>CM060423.1:219541259-229541259 GCA_030545235.1 Helianthus tuberosus | reverse complement strand
ATCGAGCCACTGATTTAAGCCAATTAAGTATTTAGAAAATACTTAATTTTTATTAATTGTTATTTTATGATTATATGTTGTATTATTTGACTAATTTTGAATAGTATGGGCAGATTTTTATATGTTAGCTACTGTAATAGTAAATATAAATCTTTAAATATTCTGATTCAAAGTTTAGCACTTTTATTATCTACAGTCTAGAAACCTTATAAATAAATTTACAATTAAAACCTAATATGTTTTAATTTTCAGTTGTTTTGGTAGTATGAAATACTATTTAAAAAGTTGTTCTATAAAATTTTGTTATGACTTAGTAATTGTGTGTATTTTGCTAAACAGCATGAGTGATCTGTCGGAAGCCCTTCATAATTTAAATCTCTATCCAGTAAGAATAAAGGTTTCCAGAGATTTCAATAAGTATATTCCAGACATAGAAGAACCTATAGAATTCAACGTTTTACCTCTTGAGAAACCTAAGCCTAAGAAAATGGAAATTGGGGAAAGCTCTAGGCAAATTGAGGGGTTACCATCTCAAGAAGAACTAGATTTTATAATGGCAACCGATGATACTATTGAGCCTATTAATGAAAATGATTTTATTCATTCTCTTGAAACACAACTACCAATGAATTTAGAACCAGCTATTCCAAACCTTTCAATCCACTCGCAAATAGACGAATGGGTGACTAATGAAATACTGTTACAAAACCATCCCTATAGGCTTTTTCCTAAATTCAATCCAGAACCTTTACCAAATTCACCAATGAGTAACGAGAATATGACTGAACTTCGTCATTTTGACAAAATGGATACTGGGAATAGGATCTAAGAGATTTTGGGACAGATCTCCTGGAAATATGATGAGAAGGAACGCCGTTACTAGAACATCACCTGACAAAGGATAGGGGATTATGAAACTATGATTGTGTAATAGTAATAGTAAAATCAGTTTGTGTAAAATAAATAATAAAACGGTTGTATATAGAAGCATAATATAATCTATAAAACAAATGAAATATTAAAAAATTTACAATTTTGTTGTATATTCGTTTACGTGATTATGTGCAATTAATTGTAACATTGGATTATTTCCTTTATACTAATTATTTATCTATAAATTAGATATCAGATGGAAAACGCTAATAATGAACCAGTTAATGAGGTTAATCAATCTGAGCAACAACCGGGGGACCAATATGTGACTAGGCAAGATATAGAAAATATCGTTGCTCAAAGGATAGCCAACACTATTCCCGCAATCGTTGCTGCTGTTAAAAATCCAATCGAACCGCAACAAATCGTTCCTAGTAAACGTATTTCTGAAGATAACTTCAGTAATAGCGTAAACGGAGGCAATAATCATGTTAATCATGATAATGAACCACGGCAAGCTCCGCTCCCTAAGAAAAGGAAAACTGCAACGCCTGGTTGCACTTACAAAGAATTTCTTGCTTGTAAACCCACTGAGTTTGCAGGCAATGAAGGAGCGACTGCGGCACTGCGTTGGTTAGAGAAAACCGAGGCAGTAATTGCCATAAGTAAATGTGCTCAGGATGATCAGGTCATGTATGCATCAAACCTTTTCAAAGAAGTGGCGCTAGAATGGTGGAATACGGTGTTACAAGCAAAAGGAAGAAGGATGGCTTATGCTATGAACTGGGAAGAATTTAAGAGCTTTGCAGAAAGAAAATTCTGTCCCGAGTATGAAAAGGAACAAATGACAAATAAGTTTCTAAACCACCGGATGGTGGATGTAGATTGTCGAGGGTATACTTCGACATTCTTCGAATATGCTCGAGTGGTACCAACCCTGGCTTCGCCAGAACCGGTACTTATTTCTCGTTTTATTTGGGGATTGATTTCCGAAATCCGTAATATCGTCAAGGCTGCGAAACCTCACACGATTGATGATGCAGTAGATTTAGCCAATACTCTGACAGACGAACTAGTACGGACAAGAGAAGAAAATAGAAGGAAGGAAGTAGCCCAAAAGATTACCCAAGAATTCCATCCGGGTAATCATAACAATTTCAAGAGAAGAGGAAATGGGCAATCTACCACTAGTCCATTTTGCAATTCTTGCAAAAGGAAGCATTTTGGAAGATGCAAAGGATATTGCAATTTTTGCAAAATTCCGGGGCATCAAGAAGAAGACTGCAGGAGGAAGAAATTTTCAGTCTGCTATAACTGTGGAGAAGCTGGACATCTTAGGCCAGATTGTCCAAAAATGAATAAACCATTTGACAATAAAGCCAAACCAGCAGAAGGAGCAAAAAGGAATGTAAGAGCTTTCCAGCTGACTACTCAAGAAGCCGAGATAATTCCAGATGTAATAGCCGGTATGTTCTTAGCTTACAACGTTTACACAACAGTATTATTTGACTCTGGTGCAAACCAAAGTTTTATAAATACTTTACTCTGCCAAACTCTTAACTTACCGTTAACCAGCATTAGATAAATTTCTACAGTAGAAACGGAAGATAGGAATTCAGTTAAAATAAATAAGGTTCTGCAAAACGTAGAAATAGAACTTTTAAGTCATAAATTTTCTGCAACCCTATTATCTATGAAATTAGTTGAAATCAAGATTATGCTAAGAATGGATTGATTAGTAAACAACTAGGCTCGAATTATCTATGATAAGAATTCCATAGAAATTTGTGCAACCACTGGAGAAGTAATAATGATTACAGGAGATAAGCCATGTAAACCCATAAAGTTCATATCTAATGAAAGTTGTTAGTTATGAACGAAAGCAAGGAATAGTATATATGATTTCAGTAATCATTAATACTAAAGATAAAGAACTTAAAGAAATTTCTGTAATTTCAGAATACCCAGATGTATTTCCAGAAGATTTACCTGGATTACCACCAGATAGGGAGATAGAATTTAGGATTCATCTAATTCCAGGAATTTTACCGATAAGCCAGGGAACCTTATCGGTTAGCACCTACAGAAATATTAAAATTGAAAAAGCAATTAGATGAATTACTAAGTAAAGGTTTCATACAATCTAGTTTATCCTCATGGGAGGCATCAGTGTTGTTTGTTAAGAAAAAAGGATGGTTCGATGAGAATGTGTATTAATCACAGGGAATTGAATGAGGATTTATTCAATCAATTCCAGGGAAATAGATATTTTTCTAAGATCGATTTACGTTCCGGATATCATCAATTGAAAGTACCAGAGGAAGACATACCTAAAACTGCTTTCAGAACTAGGTATGGTCATTACGAGTTTACAGTCATGTCCTTCGGATTAACGAATGCACCTCCAGCATTCATCGACATGATAAATAGGATCTGTAAACTATATTTGGATAAATTGGTAATTGTCTTCATAGATGATATACTTATTTATTCCAAAAGTCAGAAAGAACATTGTCAGCAATTGCATGCACTCTTAACTTTGATAAGAAAAGAAAAGCTTTACTCCAAATTCTCGAAGTGTGAATTTTGGTTACAAGAAGTACAATTCTTAGGACACATGGTGAATCATGAAGGTATTCATGTAAATTCTGCTAAGATAGCAGCAATTACCAAATGGAAGATTCCGCAATCAGCAATGGAAATTAGGAGTTTTGTAGGATTAGCCGGATACTACAGGTAGTTTATTAAGGATTTTTCCAAAATAGCTGTATCATTAACTAAGCTAACCTGTAAAGCATTTAAGTTTGATTAAGGACCTAAACAAGAAGAAACCTTTAGTATCTTGAAACAGAAGTTAACCAATACTACAATCTTAGCTTTACTAGAAGGAACAGAAGATTTTGAAGTATAAGGTGATGCTTCAAAGCTAGGAATTGGATATATGCAACACAAAAAGGTAATTGCGTATGCATCAAGACAATTGAAAAAGCCCGAAGAAAACTATACCACGCATAACTTAGAAATTGGAGTCATAATTTTTGCCTTAAGATTTGGAGACATTATCTGTATGGAAGTAAGTTTACTATCTATACGGATCATAAGAATTTAAGATATATAGTTGGGCAAAAAGAATTAAACATGAGGCAAAGGAGATGTATGAAAATCTTAAGTTACTACGACTGTGATATTTAGTATCACGAAGAAAAGGCTAAAGACGATTAAAGATCGGCAGAAGAATTATACAGATAAATAGATAAAAGTCGTTGGAGTTCGAGTTGGAGACAAAATACTATTGAAAGTATCTCCTTGGAAAGGAGTTGTTAGATTCGGTAAGAAAGGAAAGTTAAGTCCAAGGTACGTAGGACCATTTCCAGTGATCCAACGTATAGGAACAGTTACTTATCGTTTACAACTACCAGGAAGGTTAGCTGGAATACATGATGTATTTCATGTATCCAATCTCAAGAAATGTCTATCAGATGAATCTTTGGTAGTACCTTTCCAAGATATAAAGGTAAACAAATAGTGTTTGTTTAAGTAAAGTGGGATTCAAAGATAAGACCCTAATATACTTGGGAACTGGAATCCAAAATGAAGAGAAAGTATCCTCAATTATTCCAGTAAATCTCGAGGACGAGATTTTTATTAAGGTGGGGAGAATGTAATCTCATCAAAAGTCATATTTATTTAATTAAATTGACCAATAGGAAACCCTAATTGAGAAACCCAAGTGATTCTGAACAAACCCTAAAATTTTCAGAACAATCGGAATCAGGATCAGGGCCCCTAAAACTCAGGGGGGGTAAAACCTAGTCGGTATTATCTACACAGTTTTACATGTAAATTGCAAATGAACGCAAGACCAACTCAGCAAGGCTACTTAGAGACGCGGCCACCCTATGATAGGGGGCGGCCACTCGCGCCACGCGACACCCCCTCGCGCCACGCGAGGGGGACGGTTTTTCAACTATAAATATCAGGCAGTGGGACTTGATTCTGGGAGTTGGAACGACGCTCAAATTCACTTTGTGCGCTGAGATAACTTCTGTATACTCCAATTAACACACACAATCACTGAATCGACGCCGCAATCAGGGTATTAGCACAATCGCTATTACGATTCATTGTCCGATCGATCAATATATCTAATGGATGTTTAAGTGCCGCCCACATTAGGGCTATACTTTGTCGTTCGTCGTTAAATCGATGGATGTTTAAGTATCGTACTTTGTCGTTCGTCGTTAATTCGATGGATGTTTAAGTATTGCACTTTGTCGTTCGTTGTGAGAATTTGATCTCATGAGTTATCGTAAATGCTGGATTGATTACTAACCCAGAATTGTGTGCCTGTTATTAAAATTAGGTTGAAAAGGCTAAATCAGTAGGCTAAACTCTGCCCGTATAAATTTGCAATGTGAGTTATTCTCTTTTTATTAAACTATTTTACAATACCTCAAATTATTTTCAAGGTTATAATTACAGGATTAAGTCGTGGATATCTTGAATTACTGGTTAGTGGGGTATTGTGCACATTACTAAGTTTCTCCCAGTTAGGTTCATTGACCTACTCGGGATAATCACTGTTAGGTTCATTGACCTACAGGGATAATCATCACTATTTAGGTTCATTGATCTAATAGTGGTATGATCATCGTCACCATTGTGACTTGTCACCATTGTGACAGAACGCCAGATAAAAAAATAAGATTGAAGCCATTGTAATCGCTCTTATGCTGTAATTAATAACTATGCATCATTATGCAAAATAGAATGATTCACTCAGTATTTACCGCTGACAAAACATTTTTCAAACATGTTTCAGGTGACCTGTTATGAATCAGGAAAAGTGCCATATAGCACTACAAGCTCAAGGAAGTGGCTCAGTATAAAATAAAGAAACATGTTTTGTAAAAATAAAAGATTTCTTCGTGAAATCAAACTATTGTAAATTATTGGGTTTTATTCCGAATTGTGAAATAAAATAAACGGGAAATATTTACATTTTAAAAGATCCTGATGAAAACTTCCGCTGTCAAACTCAATTAATTAAATACCACGGGATTTCTGTCCCGCGGCTCCTGAAACGGGTCAAACCGGGTCGGGGGCCGTGACAGAAGTCATCTTCCCAGGAAATGGAATACAGATGGTAGGATATAGGATCCTTAGATTAGGACAACGGTAAGAATATTGTTTTCTGTTGAGGATAACTGATCCTTTATTTTTGTTTATGTAGCTATCACCCTGTCACATATTCAAGAATCACCTGTTACCAAAGCAAGAGTAGAAGCTTTTTGGAAGCTTGACCCTGCCGTCAGAACATTTCCACCAAGGTCAAAGGATTCAGAAAAAATCACATCCACTTCCTATACCATGTCAAGTAAGTATCCATATATGTGCATATATAAATGTTTAATAAAATTAGAATATGAATACTTATATGTGTATTGTGCTTGTAGGTGCTGGTAAGTCTTCCAAGTCTGCTTCCAGGTTCAGTGTGGCTGAAATTCAGGAAATTGCATCCTCACGGTCCATTAAAAAGGAGCTGGCTGCAAGCCCAAGCAACCAGCAGCCTAAGGGTGTGAGCACCAAGGGTAAGGGAGCCAAGGGGAAGAAGACAACTGAACCCACTGAAGGCCTCCCTCTCATGGAACGTCAGCTTCAAGAGTATGCCTCCGAGGTAAGAATCATATATCCTGAAATCTGCACTTTCTGTGAGGATAAAGGATCCTTATTGTTGAATTCTTTTTATGCAGAAATTTGCTGAAGTCCAGATCCTCCTAGACCAACATGTAGCTGAGGCTGAGGAGAAGATCCTTGATCTCTAAAAGATTACAGTGGCCAAAGACAAGAAGATCTCCTCGCTTGAAAAGGACAACAACAATCTGCATAAGGAGTTGCTTCTTGCCGAGATCACAGCCAACAAGGAGAGGATGGAGATCATGGATGGAGCTAAACTTTCTTCTGCCATTGCAATGCTAAAGTTCAAGCTTCTAATGGCCAAGGAAGCTGTTGATCCTTCCTTTGACAGGTCTGTCTGGGACTTGGAGGCTTGGGCGAAGAGGCTGGCTGAGCTCGGAGATGATGAGGAGCCTAAGGAGGTGCTTGCTCTTGGGGCCAGAGGCAGTGGACTGAAGGATCCTGAGGAGGCAGCGGCTGGTGGTAGTGGCAAAGGTGGCGAAGAAAAGGTGGATGAGGCAGCGAAGGTGTGAGCTGCACAAATGGGCGATGATGAATAATTCTAGATATGGCCGGAGCCCATTTTTTAAGGTTTGGTAGTTTGTTTTTGTGGTTATGGTATTCTGAACAATTATGGTCTGTAATAATTTGAACAATAGTTGTTAGGGTTAAGGATCACTGATCCTTAGGACAATAGGGGGGTAGCAAAGGTGGATGGTTCCTTCTGTTTGTGGAGGATGAAGCCTTTGATGCCCCTCATCTTTTGATTTCATGCACTTAACGAACCTTTAGTATGGACACCCTTTGCCAACCCAAGTGGACTGGCCAAGTTTTGCTGGTAGAAACTTGGGTTGGCAATTTTGACAACCTTTTAAAGGGTTAATTTGATAAATAAATAAAACTTTAACTTTTGGCTATTTTTGTGTTGTTGATTTTGTGTTGTTTTATGTACATTTATTTGTCAATTGTCATTGCATAATTTTAGAATTTACAAGTTGTTGGTAAAAGTATTAAATGAATGCCAATATTAGTTTGTATTAAAGAATTTAGGATATGATCAAGGAACACATATCCTCCAATCAAAAGTTTTAAAAAATCATATGATTTAGGATTATATATCATGTTGTCAAAGGATAAGGGTAAAATTAATAAACCAATAATAAGGCTAAGGTAAATAAGGATCATACCATAGAATCCAAGTTAGGATTCTATATCCTTAACACTTACAAGATTGTCAAAATATGAGAACCATCAGAAAGTTAGGATCCTGGATCCTTAACTGTTTAGCTTTGGAAACCTGTAATAATAGATCACTTGGGACTAAGCCAATCATCACAGAAAGAAAAAATTAGTAACTGGGGACAAGCCCAACAATCTGGGGACAAGCCCAATACACTGGGGACAAGCCCAAAAACTGGGGACAAGCCCGAAAACTCGGGACATGCCCAAAGGATCTTGTGTGAACTGGAGTATGGCCCAAACTGGCGACTATCCAAGCTTAGTGACATGAAGGTGCCAAAACCTTAGCTAACGTGAAAATGTTATAAACCTTAAGAACGGATGTATGGTACATCTACCATTATACTTAGGATCCTAAATGCAGCCTGTACAATGAAATTGTCAGCCCCTAAAGCGAGTACTGGTCCCATTGCCTTTAACTGCACTAGGATAATCGTGCGCAACTGGCGAAGGTCTAAGAACCTGATTCATAGAAGGTAATAGATACCTTAAACTGGGGACAAGCCCAAAAACTAGGGATAAACCCAAAGACTTAGGAGATTTGACTGAATACTTGATCCTTTGTCAAAGATACACCAACTTCTGCAAAACTCAGAACTTAATGAAAAGGGATAAAGGATCCTGGATCCTTCTCCTTGTAATCAAATAACTTAAAGAATTAAATAAATAATAATCAAATCATTACCAGAGTGAGGATCATGTATCCTTTGAGGATCCTTAACATGCACTGAACATAAGGATAGCCAAGGATCCTGGATCCTTCTTACATGAAATACTTCTTCAAATGGACAGCATTTCAAGCCCTTGGTAATAGATCACCTTACATTGTTAATAAATGATATGCCCCCTTTCCTGCCTCAGCTTAAATCAGATAGGGGCCTTCCCACTTTGGTGCTAATTTACCATTAGCAGGATTTGTGGTATTTTGGAATGCTTTCCTCAACACCATGTCACAAACTTGAAATTTCCTGATCCTGACATTCTTGTTATAAGCTCCATCCATCCTTTGTTGATAGCTAGCCAATCTTATCCTTGCTAAATCCCTGAGTTCTTCTATGGTATCCAAATCTTGAACCAAGTTTTCAACATTTCCTTCAGGATCATGGATGCTTGTTCTTGCAGTAGGGACTACCATCTATGTAGGTGTTAGGGATGGATTTCCTAAACCTACGGATCATGGATCCTCAAGTGCAGCTGGGATCACGGATCCTTGATTCTGTCTGAATTAAGGATCCTCAAGAGACGTTGCGGGTTAATGGATCCAGGATCCTCATTATTATCCTTTTACTAATGGTTGTTTCCACTGTATTTGAACTTGATTTGCAGGGGTATTCGTATGGGACTTAGTCTTGCCGAGATTCCAGGAGAATATGCTCTACTATTCTGCACGTGCTTGACTTGTATGGCCGTTATAGAAGTCGTGGATGGCTAGCTTAATTTGCGGATTGTTTGTTATTTAGTTTATTTCCATTTTTAAAAGGGGATAATGAGCTTGATAGTTAGAACAATTAGCAAACAAACACACTCGAAAACTCTCTGCAACTTATCGGCATTTACGTACACTTTGCACACTAGTGATCCTTGTAACAAGCTTGTTATCATCTCGATTTATAACCTTTACTTGTGTAATATAGTTGGTGATCGGTAGTTTCCATCACCCGAGGTTTTTTATGCCGGAGATCATATATTGATCAAGGGCTTTTTCCTCGTACAAATCTTTGTGTCCCTTGTTCATTTCATTTACAAATTGTTCATACATTTGTTCATTCATTCAAGCATCACACCTCACAAAATAAGATTTGGTTGCATTATCCTAGTCTGATTTTTGACCAAAACGGTTTGGCGCCCACTGTGGGGCAATTGGTGCTTCATTTCTGAGAAATTTTGTTCATTGTGATCATTTCGGTTCACCACTTTCAACCACATGGCTTCTTTAGCGAAGAACACAACAAATTCCATGCCGGCAGCCACTTCTTCACAGGGCATCCCACCTTTGCCTCCAGCACCTTTTGGATCCCAGAAGAGTGCTGAAAATGCTGCGATGAAACAGAGGCCCGTTTTCTCAAAACCACCAACTTCTGCTGTTACTTCTGGCCCTACTAACAATGATCTTTATTCTTTAATTTTGCAGATGAGGGATTACATGCAACAGTAGGACAAAACCAATGATAGGATCCTTCGAGAGATTGATGACATCAAGAAATTGAAGAGATCAGCGGAGGATCATTCTCCATTGGTACCCAGGTCACTGAATTTTGGTTCACCAGCCATAACGGCCCAGCACTCCTCAGCATCAGGCTCTCAATGCCAAGGTGGAATGTCAAGTCTACGCTTTGGATCGTTGGCGATGCCTCAGGCTCAAGGATCCTACTTTCAGCCTTATGGATCCTCTCAGCCTCAAGGATCCTTCTTCAGTTCTAGAGGATATGTGGGAGCACAGACAAATCAAGGATCCTCCTATCAAGTTCAAGGATCCTCCTTACAGGTTCAGGGACCCTCTCAGGTTCAAGGATCCTCCTTTCAAGTTCAAGGATCCTCATCACAGGTTTATGGATCCATGGATTATCCTCCAAGACCCCTAACTTCGGTGTATCAAGGATCCAACATCTTTCAGGGTCAAGGATCCTTAAGAAGTTCAGAACCCAGAAGTTCAGAAATTCATTTGGGAGATTTCATACCAATGCAGAGTATTGCATCATCTGGTCCCTCAATTATACCAGAATCCCGTCAATATGGATTCACATCTGGAATTCCAAACCTAAATCCTCCAGGAGGTAACACTATGAATAATTCTTATACCACTAACCATGGCTTTATGTAGGAAACAGGTATCAACCAAGCTATGGCCAGAGAATTACAAAAGTTGAAGGATATGATATCCAGCGTTCCAGGAGTGGTTAAGCCCATTCTTGAAATTTCAGATGGAAGCCACAAGATATCCTGTTTTGCACCACCTATTTGTGTTGCAGAGATACCGAAGAGATTTCAAATACCAACCATGAAGCTGTATGATGGTTCAACTGATCCAGAAGAACATGTAACTCAATATAGAGAAAGGATGGAGATCAATCCCATCCCAGAGAGGTTAAAAGAAGCATGTTTATGCAAGGGTTTTGGATCCACATTAACAGGATCAGCTCTTAAATGGCTGCTAAGTCTTCCCCCTTACTCTATTACTTCATTTGCTAATCTAGTTAATTTGTTTAATAGTCAATTCTCATGTAGTAGAAAATTTGAACGTTTAACTAAGTTTATATAGGGTAACACAAGGTCAAAATGAATCTCTTAGAGATTATATCACTAAGTTTAGTAAAGAATCCATCGATATTCCTAATCTGGATATTGCTACGGCCGTAGAAGCCTTCAAAATGGGTTTACTTAGGGATTCATTGTTCTATGATGATCTTGTCATGACCCCTTGTAGGAATTTTGATGAAGTGAGAACCACGGCCTTTAGATTCATCCATTTAGAGGATGATAAAAGGATCCAAAAAGATTGACAGGATCCTCGAAGCAGGAAAAACAAGGATCCTACTTCAGGAACAACAAGTCCAAATCTTATAATAAGTCTGACAATCAGAACGTGCATGCAGTAGAACAGGAAGAGGATGATGAGGATTATCCTCCTATTTCTGAATATTGTTTTTCTGTTGATAACAATGAACTGATCCTTGCAATGCAGAACTTAGGTGAAAAAGCAAGATGGCCCAGAAAAAGTGATAAGCCAGCTACAATAAAAGACAAATCCAAATGGTGTGCATACCATGAAGATTTCGGTCATCTCACTGAAGAATGTATTGCACTCAGAAAAGAGATTGGTTACTTGTTAAGCAAAGGGCATTTGAAGGAGCTATTGGGGTGAAAAAAGTCAAGGATCCAGGATCCTGAAAAAGTTCCAGAAAGAGCTCCTACCCCTCCTACTGATGCACAAATTATAAACTTCATATCTGGTGGATCAAACATATGTGGCACGTCCTTTTTAGCAGCCAAGAGGCATGCCAAGGAGACCAAGATGGATAATGGGGATAGACCCATTCTAACCTCTACTATTACACAGGAAAAAGTTATAACATTTGATGAGGATGATCGTGTGGATGTTCAGGATCCTCATCATGATGGTCTTGTCATTACTTTGTTTATATCTAATCATTTTGTTTGCAGGATCTTAATAGATGGAGGAAGCTCAGTCAACATCATTCAACTTGATGTCCTCGAAAAGATGAATATTCCTGAATCAGAAATCATCCCAAGATCCTCTGTTCTTGTGGGGTTCAGTGGAGAAACTAAGAATACATTGGGGGACATTAAGCTTCCCATTTACATAGAGGGACTTAATTCTTTTCAGAAATTTTATGTTATAGATTGCTTATCCTGTTGCAATGTTATCCTTGGCAGGCCATGGATGCATGACATAAAAGCAGTCACATCTACATATCATCAGTGTGTAAAGCTTTCTAGTCCATGGGGGGTGGTGAAGATTGAGTGTGACCAACAAGAAGCAAAGAATTGCTACACCTCATCAATGAAGCCAACCTCAAGACCAAGGGAACAATAGCAATTAAAGCATCCTCCAACAGATGTCCTGGAGGCAAGAGAACAAGATGTGAAAGATATCCTTATGGATCCTCATGATCCTGAGTCCAAAGTCTTTATAGGATTCGGGATCCTAAGCAACATCGAACAGGATTTGGTATCCTTCCTCAAGAGGAGAAAAACTACCTTTTCCTGGAAGCATGAAGACATGACAGGTATCTCTAAAGATATAATTACTCATAAGCTTGGCATTGACAGGTCATTCAAACTCATACATCAGAAGAGGAGGAAGTTTGCACCTGAGAGGAATGCCATTATCCAGGAGGAGGTAGATAAGCTGCTCCGAGCAGGTATGATTAGAGAGGTTAAGTATCCAAGATGGTTAGCCAATGTGGTTGTTGTTCAAAAGAAAAACGGAAAGTGGAGGGTATGTGTCGATTTCACTGATTTAAACAAGGCATGTCCCAAGGATCCTTTCCCATTACCCCACATTGACTCCATAGTGGATGCTACCACGGGTCATGAGTTGTTGACTTTTATGGATGCTTCATCTGGATTTCAACAAATACAGATGGAACCATCTGATCAAGAGGACACAGCCTTTATGACCTCAACTGGTATATATTGTTATATCGCTATGCCATTTGGACTAAGAAATGCAGGTGCTACTTATCAAAGGCTAGTCAATATGATGTTTAAGTAGCAAATTGGACACACTATGGAAGTCTATATTGATGACATGGTGGTTAAGTCCAAAAGAGCTGAGGATCACCTTAGAGACTTGGAGGGAGCATTCAATATCCTTGATAAATTCAACATGAAATTGAATCCTTCCAAGTGTCATTTTGGTGTTAAAGCAGGAAAATTCCTAGGTTATATGGTAACAAAAAGAGGCATCGAGGCTAGTCCAGAGCAAATCAAGGCAATTGTGAATATCAAATCTCCTGCCAATGCTAAGGATGTGCAAAGGTTGACAGGAAGGATCGCAGCCTTGAACAGGTTCATATCAAAGTCATCAGAAAAGTGCAAAGAATTCTATGACATTCTGAGATAGAACAAGAAATTTGAGTGGACTGAGAAGCATGAGAATGCTCTCAAAGCCCTTAAGGATTACCTATCCTCAGATCATGCCTTGATGAAAATAGAAAAAGGGGATATATTATCCTTATATCTAGCAGTCTCTTCTAAAGCAGTAAGTGCAGTCCTGGTTAAGGATCACGAAGGTACACAACATCTTGTATATTATGTAAGTAAGAGTTTGCTTGATGTTGAATCCAGGTATTCACATTTAGAAAAACTTATCCTTGCTTTGATTATGGCATCTACTGAACTACGTCATTACTTTGAAACTCATGCTATCATTGTTAAGACTAACTTTCCAATTAAGAATGTTCTCAGGAAACCTGAAATGTCAGGAAGGATGGCTAAATGGGCAGTGAAGCTTAGTGCTTATTGTTTTGGTCAAAAATCAGACGGGGATAATGCAACCAAACTCTCTGTTACGGGGTATGCTGCTTGAGTTGGTAAACAACAATGAGGATCACTATGAAATGAATTGCACAGGAGACACAAAGATTTATACGAGGAAAAAGCCCTTGATCAATGTATGATCTCCGGCATAAAAAACCTCGGGTGATGGAAACTACCAATCACCAACTCAAATTAAACAATAATTCTTTTACAACTTCGGATGATAGCGAGCTAAATACAAGGATCACTACAGTGTATCGTGTAGAAATGTATGAAAAATGCTAAGTGTTTTGTCGAGAGCTGGTGAGTGTCGTTGTACGAGTGTGTGTAACCAAAATATAGCCAAGTGTTGTCTAATTAGCTCTCTACCCCTTTTAAATTTAGTAAAATATCTAAATAACTAACTATCCGCAATTCATGCCTTCTCCCCCACGATCTCCATAACGTTCACCATGGTCAAGCACGTGCGGAATAAGCGTGGAATATTCTTCAGGAACATTACCAAGACTAAGTCCAAGCTGGTATTCCTGCAAAACAATATCGAATTTAAAGCAGACAATCATTAGTATAAGGATCCTTAGGATGATCCATGATCCTGATCCTAAAGCACTTCTGAGGATCACTAACTGACACAGAAGTAAGGATCACCAAACAGGATAACAATTGAGGATCACGGGTCATTAAGAAATCCTCCCCTAACAATTTCCCCCAAAATATAAGGAGTAATATTGTAAATAAACGAGTTGTATTTTGTTGATCTTATCCGTAACAGACTAACGAATAATTAGCCGTTGAAGACGGACTAGCCGTTGCAAACCTGACGTCACTGAAGTGACAATCCTGCAACTCATCATTATAAATAGGTGTTAGAGATAGGATCAATTTGCATTTAAATCCGAGAGAAACTCCCTTTAAATTCTAAGCCAAAGATCAATCAGGTATCTCTTCTCCTATTTCTCCTTCTCTTACTCTGTTTTTCTTTCTTTACCATCATCACGTTAAGAATGATGCTCCGGTCCTCCCCCGCCAAGGATCACCAGAAGGATAGCCCCTTGAAGAGTCAAGGAATCATCAAAGACCCAGAGAATGAGAGGTGTTGCTTTACTGATCCACAAGTAGATAAGATCCGGTACTGCTTTCCGGCGAACACCTTTTTCAAACCCTTCGATCCCACTGTTCTGAGCGACTACATTTCTGAGACATGGGTTGCCTTTCCGGTTACCCCATTCACCATAGGATACACCTATCCTTTTCCAGCTTTTACCCAATCCTTTTTCTCCCTTACCGGCATCTCCTACATCCAAGCTATGCCGATGATCTGGAGGGTCTTATATACCCTTGAAAGGATCATAGAGCAGGAAGGGATTGATTTAGGAATGTCGGAACTGGCAGAGATGTATGATCTCACGACGTTTGGATCCCACCGATATCTGTTTAAGCGAAAACCCGGCGAAGAACATCCCTTTTTTAAAGCCACCAAGAACGATACAAACTGGAAACGACGCTTTTTCTTTGTCAGAAGGGATACCATTCCAAACGGAAAGGATCTACCAAGGAAGTGGTCCACCCATGGTAGGACAGAGGATCTTGAGAAGGATCACCAGGTAATCTTGCTCTTGTGATAGGATCACTAACTCCCTTTTGTTTTATGTTATGCAGCTGTCACTGTTTCACACCTCATACCGTCTCCTGATACTAAGGAAAGGCTTGCTGTTTTTAGAAGACTCGGTCCTGAAACAAGATCATTCAAGACAATCACCCAGGATTCTCAAGAGGTATCCTTAGGCTCAGTCACCATGTCAAGTAAGTATCCTGCTTTTTATATAGTTAAAGATTTAAATAAATAGTTAAATAGAAATAGGATAAGGATACTTATCTTGCTTTGAATGTATAGGTGCCGGAAAAGCTTCCAAGCCTGCCTCCCAGTTCAACATGGCCGATCTTGACACTGTTCGATCCAGAAAGAAGAAGGCCATTGCCAGCCCTAGTGTCTCCATCCCCAAGGCACCCACTAAAGGAAGGGGTGGCAAGAAGAGGAAAAACTCTGAGATTGAGGATCTACAAGGCCTATCACTGATCCGCCACCAATTCCTTGAATACTTCAATGACGTGAGGATCACCAATTCTGCCTAGGTATCCTACTTATCTGAGGATCACCTGATCTTGAACTGCTTGTCTCTTTTGCAGAAATTTGTTGAGATCGAAGACTACGTGGGGAGCGTTGAGGAGCTGGATAAGAAGATTGCTGACCTCCAACAAGTTGCAGTGCTCAAGGATCTTAAGATTGCTGATCTCGAAAAAGCCCTTCAAGACGCCAAGACTAAGACAGCTAAGATCTTGATCGACATTGACTACGAGAAGCATGATCTCATAGAAGGTGCAAAGGTCTCCGCTGCTATCACAATGTACAAGACAAAACTGAAGATGGCCCAGGAGGCTCAAGATCCTGACTTCGACAGAAGCAGCTGGGATGTTGAGGGTTGGAAGGCGAGGTTAGCTGATCTGGAAGATGATGAGGAGGCTGAGGAGGTTTTGGCGATCGAGGCTGGAAGAAGTGGAAAGGATCAGGTGAAGGATACCGAAGCTGGAGGGGATGAAGATGCAGCGAAGGTGTAGGCTGCATGATTGGGCGATGATGGACATCCCTAGACGTAGCCGGAGCCCAATTTTTTAAATTCGGTAGTAGTTTGTTTTGTGGTTATGCTGTTTTAAAACAATGATGGTCTGTGTTTGAACAATAGTTTTAGGATTAAGGATCTAGGATCCTTTGGACAATAGGTAGGGCCAACCCATGGGGACGGGCCACGTTTTGCTGGTAGAAACGTGGGTTGGCAATTTTGACAACCTTCGACAGTTAAACCTTTGTTAATAACTTTAATCTTTTTTGGCTTATCTTATGTTGTTATCTTTGTTTGTCCTTTTAATTTTCAATTGTTTTGTTGTACACTTGTCTGAGTAAGAAAAGTTGAACAACTTAGATAAAAAATTTAGGATATGATCCAGGATCAAATATCCTATAGTTGAAAAACTTCAAAAGGTGGTATATTTTAAGAATCATGAGTTCAGTTGTCAAAGTATTAGGGTTGTTCAAATAATCAATGAATAAAATCAAAATAGTTAAGGATCATACCTGAGGATCCAAGTTAGGATCCTAACCCTTAATACTATAACCAAGATAACCATAGGACAAACCTTAGTAAGAGGTAAGGATCAAGGATCCTTGGTTTTTTAACTTCGAAGACCTGAAATAGAACATAACTTGGGACTAAGCCATTATAAGATAAAAGTTAGCAACTGGGGACAAGCCCAAAAGATAACTGGGGACAAGCCCAAGGATAACTGGGGACAAGCCCAAGGATCGTGTGTGAACTGGAGTATGGCCCTAACTGGCGACTATCCAAACTTAGTGGCATGAAAATGCCAAAACCTTAGCTAACGTGAAAACGTTAGAAACCCTAAGAACGGATGTATGGTATGTCTACCATTATACGTAGGATCCTAGGTATAGCCAGTACAATGGAATTATCAGCCCCTAAAACGAGTACTGGTCCCACTGCCATGAACTATACTAGGATCATCGTGCGCTACTGGTGGAACTGGGGTCAAGCCCACATAACTGGTTGCTTTTGTGGATAATCATCCTTTTGCTAAGAGTACCTGAACCTTCAAAACTCAAAATCACGTGAAAGGGGGATAAAGGATGCAGGATCCTTATCCTTATGTGAGAAAGTAAGGAAATGAAATAGTTTAAGAGTAGAATGTTACCAAAATGAGGATCATCTGTGCTTTAAGGATCCTTTAAGGATATTTATCATTGGAGGATTCTGCCTGACCATTAGCTTGTGGGTGGACTGGTGTTGATGTTATCATCTTAATCCCCCAACTGTCACAAAAGTTAGTAGTTCTGCCCCCAATGAATTGGGAACCATTATCACATATAATTTCAGAAGGAATACCAAATCTAGTTATAATATTTCTTTTAATGAAGGATATAACTTCCTTTATTCTGACTTGGGCAAAAGCTTCAGCCTCTATCCACTTGGAGAAGTAATCAGTCATAGCAAGCATGAACACTTTTCCACCAGGTGCCTTAGGGAGCTTACCAACTATATCCATTCCCCATCTCATGAATGGCCAAGTGGAGGATATAGGATGCAATAATTCAGCTGGTTGATGAAGGATATTGCTGTGTCTTTGACAATGATCACACTTCTTAGCATACTCCACAGCATCTCTCTTCATAGTTGGCCAATAGTATCCTGTCCTCAGGATCCTTGAGAATAATGCCCTGCCCCCAGTGTGGTTTCCACAATCTCCTTCATGAAAGTCTTTTAACACTTCTCGGATTTCAGGATCCTCAATGCATCTTAAATATGGTCCTGCAAGAGATCGTTTATACAACATATTATTTAAAATTGTGAATTGAGATACCTTAATTTTGAAGGCCCTAGGGTTTTCTCCTGTAGGAATCTCTCCATGTTGTATGTATCTCATGATTGGAAGGATCCATGATCCTGAATGAGATTGATTATCATCACTAGGGATGATTGCAGAATCCTCTCCTATCTCCATAGCCACATGATCCTCGATAGCCGGGGTCAGGATATGGATAATAGGGATCTTGATATCCTCCGGGATCTTCAAGGATGATCCTAAATTGGCTAATGCATCTGCCTCTGCATTCTCTTCCCTTGGTACCTGTGTCAAACTAAAGGATATGAAAGAGAGTGTCAATTCTTTGACTATCTCCAAATATTTGATTAGCTTTTCACCTTTAACAGCATAGGATCCATTAAAGTGATTAGTGATTAACAAAGAATCTACATGTACCTCAAGATACCTGATCCTCATATGCTTAGCAATTTGCAAGCCAACTATCAAGGCTTCATATTCAGCCTCATTGTTAGTGGTTTGGAACTCACAAGCTATAGAGTGGGGTATTATGTCCCCCTGTGGCGATTTTAGTAGTATTCCAAGCCCTGTTCCTTTGATATTTGAGGATCCATCAGTATAGAGTATCCAAGGATCCTTGGTCTCCTCTAGCTGCTGAACTTCTAACTCAGCTTCCTTTTGCAAATCACTACTGAAATCTGCCATAAAGTCGGCTAATGCTTGGGATTTAATGGCTGTCCTGGGTTCATATCTTATATCATATACACTAAGCTTCACTGCCCACTTAGCCATTCTTCCTGACATTTCAGGTTTCCTGAGGACATTCTTAATTGGAAAATTAGTTTTGACGATAATAGCATGAGTTTCAAAATAATGTCTCAATTTAATAGATGCCATAATTAATGCGAGGATAAGTTTTTCTAAGTGTGAATACCTGGATTCAGCATCAAGTAAACTCTTACTTACATAATAAACAGGATGTTGTGTACCTTCGTGATCCTTAACAAGGACGGCACTTACTGCTTTTGAGGATACCGCGAGATATAAGGATAACACATCTCCTTTTTCTGGTTTCATCAAAGTCGGGGCCGAGGATAGGTAATCCTTAAGAGCTCTTAAGGCACTTTCATGCTTCTCAGTCCACTCGAATTTCTTGTTCTTCCTTAGGATATCACAGAATTCCTTGCACTTCTCTGAGGATTTGGATATGAATCTGTTTAAAGCTGCAATCGCAGCTGTTAACCTCTGAACATCCTTAGCATTGGCAGGGGACTTGATGTTCACTATAGCTTTGATTTATTCTGGACTGGCTTCAATGCCTCTCTTTGTCACCATATATCCTAAGAATTTACCTGCTTTAACACCAAAGTGACATTTTGAAGGATTAAGTTTCATGTTATATTTGTCAAGGATATTGAATGCTTCCTCCAAGTCTCTTAGGTGATCCTCAGCCTTTTTTGATTTTACCACCATATCGTCTATGTAAACCTCCATAGTTTGTCCAATCTGATCCTTGAACATCATATTCACTAGCCTTTGATAAGTTGCACCTGCATTTCTTAGTCCAAATGGCATAGCAATATAACAGTATATACCAGTTGGAGTAATAAAGGTTGTATCCTCTTGATCGGATGGTTCCATCTGAATTTGTTGAAATCCAGATGAAGCATCCATAAAAGTTAACAGTTCATGACCCGCAGTTGCATCCACCATGGAGTCAATGTAGGGTAATGGGAAAGGATCCTTGGGACATGCCTTATTTAAATCAGTGAAATCGACACATACCCTCCACTTTCCGTTTTTCTTTTGAACAACAACCACATTGGCCAACCATCTTGGATACTTGACCTCTCTAATCATACCTGTTAGGGGTGGATTTCTAAATGACCAGTGATCCTTATTTACTGTTGGATTTAGTGATCCTCAATTCTGTCTGAAGTAGTGATCCTCAGAAGTGTTGCAGGATCAGGATCATGGATCACTATAAGGATCCCTGTACTAACGATTGTCTACTTTGAATTCGTAAATGTTTTGCAGGAATATCAACTTGGACTTAGTCTTGGCGACATTCCTGGAGAATATTCTCAGTCTATTCCGCACGTGCTTGGTCAGAAATGGACGTTGTGGAGTCGTGGAGGACTTGCACCATTTGCGGAATGTTAGTTAGGCTTGATATTTTCTATTTTTAAAGGGGTAGCGAGCTATTTTAGACACACTTAGCTATTTTTGGCTACACACACACTCATACAACTGCTCTCACCGGCTCTCGATAAAACACTTAGCATTTTTCATACATTTCTACACGATACACTATAGTGATCCTTGTACTTAGCTCGCTATCATCCAAAGTTGTAACAGATTGTTTGTTTAATTTGAGTTGGTGATCGGTAGTTTCCATCACCCGGGGTTTTTTGTGCCGGAGATCAACTCTTGATCAAGGGCTTTTTCCCCGTATAAATCTTCGTGTCATTTGTTCATTATACTTTATAGTGATCCTTATTGTTGTTCATCAATTCAAGCATCATACCTCACAACAGAAAGTTTGGTTACATTGTCATTACTTGATTTTTGACCAAAACAGTTTGGCACCCACCGTGGGGCAATTGGTGCTTCATTCTTAGAAAGATTCGTGTTTTCGCGGTTATTTCGGTTCGCTACAACCAAACAGATGGCTTCCTCAGTGAAGAATACTTCAAGTTTGATACCCTCATTCAGTTCCTCACAAGGCGTTCCTCCTTTGACTCCACCACCTTCTGGATCCCAGAAGAATGCTGAGAATGCTGCGAAGAAACCAACTCCTATTTTCCAAAAACCACCTACTTCTTCTGTTTCAACTAATCCTACTACTAATGATCTCTATGCCTTGATTTTGCAGAGGAGGAATCATGCACAAGAGCAGGATAAGACCAACGAAAGGATCCTCCGGGAGATCGATGAAATCAAGAAACAGAAGAAATCAGTGGAGGATCACTCCCCTCTGATGCCAAGATCGCTGAACTTCGACACTCCGGTCATAACCTCACAATACTCAGCAGTTCCGGGCGTGCAATACTTGGGTGAACTATCAGGAAGGCGTTATGGGACAACAACAATGAGTCAGGCATTTGGCTCTTGCTTCCAGCCTCAGGGATCCTCTTCTCAACCATTAGGATCCTCTTCTCAGCATCAAGGAAACTTCACGTCAGGAGGATATGTGGGAATGCATGCGCTACAAGGATCCTCCCAGGTCCAAGGATCCTCCCAGGTCCAAGGATCCTCTCTGGTCCCAGGATTCTCCCTTGTTCAAGGATCCTCCCTGGTCCCAGGATCCTTTAAGGTTCAAGGATCATCGCAATTCCAAGGATCCAACCCCCTTCAAAATCAAGGATCCTCGAGAAATATGCAACCTCAGAACTCAGACGTCCATCAAGGAGACTTCATACCAATGCAGACCATTGCCTCCTCTGGTCTTTCAATCATGCCAGAGTCTCGACAAGATGGATTCACATCCGCAATTCCAAACTCGAATCCTGTGGGAGGTAACACTTCTAATAATTTATATAACACTAACCATGGCTTTATGCAGGATACAGGTATCAATCAGGCCATGGCTAGGGAACTGCAGAAGCTTAAGGATATGATATCCAGCGTACCAGTAGTGGTTAAACCCATTCCTGAGATTGCGGATGGTAGCCATAGGATATCTCGTTTTGCACCACCTTTGTGTGATGCTGAGATACCTAAAAGATTCCAGATACCATCAATGAAGCTATATGATGGTTCAACGGATCCAGAAGAGCATGTAGCTCAATACAGGGAGAGGATGGAGATCAATCCAATTCCGGAAAGGTTGAAAGAAGCATGTCTATGCAAGGGATTTGGATCCACACTTACAGGATCTGCTCTTAAATGGCTGCTAAGTCTTCCCCCTTACTCTATCACTTAATTTACTAATTTAGTTAACTTGTTCAATAGTCAATTCTCTTGTAGCAGAAAGTTTGAACGATTAACTAGTGATCTATATAGGGTAACACAAGGTCAAAATGAATCACTTAGAGATTATATCACTAAGTTTAGTAAAGAATCCTTAGATATTCCCAATTTGGATATAGCTACGGCTGTTGAAGCCTTTAAAATGGGATTGCTTTGGGATTCATTATTCTATGATGATCTTGTTATGACACCTTGCAGGAATCTTGATGAAGTAAGGACTAGGGCCCTTAGGTTCATCCGCCTAGAGGATGACAAAAGGATCCAGGACAGATTGACAGGATCCTCAAAACAGGATAAGCAAGGATCCTACTTCAGGAACAACAAATCCAAGTCCTATAACAGATCTGATAACCAGAATGTGCACGCAGTGGAACAAGAAGAGGATGATGAGAATTATCCTCCTATTTCTGAATATTGTTTCTCTGTTGATAACAATGAACTAATCCTTGCAATGCAGAATCTAGGTGAGAAAGCTAGGTGGCCAAGGAAAAGTGATAAACTAGCTGCTACAAAGGATAAATCCAAGTGGTATGCATATCATGAGGATTTTGGGCATCTCACTGAAGAATGTATTGCACTTAGAAAGGAAATTGGTTATTTGTTGAGCAAGGGGCATCTAAATGAACTCTTGGGACGAAAGAAGTCAAGAACCCAGGATCCTGAAAGGATCCCGGAAAGGGCTCCTGCTCCTCCGACAGATGCACAAGTCATAAATTTCATATCCGGTGGATCAGACATCTGTGGTACATCCTTCTCAGCAGCAAAAAGACACGCTAAGGAAACCAAGATGGATAATGGAGACAGACCCGTCAGGACCTCCGTTGTCACCCAGGATAAAGTCATTACTTTTGATGAGGATGATCGTGTTGACATCCAGGATCCTCACCATGACGGTCTCGTAATTACATTGTTTATTTCTAACCACTTTGTTCGCGGGATCATTATAGATGGAGGAAGCTCTATGAACATCATTCAGCTGGATGTTCTCAAGAAAATGAATATCCCAGAGTCCGATATTATCCCAAGATCCTCAGTACTTGTGGGATTCAGTGGAGAAACAAAGAATACATTGGGGGACATCAAACTCCCAATCTATATTGAAGGATTGCATTCTTATCAAAAGTTTTGTGTTATTGATTGCTTATCATGTTGTAACGTTATCCTTGGCAGGCCATGGATACATGATATAAAGGCAGTTCCATCCACCTATCATCAGTGTGTAAAGCTTCCAAGTCCATGGGGAGTGGTGAAAATTGAGAGTGATCAACAGGAGGCTAAGAATTGCTATACCTCATCAATGAAACCAGCCTCAAGACCAAGGGAGCAATAGCAATTAAAGTATCCTTTAAGAGACGTCTTGGAGGCAAGAGAACAGGATTTGAAAGAAATCCTCATGGATCCTGATGATCCTGAATCCAAGATCTTCATAGGGTCAGGGATCCTTAGCGATATTGAACAAGAGCTAGTATCCTTTCTCAAAAGAAGGAAGACCACCTTTGCCTGGAAACATGAAGACATGACAGGTATATCTAAGGATATAATTACTCACAAACTTGGCATTGACAGGTCATTCAAGCCAATTCATCAAAAGAGGAGGAAGTTTGCACCTGAAAGAAATGCTATTATCCAGGAAGAGGTAGATAAACTACTTCGAGCAGGTATGATTAGAGAGGTTAAGTATCCAAGATGGTTAGCCAATGTGGTTGTTGTTCAAAAGAAAAATGGAAAGTGGAGGGTATGTGTCGATTTTACAGATTTAAACAAGGCATGTCCCAAGGATCTTTTCCCATTACCCCACATTGACTCCATGGTGGATGCTACCGCTGGTCATGAGTTGTTAACTTTTATGGATGCTTCATCTGGATTTCAACAAATTCAGATGGAACCATCCGATCAAGAGGATACAGCCTTTATAACCCCAACTGGTATATACTGTTATGTTGCTATGCCATTTGGATTAAGGAATGCAGGTGCTACTTACCAAAGGCTTGTCAATATGATGTTCAAGGAACAAATTGGATACACTATGGAAGTCTATATTGATGACATGGTGGTTAAGTCCAAAAGAGCTGAGGATTACCTTAAAGACTTGGAGGAAGCATTCAATATCCTTGATAAATTTAATATGAAACTAAATCCTTCTAAGTGTCATTTTGGTGTAAAGGCAGGTAAATTCTTAGGATATATGGTAACAAAGAGGGGCATTGAAGCAAGTCCAGAGCAAATTAAGGCTATCGTGAATATCAAATCTCCTGCCAATGCTAAGGATGTGCAAAGGTTGACTGGCAGGATCACAGCCTTGAACTGATTCATATCCAAATCCTCAGAAAAGTGCAAGGAGTTCTATGACATCCTGAGGAAAAACAAGAAATTTGAATGGACTGAGAAGCATGAAAGTGCCCTTAAAGGTCTTAAAGATTACCTATCCTCAGCCCTAGCCTTAATGAAACCAGAAAAGGGAGATGTGTTATCCTTATATTTGGCGGTATCCTCAAAAGCAGTAAGTGCGGTCCTTGTTAAGGATCACCAAGGTACACAACATCCTGTTTATTATGTAAGTAAGAGCTTACTTGATGCTGAATCCAGGTATTCACATTTAGAAAAACTTATCCTTGCATTAATTATGGCATCTACTAAATTAAGACATTATTTTGAGACTCATGCCATTATTGTTAAAACTAATTTCCCAATTAAGAATGTTCTCAGGAAACCTGAAATGTCAGGAAGGATGGCTAAGTGGGCAGTGAAGTTGAGTGCATATGATATAAGATATGAGCCTAGGACAGCCATAAAATCCAAAGCATTGGCTGACTTTGTGGCAGATTTCAGTAGTGATTTGCAAAAGGAAGCTGAACTAGAAGTCCAACAGCTTAAAGAAACCAAGGATCCTTGGATACTGTTTACTGATGGATCCTACAATGTGAATGGAACAGGGCTTGGAATACTACTAAAATCGCCACAGGGGGACATAATACCCCACTCCATAGCTTGTGAATTTCAAACTACCAACAATGAGGCTGAATATGAAGCCTTGATAGCTGGTTTGCAAATTGCAAAGCATATGAACATCAGGTATCTTGAGGTACATGTAGATTCTTTATTGATCACTAATCACTTTAATGGATCCTATGCTGTTAAAGGTGAAAAGCTAATCAAATATTTGGAGATAGTCAAAGAATTGGCACTCTCTTTTGTATCCTTTAGTTTTACACAGGTACCAAGGGAAGAGAATGCAGAAGCTGATGCATTAGCCAATCTAGGATCATCTTTGAAGATTCCTGAGGATATTGAGATCCCTATTATCCATATCCCGACCCCTGCTATCAAGGTTCATGTAGCTATGGAGATAGGAGAAGATTCTGCAATCATCCCTAGTGATGATACCCAATCTCATTCAGGATCATGGATACTCCCAATCATGAGATACATACAACATGGAGAAATTCCTACAGGAGAAAACCCAAGGGCTTTTAAAATTAAGGTATCTCAATTTACAATATTAAATGATATGTTGTATAAACGATCTCTTGCAGGACCATATCTGAGATGCATTGAGGATCCTGAAATTCAAGAAGTCCTAAAGGATTTCCATGAAGGAGATTGTGGAAACCACACTGGGGGGCAGGGCATTATTCTCAAGGATCCTGAGAACAGGATACTATTGGTCCACTATGAAGAAGGACGCTGTGGAGTATGCCAAGAAGTGTGATCCTTGTCAGAGGCATAGTAATATCCTTCACCAACCAGCAGAGCTCTTGCATCCTATATCTTCTTCTTGGCCATTCATGAGATGGGGAATGGATATAGTTAGAAAGCTTCCTAAGACACCAGGTGGAAAAGTATTCATGCTTGCTATGACTGATTACTTCTCTAAGTGGATAGAGGCTGAAGCCTTTGCTCAAGTCAGAGAAAAGGAAGTTATATCCTTTATTAAAAGAAATATTATTACTAGATTTGGCATCCCTTCTGAAATTATTTGTGATAATGGATCCCAATTTATTGGGAGTAGAACTACTAACTTTTGTGACAGTTGGGGAATTAAGATGATAACATCAACACCAGTCCATCCACAAGCTAATGGTCAGGCAGAATCATCCAACAAGATCATCATCAACAATTTGAAGAAGAAGCTTGGATCCAAGAAAGGAAAATGGGCAGAAGAACTACCTTATGTGCTGTGGGCTGATAGAACAACTCCCAAGAATGCTACAGGCCAAACTCCATTTTCTTTGGTATTTGGGGCAGAGTCAATGATCCCTACAGAGATGGTGGTTCCAACTGCAAGAACAAGCGTTCGTGATCCTGAAGAAAATGCTGAAAACTTGACTCAAGACTTGGATACTATAGAAGAAATCAGGGATTTAGCAAGGATAAGGATGGCCAGTTATCAACAAAGGATGGCTGGAGCTTACAACAAAAATGTCAGGCTCAGGAAATTCCAAGTTGGGGATATGGTATTAAGGAAAGCATTTTAAAACACCACCAATCCTGCTGATGGAAAGCTAGCACCAAAGTGGGAAGGACCCTATTTGATTGAAGCTAAAGCAGGAAAGGGGGCATATCGATTGCTAACAATGGAGGGTGATTTGCTACCTAGAGCTTGGAATGCTGTCCATTTGAAGAAATATTTCATGTGATCATGATCCATGATCCTTACCAGACAAGTATCCTTGAAGGATTCCCGCTGACAGATGATCCTCTTTCTGGTAACATTCCAATCTTAAACTATATTCTTACAAGGATAAGGATCCTGCGTCCTTTATCCTCCTTTTACTTGATTCTGAGTTTTGAAGGTTCAGGTATCTATAACTAAGCGTTGAGTATCCACAGAAGTATCCAGTTGTTTGGGCTAGTCCCCAGTTTGGGCCTGTCCCCAGTTTCGCCAGTAGCGCACGGTGATCCTGGTATAGTTCATGGCAATGGGACCAGTACCCGCTTTAGGGGCTGACAATTTCGTTGTACTGGCTATATTCAGGATCCTACGTATAATGGTAGACGTACCATACATCCGTTCCTAAGGTTTCTAACGTTTTCACGTTAGCTAAGGTTTTGGCATTTTCATGTCACTAAGTTTGGATAGTCGCCAGTAAGGGCCATACTCCAGTTTACATACGATCCTTTGGGCTTGTCCCCAGTTATCCTTTGGGCTTGTCCCCAGTTATCCTTTGGGCTTGTCCCCAGTTATCCTTTGGGCTTGTCCCCAGTATATTGGGCTTGTCCCCAGAATTGTTGGGCTTGTCCCCAGTCACTAACATTCATCTTATATTGGCTCAGTTCCAAGTAATATCTTATTTCAGGTTTGTGAAGATAGATGACCAAATATTCTTGACTCTTACTTTCAACTAAGATTTGTATCTTGGGTTATCCTAATTTTAAGTGTTGAAGGATAGGATCCTAACTTGGGTTCTCAGGTATGATCCTAAACTGTTTTGATTTTATTCATTATGTATTTAAGTGACACTTATCCTTTGACAACTGAAATTATGATCCTTAAATTATTTTATGTGATCCGTGATCATATCCTTAACTCTTAAGGGATATTTTTTAAATTTTTTCCTTACTTGATAAGTTTAAACGACATGAACATCACAATAGATTGAAAAATAAAATAACAATAAGGATATCAACATAGGATATAGCCAAAAAGTTAAAATCATTTTATTCACAAAAGCTTAAACCCTTTTAAGGTTGTCAAAATTGCCAACCCATGTTTCTACCAGCAAAACGTGGCCCGTCCACATGGGTTGGCAAAGGGTGTCCATTGTTTGTAGGTCTAACAAGTGCAGGAAATTAAAGACGGCAGGATCACAATGGCTTCATCCCCCAAACAGAGGATCCCTCCACCATTTGTAATCCTACCTATTGTTCAAAGGATCATCCATGATCCTCAACCCTAATTACTATTGTTCAAGTACAGACCAACCATTGTTTATCAAAACATCATCAAAACAAAAAAAACATAACCAAACTAAAAAAATGGGCTCCGGCTACGTCTAGAAATGTCCATCATCGCCCATTGTTGCAGCCTACACCTTCGCTGCATCACCATCTCCAGCTCCACTAGCTTCACCACCATGATCCTTGCCACTACCACTAGCCTCAATTGCCAGAACCTCATCAGACTCATCCTCATCATCCAGTTCAGCCAGCCTTGCCTTCCAGCCTTCCACATCCCAGTTGCTCCTGTCAAAGGCAGGATCCTGAGCTTCTTGAGCCATTTATAGCTTGGTCTTGTACATGGCTATGGCAGCAGAGACTTTAGCATCCTCCGTGATCTCGCTCTTCTCATAATCAAAATTAATCAGGATTGTAGCTGTCTGAGCTTTGGCATCTTTGAGATCTTTTTGGAGGTCAGCAATCTTGAGATCCTTAAGCAATGCGACTTGTTGGAGGTCGGTAATCTTCTTGTCCTGCTCCTCGACGTGCCCAACGTAGTCTTCAATCTCAGCAAATTTCTGCAAAGAAGATAAAGAACAGTTTAAGAACAAGTGATCCTCAAATAAGCTGGATACCTAAAGCAGGGACAAGGATCCTTACCTCGTTGAAGTATTCAAGGAACTGGTGGCGGATCAGGGGCAGACCTTGCAGATCCTCAGCTTCGGAGGCTTTTCTTTTCTTGCCACCCCTTCCTTTAGCGGGTGCCTTGGGGATTAAAGCAGTTGGGCTGGCAGGAAGCTTCTTCTTGGAGGATCGAACGGTGTCAAGCTCAGTGACACTAAATTTGGAAGCAGATCTTGATGATTTTCCAGCGCCTACACACCCAAAACAGATAAGTGTCCTAATTCTATTCATATATAACTATTTATTTAAACATTTGAATATAAAAAGAACATGATACTTACTTGACATGGTGACAGAGCCTGAGGATACCTCTTGTGAATCCAGGGTGATTGTCTTGAATGATCTTGTTTCAGGATCAAGCTTTCTAAAGGCAGCAAGTCTCCCCTTGGTGGCAGCTGAAGGAATAATATGCGAGAATGTGATAGCTGTACAAAAAGAAACAAAAGCATATTAGTAATCATTATCAGAATGAGCTTACTTAGTGATCCTTCTAAGGATCCTCCTATCCTACCATGAGTGCTCCATTCCTTCGGCAAATCCTGGCCATCCGGGATAGAATCCCTTCTGACGAAGAAGAACCGCCGTTTCCAGTTGATATCATTCTTAGTAGCTCTAAATATGGGATGTTCTTTTCCGGGTTTACGCTTGAATAGATATCGGTGGAATCCAAATGTGGTAAGGTCATACATCTCGGCTAATTCTGACATTCCCATGTCAATTCCTTCTTGCTCAATGATCCTTTCAAGGGTATACAAGACCCTCCAGGTCATTGGCATAGCTTGAATATAGGAGATGCCGGTGAGGGAGAAAAAGGATTGGGTAAAGTCTGGAAAGGGATACGAATATCCTATTGTGAAAGGTGTGACTGGGAAAGCTACCCAAGTTTCAGAGACATAATCGCTTAAAACGGTGGGAACAAATGGTTTGAAAACAGTATTTGCCGGAAAACAGTGGCGGATTCTATCTATTTGTAGATCAGAGAAACAGCATATTTCTTTCACCGAGTCTTCGAGGATCCCCTGGCTCTTGAGAGGACTTTCCTTCTTATGATCCTTAGCTGGTGAGGATTTCAGCATCATCTTGATTTGAAGAAGGTAAAGAAAGATGAACGGAGGAAGAAAACGTAAAGGAAGAAAAGGAAAAGAATTACCTGCTTGATCGTCAGATGAGAATTTAAAGGGAGTTCTCTTGAATTTGAATGCTAATCGATCCCTATCTCTAACTCCTATTTATAATGATGATTCTGCAGGATAATCACCTCACTGACGTCATGATCGTAACGGCTAGTCCGCTTATAACGGCCAGTTATCCGTTGGTTAAATGCGGATAAGATCGAAAAAATATAACTCATTTATTTACATATTTACTCCTTATATTTTGGGGGCAATTGTTAGGGGTGGATTTCTAAATGACCAGTGATCCTTATTTACTGTTGGATTTTGTGATCCTCAATTCTGTCTGAAGTAGTGATCCTCAGAAGTGTTGCAGGATCAGGATCATGGATCACTATAAGGATCCCTGTACTAACGATTGTCTACTTTGAATTAGTAAATGTTTTGCAGGAATATCAACTTGGACTTAGTCTTGGCGACATTCCTGGAGAATATTCTCAGTCTATTCCGCACGTGCTTGGTCAGAAATGGACGTTGTGGAGTCGTGGAGGACTTGCACCATTTACGGAATGTTAGTTAGGCTTGATATTTTCTATTTTTAAAGGGGTAGCGAGCTATTTTAGACACACTTAGCTATTTTTGGCTACACACACACTCATACAACCGCTCTCACCGGCTCTCGATAAAACACTTAGCATTTTTCATACATTTCTACACGATACACTATAGTGATCCTTGTACTTAGCTCGCTATCATCCGAAATTGTAACAGATTGTTTGTTTAATTTGAGTTGGTGATCGGTAGTTTCCATCACCCAGGGTTTTTTGTGCCGGAGATCAACTCTTGATCAAGGGCTTTTTCCCCGTATAAATCTTCGTGTCATTTGTTCATTATACTTTATAGTGATCCTTATTGTTGTTCATCAATTCAAGCATCATACCTCACAACAGAAAGTTTGGTTACATTGTCATTGCTTGATTTTTGACCAAAACAATACCTGCTCGGAGTAATTTCTCTACCTCCTCCTAGATAATGGCATTTCTTTCTGGTGCAAATTTCCTCCTCTTTTGATGGATTGGTTTGAAGGACCTATCAATGCCAAGTTTGTGAGTGATTATATCTGTAGATATACCTGTCATGTCTTCGTGTTTCCATGCAAAGGTAGTCTTTCTCCTTTTGAGAAAGGATATGAGGTCTTCCTTTATTTCGCCAAGGATCCCTAATCCTATATAAACTTTAGATTCAGGATCATCAGGATCCATAAGGATTTCTACTACATCCTGTTCTCTTGCCTCCAAGACATCCCTTGGAGGACGCTTTAATTGCTATTGCTCCCTTGACTTTGATGCTGGTTTCATTGATGAGGTGTAGCAGTTCTTAGCCTCTTGCTGATCACTATCAATCTTCACTATTCCCCAAGGACTAGGAAGCTTCACACATTGATGATAAGTGGATGAGACTGTCTTCATGTCATGTATCCAAGGCCTGCCAAGGATAACATTACAACAAGATAAACAGTCAATAACACAAAACTTTTGGTAAGAATGTAGGCCTTCGATATAGATTGGGAGTTTAATGTCCCCCAGAGTATTCTTAGTCTCGCCACTAAATCCCACGAGCACAGAGGATCTTGGTATGATATCGGATTTAGGAATATTCATCTTCTTGAGGACATCAAGTTGGATAATGTTCACAGAGCTTCCTCCGTCTATAAGGATCCTGCGAACAAAATGGTTAGAAATAAAAAGAGTGATAACCAAACCATCATGATGAGGATCCTGAATGTCAACATGATCATCCTCATCAAAAGTTATAACTTTTCCTTCGGAGACACTGGATGTTCGAATGGGTCTATCTCCATTATCCATCTTGGTTTCCATTGCAAGTCTTTTAGCTGCAGAGAAGGATGTTCCACGAATGTCTGATCCTCCAGAAAGAAAGTTTATAACTTGTGCATCTGCTGGAGGGGCTGGAGCTTTCTCTGGGATCCTTTCAGGATCCTGAGTCCTTGACTTCTTTCTCCCCAATAATTCTTTCAAGTGCCCCTTACTCAACAAGTATCCAATTTCTTTTCTCAGTGCGATGCATTCTTCTGTGAGATGCCCAAAATCTTCATGATATGCGCACCACTTTGACTTGTCTTTAGTTGCAGCTGGTCTGTCATTTTTCCTGGGCCATCTAGCTTTATCACCTAAATTCTGCATCGCAAGGATTAGTTCATTGTTATCAACAGAAAAGCAATATTCGGAAATTGGAGGATAATCCTCATCATCCTCTTCTTGTTCAACAGCATGCACATTCTGGTTATCAGAATTGTTATAGGATCTGAACTTGTTGTTCTTGAATGAGGATCCTTGCTTCTCTTGCTTTGAGGATCCTGCTAACCTCTCCTGGATCCTTTTGTCATCCTCTAGCCGGATGAACCTAAGGGCCCGGGTTCTTACCTCGTCTAGATTCCTGCATGGTGTCATAACAAGATCATCATAGAATAATGAATCCCTAAGCAATCCCATTTTAAAGGCTTCAACAGCCGTAGCTATATCCAGGTTAGGGATATCTAAGGATTCTTTACTAAATTTAGTGATATAATCCCTTAATGATTCATTATGACCTTGGGTTATCCTATACAGATCACTAGTTAAACGCTCAAATTTTCTACTACAAGAAAACTATTAAATAGGTTAACTAGATTAGCAAATGAGGTAATAGAGTAAGGGGGAAGACTTGGCAGCCATTTAAGAGCCGATCCAGTAAGAGTGGATCCAAATCCCTTGCACAGACATGCTTCCTTTAACCTTTCTGGGATGGGATTAATCTCCATCCTTTCCCTGTACTGTGCTATGTGTTCTTCAGGATCTGTTGAACCATCATACAACTTCATGGTAGGCACATGGAACCTCTTGGGTATCTCAGCATCACAGATTGGTGGTGCAAAACGAGATATCTTGTGGCTCCCATCTGCAATCTCCGGGTTAGGCTTGACCACTCCTGGGACACTTGATATCATATCCTTTAACTTTTGCAATTCTCTGGCCATGGCATGATTGATACATGTATCCTGCATAAGGCCATGGTTAGTGGTATAAGAATTATTGAAAGTGTTACCTCCCATTGGATTCAAATTAGGAAGAGCGGATGTGAATCCATATTGTTGAGGCTCTGGAATGACCGATGGACCGGTAGAAGCAATGGTCCGCATTGGAATGAAATCTCCCTGATGAATATCGAAGCTCCCTAATTGCAAACTCCTTAAGGATCCCGGAATCTGGAAGGATCCCTGATACTGAGAGGATCCTTGGACCTGGGAGGATCCTGGGACGTAGGAAGATCCTTGGACCTGGGAGGATCCTTGAGACTGAGAGGATCCTTGAACGTGGGAGGATCCTTGAACCTGGGAGGATCCTTGAAACGGCCAGAATCCTTGAATTTGTTGCGCTCCTGAGTATCCTCCTGAGCTTACGAAGGATCCTATATGCTGAGGATGGGATCCTGCTGGTTGGAAGTATGACCCTGAAGCCTGAGTCATTGCTGATGATCCGTAATGCACTCCTTTTGGCCCTCCCACATATTGAACATCTGGAACCGCTGAAGGCTGAGAAGTTATAACCGGAGTATCGAAATTCAAAGATCTGGGCATCAGTGGGGAATGATCCTCTGCCGATCTCTTTTGTTTCTTGATGTCTCCAATTTCTCTAAGAATCCTTTCATTGATCTTATCCTGCTGCTGTATATGCTCCTTCATCTGCAAAATCAGAGTAAACAAGTCACTAGTAGTAGGAGTATAAGAAGCAGAAGAAGTTGGAGGTTTTGAGAAAATGGGAGTTGGTTTCTTCTCGGCATTTTTCTGAGATCCAGAAGGTGGTGGAGGCAAAGGTGGAATGCCCTGGGATGAATTTACTACAGACATCGCACTAGAGGTGTTCTTTGATGATGAAGCCATCTGCTTGGATGTAACGAACCAAAATGATCACAAGAATGTGAATTTCTTAGGAATGAAGCACCAATGGCCCCACGGTGGGCGCCAAACTGTTTTGGTCAAAAATCAGACGAGGATAATGCAACCAAATTCTCTGTTACGGGGTATGATGCTTGAGTTGGTAAACAACAATGAGGATCACTATGAAATGAATTGCACAGGAGACACAAAGATTTATATGAGGAAAAAGCCCTTGATCAATGTATGATCTCCGGCATAAAAAACCTCGGGTGATGGAAACTACCAATCACCAACTCAAATTAAACAATAATTCTTTTACAACTTCGGATGATAGCGAGCTAAATACAAGGATCACTACAGTGTATCGTGTAGAAATGTATGAAAAATGCTAAGTGTTTTGCCGAGAGCTGGTGAGTGTCGTTGTACGAGTGTGTGTAACCAAAATATAGCCAAGTGTTGTCTAATTAGCTCGCTACCCCTTTTAAATTTAGTAAAATATCTAAATAACTAACTATCCGCAATTCATGCCTTCTCCCCACGATCTCCATAACGTTCACCATGGTCAAGCACGTGCAGAATAAGCGTGGAATATTCTTCAGGAACGTTACCAAGACTAAGTCCAAGCTGGTATTCCTGCAAAACAATATCGAATTTAAAGCAGACAATCATTAGTATAAGGATCCTTAGGATGATCTATGATCCTGATCCTAAAGCACTTCTGAGGATCACTAACTGACACAGAAGTAAGGATCACTAAACAGGGTAACAATTGAGGATCACGGGTCATTAAGAAATCCTCCCCTAACACTTATGATATAAGATATGAACCAAGAACTGCCATTAAATCCCAAGCCTTGGCTGACTTTGTGGCAGATTTCAGTAGTGATCTACAAAGGGAAGCTGAGTTAGAAGTTCAGCAGCTTAAAGAGACTAAGGATCCTTGGATACTCTTCACTGATGGAGCCTCTAATATCAAGGGAACTAGACTAGGAATACTACTAAAATTGCCACAGGGGGACATAATACCCCACTCAATAGCTTGTGAGTTTCAAACTACTAATATTGAGGTTATATATGAAGCCTTGATAGCTGGTTTGCAAATTGCCAAGCACATGAGGATCAGGTATCTTGAGGTACATGTAGATTCATTGTTAATTACTAATCACTTTAATGGATCCTACGCTGTTAAAGGTGAAAGACTAATCAAATACCTAGAGATAGTCAAGGAATTGGCACTCTCTTTTGTTTCCTTTAGTTTGACACAGGTACCTAGGGAAGAGAATGTAGAAGCTGATGCATTAGCCAATCTTGGATCATCATTGAAGATTCTACAGGATATTAAAATTCCTATTATCCATATTTTGGCTCCTGCTATTGAGGATCACATAGCTATGGAGATAGAAGAGGATTCTGCCATCATTCCTAGTGATGATGCACAGTCTCATTCAGGATTATGGATCCTTCCAATCATGAGATATATACAACATGGAGAGATCCCTACAGGAGAAAATCCTAGAACTTTCAAAGTCAAGGTATCTCAGTTTACAATATTAAATAACATGTTATATAAACGATCTCTTGCAGGTCCATATCTAAGATGCATTGAGGATCCTGAAATTCAAGAAGTCCTAAAGGATTTTCATGAAGGAGATTGTGGAAATCACACTGGGGGCAGGGCATTGTTCTCGAGGATCCTTAGGACAGGATACTATTGGCCTACTATGAAGAAGGATGATGTGGATTATGCCAAGAAATGTGATGCTTGTCAGAGACATAGCAATATCCTTCATCAGCCAGCGGAGCTCCTGCATCCTATATCCTCTTCTTGGTCATTCATGAGATGGGGTATGGATATAGTTGGTAAACTTCCCAAAGCACTAGGAGGAAAAGTGTTCATGCTTGCCATGACTGATTATTTTTCCAAGTGGATAGAAGCTGAAGCCTTTGCTCAAGTCAGAGAAAAAGAAGTGATATCCTCTATTGAAAGAAACTGTTTTGGTCAAAAATCAAGCAAAGATAATGCAACCAAACTTTCTGTTATGAGGTGTGATGCTTGAATCAATGAACAATGCTAAGGATCACTCAAAAATATAATGAACAAGTGACACAATGATTTATACGAGGAAAAAGCCCTTGATCAAGAGTTGATCTCCGGCATAAAAAACCTCGGGTGATGGAAACTACCGATCACCAACTCAGATTAAACTAAAAATGTATTACAACTTCGGATGATAGCGAGCTAGTTACAAGGATCACTATAGTGTAATGAGCAAAAAGTGTGCAATCGCCAAGTAAACTGTCGAGAGCTGATGAGAGCATTTACGAGTGTATGTGTTTAGCCAAAAATAGCCAAGTGTTCTAATTTAGCTCGCTATCCTCTTATAAATTTAGAAAATATCTAAAGTAACTAACTATCCGCATTTCATGCAAGTCTTCCACGACCTCCATAACATTCATTTCAGTCAAGCACGTGCGGAATAAATAGGGAATATGCTCCAGGAATATCGCCAAGACCAGGTCCAAGCTCGTACTCCTGCAAAATAAGATCATATTCAAAGCAGACAATTGTTAGTATAAGGATCCTTACAATGATCCTGGATCCTGATCCTACAATACTCTCTGAGGATCACTAATTCAAACAGAATCAAGGATCCCTAATACCGACAGTAATAAATCCTCCCCTAACAATTGCCCCCAAAATATAAGGAGTAATTTGTATATAAACGAGTTATATTTTCTCGTTCTTATCCGTAACAAACCAACGGACATATAGCCGTTAAAACCTGACTAGCCGTTGCATCCTGACGTCACTGAAGTGACTATCCTGCAAATTCATGATTATAAATTGAAATTAGAGATAAGGGTTATGAGGCATTTAAATTTGTGCGTTTCACCCTTTAAATCCTCATTCGAAGACTTGATCAGGTACTTCTCTTTCCTTTCTCTCTTCATATTCTCACTTTGTTTCTTCTTCTTCGCCACCGTCATAATCAAGATGATGTTAAGATCCTCACCGGCTAAGGATCACAAGAAGGACAGTCCTTTGAAGAGCCAAGGGATCATCAAAGATTCTGCAAAGGAACGATGTTGCTTTACTGATACACAGATAGACAGAATCTGCCATTGTTTTCCGGCGAATACCGTTTTTAAAACCTTTGACCCCACCATCCTAAGCGACTTTGTTTCTGAAACTTGGGTAGCTTTTCCGGTCACCCCATTTACAATAGGATACTCGTATCCTTTTCCTGATTTCACCCAGTCTTTCTTCTCTCTCACCGGCATCTCCTACATCCAAGTAATGCCAATGATATGGAGGGTCCTGTATACCCTTGAAAGAATCATTGAGCATGAAGGTATTACTCTGGGAATGTCGGAGTTAGCAGAGATGTACGACCTTGTGAGCCATGGATCTCATCGATATCTATTCAAACATAAACCTGGTGAAGAACACCCCATCTTCAAAGCCACTAAGAATGACACCAACTGGAAACGGCGATTCTTCTTTGTCAGAAGGGATTCTATCCCTGATGGAAAGGATCTGCTTAGAAAATGGACCACTCATGGTAGGATAGAGGATCCTTAGAAGGATCACCAGATGACCTTGTTTCTGCTGATGTGCAACTATTATTGTTTCACACCTTATTACAACACCTGCAACGAAGGAAAGGCTTGCTGCTTTTCGGAGGCTTGATCCTGAAATAAGATCATTTAAAGCAAATACCTAGGATTCTCAAGAAGTATCCTCAGGTTCTGTTACGATGTCAAGTAAGTATCCCATTTTGTGCATAATTAAATGTTTAAATAAAAATGAAATAAGGATACTTATCTGTTTTGGATGTGTAGGTGCTGGAAAATCATCGAAGTCTGCTACTCTTTTCAGTGTCACTGACCTTGACGCTGTCCGATCCTCAAAGAAAAAGCCTGCTGCTAGTCCATCCGTCGCAATCCCCAAGGTAACCACTTCTAAGGGAAGGGGTGGAAAGAAAAGGAAGACTGCTGACACCCTAGAAGGCCTGCCTCTGATCCAGCATCAGTTTGAAGAATACGTTGCTGAGGTAAAAATAACTGATCCTTAAATGTGATCCTTGTACATGATCCTTGTCACACCCGCTCGTAGCGGAAACGCAAGGTGTGATTTGTATGGTTTTCATTGCATAAATATCGATGTACATGAACAAACTATATGAATAAACATACTCCATTGCCATTACATAAGTGTTTCAAAAGATCGCAACATAAGTTATGTACATTGTTTACGAACCATCAAATGAAAATAAGTTGTCATTGTTTCATACATCAAATGTAAGTCTAAAAATGTCAAGGCTTTGACCACTATATCACCGCAAAGAGGCGGTATATAATAGGTAAACCCTTCAATAGTTGGCATGGAGTATTGATACTTGTTTTCTTTGAACTGAAATCTTTGCATTGGTCCACTAATTCCCTGAAATACATGTAAGTTTGAAAACATCAACAAAAGTTGAGCGAGTTCATGCAGTTTAGCTGTACAAGATGTATCTGTATCAAAACAGTATGTAATATGTATTTGTCTCAATTGTCATTGTATCCAAACTGGATATAAGATGTATCTGTAAAATATGAGATGTATTTGTATTTGTATCAATTGTAGTATGAAAAGCGTCAATGAAATCGTTGATCATTAATGTTTTGCAAGGACATTAATATGTGTGACGAAATAGGAAGCAAACCAACCCTAGACGATTTTATGCCGATTCCTATCGACTGGGACACAAACGCACTCTTCTGTATGGGTCCACGACCAAGAGTGGGGCTCGCCAAAACCCATTAGATCTAGTCCTTTGTTCCTTGGTCCAAACTGGATTAATGGTGCTTATAGTATGGCCCTAATTCGCACATGATCTAAGGTGTTTCATTCCTTGACTTATCATACTATTGTACATGTATTTTCCCCGATAGTTGTAAAGCTTGAAAAACATTTAAATGAATAGGGGACATGAACTCACAGAATTGCATCCGTAAACTGTATGTAATTGTAACCTCACTTGCATTGTCCTTGAATTGTATCACGACCTACAAAGGTCCTAGAATTGTTAGACACTACGGTCTTTGTATTGACTCATGTACAAGTCTTTTGTCTTGAGTATGTGTAAGACTTGTATGTCTTTACTGTTCGTTAACTGTGTATTCGATGAATGAGTTGTTCAAATGTTCATTAACTGTGTATTCGATGAATGAGTTGTTCAAATGTTCGTTAACTGTGTATTCGATGAATGAGTTGTTCAAATGTTCGTTAACTGTGTATTCGATGAATGAGTTGTTCAAATGTTCGTTAACTGTGTATTCGATGAATGAGTTGTATAGTCGGATCTAGTCCGCTGAACCTCGTGTCTTATATGTATCACTTGTATAGTTGTGTTTCCAATAATAGTATCATTGGGCCAAGCCCATGTTTTCATGTTATTGGGCCCCAAATAGTGTTGGGCCTAAATAGTGTTGGGCCTCAAATAGTGTTGGGCCTCAAATAGTGTTGGGCTTGAATAGTATTGGGCTTCAATAGTGTTGGGCTTCAATAGTGTTGGGCTTCAATAGTGTTGGGCTTGAATAGTGTTGGGCTTCAATAGTGTTGGGCTTGAATAGTGTTGGGCTTTGGCCCATATGTTTGGTATTTGGGCTTAGCCCATGAATTTATGTTAAGCCCATTATGATGTTAAGCCCATTAAGAAAACTAAGCCCATTTGTAATACAATAGTCCATTAAGTGTAAGTAAGCCCATGTGTAATAGAAAATAGTCCATTTGTATAAACATAGCCCATTAAGTAAGATAAGCCCACTTGTTATAAGTAAGCCTTTCATTTTTATAAAAATCTTTTTATAAAAATTTACTAAGTATACTTTTTGATAAATAAAAACATACTAGTTTTTATAAGTTTATAAATATCCGAAATTTGTTATCGATAGGATACTTATATTTCGTGTCGAAAAATCGCCTAAACGTCGTAGTAACTCCTCGGATTGGCAATTCACTTATGTAGTCGTCCGTCGTTCATTTTGACCATAAATGGTGTCCGATTATTCGAATCGTCCGTAATCCGTTTTTAAGGCGTTATTATATGAAGTCTTGTAGGACTTTTGTTATAAAGTGTTTTGAGTTTAAATGTGACATTAGATACAAGTTTCCTACATTGATATATGTAACTAATACATCAAGTAATATATCACACAAAAATTGTTAAAGTAACCAAATATATATTTTCTAAAAAAATATATATTTTTCTTGTCTTTTATTTTATAAAAACTTTCTTTAACAACCTTTTTAATCTTGTAGAGATTTAACCATATATGTTGTTACTTTATAAAATAAAGTTTTTATAAAAAATTGGCCATATAACCTTTGTATTTTTATCTTAACCATGTTTCATAAACATATCATTTTATTCATCAAATCACCACCAATTTACTCATCATCTTAACTAAACATATGAGACTTTTATAAGATAAAATTTTCCAAGATGATTTCCAAATCATGTAGGGTTTTAAACATGATCATTACATATGCTAACAAGTTCAAAAACCAAGTTTAATTTTAGTTTTAACAACTTTTATAAAAATCTCTAGTTGTATGTTACTTTTTATAATCTTGTGGAAGTATTGTTTTTAACTAAAAACCTTAAATACTTTCACAAGATCACTAGTTATGATCATCCATTTGAACCTTTATGTTAAAAACCCTTTAACATAAATATGTATAATTTTTAGATCATAATTTAAAACATCTTCTAACCATTTATTTGTATCATAACCATCATAACAAGCTTAAATAAGCATATAACAAGTCTTAGATCACAATATAAACAACATAATTATATCATGATTTTTATCTTTGCTTCTTTGTATTTTTCTCATGTTATTATGTATGATCTCTTGGTTATTATTAGTAATAATAACAATCATAAACATAATATATGTATAAAAAAAAATAGTTATAGAAGCTTACTTCTAGCACAAGGCTAGGGATGATCTTAGAAGATTATTAAGACTAAGAAGATGATGATCTTGTTGGTAGAACACTTTTGTTATGGATGAAAACCCTTCCTTTCACTTCCAATAGCTTTAGATCACCTTATGTTACTTGGAAACCCATGTTAATTATGAAGGAGGTAATAAAAATAATTGGGTTTTTGAAGGTGTTCTTGTGAAAAAGATGAAGATAGTTAGAGTGTTCTTTGTTCTTGGATGATGAAAGATGATAGAATAAAGTCTAGTAACTTAGTGATTAAGTCTTTGTAAATATTCACCAATATTTACCCACTTGAAACTAATGAAAATATCTAGTTATTAACACTTAAACAAGTTGAAAGAAAAGTGGGGCCCACAAAGGGTCTTATAACCGTGAATGAGGGGGGGGGGGGTCTCATGTGGTAAAAATGTGTTAGAATTATTTAAGGTTTCACATGAATTAAAAAGTTTAAGTCTTTTAAGAACTTTGACATTTTATATAAAAATATCTACAAGGTTTTAAGCCTTCATATTTTAAAGTAGTGTGACACTAAGTAAAACTAGTTCACCGAAATTTTTAGTGTGTAATTCGGGTGAAAAAGTCGGTTCAGGTCCTGTACCGGGTTAACTACTGACACCGTGTTTTATTTAGATAAAAACATAACAAAAATTATTTTTGTATTTGTTTTATTATCCAAATATTTAATCCAACTTTTTGGATTAAAACTTTTATTATTTTTGACACGGTTTCGGTACCGGCTTTGCTGACTGGCAGTTTACCAAACTAGCCATGCAGCTTAATGCAATCAGATTCGATTGCGGATTTTGTGTCGTTTTTACTACCCATTATATTATTTATGTCAAATAATATTTATTTTTGGGTTTTTCAGATAATTACTGTTTCGTTTCGTCGTTGGCTAGTTTACGGCACTTTTGTGGCGTACCGACGGAAGTTTGCCGTAAGTTGACATTCCGCATTTAAAAGATGTATGAAGTTATTTTGAATCCCAAAATAAGCTTAACTAGTTCACTAAAGCTTTCATTTGGTTGTTTTCGATGTTGGTAATGTCGTTTATTAGCTTGTCGGTGCAGAAACGGACAAGTTGTGGGGGTTGCAACGCAGTGTCGAGAGCTTATGTTTCGAATACCCCATTAATATCCTCATATTGTTTCCATATGTTTGTCATCATTTGTCATATTTTCGGAGTCCCGGAAATGCTAAATTATTATTTTGGACAAGTTAAAATTGCCTTATTTTTAATGAAACGGACGATTTAGCGAATAGGGCGTTGTACCAGAAAGTCTTATATCTTTGTAAGATATGTTTTCGTATTAGTGTTTTCTTGTCCTAACATTGTCGTCTAATATACGACACCGTTACGTAATTAAATTACGCTAATTGCATGAGATTATATACTAAGAATAGTGATTAGACTGTACGGAATTTCCGGTTATTGGCCATTTGTCACATTCTCCCCCTGTTATTGAGAATTTCGTCCCGAAATTCAAACTGAGTCATCCTTTGCAGGAGACTACTCAAACATGTGAGGGTATTTTGGGTTTGATTTGATCTGCACGTTCCCAAGTATATATTCGGGTCCGTGTCGAGAGTGCCAACGAATTTTTACAAATATGTTATGACTCCTTCGCATTTACTGGACCTTCCGGTCCATGACCTTAACAGGTGCTTTATGAATTGTAGTTTGTCATCAATGTGAACTTCATCCGTCGGGATGATAACCGTTTCTTGTGTTGGACTCTTCTTAAGATTCGACACATGAAATGTGTCGTGTACACTACTTAGTTCATCTGGTAACTTCAACTTGTAGGCAACAGTGCCAATCTTTTCTAAGATTTCAAATGGTCCAATGTAACATGGGTTCAGCTTTCCATGTTTACCGAACCTCGCTACGCCTTTCCAAGGCGAGACTTTCAACAAGACTTTGTCTCCATCCTCGAAAGATAATGGTTTTTGTCTTTTATCTGCGTAGCTATTTTGTCGATCGCGAGCCGCCTCGATACGGTCTCGGATCTGAAAAACTTTATCCGTAGTATCTTGGACTAGTTCCGGACCAATTAATTGACTATCGCCAGTTTCTGCCCAAAATAGCAGAGAGCGACACTTTCGACCATAAAGAGCCTCAAATGGCGCAGCTTGTATACTAGTATGGTAGCTGTTATCGTAGGAAAACTCAACTTAAAAGTAGATGAGTATCCCAATTGCCGCCTAAATCCATAACACATGTGCGAAGCATATCTTCGAGTGTTTGGATTGTCCGTTCGCTCTGGCCGTCAGTTTATGGATGAAAGGCCGTACTTGGATTCAAATGAGATCCAAAGGCCTGTTGAAATGATTTCCAAATTCTAGAAATAAAACGACCGTCTCGGTCTGAATTGATTGAAATAGGCACTCCATGACGAGCCACTATTTCTTTGAGATAGAGTTCCGCTAGTTTCTCAGTATTATCCTTCTCCCAAATTGGTAAGAAGTGTGTGGACTTTGTTAGTCTATCGATGATTACACATATCATGTAGTGACCTCTTGAGGTCCTGAGTAACTTCGTAATGAAGTACATCAATATTTGTTCCCATTACCAAACGGGAATCTCGGGTTGTTGTAACAAGTCCGAGGGATTTTGCTATTCGACTTTGACTTTCGCGCAAGTCAAGCATTCTCCGATATAAGTCGCGATATCACTTTTGAGGTTAGGCCACCAGTAGTATTCTTTCACTACTTAGGCCTATGTGCTTCCTCAAATATCATCTCGAAGGCCGCCAAAGAATGGAACCCAATTTCGACCCATAAGGTATAAAGTTCCATCTTCTTTCGGCACTAATTGTTCCTGTATGCCTCGAAGTGTTTCTGCTTGAATATGCTCTTCCTTGAGCGCTTGTGAATCATCTTCTCTAATGCTTGAACTCTTAGTGTTCTAACTTGCTCCTTGCGGCTCAAGGCGTCAGCTACAGCATTCGCCTTGCCCCAATGGTACTTTATTTCATAATCATAGTCGTTCAACAATTCAACCCTACGTCGTTGACGTATGTTTAATTCTTTTTGGTCGAATATGTGTTGAAGGCTTTTATGATCCGTGAGAATAGTGCATTAAGTACCATATAAATAATGTCGCCATATTTCAAAGCGAATACCATCACGCCTAACTCAAGGTCGTGAGTGGTATAGTTCTTCTCGTGAACTTTTAGTTGGCGTGACGTGTACACGATAACTTTTTCACGTTGTATGGGTACACAACCCAATCCTTGATGCGAAGCATCACAGTTTACAACAAAGTCATCTGTATCGTCAGATAATGATAAGATTGTAAAATGCTATGCACCAATCTTAAGAATAAGTTGTAATGATATATCTTGTTTTTCGATTGGGGCAAATTTATTGTCTTTAACAACTCTAAAATGGTTCTCAAATGTTGCTCATGTTCATCAGTCGATCGAGAGTATATCAAAATGTCGTCAATAAACACTATGACGAATTTGTCGAGATACGGCTTGCACACACGATTCATTAAATCCATGAAGACCGCTAGTGCATTTGTTAAACCAAAAGGCATAACGAGAAACTCGTAATGACGGTAACGAGTCTTAAAAGCCGTTTTCGGTATGCTTTCCTCTTGAATTCGTAACTGATGATACTCCGATCGTAAGTCTATCTTAGAGTAGAAGCTAGAACCTTTCATAAACCATTTGAGTTAGTTGGAAATTCATTTGTAACATGGTTTAGAAATATGAATTTTCGTTCATCGAAATGTTGTGCATTTTTGCAAAACTTGCATGTCTTTCCACCCCCAAAACCTTTATAAAGATGTATAGTGGTAAAGAGTGGGGGTTATGAACTCACAACATCCTTATTCGGTCAACTACAAAGTTCAGAAGGTGCTAATCGACATGGAGATTTGGCTATGGGTGCGGCTCCCGGTACCAAGTCGATGTGAAGCTCGACTTGTTGATATGGTGGTAGTCCTGGCAAGTCTTCAAGAAAGACTTCAGGAAATTATTTTACCACAGGATTATCTGTCAGCTGTGGCCCAACGTCCTTCTTGTCTACAACAAGTGCTAGAAAGGCAATACAACCTTTCCGTAAGCACTTTTGTGGCTTCATGCAATTTATGGTCCGCAATGATATGTTGCGCTTCTCTCCATGGATGACAAGTGTCTCTTCGTTCGGTAGTGGTAAGCGAATGATCTTCTCATGACAGAAGACTTCGGCTCGATTATTGGATAGCCAATCCATGCCAACCACTACGTCTAAAATACCCAACTCAATGGGTACGAGATCGATATGAATTTCAGCTTTAGACTCGACTAGTTTACTTTTTGTCAATTCTATAGAATGAGGAGACGTCGTACATTTTAAATTCTGTGTGGCGAGGACTTCACTGTATAGTTTTAGGAACCCTATGTTTAAATGTATGATAACCCAATCCTTATGTTTAGATGTAGGATAACCCGATCCATATGTTTAGATGTTGGATAACCCAATCCCTAATTGTAGCTAGGACAATCCCGTCCCTAGCCATGAAACTCATGTATGTGAAATGTTGAGATGAAGCTAAAATCGGCAATTGTGTCAAATAATATGGATGTGGAATGTTGATTGGTAGGATACGTACCGGTGACCCTTAATGATTTGATATGTCTCAGCTAATTCCCCATTAGCTAACTTGATATAGTAATGTGTGTCCAACATGACTCTAATTCGAGTATATGCTTAACATTTAAAAGCAATAGCTAAGCTCGGTGTTGGTATTAATAGAATTGATACATGATGATCGTAGAGTGTATGTACTCATGACTTCATTGGGATTTTGTGGAGTATTCATAGTTCTAACCATACACACACTTATTCACATTTAGGATTTCGGCAAGTTACCAGCATACATCCCGGTGCCAAAATCATTTATGGCAGCAGTTGCCTTCATTTCTCTCATGGCGAGAGTTATTGTTTGAGTGATTGAGGTAGGGAGGGATGATGCTGTCATGCTTCGGATCTCCGAGGCTAAACCTAAAATGTAACACTCAGTGTGTTTGAATTCGGGTGTTACCCAGTATGGAATAACCCTTGAGATATCGTGAAAGCATCAAGTGTAACCAACAATATTAGCTCCAGTTATGACAGAATTCTTTTATAAAATCATATGAAAATTGATATGAAAATCAGATGATATAAAAGAATGATGTATGGTTAAATAAATAACCAATAGAATTGTAGTGTATAAATATATCATGTCTTGAAATAGAATATTATGTCTTGTGTAGAGGATGTCGTGTCTTGTGCAAAAATGTCATGTCTTGTCTTTGTCGAAGAGATTTGAATAACACCACGATATGCAATATAATATAAGCACTTATATATAGGAAGTACCAGCGGCGTATCCACCATGCTTTTATCATATTACACACGTCTCATCACTTACAAATGACCACCAAAATGTCTCGTGTATACCAACGTCAAATGACATGTATAATAATGTCTTGCGTAACAATGTCATGTATAAAACATGTCTTGTGTAAAAGCAATGGTTTTCAACACATAACTTTTAACTTAACTGGTTGATTCTTTTGGCACCATGATCTTTTTAATACTCAATATTAAAAGAAACTAGACATATATATTTGGATAAATATAGTCTATCATGCGCCCAAGAATGAAGAATGCAGTAGGTCATCGAAACCTTAAGACCGCATGGTTCATATATGTTTGAATAAATGATAATACAAATAACCGAAAATGAATGATAATGTGGATAACCAAAACCAAAAGGTGTAATGCCTCTTGCGTGTATTGGTCATATGTTTAAATGGAAAAAGAAAAAAAATAATTCGTTCAGGAGGGGAAACCAACCCATGTTCAAGAATTTCGAGAATGTTGAGGAAAATCCTCCATGAGTAGCTAACAAGTTTTGTTTGTTTAAATGACTAGTCTCATCTGAATTGTGATATAGATCGAATGTTAGGTGTGAACAAATATGTGTCGTCTTCCCGTATTGTATTGTATTGTATTGTATTGTATTGTATTGTATTGTATTGTATTGTATTGTATTGTATTGTATTGTATTGTATTGTATTGTATTGTATTGTATTGTATTGTATTGTATTGTATTGTATTGTATTGTATTGTATTGTATTGTATTGTATTGTATTGTATTGTATTGTATTGTATTGTATTGTATTGTATTGTATTGTATTGTATTGTATTGTTTTGTTTTGTAGGGTGTTATACTAACCATCCCCAGTTCGTGTTCTACTAGATAGGAAGAATTGAATCTCAAGTAATAACTTAAGAATTTTGAATGAATAGTGATCATTAGCTTGACCCGCAGAGTCCACCAGAATTTCCATGCACTACAAGTTGTTATTACGTGGGCCCCCGTAATAATAAATTGTCTTGCATGGTCACCCTAGCATTCTCTCGTCCAGAGCAGGCGATCAGTCAGAGAGAGGACACTATTGTTTATATACCTTCAACATAGAAGGAAACTTCATGATAGTTCACGTGTCAACGTCCGTTGTTATTACTCGCAGAACGGTACGACGTTAGGTGAAATAGAAATGAAAAGAATCTGTAACAATAACAACTGAAGAGGCACCTTCAAGATGAGTACTTCATCTTCCTTGTAAGGACAAGAGTATATCCACCTTGGTTAGTATGAGTCACATGGATCTCGTCCCACTAATGGAGTTGTTGTCCAAGGTTACCACCTTCGCCTCGTCGTCATTATCATGGTCAGGCCTCTCAGCATTCGCGAGAAAGCAACCATATTTTACGGAATTAAGTTTAAGATTTCACTTAGGAATTATGTTCGTCATAAGCTCCGTAATAGACATGAGGTCGATATTTTCATCGTGCGAGTAAAGAATAATAATAAAGTTTGAAGTCGAAGGTATTTTGTTCTTGGCAAAATATTTCATGCAACATATATATGAACCACCTATATATATAATCATGTAAAATCCTATCAATCAAGGATTTCTATCTTGTATAAGCTGAACTTGTAAACTGTTTATAATGCATAAACTGATAATGTAATGTATTGTAGGCACATAGTCTATTAATGTATTGTGTCTGTTTCTCATAGACTTCACCCATGGAAATGTCCTCGCTTGATTTATGTGAAATGAATTTATGCTGTAGTGGACCTTGAAAAATGAATATGCAGTGAAAACCTTTTGACTTGTCCAATTTTATTTATAATCTGTTCAACATGAACAAGAGGTTTTCGTGAGAGATCCCTAGTGATTGTAGACTTAGACTCGAGAAAGAATCCTGGTTCACTACAATCGATGCTCTGATACCAATCTGTCACACCCGCTCGTAGCGGAAACGCAAGGTGTGATCTGTATGGTTTTTATTGCATAAATATCGATGTACATGAACAAACTATATGAATAAACATACTCCATTGCCATTACATAAGTGTTTCAAAAGATCGCAACATAAGTTATGTACATTGTTTACGAACCATCAAATGAAAATAAGTTGTCATTGTTTCATACATCAAATGTAAGTCTAAAAATGTCAAGGCTTTGACCACTATATCACCGCAAAGAGGCGGTATATAATAGGTAAACCCTTCAATAGTTGGCATGGAGTATTGATACTTGTTTTCTTTGAACTGAAATCTTTGCATTGGTCCACTAATTCCCTGAAATACATGTAAGTTTGAAAACATCAACAAAAGTTGAGCGAGTTCATGCAGTTTAGCTGTACAAGATGTATCTGTATCAAAACAGTATGTAATATGTATTTGTCTCAATTGTCATTGTATCCAAACTGGATATAAGATGTATCTGTAAAATATGAGATGTATTTGTATTTGTATCAATTGTAGTATGAAAAGCGTCAATGAAATCGTTGATCATTAATGTTTTGCAAGGACATTAATATGTGTGACGAAATAGGAAGCAAACCAACCCTAGACGATTTTATGCCGATTCCTATCGACTGGGACACAAACGCACTCTTCTGTATGGGTCCACGACCAAGAGTGGGGCTCGCCAAAACCCATTAGATCTAGTCCTTTGTTCCTTGGTCCAAACTGGATTAATGGTGCTTATAGTATGGCCCTAATTCGCACATGATCTAAGGTGTTTCATTCCTTGACTTATCATACTATTGTACATGTATTTTCCCCGATAGTTGTAAAGCTTGAAAAACATTTAAATGAATAGGGGACATGAACTCACAGAATTGCATCCGTAAACTGTATGTAATTGTAACCTCACTTGCATTGTCCTTGAATTGTATCACGACCTACAAAGGTCCTAGAATTGTTAGACACTACGGTCTTTGTATTGACTCATGTACAAGTCTTTTGTCTTGAGTATGTGTAAGACTTGTATGTCTTTACTGTTCGTTAACTGTGTATTCGATGAATGAGTTGTTCAAATGTTCATTAACTGTGTATTCGATGAATGAGTTGTTCAAATGTTCGTTAACTGTGTATTCGATGAATGAGTTGTTCAAATGTTCGTTAACTGTGTATTCGATGAATGAGTTGTTCAAATGTTCGTTAACTGTGTATTCGATGAATGAGTTGTATAGTCGGATCTAGTCCGCTGAACCTCGTGTCTTATATGTATCACTTGTATAGTTGTGTTTCCAATAATAGTATCATTGGGCCAAGCCCATGTTTTCATGTTATTGGGCCCCAAATAGTGTTGGGCCTAAATAGTGTTGGGCCTCAAATAGTGTTGGGCCTCAAATAGTGTTGGGCTTGAATAGTATTGGGCTTCAATAGTGTTGGGCTTCAATAGTGTTGGGCTTCAATAGTGTTGGGCTTGAATAGTGTTGGGCTTCAATAGTGTTGGGCTTGAATAGTGTTGGGCTTTGGCCCATATGTTTGGTATTTGGGCTTAGCCCATGAATTTATGTTAAGCCCATTATGATGTTAAGCCCATTAAGAAAACTAAGCCCATTTGTAATACAATAGTCCATTAAGTGTAAGTAAGCCCATGTGTAATAGAAAATAGTCCATTTGTATAAACATAGCCCATTAAGTAAGATAAGCCCACTTGTTATAAGTAAGCCTTTCATTTTTATAAAAATCTTTTTATAAAAATTTACTAAGTATACTTTTTGATAAATAAAAACATACTAGTTTTTATAAGTTTATAAATATCCGAAATTTGTTATCGATAGGATACTTATATTTCGTGTCGAAAAATCGCCTAAACGTCGTAGTAACTCCTCGGATTGGCAATTCACTTATGTAGTCGTCCGTCGTTCATTTTGACCATAAATGGTGTCCGATTATTCGAATCGTCCGTAATCCGTTTTTAAGGCGTTATTATATGAAGTCTTGTAGGACTTTTGTTATAAAGTGTTTTGAGTTTAAATGTGACATTAGATACAAGTTTCCTACATTGATATATGTAACTAATACATCAAGTAATATATCACACAAAAATTGTTAAAGTAACCAAATATATATTTTCTAAAAAAATATATATTTTTCTTGTCTTTTATTTTATAAAAACTTTCTTTAACAACCTTTTTAATCTTGTAGAGATTTAACCATATATGTTGTTACTTTATAAAATAAAGTTTTTATAAAAATTGGCCATATAACCTTTGTATTTTTATCTTAACCATGTTTCATAAACATATCATTTTATTCATCAAATCACCACCAATTTACTCATCATCTTAACTAAACATATGAGACTTTTATAAGATAAAATTTTCCAAGATGATTTCCAAATCATGTAGGGTTTTAAACATGATCATTACATATGCTAACAAGTTCAAAAACCAAGTTTAATTTTAGTTTTAACAACTTTTATAAAAATCTCTAGTTGTATGTTACTTTTTATAATCTTGTGGAAGTATTGTTTTTAACTAAAAACCTTAAATACTTTCACAAGATCACTAGTTATGATCATCCATTTGAACCTTTATGTTAAAAACCCTTTAACATAAATATGTATAATTTTTAGATCATAATTTAAAACATCTTCTAACCATTTATTTGTATCATAACCATCATAACAAGCTTAAATAAGCATATAACAAGTCTTAGATCACAATATAAACAACATAATTATATCATGATTTTTATCTTTGCTTCTTTGTATTTTTCTCATGTTATTATGTATGATCTCTTGGTTATTATTAGTAATAATAACAATCATAAACATAATATATGTATAAAAAAAAATAGTTATAGAAGCTTACTTCTAGCACAAGGCTAGGGATGATCTTAGAAGATTATTAAGACTAAGAAGATGATGATCTTGTTGGTAGAACACTTTTGTTATGGATGAAAACCCTTCCTTTCACTTCCAATAGCTTTAGATCACCTTATGTTACTTGGAAACCCATGTTAATTATGAAGGAGGTAATAAAAATAATTGGGTTTTTGAAGGTGTTCTTGTGAAAAAGATGAAGATAGTTAGAGTGTTCTTTGTTCTTGGATGATGAAAGATGATAGAATAAAGTCTAGTAACTTAGTGATTAAGTCTTTGTAAATATTCACCAATATTTACCCACTTGAAACTAATGAAAATATCTAGTTATTAACACTTAAACAAGTTGAAAGAAAAGTGGGGCCCACAAAGGGTCTTATAACCGTGAATGAGGGGGGGGGTCTCATGTGGTAAAAATGTGTTAGAATTATTTAAGGTTTCACATGAATTAAAAAGTTTAAGTCTTTTAAGAACTTTGACATTTTATATAAAAATATCTACAAGGTTTTAAGCCTTCATATTTTAAAGTAGTGTGACACTAAGTAAAACTAGTTCACCGAAATTTTTAGTGTGTAATTCGGGTGAAAAAGTCGGTTCAGGTCCTGTACCGGGTTAACTACTGACACCGTGTTTTATTTAGATAAAAACATAACAAAAATTATTTTTGTATTTGTTTTATTATCCAAATATTTAATCCAACTTTTTGGATTAAAACTTTTATTATTTTTGACACGGTTTCGGTACCGGCTTTGCTGACTGGCAGTTTACCAAACTAGCCATGCAGCTTAATGCAATCAGATTCGATTGCGGATTTTGTGTCGTTTTTACTACCCATTATATTATTTATGTCAAATAATATTTATTTTTGGGTTTTTCAGATAATTACTGTTTCGTTTCGTCGTTGGCTAGTTTACGGCACTTTTGTGGCGTACCGACGGAAGTTTGCCGTAAGTTGACATTCCGCATTTAAAAGATGTATGAAGTTATTTTGAATCCCAAAATAAGCTTAACTAGTTCACTAAAGCTTTCATTTGGTTGTTTTCGATGTTGGTAATGTCGTTTATTAGCTTGTCGGTGCAGAAACGAACAAGTTGTGGGGGTTGCAACGCAGTGTCGAGAGCTTATGTTTCGAATACCCCATTAATATCCTCATATTGTTTCCATATGTTTGTCATCATTTGTCATATTTTCGGAGTCCCGGAAATGCTAAATTATTATTTTGGACAAGTTAAAATTGCCTTATTTTTAATGAAACGGACGATTTAGCGAATAGGGCGTTGTACCAGAAAGTCTTATATCTTTGTAAGATATGTTTTCGTATTAGTGTTTTCTTGTCCTAACATTGTCGTCTAATATACGACACCGTTACGTAATTAAATTACGCTAATTGCATGAGATTATATACTAAGAATAGTGATTAGACTGTACGGAATTTCCGGTTATTGGCCATTTGTCACAATCCTTCCATGCTGAGGGTAAGGGATCCTGAATTGTATCCTTTCTTTTGCAGAAATTTGCTGAAATCCAGGACTACGTTGGGAGTATTGAAGAGGTTGAGCAAAAGTGTGTTGACCTCCAAAAGATCATGCTGGCCAAGGATAAGAAGATTGCCTCCCTCGAAAATGATGTCAATCTAGTGAAGAGGGAACTCGTCTCGTCCTGGCTAACATTACTGCTGACCAAGAGAAGGCTGAGATCACCAATGATGCTAAAGTCTCTGCTGCCATTGCTATGTACAAGATCAAGTTGCAGATGGCCCAAGAAGCTCAGGATCCTGATTTTGACAAGAGCAACTGGGACATAGAGGGCTGGAAGGCAAGGTTAGCTGAGCTGGACGACGAAGAAGAGGCTGGTGAGGTCTTGGCAATTGAGGCTGGCGGCAGTGGGGTTAAGGATCACGCGGATGAGGCCGGAGCAGGAGGAGCTGGTGATGGTGATGCAGCAAAGGTGTAAGCTGCAAGAATGCGCGATGAAGGACATTTCTAGACGTAGCCGGAGCCCATTTTTTTAGAATTTGGTAGTGGTTTTTGTTTTGATGATGTTTTTCTGAACAATGCTGGACTATAAAAACTTTAGACAATAGTTTCTAGGGTTGAGGATCATGGATCCTTGGACAATAGGCAGGATAACGGGTGGTGGATGGATCCTCTGTTTGGGGGATGAAGCCACTCGTTATCCTTCCGCCTTTATTTCCTGCACTCTCAAGACCCGTAAACAATGGACACCCTTTGCCAACCCATGTGGACGGGCCACGTTTTGCTGGTAGAAACGTGGGTTCGCAATTTTGACAACCTTGAAGGGTTTAATGTTTTTGTGAATAAATAAAACCTTAACTTTTTGGCTATTTTCCGTGTTGTTATCCTTGTGAATACTTTACTTTTTCAATTGTTGTGATATATATTTTGTCTGAATTTATTAAGTAAAGAGGAAGAAATTTAATAAATATCCTTAAAAAGTTTAGGATATGATCAAGTATCACATATCCTATAGTTGACAAGTTCTAAAAAGTAGTGTAGTTTAAGGATCATAAGTTCAGTTGTCAAAGGACAAGGGTCACTTAGATGAATAATGAATAAAATCAAAATAGTTAAGGATCATACCTGAGAATCCAAGTTAGGATCCTAACCTTTAACACTTATAATTAGAATAACCAAAAGACAAACCTCAGAAGAAAGTAAGGATCCAGGATCCTTGGTCGTTTAGCTTCAAAAACCTGAAATAGGATACAACTTGGGACTAAGCCAATATAAGATAAAAGTTAGTAACTGGGGAGAAGCCCAACAATTCTAGGGACAAGCCCAAAGGATAACTGGGGACAAGCCCAAGAATCGTGTGTAAACTGGAGTATGGCCCTCACTGGCGACTATCCAAACTTAGTGACATGAAAATGCCAAAACCTTAGCTAACGTGAAAATGTTAGAAACCTTAGGAACGGATGTATGGTACGTCTACCATTATACGTAGGATCCTGGATACAACCAATACAATGAAATTGTCAGCCCCTAAAGCGAGTACTGGTCCCATTGCCATGAACTGTACCAGGATCATCGTGCGCTACTAGCGATACTGGGGACAAGCCCAAACTGGGGTCAAGCCCAAATAACTGGGGTCAAGTCCAAATAACTGGGGTCAAGCCCAAATAACTGGGGTCAAGCCCAAATAACTGGATACCTCTGTGGATACTCAATCCTTTGTTAAGGATACCTGAACCTTCAAAACTCAGAATCAAGTGAAAGGAGGATAAAGGATGCAATATCCTTATCCTTATATAAGGTAATTAATGAATGAAATAGTTTGAGATTAGAATATTACCAAAATGAGGATCATCTGTCCTGTAGGGATCTTTCAAGGATACTTGTTAGCTAAGGATCATGGATCCTTGTTACATGAAGTATTTCTTCAAGTGGACAGCATTCCAAGCTCTTGGTAGCAAATCACCTTCCATTGTTAGCAAACGATATGCCCCCTTTCCTGCTTCAGCTTCAATCAAATAAGGGCCTTCCCACTTTGGTGCCAACTTTCCATCAGCATGATTGGTGGTATTCTGAAATGCTTTCCATAACACCATATCACCAACTTGGAATTTCCTGATCCTGACATTTTTGTTGTAAGCTCCAGCTATCCTTTGTTGATAACTGGTCATCCTTATCCTTGCCAAATCCCTGAGTTCTTCTATAGTATCCAAATCTTGTACCAAGTTTTCAGCATTTTCTTCAGGATCACGAATGCTTGTTCTTGCTGTAGGAACCACCATCTCCGTAGGGATCACTGATTCTACCCCAAATACCAAAGAAAATGGAGTTTGGCCAGTGGCATTCTTGGGAGTTGTCATGTCAGCCCATAGTACATAAGGTAGTTCTTCTGCCCACTTTCCTTTCTTAGATCCAAGCTTTTTATTCAAATTGTTGATGATGATCTTGTTGGATGATTCTGCCTGACCATTAGCTTGTGGGTGGACTGGTGTTGATGTTATCATCTTAATCCCCCAGCTGTCAAAAAAGTTAGTAGTTCTATTCCCAATAAAGTGGGATCCATTATCACAAATAATTTCAGAAGGGATACCAAATCTAGTGATAATATTTCTCTTAATAAAGGATATCACTTCTTTTTCTCTGACTTGAGCAAAGGCTTCAGCCTCTATCCACTTGGAGAAGTAGTCAGTCATAGCAAGCATGAATACTTTTCCACCAGGTGCCTTAGGAAGCTTACCAACTATATCCATTCCCCATCTCATGAATGGCCAGGAAGAGGATATAGGATGCAAGAGCTCTGCTGGTTGGTGAAGGATATTACTATGTCTCTGACAAGGATCACACTTCTTAGCATAATCCACAACATCCTTCTTCATTGAGGGCCAATAGTATCCTGTCCTCAGGATCCTTGAGAATAATGTCCTGCCCCCAGTGTGGTTTCCACAATCTCCTTCATGGAAATCCTTTAGGACTTCTTGGATTTCAGGATCCTCAATGCATCTTAGATATGGTCCTGCAAGAGATCGTTTATACAACATATTATCCAATATTGTAAATTGAGATACTTTAATTTTGAAAGCCCTAGGGTTTTCTCCTGTAGGAATCTCTCCATGTTGTATGTATCTCATGATTGGAAGGATCCATGATCCTGAATGAGATTGTGTATCATCAGTAGGGACGATAGTAGAATCCCCTCCTACCTCCATGGCTACATGATCCTCAATAGCAGGATTCAGGATGTGGATAATAGGGATCTTGATATCCTCAGGAATCTTCAAGGATGATCCTAGATTGGCTAATGCATCAGCCTCTGCATTCTCTTCCCTTGGTACCTGTGTCAAACTAAAGTAAACAAAAGAGAGTGCCAATTCTTTGACTATCTCTAAATATTTGATTAGCTTTTCACCTTGGACAGCAGAGGATCCATTAAAGTGATTAGTGATTAATAATGAGTCTACATGTACCTCAAGATACCTGATCCTCATATGCTTAGCAATTTGCAAACCAGCGATCAAGGCTTCATACTCAGCCTCATTGTTGGTAGTTTGAAATTCACAAGCTATGGAGTGGGGTATTATGTCCCCCTGTGGCGATTTTAGTAGTATTCCAAGTCATGTTCCTTTTGCATTAGAGGCTCCATCAGTGAAGAGTATCCAAGGATCCTTAGTTTCTTCAAGCTGTTGGACTTCTAACTCAGCTTCCTTTTGCAAGTCACTACTGAAATCTGCCACAAAGTCAGCTAAGGCTTGGGATTTAATGGCAGTTCTAGGCTCATATCTTATATCATAAGCACTAAGCTTCACTGCCCACTTAGCCATCCTTCCTGACATTTCAGGTTTCCTGAGAACATTCTTAATTGGAAAATTAGTCTTAACAATAATGGCATGAGTCTCAAAATAATGTCTTAATTTAGTAGATGCCATAATTAATGCAAGGATAAGTTTCTCTAAGTGTGAATACTTGGATTCAGCATCAAGTAAACTCTTACTTACATAATAAACAGGATGTTGTGTACCTTGGTGATCCTTAACAAGGACCGCACTTACTACTTTTGAGGATACTGCTAAGTATAAGGATAATATATCCCCTTTTTCTGGTTTCATCAAGGTGGGGGCTGGGGATAGGTAATCCTTAAGAGCTTTGAGGGCACTTTCATGCTTCTCAGTCCATTCAAATTTCTTGTTCTTCCTCAGGATGTCATAGAATTCCTTGCACTTTTCTGAGGATTTGGATATGAACCTGTTCAAGGCTGCGATCCTGCCTGTCAATATTTGCACATCCTTGGTATTGGTAGGAGATTTGATATTCACAATAGCCTTGATTTGCTCTGGACTTGCTTCAATGCCCCTCTTTGTCACCATATAGCCTAAGAATTTACCTGCCTTAACACCAAAATGACACTTGGAAGGATTTAGTTTCATATTAAATTTATCAAGGATATTAAATGCTTCCTCCAAGTCTTTAAGGTGATCCTCACCTTTTTTGGACTTAACCACCATGTCATCTATATAGACTTCCATAGTGTGTCCAATTTGTTTCTTGAACATCATATTGACTAGCCTTTGATAAGTAGCACATGCGTTCCTTAGTCCAAATGGCATAGCAATATAACAATATATACCAGTTGGGGTCATAAAGGCTATATCCTCTTGATCAGATGGTTCCATCTGAATTTGTTGAAATCCAGATGAAGCATCCATAAAAGTCAACAATTCATGACCCGCGGTAGCATCCACCATGGAGTCAATGTGGGGTAATGGGAAAGGATCCTTGGGACATGCCTTGTTTAAATCAGTAAAATCGACACATACCCTCCACTTTCCATTTTTCTTTTGAACAACAACCACATTGGCTAACCATCTTGGATACTTGACCTCTCATACCTGCCCAAAGTAGTTTGTCTACCTCTTCCTGAATAATAGCATTCCTTTCAGGTGCAAACTTCCTTCTTTTTTGATGAATTGGCTTGAATGACCTGTCAATGCCGAGTTTATGAGTAATTATATCTTTAGATATACCTGTCATGTCTTCATGCTTCCAGGAAAAGGTAGTTTTCCATCTTTTAAGGAAGGATACTAGATCCCGTTCAATGTCGCTAAGGATCCCTGATCCTATGAAGACTATGGATTCAGGATCATGAGGATCCATGAGGATTTCTATTACATCCTGCTCCCTTGCCTCCAAGACATCCCTTGAAGGATACTTTAATTGCTATTGCTCCCTAGGTCTTGAGGCTGGTTTCATTGATGAGGTATAGCAATTCTTAGCTTCTTGTTGATCACTCTCAATTTTCACCACTCCCCATGGACTAGGAAGCTTGACACACTGATGATAAGTAGATGGGACTGCCTTCATGTGATGTATCCATGGCCTGCCAAGGATAACATTACAACAAGATAAGCAATCTATTACGCAAAACTTCTGATAAGAATGGAGTCCTTCAATATAGATAGGGAGTTTGATGTCCCCTAATGTGTTTTTGGTTTCCCCACTAAATCCCACAAGTACTAAGGATCTTGGGACAATATCAGACTCCGGGATATTCATCTTCTTGAGGACATCAAGCTGAATGATGTTCACAGAGCTTCCTCCATCTATAAGGATCCTGCGAACAAAATGATTAGAAATAAACAGGGTAATAACAAGACCATCATGATGAGGATCCTGAACATCAATACGATCATCCTCATCAAAAGTTATGATCTTATCCTTGGTGACGGTGGAGGTCCAGATGGGTCTGTCTCCATTATCCATCTTAGTTTCCTTAGCATGTCTTTTTGCTGCTGAAAAGGTGGTACCACAAATATCTGATCCACTGGATATGAAGTTTATAACTTGTGCATCCGCTGGAGGAGCAGGAGCCCTTTCCGGGATCCTTTCAGGATCCTGGATCCTTGACTTCTTTCGTCCCAAAAGCTCCTTCAAATGCCCCTTGCTTAACAAGTAACCAATTTCCTTTCTTAGTGCAATACACTCTTCAGTGAGATGCCCCAAATCCTCATGATATGCACACCACTTGGACTTGTCCTTTGTAACAGCTGGTTTATCACTTTTTCTCGGCCACCTAGCTTTCTCACCTAGATTCTGCATTGCAAGAATTTGTTCATTGTTATCAACAGAAAAACAGTATTCAGAAATGGGAGGATAATCCTCATCATCCTCTTCCTGTTCCACTGCATGCACGTTCTGGTTATCAGATTTGTTGTAGGACTTTGATTTGTTGTTCCTGAAGTAGGATCCTTGCTTTTCCTGTTTTGAGAATCCTGTCAGTCTTTCCTGGATCCTTTTATCATCCTCTAATCGGATGAATCTAAGGGCCCTGGTTCTTACTTCATCAAGATTACTGCATGGGGTCATAACAAGATCATCATAGAACAATGAATCCCTAAGCAAACCCATTTTAAAGGCTTCTACAGCCGTAGCTATATCCAGGTTAGGGATATCTAAGGATTCTTTACTAAACTTAGTGATGTAGTCTCTAAGTGATTCATTTTGACCTTGTGTTACCCTATATAGATCACTAGTGTTTTGGTCAAAAATCAATCAATGACAATGTAACCAAACTTTCTGTTGTGAGGTATGATGCTTGAATTGATGAACAACAATAAGGATCACTATAAAGTATAATGAACAAATGACACGAAGATTTATATGGGGAAAAAGCCCTTGATCAAGAGTTGATCTCCGGCACAAAAAACCCCGGGTGATGGAAACTACCGATCACCAACTCAAATTAAACAAACAATCTGTTACAACTTCGAATGATAGCGAGCTAAGTACAAGGATCACTATAGTGTATCGTGTAGAAATGTATGAAAAATGCTAAGTGTTTTGTCGAGAGCCGGTGAGAGCGATTGTATGAGTGTGTGTGTAGCCAAAAATAGCTAAGTGTTTCTAAAATAGCTCGCTACCCCTTTAAAAATAGAAAATATCAAGCCTAACTAACATTCCGCAAATGGTGCAAGTCCTCCACGACTCCACAACGTCCATTTCTGACCAAGCACGTGCGGAATAGACTGAGAATATTCTCCAGGAATGTCGCCAAGACTAAGTCCAAGTTGATATTCCTGCAAAACATTTACGAATTCAAAATAGACAATCGTTAGTACAGGTATCCTTATAGTGATCCATGATCCTGATCCTGCAACACTTCTGAGGATCACTACTTCAGACAGAATTGAGGATCACTAAATCCAACAGTAAATAAGGATCACTGGTCATTTAGAAATCCACCCCTAACAATTGCCCCCAAAATATAAGGAGTAAATATGTAAATAAATGAGTTATATTTTGTCGATCTTATCCGCATTTAACCAACGGATAACTAGCCGTTATAAGCGGACTAGCCGTTACGATCATGACGTCAGTGAGATGACTACCCTGCAGAATCATCATTATAAATAAGAGTTAGAGATAGGGATCATTTCACATTTAAGTTCAAGAGAACTCCCTTTAAATTCTGCTTCGACGATCAAACAGGTAACTCTTTTCCTTTCTCCTTTCTCCTTTCTCATATTCTGCTCTTCTTTCTTTACCATCATCTCGTTCAAAAATGATGCTCCGAAGCTCACCGGGAAAGGATCACAAGAAGAACAGCCCCTTAAAAAGTCAAGGGATCATCAAAGATTCCGCAAAAGAACGCTGTTGTTTCATCGATGCACAAATTGATAGAATCCGCCACTGTTTTCCAGCAAATACTGTTATCAGATCCTTTGATCCCACTGCTCTTAGTGACAACATCTCTGAAACTTGGGTAGCTTTCCCAGTTTCACCTTTCACCATAGGATACACCTATCCTTTTCCAAACTTTACCCAATCCTTTTTCTCCCTTACCGGCATCTGCTACATCCAAGCTATGCTGATGATCTGGAGGGTCCTATATACCCTTGAAAGGATCATCGAGCAGGAAGGAATTGACCTAGGAATGTCGGAGTTGGCTGAGATGTATGATCTCACAACGTTTGGATCCCACCGATATTTGTTCAAACGTAAACCCGGAGAAGAACATCCCATCTTTAAGGCTACTAAAAACGATACCAACTGGAAACGGCGGTTCTTCTTCGTCAGAAGGGATTCTATCCCGGATGGAAAGGATTTGCCGAAGAAATGGAGCACTCATGGTAGGATAGGAGGATCCTTAGAAGGATCACTAAGTAAGCTCATTCTGATAATGATTACTAATATGCTTTTGTTTCTTTTTGTACAGCTATCACATTCTCGCATATTATTCCTTCAGCTGCCACCAAGGGGAGACTTGCTGTCTTTAGAAAGCTTGATCCTGAAACAAGATCATTCAAGACAATCACCCAGGATTCACAAGAGGTATCCTCAGGCTCTGTCACCATGTCAAGTAAGTATCCTGTTCTTTTTATATTCAAATGTTTAAATAAATAGTTATATAGGAATAGAATTAGGACACTTATCTGTTTTGGGTGTGTAGGCGCTGGAAAATCATCAAGATCCGCTTCCAAATTTAGTGTCACTGAGCTTGACACCGTCCGATCCTCCAAGAAGAAGCTTCCTGCCAGCCCAACTGCTTCGATCCCCAAGGCACCCGCTAAAGGAAGGGGTGGCAAGAAAAGAAAAGCCTCCGAAGCTGAGGATCTGCAAGGTCTGCCCCTGATCCGCCACCAGTTCCTTGAATACTTCAACGAGGTAAGGATCCTTGTCCCTGCTTTAGGTATCCAGCTTATTTGAGGATCACTTGTTCTTAAACTGTTCTTTATCTTCTTTGCAGAAATTTGTTGAGATTGAAGACTACGTTGGGCACGTCGAGGAGCAGGACAAGAAGATTACCGACCTCTAACAAGTCGCATTGCTTAAGGATCTCAAGATTGCTGACCTCCAAAAAGATCTCAAAGATGCCAAAGCTCAGACAGCTACAATCCTGATTAATTTTGATTATGAGAAGAGCGAGATCACGGAGGATGCTAAAGTTTCTGCTGCCATAGCGATGTACAAGACCAAATTGCAAATGGCCTCGAAAGCTCAGGATCCTGCTTTTGATAGGAGCAGCTGGGATGTGGAAGGTTGGAGGGCTAGGCTGGCTGAATTGGAGGATGAGGATGAGGCTGATGAGGTTCTGGCAATTGAGGCTAGTGGTAGTGGCAAGGATCATGGTGGTGAAGCTAGTGGAGCTGGAGATGGTGATGCAGCGAAGGTGTAGGCTGCAACAATGGGCGATGATGGACATTTCTAGACGTAGCCGGAGCCTATTTTTTTTTAGTTTGGTTATGATTTTTTTGTTTTGATGATGTTTTGATAAACAATGGCTGGTCTGTACTTGAACAATAGTAATTAGGGTTGAGGATCATGGATGATCCTTTGAACAATAGGTAGGATTACAAATGGTAGAGGGATCCTCTGTTTGGGGGATGAAGCCATTGTGATCCTGCCGTCTTTAATTTCCTGCACTTGTTAGACCTACAAACAATGGACACCCTTTGCCAACCCGTGTGGACGGGCCACGTTTTGCTGGTAGAAACGTGGGTTGGCAATTTTGACAACCTCAAAAGGGTTTAAGCTTTTGTGAATAAAATGACTTTAACTTTTTGGCTATATCCTGTGTTGATATCCTTATTGTTATTTTATTTTTCAATCTATTGTGATGTTCATGTCGTTTAAACTTATCAAGTAGGGAAAAAATTTAAAAAATATCCCTTAAGAGTTAAGGATATGATCAAGGATCATAAAAAAAATAATTTAAGGGTCATAATTTCAGTTATCTAAGGATAAGTGTCACTTAAATACATAATGAATAAAATCAAAACAGTTTAGGATCATACCTGAGAACCCAAGTTAGGATCCTATCCTTCAACACTTAAAATTAGGATAACCCAAGATACAAACCTTAGTTGAAAGTAAGAGTCGAGAATCTTTGGCCATTTATCTTCACAAACCTGAAATAAGATATTACTTGGAACTGAGCCAATATAAGATGAATGTTAGTGACTGGGGAGAAGCCCAACAATTCTGGGGACAAGCCCAATATACTAGGGACAAGCCCAAAGGATAACTGGGGACAAGCCCAAAGGATCGTATGTAAACTGGAGTATGGCCCTTACTGGCGACTATCCAAACTTAGTGACATGAAAATGCCAAAACCTTAGCTAACGTGAAAACGTTAGAAACCTTAGGAACGGATGTATGGTACGTCTACCATTATACGTAGGATCCTGAATATAGCCAGTACAACGAAATTGTCAGCCCCTAAAGCGGGTACTGGTCCCATTGCCATGAACTATACCAGGATCATCGTGCGCTACTGTCGAAACTGGGGACAGGCCCAAACTGGGGACTAGCCCAAACAACTGGATACTTCTGTGGATACTCAACGCTTAGTTAAAGATACCTGAACCTTCAAAACTCAGAATCAAGTAAAAGGAGGATAAAGGACGCAGGATCCTTATCCATGTAAGAATAAAAAGAATGAAATAGTTTAAGATCGGAATGTTACCAGAAAGAGGATCATCTGTCAGCGGGGATCCTTCAAGGATACTTGTCTGGTAAGGATCATGGATCATGATCACATGAAATATTTCTTCAAATGGACAGCATTCCAAGCTCTAGGTAGCAAATCACCCTCCATTGTTAGCAATCGATATGCCCCCTTTCCTGCTTCAGCTTCAATCAAATAGGGTCCTTCCCACTTTGGTGCTAGCTTTCCATCAGCAGGATTGGTGGTGTTTTGAAATGCTTTCCTTAATACCATATCCCCAACTTGGAATTTCCTGAGCCTGACATTTTTGTTGTAAGCTCCAGCCATCCTTTGTTGATAACTGGCCATCCTTATCCTTGCTAAATCCCTGATTTCTTCTATAGTATCCAAGTCTTGAATCAAGTTTTCAGCATTTTCTTCAGGATCGATCACGAACGCTTGTTCTTGCAGTTGGAACCACCATCTCTGTAGGGATCACTAACTCTGCCCCAAATACCAAAGAAAATGGAGTTTGGCCTGTAGCATTCTTGGGAGTTGTTCTATCAGCCCACAGCACATAAGGTAGTTCTTCTGCCCATTTTCCTTTCTTGGATCCAAGCTTCTTCTTTAAATTGTTGATGATGATCTTGTTGGATGATTTTGCCTGACCATTAGCTTGTGGATGGACTGGTGTTGATGTTATCATCTTAATTCCCCAACTATCACAAAAGTTAGTGGTTCTACTCCCAATAAATTGGGATCCATTATCACAAATAATTTCAGAAGGGATGCCAAATCTAGTAATAATATTTCTTTTAATAAAGGATATAACTTCCTTTTCTCTGACTTGAGCAAAGGCTTCAGCCTCTATCCACTTAGAGAAGTAATCAGTCATAGCAAGCATGAATACTTTTCCACCTGGTGCCTTAGGAAGCTTTCCAACTATATCCATTCCCCATCTCATGAATGGCCAAGAAGAAGATATAGGATGCAAGAGCTCTGCTGGTTGGTGAAAGATATTACTATGCCTCTGACAAGGATCACACTTCTTGGCATATTCCACAGCGTCTTTCTTCTTAGTGGGCCAATAGTATCCTGTTCTCAGGATCCTTGAGAATAATGCCCTGCCCCCAGTGTGGTTTCCACAATCTCCTTCATGGAAATCCTTTAGGACTTCTTGAATTTCAGGATCCTCAATGCATCTCAAATATGGTCCTGCAAGAGATCGTTTATACAACATATTATTTAATATTGTAAATTGAGATACCTTAACTTTAAAAGCCCTTGGGCTTTCTCCTGTAGGAATTTCTCCATGTTGTATGTATCTCATGATTGGGAGTATCCATGATCCTGAATGAGATTGGGTATCATCACTAGGGATGATTGCAGAATCTTCTCCTATCTCCATAGCTACATGATCCTTGATAGCAGGGGTCAGGATATGGATAATAGGGATCTCAATATCCTCAGGAATCTTCAAAGATGATCCTAGATTGGCTAATGCATCAGCTTCTGCATTCTCTTCCCTTGGTACCTGTGTCAAACTAAAGGATACAAAAGAGAGTGCCAATTCTTTGACTATCTCCAAATATTTGATTAGCTTTTCACCTTTAACAGCATAGGATCCATTAAAGTGATTAGTGATCAATAAAGAATCTACATGTACCTCAAGATACCTAATACTCATATGCTTGGCAATTTGCAAACCAGCTATCAAGGCTTCATATTCAGCCTCATTGTTGGTAGTTTGAAATTCACAAGCTATGGAGTGGGGTATTATGTCCCCCTGTGGCGATTTTAGTAGTATTCCAAGCCCTGTTCCATTCACATTGGAGGATCCATCAGTAAACAGTATCCAAGGATCCATGGTTTCTTCAAGCTGTTGGACTTCTAGTTCAGCTTCCTTTTGCAAATCATTACTGAAATCTGCCACAAAGTCATCCAAATGCTTGGGATTTAATGGCTGTCCTAGGCTCATATGTTATATCATATGCACTCAACTTCACTGCCCACTTAGCCATCCTTCCTGACATTTCAGGTTTCCTGAGAACATTCTTAATTGGGAAATTAGTTTTAACAATAATGGCATAAGTCTCAAAATAATGTCTTAATTTAGTAGATGCCATAATTAATGCAAGGATAAGTTTTTCTAAATGTGAATACCTGGATTCAGCATCAAATAAGCTATTACTTACATAATAAACAGGATGTTGTGTACCTTGGTGATCCTTAACAAGGACCGCACTTACTGCTTTTGAGGATACCGACAAATATAAGGATAACACATCTCCCTTTTCTGGTTTCATTAAGGCTGGGGCTGAGGATAGGTAATCTTTAAGAGCTTTAAGGGCACTTTCATGCTTCTCAGTCCATTCAAATTTCTTATTTTTCCTCAGGATGTCATAGAACTCCTTGCACTTTTCTAAGGATTTGGATATGAATCTGTTCAAGGCTGCGATCCTGCCAGTCAAACTTTGCACATCCTTAGCATTGGCAGGAGATTTGATATTCACGATAGCCTTAATTTTCTCTGGACTTGCTTCAATGCCCCTCTTTGTTACCATATATCCTAAGAATTTACCTGCCTTTACACCAAAATGACACTTAGAAGGATTTAGTTTCATATTAAATTTATCAAGGATATTGAATGCTTCCTCCAAGTCTTTAAGGTGATCCTCAGCTCTTTTGGACTTAACCACCATGTCATCAATATAGACTTCCATAGTGTATCCAATTTGTTCCTTGAACATCATATTGACAAGCCTTTGGTAAGTAGCACCTGCATTCCTTAATCCAAATGGCATAGCAACATAACAGTATATACCAGTTGGGGTCATAAAGGCAGTATCCTCTTGATCGGATGGTTCCATATGAATTTGTTGAAATCCATAAAAGTTAACAACTCATGACCTGCGGTAGCATCCACCATGGAGTCAATGTGGGGTAATGGGAAAGGATCCTTGGGACATGCCTTGTTTAAATCTGTGAAATCGACACATACCCTCCACTTTCCATTTTTCTTTTGAACAACAACCACATTGGCTAACCATCTTGGATTCTTAACCTCTCTAATCATACCTGCTCGAAGTAGCTTATCTACCTCTTCCTGGATAATAGCATTTCTTTCAGGTGCAAACTTCCTCCTCTTTTGATGAATTGGCTTGAATGACCTGTCAATGCCAAGTTTGTGAGTAATTATATCCTTAGATATACCTGTCATGTCTTCATGTTTCCAGGCAAAGGTGGTCTTCCTTCTTTTGAGAAAGGATACTAGCTCTTGTTCAATATCCCTAAGGATCCCTGACCCTATGAAGATCTTGAATTCAGGATCATCAGGATCCATGAGGATTTCTTTCAAATCCTATTCTCTTGCCTCCAAGACGTCTCTTGAAGGATACTTTAATTGCTATTGCTCCCTTGGTCTTGAGGCTGGTTTCATTGATGAGGTATAGCAATTCTTAGCCTCCTGTTGATCACTCTCAATTTTCACCACTCCCCATGGACTTGGAAGCTTTACACACTGATGATAGGTGGATGGAACTGCCTTCATATCATGTATCCATGGCCTGCCAAGGATAACGTTACAACACGATAAGCAATCAATAACACAAAACTTTTGAAAAGAATGCAATCCTTCAATATAGATTGGGAGTTTGATGTCCCCCAATGTATTCTTTGTTTCTCCACTGAATCCCACAAGTACTGAGGATCTTGGGATAATATCGGACTCTGGGATATTCATTTTCTTAAGAACATCCAGCTGAATGATGTTCACAGAGCTTCCTCCATCTATAAGGATCTTGGGAACAAAGTGGTTAGAAATAAAAAATGTAATTACGAGACCGTCATGGTGAGGATCCTAGATGTCAACACGATCATCCTCATCAAAAGTAATGACTTTATCCTGGGTAACAACGGAGGTCCTGACGGGTCTGTCTCCATTATCCATCTTGGTTTCCTTAGCGTGTCTTTTTGCTGCTGAGAAGGATGTACCACAGATGTCTGATCCACCGGATATGAAATTTATGACTTGTGCATCTGCCGGAGGAGCAGGAGCCCTTTCCGGGATCCTTTCAGGATCCTGGGTTCTTGACTTCTTTCGTCCCAAGAGTTCCTTTAAATGCCCCTTGCTCAACAAATAACCAATTTCCTTTCTAAGTGCAATACATTCTTCAGTGAGATGCCCAAAATCCTCATGATATGCACACCACTTGGATTTATCCTTTGTAGCAGCTGGTTTATCAGTTTTCCTTGGCCACCTAGCTTTCTCACCTAGATTCTGCATTGCAAGGATTAGTTCATTGTTATCAACAGAGAAACAATATTCAGAAATAGGAGGATAATTCTCATCATCCTCTTCTTGTTCCATTGCGTGCACATTCTGGTTATCAGATCTGTTATAGGACTTGGATTTGTTGTTCCTGAAGTAGGATCCTTGCTTATCCTGTTTTGAGGATCCTGTCAATCTGTCCTGGATCCTTTTGTCATCCTCTAGGCGGATGAACCTAAGGTTTTTAGTCCTTACTTCATCAAGATTCCTGCAAGGTGTCATAACAAGATCATCATAGAATAATGAATCCCTAAGCAATCCCATTTTAAAGGCTTCAACAGCCGTAGCTATGTCCAAATTGGGAATATCTAAGGATTCTTTACTAAACTTAGTGATATAATCTCTAAGTGATTCATTTTGACCTTGTGTTACCCTATATAGATCACTAGTTAATCGTTCAAACTTTCTGCTACAAGAGAATTGACTATTGAACAAGTTAACTAAATTAGCAAATGAAGTGATAGAGTAAGGGGGAAGACTTAGCAGCCATTTAAGAGCAGATCCTGTAAGTGTGGATCCAAATCCCTTGCATAGACATGCTTCTTTCAACCTTTCCGGAATTGGATTGATCTCCATCCTCTCCCTGTATTGAGCTACATGCTCTTCTGGATCCGTTGAACCATCATATAGCTTCATTGATGGTATCTGGAATCTTTTAGGTATCTCAGCATCACACAAAGGTGGTGCAAAACGAGATATCCTATGGCTTCCATCCGCAATCTCAGGAATGGGTTTAACCACTCCTGATACGCTGGATATCATATCCTTAAGCTTCTGCAGTTCCCTAGCCATGGCCTGATTGATACCTGTATCCTGCATAAAGCCATGGTTAGTGTTATATAAATTATTAAAAGTGTTACCTCCCACAGGATTCGATTTTGGAATTGCGGATGTGAATCCATCTTGTCAAGACTCTGGCATGATTGAAGGACCAGAGGAGGCAATGGTCTGCATTGGTATGAAGTCTCCTTGATGGACGTCTGAGTTCTGAGGTTGCATATTTCTCGAGGATCCTTGATTTTGAAGGGGGTTGGATCCTTGGAATTGCGATGATCCTTGAACCTGAAAGGATCCTGGGACCAGGGAGGATCCTTGAACAAGGGAGAATCCTGGGACCAGAGAGGATCCTTGGACCTGGGAGGATCCTCGGACCTGGGAGGATCCTCGGACCTGGGAGGATCCTTGGACCTGGGAGGATCCTTGTAGCGCATGCATTCCCACATATCCTCCTGACGTGAAGTATCCTTGATGCTGAGAAGAGGATCCTAATGGTTGAGAAGAGGATCCCTGAGGCTGGAAGCAAGAGCCAAATGCCTGACTCATTGTTGTTGTCCCATAACGCCTTCCTGATAGTTCACCCAAGTATTGCACGTCCAGAACTGCTGAGTATTGTGAGGTTATGACCGGAGTGTCGAAGTTCAGCGATCTTGGCATCAGAAGGGAGTGATCCTCCACTGATTTCTTCTGTTTCTTGATTTCATCGATCTCCCGGAGGATCCTTTCGTTGGTCTTATCCTGCTCTTGTGCATGATTCCTCATCTGCAAAATCAAGGCATAGAGATCATTAGTAGTAGGATTAGTTGAAACAGAAGAAGTAGGTGGTTTTTGGAAAATAGGAGTTGGTTTCTTCGCAGCATTCTCAGCATTCTTCTGGGGTCCAGAAGGTAGTGGAGGCAAAGGAGGAACGCCTTGTGAGGAACTGAATGAGGGCATCAAACTTGAAGTATTCTTCACTGAGGAAGCCATCTGTTTGGTTGTAGTGAACCGAAATAACCACGAAAACATGAATCTTTCTAAGAATGAAGCACCAATTGCCCCACGGTACACGCCAAACTGTTATGGTCAAAAATCAATCAATGACAATGTAACCAAACTTTCTGTTGTGAGGTATGATGCTTGAATTGATGAACAACAATAAGGATCACTATAAAGTATAATGAACAAATGACACGAAGATTTATACGGGGAAAAAGCCCTTGATCAAGAGTTGATCTCCGGCACAAAAAACCCCGGGTGATGGAAACTACCGATCACCAACTCAAATTAAACAAACAATCTGTTACAACTTCGGATGATAGCTAGCTAAGTACAAGGATCACTATAGTGTATCGTGTAGAAATGTATGAAAAATGCTAAGTGTTTTGTCGAGAGCCGGTGAGAGCGATTGTATGAGTGTGTGTGTAGCCAAAAATAGCTAAGTGTTTCTAAAATAGCTCGCTACCCCTTTAAAAATAGAAAATATCAAGCCTAACTAACATTCCGCAAATGGTGCAAGTCCTCCACGACTCCACAACGTCCATTTTTGACCAAGCACGTGCGGAATAGACTGAGAATATTCTCCAGGAATGTCGCCAAGACTAAGTCCAAGTTGATATTCCTGCAAAACATTTACGAATTCAAAGTAGACAATCGTTAGTACAGGTATCCTTATAGTGATCCATGATCCTGGTCCTGCAACACTTCTGAGGATCACTACTTCAGACAGAATTGAGGATCACTAAATCCAACAGTAAATAAGGATCACTGGTCATTTAGAAATCCACCCCTAACAACTAGTTAATCGTTCAAATTTTCTACTACAAGAGAATTGAGTATTAAATAGATTAACTAGATTAGCAAATGAAGTAATAGAGTAAGGGGAAGACTTAGCAGCCATTTAAGAGTGGATCCTGTGAGTGTGGATCCAAATCCCTTGCATAAACATGCTTCTTTTAACCTTTCAAGAATTGGATTGATCTCCATCCTCTCCCTGTATTGAGCTACATGCTCCTCTGGATCCGTTGAGCCATCATACAGCTTCATGGATGGTATCTGGAACCTTTTGGGTATCTCAGCATCACATAAGGGTGGTGCAAAACGAGATATCCTATGGCTACCATCTGCAATTTCAGGAATGGGTTTAACCACTCCTGGTACAATGGATATCATATCCTTAAGCTTCTGTAACTCCTTAGCCATAGCCTGATTGATACCTGTATCCTGAATTGAGCCATGGTTAGTGTTATATGAATTATTAAAAGTGTTACCTCCCGGAGGATTCAAGTTCGGAATGGCGGATGTGAATCCATATTGACGCGATTCGGGTATGATTGAAGGACCAGATGAAGCAATGGTCTGCATTGGTATGAAGTCTCCTTGATGAACATCGGTGCTCGGGGGCTGCATATTTCTTAAGAATCCTTGATCCTGAAAGATGTTGGATCCTTGAAGCTGTGTTGATCCTTGAACCTGAAAGGATCCTTGGGGCAGAGAGGATCCTAGAAACTAGGAGGATACTGGAGCCATAGAGGATCCTTGAACCTGGAAGGATCCTGGAGCCATGAAGGATCCTTGAACCTGGGAGGATCCTAGGGCCATGGAGGATCCTTGAACTGGGTGCATTCCCAAATATCCCCCTGAGCTGAAGTAGAATCCCTGATGCTGAGAAGAGGATCCCGATGACTGAGAAGAGGATCCTTGAGGCTGGAAGTGAGAGCCAAATGCCTGACTCACAGTTGCTGTTCCATAACGCCTTTCTGATGGACCACTTTGATACTGGATGCCCGGAACTGCCGATTGTAAGGTAGTTACAACTGGAGTATCGAAATCCAATAACCTTGGTATCAGAGGAGAGTGATCCTCCACTGATTTCTTCTGTTTCTTGATATCACCAATCTCCTGAAGAATCCTTTCATTGGTTTTGTCCTGATCTTGCATGCGATCTCTCATCTGCAAAATCAGAGTAAAAAGATCATTAGTGGTAGGATTAGAGGAAACAGAGGAAGTTGGTGGTTTTGAGAAAATGGGAGTTTGTCTCTTCGCAGCATTCTCAGCAATTTTCTGGGATCTAGAAGGTGGTGGAGGCAAAGGAGGAACGCCTTGTGAAGAACTGATTGCCGGCATAGAACTTGATGTATTCTTTTCTGAGGAAGCCATTTGCTTGGTTGTAATGAACCGAAATGATCACAAGAACAATAGTTTCTCAAGAATAAAGCACCAATTGCCCCACGGTGGTCGCCAAACTGTTTTGGTCAAAAATCAAGCAAAGATAATGCAACCAAACTTTCTGTTGTGAGGTGTGATGCTTGAATCAATGAACAATGCTAAGGATCACTCGAAAATATAATGAACAAGTGACACAATGATTTATACGAGGAAAAAGCCCTTGATCAAGAGTTGATCTCCGGCATAAAAAACCTCGGGTGATGGAAACTACCGATCACCAACTCAGATTAAACTAAAAATGTATTACAACTTCGGATGATAGCGAGCTAGTTACAAGGATCACTATAGTGTAATGAGCAAAAAGTGTTCAATCACCAAGTGAACTGTCGAGAGCTGATGAGAGCAGTTACGAGTGTGTGTGTTTAACCAAAAATAGCCAAGTGTTCTAATTTAGCTCGCTATCCCCATATAAATTTAGAAAATATCTAAAGTAACTAACTATCCGCATTTCATGCAAGTGTTCCACGACCTCCATAACGTTCATTTCAGTCAAGCACGTGCGGAATAAATAGGGTATATGCTCCAGGAATATCGCCAAGACCAGGTCCAAGCTCGTACTCCTGCAAAATAAGATCATATTCAAAGCAGACAATTGTTAGTATAAGGATCCTTATGATGATCCTGGATCCTGATCCTACAATACTCTCTAAGGATCACTAATTCAAACAGAATCAAGGATCCCTAATACCAACAGTAATTGAGGATCACTGATCTTTAATAAATCCTCCCCTAACAGAAACATTATAACCAGATTTGGTATTCCTCCTGAAATTGTCTGTGATAATGGATCCCAATTTATTAGGAGTAGAACTACTAACTTTTGTGACAGTTGGGGGATTAAGATGATAACATCAACACCAATCCACCCACAAGCTAATTGTCAAACAGAATCATCCAACAAAATCATCATCAACAATTTAAAGAAGAAGCTTGGATCCAAGAAAGGAAAATGGGCAGAAGAGCTACCTTATGTGCTATGGGCTGATAGGACAACTCCCAAGATTGCTACTGGCCAAACTCCATTTTCTTTAGTGTTTGGAGCAGAATCAGTGATCCCTACAGAGATGGTGGTTTCTACTGCTAGAACAAGCCTCCGTGATCCTGAAGGAAATGCTGAAAACTTGGTTCAAGACTTGGATACCATAGAGGAACTCAGGGATTTGCCAAGGATAAGAATGGCTAGTTATCAACAAAGGATGGCTGGAGCTTATAACAAAAATGTCAGGATCAGAAAGTTTCAAGTTGATGATATGGTATTGAGGAAAGCATTCCAGAATACCATGAATCCTGCTGATGGTAAGTTAGCACCAAAGTGGGAAGGCCCTTATCTTATTGAAGCTGAGACAGGAAAGGGGGCATATCGATTATTAACAATGGGAGGTGATTTGCTACCAAGAGCTTGGAATGCTGTCCACTTGAAGAGATACTTCATGTAGAAAGGATCCAGGATCCTTAGTTATCTTCATATCCGATATCCATGAAGGATCCTCAGAGGATATATGATCCTCAGTCTAGTAATGATCTGATTCTAATTTATCTAACCTTTAATTTATTTTATTACAAGGAAAAGGATCCTGGATCCTTTACCCTTTTTTACTTAGCTCTGAGTTTTGCAGAAGAATGAGGTATCCTTAACAGAGGATCAACTATCCACAGAAGTCTCCTAAGTTTTATGGGCTTGTCCCCAGTTTTTTTGGGTTTATCCCCAGTTTTGGGCTTGTCCCCAGTTTAAGGTATTCACTACCTTCGCCAGTAGCGCACGATGATCTTGGTGAAGTTCAAGGCAATAGGACCAGTACCCACTTTAGGGGCTGACAATTTCATTGTACTTACTGTATCCAGGATCCTACGTATAATGGTAGACGTACCATACATCTGTTCCTAAGGTTTCTAACATTTTCATGTTAGCTAAGGTTTTGGCATTTTCATGTCACTAAGTTTGGATAGTCGCCAGTGAGGGTCATACTCCAGTTTACACAAGATCCTTTGGGCTTGTCCCCAGTTTTTTTTGGCTTGTCCCCAGTTTTTTTGGGCTCGTCCCCAGTTTTTTTGGGCTCGTCCCCAGTTTTTTGGGCTTGTCCCCAGTTTATTGGGCTTGTCCCCAGATTGTTGGGCTTGTCCCCAGTTACTAACCTTTCTTTTATATTGGCTTAGACCCAAGTTATATTCTATTTCAGGTTTCCGAAGCTATGTATTTAAGGATCCTGGATCCTAACCTTTTACTAGGGTTTGTTTTTTGGTTATCTTAATTATAAATACTAAAGATTTAGGATCCTAACTTGGATTCTCAGGTATGATCCTTATTTACCTTCACTTTATCCTTAATTTATTTAAGTTACCCTTATTTTTGACAACGGGATATATGATCCTAAGATTACACCATTTTTTGAACTTTTCGATTATAGGATATTTGATCCTTGATCATATCCTAAACTTTTTGACATAATCTAATATATTTTCATTCTTAACTTGTGAATTCAAAGAAGTGGTACCATAAATATTTAAAGGTAAATATACACATAATGGACAACATAAGATAGCCAAAAGATTAGAGTTTTATTTATTTATCAAAAGATTAACCCTTCAAAGGTTGTCAAAATTGCCTACCCCAAGCATCTACCAGCAAAACGTGGTCCGTCCGCTGGGGTAGGCAAAGGGTGTCCTTGGTTAATAGTTCATAAAGTGCAGGAATAAAAGGGCGGCAGGATAACAGTGGTTTCATCCCCCAAACAGAGGATCCCTCCACCATCTATTATCCTACCTATTGTCTGAAGGATCCATGATCCTTAAACCTAAAGGCTATTATTTAAGTACAGACCAACATTGTTCACCATCAAAACATCATCAAACAAAAAAAAAACTACCAAACCATAAAAAATGGGCTCCGGCCACGTCTAGAAATTTCCATCATCGCCCATTTGTGCAGCTCACACCTTCGCTGCATCACCACCAGCCGCTGCCTCCTCAGCCTGATCCTTCAACCCGCTGCCACTAGCTTCAATCATCAAAACCTCTCCAGCCTCCTCTTCATCATCTAGCCCAGCCAGCTTGGCCTTCCAGCCTTCTTGGTCCCAGGCAGTCCTGTCAAAGTTAGGATCCTCAGCCTCCTTTACCATTTGGAGTTTGATCTTGAGCATGGCTATTGTGGCAGAAAGCCTAGCACCCTCCATCACTTCAGCCTTCTCCTGATCAGCTATGATATGGGCCAGGACCAGTTCCTTCTTCACCAGGTTGACTTCATTCTCAAGAGAGGCAATCTTCCGATCCTTCGCCAGGTACAACTTCTGGAAGTCCAGCTGCTTTTGCTCAGCCTCTTCAGTATATGAGTCCAGGAGCATCTGGATCTCAGTGAATTTCTGCAAAAGAGAAACACATGTCAGGATCCGTTATCCTCAGCATGGGAAGATCAGATTTAAGGATCAGGGATCCTTACCTCAGAGATGTATTCTTCAAACTGGTGTTGGATGAGAGGCAGGCCTTCAAGAGTGTCAGTGGTTTTCCTTTCTTTCCACCCTTGCCCTTTGTGCTGGCACCCTTAAGAATAGGGATGCTAGGACTGGTGGCAAGTTGTTTCTTGGCAGACCGGGAGGAAGCGTATGCATCAAGATCACTCACACTGAACCGGGTGGCTGATTTTGAAGATTTTCCAGCGCCTGCAAATGCGAAACAATAGATAAGTGTTCATACTCTCATTCATTTGAATATTCATTTATTTTTACATGTATTCAAATACTTACTAGACATTGTGAAGGAACCGAAGGATACTTCTTCTGAATCCTTGGTTTTAGCCTGAAATGTCCCCACAGCAGGATCAAGGTTCCAGAAAGCAGCAACCCTTTCTTTCGTTGCAGGTGTCTCTTGGATGTGAGAGAGTGAAATAGTTGCAAAAACAGAAAAGGATCAGTTATCCTCAAAAGAGACATAATCTTCCTATGATCCTTCTAAAAGGATCCTATATCCTACCATGGGTGGTCAACTTCTTGGGAAGGTCTTTCCCGTCTGGAATAGAGTCCCTCCTAACGAAAAAGAAACGGTTTTTCCAATGGGTATCATTTTTGTGGTCTTGAGGATTGGGTGAGGCTGACCAGGTTTGTGTTTAAACAAAAAACGGTGTGAACCGTGGCTAACAAGATTGTACAACTCGGCCAACTCCGACATTCCTATTTCTATACCCTCTTGCTCGATGATGTTCTCCATGGTGTATAGAACCCTCCACATCTTTGGCATGGCCTGAATATAGCACATGCCGGTGAGTGCAAAGAAGGATTGGGTGAAAGCAGGAAAAGGATAAGAGAATCCTATCAAGAAGGGGGTGGCCGGAAAAGCAACCCAGGTGTCGGAGATACAGTCACTCTTCATAGAAGAGTCGAAAGGTTTAAAAACTGCATCCGCTGGGAAGCAATGGCGGATTCGATCGATATCCGGGTCGGTGAAGCGGCAGAGTTCAGATGAAGGATTTTTTATAACCCCTTGTCTTTTCAAGGGAGTATCCTTCTTAGGATCCTTGGCAGGAGAGGATCGTAGCTTCATTGTGGCTTTGAGATTTCGGAGAAATAGAAAATTAGAATAAGAAATTGCAGAGAGAAGGAATAAGAGAGATACCTGTTCTGATTTCCGAATGAGGATTTAAAGGGAAAGTAACGCACGAATTTAAATGCCTCTTGATCCTTATCTCTAATTTCAAATTTATAATGATGATCTGCAGGAAGTCATGTCACTGACGTCAGGATTGCAACGGCTAGTCAGACAATAACGGCTATATTTACGTTGGCTAGTTCGTTCGAGATAAGGCGGAAAAATATGACTCATCAAGTTGTATTTTATTCCTCATATTTTGGGGGCAATTGTTAGGGATGGATTTTCTAAACCTAAGGATCATGGATACTCAAGTGCAGCCAGGATCATGGATCCTTGATTCTGTTTGAATTAAGGATCCTCAAGAGATGTTGCAGGTTAGAGGATCCAGGATCCTCATTATTATCCTTTTACTAACTGTTGTTTCCACTGTATTTAAACTTGATTTGCAGGGGTATTCGTATGGGACTTAGTCTTGCCGAGATTCCAGGAGAATATGCTCTACTATTCTGCACGTGCTTGACTTGTATGACCGTTATGGAAGTCGTGGATGGCTAGCTTAATTTGCGGATTGTTTGTTATTTAGTTTATTTCCATTTTTATAAGGGGATAACGAGCTTGATAGTTAGAACAATTAGCAAACACACACACTCAAAAACTCTCTGTAACTTATCTGCATTTACGTACAATTTACACACTAGTGATCCTTGTAATAAGCTTGTTATTATCCCGATTTGTAACCTTTACTTGTGTAATATAGTTGGTGATCGGTAGTTTCCATCACCCGAGGTTTTTAATGCCGGAGATCATATATTGATCAAGGTCTTTTTCCTCGTATAAATCTTTGTGTCCCTTGTTCATTTCATTTACAAATTGTTCATACATTCGTTCATTCATTCAAGCATCACACCTCATAAAATAAGATTTGGTTGCATTATCCTAGTCTGATTTTTGACCAAAACAGTAGGGATCACAGATTCAGCTCCAAACACCAAAGAAAATGAAGTTTGACCAGTAGCATTCTTGGGAGTTGTTCTATCAGCCCATAACACATAAGGTAGCTCTTCTGCCCATTTTCCTTTCTTGGATCCAAGCTTCTTCTTCAAGTTGTTGATGATGATCTTATTAGATGATTCTGCTTGACCATTGGCTTATGGGTGGACTGGTGTTGATGTTATCATCCTAATCCCCCAGCTGTCACAAAAGTTAGTAGTTCTACTCCCAATAAATTGGGATCCATTATCACAAATAGTTTTAGAAGGTATGCCAAATCTAGTAATGATGTTTCTTTTAATAAAGGGTATAACTTCCTTTTCCCTAACTTGTGCGAAGGCTTCAGCTTCTATCCATTTGGAAAGTAATCAGTCATAGCAAGCATAAATACTTTTCCTCCTGGTGCCTTGGGAAGTTTGCCAACTATGTCAATTCCCCATCGCATGAATGGTCAGGAAGCGGATATAGGATGCAGAAGCTCTGCTGGTTGATGAAGGATATTGCTATATCTTTGGCAAGCATCATATTTCTTTGCATATTCCATAGCATCCTTCTTCATTGTGGGTCAATAGTATCCTGTTCTGAGGATCCTTGAGAATGGTGCTCTGCCCCCAGTGTGGTTTCCACAATCTCCTTCATGAAAATCCTTTAGAACTTCTTGAATTTCTCGATACTCGATGCACCATAGATATGGACCTGCAAGAGATCTTTTATATAAGACATTGTTTAGTATTGTAAATTGAGATACCTTGACTTTGAAAGCTCTAGGATTTTCTCCAATAGGAATTTCTCCATGTTGTATGTATCTCAGGATTGGAAGGATCCAGGATCCTGAACTTGACTGTGCACCATCACTAGGTACAATTGCAGAATCCTCCACTATCTCCGTAGCTGTGTGATCCTCAATGGCGGGAACTAAGATGTGGATAATAGGGATCTTAACATCCTCTGGAATTTTCAATAATGATCCAAGGTTGGCTAAGGCATCAGTTTCTGCATTTTCTTCCCTGGGTACCTGTGTCAAACTAAAAGAAGCAAAAGAGTCTGCCAATTTCTTGACTATCTCAAGATATTTGATTAGTCTTTCACCTTTAACAGCATAAGAACCATTGTAATGGTTAGTAATTAACAAAGAATCTACATGTACCTTGTTTGGGTAAAAAATCAAGCAAAGATAATGCAACCAAACTTTCTGTTGTGAGGTGTGATGCTTGAATCAATGAACAATGCTAAGGATCACTCAAAAATATAATGAACAAGTGACACAATGATTTATACGAGGAAAAAGCCCTTGATCAAGAGTTGATCTCCGGCATAAAAAACCTCGGGTGATGGAAACTACCGATCACCAACTCAGATTAAACTAAAAATGTATTACAACTTCGGATGATAGCGAGCTAGTTACAAGGATCACTATAGTGTAATGAGCAAAAAGTGTGCAATCGCCAAGTAAACTGTCGAGAGCTGATGAGAGCAGTTACGAGTGTGTGTGTTTAGCCAAAAATAGCCAAGTGTTCTAATTTAGCTCGCTATCCCCGTATAAATTTAGAAAATATCTAAAGTAACTAACTGTCCGCATTTCATGCAAGTCTTCCACGACCTCCATGACGTTCATTTCAGTCAAGCACGTGCGGAATAAATAGGGCGATGAAGGACATTTCTAGACGTAGCCGGAGCCTATTTTTTTAGAATTTGGTAGTGGTTTTTGTTTTGATGATGTTTTTCTGAACAATTCTGGTATGTAATAACTTTAGACAATAGTTTCTAGGGTTGAGGATCATGGATCCTTGGACAATAGGCAGGATAATGGGTGGTGGATGGATCCTCTGTATGGGGGATGAAGCCACTAGTTATCCTTCCGCCTTTATTTCCTGCACTCTCAAGACCCGTAAACAATGGACACCCTTTGCCAACCCATGTGGACGGGCCACGTTTTGCTGGTAGAAACGTGGGTTGGCAATTTTGACAACCTTGAAGGGTTTAACGTTTTTGTGAATAAATAAAACCTTAACTTTTTGGCTATTTCCCGTGTTGTTATCCTTGTGAATACTTTACTTTTCAATTGTTGTGATATATATTTTGTCTGAATTTATTAAGTAAAGAGGAAGAAATTTAATAAATATCCTTAAAAAGTTTAGGATATGATCAAGGATCACATATCCTATAGTTGACAAGTTCTAAAAAGTAGTGTAGTTTAAGGATCATAAGTTCAGTTGTCAAAGGACAAGGGTCACTTAGATGAATAATGAATAAAATCAAAATAGTTAAGGATCATATCTGAGAATCCAAGTTAGGATCCTAACCTTTAACACTTATAATTAGAATAACCAAAAGACAAATCTCAGTAGAAAGTAAGGATCAAGGATCCTTGGTCGTTTAGCTTCAAAAACCTGAAATAGGATACAACTTGGGACTAAGCCAATATAAGATAAAAGTTAGTAACTGGGGACAAGCCCAACAATTCTGGGGACAAGCCCAAAGGATAACTGGGGACAAGCCCAAGGATAACTGGGGACAAGCCCAAAGGATAACTGGGGACAATCCCAAGGATCGTGTGTAAACTGGAGTATGGCCCTCACTGGCGACTATCCAAACTTAGTGACATGAAAATGCCAAAACCTTAGCAAACGTGAAAACGTTAGAAACCTTAGGAACGGATGTATGGTACGTCTACCATTATACGTAGGATCCTGAATACAACCAGTACAATGAAATTGTCAGCCCCTAAAGCGAGTACTGGTCCCATTGCCATGAATTGTACCAGGATCATCGTGCGCTACTGGCAATACTGGGGACAAGCCCAAACTGGGGTCAAGCCCAAATAACTGGGGTCAAGCCCAAATAACTGGATACTTCTGTGGATACTCAATCCTTTGTTAAGGATACCTGAACCTTCAAAACTCAGAATCAAGTGAAAGGAGGATAAAGGATGCAATATCCTTATCCTTATATAAGATAATTAATGAATGAAATAGTTTGAGATTAGAATATTACCAAAATGAGGATCATCTGTCCTGTAGGGATCCTTCAAGGATACTTGTTAGCTAAGGATCATGGATCCTTGTTACATGAAGTATTTCTTCAAGTGGACAGCATTCCAAGCTCTTAGTAGCAAATCACCTTCCATTGTTAGCAAACGATATGCCCCCTTTCCTGCTTCAACTTCAATCAAATAGGGGCCTTCCCACTTTGGTGCCAACTTTCCATCAGCAGGATTGGTGGTATTCTGAAATGCTTTCCTTAACACCATATCACCAACTTGGAATTTCCTGATCCTGACATTTTTGTTGTAAGCACCATCCATCCTTTGTTGATAACTGGCCATCCTTATCCTCGCCAAATCCCTAAGTTCTTCTATAGTATCCAAATCTTGAACCAAGTTTTCAGCATTTTCTTTAGGATCACGAATGCTTGTTCTTGCTGTAGGAACCACCATCTCCGTAGGGATCACTGATTCTTCCCCAAATACCAAAGAAAATGGAGTTTGGCCAGTGGCATTCTTGGGAGTTGTCCTGTCAGCCCATAGTACATAAGGTAGTTCTTCTGCCCACTTTCCTTTCTTGGATCCAAGCTTTTTCTTCAAATTGTTGATGATGATCTTGTTGGATGATTCTGCCTGACCATTAGCTTGTGGGTGGACTAGTGTTGATGTTATCATCTTAATCCCCCAGCTGTCACAAAAGTTAGTAGTTCTATTCCCAATAAACTGGGATCCATTATCACAAACAATTTTAGAAGGGATACCAAATCTAGTGATAATATTTCTCTTAATAAAGGATATCACTTCTTTTTCTCTGACTTGAGCAAAGGCTTCAGCCTCTATCCACTTGGAGAAGTAGTCAGTCATAGCAAGCATGAATACTTTTCCACCAGGTGCCTTAGGAAGCTTACCAACTATATCAATTCCCCATCTCATGAATGGCTAGGAAGAGGATAAAGGATGCAAGAGCTCTGCTGGTTGGTGAAGGATATTACTATGTCTCTGACAAGGATCACACTTCTTAGCATAATCCACATCACCTTCTTCATTGTGGGCCAATAGTATCCTGTCCTCAGGATCCTTGAGAATAATGCCCTGCCCCCAGTGTGGTTTCCACAATCACCTTCATGGAAATCCTTTAGGACTTCTTGGATTTCAGGATCCTCAATGCATCTTAGATATGGTCCTGCAAGAGATCGTTTATACAACATATTATTCAATATTGTAAATTAAGATACCTTGATTTTGAAAGCCCTAGGGTTTTCTCCTGAAGGAATCTCTCCATGTTGTATGTATCTCATGATTGGAAGGATCCATGATCCTGAATGAGATTGTGTATCATCAGTAGGGACGATAGTAGAATCCCCTCCTATCTCCATGGCTACATGATCCACAATAGCAGGATTCAGGATGTGGATAATAGGGATCTTGATATCCTCAGGAATCTTCAAGGATGATCCTAGATTGGCTAATGCATCAGCCTCTGCATTCTCTTCCCTTGGTACCTGTGTCAAACTAAAGGAAACAAAAGAGAGTGCCAATTCTTTAACTATCTCTAAATATTTGATTAGCTTTTCACCTTCGACAGCATAGGATCCATTAAAGTGATTAGTGATTAATAATGAGTCTACATGTACCTCAAGATACCTGATCCCCATATGCTTAGCAATTTGCAAACCAGCTATCAAGGCTTCATACTCAGCCTCATTGTTGGTAGTTTGAAATTCACAAGCTATGGAGTGGGGTATTATGTCCCCCAGTGGCGATTTTAGTAGTATTCCAAGTCCTGTTCCTTTTACATTAGAGGCTCCATCAATGAAGAGTATCCAAGGATCCTTAGCATCTTCAAGCTGTCGGACTTCTAACTCAGCTTCCTTTTGCAAGTCACTACTGAAATCTGCCACAAAGTCAGCTAAGGCTTGGGATTTAATGGCAGTTCTAGGCTCATATCTTATATCATAAGCACTAAGCTTCACTGCCCACTTAGCCATCCTTCCAGACATTTCAGGTTTCCTGAGAACATTCTTAATTGGAAAATTAGTCTTAACAATAATGGCATGAGTCTCAAAATAATGTCTTAATTTAGTAGATGCCATAATTAATGCAAGGATAAGTTTCTCTAAGTGTGAATACCTGGATTCAGCATCAAGTAAACTCTTACTTACATAATAAACATGATGTTGTGTACCTTGGTGATCCTTAAGTATAAGGATAGTATATCCCATTTTTCTGGTTTCATCAAGGCGGGGGCTGAGGATAGGTAATCCTTAAGAGCTTTGAGGGCACTTTCATGCTTCTCAGTCCATTCAAATTTCTTGTTCTTCCTCAGGATGTCAGAGAATTCCTTGCACTTTTCTGAGGATTTGGATATGAACCTGTTCAAGGCTGCGATCCTGCCAGTCAATCTTTGCACATCCTTGGCATTGGCAGGAGATTTGATATTCACAATAGCCTTGATTTGCTCTGGACTTGCTTCAATGCCCCTCTTTGTCACCATATAGCCTAAGAATTTACCTGCCTTAACACCAAAATGACACTTGGAAGGATTTAGTTTCATATTAAATTTATCAAGGATATTAAATGCTTCCTCCAAGTCTTTAAGGTGATCCTCAGCTTTTTTGGACTTAACCACCATGTCATCTATATAGACTTCCATAGTGTGTCTAATTTGTTCCTTGATCATCATATTGACTAGCCTTTGATAAGTAGCACCTGCATTCCTTAGTCCAAATGGCATAGCAATATAACAATATATACCAGTTGGGGTCATAAAGGCTGTATCCTCTTGATCAGATGGTTCCATCTGAATTTGTTGAAATCCAGATGAAGCATCCATAAAAGTCAACAATTCATGACCCACGGTAGCATCCACCATGGAGTCAATGTGGGGTAATGGGAAAGGATCCTTGGGACATGCCTTGTTTAAATCAGTAAAATCGACACATACCCTCCACTTTCCATTTTTCTTTTGAACAACAACCACATTGGCTAATCATCTTGGATACTTGACCTCTCTTATCACACCTGCCCGAAGTAGTTTGTCTACCTCTTCCTGAATAATAGCATTCCTTTCAGGTGCAAACTTCCTTCTTTTTTGATGAATTGGCTTGAATGACCTGTCAATGCCGAGTTTATGAGTAATTATATCTTTAGATATACCTGTCATGTCTTCATGCTTCCAGGAAAAGGTAGTTTTCCTTCTTTTAAGGAAGGATACTAGATCCTGTTCAATGTCGCTAAGGATCCCTGATCCTATGAAGACTATGGATTCAGGATCATGAGGATCCATGAGGATTTCTTTTACATCCATCTCCCTTGCCCCCAAGACATCTCTTGAAGGATACTTTAATTGCTATTGCTCCCTAGGTCTTGAGGCTGGCTTCATTGATGAGGTATAGCAATTCTTAGCTTCTTGTTGATCACTCTCAATTTTCACCACTCCCCATGGACTAGGAAGCTTGACACACTGATGATAAGTAGATGGGACTGCCTTCATGTCATGTATCCATGGCCTGCCAAGGATAACATTACAACAAGATAAGCAATCTATTACACAAAACATCTGATAAGAATGGAGTCCTTCAATATAGATAGGGAGTTTGATGTCCCCCAATGTGTTTTTGGTTTCCCCACTAAATCCCACAAGTACTGAGGATCTTGGGACAATATCGGACTCCGGGATATTCATCTTCTTGAGGACATCAAGCTGAATGATGTTCACAGAGCTTCCTCCATATATAAGGATCATGCGAACAAAATGATTAGAAATAAATAGGGTAATAACAAGACCATCATGATGAGGATCCTGAACATCAATACGATCATCCTCATCAAAAGTTATGATCTTATCCTTGGTGACGGTGGAGGTCCGGATGGGTCTGTCTCCATTATCCATCTTGGTTTCCTTGGCATGTCTTTTTGCTGCTGAAAAGGAGGTACCACAAATATCTGATCCACCGGATATGAAGTTTATAACTTATGCATCTGCTGGAGGAGCAGGAGCCCTTTTCGGGATCCTTTCAGGATCCTGGATCCTTGACTACTTTCGTCCCAAAAGCTCCATCAAATGCCCCTTGCTTAACAAGTAACCAATTTCCTTTCTTAGTGCAATACACTCTTCAGTGAGATGCCCGAAATCCTCATGATATACACACCACTTGGACTTGTCCTTTGTAACAGCTGGTTTATCACTTTTTCTCGGCCACCTAGTTTTCTCACCTAGATTCTGCATTGCAAGAATTAGTTCATTGTTATCAACAGAAAAACAGTATTCAGAAATGGGAGGATAATCCTCATCATCCTCTTCCTGTTTCACTGCATGCACGTTCTGGTTATCAGATTTGTTGTAGGACTTTGATTTGTTGTTCCTGAAGTAGGATCCTTGCTTTTCCTGTTTTGAGGATCCTGTCAGTCTTTCCTGGATCCTCTTATCATCCTCTAATTGGATGAATCTAAGGGCCCTGGTTCTTACTTCATCAAGATTCCTGCATGGGGTCATAACAAGATCATCATAGAACAATGAATCCCTAAGCAAACCCATTTTAAAGGCTTCTACAGCCGTAGCTATATCCAGGTTAGGGATATCTAAGGATTCTTTACTAAACTTAGTGATGTAATCTCTAAGTGATTCATTTTGACCTTGTGTTACCCTATATAGATCACTAGTTAATCATTCAGATTTTCTACTACAAGAGAATTGACTATTAAATAGATTAACTAGATTAGCAAATGAAGTAATAGAGTAAGGGGGAAGACTTAGCAGCCATTTAAGAGCAGATCCTGTGAGTGTGGATCCAAATCCCTTGCATAGACATGCTTCTTTTAACTTTTCAGGAATTGGATTGACCTCCATCCTCTCCCTGTATTGAGCTACATGCTCCTCTGGATCCGTTGAGCCATCATATAGCTTCATGGATGGTATCTGGAACCTTTTGGGTATCTCAGCATCACATAAGGGTGGTGCAAAATGAGATATCCTATGGCTACCATCTGCAATTTCAGGAATGGGTTTAACCACTCCTGGTACACTGGATATCATATCCTTAAGCTTCTGTAACTCCTTAGCCATAGCCTGATTGATACCTGTATCCTGCATTGAGCCATGGTTAGTGTTATATGGATTATTAAAAGTGTTACCTCCCGGAGGATTCAAGTTCGGAATGGCGGATGTGAATCCATATTGACGGGATTCAGGTATGATTGAAGGACCAGATGAAGTAATGGTCTGCATTGGTATGAAGTCTCCTTGATGAACATCGGTGCTCGGGGGGGCTGCATATTTCTTAAGAATCCTTGATCCTGAAAGATGTTGGATCCTTGAAGCTGAGTTGATCCTTGAACCTGAAAGGATCCTTGGGGCAGAGAGGATCCTAGAAACTGGGAGGATCCTGGAGCCATAGAGGATCCTTGAACCTGGAAGGATCCTGGAGCCATAGAGGATCCTTGAACCTGGGAGGATCCTAGGGCCATGGAGGATCGTTGAACTGGGTGCATTCCCAAATATCCCCCTGAGCTGAAGTAGAATCCCTGATGCTGAGAAGAGGATCCCGATGACTGAGAAGAGGATCCTTGAGGCTGGAAGTGAGAGCCAAATGCCTGACTCACAGTTGCTGTTCCATAACGCCTTTCTGATGGACCACTTTGATACTGAATGCCCGGAACTGCCGATTGTAAGGTAGTTACAACTGGAGTATCAAAATCCAATGACCTTGGTATCAGGGGAGAGTGATCCTCCACTGATTTCTTCTGTTTCTTGACATCACCAATCTCCTGAAGAATCCTTTCATTGGTTTTGTCCTGCTCTTGCATGCGATCTCTCATATGCAAAATCAGAGTAAAAAGATCGTTAGTGGTAGGATTAGAGGAAACAGAGGAAGTTGGTGGTTTTGAGAAAATGGGGATTTGTCTCTTCGCAGCATTCTCAGCAATTTTCTGGGATCCAGAAGGTGGTGGAGGCAAAGGAGGAACGCCTTGTGAAGAACTGATTGCCGGCATAGAACTTGATGTATTCTTTGCTGAGGAAGCCATTTGCTTGGTTATAATGAACCGAAATGATCACAAGAACAATAGTTTCTCAAGAAAAAAGCACCAATTGCCCCACGGTGGGCGCCAAACTGTTTTGGTCAAAAATCAAGCAAAGATAATGCAACCAAACTTTCTGTTGTGAGGAAAAAGCCCTTGATCAAGAGTTGACCTCCGGCATAAAAAACCTCGGGTGATGGAAACTACCGATCACCAACTCAGATTAAACTAAAAATGTATTACAACTTCGGATGATAGCGAGCTAGTTACAAGGATCACTATAGTGTAATGAGCAAAAAGTGTGCAATCGAGAGCTGATGAGAGCAGTTACGAGTGTGTGTTTTTAGCCAAAAATAGCCAAGTGTTCTAATTTAGCTCGCTATCCCCTTATAAATTTAGAAAATATCTAAAGTAACTAACTATCCGCATTTCATGCAAGTCTTACACGACCTCCATAACGTTCATTTCAGTCAAGCACGTGCGGACTAAATAGGGAATATGCTCCAGGAATATCGCCAAGACCAGGTCCAAGCTCGTACTCCTGCAAAATAAGATCATATTCAAAGCAGACAATTGTTAGTATAAGGATCCTTACGATGATCCTGGATCCTGATCCTACAATACTCTCTGAGGATCACTAATTCAAACAGAATCAAGGATCCCTAATACCGACTGTAATTGAGGATCACTAATCTTTAATAAATCCTCCCCTAACATACCTCAAGATACTTGATCCTCGTGTGCTTGGATATTTGCAAACCAGCTATTAAGGCCTCATATTCAGCCTCATTATTAGTAGTTTGAAACTCACAAGCAATTGAGTGGGGTATAATGTCCCCCTGTGGCGATTTTAGTAGTGCCTAGTCCAGTTCCCTTGACATTTGAAGCCCCATCTGTGGAGAGTATCCAAGGATCCTTAGTCTCCTCAAGTTGTTGAACTTCCAATTTAGCTTCCCTTTGTAGGTCACTACTGAAATCAGCCACAAAGTCAGCTAAGGCTTGGGATTTAATGGCAGTTCTTGGATCATATTTAATATCATATGTACTAAGCTTTACCGCCCACTTTGCCATCCTTCCTGACATTTCAGGTTTCCTGAGAACATTCTTGATAGGAAAGTTAGTCTTAACAATAATAGGGTGAGTCTCAAAATAATGACGTAATTTAGTAGATGCCATGATTAAAGCAAGAATAAGTTTCTCTAAATGAGCATACCTGGACTCAGCATCAAGTAGACTTTTACTTACATAGTATACAGGATGTTGAGTACCTTCATGCTCTTTAACAAGGACCGCACTTACCGCTTTAGTAGAAACAACTAGATATAAGTGTTAGGGGAGGATTTTCCAAAGATCAGTGATCCTCAATTACTATTGGGCTTAGGGATCCTCAATTCTGTTTGAATTAGTGATCCTCAGAGAGTATTGTAGGATCCAGGATCATCATAAGGATCCTTAGACTAACGATTGTCTGCTTTGAATATGATGTTGTTTTGCAGGAGTACGTGCTTGGACTTGGTCTTGGCGATATTCCTGGAGCATATTCCCTATTTATTCCGCACGTGCTTGGCTAATATGGACGTTATGGAGTTCGTGGAAGACTTGCATGAAATGCGGATAGTTAGTTAGCTTAGATAATTTCCAAATTTAAAAGGGGATAGCGAGCTAAATTAGAACACTTGGCTATTTTTGGCTAAACACACACACTCGTAACTGCTCTCATCAGCTCTCGACAGTTTACTTGGCGATTACACACTTTTTTGCACATTACACTCTAGTTATCCTTGTAACTAGCTTGCTATCATCCAAAGTTGTAATACAATTTCTGTTTAATCTGAGTTGGTGATCGGTAGTTTCCATCACCCGAGGTTTTTTATGCCGGAGATCAACTCTTGATCAAGGGCTTTTTCCTCGAATAAATCATTGTGTCACTTGTTCATTACATTTCTGAGTGATCCTTAGTATTGTTCATAGATTCAAGCACCATACCTCACAAAATCAAATTTGGTTGCATTATCCTTGTGTGATTTTTTACCAAAACAGTTTGGCGCCCACCGTGGGGCAATTGGTGCTTCATTCCTAAGAAGATTCATATTTTTGTGGTCATTTCGGTTCGTTACAACCAAGCAGATGGCTTCCTCAACAAAGAACACTTCAAGTTCAATGCCAGCAATCAGTTCTTCACAAGGCGTTCCTCCTTTGCCTCCACCACCTTCTGGATCCCAGAAGAATGCTGAAAATGCTGCGAAGAGACAAACCCCCCATTTTCCCAAAACCACCAACTTCTTTTGTTTCCTCTAATCCTACTACTAATGATCTTTTTACTCTGATTTTACAGATGAGAGATCGCATGCAAGAGCAGGACAAAACCAATGAAAGGATTCTTCAGGAGATTGGTGATATCAAGAAACAGAAGAAATCAGTGGAGGATCACTCTCCTCTGATACCAAGGTCATTGAATTTTGACACTCCGGCCGTAAATACCCTACAATCGGCAGTTCTGGGCATCCAGTATCAAAGTGATCCATTAGAAAGGCGTTATGGAACAGTAACTGTGAGTTAGGCATTTGGCTCTCACTTCCAGCCTCAAGGATCCTCTTCTCAGCCATCGGGATCCTCTTCTCAGCATCAGGGATTCTTCTTCAGCTCAGGGGGATATTTGGGAATGCACCCGGTCCAAGGATCCTCCCAGGTCCAAGGATCCTCCCAGGTTCAAGGATCCTCTCAGGTTCAAGGATCCAACATCTTTCAGGATCAAGGATTCTTAAGAAGTATGCAGCCTCCAAGCTTGGATGTTCATCAAGGAGACTTCATACCAATGCAGACCATTGCTTCCTCTGGTCCTTCAATCATACCAGAATCCCGTCAATATGGATTCACATCCGCAATTCCGAACTTGAATCCTCCGAGAGGTAACACTTTTAATAATCCATATAACACTAACCATAGCTCTATGCAGGATACAGGTATCAATCAGGCTATGGCTAGGGAATTACAAAAGCTTAAGGATATGATATCCAGCGTACCAGGAGTGGTTAAACCCATTCCTGTAATTGCAGATGGTAGCCATAGGATATCTCGCTTTGCACCACCTATTTGTGATGCTGAGATACCCAAGAGGTTCCAAATACCAACTAAGAAGCTATATGATGGTTCAACGGATCCAGAGGAACATGTAGCTCAATACAGGGAGAGGATAGAGATTAATCCAATTCCTGAGAGGTTAAAAGAAGCATGTCTATGCAAGGGATTTGGATCCACGCTCACAGGATCTGCTCTTAAATGGCTGCTAAGTCTTCCCCCTTACTCTATTACTTCATTTGCTAATCTAGTTAATCTGTTTAATAATCAATTCTCTTGTAGTAGAAAATTTGAACGTTTAACTAGTGATCTTTATAGGGTAACACAAGGTCAAAATGAATCACTTACAGATTACATCACTAAGTTTAGTAAAGAATCCTTAGATATCCCTAACCTGGATATAGCTACGGCTGTAGAAGCCTTTAAAATGGGTTTGCTTAGGGATTCATTGTTCTATGATGATCTTGTTATGACCCCATGCAGGAATCTTGATGAAGTAAGAACCAGGGCCCTTAGGTTCATCCGCCTAGAGGATGACAAGAGGATCCAGGAGAGACTGACAGGATCCTCAAAACAGGAAAAGCATGGATCCTACTTCAGGAACAACAAATCAAAGTCCTACAACAAATCTGATAACCAGAATGTGCATGCAGTAGAGCAAGAAGAGGATGATGAGGATTATCCTCCAATTTCTGAATACTGTTTTTCAGTTGATAACAATGAACTAATTCTTGCAATGCAGAATCTAGGTGAGAAAGCTAGGTGGCTGAGAAAAAGTGATAAACCAGCTGCTACAAAGGATAAGTCCAAGTGGTGTGCATATCATGAGGATTTCGGGCATCTCACTGAAGAGTGTATTGCACTTAGAAAGGAAATTGGTTACTTGTTAAGCAAGGGGCATCTGAAGGAGCTTTTGGGATGAAAGAAGTCAAGGATCCAGGATCCTGAAAGGATCCCGGACAGGGCTCCTGCTCCTCCAGCTGATGCATAAGTTATAAACTTTATATCCAATGGATCAGACATTTGTGGTACTTCCTTTTCAGCGGCCAAAAGACATGCCAAGGAAACCAAAATGGATAATGGAGATAGACCCATCCGGACCTCCACTGTTACCAAGGATAAGATTATAACTTTTGATGAGGATGATAGTGTTGATGTTCAGGATCCTCATCATGATAGTCTTGTTATTACCCTGTTTATTTCTAACCATTTTGTCCACAGGATCCTGATAGATGGAGGAAGTTCAGTAAACATCATCCAGCTTGATGTCCTCAAGAAGATGTACATCCCTGAATCAGACATTGTCCCAAGATCCTCAGTACTTGTGGGATTTAGCACATTGGGGGACATCAAACTCCCTATCTATATTGAAGGACTCCATTCTTATCAAAAGTTTTATGTTATCGATTGCTTATCATGTTGTAATATTATCCTTGGCAGGCCATGGATACATGACATGAAGGCAGTCCCATCTACCTATCATCAATGTGTAAAGCTTCCTAGTCCGTGGGGAGTGGTGAAAATTGAGAGTGATCAACAAGAAGCTTAGAATTACTATACCTCATCAATGAAACCAGCCTCAAGACCAAGGGAGCAATAGCAATTAAAGTATCCTTCAAGATATGTCTTGGAGGCAAGAGAACAGGATGTAAAAGCAGGTAAATTCCTAGGCTATATGGTGACAAAGAGGGGCATTGAAGCAAGTCCAGAGCAGATTAAGGCTATTGTGAATATCAAATCTCCTGCCAATGCTAAGTATGTGCAAAGATTAACAGGCAGGATCGCAGCCTTGAACAGGTTCATATCCAAATCCTCAGAAAAGTGCAAGGAATTCTACGACATCCTGAGGAAGAACAAGAAATTTGAATGGACTGAGAAGCATGAAAGTGCCTACAGAGCCTTAAGGATTACCTATCCTCAGCCCCCGCCTTGATGAAACCAGAAAAGGGGGATATTATCCTTATACCTAGCAGTATCCTCAAAAGCAGTAAGTGTGGTCCTTGTTAAGGATCACCAAGGTACACAACATCCTGTTTATTATGAAACCTGAAATGTCAGGATGGATGGCTAAGTGGGCAGTGAAGCTTAGTGCTTATGATATAAGATATGAGCCTAGAACTGCCATTAAATCCTAAGCCTTAGCTGACTTTGTGGCAGATTTCAGTAGTGACTTGCAAAAGGAAGCTGAGTTAGAAGTCCAACAGCTTGAAGAAACTAAAGATCCTTGGATACTCTTCATTGATGGTGCTTCTAATGTCAAAGGAACAGGGCTTGGAATACTACTAAAATCGCCACAGGGGGACATAATACCCCACTCCATAGCTTGTGAATTTTAAACTACCAACAATGAGGCTGAGTATGAAGCCTTGATAGCTGGTTTGCAAATTGCTAAGCATATGAGGATCAGGTATCTTGAGGTACATGTAGATTCATTATTAATCACTAATCACTTTAATGGATCCTATGCTGTTAAAGGTGAAAAGCTAATCAAATATTTAGAGATAGTCAAAAAATTGGCACTCTCTTTTGTTTCCTTTAGTTTGACACAGGTACCAAGGGAAGAGAATGCAGAGGCTGATGCATTAGCCAATCTAGGATCATCCTTGAAGATTCCTGAGGATATCAAGATCCCTATTATCCACATCCTGAATCCTGCTATTGAGGATCATGTAGCCATGGAGATAGGAGAGGATTCTGCTATCGTCCCTACTGATGATACACAATCTCATTCAGGATCATGGATCCTTCCAATCATGAGATATATACAACATGGAGAGATTCCTACAGGAGAAAACCCTAGGGATTTCAAAATCAAGGTATCTCAATTTATAATATTGAATAATATGTTGTATAAACGATCTTTTGCAGGACCATATCTAAGATGCATTGAGGATCCTTAAATCCAAGAAGTCCTAAAGGATTTCCATGAAGGAGATTGTGGAAACCACACTGGGGGCAGGGCATTATTCTCAAGGATCCTGAGGATAGGATACTATTGGCCCACAATGAAGAAGGATGCTGTGGATTATGCTAAGAAGTGTGATCCTTGTCAGAGACATAGTAATATCCTTCACCAACCAGCAGAGCTCTTGCATCCTATATCCTCTTCCTGGCCATTCATGATATGGGGAATGGATATAGTTGGTAAGCTTCCTAAGGCACCTGGTGGAAAAGTATTCATGCCTGCTATGACTGACTACTTCTCCAAGTGGATAGAAGCTGAAGCCTTTGCTCAAGTCAGAGAAAAAGAAGTGATATCCTTTATTAAGAGAAATATTATTACTAGATTTGGTATCCATTCTGAAATTGTCTGTGATAATGGATCCTAATTTATTGGGAATAGAACTACTAACTTTTGTGATAGCTGGGGGATTAAGATGATAACATCAACACAAGTCCACCCACAAGCTAATGGTCAGGCAGAATCATCCAACAAGATCATCATCAACAATTTGAAGAAAAAGCTTAGATCCAAGAAAGGAAAATGGGCAGAAGAACTACCTTATGTACTATGGGCTGATAGGACAACTCCCAAGAAAGCCACTGGCCAAACTCCATTTTCTTTGGTATTTGGGGCAGAATCAGTGATCCCTACAGAGATGGTGGTTCCTACTGCAAGAACAAGCATTCGTGATCCTGAAGAAAATGCTGAAAACTTGGTTCAAGATTTGGATACTATAGAAGAACTCAGGGATTTGGCGAGGATAAGGATGGCCAGTTATCAACAAAGGATGGCTGGAGCTTACAACAAAAATGTCAGGATCAGGAAATTCCAAGTTGGTGATATGGTGTTAAGGAAAGCATTTCAGAATACCACCAATCCTTCTGATGGAAAGTTGGCACCAAAGTGGGAAGGCCCTTATTTGATTGAAGCCGAAGCAGGAAAGGGGGCATATCGATTGCTAACAATGGAAGGTGATTTGCTACCAAGAGCTTGGAATGCTGTCCACTTGAAGAAATATTTCATGTAATAAGGATCCATGATCCTTAGCTAACAAGTATCCTTGAAGGATCCTTACAAGACAGAAGATCCTCATTTTGGTAATAATCTTATCTCAAACTATTTCATTTTTTAATTATACTATATATAAGGATAAGGATCTGGGATCCTTTATCCTCTTTTCACTTGAATCTGAGTTTTGCAGAAGGCTTAGGTATCCTTAACAAAGGATTGAGTATCCACAGAAGTATCCAGTTATTTGGGCTTGACCCCAGTTATTTGGGCTTGACCCCAGTTATTTGGGCTTGACCCCACTTTGGGCCTGTCCCCAGTATCACCAGTAGCACACGATGATCCTGGTACAGTTCATGGCAATGGGACCAGTACTCGCTTTAGGGGCTGGCAATTTCATTGTACTGGCTGTATCCGGGATCCTACGTATAATGGTAGACATACCATACATCTATTCCTAAGGTTTCTAACGTTTTCACGTTAGCTAAGGTTTTGGCATTTTCATGTCACTAAGTTTGGATAGTCGCTAGTGAGGGCCATACTCCAGTTTACACACGATCCTTTGGGCTTGTCCCCAGTTATCCTTTGGGCTTGTCCCCAGTATATTGGGCTTGTTCCCAGAATTGTTGGGCTTGTCCCCAGTTACTAACATTTAGCTTATATTGGCTTAGTCCCAAGTTGTATCCTATTTCAGGTTTTTGAAGCTAAACGACCAAGGATCCTTGATCCTTACCTTCTACTAAGGTTTGTCTTTTGGTTAACCTGAATATAAGTGTTAAAGGTTAGGATCCTAACTTGGATTCTCAGGTATGATCCTTAACTATTTTGATTTTATTCATTATTCATCTGAGTGACCCTTATCCTTTGACAACTAAATTTATGATCCTTAAACTACAATACTTTTCAGAATTTGTCGACTATAGGATATGTGATCCTTGATCATATCCTAAACTTTTTGAGGATATTTATTAACTTTTTTTTCTTTACTTAATAAATTCAGACAAAATATATATCACAACAATTGAAAAGTAAAGTATTCACAAGGATAACAACACGGGAAATAGCCAAAAAGTTAAGGTTTTATTTATTCACAAAATGTTAAACCCTTCAAGGTTGTCAAAATTACCTACCCCAAGCATCTACCAGCAATACGTGGCCCGTCCGCCGGGGTAGGTAAAGGGTGTCCATTGTTCATAGGTCTTTGTAGTGCAGGAAATAAAAGATGGCAGGATAACAAGTGGCTTCATCCCCCAAACAGAGGATCCATCCACCACCCATTATCCTACCTATTGTCTTAGGATCCATGATCCATAACCCTAATTACTATTGTTCAAATACAACCCAAGATTGTTTCAAAACACCATAACCAAAAAACAACCACTATCAAATCCTAAAAAAAATGGGCTCCGGCCACGTCTAGAAATATCCATCATCGCCCATTTCAGCAGCTTACACCTTTGCTGCATCACCATCACCTTCACCAGCTCCTCCAGCTCCGGCCTCATCCACATGGTCCTTAACCCCACTGCCGCCAGCCTCGATTGCTAAGACCTCACCAGCTTCTTCTTCGTCATCCAGCTCTGCCAACCTAGCTTTCCAGCCCTCTATGTCCCAGTTGCTCTTGTCAAAGTCAGGATCCTGAGCTTCTTGGGCCATCTGCAACTTGGTTTTGTACATAGCAATGGCAGCGGAGACTTTAGCATCATTGGTGATTTCAGCCTTCTCCTGATCCGCAGTGATATGAGCCAGGACGAGTTCCCTCTTCACTAGATTGACATCATTTTCAAGGGAGGCAATCTTCTTATCCTTGGCCAGCATGATCTTTTGGAGGTCCACACACTTTTGCTCAACCTCTTCAATACTCCCTACGTAATCCTGGATTTCAGTAAATTTCTGCAAAAGAAAGGATACAATTCAGGATCCCTTACCCTCAGTATGGAAGGATCATGTACAAGAATCACATTTAAGGATCAGTTACTCTTACCTCAGCAACGTATTCCTCGAACTGATGCTGGATCAGAGGCAGGCCTTCAAGGGTATCAGCAGTCTTTCTTTTCTTTCCGCCCCTTCCCTTAGAAGTGGTCGCCTTGGGGATCGTGACGGATGGACTGGCAGCAGGCTTTTTCTTTGAGGATCGGATAGCGTCAAGGTCAGTAACACTGAAACGAGTAGCAGACTTCGATGATTTTCCAGCACCTACCATCCAAAACAGATAAGTATCCTTATTTCATTCTAATTTAAACATTTAGTTATGCATAAAATGGGATACTTACTTGACATCGTAACAGAGCCTGAGGATACTTCCAGAGAATCCTGGGTATTTGCTTGGAATGTTCTTATTGCAGGATCAAGCCTCCGGAAAGCAGCAAGCCTTTCCTTCGTTGCAGGTGTTGTAATAATGTGTGAAACGGTAATAGCTGCAAAATAGAAACAAAAGGATGTTAGTGATCCTCGGCAGAAACAAGGTTATCCTGTGATCCTTCTATAAGGATCCTCTATCCTACCATGAGTAACCCATTTTCTTGGAAGATCCTTCCCATCAGGGATGGAATCCCTTCTAACAAAGAAGAATCGCCGTTTCTAGTTGGTGTCATTCTTAGTGGTTTTGAAGATGGGGTGTTCTTCACCGGGTTTGTGTTTGAATAGATATCGATGAGATCCATGGCTCACAAGGTCGTACATTTCTGCTAACTCTGACATTCCCAGATCAATACCTTCATGCTCAATGATTCTTTCAAGGGTATACAAGACCCTCCACATCATTGGCATTGCTTGGATGTAGGAGATGCCGGTGAGAGAGAAGAAAGATTGGGTGAAATCAGGAAAAGGATACGAGTATCCTATCATAAAAGGGGTGACCGGAAAAGCTACCCAGGTTTCAGAAACAAAGTCGCTTAGGACGGTGGGGTCAAAATTTTTAAAAACGGTGCTCGCCGGAAAACAATGGCGAATTCTGTCTATCTGCGGATCAGTGAAGCAACATCGTTCCTTCGCAGAGTCTTTGATGATCCCTTGGCTCTTCAAGGGACTGTCCTTTTTGTGATCCTTAGCCGGTGAGGATCTTAGCATCATCTTGATTATGATGAGGATGAAGAAGAAGAAACAGAACGAGAATATGAAGAGAGAAAGGAAAGAGAAGTACCTGATCAGATCTTCGAATGAGGATTTAAAGGATGAAATGCACGAATTTAAATGCTTCCTAACCCTTATCTCTAACTTCAATTTATAATCATGAATTTGCAGGATAGTCACTTCAGTGACGTCAGTTTGGCAACGGCTAGTCAGGATGCAACGGCTATATATCCGTTGGTTTGTTACGGATAAGAACGAGAAAATATAACTCGTTTTTTTACACTTTACTCCTTATATTTTGGGGGCAATTGTTAGGGGAGGATTTTCCAAAGATCAGTGATCCTCAATTACTATTGGGCTTAGGGATCCTCAATTCTGTTTGAATTAGTGATCCTCAGAGAGTATTGTAGGATCCAGGATCATCATAAGGATCCTTACACTAACGATTGTCTGCTTTGAATATGATGTTGTTTTGCAGGAATACGTGCTTGGACTTGGTCTTGGCGGTATTCCTGGAGCATATTCCCTATTTATTCCGCACGTGCTTGGCTAATATTGACGTTATGGAGTTCGTGGAAGACTTGCATGAAATGCGGATAGTTAGTTAGCTTAGATAATTTCCAAATTTAAAAGGGGATAGCGAGCTAAATTAGAACACTTGGCTATTTTTGGCTAAACACACACACTCGTAACTGCTCTCATCAGCTCTCGACAGTTTAATTGGCGATTACACACTTTTTTGCACATTACACTCTAGTGATCCTTGTAACTAGCTCGCTATCATCCAAAGTTGTAATACAATTTCTGTTTAATCTGAGTTGGTGATCGGTAGTTTCCATCACCCGAGGTTTTTTATGCCGGAGATCAACTCTTGATCAAGGGCTTTTTCCTCGAATAAATCATTGTGTCACTTGTTCATTACATTTCTGAGTGATCCTTAGTATTGTTCATAGATTCAAGCATCATACCTCACAAAATCAGATTTGGTTGCATTATCCTTGTGTGATTTTTGACCAAAACAATAAGGATAATGTTTCTCCATTTTCTGGTTTCATTAAAGCTGGAGCTGAGGATAGTGTAGGATCGGTTTGTGGATCCGAATGAGTCGGTTCAGAGGAATTCCATCAAATACAGGTGCGGAAAACAAGTATTTGACTTAAACACAGCTGAATCTTCACTTTAACACTGATTTGTATTGATTAGACAACAATTACAATCAGTTCTCACACCGGCAGCACTTCGGTATGGAAATCACTCTCTGCAAAACTATTATTTCGCTTGACCTAACATCTCTATATATAGACTTGGAGATTTCGCTTCGAATTATCTGAAGCGAAATCTGATATGATGATTTCGCTTGAGACTTCAAGCGAAATCTCTACAATTTTCCAATCCTTCAAGCGAAATCTTTCTAACTCTCGTTTTACGTGCCCTGATCTATTCTAACTAGTCTAAAACTCGATACAAGACGAAGTCGACAGATGTAGTGCACCAACAGACTCCCCCTCAGATGTTGACGAGTCGACTATCGAGTCACACCAATACTGTGTCTTCACATCTTCAGTCTTGATCAGTCTCTGGGCTTTTCTCTCTCTATCTTCTTCTCAAGAATCTCCTGGTTCTATCAGACTCTCCCTCACGATTTGCTGGTATTCATTTGTTCTTCAGCAACATCTGCTTTAGGATCAATGTCTGACTCAAATGTTGTTTACAAGATCATTGCCTGGCTTTTATCTAATTCTCTTGATCAGATCTCTTGATTCCTTAAGTTCATCAGCATCAGCAACTGGCAAACTTTAGATTCATGATCAGAGTCTGGCTTTTGTAAACTTTGAATGAATTAACCTGGCTCACCTGCAACAAACTTAACCCAGAAATAAATTTTCTAATTTTAACAAGATAAATGCACCAACAATCTGATATAATCAGATAATTCTCCCTCATATCACCAATCAATGATAAACCAAAAGTAGGTTTTAAAAATACCAAATTGTAGGATTTTAACAAACCTTTTAACATTTTAAGATTCACTCCCCCTCACAATCAAGTCATCATGTTTAGCACTTGAAATTTTGATAATCAGCTTTCCAATACCAGTTGTCGAAAATCTTTTTGAATTTTTCAAAATTTATGCTAAAACACACTAAAAATCTTTTTGTAAATTTTTGATTGTAAAGAAATGCAATAAAGAAATATTTACAAACACTATTTTTGTGAGTTTGTGCAAGAGGATCATATCAGTTTCCGAGACAAATCACTAACACCGTTAAGCTTCATTTCATTTTAAGTTCTAAACAATTTACCTAGATTGTCAGTATGTTTGTCCACTTAAATTTTCACACAAAGTTCAACTGATTCGAGATACGTGATTAATGTTTTAAGCAACTTAAACTTATCCGTGTGTCCCACAACTTGAATATACTCCCGTATCCAGAATCTCAATAATCAGTCTTACAGGTGAGAATACTACAATGATATCTGTATATAATTTAGGTGTGCGAGGGCTGAGGGATCTCAGATCGATACTTCCGTATACGCAGAGAGATATCAGCTTCGACTTTTCGGTGTGTCCCCTTTAGAGGATCTTTTTGCTTACAACAGCAGCATATATCAATTTTATTGTTTCAGCATGCTGAGGGTTTAATGCTGTGTTTCAAGCATTGCAGCAAGTATTAGCCAGGGACTAGGTCAGAACTACCGTTCAGCAGAAGTCCCGGAATAATACCCCAGATATCATAGAGTATAAAGACCTAGTATATCAGATTAAGAGACCTTTCAAACAAGATTTCAGGGGTTACCTATATATCCAAGTTTGTGTTAACCCACAGAACAAGTAAGTTTGAAATTTAAGTTTATATCTCGTCACAATCTACTAAATGTGTAAAAACCTACTGACATATCCTCAGTAAGATTGTTTATCACATCTTTCTTTACATTTCTTTAGCATGTTGTGATAGTCCACTGATGTACTATCATTTCCTCTATATGCAACAAAAACTCATTTTTGAATCTTATCATGTTTTTGTCTTTTTCAAATTTTCAAATGTTTTTGGATTTTCTGAAAAAAAATTTACTCCCCCTAAAATGCAAACACATTTTAGGAAATTTGAAAATAAACTGTACAATAAAGTGACAACTGATATCGAAACGCATCAAATCGCCATTCACTTGGCATAAACAATCAGAACTCCCCCTATCACAAAACTATTTTCTCATTTAGATTTCAAAACACTTAAGTTTGTTTTAATCAAAATGATTTTTCCGGAAAATAAGTTTTTATGATATAATCATTTGAAAATTCGGAGTGTGGTTCATCACATTGTCTATTCGAAATACCAATTGTAAGTATGGTCCAATCAAGTTCAACTTAATGACCTTGATTAACCTTTTTCATGTATGCACCTACTCTACCAAACACAATACCACTTGTAGGAATGTTACGTCTACATCACAATTTTACCAATCAAAATGCCGATTCCTGCTTCTCACTTACCAACCTGGAAGCTCCGGCGTAGTCATACAACCTGTAAACATCCAAAAACTATCAAAAACTTTTAACCAAAATCTTCAAACATTAGAAAGATGCCGATTCCTGATCCACGATATAAACTTGGGATCTCCAGCAAGTCCTAAGACTTTAAGGAAAGCAAACTTCCACCCAAGTCTTATTTGACTTGGTGGCTTCCAATTCCTGGGCAGTAGGGTTATAAGTTGCCTTTTTCGTTGCATAAAAATCTTTAACCCCCTTTACTTTCCCATCAAGCATTTTCTTAAAAATTTTCTTAACATTTCCATTGAATGTTTTTTCAATATCAAAATCTGAAATTTCTATTTTACCAACCATCTGTTGAATCTCTTTCACACTCATTGATTTAATATCAGCATCATTCAACAAATTGTTAATCTCATCTTGTGACTCCTCTGATTTTGTGGAATCAGATTCATTGTCAAAACTATCAACCGATTTCTTAACAACCCATGTTTGGTTGTCTTTTGCCTTCTTTTTGTACATCTTTTTAGAATTTGCACCAACTTCATTATTTGAATTATCAGAAATTTTGAAGTTTGTAGTTGGTGATTCATTCTTTTCAACCATTTTTTCTTTAAGTTTTTCAGAAACTCCCTTTTTTCTGTTGACTTTGTTTGGACAATTGTGAGCGATGTGTCCAACAACTTGACATTGAAAACAAGTTCTTGTATCTCTTGAAATGTCTCTTGAATGAAAAACTCCAGTTCCTGTTCTTTTTCTTTCAACAAGAAACTCCTGATTTGTTTCTTTCCAGAAAGGTTTCTTCTGTTCATCTTCAACACTTCCACCTGAAACAAATTCTGTTTTTCGTTTAGAATTTTTTATCTTTCTGTAACTTTCTTGCTGAATAAAACCTAAACCTTTTCTTTCGTAATTACAATTTTGGTTTGTTTTCTTTTGAAAACCAGAACTAAAATTGTAATCCTTTTTCCCTTTTTTCTTGTTTAACCTTTGTTGAACTCTTGAAGTGTATTTTTTAGATTTTTCATTAAGATTTAAATTTTTAGTGTCAGAAATATTAATTTCTGTGATTTTGAAAACCTTTTTGATCTTGTCAAATCTAACACTATCCATCGGAAACTCTTCATCAGAATATAATTTGTCAGAACCATTTAAAGTATATGCAACTTTAAATGTTTCATCATCCAAATTTGCTTTTGATAACAAAAATTCTTTACTATAAGACCGTTTTTCCGATGACTTTGAACTGTTGACTGACGAACTTGAACACCCAGACTCAAACTTTGACTCAGACACCTCCTCAGTATCCAACACCTGATCAACCACCTTTTTGATTAACTCAGACTCATGATCAGTATCAGACGCAGTAAATATGATGTCAATGTTATCTGGTAAAACGTCAGTTGTCTCGGATTTTAACTTTATATTGACTGCTTTTTCGACTTGTTCCTCATTTGGTTTTCTAGGAGAATACCCTTCCCAGATAGGAGGCGGACACTTGTTGTATTTAACAGTCGATTTCTTACCAGTCTCATTCTTTGTCTTTTCATCCTGAAATGCTTCAAAACCTGCAACAGTTGGATAAACTCGATCAATAACATAATCTGAACAAGAATAACTCAGTAATAACCTTCTGATCCTTTCATTCTCGATCTTTTCTTTCTCCAACTCTTGCTTTAAACTAGCATTTTCTTCGATGTAATGATTAATTGCCTTTTGCTTTGTCATCAATGTAGCATTCGTCATTGTTAAAGCCTTTTCTCTTTCAGAATTTGTTGTTTGAAGACCTGTCACAGTTCTGTTCAACACGCTATACGATTCTTTCACATAGCTAATGTCAGATAGTAACTTTTCTATCAGTCTTTCTCTATCAAACAGAGTCACATCTTTTTCTTCGCAATTTTTGCAAACTTCCAAACACTTCTTGCAAGGCTTTTCAACTTCAACAATCTTCTCAATCTCGATTGTTTTTACTACTTCAATCACTTTTTCTTCCTTAGTTACTTTTTCAGCTTCAGTCACTTTTTCTTCAACAACTATTTTAATTTCCTCATTCGGTTGTTGTTCTTTAGCAGCTTGTTTCTCCTTCTGTTTCTCCATGCGATCTGCAAAATAAAAATGAAAACTTTCAGGAGAAAGATGATGTTTAGCCACATTAATATGTTTCTCTTCCTCATCATCACTGCTACTCTCAATCGGTGTTTTATCAAACTGTGCAGATTTGTCAGAATCATCTTCAGATACACCAGAATCAGATGGTGTTTGATCAAATGTAACTTCCTTTTCTAAACAAATATCATTCAGCACACTTTCATCTGTACTTAGTGAATCTGCATCAACACTTTCTGAGCTTTCTTCAGATGTAACTGAATGTTCTTTCATTGTTTCACCAATAGATCTCATCCAGGTTGCAAACAAGTCTGGTTCTCTAACAATCTTTGCAATGAAAGCTTTGAAATCCCCCTTTTCATCCACAAACATATCCCAACTGAAACCTTCTGGTAGTTTCTCATCCTCTTGATCAACTATGCATGCTTTGCTATCAGAAGATATAAAGTTGCTCCAGTTAAAATCTACTGTACACGCTCTCTTGGAATCCTCAATCTTTCTACCATGAGCTGTCTGTGAATCTTGTAATTGACCAACTTGCTGATAAATAGCTTTCCGATAGTAATCATCTTTTCCAAATGGATTCTGAGCTCCACTAGCTTCCCTGTTCTTGCACTCCCGCTTGAAATGGCCTTTTTCCCTGCATCTGAAACAAGTAACTTTAGATTTATCAAAACCTAAAGTAGATACACAAGCATCAAGAAAGTCATTTCTCCCGGTAATTGTTTTGAATTTCTCAGCTCGTCGAAGAACACTTGCGAGACACCATTTTATATCCATAAGTTCCATTTCTTCAGCGTCTATCTGATCATAATCCTCTTTGGTAAGCATAGGATTTCTGATTCGACCAGCAACAAGACCTTCGTAGGATAACAGAACTGAACCCAGAAGTGCCATATGATCTTTAGCAGTGTCTTCAGAGAAGCTGTGACCTTCTGGAAGATTGAGAGCTATGTTGCATTGAATCACGTATCCATTTCCTGTTTTTGTACTCTGAGATTGAAAACTCGTGTTAGTCTCTTTCGGATTTACACTCGGAAATGATGAAAATCCACTGGTGCTTTTGCCTGAATCCTGATCAGCTTTTCCTGATGAATCTCCAGCACTAAATGCAGTCTGAATTTTCGGACTTCTCTCAGCTTCTGGAACCGGAATACTACCTTTGTAGTACATCTTAATATCCTGTTGACCACTCGGACTGTTCATCCTTGCGATCTTCTGCTGTTCTAAATCCTGACTTTCAATCTTTTCAATAAACTGAGAGATTGACAACCCTTCATAAACTCCGGTATTTTTCAGTATCATCAAATATGTTCCCCACTCTTTCTGAGGTAAAGCATCAGCTAGCTTATCCACCCATTCTTCATCATCTTTGTTGATGTTCATCATTGACATTGTTCGAACTAAGTGACAATAACGTTCAATGAGTTTCTTTGTATCTTCTCCGGGCAAACTTGTGAACAAATCAAACTCCTTTTTAAGCAACGCCTTTTTGCTTTTAATCATGTTTGCACTACCTTCAACTTTAACTTTCAAAGCATCCCAGATTGACTTTGATGTTTTGTCATGTTGAAGTAGTATAAAGATGTCTTCTTTGATAGCTTGTTGAAGCAAACTGATCATCATTTTTTCAGCTCGATACATTTCCCGTTCTTCATTCCCAAACTCTGAAATCTGTTTTACTGTCTCCATTTCAGTACGTGGTAGCATATACTTTTTCAGAATACATTCCCATGATCTCAAATGATTTGCTTGCACCCAGTTTTCGAAACGATCTTTCCATCCATAGTATTCCTCAATGCACATTAACTTCGGAGGTTTCTGGGTAGTCCCCGTTTCATTTTCTGAATTCATGTTCTGAGCAATGGAAGATGAACTAGGCGATGTTGCAAATGCATTGTGGAAATCGTTATCCATGTTTCAATTACTTTCAAGCGATACACTTCAAGCGAAACAGTTTAAGCGAAATAGTTTCAAGCGAAGCTGTCTAAAGAGATAGCTCTGAAGCGAAATACTCTGAAGCGAAAACCCTGAAGCGAAATCCACTGATATTTGAAGCGAAAATATTAAGTAGTAGTTTCTGAAGCGAAATCGTTGAAGCGACAGTCTTGAAGCGAAATAGAATACTGTTTGAAGCGAGATCTAAGTGTCGCTTGAAGTTTCAAGCGAAATCGTCCAATGAAACTATATTCTTCAAGCGAAATCCATTCGAATGTCAATTTTAATCATTTTTAGGTCGAATTTGGCTGTGAAACTTTCAAGGGTTTGTTATCTAGTACTTTTAAACAATCCGTGAGAAATTGAAATGATTTTGACCGTGAAAATTTTCTGAACTGTTAAAAGAAGATGTAGAAGTAAGAAAACGATGTCAATTTCAGCTGAAATCCTGTAGAACTCCTCAACTGGCTCTGATACCAATTGTAGGATCGGTTTGTGGATCCGAATGAGTCGGTTCAGAGGAATTCCATCAAATACAGGTGCGGAAAACAAGTATTTGACTTAAACACAGCTGAATCTTCACTTTAACACTGATTTGTATTGATTAGACAACAATTACAATCAATTCTCACACCGGCAGCACTTCGGTATGGAAATCACTCTCTGCAAAACTATTATTTCGCTTGACCTAACATCTCTATATATAGACTTGGAGATTTCGCTTGGAATTATCTGAAGCGAAATCTGATATGATGATTTCGCTTGAGACTTCAAGCGAAATCTCTACAATTTTCCAATCCTTCAAGCGAAATCTTTCTAACTCTCGTTTTACGTGCCCTGATCTATTCTAACTAGTCTAAAACTCGATACAAGACGAAGTCGACAGATGTAGTGCACCAACAGATAGGTAATCCTTAAAGGCCTTGAGGGCATTTTCATGCTTTTCAGTCCATTCAAACCTTTTATTCTTTCTCAGAATGTCATAGAATTCTTCGGATTTCTCTGATGACTTTGAGATGAATCTGTTCAAGGCTGTGATCCTCCCAGTCAATCTTTGCGCATCCTTAGCATTGGCAGGAGACTTGATGTTCACAATGGCCTTGATTTGTTCTGGACTTGCCTCTATCCCTCTTTTTGTCACCATGTAACCTAAGAATTTACCAGCTTTCACTCCAAAGTGGCATTTGGAAGGATTCAGTTTCATGTTGTATCTATCAAGGATATCAAATGCTTCCTCCAAATCTTTAAGGTGATCCTCAGCTTTCTTGGACTTAACCACCATGTCATCAATATAGACTTCCATTGTGTGTCCAATCTGTTCTTTAAACATCATATTTACTAGCCTTTGGTATGTAGCACCTGTATTTCTTAGTCCAAAGGGCATAGCAATATAACAATAGATACCAGTAGGGGTCATAAAGGTTGTATCCTCTTGATCAGATGGTTCCATTTGAATTTGTTGGAATCCAGATGAAGCATCCCTAAAAGTTAACAACTCGTGACCCGCGGTAGCATCCACCATGGAGTCAATGTGGGGTAAAGGGAAAGGATCCTTGGGACATGCCTTATTTAAATCAGTAAAGTCGACACGTACCCTCCACTTTCCATTTTTCTTTTGAACAACAACCACATTGGCTAACCGTCTTGGATACTTAACTTCCCTAATCATACATGCTTTGAGCAATTTGTCTACCTCTTCTTGTCAAGGATCCCGGATCCTATAAAAATCTTAGATTCAGGATCTTCCAGGTTCAGCAGAATATCCTTGACATCCTACTCTCTCGCCTCCATGACATCCCTTGGAGGATACTTTAATTGCTATGCCTCCCTAGGCCTTGAAGCTGGCTTCATTGATGAAGTGTAGCAATTCTTGGCTTCTTGCTGATCACTCTCAATCTTCACCACACCCCATGGAGTAGGGAGCTTCACACATTGATGATATGTAGATGGGACTGCTTTCATATCATGTATACATGGCCTGCCAAGGATAACATTACAACAAGATAAGCAATCAATAACAAAAAAAAATTTAATAGAATTGACTCCCTCTATATAAATAGGAAGTTTGATGTCCCCCAATGTGTTCTTGGTTTCTCCATTGAATCCCACAAGAACTGATGATCTTGGGATAATTTCTGATTCAGGAATGTTCATTCTCTTGAGGACATCTAGTTGGATAATGTTCACTGAGCTTACCCCGTCTATGAGAATCCTGTGAACAAAATGGTTAGAAATAAACAATGTAATAACAAGACCATCATGATCAGGATCCTGAATATCCACACGGTCATCCTCATCAAAGGATATAACTTTTTCCTATGTAAGGATAGAAGTTCGAATAGGTCTGTCATCATTCTCCATATTTGTCTCCTTCGCATGCCTCTTAGCTGCTGAAAATGAAGTGCCACATATGTCTGATCCACCGGAGATGAAGTTTATAATTTGGGCATCAGTTGGAGGAGCAGGGGCCCTTTCTAGAACTTTTTCAGGATCCTGTATCCTTGACTTCTTTCTTCCAAATAGCTCCTTCAAGTATCCTTTGCTTAAGAGGTTACCAATCTCTTTCCTGAGTGCTATACATTCATCTGTGAGATGACCAAAATCTTCATGATAGGCACACCATTTCGATTTTTCTTTGGTGGCGGCTGGCTTGTCATTCTTTCTTGGCCACCTAGCTTTATCACCTAAATTCTGCATAGCAAGGATTAGTTCACTATTATCGGCAACAAAGCAATACTCAGAAATAGGGGGATAATCTTCATCATCTTCCTCCTGTTCCACACCATGCACATTCTGATTATCAGATTTATTGTATGGCTTGGACTTGTTATTTCTAAAGTACGATCCTTGCTTTTCTTGCTTTAAGGATACTGACAGTCTCTCCTGGATCCTTTTATCATCCTCTAACTGGATGAACCTCAAGGCCCTGTTTCTTACCTCATCAAGGTTCCAGCATGGTGTCATGACAATATCATCATAGAATTGTGAATCCTTAAGTAAACCCATTTTAAAAGCTGCTACAGCTGTTAGAATATCTAAGTTAGGAATTTCAAAGGATTCTCTACTGAATTTAGTTATGTAATCCCTTAATGATTCATTATGACCTTGAGTTACCCTATATAAATCACTAGTTAAACGTTCAAATCTCCTACTGCATGAAAATTGGCTATTGAACAAATTAACTAGATTAGAAAATGAAGTAATAGAGTAAGGGGAAGACTTAGCAGCCATTTAAGAGCCAATCCTGTCAATGTGGAACCAAAACCCTTGCATAGACGTGCTTCCTTTAACCTTTCTAGAATGGGGTTGATCTCTATTCTCTCTCTGTATTGAGCTACATGCTCTTCTGGATCAGTTGTGCCATCATAGAGCTTCATATTTGGTGTTTGAAACCTTTTTGGTATCTCTGCATCACATATTGGTGGTGCAAAACGAGATACTCTGTGACTGCCATCCGGAATCTCAAGAATGGGTTTAACCACTCCTGGGACACTGGATATCATATCCTTGAGTTTTTGTAACTCCCTTGCCATAGCTTGGTTGATCCCTAGTTCCTGCACCAAACCATGGTTAGTGTTATAAGATGTATTGAAAATGTTACCTCCTGATTGATTCGAGGCTGGGATTCCAGATGTGAATCAAAATTGGTGTGATACGGGTATGATTGTGGGACCAGATGAAGCAATAGTTTGCATGGGGATGAAGTCCCTCACATGGATCTCTGAACTTCTGGGTTGTTGACTCCTTAAGGATCCTTGATCCTGAAAGATATTGGATCCAGTGTAGATCGGAGTTGAAGATCATGGAGGATAATCTAGGGATCCTTAAACTTATGATGAGGATCCTTGAACCTGAGATGAGGATCCTTGAACCTGCGATGAGGATCCTTGATACTGAGGGTAGGATCCTTGAGCTGACAACGTCCCCATATATCCTCCCGAACTGGAGAAGGATGCTGGAAGGAGGATCCTTGAGGCTGAAGAGAGGATCCTGAAGGCTGGAAGTAGGATCCTTGAGCTTGTGTCATTTCTGATGATCCATAGTGCCTACTTGATGATCCTCTGTAGTGCTGGACACCTGATGTTTTAGAATGTTGGACGGTTGTTGCTGGAGTGGAGAAATCTAATGATATGTGCACCAATGGGGAGTGATCCTTCGTTGATCTCTTCAATTTCTTGATTTCATCAATCTCACGAAGGATTCTGTCATTAGTTTTGTCCTGCTGCTGTATGTAATCCTTCATCTGCAAAATCAAAGAATAAAGATTGTTGTTAGTAGGAGCAAAAGAAACAACAGTAGTTGTTTTTGTGAACACGGGGGTGTTTTCTTCGCAGCATTCTCAGCATTTTTCTAGGATCCAGAAGGAACAAGTGGCAAGGGTGGAATGCCCTGTGAAGAGGTGATAACCGGCATAGAACTTGAAGTGTTTTTCCCTTGAGAAGCCATATGGTTGAAGGTGATGAATAGAAATGAATAAGATTTTTCAAGAATGAAGCACCGATGGCCCCACGATGGGTGCCAAACTGTTTTGGTCAAAAATCACACAAGGATATTGTAACCAAATCTGATTTTTGTGAAGTTTAATGCTTGGTTAATTGATCAAATATGTATGTAAGAAATGAATAAAATGAATGATAGACACAAGGATGTATACGAGGAAAAAGCCCTTGATCAATGAATGATCTCCGACATAAAAACCCTCGGGTGATGGAAACTACCGATCACCAACTATATTGAATAAATAAAGTTTACAACTTCGGATGATAACAAGCTTGGTACAATAATTTCTAGAGTGTTAGTGTGTGTAATCGCCAAGAGTTTGCAGAGAATTCGAGTTTGAGAGTTGTGTATATGTGTGTCACTAATATTATTAAATAAAGCTTGTTATCCCCTTTAAAATTAGAAAATATCTAAGTAACAAACTATCTGAATAAGGTGCTAGCTCCCCACGATCACCATAATGGTCATGGAGCCATTACACGTGCAAAAACGCGAAGCAGATTCCCCTAGAATCTCGGCATGACCGAGTCTCCTTCGAATACACCTTCAAAACAATTCAAAATATGATGGAAACAATTGTTAGTTTAGAATAACAATGAGGATCCTGGATCCTTAATCTTCCTGCAGCATCTTCTGAGGATCCTTAATTCAAACTGAACTGAGGATCCGTGATCCAGGCTATACTTGGGGATTCGTGATCCATATGCTATAAAATTCCATCCCTAACAATCTCTTACCAAGGGCTTGGAATGCCGTCCATCTGAAAAAGTACTTCATGTAAGAAGGATCAGGGATCCTCGCTATAACACTATTCTGGTTAAGGATCCGGGTTCCTCAAAGGATATATGATTCTATCTTTGGTAACACTTTACTTTCATTTTCATTCATGTTGCACTTATTACATATCATAAGTTAAAGATGTTAATCAGTTAACATCAATTTTCACAAAGTATAAGCTTTTGCAGAGTTGTTACCATTTTACAGAAGATCAAAGTGGTTGGCCAACTCTCCATAGTTTTTGGGTTTATCCCCAGTTTATGGGCTTGTCCCCAGTCTAAGGTATCTATTACCTTCTACCAATCAGGTTCTAACACCTTCGCCAGTTGCGCACGATTATCCTGGTATAGTTCAAGGCAATGGGACCAGTACCCACTTTAGGTGTCACACCCCAACCGATGGCGGAAACATCGGGGCGTGGCATTGAGCGAAACAGATTGTCCAGAAGTTTCCATAACAACTACATTTACCAATTATTTAAAGCAACACGTCCCATACCATGTCATAAAAGATAATATAGTTATTACAGGCAAGATCTAGTCAAATTGTTCTGTTACAGACAACTCAGATTTTTATTACAGACAATCGTTTGTTTCTAGACTCTGCCTAGCCTCGATTTCATCACACAGTAGGCTAAGCAAATAAGCATCCTAAGCACCAGTCACATACGTTAAAATAAAAGTCAATACACATAGTGTAAAGGTGAGCATACAAGTTTGATAATAACATATAGAGTTCAAAATCGTTTACGCATAACCAGCACGTACACAGTGTAAAATGAGGCATGTTAGTTATCGACATGAACCTATCGATACCAATGACTGCGAGTTGACTGCCCAAAGCAGTTCATATTGCATGATCACCCCTGTGACCCATGTAATTAATTGTCCTTAACAACCCCTGAGTGAATAGGTGCTGAGTCCAAACAAATAGTACTACCGTTGCTAAGATATGTAGACAGCATTCCATGTGTAAACATAACAAACAAGCATTCATTAAGTCACGTATAACATGCGGTAACGGTTAGCGTTAAGGTATTGCGTAGTGTGTTCGATGTGATTTGAATAAGTAACGTATGTAACACCCAAAAGTGCGTAAAGCAAAAAGGGATCTAGTATACTCACAGCGATTAAGGTAATGGATTGAAGGGAGCGCTAGAGAGTAGGGTTAGCCTAAACAGATTGATAGTATAACGATAAGCGACGCGTAAAACGAAGCAAGTGTCGGCGGTTCGAACAGCAGTTCGATCGGATGGTAGTCCGATCGGACAGCCGGTCGTTCGAGTGACTGTTCGTTCGGACGGTCGTCCGATCGGATGACCGTTCAAGTGGACAGTTACCTCGTTTGTGATGGTTGTGTTTGTGTATGATGGCTTGACTTTTGAAGTTTTCGTTGTAGCATTTTGAAAACATAGAAGTATCTCTTCCTTTCAGGTCGATCTATCGAACGACCGTTCGATCGGGCGATAGTCCGATAGGTTGGGCACTTCAGCGAGAACAAGTTCATAGCAGATTGTCACTCGATCGAACGGTTGTTCAATCGGGGGCAACACATGGGCATTGAACATGTTGAAAATTCGTTTAAGTATTTGAAGTTCCAAAACATCACATAGTCGGATGGTCGGTCGATCGGGTGGCAACCCGATCGGACGGCAATTCGTTCGGTGTTCTAAAACTCTTGAAATTTGGTTTGAAAACTAAAAGTGGGGCCAAGGTGCAAGTCATTCGGTTGATCTATCGTTCGGGTGCCTGTCCGTTCGGACAGTAGTCCGATCGGATGGCACTCCGTCCTGGTCGACCTGTTCGTCTTCTTCCTTCGTCGTTCTGGTAGTTTGTCGTTTTATCGAGATGTTTTGATAGCGTGTTAGACATCAGGAAACACGTCATGACTTAGCAGCCTGATCGGACAGGAATCACCCAAATCCGGCCGGTTAACGGTTCGGGACGGTGTTCCATGTTTAACCCGAAATCGGTAATCTCATGGATAGAATCCAGATCTCAAACCAACACATCAACATGTAAGAGTAGAGGGTTAGAACAAGCTCTGATTCTATCGGTTTTGAGCCATTGAGTGTAAAAGACTTGAAAGAAAGTTAGAAACCATCTTTCAATCCTTTTTCACCTTGAATATGTTGAGATCTATGCCAGATCCTCGTTTATTTGTGTGGAAATCGGTTAGATCTAAGTTGTTCTTGGTGGATTGAGGCCAAAACATGAAGTTTCTAAGAACACCATGATGACATCATTTTGGAACACCTCAAATCTAGTTATTTCATGGTTAAAAGTTAAGATTCAAAAGATAGAAAGGTGTAGGAGTGCGTGTAGATTAAGGAAGTACAAGATTTAGGACGAAATCTTACCGGAATCGCGAGAGATTTGAAGAAAAGGTGAGCAAGGGTGCTGGTCGGATGGGAGTTTCCAGAAATGGAAAGTTTGATGGTGACAGGGGGTATTTATAGAGTTTCCCAAAAAGGAAAGGAAAGGGGAGGAGAGGGGCTGGTCGATTGGTTGGCAGCCTGATCGATTGGTTGGCCGATCGAGCGGCAGCTCGATCGAACAGCTGGTCGATCGGCTGGCCACCTGGTCGATTGGCCACTTGTTCAAGTGTTTGGTGCGACGAGTTTTTTCCGTTTCGATTGCGATTGCGAGCGTTGCGATGCGATAAAGTTTCCTGGTCAAATTACTTTTAATCCCAACTACTATATCAACATACAAGCATCCTTATTTCGTGTTCATTTAGCGGTTTCGATTCGATTGCGATTGAGTTTCGATTGCGTTTCGATTGATCACGACAACATACATAATTAAACATGCACAAGTAACACATAAGGTACACACACACGTATAACAATAACCAAACTGCGTAGTTCGAGTTGCGAGTGCGATTGCGATAAGCGATAAATCGATTAAACATGCGATAAATAGCGATCACTATGCGATTATTAATAGATACTACAAATAATACAATCAACGCGATAATAAAATAGACTAAATTCAAGTCAAAGAAGTCAAAACAGGAATGGAGCAAGGAGTGACAGATCGCCATTAGCAATCTTGTCTTCCTTTGACTTCAATCTTGACTTTGACTTTGACTTTCGAAAACACGGGGTGTTACAGCCTCCCCTAGTTAAGGGAATTTCGTCCCAAAATTAGGCTGAAGCCGTAACAAACAACTGCGGGTACTTCGCCTTCATGTCGCTCTCGAGTTCCCAAGTGAACTCTGCGCCTCGCTTGCCTTCCTATCGGACATTCACAATAGGAATGCGTGAGCGTCTGAGCTGCTTGGTTTGGCGAACCAAGATTTCGACAGGCTTCTCCACGAAGTGTAGTGTTTCTTTTACTTGGAGGTCATCAAGAGGTACATTTAAATCATGCTCAGTCAGGCACTTTCGGAGGTTTGACACATGGAAAGTCGGGTGGACATTACTAAGTTCCTCTGGTAGTTCGAGTCTGTAGGCGACTTTTCCGATCCTTTCCAGAATCTTAAAAGGTCCAACATATTGAGGCGCTAGTTTCCCTTTTCTTGCCGAATCTGACCACACGCTTCCAAGGTGATACATTTAGGAGTACGTAGTCGCCAACATCAAATTCAAGGGGCTTACGTCGTCTATCGGCATAACTTTTATGTCGACTTCGAGCTTTAAACAAGTTGTCTCGAATTTGGAGGACTTTGTCAGTCGTTTCTTGCAATAGCTCGGGACCGGTTAGTTGTGAGTGACCGATCTCGTGCCATACAATTGACGATCGACATTTTCTTCCGTATAAAGCCTCGAATGGTGCCATTTGAATGCTGGTATGATAACTGTTGTTATACGAGAATTCGACCAACGGCTGGTAAGCATCCCAATTACCACCGAAATCTATGACACACGAACGGAGCATGTCTTCAAGAGTACGGATCGTTCTTTCAGTCTGACCGTCGGTTTGAGGGTGGAATGCGGTACTTAGGTTAAGCGTAGTACCGAGAGCCTCATGAAACATTTCCCACAGTCGCGAGGTAAACCGAGCATCACAGTCAAAGATGATGTCTCGAGGCGTCCCATGTCGACAAATGATCTCATTGGTGTAGATTCGGGCTAATCTTTCTACCTTGTAGTCTTCCCGTATTGGCAAAAAGTAGGCGGATTTGGTCAAACGGACAACAACCCAGATGCTGTCGTGACCTGATGGCGTGCGCGGAAGTTTCGTTATAAAATCCATAGCTATACTTTCCCACTTCCACATAGGGATCAGGGGTTGTTCGAGTAAGCCAGAGGGCCTTTGGTGTTCAGCCTTGACCTTCGAGCAAGTCAGGCACTCTCCGACGTAGAGAGCGATATCTCTTTTCATGCCCGGCCACCAGTACTTGTAGCGAAGATCCTGGTACATTTTGTCGGCACCGGGATGAATAGAGTACCGAGATTTGTGGGCTTCGTCCATCTGTATCTGTCGCAAATTGGTTCTCTTAGGGATCCAAATTCGGTCCAGAAAGTGGAATATCCCATTCGACTTGTTCACAAACTGGGCTCCATCGTGGTAGATTCTTTCCTTGTTCAGAGTGCGTTCATTAAAACAGGCATGCTGAGCTTCGGGATGAGGGTTTGGAGATCGTATTGGGCTTGGGTATTACGAATGCTGAGCAGATAACTCCGTCTGCTGAGAGCATTGGCAACAACATTTTCTTTGCCAGGATGATAACGAATCTCACAGTCATAGTCGTTGAGAAGTTCTACCCATCTGCGTTGACGCATATTAAGTTCCTTCTGGTCAAAGATTTGTTGTAGGCTCCTATGATCGGTGAAGATCGTACACTTGGTACCATACAGGTAGTGTCGCCAAATCTTTAATGCAAAAACAACTGCGCCTAGCTCGAGATCATGGGTTGTATAGTTCTTCTCGTGGATTTTGAGCTGACGAGATGCGTAAGCAATGACCTTGTCCCGTTGCATGAGAACACAACCAAGACCAAGGTTCGAGGCATCACAATAGACAATAAAGTCGTCGTTTCCGTCGGGCAATGTAAGAACTAGAGAATTGCAAAGCATGTGCTTGAGGGTTCGGAAAGCAGACTCCTGTTCGGTTCCCTAAACAAAAGGTTTGTCCTTATGCGTGAGAGCGGTAAGCGGCACAACGATTTTAGAGAATCCTTCGATAAATCGTCGATAATAGCCGGCTAATCCGAGGAAAGAACGGACTTCAGACGGGTTCTTTGGTGTAATCCAACTCTTAACAGCTTCAATCTTCGCGGGATCAACGTGAATACCCAGACTATTGACAATGTGACCCAGAAATTGAACCTCCTCCAGCCAGAATTCACACTTGGAGAACTTGGCATAGAGTCAATTCCCCTGGAGTAGTTCGAGAACCAAACGTAGATGTTGCGCGTGTTTGGCTTTCGACCTAGAATAGATCAAGACATCGTCGATGAACACGATAACGAAACGATCGAGCTATGGTTTACACACGCAATTCATCAGATCCATGAAAACCGCGGGTGCGTTGGTTAAGCCAAAAGGCATAACAACGAACTCATAGTGGCCGTATCGAGTGCGAAAAGCGGTTTTGGGTATATCCTCCTCTTGAATGCGTAGCTGGTGATAGCCTGAACGTAAATCGATCTTTGAGAAATATATAGCACCTCGTAGCTGATCAAACAAATCATCAATGCGAGGCAGGGGATAGCGGTTCTTGATAGTCAACTTATTCAGTTCCCGATAGTCGATGCACATCCGGAACGACCCATCCTTCTTTTTGACGAAAAGGACTGGCGCGCCCCAAGGAGAGGTGCTCGGGCGAATGAAGCCTTTCTCAAGTAATTCCTGAAGCTGACTCGAGAGTTCCCGCATTTCGGACGGTGCGAGTCGGTAAGGAGCTTTGGCAACAGGGTTGGCTCCAGGAATGTGGTCGATACGGAAGTCGATATCACGACTTGGCGGAAGTCCGGGAAGATCATCAGGGAACACATTAGGAAATTCACGAACCACAGGAACATCTTTCACTTCTGTCTTTCCTTTCTTTTCCTTCTCCGCTACAACAATGTTAGCCAAGAAAGCTCTGTATTCCTTGCGGAGATACTTGCTAGCTTGGACACACGACATGAGTTTGAGACCTTTCGAAGCAGTTTCACCATAGACACACAATAAGTCACCATTTGCAAGCGAGAATCGAATCATCTTATCGAACCACAGCAACAGGGTTGGCTCCAGGAATGTGGTCGATACGGAAGTCGATATCACGACTTGGCGGAAGTCCGGGAAGATCATCAGGGAACACATTAGGAAATTCACGAACCACAGGAACATCTTTCACTTCTGTCTTTCCTTTCTTTTCCTTCTCCGCTACAACAATGTTAGCCAAGAAAGCTCTGTATTCCTTGCGGAGATACTTGCTAGCTTGGACACACGACATGAGTTTGAGACCTTTCGAAGCAGTTTAACCATAGACACACAATAAGTCACCATTTGCAAGCGAGAATCGAATCATCTTATCGAAGCACACAACTTCAGCATGGTTTTCGTGAAGAAAGTCCATGCCTACTATGACGTCAAAACTTCCGAGTTGCATCGGGATAAGGTCGATTAGGAAAATTTGATTGTTGAGCTCAAGAGTACAATCACGAAGAATAGAATTGACTGCGACGGTTCTTCCAGTGGCGACTTCAACATCAAAAATCGAGGGGAGATGGGAGCGTTTACGACTAAGGAGCTTCTCGAATACAAATGACACAAACCAGTTATCTGCTCCAGTATCAAAAAAACATGAAGCATAAATACCATTCACAAGGAACGTACCATTGACCACGTTGTTGTCAGTCTGGGCTTGGCGCACATTGATGTTCAAAGTTCTGGCGTGGGCGGCTTGTTGCTGTTGCTGTTGAGGCTACTGCTACTGCTGAGGCTCTTGTTTCACAACCCTATTCGGGCACATGTTCGTGAAGTGGTTGGGATCACCACACGCGAAGCAGACTCTAGCATTGATCGCGGGTGCCTGAGCCGCTTGTTGGCCTTGGAGTGCTGGAAGCAGAGCTTGATGAGCAGTGGCTTGAGCTAGCGCTTGTCGAGGGCCAGTACGGCAGTTAGCGGTGAAGTGGCCGTACATATTGCAGTGCACGCAGAATCTGCAGGCGATACCCACCGAATGATGATAGGTACATGTTGGGCAGGCAGGGTGGGGACCAGTGTATGCACGCTTGGCTGGCGGTGCATAGATTGTTGGAGCTGATCGGTGCTGGGACTGTTGCTGAGCCAGTACGGCTTGGAGTGGAGCAGCAGTGGTGGTGGCAGCACTGTTCTTGTTGTTGGAGCTGCTGTTGTTGTTCTTTTTCCTGTGGCGTGAGGACTTTGAAGATTGGGCGGCAGCGGTTTCGGTAGCTGGTGCGGCGGTGACTTGATGCAGGTTCTTTGAAGTTTTATCCCAAAAACCAGCTTTTACTCGCTTGTCGTTGATTTCAGCGGCAAGCAAGTAAGTTTCATCGATTGTTGCTGGCTTTGCGGCATGCACAAAATCTGCAACACAGTCTGGTAGAGTTCGAATGTACTTCTTGATGGTCATGTCGGTAGTCTTCACTTGATCGGGGTAGATGATGCTGAGCTGCTTAAAGCGAGCAGTCAGAGTTGTGTTATCTCCGTCCTTCTGCTGGATATGCCAGAATTCGTCCTCCAGCTTTCAGCGTTCATGGGGAGGGCAGAATTCATCCATCATGATGGCCTTCAACTCTTCCCACGTCAGCTCATAGGCTGCGTCATTTCCGCGTTTGTTTCTCTCGGCCGTCCACCAGTCTAGTGTGCGGGACTGGAAGACGCCGGTAGCGTTTAGAGTACGGAGATTCTCAGGACAACCACTCTGGCGAAGAGTGACTTCGACAGAATCAAACCATTGAAACATCGCCATTGGGCCATCTTCTCCAGTGAATTCCTTTGGACCACAAGCTTTGAACTGCTTGAAGCTGAAAGCAGTCTTGGGAGCCACTTTAGGAGCTTCGGTTCTGGACTCCTCAGATGATTTGCTAACATTCTCGTAAATTTCACTCACGATCTGAGGCACAACCTTTGCCACTTGTTTAGCGAGGATAGCAGCAAGGCGTTTGTCTCTCTGTTCCTGACGAGAAAGTCGTGGGTGGCGGGGTCCAGACGAGGGTCCAGTTGACATTGTCTGCAACAGACATTGTCTTGGGTCTCAGACATGGTGTAATCGAATCTCACCTCACACGTCTAATACTACTAAAGCTCAGGAACACAGTCATGTAATCACATAATCACAGATTCACATAAGCACAGAAACACATAATCACGTAAGGCACAGGAGCACAAAAGAGCACATAAGCACATAGAGCAGTCAGAATACAGAAACCTATCATTCACAGTGCGCGAGTGTTCGAGTATAGAGGTCGCGTATAGCATAGCCAGTAGCATAGTATAAGCGTATATCATAGCATAAGGTCGTCCAAAATTGAGCGATTTGTCAGCGTTTTGAGGTAGAAGTGCGGTGCGAGTCGTGTGTGTCGATCAAGCGATAGCGAAAATCGAATAAATTTCCAGAAATCAAAACATATACGCAGGTAAATACACACATAACACATAAAATCGACAAATATTAGAGTCAGCAGTTGCGGGCTCAGAATCAAAACACATAAAAATCGAGGATAGATTGTCTTAGGCTGATAGACATTGACTAACCAAAGTGGTTCAACTATTCACAAGGGCTTTCTGAGCACGTTTTAACCTTCGGGACTGTGCTTTCGCCTCGATTCTTAGGCGAATAGCACGTATCCTTTCCAGTTTCAATATGCCTTCCAGTCGTTGGAGTCCGTCGAGACTTTGGCGAGAGTTTTGTAAAACAAAGTATGGCGGAATAAGTCGTCAAGGTTTGGGTTTCACCCCTAACTTAACAACCTTGTTCCTGTTTTTGATAAAATAAAGGGAAATTATTCATCAAAGTATGGATTTCACTCCTAATTCAACGCAATTTCCCCCGTTTGTAGATAAAATTAGGGTCAAACAAGCAATTTAGTCGAGAGTTTGCGGTTTTCACACCTAATCTTGACTCAATTGTTTGTCCATTTTTGGAAACTAGAGTGCAGTGATAGTGCAGCGTGGGCGAGAGTAGCGAGAAATGGTAGTAGCTCTCACATATTCCCTACAGGATATGCACAAGTCGAGAGTTTGCAGTTTTCACACCTAATCTCGACTCAACTGTTGGTTCCTAACTATAGACTAGGTCATTTCTAAGATATCGACCCGGACTAGGTCGAATCTTGCCTAAATCCCTATAGTTATGGCTCTGATACCAATCTGTCACACCCCAACCGATGGCGGAAACATCGGGGCGTGGCACTGAGTGAAACAGATTGTCCAGAAGTTTCCATAACAACTACATTTACCAATTATTTAAAGCAACACATCCCATACCATGTCATAAAAGATAATATAGTTATTACAGGCAAGATCTAGTTAAATTGTTCTGTTCCGACAACTCAGATTTTTATTACAGTCAATCGTTTGTTTCTAGACTCTACCTAGCCTCGATTTCATCACACAGCAAGCTAAGCAAATAAGCATCCTAAGCACCTATCACATACGTTAAAATAAAAGTCAATACACATAGTGTAAAGGTGAGCATACAAGTTTGATAATAGCATATAGAGTTCGAAATTGTTTACGCATAACCAGCACGTACACAGTGTAAAATGAGGCATGTTAGTTATCGACATGAACCTATCGATACCAATGAGTGTGAGTTGACTGCCCAAAGTAGTTCATATTGCATGATCACCCCTGTGACCCATGTAATTAATTGTCCTTAGCAACCCCTGAGTGAACAGGTGCTGAGTCCAAACAAATAGTACTACCGTTGCTAAGGCAGGTAGACAGCATTCCATGTTTAAACATAACAAACAAGTATTCATTAAGTCACGTATAACATGTGGTAATGGTTAGCATTAAGGTATTGCGTAGTGTGTTCGATGTGATTTGAATAAGTGACGTATGTAACACCCAAAAGTGCGTAAAGCAAAAAGGGATCGAGTATACTCACAGCGATTGAGGTAATGGATTGAAGGGAGTGCTAGAGAGTAGGGTTAGCCTGAACAGATTGATAGTATAACAATAAGCGACGCGTAAAACGAAGCAAGTGTCGGTGGTTCGAACAGCAGTTCGATCGGATGGTAGTCCGATCGAACAGCCGGTCGTTCGAGTGACTATTCGTTCGGATGGTCGTCCGATCGGATGACCGTTCAAGTGGACAGTTACCTCGTTTGTGATGGATGTGTTTGTGTATGATGGCTTGACTTTTGAAGTTTTCGTTGTAGCATTTTGAAAACATAGAAGTATCTCTCCCTTTCAGGTTGATCGATCGAACGACCGTTCGATCGGGCGACAGTTCGATAGGTTGGGCACTTCAGTGAGAACAAGTTCATAGCAGGTTGTCACTCGATCGAACGGTTGTTCGATCGGGGGGCAACACATGGGCATTGAACATGTTGAAAATTCGTTTAAGTATTTAAAGTTCCAAAACATCACATAGTCGGATGGTCGGTTAATCGGGTGGCAACCCGATCGGACGGCAATCCATTCGGTGTTCTAAAACTCTTGAAATTTGGTTTGAAAACTAAAACTGGGGCCAAGGTGCAAGTCATTCGGTTGACCGGTCGTTCGGTGGCTGTCCGTTTGGATAGCAGTCCGTTCGGACGGTACTCCGTCCTGGTCAACCTGTTCGTCTTCTTCCTTGGTCGTTCTGGTAGTTTGTCATTTTATTGAGATGTTTTGATTGCGTGCTAAACATCAGGAAACGCGTCATGACTTAGCAACCTGATCGGACAGGAATCACCCAAATCCGGCCAGTTAACGGTTCGGGATGGTGTTCCATGTTTAACCCGAAATCGGTAATCTCGTGGATAGAATCCAGATCTCGAACCAACACATCAACATGTAAGAGTAGAGGGTTAGAACAAGCTCTGATTCTATCGGTTTTGAGGCATTGAGTGTCAAAGAGTTGAAAGAAAGTTAGAAACCATCTTTCAATCCTTTTTCACCTTGAATATGTTGAGATCTATGCTAGATCCTCGTTTATTTGTGTGGAAATCGGTTAGATCTAAGTTGTTCTTGGTGGATTGAGGCCAAAACATGATGTTTCTAAGAACACCATGATGACATCTTTCTGGAACACCTCAAATCTAGTGATTTCACGGTTAAAAGTTAAGATTCAAAAGATAGAAAGGTGTAGGAGTGCGTGTAGATTAAGGAAGTACAAGATTTAGGATGAGATCTTACCGGAATCGCGAGAGATTTGAAGAAAGGGTGAGCAAGAGTGCTGGTCGGATGGGAGTTTCCAGAAATGGAAAGTTTGATGGTGACAGGGGGTATTTATAGAGTTTCCCAAAAAGGAAAGGGGATGAGAGGGGCTGGTCGATCGGTTGGCAGCTTGATCGATTGGCTGGCCGATCGAGCAGCAGCTCGATCGAACAGCTGGTCGATTGGCTGGCCACGTGGTCGATTGGCCACTTGTTCAAGTGTTTGGTGCGACGTGTTTTGCCGTTTCGATTGCGATTGCGAGCTTGCGATGCGATAAAGTTTCCTAGTCAAATTACTTTTAATCCCAACTACTATATCAACATACAAGCATCCTTATTTCATGTTCGTTTAGCGTTTGCGATTCGATTGTAATTCAGTTTCAATTGCGTTTCGATTGATCACCATAACATACATAATTAAACATACACAAGTAACACATAAGGTACACACACACGTATAACAATAACCAAATTGCGTAGTTCGAGTTGCGTGTGCGATTGCTATAAGCGATAAATCGATTAAACATGCGATAAATAGCGATCACTATGCGATTATTAATAGATACTCCACATAATACAATCAACGCGATAATAAAATAGACTAAATTCAAGTCAAAGAAGTCAAAACAGGAATGGAGCAAGGAGTGACAAATCGCCATTAGCAATCTTATCTTCCGTTGACTTCAATCTTGACTTTGACTTTCGAAAACACGGGGTGTTACATTAGGAGCTGACAATTTCATTGCTTTTGGCTGTATTTAGGATCCTAAGTATAATGGTAGACGTACCATACATCCGTTCCTAAGGATTCTAACGTTTTCATGTTAGCTAAGGTTTTGGCATCTTAATGTCACTCAAGCTTGGATACAGTTTGGGCCATACTCCAGTTTACACAAGACTTATTGGGCTTGTCCCCAGCTTATTGGGCTTGTCCCCAGATTATTGGGCTTGTCCCCAGTTACTAATGTTTTCTTTCTATGATGATTGGCTTAGTCCCAAGTGATGTATTATTACAGGTTTCCAAAGTTAGACAGTTGAGGATCCAGGATCCTAACCTTCTGATGGTTCGTATATTTTGACAAAGTTGTAAGTGTTAAGGATATAGGATCCTAACTTGGATTCTCTGGTATGATCCTTATTTACCTTGGCCTTATTCTTGGTTTGTTAATCTTACCTTTATCCTTTGACAACAGGATATGTGATCCTTGATCATATAATTTTTAAAACCTTTGACAACAGGATATGTGATCCTTGATCATATTTTTAATCCTTTGATATAAACTGATTCTAAAATACATTTGGCTCTTTTTCTAACAACTTGTAAATCCTAAAATTATACATTGGAAATTGACAAGTAAATGTATGAGAAACAACATTCTAAGATAAAATCAACAACACAAGGGATAGTCAAAAGTTAAAGTTTTATTTATTTATTTATCAAATTAACCCTTTAAAAGGTTGTCAAAATTGCCAACCAAGCTTCTACCAGCAAAACGTGGCCCGTCCACTTGGGTTGGCAAAGGGTGTCCATATTAACGACGTTCTAACTCATGCAGGAAATTAAAAGGCGAGGAGCATCAAAGGACTCATCCTCCACAAACAGAAGGACCCATCCACCTTTGCTACCCCCCTATTGTCCAAAGGATTAGTGATCCTTAACCCTAGAAACTATTGTTCAACATATAGACCATCATTGTTTAAAACATCATAACCAAAAAACTATTAACCATAAAAAATGGGCTCTGCCCACGTCTAGAATTTTCCATCATCGCCCAATTGTGCAGCTCACACCTTTGCTGCATCATCCACCTTCTCATCACCGCCTTCACCACTGCCACCAGCTGTTGCCTCCTCAGGATCCTTGACTCCACTGCCTCCAGCTTCGATAGCCAGCACCTTCTCAGGCTCCTCGTCATCTCCAACTTTAGCCAGCCTCTTTATCCAAGCCTCCACGTCCCACTCAGACCTGTCGAAGGAAGGATCAGTAGCTTCCTTGGCCATTTGATCATCAGCATCACAACGGCAGCAGAGTGTTTGGTCCCCCTCCATGACCTCCATCCTCTCCTTGTTGGCAGTAATCTCAGCAAGGAGCAGCTCCTTTTGCAATGCCTTGTTCTCCTTTTCAAGCTGGGAGATCTTCTTGTCCTTGGCAACTGCTATGGCTTGGAGGTCAAGGTTTTTCTATTCAGCTTCGGCCACATGTTGGTCTAGGAGAATTTGGACTTTAGCAAATTTATGCACAAAAAGAGTTCAACAATTAGGATCCTTTATCCTCAAAAAAAATACAAATTTCAGGATATAAAATCCTTACCTCAGAGACATATTCGTGGAGTTAACATTCCATCAGAGGGAGAGCTTCAGTGGGTTTAGTGGGCTTCTTCCTTTTGGTTCATTTACCACTGGTGCTCATACCCTTGGCCTTTGGCATGCTTTGGCTTGCAGCCAGCTCCTTCTTAATAGACCGTGGGGATACGATGTCCTGGAGATCACCCACACTGAACCTGGAAGCATATTTTGAAGATTTAGCAGCACCTACAAGTACAACACACAGATAAGTATTCATATCCTATTTCTATTTAAACATTTACATACATATGTGGATACTTACTTGACATGGTGTAGGAACCGAAGGAGATCTCTTGAGAATCCTTTGATTTGGGTAGGAACGTTCTAATGGCAGGGTCAAGCTTCCAGAAAGCTTCTATTCTCTCTTTGGTGACAGGTGACTCTTGAATGTGAGAAAGGGAAATAGCTGCATAGACAAATAAGAAAGGATCAGTTATCCTCAACAGAAAAGAGAAGTCTTACCATGGTCCTGTCCTAAGGATCCTATATCCTACCCTGGGTGTTCCACTTCTTGGGAAGATGACTCCCGTTTGGAATGGAATCTCTTCTTACAAAGAAGAACTGATTTCTCCAGTTGGAGTCATTTTTAGTGGTTTTAAGGATTGGATGAGGTTGCTGGGGTTTGGATTTGGATTTGAAGAGAAAGCGGTGAGAACCATGGCTGACTAAATTGTACAAGCGGCTCAACTCAGATAAACCTATATCAATTCCCTCATGATCTAGGATGTGCTCGAGTGTGTATAAAGCTCTCCATATCATTGGCATGGCCTGAATATAGCACAGACCAGTCAATGTGAAGAAACTATGTGTGAGAGTGGGGAAAGGATATGTGAAGCCTATCTGGAATGGGGCTGCAGGAAAGGTGATCCAAGTTTTTGATAGGCAGTCACTCTTCATCGAAGAGTCGAAGGGTCTGAAGATGGTGCCACCTGGGAAACAATGGCGTAACTGATCAATTTCAGGATCAGTGAAACGGCAGAGTTCCATGGAGGGGTTTTTGGTTAGGCCCTGACTCTTCGGAGGGCTATCTTGTCTAGGATCCTTGGCGGGGGAGGATCTAGTGTTCATCTTGGCCATGGATTCTTGAAGAACAGGGGATCGGAAAAAAGAAAATTAGAGAGAAGAAGGAAGGAGATACCTGTGGTGATCTTCGAATGAGGATGTAAAGGGGAACTTTCTTGAATTTAAATGCAGAAATCGCCTCAATCTTTATCCTATTTATAATGATTGTTTGTTGTAGGCATGACTGTTGCTGACATCAGCCTGTAACGCCTCTATCCGTATGTAACGGCTAGTCCGCATTTGGCAGAAACATGACTATCCGATTGAATTTCAACTAGTCATGTTTGGGGGCAACTGTTAGGGGTAGAATTTTATTGGTTATGGATCACGGATCCTCGGTATAGCCTGGGTCAGGATCCTTAGTTCAGTCTGGATGGAGGATCCTCAGGAATGGTGCAGGAAGGCTAAGGATCTAGGATCCTCTTTATTATTCTAAAACTAACAATTGTTTCCATTATCCTTTAGCTTGTTTTGCAGGTGTATTACGAAGGAGACTCATTCTAACCAAGATTTCAGGAGAATATGCTCCATATTAGTGCACGTACAAGAGCTTCATGACCATTGTGGTGATCGTGGAGGGCTAGCACATATTTCAGATAGTTAGTTACTTCGATATTTTTCTATTTTTGAAGGGGATAATAAGCTATTATTAGCAAGTTAGTTACATACATTAGCATTCATTCAAACTCAGAGAAACTCATTGGCGATTACACACACAAACACACTAGAAATCCTTGTATCAAGCTTGTTATCATCTAAAGTTGTAATCTTTATTGTTCAATATAGTTGATAATGATAGTTTTCACTATCCGAGGGTTTTTATGCCGAAGATCATTCATTGATCAAGGGATTTTTCCTCGTATAAATCCTTGTGTTCATCATCATTTTCATTCATTCATTGTTCATACTTTTATTCATTTAACTAAGCATACAACCTCACAAAATCAGATTTGGTTACATTATCCTTGTGTAATTTTTGACCAAAACAATAGTATCATTCCAAACAACACGAGTCATTCTTGTATTAAACTCAATGTTGGATGACAAAACAGGACTAACCTGTATAAAAAGCAATAAAATTATTAAACATAAAACACAATAATTTAAACTATATAAAAAATTGCAGTTTATTAGATCATAACATGTTTTCATAATGCATTATTCATAAAATGCAATGATGTTGTTTTAATAAAAAGCAATTATATAAAAAATGTTTAGGGATTTTATTGTATGATTAATAAAACACAGTAATAAATACTATATAAAAATTCCAGTTTATTAGATCATAACATGTATTCAAATTATACTTATACTAAAATGCAATAATTTGAAATTGATAAAAAGAATACATTATTCATAAAACACAGTGTAATACCTTTGTCTTCAATTTCTCCCATATATGCCACATACATAACCTATGCCTAGTTCTTGAAAGAACATCCGTAATAGCTCTCTTCATTTGAGCATCTTGATCAGTAACAACAACTTTAGGCTTATTTCCAAAAGCATTAATAAAAGACCTTAAAAGTCATCGATAAGAATCTGTAGTCTTAGAACCATGTAATGCACCACCAAATGTGACATTCCTAAAATGATTATCAATCCAAATAAATGGTACAAAAACCAAATCATATCTACATAAAACAAATTGATAATGCATTAGAAAAAAAAAAGAACGCAGGAATATATAACGCAATCAAAGTAAAAAACTTACTTGTTTGATTTGTAAGTAGCATCAAAACCTACTATATAACCAAATACTGTATAATTTGTTTTTGATTACTCATCAGCCCAAAAGAGTCCTTTCAATCTTCTATCTTCACCAACAACATAATCACATGTAAATCCAGGAGAACATTCTTTCTTCCTAATAAGACGCTTAACTACCATTTCTGCATCATACTCACCTATGTAAAGATTCAAATCCCTTCTATAGTTCTTACAATCAACTTTACTTGCACCAACTTCACCAAAACCACCATACATTGTTTTCATAATATTGAATGATTTAACAGGCCCAACATTGATTGTAGACAATCCAGATATAAAACTTTCTTTTACATAATCAATACTTCTGGCCGTAGGCAAGAAATGAATATCTTCATCTTCAACAAAGATATGATTATGTTCTTCTTCAAAATAGTAGATTCTAAACATAATATAGTTCTCTAATATTAATTCACATGAGCATTACATCCAACTCTTTTTGAACCTTTATTACGTCTAACAATCTTTTTACTATTTTCATCAACTGAACCAGAGTCTATTGCTTTGCTAATATGAAATCCTTCTTTTGAACAGACAATATATCTTATTTTCACTAAACCACCATTTTTCCAAGAGGTACTTTTTCTTGCAGAAAAACCTGCAGCAAGTGCATATCTCTGATAAAACGCAAAAGCCTCATCAAATGATTTAAAAACATTCCAACATAAGGTCTAATGGATCCACTGACTTTAGGTTTATAATACTTTCTTCCACTATTTAAGCGTACACGTTCCTCCCATTTGGAATTGAGATTTGAAACATTTAACAAATATTTATAAAACGCAATACTTCTTATATAATCATGTTTAGAGTGTTAAATCTAAAACTATGTGCTTCTTAATAGAACAATTACGACTTAAAGTTTGTATATCATATAACGTGGTTAAAATCCTAAAACACAATAAGTTCACTAAAACGCAACAACTGATAAACAAACAAAACAATCAATAAAACGAACTAATTACTATTAAATTATACAACAATGACAGTTATGTGATCTATAATAGAACAATTACACTTTAAAGTGTGTATATCATATAATGTGGCAAAAGCCTAAAACACAATAAGTTCACTAAAACGCAACAACTGATGAACAAACAAAACAATGAATAAAACGATCAAATTACTCTTAAATTATACAACAATGACAGTTATGTGCTTTATAATAGAACAATTACGATTTAAAGTTTGTATCTCATATAATGTGGCTAAAAGCCTAAAACGCAACTGTGGCACCCGCGGAAAATACACATGCATCCTGACCTGACGCTGTATTATTGTGGATTGCTTATCAAATTTCAGGACGAAATTTCTTTCAAGTTGGGGATGATGTGACAACCCAAGATTTCAAGCTCGTGTTACTGGTTCGTAATGCTGTTTGGCAACTAGTTTTATTTTGTGTAGCGTGAGATTGATGGAAAGATTAGAGTTTTGTTAGTTAGTGAACTTGTTTGTGTAATTGTGCAATGTTACTGATTAATGAAAGATCTTGATAACTCACTAACTATTTAAAGATCTTTGTCGCTAGCCCTTAATGACGAATAATGACTTTCGTCATCTTCTTGTTCGGCGAAACATGTGTTTCGTCGGGGTGAGTCTTTCGCCGTGATGGGCTTTCGGCCCAAGTGAAGCCCAGCTTTACTCGGCCACATTCACGTTATATTATTCGAGAACCATAAGTCGCGAAACCCTAGGTACTCTTTTCCTCTCCCTTGCACTCGATGGCAATCATCATCCTCTCGAAGTTCTTGCTTGTCCCATCTCACATCTGGTTAGTTGACATAACCCGACTCGATCTACTTGTTATGCTGTTTGTGTAAATGTCCGTTATCACGATTGGTTTCAATTGTTGATTGATGATTGTTTTGATCTACTGTGAACGTAGGGTTTTATTAGAAACCGTAATCGTATGTGGTGATTAATTAAGGTTTGGATACATCGCTTGTTAATCGAATAGATTAGAACATATATGATAAGGATTTGATGGTTTGTAATCATTCATGATTCACTGCGCGATTCAATGATCCTGTTTACGGAATTTTCATTGTGTTAGCTATTGTATATGATTAGGTTTATGACATTATGCATGATGAATTGTTTATGTTTGATTCAAAAGGAGTTAGGGAACTGTATAGTTACGAATAAATAGAACTGCAAGTGATTAGGGTGGTTATTGTTCATGGCGAACAGTGAGGAAGAAGGCCCTTGACGAAAGATGTTGTGTTTCGTCAATAAGGACTTGACGAAAGATATTGTGTTTCGTTAATAAGGACTCGGCGAAACATGTGTTCTTTCGTCACATGTCAACTCGACGAAACACATGGTGTTTCGTCATATAGAGTATTTCACCGGGGAAAGCTTTGCTTGGACAGTATGTTATGATGCTTATATAAATTGCATGTATAATAAAGAATGATTTGATTAATAGAACCCTGTTACTGCCTGTTAATGATGGTTAATTATGACTGAGGAAACATGATTTGGTCTTTATGAATGGCACATTTGACTGATAACTACTGTTACGAAACATACATGTGAACTTCGGATTCGTTTGAGTTGGATAACTGTTATGTGCTATTTGGTGATTATTGCTTGAACACACGATATGATTACAATTTATACGTGAACCATGCGAATGTAAACTGATTATGTACACATGAATACCATAGGGTGTGAACATAACTAATCATACCGAGTAAATCAAGGTGAGTTCACTGCTCTTTTTCCAATCATACGTCCCGGGGTGGGACATCTGGTAAACGTTCCAGGGAGGAATGTCGGGTAATGGGTTTGACTGGAGTGTTAAACCTGGGTTGTTGGTTAATACACGTATATCTATCACTCAAGTCCCTCCTATTGATTGTTGCCGGGAAGGCAACGGGGTATTAGCTAATAGTGTTATTTAGGTTTGGCACCCTCACACCGCACCGAGGAGGTCGGGAGTGAACTAATGACCCCCATCTTGACCATTGCTTTGATAGAGGCATTGGGGTTTAGGGAAAATAATCTGGAGCCATCGGCGGTAAGCGTGTGATTAACAACATCGAATCTGTGAAACGTTTTAATCTGGTAACTGGTAACTAAACACGTTAGCAAAACTTTGAACTCACCAGTGTCGTCTGACACACTTGTCTGCATGCTTGCAGGTCGTTAGAATCTTGGATATGGACTTTCTATCTGGGAGTGCTGGAGTGGTCATGGGTCAAGACTCTTGGATATTTGTTTTATTGGTTTTGAACACTTAACTTGGAACAATTGTTTAACAACTTACATTATGCTTCCGCTGAACGTTTACTTTGGTTGTAACTTATGTCTTGGAACATTATTATGAAATGATTCGAATGTTTATTTAAATATTTATTATTAGTTCAATGTGATTGGTGGCTTGAATCCTGGTACGTCACACGTCCCGCGGTGTTTTCGCGTGTGGTATTTTGGGGGTGTGACAGCAATAAGTTCACTAAAACGCAACAACTCATGAAGAAACAAAACAATGAATAAAACGATCGAATTAATGTTAAATTATACAACAATTACAGTTAAACTTATCAAAAATCAATTAATAATAAAAGAAAGAGGAATTATAAAACGTAAAAGATTGAATTTCGGCAAAATAACAAAAAAAATTACATAAAATTGAAACTAAAGTAACCAACAGAGTCTGCAGAAGACATTGAAGTTGTCGAATTGACGAACGAAACAAGTTTATTTCTTAAAAAAGGTGAATTTACGATCGATTGCGATTTGGGTCATACAATCGCAATTCTGTTATGCAATTGATGAACTGAGAGTAGAGGTAACAAAATCTGGTATAATATTAGAACGAGTATATGATCATGTAAAATGACAAAAAACCCCGCCTCCTAATTTTAAAAATTAAAGATGGACGGCTAAGATGACTTCCTATACTTCCTAGCGAAAATAAACTTCCTAGTTGATCCTCACCCTAAAAAATATATTTTTTTTTAAAACATCTTCGGCCCCAAGATAGTTTGGGCCCTGTGTGGTGACACCTCCCGCACAGGCCTAAAGCCGGCTCTGTAGACTCATAAATTTATTCGTTCTCAGTTTGCCTCATGTATAATTTCAAAATTATTGGGCTATATTAATAAATTGTTACGCTCTATCGATTAACGTATAGGTTTTCAAATAAGAAGATTAAATTGTCGATCAAATTATATGGTTTAAATATGAAAAATATATAAACTCGGATTTGATGATTCTCCATAGTAACTAAAAGTTTATTTCGAACATGTCATGTGTTGTCTATCATAATACTTCATAATTCGTAGATGCTGCAATTTTTTGGTAATTTATTAAAAAATATAATTATCATTATAAATTATAAATAACTTAAAGATATATTTGAAGTATGGGGCAGATTTGTGGGAAGGTGTAACATATTTAATCTAACAATAAATATTGGTAAACTTAAAGATATATTATTTAAAATAAGTATTTCAAGATATGCGTTACATTTTATTAGGGGGGTAGGGGCGCCCTTCAATCATCACTCACAACTTCCAATAGAGCTTTTTACTTGATAGTGTTTGGGGGTCTTGCTATTGTTGTTGCAACAATGGAGCTCAGCAAGAACAACGGTCAACAAGCAACAACAACGTTCAAACTTTTCAAACATATAACGCGTGAAAAAGATGACGCGTTTTAAGTTTGACGCGTTTTCAAAACCAGGGGTTGCGGTGTGCGTGATGGATCCACGCGTGATGGAGGTGCCATCACGTGGCGCCCCGTTCCCCTTATGTGTATCTATTGTTTCCTAACTTTTTTATCAATCTAAAAAGGAGGTTAATTATTGGGGATGACATACATGTAACAAATCTCACATAAGTTAGGTACAAGAAATATAAAGAAGTGATATTAATTTGATTTAAGAAATAATAAAAAAATTGATTAACATGAAATCTTTTGTTATAAGTTTAGACGTCAAATGGCCAATGCTTAAAAACGTTATTTTATTGTTGTGTCACCCATAGACATAGTCCGATTAAAGAAATCATTTGATTGTGCTTGAATGACTACAAACTAATATTAAATTTGTTTATGATTGGCAAATTTGACCGTTCAACATTGTTTTAGTTTCATTCAGTGTTTTAATGTTAACTGTAATTCAAAAGGCATAAATGGCATTCATTATTTGACTTGGTTTAGTGTAAACGAACACAATTGCATAGTTATACAATGCCTCCTTAATATCACTACGGACCCGAGCCACTGTTGACCCATTACAAACAAGCTTTACTTGTCGTACTGGATCTAACAACTTATCGTCAACCATCTTTAGGTGGTTACGTTTACAGTACAATAATTTATGCATGTGCTCTTATCCACGGTGCTAAGGACTGGTGTTATTAAGTCCGTAAGGTGTCCCTTCACCCACCCACCAGATAGGGGAAACTAGATAATCATTTGAGATGGCAAGATGGTCGCATGGTTGGGTTAGGTATCGGGATTGGGTCATAATGGATATGAGTTGGATCGTAAAAGAAATTTTGGTATTGTTAAAATAGACCAGATCAGGTTGAGTTGACTCGAAAAACTATTTTGTCCATTTTCAAAGAAAAAAATTGTTAATAATATAATGCATTAATCAGGAATACAAAAGGCTCAAGGTTTAGACTAGTATTGTGAATATTTCGATATTACTAATACTAGTTGACCCATTAACCTTTTTGCCTTCTATTTCTGGTTTGACTCATTTAAGGTAAAACATAATCAATAAAAAAAATTGTTAGTAACTAAACGGGTCGAAATCCATATCTATGATCCGTTTTAAAAGCATTCGGTATATACATGCATGGAAGAAGGGCAAAAAGGGTATTCAAAATTTGAAGCTTTTCTTATTCACATTTTGCCAAAAGATGACCAACACAGCCAAAAACTAAACAATGATTTCTGCAATTGTTATGATGAAAGTTTCTTTCTTTTTTAATAATATAGTGCATGTTCTCGCCGGCAGCCAAGGGGAGCTGGTAGTCACAAAAAAAAATTCCCATGTGTATTTTTATAATATTTGATGGATGACAATGATGAAGACAATATTTGGATATATCCTTATAAAATGGTTATATACTATAAATTAGAACTTTATACAACATGTTGTATGAGATGGCGAAAACGGTCATATGGGCCGTATCACATAGAAAAATGGTCATACATGCCGTATACGACACCAAATGACTAAATGACTGATGTGATCATTGACAAAATCATACGGTCCGGGTGACAATTTGCTCCCTATCATATAACTTGTTTGATGTGGTTCAGTTACACAAAAATGACTGACGTTGACCACTAACAAAGTCATACAAACCAACCGTATGATGTGGTGCATTGACAATAATGCGATTGACATTGACCGCTGACAAAATCATAAGACCCGTATAAGACATTTTTTCCCTCACACACTAGTCACTACCCATATGATATTTGGTGTATATGTAGCAGGACCCTTAAGAAAATAAGACATGATCATAATGGATTTTGAGTAAAACCTGAAACTAGAAATTGTTTATCCGCGTTTAAAATGAACAGGCAAGACACATATAAAACATACAGAGCACTTATAAAATCAGCTTTTCTTTAAACTTCACAAACATCACCATATAATTGCCCAAATACAAAATCAAACTAAACAACTACAACCGTTGTTTGTTTGTGATTGCTGCAAACGCTATGTCAAAACTTATTATTATTATTATTATTATTATTATTATTATTATTATTATTATTATTATTATTATTATTGTTATTATTATTTTGCATGCCCTGGCCGGCAGCTATTAGAGAAAAGGAGTAGGTAGTCATTAAAGGAAACCCACTTGTATATTTTCATAATTTTTGATAGATTGCATTATTACAATGACGATGACAGTATTTTGTCACATCCTAATAATAAGGTTAAAATTTAAAATGTATTTTATGGTACATATTTTTATAATATCCATTGATTATTAAAAATAAAGACGCCCCAATAGGCCAATTTGTATTATATTATATCTTTAACCATACTATAACAAAGCAGCTACAAATAAACACATCATATAGTTCAAAAGTTGCAAAATTTATATTTTTTTAACGGATAAAGCCTTCAAATCAATTGGAGTTAAAATATCATATTGCTAGTCAAATAACACAAATTTTGTAAACCATCCCGAACAGATGTGTTAAGAGCTATAAACATGCATGACTTATTGTACTCTTAGAGAGACCTTGCATAGCTGATCCAGGAATCATCTAGTAAACTACCCAGAGCCACTTAAAAGGACCTCAGTTCTTAATTTCAATTTATATATAAAAAGATAGAATTTGTTAAGAGTAAATTACAAAAATCGTCTTTACGTTAACATCAGATTGCAAACTATATCCTTTATATTCAAAAAATACAAAAAATATAGTCGATGTTTGCAAACCATTACACGTTACATCCTTTGACTCTAACTCAGTTGATTTTCATAGTTAAATATGAACAAGTGGACTTCATATGATGGCAAATTAGCTTTTTTACCCCTATATTTATATAAAACATTTTAAATATATATTTTAGCTATTTATTCAATTCTATCTCTTTCTTCCACCTCTCTCACACACACTCACCATCACTACTACCACCACTAGCGACCCCACCATCATCGGATCTAACCACCACCACCCACCACATCCACCTGCCGTCGTCAACCTCTCCCACTGCAACCGTCACACAACCACCACTGCACCCATCACACCACCAGATTTAACCATAAAAACCCATTATTCAAATTAAAAACCCAAATATGAAAACCCACCCTGAATTGTTTGCTTCGGTTCTGAGTTAATTACGCAACTCAGGATCTTGTGGATGTTGGAAACTCAGGGGTATGTGCTTGGGAGCCTCCTTGCTACTGGTCGCCTATTCCACCTCCCGAGTTAAGAGGCGATTTGAAAGATTTGAGCACTATCTAAGGATTCATATCATTTGGTATTTAACTGAGCTTGATAATCACATTTTTAATGATTTAATACTCATTCTTTACATGACTACATATCATAAGGCTGGACGGTATGAGGTTAGTCCTCGGTGCGTCCAGGGCCGGCGACGGTCCACACACAGTGCCGCCCCCCTCCGTCCCCGTCTTGACCGTCCGCCTCTAGCCGTTTGAGAAGGTCCACAAAATGACAAAACCTTGTGGGTTTCGAGAACTTTTGACCGTTTGATTAAAAAAAATTTCCAATTTCAATTAAATAAACCAACGGCCATTTTTTAAATTTATACCAAATTCACTCCAACTTTTATAAATACTCACCACTTTTACACCATTTTTCACCCACTACAATCTCATATCTCTCTCACATTTTATAAACACTTTTCCCTTTTTATATAAACTCAACATTTTTATACCATTTTTTACCCACTACCACCCCATCTCTCTCTCAAAATTTACCATGGCTTCACCTTGTTTAATTTCTTCATCTTCTTCGTCTACGTGGAAATTCTGTTCCAGTTAGTTTGGAACAACAAGATTTGAACATGTTCTCTCTACGTAACGAGTACACACATCATAATCTACAAGCGGACTTGATGGAGTACATTTGGAACAACGCTCAAAACGAACTAGACGACCACATGCAGGACGAAGACTAGTAGCTTTTTTAATATTTATTTGGATTTTTTTAAGTTTATGTTTTTTTAATTTATTAGGATTTTTTTTAAGTTTATGTATTGTGTTTTAATATTAATGAAAATATTTTCTTAATTTATTTGTTAAATGTTAAAAATAGTGGAAGATTAAAAAAAATAGTGGTGGGGTAGAATCATCTAGGATCATCCTCCCATTTCCACTAAAATTGTGGGATTGACCATCCTCCCAAGGATGGTGATGTGGCGATGACGTAGCGGATCATCTTCCCTTGAATGATCATCCCCATACCATGTAGCCTAAGAAAACTAGTTGAGCATTCCAGAAATATCTGCACGAGATATTGAAGGCAAGAAAATAGACAAGACCGTATGGAACCTGCTCAACTTTAATGCATTAGTATATTATCATGTAAAGGTAACATTAGAGTAATTATTAATCAGCTAATTTTACCGAATTTTCATATCGGATTTGGGTTTTTAATTTGAAAAGGGGGTTTTCATGGTTAAATTTGATGGTAGTGGTGTGATGGCAGCAGTGGTGGTTGTGTGACGGTTGCGGTGGGAGAGGTTGACGGTGGCAGGCGGGTGGTGGTGGTTAGGTTAGGTGATGGTGGGGGTGGCTGGTGGTAGTAGTGGAGGTGGTGGTGAGTGTGTGAGAGATAGATGGAGAAAGAGAGAGAATTGAATAAATAGCTAAAATATCTATTTAAAATGTTTTATATAAATATAGGGGTAAAAAGACTAATTTGACCTCACATGGGGTCCACTTGTTCATATTTTAACTATGAAAATAAACTGAGTTAGGGTCAAAAGACGTAATGTGCAAGGGTCTGCAAACATTAAGTACGTTTTTTGTACGTTTTAAAGATAAAGGATATAGTTTGTATTTTAATGTCAACGTAAAGGACGATTTTTGTAATTTACTCATTTGTTAATGAAGTGTATAGCCTTATTGCAAGAATAATTCCCATTTCATTCTTAATTTCTTATATCCGTGATTTACATAACTTGAATCTTCAACTACAGTACCTAACTCAATTATGATTACACCATTGCTAATTTGCTATAGAAAATAAGATAAAGACTCACACATACCTTTTTTTAGTTATTATTATTACTATTGTATACTGTTGATAGACAAAGTGAATGAATAGTAACTATATTTGTTTTAAAGGTTTTTTTATATATGTTATTTAATGGTTTTTTATATGTGTTATGTGGTTTTTTTATATATCTTATGTAACTTGCGTTTGTTTTTTATCGATGTAATTCACGTGTCAGTATTTTTTTATCATATCAAGATTTTTTTTCTCTATGGGTTGATGTAACGAGTGTAGGCGGCATAGCAAAATAAACCGATACCGATCAAATTCCCGCCGTGTTGGTATATTTTTGGTCATATCATGATTTTTTTTTCTCTATTGGTTGCTATAATAAGTGTCAGTACCGTAGTTAAACGAACAGATATCCACCCACCGCGCAACGCGCGGATTTAATAACACTAGTATATATAAAAAGGCATTGATCTTTGAACAAAGATATACATGTGCACTACTTCTTACTGAGAAATGACAACAAAAAAATAAGTGAATTAAAAAAGAAATAGGCAACAATCAAATGGTGTGTATGCAAAGTTTCAGCTTAATCTGCTTATTAATTACAAAACGAAAAACTTGCATTTTGCGAGATCCATTCGTTGTAGCTGCTTCAAAGCCTCATTAAAGAGAAAGTTATCATCCAAGTCGAATCAAATAAATCAAACTTTTAACAATTTACCTCTAAGATAGAGGGAATGAAAGTTATTACTATAACAAATAGAAGCTAATGAACAGTAGTTTTAATATAATATATAGTTTTTTTTATAATAGGGTAAATTACTTTTATAGTCCCTGTGTTTTAGTGGTTTTAACCACTTGAATCCAAAAGCAAAAAGTTTAATGACCTGAGTCCCCATAAGCATTTTCTTTAACCATTTGAGTCCAAATTTCTAACACCATCCACCAAGTCTGTTAACTATGAGGGTAATTTGGTCATTTACACACAATGTACAAGTATTATATGCATGAGTACAAGGAACATGTCTTTAATAAATAAACTTTTAATATAATATATATATATATATATATATATACATTACACAGATCCAGATCCAGATAAATAAAACTAGAAAAGGCATCATCATCATCAATCAACAATTCAACAGAGAGAGAGAGATGATGTCGTACATGAACTTGGTGATCTACGACATCAGGGGAATAGTGGTGACCGGAATGGCGTTGCTGGTGGCATTTCAGGAGAAGCTTGTTTACGTCCCCGTCTTACCCGGTCTCACCAAGTCCTATCCCATCACTCCCCCTCGTCTCCGCCCCCTTTTGAGGACAGCGAATCGACCAAACAGGTCATCTACATCTACATCTTCATGAGCGGCGGCGATTTTAGGTTTAGGTTTGGATCTGAGAGCTTGAAATCGACGATCGAGATCTGGATCTATTGCGTTGGAGGACTCAGGGACGAAATCGAATTTGGAATTGGTGTGAGAATTGACGGTTAGCTTGAGAAGAAGGTCGGTGCTTGTTCCTGTTCTTTCTCGTCCGGAGCTCGTGGTGGTGTGGCGGTGTTGATGGTGGTGGTTGTGCGGTGGTGATGGTGGTGGAGGTGGTGCGGTGGTGAACGTTGTGGCGGTGGTGATTCGTTGTGGCGGTGGTGGTGGTTTTTGTTGAGAGAGAAAGTTAGGGAGAGAGTACGATGTGTGTGAATCTGTACATTGTATGTTTATGTATAATAATATTTTAATAATAATAAACTATTTTTTATGTATAGGGATAATTTGGTAATTTAACAAAAGTTAACAGAATAACTCTAACTGTGTTAGAAATTTGGACTCAAATGGTTAAAGAAAATGCTTATATGGACTCAGGTCGTTAAACTTTTTGTTTTTGGACTCAAGTGGTTAAAACCACTAAAACACAGGGACTCAAAAAGTAATTTACCCTTTGTAATAATAGTTATTTTCTTTACTTTTTAACTTTAATCATTTTTTTAATATCATGGGTTGGGATAAGCTTGGTGTCAACCGGTATCGAGCCAGTACTTGTATCGAAAATACCGGTACGGTCCTGTTCGGTCGGTACATGAAGGTAAAAACCGGCACTAGTACAGAAAACGAAAAAAGTTGGTGTCGAATTGATATTGGAAATCTTTTGGTTCGGGAAATTCAATGCTACTATCCGGTACCATTTGCTCATCCCTGATCACGGGTACCGTACGAACAACGGTATCGTACAACTTTTTTTTGTTGTTGACTTTTTTTCCTCAATTTTTTATTTTTATTTTTTTTAGTTTCAGGGGTATGGATGAGCTCGGTGCCAACCGATACAGAATCTGTACTGATACCGAAAATACCGGTTACGGTACCTGTATATGAAAGTAAAAAACGGTAGTGAACCAGTACCAGGAACGCTAAAAGTCGGTACCGAATTGGTATTTAAGATCTTTCGGTTCGCCAAATTTGGCACCGGTACCCAGAACCATTTGCTCATCTTTGACCATGGGTTTCATACAACTAACATCGTTACCATACAACTTTTAGGTTGATTTTCTTTCGGTTATCTTTTAGTATTTTTTTCTACATTTTTTTTATTCTTGTCAGCAGTTCCGTTCGCCACGCGCCCGTAGTAATTTCAAAACACATGTAAGCACAGACTAAATAACAAAAGAAATTCACCGCGTTATGGCGAATTTATTTAAACCTAGTTTGCTATAGAAAATAAGATAAAGACTCACACATACCTTTTATCAAGACTCACACATACAATTTAACTCAATTGCTCACCCTAATTGTTCAAGATTTCCGTTTAAGAAGAATAACATAAAACTTTTGGAGTTCGAGCACTAGACCTTCAACACAATTTTGAGCCTATTAACCCAATACTTAATGACAAAGTTGTATGGTGGGCTTGGTCTGATCCACTTTGAAATGCATTTAACTGTTAACCCAATACTTTGAAGTTGATGGCCTATTCCAAAACAGCATGTTTTTGCTCTTATTTTTATATGTACCAAAATGAATACATAATTGAATTATACGAATTAACAAATATCCACTATAATACACGAACTCTTGTGAATAAAATGTTGGAACCGACCTAGAAAAAAGCGGATGGAACTAGAGATACAACCCTAAACCGAAGACCCGACCTGAACCGGTTTTGGTTTGGAACAGATGATAACAAGGAATGCAGGGTGATTCCTCTAGCCTGTAAAGAGAGAAGGGTCGCTATTTTTCCTTACACTGCTCTCCAGGTGAAGTAATGAACGTTAGGTGGCACCCAATTATTCCATCTATATTTACAAGTTAACCTTACTGTCCCACGAGCCTCTTCCATGACCCTTCTAATAAGATTCGTCAAAAACAAAACACCTTTATTATTCACCGAATTCCAAGAATCACCTGTTAGTTTTAATAAACTCCGCCTTCTCAGCGTCAATCCATTGCTAATTTGCTATAGAAAATACGGTAAGGGCATGTTTGGCTAAGCTTATTTAACACATATGAAGAGAAGCCATGAAGCTGCAATTTGAAGTACAAATGCATCTAATGAAACAATGTTGATGAAGATTAATATTCATTTGGTTTTTCTTTGTAACTTAACTCACAGCTTCTAAATAAAGAAACATAAAATGCTTTGCATACAGACTTCTAAGGTTCAAAAATCAAAACAGAGACACACAGATACATCACCTCAGTGATTTTCAAGACGACCCTGATTAAAAACACATCCATTCATATTACCAGCAACCACATGTAAAAAACAGAAAAGAATACAAATTCATTCTCATTCATATTGCCCGCAACCAAAATAGAGAAAGGGCAGGGGCGGAGGGCAAAAGGTTCCTGCAACGAATTTTGACTTTTGAATTTTGAATTTTGACCATTCATTCGTATTGGACTTCAAAGAAAAGGAAATTGTTTTCATCTATGGGCTAAGACCATCCCTATTCACACCCAACCCAACCCAACCAAACTATTCATTAAAAACTAGACATGGTCCAAACCAACATCAAAGCCTACACGAATTTCGTTATAACCCGTAAATATTTTACCCTCATATTTTGTTTTATTTTATTTTACATACTTAACGATTCCAAAAAAATGATATTCAAAATTGATGAACTAATAAAGTATTTACAAAATCATTTACCAAGTTTGTAACTAATTGAAAAATAAAAACTCAATAAAGTGTTGTAACCAGGTTTGTAAGTTGCAAGAGCATCCACAATAAGACCCATTAAAAACACCTAAAAACATGTCCAATCAGATGACACATCAGAAAAACACTCATCCTTCAAAAACATCAAAAACCCACCCAATAAGAAAACACATAAAAACATTGTCACATCATCACCACCTTTTACATTTAATTTTAATTACCTATCTTTTTCTTTCAATAAAATATTTAAGAATCCTATAAATTATTTTGATGAATAAAAATTAAAAAAAAAAAAATTTGAAAATTTTAATTTACTTTTAGTTATCACTTTTTTACTTTAATATTTAAAGGTTTATATATTTAAAGGTTTTTTTTAATTTATCACCCAACCCCCCACCCTTTGGCCCCACCACCTGACAACATGCATCTCAATATGCATTCTTCAACAAATATGCATCTCAAATACACAGGGAAAAAATGATACCCACAATAGGAACAAATGGATGAGGTGGACAAATAGCAAAAAACAAACCAAAAAAATGAGCTATTAGGGATGGTCTAACTATCATTTAAAATCAACGTAGGTAAACAAGTGATCATTGCACGTCAAATTAAAATTCTTTTTTTAAACATCAATCTTTCTTCTCTACTCCTGAATAACACCGCTTAACTTCTCTACTCCTAAATAACACCACTTAATTACTCCGACCAAGATTCCTCCCTTGGTCAAACCAAAGCAACTTTTTGTTGCCTACCACTGGGTTGTACCCCGACACATCTCAAATTTAATACCTCGACATTTCTTTAGTTTGTAAAAAAGTTTAGTTTATTTAATCAAACTAATTAACCATCTCTTAAATAGTAACACGAAGTAGCGAAAATTAATATATCAATATAGCTTTATTAATTTTATTAGTGAAATACAACTTGTTGGAACTGATTTTTCTACTTAGCTTAAACTTAGTTCCGTGAGATGTGGGCCTATAAGTTGGGCTTAAAAATTAATGGATTCCGTGAGATGTGGGCCCATAAGTTGGGCTTAAAAATTAATGGAAATTGCGACCCAACTTACAAACATGGACAGCAAAAGTCTAAACTCTAAATGAATTATGTAAAGACCATCCCGTTCGACACCGGTTGTTTTCTTTCACGACTCCACGTATCAAAACCAGCCAACTAGCCACTGGGTGTGCAATATTTGATAGACTAACTCAAAAATAAACCGAACCAAATTACATACTTATATCCCACTCCTCTCTCCTCTACATCGGTGTCCGTAATGTTTGAAAAACACCACAAGAACATCTTATATGAAAATGTATGACCTAATCTCACCAAATCCATGCTTTGTCATCTCATTTGTCGATCACTTAAAGCACACACACACACACACTTGTGTCACACCCCGACTTTCCACGTATCACCGGTGGGGAGTATCGTGACGTGGTTGGCAACGTTACAGTCAAACAACACAATATTTAAATACACAGCGGAAGCAAAAGAAGGATATACTTCAACTTTAATAAATTGTAATATCAAGTATCACAACAGTTGAAATTAATCCACAGACGGATCAAAAATAAATAGGAAACATTGTTCAACAGTATGACATCCAAGCTTGCTAGACTTATTGTGGACGCTAGGAGAAGCCAGCCTAGTTCGCATAGTACCTGCACTTAACCTTTTTGGAAAAATACGTCAGTTTACACTGGTAAATACAATTTAACTGACTCATTTTAAAAATGGTTAAAATTGATTTGAATGCACGTGGCACAAACTTTTTATAACTTGGGATAATTATTTAAATATATAAACTTGTAAAAGGATTACATGTTCCTTATGCGTTCAGTAGCCCGGTTCGTGTCGGGTTAAAGATCAATAGACACACCACATAATTTATTTATGCACTGACGAGTGTACGCCTACACTCCGCGCTTAGGTCGTGGCCATTTCGTAAAATGATGCCAAGGATATCCGGGACATGGTCATTAACCACCCAAAGGCGTTAAGCAAACAAAACATATTTAAATAGGTCATCTCGATAATACTTAACCACCAATCGATTAAGGTCGAATGCCCGACCAAGCGGTATTTTATATACGGTACCCCAAGCCCGTATAAGGGAAAATAAGTTAAAAGTATTTACCTTTGCAAGTATAATTCACAAACAGCAAATGCAAGTAGCTTTTACTGGTCCTCCTATTCTGGAACGAAGGTTTATAATAACCTATTATGTAACGCCCTAACACGTTTTAACCAAATTTAACCAATTTTAACGCAGCGGAAAATACATACTAAAAATTTCTTTCATGATATTCTTTCTTTCACTTAAATACATTAATCCCTTTTCATAAATTAATAAAAAAAAACTATCATACGTATATCGAATTAAATGACCACATACACACCCACGTACAATCCATGTCTTGACTCGATCTTCAACCGCGTACACATCTTGCGCAAACATTTATAAACCTGAACAACCTGCAGTCACCACAACCAATTACTTCATTAGCAACCGGTGACATAATATATATACTTTAAAACGTGCATAATCAAGCATCAACATCTCTTATTCTCGTTCATATAAGTCCATTCGTCCATCCATTCGGACACTCTCGTCTGACTTCCATACTTAACCTTCATTTTCCATTATTAGTATACCTGCACTTCCATTTCATTTTTAATAGAAAACAATTAGCATCATTATACTTTCCTATCACTTTCGACTCCTTTTTCCGTAAACTTACCGATTTACTGCCATTGTTTAATACTTTCTCACATGTATCACAATAATCATCATACTACAATATATTTTACATCTAAAGTGTAAGTCCGGGATTTACTTACCTTACGCGTCCGTATTTGCATTCGCTTACTTGAGTCTTCTTGTCCCATTAGCCTTCCATGCTCCCATCCATCTTGACATGATTCCTATACATTCATGTCATTACATTTACATCCTTATTAGCATACATGATTATTCATATGAACGATCATATCAAGTTCATATCTCACATATGTATTTCATTAGTCGATTCAAACAAGCATATAGCATACTCAACATCATCATAACACAACCTTCACATATTATTGTCATTTAGACATTTCATCAAACACATGGTGTGCGTACTACTTCCTAGGCACCATGTACAACTAGTTTATGCATAATCTTCCTAATTCATTCATACTTCATCAAATCTTCTTACTTATTAACAAATACCATTAACACATAAACATCAAACATATCAACACCATATTTCTTTCGATTCATTTAACAATAGTTCACCATAACACAACATAATTCATGAATATTGAACAAGGATTGTATATGATGAACACCCATGTCATCTTAATCATCCAACTAGTGGGTTTACATCCTTAAACATCAAAATAGTCAAAATTATGCATAACACATGTTCCCTATGATGATGTTAACACATATTCATGCTTAATTTCATACAATTTCGTGGATTGATCATAACCCACTTCTTACAATATCATCAAATCTTAAATTACAACTTACCACATGTTTTCTAGGGCTAGATTATCAAGAAAACGAGTTCATGCATCGGATTTGAGACTAATCTCCTTGTCAATTTGAAGCTTTCTTGTGAACTAGGGTTTACACCCATTCTTTCTTCCTCCTGCTCGATCTCACGCACAGTCACACACATCCAGTGTGTGTGAGATTCTTGTTTTAATTAAACTCATATTAAATTTTGGCAATCTTAGTCCCTCATGTTCTCTCTCTTATTTATAATTGGCACAGCTCTCATTCTCTAATTGTTTCTACCATGCTTTTAACTAGGATAAATAACCTAGTTATTTATTTCTTGATGTGCCATAACATAACATTTAACGAATATAAACATTCGGGTTTTGGGGTGTTACATATTAGAATCCTAACGGGTCTTTAATTAAGACTAAACTTAGACCGGTTAGTTATAAAGATACGGTTCGTACGCACGATTAAGCGAAGACCGGAATAGAATGTGATTTGGACCCGACAAGTTTGAAGACTTGCCTTATATGGGTAATCTAAGCACATTCTGAATTTTGAGATAAAACCGATAAGGTTTGACCCGTTTCGGCTATTTTATGCAAACTAGTTACATAGCCGAACCGAACGCGCAAGAGGCGTAACAGGTAATCATGATAGCCATATACAGGTTTCCTAAGTTAATATGCCTCAAATATGTTGTGACATCAGTAAGATATCTTTTATTATGCCCGAAACGAATTTAAACACAAACTACGCCCCGTAGGGGTACTTTGGTCAATTATAAGGTTATAAAAGAGTTTAAGTATTAACCTGAGTTACAGGTCTGATGTAATCAGCAAAAATACTCAATTTAATAAGTTATAACAGTAGGGTAAAGTATATATGTGAAATTTATCAATTATAACCAAACTATGCACCGTAGGGGCATTTTGGTAATTTCACATAAGCCGAAAAGCTCAAAACTGAAGTCTGAGTTAAACAACTTTTGATTACTGTTAAAATAGTATAATTTACCTAAAATATCAGTAGGTATCAACCCTTGTATGTTTAAAAAGTTTTAGTACCTACTATGCGTTAGAAACGCTTAAAAAGGCGACTAGGAGCCATTTCCGGGTTCTATATAGAAAGCTGATATTTTTATTATTCCAAAAGGTTTAAAATAATGTATTTATCATAAAAATCAGTAGCAAAAGGTTTGGGGTCAAAAAGATATGTAAAACTCATTTTATAGCCCAAAACGGCAAAACCGACAATTACCGGGTCAAGCTTATAACTCTAAGTTATGCTCAGCCTAAAATTAATTAAAAATCTTCAAAAATTCCAAAATAATATATTACATCAGTGGGTACAAAGTTTGATATCAAAAAGTAGGTTTAAATAGGCTATATGCTAATTATGCCGTTTAATCGCTAAAAAGCTTTCTAATTACGCTAATAAGCATAACTCTCAATTTACACCTCAAACTGATGTCAAAGTTTGGGTGCAAGTTTATAAATCAGTAACTAAGGTTTCTACTCTTTTACATTTTCAAAAATCACGTTTTATGGTGAAAAGGGCATAATGGTCAACATATAGGCAATTAACGGAATCATGCATATTAATTGGATAATTAATGAACCAAGGTGTATAATCACAGGGGGTTATACTAGCATGTAACCTGGTCCTAAGGAAGCTCTAAGGAATTTCCAAATCATACTAAATAGGGTCAGAACTGAAGTCAAAGCAAAAGTCAAAGTTTTGCGACTTTCGGTTCCGAACCGGGTCTAAACAGAAAATTGTCGGATCACACAAGCTTAGACCAGTTATTATACTTATTACCAAGTTATATGAGTGATAAAATAGGTTACACGCCTTCTGCATTGTTAATTATGCGTTAATTTGAAAATTAGCATTCTGTTGACTTTTTCTAATCAACTTTGACCCGACAAATGGTCTAGTTAGAGTGGGAATCAGAGGGTGCCCTTTTAAGGGTTTATTGCCCACATAATTACCAACTTATAACTACTTTCAATTTGACTAATCACTAGACCGTTAGTGATTAATTGCTAAGTCAACCGTTAATTACGACAGTTTGACTTTTAAGCTAAAACTAAGTAAAAACTCAACTAAGAAAGGTTAAGCATACTTACTGAAGTCCTATGCACGATTAGTGATCACTTGAGTCTGCTTTGGAGCTCCCGGAATGATCAGAAATGTAGATGGAAGGTGTGGTTACAAAGTTGCAACACAAGGCCCTTTTATAGTGCTTTAATCTCCTTAGATCATTGACAACAAGTGCTACAACTGATAATGGATCGTCCACAGGTGTCCCTAAGTGCCTAGGACTGTTTAGGGGTCGCCCATGTAGTGAAAATATCCCTTATAAGTCGGTTAAAAGGCTGGACAGGCTGCTGTCCACGTTTTCTGTATATGGGCATCGGACGCGGCCCGCGTAAGACATGTTAACATCTTACGCGGCCCGCCTGAGCCTCGTATTCAGATTTCACATTTTCAAGTTGTTGCATCTTTGTCTCTTGGCCTTTCGAAGGGTTAACCAAACTTATTTCTTGCATTTTGAGCCCTCCACATTTACTTACAAGGGCTTCAAGACTTATACCCACTTTGTTAAGTCCTTGGTCACTTTGTTATTACCCGAAAAGTCATAATTTTCAACGTTGACGCTTTAACCCCTCATGTACGAATTTGATCATAACTTTCTCATACCATAACAGAACTTTATGAAATTTATATCGTGCATTCTAGTGAGCGTAATTAACCGTTACAAAGCTTTGGGTTTGCTAAAAGGTCACTCAGAGGTATACTTTAAACATGTTGACACATTTAACCCCTGTAGTTTGTAATCTCTCACTTTCTTCCATATTTAGCTTCGTATGATCCATGATTTATTCATTTGAAGGTATGAGCATCATGCAGGGTTACTGTAAAGTACATTTATCCCTTGTTGACATTTTGAACCCTTAAATTCACACACTTTCCATGTTTGTCAACTTTAGTCCTTTTAAGTATTCTTTCACATGTTCAAGCTTATGACACGTGTCAATACGTTATAGGACGTGAATTTTTGAGGTGTTACATCCTCACCCCCTTAAAAGAAATCTCGACCTCGAGATTTATCAAAACAAATGAGGGTACTTTTCTTTCATTGTGGACTCTACCTCCCACGTGTACTCGGGACCTCTACGGGCATCCCATTTTACCTTTACAATAGGCACATGCTTCCTTCGAAGCTCCTTAACCTGTCGATCCTCGATCGACACAGGTTTTTCAACAAACTTTAAGCTCTCTTCTATGTGCACATCTGTATGTGGTATGACTAGTGATTCATCAGCGAAACACTTCTTCAGATTGCAGATGTGGAATACATTGTGAATACCACTGAGCTCTTCAGGTAAGTTTAACTTATAGGCAACTGATCCGACACGTTCGATGACCTTGAAAGGTCCTATGTATCTTGGGCTTAACTTGCCTTTCTTACCAAATCGCATCACTCCCTTCCAGGGTGATACTTTAAGCAACACCTTATCACCTACCTCGAAGTTAAAAGGTTTACGCTTTAAATCTGCGTAGCTTTTCTGCCTATCTCTGGCAGCTTTCAGTCGATCACGAATCTGGACAATCTTGTTCGTCGTTTCAAAGACTATTTCGGGTCCTGACAGTTGGACATCTCCAACTTCCGCCCAACAAACGGGCGTTCTGCACTTTCTACCGTATAAGGCCTCGAAAGGCGCAGCCTTAATGCTGGTATGGTATCTATTGTTGTAGGAGAATTCGATTAATGGTAGGTGGTTATCCCAACTACCACCTAAGTCAATCACACATGCACGAAGCATGTCTTCTAAGGTTTGGATTGTACGCTCACTCTGGCCGTCCATCTGAGGATGGTAAGCCGTACTGAAATTTAAACGCGTGCCCAGAGATTGTTGGAAACTTTTCTAAAAATGCGACGTGTATCTAGTATCTCTGTCAGAGATAATAGCCACAGGTACACCATGTAAAGATACAATCTTATCCACGTACAATTGGGCTAACATGTCGGAGCTATAGGTCTCCTTGATGGGTAGGAAATGTGCTGACTTAGTCAGTCTATCCACTATCACCCATATCGTATCATTTCCTTTCCTTGTCTTGGGCAATTTGGTGATGAAATCCATCGTCACCATTTCCCACTTCCATGTGAGAAGTTCAAGCTGTTGTAGCAAACCTGACGGCTTTTGATGTTCAGCTTTGACTTGTGCACACGTCAAACATTTAGCTACATAGGTAGCTATAGACTTCTTCAAGCCTATCCACCAATAGTTTGCCTTTAGATCCTGGTACATCTTATCAGCTCCAGGATGAACGGAGTATTTAGAATTGTGGGCTTCCTGGAGAATAACATCTCGAAGTCCCCCATAAATTGGAACCCATATTCGTCCATTTAATCTCAGAATTCCGTCCTTGCCCAGAGATAACTGTTCTTCAGTTACTCCTAGCTTTTCGTTAGGAAAGTTAGCTTCTAACACAGCTTCCTTCTGTGCAGCTAACAACCTTTCGTTCAAACCATTCTTTATCTCAATGCTCTTGGCATTGATTCGGATGGGTTTCACCCTTTCCTTTCGACTCAAGGTATCGGCGACTACATTTGCCTTGCCAGGATGGTATCTAATTTCACAATCATAATCATTCAACGTCTCCATCCATCGGCGCTGTCTCATGTTTAAATCCTTTTGGTTAAACAGGTGCTGGAGGCTCTTGTGATCAGAATAGATCACACACTTGATACCATATAAATAGTGCCTCCATAGCTTCAGTGCAAATACAATGGCACCCAACTCCAAGTCATGGGTGGTGTAATTCTTTTCATGCACCTTTAACTGTCGTGACGCATAGGCAATAACCTTGCCTTTTTGCATAAGCACACATCCCATCCCAGTGTGTGATGCATCACAATATACCACAAAATCTTCTGCTCCATCAGGCAATGTCAGTACAGGCGCATTGCTCAGCTTCTGCTTCAGGATATCAAAGGATTCTTGTTGCTTGGGTCTCCAGTCGAACTTAATCTTCTCTCTAGTCAAAGAAGTTAGGGGCGCAGCAATCCTTGAAAAATTTTCGATAAAGCGTCTGTAGTATCCTGCCAATCCCAAGAAACTGCGAATTTCTGTGGGCGTCTTCGGCTCTTGCCAGTTCATAACTGCTTCCACCTTAGCGGGATCCACTTGGATACCACGCTCACTAACCACATGCCCAAGGAATTGGACTTCTCGAAGCCAAAATTCACACTTCGAGAATTTGGCATAAAGCTTCTCCTGTTGAAGTAGTGAAAGAATACATGGAAGATGCTTCTCATGATCAGCTTGGTTCTTCGAGTAGATGAGGATGTCGTCAATGAAGACGATGACAAATTTGTCCAAGTATGGCTTGCAGACGCGATTCATGAGATCCATGAATGCGGCAGGTGCATTAGTGAGCCCAAAAGGCATCACTAGGAACTCGTAATGACCATAACGAGTCCTAAATGCAGTCTTGTGTACATCTTCATCTTTAACCTTCAATTGATGATAGCCTGACCTTAAATCGATCTTAGAGAAGTAACTTGCCCCTTGCAATTGATCAAACAGATCATCGATTCTGGGCAATGGATACCTATTCTTGATAGTGACCTTGTTAAGCTCACGGTAATCGATGCACAGACGCATCGATCCATCCTTCTTCTTGACAAATAAGATTGATGCTCCCCAAGGAGACGAACTAGGTCTAATGTAACAACCCTCGGTAAAACCAACACCCTCATTATATTTTGTATACCCTATTATATTTTAAAATATTCCAATATGTCTCATATTACACCCCGTATGTGAAAACCGAGCCCGATATATGTTATAATTTATAAAATAAATGAAAAACATGAAATGTTAAGCTGAGGCGGGCCGTGTAGGATCCCACCTCAAGCTCACGCGGGCCGTATGAGAGTGTTGACCGGACTCCGCTGAATTCTTAAGTTCAAGCGGGCCGCGTAAGCTTAAGCTTACAATAACGCGGGCCGCGCGGACTCATCAAACGCGGATACATCCGCTGCCGACACGTGTCGACATCGTGTCGAGCCTACTTGGTGATCAGGCAAAGCTATAGGTTGACCACATGTTGACGCGGGCCGCGTAAGGCTTAGCCTTGCCTTACGCGGGCCGCCTGAGAGTCAATATCAGCAACTATATAAGAAGGCCATCAGTCTACGTTTTTCGTCACTCACAATCTCAATTCTCAATCTAAATTCTGTAGAGAAGTTATAATACACGGGTATTATACCCCTAATTAGCGAGGTTCTGCTCTGTTGTAAGTATTATAACCCCAGTTTCATAATAGTTACGCTGCCCGATGGATTTAGGGTTCCGTAACAACTGTCGTGGTTCTGCCCGACGTAGTTGTTGGAATGTCGTCTCGGGGAGGGTATTATTAATATTTTCAAAGGGTTATGATACTAACCAATATACATTTGTATAAATCATAGATTATACCTAGTAAATCCTTACGAGAAGCCTAAGATAGCAATGTGAGTTTATCCTCTTTTTGTTAATGTTTTTGGTAATGTTTTACCAAACCTTAAATGTTTTACTATGAAATTAAGCGGTGATTGAGTCTTTGTAGTTCTTCAATTACTGCCGGTATTATGGGATTTTGTATTGATGTGTTTCAAATTATACATATATTTATATAAATATTTCCCACATTTTAAACAATTTTAGGGTTAATTTGTATTAATTATTACTCTAAATCGATTCATATTAGTTATTTAATATTAATTGGCTTCATTTAATTATTGGAACTAATATGAGTTATGTAGCCTATGAATGAAATTGAAAAGAAGCTGGCATTTGAGCACAAAGTGTAAAGGAAGTTCACATAGCAATTAATGAAAAAAAAGAAACGACATAGTGAACTTTTAGTGTCAAAAAGACTGTTACACCCTTGAGGGTTCATAATAACTACCATTGTGCCACCGCCAATTGTTTCATGAATTTTTTTTGTGACTTCGGCTCAACATTGATACATAAGACTCGGCCCATTTACAATATTTGTGATGCATCTTCAGGCCCAGTCATGGAATTAGTGGTTGCTACAAATTGAATGTTTATTGAGAGGGGAACAGTTGACGGCAGCAAGCATAGAGAACAACAGTTGACGGCAGAAGAAATCATAATACGGACGAACACCAGATCGCACGGCAGTAAGAAAAGAAGGAAAAAAGAGAGAAAAAAAAGAGATTATTTAATTCGCGACCGGGTTAGATTTAAACACTAAACTTTGTTCTTTTCATTATTTAATTCGCGACCGGCCATCAGTCTACGTTTTTCGTCGCTCACAATCTCAATTCTCAATCTAAATTCTGTAGAGAAGTTATAATACACGGGTATTATACCCCTAATTAGCGAGGTTCTGCTCTGTTGTAAGTATTATAACTCCAGTTTCATAATAGTTACGCTGCCCGATGATTTAGGGTTCCGTAACAACTGTCGTGGTTTTGCCCGACGTAGTTGTTGGAATGCCGTCTCGGGGAGGGTATTATTAATATTTTCAAAGGGTTATGATACTAACCGATGTACATTTGTATAAATCATAGATTATACCCAGGAAATCCTCTATTTGTTAATGTTTTTGGTAATGTTTTACCAAACCTTAAATGTTTTACTATGAAATTAAGCGGTGATTGAGTCTTTGTAGTTCTTCAATTACTGCCGGTATTATGGGATTTTGTATACAAAATTTACTACGAGTAGTAGTAAGTCTGAATGACAGTGCATTACCATTGGACGACGAGTTAGCCAATGGGTAATTTGACCATAGCCATAGATCCGGTCGAGTGGCAAATACTGAATGAGTAATTGTGTAGAAATAAACAATGTGATCGCTCTCAATACTGTTTTAATTGATAAAAATGTTTCTTGATTAAACTGGGATTCACTCACCAGTATTTCCGACTGACAAATGTTTTTAAAACACGTTACAGGTAACACAATGTGAACAACCAATTAGTGAAAAGTCAGCTGGAGAGCACTGAAGGCTTGGAAAAATGTGGCTATAAAAGTTACCTAATAAACGATGTTTTAAATTCAATAAAATAGGGTTTGTCCCTATAAATGTATTGTAATAAGAAACTTGGGTTTTACCTATGTTATTATTAATATCAAATATGGTGGTGGTTTTACTCTGATAAAACATTTCCTAACTACGGTCCTTATGAAAATTCCGATGCGAGACAAAACAAACTGATACCACCAAAATCTGAGCTCGCGTCCGCCCGTTCCCGGGGATCAGGGATCGGGGGTTGCGACAGGAGGTGGTATCAGAGCCTAGCCACTGGTCTGAGCCAAAGAAGTGTTCTGCTGACACTTAAATTCTATATTTTTCTGTTAGGAAATAATTACGGAAATACGTGCATAACTGTATTTATTTGTTATGTGTTATTTGACTATTTGTTAGTTTTCAGTATGAGTGATCAAGAACCATCAGATATGAATCGTCAGTTATCTGATTCACCTAGGAGTGAAGGTACATCATCACAGCCTGCCCTCTCTGGGTATACTGCTGATCAGGAAGACGGGATATTTGCCTTTAGAGCTCAATCTGAAGAACCATTTCCTACTAAGAAACGAGGATGGTTCAGTAAAGAAGCTTTTGCTCGTATTTTTTGATCATATCAAGATTTTTTTTCTCTATGAGTTGCTGTAACGAGTGTATTTTTGGTCATATCATGATTTTTTTTTGTCATATCATGATTTTTTTTTCTCTATTGGTTGCTATAATAAGTGTCAGTACCAGTACCGTAGTTAAACGAACAGATATCCACCCACCGCGCAACGCGCGGATTTAATAACACTAGTATATATTAAAAGGCATTGATCTTTGAACAAAGATATACATGTGCACTACTTCTTACTGAGAAATGACAACAAAAAAATAAGTGAATTAAAAAAGAAATAGGCAACAATCAAATGGTGTGTATGCAAAGTTTCAGCTTAATCTGCTTGTTAAGTACAAAAGGAAAAACTTGCATTTTGCGAGATCCATTCGTTGTAGCTGCTTCAAAGCCTCATTAAAGTGAAAGTTATCATCCAAGTCGAATCAAATAAATCAAACTTTTAACAATTTACCTCTAAGATAGAGGGAATGAAAGTTATTACTGTAACAAATAGAAGCTAATGAACAGTAGTTTTAATATAATATATAGTTTTTTTTATAATAATAGTTATTTTCTTTACTTTTTAACTTTAATCATTTTTTTAATATCATGGGTTAGGATAAGCTTGGTGTCAACCGGTATCGAGCCAGTACTTGTATCGAAAATACCGGTACGGTCCTGTTTGGTCGGTACATGAAGGTAAAAACCGGCACTAGTACAGAAAATGCCAAAAGTTGGTGTCGAATTGATATTGGAAATCTTTTGGTTCGGGAAATTCAATGCTACTACCCGGTACCATTTGTTCATCCCTGATCACGGGTACCGTACGAACAACGGTATCGTACAACTTTTTTTTGTTGTTGATTTTTTTCTTCAATTTTTTATTTTTAATTTTTTTAGTTTCAGGGGTAGGGATGAACAACGGTATCGTACAACTTCATAATTCATAGATGCTGCAATTTTTTGGTAATTTATTAAAAAATATAATTATCGTTATAAATTATAAATAACTTAAAGATATATTTGAAATATGGGGCAGATTTGTGGGAAGGTGTAACATATTTAATCTAACAATAAATATTGGTAAACTTAAAGATATATCTATACTATTATAAAAAGGAGAAGTGGTGTACACAATTGTAATTTTACCACAAGTATAAATTTTAAAGCATGATGTACAATAGTATACAAGCTATTTTCGATGGGGTTTCATCAAAATTTTAAGACACCATGAGGGCAATTCAGAGATTTCGTCCTTGGAAACTGTACATTTATACCAGTGACTTGAATGGTCACTTTCGCATATATTTAGAGAAGAGCAGGGGTTAGAGAGTTTATAGCCAGGGGAGAGACAACGGGAAAGAGGGAGAGAGAGAGGCAATGGAGAAGGTGAGATGAGGCACGGCCTCCAGCCGGCCACTTTAAACCGGCGATGACGATGACAGTGATTGTGTCACTTGGTCGGAGAACGAAGATGGGAACAATAGTTTAAAACCCTAGGCAACGATGGGGGTTCCGGTGATGAGATTGCTTGTGTATTCTTTATACGATTTGGTCATATGGTTCAGATGACTGCAGCGAGCGGCGGCTAGGGTTTTGCCATATTTTAGGTGTTCATGCTTGCCTTGCTCCTGATTGACTGATCGACCGATCGATATCCTCCTCGAATTGTTCAAGGTAAAACTCGTATTTCTGAACCCATTTTGTGGAAAACGTTTAGAAAAGTGTATAATTTTCACATCTGTTTACAGAGGTCGGGGCGGTTTGACGAGCAGATTGAACTACTTCAATCGAAAATTGCTTATATGGAGGAGAACACTTTGATAGATGGAAACCATACGAAGATTGCAAGATCACAAGGGAAGAAAATTCAAATTATGGTTCTACAAGAGTACTCGTGGTAGGATGATTTATTTTTATAAAATTTATATTCTGTTTTAGCTATATATTAAATATTAATCGTATTCATTTCGTGTCTAATCACAGGTTATTAGGGAATTTGGCATGGGCTTATTTGCAGCAAGATTATTATAAAGTGGCTGAAGAGACGTATAGGTGGGTTTGTAATATTTTGTTTTAAAAATTAGAGTAAATTGCTGTTTTGGTCACTGTTTTACCTTACTGAACTAAACCGAGGCTGCAATGTGTTATGTTTGAGTATTAATACAGCTTATATGAACCATGTCAAACATAACTGATATAGACCTGCAACCTCTTTTCATGAATATGATTAATTTTTTACATAGACCAGCAGCATCAGCAGTCATTATGAAAACACCTAGGTTGACCCCTTTAACCCGTTTGATGAAACAGGGTGACCACTTTAAACCGTCTAATGCTGACCTGTTCATACTTGTTAATAGCGATGGTAGCGAGCGTTATAGCGAATAGTGTAGCGTTGGATCTTCGCAATCTGATGTTTAGCGCCCAATAGCGACAATTAGGGTTTTTTTCTTTTTAAGAAAATACTAAAAACCCAATTTTTAGGCATTTTAATCGACCAAACAGCTGTAATCTTCCCTAATTGCATAAAAATATCTTATATTCGTGAATAAAACCCAATTCTTTTTTTGAAAAAGTTCTAATATGTTATCGCTACACATCAAATAGCGCTCGCTATCGCTACGTAGCGTATAGGTAGGTTGTCGCTATTTGCTATTAACAACTATGGACCCGTTTAAATCATTATATGAGACAGGCTGACCCGTTTAAAACGTTTAATCAACCAGGCTAACCGGTTTAAACCGTTTAATCAACCAGGCTAACCCGCTTAAACCGTTTGATCAACCAGGTTGACCCGTTTAAACCGTTCAACCAGGCTAACCCGCTTAAACCGTTTGATCAACTAGGCTGACCCATTTAAACCGTTTGATGAAACAAGCTGACCCATTTAAATAGACCTACAGATAATTTGAACTAAACCAGGGGCTGCAGTTTACATAGACCTGAATTAACAAAAAAACGCCCTTTCTTCAAGGGAGTTAGTGAATATTATATAACTGCCAGTTTTCTTAGATGCCAAGTAGGTTACTCTATCCATTTAGTATAAGTTGCTAAAATAGTAGATCAAATGTAAAATTTTGTGGTAGACTTTGAGATATCATTGCCTCTTATATAGGGGATAGATAGAAAGAAAGAAAATATAATATGATACATAAAAAGTTTATTTTGGATGATTCATGCTATAAACAAGCTGTATATAAATATTAAATTTCTTGAGGCAGAATTTAGGGACCAAAACAGCAATTTACTTTAAAAATTAAGTATTGAATATTTTTTTTTGCTGATGTGAAAGTTTTGTTTTATGCAGAAAGGCGCTTTCGTTGGAACCAGATAAGAATAAGAGGATTAGATGAAAGTATCAGGTTACTTTTTTACACTGTTAAAGTTTCCAGGTTTGGTATAATAATTCATCTTATATGGCATATGATGATCAGAGTAGGCGTACCCTAATGCACTTTCAACCATTCAAACTTCAATTAATGTTGCGGTATCACGTAATGGTCGCAATGCAGCCTTAGTTATTCGCCTTCATTTTCATGATTGTTTCGTTCAGGTTATGATCTTTATTCCATTCCATTATGCTTTTTTTTGGTGATTAGACATAAGAACATGCAGTTTTAATGATAATCTTTCCTTGCAGGTTCCATCAACTACCCGAGTTTGATCAGGGGAAAAGAAGCTGTCGCAGACGGTTGGCTGGGCACAATGAACGTAGAAGGAAGCCAACATCTGGAACTCTGCTATCTGCTCGCTATGGAAGTCTCCCCTCCTCTATTTTTGGTTAGATATCCTCAACATTAATTTATGATTTTTATAGGTGACAAAATGGGTGGATTGGGTAGCGGGTCACAATGGGTTCAGGTCAAAACGAATAATTTATAATGTGAATATAAATGGTTGGATGGAGTTGTGTCGACCCGCCAATACTTTATATCCAGTTTTTTAGTTTTATATAAATTTATTGTATTAAATATGAATATAATAAGCTAATGACTACACTATTGGACTTGGGCATATTTGTTTAAATAAATCAATTTAGAAGCTTGCAAAAAAATTGGATAACACGTTAGGTGTGTATATCAGCTTGTTTGATTTGTTCATATGTAGGCACGCTTCTAAAGTTGACCCATTTGACTCGTATAGATGCAATTTAACTCAAATCAGCTCATTTGGTTTTTATCCTTTCCTCATTTCTTCAAAATTGTGATAATCCGTTTGCTTTCTACATTTCTTTGTGTTCCCCTGCCATTTATCATAGCAAAAAAAGTCAGCATCTTATTTTATTAAAGACATAGATTATTGGTCTACAATTGTTTGACTTAAAGTTAATGACGGTTAAAAGTTAAAATTTGTTAACTTTTAACTATTATATCAATGTTTTTTGTAATGTTTATCTATATTTAGGTGACATCTTTACTCTTTAAAACTGGGAAAGTTTAGAATTTCGTATCATTTTGAGGTTGAGACAACTTTAAAAGTGAAATCGTTGCCGATGTTGGATGTTGGAACAAATTGACCAAAGACGATGAAAAAATGAAACTGACTTTTGAGATTAAAAGCTCTTTGATTGTCTGAATGTGAACTAAAGAAAATAACAACAATATAAATTGGAAAGTGTCTCACTGTCTTGACTCTTAAAGTTTGACTTGTGTATAAATTTAAGTGTTGACACAATATGTATCCCATAAGTTTTACAGCTTTTTTTTTTAACTCCTGACAGTGTTTTGCTACAACTCTAATGAATGCAGTTGTCAAATCTTATTCAAAACTTATGGAAGTTTATGATTCCATGTTGTCTTGAGGTTAAAGTACTGATCGTTGACTTCAATAGATCAAACTATGTGGTTTTTAGATTGAACTGACCAAAGGCATTGCATTAAAGGAACTTGGAAAGTTCTTGATTTCATGTCATTTTGAGATTGAAACATACACCGTCGACCTCGATGGTAAAACTGTGGTTGATGAATGAATTGCACAATCCCGTTAAGAAATTGTACTTTTTTGACATTAAGCTTTCTAAGATCTTGTTCGAATTTAAAACTCGACTCATCAATGTCTTCCCATATTTCTTACTTAAAAATGTTAATATTCTCTATCTAGAATTCATATTTTCTTACTTAAAATATAACTCAAACATGGTCCATTGACCAACAAAAGTCAGAGCTCTAATTATCTGTGTTTTGTGACAGAAAACAATGGTAATTCTGGAGTCTTTGTGATGGACTTTTCATCATGCTCAAGAGGGAGGGTTCACTGGCCTAACACAAGAGCACCTCCTACTGCCACCACGAAACTGCCGCCACTTCCATGGCAGAGCAACTTGGACAACCCGCCACCTGACATCAATCCAAACGTGCCACCTGGACCCGGAGGATGTTTTAACGGAGTTCTAGATTCCAATTGTGCTCTCTCTCTCTTCTGTCAAATCACTCATCGGCTTCAAGAAACCAGCCCTTGACCCATGAGTACTACGTCAATCCTCATGCTATTGCTGGTTCGGGTGCACACATGGTTCAACCACCAACTGGGACCATGGTTCAGGGTCAGGGTGGTCACTTCTCAACGGGTTGGGCTTACGACACTGATGAATCCCATTTGGGTTTGGGTCAAATCTCGCAGTCCAGCGGATTTTACAGGGTTGTGATGCATCTCTTTTGCTACGAGGTGCTGGCAGTGAGAAGGAGTCACCAGCCAATGATGGTGTGTTCGGATATGATGTTATAGATGATGCTAAAACTGCAGTCGAGAGCGTATGTCCTGGAGTTGTATCGTTGCTGATATACTCGCGGTTGCAGCTCGTGATGCTTCTGTCGCGGTAATAATAAAACTAAATTAATTACATGTAAAACATAGGTTCATAAATTTATAATTATTTCACTATGTAGGTTGGGGGACCGTCATGGACCGTACTACCGGCGATATTTCATACTACCTGTGAGTTTGTTACAGCTACAACACCGGACATACTACCGGCGATATTTCATTGCAGTTGATTGTTGCTGGTAAAAATAGAGATTAATATTTTTTGATTGAATTATGAATATGATTGAAATAGTGTGTATAAATGATTTTACATTTTCCGAGTCAGTACTTGCAGCGATGGCACCATCACTTTGACCCAGTCTTCTTTAAACCCTTTTCAGCCGTTCAAAGGACTTCCAAGACCTCTTTGCCGTTTTTCCAGGTAAATTTTACTATTCTTCATCCACTTATAGTAATGCTGCGGCTTACATTACATGCCAATCACTTCATTCACTCGGACAATCAATGAAGTTTTATAGATGTTGCAAATTCGACTCAACTGTTAAGAGACCAAAACTGTCATCCATTCCTTGAATCCCAAACGTGTCAAAATTTGAGATGGTTGATCTTTAGAGGACCCAATAATTTGGATAACTTGAGAAAGTTAGCCAAGCAGTACCAGAAGCAGGCGCCAGGTGAAGGCACAACCGCGCAAGAAGATTCCTTGTTGCAGCACTCCTCGCAGTGAATCCGACCCCTGCCACTTCATGAAGAGGAATTGGTGTGTATGTTCTGTAATGGTAAACCTAATAGCCATAATCATCTATTTTCTAATGTCGTTTTTCTCTTAGCATTCGGTCTAGGTTAAACAACTTGGTTGAGAAGTCATCATTTTACTAGATAACAAGGTTGAGAAGTCATCATTTTACAAACTGCACATGAAAAGGGGTTTTGTTCTTGTGTGTTTTGAAGCACCTTGAAAGAACTTGAATTGGCCTGCTCTCATACCAATTTGGGGTGTTTATCAGGATAAAACCGGGCCAAAATAATGGATTAGAGAACTGAACAAGGAAAATGAGTAATTTTTATGCACTTCATTTCATTCTGATGCAATTGTGAAAAGTATTAATTTACATGGTTTATATGGCTTCAGAGGATTCAAGATCACCTAATAGAGACCGACAAAATTTTATCACATCAGTGACAACATAGATGGGCATCAGGGCACGGTTTCTTTTATCATATTAGTGACAAATCATCTCTGTAGTGGTTACAACAGATTGCGACTTTTAGCTGATGGATGTTGGATAATCTTGATGGGCTTGGGTCGAGTACGGGTCAAGTCGGCGACGGGTCACATTGGATATGGGTCAAACTAGAAAAAAAGTTATTTGAAAACGTATTTAGTTGCATGTTTATTTTTTGGTTTATTAGAATTAGTCGTGATCAAATAGTTGCGTTTTAACCAGTTCCTTAGGAGAATGTGGGGTATTTTGTTGAATAACTCTTTTGTACGTTATATGTTAGCCTATTTACAGGGCAGCTTTCATATGGAATAAACAAGTTCTCTTTATTTTTTCTTAGTGCACATCAATAGTTTACATCTTCAATATTAAGTGAGTTTTGAGTGTGTTTTCAAGGGACCTCAACCAACATTTGGTATCAGAGCGGGGGTCGAGAAACGAGAGTAGGTGAAGACAATACGACACTGTAAATTGTCGACTCCGCGGCAATGCGCGGGTTTCCCACTAGTTATTTAAAATAAGTATTTCAAGATATGCATTACATTTTATTAGGGGGTTGGGGCGCCCTTCACTCATCACTCACAACTTCCAATAGAGCTTTTTTACTTGATAGTGTTTGGGGGTATTGCTATTGTTGTTGCAACAATGGAGCTCAGCAAGAACAACGGTCAACAAGCAACAACAACGTTCAAAATTTTCAAACATATAACGCGTGAAAAAGATGACGCGTTTTAAGTTTGACGCGTTTTCAAAACCAGGGGCGGCGGTGTGCGTGATGGATCCACGCATGGTGGAGGTGCCATCACGTGGCGCCCCGTCCCCCTTATGTGTATCTATTGTTTCCTAACTTTTTTATCAATCTAAAAAGGAGCTTAATTATTGGGGATGACATACATGTAACAAATCTCACATAAGTTAGGTACAAGAAATATAAAGAAGTGATATTAATTTGATTTAAGAAATAATAAAAAAATTGATTAACATGAAATCTTTTGTTATAAGTTAGATTAGACGTCAAATGGCCAATGCTTAAAAAAGTTATTTTATTGTTGTGTCACCCATAGACATAGTCCGATTAAAGAAATCATTTGATTGTGCTTGAATGACTACAAACTAATATTAAGTTTGTTTATGATTGGCAAACTTGACCCTTCAACATTGTTTTAGTTTCATTCAGTGTTTTAATGTTAACTGTAATTCAAAAGGCATAAATGGCATTCATTATTTGACTTGGTTTAGTGTAAACGAACACAATTGCATAGTTATACCATGCCTCCTTAATAACACTACGGACCCGAGCCACTGTTGACCCGTTACAAACAAGCTTTACTTGTCGTACTGGATCTAACAACTTATCGTCAACCATCTTTAGGTGGTTACGTTTACAGTACAATAATTTATGCATGTGCTCTTATCCACGGTGCTAAGGACTGGTGTTATTAAGTCCGTAAGGTGTCCCTTCACCCACCCACCATATAGGGGAAACTAGATAATCATTTGAGATGGCAAGATGGTCGCATGGTTGGGTTAGGTATCGGGATTGGGTCATAATGGATATGAGTTGGATCGTAATAGAAATTTTGGTATTGTTAAAATAGACCAGATCAGGTTGAGTTGACTCGAAAACCTATTTTGTCCATTTTCAAAGAAAAAAATTGTTAATAATATAATGCATTAATCAGGAATACAAAAGGCTAAAGGTTTAGACTAGTAGTGTGAATATTTCGATATTACTAATACTAGTTGACCCATTAACCTTTTTGCCTTCAATTTCTGGTTTGACTCATTTAAGGTAAAACATAATCAATAAAAAAATTTGTTATTAACTAAATGGGTCGAAATCCATATCTATGATCCGTTTTAAAAGCATTCGGTATATACATGCATGGAAGAAGGGCAAAAAGGGTATTCAAAATTTGAAGATTTTCTTATTCACATTTTGCCAAAAGATGACCAACACAGCCAAAAACTAAACAATGATTTCTGCAATTGTTATGACGAAAGTTTCTTTCTTTTTTAATAATATAGTGCATGTTCTCGCCGGCAGCCAAGAGGAGCTGGTACTCACACAAAAAAAAAAAAAAAATCCCATGTGTATTTTTATAATATTTGATGGATGACAATGATGAAGACAATATTTGGATATATCCTTATAAAATGGTTATATACTATAAATTATAACTTTATACAACATGTTGTATGAGATGGCGAAAACGGTCATATGGGTCGTATCACATAGAAAAATGGTCATACATGCCGTATACCACACCAAATGACTAAATGACTGATGTGATCATTGACAAAATCATACGGTCCGGGTGACAATTTGCTCCCTATCATATAACTTGTTTGATGTGGTTCAGTTACACAAAAGTGACTGACGTTGACCACTAACAAAGTCATACAAACCAACCGTATGATGTGGTGCATTGACAATAATGCGATTGACATTGACCGCTGACAAAATCATAAGACCCGTATAAGACATTTTTTCCCTCACACACTAGTCACTACCCATATGATATTTGGTGTATATGTAGTAGGACCCTAAAGAAAATAAGACATGATCATAATGGATTTTGAGTAAAACCTGAAACTAGAAATTGTGTATCCGCGTTTAAAATGAACAGGCAAGACACATATAAAACATACAGAGCACTTATAAAATCAGCTTTTCTTTAAACTTCACAAACATCACCATTTAATTGCCGAAATACAAAATCAAACTAAACAACTACAACTGTTGTTTGTTTGTGATTGCTGCAAAAGCTATGTCAAAACTATTATTATTATTATTATTATTATTATTATTATTATTATTATTATTATTATTATTATTATTATTATTATTATTATTATTATTATTACAATGACGATGGCAGTATTTTGTCATATCCTAATAATAAGGTTAAAATTTAAAATGTATTTTTATGGTACATATTTTTATAATATCCACTTATTATTAAAAAGAAAGACGCCACAATAGGCCAATTTGTATTATATTATATCTTTAACCATACTATAACAAAGCAGCTACAAATAAACACGTCATATAGTCCAAAAGTTGCAAAATTTATATTTTTTTAACGGATAAAGCCTTCAAATTAATTGGAGTTAAAATATCATATTGCTAGTCAAATAACACAAATTTTGTAAACCATCCCGAACAGATGAGTTAAGAGCTATAAACATGCATGACTTATTGTACTCTTAGAGAGACCTTGCATAGCTGATCCAGGAATCATCTAGTAAACTACCCAGAGCCACTTAAAAGGACCTCAGTTCTTAATTTCAATTTATATATAAAAAGATAGAATTTGTTAAGAGCAAATTACAAAAACTGTCTTTACGTTAACATCAGATTGCAAACTATATCCTTTATATTCAAAAAGTACAAAAAATATAGTCGATGTTTACAAACCATTACACGTTACGTCATTTGACTCTAACTCAGTTGATTTTCATAGTTAAATATGAACAAGTGGACTTCATATGATGGCAAATTAGCCTTTTTACCCCTATATTTATATAAAATATTTTAAATATATATTTTAGCTATTTATTCAATTCTATCTCTTTCTTCCACCTCTCTCACACACACTCACCATCACTGCTACCACCAATAGCCACCCCACCATCATCGGATCTAACCACCACCACCCACCACATCCACCTGCCGCCGTCAACCTCTCCCACTGCAACCGTCACACAACCACCACTGCACCTATCACACCACCAGATTTAACCAAAAAATCCCATTATTCAAATTAAAAACCCAAATATGAAAACCCACCCTGAATTATTTGCTTCGGTTCTGAGTTAATTACGCAACTCAGGATCTTGTGGATGTTGGAAACTCAGGGGTATGTGCTTGGTAGCCTCCTTGCTACTGGTTCTGAGTTAATTACGCAACTCAGGATCTTGTGGATGTGGGTATATGAAAACCGCCTCATATCCCCTACAAGGATATAGGTTTATGAAAATCTGTTTATAAGTTTTGGCTGTTTGATTGTCCCCACCGGACGTATGCTTGTTTTGAGAGAAGTGAACTCACCTTGGTTTGCTCGGTATGATTGATTACTTGTTCACACTTAAACAGTCACAGCCTATGGTATTCACGTATGCAATATCAGTTTACATTTATAAGGTTCACGTATAAATTGTAATCATGGTGTGCATTCAAACAACAGTTTCCGAATAACACATAGCAGTTATATAACTCAATCAAATCCACAGTTCATATGTATGTTTCGTATGCAAATTCATGTTTCCTCAATCATGATTAACATCATTAACAGGCAAGTAATAATCATTCAGGTTTCATACACATGATAGACCACACTCTGTTGTGAACCATCCACTATGCGATGAAATTCCAAATGACGAAACACTAAAGTGTTTCGTCGGCATGATGGGTGACGAAATACCATGAGTTTCGTCAACAATGAAAGTGACGAAAGATCTAGTGTTTCGTCGACAGTGAGTTTCGTCGACTTGAGGGTTTCGTCGAGACCTTACAGTTTCATTCTTAACTATTCACACGATAATCCCGTAAACACGTTCCATATTTGAAACGGATCAAATCATTTTATTTAATCAATTACAAATCATGATCATATGTAGTTCATAGCAATAGTTGTCCTTAATTCTCATGGATTAATCATAAGTAACCCTAAACATAAACCTAATACCACTACAACAACCAGGATTGTCGAACCGCATAGTGATCGTGAACAACACAAACCATAGAATTCTTGTCATGCATATTCTAGTTTCCTTGATTAACAATAACACATCAACACATAAGAGCACAGTTTCTAACAAAACCCTATGTTCCCAACAGATCCCAATCAACACATAACAATCATCACATAAAAATCATCAGCCATGTATCAAGCAGATCAAGTCAAGTAATTACATACTAACCGGTTGTAAGATGAGACTTGGGAGCACTTCGAAGGGAACAAGGATTGCCACCGAGTGCAAGGGAGGGGAAAGATAGTCTAGGGTTTCAAGTTTCGCTGATTATGATTTTTTTCGTGATGTTATGCGAATAGAGTGAATATAACTGATTCGTATATGGGCCTCACCTGGGCCACAAACCCATACGGCGAAAAACCCATGTTTCGTCATGTTCAAGGTGATGACGAAAACCCATGTTTCGTCGTGCATGGTTTTTCGTCGGGTGAGATTGCATGGACTATATCTTTTTATTTTTAAATGGTTCAAAACTTTATATTAACTAACCAAACCCATAATGTAACTCATACGTAAACAAATTACAGAAATAGAGTTTGTAAACAAGTAACATGTCGTGGAAAGACCTTGAAAGTTCGGGTTGTCACATCATCCCCAACTTGAAAGAAATTTCATCTCGAAATTTGATAAGTACTCCGAAAACGGCGAAGTGTCAAATCAGGATGACTGTGGATTATCCCCAGGTGCCACATCATCCCCAACTTGAAGGGGAATTTCGTCCCAAAATTCATTAGTTACACTAGGTTTAGATTGCTTCTTTGGAAAAAGGTGAGGATACTTGAGCTTCATCTGGTCCTCGCGTTCCCAGGTGAACTCCGGTCCACGTCTTGCGTTCCAACGAACTCTCATGATCGGAATACGGCTGTGCTTACGAACCTTGACTTCCCGGTCCATAATTTCAATTGGTTCTTCGATAAACTGCAACTTGTCGTCAACTTTGAGCTCTTGAAACGGTACTATAAGTGTCTCATCGGATAAACACTTCTTCAACTGTGAAACATGGAAAACATCATGGACGTTACCCAACTCGGCAGGTAACTCGAGTTTGTATGCCACCTTACCGATCCGTTCCAGGATTTTGAATGGCCCAACATAACGTGGATTAAGCTTGCCGCGTTTCCCAAAATGTACCACACCCTTCCAGGGTGAGACTTTTAACATAACGCGATCGCCCACAGCAAACTCCAAGGGTTTCCTACACTTGTCAGCGTAGCTTTTCTGAAGGTCACGCGCAGCCGCCATACGATTTCTGATTTGCACTATCTTCTCAGAAGTTTCGAGCACAAGCTCCGGGCCTGTGATTTGGCTGTCACCCACTTCAGCCCAGCAGAGAGGAGATCGACATTTTCGCCCGTATAAAGCCTCGAACGGAGCTGCCTGAATACTGGTATGGTAACTTTTATTGTAAGAAAACTACACCAAGGGCAAGTGTCTTTCCCAACCTTTACCAAAGTCGATAACACATGCTCGCAGCATGTCTTCCAATGTCTGGATGGTTCGCTCACTCTGACCATCCGTTTGAGGGTGATAGGTAGTGCTCATGTCGAGACGTGAGCCAAATGATTTGTGCATCGCTTGCCACAGATCGGATATGAAACACGGGTCACGATCGGAGATTATGGAGGTTGGCACCCCGTGCCTAGAAACCACTTCCTTTAGATAGATACCAGCCAGCTGCGAGAACTTGTCAGTTTCTTTGGTTGCGAGGAAGTGTGCAGATTTCGTGAGACGGTCAACGATCACCCATATGGTATCATTTCTGTTTTGCGTTCTAGGTAGCCCAGTGACAAAATCCATGGCGATTTGTTCCCATTTCCACATAGGTATTTCTGGTTGTTGAAGTAGGCCTGAGGGTTTCTGATACTCCACCTTGACCTTTGAACAAGTCAAGCATTTACTTATGTAAGTCGTGATGTGGGCCTTCATCTTCGGCCACCAGTACAAAACCTTGAGATCCTGATACATTTTATCCGAACCCGGATGAACAGAGTATCGGGACTTGTGCGCTTCGTCCATCACAAGTTCCCTAAGGTTGCTAAACAAAGGAATCCATACACGCTCCATGAAGTAGAGAATACCACCCGATCTCTCTACAAGTCGTTTTTCCATGCCCCTTAATTACTCTGCTTTAATGTTTTCTTCTTTCAGTGCCTCAGTTTGTGCAGAACGGATCTGATTTGGGAGGTTTGAGTGAATGGTGAGTTGTAAGGCGCGAACACGTTTGGGCTTTGATTCCTTTCGACTAAGAGCATCAGCTACAACGTTTGCTTTACCTGGATGATATTTGATAGCACAATCGTAGTCGTTTAAGAGTTCTACCCAGCGACGCTGTCGTATATTCTATTCCTTCTGGTCGAAAATATGCTGGAGGCTCCTGTGATCGGTATAAATAGTGCATTTAGTACCGTACAAGTAATGCCTCCAGATTTTGAGTGCAAACGCCACGGCCCCCAACTCTAAGTCATGAGTCGTGTAATTCTTTTCATGGACCTTCAACTGTCGAGAGGCGTAAGCTATAACTTTCTCGTGTTGCATCAACATGCAACCGAGACCTTGAATAGAGGCGTCACAATACACTACAAAATCTTCGGTACACTCAGGTAAAGACAAAATCGGTGCACTATAAAGTTTTTGCTTCAGAAGCTGGAAAGCGTCTTCCTGTTTCGTTCCCCATGTATAAAATACATCCTTCTGTGTTAGAGCGGTGAGAGGTTGAGCGTTCTTTGAAAAAACCCTCAATAAACCTTCGATAGTACCCAGCGAGGCCAAGGAATTATCGCACCTCCGTAGGATTCTTTGGTGCTGCCCAATTCCTGATTGAGTCAATCTTAGCAGGTTCCACGTGTATCCCCATTTCGTTAACGATGTGGCCGAGGAAGTGTACTTCTCGAATCCAGAAGTCACACTTAGAAAACTTCGCGTAGAGCTGCTCCTTCCTCAGGAGCTCCAAAATAAGACGCAGATGCCGTTCGTGGTCCTCCTTGATCTTAGAATAGATCAGTATGTCGTCGATAAACACGATGACAAAATCGTCAAGATATGGTTTACATACGCGGTTCATGAGATCCATGAATACCGCTGGTGCATTGGTTAACCCGAATGGCATGACCAGAAACTCGTAATGGCCATAACGCGTGCGAAAAGCTGTCTTTGGAACATCCTCTTCTCGAACTCTCATCTGATGATAGCCCGATCTTAGGTCAATCTTCGAGTAGAAGCTCGACCCTTGCAACTGGTCGAACAGGTCGTCAATGCGAGGTAAAGGATAACGATTCTTGACCGTCACCTTGTTGAGTTCGCGATAATCAATACATATGCGAAAGGATCCGTCCTTCTTCTTTACAAACAACACCGGGGCTCCCCAAGGCGAAGAACTGGGTCGAATAAAGCCCTTATCCAACAGTTCTTGGAGTTGATTGGACAATTCTTGCAACTCCCCAGGTGCAAGACGATATGGTGCGCGAGCAATTAGAGCTGCTCCTGGTATAAGATCAATTTGGAATTTCACCTGACGATGTGGGGGTAAACCTGGAAGCTCCTTGGGAAAAACATCAGGAAACTCCCGTACGACTGGTATATCATCGATTTTCTTCTCTTCAGGTCGGGTATCAGTAACAAGAGCAAGAATAGCAGGGTAGCCCTTCCGTAAACATTTATGGGCTTTCATGGATGAAATGATGTTGACAGTTGCACCGCTTCAATGACCCTGGACAGATAATGTTTCCCCACTAGGGAGAGGTACACTCACGATCTTCTCCTTGCAAAGTATGTCTGCTCCGTGTGTTGACAACCAATCCATACCAACGACTATATCAAAACTACCAAGAGTGATGGGAAGAAGGTCAATGTCAAACACTTGACCTAAAATATCGAGTTTACACCCTAAGAATGCATGTGTGGCTTTTAACGACTTGCCATCTGCTAATTCCACTACATGCTTGTTCACAAGTGACGCAGGAGTCAATCCTAGCCGACGACTGAACCCCAACGACACATAACTCCAGTATGCACCAGAGTCAAATAACACAGAAGCAATAATACCATTAACATAGAAAGTACCAGTCACGACGTTGCCATCGTTCCTTGCATCTCCTGCTCCAATTCTGAATGCTCTCCCGCGAGCGCCATTTCCACCGTTGTTCCCATTATTATTATTCCCCCCGTTGTTGTTGTTCTGACGGTTACCCCCATTGTTGTTGTTGGTATTCTGATTCAACTGTGGGCAATCCTTCTTGAAATGCCCTTTGCTGCCACACTGATAACATCCCCTCTTATTACCCCGATTCTGCTGGGGTTGTTGCCTCTGTTGTTGTTGCTGAGGTTGTTGCTGTTGTTGCTTGGGGTGTGGAGCTCTACAATCTTTCGCCATGTGACCCAGCTTGTCACACCTTTGACATGCTCGACTACACTGACCATAGTGATGGTAACCACACTTATTGCACTTCGGCTGTTTCCCTGCGTAACCGGAAGTCTGACTGTGGTTCTGATTCTGATTAACCGAAGACGATTGACTAAAGCTGCGGCTGCTGTTGTTATCAGGCTTCTTCTGCGATTGATTCAAGTTTGTTGCCTTATCTGCATCATTCCAGTTACGCTTGTTTTCAGTGGTGGGTGCGGCAGTAGAAGCTGTGATAGCGGTAGTAGCAGCAATACGGGGTGGCAGCGAGCCACGCTCCACCTCCTGATCAGTGATCTTGTGAGCCAGCCTGATAATTCGTGGTAGGTTGTCGAGATTCACTGCAGTGACTAACCCCTTAACTGATGGTGCCAATCCCTTAATGTAGAGCTCAATCCCGCAAGATGGTGGTCGGGATAAATTAGGACACATGTTTGCCAGCTCGTGAGATCGTTTCGTATAAGCCTCGATCTCAGATCCTTCCATCTTCAGGTTATAGCACTCGTTTTCCAACTTTTGAATTTCATCCCGAGGGCAGTGCTCCTCCCGAATCAGCTCTTTGAAATCATCCCAAGTGGTCGCGTTTGCCATCTCGACGCCCAGCATTTGCACTTGAGCATTCCACCAAGTCAGAGCACCGTCCTCCAAGGTGCCAGAAGCAAACTTCACCCTGTCCCCCTCTGGACAATTACACATTGCAAAAACGGATTCGACTTTCTCGAACCAACGGAGCCGTCCCACGGGACCTTCAGCTCCACTGAAAGTTTAGGGCTTGCAATCCATGAACGTTTTGAACGTACGCACAGGTGGATTGCTCTGGTTTTGATTCGCTTGGAGACCTACGGACGAAAGAAATTACAATACATGGGTAAGAATTGGGTACGCAACACAAGAATAGAGAATAATTGGCACATATCGTACCAGCTTGATAGGCCGCCAAAGCCTCAGCCACACGGGTGTTAATAAGATTTGTCAACTCAGCCTGAGTCATTACAATGTGTCCAAGTCCATGGCCTCATCCGCTCATGATTCTATATAAGAATAGGGAATAAGTTTAAGAATCGAGTTATGGTAGGAGTCAATCCTCACGTTGACATCTACAACTACAAAGTTTACACCAAACAACAGGGCGGAACCATTCTCACACTCGTTAAGCCTCACTGGGACTCACATGCACCTCACGTTATTATTATGTGTGTACCCACAATAATAAGGCAATTTACATGCTTATCTCAGTGCCTCTTAACTTGCGCTAAAAGTTTCCCCCACCTTCAACTAGCAAAACGAAAGGCATCGCAGGATTAATAGTCACAAAAGTCGAAGAGTAGTGTCACACTATCGAATTTCAGTAAAACATGCAGCACAGGTAATCACATCATGGAATCTGGTATGTAGTTTCATGCAAATCGTGAGTGTGTGACTACTAAACAAGTAATCCATAAAGTAAAGAGAGGACGAACCTTGCAATCTGGAGCTGAGTGTCATGGTCGCTTCGATACTGTTTGGTTATAGTCTGGTTTTATGAAAACGTTTTAAAACCTAGTTCACTATAACCTGGCTCTGATACCAAACTGTCACACCCCCAAAAATACCACTAGCGGAAACTCCCGCGAGGCGCATGACGTACCAGGATCTAGCCACTAATCACATTGAACCATATACATATAAGATAAAATAAAACCTTTCATTAAATGTAAATGTATAATTCAAACACCATTTAATAAAGTCAACATGTTCAGTGGAAGCATAATAGTTTGTTTAAATAAAGTGTTCAACAATGCAACATTGAGGAGCGTTCCAAATGCCACGACCCATGACCACTCCAGCTTCCCAGACAGCAAGTTCCATATCAGTGTACCTAGGGGCTTGCAAGCATGCAGAAAAAGTGTATCAGACAGGCTGGTGAGTTCACAGTTTGCTTTAACCGTTTAATACCAAATAGTGATTTATGATTTGTTAAGTTGATAATAACTCGATACCACAGACGGCCCTTTTAGCCCTTCTCCAATGCTCTATCAAACATTGGTCATGATTTAAAGTTATTAGTTCACGCCCGTCCTATCCAAGTACGTCCTGAGGGTGCCAAACATAATAGCGCTATCAACGAATAACCCGTTGCCATACAAGCAACTAACCCGGTAGTATGATGGGACTTAGGTGATAGAGAGTGAGTGTATTATCCAACATTAACGTTTACTGAAAACCGTTGCATATCCCCTGCAGGGATATGCGTATGTGAAATCCGCCTCACATCCCCTGCAAGGATGTGGGTATTTGAAAACCGCCTCATATCCCGTACAAGGATATGGGTTTACGAAAATCCGTTTATAAGTTTTGGTTGTTTGATTGTCCCCACCGGACGCATGCTTGTTTTGAGAGAAGTGAACTCACCTTGGTTTGCTCGGTATGATTTGTTACTTATTCACACTTAAACAGTCACAGCCTATGGTATTCACGTATGCAATATCAGTTTACATTTATAAGGTTCACGTATAAATTGTAATCATGGTGTGCATTCAAACAACAAACAACAGTTTCCGAATAACACATAGCAGTTATATAACTCAATCAAATCCACAGTTCATATGTATGTTTCGTATGCAAATTCATGTTTCCTCAATCATGATTAACATCATTAACAGGCAGGTAATAATCATTCAGGTTTCATACACATGATAGACCACACTCTGTTGTGTACCATCCACTGGGCAGCGAAATTCCAAATGACGAAACACTAAAGTGTTTCGTCGGCATGATGGGTGACGAAATACCATGAGTTTCGTCAACAATGAGTTTCGTCGACTTGAGGGTTTCGTCGAGACCGTACAGTTTCATTCTTAACTGTTTACATGATAATCCCGTAAACACGTTCCATATTTTGAAACGGATCAAATCATGTTATTCAATCAATTACAAATCATGATCATACGTAGTTCATAGCAATAATTATCATTAATTCTCATGGATTAATCATAAGTAACCCTAAACATTAACCTAATACCACTACAACAACCAGGATTGTTGAACCGCATAGTGATCGTGAACAACACAAACCATCGAATTCTTGTCATGCATATTCTAGTTTCCTTGATTAACAATAACACATCAAACCCTAGTTAATAACATATAAGAGCACAGTTTCTAACAAAACCATATGTTCCCAACAGATCCCAATCAACACATAACAATCATCAACCATGTATCGAGCAGATCAAGTCAAGTAATTACATACTAACCGGTTGTAAGATGAGACTTGGGAGCACTTCGAAGGGAACAAGGATTGCCACCGAGTGCAAGGGAGGGGAAAGATAGTCTAGGGTTTCAAGTTTAGCTGATTGTGATTTTTTTCGTGATGTTATGCGAATAGAGTGAATATAACTGATTCGTATATGGGCCTCACCTGGGCCACAAGCCCATACGGCGAAAAACCCATGTTTCGTCGTGTTCAAGGTGATGACGAAAACCCATGTTTCGTCGTGCATGGTTTTTCGTCGGGTGAGATTGCATGGACTATATCTTTTTATTTTTAAATGGTTCAAAACTTTATATTAACTAACCAAACCCATAATGTAACTCATACGTAAACAAATTACAAAAACAGAGTTTGTAAACAAGTAGCATGTCGTGGAAAGACCTTGAAAGTTCGGGTTGTCACACTTTTGACCGTTTGATTAAAAAATCTAATTTCAATTAAATAAACCAACAACCATTTTTTAAATTTATACCAAATTCACTCCAACTTTTATAAATACTCACCATTTTTCACACTTTTTCACCCACTACAATCTCATATCTCTCTCACATTTTATAAACACTCTTCCCTTTTTATATAAACTCAATATTTTTATACCATTTTTTACCCACTACCACCACATCTCTCTCTCAAAATTTACCATGGCTTCACCTTCTTCCATTTCTTCCATTTCTTCATCTTCTTCGTCTACGTGGAAATTCTGTTCCAGTTAGTTTGGAACAACAAGATTTGAACATATTCTCTCTACGTAACGAGTACACACATCATAATCTACAAGCGGACTTGGTGGAGTACATTTGGAACAACGCTCAAAACGAACCAGGCGACCACATGCTGGACGAAGACTAATAGCTTTTTTTAATATTTATTTGGATTTTTTTAAAGTTTATGTTTTTTTAATTTATTAGGATTTTTTTTAAGTTTATGGTTTTTTTTTAAGTTTATGTATTGTGTTTTAATATTAATGAAAATATTTTTTTAATTTATTTGTTAAATGTTTGTGGAAGATTAAAAAAAATAGTGGTGGGGTAGGATCATCTAGGATCATCCTCCCATTTCCACTAAAATTGTGGGATTGACCATCCTCTCAAGGAAGGTGATGTGGCGATGACGTGGCGGATCATCCTCCCTTGAAGGATCATCCCCATACCATGTAGCCTAAGAAAACTAGTTGAGCATTCCAGAAATATCTACACGAGATATTGAAGGCAAGAAAATAGACAAGACCGTATGGAACCTGCTCAACTTTAATGCATTAGTATATTATCATGTAAAGGTAACATTAGAGTAATTATTAATCAGCTAATTTTACCGAATTTTCATATCGGATTTGGGTTTTTAATTTGAAAAGGGAGTTTTCATGGTTAAATTTGACGGTAGTGGTGTGATGGCAGCAGTGGTGGTTGTGTGACGGTTGCGGTGGGAGAGGTTGACGGTGGCAGGCGGGTGGTGGTGGTTAGGTGATGGTGGGGGTGGCTGGTGGTAGAAGTGGAGGTGGTGGTGAGTGTGTGAGAGATAGATGGAGAAAGAGAGAGAATTGAATAAATAGCTAAAATATCTATTTAAAATGTTTTATATAAATATAGGGGTAAAAAGACTAATTTGCCCTCACATGGGGTCCACTTGTTCATATTTTAACTATGAAAATCAGCTGAGTTAGGGTCAAAAGACGTAATGTGCAAGGGTTTGCAAACATTAAGTACGTTTTAAAGATAAAGGATATAGTTTGTATTTTAATGTCAACGTAAAGGACGATTTTTGTAATTTACTCATTTGTTAATGAAGTGTATAACCTTATTGCAAGAATAATTCCCATTTCATTCTTAATTTCTTATATCCGTGATTTACATAACTTGAATCTTCAACTACAGTACCTAACTCAATTATCATTACACCATTGCTAATTTGCTATAGAAAATAAGATAAAGACTCACACATACCTTTTGTTAATTTGCTATAGAAAATAGGCAACAATCAAACGGTGTGTATGCGAAGTTTCAGCTTAATCTGCTTATTAAGTACAAAAGGAAAAACTTGCATTTTGCGAGATCCATTCGTTGTAGCTGCTTCAAAGCCTCATTAAAGAGAAAGTTATCATCCAAGTCGAATCAAATAAATCAAACTTTTAACAATTTACCTCTAAGATAGAGGGAATGAAAGTTATTACTATAACAAATAGAAGCTAATGAACAGTAGTTTTAATATAACATATAGTTTTTATAATAATAGTTATTTTCTTTACTTTTTAACTTTAATCATTTTTTTAATATCATGGGTAGAGATAAGCTTGGTGTCAACCGGCATCGAGCCAGTACTGGTATCGAAAATATCGGTACGGTCCTGTTCAGTCGGTACATGAAGGTAAAAACCGGCACTAGTACAGAAAACGCCAAAAGTTGGTGTCGAATTGATATTGGAAATCTTTTGGTTCGGGAAATTCAATGCTACTACCCGGTACCATTTCCTCATCCCTGATCACGGGTACCGTACGAACAACGGTATCGTACAACTTTTTTTGTTGTTGATTTTTTTCTTCAATTTTTTGGTAATTTATTAAAAAATATAATTATCATTATAAATTATAAATAACTTAAAGATATATTTGAAATATGGGCAGATTTGTGGGAAGGTGTAACATATTTAATCTAAGGGGTATTGGATTTTAATAATCCCAACTTTCACTAATTGGCCGGTAATAATCCCAACTTCAAAAATAGCCTACAACACTCCCAACTTGTAACATTTTGGCCAGCAATGATCCTTGTCTAACTGGGTTAGTTAAAAGTGACGTGGCAAGTGACGTGGCAGCTGACGTGTTTAAAACTTGAAATATTTTGGCCACCAATAATCCCCAGTTTCACTAATTGGCCGAAAATAATCCTCCAGTCACCACCATCATCTCCGACCTCCACCACCACCACAGCACCGCCACCACCACCACCACCGCACCGCCACTACCACCACCATCTCCGACCACCACCACCACCACAGCACCGCCACCACCACCACCACCACCACCGCACCGCCACCACCACCACCACAGCAGCACCACCACCACCACCACCGCCACCATAGCACCGCCACCACCACCACAGCACCGCCACCACCACCACCACCGCACCGCCACCACCACCACCACCACAGCACCGCCACCACATCACCGCCAGTTGCCACGTCACTTGCCGGTAATAATGGTGGCGGTGATGTGGTGGCGGTGCTGTGGTGGTGGTGGTGGCGGTGCGGTGGTGGTGGTGGCGGTGCTGTGGTGGTGGTGGTGGTGGCGGTGCTGTGGTGGCGGTGGTGGTGGTGCTGCTGCTGTGGTGGTGGTGGTGGCGGTGTGGTGGCGGTGGTGGTGGTGGTGGCGGTGCGGTGGTGGTGGTGGTGGCGGTGCTGTGGTGGTGGTGGAGGTCGGAGATGATGGTGGTGATTGGAGGATTATTTCCGGCCAATTAGTGAAACTGGGGATTATTGGTGGCCAAAATATTTCAAGTTTTAAACACGTCAGCTGCCACGTCACTTGCCACGTCACTTTTAACTAACCCAGTTAGACAAGGATCATTGCTGGCCAAAATGTTACAAGTTGGGAGTGTTGTAGGCTATTTTTGAAGTTGGGATTATTACCGGCCAATTAGTGAAAGTTGGGATTATTAAAATCCAATACCCCTTAATCTAACAATAAATATTGGTAAACTGAAAGATATATTATTTAAAATAAGTATTTCAAGATATGCATTACATTTTATTAGGGGGTAGGGACGCTCTTCACTCATCACTCACAACTTCCAATAGAGTTTTTTTACTTGATAGTGTTTGGGGGTATTGCTATTGTTGTTGCAACAATGGAGCTCAGCAAGAACAACGGTCAACAAGCAACAATAACGTTCAAAATTTTCAAACATATAACGCGTGAAAAAGATGACGCGTTTTAAGTTTGACGCGTTTTCAAAACCAGGGGTGGCGGTGTGCGTGATGGTTCCACGCGTGGTTGAGGTGCCATCACGTGGCGCCCCGTCCGCCTTATGTGTATCTATTGTTTCCTAACTTTTTTATCAATCTAAAAAGGAGCTTAATTATTGGGGATGACATACATGTAACAAATCTCACATAAGTTAGGTACAAGAAATATAAAGAAGTGATATTAATTTGATTTAAGAAATAATAAAAAAAATTGATTAACATGAAATCTTTTGTTATAAGTTAGATTAGACGTCAAATGGCCAGTGCTTAGACCATGGGGTATGGTGGGGCGGGGGTTTGGGCGTGGGTTGGGCATTGGTTGACACGTGGAATGGGGTGGCAGACTTGGGTAAACCCACATTGATCACGGTATGGTGGGGCGGGGGTTTGGGGCGTGGGTCTGGTGGGCTTGTGGGCTGACCGGCTAGGCTGACCCGCTGGGCAGACCAAATAACACAAATTTAAAGTTTTAGGGCATCTCTAGCAGAATCTCTAGCTTCTTTGCTCCTTCGTATTTCGGCCCTTTGTTGTTGGAATACGTTGAATGTATCCATCTTGCATGAAATGTCATCCAACTGGTCGCTGTATATTCCCCTACGCGACTCAGAACTCCCAGTTGAAGCCGATGCCGTTTGTTTTTTAGCACGCCTTCTTGAGGCATTTCTTCCATGCTCAGGCCGGTTTGGGCTTGGCGAATCATCCAAAAGGTCCTCAAACTCTTGATCTCGTGCATCAGATTGGGCTTGGGACGAGGCCCTTGACCTTTTGGAAGACGAGTTAGTTTCGCTACCAATGGGGATAGTCGACCACTTTGGATGGAATTTACAAATCTCCCAACAATGCATGAAACGGAAGTCGCTGTTCATATTTGATTTGAATGCGACCAGTGCATTTGTCGGGCATAGGAGAGTGTATGAAAAATGGACGAGCTACCGGACGATTGGGTGGTGGGCTAGGATTATTTTCTTGGAATCCATACGGGTTGCTCGGGTCAAAAGGACGGTTGAAAGGATGCATTTTTTTCGTTTTGTAGAAGGAGAATTCAAGATGTATAGAAGATGTGGTTGAATGTGGTAAAAAATGGAAGTAAAATGTGAGTTTTATAGTGAAAAAATGGAATAATTTTTTTTTTTTTTTAATATAGCCGTTGGCCAACGGCTAGCCCAACGGATCTTTTCTTTTAGCCATTCACAAACCGCCATGTCACCTTGCTCCCCCGCCCCACGCCCGGCTTGAAACCCAAGCCCCAAGGGGCCACGCCCCAACCCAAGCCCACCCGGGGTGGTGCCTTGGGCGTTTTACCCCAACCCACGCCCAAACCCCCGCCCCATACCCCACGGCCTTAAAAAAGTTATTTTATTGTTGTGTCACCCATAGACATAGTCCGATTAAAGAAATCATTTGATTGTGCTTGAATGACTACAAACTAATATTAAGTTTGTTTATGATTGGCAAACTTGACCGTTCATTGTTTTAGTTTCATTCAGTGTTTTAATTTTAACTGTAATTCAAAAGCCATAAATGGCATTCATTATTCGACTTGGTTTAGTGTAAATGAACACAATTGCATAGTTATACAATGCCTACTTAATAACACTACGGACCCGAGCCACTGTTGACCCGTTACAAACAAGCTTTACTTGTTGTACTGGATCTAACAACTTATCGTCAACCATCTTTAGGTGGTTACGTTTACAGTACAATAATTTATGCATGTGCTCTTATCCACAGTGCTAAGGACTGGTGTTATTAAGTCCGTAAGGTGTCCCTTCACCCACCCACCAGATAGGGGAAACTAGATAATCATTTGAGATGGCAAGATGGTCGCATGGTTGGGTTAGGTATCGGGATTGGGTCATAATGGATATGAGTTGGATCGTAATAGAAATTTTGGTATTGTACCCACCAGATAGGGGAAACTAGATAATCATTTGAGATGGCAAGATGGTCGCATGGTTGGGTTAGGTATCGGGATTGGGTCATAATGGATATGAGTTGGATCGTAATAGAAATTTTGGTATTGTTAAAATAGACCAGATCAGGTTGAGTTGACTCGAAAAACTATTGTCCATTTTCAAAGAAAAAAAATTGTTAATAATATAATGCATTAATCAGGAATACAAAAGGCTAAAGGTTTAGACTAGTAGTGTGAATATTTCGATATTACTAATACTAGTTGACCCATTAACCTTTTTGCCTTCAATTTCTGGTTTGACTCATTTAAGGTAAAACATAATCAATAAAAAAAATTGTTATTAACTAAACGGGTCGAAATCCATATCTATGATCCGTTTTAAAAGCATTCGGTATATACATGCATGGAAGAAGGGCAAAAAGGGTATTCAAAATTTGAAGCTTTTCTTATTCACATTTTGCCAAAAGATGACCAACACAGCCAAAAACTAAACAATGATTTCTGCAATTGTTATGACGAAAGTTTCTTTCTTTTTTAATAATATAGTGCATCTCGCAGGCAGCCATTTTGGTGGCCTAAGGCGAACTAAAATCTTGTGGCCTTTTTCCCAAAAAAAAATGTATGTAATTGAAAGTTAAACTTGAAGGGCCCAAGTGTAATTATTTAAAAGATTGTGTGAAAATTTAAAAACAAGAAAAAAAAATGCTGAACCATGGATTCGAACCCGGGTCTCACCAACATCTATACATACACAAAACCACTACACTACCAACCATCAATCTGTTGATAACCCACACCCTAAGTCTTTTATAAATGGACTGTAGTTTCATCAAATTGTGGAGGCCCTATAGTTTTGGTGGCCCAAGGCCCAAGTCTCATTTGACTTACCCTTGGGCCGGCCCTGGTTAGTCACAAAAAAAAAAAAAAAAAATCCCATGTGTATTTTTATAATATTTGATGGAAGACAATATTTGGATATATCCTTATAAAATGGAATATTGGATTTTAATAATCCAAACTTTCACCCATTGGCCGGCAACGGACCCAACTTCAAAAATAACTGGTGGTGGTCCCAATTTTTCGTATATTGTAAACCAATGGACTTTTACTAAAAAAAACCTTAATTTCTTTTTGTCTTCTTATCCTTTTCGGCAATTTTTTCGTATAATGTAAACCAATGGACCTTTATTAAACCGAAAAGGATAAGAAGACAAAAAGAAATTAAGGTTTTTTTTAGTAAAAGTCCATTGGTTTACAATATACGAAAAGTTGGGACCACCACCGGTTATTTTTTAAGTTGGGTCCGTTGCCGGCCAATGGGTGAAAGTTTGGACTATTAAAATCCAATATTCCTTATAAAATGGTTATATACTATAAATTATAACTTTATACAACATGTTGTATGAGATGGCGAAAACGGTCATATGGGTCGTATCACATAGAAAAATGGTCATACATGCCGTATACGACACCAAATGACTAAATGACTGATGTGATCATTGACAAAATCATACGGTCCGGGTGACAATTTGCCCCCTATCATATAACTTGTTTGATGTGGTTCAGTTACACAAAAGTGACTGACGTTGACCACTAACAAAGTCATACAAACCAACCGTATGATGTGGTGCATTGACAATAATGCGATTGACATTGACCGCTGCCAAAATCATAAGACCCGTATAAGACATTTTTTCCCTCACACACTAGTCACTACCCATATGATATCTGGTGTATATGTAGTAGGACCCTTAAGAAAATAAGACATGATCATAATGGATTTTGAGTAAAACCTGAAACTAGAAATTGTTTATCCGCGTTTAAAATGAACAGGCAAGACACATATAAAACATACAGAGCACTTGTAAAATCAGCTTTTCTTTAAACTTCACAAACATCACCATATAATTGCCGAAATACAAAATCAAACTAAACAACTACAACCGTTGTTTGTTTGTGATTGCTGCAAACGCTATGTCAAAACTATTATTATTATTATTATTATTATTATTATTATTATTATTATTATTATTATTATTATTATTATTATTATTATTATTATTATTATTATTATTTTGCATGCCCTGGCCGGCAGCTATTAGAGAAAAGGAGTAGGTAGTCATTAAAGGAAACCCACTTGTATATTTTCATAATTTTTGATAGATTGCATTATTACAATGACGATGGCAGGATTTTGTCACATCCTAATAATAAGGTTAAAATTTAAAATGTATTTTTATGGTACATATTTTTATAATATCCATTGATTATTAAAAATAAAGACGCCCCAATAGGCCAATTTGTATTATATTATATCTTTAACCATACTATAACAAAGCAGCTACAAATGAACACGTCATATAGTTCAAAAGTTGCAAAATTTATATTTTTTTTAACGGATAAAGCATTCAAATCAATTGGCGTTAAAATATCATATTGCTAGTCAAATAACACAAATTTTGTAAACCATCCCGAACAGATGTGTTAAGAGCTATAAACATGCATGACTTATTGTACTCTTATAGAGACCTTGCATAGCTGATCCAGGAATCATCTAGTAAACTACCCAGAGCCACTTAAAAGGACCTTAGTTTTAATTTCAATTTATATATAAAAAGATAGAATTTGTTAAGAGTAAATTACAAAAATCGTCTTTACGTTAACATCAGATTGCAAACTATATCCTTTATATTCAAAAAGTACAAAAATATAGTCGATGTTTACAAACCATTACACGTTACGTCCTTTGACTCTAACTCAGTTGATTTTCATAGTTAAATATGAACAAGTGGACTTCATATGATGGCAAATTAGCCTTTTTACCCCTATATTTATATAAAACATTTTAAATATATATTTTAGCTATTTATTCAATTCTATCTCTTTCTTCCACCTCTCTCACACACACTCACCATCACTACTACCACCACTAGCCACCCCACCATCATCAGATCTAACCACCACCACCCACCACATCCACCTGCCGCCGTCAACCTCTCCCACTGCAACCGTCACACAACCACCACTGCACCCATCACACCACCAGATTTAACCATAAAAACCCATTATTCCAATTAAAAACCCAAATATGAAAACCCACCCTGAATTATTTGCTTCGGTTCTAAGTTAATTACGCAACTCAGGATCTTGTGGATGTTGGAAACTCAGGGGTATGTGCTTGGGAGCCTCCTTGCTACTGGTCGCCTGTAACATCTCAAAAATTCATGTTCAATAAAATAACGACACGAGTCATACAAGACAAAAGTGTTAGAAACCCCGGATATAGTCAAAGATGTATGGTAGGATTTAAAGCGTTGACATGTTAATTAAACACCTCTGAACGACCTAATTATAAATCCCAAGACCCTAATATATGTTATAAACATCTGATATACTCAAATCCGGTAAACACTAACAATGATTGATTCAAATTACACAAGAATGGGATCCTACGAGGATATGCACGACAACCTTCATTTGCGGCACTTTCAAAAGGATCCAAGAAAACTTATTATCATATCAAGGTGGTGTGAACTGTTCATGACCCAAACATGAGGCCCCATACTGAAAATAATGGCCCAAAATCGTAATACATGAGTTGCCTGTTCGGAGCTTGAAAGGGCAAACCATTTTTGCCCTGATAAATAGCTTACGGACCGTAAAGGTCAACCCTTACGGTCCGTAAAGGTCAAGCCTTACGGTCCGTAAGGAGTCCCCAGATGCAGAAACTCGGACAGCAGCCTGTTTGAGCGTTTAACCAACTTAGAAAGATATTTTCTCATCCATGGGTGACCCCTAACAGTTCCTAGGCCTTAGGGGCACATGTTAATGATCTGGGAACAACACTAGACTTGCTTGGCATGATCTAATGAGAACAAAATCACTATAAAAAGGCCCTTTGGTTGCAACTTTGTGATCATCCATTCCATCTGCATTCTTGAGGACTTCTGGAGCTCCAAAGCAGACCCAAGTCATCTCTAATAGTGCATAGGACTTCTGTAAGTATGCTTAACCTTTCTTAGTTGAGTTTTTACTTAGTTTTAGCTTAAAAGTCAAACCGTCGTAATTAACGGTTGACTTAGCAATTAATCATTAATGGTCCAGTGATTAGTCAAATTGAAGGTAGTTATAAGTTGGTAATTATGTGGGCATTAAACCCTTAGAAGGGCACCCTCTGATTTCCACTCTAACTAAACCAATTGTCGGGTCAAAGTTGACTAGAAAAAGTCAACAGAATGCTAATCTTCGATTTAACGCCTAATTAACAATGTAGAAGGCATGTAACCTATTTTATCACTCATATAACTGGGTAATAAGTATAATAACTTGTCTAAGCTTGTTTGATCCGACAATTTTCTGTTTAGACCCGGTTCGGAACCGAAAGTCGCAAAACTTTGACTTTTGCTTTGACTTCAGTTCTGACCCGTTTTAGTAGAGATTAGAAATGCCTTAGGACTTCCTTAGGACCAGGTTACATGATAGTATAGCCCTCTGTGATTGGTTCATTGATTACCCGATTCGTTTACACGTTTCCGTTAAATGCTTAAAGTTGACCATAATGCCCTTTTGACCATAAAATGATAATTTAAGAAATGTGAAAGGACAATAATCTTTGATACTGAATTATAAACATGTCCCTAAAATTTCACATCAGTTGGAGGTCTAGATTAGGAGTTATGCTCATTAGCGTAATTATAACGCCTTTTAGTAATTAAACGGCGCAATTAGCATAAAGCCTATCTAAACCCACTATTTGACACCAAACCTTTTACCCACTGATGTAATATAATATTTTGAGATTTTTAAAAATTTTTATATATTTTTAACCTGCTCATAACCTGGGGTTATGGCATTGATTCGGTAAATACCGATTATACCCTTTTTCGGTCATAAAATGAGTTTTACATAGTATTTTGACACCAATCCAATTGCTACTGATTTTATATAATAAATAAAGTATTTTGAACTTTATAACCTGATCAGAAAACTCAGATTTCCTGTATAACCCGGAAATCGCTTAAAATGGCTTTTAAAGCGTATTAAACGCATAGTTTGGGTTTAAAACCATTTTGTCATATAAGACCTATTACCAACTGATATGACCTAATAAAATAAGTTATTTTACTGATGTATTCGGACCCGAATCTCAGAATTTCAATTAACCTCTTTTATAATCTTTAAAATGACCAAAATACCCCTACTAGGCTTAAATTGAGATTAAACTCGTTTTGGGCATAATGGAAGGTATCCTAATGATATCACAACATATTTAAGGCATATTAACTTAGGAAACCTATATATGATTCATTTGGTTACTCGTTACGCACTTGTCGCGTTCGGATCGGCTTATGTAACTAGTTTACATATATTAGCCGAAACGGGTCAAACCATATCGTTTTTATCTCAAAATCCAGAATGTGATTAAGTTACCCATATTAAACAAGCATACAAGCTTGTCGGGTCAAAACCACATTCTAAACCGGTCTTCGCCTTAATATGCGTTTGAACCGTGTCTTCCTTTTGGAAACTAACCGGTCTAAGTCTAAGCTTAATTAAAGATCCGTTAGGATTCTAATAGGTTATTAAAAACCTTCATTCCAGATTAGAAGCCCAGTAAAAGCTACGTGCACTTACTGTATTGGACTTATACTTTGCTCAGGTAAATACTCTTAACTTATTTTCCCTATACGGGCTTGGGATACGGTACTATAAAAGTACCGCTTGGTCGGGTGTGTGTAGTCATTTAAATCGGATTGTGATTAATGTATTTGCATGACCTGTTTAATATGTATTATTTGGTGTATGGCTTTTGGGGGTTAAATGACCATGTCCTGGATATCCTTGGCATCATTTTACGAAATGGCCACGACCTAAGCACGGGGTGTAGGCGTACACCTGACAGATGCATTATGTAAAAAACTGGTAATCCACTAAAAGAATCAACCTTGTGGGCATTATACCTGTGGCGTGTTAGTTAATCTTGTCCGGCCCTACAAACCGGCCCTGATGGACGACAAATAAGTAAAACTGTATAGAAGATTATATACAAATAATTTTCCCAAGTTATAAAAGATATTTTTGCCGAAGTGCATTCAAATCAATTTTCAAACTCTTTTCAAAATGAGTCAGTTAAGTTGTATTTACCAGTGTAAACTGACGTATTTTCCAAAATGGCTAAGTGCAGGTACTAGACGAAATAGGCTGGCTACTCCAGGCATCGTTACTCAAGCCTCGCAAGCTCTAGATGTCAAAAGTTTGTTGAACAGTTTTCCTTTTTATTTCGATCCGCCTGTGGATCCTTTACTTTCCGTTGTAATACTGGATATTACTTTATATTCGGATCGTAATATATTTATCTTTTGCTTCCGCTGTGCATTTATATATTGTGTTGTTTGACTATGATGATATCAACTGCGTCACGATACTCCCCACCGGGCCCACCGGTAATACGTGGAAATATCGAGGTGTGACAGGTTGGTATCAGAGCCAACACTGAGTGAATTAAACGCTAGCCTTTTGTGTTTAATCTCAGTTACACAGTTGCATATTCTCGAGTCTAGACAAGAATATAGGACAAATCCTAATTCGTTTTATTTTGTCCTTATTTGGTTCCTTTGTTACTTTTCTGATTAGCCCTTGCACGGGCAAGTCATTTTCTGTAGAAGTCCCGTTTAGGGCAACCATATACTTGTTTAAATTTTAATGGAACGATTATATATTTGAAATATCATTCCTATATTATAAGATCTACCATTATAATAAGATGGCAATATCTAAAAAGGACAAGACCTAGCCATATGTCACCTTAAGACAGGGCCAAGATGGTAGTTCCACAATTAGATTCAGATCCTTGTTAACATTTCAATTTAGGATTGTTCTGCGTTAAATATTAAAAAGAGTCTAAAGGGTAAAACCTAGCCTAAATGTCATTGCAGACATGGCCAAGATGGTAAAACTTATTCAAAAGATTCAAATCCTTGTTAAATATCTGAAAGCATATTAACATGCTTGACAAAATGTGATACGATAAAATCACATAAGCCATTCTTAAATGGGTTATTCTAAATTCCCTTTTTTATATAATCATCCCTTAAGGATGAAGTGCCCACGGGCTATAATTAACGTCCTCTGGACTAAAGACAGTGGTAGCCTACAACTCCCTGTCAAGAAAAGGTAATGAACTTTGATTCAAACCTTAATGCCTTGATTCCGTAAAATCATGGCCTATAAATTAAACTTGTCAACGAGACTAGGCCTTTTGTGCTATTATTAACCTTTCATTTAGGATTATGATAAAGATCCTGAACAATTATATATTTAGCAAATTAACTAAAATGTGTATTAAAAACATGGTTAATAAATCGTCAAGAACGATAGTACTGTATGGGCTTCTAAATAAACCTTGCCCTTATTTTCTTTTTGTAGCAATTAAAACTACATGGCTGACTCTGATGAGAAGAACAGTCATCCTCTGGGAAACCACGATGATGATAGGATTAATATAACCAGAGGAGAGCTTCGTACACTGATTGATACAACTGTATCTAAAGATGTAGAGGAGCAATTCAGGGAGTATAGTGAGACTCTCTGTACCCCACTCTAAGTCTGTCCCTAAGACTCATTCTGAGGCTCATAGCAAGCCGCCCTCCAAGAAAGAGGAACCAAAGAAGGATGATGATCGACATTCATCTAGTCAACACAGTGTTCACTCCAAGAGGATAGTGTTCGATAATGAACCACGTACCAAATCTTGTACTTATAAATACTTTGTTTCCTGCAAACCCCGGGATTTCACTGGGGAGAAAGGGGCAATTGATTGTATGATCTGGTTGGATGAAATGGACACAGTTGTCGATATCAGCGGTTGTGCTGAAAGGGACGTAGTGAAGTATGTATCCCAATCATTCAAAGGAGAGGCACTGGCATGGTGTAAGTCTCTCATTCAAGCTGCTGGGAAGATCCCACTTTACAACATTTCATGGGAACAGTTTGTTGCTCTCATTATGGAGAACTACTGCCCTCAACACGAGGTCGAGAGGATCGAGTCAGATTTCTTATCGTTGGTTATGACAAACTTAGATTGTCAAGCTTACCTCACCAGTTTCAATACTCTGTCCAGACTAGTTCCTTACCTAGTAACACCAGAACCCAAGAAAATTGCTCGCTTCATTGGGGGTTTAGCCCCAGAAATCAAAGCCAGTGTAAAGGCTTCAAGACCTGCTACGTTTAGGTCAGCAGCTGATCTCTCTCTGTCCCTTACTTTAGATGCGGTCAGGTTGAGATCGCTAAAGAAATCTGAAGAAAGTAAGAGGAAGCGCGATGATGATAACTCACGAGGGTCAGAGAAGAAGCACAAGGGAAACACTGATTCTAAGAAGTTTGGGTCTGGAAAGAATAGTCAGCGAACAGAGGAAAAGCCAAAGTGCACGACTTGCCAAAAATGCCACTTTGGAAAGTGCAGACTTGAGTCCAATTCTAAGTCAAGATCACCTGCATGTGGGTTATGCAAGTCTAAAGAGCACAAGACGATAGAGTGCAAGAAGATAAAAGACGCAACATGCTACAATTGCAATGAGAAAGGGCATATCAAGACCAACTGCCCTAAGTACGCCAAGAAGCCTGAAGAGGCCAAGAAGACCAACGCAAGGGTCTTCAGGATGGATGCAAGGGAAGCCGTCCAGGACGACAATGTGATCACAGGTACCTTCCTCATAAATGATGTATATGCAAGAGTACTTTTTTATTCAGGCGCTGATAAGTCGTTCGTAGATAATAAGTTTTGTGAACTGTTGAAATTGCATGTTAAAACCTTAAGTGTGAAGTATGAGGTGGAATTAGCTGATGGAACCATAGAAACTGCCTCAACCATATTAGATGGATGTTTCATATCCATTAAGAACCACTCATTTCCTTTGTCCCTACTTCCTTTGAAGTTAGCCGGTTTCGACATAGTTTTAGGCATGGACTGGTTATCTCATAACCAGGCCCAGATTGTCTGCAATAAGAAGCAAGTGGTGATCAAGACTCCTGTCACGGCCCTTGGCCCCGGTTTGACCCGGTCCAGAGCCGCGGGGCAGGAAATCCCGTGGTATTTAATTTAAAAACAGCGGAATACTTTTTAAACAGGATCAATTATTATTAAAACTGCTCGTTTGTATATAATATAGGGATAATTCCCATAATTTACAAACACTTGATTTCACTGGGAAATCCTTTATTTCTTTAAAACATGTTTCTTTATTTATTTACATTGAGCCACTTTCTAAGCTTGTAGTGCTACTTGGCACTTTTCCTTTGCTCACAACAGATCACCTGAAACATGTTTGAAAAAGGTTTTGTCAGCGGGAAATACTGAGTGAATCATTCTATTTAGTAAAACATCATGTTTATTATAATGTACAGTATTAAGAGCGATTACAATTGCCTCATCTTTTAAATTAACTGATCCAGTTGTCACTTTACCGGACTGTGACTGTGGACATATCACTTGTAGGGTCTTTTCACCCCAAGTGATAAATAATTAGTAGCTATGTGCACATCCCCCCACATACTGGCAGTAATTTCAGATAACAACGACTTAATCCCTGTAACTATAATTTTGATAAAAATATGCTTTCGAAAAGTATTTTGATAAAAAGAGAATGACTCACATTGTAGATTTTACGAGCAGAATATAAGCCTACTGATTAGCCTTGATTAACCTAATTTAATTAACAATGTACACACAGTCGGTTAGTAACTAATACAACAGTTACGACAATTCACGAGATTAAACCTTCACAACGAGTTATTAGTGCAATACTTAACAATTCAGTGGATTCTCAACGAATGACAGAGTATAGTCCGAATTCGAGCAGTACTCAAACATTCAAGTCGAAATCACAATGAATTAATAAAGTATAATCTCAATTTGAGCGGCACTTAAACAGTCGTTGGATAGTTATAATCGATCGGACGTTGAATCGTAATAGCGATCGAGTTATTACCCTGATTGTGGCAGCACTTCATGATCAGTGTGTGTTTTTGGAAAATAAACAGACGATAACTCCTTCTACGTAACTCGAATTTACGTCGTTCCAATTCCAAATTTCAAGTCCCAACGTCCTCTATTTATAGGTAAATTTTAGCTTTGTCGCGGCCCGCGTGAGATATAGCTTAATCTTACGCGGCCCGCATGACACCTATTTTTAGGTATAGGGTTGCCACGATTGGGACTAGCTTCGCTGACTCAACAGATTTCGTTATTTCAACTTCTTTCGCACGCAATTTAGATAATCGTCAACTAGGGTATTACCCCCCCTGAGTTTTAGGGGCCCTAATCCTGATTCTGAAAATTCTGGAAAAATTAGGGTTTGTGCAGAATTACTTGGGTCTCTCAATTAGGGTTTCCTATTAGATAAATTAATTAATTAAATATGACTTTTGATACGAGTTATTACAACTCCGTCTGGTGAATCACTTACCATTCAGGGAGATACCCAGTATGGACTGCCTGAGCAAGTGTCTATACTCAAGGCCTCTAAGTGTTTAAAGAAGGGTTGTGTCATCTACATGGCACAAGTGACTATTGATGAGCCAAAGCCCAAGATTGAGGATATCCCCGTCATTTCTGAATACCCTGAAGTGTTTCCTGAAGATCTACCCGGTTTACCACCAGATAGGCAAGTAGAATTCAGAATTGACATCATCCCCGGAGCAGCACCTGTTGCGAGAGCGCCTTATAGATTGGCACCAACAGAGATGAAGGAATTGAGGACGCAGTTAGATGATATGCTAGCCAAGGGTTTCATTAGACCTAGTTCGTCTCCTTGGGGAGCGCCGATCTTGTTTGTCAAGAAGAAGGATGGATCGATGCGTCTGTGCATCGATTACCGTGAGCTTAATAAGGTCACTATCAAGAATAGGTATCCTTTGCCCAGGATCGACGATCTGTTCGATCAATTGCAAGGGGCAAGATACTTCTCTAAGATTGACTTAAGGTCAGGCTATCACCAACTGAAGGTTAGAGATGAAGACGTTCACAAGACTGCATTTAGGACTCGTTATGGTCATTACGAGTTCCTAGTGATGCCTTTTGGGCACACTAATGCACCTGCCGCATTCATGGATCTCATGAATCGAGCCTGCAAGCCTTACTTGGACAAATTTGTTATCGTCTTCATTGACGACATTCTGATTTATTCAAAGAATCAGGACGACCATGAGAAACATCTTCGATGTATTCTTTCACTGCTTCAGCAGGAGAAGCTCTATTTTGGCTTCGAGAAGTCCAATTCCTTAGACATGTTGTAAGTGAGCGTGGAATCCAAGTGGATCCCGCTAAGGTGGAGGCTGTTATGAACTGGCAAGAGCCAAAGACGCCTACAGAGATTCGCAGCTTTCTAGGACTGGCAGGATACTATAGGCGATTTATTGAAAACTTTTCAAGGATTGCTGCACCCCTAACTTCTTTGACTAGGAAGAAAGTAAAGTTCGATTAGGGCCCTAAGCAGCAAGAAGCCTTTCATATCCTAAAGAAAAAGTTGAGCAACGCTCCTGTATTGACGTTGCCGGATGGAATCGAAGATTTTGTGGTATATTGTGATGCATCACACACCGGGATGGGATGTGTGCTTATGCAGAAAGGCAAGGTTATTGCCTATGCTTCACGTCAGTTAAAGGTGCATGAAAAGAATTACACCACCCATGATTTGGAGTTGGGTGTCGTTGTATTTGCACTGAAGCTATGGAGGCACTATTTATATGGTATCAAGTATGTGATCTATTCTGATCACAAAAGCCTCCAGCACCTGTTTAACCAAAAGGATTTGAACATGAGGCAACGACGTTGGATGGAAACTTTGAACGATTATGACTGTGAGATAAGATAACATCCCGGCAAGGCGAATGTAGTCGCCGATGCCTTGAGTCGAAAGGAAAGGGTGAAACCCATAAGAATCAATGCCAAGAGCATTTAGATAAAGAACAGTTTGAATGAAAGGTTGTTAGCTGCACAGAAGGAAGCTGTGTTGGAAGCTAACTATCCTAATGAAAAGCTAGGAGTAACTGAAAAACAGCTATCTCAGGGCAAGGACGGAATTCTGAGATTAAATGGACGAATATGGGTTCCAATTTATGGAGGACTTCGGAATATTATCCTCCAGGAAGCCCACAGTTCTAAATACTCCGTTCACCCTGGAGCCGATAAGATGTACCAGGATCTGAAAGCAAATTTTTGGTGGATAGGGTTGAAGAAGTATATAGCTACCTATGTAGCTAAATGTTTGACATGTGCACAAGTCAAAGCTGAACATCAAAAGCCGTCAGGTTTGCTACAACAGCCTGAACTTCCCACGTGGAAGTGGGAAATGGTGACGATGGATTTCATCACCAAGTTGCCGAAGACAAGGAAAGGAAATGATACTATATGGGTGATAGTAGATAGACTGACTAAGTCAGCACATTTCCTACCCATTAAGGAGACCTATAGCTCCGACATGTTAGCCCAATTGTACGTGGATAAGATTGTATCTCTACATGGCGTACCTGTGTCTATTATCTCGGACAGAGATACTAGATACACGTCACATTTTTGGAAAAGTTTCCAACAATCTTTGGGCACGCGCTTAAATTTTAGTACGGCTTACCATCCTCAGACGGACGGTCAGAGTGAGCGTACTATCCAAACGTTGGAAGACATGCTTCGTGCATGTGTGATTGATTTAGGTGGTAGTTGGGATAACCACTTGCCGTTAATCGAGTTCTCATATAACAATAGCTACCATACCAGCATTAAGGCTGCGCCCTTCGAGGCCTTATACGGTAGAAAGTGCAGAACGCCCGTTTGTTGGGCGGAGGTTGGAGATGTCCAACTATCAGGACCTGAAATAGTCTTTGAAACGATGGACAGGATTGTCCAGATTCGTGATCGCCTGAAAGCTGCCAGAGATAGGCAGAAAAGCTACACGGATTTAAACCGTAAACCTCTGAAATTCGAGGTAGGTGATAAAGTGTTGCTCAAAGTATCACCCAGAAAGGGAGTGATGCGATTTGGTAAGAAAGGTAAGTTAAGCCCGAGGTACATAGGACCATTCGAGGTCATCGAATGTGTCGGATCAGTTGCTTATAAGTTAAACTTACCTGAAGAGCTCAGTGGTATTCATAACGTATTCCACATCTGCAATCTGAAGAAGTGTTTCGCTGATGAATCACTAGTCATACCACATACAGATGTGCACATAGAAGAGAGCTTGAAGTTTGTTGAAAAACCTGTGTCGATAGAGGATCGACAGGTTAAGAAGCTTCGAAGGAAGAATGTACCGATCGTAAAGGTTAAATGGGATGCCCGTAGAGGTCTCGAGTACACGTGGGAGGTAGAGTCCACTATGAAAGAAAAGTACCCTCATTTATTTCAGTAAATCTCGAGGTCGAGATTTCTTTTAAGGGGGTGAGGATGTAACACCTCGAAAATTCATGTTCAATAAAATAACGACACGTGTCATACAAGACAAACGTGTTAGAAACCCCGGATATAGTCAAAGATGTATGGTAGGATTTCAAGCGTCGACATGTTAATGAAACACCTCTGAACGACCTAATTATAAATCCCAAGACCCTAATATATGTTATAAACATCTGATATACTCAAATCTGGTAAACACTAACAATGATTGATTCAAATTACACAAGAATGGGATCCTACGAGGATATGCACGACAACCTTCATTTGCGGCACTTTCAAAAGGATCCAAGAAAACTTATTATCATATCAAGGTGGTGTGAACTGTTCATGACCCAAACATGAGGCCCCATACTGAAAATAATGGCCCAAAATCGTAATACATGAGTTGCCTGTTTGGAGCTTGAAAGGGCAAACAATTTTTGCCCTGATAAATAGCTTACGGACCGTAAAGGTCAACCCTTACGGTCCGTAAGGCATGGCTTACGGACCGTAAAGGTCAACCCTTACGGTCCGTAAGGAGTCCCCAGATGTAGAAACTCGGACAGCAGCCTATTTGAGCGTTTAACCGACTTAGAAAGATATTTTCTCATCCATGGGCGACCCCTAACAGTTCCTAGTCCTTAGGGGCACATGTTAATGATCTGGGAACAATACTAGACTTGCTTGGCATGATCTAATGAGATCAAAATCACTATAAAAAGGCCCTTTGGTTGCAACTTTGTGATCATCCATTCCATCTGCATTCTTGAGGACTTCTGGAGCTCCAAAGCAAAGCCAAGTCATCTCTAATAGTGCATGGGACTTCTGTAAGTATGCTTAACCTTTCTTAGTTAAGTTTTTACTTAGTTTTAGCTTAAAAGTCAAACCGTCGTAATTAACGGTTGACTTAGCGATTAATCATTAATAGTCCAGTGATTAGTCAAATTGAAGGTAGTTATAAGTTGGTAATTATGTGGGCATTAAACCCTTACCCTCTGATTTCCACTCTAACTAGACCAATTGTCGGGTCAAAGTTGACTAGAAAAAGTCAACAGAATGCTAATCTTCGATTTAACGCCTAATTAACAATGTAGAAGGCATGTAAACTATTTTATCACTCATATAACTGGGTAATAAGTATAATAACTGGTCTAAGCTTGTTTGATCCGATAATTTTCTGTTTAGACCCGGTTCGGAACCGAAAGTCGCAAAACTTTGACTTTTGCTTTGACTTCAGTTCTGACCCGTTTTAGTAGAGTTTAGAAATGCCTTAGGACTTCCTTAGGACCAGGTTACATGATAGTATAGCCCTCTGTGATTGGTTCATTGATTACCCGATTCGTTTACACGTTTCCGTTAAATGCTTAAAGTTGACCATAATGCCCTTTTGACCATAAAACGATAATTTAAGAAATGTGAAAGGACAATAATCTTTGATACTGAATTATAAACATGTCCCTAAAATTTCACATCAGTTGGAGGTCTAGATTAGGAGTTATGCTCATTAGCGTAATTATAACGCCTTTTAGTAATTAAACGGCGCAATTAGCATAAAGCCTATCTAAACCCACTTTTTGACACCAAACCTTTTACCCACTGATGTAATATAATATTTTGATATTTTTAAAGATTTTTAATTATTTTTAACCTGCTCATAACCTGAGGTTATGGCATTGATTCGGTAAATACCGATTATACCCTTTTCGGTCATAAAATGAGTTTTACATAGTATTTTGACACCAATCCAATTGCTACTGATTTTATATAATAAATAAAGTATTTTGAACTTTATAACCAGATCAAAAAACTCAGATTTCCTGTATAACCCGGAAATCGCTTAAAATGGCTTTTAAAGCGTATTAAACACATAGTTTGGGTTTAAAACCATTTTGTCATATAAGACCTATTACCAACTGATATGACCTAATAAAATAAGTTATTTTACTGATGTATTCGGACCCGAATCTCAGAATTTCAATTAACCTCTTTTATAATCTTTAAAATGACCAAAATACCCCTACGGGGCCTAAATTGAGATTAAACTTGTTTTGGGCATAATGGAAGGTATCCTACTGATATCACAACATATTTAAGGCATATTAACTTAGGAAACCTGTATATGATTCATTTGGCTACTCGTTACGCACTTGTCGCGTTCGGATCGGCTTATGTAACTAGTTTACATATATTAGCCGAAACGGGTCAAACCATATCGTTTTTATCTCAAAATCCAGAGTGTGATTAAGTTGCCCATATTAAACAAGAATACAAGCTTGTCGGGTCAAAACCACATTCTAAACCGGTCTTCGCCTTAATATGCGTTTAAACGTGTCTTTCTTTTGGAAACTAACCCGTCTAAGTCTAAGCTTAATTAAAGACCCGTTAGGATTCTAATAGGTTATTAAAAACCTTCATTCTAGATTAGGAGCCCAGTAAAAGCTACGTGCACTTACTGTATTGGACTTATACTTTGCTCAGATAAATACTCTTAACTTATTTTCCCTATACGGGCTTGGGATACGGTACTATAAAAGTACCGCTTGGTCGGGTGTGTGTAGTCATTTAAATCGGATTGTGATTAATGTATTTGCATGACCCGTTTAATATGTATTATTTGGTGTATGGCTTTTGGGGGTTAAATGACCATGTCCCGGATATCCTTGGCATCATTTTACGAAATGGCCACGACCTAAGCACGGGGTGTAGGCGTACACCTGACAGATGCATTATGTAAAAAACTGGTAATCCACTAAAGGAATCAACCTTGTGGGCATTATACCTGTGGCGTGTCAGTTAATCTTGTCCGGCCCTACAAACCGGCCCTGATGGACGACAAATAAGTAAAACTGTATACAAGATTATATACAAATAATTTTCCCAAGTTATAAAAGATATTTTTGCCGAAGTGCATTCAAATCAATTTTCAAACTCTTTTCAAAATGAGTCAGTTAAGTTGTATTTACCTATGTAAACTGACGTATTTTCCAAAAAGGCTAAGTGCAGGTACTAGACGAAATAGGCTGGCTACTCCAGGCATCATTACTCAAGCCTCGCAAGCTCTAGATATCAAAAGTCTGTTGAACAGTTTTCCTTTTTATTTCGATCCGCCTGTGGATCCTTTACTTTCCGTTGTAATACTGGATATTACTTTATATTCGGATCGTAATATATTTATCTTTTGCTTCCGCTGTGCATTTATATATTGTGTTGTTTGACTATGATGATATCAACTACGTCACGATACTCCCCACAGGGCCCACTGGTAATACGTGGAAATATCGGGGTGTGACATCGCCTATTCCACCTCCCAAGTTAAGAGGCGAATCTTTGAAAGATTTGAGCACCATCTGAGGATTCATATCATTTGGTATTTAACTGAGCTTGATAATCACATTTTTAATGATTTAATACTCATTCTTTACATGACTACTTATCATAAGGCTGGACAGTATGGGGTTAGTCCTCGGTGCGTCTAGGGCCGGCGACGGTCCACACACCGTGCCGCCCCCCTCCGTCCCCTTCTTGACCGTCCGCCTCTAGCCGTTTGAGATGATCCACAAAATGACAAAACATTGTGGGTTTCGAGGACTTTTGACCGTTTGATTAAAAAAATTTCCAATTTCAATTAATAAACGGCCATTTTTTAAATTTATACCAAATTCACTCCAACTTTTATAAATACTCACCACTTTTACACCACTTTTACACCATTTTTCACACTTTTTCACCCACTACGATCTCATATCTCTCTCACATTTTATAAACACTCTTCCCTTTTTATATAAACTCAACATTTTTATACCATTTTTTACCCATTACCACCCCATCTCTCTCTCAAAATTTACCATGGCTTCACCTTCTTCCATTTCTTCATCTTCTTTGTCTACGTGGAAATTATGTTCCAGTTAATTTGGAACAACAAGATTTGAACATGTTCTCTTTACGTAACGAGTACACACATCATAATCTACAAGCGGACTTGGTGGAGTACATTTGGAACAATGCTCAAAACGAACCAGACCACCACATGCAGGACGAAGACTAGTAGCTTTTTTTTAATATTTATTTGGATTTTTTTTAAGTTTATGTTTTTTTAATTTATTAGGAATTTTTTTTAAGTTTATGTTTTTTTTAAGTTTATGTATTGTGTTTTAATATTAATGAAAATATTTTCTTAATTTATTTGTTAAATGTTAAAAATAGTGGAAGATTAAAAAAATAGTGGTGGGGTAGGATCATCCTCCCATTTCCACTAAAATTGTGGGATTGACCATCCTCCCAAGGATGGTGATGTGGCGATGACGTGGCGGATCATCATATAGCCTAAGAAAACTAGTTGAGCATTCCAGAAATATCTGCACGAGATATTGAAGGCAAGAAAATAGACAAGAACGTATGGAACCCGCTCAACTTTAATGCATTAGTATATTATCATGTAAAGGTAACATTAGGGGGGGGGGGGGGATATTCCACGGTCCTCCCAACCGCTGGAGTGATCACACTCCACAAGCTAGCTTAGCCCCATTGCTGCCTGGGGGGTAAATACCCAACCGAGAGCGAAGAGCTTGGCTGTGGTATGCAGACACCAAGATTCGAACCCGGGACCTCTAGGGAGAGGGTGGGTGGGGCTGGCCAACTGAGCTACCCCAGCTGGTTGTAAAGGTAACATTAGAGTAATTATTAATCAGCTAATTTTACCAAATTTTCATATCGGATTTGGGTTTTTAAGTTGGAAAGGGGGTTTTCATGGTTAAATTTGATGGTAGTGGTGTGATGGCAGAAGTGGTGGTTGTGTGACGGTTGTGGTGGGAGAGGTTAACGGTGGCAGGCGGGTGGTGGTGGTTAGGTTAGGTGATGGTGGGGGTGGCTGGTGGTAGGAGTGGAGGTGGTGGTGAGTGTGTGAGAGATAGATGGAGAAAGAGAGAGAATTGAATAAATAGCTAAAATATCTATTTAAAATGTTTTATATAAATATAGGGGTAAAAAGACTAACTTGCCCTCACATGGGGTCCACTTGTTCATATTTTAACTATGAAAATAAACTGAGTTAGGGTCAAAAGACGTAACGTGTAAGAGTTTGCAAACATTAAGTACGTTTTTTGTACGTTTTAAAGAAAAAGGATATAGTTTGTATTTTAATGTCAACGTAAAGGACGATTTTTGTAATTTACTCATTTGTTAATGAAGTGTATAACCTTATTGCAAGAATAATTCTCATTTCATTCTTAATTTCTTACATCCGTGATTTACATAACTTGACTCTTCAACTACAGTACCTAACTCAATTATGATTACACCATTGCTAATTTGCTATAGAAAATAAGATAAAGACTCACACATACCTTTTGTTAATTATTATTTTTACTATTGTATACTATTGATAGACAAAGTGAATGAATAGTAACTATATTTGTTTTAAAGATTTTTTTATATATGTTATTTAGTGGTTTTTTTATGTGTTATGTGGTTCTTTTATTATCTTATGTAACTTGCGTTTGTTTTTTATCGATGTAATTCACGTGTCAGTATTTTTTGATCATATCAAGATTTTTTTTTCTCTATGGGTTGATGTAACGAGTGTAGGCGGCATAACAAAATAAACCGATACCGATCAAATTCCCGCCGTGTTGGTATATTTTTGGTCATATCATGATTTTTTTTCTCTATTGGTTGCTATAATAAGTGTCAGTACCGTAGTTAAACGAACAGATATCCACCCACCGCGCAACGCGCGGATTTAATAACACTAGTATATATAAAAAGGCATTGATCTTTGAACAAAGATATACATGTGCACTACTTCTTACTGAGAAATGACAACAAAAAAATAAGTGAATTAAAAAAGAAATAGGCAACTATCAAATGGTATGTATGCAAAGTTTCAGCTTAATCTGCTTATTAAGTACAAAAGGAAAAACTTGCATTTTGCGAGATCCATTCGTTGTAGCTGCTTCAAAGCCTCATTAAAGAGAAAGTTATCATCCAAGTCGAATCAAATAAATCAAACGTTTAACAATTTACCTCTAAGATAGAGGGAATGAAAGTTATAACGGTAACAAATAGAAGCTAATGAATAGTAGTTTTAATATAATATATAGTTTTTTTTATAATAATAGTTATTTTCTTTACTTTTTAACCTTAATCATTTTTTTAATATCATGGGTTGGGATAAGTTTGGTGTCAACCGGTATCGAGCCAGTACTTGTATCGAAAATACCGGTACGGTCCTGTTCGGTCGGTACATGAAGGTAAAAACCGGCACTAGTACAGAAAACGACAAAAGTTGGTGTCGAATTGATATTGGAAATCTTTTGGTTCGGGAAATTCAATGCTACTACCCGGTACCATTTGCTCATCCCTGATCACGAGTACCGTACGAACAACTGTATCGTAAAACTTTTTTTTGTTGTTGTTTTTTTCTTCAATTTTTTATTTTTAATTTTTTTAGTTTTAGGGGTATGGATGAGCTTGGTGCCAACCGATACAGAATCTGTACTGATACCGAAAATACTGATTACGGTACCAATATATGAAAGTAAAAAACGGTAGTGAACCAGTATCAGGAACGCTAAAAGTCGGTACCGAATTGGTACTTAAAATCTTTCGGTTCGCCAAATTTGGCACCGGTACCCAGAACCATTTGCTCATCTTTGACCATGGGTTTCATACAACTAACATCGTTACCATACAACTTTTTTGGTTGATTTTCTTTCGGTTATCTTTTAGTCTTTTTTTCTACATTTATTTTATTTTTGTCAGCAGTTCCGTTCGCAACGCGCCTGTAGTGATTTCAAAACACATGTAAACACAGACTAAATAACAAAAGAAATTCACCGCGTTACGGCGAATTTATTTAAACCTTGTTTGCTATAGAAAATAAGATAAAGACTCACACATACCTTTTATCAAGACTCACACATACAATTTAACTCAATTGCTCACCCTAATTGTTTGAAGATTTCCGTTTAAGAAGAATAACATAAAACTTTTGGAGTTCGAGGAGCACTAGACCTTCAACACAATTTTGAGCCTATTAACGCAATACTTAATGAAAAAGTTGTATGGTGGGCTTGGTCTGATCCACTTTGAAATGCATTTAACTGTTAACCCAATACTTTGAAATTGATGGCCTATTCCAAAACAGCATGTTTTTGCTCTTATTTTATATGTACCAAAATGAATACATAATTGAATTATATGAATTAACAAATATCCACTATAATACACGAACTCTTGTGAATAAAATGTTGGAACCGACCTAGAAAAAAGCGGATGGAACTAGAGATACAACCCTAAACCGAAGACCCGACCTGAACCGGTTTTGGTTTGGAACAGATGATACGACGAACCGATTGAAACCGATGGTTTGGCATTCTGCACATGAACTGCACGCTTTGAGCCCACCGGTTTAAGAATCAGTTTGGGATTGCAGCCAAACTATTACCATCCGAGATTAATTTGTGACTGAAACTGGTGTAGATTCGAGAATCACTCGACCCTTAGCATTATGCGACCCAACATCTTTTTGCACCAAGACTTTATAATAGCAATTGCAGACTAGAATTTATAGCAGCAGTTGTGGAAAACCAATGCATGAGATTAGGATATTTATATGAATCTTGTTGAGTAGTAGCTAAAAACATCATGATTGACCCCTGACAAAAAGATGTGCCAAAAAACGTTTCCTTGAGAAACACCTGATGCCTTCAAAAAGACTAGATTCTGAGATGTTAACACTTCATAAAAATGCAACCCTTACTAAAAGATGTGCCAAAAGCTTTTCCTTGAGATACGCCTGACTTCTGTGACGAACATGAGGATAAACAGAACAAAACAACAAAATTTCGCCAAGAGTCCCACATCCACAGGTTGTGTTGTGTTTGGGTCTGTTTATCACCCATATGAAATAAATCTCCGTTATATCGTCCACACATTTGTGAACAGAAGTAGCTTTATTTTCTAATCTTCTTTCATTTCGCAGTAGCCAAATTTTCCATAGAAAAGCAAGGAAAATGACATGAGTGAGTTTCTTCCTTGCACCCAATATTTTTTTATCCCTCTAACGCCTCCAGCATGCCTCTTACTGCTGATATATTTGCCATCACCGGGATTTTAAACCATGTGCAAATCGACCACCACACCATATTTGCGTACAAACAAGAGACGAGTAAGTGGTCTGGATCCTCATTATGAATTCCACAGTTAGTGCACAACAAGGAATGCAGGGTGATTCCTCTAGCCTGTAAAGAGAGAAGGGTCGCTATTTTTCCTAACACTGCTCTCCAGGTGAAGTAACGAACGTTAGGTGGCACCAATTATTCCGTCTATATTTACAAGTTAACCTTATACTGTCCCACGAGCCTCTTCCATGACCCTTCTAATAAGATTCGTCAAAAACAAAACACCTTTATTATTCACCCAATTCCAAGAATCACCTGTTGGTTTTTAATATACTCCGCCTTCTCAGCATCATTCCATTGCTAATTTGCTATAGAAAATACGGTAAGGGCATGTTTGGCTAAGCTTATTTAACACATATGAAGAGAAGCCATGAAGCTGCAATTTGAAGTACAAATGCATCTAACGAAACAATGTTGATGAAGATTAATATTCATTTGCTTTTTCTTTGTAACTTAACTCACAGCTTCTAAATAAAGAAACATAAAATGCTTTGCATACAGACTTCTAAGGTTCAAAAATCAAAACAGAGACACACAGATACATACACCTCAGTGTGTGTCAGTGAAGAGAAGACCTTGAAGCTTGCAATTAGAATTACAAATTCATTCATGTGAAAAAGAAACAGACATTCTATTCTACTTTGAATCCAAGAAACCAGTAGTAACAACACAGACAGTAGTATTTATTTAGGTTAAATTATTAAGCAGTTCAATTGTTCAAAGATAAATGATTCACGTTTTGAGTCACATAGGCTGCTTTAATTGGGCCCAGTCCACCTTCTTAAACAAGCCCAACTTAATATTACTTGTATCATTTATAAAAGTCATTTGATATCTTAAACTAGTTAGGTAAGCAAAACTTAATATTACCTGTAACATTCATAAAAGGTCATTTGATAATAGAGTCATTAAAATAAAAATTAAGGGATAATTAAGTTGGGTTAATACACTTCTTTTTTTTAAAAAAACTTTTAGTTTTATAAAAATATAGGAATTTTGTAATAGAGTGAAATTTATAGGAAAGTTGTTACTATAAGGCTAAATGAAGTGTATTTACTATACATGAGAATGAGAAATAGCATGTAAAAATTATGAAGACAGGATGAATGAAGCAAACTCTCAAGATTGCTTATGGTGAATGTTGGGAACGAAATGGAAACAAAATCAACCAAAATAACTAAATTTGCGGATAATCATAAAGTTAAAATCGGGCTCAAGATATAGTGAATTTGCATTACATCTCTCCAAGTATTTTCGAATAGAGCCTAAATTTTTTATCTCAAACATGGGCAAAAAAATTGTGATTTTCAGAGACAGCCCTGATTAAAAACACATCCATTCATATTACCAGCAACCACAAGTAAAAAACAGAAAAGAATACAAATTCATTCTCATTCATATTGCCCGCAACCAAAATAGAGAAAGGGCAGGGGCGGAGGGCAAAAGGTTCCTTCAACGAATTTTGACTTTTGAATTTTGACCATTCATTCGTATTGGACTTCAAAGAAAAGGAAATTGTTTTCATCTATGGGCTAAGACCATCCCTATTCACACCCAACCCAACCCAACCAAACTATTCATTAAAAACTAGACATGGTCCAAACCAACATCAAAGCCTTACACGAATTTCGTTATAACCCGTAAATATTTTTACCCTCATATTTTGTTTTATTTTATTTTACATACTTATCGATTCCAAAAAAATGATATTCAAAATTGATGAACTAATAAGTATTTACAAAATCATTTACCGAGTTTGTAACTAATTGAAAAATAAAAACTCAATAAAGTGTTGTAACCAGGTTTGTAAGTTGTAAGAGTATCCACAATAAGACCCATTAAAAACACCTAAAAACATGTCCAATCAGCTGACACATCAGAAAAACACTCACCCTTCAAAAACATCAAAAACATCAAAAACCCACTCAATAAGAAAACACAAAAACACATAAAAACATTGCCACATCATCACCACCTTTTACATTTAATTTTAATTACCTATCTTTTTCTTTCAATAAAATATTTAAGAATCCTATAAATTATTTTGATGGATAAAAATTAAAAAAAATTAAAATTTGAAATTTGAAAATTTTAATTTATTTTTAGTTATCAGTTTTTTACTTTAATATTTAAAGGTTTATATATTTAAAGGTTTTTTTTTTTTAATTTATCACCCAACCCCCCACCCTTTGGCCCCACCACCTGACAACATGCATCTCAATATGCATTCTTCAACAAATATGCATCTCAAATACACAGGGAAAAAAAATGATACCCACAATAGGAACAAATGGATGAGGTGGACAAATGGCAAAAAAACAAACCAAAAAAATGAGCTATTAGGGATAGGTAAACAAGTGATCATTGCACGTCAAATTAAAATTCTTTTTTTTTAAACATCAATCTTTCTTCTCTACTCCTGAATAACACCGCTTAACTTCTCTACTCCTAAATAACACCACTTAATTACTCCGACCAAGATTCCTCCCTCGGTCAAACCAACGCAACTTTTTGTTGCCTATCACTGGGTTGTACGACACATCTCAAATTTAATACCTCGACATTTCTTTAGTTTGTAAAAAAGTTTAGTTTATTTAATCAAACTAATTAACCATCTGTTACATAGTAACACGAAGTAGTGAAAATTAATATATCAATATAGCTTTATTAATTTTATTAGTGAAATACAACTTGTGGGAACTGATTTTTCTACTTAGCTTAAACTTAGTTCCGTGAGATGTGGGCCTATAAGTTGGGCTTAAAAATTAATGGATTCCGCGAGATGTGGGCCCATAAGCTGGGCTTAAAAATTAATGGAAATTGCGACCCAACTTACAAACATGGACAACAAAAGTCTAAACTCTAAATGAAATATGTAAAGACCATCCCGTTCGACACCGGTTGTTTTCTTTCACGACTCCACGTATCAAAACCAGCCAACTAGCCACTGGGTGTGCAATATTTGACGGACTAACTCAAAAGTAAACCGAACCAAATTACATACTTATATCCCACTCCTCTCTCCTCTACATCGGTGTTCGTAATGTTTGACAAACACCACTAGAACATCTTATATGAAAATGTATGACCTAATCTCACCAAATCCATGACTTTGTCATCTCATTTGTCGATCCCTTAAAGCACGCACACACACTTGGCTTAAACTTTGTCATCTCATGTTTGAGTGAACTGATTTATATTCATGCTTTTAACAATTCATTTGGATTTATAATGGTTATAAAAATATCCTAGCAATGTCTTTTAATAATTCTTAACAACATAATTTGATATTATTGGTTATATTAGTACTAGTGTTTTCTGATCAGAAATTACACGTTTTGTCCTTTATTATAATACCATTTTTGAGGCGGTGTCATTTTCAACGAATTTTGACAGGTTTTGGCCTTTATAGGAAAAATCCATGCATGTTACTTCCTTTGGCCCTAACCCAGTTAGTTTTTCTTGTTAAATCTGATCATGTGGACCCCATATAACGGGGTTATGGTGTCCTCAACCACCATCCAGCAACATAATTACCATCCAGCACCGCAACCACCATCATCAACTGCATCTCAACCATCCACCACTCTCATCAGCCTTCAAATTAAAATGTAGAGAGAGAGATTGTGTGTGAGATAGAGAGATAAACCGAGAGTGAGACTAGAGAGAGAGAGAGAGTCGGATGGAGAGAGATAAACCTGAGAAGGGGTGGGTTATGGTGGCCGATTCCGGGTTAGAGTTCCGATTTGGGGTTAGTTTTGGTTTGAAATAGGGGTTGCGATTTCGATTGCGGTTTGAAATTGGGGGTAAGGTGGTTGTAGTGATGGACTGAAAGAAGGGGATGGCCAGAGAGAGAGAGAATAGACAATCGAGTGGTTTGTGATGGTTGGAGATAGAGTGGGTTGTGTGGGTTGTGGTGGCCGGTGAAGGCTAAGGTGGGGTGGTTGGGGCGGAGAAAGCTGAGGTGGTAGTGGGCAGGGTGGCGATGAAGGCTAAGGTGTGGTGGGTGGGGGCGGTGAAGGTTGTGGTGGTAGGAGGTGGTGGCGTAGGAACGTTGGTTGAGTGCATTTACATGGATCCATATTTGTTTATTTTACAGGCGACGACTAGAAGTTGTAGGGATTTATAAGGCCGTTCAATTCTCCGATTAAACTCCGGTGGAGGTGGTCGTGGGTTAGGGGTGGCTGGGGAGAGAGAGAGGTGAGAGGGGAGAGATAAGTAATATATGGATAGATATTTGTTATTTGTATATATTATAAATATAAATTTTTAAACTTTAATTTTTATTTATTAATTTAAATATTTTAACTAAATATTTTAATTTTTGATTTATTAATTTAGTCCTTTTAGGTGAAATGACAAAAATGCCCTTACACGATCAGATTTAACAAAAAAAATTGATTGCATTAGTGCTAAATGACAAGACGTGCAACAACTTTTCCTATAAGCAGAACCTGTCAAAATTCGTTGAAAAGAACAACGCCTGAAAAAGGGTATCAAGATAAAGAACCAAACTTGTATTTTTCCCAAAATCTGAATAATAATATAACCCTTTATGAATACAATTGCCTAATAATCCAATTATAGAATTATATATATATATATATATTATGTGATCATATCGGGCAAAAGTATTGTAAGCTAGAAAGCAGTAGTAGATGTAGAGATGCACAAAATAATCAGTAAAATGAGTTAAAGTATTGTAAGCTAGAAAGCACCAGTAGAGGTGCACAAAATAACGGTAAAATAACTGAAACCGTTCATTAACTGAAATTGTAATTGGTTAATAACTGATTAGTGTTTTTTAGCCATAGGTTCGTAACCGGTTTGAGAATTTTAAAAAGAAACCGGTCTTAATTGATTTACCAGTTAACCAAAAAATAAGAAAAAACCGGCCAAAGGAATAACCAAAAAAATTTGAAAAAAAATAGTTAAAGAAAAAATGAGATAAGCCTGCTTGTTCGATTACTAGAGAAAAAACCATTTTAACCGAACCAGCTAGAGAAGAAACCATTTTGTGCACCTTTGCACCTCTAGACACTAGGCTTCCGGCAATTTATTGGGCATCCTCCCGGCCCATTGAGGGATGAAACACACCCTTTATAAATCTTAAAGTATATATTGATACAAATTCTTTTCTTTATCAAAAACACATTAATTACTTCACTTAATTAATATAAAACTTTTATTATAATTTACTTTTTCTTTTCTTTTAGAGATATTTCGTTTTTGTCGATTTACTTAAGTTACCATTATTTATTTACGTTACGTAATTCATCAATTCAATTTATCAATGAGTAAATTGTCAAAATCGTTTATGAGGTTTAGGTATGTTTGTCAGTTTCATCCAAAACAACTTTTCTGTACCATATTGTCCTTTACTTTTGAGACTTTTTGTCATTTTCGTCCAAACATCTAATTTGCTTTGTTTTTTCTATCAGATATTTGGATGAAAATGGCAAAAAAAAATCCCAAAACTCAAGGACGATTTTGGCAAAAAAGTTAGAAGTTTGTATGAAAATGACAAAAAGTTGTAGAAGTTGTAAGGATTTCGAGGCCGTTCAATTCTCCGATTAAACTCCGGTGGAGGTGGTCGTGGGTTGGGGGTGGCTGGGAGAGAGAGAGGTGAGAGGAGAGAGTTGAGTAATATAAAGAGAGATATTTATTATTTATATATATTATAAATATAAAATTTTAAACTTTAATTTTGATTTATTAATTTAAATATTTTAACTAAATATTTTAATTTTTGATTTACTAATTTAGTCCTTTCAGGTGTGTAATGACAAAAATGCACTCACACGATCAGATGTGACAAAAAAATTTTGACTGCATTAGTGCTAAATGATAAGACATGCAACAATTTTCCCTATAAATGGCAAAACCTGTCAAAATTCGTTGTAAATGACAACGCCTGAAAAAGGGTATCAAGATAAAGAACAAAACTTGTAAATTTTCCAAAATCTTAATAATAATATAACCCTTTATGAATACAATTTCCTAATCCAATTATAAAATTATATATATATATATATATATAGGGAGCCGCTAAAATAAGAACCACCTCCAGTTGTAAGAACCGCGAGAACCACTTTCAACCAATCAGATTTTGCCACTCAAAAGGTTATTTTGGTCTTTTAACACCAAATGTCATATTCCCACCCTCTCTCCTCATTTATATGTGTCAGAACTGATCTGTGCTCTCTTTCTATCTCCATCTTTCTATCTCCTCTCTCTCGAATACCTAAAGCAAATCACAGGGAACCAAAACCTTCATCTCTCCCTCTCGATATATACATCAGGCGACCACAACACCTTCCTCAACTCATCTTCGCTCACCACTCAACCCTCCCCCTACCCCTGCTCAACTAAACGACCGGCCACCACTGTGGTGGTGGCGGCACACAGCGACGGCAGGGCCGGAGAACAGAAACGGAAGCTCCGTGAGAGAGAGACGAGGCGGAGCCGGGGAAGGCAGTGCCACCATGAAGGCGGCGGTGGTGCATCTGTTTCACGGCGGCGGTGGCACGGTGTTTGCGGCGGTGGGTGGAGGTTCTCCGACGCGTCCATTTACGTTGTGGTGTTATGTCGTTTCTGCTTCTTCTGCTTAAAGCCGTCGCCGGGTTTGGTGGGTTTGGTGGTGTGGCAAAAGTGGTGGGTGACGGTGGAGGGTAGGTCCAACGGAGATGAGGGAGATGATTTGCATCTGGTGGTGGTGGGTTTAAACGGGTTCAGGTTTGTTTCGGTTGTTGATTTGTTGGTTTGATCTGTTGGTTCAGGTTTGTTTCGACTGTTGTTGTGTGTGTTGATTTTGTTGGTTTAATCTGTTGATTTGTATGTTCTATTGTTCTTGAATCTGATGGTGGTATGTTGGGTGATTTTTTGGATAGTGATTTTTGGTGATTTGTGAATTTTTTGAATGTTTGAACAGGTTACCTTTTTGCTGGGTTTTGTTTGAACATATATCGAAATCCAGGCATGGTTACCTTTTGATTATGTGGGTTTTGATATGGTCGATTTTGGGCGGCGATGATGAAAAAAAACGTAAATTTAGATGACGATGGCGCGACAAGGATGGCGGAGGGTAGGTTTTTTGAACCTGCAACTCCATTTTTGCAGCCTTTTTGATTATCGGATAATCTGAGCCAAACCCCTTTTTTTTCGAGATACACTTTGTTTTGATGTTGTTGGTTTTTCCCCCCTAGTCGATGATGATAACAATATATCTGAGACACCTCCCGAGTTTGCGATTTCTGGGTGCGTTCGTTTTTGCGTAAAAAAGTTTTTGTAAAAAAAAATTAAACCGTAAACTTTTTATCGTAAAACGTAAAAACGTGAAGCGTAAAAAGTGTTACGTAAAACGTAATTCGTAAAAAGTTTTACATAAAACGTAAAAAGTTTTAACGTAAAACGTAAAAAGTAAAACGTAAAAAGTAAAAAGTAAAAAGTTTTACGTAAATCGTAAAACGTAAATTTTTTTTAGTAAAACGTAAAAAACGTTAACGTAAAAAACCTGAATTTAAAAATGTTAACGTAAAAAACGTTAACGTAAAAAACCGGCGCGTAAAACGTAAAGTTTTTAACGAAAAACGTAAAACGTAAACTTTTTTAACGGAAAACGTAAAACGTAAACTTTTCAAACTATTAACCTAAAATGTAAAAATTAAATCGTAAAGCGTAAACTTTTTAACGCACAAATGTAAAACGTACTCTTTTATGTAAAGTTTTTTTAACGTAAAACGTAAAAAACGGCACGTAAAAAACCGGTCGAAAAAACAACGCGAAAAAACGGAGCGTAAAAACAGGGCGTAAAATGTTCCGTAAAGAAACGCTCGTAAAAAAAACGGGGCGTAAAAAACGCTCGTAAAAAACGGTTTAAAAAAATTATCATTAAAATCTGAATTTAAAATATTGTTTAATATAAAATTCTGTTTTCTAATAAAAAGTAATTAAAGAATAGGACAAAAAAGAAATTAAATATAATATATATAAAAAGACAAAAAAAGTAATTTTACTTAAATACCCTTTAGGATTAAAATATTAAAGACATAATAAGACAAAAAATACTTAATATTATTTTTAAATACTTTTAATCTCATCCATCCATCATCTTGATCTAATGGCTAGAAAGTGGTTCGCGCGGTTCTTACAACTGGATGATGGATGTATGAGTTGAGATTAAAAGTATTTAAAAATAATATTAAGTATTTTTTGTCTTATTATGTCTTTAATATTTTAATCCTAAAGGGTATTTAAGTAAAATAATATTATATATATATATATATATATATATATAAGGAGCCGCTAAAATAAGAACCACCCCGAGTTGTAAGAACCGTGAGAACCACTCTCCACCAATCATATTCAGCCAACAAAAAGGGTATATTAGTCATTTACCTTAAATGTCAAATCATTCCTCTCTCCTCACTCCTCTCTTTCTTTTCTATTTAAAAGATGCAGACTTCAAATCACCCTTACCTATCCATTTTTTAAAACCCCACCCCCTGTTTCTCTCTCTTTCAACCACCATTACCGTCGCCATCGCCGGCGTCGGTGATCGTTGCCGGCCGTTGTAACACCTCGAAAATTCACGTCCTATAATGTATTGACACGTGTCATAAGCTTGAACGTGTGAAAGAATACCCTAGAGGGACTAAAGTTGACAAACTTGAAAAGTATATGAAAATACGAGTTCTAAATGTGAACAGTGAATAAATATATTGTACATTAACCCCTAAATAATGTTTATACCATCAAACGAATAAATCATGGATCATACGAAGCTAAAAGTGAGAGATTACAAACTACAGGGGTTAAATGTGTCAACATGTTTAAGTTATACCTCTGAGTGACCTTTTGACAAACCCGAATCTTTGTAACTGTTAAGTATGCTCACTAGAATGCACGATATAAATTTCATAAAGTTTCGTTAACGTTTGAGAAAGTTATGATCAAATTCGTAAGCGAGGGGTTAAAGCGTTAACGTTGAAAGTTATGACTTTTCGGGTTAACCAGAAGTGTCCAGGGACTTGGCAAAGTGGGTATAAGTCCTAAAGCCCTTGTAGGTAAATAATAAGGGGTCAAATTGCAAAATATAAGCTTGGTTGACCTTTCGAAGAGCCAAGGGGCAAGATGTGGAAAACAGAAAATGAAAAATCTGTTTACAGGAGTCAGGCGGGCCGCGTAAAGGTTAATGAAACCTTACGCGGGCTGCGTCAGGACGTCAGATGCAGAAAATGCGAACAGCTTCCTGTTTTCGCACATATCCGACCTTTAATCGATCTTTTTGCATTGTGGGCGACCCCTAGGCACCCCCTAAGCACTAGGGACACATGTTAGTGATTTGTGGTCAGTGCTAGACTTGCTTGTCAACAATTTGTGGTGTTTAAAACACTATAGAAAGGCCATGAGTTGCAACAAGTCCCTCACACCTTCATCTGCACATTTGGAGCATTTCTGGAGCCAAGGACTTCTCTCAAGTGATCACTAATCAAGCTTAGGACCTTGGTAAGTGTGCTTATCCTTTCTTAGTTAAGTTTTAGCCTAGTTTTAGCTTAAAAGTCAAACCGTCGTAATTAGCGGTTGACTTCAAGATTAATCACAAATGGTCCAGTGATTAGTCGAATCAAAAGTAGTTATAAGTTGGTAATTATGTGGGTAATAAACCCTCAAAAGGGTTCCCCTGATTCCCACTCTAACTAGGTCAAATGTCGGGTCAAACTTGTTAAGAAAAAGTCAACAGGATACTTAAATTCTAATTTATGCATAATTAGCAATGTAGAACACATACAACCTGTTTGATCATTAATGTAACTTGGTAATAAGTGTAAGAACATGTTTAAACATGATCAACCCGACAATTCTCTGTAAAGACCCGGTTCGGAACCGAAAGTCGCAAAGCTTTGACTTTTGCTTTGACTTCAGTTCTGACCCGTTTTGGTATGATTTAGAAATACCTAAGAGCTCCATTTGGACCAGGTTACATGCTAGTATAACCCTCTATGATTATACACCATGGTTCATTAGTTAACCAATTAATACGCATGATTCCGCTAATTGCTCATATGTTGACCATTATGCCCTTTTCACCTTAAAACGTGATTTGTGAAAATGTAAAAGCGTAGAAACCTTAGTTACTAATATATAAACTTGTATGCAAAGTTTGACATCAGTTTGAGGTGTAGATTAAGAGTTATGCTCGTTAGCGTAAAATGAAAGCTTTATGTTAATTAAACGACATAATTAGCGTATAGTCTATTTAAACATACTTTTTGATATCAAAATCTTTACCCACTGATGTAATATATTATTTTGGGATTTTTGAAGATTTTTAACTAATTTTAGGCTGAGCATAACTTAGAGTCGTAGGCTTAATCCGGTAATTGTCGGTTTTGCCCTTACGGGCTATAAAATGAGTTTTACACATCCAATTGACTCCAAACCTTTTGCTACTGATATTAAATGATAAATAAATTATTTTAAGCCTTCTGGAATAATAAAATATCAGATTTCTATACAGAACCCGGAAACGGCTTCTAATCGCCTTTTTAAGCGTTTTTAACGCATAGTATGTACTAAGACTATTTTAAACATACAAGGGTTTATACCTACTGATATTTGAGGCAAATTATAATGTTTTAACAGTAATCAAAAGTTGTTTAACTCTGACTTCGGTTTTAAGCTTTACGGCTTATGTGAAATTACCAAAATGCCCATACGGTGCATAGTTTGGTTATAATGGATAAATTTCACATATATACTTTACCCTACTGTTATAACTTAGTAAAATAAGTATTTTTGCTGATTACATCAGACCTGTAACTCAGGTAAATACTTAAACTCTTTTATAACCTTTTAAATGACCAAACTACCCCTACGGGGCATAGTTTGTGTTTAAATTCGTTTCGGGCATAACAAAAGACATCTTACAGATGTCACAACATATATGAAGCATGTTAACCTAGGAAACCTGTAAATGGCTCATACGTATACCCGTTACGCTTATTACGCGTTCGGTTCGGTTTATGTAACTAGTTTACATAAATTAGCCTAAACGGGTCAAACCTTATCGTTTTATCTCAAAATCCAGAATGTCACTACTAGAAAATACACTCATCTTGACACGCGAACAATGACACGCGCATATTTTATGACATTTAAAAACGTATGTCAAGAAAAAAATGTCATGGTTTATAAAATTTAATAAATCTATGACATTCTTTTTTGTGTGTCATGTTTTTAGCGTCATAAAGAAAAAAAGATTTATCTTGACACGCAAACAATGACACACGCTCATTTTATGACATTCGAAAGTGCCTGTCAAGAAAAAAATTGTCATGGTTTTACAAAATTCAATATATTTATGACACACTTTTTTGTGTGTCATCCTTTTAGCGTCATAAAAAAACAAGATCTATCTTGACATGCGAATAATGACACACGCTTATTTTATGACATTTTAAATCTGTGTCAAGAAAAAAATGTCATGGTTGTACAAAATTTAATAAATTTATGAAACTGTTTTTGTGTGTCGTCTTTTTAGCGTCATAAAAAACATTATATAAACATAAGGGTTAATTTTCTATAGCAGTTATTGTTTATTTAATATGGACATCACGGTTAATTTCCAATAGCAAATCATGGGAAAAACTTGAAAACTGTTAAAGAGAAAAAATTGTACGGATTTATGAAAAGTGATATATATCTAATATATTAATTAAAAATTATATTAACAATGTCTCGTTTAGGCTCATGTGTTGGGTTGAGCTCGGGCTAGTTTACTTAACGAGCTTGTTTTTAGGTTCAAGCTCGCTACAGTTAGGCTCGTCTAGTGGTTTTGGGATGGCCATGCCGTTTGGTGTTGGTTTTGGAAGGTACCCTATCGACGAGGCGATGTTCTCGCCGGTCTCTCATGATTTCTCATCCCACTCCTTTGCTCCTACTGACTTCCTCAATTCGCATTACCAGGTACGATTCGGGCACAATTTTTGTTCTTCGTTACAATTAGGATCTACATAACAATGGAGTCCAAGTATATATGCAGTTTATAGTTTATGGTTAGCCTATTCTACATAACAACGATATGACCATTGAGTCTGCAAATATTCAGATTTCATACTATTCATACTGCATTCACTATTGATATCATTCAACAGGCTAGCCTAGTATTACTATTGAATCTATTTGGGCATGATAGTTACATGTACTTAAACTGTGATGATTTTGAAGAGGTTTTTACATTCACCGAGCTGACCGATGTTGTCATCACTTCTTATATAATGTAAGTGTCTATATCTAGTATAACACTACAAACAAAAAGCCATTTACGGGCACACACTTTTAATGACATTTTACTTTTGTGCCACTAATTTAGATCTTCAATGGCACATTGTGTGTGCCATGTTTGATTAGTACATACTTTCAATGACATTTACTCTCTCTCTCTCTCGCTCATCGAGTTTCTCTCTCTCTCCGTCCCTTTTCTCTGTCTGGTCGCTGCAGGCCGTCACTCACCACCACCGAATGGTGGTGGTCGTTCCTATAGCCGACGAAGGGTGGGTGTTGGTGTGTGTGAGTGGTGTTTGGCAGTTCAAAAGACGGTGGTGGGTACAAACCCCACCAACAACTCCGACGGTGGTGGGTACAAAAGACGGCGACTATGGCAGTGGTGGGGAGAAAGGGGACGGCGGCGGCGACGGATTGGTAACGTAGCAGCCGGTGGGGGTCCGGCAAGTGACGTCAGCAAGTGGGTTTTGATTCAGTTGTGTTTTGATTCAAGTTGTGTTTTGCTTGATTCAAGTTGTGTTTTGATTCAGTTGGGTTTTGATCAATTGTGTTTGCGATTTTGTAAAAATGTGCAGGGGTTCATTTTTGAGGTGATTTATGTGGTGGTTTGCTTGATTCAGTGGGCGAAGGGGATTGTTGGAAGCTTTGTGCCCTTTTGGGGGGGTGGTTTGCATGATTCTGTGGGTTTTTTTTTTACAGTAGACCGATTGGAAGCCGATGGGGTTTTGGTTGTGTTCTTGATTCTGATGGGTATTTTTGATATGTTTTGAGGGTTTGAATTGGGTTCTTTGATTTTCTGTCTTTTGGGTTTGTATTCTTGATTGTTGTGGGTTTTGATCCGTTGGATGGGCGGCGATGATGAAAAAAAAAAACGTAGATTTTAATGACGATGGCGCGGCAAGGACGGCGGATGGTAGGTTTTTTGAACCTGCAACCCCACTTTTTGCAGCCTTTTGATTATCGGATAATCTGAGCCAAAACCCGTTTTTTTTTTCGAGATACACTTTGTTTTGATGTTGTTGGTTTTTTATGTTTTCCCCCCTAGTGGATGATGATGACAATATATCTGAGACACCTCCTGAGTTTGCGATTTTCTGGGTGCGTTCGTTTTTGCTTAAAAAAGTTTTTGTAAAAGAAAAAAAACTTAAACCGTAAACTTTTTTACGTAAAACATAAAAACGTAAAACGTAAAAATTTTAACGTAAAACGTAAAAAACCGACGCGTAAAACGTAGAAAAACGTTAACGTAAGAAACCGGCGCGTAAAACGTAAAAAACGTTAACGTAAAAACGGCGCGTTGAAAAAACGAGGCGTGAAAAAGCCGGGCGTAAAAACGTAAAAACAGGACGTAAAAAATGAGGCGTAAAAACGGCTTGTAAAATCGTGACGTAAAAAACGGCGCGGCAAAAGACGGTGCGTAAAACTGGCCATAAAAAACGGCACTTAAAAACCCGGTCGCAAAAAACGGCGTGAAAAAACGGAGCGTAAAACGGGTCGTAAAAAAACGCACGTAAATTTTTTTTATCAAAAAATCTGATTTCAATATGTTTGTTTAATAAAAAAAAATCTGATTTTAGAAAAAAAAATATTTAATGCAATAGGGACAAAAATGTATTAAAAAACAATAAAACTAATAAGACAAAAAAAAACAAAATTACTTAAATACCCTTTTGGATTAAAATATTAAAGACATAATAAGACAAAAAATACTTAATATTATTTTTAAATACTTTTAATCTCATCCATCCATCTACTTGATCTAATGGCTAGAAAGTGGTTCTCGCGGTTCTTACAACTGGAGGTGGTTCTCATTTTAGCGGTCCCCTATATATATATATATATAGGGTTGAGTTCATTTCAGAATTCTAAAGAACTACAGACATTTCAGAACTCTTAATAAACAATCATTTTATACATAAGTTTTTGTATTTAGGATCTTTTTATCATCTATTATATGTATTTCTTTGATTACATACATGTTAAAAGTAGTTTACATATATTTAATTGCCAAAATTATATATATGTGTCATAACTAATTACATATATGTAAAAAAATTAGTTTACATATGTGTAATTATAAAACTACATATAAAAATGATAAAATTACTCTTAACATGTATGTAATCGTAAAAATACACATAATAAATGATAAAATTATTCTAAACACAAAAATATATAAATAAAAAGATTGTTTATTAGGAGTTCTGCGAGTTCTGTAAATATTTATGGTTCTAGAGTGAACACTAATGTATTTGCGAACTGAGTGAACAAATCTTGGCCATTGGTTTACACACGTGGATGACTAGGATTTCATCATCAAATCGTAAAATACACTAGTGTATTTCATCATCAAATCCTGGCCATTGATCTACACACATGTATGACCAGGATTAGTTTGCTCAGTTCGCAAACTACACTAGTGTTCACTCTTGAAACTAATCATATATATATATACATATATATATATATATATATATATATATATATATATATATATATGGGGGATTTAGAGAAAACGGTGAAAAGTGTGAGAACGGTGAGAAGGCTTATCAATCGTCCGATCAAAACAATCTATGGACTAGATTGGCGCGGTGGCGTTTTCGTAAAAAACATCAATTTTATTACGTGGACGCGCTTTATTAAGGGTAAAAGGGTCTTTTGACTTCTCCACACAAAACGCAATCTCATGAAATAAAACGCAAAAAACAAAAATCACAGACCATTCCCAGTAAAAACGCCATTATATATAAAATGCCAAACTTAAATACAGTAAATTCCCGCCTAGAAAAACCGCCAAAAAAATCCTATATATACGACATCTCAGACCTTCAATTAAAAACACACACAAAAACCCAAACGCCATATTTCATATATCTCATTCGCATTAGAAACGCCAAAAAACCCAAACATCAAATACCTTCTAACCCAAAAGGTTTTTTTGAAATTCAGTTTTGTTGTCTGTAAGATTTCGCTCAATGAAATGGACAAAAATCCTTAAGTGAGGATGTTGTCCATTTCATTTAGTAAAATGTTATTGACTAATCCTCAACTTCCATCCAATTTATAACGCCAAAACATAAAAAAACATTATTTAAGTTTTGTTGTCAATAAAGTTTAGCTGTATGGGGTGGACAACATTGTCAGTTATCTTTCTTAACCGCGGATTAACAATGTTGTCCATCTCATACATCAAAACATTATTGATTTTAGCATGATCAAATTTTGAGGTTTAAGGTGCTCTTATTTCGTGGCGTTCTTTTTATCGATAAAACGCCAAAAAAGTTAAAAAATCAAACATCGTTCATTGGGAAATTCAAGATTGTTGGCTGAAGGGTCTAAACTCAATAACATTTTGCTGCATGAGATGGACAAATCTTCAAGAAAAAGATGACAAATCTTCAAGAAAAAGATGCTGATGTCAGACTGGGTGTTTCCAAACAGCAACACAAAAAACTACTTGAAAAACAAAAAAACAAAATGAATCATATGAAAGTCGAACCAGCCAGTTAACACGATTCAAAAAAGAAGAAAGAGACTGGTGACAGTGAAAATTTAGAAGATTAATTGTTTATGTATTCTTTTTTTTAATTTTCCTTTTCCGTTGATTGTTATATAATAAAAACGCCTTATATAATAAAAATGCCAAAACAGCCAAAATGCTTGTTTAAACGCCAAACTCCCAAACTATAATAAAATTACTTTGAAAAAGTATTATAAAAAACCCAAAATAAAAAAAATAAAAAATAAAATGCAAACTTGAAAATGTAACTAGAAACAGAAAATACAAATCAGTAATACTGAAGATAGGAAAAATTTATTATATTAGAATCTAAAACGCCAAACTTGAAAGATGAGATGTGTTACAGACTTCAGAGATAAAGCTTATAAAAAACAATAATTACAAACAGTAACTGAAAAGACGGATATTTTATTATAATAATGCACCGCCTAACTTAGGCGCCAAAAATACATCCTATAAAATGATAGGACGCAGCAACTTCCATTTGATCAAACAAAAAAAAAAAACAAACGCCAATACTACTAAATACCACTCACTGAAAAACGCCAAAAAATAAAGATTGCTAATATGCTTTCTTGGATATTCATAATTTTTCTTGGTTTCACTTAATGAAATATTATCAGAAGGGAGTAACTCAGAAAGATTTTGCTGCATGAGATGGACAAAAAATCAAGAAAAAGATACAGATGGCAGTCATATGGCGTTTTGTATTTTTTGTTCTTGAAGAAAGTTTGGATGACGAGAAGAGATCAATGACACTGAAGAGTGAGTTGATTATAAAGATGAAGATCAAGATAAAGAAAAAGCGAAAAACCCACTCACACGTCATAGATCTATGTCCCTAAACATTCACAAAAAAAAACCAGTTCAACAGACGAGCAGGCAAAATAATCAAACCAACGGGTTTGTTAAGTTTTACATAAAACGCCATATATTTGGTGACAGTTCTAGTACTATTAAAGAAGAGGGAAACTGATGACAGTGAAGATTGGGAAGAGAGATCCGATTAGGATTTTTAATTTATTTTCTTCGCCTGTGTTTTTTTTCCTGTGGTTGAAATATAATCTAACAATAGTAAAACGCCAAGATAACACAAATGCCAAAATGTTTATAAAAAATAATAGAACAATGGGGTATCTTGTTTAAAACGCCTTGGAAAACACCATTCAGATAGATTTTCTGACCCCCTGGGGTTCCAATGACATACGATTTGAATAAATGCCATAAACGCCAAAATGTTAATACAATGAAACCATTAAACGCCATTAAATATTGAATTTGGTTAACGCCAAAATATTAAAACAATGAAACCATTAAACACCATTAAATATTGAATTTGGTTAACGCCAAAATCTTAAACCACAAAAATTAAAACAAATATTGGGAAAAGCGGAACTGGAAAAACAGAACATGAAAGGACAAAAAAGCCCCTCCGCCCTTTTCTAAACCGCGTGACACGTGTTGGGCCAGGAAGCATTCTCACACTTTTGAGCGTTTTCTCCTGATCCCGCTTCTCTCTCACTCTCTCTCTCTCTATCTATATATATATATATATTATGTGAACATATCGGGCTAAAGTATGGGTTGGTTCCGGTACAAACCTGTCACACCCCGACTTCCACGTGTCACCGGTGGGCCCGGTGGGGAGTATCGTGACGTGGTTGGCAACATAATAGTCAAACAACACAATATATAAATGCACAGCGGAAGCAAAAGATAAATATATTACAAACCGATATAAAGTAATATCAAATATTACAACGGAATGTAAGATGGATCCACAGGCGGATCTAAAATAGAAAGATAACACTGTTCAACAGACTTTAACATCTAAAGCTTGCGAGACTTGATTATTGATGCCTGGAGTAGCCAGCCTATTTCGTATAGTACCTGCATTTAGCCTTTTTGGAAAATACGTCAGTTTACACTGGTAAATACTATCAACTGACTCATTTTGAAAAAGTTTAATAAAATTGATTTGAATGCACGTGGCACAAACTCTTTATAACTTGGGATAATTATTTAAATTTATAAACTTGTAAAAGGATTACATGTTCCTTATGCGTTCAGTAGCCCGGATCGTGTCGGGTTAAAGATCAATAGACACACCACATAATTTATTTATGCACTGACGAGTGTACGCCTACACTCCGCGCTTAGGTCGTGGCCATTTCGTAAAATGATGCCAAGGATATTCGGGACATGGTCATTAACCCCCCAAAGGCTTTAAGCAAACAAAACAATTTAAACGGGCCGATTAAATATCAATTAACCACCATACGATGGAAGATTTAATGCCCGACCAAGCGGTATTTTATATACCGTACCCCAAGCCCGTATAAGGGAAAATAAGTTAAAAGTATTTACCTGAGCTAAATATAAATTCAATCCCAGCCGTATACCAATTCAGCAAGTACAGATAGCTTTTACTGGGCTCCTAATCTGGAACGAAGGTTTTTAATAACCTATTAGAATCCTAACGGGTCTTTAATTAAGTCTTGACTTAGACCGGTTAGTTTTCAAAAGGAAGATACGGTTCAAATGCATGTTAAAGCGAAGACCGGTTTAGAATGTGGTTTTGACCCGACAAGCTTGTATGCTTGTTTAATATGGGTAACTTAAACACCTTCTGGATTTTGAGACAAAAATGATATGGTTTGACCCGTTTCGGCTAATATATGCGAACTAGTCACATAAGCCGACCCGAACGCGACAAGTGCGTAACGAGTAACCAAAAGAGTCATATACAGGTTTCCTAAGTTAATATGCCTTTAATATGTTGTGACATCAGTAGGATATCTTCCATTATGCCCAAAACGAGTTTAATCTCAAAATAAGCCCCGTAGGGTTATTTTGGTCATTTTAAAGATTATGAAAGAGATTATTTAAGTTTCTGAGATTCGGGTCTGAATACATCAGTAAAATAACTTATTTTAATATGTCATATCAGTTGGTAATAAGTCTTATGTGACTGATGGGTGTCAAGTGTTATATATATTAGGTGTGTATTTTAAGTCCCTTTAACACTTTTTAGTCAAGTTTTAAATTTATAAAACACGATATTTACTAACACTAGACACTCATATGGGCAAGTGCACCCATCGTGAGCGTAGTATAGTGTTGGTAAGATACCGAGGTCGTCCAAGGACACAAGAGCTTTTAGTACCGGTTTATCCTCAACGTCTAATCAAATCAAAAAGTTTAGAAAAATGTTTTAAACTAAAAAAAATAAAAACTAAATAAAAATGCTGAAAATAAAAATAAAAAGAAAAAATAGATAGACAAGATGAATCACTTGGTTCCGACTCGTATCTAGTGTAACCTTTGATTATTTCCGCACTTTTGCACTTTTTAAGAGATTATCTTAGTTATTGTAGTAGGCCCCTCTTTTGAAGGTGACGTTACCCTCACCCCAGTAGTTTGAGTCAGCAAGGATACAATCCTAAAAGGGTGGATTATTGAAAGATAATTAATTAAGTTATTAATGCAAATTATGGTAGGCCCCTCTTTTGGAGGTGACGTTACCCTCGACTAAGTAGTCTGAGTCAGCAGGGATACAGTCCTAAATAGTCGGGTTATAGTATTAATAGTAGTTAACTTATGAGGGGATCAAAGAGTTTGGACCCCCGCCATCCAATACCGTTAAGTATTGAAGGAGGTCCTACTAAATTTGACCCAGGTCCATTGCAGGACCTCTAAACGCTGAACAATGGCAAGACCTTTACCAAACCGTTCCCTTAACCCCCGACCAGGTAGCCAACATACCTCCATATAGACCGTGGAGATATGAATGGTGAAAATCTTTTATTTTATATAGACATTAAAATAATGTCAAGACACCACGGACAAACGATAAAGAAAGATCACCTTCAACATAAGAAACTAGTTATTAAAGTCATTAATACAAAACCAAGTAAAAAGTGCGAAAAGATTAAAAATAAAAAGTATTACACTAGACACTTTGTCTTCACTAAGTGATGTAAGAGACTTAGGCAAACATGGCCTTGATTGTCAAGAACTCTTACGATCAATCTTGGATCCCGAGACGACTCACACACTCTACGATGGACAATGGATGATGGTGGTGGTGTTATGGTGGTGGTGGGTGGTGGGTGAAGTGTGAGAGAGGTGGTGTGCCAAGGGATGGTTTGAGCTTAAGCCAAGCACTCCTATTTATAGGCTGAACAGAAGCTCGGGCACGGCCCCGTGTCCACATCCTTCTCTTTCTTCATTTAATGCAGCTTTGTCTTTTTAGATGACCACGCCCCCGTGTCCGCTGAGCACGACCCCATGGTGCAGAAGAATCTTTGTACTATGAAGATTTTGCTGGATTGTGCGAATCTTATAGTTGACCACGGCCCCGTGTCCGTTGAGCACGACCCCGTGGTGGGCAATAGAAGCTTCTACCACTTTGTCTTTTCTGATTACACTTGGGCACGCCCCCGTGCTGGCTGAGCACGGGGCGTGTTCAGTCTTCTGTTATCTTGTTTTGCTTGGGGAGATGCTGTTGTGGGGTTGGGCATGCCACGTCTTGTTCCTTTTCTTGTATTTATGTTAGATTTTGATGTCTTTTTGCTTCTTTTGTTAATTTGAGCTCATTTAATCCTGAAAATACAAAAGGAAGACAAAAGCACATTTTTTCCAACATTATTACTAAAAAAGGGTTAGTTTTATGCCACAATTGATGAAATTTATATGTTGCATTTTGCACACATCAAATACCCCCACACTTGAATATTTGCTTGTCCTCAAGCAAAATTCTTTAATATGTGGCTATTACACACCCAAATGGAATGGGTAGAGAAGAAGGTTTTTGGGCTTGTCGTAGAGTGTCGGGATTTCCAAGATTCTTTATTTAGTTTTATTTTTATTTATTTACAATCCTATTCGTCATGATTTATTTAACACTTTTCATAAGATAAATTACTTATTAGGGCATAACATGCCTCTTTAAAATTTTATTTATATACAAGTTCACATACCTCACGGGGATCACTCAACACTCGGCCGAAAATGTATTTTTGTGGATCACTCGAGAGCGGCATGGAACTTACTCCTATCATAGGCTCGCCAAGCAATCAATCCTCCTCCTTTTTAACTTATATACCTTTGTAAATATCAAGAAGACTTTTGGGTGAAGGGTTAGGGGTTGGTGGTTAGTGGTTAGTATAAAAAGGGCGAAAAGCGTAACAAGCGTCGGTTTTCGTAAGACTTTTTTATTTTTCCACTTTTATTTTTATGAAGCTATTTTTCAAACAAAGTCATTTTTGAAAAACTTGTTTGTTTATTTTCTTTTGCTTCATAATCAACACAAATTTTTTTTTTTTTTTTTGAAAAGTCATACGAAAGACCGAGCTAGTTACTAAAACAAAGGGTTAAAAATAAAAAAAGTTTTGGTGGGTGAAAGGGTGTTTGGTTTGGGTTATGAAATGAAAAGGTTTAGGCTCAAAGGGGCTAACTAGGGGGATTTTGGGTAGGTGGTAAAAAAAAGAAAAATAATGGTGTAGAAATAAAAAAAGGGTTAGTCCTAATGCCTCCATCATTTACTTACTCGGGTTTAAGTTGATAAGGACCGGGAATGTATTGTCGTGGCAAGTTCTAGAGTTGTAAGAACCAAGCGGCTACTCACACAAGAAACGAAAGATGAGCATTTAGTCTAATGATATGTAATTGTATGCTCAATAAAGGCTCAAAACTCACTTTTGTGGGAATGGGTTTTTATGTGATCAAGTATATATAATCAAATTTTAACTAAGCTTGTCATGCCTTTTCATAATTTTCTTATGTTGGTTCTTTTTATCACGACGCTATCAGTTGTAAATTCGTAAAAATATAACCTTTTTAGAACTTGAAATTCCCGAGTTAAACCTAGACAAGTAAAAAAATGAAAAAAAAAATCAAATTTTTTTTTTGGGGTGATTAGCGGTTCCAATAGAGTTTTGTGTAAGGCTTGTATTTAGGACTTGCAAGATTCAAGGTTTTAGCATCCCCCCCACACTTAAATTACACATTGTCCTTAATGTGTCCCAAAAATAAGTTTTTAGGTTGATTGAATGTGTAAAAGGTGTGAAAAAACACAAATTTTGTGTTACTGGGCGCTGAACACGGCCCCGTGTTCAAGTGCCAGTAATAAAATTGAATCAAGAGAAACAGAAGCCTGGACACGGTGGCATGTTGGGTGAACACGGCCCGTGTCTAGTTACCTAAACTGGGTCTTTGTCTGCAGACTGTGCATCACGGGGCCGTGTTGGGTGGACACGGCCCGAGCCGAGCTTACTGTAAACGAAGAAAATTGTCGGACGGTCCTGTTTTCCTGCATGGAGTGCTGGTTCAAGTTTCCCTTGTATCCTTTGTCATCTCAAGTGTGTTTTATTCCTGAAAATTAAAACTAACTAGAAAACATGAAAATTAATCTAAACTAAACTAAGGATAGTTCCGCGTAATGCCTCCGTGGTGCGCCACGTTTATAAGGGTCCTTGGCTAGACCCAAAGCCTGGTCATATGTTACCCAAGTGGGATGTATTGCATCCCATGTTACACCGTCGGAGAGCGTCATCCAAGCTTGAGTCTACGACCTTCATGTAGTTGACCGGGTCTTCGTCCTCTACTCTCTTTCCACATTCAAACTTTACTTCCTTGTCCCCAAACTTCAATGTTAACGTTCCGTCATTCATATCCACCACTGCTTAGGCGGTGGCTAGAAATGGTCTCCCGAGGATGAGAGGGACATCGGTGTCTTCTTCCATGTCTAGGATGACAAAGTCGGTTGGGAAAACGAAGTTGTCAACCTTGACCAATAGATTTTCAGCGACACCTTGTGGAAATTTGACGGATCTGTCGGCGAGTTGTATGCTCATCTTTGTAGGGCTTGTTGCTCCTAGGCCGAGTCGTTTGAACATCGATGTGGGCATGAGGTTAATGCTAGCCCCAAGATCGGCTAATGCATTACGAACGGGGGATTCCCCAATCAAGCAGGGAATTGTGAAGCTTCCGGGATCGATTTTCTTTTGTGGAAGTTTGTTGAGTACTAAGGCGGAGCATTCTTCGCCTAAGTTAACTAATTGCAATGATTCAATTTTCCTTTTGTGAGTGAGGAAATCCCTCATGAATTTTGCATATCTAGGCATTTGGGTTAGGACCTCAATAAAAGGAATATTAACATGCAATTGTTTTAGTAAATTTTCGAACTTTGCGAATTGCTCATCGGTCTTTTGACGATTTAACCTACCGGGGTACGGAATTGGAGGAGCCTTGGTGGGCTCTTGAATTGGTGAAGAAGCCTTTTATGGTTGAGGTGCTGGTGAAGTCGTGCTTTGGCTGAGTTGACTTCCTTCAACCGGTGGTAATGGGGCATCCTCGGGACCCACGGTTCGGTTTCTCAATGTGATGAGGTGTACTTGCGCCTTTGGGTTGGTTTCGGTATTACTCGGTAACGCGCCTTGTGGTCTCTCGGAGAAATTTTGAGCTAGTTGATTTAATTGTTTTTCAATGTTCTGAATGCTAGCTTGTTGATTTCTAAAATTCGATTCCAATTGTTGAAATCGATCCGAGTTTTTCTTTTCGGTGTCGGAGATGAGGCGAGATACAGTATCTTCAAGCCTTTCTCGTCCTCCTTGTTGTTGAGAAAAATTTTGTGGTTGTTGAAAGTTAGTTCGTTGGTTTTGTTGGTTACTACTATTGCCGGGATCTCTCCAACCAAGGTTTGGGTGGTTACGCCATCCTTGGTTGTAGGTACCCGTTGGAGGACCCGACGGCCTAGGTCTATTATCAATGTAGTTTACCGTTTCTGTTTGTTCATCTAATTCTTTCATACAACTCCAATTTTCATGTGGCCCACCACACCCTTCACAAGCCATAACCGAGGCCGTTTTTGTCATTTCTAGCTTTTTGATTTTCGAAGATAGGGCCTCGATTTGGGCTTGTAAAGAGGTGCTTTCATCAACCTTATGGGCGCCCGGGGCAATAGATTTATTACCTCGGGGAGTGTGCCATTGAAAATTGGTTTGAGCAATTTCCTCAATTTGATTATATATTTCATTTGGGCGACGATTACCTAAAAGTCCCCCGGAGCTAGAATCAAGTGTTTGTCTTGTGTGTGGCAACAACCCATTGTAGAAAGTGGATACTTGTTGCCATACCGCAAGACCGTGATGAGGACACTTTCTTAGTAGCTCCTTGAACCTTTCCCAAGTTTCATATAAGGATTCCCCATCCTCTTGTGAATATGTATTAATTTCAGTCACTAATTTAGCCGTTTTAGCCGGAGGGAAATACTTATACAGAAACTTTTGGGCTAGTTCATCCCAGGTGTTTACCGAACCATCTGGGAGGGTGTTGAGCCAAGCCTTAGCTCGGTCTTTTAGTGAAAATGGGAACATCCGTAGGCGAATGGCGTCGTTTGATGCTCCATTGATCTGAAAGGTATCACATATTTCCAAGAAATTAGTAATATGTAGATGGGGATCCTCGTCCGCAAGCCCATGGAAGGTTGCGGAGTTTTGAAGCATTTGTATCAAATGCGGCCGAAGTTCAAAGTTGTTGGCTTCGACATTCGGTGCATTGATAGCGGCGCCGAGATTACCTACGGTGGGCCGAAGGTAATCCATAAGGGTACGTTGGTCCGCCATTGGAAGTGGGTCCCACGAAACTTTCTCTTGATTTTTAGGTTTAAGTCTTTTTTCTGAGAAAGCGTTTGGGTTCTTCTAGAGGTTCTTTTATGTCTCTACTAGAACTGGAGCTCATGCACTACGTAGGAAGTTCAAATGTGGCGCCTGGGTTCCAAGTCCTGCAATAAAAACAGAAAAGAACGTTGGTCAGAAGATTCACCACGGCCCCGTGCTCAGCGAACACGGCCCGTGGTCAAGTTTACAGTAATTGTTCTCCGGATCCCTGTTACCGGGAGTTGGACACGGCCCCGTGTTGCACCGACACGACCCCGTGTTTAGCCCTCTGTAACTAGTAAAATAAAAACTGTCAGTGATGATGCTGGGCACGGCTCGTGTCCGACCAGGCACGACTCGTGCTGAGCTCTGCAGAAACTGAAAAACTAAAAAAATCCTAAAAAAAATGAAAAATAAGAAAAACGATTAGGACGTTGATTCCTAAGTTTCTTAAAATCCTTGTTTCCCCGGCAACGGCGCCAAAAACTTGATGGGTGTCAAGTGTTATATATATTAGGTGTGTATTTTAAGTCCCTTTAACACTTTTTAGTCAAGTTTTAAATTTATAAAACACGATATTTACTAACACTAGACACTCATATGGGCAAGTGCACCCATCGTGAGCGTAGTATAGTGTTGGTAAGATACCGAGGCCGTCCAAGGACACAAGAGCTTTTAGTACCGGTTTATCCTCAACGTCTAATCAAATCAAAAAGTTTAGAAAAATGTTTTAAACTAAGAAAAATAAAAACTAAATAAAAATGCTGAAAATAAAAATAAAAAGAAAAAATAGATAGACAAGATGAATCACTTGGTTCCGACTCGTATCTAGTGTAACCTTTGATTATTTCCGCACTTTTGCACTTTTTAAGAGATTATCTTAGTTATTGTAGTAGGCCCCTCTTTTGAAGGTGACGTTACCCTCACCCCAGTAGTTTGAGTCAGCAAGGATACAATCCTAAAAGGGTGGATTATTGAAAGATAATTAATTAAGTTATTAATGCAAATTATGGTAGGCCCCTCTTTTGGAGGTGACGTTACCCTCGACTAAGTAGTCTGAGTCAGCAGGGATACAGTCCTAAATAGTCGGGTTATAGTATTAATAGTAGTTAACTTATGAGGGGATCAAAGAGTTTGGACCCCCGCCATCCAATACCGTTAAGTATTGAAGGAGGTCCTACTAAATTTGACCCAGGTCCATTGCAGGACCTCTAAACGCTGAACAATGGCAAGACCTTTACCAAACCGTTCCCTTAACCCCCGACCAGGTAGCCAACATACCTCCATATAGACCGTGGAGATATGAATGGTGAAAATCTTTTATTTTATATAGACATTAAAATAATGTCAAGACACCACGGACAAACGATAAAGAAAGATCACCTTCAACATAAGAAACTAGTTATTAAAGTCATTAATACAAAACCAAGTAAAAAGTGCGAAAAGATTAAAAATAAAAAGTATTACACTAGACACTTTGTCTTCACCAAGTGATGTAAGAGACTTAGGCAAACATGGCCTTGATTGTCAAGAACTCTTACGATCAATCTTGGATCCCGAGACGACTCACACACTCTACGATGGACAATGGATGATGGTGGTGGTGTTATGGTGGTGGTGGGTGGTGGGTGAAGTGTGAGAGAGGTGGTGTGCCAAGGGATGGTTTGAGCTTAAGCCAAGCACTCCTATTTATAGGCTGAACAGAAGCTCGGGCACGGCCCCGTGTCCACATCCTTCTCTTTCTTCATTTAATGCAGCTTTGTCTTTTTAGTTGACCACACCCCCGTGTCCGCTGAGCACGACCCTGTGGTGCAGAAGAATCTTTGTACTATGAAGATTTGCTGGATTGTGCGAATCTTATAGTTGACCACGGCCCCGTGTCCGCTGAGCACAACCCCGTGGTGGGCAATAGAAGCTTCTACCACTTTGTCTTTTCTGCTTACACTTGGGCACGCCCCCGTGCTGGCTGAGCATGGGGCGTGTTCAGTCTTCTGTTATCTTGTTTTACTTGGGGAGATGCTGTTGTGGGGTCGGGCATGTCACGTCTTGTTCCTTTTCTTGTATTTATGTTAGATTTTGATGTCTTTTTGCTTCTTTTGTTAATTTGAGCTCATTTAATCCTGAAAATACAAAAGGAAGACAAAAGCACACTTTTTCCAACATTAGTACTAAAAAAGGGTTAGTTTTATGCCACAATTGATGAAATTTATATGTTGCATTTTGCACACATCAGTGACAAAATGGTTTTAAACCCAAACTATGCGTTTAATACGCTTAAAAAGCCATTTTAAGCGATTTCCGGGTTATATCGGAAATCTGAGTTTTCGGGACAGGTTATGAAGTTCAAAATACTTCACTTATTGAATAAAATCAGTAGCAACTGGATTGACGTCAAAATACTTTGTAGAACTCATTTTATACACAAAAAAGGTATAATCGGTATTTACCGAATCAACGCCATAACCTTAGGTTATGAGCAGGTTAAAAATAATTAAAAATCTTTAAAAATCCCAAAATATTATATTATATTAGTGGGTAAAAGGTTTGGTGTCAAAAATTGGGTTTAGATAGGCTTTATGCTAATTGCGCCGTTTAATTACTAAAAGGCGTTATAATTACGCTAATGAGCATAACTCCTAATCTAGACCTCCAACTGATGTGAAATTTTTTAGGGACATGTTTATAAATCAGTAGTAAAGATTATTGTCCTTTCATATTTCTAAAATTCTCGTTTAATGGTCAAATGGGCATTATGGTCAACGTTTAGGCAATTAACGGAAACGTGTAAACGAATCGGGTAATCAATGAACCAACCACAGAGGGTTATGCTAACATGTAGCCTGGTCCTAAGGAAGCTCTAAGGCATTTCTAACTCATACCAAAGCGGGTCAGAACTGAAGTCAAAGCAAAAGTCAAAGTTTTGCGACTTTCGGTTCCGAACCGGGTCTAAACAGAAAATTGTCGGGTTGAACATGTTTAGACATGTTCTTACATTAATTACTAAGTTATATTAATGACCAAACAGGTTGTATGGGTTCTACATTGCTAATTATGCATAAATTGGAAAATAAGCATTCTGTTGACTTTTTAATAACAAGTTTGACCCGACATTTGACCTAGTTAGAGTGGGAATCAGAGGGTGCCCTTTTAAGGGTTTATTGCCCACATAATTACCAACTTATAAGTACTTTCAATTCGACTAATCACTGGACCATTAGTGATTAATCGCTAAGTCAATCGTTAATTACGACGTTTTGACTTTTAAGCTAAAACTAAGTAAAAACTCAACTAAGAAAGGTTAAGCATACTTACAGAAGTCCTATGCACGATTAGGAATGCTTAGGGTCTGCTCTTGAACTCCTAAAACCTCCAGAAATGAGCAGAAGTTGAGTTTGAGAATGAATGATCAAAATGGCAAACAATGGGGCTTTTTATAGTGATCTTGATCTCATTAGATCATGCCAAGTAGGTCTATGATGGAACCAAGATGTTTATAAGTGCCCCTAGTTGCCTAAAATCAGTAGAGGTCGCGCATGGAAGTGAAAAAGGGCAATACATGTCGTTTGAAAGGCTGAACAGGCAATTTTTCCGAGTTGCTGCATATGGGCACTGCTTACGGACCGTAAGGGTCCAACCTTACGGTCCGTAAGGACCTGGTCAGCACTCTTCAATTTTCACTTGTTGACAGATTTAGCCCCTGCACTTCCAAATGCCATTTCCGACACATCCAAGGCTCGTTAAACCATTTTTAAGGCTCTACAATGATGCCTAAGTATGGGGAACATGAAACATGCTCAAAAATATGCCGGATGTCGGTTCGTTTGGTCGTACGGTCACGTTGTTCGGTTAATTACGACGAAACACGGACGGACGCGAAAAACGAACCAAATGACGCGACGAATGGAATTTTATCAAGCCAAACACTAAAATAAAATATTTTAGTGCTTACATAAATTTTTGGGAGTCCGGGGATATTCAGAATGGGAGATATGCGCGTAAACGCAAACTTGTGCGCTTTTTGACACTTTTAGTCCCTGCATGACTTAAAAGCTTATTTTTGCGCACCAAACACCTCTAAGCCTATATGTAAGCTATATTAGGGATAATTATGGTATGTTTATCTCATGGTCATATTCCGGAAGGTCCGATAACATACGAATCGGTATACTTTAGCAGTTTGTCGCTTTAGGTCCTTCTAATGCGCAAACTTGCGTAACTCATCATTTAATAGCATTGAAGCCTCATATAATTCATATTAGGAATTCTTGAAAGTATTATTAAACATCATAATGCTTCGGGCTCGATAAAAGGTCATTCAGAGGTATAATTAAACATATTGACACTTTTAGTCCTTTATACTTGCAAAGTTGCGCGTAACTTCACTTTTGGGCATAAAATCCTTGGGTGGCCAATGATTGGCAATCCCGAGAGTATAATCAAATATCATGAGGCTCTCGGTTTGTTAAAAGGTCATTCAGAGGTAAGAATTAACATGTTGACGCTTTTAACCCTTTTCTGCGCAAACTTTCAATTAATTACATAAACGGCTACACTTGATTAACAAGTGGCTCATTTGTGAATATAAAACCATAAAAGGTTATTTAGAAACTTATTTTAGGTATGATAATACTTCCAATTCGTTCATAATCAAAGTTTTCGATTTTTCAAAAAATTAGTCCCTTAAACTCAACGTTTGATTTCATTAGGGTTTATTACACGTGTCAATACTTCATTGGACGTGATTTTTAGAGGTGTTACAAAACCATATTTATCCTACAAACCGTAAGAACATATCCTAGCACTTAAAAAAGTTAAATTATCACATACCAAAACAATACATACATAAAAGTAACACATTTGAATTATATTAGCACATGAAAATTAATCAAGATAAATGATTTTAGCATATATTTGAATGATATCAACACTTTTCTTAATCATCACATTGAAAACAAAAGGAAGATCCAAATAAATAATTAATTGCTTGTTAGCATATTTATAGGGAACTCAATACAATTGATATTATTTAGGATATTATTTTATCATTTCTCTATAATTGGTTGGATGTCAAGTGACACTTTTTAAATGGTTCTTATAGTTTGTAAGCAAAATGTGGTTTGTATTTGATATTACTCCAAGTATTGTAAGCTAGAAAGCACAAGTAGAGGTGCACAAAATAATCTGTAAATGAGCTAAAGTATTGTAAGCTAGAAAGCACTGATAGAGGTGCACAAAATAAATAACTGAAACCGTTTATTAACCAAAATTGTAATTAATTTAATAACCGATTAGTGTTTTTTAACCATAGGTTCGTAACCGGTTTAAGAATTTTTAAAAGAAACCAGTCTTAATTGATTTACCAGTTAACCCGACTAAAGAAAAAACCATTTTAACTGAACCGGCTAGAGAAGAAACCTTTTTGTGCACCTCTAGACACTAGGCTGCCGGCGATATATTGGGCATCCTTCCGGCCCATTGAGAGATGAACCACACCCTTGATAAATCTTAAAGTATATATTGATACAAATTCTTTTCTTTATCAAAAACACATTAATTACTTCACTTAATTAATATAAAACTTTTATTATAATTTACTCTTTTCTTTTAGAGATATTTTGTTTTTGTTGATTTACGTAAGTTACCATTATTTATTTACTTTACGTAATTCATGAATTCAATTTATTAATTTACATTTGTATGATTAAATTAGATGAGAATCATTATTCTACAAAAGATCCAGTTTGTTTGTACGAAGTGTAGAAGGTTTTCAAAGACAAGGGCATTATAGATTTGTAAATCCACTTTCAAACTGGTATAACTTTTTCATATGATAATAACTTTAAGAAAAAAAAATTACACCATATTAACGAGTATTTCATTATTTTTAATTTGAATAAATTATAATAGTGTATAAACTAGAACTCATGTAGGTAATTTTACCATTTCATATACACTAGGTTGTTGCAATAGGCCGTGCGTTGTGGTGGCAACTCCTTAGTTGTTTATAGTTGGCAGCACGTTATGTGATGTGTTAACCATATGAAAACGAATGTTTCAACGTATCCAATCTAACTGAGTGTAACATATATGAGCAGTGTGGTTACATTGTACGATGATGACATTAGTTTGTGGTACCCGCACGCGACATTACACGTTGTATACTTTTTACACACGTTATGTGCGTAACATTAACATCATTAACATAAAAAAGAGTGTGTGTCGGTCATTGCGGGGTAAAGTCATAAAAATATTTTAGGTAGGGATAAAAGAAAGTATAGTCATGTGTTATCAAGGAGAGGGTTAAAGTTGTTAATTATCAAAAGCTAAAAGTGAATATGTAACTTGTTAAAGACGGGCCAGAGAGTGAAGTTGTAAAAGTTTGGTGGTATTATTGTGAAAGTTTGGGGGAGTTTTGTTTATATGTTAAAAAATGTTTGAAGGTGTTTATGTCCTATGTCAAAAGTTAGGGGGGTGTCTTGGTCGGTGACACACACACCGTCTTCTTTTCCCTCCTTCCCTGTTCCATTCCAGGTGAGTTTAGTAATTAGTATAGATGAGAAAAACACTGCTGGAATGGAGGAGAGATTCAGTTGATTCATCCCTGCAAATGTTCTTCACATTCAGGTGAGTTTAGTAATTAGCATACCTCTGTTCTAGTTCTAGTTGCTGTTTTAATTTCAATCGTTGCCCCCTTTGTGGGTTTTCTTTTGATCGTAAATTTCTGCTATTTCTTGTTCGTGTTTTTTTTTTCCTTTTGCGATTGATTTATGAACTAGAGGGTGTTTTGGGGACGTTTGTTTTTGCTTGTTTTGGAAGAGATTTTAGCTATTGAGTTTACATGCACACCAGGTGTTTGGTTTAATGCCTCAATGAAAGATGTGTCTTTTTTCATTCATGTGTATTCCCTAGCTTCTTTTGTATACTAGATCCACATTCATGTTGTAGTATCCAGTAGATCTTTTTTCTTGTCTAAATTGGGGATGAGTGCTAAATTAGGATTCTTGAACCTAAAAGTCGAGGTTTGTGATTTAATTGATTCAAAGAAAAAAAAGTTTGTAAATAACAGGTTATATGGATGTTGATATATACGTAGACTCATATTTATATATGGATAAATTTCACATACCCTTGAACGAGTGACCCACTGACCCGTTTCTTTTTCAGGAAAGTTTATGAGCTTTTATTAACTAATTATGTTATTTGTTAATAAAAGTAGAACTTTAGTTTGATGGCTGTGTGCAGATTGCTTTTGGAAATGGTCACTTAATCTGTTAATTGGACTATATCTATGTGATTCATTTGGATATTTTAGGCTGCTAATGTTCACTTTGAAAGTGGTTTAAAAAGTAGGTATGTTCTGATTTTTATTTTCTACATCAATTAGTTGTTAGCTGTTATTCATACAAACCCTATAGGTTCTTTTATATCCATATTTGTTTTATTAATATACAACACCTTAATTATTTTTGTGTCCTAGGTTACCTTTCTAATACTGCTATCTTTTACATGACCACTCACTCTCTGTTCGATTAGGTTAAACTGAGAGTTGTGTGTGTGTATAGGGATACCGATGGGAGTAATGGTCAAGTCATCAGTCAACATCGGATTGAAAACAGGGTACTCTGTTTTGGTCACCGTAGCAGCCAGTTTTGTCGGAATCCACATCAGCGCTGCCTTGAGATGCCGTGGTGACTACGTTTTAGGGTTAGACAATTTTAACAGTTATTACGATCCTACCCTCAAAAGGGCTCGTCAACAGGGGACATAAAGGACACCGGTTTGCTGAACAAACTCTTTGAGGTAGTTCATTTTACTCATGTTATTTATTTAGCTGCTCAAGCTGGTGTTAGATATGCAATGAAGAAACCCAAAATCTTATACTCATAGTAATATTGCTGGTTTTATTATTGTTCTTGAAGTATGCAAAAATGCAAATCCACAGCCTGCAATTGTTTGGGTATCTTCTAGTTCTGTTTATGGGTTGAATACAGAAGTACCCTTTTCGGAAAAAGATCGAACTGATCCTATACGCTGCAACGAAGAAAGCGGGTGAAGAAATCGCTCATACGTATAATCATATTTATGGGTTGTCTTTGACAGGTTTGAGGTTCTTTACGGTTTATGGACCATGGGGTAGACCCGGTATGGCTTATTTTTTCTTTAGTAAAGATATCTTGAAACGAAAATCGATTCCCATTTTTGAGTCTAGTAATCATGGGACTGTTGCACATGATTTTACTTTTATTGATGATGTTGTAAAGGGTTGTTTAGGTGCTTTAGACGCCACTGAAAAGAGTATAGGAAGTGGTGGGAAGAAAAAAAGGGGTGGCTCAGTTTAGGATTTTTAATTCAGGGAATACTTAGCCTGTGCTGTTAGTTTAAGTGTTGTGATGTTACTTGTTTAGTTTCTTGATTGAAGGTTGACTTGCTGTGTGTATGTGTTTTTTTCTTTTCTTTTTATTATAAATTTCTTGATATGAGTTTGGTTTTTGTGATTTCATGATACATTTTTACATTCAGCATGACTTTATGATTTCCTTTGTTTTGTTACCTCTTTACTAATCTTTCTTTTTATTGTAATTTGTCAACTGAAGTTGCTAGTATAGGGTTATCAAACAATCGTGTCGTAATAGTAGCTGTGCATTCTTGCCATCTAAATCGCAATCACCAGTTGTTACATCAATCTATTAACAACCTAGGGCAATAGTTGTGTAAACTTTATAGGTCATGTCTACTTTATTTATCCATTATTTATAAGATATTGCAACTACACGAATACCTTCCGAGTTACTACCAAGAGAATTAGATCTTTCTAGGATACAATGTTGTTGGGAGATTAAATTTGTGTGCATCACAATCAAGCTAAAACTTAGCTAATACCCTACATTCAATGTGAGTTAGTTTGCAGCGGGATATTAGTTAATCAATGTGTAAGGTATCACTGTTTCATCGTCAACTGATTCACAATATGCGCAAAACAATAAACAAGAATAGAACAATTGCTATAAGCACAAGGTATTCATCAAAATCGATTGTTTCAATACATCATGTAAAACTAGTTATAAACTAAAATTGAATTTACAGATGGTTTTCTAGCTAACGCTCTAGCTATGACGAGGGTGACATGCAAATTTTCTCTGAATTTGCACACTTTAAACTATGGGGTCAAGTGATAATAATATCAATGCAGACTCGTGTATCTATATTCTTGTTGAGACGTACGGAATTGACAAGTGACAATTATGTATAACATCCTCTCAACAGATTGTCTTCGTCAAATGATAGGCTAACACGTGGCATCTCTTCTTCATTAGCGAGACTTCATCAATCTTCACTAGAGGTAACTCGCTTCAGTGGTAAGTTCCATAATCCTCATTAGTGGTAACTTGCTGTCAGAGGTAATCTCCATTAATTCTTCAACAATTATAAGTTCCAATCAGAGTTACATAACTTAGCCCAAGGGTTCCTTGAAATTAACAGCCTAAAAAACAACGAATAAATATCTAGTTAAAAAAATCCATTACTTATCCTCGTATAACTTCAAACGTAATGAAAGTTATGCCCTTTTTACCTTGAATCATTTTCCAGTCCACTTCTCTGTGTCTAGTTGCAACAAATACGATTATGCCCTTTTTAGCTTGAATCATTTTCCAGTCCACTTCTGTGTGTCTAGTTGCCCCCAAATACGATTATGCCCTTTTTAGCTTGATCATGGATTAGCTCCGTATCCCTATCACTTAATAATAATAATAATAATAATAATAATAATAATAATAATAATAATTATTGTTATTATTTTTATATAAATTTAGACAAAAAGTTCTTTGGATTGATCCAATCCGATCCATTTTGAACGACTCCAACAACTACTAGTAACCATGTTGATTAGTCAAAGGCTTGGTTAAGTTAAAGAATGAGAAATTGCTGAATATTTGAGTTGCATACCACTAGATGCAGGATAGACTTGCGAGAGTTTTGTTCCAAGTTACATGAAGCTACTTATCATTTTTAGGCTTTCTTCACTCGCACTGTTTGCAAAATCTTTAACATCTGTGACTTAATTCGTTTCTCATGTTGGTTGCTTCTTTGATTTCTTATTCAACCTTATCTTGAATTTCAGGATGTTTGCAGAGCATGTAAATGAACCAAATTATGGCAATAGATGTAGCCTCCTTTCCACCAATTATGAAGTATTTTGGATGTGTGTTGTTGATTTGCAGAATATCTTCTTTCTTCAACTGCAATTAAAAAACTTCAAGGGTTAAATAATACACTTTGATATTAATGGCCAAACCCTTTGCTTTTCAAATTCAATATAACAAGAATGTTACAGAAACAACTTTTTCCATTGAAGATGATGAGGATCCTGTTGCATTTCTGTACCAGCTATAAAAAGTATTCTCAAAACATTAAAGTAATCAATTTTGAAGTCAATTTTAATTTGTTTGACCTCAAGAGTCAAACTGTACTTCATTTAATGGTTGATGTGGTTATGTCTGGTGGGTTGGACTGAAAAATTTAACTACATGGATAACGGAGTCAAATGGGCAGATCCACCGTGGAGGGTAGGGCATATCCAGGGCCCATGATTTTTAGGGAGCAAATTTATATAGCAATACCATCAATATATTATGGAAAAAATATACTAAATATATTGTTTAGGTAAAGGATCATATACAACACATAAGATTTGTAGGAAGTGTACCCGGCCAAGGGAGGAGGACAAGTGTCCTTGCCTTGAAGGATAATTTAGTCATTTCTCATTTAAACAACTCCCCCCATTGATTTTCAAACGGATATAACTCTTTTATACGTTAATATTTAAAAAAAAAAAATTACACCGTATTAACGAGCATTTCATTCTCTTTAATTCGAGCACCCCGTTGCTATAGTTTCCTTAAAAAAAATTACAGGATTTTGAATACCCAGCACATGACTACGTGATTTTGAATACTTATTACGTGATTACATATTCAACATAAACCATTACGTGATTACACATTCAGTAAAATCCACTACGTGATTACACGTTCAATATGATTAAAAAATATTAACCTATGAAAAAGTTATAGCCGTTTGAAAATCAAGGGGGAATGAGTTCAAGTGGGAAAGGACCAGAATACCCTTTTGCTATTTGTTTCTTCAATTGTTTGAATCTCATATTTACGAAAATGCCACTGGATTACTTTGAGCCATTGATCTTAAAAGATCAATGGCTTACATACACACGTATGCTTCGTACAAGACTCGTCTTGTATAGAAGCCAACCTCTATTTATTTTATATTCAATTCAATCATATACAACAAATAAGCTATGGTCTCAACCAAATAATATGTGTGTGTAATATAATTCTGTGATATTTTGATGGACTCAACCAAATAATGTGTGTGTAATATAAATAATATGTGTGTGTAATATAATTCTGTGATCTTTTAGGCAAAAAATATATTAGGAGGGGGAACCTTATTTACATTTTACCCCAAAACTTACAAAAGAATAGGAACAACCATACAAGTGGTTCTAAAGTTATTAAAACATAATCAAAACACATGTTACTTTTTAAACACTCCTTTAGAAAAAGTTTAGACGACTATTCTAAATAGTATATTTTCTGTAATCATAGTTAAAACATTAATTGGCCATAAGGTCAAAAGAAAATTAAAATGTTTGTACCAGAGTCCAACACTCCAACCCGCCTCAGTTCAATCCTACTAAAAAGTCAGCAATATTATTAATCCGAACCTGTCTTGACTTGTTATCCAACCCACCCATAATTTTTACAGGAAAAAAAGTACAAGCTTACCAGAAATGATCTTGTCCATCATCAAGCACTTTGACCCTTTCCTTTAACTTAGCCTCTGGTCCGATATTTGACAATTTCTTAAGACCTTCACTTTGAATATTGAATCCAACTGATTTTCATGAATAAATCCTGTGTTATATCATGAATACTAATAATCAAAACCAGTTTGTTATATTATGGTGTAGTCAAATGTTGTTGACTTAAAAGGAACTTACACTTATGTCATCGACACTTTGTCTGTTATTAGCTGATTCAGTAATTATATGCGCGAGTTTTACTGCACTTTACTCAAGATACTTCCCCTGAAAATTCACACCTTGAGACTTTTCTCTGTTTTTGAATTTGACCTGGTCAACTGTGAATGTTCCATCACCCAGAAGATCCTTTAGGATATGTTCCTGCAAAAAGTTTAGTTGTAATATATAAGTTATTCAGTTCTTCACAGACTTCATATCAAGTATTAATACAACTAATCAAATTCGCTATGTTTTTTTTTTTATCATAACTCCGCAGTAAACAAAATGCAGATCTAAACTCTGATTTGTATCTTCAACTTGTGAATCAGATTCAACTTTGTAATCGAGACTCGAAGTAACTTCAATCAAATTTCATTATCTATTACTATAACACTTCAATAATTCCACAAACCACACCAAAACCCTAACTAAAGTCAACTCACATCCATTGGATAAACTAGCAACCAAAAAACAAAATTAACCGTACAATCACACAAATCAAGTGATTAACAACTTAAAATCGCACCCTATCAACCTACAAAAGCAAGATTAACAAAAATCACAAACAAAACAATAACAATAATTAATTGGCAAGTTTAACTCACGAAAGTCAAAATTAGTTTAAACTCATGAAAAGTGATTTCAACATATAAATAATGTGATCATTAAAATTCAATTTTAGGTTTTGAGCAACAAATCCTATTCCAACAAAAAAACACGCACATGTCTGAGAATACCAGTTTATCATATGGAAATCAGAGGACATTTAATTAACAAGTACCTGCCGTCCATGTAGATGCAGGGGATGTCCGTCGGCTGTGACGGGTTTAGAAATCCGATAGGATGTGAAGATGGTGGTACGATGTCGTTTCCCCCAGTGATTGGGTATTTGCGGCAGGGAATCTCTTCTCGGTGACTACAGAGAAACAAGAAGAAGGTAAGGGTTATTTCCACGTAAGAAACAATTGCTATTTAATTAACAACTACCTTTCTTTCAATTAGTCGTCTATGTCGATGCAGGGGATATGAGAGATGAGTGGCCAGTAGTGGGAGCCTCTTCCTTCACACCTTTCTTTCAATTTTGGGCAACTCCATATTCTCAAACTCAAAAGTGAAGGTAACAGCGTCTCTGGTAGATCGTTCACCTTTGGGCAGCTGTGAATGGTGAGATGTTGAAGGGATGTGAGGTGTTGTAGTCCCGTTGAAAGTGATTCCAGATTATCAAATTTTCTTATGTACAGAGATGTAAGAGAAGAAGGGAAAAGTTGGGACAGTTGACTATAATTCCTCACATCAGGTTCATTAATTAATCTTAGGTCAACAAGGGAAGCTGGGAAATTCTGACTTCCCCATTCTGAGATGGGCTTTTTCAACCCCCCTATTCTAAGGAAACACAAATTGGGAGGCCAAAGCCCACGAGGAAAGGAAGCATCAATCATTGGACAACTGCTGATATCCATCTGTTTTAACATGGTGAGATTGGATAGCTGAAGGTCAGGAAATGACTCCAGATTTTCACAATCTTCTAACCACCAACTGATTAGATTTGGTAGCTGCAGGTCACCAAATGCCCTCATGTTTTTGCAACGTACTATGGCCAGATGTGTGAGATTTGGCAGATGGAGGTTAGGAAATGACTCTATGCTTTCACAACCTATTATATACAACTTGGTGAGCTTTGATAGCTCAAGGTCAGAAAATGACTCTATGCTTTTACAACCTTGTATGTCCAACGAGGTGAGATTTGATAGCTGATGAAGATCAGAAAATAACTCCATGTTTTCACAATTGTATATGGTCAAAGAGGTGAGGTGAGTGGAGTTACTCAATTGATTTATTGATTTTAGATTTCCACAAAAACTTATAGTAAGTGACTTGAGATTCTGCCCTCCTCCACCTGTTGTTGTTGCTCTTGGGAAGGAGACATCTCTAACTGAACTACACCCATTGATAACTAAACTCTCAATGCTATTTGGACAACACAAACGCTCCATACTTTCACATGAATCTATAACCAACTTCCTAAAAATGATAGGAGGTTGCTCCCAATGTTATCCTCATCCTCCTCTTTCTCTCCTAAACTCACCAAATTTTTACATCTATATACCTCCAATTCCTTTAAATTTACAAGAACTTTACTTGCCTCTGCATCTGATTCCCACAGGTATCTTATCTCGTTACAATGATCCATGCATAGTTCTTCAACCGCCCCAAAATTCATTATGACACCTCTCCACACCTCATCCGTAAGCCCTAAAATTGATTTTATTTTCAATTTAGCGGTTGATGAAGCTGCTCGAACCAGACTTTTCAGCACACTTTCATAGCATCCAACTATTGTTAGTACTCTTAGTGAAGGTAATGATTCAAGTGAGATGTCAATCAAATTTGGACAATTTTTTATTCGAAGCTCTCGAAGGCATGGAAACATTGGCTCGCTATTGGTCGACCATACCTCCCAACTCGACATATCTTCAAATCCTAGAATTTCAAGTGAACAGGAGGCAACACCAATAGTCCTAACCAACTCTGTGCCTATGACTTTAACCTCATCCATGCCTTGAATCAACAACTCCTTAAGTGAAGGTAGCTGCCCAAATGGCGGTAGAGAAGTACATTTTTTACAACCACGTATAGACACATGAACCAACTCACGAAAAGAGGGATCCCCGACCCAACCTGGAAACTCTACTCCCCCGTAATACTCAACTCCAAAATGTTTCAACGTATCAGTGTGTGGCTTGAGCTCAGTGAGAACCTCCTTCTCAAGTGTTCCTCTTTGAGAACCATCAGTGAGAACCTCCTTCTCAAGTGTTCCTCTCTGAGAACCATCATCCCATTTCAGCTTTAACTTAGTCAGCCTTTTTTGAGATAGGTTCGCCTCCCTTGCATGCATTGGGATTTGCACTTTGTGCAATCCTTCAATGGAAAGTTCCCCACGTAAACTCTCTAATCCCTTAAGCTTGATTATTGCAAAGTCACCGTCTCCTCCAACGATGACCTTGGGGAGAGTTTGTAGGTTTTTTAACTCACCAATCCCCGAGGGCAACTTCTTCAAAAGTGGAGTATCCCTGATGTCAAAATGCCTCAACTTTTTGAGCTTTTGGAAGCTTTTAGGCAATGTACTCAAGCTCTTACAACCAAAAACGATCAATGTTTGTAAATTGTAAAGATTACCAACATTCTCTGGTAACTTTGAGATATTTGTTCGAGACAAATTAAGATACCTCAAGTGGTCCAAACTACAAATGGAATCCGGTACCTCACTTATGTCAAAACGGCTCAAAGAAAGAACCCGTAACAGTGTTAGCTGAGGAAGTAAGTCAACCAAAATTTTATTGGATATGTAAAACTTGTTCCAGCTTTGTTCTACCCCAACATATACAGCTAACAGTGTTCTCAAACTTCTTGCTCTTGGAAATGCCTCAAACTTCTGGAAACCTACATACTCCTCACGCCTAAATGACATATGTCGGTACTTGGCTAAAGCTTCCACTGTCATCTCCGTCTGATTTTCAAACCTTAAAAAATATTCTCCAGCAACAAATGCGGCCAAATCGTTCATGAGATCATGCATCACAAAAAACGATTCACCATTAGGTGCGGGTTGAAAAAAGGACCTTGATAGTAATTTCTCAAAATATTCATGACCCAACCGTTCTGGTGACTTGTCTGCAGTTGACTCGTACAGATACCCTTCAGCTATCCATAATAATATCAACTCCTCCTTGTCAAACATAAAGTCCTTTGGGAACAAAGAGCAGTATGCAAACAAGCGCTTCAAATCAGCAGAAAGATCATTGTAGCTTAGCCTTAGGGCTGGAACAATTGCATCAGCATTTTCTAAATCCCATATCTTACTTTTCAACACGTCATCCCATTCTTCTCCCTCGGTTTTTGTTCTGAGTAACCTTCCAATTGCCTTTAAAGCTAAAGGCAAACCACCACACTTTTTCACGATACCTTTAGCTTGTGGTTTAAGTGTTTCATGCGAATCAAAGTTATCTGCATCTAATGCATGTAGAGCTAATAAAGACAAAGCATCTTCATGCGACAAACTCTCGAGATTGTCGACATGATTAAAACCTATCTTTTTAAGCAGATCCTGCTGGCGAGTTGTCATGATTACCCTACTTCCAGCAGCCCCAGAATGAAATGGACGCACTAGTATTTCCCAATCATCATAGTTTTGATTCCACACATCATCAAGTACTAGTAGAAATCGTTTGTCCTTAAATTGCTCTCTAAGAGCAATTTGAAGCTGATTTACATCTTTGAACTGTTTGTTTTCTGTAGCCACACATTCAAAGATGGTTTCACTTATTTTGAATACATCACACTCATCGGAAACACAAACCCAAGCCATGAGTTCAAAGTGATCCTTCACCCGCGTATCGTTATACAATATTCTAGCCAGAGTGGTCTTTCCCACTCCACCCAAACCAACTATGGGTAAGATACTAAAGTTTTCCTTAGATGATTCACCTACTAACAGCTGGTTGAGCAATTTCTTTGTCTCAACTTCTCTTCCAACAACATCACGTTCTGGCAAAGAGGTGTCGTTTCTTCTATTAGTATTAATTTTTGGCTTTTCACCTTTCACAATCAAACCAGGATTTTGTTTTTCTAGATGTTGTAACTTGGTGGTAATGCTATCTAACTTGGGAGACAACCTATGACTTAGTGAGAAGTTTGTGCAGCAAGTTGGGATGAGCTTTCTTACCATGCTGGTGCTTGCTTCTGATTCCGGGGTCAGCTCACGATGCATAGCTTCAGTAGCCACTTCGTCAAGTACATCATCTATATCGTAAGCCAGATGTTGGAGACTATTGAGCCATAGTCTGACAGATTCATCAGTAATTTCCTTGTGAGAGGCATCATTAAGCAGAGCTTCGATCTGGGACAACGTGCTCCCCAATTGCTTGAGATCTGAGTGGATATTCTGAGAGCGAGCATATTTCTTGAAGGCTTCATCGGCTTGCTTGTCAAAAATGACTTTGACGAGGGCAGCAGCAGCGGCTTCAGCCATTGTTAGTAACAGTGAAGATGTAAACTGGAAATTGGAATGAGAGTAGTTTTTGGTTTGTATGGTATGAATATAGGTAGGTAAATAAGATGAGTGGAGATAAGAAAGAACATTCTTTTTAGCCTTTCAACCAATTATATTAATATTCCTTTTCATATGAACGTGTATCACTTTCTATTAAGTTGCCGACACTAATTTTTGTTAATTGTTTTGCTTTTAGAAAAGAAGGATGCTTTTGCATAGTGGGCAATTATTTTAAGTTCTATAATGTAGAGTTCACTCTTTTTCAAAACAACAACAATAATCATACCCAGTAAATCACACAACTAGCAAAGCTATTTATAGGGTCTTGGGAGGATAGGATGTAGACAGATATTGCCTCTATACATAGGGATAGAGAGGCTGCTTCCAGAGAGACTCTCGGCTCAAAAACGAACAGCATATCAACACAACAAAACAAAGAATATAAAAATAAGTAGTCACCCGTACCATTTACTCTTTTTCAAAAGAAGGATGCTTTTGCATAGTGGGCAATTATTTTAAGTTCTATGATGTACAGTTGCCGACATTCAATTTTTACTAATTACTACTTGTGTTGCTGTTATAAATCAGTTTACTATCTATTCTTTTACTCTCAACTGTTTTTGTATCTCTTCATGACATTAATAGGTAGCAGGTTGTTACATAGTTCCGCATTTCATCTGCAGATTTCTTTAATTTCTTTGACTTATACATGAGCCTTCACAATGCATTGTCGATACAATTATGAATAGCATCATCACATTAATATCATGACAGAGAGCGGCAACAGCGATCGTTGTTGGATGATGTTACATCCATCTTTTGAGAGACCGGTGGTCTTTAGGGTGTAACCGAGTTGAATTCGAGCTGCAATGAAGATATGATTTGAGAAAAATGAGCAAAAAGTTGTGTTGTATAATCTGTTTATGGTTGTTTGTTAAGTTTTTCTTAATTGACTGTTATTTTTATCCAAAACCCAAAGCCCTTAGTTTCAAGTCAGAGATTAATTTGACATTTACATGATGATTGTTACTAGAAAACACAATAATACGTTTTCAAATGTTTAATAATAAAAATAAATAGATTTGATTGGCATATAATTAAGAAGTTGTTGTAATAAAACTGATTTATTGTAATATTTCTCTAAGTTTTTACAAGAATCTCAGCAATTTTTAATGAGCAAATATGAGACTTTGAAATTGAATTTTTTAAATATGGAACGCTACAACAAAAACAAAGGGCAAATATATAACATGGTACATAAAAATTGCATTTCCGGATGATAGAAACCAAACAATTTCTATCACATTAATATTAATAAGATTAAAAGTTAGTTTTAGCAAAATATAAGTAACCCTTTTTATCAAATTTAAGGTTAGATAGTTACTCATTTGCTATATATGTATTTGACAATCCACGTTAGTTTTTCTTTTTTCTATTCCACAATCTAACTAATCCTTTAAGTTAGGCATTCCACATCATCAACCACTTGGTAAGTACGCATCAACATCAACATCATCAGCCGTGTGACATTTTTATTTTTTTCTGATGTGAAGTCAAGTCATAATTACTGGACATTTTTGTCACGACTAGGTGAAAAGATAAAAGAAAATAATCAAAGCAATAGATGCAAATCCATTAATTAATGTAAACAATATCCGTAGAAAAAACTTTGATATCTTCCGTTAGTTGAAAACTTGCTTTGATCTCTGCAACTTAGCATGTTAGTGATGTTACCTCTCTCTTGATGTTCTTGGTCCTCTTGGTCAACATATTTTAACATTTCTTTTGTAAGGAGTAGGTATATATAGTTGTCAGCCACATAACAACTTGGTTAGGCCATCCGTAGTCATAACGCCCTTTTGTGGGCGTTATGCGACACGTGGCGCGCCACGTCAGCGTGTGGGCGTTATGGGGCCTTATGCATTTTAGCCCGTAGTCATAACGCCCCTACCTCATCATTACCCAATTAATTAATAAACCCTTAAATTATACATATATATGTATGTATATATGTCTGTGTGAGAGTGGAGGGAAGAAAAGCAACTGGAATAGCGCCGCGAAAAATCTCGCGCCCTCCCCCCATTTTTGATACATAGCGCCCGGCGTTTCGGTGTTCCGGCGCTATGCCGGCGCTATGAGGGGGTTATACCGCCCCACTACGTATGCTCTTAGTACTGTTTAATATTTATAATTTTAACAATTCTTTTTTAAGGAGTAGGTATATATAGACGTCCCACATAACAACTTGGTTAGTGTTTTTTAATTTTCTTATCATATTTTAGGGATTGTATTATATTATTCATGTCAAGTTGCCAACACTTGAAAAAGTTGTTCTATTGTTGTGTAGGGATTGTATTCTTATTCACTAGGTTACAGTCATTAAGTAATGACAAATGTTTGTTTAAAGAGCAGAATAAAGTAGTTGCCAAGGAGGTCTATCTATAATAATCTCATAGTAACCAATGCTCAGATCGCTTCTATAATACTTAATCATCAATTCTTTAGAAGGCTTTTTAACTATTTTTACATCATGTAATTAAACGTTGTAAAACTATTTACATAACCAGGGCCGAGAATGTTAAAAAAATATTGGGCCTCATGCTATACAAAAGAATTGGGCCCCCTCCCTAACAATGTGATTTGGTAAGAAAGTCTCAACCAACTTCAACTCCAAATAAAGTTTATTAGCATCAATAACCGCTTCTTATCTATATTTTGTGTATCATAATCATCAATGTTCATATTGGGAATGCAAAACTCGAATCAGCATCAATTAAAAACAATAATTCCTAGTTTTATGTTACAAATAAATTAATACACATAACATTAGTTTAAACACCCTTCGGACAAGCAAAAATAACTAACACTTGAATAGGGGTGCAAATGAGCTGAGCGGTTCATGAGCTACTCGAGATCGGCTCAAGAAAAAGCTCGAAAACGAGCCAAGCCTTATCGAGCCCGAGCCGAGCTTGAGTGTGACACCCTGTGAAAACATTGAACATACTAGCTTGTCAGTGGCTGCGCTCTAAATTTCGGGACAAAATTTCTTGAATTTAATTATGTGAATTAAATTATGTGACACTTCGGGTTATCCTTCACACCTTGTTTTTTGATGTAATTATGTGAATTTAATTAAATGTTATCTAATTGAGAATTTTGTGAATTTAATGTGTCTTATGTGATAAATACTTGGATCATTGTATTATCCTTATTAATCAGCCGAACCTTTAAAGTGTGCCCAAGCTGCATGTCACACCCCAACCGATGGCGGAATCATCGGGGCGTGACACTGAGCGAAACAGATTGTTCAAGAGAATCCATAACAACTATTAAATGACAATATTTATAAGGTTTAATATCTCATATTATTAAACAAATAAAGCAAAACAGTCATTACAGATATTCAGTCTCAAAAACAAATTCCATTCCGACAACTCAGATTTTATTTGGTGAGTTTCTAGACTTCCTAACTTGTTTGCAGCATAACATCCAATCAACCTGTCACATACGTTAAAATAAAAGTCAATACATAAAGTAAAGGTGAGTACACAAGTTTGCATAGTAATAGTATAAAAAACGTTTACGCATAACCAGCATGTAACACGTAACGGACGAAGCATGTAACTACCAACAATGATACAACCTAACCACGAGACTGCGATGTAGAGTATGCGCGACACATGTTCACCAGAACGAACACATGAAGTAAAGTAATGTGATCCCTAGCAACCCCTGTCATACAGGTGCTGAGTCCAAACTATAGTTGCTAGAGGCGGTCTAGTGTAATACTGTATAAGCATAGTAACAAGCATTCAACAAATCACGTATAGCATGCGGGAGCGGTTAGCGTTTATAAAGTGTATGCATTGTGTGATGTGTTTTGATAGAGAACGTATGTAACACCAAAAAGTGCGTTTAACGAAAATGGGTTCAAGTATACACACAGTGTGTGTTTAGCAAGTAAACACAATCTGGATTGGATTGAAGGGAGCACCGGATCAGCCTGCGTACGGGAACAGAAGCATAAGTCTTCCAAGTGCTGACACGGTCGAAATCAGAGTGTCGAGTGGGGTAAAAGTGAGTTAAGTGTTCAACAGTCTGTCGGAGCGGATGGGTCTAGTCCATCCGGGCGGATGGGTTCCATCCGGAAGGATGGTCATCCGGACGGATGGTCATCCGGACGGATGGCCATTCGAACGGATAGTCTGTTAAATTTTTTCGAAGTTTTGACTAAAAAGGTTTTAACAGTCGTGGCAACAAAAATTAAACAATGGAAATTGTCAGGGTCAGGTCATCCGGACGGATGGTCTGTGGTTGAAGTTTTTGTAAAACTTTTCTCAAACAACGGTTTTGGTTAACGGAGATGGACATGTTGACGGATTCTAACAACGGAAAACATCAAGCCCAGTCCATTCGGATGGATGGGTTTGATATCCTGTTCTTGATGAAGGTTCATGTTCAACCCATTAGTCGGTCCATCTCTTTGGTGGAAATCAGTTTTCGAGCCGACTTTTCACTATGGAAAAAGTCAAGCGTCTGGCAGGGTCCTGATTCCTCCAATATTGTCTAAAAACTGAAAAGAAGTTCAGAAATAAGTTGAGAAATGTTGAAATCTTTCATAACTTAATCCCATATCGAGTTAATGATGCTTCACAACAGTTTTCCTAAGCAAAATGAGTGGAAACCATCTTCGAAATGACTGGAATCAAGGGTTTTTGAGAAAAGTTAAAGTGTGCGTGTGCGTGAGTGTGATTGTGATTTTGATGAAGAAGATGGAGTAGAAGTGAATAGAGATGGAGATTAACGAATATTTGAGAGGAAAAGCTTACAAAAGGCCTTGAATCGCGTCTGAGACTTGGGAGCGGATGGGAGTGTCAAAGTGTTGAAATAAGGGTGTACGGCGGGTATTTATAGAGAAGTGCGAGGGTTAAGTCGGTGGCGAGTGGCGGTGTCTGGATGGCTCCATCCGGACGGGTGGGTTCCATTCGGGCGGATGGGCCTCATCCGGGCGGATGGGCCTCATCCGGGCGGATGGCCATTCGGATGGCCTGGTTCGAGTTTGTTAGTTTTCCAACCTTGGTTCGTTTGTTAAGCGTTGCGTTGCGTTTAATCGAGTTGCGAGTGAGCGTTTGAGCTTATAAGCGTTGTGTTGATAATCACATAATATTCAACAAATAATCACACAAATAACACACATAATATAATTAAATCCGCGTTTCGAGTCTGCGTTGAGTTTGTGTTGCGATAGCGTTTAAGTAACAAGCGTTATAAGTAGCGTTTAAATGCGATAACTATAATTAGATAAGCGTTGTATTATGCGTTTTGAAATGCGTTGAAAATATAGTTTAACCGATAGCGTTAATCGAATCCCAAGAGTACGAGCGTTTATGAAGAAATACGGCAAGGTAGGAACAACCGAAATACGGGTTGTTACACTGCACACTTTTATCGACTTAGTACACTCTTCTAATCTGGACTGCTACCACCCGCACACTTTTGGATCAAGCCCACTCTCAAGCCCATTAGAAACCCTAGATGTCCATACACTTGAGGGGAGCACACTTAAAAGTGTGCGGCCTCTTGTGTGTATAAAGCCCTCTATTGCAGCCAACAATTAGAATGTTTTGGGTAACAATCATTTGGCAGCAATCCCCAAGACATTCTCCCTCTCTTTCTTACCTACTTTCTCTCTCTAAAAACCCTAGAACACACCCAAAATCCCTCCTTACCCTTTGATTGTGATGATGAAATCATCATCCTCCGACGGTAGCCTCACCCGGTGAAGATAACTAGCAACTGTTGCTTTAGGAGCTCTGTTTTATCATTTACCTCACCTACATCTGTGCCGTACACCACCAGGTTGGTATATCACCATTGTTTGATGATTACACATGATAAAGGTGCAAGATTGCTGATGATTTGTATGTTGAATGATTACACATGATGAACGTTAGATAAGATAACGAACTTGAACTAATCAATGACTCGCATGTTAACATTTCTGTGTGGTGATTCATAACTGTGATATACTACATGACAAGTGTGTTGAGGGTTAGTGATTTGACAAAGATCTTAATATTAAAGTGTAAGTGTTATTTGGAAAAATTGTTGTATTTTCAAAGTTAAACCTTTTTGAAAATGAGGATGATTCTTGTTAGATTCACGATGATTTAGGTGCATAAGTGTTTAAGCCAGATTAATTGAATAATGGATGTCTTTGTGATCATTTTGACGAAATGAAATAAGAATATGTTCGTAGGAATTGTGTGATGGTTGAAATAATTGAGAGCATAAGTTAGGGTTCATGAGTAATTGTGTAAAAATCTGTGTTTAATCTGTCTAAGCATGAAAACACTGTTGTTTCACTGTTTGATTGAGAAGAGGCCACACACTCGGGTGATGGACAACTCAACCTGCTTACCGTACAACTCAGCACAGCACACCGCACACCCAAGTGTGCCAGGTGTACCGTACGGGTGTAAAATGTACCATTTAGGAAGCACAGCGTACAAACGCAACAATGCACATTGCACACTAGGTGAACCGCACATTCTTGTGCAACACATGAAACACATGGTACAACAACTTAATGCATGACCGTACACCAGTAAGTGGTCGCACACTTGCTGGTAGGCCGCACACTCCTATTGGACTACTAATTGACTTGGCTGCACACCTTTTAATTAGGCCTGGTACCGTGATGGACCGCACACTCACACACTGGACTTAAAGAAGACTAGGTCGCACACTGATACTCAGGTCGTACACTCTCATTGGGCCACTAATCAGTTGGGCCGCACACTATATACCTAGACACTTTAAGTTGGACCGTACACCTACCAACATGGCGCACACTCATTATTTGGGCCATGCATATTGTTGGACCACACACTCAGAACATCTGTATTTGATTTATGAATGTTACTGTTCACAGAAATTTAGTTATATTGTTATGGCTTGCTTCATGTTATGAAATACATGCTACTTATGTGCTACGTGTTGAATACGTGACGTTATTTGAATATGAACCTAAATAGATATGGTAACTATAATAGGACGTGATTGACCAACTACTTAAACAAGTAAATTGCCTGCCGGGCAAACCAAGGTGAGTTCACAACCTTTTTACTAAAAGCATGCGTTCTCGGTGGTTGGGAAACGGAACGAAAACACTTTCCCTGGTTTGGGATTGTTTGAACGGTACAAACAACACTTTCTCTCGTTGGGGATTAATTACTATTTATATTAGATGCAACAAGCGTACTAAACAAAACTCTATCATGGAAGTCCCCACTTACTATACCGATTAGTCGCCTGGCCTGGCGAACGGGTTATTAGTTGATAGCGCTATTAGGTCTCACCAACCTCACACCGTGCCTGAATAGGATCGGGCATGAACTAATAGACTCTGGCAAACCGCAATGATGATAGACATTTACAAACGGGGCAACAACGAAACATGAGGTCGCTAAGTGTTCGATAATACGTAGTTTTGTAGCTTACATATGGGATAGCTCGCCATGGCATGATATAAATGAGTAACTTAACAACTTAAACAAGTTTTATGGAAATTAAAACTGGACAACTTGTGAACTCGCCAACTTTATGTTGTTACCCTACTCCATGCTTTACAAAGCTTGAAGCTTGGGAACGTAGTGGTCGCCTTAACCCGTGTTGGGTTCTTAGTTTGAAATTTGAACTTTTGAACTAAATCATTTAACTTATGCTTCCTCTACTTCCTTTAAACATTGTTATTGAACTTAAGACTTTGGATGTGAACTTTATTGGTCACTAATCGTATTTTGATAAAACTGCTTTATTACTATGAATGTTCAATTGATTGGTGACTGGATCCTGGTCAGTCGCATGCCTCGCGGTAGTACTCCGCATGTGGAATTTGAGGGTGTGACATTGAACCTAAAATAAAGCTCGTATAATTATTGACCCCAAGCTTGAGCCTAACATGTGAAGCTCGTCACGTCGAGCTTTAGCGAGCCTTAGTGTAATATTAGTTTTTATTAACATTTAATAACATGTACTCCTTATTTAACATTGTCTAATAAACGGCCGAGCCGAGCTTACTTAAACTTGTTTACGAGCCGATCCCAAACCTAAAAATAACCTTGTTTGGTAAACGAGGATGAGCCCGAGCTTCACTTATCGAGCTCGCGAGCCTACAAGAGTTTATTATTTATATTTTTTTATTTAATATATTAATTAATATATAATAAACAAGCCGAGCTCGAGCTTGAGATATTACCAACGAGCCGAGCTCGAGCCTCGTCGAGCTCGGGCTCGACTCAGCTCGTTTGCACCCCTACATTTGAATCCTTTCCGCAAAAGAACTATAATATGTGTAAACATATCCAATTAGTTTGGCAACACGAACCTTTTCATACAAATAAAATATATAGAACTAGATATTGAGTTCTTCTAAGTTTATATTGTAAATGGTTAAATGAGAAATAAAAAAACTATAAAGTTAAACAAGAAAACATGTAAAGTTTGTTATGTAAATGGTTAAATGAGAAGAAAAAAAATGAAAGTACTTACAAATTTATAAAGGCCCATATTTAAATATGAAAGTGAAAAGTTAAACTAAAATATAAGCTTAGAAAGTAGAGTATATGGGGCTTAAATCCGATACATGAGGAAACAAACGAAAACTCGGAAAAAAAGACGTACCATGCTTTACTGGAAAATTGCCACATCATTTGTAACACTTTTTCTAAAATAATTTTATATATAAAAAATATATTTTTTAAAACATCTTCGACCCCTAGATAGTTTGGGCCCTGTGTGGTGACACCTACCGCACAGGCCCAAAGCCGGCTCTGTAGACTCATAAATTTATTCGTTCTCATTTTGCCTCATGTATAATTTCAAAAATTATTGGGCTATATTAATAAATTGTTATGCTCTATTGATTAAGTTATAGGTTTTCAAATAAGAAGATTAAAAACTGTCGTTCACATTATGATGTAGCGTGTGTTACGATAACGAAGAGCAAAACACGTTGATTCTGCGAATACCCGTGTTGATCTTCCCCAACCCCCAAAATTCTACCCAAAGGGCACAGAGTTTGAAGTGAAAATTGAGTAATTTCGAAATTCAAGTATGACCATCCAAATTACAAGAGAAAGACATAAATAGAGATAGAAATTCGAAATGGGCCACAAAATAGCCATGGGCCAAACACAAGCCCAAAAACAAAATGCCCAAAACACAGAAAAAAAAATAAAAAGATAAACAACTGATTGAAATAAGCGTTTTTTGGCCCGGACGATGACCCAAACCACTGTAGGCGGTTTGCAGCAAGATGGAGCTCGTGTACTCGAAGAAGATATTCCCAAAACTGCAGCAAGGTGCTACATGTTTTCCCAAGATCGATCTGCGTTCTGGGTATCATCAGCTTCGTGTACTCGAAGAAGATATTCCCAAAACTGCTTTCCGCATGAGATATGGACACTACGAGTTCACTGTCATGCCTTTTGGTTTGACAAATGCCCTAGCTGTTTTCATGGATTTAATGAATAGGGTTTGTAAGCCTTATTTAGATAAGTTCATCATTCTATTCATTGACGACATTCTTATTTATTCGAAGTCACGAGCCGATCACGAACAACATCTTCGTCTGACAATGGAACTCCTAAAGAAGGAACAACTTTTCGCCAAATTCTCCAAGTGTGAATTCTGGCTTTAGGAAGTTCAATTTTGGGTCATATTGTTAACGAGCAGGGTACTCATGTGGATCCTTCCAAAATAGTTGCTATTAAGGATTGGAATACACCTACTACACCTACAGAAGTTCGTTCTTTTCTTGGTCTTGCTGGATATTATCGACGGTTTATTTCAAACTTCTCGAAGATCGCGGTTCCTCTCACTGCTTTGACTCAGAAGAATAAGCCTTTTGAGTGGGGACCCAAACAAGAGGAAGCTTTCCAAACACTGAAACAAAAACTCTGTGATGCTCATGTCTTATCTTTGCCCGATGGAAACGATGATTTCATTGTCTATTGTGACACATCGAATTTAGGCCTTGGTTGTCTTCTCATGCAACGATGCAAAGTTATAGCTTATGCATCAAGACAATTGAAAATTCATGAGAAGAACTACACAACTCATGATCTTGAGTTGGGTGCTGTGGTTTTCGCACACAAAATCTGGAGACACTATCTTTATGGCACGAAGTGTGTGGTTTTCACAGACCACAAAAGTCTCCAACACATTCTTAATCAGAAGGAGCTGAACATGAGACAATGAAGCTGGGTTGAGCTATTGAACGATTACGATTGCGAAATTCGCTACCATCCTGGTAAGGCGTATGTCGTAGCCGATGCGCTAAGTCGAAAGGAACAAGTCAAGCTTAATTTTGTTCGCTCTCTGTCTGAAATTCAAACTCGTGTCTCTCAAGCTCAACAATCCTGTGTTACACAAGACCTGATGAGTAAGGAATTACCATGTCAACTTGAGCTTAAACTCGAAATGAAAGACGATGGGTTACTCTATTTCAAGAATCGTTTGTGGATTCCGAAACAAGACGATCTTCGTACTTTAGTGATGGACGAATCTCATAAGTCCCGATATTCTATTCATCCTGGTGCTGACAAAATGTACAAGGATCTTCGTACTCAGTACTGGTGGCCTGGTATGAAGAAGGATATTGCCTTGTATGTATCAAAATGCCTAACTTATCTCAAAGTCAAGGCTGAACATCAACGACCATCTGGTTTTCTTGTACAACCAAAGATACCGGTATGGAAGTGGGAGAACCGTGCAATGGATCTCATCACTAAGTTACCGCGCACATCTAGAGGTCACGATGCTATTTGGGTGGTCATTGATCGATTAACGAAGTCAGCTCATTTTATATCGATTCGCGAGGATCTATCTGCTGATAAACTTGCAAAGATTTATGTTGATGAGATTGTATCTCAACATGGTGTTCCTTTGGATATCATTTCTGATCGTGATGCTCGATTTTCATCTCACTTTTGGAAGACCATGCAATCTGCTTTGGGAACTCAACTAAATCTAAGCACTGCTTATCATCCCCAAACGAATAGACAATCCAAGAGAACGATACAAACATTGGAGGATATGCTTAGAGTATGCGTGATAGACTTTGGTAGTAATTGGGATTCTCATCTACCGTTGATCGAATTCTCTTACAACAATAGTTATCATGCTAGCATCAATATGGCACCGTTCGAAGCTTTATACGGTCGAAAATGTCGTTCACCTGTCTGTTGGAATGAGATCGGTGAAGCACAGCTTACTGGACCTGAGCTCGTTCTGGAAACAACAGATAAAATTAAGAAAATTCATGATAATCTTCTGACAGCTAGAAGCCGTCAAAAGAGTTATGCGGATATGAGACGCAAGCCCTTGGAATTTCAAGTTGGCGACCATTTCCTACTCAAGGTGTCTCCTTGGAAGGGAGTGGTGAGATTTGGAAACAAAGGAAAACTTGCACCACGATATGTTGGACCATTTAAGATTGTGGAAAGAATCGGAAAGGTTGCCTATCGACTAGAGCTACCTCCTGAACTCGGGAATATTCACCCAACATTCCATGTGTCCAATTTGCAAAAGTGTTTAGCCGATATTGATCTTCGCATTCCACTCGACAAAATTCAAGTTGACGACACGATGCACTTTGTCGAGAAACCTGTGGAGATAGTGGACCGTGAAGTCAAGCAATTGAAGAACAAGCAAATATGATTAGTCAAGGTTCACTGGGAGTCCAAACGTGGCCCAGAGTTTACTTGGGAACGTGAGGACCATATGAAAGCGAAATATCCACATTTGTTTTCACGAGTTTCCTCTAGTTAAAATTTCGGGACGAAATTTCCTAAAGTAGGGGAGACTGTGAAACTTGTGCTTTGTAAATGATGTACAATGTAAAACGATATCAATTTTCAAAAAAACAATGTGTTTTGGTGTCAATATTTGTGTATTTATGTTTGACAATTTTACGTTTTGATTTTAGTTCGATTTCGAGCTTTAAATCGCTTTCTGGAAAGTTATACGCGAACTGATGTCTAAACGTAATCAGTTTAACGTGACAAACACTCCGGAACAGTGACATAGGCTTAACATACCTTAAATAACCTTTACATAACTTAGAAATGAGTTTTGGAGGGTTTGGTATGTCGAAAACAAGTTTATTCGATCGCAGGGACTATTTGCGACAAACTGCGAAAGTATACCGATTTGTATGGTAACGAACATTCCAGAACTTGATCATAAGTTAAACATACCCTAAATATCCTTTACATATCTTAGAAATAGACTTTGAGGGGAATATTCTCCCAACATTCCATGTATCCAATTTGCGAAAATAAACTTATTTGAGTATCTTGAGGATTTTGATTGGGATAAACTTCCCTTCTCTTTTGGTGAGCTATCTAATTTAAGATAAATGTTCGAAAGCTTTTGCTTACCCATACTGTAATTAACAAGTAGTTAGTTAATAAAACACATAATCACAAAATGGTAATCAGGAAAATTAAGTACTTCTTAAATACTTAATTAGCTTAACTCAGTGGCTCTGATACCACCTTTTCCTGTCACGGCCCCAGCCCCGGTTTGACCCAGTCAGGAGCCGCGGGACAGGAAATCCCATGGTATTTATTTAATTGAGTTTAACATCAGAAGATTTTAGCAGGATCTTTTTTTTTTAAACTGAAAATGGCCGATTATTTTATTTCATAATTCGGGATAAAACCCTGGTAATTTACAATCATATGATTTCACTGGGAAATATTTATTTTACAAAACATGTTTCTTTATTTATATTGAGCCACTTCCTTAAGCTTGTAGTGCTTCGCGGCACTTTTCCTGGATCACAACAGATCACCTGAAACATGTTTGAAAAGGTTTTGTCAGCAGGGAAATACTGGTGAATCATTCTTTTTACTAAAACGATATGTGGTTATAATTTACAGTATTAAGAGCGATTACAATGTTTATATATCAACCAATTACCCAACGGTATTTGTCACTTGACTCGTTTCTGTGACTATGGTCATATCACCCATTGGCTAACCCGTTGTCCAATGGTGATGATTATCAAGTAATGTATACAAAACCCCACATACCGGCTGTAATATGGAGGTTACAAAGACTTAATCCATGTAATTATAACTTTGAAAACATTTAAGAATTTATAAAGCACTTTGATAAAAAGAGAATGACTCACATTGCAGATTTAACACCGGCAGAGTCTAGTCTACTGATTAGCCTTGTAACCTAATTTAAATAACATGCACACGAACTAGGTTAGTAACTAATACAGCATTTACGATAACTCACGAGATTAAACCCTCACAATGAATGACAAAGTGCGATACTTAAACATCCATCGAATTCACGACGAATGACAAAGCATAACCCTAATGTGGGCAGCACTTAAACATCCATTGGATAGTTTCAAACGATCGGACATTAAATCGTAGTAGCGATCGAGTTATTACCCTGTTATCGTGGCAGAACTTCGAGATTATATGTGTTTTGGGACTGTTTCTACAATATCTCAGTGTACGTTTCGAGTTTGAACGTCGAACCAACGCGTAATTGCATGTGCCAAACCCCTGAATATATACTGGAAAAAGGGCGCCCTCGCGTGGCGCGAGGGGTACCACCCTAGCATAGATAGGGTAGCCCCGTGTCCCAGTAGCTCAGGTGAGTTGGTCGTTCGTTCGAATTCTTTTTACACGTAAAACTGTTTAGATAATACTACGGGAATTTACCCCCCTGAGTTTTAGGGGCCCTGATCCTGATTCCGATTGTTCTGAAAATTTTAGGGTTTATGCAGGATCACTTGGGGGTCTCAATTAGGGTTTCCTATTGGAAAAAATAAGATAATAATTAGGACTTTTGATGAGAGTTGTTACATCCTCCCTACCTTATTAAAAATCTTGTCCTCGAGATTTATTGGAATAAGTGAAGATATTTTCGCTTCATCTCTGATTCCAGCTCCCAAGTGTACTCAGATCCTCTCTTTGAATCCCACTTGACTTTGACCAGTACTAACCGCTTATGCTTGAGAAATTTGATTTTTCTAACTTCTATTTGTACTGGCTTCTCAACAAACTTTAACTTTCCGTTTACCTCTATATCTTGAAGAGGTACTACCATGGATTCGTCAGATAAACATTTCTTAAGATTAGATACATGAAATACGTCATGTACTCCAGTTAACTCTTCTGGGAGTTGTAAGCGATAGGCAACTGGTCCTATTCGTTGGATGACTAGAAATGGTCCTACGTATCTCGAACTTAGCTTTCCTTTCTTACCGAACCGAACTACTCCTTTCCAAGGAGAAACTTTTAATAGTACTCAATCTCCAACTTGGAATTCTAACGGCTTGCGTCGATTATCTGCATAACTCTTTTGACGATCTCGAGCCGTCTTTAGTCTTTCCTTGATTTGAGTGATCTTGTCGGTAGTTTCTTGTACTATCTCAGGACCTGATAATTGACTTTCTCCTATTTCTGTCCAACATACTGGAGTTATGCACTTACGTCCGTATAGTGCTTCGAATGGGGCAGATTCGATACTTGAATGATAACTATTATTATAGGAGAATTCTATTAAGGGTAGGTGGTCGTCCCAGTTACCACCAAAATCTATTACACAGGCCCTAAGCTTGTCTTCCAAGGTTTGTATCGTCCTTTCACTTTGTCCATCTGTTTGAGGATGATATGCAGTGCTCAAGTTCAGTCGGGTTCCCATTGCTTCCTGGAAACTAGTCCAGAAATGGGAAGTGAAACGACTATCCCTATATGATACAATGGAGAGTGGAACTCCATGTAGGGATACGACTTCGTCTACATACAACTTGGCTAACCTTTCCATGCTAAAGGTTTCTTTCATGGGTAGAAAATGAGCTGATTTGGTTAATCGATCCACAGTTACCCAAATCGCATCATTACCTTTTCTGGTTTTGGGCAACTTAGTAACAAAATCCATTGTTATAAGTTCCCATTTCCATACAGGCATTTCTAGTTGTTGTAGTATACCTGAGGGTTTCTGGTGTTCTACCTTAACTTGTGAACAAGTAAGACACTTAGAAACATATCTAGCAATGTCCTTTTTCATTCCTATCCACCAGAAATTTTTTCTTAAATCTTGGTACATCTTATTGTTACCAGGATGCATGGTATACCTAGATTTATGAGCTTCTTCTAAATCTTTTCTCTTAAATCTCCTTGCTTAGGTACCCAAATTCTTTTCTTATGGAATCTCCAAATTCCATCATTTCCTTGCTCTAAATTTTTTATTCGTCCCTTCATTCCTTCAGCAGTGTCCTCTATTGCTGTTTCTTGAACATTCTTCAGTTGCTCCATTAAATCTAAATGTAGAATTAATCTGAGAGCACGAACTCGTCTTTGGTTCTCATGATACTTACGACTTAAGGCATCTGCAACTACATTTGCCTTTCCTTCGTGATAATGAATATCACAATCGTAGTCACTTAGGATTTCCATCCATCTCATTTGCCTCATGTTCAATTCTTTTTGCCCAAATATGTACCTTAACCTTTTATGATCCGTATAGACAGTAAACTTACTTCCATACGGATAATGTCTCCAAATTTTAAGGGCAAAAATTATGGCTCCTAATTCTAAGTCATGAGTCGTATAATTTTCCTCGTGCTTTTTCAATTGTCTTGAAGCATACGCAATTACCTTCTTGCGTTGCATTAACACACCTCCAAATCCTAGTTTTGAAGCATCACTGTATACTTCGAAATCTTCAGTTCCTTCTGGTAATGCTAAGATTGGGGCATTTGTTAACTTATGTTTCAATATCTTAAAAGCCTCTTCTTGCCTAGGTCCCCATTTAAACTTAACTGATTTATAGGTTAGCTTAGTTAATGGCATGGCTATCTTAGAAAAATCCTTAATAAAACGCCTATAGTATCCAGCTAATCCTATAAAACTTCTAATTTCCATTGCTGACTGTGGAACCTTCCATTTGGTGATTGCTTCTATCTTAGCAGGATCTACGTGAATGCCTTCGTGATTTACCATGTGTCCTAAAAATTGCACTTCCTGTAGCCAAAATTCACATTTCGAGAATTTGGCGTAAAGTTTCTCTTTTCTTAACAAAGTTAAGAGTGCATGCAAGTGCTGACAGTGTTCTTCCTGACTTTTGGAATAAATGAGTATATCGTCGATGAAGACAATCACAAATTTATCCAAATACGGCTTACAGATCCGATTCATCATGTCCATGAATGCTGCAGGTGCATTCGTTAGTCCAAAGGGCATGACTGTAAACTCGTAATGACCATACCTAGTTCTGAAAGCAGTTTTAGGTATGTCTTCTTCTTGTACCTTCAATTGATGATATCCAGAGCATAAATCTATCTTAGAAAAGTATCTAGCTCCTTGAAGTTGATCGAATAGATCATCAATCCTAGGTAATGGGTAGCGATTCTTAATTGTAACTTTATTCAATTCTCTATAATCAATACACATTCGCATCGAACCGTCTTTCTTCTTTACAAACAACACTGGTGCTCCCCAAGGGGATGAACTAGGTTGTATGAATCCTTTACTTAGTAATTCATCTAATTGCTTTTTCAATTCTAGCAATTCAGTGGGTGCTAACCGATAAGGTGCCTTGGCTATCGGTGTAGTTCCGGGAATTAGATGAATTCTAAATTCTACTTCCCTGTCGGGTGGTAATCCCGGGAGTTCTTCCGGGAATACATATAGGTATTCTGAGACTACAGGAATATCCTTAAGTTCCTTACTCTTAGTGCTAATGATTACTGAAATCATATACACTATTCTTTGTTTTCGTTCATAACTAGCAACTTTCATTACGGAAATGAACTTTAGTGACTTGCGTGGCTTATTTCCTGTAACCATAATTACTTCTCCGGTGGGTGCACGAATCTCTATAGAGTTCTTATCACAGAGGATTCGAGCATGGTTGGCTACTAACCAATCCATTCCTAATACAACATCGAATTCGGCTAATTTCATAGGTAACAGGTTTGCAGAAAATTTATGACCTGAAAGTTCTATGTTTTCTTTTTGCAAAAGCTTATCTATTTTAACAGAATTTCCATCTGCGGTTTCGACTGTAAAAATCTGCCTAATGTTGGTTAAGGGTAAGTTAAGAGCTTGGCAGAATGTAGTATTTATAAAACTTTGGTTTGCACCAGAGTCAAATAATACTTTTGCGTAAACGTTGTGAACTAAGAACGTACCAGCTGTCACGTCAGGGATTAGCTCGGCTTCCTGAGTAGTCAACTAGAAGGCTCGAACATTCTTTTTGGTAGCTCCTTTAGCTGGCTTGGCTTTATTGTCTGCTGGTTTAACCAATTTAGGGCATTCTGGTTTAAAATGTCCTACCTCTCCACAGTTATAGCAGATCCTTGTTTTCTTTCTGCAGTCTTCTTCGCGATGTCCTACAATTTTGCAAAAATTGCAGGTTACATTACATCTTCCATAATGTTTCTTTTTGCAATTCCTGCAGAACGGCGGAGTTGAGGATTGCCCTGTTCCTCTTTTCTTGAAATTGCCATTATTACCCACACGAAATCCTTGGGTAATTTTCTAAGCCAGTTCCTTTTTCCTGTTTTCATCTCTTGTGCGTATCAGCTCGTCAGTTAGGGTGTTAGCTAATTCTACCGCATCGTCAATAGTGTGAGGTCTCGCAGCTTTAACGATATTACGGATTTCGCCAATCAATCCCCAAATATAACGAGAAATGAGCATCGATTCTGGCGAAGCCAGGGTTGGTACTACTCTAGCATACTCGAAGAATGTCGAAGTATACCCTCGACAGTCTACATTTACCATCCGGTGGTTCATAAATTTATTCGCCATTTGCTCTTTTTCGTATTCGGGACAAAATTTTCTTTCTATCAGACTTTTGAATTCTTCCCAACTCATGGCATAAGCCACATTTCTTCCTTTGGCTTGAAGTACTGTATTCCACCATTCTAGCGCCCCTTATTTGAAAAGATTCGACGCGTACATGACTTTGTCGTTTTCGGCACATTTACTTATTATGATTACTGCCTCGGTTTTCTCTAACCAACGCAGTGCCGCAGTCGCTCCTTCATTGCCTGCAAATTCAGCTGGTTTACAAGCAAGAAATTCTTTGTAAGTGCAACCAGACGTTGCAGCTTTCATTTTCTTAGGGAGTGGGGCCTGCCGTGGATCTTTATTGTTATTAGTATGATTACCGCCTCCGTTTACGCTATTACTGAAGTTATCTTCAGAAGTACGTTTGCTAGGAATGATTTGTTGAGGTTCAACAGGTTTCTGGGCAGCAGCAAGGATTGCTGGAATAGCATTGGCTATCCCTTGAGCAACGATATTTTCTATATCTTGCTTAGTCATAAAGTGATCCTCCTGATGTTGCTCAGATTGATTAACCTCGTTAACTGGTTCATTATTAGCGTTTTCCATCTGATAATTAATATATATATTTTATTAGTACAGATTAAATAACAATTATGCACAAAACAATCATACAAATTTCATAACATAAATATATATATCCAAAATTATCGATTTCTCGATTCCTTTTTATATATCCAATTATGCATCCGTACACATCATTATGTTACAAAGTTTTATTTCTAAATTATTTTACAGACTTTATATTTTTATTTAGTATGATTATTATTATTATACAATCCACAGTTTCACCATCACCCTCGTCAGTTAGCACTTCAGCAACGATGTTCCCTTTCGTCGTACTTCCAGGAGATCTGTTCTCCCACTTTCCTGATCCTATTCCCTGCATCCACCAGTTCTTCGCCAAAATGACGGAGTTCAGCTAAGTTTTCATTGCTCATTGGCGGGTTTGGTATAGGTTCTGGGTCAAATTGAGGGAGAAAGGTATAAGGGTTATTGAGAAGGTTTTGAAACTGCCATTCGTTCGTCCACCACTCGTCCATTTCTCCTAAAGGTTGAGTGTGGATTAAAGGTTCTGGGATTGCTGGTTCCAAGTTTATTGGAAGTTGGGTTTCAGCAGGATAAGAGTAGAGGTTGTTAGTTATGGGCCAGAGAATATCACAGCTTGCCAGTACGCGATCCAATTCCTCCTGTAATGGCAATTCCTCGACTTGTTTACAACTTTCCCCAAATTCCATTTCTATTTGCCTAGAATCTTCCCCGATTACAATTGCTTTTCCTTTATCTATGGGATTCTCTATTTTGGGAATTTTCCTAGTTGCTGGCTTCCTCCTGTGTACACGTCTCCAACCTACAAATCTTCTTCTTTTCTTGGGTTTTGGTTTCTCTGGAGGTGGAGCGTTGAATTCCATAGGTTCTTCTATATCGGGTATGTAACCAGTGAAGTCTTTGGAAACTTCTATTTTCACCGGATAAAGATTGAGATTCTGAAGGGCTTCAGATAACTCATTCATGCTGTTTAGCATATATGAAAAATACGAAGTTAAAATTTTATAGCAAAATTTAACAGATAACCTTCAAGTATTATTGCATACCGTGTGACTAATTTAATACAAAGGATAACTGACAATTAAACATACTAGGTTTTATTGTAAAAGTATTTATTTACTAGGTAAAGTTTCTGGATTGTAGGTGATAAGGATGCTAATACTAGGTTAGGGTATTTTAAAGATTTGCATTTACTGCTACAGTGGCTAGCATATAGAGATCTGCCCATTTTTCATCTAACTGGTCTTCCCATGGTGGGTTACTGCCTAGTTCCCGGGTGTCCTGATTAACTCTCATTTCTTTTGATTGGGATTTCTTTTTTTTCTCCTGACTTTTCCTAATAATCAAACTTCTTTTATTAGGAGAAAGTGGTTCCTCATAATGGGCTTTACGAACAAATATTCCCTCTTTAGTATCTACTGAGTATCTTGAGGATTTTGATTGGGATGAACTTCCCTTCTCTTTTGGTGAGCTATCTAATTTAAGATAAATGTTCGAACGCTTTTGCTTACCCATACTGTAATTAACAAGTAGTTAGTTAATAAAACACATAATCACAAAATGGTAATCAGGAAAATTAAGTACTTAAATACTTAATTAGCTTAACTCAGTGGCTCTGATACCACCTTTTCCTGTCACGGCCTCAGCCCCGGTTTGACCCGGTCAGGAGCCGCGGGACAGGAAATCCCGTGGTATTTATTTAATTGAGTTTAACAGCGGAAGATTTTAGCAGGATCTTTTTTAAAAAAACTGAAAATGGCCGATTATTTTATTTCAAAATTCGGGATAAAACCCAGGTAATTTACAATCAGATGATTTCACTGGGAAATCTTTATTTTACAAAACATGTTTCTTTATTTATATTGAGCCACTTCCTTAAGCTTGTAGTGCTTCGCGGCACTTTTCCTGGATCACAACAGATCACCTGAAACATGTTTGAAAAGGTTTTGTCAGCAGGAAAATACTGGTGAATCATTCTTTTTACTAAAACGATACGTGGTTATAATTTACAGTATTAAGAGCGATTACAATGTTTATATATCAACCAATTACCCAACGGTATTTGTCAATTGACTCGTTTCTGTGACTATGGTCATATCACCCATTGGCTAACCCGTTGTCCAATGGTGACGATTATCAAGTAATGTATACAAAACCCCACATACCGGCTGTAATATGGAGATTACAAAGACTTAATCCATGTAATTATAACTTTGAAAACATTTAAGAATTTATAAAGCACTTTGATAAAAAGAGAATGACTCACATTGCAGATTTAACACGGGCAGAGTCTAGTCTACCGATTAGCCTTGTAACCTAATTTAAATAACATGCACACGAACTAGGTTAGTAACTAATACAACATTTATGATAACTCACGAGATTAAACCCTCACAATGAATGACAAAGTGCGATACTTAAACATCCATCGAATTCACGACGAATGACAAAGCATAACCCTAATGTGGGCAGCACTTAAACATCCATTGGATAGTTTCAATCGATCGGACATTAAATCGTAGTAGCGATCGAGTTATTGCCCTGTTATCGTGGCAGAACTTCGAGATTATATGTGTTTTGGGACTGTTTCTACAATATCTCAGTGTACGTTTCGAGTTTGAACGTCGAACCAATGCGTAATTGCAAGTGCCAAACCCCTGAATATATACTGGAAAAAGGGCACCCTCGCGTGGCGCGAGGGGTACCACCCTAGCATAGGGTAGCCCCGTGTCCCAGTAGCTCAGGTGAGTTGGTCGTTCGTTCGAATTCTTTTTACACGTAAAACTGTTTAGATAATACTACGGGAATTTACCCCCTGAGTTTTAGGGGCCCTGATCCTGATTCCGATTGTTTTGAAAATTTTAGGGTTTATGCAGGATCACTTGGGGGTCTCAATTAGGGTTTCCTATTGGACAAAATATGATAATAATTAGGACTTTTGATGAGAGTTGTTACACTTCACAACCCTGTTTTTACTATATGATTTACATGTTAGTTGGTTGTAACTGTTTACTGAATATTTGTGTGATTTGTGTGATGATTGGTTGTAATTGTTTAATGATAAATATAAGAGTAAATTACAAGTTTTGTCCTTTATGTTTACATCAAATTGCAGGCGCTGTCCTTTTGGCCAAAAGTTTACAGGCGGTGTCCTTAACCTTTCAAAATCTTGCACGTTTTGTCCTTTAGGCCAAACCTGGTTAGAAATCTCAGTTAAAAACTGTCATGTGCAATACACATGAGGGTAAAATGGTAATTTCCCCCTCAACCCTTTCAAACTCAACACTCACTCCATCATCTTCCCCAAATTTCTAGGGTTTAACCGTCCAACCACCAATAGCCGGTTAACCGTCCACATCAATCCTCTTCTATCCACCTCAACTAACAAATCCTCTTATATTATTTGAATTTGTTCTTTGATTATCAGGCAATTGATCCCATCCAGAAACATTCATATTCCACTCGTCTGATTGGCTTACAATATCTTGTCTTCCACTTTTCTCTTGATTAATGATCTTCTCATTCGGTTCTGAACCTGATGATGCTTCATCACGCTGCAAAGTTTCTCAGGCAAAACCACACCGGGTGTTAAATCTGCTTCTTTCCCATGTCTCGGGTCAGTAGATTCGTTAATCGCTGTAGAATTTGCTTGTATATTTTTTGAATTACTTTCGTTGGCATTTACTTCTATCTTGTTCATATCGTATTCGTTTTGACCCTCAGTCAACCCATATCATTTCCAAGCATTTATAGTTGATTCCCTTAGTTCTCCGTCTTCGTATTGGGAATCACAAGTCCTTCAGCGTTCGTCATAATAACCGGCTTACCGCCTTCCGTCGCTCCGACGGCGGAATTAGTAGTTCCGAGGTCGATTCCGACGACCTTCTCTGTAACAACTCTGAGGCCGCCATTGTTGCGGCTTTTTTTGAGCTTTATGGATGAAATTTTTTGAGAGAATTTGGGGAAGACAAGATACTGTAAGCCAATCAGACGAGTGCGCCATTGTTGCGACTTTTTTTTAGCTTTATGGATGAGATTTGTTGCAGCTTAAGCCATAGAAATTTGGGGAAGATGATGGAGTGATTGTTGAGTTTGAAAGGGTTGAGAGAGAAATTACTATTTTACCCTCATGTGTATTGCACATGACAGTTTTTAACTGAGATTTCTAACCAGGTTTGGTCTAAAGGACAAAACGTGCAAGATTTTGAAAGGTTAAGGACACCGCCTGTAAACTTTTGGCCAAAAGGACAGCGCCTGCAATTTGATGTAAACATAAAGGACAAAACTTATAATTTACTCTAAATATAATTAGATTATTATATTTAATTGTATAATGATTGGTCTTTCACCATTCTCATAAGGGTTTCGTCGAAGTAAGCCGTTCGCTAACCATGACTCGACGAAAGATGAGTCTTTCGTCGTGTAGGGCCTTTCGCCGATAAGGACATCGGCCCAACCTACTTCGTGGCCCAACTGTTAAAAGTTGTGTAATTATATAACCCTTGCAGCCGCTAGAAAACCCAAGGTTCCCTCTAATCTAGCGACGACAGTTCTCTCTCTACTCGAAGCCCTTCTCGGATCGGAAGCATTCTTGTTGATCTTGTATATCATTCTCAGTTAGTATGTTTCCCTTGTTAAGATGTATGATTCTTGAAGATGTATGATTCTTTTTATGATGTATGATTCTTGTTATGAGTAACGGTGGATTCATGATTTCTGTGATCAAAACTGAATTAATCATATTCAAGTGTGTGTACATTCAACTAAAATGAATAAGAATTGGTGTTGCTATAGATTAATGATGATAGAAAACTGTTGATTCACTACGTATTGTGGGCCGGTGAACTAGGGGTTTTAAGGGTTAAGGATCGATGGGATAGAATGATTATGGATATGTTGGACTGATAATCGAGTCTTATGTGCGGTCATGTAATTGTGCAATTTCGAGTTGTATAGTTAATTGCCCTCGTGTGTATGATAATGATGGATCTTGTGAATGGATTAGGGTTTCTGTGTGCAAGATGACCTGGTAAACTGCATGATGACGAAACACTCAAGAGTTTCGCCACCCTCATTATGACGAAACACTCAAGAGTTTCGCCACCCTCTCTATGACGAAACATACAGGAGTTTTGTCACCCCTTAACTCGACGAAACTTATGGGTGTTTCACCATGACTCAACTCGACATAACTTGTAAGAGTTTCGCCATGTCTGATCTTTCGTCGGATACCATCTGAGAACTATCTTAACAGAACAATTGATATAGCTTATCATGTGTTGGATGTGAATATTCGGTTACACGATGACACCTTTAGTTGGAAAATAGGAAACTTATAGGCATAAATAAGAATAACCAACTCACTATTGAATGCTGATATGTGACATGCATGCTATGTGTTATACAGTAACCTTGTGATGAATATGATCTATGTACAGTACGTTGATTTTGTGAATAAGAACATGTGAAACATGTGTTATTGATGCAAACCTGTGTGTGTGTGTGTGAGTGACTTGAACACCGTTATGAGATAACCATAGAACATACATGGCGATGAGTACTTAGATTCATGAAACACTGCTGTAAGTAGAGTACTTTATGTTAATCATTGTTAAGTGACATGCACATGGGATGTAAACTTGTTGAAAAACGAATGCCCGATATGTGATATACTGTGATCTTAATAGCAACTGCAATCTGTGAAAACACATGTATTGTTAAGTGATTGAGTTGCATGTGAAACCCGTACATTTGTCATATGATTTCTTGATAAAGGTTATAGATCAACCGATTGTATGTTTAACAGTTACGATGCGTAAAAGAACGTGTGTCTTACTTGTCTGTTACTTGTGCAACGTGTACGTTAGATACGTGATTTATGTGTGAACACTATACTGATTGTCTTTGGTAACCACGGTAGGGTTTGGTTAACCGACTTGGAACGGGTAAAGTAACTTGTTAAATACCGAGCAAATCTAAGGTGAGTTCACTGCTCTTTTTCCAAGCATGCGTCCCGGGGAGGGACATCTCGTAAACGTTTCGGGGAGGAATGCTGGGTTATTGGGATGTTTGTTAATACTCGCATATCTATCAATCAAGTCCCACCTACCAATTGTTGTCGGGGAGGCAACGGGATATTAGTTAATAGCGCTATTTAGGCTTGGCAACCTCACACCGCACCGAGGAGGTCGGGAGTGAACTAATGATCCCAGTCTTGACCATTGCTTTGATAGAGGCAATGGGGTTTGGGCAAAACAACTTTAAGCCATCAGTGGTAAACGACTTATTACAACATCAAATCTTTGAAACGTTCTAATCTGGTAACTGGTATCTAAACACGTTAACAAAACTTTGAACTCACCAGCATTGTCTGACACATTTGTCTGCATGCTTGCAGGTCTGTAGGGTTATATCATGGAACTTGCTGTCTGGAAGGCTGGAGTGGTCATGGGTCGAGATACATGGAATCGCAACACAAGTTTATGGTTTACTTACGCATGGTTTATGAAACACTTAACAAATGAGTTATACTTCCGATGTGTACAATGACTTATATGTAACGTTTTGTAATACTTTATGTTAATGAATGAAAGCTTTATTCAAATATATTATGAGTTCAATGTGATTGGTGGCTAAGATCCTGGTACGTCACACGCCCGCGGTGTTTTCCGCGAGTGGTATTTCAGCAAACAGCCTGCTCAAACAGCTTCTAATCCTTGGTTTTTCAATTCTATGAGATGGTTTGTCTGTTTTGCAAGTTGCCCAATCAATGTTTAACAAGTGTATGGCCAAGATTAATCCTCATAACACTTGGAATGATCTTGTTAATCCAAACTTACTATAAATAGACTTGGGTTTCTCATTCATTCCTCACACAAATTGAATCAATTCTGCTCTAAGTTGAAGCTAAGGCTTCATAACTGAGTATTTTGGTTCAATTCTTCCTAGCTTGGGCCCTTTGTAAGCTTCTTTCATGCTTGTTTATGCTTTTTCAAGCATGAAAGTCAAACAGTGTTTGACTTTCTGCTTTGACCATGATTTGTTCAAGTCAAAGTTCAATCGAACTTTGCAACATGAGCGTAATCATGATGGTTATAGTCCTTTGTGACTATACCTACTAATTACCACGTCGATTAGTCGAAGTGAGGAGTCAAAGTTTCGGTCAAAATGCCGTTTATGCGCATTTTGCGACGAAACTATTTTCGGGTATCAAAACACTTTGTTTTGATATCAAAACCTGTTTTCTAACTTAGTTAAACAAGTTTTAACATGTTTAACTCGTCACTTTTAGTCTAGTGCTTGTATAGGGTCGTAAGTCAAGCGGTCTTGACAACCGCTTAGACTTTCGAACCTGACCCGTTTGGTCGATCATTAGGATCTAACCAAACATATTTTGTGACCATAGTTGTATAGGTAATAACCTTCCAAGGTTATACCTTATGGTCGCTTAGTTTAATTAGTTGTATGATAGGTAGTTTATATGCCTTAGGAAATGACCAAAATGCCCTTTTCATGCATAATTTGTATTTAAGCATATGTAACCTAAATTTTGTCACTTAAACTGATTATGCAACATATTTAAACATGTTAGGGCATATAATACTTGTCATAGGACTAGTTAGGCGTCTCGAACGCGCTTTTGCGCGAACGACGCATTAAAGTAGCTTAGACTACCTTAATGGGTCGTAACGGGTCGTAAGCACTTAGGATAGGTTTCGATTTAGACTGTAGGCTTCGTTAAACCATATAATATGAGTTCCAATACTCATTTGGTTTACGAGACCTCATTCTACCCGATCTTCCGATTTAGGTGTCGATTTATTAACTTAGCGATCCGATTACTAGGTGCTACTTAAATTCCTTGGTTTACTCGAGCTTTGCTAGTTCAATTAATCAAGGATACTTTGCACTTCAATGTGAGTACATAGTTCCCCTGTTTTGCTGTTTTCAATTGTTTTGGGGTGATTCATATGTGTTAAACGATTTCGATGCTTTCAACGATGTTTTCAAAAACGAATACTATGGTTTATATTAAACAAAACGACTTCGATAATGTGAACGAACTTGTTGGTACGTGTCACACCCCACCCAATGGCGGAATCATCGGGGCGTGGCACTGAGCGAAACAGATTGTCCAGAAGTTTCCATAACAATTATCAACACTATTCAATTTAAATAATACGTCCCATACCGTATCTTAAACAGCAAAATAATTATTACAGATATAAATCCAGTCAAATATGTTGTTCCGACAACTCAGATTTAAATTGACAGCAATTGTTTATCTGCTTCTAGAGACCCCTAATTCGTTATCTACAGACAACTATTTGTTGGGCTCTAAAGCTTTATTCTAGCTTCAAATTCCTACCAAGTGTGCGTCCTAAGCACCTGTCACATACGTTAAAATAAAAGTCAATACATAAAATGTAAAGGTGAGCATACAAGTTTGATAATAGCATATAGAGTTCGAATTCGTTTACGCCTAACCAGCACGTACACATAGTGAAATGAAGCACGTTAGTTATCGACATAGATCCATCGATACCAATGACTGCGGGTTGACTGCCCGACGCAGTTCGCAATACATGATTACCACTGTAATCCATGCAAGTAAAAGATCCTTAACAACCCCCGTGTGAACAGGTGCTGAGTCCAAACTATAGTACTATCGTTGCTAAGGCAGGTACAGCTTGAATTGGTGCAACAGTGATCGCACAGTTCTTATTGCTGGAGCTGTTCTTTCTCTTGTTCTTCCTCTTGTTGCTCGATGAGGTGGGTTCAGCAGTTGGTACGGTAGCGGTAGCTTGATGCAGATGCTTCGAAGTCTTATCCCAGACACCAGCCTTAACCCGCTTGTCGTTGATTTCAGCGGCCAGTAGATAAGTTTCCTCGATCGCCGTAGTCTTAGCCGCTTGCACGAAATCAGCAACGCAGTCGGGCAGTGCCCGGATGTACTTCTTGATTGTCATGTCGGGAGTCTTGACTTGGTCGGGACAGATAATGCTGAGCTGTTTGAAACGGGCAGTAAGACCAGCATTGTCACCATCCTTTTGCTGTATGTGCCAAAATTCATCTTCTAGCTTTTGACGTTCGTGAGGAGGGCAGAATTCCTCTAGCATAACTTCCTTGAGCTCGTCCCACGACAGACCGTAGGCTGCATCGTTCCCTCTCTTGTTCCTCTCGGCCGTCCACCAGTCTAGTGCACGGGACTGGAAGACACCGGTAGCATTCAGAGTATGGAGGTCATCAGGGCAACCACTCTGTCGTAGAGTAACCTCGATGGAGTCAAACCAGTGAAATAGTGCAGTGGGACCTCCTTCGCTAGTGAATTCTTTTGGCCCACAAGACTTGAATTGCTTGAAGCTGAAAGGCCTTGCCGCAGCTTTGGGAGCGTCGGTTCTTGATTCTTCAAACGATTTTCTGGCATTCTCGTAAACATCACTCATGGCCTTTGCCACACTTTTAGCGATAATGGAGGCGAGACGTCTGTCTCTCTTTTCTTGACGAGAAAGTGCATGACGGGATCCGGACGACATTGTCTGCAATAGACATCGCCACGGAACTCAACACATTGTATGCGAATCTCACCTCACACGTTTACTACTTACTAAAGCTCAGTAACACGTATATTTACGTACACACATAACACATAGAGCACACTTTCACATATACACTTAAGCACGTAGAGCACATAATCACATAACGCCTAAGCATGTAGAGCACGTATTCACATAACACCTAAGCATGTAGAGCATAGAAGCAACGAACACATACGCATTGAGTCACTAGAAGCAGTCGAAAAACAGAAACCTATTATTCCAAGCTTGCGATCGTTCGAATATAGCGATCGCGTTTAGTATATCGAATAGCGTAGTGTAGCATAGGGTTGTCCAAAATTTGGCGATTTGTTAGCGATTTGAGATAGAAAGGCAGCGTGTGTGTCGATCGAAGTGAAAGCAAAATCTAGTAAATCTTCAAAAATTTAAACACATAAATAAGTAAAAGCACATAAAACACATAAAACTGACGAATTATCTGAGCGACAACTGTCGACTCCAAACACATAAAATTGAGAATTTGATCGTCTGCGGCTACTAGACGTTGACTACCCAAAGTGATTCGACTATTCTCAACAGACATGGCGTCACACTTCGACTTTCGGGATCGTGTTTCCGCCTCGATTCTTGGGCATTCAACACGTACTCCCTGGGTCATACTCATGAATTCAGGTCGTTCGAGTTCGTCGAGGCTTTGGTGAGATGAGTAAAAGTTAGGAGCAAGTTGTCAAGGTTAGGGTTTCACCCCTAGCTTAGCAACTTCTTCCTTGTTTTAGCAAAATTGAGGAGATTATTCATCAAAATATGGATTTCACTCCTGATTTGGTATAATTCTCCTCGTTTGTTATTGAAACTAACGAGGAAATCATTGATAAATCGATAAAATCGGTACTGACCAGGCAATTTAGTCGAGAGTTTGCGGTTTTCACACCTAATCCCAACGAAATCGCTTGACCCTATTTGAAAATTCGAGTGCAGTGATAGCGAGAAATAGCTGGGTACAGCACATAAGTTCGGTATGTTGGTTCCTAACTATAGTCTAGGTCTCTAAGACATCGACCCGGACTAGGTCGTGTCTAGCCTAATTCCCTATAGTTATGGCTCTGATACCAATCTGTCACACCCCAACCGATGGCGGAATCATCGGGGCGCGACACTGAGCAAAACAGATTGTCCAGAAGTTTCCATAACAATTATCAATACTATTTAATTTAAATAATACATCCCATACCGTATCTTAAACAGCAAAATAATTATTACAGACATAAATCCAGTCAAATATTCTGTTCCGACAACTCAGATTTAAATAGACAGCAATTGTTTATCTGCTTCTAGAGACCCCTGATTCGTTATCTACAGACAACTATTTGTTGGGCTCTAAAGCTTTATTCTAGCTTCAAATTCCTACCACATGTGCATCCTAAGCACCTGTCACATACGTTAAAATAAAAGTCAATACATATAATGTAAATGTGAGCATACAAGTTTGATAATAGCATATAGAGTTCGAATTCGTTTACGCATAACCAGCACGTACACATAGTGAAATGAAGCACGTTAGTTATCGACATAGATCCATCGATACCAATGACTACGGGTTGACTGCCTGAGGCAGTTCGCAATACATGATTACCACCGTAATCCATGCAAGTAAAAGATCCTTAACAACCCCTGTGTGAACAGGTGCTGAGTCCAAACTATAGTACTATCGTTGCTAAGGCAGGTAGACAGCATTCCATGTGTAAACATAACAAACAAGCATTCATAAGCCACGTATAACATGCATTAATGGTTAGCGTTTAAATAGTTTGAGTAGTGTGATAGTTGTAGTTTGAATATTCGTATATGTAACACCCAAAAGTGCTTAAAGCAAAAAAGGGATCGAGTATACTCACAGCGATTAATGGATTGAAGGGAGCGCTTAGCGAGTACGGTTAGCCTGAATAGATTCGGTAGCATAACGATAAGTAAAGCGTAAAACGGAAAACAAGTGTTGGAGGGTCGGAAAGCTGGTCGATCGGACGGTAGTTCGATCGAACGGCTGATCGTTCGGTTGACAATCCGATGTCCGGTCGGTCGGTAGGCCGATCGGATGGCTGTTCGAGTGGATTGTTTCTTCCTATAAGAAGTATGTGTTTGTGTATGATGGTTTGACTTTTGAAGTTTTCGTTGTAGCATTTGAAAACTTTGAAGTATCTTTACCTTTCAGGTCGGTCGATCGAACGGTCGTTTGATCGGCCGGCAACCCGATCGGCTAGACATTCAAATGAATTGCAATATTTAGTCTTTGGATCGGACAAGTGTTCGATCGGACAGGTCAACTAGTCAAAGACTTTAGATGAAAATGTAAAGTATGGTGCAGTGGATCAGATAGTTGATCGATCGAATAGCACAACTGCTGTTCGATCGGACAACAGTGTGTCACCTGATCGGACGGCTGTTCGATCGGGTGGCACTTCTAGTGCATTGAACATGTTGAAAAATCGATTAAGTATTGAAGCATAGTATCTTATGATCTGAAGAGTAATCCGATCGGACAGGTGTTCGATCAAACAACAGTTCGTTCCATACTAGTCTTCCAAATAGGTTAATTGATTGTGTGGGACCATGTGTTAGCCGATCGGCTGGCCGGTCGATCAGCTGGCTATCTGATCGGCTGACTGTCCGTTCGGACAGCAGTCCGATCGGTCAGCTTTCTGACCTGATCAGCCTATTCGTCTAACACTTGGCTGTTCTGGTTTGTTTGTTGTTATATCGAGGTATTTTGTCAACGAGTCAAACCATAGAACCCTCGTTCTTACTTGTTTCTCCTGCATGGGCAGGAATCACCTAAACCCGGCCGGTGAACTGTTCAGAATGGATTTTAACGTCTAACCCGTAACCGGTTAACCTCATAGGTAGGATCCGGATCTTAAGCCATACAACCACCGAAGTGATTTATAAACCGGCTCAGGGTCCGTTTCTACGATTTTGAAGTTATTGAGTGAAAAGGGTTGAAAGAAAGTTGGAAAATCCATCTTCCGATCCTTTTCACCGAGTATATGTTTAGATCTACTACAGATCCTTGTTTGTTTATGTGGAAATCGGTTAGATCCAAGTCATTCTTGGTGGATTAAGGCCAAAACATGAAGTTCTTCAAGAACCCATGATGACATCATCCTAGAACACTTGATTCTTGATGATTTTACTGTTAAAAGTTATGATTTAAAAGATAGAAAGGTGTAGGAGTGTGTATAGATCAAGAAAGTACAAGAATTAGGACGAAAACTTTTCGGAAGCGAGAGGAATCTGCGAAAAGGTGAGCTGAGCGTGCTGGTCGGTCAGAGGTTTCCAAAAGTGGAAAGAATGACAATGACAGGGGTATTTATAGGATGCTAAAAGAGGTAAGTGCTGGGCGATCGGCCAGGCAGCTCGATATGATAGCCTGTTCGATCGGACAGCAGTCCGTTCGGCTGGCTGTTCGATCGGCTGGGAGCCTGATCGATCGGTCGCACCTTTCGAGTGTTTCGCGCGACGATTTTTGATATTTCGATTTCTATTGCGAGTGGTACGATATGATAGGGTTTCCTAGTCAAATTACTTTCAGTCCTAAACACTCATATCTCGCATAATCCATTTTCCACCATTCATCATAGTTCGTTCACGATTCGAGTTCGATTGCATTTCGAGTTAGACTTCGAGTTTCGATTGAGTTCGCTTGATTACCACAACACAACATAAATAAACATGCACAGGTAACACGTAAGGCACACACACACGTATAATAAATAAGTAAAAATTCGTAGTTCGAGTTGCGATTTAGGAGTCGATTCGATTAGTATAGCTTGATTATTGATTAGTTAACTTTATCGCATTGTTACTTCCTATAATTCACAGTCGTAAGTCGATTGATTAATGATTAACACACATCGATTATTGCATTAACGACACGTACTCCACATAATACAAATAAAATGAAGAAATTTCTACGAGTCAAGTTGCGCGGAATCGGTCGTTGACTTTGACCTTGACTTTGACTCATGAAAGCACGGGGTGTTACAGTACGTATTTACATAACGAATGACATTCATTCGCTTTGGCCGAGCTGACTAGTATTAGGTTATGGTACCATAGGATCTGACAAATTCTGTTATCAGACTGCCACCATGGTTATGTATGGGGGTTATGTGGGTAACGACTGAACCTGATGATTGTTAACTTACCCTTTGGAGGTTTGTTAATTCGAGTTGAACGATGGACGAGTTGCGAAGGATTGAATGTTATAAGCGAGACAACCAAAAGTTCGTTTTCACAATTAAAACGAGAACGAATTGAACGATTAAACGATTGAACGATTTGGAACGATTTGAACGATTTAAACAAATGAACGATGGTCTATAACGAGAACGAGTTAAACGATTTAAACGATAGGTTTTTGGTATGTGATTAGATAACGGGACGGGTGTAATGTGATAAAAGCATGGTAGATACGCCGCTGGTACTTCTTATATATAAGTGCTTTTATCATATTACATACCGTGGCGTTATTTAGTTCACTTGGACGAACGATTTCAAACGATACACACAACGATGTTTACTAAACTATATAAACCATACGAGTTTTATTACGAGAATGATTTACGATTTGGTTTACATAAACAAATGTTTTGGGTTAAGATTCATGGCATCAAGGTTTCATAAACTATAACCAATCTATTTTGAGTTGGTTATTCATTTAACAATACAATGTTTTACAAAACAAGGTTTTCTAATATCAACTTATATAGTTGTACGAGATTTTGCAACATGTATACGAGCCATGAATATGATACTCTCACAAAACCTATGTGATCGCTGGCATTTCTTTGCTGACTTTATTTTCGCATATGTTTCAGGTGGTGTTTGATGATGTTGATTGCTACTAGGATGCATGCTCACTTAGGATCGGATGAGGCCTTAGTGACTTAAAAACGAAGCTAGATAATATGTTAAACTTGTTTGTTCTGTTTCAAGACAATACTTAATGTTTAATAACTGAATAAAACGAAACTTTTGAATCCATGGTTGTGAAACAATAATTCAGTCGCTCCACTCCCCGACGTTTCTGCCGCGGTTTCGTTGTTTTACGTGGTCGGGGTGTGACAGAAGAGTTGGTATCAGAGCTCATGGTTATAGGGAATTAGGTTATTAGTAATGCTTTGACCTAGACTATAACCTTTTCTAGGACCCTAACGCGAGTTTCTTGCGTTTAGATTTTAAAACAATACTGTCACCTATCTTTAGGTGATAACCACAACGAGAACACAATAACAAATCTGATTTGAAAATCAATCATCTATTCCTAGGTGATTTGTTATAAGGTTTTGAACCTTCAAAGTTTTCAAAATCTCGTCAAAGTTTGGGTCTTATAGTGTGAACACGTGCAATCTGAAAGGGTGGATGCCTGTATCCTGAGTTTTATGTCTAAGGCTAGAGTGTTCGTACAAATCCACATAATCGGACCAGTCACTCTTACCTGGGAACTCTTGGGATGAGTGTCCACTTATAGGCTAAAGCAGGTCTTCGCGATACATTATATTGACCCATTTACTTTGATTAGTCACTGTGTATCGTTTGTTTGTTCGAGGTAAACAAACGAATGATCGCCTTCCTTGTGTTTTGTCGATATTTTCAATACCTCTTTTGTTTATCCAATTGTCAATCTCACTCGTTTCTCATGTTTCCTTGTTCTTTTTAGAAAATGCCTCCTCGACGAGATGCACAACCTCAAACTAATGCTGAACTCGCAGCTATTATCACTCAGCAGATCGCTGCTGTGATTCCGAACCTAATAACTTAGATTAATTAAGCGAACAACAATAACAACAACAATGCTCAGTGTAGTTTCAAAACGTTTAATTCGGCTAAACCACTAAAGTTTTCTGGGTCTCAAGGAGCAACTGCGCTCCTACAATGGTTCGAGAGTCTGGAAAGCACATTTAGACATGTTCAGTGTCTGAATGAGTGAAAGGTTGATTTTGCGTCCAGTGTTTTTGAGAAGCCTGCTCTTACATGGTGGAATGGTGTGATGCGTGATAGGGGTGCCGATGTGGCGATGGCACAAACTTGGGAAGAGCTTCGGGCTCTCATGATGAAAGAGTTTTGCCCCCATCACGAGATAAGGGATTTGGAACGAGAATTCGACGATCTGAAACAAGATGGGGGAGAACACCGTGCGTATACGGATCTTATGAGGAGCTGAGTTTGTTGTGTCCTACTATGGTTACCCCGTTGGAGAAAGCGATTGAGAGGTATATCGATGGTCTACCCGATTCTATGCAAGACATTGTAACTGTTAGTAATCCTACTACTGTGTGTCAGGCTATTGAATTGGCTGCAACTCTAACTGAGTCTCAAGTCAGAAAAGGTAAACTGACCCGCAAGGGTGACAAGAAGCAGTCAACCGATGCTACTCAAGACAAAGGAAAGGGTAAGGGTAAGAAAAAGGGCGAGTCATCAAGGAGGTCGAGGAAGCGCAAGGCTTCCCAAAATTTTGCTGTTACCAATCAGAATGCTCAGAACCCACCAGCACAACCTCCTGCCAAGAAACCGTATGCTGGTACTGCACCTCACTGTACTCGGTGCAATGGTCATCATGCTGCTCAACAAGCTTGTAAATAATGTACCACTTGTAGTAAACTTGGGCACACGGCCAACATTTGTCAATTGGGTCAGAATCAAGCTGCTCAAAATCCAGCACAGGCTCAGGGAAATGCTGCTAGATTCCCACCTGGTTCATGTTATAATTACGGAGAGATGGGTCACTTCCGCTACAACTGCCCGAAACTGGTCAACGCGAACGCAAATGCAAATCCTGCTCGTGGACGAGCGTATAACCTGAATGCAAACGAGGCTCGTGCTGACAACGAGGTTGTTAATGGTACGTTCCTTGTTAACCATCAACCCGCATCTGTTCTTTCCGATTCCGATGCCGATAGAAGTTTTGTATCATTATCATTTGAGCCTTTACTTGCGATGCCTAGAACTAAACTGAGGAAACCTTTATCTATTGAAGTTGCTACTGGTAAACCTCTTGTACTCGATTATGTTATTCACGATTGTCAATTGAACCTCGATAACCATCTTTTTCCTATTGACCTCACACCGATGCAACTTGGAAGTTTTGATATTATCGTAGGGATGGATTGGTTAACTAAACATCATGCTGAGGTAGTTTGTTTTGATAAGATTGTTCGTATTCCTCTTTCGTCCGATGATGTTCTAGAAGTTCGTGGCGAGAAACCATTTGATGGTTTGAAACTCATCTCGTGTATGAAAGCCCAAAGTTATTTACGAAAAGGATATGTCGCATTTCTAGCACATGTCACAGAGGAGAAAGGCAAGAGCAAGTGTATTCAAGATATTCTGATTGTTCGCGATTATCCAGAGGTGTTTCCTGATGAACTGCCTGGTTTGCCTCCAGTTCGTCAAGTCGAGTTTCATAATGATCTTGTACCCAATGCTAACCCGATTGCTAAAGCACCTTATCATCTTGTACTGTCTGAGATGCAAGAGTTATCAAAACAGCTTCAAGAGTTATCTGACAAAGGATTCATCCGACTGAGTTATTCACCTTGGGGCGCTCCAGTCCTGTTTGTGAAAAAGAAAGATGGATCTTTCCGTATGTGTACCGATTATCGTGAGCTTAATAAGCTTACCATCAAGAATCTATATCCCCTACCACGAATTGATGATCTCTTTGATCAGCTGCAAGGTGCTACATGTTTTTCCAAGATCGATCTGCATTCTGGGTATCATCAGCTTCGTGTACTCGAAGAAGATATTCCCAAAACTACTTTTCGCACGAGATATGGACACTACAAGTTCACTGTCATGCCTTTTGGTTTGACAAATGCCCCAGCTGTTTTCATGGATTCAATGAATAGGGTTTGTAAGCCTTATTTAGATAAGTTCATCATTCTATTCATTGACGACATTCTTATTTATTCGAAGTCTCGAGCCGATCACGAACAACATCTTCGTCTGACAATGGAACTCCTAAAGAAGGAACAACTTTTCGCCAAATTCTCCAAGTGTGAATTTTGGCTTAAGGAACTTCAATTTTTGCGTCATATTGTTAACGAGCAGGGTATTCATGTGGATCCTTCCAAAATAGCTGCTATTAAGGATTGGAATACACCTACTACACCTACAGAAGTTCGTTCTTTTCTTGGTCTTGCTAGATATTATCGACGGTTTATTTCGAACTTCTCGAAGATCGCGGTTCCTCTCACTGCTTTGACTCAGAAGAATAAGCCTTTTGAGTGGGGACCCAAATAAGATAAGCTTTCCAAACACTGAAACAAAAACTCTATGATGCTCCTGTCTTATCTTTGCCCGATGGAAACGATGATTTCATTGTCTATTGTGACGCATCGAATTTAGGCCTTGGTTATGTTCTCATGCAACGAGGCAAAGTTATAGCTTATGCATCAAGACAATTGAAAATTCACAAGAAGAACTACACAACTCATGATCTTAAGTTGGGTGCTGTGGTTTTCGCACTAAAAAATCTGGAGACACTATCTTTATGGCACGAAGTGTGTGGTTTTCACAGACCACAAAAGTCTCCAACACACTCTTAATCAGAAGGAGCTGAACATGAGACAACGACGCTGGGTTGAGCTATTGAGTGATTACGATTGTGAAATTCGCTACCATCCTGGTAAGGCGAATGTCGTAGCCGATGCGCTAAGTCGAAAGGAACGAGTCAAGCTTAATTTTGTTCGCTCTCTATCTGATATTCAAACTCGTGTCTCTCAAACTCAACAATCCTGTGTTACACAAGACTTCATGAGTAAGGAATTACCACGTCAACTTGAGCTTAAACTCGAAATGAAAGACGATGGGTTACTCTATTTCATGAATCGTTTGTGGCTTCTGAAACAAGACGATCTTCGTACTTTAGTGATGGACGAATCTCACAAGTCCCGATATTCTATTCATCCTGGTGCTGACAAAATGTACAAGGATCTTCGTACTCAGTACTGGTGGCCTGGTATGAAGAAGTATATTGCCTTGTATGTATCGAAATGCCTAACTTGTCTCAAAGTCAAGGTTGAACATCAACGACCATCTGGTTTACTTGTACAACCAGAGATACCGGTATGGAAGTGGGAGAACCGTGCAATGGATCTCATCACTAAGTTACCGCGCACATCTAGAGGTTACGATGCTATTTGGGTGGTCATTGATCGATTAACAAAATCAGCTCATTTTATACCGATTCGCGAGGATCTATCTCTGATAAACTTGCAAAGATTTATGCTGATGAGATTGGATCTCGACATGGTGTTCCTTTGGATATCATTTCTGATTGTGATGCTTGATTTTCATCTCACTTTTGGAAGACCATGCAATCTACTTTGGGAACTCAACTAAATCTAAGCACTTCTTATCATCCCTAAACGGATGGACAATCCGAGAGAACGATACAAACATTGGAGGATATGCTTAGAGCATGCGTGATAGACTTTGGTAGTAATTGGGATTCTCATCTACCGTTGATAGAGTTCTCTTACAACAATAGTTATCATGCTAGCATCAATATGGCACCATTCGAAGCTTTATACGGTCGAAAATGTTGTTCACCTGTCTGTTGGAATGAGATCAGTGAAGCACAGTGTCGCAATCCCCGATCCTTGATCCCCGGAAACGGGCGGCGAACAAGTTTCGGTGGTATCGTGTATAGTCTAATTTGGCAGCGGAAATTTTCATCAGGACCGTAGTTAGGAAATGTTTATCAAAGTAAAACCACCATATTTAATATTAATAATTACATGGGTAAAACCCAAGTTTCTTATTACAATACTTTTATAGGGATAAACCCTATTTTATTTGAATTAAAACGCCTTCTTTATTTAGGTAACTTTTATAGCCACTTTTCCAAGCCTTCAGTGCTGTCCAGCTGGCTTCTAATTTGCTTTCACATGGTGTTACATGAAACGCATTTTAAAAACATTTGTCAGTGGGAAATACTGGTGAGTGAATCCCAGTTTAATCAAGAAACATTAATTTAATTTAAACAGTATTGAGAGCGATTACAATGTTTATATCTACACAATTACTCCTTTAGTACTGTCAATCCTGACTTGTGGGTCATATTACACATTGGCTAACTCATTGTCCAATGGTAACGTATTGTCATCCTGACTTACTACTCACAGTGTAGTACATTTTGTATAAAAACCCCAACATACCGGTAGTAATTGAAGAACTACAAAGACTCAATCACCGCTTAATCGCATTGTAAAACATTTAAGGTTTTGTTAAAATATTACAAAAAGGTTAACAACAAGAGGATAAACTCACATTGCTGTCTTAGATTTTTCGTAAGGGTTTCCTGGTAATAATCTAAAAATTACAAAAATGTACACGTGTTAGTATAATAACCCATTTTAACATTAGCAATACCCTCCCCGAGACGGCATTCCAATGACTACGTCGGCAGAACCACGACAACCATTACGGAACCCTAGATCAATCGGGCAGCGTATCTAATACGTATCCAGGGGTTATAATACTTACAACGGAGCAGAACTTCGCTAATTAGGGGGTATAATACTCGAGTATTACTTCTACTATTCAGAAATTTGCTTAAGAAAGAAAGAAATGAACGAATTCAACTGAGATCCGATGCGTTCTATTTATAGGTGCTGATCTTGGTTCTCTCGCGGCCCGCGTAAAACAAGCAAAGGGCCTACATGGCCCGCGTTGACCTCCGGTCAATGCATAGCTTAGCTGGGTCATCAGGTAGTCTCGCCAGATGTTGGGCCAGGTGGCGGCCCAGGGCCGTGCCACCCTTTAAGTTGACGCGGCCCGCGTCACGGTTGGGGTGGGGCTTACGTGGCCCGCCTCAGCCCAAAAATTCAATTTTTATTTATTTTTAATACTATTTAATATATTTGAGGCCCGTATTCGAGTATGGGGTGTATTTTGAGACATTTTGGGATATTTTAAAATATATTAGGGTGTCGGAACAATTATAAGAGTGTCGGTTTTATTGAGGATTATTACATCCTCCCCACCTTATTTTAGAGCTCGTCCTCGAGATCTACTAGAACAAATGTGGATATTTCCTTTGCATTTCTGATTCAAGCTCCTATGTGTACTAAGGTCCTCTTTTGGAGTCCCACTTCACTTTGACCAGAACTAATCTCTTATGTTTGAGATTTTTTACTTTCCTATCTTCGATCTGTAGAGGCCTTTCTACAAATTTGAGTTGTTCATTTACCTCTATATCCTTAAGAGGTACTATTAGGGATTCATCAGATAAACACTTCTTGAGATTAGATACATGAAATACATCATGTATTCCTGCCATTTCCTCTGGCAGTTATAGCTGATAGGCTACAGGTCCTATTCTTCTAATAATCTCAAAAGGTCCAACATACCCGGGACTTATCTTTCCCCGTTTGATGAATCTTACTATTCCTTTCCAAGGAGAGACTTTCAATAATACTTTATTTCCTACTTGAAATTCCAATGGCTTGCGTCGGTTATTAGCATAACTCTTCTGTCGATCACGTGCGGCTTTCAATCGTTCCTTGACTTGAATAATCTTGTCGGTTGTTTCTTGCACTATCTCAGGTCCAGATAGTTGCTTTTCCCCAATTTCTGCCCAACAGAGTGGGGTTCGGCACTTTCGTCCATAAAGTGCTTTGAATGGTGCAGCATTGATACTTGTGTGATAACTATTATTATATGAAAATTCTATTAAAGGTAAGTGATCATCCCAATTACCTCCGAAATTAATTACACAGACTCTAAGCATGTCTTCCATTGTCTGAATTGTTCTTTCGCTTTGTCCGTCCGTTTGAGGATGATAAGATGTGCTCAAATTTAACTTGGTTCCCACTGCTTTTTGGAAACTTGACCAAAAATGAGAGGTAAATCGACTATGTCTATCAGAAACAATTGATAAAGGAATTCCATGTAATGAAACAATTTCATTTACATACAATTTAGCTAGCTGTTCCATATTGAAAGTTTCTTTCATTGGTAGAAAATGAGCTGACTTGGTTAGCCTATCTACAATCACCCAGATTGTATCATTTCCTTTCTTTGTTTTGGGTAATTTCGTAACAAAATCCATTGTTATCAATTCCCATTTCCACACTGGCATTTCTAACTGTTGTAGAAATCCTGAGGGTTTCTGGTGTTCAGCTTTGACTTGTGAACAAGTTAAACATTTAGAAACATAGGCTTCCATGTCCTTTTTCATTCCTATCCACCAGAAATTCTTCCTTAAATCCTGGTACATTTTATCATTTCCTGGATGCATCGTATACTTAGATTTATGGGCTTCTTTTAATATACGATGACGTAGGTTTCCTAATTTAGGTATCCACATTCTCTTTTTATGGAATCTCCAAATTCCATATATTCCTTGTTCCAATTCTTTTAGCATACCTTTTAATTTTTCAGAATCATCCTTGATTACTGATTCTTGTGCCTTTCTGACTTGTTCATTTAAATCTACTTGCAGATTTAATTTAAGAGAACGTACCCTTTTTGGCTTTTCATTATACTTTCGGCTTAAAGCATCTGCCACTACATTTGCTTTTCCTTCATGATACTGGATATCACAATCATAATCGCTAAGCATTTCCATCCAGCGTCTTTGTCTCATATTCAACTCCTTTTGCATGAAAATATACCTTAAACTCTTATGATCAGTGAATATGGTAAACTTACTACCATAAAGGTAATGTCTCCAAATCTTAAGGACAAAAATTATAGCTCCTAACTCTAGATCATGGGTTGAATAATTTTCTTCATGATTCTTAAGTTGCCTAGATGCATAAGCTATAACCTTTTGACGTTGCATTAATACGCATCCATAACCTAACTTAGAAGCGTCACAGTAGATTACAAAATCTTTAGTTCCTTCTGGTAACGCTAGTATGGGTGTATGGGTTAATCTTTGCTTAAGAATTCTAAAAGCTTCTTCCTGTTTTGGTCCCCATTCAAACTTAATGGATTTACAGGTTAACTTAGTTAAAGGAATGGCTATTCTAGAAAAATCTCGAATAAATCTTCTATAATACTCGGCCAATCCTAAGAAACTTCTAACCTCGGTTGGTGACTCAGGGGTTTTCCATTTAGTAATTGCCTCGATCTTTGTTGGATCTACATGAATTCCTTCATGGTTCACTAAGTGTCCAAGAAATTGTACCTGTTCTAGCCAAAACTCGCACTTTGAAAATTTAGCATAAAGCTTTTCCTTTCTTAATAAACTTAAAAGTGTGTGCAAATACTTTGCATGTTCCTCTTTATTCTTAGAGTAAATTAGAATATCATCTATAAAAACAATTATGAATTTATCCAAATATGGCTTACATATTCGGTTCATCATGTCCATAAATGCGGCTGGGGCATTGGTTAAACCAAATGGCATGACAGTAAATTCATAATGGCCATACCTTGTTCTGAATGCGATCTTAGGAATGTCCTCTTCCTGTACCTTTAATTGATGATATCCTGACCTTAAATCGATTTTAGAGAAAAATCGAGCTCCTTGCAGTTGATCGAACAGATCATCGATTCTTGGTAATGGGTACCGATTCTTAATCGTGACTTTGTTCAATTCACGGTAATCAATGCACATACGCATTGATCCGTCCTTCTTTTAAACGAATAAAATCGGCGCTCCCCATGGTGACGAACTTGGCTGTATGAATCCTTTTTCCAGCAATTCATCTAATTGTTTCTTTAGTTCCTGCATTTCGGCTGGTGCCAAATGATAAGGTGCTTTGGCAATTGGTGCTGTTCCAGGTAGTAGGTGAATTCTGAATTCAACTTCTCTGTCCGGTGGTAGTCCTGGTAATTCTTCTGGAAATACATCTGAAAACTGAGATACTATGGGAATGTCTTTTAGTTCTTTTCCTTTAGTGTTAGTGATTATGGAAATCAAATACACTATAGAACCTTTTCTTATATAACTTGCAGTTTTCAACACAGAGATAAATTCTGTGGATCTAGATGGTTTATCTCCTTTAATGGTGATCGTTTTACCTTTTGGTGAATTTACTTGGATTGACTTTTGATCACATAAAATACTGGCTTTATTGGTTATTAACCAATCCATTCCTAAAACGACATCAAATCCTACCAGATTCATGGGATAAAGGTTTGCCACAAACTTGTGATTTAAAATTTCTATTCTTGCTCCCTGCAAGATTTCAGAAATCCTAACAGTTTCTCCATTAGCTGTCTCTACAAGACATTCTTGTGGTAGTTTAGTTAATGACTGATTTAGAAGTTTGCAAAACGAAGTATTGATAAAACTTTGGTTTGCACCAGAGTCAAATAATACTTTAGCAAACACACCATTAACTAAAAACGTACCAGCTATCACGTCTGGAATCATCTTGGCTTCATATGTAGTCAGAACAAATACTCTAGCACTTTTAGTGTTCTTGTTGTTTGCAGCTGGGGCTAATTTTGGACAGTTTGGCCTGATATGACCTTTTTCTCCACAGTTGTAGCATAATCCATTACTGGACTTCTTCCTGCAATTTTCTTCCTTGTGTCCTGGCATCTTGCAATAATTGCAGAGAGTGGAGCATTTTCCCGAATGTTTTTTCTTGCAGACCTTGCAGATAGGTGCAGAGGTAGAACCCATATTCCTACGGTTGTAATTCCCAGAACGGAATTCTTGAGTAAGCCTTTGGGTTAAGTTTCTCCTCTGTTCTTCTTCTCTAGTACGGATTAATTCATCTGTCAAGGTATTTGCTAGTTCTACAGCTTCTTCTATGGTTTGAGGTCTAGCTGCCTTGACTACATGTCAAATCTCTCCAATTAATATCCAGATGTAACGGGAGATTAATACTGGTTCAGGTGATGCAAGGGTTGGTACTATTCTAGCATATTCAAAGAATAATTTTGTGTACTCCTTACTATCCACTCCATTCGTCCTAAGGTTTAGGAATTTGTTTGCTATCTGTTCTTTTTCATTAGGAGGGCAGAATTTCCTTTCTACCATGTTTCTAAATTCTTCCCATTCCATATTATAAACCTTATCACTTCCTCTTGATTGGAGGATAGTTTTCCACCATTCTAAGGCTGAGTTCTTAAACAGATTAGAAGCAAACATTATTTTGTCTTCTTCAGCACATTTACTTATTTTTAGAACAGCCTCAGTCTTTTCTATCCAGCGTAGAGCTGCAATAGGATCTTCATTGCCCAAGAATTCTATTGGTTTACAGGACCAGAATTCCTTGTAAGAACAACCGTAAGACACGGTTCTTTTCTTTTTGGGATTGGGCGCTTGAAGTACAGGGCCATTGTTCACGCTGTGTTCTGGTTCAATTGGTCGCTTACTGCTATGTTTACTTTTATTATTCTCTTCTTGAACCGTTTGAATAATAAATGGCATTGCATCTATAATTCCTTGTGCCACCAAGTGTTGAACGGCACTATTACCCATTTGGTTTCCATTGTTATTGATGCTCGGATTCTCATTAACCACGTTAATGTTACTCTGGTTATCGTTATTCAGATTTCCTTGATTTCCTTCGTCGGCCATCTGAATTTTAAACATTTACCCCATATTAATATCACAAAATAATATTTCACATAGTCATTCACATGACACGCAATTTAGCCAAAAGCGTCGATCATTGCGACTTTTACTCTATTCATATGCTATTATGCATCTATTACATACCAGTACTGAAATAAAAATTACAATACCAACTGAAATAGAATTACACTAGTAGTAATAGGCATCCGTACACACATATTTTATTTTATTTTATTTTTATTTTATTTTATTATTATTATATTATATTACTATTACCATCTCCTCCATCACATCACGGATATGGATTCATCCAAAAATCCATGTTGCGCTCATCGTATTTCCATACGAGTCGCTCTCCCACCTGTCGCATTCTCTCACTGCTTTCTAAAATTTCCTCACCAAATGTCCTAAGTTCTTATACGTTTTCTGCACTCATTGGGGGTGCAGGTTCTAGGACTGGGTTCGGAATCTGGGGTGCGAGTTCCTGGTATGGGGTGAAAGTGCCTGAAATCGGTAAGGATCTTCTAAGATCTCCCTAATGTATTCATCATGGTAATAGGGATCTAAAGGGTCCATACCTGGGTAGGCTCCTATGTTCTGCATGGGTGTGTCTTCATGTATCGGGTAACGTTGCACATAGTCCCTAACGTCATCCCACCAGGGATCGTAATTTGGGTCTAGGGGGTTTGGTGCAGGTACCCTAGGGATTTCTTCCGGATTGAAGTCATGCATCTCCACTTGGTTTTCAGGGTTTTCTATCTCCATGGGTTGGTCAGGGATTGGTGGTTGTGGTTGGGGTGCTATTATTTGTTCCAGATTTGGATCAGCTGCAGTGGTTGCTAGTATGTGGATGTTGGCTATACCTCTATTTATCATATCCTAGGCATAGGTATATGTCTTTCTCTTAGCTGCTGCTAATACCCTCTGATCTTGTAACTTTTTCATACATTTTCTACGCTCATGTGCCCCTCTACTGAACCATCCCCTCTTTTTCTGAGGAAATGGCTCTTCTGACTGAGCCTTAAACACAAAGATTCCTTCTTCTGTATTAGCAGAGTACCCGGAGAGGGCAGGCTGAGAAGAGGAGGTGCCTTCGCTTCTAGGAAAACCAGACAATTGACGGTACACGTCAGATGGTCCTTGGTCGCTCATACTGTAAACTAACAGATAGTCAAATAACACATAACAATTAAATACAGTTATGCACGTATTTCAATGATTTATTTCCTAACAGAAAATTTAAACTTTATGTCAGCAGAACACTTCTTTGGCATAGACCAATGGCTAGGATCTGATACCACCTTCCGTCGCGACCCCCGATCCCTGATCCCCGGAAACGAGCGGCCGCGAACCCGTTTCGGTGGTATCATGTATAGTCTAATTTGGCAGCGGAAATTTTCATCAGGACCGTAGTTAGGAAATGTTTATCAGAGTAAAACCACCATATTTAATATTAATAATTACATTGGTAAAACACAAGTTTCTTATTACAATACTTTTATAGGGATACACCCTATTTTATTTGAATTAAAACGCCTTCTTTATTTAGGTAACTTTTATAGCCACTTTTCCAAGCCTTCAGTGTTGTCCAGCTGGCTTCTAATTGGCTTTCACATGGTGTTACCTGAAACGCGTTTTAAAAACATTTGTCAGTGTGAAATACTGGTGAGTGAATCCCTGTTTAATCAAGAAACATTAATTTAATTTAAACAGTATTGAGAGCGATTACAATGTTTATATCTACACAATTACTCCTTTAGTACTGTCAATCCTGACTTGTGGGTCATATTACACATTGGCTAACTCATTGTCCAATGGTAACGTATTGTCATCCCGACTTACTACTGACAGTGTAGTACATTTTGTATACAAAACCCTAACATACCGGCAGTAATTGAAGAACTACAAAGACTCAATCACCGCTTAATCGCATTGTTGTCTTAGATTTTTCGTAAGGGTTTCCTGGTGATAATCTAAAATTTACACAAATGTACACGTGTTAGTATAATAACCCATTTTAACATTAGTAATACCCTCACTGAGACGACATTCCAATGAGTACGTCGGGCAGAACCACGACAGCCATTACGGAACCCTAGATCAATCGGGCAGCATATCTAATACGTATCCAGGGGTTATAATACTTACAACGGAGCAGAACTTCGCTAATTAGGGGGTATAATACCCGAGTATTACTTCTACTATTCAGAAATTTGCTTAAGAAAGAAAGAAAAGAACGAATTCAACTGAGATCCGATGCGTTCTATTTATAGGTGCTGATCTTGGTTCTCTCGCGGCCCGCGTAAAACAAGCAAAGGGCCTACGCGGCCCGCGTTGACCTCCGGCCAATGCGTAGCTTAGCTGGGTCATCAGGTAGTCTCGCCAGATGTTGGGCCAGGTGGCGGCCCAGGGCCGTGCCATCCTTTAAGTTGACGCGTCCCGCGTCACGGTTGGGGTGGGGCTTACGCGGCCCGCCTCAGCCCAAAAATTCAATTTTTATTTATTTTTAATACTATTTAATATATTTGAGGCCCGTATTCGAGTATGGGGTGTATTTTGGAACATTTTGGGATATTTTAAAATATATTAGGGTGTCGGAACAATTATAAGAGTGTCGGTTTTATTGAGGATTGTTACACACAGCTTACTGGACCTGAGCTCATTCTGGAAACGACAGATAAAATTAAGAAATTTCGCGATAATATTCTGACAGCTAGAAGCCGTCAAAAGAGTTTTGTGGATATGCGACGCAAGCCCTTGGAATTTCAAGTTGGCGACCATGTCCTACTCAAGGTGTCTCCTTGGAAGGGAGTGGTGAGATTTGGAAAGAAAGGAAAATGTCGCAACCCCCGTCCCCTAGCAACCCGGGAACGGGCGGCCGCAACCAGTTTCGGTGGTATCTGTGTTTATCATTTTGGCAGCGGAATTTACATCAGGATTGTAGTTAGGAAATATTTTATCAGAGTAAAATACCATGCTTTTAAACACATGGGAAATTCCCAAGTTTCAAGTACACACATTTTCATAGGGATAAACCATATTTTATTTAATTAAAACATCTCTTTATTTTAGGTAACTTTATAGCCACTTTTACAAGCCTTCAGTGCTGTCCAGCTAGCTTCTATTTGGCTTTCACATTTTGTTACCTGAAACGCGTTTAAAAATATTTTGTCAGTGGGAAATACTGGTGAGTGAATCCCAGTTTAATCAAGATAAGTTAAACCGTTGTACAGTATTGAGGGCGGTCGCGCAATTACATTTGTTTCCATCTACTTTAATTACCACCCACGGTACTGTCAACCCGACTTGTGGTCATGTTACTACTCACAGTGTAGTAACAAATTTTGTATACAAAACCCCAACATACCGAAGATAATTGTAGAATACAAATACTCAATCACTGTTTAATATATTATAAATTAATTGAGGTTTTGTAAAAACAGTTTGCCAAAAAAGAGATTACTCACATTGTTGTCTTAAGGTTTTCTTTAAGGATTTCCTGGTGATTATCTATAAATTACACAAATGCACACGTGTTAGTATAATAACCCAATATTTACATTAGTAATACCCTCCCCGAGACGGCATTCCAACGACTACGTCGGGCAGAACCACGACAGCCATTATGAAACCATGGATTAATCGGGCAGCGTATCTAATACGTAACCGGGGTTATGATACTTACAACGAGGCAGAACTTCGTTATTTAGGGGTTATTATGCCCGAAGATTATATTTGCTATGTAGTATTTCGAGAGAGAGAAAGAAAGATTGAACGGTTTGAGACTGAGGCTGAAGGCCTCAATTTATAGTGTCCATTCGACTTCCGTCGCGCCCCGCGAAGGAAACCAAGAAGGGCTTCGAGGCCCGCGAGGCTAGCTAGGGTAGGCCCTAGCTTGTCCGATTCACCCCTAGCTCCAACACGTCGCTGCCATGTGGCAGCTCAGGGTGTCGCCCTGGTGACTGGCTGTCGCGGCCCGCGTAGATCCCAGCCAACACGTTCGCGGCCCGCGAGCAACCCCAAATCTTCGTTTTTATTTTATTTTTAATTATATAGAGTATTTTGGGCTCGGTTTTCGCATACAAGGTATATTTTAAGACATATAGGGGTATTTTAAACATATTAGGGGTGTCGAAAATTATTTAGGAGGGTTGTCATAGAAAACCTGTACCACGATATGTTGGACCATTTAAGATTGTGGAAAGAATCGGAAAGGTTGCCTATCGACTAGAGCTACCTCCTGAACTCGGGAATATTCACCCAACAATCCACGTGTCCAATTTGCGAAAGTGTTTAGCTAATATTGATCTTCACATTCCACTCGACGAAATTCAAGTTGACGACACGATGCACTTTGTCGAGAAACCTGTGGAGATAGTGGACCGTGAAGTCAAGCAATTGAAGAACAAGCGAATACGATTAGTCAAGGTTTGCTGGGAGTCCAAACGTGGCCCAGAGTTTACTTGGGAACGTGAGGACCATATGAAAGCGAAATATCCACATTTGTTTTCACGAGTTTCCTCAAGTTAAAATTTCGGGACGAAATTTCCTAAAGTAGGGGAGACTGTGACACTTGTGCTTTGTAAACGATGTACGATGTAAAACGATATTAATTATCAATAAAACGATGTGTTTTGGTGTCAATATTTGTGTATTTGTGTTTAACTATTTTACGTTTTGATTTTAGTTCGATTTCGAGCTTTAAATCGCTTTCTGGAAAGTTATACGCGAACTGATGCGTAAATGTAATCAGTTTAATGCGACAAACACTCCGGAATAGTGACATAGGCTTAACATACCTTAAATAACCTTTACATAACTTAGAAATGAGTTTTGGAGGGTTTGGTGTGTCGAAAACAAGTTTATTCGATCGCAGGGACTATTTGCGACAAACTGTGAAAGTATACCGATTCGTATGGTAACGAACATTCCAGAACTTGATCATAAGTTAAACATACCCTAAATATCCTTTACATAGCATAGAAATAGGCTTTGAGGGGTTCAGCATGCGAAAATAAACTTATTTGATCAATAGGGACTAAAAGCGTCAAAAAGTGCATAAGTTTGCATTTACGTGCATATCTTACGTTCTGAACATACCCAGACATCCAAAAATTTTTGCAATCATTAAAATATTTTATTTTAGTGATTGGAATGCAAAAATACCATTCATCGCGCAATTTGGATCGATTTCGCGTCCGTTCGAGTTTTCATCGTAATTAACCAAATATCGTGACCGTACGACCAAACAAACCGACATCCGAGATGTTTTCAAGCAAATTTCATGTTCCCTATGCTTTAACTTCATTTTAGAGCCTTGAAATGGGGTTAACGGGGCTTAAACGTGTCGAAAATCAAGTTTTAAGCATGCAGGGACCTATTCTGCCATTTTTGGAAACTTGAAACTGATCTCCCTCGCGCCACGCGCCAGCCCAGGTTAATCCTGGTGCACCGCGCGACAGAGCCAGTTTCCAAAAGTACCAGATTTCAGCAAACAGCCTGCTCAAACAGCTTCTAATCCTTGGTTTTTCAATTCTATGAGCTGGTTTGTCTGTTTTGCAAGTTGCCCAATCAATGTTTAACAAGTGTATGGCCAAGATTGATCCTCATAACACTTGGAATGATCTTGTTAATCCAAAATTACTATAAATAGACTTGGGTTTCTCATTCATTCCTCACACAAATTGAATCAATTCTGCTCTAAGTTGAAGCTAAGGCTTCATACCTGAGTATTTTGGTTTAATTCTTCCTAGCTTGGACCCATTGTAAGCTTCTTTCATGCTTGTTTATGCTTTTCAAGCATGAAATTCAAACAGTGTTTGACTTTCTGCTTTGACCACGATTTGGTCAAGTCAAAGTTCAATTGAACTTTGCAACGTGAGTGTAATCACGATGGTTATAGTCCCTTGTCACTATACCTACTGATTACCACGTCGATTAGTCGAAGTGACGAGTCAAAGTTTCGGTTAAAATGTCGTTTATGTGCATTTTGCGACGAAACTATTTTCGGGTATCAAAACACTTTGTTTTGATATCAAAACCTGTTTTCTAACTTAGGTAAACATGTTTTAACATGTTTAACTCGTCACTTTTAATCTAGTGCTTGTATAGGGTCGTAAGTCAAGTGGTCTTGACAACCGCTTAGACTTTCGAACCCGACCCGTTTGGTCGATCGTTAGGATCTGACCAAGCATATTTTGTGACCATAGTTGTATAGGGAATAACCTTCCGAGGTTATACCTTATGGTCACTTAGTTTAATTAGTTGTATGATAGATAGTTTATATGCCTTAGGAATGTCACACCCCGACCCGCAGCGGAAAGGTATCGGGGCATGATGATTGCCCATAGCTCATGACAACTAATTATTGTTTCAATATTTAAAGCATATCCTTTTAAATAGTCACATAACATATAATAATCAAAATTGTTCATACATTGTTCAAAACAAACATATCAAGATTTCAATTTATTTTCCTAAGGCCCATGCTACGTGTCCACATCACTTGATCCATCAACTTTGAAAACTTGCACCACGTTAAAAAATATATTTTTGGGTCAACTAATATGTTGGTGAATAATTTCCTCCGTTTTAAAGAAAACAGTTTTATATTTATTTCTTAAAAAAAAGATATTTTTAACATGCACCTCAAGGTTAGTGTGTAAATGGTCTCATATCATCAACATAGTCAACATATCCATAAATCAAAATTTACCAATGTAACAACCCTCAATAAAACCGACACCCTCGATTATTTTCCGACACCCTAGTATATTTTAAAATATCCCAATATGTCTTTAAATACACCCGTATGTGAAAACCGAGCCCGAAATACAGTATAGCATTAAAAATAAATTAAAATAAAAGAAATATTAAGCTGAGGCGGGCCGCGTAGACCCACCCCAAACCTTACGCGGGCGGTATGAAGGTTAAAACCTGATCCCTTTGATTTTCTTAAGTTCAAGCGGGCCGCGTAAGACCCCCGTTAAGTTCACGCGGGCCGCGTGAGATCAAGATAGTGGCTCAGCCCGGTGATGACACGTGTCATCATCGTGTCAAGCCTAGTTGGTGATCCGGACAAGCTACGCATTAACCGGAGGTCAACGCGGGCCGTGTAGGCCCTATGCTTATGTTACGCGGGCCGCGAGAGAGTCAAGATTAGCAACTTTATAAAGGAGCCCTCGGGTTCAACCAGAATTCGTTCAAAAATCATTTCTCAATCTCAAATTCTGAATTATAGGCTTTATAAGCGGGCATTATACCCCCTAATTAGCAAAGTTCTGCTCCGTTGTAAGTATTATAACCCCTGGATACGTATTAGATGCGCTGCCCGATTGATCTAGGGTTCCGTAACGTCTGTCGTGGTTCTGCCCGATGTAGTCGTTGGAATACTGTCTCGGGGAGGGTATTACTAATGTTAAAATGGGTTATTTTACTAACACGTGTACATTTGTGTAAATTATAGATTAATTCCAGGAAACCCTTACGCGAAGTCTAAGATAGCAATGTGAGTTTATCCTCTTTTTGTTAACCTTTTTGTAATATTTTACAAAACCTTAAATGTTTTACAATGCGATTAAGCGGTGATTGAGTCTTTGTAGTTCTTCAATTACTGCCGGTATGTTGGGGTTTTGTATACAAAATTTACTACACTATGAGTAGTAAGTCGGGACGACAATACGTTACCATTGGACGATGAGTTAGCCAATGTGTAATATGACCCACCAGTCAGGATTGACAGTACTGAATGAGTAATTGTGTAGAAATAAACAATGTGATCGCTCTCAATACTGTGTTAATTGATAAAGTAATTTTTGATTAAACTGGGATTCACTCACCAGTATTTCCCACTGACAAATGTTTTAAAAGACGTTTCAGGTAACACAATGTGACAGCCAATTAGTAAAAAGCCAGCTGGAGAGCACTGAAGGCTTGTGGAAAATGTGGCTATAAAAGTTACCTAAAAGACGATGTTTTAAATTCAATAAAATAGGGTTTATCCCTATAAACATGTTGTAATAAGAAACTTGGGTTTTGCCCATGTAATTATTAATATCAAATATGGTGGTTTTACTCTGATAAACATTTCCTAACTACGGTCCTGATGTAATTTCCGCTGCCAAATTAACGACCTGATACCACCAAAATTCTGAGTTCGCGTCCACCCGTTCCCGGGACAGATAAGGGATCGGGGGTTGCGACAGAAGGTGGTATCAGAGCCTAGCCACTGGTCTAAGCCAAAGAAGTGTTCCGCTGACACTTAAAGTTTAAATTTTCTGTTAGGAAATAAATCATTGAAATACGTGCATAATTGTATTTAATTGTTATATGTTATTTGACTATCTGTTAGTTTACAGTATGAGCGACCAAGGACCATCTGACACGTACCGTCAATTGTCTGGTTCGCCTAGAAGCGAATGCACCTCCTCTTCTCAGCCTGCCCTCTCAGAGTACTCTGCTGATACGGAAGAAGGAATCTTTGTGTTTAAGGCTCAGTCAGAAGAGCCATTTCCTCAGAAAAAGAGGGGATGGTTCAGTAGAGGGGCACACGAGCGTAGAAAACGTATGAAAAAGTTACAAGATCAGAGGGTATTAGCAGCAGCCAAGAGAAAGACAGATGCCTATGCCCAGGATATGATAAATAGAGGTATAGCCAACATCCACATACTAGCAACCACTGCAGCTGACCCAAATCTGGAACAAATAATAGCACCCCAACCACAACCACCAATCCCTGGCCAACCCATGGAGATAGAAAACCCTGAAAATCAAGTGGAGATGCATGACTTCAATCCGGAAGAAATCCCTAGGGTACCTGCACCAAACCCCCTAGACCCAAATTACGATCCCTGGTGGGATGACGTTAGGGACTATGTGCAACGTTACCCGATACATGAAGACACACCCATGCAGAACATAGGAGCCTACCCAGGTATGGACCCTTTAGATCCCTATTACCATGATGAATACATTAGGGAGATCTTAGAAGATCCTTACCGATTTCAGGCACTTTCACCGCCATACCAGGAACCCGCACCCCAGATTCTGAACCCAGTCCTAGAACCTGCACCCCCAATGAGTGAAGAAAACATACAAGAACTTAGGACATTTGGTGAGGAAATTTTAGAAAGCAGTGAGAGAATGCAACAGGTGGGAGAGCGACTCGTATGGAAATACGATGAGCGCAACATGGATTTTTGGATGAATCCATATCCGTGATGTGATGGAGGAGATGGTAATAGTAATAATAATATAATAATAATAAAATAAAAATCAAATAAAATAAAATATGTGTGTACGGATGCCTATTACTACTAGTGTAATTCTATTTCAGTTGGTATTGTAATTTTTATTTCAGTACTGGTATGTAATAGATGCATAATAGTATATGAATAGAGTAAAAGTCGCAATGATCGACGCTTTTGGCTAAATTGCGTGTCATGTGAATGACTATATGAAATATTATTTTGTGATATTAATATGGGGTAAATGTTTAAAATTCAGATGGCCGACGAAAGAAATCTGAATAACGATAACCAGAGTAACATTAACGTGGTTAATGAGAATCCGAGCATCAATAACAATGGAAACCAAATGGATAATAGTGCCGTTCAACACATAGTGGCACAAGAAATTATAGATGCAATGCCATTTATTATTCAAACGGTTCAAGAAGCGAATAATAAAAGTAAACATAGCAGTAAGCGACCAATTGAACCAGAACACAGCGTGAACAATGGCCCTGTACTTCAAGCGCCCATTCCCAAAAAGAAAAGAACCGTTTCTTACGGTTGTTCTTACAAGGAATTCTGGTCATGTAAACCAATAGAATTCTTGGGCAATGAAGATCCTATTGCAGCTCTACGCTGGATAGAAAAGACTAAGGTTGTTCTAAAAATAAGTAAATGTGCTGAAGAAGACAAAATAATGTTTGCTTCTAATCTGTTTAAGAACTCAGCCTTAGAATGGTGAAACACTATCCTCCAATCAAGAGGAAGTGATAAGGTTTATAATATGGAATGGGAGGAATTTAGAAACATGGTAGAAATGAAATTTTGTCCTCCTAATGAAAAAGAACAGATAGCAAACAATTTCCTAAACCTTAGGATGAATGGAGTGGATAGTAAGGGGTACACAAAATTATTCTTTGAATATGCTAGAATAGTACCAACCCTTGCATCACCTGAACCAGTATTAATCTCCTGTTACATCTGGGGATTAATTGGAGAGATTAGACATGTAGTCAAGGCAGCTAGACCTCAAATCATAGAAGAAGCTGTAGGACTAGCAAATACCTTGACAGATGAATTAATCCGTACTAGAGAAGAAGAACAGAGGAGAAACTTAACCCAAAGGCTTACTCAAGAATTCCGTTCTGGGAATTACAACCGTAGGAATATGGGTTCTACCTCTGCACCTTTCTGCAAGGTCTGCAAGAAAAAGCATTCAGGAAAATGCTCCACTCTTTGCAATTATTGCAAGTTGCCAGGACACAAGGAAGAAAATTGCAGGAAGAAATACAGTAATGGATTATGCTACAACTGTGGAGAAAAAGGTCATATCAGGCCAAACTTTCCAAAATTAGCCCCAGCTGCAAACAACAAGAACACTAAAAGTGCTAGAGCATTTGTTCTGACTGCAGATGAAGCCAAGATGATTCCAGACGTGATGGCTGGTACGTTTTTAGTTAATGATGTTTTTGCTAAAGTATTATTTGACTCTGGTGCAAACCAAAGTTTTATCAATACTTCATTTTGCAAACTTCTAAATCAGTCATTAACTAAACTACCACAAGAATGTCTTGTAGAGACAGCTAATGGAGAAACTGTTAGGATTTCTGAAATCTTGCAGGGAGCAAGAATAGAAATTTTAAAACACAAGTTTATGGCAAACCTTTATCCCATGAATCTGGTAGGATTTGATGTCGTTTTAGGAATGGATTGGTTAATAACCAATAAAGCCAGTATTTTATGTGATCAAAAGTCAATCCAAGTAAATTCACCAAAAGGTAAAACGATCACCATTAAAGGAGATAAACCATCTAGATCCACAAAATTTATCTCTGTGTTGAAAACTGCAAGTTATATAAGAAAATGTTCTATAGTGTATTTGATTTCCATAATCACTAACACTAAAGGAAAAGAACTAAAAGACATTCCCGTAGTATCTCAGTTTTCAGATGTATTTCCAGAAGAATTACCAGGACTACCACCGGACAGAGAAGTTGAATTCAGAATTCACCTACTACCTGGAACAGCACCAATTGCCAAAGCACCTTATCATTTGGCACCAGCCGAAATGCAGGAACTAAAGAAACAATTAGATGAATTGCTGGAAAAAGGGTTCATACAGCCAAGTTCGTCACCATGGGGAGTGCCGATTTTATTCGTTAAAAAGAAGGATGGATCAATGCGTATGTGCATTGATTACCGTGAATTGAACAAAGTCACGATTAAGAATCGGTACCCATTACCAAGAATCGATGATATGTTCGATCAACTGCAAGGAGCTCGATTTTTCTCTAAAATCGATTTAAGGTCAGGATATCATCAATTAAAGGTACAGGAAGAGGACATTCCTAAGACCGCATTCAGAACAAGGTATGGCCATTATGAATTTACTGTCATGCCATTTGGTTTAACCAAAGCCCCAGCCGCATTTATGGACATGAGGAACTGAATATGTAAGCCATATTTGGATAAATTCATAATTGTTTTTATAGATGATATTCTAATTTATTCTAAGAATAAAGAGGAACATGCAAAGTATTTGCACGCACTTTTAAGTTTATTAAGAAAGGAAAAGCTTTATGCTAAATTTTCAAAGTGCGAGTTTTGGCTAGAACAGGTATAATTTCTTGGACACTTAGTGAACCATGAAGGAATTCATGTAGATCCAACAAAGATCGAGGCAATTACTAAATGGAAAACCCCTGAGTCACCAACCGAGGTTAGAAGTTTCTTAGGATTGGCCGGGTATTATAGAAGATTTATTCGAGATTTTACTAGAATAGCCATTCCTTTAACTAAGTTAACCTGTAAATCTATTAAGTTTGAATGGGGACCAAAACAGGAAGGAGCTTTTAGAATTCTTAAGCAAAGATTAACCCATACATCCATACTAGCGTTACCAGAAGGAACTAAAGATTTGGTAATCTACTGTGACGCTTCTAAGTTAGGTTATGGATGCGTATTAATGCAACGTCAAAAGGTTATAGCTTATGCATCTAGGCAACTTAAGAATCATGAAGAAAATTATTCAACCCATGATCTAGAGTTAGGAGCTATAATTTTTGTCCTTAAGATTTGGAGACATTACCTTTATGGTAGTAAGTTTACCATATTCACTGATCATAAGAGTTTAAGGTATATTTTCATGCAAAAGGAGTTGAATATGAGACAAAGACGCTGGATGGAAATGCTTAGCGATTATGATTGTGATATCCAGTATCATGAAGGAAAAGCAAATGTAGTGGCAGATGCTTTAAGCCGAAAGTATAATGAAAAGCCAAAAAGGGTACGTTCTCTTAAATTAAATCTGCAAGTAGATTTAAATGAACAAGTCAGAAAGGCACAAGAATCAGTAATCAAGGATGATTCTGAAAAATTAAAAGGTATGCTAAAAGAATTGGAACAAGGAATATATGGAATTTGGAGATTCCATAAAAAGAGAATGTGGATACCTAAATTAGGAAACCTACGTCATCGTATATTAAAAGAAGCCCATAAATCTAAGTATACGATGCATCCAGGAAATGATAAAATGTACCAGGATTTAAGGAAGAATTTCTGGTGGATAGGAATGAAAAAGGACATGGAAGCCTATGTTTCTAAATGTTTAACTTGTTCACAAGTCAAAGCTGAACACCAGAAACCCTCAGGATTTCTACAACAGTTAGAAATGCCAGTGTGGAAATGGGAATTAATAACAATGGATTTTGTTACGAAATTACCCAAAACAAAGAAAGGAAATGATACAATCTGGGTGATTGTAGATAGGCTAACCAAGTCAGCTCATTTTCTACAAATGAAAGAAACTTTTAATATGGAACAGCTAGCTAAATTGTATGTAAATGAAATTGTTTCACTACATGGAATTCCTTTATCAATTATTTCTGATAGAGATAGCCGATTTACCTCTCATTTTTTGTCAAGTTTCCAAAAAGCCATGGGAACCAAGTTAAAACTAAGCACAGCTGATCATCCTCAAACAGACGGACAAAGCGAAAGAACAATCCAGACGATGGAAGATATGATTAGAGCTTTTGTAATTGATTTCGGAGGTAATTGGGACGATCACTTACCTTTAATAGAATTTTCTTATAATAATAGTTATCACACAAGTATCAATGCTGCACCATTCGAAGCACTTTATGGACGAAAGTGCCGAACCCCAGTCTGTTGGGCAGAAATCGGGGAAAAGCAACTATCTGGACCTGAGATAGTGCAAGAAACAACTGACAAGATTATTCAAGTCAAAGAACGACTGAAAGCGGCACGTGATCGACAGAAGAGCTATGCCGATAACCGACGCAAGCCATTGGAATTTCAAATAGGAGATAAAGTATTGTTGAAGGTCTCTCCTTGGAAAGGAATTATAAGATTCTTCAAAAGAGGAAAACTAAGCCCCGGGTATATTGGACCTTTTGAGATTATTAGAAGAATAGGACATGTAGCCTATCAACTTTAACTGCCAGAGGAAATGGCAGGAATACATGATGTGTTTCATGTATCTAATCTCTAGAAATGCTTAGTTGATAAATCACTAGTAGTACCTCTTAAGGATATAGAGGTAAATGAACAACTTAAATATATAGAAAGGCCTCTACAAATTGAAGACAGGAAAGTCAAGAATCTCAAGCATAAGAGATTAGTTCCGGTCAAAGTGAAGTGGGACTCCAAAAGAGGACCTGAGTACACATGGGAGCTCGAGTCAAAAATGCAAAGGAAATATTCGCACTTGTTCCAGTAGATCTCGAGGACGAGCTCTAAAACAAGGTGGGGAGGATGTAACAACCCTCAATAAAACCGACACCCTCGATTATTTTCCGACACCCTAGTATATTTTAAAATATCCCAATATGTCTTTAAATACACCCGTATGTGAAAACCGAGCCCGAAATACAGTATAGCATTAAAAATAAATTAAAATCAAAGAAATATTAAGCTGAGGCGGGCCGTGTAGACCCACCCCAAACCTTACGCGGGCGGTATGAAGGTTAAAACCTGATCCCTTTGATTTTCTTAAGTTCAAGCGGGCCGCGTAAGACCCCCGTTAAGTTCACGCGGGCCGCAGAAGACCCCCGTTAAGTTCACGCGGGCCGCGTGAGATCAAGATAGTGGCGCAGCCCGGTGATGACACGTGTCATCATCGTGTCAAGCCTAGTTGGTGATCCGGACGAGCTACGCATTGACCGAAGGTCAACGCGAGCCGCGTAGGCCCTATGCTTATGTTACGCAGGCTGCGAGAGAGTCAAGATCAGCAACTATATAAAGGAGCCCTCGGGTTCAACCAGAATTCGTTCAAAAATCATTTCTCAATCTCAAATTCTGAATTATAGGCTTTATAAGCGGGCATTATACCCCCTAATTAGCGAAGTTCTGTTCCGTTGTAAGTATTATAACCCCTGGATACGTATTAGATACGCTGCCCGATTGATCTAGGGTTCCGTAACGGCTGTCGTGGTTCTGCCCGACGTAGTCGTTGGAATACCGTCTCGGGGAGGGTATTACTAATGTTAAAATGAGTTATTTTACTAACATGTGTACATTTGTGTAAATTATAGATTAATTCCAGGAAACCCTTACGCGAAGTCTAAGATAGCAATTTGAGTTTATCCTCTTTTTCTTAACCTTTTTGTAATATTTTTACAAAACCTTAAATGTTTTACAAAGCGATTAAGCGGTGATTGAGTCTTTGTAGTTCTTCAATTACTGCCGGTATGTTGGGGTTTTGTATACAAAATTTACTGCACTATGAGTAGTAAGTCGGGACGACAATACGTTACCATTGGACGACGAGTTAGCCAATGTGTAATATGTGACCCACCAGTCAGGATTGACAGTAGTGAATGAGTAATTGTGTAGAAATAAACAATGTGATCGCTCTCAATACTATGTTAATTGATAAAGTAATTTTTGATTAAACTGGGATTCACTCACCAGTATTTCCCACTGACAAATGTTTTAAAACACGTTTCAGGTAACACAGTGTGACAGCCAATTAGTAAAAAGCCAGCTGAAGAGCACTGAAGGCTTGAGAAAAATGTGGCTATAAAAGTTATCTAAAAGACGATGTTTTAAATTCAATAAAATATGGTTTATCCCTATAAACATGTTGTAATAAGAAACTTGGGTTTTGCCCATGTAATTATTAATATCAAATATGGTGGTTTTACTCTGATAAACATTTCCTAACTACGGTCCTGATGTAATTTCCGCTGCCAAATTAACGACCTGATACCACCAAAATTCTGAGTTCGCGTCCGCCCGTTCCCGGGACAGATAAGGGATCGGGGGTTGCGACAACCAAGCAAGAATACATAATCAAACAACAACACAAGCAACCAAAATAAATAGACTCCAGATAATAGCGTGCATTACGCTCAAGCCCCGAGGAGCGAGTCTAATACTGTTGGCGATACTAGGCTACAACCCATGGCCGTGGGGAACCTAGTCAGCCGTGGATCCACTAGACACAATAGCATGCAATAGACTTGACATCATATAGCATATAGAATAATAGAATACACATAAGACGTTTACATAGTAACACTTGATCATAGCATGTTAAGTAAATCGAAAAGTGTAACATGATGCACCCCAAAAATTGTAAAAGATTAAAAAGGGGAAATGGAAGAAATTACTCACAGGTTGCGAATAGCTAATCCACGAGAATTACCGCACGAGTACACGAGGTATAACAATTGACTAAATCACCCTAGAATAAATATAACCAAGATTCTAAATAACGAAATACTTGAACGAAAGGACAATATATTAATTTTAGAAAATTGGGTTCTCCTATTTGGGACTTTAAATTATATAAAATAACTATTTGGCAAAATAACCAAACCAATATAATTTATGTACATATAGATTTCTATGATTATTTACCATGAGATATTCTTAGAATTATCAATTTAATAGGGTTTAATAGTTTTGTAAATGCCCATATTTAAACAAATTCAATAAAACCATCTAATAATTTTTATATCGTCGATTAAATGATTATCACATAAAATGATTAATTATATAAAGGAATTTACTTTGTTTAATATTTCCATAACTTCTTTATTTAAATGATTATCTAAAATTATGGAAGATTTATATAAAATTCCCACTATGATTATATAATCTATAGAAATCAGTAAAAATATTCATAGAATTTATTTGTGAAAATCTAGTATTTTTTAAATAATTAAATAATGTATAAATCCAAATTAAATTTCATGAATTCCCAAAAATTAAGAAAAAAATTTATATAAATTCTCTAGTGTTGATATAGTCTGAAATGACTAATAAAAAATATTTATTGAGTTAATTTAAAATTATCTTGTATTTTTATTTGATTTATCTAATGATTAAAACATAAATAATTCACCAAAATTCCAATTGATATCTAAAAATTCTCAAAATTTACAAGCAATACACTAGTATGATATATAACAGTATTATACTTTCAATTTCATCAAAATACAAGTCTAAATCTAAAAGCCCCAAATTCAATGCATGAAGAACCCTAATTTCAACTAAAATTAAATTCGGATAAACTAGCCTTCTATCACTGAAATTGATAGAGGGCTTTTGTAGAGCACGAAAACTTAAGCAAGTTAGGCTTTGGAATCACCTGAAAAGGTTGAGAATTGAAGGAGATATCATCCGCACAAGTTACAAGCTCTAGAATGTTCTTCGATCAAATTCGCGAGATATAGTGGATGAAATGAAGAAATTCCAATGGGATTTTGCATAGTTTGATCAGATCTTCAACTAGTATAGGCCTTGTTCGGTAATTTGCGGAATAAAAGATAACCCAAATACGTTCTTGAAAGTGATAAAGAGGTTTTTAATGGTGATTTAATTTCGATCATAAAGGGTCATTTATGAGGTGATATGAATCGTTTTGATGGCATGGAATCACCCTAGTTATAATTACGTATCATATGCAAGTTGAACGGGTTTAAACGGTCAAGAAAAGACTGAAATTGGATCGGGTTTTGGTTGGATCGAACCCAAGTCGCGTTTCAGGTTTAAAAGGCGAAGAAGATGATCGCGTCAATTCGTGCATTTATTTTAAACAGATCATAATACATCACAAAATGAGTTATAGTTTAGTTAGAAAGGTAGTTAACTTCTGAACCTTGGGTACCAGGTTCGAATCCTGTCCCTTACAGTTTTGTCATCTTTTTTCCAAATTGTACTTAACCTCTGTTCTTTTACTAACTGAGTTAACTGAATATAACTAACTTAGTTGACTAATTTCTCTTATAAAGCTAACTAACTAACTTAACCTAGTTGATTATCATTATAAAATTAAGACAAACTTAACTAGGTTTAATAATCTAGTTAGTTAACTTGTTTTGCAATATATAGTTTCTAATAATTACAAAAACAACTCTAAACTTTTAACTTTGAAGTTTAGACAATTTAACCCTTTTAAGTTTTAAACTTGTTTTAACTACCTTTTTTTTAACTCATAAATTTCTAACCGATCGAACTGAGTTTCATTTATAAACTCTGTCTTTATTCCAGTTTTTATCCGACAATTAATTAAATAATATAATGTTGAACATAATAAATATTATCGAGAATTCTATATTTTTTAAACGAAAAGAGTCCGATTTTTGCAATCCGGGTCGGATTTCTGAGACCCGTTTTTTTACGGATGTTACAAGGAAAATGACCAAAATGTCTTTTTCATGCATAATTTGTATTTAAGCATATGTAACCTAAATTTTGTCACTTAAACTGATTATGCAACATATTTAAACATGTTAGGGCATATAATACTTGTCATAGGACTAGTTAGGCGTCTCGAACGCGCTTTTGCGCGAACGACGCATTAAGGTAGCTTAGACTACCTTAATGGGTCGTAACAGGTCATAAGCACTTAGGATAGGTTCCGATTTAGATTGTAGGCTTTGTTAAACCATATCATATGAGTTCTAATACTCATTTGGTTTACGAGACCTCATTCTACCCGATCTTCTGATTTAGGTGTCGATTTATTAACTTAGCGATCCGATTACTAGGTGCTACTTGAATTCCTTGGTTTACTCGAGCTTTGCTAGTTCAATTAATCAAGGATACTTTGCACTTCAATGTGAGTACATAGTTCCCCTATTTTACTGTTTTCTATTGTTTTGGGGTGATTCATATGTGTTAAACGATTTCGATGCTTTCAACGATGTTTTCAAAAACGAATACTATGGTTTATATTAAACAAAACGATTTCGATAATGTGAACGAACTTGTTGGTACGTATTTACATAACGAATGGCATTCATTAGCTTTGGCCGAGCCGACCAGTATTAGGTTATGGTACCATAGGATCTGACAAATCCCGTTATCAGACTGCCACCATGGTTATGTATGGGGTTATGTGGGTAACGACTGAACCTGATGATTGTTAACTTACCCTTTGGCGGTTTGTTAATACGAGTTGAATGATGGACGAGTTGCGAAGGTTTGAATGTTATAAGCGAGACGACCAAAAGTTAGTTTTCACAATTAAAACGACAACGAATTGAACGATTGAACGAATTGGTACAATTTGAACGATTTAAACAAATGAACAATGGTCTATAACGAGAACGAGTTAAACGATTTAAACGATGGGTTTTTGGTATGTGATTAGATAACGGGACGGGTGTAATGTGATAAAAGCATGGTAGATACGCCGCTGGTACTTCTTATATATAAGTGCTTTTATCATATTACATACCGTGGCGTTATTTAGTTCACTTGGACGAACGATTTCAAACGATACACAAAACGATGTTTACTAAACGATATAAACCATACGAGTTTTATTACGAGAACGATTTACGATTTGGTTTACATAAACAAATGTTTTGGGTTAAGATTCATGGCATCAAGGTTTCATAAACTATAACCAAAATATTTTGAGTTGGTTATTCATTTTACAATACAATGTTTTACAAAACAAGGTTTTCAAATATCAACTTATATAGTTGTATGAGATTTTGCAACATGTATACGAGCCATGAATCTGATACTCTCACAAAACCTATGTGCTCGCCGGCATTTCTTTGCTGACTTTATTTTCGCATATGTTTCAGGTGGTGTTTGATGATGTTGATTTCTACTAGGATGCATGCTCACTTAGGATCAGACGAGGCCTTAGTGACTTAATAACGATGCTAGATAATATGTTAAACTTGTTTATTCTGTTTCAAGACAATACTTAATGTTTAATATCTGAATAAAACGAAACTTTTGAATCCATGGTTATGAAACATAATTCTATCGCTCCACTCCCCGACGTTTCCGCCGTGGTCTCGTTGTTTTACGTGGTCGGGGTGTGACAGCCCGCTCCTCCACACTTGGACCCGCATCACATTATATGGTTTAAACTAGTCTAAGACCCCACGAGTTTCACGGGTGGCTTAACACACAAATATATAAATTAAAATTGTTTAAATAATCCTTTGAAAGAAATAAACGTTCAAGTAATGAAATCCATCTCTCTACCCGCGGGTACATAATGTATCAAACGAAGTTAGATTCAATCTAACTTTAAAAAATTAAGCTAAAAATAAGGTAAGGCATCTAAAAGAGAAAAATGCCCGGATAGTCCCTGTGGTTTCGCCTTTTTTCACCTGTAGTCCCCAACTTTCTAAAACTACCTGAATAGTCCCCAAGTTTTCATTTTTTGTTCCCGGATAGTCCTTGGGTCTAACTTCAGTTACTTTTCGCTGTTAAAATGATGTGAAATGACAAAAATACCATTTCCTTAAAAGGCCAAACCATAGGGACTATCCGGGCATCTTCTTCATTTTTATTTACAAAACCCCACCACCACACTTCATCTTCAACCTCCACCCACCATCACTCTCCTCCACCCTCCACCGTGCCGCACACCCCCTTTTCTCTTCTCCCCCTCGTTCTTCTGATCCAGCGACCGGAGTGCCTCCGGCCGGCTGTCGGTCATCCTTTTACAGCCGTGCAAACCACCATTATTGAAGTCGGCTGATGTAACCTAAAAGCCTGAATTTGATTGAAGTCGGCTGATGTAACCTAGAAATCGATTGTAGATGCACATCAGGCATGTTTAGCTCTTCAATTATCTTATTTAGATCCAGTCTTTATAAAATTTCCCATGAAAAAATTAAACTTGAAAACCCCTTTGCCAACGATGATGTAGTGACGTTCTTGTTGCCTATTTTCGCTGAAACCGCCGTGAAATCTGAAGCAGTTAGTTACTTGAAATATACAATTATCAAATTATTTAATTTTATATTCTAACATCTTTGTGAAATTTGAACCACTGTGCTTGTTCCGTTTGATTCATACTCATGTATGACCCTTGTTTCATAGTCACTGAATGTCACACCCCGATTTCCACGTGTCACCGGTGGGCCCGGTGGGGGAGTATCGTGACGTGGTTGGCAACGTAATAGTCAAACAACACAATATAATAATGCACAGCGGAAGCAATTTAAAAGATATAATACAACCGAATTTAATATTGTAATGTCAATGTCACAATATTCGGAAGTTTATCCACAGTAGGATCGAAATTTAAAATATGAAATAATAGTTCAACAGACTTCAGGCATCTTAAGCTTGCGAGACTTCTAATGATGCTAAGGAGAAATCCCAGCCAATTTCGCTTAGTACCTGCATTTAATCTTTTTGGGAAAATACGTCAGTTTACACTGGTAAATACATTCAACTGACTCATTTTGGAAAATGATTGAAAATTGGTTTGGATGCACATGGCATAAACATTTTTATTTAACTTGGGAGAATTACTTAATATTATAATCTTGTGAACGAATTACATGTTACTTGCGCGTTCAGTAGCCCGGAACGTATCCGGGTTAAAGATCAGTAGACACACCACAATATTGAGTTATACACTGACAGGTGTACGCCTACACCCCGTGCTCAGGTCGTGGCCATCTCGTAAGATGATGCCAAGGATATCCGGGACATGGTCATTAACCCCCCAAAGGCATTAAGTAAACAAGACTGTTTAAACGAGCCGATCAAATTATTCAACTACCCACTCAACGATGGAGATGTGATGCTCGATCAAGCGGTATGCTATATACCGTAACCCAAGCCCGTATAGGGAAAATAAGTTAAAAGTATTTACCTGAGCAAAGTATAATTCACAATAAGCAAATTGCACGTAGCTTTTACTGGTTCCCCTAATCCGGAATGAAGGTTTAATATAACCTATTAGAATACTAACGCGTCTTTAATTAAGCTTAAGCTTAGACCGGCTAGTTTCAAAGATACGGTTCGTACGCACGATTAAGCGAAGACCAGATAGAATGTGATTTAGACCCGACAAGTTCAGATACTTGTTTAATATGGGTCCTTCATGCACATTCTGGATTTTGAGATTAAACTGATAAGGTTTGACCCGTTTCGGCTAATTTATGTAAACTTGTTACATAAACCGAACCGAACGCGAAATAAGCGTAACGGGTATCCGTAAGAGCCATATACAGGTTTCCTAAGTTAATATGCTTCAAATATGTTGTGACATCAGTAGGATGTCTTTCATTATGCCCGAAATGAATTTAAACACAAACTATGCCCCGTAGGGGTAGTTTGGTCATTTTAAAGGTTGTAAAAGAGTTTAGATGTTTAACTGAGTTACAGGTCTGATGTAAACAGAAAACATACTCAATTTGATGAGTAATAACAGTAGGGTAAAGTATATATATGAAATATATCATTTATAACCAAACTATGCACCGAAGGGGCATTTTGGTAATTTCACATAAGCCGAAAAGCTCAAAACTGAAGTCTGAGTTTATCAACCTTTGCTTACTGTTAAATTATCATAATTTGCCTCATATATCAGTAGGTATCAACCCGGGTATGTTCAATATAATTTTATTACATACTATGCGTTAAAAACGCTAAATAAGGCGACTAAAGGCCATTTCCGGGTTTGATACTTAAATCTGATATTTTTATATTTCCAGAAGTCTTAAAATAATTTATTTATCATATGTGATCATTAGCAAAAGGTTTGGAGTCGTTTTGATATGTAAAACTCATTTTATGGCCCGTAAGGGCAAAACCGACAATTACCGAATTAAGCCTACGACTACTAGTTATGCTCAGCCTAAAATTAATTAAAAATCTTTAAAAATACCAAAATAATATATTACATCAGTGGGTATTAAGTTTGATACCGAAAAGTAGGCTTAACTAGGCTATACGCTAATTATGCCGTTTAATTAACATAAAGCTTTAAATTTGCGATATTGAGCATAACTCTTAATCTACAACTCAAACTAATGTCAAACTTTGCATACAAGTTTATATATCAGTAACTAAGGTTTCTACACTTTTACATTTTCATAAATCACGTTTTAAGGTAATAAGGGCATAACGGTCAACATATGAGCAATTAACGGAAACATGCATATTAATTGGATAACTAATGAACGAAGGTGTGTAAACACAGAGGGTTGTTCTAACAAGTAATCTAATCCAATTAAAGCTCTGAGGCATTTCTAAAACATGCCTAAACGGGTCAGAACTGAAAGTCAAAGTCAAACTATGTGACTTTCGGTTTCGAACCGGGTCTAAACAGGAAATAGTCGGGTTGAACATGTTTGGACATGTTCTTACACTTATTACTAAGTTATAACAATGATCAAACAGGTTGTATATGTTCTAGATAGCTAATTATGCATAAATGACATTTTAAGCATCCTGTTGACTTTTTAATTATAAGTTTGACCCAACTTTTGACCTGGTTAGAGTGGTGATCAGGGGAAACCCTTTTGAGGTTTTATTACCCACATAAATACCAACTTATATCTACTTTTAATTCGAGATATGATTGAGCCATTAATGACTAATCTCGAAGTCAAACCGTAATTACGACGGTTTGACTTTTAGCTAAAATACTAAGCTAAACTCAATTAAAGAAAGATTAGCAGACTTACAAGAGTCCTATGCACGAATTTTGATCACTTGAGGCTGCTTGATAGCTCCAGAAATGATCCAAATATGCAGGAGAATGTGTGAAGAAAGAGTTGCAAGTTCATGGCCTTATATATTGGATTTAAGCACCACAATTGATTGACAACAAGGTCTAGGACACACCACAACATTCCCACATGTGTCCTAGGGTCTAGGAACATTTTATAGGTCGTCCAATAGTGAGAAAAACCTAAGAGATCGGTCAGAATCGCGAAAAACCGGCTACAGAAGGTTTTCTGATGCTGGGCAGTTGCTTGCGCATCGTAACACTATTCCTGTTACGATGCGTAAGCGTTCAACAGGGGCTAAAATTGTTTGTTCTTTCATGTTTCGAAAAGGCAACCTCTAAATACGACTTTGGGGCCTCAATTATCATCTAGGGACCTCCAACAAGTGCTTAATACTGTATCATACCCTACCACTTTGGTTTGTTTGATTTGAATCCAAAAACAAGTACCGAAAATGAAGGTTTATCATTCTTTTCTTCGTGGGATCCTATCATGCATTTCCAATTCCATCATTGTCAACCATTTCTGGATTTAAGACACAATAGATGTGTAATATATATAAACTTGGGTCTTGGGATTTATAAATGAGGTGTTCAGAGGTAAAAATTAACATGACGCCCCTTTTAAATCCTGCCAATACATCTTCATTTAATCCGGGTTTACAACGCGTTTTGTCTTTCATGACACGTGTCGTTATTTCATTTAACACGAATTTTCGAGGTGTTACACTGAAACTTGAAATTGATGCTCGTTGTTTGAAAAGGTAACAGCAACGATGTTCTGTATTTAATGGTTGTTGTTGTAATTGTTAAAGTTAGCACATTTTCTTAAACAATTTGTGGAATTTGTAAATGATAGTTTGACTTTTGATGTCTGAATTGAAGATCTGTAACACCCGTTCTTATAAATTAAGGTTTAACGTATCATTTACAAAAAACAGTCATGTAATTAAGATTACATATGCATTGGAAATTACGGGTTTATAAAAACTTTTTACAATTTAAAAAGTATACAACATATCATGTGTACGTTCGTTGCTTAACATAATAACGATGCATAGTGCGGAAGCTTATTTTGTGTTCGTGTTCGGTTCTTGCTCGTCGTTTGATCGTCCTCCGATGCTAAGATTTACCTGAAACTCATAAAACATGAGTTGGATTAGTCCTACGTAGCTTAAAACGTATTAAAACGTATTAAAACGGGTTCGCAACGCAAAATAATTTAAAATAATCATTTTTCTCAAAACTGGCTCGTGCTCGCGTAGTGCCATTGCCAGTCGCGCTACGCCACGGCCTTATTCCACCAGATTGTTGCAGCTGGTTGCTGCATATTCCCTGCACGATCTGATTTCACGGAAACGGCCATAACTTCTTCGTTATTGATCCGTTTTACCCGAGTCTTTTTCCTACGCGTCCGTAATTTAATCCTCCATCTTATGGAGTTAAAATCCTACATCCAACATAAGAAATTTTGAGGCTTCTAAGCCTTCGACTCGTTACCTTTTTACCGAATTTTAACCCGTTTATGCATTTTATCAAACAAACGTATTTATTTGATTCCTATATCTCATACACTTCTTCAAATTAATGTTGCCTACTATATTAAGTTCTAATCATAGGTTTATTACACAAAGTAAACCCGTTTTCGCTCGTATGCTTATGTTGACCCGTTAAGGGTATTTTAGCACTTTAAAACTTGAACTAGCTTTCATTCATTTCTAGCATCTTATTCCTACATTTCTTATCAAGTTATCTTCCACCACATCTATATGTGTGTTGGATTTAATATGGATATCTAAATGCTCCGAGTTTCTACCCCTCGTATTATCATTTTACGGCAAAGACTCATATAAAGTCTTTCTACCCAAGGATTTACATCCTTCACTACCTATACTCATTCTAAGCATATATTTAATCATAAAACTTATTTCCGAACCACCTTTATGGGTCGTTCATTCAAATTAGCTTACAAGGGCAATTTGGTCAATTTTCATCCTTCCTTTACTACAAGGACCTTTAAATACTTGTTTGACTAAAAATCCAACCTTTTAACTATAATTCTTGTTTGTAAACTCGTGTGCTTCTAAAACACCATAAACATAATTAAACTTATTCGGTTTACCTAAAGATAACCGATTATCTATACTTTAACCTTGTCTAACTCTTATAGAACTCCAAATTCTACGTGATGAGTTGTGTTATTATACATACCTGGCTCGGATCAATATATTGACCCGTTTCAATACCTTGCCTTAGTGGCTGTTAAGTGATAGCACTGTAAACATCCATATGATATTCATTCCTGTAATCATATAACTCAACGAACCATTAGTCGATATTGTCAAAGGGTGATAATTTTACCTTTTGACCCGTTTATCTACTTAGTGATCTTCGTCACTTTAACTAAATACCAATTTCATCTATAATGATAATTTAAAGTCTACTAGTGAAAATACGTAATCGAGCGTATCGTAACGAAACCGTAGTTACGTACCTTTAAAGCATACTTTTAAAGCGTGTATCACTTCCGGCTTATTCACTTGACGATCCGGATTCCTCGCCTAAAGAGTTCAATTCGAAATCCTTTTAGAACCCTTTTTCAATCATGTATCGCATAATTCGCTAAATCGTTACAATCATGCGTTTTAACATTAAATTTCAGTTTCTAAGCCTTCTTTGAGGCATTTTCACAAACACCTTAAGGGCATAATTTCTCAAAGCTTATAATCATGTTCATGGCTTGTTATTTAGCCAATATTAGCATCTACTAAGCATGCTCATATCAATTTTCACATTATCAATATCTGAATTTACTTCCTAGAATTCAAATTATACTAGAAAAACAATCAAATTCTAGTGTTTTACATGCTCCTACAAAACCCACTTATCACCTTCAATGGTGATTATGGAATTCACTAGAATTAAGCAAAATTTCAACAAGTAATTAACTAGGGTTTGTCCCTAGTCACTATGTCTTTCAAAACAACTAACATGCAACATCAATTCTTGAATTTCATGAATTCACTCAGAGATTTAGGTGAAGATTTTGCATTGAGATTACATACCTTATGATCCCTTTTTAGAGGAGATGACAATTTCGTGCTTGGAAATCGATTTGGAACTGATTTGAAGCCCCAATTTGATCAATTTGCACAAGTTAGGGTTTGGTGGGGAAGCTCCTGTTCGCCCCTGATGTTTTGATCGACCAGACACACTTCTTTTTGTGTGTTTGGTGTTTAATCCTTGTTTTTATTATTATTAGTTTTAGTTTTAACACCTTTAGTCCCTCCATTTTCATTAAGTTATTTATTTAAGGTGTTTTAACCTTCTAGTAAGTAATTTACAACTCTCATGACTAACTGGGTTAATTGTCCTAGTTAGTTTGTCCTTGTTTATTTAAAACTTTATAATTTTAATATAAAGTTTTATATTTTCCTAGTTATAAGGTTTTAACCCACTAGTATGTCACTACAAGACTTCTCTTCTAACTAGGTTATTATTATTCCTAGTTAACTCATTGGATTCCGGGAGTTATAACCCGTCTCTTAGTATTAACCGGGTTTGATTACCAAACCCGTTTTCGGGGTGTTACAAGTCTACCCCCCTTAAAGAGGTTTCGTCCTCGAAACCTTGCTTACATAGTTCATTGAGTTCTAAACTCAATGCGTTTGACCTGAGTAATCTCTTAAGCATTATTCATACTTTAACCAAGTTAGTATTACCAGAAAAAAATTATGGTAATATCTTTTTGGTTACAGAACCTCTACGTACCTCATATGACATAATGTAACTTGAAATAACGTAATTCCGTTATTTCTACTAATTTAGTTAACTTAGCGATTTCTATCGCTTTTATATATTATCGAACTCTTGGTGAATCTGTTACCTTGACCCGTTTAAAGGTCTTTAGTGAAATATTTCACTTTTAGCAATAATTTCTTTTGTTTTCAGATTTATTTATTCGGTTCAGTTATACCGAATCCACCGCTTACAAGCAAACCAATTTTTTTATTGATTTGAATTACTGGCCTTAACCGGTCTTACTAACTAGACTTATTAGTCCCGTTACTTTTCGCCGCTCGCTTGGTTATAATGTGATTTTACTTCACATTACATTTCCTAACCGTGATCGTGTCACAACGTGTTTAGTTTGTATCAACCTTTCATTTTCGAAAATATCACTTTTCGAATATATTGTCTTGCGCCTATCAGTGTCAAAACTTGTATCTTTCATGCTTACTATTTAAATTCCTATGAGAATTTATGTTTGTAAAAACGTTATTTCTTACTAAAACCGAAGTTTTAGTTTTAGGATCTTCTTTTTAACTTTTGTCAATTATCCATACCAGGATATTGATAGTCCATAATTTATTCTTTTACAGTCTTAGTTTTATGCGGGGATTCTCAACCGATTCCCTCGCTTTATCTAATTAACCCGTAGGTTTTTATCGCTTAGCCTTATGGGCTATTTTGATTAGACTTTCACCTCTTTAGGGCGAAGTCCTTATAACTTCTTTCTAATCATGACCCGTGGGTCGTTTTAGTCCCGTAGATCTTTCATTTGTTTATAACCCTAAAGGTTATGTTGATCCCGTAGATCACTCCTTACTCATGTCATTCTTAAAATACATGTTTGGTGTCAAGGCACCCTGTTTTTGTTCGAAGAATCGTTTGGTTTCAAGCTTAGGTCCCGTTAACCTTAATTGTAGTTTCATGGCTATAATTGTTTTCTTTCAGACAATTTTCCGATTTTATGACTTCTCACGTCATTTATGCGTCAGTTCTTCTTATGCTTACTGTTATTGATTTGCATATATTCTTATTTGGTTATATCCCATTACCGGGCTCATTATTCTCTTGCATTTAACGCTACCTTTATCTGGCTAGCGCTCATTTGTGCCATTCGGCGTTATATTGTATTCAACCTGTTTGACCTATTAATGTGAAATCCATCACTATAAACAATCAACTTTATTCTTTATTCAACCCATTCGACTTCGAATAGTTGAACATATTTACTCACAATTTCTATATACGAGATTTTATAGTCATAACTCATAATCCAAGTCCTTTGATTTTTTTCAACCCGCGTTCACGTCTCTTGGTTTACGCATGTGTTTAATTCTTACCCATCAACCGGGTGTTTTACCGAAGTCGTTATTATTGCAACCCTCCTGGTATGCATTAGGACCTCGTTTCATTTTTATATTCCTACTTTGTCCTTAAGTTTGACGTTTTACAAAAACGACCCGTTAAGGGACATATTTGCATTTTCCGGGTTCGAGTGTATGTACACCCCCTCCCAATGCATATCTTAATCATTTCACATGTTTTGCATCCTCCGGGTTCGGGTGTAAGTGCAATCCCTCCCAATACTTGTCTAAATCATTTTACATGTTTGCATTCTCCGGGTTCGAGTGTAAGTACACTCCCTCCCAATACTTCTCTAAATCATTTTACATGTTTGCATTCTCCGGGTTCGAGTGTAACTACACTCCCTCCCAATGCTTGTCTAAATCATTTTACATGTTTGCGTTCTCCGGGTTCGAGTGTAAGTACACTCCCTCCCAATGCTTGTCTAAATCATTTTACATGTTTGCATTCTCCGGGTTCGAGTGTAAGTACACTCCCTCCCAATGCTTGTCTAAATCATTTTACATGTTTGCGTTTTCCGGGTTCGAGTGTAAGTACACTCCCTCCCAATGCTTGTCTAAATCATTTTACATGTTTCTTTGTCCCTTCACTCGGGCTCATTATCCTAATGTAATACGCTTCCGTCACTCGGTTGTGCGTTTACATTATTATCAAATATTTTGCTTATCTGATTCATTTGGGTACTTTTTAATTAGTCCCATTCACCCCGCCCTTACTACATCGGATGTAGATGTGTCCGCCATAAGAAGTTCATGGTATCATATGCCACTACTTACTTGGCCAGAGTAAGCGATTAACACATGACACACATGACCTTTTTATAGTTTTCACATCACGCCCTATGTAAGTAACGCCTCTATTTGTTTCTCTTGGAAACAATATCCCGAATACATTTTCTATTCGGGTTTTTCCAAGTTTTTAATCTACATATGCAACTTTCAATTTCTACGTTTTGGTTGCATGTTTATATTCATGCAATAATTTAAACGTGCACCTGGTAAATGCTTGCCCTAATGGGCTTTTCTTGCCATTAGCCTTGTTTGCGACCCTTACGCGATTTAGGTCCTTAATGAGCATGCTCTTCTTGTCATATCTCGAACCATGCCATCATCATATCCACAATTCGTTTGACTCTCGTCGTCTTCAAACGCGAGTGTCCTTCAATTAAAACATTCACAAAAGTTAGTAACATCTGCTTCAATAATCGCCCGTATTCTAATACAAGGCTTTTTCTACTATACGCGTCAATGCACGTATTTTCGTCAACTATATCAATCATTTCAATTGGGGTAACGTGTATCACACGGTAGCCCTATGTGTTGTTTACAACACTTTAGCATGCTAAACCATTAACATACCTGTACTTACCGGATTTGCGATCAAGCCTCGAACCGAACACATTTGTCAACAAACTTGAGCTCTGATTACCAACTTGTAACACCCGTTCTTATAAATTAAGGTTTAACGTATCATTTACGAAAAACAGTCATGTAATTAAGATTACATATGCATTGGAAATTACGGGTTTATAAAAACTTTTTACAATTTAAAAAGTATACAACATATCATGTGTACGTTCGTTGCTTAACATAATAACGATGCATAGTGCGGAAGCTTATTTTGTGTTCGTGTTCGGTTCTTGCTCGTCGCTTGATCGTCCTCCGATGCTAAGATTTACCTGAAACTCATAAAACATGAGTTGGATTAGTCCTACGTAGCTTAAAACGTATTAAAACGTATTAAAACGGGTTCGCAACGCAAAATAATTTAAAATAATCATTTTTCTCAAAACTGGCTCGTGCTCGCGTAGTGCCATTGCCAGTCGCGCTACGCCACGGCCTTATTCCACCAGATTGTTGCAGCTGGTTGCTGCATATTCCCAGCACGATCTGATTTCACGGAAACGGCCATAACTTCTTCGTTATTGATCCGTTTTACCCGAGTCTTTTTCCTACGCGTCCGTAATTTAATCCTCCATCTTATGGAGTTAAAATCCTACATCCAACATAAGAAATTTTGAGGCTTCTAAGCCTTCGACTCGTTACCTTTTTACTGAATTTTAACCCGTTTATGCATTTTATCAAACAAACGTATTTATTTGATTCCTATATCTCATACACTTCTTCAAATTAATGTTGCCTACTATATTAAGTTCTAATCATAGGTTTATTACACAAAGTAAACCCGTTTTCGCTCGTATGCTTATGTTGACCCGTTAAGGGTATTTTAGCACTTTAAAACTTGAACTAGCTTTCATTCATTTCTAGCATCTTATTCCTACATTTCTTATCAAGTTATCTTCCACCACATCTATATGTGTGTTGGATTTAATATGGATATCTAAATGCTCCGAGTTTCTACCCCTCGTATTATCATTTTACGGCAAAGACTCATATAAAGTCTTTCTACCCAAGGATTTACATCCTTCACTACCTATACTCATTCTAAGCATATATTTAATCATAAAACTTATTTCCGAACCACCTTTATGGGTCGTTCATTCAAATTAGCTTACAAGGGCAATTTGGTCAATTTTCATCCTTCCTTTACTACAAGGACCTTTAAATACTTGTTTGACTAAAAATCCAACCTTTTAACTATAATTCTTGTTTGTAAACTCGTGTGCTTCTAAAACACCATAAACATAATTAAACTTATTCGGTTTACCTAAAGATAACCGATTATCTATACTTTAACCTTGTCTAACTCTTATAGAACTCCAAATTCTACGTGATGAGTTGTGTTATTATACATACCTGGCTCGGATCAATATATTGACCCGTTTCAATACCTTGCCTTAGTGGCTGTTAAGTGATAGCACTGTAAACATCCATATGATATTCATTCCTGTAATCATATAACTCAACGAACCATTAGTCGATATTGTCAAAGGGTGATAATTTCACCTTTTGACCCGTTTATCTACTTAGTGATCTTCGTCACTTTAACTAAATACCAATTTCATCTATAATGATAATTTAAAGTCTACTAGTGAAAATACGTAATCGAGCGTATCGTAACGAAACCGTAGTTACGTACCTTTAAAGCATACTTTTAAAGCGTGTATCACTTCCGGCTTATTCACTTGACGATCCGGATTCCTCGCCTAAAGAGTTCAATTCGAAATCCTTTTAGAACCCTTTTTCAATCATGTATCGCATAATTCGCTAAATCGTTACAATCATGCGTTTTAACATTAAATTTCAGTTTCTAAGCCTTCTTTGAGGCATTTTCACAAACACCTTAAGGGCATAATTTCTCAAAGCTTATAATCATGTTCATGGCTTGTTATTTAGCCAATATTAGCATCTACTAAGCATGCTCATATCAATTTTCACATTATCAATATCTGAATTTACTTCCTAGAATTCAAATTATACTAGAAAAACAATCAAATTCTAGTGTTTTACATGCTCCTACAAAACCCACTTATCACCTTCAATGGTGATTATGGAATTCACTAGAATTAAGCAAAATTTCAACAAGTAATTAACTAGGGTTTGTCCCTAGTCACTATGTCTTTCAAAACAACTAACATGCAACATCAATTCTTGAATTTCATGAATTCACTCAGAGATTTAGGTGAAGATTTTGCATTGAGATTACATACCTTATGATCCCTTTTTAGAGGAGATGACAATTTCGTGCTTGGAAATCGATTTGGAACTGATTTGAAGCCCCAATTTGATCAATTTGCACAAGTTAGGGTTTGGTGGGGAAGCTCCTGTTCGCCCCTGATGTTTTGATCGACCAGACACACTTCTTTTTGTGTGTTTGGTGTTTAATCCTTGTTTTTATTATTATTAGTTTTAGTTTTAACACCTTTAGTCCCTCCATTATCATTAAGTTATTTATTTAAGGTGTTTTAACCTTCTAGTAAGTAATTTACAAGTCTCATGACTAACTGGGTTAATTTGTCCTAGTTAGTTTGTCCTTGTTTATTTAAAACTTTATAATTTTAATATAAAGTTTTATATTTTCCTAGTTATAAGGTTTTAACCCACTAGTATGTCACTACAAGACTTCTCTTCTAACTAGGTTATTATTATTCCTAGTTAACTTATTGGATTCCGGGAGTTATAACCCGTCTCTTAGTATTAATCGGGTTTGATTACCAAACCCGTTTTCGGGGTGTTACAAGTTCCAAAGCCTTTTAAAAACAAGGGGTGATCGAAAGCGGTGGCCGGCAGTGGTGACGGAGTTTTTGGTCGGCGATTGTGGAAAGTGAATGAGGTAGAAGATGGTGAGGGGTTGGGTGGGGCCATGTTAATTTAATTGAATAATGGATTTTATATTCTAATAATGGTTTGCACGGCTGTAAAAGGATGACCGGCAGCCGGCCGGAGGCACTCTGGTCTCTGGATCAGAGGAACGAGGGGGAGAGGAGAAAAGGGGGGTCTGCGGCGATGGTGAAGGGTGGAGGAGGGTGATGGTGGGTGGAGGTTGAAGATGAAGTGTGGTGGTGGGCTTTTATAAATAAAAATGAAGAAGATGCCCGGATAGTCCCTATGGTTTGGCCTTTTAAGGAAAGGATATTTTGTCTTTTCACATCATTTTAACAGAGAAAAGTAACTGAAGTTAGACCCAGGGACTATCCGGGAACAAAAAATGAAAACTTGGGGACTATTCAGGTAGTTTTAGAAAGTTGGGGACTATAGGTGAAAAAAGGCGAAACCACAGGGACTATCCGGGCATTTTTCTCCATCTAAAATTTGTTGAGTTTCGAATCAAACCATATACCAAGTAAGATGACAGATGTTGAATAAGCGATTACGGGTTCTATAGCCCAAGGTTCGAATCAAACCATATACTAAGTAAGATTGTCCATGATGAAAGGAATCATCGAAAGTTGACGGCCTATGATAAACATATATCTTAACAAAGTGAGATTCTATAGCCCAAGGTTAGGATATGACTCAATACATGGACAATCTTGTAAATATGACTCAATACATGGACAATCTTGTATTCACAGCTCGCTAAGGTGAATGAAGTTATATATTTAATCCTTGCTCCTTTACCTGTCTTACTTTGACTATAAAGGTCAAAACAATAGTTTTAATTCATATGTTTCATATATTATAACTCTCTACCTCTTTTGCACATTAGTGTCCATCAAATCAAGTTCCCAAATCGAATTGATCGGAAAACAATTAACAAATTAAACTAAAAAAGTATCAAAATCACATGGATCATTTATAGTACATTAGTAGTCCAAACAAAATAATCACCCTTATGTAGCAGTCTTCATGGATAATTTATAATACATCAATAATACAAACAAAATAATCACCCTATCTTTTCATTATCCTCATCACATAGCCAAAAGAAGGAAACAATATTTTCATGTATAGATACTCAATTCCAACATACACAAACCACATGAAGATGAACAAATAGGTATGTACACGCAACAAATCACTATACGAAACCCAAAAAATGAATAAAATAAAGACAATGCAAACAATCGAGGAACAACACAAACTATAAGAAAGAAAAATTAGAGACACGAACAAAGAATAACAAAATCGACATTGACGAACTCACTAACATTAGAAGCTGCAATACAGAATCGACATTTTGCGATGAGTATGATTATTGAAGGATCCGATTAATGTGTAAACGGGTCAAAAGAACAAATACAGATCCCGATTTTACCAGAAATTTCCTTTAAAATGTCATAGAAACGAAACAACGTTCAGCATATAAACCATGTATGCAGTCCCTTCAAAAAGTTGAGTATCATCCAATTAGTGGTTCTATAGATAGGCCCATTTACTTGGGCTGATCCATGATTCGTTTGCTCGATATCCATCTGTTTTTTTTTTTTTTCATTTCACCTTTGTATCCATCTCCATAGTCCATAGTTACATACAGGTCAAAAGAGTACATTACTTGATTAAAACACTTGTATCGTCTAACATGAAATAAAGTGACTAAAGTTTTATTTTATTTTTTAACACGCTACTTAGATTATTAAAGTATTTTTTATCCCCATTTTGTAAAAAATAAAATTAACTTATATTGTCCCTATAAAAGAACCGGTAACTTATATTGATGCTCGTTCTTCTCTGCCTGTCGGTATTGGCAAGTCATAAGAGAAGCATTTGTAAGGATTTCTCTATAAATTTATTATAAAAATAAAGACGTTAAGCAAGTTCATTTAGTATCAATTATGCATATACGTGTACTTACCTTCAATGTTTTAATTTCTTCCGATAGTAAGAGATAAAGGAAGAAGATTGGACAACTGGCTACATCTACTCACATCATCTTCTTCTGACGGTACACTCCATAACGTTAAGTCGACAAAGTTCCACGTTTACCAAATGATGATCAAGTAACAGGCAACTGAATTCTGTTGACATCAGTTCAAAACAAATATTGTCGGTTTCGACTATAAACATAAAAAGACAAAATAAAATTTCTTTTCAAAACAATTTTGCAAATACATAAAAACGTATAAAGAGCCACCAGTTTAATGAAAACCCATCCAGTTGACCCGTTTGCCATTAAACAGGCTGTGATGGAATGATGGGTTTAACTTGATAATCAAACACATACTATTTTTTGGACTTTATTGAAGTGATAATGTACTTTTATTGAAATATTACTTACAATTTTTGATGGGTGGTATAGAAGAAGTTTGCTGGGTTTATTTTGATGCAGGGGATATGAGAGATGTGGGACCAATAGGAGCCTCTTCTACTGCACCTTCCTTCTAGCTTTGGGCGAGCGTCTCCCGTTGTGGTGAATTTCGCTAGTAGTCGATTTCCCTACTAAGCATATCTATGTCCCTAAAAATAAAAATAGCAGAGTGATTAAAACACAATATCAAGCTAAACATATCTATTTACAAAATACAATGAGCTAACAGTTACCCAACTCACACATATTGACACCTCTAGTTTTCAATGTCAATCTAGTAAAGATAGAACACATACAATATAAGATGTATTGGCCGTTCACTATACTCTAAAGGAAAAGGGCCTGATAAATTGTTATTGTAAAGAAGCCTGCAACATATGTCATGTCAGCAAAATGCGGGATAGGTTAAAAGTAAAATTATAAAATAATAACCATAAACAACACCCATAAAATTCAATTTAAATCCGAAAAAAGCATGAAATTGAAACAGTTGTGTGCTAATTTGTGCAAACCTAATGAGACCGGGCGGTGGAGCAGCAGCGCAGGTGGCCGGTGTGAAACAGCGACTAAATTTTCCAGCAAGCTCAACATATCTGCGGTGGATGTTACTTGACTTCAGAATTCATTGCAAGCCTGCAAGCAACAAACATTATTTATAATATAAAAGAAGGAAAGAAAAGAAACAAAACTAATAAACGATTCTTGACAAAAAAAAATCCAGATCCTGTTCTTTACTCATCAAAACCTTAATAGCTCGACAAAGTAGGTACCTTTTAGTCTCAACCACTAATCAACAGTGTCCATCCGAGTCAAATCTGAAGCATAATCAGAGTCAAACTAACAAAAACAACTTTAATCAAGAAAATTTAGGTCAAGATAGATACATTAAAAAGAAAAAAGACACTGAACCAGTTACTGAGCATCTAAAAAATGTGAGATTTGACTTTTTTACTACCTAAATCGAAACCAATTGGCTGCGACTTTAAAACTCGCACCATAAGTTCATCAGATTTCTCCATGGGTTCTTCTTATAGAAGGTTCGTTACACTCGAAATAAGAAAAGCAAAGGACGGAGATTGTTGTGGTCACCAGTGGTTCATCCTCAGATGCCTACTTAATTTACAATTTCTGTCACATGCTAGCTTTGTTTGCCATGCTTTAGCCATATAATGTGGTTCACCCAAGGCACTACTTGGACCTATAATATTTACTTTTCAAGATCATAATATTTTTTTTTGAAAACAACAGGTGTTTAGTTCTACTTAAAGATCTATCAACAAAAGAACCATCTCAGGTCCAATTTGAGCCCTAACAATCTGCAACAACAAAAACACTAATCCAATGATTTGAAATTCCTTCATATTGAATCAAATAAAATTAAAAAAAAAACTTACGATGTGGAGGTGATCCGAAACAGAGGAGCCGAAAGTCGCTGAGATTGACAGAGTGCTAAATGCAGCTGGAATCACGGCCAAAAGGCGCAATCTGAATTTCACCTAAATTGTGAAAGAAAAAAAAATAACCTAACTTGTAAATTGAACAAACAGAAACCCTAGATTTCCAAATCACATAAAACCAACACACAAACAAAAATAACAATTCAAACATACATAGTACAATTCACAATCGAACAAAAAGATGGATGTAGGAATCATAAATTAACATTGAACGTACATTAAACACGATTCTTCAGTCGCTAGCCCTCTTTCCTTTTCAAAATCGATATCAGTCATGAAGCATTAACTTATGCTTACCATTAACATCTATGAATGATAATCACAATTAAACACGAATCACGAAAGAATGTCAGTTTAAAGTATTAAAGATGAAGACGAAAACAAACCTGCTACTTAGTTTCCTGTAGTTGAATGTCACCAGGCCTGATTGAAGGAAGAACATACCGATCGAAGAAGAAATCGTTCTAGCTGATGAATGCATCAAAGACTAATCGCTAAAAGGGAAGATCGAATTAGATTTTGGGTTCTTGATTTGCAAAATAAGATACAAAGGAAATGTTGTATTCATTATGGAAACTGTGAATTTGATTGAGAGGAGCGCTTGATTGAAGAGATGATTTTGAAACGGTTGGATATTAATTAGGTTTTAGAGAATAGGGGAAAGAATAGAAGCGTATGAGGAGAATGGTTTTGACGGACAATCGAAAAAAAAGGGTCTCAGCATATGCCACGACGTGGCATAAGTTATTTTGCTTTATTAGAAGTATTAGAAGTAGTAGATATGAAAATATATAAACTTGGATTTGATGATTCTCCGTAGTAACTAAAAGTTTATTTTGAACATGTCATGTGTTGTCTATCATAATACTTAATAATTTGTAGATGCTGCAATTTTTTGGTAATTTATTAAAAAATATAATTATCATTATAAATTATAAATTAATTAAAGATATATCTGAAGTATGGGGCAGGTTTTGTGGGAAGGTGTAACATATTTACCAATGGGGTGGTGGTCCATTCGCAAAAGCAAAACCTTTAAACACCTTGGGAGTGTGAGGTCTTGGGTTAAATCCCACATACAAAAAAAAAAAAAAAAAAAAATTCTGTTAAAAAATAAATATTGGTAAACTTAAAGATATATTATTTAAAATAAGTATTTCAAGATATGCGTTACATTTTATTATGTGTATCTATCGTTTCCTAACTTTTTTATCAATCTAAAAAGGAGCTTAATTATTGGGGATGCATACATATGTAACAAATCTCACATAAGTTAGGTACAAGAAATATAACGAAGTGATATTAATTTGATTTAAGAAATATTAAAAAAAATTCGATTACAAGCATTTTCTTTGAAAGATGATATGGTGTTGACACGTAACACTTTTTGAAATCTTTTGTTATTAATTTGATATAAGAAATAATAAAAAAAATTGATTACAAGCATTTTCTTTGAGAGATGATATGGTGTTGACACGTAACATTTATTGAAATCTTTTGTTATAAGTTAGATTAGATGTGAAGTGGCCAATGCTTAAAAAAGTTATTTTATTGTTGTGTCACCCATAGACATAGTCCGATTAAAGAAATCATTTGATTGTGCTTGAATGACTACAAACTAATATTAAGTTTGTTTATGATTGGCAAACTTGACCCTTCAACATTGTTTTTTTTTTTTTTTGGTGAATTTTTATTTTATTTTTTATATAAACTGCAATATCATTCCACACGAAAAGGGGAATTACAAAGCAATGGCAGGTAGTCGGGCAACAAGTTGCGCCGCCACCCCCTTTTGAATAGAAAACCCAATTCTACTAAATACATAGTTTGAAACCTTTAGCGACGAAGAATTACTATTAACGACTTTTTGAACCCGATTCAAAAGTCGCACAGCGTCAGGAGCGAGACCACCAAAGGTATCAAACGCAAACGGGATAAACACATGTTGATTCTCTAGGCAGGCTTTCTCATGTTTTGCCACTTTGCTCGCCTCTGCCTTGAGCACCGCTTGCCCTACGGCAAAGCCCTTGTCCTTGAGCCCGACAAGGGGGGAGACTCCAGTTAGATCTACACATTGTTTTAGTTTTCATTCAGTGTTTTAATATTAACTGTAATTCAAAAGGCATAAATGGCATTCATTATTTGACTTGGTTTGGTGTAAACGAACACAATTGAATAGTTATAGCATGCCTCCTTAATAACACTACAGACCCGAGCCACTGTTGACCCGTTACAAACAAGCTTTACTTGTCGTACTGGATCTAACAACTTATTGTCAACCATCTTTAGGTGGTTACGTTTATGGTACAATAATTTATGCATGTGCTCTTATCCACGGTGCTAAGGACTGGTGTTATTAAGTCCGTAAGGTGTCCCTTCACCCACCCACCAGATAGGGGAAACTAGATAATCATTTGAGATGGCAAGATGGTCGCATGGTTGGGTTAGGTATCGGGATTGGGTCATAATATTAATGGATATGAGTTGGATCATAATAGAAATTTTGGTATTGTTAAAATAGACCAGATCAGGTTGAGTTGACTCGAAAAACTATTTTGTCCATTTTCAAAGAAAAAAATTGTTGATAATAAATATAATGCGTTAATCAGGAATACAAAAGGCTAAAGGTTTAGACTAGTAGCGTGAATATTTGGATATTACTAATACTAGTTGACCCATTAACCTTTTTACCTTCAATTTCTAGTTTGACTCATTTAAGGTAAAACACAATCAATAATTTTTTTATTTTTTTTTTATTCTTAACTAAACGGGTCGAAATCCATATCTGTGATCCCTTTTAAAAGCATTTGGTATATACATGCATGGAAGAAGGGCAAAAAAGGGTATTCAAAATTTGAAGCTTTTCTTATTCACATTTTGCCAAAAGATGACCAACTCAGCCAAAAACTAAACAATGATTTCTGCAATTGTTATGACGAAAGTTTCTTTCTTTTTTAATAATATAGTGCATGTTCTTGCCGGCAGCCAAGAGGAGCTGGTAGTCACCAAAAAAAATAAAAATCCCCATGTGTATTTTTATAATATTTGATGGATGATGATGAAGACAATATTTGGATATATCCTTATAGTGTGAGGTTTATTGGGGAACACTAAAAAGTGGGGAACCGACTCAAACGAACTTCGATTGGACTCATTCCAGCGGCGTTGGAATCGTCTCGTCGAACCCTAACTAGGATCTCTTAACCCTGAACCCTAAATCATAACCCCTAAACCCTAAATATATTAGGGTTTGGCTTTTAGGCTTTAGCTTTAGGGTTTAGGGTTTAGCTTTAGGGATTAGCTTTAGGGTTTAGCTTTAGGGTTTAGGGTTTAGCTTAAGGGTTTAGCTTTAGGTTTAGCCTTTAGGGTTTAGCCTTAAGGGTTTAGCTTTAGGTTTAGCCTTTTACGGTTTAGCTTAGGTTTTAGCCTTATTTTTTAGCTTTAGGGTTTAGAGTTTTGGAGTTAGGATTTAGGGTTTAGGGTTAAGAGATTCTAGTTAGGGTTCGGCGAGCCGGTTCCAACGACGCTAGAATGAGTCCAATCGGAGTTCGTTTGAGTCAGTTCCCCGTTGTTTCCCACTTTTTTAGTGTTCCCCAATGAACCTTCCCCTATCCTTATAAATGGTTATATACTATAAATTATAACTTTATCCAACATGTTGTATGAGATGGCGAAAACGGTCATATGGGTCGTATCACATAAAAAAATGGTCATACATGCCGTATACGACACCAAATGACTAAATGACTGATGTGATCATTGACAAAATCATACGCCCGGGTGACAAATTTCTCCCTATCATATAGCTTGTGTGATAAGTGATGTGGTTCAGTTACACAAAAGTGACTGACGTTGATCACTAACAAAGTCATACAAACCAACTGTATGATGTGGTGCACCGAGAAAAATGCGATTGACGTTAACCGTTGACAAAGTCATAAGACCCGTATAAGACATTTTTTTCCCTCACACACCAGTCACTACCCATATGATAGCTGGTGTATATGTAGTAGGACCCTTAAGAAAATAAGACATGATCATAATGGATTTTGAGTAAAACCTGAAACTTTAAATTGTTTATCCGGATTAAAAATGAACAGGTAAGAGTAAGACATCATATAAAACATACAGAGCATTTATAAAATCAGCTTTTCTTTAAACTTCACAAACATCACCATAAAATTGCCGAAATATAAAATTAAACTAAACAACGACTACAATCGTTGTTTGTTTGTGATTGCTGCAATCGCTATGTCAAACCATATTATTATTATTACTACTATTGTTATTATTGTTATTATTATTATTATTATTATTTTGCATGCCCTGGCCGGCAGCTATTAAGAAAAGGAGTAGGTTAAAATTTAAAATGTATTTTCATAATTTTTTATAGATTGCATTATTACAATGACGATGGCAGTATTTTGTCACAACCTAATAATAAATCTAAAATTTATTTTTATGGTACATATTTTTATAATATCCATTGATTATTAAAAATAAAGACGTCCCTAATCCTATAGAGTATAGGCCAATTTGTATTATATTATATCTTTAACCATACTATAACAAAGTAGCTATAAATAAACACGTCATATGGTTCAGCAAAATTTATACTTTTTAACGGATAAAACCTTCAAATTAATTGGAGTTAAAATATCATATTGCTAGTCAAATAACACAAATTTTGTAAACCATCCCGAACAGATGTGTTGATATCTATAAACATGCATGACTTATTGTACTCTTAAAGAGACCTTGCATAGCTGATCCAGGAATCATCCAGTAAACTACCTAGAGCCACGTAAAAGGACGCCAGTTCTTAATTTCAATTTATATATAAAAAGATAGAATTTGTTAAGAGTAAATTACAAAAATCGTCGTTTACGTTAACATCAGATTGCAAAATATATCCTTTATCTTCAAAAAGTACAAAAAATATACTTGATGTTTGCAAACCATTGCACGTTACGTCCTTTAACCTTAACTCAATTGATTTTCATAGTTAAATATGAACAAGTGGACTTCATATGATGGCAAATTAGTCTTTTTACCCCTATATTTATATAAAACATTTTAAATATATATTTTAGCTATTTATTTAAGGGGAAGGATCCACTAAAAAGTGGATTTTGCCTAAGTAGCATAAGAAGGATTGTGATAATGACATGTGACACTCCTAATAAGTAAGAATGAAGGGCATTTTGGTTCTTATAAATAGGAGTGAAAATGACATGTGGCACCCCTTTTGTTTTTTAAAAATACAACAAAAAAAAAATGTAGTACGAAAAAATCTAACACAAAAATCTAGTACAAAAAAATATAGCACAAAAAATGTTGTACAAAAAAATATAGCACAAAAAAATCTAGTACAAAAAAAATATAGTACAAAAAAATTCAGCAAAAAAATGTAGTACAAAAAAATCCAGCACAAAAAATTTAAGACAAAAAAATTCAGCACAAAAATATAGGACAAAAATCCAGCACAAAAAAATGTTGTACAACATAGAAATACAACACATTTTAGTGGGTTTTTTTAGTCTTCTTATTTTATATAGCAACATGGTACTCAAATTAAAGATAAAAATACGCTCGATTTTACGGTGAATTTTTTATGAAAAAATAATGTCGTATAAAAAAGTTATGAACGTTTAAAAATGGGGGTGAAATATGCATGTGCCTTGCATGTGGAGAGAGAAAGTCCATAAATAGGATTTTCCCAAGATACCCTTGCATCCTCCTTTTTCCTACACTTTCATCTTAACCACTGATTTGAAAAATGAATGGTTAAGATTCCTTCTCATACTACTTAGGGAAAATAAACTTTTTATTTGATCTTACCCCATTTATTCAATTCTATCTCTTTCTTCCACCTCTCTCACACACACTCACCATCACTGCTACCACCACTAGTCACCCCACCATCATCGGACCTAACCACCATCACCCACCACATCCACCTGCCACCGTCAACCTCTCCCACCGCAACTGTCACACAACCACCACTCCACTCATCACACCACCACCAGATTTAACCATAAAAACCCATTATTCAAATTAAAAACCCAAATCTGAAAACCTACCCTGAATTATTTGCTTCGGTTCTGAGTTAATTACGCAACTCAGGATCTTGTGGATGTTGGAAACTCAGGGGTATGTGCTTGGGAGCCTCCTTGCTACCGGTCGCCTATTCCACCTCCCGAGTTAAGAGGCGAATCTTTGAAAGATTTGAGCACTAACTGAGGATTCATATCATTTGGTATTTAACTGAGCTTGATAATCACATTTTTAATGATTTAATACTCATTCTTTACATGACTACATATCATAAGAAAACTAGTGGAGCATTCCAGAAATATCTGCACGACATATCGAAGGCAAGAAAATAGACAAGACCGTATGGAACCTGCTCAACTTTAATGCATTAGTAAATTATCATGTAAAGGTAACATTAGAGTAATTATTAATCAGCTAATTTTACCGAATTTTCATATCGGATTTGGGTTTTTAATTTGAAAAGGGGGTTTTCATGGTTAAATTTGATGGTAGTGGTGTGATGGCAGCAGTGGTGGTTCTGTGACGGTTGCGGTGGGAGAGGTTGACGGTGGCAGGCGGGTGGTGGTGGTTAGGTTAGGTGATGGTGGGGGTGACTGGTGGTAGGAGTGGAGGTGGTGGTGGTGAGTGTGTGAGAGATAGATGGAGAAAGAGAGAGAATTGAATAAATAGCTAAAATATCTATTTAAAATGTTTAATATAAATATAGAGGTAAAAAGACTAATTTGCCCTCACATGAGGTCCATTTGTTCATATTTTAACTATGAAAATCAACTGAGTTAGGGTCAAAAGGCGTAACGTGCAAGGGTTTGTAAACATTAAGTACGTTTTTTGTATGTTTTAAAGATAAAGGATGTAGTTTGTATTTTATTGTCAACGTAAAGTACGATTTTTTGTAATTTACTCATATGTTAATGAAGTGTATAACCTTATTGCAAGAATAATTCCCATTTCATTCTTAATTTCTTATATCCGTGATTTACATAACTTGAATCTTCAACTACAGTACCTAACTCAATTATGATTACACCCTTGCTAATTTGCTATAGAAAATAAGATAAAGACTCACACATACCTTTTGTTAATTATTATTATTACTATTGTATTGTATACTATTGATAGAGAAAGTGAATGAATAGTAACTATATTTGTTTTAAAGGTTTTTTTATATATGTTATTTAGTGGTTTTTTATATGTGTTATGTGGTTCTTTTATATATCTTATGTAACTTGCGTTTGTTTTTTATCGATGTAATTCACGTGTCAGTATTTTTTGATCATATGAAGATTTTTTTTTCTCTATGGGTTGCTGTAACGAGTGTAGGCGGCATAACAAAATAAACCGATATTGATCAAATTCCCGCCGTGTTGGTATATTTTTGGTCATATCATGATTTTTTCTCTATTGGTTGCTATAATAAGTGTCAGTACCGTAGTTAAACGAACAGATATTCACCCACCGCGCAACGCGCGGATTTAATAACACTAGTATATATAAAAAGGCATTGATCTTTGAACAAAGATATACATGTGCACTACTTCTTACTGAGAAATGACAACAAAAAAAATAAGTGAATTAAAAAAAGAAGTAATGCAAGTTTTTCCTTTTGTACTTAACGAGTTGACGTCACCCGCGCGTTGCAGCGGGACGTTGATTACAAAGTATTTAGTATCAAATGCGAAAATTCTTTTGTATAAGCAACACATTTAATTCTACCTTACCTTATAATTATATTGGTCTCTTTTTTTAGTATCAAACATTTATTTCTTTTTTCTAAACTGTTGTTGAGTTCTCTCTCTTTTTTCTTCTTCTTTCACCCCTTTTAAGATATAGTTTTATAAAACCTATTATTTACCTTCACATTTATCATTAATTCATATTTTTAGAAATAGTCATTTTATGTATATTATCTTAATCTACTCTGATCCATCCCATGTATGTGCTGGAAAAAAACACAACGATTCCATATAAAAACAACAAAGCGAAATATAGAATAAACAAAAGACAAAGAGATTATTTCTGATTAAAATGACCATAACAAAACATCAAAGCTAAATTTATGATAAACATTTGAGATGAAATTTCGTCATTGATTCGTTGCAATCCAAAACAGGTTACATCAACCATGAAAAAGATAGGTAACATTAAAAGGGCATCTTAGAACCCACCCACTAATTTCAAAACATGTAAAACAAAATAATTAAATCAAATGGGGTTATAAATTTCTAGGTTGGGTTTGGCATCTAATGAGCATCATGAATGAAAAAAATAGAATGGAAAGAATATCACAATTATCGCAAAATGGCCTAAAGGCTAAAGCAAAACGAAACTATTAGGGTCTTACAAATAAATAACACATGTTTTCTACACAAAATGTACCAAAGAATAACAACATAATGATTACATATGAGATACTCAAACCCAAAGTAACAACATGCAATGTCAATTCACTCTTTGAAGATTCATTAAAACCGAAAAATAAGCAAAAAAGGAACCAAATCATTCAAGCAATAGTTGGCTTTTAATCATGTAAGATATTATATGAGAAAAAAAAGAAAACAAATATTATATTATTTAAGTTGGTCATCATATAGACTTTAAAACATGAAGTTTGATTAATATTAGCGATGACTGATGGCGTAATGTCTACGGATTCAAGCGAAAGAAAGATTATAAATGACATACGAATACGGGCTACTTGTGTAGCCATCGGTGATTGTCTAACATCAATGCTACAATTACTTTATCATAAAATTATCATTATGTTGGAATAGAAAAAATGAACCACTACCAGTTTTCTACTTAAGCATCTGTTCTCATGAAGCAATAACATTTGCAGGGGTCATAAAAAAGCAAATACCCACAAATTCACAATTTCTCAACACAAAGGCACACTTTCATTTCCAGCCAAATTAATCAAATTGAAAAGAGTAAAATGCACGGATAGTCCCTGTGGTTTTGCAAAATAACACCTATAGTCCCTAACTTTTGGAAATTACACCGGTGCTCCCTATGGTTTGACAGTTTGTTACTTGGATAGTCCCTGGAGTGGATGACGGTTAGTTTTCTCCGTTAAGTGAATGTGAAATGACAAATTTACCCTTCATCTTCTCCATTCTATACAAACAAAACAACCCTATCCCAACCCCATCCACCCCCACCTTTCTCTCTGTTTCCCCCACCATTAACCACCAACTACTACCCAAACTAATCAGCTGGGAGATAAATTTCCGGTTGGGAATCATCCTCCGCCATTCCCAAACTCATCTTCTTCAATTTCCAGCAATCAATTTAGTCAAAACCCCAAAAAAAAAAAAAAAAAAATTTGAGGAATTTCAACAAACACCTTATGGGCAACTCAGCTTAATCAACCAAATAAGCTAATCACCAAACTGAAACGATAAATCTAACACAGAATCTTATCATTATGATCTATTTAACTCAACTAGATCTATGAAAACAAGACTTTGAGTCTATGCAAACAGATTTGCGAACGAAATTAGTCCAATACCAAATAAAAGTCTTTGAGGATTTCAACAAACACATTATCTGTAACTCAGCTTACTCAACTCCAACTTACCATTATTCACCGGATAATCTTCGGTGGAGATCGGTGTGGCTCTGCCGTGCCTCTTTCGTCGGCCGGCAAGCCACCCTCCATCTCCGCTTCTCTCGCTTCTATCTCTGTTTTACTCACAAAAGTGTGTGTGAGTGAGTGTTAAGAATGGTGTCGAATGAAGAATAAGTGGAGGGTGGTGTTGGAGTCTTTTTTGCAGATCTCTGATGCAGCATATTCAAATGAAGGAGGAGAGTAGCAGAGAAGGATATGGGATTTGCAGGTGTGTGTGGTGGGGTGGGGTTGGTTTTTATATTGTTTTTATAATAACTGGGTCTCCAAACATATATATATTTATTTAATTTAGGGGTAATTTTGTCATTTCACAGCTACTTAACGCCATAAACTAACGGTCATCCACTCCAGGGACTATCCGAGTAACAATCAAGCAAACCACAGGGAGCAAGAGTGTAATTTCCAAAAATTAAAGACTAAAGGTGAAATTTTACCAAACCACAGGGAGCATGCATTTTACTCAATTGAAAATTGAATTTATATTTTCACTTGAGAATTGAAATTTTGTATTAAAAAATATTTAAAAGTCACACTTTTGCTTCCCAACAAAACTAATCAGAATTTCTTAAAAGTCACACTTTTGACTTTTGATCTTCTTCACAGCCTTGTACAAAGTCTCCTCGTTTTTTCGTGGTTCCACCAGAGATTATTACAACCGCAATAGTCGGCTTTAATAATTTGATTCTACCCCTATTGTAATCGCACCTCTTTCGATTATTGTTTTCAACATACGGCTTTGATGTTGTTAACAACAAACCGTACCCCTAATTTCAAACGTAAGGCTTCGACGATCTGGGTTTCGCCGTCTGCAAATCAACGAAATCCTCTCTCCTTCGGAATATCATTTTGGGCAAAAAGGTAATTTTGAGAATACTTGAACTGTGGGCAAAAAAGGTAATTTTGAGCTGCCTGGAACTATTTCCTCAACTTGAAAATACTTGAACTGTGGGCAAAAAGGTAATTTTGAGTTGAGGGCGGAATTGTAATTTTGAGCTATAGGAAAAAACAACATTTTATTTTGAGCTGGGGGCAAAAACGTAATTTTAAACTGGGAACAAAATAAAAAAAGAGTTTTTGAACCGAAGGCAAAAGCGTAATTTTGAGCTAAGGGCAAAGTTATAATTATATTTTGAACTGTGGACAAGAACGTAATTTTAAACAAAGGACGAAAACGTAATTTTAAACTGGAAATAAAATTAAATTAAAAATGGGTTGGTCCAACAGGGAAGTGCCACACAGCTGTGTGGTACTATTCCCCTAAGTTGGTTTTTGTATATGTAGGAAATAAGCAGATTAAGCTGAAACTTTGCATACACCATTTAATGGTGTGTATGCAAAGTTTCAGCTTAATCTGCTTATTAAGTACAAAAGGAAAAACTTGCATTTTGCGAGATCTATTCGTTGTAGCTGCTTCAAAGCCTCATTAAAGTGAAAGTTATCATCCAAGTCGAATCAAATAAATCAAACTTTTAACAATTTACCTCTAAGATAGAGGTAATGAAAGTTATTACTATAACAAATAGAAGCTAATGAACAGTAGTTTTAATATAATATATTTTTTTATAATAATAGTTATTTTCTTTACTTTTTAACTTTAATCATTTTTTTAATATCATGGGTTGAAATAAGCTTGGTGTCAACCGGTATTGACCCAGTACTTGTATCGAAAATACCGGTACGGTCCTGTTCGGTCGGTACATGAAGGTAAAAACCGGCACTAGTACAGAAAACGCCAAAAGTTGGTGTCGAATTGATATTGGAAATCTTTTGGTTCGGGAAATTCAATGCTACTACCCGGTACCATTTGCTCATCCCTGATCACGGGTACCGTACGAACAACGTTATCGTACAACTTTTTTTTGTTGATTTTTTTCCTCAGTTTTTTATTTTTAATTTTTTTAGTTTCAGGGGTATGGATGAGCTCGGTGCCAACCGATACAGAATCTGTACTGATACCGAAAATACCGGTTACGGTACCAGTATATGAAAGTAAAAAACGGTAGTGAACCAGTACCAGGAACGCTAAAAGTCGGTACCGAATTGGTACTTAAGATCTTTCGGTTCACCAAATTTGACACCAGTACCCAGAATCATTTGCTCATCTTTGACCATGGGTTTCATACAACTAACATCGTTACCATACAACTTTTTTGGTTGATTTTTTTCGGCTATCTTTTAGTCTTTTTTCTACATTTTTTTTATTCTTGTCAGCAGTTCCGTTCGCAACGCGCCCGTAGTGATTTCAAAACACATGTAAACACAGACTAAATAAAAAAAGAAATTCACCGCGTTACGGCGAATTTATTTAAACCTAGTTTGCTTTAGAAAATAAGATAGAGACTCACACATACCTTTTATCAAGACTCACACATACAATTTAACTCAATTGCTCGCCCTAATTGTTCAAGATTTCCGTTTAAGAAGAATAACATAAAACTTTTGGAGTTCGAGCACTAGACCTTCAACACAATTTTGAGCCTATTAACCCAATACTTAATGACAAAGTTGTATGGTGGGCTTGGTCTGATCCACTTTGAAATGCATTTAACTGTTAACCCAATACTTTGAAATTGATGGCCTATTCCAAAACAGCATGTTTTTGCTCTTATTTTTATATGTACCAAAATGAATACATAATTGAATTATAGGAATTAACAAATATCCACTATAATACACGAACTCTTGTGAATAAAATGTTGGAACCGACCTAGAAAAAAGCGGATGGAACTAGAGATACAACCCTAAACCGAAGACCCGACCTGAACCGGTTTTGGTTTGGAACTGATGATAAGATGAACCGATTGAAACCGATGGTTTGGAATTGGTTTGGCATTCTGCACATGAACTGCACGCTTTGAGCCCACCGGTTTAAGAATCAGTTTGGGATTGCAGCCAAACTATTACCATCCGAGATTAATTTGTGACTGAAACTGGTGTAGATTCGAGAATCACTCGACCCTTAGCATTATGCGACCCAACATCTTTTTGCACCAAGACTTTATAATAGCAATTGCAGACTAGAATTTATAGCAGCAGTTGTGGAAAACGAATGCATGAGATTAGGATATTTATATGAATCTTGTTGAGTAGTAGCTAAAAACATCATGATTGACCCCTGACAAAAAGATGTGCCAAAAAACGTTTCCTTGAGAAACACCTGATGCCTTCAAAAGACCAGATTCTGAGATGTTAACACTTCATAAAAATGCAACCCTTACTAAAAGATGTGCCAAAAGCTTTTCCTTGAGATACCCCTGACTTCTGTGACGAACATGAGGATAAACAGAACAAAAGAACCAAAATTTCGCTAAGAGTCCCACGTCCACAGGTTGTGTCGTGTTTGGATCTGTTTATCACCCATATGAAATAAATCTCCATTATATCGTCCACACATTTGTGAACAGAAGTAGCTTTATTTTCTAATCTTCTTTCATTTAGCAGTAGCCAAATTTTCCATAAAAAAGCAAGGAAAATGACATGAGTGAGTTTCTTCCTTGCACCCGATATTTTTTTATCCCTCTAACGCCTCCAGCATGCCTCTTACTGCTGATATATTTGCCATCACCGGGATTTTAAACCATGTGCAAATCGACCACCACACCATATTTGCGTACAAACAAGAGACGGGTAAGTGGTCTGGATCCTCATTATGAATTCCACAGTTAGTGCACAACAAGGAATGCAGGGTGATTCCTCTAGCCTGTAAAGAGAGAAGGGTCGCTATTTTTCCTTACACTGCTCTCCAGGTGAAGTAACGAACGTTAGGTGGCACCCAATTATTCCATCTATATTTACAAATTAACCTTACTATCCCACGAGCCTCTTCCATGACCCTTCTAATAAGATTCGTCAAAAACAAAACACCTTTATTATTCACCTCAGTGTGTGTCAGAGAAGAGAAGACCTCGAAGCTGCAACATGTGAAAAAGATAAATGATTCACGTTTTGAGTCACATAGGCTGCTTTAATTGGGCCCAGTCCACCTTCTTAAACAAGCCCAACTTAATATTACTTGTGACATGTATAAAAGGTCATTTGATATCTTAAACTAGTCACGTAAGCGAAACTTAATATTACCTGTAACATTCATAAAAGGTCATTTGATAATAGAGTCATTAAAATAAAAATTAAGGGATAATTAAGTTGGGTTAATCCACTTCTTTTTTTAAAAAACTTTTAGTTTTATAAAAATATAAGAATTTCGTAATAGAGTGAAATTAATAGAAAAGTTGTTACTATAAGGCTAAATGAAGTGTATTTACTATACATGAGAATGAGAAATAGCATGTAAAAATTATGAAGACAGGATGAATGAAGCAAACTCTCAAGATTGCTTATGGTGAATGTTGGGAACAAAATGGAAACAAAATCAACCAAAATAACTAAATTTGGGGATAATCATAAAGTCAAAATCGGGCTCGAGATATAGTGAATTTGCATTACATCTCTCCAAGTATTTTCGAATAGAGCCTAAATTTTTTTTATCTCAAACAGGGACAAAAAAATTGTGATTTTCAGAGACGGCCCAGATTAAAAACACATCCATTCATATTACCAGCAACCACATGTAAAAAACAGAAAAGAATACAAATTCATTCTCATTCATATTGCCCGCAACCAAAATAGAGAAAGGGAAGGGGCGGAGGGCAAAAGGTTCCTGCAACGAATTTTGACTTTTGAATTTTGACCATTCATTCGTATTGGACTTCAAAGAAAAGAAAAGGAAATTGTTTTCATCTATGGGCTAAGACCATCCCTATTCACACCCAACCCAACCAAACTATTCATTAAAAACTAGACATGGTCCAAACCAACATCAAAGCCTTACACGAATTTCGTTATAACCCGTAAATATTTTTACCCTCATATTTTGTTTTATTTTATTTTACATACTTATCGATTCCAAAAAAAATGATATTCAAAATTGATGAACTAATAAGTATTTACAAAATCATTTACCGAGTTTGTAACTAATTGAAAAATAAAAACTCAATAAAGTGTTGTAATCAGGTTTGTAAGTTGTAAGAGCATCCACAATAAGACCCACTAAAAACACCTAAAAACATGTCCAATCAGCTGACACATCAGAAAAACACTCACCCTTCAAAAACATTAAAAATCCACCCAATAAGAAAACGCATAAAAACATTGTCACATCATCACCACCTTTTACATTTAATTTTAATTACCTATCTTTTTCTTTCAATAAAATATTTAACAATCCTATAAATTATTTTGATGGATAAAAATTAAAAAAAATTAAATTTGAAATTTGAAAATTTTAATTTATTTTTAGTTATCAGTTTTTTACTTTAATATTTAAAGTTTTTTTTTTAAATTTATCACCCAACCCCCCACCCTTTGGCCCCACCACCTGACAACATGCATCTCAAATATGCATTCTTCAACAAATAGCATCTCAAATACACAGGGAAAAAATGATACCCACAATAGAAACAAATGGATGAGGTGGACAAATGGCAAAAAACAACCCAAAAAAATGAGCTATTGGGGATGGTCTAACTATCATTTAAAATCAACGTAGGTAAACAAGTGATCATTGCACGTCAAATTAAAATTCTTTTTTTTAAACATCAATCTTTCTTCTCTACTCCTGAATAACACCGCTTAACTTCTCTACTCCTAAGGCTAGAGGGTATGGTGATGGTCCTCCAAGGGAGGATGATCCGCCACGTAGGCGCCACGTCATAGTCCTCCCAAGGATGGTTCATCCCCCAAAACTAGAGGGTATGGAGGATGGTCCTAGTCATAGTCCTCTCCACCACTTTTATGTTTTTTTTTAATCTTCTACTTTTTTTACATTTAACAAATAAATTAACAAAATATTTTCATTAATATTAAAAAACATTACATAAACTTAAAAAAAATAAACTTAAAAAAAATCTTAATATATTAAAATAAGCTACTAGTCTTCGTCTTCCATGTCGTGGTCGGATTCGTTTTGAGCGTTGTTCCAAATGTACTCCACCAAGTCCGCTTGTAGGTTATGATGTGTGTACTCGTTACGTAGAGCGAACATGTTCAAATCTTGTTGTTCCCCATTAACTGGAACAGAATTTCCAGTAGACGCGTTTTCGTCGTACTCGCATATCGCTCTACCTTCGTCTTCAATGACCATGTTATGAAGGATGATACAAGCGTACATAATGTGTCGTAACCTCTTTGGTGTAGCCGAACGTGCTGGATGTTCAATGATTTGCCATTTTTTTTGTAGAACACCAAAAGCCCGTTCAATATCTTTTCTCGCACCCTCTTGATACTTCGCAAATTTTTTTCTTTTTTCGTCTGTCGGGTGCGGAATAGTTTTAACGATTGTCGAGTACGTTGGGTATATTCCATTGGCTAGGTATCTCTTGCTATACAATTTGACAACCCATTCGCAAAACTTGTGCAAACATAGACGTGCGGTTCTTTCAGACATCCTTATATACTCGTCTAATGCATCAGGTGCGTAACCGTATGCCAGTTGGCGAATGGCCGATGTACATTTTTGTAAATTACTGAAACCCCTTAGCCCCCTAGCGTCGTTTCGCAGTGTAAAAAACGGATCAGACTGGGCCATGTCGCCTGCGATACGTAAAAACAGTGGACGACTCATGCGGAACCGACGTCGAAAAATCTCGGCTGGGTACACGGGTTCGTCGGAAAAATAATCGGCTACTAGCTTAACGTAGGCGGCTATAAATTTAAAACGAAACATAAATGAAATTAATTATAAAATATATTTTCAAATCTATATAAAACATAAGGAAAAAATAGTTTCCTCTTCCGAAGATGATCTGAGCCACGTTCATAATCATGTTGTGCATGATAGTTTCCTCTTCCGAAGATGATGAATACCATATAGACGAAGATGATGAAGAGATGGAAGAAATTGAAGATATGGAAGAAATGGGTGAGTTCATGATAATTTTTGAGAGAGAGATGGGGTGGTAGCGGGTAAAAAATGGTATAAAAAATGATGAGTTTTTATAAAAAGGGAAGATGGTTATAAAATGTGAGAGAGGTATGAGATTGTAGTGGGTGAAAAGTTGTGAAAAAAAGTGTTAAAGAGGTGAGTATTTATAAAATGGAAGTGAATTGGGTGAATTTTTGAATTATAGCCGTTATTTAATTAATATAAATTCTGAATTTGAATTTTTTTTAAACGGTAGGGGGGGGGGCACGGTGTACCACCCGGCGACGATCCAAGACGGTAGGGGGACGTCCCCATACCGTGTAGCCTAAATAACACTACTTAATTACTCCGACCAAGATTCCTCCCTCGGTCAAACCAAAGCAACTTTTTGTTGCCTATCACTGGGTTGTACGACACATCTCAAATTTAATACCTCGACATTTCTTTATTTTGTAAAAAAGTTTAGTTTATTTAATCAAACTAATTAACCATCTCTTAAATAGTAACACGAAGTAGTGAAAATTAATATATCAATATAGCTTTATTAATTTTATTAGTGAAATACAACTTGTGGGAACTGATTTTTCTACTTAGCTTAAACTTAGTTCCGTGAGATGTGGGCCTAGAAGTTGGGCTTAAAAATTAATGGATTCCGTGAGATGTGGGCCCATAAGCTGGGCTTAAAAATTAATGGAAATTGCGACCCAACTTACAAACATGGACAGCAAAAGTCTAAACTCTAAACTCTAAATGAAATATGTAAAGACCATCCCGTTCGACACCGGTTGTTTTCTTTCACGACTCCACGTATCAAAACCAGCCAACTAGCCACTGGGTGTGCAATATTTGACGGACTAACTCAAAAGTAAACCGAACCAAATTACATACTTATATCCCACTCCTCTCTCCTCTACATCGGTGTCCGTAATGTTTGACAAACACCACTAGAACATCTTATATGAAAATGTATGACCTAATCTCACCAAATCCATGACTTTGTCATCTCATTTGTCGATCACTTAAAGCACGCACACACACTTGGCTTAAACTTTGTCATCTCATGTTTGAGTGAACTGATTTATATTCTTGCTTTTAACAATTCATTTGGATTTATAATGGTTATAAAAATATCCTAGCAATGTCTTTTAATAATTCTTAACTACATAATTTGATATTATTGGTTATATTAGTACTGGTGTTTTCTGATCATAAATTACATGTTTTGTCCTTTATTATAATACCATTTTTCAGACGGTGTCATTTTCAACGAATTTTGACAGGTTTTGGCCTTTATAGGAAAAATCCATGCATGTTACTTCCTTTGGCCCTAATCCAGTTAGTTTTTCTTGTTAAATCTGATCATGTGGACCCCATATAACGGGGTTATGGTGTCCTCAACCACCATCCAGCAACATAATTACCATCCAGCACCGCAACCACCATCATCAACTGCATCTCAACCATCCACCACTCTCATCAGCCTTCAAATTAAAATGTAGAGAGAGAGATTGTGTGTGAGATAGAGAGATAAACCGAAAGTGAGACTAGAGAGAGAGACAGTCAGATGGAGAGAGAGATAAACCTGAGAAGGGGTGGGTTATGGTGGCCGATTTGGGGTTAGAGTTCCGATTTTGGGTTAGTTTTGGTTTGAAATAGGGGTTACGATTTCGATTGCGATTTGAAATTGGGGGTAAGGTGGTTGTAGTGATGAACTGAAAGAAGGGGATGGCCAGAGAGAGAGAGAGAGAATAGACAATCGAGTGGGTTGTGATGGTTGGAGAGAGAGAGTGGGTTGTGTGGGTTGTGGTGGCCGGTGAAGGCTAAGGTGGGGTGGTTGGGGCGGAGAAGGCTGAGGTGGTAGTGGGCAGGCTGGCGATGAAGGCTAAGGTGTGGTGGGTGGGGGCGGTGAAGGTTGTGGTGGTAGGAGGTGGTGGCGTGGGAACGTTGGTTGAGTGCATTTACATGGATCCATATTTGTTTATTTTACAGGCGACGACTAGAAGTTGTAGGGATTTCTAAGGCCGTTCAATTCTCCGATTAAACTCAGGTGGAGGTGGTCGTGGGTTAGGGGTGGCTGGGGAGAGAGAGAGAGGTGAGAGGGGAGAGATAAGTAATATATGGATAGATATTTGTTATTTGTATATATTATAAATATAAATTTTTAAACTTTAATTTTTATTTAGTAATTTAAATATTTTAACTAAATATTTTAATTTTTTATTTATTAATTTAGTCCTTTTAGGTGAAATGACAAAAATGCCCTTACACGACCAGATTTAACAAAAACATTTGATTGCGTTAGTGCTAAATGACAAGAAATGCAACAACTTTTCCTATAAGCAGAACCTGTCAAAATTCGTTGAAAATAACAACGCCTAAAAAAGGGTATCAAGATAAAGAACCAAACTTGTATTTTTTCCAAAATCTTAATAATAATATAACCCTTTGTGAATACAATTGCCTAATAATCCAATTATAAAATTAGGGGACCGCTAAAATGAAAACCACCTCCAGTTGTAAGAACCGCGGAAACCACTTTCTGGCCATTAGATCTTCAAAATGGATGGATAAGATTAAAAGTAGTTAAAAATAATATTAAATTCTTTTTGTCTTATTATGTCTTTAATATTTTAATCTAAAAGGGTATTTAAGTAATTTTGTTTTTTTTTTGTCTTATTGATTTTATTGTTTTTTATTACATTTTTGTCCTATTGCATTAATTGTTTTTTTTTAAATCAGATTTTTTTTATTAAACAACATTTTGAAATCAGATTTTTTTAATAAAAAAAATTTACGCACGAAATGTCTCACGGCAGTGGTGCCCGGCGACGGTTTCCTTCCCGGTAAGCCTGAAATTTCAAGACCAAAAAAAAAAAAACAGATACGAGATTTCAAGAAAATGCTCAGTGAGACATTTCGTGGATCAATAATCAATGGGTTCTTGAAGATGAAGATAAATATGTGAGTGTCGGTGACGGTACAAAGTGGATTTCAAGAAAATGCCCATTTAACGTAAAACGTAAAATGTAAACTTTTTAACGTAAAACGAAACTTTTATGTAAAACTTTTTAACGTAAAACGTAAAACTTTTTTATGTAAAAACTTTTTAATGTAAAGCGTAATTTTTTTTATGTAAACTGTAAAACGTACAACGTAAAACGTAAACTTCTATGTAAAACGTAAAACTTTTTTATGTCAATTGTAAAACGTAAACTTTTTCATGTAAATTGTAAAACGTAAAACCTTATTATGTAAAACGTAAAACATTGTGTTATGTAAATTGTAAAACGTAAAACGTCAAAAAAGTTTTCGTAAAAAAAAATTTAACCGTAAAAAAAAGTTTTCGTAAAAGAAAAAGTTTAAAACCGTAAAAAAAAAGTTTAAAAATGCTTGTGTAAGAAAGGGGGCGCAAAAAACGACGCACAAAAAATCGACGCGTGACAACGGGGCGCAAAAAGTGGCTCTTAAAAACCGGGTGATAAAACGGCGTGTAAATAAGGGGCGTGAATACGGGGCGTAAAAACGGCGCGTAAAAACGGGACGTAAAAAACGGCGCGGTATAAAACGGCGCGTAAAAACGGGCATAAAAAACAGCGCGTAAAAACACGGTCGCAAAAACGGCGTGAAAAAACGGGTCGTAAAAAACGCACGGAAAATACATATACGTAAAAAAACGGCGTGTAAAACGGGTCGTCAAAACGGCGCGTAAAAACGGGACGTAAAAAACGGGGCAAAAAAACGGCGCGTAAAAACGGGACGTAAAACACGGCGCGCTAAAAACGGTGCATAAAACCGGAAATAAAAAAGTGCACGTAAAAACCCGGTCGCAAAAACGGCGTGAAAAACGGGGCGTAAAAAAACGGCGCGTAAAACGGGCTATATAAACGGCGTGTAAAAACGGGACATAAAAACGGGACGCTAAAACGGCGCAACGGGACGTAAAAAATGGGGCGTAAAAACGGCTTGTAAAAACGTGACGTAAAAAACGGCGCGGCAAAAAACGGTGCGTAAAACCGGGCATAAAAAACGACACTTAAGAATTTAATATTACTTTTAACCACTTTTAATCTCATCCATCCATTTTGAAGAACGGGACGCTAAAACGGCACGTAAAACGGGTCGTAAAAAACGGCGCGGCAAAAAACAGGACGTAAAAAACGGCGCGTAAAACGGGTCGTAAAAAAACGGGCGTAAATTTTTTTTATCAAAAAATCTAATTTCAAAATGTTGTTTAATAAAAAAAAATCTGATTTAGAAAAAAACATTTAATGCAATTGGACAAAAATGTAATAAAAAACAATAAAATTAATAAGACAAAAAAACAAAATTACTTAAATACCAATTTAGATTAAAATATTAAAGACATAATAAGACAAAAAGAATTTAATATTATTTTTAACTACTTTTAATCTCATCCATTCATTTTGAAGATCTAATGGCCAGAAAGTGGTTCCCGTGGTTCTTACAACTGGAGGTGGTTTTCATTTTAGCGGTCCCCTATATATATATATGTGATCATATGGGGCAAAAGTATTGTAAGCTAGAAAGCACTAGTAGATGTAGAGATGCACAAAATAATCAGTAAAATGAGTTAAAGTATTGTAAGCTAGAAAGCACCAGTAGAGGTGCACAAAATAACGGTAAAATAACTGTAACCGTTCATTAACTGAAATTGTAATTGGTTAATAACTGATTAGTGTTTTTTAGCCATAGGTTCGTAACCGGTTTGAGAATTTTTAAAAGAAACCGATCTTAATTGATTTACCAGTTAACCAAAAAAAAAAAGAAAAAACCGGCCAAAGGAATAACCAAAAAAATGTGAAAAAAAAAACGGTTAAAGAAAAAATGAGATAAGCCTGTTTGTTGATTAACCGAACAGACTAGAGAAAAAACCTTTTTAACCGAATAGCTAGAGAAGAAACCATTTTGTGCACCTTTGCACCTCTAGACATTAGGCTTCCGGCAATTTATTGGGCATCCTCCCGGCCCATTGAGGGATGAAACACAACCTTTACAAATCTTAAAGTATATATTGATACAAATTCTTTTCTTTATCAAAAACACATTAATTACTTCACTTAATTAATATAAAACTTTTATTATAATTTACTTTTTTTTCTTTTAGAGATATTTTGTTTTTGTCGATTTACTTAAGTTACCGTTATTTATTTACGTTACGTAATTCATCAATTCAATTTATCAATGAGTAAATTGTCAAAATCGTCCCTGAAGTTTAGGTATGTTTGTCAGTTTCATCCAAAATAACTTTTCTGTACCATATTGTCCTTCACTTTTGAGACTTTTTGTCATTTTCATCCAAACATCTAATTTGCTTTGTTTTTTCTATCAGACATTTGGATGAAAATGGCAAAAAATCCCAAAACTTAAGGACGATTTTGGCAAAAAAGTTAGACATTTGGATGAAAATAGCAAAAAGTCTCAAAAGTGAAGGGCAATATGGTCCAAAAAAGTTGTTTTGGATGAATCTGACAAAAATGCCCAAACCTTAGGGACGATTTTGGCAATTTGTATGATTAAATTAGATGGGAATCATTATTGTACAGAAGATCCAGTTTGTACGAAGTGTAGAAGGTTTTCAAAGACAAGGGTATTATAGATTTGTAAATCCACTTTCAAACATATATAACTTTTTCATATGATAATAACTTTAAGAAAAAAAATTACACCATATTAACTAACGAGCATTTCATTATTTTTAATTTGAATAGATTGTAATAGTGTATAAACTCGAACTCATGTAGGTAATTTTACCATTTCATATACACTAGGTTGTTGCATAGGCCGTGCGTTGTGGTGGCAACTCCTTAGTTGTTTATAGTTGGCAGCACGTTATGTGATGTGTTAACCATATGAAAACGAATGTTTCAACGTATCCAATCTAACTGAGTGTAACATATATGAGCATTGTGGTTACATTGTATGATGATGACATTAGTTTGTGGTACCCGCACGCGACATTACACGTTGTATACTTTTTACACACGTTATGTGCGTAACATTAACATCATTAACATAAAAAAGAGTGTGTGTCGGTCATTGCGGGGTAAAGTCATAAAAATATTTTAGACAGGGATAAAAGAAAGTATAGTCATGTGTTATTAAGGAGAGGGTTAAAGTTTTTAATTATCAAAAGCTAAAAGTGAATATGTAACTTGCTTAAAGACGAGACAAGAGAGTGAAGTTGTAAAAGTTTGGTGGTATTATTGTTAGGGGTGTTCATCGGTTCGGTTTATGGTTTATTTGGTTTATTCGGTTCGGTTTATTCGGTTTTCAAAATTTTGTACCCTAAACCAAAAACCAAACCAAACCAAACCAAACCAAATAAGGAATATGCAAACCAATCCAAACCAAACCAAATTCAATTCGGTTTGGTTTCGGTTAGAAACCAAATAATCCAAATAAACCAAATCTAACCAAATTGTACTAAGTACTTTTTTTCCTAATTTATATTTATGTTTGTGTTCCAACTTTCGAACATCGCAACTAATTTACACCTAACAATATATGAATACAAGAAAGTTTCCTTGCGAAATAAAACAAACACATCAGTCGTAGACACAACCACAAAGTTAAAGCTTCAAAAAAAATATCATAGAAACTATAAATAGTTAACAAGTCTAATGACACAAAATATAAATAATCTTCAAACATGAGTCTTTCTCAAAGAAAATATAGATCTTAAGTTCTATTATTTTAGAAATGAGTGGCTTTGAGTTGGGGTTTTAGATTTACATTTGGTATTTGGGCTACATAAAAATAACTATTTTGGGCTAATAAATTGTATATGATTTATAAAATATTATTATTTTTATTTAATAATTAATTAAGTTAAATGGTTTATGCGGTTATCCAAATAAACCGAATAAACCAAACAAAATAAAATGTGGATCCATAAACCGAACCAAAAACCATATTCACAATTCGGTTTCGGTTAGAAACCAAACCAAAAACTGAATTCGTTATTTGGATCGGTTTATTTGGTTACGGTTACGGTTCGGTTTACGGTTTTTTCTGAACACCCCTAATTATTGTGAAAGTTTGGGGGAGTTTTGTTTATATGTTAAAAGTTAGGGGGTGTCTTGGTCGGTGGTAGAGCCTGCTTCTTAACACACCGTCTTTTCCCTTCCCTGTTCCAGGTGAGTTTGGTGAGTTTTACGATTGATTTATGACCTTGGGGTCGTATGTTGCGCTGTTGTACATTCATTAGTTTTGTTTTTGCTTGTTTTGGAAGAGATTTTAGCTATTGAGTTTACATGCACACCAGGTGTTTGGTTTAATGCCTCAATGAAAGATGCGTCTTTTTTCATTCATGTGTATTCCCTAGCTTCTTTTGTATACTAGATCGACATTCATGTTGTAGTATCCAGTAGATCATTTTTCATGTCAAAATTGGGGATGAGTGCTAAATTAGGGTTCTTGAACCTAACAGCCGAGGTTTTTGATTTAATTGATTCAAAGAAAAAAAAAGTTTGTAAATAACAGGTTATATGGATGTTGATATATACCTAGACTCATATTTATATATGCATAAATTTCACATACCCTTGAACGAGTGACCCACTGACCCGTTTCTTTTTCAGGAAAGTTTATGAGCTTTTATTAACTAATTATGTTATTTGTTCATAAAAGTAGAACTTTAGTTTGATGGCTGTGTGTAGATTTGTATGTTGCATCATACGTACCATGCATGCAGATTGCTTTTGGAAATGGTCACTTAATCTGTTAATTGGACTATATCTATGTGATTCATTTGGATATTTTAGGCTGCTAATGTTCACTTTGAAAGTAGTTTAAAAAGTAGGTATGTTCTGATTTTTTATTTTCTACATCAGTTAGTTGTTAGCTGTTATTCATACAAACCCTATAGGTTCTTTTATATCCATATTTCATTTTATTAGATTAGATTACTTTTTGCTATTTGTTTTATTAATATACAACACCTTAATTATTTTTAGAGTTAAATGCCATTTTAGTCCCAGTGGTTTGGTTCATTTTGCCAGTTTAGTCCAAAGGTTTCATTTTTAACCTGTGGGTCCAAAAAGGTTTCACCGTTGCCATTTTAGTCCACTGGGTTAACTTAATCCATTTTTTCTGTTAATGAGAAGGCCAATTCGGTCATTTTATATGGCCGAATTGCCCTTCTAGTTAACAGAATTACATATAAAATGATCAAATTGGTCTTCTCGTTAACAGAAAAAATGGATGAAGTTAACCTAGTGGACTAAAATGGCAACGGTGAAACCTTTTTGGACCCACAGGTTAAAAATGAAACCTTTGGACTAAACTGGCAAAATGACCCAAACCACAGGGACTAAAATGGCATTTAACTCTTATTTTTATGTTCTAGGTTACCTTTCTAATACTGCTATCTTTTACATGACCACTCACTCTCTGTTCGATTAGGTTAAACTGAGAGTTGTGTGTGTATAGGGATACCGATGGGAGTAACGGTCAAGTCATCAGTCAACATCGGATTGAAAACAGGGTACTCTGTTTTGGTCACCGTAGCAGCCGGTTTCGTCGGAATCCACATCAGCGCCGCCTTGAGATGCCGTGGTGACTACGTTTTAGGGTTAGACAATTTTAACAGTTATTACGATCCTACCCTCAAAAGGGCTCGTCAACATGTGTGGAAAAAAAGTGGGATTTTCATTGTGGAAGGGGACATAAAGGACACCGGTTTGCTGAACAAACTCTTTGAGGTAGTTCATTTTACTCATGTTATTTATTTAGCTGCTCAAGCTGGTGTTAGATATGCAATGAAGAAACCCAAAATCTTATACTCTTAGTAATATTGCTGGTTTTATTATTGTTCTTGAAGTATGCAAAAATGCAAATCCACAGCCTGCAATTGTTTGGGTATCTTCTAGTTCTGTTTATGGGTTGAATACAGAAGTACCCTTTTCGGAAAAAATCGAACTGATCCTATACGCTGCAACGAAGAAAGCGGGTGCAGAAATCGCTCATACGTATAATCATATTTATGGGTTGTCTTTGACGGGTTTGAGGTTCTTTACGGTTTATGGACCATGGGGTAGACCCGATATGGCTTATTTTTTCTTTAGTAATGATATCTTGAAACGAAAATCGATTCCCATTTAGTCTAGTAATCATGGGACTGTTGCGCGTGATTTTACTTTTATTGATGATGTTGTAAAGGGTTGTTTAGGTGCTTTAGACGCCACTGAAAAGAGTACAGGAAGTGGTGGGAAGAAAAAAAGGGGTGGCTCAGTTTAGGATTTTTAATTTAGGGAATACTTCGCCTGTGCCTGTTTCGGAGCTTGTTAGTATTCTGGAGAAGTTGTTGAAAGTGAAAGTGAAAGTGAAAGCGATAAGACGTGTGATGAAGTTGCCTAGAATTGGTGATGTCCCGTTTACTCATGCGAATATTAGTTTGGCGCAAAGGGAGTTTGGCGATGAGGAAGTTTGTTAGATGGTATGAGAAGTATTATGGTTCAGGAAAAAGAGTGATCACTGAGGCGCAATACAACACATTGATGCAAAAAGCTGTATGCTTGTTCTTGAATTCCTGTTTCTTTTGATATATTCGCATGATTGATTTATTACTCCTGCACTTTCCGAAAACAAATTATCTTATTTTCAACTGTTGGTATATGATTATGCATCAAGTAAGGAGGAAAGAGGGATCTCACACGATGAACAAGTTTTTGTGGTCCACGGTGTCTTCTTATGAGAACTTTGTGTTCTTGTTAACTCGCGCGAATGTAATTTATTGTATCAGTATTATTGTAGGATTCATGGCTAATAGAGCAAATTTTATTTGGTTGGATTTGTATCATTTTATGGTATTCAAAAATATAGAACACATTAGTTTAAGTGTTGTGATGTTACTTGTTTAGTTTCTTGACTTGCTGTGTGTATGTGTTTTTTTCTTTTCTTTTTATTATAAATTTCTTGATATGAGTTTGGTTTTTGTGATCTCACGATACATTTTTACATTCAGCATGACTTTATGATTTCCTTTGTTTTGTTACCTCTTTACTAATCTTTCTTTTTATTGTAATTTGTCAACTGAAGTTGCTAGTATAGGGTTATCAAACAATCGTGTCGTAATAGTAGCTGTGCATTCTTGCCATCTAAATCGCAATCACCAGTTGTTACATAAATCTATTAACAACCTAGAGTAATAGTTGTGTAAACTTTGTAGGTCATGTCTACTTTATTTATTCATTATTTATAAGATATTGCAACTACATGAATACCTTCCGAGTTACTACCAAGAGAATTAGATCTTTCTAGGATACAATGTTGTTGGGAGATTAAATTTGTGTGCATCACAATCAAGCTAAAACTTAGCTAATACCCTACATTCAATGTGAGTTAGTTTGCAGCGGGATATTAGCTAATCAATGTGTAAGGTATCACCGTTTCATCGTCAACTGATTCACAATATGCGCAAAACAATAAACAATAGTAGAAGAACAATTGCTATAAGCACAAGGTATTAATCAAAATCGATTGTTTCAATACATCATGTAAAACTAGTTATAAATTAAAATTGAATTTACAGATGGTTTTCTAGCTAACGCTCTAGCTATGAAGAGGGTGACATGCAAATTTTCTCTGAATTTGCACACATTAAACTATGGGGTCAAGTGATAATAATATCAATGCAGACTCGTGTATCTATATTCTTGTTGAGACGTACGGAATTGACAAGTGACAATTATGTATAACATCCTCTCAATAGATTGTCTTCGTCAAATGATAGGCTAACACGTGGCATCTCTTCTTCATTAGTGAGACTTCATCAATCTTCACTAGAGGTAACTCGCTTCAGTGGTAAGTTCCCTTAATCTTCATCCAGATGGTAACTTGACAATTGACATCATAGGCTAGTTCCATAATCCTCATTAGTGGTAACTTGCCATCAGAGGTAATCTCCATTAATTCTTCATCAATTTTAAGTTCCTTGAAATTAACAGCCTAAAAAACAACGAATAAATATCTAGTTAAAAAAATCCAGTCGTTTTTTACAAACAAGCGAAATTAATTAAAAATGCTTAATTGGGGAAAACATTGACTTCAAAATCGGAGCTCTAGATGACGAAATTGGGTCCCTGAGAGTTGGGAAAACCGACCTATAGCATTTGTCCATGCGTGTGGCTTGTTGAGACATTTGTCCATTACTTATCCTCGTATAACTTCAAATTGTCTAGTTGCACCAAATACGAGTCTGCAGTCTGCTAGATCATGGATTAGCTCCGTATCCCTATCACTTAATAATAATAATAATAATAATTATTTTTATATAAATTTAGACAAAAAGTTCTTTGTATTGATCCAATCCGATCCATTTTGAACGACTCCAATAACTACTAGTAACCATGTTGATTAGTCAAAGGCTTGGTTAAGTTAAAGAATGAGAAATTGCTGAATATTTGAGTTGCATACCACTGAGATGCAGGATAGACTCGTGAGAGTTTTGTTCCAAGTTACATGAAGCTACTTATCATTTCTAGGCTTTCTTCACTCGCACTGTTTGCAAAATCTTTAACATCTGTGACTTAATTTGTTTCTCATGTTTGTTGCTTCTTTGATTTCTTGTTCAACCTTATCTTGAATCTCAGGATGTTTGCAGAGCATGTAAATGAACCAAATTATGGCAATAGATGTAGCCTCCTTTCCATCAATTATGAAGTATTTTGATATTAATGGCCAAACCCTTTGCTAGAATATCTTCTTTCTTCAACTGCAATTATAAAACTTTAAGGGTCAAACAATACACTTTCTTCAACTGCAATTAAAAAACTTTTAGGGTCAAACAATACACTTTGATATTAATGGCTAAACCCTTTGCTTTTCAAATTCAATATAACAAGAATGTTACTTTTTCCATTGAAGATGATGGGGATCCTGTTGCATTTCTGTACCAGCTAAAAAAACTATTCTCAAAAGATCATAGTAATCAATTTTAATTTGTTTGACCTCAAGAGTCAAACTGTACTTCATTTAATGGTTGATGTGGTTATGTCTGGTGGGTTGGACTGAAAAATTTTACTACATGGATAACGAGTCAAACGGGCAAATCCACTGTGGAGGGTAGGGCATATCCAGGGCCATGATTTTTAGGGAGCACATTTATAAATACTATCAATATTATGGAAAAATATACTACATATATTATTTAGGTTAAGATTTGTACCAAGTGTACGCGACCAAGGGAAGAGGACACGTGTTCTTGCCTTGATTCCTTGAAGGGTAATTTAGTCATTTCTCATTTAAACAACTTCCCCCATTGATTTTCAAATGGATATAACTCTTTTATACGTTAATATTTTTTTTTTAAATTACACCGTATTAACGAGCATTTCATTATCTTTAATTCGAGCACCCCGTTGCTATAGTTTCCTTAAAAAAATTACAGGATTTTGAATACCCGTTAGTTCATTACGTGATTTTGAATACCCAGCACATGACTACGTGATTTTGAATACTTATTATGTGATTACACATTCAACATAAACCATTACGTGATTACACATTCAGTATAAATCCACTACGTGATTACACATTCAATATGATTAAAAAATATATATTAACGTATGAAAAAGTTATAGCCGTTTGAAAATCAAGGGGGAAGGAGTTCAAGTGGGAAAGGACCAGAATACCCTTTTGCTATTTGTTTCTTCAATTGTTTGAATCTCATATTTACGAAAATGCCACTGGATTACTTTGAGCCATTGATCTTAAAAGATCAATGGCTTAAATACTCACGTATGCTTCGTGTCTTGTATAGAAGCCAACCTCTATTTATTTTATATTCAATTCAATTATATAAAGTCTCAACCAAATAATATGTGTGTGTAATATAATTTTGTGATATTTTGATGGGCTCAACCAAATAATGTGTGTGTAATATAAATAATATGTGTGTGTAATATAATTCTGTGATCTTTTAGGCAAAAAAATATATATTAGGTGGGGGAACCTTATTTACATTTTACCCAAAAACTTACAAAACAATAGGAACAACCATACAAGTGGTTCTAAAGTTCTTAAAACATAATCAAAACACATGTTACTTTTTAAACACTCCAGAAAAAATTTAGACGACTATTCTAAATAGTATATTTTCTGTAATCATAGTTAAAACATTAATTGGCCATAAGGTCAAAAGAAAATTAAAATGTTTGTACCAAAGTCAACAATATTATTAACCCGAACCTGTCTTGACTCATTATCCAACCCACCCACAAATTTTTATGGGAAAAAAGTATAAGCTTACCAGAAATGATCTTGTCCATCATCAAGCACTTTGACCCTTTCCTTTAACTCGGTATTTGACAATTTCTTAAGACCTTCACTTTGAATATTGAATCCAACTGATTTTCATGAATAAATCCTGTGTTATATCATGAATACTAATAATCAAAACCAGTTTGTTTTATATTATGGGGTAGTCAAATGTTGTTGACTTAAAAGGAACTTACACTTATGTCATCGACACTTTGTCTCTTATTAGCTGATTCAGTAATTATACGCGCGAGTTTTACTGCACTTTACTCAAGATATTTTCCCTGAAAATTCACACCTTGAGACTTTTCTCTGTTCTTGAATTTGACCTGATCAACTATGAATTATGAAATAGTTTATGTATAACATTCCTTAAATGTAAACCAGTTGGGCTTCCAACATTAAAACAGGCCCAAACTAGAAAGAAACCAGTCTTTGAAAATAAATAATTAGAGGTTTGACGATGTTAATTGTTACCTGACGGAAAAATTACAGCCGTCGACGAAGTCATCGGCTGTGATGGCTTTTTAAATCCGATAGGATGTGTGAAGATGGTGGTACGATGTCGTTTAACTCCGGTGATTTGGTATTCACAACAGGAAATCTGTTTTCAGTTACTACAGAAGAAACAAGAAGAGGTAAGGGTTATTTATTTAAAACAACGTTTAACAATAATTAACTGATATTTAATTAACAACTACCTTTTTTAAGCCTGGTATGTAGATGCAGGGGATATGAGAGATTCGGGGCCAGTAGTGGGAGCCTCTTCCTTCACACCTTTCTTTCAATTTTGGGCAATCACCATATATTCTCAAACTCAAAAGTGAAGGTAACAGCATCTCTGGTAGATCGTACACCTTTGGGCAGCTGTAAATGACCAGATGTTGAAGAGATGTGAGGTGTTGGAGTCCGGTTGAAACTGATTCTAGATTATCAAATTCGAATATTGCCAAAATTGCAAGAGAAGAAGGGAAAAGGTGGGACAATTGACTAAAATTCCTCACATCAGGTTCATTATATAACGTTAGGTTAACAAGGGAAGCTGGGAAATTCTGATTGCCCCATTCTGAGATGGACTTTTTCAATCTCCCTATTCCAAGGGAACACAATCTGGGAGGCCAAAGCGCACGAGGAAAGGAAGCATCAATCATTGGACAACTCCTGATCTCCATATGTTTTAAGGAGGTGAGTTTTGATAGCTGAAGGTCAGGAAATGACTCCAGATTTTCACATCCCCATATGCTCCAACTGATTAGATTTGGTAGCTGCAGGTCACCAAATGCCTTCATGTTTTTGCAATATCTTATATCCAGATCTGTGAGATTTGGCAGATGGAGGTTAGGAAATGACTCTATGCTTTCACAACTTTCTATTGTCAACCTGGTGAGGTTTGATAGCTGATGAAGATCAGAAAATAACTTTATGTTTTGACAATAAGTTATTGACAAAGAGGTGAGGTGAGTGGAGTTACTCAATTGATTTATTGATTTTAGATTTTCACAACAAGTTATAGCAAGTGACTTGAGATTCTGCCCTCCTCCACCTGTTGTTGTTGCTCTTGGGAAGGAGACATGTCTAACTGAACTACACCAACTGATAGTTAAACTCTCAATGCTATTTGGGCAACAGAAACGCTCCATACTCTCACATTCTTTTACATCCAAAATCCTTAGAGATGATAGGAGGTTGCTCCCAATGTTATCCTCATCCTCCTCTTTCTCTCCAAAACTCACCAAATTTTTACAATAATATACCTCTAATTCCTTTAAATTTACAAGAACTTTACTTGCCTCCGCATCCGATTCCCATAGGTATCTTATCTCATCACAATTTTTTATGCATAGCTCTTCAACCGCCCCAAGATACTCTATAACACCTCTCCACACCTCATCCGTAAGCCCTAAAATTGATCTTATTTTCAATTTAGTGGTTGATGAAGCTGCTTGAACCAGACTTCTCAGCACACTTTCACAACATCCCTCTATCCTCAAAACTCTTAGTGAAGGTAACGCTTCAAGTGAGACATCAATCAAATTGGGACATCTTGTTATTTGTAGCTCTCGAAGGCGTGGAAACATTACCTCGCTATTGGTTGACCATACCTTCCAACTAGACATATCTTCAAACCTTAGAATTTCAAGTGAAGGGAAGGTAACATCAGTACTCCTACTTAACTCCAAACTTACGACTTTAACATCATCCATTCCTTGAATCAACAACTCCTTAAGTGAAGGTAACCGCCCAAGCAGCGGTAGAGATGTACATTTTCTACAACCCCGTAGCGACACATGAACCAATTGATGAAAAGACGAATCGCCAACCCAATTCGGAAACTCTATTCCCTTATAATACTTAACCTCAAGCATTTTCAACTTATCACTACATGGCATTAACTCACTAAGAACCTCCTTCTCAATTGTTTCCCTTCCAGAACCATCATTCCATTTCAACTTTAACTTATTAATCCCTTTTAAAGATAACTTCGCCTCTCGTGCATGCATGCATTGAGCTTTGCACTTTGTTCAACCCCTTGATGGAAATTTCCCCGTGCAGATCCTTTAATCCCTTAAGCTCGGTTAGTGCAAAGCCACCGTGTCCTTCAATGATAATTTTAGTGAGAGTTTGTAGGCTTTTCAACTCACCAATCCCCAAGGGCAACTTTTTCAGACGTGGAGTATCTCTCATGTCAAAATGCCTCAACTTTTTTAGCTTTAAAAAGCTTTTAGGCAACTGGGTCAAACTCTTACATCCAAAAACTATCAATGTTTCTAAATTATAAAGATTACCAACATTGTCCGGCAACTCTTTGATATCAGTTTTAGATAGATTAAGATACCTCAGGTGCTTCAAACTACCAATGGAATTCGGTACCTCACTTATTCTAAAACGACTCAAACTAAGAACCCTTAATAACGGTAACTCAGGAAGTAAGTCAACCAAAATCTTGCTGGATAAGTAGAACTTGTAACAACTTTGATCGACATCGACCCCAACATATACCGCTAACAATGTTCTCAAACCTTTAGCTCTCTTGAATGCCTCAAACTTGTGGTAAGCTACATATTCATCACGAATAAATGACATGTGGCGGTACTTTGCTAAATCTTCCGTCATCCGATTGTCATCCCTTGAAAAGAACTCTCCGGCAACAAATGTGGCCAAATCATTCATCAGGTCATGCATCACAAATAACGGTTCCTCATTTGGTGATTGTTGAAAAAATGACCTTGATAACAACTCTTCAAAATATTCATAACCAAGGCGTTCTGGTGACTTGGCTGCATTTGATTTGTTCAAAAACCCTTCGGCCAGCCACAACAGGACTAACTCTTTTTTGTCAAACACAAAGTCCTTAGGAAACAAGGAGCAATATGCAAACAACCGCTTCAAATTTGTAGAAAGTTCATGGTAGCTTAACATAAGGGCAGGAAAAATCACCTTCCAATCTGCAGAAAAATCACCAACACTTTTTGAATCCCATATCTTACTATTCAACACCTCATCCCATTTTTCTTCATCTGTTTTAGCTCTTAGCAGCCTTCCAATTGCCTTTAAAGCCAAAGGCAAACGACCACACTTTTCCACAATACACTCACCCTTTGGTCTGAGTGTTGGGTGTGAATCACAGTTGTCTACGCCCAATGCATGTAAAGCAAATAAAGACAAAGCATCTTCAGATGACAAAGTCTCAAGATGGTCTAGATTATCAAAACCTAGCATCTTAAGCAATTGCTCCTTGCGAGATGTCATGATTACCTTACTTCCAGGAGCCCCTGAATGAAATGGGAGCACTAGGGTTTCCCAATCGTTAAAGTTTTCACTCCACACATCATCTAGTACTAGTAGAAACCGTTTTTCCTTAAGTTTCTCTTTAAGAGCCACTTGAAGCTGATTTAGATCAGCAAATTCCTTGTTTTCGTTGGACACAGCTTGAAAGATGGTTTTGGTTATCTTAGAGATATCAAAATCATCAGAGACACAAACCCATGCGTGGAGTTCAAACCGACCCTTCACTTGTGTATCATTGTACAAAAATCTAGCTAGAGTGGTCTTACCAACCCCACCCATACCGACTATGGGTAAGACGCTGAAGTTTTCTTTGGATGGCTCATCTTGCAATAGCTTGCTGAGCAATTTTTCTTTCTCCTTTTCTCGCCCAATGACATCAGATTCTAGCAAGGAGGTTTCGTTTCCTCTATTGTTAATTTTTGGCATTTCATTTTTCACAATCAAACCAAGATCACCCTTTTGGTTCTCTAGATGTTGTAACTTGGTGTTGATACTATCTAACTTGTCATGTAGACGTTCACTTAGTGAGAATTTTGTGCAGCAAGCTGGGACGATGAGGTTTTTTACCTTGCTGGTGATTGCTCCCGATTCCTGGGTCAGCTCACGACGCATAGCTTCGGTAGCCACATCATCTAGTACGTCATCGATGTCGTAAGCCAACTGTTGGAGACTGTTGAGCCATTTTTTAACAGATTTTTCGGTTATTTCTTTCTCAGAAGCATCACTAAGCAGATCTTGGATATGGGACAGTGTGCTCTGCAGGTTATTCAGCTCGGAATGAATATTCTGAGAGCGAGCAAATTTCTTGAAGGCTTCATCGGTTAGCTTCTCAAAAATGACACTGAGGAGGGCAGAGGCAGCAGTTTCAGCCATTGTTAACTGACAGTGAAGAGGTTTACTGGAAATTGGAATGAGAATAGTTGGTGTGTAATCTGTATCAGTGTTGTAGAAGGCGCTAGGCGCTAGTCGGGCGGTGAGGTACCGCCTAGGGATTAATCGGGATTAATCGGGATTAATCGGATTGGGATTTTTATATGTATTTTTTCAAAATTATATATATATACCCAATAATATAAAAATAATACTTCAAAATTCACATAAATACTTCAAGTTTCAGATAGTATGGTTCGATTTTGACCGATTTTGACTGATTCGGACCAATTTTGACCGCCTAGGACCGCCTGGGACCGCCTGGGACCGATTTTGACCGATTTTAACCGATTAATATGGGCCGATTAATCCGATTTTTGACCGCCTAGGACCGCCTAGGACCGATTTTGACCGACTTTGACCGACTCCGATTAATTGGCCGACTAGCTCAAAATTAGTCAGTAACTAGCCGCCTAGCGCCTAGGCGCCGATTAATCGGCCGCCTAGGCCGATTTTTGCAACACTGATCTGTATGCTATGAATGTAAAGTAAACAAGACACAAGTGGAGATGATAAGATGGGAGTGGTCTGAGAGGAGATAAGAAATGAGCGGACAGAAAAAAAGGATACAGTTTATAGACATTTCAACCAATTGTCTTGGTCAACGTACAGTTTTTTAATATATTGATTATCATATGTTTATATTGCGAGAAGCCAAGTTGCCGACATTCATTTTTATTACTTGTACTGCTGTTATAAAACAGTTTACTATTTTTGCTAAAAAAAAAAAGTATAAAAGGAGTAATGTGAATATTTTGATATCACTAATTATATTATACATATATATATATTTTTTTTTTCTGAAATTTTATTTATAAAATTATATATAAAAAAAAAAGATGCAAATTACATAAGAATAGCTAAGCTAATGAATAGTAGCTGTCAGTCACATCATAATCAATAGTAAATTTTCCTTATTGGTTGTCTTTGTTGACTTTTTTCCCCTATACCCTTTTTAAGTGTGTATATATATCCATTTTCTTCAAAATTAGTTAGATTATTCATCATGGTGGAGTAGTTTTGTGGTTGTATGTGTTTTAAAGAGATTCAAGTTCAAATCATGGGTTTTTTTTTTCCATTTTATACTTACATAACTTCACTTCATCTTCCTTTTTCTCCTCTTTCACACATTTTTATAATTGTATTTATACAATTCTTATTCCTTATTTGTTGGGTTAGTGGATGCTTAGACATCGCAATAGTCGCCATCACCAGGAGTTACTAACTCGCTTGCTACCAACGGCTCTGTTGTATAAAAACTCCACTTGTCAACTTAAAAATAAGACACTAAATAGCACAGCTTTAATAACAACCAAGTATTTAGTCGCAATAAATAGTTTTACAATGACTTAGTTTTGTCGCGCCGCGTAGCAGCATTAAAACCTAGTTAACTTTTATTTTTCTATCCATCAAAATTACTAGAAGTTAGATTAACTTTTTATTTTTCTATATATGAATATATTTGTTTACAGGTTATTTTGTCCTTTTTACAGTCAGTTCAAAATGAAACCCAAAATTTATATCGCTAAACTGGAAGACATAAAATGACACACATTTTTTGTAGTTTATTATTATTACTATTATTATTGTTTTGTTGACAAATAAACATCAATAGTAACTTTATTTTTATAATAATAAGATATATAGTTTTTTTTAATATTTTATTATTTAATATTATATATATATTTTTGACAAATAAACATGAATAGTGTAACTTTATTTCTATAATAATATATATAGTTTTTTCTAATATTTTATGATTTAATAATTTTAATAATTTTACTGTTTTTAAAATCATATTCCCTTCCTCATTTATTTTTTTCTTTTATTAATTCTTTTTTTTTCTATCATATTTCCTTTATCAATTAATTTGATATTTCTCTAATACTTATGTTCGTTAATAAAACTTAAGTACGTAGTTGTGTTTAATTTTATTTCCTCGACATTCCGGTATAAGTTTGGTTAAAAAAGAGTATTTACTAATATAATTCGCGTGTGATAAAGGCCTATTTTCTAGTTAATTTAGAGGATTGTATGCGTTGGAAATAAACTCTGGACGGCTTTCATGCTAGTTTATCCATTACCGTTTTATCTTTACTTTCTGGTATGACTCATTTATGGTAAAAGACAATCCAAAATCAGTTTATTCGTAACGAAATAGGTTGAAATCATTTTTAAATGCATTCGGTATATACATTGACCACTACGAAAGTCATAGGGCCCGTATAGACATTTTTACCCTCACACACCGCCCATATGATAACATCACCTGGTGTCAGGGGCGAAGTGGTGGGTGCCAGGGGGTGCACCCGCCCACCTCAATGTTTCGGTTAGAAGTGTATAGATTTCGATTTTTCGTCCGAAAATTTTAAAATTATATAGGGTTTTAAAATTGTATATCCTAAATATTTATACACTTTGTATATAAATGATAGGTAGTTGGTAAATATACACTTTGTTTTATTTGGAACTATTATTATTTGACCCGACTTGAATCGAATAGCAAACCCGATCCGACCCGAAACATAACAATAGGAAAAAAATTTGGGTCCCATCATTTTACGCCCCCTTGAAACTTTTGGTCAAGCTCCGCCACTGCCCGGTGTATATGGTGTAGGACCCATAGAAAAATAAGACATGATCATAATGGATTTTGGGTAAAAGCTGAAACTATAATATCTTTTTATATGGGTTTAAAACGGACGGGTAAAACACCATATAAAAAATACAGATCGAGCACTTACAAAATCAACTTTTCTTTAAACTTCACAAAAACCACCATATAATTACCGTAATACAAAATGAAGCTAAATAACGACTACATCTTGTTTTTAGTGATTGCTGCAATTGCCATATCAAATCCTTTTTTTGTTTGTATTATTTTGCATGTTCTGGACGGCAGCTATTAGAAAAAAAGAGTAGGTAGTCATTAAAAGAAATATTTTCATAATATTTGATGGATTGCATTATTACAATGACAATGGCAGTATTTTATCACATCCTATTAATAATAAGGTTAAAATTTAAAATGTATTTTACTCTACATAATTTTTATAATATTCGTAGATGATTAAAAAATTAAGACGCCAACTTGAACAAAGGGTCAATTTCACATTACTTATGGATTGGCCAATTTGTATTGCACTTTTAACCATAATATAACAAAGTAAGCTATAAATAAACACGTCATATGGTTCAAAAGTGGTCAAATTTATATCATTTAAAGGACAAAACCTTCAAATTAGTTGTAGTTAAAATATCACATTGCTAGTGAAATAACACCATCCGATGTGTTAAGAGCTAAACATGCATGACTTATTGTACTCTTATGTTGTGTTCCCGATTTTTTGAAAGGATGTCAAAAAAGTCGTGTTACATAATTTTTTAAGGAAGGAAATGGAGAGCAATGAAAAGAAAAACTTATTTTTATTTCATTCATTGTAAATCCTTTCAAATTGGAGAGATTGAAAGAAAATGATTTATAATAGATTAAATCCTAACTTTTGTTTTCATTTCCTTCTAACTCAGGAACCGATAAATATGTGAGTCAGGTGGTACGCACCCTCTAGGTGAAGTTAGAAAAAAAATGATAAATATGTGAAGCTTATGGCATTAACCACTGGGATGGTGACTCGGGTGGGGTATATCTGCTAAGTTGATCATAAGCAAAAGCATGTCGAAGCTCATAAACATCATCCATTATCCATTATAAGTTTAATCGGAAATATATATATATAAGTTTTTTTATATAAGATGGTAATCTCATAAGCTCAAAGCGGGATTAGGTAGCATTGTGGTCTTTTGAGTGTGAGATCCATAGATGAATAATTCATTTGAACTTAATGAATTGTGATTAGGAAACCGGTGGTTGGGTTTAGGTGGATATACCACAATCTTGGTTAATGTGTGTTTCGATTTGTTTATAATTTAATTGCATATATTGAGAACCGAAGTTTCTGATTGTGATTCCATTGCAGAGAATTTTTTTCGAGACGAAAAAAAGATAAGTGTGGGGATGTGATGTGCGTGTGAAAACACGTTGTATTTTGTATACTTTGCGTTAGTAGTTTTAAGGATGTTAATATGTTTATTAGTAATGGTATACGTACTTATTATATAAAGGGTTTTTGTGCAAAATATGGTAAAAAGAGCATACAAGCAGGAAAACGAGAGTGACGAGTCATAATGGGACCTGTAGCAGGAAAAGTACTCAAAGAGAGAAGCGCCCGCGCCATGCGGGGGATACCTTCATCATCTTCGCGACACGCTAGGGATGTTAATTGGTGAGTCGGTTTAAATAACCCATGCGCCACGCGAGAGAAGGCAAGGACTCTCCCGCAGTGACGAGTCATAATGGGACCTGTAGCAGGAAAAGTACTCAAAGAGAGAAGCCCCCGCGCCATGCGGGGGATACCTTCATCATCTTCGCGACACGCTGGGGATGTTAATTGGTGAGTCGGTTTAAATAACCCATGCGCCACGCGAGAGAAGGCAAGGACTCTCCCGCGACGCGCGAGAGAGGTCATTTACGGGAAAGTATAAATGTCGATCTAATTCGCGTTTTGAGGAGCTAATCTTATTCCCAACCTTCAGAGACGAATTCAGAGGCGATTTTAGGCTATTCGGACAGTGTTCTTCCATCTTTCAAGTTGTTCTTTCATGTTCGATCAATTCCCGATGACAACTGAAGCTGTGAAGACTTCTATGCGCGGCTAAACGGTTGTAGTTTCCGCCCGGATGAAGGATTGTCTTGTTTTACATTGAAACTTTGCTTTTCAGATTCTTTTTAACTGGTAAATCTTGGCCACTTGTGTTGATTTTGTGAAATGTTTATTATATCTGAATTGTTTGTCGTTTATCAAGCGTATTGGCAATTTCCTTGCATCACTAGCGGGTTGGTAAATTGGTGGGTAATTGATATAATTAAACGGGTTATTAGGTTGTATGGTGAGTCTTAAAAACTAACCCTAATAATTAATCAAAATCATTCATTCCAATGCCATGTCTATGTGGTGTTATGAATCTGTAAACGAGTTTTTATGTTAAAACGGGCAATCGGGATTCCGGGTGGAGGTTACTTGTCTCATCTTTATCACAACTTTCTTAATTAGTTTTTGTGTTTTTTTAAATCAATTAATCAAACCCCCAATTAGATAATTTTAGTTCAGTTAAAATCTCTACACTAACCACAAATTACCCATAGGATACGATATCCTACTTACGCTATCCACTTAGTTTAATTAGGTTTTTGCATGACCCTTACGACAGTCATCAAATATTCATCGGAATGTGATGAATTAATACATATTTATGAATTATGGCATGAATATCATCATGAATAGAGACACTCTTACCCTTACACACGGCCCATCAACTGGTGTATATGTAGTAGGACCCTTAAGAAAATAGACTTGATCATAATGGATTTTGGTTAAAACTTGAAACTTTTATCCAGGTTTAAAACGGACGGTAAAACATATAAAACATACAGAGCACTTATAATAAAATTAATGAATAATGGCTCTTCTACATTCACAAAAATCACCATATAATTACCTTAATATAAAACTAAACTAAACTAGGACTGCAACCATTGTTTGTAGTGATTTCTACAAATTGTTATGGTCAAACTTTTTTTCTTTTTGTCTATTATTGTGCAGCATGATCTCGCTGGCAGCCATTATAGAAGGGGGTTGGTAGTCATTAAAAGAAACCCACTTGTATATTTACATAATATTTGATGGATTAAATTATTACAATGAGAATGGCAATATTTTGTCACGTCCTTATAATTATATACATATTATCTATATATTTATTTAATTTATTTAATATTAATAATTGAATGAAATGAACCGTAAGTATTTAAGGTTTTTTTTTCTTTTTTTTTAACACATTGTAACTAATGGTAACCAACCATAATGAACATAAGTGGTAACTAATCGTAAACCGTACAAGACATTGATTTTTGTCGGCTGCAAGTATAAGGCTATGTGGTATGGTGATGTATATATTGTATGTATAGGTATGTGAGAGAGGGAGAGGGATGGTTTTTGTCTTCTTGTGGATGGTCACCATCATCCCATACTCTACGCCGAGGACGAAGCCGGGGGGGCAGGATGGTGTTCCCACCGGCGCCGTTCCGGAATCATCCGGGGACGGTCCCCATACCCAGAAGCCTAAGCAGCACTGTGTTGAATACATATTGAACCGTAATTACCTATTACAAATATGACTAATCCACTTTAAACACAACAACAAATCGTCGCGCAACGCCCGACAGCCAAAACCCCTTGTACATATTAAAATTTGAAGTGAATGAACAGTAGTTATATTATATAAATCTTAAATTTTGAAGTGAATAAAATTATATTTATATACATATTGTCTATAACTATTATTTATCAAATGTCGGTTGAATAGGAAAATATCGTGTCCCCCAACAAATTTTAAAGTTTGCTTTTAGACATATTTATTTACTAGCTTTTCACTTTTGGCTCTATTTGTAAGCATTTAGAGAGTGAAAGGAAGACGGCCGGCGCCAGGCACTGCGAGATGATGTTCTTTCTCATTCTTCGGCGAAGCACTGCTACGGTAGTGGCGAATGGTCGATCCAAGGTCTGACTTTAGTACCATCCTTCCGTCTTCAACCTTCGTCGCCGGAAACCTAACTTGCCGAGGCCTCTTTCCGGTGGTGTAAACATCGCCTGAAACCTCCATCATCGTGGCCCTCTGTTGCGTAAGTGATTGTTTCCAGTGGCGGCGCCGCCGCTCACCAACAACTAATTCCGTTCGAAACCCAAACCATTATCATCCTCATGCGATGTGATTTGCGAAAAGATAAAGATGGCGACTGATGAGGATACGTCCTTGATCGCACCGAATGACCAACAAACACAAGACCGAACCCCTTTACTTAAGGGATCGGACCGCACCCAATACCGTAGATGGAGCGACGAAACACATTGGTACGCCATAACTAATTGGGACCCACAGTTTTAACTACCATGACAGTGACTGGTCCGACCCTAACTAACTCGCCATGTCAGCATACCCAAAAACTATAAATACCCCGCCAAGGTTTCCAGCAAGGGGTAATCGCTACTTTCTCTCTCTGAACTCCCTCTCTCTCTCCCTGACTTGTTCCCTCCTATCAAATACTTATTCTCACGCCCGAGCTTGGTCACAGAGAGGCCCCCCTTCCTGTGACGAGGCTAACGGTGTGCTTTCTTCCTTGTGATCTTGCAGGTTCTTGCTAGGTCATCTGAAGCTTTACTCTGACCAGGTCGGACAAACTGGTTTTGAGCCTTCAACGACGGTGACGGTTTTGTGGAGGTGTTTTGTGGTTGTAGTCTTTTGTGGTGGTGGCATTATTGATGGTGGTTGTAATATGGCTGCTTTTCAACAAAAGCCAAGAAAACCATGGGTTTGCTTTATTGCCCGTAGGTTTTCTTTGAAGAACACAGATATGGCACGTGACCTGTTGTACAAAACTTGATTTTTTAATAGTTTTAAAATTTAACCGGCTACTTCAACTATTAATTTACTTTTATCAAATTTACGAAACAAGGAAATATAACTAAGACACATCGATGTGGGCCTTTGCTAAATAACAAGTTTTCTAATAGTAATAAAAAAAAATTGGTAACAAGTTAGCAGCATAGTAGGTCATGTTGTATTATGTATTTTCATTTACTTATTTTTTGAGAAAAATGTTAGATTAATTAATAGCATGTTAACGAAATTTATGATATGAACCCATAACTTATAACTTTTAACTCAGTATAAATTCTATTGTTGAGTTCAATAATAATAATTTAATGCCAACGTGACTTAACTGTTTACTAAAGTTAAAAATATGTTGTATAAAATTCCGTCTTTATTGTTTTAACGAGTTTTTTTATCAGCGTCGCGATGGAGCCTACCGCCGCAACGCACGATCAATAACACTAAAAGTTTCGCTAAAATTTGTACTTAAAATTGAAAAGGTCATGTATGATTTATTTATTTATCATGACAACTTCATTTTTTGGGTTATATATTTCAATTGCTATACCGAGTGAGTGGCAGTATTAAACCGATATCATAATGAACCGAATCGCTACCGATTGAACTTCCTCCGCAACGCGGCGAGGGAATCCACTAGTATGGTTAAAACTGGAAACTTGTTTTTATTGTACAAAAAAATTATAATATCCATTGGTGATCATAAAAATAAGACGTGAATCCAAGGGGTGTAGAAACGAATAAGCAAACAAATTTGGTTTTTCTTATGGTTAATCATGTGGGTGTATTTTTTTTTAAACGGCTGATTTTTTAATAGTTTTAAAATTTAACCAGCTACTTCAACTATTAATTTACTTTTATCAAATTTACGAAACAAGGAAATATAACTAAGACACATCGATGTGGGCCTTTGCTAAATAACAAGTTTTCTAATAGTAATAAAAAAAATTGGTAACAAGTTAGCAGCATAGTAGGTCATGTTGTATTATGTATTTTCATTTACTTATTTTTTGAGAAAAATGTTAGATTAATTAATAGCATGTTAACGAAATTTATGATATGAACCCATAACTTATAACTTTTAACTCAGTATAAATTCTATTGTTGAGTTCAATAATAATAATTTAATGCCAACGTGACTTAACTGTTTGCTAAAGTTAAAAATATGTTGTATAAAATTCCGTCTTTATTGTTTTAACGAGTTTTTTTTATCAGCGTCGCGATGGAGCCTACCGCCGCAACGCACGATCAATAACACTAAAAGTTTCGCTTAAATTTGTACTTAAAATTGAAAAGGTCATGTATGATTTATTTATTTATTTCCTCCGCAACGCGGCGAGGGAATCCACTAGTATGGTTAAAACTGGAAACTTGTTTTTATTGTACAAAAAAATTATAATATCCATTGGTGATCATAAAAATAAGACGTGAATCCAAGGGGTGTAGAAACGAATAAGCAAACAAATTTGGTTTTTCTTATGGTTAATCATGTGGGTGTATTTTTTTTTTAAACGGCAAATTTGAATCACTGACGGACCACTGGAGTATCATCGTACCACCAACGAAACCAACCGATCATATCAATCTCTAGTAGGCATAATGCCTATACAACAAATCAGGAGGAAATCCAATAAATATAGGAAAAACCCCTTGTGGAAATCGAACTCAAGACCTATTGGTCTCAAAATCTCATCCCATCACTAAAATGCAACTAAGCTATAAAGCCATGGGCCATCATGTGGGTGTAATAAGTATTTGCATGGGCATATAAAGGGTTGTAAATCAAAAGTTCAAAACCACTAAAATTCACCAAAATTGACTAGTGTTTTTGCAAAGTTAGAACCAATCAATCACTGATTCACGGAAGTTTTTTCGAACGGCAAACTTTAAAAAAAAACCGGCATACTAGCAAGATACTAGTAGTCAAAAGACAAGCATACAATCAAAAAGAGAAATTATATCACTGTCTCCACCTTAAAGCTTTAAACGGGGACCTATTTTTAATCCATAAAAATCCTAGAGGCTTAACGTCTTCCATCACTTTTGGGCCTGTAACCTCTGTGCCCGAGAAAACCGCCTCGTTTCTAGTCTTCCAAATGCACCAGCAAGCTATCATAATAATCCCCTGAAAAACTTTGCCTTTCACCAAATTGATATGCTAGAACTGAAAAAGCATAAATGAGGGTTACCTTACACCAATTTGATATTGCTTGCCAAATATACGTTGCCAAAGAATATGAAATAAGAAGATGCGAAGATGATTCAGTATCGTAGTTGCATAACCCACATAGAACCGAATCCAAATGAACATTCTTATGTGCGAGCCCCTCCCTAGTCGGTATACGATCCAAACTAGTTTGCCATGAAAAAATGTTAATTGTGTTGGGATCATTCACGGTAATTGACCAACACTTTTGCAAATCAGAACCAGTGGACCACTTAATCATGTGGAGTAAGGGGAGGAGGGTGGTCACTAGTGACCATTTTTCCATCACTCACAATATCCAATCATGTTCCGCCATGTCAGCAACCATTTTTCCATCACTCACAACCTTTTTAGTGGGGGTGGTCATCACTCACAACCACACCCAACAATTCCCCCCCAACCAACAATTACACTCACAAAACAAAACAATAACGCGTGAAGAAAATAACGAAAATCGATTTCGTGGAAAATATAACGCGTGGACTTTTGCAGCGGCGGTGGGAAATAACGCGTGGAACTTTCTTTCCGTGATGATATAACAGAGTGCCCCTGTCCTCTAAGAAACAAGGGACCATAGAATTTTGTCAGTTGCACTAAAGTTGACCTTTGATTTTCAGATTGACCATTCATGATGATGTACATGTGTTTATAAGAATCTAGATAAAGCTCGTTAGGTTGTACGTAAATCATCTTAGATTGTACATGAAGCTTTTTTTTCATTGTATTGTTTTTAGTGTTCAAGAATTGATAAATTAGTAAAAAAAGAACTACAATTTATTACTTTATAAATACCATATGAATAACAACTTTTATGTCACACCTCGACCGCGTAAAACAACGAACCGCGGCGGAAACGTCGGGGAGTGTCGTAACAGAATCATTGTTTCACAACACATGGTGATTGAAGTTTTGTTTTATTCCATTAATGTACTCATTGTTTTAATACAAACCAGATAAACACAAATAATTGTCTTTCAAGTTTTAAAGTCGCTAAGGCACGAGTCCATCCTATGTGTAGCATGCGTCAACAATCATCACAAAGTAGAACCTGAAACATATGTGAAAATAAAAAGTCAGCATAAAAATGCCTATGAGTGACATAGGTTTTGTGAATTAGATTCATGGCTTTGGATAACATAAGAAAAGGTTTTATGTTTACAAAAATAGCCATGAATCCTTGTAAAAAGTTTGGTTTCTAAAACACATTGCTTTGATAAAAAGGTTTGTAGTATATACAAAAATATACTTTGTTTTGAAATAATCGGTTAAATAGTATATCAAAATATACTTTAGTTTCGAAATAGTTGATTTAGTAGTATATCAAAAGTATACTTTGATTTAGGATTGAAAGCATCGGTAGTATATCAAATTATACTTTGGTTTGGAAATAGCATATTAAACTATGCTTTGGTTTTAGAAATAACGATAGTATATCAAACTATACTTTGGATTTGAAAATAGCATATCAAACTATGCTTTGGTTTGAAAATAGCATATCAAACTATGCTTTGATAGTATATCAAAAATATACTTTGGTTTAGGAAATACAGAGACAGTAGTATATCAAATTATACTTTAGTTTTGAAAATAACATAGCAAACTATGATTTGGTAAACAATATCACATTGGGATCATATCAAACTATGCTTTGGAAGTATATCAAAATATACTTAAATTGTGATTTGATAATATATCAAACTATACTTTAGTAAAACAGTATCACGTTGGTAGCATATCAAAATATGCTTTAATAGTATATCGAAATATACCTTAATCGTGATTTGGTAGTATATCAAACTATACTTTAGTAAACAATAGCATATCAAACTATGCTTTGGTTTTGGAAACAATATAAGATAGGTTTTTATGGCTTGATTGGAAAACATTTGTAATCCATACGTTGGTTAACATAATATCACGTTGGCAGCATATCGAAATATGCCTTAGTAGTATACCGAAATATACCATAGATCATGATTTGGCAATACATTCAAACCTTAGTGTATCAAACTACACTTTGGTGACTATAGATTTACCACGAAGGCAAAATCTATTTGGTTTAAAACTTGGTTTCTGACATTCCATACAACAGGAATGGGGTGTCAACCTATAGCGCTATATCGTACTACCAATCGGCTTGATCATAGTTAATGAATGCATAAGTAAAAATATGAACCAACAAATAGTTTTACAAACTTTGAAAATCAGTGTTTAAGCCATGGATAATAGTTCAATTCGTCAAAAGATAAGTACTATGCATGTGTAATCATATAGTTGAAATCATGAAAACATAAAATAGGGGACTATGTACTCACTTGAGATTGCAAGTATCCTTGGTTAAGTGACCTAACAAAGCACGGGAAATCAAGGAATCAAGTGGTACTTGTGTTGAAGAACACTTGAAGAGCTCAAGGAAGAAGAATGCTCAGATGGGAGGCTTCCACTGTAACGCCCTCTGTCCCTGAACTTTTAGCTATGGTCAACTTTAGCCCTCATACTATGTGACTCTTCACACTTTTGATACTTGGGAATCTTTAAGCTATGATACTCGAGTCTTAGTGATATTTGATACTTAATTCTATGAAGCTAGATTCTTGATACTTAATACTTTGAGACTTGATTTTTGATAATTGATACTTGGAAACTAGATTCTTGACTCTTGATACTTGGTGCTCGACTCTTGAGACTCGTGAAACTTGAGACTTGGTGAACGAGATACTGGAGACTTATCACTGGCGGAAACTATGAAACTTGGAAACTTTGTGTTAATGATGTAAACTAGTTATGTGATACTATTACACAATAATACGCAACGCAACGCATAATCTAACTCGCAAAACAAATCAAACACGGAAAATGGCAAAAGGATGGGATTGACCGAGTGGCAATCCGATCGGATGACCATCCGATCAGAGGACCACTCGATCGAACAGCCATCCAAACCAAATGTCACACCGCCTTAACTCCTCTCTTGCACTATAAGTAGGCCTGTCACATCATTCTTCACTGATTTGACAGCCTCACTCGACCAGACGCACACCCTCTCACATTTCTTCCATTTCTCGGCAATTTCGGTATGTTTTACACTAGATTCTTATACATCCTTGATCTATACATTATTCTCTACATGATTCTTCTTCTAAATCACACTTTTCACCGTGAAATCTCTAAGATTTGAACTCTTGAGGATGACGTCATCATGACGGTTTGTACAAACAGTTGTGTGATGTCATTCCAGTCAGGATCTAGCTCAAATCTAAGGAATTTCATGTGTTCTTACACCGAATCTTTACTAAATCTAGACTTTTTCAACTAAAACTCATGTTTTCTTCATCTTTTCTTAAACTTTTACTTAAAACGGTGGAATCCGGGTCTAAATGAGCTGGAGACTTGATGATTAGTCTGGAGTCGGCTTGGAAATGGATTGTTACCGAAAAAGATGGTCGGAGTACGGATTCCAACATAAACACCGTCAAAGAACAGACACCTGAACGGACTGGGGTGATTCCCACCCGATCAGACTGGCTGAACATTGATGTGTTTACCGTTGTCTCAATACGTACCATGCCGTCACCGTTAAACTCGAAACTTGGAAACGTTAGAAGGTTGCAAAGGAGACAAGGACAACTCAATCGAATGGCAATCCGATCGGAAGAACTGCCATCCGATCGAAGTGACATGTGCCTTACAACCTTCCATACTTAAACTATTTTGAATCAGAAACTTTGAACTTGAAACTTGAATCTCAACACTTGGATCGAGTGACCATTCGATCGAATGGCCATCCGTACGGATGACCATCCGATCGGATGGCGGTCCGTCCCATCACACATATGTCCTCCGACCGGATGATCATCCGTTCGGATGACCATCTGATCAAGTGACTGATCCTACACTTTGCACGGATCTCGTTATTTCGTCCGACGTTTATCTATTGTACTCTAATCAGGCTAACTCTAAGAGCTCCCTTTGATCCAATAACAGTTTTACTGTTAAGCAATCACTATGAGTATACTCGATCCCTTTTTGTTTTAAACTTTTGGGATGCAACATGTATTCTATTAAACTATGAAACTTGATACTTTGGAATCCAAACTCTATCCTATGTGTATATGAAACTTGTGATTCTTGATTCTTGATTCTTTATACTATGTGAACGTTTAATCCAGAGTGTGTAGTTCCGCCTTAACAATATTAGCGCTATAGGAAGATGAACCTCCCCATTATTCTCGGGGGTATTGTTAGGAGGATTCTAGTTTTCCTTGAGTCTTGGGAAAACACTAAAGCATTAGGACACTTGGGCTATCACTTGGACTGCGAACACTAGCATGGCTGAAACTATTTTTTATCATTTACATGATGGATATGAGTCTTTTAATCTACTATGCTATATACTCAAACTTGTATACTCACCAATACTTTTGTATTGATACTTTAATACATGTTGCAGACTGATAGGATGCTGATCAAGAACAAGCTAGGTTGCTGCTAGAAACACACGCCTAGATAATCTAGAGTCTTTTGAACATTATTTGAAATGGTTGTATTTGATATTCTATGGTTGTGACAATTGATGTTTAGACAATGTTTGAATCTACTTAATCTATAATGAAACGATAATGTTATGGAATCTCATGAGCAATCTGAACGCTTAGTGCCGCACCCCGATGTTTCCGCCATCGGTTGGGGTGTGACATCCACAAAGGTGGTAGCACTCCAACTTAGAGCAAGGAGAAGAAGAATGAAAGGTGCAAGTTTGAATGAGCAATGGAAGAAGCTATTTATACTAATCTTGGAGCTCCCAAATCATGACAAGTGTTGATCCAGGTGTTATGGTATAGATTAGTGTCCCCCCAAGTGTCCAAAGCAGGTGATAGGTATCAGAAATCGTGACTTGGTGGCCAAGGAAGTGAACAAGAGGAAGACAACAAATAATCTACTGTCTGACAGCCTCTCGCGCCCCGTGAGAGACATAGGCTTGTCTCTCGCGCCCCGCCAGAAGCCAAAATATCAGAAATGGCCCCTACAGCCTCTAAACTTGTTTTTCGACGCGTTTAACCCCAGTTAACCCAATTTTAAGGCTTTACAAGGATGTTAAAGCATAGGGGACTTGAAATATGCTTGGAAATATCGTGGGTGTCGGTTCGTTTGGCTGTACGGTTGTGTTTTTCGGTTAATTACGACGAAAGTTGTAACGAACGCGAAACGATATAATTGCGACACGAAAGGTATTATTGCATTCCCATCACTAAAATAAAATATTTTAGTGATTACAAAAATTTTTGGATGTCCAGATATGGTCAGAAAGCGAGATATGCACGTAAATGCAAACTTATTCAGTTTTTGACGCTTTTAGTCCCTGCGATCAAATAAGCGCATTTTCGCATACCGAACCAACCAAAACTTATTTCTAAGCTATGTTAAGGGTATTTAGGGTATGTTTGGCTTATGATATTGTTCCGGAGTGTACGTTGCTATGCAAATCGGCAGACTTTTACAGTTTGTCGTAAATAGTCCCTATGATCGAATAAACTTGTTTTTGCCATACCAAACCCTCCAAAACTTATTTCTAAGTTATGTAAAGGTTATTTAAGGTATGTTAAGCTTATGTCACTGTTCCGGAGTGTTTGTCTTGTTAAACTGATTACGTTTGCGCAATAGTTTACGTAAAACTTCCAGAAAAGCTTCTCGAGAGTTTGAAATCATACAAGATTTTATATGTGTAATGTCATATGTAATTGTACAAATCCCAAGAATGAAACACAAGATTTCATTGGATTCGTATTTGTATGACAGTTGTAAAGGCACAAATGTCACAGTCTCCCCTACTTTAGGAAATTTCATCTCGAAATTTAATTTTAGAGGAAACCCGTGAAAGCAGATGTGATTGTTTCGCTTCCGGATGAATCCTCCGTTCCCTAAGTAAAACTCTAGGCCACATTTGGATTTCCAGCGAATTTGTTAATTGTACTCGTCTGTTGTTTATAAGGATGAGTTCAGATCCGAAGATTTAAACTTCACTCCAAATAATTGATGTATGATTATACCGAAACTCAAGAGCGCCATATTAATGTCAAAGTGATGTCCTTGTTACAACAAAATATGAAGAGTGTGTGAACTTCGGGGTTTTGAACAATCGGATGGGAGAATGTTTCCTATGAAAACTATTATAGGAAACTTGTGTGTGTGTTCGAAATGGGAGTCAGAGAGTGTAAGATAAAACAACATTGGTCAAGGTCCAGGACTTCTAGTAACTTAAATAACACTACGCTCGCAATGTCATAAGGAACACTTATATATAGGAAGTACCAGCGGCGTATCCACCGTGCCCTTTTTACATTGTTCCCGTTTCGTTTTTCTTATCACTATAGGTCTTAACACATGACAAAACTTGCTGTGGTTTCTATGCACTGAATTCCATAATTATGTATGCATCCATAATTACGTAATTCCTTTCACACTCCGCACAATTCATTTTATAATGTGTAGGGGAAAAATCAATTGAACAGACATGTAATGACTTGACTTGACTAGACCACCAAAGGGTCTCTTTAACTAGATCAACGAACGATCTCTTTAACTAGATCAACACATGATCTCTTTAACTAGATCAATGTATGATCTCTTTAAATAGACTACCAAAGGGTCTCTTTAACTTTGAATCAAATAATAGTTTTGGAATAGCACTTTGGAATCCAAGGGTCTGACTATTTGCATAGAAAAGCCCCTTAAGGTTTTAAGATAGTACTTTGGGTATCCTTCTGAGAATCTATCATATGAAAATATGGGAGATTCTACAAGGATTTGGATGGCGAGCATTAGAATCACACATAATCACATAGTCGTCAACTTGGTTATTAGTTCGTTAATTAACTTGTATATATGCATTTAAAGCACATCAGGAATCCAATCAAGGACTTCAATTAGTACCTTAAACATCCTCAAGAATCTAACTATGAAGATAGGAAGATATTATAAGGATTTGGTTTTGTCTTATTGAATCGTAACATTCGTATTAAAGCCCACAAAGAATCCAATTAAGGACTTTTGATTTTGCGCTTTAAACATCCACAAGGATTTAACTATAAATATAGGAAGATCCTATAAGGATTTGGAATTTGCGTAGTGAAAATGTTTTGAATTACATGTATTAGATATGCTAAGTTAGCATATGAAGCAAGAAGGATCCTTGAAATCAAGGTGCTAGGCATGTTAAGTTAACACACGAAGCAAAACTGTTCTTGTATATTGTTATGAAAAATCAGAATGTATTTTCATACACATAGACATATAGCATAAGACCAATTAAGGTCTTATGAAAGTACCTTTAGATATCAAATCGAGGATTTGAAATGGTACTTCGAGTATCAGTTTAAGAATTTGTAACTTGTACCATGTACTTTGTTTCATAAAAGAAATGAGTACTTAGGATTTGTGTGGTGATCATGAGCGATCATGGATGAAACTACAAGGGTAGTTTGACTTACAAGAAATATAGTTCCTTCGTGTCGGTATCTAAGGGGTATGTCATTCATACACGCAATCGCATTGGTTTCGTAAATAAAATTAAAATAAAAAATTTATTTATGTACCAACTGAAATGTTTCAAGTGTCATAGATAACAACAAAGAAAATACAAAAGTTTAATTGTTCACTGCTGCATTGTCATTTGCATTTGCCTTGTTTATATTAAATTCTCGTCCATGTGCTGGACCTGCATTAATAAGTCTTGGGCAATTGTTCCGATAGTAAGTAAGATCACCACAGTTGTAGCACAATCCCGGTGGATATGGTGCTTGAGCAGCAGCAGGATTTGCAACATTTTGGTTTTGGATAGCAAGATGGCATGTATTGACCAAATGTCTCAATCTCCCACAATGGGTACATTTGTGACACGGTGTTTGATTCAAATGATGACGGTTGCATTTGTTGCACAAAGGTGCGGTGCCAGCATAGGTTTTACTAGCACGAGGCTGTGCTGGTTGGTTGGGGGCAACCTAATCATTCTGAGCAACTACATCGAAGTTCTTTGAAGCCTTACGCTTCTTCGGCTTCTTGGAGGACTCGGTCTGCTTATCCTTTGGTTTTCTTGTGCAGTCTTGTCTGATGGTTTCTTGTCGCCTTTTCGGAAAAAGTTTACCCTTCCCGACCTGAGATTCAGTCAGGGTAGCGAATAACTCAATGGCCTGTCTAATTGTGGTAGGGTTACTACCACTCACAATGTCCTGAACTGGGTCAGGGAGGCCATCAATGTACTTTTCAATCGCCTTATCCAAAGGCGTAACCATAGTAAGACATAACAGACTTAATTCCTCATAACGATCTGTGTAGGCTCGATGTTCATCGCTGTCTTGTTTAAGATCATCAAATTCCCTTTCCAATTCCCTGAGTTCATAACGAGGACAAAATTCCTTCATCATTAGAGCTCGAAGCTCTTTCCAGATTTGTGCCATTGCCACATCGGCACCCCTATCCCTCATTACACCGTTCCACCATGTGAGTGCTCTTTTCTGGAGTACACTCGATGCAAACTCAACCTTTCGCTCGTTTGGGCATTGTACATGACGAAACGTGCTTTCGAGACTCTCAAACCACTTTAGGAGCCCAGTGGCTCCTTCAGACCCAATAAATGTAAGTGGCTTAACTGAGTTGAACTATTTATAGTTGCACGGAGTGCGTGCGTTGTTGTTATTGTTGTTGTTTGTTTGGTTTATCGGGGTTATCAGGTTCGGGAGTACAGCAGCGATTTGCTAAGCGATTAAGGCTGCCACGGCGGCATCCTGAGTTTGATCACGTCGAGGAGGCATTCTAAAAGAGCAAAGAAACATGAAAGGAAATGAGTGAGATGATATTGGATAGTAAAATTGGAATGCTTAAAAATGTCGACAAGGCATAAGGATTGCGATCATTTGTTCGTTACTTAAAACAAGCAAACGACACGGTGACTAATCAAAGTAAACGGGTCTTATTAATGTATCGCGAAGACATGCTTTAGCCTATAAGTGAACACTCACCCCAAGAGTTCCCACGTAAGAGTGACTGGTCCGATACTGCGGATTTGTATGAACACTCTAGCCGTAGACAGAAAACTCGAGGTACAGGCACCCACCCTTCCAGATTGCACATGTTCACATTATAAAGACCCAAAATTTGATGAGATTTTGAAAACACCAAAGGCTAAAAAGCCTAAAACAAATCATCTATCATCTAAGGATAGATGATTTCTTGTGAAGTTTTGAAAAAAAAAAATTTGACTCGAGAGAATGAATTGTGTTTTGTAATTTGTTTGTGTTAATCGCCTAAGGATAGGTGATTGGTATTGTATTAAGAATCTAAACGCAAGAAACTCGCGTTAGGGTCCTAGGAAGGGTATAGACTAGGTCAAGAGCATTACTAATAACCTAAATATGAAAACTGGATAAGAAATTTTAACTAGGGGTGTTCAAAACCGGATATCCAAAAATTCGGATATCCGAATTTCGGATACCAGATTTCACTATCCGAATCCGTATCAGAAATTCCAAAATTCGGATATCCGAAATTCCAAAATTCGGATATCCGAAATTTTGGATACGGATTCGGATAGTGAACCGGATATCCGAAAATCCAAATTTTTATTTTTTTATTATTTTTTCCTATTCGGAAACGGATATTTTGGATAGTTTCGGATATCCGAATATAAGTTTTCGGATATTTCGGATATTTTTCGGATACTTCGGATATTTTCGGATATCCGAAAAAAATGAAAATTAAATTTTCGGATATTCAAAAATTTTGAAAATCACTATCCGAATCCGAAAAATTCGGATATCCGAATTTCTGATATCCAAAATTTCGGATATCCAATTTTTCAGATATTTCGGATCGAATTTTCGGATACGGATAGTTTTGAACACCTCTAGAGCGTCTCATGTACATGAAGCCTGTTTTCTCGACCTAAACACATCAGTACATCTCGTGCCTTTTAAGTTTTAAAAAGAAGGATGACGTGTTATAATGACACAATTGACATGAACTTAAGAGTTAAATATCAGTCTCAGTCATTTTTGCGTCTTTTTTACTTATGAACAAGTCATTTTGTATTATGTTTCATCTTTAGTTATAAAATAAAAAAGTAGCTAAAAAGGAGACACCATCATACGGGTCAAGGTCTACCAAAAAATAATAAAATATATATATTTTTTAAACCATAAAGCCTTCAAATCCGTTCTCGCTACTGAAATAATATAAATCATCACGAACAGATGTGTTAAGACTTGAGAGCTACAAACATGCATCAGTTATTATACTTCTTTTAAGTCTCTTTAACAACTTATCAACAACCATTTTTAGGAGGTTATGATTAAGTGTATCAGTATTGCAACTCCCGTTTCATTCTTAATTCCGTATCTATAAGTTTTTCATAACTTGAGTATTCATCTACAGTACCCAAGTCAAATTATACCATTGCTATAGAAAATAAGGTAAAAGCTGACACATACCTTTTATCAAACGGATGGTGTGCATTTAATGTATTCCTTACAATTCAACTCAATTGCTCACCACAAAGAAGATCGTTTAGGATGTCATGGTTATAGATTCCCGGCAACATTTATTTACTTGTAATTTGTAAGATACATTCAAATAGCTAGGAAGGACCCATCTCCCAAAATATCAACAGCCTAAGTCAAATTTCAATCTTTGTTGTTTAGACCATCTACGAAACCTTAAAAACACTAAAAACATGCCAACTTAGCTGTTACATTATAAAAACACCATTCTATAAAAACACCCAATAACAAAATCTAAAAACGCCCAAAACCAATGCCACCTCGTCATTATCTATACTATATAATAAATGAAACCAATAAGGGACACATGACATTCATTAGAGTCATCTATTTTTTATTTTTCTGCCAATTTTAATTAAAAGATAATTATACAGTTGTATAAGAGATAATTTACTTGAAATATTATCTATATCTATATTCAATTATATAATTGAATTTAGAGTAAATTGCCAAAATCGTCCCTAAGGTTTGGGCATGTTTGCCATTTTCATCCAAAACAACTTTTTGTACAATATAGTCCTTCATTTTTGGGATCTTTTGCCATTTTCATCAAACGTCTAATTTGCTTTAATTTTTCAATCAAAAATTTGGATGAAAATGGCAAAAAATCACAAATCTCATGCACGATTTTGGCAAAAAAGTCAGACGTTTGGATGAAAATGACCAAAAATCCCAAAATTGAAGGACCTATATTGTACCAAAATGTTGTTTTGGATGAAAACAGCAAACATGCCCCAACCTTAGGGACGATTTTGACAATTTACTCTTGAATTAAATATAAATTAAACAGGAGATAATACAATATTTTGAAATGTTCATCATATAATAATAACTACAATATTAAATGTAAACAATGTTCATCAACTTGTACGTATATAATTTGAGTCTAATTTTATATTTGAGATTGTGAATTAAGTTAGCATTATAGATTTACGAACACTTCATTAATCAATTTTTAAGAGAGAATCAATAACAATCAAAGCTAATTATAATTTCATTCGGGTCAAGTTTAGCTGAATATGGACTTTCATCCATCAGTTTTTTTTTAAGATACGACTTTTTATTATTATTATTTGGTATATAAAATTAGATTTATTTGTTTGTTTAATACATGTGGTTTTTAAAGGCATTTTTTTATTATCCACTATACAAATTTTAAAGACATAATTTTTTTATTATTTACTATACAAAAATACATTTAATCAGGTTTTTTTAAGATACAACTTTTTTATTATTTAGTATATAAAATTAGATTTATTCAACTCTTGCAATACATGAGGTTTTTTTTAAGATGTAACTTTTTTTTATTATTTAACATACACCATTACATTTATTCAACCAACGAAGTGTTTTAAAGATATAACCTTTTTTTTATTATTACTATACAAAATTACATTTATTCAACCGGTGTAATACACAAGGTTTCTAAAGATATAACTTTTTTTTTATTATTTGCTACATAAAATTACATTTATTCGACCCGTATAATAAATAAGGTTTTTAAAGATATATTATTTATTGTTTAGTATATAAAATTACATTTATTCAACCCGTGTAATACACGATGTTATAACCTAGCTTCTAATAAAAACTTCTTTTTTTTAACATTACCACCCAACCCTCCCACCCGGACCCACCCAAACCCGCCACTTCTCCTTTTTTCTCATTTGTGTACGCAAATGATTCACAAATATGGGTGGTAAAAATGAATCCCACAATAGCTAAAAACAACATGCATGTCCACATAGGCTTCTGCGGTCCTGAGGGCAACCCGGTTTTCATCCAGCTGTTACCCCAGCGTTTTACCCATGTGGGGGTAGTATGGTTTCCGGGCGGAGGTCAGTCAGAGCGGCAGCCGGGGCCCGATCGAACATCGTGTCTGCGAAAGCTGGGCTGACGGGTAACCGTCCTTGACGGGAACCCGATGACCAATGGTCCATGTACATATTGAAAGTCACCCTTCAAAAAAAAAGTCCACATAGGCTTCAAAAATAGGTAAAAATCTCCTATTGGGTAATTAATACTCAAATTATATAGTCTAGTGCATTCAGAAGGGAGGAGACTTTTGAGGTCAAATCAGTTATTCCATACATCAATCAAAGTTGAAAACAAATTTATCAAGATTTAAGACCAAAGATAAACTTTCAAAGTTAATGGAATTCCTAAGAATCAATTATTGAACAAACTCAACCTAATTCATAAGACCCTACAATTTCACAATTTGCAATTTGATTACAAGCAACGACATGTATTTATTAAAAGAGAAAAGAATACACATTCATTCATATTACCCGCAACCAATAATCCCTTTAATCATAAAAATCAAATGCAGAAGACGTCTTGCCGCTAAGATTAAGAAGGGAAAAAAGTGTGGCTTCACTGAATTTTGACTTTTGAAGTTTGACCATTAATTCATATTGGGCTCTTCAAAGATAACGTAATTGTTATCATTTGTGGGCTAAGACCATCCCCATTCTCAGTCCAGTTTAATCCAACCCAAAGGTCCCAAATCAATTTTTTGTTAAATAAATATCTTATGATTATTTTTATTCCAATAAATAAAATTAATTTTTATTTCAGAGAAAATAAATTATTGTTATAAATATCATAATCAGAAAAAGAAAAAAATAACATTTATCAAATGCTCAATAGATAAAGTATATTAAAAATTATTTTTTAATAAAAATTTAGTTCATTTTGAAAATTGGTTAATTACAGTTGTATTTTATTAATAACTAGGACTATATTATAACATTCTAAATTAACAAATATATTGAATGATTAAAGTAATGTGGTTTGTTTTGTAAGAAATTGTGGGACTAGCTCACTTGGTAGAGGTTTTTGCCTCTTAATAGGAGGTTCTAGGTTGAATCCCATATAAAAGTGATTTATTTGCAAATATAGAAGTTTGGGGATATTAACATTAGCAATACAAAAAAATATATATTAAAATGCTAGTTCATGAAAGGGCGCACCTTTTAAGTTTTACACCCATTAACATGGTATAAAGAGTGATTTCAATTTATGGTTATTTAAGGTGAAAATAACTAATTTAGTCAACTACTTGTCTTATTTTGGTTATGAAAGTAACAAGTGTCCAGGGACAATCAAAGTAACCCTAGAATTTCACGATTTGCAATTTGATTAAAACAAATTCGTTCATATTACCAGCAACGACATGTAAAAATAGAAATACATCATTAGCAAAGCATATGCTGGTATTTTTTTATCCTAGCAAACAGAGCATTTGTAAGATTCCCAACATATATGCTTTTTCGCTTAAGGATCTCCTCGGTATTCATAAAGAGATAAGGGCCTCGGAAAAAAAGAAGGAAGCGGTTCAAGGAATTATCATGATCGTTTGCTGGAGCCTGTAGCGTGCTAGAAATAATTTTAAATTCTCCAATATTACGGTTAAGATAGATAGTATTTTAAGTCAGGTCAAGGCCTTGGGTTTTCTTTGAAACTCAAATAGATCGAAATACAAAGGGTTAGAATCGGGGGAGTGGTGTTCGTTTGTAAATATGTAATTGTTTAGTCGTTTTGTTTTGTCGGCCCGGTTTGAGTCGGCTTTTTTGTTAATGAAGTTTACTTTTCAAAAAAAAAAAAAAAAAAAAAAAAGCAAACAGAGCATTTGAAATATTGCAACATTTGTATTGCTTCAATTTTTTTATTACCTCGGGCTTAATGCTCATTTACTCAAAAAAAAAAAAAAATTGTTTTCAACGCATAAAACTCTTGAAATAGTTTAATTAGAAAAATTAGGTAATCACCGAAATAATACTTCTTTTGTTGACACACTAAATATTAATAATTGTTTTATATAACCATTTTGATTATTCATAGGCTTCCTTAAGACTGGAGGGTACGGGGCCCGTCCCCATGCCCGTCCCTTGCTCGCCGCCCCATCTTCCCTACCCCTCTGCTCCGGCGCCGGGCCTGGCCCGGCTTCACCGTCCTCCACAAGCCGGTCTCGACGGGCCTCTCCTCCACACACCAAGCTATACATACATACATATATATATAACGGGGTTCATCCCCCACCCCCTAGGTCCATCCCCTTCAAGCCCCGCTTACGGGACGGTGACGTGGCGGCCCATCCCCTTGGGAGGAGTCTCTCCATACCCTCCAGTCTAAGTCAAAGTATGAGAAATTGCTAAATATACGTCTGGAAATGCAGGATAGAGTTTGAAAATTTTGTACTAAACGAACTTTACAAGAAACTAGGTTACAAGTGCAGGTGTACGTAATAGGGGCGGACCCACATTGAACGGGTCGGGGTCTCCGGACCCCAATGTTTTTAAAAAAATTAGTAGATCCGGTATATTAAATTTTATAAGGACCCCATAAATACAATTAGATGGACACCATAGAAAGAAAAGGAAGGCTGGTGTAGTGGTCACAACATTGTTATTCATAAGAAATATATTATGCCATGAAATGTGCTTGTTTATTAAGACATAAAAACTTGAGACCCTACATTGTCACTGTCTCTCTCAGCAAATTTAAATCGGGCGACAAGGTTGTCCAAATCGCTCGATCTTCGCTCGCCGCTCGCTCGAAATATTTACTGCTCGAAAAATGCTCGCTTGATTTGTGGCTCGGTTTTAAATGAGCCGCTCCGCTCGGTTCGTTTTGTAAACGAGCCAAGCACGAGAAAAGGTCCGCTCGATTCGGCTCGGCTCGTGAAGAGCCCTACTCCTAAAAACCCTGATACCTTCACTCTTTCTCTCTCTCTCTATAAAAACCCACCATAAACACCACCATCTGTCACGGCCCCCGACCCAGTTTTACCCGTTTCAGGAGCCGCGTGACAGAAAATACTGCGGTATTTATTTAATTGAGTTTTACAGCGGAAGTTTTCATCAGGATCTTTTAAAATGTAAATATTTCCCGATTATTTTATTTCACAACGCGGGATATACCCGGTAATTTACAATCATTTGATTTCACAAAGAAATCTTTTATTTTTCAAAACATGTTTCTTTATTTTATACTGAGCCACTTCCTTGAGCTTGTAGTGCTATATGGCACTTTTCCTGATTCATAACAGGTCACCTGAAACATGTTTGAAAAATGTTTTGTCAGTGGGAAATACTGAGTGAATCATTCTATTTTGCATAATGATGCATAGTTATTAATTACAGCATAAGAGCGATTACAATGGCTTCTATCTTATTTTTATCTGGCATTCTGTCACAATGGTGACGATGGTCATACCACTATTTAGATCAATGAACCTAAATAGTGACGGTTATCCCTGTAGGTCAATGAACCCAACAGTGATTATCCCGAGTAGGTCAATGAACCTAACTGGGAGACAATTAGTAATGTGCACAATACCCCACTAACCAGTAATTCAAGATATCCACGACTTAGTCCCTGTAATTATAACCTTTAAAAATAATTTGGAGTATTGTAAAATATTTGATAAAAAGAAAATAACTCACAAACTGTGAGAAAAGGAGAATGACTCACATTGCAAATTTATACGGGCAGAGCCTAGCCTACTGATTAGCCTTTTATCCTAATTTCAATAACAAGCACACAATTTGGGGTTAGTAATCAATCCAGCATTTACGATAACTCAGGAGATCAAATTCTCACAACGAATGACAAAGTGCAATACTTCATCCATCGAATTAACGATGATCCGTCAAATTAATGACGAACGATAAAGTATAATACTTCATCCATCGAATTAACGATGATCCGTCAAATTAATGACGAACGATAAAGTATAACCCTAATGTGGGCGGCACTTAAACATCCATTGGATATATTGATCGATCGGACAATGAATCGTAGCAGCGATTGTGCTAATACCCTGATTGCAGCATCAATTTAGTGCCTGTGTGTGTTAATTGAAGTATACAGAAGTTATCTCGGTGTATAATTGTGAATTCTTTCGACGTAAAATGTTCAGAAAGCAAGTGCCAATGTCCTCTATTTATAGCTGAAATTTGATCAACCATACGCACCGTAGGCCTAATATCCCCTGCGCATCGTATGGTACTTTAATAAGCCTGCGCATCGTAGGCCATACACCTCTACGCATCGTATGGTTTGAAAAATAGGGTTATAGAGTAGCCACGTGTGGGACTAGCTCTGATGATTTGACAAAATCGAATTCTCATATGTTGACAGCAATTTAAGTGGATAATCATCCACTAGGGTTTACCCCCCCTGAGTTTTAGGGGCCCTAATCCTGATTCCAACTGTTCTAGAAATTTTAGGGTTTGCACAGAATCACTTGGGTGTCTCAATTAGGGTTTCCTATTGGTCAAATTAATTTAATATTTATGACTTTTGATGAGAGTCGTTACATTCTCCCCAACTTAATAAAAATCTCGTCCTCGAGATTACTGGAATAATTGAGAATACATTTTCTTCCTTTTGGATTCCAGTTCCCAAGTATATTTAGGGTCCTATCTTTGAATCCCATTTTACTTAAACTAACACTATTTGTTTACCTTTATATCCTAGAAAGGTACTACCAAAGATTCATCTTATAGACATTTCTTGAGATTGGATATATGAAATATATCATGTGTTTCAACTAACCTTCCTGGTAGTTGTAAACTATAAGTAACTGATCCAATACGTTGAATTACTGGAAATGATCCTACATACTTTGGTCTTAGCTTTCCTTTCTTACCGAATCTAACAACTCCTTTCCGAGGAGATACTTTTAATAGTATTTTGTCTCCAACTCGAACTCCAACGGCTTTTATCTATTATCTGCATAATTCTTATGACTATCTCTTGCCGTTTTCAGCTTTTCCCTCGTGATACTGAATATCACAGTCGTAGTCACTTAGGATTTTCATTCATCTTCTTTGCCTCAAATTCTTCTTGCCTAAAAATATATATCTTAAATTCTTATAATCCATATAGATAGTACCCTTACTTTCATACAGATAATGTCTCCAAATTTTAAGGCAAAAATTATGGTTCCTAATTCTAACTCATGAGTGGTATAGTTCCTTCGTACCTTTTTCAATTGTCTTGATGCATATGCAATTACCTTTTTGCATTGCCATATACCTAAAAATCCTCAGTTCCTTCTGGTAAGGCTAGGATTGTAGTATTGGTTAACTTCTGTTTCAAGATACTTAAAGGTTTCTTCTTGTTTAGGTCCTTAATCAAACTTAACTGTTTTACAGGTTAACTTAGTTAATGGTATAACTATCTTAGAAAAATTCTTAATAAATCGTCTATAGTATCGGACTAAACTTCTAATTCCCATTGCGAATTAGGTAATCTTCCATTTGGTAATATCTACTATCTTAGCAAGATCTATGTGAATACCTTCATGATTCACCATATGACCTAAAATTGCATTTCTAGCAGCCAAAATTCATTCTTCGAAAATTTGGCGCAAAGCTTTTCTTTTCTTAACAAAGTTAAGAGTACATGCCAGTGCTGTCAATGTTCTTTCCTACTTTTGTAATAAATAAGTATATTATCTATGAAGACAATTACCAATTTATCCAAATATGGTTTATAAATCTTATTTATCATGTCCATGAATGCTGCAGGTGCATTCTTTAATTCGAATGGCATGATTGTAAACTCGTAATGATCATACCTAGTTCTGAAACAGTCTTAGGTACATCTTCCTCTGATATTTTTAATTGATAATATCCGTAACGTATGTCGACCTTAGAAAAATATCTATTTCCCCTGGATTTGATCGAATAGATCATTAATTCTAAGTAATGAGTATTGATTCTTAATTATAACCTTATTCAATTTCCTATAATCAATACACATTCTTATCGAAACTTTCTTTTTCTTAACAACCAATATTGTGCTAACCGATAAGGTTACCTGGTTTATCGGTATAATTCATGGAATTAGATGAATCTTAAATTCTATCTTCATATCTGATGGTAATCCAGGTAAATCTTCTGGAAATACATCTGGGTATTCTGAAATTACAGAAATTTCCTTAATTTCTTTATCTTTAGTATTAATGATTACTGAAATCATATATACTATTCCTTGCTTTCGTTCATAATTAGTAACTTTTATTACTGATATGAACTTCATAGGCTTACGTGGTTTATCTCCTGTAATCATAATTACTTCTCTGGTGGTTGATTGAATTTCTAAGAAATTCTGATCACAGATAATGATCATAACCTTGAATTCAACTAATAGAATTGTAGAAAACTTGTAACTTATTTCTATGTTCTGCATAACCTTATTTATTTTAACTGAATTCCCATCTGCCGTTTCTAATATAGAAATTTATCTAATGCTGGTTAATGGTAAGTTAAAAGTTTAGCAGAGTAAAGTATTTATAAAACTTTGGTTTACACCAGAGTCAAATAATACTTTTGTGTAAACGTTGTAAACTAAGAACATACCGGCTATCACATCTGGAATCATCTCGGCTTCATGAGTAGTCAGCTGAAAGGCTCTCGCATTCCTTTTTGCTCCTTCTGCTGGTTTGGCTTTATTGTCAAATGGTTTATTCAGTTTTGGACAATCTGGCCTAAGATGTCCAGTTTCTCTACAGTTGTAGCAAACTGAAAATTTCTTCCTCCTACAGTCTTCTTCTTGATGCCCTGGAATCTTTCAAAAATTGCAATATCCTTTGCATCTTCCAAAATGCTTCCTTTTGCAAAAATTGCAAAATGGACTAGTAGAAGATTGCCCATTCCCTCCTTTCTTGAAATTGTTATGGTTACCCGAACTGAATTCTTGGGTAATCTTTTGGGCTACTTCCTTCCTTCTATTTTCTTCTCTTGTCCGTACTAGCTCATCAGTCATAGTATTAGCTAATTCTACTGCATCATCAATCGTGCGAGGTTTCGCAGCTTTGACGATATTACGGATTTCGGAAATCAATCCCCAAATATAACGAGAAATAAGTACCGGCTCTGGCGAAGCCAGGGTTGGTACCACTCTAGCATACTCGAAGAATGTCGTAGTATACCCTCGACAATCTACATCCACCATCCGGTGGGTTAGAAACTTATTTGCCATTTGATCTTTTTCATATTCAGGACATAATTTTCTTTCTACAAGACTCTTAAATTCTTCCCAGTTCATAGCATACGCCATCCTTCTTCCTTTTGCTTGTAACACCGTATTCCACCATTCTAGCGCTACTTCTTTGAAAAGGTTTGATGCGTACATGACCTGATCATCCTGAGCACATTTACTTATGGCAATTACTGCCTCGATTTTCTCTAACCAACGCAGTCCCGCAGTCGCTCCTTCATTGCCTGCAAACTCAGTGGGTTTACAAGCAAGAAATTCTTTGTAAGTGCAACCAGGCGTTGCAACTTTCCTTTTCTTAGGCAGCGGAGCTTGCCGTGGTTCATTATCATGATCAACATGATTACTACCTCCATTTACGCTATTACTGAAATTATCTTCAGAAATACGTTTACTAGGAACAATTTGTTGAGGTTCGATTGGATTTTTAACAGCAGCAATGATTGCTGGAATAGCATTGGCTATCCCTTGAGCAACTATTCCTGGAATAGCGTTGGCTATCCCTTGAGCAACGATATTTTCTATATCTTGCCTAGTCACATATTGATCCCCCGGTTGTTGCTCAGATTGATTAACCTCATTAACTGGTTCATTATTAGCGTTTTCCATCTGATATCTAATTTATAGATACATAATTAGTATAAAGGAAATAATCCAATGTCATAATTTAATTGCACATAATCACATAAACGAATATACAAGCAAAATTTGTAACTTTCTAAAATTTCCTTATATCTTGCTTCTATATACACCCGTTTTATTATTTATTTTACACATACCGATTTTACTATTACTATTACACAATCATAGTTTCATAATCCCCTATCTTTTGTCAGGTGATGTTCTAGTAACGGCGTTCCTTCTCATCGTATTTCCAGGAGATCTGCCCCAAAATCTCTTGGATCCTATTCCCAGCATCTATTTTGTCAAAATGACGAAGTTCAGTCATATTCTCGTTACTTATTGGTGGATTTGGTAAAGGTTCTGGTTTGAACTTAGGAAAAAGCCTATAGGGATGGTTTTGTAACAGCATTTCATTATCCAACCATTCGTCTATATTCCAGTGATTCGAAGAGTTTGGAATAGATGGTTCTAAGTTCATAAAATTATTTTCATTAACAGGCTCAATAGTATCATCGGTTGCCATTATAAAATCTAGTTCTTCTTGAGATGGTAATCCCTTAATTTGTCTAGAGCTTTCCCCAATTTCCATTTTCTTAGGCTTAGGTTTCTCTAGAGGTAAAGCGTTGAATTCTATAGGTTCTTCTATGTCTAGAATATACCTATTAAAATCTCTGGAAACTTCTATTCTTACTGGATAGAGATTTAAATTCTGAAGAGCTTCTGACAGAACACTCATGCTGTTTAGCAAAATACACACAATTACTAAGTCATAACAAAATTTTATAAAACAACTTTTTAAATAGTATTTCAACTACCAAACCAACTAAAAATTAAAACGTACTAGGTTTTATTTGTAATTTATTTATAAATTTTCTAGACTGTAGATAATAAAAATACTAAACTTTAAATCAGAATATTTAAAGATTTATATTTACTATTACAGTAGTTAACATATAAAAATCTATATACTAAATAAGTATGATGACTTAATTTATATATATTAACTAGTCATTATCATGGTGGATATTGGTTAGTGCTGCCTTGTTTAAGCATAGGTGATCAGTCCATGCATAACTAAGGCTAGGCTATCCAATATCTGTCTTTGATAATAACCATAGTATTAAAATAACCTTAATACTACTACTATTAATATATTTATTAATAATAAAATTATTAATAATAAATAACTAAACAAATTTTTTTTTTAAAATAAGAGTATACTTCAAACATAAAAATATAATTTCTTTACCGCAATATAGTAATACTATATTTGTAAATTAGGTAATTTCATATATAATCAAGTAAATTTATATATAATGTTTTTCGATTAAAGAGCAATAAATATTACAATATATATAAAAATCTGCCCATACTATTCGAAATTAGTTAAATAATTAAAACATATAATCACAAAATAGCAATTAATAAAAATTATTAAGTATTTTCTAAATACTTAATTGGCTTAAATCAGTGGCTCGATAAGTGGCTCTGATACCACCTTTTTCTGTCACGGCCCCCGACCCAGTTTTACCCGTTTCAGGAGCCGCGGGACAGAAAATACTGCGGTATTTATTTAATTGAGTTTTACAGCGGAAGTTTTCATCAGGATCTTTTAAAATGTAAATATTTCCCGATTATTTTATTTCACAACGCGGGATATACCCGGTAATTTACAATCATTTGATTTCACAAAGAAATCTTTTATTTTTCAAAACATGTTTCTTTATTTTATACTGAGCCACTTCCTTGAGCTTGTAGTGCTATATGGCACTTTTCCTAATTCATAACAGGTCACCTGAAACATGTTTGAAAAAGGTTTTGTCAGCGGGAAATACTGAGTGAATCATTCTATTTTGCATAATGATGCATAGTTATTAATTACAGCATAAGAGCGATTACAATGGCTTCTATCTTATTTTTATCTGGTATTATGTCACAATGGTGACAAGTCACAATGGTGACGATGGTCATACCACTATTTAGATCAATGAACCTAAATAGTGACGGTTATCCCTGTAGGTCAATGAACCCAACAGTGATTATCCCGAGTAGGTCAATGAACCTAACTGGGGGACAATTAGTAATGTGCACAATACCCCACTAACCAGTAATTCAAGATATCCACGACTTAGTCCCTGTAATTATAACCTTTAAAAATAATTTGGAGTATTGTAAAACATTTGATAAAAAGAAAATAACTCACAAACTGTGAGAAAAGGAGAATGACTCACATTGCAAATTTATACGGGCAGAGCCTAGCCTACTGATTAGCCTTTTATCCTAATTTCAATAACAAGCACACAATTTGGGGTTAGTAATCAATCCAGCATTTACGATAACTCAGGAGATCAAATTCTCACAACGAATGACAAAGTGCAATACTTCATCCATCGAATTAACGATGATCCGTCAAATTAATGACGAACGATAAAGTATAATACTTCATCCATCGAATTAACGATGATCCGTCAAATTAATGACGAACGATAAAGTATAACCCTAATGTGGGCGGCACTTAAACATCCATTGGATATATTGATCGATCGGACAATGAATCGTAGCAGCGATTGTGCTAATACCCTGATTGCAGCATCAATTTAGTGCCTGTGTGTGTTAATTGAAGTATACAGAAGTTATCTCGGTGTATAATTGTGAATTCTTTCGACGTAAAATGTTCAGAAAGCAAGTGCCAATGTCCTCTATTTATAGCTGAAATTTGATCAACCATACGCACCGTAGGCCTAATATCCCCTGCGCATCGTATGGTACTTTAATAAGCCTGCGCATCGTAGGCCATACACCTCTACGCATTGTATGGTTTGAAAAATAGGGTTATAGAGTATCCACGTGTGGGAGTAGCTCTGATGATTTGACAAAATCGAATTCTCATATGTTGACAGCAATTTAAGTGGATAATCATCCACTAGGGTTTACCCTCCCTGAGTTTTAGGGGCCCTAATCCTGATTCAAACTGTTCTAGAAATTTTAGGGTTTGCACAGAATCACTTGGGTGTCTCAATTAGGGTTTCCTATTGGTCAAATTAATTTAATATTTATGACTTTTGATGAGAGTCGTTACACCATCCACCATGTCCTCAACCACCATCCAGCAACACAATTACCATCCAGCACCGCAACCACCATCATCAACTGCATCTTAACCATCCACCACTCTCATCAGCCTTCAAATTAAAATGTAGAGAAAGAGAGTGTGAGTGAGATAGAGAGAAAACCCAGAGTGAGACTAGAGAGACAGACAATCGGATGGATAGAGAGATAAACCAGAGAGGGGGTGGGTTATGGTAGTCGATTTGGGGTTAGTTTTGGTCTGAAATAGGGGTTGCGGTTTCGATTGCGGTCTAAAATTGGGGGTAAGGTGGTTGTGGTGATGAACTGAAAGAAGGGGATGGTCGGAGATATATATATATATAGAGAGAGAAGAGACAATCGAGTGGGTTGTGATAGTTGGAGAGAGAGTGGGTTGTGGTGGCCGGTGAAGGCTGAGGTGGGGTGGGGTGGTTGGGGGCAGAGAAGGCTGAGGTGGTGGTGGGCAGGGTGGCGATGAAGGCTAAGGTGTGGTGGGTGGGGGTGGTGAAGGTTGTGGTGGTGTAGGAACGTGGGTTGGGTGCGGTTACATGGATCCATATTTGTTTATTTTACAGGCGACGACTAGAAGTTGTAGGGATTTCGATGGCCGTTCAATTCTCCGATTAAACTCCGGTGGAAGTGGTCGTGGGTTGGGGGTGGCTAGGAGAGAAAGAGGTGAGAGGAGAGAGTTGAGTAATATAAAGAGAGATATTTATTATTTATATATATTATAAATATAAATTTTTAAACTTTAATTTTGATTTATTAATTTAAATATTTTAACTAAATATTTTAATTTTTGATTTATTAATTTAGTCCTTTCAGGTGTGAAATGACAAAAATGCACTCACACGATCAGATTTAACAAAAAAAATTTGACTGCATTAGTGCTAAATGATAAGACATGCAACAATTTTCCCTATAAAGGGCAAAAACTGTCAAAATTCGTTGTAAATGACAACGCCTGAAAAATGGTATCAAGATAAAGAACAAAACTTGTGAATTTTCCAAAATCTTAATAATAATATAACCCTTTATGAATACAATTGCCTAATCCAATTATAAAATTATATATATATATATATATATATATATATATATGTATATATATAGGGTTGAGTTTATTTCAGAATTCTAAATAACTACAGACATTTCAGAACTCTTAATAAATAATCATTTTATACATAAGTTTTTGTATTTAGGATCTTTTTATCATCTATTATATGTATTTTTTTGATTACATACATGTTAAAAGTAGTTTACATATGTTTAATTGCCAAAATTATATATATGTGGCATAACTAATTACATATATGTAAAAAATTAGTTTACATATGTGTAATTAAAAAATTACATATAAAAAATGATAAAATTACTCTTAACATGTATGTAATCGTAAAAATACACATAATAAATGATAAAATTATTCTAAACATAAAAATATATAAATAAAAAGATTGTTTATTAGGAGTTCTACGAGTTCTGTAAATATTTATGGTTCTGAAATGATCCTGGCCCTATATATATAGGGTGTGGTTCTAGAGTGAAAACTAATGTATTTGCGAACTGAGTGAACAAATCTTGGCCATTGGTTTACACACGTGGATGACTAGGATTTCATCATCAAATCGTAAAATACGCTAGTGTATTTCATCATCAAATCCTAGCCATTGATCTACACACATGTATGACCAGGATTAGTGCGCTCAGTTCGCAAACTACACTAGTGTTCACTCTTGAAACTAATCCTATATATATATAGGGTAAGGATAGTGTAAAAAGGGCCTAAAGTGTGAGAAGTGTATTATAACACTATATATAATACTATATAACACCATATAAACACCATATAACAATATGTAACACCATATAATACCATATAACACTATGTAACACTATATATCATTATATAACAAATATAACACTATACATCTATCATAGACATGCTATCAGACAACCTATAGTTTTATATTTGTTATATAATGATATATAGTGTTACAAAGTGTTATATGGTATTATATGGTGTTACATATTGTTATACGGTGTTTATATGGTGTTATATAGTATTATATATAGTGTTATAATACACTTCTCACACTTCTTACACTTTGAGCACTTTTTAGAGGATCCTTTACCTATATATATATATAGGGTCGGGATTAAGAGAAAACGGTGAAAAGTGTGAGAACGCTTATCGATCGTCCGATCAAAACAATCTATGGACTAGATTGGCGCGGTGGTGTTTTCGTAAATAACATCAACTTTATTACGTGGACGCGCTTTATTAAGGGTAAAAGGGTCTTTTGACTTCTCCACACAAAACGCCATCTCATGAAATAAAACGCAAAAAACAAAAATCACAGACCATTCCCAGTAAAAACGTCATTATATATAAAACACCAAACTTAATTACAGTAAAATCCCGCCTAAAAAAACCGCCAAAAAATCCTATATATACGACATCTCAGACCTTCAATTAAAAACACACACAAAAACCCAAACGACATATTTCATATATCCCATTCGCATTAGAAACGCCAAAAAACCTAAACATCAAATATTTTCTAACCCAAAAGGTTTTTTTGAAATTCAGTTTTGTTGTCTGTAAGATTTCGCTCAATGAAATGGACAAAAATCCTTAAGTGAGGATGTTGTCCATTTCATTTAGTAAAATGTTATTGACTAATCCTCAACTTCCATCCAATTTATAACGTCAAAACATACAAAAACATTATTTAAGCTTTGTTGTCAATAAAGTTTAGCTGTATGGGGTGGACAACATTGTCAGTTATCTTTCTTAACCGAGGATTAATAATGTTGTCCAACTCATACAGCAAAACATTATTGATTTTAGCATGATCAAATTTTGAGGTTTAAGGTGCTCTTATTTCGTGGCGTTCTTTTTATCGGTAAAACGCCAAAAAGGTTAAAAATCAAACATCGTTCATTGGGAAATACAAGATTGTTGGCTGAAGGGTCTTAACTCAATAACATTTTGCTGCATGAGATGGACAAATCTTCAAGAAAAAGATGCTGATGTCAGACTGGGTGCTTCCAAACAGCAACACAAAAAACTACTTGAAAAACAAAAAAAACAAAAAAACAAAATGAATCATATGAAAGTCGAACCAGCCAGTTAACATGATTCAAAAAAGAAGAAAGAGACGGGTGACAGTGAAGATTTGGAAGATCAATTGTTTATGTATTATTTTTTTTAATTTTCCTTTTCCGTTGATTGTTATATAACAAAAACGCATTATATAATAAAAACGCCAAAACAGCTAAAACGCTTGTTTAAACTCCAAACTCCCAAACTATAAGAAAATTACTTTGAAAAAGTATTATAAAAAACCCAAAATAAAAAAATAAAAAATAAAAAATAAAAAGCAAACTTGAAAATGTAACTAGAAACAGAAAATACAAATCAGTAATAAGTAATACTGAAGATAAGGAAAAATTTATTATATTAGAATCTAAAACGCCAAACTTGAAAGATGGGACGTGTTACAGACTTCAGAGATAAAGCTTATAAAAACAATAATTACAAACAGTAACTGAAAAGACGAATACTTTATTATAATAATGCACCGCCTAACTTAGGCGCCAAAAAGACATCCTATAAAATGATAGGACCCAGCAACTTCCATTTGATCAAACAAAAAAAAAACAAACAAACGCCAATACTACTAAATACCACTCACTGAAAAACGCCAAAAAATAAAGATTGCTAATATGCTTGGATATTCATAATTTTTCTTCGTGAAGTTTCATTGAATGAAATATTATCAGAAAGGAGTAACTCAGAAAGATTTTGCTGCATGAGATGGACAAAAAATCAAGAAAAAGATACCGATGGCAGTCATATGGCATTTTGTATTTTTTGTTCTTGAAGAAAGTTTGGATGATGAGAAGAGATCAATGACACTGAAGAGTGGGTTGATTATAAAGATGAAGATCAAGATAAAGAAAACGCGAAAAACTCACTCACACGTCATAGATCTATGTCCCTAAATATTCACAAAAAAAGCCAGTTCAACAAACGAGCAGGCAAAATAATCAAACCAACGGGTTTGTTAAGATGTAACACCCCGAAAATTTACGTCCTATAATGTCTTGACACGTGTCATAACCTTTGAACGTGTGAAAGAATGTCCTTGAAGGACTAAAGTTGACAAACAATGAAACTGTGTAAATATAAGGGTTCAAAGTGTCAACAATGAATAAATATACTTTACAATAACCCTACATGATGTTTATAACCTTAAACGAATGGATCATGGATCATACGAAGCGAATTGTGAAAGAAAGTGAGAGATTACAAACAACAGGGGTTAAATGTGTCAACATGTTAAAGATATACCTCTGAGTGACCTTATAGCAAACCCGAAGCCTTGTAAAGATTAATTATGCTCACTAGAATGTACCATAAAAAATTCACAAAGTTTCGTTATCATATGAGAAAGTTATGATAAAATTCGTGTGTGAGGGTTAGAATCGTCAACATAGAAAATTAGGGCTTTTCGGGTGATCACAAAGTTACCCGAGGACTTGACAAAGTGGGTATGAGTGTTAAAGCCCCCATATGTCAAATATAAAGCCTCTTAATGCAAGAAACAACTCGAAAACGACCTTTCGGGGGACCAAGGGCCAAAATGCAATTAAAGAAAAAATGGGAAACCTGAACATAAGGCTCAGGCGGCCCGCGTGAGATTTAACAAAATGTGAGGCGGCCCGCGTCAGACTGCCAGAACCAGAAAACGTGGACAGGTGCCTGTTTTAGTCCCTTAAGCGACTTAGATCGACTTTGGGCAATACAATGGGCTTCCTATCATGGTTTTGAGACTATAGGGGACACATGTAATGATCCTTGAACCTTGGTAGACCCATTTGGCATCCATCTAGCATGATTAAAGTTCATATATAAGTCACAAAGTTGCAACATGCAACCACACTTCATTTCTGGACATTTTGAGGAGCTCAAGACCTGATACAAGACTTCTTAATCATCCATTAGACTTATGTAAGTATGATTGACCCTTCTAAATTGAGTCTTGATTCGTTTATAGCCTAGAAGTCAAACCGTCGTAACTACGGTTTGACATAGTGATAGATCATAAACGGTCCAGAGTTTTGTCGAAGCGAAAGATGTTATAAGTTGGTATTTATGTAGACAATTAACCCCTAAAAGAGCACCCACTGATTCAAATCCTAACTATGTCGTTTGTCGAGTCAAACTTATTCCGAAAAAGTCAACAGAATCATTAAACCTGTAATTAACGATCCAGAAGGCGTGTAATCGGTTTTAACATGAATATAACTTTAAAATAAGTATAATAACTTGTCTACGCTTGTTTGATTCGACAACTCTCTGTTTTGAACTGATTCGGAGCCGAAAGTCACATAGTTTGACTTTCTGCTTTGACTTCGATTCTGAACCGATTTATATAGGTTTAGACATGCCTTAAAGTTCCATTAGGACCTAGTTACATGTTGGTATAACCCTCTGCGTTTATACCACTTGAAACCTCGATTGTCCGACGGTTCCGTTAATTGCCTAAATAATGACCACATTACCCTTATAGCCATAAAACGAGATTTTTAGAAATATGAAAGTAAAATAATCTTAGTTACTGATTATTGATCATGTCTGCAAAATTTCACGTCAATCGGAAGTCTAGATTAGGAGTTATGCTTAATGACGTAATTATAACGTTTATTAGTAATTAAACGGCGTCATTAGTGTAAAACCTATCTAAACCCAATTTTTGACACCAAACCTTTTACCTACTGAAGTAACATAATATTTTAGGATTTTTGAAGATTTTTAATTATTTTTAAACTGATCATAAACTAGGTTTATTGCCTTAATTCGGTAAATACCGATTTTACCCTTTTCGGGTATAAAATGAGTTTTACAAATCCTTTTGATACCAATCCAATTGCTACTGATTTTAAATAATAAATGTAGTGTTTTGAACCTATTTAAATGATCAGAAAACTCAGAATACTATTTTAAACCGTACGTCGCTTAAACCGGCGTTATACGCGTATTATACGCATAGTTTGAGTTTAAAAACGTTTTGACACATAAGACTTATTACCAACTCTAATAACCTGTTAAAATAAATTATTTTTCTGAATTATTCAGACCTGAGTCGCAGGAGTTTATTAAATCCCTTTTTATAATCTTTAAAATGACCAAAATACCTCTGCGGGGCTTAATATGAGTTTAAACTCGTTTTTGGCATTATGGAAGGTATCCTACTGATATCACAACATATTTAAGGCATGTTAACTTAGGAAACCTGTTTAGGACTCTTATGGTTACCCGTTACGCTTCATGCGCATTCGGTTCGGTTTATGTAACTAGTTTACATAAATTAGCCGAAACGGGTCAAACCTTATCGTTATTATCTCAAAATCCAGAATGTGTATAATATACCCATATTATACAAGTCTCCGAACTTGTCGGGTCTAAAACATATTCTATTCCGGTCTTCGCTTAATCATGTGTTTGAACCGTATATTTCCTTAAGACTAACCGGTCTAAGCTTAGGCTTAATTAAAGACACTTTAGTATTCTAATTGGTTGTTTATACCATCATTCCAGACTAGAGCCTTCCGGTAAATTGTACCTACGCTTACTTAAGTGAATACGGCTGAGTTATTATAATTCTTACTATTTAAGATAGGAGCTAGCTCAGGTAAATACTCTTAACTTATTTTCCCTATTACGGGCTTGGGATACGGTAATATAAATACCGCATGGTCAGGTATGGGATTCAAAGACCAATGAGTCGGGAAATCCAAATAACCTGTTTTAATTCGTATTTCTTGACTGAAACATTGGGGATTAATGCGACCGTGTCCTGGATATCCTTGACTCATTAAATTGCAATGGCCACGACTTAAGCACGGGGTGTAGGCATACACCTGACAGATGCTATATGCTAATTAATTATACCCAATAAGGGATTCCCAATAGGGGAATAGTGGTGTGTCGGTTAATCTTGAACCGGCATAGAACCGGGCCCCGTATGTAGAGCAAGTTATGTAAAACTGATAACATGAGATATAGTTTGTCCGAAGTATAAAAGATTAATATTGACTTGAGCATTTTAATCAAAGTGTCAATATATTTTCGTGCCTTGTGCACCTAAACCAATTTTCTTAAACCCTTTTTAAATGAGTCAGTTGAGTGTATTTACCAGTGAAAACTGACGTATTTTCCAAAGTCTAAGTGACAGGTACAAGTACATAATAGGCTGGAAGCTGCTCAGGACTTGTTAGATGAGGAATTTGCAACTCCTCCACATAAGCCATTAGTCTGATAATTTCTTTTGTTGTTTTAAGATCCGCCTGTGGATCCTTACTTCCGTTGTAATACTTTGATGTTACACTATTTCGGATTGTAATAATTATCTTTTGCTTCCGCTGTGCATTTATATATTGTGTTGTTTGACTATGATGTTGCCAACCACGTCACGTTACTCCCCCACCTGGCCCACCGGTGATACGTGGAAATTCGGGGTGTGACATAAGTTTTACATAAAACGCCATATATTTGGTGACAATTCTAGTACTATTAAAGAAGAGAGAAATTGATGACAGTGAAGATTGGGAAGAAAGATCCGATTAGGATTTTTAATTTATTTTCTTCGCCTGTATTTTTTTTCCTGTGGTTGAAATATAATCTAACAATAGTAAAACGCCAAGATAACACAAACGCCAAAATGTTTATAAAAAATAATAGAACAATGGGGCATCTTGTTTAAAACGCCTTGGAAAACACCATTCAGATAGATTTTCCGACCCCCTGTATACGATTTCAATAAATGCCATAAACGCCAAAATGTTAATACAATGAAACCATTAAAAGCCATTAAATATTGAATTTGGTTAACTCCAAAATGTTAATACAATGAAACCATTAAACGCCATTAAATATTGAATTTGGTTAACGCCAAAATCTTAAACCACAAAAATTAAAACAAATATTGGGAAAAGCGGAACTGGAAAAGCAGAATATGAAAGGACAAAAAAGCCCCTCCGCCCTTTTCTAAACGGCGTGACACATGTTGGGCCATGAAGTGTTCTCACCGTTCTCACACTTTTGAGCGTTTTCTCCTGATCCCGTTTCTCTCTCTCCCTCTCTCTCTCTCTCTCTATATATATATATATATATATATATTATGTGAACATATCGGGCTAAAGTATTGGTTGGTTCCGGTATAAACCATATTTATCCTACAAACCGTAAGAACATATCCTAGCACTTAAAAAAAGTTAAATTAGCACATACCAAAACAATACATACATAAAAGTAACACATTTGAATTATATTAGCACATAAAAATTAATCAAGATAAATGATTTTAGCATATATTTGAATGATATCAACACTTTTCTTAATCATCACATTGAAAACAAAAGAAGATCTAAATAAATAAATAATTGTTTGTTAACATATTTATAGGGAACTCAATACAATTGATATTATTTAGGATATTATTTTATCGTTTCTCTATAATTGGTTGGATGTCAAGTGACACTTTTTAAATGGTTCTTACAATTTGTATGCAAAATGTGGTTTGTATTTGATACTACTCCAAGTATTGTAAGCTAGAAAGCACTAGTAGAGGTGCACAAAATAATCTGTAAATGAGCTAAAGTATTGTAAGCTAGAAAGCACTCATAGAGGTGCGCAAAATAAATAACTGAAACCGTTTATTAACCAAAATTGTAATTAATTTAATAACTGATTAGTGTTTTTTAACTATAGGTTCGTAACCGGTTTAAGAATTTTTAAAAGAAACCAGTCTTAATTGATTTACCAGTTAACCCGACTAAAGAAAAAACCATTTTAACTGAACCGGCTAGAGAAGAAACCTTTTTGTGCACCTCTAGACACTAGGCTGCCGACGATATATTGGGCATCCTTCCGGCCCATTGAGAGATGAACCACACCCTTGATAAATCTTAAAGTATATATTGATACAAATTCTTTTCTTTATCAAAAACACATTAATTACTTCACTTAATTAATATAAAACTTTTATTATAATTTACTCTTTTCTTTTAGAGATATTTTGTTTTTGTTGATTTACGTAAGTTACCATTATTTATTTACTTTACGTAATTCATGAATTCAAGTTATTAATTTACATTTGTATGATTAAATTAGATGAGAATCATTATTCTACAAAAGATCCAGTTTGTTTGTACGAAGTGTAGAAGGTTTTCAAACACAAGGGCATTATAGACTTGTAAATCCACCTTCAAGCAACTATAACCTTTTCATATGACAATAACTTTAAGAAAAAAATTACACCATTTTAACAAGCATTTCATTATTTTTTAATTTGAATAGGTTGTTGCAATAGGTCGTGCGTTGTGATGGCAACTCCTTAGTTGTTTATAGTTGGCAGCACGCCATGTGATATGTTAACCATAAGCATTGTGGTTACATTGTACGATGATGACATTAGCTTGTGGTACCCGCACACGACATTATGCGTGGCACAAAAGTATTTTAGTCAGGGATAAAAGAAAGTATAGCAATGTGTTATCAAGGAGAAAAGTTTGAATGGTTAAAGTTGTTAATTAACAAAAGTTAAAAGTGAATATGTAACTTGCTTAAATACGAGACGAGAGAGTGAAGTTGTAAAAGTTTGGTGGTATTATTGTGAAAGTTTGGGGGAGTTTTGTTTATATGTTAAAAAATGTTTGAAGGTGTTTATGTCCTATGTAAAAAGTTAGGGGGTGTCTTGGTCGGTGGCTTCTTAACACACATTCTTCTTTTCCCTTCCCGGTTCCAGTTCCAGTTGTAATTAGTATAGATGAGAAAAACACTTCTAATCTGCTGCAAATGTTCTTCACATCAGGTGCAATCGTTGCCCCCTATGTGGGTTTGCTTTTGATCGTAAATTTCTGCTATTTGTGACTAGGGTTTTCTTGTTCGTGTTTTTTTTTTTTTTTTTTTTTTTTGCTATTGATTTATGAACTAGAGGGTGTTTTGTATTCAGTCCGTAGGTTTTTTTTTTCCGCAGATGTGAAACTGGGGACGCATGTTGCGCTGTTGTACATTTATTAGTTTTGTTTTTGCTTGTTTTGGAAGAGAGTTTAGCTATTGAGTTTACATGCACACCAGATGTTTGGTTTAATGCCTCAATGAAAGATGCGTCTTTTTTCATTCATGTGTATTCCCTAGCTTCTTTTGTATACTAGATCGACATTCATGTTGTAGTATCCAGTAGATCATTTTTCATGTCTAAATTGGGGATGAGTGCTAAATTAGGGTTCTTGAACCTAAAAGTCGAGGTTTTTGATTTAATTGATTCAAAGAAAAAAAAAGTTTGTAAATAACAGGTTATATGGATGTTGATATATACCTAGACTCATATTTATATATGGATAAATTTCACATACCCTTGAATGAGTGACCCACTGACCCGTTTCTTTTTCAGGAAAGTTTATGAGCTTTTATTAACTAATTATGTTATTTGTTCATAAAAGTAGAACTTTAGTTTGATGGCTGTGTGTAGATTTGTATGTTGCATCATACGTACCATGCAGATTGCTTTTGGAAATGGTCACTTAATCTGTTAATTGGACTATATCTATGTGATTCATTTGGATATTTTAGGCTGCTAATGTTCACTTTGAAAGTAGTTTAAAAAGTAGGTATGTTCTGATTTTTTATTTTCTACATCAGTTAGTTGTTAGCTGTTATTCATACAAACCCTATAGGTTCTTTTATATCCATATTTCATTTTATTAGATTAGATTACTTTTTGCTATTTGTTTTATTAAACTTTGTCATCTCATGTTTGAGTGAACTGACTTATATTCTTGCTTTTAACAATTCATTTGGATTTATAATGGTTATAAAAATATCCTAGAAATGTCTTTTAATAATTCTTAACAACATAATTTGATATTATTGGTTATATTAGTACTGGTGTTTTCTGATCAGAAATTACACGTTTTGTCCTTATAATACCATTTTTCAGACGGTGTCATTTTCAACGAATTTTGGCAGGTTTTGGCCTTTATAGGAAAAATCCATGCATGTTACTTCCTTTGGCCCTAATCCAGTTAGTTTTTCTTGTAAAATCTGATCATGTGGACCCCATATAACGGGGTTATGGTGTCCTCAACCACCATCCAGAAACATAATTACCATCCAGCACCGCAACCACCATCATCAAATGCATCTCAACCATCCACCACTCTCATCAGCCTTCAAATTAAAATGTAGAGAGAGAGATTGTGTCTGAGATAGAGAGATAAATCGAGAGTGACTAGAGAGAGAGAGAGTCGGATGGAGAGAGAGATAAACCTGATAAGGGGTGGGTTATGGTGGCCGATTTGGGGTTAGAGTTCCGATTTGGGGTTAGTTTTGGTTTGAAATAGGGGTTGTGATTTCGATTGCGGTTTGAAATTGGGGGTAAGGTGGTTGTAGTGATGAACTGAAAGAAGGGGATGGCCAGAGAGAGAGAGAGAATAGACAATCGAGTGGGTTGTGATGGTTGGAGAGAGAGAGAGAGTGGGTTGTGGTGGCCGGTGAAGGCTAAAAAACCTTTGACTCTCCACACTCTCTCTCTACAAAACCTCTGGTCTCTCCACTCTCTAAAAGCCTTCACTATTCGCTGTTGAGAAACCCCAACCGTACCAAGAAACCCCAACCGTACCAAGAACACAAATGAATAGAAGAAACAATGAGTATTGAGAAGCCAGGGGATGGGTAAATCGAAAGTGAGCCTGATTCAAAAGAACTAATCAAAACGAAATTGAGAGTGAAATTCGACTAACCTTTGACGAAAAATTAACATGTAGAATTGATTGAATCTTTGTGATTGATTTGCAGAGGGGAGATGAAGATGAAGAAAACCTGGTAGCGTACATTAAATAGGGTTTGCAAATAAAGAAGGTAGGAAACAGGAAAGCCATCTTTCAATTTCAATTGCATAAAAGCCCTTCATGTATGGAGATATGGTTATAAAAATAATATCTTAAATTATTTTGTTTTATTTTTACATAATAGCCCCTTGATATAATTTATCTTACACAATAAACCCTTGAATGCTGAAATTACAATAGTACCCTCATGTGCCTTGCACATGACTAGATTTAACCAAAAAATCTAACTGGGTTTGGCCTAAAGGACAAAACGTGCAAGATTTTGAAAGGTAAAGGATACCGCCTGTCAACTTTTGCGCTAAAGGACAGCGCCTGAAATTTGATGCAAACATAAAGGACAAAACTTGTAATTTACTCATTTTTAAAAGAAACCGGTCTTAATTGATTTACCAGTTAACCAAAAAAATAAGAAAAAACCGGCCAAAGGAATAACCAAAAAAATGTGAAAAAAAAAACGGTTAAAGAAAAAATGAGATAAGCCTACTTGTTCGATTAACCGAACCGACTAGAGAAAAAACCATTTTAACCGAACCAGCTAGAGAAGAAACCATTTTGTGCACCTTTGCACCTATAGACACTAGGCTTCCGACGATTTATTGGGCATCCTCCCGGCCCATTGAGGGATGAAACACACCCTTTATAAATCTTAAAGTATATATTGATACAAATTCTTTTCTTTATCAAAACACATTAATTACTTCACTTAATTAATATAAAACTTTTATTATAATTTACTTTTTTTTTTCTTTTAGAGATATTTTGTTTTTGTCGATTTACCTAAGTTACCATTATTTATTTACGTTACGTAATTCATCAATTCAATTTATCAATGAGTAAATTGTCAAAATCGTCCCTGAGGTTTAGGTATGTTTGTCAGTTTCATCCAAAACAACTTTTCTGTACCATATTGTCCTTCACTTTTGAGACTTTTTGTAATTTTCATCCAAACATTTAATTTGCTTTGTTTTTTTCTATTAGACATTTGGATGAAAATCGTAAAAAATCCCAAAACTCAAGGACGATTTTGGCCAAAAAGTTAGACGTTTGGATGAAAATGGCAAAAAGTCTCAAAAGTTATGGTCCAAAAAAGTTGTTTTGGATGAATCTAACAAAAATACCCAAACCTCAGGGACGATTTTGGCAATTTGTATGATTAAATTAGATGGGAATCATTATTGTACAGAAGATCCAGTTTGTACGAAGTGTAGATGGTTTTCAAAGACAAGGGCATTCTAGATTTGTAAATCCACTTTCAAACAGGTATAACTTTTTCATATGATAATAACTTTAAGAAAAAAAATACACCATATTAACGAGCATTTCATTATTTTTAATTTGAATAGATTATAATAGTGTATAAACTAGAACTCATGTAGGTAATTTTACCATTTCATATACACTAGGTTGTTGCAATAGGCCGTGCATTGTGGTGGCAACTCCTTAGTTGTTTATAGTTGGCAGCACGTTATGTGTTGTGTTAACCATATGAAAACGAATGTTTCAACGTATCCAATCTAACTGAGTGTAACATATATGAGCATTGTGGTTACATTGTACGATGATGACATTAGTTTGTGGTACCCGCACGCGACATTACACGTTGTATACTTTTTACACACGTTACGTGCGTAACATTAACATCATTAACATAAAAAAGAGTGTGTGTCGGTCATTGCGAGGTAAAGTCATAAAAATATTTTAGACAGGGATAAAAGAAAGTATAGTCATGTGTTATCAAGGAGAGGGTTAAAGTTGTTAATTATCAAAAGCTAAAAGTGAATATGTAACTTGCTTAAAGACAAGACGAGAGAGTGAAGTTGTAAAAGTTTGGTGGTATTATTGTGAAAGTTTGGGGGAGTTTTGTTTATATGTTAAAAAATGTTTGAAGGTGTTTATGTCCTATGTCAAAAGTTAGAGGGGTGTCTTGGTCGGTGACACACCGTCTTCTTTTCCCTTCCCTGTTTCATTCCAGGTGAGTTTAGTAATTAGTATAGATGATTCATCCTTCTAATCAGTTGATTCAGTTGCTGTTTTAATTTCAATCGTTGCCCCCTTTGTGGGTTTGCTTTTGATCGTAAATTTCTGCTATTTCTTGTTCGTGTTTTTTTTTTTTTCCTTTTGCGATTGATTTATGAACTAGAGGGTGTTTTGTGTTCAGTTCGTAGGGTTTTTTTTTCTGCAGATGTGAAATTGGGGACGTTTGTTGAGCTGTTGTACATTTATTAGTTTTGTTTTTGCTTGTTTTGGAAGAGATTTTAGCTATTGAGTTTACATGCACACCAGGTGTTTGGTTTAATGCCTCAATGAAAGATGTGTCTTTTTTCATTCATGTGTATTCCCTAGCTTCTTTTGTATACTAGATCGACATTCATGTTGTAGTATCCAGTAGATCATTTTTCATGTCCAAATTGGGGATGAGTGCTAAATTAGGGTTCTTGAACCTAAAAGTCGAGGTTTTTGATTTAATTGATTCAAAGAAAAAAAAGGTTTGTAAATAACAGGTTATATGGATGTGGATATATACCTAGACTCATATTTATATATGGATAAATTTCACATACCCTTGAACGAGTGACCCACTGACCCGTTTCTTTTTCAGGAAAGTTTATGAGCTTTTATTAACTAATTATGTTATTTGTTCATAAAAGTAGAACTTTAGTTTGATGGCTGTGTGTAGATTTGTATGTTGCATCATACGTACCATGCAGATAGCTTTTGGAAATGGTCACTTAATCTGTTAATTGGACTATATCTATGTGATTCATTTGGATATTTTAGGCTGCTAATGTTCACTTTGAAAGTAGTTTAAAAAGTAGGTATGTTCTGATTTTTTATTTTCTACATCAGTTAGTTGTTAGCTGTTATTCATACAAACCCTATAGGTTATTTTATATCCATATTTCATTTTATTAGATTAGATTACTTTTTGCTATTTGTTTTATTAACGAGGTGACGCTACCCGCGCGTTGCGGCGGGAGTTGATTACCAAAGAGTTTTTTTTTTCTCGTCTGGTCTATGATGTTTGATTTATTTATTTATTTATTTTTTTGTCATTTTCGTCCAAATCAATAACTTTTTCCAAAAATAATTAACTCAGAGGTAATTTGGTCAGATAACATATATCCTTTTTTATACCTTTTTCATCCAAAAAAACCTTTTAGCATTTATCTTTTTAGATTATATAATTCTAATACTAACAAAAATAACAATTAACATTAAAATTACTGTATAAAAGATAGATATAAGTTGATGTTGCCGCGCATTGCAGCAGAAATGTAAAAATGAATGTCCAAGGTGATGGTTTTATGTTTCAGGTTGGATAATAATTATGATAGAGTATATGCATCCTATCTAAGACCGTGGGGTATGGTGGGGCGGGGTTGGGGGCATGGTGTGACACGTGGAGTATCGGGCACCCAAGACCAAAAGCCAATTTCAAAGGGGTATGGTGGGGCGTGGTTGGGGTGGCGTGGAAAAAAAGTCAATTACAAATGGCTAGTGCTCTTGGCCAATGAGGTTCCGCCATGTCATGTGGGTAGCCCCGCCCAACGCCCGGGCTGAAACCCCCGCCCAAGGGGCCACGCCCAAACCCAAGCCCACCCGGGGTGGTGACTTGGGCGTTTATACCCAACCCACGACCCAACTCCCGCTCCATACCCCATAGTATAATTCTTTATTTACGTTCTTTAAAAGTGTTTTACACAAATATTAAATGGATAAATATAAATAGCTTCTAAAGAGTTTAATATAGTTACTTGAATACTCTTAGATATTATTCATGCGTCATATATAGCTGGTGGTATATGCTAACATTTAAATAGAAAACATATAACATTTTCATGCAAATACAAAACCTATTCCGTAAATCAAGTTGTGCTTGATTTAAGCTAAGAATTTAAACGCCGTGACTATAACTTTGAATGAAATAGAACCTTGAACGTGGCTTTTGACTGCGTTGAACCTAGAAAATTTACCCGCACGTTGAGGCGGGTTTGTTTTGCGTGTGCACTCGAGTAAGGTTAGCATTTCATGTATTACAAAGCAATAGCATTTTTAGAGTTTGAAGGCTTGTGAGTTGTAGTTAGGGGCGGAGGATAACGGAGGCCCGGGGGCGGAGGATAATGGAGGCCCGGGTGTGCCTCGGTTCCACCGATTTTTCGTGCGTAGGGTTAATTTTACCGAAAATTTGTTTTTTTAGTGTAAAATATTGGATTATTAAGAGTCCGGCCCCACCGATTTAGATTTTTAGAGTCCGACCACAGCGAGTTTCCGTTCAAGCTCCGCCACTGTGTGGTCTTATAATTTGAACTTTCCATAGTGTTGTAATATCATGGAGAAAATATACAACTTAGTTTTAAAATCAAAATCAAAATTTGGTTAATTTTGAAAGAAAATTGGATTTAGAACGAAATCAACGAACGGAATGAAATATCAACTCAATTTACAACCAAGGCTAAAATGCACATGTAACATATAAACCAATGAAACATCAAATCAATTTGCAACCAATGCTAAAGTGTCGGGTAACATATAAACCACAGTTGCTTTGTGTTTAAACCGAAGAAATTAGTGGTTTTGAATCTACCTTGAAGCATAAAACCAATGTGCGCTGACACCTTCAAATCATACCTCCATGATTGTATACTAATGCAAGATGCAAATAAGCTAGAAGCCTGAAGAAAGTGTATGGCTGACCTTCTAAAGATTGCAGCATCCTATCTTTTTGGCTGAATTCGCCATGAAAAGAGAACATATAGTGCGGTAGTTTGTAAAATCTATATAGAATATGTAAAGATTATCTGAAAAAAAGGGTACATCAGGCCAAGCTATATTTCTGACCTACATGACCACACTAAAGCATTTTACTTCCAAAATGCATAAAGTGTTTGGAAGAACGGCCCAACTTCAAGTATGCATGGTTGGGGAACTTCATCATATGTTTAATATAATGATAGGAAAATACATATTAATCAAACTTAAAAATCCAGATTGTGTGTCACGTAGATTCTACCCATTGTGAAATGCATCCCAGTACACACTATCTTTAAAAACAATCCATGAAGATATCAACAATTTCACCAAATCTACGCACATAGATTCCGTTTCGTTGTTTTTCGTATAATAAATCATGATATGTTTCAAAAGCTCAACGAAATCATTTGTATAAACAGCATCATTCACGTTACACGGAAATTGAATGGCTAGATGCTTCAACGTTATCCTTCAACGTCTGGTAATGATAGTCGTTACTGTTTTTATAAATAACTGACCAGACAAAGAACAACTCCAGGAAATTCAATATCCATTGCGATGTGAATCGATAATCGTCAAAGATTTCTCGAATCAAAGCGAATTATTCTTCGAAATTGTCATTCCACGCCTGGCGAATCAGAATCGAATTGCCTTTTGCAAAAGCGACATTTCTCATAACAAAATAGTAAGGTTTTTATCAGATTTTCAGGATCAACGCGAATTCTGCTTCGAAAAGCAATTATTAAATTATGAAGCAAATTTGAGTGTTCAGATTCTTATGCTACGTGAACGCTTGCATATATTCTGAAATTAATTGTTAAATAAAGAATGATGAATCTTCATCAGTTAACCCCGCGAATCTGAATCGAATCGCCTTTTGACAAAAGTGATTATTGAACGATGAATCGGATCACCTTCGTGAGGAAACATAGCATGGATGAATATGAATGTTTCCGACTCCGAATGTTTGTATATCGGTTATTGAATGATGAAGCAATGTGATGGCGGTTATTGAATGATGAAGCGTTTTGATGGTGGCCGGAAGTTGTAGGTATGAAAAGAGATTCAATGATACTTGGCGATTCGATATTCATTCCGTATTGGTGGGAAATTTTAGTTTTCATTTCAATTGAAGCTGTGGTCATTGTATGATACATAATATGGTAGTATGATTTCAGGCGGTGGAAGTAAACGTGGGAAACGGTGGAATATAATTCTGCATGAAACGGTGCCTTCATCCGAAATGATACGATGGTGCGCAAACGCAACTTAAGTTACTTTTTGTATGTATGTATATAATAAAAAAAAGGTAACCTTTCATCAATAACCTTTTCTATTGGACACGACTTTTAAACAAAATATACGTAACCTTTCCATCAATAACATTTTCTAATGGACGCGGTGTAACATTTCCATCAATAACCTTTTCTATAATTAAACAAAACATACGTAACCTTTCCATCAATAACATTTTCTAATGGACGCGGTGTAACCTTTCCATCAATAACCTTTTCTAATGGACGCGACTTTTAACCAAAAGAGACGTAAGCCAAGTTACTTTTTGTAGGGTTATTAATATACGACACCTTAATTATTTTTGTGTCCTAGGTTACCTTTCTAATACTGCTATCTTTTACATGACCACTCACTCTCTGTTCGATTAGGTTAAACTGAGAGGTGTGTGTGTGTGTATAGGGATACCGATGGGAGTAACGGTCAAGTCATCAGTCAACATCGGATTGAAAACAGGGTACTCTGTTTTGGTCACCGTAGCAGCCGGTTTCGTCGGAATCCACATCAGCGCCGCCTTGAGATGCCGTGGTGACTACGTTTTAGGGTTAGACAATTTTAACAGTTATTACGATCCTACCCTCAAAAGGGCTCGTCAACATGTGTGGAAAAAAGTGGGATTTTCATTGTGGAAGGGGACATAAAGGACACCGGTTTGCTGAACAAACTCTGAGGTAGTTCATTTTACTCCTGTTATTTATTTTGCTGCTCAAGCTGGTGTTAGATATGCAATGAAGAAACCCAAAATCTTATACTCATAGTAATATTACTGGTTTTATTATTGTTCTTGAAGTATGCAAAAATGCAAATCCACAGCCTGCAATTGTTTGGGTATCTTCTAGTTCTATTTATGGGTTGAATACAGAAGTACCCTTTTCGGAAAAAGGTTTCGGAAAAAGATCGAACTGATCCTATACGCTGCAACGAAGAAAGCGGGTGAAGAAATCGCTCATACGTATAATCATATTTATGGGTTGCCTTTGACGGGTTTGAGGTTCTTTACGGTTTATGGACCATGGGGTAGACCCGATATGGCTTATTTTTTCTTTAGTAAAGATATCTTGAAACGAAAATCGATTCCCATTTTTGAGTCTAGTAATCGTGGGACTGTTGCGCATGATTTTACTTTTATTGATGATGTTGTAAAGGGTTGTTTAGGTGCTTTAGACGCCACTGAAAAGAGTATAGGAAGTGGTGGGAAGAAAAAAAGGGGTGGCTCAGTTTAGGATAGTTTCTTGATTGAAGGTTGACTTGTTGTGTGTATGTGTTTTTTTCTTTTCTTTTTATTATAAATTTCTTGATATGAGTTTGGTTTTTGTGATCTCATGATACATTTTTACATTCAGCATGACTTTATGATTTCCTTTGTTTTGTTACCTCTTTACTAATCTTTCTTTTTATTGTAATTTGTCAACTGAAGTTGCTAGTATAGGGTTATCAAACAATCGTGTCGTAATAGTAGCTGTGCATTCTTGCCATCTAAATCGCAATCACCAGTTGTTACATAAATCTATTAACAACCTAGGGCAATAGTTGTGTAAACTTTATAGGTCATGTCTACTTTATTTATCCATTATTTATAAGATATTGCAACTACATGAATACCTTCCGAGTTACTACCAAGAGAATTAGATCTTTCTAGGATACAATGTTGTTGGGAGATTAAATTTGTGATCACAATCAAGCTAAAACTTAGCTAATACCCTACATTCAATGTGAGTTAGTTTGCAGCGGGATATTAGTTAATCAATGTGTAAGGTATCACTGTTTCATCGTCAACTGATTCACAATATGCGCAAAACAATAAACAAGAGTAGAAGAACAATTGCTAGAAGCACAAGGTATTAATCAAAATCGATTGTTTCAATACATCATGTAAAACTAGTTATAAATTAAAATTGAATTTACAGAGGGTTTTCTAGCTAACGCTCTAGCTATGAAGAGGGTGACATGCAAATTTTCTCTGAATTTGCACACATTAAACTATGGGGTCAAGTGATAATAATATCAATGCAGGCTCGTGTATCTATATTCTTGTTGAGACGTACGGAATTGACAAGTGACAATTATGTATAACATCCTGTCAACAGATTGTCTTCGTCAAATGATAGGCTAACACGTGGCATCTCTTCTTCATTAGCGAGACTTCATCAATCTTCACTAGAGGTAACTCGCTTCAGTGGTAAGTTCCATAATCCTCATTAGTGGTAACTTGCCGTCAGAGGTAATCTCCATTAATTCTTCAACAATTATAAGTTCCAATCAGAGTTACATAACTTAGCCCAAGGGTTCCTTGAAATTCACAGCCTAAAAAAAACGAATAAATATCTAGTTAAAAAAATCCATTACTTATCCTCGTATAACTTCAAACGTAATGAAAGTTATGCCCTTTTTACCTTGAATCATTTTCCAGTCCACTTCTCTGTGTCTAGTTGCAACAAATACGATTATGCCCTTTTTAGCTTGAATCATTTTCCAGTCCACTTCTGTGTGTCTAGTTGCACCAAATACGAGTCTGCAGTCTGCTAGATCATGGATTAGCTCCGTATCCCTATCACTTAATAATAATAATTATTATTATTATTTTTATATAAATTTAGACAAAAATTTCTTTGGATTGATCCAATCCGATCCATTTTGAACGACTCCAACAACTACTAGTAACCATGTTGATTAGTCAAAGGCTTGGTTAAGTTAAAGAATGAGAAATTGCTAAATATTTGAGTTGCATACCACTGAGATGCAGGATAGACTCGTGAGAGTTTTGTTCCAGGTTACATGAAGCTACTTATCATTTCTAGGCTTTCTTCACTCGCACTGTTTGCAAAATCTTTAACATCTGTGACTTAATTTGTTTCTCATGTTTGTTGCTTCTTTGATTTCTTATTGAACCTTATCTTGAATCTCAGGATGTTTGCAGAGCATGTAAATGAACCAAATTATGGCAATAGATGTAGCCAGCCTCCTTTCCACCAATTATGAAGTTATTTTGGATGTGTGTTGTTGATTTGCAGAAACCTTGATAGAATATCTTCTTTCTTCAACTGCAATTAGAAAACTTCAAGGGTCAAACAATACACTTTGATATTAATGGCCGAACCCATTGCTTTTCAAATTCAATATAACAAGAATGTTACAGAAACAACTTTTTACATTGAAGATTATGTGGACCCTGTTGCATTTCTGTACCAGCTAAAAAAACTATTCTCAAAACATCATGGTAATCAATTTTGAAGTCAATTTTAATTTGTTTGACCTCAAGAGTCAAACTGTACTTCATTTAATGGTTGGACTGAAAAATTTAACTACATGGATAACGGAGTCAAATGGGCAGATCCACCGTGGAGGGTAGGGCATATCCAGGGCCCATGATTTTTAGGGAGCAAATTTATATAGCAATACTATCAATATTATGGAAAAAATATACTAAATATATTATTTAGGTAAGGGATCATATACAACACATAAGATTTGTACGAAGTGTACGCGACCAAGGGAGGAGGACAAGTGTCCTTGCCTTGAAGGGTAATTTAGTCATTTCTCATTTAAACTTCCCTCATTGATTTTCAAACGGATATAACTCTTTTATACGTTAATATTTAAAAAAAAAATTACACCGTATTAACGAGCATTTCATTCTCTTTAATTTGAGCACCCCGTTGCTATAGTTTCCTTAAAAAAATTACAGGATTTTGAATACCCGTTAGTTCATTACGTGATTTTGAATACCCAGCACATGACTACGTGATTTTGAATACTTATTACATGATTACACATTCAACATAAACCATTACGTGATTACACATTCAGTATAAATCCACTACGTGATTACACATTCAATATGATTAAAAAAAATATTAACGTATGAAAAAGTTATAGCCGTTTGAAAATCAAGGGGGAAGGAGTTCAAGTGGGAAAGGACCAGAATACCCTTTTGCTATTTGTTTCTTCAATTGTTTGAATCTCATATTTACGAAAATGCCACTGGATTACTTTGAGCCATTGATCTTAAAAGATAATGGCTTAAATACTCACGTATGCTTCGTACAAGACTCGTCTTGTATAGAAGCCAACCTCTATTTATTTTATATTCAATTCAATTATATACAACAAATAAGCTATGGTCTCAACCAAATAATATGTGTGTGTAATATAATTCTGTGATATTTTGATGAGCTCAACCAAATAATGTGTGTAATATAAATAATATGTGTGTGTGATATAATTCTGTGATATTTTGAGCAACTTCTTTTAGGCAAAAAATATATATCAGGCGGGGAACCTTATTTACATTTTACCCCAAAACTTACAAAAGAATAGGAACAACCATACAAGTGGTTCTAAAGTTACTAAAACATAATCAAAACACATGTTACTTTTTTTTTTTGGCAAATTGGAAAATAATAATCCCACCTTTCTGAAATTGGCCAATAATAATCCCAAGTCACGAATTAGCCACCAATAATCCCACCTCGTCCATTTTTGGAAAATAATAATCCACCGACACTAAACGACAAAAGTGCCACGTCAGCATTTGGAGTATTATTTTCCAAAAATTGACGAGGTGGGATTATTGGTGGCTAATTCGTGACTTTGGGATTATTATTGGCCAATTTCAGAAAGGTGGGATTATTATTTTCTAATTTGCCTTTTTTTTTTTGAACGACTTGTTGGTGATGGCGGTGGAGCTCCGCTTACACCCCGGGCCAGCCTGTACTGATTACCCGTCTACCCAGGATCGGGGTTCTCCCCCAGATAGAACTCCCCTATGTAGTCCCCAGGCAATTGCCAGATAGAACACATGTTACTTTTTAAACACTCCTTTAGAAAAAGTTTAGACGACTATTCTAAATAGTATATTTTCTGTAATCATAGTTAAAACATTAATTGGCCATAAGGTCAAAAGAAAATTAAAATGTTTGTACCAGAGTCCAACACTCCAACCCACCTCAGTTCAACCCTACTAAAAAGTCAACAATATTATTAACCCGAACCTGTCTTGACTCGTTATCCAACCCACCCATAATTTTTATAGGAAAAAAAGTACAAGCTTACCAGAAATGATCTTGTCCATCATCAAGCACTTTGACCCTTTCCTTTAACTTAGCCTCTGGTCCGATGTTTGACAATTTCTTAAGACCTTCACTTTGAATATTGAATCCAACTGATTTTCATGAATAAATCCTGTGTTATATCATGAATACTAATAATCAAAACCAGTTTGTTATATTATGGTGTAGTCAAATGTTGTTGACTTAAAAGGAACTTACACTTATGTCATCGACGCTTTGTCTGTTATTAGCTGATTCAGTAATTAGACGCGCGAGTTTTACTGCACTTTACTCAAGATACTTTCCCTGAAAATTCACACCTTGAGACGTTTCTCTGTTCTTGAATTTGACCTGGTCAACTGTGAATGTTCCATCACCCAGAAGATCCTTTAGGATATGTTCCTGCAAAAGTTTAGTTGTAATAAATAAGTTATTCACAGACTTCATATCAAGTATTAATACAATTAATCAAATTAGCTATGTTTTCTTTATCATAACTCTGCAGTAAACAAAATGCCTAAATTAATCAAACCAAATGCAGATCTAAACCCTAATTTGTATCTTCAACTTCTGAATCAGATTCAACTTTGTAATCGAGACTCGAAGTAACTTCAATCAAATTTCATTATCTATTACCATAACACTTCAATAATTCCACAAACCACACCAAAACCCTAACTAAAGTCAACTCACATCCATCGGATAAACTAGCAACCAAAAAACAAAATTAACCGTACAATCACACAAATCAACTGATTAACAGCTTAAAATCGCAACCCATCAACCTACAAAAGCAAGATCAACAAAAATCACAAACAAAACAATAACAATAACAATAACAATAACAATAACAATAACAATAACAATAACAATAATAATAATAATAATTAATTGGCATGTTTAACTCACGAAAATCAAAATTAGTACACATTGTGAAATCAGTTCCAACGTATAAATTAATGTGATCATTAAAATTCAATTTTAGGTTTTGAGCAACAAATCCTATTCCAACAAAAAAAAAAAAAAACACACATGTCTGAGAATACCAGTTTATCATATGGAAATCAGAGGGTATGAATTAATAAACAAGTACCTGCCGTCTATTATGATGTAGGGGATATGAGAGATGAGTGGCCAGTAGTGGGAGCCTCTTCCTTCACACCTTTCTTTCAATTTTGAGCAATCACCGAATATTGTCAAACTCAAAAGTGAAGGTAACAGCGTCTCTGGTAGATCGTTCAGCTTTGGGCATCTCCAAATAGAGAGATGTTGAAGAGATGTGAGGTGTTGGAGTCCGGTTGAAAGTGATTCCAGATTATCAAATATGTTTATCTTCAGAGATGTAAGAGAAGAAGGGAAAAGGTGGGACAATTGACTAAAATTCCTCACATCAGGTTCATTATATAACGTTAGGTCAACAAGGGAAGCTGGGAAATTCTGATTGCCCCATTCTGAGAAGGGCTTTTTCAACCCCCCTACTTGAAGGGTAACCAATTTGGGAGGCCAAAGCCCACGAGGAAAGGAAGCATCAATCATTGGACATTTTATGATATGCATATCTTTTAACATGGTGAGATTGGATAGCTGAAGGTCAGGAAATGACTCCAGATTTTCACAAAAACATATGCTCCAACTGATTAAATTTGGTAGCTGCAGGTCACCAAATGCCTTCATGTTTTTGCAACTTTGTATTTCCAGATGTGTGAGATTTGGAAGCTGGAGGTTAGGAAATGACTCTATGCTTTCACAACCTTCTATTCTCAACCTGGTGAGATTTGATAGCTGATGAAGATCAGAAAATAACTCCATGTTTTCACAGCCACTTATTGACAAAGAGGTGAGGTGAGTGGAGTTACTCAATTGATTTATTGATTTTAGATTCCTACAATGGAATATAGTAAGTGACTTGAGATTCTGCCCTCTTCCACCTGTTGTTGTTGCTCTTGGGAAGGAGACATTTCTAACTGACCTACACAATTTGATATCTAAACTCTCAATGCTATTTGGACAACACAAACGCTCCATACTTTCACAGAACTCTATATCCAACTTCTTAAGAGATGATAAGAGGTCGCTCCCAGTGTTATCCTCATCCTCCTCTTTCTCTCCTAAACTCACCAAATTTTTACAATCCCTTACCTTCAATTCCTTTAAATTTACAAGAACTTTACTTGCCTCTACATCTGATTCCCACAGGTATCTTATCTCGTTACAATGATCTAAGCATAGTTCTTCAACCGCCCCAAAATTCACGATGACACCTCTCCATACCTCATCCGAAAGCCCTAAAATTGATCCTATTTCCAATTTAGCGGTTGATGAAGCTGCTTGAACCAAACTTCTCAGCACACTTTCACCACATCCCTTTATCCTCAAAACTCTTAGTGAAGGTAATGCTTCAAGTGAGACATCACTCAAATTGGGACATTTGGTTATTTGAAGCTCTCGAAGGCGTGGAAACATTACCTCGCTATTGGTTGACCATACCTTCCAACTACACATATTTTCAAACCTTAGAATTTCAAGTGAAGGGAAGGTAACATCAGTAGTCCTACTTAACTCCAAACTGATGACTTTAACATCATCCATTCCTTGAATCAACAACTCCTTAAGTGAAGGTAGCCGTCCAAGTGGCGGAAGAGATGTACATTTTCTACAACCATGTAGCGACACCTGAACCAATTGATGAAAAGACGGATTCCCAACCCAATTTGGAAACTCTATTCCCTTATAATACTTAACCTCAAGCATTTTCAACTTATCACTATGGGGCTTTAATTCATTGAGAATCTCCTTCTCAAGTGTTTCCCTTCCTGAAACATCATCCCATTTCAACTCATCATCATCATCATCATCATCATCCCATTTCAACTCATCATCATCCCATTTCAACTCATCATCATCATCATCATCATCCCATTTCAACTCTAACTTATTAATCTCTTTTAAAGATAAGTTCGCCTCTCGTGCATGCATTGAGCTTTGTACTTTGTTCAACCCCTCTATGGAAATTTCCCCATGGAGATCCTTTAATCCTTTAAGCTCAGTAATTGCAAAGCCACGGTGTCCTTCAATGATAGTTTTAGTGAGAGTTTGTAGGCTTTTCAACTCACCAATCCCCAAGGGCAACTTTTTCAGACATGGAGTATCTCTCATGTCAAAATGCCTCAACTTTTTTAGCTTTAAAAAGCTTTTAGGCAACTTGGTCAAACTCTCACATCCAAAAACTATCAATGTTTCTAAATTATAAAGATTACCAACATTGTCCGGCAACTCTTTGATATCAGTTTTAGATAGATTAAGATACCTCAGGTGCTTCAAACTACCAATGGAATTCGGTACCTCACTTATACTAAAACGACTCAAACTAAGAACCCTTAATAACGGTAACTCAGGAAGTAAGTCAACCAAAATCTTGCTGGATAAGTAGAACCTGTCCCAACGTTGATCGACCCCAACATATACCGCTAACAATGTTCTCAAACCTTTAGCACTCTTGAAGGCCTCAAACTTGTGGTAAGCTACATATTTATCACGAATAAATGACATGTGGCGGTACTTTGCTAAATCTTCCGTCGCCATCCGATTGTCATCCCTTGAAAAGAACTCTCCGGCAACAAATGTGGCCAAATCATTCATCAGGTCATGCATCACAAATAACGGTTCCTCATTTGGTGATTGTTGAAAAAATGACCTTGATAACAACTCTTCAAAATATTCATAACCAAGGCGTTCTGGTGACTTGGCTGCATTTGATTTGTACAAAAACCCTTCGGCCAACCACAACAGGACTAACTCTTTTTTGTCAAACAAAAAGTCCTTAGGAAACAAGGAGCAATATGCAAACAAGCGCTTCAAATTTGCAGAAAGTTCATGGTAGCTTAACATAAGGGCAGGAAAAATCACCTTCCAATCTGCAGAAAAATCACCAACACTTTTTGAATCCCATATCTTACTATTCAACACCTCATCCCATTTTTCTTCATCTGTTTTAGCTCTCAACAGCCTTCCAATTGCCTTTAAAGCCAAAGGCAAACGACCACACTTTTCCACAATACGCTCACCCTTTGGTCTGAGTGTTGGGTGTGAATCAAAGTTGTCTACGCCCAATGCATGTAAAGCAAATAAAGACAAAGCATCTTCAGATGACAAAGTCTCAAGATGGTCTAGATTATCAAAACCTAGCATCTTAAGCAATTGCTCCTTGCGAGATGTCATGATTACCTTACTTCCAGGAGCCCCTGAATGAAATGGGAGCACTAGGTTTTCCCAATCATTAAAGTTTTCATGCCACACATCATCTAGTACTAGTAGAAACCGTTTGTCCTTAAGTTTCTCTTTAAGAGCCACTTGAAGCTGATTTAGATCTTCAAATTCCTTGTTTTTGTTGGACACAGCTTGAAAGATGGTTTTGGTTATCTTAGAGACATCAAAATCATCAGAGACACAAACCCATGCATGGAGTTCAAACCGACCCTTCACTTGTGTATCATTGTACAAAAATTTAGCTAGAGTGGTCTTACCAACCCCACCCATACCAACTATGGGTAAGACACTGAAGTTTTCCTTACATGGCTCATCCTGCAACAGCTTGTTGAGTAATATATGTTTCTCATTTTTGCGTCCAATGACGTCAGATTCTAGCAAAGAGGTTTCGTTTCCTCTATTGTTATTTTTTGGCTTTTCACCTTTCACAATCAAACCAGGATTTTGTTTTTCTAGATGTTGTAACTTGGTGGTAATACGATCTAACTTGGGACTCAACCTATGACTTAGTGAGAACTTTTTGCAGCAATTTGGGATGAGCTTTCTTACCATGCTGGAGCTTGCTCCAGATTCCGGGGTCAGCTCACGATGCATAGCTTCAGTAGCCACATCATCGAGCACGTCATCGATATCGTAAGCCAGATGTTGGAGACTATTGAGCCATAGTCTGACAGATTCATCAGTTATTTCCCTGTGAGAGGCATCATTAAGCAGAGCTTGGATCTGGGACAACGTGCTCCCCAGTTGCTTGAGCTCTGAGTGAATATTCTGGGAACGAGCATATTTCTTGAAGGCTTCATCGGCTAGCTTCTGAAAAATGACTTTGACGAGGGCAGCAGCAGCAGCTTCAGCCATTGTTAACAGACAGTGAAGATGAAAAAGGAGAATATTTGGTATGTGTGATATTGATAGAATGACAAGAGTGTAGATACTGATAGGACTCACAGCTGCTTATAGTGATTGTATCCATGTTCTTGCTTAGCTAGTGGACATTTTTTAACAATTCTTTTGTAAGGTATAGCTGTCAGCCACATGACAAGCTCTTGGTTAGTGTGTTTTATAATACTTAATGGATTAAATTAATGTCAAGTTGCCAACGGTTACTTTACATGCACATGCTTTCCCGTGTATTGTGGTTGTATTTAAGCTTATCGATTTTTTAATGAATATTTTAGTATAATATTTATATTTATATTTATATTAATTAAATTATGAGGCAATTCACATACTCATTGAATAGTCATCATAAATAACTTTTTTTTTAATGACAAATTTGGATCACTCCACTAGAGTATTATCGTGACATCAGCGGAACCATCCTATCATATCCATCTCCACTAGGCATAATGCCTATACACCAATTCAGGAGGAAATCCAATAAAAATGGAAAAACCCCCTTGTGGGAATCGAACACAGGACCTATTGATCTCAAGTCTTATCCCACCCCAAGATGCCACTAGGCTATAAATAACTAAAATCATAAAGCAAAACCATTGACACTTCAAGAATAAAAAAACATAATGACATTTAATTAAAAAGTTAGGTTAAGCGATCTTACATTAAATCGATGATAAACAGAGTTGAAGTGAGAGCGGTGATGGTGAAGTGAATGGAAACTGTAATTACAAGTATTACACGTCCGTCTCGACTAATGACGACGGGCCAATGAGGAATCTCATTTACCCGTCTTGGGCTGTTATCATGAGGGCCCAACAGATAAGGCCCAAAGGCAGTTTAACTTGCCCACTAAGGTTCTCCTTTTACGAAAATGAGCGGGAAGAAAAGGATCAGAGAAGCACAGGCTACATTAAATACGTGACATGAAGAGGATCTTGGCTGGCACTATACTTCTTAGCCGGAAACATTTAATGAAGTGATAATCCTACCGTTGGGGGTCAGACACATGTCTGAGCCCCCCGAAGACTGGCAGAATCCGTTAGATCGTCTCATTAAAATATCCCACATGGGAGATAAGGTCTCGAGGTTAATAAGGAGGAGAGGAGATGATCAAAGAGCAGGTTCGAGGTATTACTCTAATAACTCTCTCATTTATTCCGACCGATATTCCTCCATATTAAATACATACACATTTATTAGATTCACACCATAGAGAAATATTCCGGTAATTCATACTCATCGGAATAAGCTTCTCATACTCTTCGACAAGTTTACTTATTCTCACGCCGGAGCTTGGTCACGGATCCCCCACCCGGGGCCCTCCGTGACGAGGCTAACGGTTTACTTTTTTGTAGCAACGAAGGCTGGGGTATTCCGACGTCAGCGAAGACCCTTTGATCGTCACCCGGGATTTGGGTATTCGACATTGGAGCCATCCGTGGGACTTCACAGTCTGGCTGGTATTCCCACTCCGAAACTCCGACGTTGAGATTGTAACGCCTCGTATCCTCGTATTTCTATTTTAAAAATGTTTGTATTCGTATTCTAATTTTAGAAACCTTACATTCGTATTTTAATTTCAATCTCACAATTCGAGGCGTTAATCGTAATAAAATTCATATTTTATACATATTTTTTTATTCACACAACCAATCATTTAAATACGTATTTATACGTAAACCGACACTATTCATACGTATAAATACTTATACATACATCCTCAATACTTGAATTATACTTTTATACTTTTTATATACTCAATTACATAATATATACTTAAGAAATACCAAGAAATATACCAATCACCTTTTCCACCTTTTTTCTTCTCCAATCACCTTTTCCACCTCCTTCAATCATCTTTCCACCTCATCAATCCTCTTCCACTTTTTTTAACCAATCATATTTCACCCTTTTCCACATTCTCTACCTATAAATACCAACCTCCTTCTACCATTTTCTTCACACCATTCTTCTCTCTATCTCTCTAGTTCTCTCAATCTCTCTAAATCAAGAATTCTAAGAATTCTAAAAGAACACTAAGTGTTCTAACCATTCTCCTCTCTTCGTAGTATGCTCTGTGGTTGCAGCTTAGTCTGATCTTCCACATCAGAAACGGGGATTCTTTTGACTGTTTTGTATACGGTAGAATTGTACCGCTTATAGGCTTGAAGTTTCCAACCTTCAACTCGTCACGGGATTACCAAAGGAACAACTTTGAGAAACCGTGAGTATACTTGATCCCATTTTTATTTTAACACTTTTGGGTGCAACATGTATTCTATACAAAAACACGCAACGCTTGAATCTTGTTTTTATCACACTCTATCCACATTTAAACATGAAACAAATTGATGCTTGTTAATCTCATATGTTATGCAAGTTGAACGATATTGAACGATATTGAACGAGTTAACCTCCCGCTAGTCTATTGGGAAAGGCAAAGTAGTAACTAGTATCATCTTATTCATGTTGGATATGAGCACATTTAAACATTTTTATTCTATTATGCTATGTAAACAAACTTGTATACTCGCTCATGCTTTTGCATTGAAACTCTATTTTAATACATGTTGCAGGTTGATTATTGAAGTATGGATGAATGATGAAACAAGTTTAGGGTGGACTAGATACACTCCTTTAATCTATTTATCTTTTGTTGATTTGAATTTGAACAATGTTGTTATTTCCATTTTAAATGTTGTATGACAATTTAGTTCTTGAAATGAAAGATGAATTCGATTAAATATTGTCACATAGTGTTATGATGTTTTGAGCAATTTGTTCGTCTCATCCCGGTGTTTCCGCCATCGGTTGGGGTGTGACAGATTGGTATCAGAGCCATAACTATAGGGAATTAGGAAAATTGCCATGCTTTTGCCCTAATCTATAGTTTTTAGGAATTTTGCCTCTTATGTGTTGTTTAAAACTTTTGTACTCTACCATGCATGCTTCCTAGCTATACTACTTGTTGATTAAATTTATATGCCTTTCCTAAGGTTAACATGAATACACTTTGATTATTTGTATACTCTTGTAACACAAACGAGACAACTTTACCAAAATAGGCGTGAAACCCACAATTTGGTAAACGACTCTCATTCTACCTTAAACTATTTTTGCACGAAATTCCACCATTAAGCTAGGAGTGAAATCCACAACTTAATGGTAATTTCCATTTCAACTCTAGTGGACCCTTGTCATAGTGTCGAAATTTTATTTTGACCCGACAAGTACCAACCACATTTAGGGTACGAAATCGTCAAGTTAGGGGTGAAACCCGCATCTCATCGATTAAGTCCCATTCCTCGATTTTCAATCTCGCCAAAGTCCCGATTGTTTCAATCGATTAGAGATGTGTAGTAACCGGAAGGGTAAGATACCGTTAATCGCTTTTCGACGAGAGTATCTTACCTATAGGCCAAAGCACGTTTTCTCTAATTCGAAAGGACTTTCGACCCACTTTGGAATAGTCGACGTTTCTCTACCAGAAACAATCCTATGTTTTATTGAGCCTCTCTTTTATGTATCTCAATTTATATGTGAATTTATACCTGAACGTTCATTCATTTCAAACTTTTCACTCAATTCGCACGTTTGCGCAATCAAAAACAATAATAATTCTCGTGAACAAACTAAATTTATACTTTTTTCCCGCATTCATACGTGTTTATACTTATGGAATACTTGTTGAAATCATGCTAACTATGTGAACCATACGTGTTACATCATCCTTACATGCTTAAAACTTGCAAACTTATTACGAATTTACGATCAAGTCTCATCTATTCTCTCTTTTGAATCTTTAGATATCATCTTTTCAAATATTTTCCTCTTAGATTTTTGAGAACGAAATTTCCATAATTCGAAAGGACTTGCGATTTACTTCGGTTTAGTCAAAGTCCCATTTTGGAACTATCCAAGTTTTAATCAAACCTACGTTTTACTATTATCAAGTTTGTAATTTTGCAAACTACAAGTTTAGGGTCCTTTGGATCATTTTTGAAACTTATTTATAAAAGAAATAAATATATTTGATTTTGGTTTTAAAGTCCAGGGTTCAAATGGTTATTTTATTAAACTTAAACTGTAGGGACCAAAACTGTTATTTTTAAACTTATATAAACCGAAAACCCTAACTGTGTATATATGAATTTAAATCTCAATATCTAACAGCTCTATACAGAGGATAAACTGGTTAAGGCATTACGGTTCCAAACGAGAGGTCACGAGTTCGAACCCCACAAGGGCCGGTTCTTTGAAAAGACCTTTTTTTTGTGCGATTTTTTTTTGAATATCTACATTTTTCAAAAATAAGGGTGGAGACGGGAATCGAACCCGGGTCACCCGCCTCAACAAACAACACCTTAACCATTTCGCTATGTCTTGAAATCGATCAGGTTTAGAAATGTTTAATATTTATAAACTGCTTAGCGTTTGAATTTCTTTTCCTCTTGCCAACATTGTTGACAGCGACGAAGCACAGCAAACTTTCCTTTTTCTTTCTTTTTCGCTGATTTCACGGAATTATCATACTGTTTACGTTTTTTTTCTTTTACCTATGATCCTTGATTTATCGGGACTGATGATAATTTTGTTTCTTTTTTTTTCTTCCTGATTTATCGACAATGATCGTTTTGTTTGTTTCCATTTCTTTGTCGGCTGATTTTTTTTTGAAACTGCTTGTCATAACACGCTTCTTATTTTTATTATTATTTTTGTCGTAATTACACGACTTTTCGTTGCAAATCAATCACGAAATGCGCTATAAAACTGAACCATTCACCTTCAGTTTTCCTCACCATCACCATTTCCTTCCACAACACACCCGGGCTTCCCCTTTGTATCGATCTAACCCACCGCTGTCGCCTGAAGTACCCAAAATAACCCATACTCAAACTTTTATTGTTTCAACAAAACCCAATATTCAAATGGCAAATTTCCCAGTAACCCATGCTGAATCCTCAACCGCAGCAGAAATTCATCCATTCCTTCGGTTTGCTGAGCTACCCATTCATGAGAAGTATGAGAAACTCAAGGACCTTGAAGTTTTTACCATTGGCGGTATTGATTGGCTTCGGATAGAAATGGTTGACCCTAGTAATTCACTTGTAGGATTACTACCACCCAACACACCATGGAGCCGTTTCTTTGACATCTTAGAGCCAGCATATGATGAACTGGTATACGAATTCTTGTCCACTTTCTATTACCAACCTAATAAAAACCTTACCGAAGAATCCATTCATTTTCGGCTTTGTGGACAGTTTTATAACATGTCAATATCAGAATTCACAGTTCGTCTGGGTATTTATACCAATGAAGAAGTTAATCAGCCCATTTTTACGAGGGCATTAACCTCCTTTTCCCCATGAGAACATGAAGGAATATTGGCTACACCATACATCAAAACCATGGTGCAGCTACAATAGTTCTACAAACTTCAGAGACCCTCGTTATCAGTACATGCAACGTGTTTTAGCCAACACTATCATGGGGCGTCAGATCAACCCACAAAGGGTTAGTTCAACCGAAGTTTTCCATCTGTACAGTTGATGTATGTAAAATGCAACATATAAATTACATCAAATGAGGCATAAAACTAACCCTTTTAAGTACTAATATTGGAAAAAGAGTGTTTTTGTCTTCCTTTTGTATTTTCAGGATTAAATGAGCTCAAAAACGCAAAAGAAGCAAAAAGACAGCCAAATCCAACATAAATACAAGAAAAGGAATATTAGTGGACTGCCCGACCCCTCAACGGCACCTTCCAAAGCAAAGTAGAGAAATCAGAAGACTGAACACGCCCCGTGCTCAGCCAGCACGGGGTCGTGCCCAAGAAGCAGCAGAAAAGACAAACCTATAGAAGCTTCTATTGCCCACCACGGGCCGTGCTCAGCGGACACGGGGGCGTGTCGAAAGTACAGCAGGCGCATTTATTGTAATTGCGAATTACAATTAATGAGGAGAGAGATTGTCAGACGGACACGGGGCCGTGCCTAGCGGACACGGGGCCGTGCCCAGCTCTCTGTTCAGCCTATAAATAGGAGTGCTTGGATTCATTTCATCTCATCCCTTGGCACACCACCTCTCTCACACTTCATCCACCACCCACCACCATCACAACACCATCATCCACCACCATCATCCATTGTCCATCGTAGAGTGTGTGAGTCATCATGGGATCCAAGATTGATCGTAAGAGTTCTTGACAATCAAGGCCATGTTTGCCTAAGTCTCTTACATCACTTGGTGAAGACAAAGTGTCTAGTATAATACTTTTTATTTCTAATCTTTTGCACTTTTTATTTGGTTTTGTATTAATGACTTTAATAATTAGTTGCTTATGTTGAAGGTGATCTTTCCTTATCGTTTGTCCGTGGTGTCTTGGCATTATTTTACTGTCTATATAAAATAAAGGATTTTCACCATTCATATCTCCACGGTCTATATGGAGATATGTTGGCTACCTGGTCGGGGGTTAAGGGAACGGTTTGGTAAAGGTCTTGCCATTGTTCAGTGTTTAGAGGTCCTGCAATGGACCTGGGTCAAATTTAGTAGGACCTCCTTCAATACTTCACGGTATTGGATGGCGGGGGTCCAAACTCTTTGATCCCCTCATAAGTTAACTACTATTAATACTATAACCCCGCTATTTAGGACTGTATCCCTGCTGACTCAGACTACTTAGCCGAGGGTAACGTCACCGCCAAAAGCGGGGCCTACCACAATACTGCATTAATAACTTAATTCATTATCTTCCAATAATCCACCATTTTAAGATTGTATCCCTGCTGACTCAAACTACTGGGGTGAGGGTAACGTCACCTTCAAAAGAGGGGCCTACTACAATAACTAAGATAATCTCTTAATTATGTGCAAAAGTGCGGAAATAATCAAAGGTTATACTAGATACGAGTCGGAACCAAGTGATTCATCTTGTCTATCTGTTTTTCTTTTATTTTTCTTTTCAGCATTTTAGTTAGTTTTTAATTTTCTTAGTTTAAAACATTTTTCTAAACTTTTATTTTGGTTAGACGTTGAGGATAAACCGGTACTAAAAGCTCTTGTGTCCTTGGACGACCTCGGTATCTTACCAACGCTATACTACACTCAACGATGGGTGCACTTGCCCATATGTGTGTTTAGTGTTAGTAAAATATCGTGTTTTATAAATTTAAAACTTGGCTAAAATAAGTGTTAAAAAGGGCTTAAAATATACACCTAAAATAAGTAACACTTCGCACGCATCAAGTTTTTGGCACCGTTGCCGGGGACACAAGGATTTTAAGAAAGTTTAAAATCGACGGCCTAGTCAGTTTTTTTCAAAACCTTTTCAAAATGCGCGCACATTTTTCTGCATTTTAGTTTAGTTTGCATTTACAGTAGCCTGAACACGGGGCCGTGCTCACTGAACACGCCCCCGTGCTGCATATTTTTAGTTAGATACCCAGATACAGAGTCTGAACACGGGGCCGTGCTCACTAAACACGCCCCCGTGCTCAACGTGACCAGTAACTTTAATTAAAACGCCCAGATACAGATCCTGTACACGGGGCCGTGTTCACCAGACACGGGGCCGTGTCCAGCCTTCTGTTTCAGTCTTTGTTTTCATTTTCTGGTCCCGAGACTCAGTTGTGGTCTGCTGAGTGATTCTTATGGATCAATACTCAGGAGGTTACAACTACACCTATGATGAGGATGATTATAAGGGTAATTATTGCACTAATTGTCGTAATACACGTTCGATTCAAAATAATCGCTCATATCAACCATCCAATTCATACACCTACTATGAGGAGCCCAGGTACGAGCCATCAACTTCATACACATCCTATGAAGACCAAAGGTATGAACCTCCTCCCTCATACTCATATTTTGATGAACCAAGGTATGAGCCTTCTTACTCATACTTTGAGGAACCAAGATATGAGCCACCACCTTCATATGCTTATTATGAGAAACCTTGGCGTGAAGAACCCACCTCATATGAGTATTATGAAGAACAAAATTACGAACCTTATCCATCATATGCTTACAATGAAGGACAATGGTGTGAACCATCAACTTCATATGGGTATTATGAGGAACGAAGGGTCGAACAACCGGATTCAAGCTTAGAAAATAATGATTCTTTTTCTATAACCGAAGTGACTGATAGGATATTAGAACACATTAGAGTTATCGATCGATGTATAAAAGAAGCTCGCGCAAGGGAAGAGGAGTCCCGCGCAAGAGAAGAATTAAAAAAGGAAGAGATAACTAAAAATGAAAAAATGGAAAAACAAATAAGTGAAAAACCGACACATGAGTTAAACAACGAAAAAGGTGAGTCCGACAACGTTAAAATCCAAGAAGAGTCTAATTTTGAAGAAATTAATCGCTTGACACCTTCTTTTGAAAATCATTGTTTAGTACCCACTCATGCTAAGTTTTTAAAAGAGTTAAACACTAACACTAAAATTGATGAAACGGTAAGTGTTAAGTTAACTAATGATCAAACTTCGCTAATAAAAGAAGACCCATTTGAAATTAACATCACACCGGTTCCATGTTTCTTTCAAAATTCGTTTATTAGTAATGTCACAATCGATAAAGATCTTTGTGTTAACATAATGCCTAACTACATTTTCGAAAAATTAAGTATTAGTGATTTTTCTCCACTTCAAATACCCATTTTTCTATCCAATCGGAAAGTAATAAAATCAATCGGTATAGTTGAAGATGTCTTGGTTCAAACAAATCAAATGGTAATCCCAACCGACTTTGTCATCCTCGATGACGCTCCTCTAGTGTTGGGACGACCATTTGTAAAAACTCACTAAGCTTTGAAAAACCGGAAGTTCAATAATCTACCTTTTCAATTAGGGGCATTTAAAAGAAGTGTCGATCTCGAACGATCAATGAAATATCCATTCGGCAATAATGACCCCCTAATTGAAAATGAAGATGAACCACCCGATACAAGTGAAGAAATTGACCACTTTGTTGAAGAAGAGGTCGCCATAGAACAAACTTTTAAAGTTCTTGATCGAAACGAGCAACCAAATAAGGAGTCTCCTAAAGACCCACCGCTTGAGCTCAAAGAACTTCCAAAAGGTTTGGAATATGCTTTTCTAGACAAAGATGGTAAGTTACCTGTAATTATTTCGTCTAAATTAGATAACTTAGAAAAAGAAAAACTAATTAATCTTTTGAAAAAAACACAAAAATGCAATAGCTTGGAAACTTGTTGACATAAAAGGAATTAGTCCTTCTATGTGCACACACAAAATTTTGATGAATGATGACTACAAATCGGTCATACAACCACAACGTCGAGTAAATCCAAATGTTCAAGAAGTGGTTAAAAACGAAGTCATCAAATTACTTGACGCCGGACTTATCTATCCTATTTCCGATAGTCCTTGGGTAAGTCCCGTCCAAGTAGTTCCAAAGAAAGGAGGTATGACGGTAATTACTAACGAAAAGAATGAATTGATACCAACGAGAACCGTCACAGGATGGAGAGTATGTATAGATTATAGACGATTAAATGAAGCAACAAGAAAGGATCATTTTCCTTTACCCTTCATTGATCAAATGTTAGAAAGATTGTCCTGTCATAAATTTTACTGTTTCTTGGATGGTTTTTCAGGTTACTTTCAAATCCCGATAGCACCCGAAGACCAAGAAAAGACAACTTTCACATGTCCCTATGGAACTTTTGCTTATCGACGCATGCCGTTTGGTCTATGTAATGCCCCCGCAACATTCCAACGTTGCATGGTAGCCATTTTCCATGACATGATAGAAAAGACAATGGAAGTCTTCATGGACGACTTTTCTATCTTTGGGGATTCATACGACCAATGCCTCGATAACCTTGAACGAATGCTATCCCGATGTGAGGAAACTAACCTCGCCCTTAATTGGGAAAAATGCCATTTCATGGTAACGGAGGGAATAGTACTCGGTCACAAAATCTCAAGCGAAGGAATGGAGGTGGATCGAGCCAAAATAGATACCATTTCTAGATTACCACCTCCATCCTCCGTAAGAGCTATTAGAAGTTTCCTAGGGCATGCCGGATTTTATAGGCGGTTTATCAAAGACTTTTCAAAGATCTCAAGGCCTCTAACAAAATTACTTGAAAAAGATGCTCCTTTCATCTTTGACAAGGATTGCAATCAAGCATTTCTAACCCTAAAGGAAATGCTAGTCAACGCACCTATCATGATAGCACCTGATTGGAAATTTCCTTTCGAAATCATGTGTGATGCTAGTGACTTTGCAGTTGGAGCTGTCTTGGGACAGAGAAAAGAAAAGCATTTCCACCCAATATATTATGCTAGTAAAACACTTAACGATGCACAAGAAAATTACACAACAACTGAAAAAGAGTTACTAGCTGTGGTATTTGCTTTTGATAAATTTCGTTCTTATCTCGTTCTTTCTAAGACTATAGTCTATACAGACCATGCAGCCATTCGATATCTCTTTAAGAAGCAAGACGCAAAACCACGTTTGATTAGGTGGATTCTACTCCTCCAAGAATTTGACATTGAAATCAAGGACAAAAGAGGAGCAGAAAATACCGCAGCAGATCATCTTTCACGCTTAGAAGACCCAGCTTTGGAGGCAACCAGGGACGAGCAAATCAACGAAAAATTTCCAACTGAGTCCCTGGAAATGGTGGAATATAAGGAAGAACCATGGTACGCCGACTTTGCTAACTACCTAGCTAGCGGTATAGTCGCAAAAGGATGGCCACATCATCAAAGAAAAAAATTCTTTGCCAATGTGAAACACTACTTTTGGGAAGATCCATATCTTTTCAAAATGTGTGCCGACCAACTCGTCAGACGATGCGTACATGGTAGTGAAGCACGAAGAATTCTCCGCCATTGTCATGAAGGTCCATACGGAGGATATCATGGTGCTGCCAGTACCGCACGAAAGGTATTCGATTCAGGATTTTATTGGCCAACCATTTACAAAGATGCTCAAAATCTTGTAAAGACATGTGATGCTTGCCAAAGAACAAGTAATATTTCTTCCAAAAACGAAATGCCACAAAATGGCATTCTTGTTTGTGAAATTTTTGATGTATGGGGACTCGACTTTATGGGACCTTTCCCACCATCGAAAGGAAACAAATACATACTTGTGGCAGTAGATTACTTGTCTAAATGGGCCGAGGCCGAGGCACTTCCAACAAATGATGGAAGAGTAGTGGTAAGATTTCTGAAAAAATTATTCTCTCGTTTTGGCACACCTAAAGCTTTAATAAGTGATAGAGGTACCCATTTTTGCAACCATCAACTTGAAATTTTTTTAACAAGATATGGGGTCTATCACCGGGTTTCGACAGCATATCACCCTCAAACAAACGGACAAGCCGAAGTGACTAATAGAGGGTTAAAACGAATACTCGAAAAAACCGTAGGGTTAAATAGAAAGGAATGGGCTGATAGATTAGATGATGCTTTATGGGCTTTTCGAACTGCTAATAAAACAACGATAGGTACAACCCCATATAAGCTAGTTTATGGAAAAAGTTGTCATTTGCCAGTAGAAATTGCACACAAAGCCTACTGGGCAATCAAAAATGTAAACTTAGATCTAGAATTTGCTAGTAAAAATCGATTTTGTCAAATAAATGAATTAGACGAGCTTAGGAATTATGCATACTCAAACTCCGAGATTTATAAGGAAAGAATGAAAAATTTGCATGATAAACATATTAAACCTAATGAATTTCGGGTAGGAGATTTAGTTCTTTTGTTTAATTCACGACTTCGATTGTTTCCTGGTAAAATAAAGTCTAGGTGGTCAGGACCTTTTTCCGTCACCCATATTTTTCCACACGGTGCAGTAGAAATTAAACCTCGAAATGGGCCACCATTTAAAGTCAATGGCCAACGGCTGAAACTCTATCAAGGATTTATTGAGGATGAGGAAGAAGAGATCTCGCTTCAAACCGTGGAAGAATAAAAACATCATGCCTGGTAAGTTACGAAAGATTGAGACGACAAAATAAAGCGGTAAGTTTTCTAAACCATAGCTTATGGGAAAAAGGGGCACTCACACGCGCACATAAAAAAAAAAAAAAAAAAAACTGCTCGGCACGAGGCCGTGTTCGCTGGACACGGGGCCGTGTTCGCGCTGTAGACGGGATAAAACCCCCTTTTCAAAACAGTTTCTTCATTCCACACGCCCCGTTTCCCCACAAAAGCTCTGGTTCCAGGCGATTTTTCGTGAAATTTCGACGTCTCTTACCGATCTAACAATGTCAAGGTATGATTCTATCACTCTTAGTAGTTAGATTAGTTGCTTGCATGTAGTTAAAACACCACAAATTTGGGGAAAAATCTAGGGTTCTTGAAGTTCATCCGGATCGAACCTAAAATTTTTACCTAAATTTGTTTGCATTTAGTTAGATTAGTGTTTAGGGAAGTAAATACACTTAGATTGTTCATAGATTCACCCGATTTCTTACAAAAACCCCAAACCCTTGTTCTTGAACCGAAAAAGATAAAATTGATAAGGTAAACGGGATATTTTGGGAAAAACGGTGTTTAGGGTTTCATTTTCGGGGGAAACCGCACCTATTGGACCAAAAATTTTCAAGTTTTCGAAACCGGGTCGAAAAATGAAGTTTTTGAGTAACAGACCTCTGGACACGGGGCCGTGTCCGCTGGACACGGGGTCGTGTCCAGCCCGCTGTTTGCAGTTTTTTCCGAAAACATTTCTGTTTCATGCTAATTTTTGGTGTATTCTTTCTGATGGCAAAGTTCACAAGGTTCAATGCAAGTGAGCTTGATGCAAGGGCAAGGTATGAGGTTCTTCAAAACAAGACCCGAAGAGTACCCCAGGAGAGCTTGCACGGATCTGTTAACCTTGGTAAACCAGCTGAACCGATTCAACAACATCGTTACGGGACCACTAGCTGTTGCATTAAACACTAGGCTTCGGTCGGTGCATCAATGCACCATGGAGTTCTACAGTACCTTCAACTTCAATTCAAGGTGTGACCCATTCGACAATGAAGGTGTTGTATTTCGGTGTGGAGGGACAATGTACTCGATCTCCATGGCACAGTTTGGAGCCATAATAGGTCTATACCAAGAAGAGGAATCGGGAAACGAAGAAAATACCGGGGGATTACGAGACTTGGAGGGAAATGAAAGACAAGCCGCATGGGCTCAAATCGGTGAACGAATCTACGACCCTCGTAGCACCAAGAGTACGAAGCTAAGGGATCCGCTCTATCGCTACATTCACAGGATCCTCACCTACTCTCTAAACCAACGTCACGACAGTAGCGGTGTTGTAGGGTTGAAAGATTTGGTTGTCCTCCACTGTATCCACAACCAAAAGCCTCTCGATGTTCCGTATCTCCTGTTAAGAAACATGCATCTCAACCGCCTTGCTCGAGCTCCAACGCCTATCTTCTTCGGAGGATGGGTGTACCGTCTTTTTAAGCATTACACGCGAATTCCAAGAGCCTTTGAAAGAAGCCCATGGTCGGGACGAGTTGACTACCACATTTGCCGAGCCATGAACTTACTCTATGAGGCGGAAGACGGAACAGTGAGTTTCCAAAGAACGCAAGGCTATGCATGGAACCCACAGGAGGCCCTAGTTCTTCACGCACCACCTCCCCACCACCAGTATCCACCCCAAGGTGATCCGGGTCAATCCTCCTCACAAGGAGGCGGTTTTCCTAATTTTCAAAGCTTACATGATCTTATGCAGGAAAACCTCATGTGTACCAGGAACGCCTACAACCTCGCCAACAACACATACCACCGGGTCGGAGCTATTGAACGCAACATCAACGATATACAAGACGATATCGGCAGCATCCGGGAGTACATGGCGGGGCATGGGGATGGAGGTGATGAGAGCGATGAAGATATGGAGTAGAGGGTTTGGAGGAGCAGGAGCGGGTTGATGGCGAGCCCACAGGTTTAAGTCCCTTTATCTATCGAACGATTGGTGGCCTGCGTGCCAGAAGTTGAACAATTTACTTTCCTTAAACACTTTTATTTTCCGTTTTATTTTTCTTTTACTTTATGCTTGGAACAATTAACTGTGGTAATGTAGGACGTTTGTGTTGCTTGGTGTGGTATTAAGTGATGAAACAGGTACAAACCAAGGCTTGGGGTGCTAAGCCTCAGCACTTATAGGGCCAGGATGGAAAAACCGGAGGAAGAAACCTGTTTTTCAGGCTTTCAGACTGTCCACACGGGGACGTGTCCAGCCAACACGCCCCCGTGCTCACCTCCCAGACCTGCTGTTTGGCTTCTGTTCTGCAGAATTTTGTCAGACACGTGGCCATGTCCAGTGGACACGGGGCCGTGTCCACCTTCTGTAAGTTCTTGTTACTGGCACCTGAACACGGGGTCGTGCCACTCAACACGGGGCCGTGTTCAGTGCCCAGTAACACAAATTTTTGCTTTTTAAACACTATTTTACACATCTAATCAACCTAAAAATTTATTTTTGGGACACATTGAGGACAATGTCTAATCTAAGTGTGGGGGGGATGCTAAAACCTTGAATTTTGCAAGTCCTAAATACAAGCCTTACACAAAAAGGTTATATTTTTACAAATTTACAACCGATAGCGTAGTGATAAAAAGAACCAACATAAGAAAATTATGAAAAGGCATAGCAAACTTATTTAAAATTTGATTATATATACTTGATCACATAAAAAACCATTCCCACAAAAGTGAGTTTTGAGCCTTTATTGAGCACACAATTACATATCATTTGACTAAATGCTCATTTTTCGTTTCTTGTGTGAATAGCCGCTTGTTTCTTACGACTCTAGAACTTGCCATGACAATACATTCCCGGTCCTTATCAACTTAAACCCGAGTAAGTAAATGATGGAGGCATTAGGACTAACCCTTTTTATTTCTACACCATTTTTTTTCTTTTTCTTTTACCACCTACCCAAAAATCCCCCTAGTTAGCCCCTTTGAGCCTAAACCTTTTCGTTTCATCACCCAAACAAAAACCCTTTTACCCACCAAAACCTTTTTCATTTTTAACCCTTTATTTTAGTAACAAGTTCGGTTCTTCGTAAAAAAAAAATGTGTGATAATGATGAAGCAAAAAGAAAATAAACAAACAAGTTAATCAAAAATAACTTAGTTTGAATAAAAGCTTCATCAAAATAAAAAGTTGCAAAAATACGAAAACCGACACTTGTTACGCTTCTAGCCCTTTTTATACTAACCACTAACCCAACCACCTACCTTTAACCCTAGCCTAACCCTTAACCCACAAAGTCCTCTTGATATCTACAAAGGTATAAAAGTTAAAAAGGAGGAGGATTGATTTCTTGGCAAGCCTATGGTAGGAATAAGTTCCATGCCGCTCTCGAGTGATTCACTAAAAATACACCTTCGGCCGAGTGTGAGTGATTTCCCCGTGAGGTATGTGAACTTGTATATAAATAGAATTTTAAAAAGGCATGTTATGCCCAAATAAGTAATTTCTTTTATGAAAAGTTCTAAATAAATCATTACGAATAGGAGTGTAAATAAATAAAAATAAAACCCAAAAAGATCTTGGAAATCCCGACACTCTACGACAAGCCCAAAACCTTCTCTTCTACCTATTCCATTTGGGAGTGTAAGCCACATATTAAAGAGTTTTGCTTGAGGACAAGCAAAAGTTCAAGTGTGGGGGTATTTGATGTATGTAAAATGCAACATATAAATTACATCAAATGAGGCATAAAACTAACCCTTTTTAAGTACTAATATTGGAAAAAGAGTGTTTTTGTCTTCCTTTTGTATTTTCAGGATTAAATGAGCTCAAAAACGCAAAAGAAGCAAAAAGACAGCCAAATCCAACATAAATACAAGAAAAGGAATATTAGTGGAATGCCCGACCCCTCAACGGCACCTTCCAAAGCAAAGTAGAGAAATCAGAAGACTGAACACGCCCCGTGCTCAGCCAGCACGAGGCCGTGCCCAAGAAGCAACAGAAAAGACAAACCTATAGAAGCTTCTATTGCCCACCACGGGCCGTGCTCAGCGGACACGGGGGCGTGTCGAAAGTACAGCAGGCGCATTTATTGTAATTGCGAATTACAATTAATGAGGAGAGAGATTGTCAGACGGACACGGGGCCGTGCCCAGCTCTCTGTTCAGCCTATAAATAGGAGTGCTTGGATTCATTTCATCTCATCCCTTGGCACACCACCTCTCTCACACTTCATCCACCACCCACCACCATCACAACACCATCATCCACCACCATCATCCATTGTCCATCGTAGAGTGTGTGAGTCGTATCGGGATCCAAGATTGATCGTAAGAGTTCTTGACAATCAAGGCCATGTTTGCCTAAGTCTCTTACATCACTTGGTGAAGACAAAGTCTCTAGTATAATACTTTTTATTTCTAATCTTTTGCACTTTTTATTTGGTTTTGTATTAATGACTTTAATAATTAGTTGCTTATGTTGAAGGTGATCTTTCCTTATCGTTTGTCCGTGGTGTCTTGGCATTATTTTACTGTCTATATAAAATAAAGGATTTTCACCATTCATATCTCCACGGTCTATATGGAGATATGTTGGCTACCTGGTCGGGGGTTAAGGGAACGGTTTGGTAAAGGTCTTGCCATTGTTCAGCGTTTAGAGGTCCTGCAATGGACCTGGGTCAAATTTAGTAGGACCTCCTTCAATACTTCACGGTATTGGATGGCGGGGGTCCAAACTCTTTGATCCCCTCATAAGTTAACTACTATTAATACTATAACCCGGCTATTTAGGACTGTATCCCTGCTGACTCAGACTACTTAGCCGAGGGTAACGTCACCGCCAAAAGCGGGGCCTACCACAATACTGCATTAATAACTTAATTCATTATCTTCCAATAATCCACCCTTTTAGGATTGTATCCCTGCTGACTCAAACTACTGGGGTGAGGGTAACGTCACCTTCAAAAGAGGGGCCTACTACAATAACTAAGATAATCTCTTAATTATGTGCAAAAGTGCGGAAATAATCAAAGGTTATACTAGATACGAGTCGGAACCAAGTGATTCATCTTGTCTATCTGTTTTTCTTTTATTTTTATTTTCAGCATTTTAGTTAGTTTTTAATTTTCTTAGTTTAAAACATTTTTCTAAACTTTTATTTTGGTTAGACGTTGAGGATAAACCGGTACTAAAAGCTCTTGTGTCCTTGGACGACCTCGGTATCTTACCAACGCTATACTACACTCAACGATGGGTGCACTTGCCCATATGTGTGTTTAGTGTTAGTAAAATATCGTGTTTTATAAATTTAAAACTTGGCTAAAATAAGTGTTAAAAAGGGCTTAAAATATACACCTAAAATATGTAACACTTCGCACGCATCAACAGTATTTTTGAGCAAGTTCCTTGCAATTTTGCCCGCGAACTTGCTGCTTATTTTTCTAGTCAACAAACCGGTTCCCTGAGAAGTCTCATGGGAGGATCTTACATCATGAGAATAGCTAAATCATTAGGTGTATTAAGTGACCAGATTATCCAGGGATTATCTCCACCAAAGGCACATGGGATTGTAAATTGTAACATCATTAAGCTAACCCCTGCTTTGGGTCATGCACCAACTCAACCATCTCAGTCGGGGGGAGCTCCATTTGTCTTAGACAGTACCCCCACACAAAATCTACAACAATTATTGTTGCAATTCCCTCCATCATCTTTTTACCGACATGACATGCTACCACAGCTGCCATACATACACGAGCATATTCCAATTAACCCACCCCAACCATTAGCATCAAACGTTTCACAAGGCCTCTCACCCATAGTTTTTGAGGAGGATCCAGCAATGCAAGAAACTTATGAAAACATGATGCTCCAAGAACAGTTAGAACCAGAATAACATTTGCCACAGTCTTTCCTGTCACTGTTAAACGAAGTGGAACAACTACCACCAACTGATATAGCAGGCCCAAGTACGGTGCCTCAAATGGATTTACATCCGGATCAAATGGTAGTTGAAATGGCTAGGTTGAACAATCAGAACCAAGAATTGTTACGGCAAATACAAGAGCTAACTGAAAGGAATCAATGGTTAGAAAGCCTGTTAGCTGCTCGTATGCAACTGGATCCACTACCTCCACTACCTGATAGTTTTGAACCTGAAATTGATCCTTTACATGACTTATTTCAAATGTAATTTGTTTACAGCATACTAGATCATCAAACAAACAATGTTATCCATGTTTTGATTTAATTAATGTTGTGTTATATTGATGCTTATTTGATTTAAACAATGTTTCAATCTTATTGTTTTCCCCGCTTAACTAGAAGTGCTATGTGGACCAAGTGGCGAAACACGTAATTTTGGGTGCACACTTAATTACGAGGTTCGACGCATGAGAATCATAGTAAGCCTTGTTAAGTAAGGTAACATATACAAACATTATGTGGTTGTGTGATTATCCATTTGCTTATTTGTACATACATTTGTTTGCCAAAGATTTACATTACAAATACAGCATAGCACAGTGCCATGCAAAACAATTTCTATACAATGGTTCTCGTAAATACCTCAAGATAACACATTGCTTATCTTTCTAAACATTGCAATTACATTCTACAGTCTCTTTCGAATAAATTTCGGGACGAAATTTTCTAAAGTAGGGGAGACTGTAACCATCCTGGTTTTCATACTTGTATTTGTTTGATTTGCATTGTAAAGATTACCATAGTTAAAGTGAAACTTACTTGAATCATACTTGCTTTATACTCACACATACTTATACCAACACAAATACATGAAACAACTGCAAATTTGTTGAGTTTTATACTATTAAACAAGGCTACATAAACTATAAGGACCTAATACAAATTTTAAACAACTCACATCCGATTATCCACGACGAGACTTCAATCTTAACACATCACCTTCGTCTATCCAATACTTATGCTATTCTTATAGTCGCATTCGTTTAATAAATCTTTACACTCCTATTATTCTCCATTATTCTTTTCTTTTATACGAACCCTGTTTACAAACCTATCTTTTCGTTCCTCAAAACTTCATACTTTTCATCATATTTCAATAACATCCAAGTCTCGAGTTTAGACAATCATTCTTTTAGCCAAATTTTTTTTTTCCAAGGTCTTCCTCTTGAATAAATTTCGGGACGAAATTTTCTAAAGTAGGGGAGACTGTGACGCCTCGTATCTTCGTATTTCTATTTTAAAAATGTTTGTATTCGTATTATAATTTTAGAAACCTTACATTCGTATTTTAATTTCAATCTCACAATTCGAGGCGTTAATCGTAATAAAATTCATATTTTATACATATTTTTTTATTCACACAACCAATCATTTAAATACGTATTTATACGTAAACTGACACTATTCATACGTATAAATACTTATACATACATCCTCAATACTTGAATTATACTTTTATACTTTTTATATACTCAATTACATAATATATACTTAAGAAATACCAAGAAATATACCAATCACCTTTTCCACCTCTTTTCTTCTCCAATCACATTTTCCACCTCCTTCAATCATCTTTCCACCTCATCAATCCTCTTCCACTTTTTTTAACCAATCATATTTCACCATTTTCCACATTCTCTACCTATAAATACCAACCTCCTTCTACCATTTTCTTCACACCATTCTTCTCTCTATCTCTCTAGTTCTCTCAATCTCTCTAAATCAAGAATTCTAAGAATTCTAAAAGAATACTAAGTGTTCTAACCATTCTCCTCTCTTCGTAGTATGCTCTGTGGTTGCAGCTTAGTCTGATCTTCCACATCAGAAACGGGGATTCTTTTGACTGTTTTGTATACGGTAGAATTGTACCGCTTATAGGCTTGAAGTTTCCAACCTTCAACTCGTCACGGGATTACCAAAGGAACAACTTTGAGAAACCGTGAGTGTCACACCCCAACCAATGGCGGAAACATCGGGATGAGACGAAGTGTGAAGATTGCTCGAGACATCATAACGCTATTTGTGGCAATATTTAATTTAACCCATTTTCATCTCATAACTACATTGTCAACAATACAAGAATGTCAAATAGCAAGTTTCAAAATACGAAATCAACATATCAAAATTTGTCACAACGTTTTAGACCTAAACGTCTAGGTGCGTATCTAGGCATCAATGCTACTTCATTTCATTTCATCGTCATCAACCTGTAACATGTTAAAAATAAAAGTCAATGCAAAAGCAAAGGCGAGTATACAAGTTTGATACGTACATAGCAAAAGATAAGTTTCGAACAATTCCTCATAGCAAGCATGCGATTCAAGATAACAATAAAATTGGCATGTGTCACATATCAAACCAAAGAACGCACTAGCATGTTGACATTACCACGAGATAAGATGGCGGGTCGTTAATCCTATAGCAGCTACATATGTCAAAGATTGATTCGTACGGACACGAAAATGTATTACCCAAGTTTAAAGTATCAAGCAATCACGTATACAAGTATGTTATAGAAATGTCCATGTGTTTAAGCAAGCATGCGATTCCAAGATAACGATAAAATTGGCATGTGTCACATATCAAACCAAAGAACGCACTAGCATGTTGACATTACCACGAGATAAGATGGCGGGTCGTTAATCCTGTAGCAGCTACATATGTCAAAGATCGGTTCGTACGGACACGAAAATGTATTACCCAAGTTTAAAGTATCAAGCAATCACGTATACAAGCATGTTATAGGAATGTTCATGTGTTTAAGCAAAATGTTCATGTGTAAGTTGTTGATAAGTAAACATGTTACACCCCAAAAAGTGGTAAACATAAAAAGGGGTTTGCGAGTATACTCACCTTGATTTCAGGTAAGTCCAGGCAAATATGCAAAGTGTGAGGGTTCTTGGAAATAAGATTCCACGTCACTCTAATTGATAGAACATGCAACAATATGGAATATGTATCAACAAGAATGTTTAATTGGATAATTGGAAATCCTAAATCTATAGGATTCGGTAGTGTCTTGTTTAGATGGTGATTATGTGGTTTGGATAACCTATCAAGAGGGCTCGGAAATGAATAGGTTGTAAAGGATACATATGATAATTATATGATTAGTTATCAAAATAATTATAGTAAAACTGAATAACTAAAATAACCTTTTTAATTATTGAATTATAATATTACTGGTTTAAAATAATTATTATGGCAGAATATATATATTTTTAGAATAAACAATTATATGTAGTTTCAAAATGAAATAACATGGCCTTTGAATAATTTTATATAAATAAAATGAATTAAAATGGTTAAAATATCAGTATTTAAGTTAATCAGATTAATTATTTAAAAATAATCTGAAAATGCCCAAAATAGTTTGAGACTTTTAATAAACTCAGAAACATGTGTATTTTGTTACAAAAATGTTTTTGGGCAGAATATATATAATTATATAATTAAAACTGTTAAGTTTAAATAAGTATTTTTAACTGATTTAATTATGTAAAATAATCTGTAAATAATTAAACAGTAACCTAATTTATATAAATTCAGAATAAAGTATGTAACATCATAAAAATGATTTTGGACACAAATCATATAGTTATTTATTTTAGATATATTAAATCAGTTTATACTTTTAAAGTGTAAACACTGTTTTAATTACATAAATATCGACATTACGTGAAATAATACTAACAATATTATTTCTGTAAGGTTTAACATGTAAAATAATTACTATAAAAATTTCAATAATTAACTCATTAAAATCAATTTATTATAAATTTTGAAAGATTAATATTGTTTTAATTTATAAAAACAGTTTTATAAATATTTTGTTTAATTTTATATTTTTAACAAATATATCAGTATGTAATGTACTTATGCTAAAAACTTCAGACTTTAACTGATTAACCTTGATTTAATATGAATTTTAGAACAACTGTTTCTAAATATGTAAAAGATGAAACACTGTTCATCTTCTTCCCTAATTCGGTCAAACCGAAAGTCAACAGGCTCGATTCATCGATCAAAGCATGTTTATATCCTAAGTAACTTTGCAGAAACATTGTTTGAATGATAACATACCTAATGAACGACTAAAACAGGACCGGTAATGAACGGAAGTGACGGCTCGAGTAAGTCCGGCGAGTTGTTTTCCGGCGAGAACACAGAGACGAAATAGAGACGATTACTGAAGTGTTTGTGAGTTTTGAAGGGTGTAAGAGGTTCGCATGGGGTTCAGGGACCTAAATAACAAGTCAATTGATTCGAAATCCGACCGAACATCGTGGTTTGATTCTCGGATTTATTTTTTTATAAATTAACCGATTCAGCCTTGTCAGGCATCATTTTGAACACTTAACCGCGTGGTTTGGACTCTTATCGATGCAGGGAATAAGCATGTCGCATGTATCGGGCAGAAAACCCACTAACTCGTTGTTTGGATGTTTCTCCTGTGGCCAGACGCGGTTTGATTTTTGAAAGAGAGTTTGCAGTTTGGTCCCTGAGGTTAAAGAAGGACACAAACAGCCCCTTAAATAGTTAACTGTGAAGACTAACTAGGTTAGTCTTTTTAATAGAACCCTTTAATAAAATTTAACCCGGTTAGTCTTATTTGGTTAAATAAGTTTATAAAACTACAATATTAGTCCCTGAAACACCTAACTGGTTAAACTAACTAGGTTGGTTTTAAAAATGAAGATCCTTTATGAATACTTAATTCGGTTAAGAATTCTAGTTAAAAACAGTTTTAATAATTACAAAACAGTCCCTGGACCATAGTTTGAGAAAATGACCGGATGGCCCTTGGACTTTTAATTCAAAAAAAATATGTTTATTTATTTTATTTAAAATATAAGTTTCAAAGAATGACAATTTAGTCCCTCAACTTTCACTTTCACCAAATGACATGTTAGGCCCTTATAGTTTAAGCAGTCTTGTTTAATGGTATAAAATCACGGTGGTTACAGTCTCCCCTACTTTAGGAAATTTCGTCCCAAAATTTAAGAGGAAGACTTTTGGAGAGATGATATTCGGGCCAAAATGTTTGGCTGAAAGCTTTGAAATTTAAATTTGAAAGGCCATAAAACGGCTATAAAATGGTAATATAACCGTTGCCAAACGGCTATAATCTATCACTATAAATAACCAATTTTCAACCCCATTTTCCCACAACAAACATTCTTCTACTCAAGGTTGTTCAAGGAACGAAGATTTCGAAGATGGTTCCTCCGGTTTTGATATTGAGCAGCGTAATGTTAATATTATTGGTGGCCTTGCTGTACGAAGGAATGTATGAGATTCCGGCTCGACTTTTTCGTATTTATGTATTTACATACATGTTTATCGTTGTACCCCTGTATGTGCTCTCATTTTTAATGAGTATCTAGATTTTTAATGGTTTGATTTCGAATAAAAATTCTAGCAGGAATTTGGGGAATGGTTTTTTTTTGCATGGCACTATGTTATGATGGATTCGTAATGTAGAACTGGGCAAACAAACGTTTGTACAAATAAGCAAATAATGGATAATCACATAACTAAATAATGTTTTCATATGTCACCTTACTTAACAAGGCTTGCTATGATTCTCATGCATCGAACCCCGTAATTAAGTGTGCACCCAAAATTACGTGTTTCGTTGCATGGTCCACATAGCACTTCTAGTTAAGTGAGGAAACACATAAGATCGATGTATCGTTCAAATCAAATAATCATCAATATAACACAACATTGATTGAATCAAAACATAGCTAGCATTGTTTGTTTGATGGTCTAACATGGTAGAAACAGTTTACATTTGAAATGAGTCATGTAGTGGATCAATTTCGGACTCAAAACTGTCAGGTAGTGGTGGTAGTGGGTCCAGTTGCATACGAGCAGCTAGCATGCTTTCCAACCATTGATTCCTTTCTGTCAACCATTGCACTTGCCATAGCAAATCTTGGTTCTCAATGCTTAACCTAGCCATTTCAACTACCATTTGATCTGGATGTGGATCCATCAGAGGCACCGCACTTGGGCCTGCTTCATCAGTTGGTGGTAGTTGTTCTACTTCGTTTAACAGTGACAGGAAGGACTGTGGAAATTGTGATTCCGGTTCTAACTGTTCTTGGAGCATCAGGTTTTCATAAGTTTCTTGCATTGCTGGATCCTCCTCAAAAATTATCGGTGAGGAGCTTGGTAAGAAGTTTGGTGCTAGTGGTGGGGATAAGTTAGTTGGAATATGTTCTTGTATGCAAGGCAGCTCTGGTTGCATATCAAAACGATAACAAGATGATGGAGGCAATTGCAATAATGCTTGTTGTAGATTTGGTGTGGGGGTACTGTCTAAGACAATTGGAGCTCCCCCCGACTGAGATGGTTGAGTCGGGGTTCGTCTAATGAGGTTACAATTTACCATCCCAGGTGCCTTTGGTGGAGAAAATTCCTGTATAATCTGGTCACTTAAGACACCTAATGATTTAGCTATTCTAGTAATATAAGAACCTCCCATGAGACTTTTCAGGGGGTGTGATTGTTGACCAGAAAAATACCCAGCAAGCTCGTGGGCAATATTACAAGGAATTCGCTCGAAAATACTATATAGATAGAAGACTTCGGAGGTACTAACCCTTCGTTGATTAATTTCACGCCCCGCGATGGTGTTGGCCAAAACAAGGTGCATATACCGATAACGAGAGTCTTCGAAATTTACAGAATTATTGTTGCCGCACCATGCCTTTGATGCATGGCGTTGCCAATACCTTTTCATCGTCGCGTAGGTATAAGTGGTTAATGCCCTCGTGAAAACGGGCTGTGTAACTTCCTCATTGGTATATATACCCAGGCAAACTGCGAATTTTGTCAAGGACATGTTATGATGTTGTCCACAAAGCCGAAAATGAATGGATTCTTCGGTAAGACCTTTATTAGACTTGTAATAGAAGGTGGACAAGAATTCATATACCAGTTCATCATATGATGGTTCTAAGATGTCGAAGAAACGGCGCCAAGGTGTATTGGGTGGTAGTAGTCTTGCCAGTGAACCACTGGGGTCAACCATTCCTATTCGATGTCAATCAATGCCGCTAATGGTAAAAACTTCAAGATGCTTGAGTTTCTGATACTTCTCACGAGTGGGTAACTCAGCAAACTGAAGGAATGGATGAATTCTAGCTGCATTTGAGGATTCAGCATGTGCTACTGGGAAATATGCCATTTGAATATTGGGTTTAAGTGGTGAGTTTCTCCGACGAGTGGGTGAGTGATATAGAGTTTAAGAAGATGTTGTGGTGATGTGAGAAGGTAGAATGGTTCGGTTTTTATAGCCCGTGCATTTACGTCAAGTCTGGAAATGATGTATGATGAGCCGCAAAGGTGCCACCAAAAGTCTAGGTTCACACTGATCGATAAGGTGGAAACGTGGACTCGTATTAATTACCGGAAAATCAGGAGCCGAAAGAAATATCGGCGCAGATATGTTTGAAAAAGGAAGTGGTTGTTGTTGTCGTGTTCTTGGCGGTAATCTTGAAAGAACCAACGAAATTGTAGCTTAGTTAAAATTCAAAGGTTAAGTTGACTGAATGATCAGAAGGCTTGAAATGGTTTTGGTAACGATCACCTAGGTAAGGGAATCACCCCTAACTCGTTGGTGAGGTCGTTTTAAGGAAAGGAGAGTGGAGTTAATCGTCAAGGTAAGGAAATCACTCCTATCTCGGTGATATGTTTCCATGAGTAGTAGCATAAAAATGTAGAACAATCCACATGACATACTTAGTTAACAAGATTAACGTATCACTGGCATGTGAATAAACAGGTCAACCCATCGTGTATGTTAAAGTGTGGCTTCTTACGAAGTTAATGACAAGTTTATCACATAAGAATAACCCAGTAACACGAATCCAGTGTAACATACTAGCATGCATGTTTTAGAATGAAATGATATATCGTACAAATGTAAAACACATTAAAATTGAGATAGCATAAAAGAGATTCATCATAAAAATGGATTGTCACGTAACGTAACATAAGACTATTCCAAAGTAAATCGAAGTCCTTTTCAATTAAGGAAACGTGCTTTGGCCTAATAGACAAATATTCTCATCGAGAAGCGACTAACGATATTTGTCCTTCCAGTTAGTACACGTCCTTAATCAGTTGGGAAAAACGAAACTTTGGCGAGATTGAAAATCAAAGAGTGGGACTAGTTAACAAGATGCGAGTTTCACCTCTAACTTGACAACATCGTACCCTAGCATGGTTGGTACTTATCAAAAGATAAGGTCCACTAGAATATGAAGTGGAAATTCCCTTCAAGATTTGGATATCACTCCTAACTTGAGGGTAGATTTCGTGCAAAATTCAAAGTATAGCTGAGTGAAAGTCATCACCAAATGTGGGAATCACCCCTATTTTGATGAGTCGTTTCGATTGTGTTATACGAGTGTTTGTGGATAGTTGAGTAAAGTGTATGAGGAAAACGGATGTTGAAGGTTAAACAACAAGTATAAACATGTCAAGAATGGTGTATAAAGAATAACATATTGGAACAAGTATTAACACATAATGAAACATGTATTAGCACGTAAGAATGGCATGTCAAGTATTAACACATAAGTGACACATATGTTTAAAGGTCAAAAGAGAGTAGATAATGAGCAAATAAAGTACATGCAAGTAGTTCAAGCAAAGCATAAGAATAAAGCTCTAGAACTATAGACTAGGTTAAAGCATTCCTACTTTTCCTAATTCCCTATAGTTATGGCTCTGATACCAATCTGTCACACCCCAACCAATGGCGGAAACATCGGGATGAGACGAAGTGTGAAGATTGCTCGAGACATCATAACGCTATTTGTGGCAATATTTAATTTAACCCATTTTCATCTCATAACTACATTGTCAACAATACAAGAATGTCAAATAGCAAGTTTCAAAATACGAAATCAACATATCAAAATTTGTCACAACGTTTTAGACCTAAACGTCTAGGTGCGTATCTAGGCATCAATGCTACTTCATTTCATTTCATCGTCATCAACCTGTAACATGTTAAAAATAAAAGTCAATGCAAAAGCAAAGGCGAGTATACAAGTTTGATACGTACATAGCAAAAGATAAGTTTCGAACAATTCCTCATAGCAAGCATGCGATTCAAGATAACAATAAAATTGGCATGTGTCACATATCAAACCAAAGAACGCACTAGCATGTTGACATTACCACGAGATAAGATGGCGGGTCGTTAATCCTATAGCAGCTACATATGTCAAAGATTGATTCGTACGGACACGAAAATGTATTACCCAAGTTTAAAGTATCAAGCAATCACGTATACAAGTATGTTATAGAAATGTCCATGTGTTTAAGCAAGCATGCGATTCCAAGATAACGATAAAATTGGCATGTGTCACATATCAAACCAAAGAACGCACTAGCATGTTGACATTACCACGAGATAAGATGGCGGGTCGTTAATCCTGTAGCAGCTACATATGTCAAAGATCGGTTCGTACGGACACGAAAATGTATTACCCAAGTTTAAAGTATCAAGCAATCACGTATACAAGCATGTTATAGGAATGTTCATGTGTTTAAGCAAAATGTTCATGTGTAAGTTGTTGATAAGTAAACATGTTACACCCCAAAAAGTGGTAAACATAAAAAGGGGTTTGCGAGTATACTCACCTTGATTTCAGGTAAGTCCAGGCAAATATGCAAAGTGTGAGGGTTCTTGGAAATAAGATTCCACGTCACTCTAATTGATAGAACATGCAACAATATGGAATATGTATCAACAAGAATGTTTAATTGGATAATTGGAAATCCTAAATCTATAGGATTCGGTAGTGTCTTGTTTAGATGGTGATTATGTGGTTTGGATAACCTATCAAGAGGGCTCGGAAATGAATAGGTTGTAAAGGATACATATGATAATTATATGATTAGTTATCAAAATAATTATAGTAAAACTGAATAACTAAAATAACCTTTTTAATTATTGAATTATAATATTACTGGTTTAAAATAATTATTATGGCAGAATATATATATTTTTAGAATAAACAATTATATGTAGTTTCAAAATGAAATAACATGGCCTTTGAATAATTTTATATAAATAAAATGAATTAAAATGGTTAAAATATCAGTATTTAAGTTAATCAGATTAATTATTTAAAACTAATCTGAAAATGCCCAAAATAGTTTGAGACTTTTAATAAACTCAGAAACATGTGTATTTTGTTACAAAAATGTTTTTGGGCAGAATATATATAATTATATAATTAAAACTGTTAAGTTTAAATAAGTATTTTTAACTGATTTAATTATGTAAAATAATCTGTAAATAATTAAACAGTAACCTAATTTATATAAATTCAGAATAAAGTATGTAACATCATAAAAATGATTTTGGACACAAATCATATAGTTATTTATTTTAGATATATTAAATCAGTTTATACTTTTAAAGTGTAAACACTGTTTTAATTACATAAATATCGACATTACGTGAAATAATACTAACAATATTATTTCTGTAAGGTTTAACATGTAAAATAATTACTATAAAAATTTCAATAATTAACTCATTAAAATCAATTTATTATAAATTTTGAAAGATTAATATTGTTTTAATTTATAAAAACAGTTTTATAAATATTTTGTTTAATTTTATATTTTTAACAAATATATCAGTATGTAATGTACTTATGCTAAAAACTTCAGACTTTAACTGATTAACCTTGATTTAATATGAATTTTAGAACAACTGTTTCTAAATATGTAAAAGATGAAACACTGTTCATCTTCTTCCCTAATTCGGTCAAACCGAAAGTCAACAGGCTCGATTCATCGATCAAAGCATGTTTATATCCTAATTAACTTTGCAGAAACATTGTTTGAATGATAACATACCTAATGAACGACTAAAACAGGACCGGTAATGAACGGAAGTGACGGCTCGAGTAAGTCCGGCGAGTTGTTTTCCGGCGAGAACACAGAGACGAAATAGAGACGATTACTGAAGTGTTTGTGAGTTTTGAAGGGTGTAAGAGGTTCGCATGGGGTTCAGGGACCTAAATAACAAGTCAATTGATTCGAAATCCGACCGAACATCGTGGTTTGATTCTCGGATTTATTTTTTTATAAATTAACCGATTCAGCCTTGTCAGGCATCATTTTGAACACTTAACCGCGTGGTTTGGACTCTTATCGATGCAGGGAATAAGCATGTCGCATGTATCGGGCAGAAAACCCACTAACTCGTTGTTTGGATGTTTCTCCTGTGGCCAGACGCGGTTTGATTTTTGAAAGAGAGTTTGCAGTTTGGTCCCTGAGGTTAAAGAAGGACACAAACAGCCCCTTAAATAGTTAACTGTGAAGACTAACTAGGTTAGTCTTTTTAATAGAACCCTTTAATAAAATTTAACCCGGTTAGTCTTATTTGGTTAAATAAGTTTATAAAACTACAATATTAGTCCCTGAAACACCTAACTGGTTAAACTAACTAGGTTGGTTTTAAAAATGAAGATCCTTTATGAATACTTAATTCGGTTAAGAATTCTAGTTAAAAACAGTTTTAATAATTACAAAACAGTCCCTGGACCATAGTTTGAGAAAATGACCGGATGGCCCTTGGACTTTTAATTCAAAAAAAATATGTTTATTTATTTTATTTAAAATATAAGTTTCAAAGAATGACAATTTAGTCCCTCAACTTTCACTTTCACCAAATGACATGTTAGGCCCTTATAGTTTAAGCAGTCTTGTTTAATGGTATAAAATCACGGTGGTTACAGTGAGTATACTCGATCCCATTTTTATTTTAACACTTTTGGGTGCAACATGTATTCTATACAAAAACACGCAACGTTTGAATCTTGTTTTTATCACACTCTATCCACATTTAAACATGAAACAAATTGATGCTTGTTAATCTCATATGTTATGCAAGTTGAACGATGTTGAACGATGTTGAACGATATTGAACGATCTTGAACGATGTTGAACGATATTGAACGAGTTAACCTCCCGCTAGTCTATTGGGAAAGGCAAAGTAGTAACTAGTATCATCTTATTCATGTTGGATATGAGCACATTTAAACATTTTTATTCTATTATGCTATGTAAACAAACTTGTATACTCACTCATGCTTTTGCATTGAAACTCTATTTTAATACATGTTGCAGGTTGATTATTGAAGTATGGATGAATGATGAAACAAGTTTAGGGTGGACTAGATACACACCTTTAATCTATTTATCTTTTGTTGATTTGAATTTGAACAATGTTGTTATTTCCATTTTAAATGTTGTATGACAATTTAGTTCTTGAAATGAAAGATGAATTCGATTAAATATTATCACATGGTGTTATGATGATTTGAGCAATTTGTTCGTCTCATCCCGGTGTTTCAGCCATCGGTTGGGGTGTGACAGAGATAATACCATTTCACGAGAAGCAGCATGACAACACCACCAAGCTCACGTACCATCCAGACGGTACAGAACGATCATGATAAGGTTACAGTGGAAGACATAACCCATGAGGAAGAAAACGAAAACCAGGTGGAAATTCTGAAAAGGGAAGAAGCCATTACTCCAGATTTTATTGTCATGCACAGAGAAAAGCTGAAAAAGTATCTTGAGGATCTAGAGAGACAAGAGAAACTTCAACAGCCTCAGGGCTAGACTGTCCTTTGACACACCATCCAACCAAGAAGGAGTGGATCCACAAAGCAAAAACTGTGGCAATGACCCTCTGGAAACCTTCATGACAGCCCTAAGGCAGATGTCCTCGGAAGAGAGAGATGATCTCATCACAGGGAAGAAACAGAAAGGGAAAGAAAAGGAGAAGGAGAATCAAAGCAATGACAATCTGGATCAGCCTTACCTCCCCCGGGACTTAGCTGAGATCTCAAAGTTCACTAGGAGGATCGCAGAAGCACCCATGCCCCTTAAGACAAAGTTGCCCCCGAATTTCGACATGTACGACGGGACAAGAGATCCCGAGGACCATCTCCATGCTTTCAAAGGAGCAGGACAGCTGGGACGATGGCCCATGCAAGTTTGGTGCCACATGTTCGTGCAAACTCTAACGGAGGGAGCCAGGCTCTGGTTCGACAGCCTTCCCCCCGAAGGAATTGACAGTTATGAAGAGCTAAGTGAGAAGTTTCTGAGGAACTTTGGCCAACAAAGAAAAGTGATCAAAAACCCAAACGAAATCATGCATATAAGGCAGAGGGACAACGAACGGATAGATCAATACATGGAGAGGTTTGTTAAAGAAAGTATGAATATCAAGGATGTCCCGGAGGTCATGAAGATTAGCAGCTTCATTAATGGGCTGAAGCATGCACTGCTATGTGAAAAGTTAGGGGAGGAATTCCTGCACTCATTCGACAATCTCATGGACAGGATCAGGGCCTTCGTCAGGGGCAAGGACACGGTCAGCAAAGCTAAAGAGATGGACACTCCGCCCAGAAGGGTCAACCCCGTTGCAAAGCCTCCTGAGAAAGGTACACCTTACTCAAGAAAACCAGCTCTTGATAGAATGATGCATGATAGGGCGAGGCCCTCGTATTCCCCATATAGGCCTCGAGGAAGAGGCCCATTCCCTTACTCCGACGGTTTCACCCCTCTCACCAAAACTTCAAGTGAAATACTGGCCACTGAGAGGGTGAAGCATTCATTCCCAAGACCACCGCCTATAAAACCAGGCCAAAGGCACAACCGAACGAATACTGTAACTTTCATAGGGGATTCGGTTATAAAACTGATGATTGTATGTATTTAAAAAGGGAAATAGAGGCCGCGGTAAAAACGGGTAAACTGGCTCATTTGGTTAAGGAAATTAAGGAGGGAGGAGGGGACCGCAAGGGGAAAGATGTGAGGGAGCATGGAAGGGCAGATGTAGACATGATTCGGAAGAGGAATGAATTTGATACCACCAGGAGTGTAAAGGCCAGAATTCTAGGCTCCCCCAGACCGCATGAAAGCTCCCATCTTGATGCCACACCTGGAGGAGAACGAGGTGCAGCTGCTCCTCCTTAACATTTTAGCCATAATAGCCGGCCACAAGGTGGCCAGAATACATGTGGACGGGGGAAGTGGGGTAGAAGTGATATATGAGCACTGTTTTCTCAGATTTGATAGGGAGGTAAGGGATAGGCTCGAGGAGGACTCTATCCCCTTAGTGGGTTTCAACAACAGTGTGTCACACCCCTTGGGAAAGATCAGACTCCCATTTACAGTCGGGGTAGGAGATCGAGTCCGAACCATAAATTTGACTTTCACAGTGGTCCGAGCACCCTCAAAATACAATGCAATCCTGGGAAGGACTGGGATTGGAGATCTACAAGCACAGGCATCAACCCCACATGGAGCTCTAGTTTTCCAAATGCCAAAAGGTTTGGCTTGGGTAAAATCTGTATATGAAGTAGTTTTTTCTGTCTCTGAGGGAGAAATATCTGAGAAATCCTAAAAGGATGGAGTCGAAGAGTGGGTCCTTTGCGACAGGTTCCCGGAGCAGACGGTTAAAGTGGGAAGCCACCTGAGTGACAAATGCTAAAGTGCTCTCAAGGAGCTGCTTCTCCTCAACATAGACGTGTTTGCATTTCAGCACGGAGACATGACAGGAATCCCAAGAAGTCTAACCGAACATCGACTCAATGCATACACCTGGGCAAGACCAGTCAAGCAAAAGAAACGGAGCATGGGCCCCAGCAAGAGGAGGGCCGCCTGTGAAGAAACCAGGAAGCTGCTCAGAGCCGGAATAGTAAGAGACGTGAAGTACCCATCCTGGGTTGCTAACCCAGTCATGGTAAAAAAGAAAGAAGGGGGTTGGAGGATGTGCATTGACTTTCAAGACCTGAACAAAGCATGCCCCAAGGACTGCTATCCCCTCCCGGAGATAGACGTCCAAGTGGATTCCTTATCTCGGTACCCCCTAAAGTGCTTCCTGGATGCTTACAAAGGATATCATCAAATTCAGATGTCAATGGAGGACGAAGAGAAAACCGCCTTCATCACAGACGAAGGAACGTTTTGTTACACCAAAATGCCCTTCGGGCTAAAAAATACGGGGACCACCTACCAAAGGTTCATGAATACGCTTTTCAGAGAGCAACGGGGATGGAACTTGGAGGTATATGTCGATGACATTGTCATAAAAAGCCTAACCGAGATGGCTATGATAGACGATATAGCCGAAACCATTCGAGCCATGCAAGATGTGAATATGAAGCTAAACCCTGGGAAGTGCTGTTTCGGGGTAGAAGAAGGGAAATTCCTGGGAGTAGTGGTTACTAAGGGTGGAATTAAAGCTAATCCGGAGGAAACTCAAGCGGTAGCCGAAATGCGATCACCCAGGTCCCTGAAGGACATCCAGTAGCTGAACGGGAGGCTAATCGCCTTGAACCGTTTCCTATCAAAGGTAGCCGACAGGACTCTTCCCTTCATGAAGGTTCTGAAGGATTGTCTGCAGACAGACATGTTTAAGTGGACCCCGTAAGCGGAAGCCGTTTTTCAAGAAATGAAAGATTACATCTGTAAGCTCCCAACCTTAGCAACCCCAGTACCCGGGGAGGATCTGCTTTTGTACTTGTCTGCTTCAAAAAACGACCATAAGTGCGGTTATGATGGTGGAACGGGAAGGAAAGCAGATACTAATATACTTCATCAGCAGGACCCTCAAGGGTCCTGAGGAACGTTATATGCCCCTGGAGAAGTTAGCTTTAGCTCTTGTTTTTGCATCTCGGAGACTCAGAAGGTATTTCCAAGGGCACAAGGTCACCCTAATGACAGATCAGCCACTCCAAAAAGTGCTAAGGAGGCCGGAGTTATCGGGTCGACTAGCTAAATGGGCAGTAGAGCTGGGGGAACACTCCTTGGAATTCAAGCCTAGAACAGCCATAAAGGGACAAATACTGGCCGACTTCTTGGCAGAAGTCCCTGAGGATGAAGAAAAAGAACTTTTAAAGTGGGAAGCCTTGGAGAGGGAAGAGAAAGAGAGGGAAGACGAGGCAGTGTGGAAACTGCTCACAGATGGGGCCTCCAGCGAAGAGGGTAGCGGAGCGGGCATTATGTTGATCAGTCCTGAGGGAGTTGAGCTAACCTACGCCATCAGGCTAGAATTTGAGAATACCAACAACACCGCAGAGAACGAAGCCCTTTTAGCGGGGATGAGGCTATCCAAAAAGATGAAAGCAAAACATGTGAAGGCCAGTACGGACTCGCAATTAGTGGTCAAGCAGTACCAGGGGGAATATGAGGCTAAAGACAGCACAATGGCTCAATACGTGGCAAAGGTAAAAGAAACGGCCAAAGCTTTCCAGACCTTCAAGCAAGAATATATCCCCCGCGGGAGAAACAGGAAGTCCGATGCCCTCAGCAAACTGGCCTCCGTGGAATTTGACCACCTAGCAAGAGAAGTCAAAGTGGAAGTCCTGACTTCCCCCTCTCTTGATACAAAAGAGGTGGCTGCAATCGAGGACGCACAAGAGACGTGGATGACACCGATTGTAAGATTCCTCAGAGACGCAACATTACCCGAGGGAGACTGGGCAGCCAGGAAGGTAAGAGTCAAAGCTTTAAAATATGAGTTGATTGATGGATAACTTTACTGAAGGTCATACCTGGACCCATCCCTGAAGTGCGTCGATAATGAAGAGGCTAAGTATGTGATTAGAGAAATACATGAGGGGATTTGTGGAATGCATTATGGGCCAAGGACAGTGGTGGAGAAGGCAATGAATGCGGGATTCTATTGGCCTAGAATGTATGAGACAACATCAGAAGAGATCAAGAGATGTGACAATTGCCAGGTCCATGCACCCATGACGCACCGCCATAAACACCCAATGATACCTGTTTCAACGTCTTGGCCCTTCCAGAAGTGGGCCATCGACATAATCGAGCCGTTCCCAGAAGGCCCGGGAGGGGTTAAGTACGTGGCGGTTGCCATCGATTATTTTACCAAGTGGATAGAGACAAGGCCCTTGGCAAAAATAACCGGGGAGCAGATGAGACGGTTTGTGCTAGACAACATCATCTGCAGGTACGGGGTCCCGAAGGAACTGGTGAGCGAAAATGGTGTTCAATTTGCTGGAAAACCCTTCAGGCCATGGTGCGAGCAGATGCACATACACCAAGTGTTCACCTCCGTCACCCATGCCCAGAGCAATGGGCTAGTGGAAAGAGCAAATCAAAGCGTTATCAAGGGGATGAAAGGGAGACTCGGAAAGAAACAAAAAGGATGGCTGGAGGAATTGCCATTTGTACTATAGGCATATAGGACCACTGATGTACACAAAATGCAACATATAAATTACATCAATTGTGGCATAAAACTAACCCTTTTTAGTACTAATGTTGGAAAAAGTATGTTTTTGTCTTCCTTTTGTATTTTCAGGATTAAATGAGCTCATCAAATGAACAAAAGAAGCAAAAAGGCAGCTAAATCTAATATAAATACAAGAAAAGGAACAAATGTGGCATGCCCGGCTGTCACGACCCCCGACCCACCCTGGACGGAATCGGGAGCCGCGAACAGCCAAGTGGTACCGGTGATTATTTTGAAAAATATTGCAGCGGAAATTTCATCAGGACCGTGAGTTAGGAAAAATATCAGAGTTTAGAAAACACCGGATTTTATTTATTTAAATAGATGGGATAAACCCATGTTTTACAATGGTAGCTTTAATAAGGATAAATTTTATTACATAAAACAATATTTCTTAATTTGATTTAATTAATAAAATAAGCCACTTCTTGAAGTCTTTCAGTGCCGTATCCAACTCTTACTCCAATCTACTGTAATTACCTGAAACGCGTTTTAAAAAGGTTTTGTCAGCAGGAAATACTGGTGAGTTCATTCATTTTGCTTAAAACGACGTATTTGTTATAATTTACAGTATTAAGAGAGATTACAATGTTTCCATATATCAACCAACTACCCACAGTATTTGTCACTCGACTTGTTTCTGTGACTATGGTCAGATCACCCATTGGCTAACTCGTTGTCCAATGGTGACGGGAAAAAAATAATGTATACAAAACCACACATACCGGCTGTAATTTGGTGATTACATAAACTTAATCACTGTAATTATAACTTTTGAAAATATACATGATTTTGAAAGTAATTTGATAAAAAGAAAATGACTCACATTATAAGCATGCAAATTTATACGGGCAGAGTTTAGCCTACTAGTTAGCCTTGATATTGCAGATTTATATAGGCAGAGCTTAGCCTATTGATTAGTCTTGTAACCTAGTGCACACGAACTCGGTAAGTAACTAATACAGCATTTACGATAACTCACGAGATTAAAACCCTCACAACAAATGACAAAGTGCAATCACTTAAATATCCATCGGATTTACAACGAATGACAGAGTATTCCCCGAGTTCGGGTGGTACTCGAACATCCTGTCGAAATCATGACTAATAACAAAGGATAACGCTTAAACATCCGGTCGGATAGTTTCAATTGATCGGACATTGAATCGTAGCAGCGATCGAGTTAATACCCGGTATCGTAGCAGAATTCGAGCTAGTGTGTGTTTTTGGTAGTAAACAGACTATATCTCGAAGCGTAAAACGAATTTGTTCGTCGCTCCAACGCAGGAATTCAAGTCCCACACCCCTCTATTTATACTGAGAAATTGACCCCCCCGCGTGGCGCGAGGGGTCCATGTGGTTTCGTCGCGTGGCGCGACGGGTCGGTTTTAACATAGGGTTGCCACGCGTCTTTGAAGCCTTGGTGAGTCGACAGATCGATTAAATTCGAATTACACGTAAAACTGTGATGATAATATCGAATGGGAAATGCCCCCCCTGAGTTTTAGGTGCCCTGATCCTGATTCTGATTGTTATGAAAATTTTAGGGTTTATACAGAATCACTTGGGGTTTTAATTAGGGTTTCTTATTGTACAAAATATAATATATATATAATAAGAAAATAGTTTTGATGAGAGTTGTTTATGGTTTGGGACAAAAAGGGAATAAAACGATGAGAAAAGAGAATGGACTTGCTTTGTAACTTTAGGGTTCAACTAGAAAACCTCCTGGTATAAATTTTGGGTATAACTTCTAAGTTATTTAAAAATATATAATGCACTCATTTTAAATATAGTACCCCTAATTCAACCTTGTCCCGATGTCCCGAGACCGAATCCCAATAACTTAGTCGGGCAGTGCCTGACTATGTTATGAGGCTCAGATCAATCGGAAAGGGTAGCGGTGATCGGGAGTTAAAACACTTAAAATAAGACAGGGCTTTATTATTATTATAGGTGAAATAATAATAAATATATATATATATATGTGTGAATCGACCAAGATGTAGACGAGAGAAGGAGTGAAGTGAACAGTTTCAATTGAGAATGGTTTGGCTTATTTATTGTTTGATTTGTTCCATTGTTGCTCACGAAAAAGGAATTCATCCTAATCTTTAAAGGACACGTGCATATCTCTTCTCAATTCATAAGTTTTAGATTTTCTTTTATTTTATTTAATGTACACGTATGTGTACATGTAACCTTATTTTAATTATATTTTATTATTTTATTCCTTCTTGTGACACATACAAGATTCTAAATTCTCAAATATTATGTTTATTATTATTTTATTCTCATTATACGTATACATTCAAATTTCAATTTCAATTGAATGTGTTTAACTTTTATTATTATTATTATTATATTATTATAATTAATTCAATTTGTTCACTTCTTTGGCACGTATAACTTTTAAAATATGACGTTTTATAAAATAAGGAATGTGTCATTAGAACGAGTATATTTTTGTCTACATTTGGAACCAAGTTTCTTTAAAAATAGAGTAGGTTCAATTATAATGTATTTTTTTATAATTTAATTATTAAACGGTTCCTAGGCCCGTTTGGGTACTTCATATTTTTAACAGTCGACTTACCCGTAATATACCTATCTAATAATATAAGTTTTTATAGACTTTTATTTTATTAGAAAGGTCACTCATATACAGCCAATTAATAATATTTCAACCAACTATATATAAAATAGTGTTTAAAACTATTTGGGTTGAATATTTATATAAAAAATAAACTAGTTAATAGTTACTAGTGGTTAATAAATTTAACCAAACCTATAATTCTTATATAAAAATAGGAATGTTACATTCTCCCTACCTTGTTTTAAATCTCGTCCTCGAGATTTGGGTTACGATATTTCTTTTCGACTTATGTCATATTTTAGTCAATATAACAATATAAAGGTAGATGACACATAATAAAAATATCAAATTTTGTGAACACGAGTTGTTCAATAAGTAGGATTCAATGGTTCAACTGAATTTGTTCAAGAAATCGATGACAAACGAATGAGATGAAATTATATAATTTCCAAGGTGACTATGTTCAAGCCAAAAGATATATGATCAATAGATTTTTAAAATGAATGTGAAGGACTTTTAGAATTAAAAAAATTCTTTGTCAAAAGAAAGCTTACTTTGATTGGCAACTGAGGAAGACTTAGAATTGACAGGTTCAAAATGAAATAAAAGCATGAAAAAAATGATTTGTCAAATATTTATGATATGAGAAAATCAAAGTGTTGAGATGAGTGAATTGCAAAGATACACCAAAAGACAATAGAGTTAGTGTATCATTGTTTAGAGTTCCAAGTTGTTTTAATTGTGAAACAATGTGATAGTACACTATTAGTGACCATATTTTTCATACTATGTCCTAGAGATCGAAATATAATAAGAACAAGTTGTTTTGGCATGACCAACCATTATATTATATTTGTAAAGCAAATGTAATATATATTATTTGTGTCCCTGTCTGAACCGTATCTTATATATCAAATATAAATACTATGTAATATATATTATTTGTTACGCATTTTTACTATATGTAAATGGATACCACTTTTAAATAAATAGTATTTTACTATACTATGTAAAATAACTTATATTTACTATGTAATATATATTACAAAACACCATAATGAAGTTATTATATTACAAAGTATTTTAGTATTATTATTTTGTAAAAGAAATCACTATTATTTATAACGTTAAATGAAAGTTGTAAATAAAGGTGTAAAAATATTTATTGTACAAAAGTATTTGTAAAATATTTTGTAAATATATAACACTTAATGGGTCGATTCTATGTGATTACTTATTTTCATTTTGAAACCATATAACGTTGTGAATGTATTTTCAAATGTTGTAAATAAGTGAAAACATGGACTATTCTTATATATTACAATGTTCCCCTAACCCAACGTAGTTGATGACTACCATATTATTCTTATATGGTCATTTTCTTGCCAGAGCGTTACGGTACATAGTTACCACAAAACATGTGATAGACAATTATTTATATAATTTTATTTGTCCCTCTAATTCTTGTAATGTTTTATGAAAATATGTCTTCTCCTTACAGTACAAAGTAAAATATTTTTATATATAATTAAAATTTACTAAATAAGTATGATGACTTAATTTATATATATTAACTAGTCATTATCATGGGTGGATATTGGTTAGTGCTGCCTTGTTTAAGCATAGGTGATCAGTCCATGCCTAACTAAGGCTAGGCTATCCAATACTTGCCCTTGACAATAACCCTAGTACCTAAAAATAATACTAATACTACTACTATTTTATTATTAATAATAAAACTAATATTAATTACCAATAATAAATAACTAAACATAAACTTAAATGAGAGTATACCTCAAACATACTTTTATACGTAAAAATATAAATTTTTCACCTTAATGTTTTAACAAGAATTTTTTTAAATATAGTAATACTATATTGTAATTTAGGTAATTACTTATGTAAGTTTCTATATATAATCAATTAAATTTATATAATGTTTTTCGATTGAAGATGATAAAGCAATAATTATTACGAAAGACTCGATTGATGCTGTAAAAACCATTTAAGAGATATACTTAAATATAAAATGAATTTGTGTATCATTATCTGAGCACATAATTTTTTTAAGATTGCTTGTATAGGATAAACTAACAAAGCAGAATAAATAAAATTAAATCCGTATATGATATGTACAAACGAGATTAGTGCAAGCTTCAATTTTGTGACAACGTCACCACAAGGTGATCGTGATCAAAGAAATGATTTAATGAAGTCGAAGATCAAACAAGCATGTTATAGTTTTAAGAGAATTGAAGTGCTTGTTGGAATTGTTTCGAATATGATGGCTTAAATTCATCATATGGAACCTTGAATTAAATATGTAATGCGAGCGAGTCAAACAATTGAACTTGGTTTAAACAAAACGAGTTTTAATAAGAAAGTTCGGACATGATTACAATCGAAAACCATGTATACCAAAGAAAATTGAGATTTTCAAGAAATTCATTGACTCGATATCAAAGAGTCATTGTTTTGCAAGAACGCGGTTTATAATGCAAAGATCAAGTATAGCGAAATGATATTTGAGTTTGTATAAAACCACAAATTGGAATGAAGCCCTCCAGTGATCTGCATAAATTAAATGAACCATATACGTAACAAACAGTGCATGTGTAACGTGTGGATTTACCAAGAAAAATAAATTAGATCAATATTTGCTACTATGAAATAAATCCTCATGGTATGATGTGTAACAACTCTCATCAAAAGTCCTATTTATTAAATTAATTTGTCCAATAGGAAACCCTAATTGAGACACCCAAGTGATTCTACACAAACCCTAAAATTTTCAGAATTTTCAGAATCAGGATCTGGGCCCCTAAAACTCAGGGGGGGTAAAACCCTAGTTACAATTATCCACATAACTATCTGTCAAAAATGAATTTTATGATTTCGTCAACTCAGCAAGCCTAGTCAAGGACGTGGCTACCCTATAGTGAATAGGTGTCCCTTACGGACCGTAAGGGATGAGGCTTACGGTCCGTAAGCGGGTCAATTTTTGTGTATAAATAGTGGACATTGGGACTCGATTTCTGGCACTGAAACGAAGTAAAAAGTCGAAATACACACTGAGTTACGTTCTGTTTACTATCAAAACACACACGATTCACAAATCGTCGCCGCAATACAGGGTAATAACTCGGTCGCTGATACGATTCAATGCCCGATCGATTAAACTATCCAATGGATGTTTAAGTGCTGCCCACATTAGGGTTTATGCTTTGTCATTCGTCGTTAAATCGATGGATGTTTAAGTATCGCACTTTGTCATTCGATGTGAGGGTTTAATCTCGTGAGTTATCGTAAATGCTGTATTAAGTTACTAATCGAGTTGTGTGCATGTTATTAAATTTAGGTTAAAAGGCTAATCAGTAGGTTAGGCTCTGCTCAAAATTAAATCTGCAATGTGAGTCATTCTCTTTTTATCAAATTACTTTCAAAATCATGTTTATTTTCAAAGTTATAATTACAGTGATTAAGTATATGTAGTCACCAAATTACAGCCGGTATGTGGGGTATTGTGCACATTACTATTGTTTTATCACTTTAGGTGGGCGAACCTAATTAGGGTACTCTTCACTATTGGGTGACAGGACTCAATAGTGATATGACCACAGTCATCGAAACGAGTCGATGACAAATACTGTGGGTAGTTGGTTGATATCTGAAACATTGTAATCTCTCTTAATACTGTAAATTATAACAAACGTGTCATTTTATTAAAAAGAATGATTCACTCAGTATTTCCCGCTGACAAAACCTTTTTCAAACATGTTTCAGGTGATCTGTTGTGATCAAGGAAAAGTGCCGAGAAGCACTACAAGCTTACGGAAGTGGCTCAATATAAAATAAAGAAACATGTTTTGTAAAATAAAAGATTTCTCCGTGAAATCTTATGATTGTAAATTACCGGGGTTTTATCCCAAGTTGTGAAATAAAATAATCGGGAAATTGCAGTTTTTAAAAGATCCTGAAGAAAACTTCCGCTGTTAAATAAATACCACGGGAATTTCTGTCCCGCGGCTCCTGAAACGGGTCAAACCGGGTCGGGGGCCGTGACATGATGACTGTTAGGAAAAGTAGAAACGCGAAAGTCAACTTATTATATGCAGAAGTTAGAATTTCAACAAAAGAAATATAGGAACTTTTATCTGGAATTTCGTGTGATAACCGTTGTTAAGTGACATTACCAGGAAATGTCGAATAAAATGAAATAGGGAATTTGCTTAAAACGACGCATTTGTTATAATTTACAGTATTAAGAGAGATTACAATGTTTCCATATATCAACCAACTACCCACAGTATTTGTCACTCGACTTGTTTCTGTGACTATGGTCAGATCACCCATTGGCTAACTCGTTGTCCAATGGTGACGGGAAATAAGTAATGTATACAAAACCACACATACCGGATGTAATTTGGTGATTACATAAACTTAATCACTGTAATTATAACTTTTGAAAATATACATGATTTTGAAAGTAATTTGATAAAAAGAAAATGACTCACATTATAAGCATGCAAATTTATACGGGCATAGTTTAGCCTACTAGTTAGCCTTGATATTGCAGATTTATATAGGCAGAGCTTAGCCTATTGATTAGTCTTGTAACCTAGTGCACACGAACTCGCTAAGTAACTAATACAACATTTACGATAACTCACGAGATTAAAACCCTCACAACGAATGACAAAGTGCAATCACTTAAATATCCATCGGATTTACAACGAATGACAGAGTATTCCCCGAGTTCGGGTGGTACTCGAACATCCTGTCGAAATCATGACTAATAACAAAGGATAACGCTTAAACATCCGGTCGGATAGTTTCAATTGATCGGACATTGAATCGTAGCAGCGATCGAGTTAATACCCGGTATCGTAGCAGAATTCGAGCTAGTGTGTGTTTTTGGTAGTAAACGGACTATATCTCGAAGCGTAAAACGAATTTGTTCGTCGCTCCAACGCAGGAATTCAAGTCCCACACCCCTCTATTTATACTGAGAAATTGACCCCCTCGCGTGGCGCGAGGGGTCCATGTGGTTTCGTCGCGTGGCGCGACGGGTCGGTTTTAACATAGGGTTGCCACGCGTCTTTAAAGCCTTGGTGAGTCGACAGATCGATTAAATTCGAATTACACGTAAAACTGTGATGATAATATCGAATGGGAAATGCCCCCCCTGAGTTTTAGGGGCCCTGATCCTGATTCTGATTGTTATGAAAATTTTAGGGTTTATACAGAATCACTTGGAGTTTTAATTAGGGTTTCTTATTGTACAAAATATAATATATATATAATAAGAAAATAGTTTTGATGAGAGTTGTTTATGGTTTGGGACAAAAAGGGAATAAAACGATAAGAAAAGAGAATGGACTTGCTTTGTAACTTTAGGGTTCAACTAGAAAACCTCCTGGTATAAATTTTGGGTATAACTTCTGAGTTATTTAAAAATATATAATGCACTCATTTTAAATATAGTACCCCTAATTCAACTTTGTCCCGATGTCCCGAGACCGAATCCCAATAACTTAGTCGGGCAGTGCCCTGACATATGTTATGAGGCTCAGATCAATCGGAAAGGGTAGCGGTGATCGGGAGTTAAAACACTTAAAATAAGACAGGGCTTTATTATTATTATAGGTGAAATAATATATATATATATATATATATGTGTGTGTGTGTGTGTGTGTGAATCGACCAAGATGTAGACGAGAGAAGGAGTGAAGTGAACAGTTTCAATTGAGAATGGTTTGGCTTATTTATAGTTTGATTTGTTCCATTGTTGCTCACGAAAAAGGAATTCATCCTAATCTTTAAAGGACACATGCATATCTCTTCTCAATTCATAAGTTTTAGATTTTCTTTTATTTTATTTAATGTACACGTAAGTGTACATGTAACCTTATTTTAATTATATTTTATTATTTTATTCCTTCTTGTGACACGTACAAGATTCTAAATTCTCAAATATTATGTTTATTATTATTTTATTCTCATTACACGTATACATTCAAATTTCAATTTCAATTGAACTAGGTTTATCACTCTAGCCGCGTTGCGGCAAACTTCTTTTGTTATTTAGTATGTGTTTACATATGTTTTAAAATCACTATGAGGGCGTTGCACACGGAACCACTAACAAAAATAAAAAGAAAATGTAAAAAATAATCGAAAGAAAATAAACCAAAAAGGTTGTATGTTAATGATGTTGTTCGTATGAAACCCGTGGTCAGAGATGAGCAAATAATATTGGGTACCGGTACCGAATTTCCCGAACAGAAGGATCCTAAGTACCAATTCGGTACCGACTTTTATATGTTTTAAAATCACTACGAGCGCGTTGCACACGGAACCACTAACAAAAATAAAAAGAAAATGTAAAAAACTGTAAAAAATAATCGAAAGAAAATCAACCAAAAAAGTTGTATGTTAATGATGTTGTTCATATGAAACCCGTGGTCAGAGATGAGCAAATAATATTGGGTACCGGTACCGAATTTCCCGAACAGAAGGATCCTAAGTACCAATTCGGTACCGACTTTTGGCGTTTCTAGTACCGGTTCGCTACCGATTTTTACCTTCATATACCGGTACCGTAACCGGTATTTTCGGTATCGGTTGCCACGGAGCTCTGACCAGGGATGAGCAAATGGTACAGTGTAGCAGTACCAAATTTCCCGAGCTAAAAGATTTTCAAACTCAATCCGGTACTGACTTTTGGCGTTTTCTGTATAAGGTTGGTACCGATTTTTACCTTCATGTACCGATAATAAACCGGACTGTATTCAATACCAGTATTGGTTGTCACAAAGCTTATCCAACTTAGAAAGTAAAGAAAATAATAATAATTCTTAATATATTAATATATGGTTATAATATATTATAATTACTGTTCATTTCAGTTGCTTTTTTAATATATAGTAATAATAATAATAATAATAATAATATAGTAATAATTCCATAAATCCATTACCTCACATGACATCTCACACAAAAACCTTCAAAAGGGTATTTCTGTAAACGTTTCGACCGTAACAAATCCATGATTATCAGGTAGAGGAGCGTTTCCAGGCCTAACCGAGATGATCACTTCCAGACCTGAGACAACAACAGTCCAAATTAACTCAAAAGTAAAACAATCACGCAACCATTTATGTGTGCGCGTGCATGAGTCCATGCGTTTTGTATGTACCAGCTGCCTTTGCTGCTACCGCCTCTTGAATAACATCAGTTACAAACAGAACTTCGGATGGCTTGTCGACTCCAAGGGACTCCGAGATTTCAACATAACTTTTTGTTTCTCTTTTATTCCTGCAAATTGTAGATAATAAAATGAGGCTTTACACTAAGTATTCAAGATCAAAGAATCAAGTTTTACCCCACTTTGGTGTCGAAAAATCCGCATAAATATTTTCTTAAGTCGCCATAGTTTGTATATCCAAATATTAGCCGTTGTGCCAATCTGCTACGACTCGAATAAATGTACACTTGAATTAAAACAAAGACATAGCCCGTTAAGGCTGAAACCACAGTTGCAAAACAGGTTCGGGTCAAAAGTCAAAACAGTAAACTTTTAGTTGGAACCTACCTTGACACCAGAAGCATGCCAAATTTCAAAAGTTTGAACAACATCATCATAAACAACACCTTCTATTTCATTTTTCTCGAACTTGGTGCGCCAAATGTAACCCTGCATTATTGAGTGTTAGTAGCGGGGTCCTGACTCTTGATGGAAGAATTGTTTAATGAATGATGTTCTTGATTACCTGCAATTGTTTTAGTGAAGTAATTTTCCTGTCGGCTTTTATCATTTCTTCAACATTAGTGACCAAAGCAGCAATCACCTCTTCTTTGCCTGCATCATCTGATGGAACAGGAACCGCACCCACAACTCCGTTTTGTAAATCATCTTCTATCTTCAAGAAAAATCACAATGGGTTGGTCAAGCGGATTGTATGACGGTTACAGGTCAAGTTGGGTTATTTTACTTATTTTTCTGAATAAAACGATTAAGAGAGTTTTGACTTTTAAGCATTGAAATTACACTATAGGAGACTTTTACCTGTTTGATGAGTTAGAGAAAAAAACATAACCCAAATTGAGTTGTTCATAAGTAAATGGGTCGAAACTGAAACCTCCAATGAAGTCTGTCGGGTTTATTGGGTCTTACTTGAGAGCGTAACAAGTTGATATCATCTTTAGTATCAGCCATATCATATGTTTCTTCCAAATGCATGCGCACATTGTCACACGCATATGGGAAAAGAACATCAGTGAAAAATGAAATAGGCGTAGTTGTCCCTTCAATGTCCAAAACAACACAACGCTACAAAAAAATAACCATTATATTTTTTCAGGAAACGATAATCGGTACACGGACTATTTATGAAACATGAAGTGTTACATTTCTTTAATAAGAAAAAAACTTACTGGAGTATTTCCAGCCTCATTTTTTATCGTAAGAGCCCTTGCTTTGAGTGTTGTGTTTGTCGTCCGAAGGCACAAAATTCTTTTGGATTTTTTGATTGAACCATAACTTCTGGTCAGCGGGCCCAGGTTCAAGTGGGTATGTTTGATTGTAGCGTCAAAGGTATAGTGATGGTATTCTGCCTGAAATTAAAAAGATAATGACTTTAACAAAACCGTATGCAGAAAATAGTGATTGGGTATGCTCCTACTGTTTGATGTTGTAATAATAAGATGTATCATGTATGAGTGTTCAAAAACTTTTGATTATTTAAGAAATTAGCAGATAAAGTGACCAGAAAAGTAAAAACTCAAAACAAACCATAGTTTCAGACCTGCACAGCTGTCATTTTTGGGTATGATTCAGTTTGTTGACCATGAGAAAAGTAATAGCTCAAAACAAACACTAAAGATGCATCATATAAGAATAAGTATTACAACCAAGTTCAAGAAGCATACAACTATCCTTGGCAAAGCAAATCTACACGTTTAAATTTGGGTCATCATGGGTAATCGTGATTACATATTGGATCACTTTGGGCCCTACATAATTTATAAGTGGGTTGATATGGGCAGAATGAGCAAAAGGCCTAATACCATAGAATACACAGATGAAAATAAACCATGGGTCATAACGACACAGTCACTTCTTTTTTCATCCAGGTATCGTTATTTTGCCATAGGCTCATCCTCATTGCCGCTGTTGTTCATCATGAGTAAGTTTCTCATTGTCGTTCGCTTTTATCGGCTAGTTTTCCTCCATTTTGGACATACTAATGCTTTAATATTGTTAAATTTAAACATAACGTTGCTGCCATATTTGTCCACATGGAATTAAGATTTGACCACACTAGTATCCAGATATATAATCTCATAAACATACTCAAAAACCAGTCATCAATAATACTTATTTATGCATACCTTTCATAGTTAGTAAAAAAAACAACCAAATTAATCATTTTTAAAATGACCCGTTTCAACCCGTTTCCATTTTTGTCAAAACCCGTTCTCCCCCGAACCAAAATGACATTATTCTAAAACTACACATTCTAACCCGTTACTCCAACAAGCCGACCTGCCCATTTTGCCAGGTCTACATAAGCATGGATGTTGAATGTAAAGTGGAAAAATAGATGTCGAATGATCAGCTTAAAACAGACATAAAGATGGTAAATTCCAACAAATTTAAGACAATTATTGAAAAATTGAAATCTGCTGCAAGTACCTTAGTGAAAAGAGGGGCACATTTGGGAGATTTGTGGGAGAATGGGGAAAACAGGATTGATGGAATTGGAGTTGGAGATAACACAAACATGTCGTCTTCTACCCTTGTTTACTTATGGATACACCTATATATTCATTCATAAAACCCCAAATTGTTATCTTTTTACTTGCGATTAAAATAAATAAAATCAAAATATTTTCAAGAAAAATAGTCGCCACACAATTTTTTTTTAATTTTTGGGTTGGGATATAAACAAATTTACACGTGTATGTAAAAGGGAGAAGGGTACCAGAGGGGGATGATCGGAATTTGAAAGCTGATACATCATCTCATCTTTCTGGTAAGCCTGTTTTGAAATTCGTATGGCACTTAACGGATGTGTTGATGATTAAGGATGTTGATTCAACTTCCATTCCGATACAGTGATTCTCAAACTAATCAGAACCCAGGATCTTTAAGCAAACTGTAGAAGAGAACCGGAGCTGGGTATGTGCCTGTCGCCGGAGCTCACTCCGGTGGTCGTAGTTGCAAGAGGGAGAGAGGCAGGGACTTGGTGTGTGGCTGAACTTGAGAGATGTGGGTTAGGGTTTCTTTAAGAGATGCGGAGAAGAAATGTAGGAAGCGTCGACTTTTGACTATTGAATAGGTTTGTCACGTGGCTAAGAGTACTATTCATAAGGTTGTGTTTTTAATATATAGGATAATGTGTTTAACTTTTATTATTATTATTATTATATTATTATTATAATTAATTCAATTGGTTCACTTCTTTGGCGCGTATAACTTCTAAAATATGACGTTTTATAAAATAAGGAATATGTCATTAGAACGAGTATATTTTTGTCTACATTTGGAACCAAGTTTCTTTAAAAATAGAGTAGGTTCAATTATAATGTATTTTTTTATAATTTAATTATTAAACAGTTCCTAGGCCCGTCTGGGTACTTCATATTTTTAACAGTCGACTTACCCGTAATATACCTATCTAATAATATAAGTTTTTATAGACTTTTATTTTATTAGAAAGGTCACTCATATACAACCAATTAATAATATTTCAACCAACTATATATAAAACAGTGTTTAAAACTATTTGGGTTGAATATTTATATAAAAAATAAACTAGTTAATAGTTACTAGTGGTTAATAAATTTAACCAAACCTATAATTCTTATATAAAATAGGAATGTTACACCGACCTCCCCAACAACATCTTCCCAAGAAAAACAAGAGAACAGAAGGCTGAACACGCCCCGTGCTCAGTGAACACGGGGGCGTGCCCAAGTGCCAACATAAAAGAGAAAGCTATAGAAGCTTCTATCGCCCACCATGGGGCCGTGCTCAGCGGACACGGGGCCGTGGTCAACTATAAGATTCGCAGAATCCAGGCAAATCTTGATAGTACAGATATGCTTCTGCACACGGGGGCGTGCCCAGCGGACACGGGGGCATGGTCAAATAATGCAGACAAACTGCAATTAATGAAGACAGAGAAGATGATGGACACTGGGCCGTGCCCGAGCTACTGTTCAGGCTATAAATAGGGGTGCTTGGCTCATTTGCAAACCATCCCTTGGCACACCACCTCTCTCACACTTCACCCACCACCCATCACCATCACAACATCATCATCCACCACCATCAACCATTGCCCATCATAGAGTGTGTGAGTCGTCTCGGGATCCAAGATTGATCGTAAGAGTTTTTGACAATCAAAGGCCATGTTTGCCTAAGTCTCTTACATCACTCGGTGAAGACAAGTGTCTAGTGTAATACTTTTTATTTTTAATCTTTTCGCACTTTTTACTTGGTTATGTATTAATGACTTTAATAACTAGTTTCTTATGTTGAAGGTGATTCTTCCTTATCGTTTGTCCGTGGTGTCTTGGCATTATTTTACTGTCTATATAAAATAAAAGATTTTCACCATTCATATCTCCACGGTCTATATGGATGTATGTTGGCTACCTGGTCGGGGGTTAAGGGAACGGTTTGGTAAGAGTCTTGCCTTGTTCAGTGTATAGATCCTGCAAGGACCTGGGTCAAATTTAGTAGGACCTCCTTCAACACTCACCGGTATTGGATGGCGGGGGTCCAAACTCTTTGATCCCCTCATATGTAAGCTACTATTAATACTTTAACCCGGCTACTTAGGACTGTATCCCTGCTGACTCAGACTACTTAGCCGAGGGTAACGTCACCTTCAAAAGAGGGGCCTACCATAATATGCATTAATAACTTAATTAATTATCTTTAAAAAATCCGACCCTTTAGGATTGTATCCTTGCTGACTCAAACTACTGGGTTGAGGGTAACGTCACCTTCAAAAGAGGGGCCTACTACAATAACTAAGATAATCTCTTAAATAGTGCAAAAGTGCGGAAATAATCAAAGGTTACACTAAACACGAGCCGGAGCCAAGTGATTCATCTTGTCTATCTGTTTTTATTTTTATTTTATTTTTCAGCATTTTAGTTAGTTTTATTTTTTCTAGTTTAAAAACCTTTTTCTAACATTTTGATTTGATTAGACGTTGAGGATAAACCGGTACTAAAAGCTCTTGTGTCCTTGGACGACCTCGGTATCTTGCCAACACTATACTACGCTCACGATGGATGCACTTGCCCATATGTGTGTTTGGTGTTAGTAAAATATCATGTTTTATAAATTTAAAACTTGGCTAAAAAGTGTTAAAAAGGGCTTAAAATATACATTAAAAACTAATAACACTCATGCACATCAAGTTTTTGGCGCTCTTGCCTGGGACACAAGGATTTTAAGAAAGCTTAAAATCGACGGCCTAATCAGTTTTTCAAAACCTTTTCAAAACGCGCGCACATTTTTCTGCATTTTAGTTTAGTTTTGCATTTACAGTAGGTTGAACACGGGCCGTGCTCACTGAACACGGGCCTTGCTGCATATTTTTCATAAAAACACTGTAAGGCCCTATAATGGTGTAGGTTTACACCTATCTTTATCAAACACAATCATAGGCTATTGGGCTTAGCCTTGTAGTGGGTTAGATAGTAATGCAATAAGCCATGTGGGCTAATTAAGGGATTTGGGCTTGTTTGGTTAGTATTGTGCATGTGGGCCTGGCCCAGTCTGTAACTAGGTCACCCTATGTAACTATAAATAGGGTGAACCTAGTTCATTATTAGGTTAGACAATTTTGAGAAGTTCTTCTAGTATTTTCGATTTCTTGTTTTGGTGTACTAGACGGTTCCTAGAAACCGTGTGCACTTTGGTTATTCAATCATTCAAGTTCTTGTTCTTATCACTTTCAACAGTATTCCGCACTCTTGATTGTGATTTTGATATCCGGTTGATAGTTTTGTTACTTACAATTGGTATCAGAGCCTAAGTAGTCTTGTGAAGGCTCGGTTGTGTTGGATATCATTCGAAGAACAAGAATTTTTTTTAGATTCGAAGAACACGAAGAAATAGTTTGAAGATCATCAAGAACTGTTTGAATTTTACGTTTTGATCTGTTTTACGGTTTGAAAGTTGTGTTTGCTATTTTTTAGGAGTTTTGGTGGAAAGAATCAAGCAAATATATTTTAAAATCTATCCCTTGATTTTTGGGATTTGATTGGCTGTTTTAGTCTTGTGATTGAAGAGGGCTTGGGAAAGTGAAAAGTCAAAGGGTGATATTCTGAAAATTGTGCGATTGTTTAACAACTTTTTCTTGTGCGATCAAGTCTCCTTCAAGACTACACTTCTTGTGCGATCAATATTTCTTGTACAACTTCATCTTGTGCGATTGAACATCTTGTGCGATCCAACTTCAGCAAAATTGAACATCTTGTGTGATCCAACATTATTGTGCGATTGAAACTTCTTGTGCGTCCGATACATCTTGTGCGACTACAATCTTGTGCGATCCAGCAGTATTCATCAACAAACAAACAACAGTCATTCAACATCAGTTAAATCAACCACATCCAACATCAACGCCGGCCACCGTACAATCATCTCCGGTTCGGTATCAAGTTCGATTTCGGGTTTCCAATATCATACAACCCATCGTCACCAACCTCCAACCACCACCTTCGAACAACCTGCTCATCATTGTCAGATTCACGTCGTTCATTATCTCTAGTCTCCGTATTTGAATAACAATCTTCATCGTCGTTTTGAACAATCTCTCTCGAACTCAGATTCACGTCACCTGCTTTCACCATCTCCAACTTTCCGGCAACATCTTTCATCTTTATCGTCGTCAAATCTACAACGACCGGCCGTCCCCGTCATTACCAACACCTCCGCCACACCAACTACACTTCCGTTCACCTGCAACTTCACTTTCACCACCGTAGCTCTTCATTCCGACCACCGTGCTTCGCTCATCTTCATCCTATCTCCGTCAAACAGTAAAGGTTTTGGTCTGAGTTCGTGTGACGGCTGAAACGAAAATTAGGGTTTGGTTTTGGACGTACCGTTTCGTAACGAAGAAGAAGAACTCAGAGTTTTGATTTAATTGTTTAGGCTTTTAAGTTTTGTTTTTAATAATAATCATAAGTACATCATTACTTAATCATTATCAATTATAATAATAATTATAATATCATTAGGTTTTTCATAAATATATTTTAAAAGTTATTTATATATTATATTAAAAAAAAAGTTTATTAAAATAAAAAAAGGGGGGTTTGTTATTGTTTGGTAATAAGTTTTGACAGGTTTGGACATGCAGTACAGAAAAGTTGATTCGTGCGTGTGTTAAAGGGTTTCTGTTAAGCGAACACATTTTCGGGGGATCACATCTTTGGGGGAGCACATATTCTGGGGATCATACTTTCGGGGGATCACAGTTAAAAATCTTAAAAATGTCTTCTAAGAGAGAGGTGCTTGAGCAGGAACTTCAAGGATTCAGATACTCATATGGTGAAACTATAGAAGCACTTACAGGCCGGTTTACTGAATTGCTCTCTGAGATGGAGAAGGCAGAGATGGTGGTGTCTACTTACATGAGCAACAGAAAGCTTCTGGATGCTATAAAAATGATTCCAGATCAGGAAAACTGTAGTTGGTTTAGAAATGTTAATCAGATCATTGTGACAACCGACTGCTACTGTTACAAAATGAAGTCGGATGAGCTGATCTCACTCATCAAGTCATATGACTATGCTGACAAGCAGTCCACTCAAGGTATTCAATTTCATGACTTCACTCCCATTCCCACTGAGGTATGTGTAGACGATGTTTGTTGTACTTCAAAGTGTAGGGAAAAGGTAAAAGGGTTTAAAGAACAGGCCCAATCGCTTTCTATGCAACTTCAATGTACCAAATCTAGTAGCTACGAAGTTAAAAAGAAACTGGATGGGTATAAGGAAATGGAAGAGGCTCAAAAACGTGACATTCGAAAGTCGCATAGTGATCTAAGCGAAGCAAAATGTCGATATCTCCACTTCAAGGAGCTATCTGAAAAATTAACTGTTGAATTAAACGACTTAAAATCGACTTTCGAAAATACAGAATTCAATTTTAAAAAGTTTGATGTTTCAAGTGAAAAAGTCGAAAAGATGATTAATCAACAGTTAAAATATAGCAAAAAGGAAGTCAGGAATAAAGGATTGGGATTTGTATGCATACCTCCACCATACAATCACAATTACACCTCAATTCCCATGACTGATGAGGAGATATCCGATTTTCCTGAAATGGAATATGGGAAGCCTGGGGATAGGAAGGTTAAGCCTGTTAATCAAAAGAAAGTTAAAATCACAAGGCCTGATAAAACCGAAATTATTCTAGAAAAACAGGCGTTTAATAAAACTTTTGTGAAACCTGCTGGAGTTTCAAAGCAAACCGAGACTCTAAATTTTGAGAATAATGTGAACATTGACAAACATTTTCAAGTATTAGATAATACTGTGTCAAGTTTTTCTCAAAATTCATCTGAAGTGCAACCTCAAACAAAAGAGTCTGAATTAACAGAGCCTAGAGTTAATGTAGACAACATCGAGTTTGCCATGTTAAGAGGTTTAACTGAGTTTGTGAAAGAATTTAATAAGAGCAAACAAGCTGAATATGCTTCGTCATTTGACACATCTTGCGATACTTCTGAAACATCCACTTCTGAGAAATCAGAAATGGGCGAATCACCTAGTGTCAACAATGCTTCACCTGAGGAAGCAGAGGCATCTCAAACTGAATCAATAGCTTCATCTGATTCAACTAGTGACTCCGATGAAAAGACTGACTGTGATAATTTAGAGTCAGTTGCTTCAATGGAATCAACAAATGAATCATCTGAAACTGTTGATTCAAATTCGATTAAAGAAGAATCAAAAACAGTATCAGGAGCATCTGTTGAGTTAGATGGTAATGAAACCACAGGAGCCCCTGCTGACTGTTCAAAGGAAAACAATTCTGATTCTTCAGAACCAAGTGTGTAACAAGATGCTGAGAACAATTCTGCAGCATCAAGTGACACTGTTTGTGAGAAAATTAATGATACTAACCCTGTTGCTTCAAATGCAGACCAAGTAATAATAGAGGATTGGGTTGAGGAGGATGACGTTGTTTGTCAAAAAGCTGACAATGCTTGTCCAAAAACATCAAATTTGTCTGCTGATGCTCCTCCTTATGAGAGAAAGGCTGATTCTGAGCCAGCTTTGAGAGGCCCTACAAATAAATATGTGCCTCCAAAGCCAATAGTTAGAAATGAAAATGTTAAATCCAATGAATGTGCTAACTTTTGTAAACAAGGACATAAGAAGCAGGGGAGAAAGTCTGAACAGCTTGCCAACAAATCGTATAACTCATACTCAGCATCGGTTGGATGGAATGGATCGGGTTATGCTACTTACGTCAAAAAGCAAACCTGCTACAACTGCGGCATACCCGGTCACATTGCTAGGAATTGCACACATCGTCCCTACATGCCATACTATGCACAACATCAGAAGGTTACACCTAGGGATATAACTTATTCTAAGCCAATGAAGGTTGAAAAACCTAAGGCAATGATGAATAAGCATCCCCAGGTTAAACCATATGATGGGGATTGGAATGCTGCCAAAGCTAAAAGAAAGCAAGGTTTGAAACCAAAACAAGTTTTGAAAAACAAAAAGGTTGAAAAGCAAACAGTTTTACCCAAGGCACCTAACAAATTAGAAAAGCCTAAACAAGTTTGGAGGGAAAAACACAAAGCAGCAACATCACCAGTCCTTGAATCAAAAGGGGGCATGTGCTTTCGAGAAGTGTCGGACATTGATGCTTCAGGAATACCCAGGACCACGATGGCCTGGGTACCAATGTCTTACTAATCTCCTTACTTTTCAGGGACAACCAAGGAGGAGCTGTTGACAATCCTTGGATGTTGATAGCGGTTGTTCCAGAGACATAACGGGTAACATTTCACTGTTTCAAAATGTACATTTCTTTACAGTTGATATGTTTCGTTTGAAGGAGATAAAAGAAAAGTAAGACTAGATCAGCGAAAAGGTACAAAATTTAAATTTCGTATTCTAATTTCAATATTGATTAGTCTTAAATCTTGTGATGGAACGGTTAGGCAAAAACAACAAAAATATTTTCATTTTCTTTTGTGTTTCTCGTTGTACATATTTTTCGTTTGTCAGGTAAATTTACGCGTAAGATTTACGCACAAATTTAGGGGGATATCCAGAGATATCTGTAAATATAGAAAATGAGAAAATACAAAAACATTCGAAAAACATAAAAATCAAAAATATTTTCTTTCACAAATGGGAAATGAAATAATTTCACAACGTGGATTAAGGCTGACTCATGTAAGACCAATATTGAAACGGTCCGACTCTAGAGCGATATGTTGGTAGGCTTTATCCTGATGGCTAGATTCTTTGACTGGTACTGCGTAGAACACTAATATTAATCTATGACCTCTGGAAAGAACGTCACTTGGAATTAGGACATGGTTATTTGAATGCGTGTGTGACGTCCCGATACACACAATTTCGTTCTAGTTCTGAAATCTTTTCTGACCAACTCGTGTATCTCCTCTGTTTTGCGTGAGCAAAGACCTAGAGGTGCTAGGCAACGTCAGCTTCTGCTGCATCCAGATACATGCTGACCTAGCTGTACGTTGTCACGCTATAGATCAATTACACCCGAAAGAGGCCCTCTAGTGCCCAAAAGAAACCCAAAAATAAAAACCTATATCAAACTGAGAAAATCTCATTTGATCTGTATATTATATCCATCTCTGCTGCTGATCTATTCTTTTCTCTTCTCAATCCACTCCTAGTCAAGAATTCAGAATCCTAGAACGGGCTTGTGAAATATGTGGTAGGGAAACTACTCGTATGATAGTCTGTTCAAATCTAAAATTCCGGGAATTGATCGTGATTGATTTGAGTGTTCATATAATATAAAATAAAACATGATAAATCAGTTGCAGACCATCACTTGAAAAAGGCCTAGGGAGATAAGTTTAAGTGGACAAATATACTGGCAATCGCTCGGATCACCCAAAGTAAATTAGTGTTGATAAGTGTAGTCTGGCCTGAAACACGGTGATTTGATCTCATTGCAAATTGTAATTGTATATTAGTTTCTTTGTTTATTTGTGTTTTTGTTTATATCGTTATTTTTTTATAAAATCAAAAATCCAAAAATAGAGTGCTTATTTGTTTGATTAAAAAAATTAACCGTTCTTGAAGATTTGATTGATCATCATAGATTGAAAGAAATTTGAATTGTGAAATCCAGGTACAAATACTTGGATGTACTAAGTGTTCATTTGGTATTTCCCTCTGTTGCACATAAATGTTTGCTTATGAACTTCTGAGTATGTGCAGAATTTAATGTTAAATCAAGAAACATGGGTTATTGAAGATTGAGATGCCGTTGGTTGCTGACAAAGCTTGAAGCATCAGAATAGCAAGATATACTTGAGTCAGAAGAACCAGATACAAGTCATCGTCTGACAGTGATAGTACATGTGAAGAAGTACCTGTGAATCTGCTTGAAATGGAAGACATTGACAAAGAAAAGAGTTGCTGAGAATCCTCCGCTTGCATTCTTTTCAACAAGATTTTCAAGCAAAGCTGATCGTGATAAGAAGAACAAAGAGCCCAATTTTTAGAATGAAGACATGAAGCATCTTCCCACATGATGAAGACTGCAGTTTGATAAAGAAAGCATAAACCTAGGGGGATATTGTAAGGCCCTATAATGGTGTAGGTTTACGCCTATCTTTATCAAACACAATCATAGGCTATTGGGCTTAGCCTTGTAGTGGGTTAGATAGTAATGCAATAAGCCATGTGGGCTAATTAAGGGATTTGGGCTTGTTTGGTTAGTATTGTGCATGTGGGCCTGGCCCAGTCTGTAACTAGGTCACCCTATGTAACTATAAATAGGGTGAACCTAGTTCATTATTAGGTTAGACAATTTTGAGAGGTTCTTCTAGTATTTTTGATTTCTTGTTTTGGTGTACCAGACGGTTCCTAGAAACCGTGTGCACTTTGGTTATTCAATCATTCAAGTTCTTGTTCTTATCACTTTCAACAGTATTCCGCACTCTTGATTGTGATTTTGATATCCGGTTGATAGTTTTGGGACTTACAAACACCCAGATACAGTAGCTTGAACACGGGGCCGTGCTCACTGAACACGCCCCCGTGCTCAATGAAATCAGTAACTTTAATTAAAACGCCCAGATACAAATTCTGTACACGGGGCCGTTTCCACTGAACACGGGGCCGTGTCCAGCCTCTGTTTCTGTTTTTATTTTTATTTTCTGGTCTTGAGACTTTGTTGTGGTCTGCTGAGTGATTCTTATGGATCAATACTCAGGAGGTTACAACTACACCTATGAGGAGAATGATTATAGGGAAGACTATTGCACTAATTGTGGTAACCCGCAATCGGTACAATATTGTAACTTATTTCAACCATCCACTTCATACACCTACTATGAGGAGCCCAGGTACGAGCCATCAACTTCATACACATCCTATGAAGACCAAAGGTATGAACCTCCTCCCTCATACTCGTATTTTGATGAACCAAGGTATGAGCCTTCTTACTCCTACTTTGAGGAACCAAGATATGAGCCACCACCTTCATATGCTTACTATGAGGAACCATGGCGTGAACAACCCACCTCATATGAGTATTATGAAGAACAAAACTATGACCCTTATCCATCATATGCTTACAATGAAGAACAATGGTGTGAACCATCTACTTCATATGGGTATTATGAGGAACAAAGGAATGAAGGATTGAACAACCGGATTCAAGCTTTGAAAATCCCGATCCTTTTTCTATAACCGAAGTGACCGATAGGATATTAGAACACCTTAAAGTTATCGAGCGCTATATAAAAGAATCTCGCGCAAGGGAAGAGGAGTCCCGTGCAAGAGAAGAATTAAATAAAGAAGAGATAATTGAAAGTGTAAAAATGGAAGAACAAATAAGTGAAAAACCGACACATGAGTTAAACAACGTAAAAGGTGAGTCCGACAACGCTAAAATTCAAGAAGAGTCTAATTTTGAAGAAATTAATCTCTTGTCACCTTCTTTTGAAAATCATTGTTTAGTTACAACTCATGCTAAGTTTTTAAAAGAGTTAAACACTAACACTAAAATTGACGAAACCTCGCTAATGATCAAACCTCGCTAATAAAAGAAGACCTATTTGAAATCAACATTAAACCGGTTCCATGTTTTTTTCAAAATTCATTTATTAGTAATGTCACAATTGATAAAGATCTTTGCGTTAACATAATGCCCAACTACATTTTCAAAAAATTAAGTATTAGTGATTTTTCTCCACTTCAAATACCCATTTTTCTATCTAATCGGAAAGTAATAAAATCAATCGGTGTAGTTGAGGATGTCTTGGTTTAAACCTATCAAATAGTAATCCCAACCGACTTTGTCATCCTCGATGACGCTCCTCTAGTGTTGGGACGACCCTTTGTAAAAACTCACGAAGCCTTGAAAAACCGGAAGTTCAACAAACTACCTATTCAATTAGGGGCATTTAAAGAAAGTGTCGATCTTGAGCGATCAATGAAATATCCATTCGGTAATAATGACCCCCTAATTGAAGATGAAGATGAACCACTCGATACAAGTGAAAAGTTTGACCACTTTGTTGAAGAAGAGGTCGCCATAGAACAAACTTTTAAAGTTCTTGATCAAAATGAGCAACCAAATAAGGAGTCTCCTAAAGACCCACCTCTTGAGCTCAAAGAACTTCCAAAAGGTTTGGAATATGCTTTTTTAGACAAAGATGGTAAATCACCTGTAATTATTTCGTCTAAATTAAGTAGTTTAGAAAAAGAAAAATTAATTAATATTTTGAAAAAACACAAAAATGCGATCGCTTGGAAGCTTGTAGATATTAAAGGAATGAGTCCTTCCATGTGCACGCACAAAATTTTAATGAATGATGACTACAAATTGGTAATACAACCACAACGTCGAGTAAATCCAAATGTTCAAGAAGTGGTTAAAAATGAAGTCATCAAATTACTTGACGCCGGACTTATTTATCCTATCTTCGATAGTCCTTGGGTAAGTCCCGTCCAAGTTGTTCCAAAGAAAGGAGGTATGACGGTAATAACTAATGAAAAGAATGAATTAATACCAACGAGAACCGTCACATGATGGAGAGTATGTATAGATTTTAGAAGATTAAATGAACCAACAAGGAAAGATCACTTTCCTTTGCCCTTCATTGATCAAATGTTAGAAAGATTATCCGGTCATAAATTTTACTGTTTCTTTGATGGTTTTTCAGGTTACTTTCAAATCCCGATAGCACCCGAAGACCAAGAAAAGACAACTTTCACATGTCCCCATGGAACTTTTGCTTATCGACGCATGCCATTTGGTCTATGTAATGCCCCCGCAACATTCCAACGTTGCATGGTGGTCATTTTCCATGATATGATAGAAAAGACAATGGAAGTCTTCATCGACGACTTTTCTATCTTTGGGGATTCATACGACCAATGCCTCGATAACCTTGAACGAATGCTATCCTGATGTAATGAAACTAACCTCACCCTTAATTAGGAAAAATGCCATTTCATGGTAACTGAGGGAATAGTACTCGGTCACAAAATCTCAAGCGAAGGAATGGAGGTTGATCGAGCTAAAATAGACACTATTTCTCGATTACCACCCCCATCCTTCGTTAGAGCTATCAGAAGTTTCCTAGGGCATGCCGGATTTTATAGGCGGTTTATCAAAGACTTTTCTAAAATTTCAAAGCCTCTAACAAAATTACTTGAAAAAGATGCTCCTTTTATCTTTAACAAGGATTGCAATCAAGCATTTCTAACCCTAAAGGAAATGCTAGTCAATGCACCTATCATGATAGCGCCTGATTGGAAATTTCCTTTCGAAATCATGTGTGATGCAAGTGACTTTGCAGTTGGAGCTGTCTTGGGACAAAGAAAAGAAAAACATTTTCACCCAATTTATTATGCTAGTAAAACACTTAACGATGCACAAGAAAATTACACAACAACTGAAAATGAATTACTGGCTGTGGTATTTGCTTTTGATAAATTTCGTTCTTATCTTGTTCTTTCTAAAACATAGTCTATACAGATCATGCAACCATTCGATATCTTTTCAAAAAGCAGGACGCAAAACCACGTTTGATTCGGTGGATTTTACTCCTCCAAGAATTTGATATTGAAATCAAAGACAAAAGAGGAGCAGAAAACACCGCGGCAGATCATCTTTCACGCTTAGAAGACCCAGCTTTGGAGGCAACCAGGGACGAGCAGATCAACGAAAAATTTCCGACGGAGTCCCTAGAAATGGTGGAATACAAAGAAGAACCATGGTACGCCCACTATGCTAACTACTTAGCTAGCGGTATAGTCGCAAAAGGTTGGCCACATCATCAAAGAAAAAAAAATTCTTTGCTAATGTGAAGCATTATTTTTGGGAAGACCCTTATCTTTTCAAAATGTGTGCCGACCAACTCATCCGACGATGCGTACATGGTAGCGAAGCACGAAGAATTCTCCGCCATTGTCATGAAGGTCCATACGGAGGACATCATGGTGCCGCTAGTACCGCACGAAAGGTATTTGATTCAGGGTTTTATTGGCCAACCATTTACAAAGACGCCCAAAGTCTTGTCAAAACATGTGATGCTTGCCAAACAACAGGTAATATTTCTTCCAAAAACGAAATGCCACAAAATGGCATTCTTGTTTGAGAAATTTTTGATGTGTGGGGAGTGGGGACTCGACTTTATGGGACCTTTCCCACCGTCAAAAGGAAACAAATATATACTTGAGACAGTAGATTACTTGTCTAAATGGGTCGAGGCACTTCCAACAAACGATGGAAGAGTCGTGGTAAGATTTCTGAAAAAATTATTCTCTCGTTTTGGTACACCTAAAGCATTGATAAGTGATAGAGGTACCCATTTTTGTAACCATCAACTCGAAAAAATATTAACAAGATATGGGGTCTATCATCGGGTCTCAACAGCATATCACCCTCAAACAAACGGACAAGCCGAAGTGACTAATAGAGGTTTAAAACGAATACTTGAAAAAACCGTAGGGTTAAATAAAAAGGAATGGGCCGATAAATTAGATGATGCTTTATGGGCTTTTCGAACTGCTTATAAAACAACAATAGGCACAACCCCATATAAGCTAGTCTATGGAAAAAGCTGTCATTTGCCAGTAGAAATTACACACAAAGCCTACTGGGCAATTAAAAATGTAAACTTAGATTTAGAATTTTCCGGTAGAAATCGATTCTGTCAGTTAAATGAATTAGACGAACTTAGGAATTATGCATATTCAAACTCAGAAATTTATAAGGAAAGAATGAAAAACTTTCATGGCAAACATATTAAACCTAATGAATTTCGAGTAGGAGACCAAGTTCTTTTGTTTAATTCACGACTTCGATTGTTTCCTGGTAAATTAAAGTCTAGGTGGTCAGGACCTTTTTCCATCACCCATATTTTCCCACACGGTGCAGCAGAGATTATGTCTCGGAATGGAATTCCATTCAAAGTCAATGGTCAACGGCTGAAACTCTATCAAGGATTTATTGAGGATGAAGAGGAAGAAATCTCGCTTCAAACGGTCGAAGAATAAAAGCATCAACATCATACCTGGTAAGTTACGAACGAATGGGTTGACATCTAAACCGGTAAGTTTTCTAACCAAGTTTTTGGGAAACAAGGGCACTCACACGAGCACTAATATATATATATATATAATTGCTCGGCATGAGGCCGTGTCCGCTGGACACGGGGCCGTGTCCACGCGACTGTCCGGATAAAACCCCTTTTTCATAACAGTTACATCATTCCACATGCCCCGTTTCCCCGAAAACGCTCTGGTTCAAGGTGATTTTACGCAGATTTTCGACGTCTCCTCTACTTCTAACAACACCAAGGTATGATTCTATCATCATTAGTAGTTAGATTTAGCATTTGCATGTAGTTAAAACATCAAAAATTTGGGGAAAATCTAGGATTCTTGAACTTCATCCGGATCGAACCTCAGTTTTTTGTTTAAATATGTTAGCATTAGTTTAGATTAGTGTTATAGGAAGTAAATCCACTTGTATTGTTCAAAGATTCGCCCGATTTCTCACAAAAACCTCAAACCCTTGTTTTTTAACCAAAAAAGATAAAATTGAAAGGGTAAACGGTTTGTTTTGGGAAAACGGCACTTGGGGTTTCATTTTTGGGGGAAACCGCACCTATTGGACCAAAAATTTTCAAGTTTTCGGGACCGGGACGAAAAATGAAAATTTTGAGTAACAGACGCCTGGACACGGGGTCGTGTCCGCTGAACACGGGGCCGTGTCCAGCTAACTGTTTTCAGTTTTCTCCGAAATTTCAACTGTTTCGTGCTAACTTTTGTTATATTCTTTCAGATGTCGAGAAAATTCACGAGGTTCAACGCAAATGAGCTCGATGCTAGGGCAAGATACGAAGTACTTCAGACAAGACCGGAGGAATACCCAAGACAAGCATGCATGGATCTGTTAGCAATGGTGAACCAACTTGGCCGGTTTAACAACCTCGTTACCGGCCCACTAAGAGTCGCCCTAACCACTCGACTTCGTTCAATCCACGAGTGCACTATGGAATTCTATAGCACCTTCACGTTCAATTCAAGGTGCGACCCTTTCGACAATGATGGGGTGACATTCCGATGTGGTGGAACTAGGTACTCAATTTCGATGGCACAATTTGGGTCGATAGTTGGGCTGTATGCGGAGGAAGATGCGGGTAATGAAGAAAACACCGGAGGGGTGCGAGAGTTGGATGAAAACGAGCACCAAGTCGCTTGGGCTCAAATTGGAGAAGGGCACTACAACCCAAGCCGCACTAAGAGCACTAAGCTGAGGGACCCGCTTTACCGTTACATCCATAGGGTCCTCGCTTACTCTCTTAGCCAAAGGTATGATAGCTGTGGCGTTGTGGGGTTGAGAGATTTGGTGGTCCTTCATTGCATTCATAACCGCAGACACCTAGATGTTCCGTACCTCCTGCTCCGTAACATGCATCTGAACCGGCTTGCTACTTCACCAACCCCTATCTTATTCGAGGGGTAGATATACCGTCTCTTCAAGCACTTCGTGAACATACCTAGGTCCTTCGAAAGAAGCCCATGGTCGGGAAGAGTGGACGTACACATCTGCCGCTCCATGAACCTAATTTATGAGGCTGAAGACGGGTCGGTTAGTTTCCAAAGGATGCAGGGGCATGCATGGAACCCGCAAGAGGTACTCGTCCTCCACGCTCCACAGCATCATCAATACCAATACCAGCCCCACGGTGATCCGGGCCAATCCTCCTCACAAGGAGGCGGTTTTCCTAACTTCCAAATTTTACATGATTTATTGTAGGAAAACCTCATGTGCACCAGGAACACCTATAACATGGCAAGCAATACATACACCCGGGTAGGAGCAATCGAGAGAAACATTTCCGACATCCAAGATGACATCGGGAATATCCAGGAGTACATACCGGGGCACGATGGAGGAGGTGATGATGATGAGGACGAGGACACGGACTAGGCGGGAGGAGCGGAGGCAGAAGCGGTTGGTTGGTGATCTCCCAGGTTAACCCCCCTTTATCTTAAACAATTTCCGGCCTGCATGCCGTGTGTTGAACAATTTACTTTCCTTTAACTCTTTTTACTTTCTGCATTTGTTTTTCTTTTTAACTTTGTGATGTGGATGTTGAACTTGGTAATTTAGGATGTTTGCTATAGTTTGGTGTAGTGTTTATTGATAAAACAGGTACATACGAGGCTTAGAGCACTAAACATTAGTGCTACTAAAGCCGGGACAGGAAAACCGGAGCCAGAAACCTGTTTTTCAACTTTGCAGATTGTCTACACGGGGTCGTGTCCAGCCGACACGCCCCCGTGCCCACTTCCCCGGACCTACTGTTTGTTTAAATCTGCATACTTTTGCCAGACATGGGGTCGTGCCCAGTGGATATGCCCCCGTGTCCAACTTCTGTAAGTTTTCGTTACTGGCACTCCGACACGGGGTCGTGTTCATCCGACATGGGGCCGTGTCCAGAGGTCCAGTAACACAAATTTTTGTTTTTTCATACCTTTTTACACATTCAATCAACCTAAAAACTTATTTTTGGGACACATTGAGGATAATATGTAATTTAAGGGGGGGGGGGGGATGCTAAAACTTTAAATCTTGCAAGTCCTAATTACAAGCCTTACACAAAACTCTATTGGAACCGCTAATCACCCAATTTTTTTCAAAAAATTTTCATTTTTTTACTTGTCTAGGTTTAACTGGGAATTTCAAGTTCTAAAAAGGTTATATTTTTACAAATTTACAACCGATAGCGTCGTGATAAAAAGAACCAACATAAGAAAATTATGAAAAGGCATGACAAGCTTAGTTAAAATTTGATTATATATACTTGATCACATAAAAACCCATTCCCACAAAAGTGAGTTTTGAGACTTTATTGAGCATACAAATACATATCTTTAAACTAAATGCTCATTTTTCGTATCTTGTGTGAATAGCCGCTTGGTTCTTACGACTCTAGAACTTGCCACGACGACACATTCCCGGTCCTTACCAACTTAAACCCGAGTAAGCAAATGATGGAGACATTAGGACTAACCCTTTTTATTTATACACCATTATTTTTCTTTTTTTTTTTACCACCTACCCAAAATCCCCCTAGTTAACCCCTTTGAGCCTAAACCTTTTCATTTCTTAACCCAAAAACAAACACCCTTTTTACCCACCAAAACCTTTTTATTTTTTACCCTTTGTTTTAGTAACAAGCTCGGTTTTTCTTATGACTTTTTCCTTAAAAAAATTGATGATGAAGCAAAAGAAATAAACAAACAAGTTCATCAAAAAATAACTTTGTTTGAAAAAAGGCTTCATCAAAATAAAAATTGCAAAAATAAAAAGTCATACGAAAACCGACGCTTTTACGCTTTTCACCCTTTTACTAACCACTAACCCAACCACCTACCTTTAACCCAAGCCTAACCCTTCACCCAAAAGTCCTCTTGATATTTACAAAGGTTTATAGTTAAAAAGGAGGAGGATTGATTGCTTGGCAAGCCTATGGTAGGAGTAAGTTCCATGCCGCTCTCGAGTGATTCACTAAAATACATCTTCGGCCGAGTGTTGAGTGATCCCCCGTGAGGTATGTGAACTTGTATATAAATAGAATTTTAAAGAGGCATGTTATGCCCTAATAAGTAATTTATCTTATGAAAAGTTTTAAATAAATCATGACGAATAGGATTGTAAATAAATAAAAATAAAAACTTAATAAAGAATCTTGGAAATCCTGACACTCTATGACAAGCCCAAAAACCTTCTCTTCTACCTATTCCATTTGGGAGTGTAAAGCCACATTATAAAGAGTTTTGCTTGAGGACAAGCAAAGATTCAAGTGTGGGGGTATTTGATGTTCACAAAATGCAACATATAAATTACATCAATTGTACCATAAAACTAACCCTTTTTAGTACTAATGTTGGAAAAAGTGTGTTTTTGTCTTCCTTTTGTATTTTCAGGATTAAATGAGCTCAAATGAACAAAAGAAGCAAAAAGGCAGCTAAATCTAACATAAATACAAGAAAAGGAACAAACATGGAATGCCCGACCTCTCCAACAACATCTTCCCAAGCAAAACAAGAGAACAGAAGGCTGAACACGCCCCGTGCTCAGTGAACACGGGGGCGTGCCCAAGTGCCAACATAAAAGACAAAGCTATAGAAGATTCTATCGCCCACCACGGGGCCGTGCTCAGCGGACACGGGGCCGTGGTCAACTATAAGATTCGCAGAATTCAGGCAAATCTTGATAGTACAGATATGCTTCTGCACACGGGGGCGTGGTCAACTAATGCAGACAAACTGCAATTAATGAAGACAGAGAAGAGGATGGACACGGGGCCGTGCCGAATGGACACGGGGCCGTGCCCGAGCTACTGTTCAGGCTATAAATAGGGGTGCTTGGCTCATTTGCAAACCATCCCTTGGCACACCACCTCTCTCACACTTCACCCACCACCCACCACCATCACAACACCATCATCCACCACCATCATCCATTGTCCATCATAGAGTGTGTGAGTCGTCTCGGGATCCAAGATTGATCGTAAGAGTTCTTGACAATCAAAGGCCATGTTTGCCTAAGTTTCTTACATCACTTGGTGAAGACAAGTGTCTAGTGTAATACTTTTTATTTTTAATCTTTTCGCACTTTTTACTTGGTTATGTATTAATGACTTTAATAACTAGTTTCTTATGTTGAAGGTGATTCTTCCTTAACGTTTGTCCGTGGTGTCTTGGCATTATTTTACTGTCTATATAAAATAAAAGATTTTCACAATTCATATCTCCACGGTCTATATGGAGGTATGTTGGCTACCTGGTCGGGGGTTAAGGGAACGGTTTGGTAAGAGTCTTGCCTTGTTCAGTGTATAGATCCTGCAAGGACCTGGGTCAAATTTAGTAGGACCCGCTTCAATACCCACCGGTATTGGATGGCGGGGGTCCAAACTCTTTGATCCCCTCATATGTAAGCTACTATTAATACTTTAACCCGGCTACTTAGGACTGTATCCCTGCTGACTCAGACTACTTAGCCGAGGGTAACGTCACCTTCAAAAGAGGGGCCTACCATAATATCCATTATTAACTTAATTAATTATCTTTCAAAAATCCGACCCTTTAGGATTGTATCCTTGCTGACTCAAACTACTGGGTTGAGGGTAACGTCACCTTTAAAAGATGGGCCTACTACAATAACTAAGATAATCTCTTAAATAGTGTAAAAGTGCGGAAATAATCAATTGTTACACTAAACACGAGTCAGAGCCAAGTGATTCATCTTGTCTATCTGTTTTTATTTTTATTTTATTTTTCAGCATTTTAGTTAGTTTTATTTTTTCTAGTTTAAAAACCTTTTTCTAAATTTTTGATTTGATTAGACGTTGAGGATAAACCGGTACTAAAAGCTCTTGTGTCCTTGGACGACCTCGGTATCTTGCCAACACTATACTACGCTCACGATGGGTGCACTTGCCCATATGTGTGTTTGGTGTTAGTAAAATATCGTGTTTTATAAATTTAAAACTTGGCTAAAAAGTGTTAAAAAGGGCTTAAAATATACATTAAAAACTAATAACACTCACACACATCAACCACCCCGAAGGACTGCAACGTGGAAACTCCCTTCAGCTTAACTTATGGGACGGAGGCTGTCATCCCAGCTGAGATAGGGTCCCCAACTGCCAGAATGAAGCTCAGGGAAGCCGAAAACGAACAAGACCTCCGAATGAACCTGAATTTGCTTGAAGAAAGAAGGGAAGTGGCAGCAGTCATGGAGGCTAGGTATAAAAGGCAACTCGAAAGCTACTACAATGCCAAAATGAAAAAGCTCAATCTTGTCCCAGCAAACTTGGTATTAAGAGCAAACAAAACTAGCCTACAGGAGAACACCGGAAAAATAGGGTCCAACTGGGAAGGACCTTACCGGGTAACGTGGGCAAACGGCAAGGGAAGTTGCAAGCTGGAGACGCTTCAAGGCAAGGAAGTTCCAAGAACATGGAACCTCATGCAGCTCAGGAAGTACCACATATGATGCATAAAAAGGCCTTTTAGGAAAAACGGCCAGGGAGCTACTTCTGTAATGATTAACTGCTAGTCAGGGGCTTACCCCAAGAAAAAATCTTTTGTAAAAACTTGTACTGGAGGACTTGGTCCCCAAGGAATGAATGACAAACGGACAACTCACTTGTCCCCTTTTGGCAAAATGACAGGTATTATATCAAGGCAGACGTGCCCAGAAAAACTATAAACCTAACAACAAACAAACACACGCGTATAAGGTATATCAAACATACCAAACGCCCGGCTGTGGGGCAAAGTAGGGTCTAGCTAACCCAAAGAAAACGGACAAACAAGATAAAAACATAACCTCACGTTATAGACTTGTCCAGCGATTGTCCTCGAACAGACAATCCTGGTTTATAAAGCAACCCATGAACACAACATACTTTTGTAAACAAACTACAAAAAGAAGTTTTTCATGTACAAGCTACAAAGTAAATGTACAACAAGAAGCCCTGTCGGCCCTAAAAGAAAGAACTAATATACAAGCCAGAAGGCCTGGTAAACAGACTAGACAGAGTTTTTCGTAAGCATGATGCAAATAACTAAAAGTCTTCAGGAAAATGCTGGCCCGGCTCCCGGCAAAGACTCATGCAAAAAAAAACAGACAAAACAACAACAGCATACCAAAAACAGGCAAAAACAAGACAGCAATTTACAGTCATAGGTCATACGATTAAGCACCAGGAGAGCCCCTACACAAAGACTCTCCCCCCAGGTATCAAAAAGTCAAAAGTACCCTAGAGTGTATAATTGTTTAGCTTACAACCATATCGAAGTAAGTTAATGTCCAGAAATTAATGGAAACCACCCCCAGACAAAGACTTCGGAGACGAGGGACCGGCAGGAGTAAACAGGGCTTTCAATTCATCGATGGATATCATGGGATGCTCCAGGATCTTTTCAAGAAGGACTGGGGTCTTACCCCCAAACTCCTTGTCCAGCTTAGACAGCCGCTTCTTGGCCTTGGAATTATAAAGCGGAGTTTCCTTCCTGCCCAAGCCCTAAGCAGAGTAAATGTACCCATCCTTCAGGACTGATTGATATCCAACATCCCGATACGCCCTATAAACCTGCTCAAGACCACCTTTGAACTCCTCCGATTGAGAGACGACAGTGAGAAAGGCTCCGAAGCCTTCAGTAATCAGCCAATGCTTCTCCTTAGCTAACTTCTGATTGTCATCGGAAGTGACCCCCCAATCAGCATACATAGTGTTCAGTTGCTCCTGAGAAACGGAATCGGCCTCCTTCAGATGTTTCAACTCCGCGGCTAACTCCTCTTTCTCCTCTACCAATGCCGCCATCTCTCTCTCCCAAGCTCGTTCCCTCCGCTCCAGCATAGCTCCAGCCCCCTGAGCCCAAGACATCACGAAAAATCCAAAAGGAATCAAAAAAAAGGAGAGGGGAGAAAGGCTATGTACCTTCTCCTCCTGCAGTTTACGCTCAGCCTCAACCACTTGACATCGGAGCTCAGCAGCAACAGATTGAGAGGTCTTAAGGTCACTCCTAAGTCCCTCATTCTCTTTCCTCAGATCATCAACCCGCTGTAACATGCCAACGCTCCTGAAAATTCCCTCACAGAGTGACATGCTGTACTAATCATCAAAGAGATCATCCCTCAAAGCAGAATTCATAAACCTATGGGAGGGAGGGACAACATGAGTCAAGAAGTCCCGGGCAGTTTCAGGGGTCCCCACCACCGAAGATTGAGTAATTTTCCACTTAGGAACGTAGGGGAACGGAAGGGCATCGGCAAACAGGGGAGCCAAGGGGGATTGAGAAGCAAAACCCTCAAATTGAGAAGGTTTGCTGGTCCCGGTTGCATGATGAGGAGAGATCTCAAAAGCCAGAGTAATACGAGCAGCACTTACCTCCGGAGTTTTATACCTAACACGAGAAGAGGAGGGGGCAGTAGGGATTTCGATAGGAGCATGAAAACTTCCCTGCCCAAAGCAAAAAGAGGAGGAAACAATAGGAATGTATCAAGGCAAAGCAAATCTAGAATAAGAAATAAAAAATGAACTCACCAACAAAGGTTCACTCACAAAGCTGGAGGACCGCAAATGTTTAGACAAAGAGCCCTTAACCCCAATAGGGGGAAGTTCGGAAGCAGCTTTCGTCGCAGGAGGGGCCTTTTGCCCACTGGCGCTCCGGAGCCTCAGCCGGATGTCACGAGGGGCAGGGACTGGCTTGGGGCTAACAGTTTTCCTCTTACGAGCCAGACGGCTCTCCAGGTCTTCCTCATCATCATGACTAGAATTCTTAACTTGAAGAGGATCAGGGGAACTCTCTTCTCTATCAGAAGAAGTCCCCTCACCTTCTTCCACAGTGACAGAGCCCCCTGCCTGAGCAGACCCTCCGGTAACCTGTACCTCAACACCCCGGTTCAAACCCTGTTCAACCTCATCACCAACCATGAACTTAACATCTTTAGAATCCCCTTTAAGCAATCTCCACAAAGTCAACTCTACACAGGAGAAACACTAAAGATGACTACACAAAGCCCCAAAAAATAAAGACAGATACAACAAATCAAGAGCAAAAGGATACCTTTTTTGCCGAAAAAAGCCTTGGGTCGAACTGAATAGGAAGGGCTCAGCCCTCCCATAGCCAAGATCCCCTCAGAGAAAGTAAAGGCTCTCGTTGGATTCTCATACATTCGCTTCCATTGGACGATTTCATCAGCAGACAGAATAGGAACACTGTCCTCAATAGCAGCCTCGGTATCCCTCGGCAGTGGAGACTCCGGTAGCATGGCAGCAGAAACAAAGATAAACCTACTCTTCCATTCTTTAGGGTAAGTGGAAGTCGGCATGAAGGAGTAACAAGGCCGAGACACACTATTCTTCCGTTTGGCAAAGGTGAACCAGTCCCCATCAGAAATTAGTTTATAAAACATACAAAATAGGAAATAGATGGCTCACCGGAAACAGCCACACAAGATAACTCGAAATGTACCACCCTCATAAACCCTAGAGGATGCAATTGGGAGAAATGAACTCCAAAGTGACGCAATAAGGCTATCTTAAAGGAAGAAAGGGGGTACCGGACACCGCAGGAAGAAAACGCCAAAGTATAGAGGACAATCTGATCTGGTGTGCATTCGGCCGATTCATTGGGACCTGGCAGAGTAGGCGAGAAACGCTCAGGAATCTTGTAGGTCTCAACGAAGGACTCTAAATCCTTCGCTGTCAAAACAGACCGAATCACCGAACGACCGGTACGGCTCATAGTTAAGGAGGAAATGATGATTGGAGAAATATGAGGGAAAGAAAGAAGGGGAAAAGCCAGTGGAAGTTGAGAAGAAATTCAAAGGAAAATGAGGGTATTTAAAGAAATAACTGACAAGAAGAAAACCGTCACATCACCATCTCTTCAAAATTTAAAAAAAAAGGGTGCACGTGTATTAAGGGGATTAAACCCCCGCCATTAATATTCGGCAGATTGATGGGCCTCGAAAAAAGGAGGGGCGAGTGATGATTAGCCAAAAACGGGCCCACATTCTTAACCCAAGAAAGTTACTTCCCTTGAACAGTTGTGACTCAGCCCCGGATCATGAGCCTTGGGTCTCAGAACCAGGGACTAAAGATGACTTGACGACGGGCCAATGGGGAATCCCATTTACCCGTCTTGGGCTGTTATCATGAGGGACCAACAGATAAGGCCCAAAGGCAGTTTAACTTGCCCACTAAGGTTCTCCTTTTACGAAAATGAGCGGGAAGAAAAGGATCAGAAAAGCACAGGCTGCATTAAATACATGACATGAAGAGGATCTTGGCTGGCACTGTACTTCTTAGCCGGAAACATTTAATAAAGTGATAATCCTACCGTTGGGGGTCAGACACGTGTCTGAGCCCCCCGAAGACTGGCAGAATCCGTTAGATCGTCTCATTAACATATCCCACATGGGAGATAAGGTCTCGGGGTTATATAAGGAGGAGAAGAGATGATCAAAGAGCAGGTTCGAGGTATTACCCTAATAACTCTCTCATTTATTCCGACCGATATTCCTCCATATTAAATACACACACATTTATTAGATTCACACCATAGAGAAATATTCCGGTGATCATACTCATCGGAATAAGCTTCTCATACTCTCCGGCAAGTTTACTTATTCTCACGCCGGAGCTTGGTCACGGATCCCCCACCCGGGGCCCTCCGTGACGAGGCTAACGGTTTACTTTTTTTGTAGCAACGAAGGCTGGGGTATTCCGGCGTCAGCGAAGACCCTTTGATCGTCACCAGGGATTTTGGTATTCGACAACTAATATTCTTCACCTTTGCCGTTGGAAAATGTAACTCGTTTGAGTCACGTTGGAGATTGTTGGTTAAGTTGGGCCGAGTCCAGCTTGTTATATAAGTCACTTAAGGCCAAACTAATATTAGATTATCCGCATTTAAAACCCAATACAATCTTTGATAAAAAACTAATATGATACACAAGTTACAACACAACACAACCCAAGTCAATTTTTGATACACATTCACAACCCAATCCAACCTAAATTTTTAGAAATTAATTGTAACATATGGTTATTAATAATATTAAAAATAATTATTTTTATTTCGGAACAAACAAAAGTTATTTATTTTTAATATAAAAGTTAAACGGTAAATATATATAATATACTAGAAAATATATATTTTTGAATGCATTTTTAATAAATTATTATGTTTAAATATTATAAAGTATTTGAGTAAATTATTTTTGAATGTAATATATAGAGTGAATTGCAAATTTTGTCCTTTGTCTTTATATCTTTTTTCAAGCGGTGTCATTTGTCTTTAAAATTGACGAATTTTGTACTTTATGTTTTCAAATCTTACACGTGATGTGCTTTGAGCCTAACTTAGTTAAATTTTTTTTTTTTGTTAAATCTGACCACTCAAGGGCAATTTAGTCTTTTTACCAATTACTCTAAAAATAAGTTAATAAATAAAACAAAAATAAATTTAGAAATTAATAATATATAACAAAAACTAAAGAGTAAACTGCCATTTTGGTCCCTGAGGTTTGGTCACTTTTGCCACTTTAGTCCAAAACTCAAACATTTTGCATCTGGGTCCCTATGGTTTCAGTTTTATTGTCATTTTGATCCAAAAGTGAAATCAGATCATATTTATTTGAGTTAATTGCCATTTTCGCCCCTGAGGTTTGGGCACATTTGCCATTTTCGTCCAAAATCACACTTTTCGACCATTTAGCCCCCAACGTTTGGTCATTTTTGCCATTTTCGTCCAAAATCACACTTTTCGACCAATTGCCCCCAAAGTAATTGGGTTAGGCAATTTGGACGAAAATGGCAAAAATGACCAAACGTTGGGGGCTAAATGGTCGAAAAGTGTGATTTTGGACGAAAATGGCAAATGTGCCCAAACCTCAGGGGCGAAAATGGCAATTAACTCTATTTATTTTATAAAATCCTGCTATTTTGTCCTTTTCCTCAGGGGTAAAATGGTCATTTCATTTTTATTTTATTTAGAGCATTTATTAAAGGGACTATTTGTGTAAATAGGTTCAAGTTTTGGGCCAAAATAAAAAAAAAATTTATATGTCTGCAACAGCTTCTTCATCATTAATCCAAAATGTCTGCAATAGCTTTTTCATCATTAATCTCCATTACCACCACCCCAAACACATCTTCTAATCTACACTCCCTCAAAACCCTAATTTCAATCCCCAAATCCCCCTTTAAAACCCCCCCAATTTCTCTCTCAATTTCAAGCCCATCATACCAAACAACTCAAATTCAACAAACCCCAGAAGCCGAATTATCAGAAACTGAAGAGGAATTAGAAAACGACGACATTTTTAAGAAGAAGACAAAGAAGAAAGTGAACCGGAATCGCCGGAAGTCGGCAAACTTTACGTCGGAAACCTGCCGTACGCGATTACGTCAGCAGAATTGGCACAAATATTTGGGGAAGCTGGTGATGTTGATGATGCAGAGGTATTGTGTTTGATTAATGTTAATGTTTACGATTAACCTTCTGTTGGTAACGCTAAATGGTAATGTTTGTGTTGGATCAGATTGTTTATGATAGGGTTACGGACAGGAGTAGGGGGTTTGCGTTTATTACAATGGCGAGTGTGCAAGAAGCTAAAGAAGCCATTAGAATGTTTAATGGATCTGTAAGTGCTTACTAACTTCTGTGGTGTTGTATGAAATAAATCTCCGATCAAGAAACACGAACAAAGTACAGAAATTCTAAGGCCGTGGTGGTGATTAGATCCGGAAAATCATAACAAAGTACAGAAATTCTAAGGCCGTGGTGGTGATGGTGGTAGTGGAAATGTCGCTGGTAGTAGTGGTGGTGAGGCTGGTAGTAGTGGTGGTGGTGAGGCTATGAAGAAGATATAGGGTGTTGCAGGTTTTTGTTTAAAAACGTATAAATTTTTTATTTTGGTCCAAAACTTGAACCTATTTACACAAATAGTCCATTTAATAAAAGCTTTAAATAAAATAAAAATGAAATGACCATTTTGCCCCTGAGGAAAATGACAAAATAGCAGGATTTTATAAAATAAATATGACCTGATTTCACTTTTGGACCAAAATGGCAATAAAACTAAAACCACAGGGACCCAGATGCAAAAGGTTTGAGTTTTGAACTAAAGTGGCAAAAGTGACCAAACCTTAGGGACCAAAATGGCAGTTTACTCCAAAACTAAAACAATCTCTCATCTTTTCCTCTCCCTCTCAACTACCACTCCCACCTGCACCACCTACTGCCATCACCACCACCACCCACCCCTTACAACCAGCCACCACCACTACCGGTTCACCACCACCCGTCGACCAACAGAACACAACCCACATCCTCTCCCCAATTTCAAAACGCACAAATCAAAAACCCCCAATTTCAAAATCCTAATTCAAACCCATCTCAATTATTTTAATCCAAAATTGGATGTGGTAGCTCACACTCTCAGCACTAGAAACAATGCCAAAGGAGAAAAAGAGATGATACGACTTGGTGAATCAGTTCTCGAATAATGTAATGAGAAAACCGACAATAATGTAATTAACCTGGAATTGCGTGGGTAGTTATTTACTACATCAGGTCTCCCAGCAGCAATCTTCGCCACATCAGCACCATTGATAGGTCGATTGTTGTTTTCTTTAGGATACTCACCTTCTGCCCTTTCATATGCATATCTGGTTTTATGACGACCGGTACCATCTTCAACTTCAGTTGAAGGAGACTAGTTGTTATCGTGGTATACAAAGAAATTGAATGGTATACAAAGGTAAAACATCAGTTTGCAGATGCAGGTTAGAGATAGAGATGAGAGAGAAGATAGAGAGGAAAAAGAGAGAGAAGGCATAATTTTTATCTATTATATGTGTTTTTCTTTTTTATACACGATAGTTAATTATTTACACAATTAGTCCCTGCAGATGTTAATAGACAAAATTGCCCTCATGTGCATGACTAAATTTAACAAAAAATATTAACTGGGTTAGGCCCAAATGACACAACGTGCAAGATTTTGAAACGTTAAATACAAAATTTGTCAATTTTAAAGATAAAGAACACCGCCTGAAAAATAGTATAAATATTATGGACAAAATTTGCAATTCACTCTAATATATAAGTTATTCAGTTCTTCACAGACTTCATATCAAGTATTAATACAACTAATCAAATTAGCTATGATATCTTTATCATAACTCCACAGTAAACAAAATGCTTAAATTAATCAAACCAAATGCAGATCTAAACCCTAATTTGTATCTTCAACTTCTGAATCAGATTCAACTTTGTAATCGAGACTCGAAGTAACTTCAATCAAATTTCATTATCTATTACTATAACACTTCAATAATTCCACAAACCACACCATAACCCTAACTAAAGTCAACTCACATCCATCGCATAAACAAGCAACCGAAAAACAAAATTAACCGTAATTTAATTGTAAGAACTTTACTTGCCTCTGCATCTGATTCCCACAGGTATCTTATTTCATCACAATCCTATGCTTAGTTCTTCTACTGCCCCTAAATTCTCTATGACACCTCTCCACACCTCATCCGTAAGCCCTAAAATTGTTCCTATTTCTAGTTTAGTGGTAGATGAAGCTGCTTTAACCAGACTTCTCAACATACTTTCACAACATCCATCTATTTTCAAAACCCTTAGCGAAGGTAATGCTTTAAGTGAGATATCAATCATATTGGGACATTTTTTTATTTGAAGCTCTTGAAGGCATGGAAACATTACCTCGCTATTGGTTGACCAGACCTCCCAACTAGACATATCTTCAAACCTTAAAATTTCAAGTGAAGGGAAGACTTTAACATCATTCATTCCTTAAGTGTGTTGGGTTCGTAGGCTTTAGGGTAGCCGGCCCTAATTATGTCACACCCCGATATTTCCACGTATTACCGGTGGGCCCGGCGGAGAATATCGTGACGTAGTTGATATCATCATGGTTAAATAATCACAGTTTAATGCACAGCGGAAGTCTTGGTAAAAAATAATAATACAAACCGAAATGAAAAGTATAATTAAATATTATACAAACGGTTGTAAGTGGATCCGCAGGCGGATCTAAAATATAAAGTAAAATATTGTTCGACAGACTTTAAACATTAAGAACTTGCAAGATTCTTTAATTAGTGCACAGGAGCTTCCAGGCAATTTCGCGTAGTACCTACCACTTAATCTTTTTGAAAAAATACGTCAGTTTACACTGGTAAATACAATTAACTTACTCTTTTGAAAACATTTATAAAAATTGATTTAAATGCACAAGGCACAAATATTCTTTTAAAAATTGGGACAATTATATAAAATAATCTTGTATGCAGATTCACATGTTTGTCGTATGTTCAGGGCCTGGGATAGAAGCCGAGACAAGATTAATAGACACACCACTAGTATAAGCCCATAAGAAGTTATCCTCACGAGTGGGATACCATTTTAGGTACGCAACTGTAAGGTGTATGCCTACACCCCGTGCTTAAGTCGTGGCCATTTCAAATGAATGAGCCGAGGATATCCAGGACACGGTCATTAACCCCCAAATGCTTAGATCAAACAAAACAGATTAAAACGGGTTATCTCAATGATTTAACCACTGACCAATTAAATATTCAATACCCGGCCAAGCGGTACTAATTTACGGTATCCCAAGCCCGTATAAGGGAAAATAAGTTAAAAGTATTTACCTGAGCTTAATATGTAAAATTTGTATTCTCAGCCGTATATCCTACTCAACAAGTGTAGGTAGCTTTTACTGGGCTCCTAATCTGGAACGAAGGTTTTATTAACCTATTAGATTCCTAACGGGTCTTATTTAAGTTGTAACTTAGACCGGTTAGTTTTAAAGAAAAGTTTACGGTACGAAACGCAAGATTAAGCGGTGACCAGATTGGAATGTAATTTAGACCCGACAAGTATGGAGACTTGTATAAAATGGGTAACTAAATACATTCTGGATTTTGAAGTAAAAATGATAAGGTTTGACCCGTTTCGGTCAATTTATGCAAACTAGTTACATAAACCGTACCGAACACGTATATGCATAACGGGTAACCGGATGAGTCATATACAAGTTTCACAAGTTAATATTCTTTAAACATGATATGATATCATTATGATATCAACAATTATGCCCCAAATGAATTTAAGACCAATTTAAGTCCCGTAAGGGTATTTTGGTCATTTTAAGGTTTATAAAAGAGGTTTAAACATAAACTGAGGTTCTGGTCTAAAACATTCAGTAAAAATATTTATTATATCAGTAAGATATCATACATATGTGAGGTTTATCATTTATGGCCAAACTATGCGCCGTAGGGGCATTTTGGTCATTTCACATATGCTTTTAAGGACCAAATTGAAAGTCTGAGTTCAAGACTTATACTTACTGTTAAAATATTAAAATTCATTTATAAAATCGGTAGGTATCATGTCTTAGGTGCTAGATATGGTTTTAAACCATACTATGCGCCTAATTAGCATAAAAGTCGATAATTGACGATATTCGAGATGTTTATGAAATTCTGAGATTTTGATCAGTCTTAAATGTTAAAAATATTTTATTTAACGTATAACATCAGTAGGAAAAGGTTTGACATGTTAATGATATGTAAATCTCATTTTATTAATAAAAAGGGCATTATCTTCAATTACCGAATTAATACAAGAACTCTATGTTATGGTCAGTATAAAATTTGACCAAAAATTCCAAAAATTCCAAAAATCCCTAAAAATATTATCAAAACAGTAGGTAATGAGTTTGGTGTCAAAATTTGGGTTTAAACATGATTTATGCTAAAAATGTAATTTAATTAACAAAAAGTTTCATTTTACGATATCTTGCATAACTTTGGTTTGAGACCAGAAACTAATGTCAAATTTATTTGACATACTTATATATCAGTAATAAAAATTTTTGTCCTCCCACTTAGTTAATTTGTTGACCAAGTAGGAAACCCTAATCTTGTTCTATAAATACCTATGATGTAATTGTAGTCTGTATCATTCTGAAAACAGTTGTGAGCATCTAATAAAGTAAAACCCTAGTTGCAACCCGTGGACGTAGGTCACCTTGACCGAACCACATAAATTCTCGTGTTCTTTATTTTCTGCTAGTGTGTGCGTGTTTGTTCCGCTTCCGCTCGAGCCTACTCTGATCCAATACCCTAACAAAGTGAAGGTAGCCGCCAAAGTGGCGGTAGAGATGTGCATTTTTTTACAACCGCGTAGCGACACTTGAACCAGTCGATGAAAAGACGAATCCCCAACCCACTTGGGAAACTCTATTCCCTTATAACACTCAACTACAAGCATTTCTAACTTGTCACTATTGGGCTTCAACTCGTTAGAACCTCCTTCTCAAGTGTTTCTCTTGTAGAACCATCATCCCATTTCAACTTCTCAACTTATTAAAATTTAAACCGCTTTGCTTCAACCATGGTGAGCGCCAAGGCCAGTGCCTCCTTAACACCTTTGGTGCGCCTGAGGTACACTTTTCTAAAACGAAGGTAATGTGCAGACCTGGGTTGGGATGAGCTCGGTACCAACTCGTACTGAAAATAGCGGTATTGATAATCCCCCAAAATGGGTACTGGTACCGAAAATACACAGTACGGTATGGTTCAGTACCGGTATTTGAAGGTAAAAACCGGTACCTTACCGGTATTTGGTACAGTGGCGGAACTAGCACAAAAGGTTAGGGGTATCCTAATTTTTTTTAGGATCTGGGGTATCCTTTATATAACGGAAACGAAGTTGAGTGATATTTTTACACTACGGAAATGAAGTTAAGGGGTATTTATACACTACGTAGACGGGGTTGAGGGGTAGCCCGTGCTACCCCTACTAACACTTTAAGGTAGTGTTTGGTATGCAGGAATAGAAGGTGGAATGGAATGAACTATTGCGAGGGAGTGAAAAAAAATGTGTTTGGTTGGTCAACGTAATGGAATCATCCATTATATAAGTCATTCAATTCCCTCAAATTCATTCCATCCACTCCCCCTGGTTTTTTTTCCATTCCATTCCCTCTCTCAGCCAACGTCACAAACACCGCCCATCACCTCCACCATCTGCCACCACCACCACCAATCTCCGCCGACCACAACCACCGTCCTCCGCCGCCCGTCGCCACCGCATCAACTACCATCACTGCCACCCGCCATCGCAAACCACCGCCACCCCGACCACTACCGCCACCCTCTGCCAACCACCACCATCCTTCGTTGCCACCACCTGCTACCGTCGACCCCACCACCCACCTTCGTCGCCGCCACCACCACCCATCGCCACCACCATCGACTACCATCGCCGCCACCCGCCGCCACCGACCACCGCCACCCCTACCACTACTGCCACCCTCCGCCGACCACCACAACCATCCTCCGCGGCCACCTCCTGCTACCGTTGACCACCATCACCCACCGTCGTCGTCACCACCACCATCGATCACCATTGCCGCCACCCGCCACCACCGACCACCGCCACCCCGACCATTGTCGTCACCCTCCGCCGACCACCACCACCATCCTCCACGGCCACCACCCGCTATCGTCGACCACCACCACCCACCGTCGTCTCCACCACCATCACCGCCACCTGCCACCGCAGACTACCGCCAACCCGACCATCGTCGCCGCCACCGCTAATAACTGTCACCCACCGACCACCGCCACCCACCATCGCTACTACCGACCACCGCCACCCATCGCTGCCACCGCCACTAGCCCCCACCGATCAACGCCACCACTCATCGCCGATTTAATGCATTCCTCTTTTCTTACCTACCAAACAACACAAGGTAATGATTTATTCATTTCTTGCTTGGTAACCAAACAAGACTATGGAATGTAATGATCCATTTCATTCATTTGTCCATTTCATTACCTCGTCCATTTCATTCCCCCATCTATTCCATTACGCCATACCAAACAGACCCTAAGTCCGCCCATGATTTGGTACCATTTACTCATCCCTAGGCCTGGGTTGTGAATGAGCATTGGCGATCATGAGTGGGTCAAAGAAGAATCCTTATAATTCAATTTGACGACACTATATTCGTAATTGGTTGGCTAAGCATACTCCTACCCTAAATTTTCATTGTATCCCCTTTCTAAAACATCAAAGATATTTCTCTTTTGCTATTTAGGGTTAGCTCTAAAATATAAGGATATTTCGTTTTTGTCATTTTTAACTATTTAAATGTTAACGCATAACAAGTAAAAAGAGAGAGTAGTGGTCTAGTGGATACATTTAGCTAAGCTCATATGTAAAAATCAAGACAAGTAGACAACAAAGTTCTTGCCCATTATGATTACACATACATTGGGCCATTAGGGTGAACATTTGCATTAAGTTGATTTATTATTATTTAAAAAGAACAACACATTTAAGTCATAATAACTTGTATTTAAATATCTAACCTTTGATACATGTTTTAATTAGCCCAAGTTAAGCATGGTCTCGTAACCCCTACGAGTAATACATATTTTTGTAATCTATCCTATATAATAAAGCAAAACAAGTTTATGTCACTTGGCATTGTCTTAGGCTACCTTAATTACATTTAGGAGGGAAAACTTAAGCTTTTTTTCTCCTCCTATAATTAAATCGAAAACTAAAGAAATTGGACTTTCCATTTTTTTTCTAGTACGTTTCTTTTTTAAATGTCGAAAATTAAAGAAATTAGACTTTTTTTTTTCTAAACCGTTTCCTTTTTGAATTTGATTGCAAATCACAAATCATATCTTTCTTCGATTTCCCAGTGGCGATTTACTCTTGCAACCACTTTCATCTCTTGCTTTCTATGATTACGATTTTGTCTTGAACATTTATGTTTGTTTTGTGTTTATTTCGTGAATGATTTATGTTCTTAATGCAATTTTTCAAAGTTTAAGAATTATCTGTATTTTTAAATTATTAGCACCGATTGATCGTTCTTTTGATTCAAGTTTAATTATATTTGTGATTCATGCATTTATTACGTTTTAAGGTTTTTTTTATTCTAAGTTAGAGGAAGAACGAAGCTAGAATTAGGTTTTTTTCCTCAATGGTGAAAATTATGATGATATGAGGAATTGCAATTTGAGTTTATTATTACGATTCACTGATCTTATTTCTCTTTAATTTTTTTTCAATTATTGATTTGATTTGAGGCGCTTCAGGATGAATGAAAGAAACAAGTCAAACACCCCAAAATGGATTTAAGGGTTTTGGATTTGTTCAATTTTATTTAGAGGAATCGACTTTGTATGCTCTCTCTCTTGTCCACATAAAATAAAACTTCTTTTCATTGAAATGAAAAATTTTGGTTTAGAAGTGTAATTCTTTTCTTGCTAATTTGGAAGTTCATGTGTAGAAAAGGAAGAAATGAACCACCATGCTGCAAAGAAAAATATTATAATTTGGTTTATTTTTAGTTTACTTTCTATCTCAGTTAATCTTTTATTTTATATTTAATTTGGGTCTTAATGATTATTACATTGTCAAATGTAATAAAATATATGAACCCTGTCACAAAACTGATTATTATTAAAAAGATTAAATGACAACCCAAAAACTGATTATTTTCATGTTATGTCGGATATTTCCACACCTATAGTATAGGCTATAGAGTTTTGAAATGATGAGCTGTTTTTTTGGTGGTTTTTGAACAGGTTATGGCAAACACAGAAACACCTAATGATGCCTTATCATCCAAAAACAATGGTGCTTAAGAGATTGGACTTTGTAGGACTGAGCACCAGAAACAATGGTGCTTAAAGTATCAAGAGAATTGTTTTGGTCAAAAATTACCGAAGTAATTAAGTGATCAAATTAGTTAAGTGAGGTAGTGTGCTAGAAAGTGTGTTGAAAATATACTTGTTAAGTTATTTGGAAAAACAGTACTCAGGATACGGCTCAGGATATTGAGCTGTATCTATGATCAAACAATGAGCGAAAATAAAGTAAATGACACGAGATGTACGAGGAAAGCTCTTGATCAATCTAGATCACCGGCATAAAACCTCGGGAGCTGACAATCGCAGCTGCCTTGTTCTTCAATTGCTTCAAAAATCAGGATACAGTGCGGGATGTGGTACGGATCGACTAAGTGTTACAATGAAAATGAAATACAAGTGTGGTGTTTGCAATTAGCTAGAGAGTGAAAGTGTTCGAGAGTGTAAGTGTGAATTGTTGTGTTCTAAGCTGATCCGACCTCATCTATTTATAGTAAAGATAAAATAACCAACTACCCTAAACTTGCGGGATCCACCGAATATTCCTTCTTGGAACGTTGTAGACCTGGTCTTTCGGGCTCAACGTCTCTTTCTCAACAAATTCGTCCGAGTCTTGAGGAGAAGAAGTCCTCTTGACCGTTAGCAAGCCTCAACCCTTAACCTGCACGTGGTTAATTCAATAAGCCTCAGGATATCGCCCAAGATGTTAGCAATATCCTCTTCCAGCATCCTGATCACAAATAAACAAACAATGGCAGGATATTGGCCAGGATACATATGTTAAGAAAATGACCCCTAACAATTGTCCCCAAATATATCAGTTGGGATACCAATCCAACGGATATATTTCAAAACTTTACCTCATAACTTAAGGTAATTAATATGACTAGACTCTTGAAATGACAGCGGTGCAACTTCCAAGGCATTATTTACTTTTTACCCCCCTGTATTCATCCTATATTAACCGAGGGACTCCTTGTCTCGGTTATCCTTATCTGCGAGCAAGCATCAGGTATCTTCTTTTCTAATCTCCTTTCTTTAATTTTTCTTAATTTACTCAATGGCACCACGAACGAAATCCCGCTCAGACCGGTCAGCCTCAACCCTCATAAGTCAAAACTTTATCACCGATCCAACAAAGGAGATTTGCTGCTTCAATAATGCTGATATTGCTGCTCTCAAAGACTCCGGTGCCTTCCCCACCGGAACGGTCTTTCGCCCCTTTGACAAGGAAGCCCGATCGGATGCATCATCCGACGAGTGGGTTTGTTTTTTCGCTTATCCTTTCTCTCTTGGACTCTGGTATCCATTTCCACCCTTTATCTCCAGCTTTTTCGACCTCACCGGCCTTAGTTATGCCCAAGTTATGCCAATGGTCTGGCGAATCTTGATAGTGTTGGATCAAATCAAATCTCGTCATTTTCCTAACCTACTTGTTGAGGACCTTCCCGTAGCATACCGGTTGAGATCTCATGGCAATCACCGTTATCTTCTGTTCTCCATCAAGAACCCTTTGATCCTTAAAGCCACCAAGAACGAGGATCGATGGCGACGAAAATTCTTTTTCGTCAAAAGAGACTCCATTGATAAGGGTTTCGATCTACCGGTTAAATGGTTAACCAAGGGTAGGATTTAGGGTTTTAGGAATATCCCCAATCATATCTTCAAACTGTATCCCGGACTTATATTCTGATGTTTTTATGCAGCGAATTTCAGAGATTTAGTGCCTCCTAGCGCAGAATCCGAATCCAAGATTAAGGAAATCTACCGTCTTCCTGCCAGTGAAAGAACTTTTTCCCTGTCTCTCACAGATCCTCATCAAAAATCAAGCTCAGAAATGTCTGGTAAGCACATCTTCATATGTTAATTATTTTTCAAAAATATGATGAGTTTTAACAATATCTTCCCTTATGTAGTACCAGTCGTCAACCTTGAAGGTTTCGAACTTGATGAGTTAGATTGCTACTCCAGCCTTGAACCCATCAAACAAGAATCCAAGACAAAGCCATCTGCTACACCAAAGCCCACCTCTTCAAAGACTGTTTCAGCCCCCAAAGGTCCTCCGGCATCCAGGACCAGGGCATCCAGCTCTCGGAAGAGAAAGGAGACTGACTCCCCAGCTGTTTCTGAAACATTCTCTCTTGAGAATCATGGGTTTAACGAAGCCACCTCATTCCTCAAACAGGTAGAATTTTCTTTCCGATATCCTGTACAAGTATGTTAGTCTTATCCTGCTTATTTTTCACATTAATACCTGTGTCTTTATCGACAGGGTCTGGATCGTCTTATGCACTTATACGAAGACGCTTGTGGACTTAACAAGATGTTGCAGATCCAGCTGGAGAAAGCTCAAGCCACCATAGCTGACCAAGGAACCATTGCAGCTGCCAAATCCCAGCACTATGAAGACAAATACAAGGCAATGACTCAGGAACATCAAGCCGCCCTCCACAAAGCTAATGAGGATGCTCAAGCCAAGCTAGACGCCGCTCTTCTCCAATATCAGCAGAATATGAGCTCATACCGGGATAGCCTAAAAGCCTCGGTGGTCGTCTCTCTTCTCCAAGCCAAGATAAGGATGGCTTATGAGGCCATGGATCTGGGTTTTGAATGCCCTTCCTGGAATGTAAAGGCTTGGGAGGAGAAACTACAGGGCCTCGGAGGTCATCCCGTTGCTCATCCTGCAAAACATACTGGTGAAGAGCCTTCTAAGGTGGCAGAGGAGGTTGCCAATGTCGGTGATGGTGCTGAGAAGAATCCCGAGGGTGATGCTGGGGCGAATGTTGGCAAGGAGGTTGCTGTTCAAGAGGGTGCTGCCCCTTAGGCAGCAGAGTGGGCGATGATGGATATACGTGCCAAGGCTGGAGCCCACTTTTTAATTTCATGGTTGTGGTTGCATAAATAATTTACTCTTCCTGTCCTTGAACAATTTACATTTCCTGCACTAGAACAATGTGATGACGAAAGGTGGATGGGTCCTAGGTTTTAGGATGAAGCCCTTGGTCATCGATTAGTATAACTTGTTTTGAACATAGTAACGGTTGTAGGTGGACGGATCCTGTTTTGAGACAGATCCTGCAACCGTTACACAAATATGGTAAAAACTAATTGTGCTTTTGGCGGATGGGCCTTAGTTTAAGGTGAAACCAAAAGCGCAACTTTTGACTTGTTAATAATATAACTATCTTTTGACTTATTTTCTGTTACCTTGCATTGTTTAGTGTAAGTCTTGGCTTTATAAAAATTTCATACTGTTATTTTACAAAATATCCTGACCAGTATGCTCAGAAACATACTGCAGAAGCCTTTTATTAAATAGATCTTCCAGACGTTCTTTATAAAAATTTCTTTAGAAAGTAAAAAATAGTTTATCTCTTCAAAACCAAGTTTTGATGATGATCAAAGTTCCAAGCCAATACTAGTTTCAAACATCCTAATCAAATATCCTTAAAAGGACTTTGAGGATATATGTCAGGATACTTAACACAATGTTACTAAAAACTTAAACGAGGCTTACAAAGGAAAGATCATACCAGACATAGGATATAAACCAATTACCGAACTTCAATCCCTTTGCAACTCTTCCAATGATGATGTCCCCAGTGCAAGGTACTTAGTGCATTAGTCGCAAACTTCATTCTTTTAGCTTTATACCACCATCTTGGCAGGGATGTCCCCTGTGTACAATGTCTTCAAGTATCTTAGAAATCTACTTAATGTCAGTTTCCATGGCATAAGCAATTTTTCACGTCCAGAGGGTATAACCCAAGGATGTACTGGAGATAAATCCTTTGTATCCTGGGGAAAATCCCAATTTTTCATGCGCTACAGGCGGGAGTGTATAAACTCCAAGACTTAGAAAGGTGAAAACCTTTAAACCTTAGAGAGTATGAAAATACCCTTTCGTGAGAGAGGGTGATCAATCCTCATATACCGTTAGGATTCAGGATATAGCCAATAGTGACGAAATTGTCAGCCACTTTTACATGGACTGGTCCCGCCACCTTGAACTATCCCTGAATAACTTGCGCTCCAGGCGGGGTGTTTAAACCCAATTCGAAAGAAAGGTGAATACCTTTAAACCTGTGAAGGGATCAGTATCCCTTAAACGTGAGAGAGGGGGCCAATCCTCTAGTCTTTCGAGTTATCCTGAGCACATATCCTGGAGCTATATCCTGAAACATATCTTGTAAAACAATTGTAAACTAAGGTGGGTGTTAGCTTAGCTAACACCCCTCCGATGATTAAGTCAGTATTGGGTTACAAAGAACAAATTAAACCAAACATATTTAAAAGAAGTAAAATTCATACCATCCTGAGTTAGAAATTAAATTCTAACTCACTTGAAATAGAGCTTAAGGTGTATAGCATTCCAAGATCTCGGTAGCATATCCCCCTCCATGTTCTTGAGTCTATATGCTCCTTTCCCTGCTTCGGATTCAACTTTATATGGTCCTTCCCATTTTGGGGCTAACTTGCCATCGGCAGGATTAGTAGTATTCTGAAAAGCCTTTCTTAACACCCAATCTCCAATCTTAAATCTTCTGGTTCTAATATTCTTGTTATATGCCCTGGATATTCTCTGTTGATATGCTGCCATCCTTAGCCTTGCCGCATCTCTCTTTTCATCTATAGTGTCTAAATCCTGACCTAAGGCTTCGGGATTCTGCTCAGGATCACTTAAGATAGATCTTGCAGTAGGTATTGTCATCTCCGTTGGAATCACTGCTTCTGCTCCAAACACCAACGAAAATGGGGTTTGACCTGTTGCATTCTTTACCGTTGTCCTATCAGCCCATAAAACAAAGGGTAATTCTTCTGCCCATCTTCCTTTTTTGGCTCCAAGCCTTTTCTTTAAGTTATTGACAATTATTTTGTTTGAGGATTCTGCTTGTCCATTTGCTTGAGGATGTACCGGAGTAGACGTAATCATTTTGATTCCCCAACTCTTGCAAAAGTCTGTAGTCCTCTTACTTATGAACTGAGAACCATTGTCGCAAATTATCTCGGCTGGTACTCCGAATCTGGTCAGGATATTTCTCTTGATGAAGGATACTACTTCTTGGTCTCTTACTTGAACGAATGCTTCTGCTTCAACCCATTTAGAGAAATAATCCGTCATTGCTAGTATAAAGACTTTTCCTCCCGGAGCTTTTGGTAGCTTTCCCACTATATCCATACCCCACTTCATAAATGGCCAAGGGGAAACAATAGGATATAATGGTTCAGCCGGTTGATGCAGTATGTTACTATGTCTTTGACATGCGTCACATCTTCGAGCATGTTCTGCTGCATCCTTCCTCATTGTTGGCCAATAATATCCAGTCCTTAATACTTTTGAGAATAACGATCTGCCCCCAGCATGGTTACCACAATCCCCTTCATGTATATCCTGAAGTACTTCTTTGGCTTCAGGATCCTCCAAGCATCTCAAATACGGTCCTGCAAGAGATTTCTTGTATAAAAAATTATTTATAATAGTGAATCGTGATACCTTCATCCTAAATGCCTTAAGATTTTCATTTCCAGGGATGTGTCCTTCTTTGAGATATCTCATGATTGGAGCCGTCCAGGATTTAGGATCCTCCTCAGGATGTTCTGCTCCAGGATTCTGTATACTAGCTACTTCTTTATCCTGAGGATTCGTTGCAGGATATAAGACATGTAATATTGGTATTTGCGTCCCTTCAGGTATCCTGATCGATGATCCCAAATTTGCTAGGGCATCCGCTTCAGCATTATCCTCCCTTGGTACCGTTTCAAATCCTGCTGGGCTGCTTCATGCTTTTCCCCCCATTCGAATCTTTTGTTCTTCTTTAGGATATCATAGAAGTCTTTGCATTTTTCTGAGGATCTTGAGATAAATCTGTTTAGAGCTGCTACCCGGCCTGTTAATCTTTGTACGTCCTTCATATTTGAGGGTGATTTTATGTCTAGGATAGCTTTGATCTGCTCTGGGCTTGCTTCTATCCCCCTTTTTGTCACCATATATCCAAGAAACTTCCCTGCCCCCACTCCGAAATGGCATTTAGCAGGATTTAGCTTCATGTTGTAGTGATCCAGGATATCAAATGCTCCCTTGATATCCTGGAGGTGATCCTCAGACTTTTTAGATTTCACCACCATGTCATCGATATATACCTCCATGGTGTCCCCCAGTTTGTCTTTGAACATCATGTTCACCAATCTTTGGTATGTTGCACCTGCATTTTTCAAACCAAAAGGCATAGCTGTATAAAAATAAATACCTGTTGGTGTCATGAAGGCGGTATCCTCCTGGTCAGAAGGCTCCATTTGGATCTGTTGAAATCCTGAGGATGCGTCCATGAAGGTCAGCATTTCATGCCCGGCAGTGGCATCAACCATTGCATCAATATGGGGAAGAGGAAATGGGTCTTTAGGACAAGCTTTGTTCAAGTCTGTGTAGTCTACACAAACTCTCCATTTCCCATTCTTCTTCTGCACTACAACCACGTTTGCTAGCCACCTTGGGAACTTAACCTCTCTGATCATTCTTGACTTTAATAATCTTTCAACTTCCTCCTGGATAATCGTGTTCCGCTCAGGAGCAAACTTCCTTCTTTTTTATTGCACAGGCTTGAATGACTTATCAATTCCAAGCTTGTGAGTGATAATATCTTTGGATATGCCTGTCATATCCTCATGCTTCCATGCAAACGTTGACATCCTGCATTTTAAAAAGTTAATTAACTGCTCTTCAATATCCTGAGGGATATTGGTCCCTACGAGCACCGAAATATCGGGGTTATCCTGGTCCAGGATAACTTTCTTCACATCCAGCTCCGGATCCTCCACAATATCCTGGGCCCGCGTCTTTAATTGCTATGCTGCACTAGGTTTGGCTGAGGATTTCATCGAGGATGAGTAGCACTCTTTCGCCTCCTGCTGATCACTATCAACTTTGACCACTCCCCAAGGGGTAGGTATCTTGATGCATAGGTGATATGTTGATGGCACGGCCTTCATATCGTGAATCCACGGTCTTCCCAATATGATGTTATAGCAGGATAGAGAATCCATCACACAGAAACGTTGTATCGAATTGACTCCTTCAACGTATACTGGCAACTTTATCTCTCCCACTGTGTTTCTAGCCTCTCCACTGAATCCAACAAGCACGGTAGACTTTGAAGTGATATCCATTGGAGATACATTCATTCTCTTCAGAGTTTCTAGTTGGATTATGTTGACGGAGCTGCCATTATCAACCAATATCCTGCGTACAAAATGGTTAGCCACATATAACGTTATTACCAGAGCATCATGGTGAGGATCCTGGACAGTATCCCTGTCATCTGCATCAAAAGTGATCACTTTGTCAGTCGTGAGGGTAGTCATCCTGACAGGTCTGTCTCCTCTTTCGGCCTTAGCTTCCTTTGCATGTCTCTTTGCTGCCGAATACGAGGTCCCAAAAATGTCGGATCCTCCCGAAATGAAGTTGATTATCTTGGCATCCGAGGGAGGTGATGCTGCTCGTTCAGGATCCTTGTCAGTATCCTGACCCTTATTCTTCTTTTTTCCTAAGAGATCTTTCAGATATCCCTTGCTTAGAAGATAGCTTATTTCTTTCCTTAAAGCAATGCAATCCTCATTCATATGTCCGAAATCTTCGTGGAAAGTACACCATTTTGACTTATCTTTCCAGTCTCCTAGACCCTGCATAGCATACATCAATTCAGGAATATTAATAGAAAAGCAATATTCAGACAACTCAGGATACTCTTCAGGATCCTCATCTTCGACAGCATTCACTCTCTTGTTTTCATTTCTACCATATGGCTTAGGCCGATATGACTTAAATGAGGATTCTGACTTCCTATTAGTCGATTCATAAGTGTTGGATGAGTTCATCCTTTCTTGCATCTTCTTGTCATCTTCCAGACGGATATATCTCAAAGCCCTGTTACGAGCTTCATCGAGATTCCTGCAGGGATTCATTACAAGATCCTGATAAAACTGAGAATCCTTTTGTAATCCCATCTTAAAAGCTTGCACAGCTGTTGCAACATCAAGATGTGGGATATCCAAGGATTCTCGACTAAATTTGTTCACATAATCCCTCAAGGATTCCTGAGGCCCTTGAGTTATCCTGTAAAGATCACTGGTTAGTTTCTCAAAACTCCGACTACAAGAAAATTGACTGTTAAATAAATTAACCAAATGAGCAAATGAAGTAATTGAGTAAGGAGGAACGTTTAACAGCCATTTTAAGGCTGATCCTGTTAGAGTAGAACCAAATCCCTTGCACAAGCACGCTTCCTTGAGCTCTAGAGGGATAGGGTTAATCTCCATTCTTTCCCTATACTGGGCAATATGCTCCTCAGGATCCGTAGTCCCATCATAAAGCTTCATGTTGGGGGTTTGGAATCTCTTTGGGATCTCAGCATCACAGATAGGATACGCGAAACGAGATATCTTGTGGCTGTCTTGAGACACTTCCGGGATCGGTTGGACCACCCCAGGTACACTAGATATCATGTCCTTTAACTTCTGAAGTTCCCTGGTAAGTGCTGATGTCACACCTGTATCCTGCAAAGATCCACCACTGTTAGCAGCATGAGTATTATTATTATTAGACACGTTACCAGTTGGAGGATTCTGCCCATATCCTGAAGCATATCCTGAGCTCCTTATGGTTGACATCCTAACCAAGGAGGGTATTTCAGGAGTATGATTCTGAGGAAGACTGGGCACGATATTCCCCCTATTATCCTCGGTATATACAGTTGAACTAAAGTTCAACGCTCTGGGGTGTAACGGAGTGACATTGTCCTCCGCAGATCTGCTCGAGCCAGCCTTCAGGAGTTGTATTTCCCTCAAAAGCATTTGGTTTGTTTCCTGTTGCTGCCTCATTTGTTCCTGCACACTTCCAAATAAGGTTAAAATTTCATCATTAGAAGCTAAAACGGGAGCAGATCCCTGGACACTTCGAGTTGGGATAACATCTTGAGATTGTGTAGAGGCTGGCATCCTTGGAGGAGGTGGTGGAAGCACCGAACCGGTAGTAGCAGAAGTCATAGCAGACACAGTAGAGGAACTCATGTTTGATCTTGAGGCCATTATAGATAATGTGGCAAAAAGTTTTGACAATAGAAAACCGATTAGCGATTTGACAAAAAGTTTTAGTAAAAAGAGCACCACTTGCCCCACGGTGGGCGCCAAATTGTTTTGGTCAAAAATTACCGAAGTAATTAAGTGATCAAATTAGTTAAGTGAGGTAGTGTGCTAGAAAGTGTGTTGAAAATATACTTGTTAAGTTATTTGGAAAAACAGTACTCAGGATACGGCTCAGGATATTGAGCTGTATCTATGATCAAACAATGAGCGAAAATAAAGTAAATGACACGAGATGTACGAGGAAAGCCCTTGATCAATCTAGATCGCCGGTATAAAACCTCGGGAGCTGACAATCGCAGCTGCCTTGTTCTTCAATTGCTTCAAAAATCAGGATACAGTGCGGGATGTGGTACGGATCGACTAAGTGTTACAATGAAAATGAAATACAAGTGTGGTGTTTGCAATTAGCTAGAGAGTGAAAGTGTTCGAGAGTGTAAGTGTGAATTGTTGTGTTCTAAGCTGATCCGACCTCATCTATTTATAGTAAAGATAAAATAACTAACTACCCTAAACTTGCGGGATCCACCGAATATTCCTTCTTGGAACGTTGTAGACCTGGTCTTTCGGGCTCAACGTCTCTTTCTCAACAAATTCGTCCGAGTCTTGAGGAGAAGAAGTCCTCTTGACCGTTAGCAAGCCTCAACCCTTAACCTGCACGTGGTTAATTCAATAAGCCTCAGGATATCGCCCAAGATGTTAGCAATATCCTCTTCCAGCATCCTGATCACAAATAAACAAACAAAGGCAGGATATTGGCCAGGATACATATGTTAAGAAAATGACCCCTAACAAGAATGATCGCGGGTATTTGGTACATCAGTCCCTTGATAAGTTCTGACCATTTTAAGTGATTTGGAATTCTTTATTAATGTAACATAGGTACATTAATGCATTAATGTAACATAGGTACATTAATGCATCCAACTATCCAAGTGTTTATTTATCTTTTATAACATTGTGACAAAGTTCATATCTGATGTTGTAAATAGGAAATAGAAAATGGGGTATTTGTTCGTCTAAAAATAGTGAATCTAAACGGCCAGCCACACATGCTAACGTTGAAGCATGACTTTCACTACTGGCCGACTTGGGAGCTCAGGTTTGATCCAAAAACCACAATGTGGTAGTGTAAAACGATTAAATCATTGTGAGTTTTAAAAAATCTTTGAAGACACAAGGCTATAGTATACATATAGAAACGTTAAAGATAGTAGCATCTACATCTATATATGTAAATTATTAAATCAATAGATTTATAAGAAGTATTTTCTTTATACAACTCGTGTAACACACGGGAACTTCAACTAGTAAATAAATAAATAAAATTATGTATCTAACTCTTGACACATGTTCTATATGCTTTCTTTTTTTAGGTATAGACACATGCTAGAATAGATTGATTCATTAAACACTATCATTTCCCCACTCCTAAACAAAAGTATAAAAATTAATTTTACATTAGAGAAAGAGAAATTTAACATGTAATTTATATAGACAAAATTTTCAAAGAATGAATTCTTTAACAAAACTGAGAATTGCATCAGCTCTTTTTGGATCAACAATCTCAATCCCATGAAACCCTACATCATCAAATCTTGCTTCAACCACAACCCCTTGCATCACCATCATTTGCACAAGTTCTTGTTGCCTATCAATCAATGGGTCCCCTCCAAAACCTATAACCAAACACCTCCCTAACTTCTCCATCTTTTTCTTTACTTGTTGATCCACTAACGGGTTGCAAAATCTATGATCTCGATCTGTACCATTCGGCAACGCAAGTTCCCATAATAGATCAATCACCGGCAATGGAAACAACAAATCTGCAGCCATTTTTAGCTCTGATCTCGTTCGTTTTTTGCCCCCGATTAAGGGCTCACATAGTATGATTCCAGCTATCGTTAATGGCGATATATCCTGATATTAGAGAGAATATATTAGTCAGGGTTTATTGTAGCAGTATATAATTTGATTAAGTTTTACTTGTTACTACCCGTTAACATATAAATAGGTCAAGTTGAGTCACGTAGTATCTCTAGTAGGTTTAATGAGTTAAGCTAAAGATTTTTTTTTTTTTTGAACCACGAACTATAAAGGAAAGTAGAAAACAGGCCAAACAATGAGTTGAGTCATATGACACTTATGTTGGGAAAACAAGCGGTCTCAAAGATTCCCAACAACCCTCCCAAAGCTAACAATAGAGAAATATAACTGAACACAAGAATATACGTGGAAACTCCAAAACCGGAGAAAAACCACGGGCCTCCAGAGAGAAAGATCCACTATGCGACAAATTTTTACAATCACACAGACTAATCTCTCAAGCCTCCCCCCGCCCAATTACAACCACACTTCTCCGAAGCGTTTAACCAAAACCTTCCTACACTCTAAGACAAGAGAACTAGAAAAGAAAGAAGGAACCAAACACTTCAAGTGTATTTTTGGTTGGGGCACTTTGAAACCAAAGCCTTGGACTCCTTTTATAAGCTTGGAGTCCTCCCAAGCTTTCATCCTTGCACCGATGTGGGATGGGCACATTTTTCATATAGCCAAAAAATTCTAACAAATCTCCACCTTGGATATATGAAAAAAAAAACAACCACATCAAAGGAACACCGTCTTCAACCGACGATCATACTCCACCATAAAAGAGTATCTCCACTTAGAATAGACCATTCTAAGAATTTCTTCTCGGCACATGTTGAAAAAACCTGCTGAAAATTTATGGTGCAACTTCCCCGCTTGGCATACCCGGAAGTTCATCAGCCATCAACATCAATTTTTCACCACACATCTTGCATCTATGCCAACCCAATGCCCATGTGTAAATCCGTGAACCCGCTAACAAAATTGCATCCCCTTTCATGGTAGCGCGGGCATACCATAGGGATGACATAACTTCAAAAGAACTCATCACCACCGTCAACAACGACAGAGACATTGTTAGCTGACTTGGAGCTGCTTGCCGAATCTGCTCCACCTGGACAATTTCTCTTGACATGCCCAGACTGTCCACACTTCCAGCATACAGGAATCTTCTGTGAGTGCTTCTTCTTCCCGTTCCCGCATATTAAAACCGTTCCTTCCGACGAAGTATGACTGCTACTACCCAGTCTTTTCTCTTTAGACAATAGCTTCTCAGTAACATCCGCATACTTCAGGGTTTCTTTCCCATACATCAGAATGGGCTTCATATGCTCATAGGAAGATGTCAAAGATAATATGAGCCTCAGTGCTTTATCCTTATCTTCAACCTTCACTCCAATAGCCTCCAGTTCTGACACGATATTATTAAGAACACTTAGATGATCTGAAATTTTTGTATCTCCATCCATACGAAGGGTATGAAACTGTTCCTTGAGATACAACCGATTTGAGATGCCTTTGCCTTGATACAATTGCTCAAGCTTCTCCCACAAATCCTTTGCAGTTGATATCCCATGCACATTTGCAAGAACATTCTTTGCTAGACACAAACGAATCGCACTTGCCGCTCTCAAATCCAAATCTTCCCATTCTTCATCATCGTCTTTACTGGTTCCGCTTGAATCCTTGCTTGAAACAGGGGTCGGTTTCCCCCTCAACGCCTTGTGTAACCCAGATTGAATCAACACATCCTTGACTTGAACTTGCCACAAACCAAAGTTGATTCTTCCATCATATTTCTCTACGTCGAACCTCATGGGACTGTATTTCGACATCGTATCCGTATCTTCAAAAACAATATTGTATACTAGAACACCAAGCCTATAAGCAGTACACCCAACAAAGGATTCCCAGGAAAGAGAGGTGGGTACAATGGACACACTTAAGTACCAAGTCTTTCCTAGCCAGAACCTTCCCAGGGCAAAATGCGTATATCCGGCTCGCGTATAATTCTACCGTATACAAACAGTCAACCGAATCAACCGAATCCTCATTTCTGATGTGGAAGATCAGACTAAGCTGCAACCACAGAGCATACTACGAACCTTCAAAATACCAGGACACCCTCCAAGAAAATTCGTTTCTGATGTGGAAGATCAGACTAAGCTGCAACCACAGAGCATACTACGAACCTTCTAAACCGAGACCTCCCCCAAAACCTGGAGCTCTGATACCACTTGTTGGGAAAACAAGCGGTCTCAAAGATTCCCAACAACCCTCCCAAAGCTAACAATAGAGAAATATAACTAAACACAAGAATATACGTGGAAACTCCAAAACCGGAGAAAAACCACGGGCCTCCAGAGAGAAAGATCCACTATGCGACAAATTTTTACAATCACACAGACTAATCTCTCAAGCCTCCCCCCGCCCAATTACAACCACACTTCTCTGAAGCGTTTAACCAAAACCTTCCTACACTCTAAGACAAGAGAACTAGAAAAGAAAGAAGGAACCAAACACTTCAAGTGTATTTTTGGTTGGGGCACTTTGAAACCAAAGCCTTGGACTCCTTTTATAAGCTTGGAGTCCTCCCAAGCTTTCATCCTTGCACCGATGTGGGATGGGCACATTTTTCATATAGCCAAAAAATCCTAACAACTTATTCAACTATTCAAATGCTAAACTTTTGTGTAGTTAAAGAGTTTATTTAGTAAAATTTATCACGAACAATTATTTATTCATAGAAATTAAAAGAATGGATAAAGAAAAGTATGTTTGGGTCACCCCAAGTCCACAAGCTGGCTCTTTTTGATCCACACTAAAAATTGTTAGTTTTGACTAAGGGTGTAAACGAGTTGTTTAACTTATGAAAGCTCTAGCTCGATTCAAGCTTTGTTTCTAAAGTTCGAGCTCGGCCCGCATGTAATTTCTCAAGCTCGAGCTCAGCTCATTTAACATTTATAATCAATTTATATTAATCATAATTTATATTTATATTTATGTATAATTTAGTTATTTTTTTCATTATTTTATAAATATTAATTATTATTATTTAAATATATATTTAATATATTAATAATAAATTATAAAAAAACTAGCCTCATTTAGGCTTGTGAGCCGGCTCGAGCTCGATAAGCAAAGCTCAGACTCATTTACTAACGAGCTTGTTTTTAGGCTTGAGCTCAGGTTCGAGCTTTTTTTCAAGCCAAGCTCGAGTAGCTGACATGTAGCTTGGCTCGTTTGTACCCTAGTTTTGACTTAAAACTCATTTTCATTTGTTGCCCAACGTGTCCAACAAACCCATTTTGCACCTCTTATATTTATATTTTTATGATAGTTCTGGCGAAGCTTGACGTTTTCGACAGGGGGGTCGGAAAACGTATATACCCAAAATTTCTATAGAATCGGGGGGGGGGGGGGGGGGGCGAAAACGTATATACCCAAAAATTTCTACACGAAAACTACATATATAACACTACTGAGCGAAAAGTTCGGGGGGTCGGGCGCCCCTCCCGGCCCCTTCAAAGCTTCGCCAATTATCATAGTTCATAGTTGATTTAAATTTTTATTTTTCTATACCTGATTGATAACTCGTAAAGCTGTGTGCAAAACAATGTTAGCCCCACACGAAGTCCCGTAGAGAAAAACTCTAGAAAAATCCACATATTCTGTGATCCACGGTTCACCATTTGGGTCGGTGGCTTGTTTTTTCACCCAATTTAACGCGTCCATCGCGTCATCGTATTGGCCCGGGAGTCTAGTCTCCAGGGCCAAACGGTAGTTTACTGCGACTGCAATGACTGGAACCTCAAACGCGAGTTTGTTCATGGTTTCGTGGTTCACACGATCCGAAACTTGGAAGTTAATCCAACCACCCGCGTGAAAGTATATAACGAATGGCAATCTTGCAATTTTGTTGTCGTTGGAGGGTATTTTTACTGGTCGAAAAATCCGAACCCATGTGTTCTTGGTGGCATCAAGGGTAACATCCTTGCTAACGACTGTTTGACCCGGGAGAAGGTCAACGTCGCCGGTTGCCGGAAGTTGTGGGACTTTTATTAGGCGTGTGAGGGTACCATCTTGGTTTTTAATAATCTTGAGGTGTTCATATGGATCAAACTTTGACATGTTGTTTGGTTAATTTGATCAAGAACAAATTTTGGAGTTGTATATATCTTGATTTGTGTTTTTGTTAGTTGTATTTTTTGATGTTTTGATTAGAAGGTTGTGAAGGGCTATGCTAAATTGTCGTTTATGTGGGCATCTTGACACCATGAAAATTGAGCATATTTTGTTAAAAGGTTTACTATGGTTTTAGTTTATTTATAAAAAATAATAGTAATATATAATAGAATAAGTTGTATAGATTATGAAAGGTAATTTTATTATAAATATTATAGTAGGGCCGTTCCAACTTTTTTGGAGGTTCAAAACGAAATGAAATTGGTTTTTTTATTATTATAAACGGTACTCCTATTTGGAACCAAGAAAAAATCTAACACAACTATAACACATAGTGGTTTGCTTGTATAAAAGAATCAAACAAACCTAAAAGAGTAAATTACGATTTTGGCCCCTGTGGTTATATCACTTTTACCCGTTGAGCCCAAAAAAAAAATCTTTTAACATCTGAGTCCCCAACGTCTTTTTTTCTAACTCTTTTGGCCCCCAACGTCTTTTTTCTAACCATTTTGGCCCCTAAAAGTAAATGGATGAGGTTAGTGTTAGGGGCCAAAAGGGTTAGAAAAAAAGACGTTAGGGCTCAGATGTTAAAAGATTTATTTTTGGGCTAAAAAGTTAAAAGTGATATAACCACAAGAGCCAAAATCGTAATTTACTCAACCTAAAATAATAAATTTACACCAATATTTGTAGTTAGCATATACATTTTCTTTTAATTAGAAGCCGTATTTTTTAAAGGCTCTAAATTTAAGTCTGAGTTAGTTATACTATATAGTAGTGAGGGAAAAGATCAAATAGGAAGTTTATTTTTGGCTAGGAAGTGTAGGAAGCAATAGGATTAGGACACGTGGCAACATTTAAAATAAATAAAAAGGGTATTTTAGTCAATCCAAACCTTTCTTCTTCCTTTTCAAAACCCAGTAACTTCAAAACCCACAATTTTCAAAACCCGTCATCTTCAACCATTTCTTCACTTTCTATCTCAATAATCACTACATTATATTGCGATTTTCATCACCAATCAATGATTCAAACACCCGATCAACGTGTTCTTTAGCTTTTTTGAAGAAAACCCAGTTTAATTTCATACAAATCTCGTTTTTTCCGGTGATTTTGAAGATACTCACTCGATCCGTTCGATTCGAGCGCTGATAAGTGTTTCAATCATTCAAAATTCGTCAATTGTTGAAGAAATCACTTCGATCCATGTAAGAAATTCTTTAATTTCATTTTTACGATCTGGGTTTTTGATTTAGTCATTGCGTTTTCGTTTAAATTGCTGTAATAAAAATGCATCAGAAAAATTAATTTTATGTAAATTGCCTCTGAAAATTGCATTCGTAAACTGCATTGGTTCAGACAGTTCACAGCACATACAAAACTATTGTCATGGTTCAATGCGTTTTAGAGAGAACACTTTCTTTGGTGTTTTTAGGCAATTGCGTTTTAGAACTAAAACATTTTTATGTGTTTTCTGGCCATTGCGTTTTAGAAAAACACATTCTTGAAGTGTTTTTGGTGCATTGCGTTTTAGGTAAAACACTTTTTTAGGTTTTTCAGTCCATTGCGTTTTACAGAGAACACTTTCTTTTGTTTTTTAGGCAATTGCGTTTTAGAATGAGTCATTTTTAAGTGTTTTCTGGCCATTGCGTTTTACAAATAAGACATTTTTTTGTGTTTTTTGTGCATTGCGTTTTAGGTAAAACTCTTTTTTATGTGTTTTCAGTCTATTGCGTTTTAGAAAACAGACATTTTAAGTGTTTTCTGGCCATTGCGTTTTAAAATAAGACATTTGTATGTGTTTGTGGTGCATTGCGTTTTAGGTAAAACACATTTTTATGTGTTTTTAGTCCATTGCGTTTTAGAAAGTACATTTTCTTTTGAGTTTTTAGGCTATTGCGTTTTAGAAATAAGACATTTCTTTGTGTTTTCTGGCCATTGCGTTTTACAAATAAGACATTTCTTTGTGTTTTTGGTACATTGCGTTTTAGAAAAATGTCATTTTTTAGGTTTTTTTTCATTGCGTTTTACGTAACTGGGGGTTTTTCTATTGCGTTTTACGCAATTGGGTTTTTAATTTTTTTTTGAAAATATAGCAATAGTATACTCGTTTTAAAGATAAAAAAACGCTCGTTTTTTTGTGCAATTTTTATAAAAAAATAATGTCGTATGAAAGAGTTATTAAGGTTTAAAAAATTGGGGGGGGGGGGGATTGGAGGAGAGAGAAACTATTGCCTTGCATTGACTAGAATACCCCTAAACAAACTCACGCGCCTCTTTTCTTCTCTTCAATTTCCATCTTTTAATCTTAGCCCTTGATTAACTAAATGGATAGTTAAGATCACTTCCTAGCCTTCTTAGCCAAATAAACTTACTATTGTATCTCCACCTATAGTAGTGATAAAAATGATATTTTAGGTGTTAAAAAGAGTTGTATTGACTTGTACATTATAGTAGTGACAGAAATGATATTTTAGGTGTTAAAAGAATTAGATTGCCTTATACATTACCTAATGGTTACAACCACTCGACTACATGAAAATTAGATAAATTCTCCCATCCTTAGCTAAGTTATCTCACACGTTAAGAACCAATACATATAAATGGAAAAAAAAAACAATTATAGTTTAGGTTAGGGGTGTCAATCGTGTTAGATTGATAGGTTGATAAGTTGGAGGTTGACAAGTTGAAATGATCAACCCGAATCCGACCCATATTATCTGGGTCAAAGATTTCAACCATAACTCACACACATCCTTGAAGTTGCCGACGTCATCCTTGAAGTTGTTGCTAATTTTGCGGTCAATTGCTCAATTTGTTTATGGAAGTAGGGACGGGTTTGAGGAAGCCAACCGCTAATTTTAATCACATATATTTTTCTTCTTTTGTATGTACGTATCTACCATTAAGGTGTAACATGAGTTATTATAACCTAAGATAACTCATTAAGAGATAATAATAATAATAATAATAATAATAATAATAATAATAATAATAATAATAATAATAATAATAATAATAATAATAATAATAATAAGCCAGTCACTTCTATCTACTATAATAAAAGAAAACAATTTTTGGACACGTGTCATTCATTGAAGGTATTCTCAAATCTATACTTATCTTATATTAACTAAATAAATAAATAATAAATTAATATTAAATCTTATTATACTTTAATAAAATATTATCCTCAAATCTAAATTGTTAATTTAATATATTTTTAAAACAAATACCTATCTTTCCTACTCATTAACACACTCAAATCTCCAATTAATTTGTAGAACGACACTATGTAACCTAATAAACCTATTAACTTGTAGGTTGTTTTAGTTTAGTTAATTATTTCATGTTTGATTTTGTTTGTTGATGTTTAATTATGTTTTTTTGTTTGCTTAACTAAGTTAGGCCAAGATATTTTTTTTCTAAAAAGTTCACTTGGTAGAAAAATATTAATAGATGAGTAGGGGCATTAGGGGCACCACACTCATGAAAAGAAAATTCCATCTAAAGGACATATAATATTTAGCCTTCTTAGACCATTTCCAACTTTCCGAACCACAAAGCGGATAAGGGGTAGCGATGGTAATACACGAGGTCTTTTAAGGATACATTTTTTTTTTATTATTTGGTAGATTTTTCAACCAGGCTATACAGGGGGTTTTTTAAAGATACGACGTTTTTAGCATTTAATATACAAAATTACATTTATTTAATCTATGTAATACACATAGAAACCACAAAGGCAGATAACGAGTAGCGATGGTAATACACGAGGTCTTTTAAGGATATAATTTTTTTTTATTATTTGGTAGATTCTTCACACCGACTATACCCGGGTTTTTTTAAAGATACGACGTTTTTAGTATTTAATATACAAAATTACATTTATTTAATCTATGTAATACACATGGTTTTTAAAGATATAACTCTTTTTTAGATCTATTCAACACGTGTAATATACGAGGTTTTTAAGGATATAATTTTTTATTATTTGGTAGATTTATTCAACCCGATTATACACGAGTTTTTTAAAGATACGACGCTTTTAGTATTTAGTATACAAAATTACATTTATTTAATCTGTGTAATACACATGGTTTTAAAGATATAATTTTTTTATTATTTGATATATAGAATTACATTTATGTAACCCGTACAATATATGGGGTTCATAAAGATATAATTTTTTTATTATTTAAAAATAAAATTACATTTATTCAACCCGTGTAATACACGGGGTTCTAACTAATTTACAACATTTAAAAAAAATACCTTTACTTTTGCCACCAAATAAAAAACTAGTTAAAAATAACTCTTTGTTTTCCTTGAAACTATTCTACTTCACATCATATGTTTTTGGGTACTTTTTTTTAGAAGAAAAAAAAAGAGTTAAATGTCATTTTAGTCCCTGTGATTTGGGTCATTTTGACAGTTTAGTGTAAATGTTTTATTTTTCACTTGTGTGTTCAAAAAGGTTTCACCGTTGCCATTTTAGTCCACTGGGTTAACTTCATCCATTATTTCTGTTAACGAGAAAGGCAATTCGGTCATTTTATATGGCCGAATTGCCCTTCTAGTTAACAGAATTACATATAAAATGACCGAATTGCCCTTCTTGTTAACAGAAAAATGGATAAAGTTAACCCAGTAGACTAAAATGGCAATGATGAAACCTTTTTAGACCCACATGCGAAAAATGAAACCTTTGGACTAAATTGGCAAAATTACCCAAGCCATAGGGACTAAAATGGCATTTAACTCGAAAAAAAAACAGAACTTTTGCTAAATTCATACATCAGACTTAGGTTTAAACGATTAAATTTATGAGCTTTTAAAACTCAAGTAAACAGTACCTTTTCATGAAATTTTCATTTCCTAAGTTAACAAGCTAGAAGATTAATCATAGAATAAAGACATCTTTAAAAGAATTCCAGATAATTTCTCTTCAAGTATTTAAAAACCAAGAGAATTTAACCCCATGACAAAGTAATTATCTCCATGTCTTTTTTGTTCTTTTACAAACTCTCTATGTTTTTAATTGTGTGTAACGGTCACTTGAAAACTATAATTTCTACATAATACCACAACCTGCAATGACTAAGATTGATAAATAGATTCATTCAACTCCAATGTGCACAAAAACTGTTTATATCAAAAACTTTATAAAATCAACGTCTTAACAACCGAATCAGTCGCAAGAGTATACACAAGATCGGACAGAACAACAAGATGAAACAAAATTCATTTATGAAGTTGCAAATCTCAGTAATTGAGAAAACATAAACTCTATCAACATTCAAACTAAGATATAAGTAGCATAACTATGCACCAAGATTTACATAAATACGAAAATTTAAAGACGTTGAGCTCGAATCTTACACTTTGAAAGTAAAATTTCACTACCTCATCCGGACACGTGTGTTGGATCATCAATGGCATCCATGGTGCTATTGATGACACCATCATTTCTCATTTTTTCTTTATTTTCAAGCATCTTCTTCTCTTCGGCCAACGCTGCATCTTGTTCTTCTTTAGTGTAGTGATGATACTTTGCCTGCATATTCATATCAACACTTGAATCGTTCTTTTAAAGACATGTTTTAATGTTTATCATGTATAAACACAACGGGTCGACCCAAAAGGCAAATTGCATAAAATAAAAACATAGTTTTGTTTAATCCTATTTCATTGCAACATTATAAAAGAGGGGTTAGGATCAAATACATAGTCTCCTAAAAATAGGAAGTCGTAGGAAGGGTATCAAACGGACTCCGATTGGCCTCGTTCAAGCGGCTTTGGAACCTTCTCATCGAACTCTACGATATGAGATTTTAGGTTTTGGATTTTAGCCTGTAGATTTTAGACTTCGTGTTTAGATCTGTTTAGATCATTGTGTCTTTTTATTTAGCATTGTGTCTTTTCTATATTTGTGTCACCTTGTCTTATTTGCGACTCATGGTGTCTTTTTTCCTCGACATTGTGTTTGATTTTGCTCGACATCATATTACATTTTGCGATCCATTGTGTGTTTTTACCCTTCTCAGTTTTAGGGGACTTTGTAGGATAACTTTCGCTATAAAAGAGAGTGATGAAGTATGCATTATTACTTACTTTGACTATAATATTTCCTCTATCCTTCTTATCTTTGATCTTGAGCATATCAAGTGAAGGCATCAGTCTCAAATTAATTTCTATCTCAATTTCAGGTTGAAGATCAACCAAAGGTAATTTTGCGATTCCCAGTCGTTGGTCGGCTCCAATGTCTTCATCAAAAACCTGTTTAATTCACATATATTATGACTACAAACTTGATAGAAATTAAGAAATTTTTGGGATGTAAGAATTAAACCTCAACAACTGCATATTGGGTCTCTTTATCTTCCACAGTTAGATGAAACGTTTGATCCCAAACAGGATTTAAGTTGTTCTCAATGACTTTTGTTTTGAATTTTTCCAGTGGCCGAATGAATGCGACTGCGTAAGGATCAGACTTCCCCATCATTTCCATATTTTTCAAATGAGTTGCTTTCACAATTGTTAACATGAGCTTCCCTTGTGGTTTAAGCTCCAAATCACTGCCTCATATAACAATATATATCACTCAAGTTTAGATATCGTCACAATGAAATATCGTTCTTACCAAAGTGTCAATATATAAGCGGACAATGAATAACTTTGGACTAATTATGAAAATATAAATATGTATACTATTTTCGTATTAAAGTTCATATGTAAAGTCATTTTGGTTTTGAAACTGCAATGTAAATCTACATATATATTATAGTGAAATGTTCATATACAAAAGACTCTTATCGTGCGACGGTACGCGACCACAACAATAATGTGCGTAATCTAAAGGACCTTGATGGCAATTTATGTATGCTTTTATATATCCACTGTACAACTTTTTGTGATCGGTTAATATTACCTTGTATCAACAGGTACACCGCCAAGGGGAACAACAATCCTATGTGGCCATTGAAGCATATCGGTAATTATTGAATTTACAGTATCCTACACATAATGACACGTGATTAGTATTTTAATGATGCCAAATTGGTTTAACAGAATGTAATCTTGTAACAAAGAAAGCTTACTTCAATCATATCTGAAAGTCCAGGAATGGCTGTTAAACTTCCGCCAATCGCCTTTAATGTATAATCAAATCTTGGCTTTGGCTGATACCATAAAACATCAATTTGCTATTAGTTGACCATAAAAAAAGATTTCTTGACTTTATATCATGATGTTTGTATATTCATTGCAAAAGAAAAATGAACAAAAAACACTACTTTGCAAGAATGAACCAAGTTTCAAATTAAGTGTCCAGTATTTTGACTTTCTCCCCATTTGTATTCTTTAGTGGTTGACTTTTTAAACCAATGAACTTGGGGTTCTATTTTGGTTTTGCATTGTTACAGACATCACTTGTAAAATGCAAAAATATCACCTTTTTTTCAGAAATGAATGATTCTTGACTTATTTGACTATGATGTCTTTTTGTATTATGTTTGAATTTTTACAAAAGTACACAGATGGCCCCTGTGATTAACCAAAATTTTAGATTTAGTCCCTAGCTTTTTTAATATACACGGATGGTCCCTGTGGTTTGCACTGTGTAACGAATTTAGTCTTCAACTTTTACCAAAAGTACATGTATGGTCCCTATGGTATTCACTTTGTAACGCATTTAGTCACTACACGTTGGGGACTAAATGTGTTACAAAGTGCAAACCACAGGGACCATAAGTGTACTTTTGACAAAAGTTGGGGACTAAATACGTTACAAAGTGCAAGCTACAGGGACCATCCGTGTACTTTTGAAAAATGAGGGACTTAATCCAAAAGTTTGGGTAACTACAGGGACCATCCGTATACTTTACTCTTTTTACAGTTTGACAAAGTTTAAAACTTTTCTTTTACATTTCACAAGTATGATCTTTGATTTGCATTATAATAACATATACAACGGTTAAAATGTTCTGATCCACATTTGAACCATTGTAAGTGGTTATTTGCTGCACAGAGATCATTTTTCTTGAAAATTTTGCATGATTTGCAAACGTACACAAAAAAATGGCGAAAGTAAACGATTTTGATCAGAAAGCGTCTATTACATACATGTTTTTTTGTTTGCAGAAACTACCAAAAAACATATATACCCCTCTCAATGATCACAAATGTGTCATCAAAGTCATTGAAAATACAATATTCCGATATTAAGCATCCAACAATAGTTTAGTGTATGTATTACCTCCGAAAGTAAGGCCACAACAACAGCAGAGATGCAAGGTATTTCCTCACAAAGTTGAAAAATAACACGAATAATAGTAAAAACTTGAAGATCCTTCAGCTGCAACAAACAATATGATCTTAATATAAGAAATGATTAATAAAAAAATGTCATAATTGCTGAATCAAATGTAACCTGTATAGGTAACGAAACACCTGCTTCGATTCCTAAAACAATATCTGGATCACCACCCCATCGGAAATCCATGTCCATTGTTATTTGACCCTGCTTTTGGCTCTGAATTCGGATACCTGCGCATATTAGTTAACTTCGACTATTAGTCAAATACACAGATTATTCACAACAACTTCTTACACTCGCAAATAATCACATAAGCAGATTGGATGAACATTCAAAATATACACTAAAAATTCCATTAAAGAGTTATGGATGTATTACTTAAAATACCTTCAATCTTTGGTGCAACATTTCCTAATGAAAGTTTGCTGAACTTCAAAGATGATATTCCTGATGGACGATATTCTTCCAATATTGGCTCAACGGATTCTCTTATTATTATAGTAGCAGCCTGCAAATAGTATTTGTAATAACAACAATAATAACAACAATAAGCATATAGGTGATGTATAGCAAAGGTGGAAAAATTACTTCGGCTACATACGGCCATAGTTTGCTCAGTTGTTTGTTCAACCATTTCACCTGAAAAATGACCAAAAAGTAATTTCCGAGACATGCAAAGTTATCTAACGGGTCAACAATGGTTTTTCAAACCACGATAATCACTTTCGAAAACACAACCTGCTCGTAAACAGGAAACGATATCCATTCCGGATAGTTATCACCACAAAGTTTCTTTAGATCTTCTCTATCAAGAGATCCAAGAAGCTTTATATCAGCTGCCTGGGGAAAAAGTAAAGGCATATCCATTAAAATAGTCAAATGTTAACAGAAAATAGTAACTAGTTTAAAGCTCTAAAATTCTAATCGCCCAATCCATCCATTACAATTTAATCTACTTTTATTAATTTTTGTAGGTTTAGTGTTCACGTTTACATCTTATTGTGTTCGTTGGATTATTTCCGTTCATCTATGTTCATTTGTTCGTGTTCGTGTTCGTGAACCCTTCGTTCATGACTATTAACAAACAGACATAAACGAACACAAACACCCTCAATTTCTTAGCATGAACAAGAAAACCTCGTTAATCGGACAAACACGAATATGCCCCGTTCTTGTCCGTTCGGTTTGTTTACAAGCCTATGTTTGGATATGATACATAGGCTACATCCAAACACCCCCTTAATCATCACTCAAATTAATAATAAAACTATATGAGTGATGATCACATATCCCTAAATAAAACATGATTAATCTATACAAATACGCAAATCGTTCAGAACATTAACAAATCATAATCATATATGAATAAAGACTAGACTACTAATGCATTACCTTTGCAGCTCGATTTCGGCTTCGATTCCTCATCATATAACGCCAACCCACCATAATCGAAATCCCAAATAAAGCCCCCATAAACATCCCCGAAACAAATCCCATTTTCGATCAAACTCAGATTTCCTGTAAACATAAATCAGACCAAACAAATATTTGACTCAATAATGATCATAATGAGAGGGTGAGAGATATAAAGTGTATTCAGTTTATGTGTGTTTTTCTGTTTTGAAATCCGGATCGTTTACGTTGGATCTTAGCATTCAATTCCTTCTTAATAAGTGCACATATTCTTGCTGATGAAGAATAATGAGGAAATGGGTTAGCGTTTTTTTTATGAATATGATGATATTTTGGATTTAAATCAAAGTTTTTGCATGCATGTAAATTTGTAGAGATGGTCTGTGATTGATTCAGATCAGAATGTGCTTTTGTGAAATTTTTGTGAAAATGTTATTTTAGTTTATCTCGTGTTATAGATTGTTACTTTTACTTACAAAAATGAGTAAATTGCCAAAACCGTCCCTGAGGTTTGGGCATGTTTGTCAGTTTCATCCAAAACAACTTTTTGTAACGTATTGCCCTTCACTTTTGTGATTTTTTTTGCCATTTTCATCTAAACGTCTGACTTTTTTTTGCCAAAATCATCCATGAGGTTTGAGATTTTCTGCCATTTTCATTCAAATGTCTAACAGAAAAAATAACCCAGGTTAGACATTTAAATAAAAATGGCAAAAAAATTCTAAAAGTGAAGGACAATATGGTACAAAAATTTGTTTTTGGACGAAACTGACAAACATGTCCAAACCTCAGAAACGATTTTGGTAATTTACTCTAAAAAAATATATTAGATTGATAGATTTACTATATGATTCTAGTAACTTTTACTTACAAAATATATTAGATTGATAGATTTACTTTATGATTTTAGTTGGTTTCATGAAATTTTCAGGTCAAATTAAAACTATAATCAAATGTATGAGGTGGATTACAGGGATTAGCTCGCTAACGTATCAGTACTGTGAGTACCAATCCTGAAAATCACCATAAATGGGTATCAGTACAGGTACCGACAATGCTCGTTACGGTACGGTACCATAGGACGGTATTTGAAGATAAATAGTGGGTAAAACATCGTACTGTACCGAATCAACACCAATCCCGAAAAATGTCAAAAATAGGTACCAAAATTCGATCGATACGGTTACCAATTGCTCATCCCTAAGGTGGAATCTAGTACAAGATAGGTAGTGCGGCTCATCATTTTAGTGGCGCAAAGCGAATAAAATTCCACTGCCCTTTTACAAAAAAACAAGTTCGTTCTTTCCAATATTGTATTTATTTTTGTTCATATTTAACTAATTGAATGGAAAGTTTCATTTCTCCTTTTATAACTTTAGCTAGTACATGATAATATTAGTTTTGTTTCTTAAAGGAACCAACCAAAATGTAAATATGTTAAACACGTCATGAATGTAAGTTACCCATCTATATGGTTTTGTAAAACACAAATCCATTATATAAAGTTAACATTACAAGTTCGGTTCAGTTTCAGTTATATCTGTTAACCAAAGCTTCATAACCATAACCGATTGAGCGGTTATACAAAGTTTCATAACCATAACCATTGGTTATATTGGTTATCGGTTATTAGTGGTTCGGTTATGTCGGTTATGGTTCGGTTATCGGTTATGGTGGTTAATTTGCTCACCCCTAAATGTAACTATCTGCATTGGTCATTTTCAACATGGCTTTTTACAATTACAATGCCCATATAATTTTGAGAAAAATGAGTTGGATAAACAATATAACGTTGAGTATAATGTAGTTGAAATACTAGAAAAATAGACTGATTAAGTTATTAATATAATCTTCATTTAAAAAATAAACTAAAATGTAGTTGAAATACTAGAAAAAATTGGATATTTACATATTTATATATATTATTTATTCATAACACAAAGGAGAAACAGTAAAATTTCTGTGTACATTATGATCCTTTAAGTTTTTATTTTGCCTCTTATGACCCTCTCAGTTTATAAGTTTTCACTGATATGATTAAACTTTCTTTGACTTTACTTAAATCTATTTCCTTTGCTGTATATTTATATTAATTTAAGTATCGGTGTCTGTTTTTATGGTTTTCGATCAATATAAAATACGACTTAAACATTTTTTATTGCTCTAGCAAGTGTTGTTATCGTAATGAGCCGAATCGATAATAACTGAATTCCCGCCACGTAGCGCGGAAAAATTCACACTAGTTCATATGTAATTTTGGGTTGTTAGGGTAGTTTAGTGGTGTATGGGTAGGGTCCAAAAGTAAGAATATGTGAGTGGGATGGGAATCGAGTTCCATTCCATAAGGGTGGATGCTCTAGAGAAGAGAATGGAATTTAGTGATTTAACCACTACACTATAGAATATTTGTGTGATACCAAAATCGTTTTTGTAAACATTATATGTTTATATATCAATAATATCACACACACACATATATAACTTTTTTTGTGGGTGACAAAACACTATCTTCACTTCCTTGTATTGATGGGCCGGACATGCAAATAGGGGTTAGTGCATGAATTTGGATTCTAAATGAATCGAACGAACACGAACGATGTCATGTTCGTGTTCGTTCCATAAGGAAACACAAATGTTCGTGAACTGTTCGCAAACACATGTCGAACAGAAGTTTATGTTCATGTTCGTTTGTTAAGGATATACAGTTGTTCACGAACAGTTCGTGAACAATGGTCACAAAATAAACGAGCGCAAACGAACACAAATGAACACAAACGGATGTTAAACTTGATATAAAAAGCACCATTAACCTTAAACATCGGACACAAGTAGTCAAATACAACCACTAAACTTGATATAAGTAGTACCATACGATAAATCAAGTTTTGCTAACTTGATAAATAATTAAGTTACTTGGACATAATAATCCCATGCACAAAGTTTTTCTTTCGTGCGTTTACTCTACTTGAGTAATTATGTGCAATTACACTAGAGTGATAAGATAATTACTCTACTATTGTAAATACACGACTGTTTTTTTAATTTTGTGACTAAAATACGTGCTTCACACGATCGGAAAAGAAATTCAAAACAAAGTTTTTTCCTTCACTTTTCACGTTTAGTATGTTAAGCCCATTTATACAATAACCATATCCTACATATAATATGTGATTGTGATATGAATAACTAAATGCTATACGTTTTTTCTTTCCAAATTAATGTATAACATGCATGATCACATCTCCTATCCTTAATTTTAGGGATCATGTTAACTATGTGATGCTATTCATTTCGTATGCATCCTTAGCTGTGGTAATACTAAACGTTTAGTTTAATTTTTATGCAATCCTCTATATATAATAACAAAAAATGACAATCTTAAAAAGGTCACAATGAGGATGATGATGAAACATTCACTTTCATTACGTTTTTTGACTATAAAATTGATTATGGTCTTTGCCATCATCATCATTTATGGTGTTTCTCTTATGGGCTGTTTGGAAACTTCTGAATGGTTAAGTGAACCAGCAAGAGGTCTGAACCATTAAGTGCTGAACCAGTAAAAGGTCTGAACCGTTAAGAGCCAGTATAATGTTTAACCCTTTAGAGACAAATATCTGACCAATTTAGATTAGAGGTCTTAACCATTCAGACTCTGTATAATACTTAACCATTCAGAGGCAAATGTTTGAACCATTCAGACATATGCTCACGAAACAAACAGTCTGAACCATTAAGTGCTAAATCAGTAAGAGGTCTGAACCATTAAGAGTCTCATTAAGAGCTAAACAAACAGCCCCTTAGTTCTCCTGGTGGTTTTTCTAAAAGAGATTTCAATATCTTTTACATCATTTGATTGCAGTTCTTAGTATTTGCTAAATCATTTTACTTCATTGTTATATCAGTTAGTGTTGGTTTTGTAATTTGCAGTGATGGCAAAAAGCAATAGTATTGGCGAACACACAATTGCATCTGCACCATGTACTCCTGAGTGGAGAAGTAAGAATTTCAAGGGGACTTGTTGGACAAATGTGGAAGAAATGAATTGTCATATGTCCTGTAAAGGTGAAGGTGCAAAAAAAGGAATATGTGTAGGTATGCCGGGAGAGTGTTCTTGTCGGAAGGAATGCGATGTTGGGAAACCTGTAAAGGTGAAGGTTCAAAAAAAGGAAAATGTGTAGGTGGCAAAGACTGTTCTTGTCAGTGCTCGCTAACTGATGGATATTAGTATTAGAATATAGGGTAAGGTTATTGTAAAAAAGGTTAAAAGTGTGAGAAATGTGAGAAATATTGTGGAGATGACATGTGTCCTAAATCTAAATTAATTCAAAAGGGTAAACAAGTAATTTTATCATTATTTCAATTAATTAAAAACTTCCCATAACCGCCACCTTAATTATAGGAACTAGATTTTTTTTTAAAGATCTCTATAAACACCATTCAGCAAGTATATAACACCATTCAGTAAGTATATAACACCATTCAGCAAGTATATAACAACATTCAGTAAGTATATAACACCATTCAGTAAGTATATAACACCATTCAATAAAGTATATAACACCATACAATAAAGTATATAACACAATTCAGCACATATATAACACCATTCAATAAAGTATATAACACCATTCAATAAAGTATATAACACCATTCAGCACATATATAACACCATTCGATAATCATTACATCTCTGTATCATCTTCTCCACTTCCGGCACCACCACTGCCGCTCCGCCGCCGCTGTCGTGTAGAGGTGGCCAACCACCTGACACCACCTTGTTGGATGTCTTTTAGTCGCTCGTACCAAACCACCAGAAACCACCTTGCCGGAACCCCTGCATCTTCGGACACCTAAACCATCGCCGGAACGACCTTGCGCTAACCGCTGAACCGCCGGAGATGATGAACTGGTGCTGCTGGAACTGCCGTTCCACTGCGATGTAGAGAGAGAGATCATCTGGTCGTGCGATGTAGAGAGAGAGATCGAAAATGTAGGGATTTTGATTTACAGTTTCCTATTTTGAATGGATATAAAGACTTTATTACCCCTATAATTTTCAATTCAGTCCAAAAAAAATAAAACAAACTTACAATTTGGTCCCTATTAATCTCAACCATTAGATCAAAGATCTAATGGTGTAGATTTTTTCTTACCCTTCTCACACTTTTGGTCTTTTTTACAGGAACCTTTATCTTAGAATATATATATATATTTAGGAATATATTGTGTGGTCGATTAGGAAAGGATCACAATTGTATTTACTGATTTCCTTTCCTTGTATTGTGTATCTCTTCTCACCCTATTTAAAGGGTTGTTAATCAATGACAGAGGACAAGCAATATACCATAATTCATAAATCAATATGGTATCAGAGCCTTTACTCTGATAACCCTAGCTGCCGACAACCTTCTTCTTCTTTTCTTTTCTTTTCTTTTTTGTTTGTTGCTGTTTCGACAGCCATGTCTGACAAAGACAGCTCATCATCACCCAAGACCACCACATCAAAATCTGCTACCTCTCTTCACCCGGCCTATACGGTCACCAATATTCAGAATAAGATACGCACTCTCGACGGTACCAAAGTGACATACTCGTCTTGGGTTAAATTATTCAAGTTACATGCTAAAGCTTACAAAATTTTGGATCACATCGATGGTACGGAACCTCCAAAAGAATCAGATGACTCCCACGATGACTGGTACGAAATCGATGCACTCATCCTTCAATGGATCTATGCTACTTTGCCCGATGATTTGATGGTACGTGTTCCTGAATCGGATGCCACCGCTCGTTCTACCTGGCTTAAACTTGAACATATCATTCTGTGTGACAACTGGTAATTAACGGCCTCTAATTACGCGATTAACAAATGTTTAGTACGATAATAAACCGCGTTTAAGACGTAAATAAACCTAATTAGGCCTTTGGAGCGCCTAGGAACGTCTATTTGGCTTCACAATACCCAAATGGTGGTTTGCGGGAAAACCTGACGAGCATTAAACGGTAACGAACTGATACCGTACAAAATACTGACAACGCCGACTAATATTAAATTTTTACGATATATTTTAGACTCGTAATTAAATTTTTATATCCGTAGTCGAAACCGAATCGAAAAACGAATTAAAACGGCGAACGACGCCTTTTACGCGAATTTTTACCGTTATCGAGGAACGAACACGCTAGCGACATCTACCGGCACTGTGTTACATGTTTTTAAATCTAAAAATTTAGTTTACGATATTACGGTGGATTCGGGTTTTGAAAACGGGTTCATGGGAGTTACTGGCCACCTAAACACAAGATTGGGCTATTTTACATGTTTTTAAATCTAAAAATTTAGTTTACGATATTACGGTGGATTCGGGTTTTGAAAACGGGTTCATATGAGTTACGGGCCACCTAAACACAAGATTGGGCTTGTGGGCCTTGGGCCCAAGCCCAAGCCCACTAATCTAAACCTAGATATATAAGAGACCAAAACCCTAGTGACTTCACTATCATCCAGCCTCACAAACTCCCTCTCTATTTTGTGTCTACAACCTTATCTTCGTATCATAACTATGAAAACTCAGATCAAAATACACGCACAAACATCTGCTTTATCTTTCCCTCCTATGTCTCTTCTTCCTCAAGACATTATCCCCATTCCTTTTCCTTCTAAAATCTCTGCAAACAAAATCAAATATACACCCAAAACATGGAGGATCATCTCTTCACAAACAAAATCTCACCACACACCCACTCGATCTCCCTCACCTCTTCTCTCTATGACTGGTGACCGGAACCCGGGTGAAGCCAAGGAGCTCCGGCGACTCCTTCTGCCAACGACATACACCCACACACCTTCTGAGCTCCCTCTCCCTCTAGACAGATTTCGACGGCCGGTGGTTCTTTCCGTCGAGTAGCACCCACACCACCCCGGTTCACCTGTTTTCCGATGAATAAGCTGAGATAGAGATGAGAGAGGTGACAAACAAAAAGGGGCAGCGGCGAGCTGCGGCGGCGGTTCTATCTCCTTCCGACGAGCTTTCCGGTAAACCCCCGTCCTCTTTACCTCTCGAAACCTGTAGATGATTATGTTTTTGACATGGCTGATGATGTTCAGTTTAAATTTTGTTATATTTCGGGTTGAGTTTTAAGGCACGAGTCGGCTCGGGGAGGACCTTGGATGTTTCGGGTCTCGCTTGGTTCAAGTCTTGGGTTTCTGTTCGGGAGTCAGCGGGTCAAATTTTCGGGTTGGTCAAACCCGGTCAAAGCTGGTCAAAGTTAATCAGATCTGGTCAATGGTCAAAAGGTGGTCAACGAAAGTCAACCGGTCAAACCTCAGTCAACGGTAGTCAACTGTCGGGTCAAACGCGGTCAACACGAGACCCGGTAAACTTTAAACGAAACAAATTTTAATCTCGTTTATAAGCATTACACTTTACGCGAACCGAGCTCGAACCTTTAGCGATTAAATAACTTTTATGCGATAGTGATTTGTTGTTTTATTTTGTCCTATTTCATAAAATTCTAGCATATAGTGTTTGAAGTGATTGAATTATTGTTGAGCTTTGATAAATATGACAACTTTTTATTGTCGGGTTATTCAAAAAACAGAGGAAACTCTGCCCGTTTTTCGTAAGAAATTCGAAATACGAAACATTTGTATTTTATAAACGACATTTATCGGAAGCAAAGTGTCGTTGTGAAATAAGTATAAAATATATTTTACTTTTGGCGATATTTTATAACTTATAAAACGAGATTATAACTTTTCGACACACACGAATTACTAATCAACGAAACCCGAATACTTTTATAAAACAAATATAATGTCTATATTTATTTCAAACGTCGAGACTTCCGAACACTTTTATAAAACAAATACAATGTTTACATTTATTCCGAACGCCGACATTCCGAGTATTTTCTATAATATAAATATAATGTGCATAATTATTTCAAACGACGGAATTTGGAACTTATATTTCGAACGTTTAGTATTCGGAAATCATATAAAATAAATATAATTATTTATATTTATTTCGATCTCTTAGAACCCGAATATTCTTATAACATGAATATAGTCATTATATTCAACTCAAACGCCAAGATTTCGAATGTATATGTATGTGTGTGTGTATATATATATATATATATATTTACGTCTTATAAAAACTACGACGAGAAGTACGTTGATCCATCCACGTACTTCTAATTCACGGCGAACAACGCGACTTTGCAAGTATATACTTATATTTGAATATATATAAATATATATCTTAATCACTCGAAAACTAAGTCGATCTCGAAACTCAGTTTTATCCCGATTATAAACGAGATCAACTAGCAATAGTTTGGTCATTTCAAACCAAAATAATAACACGTTTATAGAATCGTTTAGCTAACGATTCGGTAGAACTCGGACACGTAGTTTAGCTGCGTTTAAACTAGAAACTGATAAGTTATGTCACACCCCTTTCTGCGGCGGAAGCACGAGGTGTGATCATGAAAAGTTCTCATTGCATACGAAAGGTAAACATACTACATGCTCATAAAAATAACTTCAAATGCCAAAACATTACATAACTGAAATCATGGTTTAAGCGTTTACATCAAAAGACAACATATTGTCTGAAAGTTTACAACTTTATTCAAGCTAAACATAAATGACATCCAAGAGCATGAGTAAGACCGCGCGCACATCCATTTTTAGTTACCTGAAATACATGTGAGTTTTGGAAAAACGTCAACATAATGTTGGTGTGAATTCATGCAGTTCTTGTATTGAACGTTGTATACTTTGTATGAAAAACATGGTATGTATCTCGTATAAAACAAGTATTTCTGTATGTATCAAGTATCTCTGAATGCATCAAGTATTTATGAATGTATCAAGTATTTATGAATGTATCAAGTAATTCTGAATGTATCAAGGTTGTTAATGAGTTGCGAGGCTATTAACATGTGACACGACATAGGAAGTCACCAAACCTAGGCATTTTTGTCGACTTTGACTAAGACACAGAAGCACTCATTGGTAGAAGTAGGCCAAGAGTGGGGTTGCCTGAAACCCATTAGATCTAACATTTTGTTCCGCGGTCTGAATGTATACGTTGATTAATGGTGCTTATGGTACCCTATTCGTGACACGATTTCTCGTATCATTTCTCAGTTCTTGTATCCATCATATCAAGTATCAATTCTCAGTTCTTGTATCCATTATATCAAGTATCAATTCTCATGTGTTCACCCCAAGTTTAAAAAGTATGTAAAAGATTAAAAGTGGGGATACGAACTCTCTTGTAAACATTTAGTAACATGTATTTCACCCCCGGAGTTATAAAACTGAAAACAGTTAAAAGAAAAGGGGGAGCATGAACTCACAACTTTGCGTTCCTTGCGTCGTAAACTTCACCGGGTTTTGCTTATATAGCGTCGTGACCTAAACGTGTTTTATTAACGTTAGTCACTAGACTTGTATCGCACAAGTACAAGTCACTATCTTTTGTATATGTTTTCTTGTATTAAAAATAATCTATATTTTTAACTATGTATCTTACTTATATTATTTTCTCAAAAATTAATATAAGTATCTTGTATTTTTCACCCGAATTATGTATTTTGTCCAAGTAATATATTTTCATAAATATATCTTCTTGTATGTGTCTAAGCATGTTGTATGTGTATTTTTGTATTTTTACTTCTTAGGAGTACTTAGTGTATTTTCAAGTCCTAATACACTATCACGTATATTACATACTACATACACTTAGCACAAAATTTGGTGATCAATAAATATATATATTTTTCTCAAAAATATACATACTTAATATCAATTTATCCTTGAAGAAATCATCATTTCTTAACTTGATGTTTCCACCAAAAATTAAGGAAACCTTGGTAAACATTTTTAGGGAATAAGTTTCACCAAAACTTATATTTTTCTAAGTATCAAAATTTATAGAAATTTTGACAGAGTTTCCCCTAAAAATGGAGGTTTCCCATGTTTTCAAAACATGTGTTTATTTTCTTTTAAAATCATCACAACAAACAACAACTCATTTAACACTACCGAGTATCAAAATCAAGTAAATTATACTACATCATGAACTTGAAGCTTTGTAAAATCTTGTAGTAATTTACCATGTTATTTAGTAGGTTTAGTTACCCTTAAAAACATGGTTGTTTGTTTGTAAATCTCATTCTTGAAGGAGTTAGTCATTCACAACTTGTAAGATGATTTTTCTAAAAATATTCCTTTTGTATTTTTCTTGTTTCATAAGTGTTTATACACTTGTTTTTATAATAAAAATAGTGTAGGTTCAAGTAAAAACCAAGATCTTTTAGAAATCACATTTTAAACTTGGTTCTTTTAAGAAAACCATTCATAAGTCTTAGATCTATAAGTTTAACAACTCACTTGATTATCATTTTTCAAGAAATCAATTTATTTCCAAGTTCATGTCTACACAAGGAGATGATTATCTTATGTTAGCACATAACCATCCCCTAACTTGCTAGATCATGTGTTTAATCACAATCTAGCAAGCTTCATATGATGATTAACATCATCACCCCCAAATAAACAACAACAAGTATCACATGTATACTAAACATCACTATTTCATCAAGATTCATCATATATATAAGCTTTATGTTCATGATTCTTGTTCAAGTTCTTTAGTGTTCATAAGATTTTCACCATAATATATCTTTTAACTGTCACATCCCGATATTTCCACGTTTGACCGGTGGGGGAGTATCGTGACGTGGTTGGTAACATTACAGTCAAACAACACAATATTTAAATGCACAGCAGAAGCAAATGAAAGATATATTTCAACCGAATATAATTGTAATATCAAGTATCACAAACAGTTGAAAATAATCCACAGTTGGATCAAAAATAAATAGGAAACATTGTTCAACAGTTTTTTACGTCCGAGCTTGCGAGACTTATTGTGGACGCTAGGAGAAAGCCAGCCTAGTTCGCTTAGTACCTGCACTTAACCTTTTTGGGAAAATACGTCAGTTTACACTGGTAAATACATTCAACCGACTCATTTTGAAAAAATTAATAAAATTGATTTGAATGCACGTGGCACAAACTTTTTATAACTTGGGATAATTATTTAAACATATAAACTTGTAAAAGGATTACATGTTCCTTATGCGTTCAGTAGCCCGGTTCGTGCCGGGTTAAAGATCAATAGACACACCACATTATTTATTTATGCACTGACGAGTGTACGCCTACACCCCGCGCTTAGGTCGTGGCCATTTCGTAAAATGATGCCAAGGATATCCGGGACATGGTCATTAACCTCCCAAAGGCGTTAAGCAAACAAAACATATTTAAACGGGTCATCTCGATAATACTTAACCACCAATCGATTAAGGTCGAATGCCCGACCAAGCGGTATTTTATATACCGTACCCCAAGCCCGTATAAGGGAAAATAAGTTAAAAGTATTTACCTTTGCAAGTATAAATCACAATTAGCAAATGCGGGTAGCTTTTACCGGTTCTCCTATTCTGGAACAAAGGTTTATAATAACCTATTAGAATCCTAACGGTCTTTAGTTAAGCTTAAGCTTAGACCGGTTAGTATTAAAGGAAAATACGGTTCAAACGCACGATTAAGCGAAGACCGGAATAGAATGTGATCGGAGTGTCGTGCTCCGGTCAAAGATAATATTTATATGCCCAAATTACCCTTAACAAATAGCTAGTGGTAGCAAGGGGTCGATCCACGAAGAGTATGTGGTTTGCGAATAGATTTACTAGAATTAGAACGATTGTCACAATTTATGAAGCTTGCTAATAAAATTCTTGTGTTTTTGTTTTGTTGGAAAGATATCTAAACTATATGTCTAATAAAAATGATGAAAGTTCTATTTTAGATAAATATAAGCACTTCTTTGAATACAAATTCCTAGTTAACAATGATAACAATTATAAGATTTCTAAACAATAACAAGTAAAGGAATCACACCCGGTTTCGGTAGTTACTAAATTATGGTTTCTACAAGTTTAAGGCTTCAACTCAAATGCATACAATTAACGGATTTAGTGTACCGTGACTTAGGTGCTAATAACTATCAACGTTTCAACGAACGGACAAGAATACACTTTGTAATCAACACAAGTAAATCCTAACCAAGACAACGCATATTACACATAACCATTTCATAAAGTCATAACTTTTAACATCGCTCGACAGTTTATGAATTCGAAACAAATGTAAGCTATTGCCAAAGGTTTCTAAAATCATACACAAATTGTCACAAATTGAAGCAAGAACAATTCAAAACCATAAATTAAACAACTACCTACACCGGGGTGAAACCGAGGTGATTAGCCACTCATGGTTGACGGAACTTGTTCACCGGATAATTGAAACTTGCCGGAAGTCATGTTGGAGAAGTATGTGGTTGTGAGTTACCGGAGATGGACTTGGATATGGAGGTGTGTCTTCTTCTTTGATGATAATCCCCTTTTATAGCCATGGAGAATTTAGAGCATTCACATCTCCGAGCAATTTTGGTTGGCTTGATGTTGGACTTCTTGGAATGAGACTTAGATGCTAGAGGAGTTTTTGGCTAGCTTTGTTGTTCACACAAGTCTGCACTTATGTGTTCTTGGCCTCAAAATTGCTAAAAATCCCGTATTTGACCAAAAAGACCAAGTTTCAATCTTAAAAAGGCATCCAAGAAAAAGTTGTTCCGGAGTGGTTTTCCCTTGCCCGTCGCCGACGGGGTCCCTGCCCGTCGCCGACGACCTCTAGATTTTGCGGTTTTGTCCGAAACTGTTTTCTTCATAACTTCTTCGTTATAGCTCCGTTTTACGCACCGTTTTCGCCCACGTGCTCGTAATTCCGGCCTCTATCATAATATCTTCCAATGTCTTCATGTTAACTCCATTAACATTCCCTAAAGTATATCCAATCTTCGTGGTTAACCCGGTCTTTGTCATTTTTCATCCCCGGTTGATGATGTTTGATCCCGGTGACCCGTAAAGCTCCCAATTAGCTCCTTAATCTTCACAAGACCTACAAAACATAATTCCTTTTACAAGTAGGCTATTCGAGATTAAACATATGTAAAAACATTAGGTTAAGCATAATAAGGCACCGGTTTTTGACCACGCATCACATCCCCACACTTGTCTTTTGCTTGCCCTCAAGCAAATCTGTTTTCCACTTTCACGTGGGTCGAACAATGAATACACTTCCCATTCCCGAGACAAAGGTTAAGGTCTAATGTCATACAAAAGTTCAAACCTTTTACAATTTACACATATTTAACGATAACGTGAGCATGCACATATACAATGGTTATCCAAGATTAACCCGCCCGTAAAACTAACAAATCATACATATCCCTCACAATGTTCTCTCCACTCGGTTTAACAATTGGCTAATATGTAATGTATTAGCATTTCAACAATTAATCGCTCAAAACCGATTAGAACACGTACCCGCATAGGCTTGCAACTCAATCATTCTCCACCAATGATCACGAATACTAAGCACAAGTCATAAGGTCTTTGTAAGGGTTGTAATGGGGCTAGGGATAAAGGTAGGGAATAGGATATTTTTAAGTGGCTAAGGTGATGAAAAATTCGATTTTTATTACAACACAACAATTCCAACTTAAGTAAACTACAAACATCAACTACAAGGCAACGATTTTCACCTTTTATTCAACAACTAGAAACACATATTTTTGTTCTTTTCTCAATGAATTTCTCATCTTTTTCATAACATTTTCTGATTTTTTTTTCTGATTTTTTTTTTCAATACAAATAAATACAACTATATAAACTTTGCTAAATAATCGAATTTCCATCACACGGGTTTAAACAAAAAGGCTTATGGTTGTTGGCTAACTGGGTTGTCAAACGAAGGTTTAGGCTCAAAGTTGGCAACTAAGGGATAATTTTTGGGTAAGGGTATAAGAATGGTGTAAAAAGGAAAAGGTTCACCTAATGCCTTAATCATTCTCGTGCTTGTATTCGGTCTATGGTCTCAAACGTATCAAAAGATGCAAGTTCTACAATACATGACTAATGGTCCACTCAAACAAAGAAATATGTGTATATATGATGTATAAAAGTGGCTCAAAATCTCACTTATAAGGGTATGATATGTGATATGCACCAAATGCTAGTTCCTTAGGCGAATTATTCCCAAATAACCACCCGTTAAATACCCTTCATGCTATTAATTTGAACTTGACCATGACAAAAGACCAAATGGGTTGTGTCATCCCTTGTTGACCTAACTACTTGTGCTTTTAAGATTGCTTGTGAAACAATAAACTTTTGAAAAATTTTTGAAATTTTTTCCCCCATCCCCACACTTGAGGTAAACATTGTCCTCAATGTGTAGTATTTAAATGAGTGGGTCAAAATCTAAAACTTTTACTACTCCCCCATCCCCACACTTGAGGTAAACATTGTCCTCAATGTGTAAGAACTAGAGTTTTAAAAATGCACAAGGGATGTGACACGGTTATCCCTCCCAAAGTTCACCCCGACTTTCAAACATTTAACCAACAATCCACTTATTATTAATAAACAAGGTAAAATGGAAACGCATGCACCTGATTTTGTTGCTTGATGTCCATATCTCCTTCTCCTCTTCATAAAAACGGTTGTCTCACGAATCTCATGTACCTATAAATTCTAACCCTTGTGTAGAAGCATGCTTCTCACAACCATCAAAATTTGTTAGTTACGTAGTTCTACCATTTTTATGAAAATATTACCAAGTCATGCATTATTTTACCTTTATTTATGTGGAAGAAAAAATAAAAGACGAAATAAAAATAAAGCACACAAAATAAAATAACCAACATAAACAAAAACAAACATACCATACCTCTTCAAAACCCTAAAAATTGCAAAACAAGAGACTTGGATGAACACTCTTCAAAACCCTAAAAATTCGCGACTAGAAATCTTGCAAACGAGTAAGAATTGATGGAAACCGATATGGGGGTTTTGTTCCTCTCGAAAAACTACACACTTTAGGCTCAAGAATCAACTAATTTGGTTGAGAATTGAAGAAGTTATGAAGTCTTGAAGGTTTGAAGGTTATTGGGAATTTTTAAAATGGGTTTTGATTTTTTTTTTTTTTATTAAAAACGAATTCATTAAAAACGGATTTTTAACTTTATTTTTTATTTATTTATTTATTTATTTTTTTTTATTGAAACGATTTTTTTTTAACGAAAAATAATATTTTTTAAAAAAATTTTTTTTTTTAATAAAAACGAATTTTTTTTTATTTACTTTTTTTTATTAAAAACGATTTTTTTTATTATTATTAAATTTTTTTTAACGATATTTTTTTTATTAAAAATGAATTCATTAATTTTTATTATTATTATTATTATTATTATTATTTTTTTTTTTTTAGATTTTTTTTTTTTTAAGCCCGTCGCCGACGGCTGTTAGCCCGTCGCCGACGGCTGATAGCCCGTCGCCGACGGCTTGTGGTTTGAGCAAATTCTTCCGACGGCTTAAGCTACTGGCTACGGGCTTTTGTGGGCGACGGCTGGTTTTTAAAGCCCGTCGCCGACGGCTTTGAAGCCCGTCGCCGACGGCTTTGAAGCCCGTCGCCGACGGCTTTGAAGCCCGTCGCCGACGGCTGCCCAAAAATTAATTTTTTTTTTTTTTTTGAAAAATATGTTTAAAAATAAGAACTTTTAATAAAGGGACTATGTACATAAAAAAATCCTAAAAATTATTAAAAATACTTTTATAAAAATTTATTAGCTAAATTTTTTTTTTTTTTTTTTATTACGAAAAAATCGTGACGATTCTACCACCCCTAAAATGAACGTGTATTGTCCGCAATGCACAAAACGAAATCTAAAACATACCTTACGTCTTCAAGAATCGTTTGTGATGTCCGGACTTCACACAATCAAACAAAGTTAGTAGGAAACGATTACGATTATATCAAAAACACACAAACAATTAAAATTATACACAATTCTAACTAAAATGTTACCAGTCCTTTTTAAACCTCCCAATAGCTTGGGAGGACGAGAGGTCTCGTGAGGGTTATATAGGGAACACACCCACAACGTTCATTTTACCGATTTACCTCTCATGGTGGTCGAAGTGCACATTTTCCTACCGAGTTGCCTACATACGCTCGGTATTTGGCATGCCGAATCCATTCTCTTTTTCTTCTTTTCGGCATGCGTAACGTACAACTTCGGGGTCGCTTCTTACCAAACCGGCCAATGTCTTGCAATGTCACCCTTCAAATCCTTATACCCGAACCTTCTTCCCCAACTTTGTTGGTTGGAGTGATAAGTATGGGAGGAGGATAGATATGAACGTGGGCATCTTTCGGATCCGACTCGTCTCGCGGTGTGATGTCTTCCGCTCGGTTCAAACATTCATTTTCTTGCTCGGGAAGATCGATGACCTCTTCCACCACATCACCATCTACTATTGTACCATTGGCCCAAACCTCTTGGTCTCGTTTAAGTTGGGCTAATTCCTCCGCTAATTGACCCACTTGCACCACCAATGCTTCATGGGCTTTATCTCTCACTTCATTCGCTTTCTTCATATCTTTGATATCCTGGTGATATTCTTTCATCATGTCCATGAGAGCATCAAGCTTAGAATGCATCGAATCTTGTGGGTTCTCGTATACCGGTTGAGGGTATTCATTATAATAATCATCATACTCCTCCTCCCGGTAACTTGAGAAATATGGTGATTTGGGTTCATAGTAATAGTCTTGATAATGTGGTGGTGGTGGATTAGCGCATGGATAATATGAGGATGGACCATTGAAATCTTCATAGTCCGCTCTCCTATATTCATACAATCCGCTGAGGTAGTCTTCCCGTTCCTTGTTGGCTTGAACTTTCTCGTGGAAAACATAGCAATCTTCTAAATAATGCTCTCCGCTTCCGCAACACTCACACGGATCATCATCCACCCAATTCATATTGAAAGATGGTACCTGCAAAACATGTTCCTGCACAAACAAGCTCGACCACCCAAAGTAAAATCACAAAAATACAAAGAGAAAGAAAATAAACAACTTAAAAAAAATATTTACTAAATTCTAAAAATTATCCAAACACAAAGCGCACTAACTCCCCGGCAACGGCGCCAAAATTTGATCGGAGTGTCGCGCTCCGGTCAAAGATAATATTTATATGCCCAAATTACCCTTAACAAATAGCTAGTGGTAGCAAGGGGTCGATCCACGAAGAGTATGTGGTTTGCGAATGGATTTACTAGAATTAGAACGATTGTCACAATTTATGAAGCTTGCTAATAAAATTCTTGTGTTTTTGTTTTGTTGGAAAGATATCTAAACTATATGTCTAATAAAAATGATGAAAGTTCTATTTTAGATAAATATAAGCACTTCTTTGAATACAAATTCCTAGTTAACAATGATAACAATTATAAGATTTCTAAACAATAACAAGTAAAGGAATCACACCCGGTTTCGGTAGTTACTAAATTATGGTTTCTACAAGTTTAAGGCTTCAACTCAAATGCATACAATTAACGGATTTAGTGTACCGTGACTTAGGTGCTAATAACTATCAACGTTTCAACGAACGGACAAGAATACACTTTGTAATCAACACAAGTAAATCCTAACCAAGACAACGCATATTACACATAACCATTTCATAAAGTCATAACTTTTAACATCGCTCGACAGTTTATGAATTCGAAACAAATGTAAGCTATTGCCAAAGGTTTCTAAAATCATACACAAATTGTCACAAATTGAAGCAAGAACAATTCAAAACCATAAATTAAACAACTACCTACACCGGGGTGAAACCGAGGTGATTAGCCACTCATGGTTGACGGAACTTGTTCACCGGATAATTGAAACTTGCCGGAAGTCATGTTGGAGAAGTATGTGGTTGTGAGTTACCGGAGATGGACTTGGATATGGAGGTGTGTCTTCTTCTTTGATGATAATCCCCTTTTATAGCCATGGAGAATTTAGAGCATTCACATCTCCGAGCAATTTTGGTTGGCTTGATGTTGGACTTCTTGGAATGAGACTTAGATGCTAGAGGAGTTTTTGGCTAGCTTTGTTGTTCACACAAGTCTGCACTTATGTGTTCTTGGCCTCAAAATTGCTAAAAATCCCGTATTTAACCAAAAAGACCAAGTTTCAATCTTAAAAAGGCATCCAAGAAAAAGTTGTTCCGGAGTGGTTTTCCCTTGCCCGTCGCCGACGGGGTCCCTGCTCGTCGCCGACGACCTCTAGATTTTGCGGTTTTGTCCGAAACTGTTTTCTTCATAACTTCTTCGTTATAGCTCCGTTTTACGCACCGTTTTCGCCCACGTGCTCGTAATTCCGGCCTCTATCATAATATCTTCCAATGTCTTCATGTTAACTCCATTAACATTCCCTAAAGTATATCCAATCTTCGTGGTTAACCCGGTCTTTGTCATTTTTCATCCCCGGTTGATGATGTTTGATCCCGGTGACCCGTAAAGCTCCCAATTAGCTCCTTAATCTTCACAAGACCTACAAAACATAATTCCTTTTACAAGTAGGCTATTCGAGATTAAACATATGTAAAAACATTAGGTTAAGCATAATAAGGCACCGGTTTTTGACCACGCATCAGAATGTGATTTAGACCCGAAAAGTTTGAAGACTTGCCTTATATGGGTAATCTAAGTACATTCTGAATTCTGAGATAAAAATGATAAGGTTTGACCCGTTTCGGCTAATTTATGCAAACTAGTTACATAAACCGAACCGAATGCGCAAGAGGCGTAACGGGTAATCATGAGAGTCATTTACAGGTTTCCTAAGTTAATATGCCTCAAATATGTTGTGACATCAGTAAGATATCTTTTATTATGCCCGAAACGAATTTAAACTCAAACTATGCCCCGTAGGGGTATTTTTGTCATTTACAAGGTTATAAAAGAGATTAAGTATTAACCTGAGTTACAGGTCTGATATAATCAGCAAAAATACGTGATTTACTAAGTTATAACAGTAGGGTATTGCATATATGTGAAATTTATCAATTATAACCAAACTATGCACCGTAGGGGCATTTTGGTAATTTCACATAAGCCGAAAAGCTCAAAACTGAAGTCTGAGTTAAAAAACTTTTGCTTACTGTTAAAATATTATAATTTACCTAAAATATCAGTACGTATCAACCCTTATATGTTTAAAATAGCTTTAGCACATACTATGCGTTAAAAACGCTTAAAAAAGGCGATTAGAAGCCGTTTCCGGGTTCTATATAGAAAGCTGATATTTTTATTATTCCAGAAGGTTTAAAATAATTTATTTATCATATAAAATCAGTAGCAAAGATTATTGTCCTTTCATATTTCCAAAATTCTCGTTTTATGGTCAAAAGGGCATATTTGTCAACATTAGGCAATTAACGGAAATATGTAAACGAATCGGACAATCAACGAACCAACCACAGAGGGTTATACTATCATGTAGCCTGGTCCTAAGGAAGCTCTAAGGCATATCCAAATCATACTAAATCGGGCCAGAACTGAAGTCAAAGCAAAAGTCAAAGTTTTGCGACTTTCGGTTCCGAACCGGGTCTAAACTGAAAATTGTCGGATCAAACAAGCTTAGACCAGTTATAATACTTATTACCAAGTTATATGAGTGATAAAATAGGTTACACGCCTTCTGCATTGTTAAATATGCGTTAATTCGACGATTAGCTTTCTGTTGACTTTTTCTAATCAACTTTGACCCGACAAATGGTCTAGATAGAGTGGGAATCAGAGGGTGCCCTTTTAAGGGTTTAATGCCCACATAATTACCAATTTATAACTACCTTCAATTCGACTAATCACTGGACCATTAATGATTAATCGCTAAGTCAAACGGTAATTACGACGGTTTGACTTTTAAGCTAAAACTAAGTAAAAACTCAACTAGGAAAGGTCAAGGGTGCTTACCAAAGTCCTATGCACGACTAGGAATGTCTTGGGTCTGTTTTGGAGCTCCAGAAGTCTTCAAGAATGCATATGGAAGGTGTGCTCATAAGGTTGCAACATAAGGCCTTTATATAGTGCTTAAAATTCAATAGATTGTTGACAAACAAGTCTATCATGTGCCCCTGATCACCCACAAGTGTCCCTAAGGACTAAAAAGCATGTAGGGGTCGCCCATGGAAGAGGAAAATCGTTTTTAAGTCGGTTATAGGGCTGAACAGGCTGCTGCCTATTGTTTCTGCATCTGGGGACCTCACGCGGCCCGTATAAGGCCTTGGCAAGGCCTACGCGGCCCGCCTGAAGCCTGACTTCAGGTAAAAACCTTTTTGCTTTTTGGCACTTGGCTCTTGGTCGTTCGAAGGGTCAACCGAACTTTATTTCTTGCATTTTGAGCCCCTCAACTTGACTTATAAGGGGTTCATGACTTATACCCACTTTTCTAAGTTCTTGGTCACTTCATGTTAACCGAAAAGTCATAATTTTCAATGTTGACGCTTTAACCCCTCGTATACGGATTTGATCATAACTTTCTCATACGATAACGAAACTTTATGAAATTTTTATCGTGCATTCTAGTGAGCATAATTAATCGTTACAAAGCTTCGGGTTTGCTAAAAGGTCACTCAGAGGTATAACTTAAACATGTTGACACATTTAACCCCTGTAGTTTGTAATCTCTTACTTTCTTTCACAATTAGCTTCGTATGATCCATGATTTATTCGTTTAAGGGTATGAGCATCATGTAGGGTTACTGTAAAGTATATTTATCCATTGATGACGTTTTGAACCCTTATATTCACATACTTTCCATGTTTGTCAATTTTAGTCCTTCTAGAACATTCTTTCTCACGTTCAAACCTATGACACGTGTGAACACATTATAGGACGTGAATTTTCGAGGTGTTACATCCTCACCCCCTTAAAAGAAATATCGACATCGAGATTTACTGAAATAAATAAGGGTACTTTTCTTTCATTGTGGACTCCACCTCCCACGTGTACTCGGGACCTCTACGGGCACCCCATTTAACCTTTACTATTGGCACATGCTTCCTTCAAAGCTTCTTAACATGTCGATCCTCGATCGACACAGGTTTTTCAACAAACTTCAAGCTCTCTTCTATGTGCATATCTGTATGTGGTATGACTAGTGATTCATCAGCGAAACACTTCTTCAGATTGCAGATGTGGAATACATTGTGAATACCACTGAGCTCTTCAGGTAAGTTTAACTTATAGGCAACTGATCCGACACGTTCGATGACCTCGAAAGGTCCTATGTATCTCGGGCTTAACTTGCCTTTCTTACCAAATCGCATCACTCCATTCCAGGGTGATATTTTAAGCAACACTTTGTCACCTACCTCGAAGTTAAAAGGTTTACCCTTTAAATCTGCGTAGCTTTTCTGCCTATCCCTGGCAGCTTTCAGTCGGTCACGAATCTGGACAATCTTGTCCATCATTTCAAAGACTATTTCCGGTCCTTACAGTTGGACATCTCCAACTTCCGCCCAACAAACGGACGTTCTGCACTTTCTACCGTACAAGGCCTCGAAAGGCGCAGCCTTGATGCTGGTATGGTAGCTATTGTTATATGAGAACTCGATTAATGGTAGGTGGTTATCCCAACTACCACCTAAGTCGATTACACATGCACGAAGCATGTCTTCCAACGTTTGGATTGTACGCTCACTTTGGCCATCCGACTGAGGATGGTAAGCCGTACTAAAATTTAAGTGCGTGCCCAAAGAATGTTGGAAACTTTTCCAAAAATGTGACGTGTATCTAGTATCTCTGTCAGAGATAATAGCCACAGGTACGCCATGTAGAGATACAATCTTATCTACGTACAATTGGGTTAACATGTCGGAGCTATAGGTCTCCTTAATGGGTTGGAAATGTGCAGACTTAGTCAGTCTATCGACTATCACCCATATGGTATCATTTCCTTTCCTTGTCTTTGGCAACTTGGTGATGAAATCCATTGTCACCATTTCCCACTTCCACGTGGGAAGTTCGGGCTGTTGTAGCAAACCTGACGGTTTCTGATGTTCAGCTTTGACTTGCGCACACGTCAAACATTTAGCTACATAGGTAGCTATAGACTTCTTCAAGCCTATCCACCAAAATATTGCCTTCAAATCCTGGTACATCTTATTAGCTCCAGGATGAACGGAATATTTAGAACTATGGGCTTCCTGGAGGATAACATCTCGAAGTCCCCCATGAACTGGAACCCATATTCGTCAATTTAACCTCAGGATTCTGTCCTAGCCACAGGATAACTGCTCCTCAGTTACTCCTAGCTTTTCATTAGGATAGTTAGCTTCCAACACAGCTTCCTTCTGTGCAGCTAACAATCTTTCGTTCAAACCATTCTTTATCTCAATGCTCTTGGCATTGATCCTTATGGGTTTCACCCTTTGCTTTCGACTCAAGGCATCGGCGACTACATTCGCCTTGCCAGGATGGTATCTTATTTCACAATCATAATCATTCAACGTCTCCATCCATCGGCGCTGCCTCATGTTTAAATCCTTTTGGTTAAACAGGTGCTGGAGGCTCTTGTGATCAGAATAGATCACACACTTGATACCATATAAATAGTGCCTCCATAGCTTCAGTGCAAATACAACGGCACCCAACTCCAAGTCATGGGTGGTGTAATTCTTTTCATGCACTTTTAACTGTCGTGAAGCATAGGCAATAACTTTGCCTCTCTGCATAAGCACACATCCCATCCCGGTGTGCGATGCATCGCAGTAAACCACGAATTCTTCGGTACCTTCAGGCAATGTCAGTACAGGAGCGTTGCTCAGCTTCTGCTTCAAGATATCAAAAGATTCTTGCTGCTTGGGTCCCCAGTTGAACTTAATCTTCTTCCTAGTCAAAGAAGTTAGGGGTGCAGCAATCCTTGAAAAATTTTCGATGAAACGTCTATAATATCCTGCCAAACCCAAGAAACTACGAATCTCTGTAGGCGTCTTTGGCTCTTGCCAGTTCATGACAGCTTAAACCTTAGCGGGATCCACTTGGATACCACGCTCACTAACCACATGTCCAAGGAATTGGACTTCACGAAGCCAAAATTCACATTTAGAGAATTTGGCGTAGAGCTTCTCCTGCTAAAGTAGTGAAAGAATACATCAAAGATGCTTCTCATGATCAGCTTGGTTCTTCGAGTAGATGAGGATGTCGTCAATGAAGACGATGATAAATTTGTCCAAGTAGGGCTTGCAGACGCGATTCATGAGATCCATGAATGCGGCAAGTGCATTAGTGAGCCCAAAAGGCATCACTAGGAACTCGTAATGACCATAACGAGTCCTAAATGCAGTCTTGTGTACATCTTCATCTTTAACCTTTAGTTGATGATAGCCTGATTTTAAGTCAATCTTGGAGAAGTAACTTGCCCCTTGAAGTTGATCGAACAGATCGTCGATCCTGGGCAATGGGTACCTATTCTTGATAGTGACCTTATTAAGCTCTCAGTAATCGATGCACAGACGCATCGATCCATCCTTCTTTTTGACAAATAAAATCGGTGCTCCCCAAGGAGACGAACTAGGTCTAATGAAACCCTTGGCTAGCAACTCATCTAGTTGTGTCCTCAATTCCTTCATCTCTGTTGGTGCCAATCTATAAGGCGCCCTTGCTACTGGTGCTGCTCCAGGGATGATATCAATTCTGAATTCTACTTGTCTATCTGGTGGTAAACCAGGTAGTTCTTCAGGAAAAACATCGGGATATTCAGAAATGACGGGGATGTCTTCCATCTTGGGTTTCAGCTCATCAATAGTAACCTGTGCCATGTAGATGACACAACCCTTCTTCAAACACCTAGAGGCCTTGAGCATAGTCACTTGCTCAGGCAGTCCATATCGGGTATCTCCCTGAATGGTAAGTGATTCACCAGACGGAGTCTTGATCACCACTTGCTTCTTACTTTAGACAATCTGGGCCTGGTTATGAGATAACCAGTCCATGCCTAAAACTATGTCGAAACCGGCTAATTTCAAAGGAAGTAGGGACAAAGGAAACGAGTGGTTCTTAATGGATATAACACATCCATCTAACACAGTTGAGACGGTTTCTATGGTGCCATCAGCTAATTCCACCTCATACTTCACACTTAAGGTTTTTACTGGTAATTTCAACAACTCACAAAACTTATTATCTACAAATGATTTATCAGCGCCTGAATCAAATAACACTCTGGCATAAACATCATTTATAAGGAAGGTACCTGTGATCACATTGTCGTCTTGCACAGCTTCCTTCGCATCCATCCTAAAGACCCTAGCATTGGTCTTCTTTCCTTCATCAGCTTTCTTTGCATATTTTGGGCAGTTGGACTTGATATGCCCCTTTTCTTTGCAACTGTAGCACGTTGCGTCCTTCAACTTTTTGCAATCCAAGGTCTTGTGTTCCTTGGACTTGCATATCCCACATGCAAAAGTTCTCGACTGGGTCTGCGAGTTTGATTCATATATGCACTTCCCGAAGTGCTGTTTCTTGCAGACCTTACACTTGGGCTTATCACCAGTTTGATGCCCATCCTTCCTAGATCCTGACCCCTTCCTGTGGTCATTATTTCCCCTGTGCTTCTTATCCGAACGTCGTGAGTTGTCATCCTCACGCTTTCTTTTCTCGGCATCCGTGTTCCTCAGTGATCTTTGTCTGACCGCGTCCAGTGTGAGGGACAAAGATATATCAGCTACAGATCTGAAAGTAGCTGGCTGAGAGGCTTTTACATTTTCCTTGATTTATGGGGCTAAACCCCCAATGAAACGAGCTATTCTTTTGGGTTCCGGGGTCACCAGATAAGGAACCAACCTTGACATTGTATTAAAGCTCGTAAGGTAAGCTTGGCAATCCAGATTCTTCATCACCAACGACAGGAAATCAGACTCAATCTTCTCAACCTCATGCCGGGGACAGTAGTTGTCCCTGATGAGGGTAACAAATTGTTCCCATGTCATATTGTACAGTGGAATCTTCCCAGTAGCTTGAATCAATGATCTCCACCAGGCTAGGGCCTCACCTTTGAACGATTGAGACACAAACTTTACCACATCTCTATCAGCGCACCCGCTAATATCAACCACGGTATCCATCTCATCCAGCCATGTCATGCAGTCTATAGCTCCTTACTCCCCAGTGAAATCCTTGGGTTTGCATGAAACAAAGTATTTGTAGGAGCAACCCTTATCACGGGGTCCTTGATTCAGTATGATCTTTTGAGATGGGACACTTTGATGGTTTGAAGAGTGACGATCGTCATCGTCTTTCTTGGGTTCTTCCTTCTTGGATGGTGGCTTGCTGTGAGCCTCAGAATGAGTCTTAGGCTTTGAATGGGGTACCGATTGGGTTCTGCTTCGAGTACCACTTGTTTCACTATACTGCCTATCCAAGGCTTTTGTGACGGCATTGTCGATTAATGCCTGGAGTTCAGTACCAGACACATTGAACCTGGTGGTGTCATTATTCTCCTTTGGCTGACTATTGATTTCATCAGAGTCCGCCATGTATCTTGAACTGTTACATAAGATATCGACAATAATTTATTTGGGAGTTTATTATGGAAGGCTGGAGATATTTGGACACCCTCTGCGCCTATTTCCACACTTTTTGTGCCCTAGACGCCTCGTATAGGCCTATACGAGGCGTCTAAGCACTGAATTCAAGGGGGTCTCAGAGGGTGTCAGGCACAAAGTTTAAGGAACTCTATAGACGCCTCGTATAGGTCTGTACGAGGCGTCTAGTCTTGGGTTTTTTTTTTGGCTGGAATGAGGGGTGTTTTGGTGGGTTTTGGTATGGTTTTTTGATAGTTTTTGAAGATGTGTTTTGTGGTTGAAAATTTTTTTGGTTTTAAAAAAAGTTTTGTTTTTTAAAAATCAACTATTTTAAAAATCGGCTCTTGAAATATATTATATCGATTAAATATTATAATGTTTTTAACATTTTACTTTTTTAAATATTATTCTTCCGATTAAAATTTTATCTCGTTCAAATATTGTTTCCGTATTATATTCAGGGGATATATTGTTTCCGTAATATATTCAAAACATATTTTGTTTCCGTATTATCTCAATTTAACACAACAATCATTAAGTAACAGAATAACTGAAAACAAACATAAATATGACATATATAAGATAACTTTGTACATCCATAACAAAAATATATGAGATAAGTTTGTACATCCATAATAAAAATAAAAACAACAACAGGTCTATGCATCTAAATCCGAATCCGAATCTGGCTGCTGCGGCTGCTGCTGCTGATGTGGTGCTCGAGCTGGTGGAAGCGGTATCGGTGGTAATCCCTCTCTCTCTCTCGTCTATCCTGAGCCTCTCGTACCAGCCAACCTACCAAATCGTTGAGCCTGTCAAGCTCGGCTCATACATCCGGATGTAACGCAGCTCCTGGGGCACGACCTGGAATAGCGTGACGTGGAAACTGAGGCGCCCCGGCAGGTGGCGGTGGCTGTGGCACCGCTGCACCTTCTACATCCTCCCGAGGCTCCTCCACAGGTACTACATCAGCAGGATCTACAGGAGGATAAACGGGCTCGAAATGCTCTGGTAGTGCCTCCTCTGTCCATATGCCCCCGGTCTCGCAGTTTTTAAACCACGGGCCAACTGCGAACCTCTTGATTACCTTCATCCCCCACAGCGACTGCATGCCCATCCGCGTCGGCATGACTGGCGGCGTCCGTAGATGTGGGTCCTCGTGCAGCACGAGGCCAAATGAACGTGACGGTCACGTACGCCCCGCCATACAAAAATCCGCGCTCCTGCCGGTGATGGGCGGAGGCGTAGTACTGGGCTAGACCGTGTGCTAGCGCGCACGACCTCCTATACAACAAACAATAAAGGAAAAAAAGATCTGTGGTCGTACACCACTCACGGCTATACCCGTGCACTGAGATAGAAGTAGCGAGCAAATGGTGCAGATACCTGCAGATAGTGTTAGTGTTAGCGAAATACAGAAACAGAGATTAATAAACAATGCACATAATCACAATAATTGCCGTAATAAACGTACGTACCTGTACAGTGGGTCCGCAACAAACGACACCCTCCCCTTCGACTTATCGTGCTCCTAATGATCTGGCCCCGCAATCACCTGCCAAAACCCTAGAAGAATGGGTTTTTCAACCACCACTAGCCCCGCTGTGTAAACCTCAGTCTCGATCTCCCCCTACATGTATAAACCAGAACGCACCGCAAAGTCTGCTAGCGTCATCGTACGCAAAACGCCAGCGAGCCTGAAAGAAATCTCAGGCGGAGGGGGAGCACCTGGGTACGGAAGCGGCACTGGGACCCCAGGAGGGTGAAATGTGAATGACGAAAGGAACTCGACCAGCAGCTCCCTGTAGGTCGGCGTGTGCGCCAAATCAAAAAGACGATGCCACGGCGAATCGAGAGGTACAAACCGACGCACTCTAGCCGTCTCAGCAAGCTGGTCCATCGCATCCCAGTCGATCGATGCATGCGATCCAATGTGCATCCTCCGAAGCTTCTGGCAATGGCGGGCGGCATCGGTGCCCGCGGGAAACTCTAGATACGGACAACCCTGCAGCGTATCCAGAGGCGGTCGCCATCTCCGTTGTGGACCCTCCTGAACCGGCTGACCCTGCTGAGCCGGCTGACCCCCCTCAAGCTCTATCTGAATCTCATCGCCCTCCATAATCAATCTGCAAATAAATAACGTATACGCATAACAATAATAATACTAATACTAATAAATAAATCAGAATAAAAATAATAATAATAAATAATAAAAATAATAAATAAATAAATAAATAATAATTAATAAATAATAATAATAACAATAATAATAATAAATAAATAAATAAATAATAATAATTAATAAATAATAATAATAATAACAATAATAATAATAATAAATAATAATAGTAATAAATAAATAAATAATAATAATAATAATAACAATAATAATACTAATAATAATAATAAATAATAACAATAATAATAATAAATATTAACAATAATAATAATAACAATAATAATAATAAATAAATAAATAATAATAATAATAACAATAATAATAATACTAATAATAATAATTAATAAGAAAAAAAAAATACAGAGCCTCGTATAGCCCTCGTATAGGGCTATACTCGGCGTCCTGTTCTTCCCCATTCATCTTCAACCTCAAACTCAAACCCCCAAACCCCACAAAAATCAAATTTCCGGGCAAACCTACGGTCTAAAGGCAAAAACGTGGCAAAAATACTAAACTACGGGGCGAAATACGTACTGGTGATGCTTCAAATCTTCGAAAATCCGGTCGAAATACGTATCCGAGGCGTATAGAGGTGTATGCTCCGTATGTTTGTTTGTTTTTTGTTTGGGGGTTATAACCAGCCTCGTCTAGACCCCCCTGGCTTATACGAGGCATAGACGCCTCGTATAGGGCTATACGCGTCGTCCTTCTTTTTTCTAAAATGACCATTTAGCCCCTGTTATGCCCCCAGTATAGGCATTATTTAGGGGCAAAATGGTAATTAACCAATACAAAAAGATATTTCTGTAATGGTTAATTACCATTTTGCCCCTGACTAAAGCCTATACCGAGGGCTTTACAGGGGCAAAATGGTAATTTAATAAACCTTTTTTCATAATTAAAAAAGAAAACCTTAAAAAGTTGCCGCCTCGAAAGACGACACGTATAGCTCTATACGCGGCGTCTGGGATTTTCAAAATTACCTTTAAGCCCCTGTTAAAGGCCTATACTGAGGGCTTTACGGGGGCAAAATGGTAATTTATTAAATTATTTCAAAATTCAAATTTAAAAAAAAAGAATTGGTGCAGACACTGTTGACGACACGTATAGCTCTATACGAGGCGTCCTCATTCAAAAAATTCAAATTTTGATTTTCAAATATTCAAAATTCAAAATTTCAAAAACCCGCTCAAATAGACGACTCGTATAGATCTATACGAGGCGTATGTGGGTTCTAGAATGACCTTTTAGCCCCTGAAATAAGCCTAGATTTGGGGCATACCAGGGGCAAAATGGTCTTTTTGGCAAACTATACGACACGTATAGCTCTATACGCGTCGTATATTTCTAATTTTTTTTAAAAATGATATTAACCTGTTTTAATTATAGAAAAATGATACAAATTATAAAAAAAATGATATTAACCTGTTTTAATTATAGAAAAATGATACAAATTATAAAAAAAAATTATAGAAATTGTAGAAAATTATAGGAATTAATAAAAAAAAATACATTCAAATTACAAAAATCATTCTTCCGTATCACTATCGATGTAATTAAGACTGGGGTTTGATCTTGGCGTAGGATTCATTATCGATGTATACCATTCTAGACGTGGCAAGTACATATCTTCCCATTGTTCCGTATGGGGTGTTCGGTGGTTCAACCATAGCCCATGTGCTGGTGGCATTGGATAATCCCCTTCCAGCTTAACATGTATGAAGTGGTTCTCGTTTACATGTGTAAGCGTTATGAACAATGGTTGTTGATTAGCCGGAGGACTTAGTATCGGGAAGAAAGTGGAACTCGCACCCATGGTTGTCGTTAACAGGTGCACCCCGATACCGTATGTTTGTGCAATAAGAAGTCCTGCAAAGGGGAAGTCCATCCAGTGATCCCCCCCCCCCCACAACCGGACACTGAATCCCAAATTAGGCCCTGACGATGCGTGTAAAAATAACCTTTACCCCATGCTTCAAATATTGGGAACCAGATCGATTTGTTCTGATCCATTTCTTGGACAAGGTGCCTTCGAATGAGCCCCCATGAACTCTGTTCCATACCTAAGCCCACAGCCACAGACCGAAACCCACAATGACCGCCCGGCATCACATCTCGTATGCACGAGACGTACGGATGGAACACTAGCGGAATGTCATCCTGAAACTGTTCGATGATTCCCACGTACTCGTCCCCAATGATTAACGGAAAACCGTGAGCATCTCGTGTCTCTTTCTTCTTAGAACTCTTTGAACGGCTTAGGCTCGCTTTGGGTTTTTGGGACCTTATAACCGACTGTTGAGAGGCCTGTGACGGAACGTACGAGCTGTGGCGAGGTTTATCATACTTACTTTGTTGGGAACCTTCAAAGCACGTGTTTGCATCACCGAATGAGCTTCTCCTCAATTCTTCATCTATACGAGAGGCCTCGTCCAACCTTTGTTGTACCTGCTTTGTTGTTGGTCGGCCACGAGTATTTTGTTGGACAACCGGTGGTTTCTTGGTAGATTTCTTTGGAGTCAACACCGCTTTAATCTTTGACATCAGGCTTTTTTGCTGAGCTGGGGGGTGCGACTCTAATTGTTGTCTAACAATATTTAGCTCTTCGACCACGTCCACTTCATCGTCTATCAATTTACAACTTTGGAAGTTAAGTTTCCGCCAGAAGACATCCACGTCTTCGAGTTGAATCGGACGCTCTGCACGGTTAAAAACAACATTGTTTAAGTCACATGATTAACGGAAATATATCACACAAGTGTTGTACGTTTAACAATTATTACCTTCAAGAATGTACTTTTCTATCCTACTAGCACAGGGCAACCCACAACTGTGCCACATTTGGCAACCACATGATGAATGAAAGCGCTCCAAGACATCTACCTTCCTAATTGCCTCGCCCCTCAACAAGTCAAGGGCTGTATGGGATACTTTTCCAAGTAGGTGTTGAAACAACGGGTGTTTGTGGTGGGTCATTCTTTTTTCGATGCTATCTCGAAAAGTCTTCCTTATTTCACCGAACTGTGTCTCAACTATATCATGGACACAACCAACTACACGGTCCAGCGAGCTCCTATCTTCAACGTATCTCTTTAAGTTGGCGTGTTGGCTCTCAACTCTGTTTGTGGTACGATTACCAAAGTTGCGCCTCTTATCAGTCCACGCAAAGACGGACATCTCCTTATAGTCTTTTAGCCAGTTATCGTACACGTATTTGAAGACTCCTAAAGCGTAAAAATAATTTAATGAAATTTGCATATGTGAGTCGTATGTTATTATAAAAACTTACTAGAACGTTTGCACTCCACAAGTCGTTGTCGCATGTTACGCAAGTGGTACTCGTAGATGAGTATGGATGGAGACTCAATCAATGTCCCCCAGAATGACAAAAATTTCTTCCAGTCTTCGTCTGTGAAGGCACCCTTGCAGTGCTTCATAACATTCTGTTGTATGTGCCACCTGCAAAGAAGCCTGGAGGCGTTTGGAAATACTTTAGCACACGCGCCCATAAGGGCTAGGTCTCTATCGGTTAAAATCACACGTGGCTCCATGCATTCATCCAACATTGACTTGACCCTCTCAAGCACCCACACAAAGTTATCACCCCGTTCTTTACTAACAACGGCATGCGCGATAATAAACGATTTGTTGGTAGGCGTCATACCAACAATCTGGATAAAGGGCATATTGTATATGTTTGTCTTGTACGTCGCATCGATCAGCATGACGTGGGGGAATGCACGCCACATGCATCTCGAGTCCCGATGAAGAAAGAAGATCTCTGTTACGATCTCTGTTCCGGGTTCCTCCCGTGTCTCGTAAATAAAGTCGTTGTTTATCAGTTTGTTTTCTAGTGACTGCATGGGAGTCAATCCTTGTCTTTGTTTGGCTCTAATCTTCGCCACAACGTTTTGAACGTCTTTCAGAACATGAAACCTGTCGGGGTCCTGCTTCCTTATCGTTTGAAATATTTTGCGCGACTCCATGTTTTGAGCTGTCAGCTGCTGATCAGTTTCATTTCGCTTGGAGTAAACCTTCACACAAACGCGTGGGCCGACAGGTCCTCACAAAGTTCATGGTTATGTTCAATTTTTCCGTCTTTAATCTCCCAGGTTTCATACGGGTGGTTTCGCACAGCCAGCAGGTAAAATGGGCAACCGGTTTTTTTGCTTCCGGCTTTTCTAAGTGTTGCTGTAGTCTGGTGCTCACCACCACGATCACATTCAAGCCATACCCTCCCGATTCTTCCACCGGTTTTCTTTGATCGACGGGTGACAATAACGAAACCATCCGCGTTTGCTATTTCTTGTATCCGATTCTTTAGTTCATCTAAAGAGTTGAAAACCTGTAACATCGACAATAATAATAAATAATTTTAATAAATAAATAAATAAATTATAATAATAATAATAATACTAATAATAATAATATTAATAATAATACTAATAATAATACTAATAATAATAAAAATAATTAAATAATACAAAAATAGTAATTAATACCTGCTTTTTTAAGTACGGACTGTCCTGGATGGGAGGTGTCTCACCACCATATCTACCATATCCACCATAACCACCGTCTCCTCCGTATCCACTGTATCCACCATCTCCTCTGTAACCACCGTCTCCTCCGTATCCACCATCTCCTCCGTATCTACCGTCTCCTCCGTATTCACACCCGTATCTATAATCCGGATACCCTTGTTGCGTCGGATAACTTGGTTGACAAGCATGGTATGAGTCATCTACAGGGGCTGTTTCATCAACAGGGGGATGATTGTTCAAATCTAGAAACGGTTTGTTTTGTTCTCCTTGTATACTAGACACAACCTCCTCTTGCTCATTAGAATCGGGAACGCAAGACTCCTCCAAAATAAAGAACCGTATCATCATTAGTAAATAATAAACTAAAACAAAAACTAATTAAAACATTTAAGTACCTGTACTGTTACCAGATCGCTTTCGGGCACCCAGTTCTCGCTATAATACTGCCCGAAGACATAGTTGCCGTCCCAGTATGATGACATTTCAACACTTCGGGATGATAAGAACACAAATGCAAAGCAGAATGAAAGAAGAAGAAGAAGCAGAAAGATGAAGAAGAAGCAGAAAGATGAAGCAGATTTAAATGTTGAATGCTCGGGGGTGGACAAAGCATACACTGTATGTTGCACTTTTTCATAAGTCTTAGACGCCTCGTATAGCTCTAGACCCCTCGTATACCTTTAAGTCACTTGTCAAATGTATAGTAAATCAGTCACTGAAGACGCCTCGTATAGGCCTATACGAGGCGTCTTAATGCCTCGTATCCATCCCTCGTACCGACCTAGACTCCCCGTCTGATGTGACTGATTTGACATTGTGCTTTGGTGCAGAGCTGGTCGGAAAAGTAACCCTATACGCCTCGTATAGGTCTATACGAGGCGTCCTGAAGGGTGTCAAAATAGGCATTAAGGTGTGTAAATATGTACACCCTTATGGAATTGTCTTTTAGGGCAATTCATTAACCATGGTGAACATAGACCATATTTGGTTAATTTGTTACTCACATTTATTTAGGATTTTATTATAGCCTATCCTAATTATAAAACAATAACAGTATTATTAGCACAAAAGGCCTAGTCACAGGGACATTTTTTTAAATCATAAGCCATGATTTCGGAGAATCAAGGCATTAAGGTTTGAACATAGTTCATTACCTTCCTCTGACAGGGAGTCGTAGACTACCACTGTCTTTTGTCTTATATGACAATGAGTATGGCCCGTAGGCACTATATAACCAATGTATGGTCAAAATAGGATCATCTTAATTGATGATTTAAACCCATGATTCATAGATCATTAAATTGGGTTAGGAATCTTTGGAAGAATCCGAATATAAGAATGACGTGTGTGATTTTAACGAATCACGTCTGCCAGGAGCGTTAACATGTTTTCAGATGTTAACTGGGATTTGAATCCTTTAAACAGGTCTTACCATCTTGGCCAGGTCTTATAATGACATATAAGCTAGGTTATACCTTTGAGATTCTTATTCAATATATAATAGGCAGATTATTTTAAAAGGAATGACTTTTTATTTATTTATTTATTTAATGTAATATATTTATGCATATAATGGCAGAAATGAAATTTATAAACTTAATATTCCATTAACATTTAAAAGAGTACACTTTGCCCTAAACGGGACTTTTAATAGACAAATTACCCACGCAGGGGTTTAACTGAAATTACAAGTCCACGCAGGGACCAAATACTAGAATAGATGTCCACGCAGGGACTAAAAAGACAAGTCTGCGCAGGGACTAAATACACAGATAAATGTCCACGCAGGGACTTGATTGAAATAGATAATACAACAACACATGTAGGGATTTAATGATCCCTTTTCTTCTTCCCCTTCAGCAAGCTTGCCAGGCCTTTGAGGAATCCCCTGTTGTTCCTGCGTTCTTCCTGAAACTCATGCTCCACCCGACTTAGTCTTTGGAGGATTTCCTCCTGTTCCAGCGGGGAAAATCGTGGCGACTGCGATTGCTGTCAAATCGGTGGTCGAGCTGGTACTTGATATCCATGAGTTGGATATCCTACTCCCCAAGGAGCTCCATACGGTCCTTCAGGGTGAAGGGCAAGGTAGTTTGATGCCACTTGGTAAGGGTCTTCTGCATAGTTATAATGGGTGTGAGCCGGCTGCTCAAACGGATTGTATGCCATTGAACCAGCGTATGCAGGAATCGGGTTATCAAAACCCATCGGTGGTGGCTGTGGTGCAACTGATGCAAAACTCACTTCAGGAATCGGGTTTGAGGGTCCACCCATTTGTGGGTCCTCTTGCAGTGGCGGATAGCGACTGCCACTGGAGTGTCGAGGGGTGCTAAAGTGAATATCCCCTGCTCGCGCAGACATACGTGCGCCCGTTCTCCTACGCCTTGGTGGTTCTGGAGGTGCTTGATGAACTGGCTACGGTGGAGGTGGTGGCGTGACTGCCACGAATCGTGAATTCCCAGAGGGATCCTGCTGCTGTTGCTGGTGGTGAGGTGATGAATGGTGCGAAGGTGTGAAGTACCATTCATGTTCGTTAAACCTCGCTTGATAACTATCTGGACCACCGTAGGGTGATCCGTGGAAAGAAGATCCATCCGAGATCTCAATGGGATGGTTAGGGGTACCGCTTGCAGGTTCGACGGGATCCGTGTCCTCGTCCATGTCCAAAGCATTATCTTCCGAGAAGTGGTCCTCCGGTCCCAATGGGTTAAAACCCACTGGTTCTTGGATATAATTTGCCGGGTTGAACTGGCCCTGAAAAACATGAGTGGGGTTACTGTTATGGGTCATTTTCTGAGTATACATATCCTGACTAAGATCCCGCTTTTACTTGTTTATTTGTGACCAGGATACTGGACGGGGATATTGCTAACATCCTGGGCGATATCCTAATCATGAGTGAATTAAACACGTGCAGGTTAATGGCTATAAGTTACTAACGGTCATCAGGACTTCTTCTCCTCAAGACTCGGGCGTGTTTGTTGAAGGAGGGACGTTGAACCCGAAAGACCAGGTCTACAACGTTCGATTAAGGAATATTCGGTGGATCCCGGAAGTTTAGGATAGTTGGTTATATTATCTTTATTATAAATAGATGGGGGCGGATCAGTTTAAGGCACACAATCTTTCACTTACACTCTCGTACACTTTTACTCACTGCAAACACCACACTCAAACACTTGTATTCGAATTACATTGTAACACATAGTTGATCCGCACCACATCCTGCACTGTATCCTGATATTTGAAGTAATAGAAGAACAAGGCAGCTGCGATTGTCAGCTCCCGAGGTTTTATGCCGGCGATCTAGATTGATCAAGGGCTTTCCTCGTATATCACGTGTCCACCTTTACATTTTTGCTCATTGTTTGATCATAGATACAGCTCTATATCCTGAGCCGTATCCTGAAACTGTTTTCATATCTAATTTTGTTAACACATTTTTCATACATATTTCTAGCACACTACCTCACTTAACTAATTTGATCACTTAATTGCTTAGGTAATTTTTGACCAAAACAATTTGGCGCCCACCGTGGGGCAAGTGGTGCTACTTTTACTAAAAATCTTTGAAAAATCATTAATCGGCTTTCTATTTTCTAAACTTTTTGCCACATTGTTTACAATGGCCTCAAGATCAAACATGAGCTCTTCCACTATGTCTGCTACAACCCCTGCTACCACTGGTTCGGTGCTTCCACCACCTCCTCCAAGGATGCCGTTTTCTTCACAACCTCAAGATGTTATCCCTACTCGGAGTGTCCAGGGATCTGCTCCTGTTTTAGCCTCTAATGATGAAATTTTAACTTTATTTGGAAGTGTGCAGGAACAAATGAGGCAGCAACAGGAGACTAAGCAAATGCTATTAAGAGAAATACAACTCTTAAAAGCTAGCTCGAGTAGACCCGCTGAAGAAACTGTCACTCCTATACAGCCCAGGGCTTTGAACTTCAGTTCCGCGGTTTACACTAAGGATAATAGGGGGAATATCGTCCCAAGCCATTCTCAGAATCATACCCCTGAGATACCCTCTTCGGTAAGAATATCGACTGTGAGAAATTCAGGATATGCTTCAGGATTTGGCCAAAATCCTCAGAACGGTAATGTGTCAAATAATAATATTCTTGCTACTAACAATAATGGCTCTTTGCAGGATGCAGGTATGACGTCAACATTTACCAGGGAGCTCCAGAAATTGAAGGACATGATATCCAGTGTGCCTGGAGTGGTTCAACCAATTCCGGAAGTATCCCAAGACAGCCACAGGATATCTCGCTTTGCATATCCCATCTGTGATGCTGAAATCCCAAAAAGATTTCAGACTCCCAACATGAAGCTGTATGATGGGACTACGGATCCTGAAGAGCATATTGCTCAGTATAGGGAAAGAATGGAGATTAACCCTATCCCTCCGGAGCTCAAGGAAGCATGCTTGTGCAAGGGATTTGGTTCTACTCTAACAGGATCAGCCTTAAAATGGCTGTTAAACGTTCCTCCTCACTTAATTACTTCGTTTGCTCATTTGGTTAATTTATTTAACAGTCAATTTTCTTGTAGTCGGAGTTTTGAGAAACTAACCAGTGATCTCTACAGGATAACTCAAGGGCCTCAGGAATCCTTGAGGGATTATGTGAACAAATTCAGTCGAGAATCCTTGGATATCCCACATCTTGATGTTGCAACAGCTGTGCAAGCTTTTAAGATGGGATTACAAAAGGATTCTCAGTTTTATCAGGATCTTGTAATGAATCCCTGCAGGAATCTCGACGAAGCTCATAACAGGGCTTTGAGATATATCCGTCTGGAAGATGACAAGAAGATGCAGGAGAGGATGACTTCTACCTCAACTTATGAATCAACTAACAGGAAATCAGAAACCTCATATAAGCCATATCGCTCCCGGCCATATGGCAGAAATGATAACAAGAAAGTGAACGCTGTTGAAGACGAGGATCCTGAAGAATATCCTGACTTATCTGAATACTGCTTTTCTGTTAACATACCCGAATTAATGTATGCTATGCAGGGCTTAGGGGACAAAGCTAGGTGGCCTCGAAAGAACCAGTAGAAAGCTGATTGGAAGGATAAATCCAAATGGTGTGCCTTCCACGAAGACTTCGGACATATGACCGAGGATTGCATTGCTCTAAGGAAAGAAACAAGTTACCTGTTAAGCAAAGGGTATTTGAAGGACTTGCTGGGAAAAAAGAAGAATAAAGGTAAGGATCCCGAGAAGGATCCTGAACGAGCAGCATCACCCTTAGCAGATGCCAAGATAATTAACTTTATTTCAGGGGGATCCGATATTTGTGGAACTTCGTATTCGGCGGCCAAAAGACATGCAAAGGAAGCTAAGAGTGAGAGAGGGGACAGACCAGTCAGGATGACTACCCTCACAACTGATAAAGTGATCACTTTCGATAGTGATGACATGGATACTGTTCAGGATCCTCACCATGATGCTTTAGTAATAACATTATATGTGGCTAACCATTTTGTACGCAGGATACTGGTAGACAACGGTAGTTCTGTCAATATAATTCAGCTGGAAACGTTGAAGAGGATGAATGTATCTCCGATGGACATCACTTCGAAGTCCACTGTGCTTGTTGGTTTCAGCGGAGAAGTTAGAAATACCGTAGGGGAAATAAAGTTACCAGTATATATTGAAGGGGTCAATTCAATACAACATTTCTGTGTGATGGACTCCTTATCCTGCTATAACATCATACTGGGAAGACCATGGATTCACGATATGAAGGCTGTGCCATCAACATATCACCAATGCATCAAGATCCCTACCCCTTGGGGAGTTGTCAAGGTTGAAAGTGATCAGCAAGAAGCTAAGGAGTGTTACTTATCCTCGATGAAATCCTCAACCAAGCCTAATGCAGCATAGCAATTAAAGAGGCGGGCCCAGGATATCGTGGAGGATTCAGAGCAGGATGTAAAAAAAATTATCCTGGATCAGGATAATCCATATATCTCGGTGCTCGTTGGAGCCAATATCCCTCAGGATATTGAAAATCAGTTAACTAACTTTTTGAAATGCAGGATGTCAACGTTTGCCTGGAAGCACGAAATATGACAGGCATATCCAAAGACATTATCACTCACAAGCTTGGAATTGACAAATCATTCAAGCCTGTTCAACAAAAAAGAAGAAAATTTGCTCCTGAGCGGAATGCGATTATCCAAGAGGAAGTTGAAAGGTTGTTGAAGTCCAGGATGATCAGAGAAGTCAAGTTTCCAAGATGGCTAGCTAACGTAGTTGTGGTACAGAAGAAAAACGGGAAATGGAGAGTCTGTGTAGACTACACGGACTTGAACAAGGCTTGTCCTAAAGACCCATTTCCTCTCCCTCATATCGATGCAATGGTAGATGCTACTGCTGGACATGAGATGTTAACGTTCATGGACGCATCCTCAGGATTTCAGCAGATCCAAATGGAGCCTTCGGATCAGGAGGATACTGCTTTCATGACACCAACAGGTATATATTGCTATACTGCTATGCCGTTCGGTTTGAAAAATGCAGGTGCAACATACCAGAGATTGGTAAACATGATGTTCAAGGATAAGCTGGGGGACACCATGGAGGTATACATCGACGATATGGTGGTAAAATCTAAAAAGGCTGAGGATCACCTCCAGGATATCAAGGGAGCATTTGATATCCTGGATCGATACAACATGAAGCTGAATCCTGCTAAATGCCATTTTGGAGTGGGGGCAGGAAAGTTCCTTGGATATATGGTGACAAAAAGGGGGATAGAAGCAAGCCCAGAGCAGATCAAAGTTATCCTGGATATAAAATCACCCTCAAATATGAAGGACGTAAAAAGGTTGACAGGCCGAGTAGCAGCTTTGAATAGATTTATTTCAAGATCCTCAGAAAAATGCAAGGAATTCTATGATATCCTCAAGAAGAATAAGAAATTTGAATGGGGAGCAAAGCATGAAGCAGCCTTGCAGGATTTGAAGCGATATCTCTCAACCGCACCTCTATTAATGAAGCCTGAAAATGGTGAACCACTATCCCTATACCTTGCTGTATCAGGGAATGTTGTAAGTGCCGTTCTTATAAAAGACCACGAAGGTCAGCAGTATCCTATTTATTATGTTAGTAAAAGTTTGTTAGATGCTGAAACTAGGTATTCTCATTTAGAAAAATTGATATTAGCTCTAGTTATGGCATCGACAAAGCTTAGACATTATTTTGAAACACATAGGATCCATGTTAAAACGAATTATCCTGTCAAAAATGTGCTTAGGAAACCAGAGATGTCAGGCAGGATGGCCAAGTGGTCAGTAAAGTTGAGTGCTTATGATTTAGTATATGAACCTAGAAATGCCATAAAGTCTCAGGCTTTAGCTAACTTTGTGGCTGATTTCAGTAGTGACATTCAGGACGAGGCAGACCTAGAAGTTCAGCAGTTAGTAGAATCTTCAGGATCCTGGACGTTGTATACTGATGGTGCATCCAATATAAGAGGTGTAGGTTTAGGTATACTACTAAAATCGCCACAGGGGGACATATTACCCCAGGCCATTAGGTGTGAATTTCCTGCTACTAATAATGAGGCAGAATATGAAGCTTTAATTGCAGGATTAGAATTGGCTAAGAGTATGAGTATCAAGAATTTGCGAATATATGTTGACTCCTTGTTAATTACTAACCATTTTAATGGATCCTATGCAGTTAAGGGTGAGAAATTAATCGAATACCTCGATATTCTCAAAAAATTAGCAGGATATTTCGATGTTTTTACACTTGAACAGGTACCAAGGGAGGATAATGCTGAAGCGGATGCCTTAGCAAATTTGGGATCATCAATTAGGATACCTGAAGGGACCCAAATACCAATATTACATGTCTTATATCCTGCAACGAATCCTCAGGGTAAAGAAGTAGCGGGAATTCGGGATCCCGGAGCGGAATATCCTGAACAGGATCCTACATCCTGGACGGCTCCAATTGTGAAATATCTCAAAGAAGGACACATCTCCGGAAATGAAAATCCTAAGGCATTTAGGATGAAGGTATCACGATTCACTATTATAAATAATGTTTTATACAAGAAATCTCTTGCAGGACCATATTTGAGGTGCTTGGAGGATCCTGAAGCCAAAGAAGTACTTCAGGATATACAGGAAGGGGATTGTGGTAACCATACTGGGGGCAGGTCATTATTCTCAAAAGTATTGAGGACAGGATATTATTGGCCAACAATGAGAAAAGATGCCGCAGAATATGCTCGAAGATGTGACGCGTGTCAAAGACATAGTAACATATTGCATCAACCTGCTGAACCACTGTATCCTATTGTTTCCCCTTGGCCGTTTATGAAGTGGGGTATGGATATAGTGGGAAAGCTTTCGAAAGCTCCAGGAGGAAAGGTTTTCATGTTGGCAATGACGGATTATTTCTCCAAATGGGTTGAAGCAGAAGCATTTGTTCAAGTTAGAGATCAAGAAGTAGTATCCTTCATAAAGAGGAATATCCTGACCAGATTCGGAGTACCAGCCGAGATAATCTGTGACAATGGTTCTCAGTTTATAAGCAAGAGAACTACTGACTTTTGCAAGAGTTGGGGAATCAAAATGATCACATCTACTCCGGTACATCCTCAAGCAAATGGACAAGCAGAATCCTCAAACAAGATAATTGTCAATAACTTAAAGAAGAGACTTGGAGCCAAAAAAGGAAGATGGGCAGAAGAATTACCCTTTGTTTTGTGGGCTGATAGGACAACGGTAAAGAATGCAACAGGCCAAACCCCATTTTCCTTGGTATTTGGAGCAGAAGCAATGATTCCAACGGAAATGACAATACCTACTGCAAGATCTACCCTGAGTGATCCTGAGCAGAATCCTGAAGCCTTGAGTCAGGATTTAGACACTATAGATGAGAAGAGAGATGCGGCAAGGCTAAGGATGGCAGCATATCAACAGAGAATTTCCAGGGAATATAACAAGAATATTAGGACCAGAAGATTTAAGGTTGGAGATTGGGTGTTGAGAAAGGCTTTTCAGAATACTACCAATCCTGCTGATGGCAAGTTAGCTCCAAAATGGGAAGGACCATATGAAGTTGAATCAGAAGCAGGGAAAGGAGCATACAGACTCAAGAATATGGAGGGGGATATGCTACCAAGGTCTTGGAATGCTATACACCTTAAGCTCTATTTCAAGTGAGTTTAGAATTTAATTTCTAACTCAGGATGGTATGAGTTCTACCTTTTTTAAATATGTTTGGTTTAATTTGTTCTTTGTAACCCAATACTGACTTAAGCATCGGAGGGGTGTTAGCCAAGCTAACACCCACCTTAGTGTAAGGATGTTTTGTAGTATATGCTTCGGGATATAGCTCCAGGATGCTCACTCACGATATTTCGGAAGATTAGAGGATTGGCCCCCTCTCTCACGTACAAGGGATCCTGATCCCTTCACAGGTTTAAAGGTATTCACCTTTCTTCCGAATTGGGTTTAAACACCCCGCCTGGAGCGCAAGTTATTCAGGGATAGTTCAAGGTGGCGGGACCAGTCCATGTAAAAGTGGCTGACAATTTCGTTACTGTTGGCTATATCCTGAATCCTAAAGGTATATGAGGATTGATCACCCTCTCTCACGAAAGGGTATTTTCATACTCTCTAAGGTTTAAAGGTTTTCACCTTTCTAAGTCTTGGAGTTTATACACTCCCGCCTGTAGCGCATGAAAATTTGGGATTTTCCCCAGGATACAAGGGATTTATCTCCAGTACATCCTTGGGTTTTACCCTTGGGACCTAAAAAATTGCCTATACAATGGAAACTGACATTCAGAAGATTTCTAAGTATTTGAAGACATTGTACACAGGGGACATTCCTACCAAGGCAGTGATGTAAAGCTCAAAGGCTAAAGCTCGGAACTAGTATGCTAAATATCTCACACAGGGGACATCTTCATTGGAAAAGTTGCAAGGAGATTGAGGTTTGATAATAGGGTTATATACTACTCCGGGTATGATCTTTCCTTTGTAAACATCATCTAAGTTTTTAGTAACACTATGTTTTATAAAAGGTTAAGTATCCTGATATATTTTCAAAGTCCTTTTCAGGATATTTGATCAAGGTGTTTGAAACTAGTATTAGTTTGGAACTTTGATCATTTAAGTATTATCAAAAACTGGTTTTGGAAAAATAGATTGTTTTTCAAAAGCTTTCTACAAAGTTGAAGGAATGTTTGGAAGTTCTATCTAATAAAATTTTTTTTACAATATATCGCTGAGCATATTGATCAGGATATTTTCATAAGATAACAATACAGAATTTTTGCAAAGCTAAGATTTATACTTAGGAAAGACGGAAGATGATAGCAAGAAAAATGAAAAGATGAAATTATTCTTGAAGCAATCAATACTGGTTGATAACCGAAGGTTTCATCCTGAAACCCAGGACCCATCCACCTTCGGCTATCAAATTGTTTTGATACAGAAATAAAAATTGTTCATAAAAACATAAAATTATTCAAACAATTTAAGGTAAAAAAGCTTTAGGGGGTAGTGCCTTCTTCGTCCATAGTGATTTCGGCAGCATCCGTCTTGGGATCCGCCTCAGCATCCTTCTCAGCATCGGTTGCTTTCTCAACTGCTTTGGGGGATTCTTCGACAGCTGATTTGGAAGAAATGCCGCCGAGGTTCTTTAGCTTGGTCTCCCAGGCACCAACATCCCAAGAAGGGCATTCAAATCCTAATGATTTGGCTTCATGGGCCATCTTCAACCTAGCTTGAAGTAGAGAAATGACGACGGAACTCTTGAGGCTTTCCCGGTAGCTGACCATATCCCGTTCATACTGTACGTGGGCAGCTTCAAGATCGGTCTGGGCTTGAAGAGTAGCTTTGTTGAGAGCGGTTTGGTGTTCTTGAGTCATAGCTTTAAATTTCTGCTCGTAATGACGAGATTTGGCGGCTGCAATCATGCCTTGATCGGAGATTGTGATTTCAGCTTCCTTTAGCTTGGTTTCAAGTGTCTTGTTAAGCTTGAAGGATTCTTGATATAGGTGAACCAAACGCTCAAGACCCTACAAAGGTAAGAGGACAGGCATTAATATTGATAAATCTTTGAAAATAATGTAAGCCGTGGGATGTGATATGAGAATACTAACCTGGTTAAGAAAGGAAGTCATAAACCCGCTAGCTTCAATGAACCCGTTCTTCTCATAAGGAAATTTGTCAGAAATGACAGGGGAATCAGGCTCTTTCCTTTTGCGGGAATTTGAACTCCGGGGCTTGGTAGCCGGTGAACGTTTGGGAATAATGATGGCTTTGGAACTGCTGGGTTTGGATGTGGCTGTGGTCTTGGGGCTAGGCTCTTTCTTGACCTGGATCTGATCAGAATAACTGTCCAATTCGTCGAGGTCAAAGACTTCAGGGATCTTGGCCGGTGCTGCATAAAGGGAAAAGTTTTACTCTTCATTTTATTATCATACTGTTTTGACTAATTATTTTGAAAGTAATCTTTACCAGACATTTCAGATGATGAGTATTGACTGGAACTCGGGACGTGTGTGGTGAAAGTCCTGTCTATTGCAGGTAACTGGTAAACAGTATTGATTCTTTCTTCTGACTCAGCGGTAGGGGGAGCGACTTCCTTGAAGTTCACTGCATAAAGATAAAAAAGAAGGATATTAATAGAAGATAAAAATCAACTGGTCTATGAGAATATTTATGACCCTACCGGTGGTTAACCACTCCACCGGAAGGTTGGCACCCTCAGCAATGGAGTCTCGTTTGACAAAGAAAAATTTGCGTTGCCATCCATCTTCGTTTTTGGTGGCTTTAAGAATCATGGGTTTGCTGGAGGTCGAGACGAGCAAGAACCGGCTAGAGCCATGGGATCGGAGGCGATAAGCAATAGGCAAATCCTCGATGAGGAGGTCGGAGCAATGGAGGTTTTTGATTTGGTTAAGTACAATTAGTACTCTCTAAACCATGGGCATGGTTTGAGCAAAAGAGATGCCGGTGGTTCGAAAGAATTGCATCATGAATTCGGGAAAAGGGTATCGAAGACCTAGCGAAAAAGGATATGCTGGAAAACAAACCCATTCAGTGGAAGAAACATCCGATCGGATTGACCGATCGAATGGTCTAAAAACCGTGTTCTCAGGAAAAGCGCCGGAGGCTCTCAAAGCTGCAATGTCTGCGTTGTCAAAAGCACAGATCTCCTTTTCGGGATTTTTGAGAAGATTCTGCTGGGTGAAGGTCTCGGCATCCATTGCAAGTAAGGCGATGTAAATTGATAGAAAGTAAATCAGAAGTGGAGAATTACCTGAAGGTTCTGTTGAAGATATCTGTTTTTCAAACAAGAAAAGAGAAGATATAGGGGCATTGTGGATCTCCATTGAGCAGAAAGCGCGTTGGAAGTTACGATGTGATCTTGACCGTCACTTCGTTTTAAATGCCTTGAGTTATGGGATAAGATTTTTGAAATATATCCGTTGGATTGGTATACCAACCGATATATTTGGGGACAATTGTTATGGGTCATTTTCTGAGTATACATATCCTGACTAATATCTCGCTTTTACTTGTTTATTTGTGACCAGGATACTGGACGGGGATATTGCTAACATCCTGGGCGATATCCTAATCATGAGTGAATTAAACACGTGCAGGTTAATGGCTGTAAGTTACTAACGGTCATCAGGACTTCTTCTCCTCAAGACTCGGGCGTGTTTATTGAAGGAGAGACGTTGAACCCGAAAGACCAGGTCTACAACGTTCGATTAAGGAATATTCGGTGGATCCCGGAAGTTTAGGATAGTTAGTTATATTATCTTTATTATAAATAGATGGGGGCGGATCAGTTTAAGGCACACAATCTTTCACTTACACTCTCGTACACTTTTACTCACTGCAAACACCACACTCAAACACTTGTATTCGAATTACATTGTAACACATAGTTGATCCGCACCACATCCTGCACTGTATCCTGATATTTGAAGTAATAGAAGAACAAGGCAGCTGCGATTGTCAGCTCCCGAGGTTTTATGCCGGCGATCTAGATTGATCAAGGGCTTTCCCCGTATATCACGTGTCCACCTTTACATTTTTTCTCATTGTTTGATCATAGATACAGCTCTATATCCTGAGCCGTATCCTGAAACTGTTTTCATATCTAATTTTGTTAACACATTTTTCATACATATTTCTAGCACACTACCTCACTTAACTAATTTGATCACTTAATTGCTTAGGTAATTTTTGACCAAAGCAGTTACCAAAAGAATTGTGCGAAAGGGATCGCTGGAGAGGTATATATGAAGGTTGTGGGTTATCGGGCTCGTTTTCTGACTGTGGCCCATAGGAGTAAAGATAGGGAGGCGTTGAACTGTGCGAGACAGACCGTCTAGCGGGCTCAAAAAGGTTCCTCCTGTTTCCTTGCGGATCGACACTCATTGTAGTGGAAGGAGTTCGCCAGTGAGAAGCCCGACCTAGTGATCGTTAGGGGCGGTGATTGGCCCCTTGCCTCATCCTCCTCGTTGAAATCTTGGCGGCATAGTTAAACCTGTCAATATAAACAAAGATAACAACAAGAATATATATAATAAAAGACAAAAAACAAAACAAAGCAGAATTTGTCCTATGTTATTTGTCTAGACTCGAAAATTTAGGAATGTGCAATCGTGTCATTGAGATTAAACACAAAAGGCTAGTGTTTAATTCACTCAATGTTCGCTCTGATACCAACCTGTCACGCCCCGATATTTCCACGTTTGACCGGTGGGGGAGTATCGTGACGTGGTTGGTAACATTACAGTCAAACAACACAATATTTAAATGCACAGCGGAAGCAAATGAAAGATATATTTCAACCGAATATAATTGTAATATCAAGTATCACAAACAGTTGAAAATAATCCACAGTTGGATAAAAAATAAATAGGAAACATTGTTCAACAGTTTTTGACGTCCGAGCTTGCGAGACTTATTGTGGACGCTAGGAGAAAGCCAGCCTAGTTCGCTTAGAATGTGATTTAGACCCGACAAGTTTGAAGACTTTCCTTACATGGGTAATCTAAGTACATTCTGAATTCTGAGATAAAAATGATAAGGTTTGACCCGTTTCGGCTAATTTATGCAAACTAGTTACATAAACCGAACCGAACGCGCAAGAGGCGTAACGGGTAATCATGAGAGTCATTTACAGGTTTCCTAAGTCAATATGCCTCAAATATGTTGTGACATCAGTAAGATATCTTTTATTATGCCCGAAACGAATTTAAACTCAAACTATGCCCCGTAGGGGTATTTTGGTCATTTACAAGGTTATAAAAGAGATTAAGTATTAACCTGAGTTACAGGTCTGATATAATCAGCAAAAATACTTGATTTACTAAGTTATAATAGTAGGGTATTGCATATATGTGAAATTTATCAATTATAACCAAACTATGCAACGTAGGGGCATTTTGGTAATTTCACATAAGCCGAAAAGCTCAAAACTGAAGTCTGAGTTAAACAACTTTTGCTTACTGTTAAAATATTATAATTTACCTAAAATATCAGTACATATCAACCCTTATATGTTTAAAATAGCTTTAGCACATACTATGCGTTAAAAACGCTTAAAAAGGCGATTAGAAGCCGTTTCCGGGTTCTATATAGAAAGCTGATATTTTTATTATTCTAGAAGGTTTAAAATAATTTATTTATCATATAAAATCAGTAGCAAAGATTATTGTCCTTTCATATTTCCAAAATTCTCATTTTATGGTCAAAAGGGCATATTGGTCAACATTAGGCAATTAACGGAAATATGTAAACGAATCGGACAATCAACGAACCAACCATAGAGGGTTATACCATCATGTGGCCTGGTCCTAAGGAAGCTCTAAGGCATATCCAAATCATACTAAATCGGGCCAGAACTGAAGTCAAGGCAAAAGTCAAAGTTTTGCGACTTTCGGTTCCGAACCGGGTCTAAACAGAAAATTGTCGGATCAAACGAGCTTAGACCAGTTATAATACTTATTACCAAGTTATATGGGTGATAAAATAGGTTACACGCCTTCTACATTGTTAATTATGCGTTAATTCGACGATTAGCATTCTGTTGACTTTTTCTAATCAACTTTGACCCGACAAATGGTCTAGATAGAGTGGGAATCAGAGGGTGCCCTTTTAAGGGTTTAATGCCCACATAATTACCAACTTATAACTACCTTCAATTCGACTAATCACTGGACCATTAATGATTAATCGCTAAGTCAAACGGTAATTACGACGGTTTGACTTTTAAGCTAAAACTAAGTAAAAACTCAACTAGGAAAGGTCAAGGGTGCTTACCAAAGTCCTATGCACGACTAGGAATGTCTTGGGTCTGCTTTGGAGCTCCAGAAGTCTTCAAGAATGCAGATGGAAGGTGTGCTCATAAGGTTGCAACATAAGGCCTTTATATAGTGCTTAAAATTCAATAGATTGTTGACAAACAAGTCTATCATGTGCCCCTGATCACCCACAAGTGTCCCTAAGGACTAAAAAGCATGTAGGGGTCGCCCATGGAAGAGGAAAATCGTTTTTAAGTCGGTTATAGGGCTGAACAGGCTGCTGCCTGTTGTTTCTCCATCTGGGGACCTCACGCGGCCCGTATAAGGCCTTGGCAAGGCCTACGCGGCCCGCCTGAAGCCTGACTTCAGGTAAAAACTTTTTTGCTTTTTGGCACTTGGCTCTTGGTCGTTTGAAGGGTCAACCGAACTCTATTTCTTGCATTTTGAGCCCCTCAACTTGACTTATAAGGGGTTCATGACTTATACCCACTTTGCTAAGTTCTTGGTCACTTCATGTGTAACACCTCGAAAATTCACGTCCTATAATGTGTTGACACGTGTCATATGCTTGAACGTGTGAAAGAATGTTCAGAAAGGACTAAAGTTGACAAACCTGAAAAGTATATGAAAATACGAGTTCTAAATGTCAACAGTGAATAAATATATTGTACATTAACCCTACATAATGTTTATGCCATCAAACGAATAAGTCATGGATCATACGAAGCTAAAAGTGAGAGATTACAAACTACAGGGGTTAAATGTGTCAACATGTTTAAAGTTATACCTATGAGTGACCTTTTGACAAACCTGAAGCTTTGTAACAGTTAATTATGCTCACTAGAATGTACGATATAAATTTCGTAAAGTTTCGTTATCGTATGAGAAAGTTATGATCAAATTCGTGTGCGAGGGGTTAAAGCGTAAACATTGAAAGTTAAGACTTTTCGGGTTAACCGGAAGTGTCCAGGGACTTGGCAAAGTGGGTATAAGTCCTAAAGTCCTTGAGGGTATATTATAAGGGGTCAAATTGCAAGTTTCTAGCTCAATTGACCTTTCGGAAGGGCCAAGGGGTGTGATGCAACATCAAGAAAACGTTTTTGGCTGATCAGAAGAGCCATGCGGCCCGCGTGGACATTAACAGAACTTGAGGCGGGCCACGTCAGGCGCCCAGAACCAGAAAAACAGGCTGCAGCCTGTTTTGCGCGATTATGACCGATTCCACTGGTATTTCTCACCATTGGGCGACCCCTAAAATGTTCCTAGACCCCAGGGACACTTGTGGGACAATTGTGGTCACTTGTAGCCTTAGTTGTCAACATGTTATGGTGTTTACAAACACTATATAAGGCCTCCAAGTTACAAACATTCTCAAACTCATTTCTGATCAACTCTGGAACTTCAAAGCTGATTCCAAGCCTTCCTAATCATCCATTAGACACTTGTAAGTAAGCATAACCTTCTCTAATTAAGTTTTGATTAGATTATAGCTTAAAAGTCAAACCGTCGTAATTACGGTTTGACTTATCAATAAATCCTTGACGGTTCAGTGTTAAGCCGAATCAAAGGTAGTTATAAGTTGGTAATTATGTGGACTTTAAACCCTTAAAAGGGCATCCACTGATCCCCATCCTAACTAGGTCATTTGTCGAGTCAAAGATGATTAGAAAAAGTCAACAGAAATGTAATCTTTCGTTTAATGCGTAATTAACGATGTAAAAGGCGTGTAACCTATTTTATCATTCATATAACTTGATAATAAGCATAAGAACTTGTCTAAGCTTGTTTGATTCGACAACTTTCTGTTTTGAACCGATTCGGAACCGAAAGTCGCAAAGCTTTGACTTTTGCTTTGACTTCAGTTCTGACCCGCTTTAGTATGATTTGGAAATGCCTTAGAGCTTCCTTAGGACCAGGCTACATGTTAGCATAACCCTCTGTGGTTGGTTCATTGATTGACCCATTCGTTTACGTGTTTCCGTTAATTGCTCATATGTTGACCATTATGCCCTTATTACCTTAAAACGTGATTTATGAAAATGTAAAAGTGTAGAAACCTTAGTTACTGATATATAAACTTGTATGCAAAGTTTGACATCAGTTTGAGGTGTAGATTGAGAGTTATGCTCATTAGCGTAAATTGAAGGCTTTATGTTAATTAAACGGCGTAATTAGCGTATAGCCTAGTTAAGCCTACTTTTGATATCAAACCTATTACCCACTGATCTAATATATTATTTTTGGATTTTTAAAGATTTTTAATTAATTTTAGGCTGAGCATAACTTATAGTCGTAGGCTTAATCCGGTAATTGTCGGTTTTGCCCTTACGGGCCATAAAATGAGTTTTACATATCTAAACGACTCCAAACCTTTTGCTACTGATCACATATGATAAATAAATTATTTTAAGCCTTCTAGAAATATAAAAATATCATATTTAAGTATCAAACCCGGAAATGGCCTTTAATCGCCTTTTTAAGCGTTTTTAACGCATAGTATGTACTTAAACTATTTTAAACATACAAGGGTTGATACCTACTGATATTTGAGACAAATTATAATATTCTAACAGTAAGCAAAGGTTGATAAACTCAGACTTCAGTTTTGAGCTTTACGGCTTAAGTGAAATTACCAAAATGCCCTTCGGTGCATAGTTTGGTTATAACTGATAAATTTCATATGTATACTTTATCCTACTATTATAACTTATCAAAATAAGTATTTTCGCTGATTATACCAGACCTGTAACTCAGGTAAATACTTAAACTCTTTTATAACCTTTTAAATGACCAAACTACCCCTACGAGGCCTAGTTTGTGTTTAAATACGTTTTGGGCACAATGAAAGACAACTTACTGATGTCACAACATATTAGGAGCATATTAACTTAGGAAACCTGTAAATGGCTCATATGAATAACCGTTACGCTTATTACGCGTTCGGTTCGGTTTATGTAACTAGTTTGCATAAATTAGCCGAAACGGGTCAAACGTTATCGTTTTTATCTCAAAATCCAGAATGTGTTTAGTTTACCCATATTATACAAGTCTCCAAACTTGTCGGGTCTAAATCACATCCTATTCCGGTCTTCGCTTAATCATGCATTTTCAACCGTAAACCTTTCCTTAAAACTAACCGGTCTAAGTTACGACTTAAATAAGACCCGTTAGGAATTTAATAGGTTAATAAAACCTTCGTTCCAGATTGAGAGCCCCAGTAGAAGTACTTGTGCTTGCTGATTAGAATATACCGCTGAGTATAAATTGCATTGCTAGCTCAGGTAAATACTTTTAACTTATTTTCCCTTATACGGGCTTGGGATACGGTATTATAAAAATACCGCTTGGTCGGGTGTAGAAACCTTTTAATCGGAGATGATTAAATTGCATAATCCCGTTTTAATCTGTATTGATTGATAACAAATAACATTGGGGGTTAATGACCGTGTCCTGGATATCCTTGGCTCATTTTAAAAAGTGAATGGCCACGACGTAAGCACAAGGTGTAGGCAAAACACCTCCTGTTGCATATGTAAAATGTATACTCACTCGTAAGGGTATCTTCTTGTGAGATTATATTTGTGGTGTGTCGATTAATCTTGTCCGGCTTGTATTGTATAATAACCGGCCCTAAATGTTGGACAACCATGTAAATCGGATACAGGATCTTTATTAATAAAATTGTCCCAAGTATAAAAGATTAATTTTGCCTCTGTGCATTTTAATCCAGTTATAAAAGATATTTTGTGCCACGTGCATTCAAATCAATTTTCTTAAACTCTTTTCAAAATGAGTCAGTTAATTGTATTTACCAGTGTAAACTGACGTATTTTCCAAAAGGTTAAGTGACAGGTACTATGCGTAATTGGCTGGGAGCTCAGGGCGTCATTAGGGAATCTTGCTAGTTCTAGATGCCTAAAGTCTGTTGAACAGTTTTCTTTTATTAATCCGCTTATGGATCCTTTACCTTCCATTGTAATACTTTGACATTACTTATATTCGGAATGTAATATATTTATCTTTTGCTTCCGCTGCGCATTATTATATTGTGTTGTTTGACTATGATGATCTCAACTACGTCACGATACTCCCCACCGGGCCCACCGGTGACACGTGGAAATCGGGGTGTGACAGGTTGGTATTAGAGCCAACATTGAGTGAATTAAACACTAGCCCTTAGTGTTTAATCTCAATGACATAGTAGCACATTCCTTGACCTTCTGAGTCTAGACTTAACTTAGGAATATTCTCAATCCTAATCTGGAAATTTTACTTCCAAAAATTTTTATTGAATACGTCGCCAAGCGAAGAAGCCGTAATAGGAGTCCTCCACACCCGGAGCCTAGAAATGCTGAGCTTCGTACCGCGGCTAGAATGAAACGAGCATCCAAGGAGAAAGCATTCAGAAATAACTTGAAGAAGAAACTCCTTTGCTGAAGATCATTTCCTTAATAGTCCTCATAAGGATATATTTATCTTTCAGTCCCTTTAAGGACACATTATTCCTTTTAAAGACCCGCTTAGGGCAACTCTGTACTTTTATTTTCATATAATGGATTGATTAAATTAAGTTTTCATTCTAAACATGAAATATGAAATAAATGGAAAATAACATCCCTTAGAAGGGAAGTGCCTACGGGCTATAATTAACGTCCTCTGAGACTAAAGATGGTGGTAGCCTACAACTCTCTGTCAAGGAAAGTAATGAACTTGGATTCGCACCTAAATGCCTCGATCCCAGACGATCATGGCTTATAAATTAAACTTGTCCACGTGACTAAGCCTTTTGTGCTATTACTAAATGCCTCGATCCCAGACGATCATGGCTTATAAATTAAACTTGTCCACGTGACTAAGCCTTTTTTGCTATTACTAACTTATAAATTTGCCTCGATCCCAAACGATCATGGCTTATAAATTAAACTTGTCTACGCGACTAGGCCATTTGTGCTATTATTAACTTATAAATTAGGATTTATGGTAAAAATCCTGAATAAAATAAATATCCTTCCTTCCCTGCCAGTAGGCATTTTAAAAATAATCTTAAAGGTGAAACCTAGCCTACGCGGCCAAGATGGTGAAACCTACCCAAGGGATTCAGATCCTTGTTAACACCTAAGAACGTGTTAGCACTCCTGACAAATGTGATTCGATAAAATCACAACAGTCATCCTTATATTGGAATTCTTCCAATTTTCTTATCTAGCCTAGTGATTTAGAAATCATGGCTTGTGTCATCCTATAAGATGATCACATTATAAACATCCGATAGTGATGAAGTGCCTACGGGCTAAACTTGTTGTCCGATAAGACAACGACAGTGGTGGTCTTTGACCTCCTGTCTAAAAATGTTGGACCAGGTCCAAGCATAATAGTCGGTAGGATCCATACGATCTCGACTAATAGCATCTGAGAGGATGATCATATTATAACTATCCCTCAGAAGGGAAATGCCCATGGGCTATATCTATTGTCCTAAAAGACAAAAGACAGTTGAAGTCTACAACTCCCTGTCAAAAGAAGGTAATGAACTTGATTCAGACCTTAATGCCTCGATTCTCTGAAATCATGGCTTATAAAATTTAGAACCGTCCTTGTGACTAGGCCTTTTGCGCCACTTCAATATCCTTAATGTTTTATAACTAGGATAAAATTATCATGGAAAATAATAATTAAATATAACTAACAAGTTAACCAATATGGTTTATATTACCATGGTTGATGAATCGTCAAAGATGATGATCCCATAAAAACCTCTGAATAAATCATTGTTAATATTTATGTAGTAATCAAGCTACATGGCTGGACTAGATGAAGTTAACAACCACATGAAGGAGAACAATGATACTACCAGAATTAATGTAACTGGAGCAGAATTGCAGGCAATAATAGATTATGCTGTTACTCGAGCTCTTGATAGACAGTATGACGAATCAAATGATACCCACTCTAAGACTCTATCTGCGGCTCGTAGTAAGCCCCCTCCTAAAATACATGAGTCAAGGGAGGACGATGTTCATGACTTGTCAAATCAAAGGAGTATTCCGTCTAGACAGATTGTGTTCCATCAAGAGGCACCAGTTAAGACCTGTTCATATAAATATTTTGCCTCCTGCAAGCCTAGAGACTTTATAGGAGAAAAAGGGGCCATCGATTGCATGACATGGATCGATGAGATGGACGCTGTTGTTGACATCAGCGGTTGTGCGGAGCAAGATGTTGTGAAATTTGTTTCACAATCATTCAAAGGAGAAGCGTTGGCATGGTGGAGATCATTGCTCCAAGCCACGGGAAAAGTTCTACTCTACAACTTATCTTGGGATCAATTTGTTGCATTAGTCAAGGAAAACCATTGCCCCCAGCATGAGGTAGAAAATATAGAATCAGACTTCTTGACTCTAGTCATGGAGGATTTGGATTGTCAGGCGTATGTGACAAGTTTCAACACTATGTCCCGCCTAGTTCCTTATTTAGTCACCCCTGAACCTAAACGCATAGCGCATTTCATTGGAGGCCTAGCACCAGAGATAAAAGGAAATGTTAAAGCATCTAGGCCAACCACATATAGGTCCGCGGTGGACTTATCCTTATCTCTCACCTTAGATGCAATTAGAATTAAGTCTGTTAAGGCTTCTGGCGAGGGAAGAAGAGAAAGAGAGGAGGAAAACTCTCATCGATATAACAAGAAGAAGAAGGGAAACTCTGAGCGCGGGAAGGATTCCGAGTTTAGGAAGAACTCGAGTCAGTCTGATAACAGACCCAAATGCAGTAACTGCAAAAAGCAACATTTTGGAAAATGTACAATCGACCCACGTGCTAAATTGTGTGGAATTTGCAAGACCAAGGGTCACAAAACCTTAGATTGTAAGGGGGTTAAAGAACGCCACATGTTACAATTGTAACGAGGAAGGGCACATCAAAACCAACTGCCCAAAGCTTATAAAGAAGCCGGGAGAGGCCAGGAAAATAAACGCATGAGTCTTCCGGATGAACGCCAGGAAATGGTGCAGAAGGATAACTATATAGCAGGTACCTTTCCTTATCAAGCAGTTTATGCAGAAATTTACTTGATACTGGCACATATGATTCAATATTGAACAATAACTATAGAGAATTGTTGTCTCCGCCTGATTAGGACTTCGGTCATTTAATACGAGGTAGAAATTGGCCGATGATACTTTAGAAAATGCTCCAACAAACCTTAGATGGATATTTTATATCTAATAGGAATCACTCTTTTCTGATATTCCTATGGCAAGCTTTCAAGCTACCTAAATTCTTTAATATAATAAAGATAGATGTGACGTTTTGATCCTCTGTCAGAAAAGTGATGGACTAGGTCCAAATCTTTAATGCCATTGATGGTCTTTTGCGACCTAGGCTAAGTAATATTAATATATTTTAAATAACGTTCATTAAGAATGTTAGTGCTATAATAGCCTGTATAGGTTATTGACACCATGGTTAGTATATATTAAGGCCATCAGAGTGAAAAATAGCAGTTGTTGGATTTCAACTAAGAAATTGCTTTATTGGTATTAGGAACCAATATCGAGTATGGCGAACTCGGATAAGACAACAGTCAATCGCGCCATTGATGACACGACGCATGCTAATGATGCTGAAATTGTAAACCTTAGAATTTCCAAAGATGTTCTTCAAACTATGATAGACGCAGCCGTTGGAAAAGCTATGAAGAAGGCTGTGAAAAAGTTAAAGGAGCCCCATGCTGCCCGGTCCAAATTTTATCTAGGACCACATTTCCTTACTCTTAAGGAGGATCTCGTTCATGCCTCTGATGCAAAGGATGAACTAAAAAGGAAAAGGGAGGTAGATAACTCCCAGAGTTCTAAGAAAAAGAACAAACAAAAGTCCGACCAGAAACCAGTATGTGAGACCTGCAAGAAGCGCCATTATGGGAAATGCAGGTTCGAACCAAAATCCAAATCGCAGCCCAGGGCTTGTGGGATCTGCAAGTCTAAGGGACATAAAACGTTGGACTGTAAGGACATGAAGAATGCAGTCTGTTTCGGCTGTAATGAGAAAGGCCACATCAAGACTACGTGCCCTAAATCTGTCAAAGGAAATGCGGCGGAGGAAGTAAAGCCTAAAATTGAAAGCGCCTAAAATGCCTGAACTAGTCCATAAATAATGGCATCAGGTACATTCCTTGGCATTTTATCAGTAATTTAAATACTAAGAGTTTTTATTTTGGTTCGGATACCAGTAAATCCTTCATAAACTATATTTATAACAAGTTAAAAAAAATGGTGGAACCGGCCGTCCCCGGAATCGAACCTGGGTCTAGGCCACACCCTTTCGCACGCCTAGCCAACCGAGCTAGGTGCCTAGTTTGTGAAAATTTCCATTCTGATTAAATATAAGCACATATAGTTGATATCTCTTTAATCTCTATCGATTTCGAATACCAAATGGTATGACAAAAGCGCTATATGAGGATTGGTGTATCTTAATAAGTTCCATAGATTGCTTCCATGCCTGATCAGTATGGAGGTTTAATGCATGGAACCACAAATATATCCCAATGATCATATGGTACTAAAGTCAACTAATGGTACCCAAAGAAGATATCCAGAATGGAATTGTCCAAATAAATATTCCCTGGTAAAGAAATATGTGGACTCATAACATAATTGTGTCACTTATTAGACACAAGCATTGATGAGTGAACTGGAGCCTGAGATATGGAAATCTCAGTAATCTCCTTGTATCTTGTATCTTGATTATCTTCTCCTAACACTACCCTGTTTACCTCCCGAGAGGCAGTAGCGTTAAGATTTATATCCCATTTAGGGCTGTATTATTATGAAATCTTCAAGACAACTAGTACCATTATTGGCAGAATCGAAAACCCTGGTTAAGTAAGTTTTAAGACATAGATTCATAAAGCCAAACTCAATATTCTGAGAATTCGGTATAGTAAACAGTGAAAGACGGTTCATTATGCTAAGGCATTGTTTACCGCAACCTTAATTAGGCGACGATTAAGAATCGCCATCAGCTGCCCAGGATCGTCGATTTGCTCGACTAACTGTAAAGATTTGCTATTTCTTAAGATTAATTTTGAACAATGGTTGGAATAACCATCTCATCTTAAGATAAGTTTTTCCACAATAAGCTGTTATATAAGTATCAAGGCTACCCCTTTGGAGACCTTGTATAAATGGCATGTTGAACGTTTATTGTTAGAACAATAGATTGGTAAGTTCAATTATTAGGATCTGAAAGTTGCAGTGGAAACAACAAATCAGATCACACAAATCCCTAATTATCTGTAAGATGCCAATATTTGGCAGAAAAATCAAGGATTAATGAAAATAGCAAACCCCCTAAATTCTTGTTAAGAAATAAGGTTCAACAATAGATATCACCCTGGAAGGGTGTGCTAAATTGTTAAAGTTTTTAGGCTAGTTAAGCTCTGAATATAAATAATCATTCGAAGGAAATCGAATGTATCAAGATTAAGTAGCCTTTAAGCTAAAACCGATTTAAAGAGCTTGGCGGAGCTCGCAATACATTGCACACTAATGATTTCGCAACGTGTTTCGCCAAAAAGTCAAGAAGCATTATCACATAATGATATGCAGATTTATAATATGATGAGAAACCTGTGACGATTAAGGACCGACATGATTAGAAGCTCCAAAAAGATACATGTACCTATTAAAAAGGTCAATTGTAGTGCCTTAGAGGCTCAAAGGTACTGGGGGAAGATTAAGCCCAATATAAGGCAGAAAATACTTCCTTTACTTTAACAAATCTCGAGGTCGAGATTTCTTTTAAGGGGGTGAGGATGTAACACCTCGAAAATTCACGTCCTATAATGTGTTGACACGTGTCATATGCTTGAACGTGTGAAAGAATGTTCAGAAAGGACTAAAGTTGACAAACTTGAAAAGTATATGAAAATACGAGTTCTAAATGTCAACAGTGAATAAATATATTGTACATTAACCGTACATAATGTTTATGCCATCAAACGAATAAATCATGGATCATACGAAGCTAAAAGTGAGAGATTACAAACTACAGGGGTTAAATGTGTCAACATGTTTAAAGTTATACCTATGAGTGACCTTTTGACAAACCCGAAGCTTTGTAACGGTTAATTATGATCACTAGAATGTACTATATAAATTTCGTAAAGTTTCGTTATCGTATGAGAAAGTTATGATCAAATTCGTGTGCGAGGGGTTAAAGCGTAAACATTGAAAGTTAAGACTTTTCGGGTTAACCGGAAGTGTCCAGGGACTTGGCAAAGTGGGTATAAGTCCTAAAGTCCTTGAGGGTATATTATAAGGGGTCAAATTGCAAGTTTCTAGCTCAATTGACCTTTCGGAAGGGCCAAGGGGTGTGATGCAACATCAAGAAAACGTTTTTTGCTGATCAGAAGAGCCATGCGGCCCGCATGGACATTAACAGAACTTGAGGCGGGCCGCGTCAGGCGCCCAGAACCAGAAAAACTGGCTGTAGCCTGTTTTGCGCGATTATGACCGATTCCATTGGTATTTCTCACCATTGGGCGACCCCTAAAATGTTCCTAGACCCCAGGGACACTTGTGGGACAATTGTGGTCACTTGTAGCCTTAGTTGTCAACATGTTATGGTGTTTACAAACACTATATAAGGCCTCCAAGTTACAAACATTCTCAAACTCATTTCTGATCAACTCTGGAACTTCAAAGCTGATTCCAAGCCTTCCTAATCATCCATTAGACACTTGTAAGTAAGCATAACCTTCTCTAATTAAGTTTTGATTAGATTATAGCTTAAAAGTCAAACCGTCGTAATTACGGTTTGACTTATCAATAAATCCTTGACGGTTCGGTGTTAAGCTGAATCAAAGGTAGTTATAAGTTGGTAATTATGTGGACTTTAAACCCTTAAAAGGGCATCCACTGATCCCCATCCTAACTAGGTCATTTGTCGAGTCAAAGATGATTAGAAAAAGTCAACAGAAATGTAATCTTTCGTTTAATGCATAATTAACGATGTAAAAGGCGTGTAACCTATTTTATCATTCATATAACTTGATAATAATCATAAGAACTTGTCTAAGCTTGTTTGATTCGACAACTTTCTGTTTTGAACCGATTCGGAACCGAAAGTCGCAAAGCTTTGACTTTTGCTTTGACTTCAGTTCTGACCCGCTTTAGTATGATTTGGAAATGCCTTAGAGCTTCCTTAGGACCAGGCTACATGTTAGCATAACCCTCTGTGGTTGGTTCATTGATTGACCCATTCGTTTACGTGTTTCCGTTAATTGCTCATATGTTGACCATTATGCCCTTATTACCTTAAAACGTGATTTATGAAAATGTAAAAGTGTAGAAACCTTAGTTACTGATATATAAACTTGTATGCAAAGTTTGACATCAGTTTGAGGTGTAGATTGAGAGTTATGCTCATTAGCGTAAATTGAAGGCTTTATGTTAATTAAACGGCGTAATTAGCGTATAGCCTAGTTAAGCCTACTTTTGATATCAAACCTATTACCCACTGATCTAATATATTATTTTGGGATTTTTAAAGATTTTTAATTAATTTTAGGCTGAGCATAACTTATAGTCGTAGGCTTAATCCGGTAATTGTCGGTTTTGCCCTTACGGGCCATAAAATGAGTTTTACATATCTAAACGACTCCAAACCTTTTGCTACTGATCACATATGATAAATAAATTATTTTAAGCCTTCTGGAAATATAAAAATATCAGATTTAAGTATCGAACCCGGAAATGGCCTTTAATCGCCTTTTTAAGCGTTTTTAACGCATAGTATGTACTTAAACTATTTTAAACATACAAGGGTTGATACCTACTGATATTTGAGACAAATTATAATATTTTAACAGTAAGCAAAGGTTGATAAACTCAGACTTCAGTTTTGGGCTTTACGGCTTAAGTGAAATTACCAAAATGCCCTTCAGTGCATAGTTTGGTTATAACTGATAAATTTCATATGTATACTTTATCCTACTACTATAAATTATCAAAATAAGTATTTTCGCTGATTATACCAGACCTGTAACTCAGGTAAATACTTAAACTCTTTTATAACCTTTTAAATGACCAAACTACCCCTACGAGGCCTAGTTTGTGTTTAAATACGTTTTGGGCACAATGAAAGACAACTTACTGATGTCACAACATATTAGGAGCATATTAACTTAGGAAACCTGTAAATGGCTCATATGAATAACCGTTACGCTTATTACGCGTTCGGTTCGGTTTATGTAACTAGTTTGCATAAATTAGCCGAAACGGGTCAAACGTTATCGTTTTTATCTCAAAATCCAGAATGTGTTTAGTTTACCCATATTATACAAGTCTCCAAACTTGTCGGGTCTAAATCACATCCTATTCCGGTCTTCGCTTAATCATGCATTTTCAACCGTAAACCTTTCCTTAAAACTAACCGGTCTAAGTTACGACTTAAATAAGACCCGTTAGGAATTTAATAGGTTAATAAAACCTTCGTTCCAGATTGAGAGCCCCAGTAGAAGTACTTGTGCTTGCTGATTAGAATATACCGCTGAGTATAAATTGCATTGCTAGCTCAGGTAAATACTTTTAACTTATTTTCCCTTATACGGGCTTGGGATACGGTATTATAAAAATACCGCTTGGTCGGGTGTAGAAACCTTTTAATCGGAGATGATTAAATTGCATAATCCCGTTTTAATCTGTATTGATTGATAACAAATAACATTGGGGGTTAATGACCGTGTCCTGGATATCCTTGGCTCATTTTAAAAAGTGAATGGCCACGACGTAAGCACAAGGTGTAGGCAAAACACCTCCTGTTGCATATGTAAAATGTATACTCACTCGTAAGGGTATCTTCTTGTGAGATTATATTTGTGGTGTGTCGATTAATCTTGTCCGGCTTGTATTGTATAATCACCGGCCCTAAATGTTGGACAACCATGTAAATCGGATACAAGATCTTTATTAATAAAATTGTCCCAAGTATAAAAGATTAATTTTGCCTCTGTGCATTTTAATCCAGTTATAAAAGATATTTTATGCCACGTGCATTCAAATTAATTTTCTTAAACTCTTTTCAAAATTAGTCAGTTAATTGTATTTACCAGTGTAAACTGACGTATTTTCCAAAAGGTTAAGTGACAGGTACTATGCGTAATTGGCTGGGAGCTCAGGGCGTCATTAGGGAATCTTGCAAGTTCTAGATGCCTAAAGTCTGTTGAACAGTTTTCTTTTATTAATCCGCTTGTGGATCCTTTACCTTCCGTTGTAATACTTTGACATTACTTATATTCGGAATGTAATATATTTATCTTTTGCTTCCGCTGTGCATTATTATATTGTGTTGTTTGACTATGATGATCTCAACTACGTCACGATACTCCCCACCGGGCCCACCGGTGACACGTGGAAATCGGGGTGTGACATCATGCTAACCGAAAATTCATAATTTTCAATGTTGACGCTTTAACCCCTCGTATACGGATTTGATCATAACTTTCTAATACGATAACGAAACTTTATGAAATTTTTATCGTGCATTCTAGTGAGCATAATTAATCGTTACAAAGCTTCGGGTTTGCTAAAAGGTCAGTCAGAGGTATAACTTAAACATGTTGACACATTTAACCCCTGTAGTTTGTAATCTCTCACTTTCTTTCACAATTAGCTTCGTATGATCCATGATTTATTCGTTTAAGGGTATGAGCATCATGTAGGGTTACTATAAAGTATATTTATCCATTGATGACATTTTGAACCCTTATATTCACATACTTTCCATGTTTGTCAATTTTAGTCCTTCTAGAACATTCTTTCACACGTTCAAACCTATGACACGTGTCAACACATTATAGGACGTGAATTTTCGAGGTGTTACATCCTCACCCCCTTAAAAGAAATCTCGACCTTGAGATTTACTGAAATAAATAAGGGTACTTTTCTTTCATTGTGGACTCCACCTCCCACGTGTACTCAGGACCTCTAAGGGCATCCCATTTAACCTTTACTATTGGCACATGCTTCCTTCAAAGCTTCTTAACCTGTTGATCCTCGATCGACACAGGTTTTTCAACAAACTTCAAGCTCTCTTCTATGTGCACATCTGTATGTGGTATGACTAGTGATTCATCAGCGAAACACTTCTTCAGATTGCAGATGTGGAATACATTGTGAATACCACTGAGCTCTTCAGGTAAGTTTAACTTATAGGCAACTGATCTGACACGTTCGATGACCTCGAAAGGTCCTATGTATCTCGGGCTTAACTTGCCTTTCTTACCAAATTGCATCACTCCCTTCCAGGGTGATATTTTAAGCAACACTTTGTCACCTACCTCGAAGTTAAAAGGTTTACGCTTTAAATCTGCGTAGCTTTTCTGCCTATCCCTGGCAGCTTTTTGTCGGTCACGAATCTGGACAATCTTCTCCGTCGTTTCAAATACTATTTCCGGTCCTGACAGTTGGACATCTCCAACTTCCGCCCAACAAACGGGCGTTCTGCACTTTCTACCGTACAAGGCCTCGAAAGGTGCAGCCTTGATGCTGGTATGGTAGCTATTGTTATATGAGAACTCGATTAATGGTAGGTGGTTATCCCAACTACCACCTAAGTCGATTACACATGCACGAAGCATGTCTTCCAACGTTTGGATTGTACGCTCACTTTGGCCGTCCGTCTGAGGATGTTAAGCCGTACTAAAATTTAAGCGCATGCCCAGAGATTGTTGGAAACTTTTCCAAAAATGTGACGTGTATCTAGTATCTCTGTCAGAGATAATAGCCACAGGTACGCCATGTAGAGATACAATCTTATCTACGTACAATTGGGCTAACATGTCGGAGCTATAGGTCTCCTTGATGGGTAGGAAATGTGCTGACTTAGTCAGTCTATCGACTATCACCCATATGGTATCATTTCCTTTCCTTGTCTTTGGCAACTTGGTGATGAAATCCATTGTCACCATTTCCCACTTCCACGTGGGAAGTTCGGGCTGTTGTAGCAAACCTGACGGTTTCTGATGTTCAGCTTTGACTTGCGCACACCTCAAACATTTAGCTACATAGGTAGCTATAGACTTCTTCAAGCCTATCCACCAAAAGTTTGCCTTCAAATCCTTGTACATCTTATCAGCTCCAGGATGAACGGAATATTTAGAACTATGGGCTTCCTGGAGGATAACATCTCGAAGTCCCCCATGAACTGGAACCCATATTCGTCCATTTAACCTCAGGATTCTGTCCTTGCCACAGGATAACTGCTCCTCAGTTACTCCTAGCTTTTCATTAGGATAGTTAGCTTCCAACACAGCTTCCTTCTGTGCAGCTAACAATCTTTTGTTCAAACCGTTCTTTATCTCAATGCTCTTGGCATTGATCCTTATGGGTTTCACCCTTTGCTTTCGACTCAAGGCATCGGCGACTACATTTGCCTTGCCAGGATGGTATCTGATTTCACAATCATAATCATTCAACGTCTCCATCCATCGGCGCTGCCTCATGTTTAAATCCTTTTGGTTAAACAGGTGCAGGAGGCTCTTGTGATCAGAATAGATCACACACTTGATACCATATAAATAGTGCCTCCATAGCTTCAGTGCAAATACAACGGCACCAAACTCCAAGTCATGGGTGGTGTAATTCTTTTCATGCACTTTTAACTGTCGTGAAGCATAGGCAATAACTTTGCCTCTCTGCATAAGCACACATCCCATCCCGGTGTGCGATGCATCGCAGTAAACCACGAATTCTTCGGTACCTTCAGGCAATGTCAGTACATGAGCGTTGCTCAGCTTCTGCTTCAAGATATCAAAAGATTCTTGTTGCTTGGGTCCCCAGTTGAACTTAATCTTCTTCCTAGTCAAAGAAGTTAAGGGTGCAACAATCCTTGAAAATTTTTTGATGAAACGTCTATAATATCCTACCAAACCCAAGAAACTACGAATCTCTGTAGGCGTCTTTGGCTCTTGCCAGTTCATGACAGCTTCAACCTTAGCGGGATCCACTTGGATACCACGCTCACTAACCACATGTCCAAGGAATTGGACTTCACGAAGCCAAAATTCACATTTAGAGAATTTGGCGTAGAGCTTTTCCTGCTGAAGTAGTGAAAGAATACATCGAAGATGCTTCTCATGATCAGCTTGGTTCTTCGAGTAGATGATGATGTCGTCAATGAAGACGATGACAAATTTGTCCAAGTAGGGCTTACAGACACGATTCATGAGATCCATGAATGCGGCAAGTGCATTAGTGAGCCCAAAAGGCATCACTAGGAACTCGTAATGACCATAACAAGTCCTAAATGCAGTCTTGTGCACATCTTCATCTTTAACCTTTAGTTGATGATAGCCTGATCTTAAGTCAATCTTGGAGAAGTAACTTGCCCCTTGAAGTTGATCGAACAGATCGTCGATCCTGGGCAATGGGTACCTATTCTTGATAGTGACCTTATTAAGCTCTCGGTAATCGATGCACAGACGCATCGATCCATCCTTCTTTTTGACAAATAAAATCGGTGCTCCCCAAGGAGACGAACTAGGTCTAATGAAACCCTTGGCTAGCAACTCATCTAGTTGTGTCCTCAATTCCTTCATCTCTGTTGGTGCCAATCTATAAGGCGCCCTTGCTACTGGTGCTGCTCCATGGATGATATCAATTCTGAATTCTACTTGTCTATCTGGTGGTAAACCAGGTAGTTCTTCAGGAAAAACATCGGGATATTCAGAAATGACGGGGATGTCTTCCATCTTGGGTTTCGGCTCATCAATAGTAACCTGTGCCATGTAGATGACACAACCCTTCTTCAAACACCACGAGGCCATGAGCATAGTCACTTGCTCAGGCAGTCCATACCGGGTATCTCCCTGAATGGTAAGTGATTCACCAGATGGAGTCTTGATCACCACTTGCTTCTTACTTCAGACAATCTGGGCCTGGTTATGAGATAACCAGTCCATGCCTAAAACTATGTCGAAACCGACTAATTTCAAAGGAAGTAGGGACAAAGGAAAAGATTGGTTCTTAATGGATATAACACAACCATCTAACACAGTTGAGACGGTTTCTATGGTGCCATCAGCTAATTCCACCTCATACTTCACACTTAAGGTTTTTACTGGTAATTTCAACAACTCACAAAACTTATTATCTACAAATGATTTATCAGCGCCTGAATCAAATAGCACTCTCGCATAAACATCATTTATAAGGAAGGTACCTGTGATCACATTGTCGTCTTGCACAGCTTCCTTCGCATCCATCCTAAAGACCCTAGCATTGGTCTTCTTTCCTTCATCAGCTTTTTTTGCATATTTTGGGCAGTTGGACTTGATATGCCCCTTTTCGTTGCAACTGTAGCACGTTGCGACCTTCAACTTTTTGCAATCCAAGGTCTTGTGTTCCTTGGACTTGCATATCCCACATGCAAAAGTTCTCGACTGGGTCTGCGAGTTTGATTCATATCTGCACTTCCCGAAGTGCTGTTTCTTGCAGACCTTACACTTGGGCTTATCACCAGTTTGATGCCCATCCTTCCTAGATCCTGACCCCTTCCTGTGGTCATTATTTCCCCTGTGCTTCTTATCCGAACGTCGTGAGTTGTCATCCTCACGCTTTCTTTTCTCGGCATCCGTGTTCCTCAGCGATCTTTGTCTGACCGCGTCCAGTGTGAGGGACAAAGATATATCAGCTACAGATCTGAAAGTAGCTGGCTGAGAGGCTTTTACATTTGCCTTAATTTCTGGGGCTAAACCCCCAATGAAACGAGCTATTCTTTTGGGTTCCGGGGTCACCAGATAAGGAACCAACCTTGACATTGTATTAAAGTTCGTAAGGTAAGCTTGGCAATCCAGATTCTTCATCACCAACGACAGGAAATCAGACTCAATCTTCTCAACCTCATGCTGGGGACAGTAGTTGTCTCTGATGAGGGTAACAAATTGTTCCCATGTCATATTGTACAGTGGAATTTTCCCAGTAGCTTGAATCAACGATCTCCACCAGGCTAAGGCCTCACCTTTGAACGATTGAGACACAAACTTTACCACATCTCTATCAGCGCACCCGCTGATATCAACCACGGTATCCATCTCATCCAGCCATGTCATGCAGTCTATAGCTCCTTTCTCTCCAGTGAAATCCCTGGGTTTGCATGAAACAAAGTATTTGTAGGAGCAACCCTTATCACGGGGTCCTTGATTCAGTATGATCTTTTGAGATGGGACACTTTGATGGTTTGAAGAGTGACGATCGTCATCATCTTTCTTGGGTTCTTCCTTCTTGGATGGTGGCTTGCTGTGAGCCTGATAATGAGTCTTAGGCTTTGAATGGGGTACCGATTGGGTTGTGCTTCGAGTACCACTTGTTTCACTATACTGCCTATCCAAGGCTTTTGTGACGGCATTGTCGATTAATGCCTGGAGTTCAGCACCAGACACATTGAACCTGGTGGTGTCATCGTTCTCCTTTGGCTGACTATTGATTTCATCAAAGTCCGCCATGTATCTTGAACTGTTACATAAGATATCGACAATAATTTATTTGGGAGTTTATTATGGAATTTTCTTTTAGGGCAATTCATTAACCATGGTGAACATAGACCATATTTGGTTAATTTGTTACTCACATTTATTTAGGATTTTATTATAGCCTATCCTAAATATAAAACAGTAACAGTATTATTAGCACAAAAGGCCTAGTCACAGGGACATGTTTTTAAATCATAAGCCATGATTTCGGAGAATCAAGGCATTAAGGTTTGAACATAGTTCATTACCTTCCTCTGACAGGGAGTCATAGACTACCACTGTCTTTTGTCTTATATGACAATGAGTATGGCCCGTAGGCACTATATAACCAATGTATGGTCAAAATAGGATCATCTTAATTGATGATTTAAACCCATGATTCATAGATCATTAAATTGGGTTAGGAATCTTTGGAAGAATCCGAATATAAGAATGATGTGTGTGATTTTAACGAATCACGTCTGCCAGGAGCGTTAACATGTTTTCAGATGTTAACTGGGATTTGAATCCTTTAAACAGGTCTTACCATCTTGGCCAGGTCTTATAATGACATATAAGCTAGGTTATACCTTTGAGATTCTTATTCAATATATAATAGGCAGATTATTTTAAAAGGAATTATTTTTTTTTTTATTTATTTCATGTAATATATTTATGCATATAATGGCAGAAATGAAATTTATAAACTTAACATTCCATTAACATTTAAAAGAGTACACTTTGCCCTAAACGGGAATTTTAATAGACAAATTACCCACGCAGGGGTTTAACTGAAATTACAAGTCCACGCAGGGACCAAATACTAGAATAGATGTCCACGCAGGGACTAAAAAGACAAGTCCACGCAGGGACTAAATACACAGATAAATGTCCACGCAGGGACTTGATTGAAATAGATAATACAACAACACATGTAGGGATTTAATGATCCCTTTTCTTCTTCCCCTTCAGCAAGCTTGCCAGGCCTTTGAGGAATCCCCTGTTGTTCCTGCGTTCTTCCTGAAACTCATGCTCCACCCGACTTAGTCTTTGGAGGATTTCCTCCTGTTCCGGCGGGGAAAATCATGGCGACTGCGATTGCTGTCAAATCGGTGGTCGAGCTGGTACTTGATATCCATGAGTTGGATATCCTACTCCCCAAGGAGCTCCATAGGGTCCTTCAGGGTGAAGGGCAAGGTAGTTTGATGCCACTTGGTAAGGGTCTTCTGCATAGTTATAATGGGTGTGAGTCGCTGCTCAAACGGATTGTACGCCATTGAACCAGCGTACGCAGGAATCGGGTTTTCAAAACCCATCGGTGGTGGTTGTGGTGCAACTGGTGCAAAAATCACTTCAGGAATCGGGTTTGAGGGTCCACCCATTTGTGGGTCCTCTTGCAGTGGCGGATAGCGACTGCCACTGGAGTGTCGAGGGGTGCTAAAGTGAATATCCCCTGCTCGCGCAGACATACGTGCGCCCGTTCTCCTACGCCTTGGTGGTTCTGGAGGTGCTTGATGAACTGGCTACGGTGGAGGCGGTGGCGTGACTGCCACGAATCGTGAATTCCCAGAGGGATCCTGCTGCTGCTGCTGGTGAGGTGATGAATGGTGCGAAGGTGTGAAGTACCATTCATGTTGGTTAAACCTCGCTTGATAACTATCTGGACCACCGTAGGGTGATCCGTGGAAAGAAGATCCATCCGAGATCTCGATGGGATGGTTAGGGGTACCGCTTGCAGGTTCGACGGGATCCGTGTCCTCGTCCATGTCCATAGCATTATCTTCCGAGAAGTGGTCCTCCGGTCCCAATGGGTTAAAACCCACTGGTTCTTGGATATAATTTGCCGGGTTGAACCGGCCCTGAAAAACATGAGTGGGGTTACCAAAAGAATTGTGCGAAAGGGATCGCTGGAGAGGTATATATGAAGGTTGTGGGTTATCGGGCTCGTTTTCTGACTGTGGCCCATAGGAGTTACGATAGAGAGGCGTTGAACTGTGTGAGACAGACCGTCTAGCGGGCTCAAAAAGGTTCCTCCTGTTTCCTTGCGGATCGGCACTCATTGTAGTGGAAGGAGTTCGCCGGTGAGAAGGCCCGGCCTCGTGATCGTTAGGGGCGGTGATTGGCCCCTTGCCTCGTCCTCCTCGTCGAAATCTTGGCAGCATAGTTAAACCTGTCAATATAAACAAAGATAACAACAAGAATATATATAATAAAAGACAAAAAATAAAACAAAGCAGAATTTGTCCTATGTTATTTGTCTAGACTCGAAAATTTAGGAATGTGCAATCGTGTCATTGAGATTAAACACAAAAGGCTAGTGTTTAATTCACTCAATGTTCGCTCTGATACCAACCTGTCACACCCCGATATTTCCACGTTTGACCGGTGGGCCCGGTGGGGGAGTATCGTGACGTGGTTGGTAACATTACAGTCAAACAACACAATATTTAAATGCACAGCGGAAGCAAATGAAAGATATATTTCAACCGAATATAATTGTAATATCAAGTATCACAAACAGTTGAAAATAATCCACAATTGGATCAAAAATAAATAGGAAACATTGTTCAACAGTTTTTGACGTCCGAGCTTGCGAGACTTATTGTGGACGCTAGGAGAAAGCCAGCCTAGTTCGCTTAGAATGTGATTTAGACCCGACAAGTTTGAAGACTTTCCTTATATGGGTAATCTAAGTACATTCTGAATTCTGAGATAAAAATGATAAGGTTTGACCCGTTTCGGCTAATTTATGCAAACTAGTTACATAAACCGAACCGAACGCGCAAGAGGCGTAACGGGTAATCATGAGAGTTATTTACAGGTTTCCTAAGTTAATATGCCTCAAATATGTTGTGACATCAGCAAGATATCTTTTATTATGCCCGAAACGAATTTAAACTCAAACTATGCCCCGTAGGGGTATTTTGGTCATTTACAAGGTTATAAAAGAGATTAAGTATTAACCTGAGTTACAGGTCTGATATAATCAGCAAAAATACTTGATTTACTAAGTTATAACAGTAGGGTATTGCATATATGTGAAATTTATCAATTATAACCAAACTATGCACCGTAGGGGCATTTTGGTAATTTCACATAAGCCGAAAAGCTCAAAACTGAAGTCTGAGTTAAACAACTTTTGCTTACTATTAAAATATTATAATTTACCTAAAATATCAGTACGTATCAACCCTTATATGTTTAAAATAGCTTTAGCACACACTATGCGTTAAAAACGCTTAAAAAAGGCGATTAGAAGTCGTTTCCGGGTTCTATATAGAAAGCTGGTATTTTTATTATTCCAGAAGGTTTAAAATAATTTATTTATCATATAAAATCATTAACAAAGATTATTGTCATTTCATATTTCCAAAATTCTCGTTTTATGGTCAAAAGGGCATATTTGTCAACATTAGGCAATTAACGGAAATATGTAAACGAATCGGACAATCAATGAACCAACCACAGAGGGTTATACCATCATGTAGCCTGGTCCTAAGGAAGCTCTAAGGCATATCCAAATCATACTAAATCGGGCCAGAACTGAAGTCAAAGCAAAAGTCAAAGTTTTGCGACTTTCGGTTCCGAACCGGGTCTAAACAGAAAATTGTCGGATCAAACAAGCTTAGACCAGTTATAATACTTATTACCAAGTTATATGAGTGAAAAAATAGGTTACACGCCTTCTGCATTGTTAATTATGCGTTAATTCGACGATTAGCATTCTGTTGACTTTTTCTAATCAACTTTGACCCGACAAATGGTCTAGATAGAGTGGGAATCAGAGGGTAATTACGACGGTTTGAATTTTAAGCTAAAACTAAGTAAAAAATCAACTAGGAAAGGTCAAGGGTGCTTACCAAAGCCCTATGCACGACTAGGAATGTCTTGGGTCTGCTTTGGAGCTCCAGAAGTCTTCAAGAATGCAGATGGAAGGTGTGCTCATAAGGTTGCAACATAAGGCCTTTATATAGTGCTTAAAATTCAATAGATTGTTGACAAACAAGTCTATCATGTGCCCCTGATCACCCACAAGTGTCCCTAAGGACTAAAAAGCATGTAGGGGTCGCCCATGGAAGAGGAAAATCATTTTTAAGTCGGTTATAGGGCTGAACAGGCTGCTGCCTGTTGTTTCTGCATCTGGGGACCTCACGCGGCCCGTATAAGGCCTTGGCAAGGCCTACGCGGCCCGCCTGAAGCCTGACTTTAGGTAAAAACCTTTTTGCTTTTTGGCACTTGGCTCTTGGTCGTTCGAAGGGTCAACCGAACTTTATTTCTTGCATTTTGAGCCCCTCAACTTGACTTATAAGGGGTTCATGACTTATACCCACTTTGCTAAGTTCTTGGTCACTTCATGTTAACCGAAAAGTCATAATTTTCAATGTTGACGCTTTAACCCCTCGTATGAGGATTTGATCATAACTTTCTCATACGATAACGAAACTTTATGAAATTTTTATCGTGCATTATAGTGAGCATAATTAATCGTTACAAAGCTTCGGGTTTGCTAAAAGGTCACTCAGAGGTATAACTTAAACATGTTGACACATTTAACCCCTGTAGTTTGTAATCTCTCACTTTCTTTCACAATTAGCTTCGTATGATCCATGATTTATTCGTTTAAGGGTATGAGCATCATGTAGGGTTACTGTAAAGTATATTTATCCATTAATGACATTTTGAACCCTTATATTCACATACTTTCCATGTTTGTCAATTTTAGTCCTTCTAGAACATTCTTTCACACGTTCAAACCTATGACACGTGTCAACACATTATAGGACGTGAATTTTCGAGGTGTTACATTAACCAATCAATATATGAAGTAATAAGAGATTATGAGGGCTCACCACTAGCAACAAGGCTAGGAAGATTACTAGAACTTGAAGATGCCAAAAGTGTTGGATAAAATCAAATGAAGAAGGTTCTTCAAGATCCATGAGCACCGAGCCTCGTTAGTGACCTTCTAGCACCTTATGTAAGCCTTGAAATGGATGAACAATGGATGAAAATGGTGGATGTATGATGGTGGGTTGGAGCCGTGAGCAAGGAGGGGGTGGAGGGGAAGATGAAGTGTGTTTTTGTGTGTGAGAGATGTAGGAGGATGGTGATCTTCTTATAGTACTTGCATATCTTTTTACAAATCTTTGGAGAGCTTATAAGATTACGTGATATCATGGCAAGATTTTTGGAGGATTTAATAGGATTTAGTAAAGATTTTATGGGGACCCACTTCATGACCATCCCAACTAGAGGGGGGGGTTAAGTGTAAATTTCATTCCCTAATTACATAAATAAGCAAGCTTTCGAGTATAAAGTTTAGGGATTTAATGCGTTATTACGTTATAAGGGGTGTTATGGTGTTCGGGGACCATAACTAGTTCAGAAACATTAAAATAATGCTTCTAGTAATATATTTATGTTTCGGGTAATGTCCGGTTGTTCGGTTAAATACCGGTTCGTTAAAGTGCTAAATTGCACCGTTTAGTGTCTTTTAAGTATCCTTTTGTAACCCTTTTAATTCCCAATGCTTAGGAGGCTATTCTGGATAATAAAACATGAATTCTGCATAATATATCAAGGTTAAAATGCTGAATCATGGCTTATTATAGTTGAATTTAATAAAATTCTGCACTTAAAGTGCGTTTCGGGTGCTTTTTAGTGCGTATTTTAGCTTCCGGAAAGTCTATATGTTAACCCTTGTATGTACTCCTGGGTTTTAATGTATTCTTGACGTTGGACCTACACCTAGGCCCCAATTCTAATGTCTGACTGCTTTCTGCTGAATTGTTGACATAATGTGTCTTACCGGTGAGTTTACTAGTATTTCTGACGCAACGCTCTCGTTAATGCATAAAGCAATATTTGTAGTATAAAACGTGCATGAATTCACAAGTATAGCATGTATTTTAACAATGTTGACATTTAAGCACATAATTGCAGTTATCAAGTATTAATTAAATTGTACGGAAATTACCGGTTTTGTGCCAGTTGTCACAGTCTCCCCCCGTTAAAAGAATTTCGTCCCGAAATTCAGGCTGAACTAACTCTAGTAGGAGTTTTCTTGAACAGGTGGGGGTACTTTTCTTTGAACTGGTCTTCACGTTCCCACGTGTACTCGGGTCCGTGCTTGGAGTTCCAACGTACTTTGACAAGTTTGACAGTGCTCCTCCTGGTCTTGTTGACTTTCCAGTTTGTAACCTCAACGGGTTGTTCTGTAAATTGGAGGGTGTCATCTATATGCACTTCATCCACAGGGATGATCACGTTTTCTTGTGTTGGACTCTTTTTGAGGTTGGATACATGGAACGTATCATGTACTCCGTTAAGTTCTTCCGGTAATTCCAACTTGTATGCCACGGTTCCAATTCTTTGTGAGATTCTGAATGGTCCGATGTATCGGGGATTCAGCTTTCCACGTTTCCCGAATCTTACTACTCCCTTCCAAGGTGAGACTTTTAACAACACTTTGTCTCCCACCTCGAATTCTAGTGGTTTTCGTCTTTGATCAGCGTAGCTCTTTTGTCGATCTCGAGCCGCCTTTATGCGCTCTCGGATCTGTATGATTTTTTCGGTTGTCTCTTGCACAAGTTCAGGACCAACCATACGTTTATCTCTAGTGTCTGCCCAACATAAGGGCGATCGGCACTTGCGGCCATACAGAGCTTCGAACGGTGCGGCTTTTATGCTTGTATGATAAATGTTATTGTAGGAAAACTCTACTAACGGTATATGAGTATCCCAGCTGCCGCCTAAGTCCATGACACATGCACGGAGCATATCCTCTAGTGTTTGTATGGTTCGTTCGCTCTGGCCGTCTGTTTGTGGATGGAAGGCCGTGCTTAGATCTAATTGAGATCCAAAGGCTTCCTGAAAGGATTGCCAGATTCTTGAGACAAAACGTCCATCTCTTTCTGAAATGATTGAGATAGGCACTCCATGACGTGCCACGATTTCTTTTAAGTATATTTTAGCAAGCTTTCCAGTGCTGTCTTTTTCTCGGATCGGTAGGAAATGCGCAGATTTCGTCAATCGATCAACTATCATCCAGATCATATCGTGCCCTCTAGGGGTCCTGGGTAATTTTGTTATGAAGTCCATTGAGATTTGCTCCCACTTCCACATGGGAATTTCTGGTTGTTGCAGTAGGCCAGACGGTTTCTGATATTCAGCCTTAACCTTAGCACACGTTAGGCACTTTCCAACATAGATACCGACATCGCTTTTAAGTCTTGGCCACCAATAGTAGTCTTTCAAGTCTTGATACATTTTGTCCGATCCTGGATGGATCGAGTATCTCGACTTATGAGCTTCATTATGGATGACTTCTCGAATATTTCCATAGAGCGGAACCCAAATACGCCCCTTAAAGTACAAGGTTCCCTATTTGTTTGGCACCAAATATTTTAGCATACCTCGGAGGTATTCAGCTCTACGGTTCTCCATCTTAAGGGCTTCTTGTTGTGCGTCGCGAATGCGCGTAGTGAGGTTCATTTGAATAGTCATTTCCAATGCTCGAACCCTTAGGGTCTTAACCCTTTCTTTCCAGCTTAACGCGTCTGCTACAACGTTTGCTTTTCCAGGATGGTACTTAATCTCACAGTCATAGTCGTTTAGCAGCTCGACCCATCGTCGCTGACGCATGTTTAGTTCCTTTTGATCAAATATGTGTTGTAGACTTTTGTGATCTGTGAAGATTGTACATCGAGTACCATATACATAGTGTCGCCAGATCTTCAAGGCGAATACCACGGCGCCTAGCTCCAGGTCATGCGTGGTATAATTCCTTTCATGTACCTTCAATTGTCTCGAAGCGTAAGCGATGACTTTTTGACGTTGCATAAGCACGCAACCCAAACCTTTTCGTGAAGCGTCGCAGTATACCACAAAGTCTTCAGTGCCTTCGGGTAAGGATAGTATTGGTGCATTGCATAGCTTATTTTTGAGCAGTTGGAAGGCTTCTTCCTGCTTGTCACCCCATTCGTACTTCTTGTCTTTCTGAGTAAGAGTGGTTAGCGGTTGAGCTATCTTTGAGAAATTCTCAATAAACCGTCGGTAATAGCCCGCTAAACCCAAAAATTGTCGAACTTCAGTTGGGGTTTTGGGGGCTTCCCAATTCTTTATTGCTTCAATCTTGGATGGGTCTACATGAATGCCCTTCTCATTCACAACGTGACCAAGAAATTGTACTTCGCGAATCCAAAATTCGCATTTTGAAAACTTTGCATAAAGTTTCTCTTTCTTTAGTAGTTCCAGAATAGTTCTGAGGTGTTGCTCGTGCTCTTCTCTTGTTCACGAGTAAATCAGGATATCGTCGATAAATATAATCACGAATTTATCGAGATATGGTTTACAAACGCGGTTCATCAGATCCATAAAGGTCGCTGGTGCGTTCGTCAGTCCGAATGGCATTACAAGGAACTCGTAATGCCCATATCGCGTTCTGAATGCAGTCTTTGGTACACTTGCCTCTTGAATCCTTAACTGATGGTATCCAGATCGAAGATCGATCTTGGAATAGTAGCTCGATCCTTGCAATTGATCAAATAAGTCATCAATCCTCGGTAATGGGTACCGATTCTTGATAGTGAGTTTGTTCAACTCTCTGTAATCAATACACATCCGCAGTGTTCCATCTTTCTTCTTTACGAACAATACTGGAGCTCCCCAAGGTGAGAAGCTTGGCCTTATGAATCCTTTATCCAACAACTCCTGGAGTTGTGTAGATAATTCTTGCATCTTGGATGGTGCAAGCAGATAGGGTGCCTTGGCTACAGGAGCGGCTCCTGGAACCAAGTCTATACGGAATTCGACTTGTCGTTGCAGAGGTAGTCCTGGCAGATCTTCGGGAAAAACATCAGGGAATTCCTTCACCACAGGAATGTCTTTGAGTTTTGGCTCCTCAGCCTTCTTGTCTACAACGTGCGCTAGGAAAGCAACACATCCTTTCCTTAAGCACTTCCGTGCCTTCATACATCTGATGATTCGTAGAGGCGCGTCTCGTTTTTCTCCATGTACGACAAGAGTTTCATCATTCGCCAGAGGGATGCGAATGATTTTCTCGTGACAAATAACTTCAGCTTTGTTCTTGGACAACCAGTCCATTCCGACCACTACATCGAAGCTACCCAATTGAATAGGTAAGAGGTCGATGCTAAATCTTCGTTCACCCAGTTCTAATGTGCAACCTCTGGCGACTTCGCCTGATTCAACAAGTTTACCATTGGCTAGTTCTATGGAATAAGGAATATCTAATCTACTAGATTCTATTCCAAGCATACGTTTAAATTCCACAGACATGAAGCTATAGTCGGCACCAGTGTCAAATAATATGGATGCAAAGTGATTGTTAACGAGAAACATATCGGTGACCACATTAGGGTCCTCGCGTGCGTTCTTTGCTCCAATCACAAATGTCCTAGCCTGAGCATTGTTTCCCTTCGGGCAGTCTTTCATGAAATGATCCTTGCTTCCACAACTGAAGCATCCTTGGTTCTGCCCAGCTCTATTACCATTCCGGTTACCATTTCCATTTCCACCATTGTTTCTATTACCATTACCATTGCGGCCTCCAATACTTTTTCCCCAACAATCCTCGGTACGATGGCCTGACCTCCCGCAGTTCTCGCATTTTCCAATGCGACAATTTCCCACGTGGTGAAAGTCACAGCGGTTGCATTTGGGCAGAGTGCCCTGATACTCCTTAGTTCCTGTATCATTTGGAGCCGCGAAGGTTCTTGCCTCCATAGGTTGGTTAGTATCATGCTTCTTGTTGTTCGAACCCTTGTTGTTGCTACGGGTTGCTTGGTTCAGATTTGAATGTTTCCTCTTCTTGTCGCCAGACGACTCAGCATGCGTCTCGGTCTTTTCAGGGGGGTTCAGCGATAACTTCTTCATACGAACACAATCTTCAGTAAGGCTGACAGCCAGGGTTACAGCCTCAGTGATTGTTGCAGGTTTGGCCGAAGTTACCATGCTGCGAAATTCCGGAGCCAATCCCCAGATGTAGCGTTCGACGCGCTTAAATTCAGGAGTCACCATGTACGGAATCACTCTTGATAGATCATGGAACCTTCGGGTATAACCAATAATGTCAGCACCTTCCATGGATAGTTTCCAGAACTCAGTCTCCAACCTTTGGAGTTCAGCACGTGAGCAATACTTTTCTCTCATTTTCTCTTTCAGCTCATCCCAAGACATGCCATATGCGGCCTCATCACCCAGAGTTTGGACTTGCAAATTCCACCAAGTCAAAGCTTCATCAACAAGCAACCCAGTAGCAAAAGTGACTTGTTGGTCTGCGGTACACTTGCTCATACAGATAGTGGCTTCAGTCTTCTCAGTCCAGCGCACGAAAGCCACTGCACCTCCAGTGCCATCGTAGTTTAGTGGCTTGCAGTCGAGAAATTGCTTAAAGGTGCAGCCTGGAATTGATCCGACCAATTCACATGTGAGCAATCGAAGAAATAATGAAACAAGGACCGTTCATAAATTTCTCTATGTTTAGCAAATCATCTTAAGGTTACCTTGAGCTGTGTTTCCTCCAGACGAATCTCCATGTCCGTTGCGTCTAGTGTTGCTTGGTCTACCACTGTCTTCAGTACGGGTTTCCTCGTATTGGGCGATAGCTGCGGAGATCCTTTCTTCCAGTAGGGCGTTCAATTCTTCAGCAGTCCTCGGTAGGAGAGGAGGAGGAGGTTGATCATCATTACGAGTATTCACAGTTTTCCTGGGTGCCATGTTCTATCGGAACATAACACAACTGCGAGACAGTAGTAGTATATATATACAGGCATATACCACATAAGTGACATCAAACAATTTTTTTACTCCAGCAGAGTACTTAATAGGCTGGGGGAGGGGTGTTCACATTTGACCTTTTCTTGCACTGAGGGAATCTATACGTGACAAGACTTGCTGTGATTTCTGTGCACTGAATTCCATAATTATGTATGCATCCATAATTACGTAACTCCTTGCACAGTCCGCACAGTTCGTTTCATCCACGTATCTCTTCCTTTAGATAGGTCACTGTTTTTAGGCAAAGTTACGTATACTAGTGGTATTCTATTTCTAGTATATGTAAGTATCAATTATCACACATAATCACAAGTAATTCTTAATCACAGACAAGTGCTACTCCAGTGCACCCTAAGTCTCGTAGTGTCTTTTCTCGACTCTTTGTAAACAGTTTCAGGTAGAGGATGTCGCGGAAAGTTTTATGCAATGAAAACTTTTTGAAAATTGTTTTCGTGAAAGGATCCTAGAGATTGTAGACTAGACTCGAGAAGGAATCCTAGTTCACTACAATCGCAGCTCTGATACCAATCTGTCACACCCCTTTCTGCGGCGGAAGCACGAGGTGTGATCATGAAAGGTTCTCATTGCATACGAAAGGTAAACATACATGCTCATAAAAATAACTTCAAATGCCAAAACATTACATAACTGAAATCATGGTTTAAGCGTTTACATCAAAAGACAGCATATTGTCTGAAAGTTTACAACTTTATTCAAGCTAAACATAAATGACATCCAAGAGCATGAGTAAGACCACGCACACATCCACTTTCAGTTACCTGAAATACATGTGAGTTTTGGAAAAACGTCAACATAATGTTGGTGTGAATTCATGCAGTTCTTGTATTGAACGTTGTATACTTTGTATGAAAAACATGGTATGTATCTCGTATAAAACAAGTATTTCTGTATGTATCAAGTTTCTCTGAATGCATCAAGTATTTATGAATGTATCAAGTATTTATGAATGTATCAAGTAATTCTGAATGTATCAAGGTTGGTAATGGGTTGCAAGGCCATTAACATGTGACACGACATAGGAAGCCACCAAACCTAGGCATTTTTGTCGACTTTGACTGAGACACAGAAGCACTCATTGGTAGAAGTAGGCCAAGAGTGGGGTTGCCTGAAACCCATTAGATCTAACCTTTTGTTCCGCGGTCTGAATGTATACGTTGATTAATGGTGCTTATGGTACCTTATCCGTGACACGATTTCTCGTATCATTTCTCAGTTCTTGTATCCATCATATCAAGTATCAATTCTCAGTTCTTGTATCCATTATATCAAGTATCAATTCTCATGTGTTCACCCCAAGTTTAAAAGTATGTAAAAGATTAAAAGTGGGGATACGAACTCTCTTGTAAACATTTAGTAACATGTATTTAACCCCCGGAGTTATAAAACTGAAAACAGTTAAAAGAAAAGGGGGAGCATGAACTCACAACTTTGCGTTCCTTGTGTCGTAAACTTCATCGGGTTTTGCTTATATAGCATCGTGACCTAAACGTGTTTTATTAACGTTAGTCACTAGACTTGTATCGCACAAGTACAAGTCACTATCTTTTGTATATGTTTTCTTGTGTTAAAAATAATTTATATTTTTAACTATGTATCTTACTTATATTATTTTCTCAAAAATTAATATAAGTATCTTGTATTTTTCACCTGAATTATGTATTTTGTCCAAGTAATATATTTTCATAAATATATCTTCTTGTATGTGTCTAAGCATGTTGTATGTGTATTTTTGTATTTTTACTTCTTAGGAGTACTTATTGTATTTTCAAGTCCTAATACACTATCACGTATATTACATACTACATACACTTAGCACAAAATTTGGTGATCAATAAATATATATATTTTTCTCAAAAATATACATACTTAATATCAATTTATCCTTGAAGTAATCATCATTTCTTAACTTGATGTTTACACCAAAAATTAGGGAAACCTTGGTAAACATTTTTAGGGAATAAGTTTCACCAAAACTTATATTTTTCTAAGTGTCAAAATTTATAGAAATTTTGACAGAGTTTCCCCTAAAAATGGAGGTTTCCCATGTTTTCAAAACATGTGTTTATTTTCTTTTAAAATCATCACAACAAACAACAACTCATTTAACACTACCGAGTATCAAAATCAAGTAAATTATACTACATCATGAACTTGAAACTTTGTAAAATCTTGTAGTAATTTACCATGTTATTTAGTAGGTTTAGTTACCCTTAAAAACATGGTTGTTTGTTTGTAAATCTCATTCTTGAAGGAGTTAGTCATTTACAACTTGTAAGATGATTTTTCTAAAAATATTCCTTTTATATTTTTCTTGTTTCATAAGTGTTTATACACTTGTTTTTCTAATAAAAATAGTGTAGGTTCAAGTAAAAACCAAGATCTTTTAGAAATCACATTTTAAACTTGGTTCTTTTAGGAAAACCATTCATAAGTCTTAGATCTATAAGTTTAACAACTCACTTGATTATCATTTTTCAAGAAATCAATTTATTTCCATGTTCATGTCTACACAAGGAGATGATTATCTTATGTTAGCACATAAGCATCCCCTAACTTGCTAGATCATGTGTTTAATCACAATCTAGCAAGCTTCATATGATGATTAACATCATCACCCCAAATAAACAACAACAAGTATCACATGTATACTAAACATCACTATTTCATCAAGATTCATCATATATATAAGCTTTATGTTCATGATTCTTGTTCAAGTTCTTTAGTTTTCATAAGATTTTCACCATAATATATCTTTTAACCAATCAATATATGAAGTAATAAGAGATTATGAGGGCTCACCACTAGCAACAAGGCTAGGAAGATTACTAGAACTTGAAGATGCCAAAAGTGTTGGATAAAAGCAAATGAAGAAGGTTCTTCAAGATCCGTGAGCACCGAGCCTCGTTAGTGACCTTCTAGCACCTTATGTAAGCCTTGAAATGGATGAACAATGGATGAAAATGGTGGATGTATGATGGTGGGTTGGAGCCGTGAGCAAGGAGGGGGTGGAGGGGAAGATGAAGTGTGTTTTTGTGTGTGAGAGGTGTAGGAGGATGGTGATCTTCTTATAGTACTTGCATATCTTTTTACAAATCTTTGGAGAGCTTATAAGATTACATGATATCTTGGCAAGATTTTTGGAGGATTTAATAGGATTTAGTAAAGATTTTGATGGGGACCCACTTCATGACCGTCCCAACTAGAGGGGGGGGTTAAGTGTTAATTCCATTCCCTAATTACATAAATAAGCAAGCTTTCGAGTATAAAGTTTAGGGAATTAATGCGTTATTACGTTATAAGGGGTGTTATTGTGTTCGGGGACCATAACTAGTTCAGAAACATTAAAATAATGCTTCTAGTAATATTTTTATTTTCCGGGTAATGTCCGGTTGTTCGGTTAAATACCGGTTCGTTAAAGTGCTAAATTGCACCGTTTAGTGTCTTTTAAGTATCCTTTTGTAACCATTTTAATTCCCAATGCTTAGGAGGCTATTCTGGATAATAAAACATGAATTCTGCATAATATATCAAGGTTAAAATGCTGAATTATGGCTTATTATAGCTAAATTTAATAAAATTCTGCACTTAAAGTGCGTTTCGGGTGCTTTTTAGTGCGTATTTTAGCTTCCGGAAAGTCTATATGTTAACCCTTGTATGTACTCTTGGGTTTTAATATATTCTTGACGTTGGACCTACACCTAGGCCCCAATTCTAATGTCTGACTGCTTTCTGCAGAATTGTTGACACAATGTGTCTTACCGGTGAGTTTACTAGTATTTCTGACACAACGCTCTCGTTAATGCATAAAGCAATATTTGTAGTATAAAACGTGCATGAATTCACAAGTATAGCATGTATTTTGACAATGTTGACATTTAAGCACATAATTGCAGTTATCAAGTATTAATTAAATTGTACGGAAATTACCTGTTTTGTGCCAGTTGTCCTATCCCAGGCTCAATACACTCGTGACATCTTGCATCGGGCCAGCATGACGGGCTGTAAACATGAGATAGTATTCTTATCAAGTTATGTACTACAATCTTGGATTTTTGGATAATTATTGTACATGATAGCAATGTTTTCATTTGTACAAAAATAAGAAAACGGGATTTAACAAAAATAAGATTCAAATATATTGGTAGATTTCATTTGCACTAGCCCATTTCAAGTATATTTCATAGTTTAAATCACGAACCCTGATATGCGTAAAATGCAACATATAAATTATATCAAATAAGGTATAAAATCAACCATTTTTATATACTAATGATAGAAAAAGTGTGTTTCTTTGTATACTTTTTTATTTTCAGGATTAAAAGAGATTATATGTACAAAAGGAACAAATTAACGGCAAAAACCAACATAAATACAAAAGAATAGAAGTTGACGCACCTACCCTTCAAGCTTCATCCCGAGACCAAAAACAACAAATCAGAAGACAAGCACGGGTCATGCTACCAAGGCATGGGGTCGTGCCCCATTCCAAAATCCATGAAGGAAAAGACAAATAGAAGGAGACAAGAGATACGTGCCGTGGTCAACTCCCAGATATGAAAAGTCTCCCAAAGTACAGCAAGTACAAGACCACGGGACCGTGCCCTCTGACACACGAGCCATGTGCGCATACAGACCGACACAACTCATTAAATGAAGATAGATAAGAAAAGGACACGGGGCCATGCCCCCTGGGCACGGAATCGTGTGAAGGGTCTGTTTCCAGCTATAAATAGAGGTGTTTGGTTTAATTGCAAACCATCATCTGTCACACCCTCAAATTCCACATGCGGAGTTCTACCGCGAGGAGCGTGACAAACTAGGATCATAGTCATTGTCATACGGAACGACCACTATATGAGTTTAAAAATTTTCCTAATTTTCTCAATAATGAGAAAATATTGTTTATACGAATGAGTTGCGGAAGCGTAACAATTACAAAACCAAAATAGTTAATGTAATTTAAAACCGAGTCTATTTGTTTGATGAAATCAATGCGACTTCAAAGTGCATCCTAGTCCTGATGTGTGCTACCTTAGCAACCTAAGAAAGACATGCAAGAACAAGTGTTAACACATAATGATGAGTGAGTTCATAGGTTTTTAGGTTACAGTCATAAAGTAAGTTGTTTCCCAAAAGTTTCCATGTTTCAACCCGAACAGTAAGTTGTAGTGTTCAGCAGTTACTTGTTATATTTGTAGGTAGCTAACCTATGTTACGTTACGAAAGAGTTCGAAACCGAAGCTGATTGCTGTTGCCTTTGAGTTCCAGGTTTGTCACTGATCATGGCAAGAAGTTAGGCCAATTCTACACCCGTTAACCATTACCGGTCTAGCTAGTGCGACTAGCTCGAGTGGGGCTTGTCGGGCCCAATAGTGCTATGACATGCTGTCGTAGTACACGCAAATTTAATCCAAATAACAACTAATAGATAGTGGTAAATGGGTATCGAACTCAGGGAGTATGTGGAAAATGTGTTGATTCTATAGCTTTGCAATTTAACTACAAGTAACCTAATATGCAGAAATTAAAGATCAATGATTTGGATTGTTTGTTTTAGAAAACTAAATTATCAACTACTTACTAATCAAGATTGGATTTTTAATTCAGATTATGAGAACAATGACCATCTTAGGATTCAGTTTCTTTTAACACTTGTGTGAAAGTCCAACTAGAAAGAGTTACATAGACATAACTCGTGCATAAATAATCGAAGTGATAAAAGGGAACAAAGTACTCAGATTATATGAATGCGAGGTTGTTTCCCGATGATCAATTAATCAATAACCAACCCTAACCCTTCCCGTGATATCTCGATTGCCAACGGCACCAAGAACGTACGATTAAGACTAGAAATTGCAATATCAATTAACAAGCTACAATCAATTACTCATACACCATGATAATCAAAGCAAACACAATGTTATCATTCTAGAAATTAAGGAACAAACACACAAGAGTTTAAGAAAACCTTCACCTAAGATGATCACCACAAGTTTAGCCACGCATGACTTGGTACATCATCATCACACAACGATTAATTTTCATACGAATCGAAAACACAAACCAATTGTTTAGAAATGTTTGGAACCAAGATAAACTAGCCAAAATCGCCCCCAAGATGCAGAGAAAACGTCCAATGATGAGATAATGTGAAAAGACACCACAAAAACTGTTTTAATGAGGCAGTTACATGTTTTCCATCATCTCCACCGTAACTTACGGTACCCACCATAAGTTACGGTGGACTTTAGAATGATACGGTGCTTCTCTACTGTGTTACGGTGGAACTGGGCATGTTTTAGGGCCACCGTGATTTACGGTACCCACCGTAAATTACGGTGGAGACCTGAAATCTTTGTTTCTTCTCTTCTTTCCTTCCATGCATGACCCGTTCCACTCCAATCCTTCCAAAGCAGCGTTTTATCCATTTTAAGCTCCCGAAACGTACCTGAAACATAAGCAACTGTAGTTATCTAATTCAAGATAATTACACGATCAAGTGAGGGATAAACTCGTCTTTTAACATCATTAAGGGTTGTCCTATGGACCACCCGTCACATCCCCACACTTAACCGTTGCTTGTCCCAAGCAACTCATCAAACCATTTTCAAAACAAGCGATCACATAAACCAAGCATAAACATGTAGTCCTTTTACTAACCCTTTCTTAACACCCAAAATGACACACCCCTTACTATGTCTCTCCTCTCGGCTACAAGTAAGTACTAGCAATTGTAAGCTAGACACACAAAAGGTCAACGGGTGGTTCACAACTATAGGCTTGTACCTAAATCGGTCCTCCTCCTACAAGTGCCAAATATGAATGCAAATCAAAGGGGCTTTTAAGGTTGTAACGAGGCTAGGCGAATGGGTAGGAAATGGAATATATATGAAGTAGCGAAAACTTAACCCGGTCTTTTATTACACAATAAATAAACACTAAACAAGACATAATTTCTATATACAAAACAACTCAAACTTCTTTTTCTTCTTTTTCATTGCTTTTCTTCTTTTTTTTCTTTTTTTTTTCTTTTGATTTTTTTAAAGCACACCATCAAAGCAACATTCAACAAAACATCAACCATATCTACATACTACTCAAACTACTACTAATACTATAAGACCGGGTCAAATCGGGTAAATTTTTAGGAACTAACTAAGGGGTAACAAACGATAGGCTTTAGGCACAAAATGGGCAACTAAATGTCCAAACCCCCGCCCCTCTCGCAACCATGCTCATATATATAATTAATGAGGTCCAACCCCCCAAATCCCACACTCACACTCACCAAGACGAGGTTACCTAATTGCCCTTATCCTTTTTGCATTCACATTCAACTAAGGACTCAAACCGTATTAAGGCACAAGTTCTAATGCACCCCCACCTGTTGCCACTCTCATCAAAGACAAGTATTATTTATTTACATGTGTGGCTTCAACTCTCACCAAGAACAAAGGGTATTTAAGGGTTGCCGGTGCATCATTTGGGGTTAATCCGAGGCGTTCAAATTTTCACATTGTTTTGCTTGATTTAAAATTTTCAAAAACCTCAAAATTTCCCCCATCCCCACACTTGGGATACATTGACCCCAATGTATGGTTTTAGGAGGATTTGATCGCTAAAACTCTTTAACACCAACTATAAGCTCTTCAACTCAAACCACAAATTTCTTTTTGATATTTTTCATTTTCTATTTTTTTTTATTTTTCTTCTTTTAAACATCACACCGCCAACTTCCACCACCCAAACATAACATCACAACTAAACACCACCCAACCACCCGACCATAAACATATCAAACTAAACAAATATTCACAAAATATACAAGGAAGGAACACGACCTGACTAGTAATAGCGTGGCTGCGGAGGTCCAAAAATGGAAGACATCATATCATTCCATTCTCCAAAAGAAAATGCGCCGCTACCACTTCCACCTTGTTGCGAAGCTCCTTCTTGTTGACGCGGGTCGACCCACTGTGAATGATGGAGCGGTGGGGTTGGATACGATACACTACCATCGTAAGGAGGTAGAGACGCATAATCCACATGTTGTGGATCCACAACCACCGGCCGCCCCGCATGCCAATCTGCATGCATTCTTCGAGTTTGATCATCATGGTATCGATTGTTTATTTCTAACTCATGGGAATACACATGTGTGCGATTCCATGCCTCTTGACGATCAAAATTGTGTTTCAAAGACCGCTCCATACTAGCATTCATCATCGTTTGTTGATCAAATAAAGTACGCTCTGACCCCGACCATGAATCAAAAACGGGCGCCGGAGGACGTTGATTCTCAATAACCTCTTGCATAGTGCCATCGTAAGCCCAATTCGGCTCGTATGAACGCTCCGTGTAATCATAGAAAGCACCACCATAACTCCTACTTGGGCCCCCTTGACCCACATCCTCACCGTGAGGCTCATCCGCATAGTCCTCATCACCACTCGGGGTTCCGCATCACTCTCCGGTTCGTCCGCTTCACCCGGTAAAAGTGCTCTTGCATCAACTTTCAATGCTCGCCATCTTTGACCCTCCGATTTGAGCTTGTGATACCTTTCCGATTGAGTGTAGGTCCACCCAATACCTATCTTTGAAATCTCAAAAGGCTTGTGCCGCTTCAATGCTCCTCTATCCTCCGACGTGATTGCCTTAAACTGTTTCATCAGTATCGTGATAATTCGGCAGTACGGAATAATGTCCCTTCCCAACTTGTTTCGGCAAATCCAAAGATGGTTCATGATCAAATACCGAATAGGAAAACGAGGGGATCCATTGAGCAACGAATAAAGGACTGGCACTTCCGGGTACCTCACTTGTTCCTTATCTCCTCTTCTTGGAATGACATTCAAAATGCAAATCGTTAGCAACAATTTCGCTTCAATCTTCAAGTTCTTCCGGTACAAGATTCCACTATAAGTACTGGGAAAGAACAAAGCCGCTAACATGTCATTCCATCTAGGATGCTTCTCCGGTTTTATCAAAAGATCATCAAGACTAGGGATTATGTAATCACGAGCAGGTAGACTGTCGTACCTTGCCAACTTCCGTAGTGTATCGAACGACATCTCTACCTTAATCCCATTAACCTCACCCGTCAACTTCATCTGCGATGGCCTATCGTATGTGTTGCATTTGAGCGTTGCCATCCATTCTTGAATCTCGGTCATAAATAAATTCTTGTTGTCTTTATCATAACAACTGAGCGCCGCCTCCCATCCTAAGGCGCGGAACTGAGCAAACACATTAAAAGGCCCAAATTCAACCTCTCGAACCTCCCTCTCACAAATAAACGCAGCAGCCTTGTTTTTTAACCGTTTCATACTGTCATGGAATAGTGTCGGCTGCCACTCCTCCGGCTGATCATCCAATGGACCCGATTCCCACCTTGGCTTATCAGCCGGGTTCAACTCTACCATCTCTTCATCATCACTTTCACTGTCACTAACTCTACCCAAATATTGCCTCTTCTTTGGTTGTTGTTCCGGCTGTTTGCCTTTGCCTTTAGACGAAGAAGACGAACTAGCTCCCGCTCTTTCCTTCGTTCTTACCATTTTCCTACACACATTGCAAAACAAACAACACAACCAAATACAAAAAAGTTAGACCCGTTTTTCCAAAACATCCCCACACTTGCTTGTTACTATGGTTGTAGATGTTAGTGAACAAAAAATTTTATAATTATTTTCTCAAAAATTGGGCATGGTGTCTCTACAATGTAGAGATTCCCAAAAGTTCACTACTTTAATCATCAAACCTACATCTACAAACCATAACAATGTTCAAGTAACCATTTTCATGACAAAATCTAAGAACAAGCAAGTGGGTATGAACAAGTAATAAACATAACCTTCCTTCTCACAATGCATCATCAAAAGTAACAAACCAACATCACATACCTTGATTTGAAGATGCTAGAACACAGGTGAAACAAAAACTTCAAAAACCCCCAAAATTTTCGGACCTAGGGTTTGTGATTCGGACCAGAAAACGTCGTGTTTTCACAAATCTCTTCTCAAAATCAGCAAGTACGTGAAAAATTAGTCAAGATATGATTTGGCTAAGAATTGAGAAAGATATGAAGGATTGAAGGTTGAAGGTTGATGGAGTTTGTAGAAGATCTTGTGGGACAAATGAAAGTGATAGATAAGAATAGATGGAGGAGAAAAGTAAAAGGAAACGAGTGGATGGGGTTAATTCACGTGACATGTTTATTATTATTATTTTTTATGTATGTAACTTACCCAGCCGACCCATCAGTTCGCCAGGTCCACCGTAGCTTACGGTGGACACCGTAAATTACGGTGGATGCTGGCACAAAAATTCTACCATAAGACAGTAGGTTTATACCGTAAACCCCAAAAAAATTAATTCCCACCGTAAATTACGGTGGTACCTGGGCCTTTTTGCTTCGCCAAAAACTCCAATTTTAAGTATCTTTCTTTATAATTTTTCAGTTTTTTCAATTTTTTTATGTTATTAAAATGTTTCAAAAACATGTAAAAATTACCCTACCCCCTCGAAAGTTCCGTGTTGTCCTCAACGCAGTGCTAGAGCAATTCGTGACCCGAATGTCCCCACACTTGTTTCAAACACAAGCTTCAAGCGAGTACGGTAATATGCAAACTATACAAAACAAACAAAACAAAATGCTAACTATTTACACTACCAAACCTGGGCCTCTCATGGTTGTTCCTCATCGACCGGGCGTAAGATGTAGCCCGCTTTATCAAGCTCCAAGTTGTTGATGTCGTTCCCTTCCAAGTATGGTTTCAACCGATGACCGTTCACCGTTTGTTGTTTGTTCGTTTGCTAATCTTGGATATCTACATCACCAAACCTCCCAACTCGCCGAACGACATACGGGCCCATCCATTTGCTTTTAAGCTTGCCCGCAAACATCTTGAGCCTTGAATTGTACAACCAAACCTTTTAACCCACTTCAAAGGTTTTCTTCCTCAACTTTGCATCGTGTACCTTCTTGAGCTTGTCTTTGTAAGCCGATGCACACTCATACGCCTCATCTCTAATCTCTTCTATCTCGCTCAATTGCAACTTCCTCATCTTTCCCGCCTCATCATAATCCGCATTCACCGTCTTGATCGCCCAATGTGCCCGATGCGCTAACTCCATTGGCAATTGACAACCCTTTCCATACACCATCCGGTAAGGTGTTGTGCCAATCAGAGTCTTGTAGGCCGTTCGGTATGCCCACAACGCATCATCCAATTTGCTCGACCAATCCTTCCTATCCGTACGAACCGTCTTCATGAGAATTTCTTTAATTTGACGGTTGGACACTTCAACTTGTCCACTAGTTTGCGGATGGTAAGGTGTGGCAATCCGGTGATTCACGCTATACCTCTTCAACAATTTCCCAAAATTAAAGTTCTTGAAATGCGAACCACCGTCACTTATGATAACTCTTGGAATGCCAAAACGGGCGAAGATGTTGGATTGAACAAACTTACAAACAACCGAATGGTCATTTGTTCGTGTTGCAATAGCTTCAATCCACTTCGAGACATAATCCACCGCCACCAAAATATATAAAAACCCGTTGGAATTCGGAAAGGGACCCATAAAGTCAATGCCCCAAACATCGAATATTTCCACAACCAAGATTGGTTGCAATGGCATCTCGTCCCTCTTTGAAATGCTTCCCATCTTTTGACAATTTATACAATTTCTTGCAAACTCACACGCGTCTTTGAAAATTGTGGGCCAATAAAACCCACATGAGAGAACTCGGTAGCCCGTTTTATGCCCACTAAAGTGACCTCCACAAGCAGATTAGTGGGCATGAGTCAAGATTTCCAATACCTCCGTTTCAGGCACACACCTCCTAATAACTTGATCCGGCCCGATCTTGAAAAGATCCGGTTCATCCCAAATATATTGTTTCACTTGTACCATAAATTGTTGTCTTCGCTTCTTGGTCCAATGATTTGGGATAGCACCCGTGGCTAAGTAGTTTACGTAGTGGGCATACCACGGTGCAACAAAGGTGGATATGGCTAAGAGTTGCTCGTTGGGAAATCTTTCATTTATCTCGCTCATATCATCAATTCCTTCCACCGGGGTGCGAGACAAGTGATCCGCCACTACGTTCTCACTTCCCTTTTTGTCTCGGATCTCTAAATCAAACTCTAGTAACAACAATACCCACCGGATTAAATGAGGCTTCGCGTCTTTTTTCTCCATCAAATACCGGACCGCGCTATGATCCGAATATACCACTACTTTGCTCCCCTAAATATACGAACGGAACTTATCCAAAGCATACACCATCGCTAATAACTCCTTTTCGATTGTGGTGTAATTCAGTTGCGCTTCAGATAAAGTCTTGCTTGCATAATAGATTACCACCAGCTTTTTGTCAACTCGTTGACCCAAAACTGCACCAATTGTCGTGTCGCTAGCGTCACACATGATTTCAAAGGGCTTTGACCAATCCGGCGGTTGCAAAATAGGAGCTTTCACCAAATGTTCCTTCAAAACAGTAAATGCTTGCAAACACTCGTCAGTAAAGTCAAATGGAACATCTTTTAACAACAAATTACATAAAGGTTTAGTGATAACACTAAAGCCTTTAATGAAACGTCTATAGAAACCCGCGTGTCCCAAAAATGACCTTACACCCTTAACATTTTTCAGTGGTGGCAAAGATGATATTACCCGTATTTTTGCCTTGTCCACCTCCATACCCCGTTCCGATATTACGTGGCCTAACACAATGCCCTCTTGCACCATGAAATGACTTTTCTCCCAACTAAGCACTAAATTTTTCTCAACACATCTTTTTAAAACTTTTTTGTAATTCGTTGAGACACGATTCAAAAGTAGTGCCAAAAATCAAGAAGTCATCCATAAACACTTCAAGCGACTCTCCAACCATGTCCGAGAAGATACTCATCATACATCGTTGGAAAGTTGCTGGTGCATTGCACAAGCCAAATGGCATTCGCCGAAAGGCAAAGGTACCATATGGACAAGTGAAGGTGGTCTTGTGTTGGTCATCCGGGTGTATTGCTATTTGATTGTAACCCGAATACCCGTCCAAAAAGCAGTAATATTTCTGACCCGACAATTTTTCAATGATTTGGTGAATAAAAGGTAGCGAAAAATGGTCCTTAGAAGTGGCGTCATTCAATTTTCGGTAGTCAATACATACACGCCACCTGGTGACCGATCGGGTGGCAATTTGTTCACCATTTTCATCCTTGACTAGTTGAATACCGGCCTTCTTAGGCACAACTTGGGTAGGACTTACCCAAGCACTATCCGAAATCGGATAGATAATTCCCGCATCTAACCATTTAATTACCTCTTTCTTTACTACCTCCCTTAGGTTCGGATTCAATCGCCGTTGAGCTTCTCGTGTCGGTTTTGCATCTTCGGTGGTGATTATCTTGTGCATGACGATTGATGGACTAATTCCTTTGAGATCGGTAATTGTCCATCCAATAGCTCCTTTGTTCTCTTTCAAGACTTCCAACAAGGCTTGTTCTTGTGCCATCTCTAAATTAGAGGCAATAATGACCGGTAGAGTGTCATTATCCCCTAGAAAAGCATACTTCAAATGGCTTGGCAAGTCTTTGAGTTCCAATTTAGGCGGTTCTTCTAGTGATGGTTTAGTACCCGAACTTATTTCCGCCGGTAAGCCTTCAAATTGGTGAGTCCATGGCGGTCAACCTTCTTTCAAAGCCATAGCATCCTGCTTCTCCTCTTCAACCCTTAGTGCACTAGCATGTACCTGTTCAGAAAAATCACACAAACAAACATCTATGCCATCCTCCTCGTACTCGTGCGGGTTACATCCGTCGACTAAATCTGCCATGAAACACTCATCAACACCAACAACATTAGAATTGTTAGTAAAAACATTCAAGCGCATTTTTCTATTCCCAAAAGTCATATCGACTGTACCAAATCTACAATCGATCACAGCATGCGCGGTGCTAAAAAATGGCTGACCCAAAATGACATTTTGTTGTAGTTTTGGGTCCGCGGATGAGTAGTCCAATACCAAAAAGTCAACCGGGTAATAGAACTCATCAATTTTCACAATCACATTTTAAACCATCCCCCGAGGTAGCTTATGAGACAAATCGGCCAAAACAACCGTTGTCTCTACCCATGTTAACGGACCTAAATCATATTGGTCATATAAGCCCCCCGGTAAAATGCTCACCCCAACTCCAAGATCTAGTAACGCCTTTGCCATTTGAAAATTACCAACTTGTATATTAATTAATGGCGTGCCCGGATCTTGGAGCTTAAGTGGAAGCTCCCCATTTAAAACCGCACTTACTTGCCCGGTTAAATCTACCCGCTTAGGCATTTTCTTCTTTTGTTGCCTTTTTTGTGTACATAATTCCTTTAGAAATTTGGCATATGCGGGTACTTGTTTTATTGCATCAAGTAATGGAAGATTGATTTTTACTTGTTTAAACATGTCCCACAATTCTTCTTTTGGGGACCTTTTGATGCAATAAAAAATTTTCTACCCGGGTCAAGTAAAGCCGATGGAAACGGGACTTGACTCGGTTCACCTTCATCTTTTTCACTTTTTTCATTTTCACCCAAACCCGGTTTTTTAACATTTGATTCTTTAGGTTTAACCGGTGAAACTTCATCATCACTATCAACACCCGTAATATCCTCAACTACCCCCTCAACTAATTCCGGTGACAAATTTGCTTTAAATTCTTTGCCACTTCTTAAAACACTAACATGGTGAACATTAACATTGTTACCTCGTGACGACCCATGAGATGGATTTACCTTTGTGTCGCTAGGAAGTTGACCTTTGTTTTTCTTCAACTCCGCCACGTCGGTCGCCAATTGGCCCATTTGGGTTGTTAATGTTTGAATGCTTTTGTCATGAACCTCGTCCTTTTGTATCTGAACTTCATCAAGTTGATTCCGTTTTTGCATGTCTTGTTGCATTGCCCGGAGCATATCCATGACTTCATTCCTGCTTGATGAACTTTGATTCGAACCACTTTGACCCATTTGTTGAAATTACCCTTGGTAGCCGTAGTTATTTCCACCTCTATAATTGCCTTGATTGTATTGTTGGCGAGGTACAAAGTTACCTTGAGCTCCCTGAAAGTTTGGGTTAGCTTGGTTCGTCGCATTCCCGTAGCGGAAATTAGGATGGTTTCGTAACCCGGGGTGGTATGTGTTGGAATTCATGTTGAAATTTCGACCACCCCCTTGAATAGCATTCACTTCCTCTACTTGTTCATCAACCACTCCCACTACACAAACTTCCGCCATGTGGCCTATTTCATTGCAATTAGTGCACACGTTATACACTTGATTTGTAGTTTGAACATTGCCACTCTCTACTCCATGCACTTGCGGCCTTTGTATCACATGCCTTGCCCTTCTTGAAGATTGGGCCTTCCTCTTGGAATTCACCGCCATTTGCTCTAAAAATGCCCAATCGACATGTTCATAATTCGTACCGAATGTACCATTAGTAATCGACATCAAATCAAGTGCATCCTCCAAACTCAACCCTTCGTGAAACGCGTTCAACAACTCCCAAAGTTGGATCCCATGATGAGGGTAATTCTGTAACATCATATTAAACCTTTCGAAGGCTTCATGAAACATCTCCCCCGATTGTTGTTGGAAGCTTCTCAAATCTCTTCTTGCATCATTAGTCTTTTGAGAGGTGTAATATTCATCCAAAAATATATGTTGCATATCGGCCCATGTAAAAATTGATGCGGAAGGTAAAGTGTGAAACCATCTCTTTGCCTTGTCTTCCAAAGAAAATTGGAAGAGAACCAACTTAACATCATCCAAAGAAAACCCTTGACCTCCAATAGTGTTGCAAATGGAGTCATATGTCTCCAAATGAAAATAGGTTTCTTCCGTTGCTAATCCCTTTGGTAGACTTTGGAGGGCGGTTGTTCTCACTTCAAACGTTCTTCCATCCGCATGATGAGGAATCACTACCGGCGAGGGATTGTTAGTGATAATAGGCCGGAAGTGAGCTTCAATTCCCCGTACTACTTCCCGATGATGTCTTTGAGGGGCACCCAATGGTGCTCTTGGTTGACCCATTTGCCCTTGCATAGGCCCTTGAGGAGCAAAGGGTGGTGGATATTGATATTGGTGCATTGGCAGCGGTTGTTGTTGAATCGGCCTTTGAAATTGAGGTTGTGTATTTTGTGGACGCACTTGATGTAGCGGTGTAGGGGGTTGCAATTGTGGCCCTTGTGTTCTAATGTGTTGCACCCCAACCGGTAATCTACTCGTGTCTTGAAATTGTTGAATCGGTTGACTTTGTTGACCCGCTCCTCCTTGAGGTCCTAAGTATCCTCCATCACCCCCATAGTAAAAATCTTCTTCTTCGTATCCTCTAAAATCCTCTTCATAACCATCGTCATATCCATCCCCTTGAATACCCGACGATTGCCCAAATAGAAGGGATGAATACTGGAAACCCAATTGGTTCGATGGTCGATATAATGAAGTAGCATGGACAATGGTTGAATTAGGTGGTATTGGATAAGTAAAGGATGATTGACCCGTAGTTGTGGGAAAAATGTGTGACAATGGTGGAATGGTGGAAGATGGGCTAAAGGTAAGATTAGGTGCAACTTGAGTAGTGATCGGTTGTGTGGTGTTGGTTGGTGTAGTGTCATGAAGTGGAGTGGGATTTGTAGTGGTATTAGGTATGGTGGTGTTTGGTGATGGTTGTGTGGAAGTAGGTATAAATGATGAGGTCGTTTGACCCGTTGTGGGTGGTATTTGTGAATCAGCCATGATGTTTCTTGGTGTGATGGGTGAGGTAGGTGAACCAATGATTCTGTTTTCTCATACTAAAACTCGATTTTGCCGTAACGTCCTTTCAATTTCCGTATCAAACGATAGTGGTGACGACTTGTGAGAGCCTCTAGTATGCATACACCTGTAGTTCCTGCACACTAAACACAACCAGCGTAAACCCGAAAATAACAAAACAAAACTAATAAACTAGCACACGTTGCGCACTACTCCCCGGCAACGGTGCCAAAATTTGACGTGCTGTCGTAGTACACGCAAATTTAATCCAAATAACAACTAATAGATAGTGGTAAATGGATATCGAACTCAGGGAGTATGTGGAAAATGTGTTGATTCTATAGCTTTGCAATTTAACTACAAGTAACCTAATATGCAGAAATTAAAGATCAATGATTTGGATTGTTTGTTTTAGAAAACTAAATTATCAACTACTTACTAATCAAGATTGGATTTTTAATTCAGATTATGAGAACAATGACCATCTTAGGATTCAGTTTCTTTTAACACTTGTGTGAAAGTCCAACTAGAAAGAGTTACATAGACATAACTCGTGCATAAATAATCGAAGTGATAAAAGGGAACAAAGTACTCGGATTATATGAATGCGAGGTTGTTTCCCGATGATCAATTAATCAATAACCAACCCTAACCCTTCCCGTGATATCTCGATTGCCAACGGCACCAAGAACAAACGATTAAGACTAGAAATTGCAATATCAATTAACAAGCTACAATCAATTACTCATACACCATGATAATCAAAGCAAACAAAATGTTATCATTCTAGAAATTAAGGAACAAACACACAAGAGTTTAAGAAAACCTTCACCTAAGATGATCACCACAAGTTTAGCCACGCATGACTTGGTAGATCATCATCACACAACGATTAATGTTCATTCGAATCGAAAACACAAACCAATTGTTTAGAAATGTTTGGAACCAAGATAAACTAGCCAAAATCACCCCCAAGATGCAGAGAAAACGTCCAATGATGAGATAATGTGAAAAGACACCACAAAAACTGTTTTAATGAGGCAGTTACATGTTTTTCGTCATCTCCAGCGTAACTTACGGTACCCACCGTAAGTTACGGTGGACTTTAGAATGATACGGTGCTTCTCTACTGTGTTACGGTGGAACTGGGCATGTTTTAGGGCCACCATAATTTATGGTACCCACCGTAAATTACGGTGGAGACCTGAAATCTTTGTTTCTTCTCTTCTTTCCTTCCATACATGACCCGTTCCACTCCAATCCTTCCAAAGCAGCGTTTTATCCATTTTTAGCTCCCGAAACGTACCTGAAACATAAGCAACTGTAGTTATCTAATTCAAGATAATTACACGATCAAGTAAGGGATAAACTCATCTTTTAACATCATTAAGGGTTGTCCTATGGACCACCCGTCATGCTACTCAAAATTCCGCCGCTATCCACCCAATACTAACGGTCCGAGGTTTGTGAGGACTTTATGTGATAAATGCTACTTTGTGACCATAACACTATAATAAAAACCCTAATAGTTATAATGTTACCTTACCATAAGATTATGACATTACTTTACTGTAATGTAGGGCATGCTTTCTTCCCCTGGGTTTTAAAAACATTTAAAAGAGTAGGGGCCATGAACTCACCTGATGTGCAAAGCATAAAAATCCATATAGCAAATAAAGACAAGCAAAGCCTGAATATTGAAATATCCAACTTTCTTGTGCCCTACTACAAATAAAGGACACCTTAAAGTCTATTGGAAATAACTCTAGTTCACGTCTTGGTTGTAAAGATAGTTTACCCAACTACCTGACCTCGATCGAACACCACTCGATCTAAACGAGTTAACTCGACGAACCGATAGTAATTTAGGTGGGTTTCTCATGAATATATTCCAGGTATGATGCTTATGACAATGTATACTTGGCGATTTTAGACGAAATCCAATTTCTAAAACGTTTAAGAGTTTGTTCCACACGTTTATTTATGAATATACGTATATATGTACATCCCAACATCTACAACATCACCAATTGGTTCGTTTTGGTCGTCCAACACGAGTCAAGTTTAATACTTAATATATTTATATATAAGTATACAAATAAAAAATTTGTTAACTCGATATACGTGTAAATCAATCTGACCTTGTTGACCGGGTCCAAAAAACACCAGAATGCTAAATCATTATTCATGACTCGATATACGTGTAAATCAAATCTTTTGGTCAAGTTCTGCCACTGATTTGAACCCATGACCTCCAAACCTTAGGTGCTCTAGAGGTTTGCCGCCAACCCCAATTGTTCTAGCATAGTAATTGTATAACGAGTAACATCATTTTTTTTAAAAAGTTTTATGACTAAAAACATGCTTCAATATATAGAAAAAAAAATTCTTCATTTTTTCACATTTAGCACGTTAAGATGCATTTGTAGAATAACCTTACCCCTAATAATTATTTTTGTTAAAATATAATTACTCTAGTTATCTAAACCATTCACACTATTAAATTTTTAGTTAAAATATAATTACTCTAGTTATTTAAACCATTCACACTATTAAATAGATCTCTATCGACTTCTTGATGTGTCCTTTCGCTAAGATAGGTACTGTCGAATACCCAAATCCCTGATGACATTCAAAGGGTCTTCGCTGACGTCGGAATATCCCACCTCTCATTGCTACAAAAAAGTAAACCGTTAGCCTCGTTACGGAGGGCCCCGGGGGGGATCCGTAACCAAGCTCCGGCGTGAGAATAATAACTTGTCGGAGAAGATGAGAAGCTTATCCCGATGAGTGTGATCACCGGAATGTTTCTCTATGGTGTGAATCTAATAAATATGTGTGTGTATTCAATGTAAGAGAATTATGGTCGGAATAAATGTGAGAACATTTAGTGATACCTTAGACTTGCCTTTGAGATCATTCTTTACCTTCCTTATATAGCCGGAAGTCCTTATCTCTTCAACGGGCTCATACCGAGATGATCCAACGGGTTTTACCAGACTTTGGGGGACTCAGACACATGTCTGAGCCCCAACGGTAAGATCTATTCCTTATTTAATGGTGCCCGCTTGATAGTACAGTGCCAACCGGAGATACCATTCTTGTCATGCATTTAATGTTCTCTTTCTTTTGTTAAATATCTTCCTTTTCCCGCTCAATCTATGAGAAAGTCCCTTAATGGGCAAGTTTCAGCGTTCTGGGCTTTTGTTTGTTGGGCCCATGTGATAATAGCCCAAGACGGGTAAATGGGACAACCCATAGGCCCGTCGTCAAGTCATCTTTAGTCCCTGGTTCTGAGTCGCAACTACTCACGAGAACAGTTCCATTGGGCTAAGAAAGTGGGCCCATCCCTAGTTAAACATCATGTGCCCCTTCCCCTTTCGAGGCTCATTAATCACAGGTAATCGACGGCGGGCGTTTAATCTACCCCATACACGTGCATGGCAGTTTTAATTTCGAAAAGACCCTGATGTGACGGTTCTCCCCCTTTCCAAGATGGTTACCCTCTTTGCCTTTTGAATTTTTCTTTAACTTCCATCTCTGCTCCCCCTTTTCTTCCTTCCATTCCCCTTTTCCGATCACTGTTTCGCCTGATCATGAGTCGTACCGGTCGCTCCATGATCCGCTCTGTTCTGATGACCAAGGATTTGGAGTCCTTCATCGATACTTACAAGATACCCGAGCGTTTCTCTCCTACTTTACCAGGTCCCAATGACTCGGCCGAGTGCACACCTGACCGAATCGTTCTTTATACCCTGGCGTTTTCCTCTTGTGGCGTTCGGTATCCCCTTTCTTCCTTCAAGATAGATTTGTTACGCCATTTCGGGATTCATTTCTCCCAATTGCACCCTCTAGGGTTTATGAGGGTGGTACATTTTGAGTTATCTTGTGCGGCGGTTTCCGGTGAACCATCTATTCCCCTGTTCCGCATGTTTTATAAGTTAATCTTTGATGGGGACTGGTTCACCTTCGCCAAACGGAAGGATAGTGTGTCTCGGCCTTGTTATTCCTTCATGTCGACCTCCACCTACCCTAAAGAATGGAAGAGCAGGTTTATTTTTGTTTCTGCTGCTATGATACCAGAGTCTCCACCACCGAGGGATGCCGAGGCTGCTATTGAGGACAGTGTTCCCATTTTGTCTGCTGACGAAATCGTCCAATGGAAGCGTATGTATGAGAATCCGACGAGAGCTTTTACCTTCTCTGAAGGGATCCTGGCTATGGGAGGGCTGAGTCCCTCCTACTCGGTCCGTCCCAGGGCCTTTTTTGGTAAAAAAGGTATTCTTTTGTTCTTGGCTTGTTGTGTTTGTCTCTATTTTTTAGGGCTTGTGTAGTCATCTTTAGTATTTCTTTTGTGCAGAGTTGACTTTGTGGAGGTTGCTTCAAGGAGATTCCAGAGATGTTGAGTTTGTGGTTGATGATAAGGTTGAACCGGGTCTGAACCGGAATGTTGAGATGAGGGATACTGGAGGGTCCGCTCAGTCAGGGGGCTCTGTTGCTGTGGAAGGAGATAAGGGTGCTTCTTCTGATGGGGAGGAAAGCTCCCCTGAGTCTCTTCAAGTGAAGGACCCTAGCCATGACGCCACGGAAGACCTGGAGAGCCTCTGGCTCGCAAGCGAAAGGTTGTCAGCTCCAAACAAGTCCCTCCCCCACGTGGCATCCGGCTGAGGCTCTGGAGCGCTAGTGGTCAGAAGGCCCCTCCTGTGGCAAAAACTGTTTCTGAGCTTCCTCCTACCAGTGTTAAGGGCTCTTTGTCTAAGCACCTGCGATCTTCTAGCTTCGTGAGTGAGCCTTTGTTGGTGAGCCCGCTGTTTATCTGTTGTCTTATGTTTGCTTTGTTTTGGCAGATTTCTGATGTTCTTTTTCCTTTCTTTGTCTGGACAGGGAAGCTCTCATGCTCCGATAGAGATTCCTACTGCCCCTTCCACTTCTCGTGTTCGAGACAAGACTCCGGAAGTAAGTGTTGCTCGTGTTGCTCTGGCTTTTGAGATCTCTCCTCATCATGCAACTGGGACCAGCAAACCCTCTCACTTTGAGGGTTTTGCTTCTCGATCCCCTTTGGTTCCCTTGTTTGCCGATGCCCTTCTGGTCCCCTACGTCCCTAAGTGGAAAATTACTCAATCTTCGGTGGTGGGGACCCCTGAAGCTGCCCGGGACTTCTTAACTCATGTTATTCCTCCCTCCCATAGGTTTATGAATTCTGCTTTAAGGGATGATCTCTTTGACGATCAGTATAGCATGTCACTCTGTGAGGGGCTTTTCAGGGGCGTTGGCATGTTACAACGGGTTGATGATCTGAGGAAGGAGAATGAGGGACTCAGGAGTGACCTTAAGACCTCTCAATCTGTTGCTGCTGAGCTCCGATGTCAAGTGGTTGAGGTTGAGCGTAAATTACAGGAGGAGAAGGTGCATAGCCTTTCTCCCCTCTCTTTTTTTTTTGTTGCTTGATTTCTTTTGGGTTTTTGGTGATGTCTTTTGCTCAGGGGGCTGGAGCTATGCTGGAGCGTAGAGAAAGGGCTTGGGAGAGGGAGATGGCAGCTTTGGTGGAGGAGAAGGAGGAGTTAGCGACTGAGCTGAAGCATCAGAGGGAACTTGACTCTGTTTCTCAAAACGATCTGGATATGATGTATGCTGAGTATGAAATGACGTCGGAAGACAACCAGAGGTTAGCCAAGGAGAGGCATTGGTTGATCACCGAGGGCTTTGGAGCCTTTCTTGCCGTCGTCTCCCAGTCGGAGGAGTCCAAAGCAGTCTTGAACAGGTCTACAGGGCTTACCGGGACGTGGGGTATCAAGCAGGCTTGAAGGATGGGTATGCTTACTTAGCTCAAGGCTTGGGCTGGAAGGAAACCCCTCTTTATAATTCCAAGGCCAAGAAGCGGCTGTCTAAACTGGATAAAGAGTTTGGGATTAAGACCCCTGCCCTTCTTGAAAAGATCCTTGAGCGCCCCATGATGTCTATTGATGAGCTGAAAGCCTTGCTGACTCCCGTTGTTCCATCCTCTCCGAAGTCTGTGTCTAGGGGTGATCCCCAGTAGTTTTAAAACACTGACAATTTCGATATGGTTGTAACTTGAACAATGATGCACCCTAAGATACTGTTAACTTTTGTTGTATGGGAAGGGCCTTCGTGTCGGGGCCCTTCAAGTATCTAACATATGGCTTGCCAGCCATCTTTTGACTTGTATATTGTTGGTTTGCTTTTACTGCTTTTGGTGCGTTGTTCTTTTTTTCAGGTGTTCTTACCAGAGGCCAGCCTAGTATCTACCTAAAGACCTTTGGTTATTCGTAGTATGATTGCAAGAATTCTGTTTTACTAGGTTTTCTAGTTTGTTGCTTGCATACTTGCTTCTTTAGAGTTAGCAGGATCCCCTGTGGTATTTATGTATGTTTACTTTGTAGTTTATACATAAAAGGTTTCCTTTTTAGTGTGCATTCGCCGCTACTTTTTGTAGCTTGCTTACAAAAGTTTGTTGTTGTTTTTTTTTTTTTTTGTGGTTTTGCTTTGTAAACCAAGATTGTCTGTTCGTGGCCAATCCTTGGACAAGTCTATAACTGCAGATTATGTTTTCTAACTTGTTTGTCCGTTCTTTTTTGGGTTAGTTGAGCCCTGTTTTGCCCCACAGCCGGGCGTTTGGTATGTTGCATACCTTTTACACGTGTGTTTGTTTGTTATTAGGTTCGTAGCTTTTCTGGGCACGTCTACCTTGATACAACACCTGTTATTTTATCAAAAGGGGACAAGTGAACTGTCCGTTGTCATTCATTTCTTGGGGACCATGTCCTCCAGTATAAGTTTTTACAAAAGATTTTTCTTGGGGTAAGTCCCTAACTAGCAGTTAATCATTACAAAAGTGGCTCCCTGGCCGTTTTTCTTTAAAGACTTCTTTATGTCTCACATGTGGTATTCCCTGAGCTGCATAAGGTTCCATGTTCTTGAGACCTCCTTGCCTTAAAGTATTTCTAACTTGCAACTTCCTTTGCCGTTTGCCCAAGTGACCCGGTAGGGTCCTTCCCAGTTGGGCCCTAGTTTCCCGGTGTTTTCTTGTAGGCTAGCTTCATTTGCTCTTAGGACCAAATCCCCCGGGATGAGATTGTAGGATCGTGAAACTACCTAACGAGTCGATCAGAAGAGTGCTCAGACCGAATCAGAGGCGGAATTCATTGATTCGGTCTTTGTTTAGCTTGGATTCACTATTAATTGTCTCGTTTATTAATCTCTGAACGTTTACAGGACTGGAGACACCTCGACAGCACCTCGGCGTCGGAAACTAGAACATTACTAATGATGAAAGTTTGAAAGCTATTTATAGGAGTGAACCCTTCCGTTTGAAAGTAACCCTTCCGTTTCAAACGGAACCCTTCAAACGGTCACCCTCAAACTAACACCTTCAAACGGTTATGTCTCAACCGATTACAAATTTGACTTTCAAATGAACATTCTACTTTGTCTTCATGTGTTCTAAATTATGATGTCATCATTATGATGTCACATGATGATGTCATATTGATGATGTCACACTTGTTCAAATCCGCAACGAACCGGAGACTCGACATAAGACGAAGACGACAGATGAATGCACCAACAGACTCCCCCTCAGATGTTGACGAGTCTTAAGTGTCGAGTCTTCGCATCTTCAGTCTTTATCAGTCTCTTTTCTTTCTTAGCATATACCAGGATCTTCTCTTTGGCTCTAACCTCGTCAGACTCCCCCTCTCATCATGATGGGATCGCTGTCTGGAATTAGCTATCACCTTGAGATCAATCCCTGGTTTTAACTCTAATCAGCTCATCTCCTGCACACATTTTCTCACAAACACATAAGTTTTTACTTAAATTAATAAGAAAAACTTACTAGTAATAGTTACATCAAGTTCAAATTAATGATCTCGATTAACTAATCAAATTTTTCTTTTTCAAAACCAATTTCTTCTCTTAAACGCACACTCCCAAACCAGTTCATCTTGTTTAGCACTTGGAATTTTGAAAATCAGCTCTTCAACATCAGTTGTCGAAAATCTTTTTGTATTTTACAAAATTTATGCTAAAACACACTAAATTCTTTTTGGGTTTTTATGAAATATAATGAAATGCAGTAAAGAAATATTTACAAACAATATTTTTGTGAGGTTCGTGTAAGAGGATCATATCAGTTTATGTGACCAATCACTAGCACCGTTAAGCTTTAAACATTTTCAGTTTTAAACGATTCACATTGATTGACGATATTGTTGTCCACTTAAACTCAATCTAAAAACTTTCGAAATGCTTACCGATACGTTAAGGTATATTAATTTTGCACTAAGTTCTTATGGACCCCACGATCTCAGCATATCCCCTCATCATGCAATACACTAACTCAAGTAATGCCTTTAAACTTTTATCAACTGTGATTTGTGTGAAAATAAAGCAGAATGTTTAAACATTAACAATCAGGTCGATACTTCCGTATACGCAGAGAAAGTCCAATGTTTAAACAAAATAAGAAAAATAAAAATAAGTTGAAGTTGTTTAGGCTTTAACCACCAGGTCGATACTCCCGTATACGCAGAGGTGATCCAAAGCTTAAACGAAACACCAAAGAAAATAAAGCAGAACGTTTAGGCAACAACATCCAGGTCGATACTCACGTATAAGCAGATGATGTCCGATGCTTAAAAAAAATAAAGAAATAAAACAAGTTTAAATCTTTGCAAAATGAAATGCACAATCACAGCGACTTTTCAGCAAAGTTGTGAAAGTTCACAAACTTAACCAGTTTTATGTCTTTCGACAATCAGCGATTACCGAGTAGGCACACAGTCAAGAAGGACAAAACTAAGTACTATGCTTTCGACCATGTTTCCCACTAGAACTAGGCTTTTTTCATTTAGATTTGTATCGTTATCGCAAATCTACTAGTCTAGCTGAGCCTACCGTCACATCTTTAGTGAGATCGCTTATCACATTTTATCTCTCCATTTCTTTAGCATGCTGTGACAGTCCAACTGATCTACTATCATCTCCTCTTTTTCACAACAAAACTCATTTTTGCATTTTTTAATGTTTTTGACATTTTCAAATTTTCAAATGTTTTTGGATTTTCAGAAATTTCTTACTCCCCCTAAAATGAAAACACATTTTAGGAAATTTGAAAACAAACTGTACAAGTAACATGACAACTGATATCGAATTGCCTCAATTCTCCATCCACTTGGCATAAACAATCAGAACTCCCCCTCACAACAAACTATTTTCCCATAGTGATTTCAAAACACTTAAGTTTGTTTTAATCAAAATGGTTTTTCCGAAAAAATTAGTTTGACTTTACCACTTGTAAATTTGGGGTCATCACATCATTATTGTTCTTTTCAACCACTTGTAAAGATTTAACATTTTTAAGATCAATCCACAAATATCACTTGTAGAAAATCAAGTACAACTTAATGTCCTTGATTTACCACTTGTAAGTCGAAATATCACATTTGTGAATTTCTCAAGAAATGTGCCGATTCATGTTCCACGCTTACCAACCTGGGAACTCCGGCAAGTCAGGTTTTTTCATTTAAACAGATTCACCCAAGCCTGACTGTCCTTGGGTGATTTTGAATTCTTGTTCAACAATGGTGGAAAGTTTGCCTCATCCATTGTTAGACTAGAACTCTCAGTTTTTACCTCAATAACTGGCTCTTCTGGCTTTACCACACCAGATTCAGTGCCTGAATGTGGCTTGTCTGACTTTGATGAGCCAGATTCATCGCCAACAACTTTCTTCTTCTTCTTTCTCTCTTCTGTCCTCAGATTTGTATCTGATGAACTTGTCTTGCTTGACTTTGCAGTTGAGGAAAGCGATTCATCAGAACTCTTATTTTTACCAACAGATGAACCCGAGGACAATATCTTCTCCAGATACTCTCTCGCCTTCTTTCTCTTCTTCCTCAGTCTGTCTTTTTGCCCTTGAGAAAGCTTCACTTTCGTTTCTTGAACTTTTTGTTCTTGAACTTTACGTTCTTGAACTTTCTGTTCTTTGGGCTTGACATTGACTGGTTTCTTCACCTGCTTCTGAGATTCAGCCCTCGATCTTCTCATTGATCTCATTGAGCAATCTCTAGCAATATGGCCAATGATGTTGCAATTAAAGCATCTCCTCGTCTCATAACTCCAACCTTGGCAGTTAACAGCAATGTGTCCTTGATAACCGCATCGGTAACACACTCTGTTATCGTACCAATCACCATTTTTAGTCCAAATGCTCAAATCATAGCACTGTTTGGCTTGGTGATAATCCTTGCTCCTCTTGTATGTTGGATTTGACTTTTGAGCACTGTGGTCCGACCTGTACCACTTATTGCCAACAATTTTTGAGTTTTCATTTTTTACTTTTTGTGGTTTTTGATTGCGATTGGATGATCGATCTGATGAGCTGTTAGTCTCTTTTTGTACATTTTTCAAAATTTTCTCTTTTTGTTTTTGTTCCACTTTCTTCTTCAAAGGTTTTTGCTTAGAGCATTCTCCCTTTTCAGTTGATTGTGGAACAGTTTCTTGAAACTTTTCTTTTAATTTCAAAAACAATTTTTGTTTTTCGAATTTTTTATTTTCATCATCAGATTTTTCATCACAATCTTCAACTTTGACTTTGTCAAAGTTTGTGACATTGTCACTTATTGAAACTGAATTGATAGATTTTGGACAAGGAATAGTTGAAGTATTCACAAACACCTTCAACTTTTCTTCCCATTCATTGATTTTCTTTTGAGCACACTCAGCTTCCTTTTCAAGTCGAATAATCTTTTCAAGATGAGAATTGATTGCAATTTGTTTTTCAAGATTGTTTTTACCAAACAAATCTCTCTCATCTTTTAAAATTTTTATTTGACTTTGAAAATCTTTCTCAATTATTACTTTTTCATTTTCCAAATGTTGTATTTGATTTTTCAAAACATTTTCTGATTTTTTAAGATTTTTGTTTTCTAATGACAAACTCTCAACATCCTTCAAGAGTTTGTCATTTACAAATTTCAACATCTCACAATTTTTCAGCAAAACAAGAATATGTTTATCATCAACTTTTGTCTCAACCTTTATAGTTGAAAATTTTTCAACCTGTTTCTTTTCCTCATGAACACTTTCATCCTTACTCTCTTCTTCTGGTGAATGATCAAAGATAGGTGCGTCTTCTGCAACCTCTTTCTTTGACTCTGATTCAGGATTCACAGATACAGGTTTTTCAGATTCTTCTTTCTCAATCTTGACTGCTGGAATTTGTTCCACCTGTTTTTTTTCACTAGGTTTGATTTGTTCTTCAGCTGTTGTTGTTTTTACATATTTCTCAGATTTGATCTCATCAGTCTCTTTCACTTGACCTGCAAAACACCCATTATTCTTATCAGTTGAAATTTTATTTTGAAAATCTTCAATCTTTTGTATTCCCTCTTCATCGTTGTCACTCTCTTCATCAGACGAGTGATCAAAAATAGGCGCTTTTTCTGCATCCTTTTGAAAAATTTCTGTTTCAGTTTCAATACCGGCGGTTTCGGCAACAATAACAGGAGCAACTTTTCCATTAATAAAGACACTGAAATCAATACCAAAAAGTCTGTAAAACTCTTTATCCATGTTTCGGTGTCAAATGTTCACTTTAAATGTTGATTGGGCCTTTACTGATTGGGTCGATGATAATGAAACTTGTAAATCAGAGAAATCAATGGGCTTCACAACAATACAAGCAATCCATTATAATCAAAGTACTTTTGTAAGTAGCCGACAATAACAATTTACAACAATTATCTCATTGGGCCATTACTAGTCATTCACATGAATCAAAATATCAACAATTTCGATATGACTGCCAAAAACACATGTGACTGACAACTTCGATAAGACAAAACTTACACAAGCACACTTTGAACTAACTTTGTGTATTTAATCAAAGTAGATGGCAGACAACTTTTAATAATGAAACACTTCTATTGGACCTCCAAATCCACTAAGACTACAAGTGTGCAACAATATCAAATTATCAAATCATGACACAACTTTCATTGGGCCAACCATCTGATGATTATCAATTGAGATTAGAAATCATATGCCATTACCCACTATAAAATCCAATGTTTATAACCGACAACTTTCAACAATTTTGATGATATTTAACTGACACGCTATTTCTTGAACTCCACACTCACATGTGACCGACACAACTTCACTTAAATCCATGGCATACTAAAACATTTCTCATTGGACCCCTAAAACTCATGTAATTCGATGAACTATCTGTTAACAACTATATCTAACATTGAAAATGAAAAACTCAATTACCAATGCTGTTGTCTGACAATTCATAAATCGACAAAAATGATACTAATCAATTTATGATTTGACCGATTATAAGAATCTATCAATTAACGAGAATCACATGCTAACTCTTGAATTAATGTACTGACACATCATATGCAAACTGACACGTTTTTGAATGTCATGAACAACTTTCACGTGATAACTTTTCAAACGGTGATCATGTTTCAGTTCAATGATACTTTCAAACGGTCAGGTTGTGTTTCAAACTTTCAGGTGCAATTTCAAACGATATGTTCAAACGATCAGTTTCAAACGATAAGTTCAAACGATCAGTTTCAAATGATAGGTTCAAACGTAACAGACCTGTCATGTTTGAAATTACATCATTTTCAAACGATGGGACCAGATTCAAACGATTGACAGCAGTTTTCAAACGGAACACCTATGCTTCGTTCAAACGGAACCCATATTTCAGTCCTTTTTTACCGGTTAAACTTCGAATTTAGGTCCGATATTCTCAAGGGTTTGTTAAAACACCATTACGCACATTTTGTGAAAATTTTAGCTGATTTTATCCGTGAAAACTTGTTCAGTTTTGAAAAGAAGGTGTAGAAAATAGAATATTCCAGCGAAAACGAGCTAAATGGTAAGAACTCTTCCTCCTGAGCTCTGATACCACTTGTAGGATCGTGAAACGACCTAACGAGTCGATCAGAAGAGTGCTCAGACCGAATCAGAGGCGGAATTCATTGATTCGGTCTTTGTTTAGCTTGGATTCACTATTAATTGTCTCGTTTATTAATCTCTGAACGTTTACAGGACTGGAGACACCTCGACAGCACCTCGGCGTCGGAAACTAGAACATTACTAATGATGAAAGTTTGAAAGCTATTTATAGGAGTGAACCCTTCCGTTTGAAAGTAACCCTTCCGTTTCAAACGGAACCCTTCAAACGGTCACCCTCAAACTAACACCTTCAAACGGTTATGTCTCAACCGATTACAAATTTGACTTTCAAATGAACATTCTACTTTGTCTTCATGTGTTCTAAATTATGATGTCATCATTATGATGTCACATGATGATGTCATATTGATGATGTCACACTTGTTCAAATCCGCAACGAACCGGAGACTCGACATAAGACGAAGACGACAGATGAATGCACCAACAGAGATTGAGTTTTTTCATCCTTGCATTATAATAGCTTTCGAGCTGCTTTTTTGTACTTAGCCTCCCTGACTGCTGCCACTTCTCTTCTTTCTTCAAGTAAATTCAGGTTCATTCGGAGGTCTTACTCGTTTCTGGCCTCTCTGAGCTTCATTCTGGCAGTTGGGGACCCTATCTCAGCCGGGATGACAGCCTCCATTCCATAAGTTAAGCTGAAGGGGGTTTCCCCGTTGCAGTCCTTGGGGGTGGTCCTGTATGCCCATAACACAAATGGCAATTCCTCCAGCCATCCTTTTTGTTTCCTTCCGATTATCCCCTTCATTCCCTTAATGACGCTTTGGTTTGCTCTTTCTACTAACCCATTGCTCTGGGCGTGGGTGACGTAGGTAAACACTTGGTGTATGTGCATTTGCTCGCACAATGGCCTGAAGGGTTTCCCAGCAAATTGAACACCATTGTCACTCACCAGTTCCTTTGGGACCCCGTATCTGCAGATGATGTTGTCTAGCACAAATCGTCTCATATGTTCCCCGGTTATCTTTGCCAAGGGCCTCGCCTCTATCCACTTGGTAAAATAATCGATGGCAACCACCACGTACTTAACCCCTCCTGGGCCTTCTAGGAATGGCCCAATTATGTCGATGGCCCACTTCTGGAATGGCCAAGACGTTGAAACAGGTATCATTGGGTGTTTATGGCGGTGCGTCATGGGTGTGTGGACCTGGCAGTTGTCACATCTCTTGATCTCCTCTGATGCTGTCTCATACATTCTAGGCCAATAGAATCCCGCATTCATCGCCTTCGCCACTACTGTCCTTGGCCCAGAATGCATTCCACAAATCCCCTCATGTATTTCTCTAACCACATACTTAGCTTCTTCACAGTCGACGCATTTCAAGGATGGGCCCAGGTATGACCTTCGGTAGAGTTCTCCGTCAATCAACTCGTATTGCAAAGCTTTGACTCTTACCTTCGTGGCCGCCCAGTCTTACAATCGGTGTCATCCATGTCTCTTGTGCGTTTTCAATCGCAACTACCTCTTCCGTGCCAAAGGAGGGGGAGGTCAGGACTTCCACCTTGACTTCTCTTGCTAGGTGGTCGAATGCCACGGAGGCCAGCTTGCTGAGGGTATCAGATTTCCTGTTTCTCCCGCGGGGAATATATTCTAGCCTGAAGGTCTTGAAAGCCTTGGCTGTCTCTTTTACCTTTGCCACATACCGAGCCATTATGCTGTCTTTAGCCTCATATTCCCCCTGGTACTGCTTGACCACCAACTGCGAGTCTGTACTGGCTTCCACATGTTTTGCTTTCATCTTTTTGGCTAGTCTCATCCCTGCCAAGAGAGCTTCGTATTCTGCCGTGTTGTTGGTATTCTCGAAGTCTAGCCTGATGGCATAGGTTAGCTCAACTCCCTCAGGACTGGTCAACGTAATGCCCGCTCCACTGCCTTCTTCGCTGGAGGCCCCAACTGTGAGTAGTTTCCATATTGCCTCGTGAAGGGGAGAGTCCTGTCAGCTACCTTTGATAGGAAGCGGTTTAAGGCGATTAACCTTCCATTCAACTGCTGAATGTCCTGCAGCGACCGGGGAGATCGCATTTCGGCTACAGCTTGAGTTTTCTCAGGATTAGCTTTGATCCCTTCCTTGGTGACCACCCCAGGAACTTTCCTTCTTCCACCCCGAAGCGACACTTCTCGGGGTTCAGTTTCAAGTTCACATCTTGCATGGCTTGGATGGTTTCAGCTATATCATCTATCATGGCCATTTCAGTCAGGCTTTTTATAACAATGTCGTCGACGTACACTTCTAAATTCCGCCCCCGCTGTTCTCTGAAGAGGGTGTTCATAAACCTTTGGTAAGTGGCCCCATCATTTCTTAGCCCGAAGGGCATTTTGGTGTAGCAAAAAGTTCCCTCGTCTGTAATGAAGGCAGTCTTCTCCTCGTCTTCTATCGACATTTGTATTTGATGATACCCTTTGTAAGCATCTAAGAAGCACTTTAGGGGATATTGAGACAAAGAGTCCACTTGGACGTCTATCTCCGGGAGGGGATAGCAGTCCTTGGGGCATGCTTTATTCAGATCTTGAAAGTCGATGTACATCCTCCACCCCCACCCCCCCCCCCCCCCCCCGTCTTTTTTCTTGACCATGACTGGGTTAGCAACCCAGGATGGGTATTTCACCTCTCTTATTATCCCAGCCCTGAGCAGCTTCCTGGTCTCTTCGCAAGCTGCCCTTCTCTTGCCGAGACCCATGCTTTGTTTTTTTTGCTTCACTGGCCTTGCCCAAGTGTATGTATTGAGTCGATGCTCAGCCAGACTCCTTGGGATTCCTGTCATGTCTCCATGCTGAAATGCAAACACGTCTTTGTTGAAGAGAAGCAGCTCTTTGAGAGCACTCTTGCATTTGTCACTCAGGTGGCTTCCCACCTTGACTGTCTACTCCGGGAACCTGTCGCAAAGGACCCATTCTTCTACTCCTTCTTTTTGGGGCTTCTCGGACACTTCTCCTTCAGAGACTGAAGACACTACCTCGTATGCAGATTTTACCCAAGCCAAGCCCTTTGTCGTCTGAAACACTAAAGCTCCGTGTGGGGTCGAGGCCTGTGGTTGCAAGTCCCCAATCCCAGGCCTTCCCAGGATTGTATTATACTTTGAAGGTGCTCGGACCACTATGAAAGTTAAATTTATGGTTCGGACACGATCCCCTACCCCGACTGTAAATGGGAGTCTAATCTTTCCCAAGGGGTGTGACATGTTGTTGTTGAAACCTACTAGGGGGACGGAATCTTCCTCAAGCCGGTCCCTCACATCCCTGTCAAATCTTAGGAAACAGTGTTCATATATCACATCCACTCCGCTTCCCTCGTTTTCCTCCAGGTGTGGCATCAACATGGGGGCTTTCATGCGGTCCGGGGAGCCCAGGACTCTGCCCTTTACACTCCTTGTGGTATCAAATTCATCCCTTCTCCTAATCATGTCTACATCTTCCCTTCCGGGCTCCCTCACGTCTTTCCCTTTGCGGTCCCCTCCTCCTTCCTTAATTTCCTTAACCAAATAAGCCAGTTTACCCGTTTTAACCGCGGCCTTTATTTCTCTCTTTAGATACATACAATCATCAGTTTTATGACCGAATCCCCTGTGGAAGTCACAGTATTCGTTCGGTTGTGCCTTTGGTCCTGGTTTTATGGGTGGTGGTCTTGGGAAGGAATTCTTTACCCTCTACGTGGCCAGTATTTCACTTGGAGTTTTGGTGAGAGGAGTGAAGCTGTCAGAGTAGAGGAATGAGCATCTCCCCCGAGGCCTATATGGGGAATACGAGGGTCTCGTTCTATCATGCAACATACTATCAAGGGTTGGTTTTCGTGAGTAAGGTGTACCTTTTTCAGGAGGTTTCGGAGCTTGGTTGACCCTTCGGGGATGAGTATCCATTTCTTTAGCTTTACTGACCGTGTCTTTGCCCCTAACGAAGGCCCTGACCCTGTCCATGAGATTATCGAACGAGTGTGGGAACTCCTCCCCAAGTTTTTCACACAGCTGTGCATGTTTCAGTTCGTTGATGAAGCTACTGATCTTCATAACCACCGGGACATCTTTGATGTTCATGCTTTCCTTGACAAACCTCTCCATGTACTGATCTATCCGTCCGTTGTCCCTTTGTCTTATATGCATGATTTCATTTGGGTTCTTGATAACTTTTCTTTGTTGACCAAAGTTCCTCAGGAACTTCTCACTCAGCTCCTCGTAGCTGTCAATTCCTCCTGGGGGAAGGCTGTCAAACCAGAGCCTGGCCCCCTCCGTTAGAGTTTGTACGAACATGTGGCACCAAACTGGCATAGGCCACCGGCCCAGTTGTCCTGCACCTTTGAAAGCATGAAGATGATCTTCAGGATCCCTGGTCCCGTCATACCTGTCGAAGTTTGGAGGTAGCTTCGTCTTAGGGGGCATGGGTGCTTCAGCGATTCTCCTGGTGAACTTTGAGATTTCAGCTAAGTCTCGAGGGAGGTAGGGTTGATCCAGGCCATCGTCACTTTGATTTTCCTTTTCCATTTCTTTTCCTTTCTGTTTCTTCCCTGTAATGAGATCCTATCTCTCCTCCGCGGACATCTGCCTGAGGGCTGTCATGAAGGTTTCTAGAGGGCCAGTGCCACCGTTTTTGCTTTGAGGATCTACCCCTTCCTGGTTGGATGGCGTGTCTGTCACACCCCCAAAATACCACACGCGGAAACCTCCGCGAGGCGTGTGAGGTACCAGGACCCAAGCCACCAATCACATTGAACTCTTAGAGAGGTTTAAATAAAACTTTCTTTCATTAATATAAAGAGTTACAAACGATACATATCATTCATCGTATACAGCGGAAGCATATCTCATTTGTTAAGTGTATCATAAACCGTGTGTACATAAACCATTAAGCTCATATTGATATTCCAAGTATAACGACCCATGACCACTCGAGCCTTCCAGACAGCATGTTCCACAAGATATAACCCTATAGACCTGTAAGCATGCAGACAAGTGTGTCAGACGACGCTGGTGAGTTCAAAGTTTGTTAACGCGTTTAGTTACCAGATGTGTGTATAGAACAGTTCAACGATTTGTTTTGATGATGTTATTAACTCGATTACCGTATGTGGCTACTAGATGTGAATGCCCAACCCCAATGCCTCTATCTAGGCATTGGTCAAGTGGTCAAGGTAATTAGTTCAACTAACAACCTCGAGTAGATGTAAGGGGTCTTATATATACACGATGTGAATGCCCAACCCCAATGCCTCTATCTAGGCATAGGTCAAGTGGTCAAGGTAATTAGTTCACGCCCGTCCTTTCGGCACGGTGTGAGGGTGCCAATCCTAATAGCGCTATCAACTAAATACCTCGTTGCCTTCCCGGCAACAATCGGTAGATGTAGGGGGTCTTACATAATAGAAACTAAGTAATAACAAACATCCCATTAACCTGCATTCCTCCCTGGAACGTTACCCGATATCCCTTCCCGGGATGCATGCTTGGAAAAGAGCAGTGAACTCACCTTGGTTTGCTCGGTAAGATTTATTACTTAATTACCAGTTGATCAACCGCGTCCTATCATGGTTACCGGTAACGGTCAGTTTTATGCACATAATTCACGTATTCTACATTCACATTACACATGTAGCGTACCAGTAGTGCACATAACGTCATACAAGTCATAACAAGAAAAATCATGCATCACACTAATTACAATATTCATGAAACATTCGGTTTCATCTTTACTCATCTGATTTCGTCACGTGTACAAGTATCAGGTCACACCTAGCAAACTATTCATGCATTCATCAATATATAACATGAACCTTTACTAACTAATGCAATGTAACAATTCAACTTTATGTATTCACACACCACAATATGTGACCCGGGCATGGTCCAAAACCTACGGCCCAACAATCATGTAATTCTTAACATAAGTCAATCCATAAGAGAGTGCGACCAAAACCCGTTTGTGTGACCAGTTGGGCTTGTGGCCCACTGTTTAGAGTGCGGCCCAAACAGTAGTCTTAGGTGGGTCTATTATCTTATTTTGTGGACATGTGCAGCCCGGTTATCCCCATTTGTTAGTTACACCATTAATTAACATCAGGCCCAACCTAGTCTCAGGTTATCGGTTTACTACATTGGCCCAATGTGTCATGCTTTCTAATATCCGTTCATGTATGTGTGAGTGGTCCATCAAAGCCCAATTAATCTAAACATGCTTAAAAAAACATTATTCAAGATGTGCCATAATCACATTTACTCTTTTAATGAATTCGAAAATAATAACATCAGTAAGCATAATGTTCGATTCAGATTAGTCAACACAAAGGTCACAAAACCAAAATAATAATTCATCGAATTACCACATAATATGAATATAATTTCAATAACAATCATACCACACCAATATCATCGAATATATACTAGGAGTTATTATCCAATCCCCAATGTTCATGCACATGCTTCTGACCCTAATGAATTGAAAACCCACATGTATGAGCACACAATAGTCAACCAACTAATCATATCACCCTTGTTTTATATAATCATGACCTGCCAATAAGGTTATTCCTCCTATGATTGATGACACAAGATAGTACAAAGTATGCACATAATATTCTAAATTAACTCATGATATAGCCAATTTCTTGCAACTATAATCATCTATCTAAACCATAACCATATCTCAAGTTCAGTACATTTAAGTTAATAAAAAAAAAAACCTCGCATAACAAGATCAAACCAATAATGATTAACATATGTAATATGTAAAGTGGCAATGCACATACCGATCAATTGAAGTAAACAAATGATGTCTCACAAATCAGGGATTAATTCGATAGGGGCAAGTGGGTATCGAACACAGGGAGTTTGTGGAATATGTGTTATTTGAAAGTTTGTCTAATTTTAACTAAATTAATCTAATTGCAAGAGAAATAAAATTCAAGAGTTTATGTGAGTGAATTGGTTTTAGACTAAATTAAACTAAGTAAATTGCAAGAGAAAAGTTTGGTTGTAAGCAAATTAGAGACAAATGACCATCCTAGATTTCCGGTTTGTTTCGACATTCATATTATCATTCCACTAGAAAGAACTACATAGACATAGCTCATGTGTGACTACTTGCAGTGATGAAAGGGAACTAAGTACTCAGATTCCTAGAACGTGAGGTTGTTACCCGATGATCAATCAACCCTTACCCAATCCTAATTCTACCCATGATATCTCGATTGCCAACGGCACCAAGAACGTATGGTTTCAAACTAGAAAATCATAAGAATTAACAAGTTACTAACAAATAATCACACACCATAACAAACCAACCATAAAGATAAGGATTGCTATTCTAGAAATTAGGAAATCAAATACAAAATGTCTCAAGCAAACCTTCAATCTAGGACGATCATAAAGTTTTTAGCCACTCATAGCTTCAAACAACATCTTAACAAAAGTTTCAATGTTCATATGGATCAAAGCACACCAAACTAATGATTCCGATAATGTTTTTCTTGCCAAAAGTCTCTAACTAGCCTCCAATCTCGAGTTCCAAGCAAGTCGTAACCGAAAACCAATCATAAGTCCCCTTAAAACCTCTTGAAATCGACAATAAATGATGAAGTTACATTTTTAGATCAGTCGGAGGCCCAGCCGTAGGTTACGGCTGTCAGCAGGTCTAAGTCAACATAATGAGCCGTAACCTACGGCTGGGAGCCGTAGGTTACGGTTCTGACTGATTCTTTACGGCTCCCCTCTCCTGTTTTACGGCTGGAACATTTGGCAAATGATGGGAGCCGTAACCTACGGCTGGGAGCCGTAGGTTACGGTTCTGAGTGACTTTCTTCTCCTTATTTCTTCATCAATTTGCCATTTTCTCACTTCTCGATTTCGCCAACTTCCACCATCCTTCTAATCTTTCTAAATCCCTCATCTTGAGTACTTTAACACCTGCACATCATTTCATCTAGTGGTTACCAAGTTCAAACAATTAACCGGGTAAAGTATGAGATTTCAATCTATTTAGCTCATTCAAGGGTTGTCCTACGGACCACCCGTCACATCCCCACACTTACCCGTTGCTTGTCCCAAGCAACCCATTCAAAAATTATTCAAAACCACTAGTGATCAATTATGCAAACCAAGCTAAATGTGTCATCCTTTTACTAACTTTCTATCACACCACAGACACACCCCTCACAACAACTCTCGGTGACAAGAAATATTAGCACATTATGCTAAAACACTCAATGCACGTGTGTGATTGTGCGACAATAAGCTTGTATACAAATCAAATCTCCTCCTATCAAATATTTAGCATGCTTATGAATCAAAAGGACATTCGGGTTGTAATGGGGCTATGTGTAAAGGTAGGAAATAGTGGGAATGTGAAAGTAGCTCATTGATTCGACCCGGTTTTTATTTCTACTACTAAACAAAGCAAACATCAACTATATACACAACTTCATCAACATTTTCAACTACTATTGCAACTAAATCCTTCTTTTTGTATTTTTCTCATATTTTTTTTTCTTTCTTTTTTTTTTCTTTTCTTTTTTTTTAAGCATAGAACTCAAAAATATATACAAGAACATCAACAATCACAAACTAAATTCCTAAACCGGGTCATCTCAATAGGTAAAGTTTTTGTAAGAAGTAGGTTTGGGTCACAACCGAATGGTATAAGGCTCAAACATGGCTTTCTAAAGACCAAACCCCCACCCCTCACAATACCAAGCTCATATATGTGACGTATGAGGTCCAACCCCCAATTCCCACACTCTCACACATCTAGACGAGGCTACCTAAAAGTCCCCTATCATTTTCACAAGCATGCTAATCCTAGGTTTCAACAAGAATTCGTACACAAGTTCTATTAACACAATACACACACCGCCACTCAAAACAAGGAAAGCATCTTTAATAATGATATGTGGCTCAAAAACTCACCAAGAAATGACTAGAAATGGGTATCGATGTGTCAAGTGGAACAATATCAAGTTTTCAAATTTTGACAATTTTCGCTTGGTTTCACAATTTTTTTTTTTTTTAAATTCTCAAAAAAAATTCCCCCATCCCCACACTTGGGATACATTGTCCCAATGTATGGTTTTGAAGGGAAGATCGCTTTAACACCCCAATTTTTTTTATTATTATTTTTTTTTAACAAAAGCAAGCAAACTAACTACCAATATTTCAAAGCTAAAGAACATAACAAGAGTAAGGAAAGAGTACATTGACCTGGTGAAGTTTGACACAACAGATGTTGTAAATGATCCAATTTCCTATCACCACCTTCACACAAATATCCGCACATCTTCCCCACACTTGAGTGTTGCCATGGCCCTGAAACATAGAAAACTAAAGAAATAACAAGATCAGTGAAAAACCTCGAGTTGCCTCCCGAGCAGCGCTAAGTTTTCAGGTCTTCAGCCAGACCGTGCCACCCCCATTTAAGGTGGCTCAAAGAAACGGTTCCTGCCATCTCCATCACTTCCTTGTGCCATTGAGCAAAATGCATCCATCTTGTTTTGACTCGATGGATAATCAAATATACTCTTGCTTGAACCCATATGCTTTTCTTCGCGATCCGGTGGGTGATTTCTTCTCATTCTTTGAAACACATTTTCACTAAATCCACTATCATTCGCCTCAACAAAATCGTAATTAATCCTCTTGGTCTGAACATTAAATGACAACTTACGGTTCTTTTCGGTCATGGTAATAATTCCTTCTCTACAATCGATTTGAGCATTTGCCGTATAGAGAAATGGTCGACCCAAAATCACCCTTTGTTGCGACGCCATCATGGTAGTAGCATAATCTAAAACCAGAAAATCCACCGGGTATTCGAATTCTCCCAACCGAATCATAACGTTCTTAACCATTCCCCGTGGACGCCTCCAACTCTCATCTGCCAAGCTCACCATGGTGTCTATATCTTCAAGCGGACCGAAATCGTACATGTCATATAGCTCACCCGGTAACACACTCATGCTCGCCCCATAATCCAACAATGCATGAGGAATTTTTAGTTTCCCTACTCGAATAGGCACGATTGGTGCTCCATGCTCTTTGTCCGTTTCAACCTCGGCATCCCTTCCTATACCTGCACTCACTTGACAAGAAGATGTTAGAAATGTTTCATTAAATTTACTATTAGGAACGGTACTTACCACATTGATATTAACATTTTTAATGTTTTTGGGGTTTGTCACCGTGTCACTTTGTAGTTGGCCTTTTGCTTTCTTCAATATCACCACATCACTTGCAAGTTGACTCATTTGAGTAGTCAACGACTGAATTGCTTTATCACGGATTTCGTCTTTTTGAATGCGAGCATCATCAAGCTGATTCCTTCGTTGCATCTCAACTTGCATCGCCTTGAGCATCTCCATCATCTCATTTCCACCCGAAAAGCTTTGACCCGTTTGATATTGCCTTTGAAATCCTTGGTTTCCTTGGAAGTTCGGGTTGGCTTGATTTGACGAATTCCTGTATCTAAAGTTCGGGTGGTTTCTTAATCCGGGGTGGTAAGTGTTAAAATTCATATTAAAATTTCTACCACCCCCTCCTTGCCCTTGCAAAGCATTTACCTCCTCATATTGCCCTTCACCTCCTTGGCAATTTTCAGCATCATGACCTAATTCATTGCAAATAGCACAAACATCATAAATTTGGTTAGAAGTTTGTACATTACCATCGTTTACCGCATGCACTTGGGTTCGAGTAATGGCCGGTCGTGCTCTTCGCGAAGCTTGAGCTTTCCTCTTTGATGTAATGGCCATTTGTTCCAAAAACTCCCAATCCTCATCTTCATAATTTGTGCCAAAAGTCCCATTTGTGATGGACATTAGATCACGTGCATCCTCGGCACACAACCCTTCATGAAAGGCGTTCATCAACTCCCAAAGCTCAATCCCATGGTGTGGACAATTTTTAATCATCATGTTTAAGCGCTCGAAGGCTTCATGGAACATTTCGCCTTGTTGTTGTTGGAAACTTCTCAACCCTTTCCTAGCATCATTGGTCTTTTGGGCGGTATAAAATTCGTCTAAGAAAGTTTGTTGCATTTCCCCCCAAGTGTAAATAGATGCCGAAGGCAAAGTGTAGAACCACTTCTTTGCCTTATCCTCCAAAGAAAATTGAAATAGTACCAACTTAATATCATCGGCCGAAAAACCTTGACTCCCAAGAGTATTGCAAATTGAGTCATAGGCCTCCAAATGGAAATAGGGTTCCTCCGTTGCTAAACCCTTATATTTCGGCAAACTTTGTAGGGAATTAGTCCTTACTTCAAAGGTTCTTCCTTGGTTGTTATGAGGAATAACCACCGGTGAAGGATTGTGAGTAATCACCGGCCTAAAATGTGCTTCAATACCCCTCGCATGTTCTCTAAGATGCCTCCTTGGTACACCAAACCTACCCCTTGGACGAACTCCCATTGGTCTTGGTATATGCCCTTGTGGTACATTTGGTTGTTGAAATTGTTGTTGTGGCATGGGTGGGTTTTGAATTGGCCTTTGGAATTGTTGTTGAACATTCGGTGGACGAACTTGTTGCAATGGTATGGAACGTTGCATTTGTGGCCCTTGTGGCCTTTGCCGAATGTGTTGTGGTATAAGTTGTTGTTGTTGAATCCCACCAACACTTGACATTCTTTGCGTTTGACCAGGTACATAAGTCAACTCCCCTTGATCTCCACTACCCACATAAGCATAACCCTCTTCCTCATAACCCTCGAAATCTTCATATCCTTCTTCATATCCATCTCCTTCTATACCCCCCGATGATGGTCCAAATGGAATAGATGAGTATTGAAAACCTGACTGGTTTGGTGCTCCAAATGATGAAGTAGCATGAACAACAGTTGAGCCTTGTGGTAATGTATAGGTGGATGATGATTGACCTGAAGCTGGGAAGAAATGGGCAAGTGGTGGAATTGTAGAAGCAGGGCTAAAGGTAAGGGTAGGTTCAGTTTGAGTATTGGTAGGTAATGTAGTATTAGGTGGTGGGATATCAAATGGTGAAGTAAATTTGGTAGTAGAACTGGGCATGGTGGTATTTGGTGAAGGTTGAGTGGATGTTGGTATAAATGGTGGAGTAGGTTCACCCGTAGTGGGTGGTGGTTGTGGTGGATCCATGTATCGAATTGGTGTGATTGGTGTAGTTGGTGTTGTTGGTGAACCGCTAATTGTGTTTTCCCTTAACAAAATTCTGTTTGCTCGCAAAGTTCGGTCGATTTCCGAATCAAATGCTAATGGTGAAAGCTTGTGAGAGCTCCTAGTACGCATGCACCTGTCAATACCTGCACACTAACACACCCAGCGTAAACCAGAAAAATAACAAACTTAAAAAGAAAGAAAATAACACACGTTGAGCACTACTCCCCGGCAACGGCGCCAAAATTTGACGTGATTGTCGTGGTCACGCAAATTTAATCCCAAAAACAACTATATATAGATAGTGGCAAGTGGGTATCGAACACAGGGAGTTTGTGGAATATGTGTTATTTGAAAGTTTGTCTAATTTTAACTAAATTAATCTAATTGCAAGAGAAATAAAATTCAAGAGTTTATGTGAGTGAATTGGTTTTAGACTAAATTAAACTAAGTAAATTGCAAGAGAAAAGTTTGGTTGTAAGCAAATTAGAGACAAATGACCATCCTAGATTTCCGGTTTGTTTCGACATTCATATTATCATTCCACTAGAAAGAACTACATAGACATAGCTCATGTGTGACTACTTGCAGTGATGAAAGGGAACTAAGTACTCAGATTCCTAGAACGTGAGGTTGTTACCCGATGATCAATCAACCCTTACCCAATCCTAATTCTACCCATGATATCTCGATTGCCAACGGCACCAAGAACGTATGGTTTCAAACTAGAAAATCATAAGAATTAACAAGTTACTAACAAATAATCACACACCATAACAAACCAACCATAAAGATAAGGATTGCTATTCTATAAATTAGGAAATCAAATACAAAATGTCTCAAGCAAACCTTCAATCTACGACGATCATAAAGTGTTTAGCCACTCATAGCTTCAAACAACATCTTAACAAAAGTTTCAATGTTCATATGGATCAAAGCACACCAAACTAATGATTCCGATAATGTTTTTCTTGCCAAAAGTCTCTAACTAGCCTCCAATCTCGAGTTCCAAGCAAGTCGTAACCGAAAACCAATCATAAGTCCCCTTAAAACCTCTTGAAATCGACAATAAATGATGAAGTTACATTTTTAGATCAGTCGGAGGCCCAGCCGTAGGTTACGGCTGTCAGCAGGTCTAAGTCAACATAATGAGCCGTAACCTACGGCTGGGAGCCGTAGGTTACGGTTCTGACTGATTCTTTACGGCTCCCCTCTCCTGTTTTACGGCTGGAACATTTGGCAAATGATGGGAGCCGTAACCTACGGCTGGGAGCCGTAGGTTACGGTTCTGAGTGACTTTCTTCTCCTTATTTCTTCATCAATTTGCCATTTCCTCACTTCTCGATTTCGCCAACTTCCACCATCCTTCTAATCTTTCTAAATCCCTCATCTTGAGTACTTTAACACCTGCACATCATTTCATCTAGTGGTTACCAAGTTCAAACAATTAACCGGGTAAAGTATGAGATTTCAATCTATTTAGCTCATTCAAGGGTTGTCCTACGGACCACCCGTCAGGGTAGTCTCCTGTTGCCGTCGTGACTCTAAGGAGAGGGTAGGGTTTGTTGGTTGATATTGTGAGTTGAGAATAAAAAGGGAGTTACGTAAATATAATGTGATGTCAAGTAATTTAAAGTGGGCCGGTGATCATAACTTAATATCTATAACATGCAAGACAATTAAAGTGGGCCGGTGATCACCAATGTGGGCCGAGAACAGTTATGCATATGTGTGAATTCGAGTATACATATTCACACTTCAAAGCGTCTTTCCATTAAGCAGTTATACAAAGTGTGAATATGTGGCCCAATTCATTCGGTTTTACTACATCAGTCGAACGACACACAAAATGTTTAGCAATTTCCCGTATAGTTAATCAGTTATACATACGTAATCATTTAGTTGTAAATAGAAACACGCAAGAAGTTGTGGGATTTCAAGCAATGCTAACCTTAAATATCCGGGTTGTCACATCATCCCCAACTTAACGGAAATTTCGTCCCGAAATTTGGAAAGCAATCCAACACAGCACGATGTTAGATCAGGATGATTGTGGATTATCCCAGGTGTCACATCATCCCCAACTTAACGGAAATTTCGTCCCGAAATTTGCTAATGATATCAGAAGTTGACACAACTGTTTGAACAACTGAGGATACTAGAGCTTATTCTGATCATCGCGTTCCCACACGAACTCCGGTCCATGATTTGAGTTCCAACGAGTTCACATGATTGGAATTCGGCTATGCTAACGAATCTTGACTTTTTGGTTCATGTTTTCAATGGACTTCTCGGCATGCTGCAACTTGTTGTTAATCTATAGGTTCGAGACGTAGATGGCGTCGTGAACGTTACCCAATCCGTCTGGTACTCGAGTCTGCGAGCCATGTTACTGTTTTGTTTCAGGAATCCGAATGTCCCAACGCATCGAAAACTAAGTGTGTCACGTTTCCAATAGCGTACCGCACCCTCCCAGGGTGAAACTTTCGATTATGCCACGTTTGCCTACAGCGAACTCCCAGTGTTTCCTGACGGTCACGCGCTGCCGCCCAACAATTTCTGATCTAAGCAATCTTCAAGAGTTATGAGTACAAGTCCAGAATCTGTGATTAGATTGTCACCCACCTTAGTCCAACAAGAAGATCGGTATTATCATCCAGGCGATGCCCCCAAACAGAGCTGTTTAATTACTAGAATGGTAACTGCTGCGGTAGAACTTAATAAAAGGCAAGTGTCCTTCCAAATCTTACTAAAGTCGATCACACACATGCTCGCAGCATGTTCTCGAGTGTCTGGATGGTTCGTTTACTTTGACCGTTGTCCAATGCTCATGGCTAGACGTGAGCCAAGGGTGTTGTGTGTTGTCTGTTATAAATCAAACATGGATCAAAATCAGAGGTAACAGGAGTTGGCGCCTCGTGCCTAAAAGCCGCCTCTCTCAGAGGAACATTCACAAGTTGTGAAGACTCGTCAATTCCTTGTTCGTAAAAAAGTGTGTTGGTAACGTGAGACAGTCAACGATCACCTAGGTGATATTGTTTCCGTTTCGAGTTGTAAGCAAACTAGTGACAGAATCCGTGTAATTTTGTTCCCATTTCCATATAGGTGTTTCTAGTTGCTGATACTTCACCTTGACCTTCCCACAAGTCAATCGTCATTCACATACATAGCTAGGTAGGCCTTCATGTCCGATCACCAGTGCAAGATTTATGGATCCTAATATCTCTCATCATAACCCAGACGAGTAGAATATCGAGGCCGGTGTGCTTTGTCCAACACGAGTTCCCTACAGTTGCCGTATAATGCGTTCCACATTCGTTCCATGGGGTAGCGAATATCGTCCGACCTGCCAAAGGTTGCTTCTCCATGCCCCGCATGGGTTTGACTTGAAAATCCTCTTCCAGTCCGAACAGAGCGAGTCTGATCAGGTGAGTTAGAGTCGATAGTGAGCTGCCAAGCGCGTGCATGCTCAGGTTCCACAGTCGCAATCATTCGAAAGTTCCATCCAGCGATGTCATTGCAAGGTTTAGCTCCCTCGAAACAACGGTATACGGGAGGCCCTTGTGATCGGTCTAAGTAGTGCATTCGGTACCGTCTAAGTAATGCCTCCAAGTAAATCCAAAGACCACAGTTTCCACCGCCGGTTGTGTGTCATGCAGTTCCTCTTTGTAACTCCATTACGTAAGTCATCACTCTCTCGTGTTGCGTCGGTGTGTAACTGGGACTCTGATTCGGACCATCATGGTACACCACTAAATCACCCGCACCCTCGGGTAAAGACGACGCTCAGTGCATTGCAAAGTTGGGATTCGAAAGTCGAAAAGACGTCCTCCTGTTTTATCTTTGCACGAACACAGCACCCTGCTGTGCTAAAGAGATTTAAGCTGCGCGACCTTCGAAAATCCTGTGATTAAGCTGCGATAGTATCTAGTCAGACCAAGAAATTCCTGTATCCTCGAAGGGATCTTTGATGTTGATCAGTTTCTAACAAAATGGATCTTAGCGAGATCCACTTGTATTCCCACTTCGTTGTTTATATGACTAAAAATGTGTAATTCCCGAATCCTGAAGTCATACTTAGGTAGACTTCGCACGTAGATGCTCCTCCCCTAGAAGCTCTACGATAAAATACAAGTGTCGTTCATGGTTCTCCTTTCTCCTGGAAGTGATTCAAAACGTCATAGATAGACACGGTTGGCGAATCTCGCAAGATGGGGTTGGCATATACTACTCATGTGATCCCTAAGGCTGTTGGTGTGTTGGGTAACTTTAAACAACGAGAACAGAAAAAAAATCGTAGTGGCCGTATTGTGCTTGTAACGCCGTGTTAGAATTCATCCTCCCCTGGGTCTTCCATCAAATGACAGGCTGATCTTAAGTCGGTTTCCGAAAAGAAGCTTGATCATTGCAGTCGGTCAAGCAGGTTGTCGATGCGAGGTAGAGGGTGACGGTCTATGATTGCCACCTTGGGGTAGTACGCGTACGAAAGGACTTGTCCTTCATTTCCACAATAGAGCTCGGGCTCCCCAAAACAAGGAGCTAGATCGCTAAAACTCCCACCCGGTAGTTCCTGAAGTTAACTATACAGTTCTTGCAACCCTCCTGGTGCAAGACGGTATGAAGTACGAGTGATTAAGGCTGCTTCTGACGTGAGATTAAACTGAGATTCTGCCTAACAGTTGTGGAAGTAAGCCCGAAAGTTCCTCGGGTAACAAACCGAGAGGGATCACAAACAATTGGTGGATCCTCGATCCTCTTCTCCCTCAGCCCTATCATTAGTAACAGTTGCTAACACAGCGGAGTAATCCCTCCGTAGACACTTCTGGCCTTCACAGCTGAAATGGCGCTAACTTTTGCACTACTCTGATGCTTTAGAACAAATAACGATTCTCCACACAAAGTTTTCTCCTCACTGGGTATATCTGCGTGATTCCTGGATAATCCAGTTCACACTAACTATTGCATTGTAGCCATCGATGATAGTAGAAAGAAGATCGATGTCGAATACCTATCCCACAAGGTCGAGTTTGCATCCCAACTTACATATGCGGTTTCATCTGACTTGCCATCAGCCGATTCCACAGCAGGTTCAGTTTCAAGAAGCATTAGGGTTAAGCAAAACAGTGATGAAGCGATTGATTACTAAGAACGTGTAGGCCACCATGTTGCTATAATCCTGGCGTCGCCCATGCCAATCCAAAATGTCCTTCGCGAGTACCATATCCAATGTTGTTGCTACTGCTACTAGAATTCCCAAAACTGTCATTGCTCCTTGGGTTGTTGGCGTCTTGCCTTAACATCGGTCATTCCCTGTTGAAGCCACCATCATTTCCATACCGAAAATCATGATTTGCGAGTACCTTGCTGTCATCGTGACTGTTGCTTCTAATGCTGTTGCTCGAAATGGAGTCCTGCGATCTTTCACCAACAATGTCCATCTCTTCACATTCCGTACCACGTTCCAAGACGCTACTCATAGTGCTGGCAGTTACACATTCCACATAATGGTCAATTGTCACCGTTTATGTCCCGATTGATTCGTAAAAGTCGGCTCCCATAAGTTGTTGACTAGGGTTAAGGATTTGTTTGGAGTCAAATCGCTGATGTTCGTTACCAGTAACTTGAGTCGTTCAAATGCTGAAGTCGGTAAAGTACTACATTTACCCTCTTGTCCATCGTTCTTCCAAGTTGATTTAATACTACACGGATTGCTGCGAGAGTGTTGCAGAAGTGATCGCACTTCTGGATCTAATCCGCCAAATCTTTGAGTTCCACCATACGATGAGAAGTGAGAATGGTTAATCATTGACGTCGCAACATCTAACTCAGGGACGTTTGTACTCGCACCCAACATTCTACACGGTTCGCTAGGCGTTCAGATGTGTGTTCGGGTAATACTCGATAGCATCGAGATTCGAAAGGATTCAGAGAGAGGTGGAAAGGTCACATTCGAGTAGGAGACGATAACTGTTATGACTCCTACAAATTTGTTACGTTTCACACTGATCAAATAGCGGAGCGGAACCCCTTCTTCACTTGTTAAGCCTCACTGGGACTCACATGCACCCCACATTATTATTATTATGTGTGCACCCACAATAATATTGTGATTTGCATGCTCATCTCAGCTCCTCCTAACTCATGTCGAATGGTTCCTCAAACTCGAGTAGCAAACAAAGGGCATCACAAAACGTGAGTCACGAATGTTTAGGGAAATACCACCCTATCAGACATATAACACGTGCAAGTAATACGTAAATTCATATAGTTGTGTTAAACATGCAATCACATGCAATATCATATGTAAGTGTTCACTAGTTACGCAGTACAATGAGTATACGAGAGACGAACCTTGCAATCTGGAGCTGAGTGTCATGGTCGCATTCAGAACTTGTTCGGTTATAGTCTGGTTTTATAAAAGCGTTTTAAAACCAAGTTCACTATAACCAGTGGCTCTGATACCAAACTGTCACACCCCCAAAATACCACACGCGGAAACCTCCGCGAGGCGTGTGAGGTACCAGGACCCAAGCCACCAATCACATTGAACTCTTAGAGAGGTTTAAATAAAACTTTCTTTCATTAATATAAAGAGTTACAAACGATACATATCATTCATCGTATACAGCGGAAGCATATCTCATTTGTTAAGTGTATCATAAACCGTGTGTACATAAACCATTAAGCTCATTTTGATATTCCAAGTATAATGACCCATGACCACTCGAGCCTTCCAGACAGCATGTTCCACAAGATATAACCCTATAGACCTGCAAGCATGCAGACAAGTGTGTCAGACGACGCTGGTGAGTTCAAAGTTTTGTTAACGCGTTTAGTTACCAGATGTGTGTATAGAACAGTTCAACGATTTGTTTTGATGATGTTATTAACTCGATTACCGTATGTGGCTACTAGATATGAATGCCCAACCCCAATGCCTCTATCTAGGCATTGGTCAAGTGGTCAAGGTAATTAGTTCAACTAACAACCTCGAGTAGATGTAAGGGGTCTTATATATACACGATGTGAATGCCCAACCCCAATGCCTCTATCTAGGCATTGGTCAAGTGGTCAAGGTAATTAGTTCACGCCCGTCCTTTCGGCACGGTGTGAGGGTGCCAATCCTAATAGCGCTATCAACTAAATACCTCGTTGCCTTCCCGGCAACAATCGGTAGATGTAGGGGGTCTTACATAATAGAAACTAAGTAATAACAAACATCCCATTAACCTGCATTCCTCCCTGGAACGTTACCCGATATCCCTTCCCGGGATGCATGCTTGGAAAAGAGCAGTGAACTCACCTTGGTTTGCTCGGTAAGATTTATTACTTAATTACCAGTTGATCAACCGCGTCCTATCATGGTTACCGGTAACGGTCAGTTTTATGCACATAATTCACGTATTCTACATTCACATTACACATGTAGCGTACCCGTAGTGCACATAACGTCATACAAGTCATAACAAGAAAAATCATGCATCACACTAATTACAATATTCATGAAACATTCGGTTTCATCTTTACTCATCTGATTTCGTCACGTGTACAAGTATCAGGTCACACCTAGCAAACTATTCATGCATTCATCAATATATAACATGAACCTTTACTAACTAATGCAATGTAACAATTCAACTTTATGTATTCACACACCACAATATGTGACCCGGGCATGGTCCAAAACCTACGGCCCAACAATCATGTAATTCTTAACATAAGTCAATCCATAAGAGAGTGCGACCAAAACCCGTTTGTGTGACCAGTTGGGCTTGTGGCCCACTGTTTAGAGTGCGGCCCAAACAGTAGTCTTAGGTGGGTTTGTTATCTTATTTTATGGACATGTGCAGCCCGGTTATCCCCATTTGTTAGTTACACCATTAATTAACATCAGGCCCAACCTAGTCTCAGGTTATCGGTTTACTGCATTGGCCCAATGTGTCATGCTTTCTAATATCCGTTCATGTATGTGTGAGTGGTCCATAAAAGCCCAATTAATCTAAACATGCTTAAAAAACATTATTCAAGATGTGCCATAATCACATTTACTCTTTTAATGAATTCGAAAATAATAACATCAGTAAGCATAATGTTCGATTCAGATTAGTCAACACAAAGGTCACAAAACCAAAATAATAATTCATCGAATTACCACATAAAATGAATATAATTTCAATAACAATCATACCACACCAATATCATCGAATATATACTAGGAGTTATTATCCAATCCCCAATGTTCATGCACATGCTTCTGACCCTAATGAATTGAAAACCCACATGTATGAGCACACAATAGTCAACCAACTAATCATATCACCCTTGTTTTATATAATCATGACCTGCCAATAAGGTTATTCCTCCTATGATTGATGACACAAGATAGTACAAAGTATGCACATAATATTCTAAATTAACTCATGATATAGCCAATTTCTTGCAACTATAATCATCTATCTAAACCATAACCATATCTCAAGTTCTGTACATTTAAGTTAATAAAAAAACCTCGCATAACAAGATCAAACCAATAATGATTAACATATGTAATATCTAAAGTGGCAACGCACATACCGATCAATTGAAGTAAACAAATGATGTCTCACAAATCAGGGATTAATTCGATAGGGGGTAGTCTCCTGTTGCCGTCGTGACTCTAAGGAGAGGGTAGGGTTTGTTGGTTGATATTGTGAGTTGAGAATAAAAAGGGAGTTACGTAAATATAATGTGATGTCAAGTAATTTAAAGTGGGCCGGTGATCATAACTTAATATCTATAACATGCAAGACAATTAAAGTGGGCCGGTGATCACCAATGTGGGCCGAGAACAGTTATGCATATGTGTGAATTCGAGTATACATATTCACACTTCAAAGCGTCTTTCCATTAAGCAGTTATACAAAGTGTGAATATGTGGCCCAATTCATTCGGTTTTACTACATCAGTCGAACGACACACAAAATGTTTAGCAATTTCCCGTATAGTTAATCAGTTATACATACGTAATCATTTAGTTGTAAATAGACACACGCAAGAAGTTGTGGGATTTCAAGCAATGCTAACCTTAAATATCCGGGTTGTCACAGTGTCAAAGGATAGTCTAGCCCTGAGGCTATCAAGTTTCTCTTGTCTTTCTAGATCCTCAAGATGCTTTTTCAACTTTTCCTTGTGTATGGCAACAAAATCTGGAGTAATGGCTTCCTCCCTTTCCAGGGTTTCTACCTGGTTTTCGTTCTCTTCCTCGTGGGTAATGTCTTCCACTGTGACCTTGTCACGATTGTTCTGCACTGTGTGAATGATTCGTGAACCTGGTGGTGTTGCCAAGCCGTTTTTCTTGAAATGGGTTATTACAACGTTGGAGTTTTGAAGTGGGAACACCAGTTAGACTGAAAAGTCCCACGGATGGCGCCAATGTCGAATACCCAAATCCCTGATGACGTTCAAAGGGTCTTCGCTGGCGTCGGAATATCCCAGCTCTCGTTGCTACAAAAAAGTAAACCGTTAGCCTCGTTACGGAGGGCCCCGGGGGGGATCCGTAACCAAGCTCCGGCGTGAGAATAAGTAACTTGCCAGAGAAGATGAGAAGCTTATCCCGATGAGTGTGATCACCGGAATGTTTCTCTATGGTGTGAATCTAATAAATATGTGTGTGTATTCAATGTAAGAGAATTATGGTCGGAATAAATGTGAGAGCGTTTAGTGATACCTTAGACTTGCCTTTGAGATCATTCTTTACCTTCCTTATCTAGCTGGAAGTCCTTATCTCTTCAACGGGCTCATACCGAGATGATCCAACGGGTTTTACCAGACTTTGGGGGACTCAGACACGTGTCTGAGCCCCAACGGTAAGATCTATCCCTTATTTAATGGTGTCGGCTTGATAGTACAATGCCAACCGGAGATACCATTCTTGTCATGCATTTAATGTTCTCTTTCTTTTGTTAAATATCTTCCTTTTCCCGCTCAATCTATGAGAAAGTCCCTTAATGGGCAAGTTTCAGCGTTCTGGGCTTTTGTTTGTTGGGCCCATGTGATAATAGCCCAAGACGGGTAAATGGGACAACCCATAGGCTCGTCGTCAGGTACAAACCTTGTTAAATGTTAACTATACCAAAGTATGGTTTCACAATCATGCCTCCATGAATCCTATATTTGTTCATTTCTCATTATATATATTGGCCATCACGTTAAAAGAATGGCCGGCTCAACCATTTTGAGAGTTCAAATTAAAATAAACATTCATGCCCCTTTTCACTTTTATCTTTTTTTGGATTTGTCTTTTTAGTTTTTATTTAACATGGAAATTACTAAGTATAAACTTATATATGAAACTTATATAACATTAAAGAATTTATAAACTAAGTAGTTTTGTGTCAAATAAAGTTGTCAAAATCAGGGGCGAAGCATTGAAGGGGCCGGGGGGAGGGGGCGTCCGACCAACCGAACTTTTCGCTCAGTAGTGTTATATTACGTTTCGTACATAATTTTTTAGGTATATACGTTTTCGACCCCCCGGTTTTATAAAAAAAAATAGGTATATATTTTTAGGTCCGGTGACTTCTGATCTCCCAGTAGAAATTTTCAAGCTTCGCCACTGGTCAAAATACGATAGTCTCAGATTTGTAGCATATGAAAAACACGAGAAAGCCATAAGTATGTATGTGTTCAATATTACTAGATGTGAGGAAATTTAGAGGTATCCAAAGACTTTTAATTTACTTTACTAAAATTGTTTAACGTAGATATGTGGGTTGGGATAGTGTACATTAACTCAAAAGTGTGAGAAGTGTTTTAAACCATTAGATCTTTGATCTAATGGTTGAGATCAATAGAGACCAAATTATAAATTGTGTTTTTATTATTTGGACTGATTGAAAATTGTAGGGGTAATAGTGTCTTTGTATATGTTTCAAATTAGGTAACCTCTCCTAAATTCTAGTGATTCACTCCTAAATTCTAGCGATTAAATTTTAAACTTATTCTAAAATTCGGATATTCTAAAAAATCCAGAAATATGTAACTGCTACAAGAAATGTATAACACTATATAACACCATATAACACCGTATAACACTATGTAACATCATATAACACTACGTAACACTATATAACAATGTATAACACTATACATCTACCATAAACATGCTATCAGAAAAATATAACACTATAACACTATATAACACTATATAACTCTAAATAACACTATATAACACCATATAATACCATATAACACCATATAACACTATACATCTATCATATAATACTATATAACACCATGCAACACTATATAACACTATATAAAAATATATAACACTATACAGTTCTGAATGAGATGATACAAATTCGTAGATTAATTCTTAATTCGTACTCCTATAATTAAGGGTGACGGTTATGGAAGATTATTAATTAATTAAATCAATAAGAAAATTACTTGTTTACCCTTTTGAATTAATTTAGATTGAGAACACATGTCATCTCCACAATATTTCTCACACTTTTGAATTAATGTACAGGATCTTCAACCGTAGATATGTTATAGCTTATGAGGATATATATAGGTTCAACCGATTACACATAAACTTTTTCTAATATTTGATACATTTTAACTATTTTTCTTTGAAATCAAAAATCGTAAAAATGGATGTCTAACACAAACAATATTAATATTTATAAAAATAATTCACTAGTATAATAGCAACAATATGCAGCTAAATATTTAAAAATTTGTTATTGAAACTAAATAGATGACAAAACTCAATGCTTTTAACTAAAATATAATGAATTTATAAATGATTTTAATTAAAATATAATGAATTTATAATTGAGTTTTAAATAGATGACAAAAAAAGCATAATGCTTTTATATTTGTAGGGGCTATGCCATAGTTCCAGCGGTTCCAGAATTTAGAGAAAAAAGTTTTTAAGAAGATGGGACTCAAATGCTAATGACTAAGGACGGAGCTAAAAAATACATGGCTAAAAGTTGGGACTTTTGGGATTCGAACCCACGTCTTAGTAGTGGTCAAATAATCTTAACTAGTCTTAGTTAAGCCCCTCATGTTACAGAACGAGTGGGCGTAAAACCGTACTACCAGCGTTGCGAGGTTAGGGGTGTAAAACCATGTTAAATAGCAACCTAATAATGACCAAAACCGGGAAAAGGCGTAAAACAAAAAAACAAATTTTGAACACGAAGTGACTCATGTGACTTAAAAAGCAAACGAAGTCAAATTTATACCGACACGTATTAAAAAGTCGATGGGGTAAAAAAACATGAGGGGCCAAATGTGACAATCAAAGTATCAAACACCCGCTAAGTAGCAACCAAACGAAAAAAGAAAAATATGAGGGACCAAATGTAACCACCAAACACCGTTCTAAGTAGCAATCAACCGATGACCAAATCAAGGAAAAACGTAAAACACAAACTAATAAAAAAAACTAAACTCATTTAACTTATGTGACAATTAAAAAATCAAAATTTTGTTACAAAGCTGAAAAAAGTGTAAAGTTTACTTAAAAAATAAAAATAAAAAAACCCTAAAAAAGACAAAATAGTCCTTTAAAAGGTTATAGTAAAATCATATCCTATTGATATACAACTCTTAAAAGTCATTAATGGTATACTTGTTTGATCGGTTTATAGAAACCTTTGAACCTCGAATCAGTTTAGAAAACACACAATCATTAATTGGGCAAAGACAGAAGATACAAGTCATACTTTTAGCAACTATTTATAACCTTACATGATAGCTCGAAGCATCGACGGCTGTTACACAACATACACTAAGCAAATTATACAAATCTACAACAACCCGTCTTGATACCTCAAACGCTAACGCCTTTGTAGGCGTTAGATCCTTCTCTCTCTTTATTGCTTATGGGTTACACTTTAAAATATAAAACAAGATGAAACCCGAAATCAAAAGTACTTCAAATGAGTGCATGGTACTTTGTTTAAACTTGATCTTATCATGAACTTCTTGGAGTTGCAAGAAGATGAAGACCTCCGTCGATGTGAAGAGTAAACATGGTTCGATAAGTCACTTTTCTTGATTCGTCAGCTAACTTAAACACGAAGAAATGTAGAAGAGCAATCGACACTATCTTCATCTGACGATAAGCAAAGTCCTTTCCCAAACAAATCCGTGGGCCCGCCTGCAGAGTTAGTTTGTTAGAATAAGGGTCCTAATAACCACACACCCCAAAATCTTAATTTCACACCCTGTATACGGGCCGTATAAAATAATTTGACATGACAAATATTGAGCCGTATAATGTTATACGGCTCGTATACATAGAGAAAATATTAGGTCGTATAACATTTTATACGGGTCGTATAACATTATACGAGTCGTATAGCGTTACATGAGATTTGGGCCGTATAACATTATAAGGGTCGTATAGCATTCTATCCGGGTCGTATAATGTCATACGGCCCGTATACATAAACAAAAAAACATTCTCTGACATTTTTTTGTTGTATAACTCTATACGGACCGTATACATGTAGGGATGTGAAAATAAGATTTTAGGGATGTGGGAATAGGGGGAGCCTAGAATAACCACTATCCTAAACTTGTTATAAAGCTACCATGTCATCAACCTATAAATCTTTACATTTTATATACTTCCTGAAGATTTATAGCAGTTGCAGTGCATCCACTCCAATATACATTAGTTAATATAGAAGTGCAATGTTTCTTTTTGTATAAAAACCGAATATTAATAATTTCACCCCGTAAAATAAGAATGTAACCATTTTGTAAACGGTGTCCTTTGAAGGTTTATTAATCCCTTGAATTTTCTAGGGGTGCAAACGAACTCGAGCTCGATTAACTTATGAGAGCTCGAGCTTAGCTCGTTGGTAGTTACTCAAACTCAAGCACGACTCGTTTGTTATCTATTAGTTAATATATTAAATAAAAATAATATAAATAACAGACTTGTTTAGGCTCACGAGCTCGATAAATGAAGCTCTTGCTCGGGATCGTTTACTAAGCAAACTTATTTAAAGGTTCGAGCGCAGCTCGTAAACAAGTTTAATAAGCTTGGCTCGGCTCGTTTACTAGACAACTTTAATTAAGGGGTAAATGTTAGTAAATATTAATAAAAATTAATATTATAGTAAGGCTCGATAAAGCTTGACAAGCCTGACGAGCTTCACATGCCCCGCTTGAGCTCAGACTCGATAAATAAACGGGCTTTATTTTAGGCTCAAGCTCATAAGACTCGGATCGTTTCGAGCTTTTTCTCAAGCCCCGCTCGGCTCATTTGCACCTCTGGGGATAAGTTGACTCTTAGTAAATTTGACTTTCAAAGTCAAAAATTAAGTAAAGGTATACAACCAAAGGCATTTACTTACATGAAATGCTATGAATTTGAAAGGAGATTCAGATTGAAAAACTCCATTATCATTAAGCCATCTTTCAGGTTTGAAATCATAAGCATCATCTCCCCAAATGTGCGCCATTCTTCCCATCGCGTATGAAATATAGTACACGCCATCGCCTTTTTTCAACTTGAATCCATCTGGAAGAGTGTCATCCATGTCAGCAACTCTTCCATCCTAGCATTTACAAAAGAAAACACAACAAAATAGAACATAAATTGTTCTAGAAGTATGAATAAACCATCAATCTTGCAAAGAATGCAAACAGAAACGTTACACTCGCATAATAAACGATTTTGGAGAAAAAAAAACGCGAACTGTAATGTTTTTGCATCAACATGTTCAGCATTTTTCCAAAATCACGAGTTTTTGAAAACTATCGCGTTGTTTTACCATTTTCACAGGAAACAAAAATTCAAGTGCAATGGTCTAAAAGTAGGGGTTTGAATTTCTAACACGACCCAAAAACACGACATGAATCTAACACGAAATTTGCGGGTTTGGGTTTCGTCTAAATGGGTTTGGATCAGTTTAAGTTTGAACCTTCGAACCCATTTAGCTAAAGTGTCGGGTTCGGGTCAACCCTATCGGGTTGGCGGGTTGACCCATTTATATTACAATTTATTTTTTTTACAATATGTTTTATGTTATGTCATAGTTATAACTTAAAAAAAATTTTACATAAAATTTTATTTTTAAAATATAATTGTATTGTATACCTTTGTGTTTTTTGTAGTAAAATTTTATTTTTAATATATTATTTTGCAAAAAAAAAAGTTAAAAAAATAAAAAATTCGGGTTAAACAGGTTGTGTTCAGGTCAACCCACGAATATTCGGGTCGTGTTCGGGTTTATATGTATGACAGGATTTTCGGGTTCGGGTCGGGTTGAACACGCCAACTCGCCAACTCGACCCGTTTAGCACCCCTATCTAAAAGTTAATTGCTTAGGAAACTTTGTAGTTACCACAGGTACTGCAGGGTATAGTCTCAAGGTTTCAGTCAAAGCTGCATGAAGATAATGCATTTTCTCAAGTACTTGATCATCTATTCTGTCCACAAAATCTTGGATTCTAGATCCGTTTTCTTGTTTTCCCACTACGTTTTCAATTTCCGAAACAACTTTTTCCTGCACGAGCGGGTTCTTGCAAAGCATGTAGAAGAACCACGAAAGAGTATTCGCACTAGAATCTTTTCCGGCTAACAGGAAGTTCAGGATTATGTCCATTAGATATCGATCATTCATACGTGCATCCTTCTTGCTCTCGATCAGAAATCTCGAAAGTATGTCCTCTCTCTCATTCTTGAAGTCAATGAAATTATTATCAAGTTATAGTCAAACTCAGTGTTGTAAGAATCGCTAAGCGCTAGTCGGCCAGTGTGGTATCGACTAGCGATTAATCGGGATTAATAAGGATTAATCGCACTGGGATTTTATACGTAATTTTCAGTTTTTACATGTAATTGGCCGACCAGAAGAAAATTACTCGATGAACCCAGGACTAGCGACTAATCAGAGGCTATGCGCAATTTTTACAACCATGGTCAAAATTAGAATGGTAAACAAGAAATGTCAACAGAGATGAAATAAAACTCACACAATGTTGGTTTGTTTCAAGTTGTTCTCTTCTCTTGCTGATCAAATTGAGAACAAAATCGTTTATTAATCTGATGTTGTTCCGTAAAGAAGCTTCGCAGCCAATGTTAAAGAATCTTTTGAGCTTCCATATGGGATCTACGTAGCGCCAATATGTGAATGCGTTTGAGTCGTCAAAAGCCTTGATAAATGCACTCCCTTCTTTGCTAGATCCTTCAAGGCAATTCAAGTCTACTCCAAACCCGACTTTGAATATTGAATCCAAAGCGGATTGCATAAGCAAATTCTGCAATTTTTAGGAAAAAAATGATCTAACTTAGCATTGTTATAAATTTATACGTGTTGCTGTCTCCCCCCCCCCCCAATTCATAAGCAGAATCGACCCATTCATAAGCAGATGGGTCAAACCCATTGGTGAAACCTTTATTTTGACGTAATTTGGTTTAACTTTTGGTTAAACAGAATCGACCCATTCATAAGCAAACGGGTCAAACTGCCATCTCTACTTCCTAATAATAGCACGCTAATAAAAGTTATAGTGCGCAAAATAACGCTGGATATTAGAGGATCATGACCGAAAACACTTAGCAAACACTTACTTGTACATCAAAATCTTTCTTAGCCTCAGAAAACTTAGAAACAACTCCAACCAATTTCACCGCATTTTTTCTAAAAACCGAACAGCTAAAGTCTCTCAAAACTCTTGTCGAGAACTCAAAACTCGCAAGCTTTCTCTGCTGTTTCCACAGAACGCCATCAACCGCAAAGATCCCATTGCCAAATAAGTCTGTTATAATATCCTTGTTACTCTCTCCTTTCGAGTAGTTATCAAAGTTGGTTTTAAGTATGTACTCAATATTTCGAGTATCGGTAGTGTATAACTCAGAATGATCAGGCGCAAGAAACCTGAAAGTAGGGTGTTTGAGCGCAACTTCGGTATGATAGTCGTGAAGTTTACTGAAGTAGAACAGTTGATTGAAAACAGTTCCAACTACTGGGGCGTGTTGCGGATTTTTGATTGATTTTCCAATGAAAATTTTTAGTATGAGCGATATAAACGCTAGGATGATTAATATTAGCGTCGTAGCTATAGAGATGAAGATGATATAGAGAAAGTCCATTTTGAATACTAATACAAGAATGACAATATACTGCATATGCAATATATATGCAAGTTGGAGACGGGTTTCCAAAGCATTGAATCTGTCGTTTTCATTTTCGTTTGACTTTTTTTAATATAGACGTTACTCCTTCGTCACCTAAACTCATCACCGAATGATAATATTCTAACATGGATGCAAGTAAATTGTTGAACCATATAGATATTGTGTATAATGTTATTTATTTTTTTATGCAGTTTACTACTTTGTATCCAAAGTAAAACACGAGACTCGTGAAGTGGAAAAACAAGAACAAGAAGAAAACTTATGATTTCTAGGTACATCTAAGTTAAATCTGAATCATTATCAAAGGCTGGATATTCTTCTGCAGAATATATATAAAGAAGACAAACATATGGGTTAAGTTTCCAGGAATTTTAGTAAGTGTTTTATCTGTAATGAAAAGGACTAATATTAATTTATTAGTATACAACTAATCATATAAATTAAGTGATAGCTGAACAAATAATATTATACTTCACTTTGAAATTGACAACTTTATACAACTTTTGAATCATGATCAACAACTAAGAGGTGTTTCAGTTTTGCAGTGTTATGCAAATTTAGTTCTGACTCCGGTTTTTTAGGCGAATATAACAAGACTAATATACAGTGTCTAATGCAAGGAGTATTATGCTATAATCATGAAAAAATACAAGGAATAACAGTTACTGATGACGCAGGGCGGAAGCACGAAAATAAACAACGATAGTTCTCAAAGAAAATTGATTGAGCACTAATGAAACGATACACGGGGGTCCCTTTGTATGGATTTCTTAATTTAGCAGGTACCGCTAGTTTTCAAAATTACAAACTGACTAATAGTAACATATAATGAGATTAAGGACACAAATAAACACGAAATTAAGGCAATCGGAGATTACACGTTTTTAGACTAATAGTGAAAGAATTGAAAATAGTTAAACTTTAGGGAAGGTTTTTAGTAATGAAATCAAAGCCCAAACCGGTGAAATTTGGGTCCGATAGCTCCCAGATTTAGAGCTAAGAGCGGACGGGAAAACTATGTTACAACTTGCAACACGCTATAGCCTATAGAATAGAACCGTATATGTAAAACTACGGGTAAGATCAAATAAAAAGTTTATTTTGCCTAAGACCGTGGGGTATGGTGGGGCGGGGGTTTGGGGCATGGGTTGACATGTGAACTTCGAGGGACACCGCTGGTTAGTTGCATGTTGGGTCGGTATGGCGGGGCGTGGCTAGCCCGCGTGGGTTGGCCACGTGTTATAATTTTTTTTTCAATTATTATAAAAATACACACAATGAGAGCCGGCCTAACGGTTGTTTTTTAAATTTAATTCCTAGCCACCTATAGTCTAGTCAACCCAGCCAATGAGAGCCGGCCACGGAAGACCGCTAGGCCCGCCCAACGCCCGGGCTGAAACCCCCGCCCAAGGGGTCACGCCGAAACCGAAGCCCACCCGGGGTGGTGACTTGGGCGTTTGTACCCAACCCACGCCCCAACCCCCGCCCCATACCCCATATTCTAAGTAGGATGAGAAGAAATCTTAACTATTCATTTTTTAAATCAATAGTTAAGATGAAAGTGTAGAAGAAAAGAGGAGTTCAATGGTATTTTGGGAAATTCTATTTATAGACCTTCTCTCTCCACATGCATGTTTCACCCTTATTTTTTAAACGTTCATAATTTTTTATACGACATTATTTTTTCATAAAAATTTCACCGTAAAATCGAGCGTCTTTTTATTTTTAATTTAAGTACCATATTGCTATATAAAATATGAAGACTAAAAAAACCCACTAAAATGTGTTGTATTTCTATGTTGTATAACATTTTTTTGTGCTAGATTTTTGTACTATATTTTTGTGCTAAATTTTTTGTGCTGAATTTTTTTGTCTTAAATTTTTTTTCTCGATTTTTTGTGCTGAATTTTTTGTACTACATTTTTTTGATCGTGCTATATTTTTTTGTACTATATTTTTTGTGCTATATTTTTTTGTACTACATTTTTTGTACTGTATTTTTTTGTACTAAATTTTTTGTGGTAGATCCTTCCCCGTAAAACCACACCTAGAGGTGTACAAATCGGTTTTTTCATCCAAAACAAAAACCGGTTTTTTTAATAACCGGTTTCGGTTACTAACCGGTTTTTCAAGTCCAAAAAGTAACCGGTGTAACGGTTGGGACCGGTTTTTTTAAAACCAATTTCGGTTATTAACCGGTTTTTCAGATCAAGAATACTAACCAGTCACAAACCGTCGGTTCGGTTCTAAAACCGGCTTAAAAAAACCGGTTAAAAAAAACCGGTTTCGGTTTTTTTTTTCCGGTTACGGTTCTAAAACCGGTTTTTTTGTACACCTCTAACCACACCTTTCTTGTGTTAAGGAATTAATAGTTATATTAATGAGTTGATATCATGTTATATGTCGTTCTCTTCGAGGTAAGGCTATTTGTTGTGAGTTAACTAAAAACATGTGTCATGTCAGTGTTACGTAGGTAATGGAGCTTTAACTAACATATCGTTTACAAGGTTGTTATGGTTTAACTAAAACAATAAATAAAAGAAAAAAGAAAATTGGTAATTAGTTGAGGTTCCATGGGTTGGTGTTCAACTCTAGTTGTGGGTGAGGTGGCATGGGGCACTTACCACCCCACAATATGGAGCCTAAGACCAGACGGTGTCGAAGCGTTGCGTTGGCGTGGAGGCCTCAACCACGCCGATACACCGCCCCGTGCTATGGCGTTGTTGTGGCGTGGATGGTTTGGCGTGGAAAACTTCACCGACGTAGATGGGTATTGGGTGGTGAGGTGAAGCGATGTGCTTGGTGGGTGGTGATGTCAGTAATGTGATTGTTGGTTGAATTTTTAATTGTTTATTTATTTATTTATTTATTTATTTATTTTTAAACGCCTCATTTCAAGCCCCTTCCACCCGTGCTTATTTTAAAACGCCCCCTGTTGACGTGGCTGCCACGTGACGCTTCATGCCCCTCCCACACTGTCCAATCTAATTGTACAAGAAGTTAGATGGACACTAAATTAGCAAAATTAGTACCTTCATATAGGAGATCAAAGTTAGGTTAGAATTTAGAACCGAATCAGGAATGGGCATGGACGGTTACTCAATTACGACTTCCGTTTTTTAAGAAGAAATGTTCCGATTCCATCAGATAACCCAGACACATGTTTCTCGCTTAGATTTCGCCTACGTGTTCCTTCTAATCTAATTCGCATACCGCCTAAGTTGAAATTACTAATGGCACGACCCGCTCCTCAGTCCTCACCATACATTCTCTTAGGCTGGATAAGTGTCCAAAACCCTGTTTAACATAAATGGTTTATATGATTTTTGATTTTTTTTTCTCTAAATGGAGCCTCAAAAGAGAGGGGGGCAACATCTGCTATACCACCCCTCCTCTTTTGGGGGCGGCCCTATGCTTATTATAATTTTTTTAGAGTAAATTACCATTTTAGTCCCTGAGTTTTGACTAAAATTGTCACTTTAGTCCAAATAGTTTTTTTCTTGCCATTTTAGTCCACATAGTTTTGTTTTCTGTCATTTTAGTCCCTGACTTTTGTCATTTTTTGCCATTTTCATCTAACCTACTAACTCTATAAAAAAAATTTAGTTAACTTAGGTGAATTTTGGTCAAACCGCATTTTTTTTTTGCAGGTGCGATGATATGGGGATGGTGTTGTGCCAATTTACAGCGAAGATGATGGCGGTGGTTGTTGGTTTTAGGATGATGGCGGTGGTGCTGGTTTGATGACATGGGTGGCGGAAAAGTGGCCGGTGGTGGTGGAAATGGTGGGTGGTGATGGTGGTAGGGTGGGTGGGTGGTAACGATGAAGGCAGGTGGTGGCGATGATAGAAGGTTGTGATGGGGTGGGTGGTGGAAGGTGGTGGTGGTGGTCGATGAAAATGGCAAAAAATGACAAAAGTTAGAGACTAAAATGGCAAAAAAAAAAACAAAACTATTTAGACTAAAATGTCAAGAATAAAACTATTTGAACCAAAGTGACAATTTTGGTCAAACCTCATGGACTAAAATGGTAATTTACTTTTTTTTTTTTAACTAAACTAGTATGTTTGCAAATAATTAACTTTAAAATTCTTAATAAAACTTGAATCAAGCAGTAAAATATTTTTGTGACCATATTGAGCTTGTTGACTAGGATCGTAAGCTTGAGATTTGCATAGAAGGGCCATCATTAGCCTTGTTGTAGGATTTGGGATGCTTGAATAAGCTCCGATGTGAGGGAATTAACAATACAGGTGAAGTTGTTGAAATATGTATCCATAGCTGGTTCTTGTGGGTGGTTGTAAATAATTATTGGTGAATGTTCATCGTAGGTTTGTTGGTAAATTTTATGTGAGGGGATGGTCTTGATAATTTTGTAATATAATTCATAGAGTGAATTACTCGAATGGTCTCTGTGTTTTGCCTAAATTGCATGTTTGGTCATTGAGTTTGGAAGCTTACATAGATACTCTCTCTAAGGGCAGAGAATCAGTGACGGACTCAAATTTTTTTCATGGGGTGCGGAATTTTAAAGGGGTTTTTTATCGCTATATAATACCTTTTTGGTCCGGTTCGGGTCGGGTCGAAAAAATCTACTTGCATAGCTCTTCAACGTTGCTAGAAAAATCTCCGACAGGGGCGAATCCATGAATTTATTCCAATAGAGTCATTGTTTTAGATACCTCAATATCATACAATCCAATATAAACAGTTCAAATAAGTTAGATTGATCACAATAAAAATATGTTTCTAAATACCATACAACTATGCATATGTACTACAATCTTTTATGTTTTATTTATATATTTATTCTTTTTAAAATTTTAAAATACAAAGAATGTAACTAATCTATCTACTATAATAAAAAAAAAAACCAAGTTTTAGACACGCGTCATTCATAGAAAACATCCTCAAATCTATACTTATCTTATATTAGCTAAATAAATAAATAATAAATTAATATTAAATCTTATCATACTTTAATAAAATATTATCCTCAAATCTAAATTGTTAATTTAATATATTTTTAAAACAAATACCTCTCTTTCGTACTTAACTTATATTAAATATATAAATAATAAACTGATATTAAATGTTATCCTAATTTATTAAAAATATAACTTCTTTTTATTAATTGGTATACAAAATTATATTTATTCAACTCGTGTAAAACGCAGGGTTTTTAAAAATGTTATTTTTTTATTAATTATTATACAAAGTTACATTAATATAACACATGTAATACACGAAGTTTTTAAAGATACAACCTTTTATCATTTGCTATGTAAAATAAGATTTATTCAACACGTGTAATACACGGGATTTTTTTAAGGATACAATTTTTTTATTATTTGGTAGATTTTTCAACCCGACTATACACGGGTTTTTTAAAGATACGACGTTTTTAGTATTTAATATACAAAATTACATTTAATTAATATGTGTAATACACATGGTTTTTAAAGATATAACTCTTTTTTAGATCTATTCAACACGTGTAACATACGGGGTTTTTAAGGATGTAATATTTTTATTATTTGGTAGATTTATTCAACCCGATTATACACGGGTTTTTTAAAGATACGGCGTTTTAGTATTTAGTATACAAAATTACATTTATTTAATCTGTGTAATACATATGGTTTTTAAAGATATAACTATTTTTTTTATTATTTGATATATAAAATTACATATATTTAACCCGTACAATATACGGGGTTCATTAAAATATAACTTTTTATTATTTAATATATAAAATTACATTTATTCAATCCGTGTAGTACATGGGGTTCTAACCTAGTTTATAACCATATATGTTATATTAATATATCTAATATATATATATATATATATATAACAGACCGAAATATATTAATCAAAATAAAGTCCACAAAATTTAAAATTAGATAGTTAACAAAATTAATTCATAATTTTGTGTATTTATGTTTTCATAACTAAATAAGTGGGGGTGTGAATTTCCGACACGATCCGAAAACACGACACGAACCTAACACGAAATTCGTGGGTTTAGGTTTGGGATAAACGGGTTCGGGTCAGTTTCAGGTTAAACTCGCGAACCCGTTTAGCTAAACTGTCACACCCCGACCACGTAAAACAACAAAACGTGACGGAAACGTCGGGGAGTGTTGTAACAGAATCATTGTTTCACAACCATGGAATAAATAATTTCGTTTTATTGAATTAATGAACTCATTGTTTTATTACAAATCAGATAAATACAACTATTATCTTTCAAATTTTAAAGTCGCTAAGGCACGAGTCCATCCTATGTATAGCATGCACCATCAATCATCACATAATAACACCTGAAACATGTGTAAAACTAGGTACGTCAGCATAAAAATGCCTGTGAGATACATAGGTTTTATTGTAATTAGGATTCATGACTTATAAGTTTAGAAAAAGTTGTTTAACAAAAGTAGTCATGATCCTTGTAAAAGGTTTTCTTTTATAAATCATACTAAAATTTATAAGAAATCGGATGATATAAAATAATAATAATACATAGGAAATTAAATAATTAAGTAAAATGAGTTTGTATAAAATATATTGTTTGAAAAGCAATAATTTGATAGAAAGGTTTATAGCATATATAAAAATATACTTTGGTTTTAAGAAAGTCGAATAAGTAATATATTAAAATATATTTCAGTTCCAATGTCGTTAACCCAAGTGTACTAAATAACGCCACGGTATGTAATGTGATGAAAACACTTATATATAAGAAGTACCAGCGGCGTATCTACCATGTTATCATCATATTACACCCGTCCCATTTATCTAAACACTAACCCAAAACCCAATTGTAAAACAAATAGTATATTAAATATACTTTAGTTGTTAAAATAATAATTTTTAGTAGTATATTAAAAGTATACTTTGGATTTATAAATAACATATTAAACTATGTTTTGGTTTGAAAATAACATATTAACTATGCTTTGGTTTTGAAAATAACACATTAAACTATGTTTTAATGATTAACAAAATATATGTTGGTTTTGTACATTATCACATGTGAGAGCATATCAAATTATACTTTTGGGAGTATAACTAAATATACAAAAATAATGTGATTTAAGAATTCATTCAGACCTAGTGCATTAAAATACACCTTTGAGACTATAGAAATACCACAAAGGCAATCTCTATTTGGATGGAGAAAAATAAATTGGTTTCAGACATTCCATGACAACAGGAGTGGGGTGTCAAATCCTATAGCGCTATATCATACTACCAACCGGTCTGGTGAACATAAAATAAGTACTATCCAACAATTTAATTTTTATAATCTTTGGAAAAATTAGAGTTTAAACCATAAATAATCATTCAGTTTGTAAAAAGATAAGTACTAATATGTATAATCAATTATACTTTTGAAAACAAGAACATAACAAATAGGTACACATGCTTCACCCCAAAACATTTGAAAACAGTAAAAGAGGGGACTATGTACTCACTTGAGAGTGCTTAGAAGTCTTGAACAACTACCAAGCAAGCTAGAGGGAGCACAGAATCAAACGGCACCTAATATAGGTAACTACATAAATAAACCGGGCCTAAATCGGAAGATCAGATAGGATGAGGTCTCGTAAACCAAATGAGTGCGGGATCTCATATGATATGGTTTAACAAGGCCTACATACTAAAAGGAAACCTAACCCTAGTGCTTACGACCCATTATGACCCGTTTAGGTAGCTAATGCTACTTTAACGCGTCGTTCGCGCAAAACGCGTTCGGACCGCCTAACTAGTCCTATGACAAGTATTATATGCCTACAATTTTTTAATTATGTTGCATAATCAGTTAAGTGACAAAAGTTTGGGTTACATATGCTTAAATATCAATTATGCATAAAAAGGGTATTTTGGTAATTTTCCTAAGGCATATAAACTACCTATCACATAACTAGCTAAACGACGTGACCAGAAGGTATAACCTCAAAAGGTTATTCCCTATACAACTATGGTCACTAAACATGTTTGGTCGGATCCTAATGATCGACCAAACGGGTCTAGTTCGAAAGTCTAAGCGGTTGTTTAGACCGCTTGACTTACGACTCTACATAAGCACTAAACCTAAAGTGACGAGCTAAACATGCTAAAACATGTTTAGTTAAGTTAGAAAACAGGTTTGGTATCAAAACAAACGGTTTTGATACCTAAAAGTAGTTTGGTTACAAAATACGCGAGAATGCGCATTTTGGCCGAAACTACGACTCGTCACTACACCTAGATAACGTGGTAATCAGTAGGTATAGTCACTAGGGACTATAACCATCGTGATTACGCTCACGTTATGAAGTTCAAACGAACTTCGCATTGACCATAAACTGGTCAATGCAGAAAGTCAAACGCAGTTTGACTTTCAGACTCGAAAAGCGATAAAAGAACGAAAGAATACTTACAAAGGGTCCCCGCAAGATTTGATCCGATTTACTCTCAGGTATGAAGCATAAACTTCAACTTAGAGAGCCAAAATCAGATTCAAATGTGGGTTTTGCAAGTGAATGGGGCGGGCTATTTATAGATATGGCACAACCGTTAAGATCGTTCGTCGAATAACGTGCTTCGATCTAGGCCGTACACATGTGCCCCTTGTTTTGCAAAACCATGGACACCCCTAGTTTAAGCCCATGGTATCATAAATACCATTAAATACCAGCCCATGGTATTGCAAAACCATGGGTAAAACCATCAAAATCTCAAAAATTGGACTAGGTTCATTGAATCTGGTCAGAAATTTAAAAAAATGGTCCTTGCACTTGTAAAACTTGATTTTTTGGCACTTTTAAGCCCCGTTAACCCCATTTCAAGGCTCTAAAATAAAGTTAAAGTATAGGGAACTTAAAATATGCTCAAAAACATCTCGGATGTCGGTTCGTTTGGTCGTACGGTTGCGTTGTTCGGAAAATTACGACGGAAATCGTAATGAACTCAAAAACGATCCAAATTACGCGACGAATGGAATTTTCTTATGTCAAACACTAAAATAAAATATTTTAATGCTTACATAAATTTTTGGATGTCCGGATATATTCAGAACGAAAGATATGCACGAAAATGCAAACTTATGCACTTTTTTGACGCTTTTAGTCCCTATTGATCAATAAAGTTTGTTTTAGCACACCGAACCCCTCAAAGCCTATTTCTAAGCTATGTAAAGGTTATTTAGTGTATGTTTAACTTATGATCAAGTTCCGGAATGTTCGTTATTGTAACACCCGTTCTTATAAATTAAGGTTTAACGTATCATTTACGAAAAACAATCATGTAATTAAGATTATATATGCATTGGAAATTACGGGTTTATTAAAACTTTTTACAATTTAAAAAGTATACAACACATCAAGTGGACGACGTCGTTTAACATAATAACGATACATAGTGCGGAAGCTTATTTCGTGATCGTGTTCGGTTCTTGCTCGTCGCTTGATCGTCCTCCGGTGCTAAAATTTACCTGAAACTCATAAAACATGAGTTGGATTAGTCATACGTAGCTTAAAACGTATTAGAACGGGTTCGCAACGCAAAATAATTTAAAATAAACATTTTTCGCGAAACTGGCACATGCTCGCGTAGCGCCACTGCCAATCGCGCTACGCCACTGCCTAATTTCATCAGAACTGTTGCAGCTGGTTGCTGCTTATTCCCAGCATGATCTGATTTCACGGAAACGGCCATAACTTCATCGTTATTGATCCGTTTTACCCGATTCTTTTTCCTACGCGTCCGTAATTTAATCCTCCATCTTATGGAGTTAAAATCCTACATCCAACATAAGAAATTTTTGAGACTTCTAAGCCTTAGACTCGTTACCTTTTTACCGAATTTTAACCCGTTTATGCATTTTATCAAACAAACGTATTTATTTGATTCCTATATCTCATACACTTCTTTAAATTAATGTTACCTACTATATTAGGTTCTAAACATAGGTTTATTAGACCATTTAAACCCATTTTCGCTCGTATGCTTATTTTGACCCGTTAAGGGTATTTAAGCACTTTCAAACTTTCTACTCGCTTTCATTCCTTTCTAGCATCTTATCCCTACATTTCTTATCAAGTTATCTTCTGCCACATCTATATGTGTGTTGGATTTGATATGGATATCTATATGTTCCGAGTTTCTACCCCTCGGATTATCATTTTACGGCAAAGACTCATATAAAGTCTTTCGACCCAAGGATTTACATCCTTCACTACCTATACTCATTCTAAGCATATATTTAATCATAAAACTTATTTCCGAACCACTTTTATGGGTCGTTCGTTCAAATTAGCTTACAAGGGCAATTTGGTCAATTTTCATCCTCCTTATACTACAAGGGTCCTTTAAATACTTGTTTGACCCAAAATTCGACCCTTTTAATTATAATCTCGTTTATAAACCCACGTGCTCCTAAAACACCATAAACATAATTCAATTTATTCGGTTTACCTAAAAGATAACCGAATATCTATATTTTAACCTTGTCTAACTCTTTTAGAACTCCAAATTCTACATGATAAGTTGTGTTAGTATACATACCTGGCATGGATCAGTATATTGACCCGTTTACATAACTTTTGCGTTAAATCTTTCTAGTTAAAGCAATGCAAGCTTATGTCATTCCTGTGATTACCAAAACTCAACAAACGATTTGTCAATTGTTATTGTCAAATGGTGCTAACAACACCATTTGACCCATTTAGTCTAATTGACCATTTGTCCGCATGATATGGTATTTAATTACCATTCTATCCCTTTAAACCTATCCCGGTTTTCCCTTGAATTCGTTTTGCTTAAAAACCCTTTTTATTTGTTCATCAATACATGATTAATTTACCATTTTACTCCTTTTACCATAACTCATGATTTCTTATCTAGTGATCTTCGTCACTTCAACTAGACATCCAAATTCATATTCTATTCTAATTTCAAGTCTATTAGTAAAAATTACATAACGTAACAAAATCGTGGTTACGTACCTTTTAAGCATCCTTTCCAAACGCGTATTTCCACCGGCTTGTCCATTTGACGATCCGGATCCCTCGCCTAAAGAGTTCCACTCATAACCAATTTAGAACCCTTTTTTTTACAACCATTTATCATGATTCATTATGATATCGCAAATCTGCGTTTTTGTCCGATTATTAATACTTTAATCCTCACTTAGGCGTTTCAACAAACACCTAGCGGGTCAGATTTTACATAATCATTACGAAGTTCATGACTTGTAGTTATCATCTAATTTCACTTCAATTAGTCAACTTTACACATATCTAAACATCAATATTTCTGAAATTACTTCTTGAATTCAGATTGTGCTAGAACAAGAGAGTTATAATTCTAGTATTTATCAAGTTTCTTCAAGCTCATTAATCACCTACAATGGTGATTATGAAACCCTACAAATATCATGCAAGATTTTGTCATGAAATCATCTAGGGTTTGTTCCTAAACCTCATATCACATCTAATTTCATCCATGCATCAAGTAATCAAGCTGAATTTTCGTTTTTCACATTTAACCTAGAATTCAAGATCCAACAAAATACCACAATTTTACATACCTTTTGATCCTTACGACTAGGAGATCACTAATTTATGTTCGAGACTTGATTTAGAGCAGATTAGGGGCTTCAATTTGTGAATTTTGTGGGAATTTTAGGGTTTGAAGAAAACCCCTGGTCGCCCTCCTCTTCTGATCGATCCCAGCACACCCACCAGTGTGTTTTTTTTTTGTAAATTATTTCTTATTTGATCAATTAAGTTTCAGCTTTTATTAATTTGGCCCCTCCACTTTGGTTTAACTTATAGATTGGTTCTTTCTAACCTTATTATAAGTTATTTCTAGACTATTAGCTAACTAGGTTATAATGTTTCCTAGTTAATTAGTTCTTGTTCAAAAACCCGTTTTATTTTAAGTCCCGTTAAATCTCAGGCCTTTTTATATACTTTGCTTTCTCAAAGTATTTCCCATTTTTTTAATAAATATTAGATTTATTCATTTAAATCCTAATATTCACCGGGTTAATTTTACCACTAACAGTATTTTACCCGTTTTTACTATTAAAGAGGTTTCGTCCTCGAAACCTTTTCTTACATAATTTATTGAGTTTAACTCAATGTATTCGATCCGCGAAATCTTTTACACATTACTTCTACTTTTATCGACTAGTTAGTATTACCAGAAAAGTATGGTAACATCTTTTTGGTTACTAATTGTCTACTTAACTCATACGACATAGTGCAACTTGAAATAACGTAATCTCGTTATTTCCACTAGTTCAGTTAACTTAGCGATATCCATTGCTTTCATATAATATCGAATTCTTTATGAATCCGTCACCTTGACCCGTTTAAAGGTCTTTAGTGAAATATTTCACTTTTAGTAATAATTTCTTTTGTTTTCAGATTTATTCATTCGGTTTAGTTATACTGAATCTACCGCTTACAAGCAAGCCAAATTTTATTGATTTGGATTACTGGCCTTAACCGGTCTCACTAACTAGACTTATTAGTCCAGTTACTTTTTACCGCTCGCTTGGTTATAATGTGATTCTACCTCACATTGCATTTCTTGATCGTGATCGTGTCACATCATGCTTAATTCATATCAACCTTTCATTTTCGAAAACATCACTTTTTCGAATATATCGTCTTGCGCCTATTAGTGTCAAGACTTGTATCCTTTATGCTTACTATTTAAATTTCTATCAGGACTTATATTTGTAAAAACGTTATTTATTACTAAAACCAAAGTTTTAGTTTTATGATCTTCTCTTTAACTTTTGTCAATTATCCATACCAGGATATTGACAGTCCATAATTTATTCTTATTTGGTTATATCTCATTACCGGGCTCATTATTCTCTTGCATTTAACGCTACCTTTATCTGGCTAGCGCTCATTTGTGCCATTCGGCGTTATATTGTATTCAACCTGTTTGACCTATTAATGTGAAATCCATCACTTATAAACAATCACTTTATTCTTTATTCAACCCATTCGGCTTCGAATAGTTGAACATATTTACTCACAATTTCTATATACGAGATTTTATAGTCATAACTCGTAATCCAAGTCCTTTGATTTTTTTTTCAACCCGCGTTCACGTCTCTCGGTTTACGCATGTGTTTAATTCTTACCCATCAACCGGGTGTTTTACCGAAGTCGTTATTATTGCAACCCTCCCGGTATGCATTAAGACCTCGCTTCATTTTTATATTCCGACTTTGTCCTTAAGTTTGACGTTTTACAAAAACGACCTGTTAAGGGACATATTTGCATTTTCCGGGTTCGAGTGTAAGTACACTCCCTCCCAATATTTGTCTAAATCATTTTACATGTTTGCGTTTTCCGGGTTCGAGTGTAAGTACACTCCCTCCCAATACTTGTCTAAATCATTTTACATGTTTGCATTCTCCGGGTTCGAGTGTAAGTACACTCCCTCCCAATACTTGTCTAAATCATTTTACATGCTTGTGTTTTCTGGGTTCGAGTGTAAGTACACTCCCTCCCAATACTTGTCTAAATCATTTTACATGCTTGTGTTTTCTGGGTTCGAGTGTAAGTACACTCCCTCCCAATACTTGTCTAAATCATTTTACATGCTTGTGTTTTCTGGGTTCGAGTGTAAGTACACTCCCTCCCAATACTTGTCTAAATCATTTTACATGTTTCTTTGTCCCTTCACTCGGGCTCATTTTCCTAATGTAATACGCTTCCGTCAGTCGGTTGTGCGTTTACAATATTATCAAATATTTTGCTTATCTGATTCATTTGGGTACTTTTTAATTAGTCCCCTTCACCCCGCCTTTACTACATCGGATGTAAATGTGTCCGCCATAAGAAGTTCATGGTATCATATGCCACTACTTACTTGGCCAGAGTAAGCGATTAACACATGACACACATGACCTTTTTATAGTTTTCACATCACGCCCTATGTAAGTAACGCCTCTATTTATTTCTCTTGGAAACAATATCCTGGATAGGTATTCTATTCAGGTTTTTCCAAGTTTTCAATCTACATATGCAACTATCAGTTTCTACGTATTTGTTGCATATTTCTATTCATGCAATAATTTAAACGTGCACCTGGTAAATGCTTGCCCTAACGGGCTTTCTTGCCATTACTTATTTGTGATTGTTACGCGATTTAGGTCCTTGATGAGTATGCTCTTCTTGTCATATCTCGGACCGTTCCATCATCATATCCACAATTCGTTCAACTCTCGTCATCTTCAGACGCGAGTGTCCTTCAATTAAAACATTCACAGGAGTTAGTAATGTCAACTTCAATAATCTCCCGTATTATAATACAAGGCTTTTTCTACTATACGCGTCAACGCGCGTATTTTCGTCAACCATATTAAACATTTTAATTGGGGTAACGTGTATCACACGATAGCCCTATTTGTGGTTTACAACACTTTAGCATGCTAAGCTATTAACATACATGTACTTACCGGATTTGCGATCAAGCCTCGAACCGAACACTTTACCCTTCAACCATGAGCTCTGATACCAACTTGTAACACCCGTTCTTATAAATTAAGGTTTAACGTATCATTTACGAAAAACAATCATGTAATTAAGATTATATATGCATTGGAAATTACGGGTTTATTAAAACTTTTTACAATTTAAAAAGTATACAACACATCATGTGTACGTTCGTCGTTTAACATAATAACGAAACATAGTGCGGAAGCTTATTTCGTGATCGTGTTCGGTTCTTGCTCGTCGCTTGATCGTCCTCCGGTGCTAAAATTTACCTGAAACTCATAAAACATGAGTTGGATTAGTCATACGTAGCTTAAAACGTATTAGAACGGGTTCGCAACGCAAAATAATTTAAAATAAACATTTTTCGCGAAACTGGCACATGCTCGCGTAGCGCCACTGCCAGTCGCGCTACGCCACTGCCTAATTTCATCAGAACTGTTGCAGCTGGTTGCTGCTTATTCCCAGCACGATCTGATTTCACGGAAACGGCCATAACTTCTTCGTTATTGATCCGTTTTACCCGATTCTTTTTCCTACGCGTCCGTAATTTAATCCTCCATCTTATGGAGTTAAAATCCTACATCCAACATAAGAAATTTTTGAGACTTCTAAGCCTTAGACTCGTTACCTTTTTACCGAATTTTAACCCGTTTATGCATTTTATCAAACAAACGTATTTATTTGATTCCTATATCTCATACACTTCTTTAAATTAATGTTACCTACTATATTAGGTTCTAAACATAGGTTTATTAGACCATTTAAACCCATTTTCGCTCGTATGCTTATTTTGACCCGTTAAGGGTATTTAAGCACTTTCAAACTTTCTACTCGCTTTCATTCCTTTCTAGCATCTTATCCCTACATTTCTTATCAAGTTATCTTCTGCCACATCTATATGTGTGTTGGATTTGATATGGATATCTATATGTTCCGAGTTTCTACCCCTCGGATTATCATTTTACGGCAAAGACTCATATAAAGTCTTTCGACCCAAGGATTTACATCCTTCACTACCTATACTCATTCTAAGCATATATTTAATCATAAAACTTATTTCCGAACCACTTTTATGGGTCGTTCGTTCAAATTAGCTTACAAGGGCAATTTGGTCAATTTTCATCCTCCTTATACTACAAGGGTCCTTTAAATACTTGTTTGACCCAAAATTCGACCCTTTTAATTATAATCTCGTTTATAAACCCACGTGCTCCTAAAACACCATAAACATAATTCAATTTATTCGGTTTACCTAAAAGATAACCGAATATCTATATTTTAACCTTGTCTAACTCTTTTAGAACTCCAAATTCTACATGATAAGTTGTGTTAGTATACATACCTGGCATGGATCAGTATATTGACCCGTTTACATAACTTTTGCGTTAAATCTTTCTAGTTAAAGCAATGCAAGCTTATGTCATTCCTGTGATTACCAAAACTCAACAAACGATTTGTCAATTGTTATTGTCAAATGGTGCTAACAACACCATTTGACCCATTTAGTCTAATTGACCATTTGTCCGCATGATATGGTATTTAATTACCATTCTATCCCTTTAAACCTATCCCGGTTTTCCCTTGAATTCGTTTTGCTTAAAAACCCTTTTTATTTGTTCATCAATACATGATTAATTTACCATTTTACTCCTTTTACCATAACTCATGATTTCTTATCTAGTGATCTTCGTCACTTCAACTAGACATCCAAATTCATATTCTATTCTAATTTCAAGTCTATTAGTAAAAATTACATAACGTAACAAAATCGTGGTTACGTACCTTTTAAGCATCCTTTCCAAACGCGTATTTCCACCGGCTTGTCCATTTGACGATCCGGATCCCTCGCCTAAAGAGTTCCACTCATAACCAATTTAGAACCCTTTTTTTTACAACCATTTATCATGATTCATTATGATATCGCAAATCTGCGTTTTTGTCCGATTATTAATACTTTAATCCTCACTTAGGCGTTTCAACAAACACCTAGCGGGTCAGATTTTACATAATCATTACGAAGTTCATGACTTGTAGTTATCATCTAATTTCACTTCAATTAGTCAACTTTACACATATCTAAACATCAATATTTCTGAAATTACTTCTTGAATTCAGATTGTGCTAGAACAAGAGAGTTATAATTCTAGTATTTATCAAGTTTCTTCAAGCTCATTAATCACCTACAATGGTGATTATGAAACCCTACAAATATCATGCAAGATTTTGTCATGAAATCATCTAGGGTTTGTTCCTAAACCTCATATCACATCTAATTTCATCCATGCATCAAGTAATCAAGCTGAATTTTCGTTTTTCACATTTAACCTAGAATTCAAGATCCAACAAAATACCACAATTTTACATACCTTTTGATCCTTACGACTAGGAGATCACTAATTTATGTTCGAGACTTGATTTAGAGCAGATTAGGGGCTTCAATTTGTGAATTTTGTGGGAATTTTAGGGTTTGAAGAAAACCCCTGGTCGCCCTCCTCTTCTGATCGATCCCAGCACACCCACCAGTGTGTTTTTTTTTTGTAAATTATTTCTTATTTGATCAATTAAGTTTCAGCTTTTATTAATTTGGCCCCTCCACTTTGGTTTAACTTATAGATTGGTTCTTTCTAACCTTATTATAAGTTATTTCTAGACTATTAGCTAACTAGGTTATAATGTTTCCTAGTTAATTAGTTCTTGTTCAAAAACCCGTTTTATTTTAAGTCCCGTTAAATCTCAGGCCTTTTTATATACTTTGCTTTCTCAAAGTATTTCCCATTTTTTTAATAAATATTAGATTTATTCATTTAAATCCTAATATTCACCGGGTTAATTTTACCACTAACAGTATTTTACCCGTTTTTACTATTAAAGAGGTTTCGTCCTCGAAACCTTTTCTTACATAATTTATTGAGTTTAACTCAATGTATTCGATCCGCGAAATCTTTTACACATTACTTCTACTTTTATCGACTAGTTAGTATTACCAGAAAAGTATGGTAACATCTTTTTGGTTACTAATTGTCTACTTAACTCATACGACATAGTGCAACTTGAAATAACGTAATCTCGTTATTTCCACTAGTTCAGTTAACTTAGCGATATCCATTGCTTTCATATAATATCGAATTCTTTATGAATCCGTCACCTTGACCCGTTTAAAGGTCTTTAGTGAAATATTTCACTTTTAGTAATAATTTCTTTTGTTTTCAGATTTATTCATTCGGTTTAGTTATACTGAATCTACCGCTTACAAGCAAGCCAAATTTTATTGATTTGGATTACTGGCCTTAACCGGTCTCACTAACTAGACTTATTAGTCCAGTTACTTTTTACCGCTCGCTTGGTTATAATGTGATTCTACCTCACATTGCATTTCTTGATCGTGATCGTGTCACATCATGCTTAATTCATATCAACCTTTCATTTTCGAAAACATCACTTTTTCGAATATATCGTCTTGCGCCTATTAGTGTCAAGACTTGTATCCTTTATGCTTACTATTTAAATTTCTATCAGGACTTATATTTGTAAAAACGTTATTTATTACTAAAACCAAAGTTTTAGTTTTATGATCTTCTCTTTAACTTTTGTCAATTATCCATACCAGGATATTGACAGTCCATAATTTATTCTTATTTGGTTATATCTCATTACCGGGCTCATTATTCTCTTGCATTTAACGCTACCTTTATCTGGCTAGCGCTCATTTGTGCCATTCGGCGTTATATTGTATTCAACCTGTTTGACCTATTAATGTGAAATCCATCACTTATAAACAATCACTTTATTCTTTATTCAACCCATTCGGCTTCGAATAGTTGAACATATTTACTCACAATTTCTATATACGAGATTTTATAGTCATAACTCGTAATCCAAGTCCTTTGATTTTTTTTTCAACCCGCGTTCACGTCTCTCGGTTTACGCATGTGTTTAATTCTTACCCATCAACCGGGTGTTTTACCGAAGTCGTTATTATTGCAACCCTCCCGGTATGCATTAAGACCTCGCTTCATTTTTATATTCCGACTTTGTCCTTAAGTTTGACGTTTTACAAAAACGACCTGTTAAGGGACATATTTGCATTTTCCGGGTTCGAGTGTAAGTACACTCCCTCCCAATATTTGTCTAAATCATTTTACATGTTTGCGTTTTCCGGGTTCGAGTGTAAGTACACTCCCTCCCAATACTTGTCTAAATCATTTTACATGTTTGCATTCTCCGGGTTCGAGTGTAAGTACACTCCCTCCCAATACTTGTCTAAATCATTTTACATGCTTGTGTTTTCTGGGTTCGAGTGTAAGTACACTCCCTCCCAATACTTGTCTAAATCATTTTACATGCTTGTGTTTTCTGGGTTCGAGTGTAAGTACACTCCCTCCCAATACTTGTCTAAATCATTTTACATGCTTGTGTTTTCTGGGTTCGAGTGTAAGTACACTCCCTCCCAATACTTGTCTAAATCATTTTACATGTTTCTTTGTCCCTTCACTCGGGCTCATTTTCCTAATGTAATACGCTTCCGTCAGTCGGTTGTGCGTTTACAATATTATCAAATATTTTGCTTATCTGATTCATTTGGGTACTTTTTAATTAGTCCCCTTCACCCCGCCTTTACTACATCGGATGTAAATGTGTCCGCCATAAGAAGTTCATGGTATCATATGCCACTACTTACTTGGCCAGAGTAAGCGATTAACACATGACACACATGACCTTTTTATAGTTTTCACATCACGCCCTATGTAAGTAACGCCTCTATTTATTTCTCTTGGAAACAATATCCTGGATAGGTATTCTATTCAGGTTTTTCCAAGTTTTCAATCTACATATGCAACTATCAGTTTCTACGTATTTGTTGCATATTTCTATTCATGCAATAATTTAAACGTGCACCTGGTAAATGCTTGCCCTAACGGGCTTTCTTGCCATTACTTATTTGTGATTGTTACGCGATTTAGGTCCTTGATGAGTATGCTCTTCTTGTCATATCTCGGACCGTTCCATCATCATATCCACAATTCGTTCAACTCTCGTCATCTTCAGACGCGAGTGTCCTTCAATTAAAACATTCACAGGAGTTAGTAATGTCAACTTCAATAATCTCCCGTATTATAATACAAGGCTTTTTCTACTATACGCGTCAACGCGCGTATTTTCGTCAACCATATTAAACATTTTAATTGGGGTAACGTGTATCACACGATAGCCCTATTTGTGGTTTACAACACTTTAGCATGCTAAGCTATTAACATACATGTACTTACCGGATTTGCGATCAAGCCTCGAACCGAACACTTTACCCTTCAACCATGAGCTCTGATACCAACTTGTAACACCCGTTCTTATAAATTAAGGTTTAACGTATCATTTACGAAAAACAATCATGTAATTAAGATTATATATGCATTGGAAATTACGGGTTTATTAAAACTTTTTACAATTTAAAAAGTATACAACACATCATGTGTACGTTCGTCGTTTAACATAATAACGAAACATAGTGCGGAAGCTTATTTCGTGATCGTGTTCGGTTCTTGCTCGTCGCTTGATCGTCCTCCGGTGCTAAAATTTACCTGAAACTCATAAAACATGAGTTGGATTAGTCATACGTAGCTTAAAACGTATTAGAACGGGTTCGCAACGCAAAATAATTTAAAATAAACATTTTTCGCGAAACTGGCACATGCTCGCGTAGCGCCACTGCCAGTCGCGCTACGCCACTGCCTAATTTCATCAGAACTGTTGCAGCTGGTTGCTGCTTATTCCCAGCACGATCTGATTTCACGGAAACGGCCATAACTTCTTCGTTATTGATCCGTTTTACCCGATTCTTTTTCCTACGCGTCCGTAATTTAATCCTCCATCTTATGGAGTTAAAATCCTACATCCAACATAAGAAATTTTTGAGACTTCTAAGCCTTAGACTCGTTACCTTTTTACCGAATTTTAACCCGTTTATGCATTTTATCAAACAAACGTATTTATTTGATTCCTATATCTCATACACTTCTTTAAATTAATGTTACCTACTATATTAGGTTCTAAACATAGGTTTATTAGACCATTTAAACCCATTTTCGCTCGTATGCTTATTTTGATCCGTTAAGGGTATTTAAGCACTTTCAAACTTTCTACTCGCTTTCATTCCTTTCTAGCATCTTATCCCTACATTTCTTATCAAGTTATCTTCTGCCACATCTATATGTGTGTTGGATTTGATATGGATATCTATATGTTCCGAGTTTCTACCCCTCGGATTATCATTTTACGGCAAAGACTCATATAAAGTCTTTCGACCCAAGGATTTACATCCTTCACTACCTATACTCATTCTAAGCATATATTTAATCATAAAACTTATTTCCGAACCACTTTTATGGGTCGTTCGTTCAAATTAGCTTACAAGGGCAATTTGGTCAATTTTCATCCTCCTTATACTACAAGGGTCCTTTAAATACTTGTTTGACCCAAAATTCGACCCTTTTAATTATAATCTCGTTTATAAACCCACGTGCTCCTAAAACACCATAAACATAATTCAATTTATTCGGTTTACCTAAAAGATAACCGAATATCTATATTTTAACCTTGTCTAACTCTTTTAGAACTCCAAATTCTACATGATAAGTTGTGTTAGTATACATACCTGGCTTGGATCAGTATATTGACCCGTTTACATAACTTTTGCGTTAAATCTTTCTAGTTAAAGCAATGCAAGCTTATGTCATTCCTGTGATTACCAAAACTCAACAAACGATTTGTCAATTGTTATTGTCAAATGGTGCTAACAACACCATTTGACCCATTTAGTCTAATTGACCATTTGTCCGCATGATATGGTATTTAATTACCATTCTATCCCTTTAAACCTATCCCGGTTTTCCCTTGAATTCGTTTTGCTTAAAAACCCTTTTTATTTGTTCATCAATACATGATTAATTTACCATTTTACTCCTTTTACCATAACTCATGATTTCTTATCTAGTGATCTTCGTCACTTCAACTAGACATCCAAATTCATATTCTATTCTAATTTCAAGTCTATTAGTAAAAATTACATAACAAACATAACGTAACAAAATCGTGGTTACGTACCTTTTAAGCATCCTTTCCAAACGCGTATTTCCACCGGCTTGTCCATTTGACGATCCGGATCCCTCGCCTAAAGAGTTCCACTCATAACCAATTTAGAACCCTTTTTTTTACAACCATTTATCATGATTCATTATGATATCGCAAATCTGCGTTTTTGTCCGATTATTAATACTTTAATCCTCACTTAGGCGTTTCAACAAACACCTAGCAGGTCAGATTTTACATAATCATTACGAAGTTCGTGACTTGTAGTTATCATCTAATTTCACTTCAATTAGTCAACTTTACACATATCTAAACATCAATATTTCTGAAATTACTTCTTGAATTCAGATTGTGCTAGAACAAGAGAGTTATAATTCTAGTATTTATCAAGTTTCTTCAAGCTCATTAATCACCTACAATGGTGATTATGAAACCCTACAAATATCATGCAAGATTTTGTCATGAAATCATCTAGGGTTTGTTCCTAAACCTCATATCACATCTAATTTCATCCATGCATCAAGTAATCAAGCTGAATTTTCGTTTTTCACATTTAACCTAGAATTCAAGATCCAACAAAATACCACAATTTTACATACCTTTTGATCCTTACGACTAGGAGATCACTAATTTATGTTCGAGACTTGATTTAGAGCAGATTAGGGGCTTCAATTTGTGAATTTTGTGGGAATTTTAGGGTTTGAAGAAAACCCCTGGTCGCCCTCCTCTTCTGATCGATCCCAGCACACCCACCAGTGTGTTTTTTTTTTTGTAAATTATTTCTTATTTGATCAATTAAGTTTCAGCTTTTATTAATTTGGCCCCTCCACTTTGGTTTAACTTATAGATTGGTTCTTTCTAACCTTATTATAAGTTATTTCTAGACTATTAGCTAACTAGGTTATAATTTTTCCTAGTTAATTAGTTCTTGTTCAAAAACCCGTTTTATTTTAAGTCCCGTTAAATCTCGGGCCTTTTTATATACTTTGCTTTCTCAAAGTATTTCCCATTTTTTTAATAAATATTAGATTTATTCATTTAAATCCTAATATTCACCGGGTTAATTTTACCACTAACAGTATTTTACCCGTTTTTACTATTAACGAGGTTTGATTACCAAACCCGTTTTCGGGGTGTTACAGTTACTATACAAATCGGTATAGTTTCGCAGTTTGACACAAATAGTCCCTGCGATCGAACAATCTTGATTTCAACACACCAAACCATCCAAAACTTATTTCTAAGTTATGTGGGGGTTATTTAAGGTATGTTAAGCCTATTTCACTATTCCGGAGTGTTCGTTGCGTTAAACTGGTTATATTTACGCATCAGTGCGCGTATAACCTTCCAGAAAACGATTTAAAGCTTGAAATCGAACAAGAATTGATATGTGCAGGCGATACACATATTTATACAAATCCCAAGTATGAAATACAATATTTCATTGGTTTGGCATTTGTTTGATGGTTGAAGTGACACAGGTGTCACATAAACGGGTCGGGTTCGGGTCAACCTGGTCGGGTTGGCGGGTTGACACGTTTAACCCTTTTATATTATATTATATTTTTTACAATATATTTTATGAAATAAATTAAATTGGGTATCTATTTTATGCCATAATTATAACTTAAAAAGAGAAATTCATATAAGATTTGACAATTTAAAAGTAATTGTATTATACTAGGTGTTGCCCTGCCCGCGTTGCGGGGCGATTGCCGAATAATTGTTAAACAATTAAAAAAAACAGTATCATTGTTTTGCTAGAAAGAAAAAGTAAAAAGAGTGTTTGGCAGCTCTTTCACACGATTTTTAGCTGGGGGCAAAGTCATATTTTTCTTTTTACTTAGGGGAAAAATCAAAATTTTTTCCGAAGGGTAAAATTCTAATTTTTAGCTTGGGGAAAACCATATTTTTATTTTGCACTGAGGGAAAAAAAACATAATTTTGAATTGAGGGTGATATCGTAATTTTGAACCGAGGGGAAAATCGTAAATTTTAACTCGGGGCAAAAGCATAATTTTATTTTGAACTGGCGGCAAAGACGTAGTTTTTAACTGGGGGCAAAACCGTAATTTTAAAGTAGGTATAAAATAATAAACTGGTGTAAAATCGTAATTTTGAGCCGGGGGGGAAAACAAAATTTTATTTTGAACTGGGGCGAAAACGTAATTTTCGCTGAGGGTAAAAGCGTCGTTTTTTTACCGAGGGCGAAATCGTATTTTCGGTTTAGCTGGGTGTAAAGTAATATTTTTATTTTTAACTGGGGGAAAATCATAATTTTGAATCGAGGGTAAAATCGTAAATTTGAGGTAGGGGAAACCATAATTTTATTTTTAGCTGGGGCCAAAAAAGTAATTTTAAACTGAGGGTGAAATCGTAATTTTGAACCGAGGAAAAAATCCTAATTTGAGCTGGGGGCAAAAGCATAATTTTATTTTGAACTGAGGGCGAAGACTTAATTTTAAACTGGGGGCAAAACCGTAATTTTAAAGCGGGTATAAAATAAAACGCTGAGGGAAAAATCGTAATTTTGAGCTGCTGGCAAAAGGGTTACTATATTTTGAAGTAGGGAGAAAAGCGTAATTTTAAAATGGGGGCAAAACCGTAATTTTAAAGTTGATATAAAATACTAAACTGGTTGGTCCAATAGGGAAGTGACGACCGCCCATTTCGACCAATGGCAGGGAAACACTATTCCCTGCCATTGTTTTTGTATATGTTGAATATGCGCCGCCCACGTTGCGGGGCGCTAAATCAAATATGTCTTAGTTTAATAACATGTACGCATTTATTTGGGTTAGTTATACATGCTACTTATAACACGATATAAAAAAAGATGCATCGAGTTATCCAAATAAAGAAAAACACTATCATAGTTATGATAAAAAGTAACTAAAACGATGGCAAACGTGTAATTTAGATTTGGGGGCAAAACAATAATTTGTCAGCACCAATTAGCGAGTACTAGGCAGCTGTTTGGCACGAATAAAAACAAAACTGAGTAAACAAAGTAAAATAAAACACTACCATAGTTTTGCCCAAAAAAACTATGACAACATTACAATTTTTAGCTTGGGTAAAATCGTAATTTTAAAATGGAGGTAAAATAATATTTTGAACTGCGGGCAAAACCATTTTTTAATTATGAATTGGGGGCAAAATCATAATATTTTTACTGAGGGCAAAATCGTAATTTTTAGTTGGGGGCAAAACAAAAATTTTATTTTAAACTGGTGGCAAAATTGTAATTTTAAACTGGGAACTAAATTGTAATTTGACAGGATTGTAGCGGTGGGCAAAAGTATAATTTTTTTAACTAAGGCAAAATCGTAAATTTAAGCTGGGCGCAAAGCATAAATTTAATTTCTAGCTGGGGGCAAGATCGTAATTTTAAACAGGGGATAAAATCGTAATTTGGCAGAGGGCAAGATCTTTATTTTAAATAGGGGATAAAATCGTAATTTGGCAGGACCTATAAATAACTATTTTATGAAAAGAAAAAAAAAAGAAAGTTGGCCGCCATTTTGGCCAACCAACGAACACAACTATTCCCGCCACTTATGTTTGTAGTTGAAAACTAGTTGATGCCCCGCCCGCGTTGTGCTGCGATGGGCGAATAATTCTCAATCAATTAAAAAAGACTACTATAATTTTGCTAGGAAAAAAAACAAAAACGATGATAAGACCGTAATTTTGGGCTCAGGGCAAAACTGTAATTTTTCAGGACTAATTAGCGAGTGTTAGACATCTACTTAACACGAAAAAAAATTAAATCGAGTAAACCAATTAAAAAAAACCTTTGTTAGTGCATTTATGTCTATAGCCTTCGTCAATCCGAGCCGTAGCAAGAAACAGAAGAAAACGAGTCGTTATATTAGTGATAGCTAGACAAAAAGGCAAGGTGGCATAATTGTAATAATGAGAAATCTCATTAAATGCCTTGGACTATAAATAGGAGATTATGTCATAGATTAAAAAACTTTTGCTACATTTGTCATTTGGAGCTTTCTAGATCTAGAGAGAGAAAGTGATTCAAGGTGTTGTACGATTTCAGATTTCTAATAGAATCACGTTTATATTACGTCACGTGTGTTAGGTCGCGTTCGTGTACGGATTCCGCACGTTATACGTTCGTTTCGCAATCGTTTCGGAGTCAAAACCGGTCCTATAAGTGGTATCAGAGCAGGAGCTCGATTGCACTGATCCAACACACATTTCCGCTCGTGATTTCATCGATTTCAGATCCGGATTTCATCTATTTCTTCATCTTTTTCATATTTTTCACGTTTTTAACTGCTTTTTGTCAAATTGAAAGGGTTTTTACGCTCCAAATCGTCTGATTTTTTGATATGTTATGCGTAAACACCTGATCTATAACCCTACCAAGTTTCAGATCCAAATTCCTAACCGTTTAGGAGAAATCTAAGATTTTCAGTTCGAATTCGCTGTCAAAATTACAGGTCCGCTTTTAGTGACAAAATTCCATAAGGTTCCGCTCATTAGGTCCGCTTATTAGTCAGTTCAGTGGTTCCGCTCGTATGGACCAATAGAGTTTCGCTTTTTTGTCATCACTGTGGTTTCGGTTCTTCGGTCCAATCAAAGTGTTGTGAGATTTGGAATTGTCTGACATATTGAAAATGTGAACAGATGTTGTCAGCATTAGTGATTAGATAAGGCCCAATCATATTTGTGGACATCTGATTCCGCTTGTTGTGCATGTGAAATTGTCGGTTTAGTGGATATTACATGTGATCATTTTTAGTGGTATTTTCGGCCCTATCATATTTTTACAACCAAAATATCGGTCCAATCAGTATTGGTTTAGTGGAAATTGGCGGCCCAATCATGTTGTTGAGTTAGTGGGTGCGGCCCTATCAAATCCAATCAAGTCAACGGGTGTCAGGAGTTATAAATAAAAACATAAGATTTCAAGTTGTTTGTTAGCTGCCAAATCATATTTGTTGGTCAGTTCCGGTCCAATCACATTCGTTTAATAAAAATAAAATAAATCATATTCGTTGGAATTGATAAGTTTAATAAATAACCATTGTCAGATCCACTAATTGAATTGGCCCAAGATATTGGTCAAAGTCATCGGTCCAATGAGGTGCTAATATGCTATAGTGTGTGAACACTTAACAAGCGGCCCATTTATTAAAAAAAACAGTTTTTGGCCCAAGTTCAAAGCATAACAGTTCAAAAGAGGTGGTCCAGTTCATTTGAACCTTGTCAGGTCATTGGAAAAGGTCATTTGAATTTGATCCGGGTCATAGCACTTCGTACGGTTTGACAACTTAAATCTCAGTTCGCATCAAGTTCAGTCTGCACAGTGTGTCAACTTTCAGTCTGCACAGTCTGTCAACTTTCAGTCCGCACGGAAAATTCACCAGTTAGAGTATTATTTTGATTCAGTTGTTTGATAAGTGTTTAAACTGATAAGTGTTTGTTTGTTTGTTGATTCAAGGTAATTCGAGATATTCAAGGTAATTCAAGAAGTTCGCATTATGGCTGAAGAATTCTACAACACGTTTTTTAACGCGTTCACATCCGAATCGTCCGAGATTGCAAATGTTACACCAAAAACTATCACGAAGGCGATCAACGAAAACATCAAGCATGATAATTTTTACGGAACTCACTCAAAGCCACCAACTCTGGAAAGCATTGAAGATTATACCTGGTGGAAGGAACGGTTTATCAACTGGGCGAAAGCGTATGCTCATGAAAGCTGGTTCTGCTTGGAGTATGGATATGAAAAACCAAAAGATGATAAAGGCGAAGATCTTGTATTCAAGAAGTTTTCCAGAGAAGATAAAGCTGAATACGGAGCTGAATAGAGAATGATAACATTGATCCAGTCAGCAATCAGAAATGATATTTTTGCATTACTAAAACATGACGGGTCATCTAAATCTGTTTGGGAAGCTTTACGAATTAAAGCTGAGGGGGGTAAACAGATTAAAAAGAACAAAATCGCTTTATTAAAGAAAGAATTTGATCTGTTTGATAATATTAAAGGAGAGAAAGTGAGACAAATGATTGAGAGATTTTGTCATCTTAAAATTGAATTGGAGAGATTAGAGATAAATAAAACAAGAGAGGAACTTATAGATAAAGTGATTGAAGCGTTACCACGAGCTGATCAGTGGCAAACGTTTGTTTTTATTTTGAAAAATGATGCTTTGTATGATACAATTACTCTTGATGCTTTGTTTGAAAAGATTGAAAGTCATGATCTGGAGCTACAAAAGCAAAACAAGATGACTGATTCTTCACATCAACAGAACGTTGGCTTGTACTACAAAGGCAGTGTGCCTTCTGATAAAGGCATTGGTTCACCAAAAACAGCATTTAGTGGTGAAGAGATGAAAGAACCACCAACAACGTCAACAAGTCATCATTCTGGATATCATTCATCTTCAAAGACAAATTCTGATGAATCTGAAGAAATTCTGTGCAACATTGCTCTTAAACTGAAGAATTCTCCTGCAATGAGCATAAATGCAGCTAAGCAACAAATGAGTTTCCTTGCGTCTGTTCTGGAGTCATATGAAGGTCTAGTAGCTGGCAAAATTGGAAACTCTGAATTAACTAAAGAAAACTATGACCAGATTGATCCGGAAGAGATGGAGCTCATTGACATTCATTGGTGTTTAGCTAGTTGTATTCGAAGAGCTCAGAGGTATATGGAGATTACCGGGAAACAATCTCTTGGAGGTGCGTCAACAAAGCTTGGATTCGACAAATCCAAAGTGATCTGCTTCAAATGCAAGCAAAAAGGTCATTTCAAGAGAGAATGCACTAATTCTACAGTTGGTAGAAATGAACATCCATTCAATGATGATTATTATCGAAAGGCGATCTACCATCGAAGCAGAGACGAGCCAAAGTTGATTGAAGATAAACCAAAAGAAAAGTCAAGAGCATATGCAGTAATCTATCCTGATGAAGGATTTGATTGGAGCGCAGTTTGTCCAGAAGAAGATCGTTTAGAGAATGTTCGTAAAACAGCTAATGGGAGAGCTATGACAGAAGAAAGAAAGTTTGTTTTTGTTGCTGAGATTCAAGATGAAAACAAAGACAAAGATACTGTTGAAATCCATGAAGAAAAAGTTGAGATCAAAGAAAAAACTCGAGAAGAGATCTTGAGTGAGAAGACTTACAAAGAAAGAAACGTAGTCTACAACAGAATGGAGGATATGCAAGAGGAGTATGAGATGGCTGTCGGTAGCAAAAGATGGGATAAAAAGAGAGAATGCTATTATAACAGAGAAGGAGAACCGGTTGTTCCTAAGAAAGATATAATCTTCGATGATGTTCTTCTCAAAGTCCCGTTGAAAGCTGAATACTATAGAAATGTATTGAAAGATGACACATACGTTAAGAGATTTGAAAAGGAGATTAGATATGCTATGCTATGTTATCGTGTCTGAGAAAAAGGGATGAGGAGAGAATGAAGAAGAATGTTGAAGAAATGGTGAACAATCTGAAGAAAGCTGCTGAAGAGGTTAAAGCAGAAACTGTTGAAGTTGAAGCTGTGAAGGAAATCAAAAGTGAAGAAGTTGTTGTGAATGAAGAGGTTGAGAAAGCTGTTACTGAAGAACAGCAGATTGAAAAAGAGGTGAAGAAAGAATAAAAAGAAGAAAGGAATGAGAATGAGTAAGCTGATAATGTTGGTGATGATATCGGTGTTGAAGAAAAGCAGAATGTTGCTGAGCAGACAGAGGTTGCTGAAAACACCGAAGTGCCAATCACTGAGGTAAATTCTGATTCTGAAAACTTGAAACTGATTGATCAGTGCAAGAAATGCATGGAACCGTGCAGAGCTTGTACTGAAAAAGATGAGCAATTCAGAACAAGAGATCTTGAATTCACAAAAATAGAAAACATTTTCAAAGAAAAATGCAAAGAGATGTTAGAAAAAGAAAAGGTTTTTAAAGAAAATGATGAAAAACTTTTAGAAAAATGTAACAAATTAGAGAAAGAAAATGAAGTATTGAAAGAAAATGTTTTGAAAATGACAAATGAATGTGAACAAAAAGAAATTGCTTGTCAAGAAATGAAAAAGGAATATGACTCAATGAAATTATCATATCACATTACAAAAGAGTCATATGATAAAGTAAAAGACGAAATGAAATATGCTCAATCAAGAATGAATTATCTTTCTGAAACAACCAAAGAACTTAAACGAATGTATGCTATAAAACAAGATGTTGTTAATTCTTATATTGAGGATGTTGCTAAGTTAAAGCGACAGATTGCTGATTTAGAACAGGATAACAACAAGTTAAAAAGTTACCACGTGTCGTCATATGTGCTTGAAAGAATTTTCAATATAAAACCGGGTGATGGTGAGTCTGAACAGAATAAGAAAGGCATTGGCTCAGAGTTTCATCAAATTCCACCACCAGAAAAGTTTGCATTTTATGATGAGGAAAAGGTCGAAAAAGCTTTCAACATGGTAGACCAATTGCCAGACAACATTGACATAACCTATTCCAAATCTGATGATTCTCATGATTCAGAGGTGGTAGGTAAAGTCGTTGAAAGTGTGTTGAAAGAAGAGTCAGTTGTTACAGGTAAATCTGAATCACATGATGAAGATGAAGGAAATCTTCATGATGGTTATCTGAAAAATACAAAATCCAAGGAAAGTTTGAATGATGATTCAAAAGGATTGGTTTATACCATGATTGGATCGGACAAATTGTTCTTAGATGTTGTTTTCCCAATTCAGAATGTGATTTCAGAAAAGGTTGATAAAGTTTTCAAAATGGTTGAGATTGAGAAGTCTGAGATTTCAAAGTTTGTTGGTAAGAGTCATACAGGTTCGTATAACAAACCTGGTTTCAAAAAGAAGAACATGAAGGCTGGGTTGGGTTATAAGAAGAAACAACATCGGAACAAAAATGAAACGCCAAATTTTCAAGCAAAAATGAGTTTTGTTCAAGGAGACAGTTTAGAAAAAGAAAAAGAACTCAAAATGAGACAGTCTAATGTTGAGTTCTTTGCTCAAAAGAAAAAGCAACAACCACAGGTCAAAGATGTGTCCATGAGAACATGTTTCAAATGTGATAAAAAAAGGACATCTTGCACGCAAGTGTCCTAATCTAAAACTTGTGGATGTTGACAAAATGAAGATTGATGATGAGAAACAAAAATCTGAGAATGTGAGACAAAGGTCAACCAGATTTGATTTAAAACAAACTTGGAGGTACAACACAAACAAGTTTGCTTCAAATAAAAATTGGAAATCAAACCCGAACAGCTTCGATTCTAGACAGATCTGGAATTTTCACACACCCAGATTCAGAACAACACAGAGTTGGAAAACAACTGTTGATATGACAAAACCTCAAGAGTTTTGGAAACCAGGAGTTGTTGTTCAAAATCAAACTGTTAAAAAAGATTCACATTTTTACAAACGAGGAACACCAAAAGGTCAAATATGGAGTGTTAAGAAACATGTTGATTTGGTAAAAGATGAGAAAGTTGAAGTTAAAATTGAGAAAGTTTTTGTGAAAAATGACAAAGAATTTCCAGCATTGAATGAAAATTATTGTGTTGAAATGCCTAAGGTTCAACAGGCCTGGGCTAAATTGTTCAAGTAATCAAGTAGTCTGAATGTGCAGGTGCTCAACACATATGAAGATTGTGAGAATGGAAGTTGGAGTAGCCTGGCACAACGAGGAGAGGCTGCTGCTGGACCCTGTTCTGGTTGAACAGGGAGTTTATATGTTTTCTGTAAATAAATAAACAATATTTCAAAAACCCTGAAAATTGAAAAATTTGAAAAACCAAAAATATATTTGTTTTTAATTTTGTCAAAAATAGAAAATTACAAAAATATGTGTTGATTGAATATGCCGAAACCCTCACGGCTGAACAAACATGATTACTTTCACCAGATTGAAAAACGGTTTTCAAACTGTAAATATCAATGTGTTGTAAATCATGGGGGTACATTATTTTCTGCAAATCAAAGCACATTTAGCAGAAAATGGATGGCGAGACAAAGCTATCAGTGTTGGTTGTCAAATTTTCTTTAAATGGTTTTGCATTTTAGGGGGAGAAAAATTGTTAGAAAATCCAAAAACATTTGAAAATTTGAAAAAGTCAAAAACATGATAAAATTCAAAAATTGAGTTTTTGCGTAAAAAGAGGAAATGATAGTACATCAGTAGACAGTTACAGTATGCTAAAGAAATGGAAAGTTTAAATGTGTTAAACGATCTCACCGTGGATGTGTCGGTAGGTTTTTGCACATTTAGTAGGTTTGTTCGGGATATAAACCTAAATCTTTACTTACTTATTTCGTGGGGAAAACTACTTGGATATATAGGTAACCCCTGAAATTTCGTTTGAAAGATTCATTTTTCTGATATACTAGGTCTTTATACTCAATGATATCTGGGGTATTATTCCGGGACTTCTGTTGAATGGAAGTTCTGACCTAGTCCCCGAATAATACTTTCCGCAAATGCTTGAAACATAGCATCACCATCAGCATATATGATAAGACAATAAAATTGCTTAGCAATGCTGTTGTAAAAAAGATCCTCTAAAGGGGACACACCCACAAGTTGAGTCATGATCTCTCTGCTGAACGATGGTTCTGACCTGAGCTCTCATGATTCTTCATAATTTATTAACCCCTTACAGATATCATTTGTGTTATAATTACCTGTAAGACTGAATATTGGGATCTGGATACGGGAGTATATTCAAGAGGTGGGACACACGTATAAGTTTAAGTCTCTAAATCACTTAATTCGTATCCTGAACAGATTGAAAATTGTGTGAGAATTTAAAGTGGACCAGTATATCGACAATCTAAGTGAATTGTTTAATACTTACTGTGTAACTAAGCTCAACGGTATTTGTGACTTGTCAAAAACTGATATGATCCTCTGACGCATACTCAAACAAAAATATTGTCTGTAAATATGTTTGTACATATTTCTTTACTGCTTTATATTTTCAGAAAATACAAAAAGATTTTGATTTCTGTTTTATCTTCGACAACTGATATTTGAGATGCTGAGTTTCAAAATCTAAGTAAGCTGATTGTGTTTCTGAAAATAAAACAAGTTCATTAATTTGAAACTTGAATTAAAATCAAAAATTTCAAAAACAGTTTGTGATATCTCCAAGGTCATTAATTTGGACTTGGATGATTAACTGTGAGGGAGTTGGATTCTTTAACGCTGCTAGAACAATGAAGTTTGTTGATAGGGGGAGTGGATTAGAGAAGATTGATTGATAATATGAAAACATTGTATTTATGAATGTTTGAGTGATTGCAGATAGTCCAGACTACGATCCCGAGAGCAGAATCTAAGGGGGAGTCTGAAGACAAGCTTGAAGCAAGAGGAGCTTGTAGATGGAAAGCTAGGTGTCGATCCCAGAGCACGGAAGCTTGACGAAAGGAGGGGGAGCCTGATGAAGAAAAGAGTCTACAGAAAGGAGAAGCTGAAGCTGAAGACAGATCCACCGGGATTCTGTTCAAGAAGTCTAAAAGAGAAAGAGAAGACGCTACGAGTTTGACTCAATGATCGAGATTGACTGCGGCAATATCCAAGGGGGAGTCTGTTAGTGCATTTATGTCTATAGCCTTCGTCAATCCGAGCCGTAGCAAGAAACAGAAGAAAACGAGTCGTTATATTAGTGATAGCTAGACAAAAAGGCAAGGTGGCATAATTGTAATAATGAGAAATCTCATTAAATGCCTTGGACTATAAATAGGAGATTATGTCATAGATTAAAAAACTTTTTGCTACATTTGTCATTTGGAGCTTTCTAGATCTAGAGAGAGAATCTAGAGAGAGAAAGTGATTCAAGGTACTGTACGATTTCAGATTTCTAATAGAATCACGTTTATATTACGTCACGTGTGTTAGGTCGCGTTCGTGTACGGATTCCGCACGTTATACGTTCGTTTCGCAATCGTTTCGGAGTCAAAACCGGTCCTACAACCTTTATAGTTTTGCTAAAAAAAAACTAAAACGATTGGAAAACCGTAATTTTTAACTGAGGGCGAAATCATAATTTTAATTCGGGGATAAATCGTAAATTAAATGTACCAACGGGGGAGTGCCAGGAAGCTGCCGGCACGACTGTAATTTTACAGTAGGGGCAAAATTGTAATTTCACCAGGAAAACAAAAAAAAACGATGGGCAAAATGTAAATTTAATTTGAGGGCAAAATCGTAACTTGGGTGTGAGAAAAAAAACTAATGGCAAAATTATAAATTTATACGGGGCAAAATCGTAATTTTGAACCGAGGACAAAGTTGGAATTTTTAGCTGGAAGCAAAAGCGTAAATTTATTTTTAAGTGAGGGTAAAAACATAATTTTGAACTGATGGGGAAATCGTAATTTTAAGGGAAAAAAACTAATTGCAAAACTGTAAATTGAAACGGGGCAACATCGTAATTTTGAACGGGGGCAAAATTGAAATATTTATCTGGGAGTAAAAGTGTAAATTTATTTTTAAGTGGGGGTAAAAACATAATTTTGAACTAATGACAAAATCGTAATTTTAAAGTGGGATAAAAGCGTAAATTTTTTGGGCCAATAGGGAAGTGCCAGGCCAGCTGCCTGACACTATTACTATGCCGCCCATTTTGCCCAATGAAGGGCGACACCTATTCCCGTGTCGGTGCCGCCACTTCTTTTTGTAGTTGTTGATAATATGTTTGTATTTTTTTAAGTAAATTTTAAATTGAATATATTAATTTGTGGAAAAAATAAAAAGATTCGGGTTGAACGGGTCGTGTTCGGGTCAACCCACGAATATTCGGGTCGGGTTCATGTTCATATGTAAGACACAATTTTCGGGTTCGGGTTCGTATAAAATTTTCGGGTTCGGGTCGGGTTGAACCCGCCAACCCACGAACACGACCCGTTTAGAACCCCTATAAATAAGGATAGGCCTAAACTATAAAAGTTGCAGGCTTTTGCTGCAAGCCTTAGAAAAGCAACAAAAAAAAAAACAATAAAATATCATAACTTTAAAAACTATAATAGGAAAACCCATTTAGGTTTCAAAGGATGGTCTTCTTCTTCATTTCATTTGCAGGTACCTTCGGATGGCCGGCGTCACTTCCCGGAGAAAAAAATCCGGTCACATATACCAGTTTTTGCAATTAAGGGGTGCGATTGCAAACATTCAAGGGGTGCGATCGGGATTTTAGCCTAAAAAATACACTAAACTTTTCTTTTTTTAAGGGGGCACCCGCCCACCCAACCTCTCATGTAGGTCCGCCCCCGTAAGAGAATCCATTGCCGTGTCTGTGCTACCGGAGGCTCTGAGGAAGTCTGAACAAGATAGCACTCATATTTGGATGGGCTTACTGCTTAAATGCTTTCAACAGTTATCCGCTTTGCACTTGGCTACCCAGGGTTTGCCGTGGGCACGATAATTGGTATCCATTTTGTAACACTAATGATTCTGGGATTGGATGGATATTATAGTTTTATAATAAACGCATGTAAATTATATTACTTATTTACCCAATTACCCTGAGTTATTGTGAAGAGCTAGTGGGAATACGTCGAGAGGCCATCGAAATATTTAAACTAGATGGACCCGAATACATCCCCTTTAGAGGTGTTCTTTGGGTTAACGATTAATTCAATTTATTGGATCGAATTGTTTGGATATGATTTTTTCTGGCTATAATCGAACCGAATTCAGCAATAGTCTAATTGATCCAAACAAATCAAATTCAATTCAGTTCGGTTTCATTTAAACCAAACTAACTAAATTCAATCGAATTGACCAAAAAACATTTTTGCCTAGTTTTACCTTTTTTTTATTGTTCCGGATAACCATTTGGGTTCCAAGCAACAACAAAATATTCAAACAAACACAACATATGAACCATTATAAATATAAAAACCGGAAAATAGCCTTAAACATACATATAATTGCTATATGCTATATTATTTAAAAACCAACTTTGTGAATATTGAGGTTTTTGATCTTTTTAAATCAGCCATAACGTATTGATTTTTTCAAATTGACTACACAAACTTTACATCATTGCCACTTGAAGTTTTTGTTTTTTTTTTTCGAATTACCTATATAGACATAAAACATGGCCGGGAATAGTAATCACTGCTTATTCGTGGATAAGGGCGGCCGCCCAAATGTTGCCCAATCCGTGGGTGGCACCCACTCAAGTCAATTTATTTTACTTTCCTCCAACTGCAACATAAGATATATACATGCGGAGACAAATTCTAACACAAACAATGAAAGTGGTTTAGTGGAAAAACATGTAGGTTTCAACCCGCCAGACGCAGGTTTGAATCCTGTTCAAGCAATTTTCCTTTTTTCTTGTATATTATAAGTGTTTAAGTAGAAACCTGAACTTTAATAATTTATGTTACTAGCCCTTAAACATTAAAAGTTTATGAATATTGAGATTTTTGATCTTTTTAAAACCAACCACAATGTATTGATTTTTTGAAATTGACTACACAAAGTTTACATCATTGCCACTTGAAGTTTTTTTTTTTTTTTTTTTTTTCAAATTACATATATAGACATAAAACATGGCCAGGAATAGTAATCACTGCTTATTTGTGGATAAGGACGGCTGCTCAAACGTTTCCTGATCGGTGGCACCCACTAAAGTCATTTTTTTCCTTTTCCTCAGCCGCAACATTAATATATATACATGCGGAGACAAATTCTAACACAAATAATGAAAGTGGTTTGGTGAAAAAGCATGTAGGTTTCAACCCACCAGACACGGTTTTGAATCCTGGTTCAAGCAATTTTCCTTTTTTTTTGTATATTAGAAGTGTTTAAGTAGAACCTTGAACTTTAATAATTTACATTACTAGCCCTTAAACATTAAAACTTACTACATAGTCCTTAAGATTTAATAAAGTTCTCAAATAGAAAAAGTGAAAAAAAAAAATAAACGTGAAAAAAAGCGTAGCAACGCACGCTAGGCAAAAACTAGTAATAATTAAAAAAGAAAACATTTAACGTTATAACCGATCATTAGGTCGTCCGGAGTGGAGCCGGCAAAGGGGTTCGGCACCGATCGGTGACGAATGCCCAAATGTTTACCGAAATGTTTTACCGATTTGGGGGGGGGGGGGGGGGGAGAAATCGGTGAGGGATTACCGAATCGGGGTGATGGAGGAGAGGGGAGAGAGTGGGGGGTGTGTGGTGGGGTACATGCCATCTCAACCAATCACACATTTTAAAGTTTACCACTTTGACATGACACACTCTCATTGGTTGATTTTAAAGTTTACCACTTTCAAGTGTCTAACCACTCCTTACACCCTTATAAATCCAAAACCAAAAACGGATCCAATATCCGAACTTGGAATACGGACCCGGTTATAACCGATCTGAAAACCGAATTCAAATCGGATTCAGCTTTTTAGGCTTTGGTTTTCCTCTTTTCAGGATGGTTTAACCGGGTTCCGGTTCGGATCGCTGGTCCACCCGGTTTGGTACCGCACTTACCCCTAATATATGAATAAAATTCTAAACGAGAAAAATGCAATTTGCGTCCCTGTGGTATGTGCCAAACATCAACCTGGGCCCCTAAATTCATTTTTTGGTTTTTTGAGCCCCTGACCTTATAAATTCATAACACTCTGAGTCCTTCCGTCTGAGTTCCGTCTGTTTGACTGTTTGACTATTGTGAAATGTCCAATATACCCTTAATGACCTTATACATATAATCCCTTATCCCCTAAATTGATCAAGCTGATTCATAAGACCGCTGATCTGATACGAACCCTAACCCCAATTCCCAAATCGATCGATCCAGTCTTGTGGTGGGGAAGCTTCAAGCTGATTCATACTATTGTGAAGATGTCTCAAAAATTAGCTTCAAGCTCCAACAAGAAATCAGCTGGCGGGGAAGCTTCTCAATTCCTGTGTTCTTGTGGTGCACCTACTTGGTACAAGGTATCAAAGACGGAAGCTAACCCAAATCGACGCTTCTTATGCTGTGTAAGTTAAAATTATAGAAGAAAGATTGAAGTTAATTATATGGCTATTTCCTGATTGATGTGTTTTTAGAGAAGAAAGATTGTGGATTTATAAGGTGGGCTGATACACCTTCATCTCCACCTTCAAATTCATGCTCTACTTGTGAGAAGGTAATACCAGCATTGTTAAGGAGCATGGAAAAGAAAGATGATTTGGCAATTAAGAAAGCTAACGAAGTGATGTTTTTGAAGATGTGTTTATTGTTTAGTTGGTTAATGATTGTGGTGGTTTATGTGTATTTTTAGTTTAATGTAATGAATGTTGCTTATGTGCCTTGTTTTGGTTAATGTATGAATGAACATTGAACAAGTTTAGTATCACTTTAATGCTATGAATGTTGCCGTTGATGTGTAGAATAACGAATTGGTTGAGGGAGTGGCTGACAATGAGTTGGACTTAGTGCCGTCTGTGCTGAAGGAGGAGTGGTTTGATGACTATGATGCTGTGATAGAAGTGTTGAAAGCAGAGTATGAAGCGTCTCTTCCAGATCCAGCAGCGGACTAGGACTCAGAAGAGTTGGAATGGGCTAGGTGGGAATGTGCAGTTCAACCACCGGAGGATGATTGGTACCATGATCCGTACCCGGGGGAGCATTCTTCTGACTCCGAATGGTTAAATGATGATGCTCATTGGAAGTAGATTGTTAGGGTTTTAAATGTTTGTATTGATACATTAACTGCATGTTTTTGATACATTAACTGCATGTGTTTGATACGTTTAATGAAATTTAGTTGTGGTTGAGACTCAATGTGTATGATACATTAACTGCATAAACTTCATTACCAATAAACTGCAGTTACAAAAACTGGATAAACTGCATTACCAATAAACTGCATTAACTGCATAAACTGCATTACCAATAAACTGCATAAACTGCATTACCAAGATCAGCATATAATAAACTGCATTACCCATAAACTGCAGTTACAAAAACAAGTCTTAAACCATACATAAACAAGTCTTAAACCATTGAAATCAACCTAACTAAGCTTCACTCGAACTTGGTGCACCTTGTGATACAGTTTGAGATTCTTGAACGTTCTCCCCTCCCTGGCCCTTGCATATCCTACTGTTGTGACCCAAGGTTCCACACTTGCTACACTTGCCCTTCCTGATCGTGTTATGGGATGATATAACCTGATCGTGTTATGGGATGATATAAGCCGTGATTTCTAAATCACTAGGCTAGATGAGGGAATTGGAAGAACCCAATATAAGGATGACTGTTGTGATTTTCTCGAGTCACATTTGTCAAGAGTGCTAACACATTTCTAAGTGTTAACAAGGATCTGAATCCCTTATGTAGGTTTCACCATCTTGGCCGCGTAGGCTAGGTCTCACCTTTAAGATTCTTTTTAAAATGCATACTGATAGGGAAGGAAAGATATTTGTTTCATTCAAGATTTTTATCATAAATCCTAATTCATAAGTTAATAATAGCACAAATGGCCTAGTCGCGTAGACAAGTTAAATTTATAAGCCATGATTTCAGAGAATCGTGGTATTAAGGTTTGAATCAAAGTTCATTACCTTTTCCTGACAGGGAGCTGTAGGCTACCACTGTCTTTAGTCTCAGAGGACATCAACTATAGCCCGTAGGCACCTCCCTTCTAAGGGATGTTTATTACGGAATTGTCCCTTAGGGAAATTCATTAACCATGGTAAGCAGAGACCATATTTGGTTAATTTATTAATCATATAGATTTAGGATTTCTATTATAGTTTATCCTAATTAACAGTTTTATTAGTGGCACTCAATGGCCTGGTCACATGGACAATTATAAATTATAAGCTTATGATTTCAGAGAATCAAAGCATGAAAGTATACTGGCGCAAATGGCCTGGTCACAAAGGACAATTTTTAAATTATAAGCCATGATTTCAGAGAATCAAGGTCTTTAAGTATATTAGCACAACTGGCTTAGTCACAAGGACATATATAATTTATAAGCTATGATTTCAGAGAATCAAAGCCTGAAGGTATATTGGCACAATAGGCCTAGTCACGAGGACAATTTTAAATTATATGCTAGGATTTCAGAGAATCAAAGCATTTAAGGTTTGAACCTAGTTCATTACCTTTATCTGACAGGGAGTCATAGCTACCACTGTATTTTGGCTCATGTAGAAATGAGCAAGGCCCGTAGGCACTATATTACCACGTATGGTTAAAATATGATCATCTTAATTGATGACGTAAACCCAGGATTCAGGGATCATTAAACTGGGTTAGGGATCTTTTGAAGAATCCTATATAAAAATGACGTGTGTGATTTTAAATGAATCACATCTGCCTGGAGTGTTAACATGTTTTAAGATGTTAACAGGGAATTGAATCTTTTTAAATAGGTCTTACCATCTTGGCCTGGTCTTATAATTGACCCTAGGCTAGGTTTCACACTTAAGATTCTTAATTAATGATTTGAATCTTTTTAACAGGTCTTACCATCTTGACCCGGTCTTATAATTGACCCTAGGCTAGGTTTCACACTTAAGATTCTTAATTTATAATTAACGCAGAACAAATTTAAATTGAGGTGTAAATATGGATCTGAATCTAAATTGCGGAACTGCCATCTTGGCCGGTCTTAATATGACCCGAAGCTAGGTCTTGTCCTTTTAGATTTTTTTTTTTTTGCCATTTTATTGTAATGGTAGATCTTGCAAAAAGGAAATAATATTTTTCCATTTATTTAATATTTCTTATTTAGAATGAAAGTTTAAACTTAATCATTCCATTATATGAAAATAAAAGTATAAAGTTGCCCTAAGCGGGACTTAAAAGGAATAATGTGTCCTCGGAGGGACTGAAAGATAATTATGTCCTTATAAGGACTATTAAGGAAACGATTTTCAGCAAAGGAGTTTCTTCTTCATTCAATTCCTGAATGCTTTCTCCTTGGTTGCACGTCTCATCTTGGTCGCTATACGAAGCTCAGCATTTCAAGGCTCCGGGTGTGGAGAATCCCTAGTTCAGCTTCCTCGTTTGGCGACGTATCCAATAATTATATATAAAAAAAAATTGGAAGCAAAATTTCCATATTAGGATTAAGATTATTCCTATGTTAAGTCTAGACTCAGAAGTTTAGATTGTGCAATTGTGTAACTGAGATTAAACACAAAAGGCTAGTGTTTAATTCACTCAGTGTTGGCTCTGATACCAACCTGTCACACCCCAGATTTCCACGTGTCACTGGTGGGCCCGGTGGGGAGTATCGTGACGTGGTTGGCAACATAATAGTCAAACAACACAATTATATAATGCACAGCAGAAGCAAAAGATAAATATTATTACATTCCGAATATAAAGTAATATCCAGTATTACAACGGAAGGTAAAGGATCCACAGGCGGATCTTAAAACATATCATTTGTTCAACAGACTTTAGACACCTAGAACTTGCAAGATTCCTTATTAGCGCCCTGAGCTTCCAGCCAATTACGTTCAGTACCTGTCACTTAACCCTTTTGGAAAATACGTCAGTTTTCACTGGTAAATACACTCAACTGACTCATTTTGAAAAGAGTTTGTAAATTGGTTTGAATGCACTTGGCACTAAAATATATCGACACTTTGATTAAAATGCACAGAGGCAACATTAACCTTTTTAACTTGGGAAAATTATTTATATATAATCTTGTATACAGTTTTACTTATTTGTCGTCCATTCAAGGCCGGTTTGTAGGGCCGGACTAGATTAACTGACACGCCACAGGTATAATGCCCACAGGCTATCATCCCCTAAGTGGATTACCAGTTCCGGTATAATGCCCACAGGGATGATACCTTCGAGTGGATTACCAGTTTTTTCATAATGCAGCTGCCAGGTGTCTACACCCCGTGCTTAAGTCGTGGCCATTTCGTAAAATGATGCCAAGGATATCCGGGACATGGTCATTAACCCCCAAAGGCCATACACCAAATAAAATAAAATAATACATATTAAACAGGTTATGTAAGTACATCAATCACAATCCGATTTAATGACTACATACACCCGACCAAGCGGTACTTTTATAGTACCGTATCCCAAGCCCGTATAGGGAAAATAAGTTAAGAGTATTTACCTGAGCTAGCTCCTGTCTTAAATAGTAAGAATTTAATAACTCAGCCGTGTTCACCTAAGTAAGCGTAGGTACCATTTACCGGAAGGCTCTAGTCTGGAATGATGGTATAAATAATTTATTAGAATGCTAACGGGTCTTTAATTAAGCTTAAGCTTAGACCGGTTAGTCTTACAGGAAGATACGGTTCAAACGCATGATTAAGCGAAGACCGGAATAGAACGTGTTTTTGACCCGAAAAGTTTGAAGACTTGTCTAATATGGGTATTTCATACACACTCTGAATTTTGAGATAAAACCGATAAGGTTTGACCCGTTTCGGCTAACTTATATAAACTAGTTATATAAACCGATCCGAACGCGAATAACGCGTAACGGGTAACCGAATAGGTCGCGAACAGGTTTCCAAAGTTAATATGCTTAAATTATGTTGTGATATCATAATGATACCTTCCATAATGCCCAAAACGAGTTAAATCCTTAATTATGCCCCGTAGGGGTATTTTGGTCATTTTAACGATTATAAAAGGGATTTAACGTAACCCTGGTGTTCGGGACTGAAGTAATCAGTAAACAACTTATTTTTAACAGATTATATCAGTTGATAATAATCCGTATATCTCAAAATAGTTTTAAGCCTAAACTACGCGTATAATACACGTATAAACCCGTTTTAAGCGACGTACGATTAAAAATACGATTCTGGGTTTTCTGATCAGTTAAACAGGCTCAAAACACTATATTTATTATTTAAAATCAGTAGCAATTGGATTCGCATCAAAATTCCTTGTAGAAATCATTTTATGACCGAAAAGGGTAAATTCGGTATTAACCGAATTAAGGCGATAAGCCTAGCTTAAGATCAGTTTAAAAATAATTAAAAATCTTCAAAAATCCCAAAATATTATTTAACATCAGTGGGTAAAAGGTTTGGTGCCGAAAATCGGGTTTAGATAGGCTATGCGCTAATCGCGCCGATTATTTAATAAAAAGTTTATTATTTACGCTAATGCGCATATCTCCTAATCTAGACCTCCGATTGACGTGAAAATTTACGTACATGTTTAATAATCAATAACTAAGATTATTGTACTTCCACATTTTCAAAATTCTCGTTGTATGGTCATAAGGGCATTACGGTCCATTTTAAGCATTTAACGGAAACGCGCGAACGAATCGGATAATCAACGAAACAAGTACAGAGGCTTATACTATCATGTAACCCAACCCTAATGAAGCACTAAGGCATTTCCAAATCAAACTAAAACGGGTCAGAACCGAAGTCAAAGCAAAAGTCAAAGTTTTGCGTCTTTCGGTTCCGAACCGGGTTTAAACGGAAATTTGTCGAGTCGGACAAGTACGAACAAGTTCTTATACTTATTACCAAGTTATATTAAGGTTAAAACAGGTTACACGCCTCTCGGATTGCTAATCGTGTATTAAATCGTAATTTACAAAACTGTTGACTTTTTCGGTCAACCTTTGACTCGACAAACGACCTAGTTAGAGTGGAAACCAGGGGGAACCCTTTTGAGGGTTTATTACCCACATAATTACCAACTTATAACTACCTTTGATTCGAGATATGACTGAGCCATTTTAGACTAATCTCGAAGTCAAACGTTAACTACGATATCTTGACTTTTAAGCTAAATACTAAGCTAAACATGATTAGAGAAGGTTTATCATACTTACAAGTGCTTAATGGATGATTAGGAAAGCTTGGGGGCTGCTTGGAAGTTCCACAAATGCTCCGAATGGCCAGATGAAGATGTGAGGAAATGTTTGCAATACATGGCCCTTATATAGTGGATTCAAGCACCACAATTGATTGACAAACAAGTCTAGCACACTCCACAATCAATCAACACTTGTTACTAGTGTATAGGGGTGATTTTAGGGGCCAAATGAATGTGAAAAATCGATCAAAGTTGCATCCAAGTTCAATGTGCAGACAAAGAATCAAGGAAGATAACATTCTGTCCAGATATGGCAGTCGCATAGCGCGACTGCCTGAGTCCATACGCTCGCGCTACGCGAGCCCCTAAGGTGTTCCAACAAAACTTTGATAAATTGCAGTTTTAGTCCCTGGCTCTTCGAATCTTGTACAGACACTTGTTTATTGCGATATGGACCCTCATTATTGATCTATAAGGGCTTCAAGACATATACCCACTTTGTTAAGTCCCCGGGTAACTTTATTGTTACCCGAAAAGGCCTAACTTTCAACGTTGACGCTTTAACCCCTCGCACACGAATTTGATCACAACTTTCTCATACGTTGACGAAACTTTACGAAATTTTAATCGTGTATTCTAGTGAGCATAATTAACCATTACAAAGCTTCGGGTTTGTCAAAAGGTCACTCAGAGGTATATCTTTAAACATGTTGACACATTTAACCCCTGTAATTTGTAATCTCTCACTTTCAGCTTCGTATGATCCATGAATTATTCGTTTGAAGGTATGAGCATCATGTAGGGTTAATGTATAATAAAATTATTCACTGTTGACCTTCAGAACTCGTATTTACACATACTTTCCATGCTTGTCAACTTTAGTCCTTCTAGAGTATTCTTTCACACGTTCAAAGCTTATGACACGTGTCAACACATTATAGGACGTAAATTTTCGGGGTGTTACATTCATCAACCAATTCTTCGGGCACCCCTATCCTAATATCATTCCTGGCCATATCATTGATAGCAGCCACTGCATGTTTACATGGCATGCTAGTTAAATCCCACTTTCTGCAGGTGCATGTTCTATCCTTCATATTAACAACACACTGGGATCTTGAGCTATTCACCTACACAAAATCAGTATCCAACATTGAAACATTGAGTTACTCACCTAGTAAAGGGTCTTATTTGGTCAAACTGCAATACACATACCTGGTACTGTACTGCATCCACCATTAAAACATTGAGTTGTGAGGCTTCTTCTTTGATCTTATTAAACACTTCTTGAGCATGAGGAGTTAATGGACCATGAGCTTTAGCTTGAATCTTCTTTACATTCACAATTCTTTTGGTCATGTACACTCTTATGAACTCTAAACATGTGATTACAGGTTTGTCTCTGGCTCCTATCAACTGCCTATTGAACACTTCACATATATTATTCAACAATATGTCACATTTGGCCCTACCTGAAAGTGTGTTTTTGACCAACTGCTTGCTGGGATAGTTGATAGCTTTTCATGGAAACCAGGCTCTGCAATCTTCATTTCTTCCATTGACTTTTCAAAATATGGCATTGATGTCTTGCCTGCTACTCCATACAACAAGTTTTTGTATACATCACCAGGCCAATCCTTCTTCAGATTCTGGTGGATATGTCTTAAACAGAACCTGTGTTCAGAGTATGGGAACACTTTGGATAATGCAGGCAGTAGTCCCTGCCTCAGACAATGTAAGTTAGATATGATAAAATGCCATAAACATTTAAATGATAAAATGTCATACCTTTTGCCTGTCTGAGATGAAAGTGAAGTTGGTACTGTCTGCTAAGCCAAGATCATCTTTGAGTAATTCCAAAAACCATTCCCAAGATTTAAAAGTTTCAGCCTCCACCAAAGCATATGCTACAGGATATATACCATTGTTGCCGTCTACACCAACTGCAGTAAGAATCTGTCCAGGAAATGGACCTTTCATAAAACATCCATCTAGTCCCAATATTTCTCTACCACACATCTTGAACCCTCTCATAATCGAAGCAAAACAAACATAACATCTCTTGAATTGCCTAGTAGGAAGACAAGGGTTAGCACAGGGTTCACAATCTATTTTAATTGTGCTACCTGGATTTGCCCTCAACAGTGCTTCACAATAAGACCTTAGGATACCATACTGCTTTCTATAATCTCCAATGATCCTTGTTCTAGCAATTCTTTTAGCCCTAAACACTTTCTGGATTGAAACATTCACCTGATGGTTCTTCACAAGCATATCCTGTATAGCTGGCAAAGGCATGTCAGGGTTTGACTCGATCATGGGTTGGATCTTATTAGCTATCTGAGACATGGTGTACAGACCCACTTCTCTTATTTGGAGGCAATGATGTTGTGAGGTAATGGTTTTCACACACCAAGATTCCTTTTCAGTTCTCCTGAAGATCTGAACCGCCCAAGGACAAGTGGGCTTCAAGTGCCTTTTATCTTGTTTCAACCCTAGCCCTCTAAATTTACTATTCTGCCCCTCATCAGAACCCAAAGTAGGATTAGTCCCAAGACAAATAACTCTGAACCTCAACTTATCATTTTTTAATATATAAATCTGCCTTCTACTCTTAACAGCATATGTCTTAACCATGTCATTCAATTGTTTTTTATCTGGTATTAATTGACCAATTGAAAATGGTAGGTATGAGTCACTAACATTACCTGTATTTTTTCTCTTCTTCCTTACCTTCTTCGCAACCTTGTCCAGCAGTGTACATTTATCATCTTTATCACTAAAATCCTCATGATCACAAGTTATATCTTCCTGCCTAAGTTCTTCTTCAGTATTCTCATTTCTAGCATCCTTAATTGTCTCATTGACTTCATCAGGATCAAAGTCAACACATGCCTTGAACTGACTCATATCTACTTCATAATCAAACACAGGATTATCTGGTTCCTGATCAAATGTGTAATCTGGATCGTCTTCATCACTGTTCTCTTTATCACTACTTTGTGACTCACCCTCAAAAACCGCCTCGCTACTTTCTGACTCACCCTCAACCACATTATCTTCACCCACATTATCTAGTAAAGCCAGGCTCATTGCAGTTGAATCCTTGATTCTAGAGTCTCCTATTTCAACATACAAATCTACTAACTTGCATCCTTTTCTAAGTTGGTCATACACATAATATAACTCATCATCATCAGTAAAATGTCTAAGACCAAAATCCAAACACACATTAGGATCTTTAACAAAATAATTGAACACATCATCTATAGAGTAACCTATATCTTTCAGCATTTCACGAAGAACAACAACACTTAACTTTTCAAACTCAACCCAGTCAATGTAACTAACCTTACCATTGACATACTCCCTTCCTGGATAATCAGTAAACTCACCTCCATGGTTAATCTTTATCGAAAATAGTCTGGGTTCATTCCCTGTTAACACAAAGAGAACACAAATGATCAAAACATCAAACTCATTCTCAACAAAACGAAAACAGACAATACCCCTGAGGAAGAAGACACAATCAACTTACCATATATATCTTCAGGATCGTAGTATTCACCTTGAGGACGAAGTCGCCATGTGAACACCATCGATTTGGGGTTTCTCTCTTGCACAATCAACTGTCTTTGTGTTTTGGCAGGAGTAAATTAGGGCTTAATAGTGAATTTTGGGGTTTTTAGAAGGAAAATAAATCAAAAAGAAGGTCTTACCCCTGGCTCAAACGGTCAAACAAACGGCAGTGTGACAGAAGGACTCAGAGTGTTATGAATTTATAAGGTCAGGGGCTCAAAAAACCAAAAAATGAATTTAGGGACTCAGGTTGATGTTTGGCACATACCACAGGGACGCAAATTGCATTTTTCTCATTCTAAAATAATTTAATGAGTAAATTACAAGTTTTGTCCTTTATGTTTTTATCAAATTGCAGGCGGTATCCATTGCCTTTAAATTTGACGAGTTTTGTCCTTAACGTTTCAAAATCCTGCACGTTATGTCCTTTGACTCTAACTTAGTTAGATTTTTTGGTTAAATCTGGTCATGTGGCTTGCACATGAGGGCATTCTTGTCATTTCACCTTCACAGGGGTTATTTTGTAAAGAACTTTTATTAAGGGTCTATTTGTAAAAAACTGAAAAATAAAAAAATAATTATAATATCTCTCTTTGCGTGCTCTCTCTCTATCAACAGAACTGAAAATAAACAACCTGATATGTCATGGGTTTCTTTGTAAATCTGAAAAATGGTAGTTTGACTAAAATCAATTTTGCAAATACAAATCCACCATCATCCCTCTCGGTTCCAACGAACTCTGAAAAAAATTTATAAGTCAAAAGTTAAAAAGTAAATTCCAAAAACTTTAGACCCATTATCCAATCCATGACCCAATTTATTAAAAACTTTGATTTTCTAAATTATCATAGTGAATAGGTGTTGTCGGAAAAATCCAAATGTAGCCAGAAACATAATAGATCTGGCCAACCTATTTTGCATCCCTTTCATGGTTGTATGTCCAGATCCATAAGAGATCTGGTTTTTGTTGAAGTACTGGTCATGTGCCTTGCTATTTTGTAAATCTGGTCGAATCTCTGAAGTTTGACAGCTAAGCAAAACACTTAAAATAATCTGAAGACTCGTCCACAGTTTCAGTTTGCCGGAATTCAAGACCTCGCCGGAGAACATCATACATAATCAATATAACGCGAAACGTAAGCTCTAATCTATGTCTTCCTGTTCGTCTTTCTCATAGAATCAAAACCCCTATCTTTATTTCTGTGAACGACCTTTATGAGGAATGAATTGGAAGGTTAAAAGGGGATTAGGGTTCGTATTTTTGAAGAAGAGGTATAAAATAAGTGTAGAAATTGAATCTTTTTCACTACCCAACTTTTAATTTGCTTGAAATTTCTAAAGAAAACAAAAAAGATTTGAACTTTATGCAAGAAATGACTGATCCGTGTAGTGGGGAGTTTGAAATCAGTTTATTAAAAGAGTTGTAGCGGCGCTGGGTGGTTGTGGAAGGTGGGTTAGGGGCGGCGATGGTTGAAGGGTGGTTGTGGGAGGTGGGTGGGTGACGAGTGGCTTCAGGTGATGAGGTGGTGGGTTAAGCCGATGGTGGTGGTGGGTTGTAGAGAGAGAGGGGTAGAGAGAGAAGTTTCAGTGAGATAAGAGAGAGTTTATATTATTCTTTTAAGTTTGTTACAAAATGGTCCTTGAAAAAAATTCTTTTACAAAATATCCCTTGAAATATGAAATGATGCAAGGCATATGACCATACTTAACCCAAAAAATCTAACTGAATTTGGTTTAAATGACATAACATGCAAGATTTTGAAACGTTAAGGATAAAACTCGTCAAATTTAAAGGCAAAGGACACCGCCTGCAATTTGATACAAACATAAAGGACAAAACTTGTAATTTACTCTAATTTAATCTTATAACAAAATATTGTCTATCGTGAATCATAGGCAACTTGAAAAGTCATCATTCAGTTCTTCATCTTCCAACCAAAAACACCAAAACCAAAACCGATCACATGAAATTTCAACAATAATCATCATCCAGATGTCAAATTACACTCTAAATCCTTCAAAACATGAGTTTCTTTAAAGAACTAATCGACAATTTCAACTCATATTTCACTAATTCACCATCCGACACCTCAAATCAAAACCCTAGTTCATCGAACAACAGCAGTTATCGCGATCGAGCAGCAATGGAAGGCGTGGAGAACGAACGGGCGGCGTATAAGCTTAAAGGATACTTTGATCTGGCGAAAGAGCAGATTGATAAAGCGGTTAGGGCTGAAGAGTGGGGATTAGTTGATGATGCTGTGTTGCATTACCAGAATGCTCAACGGATATTGGGCGAAGCGATGGCTACGCCTGTGCCTTCGTATATTAGTTCCAGGTATACGGTTTGTTGTCTAGTCTGGATGATTTTGTGGTGGAGGATAATGTGGTTTTGTGGTTCAGTGACTTTGAAATAACAAATTGTTATGGTTTTAGTGTTATGTTAGTTGCTTGTGCATTTGTTGTTGCTTTGTAATTAAAAGCATTACAATTTTAGCATCATATAAGTTTAGTTAAGGTATTGGTAACGAGTTTCATGTATTAGTTTTGTATCTAATTTGTTTGGTTTTGCGGTGAATGATATGGCGATTGTGTATTTAAGTGACTTTGAAATCAAAATCATTATTGATAATATAAGTTGTTTGTGCATTTATAATAACTTTGTAATCAAAATGATTATAACTTTAGCATCATATAAGTTTAGTAAAGGTATTGGGGACCAAAAACCTGTGGGTTATAATCAGATGTGTACACGATAAACTAGTTATTGGTTACATAATGAGCTCTTAGCATTGTTAAAGTGCATTTCTAGATTATAACTTTGCAGGGCCGTTCCAACGTTTTTGTAGACCCTAAGCGGACTACGAAGTGGAGGCCCTTTTGCAAAACATATAGAGATTAATAGAAAACTAAGCTGCTAAAGTTAACCTACGTTTAGTAATTAGCCCTAATCTTGCCCATAAATTCTCCTCCAATCCCGACAGACCCGACGCCATGGGTGATTACCGTTAGTGATAGCCGATAACCTAGAAAATCAAAAAAGCAGGTTGCGATAGGATGTAGGAACGATGACTGCAGCTCAATTCTAGAGATTTTTGGCGCTGATTCACGGATTTCAGAGAATCAAAGCATTTAAGGTTTGAACCTAGTTCATTACCTTTATCTGACAGGGAGTCATAGCTACCACTGTATTTTGGCTCATGTAGAAATGAGCAAGGCCCGTAGGCACTATATTACCACGTATGGTTAAAATATGATCATCTTAATTGATGACGTAAACCCAGGATTCAGGGATCATTAAACTGGGTTAGGGATCTTTTGAAGAATCCTATATAAAAATGACGTGTGTGATTTTAAATGAATCACATCTGCCTGGAGTGTTAACATGTTTTAAGATGTTAACAGGGAATTGAATCTTTTTAAATAGGTCTTACCATCTTGGCCTGGTCTTATAATTGACCCTAGGCTAGGTTTCACACTTAAGATTCTTAATTAATGATTTGAATCTTTTTAACAGGTCTTACCATCTTGGCCCGGTCTTATAATTGACCCTAGGCTAGGTTTCACACTTAAGATTCTTAATTTATAATTAACGCAGAACAAATTTAAATTGAGGTGTAAATATGGATCTGAATCTAAATTGCGGAACTGCCATCTTGGCCGGTCTTAATATGACCCGAAGCTAGGTCTTGTCCTTTTAGATTTTTTTTTTTTTGCCATTTTATTGTAATGGTAGATCTTGCAAAAAGGAAATAATATTTTTCCATTTATTTAATATTTCTTATTTAGAATGAAAGTTTAAACTTAATCATTCCATTATATGAAAATAAAAGTATAAAGTTGCCCTAAGCGGGACTTAAAAGGAATAATGTGTCCTCGGAGGGACTGAAAGATAATTATGTCCTTATAAGGACTATTAAGGAAACGATTTTCAGCAAAGGAGTTTCTTCTTCATTCAATTCCTGAATGCTTTCTCCTTGGTTGCACGTCTCATCTTGGTCGCTATACGAAGCTCAGCATTTCAAGGCTCCGGGTGTGGAGAATCCCTAGTTCAGCTTCCTCGTTTGGCGACGTATCCAATAATTATATATAAAAAAAAATTGGAAGCAAAATTTCCATATTAGGATTAAGATTATTCCTATGTTAAGTCTAGACTCAGAAGTTTAGATTGTGCAATTGTGTAACTGAGATTAAACACAAAAGGCTAGTGTTTAATTCACTCAGTGTTGGCTCTGATACCAACCTGTCACACCCCAGATTTCCACGTGTCACCGGTGGGCCCGGTGGGGAGTATCGTGACGTGGTTGGCAACATAATAGTCAAACAACACAATTATATAATGCACAGCGGAAGCAAAAGATAAATATTATTACATTCCGAATATAAAGTAATATCCAGTATTACAACGGAAGGTAAAGGATCCACAGGCGGATCTTAAAACATATCATTTGTTCAACAGACTTTAGACACCTAGAACTTGCAAGATTCCTTATTAGCGCCCTGAGCTTCCAGCCAATTACGTTCAGTACCTGTCACTTAACCCTTTTGGAAAATACGTCAGTTTTCACTGGTAAATACACTCAACTGACTCATTTTGAAAAGAGTTTGTAAATTGGTTTGAATGCACTTGGCACTAAAATATATCGACACTTTGATTAAAATGCACAGAGGCAACATTAACCTTTTTAACTTGGGAAAATTATTTATATATAATCTTGTATACAGTTTTACTTATTTGTCGTCCATTCAAGGCCGGTTTGTAGGGTCGGACTAGATTAACTGACACGCCACAGGTATAATGCCCACAGGCTATCATCCCCTAAGTGGATTACCAGTTCCGGTATAATGCCCACAGGGATGATACCTTCGAGTGGATTACCAGTTTTTACATAATGCAGCTGCCAGGTGTATGCCTACACCCCGTGCTTAGGTCGTGGCCATTTCGTAAAATGATGCCAAGGATATCCGGGACATGGTCATTAACCCCCAAAGGCCATACACCAAATAAAATAAAATAATACATATTAAACAGGTTATGTAAGTACATCAATCACAATCCGATTTAATGACTACATACACCCGACCAAGCGGTACTTTTATAGTACCGTATCCCAAGCCCGTATAGGGAAAATAAGTTAAGAGTATTTACCTGAGCTAGCTCCTGTCTTAAATAGTAAGAATTTAATAACTCAGCCGTGTTCACCTAAGTAAGCGTAGGTACCATTTACCGGAAGGCTCTAGTCTGGAATGATGGTATAAATAATTTATTAGAATGCTAACGGGTCTTTAATTAAGCTTAAGCTTAGACCGGTTAGTCTTACAGGAAGATACGGTTCAAACGCATGATTAAGCGAAGACCGGAATAGAACGAGTTTTTGACCCGACAAGTTTGAAGACTTGTCTAATATGGGTATTTCATACACACTCTGAATTTTGAGATAAAACCGATAAGGTTTGACCCGTTTCGGCTAACTTATATAAACTAGTTTTATAAACCGATCCGAACGCGAATAACGCGTAACGGGTAACCGAATAGGTCGCGAACAGGTTTCCAAAGTTAATATGCTTAAATTATGTTGTGATATCATAATGATACCTTCCATAATGCCCAAAACGAGTTAAATCCTTAATTATGCCCCGTAGGGGTATTTTGGTCATTTTAACGATTATAAAAGGGATTTAACGTAACCCTGGTGTTCGGGACTGAAGTAATCAGTAAACAACTTATTTGTAACAGATTATATCAGTTGATAATAATCCGTATATCTCAAAATAGTTTTAAGCCTAAACTACGCGTATAATACACGTATAAACCCGTTTTAAGCGACGTACGATTAAAAATACGATTCTGGGTTTTCTGATCAGTTAAACAGGCTCAAAACACTATATTTATTATTTAAAATCAGTAGCAATTGGATTCGCATCAAAATTCCTTGTAGAAATCATTTTATGACCGAAAAGGGTAAATTCGGTATTAACCGAATTAAGGCGATAAGCCTAGCTTAAGATCAGTTTAAAAATAATTAAAAATCTTCAAAAATCCCAAAATATTATTTAACATCAGTGGGTAAAAGGTTTGGTGCTGAAAATCGGGTTTAGATAGGCTATGCGCTAATCGCGCCGATTATTTAATAAAAAGTTTATTATTTACGCTAATGCGCATATCTCCTAATCTAGACCTCCGATTGACGTGAAAATTTACGTACATGTTTAATAATCAATAACTAAGATTATTGTACTTCCACATTTTCAAAATTCTCGTTGTATGGTCATAAGGGCATTACGGTCCATTTTAAGCATTTAACGGAAACGCGCGAACGAATCGGATAATCAACGAAACAAGTACAGAGGCTTATACTATCATGTAACCCAACCCTAATGAAGCACTAAGGCATTTCCAAATCAAACTAAAACGGGTCAGAACCGAAGTCAAAGCAAAAGTCAAAGTTTTGCGTCTTTCGGTTCCGAACCGGGTTTAAACGGAAATTTGTCGAGTCGGACAAGTACGAACAAGTTCTTATACTTATTACCAAGTTATATTAAGGTTAAAACAGGTTACACGCCTCTCGGATTGCTAATCGTGTATTAAATCGTAATTTACAAAACTGTTGACTTTTTCGGTCAACCTTTGACTCGACAAACGACCTAGTTAGAGTGGAAACCAGGGGGAACCCTTTTGAGGGTTTATTACCCACATAATTACCAACTTATAACTACCTTTGATTCGAGATATGACTGAGCCATTTTAGACTAATCTCGAAGTCAAACGTTAACTACGATATCTTGACTTTTAAGCTAAATACTAAGCTAAACATGATTAGAGAAGGTTTATCATACTTACAAGTGCTTAATGGATTATTAGGAAAGCTTGGGGGCTGCTTGGAAGTTCCACAAATGCTCCAAATGGCCAGATGAAGATGTGAGGAAATGTTTGCAATACATGGCCCTTATATAGTGGATTCAAGCACCACAATTGATTGACAAACAAGTCTAGCACACTCCACAATCAATCAACACTTGTTACTAGTGTATAGGGGTGATTTTAGGGGCCAAATGAATGTGAAAAATCGATCAAAGTTGCATCCAAGTTCAATGTGCAGACAAAGAATCAAGGAAGATAACATTCTATCCAGATATGGCAGTCGCGTAGCGCGACTGCCTGAGTCCATACGCTCGCGCTACGCGAGCCCCTAAGGTGTTCCAACAAAACTTTGATAAATTGCAGTTTTAGTCCCTGGCTCTTCGAATCTTGTACAGACACTTGTTTATTGCGATATGGACCCTCATTATTGATCTATAAGGGCTTCAAGACATATACCCACTTTGTTAAGTCCCCGGGTAACTTTATTGTTGCCCGAAAAGGCCTAACTTTCAACGTTGACGCTTTAACCCCTCGCACACGAATTTGATCACAACTTTCTCATACGTTGACAAAACTTTACGAAATTTTAATCGTGTATTCTAGTGAGCATAATTAACCATTACAAAGCTTCGGGTTTGTCAAAAGGTCACTCAGAGGTATATCTTTAAACATGTTGACACATTTAACCCCTGTAATTTGTAATCTCTCACTTTCAGCTTCGTATGATCCATGAATTATTCGTTTGAAGGTATGAGCATCATGTAGGGTTAATGTATAATAAAATTATTCACTGTTGACCTTCAGAACTCGTATTTACACATACTTTCCATGCTTGTCAACTTTAGTCCTTCTAGAGTATTCTTTCACACGTTCAAAGCTTATGACACGTGTCAACACATTATAGGACGTAAATTTTCGGGGTGTTACATCCTCACCCTCTTAAAATAAATCTCGACCCGAGATTTACTGAAATAAGTAAGGGTACTTTCCCTTTACCGTGGACTCAACCTCCCATGTGAGTTCGGGACCCCTACGGGCATCCCATTTGACCTTTACAAAAGGTATATGCTTCCTTCGAAGCTTCTTAACCCGTCGATCCTCAATCAACAAAGGTTGCTCTTATTATCATAGTCCTGCATATCATTATGTGATAGCGCTTTTCGACTTATTTGTGACACGTCGCTAAATCATTAGTGTGGGTCACATTGCGCGTTCCACCCAGTCCTTAATTAGGTCTTAGCTCGTAAGCTATTTAATCTTGATACATTCGAATCCTTCGAATGATTCTATATACTCAGAGCTTAACTAGCCCGATAATTTAACAAATTTAGCACACCCTTCCAGGGTGATATCCCTTGTTGAACCCTATTTCTTAACAAGAATTTAGGAAGTTTGCTATTTTCATGAATTCTCGATTTCCTGCCGTATACTGGAAACTTACAATCGAGTATGGATTTATACGATCTTATTTGTTGTTTCCTGGGCAACGTTCAGATCCTTATAATTGGACTTACCAATCTATTGTCCTAACAATAAATGTTTAACATGCCATTTATACAAGGTCTCAAGGAGCCACCTTGATACTTATATGGCAGTTATTATAGGAAAGCTTATCTCAAGGTGAGATGATTATTCCAACCATTGCTCAAAATTAATCTTACGGAATAGCTAATCTTTACAGTTAGTCGAATAATTCGACGATTTTGGTTAGCTGATGGCAAATTCTTAATCGTTGCCTAATTAGGATTGCGGTAATGTATGCATAAGTAAAATGAACCGTCTTTCTTATCTAACAATATCAAACTCTCGGAATATCGAGTTAGGCTATCTGAATCTATGTCTTAAAACCTACTTAATCAAGGTTTCGTTTATTCCATAATCAATATGGAGTTTTCACAATACTCCAGCCCACAGCGGGATGTTAATCTTAGTTCTACCTGTCTTCCAGGAGGTAAGCAGGGGAAACTTTTGAGAAGATAATTAAGATACAAGGAGGCTATAGAGATTTTTCCATATCTCAGGCTCCAGTTCATCCATCATTGTTCGTGTCAATGAGTGACACCTTTATGTTCTAAGTCCACGAATTCCTTAATCGGGAACATTTACTTGGAAATTTTTTTTTCCATTTTTGGATATCTTCTTTGAATACTACTAGTCAACTTTAGTACAATATGACCATTGGGATATCTCAGGGGTTCCATGTATTAAACCTCCATACTGATCAGGCATGGAAGCAATCTATGGGACACACTAGGATACGCCAATCCTCATATGGCACTTTTATCAAACATAGTTTGGCATTCGCAGTCGATAGAAAACAATGAGAAAATAATAAAATAAAGTAATATATATTGTCGTACTCTATTCGAAGAAAGAGTACTCTTAGATTTTTTTTCAGAAGGATCTCTTGCCGATACTTAGAAGAATCGGTTATTATGGTTTCCTTGGTAAGTTATACCTTACGGATAATATAAAAGTTTGCTAAGCTTATGGTTTATGAAGATTTATTATTGCCTGTATTAAATCAGGACACTTAGCAGAAATTATTATTGGTAAATGATAAGGAATGTACTTGATGACATCGTGAACTGCCTCTTGGCATTCATCAGGTGAGTTCAGGCGTTTTCCTTTCTTAGCCTTTCCAGGCTTAGCTGCACCTTCTTTGGCAGCTTTATGGTATCTAGTTCTGATGCGGCCTTACTCACCACAGCCGTGACAGACTGTATTCTTTGTATAACCGACACTAGAATAAAGTTTAGCCCGTAGGCATTTCATCACGATGGGTGTTAATATTATGATTATCATACTGAGGATACTAGTCAGGATCGCACTGATAGTATAGACACCCTGTCACACATGGACAGTATAATTTGGCCCATAGGCGAAAACATCACTCATGGATGTTTATAATTGGTTCATCCTATTAGATGCTATAAGTCATGATTACATTAATCATATTGACTATTTGGCTTGAGCATAGCTCACCACCTTAGACAAGGAATCATTAAGATAACAATGTCAATGTCTCAAATGGACAATATATTATAGCCCGTAGGCAAGACATCCTTAAAGGATGTCAAATAATATAATCATCGTATTAGATGATATTAGTCATGATCGCATTGATCATATAGACTATTATGTTTGGACATAGTCCAACATTTTAGACAGGAGGTCAAGGACCACCACTGTCGTTGTCTTATCGGACAACATGTTTAGCCCGTAGGCACTTTATCATTAACGGATGTTTATAACCGGATCGTGTTATGGGATGATATAAGCCGTGATTTCTAAATCACTAGGCTAGATGTGGGAATTGGAAGAACCCAATATAAGGATGACTGTTGTGATTTTCTCGAGTCACATTTGTCAAGAGTGCTAACACATTTCTAAGTGTTAACAAGGATCTGAATCCCTTATGTAGGTTTCACCATCTTGGCCGCGTAGGCTAGGTCTCACCTTTAAGATTCTTTTTAAAATGCATACTGATAGGGAAGGAAAGATATTTGTTTCATTCAGGATTTTTATCATAAATCCTAATTCATAAGTTAATAATAGCACAAATGGCCTAGTCGCGTAGACAAGTTAAATTTATAAGCCATGATTTCAGAGAATCGTGGTATTAAGGTTTGAATCAAAGTTCATTACCTTTTCCTGACAGGGAGCTGTAGGCTACCACTGTCTTTAGTCTCAGAGGACATCAACTATAGCCCGTAGGCACCTCCCTTCTAAGGGATGTTTATTACGGAATTGTCCCTTAGGGAAATTCATTAACCATGGTAAGCAGAGACCATATTTGGTTAATTTATTAATCATATAGATTTAGGATTTCTATTATAGTTTATCCTAATTAACAGTTTTATTAGTGGCACTCAATGGCCTGGTCACATGGACAATTATAAATTATAAGCTTATGATTTCAGAGAATCAAAGCATGAAAATATACTGGCGCAAATGGCCTGGTCACAAAGGACAATTTTTAAATTATAAGCCATGATTTCAGAGAATCAAGGTCTTTAAGTATATTAGCACAATTGGCTTAGTCACAAGGACATATATAATTTATAAGCTATGATTTCAGAGAATCAAAGCCTGAAGGTATATTGGCACAATAGGCCTAGTCACGAGGACAATTTTAAATTATATGCTAGGATTTCAGAGAATCAAAGCATTTAAGGTTTGAACCTAGTTCATTACCTTTATCTGACAGGGAGTCATAGCTACCACTGTATTTTGGCTCATGTAGAAATGAGCAAGGCCCGTAGGCACTATATTACCACGTATGGTTAAAATATGATCATCTTAATTGATGACGTAAACCCAGGATTCAGGGATCATTAAACTGGGTTAGGGATCTTTTGAAGAATCCTATATAAAAATGACGTGTGTGATTTTAAATGAATCACATCTGCCTGGAGTGTTAACATGTTTTAAGATGTTAACAGGGAATTGAATCTTTTTAAATAGGTCTTACCATCTTGGCCTGGTCTTATAATTGACCCTAGGCTAGGTTTCACACTTAAGATTCTTAATTAATGATTTGAATCTTTTTAACAGGTCTTACCATCTTGGCCCGGTCTTATAATTGACCCTAGGCTAGGTTTCACACTTAAGATTCTTAATTTATAATTAACGCAGAACAAATTTAAATTGAGGTGTAAATATGGATCTGAATCTAAATTGCGGAACTGCCATCTTGGCCGGTCTTAATATGACCCGAAGCTAGGTCTTGTCCTTTTAGATTTTTTTTTTTTTTGCCATTTTATTGTAATGGTAGATCTTGCAAAAAGGAAATAATATTTTTCCATTTATTTAATATTTCTTATTTAGAATGAAAGTTTAAACTTAATCATTCCATTATATGAAAATAAAAGTATAAAGTTGCCCTAAGCGGGACTTAAAAGGAATAATGTGTCCTCGGAGGGACTGAAAGATAATTATGTCCTTATAAGGACTATTAAGGAAACGATTTTCAGCAAAGGAGTTTCTTCTTCATTCAATTCCTGAATGCTTTCTCCTTGGTTGCACGTCTCATCTTGGTCGCTATACGAAGCTCAGCATTTCAAGGCTCCGGGTGTGGAGAATCCCTAGTTCAGCTTCCTCGTTTGGCGACGTATCCAATAATTATATATAAAAAAAAATTGGAAGCAAAATTTCCATATTAGGATTAAGATTATTCCTATGTTAAGTCTAGACTCAGAAGTTTAGATTGTGCAATTGTGTAACTGAGATTAAACACAAAAGGCTAGTGTTTAATTCACTCAGTGTTGGCTCTGATACCAACCTGTCACACCCCAGATTTCCACGTGTCACCGGTGGGCCCGGTGGGGAGTATCGTGACGTGGTTGGCAACATAATAGTCAAACAACACAATTATATAATGCACAGCAGAAGCAAAAGATAAATATTATTACATTCCGAATATAAAGTAATATCCAGTATTACAACGGAAGGTAAAGGATCCACAGGCGGATCTTAAAACATATCATTTGTTCAACAGACTTTAGACACCTAGAACTTGCAAGATTCCTTATTAGCGCCCTGAGCTTCCAGCCAATTACGTTCAGTACCTGTCACTTAACCCTTTTGGAAAATACGTCAGTTTTCACTGGTAAATACACTCAACTGACTCATTTTGAAAAGAGTTTGTAAATTGGTTTGAATGCACTTGGCACTAAAATATATCGACACTTTGATTAAAATGCACAGAGGCAACATTAACCTTTTTAACTTGGGAAAATTATTTATATATAATCTTGTATACAGTTTTACTTATTTGTCGTCCATTCAAGGCCGGTTTGTAGGGCCGGACTAGATTAACTGACACGCCACAGGTATAATGCCCACAGGCTATCATCCCCTAAGTGGATTACCAGTTCCGGTATAATGCCCACAGGGATGATACCTTCGAGTGGATTACCAGTTTTTTCATAATGCAGCTGCCAGGTGTCTACACCCCGTGCTTAAGTCGTGGCCATTTCGTAAAATGATGCCAAGGATATCCGGGACATGGTCATTAACCCCCAAAGGCCATACACCAAATAAAATAAAATAATACATATTAAACAGGTTATGTAAGTACATCAATCACAATCCGATTTAATGACTACATACACCCGACCAAGCGGTACTTTTATAGTACCGTATCCCAAGCCCGTATAGGGAAAATAAGTTAAGAGTATTTACCTGAGCTAGCTCCTGTCTTAAATAGTAAGAATTTAATAACTCAGCCGTGTTCACCTAAGTAAGCGTAGGTACCATTTACCGGAAGGCTCTAGTCTGGAATGATGGTATAAATAATTTATTAGAATGCTAACGGGTCTTTAATTAAGCTTAAGCTTAGACCGGTTAGTCTTACAGGAAGATACGGTTCAAACGCATGATTAAGCGAAGACCGGAATAGAACGTGTTTTTGACCCGAAAAGTTTGAAGACTTGTCTAATATGGGTATTTCATACACACTCTGAATTTTGAGATAAAACCGATAAGGTTTGACCCGTTTCGGCTAACTTATATAAACTAGTTATATAAACCGATCCGAACGCGAATAACGCGTAACGGGTAACCGAATAGGTCGCGAACAGGTTTCCAAAGTTAATATGCTTAAATTATGTTGTGATATCATAATGATACCTTCCATAATGCCCAAAACGAGTTAAATCCTTAATTATGCCCCGTAGGGGTATTTTGGTCATTTTAACGATTATAAAAGGGATTTAACGTAACCCTGGTGTTCGGGACTGAAGTAATCAGTAAACAACTTATTTTTAACAGATTATATCAGTTGATAATAATCCGTATATCTCAAAATAGTTTTAAGCCTAAACTACGCGTATAATACACGTATAAACCCGTTTTAAGCGACGTACGATTAAAAATACGATTCTGGGTTTTCTGATCAGTTAAACAGGCTCAAAACACTATATTTATTATTTAAAATCAGTAGCAATTGGATTCGCATCAAAATTCCTTGTAGAAATCATTTTATGACCGAAAAGGGTAAATTCGGTATTAACCGAATTAAGGCGATAAGCCTAGCTTAAGATCAGTTTAAAAATAATTAAAAATCTTCAAAAATCCCAAAATATTATTTAACATCAGTGGGTAAAAGGTTTGGTGCCGAAAATCGGGTTTAGATAGGCTATGCGCTAATCGCGCCGATTATTTAATAAAAAGTTTATTATTTACGCTAATGCGCATATCTCCTAATCTAGACCTCCGATTGACGTGAAAATTTACGTACATGTTTAATAATCAATAACTAAGATTATTGTACTTCCACATTTTCAAAATTCTCGTTGTATGGTCATAAGGGCATTACGGTCCATTTTAAGCATTTAACGGAAACGCGCGAACGAATCGGATAATCAACGAAACAAGTACAGAGGCTTATACTATCATGTAACCCAACCCTAATGAAGCACTAAGGCATTTCCAAATCAAACTAAAACGGGTCAGAACCGAAGTCAAAGCAAAAGTCAAAGTTTTGCGTCTTTCGGTTCCGAACCGGGTTTAAACGGAAATTTGTCGAGTCGGACAAGTACGAACAAGTTCTTATACTTATTACCAAGTTATATTAAGGTTAAAACAGGTTACACGCCTCTCGGATTGCTAATCGTGTATTAAATCGTAATTTACAAAACTGTTGACTTTTTCGGTCAACCTTTGACTCGACAAACGACCTAGTTAGAGTGGAAACCAGGGGGAACCCTTTTGAGGGTTTATTACCCACATAATTACCAACTTATAACTACCTTTGATTCGAGATATGACTGAGCCATTTTAGACTAATCTCGAAGTCAAACGTTAACTACGATATCTTGACTTTTAAGCTAAATACTAAGCTAAACATGATTAGAGAAGGTTTATCATACTTACAAGTGCTTAATGGATGATTAGGAAAGCTTGGGGGCTGCTTGGAAGTTCCACAAATGCTCCGAATGGCCAGATGAAGATGTGAGGAAATGTTTGCAATACATGGCCCTTATATAGTGGATTCAAGCACCACAATTGATTGACAAACAAGTCTAGCACACTCCACAATCAATCAACACTTGTTACTAGTGTATAGGGGTGATTTTAGGGGCCAAATGAATGTGAAAAATCGATCAAAGTTGCATCCAAGTTCAATGTGCAGACAAAGAATCAAGGAAGATAACATTCTGTCCAGATATGGCAGTCGCATAGCGCGACTGCCTGAGTCCATACGCTCGCGCTACGCGAGCCCCTAAGGTGTTCCAACAAAACTTTGATAAATTGCAGTTTTAGTCCCTGGCTCTTCGAATCTTGTACAGACACTTGTTTATTGCGATATGGACCCTCATTATTGATCTATAAGGGCTTCAAGACATATACCCACTTTGTTAAGTCCCCGGGTAACTTTATTGTTACCCGAAAAGGCCTAACTTTCAACGTTGACGCTTTAACCCCTCGCACACGAATTTGATCACAACTTTCTCATACGTTGACGAAACTTTACGAAATTTTAATCGTGTATTCTAGTGAGCATAATTAACCATTACAAAGCTTCGGGTTTGTCAAAAGGTCACTCAGAGGTATATCTTTAAACATGTTGACACATTTAACCCCTGTAATTTGTAATCTCTCACTTTCAGCTTCGTATGATCCATGAATTATTCGTTTGAAGGTATGAGCATCATGTAGGGTTAATGTATAATAAAATTATTCACTGTTGACCTTCAGAACTCGTATTTACACATACTTTCCATGCTTGTCAACTTTAGTCCTTCTAGAGTATTCTTTCACACGTTCAAAGCTTATGACACGTGTCAACACATTATAGGACGTAAATTTTCGGGGTGTTACATTCATCAACCAATTCTTCGGGCACCCCTATCCTAATATCATTCCTGGCCATATCATTGATAGCAGCCACTGCATGTTTACATGGCATGCTAGTTAAATCCCACTTTCTGCAGGTGCATGTTCTATCCTTCATATTAACAACACACTGGGATCTTGAGCTATTCACCTACACAAAATCAGTATCCAACATTGAAACATTGAGTTACTCACCTAGTAAAGGGTCTTATTTGGTCAAACTGCAATACACATACCTGGTACTGTACTGCATCCACCATTAAAACATTGAGTTGTGAGGCTTCTTCTTTGATCTTATTAAACACTTCTTGAGCATGAGGAGTTAATGGACCATGAGCTTTAGCTTGAATCTTCTTTACATTCACAATTCTTTTGGTCATGTACACTCTTATGAACTCTAAACATGTGATTACAGGTTTGTCTCTGGCTCCTATCAACTGCCTATTGAACACTTCACATATATTATTCAACAATATGTCACATTTGGCCCTACCTGAAAGTGTGTTTTTGACCAACTGCTTGCTGGGATAGTTGATAGCTTTTCATGGAAACCAGGCTCTGCAATCTTCATTTCTTCCATTGACTTTTCAAAATATGGCATTGATGTCTTGCCTGCTACTCCATACAACAAGTTTTTGTATACATCACCAGGCCAATCCTTCTTCAGATTCTGGTGGATATGTCTTAAACAGAACCTGTGTTCAGAGTATGGGAACACTTTGGATAATGCAGGCAGTAGTCCCTGCCTCAGACAATGTAAGTTAGATATGATAAAATGCCATAAACATTTAAATGATAAAATGTCATACCTTTTGCCTGTCTGAGATGAAAGTGAAGTTGGTACTGTCTGCTAAGCCAAGATCATCTTTGAGTAATTCCAAAAACCATTCCCAAGATTTAAAAGTTTCAGCCTCCACCAAAGCATATGCTACAGGATATATACCATTGTTGCCGTCTACACCAACTGCAGTAAGAATCTGTCCAGGAAATGGACCTTTCATAAAACATCCATCTAGTCCCAATATTTCTCTACCACACATCTTGAACCCTCTCATAATCGAAGCAAAACAAACATAACATCTCTTGAATTGCCTAGTAGGAAGACAAGGGTTAGCACAGGGTTCACAATCTATTTTAATTGTGCTACCTGGATTTGCCCTCAACAGTGCTTCACAATAAGACCTTAGGATACCATACTGCTTTCTATAATCTCCAATGATCCTTGTTCTAGCAATTCTTTTAGCCCTAAACACTTTCTGGATTGAAACATTCACCTGATGGTTCTTCACAAGCATATCCTGTATAGCTGGCAAAGGCATGTCAGGGTTTGACTCGATCATGGGTTGGATCTTATTAGCTATCTGAGACATGGTGTACAGACCCACTTCTCTTATTTGGAGGCAATGATGTTGTGAGGTAATGGTTTTCACACACCAAGATTCCTTTTCAGTTCTCCTGAAGATCTGAACCGCCCAAGGACAAGTGGGCTTCAAGTGCCTTTTATCTTGTTTCAACCCTAGCCCTCTAAATTTACTATTCTGCCCCTCATCAGAACCCAAAGTAGGATTAGTCCCAAGACAAATAACTCTGAACCTCAACTTATCATTTTTTAATATATAAATCTGCCTTCTACTCTTAACAGCATATGTCTTAACCATGTCATTCAATTGTTTTTTATCTGGTATTAATTGACCAATTGAAAATGGTAGGTATGAGTCACTAACATTACCTGTATTTTTTCTCTTCTTCCTTACCTTCTTCGCAACCTTGTCCAGCAGTGTACATTTATCATCTTTATCACTAAAATCCTCATGATCACAAGTTATATCTTCCTGCCTAAGTTCTTCTTCAGTATTCTCATTTCTAGCATCCTTAATTGTCTCATTGACTTCATCAGGATCAAAGTCAACACATGCCTTGAACTGACTCATATCTACTTCATAATCAAACACAGGATTATCTGGTTCCTGATCAAATGTGTAATCTGGATCGTCTTCATCACTGTTCTCTTTATCACTACTTTGTGACTCACCCTCAAAAACCGCCTCGCTACTTTCTGACTCACCCTCAACCACATTATCTTCACCCACATTATCTAGTAAAGCCAGGCTCATTGCAGTTGAATCCTTGATTCTAGAGTCTCCTATTTCAACATACAAATCTACTAACTTGCATCCTTTTCTAAGTTGGTCATACACATAATATAACTCATCATCATCAGTAAAGTGTCTAAGACCAAAATCCAAACACACATTAGGATCTTTAACAAAATAATTGAACACATCATCTATAGAGTAACCTATATCTTTCAGCATTTCACGAAGAACAACAACACTTAACTTTTCAAACTCAACCCAGTCAATGTAACTAACCTTACCATTGACATACTCCCTTCCTGGATAATCAGTAAACTCACCTCCATGGTTAATCTTTATCGAAAATAGTCTGGGTTCATTCCCTGTTAACACAAAGAGAACACAAATGATCAAAACATCAAACTCATTCTCAACAAAACGAAAACAGACAATACCCCTGAGGAAGAAGACACAATCAACTTACCATATATATCTTCAGGATCGTAGTATTCACCTTGAGGACGAAGTCGCCATGTGAACACCATCGATTTGGGGTTTCTCTCTTGCACAATCAACTGTCTTTGTGTTTTGGCAGGAGTAAATTAGGGCTTAATAGTGAATTTTGGGGTTTTTAGAAGGAAAATAAATCAAAAAGAAGGTCTTACCCCTGGCTCAAACGGTCAAACAAACGGCAGTGTGACAGAAGGACTCAGAGTGTTATGAATTTATAAGGTCAGGGGCTCAAAAAACCAAAAAATGAATTTAGGGACTCAGGTTGATGTTTGGCACATACCACAGGGACGCAAATTGCATTTTTCTCATTCTAAAATAATTTAATGAGTAAATTACAAGTTTTGTCCTTTATGTTTTTATCAAATTGCAGGCGGTATCCATTGCCTTTAAATTTGACGAGTTTTGTCCTTAACGTTTCAAAATCCTGCACGTTATGTCCTTTGACTCTAACTTAGTTAGATTTTTTGGTTAAATCTGGTCATGTGGCTTGCACATGAGGGCATTCTTGTCATTTCACCTTCACAGGGGTTATTTTGTAAAGAACTTTTATTAAGGGTCTATTTGTAAAAAACTGAAAAATAAAAAAATAATTATAATATCTCTCTTTGCGTGCTCTCTCTCTATCAACAGAACTGAAAATAAACAACCTGATATGTCATGGGTTTCTTTGTAAATCTGAAAAATGGTAGTTTGACTAAAATCAATTTTGCAAATACAAATCCACCATCATCCCTCTCGGTTCCAACGAACTCTGAAAAAAATTTATAAGTCAAAAGTTAAAAAGTAAATTCCAAAAACTTTAGACCCATTATCCAATCCATGACCCAATTTATTAAAAACTTTGATTTTCTAAATTATCATAGTGAATAGGTGTTGTCGGAAAAATCCAAATGTAGCCAGAAACATAATAGATCTGGCCAACCTATTTTGCATCCCTTTCATGGTTGTATGTCCAGATCCATAAGAGATCTGGTTTTTGTTGAAGTACTGGTCATGTGCCTTGCTATTTTGTAAATCTGGTCGAATCTCTGAAGTTTGACAGCTAAGCAAAACACTTAAAATAATCTGAAGACTCGTCCACAGTTTCAGTTTGCCGGAATTCAAGACCTCGCCGGAGAACATCATACATAATCAATATAACGCGAAACGTAAGCTCTAATCTATGTCTTCCTGTTCGTCTTTCTCATAGAATCAAAACCCCTATCTTTATTTCTGTGAACGACCTTTATGAGGAATGAATTGGAAGGTTAAAAGGGGATTAGGGTTCGTATTTTTGAAGAAGAGGTATAAAATAAGTGTAGAAATTGAATCTTTTTCACTACCCAACTTTTAATTTGCTTGAAATTTCTAAAGAAAACAAAAAAGATTTGAACTTTATGCAAGAAATGACTGATCCGTGTAGTGGGGAGTTTGAAATCAATTTATTAAAAGAGTTGTAGCGGCGCTGGGTGGTTGTGGAAGGTGGGTTAGGGGCGGCGATGGTTGAAGGGTGGTTGTGGGAGGTGGGTGGGTGACGAGTGGCTTCAGGTGATGAGGTGGTGGGTTAAGCCGATGGTGGTGGTGGGTTGTAGAGAGAGAGGGGTAGAGAGAGAAGTTTCAGTGAGATAAGAGAGAGTTTATATTATTCTTTTAAGTTTGTTACAAAATGGTCCTTGAAAAAAATTCTTTTACAAAATATCCCTTGAAATATGAAATGATGCAAGGCATATGACCATACTTAACCCAAAAAATCTAACTGAATTTGGTTTAAATGACATAACATGCAAGATTTTGAAACGTTAAGGATAAAACTCGTCAAATTTAAAGGCAAAGGACACCGCCTGCAATTTGATACAAACATAAAGGACAAAACTTGTAATTTACTCTAATTTAATCTTATAACAAAATATTGTCTATCGTGAATCATAGGCAACTTGAAAAGTCATCATTCAGTTCTTCATCTTCCAACCAAAAACACCAAAACCAAAACCGATCACATGAAATTTCAACAATAATCATCATCCAGATGTCAAATTACACTCTAAATCCTTCAAAACATGAGTTTCTTTAAAGAACTAATCGACAATTTCAACTCATATTTCACTAATTCACCATCCGACACCTCAAATCAAAACCCTAGTTCATCGAACAACAGCAGTTATCGCGATCGAGCAGCAATGGAAGGCGTGGAGAACGAACGGGCGGCGTATAAGCTTAAAGGATACTTTGATCTGGCGAAAGAGCAGATTGATAAAGCGGTTAGGGCTGAAGAGTGGGGATTAGTTGATGATGCTGTGTTGCATTACCAGAATGCTCAACGGATATTGGGCGAAGCGATGGCTACGCCTGTGCCTTCGTATATTAGTTCCAGGTATACGGTTTGTTGTCTAGTCTGGATGATTTTGTGGTGGAGGATAATGTGGTTTTGTGGTTCAGTGACTTTGAAATAACAAATTGTTATGGTTTTAGTGTTATGTTAGTTGCTTGTGCATTTGTTGTTGCTTTGTAATTAAAAGCATTACAATTTTAGCATCATATAAGTTTAGTTAAGGTATTGGTAACGAGTTTCATGTATTAGTTTTGTATCTAATTTGTTTGGTTTTGCGGTGAATGATATGGCGATTGTGTATTTAAGTGACTTTGAAATCAAAATCATTATTGATAATATAAGTTGTTTGTGCATTTATAATAACTTTGTAATCAAAATGATTATAACTTTAGCATCATATAAGTTTAGTAAAGGTATTGGGGACCAAAAACCTGTGGGTTATAATCAGATGTGTACACGATAAACTAGTTATTGGTTACATAATGAGCTCTTAGCATTGTTAAAGTGCATTTCTAGATTATAACTTTGCAGGGCCGTTCCAACGTTTTTGTAGACCCTAAGCGGACTACGAAGTGGAGGCCCTTTTGCAAAACATATAGAGATTAATAGAAAACTAAGCTGCTAAAGTTAACCTACGTTTAGTAATTAGCCCTAATCTTGCCCATAAATTCTCCTCCAATCCCGACAGACCCGACGCCATGGGTGATTACCGTTAGTGATAGCCGATAACCTAGAAAATCAAAAAAGCAGGTTGCGATAGGATGTAGGAACGATGACTGCAGCTCAATTCTAGAGATTTTTGGCGCTGATTCACGGAATTCGGATGAGGTCGAGTGGTAGATGGTTGCGACAAACTGCAGTTATGTCTGTGATTTAATTTCAAAACTGGGTCTTAAATGTGGGCATTTTTTCCTAAACAATTTTTATCTGTGTAACTTTATTTAAAAAACATGGTTTAGTTTTGCTTTTTATTTGAGCCTGATACATATACAATATATAAAACTTTACTAAAAATTGGAGGCCCTTGATTTTTGGTGGCCCTAGGCCCGTGCGGTAAGCCTAACGGGCCGGCCGTGTAACTTTGTAATCAAAATCATTACAGTTTTAGCATCATGTAAGTCTAGTAAAGTGACAAAAAATCTGAGGGCTTAGGCAAATGTGTACAAAATAAACTAGTATTTTGGATACATAATGAACTTTTATCATTATTAAATCATAGAAGTTAAATGTTTTGAAAGGCAACAATTATGGTTTTAGTCTTGCTGATATATGGAGCAGTAGTTTCTATTTTACAAAATTTTGTGTTATCATTCACAACTCTTACTATAGTTTTAAAGCATGATCACTAAATTAGTACTTTTTCAACAGAGAACAAGAGAAGGTGAAATCTTATCGTCAAAAGATATCAAAATGGCAGGGTCAAGTTTCTGAGAGACTAACCACTTTAAACAATCGATCAGGTCCTAACATTTTTATACTTTTTAAAAATTAAAACGATTATTATTATTTATTATCTTTTGATTTGATGTTATCGTTTTGTTTTTATAAATTTCTCACGATGCCTTTTTCTTACTTTTAATCCTGCCAGGTGGCACCTCAATAAACAAGGTATGGATTGATCTATCCAAACTGTAAGTTTATAGATCTAGTCTATTCATCATCTTTAACATGAGTGTTTGCAAAACATATAATATATTAATAGAGTAAGTACACATATGGTCCCTGTGGTTAACCAAAATTTTGGATTTAGTCCCTAGTTTTTCAAAAGTACACGGATGGTCCGTATGGTTTGCACTTTGTAACGTATTTGGTCCCCAACTTCTCCGAAAGTACATGAATGGTCCCTGTGGTTTGCACTTTGTAACGCAATTAGTCCCCAACATTTAGTGACTAAACGCGTTACAAAGCGCATACCACAGGGACCATCCGTTTACTTTTGGCAAAAGTTGGGGACTAAATGCGTTACAAAGTGCAAACCACAGGGACCATCCGTGTACTTTAAAAAAGCTAGGGACTAAATCCAAAATTTTAGTTAACCACAACGACCATCCATGTACTTTACTCATATTAGTATTATCATGTAACGTGTACATTCTGTGTCGAATTCTGTATATATCTTCTAACTACGTGCAGAAAACATCACCTCAGTTACAAACAAATTTGGTCTCTCCATCAAGAACTAATGCTACAAAAGTGGTGTCGCAAAAGTCTTCGGGTCCCAGTGTACATGGTGCTATGACACCGAATCAGAGCAATAAACTGATGAACTCAAAGCCTGTTCAAGAACTAAACGGTGGTCTTGATCCAAAGTTAGTTGAGATGATAAATTCTGTTATTGTAGACAGAAGTCCGTCTCTGAAATGGGAAGATATTGGTTAGATACTATCATATTATTCATCTTCTGGGTTGTTAATTACTTTAAGAGTAAAGTACACAGATAGTCCCTGTGGTTTTTCAAAATTTTGAATTTGGTTTCTAGCTTTTCAAAAGTACACGGATGGTCCCTGTGGTTTGCACTTTGTAACGCATTTAGTCCCTAGTCAACAAATCTTAAGGTTGCAGGAGGTCTAAGTAAGGGACTAAGGGTGTTTCAAAGTGCAAACCACAGGGACCATCCATGTACTTTTGGCAAAAGTTGGGGACTAAATGCGTTACAAAGTGTAAACCACAGGGACTATTCGTGTAATTGCTGGTTACTTTTTAGTTTGTAGAAATGTTTTTGCTAATAGCTGATTGTGATTGCAGCTGGCCTTGAAAAAGCTAAACAAGCTTTGCTGGAAATGGTAATTTTGCCAGCTAAAAGAAAAGATTTATTTACGGGCCTTCGTAGACCAGCTAAAGGTATTTTTTGGCAACTAGCATACGTGTACACTCGATTTCTTATGCATCATTTGTTAAATCATTCATCAATTTGAACTGAAGTTACACTATTATGCACATTATTCGACCCGCTGCAATGCGCAAGCGGCGTGATTATTTTGGCTTTGGTATGCAACGACGTAATTTTTGGTGACTTTCAAATATACCGTCACGACGTGGTTTTTATCGTCACATAAAATGTCCCGTCACAATTTTCTTATTTTTATGTACGTTTCGAACCTGCCGCGGAGCGCGGGTGGTAACCTACTAGTATTAATAAAAAATGTATTTAATTGTATTTCACAATTTTGATAAGAATTTACACTAACAAACATAAGGTATAGTAATCCAAGGCAAACTTACTTGAATGACCTATTCATTCCTAAAGGTCACCCAAAGATGATAAATTGATGATGCACTGAAATGACTCATTTCAGTTGCATTGTCCGTTTCATTTATTTCCGTTCAACCAAACATACCTAGTGTTGTGTTTTTCTTTCTGGTTTTGTTTCTCTTAGGTTTGCTTCTGTTTGGTCCACCTGGCACCGGTAAGACAATGCTTGCCAAAGCGGTCGCTTCAGAATCACAAGCAACGTTTTTTAGCATCTCGGCTTCCTCTTTGACATCCAAATGGGTATGATTTTATTATTCGTTCTAGTTTCTAAGTCCTGCCAACACAATACACGTATATTTTCATAGTTCATACACATAAACACACACATACAGGGGTGGGTGAATTGAGAACCATCAAATAATTATGATTCGAATGAACCGTTTTTTGGCCCTTGATTATGAAGAGGGTGATCTTGATTCATTCATGGAATGGAAGAGACATGATAGCTTTACATTGAATTATGATTCAAGGGCCAAAAGGTGGTTGTGGTTACTGGTTCTCATATGATCTTCCATCTCTATATGTATGTGTGTATATGTATATTTATATATTGATATTTTTTTATTCATATATTTTCATGTGCAACTGGAATGGAACAGGTGGGAGAGGGTGAAAAACTTGTTCGGACACTTTTTGCAGTTGCTGTTTCCCGACAACCTTCGGTGATATTTATGGATGAAGTATGCTACTACTTTGTGTTAACTATACATAGTGTTTATCGCTATGCAGTTAATATCGGAGATATATTGCTTATCGGTCTCTATGTAAAATATCGGTTAGAATATCGGTACCGATATTTTCGGCGATATTGACTGGTATTTGACCGATATATCACTGAATTGTTAGTGTTAAATTGCTATATATGTAAATTCTGCATGATATTAAAATTACCGATATCCCACTGATATCTCACCGAGATAACCTATATCTCAAATATCGGTCCTTGACTGATATCCGATATTTTACCGCATTAACTGCATAGGTTTATCGTCTGAGTGTCTGGGATAGACCTCTATTCTTATTTCATCATCATCATCATCATCATACTCGGTAAATCCCACCAATAGCAAAGCTAAGGTAGGGTCTGAGGAGGGTAAGATGTAGACAGCCTTACCTCTACCCCGTAGGAATAGAGAGGCTGCTTCCAATGAGACCCCCGGCTCGATTGTAGTTTTGCATCAAGCCTTAGACATAAGGCACATAACACTCAGCAATTGAGACAAATGCCGATTAGTGCATGTACCCCTTGTCTTTCGGCTATCAACGCCACCACATGATGCATGATTAACCATCCGCCTCTTTTAACGTTATTTTCACGAAATTAGTAAAATAACGTTAGAATTAGTGCACTTTCACTTTTGCCACCCGAGCGCCCACACATATATACATTATATGCGCATACCGGGGCTGACCTCTATTCTTATTTATACTTTACAAAACAAGTAATAAGCTAAAACCTTGTAATTTTAAAGCATAAATCACCAATTTACACTTATTGCTGATAAGGATATATAATATACTATCTCCAGAGTCCAGATGTCTAAAAATATTCAGTTTTGGAATATATGAAAAGCTTGTGGTCGGCATCTCATTGGTTTAACGTTTTTAATTATAGATTGATAGTGTGATGTCAGCAAGAACATCTAACGAGCATGACGCTAGCAGAAGATTGAAGTCAGAGTTTCTTGTTCAGTTTGATGGGGTGACTTCAAACTCTAACGATCTAGTAATTGTTATCGGTAAGCTTTATAAGTCATCAGAATTTAAACCTCACTACATATTGTTTCTAATATCATATTGTTTTAACTAATGCAAGTCCTCGTGTTTATGCAGGTGCAACAAATAAGCCACAAGAATTAGATGATGCTGTCCTTAGAAGATTGGTGAGTGTGATAGTGGCTATTATGATTCTCGTTGTAGAATAATAGCACCTTGACAGTTATTTTTTTTTATTTTTTTTTTGCGACGGTGATTTGTATATAATAGAAGTTGAACTCGTGAATCAGGTGAAGAGAATATACATCCCGTTACCAGACGCAAATTCTAGGAGAAATCTTTTGAAGAACAAGCTTAAGGGTCAACAGTATTCTTTGCCAAGTGAGAATAGTCTCCACTTGTAACACAATTTTAATTATTACAAGGATTAATTTCATTTATATGCTTCTAAAAGTTCAAAGTGACATATATATATCGTTTTAATTTTCGTTATCATATATATCCTTTAAACACTAAAGATATCATATGAAATAAATTAGTTACTTGTGACAGTGTGTACCACTGAATAAACAAATAGGAAAACATTATTATTTCTTAGTGCATAATGCTCTCTTTGTTTCTTCGTTGAAACAGTCAGTTGCAAGTAAATTTGACTTTACTTATAATGGAATATTGGAATGTATAAATATGACATTTCAGTGTTTTAAAAGATTTATTATAATACTTTATATGATATATAAGAAACTTTGAACTGTTAGGTTATATGTGAAATTGCCCTTATTGATAAATCTGTTCATATTACTTTATTACTAACGGTGATTTCTGGAACAGGTGGGGATTTGGAAAGACTTGTGAAGGACACAGAGGGTAAGATGGTCTTTAATAGTGTGCATAAATTTGTTGTACAATCTGTGAAGGAAATTGGGGATCATGATTATAGAGCAAAAAATAAACTATATGGTCTAAACAAATTCGGGTCATACTGCATTTCTAGTACCGGTCAAAACAGTCAGGTTGGGTTGACCTGTCAAACACTCTCTTGTTCATTTTGTTTTTAATGTGATAACACAAACTATATTCTTCAAATAATAATATTTTTTTAGATAAAGTGATATACTTTTGGCCGTTATTATATTCTAACTGGTTACTCATTTGACCCGTTAGAGATCAAGCATAATCTAAGTTGACCCATCTGTAAGTAAATGACTCGAAATTGATATCTAAATTGCATTCCCTAGTTTTTTTCTCATTATTTTGTCCTAATTTCGTTCTGTATCATCAGATTATCTATGAATTTTTTTTTCTTATATAAATAATGATTTGATCGTGTAGGATATTCTGGGAGTGATCTGCAAGCTTTATGTGAGGAAGCAGCCATGATGCCTATAAGAGAGCTCGGTTCCAACATTCTCACCGTCAAGGCTGATCAGGTAACTCTTCTTATAACTTTTCGAATTTCGATGTTTACCTTCGAATATAATTATGTTGAAATGGACATTGATGTAAAAATGAGTTATTATGTTTAATGATGTTATGACCTGATTATTCAATTCATATTATCAGTTGAGACGATTAAACTACGGAGATTTTCGGAGCGCGATGACTGTAATACGACCTAGCATTGTAAAAAGCAAGTGGGAAGAGCTTGAACAATGGAACAAAGAGTTTGGCTCTAACTAATAGCAAAAGATAAATCATGTATTCAGCTACATGAAGCAAGATCAAGAGTTCAAGACCTAAATTAAACAGCTAAATGACCATATAATTTGGGGTCAACTTCGGCTGGGCTGGATGAAAGTACACCTTCTGTTTCATGAGGTACAAGTCACCGATGACTTGTAAGTTATGCATAGATTATTGTACGGTCCGTTGGGTTAATCGCCAATATTTTGCATATTCAAGAACAGGCTTTTTATTAACCTTTGATGACATTTGGAAGTTGTAAACATGTACAGAAAATGCTTTTATTTGGGTTCTACTTTATTTTTAATCAGTGTAATGTATAGAATTAGATCCTTTCTGGATTAAAAACAAATTAAGCAATAATTAATATTTATTAACATAACAGTCTTCCTACCAAGAACAAGACTTGTGCATCGAGATTTCGAGATCTTGACGTTTTGTTGAGCTTTTGAAAACGGTGTTGTGTTCTCGATGGCGGGTTGCGATCTTTAAATCTTGACAATATTGTGGAGATTTTGATGGATGGTTTGTTTTAAATAAAAAAATAGTTTAGAACGGAAAACAAACATCTTTAAAATAATTATTTTGTGATTTTCATTAAGTTTGCCTCATAAAAAGGTCATTTAATATATTAAAAAGGTTTATTGGCTTCGCCCGGGTTCGAACCGGAGACCTTCAGTGTGTTAGACTGACGTGATAACCAACTACACCACGAAACCATTTGTGTATCTAAATCTCTATTCTAATTATTGTATATTTATTGCTTCAATTATTAATATTGTTTTAGATTTGATGCATTGTTTTAAATTTGTATACAATATTAAGTTTGGAGAGATAAAGTGATAAAAATAAACCAAAGTTTTGGTAATTGTTTAGGAGTCGTATTAATTAGCTAGCTTCTATTCCAAGTTATGCAATCCTATAAACATTCGATATTTTTCTGAGTTTAATATTATGACCAGAAAGGGCGTCGTGGGATAGTCCCCCATAGGATATGATCATGTGTGATGCGTTTGTGTTTTGCATTGTGTTGATTACCTTTTGTATCAAACAAGATCAAGACCTAACTATGTTAGCCTTAAATGATGATCAAGTTTGATACAAAAATTTAAGGGTTTATTATGTAATTACTTTATATTTAGTGTCTATTTATAACTATGATAAGTTTAAGGGTTAGTTTGTGATTAGGGGGTAGTGCTTTCACGGTGGGTCAGACTGCTTTAAAGGCTGCTTCGGGTAAAGTGATCAAACACGAGAAAGCGTGCCTTGACAACCAACACGTGTTTATCTCATTTGCTTTTGACACTTTTGGTTTCCTGACGCCAGAGACTGTGGACCTTAGTCGAGTTCAAAGGGTAGCGGCACATCTCGTTGCCCGTTAACTATCTATCTCGATGTAAATTATTATTATTATTATTATTATTATTATTATTATTATTATTATTATTATTAAAAAAAGGCAGATACATAAACGGTAAGTTAAGGTTACATTGCTTCACAAAATGTTGCGACATGAACATCTTGTAAACATGGGGTTTGATATGTAATTCTTGTGTTTCTTGATTATGGGATCGTATACATTAAACAAGAAACTGAGCATATTATTTGGGGGTCACGTTCGGCTAGTCTGTGAATGTACAACTTTTGTTTCATAATGTGTACAGTTCACTGATGTCGCGTATTCAATTGCGGGTCATGATCTTCAAATCTTGGCAATATTGTCAAGATAGGTTTGTTTGTTTTAAATGAAAAGAAAATTATGTATAAGGATAAATATAAATGTCTTAAAAAACTTAAGTGATTATTTTGTGAGTGTCTTTAATGTTGCCCTATAAAAAGTCACCTAACAAAAAATATGGAGGCAATGTTAGAGGGGCTATTTAGCTGTTTATTTATAGTTAAAGGGTTGCAAAAATGACGAAAAACAATTTTTGGCTTCGCCCGGGTTCGAACCGGAGACCTTCAGTGTGTTAGACTGACGTGATAACCAACTACACCACGAAACCATTCGTGTTTTTGAAGCTCATTTTATATATTTTAATTAACACTAGGAAAAAAAATGTTGAAATATTGGATCATTTTGTGCGTCTAAACTCAGTTTATCTTAACTTTTTTTTAATTTGCCAGTTTAAATTAGTGTTGTAAAAAGGTATCCATCTTGGTTATTTGTTATAAGGAGAAAACTGATTGCGGAATGACTACTTTGTTGCATATAGCCCTCGCCACTGATCTGTGGCTTGTTGTTGCTGGAAGCCAGTTGCAACAAAAGAGCTGTATTATAACCCATTCAATTGACCTACCATCGTCATCGAAGTCACCACCATATAACCCACCTTCATCTACACCTACCTACAAACCACCACCTACTTCCCTTTGCCGAAAAAATGGCAGCGGGTCGTTATTACCGTGGTTGTTGCTGTTGGCTAAGCTTTCAACAACACTCGTCGTCGTCATGTCTTCCTCGAGGCCATCATAAACGCCACCGCTAGCACCGACCAGTGGCGGATCTAGGATTCCAACCAAGCGGTAACGTTTTATAAATAAGCGGTAACGAAATCGGAAAAACGTCAAATTTTTTCAAAATTTACACTAAAAACGTCAAAAATTTTCCGACCAAGCGGTAGCGGAGGCTACCCCTTGGTCCCAAGTACATCCGCCCCTGGCACCGAGCTTCCACCACTATATCTGAAGACCATCATCGGATCTAAACCATAGATGACAGATACACACCAATCCACTCTAAAACTACACATATGACTATGGGACCAAAGATGTAAATAAGAGAAAGTAACATGGTCATTCTCAAAAAAACAGGAAACTTTACTGGTGCACGAAGTTGTATTTTACTAATAATAAATAATAATATAATAATAATAATAATAATTTGAATTTCCACTCAGACCACCCGTAGTGGGGGCTTTTTGGCGTTTCCCCCCCAAAAAAAAACGCCCGATAACCGCCCCTAGGGCGTTTTTTATGAAAAAAATGGGTGAAGCGTGCCTTTTTAACCCCTTGAACTTTATCTTTGGCCAATAGCATTTTTTATAGTTTTTATTTAATTCTATAATGCCCCACAAGATTTCAAGCCACACTACACCCCTTTTAACATAATGCCCCACAATGTCCACATGCTAACTGGACCGCCACATGACGCAAAACGCACAAGGTACTTCCCCCTCCTACTACACATGGTCTTAGTGTGCTTTCAGTTTCTTCTCGAATAACGCCACACGTCTAACCCTACTCATTTTTTTTTTGTTAATCTTGTACTTTCTTTTCCTAGTTTGAGTCAAATTGTTCGAGTAAAAAGTGACAGACATACAAACTCAAAAGTCTTTTTTTTTTTAAATAATTTTTTATCCCAGTTTGAGTTAAATAAGTTACTTGTTAAATAAGTTACTTGTTAATTAAGTTACAGGCTTATAAATAGAGGAATATTTGTAAACCTTATTAACTGGAAAATCAATCTATGTACGCTACTTTCTGAACCAATTCTAACAGCCAACACCATGCCTTGTAATATTATCTTGTACCCAGGTCTGAAGTGTCTACTAGACGGTGTAAGTTTATACATAAATCTTGTTTATTCATCATCTTTTTTACATGAATGTTTTAAAACACGTAACATAACATAACATGATCATGTATAAACATTATCTCAGTTACCAGAGCCTTCAGCGATTGATTCAAAGCTTGTTCGAGAATTAAGTGGTGGTCTAGATCCAAAGTTAGTTGAGATGATAAATTCTGTTATTGTGGATAGGAGTCTATCTGTTAAATGGGAAGATATTGGTTAGATACTTACTGTTACATTGATATCCAGAAAAATTACAAGAATAGACAAGTTGACCTTCAAAGTTAACGGAATAGACATGCATATTCAACTTTCAACCTTAGCAAAATAGACAAAGACAAAAAGAGCCAGAGGACTGCCAAACAGGATTAGTAGGCTAAGACGGCTAGGCTTGGCCTACACAAAAACTCATGGTGAAGTACTATGGGGTCCACAAAAAATAAACTAATAAGAAAAAAACACTTATAAAGTTGGGGCTAAATATCCGGCGGCAAGGGCGGATCTTAGAAGGCTTGTGCCAGGGCGCACGTTTTTCGGCCAGAAGTGCTAATTTTCGCGATTCGATCGAAATTGTTTATACCTACTATGTTCGGCACGGGCATGTTTTTAGTGCCCGTGGCTTTCGGCCTTGGGATGTTCAACGGGCAAGATCCGCCACTGTCCGGCGGACGAAATAACACCGACAAATGGAAAAAATGACGGGCTAAATAGCCTGTGGCTAAAAACTAAAGGCTAAATCCTTGAGGTCGGCTATTTAGCCTTCACTTTACGCGTTACTTCACCATGAGTTGTTTTTGCAGGCTAAGCTCTAGCCATCTAAACCAGTGGCGGACCCATGAATTATTTTTGGGGGTGCGAACGAAGGGTTCAACCAAATTTTCAAGGAGTGCAGTCGGGATTTTTACCTCGAAAATACACTAATTTTTTTTTCAAGGGGGGCGCCCGCCCGCCCATCCAACCCTTGGTCTAGAAAATGGATCCAATTTGGCATTCCCCTTATTGGTTCTTTTTGTCTTTGTCTATTTTGCCAAAGCTGGATATGCATGCGTATTCTGTTAACTTTGAAGATCAACTTGTTTATTCTAGTAACTTTCGCTTAATATCCGTCTTTTATTTTTTACTAGTAGCTAATTGTGATTAAATTTGATGCAGCTGGCCTAGAAAAAGCTAAACAAGCTTTGCTGGAGATGGTAATTCTGCCAACTAAACGAAAAGACCTATTTACAGGTCTCCGTAGACCACCTAAAGGTAGTTTTTTTTTTCTTTTTTTTTTTTTTTTGGGGGGGGGGGGGGGGGGGGGGGGGGGGGTGGAATTAGGATATCTTATGCATTCATGTTAACATAGAAACTGTTTGATCTTATGCATTCATGTTAACATAGAAACTGTTTGTATTGAAAAACCACACATAGAACCGACAACTACTATAACCGAAATAACTGTTCCTATGACAGTTAAATAACTGTCATTTAACCGACATATTAACTGCATTATCCTACGATTTATAAACCAGATATAACTTATTGGTTGGGTTGACCCATTTGACCCGTTCATGATAATATACTAACAATAGTACTTCAATAATATTCGGTTTAATTTAGTATCTTCTATTCATTGGAATGAGGGAATCAGAGAACGACTCGCTTCACTTACCTTGTTCGTTTCATTCGTTTCAGTCAAACGAAACATACATAATCTTGTTTTTTCTTTGTGGTTTTGTTTCTCTTAGGTTTGCTTCTATTTGGTCCACCTGGCACTGGTAAGACAATGCTTGCCAAAGCGGTTGCTTCAGAATCACAAGCAACGTTTTTCAACATCTCGGCTTCCTCTTTGACATCAAAACGGGTATGTTTTTCTTCTAGATCATTATAGTTTCTATCAGTGGCGGACCCAGGAATTTTTTCATGAGGGTGTGGAACATTTTTTAAAATTTTAGGCCCCTAGGTATGTGAGTAAAAAAAACGGTTCGTATCGGGTCAGGTCATGTAAAACAAACGAACATCAAACTAAATTTATATAATAATCAAAAACATGTAAACTTTGTTACAAACATAATTAAAACGTCGACGCCCTACGGGTTTTCATTTTTTAAAATCTATCCAAAACATCATGAAAACTAATTTTTTAAACAATTCTTTCTCTATATAACATAAGTTCATCGCTCCATAACATAATGTTTCAATTTTAATTTTCAACTATTCAAGCCTAGAAATCATAACTTAGTTGTAATCACCCTAAAAATATATAAACAACATAATCACCCTAAAAATCATCTAAACAACCATAAACAACGTCAAAACACACAAAATTTCAAACCTATTTAATTTTATTACCTTTTTTTCTCTTATAATATCAACCAAAATCATCAAAATAACAAAGAAACTTACCCGTGTTCGGATTCCGGTTAGATTTGGTGTCAAACGACGGTGGTATGGTGGCTGATTACGGTGGTCGCCAGCTGCTGGACTGTTGTCGCTGGGTGATGTTGTTCGTTGGCAGTGCAGGGACGCAAGAGAGAGAGAGAGAGCGAGAGAGAATTTCTAAAGGTTTTGGGCTTTAATTATTTTATTATAGTTTGAAATATTGTTGGGTTTGGTTAATGGGCTAAGACTTAGTGGGCTAGCTAGTTAGGAATTATAAATGGGTAAATGTATGGGTGTTTGGGTTTAGTTAGTTAGGTATTAAAAGTTATATAATTTGGGTTGTATTTTTTTAAATAAGAGTTTACTAAAAAAATTAAAATATAAATTGATAACACTTTTTACCTAAGGGGTGCGGACGAAAAATTTTAAGGGTGCGGTCGAAAAATTCCAAGGGGTGCGAACGAAAAATTCCAAGGGGTGCGTACAGGATTTTCGACGGAATTTAACACTAAATTTTTTTTTCGCGGGGATGCGCCCGCCCACCTTGGAGTGGGCTTGGGTCCGCCCCTTGTTTCTATGTTATGCCAACATAATACACATATATATTCTCACACACACGCGCGCACTCACTCATATATGAATTGAAGGCTCGAAGGAACCGCTTTTTGGTCCTTGATCATAGCTCTTCCTATTCATGATCATTAAATGGTTCTTATATTTATATATATGTGTATGTATTTATGCATTGATATTTTCTTATTCATATATTTTCATGTGTAACTGGAACAGTTGGGAGAGGGTGAAAAACTTGTTCGGACACTTTTTGCGGTTGCTGTTTCTCGACAACCCTCGGTCATATTCATGGATGAAGTATGCTATTTCTTTGTGTTAATGATACATATTCTATTGTCTGGAATTTCTTTGTGGTCAGCATCTAATCGATTTAAGTTTTTTGTAGAGTAAACTGCCAAAATGGTCCCTGAGGTTTGGTTACGTTTGCAATTTTAGTCCAAAACTCAAATCTTTTGAATCTGGGTCCCTGTGGTTTCAATTTTGTTGCCATTTTCATCCAAAAGCAAAATTTGATCAAATTTTTCAGTTAACATCCGGTATTTTTGTCTTTTTCCTCCCTTTTAATGAAGGGCAAAATGGTCAGGTTTTTTTTAATTTGTTATAATAAAACGTTAAAAGACCAATTTGTCCTTCATTAAAAGGGAGAAAAAAGACCAAAAAAAAACTGGATATTAACTGAAAAATCTGACCAGATTTTGATTTTGGATGAAAATGGCAACAAAATTGAAACCACGGGGACCCAGATTCAAAAGCTTTAAGTTTTGGACTAAAGTGGCAAAAGTGATCAAACCTCAGGGACCATCTTGGCAGTTTACTCTTTTTTGTATATAGATTGATAGTGTGATGTCAGCAAGAACATCTAATGAGCATGAAGCTATGAGAAGATTGAAATCAGAGTTTCTTGTTCAGTTTGATGGGGTGACATCAAACTCTAACGACCTTGTAACTGTTATCGGTAAGCGCTCATAAGTCATCTGTCATCATAATTTAAACCACACAGCAATGTTTCTAAACGACCCTAAATTTGGAACGAAACAAGTCATTTTTCTAGTCATTCCAGACTGCATTATCATATTGTTTTAACTAATGCGCGTTCGCTTGTTCATGAATCATGCAGGTGCTACAAATAGGCCACAAGAATTAGATGATGCTGTCCTTAGGAGATTGGTAAGTGTGCTGGTGCTATTATAGTTTTCGTTGTAGGATAATAACACCTTTGTTGGTTTTTTTTTTTTTTTTTTTTTTTTTGCTGCAACATGTGATTTGTACATAATAGAAGTTAAAACTCATGAATCAGGTGAAGAAGATATACATCCCCTTACCGGATGAGAATTCTAGGAAAAATCTCCTGAAGAACAATCTCAAAGGCGAACAGTATTCTTTACCGAGTGAGAATATGCTCCTCTTAACACATTTCTACTTATAATGATTAATCTCATTTATATCCTTGAAAACACTAATTATATCATATGAATAAATCAATTACTTGTAACAATGTGTTTCACAGAATAAACAGCTAGGAAAACAACATTATTATTAAAACCAGTGGCGAAGCTTGCCGGAGAAAACGGAGGGGGCTAAAACATATATACCCAAAAATTTCTATAGAATCGGGGGGGGGGGGGGGGGGGGGGGTAAAAACGTATATATCCAAAAATTTCTATACGAAAACTACATATATAACACTACTGAGCGAAAAATCCCGGGGGTCGGGCGACCCCGCCCCCAAGAAGCTTCGCCCCTGATTAAAACCCTTAGTGCATAATGTTCTCTTTGTTTATTTAGGTGTTGTTTGTTTTTTCTGAAAAGCTTTGTGCAAGCTCTTCTGTTGCGCCGCGCAGACATTGCCATGCGCAGACTGTTTGTTTTTCTGAAGATGTTTCCTTAAAAAACGTCTGCGCGAGCTCTTCTTGGTGCAGACTTGGCCCAGCCACTTCTAAGATCTTCTAAGGTCTGCCCATGCGCAGACTATTTGTTTTTCTGAAGATGTTTCATTAAAAAACGTCTGCGTGAGCTCTTCTTGGTGCAGACTTGGCCCAACCACTTCTAAGATCTTCTAAGGTCTGCAGAGAGTTAACACCACCACTCACCACCACCGCGCATCACCACCACTACCACCGTCCACCACTCACTACCGTCCACCACCACTACCACCGTCCATCACCACCATCACCGTCCACCACCCACTACCGTCCATCACCACCACCACCGTCCACCACCCACCACCACCGTCTACCACCATCACCGTCCAGCACCACCACCACCGTCCGTACACCACCACCATTTTATTTTAAAAGTCTGCGTACGTTAAAAAACAAACAATCTTCTTCTTGCAGACTACAGAGGTTTGGTCCACCTCATGAAATGGTTTCTTCTAAGTATGTGACTTTATTTTGTATATCATGGAATGTGTATATGTGACATTGCAGTGTTTTGGAAAGGTTAATATGAAATTTAAAAGGATATATAAGAAAGTTTAAACGTATAGGAGGATATATATGAAATTGCCCCTCTTGATATTTTGTCCATATTACTAACAGTGATTTCTGGCGCAGGTGCGGATCTGAAGAAAATTGTGAAAGAGACTGAGGGTAAGATGGTCTTTAATAGTGCACATTAAGAAAACATGTTCTGCCTAGAGTCGTTTCTTTAATATTACGTTAATTTGTTGTACAATACAAGGAAACTGAGGATGATCATTGATAATAACGCGAACGATGTATTATCTTGTGTTGTTGTGTACATTCTTCTAATAGCAAAACAGTTGGGTTGGGTAGAGTCAAAACAGATTCGGGTCAAACTGTGTTTTTAGAACTGGTCAAAACAGTCAGGTCAGGTTGAGCCGTCAAGACTTTCTTCTTAATTAATTTTTTAACTATAGGATTAACTAATGTGATAACTGATAACATAAACTATATTGTTTAAATAATAATCTTTACTCTATTAATAAGGTGATATAGTTTGGGGTACTTTCGACATCGTTCTAGTTACTCATTTAACCATTTCGAGATCATATATTACGTAAGTTGGCCCATTTGTAAGTAACGGGGTCGAAATTACCACCTCTAAATTGCATTACTTTTGACTTCGTGCATCAGATTATCTATGAATTTTTATTGTTATATAAGAATTGATTTGATCCCGTAGGATATTCTGGGAGCGATCTACAAGCTTTATGTGAGGAAGCAGCCATGATGCCTATACGAGAGCTTGGTTCCAAAATTCTCACTGTCAAGGCCGATGAGGTAACTCTTGTTATAACTTATCATCGGTTAAAAAATAAGTCTACTTTTATTCAAAGTTTACTTCGAAATATTACATGGATAAATAATAATGTTACGATAAGATTATTCAATATATATTATCAGGTGAGACGATTAAAAAAAGGAGATTTTCAGAGCGCGATGACTGTAATACGACCTAGCATTGTAAGAAACAAGTGGGAAGAACTTGAAGAATGGAACAAAGAGTTTGGCTCTAACTAATAGCAAAGATTTATAATTTTTTCAGCTACATGAAGTATGATCAAGACCTAATTAAACAGCTAATTGAGCATATTCTTGTCAAGTTGGAACTTGTAAACATGTACATAAAATGCTTTTATTTTGGGTTGTACTTATTTTTAATTAATATAATGTTTACAATTAGATCTTTTCTGGATCTAAAACAAATTAAGTGATAAAATCTTTTAGATTTCACAGTTGTCAGGGAACAAGACTTGTGCGTTGAGATTTCGAGATCTTGATGTTATGTTGAGCAATTTAAAAAAAAACAGGTATAAGGATCAAATACAAATAACTTTAACGTACGAACTGAAAGTGTTTGCTTAACGTACAAAACGTACGAACTGAAGGTGTTTGCTTTTTCATGCCTTTCGTACGTTTTGTACGATAAGACATTTGTATGTGAACTTAACTCTAAATATATAAATGTTTAGAAAAACTTAAGTGATTATTTTGTGAGTTTCTTAGTTTTGCCTCATAAAAAGTCAATTAATAAGAAGTATAGAGGCGAGTTTATAACATTTTTAATGTTAGAGGGGGCAATTTAGTGTTTGCTTATAGTTCAAGGGTTGCAAGGATGTTTAGAAAATCATGTAAAAGTGACAAAAAAACATTATGTGGCTTCGCCCGGGTTCGAACCGGAGACCTTCAGTGTGTTAGACTGACGTGATAACCAACTACACCACGAAACCATTTGTGCTTCTAGCAACTTGTATTATATCTTTAATTCAGATTAAAACTATAAGGAAATTTGAAAACTTGGATTTTAACGTGCAAATTGTCTGGTACCATTTCTATTTCAATGCAGTATTATTTTCAGATTTGTTTAGGTCAGATTGTTGTGTTTTTAATTTGCCTATTTTAATCATTTCTATTTCAAGCTTGTTTATATTTGGCTTGATTATGGCTTTTAACAGTCAATCTTAAGTAACTCATGAGCAGCTTAACTTGTGTACCCATCATTCTCTTTGTTAATGCTAGTTTTTGGAGTGTTACATTTCATTCTTAGTCGAACGAGACGTGTGTGTTATTTCAAGATGGTGCATGTAATTCATTCTTCATTCATTGTAATATATTAAGCCTCCTACTATCTGGAGAGTTTAACTCGTATTTTTATTTATTTAAAAAACCTTAGATTATATAAATGAAAAAATCTGACGAATTCCAATTACCGAGGGATCAACAGGCTCTTGAACTACCTGGTTCCACCCTTGGTAGCAAGCATACTTGTTTGCGTTGAATTCATGATCATGTATATATTCTTTACAAAATATAAATTATAGACAACTAAAGTTTTTAAAGTTTCAAATAATATAATGTATATGTTATATGTTACATTTGATTTGTTTGTTATAGCAAGCATAACATGATACACTTTCATCTTTTTACACACGGGCTATGTATAATTTTGTGATATGGCAAAGTTCATGTGTGGCCACACTATTGTGTGAAATATAAGTTATACAGTAATCATGAGAAATAAAAAGGAGAAAAAAAAGTTGTATCGATATTATCATAATATTATTATGTGTGAAATATAAGTTATACAATAATCATGACGTATAAAAAATAAAGCCTTATTTTATATATATTTATAATAATATAATAATTCTGAAACTGTTTTCAACTGTAGCAAATGTCATTTCCAGCTACTAGCTAGGTCTTGTTTTTTTTTCTTTCTTTTTATATCCTAAACCTTCAAACATTTTCATTACTATTTAGCTTTATAAAAACTTTTTAAAAATGTTATTTTGATCTTTTCGAATTTTACGTGCTAATTTTTATTTATGTAAGTCAAATATAATACGTTTTCGTGCTTATTTTTATGTAATTTTTTCGGATGTTCTACATTTTGTCAATACGTTTTTGTGCTTATTTTTATGCATGTTTTTAGCGGGTTTCGTTTTGTCATATATGATACGTTTTCGCTAGTTGATATAAACTCAAGTTACTTTACGTTTCCACGTGCGGTACCACTCTTTAACATAAAAAAATTATTTTATTACGTGTTTTTTTAAGTACGTGTCGGTATAGATCTAAGTTGGTTCACGTTTTGACGTAAATGGTCGACATTTTGTCATACATTTTGTTTAAAAACGAGTCGGGTCAAATATAATACGTTTCAGTATAGATTGAAGTTGGTTTACGTTTTGACGTAAATTTTTCTCGGCAACGAGTCAGATCAAATATAATACGTTTTCGTGCTTATTTTATGTATGTTTTTAGTTTGTATACGTTTTGACAAAAGTTTTGTTTGGAAACGAGCGGAGTCAGATATTTGATAGTACCAATTCAAATTACTTTAAGTTTCAACGCCGACGTAACACGCGACGGGTTAAAATTCTAGTTGATATAAAAACATGTGATTCTCAACTCATCCCCTTTAGACCTTGAAACTAAACACGCATTTTTTAAACGTTATAGTACCCTTTTAAGCTAACATTTTTATTTATTATTTTAAGTAAGAACTAGAAATTTTACCCCGCGCGTTGCGGCGGGAGTTTGATTATCAATATAATACCGACACTCGGTATAGCAACCGAAAGAGATAACATAAAATCATTGGAAAATGATTATTGAAACGTTCACGCATGTATAAAAACACTAACAAACGAAATAGCGGAAACAATATTATTCAGTTGGATTGGCTTTGGTTAATCGCGTTAGGGAGAAAAAAAACTCTAAAAGGCAAAATACTTAACTAAATAAAAGTAAAGTAGAGTAATTAAATATGTAATCAACAAAGTTAAAGTAGATGACGTAAACATGTATATAAGCAATGTAAACTAACGGGGAATCAAATTTATTAAGTTGAGGGACTAAATATGTATATTAGGAAAGCTAGAGTAGAAGGACAGCAAAGTTAAAGTAGAGAGACTAAACATGTATATTAGCAAAGTTAACTAATGAGGAATAAAGTTTATTAAGTAGAAGGACTAAACATGTATACTATGATATGATAGTTATAATAGAAGGACTAAACACGTAAATTAGAAAAGTTAAAGGTTAAGAGCAAAAAAATCTTTTGACCAACCAAAAGTCGACACTTGGCTATGTCGGATTAGCCCACCGACATAGCCTTTTAAGTGTATATATAATGTGGAGTACTTGTCTTTATTTTATATTTTTTACAGAATGATTTTATTTGTTATATATAATTGAATAAATTACGATTTTGGCCCCTGTAGCTATATCATTTTTACTCTATTAGTCTAAAATGGAAAATTTTGTCATATGTACCATCAACGTCTCTATACTAACTATTTTGGCCCTGCTACTAACTTCATCCATAACCCAGGTCAATAATTTGTCACATGCTCCTCACTATGAACATCTATGGTCGCCAGAATGTATAAACGAGGGAGGGAAAACAGAGTTTACCTCGTCATTGAATATTTATTTAGGTAGGTGAAATTACTTAATTGCCCATCATGTGAGGAGCATGTGACAATTTATTAACCTGGATTATGGATGAAGTTAGTAGAAGTAGCCAAAATAGTTAGATATAGAGACGTTGGGGGTACATATGACAAAAGTTTCCATTTTGGGCTATTAGGGTAAAAGTGGTATAACCACAGGGGTCAAAATCGTAATTTACTCTACATAATTTTGTAAAGTTGTAGTTTTTTATATTATAACTATGTTATTACCTGGGATTGTTTTCCGAACTCAAGAAAGTTACTTTTATCAAAAACTATGTACGAGTAATACATAATAAAAATCATACAAAACACCCATTCGTTATTTAAAGGAATGCATTACAGAATTATAATTTTACATATAGTAAGATGACTCATGTTTTTCTTTCATCTATAACGATGACAATCGAATAATACGATTCACATTTTTTCCCTCATTTTCATCTATGATGACAATCGAACAATACGACTCACATTTTATTTTCTCAAAACAAGAATCATGTTTTTACATAGCATGTCACATTTACTGTATCAAAACTTTTTTTCTAATGTGCAAATTACATGTTCGTCTTCAAAAGATAAAAGGAAAAGAATAATTTCTCGAATAAAAATGTTGGGAGTAAAATAAATCACTTTGTAATCTTTAATACGATTTTCTCTATTTATCTTTTTTTTTTCAATTATTATAAATATACACATAAAATTAAAAAAAAAAGCCTAAAATTATTATTAAAATTTCCTAAAATTTAAATTTAAATCCTAGCCAACCCAGCAAATGAGAGCCGGCCACGGAAGACCGCTAGGCCCGCCCAACGCCCAGGCTGAAACCCTCGCCCAAGAGCCACGCCGAAACCCAAACCCACCCGGGGTGGTGACTTTTTGTACCCAACCCATGCCCCAACCCCGCCCCATACCCCATAGTCTTAGGATTGTTCAATTTCTAATTTGATTTGGCCAGTTTTAAAAAAAAAAGTTTTAAACTGAACCGCTAACTATGGTTTCTAAAAATGTTAAACTAAATCTGCCGGGTTGGTCATAATAAGGCTACTTGGTGTGGGAGAGGGTAGTCCTCAAAGGATGCTCTGTCAATTAGGATGAGTGTGAGAATGAGCCTTAAGGGGATGGACTTAGGGTAACGGAGAATGAGACTAAATATTATATATATATATATATATATGTGTGTGTGTGTGTGTTGTATGTATATGTGTGTGTGAGAAGAAGGAGGGACGCCTTGAACGGTGAGCAGAGGACGATCTCGACGCCGACGCCCCACTGGAAATGGTGTTGAGAGCTGGCGCCGGTCCAAGACGGGGTAGGACGTCCCCGGTACCGAGTAGCCTAATGAATTGTTAAATGTTTTATATATGTCATGTATATATTCTCTAAAGTATGCATAATATTAAATGAGTTTAATAGTTGTTTATATTTAGAATATAAATAATTAAATACCATAGATACAAAAGGGAGGTATGTACATCAATGACATTGATATCTTCCAACGATCTTCGATTAACCGAAAATAGAATATACGTGAAGTAAATCATAAAAAAGGTCATTTTATCAAATCTTTATAAATCATATACTACATTTCATTGAGCTTCAATATTTAGTTATAATATTACAAAATTATTAAAATACTTTTGACATCATTAAGATTTTAAAACCGGCCCAACTAGTTTAACCAAAGAATCACATCGGTTCAATGAGCCCGATTAAAAATATCAATTAATATTGTTTCAAATGAAAAATATATCAATTAATATTGTTTCAAATGATTTCAACTCTCTTCTTAAATTAACATCGGTTCAAATGATTTTCTAAAAACCAATGTTGAATCAGTTCTGTTTATACATGAAGGAAAACAATAAAACATACCTTTGGTTGCATCAGCACAGGTTAGCAAAGAATCCAGATGGAGTCGCATCAATTAAGGTTTGACATGATTGTCATCTTGGTCTGGTTCCTCCTTAGGGTGCTGACTGATGATGGTGGCTTAGAAATCGAATAGGGGATTCGATTTTGGAGATGGAGGTCGAAAATAATGATGTTATGTGTTATTAGGGTTGTGTCTAATGTGTAACTCAGTAACCCTTTAACCTCCACATAATTCTCCTTATATAAGCACTCAGGAGGAAACCTAATTAGTTAATAAGGGTAATATGGTCCATCAACAATTACCAACTAATTATTTAATAGGTTATAATATATTTTGATCTATATTATGTAAATGATTATAATGGCTACTAGATTAAATATTAAACTTAATATATTTAATCTTACATTCTCCCACTTAGCCGAGTAATCATTTACTATGAGTATTAGATAAGCCTGATCAGGAGTTAACACTCATTTTAGCCTTAAACAAGTACTATAGCAGAAAAATACAGCCGTTGAATCATTATGCGACTCAGGACCCCCATTAATCATACTATAGCCTTAATTTAAAACCTAATCGTCATGATCAAAATACGCATAAGCCCTTTGTTTGATTTGTAACTATATTTGTCTATATGCCATTATGCTAGCTTGACATATTCTTAGAGACGTACAAAATCAAACTGATGAGGAAAATCAACTAATACTTAGTCATTCATAGTACGATATGCAGTTGCGCATGGCCATCAATTAATACCCGTCTCTGAGCTCTCTTAATAAGACTTATGGGTAATAGCCCTTCAGTTATAGGATCCTTAAGCATATCATGAATGTATTCGATACAAAACTTAGTTTCCTCAATTCGTTCATAAACGAATAATTAATTGCGTATCGAAAATTAATGCAGCACCTCTTGAACTGTTACTGTTCAAGGAGTTATGGTAGCCGACTTTATCACACTAAGTCTTCAAAACATTAATTATATGGAGTTAATAAACTTATGAGTCCACTGATAAATTTCCAACAACATTTAGTGACTATATTATGTCGTTATAACTTAGGTTGTTAATATCAGTGCATTATGACTCCTCCATGAGATATGTTTTGTCTGCTAACATAAAGATATACCCGACATTACATTTTGTCATCTTTGAACATTACAAAGTTAACGTAATAAACCGGTTTTAATTCTCACTTTTTCTTCAAATCATAGCCTCTCGTTTCTTTAAAGATATTGTAATACTCCATTAGATGCTTCACATTAATCTAGACATATCTAGTGTGTTGCAATGTGAGTAATATCTAAACGAGTATAGACTTGAACTTACATAAGACTTCTGATTAATGAAGCGTAAATAAATAATCTCATTTATCCTATTATCCTCTAAAAGAGAGAGCTTTAATGTTTGTTACATATGTAAGGACCCATTTAATGTTAAACTAATGGAACGGAACTAATATCCCATTGGGTCTATCTCAGTATGTTATGATATCTATCACTTAAGAGATATCTCTGAGATCTATTATATCAAAGTTTGTGTTAACAATGCTTTGACTTATGTAACATATACTTGTCAAAAGAATGTCATCTATATAGACAAGTTTATCTTAGTTGCTCCCACTCATTTTGAGGTAGGTACATTAATCCACTTGATTCTTGATGAAAATAATTACGTTAAGATTTCATCACATTATAATGTTTGCATTAACCCATACATGGATATTATTGGCTTACAAATAAAGTGTTCTTTAACCTTCAGTTTGAAACTTTAGGTTGTTATCTAATGAACATGTAAATGTGTCAGCCATTTGTTATGGAAAATTGTTTTAATGTTCATCTAATGTAGCTTTAAACTATTATAAGCCACTAGAACAATGATGATCCTCAAAGAAATCTTTTGTTAAATATGTAATAAAGATTCTTTAATAATTTATCTCTTCCTGAGTACAACCTTTGACAATCAATCATGCCTCTTCGTGTCTTAACGCTTATATCAGGATTTGGTTTAGTTATGAACACTCTTAGGTAATTCAATCAAATCCCAAACGTTATACAAACACATAAAATCAGCTTTACTAGAAAACTGTTTTATTCCATTTAGAAGATTGATTGACACTAATGGTTTAATTAGAAGAGATTGGATCAGTAAATTTTTTCCAAAATCCATTTCAACTTCAATTAGGGAGGTTATGTAATCATCAAAGTTAATAGGTTTTTAAACCTAGATGACCTCCTGAGTTGATTATTGGGTTCATTAGAAGTTTCAGTTTTATGGATTAGCTCTTGGTTAGGTTGCTATCATTTTCAGGATTCTAAGTTTGTAAGAGTTGGTGCAGTATGGTGTACAAGAGGTGTAATCGGAGTTAAATTCGGAGTGAAATTTAATGACACTCTTCCCCCCGCCTCTTGTATTCCTTGCAAAACATGATAAGGACTTTGACTGCTCCCACTAACCTTAGAAATCTTTAGGAACTCAGCATGCTTAGAGTCAATATGTAACGACCAACAAATTCTAATAGAGAGACACAAATTAATGACGTTAGTCGTGATTTCTCTTGTTGAGGATTATGTTAGTTCAGGTAAGAAATCTAAGTGTGCCCACAATTAGGCAACAATGAAACTTTTGTAAGAGTAGCATTAGATTTAAGGAGATAAGTTATGATAGAACAGTGTCTTAATGGAGCAGTGTCTTGTACAAGAGGTGTATATTGAAGTAATGTAAAATTATTGTTCACTCCCCCACCTCTTGCAACTATTGCAAGTTATTATTAAGACACTTAATGCTCCCACTGATCTTTAATATCTCTAGAAATGCTACAAGAGAAGTTTCAATGAGGTACATGACGTGGGAACCTATCATATATATACGTTAGACTTTATTTGATTTCTTTAATGTCCAGATATCAAAAGAAACTTTAGGGACATATCTAATAGAAATCTTATTAAGTATATATATATGAATAGATTTCTTCTAAGAACGTGGGCCATATGTGACAAAATTTAGATACAAGTTGATAGTCTGTTAAAAGATAAATAAATTATGTCTGAATATTCCATTTGGAATAAGTTCCACGAATGTCAATGAATGACTTATGATGGACCCATACTTATTCCTTAAGCCAAGTCATATTTAGGGCTTTAACGTCATGATTTAAAATCACTTAGAATGAGATTAGTTGAATAATCATTCTCATTAACCATGTCATGATTTCTCATGAAGTTCGGTTATAATGAATGAAATTTATAAGTCTCATTTTCCTTTTGTCAAATTCTCATTTGCATGATAACAAAAGTTGTGAAAATGTAAGGTATCATCTAGTTTCATTTTAGTAATGTTTCTATCCAGATATTTAGAACAAATAAAATGAGAGTTTAAGATAAGTGTGACTTTATGTTGACTATTCAAACCTCACAACCTTCATGACATAGCCTAAGTAATGATACTGTACTCTGATTAATAATCAGAATATGTAATTTATCGAAAAACTTTGTTAGAAGATTGCTTATTATGGTTCTTATAGCCTTAATAATTAATTTTGTCACTAACTCTCATATTAGTTATTTGTCGAGTTCTGGTAAGGAAACGTATGGAACTAGAGTCAACTAATCATGTGTTAATTGGAATATTAAAATTATCAGACTTAAATATCATTAGTAAGTGACTACCTAATTAACTTATCCAACTGTTCTTTGGAATAATGGATAGTCTCATTGCTTATGCCTAGTCTAATGACATAATTATGCAGTGAGATTTTCCCTTGAAGAACCTTAGAGTTGGGATTAGCACTTGTAATTTGTCTATGGACCTTAGAACAATCCTCTTTTAAACTATTAGTGGTTGTAAGGTGAATAACATCTTATTTTCCAGTTTCAAACATTTATTTCTTTGTACATATGTTGCTTATCAACACACTCGTTATACTTTGGTATTTTGAGTGTTATAGTTGATTTATAAGGCATCAAAATGTACAAGTGAAAAACTTAATATGTAATGTACTGGAAAAATGTACTTATTTTTCATGCGTAAGCCCTTAACTTTATGGGTCATGGTTTTGTACATTATAATGTATTCACATATACCACTTAACTTTATAGTTTAGAGTTTCAAATTAAGGCATGCATCTTAGGAGTTCTAGTGATTATTCCATAATCATAGATTAGTCTTAGGAAAGACTTAATCTGGAATAACTTTAGTGATAGCATTTACGTTAGAGAGTTCTTGATTATCATAAGAGACATCATGTTCGATTTATCCTATTCATCATGCTCTAACTTTCTTCTTTATAATCTTTATCAGAAGAGAGCAATAGGATTATCGTGTCTTAGGAAATAATCAAGGATTTAATTTAAGAGCTAATTCGTATAGAAACTGTAAATAAAGCAAACATTTTAGGTTTTAAGAATTAGAGTGGATCAGATATAGATTAATAGAAGAAAATTACAGTGAGTAAAAATATGGGTACTAAGAATAAGGCAGACGAAATGATCATAAAAAAAACTTAATTAAGGATCATTAATCTAAGGATCATTATGTGAAGAGATTGTGATATGTCTATTACTAACATCAAAATAATAGACTTAGCTAAAAAATTCTACTTAAATGAAGACAAAACAGCTTTGGCCAGAAGTGTAATCATTTAAGCATATGTGCAAAGTGGTTGTAACAAATCAGCTTTGGCCAGAATTGAAACAATCACTTTAGTTATGCACTTGTTGAGTATGCCATCTATGAATGAATTAAATCAGCTTTGGCCAGAAATTAAGACATTCATGCTTATGATGCATATACAACATAGCTTTCGTAATACTTGAATGATAAGTAGATGTATCAAGTCAGCTTTGGCCAGAAATGATATATCAGAAGCTCATTCAAGTTAAGCTATTTTGGTTTTGTAAAATATTATTTGATCCTTATTAATTAACTAAGTGATTACAAAACCAATTATTTAATAGCAAACCACCCGTTAGCGCGGATCGAGTCACAGCCTTGTTGTCTCGAATCGAGGTTTCGAGTCACAGCCTTGTTGTCTCGAATCGAGGTTTAAAATTTTTTTAGTTCACATTAAACAGCTTAAAATAAAAATAATGAGGTTTCGAGTCACAGCCTTGTTGTCTCGAATCGAGACCTTTGTCTCGAGTTGACACGTTATGGTCTCGAGTCGAGATCTAATGATCTCGAGTCGAGACCTCTGTCTCAAGTTGATACGTTATGGTCTCGCCTTGTCACGTTATGGTCTCGAGTCGAGATCTAATGGTCTCGAGTCGAGACCTCTGTCTCGAGTTGTAATGGTTTAATGGCCTTAGTCGAATCCTCAGTGGTCTCGAGTTGACACGTTATGGTCTCGAGTCGAGACCTTTGTCTCGAGTTGAAACTTTTGAGAGCCCTTATGATTTCGAGTCGAGACCTTGTGGTCTCGAGTCGAGATCTTGGTCTCGAGTCGAAGCCTGATGGTCTCGAGTCCACTGTTGATAGCTGTTTCTTGTGATAACATAACTGAAATTCGAAAATTATGAATTGAGATATAGTTTCCAATTATTAACATTGATCTATTTTATCACTAAATTTCGAAATCATATCTGTTTATCATTTAACAGATTTCGAAAATAACTTACTAGACAAAATTAGATCAAAATTAGGGAAACACTTAACAATTCAAATCATATTCCAAATCATAAAGGAAAATTTCGAATTTCTCAAAAGAACATAAGAACATAAGATGAACCCTAAAAAATAAAACATAATTCTGGAAACCCGAAACCTGAATTTTAATGGTTTTGTAATGGATTTCGTGACAATAAGTTTAACCCTTTATGATTTCGAGTCAATTTATCAAACATATTTTCCGAAAACAGGGATTTCGGCTCATGAAACTCGAAAACAGTTTTGATTTTGATGAACTTTTTAAGGCTTTAAAACTTTCTGTTTTCCAGATTTCTATCCCAGAATTAATGGATACGAAAACAGAACTGACTAATCAACATATGCTCTGATACCACATGTTGAATCAGTTCTGTTTATACATGAAGGAAAACAATAAAACATACCTTTGGTTGCATCAGCATAGGTTAGCAAAGAATCCAGATGGAGTCGCATCAATTAAGGTTTGACATGATTGTCATCTTGGTCTGGTTCCTCCTTAGGGTGCTGACTGATGATGGTGGCTTAGAAATCGAATAGGGGATTCGATTTTGGAGATGGAGGTCGAAAATAATGATGTTATGTGTTATTAGGGTTGTGTTTAATGTGTAACTCAGTAACCCTTTAACCTCCACATAATTCTCCTTATATAAGCACCCAGGAGGAAACCTAATTAGTTAATAAGGGTAATATGGTCCATCAACAATTACCAACTAATTATTTAATAGGTTATAATATATTTTGATCTATATTATGTAAATGATTATAATGGCTACTAGATTAAATATTAAACATAATATATTTAATCTTACAACCAATTGAAAATAACATAACTAATTTTTTTAACGGCAAATTTGGATCACGGACTACTGAAGTATTATCGTGACACCAGCGAAACCAACGGATCATATCCACCTCCACTAGGCATACATCAATTTAGAAGAAAACCCAATAAATCTTAGAAAAAAACCCTTATGGGAATCAAATCGAGAGCCTAATGTTCTCTAAGCCTCATCTCACCCCAAGATTCCACTAGGCTATAAAGCCATGGGCACATAAGTAATTTACAAACAAACAAACCCAAGATACCACTAGGTTATAAAGCCATGAGCATTTACAAACAAAATAACACACTCAACCCACTTAATAAAAGTCCATAGCTATAAAGCCTAGTGACATCTTAGAGGTGGGATGAGACTTTGAGGCCCATGGGTTCTGGGTTCGATTCTCATAAGGGGGGTTTTCTCACATTTATTGGGTTTCTTCCTGAATTGGTATATAGTCATTATACCTAATGAAGAAGGATATGATCGGGTGATTTTGTTGATGGCAAAATGATATTCCAATGTCCTTCAGTCATCCAAATTTACGGTTAAAAAAACCCACTTAATATAAAAGTACGTACACATGATACATGCTTGATAAATATTTTCACTAAACAAAAACAAAAAAAATACGTACACATGATACATGCTTAATAAATATTTTCACCAAACACAAAAATAGAAAAAAATTAATAACATTTTCATGTATAACATGTTTCTTTTACTAGTTCATAACACCCCCATTATACTCGCCTCACTTAACTACAACTTAACCATAGTTAAACTTAAACCCTAATTTAAACCCATACAATTCGCCACCTTTTCCATAACCCCTTTCATCTCCTTCTCAAACCATAACCCCAAACAATCACAAACCCTTACACTACGCTCAAATGGCTACCTTACGCCTCATCATCATCCTCACACTATCCTTCACCGCCACCGTGATCTCCGTCACCGGCCACAACATCACCGAAATCCTTAACGAGTTTCCGTCCTACACTTCGTTCAACAACTACCTAACACAAACAAAACTTAACGACGAGATCAACCGCCGCGAAACGATCACTGTTCTCGTGTTTAACGACACAATTGTGTCCGAATATTTGTCGGGTCTTGATATTTCTGTTGTGAAGAATGCTTTAAGTGTTCATGTTTTGTTGGATTATTTTGATCTGCCGAAGCTTCAGACGATCGGCGGTGGTAGCGTGATGACGACTACGCTGTTTCAGACTACTGGAGAGGCGGAAAACGGGGCCGGATTTGTTAATATTACGGATCTGGTTGCAGGTAAGGTCGGATTTGTGTTTAAAAGTAATTATAATAATAAAATGAAACGGACGTGGTAATAGAAAAAATAAAGCTATTAAAAAAATATATATGGTGGAAAAACAAATTTTAGTTGTTTTATTTTTATTAAAAAACACAAGTTATTCGATTAATTTACATTAGTGTTCGTGAGAACCCTTGAGATTAGCTTTTTATAGCATGTATGTTTGTGATTCGATTAATTTATTGTTGCATATAAGGTCGGATTTGGATTGGAATGTTGGAAAATGATAATCAGGTGTTGGAAAAAAACAAAAAAAAACTATGTTTTTAGTAATTTCTTTTGTTTAGTTTTTGTTTGTGTTTCGATTAATTTACTGTTGCATATGAGGTCGGATTTGGATATAATGTCGGAAAAAAAATTAAAATAAAACTATGTTTTTAGTAAATTTTTTTAGTTTAGTTTTTGTTTGTGATTTGATTAATTTACTGTTGCATATAAGGTCGGATTTGGATCGTAACGTTGGAAAATGATAATTGGATGTTGGAAAAAAATTAGATTAATTAAAATGACTACGTATTTAATAATTTTTTTAGTTTTCTAATTAAAAACCGCAAGTTATTAGATTAAATTACACTACTATTCAAGAGAACACCTTGAGATGAACTTTTTATAACATGTACGTTTTTTATTCGATTAATTTTTTGTTAAGTTATTAGATTAAAGTTTTAAACTACACTACAATTCATGAGAACGGTTTGGGATTAACGTTTTATAACATGTACGTTTATGTTTATGATTCGATTAATTTTCTATTAAGTTATTAGATTAAATTACACTACTATTCATGAGGACGGTTTGAGATCAACTTTTTATAACATGTACGTTTGTGATTCGATTACTCTACTGTTACAGGTAAGGTCGGATTCGGATCTGGTGGTTCCGGATCCAAACTCAACGCTCTATTTTCCCGATCCGTGAAGCAAATTCCATACAACATCTCTGTCATCGAAATCACATCTCCAATCATCGCGCCAGGTGTTCTAAACCGATCTCAGCCGTTGGATGTAAACATCAGTAGCTTGTTGGAAAAGTCAGGGTGCAAAACATTTGCAAAACTAATTTCAGACACTGGAGTGTTACAGATCTACGAAACGACCGAGCCGAGAGGCCTCACGGTGTTTGCACCGTCGGATGCAGCGTTTAACGCTGCATCCTTACCAGATTTTAAAAACTTATCGAATAACGATCTCATTTCACTATTGTTGTATCATGCACTTCCGGTTTATGTTCCTAAAGGTAGTTTGTTGACTGTCAAGGATCCAATGGGAACTCTGGCCACAAATCAGGTTCAGAAGTTTGATCTAACAGTTCGAACCAACGGTGATTCTGTTACGCTTGATTCCGGTGTGGATAATTCGCGCGTCGAAAGCACGCTTCTCGATAAGGTGCCGTTAAGCATCTTCAAAATCGACCATGTTCTAATTCCGGCAGGTTTTTTACCTCACTCGCCGAAATCTGCTCCGGTTAAGTCGCCGGAAAGTTCGCTGCCGGCACCGGTCGTGCCAGTTGCCGCTCCTGTTTCGACTCCGGTTCAGGCTCCGGTTCATGGACCGGTTGCGGTGTCTCCGGCACCGGTGGCGAGAAATTCCCCGGTGAAATCTCCTTCGGTGTCGCCGACGACATCATCTTCGGTAGCTGGACCCGCTCCGGCGGATAGTCCGGATGCGGATATGGGGAATAATGATAATAATAATTCGAGCGGTGGAGTTAAAGCTTCGGTGATGTTTCTAGCCCTAGTTACGGTGGCGGTTTCTGGTATGATTTCGTCTGTTTTTGGTTAATGGTTAATTGTGGTAGTTTGTTTGTTAATTTATGATTTGATTTTGTCTCTTTGATGTTTATTATCTACTGTTTTTTTTATGGAGATTAGTGGTTAATTAGACTATGATTTGGGAAGTTTAATGGTTATTATGGTTTTTGAAGTTATATCATGTTATTATGTAACGTTTTTGCATGTGACCAATTTGGAAAATTATGATCCGATTGGTTTCAAACTTTTGACAGTTACATCAGGCATTCAACATTTTGATTTGATATGATTTGGTTTCAGTTATTCATTGATTTGTGGTTTGAGTGTAAGTACATAAAAAATTTTGATGCATGTTTTACAAAACTAAGATTAACTTATTTATCTAACGATATTAAGGAGTTGCATTGTTAATGGGTGATAACGAGCTATAAGCCGAGCTTGAGTTTGAGCTCGATTAACTTATAAGAGCTCGAGCTCGGCTCATTGCTAATTTCTCGAGCTTGACTCGCTTATTATCTATTGATTAGTATATTAAATAAAAATAATAGACTCGTTTAGGCTCGTGAGTTTGATAAGTGGTAAATGGTATTAAATGTTAAAAGGCTTATTTTTAGGTTCGGGCTCAGCTCGTAAACAAGTTTAAATAAGCTCGGCTCGGCTCGTTTACTAGACAACTTTAAATAAGAGTTAAATGTTATTAAATATTAATAAAAACTAATAGTACACTAAGGCTCGACGAGCTTCACATGTCAGGCTCGAGCTCGGGCTCGATAAATAAACGAGTTTTATTTTTGCTCGGCTCAAGCTTGGGCTCGATAAAGTTTGGCTCGTTTTGAGCTTTTTCTCGAGTAGGTCTGCTCTTTTGCACCCCCTGATTGTAAATTTGTAATCCCTCTCTTAAAGTGGTGAGTATTTATGATATTCTCATACTAATCTGAGACAAGTCGAGCCGACGTAATATGCCGTTCAATAAAAGATAGCGCGATTGGTTAAGATTTAGTTGTTAGGCATTGGAGTATGTTTTAACCCTCCTTAACTTCACCTAAATGACACATCACCTATTTTCCCCCATTTCACTATATCTTACTCCATAGAAATGGTTTAATCTCACCAACTTTCATCTAACCCTATTTTTAGTGGTTTTTGGTTTAAAAAATAAGACAAATAACCCATTGGAATCAGCCTCTCTATTCATACGGGGTAGATGTAAGGTTGTCTACATCCTACCCTTCTCAGATCATACCTTTGCTTTGATATTGGTGAGAATTACTGAGTATGATTATGATGATGATGATGGTTTAAAAAATAAAAGATTAGTTAATTCAATATCTTAACATGTTAACAAATAACCCATCAATACTCCTTAACATAAGAAGGGAGTGATTTACAATGCCGATTAACATGCCATGTCACAATTAACACTTTAAATATTAGAGTACACTCTATGTCTTTATAAAAATTAACTATAAATTAAATGGATTAAACAAATTGGATATTGAAAAGTTAACTAAAGAGTAACTAAATACATACATCTTTCTAAATTATTTATGGGTAACAAGTAACAATATAAAAAAATTAACATACCTTATTATATGTGAAAAAATAACAGTTTTGGTAAATTAATATTATTGAATGAATTATATACAGATAAAAATCAAACTGAAAAATCAAACTGAATGAATAGTTAACTTAATTACGATATTGCCATCCAGTGCTTTGCGAATAGTGATTCACTATGTAAACAGCGATTTACTATTTAAACAGTGAATTAATAGTTACTTTGAACATTAATTTACTATTTGAACAGTGATTTACTATTTAAATAGTGATCTACAATTTGTTTTTTAAATTAAACCAAAATAAATAAATAGTGATATAGGAAATATAAAAATATAGGGTATGGGGCGGGGTTGTGACGTGGGTTGGATACAAACGCCTAAGTCACCACCCAGGGTAGGCTTGGGTTTCGGGGTGGCCCCTTGGGCGGGGGTTTCAGCCCGGGCGTTGGGCGGGGTTATCAAGATGACATGACGGAATCTCATTGGTCAAGACAAGTAGCGGTTTGGGCTAGCCGTTGGCCAACAGCTATGTGTTTAAAAAAAAAGATCTAGGAAATATTAGAATATGGGATATGGGGCGGTGGTTGTGGCGTGGGTTAGGTACAAACGCCCAAGTCACCACCCAGGTGGGCTTGGGTTTAATTTACTATTTGACCAGTGCTTTACTATTTGTTTTTTAAATTAAAACAAAAAAAAAAAAGAACAGCGATTTACTATTTGAAAAAATGTTTTTGTGAAGTTTGTTTGGATGAAAGTCCACCTGCGTAACAGCTTGATGCAGGTTTTGGAGATGATGTCAACAACGGGTTGGTTCACATACAGGTTGGAATACATGTGTGTGGAAGAAGTGTTTCTAGATTGGGGTATGTTTTCAAAGTGAGATTAGGTAAGTAGTTCACCGATTGATATAACGGCCTTGAGGGAGAGGTAGAGGTGTCGAAAGCGGACATCAGGGAGAGTTAATTGCAAATCTGCAATGGACCTCAGAAGTCCACTGGATGAGACGGTGGGCATGCTGGAAGTCCGCTGATGTTGACGGTGGGCTTCAGTTCTGGACTTTTTTTATGCAGTCGATCACAGGGAAGTGATGTTGATGAAAGACTCAAGTCCACTGCTAATCCATGTGGACTACGAAAGTCCATGGAACAGGCATATTTATATATAACATTTATTAAAACATGTATCTTTATTTTGATGGGTTCTATTGATAAACTTTACACTATTTGTTTTATGTTTGGTTTAGGGCTTATCATAAAATGGTAATTATTTTGCATAAAATGGAATACAAAGATATAGAGATTTTAACACCGTAATTATTTTGACCACTTGCGTGCCGCATTGCGCGCGCTAGGTTTAAATCCTAGTTTGTCTAAAATAGGTGTTCACAGTCGTTAAATATGTAGATGACATTAGATGGTTTTTTTGTTGCATGAATGTCTGACATGAAACATTATTATATTGTTAGTTTTTTATTTTACGGGAGTTCTATTATCGTTTCGACTTAGTTATTCTTTTCTACGATAGTGTTTTACGTTTCGGCTTTGATATTTCACTTTTCAATACGCCGCAACGCACGGGTTAATGTGCCGCATCGTACATGTGTTGTTCAACGTTTTCACATCTATTTTTTGTTTGGTTTAGCGGTCCTGATGCAACGCACGGGTCCAAAATTCTAGTTTATTTAAAGGCAACAAGTCATTACTTTATTTCTATTTTTCTATATATGTGTATTACATACATTTTCAGAAACTTTTATATATCAGAACTAGGTTAAGTAGGTTTTTTATAGAATGAATAAAATTATTGATTTCGATAGTGCTAAACTTTGTTTTATTACAAAAACGTATTGTTATTTTATAAGTAAAATTTTTTGAACATGTTTAATATGTTACTCTTTTATAATTTAAACCACAGACATCAGCTTCTGTTTCTCTACAATGAGTTCGCCATTGTCATCGCCACCGATGTCAATATTCACTATGGGTCTTGATTTCTCTCTCATGGTGTTGATAAACACACGTGTACTTGTGGGCTAAGGAAAAGAAGAGATGTATTGTTTAGTCTATTAGTTAAACCAAGTTAAATAAAACCCTGTCCATTTAACTTGGTCTATTAATAGATATAAAAGGTTAGGATATAATAGGAAGTCTTTTTGGCTAAGAAGGCTGGAAAGTAATCTTGACCATCAATTGATTTAATCAAGGGCTAAGATTAAAGTGGTGAAATTGAAGAAAAGAAATAGACGCGTGGATTTGTGTAAGGGCATTGTAGTCAATTCAGGACAATAGTTTCTCTCTCCTCCAATTTCCCCCAATTTTTTAAACCTTAATAACTTTTTAATACGACATTATTTTTTTTATTAAAATTGCACCAAAAAAACGAGCGTTTTTTTATCTTTAAAACGAGTATAGTATTGCTATATTTTCGAAAAAAAATTTCGACAACCCAGTTGCGTAAAATGCAATGGAAAAAAGCCCAGTTGCGTAAAACGCAATGAAAAAAAAACGTAAAAAATGATTTTTTTTTAAAACGTAATGCACAAAAAACACAAAGAAATGTCTTATTTGTAAAACGCAATAGCCAGAAAACACTTAAAAATATCTTTTTTCTAAAATGTAATGGACTGAAAACACATAAAAATGTGTTTTACCTAAAACGCAATGCACAAAAAACACAAAAAATTGTCTTATTTCTAAAACGCAATGACAGAAAACACTTAAGAATGTCTTTTTTCTAAAACGCAATGGACTAAAAACACTTCAAAAATGTTTTTTTCTAAAACGCAATGGCCAGAAAACATATAAAACTGTCTTACCTCTAAAACGCAATGGCCAGAAAACACTTAAAAATGTTTTTTTTTTCTAAAACGCAATGGACTGAAAACACATAAAAATGTGTTTTACCTAAAACGCAATGGACTAAAAACACTTCAAAAATGTGTTTCGTAATGGCCAGAAAACACATAAAACTGTCTTATTTCTAAAACGCAATGGCTAGAAAACACTTAAACATGTCTTTTTTTCTAAAACGCAATGGACTGAGAACACATAAAAATGTGTTTTTACCTAAAACGCAATGGACTAAAAACACTTCAAAAATGTGTTTTTCTAAAACGCAATTGCTAGAAAACACATAAAAGTGTCTTATATCTAAAGCGCAATGGCTTAAAAACAGAAAAGAAAGTGTTCTATCTAAAATGCAATGGCCAGAAAACACTTAAAATGTGTTTTACCTAAAACGCAATGACTAAAAACACTTCAAAAATTGTCTGAACCAGGAAGTAGGAGATAAAAACTGTCTACAAAAATGAGGCAATTTCCAGAAATTTGAATTTTCTAATCCAGAAAATGAGGCAATTTCCAGCTCGACCCTAGCCAGGGGCTCTGCCCCTTGGACCCCGCCAGGGGCTGCCGCCCCTTGGACCCTGCTCCCAGGGGCGCTGCCCCCGGACCCCTGCCAAGATCGTAAAACGCAATGACTCAATTCAAAAACTCAGATCGTAAAAATGCAATTAAAGAATTTCTTACATGGATCGAAGCCGATTTCTTCAACGATTGACGAAATTTGAATGATAGAAACACTTATCAGCGATCGAATCGAACGGATCGAGTGATTTACTTCAAAATCACGGGAAACAATGAGATATTGTATGAAGTTAAACTGGGTTTCTTCAAAAAAGTTGAAGAACACGTTGATTGGGTGTTTGAATCATTGATTGGTGACGAAAATCGCACTATAATGTAGTGATTATTGAGATAGAAAGTGAAGAAAAGGTTAAAGATGGTGGGTTTTGAAAATGGTGGGTTTTGAAGTTACTGGGGAGAAGAAGGAAGAAGATTGGATGCTATTGACTAAAATACCTTTCCTCTTTATTTTAAATTTTGCCACATGTCATGGTCCTATTGATTCCTATTCTTCCTAACCAAAGTAAAAACTTCCTATTTGATCCCCACCCTAGATATAAATAGATAATTACATATCATCAAACGTTTATTTGTGATTTAGACTGAAGTATAAAAGTATACTTTATAATCTACGTAACAAATTTTTTGAAATAGTTAAGACAAATAAAAGTATAATTCATTATAAAATAACATAAATATGTAATCAAATTAAATAGACTCTTGCATGTTGTAAGTTGTTGTAACCAGTGTTTTAAAAACCAAATAGACTTTTAGGGGCTGTTTGGCAACTTCTAAATGGTTAAGTGTTGAATCAGTAAGAGGTCTGAACCATGCTGAACTAGTAAGAGGTCTGAACCATTAAGAGCCATTATAATGCTTAACCGTTCAGAGGCAAATGTCTGACCAATTCAGATTAGAAGTCTTAATTATTCAGACTCAGTATAAAATTTAACCATTCAGAGGCAAATGTCTGAACCATTCAGACATCTGCTCACGAAACAAACAGTCTGAATCATTAAGTGTTGAACCAGTAAAAGGTCTGAACCATTAAGAGTCTCATTAAAAGCTAAACAAACAGCCTCTTAGCTTTCTAGGCTTGTGGCTTTACAGGTAAGCCCAACACATAGGCAAGTAAGTCAAGAACACACTTTTATAAAGTGAGTGGTCCAACCAATTGCTCGTTACTGAACCAAAAACGTCCAGTCTTGTTCATCTTGTGTGTGACCCAATTGCTCAAAACATTCACAACTTAATTAAACAGGTCGGTCCGTTCCAGTTTTTTTTTTTAAACAATGCTTGAATGAGTAAAACTACAATTTTTTAGTCTACAAACTTACAATTCCATCCCCTAATAAAATAACTTAAAGGTTGTTTGTTATGTTAGAATTCAATAATTGTATACTATTAATAGAAGAACTTAATAAATAGTAACTACACTATACTATTAAGGGAAATTGGTTTTTAATAAACCAACCTTTGCCCCATTGGTAAATAATAATCCTACCTACAGAATTGGTAATTAATAATACTACGTTTCAATATGTTGGTAGTCAATGGACCTCCGTTAGTTTTTTTTAACTGAAGTTAGTTTTTAAGTTTTATTTATTACACAAACAGTCCCTTTAGTTATAATTTACTAGTTTTAAGTTTTATTTATTACACAAACAGTCCCTGTAGTTATAAAAAAATCATAAAAACAAAAAAAAATCTAAAAAATCAAAAAAATTCTAAAAAATTCTAAAAAAATCAAAAAAATCATAAAAAATCATAAAAATTCATAAAAATTCAAAAAAACTCTAAAAAATCATAAAAATTCTAAAAAACATAAAAATCCTAAAAAAATAAAAAAAAACTATAAAAAATCAAAAAAACTCTAAAAAATAAAAAAAAATTCAAAAAAAGCAAACGTTTCGACGCGAACCGTTTCGACCCAGACTGTTTCGACCCGTACCGTTTCGACCCGGACCGTTTCGACCCGGACCGTTTTCGACCCGGACCGTTTCGACGCGTACCGTTTAGACCCGGACCGTTTTCGACCCGGACCGTTTTCGACGCGTACCGTTTAGACCCGGACCGTTTCGACGCGTGCCGTTTAGACGCGTACCGTTTAGACCCGGACCACCGCCACCACCACCACCACCACCGCCACCACCACCACCACCACCGCCACCACCACCGCCGCCACCACCACCACCACCACCACCGCACCGCCACCACCACCACCACCACCACAGCACCGCCACCACCACCACCACCACCACCGCACCGCCGCCACCACCACCGGACCGTTTCGAAAACGGTGGTGGTGGTGGTGGCGGTGCTGTGGTGGTGGTGGTGGTGGCGGTGGTGGTTGTGGCGGTGCTGTGGTGGTGGTGGTGGTGGTGGTGGTGGCGGTGCTGTGGTGGTGGTGGCGGTGCGGTGGTGGTGGTGGTGGTGGTGGTGGCGGTGGTGGTGGCGGTCCGGGTCTAAACGGTACGCGTCTAAACGGCACGCGTCGAAACGGTCCGGGTCTAAACGGTACGCGTCGAAAACGGTCCGGGTCGAAAACGGTCCGGGTCTAAACGGTACGCGTCGAAACGGTCCGGGTCGGAAACGGTACGGGTTGAAACGGTACGGGTCGAAACGGTCCGGGTCGAAACGGTTCGCGTCGAAACGTTTGCTTTTTTTGAATTTTTTTTTTTTTATAGTTTTTTTTTATTTTTTTAGGATTTTTATGTTTTTTAGAATTTTTATGATTTTTTAGAGTTTTTTTGAATTTTTATGATTTTTTATGATTTTTTATGATTTTTTTGATTTTTTTAGAATTTTTTTGAATTTTTTTAATTTTTTAGATTTTTTTTTATTTTTATGATTTTTTTATAACTACAGGGACTGTTTGTGTAATAAATAAAACTTAAAACTAGTAAATTATAACTAAAGGGACTGTTTGTGTAATAAATAAAACTTAAAAACTAACTTCAGTTAAAAAAAACTAACGGAGGTCCATTGACTACCAACATATTGAAACGTAGTATTATTAATTACCAATTCTGTAGGTAGGATTATTACCACCACCACCGCACCGCCGCCACCACCACCACCACCACAGCACCGCCACCACCACCACCGGACCGTTTCGAAAACGGTGGTGGTGGTGGTGGTGGCGGTGCTGTGGTGGTGGTGGTGGTGGCGGTGGTGGTGGTGGCGGTGCTGTGGTGGTGGTGGTGGTGGTGGCGGTGCTGTGGTGGTGGTGGCGGTGGCAGTGGTGGTGGCGGTCCGGGTCGAAACGGTTCGGGTCGAAACGGTCCGAGTCAAAAACGGTTCGGGTCTAAACGGTACGCGTCGAAAACGGTCCGGGTCGAAACGGTCCGGGTCGAAACGGTCCGGGTCGAAACGGTACGGGTCGAAACGGTCTGTGTCGAAACGGTTCACGTCGAAACGTTTGCTTTTTTTGATTTTTTTTTATTTTTTAGAGTTTTTTTGATTTTTTAGAGTTTTTTTATTTTTTTAGGATTTTTATGTTTTTTAGAATTTTTATGATTTTTTTGAGTTTTTTTAATTTTTTTTGAATTTTTATGATTTTTTTAAAATTTTTTTGATTTTTTTAGAATTTTTTTGAATTTTTTAGATTTTTTTTTATTTTTATGAATTTTTTTATAACTACAGGGACTGTTTGTGTAATAAATAAAACTTAAAACTAGTAAATTATAACTACAGGGACTGTTTGTGTAATAAATAAAACTTAAAAACTAACTTCAGTTAAAAAAAACTAACGGAGGTCCATTGAGTACCAACATATTGAAACGTAGTATTATTAATTACCAATTCTGTAGGTAGGATTATTATTTACCAATGGGGCAAAGGTTGGTTTATTAAAAGCCAATTTCCCTACTATTAATAGAAGAAGTGAATGAATAGTAATACTATCAATGAATAGTAACTATACTATACTATTAACATGTTATAATTCAAAGTATTGTATACTATTAAGGGGAGGAGGGGTGGTTCACTAGTGATAGTTTTGTGACACCTCGAAAATTCGTGTTCAATGAAATAACGACACGTGTCATGTAAGACAAAACGCGTTGTAAATCCGGATTTAATAAAGATGTTTTGGCAGGATTTAAAAGTGGTGTCATGTTAATTTTTACCTCTGAACAACCTCATTTGTAAATCCCAAGACCCAATTATATTTTTCAAACATCTAATATATCCTAAATCCAGAAATTCGTTGACAATAAATGAATTTGAAGTGCATGATGGGTTCCTATGGAAATTCCTATGGTTAACCTTCTTGTTCGGCACTTTTGAAAAGGATCCAAGCAAACATAACATGATGGTAGGGTAAGTAACTGTTAAAAACCCATAATAGAGGTCCCAAACTGACAAAACAAGGTCCCAAAGTCGAAATATGAGGTTGCCCTTTTGAATGCATGAAAGAACAAAAATTTTGGCTGCTGATGAACGCTTGCGCACCGCAACAATAAAAGCCTTACGGTGCGCAAGCAAGTGCCCAGCGACAAAAAACTTGCTGTTTGCTGTTATGCGCGTATAACTGCCATTTAAACGGTTTTCCTCATATCCCTTGGCCCCTAAACAACCCCTAAACATCTAGGACACCTGTGGGAATGTTGTGGTCAGTGCTAGACTTTGTTGTCAACACTTTGTGGTGTCTTGGTTCACTATATAAGGCTTCTATGTGCAACACTTGATCATTCATCCATCAAACAATCTTCTGATCAATTGTGGAGCACAAGAGCACTCTCCAGGCCTTCCTAATCAACCATTAGACACTTGTAAGTTTGCTTAACCTTCTTAAATTAAGTTTAGCTTAGTTATTTAGCTAAAAGTCAAACCATCGTAATTACGGTTTGACTTCAAGATTAATTAATAATGGCTCAGTCAAATCTCGAATTAAAAGTACCTTTAAGTAGGTAATTATGTGGGTAATAAAACCTTAAAAGGGTTCCCCCTGATTCCCACTCTAACTAGGTCAAATGTCGGGTCAAACTTACTAATAAAAAGTCAACAGAATGTCTAAAATGCAATTTATGCATGATTAGCAATGTAGAACACTTATAACCTGTTTAATCATTAATATAACTTGGTAATGAATGTAAGAACATGTCTAAACATGTTCAACCTGACAATTTCCTGTTTAGACCCGGTTCGGAACCGAAAGTCGCATAGTTTGACTTATACTTTGACTTTCAGTTCTGACCCGTTATGGTATGTTTTATAAATGCCTTAGAGCTTTATTTAGACCAGGTTACATGCTAGTATAACCCTCTGTGATTATACACCTCAGATCATTAGTTATCCAATTAATATGCATGATTCCGTTAATTGCTCATATGTTGACCATTATGCCCTTTTCACCTTAAAACGTGATTTTTGGAAATGTAAAAGAGTAGAAACCTTAATTACTGATATATAAACTTGTATGCAAAAATTGACATCAGTTTGAGGTGTAGATTAAGAGTTATGCTCGTTGGCGTAAAATTAAAGCTTTATGTTAATTAACCGGCGTATTTAGCGTATAGCCTACTTAAACATACTTTTTGATACCAAACTTAATACCCACTGATGTAATACATTATTTTGGGATTTTTAAAGATTTTTAATTAATTTTAGGCTGAGCATAACTTATAGTCGTAGGCTTAATCCGGTAATTGTAGGTTTTACCCTTACGGGCTATAAAATGAGTTTTACATATCTAAACAACTCCAAACCTTTTGCTACTGATCACACATGATAAATAAATTATTTTAAGCCTTCTAGAAATATAAAAATATCAGATTTATGTATCGAACCCGGAAATGGCTTCTAATCGCCTTTTTAAGCGTTTTTAACGCATAGTATGTACTAGAATTATTTTAAACATACAAGGGTTGATACCTACTGATGTTTGAGGCAAATTATAATGTTTTAACAGTAAGCAAAAGTTGTTTAAGTCATACTTCAGTTTTGAGCTTTTCGGCTTATGTGAAATTACCAAAATACCCCTACGGGGCATAGTTTGATTATAATTGGTAAATTTCACATATATACTTTATCCTACTATTATGACTTGGTAAAATAAGTATTTTTGCTGATTACATCAGACCTGTAACTCAGGTAAATACTTAAACTCTTTTATAACCTTTTAAATGACCAAACTACCCCTACGGGGCATAGTTTGTGTTTAAATTCATTTCGGGCATAATAAATGATATCTTACTGATGTCACAACATATTAGGAGCATATTAACTTAGGAAACCTGTAAATGGCTCTCATTATTACCCGTTACGCTTATTACGCGTTCGGTCCGGTTTATGTAACTAGTTTACATAAACTAGTCTAAACGGGTCAAACCTTAACGGTTTTATCTCAAAATCCAGAATGTGTATGAAATTCACATATTAAACAAGTCTCTGAACTTGTCGGGTCTAAATCACATTCTATTCGGTCTTCGCTTAATCGTGCGTACGAACCAAAAAGATTAAATGCAGGTACTAAGCGTAATTGGCTGGGATTTCTCCTTAGCATCGATAGAAGTCTCGCAAGCTTTAAATGCCTACCGTCTGTTGAACTATTATTTATTTCGATCCATCTGTGGATAAACTTCCGAATATTGTGACATTTGATATTACAATATTAAATTCGGTTGTATTATATCTTTTAAATTGCTTCCGCTGTGCATATTAAATATTGTGTTGTTTGACTATTATGTTGCCAACCACGTCACGATACTCCCCACCGGGCCCACCGGTGACACGTGGAAATCGGGGTGTGACAGGTTGGTATCAAAGCCAACATTGAGCGAATTAAACACTAGCCTTTTGTGTTTAATCTCAATGACACAATTGCACATTTCTAAACTTTCGAGTCTAGACATATAACATAGGACAAATTCCATTTTTGTTTTGTCCTTTACTTTATTTTGTATGTTTTGTTATCTCATGCTATATTGACAGGATTAACAAAATGCCGCCAAGATTCTTCAGGAGAAGAGGACGTGAAAAGGGGCCAATCACCGCCCCCAATGACAACGAGGCAGGACCCTCGAATGTGCGAGCTCCTTCGACCACAGAGAGTGACGATCCCCGACAGAACCGGAGGAACCTCCTTGAGCCGGCTAGACGGTCGGTCTCACACAGCTCAACACCTCCAGTTCATAACCCATATGGGCCACAGACGGAGTACGAGCCCAACAACCCTCAACCTTTATACATACCATTACAGCGATCCTTATCGCACAACTCTTTTGGTGACCCTACACCAGTTTTTCGGGGCCGGTTGAACCCGGCTTCCAAGCTATGTTTACCAGGCACGAATGGTACTATACACATCCTCGCCATTCACCGCCTCAGCAGCAGCAACAGCAGCAGCAACAGCAGCAATAGGATCCCTCTGAGGATTCAATATTTGTGGCAGTCACGCCATCACCTCCACCGCCACCAATTCAACCGGCACCTCCGCAACCGCCAAGGCATAGGAGATCTGGACCGCGTATGTCTACACGGGGAGGGGACTTTCATTTTAGCTCTCCTCGTCAATCCAGTGGCAGTCACTACCCGCCACAACAGGAGGACCCACAAATGGGTGGACCATCTAACCCAGCTGTACAGCAGCCACCGCCGATGGGTTTTGATAACCCAATTCCAGCATATACGGGTTCTATGGCATACAACCCATTTAAGCCGCCGGTTCACAACAACTACGGTTATGCTGAGGCCGACCCTTACATGGTCGCGGGCAATTACAACGCCCTGCACCCGGAAGGACCATACGGAGCTCCATGGGGAGTAGGTTACCCAACACATGGGTACCAGATACCTCCCAGACCTATTATACGGATGCAATCGCAGCCGCCGCGGTTTTCTCCCCCAGAACGGGAGGAAATTCTTCAGAGGCTGGATCAGGTTGAGCGAGACTTCCACCGCGACCGCAGGGAGAGACAGAGCTTTTTCCAAGGGTTGACAAGCTTGATCAAGGGGAAGAACAAGAAGGATCGTTGAATCCTTCCACTGTTGTTGAAACTTCCTTGTAACAATTGAGCCCCTGCGTGGGCATATCTTGTTGTATAAACCCCTACGTGGGTATGTATGTTGTCTATTTTGACCCCTGCGTGGGTCTATCTTTCTGTAAACCCCCACGAGGGTATGTTATTTGTGTAAGTCCCTGCGCGGACTATTATGTTTGTTATTAAGCCCCTGCTTGGGTATGTGTGTTATTAAGCCCCTGCGTGGGTAAGTACTTGTTTAAACCCCTGCGTGGGTAAGTTTGTTTGCTGAAAAGTCCCGTTTAGGGCAACATGTAACCTTTTGAAAAATTAATGGAATGTTATGTTTATAAATTTCATCTTGCTATTATATGCATAAATGTTATATATGAAATAAATAAATAAAAATTCATTCCTTTTAAAGATAATTTGCCTACTTAATTATTGAATAAGAATCTTAAGAGTGAAACCTAGTCTGAGTGTCATTATAAAGACCTGACCATGATGGTAAGACCTGTATAAAAGATTCAAATCCCTGTTAACATCTGAAAACATGTTAACACTCCTGGCAGATGTGATTCATTTAAAATCACACACGTTATTATAGAAGGATCTTTCCACAGATTCCTAACCCAACTTAATGATCTCTGAATCATGGGTCAGATCATCAATTACGATGATCATATTTTTACCATACGTGGTAATATGATGCCTACGGGCCCTGCTTGTTTCCATATGAGCCAAAAGACAGTGGTAGCTATGACTCCCTGTCTGATAAAGGTAATGAACTAGGTTCAAACCTTAAAAGCCTCGATTCTCTGAAATCATAGCTTATAATTTAAATTGTCCATGTGACTAAGCCTTATGTGCTAATATATATTGTTATTGTTTATAATTAGGATAAAATTTTAATTGAAATCCTAATTGAACACGATTAATAAATTAACCAAATATGGTCTCTGATTACCACGGTTAATGAGTTACCCTAAGGGGTAATTCCATAATAAACTCCCAAATAAAATATTGTCCTTGTTTTCTGCAACAGTTCAATTAAAATGGCTGACTCAGATGAAATAAATAGCTATCCAGTGGAGAACATTGATAACGCCCGGGTTAATTTAACGGGTGCGGAATTGAAAGCGTTGGTCGACGACGCAGTTACTAAGGCATTGGAACGGCAGTACGAAGAGTATAGTGGGACTCGTAGTAGGAACCTATCTACACAGCCTTCAAAGCCACCGTCCAAGAAAGACGACCCGAAGAAAGATGATGATCGACACTCCTCAAACCACCACAGCAACCCATCGCAACACATTGTATTGAACCAAGGACCCCGTGAGAAGGGTTGCTCGTATAAATACTTTGTTTCATGTAAGCCCCGGGACTTCACTGGGGAGAAAGGAGCCATTGACTGTATGACGTGGCTGGATGAGGTGGATACGGTTGTAGATATCAGCGGATGCGCTGAGAGAGACGTGGTCAAGTTTGTGTCGCAGTCTTTTAAGGGTAAAGCTTTAGCATGGTGGAGATCTCTGATTCAAGCCACCGGGAAAATCCCATTGTACAACATGTCGTGGGATCAATTTGTTGCCCTTATCAGGGAAAATTACTGCCCTCAGCATGAGGTGGAGAAGATAGAGTCTGATTTTCTATCATTAGTGATGACAAACCTTGACTGTCAAGCTTACCTAACGAGCTTCAACACTATGTCCTGGTTGGTTCCATATCTGGTAACCCCGGAACCAAAAAGAATAGCTCGTTTTATCGGTGGTTTAGCCCCCGAGATCAAGGCAAGCGTGAAAGCTTCTCGGCCAGCTACTTTTAGATCCGTAGCTGACTTTTCCTTGTCCCTCACTCTGGATGCGGTCAGGCAGAGATCGCTGAGGAATAAGGAGGCTGAGAAGAGAAGACGTGAAGATGATGGTTCACGAAGGTCGAACAAGAAGCACCGTGGGAACGGTGACAACAAGAAAGGACCTGAGTCAAGGAAAGATGGGCATAATTCTGGTGAGAAGCCCAAATGCAAAATTTGCAAGAAACAACACTATGGAAAGTGCAGACTCGAGTCGAACTCTCAGACTCAGTCAAAAACTTTTGCTTGTGGTATATGCAAGTCCACGGATCACAAAACCTTGGATTGCAAGAAAATGAAAGACGCAACGTGCTACCGTTGCAATGAAAAGGGGCACATAAAGACCAACTGCCCTAAATATGCCAAGAAGCCTGAAGAGGCCAAGAAGACTAATGCTAGAGTCTTCAGAATGGACGCAAAGGAAGCGGTTCTAGACGACAACGTTATTACAGGTACCTTCCTTGTAAATGACGTCTATGCTAGAGTACTATTTGATTCAGGCGCTGATAAGTCTTTCGTAGATCATAAATTTTGTGAATTGCTGAAATTACCTGTCAAAACCTTAAAAGTGAATTATGAGGTAGAGTTAGCAGATGGCACCTTAGAAGCCGTCTCAACTGTGTTAGATGGGTGTGTTATATCCATTAAGAACCATTCTTTTCCTCTGTCTCTACTTCCCTTTAAGTTGGCCGGTTTTGACATAGTTCTGGGTATGGACTGGTTATCTCATAACCAGGCCCAAATTGTCTGTAACAAGAAACAAGTAGTGATAAAGACTCCGTCTGGAGAATCACTTACCATTCGGGGAGATACCCAGTATGGGCTACCTGAGCAAGTGACTATGCTCAAGGCTTCCAAATGTTTAAAGAAGGGTTGTGTCATCTACATGGCGCAAGTGATTATTGATGAGCCTAAACCGAAGATAGAAGACATCCCTGTCATTTCTGAATATCCAGAAGTTTTTCCTGAAGAACTACCTGGTTTGCCACCAGATAGGCAAGTGGAGTTCAGAATCGACATCATCCCCGGAGCAGCACCTGTTGCTAGAGCACCTTATAGGTTGGCGCCCACAGAGATGAAAGAATTGAGGACACAGCTAGATGAATTACTAGCCAGGGGTTTCATTAAACCTAGCTCGTCTCCTTGGGGAGCGCCAGTCCTATTTGTCAAGAAGAAGGATGGGTCGATGCGTGTGTGCATCGACTATCGTGAGCTTAATAAGGTCACGATAAAGAATAGATATCCTTTGCCGAGGATCGACGATTTGTTCGATCAGTTACAAGGGGCCAGTTATTTCTCGAAGATTGATTTGAGGTCAGGCTACCATCAACTAAAGGTTAGAGATGAAGACGTGCATAAAACTGCATTTAGGACTTGTTATGGTCATTACGAGTTCCTAGTGATGCCTTTTGGGCTCACTAATGCACCGGCCGCGTTCATGGATCTCATGAATCGCCTTTGCAAGCCGTACTTAGATAAATTCGTCATCGTCTTCATTGACGACATTCTCATTTACTCTAAGAGCCAAGCTGACCATGAGAAACACCTTCGCTGTATTCTCAAACTCCTGCATCAGGAGAAACTCTATGCCAAATTCTCCAAGTGTGAATTTTGGCTTCGAGAAGTCCAATTCCTTGGACATGTGGTCAGTGAGCGTGGTATCCAAGTGGATCCCGCTAAGGTTGAAGCTGTTATGAATTGGCAAGAGCCAAAGACGCCTACGGGACGCCTACGGAGATTCGTAGCTTCCTAGGCTTAGCAGGATACTACAGGCGCTTCATTGAAAATTTTTTAAGGATTGCCACGCCCCTAACTTCTCTAACTAAGAAGAAGATTAAGTTTGACTGGGGGCCTAAGCAGCAAGAAGCTTTCGATATTCTCAAGCAGAAGTTGAGCAATGCTCCTGTGTTGACATTGCCTGATGGAATCGAAGAATTTGTAGTTTATTGTGATGCATCACACACCGGGATGGGGTGTGTGCTTATGCAGAAAGGCAAGGTTATTGCTTATGCTTCACGACAGTTGAAAGTGCATGAAAAGAATTACACCACCCACGACTTGGAGTTGGGTGCCGTTGTGTTCGCACTAAAACTATGGAGGCATTATCTTTATGGAATCAAGTGTGTGATCTATTCTGATCACAAGAGCCTCCAGCATCTGTTTAATCAGAAGGAATTAAACATGAGACAACGCCGTTGGATGGAAACTTTAAATGATTATCCCGGCAAGGCGAATGTAGTCGCCGATGTAGTCGCCGATGCATTGAGTCGAAAGGAGAAGGTGAAACCCATCCGAATCAATGCCAAGCGCATGGAGATAAAGAATAATTTGATTGAAAGGTTGTTAGCTGCACAGAAGGAAGCTGTGTTGGAAGCTAACTATCCTAATGAAAAGTTAGGAGTAACTGAGGAGCAGTTAACTCTTAGCAAGGACGGAATTCTAAGATTAAATAGACGAATATGGGTTCCAATTTATGGAGGACTTCGAGATGTCATCCTCCAGGAAGCCCATAGTTCCAAATACTCCGTTCATCCTGGAGCTGATAAGATGTACCAGGATCTAAAGGCAAATTATTGGTGGATAGGCTTGAAAAAGTCTGTAGCCACCTATGTAGCTAAATGCTTGACATGTGCGCAAGTCAAAGCCGAGCATCAAAAGCCGCCAGGCTTGCTACAACAGCCTGAACTTCCCACTTGGAAATGGGAAATGGTAACTATGGATTTTATCACCAAGTTACCTAAGACGAGGAAAGGAAATGATACCATTTGGGTGATAGTTGACAGACTGACTAAGTCAGCACATTTCCTGCCCATTAAGGAGACTTATAGCTCCGACATGTTAGCCCAGTTGTACGTGGATAAGATTGTAGCCTTACATGGCATACCTGTGTCTATTATCTCTGATAGAGATACTAGATACACGTCACATTTTTGGAAGAGTTTCCAACAATCTTTGGGCACACGTTTGAATTTTAGTATGGCTTATCATCCTCAGACTGACGGTCAGAGTGAGCGTACTATTCAAACGTTGGAAGACATGCTACGGGCATGTGCGATCGATTTGGGTGGTAGTTGGGATAAGAACCTACCACTAATTGAGTTCTCCTACAACAATAGCTACCACACCAGCATAAAGGCTGCGCCTTTTGAGGCATTATATGGTAGAAAGTGTAGATCGCCCGTGTGTTGGGTGGAAGTTGGAGATGTCCAATTATCAGGACCAGAGATAGTCTTTGAAACGACGGACAAAATTGTCCAGATTCGTGACCGTCTCAAAGCTGCCCGAGATAGGCAGAAGAGTTACGCAAATCCAAAGCGTAAAGCTTTTCACTTCGAAGTAGGTGACAAAGTGTTACTTAAAGTATCGCCCTGGAAGGGGGTGATGCGATTTGGTAAGAAAGGCAAGCTAAGCCCGAGATACATAGGACCTTTCAAGGTTATCGAACGTGTTGGGTCAGTTGCCTATAAGTTAAACTTACCGGAAGAGCTCAGTGGAATTCACAATGTGTTCCACATCTGCAATCTGAAGAAGTGCTTCGCTGATGAATCACTGGTAATGCCGCATACAGATGTGCATATAGATGAGAGCTTAAAATTTGTGGAAAAACCTTTGTCGATTGAAGATCGACAGGTAAAGAAGCTTCGAAGGAAGCATGTACCTATTGTAAAGGTCAAATGGGATGCCCGTAGAGGTCCCGAATATACGTGGGAGGTTGAATCCACGATGAAAGAAAAGTACCCTTATTTATTTCAGTAAATCTCGGGTCGAGATTTATTTTAAGGGGGTGAGGATGTAACACCTCGAAAATTCGTGTTCAATGAAATAACGACACGTGTCATGTAAGACAAAACGCGTTGTAAACCCGGATTTAATAAAGATTTTTTGGCTGGATTTAAAAGTGGTGTCATGTTAATTTTTACCTCTGAACAACCTCATTTGTAAATCCCAAGACCCAATTATATTTTTCAAACATCTAATATATCCTAAATCCAGAAATTCGTTGACAATAAATGAATTCGAAGTGCATGATGGGTTCCTATGGAAATTCCAACGGTTAACCTTCTTGTTCGACACTTTTGAAAAGGATCCAAGCAAACATAACATGATGGTAGGGTAAGTAACTGTTAAAAACCCATAATAGCAGTCCCAAACTGACAAAACAAGGACCCAAAGTCGAAATATGAGGTTGCCCTTTCGAATGCATGAAAGAACAAAAATTTTGGCTGCTGATGAACGCTTGCGCACCGCAACAATAAAAGCCTTACGGTGCGCAAGCAAGTTCCCAGCGACAAAAAACTTGCTGTTTGCTGTTATGCGCGTGTAACTTCCATTTAAACGATTTTCCTCATATCCCTTGGCCCCTAAACAACCCCTAAAATCTAGGACACCTGTGGGAATGTTGTGGTCAGTGCTAGACTTTGTTGTCAACACTTTGTGGTGTCTTGGTTCACTATATAAGGCTTCTATGTGCAACACTTGATCATTCATCCATCAAACGATCTTCTGATCAATTATGGAGCACAAGAGCACTCTCCAGGCCTTCCTAATCAACCATTAGACACTTGTAAGTTTGCTTAACCTTCTTAAATTAAGTTTAGCTTAGTTATTTAGCTAAAAGTCAAACCATCGTAATTACGGTTTGACTTCGAGATTAATTAATAATGGCTCAGTCAAATCTCGAATTAAAAGTACCTTTAAGTAGGTAATTATGTGGGTAATAAAACCTTAAAAGGGTTCCCCCTGATTCCCACTCTAACTAGGTCAAATGTCGGGTCAAACTTACTAATAAAAAGTCAACAGAATGTCTAAAATGCAATTTATGCATGATTAGCAATGTAGAACACTTATAACCTGTTTGATCATTAATATAACTTGGTAATGAATGTAAGAACATGTCTAAACATGTTCAACCCGACAATTTCCTGTTTAGACCCGGTTCGGAACCGAAAGTCGCATAGTTTGACTTATACTTTGACTTTCAGTTCTAGAATTATTTTAAACATACAAGGGTTGATACCTACTGATGTTTGAGGCAAATTATAATGTTTTAATAGTAAGCAAAAGTTGTTTAACTCAGACTTCAGTTTTGTGCTTTTCGGCTTATGTGAAATTACCAAAATACCCCTACGGGGCATAGTTTGATTATAATTGGTAAATTTCACATAAATACTTTATCCTACTATTATAACTTGGTAAAATAAGTATTTTTGATGATTACATCAGACCTGTAACTCAGGTAAATACTTAAACTCTTTTATAACCTTTTAAATGACCAAACTACCCCTACGGGGCATAGTTTGTGTTTAAATTCATTTCGGGCATAATAAATGATATCTTACTGATGTCACAACATATTAGGAGCGTATTAACTTAGGAAACCTGTAAATGGCTCTCATTATTACCCGTTACGCTTATACGCGTTCGGTCCGGTTTATGTAACTAGTTTACATAAACTAGTCTAAACGGGTCAAACCTTAACGGTTTTATCTCAAAATCCAGAATGTGTATGAAATTCCCATATTAAACAAGTCTCTGAACTTGTCGGGTCTAAATCACATTCTATCCGGTCTTCGCTTAATCGTGCGTACGAACCGTATCTTTGGAACTAGCCGGTCTAAGCTTAAGCTTAATTAAAGACCCGTTAGGATTCTAATAGGTTATTATAAACCTTCGTTCTAGATTAGGAGGACCAGTAAAAGCTACTTGCAATTTGCTTATTGTGATATATACTTTGCTCAGGTAAATACTTTTAACTTATTTTCCCTATACGGGCTTGGGTTACGGTATATAGTATACCGCTTGATCGGGCATCAAATCTTCCATCGTTGGGTGGTTAATTGAATAATTTGATCGGCTCGTTTAAACAGTCTTGTTACTTAAAGCCTTTGGGGGGTTGATGTATTGTAAAATACATCTTTATTCGCGTCTAGTTTTAGTCGGTTAGATAGTCGTTCGTGTCCGTTTTTAGCGTAGAATGTACATACTTTTGATTGTTTTATGTTTTCCAGGTCTTAACAGTAAAAAGGAGCTGAAACGAGAAAAATCTGGATAGGAGAAAGTTTGGCACGGAAATTGAGGAGCTCGGGAGTGAAACGAAGCGAAAATTCACAACTGAAGGTCTGAGGCGGCCCGCTTCAGCTTATACAACATTTCACGCGGGCCGCATCAACTTAAACAAGGATTTCCGGTATTATAAACGCTCGCGGCCCGCTTTAACTAACTCGAATCCTCAGGCGGGCCGCGTGGAAGTCTATTACGCGAAACAGTTATGCACAGCATCGGATTTTAGGGTTTTTGTATTATAAAACATCATAACCATCATCAGCCGAACATATCATCATTATTACGAATCTGGACGAACAAGGAACATCTTGGAGGCTGTTTTAGAGGCGTTTGAAGGTTCGGGAAGCTAAGGAATCATTGTGAAGCATTCGGGAGCACACGGGATTGGAGTTTCGGGTTCTATAATCTTGTTTCTCTTGATTTCGTTTGTTTTTGATTGTTGCATGATGAATTCTGAATTTTCATTGTTTGTTACTATGTTTTTGAACATGATTGTTGGCTAGACTTTCCGTACTACCTAGGCTATGATGAATGTTTAACAAAGATTGGATTTTTATTAGATTTTTGTCGTGGTTGGATTTTTCTTGTACTGTAAAAGCTATGGGAATTTAACTTGGTGCGTTTGTGTGCTTGTGATTGTTTTATTACTGTTTATTGCTTCATTCGATTCTTGGTGACGGTCTTTATCACGGAATAGAGTCGGGTTAGGGTTTTAGGTTTTGGTGAGTGTCTATATCACATAATAAACCTCTTGTCCTTTAGGGTGAAAATCTAGTAAGTAACCTTAGAAGTAGTATTCGGTAATCTAATAAAATCAAGTGTGCTGCTAAACTTGTCGCCGTAAAGCTCAAGGTTATTAATAGGTCTCGGTCTCGTTATAAGGGCTTAACTTGCCATTGTCTATTAAGCAAGCCAAGATTAAAACCCATAGCTGCTTTAGACGTTCGCGCTGTAAGGTAGAGCGTTTAGATAGGCACTTTCAAGAAACTAGAGGACTGTAAGGATAATCTAGAAAGCTGGTAATTTAACAACCTTTAGGGGATCTTAGCGTGCTCTTGAGAGGGATTAGGGGTCCTTAGATTTTCCTTAGAGGTGAGAATTTTACGATCCCAGCTCCATACCACAAAACTATCATTTAGGAATCCAATCCAAGTTAAACAGGAGTCTAGCCTAGGTAGCTTTCATCATCTCTTGAGTTCAGTCGTCGTTCGAGTTCGTGTCTAGTTCGTCTATTTTAGTTAATCTAGTTTAGTCGTTATTTGCATTCTTAGGATTTTTAGAAACCCCCCCCCCCAATCAATCAACAAATAGTCAGTCCGTGTCAGTCTTAGTCTAGATAGAGTCGTAGCGTAATCAGTAGAGTCTCTTGGGTTCGATACTCGGACTTCCTTAGGCTATACTACACTCGATCGGTACACTTGCCGGTTGTGTGTTTTAGGGTTTTAGGTCGAGTCTTAGTTTATAAATTTAAAACTTAGAGAGTCTAGAATTAGGGTAAATTTAGGTAGTTTAGTTAACCCGTTTCGAGCACATCAAGTTTTTGGCGCCGTTGCCGGGGATTCTTTGGTAATTGCGTTGATTTCTTTGTTTGGACTTACTTGACATATTCTGTGCTATTTGTGTTCGTTGAGTCGTAGGAGTCTAGAAAAAAATCAAAAATCCAAAAATATTTGCTTTAGTGTCTTTTCTAGGTTAGTGAGTCTTTGTTTGAGTCTTTTCGTTGTTCATAGTTGGTGGATGCCCCATACGCGCTCGCAGGGACCGCCGCCACCTTTGTTCATAGTCAAGTCTTCTGAGTCGTCTTCTTCGTCTTCTTCAGTTCCACAAATCACCCCCGCGTTCGACTTCACACCGAAGCCCTCACCTCACGTTTCACCACCACCATCCCGTTCACGTTCGCCTAGTCCTCCACCCACCATGGCGAATCGCACCGTTTACCAGCAGGCTACCACCGGTTTCACCGGTGTTACTTCACCCATCACCCTTCCTGACATCGCGAACGATGGATCTTGGCAGATTCCTTCTTACATCATGACCGCCATCACCAATTCCTGTCAGTTCCATGGTCGTGATGACGAGGATGCACCCGCCCACATAAATCGCATCACTCGTCTTTGTGGCACCTACTCCATTGAGGGTGTCAATCCAGATGCTAGGTACCTTCAGGTCTTCCCGTTTTCTCTCGCTGGGCGCGCAGCCGTCTGGTTCGATTCTCAGCCCGCAGGCACTTTCACTACTTGGGCTGGTCTTCGCGATGCTTTCATAGCAAAATACTTTCCGCCAGCCAAGGCATCTCGCCTTCGAGATCAGATACACTCCTTCCGCATGGAGCCTGATGAGCCGTACCACTTAGCTTGGGAGCGTTTTCAGACACTCCTCTCTCGTTGCTCACAGCACGGTTTGTCGGATTGGGCGTTAGTTGAGAAATTCTATAATGGTCTTACTCCTGAGATTAGAGCGCGATTCGATACTTCAGCAGGAGGTCAGCTTATGGGAAAGAAGACGGTGAATGAGTGCAATGATTTGTTTGAGAGTTTCGCACATTCTGATATGGACTACAGCACTACTAGCAGGACTTCCATTCCTGTTCGTACCTCCTCGGCCGGTCGAGGGGTAAACCAAGTTAGCTTGGGCACATCGGTAGCTGCTATAGTCGAGAGTGTGAAGCAAGATTTGAGGCAGGAGATGAGGCGAGAGATAGACGAGATTAAGAAGAAGGTTGATAGGTGTGAGCTTTGTAGGGGAGGTCACGACACACTTGATTGTCCTACACTTACGTTAGAGCAGGTTGAGTACATAGCGGGCCAGTCTAGGGGTCAGTTCGGTAGTAGTAATAGTTTTAACCCTGGCTGGCAGCATAGTAGTGGTGGTAGTTTTCGCCCTTCTGGCAATCCCCCTGGTTTTCCTTCTGGTCAGTATCAAAATAGGGGGCCGGGTCTTTACACGAGTAGTGGTGCAGGTTTGAGTAGTCAGTTTGCGAGTGGAGGTTCGAGTCAGGAGAGTCAGGGCAGTGGCAACGCCCCAGAGAGTGATATGAGTAGGATGGAGAAGTTGTTTGCTCAGATGATGACACACAGTCAGGCAATGATGACACAACAGCTGGCGACGCAGAAATCCTTAGATGAATTTATGCAAACTCAGAGTCAAATTAATCAGAATCACGAACTTCAGCTGAAAAATCAAGAGTCCACTCTTCTAGATCTTCAGAGGACAGTAGGGGATATAGCTAGGCGGTTGAAAGAGTCCCCTTATGGTCAGTATTCAGGTACCACTCACCCCGTTAATCATTATGTAAAAGCAATTACTACTCGCAGTGGAAAGAGTCTAGGAGAGGTTAGGAGAGAGAGAGTAGAGGAAGAAGAGGATGATTATGTAGATGAAGTGATTGAGTTGGAGGCTCCAGGCAAGGTGCAACATAGGTTAGACCCAGCAAGTACCGTACACGCCGAGAAGCCTCAGGTTGAGAGGAAAGTAGAGGAGCAGCCGAAGAAGGTTCGGCCATCGCCGCGAGTGATTGATATTTCTCGTCTTCCGTTTCCCGCTCGTGCTAGGCAGCAGATATATGTTAGTGAGTACGAGAAATTCTTAGAGATGTTCAAACAGTTGAAGGTAAATCTTCCGTTCATTGATGCTTTGAGATCCATGCCCAAATACGTTAAGTTCCTTAAGGATTTCCTCAAGCATAAGGGTAAGGTAGGTGAGAGTTCTAGTAATTCATTGAGTGGAGAGTGTTCTGCTGTGCTCCTAAATAAAATTCCTGAGAAACTCACTGATCCAGGCATTTTCACGATACCTTGTTTGTTTGGTGGTGATGTTAAGAACCATGCGTTAGCTGACCTAGGTGCTAGTATTAACTTAATGCCATATTCATTTTACGAAAAACTAGGCCTTGGTGATTTGCAGCCAACTAGGATGACCCTCTCGTTAGCCGATAAGTCAGTTAAGTATCCTAGAGGGATAGTTGAGAATTTGTTAGTGAAAGTTGATAGGTTTGTTTTTCCGGCCGATTTTGTCGTGTTAGATATGGAGGCCGATGATAAAGTTCCATTGATTTTAGGGCGCCCGTTCTTGAATACGGCTAAAGCAGTGATAGATGTCTTCTTAGGCACGATTACACTTAGAGCGGAGGATGAGTCGGTAGTTTTTAAAGTGAATAATGCGAGAGGGGCAAGTGAGAGCGTGGAGGCGATAGAGTCGGTGAAGAAGAGTGAGAAGGTTGAGAGAGAGGAGAAAAAAATGGTGAGTGAGCCGAGTTTAGAAAAGGTGTTAAAACCCAAGTGTGGGGATCCACCTGATAGGAAGATTGCGGGGTTGGAGGAGAGAATGTCAAGGTTAAAATCTAAGGTAGAGATACTGAGTCAGGCTCAGTGTGGGGATAGGTTTCGAGATGATACGTTTAGATTTAAACCGCTCGATGGAGATTCGAGAGAGTTTGAGGGAGTTAGGAGAGATGCGGGCGAAGATAGGAAAGATAGTGCTATAGCCCGTAAGGCCCGTATGAGTTGGTGTGAGTTCCGCATATACGATCCTCCGTGATTTTGTGAACATCTGTAATTACTTGTAGAGTTTGTATATTGAGTCGTATTTGGTTTCGTGTCGTGTCGTTAGTTAGGTTGTTAGTGTAGTTTGCGTCGTTTCGTGTTTTTGCGTCGTTTTGTGTGACGTAAAAGTTTTTGCAGGTACACTCCGTTTCACGAAGTCCGAACTCAGCATACGAGCATTGCCCAGGTACGTTTACTGTTCAAAACGAATAAATACGGGGCTAGGGGCAGTTTGGGTATTAACTAAAAGCCTAAAACAGTAATCTGCTGTTGCTGTTAATGAGTTTGCTGCTGTTAGCTGTCTAGGCGGCCCGCATCAACTAACCCAACATTAATACGCGGGCCGCTTTGACTTAAAGGAAGTTTCGAGTTGTTGGACACTCGCGGCCCGCGTCTACTTATCCTTATTTCTCAGGCGGGCCGCGTGGGTTTGTTATGTCGATCAACAGCAGTTTAGGCCCAAGTTTATTTTCACAAATTATTACCCATCATCCATTCAACCATTAATTCATAATTTTCACCATCATCACCACTGTTCCATACCACCATTGTTGGTTCGGGTTGTCGTATACGGGGTTGTATTTGCATTATACTTTTATTTTGTACCATGCGTCTAATTTAGAAGTTTTTGAGTCGTTTTTTTTTTAGAGTCGGTATTGCTTTGGTATTTTGCTTGTTTTTGTTGATGCAGGTTTGAATATGTACCACCCGTACTCAATCTCCATTCGGGTGATTTTGGAGCTGCTGATCGAATTTCGAGCATTTATCAAGCATGTCAGTTAGTGTCAAAGCCGATCGCGAACGAAATGCTATACGATCGAGCTGGATTGGACGAAATTTTTTGGAGCATACGCGTTATATAACCAGCTAAGTCCTTTCCTTTTATGCCCTTTGTCTTTTATTTCTTATTTTTTTTTAGTTTTTGAGTCGGTTTCCATCTTACATTGAGGGCAATGTAAAGTTTAAGTGTGGGGATGGGAACTATCGTTTAGTGTCTAGTTAGTTAGTGTCTAGTTAGTTTTGAGTCTTGAGTCATAAAAAATCGAAAAATACAAAAAAATTAAAAAATTGAAAAATCAAAAAAAAATTGAAAAAATGTAAAAATGTCTTTTGAAATAAGAAGTTTGCAAAAATAAAAACGGAAAATGATAGAATAGTCGGGTTTTTGTTCGGGTTCAAATAATAATAATATGAGATAAAATAATTGTGCTTGTGTCTAGTTTGGGATGCGCGGGTAGGCTTGGCTTGGTTCTAGGTTCCTTTGATCTTAAAATTACCTAATTGTCGGTCTACTAGTGGGTTCTCATCTAGGGAGAGTGAAGAAATTGAAACCGCCAATAATAGTATAAGGGGCACCGTTATAAGCTAAGATAGTTAGAGTTTTTATCATATCTCGCTGAAAAAGAAAAAAAATAGAATAAAAAGTGAGCTAGAAACTAAATGAAAGTAACACAGGTCTATGTATTCCGAGTTGGGGATAGCGACTCTACAGCCGGTTTACCTCTGGGATGTGTGAAATCGATTTGCCGAATAAAAGTACCGAAGCCTATGTATTCTGTGATTGGGGATCGCGACTCTACAGTCGGTTTACCTCTGGGTTAGGGAAAGCATCGTCTAGTCTCACGAATGAATGAAAAAAAAAAAAAAAAAAAAAAAAAAAAAAAAAAAAAAAAACAAGAAAAAAAATGGAAAAATAGATTTGGTTTAAACTCTCTTTATCTTGGTATAAAACGGTTAGGAAATAACCCAGTGGTTGTTCTTTTTGTCCTATAAGCTTGAGGGGGGATTATGTGGACTTACGATTCTTAGTGTGAGACCCTAAGTAGATTGACCATACTTGAACTAAATTGCATGATAAGGGCTTGGAACCGGGTTGGGTTTAAGTGGATCAAAATACTTGCAATCGCGGCTAACACGAGTTTCGATTTTAATAAGATAACTTATACCTTTGGCCCGTTCAATTATTTTGACTATGATTCCGTTTGCATAATTCTTTTTCGAGGACGAAAAAAGAGTAAGTGTGGGGATATTTGATGTATTGTAAAATACATCTTTATTCGCGTCTAGTTTTAGTCGGTTAGATAGTCGTTCGTGTCCGTTTTTAGCGTAGAATGTACATACTTTTGATTGTTTTATGTTTTCCAGGTCTTAACAGTAAAAAGGAGCTGAAACGAGAAAAATCTGGATAGGAGAAAGTTTGGCACGGAAATCGAGGAGCTCGGGAGTGAAACGAAGCGAAAATTCACAACTGAAGGTCTGAGGCGGCCCGCTTCAGCTTATACAACATTTCACGCAGGCCGCATCAACTTAAACAAGGATTTCCGGTATTATAAACGCTCGCGGCCCGCTTTAACTAACTCGAATCCTCAGGCGGGCCGCGTGGAAGTCTATTACGCGAAACAGTTATGCACAGCATCGGATTTTAGGGTTTTTGTATTATAAAACATCATAACCATCATCAGCCGAACATATCATCATTATTACGAATCTGGACGAACAAGGAACATCTTGGAGGCTGTTTTAGAGGCGTTTGAAGGTTCGGGAAGCTAAGGAATCATTGTGAAGCATTCGGGAGCACACGGGATTGGAGTTTCGGGTTCTATAATCTTGTTTCTCTTGATTTCGTTTGTTTTTGATTGTTGCATGATGAATTCTGAATTTTCATTGTTTGTTACTATGTTTTTGAACATGATTGTTGGCTAGACTTTCCGTACTACCTAGGCTATGATGAATGTTTAACAAAGATTGGATTTTTATTAGATTTTTGTCGTGGTTGGATTTTTCTTGTACTGTAAAAGCTATGGGAATTTAACTTGGTGCGTTTGTGTGCTTGTGATTGTTTTATTACTGTTTATTGCTTCATTCGATTCTTGGTGACGGTCTTTATCACGGAATAGAGTCGGGTTAGGGTTTTAGGTTTTGGTGAGTGTCTATATCACATAATAAACCTCTTGTCCTTTAGGGTGAAAATCTAGTAAGTAACCTTAGAAGTAGTATTCGGTAATCTAATAAAATCAAGTGTGCTGCTAAACTTGTCGCCGTAAAGCTCAAGGTTATTAATAGGTCTCGGTCTCGTTATAAGGGCTTAACTTGCCATTGTCTATTAAGCAAGCCAAGATTAAAACCCATAGCTGCTTTAGACGTTCGCGCTGTAAGGTAGAGCGTTTAGATAGGCACTTTCAAGAAACTAGAGGACTGTAAGGATAATCTAGAAAGCTGGTAATTTAACAACCTTTAGGGGATCTTAGCGTGCTCTTGAGAGGGATTAGGGGTCCTTAGATTTTCCTTAGAGGTGAGAATTTTACGATCCCAGCTCCATACCACAAAACTATCATTTAGGAATCCAATCCAAGTTAAACAGGAGTCTAGCCTAGGTAGCTTTCATCATCTCTTGAGTTCAGTCGTCGTTCGAGTTCGTGTCTAGTTCGTCTATTTTAGTTAATCTAGTTTAGTCGTTATTTGCATTCTTAGGATTTTTAGAAACCCCCCCCCCCCCCAATCAATCAACAAATAGTCAGTCCGTGTCAGTCTTAGTCTAGATAGAGTCGTAGCGTAATCAGTAGAGTCTCTTGGGTTTGATACTCGGACTTCCTTAGGCTATACTACACTCGATCGGTACACTTGCCGGTTGTGTGTTTTAGGGTTTTAGGTCGAGTCTTAGTTTATAAATTTAAAACTTAGAGAGTCTAGAATTAGGGTAAATTTAGGTAGTTTAGTTAACCCGTTTCGAGCACATCAGGGGTTAATGACCATGTCCCGGATATCCTTGGCATCATTTTACGAAATGGCCACGACTTAAGCGCGGGGTGTAGGCGTACACCCGTCAGTGCACAAAAGAATATTGTGGTGTGTCTATTGATCTTTAACCCGGACAAGATCCGGGCTACTGAACGCACAAGGAACATGTAATTCGTTCACAAGATTATATATTTAAATAATTCTCCCAAGTTAAATAAAATGTTTATGCCATGTGCATCCAAACCAATTTTCAATCATTTTCTAAAATGAGTCAGTTGATTGTATTTACCAGTGTAAACTGACGTATTTTCCCAAAAAGATTAAATGCAGGTACTAAGCGTAATTGGCTGGGATTTCTCCTTAGCATCGATAGAAGTCTCGCAAGCTTTAGATGCCTACCGTCTGTTGAACTATTATTTATTTCGATCCATCTGTGGATAAACTTCCGAATATTGTGACATTTGATATTACAATATTAAATCCGGTTGTATTATATCTTTTAAATTGCTTCCACTGTGCATATTAAATATTGTGTTGTTTGACTATTATGTTGCCAACCACGTCACGATACTCCCCACCGGGCCCACCGGTGACACGTGGAAATCGGGGTGTGACAAGTTTCTATCACTCCCACTATCCAATCAAATCATGCCATTTCAGCACCCAATATTCTATCACTAGTGATAGAAATGTAGGGGGTGGTATCACTAGTGATGGGATTCCAATGTACAAGTATTAATGCACAATGTACAAGATACTCATTCATCACCCTCCAACTTCAATGAGTTATATATATAACTCGTTATACTTGACCACGAGTGATAGAATTAGGCGGGGCGGTGTTCCACGGTGTTCAACGAGTGATACAATTGTATCACGGTTCCACCCCGTGTGGCCTAATAGAAGAACTTAATGAATAGTAAGTATACTATACTATTAATAGAAGAAGCGAATGAATAGTAACTATATTTGTTTTAAAAGTTTTTTAATATGTGTTACGTAGTTCTTTTATATATCTTATGTAACTTTCGTTTGTTTTTTATCGATGTAATTCACGTGTCAGTATTTTTTGATCATATCAAGATTTTTTTGTTTTAAAGGTTTTTTTTATATGTGTTATTTAGTGTTTTTTATATGTGTAATGTGGTTGTTTTATATATCTTACGTAACTTGCGTTTGTTTTTTATCGATGTAATTAACGTGTCAGTATTTTTTGATCATATCAAGATTTTTTTTCTCTATGGGTTGCTGTAACGAGTGTAGATGACGTAACAAAACAAACCGATACCTATCAAATTCCCACCGTGTTGGTATATTTTTGGTCACATCATGATTTTTTTTCTCTATTGTTTAGTTAAACAAACTGATACCCACCCACCGCGCAACGTGCGGATTTAATAACACTAGTTATATTGAAATCTGAATTTAAATGATAACATTTTGTTTTTCTTGAAAAATCAAATAAAATTATAATTAGAATGAACTTTTTTAAGTAAAGGAATTCGACATTCATTTCAAATTGGAACGAGTTAAACCAAACTAGTTGAAATATCTCTCACCATCACCACCACCACCACCTTCACAATAGCCGCCCCTGCCGCCACACCTCTTCAATTGTTGTCACAAATTGTCCATGCTTATTTTAATTTAGTGTAATATCGTCATGTCACCCTCACTTGCGCGACTCAAATGAAACACAACAACCGAAAATGCTCATATGACTTAGTTACAATCTCTTATTCCTAAATAACAAAACTAACAAAGCAGATAATTTATATAAGATTGAACCACATGACACCATCTGATCACTACAACCTCCATAAACAAAAACCCGAAAAATCATTCAGCATTGGGTACATACTCTGCTACTTCATTAAAAGATGCAACCAATATTTCAGCAAGGCTAGGTTGTGAACGAGACTGTCTTTGAGATCCTGAAACTCTAGGTTTTTTTTCGCATTAAGAGAAGGTGGAAGCGACTGCTTTTTGAGTGACTTCCAAATTACTGGTTCCGGAAACTTCCAAAGGTCTTCCAACATTGACATGTTGAAGAAACAATCAGGCCGTTGTTCTTCTGCTGATACATGATTATGGCCCCGCCCTCGCCCTCCACCCTGTCCTGACCCATGGCATCTCCCTCTTCCATATCTTGAACCACCGGTGAAGTGACTTTACGGGCTAGGAAAACCAACACCTCGTGGGCCATGGTAACCTCTAGGGTGAGGACTATTGCCCCTCCAACTCGGGTTGGGTAATTGTGGTTGGTTAGAGATTTGAATAAATATCCTTGTGGTTGTTGCATTTGCGGATTTAGCAATTGGTTTATATGGGGTTGGACAGAAGGTGAGGGCAATATTTCGTTGTTCCATGGCCCTATTGAACAAAGAAAATAAGTATATTGATAACAAAACACCTTTTACTGCATGCCAACAACTATAGTTAAGTATTAAGAAAATCAAATACTGATGTAGGCATAAATGGCAATTTCAACCCACTGTGAAGGTTCAAATAAGAAGAATTTTTTTGTAGAAAGAAAAAGAGTAAACTGCCATTTTGGTCCCTGAGGTTTCGTCACTTTTGCCACTTTAGTCCAAAACTCAAAACTTTTGCATCGGGGCCCCTGTGGTTTCAGTTTTATTGCCATTTTGGTCCAAAAGTGAAATCATGTCATATTTCTCAAATAAAATCATGGTTTTTTTTGTCCTTTTTCTCAATTTAATGAAGGGCAAAATTGTAACACCCCAACCCGGAAGGGCTGACATGTCACTCTTACAAATATCAATCCCACAAATCTATAAATGAATCCTAATTACATTTTCTTACATTACTGAAATGAAACAAAACTTGATCTTCAAGTCACTCCTCACTTATTTCCCCAAGTTTCCCATATTACTTGTCAAACATATAAGACAAGGCTGAGCCAAAAAGTTGTTCACTAACGGGGAAATCAATAGTACTTGTAAAGACGAACAAATAAGAACGAAACACCACATAACGGAAGCTGAACCGAGACTGACATTGAACCACATTTGAAACTAAAACAATTTTCCTTCTCTCAAATAGTTTTACTTATAATATAATATTGTTTAAAAACCCCAATTCCTTTGAAACAAGAAAATTATCAGAATTACTATATTATGAACAAACATTTAGATTTAAATCAAAATCTAATTATAACTCGAATTTCGTAACAAATCATTATTTAGTCAAAACAACTATATTTGAATATATATATATATATATATATATATATATTATGTTAGAACCCCGTGTATTACACGGGTTGAATAAATATAATTTTATATATACTAAATAATAAAATAGTTACATCTTTTAAAAACTCGTGTATTGCACGATTTGAATAAACACATGTCTTGCACGAATAATGCAATCCGTTAAAACATTTAGTCATCAAGATGTGTTTTCTAATAAAAGGAACTTTGAGGTACTATTTACTTATTTTAACATCTCACTTTATTTTTTATTAGGTTAGAGAGTTGTGTGTTACATGGTTTATAACATTTTACTTTGTTTTTTTTATTTATTATTAGGTTAGAACTTACGTATTACCTAATGTTGGATAATCAGCAGAAAAAAAGAAAAGAAATATTTTAGTAAAAAATATTAAATATACAAGAGATAAGTTGGATATTATGAATTAATATTATCATTTCATTGTAGTGTAAAACGGGATAATGGGATTCTTTATTAGAAATAAGATTCTTTTTTTTTTGAACGGCTAACTGCTTTCTACGTCTAAACCCACCCTTTCGGAGCTATGTCCAAAGGCTGACTACTCCAGCACCGCTAGAAATGTATAAAAAATATATATGATCTACATGTATTAAATAAATCATTTTAACGAAACAGATGATTAAAATAAATATTTTTATTTCAATATGTGATTATCAGTTATCCTTGTTCTTATCATCAAAATATAAAAACAACTAAAACTACCAATTAAATAAAATCTTTATCTTTATAAATATTTAAAACGCTAATATATTTTTTTAGATTTTAATAATTAATATATGATTATAATAATTAATATATTATTATCAGTTATCTTTGTCTTTATCATTAAAATCTCTTCTACAAATTTTAAATTTAATATTATCAATAATTGACTTTCGATAATAAATATTTAGAAAATTTCGATAATAAATATTTAGAAAAATAATTAAGACTGCCTCATAAAACGCCATGTGTCCCTAACATGGTTTCTTTTATTATATGTATATATATATATATATATATATAGGGTAAGGATAGTGTAAAAGGGGCCTAAAGTGTGAGAAATGTATTATAACACTATATATAATACTATATAACACCATATAAACAACATATAACAATATGTAACACCATATAATACCAAATAACACTATGTAACACTATATATCATTATATAACAAATATAACACTATACATCTATCATAGACATGCTATCAGACAACCTATAGTGTTATATTTGTTATATAATGATATATAGTGTTACAAAGTGTTATATGGTATTATATGGTGTTACATATTGTTATACGGTGTTTATATTGTGTTGTATAGTATTATATATAGTGTTATAATACACTTCTCACACTTTAAGCACTTTTTACAGGATCCTCTACCTATATATATATATATATATATATATATATATATATATATTTAATTAACAAAATAGCTTAGACAACCTGAGTTTTGAAAACATAGAAATCTAATACCTGTAAAGATTATGCAAAACGATACTGGAAACAAAACAATTCTAAAACAAATACTGAGGCGGACACCGTATAAATGCTGAAAACAGAGACCAAAATTCTGGCACTGAAACAATTACTTATGTAACTTGAAATCCCAATACTTTTTACAGAACAGATACTGAACACAATCAGAGGCATATAAACATATCATAACAGATACAAGACATACGTGACTACACATAACAATAACACAAGTCACGTAATATAGAAGCACCCACGAGCCTAAACAGAGGGGTACACAGCTATAGTCCATGTACTCAACAGGACTCAGGAGTCAGAGCTAAGATCGATCTATTCGCCTCTAGGGGCCAGGTGCTACACAAGCACAAACTAGAGACGCCGTGAACTTTAGTTACGCACCGTCACGATGTCATTGACGCCCCAACGACAAGTACTTATAATTGCTCGGGTGACAGAGTACAAAGCGTATCAGAAATAAATGTATATATACTGACATAAGTCTAAGGGGAACATGCAATAACGAGCACAAAATCTAAGGTCTATCGCATGCTACAATAAGTACTAATTATATAACAATACGAACCGAAACATCTAACGAAACATCCGTACTACAAAGTAACGGATATGAATAAAATACCATGATGACAAGGACAGGAACCGTACCAACGAGTAACGAAAAATAAAAGTATACTACGATGAAAAGAAAACAGAATCCGTACCTTATTAGCAAGCAAAGCAAAGTAGCACAATTCAAGTCCTCCTCAAAACGTACGAGAGCCTATATTCCATTTTTTTATATTTAAATTACATGACACAAAGTTAATTATCTGATTCATTGACGATCAATTTTCCCGGCGACTAATACGACTCTTGACTAATTACTTTAAACGGATTAGAACATGTTCAAAGATGTAAAAAAAATCATATCCATCCCAAAAGAAGTTTAAGACCCATATATTATATTAACACGCCAAAATTCATTTATATACTACCCCATTTCATTATTTTCATAAATATTTTTAGCCAACAATCTAACTAAATAATATTTATACAAATTGAACATACATTAACGTAATATCTTATTTTATTCTAGGAAATAAGAAAGTGTTTTTAACCATATGATTTATTCAAGGTTTAAGTTTCTCATCCATTTTGACCACACCTAACTCAAACCGTTAAATGTAAGCACCATATTGAATTCATGTTCAAAATAACCAAACACGTAACTACCATAATAGTCAATCCCATGGCCATGCACCATATGATGAATATGGATCTTGACACAAGCAGATTTAATTTGCATCTTAACGGATTCAAATAAAACATATATTTAATTCGATTAACATGAACTCCTAACGCGGTGATCTTTTGAGACTTGTTGATTAGACTGCGGGGTATGGGGCGGGGGTTTGGGCGTGGGTTGGCTGAAAACGCCCAAGCCACCACCCCGGGTGGGCATGGGTTTGGGCGTGACCCCTTTGGCGTGGGATTCAGCCCGGGCGTGGGGCGGGCTAGTAAGTGACATGACATGCTCTAAATGGTCAAACCAAATTCATGCCCCCCAACCCAAGCCCCCAACCCAAGCCCCACCATACCCCATGGGCGTGGGTTTTGGTGGTGGGTTTTTTCCCATTCCACGTGTCAACATATGCCCCAACCCAACCCACGCCCCAACCCAAGCCCCCCATATCCCGCAGTCTTATTTAGAAACATATATATGGCGGTCTATATCTATAAGTACTTTTATTAAGAGAAAATCGGATATTGGATATGTAAAGATATGTACTTTTAAGAAGTTTATGGTGGTGCATATTTCTAATCTTAACATCGATCAACACCTGTGGTTAAACTACAAATAAAGGAAATTCCAAACTAGCTTATGTGTTGACCTTAGAGCCAAGATTAAACTAGAGCAAGAAGATACATCATTATCTCATGCATATTACGGTTTGTTACTTAGTCGCCGGAACCAAATCAATCGTCACAAAAGACATACAATGATGGAGGCTCGAACCATTACCTCAACTAATCAGACGGAGCAGCGCCAATCTAAATGCGACGGTGCTGGTTAAACTTGTGCGGAAGTGGTTGGCTAAACTGACTTGAACGGAAACAAGCGGAGAGGGGCGGTTACTGCGGAGTTGTGGCGGCGGTACGACGGTGTGTGGCGGTGATGAGGTGGTATTGAACATAAAGCAAAGCAGAAACCGATGCGTGGAGTTCGAATGCCGTGCCAACGCTTAAAACTAAATTGAAGATCGACTGGAACAAGTAATTCCACAATTTTCGTCAAGTTCGTTTGAAGGAGATAAGTATGAAACGGAATGAAATAATGGATTGTTTTTTTTTTTTTTTTTCAAAAGGAATGGACGGTGGATGTGGTGATTTATTATTGCCATGGCTGAAGATCTCAATTTTTGAGTTTACAAATCAAACTTGTCACATATGGATTTTATTATTTTAAGGCCAATTATTTACATCTATTTTTAGAACAATCTGATATATAACCAAAGAAAATAATCGTTGAAAAAAGTATACATTTGATAATAGACAAAATCTTTTACATATATCATATACTCATTTAGTTTATGACAAAGTTTACATCTTAATTGGTCTAACTATTTATTAAATTGCCAAACTTTCAATAATAATTATTATTATTATAAAAAAATAAATTTCAAATGTTACAAAAATGGTCATTATAAGCTTTCTTTCTACCCTAATTCTCTCTAGCCGTTACTCCAAACTTGGATTAAACTCCCCTGAGTTCATATATTCATGTTGTGATTCATATATTCATGCTTGCTGTTGTGGTATTAAAGGCTTTGAATTCGTTATCTTTCCTGCGGTTATGAGGATCCAGCCCTTAACATGGATTAAACTCCCCTGAGTTCACAGTAATAGGGGTTGTAGGTTGTAACCCATCCGATATTGTGGTATCAGCATTGCTATTCATGTCCATCTCAATATCTAAATTGGAACTAAGATTTTCAACAGGATTCAGACTACTCGTGGGTTGGACAGTCAACAACAAGGAGTTATCACGGTACTCAGAATTGGGATTCAACATATTACCTAGGTTTGCGTCTGAGGATGTAGAACAGGGGAATCCACTCCCTGAATTAATCGCTGAGTTTCATTTCCTGCTTTCGTCACATACAAGCCCTCAGATTGCTGGTTTCCTTCAGACATACGTTTCACCCAGGACCCAAGGGCCGCAACGAAGTTGGAGCTGGCCAGTTCATGTATAACAACCTCCAAAATTATTTCCGACACCCCTAATATGTTTAGAGGGCCCCTATACGTCTTAAAATACACCACGAATACGAAAACCGAGCCCAAAATACCTTTATATAATTAAAAATAAAATAAAAACAATTAAAATGGGTCTGCCGAGGGCGCGACAGCCTACCCTTAGTTCTACGCGGGCCGCGAGCGCCTGGACAAGAGGCGGCACCCGGAGCTGCCACGTGTCGTGTGCGTGTCAAAGCTAGGCCGCTGAGTGGCCAAGGCTAGGGCCTACACCCCCTAGCTCGCGGGGCGCGTAAGCCCCTTGCGTGGTCTACGCGGGGCGCGAGGGACGGCCGAACCAGCCCTATAAGAAGAGGGCATCGGCAGTTCAAATTCGTCGTCCATTTTCTTTCAATTGTCTCTCATTTCTCTATAGTAGGCACTATACCCGGGCATAATACCCCCCTAAATAACGAAGTTCTGTCTCGTTGTAAGTATCATAACCCCCGGTTACGTATTAGATACGCTGCCCGATTGATCTAGTGCTCCGTAACGGCTGTCGTGGTTATTTGACAATTTGTTCTGCTGAGACCAAAATTTTATCTGTTACGTTAGGAAATTATCCACGGAATTATGTGCGTATATTATTATTGTTGTGTGTTATTTGACAATTTGTTAGTTTACAGTATGAGCGACCAAGGACCTTCAGGCGCTTACCGTCAGTTGTCTAGCTCACCTAGGGACGAAGGCACCTCTTCATAGCCTACCCTCTCGGGGTATTCGGCTGACACTGAAGACGGGATTTTCGTGTTCAAAGCACAATCTGAAGAGCCATTCCCTCCTAAGAAGAGAGGATGGTTCAGCAGAGGAATATATATATATATATATATATATATATATATATATATATATATATATATATATATATATATATATATAGGGGTATATATATATATATATATATATATATATATATAGGGGATGGATCATGAGAAAACTAGTTTAAATGAGAAAACCAAAAAAACTAACTAAAAAAGCCTAAAAAACATACCAAATTTTTTTTCTTAAATTTTTATAAAAAAATCGCAGGTTTTTATGCATGAAATTTTTTTTTTAAAAAAATAATTTTTTTTGTTGTATTGCATATGTGCACTATTACGGATATAGTGCACATGTGTAGTACACATATGATGCACATGTGCAGTACAACAAAAAAATTAAATTTTTTTTTGTATATAAAAACTAGCGATTTTTTTATAAAAAAATTGTAAAAAAAAATTTGGTATGTTTTTTAGCTTTTTTCTAGGTTTTTTTAGTTAGTTTTCTAGTTTTCTCATTTATATGTAGTTTTCTCATGATCCTCTCCCTATATATATATATATATATATATATATATATATATATATATATATATATATATATATATATATATATATATATCTAGACAACAGCTACGGATGCATACTAGTATTGTATTTTCAATTCCAGTTGTATTTGTAATATATATAGATACATAATATAAAATAGAGTAAAGGTCGCAATGTTCGACGATTTTGATCAATATGCTTGTTGTGTGATTGGTTGCATTAAATATTATCTTGTGATATTAATAAGTGGTAAATGTTTAAAATTCAGATGGACAACGAAGTGAATCAAGAAAACCAGAATAACGATAATAATGGAAACTAAGTAGATAACAGTGCCATCCAACACATAGTAGCACAAGGGATTATAGACGCAATGCCATATATTATCAAAACGGTTAAGGAAGCGGATAATAAAAGTAATAATGGCAGTAAACGACCTATTGAACCAGAACACAGCGTAAACAATGGACCAATACTTCAAGTGCCCATTCCTAAAAGAAGAAGAACTATGTCTTATGGTTGTTCTTATAAAGAATTCTGGTCTTGTAAACCAATAGAATTCTCGGGCAATGAATGACCCATTACAGCTCTACACTGGATAGAAAAGACTGAGGCAGTCTTAAAAATAAGCAAATGCGCGGAAGATGATAAGATAACGTTTGCTTCCAATTTGTTCAAGAACTCAGCTTTAGAATGGTGGAATACTATCCTCCATTCTATGGGAAGTGACAGGGTTTACAATATGGAATGAGAAGAATTTAAGAATATAGTGGAAAGGAAATTCTGCCATCCCAATGAAAAGGAACAGATAGCAAATAAGTTCTTAAACCTTAGAATGACTGGAGTAGATAGTAAAGGTTACACTACTACTTTCTTTGAATATGATAGAATAGTGCCAACCCTTGCATCACCAGAACCAGTATTAATCTCCCGCTACATCTGGGGATTAATTAGTGAGATTAGACATGTAGTCAAGGCAGCTAGGGCTCAAACTATAGAAGAAGCTGTAGAATTAGCAAACACCTTGACTGATGAATTAGTGTGTACACGAGAAGAGGACCAGAGGAGAAACCTAGCTCAAAGGCTTACCCAGGAATTTCGTTATGGAAATTCCAACTGTGGGAAAAATGTAGGTTCTACCTCTGCACCTTACTGTAAAGCTTGCAAGAAAAAGCATTCAGGAAGATGCTCCACTTACTGCAACTTCTGCAAGATACCAGGACACAAAGAAGAAGATTGTAGGAAGAAACCTAGTAATGGAGTGTTGTCACACCCCTATTTTCCACGTGTCACCGGTGGGCCCGGTGGGGAGTATAGTGACGTAGTTGGTATCATCATAGACAAACAACACAATGTAATAATGCACAGTGGAAGCAAAGATAGATTCATTTCAACTTTAATAAAACGTAATAATAAATATCACTGATAGTTGAAACGGATCCACAGGCGGATCAAATAAAATAAGAAATTGTTCAACAGTTTAATGTCGTCCAAGCTTGCGAGACTTATTGTGGACGCTCTAGAAGACAGCCAGCCTATTACGTGTAGTACCTGCACTTAACCTTTTGGAAAAATACGTCAGTTTACACTGGTAAATACAAATTAACTGACTCATTTTGAAATGATTGAAAATTGATTTGAATGCTCATGGCACAAAAATATTTTATAACTTGGGATAATTATATTACATAATCTTGTAAAGGATTTACATGTTACTTATGCGTTCAGTAGCCCGGTTCGTGCCGGGTTAAAGATCAATAGACACACCACAATATTGAGTTATACACTTGACAGGTGTACGCCTACACCCCGTGCTCAGGTCGTGGCCATCTCGTAAGATAATGCCGAGGATATCCGGGACATGGTCATTAACCCCCCAAAGGCTTTAAGCAAACAAAACATACAATCAAAACATAGCATCTCAATAAATTTAACCACTATTCGATTAAAGAATTTAATGCTAGACCAAGCGGTATTTTATATACCGTACCCCAAGCCCGTATAGGGAAAATAAGTTAAAAGTATTTACCTGAATAAGTATCAATCACAATCAAGAAAAATGCAAGTATCTTTTACTGGTGCTCCTAATCTGGAACAAAGGTTTATAATAACCTATTAGATTTCTAACGGGTCTTTATTTAAGCCTAAGCCTAGACCAGTTAGTTTTCAAATGACGATACGGTTCACGCACGATTAAGCGAAGACCGGATGGAAATGTGAATTTGACCCGACAAGTTTGAAGACTTGTATAATATGGGTTTACTAAACACATTCTGGATTTTGAGACAAAAATGATAATGTTTGACCCGTTTCGGCAAATTTATGTAAACTAGTTACATAAACCGAACCGAACGCGAAACGTGCGTTACGGGCGACCATGAGAGTCATATGCAAGTTTCCTGAGTTGATATGCTTTAATTATGTTAAAATATCAGCAAGATATCTTCTATTATGCCCCGAACGTATTTAAACTCAATTTATGCCTCGTAAGGGCATTTTGGTCATTTAAAAGGTTATAAAAGAGTTAAATTAGAAATCTGAGTTACAGGTCTGGTTTGTACAGCAAACATACTTAATTTAACATATTATAACAGTAGGGTATGACCCATAAGTGAAAATTATCATTTAAAACCAAACTATGCTCGTTAGGGGTATTTTGGTAATTTTACAAGTGCTTAAAATGTCAAAATCGGGAATCTGAGTTTATAAACTTATACTTACTGTTATTTTATAAAAATATGCTAAAAACATCAGTAGGTATCAACCTTATAGATTTAATATGATTATAGTACATACTATGCGATAAAAATGCGTAAAAAGGCGATTTGAAGCCATTTCCGGGTTTGTACAAGAAAGCTGAAATTTTTATACTTCCAGAAGGTTCAACATACTTTATTTAATAATTAAAATCAGTAGGAAGTGGTTTGGGGTCAATCGGATTTATAAAACTCGTTTTATGGCCAAAAAGGGCAATTTCGGTATTTACCGAATTAAACTTAGAACCCTATGTTATGATCAGCCAAAAATAAAATAAAAATCTTTAAAAATCCTAAAATATCATATAATATCAGTGAGTAAAAAGTTTTATATCAAAAAGTGGGTTTAAGTGGGTTATATGCTAATTACGCCGTTTAAGTAACATAAAGCTTGTAATTTACGATAATGAGCATATCTCTTAAACTAGGCCACAAACTGATATGAAATTTTCGGTGCAAGTTTATATATCAGTATCAAACGTTTCTACTCTTTCACTTTTTCAAAAATCACGTTTTATAGCAAAAAGGGCAAAATAGTCATATTTAAGCATAAACCGGTAACATGCATATGAATCGGTTAAACATGGAACCAAGATGTAAAATTCCAGAGAGTTAAACATATATGAAAGTTGGTCTAAAATATGCTCTAATGCAGATCTTAACATGCATGTACGGATCAGAACCGATAGTCAAAGAAAAAGTCCATTTATGAGACTTTCGGTTCCGATTCGGGTGTAATACAGAAAATTGTCGAGTTGATCAAGTTGAAACATGTTCTTACATTATTTATAAAGTTATTTTGATGATCAAACAGGTTGCATGTAGCCTACATTACTGATTATGCTTAAATTTGCAAAAACACATTCTGTTGACTTTTTATGAAGAACTTTGACTCGACAATTAACATGCTTAGAGTGTGAATCTGAACATACCCTTTTAGGGGTTTGTTATACTCATAAATACCAACTTGTTGGTACTTTTGATTCGAGATATGACTGAGCACATTTCGTTTAATTGCAAAGTCAAACTATATTTACGATATGTTTGACTTTTAGCTAGAACACTAAGCTAGAACGAATTAGAGGGTGATATAAACACTTACAAAGGTCCTAATAGAGCTTAGATATCACTAGGAAGCAGCCTTCACGTCCAGAGAGCTCTAGGAATGATCCTTTTGCCAAGTTGAAGTTGCAAGTGCTTGAATGTTTACTACTTGGTGCCTTTAAAGCAACTTTGATCAGATTTTATGGATGTTTCAGAGTGTTTCTGATGTTGTGAGATAAATACAAATGTCCTAGAATGCATGTATACCCATTGGTGAAGTGCCTGAGTCGAAAACAGCTGGATACAACTCTCAAAACCGGACTGACTGGCAGCTGTCGCGACTTTTGTCGCTGGGCGCTGGGTCGCGGGCCGCGACAGGTCCCTCGCGGGCCGCGTACGAGTGGTCGACCAGCATTATAAGTTTCAGCCATGTTGCGATTTAGTCCCTGATCTTTGAAACGTTGTTTTGTTCGTTTATTTGGCACTCTAGACCCTCAAATCTGATTTTTATGAACCTTGGGACTTTTGTAAACTTGGGTATGTCCTCGGTTCACTTTGCGCTTACCCGAAAAGTCACGAAATTCACGATTACGTATTTAACCTTTCGTGTATGGTTTTAATCATAACTTTCTCATACGTTCACGAAACTTCACGAAATTTTTATCACATGCTCTTGTGAGTATATTTTATTTTTACAAAGCTTCGGGTTTGCCAAAAGATCACTCAGAGGTATAAATTTAACATGTTGACACGTTTAGCCCCTGTAGTTTGTAATTCCTCACTTTCTTACATCTTTCGCTTCGTATGATCCATGATTCTTCCGTTTAAGATTATAAACACCATGTAGGGTTATTGTAGGCCCTATTTATCAGTTGTTGACACTTTGGACCCTTGAATTTACATAGTTTCACCGTTTGTCAACTTTAGTCCCTCTAAAGTATGTTTTCGCATATTCAAAGTCCGTGACACGTGTCAGTACATTATTGGACCTGAATTTCCGAGGTGTTACAAGTGTGCTTCAACTGTGGAGAAAAAAGGCACATCAAGCCACACTGTTCGAAACTAGCTCCGGCCATGAACAACAAGACTACTAAAAATGCTAGAGCATTTGTGCTGACCGCAGAAGAAGCAAAGATGATCCCGAACGTGATTGCCGGTACGTTTTTAGTTAATGATGTTTTTGCTAAAGTATTATTTGACTCTGGTGCAAACCAAAGTTTTATTAATATTTCATTTTGCAAACTTCTCAATCAACCATTAACTAAACTCCCACAAGAATGTCTAGTAGAGACAGCAAATGGAGAAACCCTTAAGATTACCGAAATCTTGCAGGAAGCAAGAATAGAATTTTTAAATCAAAGTTTTATTGCAAACTTTTACCCAATGAATCTGGTAGGATTTGATGTTGTATTAGGAATGGATTGGTTAATAGCCAATAAAGCAAGTATTCTATGTGATCAAAAGTCAATCCAAGTAAATTCACCAAAGGGTGAAAAAATCACAATTAAAGGAAATAAGCCGTCTAGATCCACAAAATTCATCTCTGTGATGAAAATAGCAAGTTATGTGAGAAAAGGATCATTAGTGTATTTGATTTCTATAATCATTAACACTAAAGGAAAAGAACTGAAGAAATTCTAGTAGTATCTCAGTTTCCAGATGTGTTTCCAGAAGAATTACCAGGACTACCGCCGGACAGGGAAGTTGAATTCCGAATTCATCTACTACCGGGAACAGCACCAATTGCCAAAGCACCTTACCGTTTGGCTCCGGCAGAAATGCAAGAGTTAAAGAAACAATTGGACGAATTGTTGGAGAAATGATTCATACAGCCAAGTTCATCACCATGTCGAGCACCAATCTTGTTCGTCAAAAAGAAAGACGGGTCAATGCGAATGTGCATTAATTATCGTGAATTAAATAAAGTCACGATTAAAAATCGGTACCCATTACCGAGGATCGATGATTTATTTGATCAATTGCAAGGTGCTCGATTTTTCTCTAAGATCGATTTACGCTCATGATATCATCAATTAAAGGTACAGGAAGAGGACATTCCTAAGACCGCTTTCAGAACAAGGTATGACCATTATGAATTTACTGTCATGCCATTCGATTTAACCAATGCCCCAGCTGCATTTATGGACATGATGAACCGAATATGTAAGCCATATTTGGATAAATTCATAATTGTCTTTATAGATGATATTCTCATTTACTCCAAGAATAAAGAGGAACATGCAGCGCATCTGCATGCACTCCTAAATTTGCTGAGAAAAGAAAAGCTTTATGCCAAGTTTTCGAAGTGTGGATTTTGGTTAGAAGAAGTACAGTTTCTTGGGCATCTAGTCATTCATGAAGGAATTCATGTGGATCCTACAAAGATTGAAGCGATTACCAAATGGAAAACCCCTGAGTCACCAACCGAGGTTAGAAGTTTCCTAGGATTGGTCGGTTATTATAGAAGATTTATCCGAGATTTTTCTAGAATAGCCATTCCCTTAACTAAGCTAACTTGTAAATCTGTTAAATTTGAATGGGGACCAAAACAAGAAGAAGCCTTTAGAATTCTTAAGCAAAGATTAACCAATGCACCCATACTAGCGTTACCAGAAGGAACTGAAGACTTTGTAGTCTATTGTGACGCTTCTAAGCTAGGTTATTGATGTGTGTTGATGCAACGTCAAAAGGTTATAGCCTATACATCTAGACAACTTAAGAATCATGAAGAGAATTATTCAACTCATGATTTAGAATTAGGAGCCATGATTTTTGCCCTTAAGATTTGGAGACATTACCTTTACGGTCGTAAGTTTACCATTTTCACCGATCATAAGAGTTTAAGGTATGTCTTCGGGCAAAAGGAGTTGAATATGAGACAAAGACGCTGGATGGAAATTCTTAGTGATTATGATTGTAATATCCAGTATCATTCAGGAAAGGCAAATATATTAGCCGATGCTTTAAGTCAAAAGTATCACGAAAAGCCAAAAAGAGTATGTTCTCTTAAATTAAATCTACAAGTAGATCTAAACGAACAGATTAGAAAAGCACAAGAATCAGTAATCAAGGATGATACTGAAAAATTGAAAGGAATGATTAAAGAACTAGAACAAGGAACAGATGGAATATGGAGATTCTATAAGAAAAGAGTATGGATACCCAAATTAGGAAAACTACGCCACCGTATATTAGAAGAAGCCCATAAGTCTAAGTATACGATGCATCCTGGAAGTGATAAGATGTACCAAGATTTAAGAAAGAATTTTTGGTAGATAGGAATGAAAAATGATATAGCAACTTATGTTGCCAAGTGTCTAACCTGTTCACAAGTTAAAGCTGAAGATCAGAAACCCTCAGGTTTGTTGCAGCAGTTAGAAATGCCGGTCAGGAAATGGGAATTGATAACAATGGATTTTGTTACCAAATTACCCAAGACAAGAAAAAGGTAATGATACTATCTGAGTGATTGTAGATAGGTTAACTTAGTCAGCTCATTTCTTACCAATGAAGGAAACTTTCAGTATTGAACAATTAGCTAAGTTATATGTAAATGAAATAGTTTCATTATATGGAATTCCTTTATCAATTGTTTCTGATAGGGATAGCCGTTTTACCTCTCATTTTTGGACTAGTTTCCAAAATGCAATGGGAACCAAGCTGAATCTAAGCACCGCTTATCATCCCCAAACGGATGGACAAAGCGAAAGGACAATTCAGACAATGGAAGATATGCTTAGAGCTTGTGTAATTGATTTCAGAGGTAATTGGGACGATCATCTGCCACTAATAGAATTTTCTTACAATAACAGCTATCATACCAGTATCAATGCTACACCATTCGAAGCACTTTATGGACGGAAGTGCTGAACTCCAGTCTGTTGGCCAGAAATTGGGGAAAAGCAACTATCTGGACCCGAGATAGTACAAGAAACAACCGACAAGATTGTCCAAGTCAAGGAAAGACTGAAAGCAGCACGTGATCGACAAAAGAGTTATGCTAATAACAGGCGAAAGCCGTTGGAATTTCAGGTAGGAGACAAGGTGTTATTGAAAGTTTCTCCTTGGAAAGGAGTGGTGAGATTCATCAAAAGGGGAAAGCTAAGCCTCAGGTATGTTGGACCTTTTGAGATTATTAGAAGAATAGGACCTGTAGCCTATCAGCTACAACTGCCAGAGGAAATGGCAGGAATACATGATGTATTTCATGTATCTAATCTCAAGAAATGCTTAGCCGATGAATCATTGGTGGTTCCTCTTAAAGATATAGAGGTAAATGAGAAGCTTAAGTTTGTAGAAAAGCCTCTACAAATTGAAGACAGAAAGGTCAAGAATCTTAAACACAAGAGATTAGTTTTGGTCAAAGTGAAATGGGATTCCAAGAGAGGACTAGAATACACTTGGGAGCTCGAATCAGAGATGCAAAGGAAATATCCACACTTATTTCAGTAGACCTCGAGGACGAGTTCTAAAACAAGGTGGGGAGGATATAACAACCCTCCAAAATTATTTCCGACACCCCTAATATGTTTAGAGTGCCCCTATACGTCTTAAAATACACCACGAATACGAAAACTGAGCCCAAAATACCTTTATATAATTAAAAATAAAATAAAAACAATTAAAATGGGTCTGTCGCGGGCCGCGACAGACTACCCTTAGTTCTACGCGGGCCGCGAGCGCCTGGACAAGAGGCGGCACCCGGAGCTGCCATGTGTCGTGTGCGTGTCGAAGCTAGGCCGCTGAGTGGGCAAGGCTAGGGCCTACACCCCCTAGCTCGCGGGGCACGTAAGCCCCTTGTGTGGTCTACGCGGGGCGCGAGGGACGGCCGAACCAGCCCTATAAAAGAGGGCCTCGGCAGTTCAAATTCGTCGTCCATTTTCTTTCAATTCTCTCTCATTTCTCTATAGTAGGCACTATACCCGGGCATAATACCCCCCCTAAATAACGAAGTTCTGCCTCGTTGTAAGTATCATAACCCCCGGTTGCGTATTAGATACGCTGCCCGATTGATCTAGTGCTCCGTAACGGCTGCGTGGTTTTGCCCGACGTAGTTGTTGGAGTTCTGTCACGGGGAGGGTATTACTAATGTAAATATTAGGTTATTATACTAACGCATGTGCATTGTGTAATTAATAGATAATCACCAGGAAATCACAAAGGAAAACCCTAAGATAGCAATGTGAGTAATCTCCTTTTTGCAATCTGTTTTTACAAAAACCTCAAATGTTTTACATTACATTAAACAGTGATTGAGTATTTGTATTCTATAATTATCGTCGGTATGTTGGGGTTTTGTATAAAAAATTTGTTACTACACTTTGAGTAATAACATGACCACAAGTCAGGTTGACAGTACCGTGGGTGGTAATTAAAGTAGAAAATAAACAAATGTAATTGCGCGACCGCCCTCAATGCTGTAAACGGTTTTACCTGTCTTGATTAAACTGGGATTCACTCACCAGTATTTCCCACTGACAAAATGTTTTTTAAACGCGTTTCAGGTAACAAAATGTGAAAGCCAAATAGAAGCCAGCTGGACAGCACTGAAGGCTTGGAAAAGTGGCTATAAAAGTTACCTAAACAAAGAAATGTTTTTATTTAAATAAAATAGGGTTTATACCTATGAAAATGTGTGTACTGGAAACTTGGGAATTTCCCACGTATTTAATATTATAAAAGTGTGGTATTTTACTCTGATAAAATATTTCCTAACTATGGTCCTGATGAATTTTCCGCTGCCAAACTGATAAACACCGATACCACTGAAACTGGCAGCGGGCGCCCGTTCCCAGGCAAATAGGGGACGGGGGTTGCGACATCATGGTCCGATTTGTGCAGGGCAGAGGTATGTTCCCCCAAATTCAAGTTGAAATCCTCCAGATTGAGGTTAAGAACCATTCGATTGCTGGATTTCGGTTGCTGATTGGATCCAATTTCAAGTGTATCATTGTTTTGCAAAGGGTTTGACAAGTTATCAGGCTTTTGAGTGCGACTTGAGGTTTCAAGATGAGGAGATTTAGCCGGGTTTGGGAGATTAGGGGAATCAGGGGGCTTAGATGGTGGGGTGAGCTCTATTTTCTTGTGGAACTATAATTTGAAGTGAATTAGGGTTAGGGTTTTGGGTGTTCTAGATGAGATTATAATAGAGTCCTTTATAAATGGATTATTTAGTTTATTATTTTAATTAAGAAAAATTAAAATGACTATTTTGCACCTGAGGAAAAAAGGACAAAAAAACCATAATTTTATTTGAGAAATATGACATGATTTCACTTTTGGACCAAAATAGCAATAAAACTGAAACCACAGGGACCCAGATGCAAAGGGTTTGAGTGTTGGACTAAAGTGGCAAAAGTAACCAAACCTCAGGGACCAAAATAGCAGTTTACTCAAAGAAAAAAGAATAAATTTCAGTCAATAAGAAAGTTTCATTTTGCTTCATTTAATATTTGTATTTAATATTAGTAGTCTTTCATTTTAATAACTAATTACATTAAATTTGTAATTTATTTTCAAAATATATATGTTTTCAAAGAAAAAAATTTTATTTAGAGTGTAGGATGAATTACAAGTTGTGTATGATAAATCTCAATATGTGTAGGATAAATTTCGATGTGTAGGCAAAAAAATTTAGTGCGGATGATGATAGTCTTTATGACTAATTAATAAAAGATAATAATGAATGAAATGGGAGAAACATTATTTAATGTTTTACAATCGTACCATTTGTTTTCAATTTTATAACCGGTGGGGCATATTGTCGGGCTGGGATTTTGTTAGGGTTTTCTTTGTTGACCGGAACACAGTCTTGGTTTCTCTCTTACTGGGCTGTTGTAGCAAATGAAAATGTACCCAACATTATTAAGTTAGCATGATGTTCTTTTTAATGAATGATTGTTTTTTGTGACTGTACGCCTTTTTTTAAAGGTGTGAGTTATTCGCGAATGTCGGGAGGTCTAGCATACATTGTCTTAACCGGGTCCGCGCTAGAGAGCCCCCTCGCACAATAGATCACCAATTTAAACCCCTCAATGAGAAACCCCTATCACCAAGACTCGAACTTGAGATCTGGAGGGGAAAACTCACCCGGAACCACCATAGGTGGAACTTTGATTCCTGTAGCCACCACTAGAGCACTAATGATGGTTTGACTGTACGCTTTGACTTATTAATGTTATGTCTATGAGATCCGATAGCTTATAGTAACGGCCTTGTAGTAACAAGGGTAAATAGCAAGTTTAAAAGCATGGGTGACAATTTAAGTTTGAGTTGTCATAGGTTGACTTGTTTGACCTGTTTCATTAATGATAAGTTGACATGTATAACCTGTTTTTTTAAACAAGCCGTGCAGACTGATTTAGATAAATTACTTACTGGAGCCCAAAAAACGCCCCGCTTGCGGTATGCGCATATAATGTATATATGTGTGGGCCATCGGGGGCAAAAGTGGAAGTGCACTAATTTTAACGTTATTTTACTAATTCCGTAAAAATAACGTTAAAAGCTGAGGACGGTTAATCATGCATCATGTGGTGGCGTTGATAGTTTGAAAAACAAAAAGGGTACATACACTAATTGGTCTTTGTCCTGATTGTTGAATGTTATGTGCCTTATGTCACACCCCCAAAAATCCAAACGCGGAGTATCACCGCTTGGAGGCGTGACTGACCAGGATCAAGCCACCAATCATATTGAACAAGCATATAAGTAAACATAATTCAACCAACAATATGAAAGGTGTCCAAAAACCAAAGCATAGTTAAGTGTTTAGCGGAAGCATAATTTGTAAAACCCATAGCAAGTATTAAATATGAAATAAAGTAATGTTTAGAGCATGGCACACATCGCCATGTCCCACAACGACCGTTCCTCCCTGTGCAAGCTCCATGGGTACCTAATGACCTGCAAGGCATGTAGCAACGAATCAACAACAAAGTTGAGCGAGTTCACAGTTGGTTGCTTGGTTAAAGTATTCATTTCGTAAATCGTATGTTCGTTTTGTAAACCATGTATCGTATTAATCCTTATCGCGGCCAGTCCAGGCATGTGTGCGATGATTAGTGGGGGCTTCCCATGTGTTACAAGACCACGCGTATCGACTGCTACGAAAATCTAAGAGGTGCCCTAAGTCAATGTCTATCAGCATTCCCTTTGCCCATAGTCCATTAGTACACGCCCGTCCGACTGGCACGGTGTGAGGTTTGTTAAACCTAATAGCGCTATTAACTAATGACCCGCTCGCCCTAGGCCTCGGCGATTAAGTCGATAATTGAGGGACTTCCTTTGATAGAGGTGATGGTCTTATGATTGTGTACGTAGGCTTTACGTACGTGCCCTTCAACCCGAGGACAGTAGTAAGTATAACTGTACGTAGGTTTTACGTATGTGCCCTTCAATCCAAGGACAGTAGTAAATAGTTTAAATGTAATAGTTGTACGAGTAGTTATTCAATCCCATTCCCAACCCCTGGGAATCCCATGCCTTGGCTAGTGTGAACTCACCTTGGTTTGCTCGGTATGCTAAATTACGTTCTCACAAATAATCAGTCAAGTCCTATAATGTGCACGCATACTCAATCAGTTCAAGTTCGTAAAAGTTCACATGCCATCAATGCCACAAAGTGTGCCTACGCAATTAGCACGCATGACATAAGCAGTTAATCAAGTCATGCAATTCATGTTTCATGTAGATATCCTTCGCAGTTTCTTCTAACATAGTTATCCAACAATACACTTAACAGAGTTAACAAGTTTAACTGGATTAATACATCTAACAGGGTTACACAGTTGACAGAGGTGGCATTTAATAGAACTACTAACTAACTGTGTTTCATGCTTAGCTTAACAGAGTTGACATGCTTAACAAAATTAACAACTAACAGAGTTAATGATTAACAGAGTTAACAAGTAATTAACTTAACTGAGTTAATAAACTAACGGAGTAAATAACTAACAAGGTTACACACTAAACAGACTAATAACTTAACGAAATCACATGCAAGCAACGAAATCACAAATATGGCGAAATCACATATTGCAACGAAATCACAATTATAAAATCACAGAACCCTAGTTACACTCTACAGTTATATCTCCTCATCATATCATCGTTCAATCGAAATAATTAATATCATCACATGATTTTCTCAATTAAAGCATTTGACTAATTCTGACACATATTCAGGGGTGCACATGGTCAATTAGATCAAATCATAATTTTCACAATAGTTCACATCATCATTGCTATTAACAAGACTAGCACAATGGCCGACCACTGTTATTATTTTCATGCCATCATTGGACCAATACATTAGTGGGCTGACACACACACCTTGGGCCGATAACTTTACATAAACTCAACAACCTATTATGGTGTAAATCAAGCTCACGTAGGCCGGTGCTTATGAACTTTAACTATCGTATACATTATGAAACCTTATACAATTTAAAGCATAGTGGCCGACAAGGAGGTAATGGCTATCTAAACCTCACATGCAAACATAGATAGACACAAGCATGATCTAATCACATCAATCGATACTACACATGCATAACAGGAGGTTCAATACTATATTTATGTTATTTCCACAAAAGCTGTAACGACTCTCATTAAAAGTCATAATTATTAAATTAATTTGACCAATAGGAAACCCTAATTGAGACACCCAAGTGATTCTGTGCAAACCCTAGAATTATCATAATTTTCAGAATCAGGATTAGGGCCCCTAAAACTCAGGGGGGGCATTCCCTACTTGATGATTATCTATAATTGCGTGTTCAGGAAGTTGAATTTTAATATATCGTCGACTCAGCAGGCCTACTCCCACGCGTGGCTACCCTATAGTGATTTGCTGTCCCATACGGACCGTAACATTGATAACCTTACGGACCGTAAGCTATCATACGGACCGCAACATTGGCAGCCTTACGGTCCGTAAGCTTGTCCAATTTCGTGTATAAATAGCAGCGTTTGGCACTTGATTTCTGGTGTTCAAACGACGAAAGAATTCGTCCAATTCTTCGATATATCGTCTGTTTACTTCAATTAACACACACGAATCTTCAATTAAGTATAGCGGGGTGCTGCAGAACAGGGTATTAACTTAATCGCTATTACGATTCATTGTCCGATCGATCCATATATCCAATGGATGTTTAAGTGCCGCCCACATTAGGGTTATACTTTATCGTTCGTCATTAATTTGACGGATCATCGTTAATTCGATGGGTAAAGTATTATACTTTGTCGTTCGTCGTTAATTCGACGGATTATCGTTAATTCGATATATGAAGTATTGCACTTTGTCATTCGTTGTGAGAATATGATCTCGTGAGTTATCGTAAAATGCTATATTAAGTTACTTACCTAGTTCGTGTACATTAGGTTAAAAAGGTTAATCAATAGGCTAAGCTCTGCTCAAATTAAATCTGCAATATATATCAAGGATTATCTGTAGACTAAGCTTTGCCCGTAGAAATCTGCAATGTGAGTTCATTTTTCTTTTCTCACAGTTTGTGAGTCCATTATATTTTCTCACAATTTTATCACCTTTTTGTGAAACAATTATATTTACAAAGATTTTACAGAATCCTAAATGATTACCAGTTATACTTACAGTGATTAAGTTTTTATATTAACTGCTGGTATGAAAAATTATATATATTATTTGATTCTTATTATTAATTGCTAGAAAGTTAGTTAATATTATCCTGATTACAATAACAGTGGAAATTATGCATTTTACTAAGATTATATTTTAGTCTTAGTCATGTTAAAATATTAAATAATGATATTACAATTATTTAATTAACATATTTGATAAGTTATAGTAATTGACATAAATTGATATATGTCATTTTCTGGATTAAATGGTTTTATGCCAAAAGTAATATATTTGATAAAGAAATGTCACGGGACATCATTATGTCTGAAGACACTGGTTGAGAGAATGATCAACAGTGTTATGAATAGAAATTACTAGTTGAAAGAATGATCAACAGTAATATAATCTAAGTTACTAGTTGAAAGAATGATCAACAGTGACAGGACCGAAAGCACTAGTTGAAAGAATGATCAACAGTGTTATAGAATCACTAGTTGAAAGAATGATCAACAGTGATATGACCAGAATCATTAATTGAAAGAATAATCAATATTGATATGATTATAGTCACAGGAATCGCCTAGTGGCAGATAAATTAAATAATAGTCAAATACATTTATTTGATGAATTCACTATCGGACTAAAGTGAAGTCAATAAATTGATATGATTACTATCACATTGGAACTGTCATTATTTGACAAATACTGAGTGAATTGGGTAAATATAAAAACCTTAATACTGTAAGGTATAACAATATGTTTATAAAATGGAATGAATTCACTCAGTGTTATCGCTGACAAAACCTTTTTAAAACATTTTTCAGGTAAGTGGAATAAGAGCTGGATACGACACTGAAAGGCTTCAAGAAGTGGCTTATTTTATTTAAATCAAATTAAGAAATATTGTAAACAAAATTCACTTTATAAAATATGGGTTTATCCCATCTCTTTTAAATAAAAATCCGGTGTTTTCTAAACTCTGATATTTTTCCTAACTCACGGTCCTGATGAAATTTCCGCTGCAACGTTTTTAAAAACCGGTACCGCTGGACTGTTCATGGCACCCGATTCCGTCCAGGGTGGGTCGGGGGTCGTGACAGAAGGCATCCCTAGATCACATCATCATCAATTCGGTCAACAAGTTAAACAACAAACCATCCCTAGATCACATCATCATCAATTCGGTCAACAAGTTAAACAACACAAGAAACACTAACCGAGATAAAAAAAATATAATGATGGCGATCACGACGAGGGGGTTTCTCCAGTTGCCGCCCCATCTCAAGGCAAGAGTATGAGCTTTAGGGTTTTGTGATTATGTCAAATACTAACTTAATGAGAGGGTTATATTTGCTGAATGTGAGCCGAGCCCAAACACTCGGGTTTCGTTTGGGCCGAGGGCTAGCCCAAGATAATTGAAAGAGTGTTGTACGACTCGGGGGTGTATTGTGCAAATCGGTTATACATTGTGCGATCCACATATGTTACAAGTATATTCATAACACACTACAATTTCATAACACTTATCACATAATTAGAACATAACATTTTATATAATCATTCACTTTCATAGAATCACATATCGTACACATACGTTACTTCAAAGTACAAAGATAGGTTCGGAAATACGAGTTGTCACATTATCCCCAAGTTGAAAGAAATTTCGTCCCGAAATTTGGTACGTACTCACTGAGGAAGCTAGTTAAGTTGCATGGTTTTCCTGGGGTGTCACATCCTCCCCTCGTTGATCTAGAATTTCGTCCCGAAATTCCGTAGCTTCAGCCTCAGTAGTGGTTGTACTGTTTGCAAATAGTTGGGGATATTTTTGTTTCATTTGATCTTCGCGTTCCCAAGTAAACTCTGGGCCGCGACGGGAGTTCCAACGAACTCGAACGAGAGGTATTCTAGTGTGCTTGAGGACCTTAACATCCCGGTCCGTGATTTCAACTGGTTCCTCGACGAATCGTAACTGCTCGTCGATAGTGAGCTCCTTCAAAGGAAGTATGTGGGTCTCATCTGACAGGCACTTCTTCAGATTTGACACATGGAAGACGTTGTGAACTGCACTGAGTTCTGCTGGTAAGTTTAGCTTGTAGGCCACCTTGCCTATTTTCTCGATGACTTTAAAAGGTCCAACGTATCGTGGGTTAAGTTTGCCTCGTTTACCAAAACGAACCACGCCCTTCCAAGGTGAAACTTTGAGTAGCACCCGCTCCCCAACCTGGAGCTCGAGGGGTTTCCTGCCTTGATCGGCGTAGATTTTCTGACGGTCACGAGCTGCCGCCATTCGTTGTCGTATTTGAGCAATGCGTTCTGTTGTGTCTACCACAAGTTCTGGACCAGTAATCTGACTATCCCCCACCTCTGCCCAACAAAGAGGTGACCGGCATTTACGCCCGTACAATGCCTCGAACGGAGCAACTTTAATGCTGGTGTGGTAGCTATTATTGTACAAAAATTCCACAAGTGGCAGATGCTTTTCCCAGCCGTTGCCAAAGTCAATTACGCATGCCCTAAGCATGTCTTCGAGGGTCTGGATGGTGCGTTCAGACTGCCCATCCGTTTGTGAGTGATAAGCGGTGCTCATATCTAAACGTGAGCCAAAAGACTTGTGCATTGCTTGCCACAGTTCTGACGTAAAACGTGCATCTCGATCTGAGATAATAGAGGTGGGCACTCCGTGCCTCGAGACAACTTCTTTAAGATATACGTCTGCTAGTGTGGAGAACTTATCCGTTTCCTTGATAGCCAAGAAGTGAGAAGACTTTGTGAGTCGATCCACGATCACCCAAATAGTATAGTTACCACGTTGAGATCTAGGCAGGCCAGTAACAAAATCCATGGAAATTTGCTCCCATTTCCATTGTGGTATTTCTGGTTGTTGGAGTAGGCCTGAAGGTTTCTGATATTCCGACTTGACTCTCGCACAAGTCAAGCACTTGCTAACGTACGTCGCTATGTGAGCTTTCATGCTAGGCCACCAATACGTAGTTTTGATATCGTGGTACATCTTATCTGAACCAGGATGTACTGAGTAGCGAGACTTGTGTGCCTCATCCATCACAAGCTCTCGTAGGTTGCCATAGAGTGGGACCCAAATGCGTCCTGTTACGTAGTAAGCACCGTCTTCCTTTCATTCCAATCGTTGCCTTGAGCCACGTAGGGCTTCAGCCCTGACGTTTTCTGGTTTCAATGCTTCTACCTGAGCATTTCGTATTTGCGAAGGAAGAATAGACTGTATAGTGAGTTGTAAAGCTCGTACGCGCTTAGGCGCATTGTCCTTTCGACTGAGGGCGTCAGCCACAACATTGGCTTTACCCGGGTGGTACCTGATCGAGCATTCGTAGTCATTCAGTAGCTCAACCCATCGTCGTTGCCGCATAAACAGTTCCTTCTGTTTGAAGATATGCTCGAGACTCCTGTGATCTGTGTAGATGGCGCACTCGGTGCCGTACAGGTAGTGTCTCCATATCTTAAGTGCAAAAACAACAGCTCCCAGCTCTAGATCATGCGTAGTGTAGTTCCTTTCATGAACTTTAAGTTGGCGTGAGGCGTAGGCTATAACTTTATCCCGCTGCATCAATACACAACCAAGACCTTGAATGGATGCGTCGCAATAAACCACAAAGTCGTCTGTGCCCTCTGGCAATGAAAGGATAGGTGCGCTGCAGAGTCTATCCTTTAAGTGCTGGAATGTTGATTCCTGTGTATTACCCCAACGGTAGATAACGCCTTTCTGAGTTAGTGAGGTGAGGGGTTGCGCCATCTTGGAGAAGTCCTTGATGAACCTTCTATAGTAGCCCGCCAAACCCAAGAATTGGCGGATTTCTGTTGGTGTACGGGGTGCAGGCCAGTTCTTGATCGAATCTACCTTGGATGGATCAACGTGTATCCCATCCTTGTTTACCACGTGGCCTAGGAAATGGACTTCACGAAGCCAGAAGTCGCATTTTGAAAACTTGGCGTATAACTGTTCTGCTCGAAGGAGTTCCAAAATGAGTCGTAAATGCTGCTCTTGTTCCTCCTGACTCTTAGAGTAGATCAGTATGTCTTCGATGAATACAATCACAAACTTATCCAGGTAGGGCTTGCACACTCTGTTCATAAGATCCATGAAGACTGCCGGTGCGTTTGTTAATCCGAATGGCGTGACCAGAAACTCGTAATGGCCGTAGCGTGTTCTGAATGCTGTTTTGGAGACGTCCTCGTCCCGGACTCTCAGTTGATAGTAGCCTGACCTCAGATCAATCTTTGAATAGTAGCTCGACCCTTGCAGCTGGTCGAACAAGTCGTCAATGCGTGGGAGAGGATAGCGATTCTTTACGGTCACCTTGCTTAGTTCGCGGTAATCTATGCACATGCGGAAGGTACCGTCTTTCTTCTTCACAAATAATACTGGAGCTTCCCAGGGCGAAGAGCTAGGACGAATGAAACCCTTATTCAAGAGTTCTTGCAATTGTTTGGACAGTTCTTCCAGTTCGGTTGGAGCTAAGCGATAAGGTGCTCGAGCTATGGGTGCTGCTCTAGGAGCTAGCTCGATTTGGAATTCGACCTGGCGATGAGGCGGTAGCCCAGGTAAATCTTTAGGAAACACTTGAGGAAAATCGCGTACTATTGGAATATCCTCTAATCTCTTCTCTTTCGCTGATGCGTCAGTAACAAGTGCTAAGATAGCAGTGTGGCCCTTTCGCAAACACTTCTGGGCCTTAAGGAAGGAGATGATGCCCACTACAGCACCACTCTTATCGCCTTGAATTTCGAGTGGTTCTTTGCCAGAACAGGGAATACGAACAATCTTCTCTTTGCATAGGATTTCTGGTTGCTGTTGGGATAACCAATCCATCCCCATGACGATGTCGAAACTACCCAAAACTATAGGAATGAGATCGATAGAGAAAGTCTGACCAGCTAAGACGAGGTTACAACCCTTGACTATGTGACCACTGTGGTGTCTGTTGCATCTATTGCACTTTGGGTGATTTCCTCGATATCCACCCTGCCTTTGACTACCAGAAGACTGCTGACTAGGGCTCTGGTAATTATCTGTCTTTCGTTGCTGTGCCTGGGACTGAACCGAAGTTGAACCCTTGCTGGAGGTTCCATCCCATTTTCGCTTGTTGTCACTGGGAGTAGCAGAAGTAGTAGTAGCAGTAGCACCAATACGCTTAGGCAGCATGTTCTGTTCCACTGCCTGGTCTGTGAGACAATGAGCAAGACGAGTAACATCCTGGATAGTAGCAAGGTTAGCAGCAGTCACATGACTTTGAATCTCTGGTACTAAGCCTTTGAGGTACAGCTCAATGCGCTTGATGGGAGGATCCACCATAGTTGGACATAACACTGCCAGTTCGTTGGATCGTTTTGTGTACGCTTCTATCTCTGACCCCGTCATCTTCAGGTTAAAGAACTCCATTTCCAGCTTGTGGATGTCATCACGACTACAGTATTCACGTTTGATCAGTTCCTTAAAATCATTCCATGGGGTGGCATTAGCAGCCGCCAGCCCCAGCATCTGAACTTGCGCGTTCCACTATGTTAGCGCAGTGCCTTCGAGAGTACCAGTGGCGTACTTCACCCTACGAGCCTCAGGGTATTCTCACATCTCTAAGACAGACTCGAGCTTTTCAAACCAATGGAGGAGTCCAACAGCTCCTTTAGTGCCACTTAAAGTACTAGGACGACAGTCCATGAACGTCTTGAATGTGCATACAGGCGGCTGAGCGTTCTGACCTTGTTGCGCGAGGAAGAAAGACCAGGTTACGCGCGAGAGTTGGGTCATGAGAGTAGGATCTAACATCCTAGGATAGGTTCGGAATAGCAGGTTATACCTCCTGCCTGAGCGGCTGCGAGTGCTGCAGTAACTTGTTCGTTGATAAGAGCCGTCAGCTGGCTTGAGTTAGGTTCACACGTTCCCTCATGATCTTCACATCGAAGGAACACAAATAGGAAAAGTGTCGCGAATGTGTGTAAATGTGGAGTGACAGAAGGAAGCAAGCACACATGTGTTTTCAATTAACAGTGACTACTTTTATCTAAGCATACCATAAGCAAAGTTCTATGTAGTCTAGCAAGTAGGCAATGTAAACATAACTATATCACCTAGAATGTCAAGCCTTGCACGTGGAGCGAAGCGTCGTTGTGGATCGTAGAGCACTGTATAGGTTATAGTCTGGTTTTAACAAAAACGTTTTCCCTTATTAAAACCAAGTTCACTATAACCAATGGCTCTGATACCAATCTGTCACACCCCCAAAAATCCACACGCGGAGTATCACCGCTTGGAGGCGTGACTGACCAGGATCAAGCCACCAATCATATTGAACAAGCATATAAGTAAACATAATTCAACCAACAATATGAAAGGTGTCCAAAAACCAAAGCATAGTTAAGTGTTTAGCGGAAGCATAATTTGTAAAACCCATAGCAAGTATTAAATATGAAATAAAGTAATGTTTAGAGCATGGCACACATCGCCATGTCCCACAACGACCGTTCCTCCCTGTGCAAGCTCCATGGGTACCTAATGACCTGCAAGGCATGTAGCAACGAATCAACAACAAAGTTGAGCGAGTTCACAGTTGGTTGCTTGGTTAAAGTATTCATTTCGTAAATCGTATGTTCGTTTTGTAAACCATGTATCGTATTAATCCTTATCGCGGCCAGTCCAGGCATGTGTGCGATGATTAGTGGGGGCTTCCCATGTGTTACAAGACCACGCGTATCGACTGCTACGAAAATCTAAGAGGTGCCCTAAGTCAATGTCTATCAGCATTGACCCTTTGCCCATAGTCCATTAGTACACGCCCGTCCGACTGGCACGGTGTGAGGTTTGTTAAACCTAATAGCCCTATTAACTAATGACCCGCTCGCCCTAGGCCTGGGCGATTAAGTCGATAATTGAGGGACTTCCTTTGATAGAGGTGATGGTCTTATGATCGTGTACGTAGGCTTTACGTACGTGCCCTTCAACCCGAGGACAGTAGTAAGTATAACTGTACGTAGGTTTTACGTACGTGCCCTTCAATCCGAGGACAGTAGTAAATAGTTTAAATGTAATAGTTGTACGAGTAGTTATTCAATCCCATTCCCAACCCCTAGGAATCCCATGCCTTGGCTAGTGTGAACTCACCTTGGTTTGCTCGGTATGCTAAATTACGTTCTCACAAATAATCAGTCAAGTCCTATAATGTGCACGCATACTCAATCAGTTCAAGTTCGTAAAAGTTCACATGCCATCAATGCCACAAAGTGTGCCTACGCAATTAGCACTTATGACATAAGCTGTTAATCAAGTCATGCAATTCATGTTTCATGTAGATATCCTTCGCAGTTTCTTCTAACATAGTTATCCAACAATACACTTAACAGAGTTAACAAGTTTAACTGGATTAATACATCTAACAGGGTTACACAGTTGACAGAGGTGACATTTAATGGAACTACTAACTAACTGTGTTTCATGCTTAGCTTAACAGAGTTGACATGCTTAACAAAATTAACAACTAACAGAGTTAATGATTAACAGAGTTAACAAGTAATTAACTTAACTGAGTTAATAAACTAACGGAGTAAATAACTAACAAGGTTACACACTAAACATACTAATAACTTAACGAAATCACATACAAGCAACGAAATCACAAATATGGCGAAATCACATATTGCAACGAAATCACAATTATAAAATCACAGAACCCTAGTTACACTCTACAGTTATATCTCTTCATCATATCATCGTTCAATCGAAATAATTAATATCATCACATGATTTTCTCAATTAAAGCATTTGACTAATTCTGACACATATTCAGGGGTGCACATGGTCAATTAGATCAAATCATAATTTTCACAATAGTTCACATCATCATTGCTATTAACAAGACTAGCACAATGGCCGACCACTGTTATTATTTTCATGCCATCATTGGACCAATACATTAGTGGGCTGACACACACACCTTGGGCCGATAACTTTACATAAACTCAACAACCTATTATGGTGTAAATCAAGCTCATGTAGGCCGGTGCTTATGAACTTTAACTATCATATACATTATGAAACCTTATACAATTTAAAGCATAGTGGCCGACAAGGAGGTGATGGTTATCTAAACCTCACATGCAAACATAGATAGACACAAGCATGATTTAATCACATCAATCGATACTACACATGTATAACAGGAGGTTCAATACTATATTTATGTTATTTCCACAAAAGCCATCCCTAGATCACATCATCATCAATTCGGTCAACAAGTTAAACAACAAACCATCCCTAGATCACATCATCATCAATTCGGTCAACAAGTTAAACAACACAAGAAACACTAACCGAGATAAAAAAAATATAATGATGGCGATCACGACGAGGGGGTTTCTCCAGTTGCCGCCCGATCTCAAGGAGAGAGTATGAGCTTTAGGGTTTTGTGATTATGTCAAATACTAACTTAATGAGAGGGTTATATTTGCTGAATGTGAGCCGAGCCCAAACACTCGGGTTTCGTTTGGGCCGAGGGCTAGCCCAAGATAATTGAAAGAGTGTTGTACGACTCGGGGGTGTATTGGGCAAATCGGTTATACATTGTGAGATCCACATATGTTACAAGTATATTCATAACACACTACAATTTCATAACACTTATCACATAATTAGAACATAACATTTTATATAATCATTCACTTTCATAGAATCACATATTGTACACATACGTTACTTCAAAGTACAAAGATAGGTTCGGAAATACGAGTTGTCACACCTTATGTCCAAGGTTTGATGCAAAACTACTATCGAGCTAGGGGGTCTCACTAGAAGCAGCCTCTCTATTCCTACGGGGTAGATGTAAGGCTGTCTACATCTTACCCTCCTCAGACACTACGTTTGCTTTGCTATTGGTGGGATTTACTGAATATGATGATGACTTACTGTAGCCCAAAAGTTGTTCTATTTATAATGAAACCATAATGCATATTTTTAGGCTCGTCTCTCAAAAAATGTTCAAAAATCTTTAGGCCATGTGCGAGCAGAAAATACGGGCCCTAATTAAATATATGAAAATGAATCAATGTCATTTGAATCAACACCAATCAATTTATGTAACTTGACAAAATTAGGCAATTAATGTCATTTGCATTTAATAAATAGATAAGAAACAAAAAAAAAACAAAAAAAAAACTGAGGAACCAGGATTAGAACCCGTATCTTCTTATTATTAAAGTGACTTTCAAACTACCAAACCAAGTGCTTCAGGATGGTATTTTTCTGATTCATTACATATATATTCTAACTTTACAGTGTAAAAATCATACAAAAAAAAATTTGGGCCCCCGATGGGTTTGGGCCCTGAGCTGTCGCCCATCCCGCACACCCTTCGGTCCGCCCCTGCGATTTACATAGTAGTCTTCGATCTTCGGTCTAAATGCACAATATCTCTTGATCGTTACAATATTGCAATATAGTCCTTAGAGTTATCAACAGGTTTGCCTGAAGAAACAAATAACCACAACACATTATATCAATGCTGCGCCTTAAAGTGAATTAGTGCTTTCAACAAATCTCAAAACGCTAAGCACGTATATTATGAAGTTTATAGTCTTGTCCATTTTCTTCTACTCAGCTATATACTTAGTTAAGTAGAGTAGCCTGAGACACAACATTCAGAATTAGGTAGATGGGTGGATGAGTCAGGTAATGGGTCAGACTCGCTAGGTTGGGTTGACTTGCATGTGCTTATTTGTCCCTTTTTAAAAGTTTAATATAATAAATCTTTAAATAGAATAATTTAGGAGGTTGGATGCATTGTGTAGCCTCAGTTAATTTTAATTTTCACGTTCTTCATCATTTTAAGCCATTATGTCAATAAATCCGCAGGTTCAGAAATTTATTTAAGATAACTGAACCTTCTTAAATTGTTTTGTTTTAGGAACAAAAAAAAATATTTGTGCCAAAAATAAGAACAATATGTCTTATTCACGTAATAGAACTTGAAGTATTATTTCTGCATGTCGTTGACCAAATCCGCCCACATTATGAAGTTTATAAAACAAGGTGCTACTAAATGTACCCCCCTCCTCTCACATACTTACGGGTGGGGCTCATTATTTTTTTCCGGGGAAGAGGGGGGAGGGGGGGTTAATCACTAGTAAGAAGGGGGTACATTTAGATAAGCCTTATTGCTAAAGCTTAGCCACCTAAGCAAAAGCTGCTCCTTGAACCGTGTTTCCTAGCCATTCTTTTCATGGGTACATTTAGATAAGCCTTATTGCTAAAGCTTAGTCACCTAAACAAAAGCTACTCCTTGAACCGTGTTTCCTAGCCATTCTTTTCATCTATGATTCTTGCGATATGTCAACTGTTAGTCTTCTACAAATTCAGAGTTGGTGCCCAAAGACTTACAATATGAATTAACTAGAATAGCCCAAAAATTACACTGTGATACATAAGATGTTTAGTGTTTTAGGCAGCCAACCAATACTATAGTCAAGTTCAAAAATATCTCAAGTCGCACATGTTAAATAGGGATTTTAAATTTATTGGTTTGAATGTGCTCTTTTTTTTGTAGCCTGATCATCATACTTTGAGAAGATAACTTTCTTTTTACTTTAAGAGTATGTGTGACAAGTGGTAAGTCATTTTATAAGGGGGGCTATGTGACAATTGACGAAATTTGTAAGAAATGGGGGTTATATAACTTGAGTGTGTAGTGGAAAGGGGCTATATAACATGTATGCATATATATATATATATATATATATATATATATATATGTGTGTGTGTGTGTGTGTGAGAGAGAAATTATAGATATATATGCATGTATATATATGTGTGAGAGAGAGAAACAAAAGTTCACGGCGCTATGCATATCACGCCATTCCATAACCCCCCCCCCCCCCCTCTCATAACGCCGGGCGGGGCGGTGTTCCGGGGTGCCATAGGGCGCGATGGGGGATGGTGGTGCCATATGAGCTGCGGCTATGGATGGCCTAAGATGTTACCTTAAATCTATCATTTCAATTTATTCCTAGGTTTTTTTTATTTATACTAAAAAGTCTAATTGTATAGTTTATTCTTTCTATATTCTTTTTATTTACAAAAATAGTAAACTGCTTTCTAACAGCAACACAAGCAATAAAAATGAAGCATCTCAAAATATAATTGTATAATCAATAAATCGTAACAAAAATGTGCTGGCCATACCCTACAACCTTAGACCAAGACATTTGGTTCACATGTCTAAAAAACTAATCCTTTCTTCTGTCCACTCATTTCTTATCTCCAATCAGACTAAAGGGTAGGGGCCGGCTTAGGCCCGGCCTGGGCCGGCGCCGGTCCCCCACACCGCCCCCCTCATGCCCGGCGCGTCGTCTCCGTCCTCCACAAGCCGGGTTCGACAGGCCTCTCTTCTCTCTCCTCACACACACAGCTATACATACATACATACATACATATATATATATATATATAAAGGGGTTCATCCCCCACCCCCTAGGTCCATCCCCTTCAAGCACCGCTTACGTGGCGGTGACGTGGCGGCCCATCACCTTGGGGATGAGGCTCTCCATACCCTCTGTTCTCACAACACAGCACAACACTCCTTTCTTTCTTTCTTATCTTCACTTTGACCTTGTTAACATTCATAGCATAAAGACCAGACCAACCACTCTCATAGCATACCAATTTCCAGTATTTTTAAAGGTTGCAAGTAGTCCCTAACAAAAATATAAAGTTGCATCTTAATATTGCAATAAATTTAACATAATTATAAATTGGAAAATATCAGTATATCAATATAGATAAGGGTCGTATTATTGGCACACCTTGGGGGATTAAATCGACACCCTCAATAAGCATCGTACATGCCTATACGATGCGTATTGAGGTGGGTTCAAACTTCTATGTCTGCCAAAGGCTGCCATTGTCCCCTAACAAAAAAGTAATACGCATCGTATAGGCCTATACGATGCGTATTGAGGGTGTCGATTTAATTTTTTAATTTTTGCAAGGTAGCTTCCTGTCACGCGGTAGCTTTCCGTCACGCGAACGAAAAAGCAGCACTTTGGACATTTGTTGGTCTTCAAACATCTAGGAAACATTATTTTGAAAATACCCCTGAATTTATTGAAGCTGTAGAATGAGATCCTCCACTGTTGGGTTATCATCTTTCAACCCCATTTTCCCTGAATTTATCAATTATGTTTTTCAACAGGGATGTAATGCAATGATTCCTCTCAATTGAATAGACCGACACTTGCTTCATATGACTCACTTGGATCGTCTCGGATGTAATAACAGTACGTTTAGCATCCGTGCCTGCTTGAATTGCAGAAAGCAAAGGATAACGAAGATGAACATTGTATTTAGCACGAAAGTACTGAACAACCAAGATAACAGCTCCGGTTTCATTTGCTTCGTCCACTAGAACTATTTGTGTATGCATTATGGTTGGTACTGAACAACAGAATCAGGTTCTCAAAACAAGAATCGTTCTAATAGATTAAAGATAACTATTTCAGTTATTTCTGTTGATCCACAAATTACAACAAATTGTGTCTAATGCAAAGATCTTCGAATGCGGTGGGTACGTTATATATCGTTCACCGCTTTTTTAGTTGCTTCTCTTGTTAAGTTTTTGAACCAACCGAAATCCACAAATAAAAACAGTTTCTTCGTCGCTAATTTCTCCACTCACCGTGAAATCGAACAGTTTCTTCATAGATTCCAACAAAGTTAATATTCACTGTGGCGGATGCAAGCATAAAGTTAGAAACCGGTGGTATTGAACCAACATTTCCTTCAAACATTCTAAACCCTACAAGGATGTTGGGAATTAAACGCATGTACGTGACAAAACAAGGATCGTTCTAATAGATTAAAGAGAATAAACCAAGTACAAAATCATCTGCTTTCTGACTCTCAATCTGAATGTTAACTTTGACTCATAAACCCTTGAATCCCAACGCTTCTATGATGATATCAGCGTTGTTTATCACCCTGTGTGAGCTTTGGAAGCCCGACCACTAGTAGAAGAACCCGACACGTCTTCTATGATGATTCGAAACATTCACGAACAACAATGGACTCAGACTCATTGTTGCGAATTTGGTTTCTTCGGGCTCTTGTTGATGGATAACGCAAACAAGTCCTCCACAGTTTGTTATTCAAATCTCTATTCGGTCATCTTTCCAAACTGCAACACACGATAAGTTCTCCAAAAGAATGCATACATAAATAGTACCGGGACCACTAATAGACATATGTCACATAGTTTGAACGAGTCTAGAACACTCGTAATCCTCAACCGGTTTTGAAACCGGACGAAATCTACGAAGAAACTATTCTTCATAGATTTCGTCCGGTTTCAAAGCCGGTTGAGGATTACAAGTGTTCTAGGACTCACTAGAACATATTTGTGTATGCATTCTTTTGGTACTTAACGATATCAATTGCTATAACAGGATAGATGTGACACACACAGAAAGATAAGCTATCACAGTTGTCAAGACTGTTTGTCGGGTTTCCAATGCTCACACAGGGTGATAAACAACGCTGATACGAACACATGTGTTTTGAAAATAGGCTTTGTTCTTGGTTTAATGAAGATACACGTAACTTCTAATTATATTCAGATTTAAACAATGCACGCCTCAATTGAGATAACGGATATCCATCAAGCTCAAAAAGAAAACTTGTGTGTCCCATAGTCACAAATGATTGCGGTTTGTATTTCGCATAGCCACCGTTTCTGTAGTAAAAAACGGTTGCGGTACTATTTGTTGAAATCGAATAAAAGAGTAAAAAAGATGAATTGAGGCGTACATTAAGAACAAGAAGTCCAACAATCCGTTCATTATCTGTTGTTGTCTAAAATACATTACAATACGTTAAAATACGCTAAAATACGTTACAATACGTTAAAATACGCTAAAATACCCTAAAATACGTTAAAATACGCTAAAATACGTTAAAATATGCTAAAATACGCTAAAATACGTAAAATATCCTAAAATACGCAACAATATGTTAGAATACGTCAAAATACGCAAAAATACGTCAAAGTACGTGACTAACAATATTTCCACACACGGATACATATAATACGGCACTATGGAGTTCAAGTGGATTTCAAACAAAACTGTACGTAATCATAGAATAAGATATTCGCACGCAACCGAACGGCACCGAAACGACTTATGTTAAAGGTATACGTAATAAAACGACAAAATATGCGAAAGTTCGGCAAAAAACGAGACGTATACGCGTCGATCCGAGGGAAACACGATAACACTAAATTTGAAATAATGCCATATACGATCGTATAGGCCTATGTTGTATCGTATATCAGCTTAATACGAATCGTATAGGCCTATACGATTCGTATTAAACTTTGAATTTTCTCAAAAATACCCCTGAATTAATCAGAAAACCAGGGGTATTTCAGTAAAATCATCGATTAATACGCATCGTATAGGCCTATACGATGCGTATTGAAATATAAATTTCTCAAAAATGTTTTTTCAAATCAAGGGTTCCATCATTACAACCACTTGTTTTCAACGGAGATGTAATGCAATGATTCCTCTCAATTGAATAGACCGACACTTGCTTCATAGGTCTCACTTGAATCGTCTCGGATGTAATAACAGTACGTTTAGCATCCGTGCCTGCTTGAATTGCAGAAAGCAAAGGATAACGAAGATGAACATTGTATTTAGCACACGAAAGTACTGAACAACCAAGATAACAGCTCCAGTTTCATTTACTTCGTCCACTAGAACTATTTGTGTATGCATTCTGTTGGTACTGAACAACAGAATCAGGTTCTCAAAACAAGGATCGTTCTAATAGATTAAAGAGAACTATTTCAGTTATTTCTGTTGATCCACAAATTACAACAAATTGTGTCTAATGCAAGGATCTTCGAATGCGGTGTGTACGTTAAGTACCGTTCATCACTTTTTTAGTTGCTTCTCTTGTTAAGTTTCTGAACCAACCGAAATCCACAAATTCAAACAGTTTCTCCGTCACTAATTTCTCCACTCACCGTGAAATCGAACAGTTTCTTCGTAGATTCCGTCCGGTTTCAAAGCCGGTTGAGGATTACGAGTGTTCTAGACTCGTTCAAGGCATGCAATGTTTCCTCTCAATTGAATAGACCGACACTTGCTTCATAGGACTCACTTGAATCGTCTCGGAAGTGGATTTCGGTTGGTTCAGATCTCTTTGGGTAGATTCGTAACCAACTAAAATACGTTGAAGTACTGAATCAACAGAAATAACTTGAATCGTCTCGGAAGTACTGAACAACAGAAGGATGAGATATCGGCGGTTAGCTCGAAGAAGTTTCTCTCAATCAGGTGTTCCATTATTTTTCCCCTTTTATCATGTGTCATACGTTACGAAATTCTTCGAGAATTAGAAAAGGAGAAAATACGGAACGACAAGGGTAGTATGAGTCTGAGTCCATTGTGGTTCGTGTCAGGTTTGTATTTCCCATAGCCACCGTTTCCGTAGTAAAAAACGGTTGCGGTTTTGCACATTCAATCTTCATTGCTTCATTAATAATGCGGTCTCGATTGAAGATGTAATTGCAAGACTGTTTGTCGGATTATTGTACCAAGAAAGTTATTGGATTGCCGCAGATGAAGTCAAATGTGATCAAACTTGGACATCAGTCGTAAATCTTGAAGAAACGAAACATAATCCCAGATTGTCTAAAGAAGCGCTTTTATCATGTGTAATCCAGAGGTCGGTCTCGGGTGGGCATAAGGTCCGTGGGCCCTATTGTCGGATATGTGACTCAAGAAAGTCATTGGACTACCGCCGATGAAGTCAAATGTGATCAAACTTGGACATCAGACGTAAATCTTGAAGAAACAGAACATAATCCCAGATTATCTAAAGAAGCGCTTTTATCATGTGTGATCCAGAGGTCGGTCTCGGGTGGGCATAAGATCCGTGGGCCCTATTGTCGGATATGTGACTCAAGAAAGTCATTGGACTGCCGCAGATGAAGTCAAATGTGATCAAACTTGGACATCAGACGTAAATCTTGAAGAAACAGAACATAATCCCAGATTGTCTAAAGAAGCGCTTTTATCATGTGTGATCCAGAGGTCGGTCTCGGGTGGACATAAGATTCGTGGGCCCTATTGTCGAATATGTGACTCAAGAAAGTCATTGGACTGCCGCAGATGAAGTCAAATGTGATCAAACTTGGACATCAAACGTAAATCTTGAAGAAACGAAACATAATCCCAGATTGTCTAAAGAAGCGCTTTTATCATGTGTGATCTAGAGAAGACGTATCGGGTGAGTTGTAGTTGATTTATAGGAGGAGGTTATGAAACGAATATATGTTTATGCGAATTTAAAGGACAATACTGACAGAGGTGTTGGTCTTTTCTCCCACTGTGCAAACTTGAAAAATCTCACCATAACACATCTAATATGACACATGATAAAAGCGCTTCTTTAGACAGTCTGGGATTATGTTCCGCAAATTGGGAACCACATATTCGTGTGTAAAAGCTTGGAAAGATGACCGAATAGAGATCTGTATACACCCTTGGTATTTGTTTACCACATGACACATGATAAAAGTGTTTCTTTAGATAATCTGGGATTATGTTCCGCAAATTGGGAACCGCATTGTAGACTGGTTGGCTTGAATGGTTTTAATAATACTTGAAAATGGAAATAATCGTGTCAAGATCTTTATCAATCATATCATCGACCAACTGCTCGAAATCCCTTTCGTTTCTCGGGTTCGCATTCGACACAACACAACAAAAAATAAATTCAAAAAAAAAAAAAACAGCGGCCTGATACGCATCGTATAGCGTATCAGGCCCGCCGCCAAACATAACTTGCACCTGTCAGTCTGCCATGTTTTTTACTTTAATTCAATACGCATAGTAGGCCTATACGATGCGTATTGAATTGAAAAAAATGTGTAGATAGGCAGGGGGTGTGCCATTAGAAAATCCCTATAGATAATAAAGATAAGATTAAAATAAGGTAGGTGGTTAACAATTATTAAATGATATTGTAGAAGTATATGAATTCAACTGACATGTGAAAAACGAAAATATATATTAGACCTTCAAGGATGTGGTTGTAGAAAGTCAAAGTCACGTGTGTGTTTTCAAGTGGCAAATGAGATGAAGAGGTCATGGGTGTAGTGTCATCATGTTACACCATGCGTAGTCGTTAGATGAATAATGCCCTCACCCTGGGGCGTTTTCTGCCATATGACAGTCCAGTCAGCATAGGAGCATTATTGGGTTATTGCAAAAATGGCGTAGTGGGAATAATGCCCAATAACGCCCCTTCCAATCATATCACAATTATTATTTTTTAATTAAAAACTTAAAATACTTCATTAAAAAAAAATACAATACTAGAAATAAAAAAATTGGAAAAAGTATTTTTGAAACTTTAGGGACTGATTCAGAATTTTTGAAACTTGAAATATTAAAGGTTTTGAAGTTTAAATCTCTTTTTTAAATACAATCAAAGTGCAGGGACTGAATGTGCAAAATCACTTTCTTCTTCTTTGTCACCCACAAGTTACAGCCTGCAACTTTCTTCTTCCTTTTTTTAATTAAATCTTCAAAAAAAAAAAAAAAAAACCTTTGCCAAAATCACACAAATATTATACACACACAAATATTATACACACATGGCAAGGTTTTATTGGGCAAACAAATGAAGTTTTGGGGGGCTTCGGCGTGTTTCAAAAAACGCCAAACACCTTTTTTTCTCGAATCACGCCCCAAAACGCCGAGGGGGCGGCACCCAGGCGTTTTCCGGCGTTTTTGGGCAGTTTTGTTGATGAATCACGCCCGAGTACGGGTGGTCTTAGTGATTTTCAAATAAGATGTATGGTGATTGGTGAAAGAATAAAAAAAGGAAACGACACTCAAAGAGTTCTAAAAATGTATTAAATTATACATGTTTAATAAAACGGGATAATAAGTCAACTTTAATTGTAGGGCCAAACTATCCACACACCAATTTTGCCTATCTACACACCTAAAAGGTGATTTTTGTCTTTACATGCATACCCTGCAGTGTTGAACTGTGGCCAAAACGGGGCGTTTTGGTCCGATTAACCAGACAAAGACTGACGGGTGTCTGACGGGTCTGTTGTCCGGACCAAAACGCCGAGCTTTGGCCGCGTTTTGGTCCTGTCAACCAGACCGGGTATCAGTCTTTTGTCTGGTTGACAGGACCAAATCGCGGCCAAAGCTCAGCGTTTTGGTCCGGTCAACAGACCCGTCAGACACTCGTCAGTCTTTGTCTGGTTAATCGGACCAAAACGCCTCGTTTTGGCCACAGTTCGACACTGCTGGGCGTGCATGTAAAGACAAAAATCACCTTTTTGAGTGTGTAGATAGTGAGATGAGTGTGTGGATAGGTACACTCTAATTGTATTAGTGGCTTAGACTGCGGGGTATGGGGCGGGGGGTTTGGGCGTGGGTTGGCTGAAAACGCCCAAGCCACCACCCCGGGTGGGCATGGGTTTGGGCGTGGCCCCTTTGGCGTGGGATTCAACCCGGGCGTGAGGCGGGCTAGTAAGTGATATGGCATGCTCTAAATGGTCAAACCAAATTCATGCCCCCAACCCAAGCCCCCCCATACCCCATGGGCGTGGGTTTTGGTGGTGGGTTTTTTCCCATTCCACGTGTCAACATATGCCCCAACCCACGCCCCAACCCAAGCCCCCATACCCCGCAGTCTTATATAATATAGAATGACTGGTTTTATCAAAACATCCAATACAAGCACGACTTGTTTACCAAACAAGAAACATGCCAATTCTGTTATATAATACATCCTTTTTATCAATGTTTTTAAAAACCGGTTTAAACCGGCCGACAGTACCGTTTGAACTGTCCGATACACCCGGTTAAACTGTTTTCAAGTCTAATCCGGTACGGTATAAAAACCGGATTTTAAAAGATTGCTTCTTATGTAAATGAGTGTCGGCAACTTGGCATTTTAAATCATAAAATGTTTCAAAAATACATTAAATAGTGAACTACCCCTTATAATATGCTATAGAATAATGTTGACCAAGACCATGAACAGAGTCGTTGTTTCTATCCACTCATATCTTATCTCAACTCCACGACCACTATAAAACCATGACTACCTTCGTTCATTCTGTGCACTCCACTCATACCTTATCTTATCTACACTCCTCTCTTCATCTTCAGACCAACTACCCTCATTCCCATTTCACTGTTAACAATGGCTGAAACTGTTGCTATTGAACTCGTCAAAGTAGTTGCTGAGAAGATGACTGATGAAGCCTTCAAGCGAATTGCTCGCGCTCAGGGAATTCACAACGAGCTGAAGGAGTTGAAGACCACATTGTCCAGGATCCAAGATCTGCTTAACGATGCTTCCCAGAAGGAGGTGACTCATAAATCTGTCAAATCATGGCTGAATGCTCTCCAACATTTGGCTTACGATATCGATGACGTACTCGACGATTTGGCTACTGAAGACATGCATCGTGAGCTCACCTTGCAGGAACCCGCAGCATCCACCAGCATGGTAAGAAAGCTCATACCAACTTGCTGTACAAATTTCTCACTAAGTCATAGGTTGTCTCGGAAGTTAGATAGCATTAACAGAGAGTTAGAAAATCTAGAAAAACGAAAAACGGATCTAGGTTTGCTTAAGATAGATGAGAAGCCAAGAAATACTAGTAGAAGAAGCGAAACCTCTTTGCCAGAACGCGATGTTGTCGGAAGAGAAGTTGAGAAAGAGCAATTGCTTAAAAAGTTGTTGGGGGATGATGGGTCGTCTCAGGATAACTTTAGCGTCTTGCCTATAGTTGGTATGGGTGGGGTTGGAAAGACCACTCTAGCTAGACTATTGTATAATGATACAAAGGTGCAGGATCACTTTGAACCCAAGGCATGGGTTTGTGTTTCAGATGATTTTGATATTTTCAAGATAACTGATGCTATCCTTCAAGATGTGACTAAAGAAAACAATAAATTTAAAGATCTAAATCAGCTTCAAAAGGCTCTCACTGAGCAATTTAAGGACAAACGATTTCTACTAGTAGTTGATGATGTGTGGAGTGAAAAGTATGCGGATTGGGAAAACCTAGTGCGACCATTTCTATCATGTGCTCCTGGAAGTAGGATAATCATGACAACTCGTAAGAATCAATTGCTCAAACAGATAGGTTTGCATAATGTAGACCGTCTCGAGAGTTTGTCGAATGAAGATGCATTGCGTTTATTTGCAGTACATGCATTGGGGGTAGATAACTTCGACTCACACACGACACTTAAACCGCAAGCTGAAGGTATTGTGAAAAAGTGTGGTCGTTTGCCTTTGGCTTTAAAGGCAATTGGAAGGCTTTTAAGGACAAAAACAGATAGAGAAGACTGGGATGACGTGTTGAATAGCGAGATATGGGATGTAGAAATTGGTAATGCCACTGAAAATGGTAAAGATGTGGAAAATAGTGACAAGATTGTTCCGGCACTTAGGATAAGCTACCATGAACTTTCTGCAGATTTGAAGCAGTTGTTTGCATACTGTTCCTTGTTCCCTAAAGACTTTTTGTTTGACAAGGAGGAGTTGGTATCATTATGGATGGCAGAAGGGTTTTTGAACCAATCCAAGTCACCAGAACGCTTGGGCCGTGAATATTTTGAAATTTTATTATCAAGGTCATTTTTCCAACATGCACCTAATGATGAATCATTGTTTATCATGCATGATCTGATGAATGACTTGGCCACTTTTGTTGCCGGAGAATTTTTTCTAAGGTTTGACAGTCATATGAAGACAAAGACAGAAGCTTTGGCAAAGTATCGCCATATGTCATTTACTCGCGAGGAGTATGTAGGTTACCAAAAGTTTGAGGCATTCAAAGGAGCCAAAAGCTTGAGAACATTTTTAGCAGTATCTCTCGGTTGGGGCGGTTGTTACTTATCCTCGAAGATTTTGGATGACTTACTTCCAGAGTTAACATTGTTAAGGGTCCTTTCTTTGAGTCGTTTTGAGATAAGTGAGGTACCGGAGTTCATTGGTACTTTGAAACACTTGCGGTATCTTAACTTATCTCGAACAAATATAAAAGAGTTACCGGAGAATGATGGCAACCTTTATAATCTACAGACATTGATTGTTTCTAAGTGTAGGTGGTTAACTAAGCTGCCTAAAAGCTTCTTAAATCTTAAAAGGTTACGACATTTGGACTTGAGATACACTCCGCTTTTAAAGCATCTGCCATTGGGGATTGGTGAGTTGGAAAGCCTTCAGACTCTCACCAAGATCATCATTGAAGGAGATGATGGCTTTGCAATAAATGAGCTCAAGGGATTAACAAATCTCCATGGGAAAGTTTCCATTGAGGGATTGCACAAAGTGCAAAGCGCAAAGCATGCACGGGAGGCGAACTTATCTCTAAAAAAGATTACTGGATTAGAGCTTCAATGGGTTGGTGTGTTTGATGGCTCACGAATGGATACACCTGAAGAGGAAGTTCTCAATGAGCTGAAACCTAATAGTGATACGTTGAAAACGCTTTCAGTCGTGTCATACGGGGGAACACAAATTTCAAATTGGATTGGTGATCGCTCTTTTCATGAGTTGGTTAATGTGTCGATACGTGGATGTAAAAAATGCACATCTCTACCCCCATTTGGGTTGCTCCCTTCACTTAAGAGGTTGCAGATTCAAGGCATGGATGAGGTTAAACTCATAGGTTTGGAGTTAACCGGAAATGATGTTAACGCCTTCCGTTCACTTGAAGTTCTAAGATTTGAAGATATGTCTGGATGGGAGGGGTGGTCAACTAAAAATGAGGGTTCAGCAGCAGTGTTTACGTGCCTTAAAGAGCTTTACGTAAAGAATTGTCCACAATTGATTAATGTTTCACTTCAAGCACTACCTTCACTCAAGGTTCTTGAAATTGACAGATGTGGTGATGGTGTGTTGAGAAGTCTGGTTCAGGTAGCTTCTTCAGTCACTAACTTGAAAATAATTTATGTATCACGGCTTACATATGAGGTGTGGAGAGGAGTTATAGGGTATCTTAGGGAAGTTGAAGTATTAAGTATCACAGGATGTAATGAAATAAAATACTTGTGGGAATCAGAAACAGAGGCAAGCAAGCTTCTTGTGAGATTAAAGGAATTGAGATTGGAGAATTGTTCAGGTTTGGTAAGTTTAGAAGAGAAAGAGGAGGATGACAATTTTGGGAGCAGCAGGCTGTTATCTCTTAGGAGTTTGGATGTAGATTCTTGTAGTAGCATAAAGCGTTTATGTTGTCCAAATAGCATTGAGAGTTTGGATATTGAAGATTGTTCAGTTATTACAGATGTCTACCTCCCAAAAGAAGGAGGGAATAAGCTCAAATCACTTCGTATAAGAAATTGTGATAAACTTGAGGGAAAAATCAACAACACAAGCATGCCAATGCTTGAAACCCTAAATATTAGGAGTTGGGAAAATCTAAGATCAATCAGTGAATTGAGTAACTCCACTCACCTCACCAGCCTGGATATAATGCGATGCCCACATATTGTGTCACTTCCAGAGCTTCAGCTATCAAACCTCACCAGTTTGTCAATTAGTGATTGTGAAAGTTTGGAGTCATTACCTGAGCTATCAAACCTCACCAGTTTGTCAATTATTGATTGTGAACGTCTGGTGTCATTACCTGAGCTAAAGAATCTCACCAGTTTGTCAGTTAGTGATTGTGAACGTCTGGTGTCATTACCTGAGCTAAAGAATCTCGCCTTGTTAAAAGATCTGAAAATTATAAGGTGTCCAGGCATTGATGTTTCCATTCATGGTGGGCGTTGGCCTCCCAAATTGTGTTCCCTTGAACTACAAAGGTTGAAGAAGCCCATATCAGAGTGGGGGGATCTGAATTTTCCAACTTCCCTTGTTGACCTCATGTTATATGGTGAACCCGATGTGAGTGATTTTAGTCAATTGTCCAACCTTTTCCCTTCTTCTCTTACATCTCTGGACATAACTGGATTTGATAAACTGGAATCACTATCAATGGGACTCCAACATCTCACATCCCTTCAACATCTCATCATTTGGTTTTGCCCAAAGTTGAACGATTTACCAGAGACGCTTTTACCTTCACTTTTGAGTTTGAGAATCAGAAGATGCCCAAAATTGAAAGAAAGGTGTGAAGGAAGAGGCTCCCACTACTGGCCACTTATCTCTCATATCCCCTGCATCTTCTCTTACGACTTTGGTAATATTCCAATTTGATAATCTGGAATCAGTTTCAACCGGACTCCAACACCTCACATCCCTTCAACATCTCAAAATTAACACATGTCCAAAGGTGAACGATCTACCAGAATCGCTGTTACCATCACTTTTGAGTTTGAGTATAGATGGTGATTGCCCAAAATTGAAAGAAAGGTGTGAAGGAAGAGGCTCCCACTACTGGCCACTCATCTCTCATATCCCCTGCATCCACATAACAGACTATTAAAGGTACATGTTAATTAAATATCTGTTAATTATTGCTAGACGTTGTTTTAAATAAATAACCCTTACCTTCTTCTTTCTCTGTAGTCACTCAAAACATATTTCCTGTCGTAAATACCAAATCACCGGAGGTTAAACGACATCGTACCACCATCTTCACACATCCTATCGGATTTATAAAGCTATCACAGCCGATGATTTCGTCGACGGCTGTAATTTTTCCGGCGACCTGTCTTCGAACCGCTGCTCACACCCTCAGGTAACAATTAACATCGTCAAACCTCTGATTATTAATTTTCAAAGTTTTGGCTACTGGTTTCTTTCTAGTTTGGGCCTGTTTTAATGCTGGAAGCCCAACTGGTTTACAATTAAGGAATGTTATTAAGCCCAACATAAACTATTTCATAATTCATAATAGTCTTCATTTGGGTGTTTACCAAAACCAGCTCGGTTTGGTTAAAACCGTTTTGAGTCAAAATCAGTTCGCTCGTAAGCCGGTTATGAAGTAAAATATTTGATCCCATACAAATCGGTTTGGGTCGCGTTGAAAGCGTTTCACCTTTTTAAACCCCTATTTTTCTAATATTACGTACCATGGCCGGCTCTTAGGGGTGGATGGGCCGGGCGACCACATGAGGCCCGAATCTCCCGCGGCCATAAATTTTTAAAAAATATGATTTTTAATATATATGTTTTAAGCTTTTTATATATTTATTTCAGAATTGATTACTACTCTTCTTCATTGTTTTGAGAATAGTTTTATAACTGGGATATAAACGCAACAGGTTCCACATCATCTTTAATGGAAAAAAGTCGTTTTTTAACATCCTTGTTATATTTAATTTTTAAAGCAATGGGTTTGGACACTAACGTCAAAGAGTGTTGTTTGACCCTTCAATATTTAAAATTGCAGTTAAAGAAAGAAGAAAATCTATCAAGGTCTCTTCAAATCAACAAAACATCTCCAAGATACATCATAATTGCTGGAAAGGGGACTACATCTACTGCGTTAACTTGGTTCACTTACATGCTTCAAGATAAGGCTGCAACGGAAATCAAAGAAACAACAAAAACAAGAAACAATGTCACAAATGTTGTAAAATTTGCATACGGTGTGAGTGAAGAAAGCCTCAAAGTCAAAATGATGCAGTATCTTCATGCAGATTTCAACAGAACTATCAAGACCATCATGCAGTTCCAATGGTATAAATTAATAATTATTAATAATTAGTGTCTCAACAAAAGAAGTACTATTTCAATGATAGCCTAATTTTTTTACAAAATCAAATTCAAGGGTGTTATTTTTTTACAAACACACTTTGGGTAACTTTACATCCTCTAAAGTTGATTAAAAAAAAGTGAAGTACTACAAATGTGGAAACTTTTCATATGCTCTTGTTTACTAGACTGAAATGTTTAGGTGGAAACAATACAATCAGATGCCGATTTATATGCTTTGCGGGGTGGTGATGTTGTCTGTTGGTTATGAGGTGAAGAAAGGGGATAGTGTACCTTATCAGCCATATGGAATAGTAAGGGTCAAGTTTGATAAGTTTGAACCAGAAAGATGGTTTCATCACATTGTTGCATTCATCCAGAAAGCTCCTTTGTTTCCAGCTTTGCAGGTTAGTAAAATACAACCCATATCCATCATTTCTTTTTCATTCAGATCATGTAACTAAACCCTTGATATGTAAAATTTTATGTGGTCTGTTTTAACAGTGAACCTTCAAGTTATGTCATATGACCAAGGCAAAAGTATCTATATTATCATAAAATGTGTATTGTTTGTTTACGATTTTGACATGATTTACTGTTTTGATGAAGAAAAACAAGCGGGAGAAAGAATTTGTTTGGCTCAAGAATTTGCGTATGTGCTGCAGATGAAGATCTTTGCTTCTATTTTGTTAAGTTGTTTCATTTTCAAGGTGATTGAAAACAAAAGTGCAAAGTACAGAATGATGCTTAATCTTCACATTGATGGTGATACAGAGTTGATCCATGATCTAGCATACTCGTATTTGGTGCGACTAGACATACGGAAGTGGACTGGAAAATGGTTCAAGCTAAACAGGGCATAACTTCCATTACGTTTGAAGTTCAGTTATACGGGAGATGAGTAATGGACATAGACGTCTCAACAAGCCACACGCTTGGGCAAATGCTATAGGTGGGTTTTCCCCTACTGTCGGCACCCATTTTCGACATCTAGAGCTCCAATTTCGAAGTCAAGGTTTTTCACAATTTTAGCAGTTTTAATTAATTTTCGTCTGTTTTAAAAATTGACTGGATTCTTTAACTTGATATTTATTCGTTGTTTTTAGGCTGTTAATTTCAAGGAACCCTTGGAGCGGTTAGAAGTTGTGTCTGATGGCACTTGTTGTTCATGGTCTAAGTTACATACCTCTGAGTGGAATTAATGGAATTTTGCCTCTAATGGCAAGTTACCACTAATGAGGATTATGGAACTAGCCTATGATGTCGAGTTACCATCTGATGAAGATTAAAGGAACTTACCACTGAAGCAAGTTACCTCTAGTGAGGTTTGATGAAATCTCGCTAACGAAGAAGAGATGCCACGTGTTAGCGACGAAGACAATCTATGGAGAGGATGTCATATGTAACTGTCACTAGTCAATTTCATACACCTCAACATTATTCAACAAAAATACGAGTCTTCATTCAATTTATTATCACTTCAACCCCATAGCTTATTGTGCCAGATAGTTGAATGTGAATTCGGTGCATGAACTTATGTGTGAAAACTTCATAGGAAATCGTCTGTAATTTCAATTGTAATTTGTGACTATTTTTACATGATGTATTGAAACAATTCGATTTTGATCAATACCTTGTGATTAGAACAGTTGTTCCTCTACTCTCGAGTGCTACCCAACTAATAATCAATCTATGGTATTCGCTAAGTCTTAGGGGTTGTTTGACAATTTCTAAATGGTTAAGTGCTGAACCAGTAAGAGGTCTGAACCATTAAGTGATGAACCAGTAAGAGTTCTGAATCATTAAGAGCCAGTATAATCTTTAACCGTTCAGAGGCAAATGTCTAACCAATTGAGATTAGAGGTCTTAACGATTCAGACTCAGTATGATGCTTAACCTTTCAAGGGCAAATGTCAAATGTTTGAACCAATCAGACATCTGCTCTCGAAACAAACAGTTTGAACCATTAAGTGCTAAACTAGTAAGAGATCTGAACCATTAAGATCCCCAATAAAAGCTAAACAAACAGCCCCTTAGTTTGATTGTGATCCACAAAGTAAATCTCCCAATTGTGTCCTAGAAAGATGTAATTCTCTTGGTAGTAACTCGAAGGTTAACCATTCAGGTTGCAATATCTTATAAAAAATCCATATATAAAGTAGACATGACCTATAAAGTTTACAAAAATATTTTCCTAGGTTGTTATTAGATTTATGTAACAACTAGTGATTGCGATTTAGATGGTATGAACGCACAACCACTATTACGACATGATTGTTTGATAACCCTATTCTGTTGCAACTTCAGTTTACAATAGTAAGTTTAAAAGCAGGTTCAAAAAACCCCATGGATCCAATATCCAGAAAAAGAAAGACCAAATTCATTTTACAATAGTAAGTTTAAATGCAGGTTCCAAATATAATGAGGTAACAGATCAAAAGAAATCATAAAAGTCAAACCTGAATGAAAAAAAATTATCAACAAGAGATCACAAAAACCAAATTCATATCAACAAATATATAAAAAAAAGAGAGAAAGCCAAACTCCAATCAAGAAATTACAAAATAAAACATCATAACATTTAAACTAATGTGTTCTATTTATTTAAATGCCATAAAATGATACAAAAGTCCAACCAAATAAATTTTGTTCTATTAGTCACAAATCCTACAACAATGCTACTACAATAAATTACATTTGCGCGAGTTAACAAGAACACAAAGTTCTCAAATGAAAACCCCGATGGACCCCAAAAACTTGTTCACTGTGTGAGATCTCCATTTCCTCCTTGATGCACCATCATATACCAACAGTTGAAAACAGGATAACTTGTTTTCAAAAAGTGCAAATTTAACAAAAAAAATCATGCCGAGTATATCAAAACGGACAAAAATTCAAGAACAAGTTTGCAGCTTTTTGCATCAATGATCACTCTTCTTCCCCGAACCATAATACTTCTGGTACCATCTAACAAACTTTTTCAACCCCGTTTGAAGATTTGTCATCGATTTATACCCAAACTCCCTTTGCGCCAAACTAATATTCGCATGAGTAACGGGACATCACCATTTCTAGGCAACTTCATCACACATCGTTTTGCTTTCACTTTCAATAGCTTCTCCAAATACTAAGAAGATCCGAAACAGGTACAGGCGAAGTATTCCCGAAATTTGAAAATTCTAAACTTCCTGTACTCTTTCAGTAGTGTCTAAAGCACCTAAACAACCCTTTACAACATCATCAATATACGTAAAATTACGCGCAATGGTGCAATGATTACCTGGCTCAAAAATGGGAATCGGTTTTCGTTTCAAGATATCTTTAGTGAAGAAAAAGTCAGCCATGTCCGGTCTACCCCACGGTCCATAAACCGTAAGGAACCTCAAATCCGTTAAAGACAGCCCGTAAATATGATTATACATATGCGCGATTTCTTCTCCCGCTTTCTTTCTTCGTTGCGATGTATAGACTCGTGGGTTGATCAGTTCGGTCTTTTTCCGAAAAGGATACCTATGTATTTCACCCATAAACAGAACTAGAAGATGCCCAAACAATTGCAGGCTGTGAATTTGCAATTTTGCATACTTCAAGAACATTAACAAAACCGGCAATGTTACTATGAATATAAGATTACAGACTTTGCATTGCGTATCTAACACCAGCTTGATAGCTAAATGCATCACACGAGTAAAATGTACAACATCAAAGAGTTTGTTCAGCAAAACGGTGTCGTTTATGTCCCCTTCCACAATAAAAATCCCACTTTTTTCCAACAAAACTTGACGCGCCCTTCGAGGGTAGATCGTAATAATTGTTAAAATTGTCTAACCCTAAAACGCAGTCATCATGCCGTTTCAAGATGGCGCTGATGTGGGTTCTGACAAAACCAGCTGCTCCAGTGACCAAAACAGAGTACCCTGTTTTCGATCGGATGTTGACTGATGAATTGACCATTTTCCCCATCCGGATCCCTATACACACAGAGAGTGAGTGGTCATGTAAAAGCTAGCGATATTAGAAAGTGTATTGTACAATTGGGCTTAACGTACCTTGCGTACGCTGTGAATATATAACATGCGAAGTTTGTACTTACAACATGCGATTTTTTGGATAGGGGTAAAATCGCATGAGTTAAAAAAAACAATCGCATGTTTTGAAAAAATAACAAATCGCATGTTGAAAAAAAATAACAAAATCACATGGTGATTAAAAAAACAAAATCCCATGTTATATATTCACAGCGTACGCAATGTACGTTAAGCCCAATTGTAGGTTAACCAACCCCAATAAAATAAATAGTAAAAAGTAATCTAACAACTAACTGAGCATTAGCAGCCTAAAAGATCCAAATGAATCCCAAAGATATAGTCAAATTAACAGATTAAGTGACCATTTTCAATAGCAATCTGCATAGTACATATGATGCAACATACAAATCTATACACAGCCATCAAACTAAACTTCTACTTTATGAACAAATAACATAATTAGTTAATAAAAGCTCATAAACTTTCCTGAAAAGAAACGGGTTAGTGGGTCACTCGTTCAAGGGTATGCGAAATTTATACATATATAAATATGAGTCTAGGTATCCATATAACCTGTTATTTACAAACTTCTTTGTCTTTGAATCAATCAATTTAGCACTCATCCCCAATTTAGACATGAAAAACGATCTACTGGATACTACGACATGAATGTTGATCTAGTTTACAAAAGAAGCTCAGGAATACACATGATCAATTTTCTGATTTTATTAAAAATCTACACTACATACACACTAAGTCATGAAGAAGAAAATGAAGTCGATTGAACCAATAGCATGAAAGCAGTAAAACAAGTTGAAAAAAGTCAAAGTCAATATAAGAATTTTTATGCTCCCTCAGTTCAGCAAGAATGTATTGTCTATCAAAATGATGCATAAATTATAAACTAAAAAAAAGTTAACTTATAAAAGCTTAGACAGAGTGAAATGGCAAGCATGCATGTTCTCCAAACCCCACAACTGAAAATTTTTCTGAATTACACTTGTTAAACAAACAAAAAGTGGCTATACACCGGTGGAGCCCAGAAACGGGTTGGTTAAAGCGGGTCAAAGGGATAATGTTTTGACCAAGAAATAATCTAATTTATTCAGATATACATGTAAGCCTATTTGTTATCGAGTAATTGCTAATTTCTTTATATGGGTTCTCAAATAAGAAGCCAGCTTAACTAATTCATTTTACCAAGTGTTCAATTACATCTATGATTTAGATATGAATAGAACAAAATACCCAAAGCCATCATCTTATGTTCCAAACAAATTAACAACCTGAGATCCACTCCAAAACGCGACATAATTACACACTGAAAACAAAGTCATTTCAAAAACTGTAACAAAAAGAGGCATCTTTCATTGAGGCATTAAACCAAACACCTGGTGTGCATGCAAACTCAATAGCTAAAATCCCTTCCAAAACAAGCAAACACAAAACCAACAAACATACAAGAGCGCAACATACATTCCCAATTTCACGTCTGCGTAAAAAACCCTACATACCGAACACAAAAAAACCCTCTAGTTCATAAATCAACCGCAAAAAAAAAAAAAAAAAAACACGAACAAGAAAACACTAGTCACAAATAGCAGAAATTTACAATAAAAAACAAACCCACAAAGGGGGCAACGATTGAAATCAAAACAACAACTAAAACGGAGGCATAAATTACTTTTGGGAGCGTGATTTTGGGGAAAACTGGTGGTTCAAACGCACGCACCTGATGTGAAGAACAATTGCAACCGGCCCACTGTGATTGTTTTTTAAAATATGTTGCATTTGGGCTGTTGGTTTGAGCCCAACAACAACTATCTATCATAGGCAAATGGCCACTTAATTTCCCGTTTTCAGCTCATGTAGGCCCAAATTGTATCAGGTATAGGAGGAGTATATACACGTTAATTATTGCTACAAGTTAACAATGGACTTTATATAGGATGTTTAAATAAAATTACAAAATTAACGATTTAAGCACTTTATAAGTTAAGAATATTTTATTTATTAATTAGTGTCATAAATGATTATTAATGGAGATTTTAATACCATCATTACTCTCACTTTATATTGAATCAAAGGTTGAGCTCATCTGAAATCATCATTTAATAGAGCAACGTTAGTCACCTTACCTGCCTATGTATATATCATTGTTAACTTATTGAGTCATCTCATGACGTCCAACCGGTCACCGATTTGAGAATTCAGCTATCATAACTCACATTGTAAAAACATAGGTAAATCGCACATTGTTCAAGCATTGCTGCTTTGTTTCCTAGTGGGCGTTGGCCTTTCAAATTGGTTACCTTTGTAATATGTATCAAGGGGGTGATATAACTATACTATTGTGTTCGTTTACACTAAACTAAATCAATATAAAATGAATGGTCAAGTTTTCTAGTCATACAAACTTCATATTAGTTTATTTTCATTCAAGCTCAATAAACAATTTCTTTCATCAGACCATGGGTGTGACACATCAATAAAACGATTTCTTTATGTGTTTTGTAGCTTCTCCGTATTAGTTTCTGGTTAACTGTGGTTGGCCTCTTTGGTTCGTTTTAATGAAAGTTGCCGTTCAAAAAGAAAAAAAAAACGATTTCTTTAACCATTGACAACTTGATATTAATTATAATATAATTCATGAAATTTTATAAAAAAAAAAAGTAAAAACCAATTCATTGTTATGTAGCTAGCTGACAGCTATATATACCTACACTTTACCTACTCCCGAACAAAAGAATTGTTAATTTATGTTGACCAAGAGGACAAGAACATCGATAAAATCACTATAAACAAATGTGAATTTAGAACATATATAGAGACATACATACATGCATAACAACTAGGAACGAGAGAGAGGCAACCTGAATTAAACAAGACCCTGTAGTATTAGTGGATTTGCATCTATTGCTTTAACTTTTTTAACCTAGAAAAAAAATGTTAAAGTGATTATCAGTGGATTTGGCATTAGAAAAAAAAAATATGTTCACATGGGTAGTGAAGAGGATGATCATTGACGGTTGACCAGTGACCAATTGGTTGATGATGTGGAATGCCACATTAATGAATAATTTGAATGTCACGTACACAAAATGACTAATAAATAGCGTAAGCTGTATATACATGATCAAGATGAGTTATCATCTAACTCTATAAGATCAACACGGGTTACTTTTAATTTACTAAAACAAGCTTCTGATCTCACTAATCTTGTAGAATGTTTTTTGGATTGTATCGGTAGGAAATGCGGGTTTTTTTTATGTTACAGCGTGTCAGTTTTTAGAAAATTCAATTGCAAAATCTCATATTTGCGATGTTCTTTTGCAAATTATTATAATAAATCACTATTATTACCATAACTTCTTAATTATATGCTTATTAGGGGAGGGGGGTTGTTCACTAGTGATAGAAATTATCACTCACAAGCACCAATCAAGTTCCGCCATGTCATCGACCATTTTTCCATCACTCACAACCTTTTTTAGTGGGGGTGGTCATCACTCATCACCACACCCAACAATTTCCCCCCAACCAACAATTTCACTCACAAAAATAAATCATCACGCGTTGTACAAATAACGAAAATCGATTTCGTTGAACTCATCACGCGTTATACTTGTTGCCGGCGGTGGACATTAACGCGTTATACATCATTCCCGTGATACTATCACGGATGAGCCCGGGTGCTCTTAAAATCTGGTTTTTTCAATCCGAAAAAAAAATTAAAATCAAGAAAGAGAAAACAGCATATTATAATCATTACAAAACTTATTATTATGTTTGTTAGTTATTGTGGTCATGTAAATGTCACATTATTCTATCACTTGAAACTAAATGTTCAGGATTTGGATGAAAAAAAAAAAAAAAAAAGCAATACATTATGAAAATTTTAACTACAATCATAAACAGATTTTATGACATCTCTTTTTCTCCTTTTTGTATCAAATCATAAACACTAGTACGGGTTTTGTTGCTGGAACTCATGTATAAGTCAGAGAAATTAAAACAAAAGCAGAGCGAAATGAAGATACGGGATCAAGAAATATGCCTTGACAATAAGAAGTTTTTTTTTTCAAAGAAAACATAGCAACCATATAGGTCCCGATACGGACGATGATTTCTTGTTTCGGGTGCCGAAACGAGTGCGGAATCCCTGTTACGACACAAACCGAGCGAGAGAGTAAACACAATAAAAGGATTCAACGTTTAACCAGATCAGGGCCGGCTAAGCCCATGTGCAGAATGGGCCTGTGCACAGGGCCTAAACTAGCATGGGCCCCAAAAAAACGAAAATTCCTTTATATATTGAAATAGGCCCAATTACAAGATATCAGACGGTTGCATAATCCAGACGGTTGCACATGCACTGAATTGAAATTCTGTATATATTAAATAGGCCCAATTAGGCATGCCATAATTGAAATACTGAAATAGGCCCAATTACAAACAAATAAACAATAAGGGCCCAGAATATGTGATCTGATGTTTCATGCATAGGAGGGACGAGGGAAAGTAGGAAACAAAAAGACGCTGATCGGCTTTCGGAATCGTAGTATTATGGGTTATTTGATTGAATGATTGATGAGTTTATATTATATGAAGATTTGCGAATAGGGCCCAAATTTTTTATCTCGAACAGGGCCAATTTTTTTTTTGTGATTTTCGGAGACGGCCCTGAACCAGATGTACATTGATTTAGACAAAGTTTCGATACAAGATTCGACAAAATACAAAGCACACCGGAACTTTCTTTCACTACTCTCTCTCTAAGCTCATTCAAGCTCTCTGCTTGTTTCTGTGTTCTGTTCTGTTTATATAGCCTGCACATCAGCAAGACCCACGAAGAACCAGAACGACGAAGAATGTTCTTCGTCTCACATGTTTCATGAGTTCTTCGTCACACATGAATTGCTGGTTCTTCGTCATACATATGAAGGGTACTTCGTCATGTTGATGTATGGCTGGTTCTTCGTCAGACTGATGTTCTTCGTCAACCTTTATCAATAAGGTTGGGTTCTTCGTCAAATGATCATTCAGGTTCTTCGTCATTCATTTTCCATGCATAGATGATTCTTAGTGGATGTCATGAGAATAAACAAATATAAATCACGCATCACGAAATACTTGGTTATTCGTGATTTCAGTTCTTCATGAAAACACTAAATAATTTCAACAATTTATGGTTAGATTCACGTTCACTTCATGCAATCTATGCATTGAAAACTTATCACATGACATCATCATGGTGATGTCATGGTGATGTGGCGTCGGTTAGGTTCGCGGCTCTTCGTGCTTCGCGTGTCGAACTCTGGGGCGCATGACGGAGGAATGTCGCGACGTCGGACTTGAGCCGAACCTAACCGAGTCGAACCGAATCGAGTCGCGTCCACATAAAGTGTACCAACAAACTTCCCCTTGGACGCTACTCGTGATGGTTCGTTCTTCACATTGTCTGATCTTTAAAAGGTCTTCACGTGTCGCAAGCAGGGAGTGTATCAACAAACTCCATGCTCGAGAATTTTTTGATCTTCAATACTTCAGATCCTTTTGGTGTTGACGAGTGATCAGCTGCAACTCGATCATCATGATCTTCTGATTGCATCAATGTCGTGTCTTCACTTTACGGCTTGTCATCTGACACGTTCTCTTCGCTGTTAGCTGGTTCGAATGCAACATCTGCACACGCAACAGAGCTAAAACACGTAATGAGAACAACCGCTTAGAATATAGACAAATTAAACAAACAACACATATGAGACCAACTCTCAATCAAACACCGACCGACAACAGTTTGAAAGTTTTAAAAATGTTCAGTTTTAATCCTTTAACTTTCAAAATCTGTCAACTTCGACCGTTTATGAAGATACAATTGTTTTCGGGCTTACAATCAGGATTTTGGGTAGGATTGTCACGGCCCCCGACCCGGTTTGACCCGTTTCAGGAGCCGCGGGACAGAAATCCCGTGGTTTTTAATTAACAGCGGAAGTTTCTTCAGGATCTTTTAAAAACTGAAATATTTCCCGATTATTTTATTTCACAATTCGGAATAAAACCCGATAATTTACAATACTGAGATTTCACGAAGAAATCTTTTATTTTCAAAACATGTTTCTTTATTTTATACTGAGCCACTTCCTTAAGCTGATAGTGCTTCACGGCACTTTTCCTGGATCACAACAGATCACTTGAAACATGTTTGAAAAAGGTTTTGTCAGCGGGAAATACTGAGTGAATCATTCTATTTACTAAAACGACACATTTGTTATAATTTACAGTATTAAGAGCGATTACAATGTTTCTGATATCAAACCAACTACCCACGGTATTTGTCACTCGACCGGATCTGTGACTATGGTCATATCCCCCATTGGCTGCCCCAATGGTGACGATTATCAAGTAATGTATACAAAACCCCACATACCGGCTGTAACTTGGTGATTACAAAGACTTAATCCCCGTAATTATAACTTTGAAAATAAACATGCTTTTATAAACAAATTTGATAAAAAGAGAATGACTCACATTGCAGATTTAACAGAGCTTATTCTACTGATTAGCCTTGATAACCTAGTTTAAATAATCAAGCACACAAACTAGGTTAGTAACTTAATACAGCATTTACGACAACTCACGAGATTACAACCTTCACAACGAATGACAAAGTGCGATACTTAAACAATCATCGATTTAACGACGCATGACAAAGCATAAACCCTAATGTGGGCAGCACTTAAACATCCATTGGATAGTTTAATCGATCGGACATTGAATCGTATCAGCGATCGAGTTATTACCCTGATTGCGGCGTCGATTAGTGAACCGTGTGTGTTAATTGTGGTAAACAGAACGTATCTTAGTGCATGCAGCGAAGTTTTACGTCGTTTCAATACCAAAATTCGATTGCCAATGTCTGCTATTTATAGTCGAAATTTCAATTTGCTTACGGACCGTAAGCCTCAAATTGTTGCGGTGCGTAAGGGTTGAAAATAGGTTATAGGGTAGCCACGGTTGGGACTAGCTTTGCTGACTTGACAGATTCTTAATTTCGAATTTTGACAGCGAGTATTTTTAGATAATCGTTATATAGGGTTTATCCCCCCCTGAGTTTTAGGGGCCCTAATCCTGATTCTGAAAATTCTGAAAATTTTAGGGTTTGTTCAGAATCACTTGGGTTTCTCAGTTAGGGTTTCCTATTGGCTAAATTAATTAAATAAATATAACTTTTGATGAGAGTTGTTACAAGGATAGACTCGAGTTCCAACATCGGTCAATCAAAAATAAACTAGAAGCAAAATCTTTTTGGCTTTTATAAAGTTTATATTAAAATACACCTAAAATCTTTTTGGTATTTTTCATTTTTCAAATGTAAAGACGGAAAGCAATAAGTAAATATATACAGAGATACATGTTGATACACTTTGTGGATGCGACTAGCTCAGTTCGACAACATTACGAAGTGAACACCAAAACACGATATCCTCCGTCGTGTCTCGGAACGTAATCAACATGTCTGCAAGTTCTGCTGATCTGCATGTTGCAGATATGTCTGTTTGATGCTCAACTATTGTTTATACAAGTCTGTGACGAAAAACTGCCCAGCCCTTCATGCTGTTGACGAAAGACCTGTTTGACCTGTTTGTCTTCATGCTGTTGACGAAAGACCTGCTGTCTGCATGCTTATGACGAAAAACCTGCTGTTTTTCGTCATGTATGGTATTTCGTCATGAGTCTCTCGTCGCTGAAGGATGTTTCCTCAAGTTATTCGTCGCTGCAGCATGTTTCGTCGACCTGCAGCATGTTTCGTCGACCTGTCCCTATATATATGCAGAACTGAAGACAGAAGACATAGAATAGAACGAGAGAACACACACTGAGTTAGTGATTTCAGAGAGAGTTTGAGATATTGTTCTCGTTGAACCTTTGTAAACAAACTTTTTGTTTAAGTAATACATTGAGCTGTTTAAACGTTGAATCTTTGTGTTCGTGTTCTTATCTCGGTTTGCATTCTCGGTTGGATTCCGCACAACCGGGTTTGTTCGTATACAAGGATTAGGCGACTAAATCCTCCGCTAGTTGGACCTACAAGTGGTATCAGAGCCTTGGCTCTTCTCCTTGTTAAAACCGAGTAGTTCTCTTGTGTTTTTATAAGATTTTCTTGAGTTGTTTTCAGAATTTGTTCTTAATTTTGAGCTTTTAAAATCATATTTTCTGAAAAACAGTGGTAAATCTTAGAAAATCTTGGTATTTTTGCTGTTAGTTCATATCAAAACCTTATTAAATCTCATTTATATATGTTGTGTTAAGGTTTTTATTGAAGTTTCTTGCAAAAATTTGTGTTCGGAAATTTTTCCGGTGATCGATATTGGCCGGAAAATTCGTATTGTTCATCAGTTTGTTCTTGTTGTTCTGGGTTTGTTGCTTTGAGTGTTTGAGGATTTAGAGATCTGATTTTAACATATTTGTTTAATATTATTTGGCAAGTTAGTCTTCATCATGATTTCTGTAGTTTGAAAATAGAGTTTCAAAAGGTATGGTGTGTTGAAAACTGTGGATTTTAGGTAGGGTGTTTGAAGATCTTGTCTACCAATTCTTTGCAGAGATATGGATTGTGTATGAAAATATCTTACCAACTTTCCACATTTGTCAACGAAAGACTATTGTTATTATTTTTGTTTCTGACGAAAAACTCTATTTTTCCTCAAGATTGGTTTTGACGAAAAACCCCATTTTTCTTCACTTAGTCTTTTACGAAAAAACCCAATTTCGTCAGTTAAGGTCTTTCGCTAAGAATCAAGTTTTTCGTGGGTCACTTTTGTCAAGTTTTAACAGAAGCTTTCAAAAATTATCTTAACGAATTATTTTAAGTGATTTAAGCAGGTATTCTTCGTAATTCATATAAAATGAGTTCAGATTGGTGGGGAATTCCATCCAATACAGAGATCAAGTATAGAAGCACGGGTTTGTCGCCATCATGGGCCGAATCTCCCGCACCCGCATCTTCGTCTATTCCATCGCAAGCGAATCAAATTTCGACAGGTCAATGGGCGTTCGTTTCAAATCAAACTCAAAGTATTCATAGTATACTTTTAAGCGAAAGTGAAACCGGAAGCCTTAACCGTCCACCGAAGCTAATGTGTAACACCCTTAAAAATTTCTACTTGAAATTAGGAATAATTCACTTTAGTTTATATATAATTGATGTTTTGGTTAAAACATAAGTTCCAAAAACAAAGATCTAGGGTAACAAACATTTGTTAACTACTAACTAATTTAAGCATTTAAAGTTATTTAGCAAACTGATTCATTTCAACATTATCTAGACAGAATTTATCAATGCGGAAGCTTCAAAAGTTTGTGTTCGGTTCTTCGAAAGCTAGCTTGACCGTCATCCGAAATCCTTGAATACCTAAAAACTGAAATGTTTACATTAAACATTAGTATTAGAATACTTAGAAATAATACATATTCGAAACTACGTTCAAAACTGATTCGAGTGAACAACAAAATACAACTTTTTCATAAATTTTAAAGCCCCACCGTAACTTACGGTAGATACCGTAAGTTACGGTGGCTCCTGGAAAGTTTTGGTTCCACCGTAACTCAGGGGGAACCCACCGTAAACTTTTAGTCTCCACCGTAAATTACGGTACTACCGTAATTTACGGTAGACTCTGGAAGTTTATTATTTGCCTGATTTTTCTTGTTTGTTTTGTCAAAACTAAATACTCGGATTTCCATTCTAACAGCTAACATGTTAGGTTCTCGTACTTCTGATATATCAACCAGTTATCCAATAATAAGGAATCCATCCATCATATCACGGAACATTATCCATGCCTTATTTGATTATTCGACCCGTTTGGCTCATCTATGGAATCCTCCATTTTGATGACTACCAACGCGATCTAAATGATTATTTATCTATTATTCAACATAGCGATCATTATCACTTTATTTCAACTCGACTTCTATTCTACAATTCAACTACATATATGCTAGTTTATCGAAATATCGAATGTAACGAGTTAAGTACATACCTTCATAATTTGTCGACATTGCTTTCTAATCATAATTACCCATTCCCGGGCTTGTCGACCTTAGCGTATCCCTTCTAATCCTCGGTTTCTGCTTTTATAACTCAATTTAACGAGTGACATTCGAGTCACTCCAAACATTACCATGTCGACCATTATTTTAACACATTCTTCATCTAGTGAATTACATCACTTTACTTACATCCCATTATGACTAATTTAGCGCTATTATCAATAAACATATTTAACTAACTATTTATTTTGACCCGCTTGGTTTGTCGAATGAATTCCATCACTTCTTAGACTTACCAAAGGGTTTCAATTTCACTATTTCGACATCATACCTATTTCAACTATTTCTTTTGACCCGTTTGGTTTGTCGAGTGAATTCCATCACTTCTTAGACTTACCAAACGCAACTATTTTCGCTATAACAACATTAGACATATTTACGACTAGGCTTATCTACGTATATGTAACGAGACGACAAGTCGCGTACCTTTAGAGCACACTCTTCAAACGCGTATCCGCTCCGGCTTGTCCGCTTGACGACCCGGATTCTTTGCCTAAAGAGTTCCATTCACAATCATCTTAGAACTCTTTTCATAATCATTAACGCATCATTCTCTATAATAATCAAATCTGCGTTTTCATCTGATTTTTAACATTTTAATCCCCACTTAGGCATTTTAACAAACACCTAGCGGGTCAGATTTTTACATCATCAAAACCAAGTTCATGACTTGTAATAATTATCTAAATCAACTTCAATTAGTCACATTTACACATATTTTAACTTCCAAATTTCAGAAAGTACCTCATAAAACTCATATTACACTAGAACAAGAATCATGATCTTAGTGTTTACAAGTTTCTACGACTTATTAATCACCTACAATGGTGATTATGAACCCTACAAGTATGATGCAAGATTTTGACAAGAAATCATCTAGGGTTTATCTCTAAACATCATACTTTTTCTGAAATCACTTTCTATGATCAAATTACACTAGAATAATCATTCTAAACCCTAGTGTTCATCATTATCTTGTAAAACCCATCACCCACATTCAATGTGTTCATGGAATTTCCTGAATTTGGACATGATTTCACATGTAGTTGTCTAGGTTTTACTTCTAGACACAATCTCATCACTAAGCTAACCAAATCACAAACATGCATCATCTAATTTCAGATTTCCCAATTTCATGAGAATTTCAAACAGAGAATTAACACCAAATTTTACATACCTTGTAACCCCCTTATGATGAGGATCACTAATCTATGTTCGGATTTTGATTTGGACCAGATTATCACCTTCAATTTATGAGATTTGTGCTTGTTAGGGTTTTGGAGAAGCTTGGTCGCCCCTCCCTGGCTTCTGGTTGATCCACAGACTCAATTTTATTGAGTTTGTGTTTTATTAAAATGTTAACTTAAAACTAGTTTCAAGTTTGACACTTTGGTCCCTCTAGTTTCTTTTATTTTGTTTTAATGTCTTTAACTACTCATAAGTGTTACACTAACTAGGTTAGTGCCATTATAAATTAGTTTATTGTACTAATTTATTTGCAACTTAATTGCAAATTTAAGGATTTGTATTTTCGGGATGTTACATAATGCACATGAATGAATATCCTGGATGGGAAGAAAGATTCCATACGTATGTCCTTGGGCAAAACACATAATTGTGGTTATGTTTTACTACAGATTTCGATCAAGCACTTGATGTTGCCGCTTCAACTGCCGCGACATTTGCAGATCTTACGGTAGACGAGAAAAAGGCATATGATTTAGAAAAGAAAGCATATTCTATTCTAACTCAAGCGTTGAGCAAGGACATATATCATCAGTTTGTCAGCTTCAAGACGTCAAAGCGGCTATGGGATGCATTGAAGATGAGAGGTCTAGGAAATGAAGGGTCACGCAAATTGCGACATGATCTACTAAAGAAGGAGTTTGATGGCTTCACATGTATGGAAAGTGAATCGTTGGGAGATTTGACAAGTCGGTTCTATCACTTGTTGACTGAATTGAATAGTTATGGAGTAGTAGTGACTCCAGAAGAAGTAGTCATCAAATTTGCCAACGCATTACCAGCTCAATGGAATGGTTTCTTGGAAATTTTGAAATACAATGGTACTTTGGCTACGACAAACATCAATGATTTCGTTCAGCTCTTGGAAAACAAAGATCAAGAAGAAATCAGAAAGGCCAAAAGGATTCCAGTGCAACAGAATCCTTATATGTATTATGGAAACTGTGGAAGTTCTAGCACTACTGCAAGACCTGCTCCACATGCTTAGCTTCAAACGGCATTTGTATCAAGAGAGTCAAAACTCGTCTTTTTCATGGAACTAACCATAAGTATAAAGAGTTTACTTCTAGGATCCATTGCTCCACTTGTCCACCATTCTTTTGGTTTGTAGCATATGTATCACCTTCTATGTTCATGTGATTCAATTTTATTTTGTTTTTTACAAGACTCTCATGATATAATAATCTCAACGTCTCTTTGTTACATGATAGAATACCTTCTTATAGAACATTATTTCGTAATAATAATACGAAACCTAACAACCTACATGGAAATTTGAGTTTAGAAGGATGAAAGTTGAGGGAATCCTCGGAGCTTATGTTTCCAAATTCACCAAATTGCAATCCCAAAAACCCCTAATTTTGACAAATTGTGTGTAGAAAAAATTAAAAACAAATGATGATACAACAAATTATTAAGTAATCGAAGAAGTTACCTGATGCAAAAGACAGAATCTTTCCAATCTCTTCAAAGATGTGGCATAGGCATTTTAACGAACGCTTGAAGTGCACTCCAAATATAATAATTTTAAAACTCAAATCTTTTGATTATTACGTGAGGCAATCAAATAATCAATAAATTGAAAAAAAAAACAGGGTCTGAATATGCGAACCTTGTGATTCCGCAAAATTGGTGGTCCGTGATTGAACTTTCTGTTGCTACTGCCCTAAAGTGACGAGAAGTTGAGATCGAATTTGTTGTTCCGATAGTGAAGTGATGCGTCCAACAGATCGAATCTGTGTTTAGGGTGAAAAAAGATAGATTCGTGAATGAGGAGAAAGCGAACTTGCAGTCTTGGCACTTGCGGTCTTGGATTGCACCTCAAATTCTCGTATAAGGTGAAATGCGGATTTTCTTCTCTTTTCTTTGGGAACGTAAAAATGAATTACAGATTGGAGAGGTTTTTGTATACGGACGGAAAGAAATTTTGATTTTTTTTGGGAAGATTGTAGCAATGAGGATGACGATTGATTGAATGGCAGAATCAAAATGCTTGAAATGTGGTAGAAATAGGAGTTGAAGGAGTGGCGACGTGGGGAGGAAAAAGGGGAACCGTCTCTAACCTGCTTTTGAATAGGAGAGAGGTTGTGGAACTGCCCTCAACTGCTACTTTTACAGTTATTTTATTGAGTTTAGAGGGCTGTGATTTAAAGATGGAGAATTTATACAGTCAAGATTTATTCAAACAGCAGTTACAAAACACGCTGTCCATAATATATATAATGAGGACGGTACATACGCATTTGATGTGGAACAGATAAGAAGTGATATCAACCTATGTGGCCCTATGCCTATTTAACCCGAAAAAGAATTTTTTTTTTTTGAAAGGTGTGAATTATTCACGAATGTCAGGAGGTCTAGCATACGTTGTCTTAACCGGGTCCACCAATGAGAAACCCCTATCGTCAAGACTCGAACTTGAGACCTTGAGGGGAAAACTCACCCGGGCCCACCATAAGTGGAACTTAAATACCCGTGGCCACCACTAGTGATGGTTCAAACCAAGTGTGTAGATAGCCACCCCATAAAGTTGATTTTTGTCCTATATGCACACCCTGCAGTGTCGAGCTGTGGTCAAAGCGAGGCGTTTTGGTCCGGTCAACCAGACAAAGACTGACGGGTGACTGACGGGTGTCTGACGGGTCTATTGACCGGACCAAAACGCCGAGCTTTGGCCGCGTTTTGGTCCTGTCAACCAGACACCCGGTCAGTCTTTTGTCTGGTTGACAGGACCAAAACACGACCAAAGCTCGGTGTTTTGGTCCGATCAACAGACCCGTCAGTCTTTGTCAGGTTGACCGGACCAAAACGCCGCGATTTGGCCACAGCTCGACACTGCAGGGTGTGTATATAAGACAAAAAACCCCTTTTTGGTGTGCATATAGGCACATTAGTGTGCCAATAGGTACACCCAAAGAAATATGTTTTACCCATAGTTTTTTTAAAAAGGTGGTTTCTTTCATATTTTGAAGGAAATAAACCCTTAATGAACTAAATTGTTGTCATTAATCCACTCAAAAGAGCACAAGAATTTGTGCATATGTAATGAGGTAACTAGCCAATAGTAAATAAAATGTACCCGAAGTAAAAGTTTCAACTTCAACTAGTAACTGATAACGTTATATCACTGTGCTTAAACGTTAAAGTACATAAGAAATCAAACAAATTGGATACGAATTTAGCTAAAACAGAGTTATATACATCCACATCAATTCAGAAGCTAAAACATAACTTATTTGACATCCAAATACATATTCAAATGCCGTAATAACAATTAACTAAACTCCTATGCAGCAAACAACTGAACATGATATAAGTTACCAGTTCACATTAGTTTATGCAATTTTACAACAAATTAGGGTCTATATCCGGAATTAGCGAACCCTAAACACATACCGAAACATACCTATACATATACATCAAAAGACCTGAAGTAAGTTGCAGAAATTGTATATACATATGGAAATCAAAGCAAATCCTCAACAAACAGAAGTTTCAAAGTTTTTTTTTTCTTTCTTTTATTTTTTTGGCGAAAATTGTTCACATTAATTATGTTACATGTTTAATCCACATATATAGGGTAAAATACCCAAAACACCCTCAAGTATTAGTAGATTTGCGGCCATAGCTTTAATTTTGTTTACCTAGTTATGACAATAATGTTAAAGTGATTATGACTTGACTTTACATAAAAAAATAAAAAAAAAAGTAAAAATGCGACATGGTTGATGATGTTGATGCGCACTTACCAAGTGGTCCACTTGATGATGTGGAATACCACATTAACAAAATTTTGACGACTCAGAATGCTGAATAAAAAAAAGTTAACTGGTTGATGATATGGAATACCACAATAGAAAAGAAAAACTAAAGTGAGTTGTTACAGAGTTATTATTTTTTTTTATAAATGGCAAATAGACTACTTCTAAGATCTACACTTGTCTCCAATGAGATGAGAACCACTAGAGAGAGAGAGACATCAATGCAACACTTTGACACCATTGAGTTAGAGACCCTTTTGTAGGTCAGTAAATGAGTTGACTCTTAAAACTGATAATAAGGGTTACTTTTGTTTTCAATTGTTATGTGATACATACCCACATTTGCCATTCAAAGACCATTCAACCATGCACGTTTCCTTTCAACTTCTTTGCATGCATTTAGGACAAAACATGCATTTCCATTATTCCATGTTCACCCATGTAGCTTAATTAATTCCGCATGTTTGTTTCTTATATAAGTACTATACTTTTGCATCAGAAAACAGAGAAGAAAATTGAAGCATATTATTGCAATCTTGTTCCATAGCTATTTCTTGGAGTTTGACCCACTCGCGAGTCTCTTGGGAGATTGACCATTTCGAATCGATCTTCTATCAATGTTGTCCTTTGACTCAAATTCTTAAAACGTCCTTAATCACTCAACTTTTTGACAGAACACATTATAATAATAATAATAACGATTCCAACCCGTTTGGACCCATGTAGATATTTACCCGTTTGACATGCTACCAAACCCCATCCAACTTACCAATTATATTAATTGTACATACACGATAATATTCATTTAGCAATACTTTATTTACAAAAAATAGTGTCCTTTCATAAACAGGGCCATGGGCGGTGATGAGGGTGTGCGGGGAGGACCACCCGCACAGGGCCTGTGATTTCAAGGGCACGTGTTTTTTTAAAAAAAATCTGATATATATATGTTAATTTTTTTTTAATATTATACCCATACCAACTCTAAGATAGGTCCATTTACAAAGTAATTTTTATGGTTTAGAAATTGGCCCATTGGTATTAGGTTTAGTGAGCTCAATACCCATTTGATTTTAAAAAACAATAATAATAAAACATTACGGAATGACACATTTTTTCGAGCTCCTGAACAAGGCAAAGAACAATATTCACGGCAAAGAACAATATTCATTAGCAAAACAACAATACCAACATCTTTTGTATTCGCCAATAATATTACAAAACAATTGTGTGGAAAGATTCATCTAACAGTTTATATGCAACGAGGACAATACATCTTGATATAAGACCGTAGGGTATGGTGGGGCAGGGTATGGTGGGGTAGGGGTTTGGGGCATGAGTTGACACGTGGACACCGCTGATCAGTTGCATGTTGGGTCGGTATGGCAGGGCGTGGCTAGCCCGCGTGGGTTGGCCACGTGTTATAATTTTTTTTTTCAATTATTATAAAAATACACACAAAATAAAAAAAAAAAAAAAAAAAAGCCTAGCCACCTATAGCCTAGCCAACCCAGCCAATGAGAGCCGGCCACGGAAGACCGCTAGGCCCACCCAACGCCCGGGCTGAAACCCCCGCCCAAGGGGCCACGCCGAAACCCAAGCCCACCCGGGGTGGTGACTTGGGCATTTGTACCCAACCCACGCCCCAATCCCCGCCCCAACCCCCGCCCCATACCCTATACTATAGTCTAATGTGGAGCAGAAAAGAAGTGGTATCAACCCCTATAACTATTAAAGGTGAAACCAAATCATGTTTTATTCTATAGTCGTTTAAAACTTGTGGTTTTTGTCATATTTTGAAGTAAACAAACCCCTAATTAACAAATTTGTAGGCAATAGTCGTTTAAAACTTGGTTTCTGTCATATTTTGAAGCAAACAAACCCTTAATTAACTAATTTGTAGGCACTAATCCACTTAAAATAGCTCAAGAAAGTACACATGTATAAATGAGGTAACAAACTGATATAAATAAAATACAATACACCCAAAGTAAGAGCTTCAACTTCAACTAATAATTGAAATTAACGTGCTTAAAAGTTAAATTCAATAAGAAATCAAATAAATTTGATATGAAATTAGCTTCTAATAGATTTATGAACATCCATATCAATTCAGAAGCTAAAACATACCTTATTTCACATCCAAATACATATTTAATCGATGTGAACCTAGACCTGGCAAATGGGTCGGGTCATGGGTCAAAACGGGTCAATTAAAAAAAGGGTTGTTTTGGTTCGGGTCGGAACGGGTTCGGGTCGAAACGGGTCCGGGTCAGGACGGGTTCCGGGTCGGATCGGGGCGGTTAAAAAATGCTAAAAATGCATTTGACAATCAAAATCAACAAGAATTTTATACATAACAAAAAAGGCTGCATTTAACAGCTTCGATCTCAAAAATGTTACACCCAGAAGATGAAACCTGCCCGATATGTCGTAAAGCTTGTATGGATAAATATGGGGAGCACGCAGTTCACTGTAAAGAGCTCCCTGGGTTTAAATATCGGCATGACTGGGTGCGAGATGTTTTGGGGGACATCTTAAGAAGAGCTGGGATTTCTGCTAAGAAAGAGGCCCCTGTGAATTTCCTCACGGACCCTATGGAAGGGAGATCTACTCTTCGACCAGCGGATCTGCTCGTCTTTGGCTGGGCTGGGGGGAAACATGCCTGTGTAGACCTCACGGGGGTTTCCCCTTTGGTTGGTTTAAGGGAAAACGGGTTTGTAGCTGGACTAGCAGCAAGAAAGGCAGAATCAAAGAAAGTGGATAAGCACGCTAAAGCTTGCGCAGAGAACCAACATGTCTTTATCCCTTTTGCCTTTGATACTTTTGGCTCCCTAGCGCCAGAAGCCATCAACTTCTTGACGAGGGTTCAACGGGTTATCCACAGCAATTGTTCGACCCCAAGGGGGCAGGGGTTTGTGTTCGGGAGGTTGGGGTTTGCAATTCAGAAAGGGTTGGCGGCGCAGCTTGTTGCCCGTCTACCTTCTGTTTTGATGTAACTTAACAAGTTTTCTGGTTATATCAATCAATTCACAACACTTGAAATTAAGATAAAAGTAATTGTGGCATGTTTGCACACAATTCTTGTAAAAAACTGACAGAATATATAATCAATCACAATTAAATAAACAAAAAATCAGTCAAATCAACGCCAGCAGCAAATAGAATGAACAAATCTGAACGGAAGTGTAAACAAAAATCAATCGAACAAATAATACCGTCGTTTCGGCGCTTAAAGACGTTACGTTCCATCTGAAAATCACGGTTTTTGGTGCCGAGATGGACTTCAGCGGACAACATCATATGTACATCGGCTTCTTTGGTTGATAGAGGTTTAGGTTGCGCCATTGTTGTAGCTCGATCGTTGCTGCAAATCGGTGGTTTTGCGAGGAAGAAAGAGTGACGGCCTTACGTAGATGAACGGACAATAATGAATAAACCCTAGCAGGTTTGCTTTTACGAAAAGGTCCCTACATGGCGTGTAGAAGATGGTTGAACCCTAGATCCTAGCTCGTCTCCGGTGAGAATAGCAAAGAAGGGAAGCAACGTGGGTCAATTTCACCATCAATCTTGATGAAGAAAGAGCTGATCAACCCGTTCTCAGAAAACCTAAACGACCCGTTCCAACCCGTTCTTTTTATATCTTCAACCCACCTTGACCCGTAATTATATCCCTCTATTTTAAAATTAACCCAGTCTGACCCTTGGACTTGTATCACTTAACCCAAAACCACCCAAAAAGGGTTTATAAAGGGTCAAAAATGATCCATTCCAAAACTCTTGGGTCAGGATTGCCCCTCCTATGTGAACCACAGGGACTATTTCTGCACACTCTGAAAGTTAACTTCATTAAAGGTTAAATATTTTGTGTTAAAATTGAAGGGATTTCAAAACCACGAGGGCTGGTTGTGTTATTGTGTGAAACATATTTGAAACTTTATTAACACCGCCCAAAAACCTGCATGCCACCGTCCATTTTTCCGGTGAAATTTCCGGCAGATCTTAACGCGTTTTCTTCAGATTTTACACACCGAATCAATTTTCCACAATCATTTCTTTTAGAATAATTATCGAATCATTAAAAGAATAATAATTTACATCGAGATAGTTGGTAAACGGGCTACAAGCTGCGCCGCTACCCCTTTTTGAATAGCAAAACTAAGCCTTTTAAAAACTACGTCCATAGATCTCGGAAATTTTATATAAAACCAAACGCAGAACCAAAAATTTGCCCTTTTCCTCATGTTATTACACTTTCAATTTCGGAAATTTTATTCAGAGGATTTATAACCCTAGCATGTAGGTCTGAAACAAATTTCATGTTGTTATGCTCGTGTATGATTATATTGAATGAGTGTTTCAAATTAGTGGTGATAATACGTGTATGTTGTCAAATTGCTGTTTACTTGTCTTTGATTTCGTAACAAACTCTGATTTGGCTTCTGAGGATTTACGAATTCTGTTATAATATTTGATCTTGAACTACTTGTGTCGTTTTGTATAAGAGATGCACCTGTCAGTTTCAAAAGAAGTATTTACTGGTTTTTAATGAATTAGGAAGATGAACTGAGTTGATTTAGTTAGATATAACCTATATAACATCTTAGAGATTAAGTTTTTTAGATCATGAAAGCTTGGGATCGTTAATGGTGGTGGTCAATTTGACTAAGAAAATGAAGTAAAAACCAAAATTTCAGTTTTATAACTGTTGGAAGATTTATAATCAAGAAATTCAGGATTTTTAGAAGTCAATTATAAAAGTCAAACTTGTTCATAAAAAAGTCAACTGCATAATTGAAACGTGATGAAAAAGAAATTCTGTTATGTGGAAATAGTTAAATGACTGTCGTATTGTAAGGGTATAAATACCCACTCATGTCTTCATTTCTATGTGTGAAATTAGAAGTTTATATTGCATATTTTCTGTCTCTGTTTCACCAAATGAGTCCCTGCACATATTTTGTGCATACTCAAACTCGCCATTCTTCATCCTATGTTCATGAATGTTAATCGATCCCCAATCCAACAATAACCGGTGGGGCCAATTGCCGGTCTGTGATTTTGTTACGGTTTTCTTTGCTGAGCTGGACACAGTCTTGGTTTCTCTTTTGTCGGGCTGTTATAGCAAATGAAAATGTATGGTACATTATTTAGTTGGCATGATGTTCTTTTTAATGAATGGTTGGTTACTTGGTTTTGGTGACTGTACACTTTGACTTACTAGTGTTATTTCTAGGAGACGACATAGCTTATAGTAACAAGCGAAAGTGCAGCTTCAAATCAGTTTATTGAAAGGTAATCCATATTATTCATTCATGATAGGAAGATTACAATCAAATATATAGAGAACCTAAATACACTTAGATACCCTATACAATATATAAAACATCAATAATAGACTTAATATAACCGACATAGCCTAATAGTAAAAAGCTCGGAATCGGTTATTTTTAGGGTTGTGAATTTCTGACACGACCCGAAAATACGACACGAACCTAACACGAAATTCGTGGGTTTAGGTTTAGTCTAAACAGGTTCGGGTCAGTTTCAGGTTGAACCCATGAACCCGTTTAGCTAAACGGGTCGGGTTCGGGTCAACCCGGTCGGGTTGACCCGTTTAACCCATTTATATTATATATATATTTTTTTACAATATGTTTATGTCATAAATTAATTTGAGTGTGTATTTTATGCATTATTATAACTTAAAAAGAGAGATTGATATAAAGTTTTATAATTAAAATGCAATTGTATTATATACATTTGTATTTTTTAAGTAAAATTTCAATTTTAATATATTAATTGGCGAAAAATTTTTGAAAATTTGAAAATTGGCGAAAACGCAATAAAGTATTAAAAAATATGAAAATAGAGTACTAAAAAACTCGGAAATAGGGTATAGAAAAACCCGAAAAATAGGGTATTTTAATACCTTGTTTCTTAAGAACCGGAACCGAACCCTACCCAGAACCGGACACATAGGGTATGGTTTTTTGTCAAATAACCAGAACCGGAACCGAACCGGTTATAACAATAACCGATTCCAACCCTTAGAACAGAAACTGAAACTAAGTTCATAACCGAAACCGGTTATTAAAATTCCCGGTTTATGCACCTCTAAATTTAACCATGAAAATAAAGTACAAACCAAAATTTCATTTCTTTAGTTGAGTTGAGGCCCAGGGTTTTATCCTACTGGGCTGAAGCCCACTCGCAAAGAGAAAAAGGCAAAAGGACTAGGTTGATTAATTTTGTTTGCAAACCAGGTTAATAATCAATCTAGTTAAGTTTTTATAATTAATTATTGTTCTCACTACATAACATAACTAACTGATTTGCATGTATGTTAGATCTACTTATTAACTTTTTTTGATAAATGATTTCACTAACGTGCAATCTAAATTAATATCTATATCTATTTATACTATATAAGACCATGTGTAGTCGTTGGGGTGAATAATGTCCCACCCTAGGGCGTTTTGGGCCACGTGTAATCCTAGTCATCAAAGGGGCGTTATTCACAAAGGGGTGTAGTGGTGATAACGCCCAATAATGCCCCGTAATCATTACACAATCATTAAAATTTTTCAAAGAAAACTAATTAAATCTCAAACAAATCTCGAACAAATCAAAAAGCAAAGGGGCAGGAGCGTTGTAAAAAGAACGCCAAACTAAAAAAATTCAAAAAAAAAAACCGCTCCGGGGGGCCGATTCCGAGCGTTGTTGGGCGTCAAAACGCCCCAAATGGAACGAGTACACATGGTCTAATAAAAAAAACTAATGGGAGACATATGTCATTCATTGAATCGATCTATTTTTTAGTTTTCTCGTCTCTCTCCTACTTAACTATAGATAATTAATATTAATTAAAAGATAATTATAAAATTAAATTTAATATCAATTTAAACAATTCGTATAGGAGATAATATAATGTTTTAAAATATTTATTAGATTTCAAAATCATTTATCCTGAAATTAACAAAAGACGTACACTAAATATAAATTAATATAATGTAAATGATTTATTTATTTTATTAAACTAAAGTAGTTAAGGTAGAATCTTTTTCAAAAATGTTTATAAGGGGTAAACAAAAACATTAATCAATGTTTATTGGTTCTATACTTTTATTTTCGTGTTCAACTCTCAACTCAAATACGGTATTCACTATGTTTACGTGACATTTATAAGAACCATCACCGCAATCACCCCATCCATCATATATCGAGTATATTCGTTAGGTTTTTTAAAGATATAATTTTTTAGTAGATTCATTCAACCCGTGTAATAAACGAGGTTTTTAAAGATATAATATTTTATAATTTACTATACAAAATTACATTTATGCAACTTGTGTAATACACCAGGTTTTTAAAAATATACCTTTTTTTATCATGTGGTATATAAAATTAGATTTATTCAATCCGTATAATACAAAAGGCTTATAAAGATATAACAAGATATTACTTTTTATTTATTGGTATATAAAATTAAATGTGCTCAACCCATACAATACAGGAGTTTCTTAAAAATGTAACTTTTTTATTATTTCATATGTAAAATTAAATTTACTCAACCCATACAATACACGGGGTCTTAAAAATTTAACTTTTTTTATTATTTAATATATAAAATTACATTTATTCAACCAATGTAATAAACGAGATTTTAAAAGATACATTGTTTTATTATTTGGTATATAAAATTACATTTATTCAACCCAGGTAATAAACGAAGTTTTTAAAAATATATTTTTTTATTACTTGGTATATAAAATTACATTTATTCAACCCGTGTATTACACAGAGTTCTAACATAGTACAGTTATATTGCTTTGTTAAATCTGAGATTTTGTATACATTGATGTTATTATACGTATCTTTCAAGATAACATGATAAACTAAATGGCTCATGCATATCTAGAGTACCTACAGAGAGAACTTTTGTAATCACATTTGACTCGCTGATTGAAGCTAAAAAAATAGGACAAAAATGTTGGATAAATCTAACCCGTTTTGACTCGTACAATGCGATCACCCATTTGATATTCATATTGCTACATATATAAAAACATAACATCAATTTTCATTTATAACTAGTTGATGCTCCGCCCGCGTTATTGGGTGATGGCCGAATAATTCTCAATCAACTAAAGAAGCACTACTATAATTTTGCTAGGAAAAAAACTAGAACAATGATAAGACCGTAATTTTCAGCTCAGGGTAAAACTGTAATTTTTCAGAACTAATGAGCGAATGTTAGACAGCTCCTTGACACGAAAAAAAAAAAAAATGGAGTCAACCAATTAAAAAAAAGTTTAATTGTTTTGCTAAAAAAACTAAAACGATGGGAAAAACGTAATTTTGAACTGAGGGCAAAATCATAATTTTAATTCAGGGATAAAATCGTAAATTAAATGGACCAATGGGAGAGTGCCAAGCAGCTGCCGGTATGACTGTAATTTTACACGGGGGGCAAAATTGTAATTTAACCAGGAAAACAAACAAAAACGATGGAGAAAATGTAAATTTAAGTTGAGGGCAAAATCGTAACTTGGCTGTGAGAAAAAAAAACTAATGGCAAACTGTAAATTTAAACGGGACAAAATCATAATTTTGAACCAAGGGGGAAATTGAAATTTTTAGTTGGGAGCAAAAGTGTAAATTTATTTTTAAGTGGGGGTAAAAACATAATTTTGAACTGGTGGCAAAATCGTAATTTTAAGAAAAAAAACTAATGGCAAAAGTGTAAATCTAAACAGGGCAAAATCGTAATTTTGAACGGAGGGCAAAATTGAAATTTTTAGCTGGGAGCAAAAGCGTTAATTTATTTTTAAGTGGGGGTAAAAACATAATTTTGAAGTGGTGGCAAAATCGTAATTTTAAAGTGGGATAAAATCGTAGTTTTGTTGGGCCAATAGGGGAGTGCCAGACAGCTGCCTAACACTATTCCCTTTGCCGCCCATTTCACCCAATCGTTGAGAAGCACTATTACCGCACCTTGAGAATGTAGATGTTGAAAATACGCGTATCGTGACTATATCAGAAGTTATGTACCTCCAATCCAATCTTCTTAAAAGCACAGATTTAATAATTATCTGTTTAAGCCCCAATAAGTCATGCAAAGAGATAAACTTCGACGTTCATAAAGTGAAATTAAGAATATAAAGATATCATTAATGAACTAGCATACATAAAGAAATTCAAAATTATGTGATAACAATATGGTATTACTTGGATGAGTGGAGGAGGGTGCATCTTATTACACCCTCCCTCACAGCTTACACGTGAGGAAGTCAAACATTCAAATTGAAGTGTTCATCATGAACAATAAAAATAAGAAAATCATTGTCATTAATTATAACATGTGCACTAATGCTTTCAGATAAACCCTAAGTACCGCAAACATTCAATCTTGGTACTCGTATGGTACAGCTTTAACACCAACATTTTCGGTATTCATACTAATATTACAAAATCGTTGTGTAGAAAGATTCATCTAAAACTTTATATTCAACAGGAAGGTACACACAGATATAATGTGGAAAAATGACTATTAAGGAAGTCTGCTCCGTCACCCGAGGTGTAAAGAAGCCAGAAAGATTCAGGCCTAGAGAGATACCAGAAGTATCAGAAGAGTACTGAGCTTATGAAACTTCGGTTCCAGAGGCTCGTGAGAGAAATCGCTCACAGGATTTCAAAACAGATCTACGATTGCCGAGCTCCGCTGTAGCTGCTCTCCAGGAGGCTGCTGAAGCGTGGACACTAATCTGTGCGTGATTCATGCTAAACGAGTAACGATCAAGCCTAAGGATATCCAGCTTGCACGTAGGATCCGTGGTGAGAGGGCCTAGAGACTATGATTTGTAATTCAAAGTCTGCACATCACGTCATCCTCCATAAACAAATCCAAACAAAACCTTAGAAAAATCATTCAGCATCGGGTACATCCTCTACAGCTTCATTAAAAGATGCAGCCAATATTTCAGCAAGGCTAGGTTGTGAACTAGACTGTCTTTGAGATTATGAAACTCTAGGTTTTTTCGCATTAATATAAGGTGGAAGCCACTGCTTTTTGAGTGACTTCCAAATTACTGGTTCTAGAAACTTCCAAGGGTCTTCCAACATTGACTTCTTGTAGAAACCATCGGGCCGTTGTTCTTCTGCCGATACATGATTATGGCCCCGCCCTCGCCCTCCACCCTGTCCTGACCCACGGCCTCTCCCTCTCCCATATCTTGGACCACTGGTGAAGTGGGTTTGCAGGCTAGGAAAACCGACACCTGGTGGGCTATAGTAACCTCTAGGGTGAGGACTATTTCCCCTCCAACTCGGGTTCAGTAAAGAGCTACTTTGTGGTGGGTTAGATGAATAAGCATGATTAGAGCTTGCATAACATCGTTGTGGTTGTTGCATTTGCGGATTTGGCGATTGGTTTATATGGGGTTGAAGGGAAGGTGAGAAACGTTTCATTGGACTGCAAACCTGTTGAACCAAAAAATAATTATGTAAATTAATAAGAAAGGCAATTTAATGCTTGCCGAAAACATAAGAAAAATGAATATAGAGAAAATCAAACTACTTTTGTATGCATAAGAAGTGGCAACTTTCAACCCATTTACTGATTGGGTCAATTCCAGTTATAAATGAGTAAAATAATGCTTTTTAGATGGCCTAAAAGGGAACGGGTCAAACAAGCTGAAAGTTGCTCAAAGTGTATTTGTAATTCATAAAACCTCCTAAGTCGATCACTCAAAAATTAAGAATTAATATTACTGCAGTTATATAATTTGACTAAAATGGTTAGTAAAATTGACCCGTTTAGACTTGTACAACATGATCACCCATTTGATATTCATATTGCTACATATATAAAAACATAGCATCAATTCGCAATTTATAATACTTGTTTAGTGACAATCTCTCAAAAGTTATTTGCCTCCAATCCGTTTAAGCCCCAACAAGTCACGCAGAGATGTAAACTTTCACGTTCAAATGGTGAAATCAAGAATATATATAGAACACCAACGAATTAGCACACATAACATAAGAAATTCAAAACTATGTGATAACAATAAGGTCATATGGTATTACTTGGAGTGGATGAAATATTCTGTGATATCTGAGGGCTGACCTGGCTCCTCTGCTTGTTGCCAGAATACTTGGGTTGGTGTAATAACTAAAGCTTCCAGAAGTCGTCTGCACCTCAGTTTCAGAGTTAGTTGTGGATTCAAGTAACGGGTTTGCTAGACTAACAGCCAGAGGGGGCAATCTTGACCCAAAGCCTTCTAAGTGGGTCAGTTTGGGTTGCTTTTAAAATTATATGGGTTGGTTTGGGTAAGATATTTTAACTAAATGGGTCACTTGAAATTCCATCTTGTTATTTCCGGGTCAAAGCGGGTCGACAACATTAAAGAAATGGGTCGAAGTGGGTCAGTGTGTTAAAGAAACGGGGCAGGTTTCGGATCGGAATGGGTTCAGTTCAAATTGAGTTTCGGGCCGAGACGGGTTTCGGCACGACGCAGGTTTTGGATCGGAACGGGGTCGGTTCGGGACGGGTTCCGGTGAGGCTGGCAAATCGTGTCTTAACAGGTTTAACAGGTTTCTGACGGCGCGCACAACATAAGTTTCAAACATTATTACGACTAGTTTAACTACTTTCTACCTCATGTTTATAAAACAGTTTTATGTTTTATGTACAGATGAATAAATGATGGATTCTAACATTGTAATTTTAATTATTTTAAAAATTAAAAAAGTCAAAGGGTGTATTTTTCAGTCAAACAGGTCTAATCGTGTCTTAACAGGTACCCAATTGCCAGCCCTAGGTTCCGGATCGCAATGGGTTTTGGGCCGACACGAGTTTCCGCACGAGACAAGTTTCGGGTGGGAACAAGTTTCGTACCGTTTCAACGCGTACCATTTCAAATCGAACCGTTTCGACCCGTACCTTAGTCTGTCATTATTGACTCGTTAATGTCATTAATCTGTAATTATTGACTCGAACAATAATCGAACCATTTCGACACGTACTGTTTCGAATCGAACCGTTTCGACCCGTATCTCATGACTTCTTGTGAAGCATCAGCAATACCTTTCTGTCAATAATTACAGTAAGTTCCGACATAATATTAAGCCAACATTAAAGAGCCCATCCATGACCATATCGTCGAGCAGCTTATTTTCTTTCTAAACTGGCCACTTTAGTCCATATATGATGAAAGAATCTTCATGAGATATGACCAGATAGGCAAAAAAACATCATAGCAGAAAGGATAGGATGTAAAACAACCATGTAGACCATGTCAAGCCCAAGAAGATGGACTGAAAAAAATTCTCTACAAGTAAGGTTGTGCTGGTTCAGCTCCGTACCCTATTAATATGATGCCCTCCATTTGCATTGGCAGCTGATGTGGGACAAAAGCATCTGCAGTTTGTGAAGTCCAAACAGTCAAAACAGACTATCACATACAAAAATAAAAACAAAAATTTCAGTTCTACGTTTTTTTTTAAAACATTCTTTTAACCAACCCGACCCAAAACCCGTTCTGACCCGAACCCGTTCCGACCCGAACCCATTCCAACCCGAACCCGTTTCGACCCGAACCAAAACAACTCTTTTTTTAATTGACCCGTTTTGACCTGAACCCGTTTCGACCCGAACCTGTTTTGGCCCATGACCCGACCCGACCCGTTTGCCAAACAGCTGAATGATCTTTGTTTTGAGTTGCATCCTCCTTTGAAGCTTCCAATTGCATAGCTTTTAGTCTTTCTCTTCTCTGAGTTGACTCTTCCAGTGACCAGAGAATATATACATATACTGCACGATTGCATACAGACATATAAGAAATGTGAAATCAAGACGCGTTTGTGATATTAGAAGTGCCGAATGGACGAAAATTTACAACATGGCTAGAAAGGAAAGAGGTATAAGGGGTCAAAAAGTCATCCAAAGTGATTTTAAATTCTTAAAAACCTCCTAAATCAACAAGTTGCTTTATATTTTTAACAGAATATATATTATTATGATAACAATTCTAACCCGTATAGAACTCTACCCATGTGACCCGTTACCCAACCCACGCACTTTGATTGAAATAAATATAATGCACTTACATAAACACGAAAAGATGCACCAACAAGAACAATAATGTGGCTCAGAAAAGAGGTGAAATATCAACCACTATGACTATTTAAGCTGAAACAGGGTCATATTTCTAAGAAAAGAAACCTATGCTTAATCAACTAATTAATCCACTCAAAAGTTCACAAGAATTTATGCATGTATAAGTGAGTGAGGTAACTAACTGATATAAATAAAAGGCACCAGAAGTAAGAGTTTCAACTTCAACAGTTCAACTCAACTGATATCAATGTGCTTAAAAGTTGAAGCATAGAGATTGCAAATTGTATATGAAATTAGCTTCTAAAAGATTTATAAACAACCACAGAGATTGCAACTTCAAACCTCAAACACGAATTCAATTCCAAAATACCGCAATAATAATAATAACCCAAACGCGTATGCAGCAATCAGACTGGAAACGTTATAAGTTAACAGTTTACATTAATTTAAGCAATTTGACAACAAATTAGGGCTTAAATGAGGAATTAGCGAGCCCTAGAACAATACGGAAACATATATACATATTATAAGCATAACAATTAGAAATTCAACCTCAAAGATTGGTGTAAACAGGAACGAGAGAGAGAGAGGGAGAGGTAACCTGTATTATGTTGCAGAAATCGAAAGCAAGTCTTTAACAAACGGAAAATTTCAATATGCGGTCATTGTTTATATTAATTTTCTTACAGGTTTGGTCTAAATTTAAAGTGTAATTACCTAAAAGACCCTGAAGTATTGCTACATTTTGAAACCATCCATCGCTTTGAGTTTCTTTATTTTTTAATTTGTTGTGGAAAAATATTAAAAAGTAACTGTGACTGTCAGAGAAAAAGCGTTGACATGTTTGGTGACATGGATGATCACTTAGACTAAAGGGTATGGTTTGGCCCATCCCCACGGGGATGAGCCTCCACGTAGGCGCTTGGTTTTAAAAAGCGCGGGCTGGATCGCCTTGTGTGACATAAGGCGCACTATGTACAAAAAGCGCAGCTGAGGCGCGCTTTTTAGGGGAAAATCGACCTAAGGCGCAGGCTTTTTGTACATGGGTTGTTGTTTCTATGCTTTGCACAAACTGGCCCACGCGTGCCCGGGGGTTTCGGAGCTGCATTCATGTCCGCAGGACGTGCGGGCATGCACGAGTTCAATTCAGAAACTCATTTTTTGCACCCCCCCTGCACGCGGGTAGGACTTGTGGTAAAACATGTCATAAAGCTACAATGGAGTAGTAAAGACTTTACCTTATAAACAACCACTCACTTTGTCCCCACACCGATGTGGGACAAAGTATTTACCACCTTTTGAGACTTTCATTCACACACCCAACATATAAGTCCTTTGCTACTAACTATGTGTACATTTATGTTTTTTTCATTTTAAAACATATATAAAGCTTAATTATAGCTAAATCATAGGTATTGGAGGCTACACACTTATGGGATATATAAAAAATAAATTTTATAATCACTTTGCGCTTCGCGTACGAAAAGCTCACCGCTTTTGCGCTTCGCTTAAAAAAAAGCTTTTTTAGACCTCATCGCTTTTGTGCGCTTCCCGCTTTTTTAAACCAAGCGTAGGCGGCTCGTGGGGGATAGGCCTCCATGATAATTGAGGGGGATGGAGGATGGGGCTACCCCACCTCATTATTTTATAATTTCCTAAGTTTTAATTTAATTAGCTAATAAAAACTTTATAAAAATTAAAAAATACAACATAAAACAACATAAATAATTTCATTTCATAACATAAAAAAAAATTACATTTCCTAAAAAAAAAATTACATTTCCTAAAAAAAAATTACATTTCCTAAAAAAAAATTACCGAAAAATAAAAATAAAAAATTACATTTCCTAAAAATGAAAAAAAACCTACGACGTCCACTTTTTCTTCACCTCTTCCTTCATCCTTCGATACACCTCTCGTTCCTCATCCGGAACCGAGTCGAGATCCAACCTCATTATCCTAAAATCCTCGGCTCGAGAGTAGTCGGCCGACACGTTTATCTTGCGATTATATTTTTCGGCCGCAAAGTCTTTAAACGAACGAAATTCGGAAATTAAGTCGTCCATTTTCGAAGACGCCACCTCCACCCGAGCCGCCCCCTCCACTCGAGCCGGCCCCTTTGCGCTTTGCGGCCGCCTCTTTTTTTTGCTTTGTCCCTTCCACGAGGACGTTCCGGTTCGTGATATTCCTGTTCGTCATATTCCGGTTCATCGTTTATGTCGATTTGACAACGAGCGGTGGAGCCTCCCGCGCTATAACTTCCGGACTCGGAAGTTTTAGTCCGTTTGGCGGTTGCGACCTCATCTGGAATCGGCGCCCATTTAGGGTCTTTCTTTAAAACGTTCCATGCTCGGAGGTGCGGGAAAGGCGGATTTTTTGTTTCCCATTTAGCTATCGCAAGGTTAAGAACGTCCTCGTCGCTAGTCCCACTAGGACGATGGATGTAAAGTGGGTTATAAATCCCGATAAAATCATTCACGCACTTGTTCATTTTCCGCCACTTGCCCGATACGGATTCGAGATCACGGTAGGGGCCTTCCCCCATAAGGGTATTAAATCTTTCCGTACATTTCTTCCAAAAACCAGCACCCGATTGATTGTTCCCTAAAATTTAAAAAATAATGGATTAGTAAAACTAAAAAATAATTCTTTTTAAATTTATATAAAAAAAATTAACTTTGGTTCATACCGACAATCGGGCAAGTTGAGGACTTAATAAATGAGATAGCTAGCGTCTCCTCCTCTACTTTTGTCCACGGTCTCGGCTTTGGTCTCGAACCGCCTTTTTTTTCGGTGACGGGTTCGGTTTCAACCGCCTTCCCCTTCCCCCTGTTTTTTTTTGCGCTTGAGTTCTTTAGGTGGCGATTCGGGGACGACTTCATCATCATCGTCAAGGTGAACCGAGGGTTGTGGTTGGGAAGTTGGCGGTTGCGATTGGAATTGATCAAGTTGAAGCGAGCCGCGTTGCATGAATTGTTGGAATGCTTGGTATTGTTGCATTTGTTGAAGTTGGGACATTTGATTGAAGGCGTTAGGTGATTGTTGGAAACCCGAGAACGTAAATGGTGGAGACCCCCACGAAGAATCCATAGTCGGAGTGTAAGCGGGACTAGAAAAAAAGTTTGGATTGTTCGGGTTGGGATTGTTCGGGTTGGGATCGTTTGGGTTGAATGGATTCATGATGGTAAAAAAAAATGAGAGTGTTTTTTTAAAAAAATGGATGATAGAAGGAGAAGATTAGGAGAAATGGATGTGAAATGGTATAAAAAGATGGAAGAGGTTGATAAGTATTTAAAGTGGAAAAGGAAATTTTTTTTTTTTATTAAATCTATCCGTTCAACTGATATATGTTTGAATTGCAAGCGGCAAGACCGGCGAGGAGTTGCTGCTGAGGCCGGGGTGGGATGGAGGGGGGCGGTGTGGGGGACCGGCGCCGGTCCTTGCCGGGCCTAGCCGGCCCCCATACCTTCCAGTCTTACCAAGTGACTGATGATGTAGAATGCCACACCAACAAAAATACTAGTGTCATGTGGACCTATAAACACAAGGGTCGTGTTATTGGCACATCTTGGCTTATTAAATCGACACCCTCAATACGCATCGTATAGGCCCATACGATGCATATTGAGTTGGTTAATTAATTATGTGTCAGTCAAAGGCTGACACTGTCTCACGGGGGTTAAAGTAATACGCATCGTATAGGCCTATACGATGCGTATTACTTTTTTTAGAAAGGACGACCAGCTTTCTGTCACTGTTGAGTGACGTAAAGTGATTGACGTTTGCCCTATATGCATCGTATAGGGCTATACGACTCGTATTCTTTTTTGAATTTGAATTCTTCGTCCCCTATTTAAACGACGAAGAAGACGATATATATATCGTCTTCGTTATATATTCACATTCACTAACAAACATGTCTTGGCACAACTATGTTTTCGGTGAGCCGTCTGAGGCGGACACGATCACGTTTATTTCGGATAGCAGTGTGGTATATCATTTTTTAACTTATTCTATTTTTTTATGAAATACTTAGCACACCGTTTGTATTAGGCGGGGTCTAATGTCCCTAATTCTTACGATTGGGGTGGAAATGATGATCACGCGCACGAGGTCGTGTCCGGCTATCATCCCTGTCATAATGAATCGTCGTTGCCAGACCTCAACGAGGTAAGTACATATATTTATTTTTTTCTATTCGGCGTTAAACTTACCATTACCTTTTACCCGTTGGTTTTTTTTTAGTCTGTTATGCCCCGCCAACCGTTGCTACCAGATTTGAACGCGTGTAGCCATGATCAAGGTTATAGGTCTCCGTATTATGAACCCGGTTACGTTCCCTCGTACGGACAGGAAGAATATGGCAATAACGTTTTCGTTAGTGGTCCCTCGGGAGTACAAGGAGACCTTAGTCACCCTTCTTACGTGCAAGAGTCATTGGGTGACGATCCACCCGTGCAAGAGTCATTGGGTGACGAGACACCCGCTCACCCTAAAGTTTCGTACAAAACTGATCAGGTACGAACGATATATATATTTTTGTTAAATGTTATATTTTTTCTGTTAAATTATTATACAATTGTTAATACAAAATACATTAAAATTGTTATATTTTTCAAATAGGATAAAAATTAATTAATAAATGTTATATGAAATATTTATATAAAATTAATTAAACCTGTTATATTTTTTTTAATATTATAAAAAAATACATTAAAATATTTTTTTAAATATTAATTAAAATATTCGTTGAAGAGTTGAAGACACTCGTATTATACAAATGAGATGATTTCACCAAAATAGGCGTAAAACCCATAATTTGGTGAATGACTCTCAATCCGCTTATTCAATTTTGCACGAAATTACGCCATAAAGTTAGGAGTGAGATCCACATCTTGACGGTAAGTTTCCAATTCAAACTCTAGTGGACCCTCGTCAAAGTGTCGGAATTAACTTTCTTGACCCGACGAATACCAACCACACTTATGGTACGAAATCTTCAAGTTAGGGTTGAAACCCGCATCTTGTCGACTAGTCCCGTTCCTCGATTTTCAATCCCGCCAAAGTTTTGATTTTTCAATCGATTGGGGACGTGTAGTAACTGGAAGGGTAAAGTACCGTTAATCGCTTCTCGACGAGAGTATTTTACCTATAGGCCAAAGCACGTTTCCCTAATTTGAAAGGACTTTCGATTCACTTTGGAATAGTCGAAGTTTCTAAACCCGAAAAAATCCGATGTTTTATCAAGCCTCTCTTTTACTTTATCTCAATTTCTATGTGTTTTAATACTTGTTACCTCTTTTACTTTATCTCAATTTCTATGTGTTTTAATAATGATTGTCAGTTCCAATGATTGGGCATGGGGCGTGTTCAGCGGGCACGGCCCGTGCTGAGTTCTGCAGAAGCTGAAAAAATTAAGAAAAATCCTAAAAAAAATGAAAAATAAGAAAAAAGATTATGCCGTTGATTCCTAACTTTCTTAAAATCCTTGTGTCCCCGGCAACGGCGTTAAAAACTTGATGGGTGTCAAGTGTTATATATATTAGATGTATATTTTAAGCCCCTTTAACACTTTTTAGTCAAGTTTTAAATTTATAAAACACGATATTTACTACCACTAGACACTCATATGGGCAAGTGCACCCATCGTGAGCGTAGTATAGTGTTGGTAAGATACCGAGGTCGTCCAAGGACACAAGAGCTTTTAGTACCGGTTTATCCTCAACGTCTAATCAAATCAAAAAGTTTAGAAAAAAATTTTAAGCTAAGAAAAATAAAAACTAACTAAAAATGCTGAAAATAAAAATAAAAATAAAAACAGATAGACAAGATGAATCACTTGGTTCCGACTTGTATCTAGCGTAACCTTTGATTATTTCCGCACTTTTGCACTTTTTAAGAGATTATCTTAGTTATTGTAGTAGGCCCCTCTTTTGAAGGTGACGTTACCCTCACCCAGTAGTTTGAGTCAGCAAGGATACAATCCTAAAAGGGTGGATTATTGAAAGATAATTAATTAAGTTATTAATGCAAATTATGGTAGGCCCCTCTTTTGGAGGTGACGTTACCCTCGACTAAGTAGTCTGAGTCAGCAGGGATACAGTCCTAAATAGCCGGGTTATAGTATTAATAGTAGTTAACTTATGAGGGGATCAAAAAGTTTGGACCCCCGCCATCCAATACCGTTAAGTATTGAAGGAGGTCCTACTAAATTTGACCCAGGTCCATTGCAGGACCTCTAAACGCTGAACAATGGCAAGACCTTTACCAAACCGTTCCCTTAACCCCCGACCAGGTAGCCAACATACCTCCATATAGACCATAGAGATATGAATGGTGAAAATCTTTTATTTTATATAGACAGTAAAATAATGTCAAGACACCACGGACAAACGATAAGGAAAGATCACCTTCAACATAAGAAACTAGTTATTAAAGTCATTAATACAAAACCAAGTAAAAAGTGCGAAAAGATTAAAAATAAAAAGTATTACACTAGACACTTTGTCTTCACCAAGTGATGTAAGAGACTTAGGCAAACATGGCCTTGATTGTCAAGAACTCTTACGATCAATCTTGGATCCCGAGACGACTCACACACTCTATGATGGACAATGGATGATGGAGGTGGATGATGGTGTTATGGTGGTGGTGGGTGATGGGTGAAGTGTGAGAGAGGTGGTGTGCCAAGGGATGGTTTGAGCTTGAGCCAAGCACTCCTATTTATAGGCTGAACAGAAGCTCGGGCACGGCCCCGTGTCCACATCCTTCTCTTTCTTCATTTAATGCAGCTTTGTCTTATTAGTTGACCACGCCCCCGTGTCCGCTGAGCACGACCCCGTGTGCAGAAGAATCTTTGTACTATGAAGATTTGCTTAGATTGTGCGAATCTTATAGTTGAGCACGGCCCTGTGGTGGGCAATAGAATCTTCTACCACTTTGTCTTTTCTGCTGACACTTGGGCACGCCCCCGTGCTGGCTGAGCACGGGGCGTGTTCAGTCTTCTGTTATCTTGTTTTGCTTGGGAAGATGCTGTTGTGGGGTCGGGCATGTCACATCTTGTTCCTTTTCTTGTATTTATGTTAGATTTTGATGTCTTTTTGCTTCTTTTGTTAATTTGAGCTCATTTAATCCTGAAAATACAAAAGGAAGACAAAAGCACACTTTTTCCAACATTAGTACTAAAAAAGGGTTAGTTTTATGCCAGAATTGATGTAATTTATATGTTGCATTTTGCACACATCAAATACCCCCACACTTGAATCTTTGCTTGTCCTCAAGCAAAACTCTTTAATATGTGGTTATTACACAACCAAATGGAATGGGTAGAGAAGAAGGTTTTTGGGCTTGTCATAGAGTGTCGGGATTTCCAAGATTCTTTATTTAGTTTTATTTTTATTTATTTACAATCCTATTCGTCATGATTTATTTAAAACTTTTCATAAGATAAATTACTTATTAGGGCATAACATGCCTCTTTAAAATTTTATTTATATACAAGTTCACATACCTCACGGGGATCACTCAACACTCGGCCGAAGATGTATTTTTGTGGATCACTCGAGAGCGGCATGGACTTACTCCTACCATAGGCTTGCCAAGCAATCAATCCTCCTCCTTTTTAACTTATATACCGTTGTAAATATCAAGAGGACTTTTGGGTGAAGGGTTAGGCTTGGGTTAAAGGTAGGTGGTTGGGTTAGTGGTTAGTAGAAAAAGGGCGAAAAGCGTAACAAGCGTCGGTTTTCGTAAGACTTTTTATTTTTTTGTAACTTTTATTTTGATGAAGCTATTATTCAAACAAAGTTATTTTTGATGAACTTGTTTGTTTATTTTCTTTTGCTTCATCATTAACACACATCTTTTTTTTTTTTTTTTTTTTTGAAAAGTCATATGAAAAACCGAACTTGTTACTAAAACAAAGGGTTAAAAATGAAAAAGGTTTTGGTGGGTAAAAGGGTGTTTGGTTTGGGTTATGAAATGAAAAGGTTTAGGCTCAAAGGTGCTAACTAGGGGGATTTTGGGTAGGTGGTAAAAAAAAGAAAAATAATGGTGTAGAAAAAAAAAGGGTTAGTCCTAATGCCTCCATCATTTACTTACTCGGGTTTAAGTTGGTAAGGACCGGGAATGTATCGTCATGGCAAGTTCTAGAGTCGTAAGAACCAAGCGGCCATTCACACAAGAAACGAAAAATGAGCATTTAGTTTAATGATATGTAATTGTATGCTCGATAAAGGCTCAAAACTCACTTTTGTGGGAATGGGTTTTTATGTGATCAAGTATATAATCAAATTTTAACTAAGCTTGCCATGCCTTTTCATAATTTTCTTATGTTGGTTCTTTTTATCACGAACACCTTACCGAACGTTCACGAACACAATTGAACGAACGAGACCTTTGTTCATGTTCGTTCATTTAACTAATCGAACGGAATTTCTTGTTCATGTTCGTTCGCTTATTAAACGAACGAACATAAACGAACTTCCCGACGAACGGTTCACGAACTGTTCGCTGAACGTTCGGTTCGTTTACAACCCTATTTACACTACTAATAAAATACCGAGAAAGTACATTATTTTAATTAAAGGGAAACTACCCTGAATATGTAAGAATTGTAATTAAAAAGACTATACAATAACGTTGACCAAGACCATGAAAGGGAATCGTTCTTTCATGTCCACTCATATCTTATCTTCTCTTCACTCCTGACATCATCAGACCATTGGTTCAAAATGTCTATAAAACGATGACTCCATTATTAATCCTCTTCTTATTATTATCACCAACTACTCCTTTCTCCCTTCTTTCTTTCTGTACACTCTCCATTCCCATTTTACTTCTTCACTGTTAACCATGGCTGAAACTCTTGCAAATGAACTCCTCAAAGTCCTTGTTAAGAGGATGACCGATGAAGCCTTCAAGCGAATTGCTCGCGCTCAGGGTATTCACATCGAGCTGAAGGAGTTCTGATGATCTCACAAATCTGTGGTGCTTTTTAATTGAACGAAGCCTCTATATATAGGTTGGATTTGGATCTTAATGAGAACCGATAGATGCACAGGAGCGTTATCTCCTACTCCAGGTTCCTTTAGATCGACCCCCCTGCATCGATGATGAAGACCCAATACTGAGCTGGAGCCATGCATCTATAGGTTCTTCATTAAGATCCAAATCCAACCTAGCCATTTGCTAGTTATTCAGGCACCGGGTGATATTAATCTAAACAGTGAAAGAGAAAATGTTTTTAAACAGTGAAGATGTTTCATTTGCTAGTTGTAAGATCAGAGTGTTGGTATATTACTTGTTTTGAGAATCTATATGTCTCCTTTTCAAATAAATTACATTTGAATAATAAGTACTTTTTTTTGTTCTATAAATATGATCTTACAGATTGATTAGTCCTTTCCGCAACAAGGTATGTTAAGGTATGTTGGATTACCGATTCATCATAGGAAGTGCAGTTTCACTCTTGATGTCAAACAAACTAAATTTGAATTCAAATTGATTACTATTCTTCAGTATTTTGACCATAACTCAGATGGAAAAAGTTGTTTTTTAGCATTCTTGTTAATTTGAACTTGCAAAGCAATGTGTTTGACCAAAAATTGTTTGACCCTTGAATTTTTAAAATTGCAGTTGAAGAAAGAAGACATTCTATCAGGGTTTCTGCAAAGCAACAACCTGTGCAGGGTTGTTACTCTTACTTTGGGCTTGTGTTGGGCCTTCAACTGTCATGTTGCGACAGGTCATGAAGTACCAGAAGAGAGCACTGAGCTTTTGATCAAGAGATTCTGTTTGAGAAATCACATAGGTTTTCAAAACAGATGCTCTGCAGCGGCTGCTCACCAGGAGGCAGCTGAAGCATACCTTGTTGGACCCATTAAGGACTCTAATCTGTGTGCAGATACATGCTTAAGATAGATGAAAAATCACTTAGGTTTTCAAAACAGATGAAGTACCAGAAGAGAGCACTGAGCTTTTGATCAAGAGATTCTGTTTGAGAAATCACTTAGGTTTTCAAAACAGATGTTCTGCTGCGGTTGCTCTCCAGGAGGCAGCTGAAGCATACCTTGTTGGACCCATTGAGGACTCTAATCTGTGTGCGTTCAATGCTAAAAGAGTAATGATCATGCCTAAGGATATCCAGCTTACACGTAGGATTCGTGGTGAGAGGGCTTAGAGTTTATAGATCTGTAACGCTAGTATGTAAATCGGAACTGTTTTATTATGCTGTTATAATTCTTATTGATTCATATTGAATGAAAGTTTTCAGTTTAGTCCTGTTAAATGATATTATGTAAGTTCGTTGTTATTCATTTTTTATTACATGATTTTTTTCTCACCATAAAACCTAACTAATTTAGTTAAATTGTTTTCTTGTATTTATTTCCCAATTTAAAGTTATTATTTCAATAAAATAAACTTGTTAATGGTTTGAGTCAACAAGGGTCAAAACCATCTTTGCTTCGAACGGGCTTTTTAGGCGGAAAAAAGCAGTTTCAAAATTGGGTTTTAACTAGTTTGGTTCGGGTTTGACCATTCGATGTATATGTTCCCACACTGATTACAACCCATATGTTTGGGTCAATTCAGAACCAATTTCAATATCGGTCCCGGTTCTGAATTACAAACATGCTCTTGTTAACCAGTTTTCTTTTTTTTTCACTTCCTTAACCATAGAAATATTAAGCTGGGCTCAAATGACTTGTTTAAGAAGCTGGACTCGACCCAACTTAATCAGCAACGGCCTATGTGACTCAAACCACTTAAATTTCGGCCACCATGCCGCCGTTATCCCTTACTTTATTTTCGTATGTTCTTTTTCCAAACCAGTTCAGGTTTGAGTCAACAAAAGTCAAAACCAATTTCTCTTGGAAGTGGTTTTTGAGGGGAAAAAGGTTGGTTTCAAAAGCAGGTTTAATCAATTTGGCTCAGGTGTAATTGGGCCAGTTTGAAACCAATTACAAAGAAACCAGTTTTTAATCATCTCCCTAGACCATAGTAGTGGTGCACAAAAAACCCGAACCCGGACCCGAAAATAAAACCCGGAACCGGGTCTTTTATACCCGAACCCGACCCTACCCATAGGGTAGGGGTTGGGCATGCATTTCTGTTATAAAACCCGAACCCGGAACCAGGTTTTTTTATACCCGTTTCCAACCCGGGTTTTACGAGTACCCGGTTTCAACCCGAACCCGGAACCGGGTTTTTTCAATACCCAGTCCGGGTTTCCCAATACCCTGTTCAGGTTTTTTCATTTTTTGTGTTTTTTCGAGTTTTGTACCTTGGTAACAACTATATAGCCGTTAGAAAGTGTATTATGATCATTTGTTTGGTTTACATTGTATCTCTATACCCTATAAAAGGGGTCTTTGATGACGAACCAATAAACGAAGACGATCAAGTTATTCGAAGCTATCTATGTTCATCATCTTATTCGATCCGATTCAATGATTATTTAGGTGTCATGTATTTCTATGTTTTATGAAATAAAAAGGTTTTGCATTTTATATTTCTATGATTTATCCAAAAAAAATGAATACCCGATGCATTCCTGAACCAAACCCGATCCATACCCGACCCTCCCCGAGCCCGAAAATAGGGTATTATAATACCCGGGTATTAGAAAACCCGACCCGAACCGGGTATATAGGGTATACATTTTTTATATAAAACCCGGACCCCGAACCCGACCCGGGTATTGTCAATACCCGATTTTGTAGAACCCGATCGTACCCGAACCCGGTTCCATACCCGGAACTGTGTATTCAGAAAACCCGATTTGTGCACCACTAGACCATAGTAATATTAAGTTGGGCTTAAATGACTTTGTTTAACAAGTTGGACTTGGCCCAACCTAATCATTAATGGTCTATGCGACTTAAACCACCAGTTAATCTTCTTCCCGCTTTGGAGAATTGAGAGGTTTGTGATGAGAATGAGGGGATGAAATTAGGGTTTAGAGAGTACACGAGAAACCATCCACACACGCATCCTGTAAGTATCACCTCAATTTTATGAATTCCAATTGCGTTTATGTACTCGATCGCTGATTTAGATACAATTAATTTCGATTAGTAATTTACTATTTTTTGTGCCCTAATTATGATACTCTGTTTGCACTGTTCGATTTGAAGCTCAATTGATGATTGATGGGTTTGATTTGCTGATTAGTACTTCAATTTTATGAATTCTAATTGCATTTATGTGTTTGAATTCTGATTTTGATTGAATTGGGTTTATGGGTTTGCCGGAAGTTGGACATTGGTTACATGGGAACCGACAATTTTAAGGTTTCTTGTTCATGATTTTCATGGATTCAATGTAACTTTGCTTAACCTAACTTACTTAATTGTCATTCTGTGTTTTGTTCTTCAACTGTTGTTACTGGTTACTTTGGATTTAAACTAACTTATGAGTAGAATGCCTCTTTCTTTTTTACATGAATTTGTAATTCAAATTGCGGCTTCATGGTCTTCTATGTGTTCATGTATGTACTAACCGGTTTATTGGTTCAACTTATACATATGTATGTGTATGTCTCTGTTTTCAACCTAATAAATCCGATTTGGGGGTAGTAGTCAGGGAAAAAGCGGGTAAGAAGCAAATATCCGAAGAGGCTGGTGGCAAAATTGCACGTTCTGCAGGAGCTTCAATGAGCACTAAACCCACAAGGTGATGGTAACTTTAACTCACATGCAACACGAAAACCACAAGGTGATGGTATTGTGAAAAAATGTGGTGGTTTGCCTTTGGCTATAAAGGCTGAATAGTGAGATATGGAATTTAGTAAATGCAAATGAAATTGTTACAGCCCTTAGGCTAAGCTACCATGATGATGATGAAGACAATCAAAACGCTTTAAAGGTGGATGAAGCCAAAGTTGTTCAAAGTAAACAAACGCACAGGTGTTGCTGGAATAGAAGCTGCAGCAGGGCTAATGAATGCCAACGTTGCTCATAAAGAGGCTTCTGAAGGTTTGGTTTTATGCTTTCATGTGCGTGTTTTTACTTCTTTTCCTGTATAATTAGATGGGGCAATTTCTACGTAAACTGGTCATTTGGGTTATCTTCCATTTCCTTAAGAGTCGAATGGGCCAAAGCATAAGATTTTTCTAGAAAGGAAAACTGTTAATTTGGTGTAACGTAGACTCATACTCTAGTTTTACTGCAGACATCTTATTTGCTTCATCTAGAAAATTAGATTAGTGTTATATACATTTTATTATTGTAAATTGTGATCTTCTTTAAAGCACTAGTGGACCAACCAAATATCTTATATGTTACTACTAAACTTGCAGGGAACTTATACCCATGGCATGCTAACGGATCTTCAACAGCAGTATTTAAGAAGATTTAGTAGTGTAATATTCAGGAAAATGGAGTAAACGGTCACATGAGTTCATTGAATCAGCAAATTAATAACATTTGACCACCCATAATATAACAACTTGATTTTGATCTTGATAGGATGTGTGGTTCAAGTGAAGGACTTAGATTAAGTAATGCTTTTGTTGATCAAAATCCAATGACTCTCAAACAGGTATGTTGGCATAACATTCATAATTAAGAAAATTTTCAAATATTAGACCTGAGGCTAAGTTAAAGAAAAGGGTCAAAGTGGTTGATGAGTTTGTTTATAAGTTGATCCAGAAAAGATTGAACTGACGTTGACTGAATCAGCAAATAACAATCAACGAAAGTCCAGATTTTAGCAGTGTGGGTACATTCAGAAAAAATGCAGTAAAACTCGCGCATACGTTGACTGAATCAGCAAATAACAATCAACGTGTCGATACAAGTGTAAGTTCCTTCAACTCAACAACATTGGACCACCTCATAACATAACAACCTGGTTTTATTTATTCGTATACATGATATAACACGGGATTTGTTCATGAAAGCAACGGGTCGGTTTAATATTCAAACTTCCTTTTGGAATTGATCTGACAGCAATTCTGGCTCAGTATTCGAAGTTATTTTCCGCATAGTTTATTTGACTTTGCATTCATTTAAACAACAAATTACATATTATTACAAGACAAGTTAATTATTTATAAAGTAGTTGAAGTGTGAGCATTAGATTTAAGTTATGCAGAAAATATGACATTCATTAGGTATTGGGTTTAATCTTGATGTTACTGTTCATGTACGGGTCAAGTCGGTTACCGGTTATGTTTAAATGGGTCACAGAATAGCAAACGGGTCAATGGTTGGCAGGTAAATGGATCTTTAACCATCCAACGGCTCAACGAAGAAACGGTCTAAGTGTTGACTGAGTTTGCTGGATGTGGATTTGAGAAAAAGTGAACGTTAGAAGTCTTTATTTTAGCATGTGTTTTTATTTATACTTGGGTCAAATGGGCCAGTTGAGTTTGTCTATTCCTCAGCAATGATTTAGAGTCACGAGTCTAGTGTTACGTTGCATGTAATTGCCTATATAAGGCTTAATTTCTTTGGTTATTGAATATAGATGTAGCTTTCCATTTTTCTTTTTATCTTCTGCAAGTCTCCTTTGTAATTCTGCATATGCACGTCATACAAATTTGAGTGCAATTTTGTGAGTGGAAGTTGGGGCTTGAACCAACATTGGGATCTTTCTAATAGTTAATTATAATATTATTTTAGTGTTAAACAGAGCGACTCTAAACACCTGAAGAACAACAAACAAACTCGGATTGGAGCATGTTTTAGGGCTTTATGGAGACTGTCAGGCATAACTCTCGAAAGTAGGGGTGGCAAAATCAACCCATACATCCAACTTTGGGTTAGGATGTGTATTATTTTGTAGTAGATGTGTTAAGTTGGGTTAACAATAATTGTTAAATAGGTCAAGACGGGTAACTTAAAAAAATAACAAAATAACATGTGGGTCAGGATGGTTTTCTGGGTAAACTAAACCTTAAAAGTCTAAAACTGTGCATTCTTCTTTTTCTCATATCCCACGCCCAAATCACCACCATCCTTCAACCTCCATTCCACCGCTTCTACTCCGAGTCGGTAGAACAATAAAAAAAATAAAAAATAAAAATAAAAAAACTTGTAAAAAATCAGAAAAATTCTTAAATATAAAAAAAATAATAAAAAAATCAAAATATCATAAAAACTCTAAAAATCCAAAAAATAAAAAAAATTCTAAAAAACAAAAAAAATCAAAAAAATTTAAAAATCGAAGATATTCTAAAAAAATCAAAAAATTTCTAAAAAATCAAAAATATCATAGAAATTCTAAAAAATCATAAAAACTATAAAGAATCCAAAAATTCTAAAAAAAATCCTAAAAAACCTAAAAAATTCTAAAAAATCCAAAAAATACAAAAAAAAATCTAAAAAATCCAAAAAATTTCTAAAAAATCAAAAAAAAAATTCGAAAGAATACTAAAAAATCCATAAAATTCTAAAAATCCAAAAAATTCTAAAATTTTTTTTTTGGATTTTTATTTTATTTTTTAGAGTTTTTTTTTTTAGAATTTTTTTGGATTTTTTACAATTTTTATGATTTTTTGGATTTTTTTTATTTTTTGGATTTTTTGGATTTTTTAGAATTTTTTTATTTTTTAGAATTCTTTGGATTTTTTAGAATTTTTTTGGTTTTTTTAGAATTTTTTAGAACTTTTTGATTTTTTGGATTTTTTAGAATTTTTTTTTTATTTTTTAGATTTTTTTAGATTTTTTTTTTATTTTTTTATAATTTTTTTGATTTGTTAAATTTTTTTTCGTTTTAAGGATTTTTTTAGAATTTCTTGGATTTTTTAGAATTTTTTTTTTGATTTTTTAGAATGTTTTTGATTTTTTAGAATTTTTTTCAATATTCCTTTTTTTGATTTTTTAGAATTTATTTGATTTTTTATAATTTGTATGATTTTTTATATTTTTTTTGACTTTTTATAATTTTTTGAATTTTTTACAATTTTTTTGATTTGTTTTATTTTTTACGATTTTTTGAGAGTTTTTATATTTTTTATAATTTTTTTTGAATTTTTAAGATTTTTTTAATTTTTTTTAGAATTCTTTGAATATTAAAATAAAACGAAGCATCGAACTATATATGTAACAAAACAGAACAGATAAATAAATAAAAGAAATACATTTTTCTGGTTTGACATATAAGTTGAAAGCCTATTACTCTAATACTTCTACTTGCTGGAGTTTCGTAACCAATAACCTCGAATTCGTTTTAGACCAATTGAAAAAACAATCATCCCCTAACGAAATATGTTCGGCCTCAATTATAACATGTAGTAAATATTTAGAAAAGAAATAAAGTATAAAGGAGCTAAAATATGAATTTAAATACTTCAAGTTGTGTTTATCTATTTGGAATAAATCTAAAACTAATTTTTTAACTAATGGGTGAGTTCCACCATTACTGATTGATTCTGCAGCAGCAGAGAAGTTAGAAGTTGCATATGGACCAAAAACCTGCCATGTCCAATGTGGAGTAGATCCCATACTCTTTTCTATTGTTGTCCCCTGATTATGACAAACATTAATGTACATGTTTTGGAGTTAATACACCATTATACATTCATGAATACAAAAAAAATCGTTCAAGTTACCTAGTCAACAGGATATAAACTGGAAGCCACAACACCGCTCAGGTTGAGATGGACATAATCATCTAAAATACACTGAAAGTTCAAAAGTCAATTTCTTATCTATTATTATAATGATTTAAAGCATATATGGTAACGACCAATAAATGTTTTTAATATGATTGTTGAATAATTTAAATCTAATTAGTTATATAGAAACCAATAATTGTTGATTAGAGGTTATTAAAAATTAGGATAATTAGCAATTATAAAAAATGAATGTAGTCAACTTCTATTTCAGGTAACTTTATTTAAAAATAAGTCAAATATAATTTAAATTTAAAATTACTATAATATGTTGGAAGAATTTAATCAAAATTGTGTATAAAATTTTAAATTTTTAACCCACTAATATGTCTAGATACATTGAACCAACCTAAAAATGAAATCCAATTAATGTTATTAACTCCAAATCGTTTACTTCCATATTATCCTCCAAATCAAATTTTTGAACTTAAAATCAAGTTGTTATCTATCCTCTAAATAAGGAAATTATCAGCCAAAATACTAAAAATATATATTGTTAAAACATAATTCTAATAACTAAAATGATATTAGAAACATACCAATGCTAGCATCTTGAGGGGCATAATCTGTGTTTAAAAAAGCGCGCTTCAAGCGCGCGTGAAGCGATGAAGCGCTGGAAAAAAACGCTTTTTTGGGTCTGAAGCGTTACATTACGTGAAGCGATGTGAAGCGAGCTTTAAGCGGTGAAGCGATGAAGTTGTGAAGCGACGCTCCAGCCAATCAGATCACCATTTGGGCCATTTTTTAAGCCCAACAGTCTTTACAAGGTACATATCGACCTTATATCGACGATATAGCGACTTCCTATGTGAAATCCGGCGACAAATTCCGGCGACGGAGTTGCTTTCAGCCGGAAACCAGGAACTCGAAGAAGGGGGAAGAAGAAGAGAGATGATGAGAGCGGCTGCGTATTGTCTTTTAGGCTTTTAGGGTTTTTATAAGTTAAGGTTTTTAAACATTTAACCCCTCTATCTTTCATTAGTTTACATTCAGTCCCTGAAACTTCTAACTTTTTACTTAAAAAGTGTAAAGATAGTTTGTCTATTTAAACATTTAACACCCTCTATCTTCAGTAGTTTACATTTGGTTCTTAAACTTTTTAATTTATGCATAAAAGTACAAAATTAACATTATAAAATACATATATATAATATGGATAGCTATTTTTTTAGACATATATATAAAATTAACATTATATATAATTATATATAATATGGAGCGCTTCGTATACGTGAAGCTCTCGCTTCGTGCTTGAAGCTTCGCTTAAAGCTTTTGGAACCAAAACGCTTCGGAGCGCTTTTTTAAACCAAGAGCATAATCATCTAAAATACACTGAAAGTTCAAAAGTCAATTATGTATCTATTATTTTAATGATTTAAATCATATATGGTAACAACCAATAAATGTTTTTATTATGATAGTTGAATAATTTGAATCTAATTAGTAATATAGAAACCAATAATTGTTGATTAGAGGTTATTAAAAATTAGGATAATTAACAATTATAAAAAATGAATGTAGTCAACTTCTGTTTTAGATAATGTTATTTAAAATTAAGTCAAATATAATTTAAATTATAAATTACTATAATATGTTGGAAGAATTTTATCAAAATTAAATATAAAATTTTAAATTTTAAACCACTAACATGTCTAGGTACATTGAACCCATCTAAAAAGGAAATTCATTTAATGTTATTAACTCCAAATCGTTTACTTCCATAATATCGTCTAAATCAAAATTTTTAATTTTAAATCAAGTTATTATCTATCCTCTAAATAAGGAAATTATCAGCCAAAAATCCGAAAAAACAAATTTTTGTCGTTTTTAAGAATATTAATATATTCTTAAAACAGACTTCTAATAATTAAAACGATATTAGAAAACATACAAATGCTAGCATCTTGAGGGACATAATCATCTAAAATACACTGAAATTTCAAAAGTCAATTCCGTATCTATTATTTTAAATGATTTAAAATGGTAACAACCCATAAATGTTTTTAATATGATTGTTGAATAATTTGAATCTAATTAGTTATAAAGAAACCAATAATTGTTGATTAGAGGTTATTAAAAATTAGGATAATTAGCAATTATAAAAAATGAAATTAGTCAACTTTTATTTCAGGTAACTTTATTTAAAAATAAGTCAAATATAATTTAAATTTAAAATTACTATAATATGTTGGAAGAATTTAATCAAAATTATATATAAGATTTTAAATTTTAAACCACTAACATGTCTAGGTACATTGAATCCACCTAAAAAGGAAATCAAATTAATGTTATTAACTCCAAATCGTTTACTTCCATATTATCCTCCAAATCAAAATTTTGAATTTAAAATCAAGTTATTATCTATTCTCTAAATAAGGAAATAATAATTAACAATAATAATTTGTAACAAACGGATGGATAGCACCGAACCGTTATCATGATCCGAAATTCAATTATCAAACATCAAGGATCAAACCATTAAACTCCAAGAACACATATGATTTTCAATCAATCTTCAAACAAAACAATAGAAAATTAAAGATCTTCGGTTTCTCCTTTGAAGCCTTCTCCTTAACCTTCTCTTTTTCTTCTCAACCACCTTCGAGGAAGTAGCTTCCTCAGCATCAACCACAGAAACACCCATCCCAGGGGAAGCAATCTTAGAAGCACCACCCTTTGGCTTCTTCTTCAAAATAGTCTTCAACTTCTTACTATCATCAACAACAGAAACAAACTTCTCAGGAACAGCCATCTTGGTCTCATTAAGCTTCTTCAAAACAGCAGCTACCTGCTGGTTGGGAGCAACACCTGCTTCACTAGAAACCTCCGGAGTTTCCTTTTTAACTGGCTTCACACCAATCACGGAAGCAATGATATTAGCATCATCCTCATTACCCCTATAAACAGAGATAGGGTCAGAAGATTGGGAAGAGGGGACAGCTTGCTTCTTAGCTAGTAGATCTGGCGGCGAGAGGGGACAGCTTGCTTCTTAGCAGAAGAACAATCAACAATTTTCTGAATAGGAACACTCTCAAAATCCCCACCAGTAGTCACATACTAATTTCGACGAACCAGAGAAGGATTGCCTTCAGGAACTGCCTTCTGATTGATTTCCACATTCGAAGGATCGTTCAACAAGATGTAATCCAAGACACTCATTTATGAAAAAGCAAGAAAGTAAAAACATTAACATCATACGACTACAAAAAAAATACAAACACAACAAATACATACCCTTATCATTCAAATATAAAACTGGTTCAAAACCAGCCTCAGCCCAGTCTTGGCTAATACCCAACATGACTAGGAGCTCCTCCGGGTAAGCCCTCAGTTTGGAACGGTAGGCACGAAGCCTAAGGAGCAATTTCTGGTCAAGATCATTAACCCCCGGCTCTTTCTCATTTAAAACCTCGGAGAATTTTCGAGGAACAACAGTAAAAGGAAGCAATCGCTCAGAAATGAAAAAGAACTAATTTTTCCAAGCGTAAGTATGACCAACGGTATAAGAAAGAAGGGGTGCCTCACATTAACTCTTCTCGATGGTGTACCAGTCGCCATTCCGGGCAAGCCGAAAAAAACGCCGGAACATCAATATAGAAGGCTCATAGGTAAGGGCCCGGCATAAAATTTCAAAATGCATGATCCGGTCAACACCCACCGGTGCCAATTGACCCAAAGAAAGGCAATAATATTTCAGAACTTCAAGGAAAAAGTTACTAAAGGGGTATCGTAAGTTAGGCTGATCGACGATTCGGGTATAAAAAACAAGAAAACCAGCCGGACATTCATTTGCAGTTATGTCCCCCGGAACTCGTGTTTCAATGGTGGGATCAATGCCGTAATAGACACAGAACTGATCGATTTCTGACTGGGTTAACTTCGAAAATTGAACATGAATGTCGTTTTTGTTTGAAGCCATAAGGAAAATAAAAAGCAGACAAGTGACTCACGGGGATTAAAAGGGGGGAGATTACTGGAAAATCTTGCAATAACCGCTGGATAATAGGGGAAAAAGATGTTGAAAAAGATAAAGAAATAAAGGGTATGCTTGACGGTTATAAAGGACAATCGGATTCAAATTTTAAACTTAAGAAGAAACTTACAAGTGGAGGGCGAGGATTAAACCGTCAGAAGTAGACGGCTAGGGCAATCAAGACGGGCCTGACGGAACTGTCAAATCAATCCTATCCAGGCTGCCCAAACTAGCAAGTGGACAATGGTGCTAACGGCTGGAAGCTCGAAACGTTTTAAAATGCTTCTAGAACAATACTCCAACACTCATGACTGGGGGGCTGATGACGTGGGTACTCGGAGATCCCAGTCAGCAAAAGTCAAAGTCAACAAGTAACAAAAATAAAACAAATAAGTAACGTTGAAAACAGGAAGCTGGAAGTCAGAAGCTTAAAGCTCCTGACCGGGAGCTAATATATCTATAGCTGATGACAGGAAGCAAAAGTCACCGTTCAGGCCTCGGGTAAGATGAGTCTTATCCCAGCCTACTCAGAATAGAAGGTGCATAGCTGGATAATGGCTCTTTGGGCAGATCAGTCCGCTTATATAAGATGAGTCTTATCCCAGCCAAAGGTTAGACAATCTCACTCACCCTCTCACTCTAAACTCTTATCTTTTCATTGCTAAGACTCTTAAAGTATCATTCTACTGATTCTCACGACGGAGTCCAAACGCGGGAGGCCCCCTCTCGGGTTAAGGCTAACAGTGTTCTTTGGGTGCATATACTGATCGAGAAGCTGTCTCTTGGAGTGGTTCTCGGACCTTCCCTCTGCCATACTCTTGTTGCTTTTACATTCATGTAGTACTATTGATTAGTATATTGCCTCTTTCTTTACATGAATTTGTTATCAAATAATTTTCCTTGCGAGAAAACCTAAATAATTTAGTTTTTTTTATGAATTTAATTCCAACTTTAAAGTTATTACATTGCGAGTATAGTACAATTTACGTCTCTGCCGTTTATTGAAAGGGGTATATTCGTCTTTTTAACTCGATAACTAAGGACATGTTTGGCTAAGCTTTTTGAAGCTCCTTTTAGAGCTAAAATGACTTTTGAGAAGGGGAAGGAGATCCAAACATTATCTAGAAGTCAGAGAAAAGCTTAGCCAAACACTATGGAAATAAGTCCTTTTCAAGCTTTTTTTTTTATTACAAAGAAGGAGAAAAGGAGAAGTCACAATTTGTGACTTTATTGTGACTTCTTGATTGTGAAAAGTCCTTTGAGAAGGAGAAGGAGAAATGCTTAGCCAAACATGCCCTAAGGGCATTTGTGTCATTATACCAGTGGCCCTAAAATACACAGACCCAACTCTGTTTATTATCTTCTTTTCATCTTTTCATGAAATCTCTTCCTCTCTCATGGGTGTGGTGTCGGTTTGAATGTTTGGGGAGAAATAGCATGTGTTGATTGAATATAAAGAGGTAGGGCTTTAATTCACTGAAGGATTGGGAGGTTTGTGATGAGGATGAAATTAGGGTTTAGAGAATAAACGGAAAGCTTCCACACACGTATCCTCTGTAAGTATCACCTCAATTTTATGAATTCCAATTGTGTTTATGTGATTGATTTCTGATTTAGATACAATTGGGTTTATGGGTTTGTTGATAATTGGAATTTCGATTAGTAATTTACTATTTTTTGTGCTCTGATTATTATGATACTCTGTTTGCACTGTTTGATTTGAAGCTCAATTGATGGGTTTGATTTGCTGATTAGTACATCAAATTTTATGAATTTTAATTGCAATTCAAAAGGGGATTGCGGCGCAGCTTGTTGCCCGTTTACCTGCACTTGTTTGTAAATTGCTACTTTGGTTCAAAAAAAAAAAAAAAAAAAAATTGCATTTATGTGTTTTAATTCTGATTTTGATTGAATTGGGTTTATGGGTTTGTTGGAAGTTAAGACATTTATTATATGGGAACCCGCAATTTTAAGGTTTCTTATTCATGATTTTCATGGATTCAGTGTAACTTTGCTTAACCTAACTTACTTAATTGTCATTCTGTGTTTTGTTCATCAACAGTTGTTACTGGTTACTTTGGATTCAAACTAACTTATGAGCAGAATGCCTGTTTCTTTTTTACATGAATTTGTAATTCAAATTGCGGCTTCATGGTCTTTTTTTCACATATCTATATGTGTTCATGTATGTACTAACCCGTTTATTGGTTCAAATTATATATATGTATGTATGTGTATGTCTATGTTTTCAACCTAATAAATCCGATTTGGGGGTAGTAGTCAGGGCAAAAGCTGGTAAGAAGCAAATATCAGAAGATGCTGGTGGCAAAATTGCACGTTCTGCAGGAGCTTCAATGAGCACTAAACCCACAAGGTGATGGTAACTTTAACTCACATGCAACACGAAGGTGATGGTATTGTGAAAAAATGTGGTGGTTTGCCTTTGGCTATAAAGGCAATCGAAAGGCTATTGAGAACGAAAACAGATGGAGAAGATTGGGATGACCTGTTGAATAGTGAGATATGGGATTTAGGAAATGCAAATGAAATTGTTCCAACCCTTAGGCTAAGCTACCATGATGATGATGAAGACAATCAAAACGCTTTAAAGGTGGATGAAGCCAAAGTTGTTCAAAGTAAACAAACGCACAGGTGCTGCTGGAATAGAAGCTGCAGCAGGGCTAATGAATGCCAACGTTGCTCATAAAGAGGCTTCTGAAGGTTTGGTTTTATACATTCATGTGCGTGTTTTTACTTCTTTTCCTGTATAATTAGAGGGGGCAATTTCTACGTAAACTGGTCATTTGGGTTATCTTCCATTTCCTTAAGAGTCGAATGGGACAAAGCATAAGATTTTTCTAGAAAGGAAAAGTCTTAATTTGGTGTAACGTAGACTCGTACTCTAATTTTATTGCAGACATCTTAATTGCTTCATCTAGAAAATTAGATTAGTGGTATATAAATTTTATTATTGTAATTTGTGATCTTCTTTAAAGCACTAATGGACCAACCGAATATCTTATATGTTACTACTAAACTTGCAGGGAACTTATACCCATGGCATGCTAAATGATCTTCAAGACCAGTATTGAGAAAGATTTTAGCAGTGTAATATACAGCAAAATGGAGTAAACGGTCACATATGTTCATTGAATCAGCATTTTAATAACAATCAAAGTCTCAAGTGTAAATTTTTTTAGATTTAATAACAATCAAAGTCTTAAGTGTATATTTCCTATGAATTTGTTCTTCAAATAATTTTCCTCGTGAGAAAACCTAAATAATTTAGTTAATCTGTTTTTTTATGAATTTAATTCCAACTTTAAAGTTATTACATTACGAGTAAAGTACAATTGGTTTACATGAAATCATCGCAGGTTGAGCCCGTAACTTTTTTTCATACCATGCCATCTAAGACCGTGGGGTATGGTGGGGCGTGGGTTGGGGGCATGGTGCGACACGTGGAGTATGGGGCACCCAAGACCAAAAGCCAATTTCAAAGGGGTATGGTGGGGCGTGGCTAGTGCTCTTGGCCAATGAGGTTTCACCATGTCATGTGGGTAGCCTCGCCCAACGCCCGGGCTGAATCCCACGCCAATGGGGCCACCGGCCACGCCCAAACCCAAGCCCACCCGGGATAGTGACTTGGGCATTTCTCTCCAACCCACGCTCCAACCCCCGCCCCATACCCCATAGTCTAAGTCTCCTTGGTTGCATTGTTGACCGTTTATTGAAAGGGGTATATTCGTCTTTTTAACTCGATAACTAAGGGCATTTCTGTCATTATACCAGTGGCCCTAAATTACACAAACCCAACTCTGTTTATCATCTTCTTCTTCATCTTTTCATGAAATCTCTTCCTCTCTCATGGGTGTCGGTTTCAATAATTGGTGGAGAAATAGCAAGTGTTGATTGAAACTAAAGAGGTAGCGTTTTGAATAGGTGGATAATTGAGAGGTTTGTGATGAGAATGAGGGGATGAAATTAGGGTTTAGAGAGTACACGAGAAAGCATCCACACACGCATCCTGTAAGTATCACCTCAATTTTATGAATTCCAATTGCGTTTATGTGCTCGATCGCTGATTTAGATACATTTGGGTTTATGGGTTTGTTTATAATTGGACTTTCGATTAGTAATTTACTCTATTTTGTGCCCTGATTCTGATACTCTGTTTGCACTGTTTATATTGAAGCTCAATTGATGATTGATGGGTTTGACTTGCTGATTAATACTTCAAATTTTATGAATTTTAATTGCATTTATGTGTTTGAATTCTGATTTTGATTGAATTGGGTTTATGGGTTCAACTTATATATATATATATAGGACAAAGATCCGTTAGGAACCACCTCTTATTGCGAGAACCGCGAGAACCAATGTGAACGCAACCAAAAATGCCTAAAAATAGCTAAAAATCACACAAATTTTTTTTTTTTTTAATATTTTTTATAACAAAATCGCTACTTTTCGTAGCAAAAAAAAAAAAAAAAAAATATTTTGGCTTCTAAAAGTAGCGATTTTAACATAAAAAATATTAAAAAAATCAAAAAAAAAAAATTTTAGATTTTTTTTTTGATTTTTTTAGGTTTTTTGGGGTTTTTTGGGGGTTTAGTTTTTAGCCTTTTAGCTTGGGGGGGGGGGGGGGGGGGGGGTTAGGTTTTTGGGGGGTGGGGGAGGGGGGTTTAGGTTTTTTGGGGGTGGGGGAGGGGGGTTTAGGTTTTTTTTTTGGGGGGGGGGGGGGGGGGGGGGGGTGGGGGTTAGGTTTTTTTAGCTATTTTAGGTTGTGTTCACATTGGTTCTCGCGGTTCTCGCAATAAAGGTGGTTCTCGCATGAACCTTACCCTATATATATATATATATATATAGAGGCCGGTTAATGTACAATATCTCTTATCCTACATTATGTACGCGATGCCCACAGCCGTACGATCTTCAATCCATCAAACGCGGGCGAAACTAAATTTATATCATTAAATTAATCAAATAAATATACATAAAAACAACCGCGAATGATAAAATTGATAATTTCTCTATCAAAATCCCAGTAATTTAGTTCGGTACCTTCTTCTTCTCCAACCGACTGTTCTGCAATTCTGTATGTTCAACATGCACATGCGAATCATACAAACATACACACTGAACCCTAATTATTTGTCACATGCGAAATTAAATTAAATCCATTGCACATGCGAATTTATAATTAAAAAGTAACATAAACACTGAATCATAATTATTACTCAAACATGCGAAATTAAATTAAAAGTCAATGCACATGCGAATTTTATAATAAAAAAGTAACATACATCAAAATCCCAGTAACTTTACTTTTCTGTCATTCACATGCGATTTTATAATGAAAAATAACACATACACATGCGAATTTATAAATCAAAAAGTAACATATACATGCGAATTGGTACAAAAAAACATGCGAATTTATAAAAAATTACCACATGCGAAATTGTTGTAAAAGAAAACAACATGCGATTTTTATAATGCGGGAAGATGATCTGACGGCTGAGATTGTAGCGTACGTAATGTACGATAAGGGCATTTGTACAGTACACTTTACCTATATATATATATATATGTATATATATATATATATGTATGTATGTGTATGTCTTTTTATTCAACCTAATGGGGTAGTATTTCATTTTACATGAATATGTGATTCAAATGACAGCTCTTATTAGTCCCTATGCGAAGCATTTTTATATTTCTTTATTTACAAGCTGTGAATTAAATGGTAAAAAATACACATTACAGTAAACAACAATCTTCATCAACATTCTATTTATGCTATTAAGACGACGCAATGTAGATGCTCATTATATGACCCGCTTCACTAATAAAGTGTAAACTTTAAAGCCATATGCCCCTATATATCTGATCAGTTTGAGATAGAAAAAGTGGAAAACAAACCAAATCGACCCATCTTGACATTCATAAGTAAATGGGTTGAAATTGCCCTCCTTCATTCTCACAGTTTCTGACGAAATTTTGTGTACAAGATAATATAATATGGTATCAAGGCAACAGGCTTTTTTATGCAATTTTAGTTCTATTAGTTTCACTTCAACTTGAAATTCTTTTTTATATGACTAAACTGCTCTGCTGCCTATCAAAATATGCATAGTCCGTTGGTAAAACGCTAAAAATGCTACCTTTACATGTAGATAGATAGATAGATATGGAGTAAGGACGAAAGCTGGTAAGAAGCAATCATCAGAAGATGCTGGTGTCAAACTTGCACATTCTGCAGGAGCTTCAATTCGACGGCACAATGAACTTGCCTTAAATAAGGTATGTTTTGGAAATCAAAATATATTCATATCAATTCCAATTTTGGAAAATTGTTGTTTTGACCTTCATAGTCAAAGTGGGACAGGTAAAAGAGCTATACGATGAAATATGACTTCGTTCACCTCACTGAGCAGTGGATATAGTTAGACTATGATTTGTAACGCCAGTGTGTAGAGGTGACCTAATTTGATGTTGTTGTGGTCCCATCTGATTATATTAAACGAACATTTCAAATTTAGTGACGTTATATGACTGAGTTGTTAAATTACTGTTCATTCTTATGCTGTCAGTTTACTGTTTCGTTGTTTCTGATGTTCTATCAAACTCTGCATTCATCACCTTCAATTATTAGAGCTAATTGATTTGGATGTGTAGGATTTTTGAACTCTGTTATGCATTTTGATCTAGCTCATTCTATGGTTTGGTATAAGATGGACACGCTTGTGTATCCATTACGTGTATCCATGAGCGGGCCCACCTTATCAAGACTGTGTCACATGATTCTTGTACTTTTTATGTGTTATAGATGTATGTACATGACGTTGGAGTGACACTGTATATTTTTCAGGCAACAACACCTACATTCAATCACAGTAAACTTGAATCACATTCACTGGAAGCTTGTAGGCTTTATGTCACAAACTTGATGCATAGTTACTTGTTTAGAATTTTCCCAGGTTTTTGAAGAAGCTGATAACTCTATGAAGGTGATTATTAGCACTTGTTTTGTTCTGAAGCAAACATATCTCATGCATTCACATTTTGTAAGAATGTCATGATTACCTGGCTATGCAAGGTATTTATGCCTAGAGATTAGCATAGCAGCACTCTGGATTTTGGAAGGTGAGTGCACCGTTTAGATCGGCCTTGTGAAAGTTATGTTTTACAGTGACACATGTCTAATTACTCTCTTATATTCACAAGTTATTTCGTTCCCCGTTGATGCAGTGACAGATACATATGGAACATTTCTACCGCTTTACAGTTTCAGCAGATTCTGAGCTTAAGTGTTTTAGAGGTGCCAAAATAGGTTGGTTGGACGGGTTGAAAATTGAATAACAGGTCAAAGTGAGTTAACTTTGTAATGGTCAAACATATCGTGTATTGGGTTGACCTAAAAATACTTTGTCAAACATTTTAAATATGTTTATAAACCATTAGTGTTTTCAAGTCTCAAACCTGATTACAAAAACTACATTAGTTGGATAGACAACTTTTGACCCGTTCCAGCCATTTTCAATTTAATTACCCATTTGACCTTTTCGAAAATAAAACATAGCCCCAGTCTACATGTTCTTAAGTAGTGCATTGGAATTGTCATCTCTACCTTAACCCATCAAATTCTAATATTGGTTTGTTCCCAACAATTTTTTTATTAAAAGATTCTCATGTCAATCACACCATTTTGCATGATCCAGGATTCCCGAATCACCTCTTGCGACACAAGCAGTCCAGGTGGTGACAACTACGGTGCCGCATCCCAAAGCCAGTACACCAAAGAAGATGTTCTTACCAGAGCCTAGAAAAGACGCAATATCTTCATGCAGCTTTAAATGAATAGTTCCAATGGTATGCAATCTCAGATATCGCAATCTCTCATACTTTGTCTTAACCGGACCTTTGACTAATCAAAATGGTTACTTAGGCTAAAGGTTGTGGTCATGACCCTCCACATAGGCGTCATGTCACCCACCTCTAATCCACCATCCAAAACCACTACCCTAAGGGTGTGGTCATGACCCAAACCACTATCCCTCTTTATTATTTTAATTTTAATATATTTTTTATCTCAAAGTTATCAAATGGAGGGTCGTGGTAATCGTGGTTTAATCCACGCCAACCACCATCAATCAAGGAGAGGGGTGGTGTAGCCTTCCATTCATGTTTCTATGTGCCGAATCATTTCTAACCCACCTTTCAGCCTTATTAGAGGTTCAAATTGGAACGGATTGAGTTGATCAAAGCTTTTCTTTTTGTCTAAAAAGTTTAGAAAAAGTAAATATTTAGTGGGTCAACTAAAGTTGCATTATTTCAATGATATTATTTTTTTTAGTGAAATGATTACATTTAGCTCCCCTAGTCAAATGGACGGATGTCTCTCATGGAGCATAGACTGAACAAGTTACTTGAGGACTGGTTTAGTCACCATTCGACCTGGTCTCTTTTGATTTAAGTGCATTTAACCGGCCGTTTCCGTTGGTTTATTTTTCACCCTCTTCTATAGTCAAATTACCAAATTACACTTTGTTTGGAGTTACAACCACTTTTTACTTTTATAAACTCAAAAGTTCCTATGTAAGTTCTAACAACAAAGTCGATTAACCCAACTTAATTAACATTTATCCCTACTTTGTTACAATTATTTTATAAAAATATGGGTTGGGTTGTGAATGTGTATCAAAAAGACTTGGGTTGTGTTAATGTGTTGTGTTGTAACTTGTGTATACGGTAGAAAGAAAAATTAGTTTTTTTTTTAATTAAAGATTGGATTCGGTTTTGAATGTGGATAGTCTAATATTAGTTTTGGCTTAAGTGACTTATATAACAAGCTGGACTCGGCCCAACTTAACCAGCAATCTCCAATGTGACTCAAACCAGTTCCATTTTCCAACGGCATAGGTGAAGAATATTAGTCGAGACGCACGTGCAATACCTGTACGAAAGTGAAGAATATTAGTCGAGACGGACGTGTAATACTTGTAATTACAGTTTCCATTCACTTCACCACTACCACTCTCACTTCAACTCTGATTATCATTGATTTAATGTAAGTTCGCTTAACCTAACTTTTTAATTAAATGTCATTATGTTTTTTATTCTTCAAGTGTCACTGGTTTTGCTTTATGATTGTAGTTATTTATGATGAGTATTCAATGAGTATGTGAATTGCGTAAGAAATTTAATATAAATGCTATACTAAAATATTCATTAAAAAATCGATGAGCTTAAATACAACCATAATACACGGGAAAGCATGTTCATGTAAAGTACCGTTGGCAACTTGACATTAATTTAATCCATTTAGTATTATTAAAAGTAATAATCAAGACGGTGTCATGTGGGTGACAGCTATACTTTACAAAAGAATTGTTAAAAAAATATTCACCAAGCAAGAACATCGATAAAATCGCTATAAGCATGAAGTGTCTATCTTGGTGGTGGGATAAGACTTTGGGACATATAGGTCTTGGGTTCGATTCCCACAATGGAGGTTTTCCTATATTTATTGGGTTTCCTTCTGAATTGGTGTATAAGCATTATGCCTAGTGGAGATGGATATGATCGGGTGGTTCCATTGATGGCACGATAATACTCCAGTGGTCCGTCAGTGATCCAAATTTGCCGTTCAAAAAAAAAAAAAAAAAAAAAGAAAAAAGTTTCAGGAATCAAAGCAAATCTTCAAGTGTCACACCCTGTAGCGGAATAGGTTAGTGCATTATTAGTTGATCCAAAACTCATGACTTGCTATTAGTTTAAATAATCATTAATGCATGAGAAAAATGCCCGGATAGTCCCTGTGGTTTCACATTTTTTCACCTATAATCCCTATCTTTCTAAAACTACTTGAATAGTCCCTGTGGTTTTCCGTTTTGTTCTCGGATAGTCCCTGGGTCTAACTTCAGTTACTTTTCTCTGTTAAGAGGGGTGTGAAATGACAAAAATACCCTTTCTTAAAAGGCCAAACCATAGGGACTATCCGGGCAGCTTCTTCATTTTTATTTATATAACCCCACCACCACACTTCATCTTCAACCTCCACCCACCATCACCCTCCTCCACCCTCCACCATCACCGGCCGCCACCGGTCTCCGCCGCGCAGAACCACCTGAAAACAGCAAATATTTATATGAAAAGATGTCGATTCAGCAAACCCAAATCACCTAAAATCACCCAAATTACCGAGAACCAGTAAACCCAAATCACCTAAAATCGGTTTGTCAGAAAAGATGTCGATTCAGCAAACCACCTGCAAATCACCAAATTACCTAAAATCAGTAAACCCCAATCACCTAAAATCAGTAAACCCAAGTCGCCAAATCACCTGCAAATCACCAAATCACCTAAAACCAGTTAACCCAAATCACCTAAAATCAGTAAATCCAAATCAACAAAATCACCTGCAACCCCATCGGCTCCGTCAATATGTTCTGCGCTGGAATCGGTTTCAGAAAAGATGTCGGAATCAGTAAACCCTTGACGGAATTCTTAGTTCAGAATCAGTAAAACCTTAACTAAATCGACGGTGGCGGTGGTTTAGGTGGTGGTGGCTTGATGATGGTTGTAGAAGGAGGGAGAGGGTGGATTAATGGTGGTGACGGTGTTGAGAGGTGGGTGACGGTGTTGCTGGTGGTGGTGGTAGGTGTGTTGATGACAGGTGGGGTGTTGGAGGTGGCGGGTTGATGGTGGTGGCGGTGACAGGTTGATGGTGGTGGTGGCGGGTTGATCAATGGTGGTGAAGGTGTTGAGAGGTGGGAGAGAGAGATCTCTGTGTGTGAGAATGGTAGAGAGAGAGAGGAATAGAGAGAGAAGATAGTGGTGTGTATATATATAAAAGAGAAAGATGCCCGGATAGTCCCTATGGTTTGACCTTTTAAGGAAAGGGCATTTTGGTCATTTCAACACCCACTTAACAGAGAAAAGTAACTGAAGTTAGACCCAGGGACTATCCGAGAACAAAACGGAAAACCACAGGGACTATTCCAGTAGTTTTAGAAAGATAGGGACTATAGGTGAAAAAAGGTGAAACCACAGGGACTATCCGGGCATTTTTCTCTTAATGCATATTGAATGTTCCACAAAATAGATAATCCAATTAAAACAATTTAAATATATGAGACATTGTTCATAACTAAACTACATTTATCCGTTTCTTGTTAACTAAGGCTCATCTTATGTCCAAATCTTCTCTTCATACCTGTTCACCTGTCTCACGTATAAAAGTAGTTTTTAGGTCAACAAAGGTTGGTGAGTAAACCTCATTGTTATTAGGAATATAATATATCTAATTTGTGTATTGAGAAAACATGCATTAACCAATGTAAGTAAATATGTTACAAGTCCGTGTATCACACGGGTTGAATAAAGCTTTCTTATTCATATATTCGTAAAATCGTATAGATTAAACATTCATACTTTCTTCATGTTTATATGATATTTTTTTTGACCTAAAAAAAAACGATATACTAAATAATATATTTAAAATATTGAGAAAACGTGCATTAACCAATGTAAGTAAATATGTTACAGGTCCGTGTATCACACGGGTTGAATAAAGCTTTCTTATTCATATATTAGTAAAATCGTATAGATTAAACATTCATACTTTCTTCATGTTTATATGATATTTTTTTTGACCTAAAAAAAAAACGATATACTAAATAATATATTTAAAAAGAACTATTTTAATGTTTTTTCTTTGTATTATTTTTACTTTTAACATTTTTATTGTTTAAAAAAGAACCATCAACCTGAAATTTTTAGATGAAATTCGACCCGAATATTAGTGGGTTGACCCGAACACAACCCGTTCAACCCGAATTTTCAAATTGTTTATTTTTTTCGCAAATTAATATATTAGAATTAAAATTTTACTAAAAAACACAAATGTATATAATAAAATTGCTTTTTAATTATAAAACTTTATGCCAGTCTCTCCTTTTAAGTTATAATTATGCGTACAATACACACCCAAATTAATTTATGTTATATAACATATTGTAAAAAAAAAAACATGATATAAATGGGTTAAACGGTTGACCCGAACCCGACCCATTTAGCTAAACGGGTTCAACCTGAAACTAACCTGAACCCTTTTAGACTAAAACTAAACCCGTAAATTTCGTGTTAGGTTCGTGTTGTGTTAGAAATTCACACCCCTACATCAAAGATAGTATGTGAAAAATGTATACTGATAAATAAACAAAGTAAAAAAAATAAAATTATAGTTGTTTTTTTTTTTTTTTTTTTTTTTTGTGAACGGTTAATTTCATACTAAGTGGTATAATAATGGAAGAGAACAGCGCCCCCGATGAAGTTTGATTAAATATAATTCCTTATCCCGATGACTATATTATTATATTAATATAATTCATCTTCTTCATTTTTTATCAACATGTGACGCTGGAAGCTTTCGGCGACCGGAAAATTCTTGTTTCCGTCGACCATATAACTTCCGTTCATCTTAATATCTTATATTCACCTACACGCTCACACTTCGTCAAAAAAGTTGAGGGGTCTCCTGTGCAACCCCTCACCATCACATAGATCCGTCCCTGGTTCTAACCATACTAGAACTAGTAGTATACCCGTCCGATGGACTGGTTTTTTAGCGTTATAATGACAAAAAATTTTTATTTACATTTATATGTATAATATGAACTCATCACATTGACATGTATAATATGCCTAAAAACAAAAAAGCAAGGTCGAAGACAATTTCAGTAACTCAGTTTGCATTGAGTCTATAAGTGGACTATGGACTTATAAAACATAAAAACATAGATAATCCGTTGAAGTAAAACACCAAGTATCAGTTATGTATGGGAGACAACCCCTAAAGTTGGCCATGTGTAAGTATGATTGAATACTTGATTTGTGTTTATTTGTTTCTTTTTTTCCAAAATAAAATTGTTTTCTTTTAAGTTTCCAATGCTATTCACATGATGTTTCTCTGTTCTTGCATTTGTTTTTGTTAATTGTGAATTGTTCAACCTAGCTGCATGTGGGTTATGATGACCCATAAAAGTGAATGTACATTTTACTTGCATTCATTTTTTTATGAATCTAAATTTTGTATTTTAATAATGGTGTAGTTTGTGATTAAACCGAAAAGGTTGACCCAACTAAATTAGATATTTTTTAGAATCGACATGGTTTGGCTTTTACCTATTTTTGTCTAAAACCAGTTTCGACCTGTTACCTGTCCGACCTGACCGATCCGTTTTGCAAGGTATTAAAAAGCATCATCTTAAGTGGAATTTTGGCGTGGATGCCTCTACAAGGGGGTGTGTGGGGCAGGGAAATCTTCACCGGCGTGTGGGCTTATGGCCTTTTCATTGGTTGGTGGATTTTGGTCGGTTTTGATTGGTTCTTGTTTTTTTTTATTAAAAAACACCACTAACCACGCCGCTCACACTCCTTTTTTGCGTCACGCCACTTTTCTGACTCGTACCGACCTGAAAGCCACATGTCGAATAACACCACTGTTTCATGCCTCTCCACTCTGTATAGTGTAAAGAGTACCTCAACATGTGACATGTTACACCAATCAACCCCGGTCAATGGTCAAACTAAGGAATTCTTTTAAGACCAATCCACGTCATCATCATAGGAAAAACCAAATTTGTTTGCTTATTCAATTATGCACCCCTTGGATTCCCTAAATGCAGGTTATTATTTTAAGCAAACCCTTAAATATTATAACATATAGGTCCCGTTTTTTAATCTTTAAAGTTCCCAATGAATATCATTAAAATATATATTTCTGTACTATGTAAACATTTTATTAGGATCTAACCACTTTTCTATTAAAAACAAGTTTTAAACATAGATACATACTAATATTCATGTATGTACACATCCATACATGCATCTATGTGGTAAAACTATCGTGTCAGTTAAAAGTTTGTGGTCAAATTTGTTTCTGGTTAATACGGGCTGTTTTATAAAGTGTTAATTTGGTTGAGATTAAAGCTAGATGGATTATGAACTAAATGGGCTCGCCTTTGTTGTCAGAACACTAAAGCGAATCTTATTAGGAAGATTTTAACATTTTTCATAATAAAAAAAAAAACAAAAAACAAATGTGGTTGAATCCAGAATCCATAAATATTTGATTGTTTTATCTGGGAATGCATGTGATCCATCAAATATTAAGTAAATAAATGCACAAGTGGTTTTTTTTAGGGATGAGCAAATCAGACCCGGTACCAGTACTGAATTTATCGAACCGATACCGGTACGGAATCATACCAAACCAGGTATATTCGGTACCGGTACCCACTTTTAGAGATTTTCGGTACCGGTTCTTTCGGTACCGGTTCGATACCGAGCTCATCCTTAGTTTTTTTTAATGACTACCTACTCCCTCCCGAGAAAATAAACAAGTGGTTTTTTTTAATGACTACCTACTCCCTCTCTAATGGCTGCCAGCCAGAAGATGCACAATAAGATTAAAAAAAAAAAAAAGATAAAAGTTTGACCAAAAAATTGCAGAATTCACTATAAACAACAGTTTCGATAGTTATTTCTGTACACTCATCAATTCATTCAGATCCCTATCACACACACACACAGCTCCCAGTTTAATTAGTTATCACTATAAACCATGGCTGAAACTCTTGCAAATGAACTCCTCAAAGTTCTTGTTAAGAAGATGGCCGATGAAGCCTTCAAGCGAGTTGCTCGTGCTCATGGAATTTACAACGAGCTGAAGGAGTTGAAGAAGACACTCTCCAGAATCCAAGATCTACTTCATGATGCCTCTCAGAAGGAGGTTACCCATAAATCTGTCAAAGAATGGCTGAATGCTCTCCAACATTTGGCTTACGATATCGATGATGTTCTCGACGATTTGGCTACTGAAGACATGCATCGTGAGCTCACCTTGCAGGAGCCTGCAGCATCCACCAGCATGGTAAGAAAGCTCATCCCATCATGCTGTACAAATTTCTCACTAAGTCATAGGCTGTCTCCCAAGTTAGATAGTATCAACAGAGACTTGGAAAATCTAGAAAAACGAAAAACGGATCTAGGTTTGCTTAAGATAGATGAAAAGCCAAAATATACTAGTAGAAGAAACGAAACCTCTTTGCCAGATGGGTCTAGTGTTATTGGAAGAGAAGTTGAGAAAGAGAAATTGTTGAACAAGTTGTTAGGGGATGATGGGTCATCTAAGGAAAATTTTAGCATCGTACCCATAGTTGGTATGGGTGGGGTAGGAAAAACCACTCTGGCTCGACATTTGTATAATGATGCACAAGTGAAGGATCACTTTGAACCCAAGATATGGGTTTGTGTTTCTGATGATTTTGATGTATTTAAGATAACTGATATCATCCTTCAATCTATGACTAAAGAAAGCAAGGAATATAAAGATTTAAATCAACTTCAAACGGCCCTCACAGAGAAATTAAAGGACAAGCGATTTCTACTAGTACTTGATGATGTGTGGCATGAAGATGATGACGATTGGGAAAAGCTAGTGCTCCCATTTCGTTCATGTGCCCCTGGAAGTAGGATAATCATGACAACTCGTAAAGAAGAATTGCTCAAAAAGATACATTTTGGTCATCTGGACTCTCTTAAGAGTTTGTCACATGAAGATGCTCTATCTTTATTTGCTCTACATGCTTTAGGCGTAGAGAACTTCAATTCACACACAACACTTAAACCACATGGTGAAGGCATTGTGAAAAAGTGTGCTGGTTTGCCTTTGGCTTTGAAGGCAATTGGAAGGCTATTGGGGACAAGAACAAATGTAGAAGACTGGGAAGACGTGTTGAACAGTGAGATATGGAATTTAGAAAATAGTGATAAGATTGTTCCGGCTCTCAGACTTAGCTACCATGATCTTTCTGCAGATTTGAAGCAGCTGTTTGCATACTGCTCCTTGTTCCCAAAGGACTATTTGTTTGACAAGGAAGAGTTAGTATTATTGTGGATGGCGGAAGGGTTTTTGAGCCCATCAAATGCAACCAAGTCACCGGAACGCTTGGGCCATGAATATTTTGAAATATTGTTATCAAGGTCATTTTTCCAACATGCACCTAATGATGAATCACTGTTTATCATGCATGATCTGATGAATGACTTGGCCATGCTTGTTGCTGGAGAACTTTTTTTAAGGTTTGACAACCATATGAAGATAGGCACCGAAGATTTGGCAAAGTATCGCCATTTGTCATTTTCTCGCGAGAAGTATGTAGGTTATCATAAGTTTGAGGCTTTCAAAGGTGCCAAAAGCTTGAGAACACTTTTAGCGGTATCTATTGATGTGGATCAAGGTTGGAACTACTTTTACTTATCTAATAAGATTCTGGTTGACGTACTTCCTAGCTTAATATTATTAAGGGTTCTTTCTTTGAGTCGTTTTATAATGACTGAGGTACCAGAGTTCATCAGTAGTTTGAAGCACTTGCGGTATCTTAATTTATCTGGAACTGGAATCAAAGCATTACCGGAGAACATTGGTGTTAGTTGTAAACACAATTAACAACCGTTCACACTTAACAACCGTTCACACTTACAATTAACAACCGTTCACACTTACATCATGTAATTATTTATTGCTAGTTAGTCCATGTTCCTCCCTATATATAGAGGGCTCATTATCTTGTAATAAACACACATTCAATAAATACAAGTTCGGTTTTCATACCATTCCCATTTACATGGTATCAGAGCTAAAGGTCTCTTAGCTCACGAGCATCTTTTCGGGTGACCATTTCCGGTTAAATTTCCGGTCACCACCAGTCTCGGTTTAGAAGGTTCATAGTATGCTCTGTGGTTGCAGCTTAGTCTGATCTTCCACATCAGAAACGGATCTTCTTTTTCATACCATTTCCAGTCATCACTATTTTTTCTGTTCTCGGGTACTATTCATCACAGGTTACTGTTCACCCGATCCAAATCTGTTCAGATCTGATCTGCCAAGTTTCAGATCCAGGGGTTACTGTTCATCGCGAGTACTGTTCATCCGGTACTGTTCATCCGGTACTGTTCATCTGGCTACTGTTCATCGGGGGGTTACTGTTCATCGGTACTGTTCATCGGGGTTACTGTTCATCCGGTACCGTATTTTTCCAGCTTCGTCGGAATTTGTTTCCGATCATTTCCGTGCAGTCGGTTTTCCGATCTGAGCCACCTTTTTTGTTTCTGCCTCGTTTTGCGTGCCCGTATTCCAGTTCAGTTTTTCGGCTTTCTGGTTTTTCTGTTTGAATATATTGTTGCAATGGAAGATAAGAGAAATCACAGTATTAGATGCACTAAGGAGGATTATGATTGGCTTCAACGGTTACTTGCCTTCGGGTCACAAAGTCCGCAGACCAACTCGGTATTCCCAGGTACGTTTTCTGGCTTTGACCTATCCTGGATTATTGATTCTGGAGCCACTCATCACATGACTGCGAATCAAGAAATTCTCACTAGCCTTCATAAAACTTCTCACCCACCGGTTAAACTTGCAGATGGTTCCTCATGCCCCGTACGCGGCATTGGATCCATTCACAACCCAGAAAACCTAAAATTGTCTTCTGTTCTTCTTGTTCCTAACTTCCCTACCAGCCTTTTATCTGTCAGCCAAATTACTAAACAAAATAATTGTTCCATTACTTTTTATCCTACTCATTGTACCCTCAATGAACTGGGTACCAACCGAGTCATCGGTACTGGTCTTGAATCAGGTGGTCTCTATCGAATGTCCTCATTGTCTCCTCCCAAAGCAAACAAGTGTGAGTCTAGTATCTTTGAAACTCATTGTCGGTTAGGTCATCCCTCTGTAGCCGTCCTAAGGCAAATGAGACCTGGCATCTCTATTCCCGATAACTTCCATTGTGAGTCATGTCAGCTTGGTAAGCATACTCGACGTCCTTACCCCCCAAAAGTGTCAAGTCGAACCATTTCCATTTTTGAACTTGTACACTCTGACGTATGGGGTCCATGTCCAGTTAAGACTCCATTGGGCTTTCAATATTTTGTTACCTTCATTGATGACTATTCTCGTGCTACATGGGTTTACCTATTGAAATCCCGTAGTGAAATCAACTCAATCTTTCATGAATTCCATGTATATGTCAAAACCCAGTTCAAAACATCCATCCAAACCTTACGCACCGATAATGCTAAAGAATATCTGTCCACCGATTTCTCTACATATCTCAAATCACAAGGTATTATTCATGAGACTTCTTGCGCATATACATCTCAACAGAATGGTGTTGCTGAACGCAAGAACCGCCATCTGTTGGATGTTACTCGCACACTCATGATTCATTCTCATGTTCCTCGTCACTTTTGGGGTGATGCTGTTCTTACTGCGGCTTATCTAATTAATCGTATGCCATCGTCTGTTCTTCATGGTCAAACCCCATTCTCTGTTTTATTTCCTAGAGGAACCCCATTTCCTCTTGAGCCCCAAACTTTTGGATGTGTAGCTTATGTCCATGATCATCGTCCCGGAGTCCCTAAAATCGACCCTCGAGCCATTCGTTGTGTCTTTGTTGGTTACTCGCGTGTCCAGAAAGGTTATCGGTGTTATAGTCCTTCCCTTCGCCGATACTTTACCAGTGCTGACGTCACTTTTGATCCGTCGCGTCCTTTCTATCCAGAAGCTACCACTCCAGTTTCTGATCTGTTTCCTGACCTTGATATACCTGAGTCTCACATCATCCCCATCTTTCCTGTAACTCCTGTTCCATCTGTCCCTCAGGTCTCAGACACCACAAACCAGGGTCCTACTACTGAGGGTCTACCAACCGATCCCCCGCCATTACTCTTTACATATGCTCGGCGAGGAAAGGATCACACGTCAGCAACCATTGATCCCCAACCTACCCATACCTCTGGTACATCCTCCGTTCAACCTGCCATGACTGAACCAGATACATCCTTGCCAGTTCCTACCCTTACTACCTCGGATATCCCTTCGGATACACCTGCTTATGACCCTCCAGGTGCCCCATATCCCGATATACCTATTGCCTTTCGCAAGGAACCTAGACACTCCACTCGTTATCCCATCCAGGATTATGTTGCCTACACTCATCTCTCTACAGAGTCTCATGCCTTTACCACTTCCCTGGATTCCTACCCGATTCCCAAAAATGTGATGACCGCTCTGGCTCACCCAGGATGGCGACAAGCCATGGAAGACGAGATTGGGGCTTTAAAAGCCAATCAGACTTGGAATCTAGAACCACTACCTCCTGGTAAGCGTGTTGTTGGTTGTCGTTGGGTCTTCACAGTTAAACTTAACCCTGACGGAACTCTACATCGTCTGAAAGCTCGTCTGGTAGCTAAAGGTTACTCTCAGGCTTATGGTATTGATTATGACGAAACTTTTTCCCCAGTTGCCAAAATGCCATCTGTGCGTATTTGTATTGCTCTTGCTGCCATTCATCATTGGCCGCTCTACCAGCTTGATGTCAAGAACGCCTTTCTCAATGGTGTTCTTGAGGAGGAGGTTTATATGGCGCAGCCACCAGGGTTCATTGTTCAGGAGGAGGCCTCAAAAGTATGCAGACTACGTCGGTCCCTATATGGTCTTAAACAGTCTCCAAGGGCATGGTTTGGTCGTTTCTCTAATGTTTTGGGAGAATTTGGAATGGTTCGTAGTACATATGATCACTCTGTATTCTTCAGACATCATCAGGGACGAAGGATCATCTTAGTTGTTTATGTGGATGATATCATAATCACAGGGGACGATGAAGAAGGAATTACCAAGCTCAAACAGTTTCTTCATTCTCAGTTTCAGATTAGTGACTTAGGTCGACTACGGTACTTCCTTGGCATAGAAGTATCACGTTCTCCACAGGGAATACTTCTCTGTCAACGAAAGTATGTTCTTGATATGCTAACTGAGTGTGGCTTGCTGGGTTGCAAACCTGTTGACAGTCCTATGCTTTCTACAAGGAAGCTTCTTCCAGAGGACGGAAGTCCAATGAAAGACCCTGAGCGATACAGACGATTGGTCGGAAAACTCAACTACTTAACTGTCACCCGACCAGATATCTCCTTTGCCGTCAGTGTCCTAAGTCAGTTCATGGCTACTCCATACACGGGACACTGGGATGCTGCTCTTCGTGTCTTAAGGTATCTCAAAACCACACCAGGTCTAGGGATCTTATATTCTGATCAAGGTCATTGCCGTGTGGGTGCTTTTACAGAAGAAGGAGATGGTCGTATATCTGGATTTTCAGACGCAGACTGGGCAGGTTGTCCTATTTCTCGCCGATCCACCACTGGGTATTGTGTTTTCGTTGGAGGAAATCTTGTGTCCTGGAAGAGTAAGAAGCAACATACCGTATCCAGATCAAGTGCCGAAGCAGAATACAGAGCCATGGCAGATGTAACATCAGAGATGATATGGGTTCGCCGTCTCCTTAGAGAACTCGGGGTTATCTCTGATGACTTGATGCGATTATATTGTGATAATCAATCAGCTATACATATAGCCAAAAATCAAGTATTCCATGAGAGAACTAAACACATTGAGGTTGATTGTCACCTAATCAGAGATCGGATAGTCGGCACTCAAAAGGATCCTCCATCCATCCAGCCAATTCATGTTAAAACAGAATTCCAACTAGCGGATATCTTCACAAAACCACTCCGAAAGACTCAAATAGACTTCATATGTAACAAGTTGGGCATGATTAACATCTATGCTCCAACTTGAGGAGGAGTGTTAGTTGTAAACACAATTAACAACCGTTCACACTTAACAACCGTTCACACTTACAATTAACAACCGTTCACACTTACATCATGTAATTATTTATTGCTAGTTAGTCCATGTTCCTCCCTATATATAGAGGGCTCATTATCTTGTAATAAACACACATTCAATAAATACAAGTTCGGTTTTCATACCATTCCCATTTACAATTGGCAATCTTTATAATTTACAGACATTGATTGTTTTTTGTTGCGGAAGTTTGACTAAGTTGCCTGAAAGCTTCTTGAAGCTTAAAAAGTTGCGACATTTTGATATAAGGGGTACTCCGCTTTTGGAGAAGCTGCCATTCGGGATTGGTGAGTTGGAAAGCCTACAGACTCTCACCAAGATCATCATTGAAGGAGATGATGGCTTTGCAATAAATGAGCTCAAGGGATTAACAAATCTCCACGGGGAAATTTCAATTGAGGGATTGCACAAAGTGCAAAGCACAAAGCATGCACGGGAGGCGAATTTATCTCTAAAAAAGATTACTGGATTAGAGTTGCAATGGGTTGATGTGTTTGATGGCTCACGAATGGATACACTTGAAGAGCAAGTTCTCAATGAGCTGAAACCTAATAGCGATACGTTGAAAACGCTTTCAGTCGTGTCATACGGGGGAACACAAATTTCAAATTGGGTTGGTGATCGCTCTTTTCATGAGTTGGTTAATGTGTCAATACGTGGTTGTAGAAAATGCAAATCTCTACCCCCATTTGGGTTGCTCCCTTCACTTAAGAGGTTGCAGATTCAAGGCATGGATGAGGTTAAAATCATAGGTTTGGAGTTAACCGGAAATGATGTTAACGGCTTCCGTTCACTTGAAGTTTTAACATTTGAAGATATGTCTGGATGGCAGGGGTGGTCAACTAAAAATGAGGGTTCAGCAGCAGTGTTTCCATGCCTTAAAAAGCTTTATGTAAAGAAATGTCCACAATTGATTAGTGTCTCACTTCAAGCACTGCCTTCACTCAAGGTTCTTGAAATTGACACATGTGGTGATGGTGTGTTGAGAAGTCTGGTTCAGGTAGCTTCATCAGTCACTAAGTTGAGAATAACTGATATCTTAGGGCTTACATATAAGGTGTGGAGAGGTGTTATAGGGTATCTTAAGGAAGTTGAAGAATTAAGAATCAGGGGATGTAATGAAATAAAATACTTGTGGGAATCAGAAACAGAGGCAAGTAAGCTTCTTGTGAGATTAAAGGAATTGAGATTAGAGTATTGTTCAGGTTTGGTAAGTTTAGAAGAGAAAGAGGAGGATGACAATTTTGGGAGCAGCACCCTGTTATCTCTTAGAAGTCTTGATGTAAGGTATTGTAGTAGCATAAAGCGTTTATGCTGTCCAAATAGCATTGAGAGTTTGGTAATTTTTGATTGTTCAGTTATTAAAGATGTCTACCTCCCAAAAGAAGGAGGGAATAAGCTCAAATCACTTCGTATATACACTCGTGGTAAACTTGAGGGAAAAATCAACAACACAAGCATGCCAATGCTTGAAACCCTACATATTTATAAATGGGAAAATCTAAGATCAATCAGTGAATTGAGTAACTCCACTCACCTCACCAGCCTGGATATATCATTTTGTCCACATATCATGTCACTTCCAGAGCTTCAGCTATCAAACCTCACCCGTTTGGAAATTTTTAAATGTGAAAGTCTGGAGTCATTACCTGAGCTATCGAATCTCACCTTTTTGTCAATTATTGATTGTGAACGTCTGGTGTCATTACCTACGCTATCGAATCTCACATTGTTAAAAGATCTGAAAATTATAAGGTGTCCAGGTATTGATGCTTCCTTTCCTCGTGGGCTTTGGCCTCCCAAATTGGTTAGCCTTGAAGTAGGGGGGTTGAAAAAGCCCATCTCAGAATGGGGCAATCAGAATTTCCCACCTTCCCTTGTTCACCTAAGATTAATTAATGAACCTGATGTGAGGAATTTCAGTCAATTGTCCCACCTTTTCCCTTCTTCTCTTACATCTCTGGAAATATACTATTTTGATAATCTGGAATCACTTTCAACCGGACTCCAACACCTCACATCCCTTCAACATCTCACCATTTACAGTTGCCCAAAGGTGAACGATCTACCAGAGACGCTGTTACCTTCACTTTTGAGTTTGAGTTGCCCAAAATTGAAAGAAAGGTGTGAAGGAAGAGGCTCCCACTACTGGCCACTCATCTCTCATATCCCCAAAATCGAAATAGAAAACAGGTGCGTGTTTATTAAATACCCTCTGATTTCCATATGATAAACTGGTATTCTCAGACATGTGCGTGTTTTTTTTTTGTTGGAATAGGATTTGTTGCTCAAAACCTAAAATTGAATTTTAACGATGACATTAATTTATACGTTGGAACTGATTTGACAATGTGTAGTAATTTTGATTTTCGTGAGTTAAACATGCCAATTAATTATTATTATTGTTATTGTTATTGTTTTGTTTGTGATTTTTGTTGATCTTGCTTTTGTAGGTTGATAGGGTGCGATTTTAAGTTGTTAATCAGTTGATTTGTGCGATTGTACGGTTAATTTTGTTTTTTGGTTGCTAGTTTATCCGATGGATGTGAGTTGACTTTAGTTAGGGTTTTGGTGTGGTTTGTGGAATTATTGAAGTGTTATAGTAATAGATAATGAAATTTGATTGAAGTTACTTCGAGTCTCGATTACAAAGTTGAATCTGATTCAGAAGCTGAAGATACAAATTAGGGTTTAGGTCTGCATTTGGTTTGATTAATTTAGGCATTTTGTTTACTGTGGAGTTATGATAAAGAAAACATAGCTAATTTGATTAATTGTATTAATACTTGATATGAAGTCTGTGAATAACTTATATATTACAACTAAACATTTGCAGGATCATAACCTAAAGGATCTTCTGGGTGATGGAACATTCACAGTTGACCAGGTCAAATTCAAGAACAGAGAAAAGTCTCAAGGTGTGAATTTTCAGGGAAAGTATCTTGAATAAAGTGCAGTAAAACTCGCGCGTATAATTACTGAATCAGCTAATAACAGACAATGTGTCGTTGACATAAGTGTAAGTTCCTTTTAAGTCAACAACATTTGACTACCCCATAATATAACAAACTGGTTTTGATTATTAGTATTCATGATATAACACAGGATTTATTCATGAAAATCAGTTGGATTCAATATTCAAAGTGAAGGTCTTAAGAAATTGTCAAATATCGGACCAGAGGCTAAGTTAATGGAAAGGGTCAAAGTGCTTGATGATGGACAAGATCATTTCTGGTAAGCTTATACTTTTTTCCCATAAAAAGTATGGGTGGGTTGGATAACGAGTCAAAACAGGTTCGGGTTAATAAAATTGTTGACTTTTTAGTAGGGTTGAACTGAGGCGGGTTGGAGTGTTGGACTTTGGTACAAACATTTTAATTTTCTTTTGACCTTATGGCCAATTAATGTTCTAACTATGATTACAGAAAATATACTATTTAGAATAGTCGTCTAAACTTTTTCTAAAGGAGTGTTTAAAAAGTAACATGTGTTTTGATTATGTTTTAATAACTTTAGAACCACTTGTATGGTTGTTCCTATTCTTTTGTAAGTATTTTAGCTGGTACAGAAATGCAACAGGACCCACATCATCTTCAATGGAAAAAGTTGTTTCTGTAACATTCTTGTTATATTGAATTTGAAAAGCAAAGGGTTTGGCCATTAATATCAAAGTGTATTGTTTGACCCTTGAAGTTTTTTAATTGCAGTTGAAGAAAGAAGATATTCTGCAAATCAACAACACACATTCAAAATACTTCATAATTGGTGGAAAGGAGGCTACATCTATTGCCATAATTTGGTTCATTTACATGCTCTGCAAAAATCCTGATATTCAAGATAAGGTTGAATAAGAAATCAAAGAAGCAACAAACATTATTTTGACTTATTGACTTCTGACTTTTTAAAAAGTAGTTTTTAAAAAAAAATGTTTGGATTAGCTTATGGGTTAGGAAAAGCCAATAAGTTAATAAGTTGTTTCAAAAAGCTTAGCCAAACATGCCCTAAATCGTCGGCAGCCTAGTGTCTAGAGGTGCAGAGGTGCACAAAACGGTTTCTTCTCTAGCCGGTTCGGTTAAAATGGTTTTTTCTCTAGTCGGTTCGGTTAATCGAACAAGCAGGTTTATCTCATTTTTTCTTTAACCCGTTTTTTCACATTTCTTCATTAGCAGATGTCCAAAGGTGAATGATTTACCAGAGATGCTGTTACCCTCACTTTTGAGTTTGAGAATCAGAGGATGCCCACTACTGGCCCCTCATCTCTCATATCCCCAAAATTGAAATAAACTTCAGGTACTTTTGTATTGAAGACCCTCAGATTTCCATATGATAAACTGGCTTGTCTTATGCGTGTTTTTGTTGGACTAGGTTGTTTGTGCTCAAAACCTAAAATTGAATTTTAATAATGACAATAATTTATATGTTGAAATCAGTAATCACTTTTCATGAGTTTAAACTAATATATTGCTGATAAGTTGAAAGGACGGAAGTCGATTTTGACACAACCAATCTTAATAATAATCGGTATTTTCTTCACTTGTAGATTCCTGTTTATTACACATGTAATTAATATCAAGTTGACTTTCAGTTTTGTGTGTTATTTTTTTTTTCCTTAGCCATTATCATTATGACAACCGATAATCTTATACATTACAACTAAATGTTGCAGGGACATGTAACCATTACATCCTAAAGGATATTCTAGGTGATGGAACACTCTACAGTTGAATGGGACAAATGTGAGAACAGAGAGATTTTAGAGGTGTAAGTTCCTTTCAATTTGCCCAAAATTGAAAGAAAGGTGTGGAGGAAGAGGCTCCCACTACTGGCCACTTATCTCTCATATCCCCGGCATATAATACGATTAAAGGTACATGTTTATTAAATAGCAATTGTTTCTTACATGTTTATTATTGCTAGTGATTGTTTCAAATAAATAACCCTTACATTCTTCTTGTTTCCTCTGTAATCATTGAAAAGCATTTCCTGCCCTGAATACCCAGTCACCGGAAAAACGACATCAAACAACCGAACGTCACAGCAGATGGCTTTGTCGACGGCACTTTTTCTTTCCGGCGACCCGTCATCACAACCGAACGCTGCTCACACCCTCAGGTGACAATTAACATCGTTAAACCTCAAATTATTTATTTTTAAAGTTTCTGCTCCTCGTTTCTTTCTTGTTTGGGCCTGTTTTAATGTTGGAAGCCCAACTGGTTTACAATTACGGAATGTTATTAAGCCCAACATAAACTATTTCATCTATAGAATGTAGTATAGCTGTACATTTGTTTTTTTTATAGAAAAACCGGCTCGGTTTGGTCAACTTTGGTCAAAACCATTTTGAGTCAACCGGTTTGGTTGTAAACCGGTTGTGAAGGAAAATATTTGATCCTATACAAATCGGTTTGGGTCGTGTAGAAACCGTTTTGCTTTTTTAAACCTATAATTTTCTAAGATTATCCTGGTTTTTCAAACAGGTTCGAGTTCAAATTGGTTTTAGTAATGAGAGTTGGAACTGATATACAAATTGGCGATTTGGGTCGGGTTGGAATCGGTATGGGTCAAACCGGTAACCGGTTTCAGGTGTGGTATTGAGCCAGGTTAGGAACCGGTTTGAAAATCCAAATGGGCGTTTTTTTTGTACATCTCTAATCTATTGTAAACATACCGTATTTGATATAAGTTAAGTAAATTACAGTTGTCAATTTAAAATTGAATGGGTTGCGTCGTCCCAAAGCTCTTTTTGTCTAAAACTGTTTCAAAAAATTAATAAATATTGTGTCAACAGAAGTTTCATCATTTCAATGATACTCCTTACCAAAATAATATGGTTAATACAGTACAACCCGTATTAACCATTTTCTTCTAGTTGAGATCATGTATAGAGTTGGATGTGGTTTAGTTAAACAGTCAACCTTCAAGTTATGTCATTAGAGTGAAACTTGGATGTGAAGGGTATTTTTGTCATTTGACTAGATACAAAAGTAAACTGATGATCATAAAATGTATTTTTGTCAGAAAGGGCAGATTTCAGATGTTGGTTTATTGAATTCATTAGCATATGATCATGAGCTTCATATGCCTGTAACTTGGATTCCTAGTTGAGATCATGTATATTACTTGTTTTGAGAATCTATATGTCTCCTTTTCAAATAAATTACATTTAAATAATAATTACTTTTTTTTGTTCTATAAATATGATCTTACAGATTGATTAGTCCTTTCCGCAACAAGGTTTATACATCTGACCCAGCCAATGTTTAAGACCGATGACAAAAGTTATGTTAAGGTATGTTGGATTACAGTTTCTAAATCTGGACTGTTACTTTTTTTTTATTTGAGTATTCTCAGTGATTTGAATTTTGTAAAATGTTACTTCCACATTTTGTGAATTCATAGGAAGTGCAGTTTCACTCTTGATGTCAAACAAACTAAATTTGAATTCAAATTGATTACTATTCTTCAGTATTTTGACCATAACTCAAATGGAAAAAAGTTGTTTTTAGCATTCTTGTTAATTTGAACTTGGAAAGCAATGTGTTTGACCAAAAATTGTTTGACCCTTGAATTTTTAAAATTGCAGTGTAAGAAAGAAGACATTCTATCAGGGTTTCAGCAAATCAACAAGACACATCCAACATGCTAAGGAGACATAATCCGTATTCACTTATTTCCAGCCCCGATTTTGACTTTGATGACAACCTGTGCGGTGTTGTTACTCTTACTTTGGGCTTGTGTTGGGCCTTCAACTGTCATGTTGCGACAGGTCATGAAGTACCAGAAGAGACCACTGAGCTTTTTTCAAAACAGATGCTCTGCAGCGGCTGCTCTCCAGGAGGCAGCTGAAGCATACCTTGTTGGACCCATTGAGGACTCTAATCTGTGTGCGGTTCAATGCTAAAAGAGTAATGATCATGCCTAAGGATATCCAGGTTGCACGTAGGATTTGTGGTGAGAGGGCTTAGAGTTTATAGATCTCTAACGCTAGTATGTAGATCTCAACTGTTTAATTATGCTCTTATAATTCTTATTGATTCATATTGAATGAAAGTTTTCAGTTTAGTCTTGTTAAATGATATTATGTAAGTTCGTTGTTATGACGTCGCCGTTGTATTTGATCTTCTATCAAACTATGCATCCATCGTCTTTTGAAGGTACTCCTTAGTGATACATAGGAAGTCGAGTAATTGAGCGTTTTTAGAGTAGTTAGTATGTTTTGATCACCATTCCGTTTAGGTTTACGTCAAAACCTCCAGGTCTATAATGAAAATGAAGATGCATTTGAGTTGTTTAATTTGAATATAATTGATTAATATATTTAATTGTTTAGATCATGTTGAAAAACCTTGGAATTGTTAATGGTGGTTTTGAATGTGATGAATAAAATGAAAAGAAAGGGAGAATTTTCATTTTTAACTGGTGGGCCGAGCAGCTAGGTTGTCGTTTTGTTTAGGCATTCTTCATTGTGCCCAAACCTAGTCATGATGGGCTTGAAGCCCAACTATTAAAAAATAAAGAAAAAGGGATGGCCACGAGGGATTTGGACTTTGGGGACTACATAGTTAATTTTCAATGTAAACTAATTAATAAATATGATTAAGTTTTAATAATTAATGATTGTTATATTGAAACAAGCAATTGATTTATATGGGTATTAAATCTAATTATTCATTTTTTATTACATGATTTTTTTCTTACCATAAAACCTAACTAATTTAGTTAAATTGTTTTCTTGTATTTATTTCCCAATTTAAAGTTATTATTTCAATAAAATAAACTTGTTAATAGTTTGAGTCAACAAGGGGTCAAAACCAGCTTTGTTTCAAACTGGCTTTTTAGGTGGAAAAAAACAGTTTCAAAATTGGGTTTTAACTAGTTTGGGTCGGGTTTGAGCATTCGATGTATATGTTCCCACACCAATTACAACCCATATGTTTGGGTCGATTCAGAACCAATTTCAATATTGGTCCTGGTTCGGAATTACAAACATGCTCTTGTTAACCGGTTTTCTTTTTTTACTTCCTTAACCCTATTAATATAAAGTTGGGCTCAGATGACTTGTTTAAGAAGCTGGACTCGGCCCAACTTAATCAGCAATGGCCTATGTGACTCAAACCAGTTAAATCTTCTCCCCCTTTGGAGACGAATGGAGTTCACTTTCGCCCACCATGCCGCCGTTATCCCTTACTTTATTTCATATGTTTTTTTTCCCAAACTAGTTCAAGTTTGAGTCAACAAAAGTCAAAACCAATTTCTCTTGGAAGTGATTTTTGAGGGGAAAAAAGATTGGTTTCAAAAGTAGGTTTAATCAATTTGGCTAAGTTTTAACTGGTCTCAAATTATATATTCCAAAACCGATTACAAACCACTTTTTCGGGCCAGTTTGAAACCAATTCCTAATCAACTCCCTAGACCCTAGTAATATTAAGTTGGGCTTAAGTGAGTTTGTTTAACAAGTTGGACGTGGCCCAACCTAATCATTAATGGCCTATGCGACTTAAACCAATTAATCTTCTTCCCGCTTTGGAGACGAACATAATTCCCTTCCAGCCATCGTGTCGTCGTCGCCGATTCATAGGAACATAGTAAACCTAAACAAATAAACTATTTGATTTTCGAACTTTCGTCGAAGTTTATCGGTTACTTCCATTTCATCGAATTGCTTTCAGCATCAAAACACACTTCTTCCACACCGGAAGACCTGTAATTATAGTTTTCATCCACTTCAGGATTAGATTTTTGTTTATTCGATGTAAGTTCGCTTTAACCTAACTTAATTAAATGTCATTATGTATTTTGTTTATCAAGTGTTACTGCTTTTACTTATTGATTTTAACTATTTATAGAGACCGATAAATAACAATTATTAAATGTGATCCTGTATTTTGTTCATGTAGTACTACGGATTAATACATTGCCTATTTCTTTACATGAATTTGTTCTTCAAATAATTTTCCTTGCGAGAAAACCTAAATAATTTATTTAATCTGTTTTTTTTTATGAATTTAAATCCAACTTTAAAGTTATTACATTACGAGTATAGTACAATTTACGTCTTTGTGGTTTACATGAAATCGCAGGTTGAGCTCCTAACTTTTTTTTCATACCATGCCATCTAAGTCTCCTGCCAAAGACCTTATGGTCCAGCGGCACCCCGTGTTTCTTCCTTTGGGAGATGCCCGGGTTCGAATCTTGCTGCCTTCACCGGAAATACAGCAAGTCAGGGGGTTTTACGACTTAGGTCGGTTTCCTCCTGGAACGGTTTGGCGCCATCCCTCGAGCGTCAAACTAACAATGGACGGTTGTAATTCCGTCTGGGGGGTGTTTCACCCGGGCTATGAAGAGGCATGCCACTGAGCCCAATCCCGCCGCCGCCGTTCAAAAAAAAAAAATCTAAGTCTCCTTGGTTGCATTGTTGACCGTATATTGAGAGGGGTATATTCGTCTTTTTAACTCAATAACTAAGGGCATTTGTGTCATTACACAAACCCAACTCTGTTTATCATCTTCTTCTTCTTCTTCATCTTTTCATGAAATATCTTCCTCTCTCATCTCATGGGTGTCGGCTTCACTGATTGGTGGAGAAATAGCAGCTCTTGATTGAAACTAAGGGCATGTTTGGATGGGCTTCTCAAAACAACTTATTGGCTTATTGACTTATCAAGAAGCCAATAAGTTGTTTTTGTGTTTGGATAGACTAAAAGGACTTTTGGAAATAGCTTTTTGCAAAGAAGGAAAATCAGATTTTGAAAAGCCAAGATTTCATGACTTTTGGATCCAAAAGTGACTTTTCAAAAATGAATTTACTAAATTACCCCTTTATATTTAAAAGAATGCCCATTTTAGTCATTTTACACCAATAAGCTAATCCAAACACTTTTTTTAAAAACTCCTTTTCAAAAAGTCTTTTTCCCAAAAGTCCTTTTCCCAAAAGTCAGATTTTAACTCTAATAAGCTTAGCCAAACATGCCCTAAAGAGGTAGGGTTTTGAATAGGTGGAGAATTGAGAGGTTTGTGATGAGAATGAGGGGATGAAATTAGGGTTTAGAGAGTACACGAGAAACCATCCACACACGCATCCTGTAAGTATCACCTCAATTTTATGAATTCCAATTGCGTTTATGTGCTTGATTTCTGATTTAGACACAATTGGGTTTATGGGTTTGTTGATAAATGGAATTTCGATTAGTAATTTACTATATTTTGTGCCCTGATTATTATGATACTCTGTTTGCACTGTTCGATTTGAAGCTCAATTGATGATTGATGGGTTTGATTTGCTGATTAATACTTCAAATTTATGAACACGTAATTGCTGGTTACTTTGGATTTAAACTAACTTATTATGAGTAACATGAGTTTGTAATTCAAATTGCAGCTTCATGGTCTTCTTCCCCTTCATATATCTGTATGTGTTCATGTATGTAGTAACCAGTTTATTGGTTCAACTTATATATATGTATGTATGTATGTGTATGTCTCTTTTTTCAACCTAATAAATCCAATTTGGGGGTAGTATCTTTTAGACAAAGTACTATATATAGTATAGGGACTAATATGGTCTTCTACATAGACTAATGGGGTAGTTTTTCATTTTACATGACATGTGATTCAAATGACAGCTCTTATTAGTCCCTATGCAAAGCATTTTTATATTTCTTTGTTTACAAGCTGTGAATTAAATGGTAAAAAATACACAATACAGTAAACAGCAATCTTCATCAACATTCTATTTATGCTATTAAGACGACGGAATATAGATGCTCATTATATGACCCGCTTCACTAATAAAGTGTAAACTTTAAAGCCATATGCCCCTATATATCCGATCAGTTTGAGATAGAAAAAGTGGAAAACAAACCAAATCGACCCATCTTGACATTCACAAGTAAATGGGTTGAAATTGCCCTCCTTCATTCTCACAGTTTCTGACGAAATTTTGTGTACAAGATAATATAATATGGTATCAAGGCAACAGGCTTTTTTATGCAATTTTAGTTCTTTTAGTTTCACTTCAACTTGAAATTCTTTTTTATATGACTAAACTGCTCTGCTACCTATCAAATATGCATAGTTGGTTGGTAAAATGCTACCTTTACACGTAGATAGATATGGAGTAAGGGCAAAAGCTGGTAAGAAGCAATCATCAGAAGATGTTGGTGTCAAAATTGCACATTCTGCAGGAGCTTCAATTCAACGGCACAATGAACTTGCCTTAAATAAGGTATGTTTTAACATACATATTAATTTTTTTTATGAAAATCAAAATATATTCATATCAATTCCAATTTTGGAAAATTGTTGTTTTGACCTTTATAGTCAAAGTGGGACAGGTAAAAGAGCTATACGATGAAATATGACTTCGTTCACCTCACTGAGCGGTGGATATAGTTAGACTATGATTTGTAACGCCAGTGTGTAGAGGTGACCTAATATGATGTTGTTGTGGTCCCATCTGATTATATTAAACGAACATTTCAAATTTAGTGACGTTATATGACTGGGTTGTTAAATTACTGTTCATTCTTATGCTGTCAGTTTACTATTTCGTTGTTTCTGATGTTCTAGCAAACTCTGCATTCATCACCTTCAATTATTAGCATGGTTTAAAAAACGGCCGAGGCGTCCATACTGAGGCGCGCCTCGAGGCGGAACGGAGCAAAATCGTATATGAGGCGGAACTATTTTGTCGAGGACTCGAGGCGTACGTGTATGTTTTAGGCGGGATAGATTAGGGTTTTTTTAGGTGCCAAACTTATTGGCGGCAATAATAAAACTAGCGCGACTTTTTTTTTTGTTTCTTTAAATATCTTTATAGGGTTAATCCGTATCTACATCCAAAAACACAAAATCCCATCTGCAATCTTGAAATCGTGATCCCATCTTCAATCTTGAAATCGTGATTCTTCTTCAATCTTCGATACAGGTAAGTTTTCTTTAATGCTTTGTTTAATCGATCATTCTTAATAATTTTGATGATGATTGTTAATTGATTTATGGCTGATTTTAATGATACTTGCTGCTGTTAATTGATTCTGTTATGGCTGCTTTTGATGATTGTTAATTCATTCTCAATGCTTTGTTTAATCGACCATGAATAAATATTGCTGCTGTTAATGTTTTTTTTCTGTTGTTAATAATACTTGCTGCTGTTAATGATTCCGAACTTTCGATTATTGCTGTTCTTGTTTTAATCTGATTCTGATGTTAATGATTCCGATTATTGCTGCTGTTCTTGTTCTAATCTAATTCTGATGTTAATGATTCCGATTATTCTTGTCGTTCTTGTTTTAATATGCTTCTGATGTTAATGATTCCGATTATTGCTGCTACTAATGATTCCAATTTTGCTGTTGTTAATAATACTTGCTGTATAATCCTGTATTCTGTAATCCTGTATTATGGTATTCAGTTTATTCGGTTTTAAGAGGTGCCAAATGGGTTGGTTGGCCCTCTTGAAAGTTGAATAACAGGTCAAAATAAGTAAACTTTAGCACCCCTAGTCAAATGGACGGATGTCTCTCATGGAGCATAGACCGAACAAGTTACTATAGGACTGGTTTAGTCACCATTCGACCTGGTCTCATTTGCTTTAAGTGCATTTAACCGGCCATCTCCGTTGGTTTTTACACACTATTTTTCACCCTCTTCTATAGTCAAATTACCAAATTACACTTTTTTGGAGTAACAACCACTTTTTACTTTTATAAACTCAAAAGTTCCTTTGTAAGTTCTAACAACAAAGTCGATTAACCCAACTTAATTAACAATTATCCCTACTTTATTATCATAAGATGATATATCATGAAGTGAAATCGTGTTGAATTTTAATAGTTTAAGTCGAAAAATATTATTAGTGACCGATCATCAAATATAACCTAATAATGCGAGACTAAAAAAAGTTCATATATTTTGTATGATAATATTAAAATAGAGGGTAAGGATAGTGTAAAAAGGGCCTAAAGTGTGAGAAGTGTATTATAACACTATATATAATACTATATAACACCATATAAACACTGTATAACAATATGTAAGACCATATAATACCATATAACACTATGTAACACTATATATCATTATATAACAAATATAACACTATAGGTTGTCTGATAGCATGTCTATGATAGATGTATAGTGTTATATTTGTTATATAATGATATATAGTGTTACATAGTGTTATATGGTATTATATGGTCTTACATATTGTTATACGGTGTTTATATGGTGTTATATAGTATTATATATAGTGTTATAATACACTTCTCACATTTTGAGCACTTTTTACAGGATCCTCTACCAATAGATACATGTATTATGTATATGTATAAAAAAAGAATAGTAAAAGAGTACTAAATTTAATTACCCTAGTATTCTATAATCTAGTAAGACTATCACCATTGGTGACGTTCTCCCAACGTAGGTTGCCCAAATACTTAAAAAAATATCAATTTTTCTCTACAACCTGGTTGGCCAAGCAACTCAAGGTTGCAAGAGGTTACCCCTGTTCTTTTGCCACTTATCAAAATTGGATTGGTTCCATCTTCTAATTTTTATTTTTTTTTATTTCTTAACTACCAATTCCCCTAATAATTATTTACTCAAATACTTTATAATATTTAAACATAACAATTTATTAAAAACACATTCAAAAATATATATTTTCTAGTATATTATATATATATTGACCGTTTAACTTTTAAATTAAAAATAAACTAGAATATTAACCTGCGCGTGTTGCGCCGCAGCCAACGAAATTGACATGTTGTTGATCAGATTCACATTTACAATGTGTTAAAGATGTTTTTATAGGTTAAGTCTGTATTACTATCTTATACAAATAAGTAATTCACCAAATAATCTCAATACAATTAATGGTATCATAATTACTACGTTACATGACTTGTATCCATATAAATAACCTATCGTATTAAGCACCCCACGTTGCGGCGGGGGTGTAAAACCGTGAAAAATAGCACCAATGCCACCCTATAGCCAACGGCCACCAACATTGAAGTTGCGGCGTCTTAACGTGGAAAATTAGACCAACATATAAAAGTAGAAAATAATAACTAACTCGATTTAGGACTCGCACGTTGTGACGAACTTATTAAACAAAAAAAAAAATAGACGACGTAAACGCACTGAACCACACACGTGCGTTTCCCCATGTTAACTCGCAAAATTTAGAATGAAGGGCATAACAAAACGTAAAATCGTTGAACCACACACACAAATTGTGCCGTGTTAAGTCGCAAAATTTATATCTAAACGTAAAACGAAAAATTTTTCAAAATATGAAAAACATAGGGATCAAAGTTGAAAGTAAAAGGGTTGTGAGCTTAAATTGGAAAAACTAAAAACTTTTGGGTTAAAATTACAAAATTAAGTAGTTTTTGGTTTAAAGTGAAACATGAATTTAAAAAAAAAACCCCAAAAACATGGGGTACAACATCACTAAGCATCATGTACAACACAACTATGCATAAAAAACTTATTAAGCATCATGTACAAACCACTATACACCAACATTTTTCAAATTTCAAATTCAAATTAATATTAATATTAATAATATTAATATTAATATTAATATTAATAGTATATAATATAATGCAACAATGCAAATTAATAGTACTAAACTTTAAGCAATGAGTACAACTACTAATGCAACAATATGTTGCAAAATAATAGTATATAAATAACTTTTGTTTGGTTTGAAATAAAAATAATTGTTTTTAATATTATTATTTTTAACACAATAAAAATAACCATATGTTACAATTATTTTATAGGCGAATTGGAAAAAAATAATCCTACCTAATTCAATTTAGCCGATAATAATCCCAAGTCAGTTATTGGCCGATAATAATCCGAACTGGTCAATTTTTTTTTTTTTGTAAAATAGTCCGCCATTAAAATAGATTAACGGAGTTAAGTTTTTTTCCGAATTACAAACCGATGTTTTAGGCTTTTGATCAGAACGAGAATATGAGTCGATTGATGTAAAACTTACCTCGAAATACTGCCCCAACCCACGAAAACGGTGCTTCAATTCGGGTGTTTAAACTTTCAATTAACAAAAATCAAGCCATTTTGAGCACAATTTCGAGGCAAGTTTTACATCAATCGACTCGTATCCCCGTTCTGATCATAAGCCCTAAAACATCGGTTTGTAATTCGGAAAAAAACTTAACTCTGTTACGCTATTTTAACGGCGGACTATTTTACAAAAAAAAATGACCAGTTCGGATTATTATCGGCCAATAACTGACTTGGGATTATTATCGGTCAAATTGAGTTAGGTGGGATTATTTATCTCCAATTCACCTATTTTATAAAAATTTAGGTTAGGTTGGGTTGGGTTGTGAATTTGTATCAAAAATTGACTTGGTTTGCGTTGCGTTGTGTTGTAACTTGTGTATACAGAAGAAAGAAAAAATAGTTTTTTTTTATTAAAGATTGGATTGGGTTTTCAATGTGGATAGTCTAATATTAGTTTGGGCTTAAGTGACTTATATAACAAGCTGGACTCAGCCCAACTTAACCAGCAATCTCCAATGTGACTCAAACCAGTTCCATTTTCCGATGGCAGAGGTGAAGAATATTAGTCGAGACGCACGTGTAATACTTGTAATTACAGTTTCCATTCACTTCACCACCACCACTCTCACTTCAACTCTGATTATCATCGATTTAATGTAAGTTCGCTTAACCTAACTTTTTAATTAAATGTCATTATGTTTTTTTATTCTTGAAATGTCACTGGTTTTGCTTTATGATTTTAGTTATTTATGATGGCTATTCAATGAGTACGTGAATTGCGTAAGAATTTAATTTAATATAAATAATATACTAAAATATTCATTAAAAAATCGATGAGCTTAGATACAGCCACAATACACGGGAAAGCATGTGCATGTAAAGTAACCGTTGTCAACTTGACATTAATTTAATCCATTAAGTATTATAAAACACACTAACCAAGAGGTTGTCATGTGGCTGACAGCTATTCCTTACAAAAGAATTGTTAAAAAATGTTCACTAAGCAAGAACATCGATACAATCACTGTAAGCAGCTGTGAGTTCTATCAGTATCTACACTCTTGTCATTCTATCAATATCACACATACCAAATATTCTCGTTTTTCATCTTCACTGTGTTAACAATGGCTGAAGCTGCTGCTGCTGCACTCGTCAAAGTCATTTTTGAGAAGCTAGCCGATGAAGCCTTCAAGAAATATGCTCGTTCCCAGAATATTCACTCAGAGCTCAAGCAACTGGGGAGCACGTTGTCCCAGATCCAAGCTCTGCTTAATGATGCCTCTCACAAGGAAATAACTGATGAGTCTGTCAGACTATGGCTCAATAGTCTCCAACATCTGGCTTACGATATCGATGACGTACTTGATGAAGTGGCTACTGAAGCTATGCATCGTGAGCTGACCCCGGAATCAGAAGCAAGCACCGGCATGGTAAGAAAGCTCATCCCAACTTGCTGCACAAATTTCTCATTAAGTCATAGGTTGACTCCCAAGTTAGATAGTATTACCACCCAGTTGCAACAACTATATAAGGCAAAAGCTGAGCTAGGTTTGATTGTGAAAGATGAAAAGCCAAAAAATAACAATAGAGGAAACGAAACCTCCTTGCTAGAATCTGATGTCATTGGACGAGAAAAGGAGAAAGAAAAATTGCTCAACAAGCTGTTGCAGGATGAGCCATGTAAGGAAAACTTCAGTGTCTTACCCATAGTCGGTATGGGCGGGGTTGGTAAGACCACTCTAGCTAGATTTTTGTATAATGATACACAAGTGAAGGGTCGGTTTGAAATCCAGGCATGGGTTTGTGTCTCTGATGATTTTGATATCTCTAAGATAACCAAAACCATCTTTCAAGCTGTGTCCAACGAAAACAAGGAATTTGCTGATCTAAATCAGCTTCAAGTGGCTCTTAAAGAAAAACTTAAGGAAAAACGGTTTCTACTAGTACTAGATGATGTGTGGCATGAAAACTATGACGATTGGGAAACCCTAGTGCTCCCATTTCATTCAGGGGCTCGTGGAAGTAAGGTAATCATGACATCTCGCAAGGAGCAATTGCTTAAGATGCTAGGTTTTGATAATCTAGACCATATTGAGACTTTGTCATTTGAAGATGCTTTGTCTTTATTTGCTTTACATGCATTGGGTGTAGACAACTTTGATTCACACTCAACACTCAGACCAAAGGGTGAGCGTATTGTGGAAAAGTGTGGTCGTTTGCCTTTGGCTTTAAAGGCAATTGGAAGGCTGTTGAGAACTAAAACAGAAGAAGAAAAATGGGATGAGGTGTTGAATAGTAAGATATGGGATTCAAAAAGTGTTGGTGATCTTTCTGCAGATTGGAAGGTGATTTTTCCTGCCCTTATGTTAAGCTACCATGAACTTTCTGCAAATTTGAAGCGGTTGTTTGCATATTGCTCCTTGTTTCCTAAGGACTTCTTGTTTGACAAAAAAGAGTTAGTCCTGTTGTGGCTGGCCGAAGGGTTTTTGTACAAATCAAATGCAACCAACTCACCAGAACGCCTTGGTAATGAATATTTTGAAGAGTTGTTATCAAGGTCATTTTTTCAACAATCACCAAATGAGGAACCGTTATTTGTGATGCATGACCTGATGAATGATTTGGCCACATTTGTTGCCGGAGAGTTCTTTTCAAGGGATGACAATCGGATGGCAACGGAAGATTTAGCAAAGTACCGCCACATGTCATTTATTCGTGATGAATATGTAGCTTACCACAAGTTTGAGGCCTTCAAGAGAGCTAAAGGTTTGAGAACATTGTTAGCGGTATATGTTGGGGTCGATCAAAGCTGGGACAGGTTCTACTTATCCAACAAGTTTTTGGTTGACTTACTTCCAGAGTTAACGTTATTAAGGGTTCTTAGTTTGAGTCGTTTTAGTATAAGTGAGGTACCGAATTCCATTGGTAGTTTGAAGCACATGAGGTATCTTAATCTATCTAAAACTAATATCAAAGAGTTGCCGGACAATGTTGGTAATCTTTATAATTTAGAAACATTGATAGTTTTTGGATGTAAGAGTTTGACCAAGTTGCCTAAAAGTTTTTTAAAGCTAAAAAAGTTGAGGCATTTTGACATGAGAGATACTCCATGTCTGAAAAAGTTGCCCTTGGGGATTGGTGAGTTGAAAAGCCTACAAACTCTCACTAAAATTATCATTGAAGGACACGGTGGCTTTGCACTAACCGAGCTTAAGGGATTAAAGGATCTGCACGGGGAAATTTCCATCAAGGGGTTGAACAAAGTGCAAAGCTCAATTCATGCACGAGAGGCGAACTTATCTTTAAAAGGGATTAATAAGTTAAAGTTGAAATGGAATGATGGTTCTGGAAGGGAAACAACTGAGAAGGAGGTTCTCAGTGAGTTAATGCCATGTAGTGATAAGTTGAAAATGCTTGAGGTTAAGTACTATAAGGGAATAGAGTTTCCGAATTGGGTTGGGGATTCGTCTTTTCATCAATTGGTTCATGTGTCGCTACGGGGTTGTAGAAAATGTACATCTCTACCGCTGCTTGGGCGGTTACCTTCACTTAAGGAGTTGTTGATTCAAGGAATGGATGATGTTAAAGTCATAAGTTTGGAGTTAAGTAGGAGTACTGATGTTACCTTCCCTTCACTTGAAATTCTAAGGTTTGAAGATATGTCTAGTTGGAAGGTATGGTCAACCAATAGCGAGGTAATGTTTCCATGCCTTCGAGATCTTCAAATAAGAAATTGTCCCAATTTGATTGATGTCTCACTTGAAGCATTACCTTCACTAAGAGTTTTAATAATAGCTGGATGTTGCGAAAGTGTGCTGAGAAGTCTGGCACAATCAGCTTCATCAAACACTAAATTGGAAATTAGATCGATTTTAGGGCTTACGGATAAGGTATGGAGAGGTGTCATAGTGAATTTGGGGACGGTTGAAGAAGTAAGTATAAGCTTGTGTGATGAAATTAGATACTTGTGGGAATCAGATGCAGCGAAAGAGGAGGATGAGGATAACATTGGGAGCAACTTCCTATCATCTCTTAGGATTTTGAATGTACAAAATTGTGACAGTATGGAGCGTTTGTGCTGTCCAAATAGCATTGAGAGTTTAGTTATCAGAGGGTGTAGTTCAGTTAGACATGTGTCCTTCCCAAGAGCAATAACAACAGGTGGAGGAGGGCAGAATCTCAAGTCACTTACTATAGATATAAGATTTTGTGAAAATCTAAAATCAATAAATCAATTGAGTCACTCCACTCACCTCACCTCTTTGACAATAAGAGAATGTCAAAACATGGAGTTATTTTCTGATCTTCATCAGCTATCAAATCTCACCTCGTTGTATATAAAAGCTTGTAAAAGCATAGAGTCATTTTCTGACCTTGAGCTATCAAACCTAACTGAGTTGAGAATAGTAGGTTGTGAAAGCATAGAGTCATTTCCTAACCTCCAGCTACCAAATCTCACAGAACTGGCCATAGTATGTTGCAAAAACATGAAGGCATTTGGTGACCTGCAGCTACCAAATCTAATCAGGTGGATCATAATAGATTGTGAAAATCTGAAGTCATTTCCTGACCTTCAGCTATCCAATCTCACCATGTTAAAAAATATGTGTATCAAAGATTGTCCAATAATTGATGCTTCCTTTCCTCGTGGGCTTTGGCCTCCCAATTTGTGTTCCCTACGAATAGGGGGGTTGAAAAAGCCCATCTCAGAATGGGGCTATCAGAATTTCCCAGCTTCCCTTGTTCACCTAAGGTTATTTAATGAACCAGATGTGAAGAATTTTAGTCAATTGTCCCACCTTTTCCCTTCTTCTCTTACATCTCTGGACATAAACAAATTTGATAATCTGGAATCAGTTTCAATGGGACTCCAACACCTCACATCCTTTCAACATCTGCTCATTTACAGCTGCCCAAAGGTGAACGATCTACCAGAGACACTGTTGCCTTCCCTTTTGAGTTTGAGAATATATGGTGATTGCCGAAAATTGAAAGAAAGGTGTGCAGAAAGAGGCACTCAATACTGGCCCCTCATCTCTCATATCCCCTGCATCCGCATAATAGACTAATAAAGGTACATGTTTATTAAATAGCTAGCAATTGTTTCTTACATGTAAATTATTGCTAGTCGTTGTTTTAAATAAACAACCCTTACCTTGGTCTTCTTTCTCTGTAGTCAATGGAAAGAAATTTCCTGCCGTGCTCCGGAGGAAAAACGACAACGTACCACCACCTTCACATCCTATCGGATTTCTAAACCCATCACAGCCAATGGCTTCATTGACGGCAGTTATTTTTACGGCGACACGTCATTGAACCGCGGCTCACACCCTCAGGTAACAATTAACATCGTCACACCTCTAATTATTTATTTTTTTAAGTTTTGGGCTCCTGGTTTCTTTCTAGTTTGGGCCTGGCCCAGTACTGTTCTAATGTTGGAGCTTGGAAGCCCAACTGGTTTACATTTAAGGAATGTTATATTTATTTTTAGTGTGGGTCAAACCGATTCAAGGTGTGGTGTCAGGTCGGGTTATCCAAACCATTTTTTTTGTACTTCTACCATATTTGATTTAAATTAAGTAAATAACAATTGCCAATTTCTAAAATTTTACTTAAAAGAGTTTTGATAAACCTAGATAGGATGTATAATTCTTAAATGTTAATGTGCATAATTTTACAAATATTATGTTGGTCAACAAAAAAATAAAAGATTGCTCTAATATAAAAGGTGGGACAGATGGGACTGCCAATGGCCAATGACGTCTAGTAGAGATTATTAGAGGCCAATATCCCTTATTTATATCACCTTGACTTTTGGTTTGATTAATTCAATAATCTGTTCAAATCAGAGGGGCTGAATGGATATGTGCTTTTTTTCTTCTTGAATTGAGTGTGTTCAATAATTCATGAATTGAGTTAGTTCAATGACGCATTTTTAGGAATTCCATTCAAAATATGGCATTTTGTAAAACACGTAAATCAAGCATTTTTCTCATTAACTTAGATCACAAGTGTCAATTTAGTTGGACAATCGAATCAAATATCATATATGATACAATACAACTATGTTTTGCAGGTTCCTCTAACCATGACATTGTAAGGATATTCTGGGTGATGTTGGAACATTCACAGTTGAATGAGAGACTTTGGCAGTGTAATCTTCATGAAAATGGTGTAAATCTCGGGCATATGATGACTAAATCAGCAAATAACAATCAAAGCATCAATGACATAAGTGTAAGTTCCTTTTAGTCTACAACATTTGACCATCCCGTTATCATATAACAAGCTGGTTTTGATTATTGGTATTCATGATATAACACAGGATTTATTCATGATAGCACCTATGATTCATTATTCAAAGATGCTTTTGAAGTTGATTTTCACAGCATGTGTTGTTCAAGTGAAAAAGGTCAATCTAAATATAAAAGAATTATGTTACACACACATATTATATACATATACACACACACACATATAAGTATAAATAACACATTTTGAGTATATTTTTTCAATAATACTATTTGATCCATTTGAGATAACTACATGAACCCTTGTATTATATATAAATGAGTTGAAATTGTCACATCCACAAAATATGAACTACAGTTTGACTCTTGATGTCAAACGGATTATATTTATTTCAAAATTCGATTACTACTCTTCTTCATTGTTTTGAGATTAGTTTTATAACTGGGATATAAATGCAACAGGTTCCACATCATCTTTAATGGAAAAAAGTTGTTTTTTTAACATCCTTGTTATATTTAATTCTAACATCAAAGAGTGTTTTTGGACCCTTGAATTTTTAAAATTGCAGTTAAAGAAAGAAGAAAATCTATCAAGGTTTCTTCAAATCAACAAAACAGATCCAAGATACATCATAATTGCTGGAAAGGGCACTACATCTACTGCGTTAACTTGGTTCACTTACATGCTTCAAGATAAGGCTGCAACGAAAATCAACGAAACAACAAAAACGAGAAACAATGTCACAAATGTTGTAGAATTTGCAAACGGTGTGAGTGAAGAAAGCCTAGAAATGATGCAGTATCTTCATGCAGATTTCAACGGAACTATCAAGACCATCATGCAGTTCCAGTGGTATAAATTAATAATTATTAATAACTAGCGTCTCAACAAAAGAAGTACTATTTCAATGATAGCCTATTGTTTTACTAAATCAATTTCAAGGGTGTTATTTTTTAAAAATACATCCTCTAAAGTTGATTAAAAAAAAGTGAAGTACTACAAATGTGGAAACTTTTCATACGCTCTTGTTTACTAGACTGAAATGTTTAGGTGGAAACAATACCATCAGATGCCGATTTATATGCTTTGCGGGGTGATGATGTTGTCTGTTGGTTATGAGGTGAAGAAAGGGGATAGTGTACCTTATCAGCCATATGGAATAGTAAGGGTCAAGTTTGATAAGTTTGAACCAGAAAGATGGTTTCATAACATTGTTGCATTCATCCAGAAAGCTCCTTTATTTCCAGCTTTGCAGGTTGGTAAAACACAACCCAAATCGATCATTTCTTTTTCATTCAGATCATGTAACTAAACCCTTGATATGTAAAATTTTATGTGGTCCGGCTTAACAGTCAACCTTCAAGTTATGTCATATGACCAAAGCAAAAGTATCTAGATTATCATAAAATGTATATTGTTTGTTTATGATTTTGACATGATTTACCGTTTTGATGTAGAAACACAAGCGAGACAAAGAATTTGTTTGGCTCAAGAATCTGCGTGTGTGCAGATGAAGATCTTTGCTTCTATTTAGTTAAGTTCTTTCATTTTCAAGATGATTGAAAACAAAAGTGCAAAGTACAGAATGATGCTTAATCTTCACATTGATGGTGATACAGAGTTGATCCATGATCTAGCATGCTCGTATTTGGTGCGACTATACACACGGAAGTGGCTGGAAAATGGTTCAAGCTAAAAAGGGCATAACTTTCATTACGTTTGAAGTTATACGGGGATAAGTAATGGACACAAACGCCTCAACGAGCCACATGAATGGACAAATGCTATAGGCGGGTTTTCTGACTCTCGGCACCCAATTTCGACATCTAGAGCTCCAATTTTGAACTCAAGGTTTTCCCCAATTTTAGCAGTTTTAACTAATTTCGACTGTTTGTAAAAAAAGGGCTTGATTTTTTAACTAGATATTTATTCGTTGATTTTTAGGCTGTTAATTTCAAGGAACCCTTGGAGCGGTTACAAGTTGTGTCTGAAAGCACTTGTCGTTCATGGTCTAAGTTACATATCTCTTATTGGAACTTATAACCGATGAAGAATTAATGGAATTTTTCCTCTATAATGGCAAGTTACCACTAATGAGGATTATGGAACTAGCCTATGATGTCAAGTTACCATCTGATGAAGATTAAAGGAACTTACCACTGAAACAAGTTACCTCTAGTGAAGATCGATGAAGTCTCGCTAATGAAGAAGAGATGCCACGTGTTAGCCTATCATTTGACAAAGACAATCGGTTGAGAGGATGTTATACATAATTGTCACTTGTCAATTTCGTACATCTCAACAAGATAACAAAAACATGAGTCCGCATTGAATTTATTATCACTTGACCCCATAGCTTATTGTGTCAAGTAGTTGAGAGTGAATTCGGTGCATGAACTTATGTGTGCAAACTTCAGAGGAAATTTGCAACTCACAGAACCTTGCAAAGCTAGGAAATCGTCTTGAATTTGAATTGTGATTTGTGACTAGCTTTACATTATGTATTGAAACATTCGATTTTAATTACCCGAGTTCAAAGGGTCATGCACAGTAATGTTATGACCCCGAAATCTATGGATGTAGTTTTTAAAAGACATAGTTTTGCTATTCAAAAAGGGGTGGCGGTGCAGCTTGTTGCCCGTTTACCTTCTATCTTGATGTAATTTTTTATTGACAAGTAAAATTTCAAAATAAATAGAAATTAGAAGCTGAAAAAGAAAAACATTTTTTAATTAATACCTCTTACTTAGAACAGTTGTTCTTCATTTCTTCTACTCTCATTTATTGCTTTGTTCAATCAATTGATACGATTCACTTTCAAGATGCCTTGGTGGTGAAATGGTAGACACGCGAGACTCAAAATCTCGTGCTAAAGAGCGTGGAGGTTCGAGTCCTCTTCAAGGCATAATATTGAGAATGCTCATTGAATGAGCAATTCAATAAGAGAGCTCAGATAGCAATACCGATTTGATCCGAGCTCTCTTGGAATCAGTTCGACAGCGGATCACGAAATCTTGGTCATCTTCTCTATCTAATGAATGGGGAGCCTGCTTTAAAATTGAAAATCGTCCTCCCTGCACCCACCCCTCGAGTATATGCTTCAACAGGAATCAAACAAGGGTAGATTATAAACCTCTAACTAAATAGTGGTACTTGACATATTGATCAACTAATATTTCATTGTAAACATTGTATCCTGCAAAGATGCAATTCTCTTGGTAGTAACTCGAAAAGTATCCATTCATGTTGCAATGTCTTATAGAGAATCAATACATAAGGTAGACATCATCTGTAAAGTTTACATAAGTATTGTCCTAGGTTATTAATATATGTATGTTACAACTAGTGAATGCGATTTAGATAGTAAGAATGCACAACTACTTTAATGACATGATTGTTTGATACTCTATACTATTGCAACTTTAGTTTACAATAATAAGTTTAGATGCAGGTAATGAGGTAACATAACAAAAGTAATCATAAAAGTCAAACCTGAATGAAAAAAATTATCATCAAGAGATCACAAAAACCAAACACATATCAAGAAATTTATATAAAAAAACAGCAAGTCAAACTCCAATCAAGAAATTAAACAAGAAAACATCATAAACATTGAAACTATTGTGTTCTATTTATTGGAATACCATGAAACGGTACAAGTCCAGCCACATAAACTTGCTTTGTTAGTCAACAATCCTACAATAATAAGGGGGGTAGGGGTGGTCATCACTTGTACAAATTCCATCGCTCCAAACATCCAATCAAGTTCCGCCATGTCATCAACCATTATTCCATCACTCACAACCTTTTTTAGTGGAAATGGTCATCACTCACCACCACACCCAACAATTTCCCCCCAACCAACAATTTCTCTCACAACAATCAAATCATAACTCGTCAAAAATATAACGCGAATTAAGTTCCACGCATGATGGAGAGGGGGTGGCGGTGGTGTTTTGTACTTTTCCACGCGTGAACAATTTATATCACGGGCAAATTTTGCACCACCCCAGGTGGCCTAATGCTACATAAAAATTACATTCGAGCGAGTTAACATGAACACAAAGTTCTCAAATGAAGACCACAACGTTTGAGATGACTCTTTCCTCCTAACTTGATGCAACATCATATACCAACAGTTGAAAACAATATAAGTTGTTTTCAAAAAGTGCAAAATTAACAATAGAATCATGCCGAGTATATCAAAACGAATAAGAATTCAAGAACAAGTTTACCACTTTTTGCCTCAATGATCACTTTTATTCCCAAACCATAGTACTTCTCATACCATCTAACAAACTTCTTCAACCCCACTTGAAGATCCGTCGTTGGTGTATACCCAAACTCCCTTTGCGCCAAACTAATATTTGCACAAGTAAACGGGACATCGCCGTTTCGCTTTCACTTTCAACAACTTCTACAAAATACTTACAAGATCCGAAACAGGCACATGCATAGTATTCCCTAAATTAAAAATTCTAAACTGTGCATCCCCTTTTTTCTTCCCACCACTTCCTGTACTATTTTCAGCAGTGTCTAACGCACCTAAACAACCCTTACAATATCATCAATATACGTAAAATCACGCGCAACGATCCCATGATTACTCGACTCAAAAATGGGAATCAGTTTTCCTTTCAAGATATCTTTAGTGAAGAAAAAGTAAGCCATGTCCGGTCTACCCCACGGTCCATAAACCGTAGAGAACCTTAAACCCATTAGTGACAACCCGTAAATACGATTATATGTATGCGAGATTTCTTCACCCGCTCTTTTCGTTGCAGCATATAGGCTTGAGGGTGGGGTTGATCTGTTCTGTCTTTTTCTGACAGAACTAGAAAATTTGATATCAAATTAGCTTCTAACAGAGTTATGAACATCCATATCGGTCCGAAGCCAAAACACAACTTCTTTCACATCCAAACACAGATTTAGATCAATGTCACATTACAAAACCACAAAGATTGCAATTTCAAAACTCAAATGCGCATTCAATTCCAAATACCGCCATAACAATTACCTAATCTCGTATGCAGCAATCAATTGGATACGGAATAAGTTACCAATTGACATTAAGTTAAGCAATTTTACAAAATAAATGGGAGGTTTAAATCAGGAAGAAGCGAACTACTGCCGTCTCCGAAAATCTTTGAAAATTTGTGGCCCTGTGCGAAGATAAGATACGGGCCCCTAAAATATAAACTTTTAGAAAATACACAAATTTATTTAGAAAATACATAGAGTTAGAAAAAAAATTAACTTTTTTCATAAAAAAATAGAACACACAACTAGTTATAGATTGAATGATATTTTAAGAAATTAACATAAATTATCATTTTTAAACTAGATTTGAAAAGTAACTATACTTCCCATTTTGATTTAATGTAACACAAAATTAGTCAATTAATGTTATTTGTATTTAATGCATATGTAACAAACATTAAGAAAAAAAATCAACTAAAATTGGAGCTATTAAGATTAGAACCCAAGGTTTGTTTGCTAATAAAGTGACATGGGAACCACCAGACCATGCACCCCATCATGTCATTTTCCAATTCAGTACTTATATATTCTAAGTTCTACAGCGTAACTTTATTATAAAATAAATAAATTTTCGGGTGGTTTTGGCCCTTAGCCGTCGCACACCCCACGCCCCCTCCGGGCCGGCCCTGAAGCGAACCCTAAAACACATACAGAAACATACATATACATACGTCGCTTTTCGTCTAACGTCGGTCCCCGGGTAAATGATTTTATGAACACAATCCAATCCGGGTATATATTGTCCGTTAGAAAATACCCATAAATATACTTCGAACCGTTAACAAAAAAATTCTTTCGGCCCAACACCATTCATATGGTCGTTTAAAATGGGTAATTGATTAAGAATATTTATATCGTTATTTCCGGCAGGCATACCAAAGAATGCATGCCAAATCCAAGGATCTTGATATGCAACCACTTCGAGCATCATAGCGGGTTTTTTGTGAAAACCGCTACTGTGTTGCCCCACCCACGATGTTGGACAATTTTCCCACTCCCATTTCATAGAATCTAAACTACCGATCATCCCTGGGAAGCCATGTCACTCTTCATGAGCCTCCAAAAGTTGTATGTCACTAAACGTAGGTTTTCTCAAATATTTATTTAAATATAGTTCGATAAGACACTCACAAAAATAATGGAGATTTTCCCTCACCACCCGTTCCGACATTTTTATATACTCATCCATAATGTCGGAAGCCGTCCCATAAGCCAATTGTCTAAGCGCGACCGTGACTTTTTGCAACGTGCTAAAACCTAGACGACCAGGGCATCCTTTGTTTGTCGAAAAAATTCATATTTACTTGATAAATCGTTCGATATTCTTAGAAATAATTCACGGCTCATACGATATCGACGTCTAAAGGTACTATCATCATAAGTAGAGTTCGGTGAAAAATAATCACTTACCAATAAATCATGTGCGGTGACTCGGTCACGTAATATGTATTTTCTCCTCTTGGATTCTGAGGAGCAACATTCGTCTTCCGTTATAGGTGGAAAAAGTAATTAGAAAACCACCAAACTTTTGTCATGGATGTATTTCTCCTTTAAACTCAATTGTTTGATCTTTGGAATCATTTTACTTCCTTTTTGGTGTTATTTAGCATATCCAAAATGTTTAAATAACATTATATAAGGAGTGCAAAAGTTCTTAAGATTTTGGCAACTTCAAGACTCTTGCAGTCATTTATTTCAATTATACATTGAATAGTGTGTGTAATATTTCTGGGTGTCAGCCCAGTGGCCACCGACACCCATCTTAAAACCTGCAAGGGGGAGGTCGCAAGTTCGATTCTTACCCTAAGCAGACTGGGGAATTCACAGCCAGGGCGCTTGGTCGGGTAGCAAACTGGGGAGGGGGATCCCTCCCGCGGTCAGGGTACCGTGCATTTACCCTTTTTTTTAGTGTGTGTAATATTTCTATAATTTTATAACTTTATCAATGTAAAGCTTACATTCGTTATATATGTCATTTTCTTTATTATATCTGGGGACTAGCCTAAGACCCCGCGACTTTCGCGGATGGCTAAACACCAACTAAACACATAAAATAATTTAAACGTAGAACCGTTAAACTTTGATTGTTAAACCTAATATTTTGAGACACTTGAGCACGTCCCAAAAGTACATCGACATAATGTTCGTTACACATTAAGTTTTTGTAAACAAAACATATATAGTAATTATTGTTCCAAAACTGTTATGAGATGAAGTTCTTTGTTGATTTGTGAGAAATCTTGAATGAAGTAGTTCGATCCCCAGAGCCTATTCACTTTGACATTCCACATGTATGTACCTCCAAAACGAATTGTAAAGTTATCGTCCAAAGTGTCGGTTTTGAAATACATGTTCATAAACTCTTTCGGCAACCACTAAATAAAGAATAAATGCAATTGTCAATAAAAAGGTCAGTTGGTTCTTCATCCTAAGTAGTAAGGTATAAATTACCAAGTTACCGTTCTCGGGAAATAACATCTCTACAAAAAAACTTGTTTTTAACACCGGAAAGACAATCAGCCTTAAAATGAGTGAACTTTAGCATCTGAGCATCAACAACATGGAAAACAATAACATCTTTATCCTCCAGACCAACATCACGAACCATAGCAGACCAACCATTCGAGAAACAATACCTAGTGGCTTCGTATAACCTTCATCAAATCACCTTTCCCGACGACATTAAACCTTATATAACGGATAAAAGATAATCTGATTATTTTCATTTTACAAACCTTCAAAAGTTGCTTGTGGCGGCCTTGTCCTAGTCATAAGTAGACGACCTTTCAATTCTCATGGTCAAGTCCGAAACATCCATGGTTGTCACACGGAAGGCGATTTGGCTCAATGTGCCATTGAGGGCTAGCAAAACTTTCTCGATAACCTACAAAGAACAGGAATGAAATATGTTTTACAATCTTGGTTTTCCTAAATTGACAGATGCTAGAATAAGCAAAAGATGAGTCGCTAAACCATGTGATTTGTCTCTTATCTCAAACGGATCAAATAGGTAGTTAATTACAACTATTATTGTAATAATAATAATCTTTGTTGCACCGGCTATTTAATAAAAGTTGTGTTAAGAGGACTTGTTTAACGTCTTCACCTGGTACTCAACCCCATTTGAGTTGTGGTTCATCATAACTGTGCATAAAACTCCTAAATGCATGTTATTAATGTGATAATATTGTCTTTAATTATCACACTTAGTGCATTATTTATTTACAAAAGGTTTATAACTATGGATGAAAAACTATTAGTATACAAACCCTATTTCAACTGACTCAGTTTGTTTATGTTAAAAGTTGAAGAGTCATGACTTTTTGACTCTTCACTCAAACCCATTTGGGTTGTGTTTTATATCCATTTGATAAGAACTTGGTCTTTTTTTAAACAAAACACTCCTAAATTGTAATAAATGAAGCAATGTAAGTTTGAGAATGTTTTAAATGTGGGTCTATACCTTGGCAGCTTTGGTGCCAATAGGAATAATGCTGAAAAATCGATCTTTCGCCACTCCAGTCCTTCATAGATCAGTTGCTACTGCATAAAGCAAATATGATCAAAGGTTCAGACCACTCCAAGCAAAACAATACCACATATTTCAGTTACATTTTGTTCAGGACATGACTAAGGAAATGGAGTTTATAAGGTCACAACAATAAGAAGAATTTTTATTACTTACAGGAGAAACTGCAAATTAGTGTATTTAAGCGATTAGGAAGCCTTAAGATAAAATGATCAATTGTAACGAAATTTAGAAAATATCAGGCTGCTTTTATTTCGAACTGATCATTTGTTGTAGTCAAAGATCCAAGCTTGATAAAATTTGTTAGTCTTACCTTGACTTGATTGGTCAACTCTAGTATCCTTTCCTCCAAATGCCTTTAAAAAGCTTTGCCTAAGCAACTAAAATTTAATTGTTTTAGCATGTGACCCAACCTGCCACCTCTACATGCAAGTGTAGCCTGTAAATCTAAATAGAGTTGTAAAAGGACAGCATCACATATGATCCAAACCTACTACCCGTTTTGACCAATTACCCATCCCACTAATCTTGCAACCTCTAAAAGAAACTATAACTTGAAACTCTAGATGGAGTTGTAAATGTGGCAAAAAAATATATATAACAAACAAATAAATATGAACGTCCAGTATCAAGCTCTAGGTTATAGATTTGTATGAATATATACAATATATATGTTATCACTTATTAGTAAAGTTGCTCATAAGAGGAACCATTAGTAAAGAAAACTCGATACGATTTAATAATTTAAAAAGAGCTGGTCATTCTAAAAGTACTTAAAATAATATAGGTCTTTTGAAGCCATCAACATACTCAAATAAAAATGTTCCGATAATTAAACATTACCTTTTTTATTGAATCTATAATCACGCTTGATAAGAAAGTGGAGAGGCATATTGAAAGAAAAAGGAGCTTTGACGAACATGAAGAACTTTGAAGGGCCTAAAAATTTGCAAAGCTTCAATATAGTTTTAATTCAGTATGTTTCCATAAAATACATGGTTTTTATCATGTAAATATCTAACTCATCAAAAGAAAACCTGCATAAGATTCAGATCCAGCGCCTTTTGATACCAGTGTCTTGATAATCTGTTCAAAGATTTCATGGAAGACATATTTGGATGTGTTAAAGAAAATGAAAAGTTGCAAAAGATGAAAGACAACACAATGACAACTCTTAAAATTAAAAAAAAAATGATGAAACCTATAAAGTTTATGACTATCTTAACAAAGGAACGACAAAGAAAAACTCAAAAATGTTTCACATTATCTTGAATTATCTTAAAATACACTAAAAGTTCAAAAGTCAATTCCGCATCCATTATTTTAAAGATTTAAAGCATATATGGTAACAACCAATAAATGTTTATAATATGATTGTTGAATAATTTGAATCTAATTAGTTATATAGAAACCAATAATTGTTTATTAGAGGTTATTAAAAATTAGGATAATTAACAATAATAAAAAATGAATGTAGTCAACTTCTATTTTAGGTAACTTTATTTAAAAATAAGTCAAATATAATTAAATTTAAAATTACTATAATATGTTGGAAGAATTTAATCAAAATTATATATAAAATTTTAAATTTTAAACCACTAACATTTCTAGATACATTGAACCCACCTAAAAAGGAAATCCAATTATTGTTATTAACTCCAAATATTTTACTTCCATAATATCCTCCAAATCAAAATTTTTAATTTTAAATCAAGTTATTATCTATCATCTAAATAAGGAAATTATCAGCCAAAAATACTAAAAACACATTTTTTTACGTTTTTTTAAGAATATTAATATATTCTTTAAACAGACTTCTAATAATTAAAACGATATTTAAAAACATACAAATGCTAGTATCTTGAGGGACATAATCATCTAAAATACACTGAAAGTTCAAAAGTCAATTCCGTATCTATTATTTTAATGATTTAAAGCATATATAATAACAATCAATAAATGTTTTTAATATAATTGTTGAATAATTTGAATCTAATTAGTTATTTAGAAACCAATAATTGTTGATTAGAGGTTACTAAAAATTAGGGGATAATTAGCAATTATAAAAAATGAATGTAGTCAACTTCTATTTCAGGTAACTTTATTTAAAAATAAGTCAAATATAATTTAAATTTAAAATTACTATAATATGTTGGAAGAATTTAATCAAAATTATATATAAAATTTTAAATTTTAAACAACTAACATGTCTAGGTACATTGAACCCACCTAAAAAGGAAATTCAATTAATGTTATTAACTCCGAATCGTTTACTTCTATATTATCATCCAAATCAAATTTTTGAATTTAAAATCAAGTTATTATCTATCCTCTAAATAAGGAAATAATAATTAACAATAATAATTTTGTAACAAACTGATGGATAGTACCGAACCGTTATCATGATCCGAAATTAAATTGTCAAACATCAAGTATCAAACCATTAAACTCCAAGAACACATATGATATTCAATCAATCTTCAAACAAAACAATAGGAAGGTGGAGCAAAGATTCGACAATATCTATTATCTATAATGTATATTAAAACAAAACATTTTGGTGCCACTTGGCATAAATTTAATCTACTAATTGCCACCTGTCCTCTCTACAGCCTCTAATTTTACAAAATCCCGCTCAAACTAAAACCCTAAACCAAAACACGCGTAGATGGCTTCCTTCTCCTACAATCTTCTTTCCTTATGGCAACATAGGTAACTTTTTTTTCCTTCTTTTACTCTTCATCTCTTTCCTTCTGTCACTCGATTCCTTACAATCACCAACCCTATTTCTCAGCCGTAATAGACATTGGCGTTTTCAACGTTGGCGATTTCATCAGACGATTTTATTTACATCGGTCTTATCTTGATCCTGGTATGTTTATCTGAATTGTTCAATTGTTTTTTCAATCCAAAATTTCTATAGATGCTGATGATTTCATCTACAATTCCTTATTTTCCCATTCAATTATTTCTCGATAGATTTTTGGGCCAATATTCATCCATTAATCTTCATCGTTGTCTTCTTCTTCATCTCATAATTCCTAATTTTCAAACAGTAGCATAAAAACCCACTTCTTCCCTCTCCAAATTTGCATTTTGGGTTATCAAATTCGTATGTTATTTCGTCAAATTTGAGAAATCAAAGTAGAATTTCCAGTTTGTGTTTAGATTAGGATTGAATTTTGGATTCTATTTGCGAAATTTTTGCATTAAACCGGCGAATTTTGACGTATTGATCTGAATGGAATTAGGGTTAGGGTTATAATTAGGGTTTAGATAGTTTTTTGTATGAAGAATTTTGATGTGAATATGTGATTAACATTGAATGTGTTAATGAGTAAGTAACGTTTGATTATCACTAACATGCACACAAGCATCATTTTGATCATTTTGTATATGTTTTTAATGTTTTGTACAGTCAGCAGATTATCGCACACCAAGTGTTTGTTTAAATGTCTAAGTTGTGTAGCATGCTTATAATCTTGGCCATATCTCACTATTTTAGTTGTCATCCTTAGATTGTCTGTTGAACCTTTAAATTGAAATCAATATTACAAACCCTCATGTTGGATCTTTATTAATTACGCGTCTTGCTTTGTTATGATCTAATAAGCATTTTGTATTACTTCTAAATGGCATGGTGTGACCTTTGAATTTATTTGCAGATTTGGGATCTTTTTTTGCTGTGAAGGAGGTTGATTTGCTGATCAAGGTGGCCAAGGAACACCGAGCGTTATTCAACTTGAACAGGTGATCTATATATCTTCATCATTTCTTCGTTTATATGTTTCTAGGTTTAATATCTATCAGATCCCGAGTGTCTGCATACTTGGCTTTTATTTTGTTCTTCCTTTTAATTTTTCAGGAAATATCTTTATTAAGTGAGTCCCAACATGAAAACATTGTTCGATATCTTGGAAGAGGTAAGGTATGCATTTCCTCTCTCGAGTTCTTTCTTAAACACATATATATAGGATTTGAGGCTTCGATGTTGATGACAAACAAAGAGATGAAATTCAATTTCTTTGTTACAATATCTCATAATTACATACAAACACAATATGCTATCTGATCCACCGTCGTACTGGCGGCACCGTCAGCCACTACTGCAACGCTTCATGTCCAGAGCATGCCGCATGTATAGTGATGTGTAATTATCCCTTCTTATAAGCATTTGTTCGTCGAAATTCGATTACATATGTGTTTCTTTTCTGGTCCGTATTCCTTTGAGCTGGAATTCTTGATTTGATTTCTTTCGTAATGTTTGTTTTTTTTATCTTAAGTTTTTGTTTTTTCGATTAGGTTTGCTGGTGCTCTTCTTCATTAATGGCTGCTCAATTGATGTTTTTCTTAACCTGGATTATGCTTGGTATGTTTGGATTTTTATGTTGTTATTATTTGTGTATCTTATGGTTGGTCGTCAGTGCCGGTGGTGTTCGTCGCCGACGTTGTCTTCGTGCAAGCAGTAAAAGTTGTTGAAACTTTGTCTTCTTTCGAGGTTTGCTTCTATTTCACTTATTTCATCTATTATTTTTAGATTTGTGTTGTACTATTTCATGTTTAATCAGTATATTCGTAAAACGAAACCCACTGTGCACGTAGCTAAATATGTAAAATAGTGGTTGTCTGATGTAGATGTAAATTTTGAAAGTAATGTTGATTGTTGAGTACTCATATGTTAAACCATGGTGACTTTATTGTTTGGGTGCTATTGCGAGTGGTTCTTCAGATCTATTTATTAAAGTTATTCCCTTTCTCCTCTCACTGACATTGTATTTTTTTGTCAGCCACCTCTTATTCATCCATCTGATAACCAATTAAGCTTGGTTGATTTTGATGCGTTTAAAGTTGTTCAAAAAAGAAATGGCAGGATTGTTCGATTGGTGCAGCGCGGATGGCAGTGCTTTTTTTTGCTTTAAGGTAGTTTTAAGTCTCAACCATATTAACTTTTAGAGTTTGATAACGACAACCCTAACAATTGTGATATGCTTTTTATGTTAGTACTTTACGCTTAAAGGTGTTGGGATTTGTTACTATCTAATTAACTTTATTAATAGCAATGATTAATGTGTAATAAAAAGTTCTATAACCATATTCAACATAGTACCTCATCTTAAAGGTCTCATCGAGTTTATTTTGGTGTTAAGTTTTGCACTATGCTGCAAGTAAGTTGGGATTTGTCAATATCTAATTCACTTTTGTGTTGAATACTTTGGTTGAGTGGTAGAGGCTCTTGCCTATTTGGGGGGGGGGGGGGATTAGGGTTCAATTACTGTCATGGGATAAAATAAATATAATTTGGTGTAATTTAGGAGTAGAGTTATTATAACATACGACGTTAAAAAAACTCATTTTAAAGTTTGAAAACTCTTCATGAGATTGTTTTAGTCAAAAAAAAAAAAATTAAAATATGTCCTGTTATGTTGAATATTGAATACTAAAAAAAGTTGCATGTTCAACCTGTGTAATACAAAGTAACAAGTTTTTAGTGATGCTCTTGCTCGCAAATGGTTTTTTGACTCCTTGATTGAAAGATGATTCTTTTTGTGTGTATACTTCATTTTTTTGTTGAACTGCTCAAAATTTTATATTGGTTATAACTTTGTGGATCATAACTATAAGGGTTAAAGGATGTGGTGGAAGGGGAAGATTTAGAGGAAGGTATGAAGTCACACCCTTTCAAGTGAATGGTCCTTATTTCTCATATATCTCATACATTAATTTCTACCTTTTGTTTAAATCAAGTCTCATGTAATCCTTATGTTTCCAAGTTCAAGTTCAAATGATTTAAAAGAATGTGATATGTATGTTTTTACTAAAAGAATGACTGCAATAAAAGAAATGGCGGGAATGGATGTACTTCGCAAGGATAAGACATGAACACTGGCTATTAACAACCTTACAACTGATAAATTTGATAGAGTTGATAGAGAAAGCTAATGGATTTGCTGTTGCTTTCCTGAGGTTAGTATTTTTTTTATCCTTTTAAAGTTTGTGTAATAGTATTAGCTCACTTTTTATCTGAATATGCAGAACACAAGTGTAATAGAAGTAGACCAGTTTGCCGGAGGAACTCTAAAAATTTAAAATGGACGGTGGTTGCTGAATAAAAGGTGTTCGATTGGAATATTCTTTTTGGTATGTGCTTTTTATTTTTAAAAATAGGTTTCGTTTGTCTTTGAATATTGTACTCTCATTTTTGTATTGTTAATTTTCAAGGCTAATTGTCTATTGAGTGTCAATGATACAAATGTGCAACCAATTTTTGTTTATGTTGGTTCCTGAAATTACCTTGCTTTTTGTAGTCTTGGGGAAAAAAATTTGAAGGCTCACATTGCTAATAGCACTCTACAAATGCTAATGCTGGTGGTAAGGCTAAGCATGTGTTGGGATTCGGCTTGGAAAAGATTGCCAGATGTAGTTGAGGAGAAAGATGAAGTCGCAGCGTTAATGGATGCCTTCAAAACTCAGCAGGTAACAAAATTAAAGGATAAGTGGAGGTGGAATTCTAATGGCGATTTAGGCGATTTCTCAGTTAAGCTAAGCTGGCCTGGATTGCCTTAGACGAAGCAACTGTGGCAGGTAACGGCCCTTCATTCGTATGCAACAACATGGCGGTCCCTAAAGTGAACTGTTTTGTGTGGAGGGCATTTAGGGATAGAATCCCCACTTCAGATGCCCTTCTTATGCAATTGGGTAAAGATTCCAGGGTTGCCCCCTCCAGAAGGTATCTATATGGCGACTCTTAGACATGATGCCTAACTTTGGAAAGGCCTAGAACAAAAATGATGGTCTACATGGGCTTCAATGCCACTAGATATTATATGTTTTTGTTAAGCCACCCGCGAAACTCGCGGGATCTTAGGCTAGTATATATTAAAACAAAACAACTTAGTGCCACTTGGCATTATTTTAATACTACAATTGCCACCTGGCAACTTAATAACCCTAACAATTGTGATTTGAGCGGCAATACATTTTCCATTCTCTTTGATTGTATACTTTCATACGTTTCATATCACAAACCCTAATGACGTCTCCCTCTCAAGCATCCATGGCCGCCTTCGTATCTACAGCATCTGTAGCCATCTTCTTTATACCTGCGACCACCACAAGCCCTCTGTCTTTTCATCTCACAATCTGGTTGTAAAAACCCTAAGAGGGGCCTAAGAGGGGCCTGTGTTTATCAATCTCTCTTTAGAACCTTCCATCCATTGCGTCTCCTTCTCAAGCAAATCTCTTACTTCAGAAGAAACAACTCAGACGTCTCTATTTCTTTCAATTCTAGGGTTCTAAACTCGATTTACTTTCATCCGATTATGATTAGTGCTTTTTAGGGTTTATAATCCTAGGTGATCATCGATTAAACCATTACTCTGAAACCCTAAGCTCCTGACCGTTTCAATCGATCATGTGCGAAGAGGTACAATCAATCTTGAATAGTGATCATCGACGGTATTGATTCTGATATCTTCTTCTTTTATGATTGATTGAATGAAACATCTATGGTTTTGTTATGTATTGATTGAGTGAATGAATGTTATTTGAATATCAATTTTAGATTCTCTGTTTGTTATTGTTTTTTGACACACGATTTCGTTTTGTTAGGGTTTTAAAAGCTGATTTGGTTTATGGTTGATGATTAATGTATTCTCTGATTTACCTTTGTTTTGGTACTGATTTTGGATATATATTCGGCTTCATCCGATTTTGGTTTATGGTTGAATGTTGTTTAGGGTTTATAAATCCACGGTCAGATTATGAACATATTTTTTTTCTATTCCGATTTTGGTTAATGATTCAATTTTATTTAGGGTTTATAATCCTAGGTGATAGTGTGGGGTTTCTTTTATGTTTCCTTTTTGTTTGTAATGTGCAGGGTTTCTTGGTTCAACCTCTTTTATATACGATTTAGGATTTTTTTTTTTGTTTCATTATTATTTGATGCGTTATACTTTTTTCATAGGTTTATCATCTTTTGTTAAGTGCTTTTGTATTGAGAACCTATTTCCCTTCTTATTTACCTAAGGTTACCGGTGCTTTATCTGGATTGGATTAATTTTGACAATACCTTAGTTAAGCCACCCTTTTAATTTCATGACATATCGTTTTTTTTTGGATTTGTGAGGTAAATAAATCAACGAAGATGTGGGTGGTGCCGCCGCCACTGCTATACACTAGGTTGTTGATGGGGTGATATTGAATGTGCATAATTTCTTTTGAGCAATAATGCTAACGTGAAAAGGTAATATTGATGTTAGTTGATCTCTAATTGACAAAGGTGGCAATTTTGACCAATTACTTTGAATGGACTACATGGAAACAGATAATTTTATCAATAAACAAATTATTTATCAATTTATTTGCTTTGATTGTTTAGGAAAAGCATATGGAGTCTACTCTCATGAGTCCTAACCCAATCCTCAACAAAAGCTGAGGAGCTTATAGAACTGGTACTGTTATTTGATTCATTTTTTAGTGAGATTTTATTGCTTTGATTTGGGTTTTGAGAACTGTGTTAATGTTGGTTAATGTAATGTTGGTATTAGGGCTGTAAAGTTAATGTTGTAGTGATTTAACTTGTGCTTTACTTTGACGGTTGCAGGTTTTTAGTTGATGGTCTGTCTTTGGTTATGATAACTTGCCATAATGGGCTGGTTTGGTAAAATATCATTCTTTCTGAAAGTTTTTATCACTGCCGCTTAGTTTATTGTTATGTGTCTATTTCATGAACTTCCTCTGTTCGTTCTGTTTTTACATCACCATCCAGCATATATACGCGGGTTCTTTAATGCCGATTATACGTTTTTATTGACTTTGTTATCTCATATTAATTGTTTTTTTATATTCCGTAGTCCATATTATGAATATGAAAGATTAATTTAAATTATAAATACTACTGTGATGTAATCTGGTCGAACACTATGATTAAATAAATTTATTTTACTATAACCCACAAATAAGGTTTATATGCTAATTTGTTTCAAGATGCTTCTCAAATTACTGGACATATAAGGTGCATCCATTTGTGTGAACTGCCTGGTTTTGATACAAGAGTTACATGTCTAATGTAGTCCTTCGCCATGTGTACAGATGCATATGTTGATTCCAATTTTCCAACTCATATTTTTATTAACTATACGTTATGCCATACTTTGAAGTGGTACTCTTTTTGTTAGATTAAATGAGACATTTCTATAATGTTTCAAACTGTTGCTATATGGTGTAACGTGGGGATGTCTGTTTCTGGTATGTTTTAGGTTTAAGGGGTTAAGCCTTATGTTTTTCTTGGTTAAATAGGAGTTGGAGGTGTTTTTATGGGCATGTGTGTATCTTTTTTCGTTTACTTTGTGCTTAAGTGTAGTCTATTATAACTTACTAAATATATATTTTTTGCATGTCGTTCAAAAAAAATATTTTTTTGCATGAGCTAATATGATCAGAAAACGAGCTCATGTTAGTAGTAAAGAAGCTTATAAATTTGATTTGTTACATCTGTTTATAAGTCATATATCTTTTACTTGAATACGCCGGTACATAAAAATACTTATTATGACATTAAAATACCTGGCCACCAAAGAAGTATAAAACTAGGAACTTAAGTAAATAGCTATGAGGTTTGAAGAGAGGATGTATATGATCAATGCTACAAGCCAGGTCTGTTTTTTTTTTTATGTAGAGTATATTATTAGTTTTATAATTTTTGACTTTTGATTTATGGAACCATTGGTCAAGTCTAAGAAACTCTCGTGTATATATATATTTTTTAATTTAACTTGCTATGTCATTATTTTATGATTAAATATGTGGAGTTGGCGTATGCTAATACCAGCTTAGACCAAGTTCTTAGCGATAACTATTCCTTTATTTTCACTGCCTATGTCATACAGGGGATCGGGAGCTGAATCGGCCAATCAGGTTGGCTGGGGTTTGATGGTTCAGATCCATCTACCACTATAAAACATGCAGGTCTTGGAATTAGAGTTTAGACGATGATGAGACATCTTGCAATTGTTGGTGAAGTTTATGCCCAAACCGCTCTTGAAGAGTTTCATGGAACATCTGGCCTATAAGTCCATCTTTAGCTAGCGCGCCTACATCAAACGGCCCTTCTACCAGTGGTACAGTCGTTGCATGTACCCTACATGTAGCAGCTTTAGATTAGGAGATTTGTAACAATATTTGAAGCTTTTGTTTAATTTGATGACCTATTTTCTTTAAATTGTTTTGACCCATGTTATAATAGCATCTCATTTGTTCAAATATATTTATTTAAGAGACTTTTTGAATAATAACACTTCACGTGAGACTATTGGTCTCCGGATGCAGCCATCAAGTTATTTGGTTTTTTCTTTTTTCTTTTTTTTTTTTTGGGGGGGGGGGGACTTTGACTTGTGGTTTGGTCAATGTGGTACTATTGCAGTGACATGAAATTAATTATTTGTTATGTTGATGTGTATTTAAAAAAAATATAATTATCAGTTTGTGAAAGAGAGATAATATCACGTGTTCAATGCTGCCAGAGTCACCGGTCGTCTGAACGTTGACTGATGTGTGCCGCACAAGGTGTTATGTGTTTAATTTTGATATGGTTTTGAATAAGTGTGTGTGAGCCCTATTGATGTTGATTGGTTTGTGTTTCAGGGTCTCTCTCTGTGTGTGAAGGGATGCTGAATTTATAAGACTATCAAAAACGTAAACATGGATGGTAACAGTGAATACATCATCCTGGAGTAGAAACCAATCCTTAAAGGGGGTAATAGTTACTCAATTTGTTTGTTTTTTTAAACTGATTGAGTGGTTCATTAGTGCTTAAAATTAACATACATTACACACCTGTTTTGTTCTTCAAGAATCTTGAACACTTGGGTAAATAGAATATTCTTCTAGGACCTTTTTTTGAAATAAATAGTGTTATTTATGTAAGTAAAGTTTAGACATGGTGTAGAATGGCATGCTGGGAAAGGATAGCATGACACTAAGGAGCTTAAGTTGAAATGGTTATGGCAACAAATTGGGTTGGTTAGTTAAGAGTCGGCACCCTTTGTTACACGAATTCAAGAAAACATACTTTTGGCTCTATATGGTGTATCAATGTTTGAGTTGAAGGAAAATGGTTGATTAATAAGTTCATTTGAAATAAGAAATGTTGACTTATAATGAGTTTACATGGATCATAGATGCAGAATTATGATGTGAAAGTGAACTTGAGGGAAAAGAGATTTAGTTACAAAGGCTTGGAGGTTGCCTCATATGGTTAAATGATTGTATCTAATGATGATAGGTTGGCGAAGAAGAAAAGAGAAATAGGTAAAGTAACATCCATCAGAGAAATGTGAAATGGAATACAAAGAACAAATAAAGCCTTATTTTAATTTAAAAAGGTTGATTAATTATTCTTTGTTTTTATTTGTATATTTGTTGTGTTTGTGTTATTCGTGTAGCCCTACCTGTAACTTATACGCATTGTTAAATGATATATTCACTTTTTCTTGACAAAAATACAATATACAATGCAAAATACCTAAATATATGATATTAATCCAATAAGAAAGAATTATATTAAGTTTGATACATTACGTATCCGCGGGTTTGATACATTACGTACCTGGGGTAGAGGGATGATTTCGTTACTTGAACGTTTATTTCTTTCAAAGGATTACTTCAATAAATTAAACTTATTCATTTGTGTTTTAGTCCACCCGCGAACCTCGCGGGTTCTTAAACTAGTAATGAAATAAAAAACAACCAAACACTTCTAAATTTCCACAAATTTATCTAGCCTAACAACAAATTACAAACACAACACTCATAATCCGATGATCAATCACAATATCAAATCGTTAAGCAAAAAAACAACATTAACACGGAAAATCATTCATCAGTTTTAACACAGTATATAAACGGAGGTTCATAGATTACATACACATGTGAAATAAAAACAAAATCATCAGATTTTCCATGAAAATCAGAATCAGGGTTTGTATAACATAACCATAACCAATAAATCAGACTGAAAACACATAAACAGAATCATATCAAATAATAAACTATAATTCATAACAATGATATACACGAATGAGGTTCATAGAATACAAAATCAAATAAAACTTATTTTGCATCACAATCAGAATTAGGCTTTTGCATCACAATACCTCACAAAAACAAACAGATTTAGGCTTTTGCATCACAATCCCTCATAATCAGATTTAGGCTTTTGAATCACAATCACAAACTTATTTTGCATCACAATCAAATAAAACTTACTTTACATCAATTCAAATAAAACTTAAGACAGATATTCCATAACAATCGGATCTAGGGTTTCGTATAAACATGATAGAATAAATAAACATTAGAAATAAAAAATGTTCTGCATCAAAATCGGTTTTAGGGATTTGCATAATCAACTTATTCTTTAACAAAACCATAAAATTAAAACCCCAAAATCAACATATTTTTCAATCCCAATCGGATTTAGGGTTTTGAATCACAATCAAAACCTTATTAAGCATCACAATCAAATAAAACTTATTAGACATCAATTCAAATAAAACCTAACAAAGATATTCCATAACAATCGGATCTATGGTTTCGTATATACTTGATAGAATAAATAAAAATGAGAAATAAACAATATTATACATGAAAATCGGTTTTAGGGTTTTGCATAAACATCATATTCTATAACAAAAACATAATATTAAAACCCCAAAATCAACAGATTTTCAATGAAAATCAGATTTAGGGTTAAATCAACAGAAACATAGTTTTAACACAGTAATTAAACGAATGAACACATGAATAATGATTAAAGATGGAATTTAACAAAAACAACTTACAGATTTGTAGATCGATACTCGAAATTCTGAAATCGAATCAAGAAAAAGAAGAAGAAGTAGATGAAGACGATGAAGAACGTAGAACCATCTATATATGTAGATCCAGTGAAATAATTCATTGTTATATGGAAACCGATGGTATTCTTGGAAGAAGATTGGAGTGAAGATGAAGAGTTGATTGTGTGAAACGGTGAACATTAATTAGGTTAAAGAAAGAAGAAGGAAAAGAAAAAAGGCTTGAGGGATGCTGTGTTTTGGCGGTCATTTGAGAAAATGAGGTATTAATCAAATGCCACATGGCAAGTATTGGCTTAAGCTAATGACAAGTGGCTAAACATTATTTTGCTTTATTAGAAGTAGTAGATTAGAGTTAATGGGATTGCTGCTTAATTATACAAAATTTAGCCATATAAGTATAATCATGCAAAGAGTTGATGCATTTATTGTTTGGAAGGAGCTCACAACAGAAGAGGGCAAAAAGTACTACTAACCAAGCTCTTAACTTTATGTAATATCTATCTGTTATATATATATATATATATATTTGTCTTATAATCATAAAAATTTTAAAAATTCAGGGGCAAAACAGAGAATTCATCTTACCATGGTGTACCAAAAGCTATAGATGGAGTCTCGACATAGAGCCATAGAGGTATGCTTAGTTGAATCTCAACATGGTTACATGGAGGTTTTTTTTCTTCTGAATAATACACAAAATCTTAGTTTGATGATATGAATGGCATGAAGCGGGAAAAGTGAACACAACGTTAGAGAAGAGAAAGTTGTGGATGATGAGCACTTCTTATATGGTTGCTTTTTTTTAAGAACATGATATGTTTGCAGTATTGTTGTGTGATCTTTTTATGCGTGAAGACTTTGATATTTTGTTTCTTGTTGGTTGGTTTAAATGGGTTGGTTATGGTCACTGTTGCTGTTGTTCGATCGTCTCATTCTTTAGGTAAGGTAGGTTTAGCGTGCGTGGTGCCTTATTTATGTGTCTTCTTATTTGTGTTATATTATTGATGCTTTGGTGTTCATATTGTCGTGTTATTTCAGAGTAGGTGTTGTTGTTAACAATTGTTGTGTTATTTAAGAGCAGGTGCTATCGTTTACATGATGTATGTGTGTAGGAGTATATCGTTTTGTATACATTGTTGTATGGGCAGTCCACATAACTCATTGAAACTTTTTCTTCCTCTCATCCAGGTCACCGCCTTTATTCTTCTCAAACAGTTCATTTAAAGAACATTGAAGCATATGGACAATCCACAACCAATTTATATATAGGTAAAGAGTACTGGAAGCAGCCTCTCTATCCCCTGGGATAGAGGTAAGGCGTGCCTACATCATACCCTCCCCAGACCCTATCAATAGCTTCGCTATATGTGAGATTATACTGGGTATGGTTGTTGTTGTTGTACATTACGTACGCTTCAATCTCAGCCGTCAGATCATCTTCCCGCATTTTAAAATCGCATGTTGTTTTTTTATAACAATTTCGCATGTGATAATTTTTGATGAATTCACATGTTGTTTTTTTGTACCAATTTCGCATGTGATAATTTTGATGAAATAGCACGTTGTTTTTTTATAACAATTTTGCATGTGATAATTTTTGATGAATTCACATGTTTTTTTGTACCAATTTCGCATGTGATAATTTTGATGAAATAGCATGTTGTTTTTTTGTAACAATTTCGCATGTGGTACAAAAACAACATGCGAATTCAATGCGGGAAGATGATCGGATGGTTGAGATTGTAGCGTACGTAATGTACGATAAGGGCATTTGTATGATAACCAGCCTCTCTCTCTCTCTCTCTATATATATATATATATATATATATATATATATATTGAGTTTTAATGATAGATTATTCTATTTCTTATAACATGTTATGCGCCTAACAAAATTAATCTTTTTCTAAAATGCTTGATTTGACCCGCACCCGCTTTTTCAAAAATCCATTCTGATGTGTACCAAAATAAACATTTTTTTTTTGTAACGGCCCGTTCTGACTCGACCAATATGACTACTTTTAAAATAGCAATTAACATTTGACCTAAACTCTCTCCCTGCAGTGGTGGTGTTGTTGAAGGTAGTGAGTTGTTTGCTTCGGTGGCGGGTTTTGGGAAGAGATCGAGGGGGTGACTATCACAACCCCCGATCCCTAATCCCCGAGAACGGGAAGCCGCGAACATTCGTTTGTGGTGGTATCAGTTATTAATTTGGCAGCGGAATTTTCATCAGGACCGTAGTTAGGAAATATTTTATCAGAGTAAACCACCATATTTTATAAATACAAATACATGGGAAAAACCCAAGTTTGCAGTACATACATTTTCATAGGAATAAATCCTATTTTATTTAATAAAAACATCTATTTTATTTTAGGTAACTTTATTGCCACTTTTCTAAGCCTTCAGTGCTCTCCAGCTGGCTTTTATTGGCTTCACACTAAGTTACCTGAAACACGTGTTTAAAACATTTTATCAGCAGGAAATACTGGTGAGTGAATCCCAGTTTAATCAAGTTTAAATAAAAAGTCACAGTGAACAGTATTGAGAGCGATCACATTGTTTATTTATACACAATTACTCCATTAGTACTGTCAACCCTGACTTGTGGGTCATATTACCCATTGGCTAACTCATTGTCCAATGGTAACGTATTGTCATCCCGACTTACTACTCGTAGTGTAGTAAATTTTGTATACAAAACCCCAACATACTGGCTGTAATTGAAAAACTACAAAGACTCAATCACTGCTAAATTTCATTGTAAAACATTTAAGGTTTGGTAAAACATTACCAAAAAGGTTAACAAAAAGAGGATAAACTCACATTGTTGTCTTAGATTTTCCGTAAGGTTTTCCTGGTGACAATCTATAATTTACACATAAACACATATGTTAGTATAATAACCCATTTTAACATTAGTAATACTCTCCCCGAGACAGCATTCCAACGACTACGTCGGGCAGAACCACGGCAGCCGTTACGAAATCCTAGATCAATCGGGCAGTGATATGTATAGAATTATACATATCCTTTATATCAGATAGCCCCTGTTTCAGAAAGACTGTGCGCGTTTTTCCGTTGTTTTCGATACTTATTCGATAAAATTATGAATCTGCAGGAATGAATGAATTATCTGTAGATTATGCGAGAAAACCGTACAAGATCGAAGAAGGAATCAATGCCGCGGGAAACATGCCAAAGAAAAGCAAACATTTGACCACAGTCAACGGTAGCGCACCGCTACATCAACAGCGTAGCGGTGCGCTAGGCTAGTGTCGGCAGAAATGTTCATTAAAGGGGTAGCGCACCGCTACTACAATACCTTAGCGGTGCGCTACCGGTGTAAACGACAAAGAAAAGTGCTAGCACTTAGTGCCAGCATTATTTATAATATTTAAGTGGTAGCGCACCGCTACCACAACACCGTAGCGGTGCGCTACGGGTGTTCAGGAGTCAAGTTTCGTACCTATAAATACCCGTGCCATCTAACTCGTAAAACAGACCTCTCCAACACAAAACCTTCGGGTTTAGAGCAATGTAGTCGATATTGGAGCACCTTTGGAGGTCTTTGGAGGTCTCGGAAGCTCTCGGTTCGAGTTAAAAGCGCCCCGGTTCTGACAAATGTCCGACAAACGTTAAGTTCTCATATCTTTTACTTTTTATCATGTTATCTTGTGTTTGTAATTGTGTTTACTTTCTGTATTTGTATAATATGTGTGCTTAAATTTATAAACTACCTGGGTTATGATGAACTAAAAGATTGTAATGTTTATTTGAAGTAATTTCAGTTATTTTATGTAATTTACATGATGTATTGTTGAACTTGTTTTTATTCTGTCCTTTAATTGTTTACAACTTGATTATTGAAATTAGTAAAGTTAAAATCATATTACTATTTCCATCCAAATTGTTAATCTTTTGAATATCATTTTGGGACTTGTCTTTTCGATAAAAACATTAACCTTCGATCAACAAGTTAATCAAGAATTAAAATCAAACCAATTAAAGATGCAAACTTACTTGGTAATTAGAAATAATTTCCATGTATGCTAGGTTATTAGTTAGCCGTTGTTGGGTAAATTGGGTGAATAATTCATTTACTTTTTCGCGTCTAAGGTTTCCTAGGAATTCAATGCCTCAATAATACTTCTGCTTTACGTGTTTAAAAGATCGTCTCACAACTTAGTCTCTGAGGTTCCAACGGTTGGATTCACGTAGGATTTGGTATCGATAACTCGAGCCGGTTCGTTCTAGCACTTCACATTTCGTCTTTATCATTTGTTTAAGTTGCATCCCTAACGGGGGATTAATCAATTGAAAAAGATACTTAACTGTTGTTATCAAATTAGCATTGCATGATTCTAGGGATTCTAAACCAGGTAGTCCGTTTATTATTATATAAAACTTTGTTTATGTGATTGTTATATTGTGTGTTTATTTATTTGTTTCACTTTTCTTGTTTTGCTTTCTTCATTCAAGTAAATTATTATTTAAAAATCCAAAATCAAATTAAATCAAACTTCCAAATTTAACTTTATAGTCGATAAAGGTTTATTATCTAAAGGCTGCCCATAGTGTCCACGGATTGATATCCGGTCTTGCCATCTACACTACACCGCGACCGGTGCACTTGCCGTTTGTGTGTGGTTTAGTTAGCGATTCCATTTTTAAAACTTGTTTGAAATTAATATACGCATTTCCACGCATCAAGTTTTTGGCGCCATTGCCGGGGACACTGGCAAACTTTAGAGAACTACCCGAGTCGTCTATTAAGTTATTTTGTTTTACTTGTTTTTATTAGATTAAAATTTGTTTGTTTTTTTTTTTTTGAAAAAAAAAAAAAAATGTGTTTTATCTGTGGAGGGCCCCATTACACCAAATATTGTCCAAACAATTCAGGGTGCCCCATGGATTTCAATGCTAACCCTCTTGTGCAGCCGCAGCCATATCCTTCGCAGGGGTGTTCCACATATCAGTATGATGACCCGTATCAGCAGTCACATCAACCAAAAAGGAGCTTATTCTTTTTGGAAATGCTTCGACTGCAAGAAGAGACGGCAATTGGAATAGAAAAAACGTGGAAAAAATTGAACGCCCTAAAAGAACAGGTAGAACCGGAGACTACAATGGATGTCTCAGTCCCACCTCCGGTTCAGCAGGAAGAACGAGAAGAAAATACAGGTAATCTCATAATAGATTTCTCGTGTAGTAATGAAGAGATAGATGCGCAACTGGCTGCATATAAGAGATGGAAGGGAGAAATGGGCATTGAAAGTCAACTACAAGGTAAATATTATGATTCTGATCTTAATTATTATAATTCTCATAAATCAGATTTACCCTTGTATTGTGAGGATGATGTCATACAGGTTTCACATTCGGAGCCCTTGTATGAAGAAGATGAGGATCACACTCATGAACCGGAGACGAAAATGGACGTTGAAGTCCCACCTCCGGTTCAACAAGTCGTTAATTCCAACTATTGGTGTGATGACTTTTGGAGTGATGATGAGGGGGTAGTAGAAGAGGCCGAGTTAGAGATGGTTGACTACACCACCCCGATGGAAGAAGGTGCGCAGCCTCCCGATAGTATGGACGATTATGAGGATGGTTGTTACTCCACTAACCCGATATGGGACAAGTCTGACGCATCAGAAGTGGGGGATGATCATACTCTATCATGGGAGGAGGAGTTTGGTGACGAGTTGGGTGGTTTACCAACTCTCGTAGATGAAGAGAGATTTGACCCAGTCGGCGATTTGACTGAACTAGAAGCATTATTGATGGGGAAACCGACTATGGAGTTCAAAGAGTCACCAAACTCAGCAGCTGAGCGAGCGGATAAGGAGTTTGATAGCCGGCCCGTGGAGAATCCAGGAGATGGACGCCCACCACGATCAAAGACACGGGAGAAGGCGAAAAGGAGCTTGGACGGACCTTTCGCGGAGATTCGGGGATGGTGCCGAAGAAAGAAGGAGATGGAAGCGTTGAAGTCTACTCGACACCACTCTTCTCATTACATGCCTCGAATCAGGTTTGGTCCAGGTAAGTTTAAATATTGGTGGTCCGACCCATTCAAGAATTTTAAACGGATTTTAAATTCCACCATTAAAATTTTAATTGATAACAAGGAACGGATGGAATTGAACGGGTTGGACCGGGGTTGGATAAAGGAGAAACCTCCTGATTAAATTCAAGTGTGGGGAGGTTTTGTAAATATTTGGGTTTTTAAGTTGTTTGTTTTTTGTCGAGTCAGTACTGCTTGGGTTGTTGCTTGTTTTTGTTTATGCAGGTTTGGATTATACCACCCGTACTCAATCTCTATTTAATGTTCTAAAAGAAATATCGTATGCTCGGATATGTAGTAACTGGAAGGGTTAAGTGCCGTTAAATTGGGAACTCCTGTCTAGGCTGGCATTCGCACAAATCCAATAAAGGACCCGTTGCCTACCTGGGGACCATCCCAATGAGAGTACCTATACCTATTAGGCCAAAGCATATCCCTCTTTTGAGCATATGAATTTTCGGGTGATTTCGGAGCTGTACGCCAATATCAAGTGATTTTCCAAGTGTGCTAGTTAGAGTCAAAGCCGATCGCGACCGAAATGCTATACGATCGAGCTGGATTGGACAAAGTTTTGAACTTATACATCATACAACCAGCTAAGTCCTTTCCAAATTATCCTTTGTCTTTTATTTCTTATTTACTTTAATTTTTGAGTCAGTTTAAATTCTACATTGAGGGCAATGTAGAGTTTAAGTGTGGGGATACAGGAATTTCATGCAAGTCCTGTCAAATTTGTGTTTATTTTTATTTTGCAAGTGTGTTTAAATCCATTTCTCATTTCCACATTGAGGACAATGTGTCTTTCAAGTGTGGGGATGAGGGATTTTGTATAATATTTAGTATATACATAAAAAAAAAATTAAAAAAAAAAAAAAAAAAAAATTTGAAAAACTTCATAAATGCTACACTTGTCCCGATCCTTTAAACGCATTTAAAACTTGAACATTGTGCAAAAATGTATGTCAAAAACATTTTAAATATTGAATTTACAAAATTTGAAAATATATGTTTCTTTAAGTTGCGGAATAGTAGGTTGTTTAAATCAGGTTTTTGTGAAAATTTTTACGAGATACTTAACATAATTTTTCAAACTTTAAAGTAATTTAACTATGCAATAACAAAACCTTTAACCCTTACAATACCACATGACGGTAAGATTTGAGCCTAAAAGTGTTCATTACATAAACACTACTTTCGTTTCATGTGTGTACCGATGTGTTGTATTACTTTAGAACTTGTACGTTTTGATACATTTCAAGACCTTAGTTTAGATATTGATACAAGTATAAAAGAGGCCTTAAAATCACCTTTTCTGTAAAAATTCACCATTTCCATTCGATACCACTTTGAGCCTGAAACCATTCGTTTGTTACTTGATAACCGGAATGGATTTTAGATTGATCTTATAGGAGAAGATGTAAAAAGGTCAACTATACGCTTCTAATATAGGTAGAGTCTATTAGGCTCAATGCCGAACGATCTATCAGAATTGGAAGTAATATTCGCTACAGGATTGAGAAAGACTTGATTAACTTCTTCGATAAAATGGTCTTGACGATCTGACCGTAAAAAGAGTCATGGATGAAAGTGGTGTGATGAAAAAAAAAAAAAAAAAAAATTCAATTCAGTCTCACAGTGTTTTTCTTGTTATATGGCCAGTTTTTGCGAGATAAGCTAACGGTGAAACCCTATAGTTAGTCACATCTTTGTAAATAAACAACCTACCCTTAAAACCCCATTTACCCATTTTAAGTTCTCTTTATCTGTATTAATTTCTAACAAATAGGTGGAGATTTGATTGACGTACAAGCATATAATAGTAATGCTACATAGTCTGGTTTTGAGAGTTCACTAAAAATTACATACTTATCATTCGAGAGAAGAGTGAATTCAGTGAGTGGTATTGTTTTTGTATAATTAATTACTTAAAAGTAAGAAAATTTTGTTTAAGTATTCTCGGTTGCTCGTTTCATTTTCTTGATTTATTAACCTTTTGAACGTTGTTAGTCTTGTGAAACATCTTTATTTAAAAATTTTTGTAGTTCATATTTAGATTTGTTTAAAGCATACGTTTCTGTTTAATTGTTTAAGTTTGATATGTGTTTAGGATTTTGCTTAGGGACAAGCAAAAGCTTAAGTGTGGGGATGTTTGATATGTATAGAATTATACATATCCTTTATATCAGATAGCCCCTGTTTCAGAAAGACTGTGCGCGTTTTTCCGTTGTTTTCGATACTTATTCGATAAAATTATGAATCTGCAGGAATGAATGAATTGTCTGTAGATTATGCGAGAAAACCGTACAAGATCGAAGAAGGAATCAATGCCGCGGGAAACATGCCAAAGAAAAGCAAACATTTGACCACAGTCAACGGTAGCGCACCGCTACATCAACAGTGTAGCGGTGCGCTAGGCTAGTGTCGGCAGAAATGTTCATTAAAGGGGTAGCGCACCGCTACTACAATACCTTAGCGGTGCGCTACCGGTGTAAACGACAAAGAAAAGTGCTAGCACTTAGTGCCAGCATTATTTATAATATTTAAGTGGTAGCGCACCGCTACCACAACACCGTAGCGGTGCGCTACGGGTGTTCAGGAGTCAAGTTTCGTACCTATAAATACCCGTGCCATCTAACTCGTAAAACAGACCTCTCCAACACAAAACCTTCGGGTTTAGAGCAATGTAGTCGATATTGGAGCACCTTTGGAGGTCTTTGGAGGTCTCGGAAGCTCTCGGTTCGAGTTAAAAGCGCCCCGGTTCTGACAAATGTCCGACAAACGTTAAGTTCTCATATCTTTTACTTTTTATCATGTTATCTTGTGTTTGTAATTGTGTTTACTTTCTGTATTTGTATAATATGTGTGCTTAAATTTATAAACTACCTGGGTTATGATGAACTAAAAGATTGTAATGTTTATTTGAAGTAATTTCAGTTATTTTATGTAATTTACATGATGTATTGTTGAACTTGTTTTTATTCTGTCCTTTAATTGTTTACAACTTGATTATTGAAATTAGTAAAGTTAAAATCATATTACTATTTCCATCCAAATTGTTAATCTTTTGAATATCATTTTGGGACTTGTCTTTTCGATAAAAACATTAACCTTCGATCAACAAGTTAATCAAGAATTAAAATCAAACCAATTAAAGATGCAAACTTACTTGGTAATTAGAAATAATTTCCATGTATGCTAGGTTATTAGTTAGCCGTTGTTGGGTAAATTGGGTGAATAATTCATTTACTTTTTCGCGTCTAAGGTTTCCTAGGAATTCAATGCCTCAATAATACTTCTGCTTTACGTGTTTAAAAGATCGTCTCACAACTTAGTCTCTGAGGTTCCAACGGTTGGATTCACGTAGGATTTGGTATCGATAACTCGAGCCGGTTCGTTCTAGCACTTCACATTTCGTCTTTATCATTTGTTTAAGTTGCATCCCTAACGGGGGATTAATCAATTGAAAAAGATACTTAACTGTTGTTATCAAATTAGCATTGCATGATTCTAGGGATTCTAAACCAGGTAGTCCGTTTATTATTATATAAAACTTTGTTTATGTGATTGTTATATTGTGTGTTTATTTATTTGTTTCACTTTTCTTGTTTTGCTTTCTTCATTCAAGTAAATTATTATTTAAAAATCCAAAATCAAATTAAATCAAACTTCCAAATTTAACTTTATAGTCGATAAAGGTTTATTATCTAAAGGCTGCCCATAGTGTCCACGGATTGATATCCGGTCTTGCCATCTACACTACACCGCGACCGGTGCACTTGCCGTTTGTGTGTGGTTTAGTTAGCGATTCCATTTTTAAAACTTGTTTGAAATTAATATACGCATTTCCACGCATCAAGTTTTTGGCGCCATTGCCGGGGACACTGGCAAACTTTAGAGAACTACCCGAGTCGTCTATTAAGTTATTTTGTTTTACTTGTTTTTATTAGATTAAAATTTGTTTGTTTTTTTTTTTTTGAAAAAAAAAAAAAATGTGTTTTATCTGTGGAGGGCCCCATTACACCAAATATTGTCCAAACAATTCAGGGTGCCCCATGGATTTCAATGCTAACCCTCTTGTGCAGCCGCAGCCATATCCTTCGCAGGGGTGTTCCACATATCAGTATGATGACCCGTATCAGCAGTCACATCAACCAAAAAGGAGCTTATTCTTTTTGGAAATGCTTCGACTGCAAGAAGAGACGGCAATTGGAATAGAAAAAACGTGGAAAAAATTGAACGCCCTAAAAGAACAGGTAGAACCGGAGACTACAATGGATGTCTCAGTCCCACCTCCGGTTCAGCAGGAAGAACGAGAAGAAAATACAGGTAATCTCATAATAGATTTCTCGTGAACCGTTGCGACCCGTACCGTTTCGACGCGAACCGTTTCGAACCGAACCGTTTCGACGCGAACCGTTTCGAACCGAACCGTTTCGACCCGTACCGTATCGAACCGAACCGTTTCGACGCGAACCGTTTCGAGCCGAACCGTTTTGACACGAACCGTTTCGACCCGTACCGTTTCGAACCCGAACCGTTTCGAGCCGAACCGTTTCGACGCGAAGCGTTTCGACCCGTACCGTTTCGACGCGAACCGTTTCGAGCCGAACCGTTTCGAGCCGAACCGTTTCGACACGAACCGTTTCGACCCGTACCGTTTCGAACCCGAACCGTTTCGACGCGAACCGTTTCGAACCCGTACCGTATCGAACCCGAACCGTTTCGACCCGTACCGTATCGACCCGTACCGTTTCGAACCCGTACCGTATCGAACCGAACCGTTTCGACGCGAACCGTTTCGAACCGAACCGTATCGAACCGCACCATTTCGACCCGTACCGTTTCGACCCGTACCCTATCGAACCGAACCGTTTCGACCCGTACCGTATAGAACCGAACCGAACCGTTTCGACGCAAACCGTTTCGACCTGTACCGTTTCGAAGCCGAACCGTTTCGAGCCGAGTTTTGTCCAAATAGTTTTGTCCCTGAGTAAATTGCCATTTTTCTCCAAACGGTACGGGTCGAAACGGTACAGGTCGAAACGGTTCGGCTCGAAACGGTTCGCGTCGAAACGGTTCGGTTCGATACGGTACGGGTCGAAACGGTTCGGTTCGATACGGTACGGGTCGAAACGGTACGGGTCGAAATGGTGCGGTTCGATACGGTTCGGTTCGAAACGGTTCGCGTCGAAACGGTTCGGTTCGATACGGTACGGGTTCGAAACGGTACGGGTCGATACGGTACGGGTCGAAACGGTTCGGGTTCGATACGGTACGGGTTCGAAACGGTTCGCGTCGAAACGGTTCGGGTTCGAAACGGTACGGGTCGAAACGGTTCGTGTCGAAACGGTTCGGCTCGAAACGGTTCGCGTCGAAACGGTACGGTTCAAAACGGTACGGGTCGAAACGCTTCGCGTCGAAAACGGTTCGGCTCGAAACGGTTCGGGTTCGAAACGGTACGGGTCGAAACGGTTCGTGTCAAAACGGTTCGGCTCGAAACGGTTCGCGTCGAAACGGTTCGGTTCGATACGGTACGGGTCGAAACGGTTCGGTTCGAAACGGTTCGCGTCGAAACGGTTCGGTTCGAAACGGTTCGCGTCGAAGCGGTACGGGTCGAAACGGTTCGTGCCGTAACATTTAATGATTTTTGGATTTTTTTAGAATTTTTATGATTTTTTAGAATTTTTTTGATTTTTAGATTTTTTTGAATTTTTTAGAATTTTTATGATTTTTTAGAATTTTTTTTATTTTTAGATAATTTTGGAATTTTCTTGATTTTTTGGAATTTTTTTAATTTTTTGGAATTGGATCAAAATGGCAACTGAAAACATTTTTTAAGGAAATCCCCAAAATACCCCTGTTACAAACTGGGTTTTTGGATGGAGTTGACATAATGATCAAAATGGCAACAAAATGTAAAAGTCAAGGACCCAGAGGGGAAAAAAAACTATTTAGATCAAAGTGGCAAATTTGGACAAAACTCAAGGACTAAAATGGCAATTTACTCTTAAAGACACGTATATATATTAAAGTTCATACATGCATTCAAAATAATAAACTTTCAAATGTTAGAATGATTATTTTATTCAAAATTTACGATCACTTTATTAAGTGATATATTTATTATTATTTTATTAATTTATATATTATAATTAATTTAACTGCTTCACTCATTTGGCACGTATAACTTCTAAAATATGACGTTTTATAAAATAATAAATATGCCATTAGAACGAGAATAATTTTATCTACATTTTGAACAAAGTTTCTTTAAAAACAGAGTAGGTCCAAATATAAAGTATTTTTATAAATTAGTTATTAAACGGTTCCTATGCTTGCCCAAAATATCTCATATTTTCATTGGTCAATTTACCCATGATACATCCTTTTAATAACATAAGTTTTTATATATATATTATATAAAAAATTTGGGAATGTTACAGTGACCACATGGTTCTTTGAATAAGCAACATTCTGTTGCTTTAGGTACATTGTTATTATGTTTTTAAGTGATTTGTTACATGTGTTTTGACATTAGTTAAGTTGGTTAGTTAAATGAGATGAATATTATGTTATGTTAGGATCTCAGTTTAGGTTTATTTTATTTGAGTGTGTTATAATATGTAGAGTTAAATGCTTGGTTGGTCCCTGTGGTTTGCAAAAATTGCACACTTGGTCCCAAAACTTTACTAATTACACTCGTGGTCCCTGTGGTTTTCAAAAATGCACTCGGTTGGTCCCTAGCCCTAACATCAGTTAAATTTCTCAGTTAAGTCCATGTTAAATGACCAAAATACCCTTGCTTATTAACTCTCTTTATAATTTAAATACTCCCTTTCACCACATCATCTTCCCCAAACAAACCTGCAATTTAGGGTTTCATCTTCATCCACACATCCTGCAACCCACCGCCTCCACCTTCCCTTCGACCCACCACCACCGCCGTCACCTTCAACCCACCACCTCCGCCGTCACCTTCAACCCACCGCCTCCACCTTCACCGTAAAACCACCACCTTAAACCCACCACAACCACTGTCACAAGCACCCTCACCGTCGTCACCTTTGACCCACCGCCTCTAATCGATCGAATCCGGATTCAATTGGCGGTGCGGCAGTGGGTTGCGGAGCAGGAGGATTTGGGGTGGTTAGGGTTAGGGTTGATGCAGGTTTTTCTCCTGAAATTGTCGCCCACAACAACCTGCAACCCCATCTCTCCATCTCGTTTTATAACTCCGGTGAATAACCAAAAGAATGAAACCGGTAATAACCGGTAAACCCAAAAGCAAGATTGTGTGTGATTGACCGTACACAGTGTGCGTGTGTCTTATTCATTTGCAGGTCGTTTCCAATGGCAGTTGGTAAGCATTTAGTGTGTGTATGTCTGTATCTATACACTCTGTTTTCTCTCTCTCTCTGTGCTCTGTTCATTCCAACAAGAACCAATCTTGATTGATCAATAATTTCACAACATTTCTCTTCCACAATATCCAATTCTTCTGCATCCTTTTCAAGCTCTTGATTTGTTGGATTTCAGTCTTGTTATGAGGTAAATTGTATGGATTACTATGTGCTCTGTTTTCAATGCACTTTAGATTAATACTTTCTGATCTGAGTGTGATTGATTTGGGGATTTTCATCAATTTATTTAGTTTAATTTGTATAAAATGAGCTGAATTTTTATTAAAGATCACAGTGGGAAAATTGGGGGTGGGTTTTTACTGATGGTGATTGTTCAAGACTCCAATTGCAGTTGCATTCCCTCGTCTCCGGTGCTCTTTCTTCTTGCGACTAATACCATTTGATTTGATTGATTCAAGACTCCAAGATCACAACTGATGGTGATTGTTGAATATGAAGGTGGGTGGTGGGTTTTTACTGATGGTGATTGTTCAGGGGTAATATAGTCATTTCACACATAGTTAACTAAGAAATTTAACTGATGTTAGGGCTAGGGACCAACCGAGTGCATTTTTGAAAACCACAGGGACCACGAGTGTAATTAGTAAAGTTTTGGGACCAAGTGTGCAATTTTTGCAAACCACAGGGACCAACCAAGCATTTAACTCTAATATGTATGTTGCATACTTTAAGATGGTTATAAAGTATGAACATTAGTTTGAGACAACTTTTAGAGTTGAGAGTATGAAACCTAGCTGTGAAATGATTGAAAATTGAAATTTACCATAAATATGATTACCAAGTTAGGAAAATGAGTTTTTAAGCTCGAGTAGGTCCTTATGTGTAGAAAGCTCGAGTTTCATAAACCTACAAATTTATATTTAATTGATTACATATTATCGTTTTTATTTTCTTTTTTTGTTGAATTTCCAGTTTGGATGCTTATATCTACCATAATCAAGTTAAGTTTCAACGGATTCCCTTCGTTTTTTTGTTTGTTGGCAGCTTTATAAAAGCAAATTCGTACATATACCAGATGTGATGGAATTTGTTTTGAATTTTCTACGCCGATTTTGAATTTTGGTTGTCCACTTGTCCTTTATACACCCCGTGTTAACACACACGGAACTTAAACTACTAGGTTATATACCATGGCTCGTTTTAATCCCACACCCAAACCCTTGTTTACTACCAATACATAATAATAGTTATATGTCTTATGTTATAAAAAAAAACTGAAATAGATAACTTATGTTATAAAAAAAACTGGAAATAAATAAAAGAAGTTAAGCATGATATAAAAAAACTGGAAATAGATAAAAGAACTTAGGCAAATTGGATTTATAATCCCAGCTTTCTCAATTTGGCCGATAATAATCCCAACTCAATCATTGGCCGATAATAATCCGAACTGGTCCACTTTTGGCCGATAATAGTCCGCCGTTAAAAATTGCTTAACGGAGGTAAGCTTTTTTTCGAATTAAAAACTAATGTTTTATGGATTTTGATCAAAACGAGGATACGAGTCGATTTATGTAAAACTTACCTCGAAACGATTCTTCAACTCGTATATTATTTTACATCCAATTTAGGGCCAATAATCCAATTTTACATCAATCAACTCGTATCCTCGTTCTAATCAAAAGTGGACCGATATATTTAACGCATACTATTATCGGCCAAAAGTGGTCCATTTTAGGGCCGATAATCCAATTTGCCTAAGTTCTTTCTCACATATTTTATTTTTAAAACCTTGGTAAAGACATCCAACTTTGTCATCGCATCAACAAAATCAACAGCAGAAATATAGTTGGATGGAGCAAAATGGATGATAATAGTACCTTCACCGGTCATAAAGTTTTTCAATTTTTGGACTGCTTCAGGTGTTGGCAGCTCTTTAATGTCATTGATGATTATTAACTCAAAGCTACTTTAGAAGTATGGTATTGGACCCGACTCAAACGATCCGTCCTTTTCGTTATCACATTTTATTATGTTATTTATTTTTGTATAATAACCCGCGAAGCCCAGCGCGATATAGTTTACACTACACTAGGTTGTGGTCTTGTAGAGACAACCCCTAACTAAGCCTGACCCATTGAGGTTAGGGTTGCCATGTATCCTATATAAGGTCTTCACCTCATTATTAGAGGGACATAGAGCAAACCCACTTTTTGTAGCTGGAAATAGAGGATTCTTCCTCTACCTGCCGTCTCTTCATCCCCACTTTTCTCTTCTTCTTTGTAGATCTGGATTCGACTAGAAGAACAAGGTGTGGTTCTCGGTCTCTTGTGGAAAGCGGTTCTAATCCCTCCTCGGGTGAATCCGTGTTTCTACATTGGCGCCATCGGTGGGGCCGTCAACAATCACATCTTGTTTTTTCCACGTTAATCTCCAGATTTGGGTTCTTTGAGTTAACTTTCGATCTCCGAATCAAGAAACTCCAACTGTGCCCATTCAAGCTCTAAATGGTTTACAAGTTTCGGATCTGTGGTCGCCGAACTTTTCGGGGTTTTTTTTTTGGGGGGGGGGGGGATCCACCGTCAGATTGTTGGAATAATCTTGATCGAGTCGGCACGTTATCGGGTCACGGGATAATATGTTAGATTGTATTAGTTTGCAAAGTGGGATGCATGGAATATAAGTCTTCACGTATGGAGGTTGCATGGCTGGTTGTTGAAGACTAAATCACATGGGTTTTAGTTAATAATATTAATTAGATAGAATTCGTAAAAGGGTTACCGAATTATATGGTAGTTGGTGGTACACGTTGGAAAGTGGTCAGTAGCTTTTACCGATTCTTTAGGTTGATATAGTTTTTTTATTGTTTTTAATATTCTCACGTTGGTTTAAGTGTATGGCTATATATATAGCCTAGTTGTTTAATGAAGATGTACCCTTTCTTTTGAATATTAAATATCACAGCAAGTTTCTTTCATTTTGCATACCACATATTTCTACACATTAATATTACACAGATACGAGAGTGAGTTTGTGTTGTGTGTGTGGAGTGGGACCTGAACCAACATTTGGTATCAGAGCGAGGTCGAAACGAGGGTGGAGAAACGAGAGCGGGTGAAGACGGTGTTCGCCGTTTTGAGAGTCGGTTCGGAGAAGAGGGGAGTAGCCCTCTAAACTACAAGGCTGAGAAGAAAAAAAAGACCGTGACCGTTGTCGGAAGAATTCTGACTGGAGACATAGAAGACCGAAGATTGTGACCGTGACCGCTGCCGGAAAGAAAGTTCCGGTGGGAAACAAAGAAGACCGCCGTTGGAAACCTTGTTCCGACGGGAGAAAAGAAGAAAGAGACCGTGGCCGGAGATTGATTTCTGGCGTGAGACCGAGGTAACCGAGACCGGTGGTTGCCTAAGAAAGACCGAAAGAAGCTTTTCTTGAAGAAAGCTTAGACCGAAAGACCGAGATTGTGAACCAAGATCGAGATCGAAGGGGTTCACATCAGACCGAGAAGAATGACCGTCATAGTGAACAAAGACCGAGAGTTCACATTAGACCGAGTCGTGAACCGAAGACCGAAAGTGTTCACGAGCAAGATCCGAGCCATGTATGGTTCGTAGCAAGAAGCAAGAGCAAGAGCGAGACGCGGGAAAGATAGCTAGCAAGATCGACATCAAGATTAAGGGGGTGAATGTTGGAATAATCTTGATCGAGTCGGCACGTTATCGGGTCACGGGATAATATGTTAGATTGTATTAGTTTGCAAAGTGGGATGCATGGAATATAAGTCTTCACGTATGGAGGTTGCATGGCTGGTTGTTGAAGACTAAATCACATGGGTTTTAGTTAATAATATTAATTAGATAGAATTCGTAAAAGGGTTACCGAATTATATGGTAGTTGGTGGTGCACGTTGGAAAGTGGTCAGTAGCTTTTACCGATTCTTTAGGTTGATATAGTTTTTTTATTGTTTTTAATATTCTCACGTTGGTTTAAGTGTATGGCTATATATATAGCCTAGTTGTTTAATGAAGATGTACCCTTTCTTTTGAATATTAAATATCACAGCAAGTTTCTTTCATTTTGCATACCACATATTTCTACACATTAATATTACACAGATACGAGAGTGAGTTTGTGTTGTGTGTGTGGAGTGGGACCTGAACCAACACAGATCTGTTGAAAATAATTAGCTTTTTAAATAACCTTTTACCAGATCTGACCAATGTGGTAGGCTTCTACCCTCTTAAAATTTATACTACATGTTTGTCGTCTTTTTCCATTTACCCTATCTCATATACAAATATTCTCAAGAAAATTGAATAAATTAAAAGTGAGACATGGAACATGGCAATTCAAAGATGCACGTTAGAAACCCGTTTACAATTTTTATAATACTTTTATGAGATGTTCGATTTGGGTGGAGGGTACAACAACTTTATAGGGCATATTTTGAAAAACTTTGCTTGTATGAGTTGAAATCAATCAGGTACTTCTGAGTTCTCACGCCAACTCTAGTCGAAGCTCTTATTAAATCTGCCACTTCTGGCGGAAGCCCTTATTCAACCCGCCACCTCCAGCGGAAGCTTTTAGTCAACTCACCAACTCCGGCGAAAGCTCTTACTCAATCCGCCACTCCGGGGAAGATTTACTCAACTCGCCTCTCCGGCGGAAGCCCTATATACACCTCGCCAATTCTGGCGGACAACTCTCTTCACCGCTAACTTCGTGTCTGACATGCCTCGTAATACTACGGGCCAAAGCGAATGATTTTCTTTGCCATGCCACCTCTTGGGCATATTTTGGTAAGCTTCAGCGTGTGGGAAAGGATGAGATATGTAATGCATATCTCTCAAAATTAGGTGACATCAAATAGCATAAGTTACCCTGCAGATATTATGAATCGATAACTTTAACCCTACACTAATTTGACACGTCTTGTTATTCTTGTTATGGACGAAATTTGGGGGTTGACTATCCTATATCTTTTTCTTGCGGAACTCGAGAAGTTGACGTCCAACGTCTGGCTCAGAGTTATCTAGGATTTCCATAGGACTTATTCCATACATGATTAAGCTTCCATCAATACCAAACATATCTAAGATTCCTCCGGTGTCGATACCATGCCCAACTAAAATTACATCACATCCACCCTTCAAGAATGTCAAAACCGGCAACCCTATGAACCCAAAGCATAAACATTTCCTTTTTTCTTGTTCTACAGCTTTTGGGCGTTTTAGAAAATACCTAGGCTTCTTTTTTGCTTCCTGGTCTTTTTCAACAAAGTTTATTCGATGGCAAACCGAATAGCCTTCCAACGTGGCTCCATGATTGTAGTGGAATCAAACTTGAATAGATTCTCAATGCTAAATTCTTTGGAGGACTTAGCATATGTGATATTAGCATTGGTGGTCATACGGGTTTCAAGAAAAAAAATTATTCGGTGTGCGGTCAAAGCGCATTCTCCTACTTTCAAATTCACCATTTTTGTTACGTATAACCTCATCACTAATGGTATATCTTCCCCAGTGTAACAACTCACCACTATCTTGTTTTTTCCTATGAACTAAGCCATCAAAATAGACTACACATCTTGTTATTGTTTGAGAAGACCGGAGACTCAAAGGAAGTATAGGTCTTAAGAAATTATTCAGATAGTCTTCTGCATTCTTTTGGTCTACCTCAATTACTTCAACCACTTGATATGGAACATTGCGGTCGGCTGCTGTATTGTTAGCCACAATAAACAACCTCGAAAAGTTGAAAACTTTTGGAGCAGCTCCCTATTACCCACTTCTGAAGCATATAACAAGTCATCTTCTCGACCTATTGGAACAATAATAGTTGCTTCAAGAGGCGGTTGAATGTCACTTGTAGAATCAAACTCAATGATCTTTAGAAATGGGGCGTGTAGCGTTGCATTTTCCTCGATCGTACTCCTGATAATGAACACAGTCTGTGCCATTGGATGGATCTCATCAAACATTGTGGAGTGAATAAAGCTTTCCATTTTTTTGTGTGTATGTGAAAAAAGAGTAAGGGAGCATGTTATAACTTATATATTATGTAGTAATCATAACAAAATTATATTGATTGTGTAACGAGCATTTTGGTTTATTTGTGTAGTAATCATAACAGAATGGCTATATTGTCAATTTAAAATTTAATCAACTATTGTTTGTAAATTATAAATGATAACTGAGAGTGTAGCTATGTTGTTCGATAAATGTGAATGAAGGAAGATGTAATTTCAATTTTAATGAGGTGTAAACCTTAAATCATATAGTGAGAAAGCACCATCTTAGTGTATTAAATCAAAGGTTTGCTAGTGTTGAATTGGAACTAATTATGACATTGTTAACTATACGTATAAGTGCTATATGACAAACAGAAAGAGAACATAACACTATAATTTGTGGTGGATTTCAAAATAAAACTAATGGGTATAATAAAGTAGTAAACTCATTTTAGAAGTATATTGGAAAAAAAGGAAAAGAAATTCATACCGTGGGAAATAATATAATAGGTGTTAACGGCTAAAAGAAATGATGACCGTGTAAATCAAATGGAATAAAATAGCCCCAAAGGGTTTTAAATACCGCATAATATGATGTGATAAGTGATTTGGATCATAATTTGATGGTATGTAAATGGTTTATAAAGAATATATTTTGAACATGTCAAAATGGTTATTTGGTAGTCTATGGCCAAACTTAGTGACCCATTATATATTACAAGAATCGTCCTTTATGTACGTCACTTATTGCAAATTGTGTCATTTGTCTTCAATAATTACAGAAAACGTACTTGATGTTTGCAAACACTTGCAAGTTATGTCCTTTAGCCCTAACTCAATTAATTTTTGTGGTTTTAATCTAACCAAATGGACCCCACATGAGGGTATTTTTGTGGTTAAATCTGACCAAGTGAACCTCACATGAGAGTAAAATGACCAAAATACCTTCATGTGGGGTCCATTTGATCAGATTTAACCACAAAAATTAACTGAGTTAGGGCTGAAGGACATAACTTGCAAGGGTTTGCAAACTTCGAGTACGTTTCTGTAATTATTGAAGACAAATGACACAATTTGCAATAAGTGACGTACATAAAGGACAATTTTTGTAATTTACTCTTATATATATATATATAGGGGAAGGTTAAAATGAGAACCACCTCGAGTTGTAAGAACCAGCGAGAACCACCCCCGCGGGGGGCCGTTGACCACGATTTTTTTTTACAACTAGATGTGTATATTTTAACACCCTACGTAAAGTTTGGGTTTAAACGGCGCGCCCGAGGGGGTAGTTTTTTACGCCCAAAGTTTGGGTTTTTTTAATTTCTTTTAATTTTTCTTTTTTTTTTAACCAAACTTTGGGCGTAAAAAACTACCCCCTCGGGCGCGTCGTTTGAACCCAAACTTTGCGTAGGGTGTTAAAATATACACATCTAGTTGTAAAAAAAAAATCGTGGTCAACGGCCCCCCGCGGGGGTGGTTCTCACGGGTTCTTACAACTCGAGGTGGTTCTCATTTTAACTTATTCATATATATATATATATATAGGGTACCTATATATATATAGGGGAAGGTTAAAATGAGAACCACCTCGAGTTGTAAGAACCAGTGAGAACCACCCCCGCGGGGGGCCGTTGACCACGAAATTTTTTTTACACCTAGATCCGTATATTTTAACACGGGGGGTAAATTTTGGGTTCAAACAGCGCGCCCGAGGGGGTAGTTTTTTACGCCCAAAGTTTGGGTTTTTTTAATTTTTCTTTTTTTTTTTTTACCAAACTTTGGGCGTAAAAAACTACCCCCTCGGGCGCGCCGTTTGAACCGAAAATTTAAACCCCCCACTAAAATATACGGATCTAGGTGTAAAAAAAATTTCGTCGCCGACGGCCCCCCGCGGGGGTGGTTCTCGTGGTTCTTACAACTCGTGGTGGTTCTCATTTTAACTTATTCCTATATATATATATATATATATATATATTGTAGTCGAAGATTCAAGAATAGTAATTTTAATTTTATAATAATATATATTTTTTTAATGATTTATTATTTTAATAGTGTAATATTTAATTATTTTATTTTCTTTTCACTTTTTAATATATTTTCATTTTTTTTTCTTTTCTCAAACCATATTTTCTCTATCCTTTATTTTCTACTTTTAATAATTATTTTTCCTTTTCTAAATCATATTTCTATTTTTAATTAATTAGATATTTTATTAATAACTTAAATTCGTTAATTTTTTCCCTTGACATTCTCGTATAAGTTTTGTAAAAAACAAAGATGTATTCAAAATAGAGTATTTATTTGTTATCATAAAACGGTACGATGATAAACTGAACCGATTTTCTGACGGTTTGGCTTTCTAAACAAGTTGCTTCTTTTTCAAATAACATTTGTTTTACCGTATCATTTTCTACTTTTCGCCGCAACGCGCGACGTCAACAAATCTAATTATCCCATATATAAATAAGCAAACCTTTTGTGCATAACAACTTGTAACTTATGCTTTAAGAGTTTTTCAAAAAAAAACTTGATTTTTTACTTTTAACCCAAAAGTTTTTAACTTTTGCAATTTTAACCCTACATAATTTGTTTTTTTTTAACTTTAACCCAAAACTCTTCATTATTTGCAATTTAACTTCACAACTTTTGCCACTTACACTTTTCATCTTTGGCAAATTTTCGGTTTATGTATAGTTCTAAATTTTTCGAGTTAATACGACGCAACGTACGAATGCGGTTCAACTTTTTTATGTTTTGTTTCAAATTTTGCAAGTTAACACGGCGCAACGTGCATGTGTGGTTCAACTTTTTTACCTACATTTTTTCATGCTTGACAGGTTCGTCGCAACACGCACATCCTAGGTAGAGTCAGTGTTGGTGGTCGATAACGGTTGTGTTACATTAGTACTATTTGACACCGTTTTACGTCCCGCCGCAACACGGGGTGTGCTTTGAGGGTTTTCCAAAGAAAAAATGGTTATGCATATATAGTTGTCGTAACCTTGGCTTTAGGGGTTTTCCAAAAAAAAAATGATTTTTTTTTTACTTTTCACCCTAAAGTATTTTATAAATTACTTTTAACCCAAAACTATTTGTTTTTTTACTTTTAACCCAAAACTTTTTATCTTTTACAATCTATTCGCACAACTTTTTTTTACTTTCAACTTTGGTCCTTTATAGTTTTCATTTTTCGCAAATTTTTCGCTTTATGCTTGGTTCTAAATTTTGTGACTTAACACATCACAATGTGCGTCTTTGATTTAACGTTTTTACGTTTCGTTCTAAATTTTGCGACTTAACACGACGCAACGTGCGTGTGTGGGTGAACGTTTTTTACATCGTCTATTTTTTCCCGTTTGACAGGTTTAACATAACGTGGCGGGTCCTAGATCGACTGCGTCTTTGGTTTAACCTTTTTTACGTTTCGTTATAAATTTTGCGAGTTAACACGACGCAACGTGCGTCTGTGGGTGAACGTTTTTACATCGTCTATTTCTTCCCCGTTTGACAGGTTTAACATAACGTTCTGGTCGTAGATCAACTTAGTTATAACTAAAGAATTTCCGCCGCATTGCGGCGGGTCTCAATCCTAGTTATGATTAAAAAGCAATATAAGTCATAAACAAGAGGCAAAATTCACCCCATTTTTACTTTTCACACTTTCTTTCTAATAAAAAAAAGTTTTCAAATTGTCAAAATTAACCCTTATAAAAATTCTTATTTTTAATTCTATACATAAATAATTGATATATGTATTCGTACAAAACTTTGGATACGACATAGTTATATAATTTAATAAATTTATTAGAAATGTTTAAAAAATTTGATAGACTTGGTTATATAATTTAACTAGGTTAGAACCCCGTGTGTTACACGGGGTTAAGCCAATAAAATATTAAATTATTAAATAAGCAAAAAAAAGAATAGAAACATTGAAAAATGAAATACTGAAGAAAAAAAAATATTCTTTAAGTAAATATTCTAAAGAACAACAACAAATAGTTAAGAAACTTTCTCGCCAACTGACTCGGCGGGGAATTCATTCTCTTACTCATTGCAAACCGGTTCTTGCCCTGCCTTGGCATAAACAGGCTAACTTTCCTTAAGACTGCTTTTGGAACATCCCTATCCTTCGATCGATACTGCCGACATTACTCGTTATGAGTCGAGGATTGGTATCAGATGACTTCACTTGAGACATAACTTCTTCCAATAACTAAACTTCAAGTCTTAGCTATCCGAAATAAAATAGTATAAGGAAATACTATCGATATTTCTTATTTTAAAATATTTACCTTAATTTTCGAACTCTAAATATATATGTTACACTAACCAATATTTTTTTATTAGATTAGGTCTGCTAAACATTCATACAAAATCAACTTTTACGATTTATAACTTATAATTATATTTTTTATTTAAACCTTACCAAGAATAGATTTTACGAAAGTGTTTTTATATTAGATTTATAATGATGATTATATCTTTAAATTACTTTACCAATTCAAACATGGTTATTCGTTGTTTATAAAAAATGTAAATAAACAGTTTTCTTATTACTAAATCCGTCCAAATAATACACAAGACCATAACCTATTATTTAAGAAAATGACCCAAAAAAAAAATTAAGAACCTAGCTATATATACAATTTCTTAAATTAAACTTTAAACTAACAAATAATAAATGAAAAATCTAAAATTGATTAAGCCCAGTGCAATCTTTTAAAATTAATCAAATTTAATATTTTATATTCAAAACATGAAACGTAAGTTGTTTGTTGAAAAAAAAGGTATAAAGGTATTAAATTTAATATTTTATATTCGAAAAAAAACATAATAGATTTGGTGAAAAATACTAAAAGGTGAAGGATAGAGTTTATGAAAGAGAGGTAAATAATGAGAAATATTTGTCATATTTTGAGAAATAGAATAACAAAAACTAATTATGATTTAAGTGGGAAACATAATTAAAGAGTGCCTAAGAGGCTTACATGTGTCCTCATTAGAGTTTCTTTTATTATATGTATAGATTAAGTTTTTAAACGTTAAAAACCTCATCTAAGTATAGTTTTTTAATTATAAATATATATATTAACACTCAGTTTATACTTTTTTAATTATAAATATATATATTAACACTCAATTTATCTATCTATAATTCTTACTAAATTATGTTGTTCAATTTTATTTGATTATCGAACATAGTCATCTTTGTTTTAATATAACTAACATGTGTGCTTAAAACTTGACATATAATATAACTAATAACTAGCCCAACACAATATATACGGAACATAGTCATCTTTGTTTTATTATAACTAACATGTCTGCTCAAAACTTGACATGTCGGATAACTAATAACTAGCCCAACACAACATATACGGATCAACTTTGCTTTGAAAAAAAAAGTATAGGCTCCTCTCTCTTTTGTTTACTAAATTTTAATGGTTGAAAATGACGATTTAAACTCCTATCTTCACTTTGCTTCTTTTAACTTTTACACATTTTATTTACTTCTCAGGGCGCTTAATTTCCATAGTTTTCACGCCATAATATAAACATAAAAAGATAACAATCTTTCAGATTACCTATTGTCATTCATAGTACATTTTCTTACAGACTCAATGTGTGAACTTAAAACATTACATAAATTAGAACCAGTAATTACCACTCAAAATAAACATAATCAAACAAACATGCAACACACCTATTTGGGTTGTTCTCCGGTTGTACACGTCACCGGTTAGGGCTTGTCGCTGTTGACAGTTACGGTTGGTTGCAGGTGGAGATTTTGATAATGAGAGTGGCAAGGTGAACAGGTATCAATTTTTTATGTTTAAAATGGTATTTTTGTCATTTTGTTAAAGAAGGGGATATATCATATATGTAACTAAAGTTTTAGGGTGGGTGGGTATATATGTAATTACGGTTGGAATAAAAGTATATATGTAATTTTCTCAAAAAAAAATTAAAGTATATGCAATTTCATGGGGGGGGGGGGGGGGGGGGGACACTTAAAAGAAGAGTGCATATGACACGGCAATGACCAATATTGCTGAGTATAAAACACACATGCAAATGCATAAATAACCCAAGTACGTCTTTGAAAACTACTAAGTTGAAATCGAACCACCAAAGCATTAAACGTAACTAAAGCATCAAACCACAAAAATGTTAATTGTTTGTTTCGTTAAATCATTATAATCTTTTGAATGATATTTTTCTTTAAAAAGTACGAAGTTTAAAAAAATAGAAAATATTAACAATTATACTATAAAAAGTCAAAAAAATAAAACGTTCTTTGTAAGACAATGAAACAAAAAAGTTAAATAGTTTTTGTTTAAAAAAATCTGAGTTAATAAAAAAAGAAAAAAACTGAGTTAATAATTAAAAAAAAGGCAAGAATAGAAGTTAGAAAGATGCTTAAAAAACCAAAAAGTTGTTTTGGGCCTCAAAGCGGTCAAAGCCAATGGAAGTCAAATTCCAGTCCAAAACCAAGAAGAACATGAATGAATGAATTAATTAACTAACAGTTAAAAACAAAAAAAAGGTTAAATCAATCATATTTTCGCTAAACACGAAAAGGCTTGTTTAGAAAATCAACATGTGTTTATCTCATTCGCTTTTGATACGTTTGGTTCCCTAGCCCCAGAGGCCGTGGAATTCCTAAACAGGGTCCAACGGGTTGTGAACAGTAATCTCTCAACCTTTAAGGGTCGTTTTGTCTTTAGTAGGATTGGTTTTGCAATTCAAAAGGAGGTTGCGGCGCAACTTGTTGCCCGTTTACCTACCACTTGTTTGTAATTTGTTACTTTGGGATCTTAATGAAAGTTATTTGTTTAATAAAAATAAAATAAAAAAAAATAACCGTTTAATGGTGTCTAAATATTCTAAACCTTTAGTTTTATGTGTAAAAAACCGTTTGATGATGTCCAAATATCCTAACCAAATTTGTAGTAACAAAAACATTACAAATCAATCTGATAGTTTATAACATTTATTAGGCAAAATATATAGTTTAAACCAGAATTTTATGGCCTACACAAAAGAAACTTCTCATAACATGCATAGAAGTTTACCTAGAATATCAAAATCACAAGAAACTGACATAAATAGTAATAGAAAACAACATCTAGGCGGATCTGTGTGTGTATAGTCTCACAAACTAAGAACATATAGTAATGTAAAGGAATCATGTTGAGAAACACAGAAATTTCAAGTTGTACTAGTTAAATCGCATTAATTCAACATATAAAGCGAAAATAAGATATGTTCGAAAGAAGGAAAAGCTAAATGACGAAGTTGAACTACTCTTGAAGGTTATTGAAGGTTGTAGCAATCTGTTGAATAGATTTTTAGAGAGAGAGTCAAGCAACCATAAATGTCACACCATGACTTTCCGGTGGGCCCGGACTTGGGGTTTATGCATGACGATTGATAACAGATATTAACATATAGCACGACGGAAGTCTTGGGATTATAAATTACATATTACAAAGTACAATCATCCGAAAGTTAAAAATAAATATACAGACCGAAAATACTAAAAGATCCACAGGCGGATCGAAAATAACAAAAGAAACTTTAGACTACTAGGCCTTGCGTGGAGTCGCAAATTCCAATATGTATAACCGAGCAGCTTCAGCCTATTCCGTATTTGATATTAAACCTGCGCTTAGTCTTTTAAAAATACATCATTTTTCACTAGTAAATACAATTAACCGACACATTTTGAAAATCTTTTCAAAATCATTTTATACCATTTGGTATATCATTTTCATAAATAACTTGGGACAAAGTAATATCCCTTGTAACCAGTTTTACATGCTTGTCAATACATATGGGCCCCGGAACTAAACTCCGATACATGATTAACCGACACGTCACGTTTTCAATAAAAGTATAATATAGCATTAGCGTCTGTCAGATGTATGCATACACCCCGCGCTCAGGTTGTGGCCACCTACAATTAAGTGAGCCGAAGATATCCATGACACATGGTCGTATTAACCCCCAATGTTTAAGTTATCAAGCAAAATGGATTAAAACGGATTATTTAAATTTTAAGCATCATTTGTCCATGATTTAATACCCGACCAAGCGGCTAATGTCGTATCCCAAGCCCGTATAGAGAAAATAGGCTAACAGTATTTACCTGAGCTTATCTTTACAAATCAAAGATGTTTTAAGCACAGCCGTTAATCAAAACAACTAATACAGGCGCAATTTACTGGAGGCTCCTAGTCTGGAATGGATGGAGTTATGATCTGTTGGAACATTAACGGGTCTTATTCAAGTCATAGGACTTGGACCAGTTAGCTTAAATAAAAAGATATGGTTCGCTAGATTAAGCGGAGACCGGGTAGAATATTCTTTAATCCCTCACGAGTATAATGACTTGTATAATCTAGGTCAAATAACCAAACATTCTAATTAGAACTGATTTGGAAAGGTTTTGACCCGATTCGGCTAACTTATATAAACTATGCTATACAAGTCAACTGTACGCGCATAGGCAACATCGAGTGATCGGATGGGTCTATGATAAGTCCAATATGCCAAAACATGTTTATTATATTAGCATATCAGTCTATAATTCAGATTATATGTTCATTATGTTTCAAAATCAATTTATGCGCAAAAAGGGCGTTTTAGGTATTATTAGGCATATTGTAGGAACTTTGCATAAGACCCGACAAATCATATGATTAGAAGGTATAACCCTTAGGGGTTATTCCTTACAATAATACGATCATATTACAACTTCAAATCAGTATCTAAACTATCCTAAACGGGTCAGAATCAAAAGTCAAAGCATAAGTCAAATTGTTTCACTTTCGGTTGCGAACCGAGCTCTAAGAAGGAAATGACAGGTTGGACATGATCTAACATGTCCTAGTATGTTATATAAACTGTTATAATGTCAAAATTTAATGTTTCGATACTTAGAAGTTCATTTAACGTTAATTACGAAAATCTGCATTTTTTAATTTTATTTAATAAAACCTTGACCCGTCATTTGACCAACTTAACATGATCTTCAGAAGGTGTCCTCATTGGTGATTAACACCTACATCATTACGATCACGTAGCCATATTCAATTCAAACATTGGCTTGACCAAAATGGTCATAATAGAAAGTCAAAGCAAAAGTCAATTTGCTTGACCTTCGGCTAATAACTAGCCTAATAAATGAAACAATAATGAGTTAGACCACTTACAAGTGTTCAAGGAAGACTAAGCTTTAAGTAGGAGGCCTCTTTAGATCAAAAGCACTCCAAGAGATAGAGAGAAAGAATCTAAGAGGTGCAAGTCCAAGTGAAGCAAGAATATTTATACTTGAGTTCATGCCCTCAATTCTTTCCAAGTGTGATCAGGGATGCTAGGGAGGTGATTAGTGTCATCACACATGTCCAAAGCATGAGAAAAGGTGGCAAAATCGCGGTATTGGTGGCAGGCACAGCAGCTGCAACTGCCAGCTGCAAATGAACTGCCAACGACCCTCTTGCGGACCGTTAGAGGAGAAGCCTTGCGGTTCGTAAGGGCTTATGGCGCACACAGGATTCAAATGCCTTACGGACCGTAAGGGACCGTCAGAGGCCAAAACTTTGGCATTTCATCATATTTGACCCCTCAACCTTCATCTTTCCACTTATTTATGTATTTGGTCCCTCTCGTCCAACTTACCGGGATTATTTGAGAGTTAAATGGACACGTGTTGCCATATTGTTCGTCAAGAATTTCTGAGGTGTTACAATAAATTATTTCAAAATCTAACTAAAACACATTGATGATGATGATGATTAAGATTTACCTAAAATTTCAAGGAAGCCCTAGAGGGAGAAAGAGAGGATAAAGAGTAACAAAAATGAAAGTTGTAATAATGTTTCAAATTCTTGGTTTATATACAAAATTCCTTTTATGTTTTCACAAATCTGTTGCTTATGTAGGATCGTTTTCAGACCCGAACGAGTCGATCAGAAGAGTTTATCTCTATACGAAAGGCGGAAACAGACGTATTGAGTTCAATTCAGATGAAATATCACTTTAAACTGTCCGTATATTGATTTTAGATCAAATACAAGTCTGTAGACACTTCGGCAGCACTTCGTTACACTGACCGGAAAGTTACATCTGATATCGCTTGAACACCTATATATAGACCCATGATTTCGCTTGATAGAGTTCCAAGCGAAATCAGAATTCCAAGCGGAATCTGATTCCGAGCGGAATTACATGCAATGGCCATTCAAGCGGAATCAGCCATTCAAGCGAAATAACATGAAATCTCGAACTACGTGCCCTAATTTTAACATTCTAAGTACAAGACTCGATACAAGACGAAGTCGACAGACGTATGCACTAACAGACTCCCCCTCGAATGTTGACGAGTCTTAAGTGTCGAGTCTTCGGTTGTCAAACCTTCAGTCTTTATCAGTCTTCTTGCTCTCTCCAAAAATTTTCCATTGTAAGCATCCTCAATCAATCTCTTTTTCTTTCTCGTAATCTTCAAGATCTGAAACTAGCTCTACAATCTTCAGACTCCCTCTTGATGTCATCAGACTCCCCCTTTCGCTAAGCTGGGATCGTAGTCTAGAATTCATTTTCCACAGGTTCTAAGATCGTAACCTGGCACTCATCTAACTTAGGTATTAGAACCTGGCTAACCTGCACAAATCTCTACCTAAAAATAAGTTTCACAAATTTAAAATTTTGCAAATTTAGAAACCACTTGCAGGTCTTTATTAAAAAATGATTTAAACTTTGATGACCACTTGAAAACACAACTTCTTCATACATTCTTTCCCAAACCTGTTCATCAAGTTTAGCACTTGGAATTTTGAAAATCAGCTCTTCAACATCAGTTGTCGAAAATCTTTTTGAATTTTTCAAAAATTATGCTAAAACACACTAAACTCTTTTTGGATTTTTGAATGTAATGAAATACAATAAAGAAATATTTACAGACACTATTTTTGTGAGTATGTGTAAGAGGATCATATCAGTTTTTGAGACAAATCACCAACACCGTTAAGCTTTAAACATTTTAAGTTCTAAACGATTCACATAAATTGACGATATTGTTGTCCACTTAAACTCAATCTAAAAACTTTCGAAATGCTTACCGATACGTTAAGGTATATTAATTTTGCACTAAATTCTTATGGACCCCACGATCTTAGCATATCCCCTCATCATGCAATACACAAACTCAAGTAATGCCTTTAAACTTTTATCAACTGTGATTTGTGCGAAAACAAAGCAGAATGTTTAAACATTAACAATCTGGTCGATACTTCCGTATACGCAGAGAAAGTCCAATGTTTAAACAAAATAAGAAAATAAAAATAAATTGAAGTTGTTTAAGCTTTAACCACCAGGTCGATACTTCCGTATACGCAGAGGTGATCCAAAGCTTAAACGAAACACCAAAGAAAATAAAGCAGAACGTTTAGGCAATAACATCCAGGTCGATACTCACGTATACGCAGAGGATGTCCAATGCTTAAACAAAATAAAGAAATCAAACAAGTTTAAATCTTTGCAAAATGAAATGCACAATCACAGCGACTTTTCAGCAAAGTTGTGAAAGTTCACAAACTTAACCAGTTTTATGTCTTTCGACAATCAGCGATTACTGAGTAGGCACACAATCAAGAAGGACAAAACTAAGTACTATGCTTTTGACCATGTTTCCCACTAGAACTAGGCTTTTTCATTTAAGTTTGTATCGTTATCGCAAATCTACTAGTCTAGCTGAGCCTACCGTCACATCTTTAGTGAGACCGTTTATCACATTTTATCTTTCCATTTCTTTAGCATGTCGTGACAGTCCACTGATGTACTATCATTTCCTCTTTTTGACAACAAAACTCATTTTTGCATTTTTTCATGTTTTTGGATTTTTCAAATTTTCAAATGTTTATGGATTTTCTGAAATTCTTACTCCCCCTAAAATTCAAACACATTTAACGGAAATTTGAAAACAAACTGTACAAACAAACTGACAACCGATATCAAATTACTTCAATTCACCATTCACTTGGCTTAAACAATCAGAACTCCCCCTTACAACAAACTATTTTCCCATTGTGATTTCAAAACACTTAAGTTTGTTTTAATCAAATGGTTTTTCCGGAAAATTAGTTTTGTTGATTTTATAAAAACCACTCGTAGGTTAGGGGATTCATCATCTTGTTCTCTTAACCACTTGTAAGAAAGATAAATCAAGTACAAGTTAATGCCCCTGATTAATCTTAAACATTAAGTACCACCTGTAAGAATGGTTCAATCAAGTTCAACCTAATGACCTTGATTTTACCACTTGTATCACAAACTCTTTTTCAACCACATGGCTTACCAATCAATACCACATGTAGGTTGAATTCTCAAGATGCCGATACCTAGTCCTCATTTACCAACCTGGGAGTTCCGGCAAGTCACACTTATACAAAAACAAATTTCATAAACAATAAATGATGCCGATTCATGCTCCGCGATTACCTACTTGGGAGCTCCGGCAAATCAGGTTTTTATTCTTTGAAAAATATTGACACCCAGGCCTGACCATCCTTGGGTGTAACCACTTCTTTTTCATCCTCACTTTCAACAAACTTGTAAACATTCTTTTTGGAAGCATAGAATTCTTTCACTCCTTTGGCCTTACCATCGACCATTTTTCCAAAAATGTGTTTCACATTTCCATTGAAATTTTTTTCAACATCAAATTTATTCTTCTCAGAATAAAATTGATTTGAAATCTCAACTTTGCCGATTTTAGATTTCAAATTCTCAGTCCGCAATGGTGGAAAATTCTCATCATCCAATGGCGGAACCGTTTTATCCTTTTTCATAACAACCTGTGGCTCCTCTGATTTTGTGGAATTAGATTTATCACCAGAATTATCACTTGAATTCTTAACAACCCATTTTTGGTTATTAAGTTTCTCTTTTCTTTTGAAAACACTTTTCGAACATTCACCAATCTCATAAATTGAATTCTCAAAAACTTTGAATCTGTTTGTTGGTGGTTCGGTTTTCTCAACAATTCCTGGCAATGTGACCAACCGTTTTACATTGAAAACAGGTTCTAGTCTCTATCTTCTTCTGAGCCAAGCTTTTCTTCAATTCATCTTGCTTCTTGGCAAGGAATTCTTTGTTCGTCTATTTTCTGAATGCTTGCTCCTTCTCTTCTTCAGTCGTTTTCCCTGAAACAAAAACAGTTTTTGGTTTATAAATTTTCTCATTTTTATAATTTTTCGGTGCAATAAAACCAAGTCCTTTCTTTTTGAAATTACCATTATGGTTTGATTTCTTTTGAAAACTGTAACCATAATTGTAACCCATTTTCTTGTTTAAACGTTGTTGAACTCTTGAGGTGTAAGGTTTAGGTTTTTCAAAAAGATTTGCATCCTTTATTTCAGAGATATTAATTTCTGTTAGTTTGAAAACCTTTTTAATCATTTCTGGTTTAACACCACTTATTGGAAAAGCATCATCAGAATATAATTTGTCAGAATCTTTCAAAGCATATGCTACTTTGATCGGTTCGTCATCCAAATTAGATTTTGATAACAAGAACTCTTTATTATACACCCGTTTTCCCTGTTTGGCTTTTTGATTTGACGTGTCGGACTTTGACTTTGACTCTGATTTTAACTCCGACATTGACTCCTCTGTTTCATCCTTATCCAACACCTGATCGACCATTTTTTTTATTAATTCGGACTCATGATCAGTATCGGACGACTTGAAAGTGACATCTATACTTTCTGGCAAATTATCTGTAGACTCAGACTCCCATTGTAAATTTGTTGCCTTTTCGACTTTTTCCGAATTCGGATTTCGAGGAGAATATTCATTTTCGACCGGGGGTGGACATTTGTTATAGACAACACTTGGTTTCTTACCAGAAATCTTCACTTCATCATCTTCTTTTGTTTTGGACTTCTTCTCTTCCGAAGTCTTTTCTTCTTCAAATGTCTCCATTCCTTCCACAATGGGATAAATCCTGTCAACAATAAAAGTATAACATGAGTAATTTTTCAACAATTCATTTACTCTATTTGTTTCAATTTTCTGAGTTTCCAATTTCTTCTCAAGTTCAGCACATTTTTCTGTGTAATAAATGACATTGTCAAGCTGCCTCATGTATGCCCCTTTGAGTGTATTCATTGCTACAGCCTGTTCACTGTTCGACTCACGGTACTTATTCATCTCTCTGTTCAAAACATCATAGGATTCTTTCAGCCTTTTGATGTTGTGTAGCAGTTCATTGTTTTGCTTTATCCGAGATTCACAATTCATACACTTCTCTGGAACTTTGACTGCATCAGCATCTGTTTTGATTTCAAATTCTGGAACTTCTTTGACTATTCTCACTTGAACTTCTTCAGTTTTTTTCTTTTTCTCTACTTCAGCTTGTCTCTTTTCTTCTTCTTCTTCTTCTTCTGCATATCTTTTCCATTTCTCTTCTTCAGCTTCCTTAATTTTTATGTATTTTTCTGCCCAATATTCATCAGTATAATCATTAATAACATGAGCAACGAAACCTTTAGCCAGGAATTCTTTGTCTGGGCAATAATCGACCCAACTGAAACCTTCTGCCAATTTTTCATCTTCTTGATCTACCAAACATGCTTTACTATCTTTTGGAATGTATTTATCCCAACTGAATCCTTTTCCATTATCTTGATTACCAAGACATGCTCTCTTTGAATCTTCAATTTCTTTTCTTCCATGAGTTGTCTGTGCCTGTTGTTGTTGATGTGGTTGTTGAGTAACTTGATGATATATCGCTTTTCTATAGTAGTCATTGTTTCCAAAGGGATTTTGAGCTCCACTTGCTTCACGATTGGTGCACTCCCTCTTGAAATGCCCTTTTTTCCCTGCAACGAAAACAAGTAACTTTAGACTTATCAAATCCTAAAGTTGAAACATTAGCATCACGAAAATCATCTCTGCCTGTAATTTGTTTAAATTTTTCAGCTCGTCTCAACACACTAGCTATACACCATTTTATATCCATCAATTCCATCTCCTCAGCATCAATTTGATCGTAATCCTCTTTCGTTAGAATTGGATTCCCGATCCTCCCTGCAACTAAACCTCCATAGGATTCAAGCACAGTTACCAACAAGGACATGTGGCTTTTAGCAACTTCCTCGGTATAATTCTGATCATTTTCAAGATTCAAAGCAATGTTGCATTGAAGAACTTTGCCACTTTTTGTTGTAGAAAAATGTGGATCAAATGTTGGAAATGAAGTGAATCCAGTTTTGCTGCTTGATCCCTGAGATGAACTTTCTGAAGAACTTTTTGCATTGTAAGCAGTTTCTACTTTTGGAGAAAAATTTCTCTTTTCACCAACACCACTTTTGAAATACAATCTGATGTCTTGTTCTCCATCATAATTCTTCATTCTAGTGATCTTTCTTTGCTCCATCTCTTGAGCTTCAAGATGTTTGATGAACCCACCCAATGTTAGCTCGCTATATTCCTTTTTATTATTCCTCAACATCATCAGAAATGTTCCCCAAACATCATGTGGCAACGCATCAGCCAGCTTCTTGTCACACCCCGATTTCCACGTGTCACCGGTGGGCCCGGTGGGGAGTATCGTGACGTGGTTGGCAACATAATAGTAAAACAACACAATATATAATATGCACAGCGGAAGTAATTTAAAGATACATTTCAACTGAATAAAATATTGTAATATCGTGTATCACAAACAGTTGAAAGTTTATCCACAGTTGGATCGAAAATAAGAAACAGTAGTTCAACAGACTTTAGGCATCTTAAGCTTGCGAGACTTCTATTGATGCTAAAGAGAAATCCCAGCCAATTACGCTTAGTACCTGCATTTAATCTTTTTGGGAAAATACGTCAGTTTACACTGGTAAATACAATCAACTGACTCATTTTGGAAAATGATTAAAAATTGATTTGGATGCACGTGGCATAAACATTTTATAACTTGGGATAATTATTTAAATATATAATCTTGTGAACGAATTACATGTTCCTTATGCGTTCAGTAGCCCGGACGTACCGGGTTAAAGATCAATAGACACACCACATCAACTATTTATGCACTAACGAGTGTACGCCTACACTCCGCGCTTAGGTCGTGGCCATTTCGTAAAATGATGCCAAGGATATCCGGGACATGGTCATTAACCCCCCAAAGGCTTTTAAGTAAACAAAACTGTTTAAACGGGACGATCAAATTATTCAATTAACCACCAAACGATGGAAGATTTGATGCCCGACCAAGCGGTATTTTATATACCGTAACCCAAGCCCGTATAGGGAAAATAAGTTAAAAGTATTTACCTGAGCAAAGTAATAATCACAATAAGCAAATGCAAGTAGCTTTTACTGGTCCTCCTAATCTGGAACGGAGGTTTATTATAACCTATTAGAATCCTAACGGGTCTTTAGTTAAGCTTAAGCTTAGACCGGTTAGTTTCAAAGATACGGTTCGTACGCACGATTTAGCGAAGACCAGATAGATTGTGATTTAGACCCGACAAGTTCAGAGACTTGCTTAATATGGGTATTTCATACACATTCTGGATTTTGAGATAAAACCGATAAGGTTTGACCCGTTTTGACTAATTTATGTAAACTAGTTACATAAACCGAACCGAACGCGTAATAAGCGTAACGGGTAATTATTAGAGCCATATACAGGTTTCCTAAGTTAATATGCTTCAAATATGTTGTGACATCAGTAAGGTGTCTTTTATTATGCCCGAAACGAACTTAAACACAAACTATGCCCCGTAGGGGTAGTTTGGTCATTTTCAAGGTTCTAAAAGAGTTTAAGTATTAACCTGAGTTACAGGTCTAATGTAATCAGCAAAAATACTTAATTTGATAAGTTATAACAGTAGGGTAAAGTATGTATGTGAAATTTATCAATTATAACCAAACTATGCACCGTAGGGGCATTTTGGTAATTTCACATAAGCCGTAAAGCTCAAAACTGAAGTCTGAGTTAAACAACTTTTGCTTACTGCTAAAATATTATAATTTACCTAAAATATCAGTAGGTATCAACCCTTGTATGTTTAAAATAGTTTTAGTACATACTATGCGTTAAAACGCTTAATAAGGCGATTAAAAGCCATTTCCGGGTTCGATACATAAAGCTGATATTTTTTATTATTCCAGAAGGCTTAAAATAATTTATTTATCATATGTGATCAGTAGCAAAAGGTTTGGAGTCAATTAGATATGTAAAACTCATTTTATAGCCCGTAAGGGCAAAACCGACAATTACCGGATTAAGCTTACGACTATTAATTATGCTCAGCCTAAAATTAATTACATCAGTGGGTAAGAAGTTTGATATCAAAAAGTGAGTTTAAATAGGCTATATGCTAATTACGCCGTTTAATTAACATAAAGCTTTCAATTTACGCTAATGAGCATAACTCTCAAACTACACCTCAAACTCATGTCAAACTTTGGGTACAAGTTTATATATCAGTAATTAAGGTTTCTACACTTTTACATTTTTAGAAATCACGTTTTAAGGTGAAAAGGGAATAATGGTCAATATATGAGCAATTAACGGAATCATGAGTATTAATTGGATAACTAATGAACCAAGGCGTATAATCACAGAGGGTTATACTAGCATGTAACCTAGTCCAATTAAAGCTCTGAGGCATTTCTAAAACATGCCTAAACGGGTCAGAACTGAAGTCAAAGCAAAAGTCAAAGCTTTGCGACTTTCGGTTCCGAACCTGGTCTAAACAGTAAATTGTCGGGTTGAACATGTTTAGACATGTTCTTACACTAATTACCAAGTTATATTAATGATCAAACAGGTTGTAGGGGTTCTACATTGCTAATTATGCATAAATTAGAAATTAAGCATTCTGTTGACTTTTTATTTACAAGTTTGACCCGACATTTGACCTAGTTAGAGTGGGAATCAGGGAGAACCCTTTTAAGGGTTTATTACCCACATAATTACCAACTTATAACTACTTTCAATTCGACTAATCACTGGACCATTAGTGATTAATCGTTAAGTCAACCGTTAATTACGACGGTTTGACTTTTAAGCTAAAACTAAGCAAAAACTTAACTAAGGAAGGTTAAGTAAACTTACTGAAGTCCTATGCACGAAATGTGAAGCTTAGAGAGAAGTCTTTAGCTCTAGAGATGCTCCAAAGTGCAGATGGAAGGTGTGAAGAACTTGTTGCAACTTAGTGGCCTTTTATAGTGTTCCAATCACCATAGATTGTTGACATCTAAGTCTACAACTGACCACAATTCATCCACAAGTGTCCCTAAGTGTCTAGGGGTTGTTTAGGGGTCAAGCAAGATGAGGAAAATCGATTTAAAGGCAGTTGCAAGGGCTATGGCAGACAAAGGTCCAACAAAATCGCAATTCTGATCAGATGTGGCTGTCGCGTAGCGCGACGGCAAAGGTGTTAGTGCTCGCGCTACGCGAGCATGTATGATCCAGCCAACACAATTTTCCATTAATTGCAGTTTTGGCCCCCGTCCTTCTAAAGGTCGCTTCCACGTCTTGTTTTGCACAATGAACCCTCTAAATTGACTTATAAGGGCCTTAAGACATTTACCCACTTTGTTTAGTCCTCGGTTAACTTTATTGTTACCCGAAAAGTCATAAACTTCAACGTTGACGCTTTAACCCCTTGTATACGATTTTGATCATAAATTTCTCATACGATAACGAAACTTTATGAAATTTATGTCGTGCATTCTAGTGAGCATAATTAACCGTTACAAAGCTTCGGGTTTGTCAAAAGGTCACTCAGAGGTATAACTTAAACATGTTGACACATTTAACCTCTGTAGTTTGTAATCTCTCACTTTCTTTCATATTTAGCTTCGTATGATCCATGATTTATTCGTTTGAAGGTATGAGCATCATGTAGGGTTAATGTACAATATATTTATTCACTGTTGACATTTAGAACTCGTATATTTACATACTTTCCATGATTGTCAACTTTAATCCTTTTATAACATTCTTTCATACATTCAAACATATGACACGTGTCAACACATTATAGGACGTGAATTTTCGAGGTGTTACACTTCTCAATCAACTCATCTTTATTTTTGTTGATGCCCAATCTTGTCATGTTTTTCACCAAGTTACAATATCTTTCAATAATCTGCTTGGTGCTTTCCGTTCTCAAACCACGGAATAGATCAAATTCTTTCTTCATAAGTGACATCTTGTTTCTGAGCATATATTCACTACCAAGGGACTTTGCTTCTAATTCTTTCCAAATCAAATATGCACTTCCATTGTGTTGAAGTAAAATCAAGATATCTTCTTTAATCGCTTGTTGCAACAAACTAATCATCAATTTCTCATCTTTGTATTTCTTTTTCTCCACTTCACTTAATTCTCTAATTGGTATTTTCACCTGATTGTTCCCGACTGGTCTAACATATTGAACTTTCGTATGTTCCCATGCATCTAGGTGATAAGCTTCCACCCAGTTACCAAAACGTTCAGACCATCCACTAAAATCATCAATATCCATAAGCTTCGGTGGTTTTTGCATAGTTCCCGTTTCATTTTCAAGCATCGTATTTTGAGCTACAGTCATCGGACTAGCAAACGCATTATAAAACTCGTTCTCCATGTTTCATTTTTCAAAAGATTCACAATCTGCCAATTTCAAGCGGAATACTCTTCTCAAGCGGAATCACCCTGAAGCGGAATATCTTTGAAGCGGAATCTCAAATTTCAAGTGGAATAAACCTTTTTCTAGCGGAATAGGTGATTTCAAGCGAAATCACAAGGCAATTTTAAGCGGAATATCGTATTCAAGCGAAATCAGCAAGTATTTTCAAACGGAATCAGGAACAATGTGTAGTTTCAAGCGAAATCAACCAGACAGTTCAAGCGGAATTAGCATGATGTCAGCAATTCGATCTGATTTTGGTCCAATAGATCAAGTTTTAAGCCGAGTTTAGATCTGAAACTTTCAAGGGTTTATTAAAACATCATTACGCACTCATTGTGAAAAAATTAGCCAATTTTAACCGTGAAAACTTGTTTAATTTTGAAAAGAAGGTGTAGAAAACAGAAATTGCAGCTGAATTGGTATGAACTCTTCCTCCTGAGCTCTGATACCACTTGTAGGATCGTTTTCAGACCCGAACGAGTCGATCAGAAGAGTTTATCTCTATACGAAATGCGGAAACAGACGTATTGAGTTCAGTTCAGCTGAAATATCACTTTAAACTGTCTGTATATTGATTTTAGATCAAATACAAGTTTGTGGACACTTCGGCAGCACTTCGTTACACTGACCGGAAAGTTACATCTGATATCGCTTGAACACCTATATATAGGCCCATGATTTCGCTTGAGAGAGTTCCAAGCGAAATCAGAATTCCAAGCGGAATCTGATTCCGAGCGGAACTACATGCAATGACCATTCAAGCAGAATCAGCCATTCAAGCGAAATAACATGAAATCTCGAACTACGTGCCCTGATTTTAACATTCTAAGTACAAGACTCGATACAAGACGAAGTCGACAGACGTATGCACTAACAGCTTACACGTGTCTTCAATTAGGGAAATTTTTAAATAGAATTGTTGGTGATGTGTGTAAGTTAACTTGCATTAACGAAACTACAATATGATTAATATTATTCTTTTTATTTATTATGACTAAGTGATTTTCCTAACAAAATAATTACTAGGGGTGCAAACGAGTTGAGTTGCTCGGGCTTGACTAAAAAAAAACTTGAAACGAGCCGAGGTTAAAAACAAGCTCGTTTAATAAATTAGTCCGAGCCTGATTTTCGCTTATCAAACACGAAACGATTCACAAGCCTAAACTAGCTTATTATTTATATACAACTAGGTTTTTACCCGGGATTGCTTCCCGGGCTCGGGAAACTTAGTTATATTAATTACTATTTGTTACTAATACGACCACATTACATCAACCATCTCATTTGATTCAACAACAATGTCTTCAAATCACCGGATTAGATCATGAACCCATATTACAGGTCAAACAAAAGCCCAACAGGACCACATGAATAATATCATTTCCACTTTTACTTCAATGCACTTACATGATAGGGTGATTTGGGATTTTGGAAATATGTTTGTTTTTGTACTTCTTTACAAAATAAGATGTTGACCAAAATTCAAGCAGATGTTGACCAAAAGTCAATCAGATGTTGAGCATAAACACTGATTCTATAACAACTGACACTACAAACACTGATTATATTCAAACTAGTGATACATAAACACTGATTCTTCATTCCACCGTTGTAATCTAAGCACTGATGTTGAGCATCAGTGCTTTCTTCAAAGATGGTAGCACATGCAACTTTTGACGATACTGCAACAATGATACTGCAACATCGATATTGAAAGGTTGATGTGTGATGAGAAGCTTCATTGAAACGACGATTTGAGAGAAATTGATGGTAACTGCTTTTAGAAAGGAATTTTGAATTTCATTCGACAGTGAAAACCCTGTTTGGGGTTTTGATCAGGGTTTTATAGGTGGAAAAAGTGTATGCTGACGTGGCAGCGGTTACAAAAGATCTGCCCGCTAAGTATTGTCCACGTGTAAACCGCTGATGAATAATGGATGACAGTTGTTAGGAAACCACTGATGGAACAATATCAGTGGTTTGCAATGGTAACAATGTAAACGGTGGGTGGTTTTTAACTATCAGTGGATAGCCTATCAGTGGATTAAAACACTGATGTTTGATCAACAATGCTTAACAAGGAAATGAGAGAACAGAGGTTGACTTTCAGCAGTGGACAACATTTAGTAGAAACAGGTGATTGAACCAAAAACAGTGGTTATGACAGGCTTTTAAGGATTAATGAAAATTTTTCATTTTTAGCTATTTTTAAGGATGGATTTTTGATTTTCTGAAAACATTTTAAAGTTTTTATTCATAGAAAAATAGGATTTTGCTTGTTATTCCATGTTTAGCATGCCCATTCTAGAGATCAAGCTTTCAAAGGTAGATGTGTCTAATGCTTTTGGTAGCACATCTGCCAGCTGATCTTTTGTTAGCACATCTGCCAGTGATTTTGAGAGAAATGGATGGTCAAATTGTAAACATTTGTTTTATCTTTGCACTTTCCTGCTGACCATCAAACGAACCTTTGATACTATTAAACCTCTATTGACTTACCAAACATATGTTAAGACACAATTCAACATCAACATAATATGTTCCCCACCAAACCAATCCTTAACACTATTAAACCTCTGTTGACTTACCAAACAGATGTTCAGACACAATTCAACATCAACATAATCTAAATCTTACTCAAACACTAAATAATAAGTAAAAATAAAACACAACATAGATTCATAAAATTAAAATTTATTCATTTATTCATGACCTTAAAACTAAAAGTCCAATAATTACATCACATACTGAACAATATTAAAGTTCAAATCTAAGAATAAAAGCAAGAATTAAGAAACTTTAGTTTCAACTACATCGATTGCTGAACCTCTTAATGTATGTCCTTCAGGATCGCCATGAACTGCACGTCTCTATCACCACACTCTATATTACTGACAACAAAAATAAGAAACAAACCTAAAATGCAAAGGTCTCTTCTCAACTGTTGTAGCACATCTGAGTTTTCACGATATTGCACGAATCTATCTATACTTTCTACAAAAGAAGAAATCCCAATGACAAACCTGACGCAAGAAAACCTGACTTTCGATTTAATGAAAATCGAACAATGCAACTTTTCACGATGTTGCAACAATGATACTGCAACATCGATATTGAAAGGTTGATGTGTGATGGGAAGCTTCATTGAAACGACGATGTTGGAACAATGATACTGGAACGATAACATGTAAACATAATCAACAAACATTCGAACAAAGAAGTGTAATCGGAGATTAGCGGCTGAATCACGAGAAAGATGCATTTGAGAGAGAGAGAGATACGCTCACATATATCAGCGAGCGAGATTTGAATGTGAAACCAGATAATTATATCTTATTTATAGGATTAGAATATATGGTTTGAATTTTGAATTTCAAAATTACTGATATTATCAGTAATTACTGATCTGATTTGAAAGTAATTGTCATGATGTTTATTGGGAACTGATGTTTATTGGGAATCGACAGTAGTGTATATCCTTATATCCTGCTTTATTAAACTATGAAATATTAAATATTAGAAATGATATACAAAGTAGGAAAAAAAAAAAAGAAGGTCAATTTTAAATTACCATTTTGCATATTTTGAATTTCAAAATTACAGATATTATCAGTAATTACTGATCTGATTTGAAAGCAATTGTCATGATGACTTTTCTAATTTTTATTTCAACTTTAATTAAGTGATAATAACCGTCAGTTTGAAATTCACATTTTGCATATTTTAAATGTCCAAAGCTCAAGAAATTAGCATTAATTACTGATTTGATTTGCAACAAATAGTCATCAAGATTTTTTTTTAATTTAACTTTAAATTTTTATCATGAAAACAATGTTGGAGGAAGTCTTACCTCATTGGAATGTAACGATTAGGTAAAATGGTAATTTCATTGTAATTCTAGTTTTTATTTGATAATTTCAATCTATCACTAATTAACACCATCAATAATAAAAATATGAGCAGTGGCTGTTTTTTAGGAAAATCGCTGATGGTCAATATCAATAGATGTCAACAATAAAAAAGTGAGCAGTGATCATTTTTTCCTATCAGTGGACACCCAACAGTTTTTTAAAAACTGATGTTTGGTCAATCAGTGGTCAACACGAAGATTGAAGAAACAGAGGTTGTATTTCAGCAGTGGATAACTTTTAACAATCAAATGTTTGAACCAACACAGTGGTTGTAACAGGCTTTTAAACAGATGTTTCACCTTATATATCAGTTGTTTGGACTTAAACAGAAGTTTGACCTTAAACAGATGTTTGGCCATAAACAGATGTTTGGCCATAAACAAATGTTTGTCTGGACTTGATTTTTATTTATTAGTATAAAGATGAAACAACAATGTCTTCAAATCACCGGATTAGATCATGAACCCATATTAGAGGTCAAACAAAAGCACAACAGGACCAATAGTCAAATAGATGTTGACCTTAAACAGATGTTTGGTTTAAAGCCAAACATCTGTTTATGGCCAAACATCTGTTTAAGGTCAAACATCTGTTTAAGTCAAAATATCTGATATAGAAGGCGAAACATCTGTTTAAGGCAAAACATATGTTTAAGGTCAAACATCTGTTTATGGCTAAACATCTGTTTAAGGTCAAACAACTGTTTAAGTCCAAACCTCTGATATAAAAGGCCAAACATCCGTTTAACCCTGAAAAGATGTTTAACTTAATAAGATCTACTGTCTTCTCACACTGTTTTCCTCTTAAAAACACTGTTCAACCTAACATGGATTTCCATTAACTATTGACCAAAATGCAAACAGATGTTCAAACCACTGTTTGTTATTGTACTTCTTTACAAAATTACATAGAATTCAAGAAAACGAAACAATGACTTAAAGAACTATAATTTAACACATAATCTAATCGGGCAAAGCAATCTATTATCTGACAATTCCCTGATTTTACAACATGAAACAAAACATCATCATCTGCAATAATCAGATGATATTAAATATACATAATAATACTTATTCAGCTTAAAATTACAACGAAATTTAAAATATAAGAACAACACCAAGAAATTTACGAACCTAACAACAAAAATTTAGTGCTTTTAGCTTAAAATTTAGTGCTTTTAGCTTTAAACTCCATCAATGTATATCTCCGACAATCGCCATGAACTCCACGGAAGTACTCAATGCATCAACATCAGGATTTATAGAAACCTGATCTCTCGTGAACAGACCAAGATGCAGTACATGAAAACACTTCTTCAGCTGTTGAAGAGTAGCCCTGTCCTCATATGCTTAATCCTTAACTTTGTTCATAAAGAGCTGCTTTAAACCAAACTTTATGCTTCTTTTAATACAAAAAAGGCAGGAAATACCATTACTCTAGTAAGATAAAATCTTATCTTACAACAGCAGCAGATCTTTTCTTGCGTTTAGTAGGAACTACTGTGAGTTCTACATCATCATCTTCTGCCCAAGTCAATTATATTCATCATTTAGTCATAAGCAAAAATTATTTTAACTGTAGATTTAATAATCTTTCTTTGTGTTTAATTTAACTTTATGCTTCTTTTAATACAAGCCTATAATAACCCGCAGCAGATTGTATGAATTTCAAACAACTGTGATTAGACTGAAATATAAAGCGAGAATTAGAGTATATCACTTCAAAATTAAAAACTGAAAATTTCAAAATTGGAGTAGCAAAAAACACATACTTTAAACGATTTTGGAACAATGATACTGGAAACAACTGTAGAACAATCATCATCATCATCATATGCACCAGATCATTCACAATCATCATTTAGTCACAACTCAGATAACAAAACTTTAGTAAAAATAAAAAACAAAAACACATACCATGATCAAGGCAAACCACATATCACCAAAAATTAACCAAACAATCGGAAGATCCAAATCTCAAGCAAATGAAACCCTAATTTCAAAAAGAATAATCGATGAACATATTCACAAATCAATAATCAACAGATGTTGTACTCATATCATCACCGTTAAGAAAAATCAACACAGATCTATAAACATACAAATCAAACCTCAAGATGAAAGAATCTTGTAAGAGAAACACCGCAGAACCCTTAGCCGGCGCCCCATCTCTCGATCTAACTCTCGAACGAAACCCTAGCAATGGTTACATGAAAATACCCAAAACACAAAGGATTAGTATAAATAAGAGGAAATCATGAAAGTATTTCAATAAAAAAAGAACAACAAACCTTTTGAATGAAGATAATCGATGAACAAAAGAAGATTTTATGGTGGCGTCTGGAAGAAGATTAGGGTTTGGATGGAGAGAATGATCTCAATAATTGAAGGATGTAGGCCAAAATCTAATTTGAAGAGATGATATAGGAAAAAAAGGGGACGGAGCACTATTCAACGGCTTTGCGGCGATTCTCGACGAAGAAGATGCTGCTAAAGTTGCAGGTTTATTATGATATTATTGTTGGTGTAAGTATCCAGATATAGGGCGATTCTCGGCGGTGGTGATTGTTAAAGGGGGTTAGGGTTTGTGAAGTTTGAATCGCCTGAATATAGAGAGAGAAGGAACCCTAGGCGTTTCAAAACAAAGATGAGAAGATAGATGATAAAAGGAAAAGGGGATGTCACTGTTGGACGAGAAAAAAAGCCCTAATTTACTGACACGTGGCCCAAATCACCTTTCATTTATTATATATAATAGATTAGGATAGGTTCTTATTTATTAATAGTGTTTAAATTTCTTTTTGTCTTTTCTATTTTTGTCATATGTGTTTATATTTTTTTGTCGTATAGTGATGTTTTTTTAATCTATTATCATTTTCGTCTTTTAGTAAATGTGGTTTTTATTTTCAGTTCCTTAAGTTTGTACGTTTCACTTTTTGCCTTTTAAGTTTTGTTTTTTTGTTATCTTTAAGTTAAAACTTTCTTGGTATAAATTTGAGTTTGTCTACGTTTTACATCAAGTGGTGGAATAAATTTGTGTTTTTGTTTTACGACTCTTTTCAGTTTTGGTCTTCGTTTGCTTAATACTTAGCACAGTTTTACGATCTCGCACTCGCAACGCGAGGGCTAAACACTAGTTATAGAACAAGTTGGGTCACATTGGAGCTATAATAACTTTTTTTCTTTCTTTTTTTTGTTGATTTTTGCTTTTTTTAACTTTGAACCCTTAACTTTCAATCTTATTACTTACACCCCTTATCTTTCTAAAAACTTTATAAAATGTTATTTTAACCCCCTTAAGTTTTAAGTGCTTAACTATATATATGTATGTGTCGGTATACATTCAAGTTGATTTACGTTTCCACGTAAAATTTGTCGGGTGAAATATAATACGTTTTAGCGCATATTTTTATTTATGTTTCGGTTGGTCTACGTTTTGATGTAAATGCTATTTGGAAACGAGTCGGGTCAAATACAATACGTTTTCATTAGACGGTATAAATTCGAGTTACTTTACTTTTCGATGCCGCCGGAATATGATACCATCCCTTAACTTAAAAAAACACTATTTTCTTACGTTTCGGCGTAATTATTTTTAAAAAAATAAGTCGTAACATCCAGGATATTCTAAACCCGTATTATTTGGCGAATAACAAACAAAACTTGCAAGCAACAAGACGAAGTATAATTTGTAACATGTCGGTTTCAGTTTAATAGAACTCGATGGGGGTGTTATGTAAATAATAAAACTTGGTTTTTAATACTTTGGGAACAAACTATAAAAAGGTGAATGTTGTGGGGTGTAAATTGTAAGTTGGTGATTATATCTTCTTCATGAAACCCCTTCCATATAACCCTTTTTCATTATGTTCATGAGTGCAACAAAAAGAAGGATCAAGCGAAAAGGAAAAAAAAAAGGAGGGCGATAACAGTGGTGGTTCTAGGTGGCGAAGAAGTTGGTTTGTGGTTGTAGTGACAATGGTTGGGGATGTGAAGGTGATGGTGGTGGTGATCGAGTGGAGTTGGTGAGGTGAGGTGCGGTGCGGTGGTGGTGGTGGTGGTGTCGTGGTCGATGGTTGACTGTGAACATACCAACTGTGCCTAAACCTGCACTACCACCCGATCATCATCGTCATCATCAGTGAAACATAGCTTAATAAAAAAAAGTGACCGTGCCTAAACCTGCACTACCACCTGATCTTAAACTTGCACTACCCAAAATCAAGTGATCCTAAACCTGCACTACCACTGTGAACATACCAATTGTGCGTAAACCTGCACTACCACTTGATCATCATCATCACCAATGTGATCATCATCATCATTAAACTTGCACTACATCAATTTGAACTACCTGCACTACCATCAATTTCCTTAACTTAATACTAAAACTGAATACAGTGACCTGGACACCAGGACGGAATACATCAAACCAATTTCGTAATCATGGATTTAAATGTAATAAATAGACAGTGGACTTGCATACTACAATCCTGCACCAATAGTAATGAACCAATACCGGCCTTAATCATTGCTAGTGAACCAATCCTGCACCAACCCAATTAACTATGCACAATCTGAACAAATTCACATCATGAACCTGTTTGCCTAAACCTGGATTTAAATGTAACAAATACACATCATGTTCATCCTCCAGAATGTTAATTTAAACCAATGACCTGGACTTGCATAATTATACAAATTGTGTTCAAAACATTAAACCTTAATTATAGATAGATATCATGAAACCTAGTTAGTTGCATAATTATACATATCAAATGTTCATCAAACCAATAGTAGCAAAATAAGCATTCTAAATTTACACATAGGTGACTACAAGCCTAATACTTTACCGGAATCAAAAGAAGTAGAACCACTCTAGTCTTGGTAAATGTGGTTTTTGGTGATGACGGACCAGTGATGGTGGTGGTGGTGATAGCATTGTGGCGGTGACTCCGGTGGTCATGACCGGAGTGATGGCTATATTTTTTAGTAGATAGTTTAATATCATCTCTAGTAAGGTAACATTTAGTTAAGAATGAATTGTTCTTTGTTAAGTAATTTTTATATTTTTGAGTTGTATGTAGAAACCTTTTTCTTTTGTTTATTGGTCTTATGAAAGTTGCAACACACTCCTTAATTCTTAGGTTCATGAAAAGTGTGTGATAAAATCTGAAATTATCTATTAGCTTTTGATTATTATTATTATTATTATTATTATTATTTTTTTTTTTTTTTTTTTTTTTTTTTTTTTTTTGAAAGATTGAAATTATTTTTCAACAGTCATGTGAGTTTGTGACACATTAACTGAATTTATCCGATATTATCTGAGTTGTACATATCTGAATGTCACATGTTTGTTGCTAAACTTCCATAACACATGAAAGAAGAGTTTGGAGAATTAATATCGATATATTTATAAATAAGCAATCTTAGAAATATAGTAAATAGTTTATTTTTTTTACTTTTATATTGGATTAAAAATATGGATATTGAAAAATTTCAAAATAACGGGCGCCAAGAATCATACTTGTAGTTGTGCTATAAATTCAACCTTATTGCAACAACAATTTACATACTCTTTATTCTTCTCAAATTCGATAAAGTTCCTCCATTAGAAACTCAAAAGGAAGTGTGTGTGTTTGCATGATTTTGTGATTTTAGTAGATTTTAGGGTTTGGAATATACTTATTCATTTGATTTAGGGGTCCTAGCTATTAATCCAACCCGACCCCCAAACTCAAAATGGTCGTTTGACGAAAAACTCAGATGACCGTTTAAAAAAATAGTTCAAACAACCGTTCGGTACAACCTTAAACAACCATTTGAAAACTGTTTGTGATTATATTGGCAAAGGCGTGTGTATAGCAGACCCACTGATTTAGTTAGGCTTGTATTTTTTATGTTTAATCACTTAATTACTCGATTTGATTTTGCATATCTTGTTTGTTACAACACAAGTGTTTTTGGCAGAAAAACATGTCTCAAAAGGGTGTGGGGAACATGGGCGCAGCTTAGGCTACGTCCGAGGGGGCGCCCGACCCCTCGAACTTTTCGACGCGTAGTGTTATGAATAGTACTTTCCTATAGAAAATTTTTAGGTATATACGTTTCCACCCCCGATTTCGGAAAAATGGGGGGGGGGGGGGGCGAAGCTTCGCCACTGGTAGGGGAAACCACTTGAAGAATATGAAAAGGTTCGTTGTCCCATGTGCATGGAGCATCCACACCAAGCAATCCTTCTCTTGTGTTCATCGCACGATAAGGGTTGTCGCCCTTATATTTGTCCTTTTCCTCAGGGGCAAAAGGGTCAATATAATTTTATTATAACACATTATTAGTTAAATTAATGAAATCGGCTGATATTTGGCCCTTTTGCCCTTGAGGAAAAGGACAAAATAATAGGATTTTATTAGCCAAATATCAGCTGATTTCATTTTGGGACCAAAATGGCAATAAAAGTGAAACCACAGGGACCCAGATTTAAAAGGTTTGAGTTTTGGACTAAAGTAGCAAAAGTGACCAAACCTCATGGACCAAAATGGCAGTTTACTCTTATAGCATAAAAACACTCCCAATTTTATTTATGACATAATACATATTTAAAAAAATATAATATAATAGAAATGGGTTAAACGGGTCAACCCACCAATCTGACTGGGTTAACCCGAACTTGACCCGTTTAGCTAAACGGGCTCGCGGGTTCAACCTGAAACTAACCCGAACCCGTTTAGACTAAACCCAACCCACGAATTTCGTGTTAGGTTCGTTTCGTGTTTTCGGGTCGTGTCAAAAATTCATACCCCTAACCTCATGGTTTCATTCAACAAAAAGTGAAAGATAGAGTGTCATTATGCAATCTAGACCAAATTACAGGGTGTCAAATTGCATTTTACTCTAAAATTTAATTAGAATCATATGTAAATTAATTATTAAATAATAAACGAGCCGAACTCAAGCTTAAAAAACAGGTCATTAGCCGAACTTAGGCTTTAGAAATAAAAATCAAACTAAGCCGCACCCAAGCTTGAGCTCTTATATGTTAAACCAAGCCGCACTCAAGCTTCAGCTCTTAGACTGTGGGGTATGGGGCGGGGGTTGGGGTTGGGGCGTGGGTTGGCTGAAAAAGCCCAAGCCACAACCGAGGGTGGGCTTGGGTTTGGGCGTGGCCCAAGGGGCGGGAGTTTAAAGCCGGGCGTGGGGCGGGCTAGCGATCCTATGTGGCCGGCTCCTATTCGCTTGTTGGCTAGGTCATAGAGGGGCATTTAAATTTCAAAATGGCGCGAGCTACGGTCGAAGCTTGATCGTTTCAAAGCCTACTACGAAGCCGTTCTGAGCGGTGAGTTAAGCCACGAGGACCGGGCGGCGGTGGCGAACATTGAGTTTCGGGGCAAGGAACGAAAGCCGTTCGACAAGCTCGCTCTTTTTGAAATTTACCTAACGCTCTAGTTTTTTTTTTTTTTTTTTAATCCTTTTTAGGTTTTTTTTTTTTTTTTTTTTGTAATTTTTATGAATTTTGTAATTTTTAAGAATTTAATAAAATTTTAGGCTTTTTTTTAATGTTGTATGTATTTTTTTTTTTAATAAACTGCCAAGCCACGCGGTTCATCCACGCCCCGCCATACTCCACGGACACGTCACTCACCGATGAGAAGGCTCGAACTTCACGTGTCAACTCATACCCCCAACCCCCGCCCCACCATACTCCGTATTCTTATATGTTAAACGAGCTCTGCTCTGCTCGACCTCAAACCAAAACTATGATTTGAATTATTTTTATTTTCCTTAAATAGTTGATTATAATTATAGTTAATTACAATCACCATTTTTTAGTTGTCTTAAAATACAAATTTAAAGACACACATGTGTCTGTCACAACTCACAAATGTGCAATAAACACATTAACCTGCCTTAAAAGTTCAACCTCTATCTTTCTCTCTACTGTACATTGATTATCTCTTCATTCTTCATTTCCCCCTTTTGTTTCTCCCACCTCACATTTGGGCCCCAACTCTACACCTTTTGTTTGAACTCAAAAGCAACACCAACACTCTTTACAATACACACACACAGTTAACAACAACACTTCAAATATTTCACACTAGATTATAACCCGGGAACCTCCCGGGCAGGAAAATTAAATTTTAAATAATCTACTTGTGTTGTTATATAATAAAAAAAAATATACATAACTCTTAAGACTTTTTTTTCTTGACATACGTGAAAATCCATCGAGAGAAACTGCGTTACATCTCGTTGTGAGGACACCGGTGATGACTTGTCGTTATAGAACACAAACAGATGGAACGCGTTACAGGAGATGGTGTGTCGCGTGTACGAAAATTGTTGCGATACTGGTGAAGTACCATCAGTTTATTTTGTTACACTATTGTACGAAAATGATTAGACATTAAATGATTTGTCCGCCAATTATCATGTCTGAAAATGTTGAATGCAGTAATACAAAATACGATAAACCAACTTATTGCACTATATCAAGTAAACAAACAAAAGGCGAAAACGTATGAGACAGAAATATTGCTAATGTTTGATAAGTCATGGCATGTAAACATTAGTTAGTTTGTGAATAACAATAAAGAGACTAAAAATAAAATATAATAATTTTATACAATGATAATCGATTATATTAAAAGAAAATGAGAAGTAACTAATAACTGTAATAGATTTGTGGTGTCCTTTATTTGGAAAGAGAAGAAAATGGCAACACTTGTTTCCTTTTGTGCTTTAGGCTCACACTTTGTTCTTTCGTTGTTGACTCATCATGATCTGCTTCCACTTATAGATATCAAATAAAAGAATCTTCGAAACCAAATTCATTACCAAAAATCTAAAATAGGTTAATTTGGGTTATGATTTATCCTCAACAATGTCAAGTCAAAAAAGACAGACCTGAACTCACAGTAGACCATTTCTTTCGCCTTTTGCTTCTGAAATGGCACTCAAAGACCCCACGAGGCGATGTGCATGTGCTTTTTGAAGTGCTATGTCATTTGTATGATCTTCCAATTACACCAAGCAAAAATAGACGCGTCGGCTGGCCTGTCAAGTCAAAATAGGTTCGGGTTAAATCTGGTTCGAATCATAATGGGTCAGTTAATAAAAATGGTTGTTTTGGTTGGGTCAAAACGGGTTTGGGTTGAAACGCCTATCGGGTCTGTTAGAAAATTTTTTTGAAGTAGAAATATGGTAACATACTTGCAATAAAGTTTCTAATGTTTAAATTATGTACCAGAAACAACTACCAGTTTTCACAAGTTCGATTTAGTTTATTCAAAGACTGTACCTAACACTTCGGCCTAGAAAGTGTTAACATGATAAAGTAACGAAACAAATAGCTAATGAAGAAACGGGTCAAACAGGTTGAAAGTCACCTAAGAGATCTTTTAACTTTTAAACCTCTTAAACAACTTTATTCAAAATATTAGTTTCTTATTAAATAATGAACATATCATTTTCTGATCTTAAAAAATAAGTTCATCAAAAGTCTTAAAAATTATCACTAAAAGAACGGTACCAAGAAATATAAGATATAGCATGCAAATTTACCTCAATTTTAGCCCAATGTTCATATGTAGAATATCGATCCTAGAAGTGCACTTGCGTAAGGTGCCTATGATGGAAAGTTCCATTAGGACTCCAATTACCTTTGGCTATGATGTTCTATGACTATAGATGTTGGGTTTAAGGCCACTGTTGTTGCAGTGTTGTTTCTAGTTAAGACTGATCAATTACAAACATCGAAGTATCGAACAAAGAAGCACCAGGTTGGACCAGTAAAAAATAACAAATTCAGTCATTATCGAATAAACGCTGGCCAGCCCTCCAATATGCAGATGTTATTTCTATGAAGTCGACAAATATTTAAAAAAAAATGCAATATGAATTCTCTGAGTCCCAACACCCAAACACGAAACTGCAACAGGGGTATTAATAGTACTATAAAATTCATTAGTGTTTTCTCTAAAGTGAGAATATTGTTTTACTAAACTGATGGCTTCATACCTCATGCGAAACATGTCACACCTGAATATTTATCTTGATATAGCGACTTCTAGACCATTAAAGGTAATGTGTGATCCTAGCGCAATAGAGTTGCTTTCATGTCGATTTTCTATACAAGCTAAAACATAATAAAAAAGAGATCGTAAGTAAATATGATTCACAATATTTTTAAGAAAGGCATATACACGCCAACCTCGGAATTTTAAAAGCCTTAGTGAGCAAGTTGGAATAAATGGGATACCTTCTTGCAACCATAGGATGCCATATAGTACCAGTAAATTGGAAAACCGGAAGGGATATCATGTTTTGCATGAACAGTTTGCAGATAGTCATTTAATTCAATACCCTGTCCAAGAAGCTCCTAATCACTGCACACAATCAAGAATCATCATCAGTGGATCATAAGCAAATACACACAATTAAAAGTTTTTCGTTGATGTTTATAACCAAAACAATTAGGTTTACACACCTTGTGGATCGTCAGTGATTTCTTTCTTGTTTCTTATCTGCACATTGATGTATATGTTGTTTATTTATCATGTAATATATTAATTGTAAACCCCTTTACAACCCATCGATCCATTTGACCTGTCAATCCATTGTTGGATCTAGTTTTTGCTTAAGATGACAGCATATTTACATCACAAAATTGATAGAAACTGAAAACTGAAGCCACAATAAAAACTTTCTGTTAAATTTCTTTCTAGATCCATGTATTGATTTAATAAATTTTAAAATTAAAAACTAAGTACTAATACGAACATATCTTCAGTATCAACATGAATCTATATGAAAATCATTAAACTTAAAAGAAACCTGAAGCATAAAAAGATCAGATCTAAACCAAAATTTCACAAAAATAATCAACAGCAACATTAACTTATCGGATTTCAAAACACATGATAAAATTGTAGAGAGATGTACCTTTTACATGGAAAAAATGATGTCAATAGTTGATAAACTCAAATACCCCTAAACAAAATCAACACACCATAAATGAATGCGAATTTGATTTGGGAGGTGGAACCTAGGGTTTTATCGCGAAGACGCGAACTTCTTCTCAGAGGTTTTGAAGGTTTGGATTCATGGAGGTTTTTCTGTGGGGGGGGGGGGGGGAATCTTCTGCTCTATACCTTCATGATGATATTCTTGACTAACGTGGGAGAGACAAAGAGAGAGAGAAACCGATGAGTTTTGGTGAAAATAAAATATTAGAAATTATGGTGAAAAGGCTTTGGGCTCCAGGTGCAGAGTTATTCAAAGTTCAAAATCAAAATAACCGCCCATTTACACAAAAAGAAAATTTTAGCAGGTTTAAAACAATACATAAAAATTCAAAAATCTCACAAAATTACACCTAGGATAGGATGACGTGGACGGCCTAGAATTTTGACACTTGGCCTACCAAAGTTTTCCTTTATTATATAGGAAGATTAGGTTTTCAGTTTTCATGAATTTCTCTCCGGCAGCGGCGGTGTTTAGTTTCAAGCTGTACTGATGGCGTCGTATCGCAACGGCAGAGGTCCGGCGAAAGTAGATCGAGTTCAACCGGCTTCTTCCGCGAATCTCAGAGCGTCTTCTTCGTTTAAATCGAAGAGTTCTAATGTTCGCCGTAGTGGCTCCGGTGTCGGAGTTAGAGATTCTGGTGAGTTTTGAGCTGTATTAAGTTCTATTAAGCTGTATTAAGATACTGTGTGCTGTATGTTATGTTTAGGTTTCGGTTTCGGTTTTGTAAATGTGGATCTCGAATGTGAATGTTGAATGCTGATCTCGAATGACAGTGTGATGTATTGAAGTTGTTGTTTAGATTTGTTTTAGTTAGGTTTTTGTTGAAGTTTGTGATGAACTGATGATAGTTTTTCACGATGTTGATGGACTGTTTGGACTAGAGTATGGTATGATGAGTGTAATTCTAGTGTATGATAGTATTTGAGATCTTTTAGAGCTAGTTGTAGGACTAGTTGTAGGACAGTACTGTTTTTGCACATGGATTGGCGGGGTCAGGGTTATTGATGATTGATTGATAATGTTGTAATAGATGTTTTATGTATGGTACATACAACTAGTAATAATGTACAGAAATGTAGCTATGTGTAGACAAATTGTGTTTTATGATGAGGAATATTAAAGTTTGAACACGTAAAATGTAACGGCTCAGAGCTGAATGGGAAGGAGGGATACGTTGATATTGGTGTTGTATTGCTGTGTGCTTGGGGATGCTTAAGAATACATGTACAGTGGATGTAACGTAGTAAACTTACTGACCTAAAGATAATTTATAGAACCACAGGTTGTTTATTATACTTGCATCATGTGCTGTGTGTACATGTTGGAGTTGAATACGGTTAAGTATGTGCAATAATCTCACTGTACTCTTATCCCGATCTTATTAATAATTTGAAGCTAGCTAATCATTGAATGCCTGAATCCCGTACCACTACCAGTACACCTGTACCTGTAACCTAGTTTCTCACTTTCTCGTACAGATTGTTCAGTACAATCCTGTTTGTTGGTTTAGATTTGAATAATGATTTTATAAGTGTTGATATTGGGTTGCATCCGATGAGTTTTTAGTTCAGCATATAAGTAGCTCATAGCTAGCTTTAATGCACAGATGTTTAGTTTCCCCACTACCAATATTTAAACATCAACAAAACTTTTATTACAACATCCTTTAACAAAATTACAGAGTTTAAAGCTAATATCTTGAATTGATGTTGCAGTTTCTGGTCGTGTTCGAGTTGCTGTCAGATTGAGACCTCAAAATGCTGTGGAGATGGTGGCAGATGCTGATTTTGCCGATTGTGTGGAATTGCAACCAGAGGTGTGTAAATTTTACATCTTACAAGTTATGATTCAAGGAACATTGAATTGCATTCTTTTATACAGAGTTTGGTTATTCATGGTGACAGTTTTATATTTGTCTCGGTTTAAACGGTTGAAACTTCGAAAGAACAATTGGGATTCAGATACTTACGAATTCGATGAAGTGCTAACTGAATCTGCATCACAGAAGCGTGTTTATGAAGTTGTTGCAATACCTGTAGTGGAGGTTTGTAATGTTACACTATTTTTTTTTCTCAGTTTCATTACTTATGGTTCTATAAAGACATGTTTATGCATTTCAGAGTGTTCTAGATGGTTACAATGGGACAGTGATGACTTATGGTCAAACGGGCACAGGAAGACTTTTACTCTAGGACGATTGGGTGATGAAGACAAATCAGCAAGTGGAATCATGGTCCGTGCAATGGAGGATATTCTCGCTAATATATCTCGGGATTCTGATTCTGTCATGATCTCGTACTTGTAGGTACATATGTCCTTGCAAATAAACTACGACAATGAAGCTAGGGTTTTATTTTTGAAACGGATAGCCCACCTCATGGTTTCAAACAACAAAAAGTTAAGATAGGGTGTCATTATGCAATCTGGACCAAACCACAGGGTGACAAATTGCACTTTACTCTAAGATTTAATTAGAATTGTATGTAAATTAATTATTAAATAATAAACGAGCCGAGCTCGAGCATAGTTGTTAATAGCGACTATAGCGACCGCTATAGCGCGCTATGTAGCCATGCGACGTAGTGTCGCTCTATGGGTCATAGCGACAAATGGCGATGATAGCGATTGTTTTTTTTATGTAAATAGCAATTAGATATAGCTATAAAATAGCTGGATTTATATTTTATAGGTTTTTGTTAAATGTACATGTAAAATAGCATATATACAAGGGTATTTTGATGTAATATACATATAAAAATTTTCAAAATTCTTTTTCTAGTGTAATCGCTATTTATAAAATAGCCGTCGCTATTTGTCGCTATTCGCTACGTAGCCTATAGGTGTCTTGTCGCTATTCGCTATCGACAACTATGAGCTCGAGCTTAAAAAACTGGTCACAAGCCGAACTTAAGCTTTAGAAAAGAAATTCAAACTAAGCCGCACTCGAGCTTGAGCTTTTATATATTAAACAAGCTCAGCTCTGCTTGACCTCTAACCAAAACTATGATTTGAATTATTTTTATTTTCCTTAAGTAGTTGATTATAATTATAGTTAATTATTATATATATCAATTCATATCGTAGGTTTGCGCCAGTGTACCCTTTGTCTTTTCACTTTGGCCACAGAATTTTTGTTACTTCACTTCCGGCGCCTATTCAAATCAACCAGCACCACCACTTCCCTTACAAACACCACCACCGCCTTCCGTGCTTCAGAGATTTGCCACGCATCTTTTTGACTTTATTAATTCCGTTGTTCTTCTTTCTTTCCTAGAAACTTCTGCCCTGTAATTCTACTCCTCTTCCTCCTCCTTAAATAATAATTTCATCAATCTTCACCTTCAATTTCATCGTATGGAAGATTGGGACAATCTGTTTGCTTTTGATCTTACTTTCCCAACCGATGATGATGTAATCATTCCACCAGATGATGATGTAATCATTCCACCAGATGATGATGTGAACAACCAGTCTCCTCTGCTGTCGGTGGATAACATCGAGCAGTTGCTTTTCAAGGATGACGACGACGCTCAACTTCCTACCGATGCCTTTCTTGATGATATTTTGCTTGATTCCCCTTTACAGGAGGAGAAATCCGGTGAAGTTGTTGATTGTTCCGATTCTGCAGAGGATCAGAAGAATGAAGAAGAAAAAGACGATGATGATAAAAAAGGCTGACAACGGCGGTGACCGGAGGTCGACGACGACATATAACTGCCGGAATTTAACGGCAGTGATAGTGGTGGCTATTGTTAGGGTGTTTGGTTCAACACGGTTCCTGTGCGGATTCGTTCCGGTTCGGGTCAAGCGGGTCAGGTCAAAAGTGATCAATCGACACACGGGTCAACCTTGGTATCACGGGACAATTCAGGTTTCGGTTTGAGTCCGGGTCAGACATAGTCAACGCGAACAACTTTCGTTCAGCTTCAGTCAACAAAAGTAAACAGTCGAACTGCGGGTCAGCAGCAGTCAACGCCGGTCAAAGCCAGACCCGGTAAAAATTTAATCGAAGCGAATTTTAATTTCGTTCTTTATTCATATTATACTTTACGCGAACCGAGCTCGAACCGATGCTTTTAGCGAATATTTACGTTTTATTTTGGCATAATGTATGAAATATACAAACACTCACAGGTAGTAAGCTGTTTAGCCAGCCAGGGTGTTTGGATGTGCATTTTCAAAGTGATTATTATTGTAACATGAATAATCATATTCAGAAAGCTATTTAGAGTAAATAAACACTTTGCCAACGGTCTCAAAAATCAGGTTCTTTTATGTCTTTCACCGGTTGTAATTCAATCAAGTAAAGGGATCTAAAAATCACATCTTTATTTACTAGAAACATGAAACTTGTAAGTAATTTCAACATATAAGCGTTTTGAAATTATCGACACTGTAGTTGTCGGGATCGTCCAAAAACAGAGGAAACTCTGTTCGTTTTTCGTTAAAAACCCGTACTAAAAACGTAATTATAACTTCAGGTCTTCATGACTTATCTAGGGTTACAAGTGTTGCTTCTTTCTTTGTTAGTCGTACATTTAATAGTTTACTTAACCCCGCATATGAAATGCCAACACCTGTTAATAGTTTACTTAACCCCGCCGCGAAGCGTCGGGTAATAACACTAGTTATAATCAATCACCATTTTTAATTGTCTTAAAAACCAAATTTAAAGACACACATGGTTCTGTCACAAATGTGCAATAAACACATTAACCTGCCTTAAAAGTTCAACCTCTCTCTATCTCTCTTCACTGTACATTGATTCTCTCTTCATTCTTCATTTCCCCTTTTGTTTCTCCCACCTCACATTTGGGCCCCAACTCTACACCTTTTGTTTGAACTCAAAAGCAACACCAACACTCTTTACAATAACCTCTTTAACATACACACACAATTAACAACAACACTTCAAATTTTTCACATTAGGTTTTCAATTTTCATGAATCCACCGGTGACAGCAGCAGCAGCAGCAGCGGCGTCGCGGCGGTGTTCAATTTGAAGTTACAGCGATGGCGTCGTACAGAAACAGCAGAGGTCCGGCGAAAGTAGATCGAGTTCAACCGGCATCTTCCGCGAATCTCAGAGCGTCTTCTTCCTTCAAATCGAAGAGTTCTAATGTTCGCCGTAGTGGCTCTGGTGTCGGAGTTAGAGATTCCGATTAATCCGGTGAGTTTTGAGCTCTATTAGGTCGTTATTAAGCTACTGTGTGTTACATACTTATATGTTATGTTAAGGTTTCGGTTTCGGTTTTGTAAACGTGGATCTCGAGTGTGAATGATGAATGCTGATCTCGAATGACAGTGTGATGTATTGGAAGTTAAGGTAAGGAGGGATACTAGGAGACTGGTGTTGTACTGTTCGCGTCGAAACGGTTCAGCTTCGAAACGGTACGGGTCGAAACGGTTCGCGTCGAAACGGTTCGCGTCGAAACGGTTCAGCTCGAAACGGTTCGGGTTCGAAACGGGTCAGCTCGAAACGGTTCGGTTCCATACGGCACGGTTCGGTTCGAAACGGTACGGATCGAAACGGTTCGGCTTGAAACGGTTCGGCTTCGAAACGGTACGGGTCGAAACGGTTCAGCTCGAAACGGTTCGGTTCGATACGGTTCAGCTCGAAACGGTTCGGTTCGATACGGCACGGTTCGGTTCGAAACGGTACGGGTCGAAACGGTTCGGCTTGAAACGGTTCGGCTTCGAAACGGTACGGGTCGAAACGGTTCGCGTCGAAACGGTTCAGCTTCGAAACGGTACGGGTCGAAACGGTTCGCGCCGAAACGGATTTTTTAGAATTTTTTGGATTTTTTAGAATTTTTATGATTTTTTTGAATTTTTATTATTTTTTGGAATTTTTTTGATTTTTTGGATTTGGATCAAAATGGCAATTAAAAACATTTAAAATGAAAATCCCCAAAATACCCCTGGTTATAGATGGAGTTTTTGGATGGAGTTAGGCAAAGTGATCAAAATGACAACAAAAGGGAAAAGTCAGAGACCCAGATGCAAAAAAAAAACTATTTGGATCAAAGTGGCAAATTTGGACAAAACCCAGGGACTAAAATGGCAATTTACTCTATGTAGTTATCGGAGAGTCTGAGGTTCAAATTGGAATGGGTTGGGCCGCCGGCCCTTAGCTTTTTTTTTTTTTTTTTTTTCTCTAAAATTGTTTATAAAACAATTATTAATATTTAGTGTGTCAACAAAAGAAGTATTATTTCGGTGATTACCTAATTTTTCTAATGAAACTATTTCAAGAGTTTTATGCGTTGATTTTTTTTTTTTGGGTAAATGAGCATTAAGCCCGAAGTAATAAAAAAAGTGAAGCAATACAAATGTTGATATTGCAACATTTTAAATGCTCTGTTTGCTAGGATAAAAAATACAAGCATATGCTTTGCTAATGATGTATTTCTATTTTTACATGTAATATGAACGAATTTGTTTTTATCAAATTGCAAATCGTGAAATTCTAGGGTTACTTTGATTGTCCCTGGAAACTTGTTACTTTCATAACCAAAATAAGATAAGTAGTTGACTAAATTCGTTATTTTCACCTTAAATAACCATAAATTGAAATCACTCTTTATAACATGTTAATGGGTGTAAAACTTAGAAAAGTGCGCCCAGTAACCCTTTCATTATCTATCTATTTTATTTTATTTGTATGGCTAATATTAACATCCTCAAACTTGTAAATTTACAAATAAATCACTTTTTTCTGGGATTGAACCTCGGACCTCACATTAAGAGGCAAAAACCTCTACTAAGTGAGCTAGTCCCACTAGGCAGCATTTTGATCTATCTAATCTCTTACAAAACAAACCACATTACTTTAATCATTCAATAAATTTGTTAATTTAGAATGTTATAATATAGAACTAGTTATTAATAAAATACAACTGTAGTTAACCAATTTTCAAAATGATCTAAGTTTTAGAAAAATGAGAAGTGGTGGATTGTGTTAGAGGGTGGGTCCGGGCGGGAGGATTGGGTGGTAATGTAAAAAAAAAAAAAAAAGAAGTTTTTAGTAGAAATGATGATGAAGAGCATTGGTTTCGGGTGTTTGTAGATTTTGTTATTGGGTGGGTTTTGTACGTTTTTATAGAATGGTGTTTTTATGATGTGGCAGCTGAGTTAACATGTTTTTTAATGTTTTTAAGGTTTCTTATTGTGGATGGTCTAAACAACAAAATGTGAAAATTAGGCTGCTGATATTTTGGGAGATGGATCCCTTCTAGCTATCTAAATGTATATTACAAATTACAAATAAACTAGTATTAACGGCCCCTGCGATGCCCGGGGGGGGGGGGGGGGGGGGAGTAGCACTAATGATACACAACTACCAGTGAACACCGGAAAGGCTCGTTAAAATAAAATAAATAAAAAAGAAAAAATAACACCGAACGAAAAGCATACGTAAAATCGTTGAACCACGTATGCCAGTTGCGACATGTTAATGCGAAGAAAAAAGCCTGAAATGTAAAAATAGAAAAGAATAACTAAGTCAATCTAATACCACGCGCGTTGTGACGAACCTGACAAACAAGGAAAAATAGACGCGTTGTGACGGTCCTATCAAAAAGGAAAGAAATAGTCGAAAAAACTTTGAAACTCACACGTATGTTACGGCGTGTTTACTCACAAAAGTAGAACAAAACGTAAAACGAAAAATTTGAAAAAGATGAAAAATACATGGATCAAAGTTGAAAATAAAAATGTGTTTAGGTTAAATTGCAAAAGATAAAAACTTTTGGGTTAAAAGTAAAAAAAAACAAAAAATTTAAAATGCAAAAAATAAAACATTTGGGTTAGAAATGAAAATTCAAATTTTTTTTGAAAGATTCCCCATGCATGAAGTACAAGCCATAATGCATAAACATTTTCCTAATTTATAATATGGTAATGGTAATGGTAATAAATGTTGCAGGGAATCTATAAGGCTATGGGGTGTGGGATAAAACCCTTAGGGGCTTTATCACGTCACGTCAGATCCACGTCAGCCAGGGGGCTTTATCACGCCTTCCCTTAACTTGGATGGTATGGGATAAAACCCCCCTCAATGCCTATAGCGCCCCTTATCTTGACCCATTCCCTCTCGATCAACTCAACAATCTCTGTTAACACAGTGGCGAGACTCCCATGGCGCTCCGACATAATTCCGACGGTGTGGGGGTGGTGGCGCCCCTTAGGCGCCATAGATGTTGAGGTGGCAGCGGTGGCGCCTCCACACCCTCCGGCCTAACCATGACATCCTAAACGATCTTTGGTGAGCAATTGAGTTGAATTGTAAGGAATACATTAAATGCACACCACCTGTTTGATAAAAGGTATGTGTCGGTTTTTACCTTATTTTCTAGAGTTTTTTTTTTCTAAATTAGTGTCAATGAAAAACGTATTTACCATTTTGGTGTTCTTTGAAAACTATTTACCAAATAGTGTTTTTTATCTATTTAGCTTTTGCCTTTTCTTTTAATTAACAAGTTAGACTTACTTTATTTTTTTCATTTGGCTTTTCCCTTTTCTTTTAATTAACATATTAGACTTACTTTGTTTTTTTCATTTTATAAGCCATTTACTATTTTCCGTATTTTCTTTATCCATTGAATTCATTTTTTAATCGACGAACACATTATAATGTTTTGGGTAAATTACTTTTTGAGTCCCTGTATTTAGAGGTTTTAACCACTTGAGTACAAAATCAAAATGTTTAACGCCTTTAGTCCCTATAGCCACTTTTCTTAACCATCTGAGTCTAAATTTCTAACACTGTTAGAATTTTTTGGTTAAGTATTACTCCCTCCGTCCCATTTTAAATGTCCAAATTTCCACTTTTGGTTGTCCCAATTTAATTGTCATTTCTAAAAATGTAAATATAATTTCCAGTTTTGCCCTTACCATTACAAACTTCCATTTTTTGTTGTCCCAATTTAATTGTCGTTTCTAAGGACATTATTGTCATTTTACAACCAAAAAAATAAAATACTCAAATATTTCTTAAATTGTGTGAATGTGAGTCCCATGACATCTAAAATGGGACGGAGGGAGTATTAAATGACCAAAATACCATTATACTTAAAAAATAAAAAATAAAAAATAAACTATTATTAGATTTTTCTCTCTCTTATATAGTATCTCTCTCTCCCTTATCTCTTTCTCCCTCTCTCTCTCTAAACATTCTGCACCTTCATCTCTCTCATTTGTCTTTCTCTCTCTAAACCACCTGCATCCCCCACCACCACCACCATCACCATCACACCACCACCATCACCACCACAGCCACAACCACCTCCGTTACCAACCACAAACCTCCAGCACAGTCACCGTCGCACCACTACCACTGCATCACACCACCATCACCAACACCTACTTTGCCTACTTGAATATCTTTCCATCACCAACACCTACTTCGCCTACTTGAATATCTTTCCATTTCTTCTATTCGAATGTACCATTTACCAAAATAGATGCCAAGCGATTGTTTTCTATTCGATCTGACCTGTGTCGCCTCCAGTCTTCATAACCATCTTTAATAGCAGTAACTAACAACACCATGGATAATGGTAATATGGAAGCAAATCTTCCAAACACTGCAAGCTGTGGAAGCTGGTTAAGAATAGCAATTATCAAGAAATAAACATATGCAACCCTGTGAAACTGCTCGAAAAAGGCAAGAACGTTAGAAGCGAATACTTGCTTGTTCTAACCGAATTACCAGAAAAGTCAAACGATTCATTCGACATCACCGGATCATTAATATACACCTTTCTAGAATCCTCATCACTAATCTCCCTTCTGGACATAGACATACTACTCGAACCCCCTTTTCGAGATCCATACCTTGCACCCTTTGATCCCAACTCAATCACACCAACTTCTTTAATTGAATTTGCACGCCAAGTGTTCGACGAAATGCTTCTGTGAGAAGATGAGCTGTTTGATCCCCCTGGCTCATTTTTCTACTTCTGGGATTGAAAATCAACAGTCTTGAGCTCATCTGATCTCATTTCAACAGTATATGATGAATGATCAGAGGTCATGATCTGAACATTTACAACAACTATTTACAAATAAAGGAAATGAATTTGTGTGAATTGAACTAAAACAAGAAAAGGGTTTTTTTTACAAGATTGATAAAAGACTCCAACTAATGCCACATAACTAATGCCACATGTCACCTTCTCCTTTAACTTCATAATATTACTTATATTTTTATTTAAAAACAATTTTTATCTTTATCCTTGCTATTATTATTATTTATAATAATAATAATAAGTCCTTAATATATTATAATTTATAATAAGCACAAAAATATAATTTATTTTCGTTATAATCTTATCACACGAGTTTGGTTAAATTATTTAAATATAGGGTTAAATTCACTCAATTTTTAATCATAAATCTCTTCGTCATCCTTCATTTCTTCATCTCTTAATATATGTTTTGTATTTTGCCATGATCAGAGTTATTACCTACTCCAAAAAAAACTATTCTATTTTAAACCACTCTCCTTAAATCAGTTTATATCATTATTTAACCTAATATATATGAGTTTTGTTTAATAAATTTTTTTGTTCGTTTAATTTTTTTTTTCAGCCAGATGTGAATAAATGGTAAAACAAGTATATACAAATCTAACTTATAATAGAAGACTTTAATTTATGTCATGTGGCAATCTCTCATTTAATTTATTAATAAATAATATTAATATTAATATTAACTAATCCAATTAAAATACATCTAATATACGGATGGATAAACTTTTAGATACAATTAATCCATTTTTTCAAGGATTATTATGCTTTTCAGTTTTTCTGTTTTAATATTTTTAGTAGAATCCAAACTAATTCAATTTATTTGACTTTAACATTCCCCTAAAAAAGTACTAATAATATTAATATAAGATGAATAAAATAATTTAAAAATTAATGGGTCAATTTATTATATCACAAATAGGTTAAAAAAAAATGCCAATATGGTATAGCCCAGTTGGTCAGGGGGTTTTCCACTAAGTGGTTTCCTCCTGGGGAGGTCTCAGGTTCGATTCCTACTAAGTGCAAAATTATGTAAATATGGGAGAACACCTCTGGGAGGGATTCGAACTTGGGGTGAAGGGTTTAAACAGCATGTGCTGGCCCTTTGGAGTCAGCTGGAAATCCAGTTGATCTACCGTTCAAAAAAAAAATAGGTTAAAAAAATAAGTCAATATTATTAAAATAAGATTAAATTACTGTTTCCTATTTTTTAAAACATTTCCTCATTTAGAATTGTGGAATGATTTTGACGAAAAAAATTGATGATGTGAATTTTTTTTGTGGACAAATGTCACTTTTAGTGTTTTTTTTTCATGCTTATTTTTTTGCTTGAGTCTCTTATTAAATAATAATATCAAATCATAATGATCTCACTTCTGTATTCTATTAAATACTATTATTAAATCCTAATTTCCCGCTTATCACTTATTTATTTATTATTTATTTTCCTAACTATTTTTTCTGTTTATTAATAACTATTTAATGTTTCATTGATCCAACCACGTGTATACACAAGTTTCTAATCTAATAATAAATAAAATAAAACAAAGTAAAATGTTATAACATGTGTAATACACAAGCTTCCAAGCTAATAATAACTAAAAGAGTAAATTGCCATTTTAGTCCCTGAGTTTTGACCAAAATTGCCACTTTAGTCCAAATAGTTTTTTTCTTGCCATTTTAGTCCAAATACTTTTGTTTTCTTGCCATTTTAGTCCAAATAGTTTTGTTTTCTGCCATTTTAGTCCCTGAGTTTTGTCATTTGTTGCCATTTTCATCCAACCCACTAACTCCATTAAAAAAAATTATTTAACTTAGGTGAATTTTGGTCGAACCACATTTTTCTTTCTTTTTTTTGCAGGTGCGATGGTATGAGGATGGTGTTGTGCCAGTTTACAGTGAAGATGATGGCGGTGGTTGTTGGTTTTACGATGATGACGGTGATGTTGGTTAATGACGTGGGTGGCGTAAATGTGCCCGGTGGTGGTGGAAATGGTGGGTGGTGATGGTGGTGGGGTGGGTGGTGACGGTGCAGGGACTAACCTTCTATCATCGGCACCACCTGCCTGCACCGTCACCACCCACCCCACCACCATCACCACCTACCAGGGACTAAAATGGCAGAAAACAAAACTATTTGGACTAAAATGGCAAGAAAACAAAACTATTTGGACTAAAGTGGCAATTTTGGTCAAAACTCAGGGACTAAAATGGCAATTTACTCTAACTAAAAAGTAATTCATCTTGAATTTAAAACGGAAAAAAGACAAACATTGAACAAACCTTGGTTTACCATATATTCAATTTAAAATATTAATTCATCTCGGTTCTTTTCTCACGTGGTATTAATACGTAAAAAATATTCACAATTTGTTCAAATTTAACATTTTGTAGGGACTTTTATGTGAAAAAAAATAGAAACAATGCTGGTTTTTATGTCATTTGCCCATAAGTTAATAATACATTAAAAATCATTTTTCGAAAACATAAGTAAACTGTACATTAAAGATTATATTTTCAAAAAACATATCTTGACGATTGTATGAGTTACCCAATTACAATATATTTATTCAACCAGTTTAATACATGTGTTTATTCAACCCATAATATATAAATGAGTTTTTTTAAATAGATTAAAAGTAAAATTGTGAGGTCGAATGAGAGATTGTCATTTGGCATTAATTTGAGTCTTTTATTAATATTTCGATTTAAAGATAAAATTGATACGAAATAATTAGATATAAAATTGAGCTTAAACATACTATGTATTTTGTTACGAGAGTACGATGAAAAACTAAAACGTAATCTATCTTTTATCCTAAAAAAATAAATTTCTTATTGGATTGAAAATATTACATTTATATATCGGGTATCACTTAATCCTGTACCCGCAGAATATTGTTTTTCCCTAATCCTATACCCAGCCTAATACCCGTCGGGTATCGGTATACCCGTCCCGGATGTTTCGGGTTTCATGTATATACGTTGGTCTTGAGCCTAATATCCGTCGGGTATCGGTATACCCGTCCCGGATGTTTCGGGTTTCATGTAAACACGTTGGTCTTGAGTATTTTTACCATCCCAAACGACTATATGTCTTAACTGATTACAATATATTTATTCCACATATGTAATACACATGTTTGTTCAACCCATATAATAAACGAGTTTTAAAAAATTAACTTTTTATTACTTTGTATATAAAATTTTATTTATTTAACCAGTGTAAAACACGGGGTTTTAACCTAGTTTACAAATAAAGGAAATGAATTTGTGTGAATTGAACTAAAACAAGAAAAGGGTTTTTTTTTACAAGATTGTTGAGACTGCAAATGATGAAACTTGAAAGTAAAATAATGCATATATTGTATGATGAAAGAATAATTGTCAAAAGTCAAAGATGGCATTTTAGAAACAGGGGATATACGACGGCTAATAGACGAAGAAATGGGTTGGAATTGAAATGTAAGCAAATAATAATTTAGGGGTTTGTGGTTGAGGTGGTGGTTGGTGACGGAGGTGGTTGTGGTTGTGGCTGTGGTGGTGATGGTGGTGGTGTGGTGGTGGTGTTGATGAGGGGTGGGGGATGCAGGTGGTCTAGAGAGAGAAAGAAAGATGAGAGAGAAATGAAGGTGCGAAATGTTTATAGAGAGAGAGAAAAAGATAAGGGGGAGAGAGATATATGATAGAGAAAGAGAAAAATCTATTAAGATTTTTTTATTTTTAAATATAACGGTATTTTAGTCATTTAATAATACTTAACCAAAAAATTCTAACAGTGTTAGGGTGGGGGGTATGGTTAATCACTCTAGGGTGATTGAGTCATTCTCTACCCAATAATATAAAGCCATGTCAACTCCCCCTTCACTCCCCATTTTCTACTTAAACACTAGGTATGGTTAAACACCCACTCAAACACCGGATTTCCTCTCTCCTAATTTGATTGGTTCTTCTCTCCTCTCTCTCTCTCTCCTCCATCACTCTTCTCCATCATTCGGTGACTATTCACCAATTTTACTCACCGATAACCCACTCACCGAAACCAATCATCACCGCGGTATGGTCACCGCTCGGTGACACCCACTCACAGCATCACTCCCCGAAACCATACCCCCACCCTTAGAAATTTGGACTCAAATGGTTAAGAAAAGTGGCTATAGGTACTTAGGGCGTTAAACATTTTGATTTTGGACTTAAGTGGTTAAAACCCCTAAAACACAAGAACTCAAAAAGTAATTTACCCCAATGTTTTTTACCAACTTGTTATAATTCTCTCTTTCTTCCTCTCTCTCTCTCTCTCTCTTTTTTCGGTCAACCCATGTCAAAGATGAGAACTAAAAAGACCATCCCAATAAATTTAAACAACTAAGACATATATAAGTAAGGAAAATTGGTTTTTAATAAACCAACATTTGTCCCGTTGGTAAATAATAATCTTACCTACGTAATTGGTATACAATAATCCTACCTATCAACATGTTGGTACTCAATGAACTTCCGTTATTTTTTTTAACTGAAGTTAATTTTTAAGTTTTATTTATTACACAAAAAGTCCCTGTAGTTGTAATTTACTAGTTTTAACTATTTTATAAAACAAAAAAACCTCAAGGGACTGTAATTTACTGGTTTTAAAATAGTTAAAACTAGTAAATTACAACTACAGTGACTGTTTGTTTAATAAATAAAACTTAAAAACTAACTTCAGTTAAAAAAAATTAACGGAAGTTCATTGAGTACCAACATGTTGATAGGTAGGATTATTGTATATGTCACACCCCAATTTTCCACGTGACACCGGTGGGTCTGGTGGGGAGTATAGTGACGTAGTTGATATCATCATAGTCAAACAACACAATATTTAAATGCACAGCGGAAACAAAAGATAAATATATTACAAACCGATATAAAGTAATATCAAGTATTACAAACGAAATGTAAAGGATCCACAGGCGGATAAAAAAAAATAAAATGAATCATTTGTTCAACAGACTTTAAGGCATCCAAGCTTGCGAGACTTATTGTGGACGCTAGAAGACAGCCAGCCTATTACGAGTAGTACCTGCACTTAACCTTTTGGAAAATACGTCAGTTTACACTGGTAAATACAATTTAACTGACTCATTTTGAAAAGGGTTGAAAATATGATTTGAATGCACGTGGCACAAAACATTTTATAACTTGGGATAATTATGCAATATATAATCTTGTGAACGAATTACATGTTACTTGTGCGTTCAGTAGCCCGGATCTTGTCCGGGTTAAAGATCAATAGACCCACCACATTATTGAGTTATACACTGACAGGTGCACGCCTACACCCCGTGCTCAGGTCGTGGCCATCTCGTAAGATGATGCCGAGTATATCCGGGACATGGTCATTAACCCCCCAAGGGCTTTAAGTGAACAAGACTGTTTAAACGAGCCGATCAAATTATTCAATTAACCACCCAACGATGTAAGATTTGATGCTCGATCAAGCGGTATTCTATATACCGTAACCCAAGCCCGTATAGGGAAAATAAGTTAAAAGTATTTACCTGAGCTAAATATAAATTCAATCCCAGCCGTATACCACCAAGCAAGTACAGATAGCTTTTACTGGGCTCCTAAATCTGGAACGAAGGTTTTTAATAACCTATTAGATTCCTAACGGGTCTTTAATTAAGCCTAAGCTTAGACCGGTTAACTTTAAGGACGATACGGTTCAAACGCACAATTAAGCGAAGACCGGATAGAATGTGATTTAGACCCGACAAGTTTGAAGACTTGTATAATATGGGTATACTAAATACATTCTGGATTTTGAGACAAAGTTGATAATGTTTGACCCTTTTCGGTCAATTTATGCAAACTAGTTACATAAACCGAACCGGACGTGAAAATGGCGTTACGGGTAACCATAAGAGTCACATGCAAGTTCCCTGATTTAATATGTCTTAATTATGTTATAATATCAGTAAGATATTTTCTATTATGCCCAAAACGGATATAAACTCAAATTAAGCCTCATAAGGGCATTTTGGTCATTTAAAAAATTATTAAAAGAGTTTATTTGTAATCTGAGCTACAGGTCTGATTTATACAGTAATTACACTTAATTTAACATGTTATAACAGTAGGGTATGACCCATATGTGAAACTTATCATTTAAAACCAAACTATGCACCTAGGGGTATTTTGGTAATTTCACAAAGGCTTAAAATGTCAAAACTGGAAACCTGAGTTCAAAAACTTTTACTTACTGTTATTATCTCAAAATATACTAAAAACATCAGTAGGTATCAACCTTATATGTTTAATATGGTTATAGCACATACTATGCGTTAAAAACGCTTAAAAAGGCGATTTGGAGCCATTTCCGGGTTTTTAAAAGAAAGCTGATATTTTTATAATTCCAGAAGACTCAAAATATTTTATTTAATAAATAAAATCAGTAGAAAAAGGTTTGGGGTCAAAAGGATTAGTAAAACTCATTTTATGGCTAAAAAGGGCAAAATCGGTATTACCTGAATTAAACTTAAAGACCTATGTTATGCTCAGCCAAAAATTTAATAAAAATCTTTAAAAACCCCAAAATATTATATAACATCATTGGGTAAAAATTTTGATATCAAAAAGTGGGTTTAAATAGGCTATTCGCTAATTACGTCATTTAATTAACATAAAGCTTTCAAATTACGATAATGAGCATAACTCTTAATCTAGACCTCAAACTGATATCAAATTTTTGGTGCAAGTTTATAAATCAGCAACAAATATTTCTACTCTTTCACTTTTTCAAAAATCACGTTTTATAGTCAAAAAGGGCATAATAGTCAACATTAAGCATTAATCGGAAACATGCATGTGAATCGGATAAGTATTGAACCAAGTTGTATAATCTCAGAGAGTTATACTTATATGAAACCTGGTCCAAAATAAGCTCTAAGGCAGATCTCAAACATGCATGAACGGATCAGAACTGATAGTCAAAGCAAAAAAGTCAAATTATGCGACTTTCGGGTCCGATCCGGGTTTAAACCGAAAATTGTCGAGTTGAACATGTTGAGATATGTTCTTACATTAATTACCATGTTATTTTAATGATCAAACAGGTTGCATGTACCCTACATTGCTAATTATGCTTAAACTTGCAAATAATCATTCTGTTGACTTTTTAAAGTATGATTTGACTCGACAATTAGCATGGTTAGAGTGGAAATCTGAAAATACCCTTTTAAGGGTTTGTTACCCACATAAATACCTACTTGTAGGTACTTTCAATTCGAGAAATGACTGAGCGGATTTCAATTAATCGCAAAGTCAAATTTAAATTACGACGGTTTGACTAATAGCTAAATAACTAAGCTAAAACGAAATCGAAAGGGTTATGAACACTTACAAGAGTCCTAATTACGATTATAGATCACTAGAAAGCCTGAGTTTGATCAGAGAGCTTCAGAATTGAGAATGCAAGTGAAGTATCAAGTGAACTTACTTCCTTTATATAGTTTTCGGGTCTCTGTAGGATCATGACACGTGTAGGGACATTATAATCAGATCATGACATGTGTTAAGCTGTCTTTTAAACCTGTGGGCAGCCCCTAGATTCGTGTATGAGAGTATAGGAAACTAGAATGAACAAAAACCAGCAACAACAGGCTGTTAACAACTGTTTTCTGCATCTGATCAGGCCACGCGGCCTGCGTAGGGGACCCCTGGGGTCTTCGCGGCCCGCCTGACAGTTCATAACAGCAAACAACTTTCATATATTGACAGAAATGGTCCCTGTGGGTCTTTAAGGTCATTTAAGGCACGTTTAAGGCCCGTTAACCTTAATTTAAGGCTCCATCATGAAGTTTAAACATAGGGGACATGAAACATGTTCAAAAACATGTCGGGTGTCGGTTCGTTTGGCCGTACGGTCACGTTGTTTGTCTATTTACGACGAAACACGAATGGACGCTAAAAACGAACCAAACGACGTGACGAAAAGAATTTTATCAAGGCGATCACTAAAATAATATATTTTAGTGCTTACATAAATTTTTGGGTGTCCGAAGATATACAGAATGTGAGATATGCGCGAAAATGCAAACTTGTGCACTTTTTGACACTTTTAGTCCCTGCATGACATAAAAGTTTATTTTTGTGCACCGAACACCTTTAAGCCTATATATAAGCTATAGAAAGGATAAATAGGGTATGTTTAACTCCTGGTCACATTCTGGAATGTCTGTTATCATACGAATCGGCATACTTTTGCCGTTTGACGCAATTAGTCCTTAATTGCGCAAAGTAGCGTGAAATGCCGTTTAACGATATCCAAGCCTTCCATGGCCCATATTGCTCATTCCCAAGCATATACATACATGTTACTACGCTCCCGTTCGCTTAAATGGTCACCGAAGGGCGTAGATTCAAAAGTTGACGCTTTAGGTCCCTCTATTGCGCAAACTTGCGCATTTCATCATTTAATAGTATTGAAGCCTCATCTAATCCATATTAGACATTCTTGAAAGTATTATTAAACATAACGATGCTTCAGATTCGCTAAAAGGTCATTCAGAGGTATAATTAAACATATTGACACTTTTAGCCCCTCTAACTTGCAAAGTTGCGCGTAACTTTACTTATAGGCATAAAAACCTTAGATGGCCATTATTTGGCATTCCCGAGAGTATAATTAAATATTATTAAGGTCGCGGTTTGTTAGGAGGTCACTCAGAGGTAAGAATTAACATGTTGACGCTTTTAACCCTTTATTGCGCAAACTTTCAATTAATTACGCAATCGACTACACTTATTCATCAAGTGGCAAATTTGTGAATATAAACATTGTGAGAGGTTATTTGGAAACTTATTTTAGGTATGCTAACACTTCCAGTCCTTTTATTATCAAAGTTTTTGATTTTTCAAAAAAATTAGTCCCTTAAATTCAACATTGGACTTTATTAGGGTTTATTACACGTGTCAATACATCATTGAACGTGATTTTATGAGGTGTTACATCCTCACCCCCTTAAAAGAAATCTCGACCTCGAGATTTGCTAAAATGCTGGAAGTACTTTTTGTCACATAACGGACTTAACTTCTATAGCATATCTGGAGTCTCTCCAAGCTCCCAATTTGACCTCTATATAATAGGTTCATGTATCCTTTTTGAGGTTTCTTATCCTGTTGATCCACATTCGATACAGGTTTATCATTATATCACAAGTCTGCCAACCGTTATGTGATAGTGCTTCTTGACTTATTGGCGAAACATATCCTTTAATCCTTAGGGTGTAATACACTGCGAGCTCCGCCAAGCTCCTTAAATAGGTTTTAGCTCATAAGTTATTTGATCTTTGATACATTCGATTCCTTCGAATGATTTTATACATTCAGATCTTAACTAGTCTGGTAATTAACAAATTGGCACACCCTTCCAGAGTGATATCTTTGTTGAACCTTATTCCTTAACAAGGACTTAGGAGGGTTGTTACTTTCATAAATTCTTGATTTTCTGCCGAATATTGGCATCTTACTGATGATTATGGGTTTGTTTGATCTTACCCGTCAAGGCAACTTTCAGATCCTGATAATTGGACTTACCAATCTTCTGTCCACTAATAGATGTTTAATATTCCATCTATACAAGGTCTCCAAAAGAGCAGCCTTGATACTTATATATCAACTATTATAGAAAAACTTAATTTAATGTGAGATGGTTATTCCAACCATTGATTAAAACTAATCTTAAGGAATTAGCTAATCCTTGCTGTTAGTCGAACAAATCGACGATCCTGGGCAGCTGTTGGAAATTCTTAATTGTTGCCTAATTAGGGTTGCGGTAATTAAATGCGTACGTAAAATGAACCGTCTTTCTTAATTAACTATAACGAATTCTCAGAATATTGAGTTAGGCTATATGAATCCTTTATTCACTTAATCAGGGTTTCAATTCTTCCAATGATGGTATTAGCCGTCTTGGAGATTTCATAATAATACAGCCCTAAATGGGATATGAATCTTAACTCTACCTGCCTCTCAGGAGGTAAACAGGGAAATCTTAGGAAAAGATAATCAAGATATAATGAGGTTTCAGAGATTTTCTAAATCTCAGGCTCCAGTTTATCTGTCATATTCTGTGTCAGATAAGTGACACATTTATGTCACAAGTCCATGAATTCCTTAATCGGGAACATTTACCTTGACAATTCCATTCTGGATATCCTCTTTGAATACCTTTAGCTGACTTTAGTACCATATGACCATTAGAATATCCTTGCGGTTCCATGCATTAAACCTCCATACTGATCAGGCATGGAAGCAATCTATGGAACTTATTAAGATACATTAATCCTCATATGGCGCTATTATCCTATTGTCTGGTATTCGTAATCGATAGAGATCAAAGAGATATCACTATATACGTTGACGCACTTCCTCTTAGAGAGAGGATACTTCTAAAATTTTACGACTGAAGGTTTCTGACAGGAACAGAAGAAATGGTTCTTATGGTTTTGCCTGTAAGTTTTACCTTACACTTACTATCTGGGGTTCTTACGGGAAAGATTAAAAGTTTGCTAAGCTTATGGTTTTATGAGAGACTTAGCAGTACCTGCAACCAAACGTAACTCCTAGCCATAAAATCACCATAATGGATTTATCTGGTGTCATTATTAATGTGAGCTGCCTCTAATCATACATCAGGAGGGCTAAACGCCTCCATTCTTAAACCTTTTAAACTTAGCTATAAAACCTTTGACAAATTGTAGGGCAATCTCGGCCTTGACTGGTTATTTCTTAATCTATAAACGCGAGCAGTTTAGGTGGATCCATAATGGATTCATAATAAGCAGGCTTTGAAATCTTAATGTGCCCTCTTATTGCCGATGCTAAATCATAATATATATATATATATATATATATATATATATATATATATATATATATATAGTGCATTATGCTTAAATTCTAGGTTAACCGAATAAGGGCACTATTTCCATCAATGAACCAAGGTTTGCAGCACACTGCCGATAGTTTATAAATCTTATGGGGAAGTCGGAAAATTCAATCTTTTCCTATTTCGTGACGCATATAATAATTTTTCTAATAAGGTCCTTAAAACTTGGACCATCCCACAATGTATAAGAGGATCTTTCTTGTGGATTTCATTAATGTCCTCACTAATCAAGGGTATTACCATCGAATGATTGTGATGTATACCTTACCATGTTCTTTCTAGTATAACCACTGATATACTTAATGGTTTCTACTTCATCATTTCTAGTGTTTAGTCAACATAAGCAAGCCAAGAGTAACCAAAACATAGAGGTAAAATCTTGGATTCTAATACTTAGTCAACATAAGGAGGATAAGTAGGTGACTTATAGTAAGAAGTAAGGAAGTTATTGTACATGTGCTTACAAGCAGGTATGGGTATGGGATTACCAATACCCAATCCACTGTCATCCCTAAATTAGTAGAAGTAAGATTAGGCTTCAAAAAATAAAAATAAAAAAACTTGACTTGCTACCGGTCTCAATATCACATAAATGTTGGAAAAATAGGTGAAAATAACATTTTTCACAAATATAGGAAAATGATTTTTTCCTATTTTGGACTAGAAATAAATATACTAAAATGAGCGGGTTTTATATATTTATTTGTGGGTTTGTGTTCTATGTTGGAAGAGCTTCGTAACGAACTAAACCACGTCCAAAACGGAGCTAAGATGAATGAGATATCGATGCTCAAAGTTGGGTGTTTAGAACATTCAATGCTGAAACAAAAGGGAAAGTAGCACCTTGTCCCACATTGGATGAGAGATGGAACTTAAAGGGGTATTTAAGTGGGAACTCTCCATCCTTATTGTTTCATGGGAGCACTCACTAGTGTACTCGCGAAGGGTGCGGAGCACCCTAACTCGCACTCGCACACGCTCGCGCGCGTGGCGTGGGCGATGAGGCGCAATGTGGCGCTTTGATGGCGCGCGAAGGGTGCGGAGCACCCTAACTCGCACTTGCACTCGCACACGCTCGCGCGCGTGGCGTGGGCGATGAGGCGCAATGTGGCGCTTTGATGGCGCACTTCGCACGCTCGCATCGCCGCGAGCCGCTTGAGAGCCGCCTTTGTATTTTTGACCACGTGCGCGTGGTGGATCTCATAGGCTGCAGGGACCAAGTGTAGTGCAGGTTCGAAGCGCGTGACGTGGCAGTCCGCGCGCGCGGGTATACGTGGCACGAAGGCGCGCGGTTGCGCATGGTACATGGGTCCTGAGGTGTCGTGCACGGCGCACCAAAGTGAGCCAAAACGGCGCGACTGTGTGGCGTGCTCGTAGAGGCTCACAGGTGACGTAGCGCACGCGCGCATGGACCTGGGCCAGTGAGGCGCGCGCGCGCATGGCAGTGAGCCAAGAGGACGCACCGCGCATGGGCGTGCAGACCTGGGCGCGCGCGCACCAGGGTGACTTGCGCGCGCACGCGCGCACAGAAGCTTCCAGAATTGAATAACAGTGCAGTTTCAGTCCAGCTTCGTAACTGACGAGGTAACAGGCTTTGACTGAGAATTAAATGACGTATTAATTGCATTGAAGACGTTTAATGCAATTTAAACCTCTCTTTAATTCGTTTTTTTACTGTTTCAACCTAGGAGCTGTATAAATACAGCTCCATACCCACAGCAGAAGGAGACCAGCAACACAACAGCAATCTTATACTTTCTCTCCACAATTCTCAGATCTTTTACTTGCAGTTTCAAGGTAACCTTCGGGTTGTAGGCGAACTCCGGCAGTACCACTGCTCCGGCTGTTGTACCATGGGAAACAAAACGAGTACTCCTGGGAGACTCGGAATTTGTTTTAAGGGAAGCGTGTTGAACACGTGCCTCAGTCATCGTTTTTTTTTCTTCTTCTACACCAATTCTTGTACTTGATTTATTTCAGTTGTAATATTACTTTAGTTTTTCCAGCTTTCTTTATTTCTGTATTGTAATCAGTTAATAAAATTTGTTTATTTTATTTATTTATGCAAACGGTTCCTACAATCTTAAAACAAATTTTTAAAACCGTTCGTGTAATCAAAACCATTCTGTTTGTGATTCAAACCAGTTTTGTTTTCACTCAGTTTGTGTTTTAAAAACATTTTTTTTGTTTTCATCTTCAAAGGAGCGACTTTGGTTGAAAACTAATTCTGGTTACATTCAGACTTGTCATAAAAATTGCTAAAACTTTCTGATTTGGTCTTCAAAGTTGGACTTAGAAGCCAATCAGTAAGTTCTAAAATTTATAAAATTTCTGTTTTTGGTCTTCAAAGTTGGACTTAGAAGCCAAAACAGTAATTTTGTGGTAAAATTAAAATTGGATAGTTCACTTCTGATTTTTGCGTAAATCAGAATTTTTTGACTAAACTTTAAAATTTTAATTTTCAGCATGTCGAACGAAAATGTCAACGTTAACAACACCACAAATGTTGTGACGGGAACCCCTCTTAACGCCACCACTGTGGGAGCGTCCACAGTGGCCAATCACGCTGAACGACCCGAGAAGTTCTCGGGTCTACACTTCAAAAGGTGGCAGCAGAAGATGTTCTTCTACCTGACTACCATGAACCTTGCGAGGTTCTTGACGGAAACCGCTCCCCAACCTGTGGAAGGGGAGACCGACGCACAAAGACAGTGCGCGGTAGATGCGTGGAAGCATTCGGATTTCATATGTCGTGGCTATGTGTTAAACGGCCTATCGGATGCACTGTATAATGTGTACTATAATATCAAGACTTCCAAAGAATTATGGGAGTCTTTGGAGAAAAAGTACAAAACGGAGGATGCGGGAACAAAGAAATTTGTTGTCGCCCGTTTCTTGGATTTCAAAATGGTTGATTCTAAAAGTATTATGAATCAAGTCCAAGAATTCCAAATTATACTACATGACATCTTTGCGGAAGGCATGACACTTAGCGAGACATTTCAAGTGGCAGCGATGATTGAAAAGTTACCTCCTGGTTGGGTGGATTTTAAGAATTATCTTAAACACAAACGAAAGGAGATGACTTTAGAGGACCTTATTGTTCGTCTTCGGATTGAAGAGGGCAATAGAATTGCCCTAAAAGGCAGCCATGCGCAAACTTCTGCTAGCGCAAACGTGGTTGAGCATGGGCAATCCTCTAAGGGCGCGAAGGGTAAGGGGAAAAAGGACAAGGAGAAAGCAAAGGCTAGCAAACTTGGACCGAAGAAAGGGGTTGTGAAAAAGAAACCTCAAACGTTCCAAGGAACTTGTTACAACTGTGACGAGCCGGGGCATCGGGCTAACCAATGCAAGAAACCAAAGCGTGAGCGTGCGCACATGGTGGATGAAGACGGAATGCCTTTGGTGGCAATGATTTCCGACAAAACCGCAATGTTGGATGAGGTCAATGCTGTGACCAACACTACAAAAGGATGGTAGATTGATACGGGAGCGACCCGTCATATGTGCCCAGACAGGAGCCTCTTTACCACCTTCAAGGAGCTTGCGGGAGATGAGAAGCTGTACATGGGAAATGCAGCCACCGCGGACATCAAGGGTGAAGGAACGGTGATTTTGAAGTGGACTTCAGGGAAGGAGCTCACTTTAAGCAACGTGTTATATGTTCCAGACTTGCGCAAGAGCCTAGTCTCGGGATGGTTGCTTAATAAGTTTGGATTTCGTTTAGTTTTTGAGAGCGATCAATTTGTACTAACTAAACGAGGAATGTATGTAGGCAAGGGCTATGCCCAAAATGGTATGTTCAAATTGAACGTAATGGCTGTGAAAAAGAACATGAATAAAATTGCTACTACTTCTACTTATATGCTTGAGTTTTCTGAATCGAATAAATGGCATGGTAGATTAGGTCACGTAAATTTTAATTCAATACGCCGTTTAATCAATTTAAATTGTATACCAACATTCCATATTGATTCACACTATAAATGTGAAACATGTGTAGAATCCAAACTTACAAGATCATCAGCGAAATCGGTTGAACGAATAACCGAACCCCTTGATTTAATTCACACCGATATTTGTGATTTAAAAGCGGTACCCACAAGAGGTGGAAATAAGTACTTCATCACGTTTATTGACGATAGTACTAAATATTGCTATGTATATTTACTAAAAAGTAAAGATGAAGCAATAAGTAAATTTATCTTGTATAAAAATGAAGTTGAGAATCAACTTCAAAAGAAGATAAAAGCTTTGCGAAGCGACCGAGGAGGCGAATATGTTGCACCTTTTGCCGATTTATGCGCAAAAAGTGGCATTGTACATGAGTGTACACCTCCTTATTCTCCACAATCAAATGGCGTGGCGGAATGAAAGAACCGCACATTGAAAGAAATGATGAACGACATGTTGATAAGTTCTGGGGTGAGCCAGGAAATGTGGGGGGAAGCCATTCTCTCCGCTAATTATCTTTTGAACAAGATACCACTCAAAAAGAGAGACGAGACTCCATATGAGTTATGGAAAAGGAAGAAACCTTCATACAAATACTTGAAAGTGTGGGGGTGCCTAGCAAAGGTGATTGTACCACCTCCTAAGGCTCTTAGGATAGGACCCAAAACTGTTGATTGCATATTTATTGGGTATGCGCATCAAAGTAGTGCACATCGCTTTCTTGTACATGAGTCCAAGAATCCTGATGTACACGTAAACACTATCATGGAGGTGAATCCTAACGTTGTGTCTTACTTTGAAAATGTGTTTCCTTTGATAAGACAAACACATGCAACGTCATCAACACCTAATTTTGAAGTAGGTGAAAGCTCATCTACACCCGTTGATGAGGTAGTTCATGATAAGACACATGAACGACCTGAGGTTGAAGAAAGTGATCGTAGGCGAAGTAAAAGGCTAAGGGTTGAAAAATCCTTCGGTCCAGACTTCGTTAGCTTTATGGTTGAGGGCGAGCCCAATACATATCGCGAAGCGGTTTCCTCTTCAGAAGGACCTCAATGGAAAGAAGCAATAAGAAATGAAATAGATTCTATATTGCAAAATCATACTTGGGTGTTAGTAGATCTTCCACCTGGTTGCAAACCACTTGGATATCGTTGGATATTCAAAAGGAAGATGAAAACTGATGGAAGTATTGATAAGTACAAGGCTAGGTTGGTGATTAAAGGATTTAGACAAAAGGAAGGTCTAGATTACTTTGATACCTACTCGCCTGTGACGCGCATAACCTCGATTAGATTGGTTCTTGCTATAGCGGCTTTAAGAAATTTGGAAGTCACCAAATGGATGTTAAAACCGCATTTCTAAATGGCGATTTAGAAGAAGAGATTTACATGGAGCAACCTGAAGGTTTCTCCGCCCAGGTCAAGAGGGTAAAGTATGTAAACTCGTCAAGTCTTTGTATGGCTTGAAGCAAGCACCAAAGCAATGGCACCAAAAGTTTGATCATGTCATGATTGACAATGGTTTCAAAATAAATGAGTGCGACAAATGTGTTTATTTCAAAGACACAAATGAAGGTTATGTGATATTATGCCTTTATGTAGACGATATGCTTATCATTGGGAGTAATGATAAAATTATCAAAGCTACTAAAAGCATGTTGAAAGCGAGATTTGACATGAAAGACATGGGTTTAGCTGATGTGATTCTTGGAGTAAAAATCATAAGAACCCAAGATGATCTTGTGTTAAGTCAATCTCACTATGTGGATAAAATTCTTGAAAAATTCAACTCGGGAGATACGAGTGTAGCTCGAACTCCAGTTGATACCTCCCAACATCTTAAGAAGAATAAGGGAGATGGAGTTGCTCAGTTAGAGTATTCAAGAATTATTGGCAGTCTAATGTATCTAATGACATGTACTAGACCCGACTTGGCTTACGCGGTGAGTAGGCTAAGTAGATACACCAGCAATCCGTGCGCGGATCATTGGAAGGCTATCACGAGGGTGCTTAGATACATAAGATACACAAGAGATTATGGACTGCATTATACCCGACAACCAGCAGTGATCGAAGGATACACTGATACAAACTGGATATCGGATAATAAAGATTCCAAATCAACAAGTGGTTACGTGTTTACACTTGGAGGAGCTGCTATTGCTTGGAAGTCTTCTAAGCAAACGGTCATAGCAAGATCCACAATGGAATCCGAATTTATCGCCTTGGATAAGTCAGGCGAGGAGGCGGAATGGCTACGTCAATTCGTGGAAGATATTCCAAGATGGCCAAAGCCTTTGCCAGCCATATGTGTACATTGTGATAGCCAATCAGCGATTGGTAGAGCTCAAAGCTTGATGTACAATGGCAGATCAAGGCATATGCGACGTAGACATAACACAATACGACAACTACTCTCAACGGGTGTTATCACAATTGATTATGTGAGATCAACGGATAACATTGCGGACCCGTTAACAAAAGGCTTAAGCAGAGAGTTAGTAGAAACGTCGTCAAGAGGAATGGGACTAAAGCCCGTGGTAAATGGGAATATGAGGGAAACCTAACTTAGCTGACTGGAGATCCCAAGATCTAAGTTCAATAGGACAACTTAATCATATTACCAAAACGGAGTCACTGTGGGGGAGTACCTCAAACTAAATAAAAGGGAGTTATATATACTTCCTAGTCCATTCCAATCAGTGACATTGAAGTGAGGCTAAGCATATTAAGGTTAACGATTTCGGGAAATCAAATAACCATGATGCTTTTAATGATTCAGAGGAATCACCTATGTTAGAGAGAAGTAGGGTCGCTTCGAATGGATTTGTGGGGTGCGCAAATCCTAGAGCTCTCGTAGAACCAGGCTAGTGTTCCAGGACCATAATAGGACACGACAATGAGGAGTTGGCCAAACCAGGGAGAGTACTGTGTGAAGTGTATTATCGTTTACACAAATGGGGGTATGTTCAAGGACATCGCATCTATACACCGCTAGTAAGCTAAGTGCGCTTCACAAAAGAAGGTTCAAAGGTGACAACCTACCTATCTTGCAATACTCAACTGTCGAAGTTTATCGTTGAAAAGTGTAAGGAAAAGATCCATTTCCATACATGTGGGGGATTGTTGGAAATTTGATGAAAATAGCATTTTTCATGTGGGGGATTGTTGGAAAAATAGGTGAAAATAGCATTTTTTCACAAATATAGGAAAATGATTTTTTCCTATTTTGGACTAGAAATAAATATACTAAAATGAGCGGGTTTTATATATTTATTTGTGGGTTTGTGTTCTATGTTGGAAGAGCTTCGCAACGAACTAAACCACGTCCAAAACGGAGCTAAGATGAATGAGATATCGATGCTCAAAGTTGGGTGTTTGGAACATTCAATGCTGAAACAAAAGGGAAAGTAGCACCTTGTCCCACATCGGATGAGAGATGGAACTTAAAGGGGTATTTAAGTGGGAACTCTCCATCCTTATTGTTTCATGGGAGCACTCACTAGTGTACTCGCGAAGGGTGCGGAGCACCCTAACTCGCACTCGCACTCGCACACGCTCGCGCGCGTGGCGTGGGCGATGAGGCGCAATGTGGCGCTTTGATGGCGCACTTTGCACTTCGCCCGCTTGAGAGCCGCCTTTGTATTTTTGACCACGTGCGCTTGGTGGATCTCATAGGCTGCAGGGACCAAGTGGAGTGCATGTTCGAAGTGCGTGACGTGGCAGTCCGCGCGCGCGGGTATACGTGGCACGAAGGCGCGCGGTTGCGCATGGTACATGGGTCCTGAGGTGTCGTGTACGGCGCACCAAAGTGAGCCAAAACGGCGCGACTGTGTGGCGTGCTCGTAGAGGCTCATAGGTGACGTAGCGCACGCGCGCATGGACCTGGGCCAGTGAGGCTCGCGCGCGCATGGCAGTGAGCCAAGAGGACGCACCGCGCATGGGCGTGCAGACCTGGGCGCGAGCGCACCAGGGTGACTTGCGCGCGCACGCGCGCACAGAAGCTTCCAGCATTGAATAACAGTGCAGTTTCAGTCCAGCTTCGTAACTGACGAGTTAACAGGCTTTGACTGAGAATTAAATGACGTATTAAATTGCATTGAAGACGTTTAATGCAATTTAAACCTCTCTCTAATTCGTTTTTTGACTGTTTCAACCTAGGAGCTGTATAAATACAGCTCCATACCCACAGCAGAAGGAGACCAGCAACACAACAGCAATCTTATACTTTCTCTCCACAATTCTCAGATCTTTTACTTGCAGTTTCAAGGTAACCTTCGGGTTGTAGGCGAACTCCGGCAGTACCACTGCTCCGGCTGTTGTACCCTGGGAAACAAAACGAGTACTCCTGGGAGACTCGGAATTTGTTTTAAGGGAAGCGTGTTGAACACGTGCCTCAGTCTTCGTTTTTTTTTCTTCTTCTTCTACACCAATTCTTGTATTTGATTTATTTCAGTTGTAATATTACTTTAGTTTTTCCAGCTTTCTTTATTTCTGTATTGTAATCAGTTAATAAAATTTGTTTATTTTATTTATTTATGCGAACGGTTCCTACAATAAAAACGAAAATAAAAATATCAAATAAAGTTGGTTGCTACTAGTCTCAATATCGTAAACAAGCGAAAATAAAAATGCGAAATAAAAGTGAGTCGTTACCGGTCTTAATATTAAACAAATAGTTTTTTATCCGGTTCATATTAGAAACATGTTTATTGAGGGACTACCCTTTTTATCATGATTTGAATATACAGTAATACTAGATATATTAATTTGTGCTCATTATGTAAATAAAAGAAATCCAATTATGAAAGTTCTAGTTTATTCTAAAAAAAACTATGAAACCCACCATAGAAATCGCAAATAAGCTTGAACGTTAAACTATCTAATCCTAGTGCTCCATATATTATAAATTAATATAAAGATTTCAGTCTTTCTATTCGTTAAAAAAATGTTAAAATGACGCATAGAATGCAAAATGTGATTCGAATATTCAGATATATATTGATAAAAAAATTGATTGAATGCATAGAAACGAAAAAAAAAAAACGAATACGAAAAATAGTATTGAATGGAAAAAAAAGTAAGTTGATATGTCAATTATAAAAAAGTCAGTCTAATATGTTAATTAAAAGAAAAGTTAAAAATCAAATTGAAGTAAAACATTATTTTGGTAAATAGTTTTCATCGAACAATAAAATGGTAAATATTTTTTCCACAAACACTAGTTTAGAAAAAAAAGAAAACAAAAAAACTCTTATTTTCTATAGCAATTGTGTAATTTGACTTGGGTAAATACTCAAGTTATGAAAAACATAGAGATGCGAAATTAAGAATGAAAGGGGAATTGTTGTTGCAATACTGATACACTTAATCATAACCACCTAAAAATGGTTGTTGATAAGTTGTTAAGAGACTTAAAAGGAGTATAATAACTGATGCATGTTTGTAGCTCTCAAGTCTTAACACATCGGTTCGTGATGATTTATGTTATTTCAGTAGCAATATGATATTTTAATTACAACGGATTTGGAGGCTTTATGGTTTAATATATATATATAGAGTAATGATAGTGTAAAAAGTGCTCAAAGTGTGAGAAGTGTGAGAAATGTATTATAACACTATATATAATACTATATAACACCATATAAACACCGTATAACAATATGTAACACCATATAATACCATATAACACTATGTAACACTATATATCATTATATAACAAATATAACACTATACATCTATCATAGACATGCTATCAGACAACCTATAGTGTTATATTTGTTATATAATGATATATAGTGTTACATAGTGTTATATGGTATTATATGGTGTTACATATTGTTATACGGTGTTTATATGGTGTTATATAGTATTATATATAGTGTTATAATACACTTCTTACACTTCTCACACTTTGAGCACTTTTTACAGGATCCTCTACTTATATATATATATATATATATATATATATATATATATATATAGTGTAAGTATATGGAGAAAACCAATTTTATTGAGAAAACTAAGGAAACCCCAATACTTGGCCCATATTGAGCCACATTACCCACTTTAAGCATGTGCAAATTGGTCTTCAAAGGGCATTTTAGACTTTTTACTTTTTCATCCCATCAAATGTCACCAACCCACCTTTTACTTTTGAGACAAAAGTACACACTTTTTGCAACATTTTCCAATGCATCTTCTTCTCCACATTTCTATCATCTTCTTCAAATTCAAACATTCCATATATTTCTTTTTATCTTTGTTTATCCATGGAGTTTATGACAAGAATTTCGGACGACACATAAGTAGACTTTTAGTATTAATTCTTGTTGAATACGTCTCCATGTTGTGTTGTACGAAACAACTAGATCTGGATCTTGTACTCATCCATTTCTATTGAAGCCACCATATCTGAAGATCAAAGTCACCATCGAAGCTCTCAAAGAAAAGCAAGTAAGGTGTTGCTCTCATCACATCTTTGTTTATGTTTTTAGAGAGAGAAAACTAATGTTTTTTAGAGAGAAACAATAATATTCATCTTGTTTATTTCGGATGTGTTCATGCTTATTGAAAGCTGATTTCGGGTGTATTCATGCTTCATCTCACGTCGTCATCTTCATCTCGGGTGTGCTGATGCTTGTTGAAAGCTGATTTCTAGAGTGAGAAACAACAATCTTCATCATATTCATCAAGAACACCAAGAACACATAGAGAGAAGCAAGTTTGAAGATCTTCATCGTGTTCATCACACGGTTTCTAGATTCGGTAAGTGTTTTTAGAGAGAGAAAGTTGCTATTTTAGAGAGAGAAACAACAATCTCTTGAGTATTTTATTTTGAAAAGTCATTTCACACTTGATGTTTTAGTTAAAATGGTTGTTTATAGGTTTTTGTGTACTGGATGTTTTAGAGATGAACATGATTCTTTTGTTAAAATGGTTCTAAAAATGGGTAAATGTTTATGTAATTTACAGGTTTTTATTTTTGTGTTAAAATCATTTTTGTGGTAAAAAGTTGTGTTTGGTTTGGTTGCTTGTTTGAGGCTTTTGATCTGAATAGTAACTGTTTTTTTGTTGGGTTGGTTGCTTGTTTGGCTTTTGATCTGAATAGTAACTGTTATTGTGTGTTATACTAGGAGGTAACACATGTTACATGTGTTACAATAAAATTTTACACGTGTATAACACGTAACACATGTTACATACCTGTTGTTACATTTGTGTTAATAAGTTTAACTTTAGGGGATTAACACTGATGTACTTGTTTTGTTCATAGGTGAATGGATGTTTATGTTCAAGATAAAGATGGTTATCAAGACGCAAAGCGTAGCTAGATTTTTGTAACTTTTATGATAGTTTTTGGATCATTTTTATATGTTTAAGTTTTTATAAAGATTTTTGTTACCTTTAAGTATGATTGTAATGTGTGCAATTACTAACAACCCATGATGACAAGTGACATTTGTTTTGATTAACATTTGTAACCGGTGTTGGACGTAACATGTGTAACCTATGTGAGAGGTAACTAACTAATAGCAAAGAATGACCTGATAAAATGTTGGTCATATCATTCCTTTGGTACACATGTGTTACATACGTTAAAAGGCAACGTTACATATGTAACAATGGTTTTTATATATGTAACATGTTTAATGAAAAATAATAAACTACTATTAAACGCATGAGCTATTGAATATCATTAATTAGAAAGTCAAAACATCTAACACATTACAATCATCTTAAACATTACAATCGAAAAAATATTACAATCTTAAAGAATACTTGTTTTGATTAACATTTGTAACTGGTGTTGGACGTAACATGTGTAACCTATGTGAGAGGTAACTAACTAATAGCAAAGAATGACTTGATAAAATGTTGGTCATATCATTCCTTTGGTACACATGTGTTAGATACGTTAAAAAGGCAACGTTACATATGTAACAATGGTTTTTATATATGTAACATGTTTAATGAAAAATAATAAACTACTATTAAACGCATGAGCTATTGAATATCATTAATTAGAAAGTCAAAACATCTAACACATTACAATCATCTTAAACATTACAATCTAAAAAATATTACAATCTTAAAGAATAATTGTTTACCAATTGACGTGACATTTTGGATGATGTAATGCAGTTACATATGTAATTTAACTAAGTTTTAATTGGCACCTAAGGTTGCACATATGTAACACATGTTTTTTTTAACATGTGTTACACTAGAGGGTAACACATGTATAGTCATGTTATACATGTTACATACAGTGTTTACACGTGTTACAACATCAAGGATACACATGTTTCATATAGTTTTTACAACCAAAAATGGCCTTCACGACAACATCCTTCTTCATCCATAATGCAACATGTGTAACAACGTCCAAAACTGTTGCTTCGTTTCTAGTATATAACGTGTGTGACATGGCGATCGTCAGAAAACACATAAAAGCCGCATGTAACTTGTAACATGATATAGAACCAAGTATTGGTTTACTATGGATACGATGTAACACATGTTACAAACAACATGTAACATGTGTAACAATGCTAAAAAGTGTTGCATTTATTGTATAACGTGTGTGGCATGACGTATATCATGTAAAAAGTGACTGTTATGCATATTACGGGTTGAGATTTTATAAAAGTTAGTTTCCCTATCCCACTATTGAGATTTTATATGCACCCGAAGTCCTATTTTTCCCAACCTCGCCATTAGATTTTATAAAAGTTAGTATCCCCAGTTATATTACATACATAAAAGGAAGTTGATTTTAGATCATTACATAACCGACATGTGTATTGTTCAAATTGCTAGTAATGTATGCAACTACTAAGAATGTGGGACTGTTGCAACAAAATAAAGGGACAAATAGATTATATATATTAAAAAAAACAATTACAATTAAACTTAAATGTAACAAAAGTGTTTTATGTGACAACCCGAACTTTTCAGGTTAGTAACGTTTAACCTCGTGATCTTAACTCCTCGTTACTTCTCTTTAATGCGTTACACGTCCAGTGTTTGTATGATTCTGTAACCGTATACTAGTGCATAGGGCCACATCTTAGTGTTACATATTCGAGCGGGCCGCACCCAAAAATTACATATAACTTGTATTAGCCAAAACCTCTATTAATTGTGATATGATTCTCGGCCTATTTACTCATGTAATCGAGCCAATGTGACACCCAATCCCAAGCCGGACCCCTTCCCCTTAATTGTTATTATTGACTGGTTGCTAAGGGGTTTTGACAGCCCATACTACTTGGGCTTAAGCCCATGGTCAAGACCAAGCAATAACCGCCCCAAAACCCCTATATACATTAGGTTACGTATATTTGTTATTTCATAAGATAACATTCTAAACAAGAGAAAAACCCTACTCTTTCTTGCTTGCGAACGGCATTGGTACCCCCCTTCCGATCGAGATAGCATCCTGAGTTCAAGATTTTTGGGTTAGTAATTAACATCTCAGTCCCTCCTTTATGTGTATGTTTGTGTTGATAATTGGTGATATTATTTATCATATTAATCTGTTGTTCAAAACCCTTGTTGTCGATCTTGTCAAAATATTTAAGGATTCCCTTATAAGCGATAGTGTACTAGATTAATATGTGCAGGCTTGCATGTGATAGGAGATGTGGCAGTGATTTAATGAAATAGTAAACTGTGTTCATGAGTTGATGTTCTTAAATGGTAGGTTACTTTGCCTAGGGATTTTATCAATAAAAAGAATAACATGATTGGGATGGTATTGAGGATTGTTGTTAGATGATAAATAAATGTCAGAAATCACATGACATCCTAGGGACTTGATATATCTGCTGTGTAAACGGTCCAACATAATCAAAGTATTATGGCCATATATAATTATTAATTGAATTCATGAGTTCATGTGCACATATGTCAATGACAGCCACCTCTTGAATATGTGTCAAATTAGTCAAAGGTGATAAACCTTATCATATTAATGATGAGGTGATGCTTTGTGTGTGTGATTGAAACTTATGAAAGTGGCGGCTCTAATCTCATAGTTTGAACAGTATGCATAACATAATTCTAGTACTCAATAAATAAGAATGTTAATGATGGGACGGTGAAACTTGTAACTGATGTGCCATCGACGAAAGCCCATGTCTCACGAAATTCATGGGGGTTTCGTCACCCTGAACGATGGACTGTGCATGTGCATGATATAAATTGACTGAGTTAACTCTGTTGTTGAATGATATGTTAATGAACACATGATGCGTAATATTAATGATGACTGATTATGACCTAGGAGACATGTTTTGGTGTGGGATATAACATACTTAACTGTGACGCCGTTACAACATATGCATCTGTATTGAAGGAATTGTATGTTATGAGCTGTGTAACTGCTACGTTGTTTGTATGCACATTATGACTGTACATGAATGTAAAACTGATTGATATCGGTAACTCCTTTAGGACATACTTGAATAACTGGTAGACTCGTAGATAATCTTACCGAGCAAACCAAGGTGAGTTCACTGCTCTTTTCTCAAGCATGCATCCCGGGGAAGGGATAACGGGTAACGTTCCATAAAGGAATGCGTGAAAACGGGATGTTGTGTTATGTACTCAGTATCTATCTCGTAAGACCCCTTGACACTACCAGCAGTTGCGAAAGGCAACGGGGTATTTAGTTGATAGCGCTATTAGGTTTGGCACCCTCACACCGTCCCAGAAAGACGGGCGTGAACTAATTACCTTAAAACATGACCAACGTTTTGATAGAGACGTTGGAGGTTGGGCAGACATATCTTGTAGCTATTCGGTAATCGAGTAATAACAACATCAAAACAGCGAAACGACATATCATCTGGTTAACTGTTTTACACACTTGAATGATAACTAACTCGGTAAACAAAACTTTGAACTCACCAGCGTAGTCTGACACACTTGCTTACATGCTTGTAGGTCGTTAGCTGAGGTACACTTGGACTTGCTATCTGAAGTGGCTGGAGTGGGCATGGTCATGACTGGGCGTTTTATTTATGATACTTTATGATACACTGTTGGGTTTTAAACTATTTACTTTTGCTTCCGCTGGTTACTTGGTTTTATTTCACTTGCAAACAGTATTTCCTTTATCAACGAGTACCTTATTATTTTATTGAACATGTTTGATATGATTGGTGGCTCTTTGTTGAATAGTCGCACTTCTGATAGGGACATACCCTAGGTGGGAATTTGGGGGTGTGACATTTTATACAAATTCAAATATATAAAAATGATCCAAAAAACTATCATAAGGTAACACAAATCTACCTATGCTTCGCTTCTTGATAACCAGCTTCATCTTGAACACAAACATCCCTATACCTATGAACAAAACAATTACATCATTGTTAATCTTGTATAGTTAAATTTATCAACGCAAACGTAACAACATTTATGTAACATGTGTTACGAGTTATACATGGACACAAAGGGGGCTGCACATATGTACCACATGTTTGGAACTTGTGTTACATTAGAGTGGTAACACATGTATAACATGTGTTACGTGTTACACATGTGTAAAATTTTTGTTGTAACACATGTAACAACCATATGTGACATGTGTAACATGGCTATACATGTGTTACCCCCTAGTATAACACACACAAACAGTTACCCCATAACATGCGTAATATGATGTAGCAAAATAAACACATGGATACGCTGAATGTTACACATATTCCGAATAAATTATGAAGTTTCTAAAGGTAACACATGTTATAACATATACGATAAAAAAACCCCAAACAAGCAACATATAGGGACTTACACATATGTAGCACATATTTGTAACTTGTGTTACACTATAGTGGTAACACATGTAACAACTAGATGTGACATGTTAACATGGCTATACATGTGTTACCCCCTAGTATAACACATAAAAACAGTTACTATTCAGATCAAAAGCCCCAAACAAACAAACAACCAAACCAACAAAAAACAATTACTGTTCAGATCAAAAGCCTCAAACAAGCAACCAAACCAAACACAACTTTTTATTTGTAAAATAAACGAGATCATCAACGATTAGATTATGAACTTTTCAAAGGTAACGAATATATATCAACAATGTTGGGATTGAACCCTACCAAGAGGAACAGATAATTAAAGCCAAAACTGGATCAGAGTAGTGGATCCAGAATAAGCAGATGTTTACATACAAGTCTCTCCCCTTGATAGTGATTTCAACATCTGCTGACCTCCTATCTACTGATCGTGCATACTGCTGACCTACAACTGCTGTTCAAGTAAAGGTCTGATAGAAGACTAAAGCTCTGCTGCTCAATCTACTGTCTTGAGTCAAGTACTGCTGATCCGGACAAGCAATGCTGGGTTCACAGCAGTGGAAGGATGCAGCAGCTGTTTAAGTGTCTCTTATGTAATGAAATGTAATAGCAGTAGTTAGTATAGCAGTGTTTGTATAGATCAGAGGTTAGAGTTTGTTAGGAGGTTAGATGTCACTTTCATGGTGACGTCAGCATTAGATGCTCAGTGGTTTGCTAGTGCCTATAAATAGAACAGTGCTCTGTACTGTTCTATTAGCTCTTTGCAACACCGTCTTCTTTGCACGAACAAACACTGAGCTCTGGCTGAGGGGGAGTTTGTATTCAAGCATTACTTTGTAATCGTTGTTGAAATTAAATTCAATCATTCGGTTCTCTGTTGAAAATGTCTTGATCAAAGCAATACTCTCGTTTGATTGTATGCAAAGTTTGTTTCCATATTAATTCCGCTGCACAACTCATTCATTTCCATCTTAATTCAAACAGAAAATAAAATCAAAACCAAACTCAGATCCAACAATTGGTATCAGAGCTTGGACAGTCAAATTTGATTTAACAATCATTTTGACATAAATAGTTCAGCTCAAAATCGTTGATATCGATAGTTTGTTCGGTTTGTTGAAAAACAGAGTAAGGTTTAATCACCATTAAAGTTGATTAATCAATGCCTGTAAAACAACCAAGATGACGTCACAATCACAAGATGATAAGAATAATGTTGGCTCGCTTTTTAAACCACCTATGCTTAAACGTAATGAATACAACATCTGGGAGAGAAGGATGGGTCACATCCTTGCTCAACAGAACATTGGATGTTGGAGGTCTGTTGTTTTTGGTCCCCATGTTCCTATGGTGCCAAGTGCTGAGGATCCAAAGAAGAACGTACCAAAACCTTATGAAAACTATACTGAAACTGATTTTCAAAAGTTCGAACTGGATGCCAAAGCATTTAGCATCATAGCATCTGCATTACCAAATGAGATCTATGCTGGACTGTTGCATTGCAACAGTGCAAAAGAGCTATGGGATGCGTTGAAGGAACAGTTTAGGGGTACTGAAGAAGTTATTGAAAACAATAGGGAAATTCTGAATCAGCAGTATGAAACCTTTTGTCACATTAAGGGTGAAACATTAACCCAACAATTTGAACGGTTCAGTTGTCTCATCAGTGAGCTAAGACTTGTTAAGGTTGAATTTCCAAAATCAACCCAAAATAGCAGGTTTCTTAGATCACTACCTGATAAATGGGACACAATTGCATTTGTGACTAGAAACTCTGTTGAGTTCAAAGATCTGACCCTGACCCAACTTCATGGTAGACTCCTGACTTATGAAAGGGAGTTGAACCAGAAAAAGAAGTTGCAAGAGTCTGGAAAAGCCACTGATGATTACTCATTCGGTAGCACAGCTCTTCTTGGTCAGGAAGAATCTGGTAACTTTACCATCCCTGATCCTCACTCTGCAAATTATGCTTTTACTGCAAACACTGAAAACCAGATGTCAGATAATTTGTGTTTTGAACTCAATGATTTACAACATTTTGATCCCACTGACTTAGAAGATATGGACATCCTGCACCAATTGGCTTTGCTCAGTGTTAGAACTAGCAAATTCTACAAAAGAACAGGGCGAAAATTCCCAGGTTTACAAGGGAATTTAAGGGTTGGGTTGGATAAATCGAAAATCAAGTGTTACAAGTGCAATAGGCTAGGTCATTTCGCTAGGGAATGCAGGAGTCAAACAACTGGTCCTATAATCACTCATCCTAGCTCAAACCCTAGACCTCAAAATCAAAGCACTATGCATTATACCCAATATACCCCTGCAGCACATGTTAACACTGCTCATTATGCTACTGCCCCTGTGCCTGTGCATTATGTCCAAACTACAGTCCCACAAATTCAGTATGTTCAAACCCCTGTCCCCCAGGCACAAGTGCAACCTGCTGCACCTCAAACAGCTGCTCCAGCAGTGGTACAACCAGATCAGCAAAGCTTTTTCACTCAAGGCTTTGTTGACTGGAGCAGCATGCCTGATGAGCTTGGTGATGAAAATTTTGCACTCTATGCTTTTAATGAACCTTCTAATGATGAATTTTGTTTGATGGCATTAGAGTCAATACCAGAGGGGGTTGAAACTGAAGGTGAACAGCTAAGTGATGAAACAGTGGATGAGGTGATTGAAGCAGTGGTTACTGCTGTGGCTGGTGAACTACTTGTAACACCTCGAAAAATTCACGTCCTATAATTTGTAAACACGTGTCAAATGTTTAAACGTGTGAAAGAAATATTATAGAAGGACTAAAGTTGACAAACATGGAAAGTATGTGAATATACGTATTCTAAGTGTCAACTGTGAATAAATATAATGTATATTAACCCTACACGATGCTCATACCTTCAAACGAATAAATCATGGATCATACGAAACTAAAAGTGGGAGACTTCAAACTACAGGGACCAAATGTGTCAACATGTTTAAATTATACCTCTGAGTGACCTTTTGACAAACCTGAAGCTTTGTAAATATTAATAATGCTCATGAGAATGCACCATAAAAATTCCATAAAGTTTCGTTAACGTATGAGAAAGTTATGAGCAAATTCGCGTGCGAAGTGTTAAAGCGTAAACATTGAAAGTTAGGACTTTTCGAGTGACAATAAAGTTACCCGGGGACTTGGCAAAGTGGGTATATGTTTTAAAGCCTTACTAGATCAATTATAAGGGTTTACCATGCAAGAATCAAGTGTCTAACCGGAGTTTGAAGGGCCAAGGATCAATTAGCAAAATCAAAAAAATATAAGATTTGGCGGCTGAAGGCCTCGCGCCACGCGAGGGACTGCCAGTTCCTGAAATCGTTTTCTTGGCTGCCCTTGCCTTTATGCGCAATTCCAACTCGATTCTCCACATCTCTTGACCCCTAAAACAACCCCTAAACACTAGGAACAAGTGTTGATCAGTTGTGGTGAGTTGTAGACACACATGTCAAGGATTTGTGGTGGATTAAACACTATATAAAGGCATGTTATGCAACCATTGTTCTTCACACCTTCAAGTGCATAACTGATCAATTCTGGAGCTCCCAAGCAGATCCAACTGGTCATAAGTCGTGCATAGGACTCTTGTAAGTATGCTAGTCCTTCTTTATTTGAGTTTAGCTTGTTAAATTAGCTAAAAGTCAAACCGTCGTAAATACGGTTTGACTTCGAGATTAGTCATTTATGGCTCAGTCATATCTCGAATTAAAAGTGGTTATAAGTTGGTATTCATGTGGGTAATAAAACCCCAAAAGGGTTTCCCCTGATCACCACCCTAACCAGGTCAAATGTCGGGTCAAACTTTTATTTGAAAAGTCAACATAATGCTTAAAATGTCATTTATGCATAATTAGCTATCTAGAACATATATAACCTGTTTGATCATTGTTATAACTTAGTAATTAGTGTAAGATCATGTCCAAACCTGTTCAACCCGACTATTTCCTGTTTAGACCCGGTTCGGAACCAAAAGTCACATAGTTTGACTTTCACTTTGACTTTCAGTTCTGACCCGTTTAGGCATATTTTAGAAATGCCTCAGAGCTTTAATTGGATTAGGTTACATGTTAGAACAACCCTCTGTGATTATACACCTTGGTTCATTAGTTATCCAATTAATATGCATGTTTCCGTTAATTGCTCATATGTTGACCGTTATACCCTTATTACCTTAAAACGTGATTTATGAAAATGTAAAAGTGTAGAAACCTTAGTTACTGATATATAAACTTGTATGCAAAGTTTGACATCAGTTTGACTTATAGATTAAGAGTTATGCTCAATATCGCAAAATTAAAGCTTTATGTTAATAAAATGGCGTAATTAGCGTATAGCCTAGTTAAACATACTTTTTGGTATCAAATCTTTTACCCACTGATGTAATATATTATTTTGGGATTTTTAAAGATTTTTAATTAATTTTAGGCTGAGCATAACTCATAGTCGTAGGCTTAATTCGGTAAATGTCGGTTTTGCCCTTACGGGCCCTAAAATGAGTTTTACATATCCAAACGACTCCAAACCTTTTGCTACTGATCACATATGATAAATAAATTATTTTAAGCCTTCTAGAAATATAAAAATATCAGATTTAAGTATCGAACCCGGAAATGGCCTTTAATCGCCTTATTTAGCGTTTTTAACGCATAGTATGTTTTAAAATCATATTGAACATACCCGGGTTGATACCTACTGATATATAAGGCAAATTAGGATATTTTAACAGTAAGCAAAGGTTGATAAGCTCAGACCTCAGTTTTGAGCTTTTCGGCTTATGTGAAATTACCAAAATACCCCTACGGGCATAGCTTGGATAAAAATGATAAATTTCACTTATATGCTTTAGCCTACTGATATAACATATCAAATTGAGTATGTTTGCTGTTTACATCAGACCTGTAACTCAGTTAAACATCTAAACCCTTTTACAACCTTTAAAATGACCAAATTATCCCTACGGGGCATAGTTTGTGTTTAATTTCATTTCGGGCATAATGAAAGACATCCTACTGATGTCACAACATATTTGAAGCATATTAACTTAGGAAACCTGTATATGGCTCTTACGGATACCCGTTACGCTTATTTCGCGTTCGGTTCGGTTTATGTAACAAGTTTACATAAATTAGCCGAAACGGGTCCAACCTTATCGATTTTATCTCAAATTCCAGAATGTGCATGAAGGAACCATATTAAACAAGTCTCTGAACTTGTCGGGTCTAAATCACATTATATCCGGTCTTCGCTTAATCGTGCGTACGAACCGTATCTTTGAAACTAGCCGGTCTAAGCTTAAGCTTAATAAAAGACCCGTTAGTATTCTAATAGGTTATATTAAACCTTCGTTCCAGATTAGGAGAACCAGTAAAAGCTACGTGCATTTTGCTTATTGTGATTTATACATTGCTCAGGTAAATACTTTTAACTTATTTTCCCTATACGGGCTTAGGTTACGGTACATAGCGTACCGCTTGATCGAGCATCAAATCTCCACGCTTAGTGGGTAGTTGAATAATTTGATCGGCTCGTTTAAACAGTCTTGTTTACTTTACAGCCTTTGGGGGGTTAATGACCATGTCCCGGATATCCTTGGCATCATCTTACGAGATTGGCCACGACCTGAGCACGGGGTGTAGGCGTACACCCGGCAGTGTATAACTCAATAACGTGGTGTGTCTATTGATCTTTAACCCGGACTAGTTCTGGGCGACTGAACGCATAAGTAACATGTAATTCGTTCACAAGATTATAATATTATATGATTCTCCCAAGTTAAAATAAAATGTTTATGCCATGTGCATCCAAACCAATTTTCAATCATTTTTCAAAATGAGTCAGTTGATTGTATTTACCAGTGTAAACTGACGTATTTTCCCAAAAAGATTAAATGCAGGTACTAAGCGTAATTGGCTGTGATTTCTCCTTAGCATCATTAAAAGTCTCGCAAGCTTAGGATGCCGAAGTCTGTTGAACTATTGTTTCCATTTTATGTTCGATCCTTCTGTGGATAAACTTCCGAATATTGTGACAGTTGATATTACAATAATAAATTCGGTTGTATTATATTTTCAATTGCTTCCGCTGTGCTTAAGAATATTGTGTTGTTTGACTATTATGTTGCCAACCATGACGTCACGATACTCCCCACCGGGCCCACCGGTGACACGTGGAATTCGGGGTGTGACAGGTTGGTATCAGAGCCAACACTGAGTGAATTAAACACTAGCCTTTTGTGTTTAATCTCAGTTACACAATTGCACAATCTAAACTTCTGAGTCTAGACTTAACATAGGAATGATCTTAATCCTAATACGGAAATCTTGCTTCAAATTTTTATTATTATTCGATACGTCGCCAAGCGAGGAAGCTGAACTAGGGATTCTCCACACCCGGAGCCTTGAAATGCTGAGCTTCGTACAGCGACCAAGATGAGACGTGCAACCAAGGAGAAAGCATTCCGGAATAGAATGAAGAAGAAACTCCTTTGCTGAAAAATCGTTTCCTCAATAGTCCTTATAAGGACATATTTATCTTTTTAGTCCCTTCGAGGACAACACTATTCCTTTCAAGTCCCGCTTAGGGCAACTTTATACTTTTATTGTTATATAGTGGAATGATTAAGTTTAAACTTTCATTCTAAATAAGGAATATTAAATAAATGTAAAATAACATTTCTTTTATAAGATCTACCATTATTATAAAATGGCAAAGTCTAAAAAGGACAAGACCTAGCCACGTGTCAATTTAAGACCGGGCCAAGACGGTAGTTCCATAATTAGATTTAGATCCATATTAACATTTCAATTTAGAAATTGTTCTGCGATAAATATTAAAAGAATCTTAAAAGTGAAACCTAGCCTGAGTGTCATTATAAAGACCTGGCCAAGATGGTAAGACCTGTTTAAAAGATTCGTATTCCAGTTAACATCTGAAAACATGTTAACACTCCCGACAGATATGATTCGTTGGAAATCACTCACGTTATTAAGGATTCTTCAAAAGATTCCTAACCCAGTTTAATGATCGCTGAATCCTGGGTTTACATCATTAATTGAGATGATCATATTTTAACCATACGTGGTAACATAATGCCTACGGGCCCTGCTCATTTCCATATGAGCCAAAAGACAGTTGTAGCGATGACTCCCTGTCAGATAAAGGTAATGAACTAGGTTCAAACCTCAAATGCTTTGATTCTCTGAAATCCTAGCATATAATTTATAATGGTCCTTGTGACTAGGCCTATTGTGCCAATATACTTCCATGCTTTGAAATCACAAGCTTATAATTTATAAATGTCCATGTGACCAGGCCATTTGGTGCCACTAATAAAACTGTTAATGTTTTATAATTATGATAAATTATAATAGAAATCCTAAACCTATATGATTAATAAATTAACCAAATATGGTCTTCGTTTACCATGGTTAATGAATTTCCCTAAGGGGGCAATTCCGTAATAAACATCCCTTAGAAGGGAAGTACCTACGAGCTATAATTAATGTCCTCTGAGACTAAAGACAGTGGTAGCCTACAACTCCCTGTCAGGAAAAGGTAATGAACTTTGATTCAAACCTTAATGCCGCGATTCTCTGAAATCATGGCTTATAAATTTAACTCGTCTACGCGACTAGGCCATTTGTGCTATTATTAACTTGTAAATTAGGACTTATGATGAAAATCCTGAATAAAATAAATATCCTTCCTTCCTTCCCTGCCAGCATACTTATTAAAAAGAATCTTGAAGGTACGACCTAGCCTATACGTCATCCCAGGCGAGGCCAAGATGGTAGAACCTATTCAAAGGATCCAAACCCTTGTAACATTGTAAATATGTTAACACTCCTGACAACAGTGATGTGATAGAATCACACTTGTCATCTTTATATTAGGAAATTTTTCAAACCCCTTGTTTGGACTATGATTCAATAGGAATCATGGCTAATAAACGTCGAACATGATGAACACATCAAAACATCCATTAGGATGTATACCTACGGGCAAAGATGTATACATGAAAAGATAGTTCTATCTCATAACTTCTTGTCAAGACAATGACATATGAAATTTTCCGATCCAAAGGAATCATTGATTTTGATTTAAAAATTTTCCCTAGTGACAAGGCCTATGAGCCATCAAAAGTCCTTTGGAACAAGCATTGTGCTATATATATATAAAAGATGTCATTATGACATTGGCAGCCGTGACTTATGTCCCCTGCCTAATAAATATGAAGGATTATATTCCGCCTAAACGCCAAAGATAGTTTATTTAAAAAACTTAGGCAAAACGTAATCAAATAAAGTTAATACTATCTGTTCGCCTATATGGTTTATTTGTACCATGGCTAAATAATCATCAAATTTGACAATTCACCCTATATTTAAACCAATTATTACTACTTGGTTTGTAGCCTTCAAAGCTTCACCATGGCTGACTCCCCTGAAGCTCACAATCATCCAGTTAATCAAGAGGATGATGCTAGATTGAAATTAACAAGCACCGGATTACAGGCTATGATCAAAATAGCCGTAAGCAACGCTGTGGACCGTGTGTTGAAGGATCTTAAGCGAAAGTGCGATAATACCCTAAATAAAGGTTACAAGAAGGGTAAGACCGGTTCAAGCTATAACCAGTCCAAACCAAGGAAGGCAAAACCCAAATGTAAAACCTGCAAAAGAAGACACTGGGGGCAGTGTCGATCAAACCCAAAGATAAAGCGATGTGGCATCTGTAAAAGAGATGGCCACCAATCCCACGAATGTAGGGACATAAAGAATGCAAACTGTTCCAGTTGCGGCGAAAAGGGCCACATCGGTACTGATTGCCCTAAGGCTGCCAAGGAAGGAGCAGCTAAGTCTGGGAAGGATGTGAATGATAAACAGCAGAATGGTGAGAAGACTAGATGCAAAATCTGTAGGAAATACCACCTCGGGAAATGCAGATATGAATCTCAGTCTCTACCCTGTGGAATCTGCAAGTCCAAGGGGCATAAGACCATGGATTGCAAGAGATTGGGAGAAGCAACCTGCTATGGTTGCAATGAAAAGGGACACATTAAGACCAACTGCCCTGAATACGCTAAAAAGCTTAAGGAAGCTAGGAAGACCGAAGCTGGAAGCTCTCGAATGGGCGCTCAGGAGGCTATTCAGGATGACAATGTCATAACAGGTAATTTTTATCAATGACGCTCATGCTAGAGTATTAATTGATTCAGGTTCAGATAAGTCTTCTGTAGACAATAGATTTTGTAAATCATTTAAATCTGCCTGCTAAAACTCTAAGTGTTAAATGTAAAGTAAAATTTACCGTTCGTCCCTCGCGACAGGCTTCGATACCATATATGTATATAAATATACAACCGAAGTCATGTAAGGCTAGCCTTTGAGCTATTTATGATCGTTCGTGCGCCAAGGACAGTTGTGACACTATGGTCCCCTGTCAAGCAGGTATTGGACTCGCTCCAAACTTTGCATGCCATTGATGGTCCCGTTGTGACCTAGGCTAAATATAATGGAAATACGTCCAAATAACATTCACTATTAATGTTCGGAACAGAATAGCCCAAACGGTTTATGAATGCCATGGCTAACCTAAGTCAGGTCATCAGGATGATGACTAATAATGGTTAAATCTTGGTGATTGGTACCAAGTTTCGAGTATGGAAAACTCGGATGAGGTTGACGAAAGTCGCAATGCCAATAAGGCGACGAAAGTTAATAAAACTACAAACGTAAACCTCAATATTAATGGAGTTAATCTTCAAGCTGTGGTTGACGCAGCAGTTGAAAGGACCATGGAAAGATCATGAAATAATCTAAAGAGCCGAATGCTCCTCGCTCTGAATTTCATTTAAAAAAAAAAAACCATGTTCAATTACTCATGAGAAGAGGTTTTGTTCACACTTCGTATATGAAGGATGAACCAAAAGAAGGAGAATAACTCCTAGAAATCTGAGAAGGAGAGCAAGTACAGGCTTAATAAAAAGCAACGAAAGTTCGGTAAGAAGCCGGTATACCTCTGAGACTGCTTCAGCATTAATAGATGGATGTTTTATATCCATTAGGAATCATTTTTTTATATCCTAGTTCCGTTAAATACAAGGACTCAATTTAGTGATAAAATCAGGCCCATATTGTGGGTAATAAGAAGCAATTAATTATCAAGACTCCTAATGAGACAACTCTCATAATTACACATATCCGTACGATTAATTAATATTAAACATAAAAAAATGGTGGAACTGGCCGTCCCCGGAATCGAACCTGGGTCTAGGCCGGCCGCACCCTTTCGCGCGCCTAGCCAACTGAGCTAGGTGCCTAGTTTGTGAAACTTCCATTATTGATTAATTATAAGCACTTGCACAATGAACTTCCTTATCATTTATCAATGATAATTTCTGCTAAGTGTCCTGTTTTTAATACAGGCAATAATAAATCTTCATGAACCATAAACTTAGCAAAATTTTTATTATCATCCACAAGGTATAACTACCAAGGAAACCATAGTAACCGATTCTTATAGATCGGCAAGGAATCCTTCCGAAAATCAGAGTACTCTTTCTTTGCATAGAGTACGACAACATATGTTATTTTAATTATTTTCTCATTGTTTTTCTATCGCCTACGAATGCCAAACTATGTTTGATAAAAGTGTCATATGAGGATTGGCGTATCCTAGTGTGTCCCATAGATTATTTCCATGTCTGATCAGCATGGAGGTTTAATACATGGAACCCCTGAGATATCCCAATGGTCATATTGTACTAAAGTCTACTAGTAGTATTCAAAGAAGATATCCAAAAATGGAATTTTTTTTTCTCCAAGTAAATGTTCCCGATTAAGGAATTCGTGGACTTATAACCTAAAGGTGTCACTTAATTGACACGAGTAATGATGGATGAACTGGAGCCTGAGATATGGAAAATCTCTGTAGCCTCCTTGCAATCTTGATTATCTTCTCATAAGTTTTCCCTGCTTACCTCCGGGAAGGCAGGTAGAATTAAGATTGTATCCCGCTGTGGGCTGGAGTATTGTGAAAACTCCATATTGATTATGGAATAATCGAAACCTTGATTAAGTAGGTTTAAGACATAGGCTCATATAGCCTGACTCAATATTCTGAGGGTTTTATATTATTAAATAAGAAAGACGGTTCATATTGCTTACATATTAAATGCCGCAACCCTAATTAGGCAACGATTAAGAATTTGCCATCAGCTACCCAGGATCTAAGGGCAAATTATTGGTGGATAGGCTTGAAAAAAAAAAGTCTGTAGCCACCTATGTAGCTAGATGCTTGACTTGTGCGCAAGTCAAAGTTGAGCATCAGAAACCGTCAGGTTGCTACAACAGCCTGAACTTCCTACGTGGAAGTGGGAAATGGTAACTATGGATTTTATTACCAATTTACCCAAGAAAAGGAAAGGAAACGATACGTTATGAGTTATAGTTGATGGACTGACTAAGTCAGCTCATTTTCTACCCATCAAGGAGACTTATAGCTCCGACAGGTTAGCCCAGTTATACGTTGATAAGATTGTAGCCTTACATGGCATACCTGTAGCTATTATCTCTGATAGAGATACTAGGTACACGTCGCATTTTTGGAAGAATTTCCAACAATCTTTGGGCACATGTTTGAATTTTAGTACGACTTACCATCCTCATACTGACGGTTAGAGTGAGCGTACTATTCAAACATTGGAAGACATGTTACGTGCATGTGCGATCGATTTGGGATAAGAACCTACCATTAATCGAATTCTCCCATACCAGCTTTTAGGCTGCGCCTTTGAGGCATTATACGGTAGAAAGTGTAGATCGCCTAGTTGTTGGGCGGAAATTGGAGATGTCCAGTTATCAGGACCAGAGATAGTGTTCGAAACAACGGACAATATTGTCCAGATTCGTGACCGTCTCAAAGCTGCCCGGGATAGGCAGAAGAGTTACGCTGATCCTAAGCGTAAGGATTTTCACTTCGAAGTAGGTGACAAAGTCCTACTTAAAGGGTCACCCTAAAAAGGAGTGATGCGGTTTGGTAAGAAAGGCAAGCTAAGCCCGAGATACATAGGACCGTTCGAGGTTATCGAACGTGTCGGGTCAGTTGCCTGAGAGTTAAACTTACCAGAAGGGGCTCAGTGGGATTCACAATGTGTTCCACATCTGCAATCTGAAAAAGTGTTTCGCTGACGAATCACTGGTTATACCGCATACAGATGTGCATATAGATGAGAGCTTAAGATTTGTTGAAAAACCCTTGCCGATTGAGGATCGACGGGTTAAGAAGCTTCGAAGGAAGCATGTGCCTATTGTTAAGGTCAAATAGGATGCCGTAGAGGTCCCGAATTCACGTGGGAAGTTAAATCCACGATGAAAGAAAAGTACCCTTACTTATTTCAGTAAATCTCGGGTCGAGATTTATTTTAAGGGGGTGAGGATGTAACACCTCGAAAAATTCAAGTCCTATAATGTGTAAAGACGTGTCAAATGTTTAAACGTGTGAAAGAAATATTATAGAAGGACTAAAGTTGACAAACATGAAAAGTATGTGAATATACGTATTCTAAGTGTTAACTGTGAATAAATATAATGTATATTAACCCTACACGATGCTCATACCTTCAAACGAATAAATCATGGATCATACGAAACTAAAAGTGGGAGACTTCAAACTACAGGGACCAAATGTGTCAACATGTTTAAATTATACCTCTGAGTGACCTTTTGACAAACCCGAAGCTTTGTAAATATTAATTATGCTCATGAGAATGCACCATAAAAATTCCATAAAGTTTCGTTAACGTATGAGAAAGTTATGATCAAATTCGCGTGCGAAGTGTTAAAGCGTAAACATTGAAAGTTAGGACTTTTCGGGTGACAATAAAGTTACCCGGGGACTTGGCAAAGTGGGTATATGTTTTAAAGCCTTACTAGATCAATTATAAGGGTTTACCATGCAAGAATCAAGTGTCTAACCGGAGTTTGAAGGGCCAAGGATCAATTAGCAAAATCAAAAAAATATAAGATTTGGCGGCTGAAGGCCTCGCGCCACGCGAGGGACTGCCGGTTCCTGAAATCGTTTTCTTGGCTGCCCTTGCCTTTATGCGCGATTCCAACTCGATTCTCCACATCTCTTGACCCCTAAAACAACCCCTAAACACTAGAAACAAGTGTTGATCAGTTGTGGTGAGTTGTAGACACACATGTCAAGGATTTGTGGTGGATTAAACACTATATAAAGGCATGTTATGCAACCATTGTTCTTCACACCTTCAAGTGCATAACTGATCAATTCTGGAGCTCCCAAGCAGATCCAACTGATCATAAGTCGTGCATAGGACTCTTGTAAGTATGCTAGTCCTTCTTTATTTGAGTTTAGCTTGTTAAATTAGCTAAAAGTCAAACCGTCGTAAATACGGTTTGACTTCGAGATTAGTCATTTATGGCTCAGTCATATCTCGAATTAAAAGTGGTTATAAGTTGGTATTCATGTGGGTAATAAAACCCCAAAAGGGTTTCCCCTGATCACCACCCTAACCAGGTCAAATGTCGGGTCAAACTTTTATTTGAAAAGTCAACATAATGCTTAAAATGTCATTTATGCATAATTAGCTATCTAGAACATATATAACCTGTTTGATTATTGTTATAACTTAGTAATTAGTGTAAGATCATGTCCAAACCTGTTCAACCCGACTATTTTCTGTTTAGACCCGGTTCGGAACCAAAAGTTACATAGTTTGACTTTCACTTTGACTTTCAGTTCTGACCCGTTTAGGCATATTTTAGAAATGCCTCAGAGCTTTAATTGGATTAGGTTATATGTTAGAACAACCCTCTGTGATTATACACCTTGGTTCATTAGTTATCCAATTAATATGCATGTTTCCGTTAATTGCTCATATGTTGACCGTTATACCCTTATTACCTTAAAACGTGATTTATGAAAATGTAAAAGTGTAGAAACCTTAGTTACTGATATATAAACTTGTATGCAAAGTTTGACATCAGTTTGACTTATAGATTGAGAGTTATGCTCAATATCGCAAAATTAAAGCTTTATGTTAATAAAATGGCGTAATTAGCGTATAGCCTAGTTAAACATACTTTTTGGTATCAAATCTTTTACCCACTGATGTAATATATTATTTTGGGATTTTTAAAGATTTTTAATTAATTTTAGGCTGAGCATAACTCATAGTCGTAGGCTTAATTCGGTAAATGTCGGTTTTGCCCTTACGGGCCCTAAAATGAGTTTTACATATCCAAATGACTCCAAACCTTTTGCTACTGATCACATATGATAAATAAATTATTTTAAACCTTCTGGAAATATAAAAATATCAGATTTAAGTATCGAACCCGGAAATGGCCTTTAATCGCCTTATTTAGCGTTTTTAACGCATAGTATGTTTTAAAATCATATTGAACATACCCGGGTTGATACCTACTGATATATAAGGCAAATTAGGATATTTTAACAGTAAGCAAAGGTTGATAAGCTCAGACCTCAGTTTTGAGCTTTTCGGCTTATGTGAAATTACCAAAATACCCCTACGGGCATAGCTTGGATAAAAATGATAAATTTCACTTATATGCTTTAGCCTACTGATATAACATATCAAATTGAGTATGTTTGCTGTTTACATCAGACCTGTAACTCAGTTAAACATCTAAACCCTTTTACAACCTTTAAAATGACCAAATTATCCCTACGGGGCATAGTTTGTGTTTAATTTCATTTCGGGCATAATGAAAGACATCCTACTGATGTCACAACATATTTGAAGCATATTAACTTAGGAAACCTGTATATGGCTCTTACGGATACCCGTTACGCTTATTTCGCGTTCGGTTCGGTTTATGTAACAAGTTTACATAAATTAGCCGAAACGGGTCCAACCTTATCGATTTTATCTCAAATTCCAGAATGTGCATGAAGGAACCATATTAAACAAGTCTCTGAACTTGTCGGGTCTAAATCACATTATATCCGGTCTTCGCTTAATCGTGCGTACGAACCGTATCTTTGAAACTAGCCGGTCTAAGCTTAAGCTTAATAAAAGACCCGTTAGTATTCTAATAGGTTATATTAAACCTTCGTTCCAGATTAGGAGAACCAGTAAAAGCTACGTGCATTTTGCTTATTGTGATTTATACATTGCTCAGGTAAATACTTTTAACTTATTTTCCCTATACGGGCTTGGGTTACGGTACATAGCGTACCGCTTGATCGAGCATCAAATCTCCACGCTTAGTGGGTAGTTGAATAATTTGATCGGCTCGTTTAAACAGTCTTGTTTACTTTACAGCCTTTGGGGGGTTAATGACCATGTCCCGGATATCCTTGGCATCATCTTACGAGATTGGCCACGACCTGAGCACGGGGTGTAGGCGTACACCCGGCAGTGTATAACTCAATAACGTGGTGTGTCTATTGATCTTTAACCTGGACTAGTTCTGGGCGACTGAACGCATAAGTAACATGTAATTCGTTCACAAGATTATAATATTATATGATTCTCCCAAGTTAAAATAAAATGTTTATGCCATGTGCATCCAAACCAATTTTCAATCATTTTTCAAAATGAGTCAGTTGATTGTATTTACCAGTGTAAACTGACGTATTTTCCCAAAAAGATTAAATGCAGGTACTAAGCGTAATTGGCTGTGATTTCTCCTTAGCATCATTAAAAGTCTCGCAAGCTTAGGATGCCGAAGTCTGTTGAACTATTGTTTCCATTTTATGTTCGATCCTTCTGTGGATAAACTTCCGAATATTGTGACAGTTGATATTACAATAATAAATTCGGTTGTATTATATTTTCAATTGCTTCCGCTGTGCTTAAGAATATTGTGTTGTTTGACTATTATGTTGCCAACCATGACGTCACGATACTCCCCATCGGGCCCACCGGTGACACGTGGAATTCGGGGTGTGACACTACTGCTGGGAGAAAGTTCAGGAACCCTGATTGAACCACTGACAGATCCGTGATCCGAAGAGAACAAAGAAGAAAAGAAAGAAGAGAAAGCAGGTGAGAAAGACGAAAGAGCTAATGATGAAGAAAATCATCAATGTGATTGTGCAATGATGGCTGCTGCCAAGGTATCACCTCAAGTTCTTGAAAAACTATGTTCTGACAATTGCATTATTGCTTTTGCTAACATCAAAGAGGTAAATGAAAACCTCCGGGATAAAATCTTAACTGATGAAGTCAAATTTGAAAGGTCTTTAAAAGAACTTAAAAACAAATTGACTGAAAAGGAAAAAGAGATCAGCAGTCTGAAAGAAGAACAAAGCATAACCAAAACTCAACTCCAAACTATGGTAGAAAAATACCAAGTTTGCAAAAAGGAGTTGGAGTCCACCCAGATCACCTGTGAAAGATGGGTGGAATCATGCAAAGGGTATGAGGTTATGCTTGAAAAACAGATAAAAAGCAATGTGAAATTTGGTGTTGGTTATAGAAAACATGATGATGAAAACACTGCTTTTGGAAAATCTGTTCAAACCACTGATGTAACCACTGAGTTCATCCCCACAAACAAGAATGGCCAAGAAGTGAAAATCACTGACAAACTTGGTAACAAAATCACACTTGTCAGACCAATGGGATCCTCTACTTTTGAGGAGCTTGAAGATTATCAGTTTAAACCAAAATGGTCTGATGAGTGTGATATTCTTGAAAATTTCAAGCCAATGGACTTTACATCAACTGATGGTGTTAAAGCTCCAAAAGCTAAAGTCATTCCTCTTAAGGACATCCCAACAGAGGTTAAAGCCTCTGCTGCAAAGGAGTCCGAAAAGAGAAAGAAGAAAGAAAAAATTGATAACTTGTTTTGTGAATTCTGTGAGAACAGGAATCATCTAACAAAAGACTGTTTCCACTTAAAAGCTTATGATTTGAACAGAACAAGTGTCATTGTTTCAGCTGAAAGCTGCATTGTTTGTGGTAAAACAAACCACAAAACTCAAGCATGTGTGTATCTCAAAAACTTTGATGTGAAAAAGAATGAGTACATTGCTAAAACATCCTTGAGTCCATCAACATCATCTGTCAAATTCACCAAGAAACAACCACTGTTTGTGCCAGTTCAAACAGCTGTCACAAAACAGCTGAACCAAACATCTGTCAAGAGAGATGTTCAGGTTACTGATGCACCCCCTGCCAATCAGTTCAGAAAAGGCAAGGAAAAACAGTCCTACCAAAGGATTCCACACGTTTATGAGGCCTACAAAAGGCCCTCTAAACCTAAAGTGAACAGGCATCCTTTTGGTTACCAACAGGTGATTGGTCAAGACCCCCAATAGTGGTTAGCAAAACAGTACTAAAACTGTCCAAACCCCTGACTTAACCACTGTCCATCAATCTGCATCCATCCCAGACACTGTTGAGACCCCATCCAAAGCCTTGTTGGCTTTGGAGACCCTAATGAACTAATCCTTTTACTTCATGTGCAGGGAGCTTCTGCATGCTTTGATAGTCTTTGGTATATAGATAGTGGAGGCTCCAGGCACATGACAGGATGTAAAGCCCTCCTCAAAGACTTTAAAATCCATGGAGGGGGTGATATATCCTTTGGGAATAATAGTAAAGGGAAAGTTCTGGGGTCTGGTACAGTGCAGTCTGGAAATGTAAAGTTTGAAAATGTCAATCTGATAGACAATCTAAAATTCAACCTTCTGAGTGTATCACAAATGAGTGACAAAGGGTTTGGGTCATTCTTCACAAAAGACTGTTGTAGGATTGTTGGACCATAAATGGTCAAAAAGATTGAAGCAATAATCAAAACTGGTCAAACTAAACTTGTTGCTCAAAGAAGTGGCAATGTTTATGTTGTTGATATGTCAAAAGAGTGTCCCAGAGCTGATGCTTGTCTGTTCTCAGCTGCCTCTAACAAAGAGACAGAACTTTGGCACAGAAGACTGGGGCACACAAATCTTAAGACAATCACTGAAATTTCAAAAAATGGTTTGGTGAGAGGCCTACCACAAAAATTGTTTTCATGTCCTGAACATTGCATTTCCTGTTTAAAAGGAAAACAGCATAAAAGTTCTTTTAAGTCCATTGAAGAGTCCAAAACAACCCAGTGTTTGCAGATGCTACACATGGATTTGTTTGGCCCAGTTCAAGTCATGAGCCTCAAGAAGAAAAGATATTGTTTGGTTATTGTTGATGACTTTTCTAGGTTTACATGGACTTTCTTTTTACACTCAAAAGATGAGACTGCAGGCATTTTGCAAGACTTTGTGACACAGGTTGAAAAGCAATTTGACCTTCCAGTGAAAAGCTTCAGGAGTGACAATGGCACAGAATTTAAAAATAAGGAGTTGGATGCCTTCTGTGTGAAGAAAGGGATTGTAAGGCAGTACAGCATCCCTAGAACACCAGAGCAGAATGGGGTAGTGGAAAGGAAGAACAGAACTTTGATTGAGGCTGCCAGAACCATGCTTGTTGATTCAGGTTTGCCATTAACTTTCTGGGCAGAGGCAGTAAACACTGCTTGCTATGTCCAGAACAGAGTTTTAATAAACCCCAGGCACAAAAAGACTGCTTATGAAATTCTGTATAAAATCAAACCACTGATCTCTTACTTCAAAGTGTTTGGCTGCCCATGCTTTATTTTGAACTTAAAAGATTCCATTTCAAAATTTGCAGCCAAAATTGATTGTGGTTATCATCTGGGATATTCAACCACTGCTAAAGCCTACAAAGTGTTTAATACACGGACCAAGGCAGTGGAGGAGACTTTGAATGTAAAGTTCAATGAACTTTCATCAATGAAAATCCCAGCAAATCCTGCAGATCTGTTTGATCTTGAAAAATTTACTTTTGAAAATACTGCTGTCAAGACTAACAGTGCAGGTCCATCAGAGGATTCAACACCAGACTATGGGTATGAAATCATCATCCCTCAAAGGTCTGCCACAATGGGAAAAACGTCAGCTGTTCAAAACAGCTGTCAAAGCTCAACCACTGCTACCTCAACAGTTGTTGACCAAAGTAGCCCATCAACCACTGCTTCCACATCCTCAAACACTGCTGACAAAAGTCCCCAAACAGTGGATAAAAGTCAGCAGGTGTCCACTTCATTACCTCCTATTCCACCACCTTTTGAAGCCACTGCTGGGGTCATCAAAGTCACCAGCAGTGGTTAGCTCAGATGATACACATTTGCAGCCTTCACCAACAAATGCCATCATACCATACCAAGGAGATTTAATCTTCTTGAGATCTCTTCCACCTGATCAAATTATTGGCAACATAAATGAAGGGGTGCTCACAAGACGCCAAACCCAAAACATTTGTCTTTTTGCTGGTTTTCTATCACTCCATCAGCCAGTCAAGTACCAAGAGGCACTGAAAGACAACAGCTGGGTAGAAGCCATGCAAGAGGAGCTCCAACAGTTTAAAAGACAACAAGTATGGGAGCTTGTACCACTGCCAGAAGAGGTTAGTCCCATTGGCACAAAGTGGGTCTTCAAGAACAAAACTGATGAAAGGGGCATTGTTGCCAAGAATAAAGCCAGGCTTGTGATTCAAGGTTATAGACAGGAAGAGGGGATTGATTATGATGAAACATTTGCCCCTGTTGCAAGATTGGAAGCCATTAGACTGTTCCTGGCCTTTGCTGTCAACCACAACATGAAGGTGTTTCAAATGGATATCAAAAGTGCTTTCCTCTATGGTACAATTCAAGAAGAGGTGTATGTTTGTCAACCTCCAGGTTTTGAGGATCCATTTTATCCAGATCATGTCTACAGGCTAAACAAAGCCTTGTATGGCCTGAAACAAGCACCAAGGGCCTGGTATGAAACTCTTTCCAACTTCCTACTCTCAAATGGTTTCAAAAGAGGTACCATTGATAAAACATTGTTTCTAAAATGGAGAGGGAAGGATTTAATGATTGTCCAGATTTATGTGGATGACATTATTTTTGGAAGCACATGTAATTCAATGTGTGAAGAGTTTAGAGAACTCATGACGGCTGAGTTTGAAATGAGTGCAATGGGTGAGCTGCAATGCTTTCTTGGTCTCCAAGTTCAGCAAATGCAAAATGGAACTTTCATTCATCAAAGCAAATATGCTAAAGAACTTTTGAATAAATTTGATATGAATGATTGTAAACCATGCAGCACACCCATGGCAACAAATAAGCTTGTCATGTCTGATGAAAAGGATGAGCTGATTGACCAAACTTTATATAGAAGCATGATTGGGTCCTTATTGTACCTAACTGCATCTAGACCAGACATCATGTTTGCAACATGTGTCTGTGCAAGAAGTCAATCAGCTCCTAGAAAATCAAACCTCATTGCTGTAAAAAGGATCTTCAGATACATAAAAGGTGCTCCCACACTTGGTATCTGGTATCCAGCTAATGGGAATATCAAGCTTTCAGGCTTTTCAGACAGTGACTTCGCTGGATGTAACACCACAAGGAAGTCCACATCAGGAGGGTGCCAGTTTCTAGGTGATTACTTAGTTTCATGGCAAAGCAAAAAGCAAGCAGCTGTTTCAACATCCACTGCTGAAGCTGAATACATTGCTGCTGCAAGCTGTACAGCCCAACTCCTGTGGCTTCAAAATCAGTTGCTGGATTTTGGTATCACTGCCTTAAAGACACCACTCATGTTGGACAGCCAAGCAGCAGAAAATATCATCAAAAATCCAGTTTCCCATTCAACCACCAAACACATCGACATCAGACATCACTTTGTGAGGGATTGCTATGAAAAAGGTTTGATTTCTCTGCATCATGTCCCAACTAAAGACCAACTGGCAGATGTGCTCACAAAAGCACTAGATACAGCCACTTTTGAAAGCTTGGTCTCTAGAATTGGGATGCTAAACATGGAATAACAAGCAACATCTTGTTTTTCTATGTATAAAAGCATCAAAATGTTTTCAGAAAATCAAAAATCCATCCTTAAAAATAGCCAAAAATGAAATCTTCATTAAAATCCTTAAAAGTCTGCTATAACCACTGTTTGTTCAAAAGTCTGCTGTACTTCAAAGTCTGTCCACTGCTGAAAGCCATCCTCTGTTCTCTCATTTCCTTAATAAACTCTATTGCTCAAAAGCAGTGTCTTATCCACTGATATGCTATCCACTGATAGTGAAAATCATCCACTGCTTCCATTTTACCGTTGTAACCACTGCCTTCATCAGTAACTTTCATAAAAGTACTGTCCTTCATTTCCTCAGAGCTTGGCATGTGGGCAGTACATAGTGGTCAATACTTTTGTAACCGCTGCCACGTCAGCCTTCATTCTTTTTTCCTCTATAAAACCCCCACTTCACACCAAAAACAGGGTTTTACTGTCGAATTGAATTCTCAAAAATTCTCTTCTCAAAACAGTTTTTCTTCACATTCCTTCACAAAATTCTTCGATCATCTTCTTCAAAATGACAAAATCGAAGCCATCTGCAAAACCCTCCTCCAAATCATCGTCGAAAGCGGCCTCTCAAAAGGCCAATCCCACCGAACTTCCATTCAAACCATCCCACAATCTTCTGGGTCTTCTCATAAAACCAAGCACCACAAATACTTTCGACTCCATCATCGCCAAAATGGTTAATTCAAAGTACAAAACTTTGTTAATAGCCGATGCACCAATTTACTTGACAACCCAAAGAGAGTTTTGGAAGAATGCCACCCTTGAAACACAAGGAGACGCTGTAATAGCCATTAACTCTACTCTAAAGGGAAAACCTATCAAGATTACACCACAGTCAATTTTAGAGGTCTTTCAACTCGATGATCAGGAAGGTACAATTTCTTTCCCTAAAAAAGAGTTAAAAATTGACTTCATTGAGAGAGGGTATGCAGACACAATGATGAAGAAAGCTACCTTACAAAAAGGTTTTTTTCCTTCTGCAACAAGGTTTTTATTCCATACCCTCCTCTTGTGTGTTTCAAACAAAACCACTTCCTTTAATGAAATACCATTAAAGATTCAAAATCTGGGATATGCAATTCTTCAAGAAGAAAATTTTAATTATTCTCAGGAAATCTTTAATGACTTGGTTAATAATGTTGAAACAAAATCATTCTTACTGTTTCCAAGGTTTTTAAGTTACTATTTTGAAAAGAAATTAAGTAAGGATGATATTGCTGTAATAAACCAAGGTGATTATATTCAAATAAACAGTTTAACTACTGAAACTTTTTCAAGAATGTTAACACCTTGCAAAACACAAGCAGAGGTGCCTGAGCAGAATTTAGCAGCTACCACTGCTCCTCAGGTATCTGCTGCTGAGCCCACTGCTCAAGGTGATCAAAGCAGCAGAACAACTGCTTTGGAACCCACACCTAAAATCACCAAAAAGCCAAAAAGAAAAACTCAAACCCCCCCCCCCCCAAACCCATCAAAAAGGCAACTTTGGAGGATGAGATACCAGAGCTACTGCCTGTGACAACACAAAAGTCACAAGAAACCACTGCTGCTACTTCCTCACAGCAGTTGGTACAAATATCTCAACCCATAACCACAACTCCTCCTGCTTCTTCACAAAAAGAACAGGTTGTACACTTAGGGCCTCCACATCATGATGCTCTGGAATCACTTGATTCTATCATCCACAGCCCAATGCCCGGGGCAAATCCTCTTTCCACACCAAACATCACATCCACAATTCCCACACCAACTAAACTACTGTTGGATGCAATTGATTTGAACCAGGCACTAACCAGTCCTTCTCAATCACCTATTAATGAGAATATGCCTCAACAAATGACTGGGTCTGATGTATCAATCTTTGCTAACCCACCAACACAACCTAAGGAGGTAACACCCCTTGAGTTACAAGTAACTCTTGGTGGTAATCCAAGTGAAGCAGCCACTACAACTGTTGAACCCACTGGTTTACAGTTGGACAGTGGTTACATTAATAAGACTTCCTTGGAGGTAATTCCTTACATAGCACCTCTGCCAACCAATAGTGGATTTATTTATCCTACTGGCAACATCAAAAGGTTGTCAAGTGTTGAAGGAAGAAGACCCCAGTACCAAGAAAAAGGGGCATCAGTGGTTAGTGTTTGGAGTACACTCCCTACCTCAACCACTGATAAAACCACTGATAGTGGGAAATCAGATGATCCCATTAAATTGGGTGATGATTTAAAATGTCAGGATTTGACGGAACGAATTGAAAAGTTGGATACATCTGTTGCAGATCTTAAAAATATGCTACAGCAGGTGTTGAAAACACAAAAGATGCAATCCACTGTTGTTCCACCTCAAGCACCTGCTCCACCACAAGCATCTGCTACAAATGAGCTCTGGAACCTTTTCCAACCTTTTCTCCAACAACAAAAAGAAATGGCTGATCAGCAACATGAACTTCATGTCCAAAAGCTGAGAAACATTATGGAGTCTAGGTACAAGAACACTCAAGCAGATATTAAGGCAATCAAGGCCTATTTATTGGAAACCACTGGCACTGCTCCTCCAACAGTACTTTTCATTGATCAACTCCCAGAAGATAATGCCAAAAAGGGGGAGAAAATTCAGGAGTGGAAGAAAAAAGGAATAGATGATGGTCTGTACATTGAACCTGAGAAGGATGCTATGACCAGAAAAATTCCATTGCCAGATGGTAGTAAAAAAGTTGATGCTACTCAAGAAGCACTTGATGAAGGAGTAGCAAGTGTAAAGAAGGATAGATTGGCAAAGGATATTTCAAGGTGGAATGAGGAGAAAAGAGCTTTCATGGACCTGCATGCGCAGGGTTGCTCTGGGTCAAAGGATACTAAAAATCCTAAGACAAAAAGAAAACCTAAGTCCATCCCATCCAAAATTCCAAAGCATATTCCAAAACCACCATCCAAAAGCCATCAGCATCAAACCTCCACCCAAACAGCTGTTGTAACTCCTGTTGTATCAACTACTGCTGGTACTTCAGTGGTTTCAACATCTGTTCTTACTTCAACACACACCACTTCAACACACACCACAACCACTACTTTACCACCACCACTGTCACCACCAAAAACAATCTCACCACCACTTTCACCTGCTGACAAAAAGCAGAAGACAACAGATGTTATAACATCTGTTGTAATGACAACAGTAGTTGAAACACCAGTTGTTTCAACAGCTGTTAGTCAATCACAAACCACTGCCACTAAATCTACCACCACTGCTTCACCTAAAACATCATCAGTCCCTCCTCAACCAAAAAGGAGAAGGCTAATTCTAAAAGATGATAACACATCTCCACCACCAACATCTTCAAAATCTCTGTCACTTGTCACAATTCCTAAACCCATACCTCTCTCTTCAGCTCAAATTTTAAAGCCATTACCTCCTGCTGGTGTCTCATTTCCTCTGGAACTCATTGTAGTTAGGGAAGAAATCAAATCTTTCTACTATGAGGATGACCCAGTTAAAAGGAGTTTGCCATCAATTGCAGGATATCCCAGGCCTAACAATATCGAAGAATACTTGAAGCTCAAGGCCAAGCAAGCAGAGGATATTGCAATCAAAAACAGAAAAGGGAAATCTGATAGAGAATTTCAGCAAAGCTATCAGTTTCTACTTACACAGGTCAGTGCAATGGAGCAATTTGCCAAAAATGTATGTCGACAACTCTCAGGGCAGATGAGTCCTTGAGAAATGACTACATTGAGAACATCATGACCTACAAGAAATATAAGGGGGAGAAACACCTGTACAAAAGCTGGACCATTCCTGAGCTGGAAAAAGAAGCAGCCAGGATTCAAGACATGATCAAAAATAAGGTCAAGCAGACTCCTCTTGAAAAATTCAAAAAATTTGAAGCTGATAAGATCTTAGAGTTGAGGAGAATGAAAGAGGAGCTGATTGCAGCTGACTATGGGTCAAAGAACTCAGTGACAAAGTGGGGAGAAGATAGGGTCAGGGCAACCTACAAAAGCTTAGAGGAACTTAGAAAGAAAGATCCAAAAGTTCCACAAAAGCCTGACTACTCCAAAGCAGAGGTCTCAAAAAGACCACCAAAGCTGCAAATCAAAAGAACCACTGCTCCAGCTGGTGCTGTCATCTACAAAAGAAGGAGCCAAAACCAGTCGAGTACTGAAACAATTCAAGATCTAAAAGCTGGAAATGCTATTGTAAAAGCAGGCATTGAATTAATGATAAAAGAAGATCTTGAATTGGAACAATCTGCAAGTGCTGCTCAGCCAGTCATGAATAGGCCAGCCTCACCAAATACCTCTGCAAATAAACATCTCCCAAGAAACCCACCAGGCTCAAAAATACAAAAGTGGGAAACTGACAAACAGACCTGCGTATTGACTTTGCTCAGGTCTGGTGGAGAAGTGAAGAAAATATCAAGGGAACAAGCTCTTGGCCTGAGTCTTGAAGATTTGCAGGATCTCCTTGATCTTCCACTTAGCAGGGATGATGAAGACATAGATGCCCTAGACTTTGAACTATAATTTAAAGGTCAGATAAGGGAACTGCTGATGAGGCAATAAAGAATTCCACAATAATGAAGAGTTTTGGCATTATCTGTTCCAGGGGGAGATTGTTGGGATTGAACCCTACCAAGAGGAACAGATAATTAAAGCCAAAACTGGATCAGAGCAGTGGATCCAGAATAAGCAGATGTTTACAGATGTTTACATACAAGTCTCTCCCCTTGATAGTGATTTCAACATCTGCTGACCTCCTATCTGCTGATCGTGCATACTGCTGACCTACAACTGTTGTTCAAGTAAAGGTCTGATAGAAGACTAAAGCTCTGCTGCTCAATCTACTGTCTTGAGTCAAGTACTGCTGATCCGGACAAGCACTGCCGGGTTCACAGCAGTGGAAGGATGCAGAAGCTGTTTAAGTGTCTCTTATGTAATGAAATGTAATAGCAGTAGTTAGTATAGCAGTGTTTGTATAGATCAGAGGTTAGAGTTTGTTAGGAGGTTAGATGTCACTTTCATGGTGACGTCAGCATTAGATGCTCAGTGGTTTGCTAGTGCCTATAAATAGAACAGTGCTATGTACTGTTCTATTAGCTCTTTGCAACATCGTCTTCTTTGCATGAACAAACACTGAGCTCTGGCTGAGGGGGAGTTTGTATTCAAGCATTACTTTGTAATCGTTGTTGAAATTAAATTCAATCATTCGGTTCTCTATTGAAAATGTCTTGATCAAAGCAATACTCTCGTTTGATTGTATGCAAAGTTTGTTTCCATATTAATTCCGCTGCACAACTCATTCATTTCCATCTTAATTCAAACAGAAAATACAATCAAAACCAAACTCAGATCCAACAAACAATAACATTCATTATCACAATTCTAAAAAAAATTTAATCCCTTTAAAACAAAAAAAAACCCAACAAACTATCAAATCTATTTTACCAATACACACACAAAATCATTCAACTTTTACCAAACAAATAACATTAAGACATGGAACCAGTCCATGTCATACGTGTGTGTGTTCTTGGTGTTCTAACAACCTTCTCTCTCTAAAAACCCATGTAACCAAACGATTTCTGACCTTCTTCTCTCACACACACACTTGTGTGTGTGTTCTTGGTGTTCTAACAACTTTCTCTCTCTAAAAACCCATGAACCAAATGATTTCTGACCTGCTTCTCTCTCACACACTTGTGTGTGTGTTCTTGGTCTTGGTGTTCTAATAACTTTCTCTCTCTAGAAACACATGCAACCGAATGATTCAGGCCTGCTTCTCTCACATACACTTGTGTGTGTGTTCTTGGTGTTCTTCATGAACACGAAGGAGAATCTTGTTTCTCTTTCTCTCACACACTTGTGTGTATGCTTTTGGTGTTTCTCTTTCTTTAATAATAACAATTCAGGCTTGCTTCTCTCACACACACTTGTGTGTGTGTTCTTGGTGATTGAAACATGAAGAAAAAGAGAGGATGAGAGAATAGATGATGATGATGGTTTGATGGTGAATGTACAGAAGATATTTTGAATTCTCAAAGAGGAAGAAAGAAGAAAGAGAGACAATGATGATGCTTTGATGTGATGGTGACAACTATACTGAAGAGAGAGAATGAGATATGGTCTTTTTGACACAAATACCCTCCTGGCCAACTCATCAACATATGTTATGTATTAAATTTAAATCAATAAACCATCAAATTTCCCTAGCCCTTAGATGATCAAGATCAATGGTCACAATTGGGTTTCCTTAGTTTTCTCACTAAAAAATGGTTTCCTATATATCCTTGCCCTATATATATATATATATATATTGGTAGACTTTGACCCATATAATAGTGTCTCCTTTCTAGCTACTTTTTTATTTTATAACTAAAGATGAAACATAATACAAAATGACTTGTTCATAATTAAAAAAGGCACAAAAATGACCGAGACTGATATTTAACTCTCAAGTTCATATCATGTGTGTCATCATAACATGTCATCATTCGTATTAGAACTTAAAAGGCACGAGATGTATTGATGTATTTAGGTCGAGAAAACTGAGGCACAAGCTTCATGTACATGAGACACTCTACACTCATACGGTATTTATAAAGTAATAAATTGTAGATCATTTTTACTAATTTATCAATTCTTGAACACTAAAAACAATATAATGAAAGAAAAAACTTCAGGTACAATCTAACGAGCTTTATCTAGATTCTTATAAACACATGTACATCACCATGAATGGTCAATCTGAAAAATCAAAGGTCAACTTTAGTGCAACTGACAAAATTCTATGGTCGCTTGTTTCTTACTCCACATGATTACGTGGTCCATTGGTTCTAATTTGCAAAAGTGTTGGTCAATTACCGTGAATCATCCTAACACATTTAACATTTTTTCATGGCAAGCTAGTTTTGATCGTATACCGACTAGGGAGGGGCTCGCACATAGGAATGTTCATTTAGATTCGGTTCTATGTGGGTTATGCAACTACGATACTGAATCATCCTCGCATCTTATTTCATGTTCTTTGGCCACGTATATTTGGCAAGCAGTATCAAATTGGTGTAAGGTAACCCCCATTTATGCTTTTTCGGTTCTAGAGCTTTTGAACTTTCATAAGTTTAGTTCTTTAGACAAAAAGAAATGCAAAATTCTTCAAGGGATGATTATGATAGCTTGTTGGTGCATTTGGAAGGCTAGAAACGAGGCGATTTTCTCAGGCACAGAGGTTACAGGCCCAAAAGTGAAGGAAGACGTTAAGTCTCTAGGAATTTTGTGGATTAAAAATAGGTCGCCTTTTAAAGCTTTATGGTGGAGACAGTAGTGCAATTTCTCTTTTTGATTGTATGCTTGTCTTTTGGCTACTAGTATCTTGCTAGTATGCCGTTTTTATAAAAGTTTGCCGTTTGAAAAAAAAATATTACCATGAATTAGTGATTGATTGGTTCTAATTTTGCAAAAACATTGTCAATTTTGGTGAATTTAACTGGTTTTGATTTACAACCATTTATATGCTCATGTAAATACTTATTACACCCACATGATGACCGATGGCTTTATAGCTTAGTGACATCTTAGTGGTGGGATAAGACTTTGAGACCAATAGGTTTTGGGTTCGATTCCCACAAGGGGGTTTTCCCATATTTATTGGAATTCCTCCTGATTTGGTGTATAGGCATTATGCCTAGTGGAGATGGATATGATTGGGTTCCGCTAGTGGTACGATGATACTCCAGTGGTGCGTCAGTGATCCAAATTTGTCGTTCAAAAAAAAATTACACCCACATGATTAACCATAAGAAAAACCAAATTTGTTTGTTTATTCGTTTCTACACCCCTTGGGTTCACGTCTTATTTTTATGAACACCAATGGATATAATTTTTTTGTACAATAAAAACAAGTTTCCAGTTTTAACCATATTATAAGGATGTGACAAAATATTGCCATCCTCATCGTAATAATTTAATCCATCAAATATTATGTAGAGTTAATTACATAGTTAGTCCCCGTGGTTTGCACAAAATAACATACTTAGGTACTAATAATTTAAAATCACCTTCTAGGGTATTAACTTTTCATTTTGTAACGTTTAGAGGTATTAACTTCTAGGGTATCAACATAGTTAGTCCCTGTGGTTTACACAAAATAACATACTTAGGTACTAATTGAATGTGATTTTAAACCTACAAATAACGTTAATACCTCCAAACGTTACAAAATGAAAAGTTAATACCATAGAATGTAATTTTAAACTAGAGTGAATTGCAAATTTTGTCATGTATCTTTATACCCAATTTCAAGCATTGTCCTTTGTCTTTAAAATTGATGGGTTTTGTACTTTATGTTTCAGATTGTTGCACAGTTTGTCCTTTATGCCTAACTAAGTTTGTTTTTAACATTAAAAGATATCATGTGCATGTCACATAAGGGTACTTTTGTAATTTTACCTATTTAATTATAAAAAGATTAATTAAAAAACAAAAAGAATAAATCTTTCTATACTAATAAATAAAAATCTTTTTTGGACACGTGTCACTTCCTGGTGCGTTCTCACATTATTTTCATATTTATCTCTCATATTAAGTAATAAAAATAATTTTAAACAATAATATTAGATAAGAATAAACATTTAGATAAAGATAAACATTTGTTTTTATTATGATCATATTAAATAATAATAATAATAATAATAATAATAATTTTAAAGAAAAATTAGATAAGAATATAAACGTTTATTTTTATTATAATCATATTAAATAATAATAATAATAATTTTAAACAAAAAATTAGTTAATAGTACATACTTAACAAAGTAAAATGTTATAATAAGTATATAGTACACTAAAGTTCATTTCTAAAAGATCAATCTTGGCGAATGTATGTGTTAACATATGACATTATATTTTATTAAACATGTGCAATATACGAGTTTTTTTTAAAGATACATTTTTTTATTATTTATGATATAAAAATACCCCTAAAAATTCACGCGCCTAGCAGATGGAATATACCCAACGTACTCGACAATCGTTAAAACTATTCCGCACCCGACAGACGAAAAAAGAAAAAAAAATTGTGAAGTATCAAGAGGGTGCGAGAAAAGATATTGAACGGGCTTTTGGTGTTCTACAAAAAAATGGCATATCATTGAACATCCAGCATGTTCGGCTACACCAAAGAGGAGGTTACGACACATTATGTACGCTTGTATCATCCTTCATAAGTGGTCATTGAAGACGAAGGTAGAGCGATATGCGAGTACGACGAAAACGCGTCTACCGGAAATTCTGTTCCAGTTAGTGGGGAACAACAAGATTTGAACATGTTCACTCTACGTAACGAGTACACATCATAACCTACAAGCGGACTTGGTGCAGTACATTTAGAACAACGCTCAAAACGAACCAGATGACCACATGCAGGACGAAGACTAGTAGCTTTTTTTAATATATTAGGATTTTTTTAAGTTTATGTTTTTTTTAAAGTTTATTTTTTTTAAGTCTATGTTTTTATTTTTTAAGTCTGTGTTTTTTTTTAGTTTATGTTTTGTTTTTAAGTTTAAGTAATGTTTTTTAATATTAATAAAAATATTTTGTTAATTTATTGGTTAAATGTTAAAAAAAATTAGAAGATTAAAAAAATAAAAAATATAAAAGTGGTCGGGTAGGATCATCTAGGACCATCCTCTCATTTCCAATAGTTTTGTGGGATGGACCATCCTTGGGAGGACTATGATATGGCGTCTACGTCAGGGCCGGCTCAAAATATTGTAGGCTCGAAGCGGATAACAAAATTGAGGCCCTTTTCGTAAAAAAAAATAAAATAAACTAATTTGCTTTTGATCTTATGATTCATATACCATCTCTGTATATACATAGTTATATATCATAAACCTCAACATCAACAATTTTGAAGCCCAAATCACCTATATATAATATGTTTTCTTATAAATTTGAGGCCTTAGGGAAGTGGAGGCCTAAAGCGCTTGCTTTATTTCACTCCCTCTTGAGCCGGCCCTGGCCTTTGTGGCGGATTATCCTCCAAAGAAGGATGAACACCATACCATGTAGCCTAAGGACGGTTTGATGACGTTTAGACTTCGGCAAAATATTAGTCAATGATGGTTGTGACGATTTGGTTCAAAATTAACGGATATTATCTTTTGTATTGTCACTAGGTTAAAACCACGTGTATTACACGGGTTGCATAAATATAATTTTATATAATAAATAATAAAAAGATATATTTTATAAAAACTCATATATTGCTAGTGTTGAATAAAATACAAACAGTCATCAAGATTTATTTTTTAAAAGTGAACATTTATTTACTTATATTATAACATTTTACTTTGTTTTTTTATTTTGCATAAATGTAATTGTATATAATAAATAATAAAAAAGATATATCTTAAAAAAAACTTGTATATTGAACGTGTTTAATAAAATATAATTTAATATGTTAACACATACAGTCGTCAACATTTATCTTTTAAAAATGAACTTTAATGTACTATTTACTTATTATAACATTTTACTTTGTTAAATATGTATTCTTAACTAGTGTTTTGTTAAATTATTATTATTATTATTATTATTATTATTATCATTTAATATGATCATAATAGAAATAATCGTTTATATTCTTATCTATTTTTTTTGTTTAAAATTATTATTATTATTATTTAATATGATTATAATAAAAACAAATGTTTATCCTTATCTAAAAATTTATTCTTATCTAATATTTTTGTTTAAAATTATTATTATTATTTAATATGAGAGATAAATAGGAAAATAATGTGATAAAGCACCAAAAAATGACACATGTCATAAAAGAATTTTCATTTATTAGTATAACTAGCTTACAACCCCGTGTATTACACGGGTTGAATGACGAAAAAATGTAAATTATAAATTTGTATATAATCCTTATTAATGAAATGACTTATTTAGATAAAATAGTAAAACAAAAGAATAGTTATATTTTCGCTATTCAAAATAATTTTCTAAATTTTCACTTCTCTTTTGAGATACTACAATCCATTTTTTTATATGTCTTAAAAAGAAGTTACACTTAAAAAATAACTAGTGGGAGACCCGCGCGTTGCTGCGGAGTCGATAATACGTGACGAGAATATAATTCAAACCTTAAAACAATAAAAAATTATAATATATTAGGTGTGGTTCTCATTATCCGCCTATGCAAACAATGAAAACAACCCTTTTAAAGAAAGCAATTTTTAACCAACCCGACCCAACCTAACCCGAAACCCATTTTGACCCGGGCCCGTTTCAACCCGAACCTGTTTCGACCCGAACCAAAACAACCTTTTTTTTGTAATTGACCCGTTTTGACCCGAACCCGTTTTGACCCATGACCCGACCCGACCCAAACTTGGAGATTGCCCGTTTTCAAGTGAAGATATAGCTCATTTCCCATATAGCTCATTTTTCTTTTTTGACTTGTTTGAGATAAAAGTAACCCAAATCCCGACCCATACGCCATAGTATTTGTAAATGGGTCAAAATTGACGCCTCCATGGTTGAATGACTGAAAACAGTGTAGTACAAGATGATTGCAAAACCAAGGAAAAAAGGAGCTCCATGTGTTTTAACTATACACTATTTTCCACCATTACCCATAAACCACAAACCATATTTTATATTGTACGCTGCATGATCTTTGCTAATCAGCCGCAGAATAACGAGTTCTTCATTTAAGAGTATTTCAATAATTCTAACGCAAGTATATGGAGCCAAATCAGTACAAACCACTTATTTATAACTATGACGAATGTGCAAACAAAAGTGATTTTTACATGAAAAAATTTACTAAGAAAATGAAATATACCTCGACCAAAACAGCACCAGCAACATCACCAAAAAGAATGCATGTCCCTCTATCAGTCCAGTCAACATAACGAGATAGCGAATCTGCCCAATCACAAGTACATTCTTATAACCACAGCCTGAAAATAAAAGTCAACATGGTCAAACTTACTTCATTTTGACCCAAATGGATTACCTAAGTTGCTTGCCTTTTTTATGATTTAAGCCCGATAAATACACTTTGAAGAAACATAATTATAAGAAATGTACCTCGGATATAACATGAAGCGGATATGAGGCCCAATACGAATCCGCTACAAGCAGCTGTAATGTCAAAAGCTAGTGGATTTCCTTTACATCCAAGTGCTTTTTGAATCTAAAATACGATCGAGATCAGTAAAAATATTCCAAGCGGCCAGAACCCACCGATTTTCTCCCTCTTTCTAACATTTGCTCGCTCTCTCTTTGCAAACCCATATTTGTTCCAAATCTAGCATCATCTACAGAACCCTAAATCCCCAAATCTTCCATTGGAGGAATCCATAGCCATCACCGTGTCAACCACCACGCGTTGCCGCGGGTACCATCAAATGACTGTTTTTTTGGAAGGATTTTCAGTTTTCGATGGTACCAACATACAAGAAACTAATCGCAAGTGGATATAGAACACGGGTGTTTAGGTAAACTGCTGAACCATCATGTTTTAAACAACACTTTTATCATGGTTTGTTAATTAACACTGAAATCTTTATAGTCATACTAATAGTTAGTCGTTGTATTTGATGATACAAGTATCGCATCAATCTTTGTGAGCATACCCCACTGTAATAATGGATTTAGGGTGCCCACATTTAGTGGTTCAAGTTTTTATCAATTATTTAGACTTGGGTTTTTTTTTAATATTTTAAGTTTAACACAGATGCTAAAATACATACTATAAAGCCATTCTAGCAATGGCTATGCACACAATAGTGCAGTAAAATAGGAAACTCACGCCATGGTGGTGGATTATTAATGCATGATGTGGCTACTGGTCATCTTGTTTAAGTGTCGGTGCAACTTCTTACAGAAGATAACTAAACGAAAAATACATTTTTAATTTCACGAATATCTTCATGTGTTAATAAGTTAAACCAAAATACATCGCAAAATCATTTTAGAAATAATCTGAACCCTGGAAGCACATTCTTGAAAAAAAATAGTTACCATCCAGCAAATAATGATCATTAATTTAATCAAGGAATCCAAGTTGTTTTAGCTTTTAGAGGCTTCTTCTTAACTAACTTCGTTGGAAGCCTAGTCTTCATTCCAATAAAAAACAAGAACGTATACGTACCCGAGAGTACCAGGCTCTGTAACAAATGTGGGTCCCGTTAAACGTTGCGTGTTTTAAATGCAAATGCTATAAACCTTTACAAATGATAAATTAAGAAAGGCAACCTGCACGAAATCTTGAAGACGAGGATGAAACTTTGGATCATTCATGTTATAGTCATTGAAGTCATGCAGGACTCATAAGTAGCAAGTAATGTATCTGCAGATGAAGATTAAGATTTGATCAAACTTCAATGCTACACATTTGAATTAGCATTTTGTGTGTCCCTTCATAAACGCTAATTTAATCGGGATAAGTTCCAGTAGACAGCGCATTGGAGTTTATTAAATGGCATCAGCAAACTAAGTTAAAACTTAAAAAATATGAAATCAACTGAAAGAAGGGTGTAAGTGTTACCAGCAAATAGGCACCGGTGGTGCTGCCATATACAAATAAAATGCCGCCAACGCCTTTTAGAACCATTGAAGCCAAAACATGCTTAACTTGTATGAATATGTAGAAAAGAAAAAAAAACTCATAATATGGAAACATAAAGTCAGAATGCCCAACAGTTCCATGCTCTATAACAGAATGCCGAATCCAAATTCATAACAAGAAACGTGAATACAAGTTCCAACAACAAAAGCATAAGCCATATTAATAAAGTAGGTTTAAAAACCAGCAGTAAATTGGCAACTGGTATAGGATATAAACGTATAATTCCTCATGAATCTTCACTTCAGCAACATGATTTATGTAAATCTAGCTGTACAAGTCATCATCATCAGCATCGCCAGCATGGGGGGCAACCGGGCCAGAATCATCACCACCACCAGTCCCAGATGCTGATTTAGGAAACCGAAATTCCGACCCAAATCCTCGAGACTGCTGCAACATCTGAGCAAATGCTTGGTATTTCCTTATGTCAACATCACTCACACTTCTGCAAGCATATCCTTAAAGTGGGCCGCCTTAATCTCTGCCACCTCCTCTTCATCCGATCCATAGAGTCGGGATTCTCACTTCTTTTCATTTCCTTCTCTATATCCTGCATAATACAATCAACACAGCAATTTAACTCGTTGGTCACATGTAGAGTTGCAAAAACGAGATTGGGCCCGAGACAGGTCAAAGAAAAGGCTAAACGAACTCAAAATGGCATGATTTAGCCTAAATGTCCATTAGTCCTACATATTTTCCGCAAGCCCACTCCTAGACTGGGTTGAGTCCAAAATAAGCTTGAAACCCTGGTCCTAATACGTTTAGGCTCACAATTCAGGGTTAGCACCCCCCGGACTGCACTGAAACACTTGAGTTGGATATTCCGGAGTCCGTATGCCTAGAATAAAGGTCCAACAAATACAATAATCTGGGATTATTTTTTATATTTTAAGTTCTAAAACATAAAAATGCACCACATAAAGTGGTTGGGTTTGAAGAGTAAAAATAGAAAGCTCACCAGAACTGAAAGTTCCAGGAGGAAGCAACACCATGTAGAGTTCTGAAGCTGATAAAATGGTTGCACTGATTGCTTCTAGCCGTTGGATCAACCAATTATTTTCAGCAAAACTGTGCAAGGACTTGCATTTTTATCAACAACTTCACAATTTTTGGCAAAGAATAATTCTTCTTGATGAAAAGCTCATATTATCATGGATCATGTCACTTGCCAACAATGATCATGAAAAGAACGATCAAGAAAAGAAAAAGGAAGCATTTGCAGGTCGTCCCAAACCTAACTCACCCCATCTTGACCAGCACAAAAAATACCCATTACCCGACCCAACCATCTCTAGAAAAGAAGCAAACTAACCAGGTGCATTCCATGAAGATTTAGTAGTAGCGGCCCAGCACTTTTGTATTGTTAGGCTTTTGATCCTCAATGACAGCTAAAATTGTCATTTGTACCATAGTCGACAAGCATCACTCAACACCTCTTCATCATTTGAATGAACAAAACACTCAAGGGCAGGTAATGTGGGTTTTGTCTGCATATTAAAAGAGAATGTTTTTTTTAAGTTGACTTGCCATAGTAAAAAAAAAAAACTAAATTATCCATCAAAAACGAATATAATTATTAGAGAAGAACAAACAAAAACTGAAAGTCGATTTCATCTCAACTCCCCAAATCAATGGATAATTTTCCAACAAGGGTGGATCGACAAACACTTTTTTTTGTCCACCCATATCTCTTTGACTTACATTGAAACCTAAATATGATTATCAGAAGTATATTTATAAAATAATAACCTTAACAACAACTAAAAAATACAATTCAAAACCAAAAAAACATGAAACTGAAACAATTAAATCCTGATTTGTGCATACCTTGTGAGACTGGCGGCGGAGCAGCAGCGCAGTGGCCGGCGAAACAACGGTAAATCTACATTTCTCTCAATAGTCATACCCAAGACTGATAATTGCAACTCCAAACAACCATTATCGATTTAATAGTGCATCCAAACACCCCCTAAAACTGCGTGATATCTTTAGACTAACACAACACAGCCTGCATATTCAATTAACATAAATTACCAAACAATATCCTAAATTAAACCCTAAATTCCAAAATCTCATTAATAATTTCAACAAAACTAAAAAGAAATAACTGAAAATTGAGATTCTACTGGTTGCTTCACAGCTACCTCCATTAGGGTTTTCAGAGATATCGATCAAGAATTAATGAAAATCTTACATCTTTTTTATTAGAGGAACTGTGTCACTTCCAGAAGAGATAATCGATCGGCTGGTCCAAATGCTGGAAAGGGAGAATTGATCGGATTTATGGGATTGAAATTGTAGGGTTTTGGTGGCTTTTGGTGTGATATCAGTTTCATCCATCAAGCCTTATTGATGATATCAGTAATTGATTTCAGTTTCGTGGGGAAGAATTGATTTCAATCTTGATTGAAGTAGTAATTGCACTGGCTGGTTGATTTCTTTGTAGTGATTATACATATAATTCCTTGGTGTGTTTGGCGAGTGACAATGAATTGGGGGCAAATTTGGGAGAAAGAGATGAAGATTAGGTTAAGAACTTAGGATCTTTCGTCTGCCGTCTTAAAATTTTTGATGTAAATTACTATTATGTCCTAAGGAAATGCTTATATATAGTATATAGATATATAGATGATCAAAAAATTGTAAGTATTTTTAAAAATAATTCTAAGTTATGAGGTTATTGTAAATGAATTGTAACTAAATTCTACTATGTATATTAATGATATAATAAATACTATTTTTAGATAGAGTTAATTACATAGTTAGTCCTTGTGGTTTGCACAAAATAACATACTTAGGTACTAATAGTTTAAAATCACCTTCTAGGGTATTAACTTTTCATTTTGTAACGTTTGGAGGTATTAACTTCTAGGGTATTAACATACTTAGTCTGTGTGGTTTGCACAAAATAACATATTTAGGTACTAATAGAATGTGATTTTAAACCTAAAAATAACGCTAATACCTCCAAACGTTACAAAATGAAAAGTTAATACCCTAGAATGTGATTTTAAACTATTAGTACCTAAGTATGTTACTTTGTGCAAACCATAGGGACTAACTATGTAACTAACTCTTTTAGATATATGGATCAGGAGACAAGATATGAATATTATCATTGTATAGAAAATATTACATATTAAAAAATCATACTAAAAATAAAGTATATGTTTAAAAAAATAGGACTAAAGTTTTTTAAACTATAAATTTGAGAGTCTATAACAACTTTTTTAATTAGTAGCCGACATTTAAATATTCAAATTAAAATTTTTATAATATTATATAATGTCTTTATTAGTATGATGATAAGTTGCGTAATATGATTGAAATTAAATTTAATATTTAAAACTCAATGTTATTAGGAAGTTGGACCATTTTTTAAGATGAAAACATATTGATATTAACATAAATTTAAAATTGGAAGAAAATATTGAACCCGTGTATTACACGGCTTAAGTAAATATAATGTTATATACTTAATAGCAAAAAAATGTGTGTTTTAAAAACCATTTAGTGTTCGCATTAAAGATAATTTGGTACTTTATTTAGATAATCCGCTTGTAATTTTAGTCTTCTACTTTATATACTATAAGTACTTGTACACATGGTTGCAAAAGTCGCTAGGCGCTCCCTAGTCGGATTCGGGAGTACTCGGGAAGTACTCGACCTAGGCGGAGATTACTCAGGGAGTAATTGGCCTGGGCGAACAGTACTCGTGCCTCGGCAACCTACCTTGTATCGAGTACTTGGAGAGTACTCGGAGCCTAGGCGAGACTTTTACAACCATGCTTGTACATGTGATTTGATACTTTATTAGTAATTATTGTTTATATCCAAATAATATATTTTATCTTAACAGAAATATATGGTTAGGGTAAAATGAAAACTTCTACAAGTTGTGAGAACTTAGAAACTCGGCCTTACAAAAGGTTTTTTGAATTTTTTTACAGGGGGTGTGAATGAGCGGTTAGAAACTCAGGGCGTTAAACTTTTTGATTTTAAATTCAAGTGGTTAAAATCAGTAAAACATAGGGACTCAAAAAGTAATTTACTCTTAATTAAATTTGAAATTATACGTTTGATCTCTAACTATATTAAATAATATTATACTTATTATATTATTTGATACATTTATATTTGTTATAGATAATTATTAATTAAATTTGAATTTATAAGTTTATCTCTAACTATATTAATTAATATTATATTCTATTTTGTGTATAAAAATTAATATGTAATACTATTATTAAAAGGGTTGTGGCACCAGAGAGTGACACGTGTACAAAAAGATTTTTATTTATTAGTATAGGGAGATCTTTCATAAGTTCTCCGTTTAACGTGTCGTTCTAAATTTCCGAGTTAACACGCCGCAACGTGCATGTGGGGTTCAACGGTTTTTCATCTATTTTTTTCCTGTTTGAAATGTCCGTCGCAGCCCGTCTATTTTTCCCTGTTTGATAGGTCTGTCGCAACGTGCGAGTCAGAGATCGACTTAGTTATTTTTTTCTCAGTTTTACACACAGACTCGTGATCATGTGAGAAACATTTGTCTTTCATCTAACATGATATATAACTAATGAATACCCCCGCCGCAAAAGAAACCACTTTGGGGACACATGTCGCTTTATGAGATGTTCTCAATTAAAATTTATAGAAGAGATTTTGATGAAAAGATAAAGATAACTGATAACCATATATTAATTATTAAAATTAAAAGATTTTGATGATAATAATAAGGATAAATGATAACCATATATTAATTAATAAAATTAAAAACTATATATTAACGTTTTTATTATTTATAAAGATAAAGATAGTTTTAATTGTTTATATAAAAGTTTATAATCTTTATCTTTATTTACTATCTAATAACCGATGGGTAATGAAACTGATGACGAACCAGACTCAGTTAAGAATTATTTCCAAATTCTAATCAATCACAAGTAGTTCAAAAGGAGCAAAAAAATATTTGTTGTTAATTCCCCTGCTACTACTATACTAACCTAATCAAATATGAAATAAAACTATAACATCATATTAGGGTTATCTTCTAATCAATCATAAGTAGTTCAAAATGAGCAAAAAAATTATTTGTTGTTAATTCCTCTGCTACTACTATACTAACCTAATCAAATATGAAAGTAAAACTATAACATCATACATGAAAATTAAAAAAAAATAACATTTTTTTCTTTTAACGTTTTCTTTTACTTTTTCCGCTTATTAATAACTATTTAATTGAAAATTTAATCGATTTAACCATGCGTAATACTTAAGTTTCTAACCTATTAATAAATAAATAAAAAATAAAGTAAAAATGTTAACTTGTGGAATACACAAGTTTCTAACCTAACAATAAATAAATAAAAAACAAAGTAAAATGTTACAATACATCAAAGTTCATTTTTTTTCAAAAACATATCTTAACGGCCATATGTGTTAAAAAATTATATTATATTTAATCAACCCGTGTAATACACGTGTTTATTTAACTCATGCAGTACACGTTTTTAAAGATGTATTTTTTTATAAAGTTATATTTATTCAACCCGTGTAATAACGGGTCTAACCTAAATTTTGTTTGGATATAAAAAACGCGTCTTAAAAATATCTTTTTCTAATTGTTAAATCTTCGTAACTATTTGATTTTACACGGGGTTATAACCTAGATTTTATTATATAAGAAAAATATATAGTGAGCTAACATAAACAGAGGGTGTTTTATAAATATAAAAAAATTTGAAGGATACTTAAATTTGAAGGGTGCTTGTATCAACATTTGTTATAGAACGCTTACAGTGTACAAAAGAATAGAGATGGGCATAATAACCGGTTCTAAACCCGACCTGGAATTGGTTTCAGTTCCTACCCGCTTTATTGAAGAACCGGTTCCGGGTTCAGAAAACCCGTAGGTTCTTACCCAATTCCACATTTTATAAAAAAAAAAATTGTTCGTACCTGGAACCGGTTCCTCCGTAACCAAATCCAACCCGGTGCATTAAATTATACCATTTAATTATTTTGTTACCGTTAGAATCGATTCCTAGCCGTTGCAACCAACCATTTAGGGTCTGTTTGGTATGGCGTAATTGAATAGATAAGGGAATAGAATGGACGAGGTAATGGAATGGACAAAGTAATGAAATGGATCATTACATTCGATAGTCTTGTTTGGTTACCATGCAAGAAAGGAATAAATCATTACCTTGTGTTGTTTGGTAGGTAAGAAAAGAGGAATGAATTAAATTGGCGATGGGTGGTGGCGGTGATCGGTGGCAGCGATGAGTGGCGGCGGTCGGTGGGTGACGGTTGTTAGCGGTGGTGGCGGCGATGGTCGGGGTTGGCGGTGGTCTGCGGTGGCACTTGGTGTCGATGGTGGTGGCGACGATGGTGGGTGGTGGTGGTCGACGATAGCGGGTGGTGGCCGTGAAGGATGGTGGGGGTAGTCGGCGGAGGGTAGCGGTAGTGGTCGGGGTGGCGATGGTCAGTGGTGGCAGGTGGCGGCGAATCCGGTGATGGTGGTGGCGACGAGGACGGTGGGTGGTGGTGGTCGACGGTAGCGGGAGGTGGTCACGGAGGATGGCGGTTGTCGTTGGGGTGGCGGTGGCCGGTGGTGGTGGGTGGCGGCGATTGTGGTCGACGGTGATGGCGACGAGTGGTGGTGGCGACGACAACGGTGGGTGGTGGTCGTCGTCGGTAGCGGGTGGTGGCAGCGAAGGATGGTGGTGGTGGTCGGCGGAGGGTGGCGGTGGTTTACGATGGCGGGTGGCAGCGATGGTAGTCGATGGCAGTGGCAGCGGGCGGCGGTGGCGGCAGGCTGCGGTGGATGATGGTGGTGGTGGTCGGCAGAGGTTGGTGGCGGGTGGTGACGACGGCAGGGGGTGGTGGTGGCAAATGGTGGAGGTGATGGGCGTTGTTTGTGACGTAGGCTGAGAGAGGGAATGGAAAGGAAAAAAACAGGGGGAGTGGATGGAATGAATTTGAGGGAATGGAATGACTTATGTAATGGGTGATTCCATTACGTTGGCCAACCAAACACATTTTTCTTCATTCCCTCGCAATAGTTCATTCCATTCTACCTCTCATTCCTGCATACCAAACACTACCTTAGTGTATTTGTTACCGTTGGAATCGATTCCTAGCCGTTGGAATCGATTCCTAATAGTATATATAGTGTGCATTATTCATTTGATTATCACACCATCGTCATCTCTTCTTGATCCTTTTTCTACTTAATAAGCTCTACTATGGCATCTAAGAATTCTAAAACAACTAATTCTCCATCCGTCAACGGTCCTCAATCCGCTCCATATGTTGTTGGGATACTATCACATAATCACAATACGGAGGTATGGAGCAATTGGGATTTGGTGGAAATGAGTGACGGTTCTCAAAAGGCTCAATGCAAACATTGTGGAGCTTTGTTAAGCAAGGACTTGAATTCAACATTGACGAAGCATATTAAGAACAAGTATTGTAAAGCTTTGAAAGAAGTAACACCCGGTCAAATGCAACTATCTAAAGATGGTTCAATATTCTGTTACGATCATATGTTAGCTTGGGATAGGATGGCTAAGTTGGTGATTCAACAAGCATGGTCGTTTGGACACTTCGACAACCCTCTTTTAACTAAGGTTATTAGGGAGACGCTTCAACCACGCTACAAACATGTAAGTAGTCGTACTATAAAACGCCATTGTTTAAATTTATGAGAAAATGCAAGAAAAGACTTAATTGATTTTTTTTTAAATTTTAAAAACTAGTATTAACTTTAACTAGATTATAGACCCCGTGTATTACACGGGTTTGAGGATAAAATTTTATAACTTAATAATGATACACAATTTTCTTAGCAATGCTCATATACATGGCCGATATAGGTATCAGATTTGCTTTTTTAATCAAGTATCGCAAATATGTGGTAACCATACCATATTTACTATGGTAACTATTTCATTTCCTTAATTACGTGATTTTATTGGCTTTTCTAAACTATTTTGCACGTTTCTAATTTTTTAACTCACGAAACATTCTTATAATTATATCCAATCATTTTTAATAAGTCGTCCATAATATAATAATTATGTTCTCATCTTACTATCCAGTCTATTATGGAGTTGCTAAGCCAATGTAGATATATGTTTGCTTTATGCTGCTGCTGCTACTACTGCTACTACTACTACTACTACTACTATTATTTTTTACACAGCTTGGCTTTGTTATGATTTGATTTGATTTATTCTGGTTATATTTTCGTTATATATAACGTTTACATATTGTTATAACTTTTTTTATAAGTATATTTTATTTTTTTCTCAGATATAAAAACCATAACATCAAAGTGGTTAATTATGAAATTGCAATTGACCATTTATTAAGATTTAGACGAAGTCACGGCCAGAAATAAAGTTTCATGATTTACTATCTCCATTGCCCCTCAAGTTGCATGGTTGAGAATAATTTATTTATGTAAATTTGTGCATACATTATTATTAAATTATATAAATTTAATCCTCAAACCCGTGTAATACACAAGTTTATAACCATGTGTAATTAACAGTAAAATTTTTAATAAAACTTATATCAAACATATACTAAAATACATATGTTGCAACACTATATTCAGAATTTTATAGAATTTGTTCTAAAGTTATAAAAGGAAAAATAAATAAATGAATAAATGTGATCTTGGAATCTTTAAATATAAAAAATTTAAAATATATAAATTAATAATAAAATAAATCACGCAAATAAATATCCTAATCTAAATTTACTTACATACATTATCTTAATTTCCCCATATTCGTTTAAATCCTTTAGTTATAGATAATTATTAATTAAATTTGAATTTATACGTTTATAACTTTATAAACGATTTAATACTATTTATTGGTTATGTTTTTTCATCATCAAATCATGGCCATCGATTTACACTTGTTTATTGATAATCAAGAGCTATGATTAGTTCACAATCAAATGGGTTGTTCACAAATGAAACTAACCTTATATTATAAAGTATGTTTTATATTTAGACGGGTAATTATCGAGCATCCATTGCTTAGACAGTTATATGGAAATTGTGGTTATTAGATACGCTCATTTACGATGTCATGATTAAAATTTACTCGTTAGAATGTCTATTACCTAAAATCCAATCTTTAACTCACCTCTAACGTCAACTTAATATATATCAACTACTCAATTATACATTTAGCAATTCTATAATTGTATGAGATTTGTGGTTATTGGGTATCGAAAATACCCAGTACGGTACGTTTAGAAAATTCAATATCGGTACTAGTTTCAAACCATTATCCGATACCATTTGTTCATCCTTACATATATATGTCAACTTCCCACCTAATTTCTTGTAACTTTAGTTTCAATCACAATCATTGCTTACAGTGGCGGAACTAGACCTTCAACTCAGGGGTATCCCAAAATTTTTTAGGGGTGTCCTCGTACTTGTTCAGGGGTGTCCTGTGTATAAAAATCGGAAAAAAAAAATTTTTACACTACTCGTAAAAACTTGAGCCGTAGCCCGGGCTACGCCCATTTACACTACAGGTCCGCCCCTGATTGCTTAAGTATCAACATCTAATCCATTGTAGTTGGTTCTAAACATTCTTTAACCCGTTGTAAAGTTATCATAAACATACGTTGTAAAGTTATAATAAACATACAAGTCTAGTAAATAACTAAAGTTATATATATAATAATTACATATAATTTATTAATGTTAATAAAATAACAGAAAAACCACATATTTCACTAAAGTTTCAACAAATATATATTCAACTAGCTTACAACCCCGTGTATTATACGGGTTAAATGACGAAAAAATATAAATTATAAACTTGTATATAATCCTTATTAATGAAATAACTTATTTAGATAAAATAGTAAAACAAAAGAACAGTTAATTTTCGCTATTCAAAATAATTTTCTAAGTTTTCGCTTCTCTTTTGAGATACTACAATCCCTTTTATTATGTCTTAAAAAGAAGTAACACTAAAAAATAAAAAAATAATGATCATAAAATTGTATGTATTTTTAAAAATAATTATAAGTTATGAGGTTATGGTAAATGAATTGTAATTAAATTCTACAATGTATATTAATGATATACTAAATACTTTGATATAAATACTATTTTTAGATATATGGATCATAAGACAAGATACAAATTTTATCATTGTATAGAAAATATTACATATGAAAAAAATCATATTAAAAATAAAGTATACGTTTAAAAAAATATGACTAAAGTTTTTTAAACTATAAACTTGAGCGTCTAGAACAACTTTTTTAATTAGTAGTTGACATTTAAATATTCAAATTAAAAATTTTATAATATTATATAATGTCTTTATTTAGCATGATGATAATGTCTTTAGTTGCGTAATATGATTGAAATTAAGTTTAATATTTAAAACTCAATGTTATTAGGAAGTTGGACCATTTTTTAAGATGAAAACATATTGATAGTATACATAAATTTAGAATTGGAAGAAAATATTGAACACGTGTATTACACGGCTTAAGTAAATATAATGTTATATATTGAATAGCAAAAAAAAATATGTCTTTTAAAAACCATTAGTGTTCGCTTTAAAGATAGTTTGGTACTTTATTTAGATAATCCGCTTGTAATTTTAGTCTTCTAAGTTATATACTATAAGTACTTGTACATGTGATTTGATACTTTATTAGTAATTATTGTTTATATCCAAATAATATATTTTATCTTAACAAATATATATGGTTAGCGTAAAATGGAAATTTCTACAAGCTATGAGAACTTAGAGAACTCGGCAGAGGGTGTGAATACTATGGTGGTGTTTGTTTTTTTCCAAAAAGAGCTTCCTGGCCTCTTCTGTCTGCACCGTGCAGACGCGGGAAGAGGTTTAGCCTCAGAAGAGTGTTTGTTTTTTTTTTCGAGAAGTGCTTTTTACCTCTCCCCAACCTCTTCTTGGGGAAGTGATGAGAGGTAAGCTTCTCCAAGCAGAGGTTTACCTCTTCTTGGCACCACCTCCACCTCCACCCCTGCTCCGCCCCTGCTCCGCCACCACCACCACTGCTCCGCCGACACCATCATCATCATCACCACCACCACTGCTCCGCCACCACCACCACTGCTCCGCCACCACCACCACTGCCCCAACTCGACATCACCCAAAACCCCACCTCCGCCGACACCATCATCATCGATGGAAACAAACCCCCCCGAAACCCCCTGCTCCGCCACCATCATCATCATCAAAACCCCCAAATCATCATCATCAAAACCCCCCAAATCGAACCCCAAATCGACCCCAAATCGAACCAAAACCCTAAATCGAACAAACCCCCAAATCGAACAAATCTGAAGGTTTTGTGTGTGTAGAAGATGGCGGTGGTGGTGACGGGAGAAGAAGAGGTTGAAGATGGCGGTGGTGGTGACGGGAGCAGCAGGAGACCGAGAACAAACCCCCAAATCGAACTCTGAAGGCGGAGGTGGTGACGGTGGTGGTGATGATGGCGGTGGTGAAGTGGTGGCGGTGGTGATTATGGCGGTGGTTCAGATTTTAGAGAGAGAGTAGAGAGAGTTTTGTGTGTGTAGAAGAGGTTTTATATAAAAAAAACAAACCCTCTTCTCCTTGCAGCTGCAGACATTTGGTCCACCTCTTCTCCTGCAGATGTCTGCAGATGTGGCCTGCAGCAGAAGATGTTTTCGTGCAGAAAAAACAAACAGCACCTATCTCTCTCAACACTCTTTCTCTCACTAAAATCTCTCTCTCTCTCCTCACTCAGTAACTAACTATGAGACTCCATGTTCAAACTCAAAAATTAAAGATTGTAATCTGCAAATCAATTTTTTAAAGCCCAAAATCTAGATGATGACCAATCAATTCATCCATTATATAACCAGAAATCATCAATTCTTGGTACTCAAATTCAAGAACCATCCCATCCAGTTTCAAAATTACACCCTTTCAAAAAACCCACTTCAAAAATCTCAATACAACAAAACCCACTTCAAAAATCTTAAACCCACTTCATGAACCACATGATACAGCCGGTCAAAATCTCAAACCCACAAAAACCCACTTCAAAAATCTCAAACCCACTTAAAGAACCATCTTGCCGTAGCGGCTCCTACTCCAACGTCGTCCCATCCGGTCACCAGAATCGTTTCTGCCACTCTCTGCCAAGGCGGTTATGCTATTTTTCAGTTTTTGAGTTCTTGGGTTATTGAGTTTTTGGGGTCGATTTGTTAAGGTTTGAGTTGTTGAGTTTTTGGATCGGTTTGTAGGGCATTAGCGCCAGTGAGCAGGTTGCGGCGGTGGTGATGGGTGGTGCTGATGGCAGCAGGTGGTGTGGGATGAATGGTGTTAGTTTTTCTTTTTTAATTCTTTGTTTATGAAGTATTTTATAATAAAATGGTTACGTTGTTTACATAATTATAAAATAACAAAATTGCCCTCATGTGCCTTGCACATGAACAGATGTAACGAAGAAAATTAACTGGGTTAGTGCTAAAGGACATAACGTGTAGCATTTGAAATCATTAAGTACAAAATTTATCAAATTTAAAGACAAAGGACACCGCCTGAAATTGGGTCTAAAGATAAAGGATAAAACTTGCAATTCACTCTTTAAACTATTAGTACTTAAGTATGTTACTTTGAGCAAACCACATGGACTAACTAATTAACTCTATTATGTAAATATACAAGTGGTACCTACTCCTTCTATAATGGCTGCCAGCGAGATCATGCTGCACAATAATAGACAAAAAGAAAAAAAGTTTGACCATAACAATTTGTAGAAATCACTACAAACAATGGTTGCAGTCGTAGTTTAGTTTAATTTTATATTAAGGTAATTATATGGTGATTTTTGTGAAGGTAGAAGAGCCATTAATTTTATAAGTGCTATGTTTTATATGTTGTTTTACTGTCCGTTTTAAACCTGGATAAAAGTTTCAAGTTTAACCAAAATCCATTATGATCAAGTTTATTTTCTTAAGGTCAGTGATGGGCAGTGTGTAAGGGTAAAAGTGTCTATTCATGATGATATTCATGCCATAATTCATAAATAAGTATTAATTCATCATATTCTGATGAATAGTTGATGACTGTCGTAAGGCTCATGTAAAAACCTAATTAAACTAAGTGGATAGCGTAAGTAGGATATCGTATCCACGAGTAATTTGTGGTTAGTGTAGAGATTTAAACTAAAATTATCTAATTGGGGGTTTGATTAATTGATTTAAAAAACACAAAAACTAATTAAGAAAGTTGTGATTAAGATGGGAAAAAAGTAACCTCCACCCGGAATCCCGATTGCCCGTTTTAACATAAAAACTTGTTTACAGATTCATAACACCACATAGGCATGGCCTTGGAATTAATGATTTTAATTAATTATTAGGGATAGTTTTTAAGACTCGCCATACAACCTAATAACCCGTTTAATTATATCAATTACCCACCAATTAACTAACCCGCTAGCAATGCAAGGAATTTGTCAATACGCTTGATAAACAACAAACAATTAAAATATAATAAACGTTTCACAAAATCAACACAAGTGATCAAGATTTACCAGTTAAAAAGAATTTGAAAAACAAAGTTTCAATGTAAAACCAGACAATCCTTCATCCGGGCGGAAGCCACAACCGTTTAGCCGCGCATAGAAGTCATCACAGCTTCAGTTGTCATCGGGAATTGATCGAACATGAAAGAACATCTTGAAATATGGAAGAATACTACCCGAATCGCCTAAAATCACCTCTGAATTCGTCTCTGACGGCTGGGAATAAGATTAGCTCCTCAAAATGCGAATTAGGTCCATATTTATACTTTCCCGTAAATGACCACTCCCGCGCGTCGCGGGAGAGTCCTTGCCTTCTCTCGCATGGCGCGTGGGTTATTTAAACCGACTCACCAGTTAACATCCCTAGCGTGTCGCGAAGATGATGATGGTATCCCCCGCATGGCGCGGGGGCTTCTCTCTTTGACTTTTCCTGCTACAAGTCCCATTCTGACCCGTCACTCTCGTTTTCCTGCTTGTATGCTCTTTTTACCATATTTTGCACAAAAACCCTTTATATAATAAGCACGTATACCATTACTAATAAACATATTAACATCCTTAAAAACGCAAAGTATTCAAAATACAACGTGTTTTCACACACACATCACAACGGTTCTCAATATATGCAATTAAATTATAAACAAATCGAAACACACAATAACCAAGATTGCGGGTATATGATCCACCTAAATCCAACCACAGGTCTCCTAATCACAATTCATTAAGTTCAAGTGAATTATTCATCTATGGATCTCACACTCAAAGGACCACAATGCTACCCAATCCCGCTTTGACTTATGAGATTACCATCTTATATAAATTTTTTTATGTATTTCCGATTAAACTTATAATGGATAATGGATGATGTTTATGAGCTTCGACATTCTTTTGCTTATGATTAACTTAGCATACATACCCCACCCGAGTCACAATCCCATAATGCCATATGTCACACCCCTTTCTGCGACGGAAGCACGAGGTGTGATCATGAAAGGTTCTCATTGCATACGAAGAGTAAACATACTACATGCTCAAAAATACCTTCAAATATTACATTACTGAAAACATAGGTCAAGTGTTTACAACACGAGATAACATATTGTCTTAAAAGTCACAACTTTATTTAAAGATAAACAAAGCGACATCCACGAGCATGAGTAAGACCACGCGCACATCCATCCTAGTTACCTGAAATACATGTGAGTTTTTGGAAAAACGTCAACATAATGTTGGTGTGAATTCATGCAGTTTTGTATTTCATGTTTGTATACTTTGTGCGAAGACATAGTTTGTGAGTAAATCAAGTTTTCATATATAAATTCAGTTTCATGTGTACACCACGTACACATGTATAATTCAATTTCTTCTTGAGTACCCCACGTACTCAAGTATAATTCTCATTTTCTTGAGTACCCCACGTACTTCAAGTTATAAATCAATTTTAGTATGGTATGAATTTTATGTAAATACAGTATTTCTGTAAATATCAAATTGTTAATGGGTTGCAAAGCCATTAACATGTGGCACGACATAGGAAGTCACCAAACCATAGGCATTTTTCTGTAGTCGATTCACGACTGAGACACAAAAACACTACTTGGTAAAAGAGTGGCCAAGAGTGGGGCTGCCCGGAACCCATTAGATCTAACCTTTTGTTCTGCGGTCTAAGTATGTACACGATTAATGGTGCTTATGTACCCTATTCGTGACACTATTTCTCATAATGCATCCTACTTGGTTCTCGTTCTCACCAAGCGCGTTTCTTGTTATCATTTCTCATAACGCGTCCAACTTGGTTCTCGTCCTCACCAAGCGCGTTTCTTATTGTCTTATATTTTGTCACACTTGGTTCTCGTTCTCACCAAGTGTACTTCTTGTATTTATATCATACCATTTATAAATATTGTACTTTTGTACATGTATTTCACCCCCGAAGTTATAAAAACTGAAAACAGTTAAAAGAAAAGGGGGAGCATGAACTCACAACTTTGCGTTCCTGTGCGTCGTAAACTTCACCGGATTTGCTTAATTAACGTCGTAACCTATACGCGTTTTCTTAATGTTAGTCACTAGACTTGCGTCGCACAAGTACAGTCACTCTCTTTGTATTTGTATTGTTGTGTTAAAAATATTTCATATTTTTAACTACGTATCTTACTTATATTATTTCCTCTAAAATAAATATAAGTCTTTTGTGTTTTGCACTTCGCACCCGAATTATGTATTTTGTATTTTGTATGTGCATTTTTGTGTTTATACTCCTCACGAGTATTTAGTGTATTTTTACGTCTTAATACGCTAGCACGTATTACACATACTATATACACTTAGCACAAAATTTGGTGATAAAATAATATATATTTTTCTCTCAAAAATATACATACTTATTTCCATTTTTATTCTCGAAGAAATCCTCATTTCTTATCACCAAAAATTAGGGAAACCTTAGTAATACTTTTAAACACATTTTTAGGGAATAAGTTTCTCAAAAACTTATATTTTTCTAAGTGTCAAAATTTATAAAAATTTTGACAGAGTTTCCCCTAAAAATGGAGGTTTCCCATGTTTTCAAAACATGTGTTTATTTTCTTTTAAATCGTCAACAATCTCCTCATTCAACAATAAACAATATGCAACTAGTTAAAATAGATATAATCGCAGAAATACATGAACTTGTGGTTTTTCCAAAATAAGTAGTATCCTTCCATTATTTTTAGTGGATCTTGTATAGATCAACTTTGTTTCTTGAAAGTCTCGCTTTTAAAGAAGTTACATCTTTACAACTTCCGGTAAGCATTTACAAAAATAGTTATTTTGTCGAAACTTTAAGTTACACAAGTGTTTACATACTCGTGTGTTTGCTAAAATCATTCTTTTTCATGTACGATTCGGCTTTAGAAAATATGATTTCTTGAAAGTCTCGCTTTTAAAGAAGTTACATCTTTACAACTTCCGGTAAGCATTTACAAAAATAGTTATTTTGTCGAAACTTTAAGTTACACAAGTGTTTACATACTCGTGTGTTTGCTAAAATCATTCTTTTTCATGTACGATTCGGCTTTAGAAAATATGATTTCTTGGACACTTGGTCCTTTGAAAATACCGCTTGTAGATACGTAGATCTACTAGTTTTAAACACTATTTCACAAGTTAAATCGCTTTTACACAAGTTCATGATGTGTGTGGTAGAGTTTCATCATTTAACCTTTGTTACTCTTAAACAAGCTTTATGTCATAATCCAAGATCATGACTAAACCGGGTTAAATGATGATCCGAGCTACCACAACATAGATCGGGTCCAAATAATCACACAATTCAAATACTACATGATTTACACAACATATGAGCTTTTAACCAACATTTTTAGTGTTTTTAGTAGACTTTTGTGTGTCATCTTGTATGTTAACGAGTTTTAACCGTTACGAATTATTTTAACCACTTCACTATAGTTCAAGAGAGTGATTTAAGCAACATACCACTAGCTCGAGGCTAGGGAAGAATCTAAGCGCAAATCGAGTGGATAAAAGCAAAGTAGAGAGGTCCTTCGCCTTCCGTTTGCTCCAAGGTTCCTTATATGCGACCCTTAACACTTGTATGAACTTGAAAGGGCAAGGTCAAAGCTTGGCAATGGTTGTGTGTTCAAGGGATGTTTGGCCGTAGCTTCTTAGAGAGGGAGAGAGGAGTTTTTGTTGGTTGAAGATGATGAACTAATGGCCCTTCATGTTAATTTATAATCCAAGTTTGGGTTTTGTCCAAGGGGTTTAATGCTCCCAAAGTACAACACAAATCTTGATCAATCCAAGAAGGAGATTCTAGCAAGATTATAGAAGATCATGGTGATCTTGGTGGGGCCTACTTGGGCCGTAAACAAGGAGAGGGGGGGGTTAAATGTAACTTTTAATGGTAAATAGGTAACTAATGTTAGGTTAACGTAATATCTAGTGTTTAATGTGTAGGTTGTATGGTGTAGTATATTAAAGTGTTCAGGAGCCCATACTAGCTCAGAAAAATAATAACAATGCTTCTAGCATTATTCTGGTGTTCCGGGTATTGTCCGGTTGTTCGGTTAGATATCGATTCGTTAAAGTGCTAAATCACACTTTTTAGTGTCTTTTAAGTACCTTTTTTGTATCCTTTCAATTCCCGACACTTAGGGAAATATTCTGGATGATAAAACGAAATTTCTGCATAATAATTATATGCTTAAATGCTGAATTGAGCTGAATTATACCAAATTATGCACTTAAAGTGTGTTTCGGGTGCTTTTTAGTGCTTATTTTTGCTTTCGCAATGTCTATAAATTAAACCCTTACATATACTCTTGGGTTTTAATGTATTTTTGTCGTCGGACCTACACCTAGGCCTCAATTCTAATGTCTGACTGCTTTCTGCAGTTCAGTCGACACAGTGTGTCTTACCGGTGAGTTTACTATTATTCTGACGCAACGCTCTCGTTTATGCATAAAGCAATATTTTGTAGTATACAACATGCATGAATTCACTTGTTTAATCATGTGTTCAGACATTGCTGACAATTAAACTCATAATTGCAGTCATTAAGCAATAATTAATGTGTACGGAAATTACCGGTTTGGGCCAGTTGTCACACCATAAGCTTCACATATTTATCATTTTTTTCTAACTTCATCTAGAGGGTATGTACCACCCGAGTCACATATTTGTCGGTTCCTGAGTTAGAAGGAAATGAAAAGAAAAGTTAGGATTTAATGTATTAAAAATCATTTTCTTTCAATCTCTCCAATTTGAAAGGATTTACAATGAATGAAATAAAAATAAGTTTTTCTTTCATTGCTCTCCATTTCCTTCCTTAAAAAATTATGTAACACAATTTTTTTGACATCCTTTCAAAAAATCGGGAACAAAACATAAGAGTACAATAAGTCATGCATGTTTAGCTCTTAACACATCTGTTCAGGATGGTGTTATTTCACTAGCAATGTGATATTTTAACTACAACTAATTTGAAGATATAAATTTGGCCACTTTGAACCATATGACGTGTTTATTTATAGCTACTTTGTTATATTATGGTTAAAAATGCAATACAATACAAATTGGCCTACCCATAAGTAATGTGAAATTGACCCTTTTTTCCAAGTTGGCGTCTTAATTTTTTAATCACCTACGGATATTATAAAAATTATGTACAGTAAAATACCTTTTAAATTTTAACCTTATTATTAATAGGATCAGGATGTGATAAAATACTGCCATCGTCATTGTAATAATGCTATCCATCAAATATTATGAAAATATACAAGTGGCATTCTTTTAATGACTACCTACTCATTTTTTCAAATAGCTGCCGGCCAGAACATGCAAAATAATACAAACGAAAAAAGGATTTGACATGGCAATTGCAGCAATCACTAAAAACAAGTTGTAGTCGTTCTTTAGCTTCATTTTGTATTGCGGTAATTATATGGTGGTTTTTGTGAAGTTTAAAGAAAAGTTGATTTTATAAGTGCTCGATCTATATTTTTTATATGGTGTTTTACCCGTCCGTTTTAAACCCAGATAAAAAGATATAATAGTTTCAGCTTTTACCCAAAATCCATTATGATCATGTCTTTTTTTTCCTATGGGTCCTACACTATATACACCTGGTGATGTTATCATATAGGCGGTGTGTGAGGGTAAAAATGTCAATATGGGCCCTATGACTTTCGTAGTGGTCAATGTCAATCACTTTTGTGTCACTGCACCACATCATACAATCTATATGACTCTGTCTTAGTCACTATTGTGTAAGTGAACCACATCACACAAGCTATATGATAGGGAGAAAATGGTCATATTTGTCGTAAGATTTTGTCAGTGATCACATTAGTCATTTGGTGTCATTTAATACGACCCATACGACCAACTTTCCCTTCTGATACGACCCATACGACCATTTTTGCCTTCTCATATGGCTCATATGACATGTTAGTCAGTGGCGGATGTAGAAAATCTTCGTAGCGGTAACGTTTTCTAAAAAAGCGGTAACGGAATCGAAAAAACGTCAAAAAGGTCAAATTTTTCCAAAATTTACACTGCCACCGGAGCGCCAAGCGGTAGCGGAGGCTACCCCTTCCCCTAAGGTAGGTCCGCCCCTGATGTTAGTGGTGTCGTGTCGGTGTGTTTAGACCGACCTTTTTTCTTAATCAACAAAGTCTTAAATTGTTGTTGTATATAACCAATTTATAGCGATAAATCCAAATATTGCCTTAGCCATTGTCATCAATGTGGATTTTCTATGACTACCAACTCCTCTTGGCTGCCGCCCTATATTATTTAAAAGAAAGGAACATTGACCATAACAATTGCAGAAAATATTGTTTAGTTTTTGGTAGTGTTGGTCATCTTTTGGTAACATGTGAATAAAAAAAGCTTCAAATTTTGAATTCCCTTTTTGCCCTTCTTCCATGCCGGTATATACCGACTGCATTTAAAAATGATTTCCACCCATTTAGTTACAAATAAACTCATTTTGTATTGTCTTTTACCATAAATGAGTCATACCTGAAAGTAAAGATAAAAAGGTTAATGGGTAAACTAGCATGAAAGCCGTCCAAAGTTTATTTCCAATGCATATCCAAATTTAGTGATATCGAAATATTCACATTACTAGTCTAGACCTTTAGTCTTTTGTATTCCTGATAAACACATTGTCTAAACCTTAGTCTTTTATAGTCCTGCTTAACGCATTATATTATTAATAAAAGTTTTTTCGAAAAATGGACAAAACAGTTTTTTCGAGTCAACTCAACCTGATCTGCTCTGTTCTAACCATACCAGAGCTAGTAGTATACCCGTCCGGTAGACGGGTTTTTTAGCGTCATAATGACAAAAGTTTTTTTTATTTACATTTATATGTATAATATGAACTCATCACATGAGTTCACATTGACATGTATAATATGCCTAAAAAGGAAAAAACAAGGTCGAAGACAATTTCAATAACTCAGTCTTTAAGTGGACTGTGGACTTATAAAACATAAAAACATAGATAATCCGTTGAAGTAAAACACCAAGTAACAGTTATGTATGAGAGACAACCCCTAAAGTTGGCTATGTGTAAATATGATTGAATATTTTGATTTGTGTTTATTTGTTTCTTTTTTTTTTCAAAATAAAATTGTTTTCTTTTAAGTTTCCAATGCTATTCACATGATGTTTCTCTGTTCTTACATTTGTTTTTTTTTTTCTTTTAATTGTGAATCGTTCAACCTAGCTGCGTGTGGGTCATGATGACCCATAAAAGTGAATGTGCATTTTACTTGCATTCATTTTTATGAATACAAATTTTGTATTTTAATAATGGTGTAGTTTGTGATTAAACCGAAAAAGTTGATCCAACCAAATTAGATATTTTTTAGAACTGACCTGGTTTGGCCTTTACATATTTTTGTCAAAAACCAGTTTTGATCTGTTACCCGTCGGACCTGACCGATCCATTTTGCAAGGTATTAAAATTAAAAGCATCATCTTCAGTGGAATTGTGGCGTGGAAGCCTCTACACGGGGGTGTGTGGGGCAGGGAAATCTTCACCGGCGTGTGGGCTTATGGGTGGTGAGGTGGCGCCTTTTCATTGGTTGGTGGATTTTGGTCGGTTTTGATTGGTTCTTGTTTTTTTTATTAAAAACACCACTAACCACGCTGCTCACACTCCTTTTTTGCACCACGCCACTTTTCTGACTAATACTCACACACCACTGTTCCATGCCTCTCCACTCCGCATGGCCGGCCCTTAGAGTGGGCGGGGTGGACCACCGGCCAGGGCCCGTGTAACGCCCCAAAATCTGAACGTTAATGTTTGTTGTATGTTATTATGTGACACGTCAGGAAATAAATAACTAGGCTATTTAACGTAGTTAAGGGTATGGTCAAAAGTCTTAAATGATTAAGGTAGTGTCAGTTATGTTTTAAAAGTAAACCCGAGGGGCTAAAATGGAACAAATGAAAGTTAAGTTATAAAATAACTAAACACACACAAACACACACATACGTGTGTGTTCGAGAAAGATCAGGAGGCTCCCATGGAGCCTCAAACCCTAAATCGCCTTTAAGCTCAAATTGGAAGGCAAGATGAAGCTGAAATCCATAACCGAGCATGGATTAATGATCACCAACATGAGGGGATCATAAGGTATGTCTTAAATCTAAGATTGGTGATCATGGGTGAAGTGGGTTATGTTCTAATCCGTGAGTTAATATGAAATTGATCATGTACAAGGGTTAGAAACCTCGTATAGAACATGGGTTATGAATAGTTTGCGTTAATTTGATGTTTAGAGGTGACACCCGTTAGTTAGGGTGAAGATGATGACTAGAATCACCTCCTATGTTCAAGTCTTGTTGAAAGATTGATGTATTATGTGGGTATGATGAATTATTGTTAGATGAAAGTATAGGAATATGATGATGTTATGTTTAATGTTCATTTTGAATGATACATGATGATTAGTAGTTGGTTTTGATGGGTTATGTATGAGTTTAGAAGAATTGTGCATGAAATAGTTGTACGTTATGCTTAAAAGGTAGTACTCACATCAAGTGTATGATGAAATGTATATAGTGTCATCCGTATAGTCGATTATGATGTTACGAGTATACGATGATAAGTCGATAGTTGAGTATGGTTAATAGGTGACTTTTGAAAGTCAACTAAGTATAAGAAACATGATTTGACTCATTGTCGTAAATGTAGGTTGATGGGAAGTCGTATGGTACATGTTATAGCAATCCGTGTTAAATGTAATGACATGATGAGTTATATGAGTTTAACGTATACGGATATGATTATATGAAGTTGATTATGTATTTTAATGCTTGTTAGAAATGACTAAGGAAAGTTAAGTGTGAATTATGCGAATGATATGAATGTTACATGTACAAATGAGTATGCTAATAAGAGCGTGGTTTCGATGAAATGAAAGTATAGGAATCACCTCGTGACGGACTCAAGTAGGAGGTGTTAACGGGTCAAGATGAGGCAAGGAATCGGATACGAGCACGGACGCATAAGGTAAGTGATTTCTATAATCACTTCTTATGTTCGGATAGGTGATATGGTGTTTTAATTTACTAAACATGATGGTTGAGGTCAAATATGTGACGTAGTTTTATGTCGTAAAGGATGGGATTTAAAGTTGACCAAAATGCCCTTGATGGGTATTTTGGGCAAACGATCTTAACAAGTAGTTTAGGAACAAGTTATTTGATGAGTATAATGTTTTGAACAAGTATGGAAGCGAAGAGTATGGTCTTGGTATGTCATAAACCAATTAATGCGCAAATACCCATAATGGGTCAAATAATTAGAATGTGATAATAAGTCGATAAGGCGTAAGATAAGAATTTCGTTAATCCGGATGTGGGATTTTAAGTTTATATGATAGAATGTGAATTTACAAGCATGTAGGAAGAAACGGGAGGTTAAACGGGTAAACGGTTCGAAAGTTATGCGCGTTTTAGTGCGTTCGGACGTCGAAACGGATCTGCAGAAAAATGCACTTTAGAGAGGCCGTCGCTGACGTGCAAGGGAAAATCAGTTTTTCTCCGACGGGTTATCTTCCTGTCTACGGGGTTTTGGCTACGGGAAAAACTACGGGCCGTCGCCGACGGGCCCTAGGGTCGTCGCCGACGACCTCCCTAAGTCCAAAAGTCTGAAAATTGTTATTTAAGTCGATTTATGTATCGTAGGCTTCGGTTTGTTATCCGTGGACTACGGCAGACTTCTAAACATGATTTTGATTGATCCTTAGATGTTTATGGGCTATAAATCAAAGTTTAAGTCTCATGTAAATAACGTATAAGTATGTAAGAAGTATGCAAGGTGTTGTACACGTATGTAGATGCGTAATTATGCATATATGTAATACTGTAAGAAAGGCATGTACGTATGCAGATGAGTATGTATGTAAGTATAGAGATATGTATGAGTGTATGCATGTATGTAATACTGTAAGAAAGGCATGTACGTATGCAGATGAGTATGTATGTAAGTATAGAGATATGTATGAGTGTATGCATGTATGTAATGCTGTAAGAAAGGCATGTACGTATGCAGATGAGTATGTATGTAAGTATAGAGATATGTATGAGTGTATGCATGTATGTAATACTGTAAGAAAGGCATGTACGTATGCAGATGAGTATGTATGTAAGTATAGAGATATGTATGAGTGTATGCATGTATGTATGTAATACTGTAAGAAAGGCATGTACGTGTGCAGATGAGTATGTATGTAAGAATAGAGATATGTATGAGTGTATGCATGTATGTAATACTGTAAGAAAGGCATGTACGTATGCAGATGAGTATGTATGTAAGTATAGAGATATGTATGAGTGTATGCATGTATGTAATACTGTAAGAAAGGTATGTACGTATGCAGATGAGTATGTATGTAAGTATAGAGATATGTATGAGTGTATGCATGTATGAAATGCTGTAGGAAGGGTATGTACGTATGCAGAGGTGTATGTATGTATGCATAAAGATATGTATGAGTGTAAGCGTGTATGTAAAGATGTAGTAAAGGTACGTACGTAGGTAGTTGTGTATGTGTGTATGTATAAAGACATGTATGAGTGTACGCACGTATGTAAAGTTGTAGGAAGGGTATGTACGTATGTAGATGTGTATGTAAGTAGGTATGCAAGTACGTATGTATGTATGACTTAGATATGTTGAGTGATAACGTTATTGATGGTGTACCTTGAGAATGAAAAAGTGATGCAGGTACATTACTGAAGCCTCACCAGAAAATGGATACGCAGATGAAATGCTTAAAGTTTGAAAGATGACGAAATGTGAAGTGTATGTGAATGTATCTTGTTTATATAATGTGTGCTAATGTTTATGAATGTATGTGGTGAGTGCAGGTTGTGTGGATAACGGGCGATTATAACAAGGATTAGAGATCGAAGATCGAGTCACAAGATAGATTGTACGGGAATAATTGAGTATGTACTATTAGGAAACAAGACTTATGCTTTATCTTTGTAGAAGATACATATCAAAACGACCTTTCAAGTGAGTCAAAACGTTGGTAATGAAAGAAAATTTTATGGTTCGTGTTTTCCGCTGCGACTTTTGTCATGTACGAATTAGGGTCTTACAAGTTGGTATCAGAGCCCTGGTTTGAGAGAATCAAGTACAAGAAAGTAAGTACTTGAACTCAAACTTGTGTGCTCTAATGATAAGGAACCCGTACAATCTAAGACTCGATCAAGATCCAAAGGTAGAAGCGAATGTAAGTATGTACTTATGTATAAGTATAAGGAAACTGACGGTATGTTATGTGCAAGGTAAGTATAAGTGTTTGAAGAAGATGACCCTTGAATGCAGTCTAGGATGAATACTAAGGCAGACAAAGAGATAGTAAGACGAATAGGCAAATGAGCCCAGGTACGTGAATTTAATATGTGGATGTAAGTAATGGTAAAGTTCATTAAGGGAAAAAAAATTTTAAGATGAAAGACAATGATAGTATAGTAATGAAGTATTGGAAGCAATACACGCGCCGAAACCTAAGTCTACGGACATAAGGTGACAATTACATGAAGGCACGAAACTACTATGTGGATTGTGTACCTGGCCAGTACACGAGAAACGTATGACGTTCGTGAGATCATGATAATTGTTACAGGTATGTCCGGTAGAGTTGGGTAGCAGGCGGGCGTGTGGGTGAAATGGGAAGTAAGACTCTCGGGAAATTGAGAGTACTATGTAGGAATGAAAAACATGAATGATAAGAATGAAGAATGTCGAATCCGTAAGAAAGTACGGATCAACAATGTATGAATGCAATGCTTGAATCCGCGAGGCGGATTCAAGGGATGAAAAGCGTATGTGCAATGTTTGAATCCGTGAGACGGATTCAAAGAATGAAAGACATGAATGCAATGCTTGAATCCGCGAGACGGATTCAAGGGATGAAAGGCGTAAATGCAATGTTTGAATCCGAGAGACGGATTCAAAAAATGAAAGATATGAATGCAATGCTTGAATTCGTGAGACGGATTCAAGGATGAAAGGCATGGATGATATGTTTGAATCCGTGAGATGGATTCAAGGATGAAAGGCATGAATGAATGTTTGAATCCGCGAGACGGATTCAAGGATGAAAGACGTGAATGTAATGTTTGAATCCGTAAGGCGGATTCAATGAATGAAAAAGCATGAATGATGCGTCTGAATCCGTGAGACGGATTCAAAAATATAAGAAGATGAAATTAATCCGCCTAAGAAGATGTCGACAGTTCGACCATGATTGAGTCGAACGGGTCATAGAAATAAGTATAAAGGAAGAAGTGAAAGTATAATAGACGAAGTTTTGTATAAGTTATGTGTCAGATGTGTCAGTAATTGACTCTTAGAAGTCAGAATGATGACGGGCTGTGACCCGGACAATAACTTGAGTATGGGCGGGAATGGTAAGCTTAGTAAGAAATATTGAAACGATGTAATAAGGTCCTCGCAAGTAAGCATGAATGGAAGGAAGTACGAGCGTGTACTTCAGTTGGCGAAATGATTAATTGAATGAAAGGATTGCAGGTAAGAAATAGAATGTGTGGTACGTTATAGCAGAACTATTGATGTGATGAAACCAATCGTATTGGTGAAAGGACGTGCACGAGCGGAAGCTCATTACACGAAGGAATGAAAGTTGGCCTATACGGTTAGTACTCGAGGAGAAGATGATCGATCTGGGTTGCGGATCGTGGTTTGGGAAATGAAAAAGAGGTTAGTAAAATGTTTAACTCATGATTGGGGAGATATGAACTATTTATACACGTGAACTAAGTAATGCATGAAGAGAAAGCAATAGTAATGTGAAATGAACGAAATGATTTAAATATAATATAAAGGTATGCAAGGTATACGTAACTGTCGAAAACGTAGAGTAAGATTAACGTTAGAGTTAAGCATGTAGGTGTGACTATGAAATAGTAAGTTTTGTGGTGGTAATAAAACAAAAGTTAAATGTTATACAGAGTATGTAGAGAATGTAAATTTTTAGAGGTGAGATGGAGATATTAGATCCATTAAGAATGGATCATATTAAAGGATGGAAGAGTATGTGTAATGACCAGTTATTGACAGGTCAAGTAAATGAAAATGCAAATGCAAATGAAATAAGAAAGAATGATCAGGAAAGTATGGACTAGTGGTCGTATGGATGGACTGGAAGAAAAGATAATGTGTGTTCGATGAAAGTGAGAAAGGTTTCGGGGACGAAACCTTGTTTAAGGGTGGTAGACTTGTAACGCCCCAAAATCTGAACGTTAATGTTTGTTGTATGTTATTATGTGACACGTCAGGAAATAAATAACTAGGCTATTTAACCTAGTTAAGGGTATGGTCAAAAGTCTTAAATGATTAAGGTAGTGTCAGTTATGTTTTAAAAGTAAACCCGAGGGGCTAAAATGGAACAAATGAAAGTTAAGTTATAAAATAACTAAACACACACAAACACACACATACGTGTGTGTTCGAGAAAGATCAGGAGGCTCCCATGGAGCCTCAAACCCTAAATCGCCTTTAAGCTCAAATTGGAAGGCAAGATGAAGCTGAAATCCATAACCGAGCATGGATTAATGATCACCAACATGAGGGGATCATAAGGTATGTCTTAAATCTAAGATTGGTGATCATGGGTGAAGTGGGTTATGTTCTAATCCGTGAGTTAATATGAAATTGATCATGTACAAGGGTTAGAAACCTCGTATAGAACATGGGTTATGAATAGTTTGCGTTAATTTGATGTTTAGAGGTGACACCCGTTAGTTAGGGTGAAGATGATGACTAGAATCACCTCCTATGTTCAAGTCTTGTTGAAAGATTGATGTATTATGTGGGTATGATGAATTATTGTTAGATGAAAGTATAGGAATATGATGATGTTATGTTTAATGTTCATTTTGAATGATACATGATGATTAGTAGTTGGTTTTGATGGGTTATGTATGAGTTTAGAAGAATTGTGCATGAAATAGTTGTACGTTATGCTTAAAAGGTAGTACTCACATCAAGTGTATGATGAAATGTATATAGTGTCATCCGTATAGTCGATTATGATGTTACGAGTATACGATGATAAGTCGATAGTTGAGTATGGTTAATAGGTGACTTTTGAAAGTCAACTAAGTATAAGAAACATGATTTGACTCATTGTCGTAAATGTAGGTTGATGGGAAGTCGTATGGTACATGTTATAGCAATCCGTGTTAAATGTAATGACATGATGAGTTATATGAGTTTAACGTATACGGATATGATTATATGAAGTTGATTATGTATTTTAATGCTTGTTAGAAATGACTAAGGAAAGTTAAGTGTGAATTATGCGAATGATATGAATGTTACATGTACAAATGAGTATGCTAATAAGAGCGTGGTTTCGATGAAATGAAAGTATAGGAATCACCTCGTGACGGACTCAAGTAGGAGGTGTTAACGGGTCAAGATGAGGCAAGGAATCGGATACGAGCACGGACGCATAAGGTAAGTGATTTCTATAATCACTTCTTATGTTCGGATAGGTGATATGGTGTTTTAATTTACTAAACATGATGGTTGAGGTCAAATATGTGACGTAGTTTTATGTCGTAAAGGATGGGATTTAAAGTTGACCAAAATGCCCTTGATGGGTATTTTGGGCAAACGATCTTAACAAGTAGTTTAGGAACAAGTTATTTGATGAGTATAATGTTTTGAACAAGTATGGAAGCGAAGAGTATGGTCTTGGTATGTCATAAACCAATTAATGCGCAAATACCCATAATGGGTCAAATAATTAGAATGTGATAATAAGTCGATAAGGCGTAAGATAAGAATTTCGTTAATCCGGATGTGGGATTTTAAGTTTATATGATAGAATGTGAATTTACAAGCATGTAGGAAGAAACGGGAGGTTAAACGGGTAAACGGTTCGAAAGTTATGCGTGTTTTAGTGCGTTCAGACGTCGAAACGGATCTGCAGAAAAATGCACTTTAGAGAGGCCGTCGCCGACGGGCAAGGGAAAATCAGTTTTTCTCCGACGGGTTATCTTCCTGTCTACGGGGTTTTGGCTACGGGAAAAACTACGGGCCGTCGCCGACGGGCCCTAGGGTCGTCGCCGACGACCTCCCTAAGTCCAAAAGTCTGAAAATTGTTATTTAAGTCGATTTATGTATCGTAGGCTTCGGTTTGTTATCCGTGGACTACGGCAGACTTCTAAACATGATTTTGATCGATCCTTAGATGTTTATGGGCTATAAATCAAAGTTTAAGTCTCATGTAAATAACGTATAAGTATGTAAGAAGTATGCAAGGTGTTGTACACGTATGTAGATGCGTAATTATGCATATATGTAATACTGTAAGAAAGGCATGTACGTATGCAGATGAGTATGTATGTAAGTATAGAGATATGTATGAGTGTATGCATGTATGTAATACTGTAAGAAAGGCATGTACGTATGCAGATGAGTATGTATGTAAGTATAGAGATATGTATGAGTGTATGCATGTATGTAATACTGTAAGAAAGGCATGTACGTATGCAGATGAGTATGTATGTAAGTATAGAGATATGTATGAGTGTATGCATGTATGTAATACTGTAAGAAAGGCATGTACGTGTGCAGATGAGTATGTATGTAAGAATAGAGATATGTATGAGTGTATGCATGTATGTAATACTGTAAGAAAGGCATGTACGTATGCAGATGAGTATGTATGTAAGTATAGAGATATGTATGAGTGTATGCATGTATGTAATAATGTAAGAAAGGTATGTACGTATGCAGATGAGTATGTATGTAAGTATAGAGATATGTATGAGTGTATGCATGTATGAAATGTTGTAGGAAGGGTATGTACGTATGCAGAGGTGTATGTATGTATGCATAAAGATATGTATGAGTGTAAGCGTGTATGTAAAGATGTAGTAAAGGTACGTACGTAGGTAGTTGTGTATGTGTGTATGTATAAAGACATGTATGAGTGTACGCACGTATGTAAAGTTGTAGGAAGGGTATGTACGTATGTAGATGTGTATGTAAGTAGGTATGCAAGTACGTATGTATGTATGACTTAGATATGTTGAGTGATAACGTTATTGATGGTGTACCTTGAGAATGAAAAAGTGATGCAGGTACATTACTGAAGCCTCACCAGAAAATGGATACGCAGATGAAATGCTTAAAGTTTGAAAGATGACGAAATGTGAAGTGTATGTGAATGTATCTTGTTTATATAATGTGTGCTAATGTTTATGAATGTATGTGGTGAGTGCAGGTTGTGTGGATAACGGGCGATTATAACAAGGATTAGAGATCGAAGATCGAGTCACAAGATAGATTGTACGGGAATAATTGAGTATGTACTATTAGGAAACAAGACTTATGCTTTATCTTTGTAGAAGATACATATCAAAACGACCTTTCAAGTGAGTCAAAACGTTGGTAATGAAAGAAAATTTTATGGTTCGTGTTTTCCGCTGCGACTTTTGTCATGTACGAATTAGGGTCTTACAGCCCGATACTTCGAAGGGCACGTTATTTAAAAAAAATATCCGATATGTAAATGTAAAATTAATTAATTAATAGGGTATACTCATACAAACACCAATATTGGCCCACTTAGAAAACTGTTTTATGGTTTAGATTAGTTATTAGCCCATTGCCATTAGGTTTAAACCTTTAATGAGCCAAATACCCAATTTCGTTAAGGCATAAGGGCACGTTTTTTCAGCTCGAACAGGCTATATGAATTCTCAAGGCCGACCATGCCACTCCTTATAGTCTAAAGAGAGCCTCAACATGTGACTTGTTACACCAATCAACCCGGTCAATGGTCAAACTAAGGAATTCTTTTAAGACCAATCCACGTCATCATCATAGGAAAAACCAAATTTGTTTGCTTATTCAATTATGCACCCCTTGGATTCGCTAAATGCATGTTATTATCTTAAGCAAACCCTTAAATATTATAACGCTAGTATTAAGCCCCTGCATTGCAGCGGTTGTCATAAAACTGTGCCAAGTAGTAGCAATACTATACCATTGTCAGCGACCACAAACAAGGAAAAACTCATAAAAATAAAATAAATAAAAACGGGAAAAAAATAACGCCGAGCGAAAAGCAGACGTAAAATCTTTGAATCACGCACGCTCGTTGCTGAGAAATTAAACTGAAATGTAAAATATAGAAAAAAATAACTAAGTCCATCCAGGACCCGCGTGTTCGACGAATTTGTCAAACGCAGAAAAATAGATGTGACGCGACGGACTAGTCAAACGGGAAAAAAATATACTAAAAATGTTGAACCCCACACACACGTTTCGGTGCGTTAACTCACAAAATTTAGAACGAAACGAAAAATTTGGGAAAGATGAAAAGTATGGTGGACCAAAATTGAAAATAAAAAAGAGTTGTGAGTAAATCGCAAAAGATGAAAAACTTTGAGATAAAAGTAAAAAAAAAGGTCTAAATTGCAAAATTGATGTTATTTATTAATTTTAGATAAAGATAAGAATAAAAATAAGTGATATATATATATTGGTTATTAATTATAATTAATATTAATACTAGGTTAGAACCCCGTGTATTACACGGGTTTACTAAATGTAATTTTATATACTAAATAATAAAAATAATATATCCTTAAAAAACTCGTGTATTGTATGGATTTAACAAATGTAATTTATATACCCAATAATAAAAAAAAGTTATATCTTTAAAAATCTTGTGTAATACATGAGTTAAATAAATGTAATTTTGTATACTAAATAATAAAAAAAGTTATTTTTTAAAACCCTATGTATTATACGGGTTGAATAAACCTATTTTTATGTACCAAATAAGAAAAAAAAAGTTGTATCATAAAAAAACTAATGATAACATATTAATACAAAGTTTGGTTTTCGTGATAATAAGAAAAAGTTATAGCATAATTAACGATTTCGTTATAGGGAAGCATTATGTTCCAAAATGGCTAATGAAAAAAACTTAGTTATATGAAAAATATATCTATCTATAAAGACACCACGTACATATATTTAATATGTTTACGTTTTTTAAAAGATATGAGAACTTATAAATGCACTATACGTATCTGTAAACACAAAATGTAACATTCGCCATTGAAAAAATTATTAAAGAGAGTGAATCAACATAATAACATGGATAGATTAGGATCTATTTGATGTAATTTAGGAAGAAAGTTATTATAACATTCGCACTTTAGTAATTAATAAAGAGTAAGTAATTAACATAATATACGGTAGAATAAATTAAACAAAAGGAGGATATTAAAATTAGAAATAAAAAAATTGAGAATTGATTTTATTGACCACATTGACACAATTCATTTCCAATTAAGTTTTCTTTAAATAAAGTGTCGATCCAATCGTTTGTCAGTTGAATCATTTATCCTAATATTGAATAAATAATTCAAAACCCAACACCAATGTTAGATAAAATTTGAATGGAAGATTTAAAAATTTTAATGGATTAAATTATCTTTAAAACATTAGGCAACAAACAACCATGAATTATTTAAATATTGAACAAAAGATATTATCACAATTAATTAAATACTAATATTTAAAAAGAGTAAATTGCCATTTTAGTCCCTGAGTTTTGTCCAAATTTGCCACTTTGATCCAAATAGTTTTTTTTTTTTGCATCTGGGTCCCTGACTTTTCCCTTTTGTTGCCATTTTGATCACTTTGCCTAACTCCATCCAAAAACTCCATCTATAACCAGGGGTATTTTGGGGATTTTCATTTTAAATGTTTTTAATTGCTATTTTGATCTAATTCCAAAAAATCAAAAAAATTCCAAAAAATCTAAAAAATTCCAAAAAATAATAAAAATTCTAAAAAATCCAAAAAATTCTAAAAAATACAAAAAATCCGTTTCAGCGCGAACCGTTTCGACCCGTACCGTCTCGAAGCTGAACCGTTTCGACGCGAACCATTTCGAACCGAACCGTGCCGTATCGAACCGAACCGTTTCGAGCTGAACCGTTTCGAACCCGAACCGTTTCGACGCGAACCGTTTCGACCCGTACTGTTTCGAAGCCGAACCGTTTCGACCCGTACCGTTTCGAGCCGAACCGTTTCGAGCCGAACCGTTTCGAGCCGAACCGTTTCGAGCCGAACTGTTTCGACGCAAACCTTTTCGACCCGTACCGTTTCGAAGCCGAACCGTTTCAAGCCGAACTGTTTCAAGCCGAACCGTTTCGACCCGTACCGTTTCGAACCGAACCGTGCCGTATCGAACCGAGCCGTTTCGAACCGCACCGTGCCGTATCGAGCTGAACCATTTCGACGCGAACCGTTTCGACCCGTACCGTTTTGACCCGTACCGTTTCGAACCGAACCGTGCCGTATCGAGCTGAACCGTTTCGACCCGTACCGTTTTGACCCGAACCGTTTCGAGCTGAACCGTTTCGACGCGAACCGTTTCGACCCGTACCGTTTCGAAGCCGAACCGTTTCGACCCGTACCGTTTCGGCTTCGAAACGTTTTGAAACGGTTCGGCTTCGAAACGGTACGGGTCGAAACGGTTCGCGTCGAAACGGTTCAGCTCGAAACGGTTCGGGTTCGAAACGGTTCAGCTCGAAACGGTTCGGTTCCATACGGCACGGTTCGGTTCGGTTCGAAACGGTACGGGTCGAAACGGTTCGGCTTGAAACGGTTCGGCTTGAAACGGTTCGGCTTCGAAACGGTACGGGTCGAAACGGTTCAGCTCGAAACGGTTCGGTTCGATACGGTTCAGCTCAAAACGGTTCGGTTCGATACGGCACGGTTCGGTTCGAAACGGTACGGGTCGAAACGGTTCGGCTTGAAACGGTTCGGCTTCGAAACGGTACGGGTCGAAACGGTTCGCGTCGAAACGGTTCAGCTTCGAAACGGTACGGGTCGAAACGGTTCGCGCCGAAACGGATTTTTTGGTTTTTAGAATTTTTTGGATTTTTTAGAATTTTTATGATTTTTTAGAATTTTTATTATTTTTTGGAATTTTTTTGATTTTTTGGAATTTTTTTGATTTTTTGGATTTGGATCAAAATGGCAATTAAAAACATTTAAAATGAAAATCCCCAAAATACCCCTGGTTATAGATGGAGTTTTTGGATGGAGTTAGGCAAAGTGATCAAAATGGCAACAAAAGGGAAAAGTCAGGGACCCAGATGCAAAAAAAAAACTATTTGGATCAAAGTGGCAAATTTGGACAAAACTCAGGGACTAAAATGACAATTTACTCATTATATGTATAGATTAAAAGAAATTTATTAAACAAATATAAATAAAATTTATGAGATTGAAGAAGAGAATGCCATGTGACATTATTTGCAGTCTTTTTATTATATAGTATAGATTAGATTTACATCCTGTTTTTTAATCTGTAAAGTTCCCAATGAATATCATTAAAATATATATTTCTGTACTATGTAAACATTTTATTAGGATCTTACCAGTTTTCTACTAGAAACAAGTTTTAAACGTAGATACATACTAATCAGTGGCGGAACCAGAACAATTTAGCTAAGGGGTCATCATAAGCTTATATTCTATACTGGTTCAAATTAGGGGTCCATCTCTAAGTTTGTTCTTCAAAAACTCAAAATTTATAAATAAAAATTCAAAAAGTTCTGGTGACCGGAGGGTCAACGGACCCTCTTGACCCCCCTCTGGTTCCGCCCCTGATACTAATACTCATGTATGTACACATCCATGCATGCATGCATCTATGTGGTAAAACTGTCGGGTCAGTTAAACAAACCCTTAAATATTATAACATTTATGTCCTGTTTTTTAATCTGTAAAGTTCCCAATGAATATCATTAAAATATATATTTCTGTATTATGTAAACATTTTATTAGGATCTAACCACTTTTCTATTAAAAACAAGTTTTAAACATAGATACATACTAAAGCTAGATGGATTATGAACAAAATTGGCTCGCCTTTGTTGTCAAAACACTAAAGCGAATCTTATTAGGAAGATTTTAACATTTTTCATAATAAAAAAACAAAGAGTAAATTATGTTTTTGGCCTCTGTGGTTATATCATTTTTACTATATTAGTCCAAAATAAGAATTTTTAACATATCTGCCCCCATGGTCTCTATAACTAACCATTTTGACCCCTAAGTCTAGAGATCATGGGGGCCAAAGTGGTTAGTTATAGAGACCATAGGGGCCAATAGTTAGAATTAGGGGCCAAAATGGTTAGTTATAGAGACCATGGGGACAGATATGTTAAAAATTCTTATTTTAGATTAATATAGCAAAAGTGATATAAACATAAAGGGCAAAAACATAATTTACTGGTTGAATCCAGAATCCATAAATATTTGATTGTTTTATCTGGGAACACATGTGATCCATCAAATATTATTAAGTAAATAAATACACAAGTGTTTTTTTTTAATGACAGCTACCTACTCCCTCTCGAGAAAGTAAACAAGTGGTTTTTTTTTTTAATGACTACCTACTCCCTCTCTAATGGCTGCCAGCCCGAAGATGCACAATAAGATTAAAAAAAGATAAAAGTCTGACCATAAAAAAATGCAGAATTCACTATAAACAACTGTTTCAATCATATCGTTGTTTCTGTGCACTCATCATTTCAATTCATTCAGATCCCTATCACACACACACACACAGAGCTCCCAGTTTAAGTAATCACTATAAACCATGGCCGAAACTCTTGCAAATGAACTCCTCAAAGTTCTTGTTAAGAAGATGGCCGATGAAGCCTTCAAGCGAGTTGCTCGTGCTCATGGAATTTACAACGAGCTGAAGGAGTTGAAGAAGACACTCTCCAGAATCCAAGATCTACTTCATGATGCCTCTCAGAAGGAGGTTACCCATAAAACTGTCAAAGAATGGCTGAATGGTCTCCAACATTTGGCTTACGATATCGATGACGTACTCGACGATTTGGCTACTGAAGACATGCATCGTGAGCTCACCGTACAGGAACCTGCAGCATCCACCAGCATGGTAAGAAAGCTCATCCCATCATGCTGCACAAATTTCTCACTAACTCATAGGCTGTCTCCCAAGTTAGATAGGATTAACAGAGACTTAGAAAATCTAGAAAAACGAAAAACGGATCTAGGTTTGCTTAAGATTGATGAAAAGCCAAGAAATACTAGTAGAAGAAGCGAAACCTCTTTGCCAGAACGCGATGTTGTCGGAAGAGAAGTTGAGAAAGAGCAATTGCTTAAAAAGCTGTTGGGGGATGGTGGGTCATCTCAGGATAACTTTAGCGTCTTACCTATAGTTGGTATGGGTGGGGTTGGAAAAACCACTCTAGCTTGACTTTTGTATAATGATACAAAGGTGCAGGATCACTTTGAACCCAAGGCATGGGTTTGTGTCTCTGATGATTTTGATATTTTTAAGATAAGCAATACCATCTTTCAGTCTGTGACTACTACCGAAAACAAGAAATTTGAAGATTTAGATAAGCTTCAAATAGCTATTGCAGAGCAATTTAAGGGCAAACGATTTCTACTAGTAGTTGATGATGTGTGGAGTGAAAAGTATGGTGATTGGGAAAACCTAGTGCGCCCATTTCTATCATGTGCTCCTGGAAGTAGGATAATCATGACAACTCGGAAGGAGCGATTGCTCAAAAAGCTTGGTTTTGATAATCTGGATTGTCTTGAAAGTTTGTCGCATGAAGATGCGTTGTGTTTATTAGCTCTACATGCATTCGGTGTAGATAACTTCGACTTACACATAACACTAAAACCGCAAGGTGAAGGTATCGTGAAAAAGTGTGCTCGTTTGCCTTTGGCTTTGAAGGCAATTGGAAGGCTATTGAGAACGAGAACCGATAAAGAAGACTGGGATGACGTGTTGAATAGTGAAATATGGGATATAGAAACAGGTAATGATATTGAAAATGGTAATGATAAAGAAAATAGAGATAAGATTCTTCCGGCCCTTAAGCTTAGCTACCATGATCTTCCGGCTGATTTGAAGCAGTTGTTTGCATACTGCTCCTTGTTCCCTAAGGACTTTTTGTTTGACAAGGAGGATTTGGTATTATTGTGGATGGCAGAAGGGTTTTTGAATCCATCCAATGCAACCAAGTCACCAGAACGCTTGGGCCGTGAATATTTTGAAATATTGTTATCAAGGTCGTTTTTCCAACATGCACCTAATAATGAATCATTGTATATCATGCATGATCTGATGAATGACTTGGCCATGTTTGTTGCCGGAGAATTTTTTCTAAGGTTTGACAATCAAGTGAAGACAAAGACAGAAGATTTGGCTAAGTATCGCCATATGTCATTTACTCGCGAAAAATATGCAGGTTACAATAAGTTTGAAGCATTTAAAGAAAGCAAAAGATTGAGAACATTGTTAGCAGTATCTGTTGGGCTGGTTCAAAGGCGGGATGCCTTTTACTTATCCAGTAAGATTTTCGTGGACTTACTTCCCGAGTTAAAACTGTTAAAGGTTCTTTCTTTGAGTCATTTTAAAATAACTGAGGTACCAGAGTTCATCGATAGTTTGAAGCACTTGCGGTATCTTAATTTATCTAAAACTATGATAAAAGAGTTACCAGAGAGTGTTAGCAATCTTTATAATTTACAGACATTGATTGTTTTTGGTTGCGAAAGATTGACTAAGTTGCCTGAAAGCTTCTTAAAGCTTAAACGGTTACGGCATTTTGACATAAGGAATACTCCATTATTGGAGAAGCTGCCATTCGGGATTGGTGAGTTGGAAAGCCTACAGACTCTCACCAAGATCATCATTGAAGGAGATGATGGCTTTGCAATAAATGAGCTCAAGGGATTAACAAATCTCCATGGGAAAGTTTCCATGGAGGGATTGCACAAAGTGCAAAGCGCAAAGCGCAAAGCATGCACGGGAGGCGAACTTATCTCTAAAAAAGATTACTGGACTAAAGCTGCAATGGGTTGATGTGTTTGATGGCTCACGAATGGATACACTTGAAGAGGAAGTTCTCAATGAGCTGAAACCTAATAGTGATACGTTGAAAACGCTTTCAGTCGTGTCATACGGGGGGACAAAAATTTCAAATTGGGTTGGTGATCGCTCTTTTCATGAGTTGGTTAAAGTGTCAATACGTGGTTGTAAAAAATGCACATCTCTACCCCCATTTGGGTTGCTCCCTTCACTTAAGAGGTTGCAGATTCAAGGCATGAATGAGGTTAAAATCATAGGTTTGGAGTTAACCGGAAATGATGTTAACGCCTTCCGTTCACTTGAAGTTCTAACATTTGAAGATATGTCTGGATGGGAGGGGTGGTCAACTATAAATGAGGGTTCAGCAGCAGTGTTTACGTGCCTTAAAGAACTTTATGTAAAGAATTGTCCACAATTGACTCATGTCTCACTTCAAGAACTGCCTTCACTCAAGGTTCTTGAAATTGACAGATGTGGTGATGGTGTGTTGAGAAGTCTGGTTCAGGTAGCTTCTTCAGTCACTAAGTTGAGAATAAGTTTTGTATCAGGGCTTACATATGAGGTGTGGAGAGGAGTTATAAGGTTTCTTAAGGAAGTTGAAGAATTAAGTATCGGGGGATGTAATGAAATAAAATACTTGTGGGAATCAGAAACAGAGGCAAGTAAGCTTCTTGTGAGATTAAAGCTTCTTGTGAGATTAAAGGAATTGAGATTAATGTTTTGTTCAGGTTTGGTAAGTTTAGAAGAGAAAGAGGAGGATAACAATTTTGGGAGCAGCACCCTGTTATCTCTTCGAAGTTTGTATGTAGGGTGTTGTAGTAGCATAAAGCGTTTATGTTGTCCAAATAGCATTGAGAGTTTGGAAATTGATGGTTGTTCAGTTATTACAGATGTCTACCTCCCAAAAGAAGGAGGGAATAAGCTCAAATCACTTACTATACTCAGATGTCATAAACTTGAGGGAAAAATCAACAACACAAGCATGCCAAGGCTTGAAACACTAGGGATTTCTGACTGGAAAAATCTAAGATCAATCAGTGAATTGAGTGACTCCACTCACCTCACCAGCCTGGATATATCATTTTGTCCACATATCGTGTCACTTCCAGAGCTTCAGCTATCAAACCTCACCCGTTTGTCAATTGTTGATTGTGAAAGTCTGGAGTCATTACCTGAGCTATCAAACCTCACAAGTTTGTCAATTGTTGATTGTGAAAGTCTGGTGTCGTTACCTGAGCCATCGAATCTCACCTTGTTAAAAGATCTGAAAATCATCTGGTGTCCAAGAATTGATGTTTCGGTTCATGGTGGGCGTTGGCCTCCCAAATTGTGTTCCCTTGAAATAGGGGAGTTGAAGAAGCCCATATCAGAGTGGAAGGATCTGAATTTTCCAACTTCCCTTGTTGACCTAACGTTACGGGATGAACCCGATGTGAGGAACTTCAGTCAATTGTCCCACCTTTTCCCTTCTTCTCTTACATCTCTGGATATAGACAATTTTGATAAACTGGAATCAGTTTCAACGGGACTCCAACACCTCACATCCCTTCAACATCTGCACATTTACAACTGTCCAAAGGTGAACGATCTACCAGAGACGCTGTTACCTTCACTTTTGAGTTTGGGAATATATTGTTGCCCAAAATTGAAAGAAAGGTGTGAAGGAAGAGGGTCCCACTACTGGCCACTTATCTCTCACATCCCCTGCATCGACATAAGATAAGAGACTAATAAAGGTAGTTGTTAATTAAATAACAATTGTTTCTTACATAGAAGTTATTGCTAGTCGTTGTTTCAAACAAACAACCTTTACATTCTTCTTGTTTCTTCTGCAGACATTGTAAAGAGATTTCCTGTCGTGAATACCCAATCACCAGAGAATAAACGACATCGTACAATCATCTTCACATCCTATCGGATTTCTAAACCCATCAAGCTGATGGCTTCGTCGACGGCAGTAATTTTTCCTATCGCTGCTCCCTCCCTCTCTCCCTCAGGTAACCATTAACATCGTCAAACCTCTAATTATTTATTTTCTAGTTTGGGCCTGGCCTAGTGTTGTTTTAATGTTGGAAGCCCAACTGGTTTACAATTAAGGAACGTTATTAAGCCCAACTTAAACTATTTCATCTGTATAATATAGTAGTGGTTTACCTTTGTTTTTTTATTTTTTTTATTTTTTTTATTTTATAGAAAAACTGGCTCGGTTTGGTCAACTTTGGCCAAAACCATTTTGAGTCAAAACCGGTTCGGTCGTAAAACGGCTACGAAGAAAAATATTTGATCCTACACAAATCGGTATAGGTTGGGTTGAAACCGGTTTCAGTTTTTAAACCCCTTGTGTTTTAATATTATACTGTTTTTTCAATTAGGTTCGATTCCAAACCGTATTTAGTAACAAGAGTATAAACTGATGTACAAATTGGCGATTTGGGTCAGGTTGGAATCAATGTGGGTCAAACCGGTTTCATGTGTGGTGTCTGGTCAGGTAAGGAACCGGTTTGAAAATCCAAACCGGTTTTTATGAACATCTCTAATCTGTAGTAAACATACCATATTTGATTTAAATTAAGTAAATTACAGTTGTCAATTTCTTGGTCAAATGAGATGTATCTCATTCTTAAATGTGCATAATTCTACGAATAAATTTTGGTCAACAAAAATAAAAGATTGCTCTAATATAAATATGCAAGTTGGGATTTTATCTAAATAATTGTAATGTTCACTCTTTTACGTTAAAACCTTGTATATGATATTCGTTTTAGACTTGTATGTTTCTGTCTTTTGTTGTATTCGTTCACTCTAGGCGTTACACTTAGTGACATTTCTTTCTCCGCGACAGGTAATGTAGACTGTATTGTGAACTCTGAAGTGTGATAAGGAATGAACAGAGATTGAAGGCCAAGATTGCAATGCATTTATGTATTGTTCTGTTTATTGATTTGAATCATAACGTATTATAATGACCATCATTTGCACAAATGCTGGTATGTTACTAGGTTGTGCAATATTGATGTGTGTCTTCTATTCTATCAACAGTGTGCAGAGTTTTTTTCTTTTTTTCATTATGTTATAGTTTCAATAGGTATGTAATTTGATAAATATATGAAGTGTTCAGATGAAAGTAATTATTTATCTCTAATCTTTAGCCTTTAGGCTTCGGGTTGTGCTTATTTCTTATCGGCATAGCGACATGTTTGCTTCATGTCATGTCATGTTAAGTTATATATGTTATGAGTCTATAAAATTATCATAGCTTATGAAAACAATGTATAAAATTTTGTTCTAACTTAATTACGGGTTTCTCCTTGGCGACGCAGAAGAAGTCAAGTAGGTGAGTTTTCAAGTGTTGTTAGTATGTTTTGATAACCAAGTAGCAAGTCGAATAACGGATTCAGTTGATTTAGTTGAATATAATCGATATCATCTTAGGTCTAAAAGATCAATTTATTTTAGATGATGCAAATTAAAAAAAAAAAAAAAAACACTTTGAATCATTAACGACCTTTTTGAATTTAACCATGAAAATGAAGTAGAAACTAAAATTTTATTTCTTTAACTGGTATGGTTTGGTTTCAACTTTTTTTTTTTAGTTGAGGCCCAGTCTTGGTTTTATCCTGCTGGGCTGAAGCCCACTCACAAAGAGAAAAGTAAAAAAGGACTGAGCCACTACATAACTAACTGATCTGCATATTTGTTAGATCTAGTTATTATTTTTTTTTGATAAATGATTTCCTATTTAAGTAACCAAAATTTCTAAGATCTTTCAGGATAGCATGATAAACTAAATGGCTCATGCATATCTAAAGTACACATAGAATAATTATATAATTTTATATTTTAGCTAAACTGAAAGAGAGTAAGTCGAACACTTAAACTATTGTTAAAATCATTAAAAAGGTAGGTTTGTATGGCTTTTTTTTTGTTGTTTTTTGTTTTGTTTTTTTTAACTTCCTGCTAATTAACCAACGTGATTAGCCAAATAAAATAGCAGCATGTGCCATTTTGCCAATTTAGTTCAAAGGTTTGAAATGTTGCCATTTTAGTCCAAATAGTTTCAAACGTTGTCATTTTAGTCCACTGAGTTAAATTCATCCCTTTATTATGTTAACTAGAAATACATTTCAGTCATTTTTATGTAATCTTGTAAACCAGGACAACTCGACCATATAAAATGATCGAAGTACCCTTCTAGCTAACAAAAAAATGGACAAAGTTAACCCAGTGGACTAAAATGGCAACGCTTGAAACTGTTTGGACTAAAATGGCAACGTTTCAAACCTTTGGACTAAACTGGTAAAATGGTTCAAATCACAGGGACTAAAATGACATTTAACTTTACGAAAAAACATAGATGAAATTAAAGTAACCTAGCGGTCTAAGACCCTTTCGCAATAAAATGATAATATATATCGGTCATGCATGTCTTTACACGGAATAACTAGATAATTTTATATCTTATTACACATTCACACGGCATGATTGATTGTTTGATTGTAGTGGCGATGCATATATCTTACATATGATACCTATATAACGTGTATCTTATTACACACTCACAGCTTAAACGTGTATCTTATTACACACTCACAGCTTAAACGTGTATCTTATTGCACACTCACAACTTAAACGTGAGGAAGTCAAACATTCAAATTGAAGTGTTCATCATGAACAAGAAAAATAAGAAAACCACTGTCTTTAATTATAACATGTGCACTAATGCTTTCAGATAAACCTCAATTACTGTGCACATTCAATCTTGGTACTCATATGGTACAGCTTTAACACCAACATTTTCGGTATTCACAGTAATATTACAAAATGGTTGTGTAGAAAGATTCATCTAAAACTTTATATTCAACGGGAAGGTACACACAGATATAATGTGCAAAAATGACTATTATGGAAGTCTGCTCCGTCACCCGAGGTGTAAGAAGCCACAAAGATTCAGGCCAACAGAGATACCAGAAGTATCAGAAGAGTACTGAGCATATGAAACTTCGGTTCCAGAGGCTCGTGAGAGAAATCGCTCAAAGGATTTCAAAACAGATCTACGATTTCCGAGCTCTGCTGTAGCTGCTCTCCAGGAGGCTGCTGAAGCATGGACACTAATCTGTGCGTGATTCATGCTAAACGAGTAACGATCAAGCCTAAGGATATCCAGCTTGCATGTAGGATCCGTGGTTAGAGGGCCTAGACTATGATTTGTAATTCAAAGTCTGCACATCACGTCATCTTCCATAAACAAATCCAAACAAAACCTTAGAAAAATCATTCAGCATCGGGTACATCCTCTACAGCTTCATTAAAAGATGCCGCCAATATTTCAGCAAGGCTAGGTTGTGAACTAGACTGTCTTTGAGATTCTGAAACTCTAGGTTTTTTCGCATTAAGAGAAGGTGGAAGCCACTGCTTTTTGAGTGACTTCCAAATTACTGGTTCTAGAAACTTCCAAGGGTCTTCCAACATTGACTTGTTGAAGAAACAATCGGGCCGTTGTTCTTCTGACGATACATGATTATGGCCCCGCCCTCGCCCTCGCCCTCCACCCTGTCCTGACCCACGGCCTCTCCCTCTCCCATATCTTGGACCACTGGTGAAGTGGGTTTGCAGGCTAGGAAAACCGACACCTGGTGGGCTATAGGCCTCTAGGGTGAGGACTATTTCCCCTCCAACTCGGGTTCAGTAAAGAGCTACTTTGCGGTGGGTTAGATGAATAAGCATGATTAGAACTTGCATAACATCGCTGTGGTTGTTGCATTTGCGGATTTGGCGATTGGTTTATATGGGGTTGAAGGGAAGGTGAGAAACGTTTCATTGGACTGCAAACCTGTTGAACCAAAAAATAATTATGTAAATTAATAAGAAAGGCAATTTAATGCTTGCCGAAAACATAAGAAAAATGAATATAGAGAAAATCAAACTACTTTTGTATGCATAAGAAGTGGCAACTTTCAACCCATTTACTGATTGGGTCAATTCCAGTTATAAATGAGTAAAATAATGCTTTTTAGATGGCCTAAAAGGGAACGGGTCAAACAAGCTGAAAGTTGCTCAAGGTGTATTTGTAATTCATAAAACCTCCTAAGTCGATCACTCAAAAATTAAGAATTAATATTACTGCAGTAATATAATTTGACTAAAATGGTTAGTAAAATTGACCCGTTTAGACTTGTACAACATGATCACCCATTTGATATTCATATTGCTACATATATAAAAACATAGCATCAATTCGCAATTTATAATACTTGTTTAATGACAATCTCTCAAAAGTTATTTGCCTCCAATCCGTTTAAGCCCCAACAAGTCACGCAGAGATGTAAACTTTCACGTTCAAATGGTGAAATCAAGAATATATATAGAAGACCAACGAATTAGCACACATTAGAAATTCAAAAGTATGTGATAACAATAAGGTCATATGGTATTACTTGGAGTGGATGAAATATTCTGTGATATCTGAGGGCTGACCTGGCTCCTCTGCTTGTTGCCAGAATACGCAGCCATTGGGTTGGTGTAATAACTAAAGCTTCCAGAAGTCGGCTGCACCTCAGTTTCAGAGTTAGTTGTGGATTCAAGTAACAGGTTTGCTAGACTAACAGCCAGAGGGGGCAATCTTGACCCAAAGCCTTCCAAGTGGGTCAGCTTGGGTTGCTTTTAAAATTATATGGGTTGGTTTGGGTAAGATATTTTAACTAAATGGGTCACTTGAAATTCCATCTTGTTATTTCCGGGTCAAAGCGGGTCGACAACATTAAAGAAATGGGTCGAAGTGGGTCAGTGTGTTAAAGAAACGGGGCAGGTTTCGGATCGGAATGGGTTCAGTTCAAATTGAGTTTCGGGCCGAGACGGGTTTCGGCACGACGCAGGTTTTGGATCGGAACAGGGTCGGTTCGGGACGGGTTCCGGATCGCAATGGGTTTTGGGCCGACACGAGTTTCGCGCGAGACAAATTTCGGGTGGGAACAAGTTTCGTACCGTTTCAACGCTTACCGTTTCAAATCGAACCGTTTCGACCCGTACCTTAGTCTGTCATTATTGACTCGTTAATGTCATTAATCTGTAATTATTGACTCGAACAATAATCGAACCGTTTCGACACGTACTGTTTCGAATCGAACCGTTTCGACCCGTATCTCATGACTTCTTGTGAAGCATCAGCAATACCTTTCTGTCAAATAAGTACAGTAAGTTCCGACATAATATTAAGCCAACATTAAAGAGCCCATCCATGACCATATTGTCGAGCAGCTTATTTTCTTTCTAAACTGGCCACTTTAGTCCATATATGATGAAAGAATCTTCATGAGATATGACCAGATAGGCAAAAAAACATCATAGCAGAAAGGATAGGATGTAAAACAACCATGTAGACCATGTCAAGCCCAAGAAGATGGACTGAAAACGATTCTCTACAAGTAAGGTTGTGCTGGTTCAGCTCCGTACCCTATTAATATGATGCCCTCCATTTGCATTGGCAGCCGATGTGGGACAAAAGCATCTGCAGTTTGTGAAGTCCAAACAGTCAAAACAAGACTATCACATACAAAAATAAAAACAAAAATTTCAGTTCTACGTTTTTTTTTTTTAAAAACATTCTTTTAACCAACCCGACCCAAAACCCGTTCTGACCCGAACCCGTTCCGACCCGAACCCATTCCAACCCGAACCCGTTTCGACCCGAACCAAAACAACTCTTTTTTTAATTGACCCGTTTTGACCTGAACCCGTTTCGACCCGAACCTGTTTTGGCCCATGACCCGACCCGACCCATTTGCCAGGTCTACTAACAGCTGAATGATCTTTGTTATGAGTTGCATCCTCCTTTGAAGCTTCCAATCGCATAGCTTTTAGTCTTTCTCTTCTCTGAGTTGACTCTTCCAGTGATCGACCAGAGAATATATACATATATTGCACGATTGCATACAGACATATAAGAAATGTGAAATCAGGATGTGTTTGTGATATTAGAAGTGTCGAATGGGCGAAAATTTACAACATGGCTAGAAAGGAAAGAGGTATAAGGGGTCAAAAAGTCATCCAAAGTGATTTTAAATTCTTAAAAACCTCCTAAATCAACAAGTTGCTTTATATTTTTAAAAGAATATATATTATTATGATAACAATTCTAATCCGTATAGAACTCTACCCATGTGACCCGTTACCCAACCCACGCACTTTGATTGAAATAAATATAATGCAGTTACATAAACACGAAAAGAAGCACCAACAACAACAATAATGTGGCTCAGAAAAGAGGTAACTAACTGATATAAATAAAAGTTCAAAAGAATTATGCATGTATAAGTGAGGTAACTAACTGATATAAATAAAAGGCATGTATAAGTGAGTGAGGTAAATAACTGATATAAATAAAAGGCACCCGAAGAAGTAAGAGTTTCAACTTGAACAGTTCAACTCAACAACTGATATCAATGTGCTTAAAAGTTAAAGCATATAAGAAATCAAACAAATTTTATATCTAAAAGATTTATAAACAACCATATCGATTCAGAAGCCATAACATAACTCATTTAGATCAATGTGGCATTACAAAACCACAGAGATTGCAACTTCAGACCTCAAATACGAATTCAATTCCATAATAACGCAATAATGATAACCCAAACGCGTATGCAGCAATCAGACTGGAAACGTTATAAGTTACCAGTTTACATTAATTTAAGCAATTAGGGCTTAAATGAGGAATTAGCGAAGAACCCTAGAAGAATACGGAAACATACATATACATATTATAAGTATACTACGAATTAGAAATTTAACCTCAAATTAATATTTGAGTAAACAGGAACGACAGAGAGAGAGGTAACCTGTATTTTACGTTGCAGAAATCAAAGCAAGTCTTCAACAAACAAACGGAAAATTTCAATTTGCGAACATTGTTTATATTAATTTTGTTACTGGTTTGGTCCAAATTTAAAGTGTAATTACCTAAAAGACCCTGAAGTATTGCTACATTTTGAAACCATCCATCTCTTTGAGTTTACTTATTTTTTAATTTGTTATTGGAAAAATGTTAAAATGTAACTCCGTCTAGATTGAGAAAATTACTTGAGTCTCTTTGTTTTAGTTAGTGGAAAAATGTTAAAATGTAACTCCGTCTAGATTGAGAAAATTACTTGAGTCTCTTTGTTTTAGAGGTATTAAACAGTTGAGTTTAAAATCAAAATATTTAACGCCTTGAGTCTCTAACCACTCTTTTGATAACTCTTTGAGTTCAGATTTTTAACACCATCCAGAAGGTCTGTTAACTCGAATGACATTTCTATCAGTTACACCAAATGTACAAGTCAATAATGCACAATGTATTTACATGTTAATTTTACCCATTTATAATTATATAGACACACGCTAAACACACAAACAAACACACACCTGTCTTTTTCTTTCTATTCGTTGAATTTGATCTGATTTCCATCTAATTTGGCATTCAAATAATTTTGACCACTCATGGCATGGGTTTGCGTATCCGATAAGTTTGATATATTTAAAATAAGTCAAACCATCTATCAATTTGTGACTAAGGAAAACGAAGAATTTAATGATATAAATCAGCTTCAAATTGCACTTAAGGTTGGATTTGTGGTTAAAAGTAATTATAATAATAAAATAAAAGGGACAGGGTAATAGGAAAAAAAACAAAGCTATTAAAAATATATCTGGTGGAACAACAAATTTATAGTGATTTTTTAACTAAAAAACACAAGTTATTAGATTAATTTACATTACTATTCGTCAGAACCCTGGAGATTAGCTTTTTATAACATGTATGTTTGTGATTAGATTAATTTATTGTTGTATATAAGGTCGGATTTGGATTGGAATGTTGGAAAATGATAATCAGGTGTTGGAAAAAAAATTATAAAATACGTTTTTAGTAATTTTCTTAGTTTAGTTTTTTGTGATTCGATTAATTTAGTGTTGCATATGAGGTCGGATTTGGATATAGTGTTGGAAAATGATAATCAGATGTTGGAAAAAAAAATTAAATAAAACTACGGTTTTAGTAAATTTTTTTAGTTTAGTTTTTGTGTGTGATTCGATTAATTTATTGTTGCATATAAGGTCGGATTTGAATCGTAATGTTGGAAAATGATAATCGGATGTTGGAAAAAAATAGATTAAAATGACTGTATTTAGCAATTTTTTTAGTTTTCTAATTATAACGCAAGTTATTAGATTAAATTACACTACTATTCAAGAGAACACCTTGAGATGAACTTTTTATAACATGTACGTTTTTTATTCGATTAATTTTTTGTTAAGTTATTAGATTAAAGTTTTAAACTGCACTACAATTCATGAGAACGGTTTGCGATTAACGTTTTATAACATGTACGTTTATGATTTGATTAATTTTCTATTAAGTTATTAGATTAAATTACACTACTATTCATGAGGACGGTTTAGGATCAACTTTTTATAACATGTACGTTTGTGATTCGATTACTCTACTGTTGCAGGCAAGGTCGGATTCGGATCTGGTGGTTCCGGATCCAAACTGAACGCTCTATTTTCCCGATCCGTGAAGCAAATTCCATACAACATCTCTGTCATCGAAATCACATCTCCAATCATCGCGCCAGGCGTTCTAAACCGATCTCAGCCGTTGGATGTAAACATCAGTAGCTTGCTGGAAAAGTCAGGGTGCAAAACATTTGCAAAATTAATTTCAGACACCGGAGTGTTACAGATCTACGAAACGACCGAGCCGAGAGGCCTCACGGTGTTTGCACCGTCGGATGCAGCGTTTAACGCTGCATCCTTACCAGATTTTAAAAACTTATCGAATAACGATCTCATTTCGCTGTTGTTGTATCATGCACTTCCGGTTTATGTTCCTAAAGGCAGTTTGTTGACTGTGAAGGATCCAATGGGAACTCTGGCCACAAATCAGGTTCAGAAGTTTGATCTAACGGTCCGAACCAACGGTGATTCTGTTACGCTTGATTCCGGTGTGGATAATTCACGCGTTGAAAGCACGCTTCTCGATAAGGTGCCGTTAAGCATCTTCAAAATCGATCATGTTCTAATTCCGGCAGGTTTTTTGCCTCACTCGCCGGAATCTGCTCCGGTTAAGTCGCCGGAAGGTTCGCCACCGGCACCGGTCGTGCCGGTTACCGCTCCTGTTTCGACTCCGGTTCAGGCTCCGGTTCCGGTTCATGGACCGGTTGCGGCGTCTCCGGCACCGGTGGCGAGAAATTCCCCGGTGAAATCTCCTCCAGTGTCGTCGCCGACGTCATCGTCTCCGGGAGCTGGACCCGCTCCGGCGGATAGTCCGGATGCGGATACGGGGAATAATGATAATAATAATTCGAGCGGTGTAGTTAAAGCTTCGGTGATGTTTATAGCCCTAGTTACGGTGGCGGTTCCTGGTATGATTTCGTCTGTTTTTGGTTAATGGTTAATTGTGGTAGTTTGTTTGTTAATTTATGATTTGATTTTGTCTGTTTTGGTGTTTATGATCTACTGCTTTTTTTTATGGAGATTAGTGGTTAATTAGACTGATTTGGGAAGTTTAATGGTTATTATTATGGTTTTTGAAGTTATATCATGTTATTATTATTATTATCATTATTATTATTATTATTATTATTATTATTATTATTATTATTATTCTGTAACGTTGTTGCATGTTACCTTTGGAAAATTATGATCCGATTGATTTATCAAACTTTTGCTATTTATATCACGCATTTAACATTTTGATTTGATATGATTTGGTTTCAGTTATTCATTGATTTGGTTTTAGTGCAAGTAAATTAAAATTTGTAATGCACGTCCTACAAAACTAAGATATAACTTATTTCTTTAACGATATTAAGGTGTTGCATTGTTAATCGGTGCAAACGAGCTAAGCTGAGCCGAGCTTGATTAACTTATGAGAGCTTGAGTTGGGATCGGTTCGACCTTTGTTTTCAAAGCTCGAGCTTGGCTTATTGGTAGTTTCTCGAGCTCGGCTCGCTTATTATCTATTGATTAGTATATTAAATAAAAACAATAGACTCGTTTAGGCTCGCGAGTTCAATAAGTGGTAAATGTTATTAAATATTAACAAGGTTATTTTAGGTTTGGGCTCGGCTTGTAAACAAGTTTACATAAGTTCGGCTCGGCTCGTTTACTAGAAAACTTAAAATAAGAGGTAAATGATATTAAATATTAATAAAAAAATATTACGGACGAGCCAGGCGAGCTTCACATGTCAGGCTTAGACTTGCGTTCGATAAATAAACGAGCTTTATTTTAGGCTCGGACTCGATAAAGTTTGGCTCGCTTCGAACTTTTACTCTAGCAACTCGCGAGCCACTCTGCTCTTTTGCACCCCCTAATTGTAAATTTGTAATCCCTCTCTTAAAGTGGTGAGGATATTCTCATACTAATCGGAGATAAGTCGTGTTGACGTAGGAGCATGTAATATGCCGTTCAATAAAAGATAGAGCGATTAGTCAAGATTTAGTTGTTATAGAAATTGATTAAACAAATTGGATATTCAAAAGTTATTTATAAATTATTTATAAAGTGTAATTAAATCCATACATCTTTCTAAATTATTTATGGGTAACAACATAAAAAAACTAAAAAAAAAAATAACATAACTTATTATTTTATGTGAAAAAATCATAGTTTTGGTAAAGAGTAAATTACAATTTTGGCCCCTATGGTTATATCACTTTTACTATATTAGCCAAAAATATGATTTTTTAACATTGCGCCCCATGGTCTCTATAACTAACTATTTTGGCCCCTAAGTCTAACTCCATCTCTTACCCTGGTTAATTGTTTGTCACATGCAAGTCACATGATGGGCATTTTTGTAATTTATCCTCCCCTTTAAATCTAATTTCTATCATCTGCACTTCATCATCTTCTAACCCTAGATCTTCAACAAAACATCATCATCTTCAAGAACACATCATCTTCAAACCCATATCTTCAAGAACATGACCACCTTCAATAATCATCATCATCATCCTCTAACCAAAACCCACATTTCAGTTTCAGATGTTCAAGAACAAGAACAAAATCAAAAACAAAACCCAAATTCAAGAACATCTTTTCTTCACAAATTAAATGCAATGATACAGAAAAGAAAATAAGACTACGATTATTTCTTATTAATATCAACCATCTGCATAAAAATACTCTTATAATATCAACCATCTACATCTGATTCTCTTATAACATGTGCATTAATTCTTTCAGATAAACCCTAAGGACCGTACACATTCAATTGGTACTCATATGGTACCGCTTTAACACCAACATTTTCGGTATTCACAGTAATATTACAAAATGGTTGTGTAGAAACATTCATCTGAAACTTTATATTCAACTGGAAGGTACACACAGATATAATGTGGAAAAATGACTATTATGGAAGTCTGCTCCGTCACCCGAGGTGTAAAGAAGCCACAAAGATTCAGGCCTAGAGAGATACCAGAAGTATCAGAAGAGTACTGAGCTTATGAAACTTCGGTTCCAGAGGCTCGTGAGAGAAATCGCTCACAGGATTTCAAAACAGATCTACGATTTCCGAGCTCCGCTGTAGCTGCTCTCCAGGAGGCTGCTGAAGCGTGGACACTAATCTGTGTGTGATTCATGCTAAACGAGTAATGATCAAGCCCAAGGATATCCAGCTTGCACGTAGGATCCGTGGTGAGAGGGCCTAGACTATGATTTGTAATTCAAAGTCTGCACATCACGTCATCCTCCATAAACAAATCCAAACAAAACCTTAGAAAAATCATTCAGCATCGGGTACATCCTCTACAACTTCATTAAAAGATGCAGCCAATATTTCAGCAAGGCTAGGTTGTGAACTAGACTGTCTTTGAGATTCTGAAACTCTAGGTTTTTTTCGCATTAAGAGAAGGTGAAAGCCACTGCTTTTTGAGTGACTTCCAAATAACTGGTTCTAGTAACTTCCAAGGGTCTTCCAACATTGACTTGTTGAAGAAACAATCGGGCCGTTCTTCTGCCGATACATGCTTATGGCCCCACCCTCTCGCCCTCCACCCTGTCCTGACCCACGGCCTCTCCCTCTCCCATACCTTGGACCACTGGTGAAGTGGGTTTGCGGGCTAGGAAAACCGACATATGGTGGGCTATAGTAACTTTGTGGTGATTTAGATGAATAAGCATGATTAGAACTTGCATAATATCCCTGTGCTTGTTGCATTTGCGGATTTGGCGATTGGTTTATATGGGGTTGAAGGGAAGGTGAGAAACGTTTCATTGGTCTTCAAACCTGTTGAACCAAAAAATAATTATGTAAATTAATAAGAAAGGCAATTTAAGCTTGCCGAAAAGATAAGAAAAATGAATATAAGAAGTGGCAATTTCAACCCATTTACTGATTGGGTCAAATCTAGTTATAAATGAGTAAAATAATGTTTTTTAGATGGCTTAAAAGGGAACGGGTCAAACAAGCTGAAAGTTGCTCAAAGTGTATTTGTAATTCATAAAACTTCTTAAGTCGATCACTCAAAAATTAAGAATATTACTGCAGTAATATAATTTGACTAAAATGGTTGGTAAAATTGACCCGTTTAGACTTGTACAACATGATCACCCATTTGATATTCATATTGCTACATATATAAAAACATAGCATCAATTCACAATTTATAATACTTGTTTAGTGACATTCTCTCAAAAGTTATTTGCCTCCAATCCAATCATCTTAAAAGGTCAATTAACTAAACACAGATTCAATGATTATCCGTTTAAGCCCCGACAACTCACGCAGAGATGTAAACTTCCGCGTACAAATGGTGAAATCAAGAATATATATAGAACATAAATGAATTAGCACACATAAGAAATTCAAAACTATGTGATAACAATAAGGTCATATGGTATTACTTGGAGTGGATGAAATATTCTGTGATATCTGAGGGCTGACCTGGCTCCTTTGCTTGTTGCCAGAATACGCAGCCATTGGGTTGGTGTAATAACTAAAGCTTCGAGAAGTCGTCTGCACCTCAGTTTCAGAGTTAGTTGTGGATTCAAGTAACGGGTTTGCGAGACTAACGGCTGAATGATCTTTATTATGAGTTGCATCCTCCTTTGAAGCTTCCAATCGCATAGCTTTTAGTCTTTCTCTTATCTGAGTTGACTCTTCCATTGACCAGAGAATATATACATACTGTAACACCCTTATTATTATTTAAAGGTTTTCGTATAATTTACGAAAACAAACGAGTAATTATGATTTCAAATACATTGAAAATACGGGTTCATTAAACTTTATTTACAGAATTAAAAACTATACAACATATTATGGGTGAGTTCGTCATTTTACATAACAACGATACAAAGTGCGGAAGCTTATTTCTTGATCGTGTTCGGTTCTTCGTTGTGCTTGATCGTCCTTCGGTGCTAAAATTATACCTGAAACTCATAAAACATGAGTTGGATTAGTCATACGTAACTTAAAACGTATTTAAACGAGTCCGGGAAGCGAAACTGATTAAAATAATTTTTTTTTTGCCAAAACAGGGTTTTTCGCGCCACGCGAAGGAACCCAGTTGCTCCCTCGCGCCACGCGAGGGAGACCGTTTTCCAGCAGGTCTGCAGCTTAGTTCAGCTATGCCAGTTTTTACGGAAACGACCATAACTTATTCGTTATTGATCCGTTTTACCCGATTCTTTTTCCTACGCGTCCGTAATTTAATCCTCCATCTTATGGAGTTAAAATCCTACATCCAACATAAGAAATTTTGAGACTTCTAAGCCTTCGACTCGTTACCTTTTTACCGAATTTTAACCTGTTTATGCATTTTATCAAACAAACGTATTTGTTTGATTCCTATATCACATACACTTCTTCAAAATAATGTTACCTACCATATTAGGTTCTAATCATAGGTTTATTACACAATTTAAACCCATTCTCGCTCGTATGCTTATTTTGAGCCGTTAAGGGTATTTAAGCACCTTAAAGCTTGAAATCGCTTTCATTCATTTCTAGCATCTTATTTCTACATTTCTTATCAAGTAATCTTCCACTACAACTATAAGTGTGTTGGATCTAATGTGGATATCTATATGTTCCGAGTTTTACCCCTCGGATTATTACTTTACGGCAAGACTCAAATAGAGTCATTTGATTTCTGGTAAGGAAACGTTTAAAACTAGAGTCGACCAATCATGTGTTAATAGGAATATTATAATTAGTAGACTTAAATATCTTTAATAAGTGACTATCTAATTAATTCATCCAACTGTTCTTTAGAATAATGGATAGTCTTGTTGCTTATGTCTAGTCTAATGACATAATTATGCAGTGAGATTTTCCCTTGAAGAACCTTAGAGGTGGAATTAACACTTGTAATTTGTCTATGGACCTTAGAACAATCCTCTTTTAAGGTTTTAAGTGGTTGTAAGGTGAGTAACAACTTATTTTTCCAGCTTCAAACATTTATTTCTTTGTGCATCTGTTGCTTATCAACACACTCATTATACTTTGGTATTTTTGAGTGTTATAGTTGATTTATAAGACATCAAATTGTACAAGTGAAAATCTTAATATGTAATGTACTGGAAAATGTACTTATTTCCATGCGTAAGCCCTTAACTTTATGGGTCATGGTATTGTACATTATTATGTGTTCACATATACCACTTAACTATATTGTTTAGAATTTTAAAAGAAGGCATGCATCTTAGGAGTTCTAGTGATTCTTCCATATATAAGAGATTAGCCTTAGGAAAGACTTAATCTGAAATAACTTTAGTGATAGCATTATGTTAGAGAGTTCTTGATTATCATAAGAGACATCATGTTCGATTTGTCCTAATCATCATGCTCTAATTTTCTTCTTTATAATCTTTATCGGAAGAGAGCAATAGGATTATCGTGTCGTAAGAAATAATCAAGGATTTAATTAAGAGTTAATTCTAATAGAAACTTTAAATAAAGCAAACATTTTAGGTTTAGGAATTAAAGTGGATGAGATATATGTAGAAGTAAATTATAGTGAGTAAAATTATGGGTACTAAGGATAAGACAGACGAAATGATCATAAAATTAATTAAGGATCATTAATATAAGGATCATTATGTGAAGAGATTGTGATATGTCTATTACTAACATCAAAATAATAGACTTAGTAAAATTCTACTTAAACAAAGACAAATCAGCTTTGGCCAGAAGTGTAATCATTTAAGTATGTGTGCAAAGTAATCGTGACAAATCAGCTTTGGCCAGAAATGAGACAATCACTTTAGTTATGCACTTGTCAAGCATGCTAAACATAAATGAATTAAATCAGCTTTGGCCAGAATTAAGACATTTCACGTGTGTAATGCATACTCAACATAGCTTTTTATAATACTTGAACAATAAATAGATGTATTAAATCAGCTTTGGCCAGAAATGATACATCAGAAGCTCATTCAAGTTAAGCTAGTTTGGTTTTGTAAAACATTATTTGATCCTTATTAATTAATTAAGTATAAACAAAACCAAGTATTTAATAGCAAACCACCTGTTAGCGCGGATCGAACTTGTGCGATCAGTAATGCCTTGTGCGATCGGTAATGCCTTGTGCGATCGATAAGGCCCAAAACTTGTGCGATGTAAATAAAACCCAAGTCTTGTGCGATCAGTGAGGCCCAAGTCTTGTGCGATCAGTGAGGCCCAAAACTTGTGCGATTAGTCAGGCCCAAGTTTTGTGCGATCAGCACTATCTTGTGCGATCCACAGGTCTTGTGCGATCCATAAGTTCTTGTGCGATTTCCCTTGTGTGATTGTCTTGTGCGATCAGATCATTTTTCATTTTTATTTATTTATTATTATTATTATTATTATTATTATTATTATTATTTTTTGTGTGATCTGATCTTGTGCGACTGTTAAGGGACTTGTGCGATTAGAACATTTATGATTTCGAAACCCACTGTTAATAGCTGTATTTTTGTGATAATAACTAACACTCGAAATTTAAGGGATTTTGGGATAATATTCCCTATTTTATTTATGATCTAAACTTATCAAATATTTCGAAAATAATAACTGATTATCTCTTTAACAGTTTTCGAAATTTTAATAGATAAAATTAAGATCAAAATCATGAAAAACATCCACTAATCCAAATTATATTCCAAATCTTAGGGAATTTTTCGAGTTTTCTTAGAACATTATGATAAACCCTAAAAAAAAAAACATAATTCTGGGTTCCGAAATCTAGATTTTAATAGTTCTGTTATCAGATTTCGAATATTAGTTTTACCCATTATGATTTCGAATCAATATATTAACCAACTTCTTCCGAAAACAGTGATTTCGGCAACAAGGACTCGAAAACAGCCGAGACCTTTTAAGGCTTTAAAATTTTCGTTTTCCAGATTTTTGATCCCAGAATAATGGATACAAAACCAGAACTGATTTATCAACATATGCTCTGATACCACATGTTGATCAGTTCTGTTTAAACATAATGGAAAACATGGAATAACATACCTGATTGCATCAGTACAGGCCAGCAGAGAATCCAGTCAGAGACGCAGCCACGGACTTCGACATAGTTGTCAGCTTGATCTGGTTCCCCTTTAGGATGTATCTTCTTGATGGTAGTACCGAGTTCTTTAGGGTTGAAGAACTCGTAGTAATGGAGAGAGAGGGGAGGCGATTTTAGTGTTGATGTTATGATTGTCTAACCCTAATCCCTCTCTAATAATCTCCTTATATACACCCAAGGGGAAACCCAATTAGTTAATTAGGGTAATCTGGCCCATCAACAATTACCAACTAATTTATTATAGGTTTTAATATATTTTGATCCAAATAATATAAATGATTATAATGGCTACATAATTAAATATAATCATAATAATTATATTTAATCTTACAGCAATCAGACTGGAAACGTTATAAGTTACCGGTTTACATTAATTTAAGCAATTTGGCAACAAATTAGGATTTAAATCAGCAATTAGCGAACCCTAGAACAATACATATACATATTATAAGTATACTACGAATTAGAAATTTAACCTCAAATTAATATTTGAGTAAACACGAGAGAGAGAGAGAGAGAGGGGGGTAACCTGTATTACGTTGCAGCAATCAAAGCAACTCTTCAACAAACAAACAGATATCTCAAAGTTTTTTTTTCGGACATTGTTTATATTAATTTTGTTACTGGTTTGGTCCAAATTTAAAGTGTAATTACCTAAAAGACCCTGAAGTATTGCTACATTTTGAAACCATCCATCGCTTTGAGTTTATTTATTTTCTAATTTGTTGTGGAAAAATGTTAAAAGGTAACTGTGTGACTGTCAGAGAAAAAGTGTTGACATGTTTATGTTTGGTGACGTGGATGATCACTAACCAAGTGACTGATGTCTGATGATGTAGAATGCCACACCAAAAAAAATACTAAAGTGTCTTGTGGACCTATAAACACAATTTTAAAAACCGGTTGGAATTACCGATTGAACCGACTACAAGAGACATCACCGGTGCGATAGACTTTCATCTTGAATGAAAACACGACTAACAAGTTGTTTTTTGTAACATTTATTCTTGTTGAACTGACCTTGAAAAGCAATGGTTATTTGACTCTTGAAATTTTAAAGTTACGGTCTAAGATGATATTCCACCCGATCGATGAACATTCAAACCGAACTCACCCATCCTTTTGGGCACAAGGACGCTATATCAAGGTTTTTGCAAAACACGAGAGAGATATAATATTACACTTAGACATTGCGTCTGCTACCATGACCTGGTTCGTTTGCATGCTTTGAAAGCATCCTGAGCAGTTGAATTTGCAAACAGTGTAAGTGAACAAAGCCTAAAAAAGACTCAATATCTTCATGTAGCTTTAAACAAAGTGGAATGCAACTCAAATATATAGCAATATCTCATACTTTGACTTAACCGAGCCTTTGACTAATCAACATTGTTACTAGTAGTTATAAGAGGTTCAAACTGGAACAGGTTGAGTTGACCCAAAGCCTTTTTTTTTGTCTAAATTGTTTTAAGAAAAACGTAAAGAATTTGTGTGTCAAAAAAGTTGCATTATTATAAAGAAAAATCCATTTTTTGTTAAAATGATTAGGTTGGTACAGTACAACCCATAATAACCATTTCGTTCTCGTTTAAATCATGGATAAAATTGTATGTGGTCTAATTTATTAGTCAACCCATTTGTGTGGGTCTGTTCAAAACCAGTTTCAATACTGGTCCCGTTTTGAATTACAAACATGCTCCGGTTCCCAAACCAGTTTTTTTTCACTTCCGTAACCCTAGTAATATTAAGTTTTGTTTAATTGACTTGTTTAAGAAGTTGGACTTGTCCCAACTTAATCAGCAATGACCTATACGACTCAAAACCAATTGAAATCTTCTCCCTCCTTTTGAGACAAATGGAGTCCACTTCCGGTCACCATGCCGCCGTTATCCCTTACTTTATTTTCATATGTTTTTTTTTTCCAAACCAGTTCAGATTTGAGTCAACAAAAGTCAAAACCAGCTTCTCTTGGAATTGGTTTTTGAGGGGGAAAAAGATTGGTTCCAAAAATGGGTTTAACCAGTTTGGTTCGGGTTTAACCGGTCTCAAAGTATAGATTCCGAACCGATTACAACCCGCCTTCTCAGGCCACTTTGAAATCAATTACAAACAAAACAGTTTTTTCCACCTCCTAGAAGGCCCTAGTAATATTAAGTTGGGCTTAAGTGACTTTGTTTAACAAGTTGGACTTGGCCCAACCTAATCATTAATTGCCCTATGCGACTCATACCAGTTCCCCTTTTGGAGACGAACGGAGTTCACTTCCGGCCACCCTGCCGCCGTTGCCGATTCAGACGAACATAATAAACCTAAACGAATAAATATTCGATCTTCGAGCTTCACAGGTTCCTTCCGTTTCATCGATTTGCTTTCAGCATCACAACACACTTCTTCCACCACCGGAACCACTTCCAACGAAATCGAAACGGCGTTGATGAAGAGTAGTGGTCTTGCATAGAGACTTACTTGTAATTACAGTTTTCATTCACTTCAGGATCAGTTTTTTATTTATTCAATGTAAGTTCGCTTTAACCTAACTTAATTAAATGTCGTTCTCTATTTTGTTCATCAAGTGTTGCTACTGGTTTTACATATTGATTATTTTAACTATTTATAGAGGCCACTAACCGGTTTATTGGTTCAATTTATACTTATGTATGTATGTATGTATGTATGTATGTATGTATGTATGTATGTATGTATGTATGTATGTATGTATGTATGTATGTATGTATGTGTATGTCTATGTTTGTTTTCAACCTAATCAATCCATATTGGGGGTAGTATGACAAAGCTGTGAAGTAACTTAAAAAAAAAACACATTACTGTAAACAGCAATCTTCATCAACATTGTTGTTTTTGCTATTAAGATGATGGAATATAGATGCTCGTTATAAGACCCGCTTCACTGAAACTAGAATAAACAAATAGCAAGATAGGTTACTCAATGTTTGATAAGTGAATTGGTTACTCTAAGTGGTAAACTGACTATCCCAGTGATATCAAATCACTAATTATTATAAATCATTCATAATAAAGTTAAAACTTTAAAGCCATATGCCCTTATATATCCTATCAGTTTGAGATAGACAAAGTGAAAAAACAAACCAAATCGACCCATCTTGACATTCACAAGTTTCGGACGAAATTTTGTGTACAAGATAATATAATATGGTATCAAGGTAACAAGCTCTTATACGCAGTTTTAGTTCTCTTAGTTTCACTTCTACTTGAAATTCTTTGTTGTATGACTAAACTGCCCTGCTGCCTGTTTTGTATGGTCAGTTGGGCAAAATGCTAAAAATCCTACCTTTTTCATGTAGATATGTAATAAGGGCAAAATCTGGTAAGAAGCAATTAACAGAAGATGGTGGTGGCAAAATTGCACATTCTGCAGGAGCTTCAATGAGCTTGCCTTAAATAAGGTGTGTTTTAACATACATATTAAGTTTTTCTTAGAAAATTTTAATGTATTCATATCAGTTCTTATTTGGAAAATTGCTGTTACTTTTGACCTTTATAGTCAAAGTAGGACAGGTAAAAGAGCAAAGATGAAATCTATGACTTGGTTCACCCAGCTGTGGATACAAGATTTTTCGAGTAAAGGGGTATTAGTAGAGCGGGCAATTCTGACCCACATGCATAAAGTGGGTCTTTTTAAATCACCATGGGTTGATTTGGGTTTCTTTTTAGTAATCAATGGGTCCGGCTGGGTCACCCTAAAATACAGAATGATTTTACGGGTCAAATTGGGTTTGGAATTAAAAAGAAACGGGTGGAACAGGTTAGTGGGTTCAGAAGAAAAAAGAAACAGGTGGAACTAGTTGGAAGAAATCTCGGGGTTTTTTTTTTCTCAAAAGCCTTTTTTTTTTCTTCTCTCTAAATCTGAGATCGTCACTCTCACACAAAATTGGTTCTTAGAAAAATCTCACCAAACTACCATAATAGAAGCTTACAGATTCTCTTCTACTCTCGTCTCCTTTACGCACTATCTCTGTGTTCTGGTAAACTAGCGACGCCGACCACCATTAAGTTGGTGACATCAAACGACGGTGTTTCTGTCTTCCAGTAAACTAGCGACGCCGACCACCATTAAGTTGGTGACATATTAAACGATGGTGTTTTCATTCACTTCAGGACGAAATCGAAACGGCGTTGATGAAGAGTAGAGAGACTTGTAATTACAGTTTTCATTCACTTCAGGATCAGATTTTTATTTATTCAATGTAAGTTCGCTTTAACCTAACTTAATTAAATCTCGTTCTCTATTTTGTTCATCAAGTGTTTCTGGTTTTACATATTGATTTTAACTATTTATACAGGCCACTAACCGGTTTACTGGTTCAATTTATACGTATGTATGTATGTGTATGTCTCTGTTTTCAACCTAATCAATCCATATTGGGGGTAGTATCACAAAGCTGTGAAATAACTTTAAAAAAAACACATTACTGTAAACAGCAATCTTCATCAACATTGTTGTTTTTGCTATTAAGATGATGGAATATAGATGCTCGTTGTAAGACCCGCTTCACTGAAATTAGAATAAACAAATAGAAAGATAGGTTACTCAATGTTTGATAAGTCAATTGGTTACTCTAAGTGGTAAACTGACTATCCCAGTGATGTCAAATCACTAACTATTATAAATCATTCATAATAAAGTTAAAACTTTAAAGCCATATGCCCTTATATATCCTATCAGTTTGAGATAGACAAAGTGAAAAACCAAACCAAATCGACCCATCTTGACATTCACAAGTTTCGGATGAAATTTTGTGTACAAGATAATATAATATGGTTCTCTTAGTTTCACTTCTACTTGAAATTCTTTGTTGTATGACTAAACTGCCCTGCTGCTTGTTTTGTATGGTGAGTTGGGCAAAATGCTAAAAATCCTACCTTTTTCATGTAGATATGTAATAAGGGCAAAATCTGGTAAGAAGCAATTAACAGAAGATGCTGGTGGCAAAATTGCACATTTTGCAGGAGCTTCAATGAGCTTGCCTTAAACAAGGTGTGTTTTAGCATGCATACATATTAAGTTTTTCTTAGAAAATTTTAATGTATTCATATCAGTTCTTATTTTGGAAAATTTTGGTTTTGACCATTATAGTCAAAGTAGGAGAGGTAAAAGAGCAAAGATGAAATATATGACTTGGTTCACCCAGCTGTGGATACAAGATTGTTTGAGTAAAGGGGTATAAGTAGAGCGGGCAATTCTGACCCACATGCATAAAATGGGTCGTTTTGGGTCTTTTTTTAAATCACCATGGGTTGATTTGGGTTTCTTTTTAGTAATCAATGGGTCTGGCTGGGTCACCCTAAAATACAGAAAGATTTTACGGGTCAAATTGGGTTTGGAATTAAAAAGAAACAAACGGGTGGAACAGGTTAGTGGGTTCAGAAGAAAAAAGAAACAGGTGGAACTAGTTAGAAAAAATCTCGGGTTTTTTTCTCAAAAGCTTTTCTTTTTCTTCTCTCTAAATCTGAGATCGTCACTCTCACACAAAATTAGTTCTTAGAAAAATCTCACCAAACCACCATATTAGAAGCTTACAGATTCTCCTCTACTCTCGTCTCCTTTACGCACTATCTCTGTGTTCCGGTAAACCAGCGACGCCGACCACCATTAAGTTGGTGACATAGCAAACGACGGTTTTTCTGTCTTCCGGTAAACTAGCGACACCGACCACCATAAAGTTGGTAACATATTAAACGACGGTGTTTCGATGTTATGCGGAGGTCGTAACGTAATGGATCGATGGTGTAACCGGTGAGTGTGTAAATGATCACTCAATGGCTTACAGTTACGAACCCAAACGGGTTGACATATGCGAGAGATCAGGTGGAGTGATTGCTGAATTGAAACCGCATGAATTATGAATCGTTGCTGCCTCACCAGAAGAAACAGAAACGATCGTTGGTTGTTCTTTTCTCAATTAGTATGTTTGAATATTTGATTTGTGTTTATTTGCTAATTTTTTTCCAAAATAAAACTGTTTTCTTTTAAGTTTAACTGAATTTTAGTTTTTCAATTAAAATGAATTTCTGTTCAACATCTGTTACAATTTCAATTTCTATTTTAGTTAAGAAAGCAAAGGTTTTACCGTAGAGAATAGAGATTCTATTACTGCTGGGTGCAGACATCAATCTGTAAAATGACCTGTTCTGACCCAAACCCAAATGACCCTTTCCTTAACATGACCTGTTTTGACCCGCACCATTCTGACCCGAACCCGATTTGACCCGTCCCTACACCCAATCCGACCCGCTCATTTTGCCAGGCATAGGTATAAGTGTTATTATTGTAAAGTATGTTTAAGGTCTAAATTGTATAGTTTATTATGCAAGGGGTTTAGGGTGTCATTTAAGTAAATCAGTATATCTCAATCGCTGCGTCAATTGTTTCACGCCGGTTCACTATGTATAAGTAGGGAACGATTGTCAAGCATCATTCAGTAATCAGAAATTTAGTTTGTGTAAAATTCATTTGTTAATTTTGCTCTTATTCTTTGAATTCAATCAATTGTGTCTTTGATTACCAACAACCTTGGGCTATAGAATCTCACCTTGTTAAAATGTCTTTTTATCATAGACCGTCCAATTATGGATGGAAACCTATGGATGCCAAAATATTGAAGAAAGGTGTAATGGAAGAGGCTCCCACTATAGTCTGCAGGCCCATCATCTCTCATATCCCCTGCATCAACACCAGAGACTACTACTGGTACTTGTTTACTAAATACACTTTTGACTCTTTTAATATGCATAAATTAAATATTTTTTTGTGTTTTCATTCAGGCACCAAATTTTACGGCTTGACAAATGGTTTGTTTGGAAAAATATGTGATTGATTTAATGCCTTTTTTTTCACTTTCTTTCAGGATATATATTGTTCTTCTTTTCAAATAAATCACCTTGCAGAAAAAGTAGATTTATTGGATCTTTATATCATTTACTTCTTTATCTAGAATTTTTAACTGGTGGGCTGAGCAGCTAGGCTCTGGTTTTGTTTAGACATTCTCCATCGGACCCAAACCTAGTCATGGTTTCTTTGCTGATGGGCTTGAAGCCAGCCTATGAAAAGATATAGAAAACGGGGTGGCCACGAGGGTTTGGACTTTAGAGATTGCATAGGTTAATTGCCTCTCTTAACTAATTAAATATGATTTAAGTTTTAATAATTGATGATTGTTATATTGAAATAAGCAATTGATTTGCATGGTTATTAAACCTAATTATTCATTTTTTTTATTAAAAATTCGGGTTGAACGGGTCGTGTTCGGATTCATATGTATGATATGATCTTCGGGTTCGGGTTTGTGTAAAATTTTCGGGTTCAGGTCGGGTTGAGTCAAACCACTTAAATCTTCTCCCCCTTTGGAGACGAATGGAGTTCACTTTCGGCCACCATGCCGCCGTTATCCCTTACTTTATTTTCATATGTTTTTTTTCCAAACCAGTTCAGGTTCGAGTCAACAATAGTCAAAACTAATTTCTCTTGAAAGTGGTTTTTGATGGGAAAAAGAATGGTTTCAAAAGTAGGTTTAATCAATTTGGCTCAGCTTTAACTGGTCTCAAAGTATATATTTCAAAACTAATTACAAACCACCTTTTCGGGCCAGTTTGAAACCAATTACAAAGAAACCAGTTTTTAATTAGCTCCCTAGACTCTAGTAATATTAAGTTGGGCTTAAGTGACTTTGTTTAACAAGTTGGACTTGGCCCAACCTAATCATTAATGGCCTATTATGCGACTTAAACCAGTTAATCTTCTTCCCACTTTGGAGACGAACGGAGTTCACTTCCGGCCATGGTGTCGTCGTTGCCGATTCTTCCCGGTTATTGATTTGTGTCATTATACCAGTGGCCTAAAGCTGATGCCACCCCTAAATTACACAAACCCAACTCTGTTTATCATCTTCTTCTTCATCTTTTCATGAAATCTCTTCCTCTCTCATCTCATGGGTGTCGGTTTCACTGATTGGTGGAGAAATAGCAGCTGTTGATTGAAACTAAATAGGTAGGGTTTTGAATGACTGAAGGATTGGGAGGTTTGTGATGAGAATGAGGGGATGAAATCAGGGTTTAGAGAGTACACGAGAAAGCATCCACACACGCATCCTGTAAGTATAATCACCTCAATTTTATGAATTCCAATTGCGTTTATGTGTTTGATAATTGGAATTTCGATTAGTAATTTACTATTTTTTGTGCCCTGATTATGATACTCTGTTTGCACTGTTTAAATTGAAGCTCAATTGATTCAATGTAACTTTACTTAACCTAACTTACTTAATTGTCACTCTGTGTTTTGTTCATCAACTGTTGTTACTTTGGATTTAAACTAACTTATGTGTAGAATGCCTGTTTCTTTTTTACATGAGTCTGTAATATGGTGTTCTACTGCATAGACTAATGGGGTAGTATTTCATTTTACATGAATATGTGATTCAAATGACAGCTCTTATTAGTCCCTATGCAAAGCATTTTTATATTTCTTTATTTACAAGCTGTGAATTAAATGGTAAAAAATACACATTACAGTAAACAGCAATCTTCATCAACATTCTATTTATGCTATTAAGACAACGGAATATAGATGTTCATTATATGACCCGCTTCACTAATAAAGTGTAAACTAGAAAAAGTGGAAAACAAACCAAATCGACCCATGTTGACATTCATAAGTAAATGGGTTGAAATTGCCCTCCTCCATTCTCACAGTTATTGACAAAATTTTGTGTACAAGATAATATAATATGGTATCAAGGCAACAGGCTTTTTTATGCAATTTTAGTTCTATTAGTTTCACTTCAACTTGAAATTCTTTGTTATATGACTAAACTGCTCTGCTGGCTGCTGCCTATCAAAATATGCATAGTCCGTTGGTAAAATGCTAAAAATGCTACCTTTACATGTAGATAGATAGATATGGAGTAAGGACGAAAGCTGATAAGAAGCAATCATCAGAAGATGCTGGTGTCAAAATTGCACATTCTGCAGGAGCTTCAATTCGATGGCACAATGAACTTGCCTAAATAAGGTATCTTTTAACATACATATTAATTTTTTTTTTATGAAAATCAAAATATATTCATAACAATTCCAATTTTGGAAAATTGTTGTTTTTACCTTTATAGTCAAAGTGGGGCAGGTACATAGTTACCTAAATCGCTCATGATGCCACGATCCACGTATTGGATCGCGGTGTACCAAATCGCAACTCGCTAGCGTACCGGAACGATGTGGTACGGCGTTCCCGATTGAACTGGTTCGGCGTTCCCGATTGAACTGGTACAGCGATCCGTTTCTGGTTCATCTGCGTTCCCCATTGAACTGGTACGCCGTTCTAAATCGTTTTAGGTACAGTGATCCCTGACGAATTTAGGCGGGAAACAGGAAGAATCGATTGGGGTACAACATCCATAGCTATTTTAGGCGGGAAACAGGAAGAAAGGGGAAGAAGAAGACCAGCGGCTGCGTTGTGTGTTATCAGGTTGTTTTAGGCTTTTTAGGTTTAAAGAAGTTTGGTTATTTCAACATTTAACCCCTCTATGTTTTTTAGTTTACATTTAAACCCTAAAATTTATAGTTTTTACATAAAAAGTGTTAAAGTAATTTGTGTATTTAAACATTTAACCCCCCTCTATCTTCACTAGTTTACGTTTGATCCTTAAACTTATAAACTTATACATAAAAAGTATAAATTAACATTATATATATATGTTAAATTTAACCAAATTACATCAATTTCTACTCCTATTAAATTTCAATTTATGTTTTAATCTGTGTACACCGAACCGAACTCTATGGTACACTGTACCGGTTCGTACCGAAATGAACCTACCCCCTCCGTACCGAAAACGTCACCACTAGCGAACCACGTACCCGAACCACGTACCCGTACCGGAGCGAACCGCGAATTAGGTAACTATGGGCAGGTAAAAGAGCTATACGATGAAATATGACTTCGTTCACCTCACTGAGCGGTGGATACAGTTAGACTATGATTTGTAACGCCAGTGTGTAGAGGTGACCTAATTTGATGTTATTGTGGTCCCATCTGATTATATTAAACGAACATTTGAAATTTAGTGACGTTATATGACTGGGTTATTAAATTACTGTTCATTCTTATGCTGTCAGTTTACTGTTTCGTTGTTTCTGATGCTCTATCAAACTCTGCATTCATCACCTTCAATTGTTAGAGCTAATTGATTTGGCTGTGTAGGATTCTTGAACTCTGTTATGCATTTTGATCTAGCTCATTGTATGGTTTGGTATAAGATGGACACGCTTGTGTATCCGTTATGTGTATCCATGAGCGGGCCCGCCTTATCAAGACTGTGTCACATGATACTTGTACTTTTATGTGTTATAGATGTATGTACATGACGTTGGAGTGACACTGTATATTTTCAGGCAACAACACCTACATTCAATCACAGTAAACTTGAATCACCGGAAGCTTGTAGGCTTTACGTCACAGACTTGATGCATAGTTACTTGTTTAGAATTTTCTCATGTTTTTGAAGAAGCTGATAACTCTATGAAGGTGATTATTAGCACTTGTTTTGTTCTGAAGCAAACATATCTCATGCATTCACATTTTTAAGAATGTCATGATTATGGAAGGTGAGTGAACCGTTTAGATCGGCCTTGTGAAAGTTCAGGAGTAGATTTTTGTTTATTCAATGTAAGTTCGCTTTAACCTCACTTAATTAAATGTCATTCTGTATTTTGTTTATCAAGTGTTACTACTTTTACTTATTGATTTTAACTATTTATAGAGACCACTAAACAACGATTATTAAATGTGATCCTGTATTTTGTTCATGTAGTGCTACTGATTAGTATATTGCCTATTTCTTTATATGAATTTGTTCTTTAAATAATTTTCCTCGTGAGAAAACCTAAATAATTTAATTAATCTGTTTTTTTTTATGAATTTACTTCCAACTTTAAAGTTATTACATTACGAGTAAAGTACAATTGGTTTACATGAAATCGTAAAGTACAATTGGTTTAGATCAGGTTGAGCCACTAACTTTTTTTTCATACCATGCCATCCAAGTCTCCTTGGTTGCATTGTTGACCGTTTATTGAAAAGGGTATATTCGTCTTTTTAACTGGATAACTAAGGGCATTTGTGTCATTATACCAGTGGCCCTAAATTACACAAACCCAACTCTGTTTATCATGTTTTCATGAAATCTCCTCTCTCATGGGTGTCGGTTTCAGTAATTGAGAGGTCTGTGATGAGAATGAGGGGATGAAATTAGGGTTTAGAGAGTACACGAGAAAGCATCAACAAACGCATCCTGTAAGTATCACCTCAATTTTATGAATTCCAATTGCGTTTATGTGCTCGATCGCTGATTTAGATACAACTGGGTTTATGGGTTTGTTGATAAATGGAATTTCGATTAGTAATTTACTATATTTTGTGCCCTGATTCTGATACTCTGTTTGCACTATTTAAATTGAAGCTCAATTGATGATTGATGGGTTTGATTTGCTGATTAATACTTCAAATTTTATGAATTTTAATTGCATTTATGTGTTTGAATTCTGATTTGATCGAATTGGGTTTATGGGTTTGCCGGAAGTTGGACATTGGTTACATGGGAACCGACAATCTTATGGCTTCGTGTTCAACTGTTGTTACTGGTTACTTTGGATTTAAACTAAGTTATGAGTAGAATGCCTGTTTCTTTTTAACATGAGTTTGTAATATGGTCTACTGCATAGAATAATGGGGTAGTATTTCATTTTACATGAATATGTGATTCAAATGACAGCTCTTATTAGTCCCTATGCAAACCATTTTTATATTTCTTTATTTACAAGCTGTGAATTAAATGGTAAAAAATACACATTACAGTAAACAGCAATCTTCATCAACATTCTATTTATGCTATTAAGACGACGGAATATAGATGCTCATTATATGACCCGCTTCACTAATAAAGTGTAAACTTTAAAGCCATATGCCCCTATATATCTGATCAGTTTGAGATAGAAAAAGTGGAAAACAAACCAAATCGACTCATCTTGACATTCATAAGTAAATGGGTTGAAATTGCCCTCCTTCATTCTTATAGTTTCTGACGAAATTTTGTGTACAAGATAATATAATATGGTATCAAGGCAACAGGCTTTTTTTATGCAATTTTAGTTCTATTAGTTTCACTTCAACTTGAAATTCTTTGTTATATGACTAAACTGCTTTGCTGCCTATCAAATTTTAGGTCACCTCTACACACTGGCGTTACAAATCATAGTCTAACTGTATCCACCGCTCAGTGAGGTGAACGAAGTCATATTTCATCGTATAGCTCTTTTACCTGTCCCACTTTGACTATAAAGGTCAAACAAGAATTTTCCAAAATTGGAATTGATATGAATATATTTTGACGATTAAGGTTTCGTACCACGTATCTCATGCATAAAAGTGTAAATTTTTTTATATGATTAAGGTTTCGTACCATATAGTCTGGTACATTGGGAAAGCAAACATATCTCATGCATTCACATTTTGTAAGAATGTCATGATTACCTGGCTATGCAAGATGTTTATGCCTAGAGATTAGCATAGCAGCACTCTGGATTTTGGAAGGTGAGTGAACCGTTTAGATCGGCCTTGTGAAAGTTATGTTTTCACATGTCTAATTACTCTCGTATATTCACAGGTTATATCGTTCCCCGTTGATGCAGCGACCGATACATATGGAACATTTCTTCCTGATGGAACAGCTTCACAGTTTCAGCAGATTCTGAGCTTAAGTGTTTTAGAGGTGCCAAAATGGGTTGGTTGGACGGGTTGAAATTTGAATAACAGGTCAAAGTGAGTTAACTTTGTAATGGTCAAACATATCGTGTATTGGGTTGACCTAAAAATACTTTTGTCAAACATTTTAAATATGTTTATAAACCATTAGTGTTTTCAAGTCTCAAACCTGATTACAAAAACTATATTAGTTGGATAGACAACTTTTGACCCGTTCCAGCCATTTTCAATTTAATTACCCATTTGAGCTTTTCGAAAATAAAACATAGCCCCAGTCTACATGTTCTCAAGTAGTGCATTGGAATTGTTATCTCTACCTTAACCCATCAAATTCTAATCTTGGTTTGTTCCCACCAATTTTTTATTAAAAGATTCTCATGTCAATCATACCATTTTGCATAATCCAGGATTCCCGAATCACCTCTTGCGACACAAGTAGTCCAGGTGGTGACAGCTACGGTGCCGCATCCCAAAGCCAGTACACCAAAGAAGATGTTCTTACCAGAGCCTAGAAAAGACGCAATACCTTCATGCAGCTTTAAATGAATAGTTCCAATGGTATGCAATCTCAGATATCGCAATCTCTCATACTTTGTCTTAACCGGACCTTTGACTAATCAACATGGTTACTTAGGCTAAAGGTTGTGGTCATGACCCTCCACATAGGCGTCGTGTCACCCATCTCTAATCCACCATCTAAAACCACTACCCTAAGGGTGTGGTCGTGACCCAAACCACCATCCCCCTTTATTATTTTAGTATATTTTTGTCTCAAAGTTATCAAATGGAGGGCCGTGGTAATCGTGGTTTAATCCATGCCAACCACCATCAATCAAGGAGAGGGGTGATGTAGCCTTCCATTCATGTTCTCACGTGGCGAATCATGTTCCAACCATGACCCCATACCTTTCAGCCTTATTAGAGGTTCAAATTGGAACGGATTGAGTCGATCAAAGTTTTTCTTTTTGTCTAAAAAGTTTAGAAAAAGTAAATATTTAGTGGGTCAACTAAAGTTGCATTATTTCAGTGATATTCATTTTTTTTACTGAAATGATTACATTTAGCACCCCTAGTCAAATGGACGGATGTCTCTCATGGAGCATAGACCGAACAAGCTACTATAGGACTGGTTTAGTCACCATTCGACCTGGTCTCATTTGATTTAAGTGCATTTAACCGGCCGTCTCCGTTGGTTTTTACACACTATTTTTCACCCTCTTCTATAGTCAAATTACCAAATTACACTTTGTTTGGAGTAACAACCACTTTTTACTTTTATAAACTCAAAAGTTCCTATGTAAGTTCTAACAACAAAGTCGATTAACCCAACTTAATTAACAATTATCTCTACTTTATTAACATAAGATGATTTATCATGAAGTGAAATCGTGTTGAATTTTAACAGTTTAGGTCGACAAATATTATTTGTGACCGATCATCAAATACAACCTAATAATGCGAGACTAAAAAAAGTTCATATATTTTGTATGATAATATTAAAATAGATACATGTATTATGCATATGTATTAAAAAAGAATAGTAAAAGAGTACTAAATTAGTTACCCTAGTATTCTATTATCTAGTAAGACTATCATCATTATCATTGGTGACGTTCTCCCAACCTAACTTGCCCAAATAATTAAAAAAAAAAGAGTTAAATGTCCGGATAGTCCCTATGGTTTGTTATTTTTTGACCTTTAGTCCCTAACTTTTTAAAATTACAGCTATAGTCCCCAACTTTTTCAATTTCGTTCCCGAATAGTCCCTAGCGTGGATGGGGGTTAGTTTTTTCAGTTAAGTTGATGTGAAATGACCAAAATACCCTTATTATTAAAAACCCCAAAAGACATCTTCTTCTTCTCCAGCACATCTTCATTTGTGTGATTGTACGGTTAATTTTGTTTTTTGATTGCTAGTTTAACCGATGGATGTGAGTTGACTTTAATTAGGGTTTTGGTGTGGTTTGTGGAATTATTGAAGTGTTATAGTAATAGATAATGAAATTTGATTGAAGTTACTTCGAGTCTCGATTACAAAGTTGAATCTGATTCACAAGTTGAAGATACAAATTAGGGTTTAGATCTGCATTCACTTTCAACAACTTATCCAAAATAGTAACAAGATCCGCAACAGGCACAGGCGCGAGTATTCCCTAAATTAATAATTCTAACCTATGCAATCCCTTTTTTCTTCCCACCACTTCCTGTACTCTTTTCAGCAGTGTCCAATGCACCTAAACAACCCTTTACAATATCATCAATATATGTAAAACACGCGTAACGGTCCCATGATTACTCGACTCAAAAAATGAGAATCGGTTTTCGTTTCAAGATATCGTTAGTGAAGAAAAAATAAGCCATATCCGGTCTACCCCATGGTCCATAAACCGTAAAGAAACGGGTAAGTGGGTCACTCGTTCAATGGTATATGAAATTTATACATATAAATGTATGATTCTAGGTTTATATCAACATCCATATAACCTGCTATTTACAAACTTTTTTTTCATTGAATCAATTAAATCGAAAACCTCGACTTTTAGAAAATCGCATGTTACATAAAAAAACTACAAATCGCATGTTAAAAAAATATACAAATCGCATGTACATAAAAAAACTACAAATCGCATGTATATAAAAAGATGAAACTAGCATGTTATAAACCAAATTCGCATGTTGATACTGAATCGCGTACGCAGCATACGTTTATGTTGTCAAAGACGCAAGGCGCAGGCGAGGCGCATCGGCCTCGCCCGGAGCTTAGGCGCAAGGCACAAAAAAGCGTGGGTTTTTTTAAAAAAAAAGCGCACATAAAGAAAAGAAATATAAAAATTATGTTATGCTTTGAAAATAAATAAGATTCCACGTATAAAATAAAAAAAAACTATTATATATGCCAGTTAATATCATGTAGCTAATAGTTAGTAGCACAAGTTTAGGACTTATATGTTGGAAGTTTTGGGTGTGTGAACGAAAGTCTCAAAAGGTGGTAAATATTGTCTCACATTGGTGTGGAAACAAAGTGAGTGGTTGTTTATAAGGTAAAACCTTTACTACTCCATTGTAGCTTTATGACATATTTTACCACAAGTCCTACCCGCGTGAAAATCAAAAGATACATGGCTTAATATGATGACAAGTGTCCTCTAAATGGTTTCTTTTTATTATATAGTATAGATAGATATAGATTAAAAAATGTCATATTAAATTTGAATGAATGTAAAAAATATAAATACAGAATGGTGGACATATGGAAGCTAGTAATCTTTCAATTTCCGTTTTCATTATATTGATCATATTATCAATATATGGATTTTGGATATTATTTGGTATAGATGTGGGCTTGTAATAATATTAAAGAGGGGTGACATGAATATTTTAGGGGTAACGAAATCGAAAATAATAAAAAAAAAATAATTTTTTACACTACCGACGAGTGGTTAAGAGGTAGCGGAGGCAACCTCTTATTACATGGTATGTCTGCCACTAGTCGGATGACGAGCTTAAAGACATTTTTAGAAAATAATAGAGATAATTAAAAGAGTTTGAGTGTTTATAATATTTTTTGAATTGTGATTGCGTTGAATGTGATTTTGGCTGAAAGGTTTTTGTATATAAATAAAGAAAATGATTTTTTTTTAATTATTTGACCGTTGGCAACGGTCTAAACATCCAAATCACCACAATTCAAGTGTTGGCGTTCGCCAACCCTCTGGCGATTTCATTGATAGCACACCCCCTTTACTTTTACCAAGCAGATGTGCGGGGCCCCATCATGTCTTAGTAGGCATGGGACGTCACCCGACACTGTTCAGCCTAATAAACATTCAACCAATTTTAAGGACACACAGAGCCGTCCACGAGAACTCACAAAAAAATTTGGGCCTCGGGCGACAAAAAGAATTGGACCCAAAATTGTGGTTAAGGGGAAATGAATTAAAATAAAACCTTAGTAGTAGAGCCAAGACTTGAACTTGAGACCTCTATATTATCTTAGGATGGTTTTTCCATTCCACCACTAACATTTTTTTGCATACCAAATGGATACATATATTAAATTATATAATTTAATAAATATATATATAAAACCTTTCGGACCCTTTGAAAATTTGAGCTTTGGGCGACGAAACAGGTTAGCCGGCCCAAGAGCCACCCCCGAGGACACGTAAGGTTTAGCCATAAAAGCAGCAAAATGTACGTTTTCATTTTGGTCCAGTTTTCAAAAGCACGTTTATTGGGTGTGTGAAAGAGAAGACCCTTGTTTGGATTGGACATGAGAATAATTTTGTTTGGGTGTGAAAAGGAAAATAATTGTTTTGATGTTGACTAATCCTTGCTAGTAAATTATTTTGATGTGACAATACAACTTTATGAACATGCATGTGAATAAGATGTGGTGTAATTATATTGTCTGTGGGTTATGTCTGCATTATTGTCCGGTTTATCTTTATCTGTACAAGATGTAAGACTGCGGGGTATGGTGGGGCTTGGGTTGGGGCGGGTGCTGACACGTGGAATGGGAGGCCCCCCCCCCCCCACTGCCTGGTACGTGTCCGCGGGGTATGGTGGGGCGTGGGTTGGGCTTGGGTTGGGTGCACCGCGTGACTAGGGCAAGTTCTTCGTCGTGGGTCCAGGATGCCATAGCGGGTTCGTGGGATGTTGGGTTTGTGGTGACCGGCTGGGACAGCGGGTGGGGATATCGAATGTTTGGGACCACGGTGGGGGTTGGGATGGACCACCCGGTTGGGGTTTGGGGGTATTTATAGGGGATGTTGGGGTTTGGGTGACCGGTTGGGGTTACCGCTTGGCCAAGCCAACGATTTGAATTTAAAAATTCAAAACTTTTGGGATGGCCCGCTATGACGTGGCGGGTGAGCCAATGATATTCAGCCAACTAGGATGGCCAAACCGCCCCACGCCCGGCTTGAAACCCATGCCCCAAGGGCCACGCCGAAACCCATGCCCACCCGGGGTGGTGGCTTGGGCGTTTTCCCCCTACCCACGCCCAAACTCCCGCCCCATACCCCGCAGTCTAATGGTTTATGGTCACTTTTATTTATCCAAAAGTGGGTACCGGTACCGAATATACCTGGTATGGTACGGTTCGGTACTGGTACGGTACTAGTATTTGAGTGTAAAAACCGGTGAATACCGGTGCCGAACCGATACGGAAAATGTCAAAAGTCGGTACCGATTCGGAACAAAAAATATAACTGGTTTGATAAATTTGATACCGGTACCGGTACCCGATACCATATGCTAATCCCCTTGAAAAATGTTACTGTTCATTGTGTTCTAATTTCATCTATAGGTAAATTACTGTTCATTTTGTTCTAAAATTAATTAATTAATAATTAATAATTAATAATAATAATAATAATTAATAATAATAATATATAGGTAAATTTGTTTAACTAGTAAAAACACATGCGCGCGTTGCGCCGCGGGTACATCATAAACATCGAATGTATTAGTGTAAACGTTATGTGATGCGTTAATCATATGAAAACACACATTTTGATGTATCTTATTGAACTCAATGTAACCTATATAAGCATTGTGATTGGATCAAAATATAAAGAAATCAAATTTATACCGTACAATTATAACGTATTATATGTGTCCCGAGTCATACGCAAAAAATGTAACAGTTATAACGAAAATGCTGAAATGTATAATCAAAATATATTAATTAGAGCTTAAAAAGGAAAAAAAAAAGAAACCTCAATTTGACTCCACTCGGATCGAAACAAAATTTACAAAACAACTCGAATTTATACCGAAACGTACATAAAAATATGTACGTAAAATTTGTTCTTTTAAACGAAAACGTATTATATTTAATCAGACTCGTTTCCATAAAAAGTTTACGTCGAAACGTAGAGCAAATCGAATTTATATCGACATGTAAATAAAAATATGCACATAAAAAATAGTTTTTCTTAAGTAAAGGAGTTATAGTTGTAAACTCGAAACAAATTATTAGTAAAAAACTTATTAAGTTAATACGTTCGTAAAATTGTGCCAAATAGCACTAATTCCACACCACTGTCAGCGACCACCAACATCAGAAGTGCTCGTAAAAATAAAATAAATAAAAAAGTAAAAAGTAACACTGAACGAAAAACAGACGGAAAATCGTTGACCACGCACGCCCGTTGCAGCGTGTTAATACAGAATATTAGACATAAATGTAAAACGTAGAAAAAAATAACTAAGTCGATCCATGACAAGCGTGTTGCGACGAACTTGTCAAACGAAGAAAAATAGACGTGTTGCGACTTGCGACTGCCTGTCAACTGGGAAAAAACAGACGAAAAAGCGTTGAACCCTACACACACGTTATAGCGTATTGACTCGAAAAATTTATAACGAAACTTCAAACGAAAAACTTACGAAAGATAAAAAGTATGGGAGAACAAAGTTGAAAATAAAAAGTGTTGGGGGTTAAATTGTAAAAGATTTAAAGCTTTTTGTTAAAAGTAAAAAAAGTCAAAGGGGTTAAAATGCAAAATATTAAAATTTTTAGGTTAAAAGTGAAAAAATGCAATTTTTTTTGAAAAACTCCCCATGCCTATGTTACAACAACATAAAGCATAACTATGTTGTTAATAAAAAAGTGTTGGGGGTTAAATTGTAAAAGATTTAAAGCTTTTTGTTAAAAGTAAAAAAGTCAAAGGGTTAAAATGCAAAAGATTAAAATTTTTAGGTTAAAAGTGAAAAATGCAATTTTTTTTTGAAAAACTCCCCATGCCTATGTTACAACAACATAAAGCATAACTATGTTGTTAATTTATAGTTTGGAAATTAACTTATGGTATATGGTGTTTTGTAGCAGCAAACTCCTATTAGAACTTTAATGAAAACGTTAAAAGTTAACTTCAAATAGATATATTAACCTTCAAAGCAAACTCGTATTAGAATTTTAATAAAAATGTTAAAGTGTAAGACACCGGCATCATACTGGTACTGAAAAATGGGAAAATAAGTATTAGTGTCGGTACGAAATATACCGGGTATAGCTTGGTATCGGGTATGGTACCCGGTACCAAATTTTCATCCCTATACATTAGTGGATTCCTTGCTCGGACCACCGCCCGGCACTAAATGATGATTTGGGTGATACAAACTATCAACATTTAACACCATTTTTATTTTCATACAACACTATGTATATCACATAAACATGTTTGATTTCACTAAAAATATTGTTATTTCATTTCCGAATATGATATGTATGTAAATAAAACGGCTGACATGTGAGTGCAAGTCATTTACATATTGATAGGGATGACAATTGAACCTAAACCCGAACCCGACATAGCTTGGATGAATGTTGGGTTAATCTGGTATAGGATCAGGTTTGAGATTAGTTTTTATTTTTTTGCAGGTTTGGGATTTTGTGATATACTTGTTTACCTGATAAAGTGTACCTATTTACCAGATTGTATACCCGATATAATTTCTTTTATTTTTTTTAAAGAATATGATATATCAATTTTTTTTGTCATCTATGTATTTGAGTATTTTTATACACATTTAGGTATTTTATATCTATTTACATTGTAATTATTTGATATATTTTTCTATTTATCTTAAATACAAGTGATTAGTAGTTACCTGATAGATACTCGACAGGTTTTGGGTCGGGTATATTCGACGGATAATTTTGTTAATTAATGAATATACCCGATACTTGACGGGTATTTACCTGTTAGAAACCTGACAGGTTTAAAACAAGCTTTTCTAACCGGATTTGAAGTTAGAATTACCTAAATTCGTACCCTTGCCATCCCTGGATATTGATTTTTTGAAACCTAACTCCCACCGAATGGACATTTTCTAATGATACGACATAGTCAAAAGCTGATATGTGACATGGTTAGTAGTAAAGTCTCGTAAGTTGGTAGAAGTGGATACACAATTGTATTTTATTTGTCTAACTTTATGTATAGTATACCTGAAAAATTGGCTATTGAGTTTCAATTTTGGAGCACAAGATATTTTTAATTTTTCTTTTTTAATTTCATTTATTCTAACTAGAAATTAGTTAAAGTTATGGCTTAAATTACATGATCAACTAGAGGTGATGATGATTCATGCATATACATGTAGATCATAATCTCATATTATGTTATATTTTATTCTAACTTGTCAAATGATTAGACACTGAAAATGGTAAAGTGAATCCAACATGTAATCTATTGTTTAAAATTAGGGCTGTAAACGAACCGAACGTTCAGCGAACAGTTCGTGAACCGTTCGGCGGGAAGTTCGTTTATGTTCGTTCGATTAGCTTAGCGAACGAACACGAACAATAAATTTTGTTCGGTTAGCTTAGCGAACGAACACGAACATAGGTCCCGTTCGTTCGATTGCGTTCGTGAACGTTCGGTAATATGTTCGGTTACGTTCGTTCATGTTCGTTAGTTTACGTTCGTTTAATTATATTAAAAATAATAAATAATAAATCTTTTATCTAAATATATTAAAAACTTGAAACCCTATTTTTCTAAATTAGCTAAAATTTGGACATTCTAAGACATTTTTGGGGATGATTATATCTAAGTTAGTTAAACTTTATTCATCGTTTGGTGGTGTAGTAGACTTATTGTGTTTTGATTTATCATTTGATTGTTGTATTTAACTACTTATATACAATGTTTAAGGATAACAATGTTTTTATTTTCAAGTTAAATGTTCGTTTGCGTTCGATTTTATTTGCTTGCGTTTGTTTGTGTCCGAGACCAATGTTCACGAACTGTTCGTGAACAACTGAATTTCCTTAACGAACGAACACGAACATAAAATTATGTTCGGTAAGCGTTCGTGAACAGTTTGCGAACATGTTAATTTCCTTAACGAACGAACACGAACAAGGCCTTGTTCGTGTTCGTTCGGTTCGTTTACAGCCCTATTTAAAATGTTTGAGTAAATTGCAATTTTGGTCCCTGAGGTTTGGACAGTTTTGCCACTTTAGTCCAAATCTCAAAACTTTTACATCTGGGTCCTGTGGTTTCAGTTTTATTGCCATTTTGGTCTAAAAATGAAATGAAATCAAGTATTGTTTGTCTTATAAAGCCCTGTTATTTTGTCCTTTTCCTCAGGGGAGGGGCAAAATGGTCATTTCATTTTTATAAATAATTACTAGCCGACATCTCCTTTCCTCTGCATTCTTCATTCTTAAAGAAACCATAATCTACAACACCTCCACAGCCGCACCCCATCTCTCTATGTCTCTCCGGTGCCTCGTCTTGCCGACAACGAACACCCACAACCATCCCTCAATCTCTTCTTCTCCTTTTCATCTCAAATACACCACACCACCCCCATTCCGCTTCGATTTAATGGCCGGCCACCACTGTGGTGGTGGCAACGAGAGAGAGAGAGAGAGAGAGAGAGAGAGAGAGAGAGAGAGAGAGAGAGAGAGAGAGAGAGAGAGAGAGAGAGAGAGAGAAGCAGAGAAGGCGGAGGAGACGCTAATTTCCCGACAACTGCTCGTCGACGTTGGAAAGGTGGCAGTGCGGCGGTGGTTTTAGGTATTCGGTGGTTTGTGGTGGACGAAGGTGGTTCAAGGGTGTTTGTTCCGGTGATGGACATGGGTGATGGGTTCAAGGGTGTTTGTTCCGGTGGTGGTTGTGGGACCCAAACCCACCGATTATCATTGTTGAAAATAAATCAAAGCTTCAATCCACCATCGCCACACTTCAATATCCCTTTATGCTAGGGAAAATGGCATGGCTTGGGGACTAGATCTAAGTCTCCGACGACGTCCTTGACTTCCGTGTGACCACCACCACTCGATTTCAAACCCTAGCACCTCTACACTGCCGCCCCATCACCTCCGAACACCAACACCGTTACATCACCTCAATGCCTCCGCCCCATCATCTGTTACCACCATTACAGGTTCGAGTTCACAGTGGTTACAGATCTGTACAGGTAACAGTCAACCTGCACTGGATTTGTTGAGATTAAGCTTAGGAGTTGTTTTTATAATTGATTTGTCTGCAAGGCTGAAGTTGTTTTTGTAATTGATTTGTTTGCACGAGATTTGTTGTTGATATAGTGCAAGTTCTAGGTATTAAAATGACCATTTTGCCCCTGAGGAAAAATACAAAATAGCATGGTTTTATAAGACAAACAAGACCTGATTTTATTTTTGGATCAAAATGGCAATAAAACTGAAACCACAGGACCCAGATGTAAAAGGTTTGAGATTTGGACTAAAGTGGCAAAACTATCTAAACCTCATAGACCATAATGGCAGTTTACTCTTAAAAAATCTCTCATTATAAAGGTTATATATTCTCTTTGGATGACACACTTTTAGTCATTATACTTATTTATAACATGCAACTTAATAATTCTAAATTTGAAATGTAGTTAAACAAACCATTTGTCGTTGTCACTCAAGTTGAGACGAACATGACCCTTTCCCTTTTTTTGATCTGTGATGACAGATCATGAAATAGGCTTTACCCGAACAAATCCATTTTTATTGAAATGTTCAATGCAAAAGCAAATTGTTTATTTAACTAGTTTATGCCCGTGTTACGGGGCCTTAGGCCAAATATTTCTCTAACAATTAAAAGAAAACGATATTATAATTTTGCTAGAAAGAAAACTAAAACGATGAGAAAATTGTAATTTAACTGGGGCAAAACTGTAATTTGTCATGACCAATGAGCGAGCGCTAGGGAATAAAAATTAAACTGAGTCAACCTATTAAAACAAAACACTACTATAGGTTTGCAAAAAAAAAAAACGATGGCAAGACTGTATTTTTGAACTGAGGGCAAAATCGTAACTTTTCAAAAGCTAAAACGACAGTAAAACTGTAAATTTGAACTGGGTGCAAAAGCGTAATTTTGAACTGGGGAAAATTCGTAATTCATAACTAGGGTAAAATCGTAATTTGTTCGGGCCAATGGGGAATGCCAGACAGCTGCCTACCACTATAAGTTTGACTAGGGTAAAATCGTAATTTTCAAAAGCTACAACGATGGTAAGATTGTAATTTTGAACTGGGGGCAAAATCATATTTTTGACTAGGGTAAAATCGTAATTTGTACAAAGCTACAACGATGGCAAAACTGTAATTTTAAACTGGGGGCAAAAGCGTAATTTTGAACTGGAGGTAAAATCATAATTCTAAACTGTGGTAAAATCGTAATTTGTTTGAGGCAATGGAGAAGTGCCAGACAACTACCTAACACTATTCTCATCCATGGCTATTGTATATATAAAATTAAATGAAATACGAAGACTTCATATAAATTTTCTACTTTATCATATAAATACTAGGGATGTAAACGAGCTTGGCCGTGCCCAACTAGGCTCGAGCTCGGCTCAGATCGAGCCTACTTATTTGAGCTCGAGCTCGGCACGTAAATAAAAATTTAATATTTATATTGGTGAACTGCTAGATACAGCTGCTAAAGAGTACAAACATTACCAGAAAAACCATTCTTGTTCTCTTGTCGTTGTACACATACAACAGACACCTTTTGGGTGAAAATGGTGAAAGAGACTACGAGCTAATTACGAGTAAAGACATTACCAGAAAAACCATTCTTGTTCTCTTGTTGTGGACCACATACAACAGACACTTTTTGGTGAAAGTGGTGAAAGAGACTACGAGTCTCTTATGTATTTGAACACACCCTACCCTATAGCCTAAAGAGGGGAAAATGAAAATGGTAAAGTGAATCCAACATGTGATCTATTGTTTAAAATGTTTGCACATGCATTGAAAAAATAAAATTAACTCTTAAGAAATCTCTCATTATAAAGGTTAGATATTCTCTTTTGGATGACACACTTTTAGTGATAATATGTATTTATAACATGCACCTTAATAATTCTAAATTTGAAAACTAGTTAAACAAACCATTTGTGGTTGGTTACTCAAGTTGAGACGAACATTGGATTCATGTGATAAACGGATCATGTTGAAATAGGCTTTACCCGAACTAGTCCATTTTTATTGAAAAGTTCAATGCAAACGCAAATTGTTTGTTTAATGAAATTCGAAGACATTATATAAATTTACTACTTTATCATATAAATACTAGGGATGTAAACGAGCCGGGCCGAGCCCGACCATGCTCGAGCTCGTCTCGTCAGTTTTTTATGAAGCTCGAGTTCGGCTCGGTTCGAACCTACTTATTTGAGCTCGAGCTTGGCTCGTGAATAAACCCCAAAACTCGACTAGGTCGAGCTTGGCTCGACTAGGCTCGAGCTATTTTGAGAACAACCTCAAACGAGCTATAAGCTCGGCTTGAGCTCGCTTCATACCGCTAAACGAGCCAAAGCTCGGCTCACCAATATTATTATCACTATTATTATATTATATATAAAAAAAACTAAAATTTTGTTTGGACTCGTTTAGACTCGCGAGCCTAAAAGAGTTTTGTATTTTAGGCTCAAGCTCGGGCTCCATAACTAAACGAACTCTATTTCAGACTTGAGCTCGGATTCGTTCAAGCTTTTTATTAAGTCGATCACAAGTACATCTTGAGCCTTTAATATTATTTACAAATTACACTACTAATAAAATACGGAGAAAGTATATTAAAGGGAAACTACCCTTGGAGAATATGTAGAGAATTGTAAAAAGACTATACAACAACCTTGACCAAGACCTAAAGACCATGAAAGGGAATCGTTCTTTCATGTCCACTCATATCTTATCTTCTCTTCACTCCTGACATTGGTTCAAAAAGTCTATAAAACGATGACTCCATTATTAATCCTCTTCTTATTATTATCACCAACTACTACCTTCTTTCTTTCTTTCTTTCTTTCTTTCTTTCTGTACACTCTCCATTCCCATTTTACTTCTTCAGTGTTAACAATGGCTGACGCTGTTGCAAATGAACTCCTCAAACTTCTTGTTAAGAAGATGACCTATGAAGATGATGCCTCCAGCTCAGTATTGGGTCTTCATTATCAGGGTCGATCTAAAGGAACCTGGGTGTGCATCAGGGAGGTCAATCTGATGATTGGCTCACGCTAAGTGTTGTACCATCATCACCTGATGATGGTGTTGGGTATACGCACGCGGAAGCAACACACACTCACGAACACTCAACCGCAGAAATAGAAAAAATAAACGACACAAGGATTTACGTGGTTCGGTCGCCAACTGCAACCTACGTCCACGGGGCAACTAAGGTATTTCTTTCATTTCATGTTGCACACCGATTACAATACAGATGAGTTTCTTATATAGAGATTACACGAGAGTTTTGTCAAACAAAAATGGCTGCTGCCTACTTCTTTTGACATGCCGTAACAATGGCTGCTGTCAAACATAGCTGCTGCCGACACCATTTTTCTGCAGCTATTTTGACTAACCACAAGAGTGGCTTCACACTCAACAGATGGTACAACACTTAGCCTGAGCCAATCATCGGGTTGACCTCCCTGATGCACACCCAGGTTCCTTTAGATCGACCCTCCGCATCGATGATGAAGACCCAATACTGAGCTGGAGTCAAGCATCTAGTGGTTCTTCGTTAAGATCCAAATCCAACCTAGCCATTTGCTAGTTATTCAGGGGTGGCGAGGCACTCGGTGATATTAATCTAAACAGTGAAAGAGAAGATGTTTTTAAACAGTGAAGATGTTTATTTGCTAGTGGTTCTTCATTAAGATCAGAGTGTTCGTATATTACTTTTTTTGAGAATCTATTTGTCTCCTTTTCAAATATATTACATTTGAATAACAAGTACTTTTTTTGTTCTATAAATATGATCTTACAGATTGATTAGTCCTTTCCGCAACAAGGTTTATACATCTGACCCAGCCAATGTTTAAGATCGATGACAAAAGTTATGTTAAGGTATGTTGGATTACAGTTTCTAAATCTGGAAAAAAGTTACTTTTTTTTATTTGAGTTTGCTCAGTGATTTGACTTTTGTAAAATGTTACTTCCACATTTTGTGAATTCGTAAGTTCTGCCTTTTAACAATGTATGGTCAAATCATGGTTGTAAAAATCCCGACTAGTCTCCGATTAGTCGCCGATTAATCACTAATCGGAGGTTCACCGATTAATGGCCGATTAATAGCTAGGCAGTCAATGGCGGTCCTATTATGGCCAAATTTTGGCTAGATGTCGGCCAAATTTTAACCAAACCATATAAATGTAGGAACCGTTCACGTAATTTAAATAAAACAAACAAATTTTATTAATGATTACAATACAAAGAAAGCAGGGAAAAACAATACAATTACAACTGAACTAAAACAAATACAAGAATGGAGTAGAAGACAGAATTGACTGAGGCACGTGTAAACACGCTTCCCTTAAAACAAATTCCGAGTCTCCCAAGAGTACTCGTTTTGTTTCCCAGGGTACAACAGCCGGAGCAGTAGTACTGCCGGAGTTCGCCTACAACCCGAAGGTTACCTTGAAGAATGCTTGAATAAGATCAGAAGACTGTTGAGAGAAAATTTAGTATGCTGTTGTATTACTGGTGTCACTCTGCAGTGGGTAAGGAGTTGTATTTATACAGCTCCTAAGTCGAAACAGTTAAAAACGAATTAAAGAGAGGTTTAAATTGCATTAAACGTCTTCAATGCAATTTAATACGTCATTTAATTCTCAGTCAAAGCCCGTTAACTCGTCAGTTACGAAGCTTGACTGAAACTGCTCTGTCATTCAATGCTGGAAGCTTCTGCGCGTGCGCAAGCCACACTGGTGCGCGCGCGCCCAGGTGTGCACGCCCATGCCCGGTGCGTCCTCTTGGCTCAAGTCCATGCGCGCGTGCTCCACGTCACCTGTGAGTCTATACGAACGCGCCACACAGTCGCGCCGTATTGGCTCACTCTGGTGCGTTGCGCACGACACAGCAGGACCCATGCATCATGCGCTCAACCGCGCGCACGTGGTCAAAAATACAAAGGCGGCTCTCAAGCGGCTCGCGGTGATGCGAAGTGCAAAGTGCGCCATCAAAGCGCCACATTGCGCCTCATCGCCCACGCCACGCGCGCGCGCGCGCGCGCGAGCATGTGCGAGTGCGAGTTAGGGTGCTCCGCACCCTTCGCGAGGACACTAGTGTGTGCTTCCATGAAACAATAAGGATGGAGAGTTCCCACTTAAATACCCCTTTAAGTTCCATCTCTCATCCGATGTGGGACAAGGTGGTACTTTCCCTTTTGTTTCAGCATTGAATGTTCCAAACACCCAACTTTGAGCATCGATATCTCATTCATCTTAGCTCGGTTTTGGACGTGGTTTAGTTCGTTGCGAAGTTCTTCCAACATAAAACACAAACCCACAAATAAATATATAAAACCCGCTCATTTTATTATATTTATTTCTAGTCCAAAATAGGAAAAAATCATTTTCCTATATTTGTGAAAAATGCTATTTTCACCTATTTTTCCAACAATCCCCCACATGAAAAATGCTATTTTCATCAAATTTCCAACAATCCCCCACATGTATGGAAATGGATCTTTTCCTTACACTTTTCAACGATAAACTTCGACAGTTGAGTATTGCAAGATAGGTAGGTTGTCACCTTTGAACCTTCTTTTGTGAAGCGCACTTAGCTTACTAGCGGTGTGTAGACGCGATGTCCTTGAACATACCCCCATTTGTGTAAACGACAATACACTTCACACAATACTCTCCCTGGTTTGGCCAACTCCTCATTGTCGTGTCCTATTATGGTCCTGGAACACTAGCCTGGTTCTGCGAGAGCTCTAGGATTTGCGCACCCCACAAATCCATTCGAAGCGACCCTACTTCTCTCTAACATAGGTGATTCCTCTGAATCATTAAAAGCATCATGGTTATTTGATTTCCCGTAATCGTTAACCTTAATATGCTTAGCCTCACTTCAATGTCACTGATTGGAATGGACTAGGAAGTATATATAACTCCCTTTTTTTTATTTAGTTTGGGGTACTCCCCCACAGTGACTCCGTTTTGGTAATATGATTAAGTTTGCCTATTGAACTTAGATCTTGGGATCTCCAGTCAACTAAGTTAGGTTTCCCTCATATTCCCATTTACCACAGGCTTTAGTCCCATTCCTCTTGACGACGTTTCTACTAACTCTCTGCTTAAGCCTTTTGTTAACGGGTCCGCAATGTTATCCGTTGATCTCACATAATCAATTGTGATAACACCCGTTGAGAGTAGTTGTCGTATCGTGTTATGTCTACGTCGCATATGCCTTGATCTGCCATTGTACATCAAGCTTTGAGCTCTACCAATCGCTGATTGGCTATCACAATGTACACATATGGCTGGCAAAGGCTTTGGCCATCTTGGAATATCTTCCACGAATTGACGTAGCCATTCCGCCTCCTCGCCTGACTTATCCAAGGCGATAAATTCGGATTCCATTGTGGATCTTGCTATCACCGTTTGCTTAGAAGACTTCCAAGCAATAGCAGCTCCTCCAAGTGTAAACACGTAACCACTTGTTGATTTGGAATCTTTATTATCCGATATCCAGTTTGCATCAGTGTATCCTTCGATCACTGCTGGTTGTCGGGTATAATGCAGTCCATAATCTCTTGTGTATCTTATGTATTTAAGCACCCTCGTGATAGCTTTCCAATGATCCGCGCACGGATTGCTGGTGTATCTACTTAGCCTACTCACCGCGTAAGCCAAGTCGGGTCTAGTACATGTCATTAGATACATTAGACTGCCAATAATTCTTGAATACTCTAGCTGAGCAACTCCATCTCCTTTATTCTTCTTGAGATGTTGGGAGGTATCAACTGGAGTTCGAGCTACACTCGTATCTCCCGAGTTGAATTTTTCAAGAATTTTATCCACATAGTGAGATTGACTTAACACAAGACCTTCTTGGGTTCTTATGATCTTTACTCCAAGAATCACATCCGCTAAACCCATGTCTTTCATGTCAAATCTCGCTTTTAATATGGCTTTAGTAGCTTTGATAATTTTATCATTACTCCCAATGATAAGCATATCGTCTACATAAAGGCATAAAATCACATAACCTTCATTTGTGTCTTTGAAATAAACACATTTGTCGCACTCATTTATTTTGAAACCATTGTCAATCATGACATGATCAAACTTTTGGTGCCATTGTTTTGGTGCTTGCTTCAAGCCATACAAAGACTTGACGAGTTTACATACTTTACCCTCTTGACCTGGGGCAGAGAAACCTTCAGGTTGCTCCATGTAAATCTCTTCTTCTAAATCGCCATTTAGAAATGCGGTTTTAACATCCATTTGGTGAACTTCCAAATTTCTTAAAGCCGCTATAGCAAGAACCAATCTAATCGAGGTTATGCGCGTCACAGGCGAGTAGGTATCAAAGTAATCTAGACCTTCCTTTTGTCTAAATCCTTTAATCACCAACCTAGCCTTGTATTTATCAATACTTCCATCTGTTTTCATCTTCCCTTTGAATATCCAACGATATCCAAGTGGTTTGCAACCAGGTGGAAGATCTACTAACTCCCAAGTATGATTTTGCAATATAGAATCTATTTCATTTCTTATTGCTTCTTTCCATTGAGGTCCTTCTGAAGAAGAAACCGCTTCGCGATATGTATTGGGCTCGCCCTCAACCATATAGCTAACGAAGTCTGGACCGAAAGTTTTTTCAACCCTTGGCCTTTTGCTTCGCCTACGGTCACTTTCTTCAACTTCAGGTTGTTCATGTGTCTCATCATGAACTACCTCATCAACTCGTCTAGATGAGCTTTCACCTACTTCAAAATTAGGTGTTGATGACGTTGCATGTGTTTGTCTTCTCAAAGGAAACACATTTTCAAAGTAAGACACAACGTTAGGATTCACCTCCATGATAGTGTTTACGTGTACATCAGGATTCTTGGACTCATGTACAAGAAAGCGATGTGCACTACTTTGATGCGCATACCCAATAAATATGCAATCAACAGTTTTGGGTCCTATCCTAAGAGCCTTAGGAGGTGGTACAATCACCTTTGCTAGGCACCCCCACACTTTCAAGTATTTATATGAAGGCTTTTTCTTTTTCCATAACTCATATGGAGTCTCGTCTCTCTTTTTCAATGGTATCTTATTCAAAAGATAATTGGCCGAGAGAATGGCCTCCCCCCACATTTCTTGGCTCATCCCAGAACTTATCAACATGGCGTTCATCATTTCTTTCAATGTGCGGTTCTTTCGTTCCGCCACGCCATTTGATTGTGGAGAATAAGGAGGTGTACACTCATGTACAATGCCACTTTTTGCGCATAAATCGGCAAAAGGTGCAACATATTCGCCTCCTCGGTCGCTTCGCAAAGCTTTTATCTTCTTTTGAAGTTGATTCTCAACTTCATTTTTATACAAGATAAATTTACTTATTGCTTCATCTTTACTTTTTAGTAAATATACATAGCAATATTTAGTACTATCGTCAATAAACGTGATGAAGTACTTATTTCCACCTCTTGTGGGTACCGCTTTTAAGTCACAAATATCGGTGTGAATTAAATCAAGGGGTTCGGTTATTCGTTCAACCGATTTTGATGATTTTCTTGTAAGTTTGGATTCAACGCATGTTTCACATTTATAATGTGAATCAATATGGAATGTGGGTATACAATTTAAATTGATCAAACGGCGTATTGAATTAAAATTAACGTGACCTAATCTACCATGCCATTTATTCGATTCAGAAAACTCAAGCATATAAGTAGAAGTAGTAGCAATTTTATTCATGTTCTTTTTCACAGCCATTACATTCAATTTGAACATACCATTTTGGGCATAGCCCTTGCCTACATACATTCCTTGTTTAGTTAGTACAAATTGATCGCTCTAAAAAACTAAACGAAATCCAAACTTATTAAGCAACCAACCCGAGACTAGGCTCTTGCGCAAGTCTGGGACATATAACACGTTGCTTAAAGTGAGCTCCTTCCCTGAAGTCCACTTCAAAATCACCATTCCTTCACCCTTGATGTCCGCGGTGGCTGCATTTCCCATGTACAGCTTCTCATCTCCCGCAAGCTCCTTGAAGGTGGTAAAGAGGCTCCTATCTGGGCACACATGACGGGTCGCTCCCGTATCAATCCACCACCCTTTTGGAGTGTTGGTCACAGCATTGACCTCATCCAACATTGCGGTTTTGTCGGAAATCATTGCCACCAAAGGCATTCCGTCTTCATCCACCATGTGCGCACGCTCACGCTTTGGTTTCTTGCATTGGTTAGCCCGATGCCCCGGCTCGTCACAGTTGTAACAAGTCCCTTGGAACGTTGGAGGTTTCTTTTTCACAACCCATTTCTTCGGTCCAAGTTTGCTAGCCTTTGCTTTCTGCTTGTCCTTCTTCCCCTTACCCTTTGCGCCTTTAGAGGATTGCCCATGCTCAACCAAATTTGCGCTAGCCGAAGTTTGCGCCTGGCTGCCTTTTAGGGAAATTCTATTGCCCTCTTCAATCCGAAGACGAACAATAAGGTCCTCTAAAGTCATCTCCTTTCGTTTGTGTTTAAGATAATTCTTAAAGTCCAACCATCCAGGAGGTAACTTTTCAATCATCGCTGCCACTTGAAATGTCTCGCTAAGTGTCATGCCTTCCGCAAAGATGTCATGTAGTATAATTTGGAATTCTTGGACTTGATTCATAACACTTTTAGAATCAACCATTTTGAAATCCAAAAAACGGGCTACCACAAATTTCTTTGTGCCAGCATCCTCCGTTTTGTACTTTTTGTCCAAGGCATCCCAAAGATCTTTGGAAGTCTTGACATTGTAGTACACGTTATACAATGCATCTGAAAGCCCGTTTAACACATAGCCTCGACAAATGAAATCCGAGTGCTTCCAAGCCTCTACCGCGCTCAGAGCCTGAGCGCTGGTCTCCCCTTCCGCAGGTTGGGGAGCGGATTCAGTTAAGAACCTCGCAAGGTTCATGGTGGTCAGGTAGAAGAACATCTTCTGCTGCCACCTTTTGAAGTGTAGACCCGAGAACTTCTCGGGTCGTTCAGCGTGATTAGCCACTGTGGACGCTCCCACAGTGGTGGCGTTAAGAGGGGTTCCCGTCACAACATTTGTGGTGTTGTTAACGTTGACATTTTCGTTCGACATGCTGAAAAGATTAAAATTAAAATTTTTAGTCAAAAAATCTGATTTACGCACAAACCAGATGGAAACTACTAAATTTTAATTTACCACAATTTACTGTTTCGGCTTCTAAGTCTAACTTTGAAGACCAAAACCAGAAAATTTTAGCAAATTTAGGACAAGTTCTGAAGTAATAAAAAAAATGTTTTCAACCAAAGTCACTCCTTTGAAGATGAAAACAAAAAAAATCTGTTTTTAAAACGCAAACTGAGTGAAAACAAAACTGGTTTGAATCACAAACAAAATGGTTTTGATTACACGAACGGTTTTAAAAATTTGTTTTAAGATTGTAGGAACCGTTCACGTAATTTAAATAAAATAAACAAATTTTATTAATGATTACAATACAAAGAAAGCAGGGAAAAACAATACAATTACAACTGAAATAAAACAAATACAAGAATGGAGTAGAAGACAGAATTGACTGAGGCACGTGTAAACACGCTTCCCTTAAAACAAATTCCGAGTCTCCCAAGAGTACTCGTTTTGTTTCCCAGGGTACAACAGCCGGAGCAGTAGTACTGCCGGAGTTCGCCTACAACCCGAAGGTTACCTTGAAGAATGCTTGAATAAGATCAGAAGACTGTTGAGAGAAAATTTAGTATGCTGTTGTATTACTGGTGTCACTCTGCAGTGGGTAAGGAGCTGTATTTATACAGCTCCTAAGTCGAAACAGTTAAAAACGAATTAAAGAGAGGTTTAAATTGCATTAAACGTCTTCAATGCAATTTAATACGTCATTTAATTCTCAGTCAAAGCCCGTTAACTCGTCAGTTACGAAGCTGGACTGAAACTGCTCTGTCATTCAATGCTGGAAGCTTCTGCGCGTGCGCGCGCGCAAGCCACACTGGTGCGCGCGCGCCCAGGTGTGCATGCCCATGCGCGGTGCGTCCTCTTGGCTCACTGCCATGCACGCGTGCGCCACATCACCGTGCGCGGTGCGTCCTCTTGGCTCAAGTCCATGCGCGCGTGCGCCACGTCACCTGTGAGTCTATACGAACGCGCCACACAGTCGCGCCGTATTGGCTCACTCTGGTGCGCCGCGCACGACACAGCAGGACCCATGCATCATGCGCTCAACCGCGCGCCTCCGTGCCATGTGTACTCGCGCGCGCATGCGCATGACTGCCACGTCATGCGCCGCATCACCTACCACTTGGTCCTTGCAACCCTTGTGCTCCACCACGCGCACGTGGTCAAAAATACAAAGGCGGCTCTCAAGCGTTTTGATTTCCTTGCACTTTGCGGTCTTGATGCTGTGGCGTAGTGGATGATTGGCCGATTGCCTGCTTAAATTGTCCTTCTCTGTTTCTCTTCTTATTATCCTCAGTTCGAGATAAAAATTCTTTCCTCTCGAACTCAAAAGTTTTGATTGCATCAGCAACTTCGGAGATATCCTTAAATTTCATGTACATGATCGACTTCCGAATTCGATCATTGACTGCCCACTTGCATTTCTCGGCCTGTGCTTCTGCCGATCCTGCAACTTCTCCTACAATACTAGCCAACCTTGCAAATCGAGTAATGAACTCAGAGGCTGGTTCATCACTCCCCTGTCGAATCACTGCATACTCCCTGATATAAGCTTCTTTATCAGCGGTCGAAAAATACTTGTCGTAAAAGATATTACGAAAGTCGACCCATGAAAGATTAGTGTCAAAATCATCCCCTCCTTTGACTTGCTTATATCCTTCCCACCAAGTTTGCGCGTCATCTTCGAGTTTGTAGGTAGCCAATCTAACTTTGTATTGCTCCGGAACTCCAAGAACTCCGAAGATCTTTTCAACATGAGCTATCCAGTTTCTTGCTTCAACTGGATTAGTAGCCTGACTAAAGGATTTCGGCTTTTGTTTTTGGAATTTAGCGATCCATATGTCTATACTATAGGTAGTATGGTTCGTGGTATTTTCACGAGTTTCTCCACCAGAGATTGGATTTGTGTTATTACGTTCTGGAGGACGAGTTTGTTGAATAACGGCCTCAGCTGTTTGAGCAACAAGGTTTGGAAGCAACCCGGCAACAGCCTGGTTGATGGCATTAATTACGCTTGGATCAACTGGAGTCTCATTCGAAGAAGTGTTGTTACGCGTATGGTTAGTACGAGTACTCCTACGTAGCGGACGACGAGGAGGCATATCTATACGAATAAACATAGGAATTAAACCAAATAAGAGACCAAGTTGAATCCTATCATAGATATCTACCCATTCCTCACAGGTTTTAATTACTATCTTCAAGTTTTCTACAGGAAAGGGCCTTTGCTCTGATACCATAGCTGTAACACCCCAACCCGGAAGGGCTGACGTGTCACAATAACAGTATCATAAACAAAAGTCATACTTCCATTTATTTATTTATTGTACAAGGATACAACCACATGACAACTAAACTTAAGGTTTAATATACAAGCGGACACATTCGACTTGATTAACTAATATCTTCAGATTTATTCCTAAGCTTTATTTTTCTCTCTTTCCCCCGCCTAAAGTAACATGCGTACCTGTATATACAAAAATTTACGGAATGAGCCGAATGCTCAGTACGGAATATTTAGGCTCAAATAACAAAATAACGCTTTATAGAATTGTTATTCGGATGAAACTTGATGTAATTAACATAATTTCATAATCATATCTTACGGATGTACCCATGAGCAGACTTAAAACGTGACAATACACAGGTAGCTACTCCTGCATAATTATCACATGAGATGGCGAATTGGCATACCCGTTATCCACCTCCTTATACTTAAATCCTAGGATCGATCCATACGCCTCCTAATAGCTTATATGTACCACACTTGTACTTAAGAGACGCCGTGAACTAATCTCTCCGTCACGGATGGAGCACATGATGTCGATGCCGCAACAACATGCTCCTGGGACACTCCACGAGAAGCGATACTCAGGGTATCAGAGTACAAATGGTCTTATTCACATAACTTATAAAACTTATTTTCATAACAAAACGGAACATATATTGGAACATGCGATAATGAGTACAACTAACATAATACTATCGCATGACATGAAAACTTGAATCAAATGATTAGAATAGAATTCGAACGGACTGTCAAATGAATCGATAATCAAAGACGTGAGGAGTTTTAAAAGATATATTACTTTAGTGGGTTATAACAATTTGAATATGAAGCAATAAGGAGTAGGGTAAGGATCCGTACCTTAACAATTCCAAAGTGATGCTAACTTGTGATAATATTTCAGATTTATACGGGCAGAGTTTAGACTACTGATTAGTCTTTTAACCTAATTTAAATAACATGCACACAACTAGGTTAGTAACTTAATACAGCCTTTACGATAACTCACGAGATCAAATTCTCACAACGAACGACAAAGTGCGATACTTAAACTCATCCATCGAATTAACGACGAACGACAAAGTACGATACTTAAACTCATCCATCAAATTAACGACGAACGACAAAGTATAACCCTAATGTGGGCAGCACTTAAACATCCATTGGATATATTGATCGATCGGACAATGAATCGTAATAGCGATCGAGTTATTACCCTGTTCTGCAGCACCCCGCTATACTTAATTTGTGTTTCGTGTGTGTTAATTGTAGTATTCAGACGATAACTCGACGTGTATTTGGAGTTTCTTCGTCGTTTTTGTGCCCAGAATCAAGTGCCAACCTCTGCTATTTATACACGATTTTGGACTAGCTTACGGACCGTAAGCATTAACCCTTACGGTCCGTAAGGGACACATAATTCTTATAGGTTTTCCGTGTGTGGGACTAGGCCTGCTGACTTGACGAAATGGATAAATTCGAATTTTATAATAACTTATAAGGATAATCGTCAATAGGGAATACCCCCCGTGAGTTTTAGGGGCCCTGATCCTGATTCTGATTGTTCTGAAATTGGTAGGGTTTGTGTAGAATCACTTGGGTATCTTAATTAGGGTTTCCTATTGTATAATTTATAAATAATAATTATAGTTTTGGTTGATATATAGAAGGATGGATCATAAGATAAGTGTTAGTTTATTATAAATTATTATTATTATTCTATTATTTCTAGAATAATGATTTTAAATTTTCGGTTATTACAACTATTACCCCCTTAAAAGAAATTTCGCCCTCGAAATTTTTTCAAATAAGAATATAACTTATTGAATAAGTAACGGAAACAAAACTTTCATAGCAGAGTTACTAACTTATATAACAAGAATCTCCTACTTAAATATGCTTAATCATAACTAAGATATATAATCACATAAGGTAAGCATGAATGACCGTAAACAGAAGCAATTGATCATATATCAAAGAGCAAGATTTACCGTTACCTCAACTAAAATTCTATTGCTAGAATAGATTAGGGTATAGAGAGCGAATTGATTCTTCAGATTCCCATGTTGCTTCGCGTTCAGAGTGATTTTCCAGAGGATTTTAACAAACGGAATTACTTTCCTACGCATAACCCTTTCTTGTCGATCTAAGATGGCTTCTGGTTCTTCTTCATAGGACAAATCTTCGTGAATTGTAAGTAACGGATAACTAATGACATGGAGTGGATGATAATTATATCCTCTTAATGAGGAGACATGAAAAACGTTATGAACGTGAGAGAGATGAGGCGGTAAAGCTAGTCGATATGATACTTCTCCAATTCTTTCAAGGATTTCAAACGGACCAATGAAACGAGGACTAAGCTTCCCTTTAATTCCAAATCTATGAACACCACGCCAAGGTGATACCTTTAAGAATACGTGGTCACCAATTTTAAATTCTAGTGGTCGTCTATCTTGATCTGCATAGCTCTTTTGTCTGCTCTGAGCTTCTTTCAGTTTTTCTCGTGCCATAGTGACTTTTTCGTTTGTAATCTGAACTAATTCTGGCCCTTCAATAATCTTTTCTCCAACTTCATCCCAGCAGATCGGTGCGCGACATTTCCTACCGTATAAAAGCTCAAAAGGTGCCATGCCAATACTTGCTTGCCAACTATTGTTGTAAGCGAACTCAACAAGGCATAGATATTCATCCCAGTTTCCAGACCATTCAAGTGCACATGCTCGGAGCATGTCTTCCAAGGTCTGAATCGTGCGTTCTGACTGCCCATCTGTTTGTGGATGGAAAGCCGTACTAAACTACAGTCGTGTACCCCAAGCTGCCTGAAAACCTTTCCAAAATCGTGAGGTGAAACGTGGATCTCTATCGGAAACAATGGAAGATGGTGTGCCATGGAGTCGAATAATTTCTTGAAGAAATATTTCGGATAACTTACTAACCGAAAATCCTTGCTGAATCGGTAGAAAATGTGCTGATTTTGACAATCTATCGACAACAACCCATACAACATCATTCTTCTTGAAAGTCTTAGGCAAACCGGTAACAAAATCCATTGTGATCTCATCCCACTTCCATATGGGAATATCCAATGGCTGCAATAGACCACTTGCTCGTTTGTGTTCAATTTTCACTTGTTGGCAAGTGAGGCATTTACTTACGTATCGAGCAACGTCTTCCTTCATGCCATTCCACCAGAAGTTCTGTCTTAAGTCTCGATACATCTTAGTAGATCCTGGGTGAATTGAAAATGGTGAGCTGTGAGCTTCGGCTAACAATGACTCACGAAGGCTGGAGTCATCGGGTACACAAAGTCTTTTACCGCACCAAATCACCCCATGATGGTCTATACGAAATTCAGATTGCTTACCCACCTTAAGATTTTGCACAATTGCCCAGAGTTCTCCATCTTGCTTTTGTGCATCTTTGATCCGTGATATGAGGTCAGGTTCAATCTGCATTCTAGCTAGATATCCATCAGATTTACTAATCTGAAGCCAAATGTTCATCCTTTCAAGATCCCTCATAATATGAGGCTGAATTTGTAAGCAAGATATAGTCCCGGAATTCTTTCGGCTCAATGCATCAGCTACAACATTGGCTTTTCCTGGATGGTATTGAATATTAACGTCGTAATCTTTTAAAAGTTCTAACCACCTTCTTTGCCTCATATTTAGCTCCTTCTGCGTAAATATGTACTTGAGGCTCTTGTGGTCGGTAAAGATGTCACAACTCTCACCATACAGATAGTGTCGCCAAATCTTAAGTGCAAAAACAACTGCGGCTAGTTCTAAATCATGTGTAGGGTAGTTAACTTCATAAGGCTTTAACTGACGGGAGGCATAAGCGATAACCTTCCCATGTTGCATTAACACACAACCTAATCCTTTCTTTGAGGCATCACTATAGACTTGGTAACCTCCTGATCCAGAAGGTAGAGTGAGTATCGGAGAGGATACGAGTCGTTTCTTCAATTCTTCAAAGCTTTTATCTTGTTCCTCATTCCATGAGTACTTCACCCCTTTCCTTAGGAGTTTTGTGAGTGGTAAAGCAATGACCGAAAATCTTTCAACAAATCTTCAGTAATAGCCAGCAAGACCCAAGAAACTTCGTATTTCGGTAACAGAAGTAGGTCTTGGCCAATTTGTAATAGCTTCAACCTTTGTTGGGTCTACCATAATTCCCTCTGCTGATATGACATGACCTAGAAATGCCACTTGGCTAAGCCAAAAGTCACATTTGGAAAACTTAGCGTATAGCTTCTCATGCCGCAAGGTTCCAAGTACTGCATGTAGATGTGCTTCATGCTCTTCGCGACTCTTAGAATACACCAGAATGTCATCGATAAAGACAATAACGAATTTGTCTAGGAATTTGTGAAATACGCGATTCATCAAATCCATGAAGACTGCTGGTGCATTAGTTAACCCAAAGGGCATAACCAAAAATTCGTAATGACCATATCGAGTACGAAAGGCGGTCTTGGGAACATCATCATTTTTGATCTTTAGCTGATGGTAACCAGACCTCAGGTCGATTTTTGAAAAGAACTGAGCCCCCTGAAGTTGATCAAAGAGATCATCAATGCGAGGCAGAGGATACTGATTACGAATAGTAATCTTATTCAGTTCTCGGTAGTCAATACATAAACGCATACTACCATCTTTCTTCTTCACAAATAAGACCGGAGCACCCCAAGGTGAAACACTAGGTCTTATGAATCCTAGATCTAACAATTCTTGCAATTGTTCCTTCAACTCCTTCAGTTCCATCGGAGCCATACGGTATGGGGCTTTAGAAATAGGTTCGGCACCAGGGATCAAGTCGATGGTGAATTCTACCTGACGGTCGGGTGGTAATCCCGGAAGTTCATCCGGAAATACATCAGGATATTCACGAACAACGGAGTGGCTATCAATACTCTTAACACTAGCAGAATTATCCTTAATCGATGCTAGGAATCCAGTACAACCGTTTGATAAGAATTTTCGAGCCTTAAGCGCAGAGATAATTTTAAGGGATTTATGAGCTTGAGTTCCCTGATATATAATATCAGGATGATGAAGATCACCGAAAATAACACGACGGGAATGACAATCTATAGTTACGCGATGTCGAGACAACCAATCTATCCCTAGAATAACATCAAAGTCACACATATGTATTGGGAATAGGTCTGCCTTATACACAATAGATTCAATACGGATCGGACAATCTTTATATACGTAAGTGATTACGGATGAATTTTCCATGGGAGTGGAAATGGTTAAAGTATGATTTAAGAGAGTTGGTCTTATCGGAAGGTACTTAGTAAACGAGTGGGATACTAAAGAATGAGTCGCTCCTGTATCGAATAACACATAGATACTATGTTTACCAAGCTGAAGGGTTCCCGACACAGTACCCGGGACATTAGCAGTATCAGTAGCAGAAAGTGCGAAAACTCTTCCTCCAACATTGGGTTGGTTATTCTTCTTAGTGTCTTTCTTTGTACACTCCTTGATCATGTGTCCAGTTTGGCCACATCTAAAGCATGCTCCTGTAGTTCGGTGACATACGCCCTGATGTTACTTACCACAAGTATTACATAGAGGATATGTAATTTGATTTGGGTTCACATGTTGATTCAGTGGTTGAGCTCGAATAGGTTCTGCATACAACTGAATCTGGTTTTGAGCAGGCCTCGGGTTTTGCTGTCTAGGTTGCCATGGACGTGCCTGATTTCCAGAGTTTTGATTTCCTTGCACTTTGCGGTCTTGATGCTGTGGCGTAGTGGATGATTGGCCGATTGCCTGCTTAAATTGTCCTTCTTTGTTTCTCTTCTTATTATCCTCAGTTCGAGATAAAAATTATTTCCTCTCGAACTCAAAAGTTTTGATTGCATCAGCAACTTCGGAGATATCCTTAAATTTCATGTACATGATCGACTTCCGAATTCGATCATTGACTGCCCACTTGCATTTCTCGGCCTGTGCTTCTGCCGATCCTGCAACTTCTCCTACAATACTAGCCAACCTTGCAAATCGAGTAATGAACTCAGAGGCTGGTTCATCACTCCCCTGTCGAATCACTGCATACTCCCTGATATAAGCTTCTTTATCAGCGGTCGAAAAATACTTGTCGTAAAAGATATTACGAAAGTCGACCCATGAAAGATTAGTGTCAAAATCATCCCCTCCTTTGACTTGCTTATATCCTTCCCACCAAGTTTGCGCGTTATCTTCGAGTTTGTAGGTAGCCAATCTAACTTTGTATTGCTCCGGAACTCCAAGAACTCCGAAGATCTTTTCAACATGAGCTATCCAGTTTCTTGCTTCAACTGGATTAGTAGCCTGACTAAAGGATTTCGGCTTTTGTTTTTGGAATTTAGCGATCCATATGTCTATACTATAGGTAGTATGGTTCGTGGTATTTTCACGAGTTTCTCCACCAGAGATTGGATTTGTGTTATTACGTTCTGGAGGACGAGTTTGTTGAATAACGGCCTCAGCTGTTTGAGCAACAAGGTTTGGAAGCAACCCGGCAACAGCCTGGTTGATGGCATTAATTACGCTTGGATCAACTGGAGTCTCATTCGAAGAAGTGTTGTTACGCGTATGGTTAGTACGAGTACTCCTACGTAGCGGACGACGAGGAGGCATATCTATACGAATAAACATAGGAATTAAACCAAATAAGAGACCAAGTTGAATCCTATCATAGATATCTACCCATTCCTCACAGGTTTTAATTACTATCTTCAAGTTTTCTACAGGAAAGGGCCTTTGCTCTGATACCATAGCTGTAACACCCCAACCCGGAAGGGCTGACGTGTCACAATAACAGTATCATAAACAAAAGTCATACTTCCATTTATTTATTTATTGTACAAGGATACAACCACATGACAACTAAACTTAAGGTTTAATATACAAGCGGACACATTCGAATTGATTAACTAATATCTTCAGATTTATTCCTAAGCTTTATTCTTCTCTCTTTCCCCCGCCCAAAGTAACATGCGTACCTGTATATACAAAAATTTACGGAATGAGCCGAATGCTCAGTACGGAATATTTAGGCTCAAATAACAAAATAACGCTTTATAGAATTGTTATTCGGATGAAACTTGATGCAATTAACATAATTTCATAATCATATCTTACGGATGTACCCATGAGCAGACTTAAAACGTGACAATACACAGGTAGCTACTCCTGCATAATTATCACATGAGATGGCGAATTGGCATACCCGTTATCCACCTCCTTATACTTAAATCCTAGGATCGATCCATACGCCTCCTAATAGCTTATATGTACCACACTTGTACATAAGAGACGCCGTGAACTAATCTCTCCGTCACGGATGGAGCACATGATGTCGATGCCGCAACAACATGCTCGTGGGACACTCCACGAGAAGCGATACTCAGGGTATCAGAGTACAAATGGTCTTATTCACATAACTTATAAAACTTATTTTCATAACAAAACGGAACATATATTGGAACATGCGATAATGAGTACAACTAACATAATACTATCGCATGACATGAAAACTTGAATCAAATGATTAGAATAGAATTCGAACGGACTGTCAAATGAATCGATAATCAAAGACGTGAGGAGTTTTAAAAGATATATTACTTTAGTGGGTTATAACAATTTGAATATGAAGCAATAAGGAGTAGGGTAAGGATCCGTACCTTAACAATTCCAAAGTGATGCTAACTTGTGATAATATTTCAGATTTATACGGGCAGAGTTTAGACTACTGATTAGTCTTTTAACCTAATTTAAATAACATGCACACAACTAGGTTAGTAACTTAATACAGCCTTTACGATAACTCACGAGATCAAATTCTCACAACGAACGACAAAGTGCGATACTTAAACTCATCCATCGAATTAACGACGAACGACAAAGTACGATACTTAAACTCATCCCTCAAATTAACGACGAACGACAAAGTATAACCCTAATGTGGGCAGCACTTAAACATCCATTGGATATATTGATCGATCGGACAATGAATCGTAATAGCGATCGAGTTATTACCCTGTTCTGCAGCACCCCGCTATACTTAATTTGTGTTTCGTGTGTGTTAATTGTAGTATTCAGACGATAACTCGACGTGTATTTGGAGTTTCTTCGTCGTTTTTGTGCCCAGAATCAAGTGCCAACCTCTGCTATTTATACACGATTTTGGACTAGCTTACGGACCGTAAGCATTAACCCTTACGGTCCGTAAGGGACACATAATTCTTATAGGTTTTCCGTGTGTGGGACTAGGCCTGCTGACTTGACGAAATGGATAAATTCGAATTTTATAATAACTTATAAGGATAATCGTCAATAGGGAATACCCCCCCTGAGTTTTAGGGGCCCTGATCCTGATTCTGATTGTTCTGAAATTGGTAGGGTTTGTGCAGAATCACTTGGGTATCTTAATTAGGGTTTCCTATTGTATAATTTATAAATAATAATTATAGTTTTGGTTGATATATAGAAGGATGGATCATAAGATAAGTGTTAGTTTATTATAAATTATTATTATTATTCTATTATTTCTAGAATAATGATTTTAAATTTTCGGTTATTACAACTATTACCCCCTTAAAAGAAATTTCGTCCTCGAAATTTTTTCAAATAAGAATATAACTTATTGAATAAGTAACGGAAACAAAACTTTCATAGCAGAGTTACTAACTTATATAACAAGAATCTCCTACTTAAATATGCTTAATCATAACTAAGATATATAATCACATAAGGTAAGCATGAATGACCGTAAACAGAAGCAATTGATCATATATCAAAGAGCAAGATTTACCGTTACCTCAACTAAAATTCTATTGCTAGAATAGATTAGGGTATAGAGAGCGAATTGATTCTTCAGATTCCCATGTTGCTTCGCGTTCAGAGTGATTTTCCAGAGGATTTTAACAAACGGAATTACTTTCCTACGCATAACCCTTTCTTGTCGATCTAAGATGGCTTCTGGTTCTTCTTCATAGGACAAATCTTCGTGAATTGTAAGTAACGGATAACTAATGACATGGAGTGGATGATAATTATATCCTCTTAATGAGGAGACATGAAAAAACGTTATGAACGTGAGAGAGATGAGGCGGTAAAGCTAGTCGATATGATACTTCTCCAATTCTTTCAAGGATTTCAAACGGACCAATGAAACGAGGACTAAGCTTCCCTTTAATTCCAAATCTACGAACACCACGCCAAGGTGATACCTTTAAGAATACGTGGTCACCAATTTTAAATTCTAGTGGTCGTCTATCTTGATCTGCATAGCTCTTTTGTCTGCTCTGAGCTTCTTTCAGTTTTTCTCGTGCCATAGTGACTTTTTCGTTTGTAATATGAACTATTTCTGGCCCTTCAATAATCTTTTCTCCAACTTCATCCCAGCAGATCGGTGCGCGACAATTCCTACCGTATAAAAGCTCAAAAGGTGCCATGCCAATACTTGCTTGCCAACTATTGTTGTAAGCGAACTCAACAAGGCATAGATATTCATCCCAGTTTCCAGACCATTCAAGTGCACATGCTCGGAGCATGTCTTCCAAGGTCTGAATCGTGCGTTCTGACTGCCCATCTGTTTGTGGATGGAAAGCCGTACTAAACTTCAGTCGTGTACCCCAAGCTGCCTGAAAACCTTTCCAAAATCGTGAGGTGAAACGTGGATCTCTATCGGAAACAATGGAAGATGGTGTGCCATGGAGTCGAATAATTTCTTGAAGAAATATTTCGGATAACTTACTAACCGAAAATCCTTGCTGAATCGGTAGAAAATGTGCTGATTTTGACAATCTATCGACAACAACCCATACAACATCATTCTTCTTGAAAGTCTTAGGCAAACCGGTAACAAAATCCATTGTGATCTCATCCCACTTCCATATGGGAATATCCAATGGCTGCAATAGACCACTTGCTCGTTTGTGTTCAATTTTCACTTGTTGGCAAGTGAGGCATTTACTTACGTATCGAGCAACGTCTTCCTTCATGCCATTCCACCAGAAGTTCTGTCTTAAGTCTCGATACATCTTAGTAGATCCTGGGTGAATTGAAAATGGTGAGCTGTGAGCTTCGGCTAACAATGACTCACAAAGGCTGGAGTCATCGGGTACACAAAGTCTTTTACCGCACCAAATCACCCCATGATGGTCTATACGAAATTCAGATTGCTTACCCACCTTAAGATTTTGCACAATTGCCCAGAGTTCTCCATCTTGCTTTTGTGCATCTTTGATCCGTGATATGAGGTCAGGTTCAATCTGCATTCTAGCTAGATATCCATCAGATTTACTAATCTGAAGCCAAATGTTCATCCTTTCAAGATCCCTCATAATATGAGGCTGAATTTGTAAGCAAGATATAGTCCCGGAATTCTTTCGGCTCAATGCATCAGCTACAACATTGGCTTTGCCTGGATGGTATTGAATATTAACGTCGTAATCTTTTAAAAGTTCTAACCACCTTCTTTGCCTCATATTTAGCTCCTTCTGCGTAAATATGTACTTGAGGCTCTTGTGGTCGGTAAAGATGTCACAACTCTCACCATACAGATAGTGTCGCCAAATCTTAAGTGCAAAAACAACTGCGGCTAGTTCTAAATCATGTGTAGGGTAGTTAACTTCATAAGGCTTTAACTGACGGGAGGCATAAGCGATAACCTTCCCATGTTGCATTAACACACAACCTAATCCTTTCTTTGAGGCATCACTATAGACTTGGTAACCTCCTGATCCAGAAGGTAGAGTGAGTATCGGAGAGGATACGAGTCGTTTCTTCAATTCTTCAAAGCTTTTATCTTGTTCCTCATTCCATGAGTACTTCACCCCTTTCCTTAGGAGTTTTGTGAGTGGTAAAGCAATGACCGAAAATCTTTCAACAAATCTTCAGTAATAGCCAGCAAGACCCAAGAAACTTCGTATTTCGGTAACAGAAGTAGGTCTTGGCCAATTTGTAATAGCTTCAACCTTTGTTGGGTCTACCATAATTCCCTCTGCTGATATGACATGACCTAGAAATGCCACTTGGCTAAGCCAAAAGTCACATTTGGAAAACTTAGCGTATAGCTTCTCATGCCGCAAGGTTCCAAGTACTGCATGTAGATGTGCTTCATGCTCTTCGCGACTCTTAGAATACACCAGAATGTCATCGATAAAGACAATAACGAATTTGTCTAGGAATTTGTGAAATACGCGATTCATCAAATCCATGAAGACTGCTGGTGCATTAGTTAACCCAAAGGGCATAACCAAAAATTCGTAATGACCATATCGAGTACGAAAGGCGGTCTTGGGAACATCATCATTTTTGATCTTTAGCTGATGGTAACCAGACCTCAGGTCGATTTTTGAAAAGAACTGAGCCCCCTGAAGTTGATCAAAGAGATCACCAATGCGAGGCAGAGGATACTGATTACGAATAGTAATCTTATTCAGTTCTCGGTAGTCAATACATAAACGCATACTACCATCTTTCTTCTTCACAAATAAGACCGGAGCACCCCAAGGTGAAACACTAGGTCTTATGAATCCTAGATCTAACAATTCTTGCAATTGTTCCTTCAACTCCTTCAGTTCCATCGGAGCCATACGGTATGGGGCTTTAGAAATAGGTTCGGCACCAGGGATCAAGTCGATGGTGAATTCTACCTGACGGTCGGGTGGTAATCCCGGAAGTTCATCCGGAAATACATCAGGATATTCACGAACAACGGAGTGGCTATCAATACTCTTAACACTAGCAGAATTATCCTTAATCGATGCTAGGAATCCAGTACAACCGTTTGATAAGAATTTTCGAGCCTTAAGCGCAGAGATAATTTTAAGGGATTTATGAGCTTGAGTTCCCTGATATATAATATCAGGATGATGAAGATCACCGAAAATAACACGACGGGAATGACAATCTATAGTTACGCGATGTCGAGACAACCAATCTATCCCTAGAATAACATCAAAGTCACACATATGTATTGGGAATAGGTCTGCCTTATACACAATAGATTCAATACGGATCGGACAATCTTTATATACGTAAGTGATTACGGATGAATTTTCCATGGGAGTGGAAATGGTTAAAGTATGATTTAAGAGAGTTGGTCTTATCGGAAGGTACTTAGTAAACGAGTGGGATACTAAAGAATGAGTCGCTCCTGTATCGAATAACACATAGATACTATGTTTACCAAGCTGAAGGGTTCCCGACACAGTACCCGGGACATTAGCAGCATCAGTAGCAGAAAGTGCGAAAACTCTTCCTCCAACATTGGGTTGGTTATTCTTCTTAGTGTCTTTCTTTGTACACTCCTTGATCATGTGTCCAGTTTGGCCACATCTAAAGCATGCTCCTGTAGTTCGGTGACATACGCCCTGATGTTACTTACCACAAGTATTACATAGAGGATATGTAATTTGATTTGGGTTCACATGTTGATTCAGTGGTTGAGCTCGAATAGGTTCTGCATACAACTGAATCTGGTTTTGAGCAGGCCTCGGGTTTTGCTGTCTAGGTTGCCATGGACGTGCCTGATTTCTAGAGTTTTGATTTCCTTGCACTTTGCGGTCTTGATGTTGTGGCGTAGTGGATGATTGGCCGATTGCCTGCTTAAATTGTCCTTCTCTGTTTCTCTTCTTATTATCCTCAGTTCGAGATAAAAATTATTTCCTCTCGAACTCAAAAGTTTTGATTGCATCAGCAACTTCGGAGATATCCTTAAATTTCATGTACATGATCGACTTCCGAATTCGATCATTGACTGCCCACTTGCATTTCTCGGCCTGTGCTTCTGCCGATCCTGCAACTTCTCCTACAATACTAGCCAACCTTGCAAATCGAGTAATGAACTTAGAGGCTGGTTCATCACTCCCCTGTCGAATCACTGCATACTCCCTGATATAAGCTTCTTTATCAGCGGTCGAAAAATACTTGTCGTAAAAGATATTACGAAAGTCGACCCATGAAAGATTAGTGTCAAAATCATCCCCTCCTTTGACTTGCTTATATCCTTCCCACCAAGTTTGCGCGTCATCTTCGAGTTTGTAGGTAGCCAATCTAACTTTGTATTGCTCCGGAACTCCAAGAACTCCGAAGATCTTTTCAACATGAGCTATCCAGTTTCTTGCTTCAACTGGATTAGTAGCCTGACTAAAGGATTTCGGCTTTTGTTTTTGGAATTTAGCGATCCATATGTCTATACTATAGGTAGTATGGTTCGTGGTATTTTCACGAGTTTCTCCACCAGAGATTGGATTTGTGTTATTACGTTCTGGAGGACGAGTTTGTTGAATAACGGCCTCAGCTGTTTGAGCAACAAGGTTTGGAAGCAACCCGGCAACAGCCTGGTTGATGGCATTAATTACGCTTGGATCAACTGGAGTCTCATTCGAAGAAGTGTTGTTACGCGTATGGTTAGTATGAGTACTCCTACGTAGCGGATGACGAGGAGGCATATCTATATTAATAAACATAGGAATTAAACCAAATAAGAGACCAAGTTGAATCCTATCATAGATATCTACCCATTCCTCACAGGTTTTAATTACTATCTTCAAGTTTTCTACAGGAAAGGGCCTTTGCTCTGATACCATAGCTGTAACACCCCAACCCGGAAGGGCTGACGTGTCACAATAACAGTATCATAAACAAAAGTCATACTTCCATTTATTTATTTATTGTACAAGGATACAACCACATGACAACTAAACTTAAGGTTTAATATACAAGCGGACACATTCGACTTGATTAACTAATATCTTCAGATTTATTCCTAAGCTTTATTCTTCTCTCTTTCCCCCGCCCAAAGTAACATGCGTACCTGTATATACAAAAATTTACGGAATGAGCCGAATGCTCAGTACGGAATATTTAGGCTCAAATAACAAAATAACGCTTTATAGAATTGTTATTCGGATGAAACTTGATGCAATTAACATAATTTCATAATCATATCTTACGGATGTACCCATGAGCAGACTTAAAACGTGACAATACACAGGTAGCTACTCCTGCATAATTATCACATGAGATGGCGAATTGGCATACCCGTTATCCACCTCCTTATACTTAAATCCTAGGATCGATCCATACGCCTCCTAATAGCTTATATGTACCACACTTGTACTTAAGAGACGCCGTGAACTAATCTCTCCGTCACGGATGGAGCACATGATGTCGATGCCGCAACAACATGCTCGTGGGACACTCCACGAGAAGCGATACTCAGGGTATCAGAGTACAAATGGTCTTATTCACATAACTTATAAAACTTATTTTCATAACAAAACGGAACATATATTGGAACATGCGATAATGAGTACAACTAACATAATACTATCGCATGACATGAAAACTTGAATCAAATGATTAGAATAGAATTCGAACGGACTGTCAAATGAATCGATAATCAAAGACGTGAGGAGTTTTAAAAGATATATTACTTTAGTGGGTTATAACAATTTGAATATGAAGCAATAAGGAGTAGGGTAAGGATCCGTACCTTAACAATTCCAAAGTGATGCTAACTTGTGATAATATTTCAGATTTATACGGGCAGAGTTTAGACTACTGATTAGTCTTTTAACCTAATTTAAATAACATGCACACAACTAGGTTAGTAACTTAATACAGCCTTTACGATAACTCACGAGATCAAATTCTCACAACGAACGACAAAGTGCGATACTTAAACTCATCCATCGAATTAACGACGAACGACAAAGTACGATACTTAATCTCATCCATCGAATTAACGACGAACGACAAAGTATAACCCTAATGTGGGCAGCACTTAAACATCCATTGGATATATTGATCGATCGGACAATGAATCGTAATAGCGATCGAGTTATTACCCTGTTCTGCAGCACCCCGCTATACTTAATTTGTGTTTCGTGTGTGTTAATTGTAGTATTCAGACGATAACTCGACGTGTATTTGGAGTTTCTTCGTCGTTTTTGTGCCCAGAATCAAGTGCCAACCTCTGCTATTTATACACGATTTTGGACTAGCTTACGGACCGTAAGCATTAACCCTTACGGTCCGTAAGGGACACATAATTCTTATAGGTTTGCCGCGTGTGGGACTAGGCCTGCTGACTTGACGAAATGGATAAATTCGAATTTTATAATAACTTATAAGGATAATCGTCAATAGGGAATACCCCCCCCCCCCTGAGTTTTAGGGGCCCTGATCCTGATTCTGATTGTTCTGAAATTGGTAGGGTTTGTGCAGAATCACTTGGGTATCTTAATTAGGGTTTCCTATTGTATAATTTATAAATAATAATTATAGTTTTGGTTGATATATAGAAGGATGGATCATAAGATAAGTGTTAGTTTATTATAAATTATTATTATTATTCTATTATTTCTAGAATAATGATTTTAAATTTTCGGTTATTACAATGCCCCTCGATTTGCGGACCTTGTGCAGAGGTCCTCCCCACACACCATCAAAGCCTCCCATGGAAACTGTAACATGGCACACAAAAAAATCAATTAGTTTACACACGTGGATTTGATACACCTCTACTTCAGGATCACTTACCACTGTGCTACTGTTTAGTTATGTACATTGTGTAGTATTTTGAGATAAAAAATATGAAAAAGTAATTAAACAAATACAAATGTCGAAAATCAACTTTTGAGGCAATAACTGAAGCTTCTCTATTCACACCAATCTGCAAATATCCCAAGGTTACACATTTCTCTTATTGATATCTTCTCTTTGAGCTCCAAAATCCCTCCCACTCTCACTCCCATTCAACCATCTTCTTCCTTGGTTGTTGTTTCTCCTCTAACGTAACAAAACCATAAAAGAATGAAAATTAAAAAAAAATCTGAAATAGAAATATAAAAATTAAGGATCATGACTATGATTAAAGAAAATAATCTACAAATAGCAAAAACCCCTAGAACCAAAATTTATAGGGTTAATTGAACCACATACCATGCGATTATGGGTGTAACCTTCGATGGCATCCATAGGAGAGTTAAGAAGTAAAATCATGGTCCAAAGTTAAAGAACGAATACTGAAGATATTTTTATTTTTAACACTAATCTAGTAGTGACTCATCATCATATGCATAAGCTATGTTTAACAAAAAAACATACCAATATAGAAGTAATAGAAGACAAATTGATGCAAATGAAAAAATATGAACCATTCATAACCAATCAAGCAGATCTACCTGTTTGGTTCACAGGCTGAAACAATAATCTCCATGAGGTGGATAAACCTATTTTTTTCCATTATCATACTATTTAGTACTACAGACTCCAATTTAACCCATTTGCCTAAGTGGGTCGATTTAGCCTGTTCACAATAATACACATGGGCCAAACAAATAAAAGATTACAGAAGGCCAAACTAATAAAAGGTCAGCCAAAGTATTCTCAACCGCACAAAGACCCAAAAATTGTTGGAAAAATAGGTGAAAATAGCATTTTTCACAAATATAGGAAAATGATTTTTTCCTATTTTGGACTAGAAATAAATATAATAAAATGAGCGGGTTTTATATATTTATTTATGGGGTTGTGTTCTACGTTGGGAGAGCTTCGCAACGAACTAAACCACGTCCAAAACGGAGCTAAGATGAATGAGATATCGATGCTCAAAGTTGGGTGTTTGGAACATTCAATGCTGAAACAAAAGGGAAAGTAGCACCTTGTCCCACATAGGAGGAGAGATGGAACTTAAATGGGTATTTAAGGTGGAACTCTCCATCCTTATTGTTTCATGGAAGCACTCACTAGTGTCCTCGCGAAGGGTGCCGAGCACCCTAACTCGCACTCGCACTCGCACACGCTCGCGCGCGTGGCGTGGGCGATGAGGCGCAATGTGGCGCTTTGATGGCGCACTTTGCACTTCGCACGCTCGCATCGCCGCGAGCCGCTTGAGAGCCGCCTTTGTATTTTTGACCACGTGCGCGTGGTGGAGCACAAGGGTTGCAAGGACCAAGTGGTAGGTGATGCGGCGCATGACGTGGCAGTCATGCGCATGCGCGCGCGGGTGCACGCATGGTGCATAGGTCCTGCTGTGTCGTGTGCGGCGCACCAGAGTGAGCCAATACGGCGCGACTGTGTGGCGCGCTAGTATAGGCTCACAGGTGACGTGGCGCACGCCCGCATGGACTTGAGCCAAGAGGACGCACCGTGCATGGTGACGTGGCGCATGCGCGCACGACTGTGATTCAAGAGGCCGCACCACGCATGGGCGCGCGGCGCACGGCTGTGAGCCAAGAGGCCGCACCGCGTATGGACGCGCGCGCGCAGAAAGCTTCCAGCATTGAATAACAGAGCAGTTTCAGTCCAGCTTCGTAACTGACGAGTTAACTGGCTTTGACTGAGAATTAAATGATGTATTAAATTGCATTGAAGACGTTTAATGCAATTTAAACCTCTCTTTGATTCGTTTTTGACTGTTTCGACTTAGGAGCTGTATAAATACAGCTCCATACCCAGCAGAAGAGTTCACCAGCTACACAACAGCAATTCTACCTTTCTCTCCACAATTTTTCTGATCTTTCTCTTGCAAGTTCAAGGTAACCTTCGGGTTGTAGGCGAACTCCGGCAGTACTACTGCTCCGGCTGTTGTACCCTGGGAAACAAAACGAGTACTCTTGGGAGACTCGGAATTTGTTTTAAGGGAAGCGTGTTGAACACGTGCCTCAGTCACTCTGTTTCTACCCCTTTCTTGTATTTGGTTTATTTTCAGTTGTATTTGTAATTGTATTTTTGTCTTTCTCTTTTCTGTTTGTAATCAGTATTAATAAAATTTGTTTATTTTATTTAAATTACGCGAACGGTTCCTACAATCTTAAAACAAATTTTTAAAACCGTTCGTAAAATCAAAACCATTCTGTTTGTGATTCAAACCAGTTTTGTTTTCACTCAGTTTGTGTTTTAAAAACAGATTTTTTTTGGTTTTCACCTTCAAAGGAGCGACTTTGGTTGAAAACCATTCTGGTTACTTTCAGTTTTTTGTCCTAAAATTGCTAAACTTTCTGATTTGGTCTTCAAAGTTGGACTTAGAAGCCAATTAGTAAGTTTTAAATATTATAAATTTTCTGTTTTTGGTCTTCAAAGTTGGACTTAGAAGCCGAAACAGTAAATTGTGGTAAATTAAAATTTAGTAGTTTCCTTCTGGTTTGTGCGTAAATCAGAATTTTTGACTAAAAATTTTAATTTTTTTTTTTCAGAATGTCGACCTCAAACAACAACAATACGAATGTTGTCGTTGGAACCCCTGCCAACACTGTGGGAGCGTCCACAGTGGCAAATCATGCTGAAAGACCTGAGAAGTTCTCGGGTCTACACTTCAAGCGGTGGCAACAGAAGATGTTCTTCTACTTGACCACCATGAACCTTGCGAGGTTCTTGACGGAAACCGCTCCCCAACCTGCGGAAGGGGAGACCGACGCTCAGGCTCTGAGCGCGGTAGATGCGTGGAAGCATTCGGATTTCATATGTCGAGGCTATGTACTCAACGGTCTCTCGGATGCCCTGTATAATGTGTACTATAATATCAAGACTTCCAAAGAGTTATGGGAGTCCTTGGAGAAAAAGTACAAAACGGAGGATGCGGGAACAAAGAAATTTGTTGTCGCCCGTTTCTTGGACTTCAAAATGGTTGATAACAAGCCGGTTATGAACCAAGTCCAAGAGTTGCAAATTATACTAAATGACATCCATGCCGAGGGAATGGTACTTAGCGAGACATTTCAAGTGGCAGCCATGATTGAGAAATTACCTCCTGCTTGGTTGGATTTTAAGAATTATCTTAAACACAAGCGGAAGGAAATGTCGGTGGAGGACCTTGTTCTTCGTCTTCGTATAGAAGAGGAGAATAGGATCGCCCTAAAAAACAGCCTTGTGCAGCCTAGTGCTAGCGCAAATCTGGTCGAGCATGGGCAATCCTCTAAAGGCGCCAAGGGCAAGGGGAAAAAGGACAAAGGGAAAGCAAAGGCTAGCAAACTTGGACCGAAGAAAGGGGTTGCGAAAAAGAAACCTCCAACGTTCCAAGGGACTTGTTACAACTGTGACGAGCCGGGGCATCGGGCTAACCAATGCAAGAAACCAAAGCGTGAGCGTGCGCACATGGTGGATGAAGACGGAATGCCTTTGGTGGCAATGATTTCCGACAAAAGTGCAATGATGGATGAGGTCAATACGGTGACCAATACTCCAAAAGGTTGGTGGGTTGATACGGGAGCGACCCGTCATGTTTGTGCAGACAAAACCCTCTTTACCACCTTCAAGGCGCTTGAAGGAGATGAGAAGCTGTATATGGGCAATGCAGCCACCGCTGACATCATGGGTGAAGGAACGGTGATCTTGAAGTGGACCTCAGGAAAGGAGCTCACTCTAAGCAACGTGTTGTATGTCCCGGACTTGCGGAAGAATCTAGTCTCGGGATGGTTGCTTAACAAGTTTGGATTTCGTTTAGTATTTGAGAGCGATCAATTTGTACTTACTAAACGAGGAACGTATGTTGGTAAGGGCTACGCCCAAAATGGCATGTTTAAATTGAATGTAATGGCTGTCAAAAAGATGAATAAAATTGCTACTACTTCTACTTATATGCTTGAGTTTTCTGATTCAAATAAATGGCATGGTAGATTAGGTCACGTTAATTTTAATTCAATACGACGTTTAATCAATTTAAATTGTATACCAACATTCCATCTTGATTCACACTATAAATGTGAAACTTGTGTAGAATCCAAACTTACAAGAACATCATCCAAATCGGTTGAACGAATAACCGAACCCCTTGATTTAATTCACACTGATATTTGTGATTTAAAAGCGGTACCCACAAGAGGTGGAAATAAGTACTTCATCACGTTTATTGACGATAGTACTAAATATTGCTATGTATATTTACTAAAAAGTAAAGATGAAGCAATAAGTAAATTTATCTTGTATAAAAATGAAGTTGAGAATCAACTTCAAAAGAAGATAAAAGCTTTGCAAAGCGACCGAGGAGGCGAATATGTTGCACCTTTTGCCGATTTATGCGCAAAAAGTGGCATTGTACATGAGTGTACACCTCCTTATTCTCCACAATCAAATGGCGTGGCGGAACGAAAGAACCGCACATTGAAAGAAATGATGAACGCCATGTTGATAAGTTCTGGGGTGAGCCATGACATGTGGGGGGAAGCCATTCTCTCGGCTAACTATCTTTTGAATAAGATACCACTCAAAAAGAGAGACGAAACTCCATATGAGTTATGGAAAAGGAAAAAACCTTCCTACAAATACTTGAAAGTGTGGGGGTGCCTAGCAAAGGTGACTGTGCCACCTCCTAAGGCTCTTAGGATAGGACCCAAAACTGTTGATTGCATATTCATTGGGTATGCGCATCAAAGTAGTGCACATCGCTTTCTTGTACATGAGTCCAAGAACCCTGATGTACACAATGACACTATCATGGAGGTGAATCCTAACGTAGTTTCGTATTTTGAAAATGTGTTTCCTTTGAGAAGACAAACACATACAACTTCATCAACAGCACTTGATGAGGCGGGTCCAAGTTCATCTACATGGTTAGATGAAGCGGGTCCAAGTTCATCTACGCGGATAGATGAAACACACGATCAACCTGAGGTTGACGAGGGTGATCGTAGGCGAAGCAAAAGGCCAAGGGTTGAAAAATCCTTCGGTCCTGACTTCGTTAGCTATATGGTTGAGGGCGAGCCCAATACATATCGCGAAGCGGTTTCTTCTTCGGAAGGACCTCAATGGAAAGAAGCAATAAAGAACGAGATTGATTCTATATTGCAAAATCATACTTGGGAGTTAGTAGATCTTCCACCTGGTTGCAAACCACTTGGATATCGTTGGATATTCAAAAGGAAGATGAAAACTGATGGAAGTATTGATAAATACAAGGCTAGGTTGGTGATTAAAGGATTTAGACAAAAGGAAGGTCTAGATTACTTTGATACCTACTCGCCTGTGACGCGCATAACCTCGATTAGATTGGTTCTTGCTATAGCGGCTTTAAGAAATTTGGAAGTTCACCAAATGGATGTTAAAACCGCATTTCTAAATGGCGATTTAGAAGAAGAGATTTACATGGAGCAACCTGAAGGTTTCTCCGCCCCAGGTCAAGAGGGTAAAGTGTGTAAACTCGTCAAGTCTTTGTATGGCTTGAAGCAAGCACCAAAACAATGGCACCAAAAGTTTGATCATGTCATGCTTGACAATGGTTTCAAAATAAATGAGTGCGACAAATGTGTTTATTTCAAAGACACAAATGAAGGTTATGTAATCTTATGTCTTTACGTAGACGATATGCTTATCATTGGGAGTAATGATAAAATTATCAAGGCTACTAAAAACATGTTGAAAGCGAGATTTGATATGAAAGACATGGGTTTAGCGGATGTGATTCTTGGAGTAAAGATCTTAAGAACCCAAGATGGTCTTGTCTTAAGTCAATCTCACTATGTGGATAAGATTCTTGAAAAATTCAACTCGGGAGATACAAGTGTAGCTCGAACTCCAGTTGATACCTCTCAACATCTCAAGAAGAATAAAGGAGAGGGAGTTGCTCAGTTAGAGTATTCAAGAATTATTGGCAGTCTAATGTATCTAATGACATGTACTAGACCCGACTTGGCTTACGCGGTGAGTAGGCTAAGTAGATACACCAGTAATCCGTGCGCGGATCATTGGAAAGCTATCACGAGGGTGCTTAAATACATAAGATACACAAGAGATTATGGACTGCATTATACCCGACAACCAGCAGTGATCGAAGGATACACTGATGCAAACTGGATATCGGATAATAAAGATTCCAAATCAACAAGTGGTTATGTGTTTACACTTGGAGGAGCTGCTATTGCTTGGAAGTCTTCTAAGCAAACGGTCATAGCGAGATCCACAATGGAATCTGAATTTATCGCCTTGGATAAGTCAGGCGAGGAGGCGGAATGGCTACGTCAATTCGTGGAAGATATTCCAAGATGGCTAAAGCCTTTGCCAGCCATATGTGTACATTGTGATAGCCAATCAGCGATTGGTAGAGCTCAAAGCTTGATGTACAATGGCAGATCAAGGCATATGCGACGTAGACATAACACGATACGACAAATACTCTCAACGGGTGTTATCACAATTGATTATGTGAGATCAGCGGATAACATTGCGGACCCGTTTACAAAAGGCTTAAGCAGAGAGTTAGTAGAAACGTCGTCAAGAGGAATGGGACTAAAGCCCGTGGTAAATGGGAATATGAGGGAAACCTAACTTAGTTGACTGGAGATCCCAAGATCTAAGTTCAATAGGACAACTTAATCATATTACCAAACGGAGTCACTGTGGGGGAGTACCCCAAACTAATTAAAAAGGGAGTTATTTATACTTCCTAGTCCATTCCAATCAGTGACATTGAAGTGAGGCTAAGCATATTAAGGTTAACGATTACGGGAAATCAAATAACCATGATGCTTTTAATGATTCAAAGGAATCACCTATGTTAGAGTGAAGTAGGGTCGCTTCAAATGGATTTGTGGGGTGCGCAAATCCTAGAGCTCTCGCAGAACCAGGCTAGTGTTCCAGGACCATAATAGGACACGACAATGAGGATTTGGCCAAACCAGGGAGAGTATTGTGTGAAGGGTATTGTCGTTTACACAAATGGGGGTATGTTCAAGGACATCGCGTCTACACACCGCTAGTAAGCTAAGTGCGCTTCACAAAAGAAGGTTCAAAGGCTTCAACCTACCTATCTTGCAATACTCAACTGTCGAAGTTTATCGTTGAAAAGTGTAAGGAAAAGATCCATTTCCATACATGTGGGGGATTGTTGGAAATTTGATGAAAATAGCATTTTTCATGTGGGGGATTGTTGGAAAAATAGGTGAAAATAGCATTTTTCACAAATATAGGAAAATGATTTTTTCCTATTTTGGACTAGAAATAAATATAATAAAATGAGCGGGTTTTATATATTTATTTATGGGGTTGTGTTCTACGTTGGGAGAGCTTCGCAACGAACTAAACCACGTCCAAAACGGAGCTAAGATGAATGAGATATCGATGCTCAAAGTTGGGTGTTTGGAACATTCAATGCTGAAACAAAAGGGAAAGTAGCACCTTGTCCCACATAGGAGGAGAGATGGAACTTAAATGGGTATTTAAGGTGGAACTCTCCATCCTTATTGTTTCATGGAAGCACTCACTAGTGTCCTCGCGAAGGGTGCGGAGCACCCTAACTCGCACTCGCACTCGCACACGCTCGCGCGCGCGCGTGGCGTGGGCGATGAGGCGCAATGTGGCGCTTTGATGGCGCACTTTGCACAGCACAAGGGTTGCAAGGACCAAGTGGTAGGTGATGCGGCGCATGACGTGGCAGTCATGCGCATGCGCGCGCGGGTGCACGCATGGTGCATAGGTCCTGCTGTGTCGTGTGCGGCGCACCAGAGTGAGCCAATACGGCGCGACTGTGTGGCGCGCTAGTATAGGCTCACAGGTGACGTGGCGCACGCCCGCATGGACTTGAGCCAAGAGGACGCACCGTGCATGGTGACGTGGCGCATGCGCGCACGACTGTGATTCAAGAGGCCGCACCACGCATGGGCGCGCGGCGCACGGCTGTGAGCCAAGATGCCGCACCGCGCATGGACGCGCGGCGCACGGCTGTGAGCCAAGAGGCCGCACCGCGTATGGACGCGCGCGCGCAGAAAGCTTCCAGCATTGAATAACAGAGCAGTTTCAGTCCAGCTTCGTAACTGACGAGTTAACTGGCTTTGACTGAGAATTAAATGACGTATTAAATTGCATTGAAGACGTTTAATGCAATTTAAACCTCTCTTTGATTCGTTTTTGACTGTTTCGACTTAGGAGCTGTATAAATACAGCTCCATACCCAGCAGAAGAGATCACCAGCTACACAACAGCAATTCTACCTTTCTCTCCACAATTTTTCTGATCTTTCTCTTGCAAGTTCAAGGTAACCTTCGGGTTGTAGGCGAACTCCGGCAGTACTACTGCTCCGGCTGTTGTACCCTGGGAAACAAAACGAGTACTCTTGGGAGACTCGGAATTTGTTTTAAGGGAAGCGTGTTGAACACGTGCCTCAGTCACTCTGTTTCTACCCCTTTCTTGTATTTGGTTTATTTTCAGTTGTATTTGTAATTGTATTTTTGTCTTTCTCTTTTCTGTTTGTAATCAGTATTAATAAAATTTGTTTATTTTATTTAAATTACGCGAACGGTTCCTACAAAAATCACTATTTTATATATGAATGAATAGATTTGACATTTGGCCGATTTAGTTTTAAAAATGAATCAACACATTTCTAATTAAAAATTAAAAAATATGGATAAAAAGTGCCAAGGCTTGACCCCATCCAATCTGTTTGGACCTATATTAAAAAAATGTTGACCCGAGCTGGTCCAATTTGCCTACAGTTATCTCGATCTTCTGTTTTAATACATACCAAAACTATAAGCTTCACACTGATTCTTGCAGGCATCACCATTGTTGTCTTTCTAGTACCAGTTTCACCAACCAAACGAACACGCTCGTCATATTTGACAGATCCGGCTATTCTATCCAAGATATGAAATGAAGTACGAATCTCAACGAATGATCTGATCACACGAAACACTTTATAAAAGCAAGTTGAATAAACTAAAAACTGAAACGAAAAACAACATTAGAAATAATGTAAATAACATGAAATGGGAACCCACATGTTATCATGTTCTCTGAAGAGCTACTCATCCAATATGTACCTTAGACCGCAAGTCCTGCATATAAATATAGAATGTTAAGAAAAAAAATAATAATTACACACTATGCCGTACGAATGTAGTTAGTTACAGAAATCAAAACCTTGACAAGAACAAAAAATATTGTATTGGCATTTGAAATATGCATTTCCCAAATCTCGAACAACTCTCTCATATTTCTTAAGCGCATTTCCACTAAACTTGTAGAGGTTGAGAAAACATCCACAGTCTGCTAAAACACAAATTTGTTAACAACCCACGATTTTTACAAATGTAATCAATAGAGAAAAGGGAGGAGAAGAACTGATAATATGAAAACCTCTTGATAGATGCACTTAGCCACATCAACTGGCAAATTATCCCATGCAATAGATAACCCAAATCAACAATTCTCTTGCAGCACTTTAAAACATGCCTGCCAGTACAAAAAGATAACTGAATACATCAAAACGCAATCGACCAAGAGAAAAATAGATGCAACAGGAGTGGATGATATGCATTTAAGAAACCCCAAACATTCATAAATCGATTAGAAATGCGAGAAACTATAACGATTTAATAAAACAAAATACGGAACAAAACACTAAAACAGAAAAGGGAAGCACCAAAATCATAACTAACTTACTTTAGCAGAAATCTTCTAAGGTTCAGACGTCGGCGATCGAATAGGTGATGAGACTTCAATCGAAGAGAGTGGACAGAGAAGAGAATAACTGTGGCGGCCTAGGGCTCCAGAGAACTTGTGATAAGGGAAATCGATGTTACTGATTTAAGGGGGGAGCTGATTCATCCGATGAAAAGAATTGGGTTTGGGGGTGTTGTGATTGATTTAGGGTTTTAATCATAGGGGTGGCTCAAGGTAGGAGAAGGCGACCTGAGAAGAAAATACGCCACGTGTAAAAAGTGCCACATGGCAGTAAGAGGGTTCTATAAACGTAGGAGAAAATTAGAGATGCAGGCTGAAAAACATTTTTATTTATAAGTATAAAAAGATAAAAGATATATTTGATTGTTATCATGTTGAAAAACCTTGGAATTGTTAATGGTGGTTTTGAATATGATGAATAAAATGAGAAGAAACAGAGAATTTTCATTTTTAACTGGTGGGCTGAGCAGCTAGGTTGTGGCTTTGTTTAGGCATTCTTCATTGGGCCTAAACCTACTCATGGTTTCTTTGCTAATGGGCTTGAAGCCCACCTATCTATACTATATAATAAAAGAAACCAACGTTGGGACACTTGTCATTATTCTAGACCATCCTTAATTGTAGATAATTATTATTTAATTTAAATCAAATTAATATAAATCTTATCATGGATGAACACTAAAACAAGATTTTTTTATAATATTAAAAAAATATTAAATATATTCTAATTTGAGGTTATAATCATTATCTTGCGAAGATAAAAACAATCCGATCAAGGATCACGATCTTAACACCATGTTTAAATTTAACATAATAATTTCATTTTTTTTTTCATCTTTTCATTAAAATATTTAACATTTTTATATAAGACATGTTAAATTGAGTTTTAGCTAAATATTTAGCATCTATGTCTAGATCTATAATTTATATAATAAAAAAAAACCAACTTTGGGACACTTGTCATTATTATAGACCATCCTTAATTGTAGATAATTATTATTTAATTTAAATCAAATTAATATAAATCTTTCAACCCTAAACTATTGGTATAAACTTAACTTCAAATCGTAAAGTCTTATCTAAACAAAAAAACATTGTATGCATATTATTTATTGTTAATGTTATTATTGTTAACTATGAGAAATTATATTAAACAACTTATTAATCAAACCAAAAATTTAAAATAGTATTAACCTAATTTAAAAAATAATAAAAAAAATCCATTTTTATTTAACCCGCACAACAAACGAGGTTTTTAAAGATATAATTTTAAAGAATTTTTTAACAATAGATAGACCCGTGTAATACACAGGGTTTTTAAATATATAACATTTTTTTATTATTTGCTATATAAAATTAGCTTTATTCAACCTCTACAATACACGGAGTTTTTTAAAATATAAATTTTTTTATTGTTTCGTATATAAAATTTCATTTATTCAACCCGCACAATAAACGAGGTTCTTAAAGATATAATTTTTTTATTATTTAATATATAAAATCATATTTACACAATACATGTAATAAATGAGGTTTTTAAAAATATAATATTTTTTTATTTAGTATATATAAAATTACATTTATTCAACCCGTGTAATACACGGGGTTCTAAACTAGTTAAAAGATAAAGAAAAAGGGGTGGCCACGAGGGATTTGGACTTTGAGGACTGCATAGGTTAATTTCCTATATAAACTAATTAATAAATATGATTATGTTTCAATAATTAATAACTGTTATATTGAAACAAGCAATTGATTTGTATGGGTATTAAATCTAATTATTCATTTTTTATTACATAATTTTTTCTCACCATAAAACCTAACTAATTTAGTTAAATTGTTTTCTTGTATTTATTTCCCAATTTAAAGTTATTATTTCAATAAAATAAACTTGTTAATGGTTTGAGTCAACAAGGGGTCAAAACCAGCTTTGTTTCGAACTGGCTTTTTAGGCGGAAAAAAAAGTCGTTTCAAAATCGGGTTTTAACTAGTTTGGTTCGGGTTTTACCATTCGATGTATATGTTCCCACACCGATTACAACCCATATGCTTGGGTCGATTCAGAACCAATTTCAATACCGGTCCCGGTTCCGAATTACAAACATGCTATTGTTAACCAGTTTTCTTTTTTTTCACTTCCTTAACCCTAGTAATATTAAGCTAGGCTCAAATGACTTGTTTAAGAAGCTGGACTTGGCCTAACTTAATCAACAATGACCTATGTGACTCAAACCACTTAAATCTTCTCATCTTTGGAGACGAATGGAGTTCACTTTCGGCCACCATGCCACCGTTATCCCTTACTTTATTTTCATATGTTTTTTTTCCAAACCAGTTTAGGTTTGAGTCAACAAAAGTCAAAACCAATTTCTCTTGGAAGTGGTTTTTGAGGGGAAAAAGGTTGGTTTCAAAAGTAGGGTTAATCAATTGGGCTCAGGTTTAATTGGACCAGTTTGAAACCAAATACAAAGAAACCAGTTTTTAATCATCTCCCTGACCCTAGTAATATTAAGTTGGGCTTAAGTGACTTTGTTTAACAAGTTGGACTTGGCCCAGTTAATCTTCTTCCCGTGGAGACGAACGGAGTTCACTTCCGGCCATCGTGTCGTCATCGCCCATTCATACGAACTTAGACTATGGGGTATGGGGCGGGGGTTTGGGGAAAACGCCCAAGCCACCACCCCGGGTGGGCTTGGGTTGGGGCGTGGCCCTTGGGGCTTGGGTTTCAAGCCGGGCGTGGGGCGGTCTGGCCAAGCTGACATGGCGGGCTCTCACTGGACAAACCAAACTAGCCGTTGGCCAACGGCTATCTTAAAAAAAAAATTTCACTATAAAACTCACATTTTTCTTCCATTTTTTCCCACATTCAACCACATCTTCTATAAAATCATCTTCAATTCTCCTTCTACAAAACGAAAAAATGCATCCTCATAACCGTCCTTTTGACCCGAACAACCCGTATGCATTCCAAGAAAATAATCCTAGCCCACCTGTAACGCCTCGTATTTTCGTATTTCTACGTTATAAAGTTCATATTCGTATTCTATTTTCGAGGCGTTAATTGTAATAAAATTTGTATTTTATACATAATTATTGTTCGCGCAACTAATCGTTTAAATACGTATTTATACCCAAACCGGTACTTTTTGGTTTGTAATTACGCGGTAACGAACCGACGAACGAACGTGCCAATGTCAACTACCTACACTATTTCATATATTTTTGAATTTAAAATTATAATTTATGGCATTACGGAGGGTTCGATTGTGATAACGGGTCTCGTAGGAGGTTACGAGCCACCTAAAACACGGGGATTGGGCTTGTGGGCCTTGGGCCCAAGCCCAAAGCCCACTAATTAAACCCTAATTATATAGCACTAGTTAAAACCTAAATCCCATTCTTTTTTTTACCAGCCGATACCCCTTATTCTTCCCCCCCCCCCCCCAATTCCTTCTTGCAACCTTCATCCCCTTCACAATTCAAAACCACAAACAAACCACTCCACAAGTTCACACACTCTCTATCTCTCTCGGTTATGGGGGTGCTTGGGATTCCTTTTCAACTTCTCCTTCTCAAAAAGTCCTTCTCAAATCCAGAAGTGAGAAATCCTTACTTCTCAAAAACTCCTTTTTGAAGACATAATTAGTACTGAAAGTCCTTTTTTTCATGGTGTTTGGAATTCCTTATGCTTCAAAAGTTCTTCTCAGATGATGTTTGGGTTTCCTTCTCAAAAGTCCTTATGGGCTCCAAAAGTCACTTTTAAAAGGAATCCCAAACACCCCCTATACCTGCAGACACAAAGAAGGGTGTCTTCTTCAAACACACAGTCAACCACACCAACTGCACCCCGTCCCCTTGTCTTCTCCGGTCACCAAAGCAGAGCCGGTGCCGGTGGTTTTCCGGCCACTCACGCACTCCCCCCTGTTAAACGAAGATGAACAACCACCACCACCACCACCACTATCTAGTGGCGGCGACGATGGTGCAACGAGACCGAGAAGAGAGAGAGACCGAGAAGAGAGAGGGAGTCGGAGAGCCGACGTTGCCAGCGACGTCACCGGCGACCAGAGCGGCTAGCGGCGGCGATACTTCCTGTCTCCAATGATGACGATGCGGCGGTGGTGTTTTGCCTCTTTCGACGAGTTTAACCATCTATTCATGTTCGAATTCAAGCATTGTTACGATTTAAATTTTTAGATTTCTATTCAGTTTTGGTTGTTTCAGGTCTTACCAAAGCAGGTCAAACCGGGTCAAACACTAATTTTTAAGGGCCAAACATGATTCAGAATCGGGTTGCCTTGGTTCAGTTCAGCCTTGGTTCGAGGATGGTCCAGATTCGGGTCGGTTTCTCCTCTCGGGTCAAGTGCGGGTCAGATTCATGCTCAAATCTGAGTTGTTTCGGGTTCGAGATTGTGTTCGGTTTCGAGTCAGTCACGAGACGATTCGGGTCAAGTTGTAGTACTGTCAACCTTGGTCAACCTGGTCAAAGATGGTCAACAGTGGCTTCGGTTCGAGTCTGGGTTCAGTTCGGTCAACTCCGGTCAGCTGAGGTCAAACTCGGTCAACGTGAGCTCGGTAAACTTTTGACGCCGTAAATTTCATTAAGTTATTTATATTGTTTGTATATGTTGTATAGTTTAAAACCGAGATCGATACAAAATACTTATTGATTAATTATGTTTTGACACATCGATAGAACTATTATATACAATTTGATATTTCGTTGATTATTGTTGCGCTTTGACAACAATAAGCGACAACTTGTGTTGTCGGGATCATCCGAAAACAGAGGAAGCTCTGCCCGATTTTCGTAAAAATCCATAATTCAAAATGCATTAGAGTTATAAAACTAAACTTAACGGATTCAAATAATCTTTATAAAAATAAAAACAAAAGCATATTTATTATATCAATAATCCTATAATTTCCGAATTCTCTCAAATTCCTTGAATTTGCAAGGACAAGACTCGACTTCTTCAAGAACTAAAAGGGGACCTCGGTGTCCCATCCTCCAACTCTGCGACTCTTCGCGGGATCACCCAGGGGAAGCTTTGCAAAACAGTGAGCATACTCGATCCCCTTTTTACGCCTTACTATTTTTGGGGACAATACATGTACTTAAAAAAAATCAGTTATACAACTTACGTGTTATACTTGTAGTCTTATGTGTTTTACTTGTAACCTTACGTGTTATACTTGCAAATCATATGTGTCATAAATTGTAGATCGCGTGTAATGTTTACATTAATCTAGTATATTAGTTACGCATGCGAAGTTGATTAAAATACTTCCTTATCTATATTTATATCCAAAACTTGTATGCTCGCCAATGTTTTTGTATTGAACTATGCTTTAACATGTATTGCAAGTTTTGATGATGCAAGGAATCTAGTAGGATTGCCTAGAAACGCATTTAAATTTTTATACTTGTGGCATTGTAATTTACTTTCAAACCTGTTGTATTTTGTTCCAAATCTTGTAATAAACCATTATCATGAAATGAAATTTATTTACTTGAATACTTGTATTTATTATTTATTTCAACTTGTGGTATTTCTAGTGCAAGCAATGTAAAATGTAATCATTAAATATACTTGACACAAATAGCGTTATGAAGTCTCTTGCAATCTTCACACTTCGTCTCATCCCGATGTTTCCGCCATTGGTTGGGGTGTGACAGATTGGTATCAGAGTCATAACTATAGAGAATTAGGTAGAATTGCCATGTTCGACCTAGTCTATAGTCTAAGTACCAAAATTTGACCATTCCTTATTCTTGCTTACTATGTGATTCTTCCTATTTGCTTCTACCTCTTCTTTTGTCCAAATATACAATGTGTCTTTTATAAAACATTTCACACAATACATACTTGAAGATACTCATATTCCACAATCGAAACGACTCACTAGAATAGGGGTGATTCCCGCTTTTGGTGACGAATTTCAATCCACCTTACATGTTATTTTGCACGAAATTTCACCATCAAGTCAGGAGTGATATCCGTATCTTGATGAGAATTTCTATTTCATACTCTGGTGGTTCCTCTTTGATGAGTCGAGATTTTATCTTGTTTCGTTCAATAACCCACATTTTTGGGGACGGAATTTTCAAGCTAGGATTGATATCCACACCTTGGTGACTGGTTCCACTCTTCGATTTTCAATCTCGCCAAAGTTTCGTAGTTTCGATCAAATTAGGGACATGTACTAACTGGAAGGGTAAAATACCGTTAATCGCCTGGCGACGAGAGTATTATGCCTATTAGGCCAAAGCATGTCTCCCTGATTCGAAAGGACTTGCGATGCACTTTGGAATAGTCGAAGCTTCTAAACCCGAAGCACTCCAATACTTATCAAGCCTCTCTTTTATATTAACTTAACTTTTATGCGATTTAATACTTGTTACCTAATCATCGTTTTACACAATAAATTAATACACGCATACTGATACGTTATACTTGATTCGGGATTACTGAACATTCTTTATGTGATAAACTGGTCATTAACTTCGGATGAAGCCACACCTTGACATATGTAGTGCTTGTGAAGCACTATAGGAGTAGTGCACCGCCGCATGGATTTGTGGTAATGTCAAGACATTCATTCATACATTACGGATCTTTTCATAGCAACGAAATGATGACATGTGCTATGATTAGATGACGCTTTATACATTACGGATATTTTCATAGCAACGAAATGATGACATGTGCTATGATTAGATGACGCTTTATACATTACGGATCTTTTCATGGCAACGAAATGATGACATGTACCATTATTAGATGGCGCTTGTGTTAAACGTTGGGTTGACATTTTGTCATTAACTTTGATCAAGCCGCACCTTAACATATATAGCGCTCGTGTAGCGCTATAGGAGTAACGCCCGCCGCATGGACTTGCGGTCATGTTAAGTCATTCATACATACATTCATACATACATACATACTTGAGACAAAGACGGGATGATTTGAAAATTCTATCCCAGCCGATTGATCACCTACAGGGTGACGAGTTGCAACTAGTCTTGGAGATGAGAGAAGAGATAAAAAACAAATATAAACATTAGGAATTTTTTTTTATGTAATTTTCTTTAATTAAAAATATTAAAAAAATTAAATATATTGTTTTAAAACAAACAGCCCAGCGAAGCCCACCAAACCCACGCCCCAAACCCCTGCCCCACCATACCGTGTTTAAATGTGGGTCGCCCATGTCTGCCCCCAAGTCACGTGGCAACTCATGCCCCAACCCAAGCCCCACCATACCCCACGGTCTTAATAAACCTAAACGAACTACACAAACCCAACTCTGTTTATCATCTTCATCTTTTCATGAAATCTCCTCCTCTCTCATGGGTGTCGGTTTCAGTAATTGGTGGAGAAATAGCAGCTGTTGATTGAAGCTAAAGAGGTAGCGTTTTGAATAGGTGGAGAATTGAGAGGTTTATGATGAGAATTAGGGGATGAAATTAGGGTTTAGAGAGTACACGAGAAAGCATCCACACACGCTTCCTGTAAGTATCACCTCAGTTTTATGAATTCCAATTGCGTTTATGTGCTCGATCGCTGATTTAGATACAATTGGGTTTATGGGTTTGTTGATAAATGGAATTTCGATTAGTAATTTACTATATTTTGTGCTCTCATTGTTATGATACTCTGTTTGAACTACTCGATTTGAAGCTCAATTGATGATTGATGGGTTTGATTTGCTGATTAATACTTCAAATTTTATGAATTTTAATTGCATTTATGTGTTTGAATTCTGATTTTGATTGAATTAGGTTTATGTGTTTGAATCCTGACAATTTTAAGGTTTCTTGTTCATGATTTTCATGGATTCAATGTAACTTTGCTTAAACTGTTACTGGTTTGATTCAAATTTTATGAATTTTGATTGTCATTCTGTGTTTTGTTCATCAACTGTTGTTACTTTTGATTTAAACTAACTTATGAGTAGAATGCCTGTTTCTTTTTTACATGAATTTGTAATTCAAATTGCAGCTTCATGGTCTTCCCCTTCATATATCTGTATGTGTTCATGTATGTAGTAACCAGTTTATTGGTTCAACCTAATAAATCCAATTTGGGGGTAGTATTTTTTAGACAAAGTACTATAGTATAGGGACTAATATGGTCTTCTACTGCATAGACTAATGGGGTAGTATTTCATTTTACATGAACATGTGTTTCAAATGACAGCTCTTATTAGTCCCTATGCAAAGCATTTTTATATTTTTTTATTTACAAGCTGTGAATTAAATGGTAAAAAATACACATTACAGTAAACAACAATCTTCATCAACATTCTATTTATGCTATTAAGACGAGGGAATATAGATGCTCATTATATGACCCGCTTCACTAATAAAGTGTAAACTTTAAAGCCATATGCCCCTATAATCTTGACATTTATAAGTAAATGGGTTGAAATTGCCCTCTTTCATTCTCACAGTTATTGACAAAATTTTGTGTACAAGATAATATAATATGGTATCAAGGCAACAAGCTTTATATGCAGTTTTAGTTCTCTTAGTTTCACTTCTACCATAAATTCTTTGTTATATGACTAAACTGCTCTGCTGCCTATCAAAATATGCATAGTCTGTTGGTAAAATGCTAAAAATGCTACCTTTAGATGTAGATAGATATGGAGTAAGGACGAAAGCTGGTAAGAAATCATCAGAAGATGCTGGTGTCAAAATTGCACATTCTGCAGGAGCTTCAATTCGATGGCACAATGAACTTGCCTTAAATATGGTATGTTTTAACATACATATTAATTTTCTTTTTATGAAAATCAAAATATATTCATATCAATTCCAATTTTGGAAAATTGTTGTTTTGACCTTCATAGTCAAAGTGGGACAGGTAAAAGAGCTATACGATGAAATATGACTTCGTTCACCTCACTGAGCGGCGGATACAGTTAGACTATGATTTGTAACGCCAGTGTGTAGAGGTGACCTAATTTGATGTTGTTGTGGTCCCATCTGATTATATTAAACGAACATTTCAAATTTAGTGACGTTATATGACTGGGTTATTAAATTACTAGTAGTTCATTCTTATGCTGTCAGTTTACTGGGTTATTAACTCTATGAAGGTGATTATTAGCACTTGTTTTGTTCTGAAGCAAACATATCTCATGCATTCACATTTTGTAAGAATGTCATGATTACCTGGCTATGCATGATGTTTATGCCTAGAGATTAGCATAGCAGCACTCTGGATTTTGGAAGGTGAGTGAACCGTTTAGATCGGGCTTGTGAAAGTTATGTTTTCACATGTCTAATGACTCTCTTATATTCACAGGTTATATCGTTCCCCGTTGATGCCGTGACAGATTCTGAACTTAAGTGTTTTAGAGGTGCCAAAATGGGTTGGTTGGACGGGTTGAAATTTGAATAACAGGTCAAAGTGAGTTAACTTTGTACTGGTCAAACATGTCGTGTACTTGGTTGACCCAAAAATACTTTATGTCAAAACATTTTAAATATGTTTATAAACCATTAGTGTTTTCAAGTCTCAAACCTGATTACAAAAACTATATTAGTTGGATAGACAACTTTTGACCCGTTCCAGCCATTTTCAATTTAATTACCCATTTGAGCTTTTCGAAAATAAAACATAGCCCCAGACTACATGTTCTTAAGTAGTGCATTGGAATTGTCATCTCTACCTTAACCCATCAAATTCTAATCTTGGTTTGTTCCCAACAATTTTTTATTAAAAGATTCTTAAGTAGTGCATTTGACCCGAATTCACCTCTTGCGACACAAGCAGTCCAGGTGGTGACAGCTACGGTGCCGCATCCCAAAGCCAGTACACCGAAGAAGATGTTCTTACCAGAGCCTAGAAAAGACGCAATATCTTCATGCAGCTTTAAATGAAGAGTTCCAATGGTATGCAATCTCAGATATCGCAATCTCTCATACTTTGTCTTAACCGGACCTTTGACTAATCAACATGGTTACTTAGGCTAAAGGTTGTGGTTGTGGTCATGACCATCATGACCCTCCACATAGGCGTCATGTCACTCACCTCTAATCTATCATCTAAAAGCACTACCCTAAGGGTGTAGTCATGACCCAAACCACTATCCCCTTTATTATACTAATATATTTTTGTCTCAAAGTTATCAAATGGAGGGTGTCTCTCATGGAGCATAGACCGAACAAGTTACTATTGGACTGGTTTAGTCACCATTCGACCTGGTCTCTTTTGATTTAAGTGCATTTAACCAGTGTCACCCGTTGGTTTTTACACACTATTTTTCACCCTCTTCTATAGTCAAATTACCAAATTACACTTTGTTTGGAGTAACAACCACTTTTTACTTTTATAAACTCAAAAGTTTCTATGTAAGTTCTAACAACAAAGTCGATTAACCCAACTTAATTAACAATTATCCCTACTTTATTATCATAAGATGATATATCATGAAGTGAAATCGTGTTGAATTTTAACAATTTAGGTCGACAAATATTATTAGTGACCGATCATCAAATATAACCTAATAATGCGAGACTAAAAAGAGTTCATATATTTTGTATGATAATATTAAAGTAGATACATGTATTATGTATATGATAATATTAAAATAGATACATAGGGGTGTGCAAAAAACCGAATTAACCGAACCAAATAAAAAGCCGGTGGGTTGGTTAATGGTTTTTTTGAAAACCGAAAGTAGCGGGTCGGTTATGGTTATCATTTTTTCCATACCCACCATAACCGAACCGACATGTAATAAATCTTGGTAGGATTTAGAACTTTTCACCATATTTTTAATATTTGATGTTTTTGACTGAAGATTTTTAGTACTTAGGGGTTTTTCATATCATTTTGTGGTTTTGGTTGAATGTTTATTTGAATTTATGGAATGTATCATATCACTTATTTGAATATTCGATAATAATTGTTATTAATATTATAGGTTATATGTATTTTTTAATACTATGTAATATACTAATATATACAAATATGCAATAACAATTTATTCCATGTTAAAAAAATTAAGCTATTTTTAGCTAAGCTAAATACACGGTTAACCACCCATAACCGATCCGCTATAACCATCAAAACCGAATAACCATAACCACCATATCCGATCGGTTATGGTTATGGTTATCCAATAACCGACATCGCGGTTATGGTTATGGTTTTTGGTCAAAACCGACCCAAACCGACCCATGCACACCCCTAGATACATGTATTATGCATATGTATAAAAAAGAATAGTAAAAGAGTACTAAATTTAGTTAACCTAGTATTCTATAATCTAGTAAGACTATCACCATTGGTGACGTTCTCCCAACCTAGGTTGCCCAAATAATTAAAAAAAATCAATTTTTCTCCACAACCCGGTTGGTCAAGCAACCCAAGGTTGCAAGAGATTACCCCTGTTCTTTTGCCACTTATCAAAATTGGATTGGTTACATCTTCTAATTTTTATTTTTTTATATCTTAACTACCAATTCCCCCAATAATTATTTACTCAAATACTCTATAATATTTAAACATAATAATCTATTAAAAACACATTCAGAAATATATATTTACTAGGTTAGAACCCCGTGTATTACACAGGTTGAATAAATGTAATTTTATATATTAAATAATAAAAAATTATATTTTTATGAACCTCATATATTGTACGGGTTAAATAAATGTAATTTTATATATCAAATAATAAAAAAAGTTATATCTTTAAAACCATGTGTATTACACAGATTAAATAAATGTAATTTTGTATACTAAATGCTAAAAACGTCGTATCTTTAAAAAAAACCCGTGTATAACCGAGTTGAATAAATCTACCAAATAATAAAAAAAAAATTACATCCTTAAAAACTCCGTATGTTTCACGTGTTGAATAGATCTGAAAAAAAGTTATATCTTTAAAAACCATGTGTATTACACATAAATTCACAGTAGCTAAAATGATAATAGGTAATTAACCTCCCTATTGACTTTTGTTATTTAAATCAATATAATAAACTTTTTTGATAATAAAAATAAAATAAATAATATATTAATACAAAGTTTGGTTTTCATGATAGATAATTTGGTTTATCAAAAAATATCTCAAACTAATTATTTAAATTTGAGGATAATATTTTATTAGAAAAATAAAAGGATTTTATTCGAATTCAAAGTAGGATAAGATTTAGTATTAATTTATATAAGATATAAGTATGAAACGAAAGCGGGAAAACTAAATAGCAGATGTCTTTAATGAATGACACGTGTCACACATTGATTTATTTTATTATATGTATAGATATTGACCATTTAACTTTTATATTAAAAATAGATAACTTTTGTTTGTTTTGAAACAAAAATAATTGTTTTTAATATTATTATTTTTAATATAATAAAGAGTTAACTGTCATTTTCGTCCCTATGGTTTGTTCACTTTTGCCATTTCAGACCAATTTTCAAAAATGCACCAGTTTCCTCCTCCCTGACATACTGGAAACGTGCCACTTCAGTCTAAATATTAAAATCCAGTTAGGTCAGACAGGTTAAATGAAGGGTATTATTGTCAATTCATATATCTTTTATTTTCACCTTATTTTATGAATTGACAATAATACCCTTTATTTAATCTGTCTGACTTAACTGGGTTTTAATTTTTGGACTGAAGTGGCACGTTTCGAGTATGTCAGGGAGGAAACTGGTGCATTTTTGGAAATTGGCCAGAAAGGGCAAAAGTGAACAAACCACATGGACGAAAATGACAGTTAAAATAACCATATGTTACAATTATTTTATAAAAATTTAGGTTGGGTTGTGAATATGTATCAAAAAGACTTGGGTTATGTGTTGTGTTTTAACTTGTGTATACGGAAGAAAGAAAAATTAGTTTTTTTTATTAAAGATTGGATTGAGTTTTGAATGTGGATAGTCTAATATTAGTTTGGGCTTAACAAGCTGGACTCGCCCCAACTTAACCAGCAATCTCCAATGTGACTCAAACCAGTTCCATTTTCCAACGGCAGAGGTGAAGAATATTAGTCGAGACGCACGTGTAATACTTGTAATTACAGTTTCCATTCACTTCACCACCACCACTCTCACTTCAACTCTGATTATCATCGATTTAATATAAGTTCGCTTAACCTAACTTTTTAATTAAATGTCATTATGTTTTTTGTTCTTCAAGTGTCACTAGTTTTGCTTTATGATTTTAGTTATTTATGATGATTATTTAATGAGTATGGGAATTGCGTAAGAATTTTGAAGCCAAGGTTTTCCTCAATTTTAGCAGTTAACATCTATTTCGTCTGCTTGTAAAAAACGGCTGGATTTTTAACTAGATATTTATTTGTTGTTTTTTAGGTTGTTAATTTCAAGGAACCCTTGGAGCGGTTACAAGTTGCGTCTGATGGCACATGGCGTTCAGGGGCCAAGTTACGCACCTCTGATTGGAACTTATAACCAATAAAGAATTAATGGAACTTGCCTTTGATGTCAAGTTACCATCTGATGAAGATTAAAAGAACTTACCACTCAAGCAAGTTACCTCTAGTGAAGATTGATGAAGTCTCGCTAACGAAGAAGAGATGCGACGTATCAGCCTATCATTTGACGAAGACAATCTGTTGAGAGGATGTTATACGTAATTGTCACTTGTCAATTCCGTACATCTCAACAAGATAACAAAATCATGAGTCTGCATTGAATTTATTATCACTTGACCCCATAGCTTATCGTGTCAAGCAGTTGAGTATGAATTCGGTGCTTGAACTTATGTGTGCAAACTTTAGAGGAAATTTGCAAGCCACCCAACCTAACATATCTAGGAAATCGTCTGTAAAATTTGTGACAAGTTTTACATGATGTATTGGAACATTTGATTTTGATTAATACCTTGTGCTCAAAAGAATTGTTCTTCTACTCTTGTTTATTGCTATGTTCAATTGATTGACGATGAAACAATGATACTTGACATATTGATTAATTACTATTTCGTTACAATCTAACTAATAATCAATCTAGGGTATTAGCTAAGTATTAGCTTGATTGTGATCCACACAAAGTCAATCTCCCAGCAACATTGTGTCCTAGAAAGATGTAATTCACTTGGTAGTAACCGGAAAGATATCCATTCATGTTGCAATATCTTATAAAGACTCTATAAATAAAGTAGACATGACCTATAAAGTTTACACAAATATTGTCCGAGGTTGTTAATAGATTTATGTAACTAGTGATTGTGATTTAGATGGTAAGAACGCACAACCACTATTACGGCATGATTGTTTGATAACCTTAGGGGGCGTTTGGTTCATGGAATGTTTTGTAATGGAATCAGAAATGGAATTGGAATTAAAATTTGAATGGAATCTTTTGAAAATTCATGGAATTTTTGGTTGGTAAATTTATTAATGGATTTGAATTGTTTAAAAACATAAAAGACAAAAAATTAACCCCCTCCCCAACTCAACGAAAAATCTGCCATGGATGGTGTGCAGTTGTCATTGATCACTACAATTTTTGTTTGATAACCCCCTCCTCAACTCAACGAAAAATCCGCCATGGATTGTGTGCAGTTGTCATTGATCACTACAATTTTTGTTTGATAAAAGAATTTACTGTTTGATCTTTTTTTTATTATTTTAATTTCAATGTCTAGATGTTTAATAAAAGAATTTACTGTTTGATTTTTTTATTATTTTAATTTCAATGTCTAGAACTCGTTAATCAATCCTTTTGATTTCATTCTCATAAATAATCAATGGAACTTAAGAACAGAATATATTATTTGATTATAAAAATCCATTCTATTGTGATAAACATGACCATTTGATTGTATACGAAGAATCTATTTTGATATAGAGAAAATGTGGACCAGTTTGTTAATGTGGATTAAATTCTTTTTAAGGGTTATTGTTGTCATTTATTCAACTTTCCATTGGAATGGAAACTTTTCTTGGGTAGGAGGAAGGATTCTTAAATTCCTTCGACTAAAGGAATTTGATGTTCCATTCCAATGTCCAACCAAACATGATTATGAACCGAATAAATTCCAATTCCATGGAATTCCACGAACCAAACGACCCCTTATACTATTGCAACTTCAGTTTACAAATTACAATAATAAGTTCGAGGTTCGATTGAAGATAATACGAAGATCTCCGACTGAAGATCTCCGACTACGTTCACTTGGAGATCTCCGACTACGTTCACTGAAGATCAAACAGCTTCTTCGATCTTTCTTCTGCAAAACCAACACCACTACGTTCACTTGAAGGTCTCCGACTGAATCACAGCGGATGCTTCTACCAACTCCATTCACTTGAAGATCCGTTCAATCGAAGATACGACAGATCCGACACCCACAACAGCTCCGGCGACGCTGCTGATCCGACGACGCCGCTGATTCCGTTCTTTTGCTGCTGCTAATTTCGTTCCTTCCACACACAAGGTTGGTTCGGTTTCTTGATTACTAACTATTTTTGGGGTTTGATTGAGATTGTTAGGGTTTAGGGTTTGGTAATTTGGGGAAAAAGATTTGATTGTTAGGTCAAAAGTGGAGAATTCTGATTGTTCAAGATTGTTAGGGTTTAGGGTTTGGTGATTTGGGGAAAAAAAGATTTGATCACTCTTCTCCAATCATCAGTTTCTTCATGGTTTAAAGCGTGTGGTCCTAACCCCGTAAGGGGGCAGGCAACTCGTGGTTGCTCCCCCTCCTTCCTCCCTGGCAGGGAGTTTTAGTTTTTGGCGCATCCCCCTACTTCACTCGAGTTGGGTTATTGTTCTTAGGTGTATGATGAAAGGTGTTGTGGAGGGGGGAGGCCCGGAGGGTGTTAGGCCTTGCACCTTCAGGAATTTCCACTCTTGCAAAGATGGTTTTGTAGGGTCCAAAGGATACGCGAGACTGCTCTCTCACTTCCAACGGGACCACCTCAAGTCAGATAACAGGAAAGATACTTTACGGGATGCGATTGCTAAGGATCCCGACTTATATGAGGACGTGGGAGAAACTTTGAAAACGCTTAACAACTGGCTGTGCGGGGAGTGCATGGCTGTGCATGCTCTTAGCCGGGGGTGTCATCATGTTGATGACCTTGTTAAATTCGTCCCTAGCTCGAGGGGGACCGAAGACTTTATTGTGGGGATTCCCAAACCACAAGTTTCGGGAGGGGGGGCTTCAGGGGAAGGCATTGCCTCTGTCGGTGTGGATGGCTCCCTTCTGGAGCGGGTTTTTTCTCTTCCCATCACGACAGTCAAAAGCATTCCTCCTAGTTGTCGAATGGCGTTCGCGCAAGCTTTAACATCGGCTATGCGGAAGGTGATTGCTACCCCTGGGTCGGTTGAATATTGGGTTAAGCTACTCTTGTTGCCTCGCTGTACTTTAAAAGTTGTGCGCCCTGCCAATAGGCAGGACCGTCGGTCCGGGAACAGGAAAACGTTACAGTGCTTTAGCATCCAACGGGCTCTTTCTGTCTGGAAAGACGGGGAAGGGATTAGCGAGCTAGTTGCTTCCCTCTTTCAGGATGTAAAGGAGAAAGGGGCGGTAAATGGGTCCGACCGTCGGGAGGGCCGAACCAATGTTAAGCAGTGCCTTCGTAAAGTGGCAGATGGTCATTTCACAGCTGCGGTCAAGGTGTTGTCCTCTTCTGGCGTTGCCCCCTTTGGGCCCTCCACTTTGGAGGCCCTCGCGGAGAAACACCCGGTTACGCCCCCTCCGGTTGTGCCAGCAGACACAATCCCTCAGGCACCCTTAACTGTTGATGCGGAGTGCGTTTTGGGGTGCATTAAGTCATTCCCCAAAGGAACTTCGTGCGGGAGAGATGGGCTCAGGGCGCAACACTTACTGGATAGCTTTTGTGGAGAGGGGTCCTCAACTTCCTCGGGTTTAGTTTTAGCCATCACCGGGGTAGTCAATGTCTTCTTGGGGGGGTTATGCCCCAGGTCTCTTGCTGAGTTCGTTGCCTCCGCTCCTCTGACCCCCTTGCTGAAACCTGATGGGGGGATCCGTCCTATTGCGGTCGGGGCCATATGGCGTAGGCTGGTCTCCAAGATAGCGATGAAAAAGGTAGGGAAAGAGACGGTTAGGTACCTGGGGGATCATCAATTCGGGGTTGGGACACCAGATGGGGCTGAAGCTATCCTCCATAGCGCGAACAGGTTCCTTAACGCCTTTCACGATGATGGGGCCTTCGCCATGCTTACCGTTGACTTCTCCAATGCTTTCAACCTAGTGGATCGCACAGCTCTTCTGCGGGAGGTTGGGATTCGATGCCCATCTATATTTCCGTGGGTACATTTTCTTTATGGGCAAACCGCTAGGCTTTATGTGGGTAATGACTGTATTGGGTCGTCCACGGGGGTCCAGCAGGGGGATCCTTTGGGGCCTCTATTGTTCGCCCTTGTCTTGCACCCCCTCACACAACGTATACGAGACAGTTGCACCCTCCCCTTCCACGCGTGGTATTTGGATGATGGTACTATTATGGGAAAAACATCTGAGGTAGCAAAGGCTCTGGATATCATTCAATCTGAGGGGCCACCTTTGGGGCTTCGGCTTAATATAAAAAAAACAGAGGTATATTGGCCGTCTTGCAATGGAGAAAAATTGGAGGCTAGTTTATTCCCGAAGGAGATTGGAAGACCAACGGGGGGCGTGAGACTCCTTGGGGGAGCTGTGAGCCGGGACCCCAGTTTCATTAGTGCTTTGGCAGCGCGGCGAGCTTCCCGGGCAGTGGACCTTATGAGTAGCCTTTCGCAACTCCGAGACCCGCAAAGTGAGCTTCTCCTGCTGCGCTCTTGCATGGGTGTCGCCAAGCTCCTTTTTGGTCTGCGAACTTGTCAACCTGTGTTTGTAAAGGAGGCGGTATCCTTATTCGATAAAGGGCTACGGGGGGCTATAGAGGACATTGTGGTGTGTGGGGGTCCGTTTTTGGGGGATTTTCAGTGGCGGGTTGCTTCTTTGCCCTGTAAGATGGGGGGGCTGGGGCTTCTATCGGCCATGGATGTCTCCATTTACGGTTTTGTTGCCTCGCGAGCTCAATCGTGGGGGCTGCAAGATCACATCTTGCGCGAGAGTGGGGTTGTTGGAATGGATGAGGATTATGACATGGCTCTGGGGGAGTTGCATAGACACCTCCCGGATTTGGATATTGGCGGTTTCGCTAACAGGGACACCGCCCCACCGAAGACCCAGAAGACTTTGGCGAGTGCTCTGTTTTGTCGTATCGCTCAGTATATTGGATCAGATTTCTGTACAACCCCTCGTCAGAACGCCGTCCTAGAATGCTTGCGGGGCCCCCACGCCCAAGATTTTCTATCGGTCATCCCCATCGAGGGCTTAGGCCAAAAGATGTCAGCCGTTGAATACCGTGCTATCTTAAAATATCGGCTCATGATTCCTATGTTCCCTGATGATGAGCAATGCCCGATTTGCCGGAAAGCTTGCTTAGACCAATTTGGGGAGCATGCTCTGCACTGTAAAGAACTGCTAGGTTTTAAGTATAGGCACGACTGGGTGCGTGATGTCTTGGGGGACATCCTCAAACGGGCGGGGATCTCGGTGAAGAAAGAAGCCCCCGTAAACTTTTTGACAGATCCGAGGGAAGGAAGATCCACATTGCGCCCCGCAGACGTTTTAGTTTTCGGGTGGGATGCAGGTAAACACGCTTGTGTTGATCTTACCGGGGTTTCCCCCTTGTAGGCTTTCGGGATACAGGTTTTGTCCCTAGTCAGGCGATTGCAAGGGCGGCAGCGAAGAAAATGGACAAACATGCAAAAGCCTGCGAGGATAATCAACATTCCTTTATCCCTTTTGCCTTTGATACCTTTGGCTCGCTAGCCCCAGAAGCCATCAGATTTCTTGAACGGGTCCAACGGGTTGTTCATAGCAACATTTCGTCTCCTAGAGATCGGGGTTTCGTTTTTACTAGGTTAGGTTTCGCTATTCAAAAGGGGGTAGCGGCGCAGCTTGTTGCCCGCTTACCGGCTATCTTGGTGTAATTTGTTTGGCATATTGCTTTGATATTATAATTTCATTTCTTAAAAAAAAAAAAAAAAAAAAAAAAAAAAAAAAGTTTAAATGCAGATTCAAAAGACCCGATGTATCCAATATCCAGAAAAAGAAAGACAAGTAATGAGATAACAGAACAAAGGAAATCATTAAAGTCAAACCTGAATGAAAAAAAATTATCAAGAGATCACAAAACCAAACTCATATCAAGAAATTTAAAATAAAAAGAAAAGGAAAAAACACACGGCAAGTCGACCTTCAATCAACAAACATCACAACATTTAAACAAATGTGTTCTGTTTATTTGAATACTATGAAATGATACAAGTCCAACCATATAAATTTTGCTCTATTAGTCATGAATCCTACAATAATCAATAAATTACATTTGCCTGAGCTACCTGAGCTATCGAATCTCACCTTTTTGTCAATTACTGATTGTAAACGTCTGGCGTCATTACCTACACTATCGAATCTCACCTTGTTAAAAGATCTGGAAATCAGAAGGTGTCGAGGTATTGATGTTTCCATTCATGGTGGGTGTTGGCCTCCCAAATTGTGTTCCCTTGAAATAGGGGGTTTGAAGAAGCCCATATTAGAGTGGGGGGATCTGAATTTTCCAACTTCCCTTGTTGACCTAACGTTATATGGTGAACCCCATGTGAGGAATTTTAGTCAGTTGTCCCACCTTTTCCCTTCTTCTCTTACATCTCTGGACATATCCGAATTTGATAATCTGGAATCACTATCAACGGGACTCCAACACCTCACATCCCTTCAACATCTCAGTATTAGCTATTGCCCAAAGGTGAACGATCTACCAGAGACGCTGTTACCTTCACTTTTGAGTTTGATCATTGACGAATGCCCAAAATTGAAAGAAAGGTGTGAAGGAAGAGGCTCCCACTACTGGCCACTCATCTCTCATATCCCCAAAATCCAAATAGACTGGAGGTAAATACCATCTAATTTCCATAAGATAAACTGGTATTCTCAGCCTTGTGCGTGTTATTTTTTTTTCTGGACTAGGAATTTGTTGCTCAATACCTAATATTAAATTTTAATGACAACAATAATTTATACGTTGAAATCAGTAATCACTGTTCATGAGTTTAAACTACTATATTGGAGGAAATGATTTCACAATGCGTACTAATAATATCTTAACATGTTTAATATCTCTCAAAAGGTCAAGTGGATGGAACTCCATTTTGACACAACTGAATAAGATTCGTTTTATTCTTTAAATTGGTGCACAACTGAATAAAATTCGTTTTATTCTTAATAATCGGGTTAAGTGGATGGAACTCCATTTTGACACACTGAATTTTAATTAATTCTAACAATAGTTAACTGATATGGAAAAAGAAACCGAATATGTTGAAATCAGTTTTTACTGTTTATTGCCACTCAAAGGGTTAAGTGGATGGAAGTGAATTTTGACACAACTAAATATGATTTTTCTTTTAGTATTCTCTTACTTTCGGTTTGATAAACTCAAGAAGCTGTTCGAATCAGAGCGGGCTAAATGGATATGTTATTCTCTTCATAGCCAATTTCATTATCCTTTTTGCAGTTTCTTGAATTGAGTTTCTTCAATGATTCATTTTTAGTAATTCCATTAAAAACTTGACCTTTCAATTTCAATCCATTTGATTGTAAAACACATAAATCAAGCATCTTTCTCATTATCTTAGATCACAAGTCTCAATTTAGTGGAATAATCGAATCGAATATCTTATATAATACAACTATGTTTTGCAGGACACTAATGTAAAGGATATTCTGGGTGATGGAACATTCACGGTTCAGAGAAAAGTCTCAACCTATGAATGAGAGATTTTGGCAGTGTAATCTTCCGGAAAATGGTGTAAATCTCGGGCATATAATGACTGGATCAGCAAATAATAATCAAACTGTCAATGGCATAAGCGTAAGTTCCTTTCAGTCTACAACATTGGACCACCCCATTATCATATAACAACCTCGTTTTGAATATTCGTATTCATGATATAACAGAGGATTAATTAATGATAGCAGGTTGGATTCACTATTCAAACATGCTTTTGGAATTGATTTTGATAGCGTGTGTGTACTTTATAAGTATACAAATAACACATTTTAAGTATAATTTTTCAAAATACTATTTGATCCATTTGAGATAACTACATGAACCCTTGTATTATATATAAATGAGTTAAAATTGTCGCATCCACAAAATATGAACTACAGTTTGACTCATGATGTCAAACAAATTATATTGATTTACAAATTGGTTACCATTCTTCAATGAAAATGGATTTATAACAGGGATAGAAATGCAACAGGTTCCGCATCATCTTTATGGAAAAAAGTAGTTTTTTTAACATTCTTGTTATATTTAATTTGAAAAGCAATGAGCTTGGCCACTAATGTCAAAGAGTGTTGTTTGACCCTTGAATTTTTAAATTTGCAGTTAAAGAAAGAAGAAAATCTATCAAGCTTCTTTAGTTTTTTTAACATTCTTGTTACATTACTGAGATTCAAGATAAGGTTGCAACAGAAATCGAAAAAACAACAAAAATGAGAAACAATGTCACAAATGTTGTAGAATTTGCAAACGGTGTGAGTGAAGAAAGCCTAGAAAAGATGCAGAATCTTCATGCAGATTTCAACGGAACTATCATGCAGTTCCAGTGGTATGCTATCTCAGATATTTAGCAATTTCTCATAACTTACAGGAGAGTCAGAGGCTCATATCGTAACAGGTTGGGCCTACCGAAAGTTCTTTTTGTCTAAAAGTTATAAATTAATTATTATTAATAATAATTAGCGTCTCAACAGAAGAAGTAATATTTCAATGATATACCGATTTTTTTTTACGAAAAAAAATTTCAAGGGTTTTAATTTTTTTATTACACTTTTGGTAACTTTACATCTTATAATACAAATGTGGCAAGTTTCATATGCTGTTGTTTACTAGGATGAAACTTTTAAGTGGAAACAATACCATCAGACGCCAGATTTATACGCTTTGCGGGGTGATGATGTATCTATTGGTTATGATGTGAAGAAAGGAGATTACCATACCTTATCAGCCATATGCAATAGGCAGGGTCAAGTTTGATGCATTCGAACCGGAAAGATGGTTTCATCACATTGTTGCTTTCATCCACAAAGCTTCTTTAAGTTTTCAGCTTTGCAGGTTAGTAAAAATACTGTTGGTTACAGGCCCCAAATAAATCACTCTAAATATACACACAATTTACGTATGTATGTATATGATATGTAACTGAATGTGCAGACGATTTACAAAATGGAGCTGACTCTTTTATTCATTAAACTAAGGCATATATATAGCCTTTACAATGATGTGCACGTGCAAATACAAAAGGAATAAACCACTAATATTCTATCCTAAAATGCAGGAAACAACCCCACGATTTTGACCCATTAAAACTCTAATTAAACATGTGCAATATTGATTCTTCTGCTGCAAGTTGGAGCCAAATCTGACCCGTATCCGTAAACAATTAACCATTTTAACCGTGACCCGATAACGTACCGACCCGTGACCCGTAAACAAACCCGAATAATCCAACAATCACCCCCTTAATCGGTTGTTTACGTCACTCGTTACGACACCCGAATCACCATTTTTTCTTTCCCGAACCATCTCGACTTCTACCGGACACCCGACCTCAACCACGGTCACGCCCAAAGCCTTCTCGGTTCAACCCGAAATAAATCACCACACTTGTAACATGTCACATGGCATTACGCTGGAAACGTTCACTAACATCACGACTTTTCACGGATCGACGACCTCACCCCGGCCACATCCAAGTCACCCGATTGAACTCCAACGCCATAATGTTTACAACGGTGTAGTTTCTCCACTCTCTTCTTGTCTCAACAACTCGCACCTTTTTCCGATCACCCTTGTTCTAGAGGTCACTCCACCGACAAAGAAAACAAGCCACCCGCTTATTCCGTTTTTTCACCTTGCCAAACGAGACGAATCCAAAGCCACCTGCTTTGACGAATCCTTTCTGCTCGCCTTTCACGCACCACGTCGGTCTCCTCTTATCACGAACAACTCGATCAAGGCACCTGCGACACCATCTACTGTTATCACCGGTTATATAATAGCCGCGCAAACCCGTAACTAACAACCGAACAGCCTAGTATCTTAACAGCCACGAACACCGATGTTCATCACGGTCACCCCCGTCATCTCAACCGGTTCTTACCAGCAACAACGGTTGACCCGAACACCATAACGTTTTCGTCTAACGCTGCAACACAGTCCCGAACAGCCACCGAACACAAGTGTTTATCACCGGTCACCCCCGTCGTCATTACAGGTACGTCTACCACAACAACGACCGACCGAAACACCTTAATGCGTCCGTCTTCTGCTGTTAAACGATCCGAAAACAGCCACCTGCCGTCTCGAACCTTCTTCTACGCCTGCCCTCCACCGACCGACACGCCCGCCGGCGGCGGAGGCTTCCTCCGATCTTCTCGAGCCCTAGGCTCTGATACCAAATGTTGGTTACAGGCCCCACTCACACACACTAAAACTCACGTATAAATGAAGTATATGTGAATTGGAAGCTAAAGATAATATGCAGAAGGGTAGTATTCGATAAAAGGAAAAAGGGTTATTGTATTCAAGTGAAAAAATGGGTACATAACAAAAAGCTAATACACCTATTTATAATAAAACAAAACTAATAAAAACACATGCCAAATTAAACCAAACAACCCACGTAAAACTGCTACTCCGATTTACTTGGTCAGCAATACATGTTTTCTTTAATTAAACATGTCCAGCCTTGAGATCATGGGTATAATCCCTTTATTCTAATAAGATTCTGTCAAACAATTCTTGACCCGTTTGACTCGTAAACGAACCCGTATCCGTGAACCGCATGACCCGATAACGTGCTGACCCTTGACCCGTAAACAAACCCGAATAATCCAACAAATACAACCCATATTGATCATTCCTTTTTCGTTCAGATCATGTAACTGAACCATTGATTTGTAAATTTTTATGTGGTCTTGTTTAACAGTCAACCTTCAAGTTATGTCATATGACCAAAGCAAAAGTTTTGACATGATTTACTATTTTGATGAAGAAACACAAGAGGGACAAAGAATTTGTTTGGCTCAAGAATTTGCGTATGTGCAGATGAAGATCTTTGCTTTTATTTAGTTAAGTTATTTCATTTTCAAGGTGAATGAAAACAAAAGTGCAAATGCTTAATCTTCACATTGATGGTGATACAGAGTTGAACCATGATCTAGCATACTCGTATTTGGTGCAATCAGACACACGGAAGTGGATTGGAAAATGGTTCATGCTAAAAAAGGATTAACTTTCAGTATGTTTGAAGTGTTATATGGGGGATAAGTAATGGACATAAACGTCTCGACGAGCCACATGCATGGACAAATGCTATAGGCGGGTTTTCCCAAATCTCGGCACCCAATTTCGTCATCTAGTGCTACAATTTTGAAGCCAAGGTTTTCCCCAATTTTAGCAGTTTCAATTAATTTCGCCTGCTTGTAAAAAACGGCTGGATTTTTTAACTAGATAGTTATTTGTTGTTTTTTAGGTTGTTAATTTCAAGGAACCCTTGGAGCGGTTACAAGCATTCATGGGCTAAGTTACGCACCTCCGATTGGAACTTATAACCAATAAAGAATTAATGGAACTTGTCAAGTTACCGTCTGATGAAGATTAAAAGAACTTACAACTGAAGCAAGTTACATCTAGTGAAGATTGATGAAGACTCGCTAATGAAGAAGAGATGCCATGTATTAGCCTATCATTTGACGAAGACAATCTGTTGAGAGGATGTTATACGTAATTGTCACTTCTCAATTCCGTACATCTCAACAAGATTTCAAAAGCACGAGTCTGCATTGAATTTATTATCACTTGACCCCATAGCTTATCGTGTCAAGCAGTTGAGTATGAATTCGGTGCTTGAACTTATGTGTGCAAACTTTAGAGGAAATTTGCAAGCCACCCAACCTAACATATCTAGGAAATCGCCTGTAAAATTTGTGACTGGTTTTACATGATGTATTGAAACATTTGATTTTGATTAATACCTTGTGCTCAAAGAATTGTTCTTCTACTCTTATTTATTGCTATGTTCAATTCATTGACGATGAAACAGTGATACTTGACATATTGATTAACTAATTTCGTTGCAAACTAACTAATTTCACACAGTGATACTTGACATATTGATTAACTAATTGTTCTTCTACTCTTGTTTATTGCTATGTTCAATTCATTGACGATGAAACAGTGATACTTGACATACTTGACAATTCATCTAGGGTATTAGCTAAGTATTAGCTTGATTGTGATCCACACAAAGTCAAACAACAAACATATTTCACACCGAAAATTCATTTTTTTCCAACCAAACAACAAAACCGAAAATGGTGAACTGGACGGAGGAGAGGAGATCGCGCTTGTCACTTCGATCGTAGACGCACAGTGTACGTTGCAACATGGTCAAACCGTGTACTGAGGGCATGCGTTCCAATAATACCAACAACACGTTGGTAACAATCGCCACAATCTAAATGCCTGCCAACACAAGTGGCGCGAACTAAAACCGAAGCTGGATCGGTTTAAAATTTGTTTCGATCGTGTCCCTGCGGGGTACCTAAGCCACGACGATCGAGTGGAGATTGCCAAGATCGAGTGGAGGCACGACGGGAATCCAGAATTTAAGTGGGTTCTCCACTTTAATATTTATAGAACTTTGTAATTTTTTTAGGAATTATTAACTACTTTTTTTATTTTTTAGGATTTAATAAGAATTTTTTTTAATTTTTAGGATGTTATGTAATTTTTTTTAAATAATATAAGTTTGTATTTTATTTTATGAATCTCAATTATTTAAAAATAATAATAAAGTCAGCCAAGCCAACATGGCAGCCCAACGCCGCTAACCCACGCCGCTTCCACACCCCACTTTTTTTGGGGTGGTCCGGTAGAGCCCACAATCGACACGTGTCGAGCAAAGCCCCCAACCCAAGCCCCCTACTCCACGCAGTCTAAGCTCGAGTAGGTCCTTAGGCTAGTCGGTGTGGAGGAGGGTAGCCCTCAAAGGATGCTCCGCCACGTTGGCGTCAACGTAAGCGGGTGTGAGGATGAGCCTATATATATCTACACACACACATATATATATACATACAGGGGAATGTTCATTTGAGAAGAAATTTAATGTGAGAAGAAAAAGAAGAAAGGGCATATTAGTAAACTACTATTTCATTTATAACTCATATCATTAATTATTCTCTCTTTAATTAATTAGTCAACTAATCATTAATTATTCTACATATAATCTACAAAACCTACACATATCAAAATTTTCCTACATATACTTTACACATTATAGAATTTTATCCTACACAGTCAAAATTTATCCTACACACCTCGAAATATATCCTACACAATTCGTAATTTATCCTACACAACTAGTAATTTATTCTACACTTTAAATTAAGTTGTTGTTTTTTTTAAATTGGAAAAAGTATATATTTTGAAAAGAAATTACAAATTTAATTTAGTTAGTTATTAAAGGGGAAGAATACAAATTAATGATTTATGTAAGTTTACCAATATACCCTTATATTAAAATTAAATGCAAATATTAAATGAAGTAAAATGAAGCATTCTTATTGGTTGAAACTTCTTCTTTTTCTTCTTACAAAAAAATTCTACTCATTTAAACCCTCCACTATACATATATGTATAGTATATCTATATATATGTGTGTGTGAGTTGGGGTCGTCGAGACCGGCTGCACGAAGCCGTTGAAGACGGTGACGGGCCGGGGGGTGGGGAGGTGGTGCAGCGCCGGAGGACGACGGGCAGGGGACGACCCCCATACTGTCTAGTCTTATGTTTAGAAAGCTCAAGTTTCGTAAACCTACAGATTTATATGAGTAAACTGCCATTTTGGTCACTTTTGCCACTTTAGTCGAAAACTCCAACCTTTTGAATCTGGGTCCATGTGGTTTCAGTTTTATTGTCATTTTAGTCCAAAAGTGAAATATACTCATATCTGTCTAATAAAATCTGGTATTTTGTCATTTTCCTCAGGGACAAAATGGTCACAATAATTTTATTATAAAAGCAGCAGAGATTAGAAATCTTCCCTAAAACATCATCTTCTCCAAACCCAAACCCTACCAACCCCTGTTTGTTCCTCTTCCCCAAAACATCATCTCACTCTCAACCACACCTCCTTCGCTCCATTCCTCACCTACCTCGCCAACACATCATCTCACTCTCGGTTACGCGACCCGGACTCTGTCGTGCGCTCCGCCTGCGTCGGTGTCGTGACGTCGGTTATGACGGAGCAGGATCAGAACTCACAGATCGGCTCAGCGTTGTGTTTATCGGCGGCGATTGAAGGACTTATTGTAACCTCTCTTCCCCAAAACATCATCTCACTCTCAACCACACCTCCTTCGCTCCATTCCTCACCTACCTCGCCAACACATCATCTCACTCTCGGTTACGCGACCCGGACTCTGTCGTGCGCTCCGCCTGCGTCGGTGTCGTGACGTCGGTTATGACGGAGCAGGATCAGAACTCGCAGATTTGCTTAGCGTTGTGTTTATCGGCGGCGATTGAAGGACTTATTGTAACCTCACCACTAGGACTTATTTGGCAAAAGAGCAATTGTATGAACAATCAACAATTTCGGACACGACACAATCCCCAAATCTATTCACAAAACCTGCAAATCCTAAATCTCACATACATTTAATTGATTTTTCTAACACATTGTTTAATTGGTTTTTCATTTTTTATATCCACAAAGCATGCACTTTACTTTTCTTCTTCAAATTCATGCAACCAAGCTCTTTCTACACATATATGTAATCCCCAATTCATGAAGCGGTCTCAATATTTAAGTAGGTATCAAACTCAAAGATTCAAAAACTAACTTTTTTTGTGTTTATTCTAACTTCTAATTAACAGGAAAAAATCTAAATATTCAAGTGGGTATCAGAAATTCAACAACTTTAGGGTGTGTTCCCGAGTTAAAAATCCCTCCCCTTCCCTCCCCTCCCCTCCATGTCTTTCCAAATTGGAAAGACTATTTTCAGGCAAAAAAAACCCCATTTTCCCTCCCCTCCCTTCCCCTCCCCCTGTTAAGTGGATCTCTGGAACACAGCATAAGGTCAACAACAACCTAATATTGTAGATTATAACATAAACTGAAAAGGGGCACAAAGGCCTACCTTGAAACCAATTTAATGTCGTGGTCTGCTTTTATTAACAAATTGAAATGGGGTTTTGTAGTGAGTATAACTGGTGGTGTTGGGGTTGCAGACAATGGTGTTTGTCGGTGAAAGGTGATGTTTCCTGGTGGTTGTTGAGGGCAATGGTTTGAATTTAGGGGTATTCATGGACGAGATTGAGAGAGAACGGATGGTGGATGATGATGATGGTTGGGTTTGCCAAATATGTCCTTGTGGTGAGGTTACAAAAATACCATTTTGTCCCATGGGGAAAAGGACAAAATACTAGGATTTTATTAGACAAATATGAGTAGATTTCACTTTTAGGCCACTCGGCGTGGGGGTCGTCCAGGCCCGGCGACGCCCCCCACACCATCCCGGGTAGGCTCGTTGTCGTCCTGAACGGCAGGGGTGCGACGTTGGAGACGGGAGGTAAAGGACAAAATTGTTGCATCTTCTTCTCACACACACATATACATACAACATATGCATATATATTTTAGGCCCATCCCACATTTCCTTAGATCCATCCTCTTTGCCCCATCCTACGTGGCGCTGACGTGGAGGGTCATCCTTCAAGGATGAGCCTCACCCATACCGAGTAGCCATAGACCAAAATGGCAATAAAACTGAAACCACATGGACCCAGATTCAAAAGGTTTGAGTTTTGGACTAAAGTGGCAAATGTAACCAAACCTCGGGGACCAAAATGGCAGTTTACTCAATTTATATTTTATTGATTACATATCATCGTTTTTATTTTCTTTTTTCTTTGTTGAATTTCCAATTTGGATGCTTATATCTACCAGAATCAAGTTCAGTTTCAACGGATTCCCTCTGTTTTTTGTTTGTTGGCAGCTTTATAAAAGCAAATACGTACATATACCAGATGTGATGGAAGGTGTTTTGAATTTTGAATTTTCTACGCCGATTTTGAATTTTGATTGTTCTTTACACAACTTGTGTAACACACGGGAACTTAAACTAGTAGGTTATATATCATGGCTCGTTTTAATCCCACACCCAAACCCTTGTTTACTACAAATACATAATAATAGTTATATATCTTATGTTATAAAAAAAACTGGAACATATAACTTATGTTATAAAAAAACTGGAATAGATAACTTATGTTATAAAAAAAGCTGGAAAAAGATAAAAGAAGTTAAGCATGTTATAGATAAAAGAACTTAAGCATATAACATGAAAAACGTAAAACCATGTGCTTGTATAACCTTTAAATATTACAACCTATGACCTATCTACGTGAGTACTATCTCTACGGGCTTTACCATATAAAACTATATGGTCTAAAACCGCCAACGGTTTTTATTTTTAAAGTAAAACTATGTGCTTGTATAACCTTTAAATATTACAACCAATGGCCTATCTACGCTGAGTACTATCTCTACGGGCTTTACCATTTTAAATATAATAAATAATCTTCATCACACAAGAAAAATCTACAAGCTTGTTTTCGTACATGTCATTATTTGTTGGTCCAACCCCACTTCTCCATGCTCCCAAAAGTATCTACATCATTTCCACATGTTTCCCTTAAGTTTATGAGTTTGTAAGCTCTTATAAAAGGGATTGAGTTGATTAAAGGATATGAATAAATATGCTGCAAATCTCCTACCTCTCTAATCCAATCTGGTACGCATCTTCTTATTCACTCGTAAGTGTTTTGTTTCATAACTGAGAGAAGAACCGGCGACTGAACAATATGTAGGAATTTCGCAAATCGTGGTTCACAAGTGGCTAGCGATCCGCCGGCTTAACTAGTAACCTCATAAACTTGTCGATAATTATGACAAACCGATGGGTTTGTTTTGGTTAACAGTTTTTTAAGATTTCAATACTTCAAAACCACATATATCCCATACATAAACTTTCAAGTTTAGTCATGTCGAATGCAAACACAATAGTAAATTCAACCACATGTCGATATGTCTAATGCAAACGCAAGTAAAGCTCTAAACCACATATTGTTTTATCTCACATATACAGTTCATTTACAAATGCTTCAATGTACTCCACCTTGGCTGGAGAAGGGGAAACCTCAGAATTCGAGCTTGAGGAAAGCAGACCCACAAGTATACAGCTTTTCTCACATATTTTTATTTTTAAAACCTTGGTAAAGACATCCAACTTCGTCATCGCATCAACAAATCAACAGCAGAAATATAGTTGGATGGAGCAAAATGGATGATAATAGTACCTTCACTGGTCATAAAGTTCTTAAATTTTTGGACTTCTTTTGGTGTTGACAACTCTTTAATGTCATCGATGATGATTAACTCAAAGCTACCATATTTTTTCTTGCCGAACTCGAGAAGTTGACGTCCACCGTCTGGCTCTGGCTCAGTTATGACATGGGTGCCCGGAGGCTCCCACTCAGCAAAGCTGGGACATAACAAACTGGAAGCAAGTAGCTAGGAGCAGGAAGCTAGGACCTTCAAGCCACAAGCTAGGGACAGAAAGTTAGTGGACCTAACCTGGCCCATCACAGCCAAGCCCATTAGGGTTTAGATTCCTCTATCTATAAATAGAGGGTGGAACCTTCCATTTCCATCATCCTATTTTGGCCTCCAACCATCCACTTTCTCTCTCCACAATATAATTCTCTCTCTACATTATAACTCTCTTTCTAGAAGTATGGTTTCTCTCTGGAACACAAGTCAATAAGCTAGGCTGCTGACCCTCTGAGTTGCTAAGCTCACGAGCTCCTAAGGTTTTACACCAGTAGCTTCTAGCCACGAGCTATGCAACCTGGAATCACCACAGCTGCTAGCTAATCGATGGATCTCGACCACAACCTCCCTAAGCACTCTCTATCTCTCTTATACATCTATATTTTATGTATACATTCTCATGGGATAAATTACTAATGTTGAGCGTCTCAGGGTGGTCCAGAGACCTCGGTCTGGCCCCTTCTAACAGGTTCTTTCGTGTTGTATGTATAAGCTAGGAGGTGACGAGGCTGACCCGAGGAACGTCATACCTTCCCCGACCTTATCCTTGTTGTTTCAACACTCAAGGTTATCTAAGATTTCCATAGGATTTATTCTGTACATGTCTAAGGTTCCATCACTACCAAACATATCTTAGATACCTCCAGTGTCGATACCATGCCCAACTAAAAGTACATCACATCCACATACATCCTTCAAGAATGTCAAAACCGGCAACCCTATGAACCCAAAGCATAAACATTTCCTTCTTTCTTGTTCTACAGCATTTGGGCGTCTTAGAAAATACCTAGGCTTCTTTTTTGTTTGTTCGTCTTTTTTCTGCAAAGTTGATTCGATGGCAAACCGAATAGCCTTCCAACGTGGCTCCATGATTATAGTTGAATCAAACTTGAATAGATTCTCATTGCTAAATTCTTTAAAGGACTTAGCATATATGATATTAGCATTGGTGGTCATAAGGGCTTGAAGAAAATTTTCATTCGGTGTATGGTCAAAGTGCATTCTCCTCCTACTTTCAAACTCACCTTTTTTTGTCACAGATAACTTATCACTAATGGTATATCTTCCTCAGTGTAACAAATCGCCACCACCTTGTCTTTTCCTATGAACTAAGCTATCGGAATAGGCTACACATCATGTTATTGTTTGAGAAGACCGGAAACTCAAAGGAAGTATAGATCTTAAGAAATTGTTAGATAGTCTTCTGAGTTCTTTTGGTCTTCCTCAATTACTTCAGCCACTTGATAAGGAACATTGCGGTCGGCTGCTGTATTGTTAGCCACAATAAACAACCTCGAAATGTTGAAAAACTTTTGGAGTAGCTGCCTATTACCCGCTTCTGAAGCATATAACATGTCATCTTCTCGACCTATTGGAACAATAATAGCTGCTGCAAGAGGGGGTTGAATGTCACTTGTAGAATCAAACACGGTGATATTTAGAATTGGGGCGTGTAGCATTGCATTTTCCTCGAGCATATTCCTGATAACGAACACAGTATGTGCCATTGGATGGATCTCATCAAACATTGTGGATTGAATAAAGCTTTCCATTTTTCCTGTGTGTATGTAAAAAAAAGAGTGAAGGAGCATGTTATAACTTATATATTATGTGGTAATCATAACAAAATGACATGGACTGTGTAACAAGCCTTTTGGTTTATTTGTGTAGTAATCATAACAGAATGGCTATAGATGGATCTCATCAAACATTGTGGATTGAATAAAGCTTTCCATTTTTCCTATGTGTATGTAAAAAAAAGAGTAAAGGAGCATGTTATAACTTATATATTATGTAGTAATAATAACAAAATGACATGGACTGTGTAACGAGCCTTTGGTTTATTTGTGTAGTAATCATAACCATATGGCTATATTGTCAATTTCAAACGTAATCAAGTATTGTTAGTAAATTATAAATGATGACTGAGAGTGTAGTTATGCTGTTCGATAAATGTGACTAAGGAAGATGTAATTTCAAGTTTAATGAGGTGTAAACCTTAAATCATATAGTGAGAAAGCACCAAATAAGTGTTGACTTGGTACTAAATACTAATTATGACATTGCTAACTATACGTATAAGTGTTGTATGACAAACTGAAAGAGAACATAACACTATATTTTGTGGTGGATTTAAAATGAAACTAATGGGTATAATAAAGTAGTAAACTCATTTTAGAAGTATATTGGAAAAAAAGGAAAAGAAATTCATAACATGGGAAATAATATAAAAGGTGTTAACGGCTAAAATAAAGGGTTATTGGATTTTATCACCCCCAACTATCGGACTTTGCCAGTTGCCACCCGCAACTAACACTTTGACACCCGGCACCCCCAACTTGACTTTTTGTTTCTGCTGACACCACCCAGTTAAATCTTCAGTAACTGGATTTATTTTTATCCTATGTGGCACAACTTAGCTTACGTGGACAGATGACATGACGATTATATGGCACATCTCTCTCTGTTTGCTCTACACCTCATTAAACAAAGCATCCCAATTCATCCAACAAACACACATAAACAAAAGTATAAAAAATAGTTTTCAAGTTGTCAAATTTCACCATTATAAAAATTCTTATTTTTAGTTCTATACATAAATAACTGATATGTATTCGTACAAAACTTTGGATACGGCATAGTTATACAATTTAATAAATTTATTTGAAATGTTTAAAATTTTTTGATAGACTTGGTTATATAATTTAGAGTAAATTACGTTTTTGGCCCCTGTGGTTATATCACTTTTACTATATTAGCCCAAAATAAGAATTTTTAACATATATGTCCCCATGGTTTCTATAACTAACCATTTTGCCCCCTAAGTCTAGAGATCATGGGGGCCAAAATGGTTAGTTATAGAGACCATGGGGCCAGATATGTTAAAAATTCTTATTTTTGACTAATATAGTAAAAGTGATATAACCATAGGGGCCAAAACGTAATTTACTCTATAATTTAATTAACTTTTTAAACGGTAAAAACCTCATCTAACTATACTTTTTTAATTATAAGAGTAAATTACGATTTTGACCCCTGTGGTTATATCACTTTTATCCTATTAGCCAAAATAGATTTTTTTTAACATATGTGCCCCCATGGTCTCTATAACTAACTATTTTGGCCCCTGAGTCTAACTTAACCCATTATCCTGAGTCTAACCACAAAGGCCAAAATTGTAATGGGTTGAGTTAGACTCAGGGGCCAAAATAGTTAGTTATAGAGACAATGGGGGCACAGATGTTAAAAAATTCTATTTTGGGCTAATAGGTTAAAAGTGATATAACCACAGGAGCCAAAATCGTAATTTACTCTAATTATAAATATATATTTACACTCAATTTATCTATGTATAATTCTTACTAAATTACGTTGTTTAATTTTATTTGATTATCGAACATAGTCATCTTTGTTTTAATGCAACTAACATGTGTGCTTAAAAGTTGACATATAATATAACTAATAACTAGCCCAACACAATATATACGGAACATAGTCATTTTTGTTTTATTATAACTAACATGTCTGCTCAAAACTTGACATATCGGATAACTAATAACTAGCCCAACACAACATATACGGATCAACTTTGATTTGAAGAAAAAAGTATAGGCTCTTCTCTCTTTTGTTTACTAAATTTTAATGGTTGAAAATGACCATTTAAACTCCTATCTTCACTTTGCTTCCTTTAACTTTTACACATTTTATTTACTTCTCAGGGCGCTTAATTTCCATAGTTTTCACGCCATAATATAAACATAAAAAGATAACAATCTTTCAAATTACCTATTGTCATTCATAGTACATTTTCTTACAGACTCAATGTGTGAATTTAAAACATTAGATAAACAACAAATAAGCCATGTAAGTTTAGTTTATTTGATAACAATCTTTCTGGTTAAATACATTTTCTTACAAACTCAATGTGTGAATTTAAAACATTGCATAAATTAGAACCCGTAATTACCTCTCAAAATAAACACAATCAAACAAACATACAACACACCTGTTTGGGTTGTTCTCCAGTTTGTACACGTCACCGGTTAGGGCTTGTTGCCGTTGACAGTTACGGTTGGTTGCAGGTGGAGATTTTGATAATGATAGTGGCAAGGGAGGTAATAAGAGTAATATTGTATGTCCTTTATGTTTCAGTGTTCGACAGGCGTTGTCCTTTAACTTTAAAAATTACATTGTATGTCCTTTATGTTTGCAACCATTAACAGTTGGTGTCCTTTCAGCTAAACCCAGTTATCTTTTAATGTTAAAACCCCTCACGTGCACGTCACTTTGTTAAAGAAGGGGATATATCATATATGTAATTAAAGTTTTAGGGTGGGTATATATGTAATTACCGTGGGAATAAAAGGATACATGTAATTTTCTCAAAAAAAGTTAAAGTAGATGCAATTTAAAAAGAATACAAAATAAAAGGTTTAACTATATTTAGTTTAAAATTTCAAAGAGGGGGGGGGGGGGGGGGGGGGGGGGGGACCACTAAAAAGGAGAGTGCATATGACATGGCAATGATCAAAATTGTTGACTATAAAACACATATGCAAATGCATAAATAACCCAAGTATGTCTTTGAAAACTACTAATTTGAAATCGAACCACCAAAGCATTAAGCGTAACTAAAGTTGTATGTCTTTGAAAACTACTAATTTGAAATCGAACCACCAAAGCAATAAGCGTAACTAAAGCATCAAACCACAAAAATGTTAATTGTTTGTTTCGTTAAATCATTATAATCTTTTGAATAATATTTTTCTTTAAAAACTACGAAGTTGAAAAAAAAAACCAGAAAAGATTAACAATTATAATATAAAAAGTCAAAAATTAAAAACCCTCTTTGTAAGACAATAAAACAAAAAAGTTAAATAGTTTTTGTTTAAAAAAATCTGAGTTAATAATTAAAAAAGGAAAAAAACTGAGTTAATAATTAAAAAAAGGCAAGAATAGAAGTTAAAAAGATGCTTAAAAAACCTAAAAGTTGTTTTGGGCCTCAAAGCGGTCAAAGCCAATGGAAGTCAAATTCCAGTCCAAAACCAAGAAGAACATGAATGAATGAATTAATTAACGGTTAAAAACAAAAAAAAAAGTTAAATCAGTCATATTATACAGCAATTTATGTATAAATAACCGTTTGATAGTGTCTAAATATCCTAACCCTTTAGTTTTATGTATAAAAAACCGTTTGATGATGTCCAAATATCCTAACCAAATTTGTAGTAACAAAAACATTACCTACACAAAAAAAAAAAAAAAAAAAAAAAAAAAAAAAAAAAAAAACCTTCTCATAACATGCATAGAAGTTTTCCTAGAAGATCAAAATCACAAGAAACTGACATAAATAGTAATAGAAAACAACATCTAGGCGGATCTATGTGTGTATAGTCTCACAAACTGAGAACATATAAGGAATCATGTTGAGAAACAAAGAAATTTCAAGTTGTACTAGTTAAATCACATTAATTCAACATATAAAGCGAAGATAAGATATGTTCGAAAGAAGGAAAAGCTAAATGACGAAGTTGAACTACACTTGAATGTTATTGAAGGTTGTAGCAATCTGTTGAATAGATTTTTAGAGAGAGAGAGAGAGAGAGAGAGTCATGCAACCATAAATGTTACACCATGATTTCCCGGTGGGCCCGAACTTGGGGTTTATGCGTGACGATTGATAACAGATATTAACATATAGCACAACGGAAGTCTTGGGATTATAAATTACATATTACAAAGTACAATCATCCGAAAGTTCAAAATAAATATACAGACCGAAAGTACTAAAAGATCCACAAGGCGGATCGAAAATAACAAAAGAAACTTTAGACTACTAGGCCTTGGTGGAGTCGCAAATTCCAATATGTATAACCGAGCAGCTCCAGCCTATTCCGTATTTGATATTAAACCTGCGCTTAGACTTTTAAAAATACGTCAGTTTTCACTAGTAAATACAATTAACTGACACATTTTGAAAATCTTTTCAAAATCATTTTATACCATTTGGTTGATCATTTTCATAAATAACTTTGGACAAAGCAATATCCCTTGTTACCAGTTTTACATGCTTGTCAATACATGTGGGCCCCGGAACTAAACTCCGATACATGATTAACCGACACGCCACGTTTTCAATAAAAATATAATATAGCATTAGCGTCTCTCAGGTGTATGCCTACACCCCGCGCTTAGGTCGTGGCCACTTACAATTAAGTGAGCCGAAGATATCCAAGACACATGGTCGTATTAACCCCCAATGTTTAAGTTATCAAGCAAAATGGATTAAAACAGGTTATTTAAATTTTAAGCATCATTTGCCCATGATTTAATACCCGACCAAGTGGCTAATGTCGTATCCTAAGCCCGTATAGAGAAAATAGGCTAACAATATTTACCTGAGCTTATCTTTATAAATCAAAGATGTTTTAAGCACAGCCGTTAATCAAAACAACTAATACAGGCGCAATTTACTGGAGGCTCCTAGTCTGGAATGGACGGAGTTATGATCTGTTGGAACGTTAACGAGTCTTATTGAAGTCATAGGACTTGGACCAGTTAGCTTAAATAAAAAGATACGGTTCGCTAGATTAAGCGGAGACCGGGTAGAATACTGTTTAAGCCCTCAAGAGTATAATGACTTGTATAATATGAGTCAAATAACCAAACATTCTGATTAGAACTAATTTGGAAAGGTTTTGACCCGATTCAGCTAACTTATATAAACTATGCTATACAAGTCAATTGTACGCGCATAGGCAACATATAGTGATCAGATGGGTCTATGATAAGTCCAATATGCCAAAACATGTTTATTATGTTACCATATCAGTCTATAATTCAGATTATATATTCATTATGTTTCAAAATCAATTTATGTGCAAAAATGGCGTTTTAGGCATTATTAGGCATATTGTAGGAACTTTGCATAAGACCCGACAAATGATATGATCAGAAGGTATAACCCTTAGGGGTTATTCCTTACAATAATACGATCATATTACAACTTCAAATCAGTATCTAAACTATCCTAACGGGTCAGAATCAAAAGTCAAAGCATAAGTCAAATTGTTTCACTTTCGGTTGCGAACCGAGCTCTAAGCAGGAAATGACGGGTTGGACATGATCTAACATGTCCTAGTATGTTATATAAACTGTCATAATATCAAAATTTAATGTTTCGATACTTAGAAGTTCATTTAACGTTAATTACGAAAATCTGTGTTTTTTACTTTTATTTAATAAAACCTTGACCCGTCATTTGACCAACTTAACGTGATCTTCAGAAGGTGTCCTCATAGGTGATTAACACCTACATTATTACGATCACGTAGCCATGTTCAATTCGAACATTGGCGTGACCAAAATGGTCATAATAGAAAGTTAAAGCAAAAGTCAATTTGCTTGACCTTCGGCTAATAACTAGCCTAATAAATGAAACAAGAATGAGTTAGACCACTTACAAGTGTTCAAGGAAGACTAAGCTTCAAGTAGGAGGCCTCTTTAGATCAAAAGCACTCCAGGAGATAGAGAGAAAGAATCTAAGAGGTGCAAGTCCAAGTAAAGCAAGAACATGGCTATTTATATTTGAGTTCATGCCCTTAATTCTTTCCAAGTGTGATCAGGGATGCTAGGGAGGTGATTAGTGTCATCACACATGTCCAAAGCATGAGAAAAGGTGGCAAAACCGCGGTATTGGTGGCAGGCACAACAGCTGCAACTGCTAGCTGCACATGAACTGCCAACGACCCTCTTGTGGACCGTTAGAGGTGAAGCCTTGCGGTCCGTAAGGGCTTCTGGCGCATACAGGATTCAAATGCCTTACAGGCCGTAAGGGACCGTCAGAGGCCAGAACTTTGGCATTTCATCATATTTGACCCCTCAACCTTCATCTTTCCACTTATTTATGTATTTGGTCCCTCTCGTCCAACTTACCGGGATTATTTGAGAGTTAAATGGACACATGTTGCCATATTGTTCATCAAGAATTTCTGAAGTGTTACAATAAATTATTTCAAAATCTAACTAAAACACATTGATAATGATGATGAAGATTTACCTGAAATTTCAAGGAAACCCTAGAGGGGGAAAGAGAGGAAAGAGAGTAACAAAAATGCAAGTTGTAATAATGTTTCTGTAAGACCCTAAAACGTTTTGATAAAAAAGACGCAGCGGAAATACGTACCATAAAATTTCTTTCTTAAAATGTTCCTTTATACTTGAAAATCATTTAAAAACATCTTTATGTAAGGAACTACATCGTTTACCTTTCATTAATGTACCGATTATAACATACTAATACAGATTACATGACCACCCATTCCGTACAATCCATATCTCTTTAACTCGATCTTCAATCACTTTCTCTTCATAATATTGATCCATAATTATGTACAACCTGCACTCACCACATGCATTCATAACATTAGCACATATTATATATAATCAAGATTCATAATTATGGAGTCTTGTTACGTTCTATCCTCGTATACTTTCCATTCCGATATCTTTCTAAATTCACGCATTTCATCTGGGTGTCTAATTCTTGGTGAGACTTCAATAATGTACCTGTATTACATTTCAATCCCAAGGCACACTATTAGAACGTCAATACTCAAACGTATTGAAACTATGCATATATACATGCATGCCCCATTCTTTCATGGGTGATAAATCCTACTTCGTACATACGCACATTCACACGTATATCCATACACACATACATACCTACATGAATACATACAAGCTTTATTCCTTTGTGTACATTCAGTCCCATTTAATACATCCGTACATACGTTCATATATGTATGCTCATACATCTATTTACATACACCCGAAAACATACATGCAAACATAAACACGTCTATACGTACATGTTTACATACTTACATATAGTTATATAATGCGTTACATAATGCATATAATATAGTTAGATAGCCTTCACATAAGTTTGGAGTTGAAGAATGCGAAAAATATGAAAGAACCAGCGATTGGCGCAAGAAGAAACCAATATGGCGCAACCTTGCGTCAGTTCTGGCGAAATACAGATGACATCAGTCAGGGGCGCAATCTTGTGCCTGGGGGGCGCAACCTTGCGCCTAGTTCAGAGCCGCAACTTTTAGCTTAACAAATTTTTACAAATTTGGTCATAACTTTCTCATTTCTTGTACGTTTTACGATCCGTTTCTTCCCACGTGATCGTAATTTGGTCCTTTATCATATGGATTCGAAATCCAACATCCGGATTAAGGAAATTCTTTACTTATAAGTTTTTGACTTAATATTCATTTATGAATTATTCGACCCGTTCATGTTTTTATCAAACAACTCATTTGTTTATACACAAAACTCATATGAACATGATAACTATAAAAGTTTTACATTATCCGGAGTTTCGTACATGGGGTTTATGCACCCGATACCCGGTATACGTTAAAATCATTCAATTATACGTAATTGAACTTTGTTAGTACAATTCCCATATGTGAAATGGTTTGTCCATTTAATCATAACTCACAACTGAGTCTTTAGACTATTAACCCGCGCCTCCGTTTCTCGGTTAGCGCGCTTATATACAATCCTACCCATTACCCGGGTGTATTACCGAAGTCATTACTTATACAACCATTCCGGTATACAATAAAATCTCGTTTTGACCGTTTGGTTTACTTAGCGAAATCCATCGCTTTTATATAACCAAACCTTTAATACACTTATCATTTTGACCCGGATCCTAACATTTCCATTTTGTGTAAAACCCTACTTGATTTCAATTATCATACATAAATAACTAGTACTTAACTTTACTTAAACAAATTAAGAAGTGATTCTAGAAATCACTTACCTTATGCATCCGTGTTCGTATCCGCTTCCTTGCCTCCTCTTGACGCGTTAGCCTTTCGTGCTTGAGTCCATCTCGACATGATTCCTATACTTTCATGTCATCGAAATCACATTCTTGTTAGCATACACAATTGTACATGTTAACGATCATATCAATTGCACATTTCATATTTGACTTTCATTAATCAATTCTAACAAGCATAAGACATATACCCAAATTCACATCCTTTCAAACTCATATAATTCATCATGTCAGTCCATATAACGCGTATTGATTTAACATGTACCATACGACTTCCTATAATCCTACCATTATGACAACAAGTCAAATCATGCTTCTTATGCGTAGTTGACATTCAGAAGTCAGTAGTTTATCATATGAACTTTCGACTTATCCTCATATATCCGTAACATCATAATAGGCTATACAATTGACATTATATACATCTCCTACTCACGATACAAATGTGCTCACAATCACATGGTCATCTAGTGATATTAAGCATAATGTACAAGCCTTTAATGCATAGTCTTGACCAACACAAACATTCAACCAAATTCTTGTATGACTTCCATCTAAAGTACATTCTTCAAGTTAGTATACTACTAATTACATTATTACCTTATCTCATTCGTATATATTAAGCTATTTCATACAATTTCGCATCCTAACTTCGCTTAGACATTTCATCATACAATTAGTGTGCATACTACTTTCTAAGCACAATGTACAACTAGTTTATGCATAATCTTTCAAGCTCATACATAATTCATCAAATCTTCTTACTAATCAACAAGTATCATTCACACATAGACATCAAACATATCAACACCACATTCTTTCAATTCATCTAACAAGAATTCATCATACACAACATATTACATCAACATTAAACAAGAATTGGACATGGATGATAATCCAAGTCATCATCCTTACCATAACAAATGGGTTTCACCTCAAAACATCGAATTGATCCAAGTCATGCATAATCCATGTTCTATATGGTGATTCTAACACATATTCATACTCAATTTCATACGAATTCGCGGATTAAACATAACACACTTCATACAAGATCACCAATCTAAGTTTTAAGACATACCTCATGATCCCCTCGCGTATGTAATCATTAATTCATGTTCGTTCATGAATTTGAGCTTCGATTCACCTTTCAATTTGATGATTTTGGTTGAGTTAGGGTTTTGGCTCCCTTGGAGCTCCTGATCGTTCTAGAACACACACGAAGTGTGTGTTTGTGTGTAGGATTGGGGAATCGATCTAAACGAGTCGATCAGAAGATTTCTAGACCAAATCAGAGGCGGAATTCAGTGATTTGATCTTCATTCAGCTTGATATGCACTTAGAAGTAGATTAACTGTCGATTGTATTGATTTGATAGCTATTACAGATCGTTCGACACTTCGGCAGAGCTTCGCTACCGGAATCACACACACACAAATGAAGAACCAAGACCTCCTATATATAGGAATGTCCAGATCGCACGAACCAGTCAAGTCCAGTTCGCACGGACTGGCCAGTTCGCACGAACTGGTCACTTCGTGTGAACCTGCTGGTTCAGACCTGTTTCCCGTTTCTTTCGAACTACGTGTCTTGGTTTATCTATTCTATTACATGACTCGATACAAGACGAAGTCAACAGACATATGCACCAACAAACTCCCCCTTGGACGTTGATGAGTCTTCAGTGTAAGTCTTCAGTCTTGATCGGTCTTCTCGCTCTTTTCGAAAGTATCTTTCTCTGTAAGCATCCTTCATCAATCTCTATCTTCTTCTATCAGAATCTCAACCTGGCTCTATTCTCTCTCTAATTTTCTTGACCAGGTCTCTTGATTCCTTAAGTTTATCAGCATCCGCAGCTTCTATCTCGAGCCTTGTTCCAAGATCTGTATCTGGCTCTTACGTCTTCAGATCCCCCTTTCGACAAGCTGGGATCGCAGTCTGGAATCTTCTATCTTCAGGCTTTCACATGTTCAGTAACGTCTCCTGGCTCTCCGTAGCAACAGATCAGAAACCTGGCTTTAATCTGCATACGCTCAGGAGTCGAAACTTGGCTCTTTCAAAGCTTTTTACCCGCACATACTCTACCCAAAAGTAAATTTCACAATTGTTAAGATTTAACAAATTTAGAATCTACCTGTAGATATCATTCAATCATCAACAATAGTTATATCAAGTTCAAATTAATGACCTTGATTAACTAACAGTGAAAGCATCCTCAAAATATCACTATTATTTTACACACTCTCCCAAACCTGTTGTCCATCATGTTTAGCACTCGGAATTTTGAAAATCAGCTTTTCAACATCAGTTGTCGAAAATAAGATGAGAAAATCTTTTTGAATTTTCAAAAATTTTATGCTAAAACACATTCTTTTTGGATTTTTTTTTCTTTAATGAAAAGCAGTAAAGAAATATTTACAGACAATATTTTTGTGAGTTTTTGTAAGAGGATCATATCAGTTTATGAGACAAATCACTTACACCGTTGAGCTTTAAACACTTTAAGTTCTAAACGATTCACTTAGATTGTCAGTATACTGATCCACTTAAATTTTACACAAAGTTCAATTGTTTCGAGATACGAATAAGCACTTAACTTATTCGCGTGTACCACCTCAGAATATAATCCCGTATCCAGACTCCTATATTCAGTCTTACAGGTGAATGTACACTAATGATATCTGTAAACGGGTAATGCGAGACCATGAGAGCTGAGGTTAGAACTTCCGTTCAGACAAAGAGATGATGGCTCGACTTTAGGTGTGTCCCGTTTGGGGATCTTTTCTTCAACAGCACATGATTAGCATTTTTCAATGTTTCATCATTTTTTATGCTGAGGGTGTGCTTTATGATTAAAGCAGTGCAGAATATTTTACGAGGACTAGGCTATTGCTTCCACAAAATCAGAAGTCCTGGTATAATACCCCAGATATCATCACGTACAAAGACCTAGTATGTCAGAAATAGTAAGCCCTTCAAACAAGATTTCGGGGGTTACCCATATATCCGAGAGATGTTCCCCACGAGATAAGTAAGTATTCATATTTAGATTTATATCTTGAAAACAATCTACAGAATGAGTAAAAACCTACTGGCATATCATCAGTGAGACCGTTTATCACATTTTACTTTCCAATTCTTTAGCATGATGTGATAGTCTACTGATGTACTATCATTTCCTCTTTTTCACAACAAAACTCATTTTTGATTTTTCGATGTTTTTGGATTTTTAGATTTTTAGATTTTATCATGTTTTTTTATTTTTCAAATTTTCAAAATTTCTAAATTTTTCACTCCCCCTAAAATAAAAAATATGTTTCAATTTTTGATTTTCCGGGAAAATTTGAAAATGAACGCAATAAACTGTACAAATAAAATGATAAACTGTTGTGAATTGCTTCAATTCGCCATCCACTTGGCATAAACAATCAAAACTCCCCCTGACAACAAACTATTTTCCCATTATGATTTCAAAACACTTAAGTTTGTTTTAACTAAAATGGTTTTTCAGGAAAATTAGTTTTGTTGATTTCATACATCATGGGGTTTCATCACATTGTTCTTTCCAACCACTTGTATAAATTTAACACTTTTAAGTTTTTCACAAAAACATTTTTCAAGAATGATGCCGATTTATGCTCCACGATTACCAACTTGGGAGCTCCGGCAAGTCAGGATTTTCAGTTAAAGAGATTCACCCAAGCCTGACGGTCCTTGGGTGATTCCGAGTCATCATTACTCGGTTTCTTTCCTTTCTTATTCTTTTCATAGAATTCCTTTACCCCTTTGACCTTCCCGTCAACCATTTTTCCAAAAATATTTAGAACTTTGGGGTTAAAGGATTTTTCAACATCAAATTCTTTCTTTTCAGAAAAGAATTGATTTGAAATCTCAACTTTGCCAATTTTTTGTTTTAAATTTCCGTTTAATAATGGTGGAAAATTTGCATCATCCATTGTAGGAACGGAATTATCACTTTTCAGCTCAACTTGTGGCTCCTCTGACTTTGACGAGTCAGATTCATCGCCAGAAAGTGGCTCCTTTGCTTCCGAAGAAACAAATTCATCGCCAGAAGATGTATCTGATTTCTTAACAACCCACTTGCGGTTGTTCAGATTCACTCTTCTTTTGTAGAAACGTTTTGAACTCTCACCAACCTCAAATTTTGAATTTTTGAACATTATAAATTGTTCGATTGGTGATTCATTATCAACCAACTTTTCTTTCAATTTTTCAGAGACTCCCTGTTTTGTTTGGCTTGCCTTTGGACAATTCAAGGCGATGCGACCAACTTTTTTGCATTGGTAACAGGTTCTTGTCTCCTTCTTCTGAGCAACATCATTCTTCATTCCTTCTTGCTTCTTAGCAAGGAATTCTTTGTTCGTCTGCTTTCTGAACAAATTCTCTTTTTCTTCTTCAGAAGATGTTCCTGAAACAAATTGAGTTTTTGGTTTATAAATTTTCTCATTTTTATGATTTTCTGGTGGAATAAAACCTAATCCCTTCTTTTTGAAATTAGTGTTATGGTTTGGTTTCTTTTGATAACCAGAACCAGAACTGTAACATTTTTTCTTGTTTAACCTTTGTTGAACTCTTGAAGTGTACTTTTTAGGTTTTTCAGTAAGATTTACATCTTTTATTTCAGAAATATTAATTTCTGTTAGTTTGAAAACCTTTTTAATCATTTCAGTTTTGACACCTCTTATTGGAAATTCTTCATTAGAATATAATTTGTCAGAACCATTCAAAGTATATGCTACTTTGAATGTTTCATCATTCAAATTATTTTGTGACATCAGAAAATCTTTATTGTAAACCCGTTTGTCCTTTTCAACTGTTGGACTTGAATTTGAACTCAGTTTCTATCCTCTGAGTTTCCAATTTTTGTTCAAGTACAGCACATTTCTCAATGTACTGATTGATGATTTTCTGCTTTGTCTTGAACGCTCCATTGAGTGTCTTCATAGCTTTCTCTTGTTCATTGCTTGACTTGCTGTATTGATTCATGGCTTTGTTTAAAACATCATAAGATTCTCTCAGTCTGTTCATGTAACACCTCGAAAAATTCACGTCCTATAATGTATTGACACGTGCCATAGGCTTGAAGGTGTGAAAGAATGTTCTTGAAGGACTAAAGTTGACAAACATGGAAAGTGTGTGAATTTAAGGGTTCAAATTGTCAACAAGGGATAAATATACTTTACAATAACCCTACATGATGCTCATACCTTCAAACGAATAAATCATGGATCATACGAAGCTAAATATGAAAGAAAGTGAGAGATTACAAACCACAGGGGTTAAATGTGTCAACATGTTTAAAGTATACCTCTGAGTGACCTTTTAGCAAACCCGAAGCTTTGTAACGGTTAATTATGATCACTAGAATGCACGATATAAATTTCATAAAGTTTCGTTATCGTATGAGAAAGTTATGATCAAATTCGTATGCGAGGGCTTAAAAGCTTCAACGATGAAGTTTATGACTTTTCGGGTGGCAATAAAGTTAACCGAGGACTAAACAAAGTGGGTATAAGTCTTAAAGCCCTTATAGGTAAATTTGGAGGGCTCAAATTGCAAGAAATAAGTTGGTTGACCCTTCGAAAGGCCAAGAGACAAATATGCAACAACTAGAAAGTGTGAAATCTGATTACAAGGCTTAGGCGGGCCGCGTAAGAGTTCTTATGATCTTACGCGGGCCGCGTCAGACGCCCAGATGCAGAAGAGTGGACAGCAGCCTGATTTCACGCAAGAACCGACTTTAAACAGATATTTTCACAACATAGGTGACCCCTAAACAGTCCTAGGCACTTAGGGACATCTGTTGATGATCCATTATCAGTTGTAGCACTTGTTGTCAATGATCTAAGTGCTTTTAAACACTATATAAAGGCCTTGTTGCAACCATTTTTGATAACACCTTCTTCTGCCTTTCTGATCATTTCTGGAGCTCCAAAGCAGACTCAAGTGATCACAAATCGTGCATAGGACTTCAGTAAGTATGCTTAACCTTTCTTAGTTAAGTTTTTGCTTAGTTTTAGCTTAAAAGTCAAACCGTCGTAATTAACGGTTGACTTAGCGATTAATCATTGATGGCCCAGTGATTAGTCGAATTAAAAGTAGTTATAAGTTGGTAATTATGTGGGCAATAAACCCTTAAAAAGGGCACCCTCTGATTCCCACTCTAACTAGGTCAAGTGTCGGGTCAAACTTGTTATTAAAAAGTCAACAGAATGCTTAATTTCCAATTTATGCATAATTAGCAATGTAGAACCCATACAACTTGTTTGATCATTAATATAACTTGGTAATGAATGTAAGAATATGTCTAAACATGTTCAACCCGACAATTTTCAGTAGAGACCCGGTTCGGGACCGAAAGTCGCATAATTTGACTTTTGCTTTGACTTTCAGTTCTGACCCGTTTAAGCATGTTTTAGAAATTCCTTAGAGCTCTAATTGGACCAGGTTACATGCTAGTATAACCCTCTATGATTATACACCATGGTTCATTAGTGTAAGTCCCGTATAACCGGATCTTTCAATGATATCAAACAACCAATAGATTGTGCGGAATCCAATCAATTGGTGATTCAAGATAAACACGAAAAACTGAAAATACGAAGAACACAATACCAAAATACTTTCAAACTTGCACACGATTCTATTACTATCAACTAGCAAAACCGTCTGGTACAAGTTCCAACACCACCAAATCGCCTCTCTCTGACTCTCTGTAGGAAATTCTGAAACTATGAGGCTCTAAGAAGTTCAAACCTAAAAACAAGTTGAAAACTTGTTTATATACATAGACAAGCCCACTTCCCACATGGGCTTCCCTTGGGCCTGCTTGGCCCACATGGCCTATAGCTTGGCCCAAGTGACCTATAAAGGTCCACAACCTAATATAAACTAACCCGGTAAGACCCAGTTCGTAACCATAGCCCGTTATGTTAATTTGATGTGTCAGTCTCACACTTTAGGGCCTAACAATCTCCCCCTAGACTGATGCCATCAAATTGTCTTCATAGCATGAATTCAACAACGTCTTCAACGAAGTCGATGGTCGTCGCTATGCTGCAGATGTTGTGGAAGTTCTTGACTTCTGAACTCTCAGCACTGGGTCTCTTTTCTTCAGCTTTTGTGGTTAGCTTCATATCAGGATCTTGATCAGCTTTGCTTGAAAATCTTGTTAAAAAGAATGTGAGAGGATGATTCTCAGCAGCTCTTTTCTTCTTCAATCTTTGTCTTTCAAGCAGGTTCACGGTACTTCTTCAAATTCACTATCACTGTCAGACGGCGTTTCGTATCCGGTTCTTCTAACTCAGGTACATCTTGTTGTGGTGCTGCTTCAGGCTTCATCAGCAGCTAACAGCATCTCAGTCTTCAACAACCCCTGTTCTTGATTAAAATCAAGTTCTGCACATGCTCACAAACTCATAAACAAACATTTCTTATGCAACAGGGAGAGTACCACATGAACACTAGGTACATGAAATTCCACAATTTAAATCCTTTTAACTTTTGATGATCAGTCAAATCTTCAAGAACGGTTATAATTTTTTAATTTTAAGAAAAACAATTAAAAAAAAACTCTATTTTTTGAATTTTTTGTTTTATAGAAAAACAAGACACTATTTTTTTTATTTTTCTATTTTTTTTATTTTTTTAATATTGAGAACTAAAAACAAATAAAAACTCAAAATATAAACAACTTCCATAATATACAATTACAATTGCAATGGGATCAAAATTCGTTCTCAGGCAGACTAAGGAACACTTTTTAGTACGAGCCTAATCAAACTAGTCTATGCGATTGTCAATATGTTTGTCCACTTAAACTTTAACACTCAACTTTCAATTTTTCAACTTCGTGATATGCTTAAGGTAATATTATACTATTATACCCGTGTGTCCCATTCCAAGGCATACCCCCGCCATCAAGGTAAGCACAACGATTCATCGTAGCAGGTGAGTATACTGATGTCATCCTTTAAGATATCCTGACTGTATCTAGGTCTGCATATAATCTGTTTTATCATGTTTTGATTTCTTAACAATGAACACCCAAATAAATACTAATCAAATCCTGGAAATATAAACAGCACACTCTATCATGCAAGTATCTTCCCTACCACATATTTCACAAGTCCAATCCAGATTTCTGAAATCTTAACTGGGAATAGGTTGAGAAGAGAACAGAATAGATCTTTTGCAGAGATGGTATAATATACAGATCAAATGAGTTTTTCTCAGCTTGATATAGGTTTCTTGGGTTTCTTTTGGGCACTTGAGGGCCTCTTTCGGGTGTATTAGATCTATAGCGCGACAACGTACAGCTAGGTCAGCATGTATCTGGATGCAGCAGAAGCTGTCGTTGCCTAGCACCTCCAGGTCAGCATATATCTGGATGCAGCAGAGGAGGTACACGACTTTTTCAGAGAAGATTTCAGAATCAGATCAAAATTGTGTGTATCGGGACAACATACAGACATTCAAATAGAAATAAGCTAATTCCAAGTGACTTTCTTTCCTGGGTTCATGTACAATTTTAGTTCTGAACAGAAAGACAGTCAAGATATCCCAGGATGATTCAACAATATAAAGACCCGAAACCTCAGATGTTGGCTATCTATCAACGCAAGATTTAAGACCATAAAATCATACACCGTTGGTATGTTACCCACATGGTACATAGTTCGTTATGTTTATATCACTTAGTATCTTTTATCATGTTGAGCGTCAAGCCTATCGACATATCGCAGTAGATCCTAGTCTTTTCAGCTATGGCACCTTACATGTGTTAGTCAAACCCTTTAACACGAACATTTATTTCACTTCCCATATCATGCAATCTTTCTTTTTGGCTTTTTCATTTTTCTAATGTTTTTGTATTTTTCTCATTTTCTCCCCCTAAAACAATACATATTTACTGCAAACTCTTTTTGTATTTTCTGAGTTTTCTCCTCCTAAACTCTATATCTATCTATATGTTCCTCTCCCCCCTAAATTTGTGCATAAATCTTGTATTTTTACGCAAATTTACCATTTACTAGAGAAAGGACAATTTATATACAAAGTATAAACTAAGAAAAAGAGAGAAAAATATTTTTGCTTAACCGTTCTGTCATCAGATTGAAGACTAATCAAAATTCAAATCAAAGTACTGAATTTAAATGGTACCTTTTGCTGATCATTTCTTACTTCTTTTATCTCCTCCAAAGGAAACATATCATCTGTAAAAAAAATTAAACTTTTTGCAACAGTGAAATGTTACCCGTTTTTATCTCTGGAACAACCGCTATCAACATTCCAGAGATTGTCAACAGCTCCTCCTTAGTTGTTCCTGAAAGGTAAGGAGATTAGTAAGACATGGGTACCCAGGCCATCGTGGTCCTGGGATTTCCTAAAGCATCAAAATAAGACACTTCTTTTAAACACAAGTCCCCTTTCGTTTCAAGGATTGGAGACGTTGCTGCCTTGGATTTGGGTTTCCAAATCTGTTTCGATTTAACAAACATGTTTGTTGCCGTCGGTTGAGCAACTTTAGCTGTTTCAGATTTGTTAGTTTTAGAAGCACATTTTTGTTCCTGAAAAGCTTTGCGTTTGTTTTTGGCAGCGTTCCAATCCCCATCAGAAGGTTTAACCTTGGGATTCACATTCTTCATTGCCTTAGGTGATGATACCTTCATCGGCTTGGAATGGTAGTTATCCTTTGATGTAACCCTCTGATTTTGCATATAATAGGGTACATAGGGACGATGTGTGCAATTTCGAGCAATGTGACCGGCAATCCCGCAATTGAAGCATGTCTGTCTCTTCATGTAGAAAGCATTCTGATCAGTTGGATTTGCTCTTGCAGGCCCTGAAGGACGAACCGGTCCTTTCTGTGCTTGTTTGTGTTGCACATTTCCTGCAGACGAAGATGAATTTGGGTGCCTGTACTTGTCGTTTGCAGGGGCCTTCTGTGGTGGAGATTTCCTTTGATTCTTCTTGTTTTCCTTAGACTGCAAGTCTTGTTCAGAAATCTCACCAGTCTTTCTGAAACCCTTGTTAGCACAGTCAAATGCATATTTCTCACATTTGCCATTACAGACTGGCTTAACAAAGACATTTTTCACATCACGGGCCTTTTGAGGACTATTACTGCCCGTTGAGGACTGTGGAGAGCCTGATCGTCTTTGATGTTTAGGCTTCTTATTTCTGCGTCCTTTACCTGCTCGCTTCGGCTCTTGTTGCTTGATTTGAACTTTGTCATCACTAACAAAAGGTTCAGATTGTTTAGCTTGCGCACTTGGAGCCTTGTTCACGCATGTCTTCTCTTCATCCTTCATGTCATCAGCTTTGACAGAATCGGAGAGTTCTGGTTTGTCGGAAGAAATACCAGAAACTTTAGCAGAAACTTCAGCTGAAACATTTGACGAATTTTCAGCACAATACGGTTCTGCTCATGACACCCTTGAGCTGAATTCACTAGAATCAACCGATTCCAATTTCTCAGAATCAGCTGCTTCAGGTGATTCGCATTTGGAATTAGATGGTTCAGCTGGCTCATTCGTTTCGTTTGCCATTTCAGTCTCTGTTACACAAGCATCAACGTTTTCGCCCAAACCATCAGGCCTGAAATTAATCATAGAGTGAAAAAATGAGCCAAAAATGTCACACACATGAGAATTTGATGCTTGTTCATCTCCAACGACACCTTCAACTTTAATTTCATCTGCAAGGGAAGACGAAGCATTAGAATCAAAAGTACCCTTTGAAATAAAATTTACCGAAGGAGTCACTCGTTTATTAACAGGTCTGCTGTTGATTGATGACTTATCAGTTTTAGGACCGTAAGCCATCTTGTCCTCATTCATCAATTCCTCCTCAGTCATGGGTAAATATGTGTAGTTATCATTGTAAGGAGGAGGAGCCTGATTGTAACCCAATCCACACCCTTTCTTTTCCTTGTATGCGAGCTGTTGATCACACAAGTTTTTGACTAATTTGCTGGAAGAATCAAATTTCTTAATATTAAGCTCATTTATTTGATATCTATCTCTGATATCTTCCAGTTCCTTAGTCACAGCTCACAGTTTCTCCTGAACATAAAAGAGTTGACTGGATTTCACACTTACATCATCCTTGAGTTTGACGATGTCTTTTCGCTGAGCTTCAATCTTTTCTTTATAAAGTTTTTCGTTTTTTGATAAAGTAAAGTTTTTATTTTTGATGTCGTTGTAGTCTTGAATCAACTCAGCGTTGTGTAACCGATATGCCTCATTTCTTTCTCTACACTCAGGAGTGCAAAAGACAGAAAATATCTCTTCACGTTCTTTAGTAATTCCTTGAGCCAGGGGTTTGTTAAACATAAATGCTGAATTTTGTGTGGATGAGCAAACTGCAGCAGATGTGTTGCCTTGAGTAGACTGTTTGTCAGCATTGTCATATGATTTGATGATTGAGATCAGCTCATCTGGCTTCATTTTGTAACAATCGGTTGTCAATATTATCTGATTAACATTGGTAAACCAACTACAGTTTGCCTGATCTGGAATCCCTTTTATATCATCCAGAAGCTTTCTGTTGCTCATGCGAGTAGACACCACCATCTCAGCCTTCTCCATTTTAGAGAGCAGTTCAGCAAACCGGCCTGTAAGTGCTTCTATAGATTCACCATATGAGTAACTGAATCCTTGGAGTTCCTGCTCAAGCACCTCTCTCTTAGAAGACATTTTAAGATGTGATCTCCCAAAAATATGCGCTTTTAACTATTTCCTCAACACAAGCCCAAAGCGAGAGCCTGTGTACTTGCTAACTCAAACACTCTGCAGTCGAATGAACGAACCCGCTTTCTAAACTGTATCTCAAAAATCTGTCAAAACAGTTAGCACAAACAAATCCCTTTTTTAAATTTTTTTTAATACTATATTATTATTAATGTTATTATAATTATTAATATTAAAAAAACAATGATTAGCTAATGATTAACAAATGATTTTAATATTATTATTAATAATATTAAACCTAATGATTATTTAATGATTAATATTATTATATTATTAAAATCAAACAGATCTGAACGTTACACGGTCTTCTTCACGAAACAATACCGAACCTAAAGCTTAATTATAAATCTCTGGCGACTGATCGGAGTTGATTGTTGTGTGATGCGATGATTCGCCGGAGTTGGTAATGACAAACGGAGAAGATGAAGGTGTTCACCGGAGTTGATGACGGTGTTGTGACGAAGAAGATGAACGATGAAGACGGAGAATAACAGTGATAATGACCGGTAATAAGATGTGGAGATGACTCGAAAATGGTTGCGAGTCGGAACGGAGATTGCGACTCGAGACCGTTGGGAAGAAGATGACTCGAGACCTTGAAAGCCGATGATGTGTGTCGAGACCGTGGAAGACGATGACTCGAGACCTTTTGTTGTAACTCCGGAGAATACGACTCGAGACCTTGTAGAAGATGAATGGAGGTTGCGACTCGAGAACTCGGAGTTGGAAAGGTTGGTTGTGAGTCGGACGAGTCTGAACGGTGGTTGCAGGAGATTGCGACTCGAGACAGTGGATTGGAATGATGATTAACGAGTCGAGACCGTGAAGATGTTGATGAGTCGAGATCTCGGTTGCGACTCGGAAACTGTGAAATTGAAATTGAAGTTGCTGAGTCGAGACCTGTTGAAAATGAAGCCTTGAGTCGAGACCTCTGATAACTCGAGACCAGTTGTGAGTCGAGAACTTTATCCAACTGAAATATCACTCGAGACCGTGATGTAGATGATGACTCGAAACCAGAGAAGATAGACCTCGAAATCACAGCTGTTTTGCAAACTCCTTTTAATATTTCAACTGATTCACGTTAAACACTTTTGACTTTCCTAAAACATAGGATTTTTAAATCTTTTTTTTAAATTCAAGATATTGCAAAATTTTCAAGATTTAAAAAAAAACTTAGTTTTATCTTTTCAAAAACACTTTTAAAACTGATCGAACAAGCAGAGTATGATATTTTTTAAACAATTTTGATGAACATTCATGCAAAACCCGAAGAAAACAATGAACAAAAAAATTCAAATCCTCAAGTTTCCGAACAATAAACTGACAACCCCTTGATCCAAAACCTTCAAAATGATGATTAAAAGCGAAATATGAACCTTTCAACAGTTTTAAAACATCAGAAACCTTTTCAAAACAGATTCGAAAACCACTAATCTGAGCCGAAAAATTTTGTTTTTCAAAATCGCGAATCTTTGATATCACACCGAGCCTAGAAACAGGTTCTAATGGCTCTGATACCACTTGTAAGTCCCGTATAACCAGATCTTTCAATGATATCAAACAACCAATAGATTGTGTGGAATCCAATCAATTGGTGATTCAAGATAAACACAAAAAACTGAAAATACGAAGAACACAATACCGAAATACTTTCAAACTTGCACACGATTCTATTACTATCAACTAGCAAAACCGTCTGGTACAAGTTCCAACACCACCAAATCGCCTCTCTCTGACTCTCTGTAGGAAATTCTGAAACTATGAGGCTCTAAGAAGTTCAAACCTAAAAACAAGTTGAAAACTTGTTTATATACATAGACAAGCCCACTTCCCACATGGGCTTCCCTTGGGCCTGCTTGGCCCACATGGCCTATAGCTTGGCCCAAGTGACCTATAAAGGTCCACAACCTAATATAAACTAACCCGGTAAGACCCAGTTCGTAACCATAGCCCGTTATGTTAATTTGATGTGTCAGTCTCACACTTTAGGGCCTAACAATTAGTTATCCAATTAATATGCATGATTCCGTTAATTGCCTATATGTTGACCATTATGCCCTTTTCACCATAAAACGTGATTTTTGAAAATATAAAAGAGTAGAAACCTTAGTTACTGATTTATAAACTTGCACCCAAAATTTGACATCAGTTTGAGGTGTAGATTGGGAGTTATGCTCATTAGCGTAATTAGAAAGCTTTTTAGCGATTAAACGACATAATTAGCGTATAGCCTATTTAAACCCACTTTTTGATATCAAACTCTTTACCCACTGTTGTAATATATTATTTTGGGATTTTTGGAGATTTTTAATTAATTTTAGGCTGAGCATAACTTAGAGTCATAGGCTTGTTTCGGTAATTGCTGGTTTTTGCCCTTTCGGGCTATAAAATGAGTTTTACATATCTTTTTGACCCCAAACCTTTTGCTACTGAATTTAAATGATAAATAAATTATTTTAAGCCTTCTGGAATAATAAAAAATATCAACTTTATGTATAGAACCCGGAAATGGCTTCTAATCGCCTTTTTAAGCGTTTTTAACGCATAGTATGTACTAAACTATTTTAAACATACAAGGGTTGAGACCTACTGATATTTTAGATAAATTATAATATTTTAACAGTAAGCAAAAGTTGTTAAACTCAGACTTCAGTTTTGAGCTTTTCGGCTTATGTGAAATTACCAAAATGCCCATACGGTGCATAGTTTGGTTATAATTGATAAATTTCACATATATACTTTACCCTACTGATATAACTTATTAAATGGAGTATTTTTGCTGATTATATCAGACTTGTAACTCAGGTTAATACTTAAACTCTTTTATAAACTTGTAAATGACCAAACTACCCCTACGGGGCATAGTTTGTGTTTAAACTCGCTTCGGGCATAATAAAAGATATCTTACTGATGTCCCAACATATTAGAGGCATATTAACTTAGGAAACCTGTATATGACTCTCATGGTCACCCATTACGCCTCTTGCACGTTCGGTTCGGTTTATGTAACTAGTTTGCATAAATTAGCCGAAACGGGTCAAACCTTATCGGTTTTATCTCAAAATCCAGAATGTGTATAATATACCCATATTAAGCAAGTCTTCAGACTTGTCGGGTCTAAATCACATTCTATCTCGGTCTTCGCTTAATCGTGCGTACGAACCGTATCTTTAAAACTAACCGGTCTAAGCTTAAGCTTAACTAAAGGCCGTTAGGATTCTAATAGGTTATTATAAACTTTTGTTCCAGAATAGGAGACCGGTAAAAGCTACCCGCATTTGCTAATTGTGAATTATACTTGCAAAGGTAAATACTTTTAACTTATTTTCCCTTATACGGGCTTGGGGTACGGTATATAAAATACCGTTTGGTCGGGCATTCGACCTTAACCGATTGGTGGTTAAGTATTATCGAGATGACCCGTTTAAATATGTTTTGTTTGCTTAACGCCTTTGGGGGGTTAATGACCATGTCCCGGATATCCTTGGCATCATTTTACGAAATGGCCACGACCTAAGCGCGGGGTGTAGGCGTACACCCGTCAGTGCATAAATAAAAAAATGTGGTGTGTCTATTGATCTTTAACCCGGCACGATCCGGGCTACTGAACGCATAAGGAACATGTAATCCTTTTACAAGTTTATATATTTAAATAATTATCCCAAGTTATAAAATGTTTGTGCCATGTGCATCCAAATCAATTTTTAATCATTTTTAAAATGAGTCGGTTAATTGTATTTACCAGTGTAAACTGACGTATTTTCCCAAAAAAAATAAATGCAGGTAGTACTCGTAATAGGCTGGATTTCTCCTTAGCATCAATAAAGAGTCTCGCAAACTTAAGATGCCTAACGTCTGTTGAACCACTGTTTCCTATTTATTTTTTATCCTTCTGTGGATGAATTTCAACTGTTGTGATACTGGATATTACAATTCTTTAAAGTTGAAATATATATCTTTCATTTGCTTCCGCTGTGCGTTTAAATATTGTGTTGTTTGACTATTATGTTGCCAACCACGTCACGATACTCCCTACCGGGCCCACCGGTTACACATGGAAAGTCGGGGTGTGACAGGTTGGTATCAGAGCCAACATTGAGTGAATTAAACACTAGCCTATTGTGTTTAATCTCAATGACACAATTGCACGTTCCTAAAAACTTTCGAGTCTAGACAAATAACATACGACAAATTCTACTTTGTTTTGTCCTTTATTTTATATATTCTTGTCGTTATCTTATGTTATATTGACAGGATTAAATATGCCGCCAAGATTTTTCAGACGAAGAGGAAGAGGCAAGGGGCCAATCACTGACCCCAATGACCACGAGGCCGGGCCTTCGCACATGCGAGCTCCTTCCACCACTGCGAGTGCTGACCCTCGAGAGAACAGGAGGAACCTTTTTGAGCCTGCGAGATGATCTGTTTCACACAGTTCGACGCCTCGCTTTCAAAACTCTTATGGACCACAGTCGGAAAATGAGCCCAATAACCCACAACCTTCTTACATACCTCTACAGCGATCCCTATCGCACCATTCCTTTGGAGACCCCACACCTGTTTTTCGGGGCCGGTTCAACCCGGCAAACTACATACAAGAACCAGTGGGTTTTAACCCATTGGGGCCAGAGAATCATTTCTCCGGCGATCATGCAGAGGAGATGGATGAGGACACAGATCCAGTCGAGCCTGCAACAGGGACCCCCAACCATCCGATCGAGGTCTCTGATGGTTCGTCTTTTCATGGATCACCCTACCATGGTCCAGACAGTTACCAGGCACGATTTAACCAGTTCGAGTGGTATTTTACACCCTCGCATCATTTGTCACCTCACCAGCAGCAACAGCAGCAGCAGGATCCCTCTGGGGATTCACAATTTGTGGCAGTCACGCCACCGCCTCCACCACCACCAGTTAATCAGGCACCTCCGGAACCACCAAGGCGTATGAGGACAGGCGCGCGAATGTCCGCGCATGGAGGAGATTTTCACTTCAGCTCTCCTCGACACTCAAGTGGCAGTCATTATCCGCCACTACATGAAGACCTGCAAATGGTTGGGCCTTCAAACCCAGTTGCACCACAGCCACCACCGATGGGTTTTGATAACCCAATCCCTGCCTACACTGGTTCAATGGCATATAACCCGTTTGAGCAGCCAGCTCACACCAACTATAATTACGCTGAAGCCGATCCATACTTGGTAGCGGCCAACTATAACGCCCTTCATCCTGAAGGACCGTATGGAGCGCCGTGGGGAGTGGGGTACCCAACTCATGGGTACCAAATACCTGCTAGACCTATAATTCAGCAACAATCGCAACCGCCACGGTTTTGCCCCCCTGAAAGGGAAGAAATTCTTCAAAGGTTGGACCAGGTCGAGCGAGATTTTCACAGAGATCGTAGGGAGCGACAAAGTTTCTTCCTGGGATTGACAAGTCTAATAAAAGGGAAGAGCAAGAAGGACCATTGAATCCTCCAATTATTGATTGTATTTCATTATATTCAGTTGAGCCCTTGCGTGGGTCTGTCTTGTTGTTTTAACCCTGCGAGGGTATGTTTGTTTGTTTTGACCCCTGCGTGGGTCTATCTTTCTGTTAACCCCTACGAGGGTATGTTGTTTGTTTAAGTCCCTGCGTGGACTAGTATTTCAGTTTGACCCCTGCGTGGGTATGTTGTTCTATTAAAAAGTCCCGTTTAGGGCGATATGTAATCTTTTAATAATTTATGGAATGTTTAGTTTATAAATTTCATTTTTGCCATTATGTTCATAAATAAATTATATATGAAATAAATAAATCAAAATCATTCCTTTTAAAAAAAATATGCCTATTTAAATATTAAGTAAGGATCTTAAAGGTATAACCTAGGCATGTCATTATAAGACCTGGCCAAGATGGTAAAACCTGTTAAAAATATTCAAATTCCAGTTAACATCTGAAAACATGTTAACGCTCCTGGCAGACGTGATTCGTTAAAAATCACGCACGTCATTCTTATATAAGGATTCTTCAAAAGATTCCTAACCCAACTTAATGATCTCTGAATCATGGGTTTAAATCATCAATTAAGATGATCATATTTTGACCATACATTGGTAATATAGTGCCTACGGGCCCTGCTCATTTTCATATGAGACAAAAGACAGTAATAGTCTGTGACCCTGTCTGAAAAAGGTAAAGAACTATGTTCAAAACCTTCATGCCTTGATTCTCTGAAATCATGGCTTATAATTTAAAATGTCCTTGTGACTAGGCCTTTTGTGCTACTAATAAAACTGTTATTGTTTTATAATTAGGATAAATTATAATGGAAACCCTAAATAAATATGATTAATAAATTAACCAAATATGGTCTATGTTTACCATGGTTAATGAATTGCCATAAAAGACAATTCCATAATAAACTCCCAAGTAAACTATTGTCCTTGTCTTATGTAACAGTTCAATTAAAATGGCTGACTCGGATGAAATTAATAGCCACCCAGTGGAGAATAATGATAACGCCCGAATTAATATAACGGGTGCTGAATTGAAAGCATTAGTAGACGACACAGTTACAAAGGCCTTAGAGCGGCAGTATGAAGAATATAGTGGGACTCGCAGTAGGACCCTATCTACACCGCATTCAAAGCCTCCCTCCAAGAAGGAAGAACCAAAGAAAGATGATGATCGACTCTCCTCAAACCACCACAGTGCTCCATCTCAACAGATTGTACTAAATCAAGAACCCCGTAAGAAGGGTTGCTCCTATAAATACTTTGTTTCATGAAAACCCCGGGATTTCACTGGGGAAAAAAGGAGCTATTGACTGCATGACGTGGTTAGATGAGATGGACACAGTAGTGGATATCAGCGGATGCGCTGAGAGGGATAGAGTCAAGTTTGTGTCTCAATCTTTCAAGGGTGAGGCTTTAGCCTGGTGGAGATCGTTGATCCAAGCTACTGGGAAGGTTCCCCTGTATAACATGTCATGGGAACAATTCGTTGCCCTCATCAGGGAGAACTACTGTCCTCAGCACGAGGTCGAAAAGATTGAGTCAGATTTTCTTTCGTTGGTAATGACCAATCTAGATTGCCAAGCTTACCTCACGAGCTTTAATACAATGTCGAGGTTGGTTCCGTATCTGGTGACCCCGGAACCCAAACGAATAGCTCGTTTCATTGGGGGTTTAGCCCCGGAGATAAAGGCAAGCGTGAAGGCCTCTCGACCAACTACTTTCAGATCAGTGGCTGATATATCTTTGTCCCTCACACTGGACGCGGTCAGACAAAGATCGCTGAGGAACAAGGATGCTGAGAAAAGGAAACGTGAAGATGACAATTCACAGAGGTCAAACAAGAAGCACCGAGGAAACGGTGACAACAAGAAGGGGTCGGAGTCAAAGAAGGATGGGCATCAGTCTGGTGAAAAGCCCAAGTGCAAAGTCTGCAAGAAACAGCACTTCGGGAAGTGCAAGTTTGAATCTAACTCGCAGACTCAGTCAAGAACTTTTGCATGTGGTATATGCAAGTCCAAGGAACACAAGACCTTGGATTGAAAAAAGTTGAAAGATGCAACCTGCTACAGCTGTAATGAGAAGGGGCATATCAAGACCAATTGCCCAAAATACGCAAAGAAAGCTGATGAAGGAAAGAAGACCAATGCTAGGGTCTTCAGAATGGACGCAAAGGAAGCAGTACAGGATGACAATGTGATAACAGGTACATTCCTTATAAATGACGTTTATGCAAGAGTGCTTTTTGATTCAGGAGCTGATATATCATTTGTAGATAATAAGTTTTGCAAATTGCTGAATTTACCTGTTAAAACCCTAAGAGTGAAATATGAGGTGGAGTTAGCAGATGGCACCTTAGAAACCACCTCAACCATATTAGATGGATGTTTCATATCCATTAAGAAACCACTCTTTTCCTTTGTCCCTGCTCCCTTTGAAGTTAGCTGGTTTTGACATCGTCTTAGGCATGGACTGGTTATCTCGTAACCAGGCCCAAATTGTCTGCAATAAAAAGCAAGTTGTGATCAAAACTCCGTCTGGCGAATCACTTACCATTCAGGGAGATACCTGGTATGGATTGCCTGAGCAAGTGACTATGCTCAAGGCCTCTAAGTATTTGAAGAAGGGTTGTGTCATCTACATGGCACAGGTGACTATCGATGAGCCGAAACCTAAGATGGAAGACATCCCCGTCATTTCTGAATACCCTGAAGTTTTTCCTGAAGAACTACCTGGTTTACCACCAGATAGGCAAGTGGAATTCAGAATTGACATCATCCCTGGAGCAGCACCTGTTGCTAGAGCGCCTTACAGGTTGGCACCAACAGAGATGAAGGAGTTGAGAGCACAACTAGATGAATTGCTAGCTAAAGGTTTCATTAAACCTAGTTCGTCTCCTTGGGGAGCGCCAGTCTTGTTTGTCAAAAAGAAAGATGGATCGATGCATCTGTGCATCGATTATCGTGAGCTTAATAAGGTGTAACACCTCGAAAATTCACGTCCTAAAATGTGTAGACACGTGTCATATGTTTAAAACGTGTGAAAGAATATTATAGAAGGACTAAAGTTGACAAACATGGAAAGTATGTGAATATACATATTCGAAGTGTCAACAGTGAATAAATATAATGTACATTAACCCTACATGATGCTCATACCTTCAAACGAATAAATCATGGATCATACGAAGCTAAAAGTGAGAGATTTTAAACTACAGGGACGAAATGTGTCAACATGTTTAAATTATACCTCTGAGTGACCTTTTGACAAACCCGAAGCTTTGTAACTGTTAATCATGCTCACTAGAATATACGATTTAAATTTCGTAAAGTTTCGTTAACGTATGAGAAAGTTATGATCAAATTCGTGTGCGAAGAGTTAAAGCGTAAACGTTGAAAGTTAGGACTTTTCGGGTAACAATAAAGTTAACCGGGGACTTAGCAAAGTGGGTATATGTTTTAAAGCCTTTATAGATCAATTATGAGGGTTTACAATGCAAGAAACAAGTGCCTAATAGAATTTTGAAGAGCCAACGACCAAATCGCAAAAGATCAAGAATGCTGATTGCTGCATGCCGTCGCGCCACGCGAGGGTCCCTCGCGCCACGCGAGGGACTCCCAGTACCGAGAAAAACGGCTGATGTCTGCCATGGCCTATTGTGCGCGACCTCTAACTGATTTTCCTCATCTCTTGACCCCTAAACAACCCCTAGAACATCTAGGACACATGTTGGGAGGGTATGGTCAGTTGTAGACTCACTTGTCAACACATTGTGGTGTCTTTGTTCACTATATAAAGCACACAAGTGCAACACTTGATCATTCACACCTCAATCAAACTTCTGATCAATTTTGGAGCACAAGAGCACTCTCCAGGCCTTCCTAATCAACCATTAGACACTTGTAAGTTTGCTAATCCTTCTTTAATTAAGATTAGCTTAGTTATTTAGCTAACAGTCAAACCATCGTAATTACGGTTTGACTTCGAGATTTATTAATCATAACTCAGTCAAATCTCGAATTAAAAGTACCTTTAAGTAGGTAATTATGTGGGTAATAAACCCTCAAAAGGGTTCCCCCTGATTACCACTCTAAACAGGTCAAAAGTCGGGTCAAACTTGCTAAGAAAAAGTCAACAGGATACTTAAATTACAATTTATGCATAATTAGCAATGTAGATCATATACAACCTGTTTGATCATTGTTATAACTTAGTAATAAGTGTAAGAACATGTCTAAACATGTTCAACCCGACAAATTCCTGTAAATACCCTGTTCGGAACCGAAAGTCACATAGTTTGACTTTCACTTTGACTTTCAGTTCTGACCCGTTTAGGCATTTTTTACAAATTCCTCGGAGCTTTAATTGGACTAGATTACATGTTAGAATAACCCTCTGTGATGTTACACCTTGGTTCATTAGTTATCCAATTAATATGCATGTTTCCGTTAATTGCTCATATGTTGACCGTTATGCCCTTATTATTTTAAAACGTGATTTTTGGAAATGTAAAAGAGTAGAAACTTTAATTACGGATATATAAACTTGTATGCAAAGTTTGACATCAGTTTGATTAGTAGATTAAGAGTTATGCTCATTATCGCAAAATGAAAGCTTTATGTTAATTAAATGGCGTAATTAGCGTATAGCCTAGTTAAGCCTACTTTTTGACATCCAAATCTTTACCCACTGATGTAATATATTATTTTGGGATTTTTAAAGATTTTTAATTAATTTTAGGCTGAGCAAAACTCATAGTCGTAGGCTTAATCCGGTAATTGTCGGTTTTGCCCGTACGGGCCATAAAATGAGTTTTACATATCTAAACGACTCCAAACCTTTTGCTACTGATCACATATGATAAATAAGTTATTTTAATCCTTCTGGAAATATAAAAATATCAGGTTTAAGTATCAAACCCCGAAATGGTCTTTAATCGCCGTTTTAAGCGTTTTTAACGCATAGGATGTACTAGAACTATTTTAAACATACAAGGGTTGATACCTACTGATATTTGAGGCAAATTATGATATTTTAACAGTAAGCAAAGGTTGTTAAACTCAAACTTCAGTTTTGAGCTTTTCGGCTTATGTGAAATTACCAAAATACCCCTACGGGGCATAGTTTGGTTATAATTGATAAATTTCACATATGTACTTTATCCTACTATTATAACTCATTAATTTGAGTATGTTTACTGATTACATCAGACCTGTAACTCAGTTAAACACTTAAACCCTTTTACAACCTTTAAAATGACCAAACTACCCCTACGGGGCCTAGTTTGTGTTTAAACACGTTTCGGGCATAATGAAAGACATCTTACTGATGTCACAACATATTTGAGGCATAATTAACTTAGGAAACCTGTATATAGCTCTCATGAATACCCGTCACGCTTATTACGCGTACGGTTCGGTTTACGTAACAAGTTTACATAAATTAGCCGAAACGGGTCAAACCTTAACGGTTTTATCTCAAAATCCAGAATGTGAATAATAAACCCATATTAAACAAATCTTCAAACTTGTTGGGTCTAAATCACATTTTATCCGGTCTTCGCTTAATCGTGCGTACGAACCGTATCTTTGAAACTAGCCGGTCTAAGCTTAAGCTTAATTAAAGACCCGTTAGGATTCTAAAAGGTTATTATAAAACCTTCGTTCCAGATTAGGAGGACCAGTAAAAGCTACGTGCATTTTGCTTATTGTGATTTATACATTGCTCAGGTAAATACTTTTAACTTATTTTCCCTATACGGGCTTAGGTTACGGTATATATAGCATACCGCTTGATCGGGCATCAAATTCTCCACCGTTGAGTGGGTAATTGAATAAATTTGATCGGCTCGTTTAAACAGTTTTCTTACTTAAAGCCTTTGGGGGATTAATGACCATGTCCCGGATATCCATGGCATCATTTTACGAAATGGCCACGACTTAAGCGCGGGGTGTAGGCGTACACCCGTCAGTGCACAAAAGAACATTGTGGTGTGTCTATTGATCTTTAACCCAGACTTGATCCGGGCTACTGAACGCACAAGGAACATGTAATTCGTTCACAAGATTATAATATTAAATAATTCTCCCAAGTTAAATAAAATGTTTATGCCGCGTGCATCCAAACCAATTTTCAATCATTTTCCAAATTGAGTCAGTTGAATGTATTTAAGAGTGTAAACTGGCGTATTTTCCCAAAAAGATTAAATGCAGGCACTAAGCGAAATTGGCTGGGATTTCTCCTTAGCATCATTAGAAGTCTCGCAAGCTTAAGATGCCTGAAGTCTGTTGAACTATTGATTATATTTTGTTTCCAATCCGTTCTGTGGATAAACAATCGAACGTTGTGATACTTGATATTACAATAATTAAATTCGGTTGTATTATATCTTTTAAATTTGCTTCCGCTGTGCATATTAAATATTGTGTTGTTTGACTAATACGTTACCAACCATGACGTCACGATACTCCCCACCGGGCCCACCGGTGACACGTGGAAATCGGAGTGTGACAGGTTGGTATCAGAGCCAACATTGAGTGAATTAAACACTAGTCTTTTGTGTTTAATCTCAATAACACAATTGCACATTTCTAAACTTTCGAGTCTAGACAAATAACATAGGACAAATTCTACCTTGTTTGGTTTTTGTTTTGTCCTTTAATTTCTATATGTTGTTATTGTTATCTCATGAAATATTGACAGGATTTGAAAATGCCGCCAAGATTCTTCCGAAGGAGGGGACGAGGCAAGTGGCCGATTACCGCCCCCAATGATAATGAAGCTGGACCATCACATGCGCGAGCTCCGTCTACTACCGAGAGTGACGACCCTCGGCAGAACAGGAGAAACTTGTTTGAACCAGCCAGACGATCGATCTCACATAGCTCTACACCTCCCGTCCAAAACCCTTATGGGCCACAACCGGGATATGAGCCCAATAACCCTTAACCGTCCTACATACCACTTCAGCGATCTTTATCGCATAATTCGTTTGGTGACCCCACACCCATCTTCCGAGGCCAATTTAACCCGGCCAATTACATCCAAGAACCCGTGGGTTTTAACCCACTGGGGCCAGAAGATCACTACTCCGGAGATCACGCGGACGACATGGACGAGGATACGGACCCCGTCGAACCCGCAAGTGGTACACCGAACCATCCGATCGAAATATTTGACGGATCTTCGTTCCACGGATCACCCTATGTTGGTCTGGATAGCTTTCAGGCGATGTTCACCAGGCATGAATGGTACTATACACCTCCTCACCATTCGTCGCCTCATCAGCAGCAACAGCAGCAGCAGCAGGAACAGGATCCCTCTGTGGATTCCAGATTCGTGGCAGTCACGCCACCGCCTCCACCGCCACCAGTACAGCCAGCACCTCCGCAACCGCCGAGGCGAAGGAGAACCGGTGCGCGCATGTCGTTGCGAGCAGGGGATTTCCATTTCAGTTCCCCACGTCAGTCCAGTGGCAGTCACTATCCGCCACACCAGGAGGACCCACAAATGGGTGGACCTTCACAACCAGCTATTCCACAGCCACCGCCGATGGGTTTTGACAACCCAATTCCAGCATATACGGGTTCCATGGCATACAACCCGTTTGAACCGCCAAATCACCACAATTATGGTTACGCGGAGGCCGACCCTTACATGGTAGCGGCGAACTACAACACCCAAGGACCCTATGGAGATCCATGGGGAGTAGGTTACCCAACACAAGGGTACCAGATACCTCCCAGACCTATTATAAGGACGCAATCGCAGCTGCCAAGGTTTTCTCCCCCAGAAAGGGAGGAAATTTTACAGAGGCTGGACTATGTGGAACGAGAATATCACAGGGAACGAAGAGAGCGACAAACCTTCTTCCAAGGATTGGCAAGCTTGATCAAGGGGAAGGGAAAGAAGGACCGCTAAATCCTTCAAATTGTTTGTTGTAACTTCCTTGTAACAATTGAGCCCCTGCGCGGGCATATCTTGTTGTATAAACCCCTATGTGGGTATGTATGTTGTTTATTTTGACCCCTGCGTAGGTCTGTATTTCAGTTAACCCCTACGAGGGTGTGTGTGATTGTATAAGTCCCTGCGTGGACTATTATGTTTATTATTAAGCCCCTGCGTGGGTATGTGTGTTATTAAGCCCCTGCGTGGGCAAGTACTTGTTTAAAACCCCTGCGTGGGTAAATTTGTTATTTGAAAAGACCCGTTTAGGGTAGCGTGTAATATTATAATAAATTAATGGAATGTTGTTTTTATAAATTTCATGTTTGCCATTATGTGCATATATAAATTATAAATGAAATAAATAAATTAAAATCATTCCTTTTGAAATATTCTGCCTATGTAAATTTTAAATAAGGATCTTAAAGAGTGAAACCTAGCCTTTGGGTCATTATAAGGCCGGGCCAAGATGGTAAGACCTGTTAAAAAGATTCAAATCCCTGTTAACATCTGAAAACATGTTAACACTCCTGGCAGATGTGATTCATTTGAAATCACACACGTTATTTTATTATATAAGGATCTTTCAAAGATTCCAAACCCAATTAAATGATCTCTGAATCATGGGGTAAATCATCAATTAAGATGATCATACTTGTACCATACGTGGTAATACGTGCCTACGGGCCCTGCTCATTTCCATATGAGCCAAAGGACAGAGGTAGCTATGACTCCCTGTCAGATAAGGTAATGAACTAGGTTCAAACCTTAAAAGCCTAGATTCTCTGAAATCGTAGCTTATATTTTTAAAATGTCCTTGTGACTAGGCCTATTGTGCCAATATACCTTCATGTTTTGATTCTCTGAAATCATAACTTATAAATTAAATTGTCCATGTGACTAGGCCTTTTGTGCCACGAATAAAACTGTTATTGTTTTATAATTAGGATAAGTTATATTAAAATCCTAAATAAATATGATTAATAAAATTAACCAGATATGGTCTCTGTTTACCATGGTTAATGAATTAACCTAAGGGGCAATTCCATAATAAACTCCCAAATAAACTATTGTCCTTGTTTTCTGCAACAGTTCAATTGAAATGGCTAACTCAGACGAGGGTAATAGTCATCCAGTGGGGGATAACGAGAACGCCCGAATTAATTTAACGGGTGTTGAGTTGAAAGCAATAATAGATGGCGCAGTTACACAGGTATTGGAAAGGCAGTATGAAGAGTATAGTGGGACTCGTAGTAGGACCCTATCTACACAGCCTTCAAAGCCACCGTCCAAGAAGGACGACCCGAAGAAAGATGATGATCGACACTCCTCGAACCACAGTTCTCCATCTCAGCAGGTTATACTAAACAAGGGACCCCGTGACAAGGGTTGCTCGTATAAATATTTCGTTTCCTGCAAACCCCGGGATTTCACTGGGGAGAAGGGAGCCATCGACTGTATGACATGGCTGGATGATATGGATACGGTTGTTGATATCAGCGGATGCGCTGAGCGAGACGTGGTCAAGTTTGTGTCGCAGTCTTTTAAGGGTGAAGCTTTAGCATGGTGGAGATCTCTGATTCAAGCCACCAGGAAAATCCCACTGTACAATATGTCGTGGGATTAATTTGTTGCCCTTATCAGGGAAAATTACTGCCCTCAGCATGAGGTGGAGAAGATAGAGTCTGATTTTCTATCATTGGTGATGACAAACCTTGACTGTCAAGCTTACCTAACGAGTTTCAACACGATGTCCCGGTTGGTTCCTTATCTGGTAACCCCGGAGCCAAAAAGAATCGCTCGTTTTATCGGTGGTTTAGCCCCCGAGATCAAGGCAAGCGTGAAAGCTTCTCGGCCAGCTACTTTTAGATCCGTAGCTGACATTTCCTTATCCCTCACTTTGGATGCGGTCAGGCAGAGATCACTGAGGAATAAGGAGGCTGAGAAGAGAAAGCGTGAAGATGATGGTTCACGCATATCGAACAAGAAACACCATGGGAACGGTGATAACAAGAAAGGATCTGACTCAAGGAAAGAGGGGCATAATTCTGGTGAGAAGCCCAAATGCAAGATATGCAAGAAGCAGCACTTTGGAAAGTGTAGACTTGAGTCGAACTCGCAGACTCAGTCAAAATCTTATGCTTGTGGTATTTGCAAGTCCACGGATCACAAAACCTTGGATTGCAAGAAGATAAAAGACGCAACGTGCTACCGTTGCAATGAAAAGGGCCACATTAAAACCAACTGCCCTAAGTACAACAAGAAGCCTGAAGAGGCTAAGAAGACTAATGCTAGAGTCTTCAGAATGGACGCGAAAGAGGCTGTGCAAGACGATAATGTCATAACAGGTACCTTCCTTGTAAATGATGTCTTTGCAAGAGTACTTTTTGATTCAGGCGCAGATAAGTCTTTCGTAGATAACAAGTTTTGTAAATTGTTGAATTTACCTGTCAAAACCTTAAGCGTAAACTATGAAGTAGAGTTAGCAGATGGTACCATAGAAACCGTCTCAACTGTGTTAGCTGGATGTGTTATATCCATTAAGAACCATTCTTTTCCTCTGTCTCTACTTCCATTTAAGTTGGCCGGTTTTGACATAGTTATGGGTATGGACTGGTTATCTCAAAACCAGGCCCAAATTGTCTGTAACATGAAGCAAGTGGTAATAAAGACTCCGTCTGGTGAACCACTTACCATTCGGGGAGACACCCAGTATGGGCTGCCTGAGCAAGTGACTATGCTCAAGGCTTCAAAATGTTTAAAGAGGGGTTGTGTCATCTACATGGCACAAGTGATTATTGATGAGCCCAAACCAAAGATTGAAGACATCCCTGTCATTTCTGAATACCCAGAAGTTTTTCCGGAAGAACTACTTGGTTTACCACCAGATAGACAAGTCGAATTCAGAATCGACATCATCCCTGGAGCAGCACCAGTTGCTAGAGCACCTTATAGGTTGGCGCCCATGGAGATGAAAGAATTGAGGACACAGCTAGATGAATTACTAGCCAAAGGTTTCATTAAACCTAGTTCGTCTCCTTGGGGAGCGCCAGTCCTATTTGTAAAGAAGAAGGATGGATCGATGCGTCTGTGCATCGACTATAGTGAGCTTAACAAGGTCACAATCAAGAATAGATATCCTTTGCCCAGAATCGACGATTTGTTCGATCAGTTACCAGGGGCAAGTTATTTTTCGAAGATTGATTTGAGGTCAGGCTACCATCAACTGAAGGTTAGAGATGAAGACGTGCATAAAACAACATTTAGGACTCGTTATGGTCATTACGAGTTCCTAGTGATGCCTTTTGGGCTCACCAATGCACCGGCCGCGTTCATGGATCTCATGAATCGCGTTTGCAAGCCGTATTTTGATAAATTCGTCATCGTTTTCATCGACGACATTCTTATCTATTCGAAGAATCAAGCTGACCACGAGAAACACCTTCGCTGTATTCTCAAACTCCTGCATCATGAGAAACTCTATGCCAAATTCTCTAAGTGCGAATTTTGGCTATGAGAAGTCCAATTTCTTGGACATGTGGTCAGTGAGCGTGGTATCCAGGTGGACCCCGCTAAAGTTGAGGCTGTTATGAATTGGCAAGAGCCAAAGACGCCTACGGAGATTCGTAGCTTCCTGGGATTGGCAGGATATTACAGGCGTTTCATTGAAATTTTTTCAAGGATTGCTGCACCTCTAACTTCCTTGACCAAGAAGAAAGTAAAGTTCGTATGGGGCCCTAAGCAGCAAGAAGCTTTCGATATTCTCAAGCAGAAGTTGAGCAATGCTCCTGTGTTGACATTGCCTGATGGAATCGAAGAATTTGTAGTTTATTGTGATGCATCACACACCGGGATGGGGTGTGTGCTTATGCAGAAAGGCAAGGTTATTGCCTATGCATCACGACAGTTAAAAGTGCACGAAAAGAATTACACCACCCACGACTTGGAGCTGGGTGCCGTTGTATTCGCACTAAAACTGTGGAGGCATTATTTATATGGTATTAAGTGTGTGATCTATTCTGATCACAAGAGCCTCCAGCATCTGTTTAATCAGAAAGAGTTAAACATGAGGCAACGCCGTTGGATGGAGACCTTGAATGATTATGATTGTGAAATCAAGTATCATCCCAGCAAAGCGAATGTAGTCGCTGACGCCTTGAGCAGAAAGGAAAGGGTTAGACCCATCCGAATCAATGCCAAGCGCATGGAAATAAAGAACAGTTTGATAGAAAGGGTGTTAGCTGCACAGAAGGAAGCTGTGTTGGAAGCTAACTATCCTAATGAAAAATTAGGAGTAACTGAGGAGCAGTTAACTCTTAGCAAGGACGGAATTCGGCGATTGAATGGACGAATATGGGTTCCAATTTATGGCCTATTGTGCGCGACCTCTAACCGATTTTCCTCGTCTCTTGACCCCTAAACAACCCCTATAACATCTAGGACACATGTTGGGAGGGTATGGTCAGTTGTAGACTCACTTGTCAACACATTGTGGTGTCTTTGTTCACTATATAAAGCACACAAGTGCAACACTTGATCATTCACACCTCAATCAAACTTCTGATCAATTGTGGAGCACAAGAGCACTCTCCAGGCCTTCCTAATCAACCATTAGACACTTGTAAGTTTGCTAATCCTTCTTTAATTAAGATTAGCTTAGTTATTTAGCTAAAAGTCAAACCATCGTAATTACGGTTTGACTTCGAGATTTATTAATCATAACTCAGTCAAATCTCGAATTAAAAGTACCTTTAAGTAGGTAATTATGTGGGTAATAAACCCTCAAAAGGGTTCCCCCTGATTACCACTCTAAACAGGTCAAAAGTCGGGTCAAACTTGCTAAGAAAAAGTCAACATGATACTTAAATTACAATTTATGCATAATTAGCAATGTAGATCATATACAACCTGTTTGATCATTGTTATAACTTAGTAATAAGTGTAAGAACATGTCTAGACATGTTCAACCCGACAAATTCCTGTAAATACCCGGTTCGGAACCGAAAGTCACATAGTTTGACTTTCACTTTGACTTTCAGTTCTGACCTGTTTAGGCATGTTTTAGAAATGCCTCAGAGCTTTAATTGGACTAGGTTACATGTTAGAATAACCCTCTGTGATGTTACACCTTGGTTCATTAGTTATCCAATTAATATGCATGTTTCCGTTAATTGCTCATATGTTGACCGTTATGCCCTTATTATTTTAAAACGTGATTTTTGGAAATGTAAAAGAGTAGAAACTTTAATTACGGATATATAAACTTGTATGCAAAGTTTGACATCAGTTTGATTAGTAGATTAAGAGTTATGCTCATTATCGCAAAATGAAAGCTTTATGTTAATTAAATGGCGTAATTAGCGTATAGCCTAGTTAAGCCTACTTTTTGATATCCAAATATTTACCCACTGATGTAATATATTATTTTGGGATTTTTAAAGATTTTTAATTAATTTTAGGCTGAGCATAACTCATAGTCGTAGGCTTAATCCGGTAATTGTCGGTTTTGCCCTTACGGGCCATAAAATGAGTTTTACATATCTAAACGACTCCAAACCTTTTGCTACTGATCACATATGATAAATAAATTATTTTAAGCCTTCTGGAAATATAAAAAATATCAGGTTTAAGTATCAAACCCGGAAATGGCCTTTAATCGCCTTTTTAAGCGTTTTTAACGCATAGGATGTACTAGAAGTATTTTAAACATACAAGGGTTGATACCTACTGATATTTGAGGCAAATTATGATATTTTAACAGTAAGCAAAGGTTGTTAAACTCAGACTTCAGTTTTGAGCTTTTCGGCTTATGTGAAATTACCAAAATACCCCTACGGGGCATAGTTTGGTTATAATTGATAAATTTCACATGTGTACTTTATCCTACTGTTATAACTCATTACTTTGAGTATGTTTACTGATTACATCAGACCTGTAACTCAGTTAAACACTTAAACCCTTTTACAACCTTTAAAATGACCAAACTACCCCTACGGGGCCTAGTTTGTGTTTAAACACGTTTCGGGCATAATGAAAGACATCTTACTGATGTCACAACATATTTGAGGCATAATTAACTTAGGAAACCTGTATATAGCTCTCATGAATACCCGTCACGCTTATTACGCGTACGGTTCGGTTTATGTAACAAGTTTACATAAATTAGCCGAAACGGGTCAAACCTTAACGGTTTTATCTCAAAATCCAGAATGTGAATAATAAACCCATATTAAACAAATCTTCAAACTTGTCGGGTCTAAATCACATTCTATCCGGTCTTCGCTTAATCGTGCGTACGAACCGTATCTTTGAAACTAGCCGGTCTAAGCTTAAGCTTAATTAAAGACCCGTTAGGATTCTAATAGGTTATTATAAAACCTTCGTTCCAGATTAGGAGGACCAGTAAAAGCTACGTGCATTTTGCTTATTGTGATTTATACATTGCTCAGGTAAATACTTTTAACTTATTTTCCCTATACGGGCTTGGGTTACGGTATATATAGCATACCGCTTGATCGGGCATCAAATTCTCCACCGTTGAGTGGGTAATTGAATAAATTTGATCGGCTCGTTTAAACAGTCTTGTTACTTAAAGCCTTTGGGGGATTAATGACCATGTCCCGGATATCCATGGCATCATTTTACGAAATGGCCACGACTTAAGCGCGGGGTGTAGGCGTACACCCGTCAGTGCACAAAAGAACATTGTGGTGTGTCTATTGATCTTTAACCCGGACTTGATCCGGGCTACTGAACGCACAAGGAACATGTAATCCATTCACAAGATTATAATATTAAATAATTCTCCCAAGTTAAATAAAATGTTTATGCCACGTGCATCCAAACCAATTTTCAATCATTTTCCAAAATGAGTCAGTTGAATGTATTTACCAGTGTAAACTGACGTATTTTCCCAAAAAGATTAAATGCAGGTACTAAGCGAAATTGGCTGGGATTTCTCCTTAGCATCATTAGAAGTCTCGCAAGCTTAAGATGCCTGAAGTCTGTTGAACTATTGATTATATTTTGTTTCCGATCCGTTCTGTGGATAAACAATCGAACGTTGTGATACTTGATATTACAATAATTAAATTCGGTTGTATTATATCTTTTAAATTTGCTTCCGCTGTGCATATTAAATATTGTGTTGTTTGACTAATACGTTACCAACCATGACGTCACGATACTCCCCACCGGTGACACGTGGAAATCGGGGTGTGACATAAGGTCACAATAAAGAATAGGTATCCTTTGCCCAGGATCAACGATTTGTTCGATCAATTGCAAGGGGCAAGTTATTTCTCGAAGATTGACTTAAGGTCAGGCTACCACCAACTGAAGGTTAGAGACGAAGACGTACACAAAACGGCATTTAGGACTCGTTATGGTCATTACGAGTTCCTAGTGATGCCTTTTGGGCTCACTAATGCACCTTCCGCGTTCATGGATCTCATGAATCGCGTTTGCAAGCCTTACTTAGATAAATTCGTCATCGTTTTCATCGACGACATTCTCATTAACTCGAAGAACCAAGCTGACCATGAGAAACACCTTCGCTGTATTCTTAAACTTCTACATCATGAGAAACTCTACGCCAAATTTTCAAAGTGTGAATTTTGGCTTCGAGAAGTCCAATTCCTTGGACACGTGGTTAGTGAGCATGGTATCCAAGTGGATCCCGCTAAAGTAGAAGCAGTCATGAAATGGCAAGAGCCGAAGACGCCCACAGAAATTCGCAGTTTCTTGGGATTGGCCGGATACTATAGGCGTTTTATCGAAAACTTTTCAAGAATTGTTGCGCCCCTAACTTCCTTGACTAGGAAGAAGATTAAGTTCGACTGGGGACCAAAGCAACAAGAATCCTTTGATATCCTAAAGCAAAAGTTGAGCAACGCTCCTGTACTGACACTGCCTGAAGGTACCGAAGAATTCGTAGTTTACTGCGATGCATCACACACTGGCATGGGGTGTGTGCTTATGCAGAAAGGCAAGGTTATTGCCTATGCATCACGTCAGTTAAAGGTGCATGAAAAGAATTACACCACCCATGACTTGGAGTTGGGTGTCGTTGTATTTGCACTAAAGCTATGGAGGCACTATTTATATGGTATCAAGTGTGTGATCTATTCTGACCACAAGAGCCTCCAGCACCTGTTTAATCAGAAGGATTTAAACATGAGGCAGCGCCGATGGATGGAGACTTTGAATGATTATGCTTGTGAAATCAGATACCATCCCGGCAAGGCGAATGTAGTCGCCGATGCCTTGAATCGAAAGGAAAGGGTGAAACCCATCCGAATCAATGCTAAGAGCATTGAGATAAAAAACAGTTTGAACGAAAGGTTGTTAGCTGCACAGAAGGAAGCTGTGTTGGAATCTAACTATCCTAATGAAAAGCTAGGGGTAACTGAGGAGCAGTTATCTCTTGGCAAGGACGGAATCTTGAGATTAAATGGACGAATATGGGTTCCAATTTATGGGGGACTTCGAGATGTCATCCTCCAGGAAGCCCACAGTTCTAAATATTCCGTTCATCCTGGAGCTGATAAGATGTACCAGGATCTAAAGGCAAATTTTTGGTGGATAGGCTTGAAGAAGTCTATAGCCACCTATGTAGCTAAATGCTTGACATGTGCGCAAGTAAAAGCTGAACATCAAAAGCCGTCAGGTTTGCTACAACAGCCTGAACTTCCCACATGGAAGTGGGAAATGGTGACGACGGATTTCATTACCAAGTTGCCCAAGACAAGAAAGGGAAATGATACGATATGGGTGATCGTAGACAGACTGACTAAGTCAGCACATTTCCTACCCATAAAGGAGACCTACAGCTCCGACATGTTAGCCCAACTGTACGTAGATAAGATTGTAGCTTTACATGGCATACCTGTGTCTATTATTTCTGACCGAGATACTAGATACACGTCACATTTCTGGAAAAGCTTCCAACAATCTCTGGGCACGCGTTTAAATTTTAGTACGGCTTACCATCCTCAGACGGACGGACAGAGTGAGCGTACCATCCAAACGTTAGAAGACATGCTACGTGCATGTGTAATCGACTTAGGTGGTAGTTGGGATAACCACCTACCATTGATCGAATTCTCCTACAACAATAGCTACCATACCAGCATTAAGGCTGCGCTTTTCGAGGCCTTATACGGTAGAAAGTGTAGAACGCCCGTTTGTTGGGCGGAAGTTGGAGATGTCCAACTGTCAGGACCTGAAATAGTATTTGAAACGACGGACAAGATTGTCCAGATTCGTGACCGTCTGAAAGCTGTCAGGGATAGGCAGAAGAGTTATGCAGATCCAAAGCGTAAACCTATGAACTTCGAGGTAGGCGACAAGGTGTTGCTTAAAGTATCACCCTGGAAGGGAGTGATGCGATTTGGTAAGAAAGGCAAGCTAAGCCCGAGATATATAGGACCGTTCGAAGTCATCGAACGTGTCGGATCAGTTGCCTATAAGTTGAACTTACCTGAAGAGCTCAGTGGTATTCACAATGTGTTTCACATCTGCAATCTGAAGAAGTGTTTCGCTGACGAATCACTAGTCATACCACATACAGACGTGCACATAGAAGAGAGCTTGAAGTTTGTTGAAAAACCTGTGTCGATCGAGGATCGACAGGTTAAGAAGCTTCGAAGGAAGCATGTGCCTATTGTAAAGGTAAAATGGGATGCCCGTAGAGGTCCCGAATACACGTGGGAGGTTGAGTCCACAATGAAAGAAAAGTACCCTCATTTATTTCAGTAAATCTCGAGGTCGAGATTTATTTTAAGGGGGTGAGGATGTAACACCTCGAAAAATTCACGTCCTATAACGTATTGACACGTGTCATAGGCTTGAAGGTGTGAAAGAATGTTCTTGAAGGACTAAAGTTTACAAACATGGAAAGTGTGTGAATTTAAGGGTTCAAATTGTCAACAAGGGATAAATATACTTTACAATAACCCTACATGATGCTCATACCTTCAAACGAATAAATCATGGATCATACGAAGCTAAATATGAAAGAAAGTGAGAGATTACAAACTATAGGGGTTAAATGTGTCAACATGTTTAAAGTATACCTCTGATTGACCTTTTAGCAAACCCAAAGCTTTGTAACGGTTAATTATGCTCACTAGAATGCACGATATAAATTTCATAAAGTTTCGTTATCGTATGAGAAAGTTATGATCAAATTCGTATGCGCGGGGTTAAAAGCGTCAACGATGAAGTTTATGACTTTTCGGGTGGCAATAAAGTTAAACGAGGACTAAACAAAGTGGGTATAAGTCTTAAAGCCCTTATAGGTAAACTTGGAGGGCTCAAATTGCAAGAAATAAGTTGGTTGACCCTTCGAAAGGCCAAGAGACAAATATGCAACAACTAGAAAGTGTGAAATCTGATTACAAGGCTTAGGCGGGCCGCGTAAGAGTTCTTATGATCTTACGCGGGCCGCGTCAGATGCCCAGTTGCAGAAGAGTGGACAACAGCCTGATTTCACGCAAGAATCGACTTTAAACAGATATTTTCACAACATGGGCGACCCCTAAACAGTCCTAGGCACTTAGGGACATGTGTTGATGATCCATTATCAGTTGTAGCACTTGTTGTCAATGATCTAAGTGCTTTTGAACACTATATAAAAGCCTTGTTGCAACCATTTTTTATCACACCTTCTTCTGCCTTTCTGATCATTTCTGGAGCTCCAAAGCAGACTCAAGTGATCACAAATCGTGCATAGGACTTCAGTAAGTATGCTTAACCTTTCTTAGTTAAGTTTTTGCTTAGTTTTAGCTTAAAAGTCAAACCGTCGTAATTAACGGTTGACTTAGCGATTAATCATTGATGGCCCAGTGATTAGTTGAATTGAAAGTAGTTATAAGTTGGTAATTATGTGGGCAATAAACCCTTAAAAAGGGCACCCTCTGATTCCCACTCTAACTAGGTCAAATGTCGGGTCAAACTTGTTATTAAAAAGTCAACAGAATGCTTAATTTCCAATTTATGCATAATTAGCAATGTAGAACCCATACAACCTGTTTGATCATTAATATAACTTGGTAATGAATGTAAGAACATGTCTAAACATGTTCAACCCGACAATTTTCAGTAGAGACCCGGTTCGGGACCGAAAGTCGCATAATTTGACTTTTGCTTTGACTTTCAGTTCTGACCCGTTTAAGCATGTTTTAGAAATGCCTTAGAGCTCTAATTGGACCAGGTTACATGCTAGTATAACCCTCTGTGATTATACACCATGGTTCATTAGTTATCCAATTAATATGCATGATTCCGTTAATTGCCTATATGTTGACCATTATGCCCTTTTCACCATAAAACGTGATTTTTGAAAATATAAAAGAGTAGAAACCTTAGTTACTGATTTATAAACTTGCACCCAAAATTTGACATCAGTTTGAGATGTAGATTGGGAGTTATGCTCATTAGCGTAATTAGAAAGCTTTTTAGCGATTAAACGACATAATTAGCGTATAGCCTATTTAAACCCACTTTTTGATATCAAACTCTTTACCCACTGATGTAATATATTATTTTGGGATTTTTTGGAGATTTTTAATTAATTTTAGGCTGAGCATAACTTAGAGTCATAGGCTTGTTTCGGTAATTGCCGGTTTTTGCCCTTTCGGGCTATAAAATGAGTTTTACATATCTTTTTGACCCCAAACCTTTTGCTACTGATTTTAAATGATAAATAAATTATTTTAAGCCTTCTATAATAATAAAAAATATCAGCTTTATGTATAGAACCCGGAAATGGCTTCTAATCGCCTTTTCAAGCGTTTTTAACGCATAGTATGTACTAAACTATTTTAAACATACAAGGGTTTATACCTACTGATATTTTAGATAAATTATAATATTTTAATAGTAAGCAAAAGTTGTTAAACTCAGACTTCAGTTTTGAGCTTTTCGGCTTATGTGAAATTACCAAAATGCCCCTACGGTGCATAGTTTGGTTATAATTGATAAATTTCACATATATACTTTACCCTACTGATATAACTTATTAAATGGAGTATTTTTGCTGATTATATCAGACCTGTAACTCAGGTTAATACTTAAACTCTTTTATAAACTTGTAAATGACCAAACTACCCCTACGGGGCATAGTTTGTGTTGAAACTCGCTTCGGGCATAACAAAAGATATCTTACTGATGTCCCAACATATTAGAGGCATATTAACTTAGGAACCCTGTATATGACTCTCATGGTCACCCGTTACGCCTCTTGCGCGTTCGGTTCGGTTTTTGTAACTAGTTTGCATAAATTAGCCGAAACGGGTCAAACCTTATCGATTTTATCTCAAAATCCAGAATGTGTATAATATACCCATATTAAGCAAGTCTTCAGACTTGTCGGGTCTAAATCACATTCTATCTCGGTCTTCGCTTAATCGTGCGTACGAACCGTATCTTTAAAACTAATCGGTCTAAGCTTAAGCTTAACTAAAAGCCGTTAGGATTCTAATAGGTTATTATAAACCTTTGTTCCAGAATAGGAGACCGGTAAAAGCTACCCGCATTTGCTAATTGTGAATTATACTTGCAAAGGTAAATACTTTTAACTTATTTTCCTTATACGGGCTTGGGGTACGGTATATAAAATACCGCTTGGTCGGGCATTCGACCTTAACCGATTGGTGGTTAAGTATTATTGAGATGACCCATTTAAATATGTTTTGTTTGCTTAACGCCTTTGGGGGGTTAATGACCATGTCCCGGATATCCTTGGCATCATTTTACGAAATGGCCACGACCTAAGCGCGGGGTGTAGGCGACACCCGTCAGTGCATAAATAAAAAAATGTGGTGTGTCTATTGATCTTTAACCCGGCACGATCCGGGCTACTGAATGCATAAGGAACATGTAATCCTTTTACAAGTTTATATATTTAAATAATTATCCCAAGTTATAAAATGTTTGTGCCATGTGCATCCAAATCAATTTTTAATCATTTTTAAAATGAGTCGGTTAATTGTATTTACCAGTGTAAACTGACGTATTTTCCCAAAAAGATTAAATGCAGGTACTACTCGTAATAGGCTGGATTTCTCCTTAGCATCAATAAAGAGTCTCGCAAGCTTAAGATGCCTAACGTCTGTTGAACCACTGTTTCCTATTTATTTTTGATCCTTCTGTGGATGAATTTCAACTGTTGTGATACTGGATATTACAATTCTTTAAAGTTGAAATAGATATCTTTCATTTGCTTCCGCTGTGCATTTAAATATTGTGTTGTTTGACTATTATGTTGCCAACCACGTCACGATACTCCCTACCGGGCCCACCGGTTACACGTGGAAAGTCGGGGTGTTACAGTTCATGTTATGAATCAATTTGTTGTTGTGCCTTTTCACAGTATCACAATTTTCACATTTCTCGGGCATCTTTTTAGTATCTTCTTCCTTTTCAACCTTGATAGCTGAACTTTCTTTAACCTGCTTCTTTACTGCTCGAACATTTTCCTCAGCTTTGACCTTTTCTGCATCAGTTGCTGTCTTCTGATTCTTCTTTCTCGCAACTTGTCTTTCTTTGATCTCTTCCATTTTTCCTGCAAAATACAAATTGTATCTATCAGGTGAAAATTCTCGTTTATATTATTCAAGCTTTCGAATTTCTTCATTATCATCATCACTCTCTTCATCTGATGAGTGATCAAAGATTGGTGCTTTTTCTGAAGTCTCTTCTTTTTAAACTGGTTCTTCTTCTTTCTTTTTCGGACTGAATTGCTGAGATTCGTAATAAGCATACGCCATTTCATCTTCAGCAGTGGAATCTTCAAAAATTTGAGCAACAAATGCTATAGTATTTGAAGGTCTGCTAGGATCATAGTGATCCCAATTAAACCCTTCTGGAATTCTCTCATCGTCTTGATGAACTAGATAAGCTTTCTTTGATGGCTCTTCGATCAGATCCTTCCTAGCATGTGAAGTTTGTGACGATTATTGTTGATGCGGCTGTTGAGCAATTTGATGATAAATTGCTTTTCGTGATAATCATTGTTACCGAATGGATTTTGAGCTCCACTTGCTTCACGATTTGTGCATTCTCGCTTAAAGTGCCCCTTTTCCCTGCAACGAAAACAAGTAACGTTAGATTTATCAAAACCTAAAGATGAAGTTCCAGCATCACGGAAATCATCTCTTCCAGTGATCTGTATAAACTTCTCAGCTCTTCTCAACACACTAGCCATACACCACTTTATATCCATTAGTTCCATCTCTTCTGCATCAATCTGATCATAAGCCTCTTTGGTTAACATTGGATTACCAATCCTTCCGGCTACCAAACTCTCATAAGACTCTAATACCGTCACCAATAAAGACATATGACCTTTGGCAACCTCTTCCGAGAAATTCTGACCATTCTGAAGATGTAAGACAATGTTGCATTATAGTACTTGGCCATTACTGTTATATGAACTTTGCGATTTAGAATTTGTTGCTGAACAATTTGGATCAAATGATGAGAATCTATTATTGTTGTTTGATCCTTGAGATGACCCTCCAGAAGAATTGTTTGCGTTAAATGCAGTTTCGATCTTTGGTGCAATGTTGGTCTTATCAATCATACTTCCATTGTAGTACAAACCAATATCTTGTTCACCATTAGAATTCTTCATTTTCTCCATCTTCCGTTGTTCCATCTCCTGAACTTCGAGTTTTTCAATAAACTTGCTCAGCGATAGACTCCGAAATTCACCATTATTCTTCAGAATCATAAGATACGTGCCCCAAACATCTTGTGGTAATACATCGTGCCCCAACTCTTCCTCCTGAGCTCTGATACCACTTGTAGGATCGGGGAATCGATCTAAACGAGTCGATCAGAAGAGTTCTAGACCAAATCAGAGGCGGAATTCAGTGATTTGATCTTCATTCAGCTTGATATGCACTTAGAAGTAGATTAACTGTTGATTGTATTGATTTGATAGCTATTACAGATCGTTCGACACTTCGGCAGAGCTTCGCTACCGGAATCACACACACACAAATGAAGAACCAAGACCTGCTATATATAGGAATGTCCAGATCGCACGAACCAGTCAAGTCCAGTTCGCACGGACTGGCCAGTTCGCACGAACTGGTCACTTCGTGTGAACCTGCTGGTTCAGACCTGTTTCCCGTTTCTTTCGAACTACGTGTCTTGGTTTATCTATTCTATTATACGACTCGATACAAGACGAAGTCAACAGACATATGCACCAACATTGTGTGTTGATCTTTTCATATAATAACTCAACTTTCATCTTATCCCACTTTAGTCTCTAGTGTTTGCCACTAAAGCATAATTGGCACAACTTTCCTCCTTTAATAGTTTTCACCATACACTTAACTAGGTTAAATAGCCTAGTTATTTATTTCCTGATGTATCATATAAGAACATATGGCGAATTTAAACATTCGAGTTTTGGGTGTTACAGTTTCAAATTCTTGGTTTATATACAAAATTCCTTTTATGCTTTCACAAATTTGCTGCTTACACGTGTCTTCAATTAGGGAAATTTTTAAATAGAATTATTGATGATGTGTGTAAGTTAACTTGCATTAACGAAACTAGAATATGATTAATATTATTCTTTTTATTTATTACGACTTAGTGATTTTCCTAACAAATAATTACTAGGGGTGCAAACGAGTTGAGTTACTCGGGCTTGACTAAAAAAACTTGAAACGAGCCGAGGTTAAAAACAAGCTTGTTTAATAAATTAGTCTGAGCCTGATTTTCGCTTATCAAACACGAAACGATTCACAAGCCAAAACTAGCTTATTATTTATATACAATTAGGATAGGTTCTTATTTATTAATAGTGTTTAGATTTCTTTTTGTCTTTTCTGTTTTTTGTCTTATGTGTTTAGATTTTTTTTGTCGTATAGTGATTTTTTTAATCTATTATCATTTTCGTCTTGTAGTAAATGTGGTTTTCATTTTCAGTTCCTTAAGTTTGTACGTTTCATTTTTTGCCTTTTAGGTTTTGTTTTTTTTGTTATCTTTAAGTTAAAAATTTCTTGTTATAAATTTGAGTTTGTCTACGTTTTACGCCAAGTGGTGGAATAAATTTGTGTTTTTGTTTTACGACTCTTTTCAGTTTTGGTCTTCGTTTGCTTAATACTTAGCATAGTTTTACGATCTCGCACTCGCAACGCGAGGGCTAAACACTAGTTATAGAACAAGTTGGGTCACATTTGAGCTATAATAACTTTTTTCTTTCTTTGTGTTTTTGTTGATTTTTGCTTTTTTTAACTTTGAACCCTTAACTTTCAATCTTATTACTTACACCCCTTATATTTCTAAAACTTTATAAAATGTTATTTTAACCCCCCTTGAGTTTTAAGTGCTTAACTATATATATGTATGTGTCGGCATACATTCATGTTGATTTACGTTTCCACGTAAAATTTGTCGGGTGAAATATAATACATTTTAGCGCATATTTTTATTTATGTTTCGGTTGGTCTACGTTTTGATGTAAATGCTATTTGGAAACGAGTCGGGTCAAATACAATACGTTTTCATTAGACGGTATAAATTCGAGTTACTTTATGTTTCAATGCCACCGGAATGCGATACCATCCCTTAACTTAAAAAAAACACTATTTTCTTACGTTTCGACGTAATTATTTTTAAAAAAATAAGTTGTAACATCCAGGATATTCTAAACCCATATTATTTGACGAATAACAAACAAAACTTGCAAGCAACAAGACGAAGTATAATTTGTAACATGTCGGTTTCAGTTTAATAGAACTCGATGGGGGTGTTATGTAAATAATAAAACTTGGTTTTTAATACTTTGGGAACAAACTATAAAAAGGTGAATGTTGTGGGGTGTAAATTGTAAGTTGGTGATTATATCTTCTTCATGAAACCCCTTCCATATAACCCTTTTTCATTATGTTCATGAGTGCAACAAAAAGAAGGATCAAGCGAAAAGGAAAAAAAAAAGGAGGGCGATAACAGTGGTGGTTCTAGGTGGCGAAGAAGTTGGTTTGTGGTTGTAGTGACAATGGTTGGGGATGTGAAGGTGATGGTGGTGGTGATCGAGTGGAGTTGGTGAGGTGCGGTGGTGGTGTCGTGGTCGATGGTTGACTGTGAACATACCAACTGTGCCTAAACCTGCACTACCACCCGATCATCATCATCATCGTCATCATTATCATCAGTGAAACATAACTTAATCAAAAAAGTGACTGTGCCTAAACCTGCACTACCACCTGATCTTAAACTTGCACTACCCAAAATTAAGTGATCTTAAACCTGCTCTACCACTGTGAACATACCAATTGTGCCTAAACCTGCACTACCACTTGATCATCATCATCATCATCATCAGTGTGATCATCTTCATCATCATTATCATTAAACCTGCACTACATCAATTTGAGCTACTTGCACGGCCATCAATTTCCTGAACTTAATACCAAAACTGAATACAGTGACCTGGACTTAACACCAGGACTGAATACATCAAACCAATTTCGTAATCATAGACTTAAATGTAATAAATAGACAGTGGACTTGCATACTACAATCCTACACCAATAGCAGTGAACCAAAAATGACCTTAATCATTGCTAATGAACCAATCCTGCACCAAACTAATTAACTATGCATAATCTGAACAAATCCACATCATGAACCTGTTTGCCTAAACCTGGATTTAAATGTAACAAATACACATCATGTTCATGTTCATAGATAGATATCATGAAACCTAGTTAGTTGCATAATTATACATATATAATGTTCATCAAACCAATAGTAGCAAAATAATCATTCTAAATTTATACATAAGTGACTACAAGCCTAATACTTTACCGGAATCAAAAGAAATAGAACCACTCTAGTCTTGGTAAATGTGGTGGTTGGTGATGACGGACCGGTGATGGTGGTGGTTGTGATAGCATTGCGGCGGTGACTCCGGTGGTCACGACCGGAGTGATGGCTATATTTTTGAGTAGATAGTTTAATATCATCTCTAGTAAGGTAACATTTATTTAAGAATGAATTGTTCTTTGTTAAGTAATTTTTATATTTTTGAGTTGTATGTAGAAACCTTTTTCTTTTGTTTATTGGTCTTATGAAAGTTGCAACACACTCCTTAATTCTTAGGTTGATGAAAAGTGTGTGATAAAATCTGAAATTATCTATTAGCTTTTGATTATTATTATTATTATTATTATTATTATTATTATTATTATTATTATATATATATATATATATATATATATATATATATATTTTTTTTTTTTTTTTTTTGAAAGATTGAAATTATTTTTCAACAGTCATGTGAGTTTGTGACACATTAACTGAATTTATCCGATGTTATCTGAGTTGTACATATCTGAATGTCACATGTTTGTTGCTAAACTTCCATAACACATGAAAGAAGAGTTTGGAGAATTAATATCGATATATTTATAAATAAGCAATCTTAGAAATATAGTAAATAGTTTATTTTTTTTACTTTTATATTGGATTAAAAATATGGATATTGAAAAATTTCAAAATAACGGGCGCCAAGAATCATACTTGTAGTTGTGCTATAAATTCAACCTTATTGCAACAACAATTTACATACTCTTTATTCTTTTTCTCAAATTCGATAAAGTTCCCCCATTAGAAACTCTTAAGTAAGTGTGTGTGTGTTTGCATGATTTTGTGATTTTAGTAGATTTTAGGGTTTGGAATATACTTATTCATTTGATTTAGGGGTCCTAGCTATTAATCCAACCCGACCCCCAAACTCAAAATGGTCGTTTGACGAAAAACTCAGATGACCGTTTAAAGAAATAGTTCAAACAACCGTTCGGTACAACCTTAAACAACCATTTGAAAACTGTTTGTGATTATATTGGCAAAGGCGTGTGTATAGCAGACCCACTAATTTAGTTAGGCTTGTATTTTTTATGTTTAATCACTTAATTACTCGATTTGATTTTGCATATCTTGTTTGTTACAACACAAGTGTTTTTGGCAGAAAAACATGTCTCAAAAGGGTGTGGGGAAACCACTTGAAGAATATGAAAAGGTTCGTTGTCCCATGTGCATGGAGCATACGCACCAAGCAATCCTTCTCTTGTGTTCATCGCACGATAAGGGTTGTCGCCCTTATATTTGTCCTTTTCCACAGGAGCAAAATGGTCAATATAATTTTATTATAACACATTATTAGTTAAATTAATGAAATCGGCTGATATTTGGCCCTTTTGCCCATGAGGAAAAGGACAAAATAATAGGATTTTATTAGCCAAATATCAGCTGATTTCATTTTGGGACCAAAATGGCAATAAAAGTGAAACCACAGGGACCCAGATTTAAAAGGTTTGAGTTTTGGACTAAAGTGGCAAAAGTGACCAAACCTCAGGGACCAAAATGACAATTTACTCTTATAGCATAAAAACACTCCCAATTTTATTTATGACATAATACATATTTAAAAAAATATAATATAATAGAAATGGGTTAAACGGGTCAACCCACCAATCCGACTGGGTTGACCCGAACTTGACCCGTTTAGCTAAACGGGTTCGCGGGTTCAACTTGAAACTAACCCGAACCCGTTTAGACTAAACCCAACCCACGAATTTCGTGTTAGGTTCGTTTCGTGTTTTCGGGTCGTGTCAAAAATTCATACCCCTAACCTCATGGTTTCATTCAACAAAAAGTGAAAGATAGAGTGTCATTATGCAATCTGGACCAAATCACAGGGTGACAAATTGCATTTTACTCTAAAATTTAATTAGAATCATATGTAAATTAATTATTAAATAATAAACGAGCCGAACTCAAGCTTAAAAAACAGGTCATTAGCCGAACTTAGGCTTTAGAAATGAAAATCAAACTAAGGCCGCACCCAAGCTTGAGCTCTTATATGTTAAACCAAGCCGCACTCAAGCTTCAGCTCTTAGACTGTGGGGCATGGGGCGGGGGTTGGGGTTGGGCGTGGGTTAGCTGAAAACGCCCAAGCCACCACCCAGGGTGGGCTTGGGTTTGGGCGTGGCCCAAGGGGCGGGAGTTTAAAGCCGGGCGTGGGGCGGGCTAGCGATCCTATGTGGCCGGCTCCTATTCGCTTGTTGGCTAGGTGTAACACCTTGAAAATTCACGTCCTATAATGTGTTGACACGTGTCATAAAGTTTGAACGTGTGAAAGAATGTTATAAAAGGACTAAAGTTGACAAACATGGAAAGTATGTGATTATACGGGTTCTAAGTGTCAACAGTGAATAAATATACTTCATAATAACCCTACTTGATGTTTATAACATCAAACGAATAAATCATGGATCATACGAGCTAAAAGTGAGAGATTACAAACTACAGGGGTTGAATGTGTCAACATGTTTAAAGATATACCTCTGAGTGACCTTTTGACAAACCTGAAGCTTTGTAAATGTTAATTATACTCACTTGAATGCACGATTAAAATTTCATTAAGTTTCGTTATCGTATGAGAAAGTTATGACCAAATTCGTATGCGAGGGGTTAAAGTGCAAACATTGAAAGTTAAGACTTTTCGGGTTAACCGGAAGTGTTCAGGGGCTTGGCAAAGTAAGTATAAGTCCTAAAGCCCTTGTGGGTAATTATAAGGGGGTCAAAATGCGAGAAATAACCCTAGTTGCCCCTTCGTGAAGCCAAAGGTCAAGCTGCAAAACATTAAAAAATTTAAAATCTGACTTTAAGTCCCACGCGGCCCGCGTGGCATTTATCTATATCTGAGGTGGGCCGCCTGAGCCGCCCAGAACCAGAAAAACAGGTAGCAGCCTGTTTTACGCGAATCTGACCCACTTGGCCGGTTTTTCTGCACTTTGGACGACCCCTACACTACCCTAAGACACTAGAGACACATGTTGGATGGTTGTGGTCGATCATAGGGCTATGTGTCAAGTTCTTGTGGTGAAAATTTCACTATATAAAGGCCATGACTTTCAATTCATTCCACACACCATTTCCTGCATTCTTGGATCAATTCTGGAGCTCTCAAGCAGGTCTAACTGATCATATCTAGTGCATAGGACTCTTGTAAGTCTACTAGTCCTTCTTTAGTTGAGTTTAGCTTAGTATACTAGCTAAAAGTCAAACCGTCGTAATTACGGTTTGACTTCGAGATTAGTCTATAATGGCTCAGTCATATCTCGAATTAAAAGTAGTTATGAGTTGGTATTTATGTGGGTAATAAAACCTCAAAAGGGTTTCCCCCGATCACCACTCTAACCAGGTCAAAAGTCGGGTCAAACTTTTATTTAAAAAGTCAACAGGATGCTTAAAATGTCATTTATGCATAATTAGCTATCTAGAACATATATAACATGTTTGATCATTGTTATAACATAGTAATAAGTATAAGAACATGTCCAAACATGTTCAACCCGACTATTTCCTGTTTAGACCCGGTTCGGAACCGAAAGTCGCATAGTTTGACTTTCACTTTGACTTTCAGTTCTGACCCGTTTAGGCATGTTTTAGAAATGCCTCAGAGCTTTAATTGGATTAGGATACATGTTAGAACAACCCTCTGTGATTATACACCTTGGTTCACTAGTTATCCAATTAATATGCATATTTCCGTTAATTGCTCATATGTTGACCATTATGCCCTTATTACCTTAAAACATGATTTATGAAAATGTAAAAGTGTAGAAACCTTAGTTACTGATATATAAGCTTGTATGCAAAGTTTGACATCAGTTTGACTTATAGATTAAGAGTTATGCTCAGTATCGCAAAATTAAAGCTTTATGTTAATAAAACGGCGTAATTAGCGTATAGCCTAGTTAAGCCTACTTTTTGGTATCAAACTTAATACCCACTGATGTAATATATTATTTTGGGATTTTTAAATATTTTTAATTAAATTTAGGCTGAGCATAACTAGTAGCCGTAGGCTTAATCCGGTAATTGTCGGTTTTGCCCTTACGGGCCATAAAATGAGTTTTACATATCTAAACGACTCCAAACCTTTTGCTACTGATCACATATGATAAATAAATTATATTAAGCCTTCTGGAAATATAAAAATATCAGATTTAAGTATCGAACCCGGAAATGGCCTTTAATCGCCTTATTTAGCGTTTTTAACGCATAGTATGTTTTAAAATCATATTGAACATACCCGGGTTGATACCTACTGATATATGAGGCAAATTATTATATTTTAACAGTAAGCAAAGGTTGATAAACTCAGACCTCAGTTTTGAGCTTTTCGGCTTATGTGAAATTACCAAAATACCCCTACGGGGCATAGTTTGGTTAAAAATGATAAATTTCACATATATGCTTTAGCCTACTGTAATAACTCATCAAATTGAGTATGTTTTCTGTTTACATCAGACTTGTAACTCAGTTAAACATCTAAACGCTTTTACAAACTTTAAAATGACCAAACTACCCCTACGGGGCATAGTTTGTGTTTAAATTCATTTCGGGCATAATGAAAGACATCTTATTGATGTCACAACATAATTGAAGCATATTAACTTAGGAAACCTGTATATGGCTCTCACGGATACCCGTTACGCTTATTACGCGTTCGGCTCGGTTTATGTAGCAAGTTTACATAAATTAGCCGAAACGGGTCAAACCTTATCGGTTTTATCTCAAAATCCAGAATGTGCATGAAGGACCCATATTAAACAAGTATCTGAACTTGTCGGGTCTAAATCACATTCTATCCGGTCTTCGCTTAATCGTGCGTACGAACCGTATCTTTGAAACTAGCCGGTCTAAGCTTAAGCTTAATAAAAGACCCGTTAGTATTCTAATAGGTTATATTAAACCTTCGTTCCAGATTAGGAGAACCAGTAAAAGCTACGTGCATTTTGCTTATTGTGATTTATACTTTGCATCAGGTAAATACTTTTAACTTATTTTCCCTATACGGGCTTGGGTTACGGTACATAGCGTACCGCTTGATCGGGCATCAAATCTCCACGCTTAGTGGGTAGTTGAATAATTTGATCGGCTCGTTTAAATAGTCTTGTTTACTTTACAGCCTTTGGGGGGTTAATGACCATGTCCCGGATATCCTTGGCATCATCTTACGAGATTGGCCACGACCTGAGCACGGGGTGTAGGCGTACACCTGTCAGTGTATAACTCATTAACGTGGTGTGTCTATTGATCTTTAACCCGGATTTGATTCGGGCTACTGAACGCATAAGTAACATGTAATTCGTTCACAAGATTATAATATTAAATAATTCTCCCAAGTTAATAAAAAGATTAATCTTGCCTCTGTGCATTTTAATCAAATTATAAAAAGATTTATGCCATGTGCATCCAAACCAATTTTCAAACCATTTTCCAAAATGAGTCAGTTGATTGTATTTACCAGTGTAAACTGACGTATTTTCCCAAAAAGACTAAATGCAGGTACTAAACGTAATTGGCTGGATTGTCTCCTTAGCATCAATAAAGAGTCTCGCAAGCTTAAGATGCCTGAAGTCTGTTGAACTATTGTTTCCATTTTATGTTCGATCCTTCTGTGGATAAACTTCCGAATATTGTGACAGCTGATATTACAATAATAAATTCGGTTGTATTATATTTTCAATTGCTTCCGTTGTGCTTGATAATATTGTGTTGTTTGACTATTACGTTGCCAACCATGACGTCACGATACTCCCCACCGGGCCCACCGGTGACACGTGGAAATTCGGGGTGTGACAGGTTGGTATCAGAGCCAACACTGAGTGAATTAAACACTAACCTTTCGTGTTTAATCTCAGTTACACAATTGCACATATCTAAACTTCTGAGTCTAGACTTAACTTAGGAATATTCTAAATTCTAATCTAGAAATTTTTACTTCCAAATTTTTATTGGATACGTCGCCAAGCGAAGAAGCCGTAATAGGAGTTCTCCACACCCGGAGCCCTGAGATGCTGAGCTTCGTACCGCGGCTAGAATGAAACGAGCATCCGAGGAGAAAGCATTCAGAAATAAAATCAAGAAGACACTCCTTTTACTGAAGATCGTTTCCTTATTAGTCCTTATAAGGACATAATTATCTTTCAGTCCCTCCGAGGACAACATTATTTCTTTCAAGTCCCGCTTAGGGCAACTTTATACTTTTATTTTTATATAATGGAATGATTAAGTTTAAACTTTCATTCTAAACAAGAATATTAAATAAATGGAAAATAACATTTCCTTTTGCAAGATCTACCATTATAATAAAATGGCAAGAATCTAAAAAGGACAAGACCTAGCTTCGGGTCATATTAAGACCGGCCAAGATGGTAGTTCCATAATTAGATTCAGATCCATATTAACACCTCAATTTAAAATTTTTCTGCGTTAATTAAATTAAGAATCTTAAGTGTGAAACCTAGACTTCGTGTCAATTATAAGACCGGGCCAAGATGGTAAGACCTGTTAAAAAGATTCAAATTATTAATTAAGAATCTTAAGAGTGAAACCTAGCCTGAGTGTCCTTATAAAGACCGGGCCAAGATGGTAAGACCTGTATAAAAGATTCAAATCCCTGTTAACATCTTAAAACATGTTAACACTCCTGGCAGATGTGATTCATTTAAAATCACACACGTTATTATTATATAAGGATCTTTCTAAAGATTCCTAACCCAGTTTAATGATCTCTGAATCCTGGGTTTACATCATCAATTAAGATGATCATATTTTAACCATACGTGGTAATATAGTGCCTACGGGCCTTGCTCATTTCCATATGAGCCAAAAGACAGTGGTAGCGATGACTCTCTGTCAGATAAAGGTAATGAACTAGGTTCAAACCTCAAATGCTTTGATTCTCTGAAATCCTAGCATATAATTTATAATTGTCCTTGTGACTAGGCCTATTGTGCCAATATACTCAAATGCTTTGATTCTCTGAAATCCTAGCATATAATTTATACATGTCCTTGTGACTAAGCATGTTGTGCTAATATATTTAAAAACCTTGATTCTCTGAAATCATGGCTTATGGTTTAAAAATTGTCCTTGTGACCAGGCCTTTTGTGCTATTAAATAAAACTGTTATTGTTGCTTTGATTCTCTGAAATCATAAGCTTATAATTTATAAATGTCCATGTGACCAGGCCATTGGGTACCACTAATAAAACTGTTAATGTTTTATAATTAGGATCAATTATAATAGAAATCCTAAATATAAATGATGAATAAATTAACCAAATATGGTCTCTGTTTACCATGGTTAATGAATTTCCCTGAGGGGCAAATCTGTAATAAACATCCCTTAGAAGGGAAGTACCTACGGGCTATAGTTAATGTCCTCTGAGACTAAAGACAGTGGTAGCCTACAGCTCCCTGTTAGGAAAAAGGTAATGAACTTTGATTCAAACCTTAATACCACGAATCTCTGAAATCATGGCTTATAAATTTAAACTTGTCTACGCGACTAGGCCATTTGTGCTATTATTAACTTATGAATTAGGATTTATGATAAAAATCCTGAATAAAATAAATATCCTTCCTTCCCTGTAAGTATGCAGTTTAAAAGGAAATCTTAAAGGTGAAACCTAGCCTACGTGACCAAGATGGTGAAACCTACTCAAGGGATTCAGATCCTTGTTAACACTTAGGAACGTGTTAGCACACTTGATATTCTTATATGTTAAACGAGCTCTGCTCTGCTCGACCTCAAACCAAAACTATAATTTGAATTATTTTTATTTTCCTTAAATAGTTGATTATAATTATAGTTAATTACAATCACCATTTTTAATTGTCTTAAAAACCAAATTTAAAGACACACATGTGTCTGTCACAAATGTGCAATAAACACATTAACCTGCCTTAAAAGTTCAACCTCTATCTCTCTCTATCTCTCTTCACTGTACATTGATTATCTCTTCATTCTTCATTTCCCCCTTTTGTTTCTCCCACCTCACATTTGGGCCCCAACTCTACACCTTTTGTTTCAACTCAAAAGCAACAACAACAATTCAAATTTTTCACATTAGGTTTTCAATTTTCATGAATTTCTCTCCGGTAGCGCCGGTGTTCAGTTTCAAGTTGTACTGATGGCGTCGTATCGCAACGGCAGAGGTCCAGCGAAAGTAGATCGAGTTCAACCGGCTTCTTCCGCGAATCTCAGAGCGTCTTCTTCGTTTAAATCGAAGAGTTCTAATGTTCGCCGTAGTGGCTCCGGTGTCGGAGTTAGAGATTCCGATGATTCCGGTGAGTTTTGAGCTCTATTAAGTTCTATTAAGATACTGTGTGCTGTATGTTATGTTTCGGTTTCGGTTTCGGTTTTGTAAATGCGGATCTCGAATGTGAATGTTGAATGCTGATCTCGAATGACAGTGTGATGTATTGAAGTTGTTGTTTAGATTTGTTTTAGTTAGGTTTTTGTTGAAGTTTGTGATGAACTGATGATAGTTTTTCACGATGTTGATGGACTGTTTGGACTAGAGTATGGTATGATGAGTGTAAAGTGTTGTTCTAGTGTATAATAGTATTTGAGATCTTTTAGGGCTAGTTGTAGGACACTACTGTTTTTGCACATGGATTGGCGGGGCCAGGGTTATTGATGATTGATTGATAATGCTGTAATAGATGTTTTATGTATGGTACAACTAGTAATGTGCGATGTACAGAAATGTAGCTATGTGTAGACAAATTGTGTTTTATGATGAGGGATATTAAAGTTTGAACGTGTAAAATGTAACGGCTCAGAGCTGAATGGGAAGGAGGGATACGTTGATATTGGTGTTGTATTGCTGTGTGCTTGCTACATGCTTGGGGATGCTTAAGAATACATGTACAGTGGATGTAACGTAGTAAACTTACTGACCTAAAGATAATTTATAAAACCACGGGTTGTTTATTATACTTGCAACTATGTGCTGTGTGTACATGTTGGAGTTGAATACGGCTAAGTTTGTGCAATAATCTCACTGTAATCTTATCCCGATCTTATTAACAATTTGAAGCTGGCTAATCATTGAATGCCTGAATCCCGTACCAGTACACCTGCACCTGTAACCTAGTTTCTCATACAGATTGTTCAGTACCGTCCTGTTTGTTGGTTTAGATTTGAATAATGATTTTATAAGTGTTGATATTGGGTTGCATCCGAAGAGTTTTTAGTTCAGCATATAAGTAGCTCATAGCTAGCTTTAATGCACAGATGTTTAGTTTCCCCACTACCAATATTTAAACATCAACAAATCTTTTATTACAACATACTTTAACAAAATTACAGAGTTTAAAGCTTAGTTGATGTTGCAGTTTCTGGTCGTGTTCGAGTTGCTGTCAGATTGAGACCTCAAAATGCTGAGGAGATGGTTGCAGATGCTGATTTTGCCGATTGTGTGGAATTGCAACCAGAGGTGTGAAAATTATACATCTTACAAGTTATGATTCAAGGAACATTGAATTACATTCTTTTATACAGAGTTTGGTTATTCATGTGATTACTCATGGTGACAGTTTTATATTTGTCTCAGTTTAAACGGTTGAATCTTCGAAAGAACAATTGGGATTCAGATACTTACGAATTCAATGAAGTGCTAACTGAATCTGCATCACAGAAGCGTGTTTATGAAGTTGTTGCAAAATCTGTAGCGGAGGTTCGTAATGTTACACTATTTTTTTTCGTTCAGTTTCATTACTTATGGTTCTATAAAGACATGTTTATGCATTTCAGAGTGTGTTCTAGATGGTTACAATGGGATAGTGATGGCTTATGGTCAAACGGGCACGAGGAAGACTTTTTTTCTAGGACGATTGGGTGATGAAGACACATCAGCACGTGGAATCCTGGTCCATGCAATGGAGGATATTCTCGCTAATATATCTCGGGATTCTGATTCTGTCATGATCTCGTACTTGCAGGTACATATGTCCTTACAAATAAACTACAACAATGAAGCTAGGGTTTTATTGTTGAAATGGATAGCCCACCTCATGGTTTCATACAACAAAAAGTGAAAGATAAGGGTGTCATTATGCAATCTGGACCAAACCACAGGGTGACAAATTGCACTTTACTCTAAGATTTAGTTAGAATTGTATGTAAATTAATTATTAAATAATAAACGAGCCGAGCTCGAGCTTAAAAAACTAGTCACGAGCCGAACTGAAGCTTTAGAAATGAATTTCAAACTAAGCCGCACTCGAGCTTGAGCTCTGATATATTAAACGAGCTCGGCTCTGCTTGACCTCTAACCAAAACTATGATTTGAATTATTTTTATTTTCCTAAGTAGTTGATTATAATTATAGTTAATTCATATACATGTATTAGTTCATCACATCTTGATGAATAGTGACGTACTACGTAGCACGAATACTGGTACAGGACTGCGGTACGGGGAAAGATCGGCAACCATAGGTAATTAATTATCAATAATCAAAACGTTTTCAAATTCCGGTTCATCTAGCGAAAGATCGGCAACCTCCAAAAACCCAACATCTTCGTTGAATGATGAATACTTGAATAGAGATGATGATCAGACTTGTTGTACGTGAATGTTTAGAATAGCATATATATTTATAAAAGGCCGCCGTAGCATATATAATTATAAAAGGTCGACTTACGTATTTGGAAGTTAAAAGGGTTAAAACCTTAAATATTTTAGGAAACGTCTCTGATACTCTGTTTTGGAAGTACCCAATATCGGGTACGGTTTTGTAGAAGTCCCCAATATCCGGGTACGTTTGGGAAACGTCCCCGAGCCGTCCCCTACGTGTTTCCGTCCCCGAGCCGTCCCTGGGACGGGTACTCGATGCAATATGCCGTCCCCGTGCTTCATAGGTGACGTATTTTTGTCTTTTGTGGTTTTGTGTTTTATTTTTGTTTTTTTGGTTTTTTTTTTTTTAACTTTAGGGTTTTTTTTTTCCATTTTTGTTTTACAAGTTTATTTTTTATTTTTATAATTTTGTCATAGAAAGTTAAACAAGTATAGTTTTTTATTAGTTTTTGTTGTACGCTTTTTCCATGATTTGGTTGTCGTTTGGTTGCTACTTAGCGCAGTGCTTGATAGTCACATCTGGTTCCTTAGTTTTTGTTTTATTTTCGTTCGGTTGCTATTTAGCATGATGTTTGGTAGTTTTTACGTTATGCGAGTCATTTGGTGTTAAAAAAACGTGCTTTTGTTTTACGTTTTTGTTTCCAATTTTGATCGTGGTTCGATTGCTACTTGTTATAATCAATCACCATTTTTAATTGTCTTAAAAACCAAATTTAAAGACACACATGTGTCTGTCACAAATGTGCAATAAACACATTAACCTGACTTAAAAGTTCAACCTCTATCTCTCTTCACTGTACATTGATTATCTCTTCATTCTTCATTTCCCCCTTTCTCCCACCTCACATTTGGGCCCCACTTTACACCTTTTGTTTGAACTCAAAAGCAACACCAACACTCTTTACAATAACCTCTTTAACACACACACACACACAGTTAACAACAACACTTCAAATTTTTCACATTAGGTTTTCAATTTTCATGAATCCACTGGCAACAGCATCAGCGTAGCGGCGGTGTTCAATTTGAAGTTACAGCGATGGCGTGGGTACCGAAACGGCAGAGGTCCGGCGAAAGTAGATCGAGTTCAACCGGCTTCTTCCGCGAATCTCAGAGTGTCTTCTTCCTTCAAATCGAAGAGTTCTAATGTTCGCCGTAGTGGCTCCGGTGTCGGAGTTAGAGATTCCGATTATTCCGGTGAGTTTTGAGCTCTATTAGGTCGTTATTAAGCTACTATGTGTTAAATACTTATATGTTATGTTAAGGTTTTGGTTTTGTAAATGTGGATCTCGAGTGTGAATGATGAATGCTGATCTCGAATGACAGTGTGATGTATTGGAAGTTGTTTTAGTTAGGTTTTTGTTGAAGTTTGTGATGGTAGTTTTGCACGATGTTGATGGACTAGAGTATGGTATGATGAAGAGTGTAAAGTGTTGTTCTAGTGGTATGATAGTATTTGCGATCTTTTAGGGCTAGTACTGTTTGTTTTTGCACATGGATTGGGGTTATTCATAATTGATTGATAGTGTTGTAATAGATGTTTTATGTACTGTATGGTACATACAACTAGTAATGTGTGATGTAGTACAGATATGTAGCACCGTGTATAGAAATTATGTTTAATAATGAGAAGTATTGAACGTGTACAATGTAACGGCTCTGATCTGAAAGGTAAGGTAAGGTAAGGTAAGGTAAGGAGGGATACTAGGAGACTGGTGTTGTACTTATGTATGCTTGTTACATGGTTGGGGATGCTTAAGAATTAATTGACAGTGGATGTAATTTATTGACCTAAAGATAAATTAACAAAGATGCAAGTTATTATAGAACCACAGGATGTTTATTATACTTGCAACTATGTGTTGTGTGTACATACATGTTGGAGTTGAATGTGGTTGGTTACATATGTGCAATTTTCTCAGCGTACTCTTAGTGAAGCTGATTTTTGTTAATAATTTCAAGTTGGCTAATCGTTGAATGTCATACCAGTACGTACACCTGCACTTGTAACCTAGTTTCTTGTAAAGTTCGCTTGGTACAAAATTTTCAAACTCTCATACAAACTTAAGGAAGCCTTTGAATAATCAAAATGGTTATATGTAGTTATCGGAGAGTCTGAGGTTCAAATTGGAATGGGTTGGGCCGCCGACCCTTAGCTTTTTTTTTTTTTTGTCTAAAATTGTTTATAAAACAATTATTAATATTTAGGGGGTGGGGGTGGTTATCACTCATCACTCACAACATCCAATCAAGTTCCGTCATGTCATCAACCATTATTCTATCACTCACAACCTTTTTTAGTGGAAATTGTCATCACTCACAACCCTCAATTCAAACGGTCATCTTTCAACAGAAACAAGGCCCAACTTTCGAATTTTTTGGAAACTCAACGCGTGATAAATATCATGCGTGTTAACTTTCACGCGTGAATTTTGTTGGTGGCGGCGGTGTGCAAAATTGTTTCACTCGTGATAGAACCCCTATCACTCACCACCCCGCCTGCCCTTAGTGTGTCAACAAAAGAAGTATTATTTCGGTGATTACCTAATTTTTCTAATTAAACTATTTCAGGAGTTTTATGCGTTACAAATTTACATCCTGTAAAGGTAATAAAAAAAGTGAAGCAATACAAATGTTACTGTCACACCCCGATTTCCACGTGTCACCGGTGGGCCCGGTGGGGGAGTATCGTGACGTCATGGTTGGCAACGTAATAGTCAAACAACACAATATAATAATGCACAGCGGAAGCAAATATAAATTATGATACAACCGAATTTAATATTGTTTATTAATGTAACAATATCCGGAAGTTTTATCCACAGTACGGATCGAAATAAGATAATATTAATGGTTCAACAGACTTCAGGCATCTTAAGCTTGCGAGACTTCTAATGATGCTTAGGAGAATCCCAGCCTATTTCGCCTAGTACCTGCATTTAATCTTTTTGGGAAAATACGTCAGTTTACACTGGTAAATACATTCAACTGACTCATTTTGGAAAATGATTGAAAATGGTTTGGATGCACGAGGCATAAATCATTTTAATTAACTTGGGAGAATTATTTAATATTATAATCATGTGAACGAATTACATGTTACTTATGCGTTCAGTAGCCCGAATTAAATCCGGGTTAAAGATCAATAGACACACCACAATTCTAGAGTTATACACTGACAGGTGTACGCCTACACCCCGTGCTCAGGTCGTGGCCATCTCGTAAGATAATGCCGAGGATATCCGGGACATGGTCATTAACCCCCCAAAGGCTGTAAAGTAATCAAGACTGTTTAAACGGGCCGATTAAATTATTCAATTAACCACCTAAGCGATGGAAGATTTAACGCCCGATCAAGCGGTACGCTATGTACCGTAACCCAAGCCCGTATAGGGAAAATAAGTTAAAAGTATTTACCTGAGCAAAGTAAAATTCCTTAGTTTGAATAAATTTGAAGATAGCTTTTACTGGTCCTCCTAATCTGGAACAGTGGTTTTAAATAACCTATTAGAATACTAACGGGTCTTTAATTAAGCTTTAAGCTTAGACCGGCTAGTTCTAAAGATACGGTTTGTACGCATGATTAAGCGAAGACCGGATAGAATGTGATTTAGACCCGACAAGTTCAGAGACTTGTTTAATATGGGTTTATTATTCACATCCTGGATTTTGAGATAAAACCGATAAGGTTTGACCCGTTTCGGCTAATTTATGTAAACTTGTTACATAAACCAAACCGAACGCGTAATAAGCGTAACGGGTATCCGCAAGAGCCATATACAGGTTTCCTAAGTTAATATGCTTCAAATATGTTGTGACATCAGTAGGATGTCTTTCGTTATGCCCGAAATGAGTTTAAACACAAACTACGCCCCGTAGGGGTATTTTGGTAATTTCACATAAGCCGAGAAACTCAAAACGAAGTCTGAGTTAGTCAACCTTTGCTTACTGTTAAAATATTATAATTTGCCTCATATATCAGTAGGTATCAACCCGGGTATGTCTAATGTTATTTTAAGACATACTATGCGTTAAAAACGCTAATTATGGCGATTAAATGCCATTTCCGGGTTCTACACATAAATCTGATATTTTTATATTTCCAGAGGGCTCAAAATAATTTATTAATCATATGAGATCAGTAGCAAAAGGTTTTGAGTCGTTTAGATAAGTAAAACTTCATTTTACGGCCCGTAAGGGCAAAATCGTCAATTATCGGATTAAGCCTACGACTACTAGTTACGCTCAGCCTAAAATTAATTAAAAATCTTTAAAAATCCCAAAATAATATATTACATCAGTGGGTATTAAGTTTGATACCAAAAAGTCGGCTTAACTAGGCTATATGCTAGTTACGCCTTTTTATAACATAAAGTATTAATTTTTACGATATTGAGCATAACTCTAAATTTATGAGTCGAACTGATGTCAAACTTTTCATATAAGTTTATATATTAGTAGTATTTAAGGTTTCTACACTTTTACATTTTTATAAATCATGTTTTATGGTAGAAAGGGCATATCGGTCAACATATGAGCAATTAACGGAAATATGCATATTCATTGGATAACTAATGAACCAAGGCGTGTAATCACAGAGGGTTGTTCTAACAAGTATCCTAATCCAATTTAAGCTCTGAGGCATTTCTAAAACATGCCTTAACGGGTCAGAACTGAAAGTCAAAGTGAAAGTCAAACTATGTGACTTTCGGCTCCGAACCGGGTCAAAATATCAAATGGCCGAGTCAAACGAGTTTGGACAAGTTAATATACTTATTTTCATGTTTTATAATTGTTCAAACAGGTTTCATATCATCTATATCACAGATTATGCAAGAATCGCAAAAATAGCATTTCTGTTGACTTTTTAAGTACATGTTTGACTCGATATTTGAACTAGTTAGAGTGGTGATCAGGGGGAACCCTCTCAGGGGTTTATTACCCACATAATTACCGACACATAACCATTTTTGATTAGACAATACACTGGACCATTCGTGATTTATCGCAAAGTCAATCGTTAGATACGACGGATTGACTTTTAGGCTAAACTAAGCAAAAACAAAGCCATTAAAGGTATGGCATACTTACAGAGGTCTGGTGCACGACTTAGAACACTAGAGAAAAGCTTGAGAGCTCCAGGAATGATCAGAAGAGTGAGTTTGAGGTGTGTTATGAACTTATGCAAAGCATTGCCTTTTTATAATGGAAATTCAAGCTCAAATGGTTACAACTCTGGTTATAATTGCACATGGATGTTCAGTAGCTGTCTAGAAGTGCTAGGGGTCGAGTAGAGGGTGCCCATACTCCAATTAATGCCTCAAATATCGTCCACAAACTCAAACAATGAACTTAACCAATTTTTCTGCATCTGGAGGTCGTACGCGGCTCGCATGAGTGCTTAAGCTTAGCTTGAAAGCGGGCCGCTTTGACCTTAAGTCAACATACGGTTCAATAACTCGCGCGCGGCCCGCATTAGTTCATACTTAAATGAATGCGGCCCGCTTTAGGTTAGAATTTCAGGATTCTCAAATCTTTTTATAATCATTTCAGAATCTTGGTAATTAATACGAAATCTTCGGTAATTAATAACCTGACCTTTCGGGTTTGAAAGGGTAACTTTGCGATTTGGCCCCCGATTATTTACGAATAGGGGCCTCGTGTTATTTACTCGCATTGTTAAGTCCCTGGTTAGTTTGTTAATTGCTTGGAAAGCCTTAACTTTCATTGATTACGCTTTTAACCCCTCTCGTACGAATTTGATCATAACTATCTCGTTTTAAAACGGAACTTCGCGGAATTTATATATTACATTCTAGTGAGCGTATTTTACTGGTACAACGCCTCGGGTACGTCAAAGGGTCACTCAGAGGTATAATTAAACATGTTGACACAGTTAACCCCTGCAGCTTGTAATCTCTCACTTTCTTCCGCGTTTTGCTTCCGTACGATCCATGATTTATTCGTTCGGAGGTACGAGCATCGTTTGGGGTTACTATACAGTATTTTTACCCTATGTTGTTATTTATAACCCTCGAATTTACATACTTTCAAGGTTTGTCAACATTAGTCCTTTATTTAATATTAAATGCCACGTGTAAACTCAAGACACGTGTTAATACATTATTGGACACAAAAATTTCGAGGTGTTACAGTTACTATATTTCAAATGCTCTGTTTGCTAGGATAAAAAAATACCAGCATATGCCAAGTTTATATGCTTTGTTAATGATGTATTTCTATTTTTACATGTTGCTGGTAATATGAACGAATTTGTTTTAATCAAATTGCAAATCGTGAAATTCTAGGGTTACTTTGATTATCCCTGGAAACTTGTTACTTTCATAGGCAAAAGATCAAATACAAATAAACTTAACATACTAAACATACAAATTGAAGGAAAAGTAAAAAAGACAAGGTGACATTTTTGTAATTACTACCAACTATCAAAGTTACTATACAAATGTGAACTCAACCAAAAATACCTAAAAAACAAAAAAAAAAATTAATATTTTTATAAAAAATCGCTACATTTTGTTAAAAAAAATTTCTTTTTGCTACTAAAAGTAGCGATTTTTTTATAAAAAATATTAAAAAAAATTATTTTGGGTGTTTTTTTTTTATTTTTTTAGGTTTTTTGGGGGGTTTAGTTTTTAACATTTTAGCTTGGGGGGGGGGGGGGGGGGTTAGGTTTTTTTTAGGTTTTTTAGATACATTTGTAGAGTAACTTTAATAGTTATAGATAAATACAAAAATGTCACCTTGTTTTTTTGAGTTTTCCTTCAATTTGTATGTTTAGTATGTTAAGATTATTTGTACAAGAACTTTCCCCTACTTTCATGAACAAAATAAGACAAGTAGTTGACTAAATTAGTTATTTTCACCTTAAATAACCATAAATTGAAATCACTCTTTATACCATGTTAATGGGTGTAAAACTTAAAAGGTGCGCCTTTCATGAACTAGCATTTTAATATATATATATATATATATATATATATATATATATATTTTGTATGGCTAATGTTAATATCCCCAAACTTGTATATTTACAAATAAATCACTTTTGTCTGGGATTGAACCTAGAACCTCCCATTAAGAGGTAAAAGCCTATACCAAGTGAGCTAGCCCCACAATCTCATACAAAACAAACCACATTACTTTAATCATTCAATATATTTGTTAATTTAGAATGTTATAATATAGTACTAGTTATTAATAAAATACAACTGTAATTAACCACTTTTCAAAATGATCTAAGTTTTATTAAAAAATAAGTTTTAATATACTTTATCTATTGAGCATTTGATAAATGTTATTTTTTTTCTTTTTCTGATGATTATATTTATAACAATAATTTATTTGCTCTGAAATAAAAATTAATTTTATTTATTGGAATAAAAATAATCATAAGATATTTATTTAGCAAAAAATTGATTTGGGACCTTTGGGTTGGATTAAACTGGACTGAGAATGGGGATGGTCTTAGCTCACAAAAGATAACAATTACGTTATCTTTGAAAAGCCCAATATGAATGAATGGTCAAACTTCAAAAGTCAAAATTCAGTGAAGCCACACTTTTTTCCCTTCTTGGCGGCAAGAGGTCTTCTGCATTTGATTTTTATGATTAAAGGGATTATTGGTTGCGGGTAATATGAATGAATTTGTATTCTTTTCTCTTTTAATAAATATATGTCGTTGCTTGTAATCAAATTGCAAATTGTGAAATTGTAGGGTCTTATGAATTGAGTTGAGTTTGTTCAATAATTGATTCTCAGAAATTCCATCAACTTTGAAAGTTTATCTTTACTCTTAAATCTTGATAAATTTGTTTTCAACTTTGGTTGATTTATGGAATAACTGATTTGACCTTAATTACCCAATAGGAGATTTTTACCCATTTTTGAAGCCTATGTGGGCATACATTTTGTTTTTAGCTATTGTGGGCTTCATTTTTACCACCCATCTTTGTGAATCATTTGTGAACACAAATAAGAAAAAAATGAGAAGTGGTGGGTTGTGTCAGAGGGTGGGTCCGGGTGGGAGGGTAGGGTGTTAATGCTAAAAAAAGGAAGTTTTTATTAGGAATAATGATGAGGTGGCATTGGTTTTGGATGTTTTCAGATTTTGTTATTGGGTGTTTTTATATAATGATGTTTTTATGATGTGGCAGCTGAGTTGGTATGTTTTTTAGTGTTTTTAAGGTTTGCTGAGTTGGTATGTTTTTTAGTGTTTTTAAGGTTTGTTACTGTGGATGGTCTAAACAACAAATATTGAAAATTGACTTAGGCCTTTGAGATTTTGGGAGATGGGTCCCTCCTAGCTATTTGAATGTATCTTACAAATTACAACTAAATAAATGTTGCCGGGAATCTATAAACATGAGTTGAATTGTAAGGAATACATTAAATGCACACCACCCGTTTGATAAAAGGTATGTATCAGCTTTTACCTTATTTTCTATAGCAATGAGGTAATTTGACTTGGGTACTGTAGATGAATACTCAAGTTATGAAAAATATAGAGATACGAAATTAAGAATGAAACGTGAATTATTGTTGCAATACTGATACACTTAATCATAACCTTACCTCCTAAAAATGGTTGGTTGATAAGTTGTTAAGAGACTTGAAAGGAGTATAATAACTGATGCATGTTTGTAGCTCTCAAGTCTTAACACATATGTTCGTGATTATTTACAGTATTTCAGTAGCAATATGATATTTTAACTACAACGAATTTGAAGGCTTCATTGTTTAAAAAATATATATATTTTGGTAGACTTTGACCCATATGATGGTGTCTCCTTTTTAGCTACTTTCTTATTTTATAACTAAAGATGAAACATAACACAAAATGACTTGTTCATAATTAAAAAAGACGCAAAAATGACCGAGACTGATATTTAACTCTCAAGTTCATATCATGTGTGTCATCAGAAACATGTCATCCTTCGTATTAAAGCTTAAAAGGCATGAGATGTACTGATGTGTTTAGGTCGAGAAAACTGAGGCACAAGCTTCATGTACATGAGACGCTCTACATTCATATGGTATTTATAAAGTAATAAATTGTAGATCATTTTAACTAATTTATCAATTCTTGAACACTAAAAACAATATAAGGAAAGAAAAAGCTTCATGTACAATCTAAGATGCTTTACGTACAACCTAACGAGCTTTATCTAGATTCTTATAAACACATGTACATCACCATGAATGGTCAATCTGAAAAATCAAAGGTCAACTTTAGTGTAACAGACAAAATTCTATGGTTGCTTGTTTCTTACTCCACATGATTAAGTGGTCCACTGGGTCTGATTTGCAAAAGTGTTGGTCAATTACCGTGAATCATCCTAACAAAATTAACATTTTTTCTTGGCAAGCTAGTTTGGATCGTATACTGACTAGGGAGGGGCTCGCACATAGGAATGTTCATTTGGATTCGGTTCTATGTGGGTTATGCAACTACGATACTGAATCATTCTCGCATCTTCTTATTTCATGTTCTTTGGCAACGTATATTTGGCAAGCAATATCAAATTGGTGTAAGGTAACCCCCATTTATGCTTTTTCAGTTCTAGACCTTTTGAACTTTCATAAGTTTAGTTCTTCAGACAAAAATAAAGGAAAGTTCTTCAAGGGATTATTATGATAGCTTGCTGGTGCATTTGGAAGGCTAGAAAGGAGGCGATTTTCTCAGGCACAGAGGTTATAGGCCCAAAAGTGATGGAAGACGTTAAGTCTCTAGGAATTTTGTGGATTAAAAATAGGTCGCCTTTTAAAGCTTTAAGGTGGAGACAGTAGTGCAATTTCTCTTTTTGATTGTATGCTTGTCTTTTGGCTACTAGTATCTTGCTAGTATGCCGTTTTTAAAAAAGTTTGTCGTTCGAAAAAAAAATATTACCATGAATTAGTGATTGAGTGGTTCTAATTTTGCAAAAACATTGTCAATTTTGGTGAATTTAACTAGTTTTGATTTACAACCATTTATATGCTCATGTAAATACTTATTACACCCACATGATGACCGATGACTTTATAGTTTAGTGACATCTTAGTGGTGGAATAAGACTTTGAGACCAATAGGTCTTGGGTTCGATTCCCACAAGGGGGTTTTCCCATATTTATTGGATTTTCTCCTGATTTGGTGTATAGGCATTATGCCTAGTGGAGATGGATATGATTGGGTGGTTCCGCTGGTGGTACGATGATACTCTAGTGGTGCGTCAGTAATCCAAATTTGTCGTTAAAAAAAAAATTACACCCACATGATTAACCATAAGAAAAACCAAATTTGTGTGCTTATTCGTTTCTACACCCCTTGGATTCACTTCTTATTTTTATGATCACCAATGGATATAATTTTTTTGTACAATAAAAACAAGTTTCCAGTTTTAACCATATTATAAGGATGTGACCAGTGGCGAAGCTTGCCGGAGAAAACGGAGGGGGCTAAAACATATATACCCAAAAATTTCTATAGAATCGGGGGGGGGGGGGGGGTAAAAACGTATATATCCAAAAATTTCTATACGAAAACTACATATATAACACTACTGAGCGAAAAATCCCGGGGGTCGGGCGACCCCCCCCCCCCCCCCCCCCCCCCCCCGCCCCCAAGAAGCTTCACCCCTGGATGTGACAAAATATTGCCATCCTCATCGTAATAATTTAATCCATCAAATATTATGTAGAGTTAATTACATAGTTAGTCCCGGTAGTTTGCACAAAATAACATACTTAGGTACTAATAATTTAAAATCACCTTCTAGGGTATTAACTTTGCATTTTGTAACGTTTAGAGGTATTAACGTTATTTGAAGGTTTAAAATCACATTCTATTGGTACCTAAGTATATTATTTTGTGTAAACCACAGGGACTAACTATGTTAATACCCTAGAAGTTAATACATCCAAACGTTACAAAATGAAAAGTTAATACCATAGAATGTAATTTTAAACTATTAGCACCTAAGTATGTTACTTTAAGCAAACCACAGAGAGTAACTATGTAATTAACTCTATTATGTAAATATACAAGTGGTACCTACTCCTTCTATTATGGCTGCCAGCGAGATCATGCTGCACAATAATAGACAAAAAGAAAAAAAGTTTGACCATAACAATTTGTAGAAATCACTACAAACAATGGTTGCAGTCGTAGTTTAGTTTAATTTTATATTAAGGTAATTATATGGTGATTTTTGTGAATGTAGAAGAGCCACTAATTTTATAAGTGCTCTGTTTTATATGTTGTTTTACTGTCCGTTTTAAACCTGTATAAAAGTTTCAAGTTTTAACCAAAATCCATTATGATCAAGTTTATTTTCTTAAGGGTCCTACTACATATACACTAGGTGATGGGCAGTGTGTAAGGGTAAAAGTGTCTATTCATGATGATATTCATGCCATAATTCATAAATAAGTATTAATTCATCATATTCTGATGAATAGTTGATGACTGTCGTAAGGGTCATGTAAAAACCTAATTAAACTAAGTGGATAGCATAAGTTAACATCCCTAGCGTGTCGCGAAGATGATGATGGTATCCCCCGCATGGCGCGGGGGCTTCTCTCTTTGACTTTTCCTGCTACAAGTCCTATTCTGACCCGTCACTCTCGTTTTCCTGCTCGTATGCTCTTTTTACCATATTTTGCACAAAAACCCTTTATATAATAAGCACGTATACCATTACTAATAAACATGTTAACATCCTTAAAAACGCAAAGTATTCAAAATACAATATGTTTTCACACACACATCACAACGGTTCTCAATATATACAATTAAATTATAAACAAATCGAAACACACATTAACCAAGATTGTGGGTATATGATCCACCTAAATCCAACCACCGGTCTCCTAATCACAATTCATTAAGTTCAAGTGAATTATTCATCTATGGATCTCACACTCAAAAGACCACAATGCTACCTAATCCCGCTTTGAGCTTATGAGATTACCATCTTATATAAAAAAAACTTTTATGTATTTCCGATTAAACTTATAATGGATAATGGATGATGTTTATGAGCTTCGACATTCTTTTGCTTGTGATTAACTTAACAGACATACCCCACCCGAGTCACAATCCCATAATGCCATAAGCTTCACATATTTATCATTTTTTTCTAACTTCATCTAGAGGGTATGTACCACCCGAGTCACATATTTGTCGGTTCCTGAGTTAGAAGGAAATGAAAAGAAAAGTTAGGATTTAATGTATTAAAAATCATTTTCTTTCAATCTCTCCAATTTGAAAGGATTTACAATGAATGAAATAAAAATAAGTTTTTCCTTCATTGCTCTCCATTTCCTTCCTTAAAAAATTATGTAACACGACTTTTTTGACATCCTTTAAAAAATCGGGAACAAAACATAAGAGTACAATAAGTCATGCATGTTTAGCTCTTAACACATCTGTGTCAGGATGGTGTTATTTCACTAGCAATGTGATATTTTAACTACAACTAATTTGAAGATATAAATTTGGCCACTTTGAACCATATGACGTGTTTATTTATAGCTACTTTGTTATATGGTGTTGCTAAATGTACCCCTTTTTTACTGAATGCACCCCCTTCTTCAACTTTTACATTAATTTAATTCAAACCCTTTTGTTTTTCTTTCATTTTTATATCTTTAATTATTATTATTACTAGCATTTGTTTTTAAAACGTTATTTTATTTAAAAAGAAACTTTTTTTATTATTTGAAAAATAATCGTTTTCTTACGTTTTAAACTAAAACGAGTCATTTTAATTTTGAAATGGATTTTTTTGTTCATAGCGGCTTGAAGTGGGTATGTGAATTTGGTTTGTATAAACAATGATACACAAAAAAATTAAATGAAACTTTAAAGCCAGCCAACTTAACTAACGTTTTATTTTCTTTTTACGTCTTATTACTTTTAATAAATAAAAGTTGTTAATTATATTAAAAAACATTTTAATATAATAATAATATTAATAAAAATAGAAATAGAAAGACGAGAGAACTAAAATACGAAATAAATAAAAAATATAAAAGTAACTGTTTTTTTTTCAAAAAAAAAGTTCTGAAACTTTTTTTATTAATTTTAATGATGTTTTATAGAAACATAATGGTTTTCAAAAACAATATTTGAATTGTTTAAAGGGGTGAAATTTAACAACTTTTAAATTATATTTTTAGAAAGGGAGGTATAACTAGTAAAAAAAGGGGTGCATTTAGCCAACCCCTTTGTTATATTATTGTTAAAAATACAATACAATACAATACAAATTGGCCTACCCATAAGTAATGTGAAATTGACCCTTTTTTCCAAGTTGGCGTCTTAATTTTTTAATCACCTATGGATATTATAAAAATTATGTACAGTAAAATACCTTTTAAATTTTAACCTTATTATTAATAGGATGTGATAAAATACTGCCATCGTCATTGTAATTATGCTATCCATCAAATATTATGAAAATATACAAGTGGCATTCTTTTAATGACTACCTACTCATTTTTTCAAATAGCTGCCGACCAGAACATGCAAAATAATACAAACAAAAAAAGGATTTGACATGGCAATTGCAGCAATCACTAAAAACAAGTTATAGTCGTTCTTTAGCTTCATTTTGTATTGCGGTAATTATATGGTGGTTTTTGTGAAGTTTAAAGATAGAGTTAATTACTGTTTTCATCCCTGTGGTTTGTCAAAAATCACTATTTCAGTCCATTAGTTTAAAAATTGTGATTTCAGTCCCTGTGGTTTCACTTTCGTAACCATTTCAGTCCATCTCGTAACCATTTCAGTCCCTGTACTAACAGAATAAATGGATTGAAATGGTTATGAAAGTGAAACCACAAGGACTGAAATGGTTACGAAAGTGAAACCACAGGGACTGAAATCGCAATTTTTAAACTAATGGACTGAAATAGCGGTTTTTGACAAACCACAGGGACGAAAACAGTAATTAACTCTTAAAGAAAGAGTAAGTTGATTATAAGTGCTCGATATGTATTTTTTATATGGTGTTTTACCCGTTCGTTTTAAACCCAGATAAAAAGATATAATAGTTTCAGCTTTTACCCAAAATCCATTATGATCATGTCTTTTTTCCTATGGGTCCTACACTATATACACCTGGTGTTGTTATCATATAAGCGGTGTGTGAGGGTAAAAATGTCAATATGGGCCCTATGACTTTCGTAGTGGTCAATGTCAATCACTTTTGTGTCACTGCACCACATCATACAATCTATATGACTCTGTCTTAGTCACTATTGTGTAAGTGAACCACATCACACAAGCTATATGATAGGGAGAAAATGGTCATATTTGTCGTAAGATTTTGTCAGTGATCACATTAGTCATCTGGTGTCATTTAATACGACCCATACGACCAACTTTCCCTTCTGATACGACCCATACGACCATTTTTGCCTTCTCATATGGCTCATATGACATGTTAGTTAGTGGCGGATGTAGAAAATCTTCGTAGCAGTAACGTTTTATAAAAAAACGGTAACGGAATCGAAAAAAACGTCAAAAAAGGTCAAATTTTTCCAAAATTTACACTGCCACCGGAGCGCCAAGCGGTAGCGGAGGCTACCCCTTCCCCTAAGGTAGGTCCGCCCCTGATGTTAGTGGTGTCGTGTCGGTGTGTTTAGACCGACCTTTTTTCTTAATCAACAAAGTTAGGGCTGTTCACGAGTCGAGCCGAACCGAGCGGACCTTTGCTCGTGCTTGGCTCGTTTTCAAACCGAACCGAGCGGAGCGGCTCATTTAAAACCGAGCATCAAATCAAGCGAGCATTTTTCGAGCAGTAAAAATGCCGAGCGAGCGTCGAGCAAAGTTCGAGCGATTTGGACAACCGTGTCGCCCAATTTAAATTTGCTGAGAGAGATAGTGACAATGTTGGGTTTCAAGTTTTTATGTCTTTAAAAATATGCACATTTCATGGCATAATATTTTTCTTATAAATAACAATGTTGTGGATGACGAGGCGATTATCATATTGCACGAACAATTACGTTGAGAGCAGGAGACGATCGACTTAGGGTAACAACATGAAACATTGAGGTGATGAACAGACTGTCGTTTATCGGTTTAGGGTTTAACTTTTAGTTTTGATTTTAAATTTTTATTGGCGTGATTAGGTTAGTACGTATAGATATAGTTGTAAATTTGTATATAGTTGACCAAAATCTAATAGACTGGTACATATAAAACTATAAATTTAATTTATATTTAAGTATATATGTATGTGTAAGTATGTGCATATATATAGGTGTATGTGTATATATGTATAATTTATACTGTGTATATACATGTTTATAGATGTATGTGTATATGTATATATATACTAATTAAAATAATAGTTCGAACCGAACCGAGCCGAGTGGACCTTTGCTCATGCTTGGCTCGTTTACAAACCGAACCGAGCAGAGCGGCTCGTTTATAACCGAGTGTCAAATCGAACGAGCATTTTCCGAGCAATTTCCGAACGAGCGACGAGCGGCGAGCGATTTGAACGGCCCTAAACAAAGTCTTAAATTGTTGTTGTATATAACCAATTTATAACGATAAATCCAAATATTGCCTTAGCCATTGTCATCAATGTGGATTTTTTTATGACTACCAACTCCTCTTGGCTGCCGCCCTATATTATTTAAAAGAAAGGAACATTGACCATAACAATTGCAGAAAATATTGTTTAGTTTTTGGCTGTGTTGGTCATCTTTTGGTGTGAATAAGAAAAGCTTCAAATTTTGAATTCCCTTTTTGCCCTTCTTCCATGCTGGTATATACCGACTGCATTTAAAAATGATTTCCACCCATTTAGTTACAAATAAACTCATTTTGTATTGTCTTTTACCATAAATGAGTCATACATGAAAGTAAAGATAAAAAGGTTAATGGGTAAACTAGCATGAAAGCCGTCCAAAGTTTATTTCCAATGCATATCTAAATTTAGTGATATCGAAATATTCACATTACTAGTCTAGACCTTTAGTCTTTTGTACTCCTGATAAACACATTGTCTAAACCTTAGTCTTTTGTAGTCCTGCTTAACGCATTATATTATTAATAAAAGTTTTTTGAAAAATGGACAAAACAATTTTTTCGAGTCAAGTCAACCTGATCTGCTCTGTTCTAACCATACCAGAGCTAGTAGTATACCCGTCCGGTAGACGGGTTTTTTAGCGTCATAATGACAAAAAGTTTTTTTATTTACATTTATATGTATAATATGAACTCATCACATGAGTTCACATTGACATGTATAATATGCCTAAAAAGGAAAAAACAAGGTCGAAGACAATTTCAATAACTCAATTTGCACTGAGTCTTTAAGTGGACTGTGGACTTATAAAACATAAAAACATAGATAATCCGTTGAAGTAAAACACCAAGTAACAGTTATGTATGAGAGACAACCCCTAAAGTTGGCCATGTGTAAATATGATTGAATATTTTGATTTGTTTTTATTTGTTTCTTTTTTTTTTTCAAAATAAAATTGTTTTCTTTTAAGTTTCCAATGCTATTTACATGATGTTTCTCTGTTCTTACATTTGTTTGTTTTTTTTTTAATTGTGAATCGTTCAACGTAGCTGTGTGTGGGTCATGATGACCCATAAAAGTGAATGTCCATTTTACTTGCATTCATTTTTATGAATCCAAATTTTGTATTTTAATAATGGTGTAGTTTGTGATTAAACCGAAAAAGTTGATCTAACCAAATTAGATATTTTTTAGAACTGACCTGGTTTGGCCTTTACATATTTTTGTCAAAAACCAGTTTTGATCGATTACCCGTCGGACCTGACCGGTCCATTTTGCAAGGTATTAAAATTAAAAGCATCATCTTCAGTGGAATTGTGGCGTGGAAGCCTCTACACGGGGGTGTGTGGGGCAGGGAAATCTTCACCGGCGTGTGGGCTTATGGGTGGTGAGGTGGCGCCTTTTCATTGGTTGGTGGATTTTGGTCGGTTTTGATTGGTTCTTGTTTTTTTATTAAAAAACACCACTAACCACGCTGCCCACACTCCTTTTTTGCACCACGCCACTTTTCTGACTAATCCTCACACACCACTGTTCCATGCCTCTCCACTCCGCATGGCTAGAGTGGGCGGTGTCACACCCCAACCAATGGCGGAAACATCGGGATGAGACGAAGTGTGAAGATTGCTCGAGACTTCATAACACTGTTGTGACAATATAACTTAAGTCCAATTTCATAAAATACTAACATTCAAATACATCGCTCAAATAAAAACAAATTGCATCAAACATTATTTATTATTGGAGTGAGTTTCTAAGTCCATCCTAACTTGATTTCTTCATAATCTTGTCTATCAACCTGCAACATGTATTAAAATAAAATCAACAAAAAGTTGGCGAGTATACAAGTTTGATTACGTAGCATAATAGAATAAAAGCTCATATCCAATATAAACATTATAAAAATAGTTTCAGCCATGCTAGTTCACGCAGTCCAAGTGATAGCCCAAAGTTTCCCGATGCGTTTAAGTGTCTCTCCCCAAGTTTAACGGGAGTTTCAAATGATACCCTAACAATACCCCTCGACTACAAATGGGGGAGGTGCACGAATCCTATAGCATATGCATAGTACTACCAATTGTTAGAGCGGCCCTTCACAAGGATTAAACGTTCACATAGCACAAGATAGTATCAAGTATCACAAGTTTCATGTTTCATGTTTAAATGGATAGAGTATGTTTCAAATAAGTTTCAAGTGTCACGTGTTTGAATATAGAATACATGTTGCATCCCAAAAGTGTTTAAAACAAAAAGGGATTCGAGTATACTCACAATATCGCATAAGCTTTCCGATTATCCAAGCGTTGACGAGGGAATGAGTTTAGGAGGATTAGACACCGAGGAACCTTAACGGACAAACGAAGGCGTATGAGTGATCGGAATTATGACGGAGGAATCTAATTGGAATTTAGAGTATATCTAGTTAATGGTTAAGTTCTATATACATATATATATTTTATGGTTTGTGGCTAGCGTAATTAGATATTTTAATATATTTTATTATTAACCCTTTTAAAGAAAATAAAGGAATTATAATAATTTATTTATGTTGATATTAAATTTAACGGTTAAAAATAAATGAAAATGTTAAAAGAGCTATAAAAGTAACTTTCAAAACTTAATAGTTTATTAATTGAAAACAATATTATCGGTTCTAACTTCTGAGGATATTTAAAAAAAGAAGTGAGCATTAAACCATCCCAAGAATTACTCAAAGATGACAAAAAAATAGTAATATAAGTGTAGCAAAATACATAATAAGGACAAAACTTTATGTTGTCGTTTATGATGCTTTTATTGGATTTTTTTCCTTTTAGAAAGATAGTGTTCTTCTTTCAAAAACAGATTGAGATGCATGTATTCTTTTTCATTCAATATATATACTATCTCATTTCTTGGTTTTGCATTCACCGAGTTGAACTTAACATGGCATTTAACAGTAGAATGCTGGTGCATAGTTATGTCAATATTAACCATCATAACCACAAATATGCTTTGCTTTTGTTTTATTTATCATAATCAGAATCATCTATTATTGTTTTATGAACAAATTGACTTTATAGTTTGTAACATATGTAAATAAGATTTGTACAATCAATTAGTGTAGGTTTATTTGACTGAACATCGTACAGAAAACGTATCAACTGGTGTTTAACGAACAACAAAGTAAAGACAAGAAATTCTACCGAAACGAGTCGAAAAGGTTCCTGTGGTGATCTTCGTTCGGTTCCGGCGACGAAACATCGGCTCGTGTCTAGTTCTGTCGTAACCCGGAACTGACCCGAGTTACGACGCGTTGAGCTGAAACCCGAGCACCCGAAATGAGGCCCGCAACCTGACTCGTATTCGTCCAGAATCTGACCCGAAACCACTGATGTGTTTGATGAATATTGCATAGTCCCGAGACGAGCCTGAACCGAACCGGGAACAACTGACCGGAATATAAATCGAGAATAATCAAAACAAAACATGCGTCGGATCTATTGGAAGGAAAAGAGAAGGAAGGAGTGGGGATTTACCGGTGAACCGCGTCGGAGACAAGCCACACCACCGCCGTCATCGCGTATGGTTAGGGAGTCAAGGGGGGAGCTGGTGTGTTTGGTCGGCCGGTAAATATGCTGGTCTCGTCACCGAAGTCCAGTCGGACTTCCCTGTGCTCATCGGTCAGTTAAGGAGGGGAAGAGGGAGTGAAAATGATAATGTTTGTTTGTGTCTTGTTTGATCTGTGACTTTTGTGTGTGATGTTTTGAGTTGCAGGTAACAATTCGGGGGAACACTTAAGTGACGGCTCTTATAAAAGAGTATTAGGGTTAGGTTTGTTTATATTTTCAATTATTTACATCAATAGCCCCTTAACTTAAGAGTTAATTAAATAATTAATTTAACTTGGTTTATAATTAATCCATGCTTATGTTATATTCTCAAAGACTTGTATACTTAACTAACTTGGTTAGTTTGTACTTAATAACTTTAAAAATTTAATGCGACTAACTAGGTTTGTTATAAAAAAAAAACTTTTAAATTGTAAAATTAATTAATTTAATTAATTAAACAATGACCAAATACCCTAATTATAATGAATTAAATTAAGGATAAAGATGTTTTGATCATACAACAGATTGTAATTTTTGAAAGGGACCAGCTTCTAAAAAAATAGATTTTTCAAGGCTCTATTTCTAAGTTAGGAAAGTTATGAAAACGCGGGGCGTTACAGTCTTCCCTCCTTTAGGAAATTTCGTCCCGAAATTTATTTAGAAGGAAGACCTGAAAGGGTTTTGGCAAACAAAAGATGATTCTTTGAAAATTGAGGCTTTGGAGTTTGAGACAACCGAGAATGATTGAGGTATAAGGGTGAACGATTGATCGACTAACGATTATGAGTATAAGAATAACATAAGTATCGGATAGACGAAAGTAGCGTGTTAAGAATGAATTCTCGTCATGGATAATCGGATATAATGCGTTTGTGAGTTGTTTAAAGTTGTATTAGGTCTATATAGGTCTGTAAAACACTGAATCTCTCATGGCACGTTTTACGAAAGTTTGTAACATGGTGAAAACACTTATATATAGGAAGTACCAACGGCGTATCCACCATGTTTTAACCACATTACGTCCGTTTCGTATTCAGTGTAATGTTACGTTCTGTGTTTTATCATACACAGTAGTACACTCTATGGTTCTCATACGCCTATCACTATAATCCCGTGTGCACCCGTGATTATATTAATCGTCGCATGATCCGCATAGCTTGTACTAGTTATGTATGAATCAGGGTATACAAAATTTAAAATTAAGAATGTGTATGTGTAAGAATGTAGTATGTAAGCAAGTCCATGCTTAAGTATGTATGGGAACCACGTAAGCGAATCACTCGGATCACGCTCGCGTATGGTTACAAATGTATGAATCACGAGTATGACTGAAAGTATAAGCATAAATATGATTATTCACGTAAGTATGAGCATAGACATAAGTATGAGTATGTATGTAACTCGTATGGGTAGTATGAGTAGGTACGTAACTCGTATGGGTAGTATGAGTAGGTACGTAACTCGTATGGGTAGTATGAGTAGTATGAGCACGGAACATATAAATATGAGTTTAAGAATCACAGTTTTGGTAACGATCACTTATGTAAGGGAATCACCCCAAACTCGTCGGTGAATTCGTTTTAAGACAAGAAGGAGTGGAGTTAATCGTCAAGGTAAGGAAATCACTCCTATCTCGATGACATGTTCCATGAGTAGTAGCATAAAAATGTAGAACAATCCACATGACATACTTAGTTAACAAGATTAACGTATCGCTGGCATGTGAATAAACAGGTCAACCCATCGTGTATGTTAAGGTGTGGCTTCTTACGAAGTTAATGACAAGTTTATCACATAAAGTTTCACCCAAGTAACACGAATCCAGTATAACATATTAGCATGCATGTGAAATAAATTCCAAAATTTTTGAAAAGGAACGTTCAATCATAAAATTTCATTGAGAACGAAGAAAAGTTGGTAACTACCTCCGAGGTAAGAGAATCACCTCTAGCTCGTTGGTGAAGTTAGAAAGTGAGTGGAGCTAATCATCAAGGTTTGGGAATCACCCCTATCTTGATGACAAGTTTCCATTTTTAGGAATATGAGTGTTAGCAAGCATCAAGATGCATCAAAGTATCCATCTATAATGTATTATTTTGTGCATTGCATAAGAATAAGTTTAAGTGTAGCTTAATAGTGAAACATGTTAAAATTGAGATAGCATAAAAGAGATTCATCATATAAATCGGATTGTCACGGAACGTAACATAAGACTATTCCAAAGTAAATCGAAGTCCTTTTCGAATTAAGGGAACGTGCCTTGGCTTAATAGACAAATACTCTCATCGAGAAGCGACTAACGATATCTGTCCTTTCAGTTAGTACACGTCTTTAATCAATTGGAAAAATCGAAACTTTGGCGAGATTGAGAATCAAAGAGTGGGACTAGTTAACAAGATGCGAGTTTCACCTCTAACTTGATAACATCGTACCCTAGTGTGGTTAGTACTTATCAAAAGATAAGGGTCCACCAGAATATTAAATGGAAATTTCCTTCAAGATATGGATATCACTCCTAACTTGAGGGTATATCTCATGCAAAATACAAAGTATAGCTGAGTGAAAGTCATCACCAAGTGTGGGAATCACCCCTATTTTGGTGTGACATGTCTCCATTCGTTGTTGCAAGAAGTGTAAATAAAACTACGTATGCCAGTAATGTATAATCGTATGAAAAGTAATAGTATGATGTGTGCGCAAAAATGAAATCTCGAAAAATTGTTCAAAAGTGACAAAAGATCGAAAATAATAAAGCGTAAGCTTGAATAAAACTTGGATGGTTCCAAACGGAACATTGACTAACCAAAGTGGTCGAAAGATCTTTGAAATTGAGAAACATGCTTTGGCCTAATAGGTGGAATACTCTCGCCGATATCTCGGCTAACGGTACTCACCCTTCCAGTTACTACATGTTCCCAATCCATCAAAAATTCGAGACTTGGCGGGATTTTTGAAAATCGAGGAGTGGAACTAGTCGACAAGGTGCGGGTTTCACCCCTAACTTGGCGATTTAGTATCCGAAGTGTGGTTGGTGCTCGTCGGGTCAAAAGTTAATTTCGACACTTTGACGAGGGTCCACTAGAATTTGAAATTTGAATTTCTCCATCAAGGTGAGGATTTCACTCCTAACTTGATGGTGAATTTCGTGTAAAAAGAAAAGTAGAAGGATTGAGAGTCATTCACCAAATTGTGGGTTTCACGCCTATTTTGGTGAAGTCGTCTCGTTTGTTTATAATATGAGTGTTTTCGTGTTTGACAAAAATCGAGTATAATGCCTTGGAAAAAGGCGTATGCTAAAGGAAATAACGAACAAGTATAAGCACATAAAAGGCATGTCGAGAATAGCACACAAAGAATAGATCAAGTATCGACACATAATAAGGCAAGTATTGTCACATAAGAATAGCACGTCATGTATTAACACACAAGCAACATATATGTTCAAAACGTCAAAGCGAATAAATAAAAGCAAATAGAGTAGCATGCAAGTAGTTTCAAGCAAGACGTAAGGATAAATCTCTAAAACTATAGACTAGGTTAAAGCATTCCTACTTTTCCTAATTCCCTATAGTTATGGCTCTGATACCAATCTGTCACACCCCAACCAATGGCGGAAACATCGGGATGAGACGAAGTGTGAAGATTGCTCGAGACTTCATAACACTGTTGTGACAATATAACTTAAGTCCAATTTCATAAAATACTAACATTCAAATACATCGCTCAAATAAAAACAAATTGCATCAAACATTATTTATTATTGGAGTGAGTTTCTAAGTCCATCCTAACTTGATTTCTTCATAATCTTGTCTATCAACCTGCAACATGTATTAAAATAAAATCAACAAAAAGTTGGCGAGTATACAAGTTTGATTACGTAGCATAATAGAATAAAAGCTCATATCCAATATAAACATTATAAAAATAGTTTCAGCCATGCTAGTTCACGCAGTCCAAGTGATAGCCCAAAGTTTCCTGATGCGTTTAAGTGTCTCTCCCCAAGTTTAACGGGAGTTTCAAATGATACCCTAACAATACCCCTCGACTACAAATGGGGGAGGTGCACGAATCCTATAGCATATGCATAGTACTACCAATTGTTAGAGCGGCCCTTCACAAGGATTAAACGTTCACATAGCACAAGATAGTATCAAGTATCACAAGTTTCATGTTTCATGTTTAAATGGATAGAGTATGTTTCAAATAAGTTTCAAGTGTCACGTGTTTGAATATAGAATACATGTTGCATCCCAAAAGTGTTTAAAACAAAAAGGGATTCGAGTATACTCACAATATCGCATAAGCTTTCCGATTATCCAAGCGTTGACGAGGGAATGAGTTTAGGAGGATTAGACACCGAGGAACCTTAACGGACAAACGAAGGCGTATGAGTGATCGGAATTATGACGGAGGAATCTAATTGGAATTTAGAGTATATCTAGTTAATGGTTAAGTTCTATATACATATATATATTTTATGGTTTGTGGCTAGCGTAATTAGATATTTTAATATATTTTATTATTAACCCTTTTAAAGAAAATAAAGGAATTATAATAATTTATTTATGTTGATATTAAATTTAACGGTTAAAAATAAATGAAAATGTTAAAAGAGCTATAAAAGTAACTTTCAAAACTTAATAGTTTATTAATTGAAAACAATATTATCGGTTCTAACTTCTGAGGATATTTAAAAAAAGAAGTGAGCATTAAACCATCCCAAGAATTACTCAAAGATGACAAAAAAATAGTAATATAAGTGTAGCAAAATACATAATAAGGACAAAACTTTATGTTGTCGTTTATGATGCTTTTATTGGATTTTTTTCCTTTTAGAAAGATAGTGTTCTTCTTTCAAAAACAGATTGAGATGCATGTATTCTTTTTCATTCAATATATATACTATCTCATTTCTTGGTTTTGCATTCACCGAGTTGAACTTAACATGGCATTTAACAGTAGAATGCTGGTGCATAGTTATGTCAATATTAACCATCATAACCACAAATATGCTTTGCTTTTGTTTTATTTATCATAATCAGAATCATCTATTATTGTTTTATGAACAAATTGACTTTATAGTTTGTAACATATGTAAATAAGATTTGTACAATCAATTAGTGTAGGTTTATTTGACTGAACATCGTACAGAAAACGTATCAACTGGTGTTTAACGAACAACAAAGTAAAGACAAGAAATTCTACCGAAACGAGTCGAAAAGGTTCCTGTGGTGATCTTCGTTCGGTTCCGGCGACGAAACATCGGCTCGTGTCTAGTTCTGTCGTAACCCGGAACTGACCCGAGTTACGACGCGTTGAGCTGAAACCCGAGCACCCGAAATGAGGCCCGCAACCTGACTCGTATTCGTCCAGAATCTGACCCGAAACCACTGATGTGTTTGATGAATATTGCATAGTCCCGAGACGAGCCTGAACCGAACCGGGAACAACTGACCGGAATATAAATCGAGAATAATCAAAACAAAACATGCGTCGGATCTATTGGAAGGAAAAGAGAAGGAAGGAGTGGGGATTTACCGGTGAACCGCGTCGGAGACAAGCCACACCACCGCCGTCATCGCGTATGGTTAGGGAGTCAAGGGGGGAGCTGGTGTGTTTGGTCGGCCGGTAAATATGCTGGTCTCGTCACCGAAGTCCAGTCGGACTTCCCTGTGCTCATCGGTCAGTTAAGGAGGGGAAGAGGGAGTGAAAATGATAATGTTTGTTTGTGTCTTGTTTGATCTGTGACTTTTGTGTGTGATGTTTTGAGTTGCAGGTAACAATTCGGGGGAACACTTAAGTGACGGCTCTTATAAAAGAGTATTAGGGTTAGGTTTGTTTATATTTTCAATTATTTACATCAATAGCCCCTTAACTTAAGAGTTAATTAAATAATTAATTTAACTTGGTTTATAATTAATCCATGCTTATGTTATATTCTCAAAGACTTGTATACTTAACTAACTTGGTTAGTTTGTACTTAATAACTTTAAAAATTTAATGCGACTAACTAGGTTTGTTATAAAAAAAAAACTTTTAAATTGTAAAATTAATTAATTTAATTAATTAAACAATGACCAAATACCCTAATTATAATGAATTAAATTAAGGATAAAGATGTTTTGATCATACAACAGATTGTAATTTTTGAAAGGGACCAGCTTCTAAAAAAATAGATTTTTCAAGGCTCTATTTCTAAGTTAGGAAAGTTATGAAAACGCGGGGCGTTACAGGCGGGGTGGACCATCGGCCAGGGCCCGATACTTCGAAGGGCACGTTATTTTAAAAAAAAATATCCGATATGTAAATGTAAAATTAATTAATTACTAGGGTATACTTATACAAACACCAATATTGACCCACTTACAAAACTGTTTTATGGTTTAGATTAGTTATTAGCCCATTGCCATTAGGTTTAAACCTTTAATGAGCCAAATACCAAATTTCGTTAAGGCCTAAAGGCACGTTTTTTCAGCTCGAACAGACTATATGAATTCTCAAGGCCGACCATGCCACTCCTTATAGTCTAAAGAGAGCCTCAACATGTGACATGTTACACCAATCAACCCGGTCAATGGTCAAACTAAGGAATTCTTTTAAGACCAATCCACGTCATCATCATAGGAAAAACCAAATTTGTTTGCTTATTCAGTTATGCATCCCTTGGATTCGCTAAATGCAGGTTATTATCTTAAGCAAACCCTTAAATATTATAACACTAGTATTAAGCCCCTGCGTTGCAGCGGTTGTCATAAAACTGTGCCAAGTAGTAGTAATACTATACCATTGTCAGCGACCACAAACACGGAAAAGCTCATAAAAACAAAATAAATAAAAACGGGAAAAAAATAACGCCGAGCGAAAAAGCAGACGTAAAATCTTTGAATCACGCACGCTCGTTGCTGAGAAATTAAACTGAAACGTAAAATATAGAAAAAAATAACTAAGTCCATCCAGGACCCGCGTGTTGGACGAATTTGTCAAACGCAGAAAAATAGATGTGACGCGACGGACCAGTCAAACGGGAAAAAAATATACTAAAAATGTTGAACCCCACACGCACGTTTCGGACTTTCGGTGTGTTAACTCACAAAATTTAGAACGAAACAAAAATTTGGGAAAGATGAAAAGTATGGTGGACCAAAATTGAAAATAAAAAAGAGTTGTGAGTAAATCGCAAAAGATGAAAAACTTTGAGATAAAAGTAGAAAAAATAAAGGGTCTAAATTGAAAAATTGATGTTATTTATTAATTTTAGATAAAGATAAGGATAAAAATAAGTGATATCTATATATTGGTTATTAATTATAATTAATATTAATATTAAAAAAAATTTATTAAAAAAATATAAATAAAATTTATGAGATTGAAGAAGAGAATGCCATGTGACGTTATTTGCATTCTTTTTATTATACAGTATAGATTAGATTTACATCCTGTTTTTTAATCTGTAAAGTTCCCAATGAATATCATTAAAATATATATTACTGTACTATGTAACATTTTATTAGGATCTTACCAGTTTTCTATTAGAAACAAGTTTTAAACGTAGATACATACTAATACTCATGTATATACACATACATGCATGCATCTACTCCCTCTCGAGAAAGTAAACAAGTGGTTTTTTTTTTTAATGACTACCTACTCCCTCTCTAATGGCTGCCAGCCCGAAGATGCACAATAAGATTAAAAAAAGATAAAAGTTTGACCAAAAAATTGCAGAATTCACTATAAACAACTGTTTCAATCATATCGTTGTTTCTGTGCACTCATCAATTCATTCAGATCCCTATCACACACACACAGCTCCCAGTTTAAGTAATTCACTATAAACAACTGTTTCAATCGTTGTTTCTGTGCACTCATCATTTCAATTCATTCAGATCCCTATCACACACACACACAGCTCCCAGTTTAAGTAATCACTATAAACCATGGCTGAAACTCTTGCAAATGAACTCCTCAAAGTTCTTGTTAAGAAGATGACCGATGAAGCCTTCAAGCGAGTTGCTCGTGCTCATGGAATTTACAACGAGCTCAAGGAGTTGAAGAAGACACTCTCCAGAATCCAAGATCTACTTCATGATGCCTCTCAGAAGGAGGTTACCCATAAATCTGTCAAAGAATGGCTGAATGCTCTCCAACATTTGGCTTACGATATCGACGACGTACTTGACGACGTGGCGACTGAAGCTATGCGTCGTGAGCTCACCCTGCAGGAGCCTGCAGCATCCAGCAGCATGGTAAGAAAGCTCATCCCATCATGCTGCACAAATTTCTCACTAACTCATAGGTTGTCTCCCAAGTTAGATAGTATTAACAGAGACTTAGAAAATCTAGAAAAACGAAAAATGGATCTAGGTTTGCTTAAGATTGATGAAAAGCCAAAACACACTAGTAGAAGAAACGAAACCTCTTTGCCAGATGGGTCTAGTGTTATTGGAAGAGAAGTTGAGAAAGAGAGGTTGCTGAAGAAGTTGTTAGGGGATGATGGGTCATCTAAGGAAAATTTTAGCATAGTACCCATAGTTGGTATGGGTGGGGTTGGTAAGACCACTCTAGCTCGACATTTGTATAATGATGCACAAGTGAAGGATCACTTTGAACCCAAGATATGGGTTTGTGTTTCTGATGATTTTGATGTATTTAAGATAAGTGATATCATCCTTCAATCTATGACTAAAGAAAGTAAGGAATATAAAGATTTAGATCAGCTTCAAATGGCTCTCACAGAGAAGTCTAAGGACAAACGATTTCTACTAGTACTTGATGATGTGTGGCATGAAGATGATGACGATTGGGAAAAGCTAGTGCTCCCATTTCGTTCATGTGCCCATGGAAGTAGGATAATCATTACAACTCGTAAAGAAGAATTGCTCAAAAAGCTTCGTTTTGGTCATCTAGACTCTCTTAAGAGTTTGTCACATGAAGATGCTATATCTTTATTTGCTCTACATGCTTTAGGCGTAGAGAACTTCAATTCACACATGACACTTAAACCACATGGTGAAGGTATTGTGAAAAAGTGTGCTGGTTTGCCTTTGGCTTTGAAGGCAATTGGAAGGCTATTGGGGACGAGAGCAAATGTAGAAGACTGGGAAGACGTGTTGAACAGTGAGATATGGAATTTGGAAAATAGTGATAAGATGGTTCCAGCTCTCAGGCTTAGCTACCACGATCTTTCCGCAGATTTGAAGCAGTTGTTTGCGTACTGCTCCTTGTTCCCAAAGGATTATTTGTTTGACAAGGAAGAGTTGGTATTATTGTGGATGGCGGAAGGGTTTTTGAGCCCATCAAATGCAACCAAGTCACCGGAACGCTTGGGCCATGAATATTTTGAAATATTGTTATCAAGGTCATTTTTCCAACATGCACCTAATGATGAATCACTGTTTATCATGCATGATCTGATGAATGACTTGGCCATGCTTGTTGCCGGAGAACTTTTTTTAAGGTTTGACAACCATATGAAGATAGGCACCGAAGATTTGGCAAAGTATCGCCACATGTCATTTTCTCGCGAGAGGTATGTAGGTTACCATAAGTTTGAGGCATTCAAAGGAGCCAAAAGCATGAGAACACTTTTAGCGGTATCTATTGATGCGGATCAAAGTTGGAACTACTTTTTCTTATCTAGTAAGATTCCGGTTGACTTACTTCCTAGCTTAACATTATTAAGGGTTCTTTCTTTGAGTCGTTGTCAAATAACCGAGGTACCAGAGTTCATCGGTAGTTTGAAGCACTTGCGGTATCTTAATTTATCTAAAACTATGATAAAAGAGTTACCAGAGAATGTTAGCAATCTTTATAATTTACAGACATTGATTGTTTTTGGTTGTGAAAATTTGAGAAAGTTGCCTAAAAGCTTCTTAAATCTTAAAAGGTTACGACATTTTGACATAAGAGATACTCCGTTGAAGAAGCTGCCATTGGGGATTGGTGAGTTGGGAAGCCTTCAGACTCTCACCAAGATCATCATTGAAGGAGATGATGACTTTGCAATAAATGAGCTCAAGGGATTAACAAATCTCCATGGGGAAGTTTCCATTGTGGGATTGCACAAAGTGCAAAGCGCAAAGCATGCACGGGAGGCGAACTTATCTCTAAAAAAGATTACTGGATTAGAGCTGCAATGGGTTGATGTGTTTGATGGCTCACGAATGGATACACTTGAAGAGGAAGTTCTCAATGAGCTGAAACCTAATAGTGATACGTTGAAAACGCTTTCAGTCGTGTCATACGGGGGAACACAAATTTCAAATTGGGTTGGTGATCGCTCTTTTCATGAGTTGGTTAAAGTGTCAATACGTGGTTGTAAAAAATGCACATCTCTACCCCCATTTGGGTTGCTCCCTTCACTTAAGAGGTTGCAGATTCAAGGCATGGATGAGGTTAAAATCATAGGTTTGGAGTTAACCGGAAATGATGTTAATGCCTTCCGTTCACTTGAAGTTCTAACATTTGAAGATATGTTTGGATGGGAGGGGTGGTCAACTATAAATGAGGGTTCAGCAGCAGTGTTTACGTGCCTTAAAGAGCTTTATGTAAAGAATTGTCCACAACTGATTCATGTCTCACTTCAAGCACTGCCTTCACTCAAGGTTCTTGAAATTGAGAGATGTGGTGATGGTGTGTTGGGAAGTCTGGTTCAGGTAGCTTCATCAGTCACTAAATTGAAAATAAGTGATGTATCAGGGCTTACATATGAGGTGTGGAGAGGAGTTATAGGGTATCTTAGGGAAGTTGAAGATTTAAGTATTTATGAATGTAATGAAATAAAATACTTGTGGGAATCAGAAACAGAGGCAAGTAAGCTTCTTGTGAGATTAAAGGAATTGAGGTTAGGGGGATGTTCAGGTTTGGTAAGTTTAGAAGAGAAAGAGGAGGATGACAATTTTGGGAGCAGCACCCTGTTATCTCTTAGAAGTTTGTATGTAAGGTATTGTAGAAGCATAAAGCGTTTATGCTGTCCAAATAGCATTGAGAGTTTGGATATTGAATATTGCCCAGTTATTACAGATGTCTACCTCCCAAAAGAAGGATGGAATAAGCTCAAATCACTTCGTATATTCAATTGTGATAAACTTGAGGTAAAAATCAACAACACAAGCATGCCAATGCTTGAAACCTTACATATTTATAAATGGAAAAATCTAAGATCAATCAGTGAATTGAGTAACTCCACTCACCTCACCAGCCTGCGTATATCATTTTGTCCACATATCAGGTCACTTCCAGAGCTTCAGCTATCAAACATCACCCGTTTGGAAATTAGTAAATGTGAAAGTCTGGAGTCATTACCTGAGCTATCGAATCTCACCAGTTTGTCAGTTAGTGATTGTGAAAGTCTGGCGTCGTTACCTACGCTATCGAATCTGACATTGTTAAAAGATCTGGAAATTAAAAGGTGTCCAGGTATTGATGCTTCCTTTCCTCGTGGGCTTTGGCCTCCCAAATTGGTTAGACTTGAAGTATGGTTGAAAAAGCCCATCTCAGAATGGGGCAATCAGAATTTCCCTGCTTCCCTTGTTGAGCTATCTTTATCTGATGAACCTGATGTGAGGAATTTCAGTCAATTGTCCCACCTTTTCCCTTCTTCTCTTACGACTTTAGTAATATTCCAATTTGATAAACTGGAATCACTTTCAACCGGACTCCAACACCTCACATCCCTTCAACATCTAGAGATTTGGAATTGCCCAAAGCTGAACGATCTACCAGAGACGTTGTTACCTTCACTTCTGAGTTTGAGTATATATGGTGATTGCCCAAAATTGAAAGAAAGGTGCTGGCCACTCATCTCTCATATCCCCTGCATCGACATATAAGACAGGTACTTGTTTATTAAATACCCTCTGATTTCCATATGATAAATTGGTATTCTCAGACATGTGCGTGTTTTTTTGTTGGGATAGGATTTGTTGCTCAAAACCTAAAATTGAATTTTAATGATGACATTAATTTATATGTTGAAATCAGTTATCACTTTTCATGAGTTTAAACTATCATGTAGCTGCATCATACGTTGGAACTGATTTCACAATGTGTAGGTACTAATTTTGACTTTCGTGTGTTACACTTACCAATGAATTATTATTATTGTTATTGTTTTGTTTGTGAGTTTTGTTGATCTTGCTTTTGTAGGTTGATAGGTTGATAGGGTGCGATTTTAAGTTGTTAATCAGTTGATTTGTGTGATAGCACGGTTAATTTTGTTTTTATAGATAATGAAATTTGATTGAAGTTACTTCGAGTCTCGATTACAAAGTTGAATCTGATTCAGAAGTTGAAGATACAAATTAGGGTTTAGATCTGCATTTGGTTTGATTAATTTAGGCATTTTGTTTACTGCGGAGTTATGATAAAGAAAACATAGCTAATTTGATTAATTGTATGAATACTTGATATGAAGTCTGTGAAGAACTGAATAACTACGGATCTTCTGGGTGATGGAACATTCGCAGTTGACCAGGTCATATTCAAGAACAGAGAAAAGTCTCAAGGTGTGAATTTTCAGGGAAAGTATCTTGAGTAGAGTGCAGTAAAACTCGCGCATATAATTACTGAATCAGCTACTAACAGACAAAGTGTCGATGACATAAGTGTAAGTTCCTTTTAAGTCAACAACATTTGACTACCCCATAATATAACAAACTGGTTTTGATTATTAGTATTCATGATATAACACATGATTTATTCATGAAAATCAGTTGGATTCAATATTCAAAGTGAAGGTCTTAAGAAATTGTCAAATATCGGACCAGAGGCTAAGTTAAAGGAAAGGGTCAAAGTGCTTGATGACGGACAGGATCATTTCTGGTAAGCTTATACTTTTTTCCCATAAAAATTATGGGTGGGTTGGATAACGAGTCAAAACAGGTTCGGGTTAATAATATTGTTGACTTTTTAGTAGGGTTGAACTGAGGCGGGTTAGAGTGTTGGACTTTGGTACACACATTTTAATTTTCTTTTGACCTTATGGCCAATTAATGATTTAACTATGATTACAGAAAATATACTATTTAGAATAGTCGTCTAAACTTTTTCTAAAGGAGTGTTTAAAAAGTAACATATGGTTTGATTATGTTTTAATAACTTTAGAACCACTTGTATGGTTGTTCCTATTCAAAAGGGTACTCTGGTCCTTTCCCACTTGAACTCCTCCCCCCTTGATTTTTAAACGGCTATAACTTTTTCATACGTTAATATTTTTTTTTAAATTACACTATATTAACGAGCATTTCATCCTCTTTAATTCGAGCAGTCTATTGCTATAGTTTTCTTAAATTTTTTTACATGATTTTGAATCTCATTACGTGATTTTGAAAACCCAGCATGATTACGTGATTTCTGAATACTCATTACGTGATAACGTGATTTTATTATAGTATGTGAAACCCCATTAAGTGATTGCGTAATTACGTAATTACGTAACAATAGCTGACTATTAATTATTACATGACTATGTGGTTTTTTGAATACTCATTTTGTGATTACGTGATTTCATTATAGTATTTTATGTGATATAACGCTGAGTGATTACGTATATTAGATATTTAATCACGTAATAAAATACCAAATATGTAATTCATAATATTTCATATGAAATACCAAATATTTCAGGTCCAATCACGAATTAAGGATAAATTATATACAAAACAATGGCCAAATCAACTTATAATAACCACATAATGTCGTATATTAGATATTTAATCACGTAATAAAAGCATAAACAATTAAGTTCTTATTATTGAATGTGTAATTACGTAATAAGCATAATTGTAATATCACTTATAACAAATCACATTGAATGTGTAAGCACGTAATGGATTTAGACTGAATGTGTAATCACGTAATGGTTTATGTTGAATGTGTAATCACGTAATAAGTATTCAAAATCACGTAGTCAGGGTATTCAAAATCACGTAATGAACTAACGGGTATTCAAAATCCTGTAATTTTTTTAAGGAAACTATAGCAATGGGGTGCTCGGATTAAAGAGAATGAAATGCTCGTTAATACGGTGTAATTTTTTTAAAAAAATATTAACGTATGAAAGGGTTATAGCTGTTTGAAAATCAAGGGCGAAGTTGTTTAAGTGAGAAATGACTAAATTACCCTTCAAGGCAAGGACACTTGTCCTCCTCCCTTGGTCGCGTACACTTCGTACAAATCTTATGTCTTGTATATGATCCTTTACCTAAATAATATATTTAGTATATTTTTTCCATAATATTGATAGTATTGCTATATATATTTGCTCCCTAAAAATCATGGGACCTGGATATGCCCTACCCTCCACAGTGGATCTGCCCATTTGACTCGTTATCCATATAGTTAAATTTTTCAGTCCAACCCACCGGACATAACCATATCAACCATTAAATGAAGTACAGTTTGACTCTTGAGGTCAAACAAATTAAAATTGACTTCAAAATTAATTACTATGATGTTTTGAGAATAGTTTTTTTAGCTGGTACAGAAATGCAACAGGATTCACATCATCTTCAATGGAAAAAGTAACATTCTTGTTATATTGAATTTGAAAAGCAATGGGTTTGGCCAATAATATCAAAGTGTATTGTTTGACCCTTGAAGTTTTTTAATTGCAGTTGAAGAAAGAAGATATTCTATCAAGCTTTCTGCAAATCAACAACACACATCCAAAATACTTCATAATTGGTGGAAAGGAGGCTACATCTATTTCCATAATTTAGTTCACTTACATGCTCTGCAAACATCCTGAGATTCAAGATAAGGTTGAATAAGAAATCAAAGAAGCAACAAACATTATTTTGACTTATGACATTTTAAAAAGTAGTTTTAAAAAAAAATGTTTGGATTAGCTTATGGGGTGGGAAAAGCCAATAAGTTAATAAGTTGTTTAAAAAAATGTTTGGATTAGCTTATGACTTATGAGTGGATTAGCTTAGGGCAGGGGGTAATTCTGTAATGGAATTTAATAATCCCAACTTTCACCAGTTGGCCGGCAACGGACCCAGCTTTAAAAATAGCCACTGGCGGTCCCAACTTTTGACATTTTGTAAAACATTGGACCCCGTGTATTAGAAACCGACTATTTTACCCTAAAATTATCTATAAGAGATAGCTGTCGGGTCGGGTCGGGTCGGATCATGTAAAACCAGTAAACATAAAATTATAGATAATTTTAGGGTAAAATAGTCGGTTTCTAATACACAGAGTCCAATGTTTTACAAAATGTCAAAAGTTGGGACCGCCAGTGGCTATTTTTAAAGTTGGGTCCGTTGCCGGCCAACTGGTGAAAGTTGGGATTATTAAATTCCATTATTCTTCTGTAATTGTGTTTTGAAAAGTTATAAAAAGTTCCAAAAAGTCACAAAATACTAACTTTTCAAAACTGACTTTTCCTGCTTTACAAAAAGTTGTTTCAAAAAGTCATTTTTAATTACCCAAACATTATTTTGACTTATTAGCTTTTTGAAAAAACAATAAGTCAATAAGTTGTTTCAAAAAGCTTAGCCAAACATGCCCTAAATCGCCAGCAGCCTAGTGTCTAGCTAGAGGTGCAGAGGTATACAAAACGGTTTCTTCTCTAGCCAGTTCGGTTAAAATGGTGTTTTCTCTAGTCGGTTCGGTTAATCGAACAAGTAGGTTTATCTCATTTTTTCTTTAACCCGTTTTTCACATTTCATCATTTGCAGATGTCCAAAGGTGAATGATCTACCAGAGACGCTGTTACCTTCACTTTTGAGTTTGAGAATATATGGTGAATGCCCAAAATTGAAAGAAAGGTGTGAAGAAAGAGGCTCCCACTACTGGCCCCGAATCTCTCATATCCCCAAAATCCAAATAAACTTCAGGTACTTTTGTATTGAAGACCCTCAGATTTCCATATGATAAACTGGCTTGTCTTATGCGTGTTTTTGTTGGACTAGGTTTTTTGTGCTCAAAACCTAAAATTGAATTTTAGTAATGACAATAATTTATATGTTGAAATCAGTAATCACTTTTCATGAGTTTAAACTAATATATTTCTGATAAGTTGAAAGGATCTTAATAATAATCGGTATTTTCTTCACTTGTAGATTCCTGTTATTACACATGTAATTAATATCAAGTTGACAACTGATAATCTTATACATTAAATGTGAGAACAGAGAGATTTTAGGGGTGTAAGTTCCTTTTAATCAACCTGGTTTTGATTATTGGTATTAATGATATAACACAGGATTTATTCATGAAAGCATGTTAGATTTGACATTCAAAATTGCTTTGGGAACTGATCTTGACAGCAATCAGCATAACCAGGAAATTTAAGGAATTTTTAAATATCACACCAGAGGCTAAGCTAAATGCATGAAGATCAAAGTGGTTGATGAGTTTGTTTATTAGCTGATCTAGACCAAGACTGAACAAATGAACAGGGGACAAGATGATTTCTAGTAAGCGGATACTTTTTTTCCCATAAAATTATTGGTGGGTTGGGTAACGAGTCGAAAGAGGTCTGGGGTTTTGAAAAATGGTTACCTTTTTAGGAGGGTTGAAGTGGGTCGGGTCGGGTTGGACTGTTTGACTGAGATGAAAACACTTTAGTTTTCTTTAAACCTTATATCTAGTTAATGTTTTAACTATGATTACAAAAAACAAACCATTTTTAATAATAGTCTAACTTTCTTTTAATAGTGTTTAGAATGTGATGATTATAATCTTGTTATTTTTAATTTGAAAGCAATGGGTTTGCCTACTAATGTCAAATTGTGTTGGTTGACTCTTGACTGCAGTTGAAGAAAGAAGACATTCTATCAAGGTTTCTGCATAGCAACAACACACATCCAAAGTCACAGATGTTGAGGAATTTGCAAACAATGTGAATGAAGAAAGCCTAGAAAAGATGCAGTATCTTAATGCAGATTTTAACGAAACTCTCAAGACTCTTTCATGCAGTTCCAGTGGTATGCAATCTCAAATCTTTATCAATCTCGCAAAGTTGCAACAAATTTCTGGGTTTGATCGTCAAAATTACGTTAAGGCTTATTATTTAACATGGGTACTAGTAGTTATTGGAGTCAGAAGTTCAAAATGGAACACATTGGGTCAACCCAAAAGCTCTTTCTGTCTAAATTTCTAAAAAAAAAATAATAATTAGTGTGTCAACGAGAGAAATATTATTTCAATGATAGTCTAATTTTGTTTACCAAAATGATTTTAAAGGTTTTATGTTTCAAAAAACACATTGGGTAGCTTTACATCTTAAAAAGGAAATAAAAAAGTGAAGTAATACAGATGTTGCAACTTTGCGTATATGCTCTTGTGTACTAGGATAAGATAATACCATCATATGCAAAATTTATATGCTTTGCAGATGATGACGCATGATGTATCTGGTGGTTATGTTGTGAATGAAGGGGATATTGCAGCTTATCAGAAACATGGTTTCATCAAATTGTTGTTTTCATCCAGAAAGCTCCTTTAAGTTTAAGGCTTCTAAGGTTAGTACAATACAAACCATATTGACTATGTGCTCTAGTTTAAAAGTCAACCTTCAAGCTATGTCATTTGACCAATGCAAAAGTACCTAGATTATCAATAAAGTATATTGTCCGAGTACGATTTTGACATGATTTCCTGTTTTTATGTAGAAAGCACACGCAGGACAAAGAATTTGTTTGTACAGGGAATTTGTGTATTGGCAGATGAAGATCTTTGCTTTCATTCTGCTAAGTTGTTTCATTTTCAAGCTGAACAACTAAAACAAAACTGCAAAGTTTGAAATGATGCTTAATCTTCACGTTGACAAAAGGTTACTACTTATAAAGACTTGTCACTAATAAGGTTTTGTTGCTAATGAAGAAGACTCACCAAAGGAACCCTTGAGCTGTTTCAAGTTGTGTGTGGTGGCATTTGTCGCTCATGGGCGAAATTACCTTGATGGCAACTTATAAGCGATGAAGAATCAATGGTTAAGAAACTTGCATATGATGACAAGTTACCAACTGATGAAGAGAAAAGGAACTGGCCAATGAAGCAAATCACCTCTACTGAAGATTAATGAAGAAGTCTCGCCAATGAAAAAGAGATGTCACATTTCGATGAAGACAATATGCTGAGAAGATGTTATGCGTAACTGTCACTTGTCAATTCCGTACATCTCAACAAGATTATAAACGCATGTGTCCGCAATAAATTTATTTATCACTTGACCCCATAGCTTAGTGTGTCAAGCTTTTGAGTGCGAGTTCAGTGCGTGGCCCATATGTGTAAAACCTTCCAAGGAAATTTGTAAGTCACCATCTTCATAGCTAGAGTGTTAGCTAGGAAAGTGTATGTAATTATAACTTTAATCTGTAACAAAATGTACATGATGTATTGAAACACTCGATATTGATTAATGCAATAACAGTGGCGTGGTTGGTGCTGGTGACAACAATAATGGTGGAGCCAAATGGTAACAGCGGCGGGCTTGGTGCCGGCACCATGGTGACAACGGCGGTGGCAAAGGTGGAAGTGTTGATTAATTTGGGTTTCGGCCTTTATTTTTTGGTTTATTTCAAACAAATAGTTGATTAATGTGGGCTTTTGGGCTGAAATGTAAATAACGCTAAAAGCAATGCTACGACCACTATACGGGTTTTAGAATAGCGGTCAAATAGCAGCCGTTAGCACCGCTAATAGCGAAACCGCTATTTGAACCGCTATGACACCATATGTCCGCTAAGCGCTATAGCCTTGGTATAGCACCGCTATGGCACGCTATTGACTGCATAGCAATCTAGTATGCAAATGAAGCTCAGCAATACACATGATCAATGTTATGTTTTTATTAAAAAAAATTCCGCTACATACACATAGTCATGAAGAAAATAACGAAGCCGATTAACCCAAAGCAGTAAAACAAGTTGAAACCGGCTCAGTTTGGCCAGGTTGTTTGGTTAAAACCGTTTTGAGTCAAAATCGATTGGGTTGTAAACCAGTTATGAAGGAAAATATTTGATCCAATATATACTAATCGAGTAATCGGTTTGGGTCGCGTTGAAATTGTTTCGCTTTTTTAAACCCCTAGTTTTCTAATATTATACCGGATTTTCAAACAGGTTCGAGTTGGTTTTTGTAACAAGAGTAGGAACAAATATACAAATTGGCGGTTTGGGTTGGGTTGGAATCAGTGTGGGTCAAACCGATTCAAGGTGTGGTGTCAGGTCGGGTTATCAAACCAGTTTTTTTTTTTTTTTTTTTACATCTACGGATCTACCATATTTGATTTAAATTAAGTAAATAACAATTGCCAATTTCTAAAATTTTACTTAAAAGAGTTTTGATAAACCTAGATAGGATATATATATAATTCTTAAATGTTAATGTGCATAATTTTACAAATATTATGTTGGTCAACAAAAAATAAAAGATTGCTCTAATATAAATAGGCAACTTGGGATTTTATTTAAATAATTTTATTGTTCATTCTTTCACGCTAAAACCTTGTATATGATATTCATTTTAACTTTTATGTTTGTCTTTTGTTGTATTCTTTCATTCTAGGCATTACGCTTAGTCACATTTTTTTCTCCGCAACAGGTAATCTAGGCTGTAGTGTGATCATGAATGAATGGATAGAGATTGAAGGCCAAGATTGTAATTATTTGGAATAATAATAGAAATTTACATCGAAATAGTTGGTATTGATTTGAATCATAGCGTATTATAATGACCAGCATTTGCACATATGCTTTTATGTTACTAGGTTGTGCAATTTTGATGTGTCTTCTTCGACATTCTATCAACAATGGGAAGAGGTTTTTTTATTAATGGTGTTAGAGTTTGCGTTGGTATTTAATTTGATAAATATATGAAGTATTCAGATGAAAGTAAATATATATCTCAGATTATAAGACTTTGAGCTGTGCTTATTTCTTATCGGCATAGCGATCGGGTAATTTACTCTACATGTTTACTATATTTCATGTTAAGTTATATATGTTATATGTAAAATGATCATATCTTATGAAAACAATGTATAAAATTTTGTGCTAATTAATTACAGGTGAGTTTTCAAGTATTAGTATGTTTTGATAACCGTGTCGCAAGTCGAATAACGGATTCAGTTGATTTAGTTGAATATAATTGATATCATCTTAATTCTTAAAGATCAATTTCTTTTAGATTATGCAAATTTAAAAACAAAACACTTTGAATCATTAACGGCCGTTGTAAATTTAACCATGAAAATGAAGTAGAAACCAAAATTTCATTTCTTTAATTTGGTTTCTACTTTTTTGTTGAGATGAGGCCCAGTCTTGGTTTCTATCCAGCTGGGCTGAAGCCCACCCACAAAGAAAAAAGGATAAAGGACTGGGCCACTACATAACTAACTGATCTGCATATTTGTTAATCTAGTTATTAATTTTTTTTGATAAATGATTTCATTAACGTGCAACTAAAATATATATCAGTCATGCATGTGTTTACATAGAATAACTATATAATTTTATATCTTATTACACATTCAAATGCATAATTGATTGTTTGATTGTAGTGGTGATGCATATCTTTTACATATGATACCTGTATAACTTGTATATTATTACACCCTCACAACTTAAACGTGAGGAAGTCAAACATTCAAATTGAAGTGAAAAAGACAAAAAAAAAATGCATATTTGTTAAATCTACTCGTTTTGTTACATATGACTTTACTAACGAGCCATTAGTAGATCTAGTTAAATTGTTTTATCAGAAGTAGGATTGTCCCTTGTAAATGTCCACCAAAAGAAGTTGCAATGAGAAACAAATCACAGAATGCGATGTAAGAATCCTAAAAACCATTCATGATAACATCATAAACTATATTGGTCATTCATATGTATTAGGAGGATAAATGTATAATTTTAGTTTGTATTACACCATGGCAGTTTGAATGAGCGGAAGTTGATCACTTAAACTTGAACGAAATTCGCTAAAGAAAGGTGATGAAAACAGATTCAGAGGCTCAGGAAGTATCAGAAGAGTACTGACCTTTTGATCATGAAACTTCCGTTCCAGAGGCTCGTGAGAGAAATGGCTCACAGGATTTCACAACAGATCTACGATTTCAGAGCTCTGATGTATCTGCTCTCCAGGAGCCTGCTGAAGCGTACCTTGTTGGACTGTTTGAGGACACTAATTAATCTGTGCCTGATTCATGCTAAAAAGAGTAACGATCAAGCCTAAGGATATCCAGCAACCCAATCATTCTGCATTGGGTTCATTGTCTGTAGCTTCATTAAACGATGCAACCAAGATTTCAGCAAGCAGCAAGGATAGGTTGTGAACTAGACTGTCTTGGAGATTCGGAAACTCAAAGTTTTTTCGCAGTAAGAGAAGGTGGAAACCACTGTTTTTTTAGTGTCTTCCAAATTACAGGTTCTAGAAACTTCCAAGGGTCTTCCACCACTGACTAGTTGAAAAAACGACCGGGCCGGTCTTCTGCCGTTACATGATTATGGCCCCGTCCTCGCCCTCCACCCTGCCCTGGCCCACGGCCTCTCCCTCTCCCGGAACTTAAACCCAAGGTCATATTCTTCTGAACCATATTGTTCTGAACCACTGGTGAAGTGGGTTTGTGGGTTAGGAAAACCGACACCTCGTAGGCCATAGTAACCTCTAGGGTGATGACTATTGCCCCTCCAACTCAGGTTGGGTAAATTGCTACTTTGTTGTGGGTTAGATGAATAAGCATATATAGAACTTGCATAATATCCCTGTGGTTGTTGCATTTGCGGATATGGCGAGTGGTTTATATGAGGTTGAGGTGCAGGTGAGGGAAACGTTTGGCTGGTCTGCAAACCTGTTGAACCAAAAAATAATTATGTAAATTAATGAGAAAGGCAATTTAACGCATTCCAAAAATATAAGAAAAATGAATATAAGAAAATCAAAGTATCAAACTGCTATTGTATGTCTAAGTAGTGGAAATTTCAACCCATTTACTTTGAATGGATCAATTCTAGTTATATATGGGTAAAATAACATTCTTTTAAATGGCTTAGAGCTTAAAAGGGAACGGGTCAAACAAACTGATAGTTGCCCAAAGTGTAATTGTTATACATAAACCTTCCTAAATCAATCACTCAAAAATTAAGAATATTACCGCAATAATATAATATGACTAAAATGGTGGGTAAAACCGACCCGTTTAGGATCGCACGACATGATCAACCATTTGATATCCATATTGCTACCTTAGAAACAGAGCACCAATTTAAAATTTTACGTACTTGTTTTGTGACAATATCAGAAGTTATGTGCCTCCAATCCCATCATCTTAAAAGGTGAATTAACTAAACACAAATTCAATAATTATCTGTTTAAGCTCCAAAAAAAATCATGCAAAGAGGTAAACTTTAACGCTCCTGAAGTGAAATTGAGAATATAAATCAAGCACTAACAAATTAGCACACATAAGAAATTCAAAACTATGTGATAACAATATGGTAATATGGTATTACGTGGATGAAAAATTCTGTGATAGCTGAGGACTGACCTGGCTCCTGTGCTTGTTCCCATAATACGCAGCCAATGGGTTGGTGTAATAGTTAAAGCTTTGAGAAGTTGTCTGCGCCTGAGTTTCAGAGTTTGTTGTGGATTCAAGTAACGGGTTTGCGAGACTAACAGCTGAATTGTCATTATTATAAGTTGCATCCTCCTGTGAAGCTTCCATTCGCATAGCTTTTAGTCTTTCTCTTCTCTTAGTTGACTCTTCCATTGACCTTGCTGTGAATTATCCTACAGAATATATAAAAACAAAATTGCATGAATGTATACAGCAATATAAGGAATGTGAAATAAGGATGTGTTTGTGATATTAGAGGCGTCGAATAGGTGAAATTTTACAACTTGGCTAGAAAGGAAACATGTTAAAGGAGTAAAAAAAAAACTCGTCCTAAATGGACAAGTTGCTTTATATATTTGAATTTTGACAGACAGCAGGCTATATTATTAAAATAACAATTCCAATTCATTTGGACCCGTATAGAACTTTACCCATGTGACCAGTTAGCCAACCGACCCACTTTACCAACTGAGGAAACTACATGATATATACATGACAATATTACTTTGGTCTTACTTTCATTGAAATATAATGCACTTAAATAAACACACAAAGAAGCACCAATAAGAAAAATAAGAAAATCACTGTGTTTAACAAATGATGTGCACTTATGCTTTTAGGTAAAACCAAATTACCTTACACGTTCAAAAGATTCACAGTAATATCACAAAACTGTTGTATCGAAAGATTCACTTTAATTTACATTAGTTGAAGCAATTTTGCAACAAATTAGGGCTGAATGAGAAATTAGCGAACCCTAGAAGAACACATACGGAAACATATTAATTATATGCATAACAATTAGAAATTGAACGAGCGTGTAAACAGATACGAGAGAGAGAGAGAGAGAGAGAGAGAGAGAGAGAGAGAGAGAGAAATCAGAGCAACAAATCTTCAAAAACGGAAGTTTTCAAAGTCCTTTTTATGAGAACATCGTTTACATTAACTTCGTTACAAGTTTGGTCCAAATTTATAGTGTATATACAAAAAAGACCCTGAAGTACCAGTGATTGATATTTTTTACTTAGTTGTGTCAATAATGTTAAAAAGTGATTATATTTATGACTAGAGTTATAGGGTGTTTGGGATTACGTTTTAAAGTGATTATTTGATTATTGAGTTTGTAAAACATAAATAATCTAAAAAAATGTTTGGATGAAAAAGTGATTATCTGCCTCCAAAACGCAGTTTTGGAAAAGCATTTACCTACATGCTTTTTCAAAACGCAGTTTTGAAAACGCAAAATCGATTTTGAAAACTCAACACCAAACACCCCTTAGTTATGTCTGTTAAAAAGTGCTTATGTTTATGACTAGACTTTCACATCATAAGAAAAATGTTGGTATGCATGGTTGATGATGTGAATGATCACTAAACTAGGTGTAGTTGGTTGACGCCCTATTCCACCTCAGATTAGGCGCTTATTAAACTTTTTTTATATGCATGTGGAGGGCATGAGTTGGGCAACACCCCTTGCCCCCTTTTTATATACACATTTAATAGTAAAAAAATAGACATCACACCTTTTTGCCATAATTTATTTTTTATTTATCTATTTTAATTAAATATTTAAAAATTGTTCATTAAAATCATTGCACACTTTTGAGGGTTAGTTTATGAAAGACCCATACCACGTGGAGTCACTTTTTTACTTTTTAGTTAAATCACTAAAAATATTCTAACCCTGATCATCTTAGAATGTAACATTAATAAATATACTAATGTGGGTTGTGTTTCACCTAAACCTTAAAGCGATACATTTTCTTTTAGGGTACATTACACTTTTCGTCCTTTATGTTTATACCAAATTGCAACGGATAACCTTTAACTTCATTAAAATTACAGTCGTAATCCTTTATTTGCAAAACCCGTTACACTTTACGTCCTTTAGTACTAACCAGATTAAAAATTTCATTTAAGTTTATTCACTTAAGGGTATTTTGGTCAATTCATATTTTTATCTAAATGTTTAATAAATAAAGTCTTTGGTATTGATCACTAGTAAATGTGGTTTTTATGGGATTAGGATCAAATACAAAAGATAACATAAATAATAAGGGTAAGAAGGATTTTAGTGCATTGTTCTTAGATTTGGAGGGTCGAGATTAGTTTTAAGGAAAAGAAAATAATGGAGGGGGCGCCCGACCCCCAGAACTTTTCGCTCAGTAGTGTTATGTATGTACGTTTCGTATATAATTTTTTAGGTATATACGTTTTCGACCCCCCGGTTTTATAAAAATTAATGTTTTTAGGTATATACTTTTAGGTCTGGCGGAATCCATGATTAAAAGATCATCGGGTATGTCTATAATCGCATCACCATCGTTACATCCGCCTAGTTTCCCTTCACCCAAATCCAACAACCACTGAGCAAAGATTTGTGTTTGCTCGACATCATGCATTCCACTTCCTGTAGTCAATCTGATGTTCTTGGTTAAAGTGAGTACTTTGCAATGGTCCCATATGTACGAAGAAGTCAACGAAGCATTAACAATGTCTTATCTAGTACCACCTTGAATGACAGGAAGAGTTTGTCGGAAATCTCCACCAAATACGATTGTTTTACCTCCAAATGGACTTTCGGAATTATGAGAACCATCACATTTCAATATGTCTTTTAAAGTTCTATCCAAAGCTTCCAAACCATGTCTGTGTATCATTGGTGCTTCGTCCCATATAATCAATGATGTTTTCTTTAATAGATCTGCAACATCACTGTTAGGGATTATAGGACAAATTGAGTCTTCATTGATATTTATCGGAATGAGAAACCGAGAGTGAGCTGTCCTACCTCCTGTAAGGAGCAAATATGCAATCCCACTTGAGGCAACATTTAAAACAATTTCCCCTTTCGATCTTAGAGATGCAGATAACATTTTCCAAAGAAATGTTTTACCGGTACCTCCATAACCGTAAACAAAAAAAAACACCCTTTGTTGTCTTCAACGGCTTTCTTGATATCATTATAAATAAATTTTTATTCATCAGTTAATGAAACTAAAAGGTACTCAAACTCCTCTTGAAGATCAATTCTGTCATAATCCAGCTCTTCAGTAATCAAACGATTATTTGAAGTAGAAATCAACTCATGATCAGGGTAAGGCATTGTATTAAAATTTCTAAGCTGGAATTATTACGAATTAAAATCTTCTCAATCTCGTACAATGTGAGATTTTTAACTTGATCATCAGTAAGGCATAAATCTGAATAACACATTATAGATATATTTTTAGTTTAACATAATCCAATGTATAAGAAACAAATATTTGTTATAATCTAAAAGAAGTGATTGGATAAAAATATAACATTTTAACGTGATTTAAATTTTCTTCAAAGAAGTGTATATATATATGTGTGTGTGTGTGTGTGTGAATATGAATTATAAACATAAAGATTTTAAATAAACCTAAAAAATAGTAATTATTATAAAGTACTTATACCTGGAGCCTTTAAAATAAGTCGTTGTTTATAAAGGATGTCATCTGATAATAATTCCCATGTTTTTTGCCATACACGTTCCGACAAAGACAGAGTGTGGCACGTCAACATCGTAGCAAACAGTGTGCGAAGATAATAACTGGAGCCTGAATGACTTGCTTCTTGGATAGCTTCTATATATTCCATGTCATCATCTAATTGGCCATGAGCATAACATGCTTCTTTAAAGGTATTAAATTTACGACCATTTACTGTGACGATATAATCAAAGGATCGGGACCTTTAAGTTTGTTTAAAAGAATCCTCAAAAAATAAGCCTCACCGAGAGTGGGAGAAACCGCATGAATTCTTCCAATTGCAAAACCACCCGGTTTCCGTTGTTTCTAACAACGTTCATCCTTTTTAAACACAAACTTAGTAGGGAATTCAACGTAAGTAAGCTCTTAGGCCACTTCATCACTTTGATTACATTCCATCCAAGATGAAAACATTGAAGAATTCATTGACGGCCGGTTGAGGACTTGGTCAATATCATCGTCTTCACCGTATACAACATTTTGTTGGTTCAGAAGATGAAATGGGAGACGAATAACAGCCGGGTGCCTATAGTGAACATCAAATGCGAATATACGCCATGATGCCTCACATGCAGACAAATATCGACAATCATAGGATTTTTTAATCTCATCCACCGGCGGGTCAAGTTCGTTTGATGTGTTACTTTCAACAATGGAAACGGTAACCCGATCAGCACCTTTGTTGATATATTTAAACAAATACTTTATAGATCCGACATGATTGCACCATTCAACATTGATGTGGGACTAATATCTCTTCAAAAGTGTTTTGTTGTAGGGAACGACACTTCTGTTATCTAGCTTAACTCCAGATTTTTCAACAAACATTCATGAATCTCTTCTTCTGTAGAGAGGAAAACCATCCATGTCGATAGACGTATGATCACGGAATTTCTTTGGAAAGCCCTTAGAACACTTATTATCTACCATGCATGTGTCACACCCTGATTTCCACGTGTCACCGGTGGGGGATTATCGTGACGTGGTTGGCAACATAATAGTCAAACAACACAATATTTAATATGCACAGCGGAAGCAATTTAAAAGATATAATACAACCGAATTTAATATTGTAATATCAAATGTCACAATATTCGGAAGTTTATCCACAGATGGATCGGAAACAAAATGGAAATAATAGTTCAACAGACTTCAGGCATCTTAAGTTTGCGAGACTCTTTATTGATGCTAAGGAGACAGTCCAGCCAATTATGCTTAGTACCTGCATTTAATCTTTTTGGGAAAATACGTCAGTTTACACTGGTAAATACATTCAACTGACTCATTTTGGAAAATGATTGAAAATTGGTTTGGATGCACGTGGCATAAACATTATATTTTAACTTGGGAGAATTATTTAATATTATAATCTTGTGAACGAATTACATGTTCCTTGTGCGTTCAGTAGCCCGGATCTTGTCCGGGTTAAAGATCAATAGACACACCACAATATTCTTTTGTGCACTGACGGGTGTACGCCTACACCCCGCGCTTAAGTCGTGGCCATTTCGTAAAATGATGCCAAGGATATCCGGGACACGGTCATTAACCCCCCAAAGGCTTTAAGTAACAAGACTGTTTAAACGAGCCGATCAAATTATTCAATTAACCACCCAACGATGGAAGATTTGATGCCCGATCAAGCGGTATGCTATATACCGTAACCCAAGCCCGTATAGTGAAAATAAGTTAAAAGTATTTACCTGAGCAAAGTATATATCACAATAAGCAAATTGCAAGTAGCTTTTACTGGTCCTCCTAATCTGGAACTAAGGTTTATAATAACCTATTAGAATTCTAACGGGTCTTTAATTAAGCTTAAGCTTTGACCGGTTAGTTTCAAAGAAACGGTTCGTACGCACGATTAAGCGAAGACCGGATAGAATGTGATTTAGACCCAACAAGTTCAGAGACTTGCTTAATATAGGTATTTCATTCACATTCTGGATTTTGAGATAAAACCGATAAGGTTTGACCCGTTTAGGCTAGTTTATGTAAACTAGTTACATAAACCGAACCGAACGCGTAATAAGCGTAACGAGTGTTCATGAGAGCTATTTACAGGTTTCCTAAGTTAATATGCTTCATATATGTTGTGACATCAGTAAGATGTCTTTTATTATGCCCGAAACGAATTTAAACACAAACTATGCCCCGTAGGGGTAGTTTGGTCATTTAAAAGGTTATAAAAGAGTTTAAGTATTTACCTGAGTTACAGGTCTGATATAATCAGCAAAAATACTTATTTTATCAAGTCATAACAGCAAGATAAAGTATATATGTGAAATTTACCAATTATAACCAAACTATGCCCCGTAGGGGTATTTTGGTAATTTCACATAAGCCGAAAAGCTCAAAACTGAAGTCTGAGTTAAACAACTTTTGCTTACAGTTAAAACATTATAATTTGCCTCAAATATCAGTAGGTATCAACCCTTGTATGTTTAAAATGATTCTAGTACATACTATGAGTTAAAAACGCTTAAAAAAGCGATTAGAAGCCATTTCCGGGTTCGATACATAAATCTGATATTTTTATATTTCCAGAAGGCTTAAAAAATTTATTTATCATATGTGATCAGTAGCAAAAGGTTTGGAGTCGTTTAGATATGTAAAACTCATTTTATAGCCCGTAAGGGCAAAACCGACAATTACCGGATTAAGCCTACGACTATAAGTTATGCTCAGCCTAAAATTAATTAAAAATCTTTAAAAATCCCAAAATAATATATTACATCAGTGGGTATTAAGTTTGGTATCAAAAAGTATGTTTAAGTAGGCTATACGCTAAATACGCCGTTTATTTAACATAAAGCTTTACTTTTACGCTAACGAGCATAACTCTTAATCTACACCTCAAACTGATGTCAAATTTTGCATACAAGTTTATATATCAGTAATTAAAGTTTCTACTCTTTTACATTTCTAAAAATCACGTTTTAAGGTGAAAAGGGCATAATGGTCAACATATGAGCAATTAACGGAATCATGCATATTAATTGGATAACTAATGATCCGAGGTGTATAATCACAGAGGGTTATACTAGCATGTAACCTGGTCCAAATAAAGCTTTAAGGCATTTCTAAAACATACCATAACGGGTCAGAACTGAAAGTCAAAGTATAAGTCAAACTATGCGACTTTCGGTTCCGAACCGGGTCTAAACAGGAAATTGTCGGGTTGAACATGTTTAGACATGTCCTTACACTAATTACCAAGTTATATTAATGATCAAACAGGTTGTATGTGTTCTATATTGCTAATTATGCATAAATTGTAATTTACACATTCTGTTGACTTTTTCTTAACAAGTTTGACCCGACATTTGACCTAGTTAGAGTGGGAATCAGGGGGGACCCTTTTGAGGGTTTATTACCCACATAATTACCAACTTATAACTACTTTTGATTCGACTAAACACTGGACCATTAGTGATTAATCTTAAAGTCAACCGTTAATTACGACGGTTTGACTTTTAAGTTATAACTAAGCTAAAACTTAATTAAGAAAGGTTAAGAAAACTTACAAATGATTAATCTTAAGGTCGACTAATGGTCGACTAGGAAGGCTTGGAAGGTGCTCTTGTGCTCCACAAATGATCAGATTTGCAAGAATGAATGTGTGAAGCATGTTTGCAACTTAGAGGCCTTTATATAGTGGTTTAATCACCACAAATTGTTGACACACAAGTCTAGCATGGACCATGAATCATCAACACATGTCCCTAAGTGCTTAGGAGGCACTTAGGGGTCAAGAAAGAAGAGGAAAATCGTTCAAGAGTCGATTAGAATGCAAATGGCAGGCAAAAACTCAAAGAACTCGCATCAGACAGCCCCTCGCGCGACGCTAAGACCCCCCCCCCCTTGGGCCTCGCGTCGCGCTAAGCCCTTCTGCAACAAAATCTGAATTTTTGATTTTTGCGTTTTGATCCTTGGCTCTTCAAAACTTTGCTTAGACTTTATTTATGGCACCTTGACCCTTCCAAATTGATGTTTAGGGGCCTTAAGACATATACCCATTTTGTTAAGTCCCCGGTTAACATTATTGTTACCCGAAAAGTCCTAACTTTCAACGTTGACGCTTTAACCCCTCGCACACGAATTTGATCACAACTTGCTGATACGATAACGAAACTTTATGAAATTTATATCGTGCATTCTAGTGAGCATAAATAACTGTTACAAAGCTTCGGGTTTGTCAAAAGGTCACTCAGAGGTATAACTTAAACATGTTGACACATTTAACCCCTGTAGTTTGTAATCTCTCACTTTCTTTTATATTTAGCTTCGTATGATCCGTGATTTATTCGTTTGAAGGTTTGATCATCATGTAGGGTTAATGTACATTATATTTATTCACTGTTGACATTTAGAACTCGTATTTTCATATACTTTTCAAGTTTGTCAACTTTAGTCCTTTAAGAACATTCTTCCACACGTTCAAACATATGACACGTGTCAACACATTTTAGGACGTGAATTTTCGAGGTGTTACATCCTCACCCCCTTAAAATAAATCTCGACCCGAGATTTACTGAAATAAATAAGGGTACTTTTCTTTCATTGTGGATTCAACCTCCCACGTATATTCGGGTCCTCTACGGGCATCCCATTTGACCTTTACAATAGGTACATGCTTCCTTCGAAGCTTCTTAACCTGTCGATCTTCAATCGACAATGGTTTTTCCACAAATTTTAAGCTCTCATCTATATGCACATCTGTATGTGGTATTACCAGTGATTCATCAGCGAAGCACTTCTTCAGATTGCAGATGTGGAACACATTCTGAATTCCACTGAGCTCTTCCGGTAAGTTTAACTTATAGGCAACTGACCCGATATGTTCGATAACCTCGAAAGGTCCTATGTATCTTTGGCTTAGCTTGCCTTTCTTACCAAATCGCATCACCCCCTTCCAGGGTGATACTTTAAGCAACACCTTGTCGCCTACTTTAAATTTCATAGCTTTACGCTTTGGGTCTGCGTAACTCTTCTGCCTATCTTGGGCAGCTTTGAGATGGTCACGAATCTAGACAATCTTGTCCATCGTTTCAAAGACTATCTCTGGTCCTGATAATTGGACATCTCCAATTTCCGCCCAACACACGGGCGATCTACACTATCTACCGTATAATGCCTCAAAATGCGCAACCTTAATGCTGGTATGGTAGCTATTGTTGTAGGAGAATTCGATTAATGGTAGGTAGTTATCCCAACTACCACCCAAATCAATCACGCATGCTCGAAGCATGTCTTCCAAAGTTTGAATAGTACGCCCACTCTGACCGTCCGTCTGAGGATGGTAAGCTGTACTAAAATTCAAACGTGTGCCCAAGGACTGTTGGAAGCTTTTTCAAAAATTGGACGTGTATCTAGTATCTCTGTCAGAGATAATAGACACAGGTATGCCATGTAAAGCTACAATCTTATCCACGTATAACTAGGCTAACATATCGGAGCTATAAGTCTCCTTAATGGGTGGGAAATGTGCTGACTTAGTCAGTCTATCAACTATAACCCATATCGTATCATTACCTTTCCTTGTCTTTGGGCGAAACACATCCTTCAATCACTGGTGTGCAATGTATTGCGAGCTCCGCCAAGCTCCTTAAATTGGTTTTTAACTTATAAGCTACTTGATCTTGGTACATTCGATTATCTTTGAATGGTTCTATATATTTAGAGCTTAACTAGCCTGAAAATTTAACGAATTTGGCACACCCTTCCTGGGCGATATCTTTTGTTGAGCCTTATTCTTTAACAAGATCTTAGGAGGTTTGCTACTTTCATAAATTCTTGATTTTCTGCCGAATACTGGCAGCTTACCGATGATTAGGGATTTGTATGAATCTTATTCGTTGTTTCCAATGCAACTTTCAGATTCTTATAAGTGGACTTCTCAAAGTCTCGTCCATCTAACGGATGTTTCGATATTTCATTTATACAAGGTCTCCAAAGGAGTCACCTTGATACTTATATAGTAACTATTATGGAAAAGCTCATCTTAAGGTTAGATGGTTATTCCCACCACTGCTCAAAACTAATCTTAAGGAGTAGCTAATCCTTACAGTTAGTCGAACAAATCGATGATCCTGGGCAGCTGATGGCGATTCTTAATCGTTGCCCAGTTAGGGTTGCGGTAATTAATGCATAAGCAAAATGAACCGTCTTTCTTATTCAATAACATAAATTCCTCAGAATATTGAGTCAGGCTATATGAGCCTATGTCTTAAAACCTACCTAATCAGGGTTTCGATTATTCAATAATCAACATGGAGTTTTCACAATACTCCAGCCCACAGTGGGATGTTAATCTTAACTCTACCTGCCTCTCAGGAAGTGAGCAGGGAAAACTTATGAGAAAATACTTAGGTATAAGGAGATTACAGAGATTTTCCAAATCTCAGGCTCCAATTCATCCATCAATGCTTGTGTCAAATAAGTGACACATTTATGTTATAAGTCCACGAATTCCTAAATCGGGAACATTTACTTGGACAATTCCATTCTAGATATCTTCTTTGAATACTACTAGTCGGCTTTAGTACAATATGACCATTGGGATATCTCAGGGGTTCCATGTATTAAACCTCCATACTGATCAGGCATGGAAGTAATCTATGGGACACACTAGGATACGCCAATCCTCATATGCCACTTTTATCAAACATAGTTTGGCATTCGCAGGCGATAGGAAAACAATGAGGAAAAAAATAATTAAAATAACATATGTTGTCGTACTCTATGCGAAGAAGGAGTACTCTTAGATTTTTCGGAAGGATTCCTTGCCGATACTAGAATAATTGGTTACTATGGTTTCCTTGGTAAGTTATACCTTGTGGATAATATAAAGGTTTGCTAAGCTTATGGTTTATGAAGATTTATTATTGCCTGTATTAAATCAGGACACTTAGAAGAAATTTTCATTGGTAAATGATAAGTAATGTACTTAATGACATCGTGAACTGCCTCTTGGCATTCATCAGGTGAGTTCAGGCATTTCTTCTTTTAGCCCTTCCAGACTTAGCTGCACCTTCTTTGACAGCTTTATGGAATCTAGTTCTGGTGCGGCCTTACTCACCACAGCCGGGATAGACTGCATTCTTTATGTCCCTACACTCTTGGGAACTGATGACCTGTTCCTTAGCAGATGTCACACTGCTTTGGTCCTGGTCCTATTCGACACTGTCCCTTGTGTCTTTTATAGCAATTCTTACATACAAGCTTCTTACTGAACTTTCGTTGCTTTTTATTAAGCCTGTACTTGCTCTCTTTCTTAGATTTCTGGGAGTTATCTTCCTCCTTTGGTTCATCCTTCATATACGAAGTGTGAACAAAGCTCTTCTCATGAGCAATTGAACGTGGTTTTGCATGAAATTTAGAGCGAGAGCATTCGGCTCTTTGGATTGTTTCATGACCTTTTCCCATGGCCTTTCAAATTGCTGCGTTAACCACCGCTTGGAGATTAACTCCATAAATATTGAGGTTTACGTTTGAGACATTATTTGCTTTTGTCGCATTAATAGCATTGCGACTATTGCCTATCTCATGCGAGTTTTCCATACTCAAAACTCGGTATTAATTACCAAATTAAACCGTTATTAGTCATCATCCTGCTGACCTGACATAGATTAGCCACGGCATCCACGAACCGTATAGGCCATTATATTCCGAACATTCTTGATGAATGCTATTTGAATGTATATCTAATACATTTAGCTTAGGTCACAAAAGGACTATCAATGGCATTCAAGGTTTGGAGCGAGTCTAATACCTGCTTGACAGGGGACTATAATGTCACAACTATCTTTGTCACAAAGACGATTATAAATAGCTCAAAGGCTAGCCTTACATGACTTTGGTTATATATATATATATATATATATATATATATATAGGGAGGGGCTCATGCGAGAACCACCCTTATTGTGAGAACCTTGAGAACCAATGTGAACACAACCTAAAATAGCTAAAAAAAACCTAAAAAAACCTAACCCCCACCCCCCCCCCACCCAAAAACCTAAACCCCCCACCCCCCCCCCCCCCCCAAAAAAAACCTAACCCCCCCCCCCCCAAGCTAAAAAAACCTAAAAAAACCTAAAAAAACCTAAAAAAACCTAAAAAAACCTAACCCCACCCCCCCCCCCCCAAAAAAAAAAACCTAAACCCCCCTCCCCCACCCCCCAAAAACCTAAACCCCCCCCACCCCCCCCCCCCCAAGCTAAAATGCTAAAAACTAAACCCCCCAAAAACCTAAAAAAATCTAAAAAAATCCAAAAAAAAATCCAAAATTTTTTTTTTGATTTTTTTAATATTTTTTAGGTTAAAATCGCTACTTTTCGCACCAAAAAAAAAAAATTTAAAAAAAAAAAAAAAAAAAATTTAAATTTTTTTTTTTTTTTTTGTTGCGAAAAGTAGCGATTTTAACCTAAAAAATATTAAAAAAATCAAAAAAAAAATTTTTGTGTGATTTTTAGCTATTTTTAGGCATTTTTGGTGTGTTCACATTGGTTCTCGCGGTTCTCGCAATAAGAGGTGGTTCTCGCATGATCTTCTCCCTATATATATATATATATATATATATATATATATATATATATATATATACATATATGGCATAGAAGCCTGTCGCGAGGGACGTAGAAAGATATGGCATAAAGCCTAGTCATGAAGGACATAAGTAATCATATGGCGCGAAGGCCTTGTCGTAATGACATTTAGATACGGCACAGATGGCCTTGTCTCTAGGACGTTATAGGATATGGCACTAAGGCCTGTCACCAGGGATGTTAACATTTAGTATGTTAACTTGTCACGAATGACGAATTATAGCACGGAGGCTTGTTATGGGTGACTTGAAATATAACTTGTCGATTTGTCACAAGGACATCAATTCATAGGCTGCAATCTTATTAGATCAGGAGTTTTAAGGCTTGAACATAGTTCTTCACCTTTGGACAGGGAGTCATAGACTACAACTGTCATCGTCTTGAAAGGCGATTCACTTGACAGAAAGGTAAACCAATTAACATCACTAATGGATGTCTATATATAATTATCGTATCTAATGATATTAGTCATGATCACATCGATCATATTGACTTATTAGGTTTGAGTATAATCCCACCATTTTGAATAGGGGATCATAAAGATCATCACTATTTTGTCTTATCGACAATAGAGTAAAGTATAGCCCGTAGGCAATTCATCACTAGGGATGTCAATATTATGAATTTTTGATCATCATACTGATGATACTAGTCAGGATCGCAATGATCATATAGACTATTTGGCTTGAGCATAGCTCACCACCTTAGACAAGGAATCATAAAGATCCTAATGTCAATGTCTCAGATGGACAATTTATTATAGCCCGTAGGCAAAACATCTTTTCTTGACAGGGAGTTGTAGGCTACCACTGTCCTTAGTCTCGGGGGACGTTAATTATAGCCCGTAGGCATTTCCCTCTTAAGGGATATTTATGGTATGATCATCTTTTCAGATGATATTAGTCGAGATCGTAAGGACCCTACCGACTATTATGCTTGGACGTATTCCAACATCTTTAGACAGGGTCAAAGACCACCACTGTCGTTGTCTTATCGGACAACAGATTTAGCCCGTAGGCACTTCATCACTAACGGATGTTTATAATATGACCATCTTATAAGATGATATAAGCCATGATTTCTAGATCATAAGGCAATTTAGGAATTTAAAAATTTCCAATATAGGGATGACTGTTGTGATTTTATCGAATCACATTTTTCAGGAGTGCTAACACGTTCTTAGGTGTTAACAAGGATCTGGATCCCTTGAGTAGATTTCACCATCTTGGCCGCGTAGGCTAGGTTTCACCTTTAAGATTCTTTTTAAAATGCATACTGGCAGGGAAGGAAGGATATTCATTTTATTCAGGATTTTTATTATAAATCCTAATTTATAAGTTAATAATAGCTCAAATGGCCTAGTCGTGTAGACAAGTTTAATTTATAAGCCATGATTTCAGAGAATCGAGGCATTAAGGTTTTAATAATAGCACAAATGGCCTAGTCGCGTAGACAAGTTTAATTTAAAAGCCATGATTTCAGAGAATCGAGGCATTAAGGTTTTAATAATGGCACAAATGGCCTAGTCGCGTAGACAAGTTTAATTTATAAGCCATGATTTCAGAGAATCGAGGCATTAAGGTTTTAATAATGGCACAAATGGCCTAGTCACGTAGACAAGTTTAATTTATAAGCCATGATTTTAGAGAATCGAGGCATTAAGGTTTGAACAGAGTTTATTACCTTTTTCGGACGAGGAGTCATCGCTACCACTGTCCTTTGGCTCATGTGGAAATGAGCAGGGCCCGTAGGCATTATATTACCAACGTATGGTTAAAATATGATCATCTTAATTGATGATTTAAACCCATGATTCAGAGATCATTAAGTTGGGTTTGTAATCTTTAGAAAGATCCTTATATAAAAATGACGTGTGTGATTTTAACGAATCACATCTGTCAGGAGCGTTAACATGTTCACAGATGTTAACAGGGATTTGAATCTTTTAAACAGGTCTTACCATCTTGGCCAGGTCTTATAACGACATACTGGCTAGGTTTCACTCTTCAGATTCTTAATTAATAATTAACGCAGAACAATTTTTTTTTTTTAAATTGAGGTGTTAATATGGATCTGAATCTAATTATGGAACTACCATCTTGGCCCGGTCTTAAAATGACACGTGGCTAGGTCTTGTCCTTTTTAGATTTTGCCATTTTATTATAATGGTAGATCTTATAAAAGGAATGTTATTAAGGATCTGAATCTAAATTGAGGAACTGCTATCTTGGCCGGGTCTTAATATGACACGAGGCTAGGTCTTGTCCTTTTTAGATTTTGCCATTTTATTATAATGGTAGATCTTATAAAAGGAATGATACTTCTCATTTATTTCATGTAGTATATTTATATATATCGATAAAAATGAAATTTTGATAAAACATTCCAATGATTTTAAGGAGGTACAGAATTGCCCTGAACGGGACTTGAAAGGAATAATGTTGTCCTTGAAGGGACTGAAAAATAATTATGTCCTTAGAAGGACTATTAAGGAAACGATCTTCAGCAAAAAGGAGTTTCTTCTTCATTTTATTTCTGAATGTTTTCTCCTTGGTTGCACGTTTCACCCTGGCCGCGGTACGACGCTCAGCATTTCAAGACTCCAGATGTGGAGAATTTCTAGTACAGCCTCTTCGCTTGGCGACGTATCCAGTAAAAATTGGAAGCAAAAATTTACAGATTAGGATTAAGATTTATTCCTATGTTATGTCTAGACTCAGAAAGTCAAAGAATGTGCTACTGTGTCATTGAGATTAAACACAAAAAGCTAGTGTTTAATTCACTCAATGTTGGCTCTGATACCAACATGTCACACCCCGATTTCCACGTGTCACCGGTGGGCCCGGTGGGGGATTATCGTGACGTGGTTGGCAATATAATAGTCAAACAACACAATATTTAATATGCACAGCGGAAGCAATTTAAAAGATATAATACAACCGAATTTAATATTGTAATATCAAATGTCACAATATTCGGAAGTTTATCCACAGATGGATCGGAAACAAAATGGAAATAATAGTTCAACAGACTTCAGACATCTTAAGTTTGCGAGACTCTTTATTGATGCTAAGGAGACAATCCAGCCAATTACGCTTAGTACCTGCATTTAATCTTTTTGGGAAAATACGTCAGTTTACACTGGTAAATACATTCAACTGACTCATTTTGGAAAATGATTGAAAATTGGTTTGGATGCACGTGGCATAAACATTTTATTTTAACTTGGGAGAATTATTTAATATTATAATCTTGTGAACGAATTACATGTTCCTTGTGCGTTCAGTAGCCCGGATCTTGTCCGGGTTAAAGATCAATAGACACACCACAATATTCTTTTGTGCACTGACGGGTGTACGCCTACACCCCGCGCTTAAGTCGTGGCCATTTCGTAAAATGATGCCAAGGATATCCGGGACACGGTCATTAACCCCCCAAAGGCTTTAAGTAACAAGACTGTTTAAACGAGCCGATCAAATTATTCAATTAACCACCCAACGATGGAAGATTTGATGCCCGATCAAGCGGTATGCTATATACCGTAACCCAAGCCCGTATAGGGAAAATAAGTTAAAAGTATTTACCTGAGCAAAGTATATATCACAATAAGCAAATTGCAAGTAGCTTTTACTGGTCCTCCTAATCTGGAACGAAGGTTTATAATAACCTATTAGAATTCTAACGGGTCTTTAATTAAGCTTAAGCTTTGACCGGTTAGTTTCAAAGAAACGGTTCGTACGCACGATTAAGCGAAGACCGGATAGAATGTGATTTAGACCCGACAAGTTCAGAGACTTGCTTAATATGGGTATTTCATTCACATTCTGGATTTTGAGATAAAACCGATAAGGTTTGACCCGTTTAGGCTAGTTTATGTAAACTAGTTACATAAACCGAACCGAACGCGTAATAAGCGTAACGAGTGTTCATGAGAGCTATTTACAGGTTTCCTAAGTTAATATGCTTCATATATGTTGTGACATCAGTAAGATGTCTTTTATTATGCCCGAAACGAATTTAAACACAAACTATGCCCCGTAGGGGTAGTTTGGTCATTTAAAAGGTTATTAAAGAGTTTAAGTATTTACCTGAGTTACAGGTCTGATATAATCAGCAAAAATACTTATTTTATCAAGTCATAACAGCAGGATAAAGTATATATGTGAAATTTACCAATTATAACCAAACTATGCCCCGTAGGGGTATTTTGGTAATTTCACATAAGCCGAAAAGCTCAAAACTGAAGTCTGAGTTAAACAAATTTTGCTTACAGTTAAAACATTATAATTTGCCTCAAATATCAGTAGGTATCAACCCTTGTATGTTTAAAATGATTCTAGTACATACTATGCGTTAAAAACGCTTAAAAAAGCGATTAGAAGCCATTTCCGGGTTTGATACATAAATCTGATATTTTTATATTTCCAGAAGGATTAAAAAAATTTATTTATCATATGTGATCAGTAGCAAAAGGTTTGGAGTCGTTTAGATATGTAAAACTCATTTTATAGCCCGTAAGGGCAAAACCGACAATTACCGGATTAAGCCTACGACTATAAGTTATGCTCAGCCTAAAATTAATTAAAAATCTTTAAAAATCCCAAAATAATATATTACATCAGTGGGTATTAAGTTTGGTATCAAAAAGTATGTTTAAGTAGGCTATACGCTAAATACGCCGTTTATTTAACATAAAGCTTTACTTTTACGCTAACGAGCATAACTCTTAATCTACACCTCAAACTGATGTCAAATTTTGCATACAAGTTTATATATCAGTAATTAAAGTTTCTACTCTTTTACATTTCTAAAAATCACGTTTTAAGGTGAAAAGGGCATAATGGTCAACATATGAGCAATTAACGGAATCATGCATATTAATTGGATAACTAATGATCCGAGGTGTATAATCACAGAGGGTTATACTAGCATGTAACCTGGTCCAAATAAAGCTCTAAGGCATTTCTAAAACATACCATAACGGGTCAGAACTGAAAGTCAAAGTATAAGTCAAACTATGCGACTTTCGGTTCCGAACCGGGTCTAAACAGGAAATTGTCGGGTTGAACATGTTTAGACATGTCCTTACACTAATTACCAAGTTATATTAATGATCAAACAGGTTGTATGTGTTCTATATTGCTAATTATGCATAAATTGTAATTTACACATTCTGTTGACTTTTTCTTAACAAGTTTGACCCGACATTTGACCTAGTTAGAGTGGGAATCAGGGGGGACCCTTTTGAGGGTTTATTACCCACATAATTACCAACTTATAACTACTTTTGATTCGACTAAACACTGGACCATTAGTGATTAATCTTAAAGTCAACCGTTAATTACGACGGTTTGACTTTTAAGTTATAACTAAGCTAAAACTTAATTAAGAAAGGTTAAGAAAACTTACAAATGACTAATGGTCGACTAGGAAGGCTTGGAAGGTGCTCTTGTGCTCCACAAATGATCAGATTTGCAAGAATGAATGTGTGAAGCATGTTTGCAACTTAGAGGCCTTTATATAGTGGTTTAATCACCACAAATTGTTGACACAAAAGTCTAGCATGGACCATGAATCATCAACACATGTCCCTAAGTGCTTAGGAGGCACTTAGGGGTCAAGCAAGAAGAGGAAAATCGTTCAAGAGTCGATTAGAATGCAAATGGCAGGCAAAAACTCAAAGAACTCGCATCAGACAGCCCCTCGCGCGACGCTAAGACCCCCCCCCCCCCCTTGGGCCTCGCATCGCGCTAAGCCCTTCTGCAACAAAATCTGAATTTTTGATTTTTGCGTTTTGATCCTTGGCTCTTCAAAACTTTGCTTAGACTTTATTTATGGCACCTTGACCCTTCCAAATTGATGTTTAGGGGCCTTAAGACATATACCCATTTTGTTAAGTCCCCGGTTAACATTATTGTTACCCGAAAAGTCCTAACTTTCAACGTTGACGTTTTAACCCCTCGCACACGAATTTGATCACAACTTGCTCATACGATAACGAAACTTTATGAAATTTATATCGTGCATTCTATTGAGCATAAATAACCGTTACAAAGCTTCGGGTTTGTCAAAAGGTCACTCAGAGGTATAACTTAAACATGTTGACACATTTAACCCCTGTAGTTTGTAATCTCTCACTTTCTTTCATATTTAGCTTCGTATGATCCGTGATTTATTCGTTTGAAGGTTTGATCATCATGTAGGGTTAATGTACATTATATTTATTCACTGTTGACATTTAGAACTCGTATTTTCATATACTTTTCAAGTTTGTCAACTTTAGTCCTTTAAGAACATTCTTCCACACGTTCAAACATATGACACGTGTCAACACATTTTAGGACGTGAATTTTCGAGGTGTTACAGCATGGGCAGTTGATGTTGTCAGGACCACAAGGACCCTGAATCATGAAATCACTGACAAGAGTATACAACTCTGGATCATCGTTTTGGTCAGGAATTTCAGCAGAAATGAGGGGATCAATGTGTTCAACAATTGGAAACTTGTGATCGCGATGCATAAATAAACATATATGTGCATGCAACAACCCACGCTTCTAAAACTCCACCGTATAAACAACTACAAAAATTAAAGAAAATAAGATATTAAATGTTTGTATTGAATTTTTAAATATTCAGAAGAAATGAAGCTTAATAGTAAATATCTAAAAAATACCTGCTGTCACTTTGCCAAGTAATGACTTCTCCTTCAAGTCTTTAATCAAAGCATTGAGCTTGATTTTAAACAATCTAGATAGGATATCAGGCCTGTCTTCAAGACTTAAAATGGTGTCCTTAAGATATCTTTTAATTTCAGGCCATTTAGGATTACATGTTACTGTTATAAAAAAAATCAGGATATCCATACCACTTACATAGAGACATTGCATCCAAATAGTTCTGCATCATATACCGCCAGTAAATGACGAAGGCAATATGACACTCTTTCCAGTGTTGGATACATTTATATTACCATGGTTACGTAAATTGGATAGGTTTTCACAAGTATCCCCGTTTAATAAGTTATCACTTTTTTCAGGGGGTGTGTAAAGCGACATGCGGTATGGGTTGCGATACGAGATACCAGGTTAACCGCATGCCGCGTACATGAATTTGTCTTCATTTTGTCGTTTACTATAGACGTTGTAGAACGCACGTGCGAGTTGGTGGAAGTTGGTGAGATTTAGTTGGCATTTGCTGACATGACGGCGATTGTCGCACTGCCCAAGGCATTAATTGCACTTTAGCAGGAGTGCAAAGGTCGTCTGTTGTCAGGCGGGTGGGCGGCCACACACGCGTGTGTAACATCCCAAAATTTACTAACATTATGAAACGAATACACGAAGTATCCGGCTTTTTACCAAACAGTGTGGTTGATGATTTTAGATGCACGGCGTTTGGCTTGCATGAATTCAATGAAATTTAAGGGAATTGGAATTTGAATTTGAATTACATCTCTTAAGATGTTTGGTTCACATAATTTGATGGAATTGGAATATCAATTCCAATCTTCATGTGTTTGGTTGACAATGGAATTGGAATTGGAATTGGAATTAGGCATGTATTCCTTTAAATTCATTTAACTAAAGAAATTCAAAATCCTTCCTATATGTGAAGGAATTAAAGTAAATTCATTGGAATCTTCGACCGTTTCGACCCGCACCGTTTCGACTCGTACCGTTTCGACATGTACCGTTTCGACCCAAACTGTTTTGAATCGAACCGTCTCGACGCAAACCATTTCGATCCGAACCGTTTCGACCCATACCGTTTTGAATCGAACCACTTCGACCCATACCTTTTCGGATCGAACCAATTCATTTGACAACCAAACACAACAAAAATGGAATTGAGATTCCAATTCCAACAATTTCCAATTCCAATTGGAATGTTTAAATTCCAAATCCAATTCCTTTAAATTCTAATTCCTATACAAATTCCAATTCCAATTCCAAATCATTCCGCGAACCAAACGCCCCCATAATGAAGTATCTAGTAAAGGGTTTCGAATGTCATTATTTGAAACTATTTCATATAGTTGAGAGAACAAGTTATATAAAGTGAATATTTGAGGGGCCAAAGTGCAACTCTAGAATTTTAAAACTGTATGATTAATAAACCCTAGGCTGGGTTATTTACGGCAGAAGAAAAACGGAAGAGAGGGAGAGCGACGAGAGGAAGAGGAGACAAGGAGACGGTGACGACAAGATCACGCCAGTCCGGAGCTGATTTAGCTTCAATCTTGATCATGATCAGGTAAACCATGTGTCCCTCGTTAATTATTCGTTTATGTTTAGATTTCGAAATTCTAGGGTTTGGAGGTATGTATGCGTTCAAACAGATGAAGTTATTGTGTCGAAGACAATGGGACGGCAGTGCCGACGGTGGTTGACGGCGTGTGCGGGGTGCGGTGATGGTTTCGGCTGGTAATAAGGGGGCATGGACATGGGAATGACATTTCTGTTTTGGGTTTAGTGGGGAAATAAACGATGTGGGATCTGGTCAAGGGTTGTTATAGTAATGTTTTGATGAAGAAAATGAAGCAATATTCGTGCATGTTTAGGGAATGTGTGTTGACCTGCTATGTATGTGTGTGAAGATGGTGTTTGGAGGAAGATGGGATATTTAATAACCAAGCAAGCATGCTCATTGTTTCTCTTTATTGGATTATAACAAGTATGGCAGAATACCGAGTATAGTGGGTGTTTGGTTGTGGTGTTAGGCGGTGACGATGGCGGTGAAGGGTAACGGCGGTGAAGGGTAACGGCAGTGACGATGGCGGTGAAGGGTAACGGCGGAGACGGTGCAATGTGAAGGTGTGCGTGTGTGCGTGTGGAGATGAAGGAGTGCGTGTGTGGGTGAAGATGAAGGTGTCGTGTTTGTGTGCATGGTGGTTTGAGTGATTCGCCTGGTATGATGATCGAGGGTCGTTGCCTTGCTTTGCCTCAACACAATTTTTAATAATAATAATATTCGGAGTTGATATTTTAAAGGGGGCCACGGTTTGGAAACTATTATGGATCATGCATGAAGATGGTACAAGAGGATATGATGATGATGGTGTTGGAATGGATAATGTTAGGTTTGCATCATTGCATGATAATATTCTGCTAGGATATGATGGAACAGTAATGGTTATGCATGCATGGTTATGGATGGAAGCTAATATGGTTGAGCACTTGAGCTATGTGTCATGTGTGTGCTTGTTTGTTTGCTTTTAACGTAAGGATGTGAATTGGTTTTAGTAACCAAGTAAGCACACACCTTAATTAATTAAACATACACACATACACCTCAATTCTCTCACGTAAACTTTTCAAGATTTTAGTTTGCGAGCACCGATCGGGTTGTACTATGTTATCGTGTGTGAGTATCTATAGGGTTTTAGTAACCTTATCCCGCGTGACGACATGTTCGTATTCGAGTACACATTTGCGGGACGCCGACTCACGGACGGAAAGCTTCGCAACCGGTGAGTTCTAATCCCCTTTCTCTTAAATATTTTTGGGGGTTAGCATACATTTTTTTACAAGTGTCATGAGTTTTTTTATATTAACGAGTTATGCGATAAAATGTTTTATGAACATTTTTCCACAAACAATATTTTTATACGACGTAGTGATTAATCGGGCTTTATTAGTCCTACGTAGGAGTATGATGTTTTATTTAGAGATGTCGAGGTCGTATTGGTATGGGGCGTGGAAGATGTTGATATTTAAAGCACTAACTGTGTCGTGATAAATTTTAATTGGTAACTCTATCGTAGGTTCCGGACCTTAGTGTTAGCGGGAACGTGAAGGTAGTAGTTGTCGGGTAGTTAACGTGTGTTTAACCTTATATGTGAATCTATGTGATTTATGTGAATTAGCATCCTTGAGGTGCTTGATGCGGGTTACTTGTGATGGCGGCGTTACCTTCGGGGTGGCGTCAGGTCATGAGATAAGATGATGGTTACTTGTGATGGCGACGTTACCTTTGGGGTGACGTCAGGTCACGAGATGCGAGTTATTTGTGATGGCGGCGTTACCTTCGGGGTGGCGTCAGGTCACGAGAAACATCACTGAGATGTTTAAATGATTAGCCCTAGTGGCAACGATGAACTCTTCGGGGTATTATGCGGGTGACGAACTCTTCGTGGTCAAACTGGAGGAGACGAAACCCAGACGAGGGTGCCCTGACGAGGGCAATGATGATAGCCTATGAGTAACGACCGATGTGTTAGGTTCCCACCTTATGTGCTTATATATTCCACGTTATTTAAATGGTGGGTAAACGATGATTATTTGTGTAGTTGACGAATGATGTTAAAGGATGCGGGTGACGAATGATGTTTTATTATGCAGTTGTCGAGTGATGTTAAGGTGTGTAGTTGTCAGACGAGATCAAGTTACGATTGAGCTTTTAGGCCATTAATTGTTATGTCCTAGATACGGGTCGGTTTGGTTAATGGTCCTATGAATTAAGATGCATTGCGGGTTGTCCTTGTGTTTAAGTAATCTGATCTATATCAGAAAGGATTACTGGTAGGATGATTAGCCCGAGGATATGAGTGGAGTTTTGGGTTACGTGTTGGAGTCATTAAACTTTAAAATGATGTTAGTGTGTTTTAAATTGATGGTGTTTCGGTTTTCGAATAAAGCATTTGGGATGTGTTTTAAATGCTTTAACTAAACTGTTAGAACTCATTCAGCTTAGCTGACTTTTGCATGTATGTTAGATTGTTTTGCAGGTGTGTGATTTGAGTCAGTGTTGCTCTTGGATAGCAGATGGGATTACTCGTGATATGGTGGAATGCATTCGATTGTTTGAAACTAAATAACATTTTGAGTTTTTATTTAATCATGTACTGTTTTAATTAAAATTTCCGCTGCGCATGACTTATTTTCAAACAGAACACTGTGATGTGACCCGACTATAGGGCACCCGGTTTGGGGGCCTTTCAGCGTGGTAACCGTCAGAGAACCGTCGTCTGACACGTGGCGGTCTGCGATAGGCGCAGAAACCGCACGTCTGTTCGGTTACCCTGCTCGCATTAATTACGATGGTTATAAAAGGGGAAACCTTTTAGGGTTTCCCTTCACTTGTTCGAAATTCAAAAAAAATTATGGTGAGAGTTTGAGCGTTTCCTCTCTCTTCTCCAACCAGAATTCTTGATTTTCCGGTAAGAGTTTTCAAACTTGTTTCTTCTTCTCCTTTTCTATTCTTTCTCTGATCATCTTGATGGCTACTCCTTCTAAACCATCATCTCCACCGCCTCCGAAGCCTACCCCACCGTCGTCGCCTGCACGGAAGAGGAGGCTGAAGTCATTCCTGCAGGCAAATTTTTGCCGGAGTTAAAATGGAAAGAGTCTGACTTCCAGACATTGATGACGAAGGTTCAGATGCCGGCAGAATTCAGGGCAATTTATCCCCAGGAGGGTGATACTGCTATTAAAAAGACTGTAACTCTAAATTAACCTTTGTGTTATGTTTGTGTGAAAAGACTCATCCATGCTATTAAAAATTGTAAAATATAAAATTAAGCCAAAAACTGGAAAAAAAAAAAAGAAAAACAAAGTGAATAAAATATAAAATTAAGCCAAAAACTAAAAAAAAAGAAAAACAAAGTGAATAAAATATAAAATTAAGCCAAAAACTGCAAAAAGAATAACAAAATGAAGAAATGGGCAAATGAAAAGGCAAAAACTTAATTGATAGAATTTATCTGTTCCAATCAAGATTCACTAAATTTTGATCGAATTTGTTCACTTCATTCCCTTTTTCGTGGTTGTGTCATCACCTGCTTGATTCCCTCGCCGCCCACAGACAAATCTTGATATAAACAAGTGATTTCGTTTCTAATTTCAAATTGGGTTTTAATTAGATTTCATTTTTTGTGGTTTTGATATATTCACCCAAAATGATCTGTTTCACTACTAGAAATTTGGCATTTTCTATCAGGCATTTCCGTCACAAATGCGTAGCAAACTGAGATTTGCTACACATTTGCAACAAAACCTTGATGTTGGAAAAAGCCTCGTCGGAAATTAATTACGCATTTGCTACGCAAATTTTAACATAATTCCTACGAAAATATTATGTCACAAATTTTGCTACGCGTTTCTTACGCATTTCATAGTTGTTATGTTTTAATGCTTGCAACACATTTGCAACAAAACAGATCTTTGATTGTAACACATTTGTAACGAAACATTTCAAATAAATAAAATGGCTAAAAGCATTCGGATCTTATTTTACTAAAAAAATGCAAAACGAAATCACTAGAAAACTACAAAACATGTTTTAAAATCCACAATAAAGCTAACCAACTTGTAACATCCATAACGCAATATCTAGTATGTCTAAACCACAAAACAAACTCTTAGCATGCATATATGTTTAAAACAATACCAACTAATAACTAATTACTAGAACGCCAATTCTTCATGAAGTCTTGTAGCTCTCTTTTCACCGCTTCATTTATGTGTTATTGAAGATCTTCTCTCGCTTTTCTCTCAATTTCAAGATGAGCCATAAGATCTTCTCTCGCCTTCGTCTCATTTTCAAGACGAGCTTGAATGTCTTCCAATTTTGTTCGCATAGCTTGAGCCTAAATATGTTAGGGCAAAGAGATTATTACCCAAAATTGTAATTTTGAAAACTATAATATTCTGTTTAATGTTAAAATAAAAATGTTATCGAAAAATCAAAATATATTACAAGACTTTTACATCAAAATCAAGAAAAAATTACACGGATATGATATTTTCATATTATGGTTTTGGCCTTATGTTCTGTCTTTTCACTGTTGCTTTAGTAAAATATGCTTACAGTACATTCCTTTAGTTTTGAAAGTAACAACTTTAGTCCTCACTTTCTCTGACGGGTATACATGAATGGTCCTTGAAATGGATGACATTGTACTTTTAATAGTAAATTAAGCCATGTTCACATCATGTGAGGATATTTTAGTCATTTTAGGTGCCATTTCATTACTTCTTCTAAACGATTTCACTAAAGATCCCTATTCATCAGTTATTGATTAAAGAGATGTCCCTCGCTTAATCGATTCATTTCTTCTATTTTATTCTTTCGTATAACTCAACTTAGTAGTTGGTATAAGAGTTAAGAGATACAAGGTATCGGCCAATGAGGGCTTAATTGTTCAAATCAACAAAGCAACACGAAGTAATCAACAGTGTCAGTATCACTAAAGTTGATGAACAGATCTACAACAACCATCTAATCATCATTAATATTGGACCTAGGCTAAGGGAAGCTTCAAAGTAAACAAACAGCTTCAATTAATTTTGTAAAACAATGGATAACATGTGTATAAATGAGACGGTGATTTATCAGCCAAAAATATAACCGCGAGAATATTATCTTCTTTTTTTTCAGTTTCGACAAACTGCAACAAAACCACTCGGTTATAGATAGGCTTTGGATGAAATCTAATCCACAAAAACAACGAAAAAAAACCTATTTTAAAACAACTTAGTCTGCTACTCAGTTAATCCAATGCATAAGACTCCTTGTATCAAACTATATCATACTATTTTGTCAGATTCATAAAATAGAAGTTGATATTACCACAACCAGTCAACCACCAAGTCAAGAATGGCTCATTATAACAAACAGATTGTTAACATGCATCCATAGCTATGTTTTCAAAAGTGCACCAGGCGCGCGACTAGGAGCAGCAAAGGTAAACCATTGCGCCTGGAAACGCGCTATTTCAGGCGATCAAGCGCAGTTTCAGACCAACAATGTCTGTAACCCCTAAATAAGCATGAATCAACCTAAAACAGCCTAAACTAGCCCTAAACATGTCTAAAAACCCTGTATTCTTATATTATGCGCCTAGCTTAAAAAAGTTGTCGCTCTTAAGCGCCTAGCCTATGCACCTTGACAACATAGATCCAAAGTATAAAATCCTTAACCTCTAAGCATGTGTTGGATTTAAGCTAGCTACTTCCTATTAAAACTAAATATACATGTCCATGAGTCCATCTTAAAAACTCGATTCGTAAAATCCTTAAACTCAGAATTCACAACAAGTCCTAATTAACAAACCTAATACCTTCTCAAATGCAGAACTAACACCAAATCGGTTAAACCAACACCAATTTTAATCTATTTGCAATTTGTGCAATATAAATCTCATCAACATTAACCTAATTAACCGATTTACAATTGCAAGCACACAAGTGGATCAATCATCAATACAAACCCTAAATCTCCCAATTGCTCAGACAACACACGTACACATTCATTTGTATAAACCTAAAACCACATATTCTTAACATTATTACCTTCTGTTCGATCTCAGGAACCTTCAATACTTTCAAATTCACCTCTCTCTTTCTGAAATTGAGAAGAATCAAACTCCCAAACACTTAAACCGCAACCAAAACACACATATAATCATCCATAACAGATTCACAAAACAACATTCATATAGTCATATTCACCACTAATCACTCCAAAATCATCAAATGCCACAAAATTAAACACCAAATCTCTAACAAATAACAAAAACAACACACTAGAAAGTTAAAAATTAGAACAAACCGACTTAATCTTCAGTTATTCTTCCAAATTTTCAGTAATCGTTGATCCAATCGATTAAAATCAAAATCAGATTCCAACAGCTCCTATATGAATCAACGTTCCAATTAGGTTAGAATGTTCAAATATATATAAGATCAAAGTTCAAATCTAGGTTTTGATTACGTACCTTATCAGATTCTTCAACGTTCACTCGCACGACTCCTATCCAAACAGATTCGATGGAACATTTTCAGTCAATTTCGAAGAAATTAGGGCACCGGTGATGGTTCGAGATCCGAAATGCAAGATGGTTTGAGATCTGGAATTTGTTTTAGGTTTTGGGGTATTCAGATCTTGGAATGTATATGAAATGGGTTTTTAATTGTAAAAAGGGTTTGAATGCGTGGCTTAAGTTGTTTTAGGTTTAGACCTGGAATGTATAGTTTCACTTTTTTTAACAAATAAACAATTTGTATTATTATTTTTTTTTGTTTTACGGTGTTTTGGTTTTGGGTGCAAAAAGAACGAGCATATGCATTAAGGGCAAGGATAAATCGAAAACCTCCATTGATTAAAAGAGATGGATGGTTGTGATATGTTTGGGTATTATCTCTCTTACTTTTTAATATAGTAATCAGTAATAGTACCCATAAGGGTAAAATGGGAATAAAGTGTGACAATTGTGTTCTTGAGAGAATTGAACTACATGTCTTCGTATGATGTAACAGTAGTTTCATGATTATCCCTTTAGCCTAACAAAGCTAATGAAACCTGGCTACAACTTTCAACACCACAATAAATACAAAAGTCATCATTGCACAACTTCAGTTTTTATTTTATTAGTTTTTAGTAAAGCACATATTCTCTCTCACTCTCTCTCTCTTCATCTCATCTTCATCCAAAAAAACTCCTGCAGAAAAACACACCGCAAATCAACAATTATCCTCCTCCAAACCTAAATAACGCAGATAGATTTGCAAATGATCTTCCCGTAGATTTCCATCAACTGCAAATTTTCAGGTGCATCCGCCATCTGACTTTCTTTTGGGGGTAAAAATGTGTTATTTCATGACAAATTTACGAGCTTTGTTCTCTGTATAATTTGGGGTTTCATCTAGGGTTTTTGATTGTTATTTTCATACACATTTGGGTTTTTTTTTTCTTTTTAAAAAAGTGGTTTATGTACTTTATGTGATGTTCATAAACAGTGTTGGAAGGCAGTGTACGTTCCCTGTTTTTTGGTTTGTATGTTGGTGTCGAATAAACAAAAACTTTTTTTCATGTTTTTTTAAAGTTGTTACAAAAAATGTTTTATTGGGAAGAAAAGATTACATTTATGTTTGACAATTAATTTGAAATAAAACAACAGTCATGTTTTTTTTTTTTTGTTCTTTTGGTTATTTTATAAGTTGAACTCCTTTTTCACAAACAAAAGCGGGTGTCTAAAAAAATAGGAAATAAAATAAAAAAGAAACTAATTGGTATGTAACATTAAATTGTTAGATCGTTTGTTACATTTATGTTTGACAATTTATTTTGTAACAGTGTTGGAAAGCAGTGAATCGGACACACCAGCAAAGGAATTGAAAGAAAAGAAAAACGTATTTTTGTAACTTAAGTATTTTGTTTTTTAGGGAACAAGTGTGTTGTATGCGTTGTTAGGTTATATAATAATGTTGCACCTTAACATTTGTGGGGGAAAAATTTTGTAACTTAAGTATTTTGTTCATAAAGTTGTTTTACGATACTTTTTTTAATTTATCGGTGTTCGGGCCACCGGTGTTGTATATAACAAATAAATGTAAAAGCATTAAGTGAAAAACTAGATATACACGTTGAATAAGGTTACATTATATGTGACTTTATATGTACCATCTTATTAAGGTTACATTCTACAAATGAGCAATAAATATTACATTATATATAACATTTTACAAAAAAAAAATGTAACCAATGAGGAAAAAATGTTACTTTACATGTACCATCTTATTAAGGTTACATTCTATAAAATGAGCAATAAGTATTACATTATATGTAACATTTTACCAAAAAAAAGTACAAAAAATAACGTTGCATTTTTGTATAATTTCAAAAAAATGTAAACACCCAGTAAACAAGAAAAAATGCTTGTTTTTTTACCATTTAAAGGATATCCACATACATAAAAGTGTAACGCGTTTTCTTTTCTTTTTCCTCCAACACAAAGTGTTATATATTACATCACATTGTTACAAAAGTCATCTTACTACAAAAAGATGTTACATGTTGGTACGTACACTACAAAGAAAGATGTTACATATATCTATTATACATAATAAATAAAAGTTATTTGGGCCACGTGTCAGTAGATGAGGGTATTGTTTTTCCCCTTTTCCCGCCCAACAGTACCACTGCCTTCTTTTATTTATATTCTCCCTCATTTACTCATTTAGGGCTTCCCATTTTCTGTCTCCCTCTGCTCTATTCCGATCGATGTTCAGATCCTCTTTCTCTCTGATGTTCATCCTTCTCCTTCCCATTTTCATCTCCTCAAGATCGTACGGCAGAGGTTCCTTCTATTGGATACATCTGCGTTTGAAACCTTAAATCATGTACCGTCGACTGGTTGAAGAAGAGAATAATCATGTAAGATCTATTTTTTCATTCAGAACTTTTATTTCGTTTTATCTATTTTCTCATACTGAAAACGATGAACCCTTTTGTACCCTCAGAAGAAGCAGATCTCCTAGGGTTTCTTATCGTACTCGATGAACCCTTTTGTACAACTCCTCTTAATTGTTGACACTGGTATGTTCTAATAATCTTTTTATTATTGTATATATCTGAAATTTATGAATAACTCTGTTTGTAGCTTTTGATTTTGTCTTTCCTTTGTTATTGTTTATTCAGATGCTTGGTTTGTTGTATCATGTGATTAGGAGTAGACTGATTTTGATATGTTTGTAGTTTATGTCTTTTACAAGCTTTTTTGTTGATTTATTCACCCATGTTAGTAATTTTTTATGCTCCTATGTTTCTTGATCCTCTGTTTTTATTTCAACTTTCATACTATTATTCTAGCAATCTAAGCAGAATATATAGATTTTATGCTTATTTTTTATTGTTATTATTTTATAGAGTTTGTTGATTAGAAGCAACCTCTGCCGGACGATTGTTGAGGAGATGGAAATGTGAAAAGTGATACCGGGTTTGTTGATAGGTGATACCAGTACAAAAGGTGATACCAGGTTTGTTGAAAGGTAATACCGGGTTTGTTAATCTTACAATCAGTTTTACATTGTTTTTTATGAAGGTGCTTTTGTCATGGACATCAAAGTAATTGCACAATTCCAAGGTAACTTCAATTTGTGTGATTTATTTTTTGGTATTTGTAACGTTTTGATTTACCGTTTATTGATGCAGTTGATTCATTTGTAATCGCTTGCAGATCTCTAATAAGCACTGCCCAACTAAGTTTCCTACAATGACAGTGGTTATAACAAGTTAATAAAGCAAAACACTGATCTGCCTAAGAACTGTTGGATATAACGATGGTTGTACACAAAGTCTGATGAACATCATCCACTGTTTAATTACCAAACCACTGATTAACAACAAAGTCCTGTTGAAGACAAGCACTAATGAACCAAAGGCCTGATCAACCAAAGGTGAAACACTGTCCAACAACAACAGTGGTTCAACATCAACATTAGTTATTCTTTCTTTGTTTATGTTAACAGTCTTTATATGTAACAGTGTTTTTCACGTCAGTGTTTTATAGTCTGTTAGGTTCTTAGATGTCATCATCTCAGTGTTTTATATGTAACACTTTTTATGACATCAGTGTTTATATGTAGCAGTTTTTATCACAACAGTGTTTATATGTAACAGTATTTATCACATCACTTCAGTTGTTTCATCTTTATACTAATAAATAAATAAAAATCAAGTACACTTGGATGATTATTAAGCTCCTCATCTTGATTGTTTGGGTATAGTATTCTTGAAATTGGTTCAAACATTTGATTGTTAAAAGTTATCCATTGCTGAAAAACAACCTCTGTTTGTTCAATCTTCGTGTTGACCACTGACTGACCAAACATCAGTGTTTTGATAGATTGAAATTATCAAATGAAAACTTCAATTACAATCAAATTACCATTTTACCTAATCGTAACATTCCAATGACATAAGAGTTCCTCCAACATTGTTTTCATGATAAAATTTATAGTTAAATAAAAAAATAAAAAAATTGTTGATGACTATTTGTTGCAAATCAAATCAGTAATTAATGCTAATTTCTTGAGCTTTGAATACTTTCAAATTCACCTCTATCTTTCTGAAATTGAGAAGAATCAAACTCCCGAACACTTAAACCGCAACCAAAACACACATATAATCCATAACAGATTCACAAAACAACACTCATATAGTCATATTCACCACTAATCACTCCAAAATCATCAAATGCCACAAAATTAAACACCAAATCTCTAACAAATAACAAAAACAAAACACTAGAAAGTTAAAAATTAGAACAAACCGACTTAATCTTCAGTTATTCTTCCAAATTTTCAGTAATCGTTGATCCAATCGATTAAAATCAAAATCAGATTCCAACAGCTCCTATATGAATCAACGTTCCAATTAGGTTAGAATGTTCAAATATATATAAGATCAAAGTTCAAATCTAGGTTTTGATTACGTACCTTATCAGATTCTTCAACGTTCACTCGCACGACTCCTATCCAAACAGATTCGATGGAACATTTTCAGTCAATTTCGAAGAAATTAGGGCACCGGTGATGGTTCGAGATCCGAAATGCAAGATGGTTTGAGATCTGGAATTTGTTTTAGGTTTTGGGGTATTCAGATCTTGGAATGTATATGAAATGGGTTTTTAATTGTAAAAAGGGTTTGAATGCGTGGCTTAAGTTGTTTTAGGTTTAGACCTGGAATGTATAGTTTCACTTTTTTTAACAAATAAACAATTTGTATTATTATTTTTGTTTTGTTTTACGGTGTTTTGGTTTTGGGTGCAAAAAGAACGAGCATATGCATTAAGGGCAAAGATAAATCGAAAACCTCCTTTAGTTGAGAAAACCTTGAAAACTTAATATCTACCATTGATTAAAAGAGATGGATAGTTGTGATATGTTTGGGTATTATCTCTCTTACTTTTTAATATAGTAATCAGTAATAGTAACCATAAGGGTAAAATGGGAATAAAGTGTGACAATTGTGTTCTTGAGAGAATTGAACTACATGTCTTCGTATGATGTAACAGTAGTTTCATGATTATCCCTTTAGCCTAACAAAGCCAATGAAACCTGGCTACAACTTTCAACACCACAATAAATACAAAAGTCATCATTGCACAACTTCAGTTTTCTTTTATTAGTTTTTAGTAAAGCATCTATTCTCTCACTCTCTCTCTTCATCTCATCTTCATCCAAAAAGCTCCTGCAGAAAAAACACACCGCAAATCAACAATTATCCTCGTCCAAACCAAGATAAAGCAGATAGATTTGCAAATGATCTTCCCGGAGATTTCCATCAACTGTAAATTTTCAGGTGCGTCCGCCATCCGACTTTCTTTTGGGGGTAAAAATGTGTTATTTCATGATAAATTTACGAGCTTTGTTTTCTGTATAATTTGGGGTTTCATCTAGGGTTTTTGGTTGTTATTTTTCATACACATTTGGGGTTTTTTTTTCTTTTAAAAAAAAGTGGTTTATGTACTTTATGTGATGTTCATAAACAGTGTTGGAAGGCAGTGTACGTTGCCTGTTTTTTGGTTTGTATGTTGGTGTCGAATAAACAAAAACTTTTTTTCATGTTTTTTTAAAGCTGTTACAAAAAATGTTCTATTAGGAAGAAAATATTACATTTATGTTTGACAATTAATTTGAAATAAAACAACAGTCATATTTTTTTTTGTTCTTTTGGTTATTTTATAAGTTGAACTCCTTTTCACAAACAAAAGCGGGTGTTTAAAAAAATAGGAAATAAAATAAAAAATAAACTAATTGGTATGTAACATTAAATTGTTAGATGCTGTAACAACCCTCGGTAAAATCAACACTCTCATAAATATTTCCGACACCTCTGTATATTTTAAAAGACCCTCATATGTCTTTATATACACCCCGTATGTGAAAACCGAGCCCGAAATATATTATAACATGTAAAATAAATTAAAAACAATAAATATTAAGTTGAGGCGGGCCGCGTAGACCTACCCCAACCATTCACGCGGGCGGTATCAAGGTGGATACCTGATATCGTTGATTTCTTTAGTCCAAGCGGGCCGCGTAAGACCCCGTTTAAGTTAACGCGGGCCGCGAGTGTCTCAAAATGTGGCACAGCCCTGGGCCGCCACGTGGCCCAACACCCGGATAAGCTAGTTGTTGAATCAGCTAAGCTACGCGTTGACCCAGTTTTGACGCGGGCCGCGTAAGCTTTAGCTTACCTTTACGCGGGCCGCGTGGAGACCAGATTCCAGCACTATATAAGAAGGCAACGGGTTTTCGTTTTCCGTCGCTCATTCCTTTCATTCTCAATCTCAATTTCTGTAGTAGAGTTATAATACTCGGGTATTATATCCCCCTAATTAGCGAGGTTCTGCTCCGTTGTAAGTATTATAACCCCAGTTTCATAATAGATACGCTGCCCGATTGATTTAGGGTTCCGTAATAACTGTCGTGGTTCTGCCCGACGTAGTTATTGGAATGCCGTCTCAGGGAGGGTATCATTAATATTTTCAAAGGGTTATGATACTAACCTATGTACATTTGTATAAATTATAGATTATACCCAGGAAACCCTTACGCGAAGTCTAAGATAGCAATGTGAGTTTATCCTCTTTTTGATAACCTTTTTGGAATATTTTACAAAACCTTAAATGTTTTACAATGCGATTAAGCGGTGATTGAGTCTTTGTAGTTCTTCAATTACTGCCGGTATGTTGGGGGTTTTGTATACAAAATTTACTACCTTGTGAGTAGTAAGTCGGGGATGACAGGACGTTACCATTGGACAAAGAGTTAGCCAATGAGTAATATGACCCACAAGTCAGGATTGACATTACTGAATGAGTAATTGTGTAGAAATAAACAATGTGATCGCTCTCAATACTGTTTTAATTGATAAAATGTTTCTTGATTAAACTGGGATTCACTCACCAGTATTTCCGACTGACAAATGTTTTTAAAACGCGTTTCAGGTAACAAAATGTGACAGCCAATTAGTAAAAAGCCAGCTGGAGAGCACTGAAGGCTTGGGAAAAATGTGGCTATAAAAGTTACCTAATAACCGATGTTTTAAATTCCATAAAATAGGGTTTGTCCCTATAAATGTATTGTAATAAGAACCTTGGGTTTTACCCATGTGATTATCAATATAAAAGAAGGTGGTTTTACTTTGATAAACATTTCCTAACTACGGTCCTGATGTAATTTCCGCTGCCAAATTAAAAACAACCTGATACCACCGTCACTGAGCTCGCGTCCGCCCGTTCCCGGGGATCAGGGATCGGGGGTTGCGACAGGAGGTGGTATCAGAGCCTAGCCACTGGTCTAAGCCAAAGAAATGTTCTGCTGACACTTAAATTTTAAATTTTGTGTTAGGAAATAAATTATGAAAATAAGTGCATAACTGTATTTATTTGTTATGTGTTATTTGACTAATTGTTAGTTTACAGTATGAGTGATCAAGGACCCTCAGACATGAGTCGTCAGTTGTCTGATTCACCTAGGAGCGAAGGTACTTCATCACAGCTTGCCCTTTCTGGGTATTCTGCTAATCATGAAAAAGGAATATTTGCCTTTAGAGCTCAGTCGGAGGAGCCATTTCCTAAGAAACGAGGATGGTTCAGTAAGGAAGCCTTTGCTCGTAGGAAAAAAATGCGAAAGTTGCAACAGCAAAGAGCCTTAGCAGCTATTAAGCGAGAAACAGATGCCCATACACAGGATATGCTTAATAGAAGCCTAGCAAATTTCCATATCCTAGCCACAACTGCTGCTGACCCGAGTCTGGAACAATTAGTAGCCCCACAACCACAATTGCAAATCCTAGAACAACCCATGGAGATAGAAAACCCTGAAAACCAAGTAGAAATGCATGACTTTAACCCAGAAGAAATCCCTAGGGTACCTGCACCAAATCCCCTAGATCCAAATTATGATCCCTGGTGGGACGATAATAGGGACTTTGTGCAACGTTACCCAATTCATGAAGACACACCTATACAGAACATAGAAGCCTACCCAGGTATGGACCCTTTAGATCCCTATTACCAAGATGATTATATTAGGGAGATCTTAGAAGATCCTTACCAATTTCAGGCACTTTCACCCCCATATCAGGAACCCGCACCCCAGATTCCGAACCCAGTCCTAGAACCTGCACCCCCAATGAGTGCAGAAAACGTGCAAGAACTTAGGACTTTTGGGGAGGAAATTTTAGAAAGCAGTGAGAGAATGAGACAGGTGGGAAAGCGTCTCGTATGGAAATACGATGAGCGCAATATGGATTTTTGGATAAATCCATATCCGTGATGTGATAGAAAAGTTGGTAATAGTAATAATAATATAATAAAATAAAAATAAAATAAAATATGTGTGTACGGATGCATATTACTATTAGTGTGATTCTATTTCTGTTGGTATTGTAATTTTTATTTCAGTACTAATGTGTAATAGATGAATAATAGTATATGAAAATAGAGTAAAAGTCGCAATGATCGACGTTTTTGGCTAGATTGCTTATCATGTGATTAACTATATTAAATATTATCTTGTGACATTAATATGGGATAAATGTTTAAAATTCAGATGGCCGATGAAGGAAATCAAGGAAATCTGAATAATGATAACCAGAGTAACATTAACGTGGTTAATGAGAATCCAAGTATCAATAACAATGGAAACCAAATGGATAATAGTGTTGTTCAACATATAGTGGCACAAGGAATCATAGATGACATGCCATTTATTATTCAAACTATTCAAGAAGCGAATAATAAAAGTAAGCATAGCAGTAAGCGACCCATCGAACCCGAAAACAGCGTGAACAATGGACCTGTACTTCAAATGCCCATTCCCAAAAGAAGAAGAACCGTGTCTTACGGTTGTTCTTATAAAGAATTCTAGTCTTGTAAACCAATGGAATTCTCGGGCAACGAAGGGGCCATTGCAACCCTACGCTGGATAGAGAAAACTGAGGCAGTCTTAAGAATAAGCAAGTGTGCTGAAGAAGATAAGATATTGTTTGCTTCTAATATGTTTAAGAATTCAGCGCTAGAATGGTGGAACACTATCCTTCAATCAAGAGGAAGTGATAGAACCTACAATATGGAATGGGAAGAATTTAAAAACAAGGTAGAAAGGAAATTCTGCCCACCCAATGAGAAGGAATAGATAGCAAACAAATTCTTAAATCTTAGGTTGACTGGTGTGGATAGTAAGGGATACACTAAAATATTCTTCGAATATGCTAGAATAGTGCCAACTCTTGCTTCACCAGAACCAGTGTTAATCTCCCGTTATATCTGGGGATTAATTGGAGAGATAAGACACGTAGTCAAGGCAGCTAGACCTCAAACTATAGAAGAAGCTGTAGAACTAGCAAATACCTTGACAGAAGAATTATTTCGTACCCGAGAAGAGGACCAAAGGAGAAACCTAACCCAAAAGCTCACTCAAGAATTTCGTTCTGGAAATTCTAATCGTGGGAAAAATATAGGTTCTACTTCTGCACCTTACTGTAAGTATTGCAAAAGAAAGCATTCAGGAAGATGCTCTATATACTGTAACTTTTGCAAAATATCGGGACACAAGGAAGAAAACTGCAGGAAGAAAGCTAATAACAAGATATGTTACAACTGCGGAGAATAAGGTCATATTAAGCTTAGTTGTCCAAAATTAGCTCCAGCTAAAAACAATAAGAATACTAAAAATGCTAGAGCATTTGTTCTAACTGCAGATGAAGCCAAAATGATTCCAGATGTCATAGCTGGTACGTTTTTAGTTAATGATATTTTTGCTAAAGTATTATTTGACTCTGGTGCAAACCAAAGTTTTATTAATACATCATTTTTCAAATTTCTAAATCAATCATTAACTAAACTACCACAAGAATGTTTAGTAGAAACAGCCAATGGAGAAACCGTTAGGATTTCTGAAATCTTGCAGGGAGCAAGAATAGAAATTCTAAATCAGTAATTTATTGCAAATCTTTATCCTATGAATCTGCCAGGATTCGATGTTGTTTTAGGAATGGATTAGTTAATAGCCAATAGAGCCAGTATTTTATGTGATCAAAAGTCAATTCAAGTAAATACACCAATAGGTAAAACGATCACAATTAAAGGAGATAAACCATCTAAAACTACAAAATTCATCTCTGTGATGAAAACTGCAAGTTATATAAGAAAAGGTTCTATAGTATATTTGATTTCTATAATCACTAACACTAAAGGAATTGATTTAAAAGACATTCCAGTAGTATCTCAGTTTTCAGATGTATTTCCAAAAGAATTACCAGGATTGCCACCAAATAGAGAAGTCGAATTCAGGATTCATCTACTACCAGGAACAGCACCAATTGCCAAAGCACCTTATCGTTTGGCACCCGCCGAAATGCAGGAATTGAAGAAACAGTTAGACGAATTGTTAGAAAAAGGATTTATACAACCAAGTTCGTCGCCATGGGGAGCGCCGATATTGTTTGTTAAAAAGAAGGACGGATCAATGCGTATGTGCATTGATTACCGTGAATTAAACAAGGTCACGATTAAGAATCGGTACCCATTACCAAGAATCGATGATCTGTTTGATCAACTACAAGGAGCTCGATTTTTCTCTAAAATCGATTTAAGGTCAGGATATCATCAATTAAAGGTACGGGAAGAGGATATTCCTAAAACCGCTTTTAGAACAAGGTATGGCCATTATGAATTTACTGTCATGCCATTTGGTTTAACCAATGCCCCAGCTGCATTTATGGAGCTGCATTTATGGACATGATGAACCGAATATGTAAACCATATTTGGATAAATTTATAATTTTCTTTATAGATGATATTCTAATTTACTCTAAGAGTAAAGAGGATCATGCAAAGCGTTTGCACGCACTTTTGAGTCCATTAAGAAAAGAAAAACTTTATGCTAAGTTTTCAAAGTGCGAGTTTTGGTTAGAACAGGTACAATTTCTCGGACACTTAGTCAATCATGAAGGAATTCATGTGGATCCCACAAAGATCGAGGCGATTATTAAATGGAAAACCCCTAAATCACCAACTGAGGTTAGAAGTTTCTTAGGATTAGCCGGTTATTATAGAAGATTTATTCAAGATTTTTCTAGAATAGTCATTCCCTTAACTAAGGTAACCTGTAAATCTGTTAAGTTTGAATGGGGATTAAAACAAGCAGAAGCATTTAGAATTCTTAAGCAAAGATTAACCCATACACCCGTATTAGCGTTACCAGAAGGAACTGAAGATTTTGTAGTATATTGTGACGCTTCTAAATTAGGTTATGGATGTGTGTTGATGCAACGACAAAAGGTTATAGCTTATGCATCTAGACAATTTAAGAATCATGAAGAGAATTATTCAACCCATGATCTAGAATTAGGAGCTATAATTTTTGCTCTTAAGATTTGGAGACATTACCTTTATGGTAGTAAGTTTACCATATTCACTGATCATAAGAGTTTAAGGTATATTTTCAAGCAAAATGATTTGAATATGAGACAAAGACGCTGGATGGAGATGCTTAGTAATTATGATTGTGATATCCAGTATCATGAAGGAAAAGCAAATGTAGTAGCAGATGCTTTAAGTCGAAAGTATCATGAAAAGCCAAAGAGAGTACGTTCTCTTAAATTAAATCTACAAGTAGATTTAAATGATCAGATAAGAGAAGCACAAGAATCAATAATCAAGGATGATACTGAAAAATTAAAAGGTATGCTAAAAGAATTAGAACAAGGAACAGATGGAATTTGGAGATTCCATGAAAAGAGAATGTGGATACCTAAATTAGGAAATCTACGTTATCGTATTTTAGAAGAAGCCCATAAATCTAAATATACGATTGTTATGGGTCATTTTCTGAGTGTACATATCCTAACTAATATCCTGCTTTTGGTTGTTTGCTTGTGATCAGGATACTGGATTAGGATATTGCTAACATATTGGGCGATATCCTGAGGTTAATTGAATAACCACATGCAGGTTAGAGGCTGTGGGTTACTAACGGTCAGATGGACTTCTTCTCCTCAAGACTCGGGCGTATCTGTTATGTGAGAGACGTTGAACCCGAAAGACCAGGTCTACAACGTTCGAGTGGGGAATATTCGTCGGATCCCGGTTTATTAGGATAGTTTGTTACACTTCTTTTACTATAAATAGATGGAGGCGGATCAGATTAAGGCACGCAACTTTCACACACACTTTCGAACACTTTTGCTCTCTAGCTAACTGCAAACACTATACACAAATGTTAGGGATGGATTTCTAAATGATCAGTGATCCTCAATGGCTATTTGGCTTAGTGATCCTTACTTCTGTTTGAATTGGTGATCCTCAGAAGTGTTTTAGGATCAGGATCATGGATCATCATAAGGATCCTTGAACTAACGATTGTCTACTTTGAATTCGAAACTGTTTTGCAGGAGTACCAGCTTGGACTTGGTCTTGGCGATATTCCTGGAGCATATTCTATGTTTATTCCGCACGTGCCTGGCCAAAAGTGGATGTTATGGAGTCATGGAGGACTTGCACCATTTGCGGAATGTTAGTTAATGTAGATATTTTCCATTTTTAAAGGGGTAGCGAGCTAATTAGAAAACACTTGTCTATTTTTTGGCTACATACACACTCTTACAACTGCTCTCACCAGCTCTCGTTAACTCACTTGGCGAATACACACTTTTTTACACAATACACTATAGTGATCCTTGTACTTAGCTCGCTATCATCCGAAGTTCTAATACATTTATTGTTTAATTTGAGTTGGTGATCGGTAGTTTCCATCACCTGAGGTTTTTTATGCCGGAGATCATTCATTGATCAAGGGCTTTTTCCTCGTATAAATCTTCGTGTCACTTGTTCATTACATTTCAGAGTGATCCTTATTATTGTTCATCAATTCAAGCATCATACCTCACAACAGAAAGTTTGGTTGCATTATCATTGCTTGATTTTTAACCAAAACAGTTTGGCGCCCACCGTGGGGCAATTGGTGCTTCATTCCTGAAAAGATTAGTATTTTCATGGTCATTTCGGTTCGTTACAACCAAGCAGATGGCTTACTCAGCGAAGAATACTTCAAGTTTGATGCCTTCATTCAGTTCTTCACAAGGTGTTCCTCCTTTGCCTCCACCACCTTCTGGATCCCAGAAGAATGATGAGAATGCTGCGAAGAAACAAACCCCCATTTTCACAAAACCACCAACTTCTTCTGTTTCAACTAATCCTACTGTTTTGGTCAAAAAATCTGACGAGGATAATGTAACCAAACTCTCTGTTACGGGGTATGATGCTTGAATTGGTTTATAGCAATAAGGATCACTATGAAAAATAAATAACGAGCGACATAAGGTTTATACGGGGAAAAAGCCCTTGATCAAGAGTTGATCTCCGGCACAAAAAACCCCGGGTGATGGAAACTACCGATCACCAAGCTCAAATAAATCAGTAAATGTTTACAACTTCGGATAGTAACGAGCTAGGTACAAGGATCACTATGGTGAAATGTGTAAAAGTGAGTGAAAACTGTTAAGTGTTTGCCGAAAGCATCAAGAGTGCAATTGTACGAGAGTGTGTGTAACTGAAAATGGCTAAGTGTTCTAATTACTAGCTCGTCACCCCTTTAAAAATAGAAGTTAACTATGCTAACAAACTATCCGACTTTTGTGCCATGCTCCCACGTTCTCCACAACGTCCATTTCCAGTCAAACGTGTGCGAAATACCCGTGGAATATTCCATAGTAACGTTGCCAAGACCAAGTCAAGCTTGTTACTCCTGCAAAATAATACGAAACACAAACAAACAATCGTTAGTATGAGGATCCTTAAGGTGATCCATGATCCTGATCGTGAAACTCTTCTGAGGATCACTATCTGTCACAGAAGTAAGGATCATTTATTAGGATAACAAGTAAGGATCACTAATTGTTAGAAAATCCTCCCCTAACAATTGCCCCCAAAATATAAGGAGTTATATGTAAAATGAACGAATTATATTTTCTTGATCTTATCCGCAACTAACTATCGGATAACTAGCCGTTGATATAGAACTATCCGTTGCAACTATGACGTCATAGAAGTGACAACCCTGCACAATCATGATTATAAATAGGAGATATAGATAGGATCGTTTGCATTTAAATTTCAGAGATACTCCCTTTATAACTGCACCCGAAGATAAACATGTATTCTCTCTTCATCTTCTTCCTTCTTTTGCTCTGTTTTCCGTCTCTTTCCATCATTCGGTCAAAAATGTTGCTCCGGAACTCCCCAGCTAAGGATCACCCGAAAAACAGCCCACTGAAGAGCCAGGGGATCATCGAAGATTCCATAAAAGAACGCTGCTGTTTCACCGATCAACAGATTGATAAGATCCGCTACTGTTTCCCGGCGAACACCGTGTTTAAATTTTTTGATCCCAATGCCCTGAGTGATCATATTTCCGACAACTGGGTTGCTTTTCCTGTCACTCCGTTCACCATAGGCTATACATATCCTTTTCCAGCCTTCACCCAATCTTTCTTTTCCCTAACCGGCATCTCTTATATCCAAGCCATGCCGATGATCTGGAGGGTTTTGTATACCCTTGAAAGGATCATCGAGCAGGAAGGGATAGACCTAGGAATGTCAGAGCTGGGAGAGCTGTATGATCTTACTACCTTTGGTTCTCATCGTTATTTGTTCAAATGTAAACCTGGTGAGGAACACCCGATCTTCAAAGCTACCAAGAATGATGCTAACTGGAAGCGGCGTTTCTTTTTCGTCAAGAGAGATTCTATCCCTGACGGGAAGGATCTACCCAGGAAATGGGCTACCCATGGTAGGATGGAGGGTCCTTAGACTGTCTCCTGCTGCCAAAGAGAGACTCGCCACTTTCAAGAGACTTGATCCTGAAACAAGATCTTTCAAGACAACCACCCAGGATTCTCAGGAGGTATCCTCAGGCTCTGTCACGATGTCAAGTAAGTATCTTTGTTTAAAAATTTAAATAAATAGTGAAATATAAGTGAAGTAAAGATACTTATCACGTTAGCTAAGGCTTTGACATTTTCATGTCACTAAGTTTGGATAGTCGCCAGTTAGGGCCATACTCCAGTTTACATACGATCCTTGGGCTTGTCCCCAGTTATCCTTGGGCTTGTCCCCAGTTATCCTAGGGCTTGTCCCCAGTTATCCTTGGGCTTGTCCCCAGTTGTCCTTGGGCTTGTCCCCAGTTGCTAACTCTTATCTTATATTGGCTTAGTCCCAAGTTATGCTCTATTTCAGGTCCTTGAAGATAAGCAACTAGGGATCCTTGATCCTTACTTCTCTCTAAGGTTTATCTTATAGTTATCCTGATTATGGTTAGGATTCTAACTTGGATCCTCAGGTATGATCCTTAACTATTTTTAATTCTATTCATTGTTTATTTGAATAACCCTTAAAATTTGACAACTAAACTTGTGATCCTTAATATATATTACTTTTTGGGATTTTTCGACTATAGGATATTTGATCATGGATCATATCCTAAATATTTTCAATCTGACTTATTCAAAATTGCTTATTCAATAAGTGTACATCAAAACAATTGAGAATTAAAGAGACAAAAAGGATAACAATACAAGATAAGCGACAAAAGATTAAGGTTTTATTTATTAACAAAAGGTTAACCCTTAAAAGGTTGTCAAAATTACCTAACCCGAGCATCTACCAGCAATACGTGGCCCATCCGCTGGGGTAGGTAAAGGGTGTCCATGATAATAGGTTCAAAGTAGTGCAGGAATATAAAGGCGGCATGATCACAATGGCTTCATCCCCCAAACAGAGGATCCCTCCACTATTTGCAATCCTGCCTATTGTCTGAAGGATCCTAGATCCTTAATCCTAAAAACTATTGTTCAGTACAAACCATCAAATTGTTCAACAAAACAACCATCAAACTAAAAAAATTGGGCTCCGGCTATGTCTAGAAATTTCCATCATCGCCCAATTGTGTAGCCTACACCTTCGCTGCATCCTCATCCCCACCAGCTTCGGTATCCTTAACCTGATCCTTCCCACTGCCTCCAGCCTCGATCGCCAAAACCTCCTCAGCCTCTTCATCATCTTCAAGATCAGCCAACCTTGCTTTCCAGCCCTCAACATCCCAGCTGCTTCTGTCGAAGTTAGGATCTTGAGCTTCCTGGGCCATCTTTAGTTTCGTCTGATACATTGTGATGGCAGCAGAGACCTTTGCATTTTCTATGAGATCGTGCTTCTCATAGTCAATGTCGATCAGGATTTTAGCCGTCTTAGTCTTGGCATCTTGAAGGGCTTTTTCAAGATCAGCAATCTTTAGGTCCTTAAGCACTGCAACTTGTTGGAGGTCGGCAATCTTCTTATCCTGCTCCTCGACGCTTCCCACATAATCTTCAATCTCAGCAAATTTCTGCAAAGAAAAAGACAAAGCAGTTCAAGATCAGGTGATCCTCAAATGAGTAGGATACCTAGGCAGAATTGATGATCCTCACCTCATTGAAGTATTCAAGGAACTGGTGGCGGATCAGTGGTAGGCCCTGTAGGTCCTCTGTGTCAGAAGTTTTCCTCTTCTTGCCACCCCTTCCCTTAGAGGGTGCCTTGGGAATGGAGATGCTAGGACTGGTAGTGGACCTCTTCTTCCTGGATCGAACAACATCAAGGTCAGCCGTGTTGAATTGGGAGGCAGGCGTAGAAGATTTTCCAGCACCTATACAACCAAAACAAGATAAGTATCTTTACTTCACTTATATTTCACTATTTATTTAAATTTTTAAAACAAAGATACTTACTTGACATCGTGACAGAGCCTGAGGATACCTCCTGAGAATCCTGGGTGGTTGTCTTGAAAGATCTTGTTTCAGGATCAAGTCTCTTGAAAGCGGCGAGTCTCTCTTTGGCAGCAGGAGACAGTCTGAGGTGTGAGACGGTGATAGCTGCATAACAAGAAAGCAAGAGTATATAAGTGATCCTTATATCAAAAGAAAGTTCTCTGGTGATCCTTCTCAGGATCCTCCATCCTACCATGGGTAGCCCATTTCCTGGGTAGATCCTTCCTGTCAGAGATAGAATCTCTCTTGACGAAAAAGAAACGCCGCTTCCAGTTAGTATCATTCTTGGTAGCTTTGAAGATCGGGTGTTCCTCACCAGGTTTACGTTTGACCAAATAACGATGAGAACCAAAGGTAGTAAGATCATACAGCTCTCCCAGCTCTGACATTCCTAGGTCTATCCCTTCCTGCTCGATGATCCTTTCAAGGGTATACAAAACCCTCCAGATCATCGGCATGGCTTGGATATAAGAGATGCCGGTTAGGGAAAAGAAAGATTGGGTGAAGGCTGGAAAAGGATATGTATAGCCTATGGTGAACGGAGTGACAGGAAAAGCAACCTAGTTGTCGGAAATATGATCACTCAGGGCATTGGGATCAAAAGATTTAAACTCGGTGCTCGCCGGGAAACAGTGGCGGATCCTATCAATCTGCGGATCGGTGAAACAGCAGCGTTCTTTTATGGAATCTTCGATGATCCCCTGGCTTTTCAGTGGGCTGTTTTTCTGGTGATCCTTGGCCGGGGAGTTCCGGAGCAACATTTTTGACAGAATGATGGAAAGAGACGGAAAACAGAGCAAAAGAAAGAAGAAGATGAAGAGAGAATACCTGTTTATCTTCGGATGCAGTTATAAAGGGAGTATCTCTGAAATTTAAATGCTAACGATCCTATCTATATCTCCTATTTATAATCATGATTGTGCAGGGTTGTCACTTCTGTGACGTCATAGTTGCAACGGATAGTTCTACATCAACGACTATATTTAGGATAGTTAGTTGCGGATAAGATCAAGAAAATATAATTCATTCATTTTACATATTACTCCTTATATTTTGGGGGCAATTGTTAGGGGAGGATTTTCTAACAATTAGTGATCCTTACTTGTTATCCTAATAAGTGATCCTTACTTCTGTGATAGACAGTGATCCTCAGAAGAGCTTTAGGATCAGGATCATGGATCACCTTAAGGATCCTCATACTAACGATTGTTTGTTTGTGTTTCGTATTATTTTGCAGGAGTAACAAGCTTGACTTGGTCTTGGCAACGTTACTATGGAATATTCCACGGGTATTTCGCACACGTTTGACTGGAAATGGACGTTGTGGAGAACGTGGGAGCATGGCACAAAAGTCGGATAGTTTGTTAGCATAGTTAACTTCTATTTTTAAAGGGGTGACGAGCTAGTAATTAGAACACTTAGCCATTTTCAGCTACACACACTCTCGTACAATTGCACTCTTGAAGCTTTCGATGAACACTTAACAGTTTTCACTCACTTTTACACATTTCACCATAGTGATCCTTGTACCTAGCTCGTTACTATCCGAAGTTGTAAACATTAACTGATTTATTTGAGCTTGGTGATCGGTAGTTTCCATCACCCGGGGTTTTTTGTGCCGGAGATCAACTCTTGATCAAGGGCTTTTTCGCCGTATAAACCTTGTGTCACTTGTTATTTATTTTTCATAGTGATCCTTATCATTGTTCTTCATTTCAAGCATCATACCCCGTAACAGAGAGTTTGGTTGCATTATCCTCATCAGATTTTTTGACCAAAACATTATCACATATAATCTCAGAAGGAATACCAAATCTAGTTATAATATTTCTTTTAATGAAGGATATAACTTCCTTTTCTCTGACTTGGCAAAAGCTTCAGCCTCTATCCACTTGGAGAAGTAATCAGTCATAGCAAGCATGAACACTTTTCCACCAGGTGCCTTAGGGAGCTTACCAACTATATCCATGCCCCATCTCATGAACGGCCAAGTGGAGGATATAGGATGCAATAATTCAACTGGTTGATGGAGGATATTGCTGTGCCTTTGACAAGGATCACACTTCTTAGCATATTCCACAGCATCTCTCTTCATGGTTGGCCAATAGTATCCTGTCCTCAGGATCCTTGAGAATAATGCCCTGCCCCCAGTGTGGTTTCCACAATCTCCTTCATGGAAGTCTTTTAAAACTTCTTGGATTTCAGGATCCTCAATGCATCTTAAATATGGTCCTGCAAGAGATCGTTTGTACAACATATTATTTAAAATTGTGAATTGAGATACCTTAATTTTGAAAGCCCTAGGGTTTTCTTCTGTAGGAATCTCCCCATGTTGTAAGTATCTCATGATTGGGAGGATCCATGATCCTGAATGAGATTGATTATCGTTGCTAGGGGTGATTGCAGAATCCTCTCCTATCTCCATAGCCACGTGATCCTTGATAGCCGGGGTCAGGATATGGATAATAGGGATCTTGATATCCTCCGGGATCTTCAAGGATGATCCTAAATTGGCTAGTGCATTCGCCTCTGCATTCTCTTCCCTTGGTACCTGTGTCAAACTAAAGGATACAAAAGAGAGTGCCAATTCTTTGACTAACTCTAAATATTTGATTAGCTTTTCACCTTTAACAGCATAGGATCCATTAAAGTGATTAGTGATTAACACCATATATCCTAAGAATTTACCTGCTTTAACACCAAAGTGACATTTTGAAGGATTAAGCTTCATATTATATTTGTCAAGGATATTGAACGCTTCCTCCAAGTCTCTTAGGTGATCCTCAGCCTTTATTGATTTTACCACCATATCGTCTATGTAAACCTCCATAGTTTGTCCAATCTGATCCTTGAACATCATATTCACTAGCCTTTGATAAGTTGCACCTGCATTTCTTAGTCCGAATGGCATAGCAATATAGCAGTATATACCAGTTGGTGTCATGAAGGCTGTATCCTCTTGATCGGATGGTTCCATTTGGATTTGTTGAAATCCAGATGAAGCATCCATAAAAGTTAACAGTTCATGACCCGCAGTTGCATCCACCATGGAGTCAATGTGGGGTAATGGGAAATGATCCTTGGGACATGCCTTATTTAAATCGGTGAAATCGACACATACCCTCCACTTTCCGTTTTTCTTTTAAACAACAACCACATTGGCCAACCATCTTGGATACTTGACCTCTCTAATCATACCTGCTCGGAGTAACTTCTCTACCTCCTCCTGGATAATGGCATTTCTTTCTGGTGCAAATTTCCCCCTCTTTTGATGGATTGGTTTGAAGGACCTGTCAATGCCAAGTTTGTGAGTGATTATATCTTTAGATATACCTGTCATGTCTTCGTGTTTCCATGCAAAGGTAGTCTTTCTCCTTTTGAGGAAGGATATGAGGTCTTCCTTCATTTCGCCAAGGGTCCCTGATCCTATATAAACTATAGATTCAGGATCATTAGGATCCATAAGGATTTCTACTATATCCTGTTCTCTTGCCTCCAAGACATCCCTTGGAGGATACTTTGATTGCTATTGCTCCCTAGACTTTGATGCTGGTTTCATTGATGAGGTGTAGCAGTTCTTAGCCTCCTGCTGATCACTATCAATCTTCACTATTCCCCAAGGACTAGGAAGCTTCACACATTGATGATAAGTGGATGGGACTGCCTTCATGTCATGTATCCAAGGCCTGCCAAGGATAACATTACAACAAGATAAACAGTCAATAACACAAAACTTTTGGTAAGAATGTAGGCCTTCGATATAGATTGGGAGTTTAATGTCCCCCAGAGTATTCTTAGTCTCGGCACTGAATCCAACGAGCACAGAGGATCTTGGTATGATGTCGGATTCAGGAATATTCATCTTCTTGAGAACATCAAGCTGGATAATGTTCACAGAGCTCCCTCCATCTATAAGGATCCTGCGAACAAAATGGTTAGAAATAAAAAGAGTGATAACCAAACCATCGTGATGAGGATCCTGAATGTCAACACGATCATCCTCATCAAAAGTTATAACTTTTCCTTCGGAGGCACTGGATGTTCGAATGGGTCTATCCCCATTATCCATCTTGGTTTCCTTTGCATGTCTTTTGGCCGCAGAGAAGGATGTTCCACAAATGTCTGATCCTCCAGAAATAAAGTTTATAACTTGTGCATCTGCTGGAGGGGCTGGAGCTTTCTCTGGGATCCTTTCAGGATCCTGAGTTCTGGACTTCTTTCTCCCCAATAATTCTTTCAAGTGCCCCTTGCTCAACAAGTATCCAATTTCTTTTCTCAATGCGATGCATTCTTCTGTGAGATGCCCAAAATCTTCATGGTATGCACACCACTTTGACTTGTCTTTAGTTGCAGCTGGTCTATCATTTTTTCTGGGCCATCTAGCTTTATCACCTAAATTCTGCATCGCAAGGATTAGTTCATTGTTATCAACAGAAAAACAATATTTAGAGATTGGAGGATAATCCTCATCATCCTCTTCTTGTTCAACAGCATGCACATTCTGGTTATCAGATCTATTATAGGATCTGAACTTGTTGTTCTTGAATGAAGCTCCTTGCTTCTCTTGCTTTGAGGATCCTGCTAACCTCTCCTGGATCCTTTTGTCATCCTCTAGCCGGATGAACCTAAGGGCCCGGGTTCTTACCTCATCTAGATTCCTGCATGGTGTCATAACAATGTCATCATAGAATAACGAATCCCTAAGCAGTCCCATTTTAAAGGCTTCAACAGCCGTAGCTATATCCAGGTTAGGGATATCTAAGGATTCTTTACTAAATTTAGTGATATAATCCCTTAATGATTCGTTATGACCCTGGGTTATCCTATACAGATCACTAGTTAAACGCTCGAATTTTCTACTACAAGAAAACTGGTTATTAAATAGGTTAACTAGATTAGCAAATGAGGTAATAGAGTAAGGAGGAAGACTTAGCAACCATTTAAGAGCTGATCCAGTAAGAGTGGATCCAAATCCCTTGCACAGACACGCTTCCTTTAACCTTTCTGGGATGGGATTAATCTCCATCCTTTCCCTGTATTGTGCTATGTGTTCCTCAGGATCTGTTGAGCCATCATACAACTTCATGGTAGGCACATGGAACCTCTTGGGTATCTCAGCATCACAGATTGGTGGTGCAAAACGAGATATCTTGTGGCTTCCATCTGCAATCTCTGGGATAGGCTTGACCAGTCCTGGGACACTTGATATCATGTCCTTTAACTTTTGCAATTCTCTGGCCATGGCATGATTGATACCTGCATCCTGCATAGGGCCATGGTTAGTGGTATAAGAATTATTAAAAGTGTTACCTCCCGTTGGATTCAAATTAGGAAGCACGGATGTGAATCCATATTGTGGAGGCTCTGGAATGACTGATGGACCAGTAGAAGCAATGGTTTGCATTGGAATGAAATCTCCCTGATGGATGTCGGAACTTCCTGATTGCAAACTCCTTAAGGATCCGGGAATCTGAAAGGATCCCTGAAACTGAGAGGATCCTTGAACATAGGAGGATCCTGGGACGTAGGAGGATCCTTGAACCTGGGAGGATCCTTGAACATAGGAGGATCCTTGAATCTGAGAGGATCCTTGAACATAGAAGGATCCTTGAACCTGGGAGGATCCTGGAACATAGGAGGATCCTTGAATCTGAGAGGATCCTTGAACATAGGAGGATCCTTGAACCTGCTGCGCTCCCGAGTATCCTCCTGAGCTTGCATAGGATCCTATATGCTGAGGATTGGATCCTGATGGTTGGAAGTGTAACCCCGAAGCCTGAGTCATTGCTGATGACCCATAATGCACTCCTTTTGGTCCTCCCACATATTGAACGTCTGGAAACACTGAAGGCTGAGAAGTTATAACCGGAGTATCGAAATTCAAAGATCTGGGCATCAGTGGGGAATGATCCTCTTCCGATCTCTTCTGTTTCTTAATGTCTCCAATTTCTCTAAGAATCCTTTCATTGGTCTTGTCCTGCTGCTGGATATGCTCCTTCATCTGCAAAATCAGAGTAAACAAGTCACTAGTAGTAGGAGTATAAGAAGCAGAAGAAGTTGGATGTTTTGAGAAAATGGGAGTTGGTTTCTTCTCGGCATTTTTCTGAGGTCCAGAAGGTGGTGGAGGCAAAGGTGGAATGCCCTGGGATTAAATGGCTGCAGACATCACACTGGAGGTATTCTTTGATGATGAAGCCATCTGCTCGTGTGCAATGAACCGGAATGATCACAAAGATGAGAATTTCTTAGAAATGAAGCACCAATTGCCCCACGGTGGGCGCCAAACTGTTTTGGTCAAAAAATCTGACGAGGATAATGTAACCAAACTCTCTGTTACGGGGTATGGTGCTTGAATTGGTTTATAGCAATAAGGATCACTATGAAAAATAAATAACGAGCGACACAAGGTTTATACGGGGAAAAAGCCCTTGATCAAGAGTTGATCTCCGGCACAAAAAACCCCGGGTGATGGAAACTACCGATCACCAAGCTCAAATAAATCAGTAAATGTTTACAACTTCGGATAGTAACGAGCTAGGTACAAGGATCACTATGGTGAAATGTGTAAAAGTGAGTGAAAACTGTTAAGTGTTTGCCGAAAGCTTCAAGAGTGCAATTGTACGAGAGTGTGTGTAACTGAAAATGGCTAAGTGTTCTAATTACTAGCTCGTCACCCCTTTAAAAATAGAAGTTAACTATGCTAACAAACTATCCGACTTTTGTGCCATGCTCCCACGTTCTCCACAACGTCCATTTCCAGTCAAACGTGTGCGAAATACCCGTGGAATATTCCATAGTAACGTTGCCAAGACCAAGTCAAGCTTGTTACTCCTGCAAAATAATACGAAACATAAACAAACAATCGTTAGTATGAGGATCCTTAAGGTGATCCATGATCCTGATCCTGAAACTCTTCTGAGGATCACTATCTGTCACAGAAGTAAGGATCATTTATTAGGATAACAAGTAAGGATCACTAATTGTTAGAAAATCCTCCCCTAACACCTACTACTAATGATCTTTATGCTCTGATTTTGTAGATGAGGAATTATGCACAAGAGCAGGACAAAACCAACGAAAGGATCCACCGGGAGATCGATGAGATCAAGAAACAGAAGAAATCAGTGGAGGATCACTCTCCTCTGATGCCAAGATCGCTGAACTTCGACACTCCAGCCATAACTTCCCAACACTCAGCAGTTCCGGACGTGCAATACTTGGGTGAATTACCAGGAAGGCGTTATGAAACAACAACAATGAGTCAGGCATTTGGCTCTCACTACCAGCCTCAGGGATCCTATTTTCAGTCATCAGGATCCTCTTCTTAGCATCAGGGATACTTCACATCAGGAGGATATATGGGAATGCATGCAGTTCAAGGATCCTCCCCGGTCCTAGGATCCTCCCAAGTTCAAGGATCCTCCCAGGTCCTAGGATCCTCCCAGGTTCAAGGATCCTCCCAGGTCCTAGGATCCTCCCAGGTCCTAGGATCCTCCCAGGTCCAAGGATCCTCCCAGGTCCAAGGATTCTCCCGGGTCCAAGGATCCTTCCCGGTCCAATGATCCTCCCTTGTCCCAGGATCCTCTCTGGTTCCAGGATCCTTTCAGGTTCAAGGATCATCTCAACTTCAAGGATCCAACATCTTTCAGGATCAAGGATTCTCGAGAAGTATGCAGCCTCAGAGCTCGGACGTTCATCAAGGAGACTTCATACCAATGCAGACCATTGCTTCCTCTGGTCCTTCGATCATGCCAGAGTCTCGTCAATATGGATTCACATCTGCAATTCCAAACATGAATCCTCCGGGAGGTAACACTTTTAACAATTCATATAACACTAACCATGGCTTTATGCAGGATACAGGTATCAATCAGGCCATGGCTAGGGAGCTACAGAAGCTTAAGGATATGATATCTAGTGTACCAGGAGTGGTTAAACCCATTCCTGAAATTGCAGATGGTAGCCATAGGATTTCTCGTTTTGCACCACCTTTATGTGATGCTGAGATACCTAAAAGGTTCCAGATACCATCTATGAAGCTATATGATGGTTCAACTGTAACAACTGTGCTTGTAATCACTATGAATAGTTCCATTTTCAATAAAGCAATGTTATTTGATCCCAATGTTTGTTTGATTGTGTTTTACATTTTTCATGTTTTGACTTTTGTTCAATTTCAAACTCTACATCACTTTCTGGAGAGTTATACGCAAACTGGTGCGTAAACGTACTCAGTTTAATGCGAGAAATACTCCGGAACATCAACATATACTCAACATACCTTAAATAACCTTTACATAACTTAGAAATAAGTTTTGAAGGCTTTGGTATGGCAAAAACAAGTTAATTCGCTTACAGGGACTAAACTTGACAAACTGCGAAAGTATGACGATTCGTACTGGAACAGACATTCCGGAACATACCCATAAGATAAACACACCTTAAATATCCTTTACATAGCTTAGAAATAGGCTTTGAGGGGTTCGGTGTGCTAAAATAAACTTTTGAGTCATTCAGGGACTAAAAGTGTCAAAAAGTGCACAAGTTTGCATTTTCGCGCATAACTTACGTTCTGAATACATCCGGACATCCAAAAATTTATGTAAGCATGACTATATTATATTTTAGTGTTCGCCATAAGAAAAATCCATTCGTCGCGTCATTTGGATCGTTTTTCGCGCTTATGCGCATTCCGTCGTAATTAAGCGAACATCGCGTTCGTACGACCAAACAAACTGACATCAGGCATATTTTTGAACATGTTTCATGTCCACAATGTTTAGGCATCATTTTAGGGCCTTAAAGTTGGCTTTACGGGCCTTAGAAGTGTCGGAAATGGCCTTAAACACGTGCAGGGACTGAAACTGTCATTTTTCAAACTTGTTGTCTGATCAGGACCCTCAGGCGGCCCGCCTGAGCTTCTGAACATCCTGAAGCGGGCCGCATGGCACCTTCTGACCAGATTAAATGTATCAAACAGCAGGTTGCAGCTGTTTGATCCACCACCACATGTTCTAAATTGTCTAGTCAGATGATAAGGACCATTTTTAGGCACCACAACTTGCCAACACTTGTACGGTTACGATTAAGGCACGTTTTCCATGAAACGATCTTAACGGTGGACCTTTTACTATAAATACCCCACCCCCCATGCTTCAAAATCACAAGAACTTTGATTTGAGAAACTCTAAGTTGAAACTATTGTTTCATACCTGAGATTTTTGAATCGAGGTTAGCATTCGGGGACCCTTCGTAAGTATTCTTTCGTTCTTTTCCTTATTTTATTGCTTTTAGAGTCAGAAAGTCAAACTTTGTTTGACTTTCAGCGTTGACCAGTAATGGTCAATGCGAAGTTCGTTTGAACTTCGCAACGTGAGTGTAATCACGTTGGTTATAGTCCCTTGGGACTATGCCTACTGATTACCACGTTGTCTAGGGTCGTAGGGTAAGCGATCTAATAAATCGCTTATACCTCGAACCCGACCCATTTGGTCGATCATTAGGATCCGACCAAACACTTTAGGTGACCATTGTAGGTAGGGAATAACCTTCCGAGGTTATACCCTATGGTCACGTCGTTTGAGTAGTTGTATGATAGGTAGTTTATATGCCTTAGGTAAATTACCGGAATACCCTTTTCATGTATAATTGGTAATTAAGCATATGTAACCTAAACCTTTGTCACATAACTGATTATGTAACATGTTTAGGCATATAACACTTGTCATAGGGCTAGTTAGGCGGTCCGAACGCGTTTCACGCGCACGACGCGTTAAAGTAGCATAAGCTTCCTAAACGGGTCGTAATGGGTCGTAAACAATTATGTTAGGTTTCAATTAGTATGTAGGCTTTGTTGAACCATACTACACGAGTCTCCATACTCGTTTGGTTCACAAACCCTCATGCTACCCGATCTTCCGATTTAGGTCTGGTTTATTAACATAGTTACCTATATTAGGTGCCGTTTGATTCCGAGATCTCTAGAATTACTTGGTGGTTATCTTTAGACAACTGAGCAATCTCAAGTGAGTACATAGACCCCTCTTTTACTGTTTTCCAAACTGTTTTGGGGTGGAACACATGTGCCTACTTGTTACTTTCATGCTTTCCTGTTTTCACGTCATATACATGCTATGTTCGTTAGTACATTATAGTACATGATTTCATTACATCTTATGCTAGGTGTGCCCATTGTGTGCATTACTTAGTACATTGTTTTACATTACATTTCATGCTAGGTGTGCCCATTGTGTGCATTACTTAGTACATTGTTTTACATTACATTTCATGCTAGGTGTGCCCATTGTGTGCATTACTTAGTACATCGTTTTACATTACATTTCACGCTAGGTATGTTCATTTGGTTACATACTTAGTGCTTCGTTTTCACATGCTTACATTTTGTTATGACATTTGGTTTGTTTAACATGGAACAATACATTCATTAACATTGATCATGCCATTCGTTAGTAGGTAGTGGTACCATAGGAATTGACAACTCCCGTTCCGGACATCCCAGGGAAAGGGGATGAAAGGAATGACCGAATTCGATATACATAACTCAGATGAACCTTTAATTTGTTTAAGGGTTTATCGCCACAGTCTCAAGGCTTGGATGTATGCATTATAACAATACCGCATAGATGTTTGTATCAGTACAGCATGCATTTGTTACACAAAACATAACTTTGATTTAAACTATGCTTTACTTCAATACCTTGTTATTGTGCATTTTTACATATGGTTTAGTTGATACATTTCACTTACCATACATGACATTTTGGTTACACATTACATGATCTACATTGAACATAAACATTTTGACATTGATATACACATTTGGTAGTTTACATTGGACATAGACATTTTGATATGGTTTACACAACAACACTTGACAATTGGTTTGTACATGAACAAGTTACATTGGTGGTTGTTTGAGTAAGTGATTTGAGTAACGATACGTGTGTAATATGATACAAACATGGTGGATACGCCGCTGGTACTTCCTATATATAAGTGTTTGTATAATATTACATAGCGTAACGTTATTTAAATCATTTCAGTATAGACATAATACATTTTATATACATAATATACTTTTCACAAGACATTGTTTTTACAAAACAGTTTATTTTATACAAACTCATTTTACATGGTTATTCATTTAACGTTACATTTACTTATACATATCAACTGATCTTATCGTTTTTCAAATGATTTACAAGACAAAGCAAATTACAAGGTTCATGACTAAACATTTTCTCAAATACAAGTCATGAATCCTATTTTCACAAACCTATGTATCTCACAGGCATTTTTATGCTGACGTACCTATTTTCAAATGTGTTTTCAGGTGCTTTTCCGTAGGATGTTGATCATGACACTAGGGCGGACCTGTGCCTTAGAGACTTAAAATGAAGCTAGACTATGTTTAATTATGTTATAAACTCTTTTGTTTACTGTTCAAGACAATGTAACACCCTTGTTTGATAAATAAAATACAACTTTGTATGCCATGGTTATGAAACAATTAATTCTGTTACGACACGCCCCGATGTTTCCGCCGCGATTTGTTGTTTTACGCGGTCGGGGTGTGACAGAAGAGTTGGTATCAGAGCCAATGGTTATAGGGAATTAGGTTATTAGTAATGTTTTGACCTAGACTATAACTTTTCTAGGACCCTAACACAAGTTATCTTGTGTTTAGATCTTAAAACATGTACATCACCTCTCCTTAGGTGATTATCAAAACAAGAACCAAAATTTTTCCGAAACGATCTTTGAAAAACAATCATCTGTTTTTGGATAATTTATTACAAGGTTTTGAATCCTCAATTGTAAGGTTTTGAACCCTTTTCAGTTTGGTTTTTGGCCTTGTGCCTTCAAATTTTCAAAATCTCGTCAAACGTTTTGGGTTTTAAATAATGTGAACACGTGCAAACTGGAAGGGTGAATGCCTGTATTCTGGGTTTTCTGTCTAGGCAAGCACTTCATATACATCTCAACCAGACGCGAGACCAGTTGTGCTTACCTGGGAATTCTTGGGATGAGTGTTCACTTATAGGCGAGCATGTCTTCGAAATACATTATTTTTGACCCATTTACTTTGATTAGTCACTGTGATTCGTTGGTTTGCTTGGTAATGCGGACGAATGATCACCATCTTTGCTTTTGTTGATTTTGTTTCATCTCATTCTCTTCATCCAATCATCTCACTCGTCTCCTTTCATGTTTTCCTCTTTTAGAATGCCTCCTCGACGCGAGAACCAAATAGCAACTGCCGAGTTGGCAGAAATCATTGCGCAGCAGATGGCTGCTCAATTTCCAAATCTCTTTGCTCAATGGAACCAGGCTAACAACAACAACAATGTTCCATGCAAATACAAGGATTTTAACCAGGCTAAACCACTCAAGTTTAGTGGTTCTGAAGGAGCAACTGGGCTTCTTCAGTGGTTCGAAAGCATTGAGAATACTTTTCGCCACGTGCAGTGCCAGGATAATCGCAAGGTCGAGTTCTCCTCGAGCGTGTTTCAGAAGAGGGCTCTTACATCGTGGAATGGGGTAATGAGAGACCGAGGTGCGGAAGTTGCTCTCGCACAGACATGGGCTGAACTTAGAGCCCTTATGATGAGGGAATTCTGTCCTCGTCATGAACAGCGGGCGTTGGAGAAAGAGTTTGATGTTTTGAAGCAAGATAGTGGTGAGCACAGGGCTTATACTGATCGGTTTGAAGAGTTGAGTTTGCTTTGCCCGACAATGGTTACCCCACTTGACAAGGCTATCGAAAGATACATCGACGGCCTACCTGACTCGGTACAAGACATTCTTACTGGTAGTGAACCTACCACACTCCGTCAGGCGATCGAGTTATCAGCGACATTGACTGAGTCGCAGATTAGAAAGGGAAAGCTACACAGGAAGGGTGACAAAGGCAAGAAGCAGTCGGCTGACAAGGAAGATAGCAAGAAAGGTCAAAACAAGAATGGAAAGGACTCGGGTTCTTCGAAGAGGTCAAGGAAGCGTAAGGCTTCCCAAAATTTTGCTGTCACTGCCCAAGCTAATCAGGCAGCTCCCAACCAACCCGCACAGCTTCCAGCAAAGAAACCCTATTCAGGGAATGCACCTTTGTGCAACAGATGCAACAGTCACCATCAGCCGCAACATCAGTGCCGTTTCTGTACTAGCTGTGGGAAGTCAGGTCATCTTGCCGACGTTTGTCGGTTTGCTCAGAACCGGGCAGTTCAGAACCCGGCTCAACAAGTTGCACAGCCTCCTGCTCAGCAACAGGGTCAAGCTGCACGACCACAATACCCACCTGGTGCTTGTTACAATTGTGGGGATCTGACCCACTACAGAAACCGATGCCCAAGGCTAGCCAATCAGAATCAGGTTCAGGCTCCGGCTCGAGGCCGAGCCTTTAACATGAATGCCCAAGAGGCACAGGCTGACGATAATGTGGTAAACGGTACGTTCTTTATTAATAATCAGCCTGTATCTGTTCTTTTTGATTCGGGTGCCGACAAGAGTTTTGTGTCATTGTCTTTTGAGCAAATACTTCGCGTGTCTAGAACAAAACTAGGCAAATCTTTGACAGTAGAGGTTGCTAGTGGTGAACCCATTATTCTTGATTCTGTTCTTCGTAACTGCCAGTTGAACCTTAACGACCATCTTTTTCCTATTGACCTCGCGCCTATGCAACTTGGAAGCTTCGACGTTATTGTGGGTATGGATTGGTTATCCAAGCATCACGCAGAGATAGTTTGTTCTAAGAAGATTGTTCGTGTGCCGCTTTCGACAGGCAAGATCCTGCAAGTTCAAGGTGAGAAGCCTACCGGTGGTCTCAAACTCATGTCTTGTTTTAAAGCTCGGAAGTATCTGCAGAAGAATTATGTGGCTTTCTTAGCACATGTTACAGAAGATAAAGGCAAGGGTAAGTCTATTTCAGATATTCCTGTCGTTCGGGATTATTATGAAGTATTCCCTGAAGATTTACCTGGTCTACCTCCAGCACGCCAAGTCGAGTTCCGCATTGATCTCGTACCTGGTGCAAATCCCATTGCCAGAGCTCCATATCGTCTTGCACCGTCTGAGATGCAAGAGTTGTCTAAGCAGCTTCAGGAGCTCTCTGACAAAGGTTTTATCCATCCTAGCTTTTCACCTTGGGGTGCTCCCATTCTTTTTGTCAAGAAGAAGGATGGATCCTTTAGGATGTGTATCGATTATCGTGAGCTTAACAAGCTTACCATCAAGAATCGATATCCCCTACCTCGCATAGATGATCTCTTTGATCAGCTACAGGGCGCTTCTTATTTTTCGAAGATTGATCTACGTTCTGGGTATCATCAACTACGGGTGCATGAAGAAGATATTCCCAAGACAGCGTTCCGTACTCGATATGGGCATTATGAGTTCACAGTCATGCCATTCGGTGTGACTAATGCTCCTGCTGTTTTCATGGACTTAATGAATAGGGTCTGCAAACCTTATTTGGATCAGTTCGTCATTGTTTTTATTGATGACATCTTGATTTACTCTAAGACGCGAGCTGATCATGAGCAACATCTTCGTCTTACTTTGGAACTCCTAAAGAAAGAGCAACTTTTCGCCAAATTCTCCAAGTGCGAATTTTGGCTTAAAGAAGTTCAATTTTTGGGACATATTATCAACGAACAAGGTATTCATGTAGATCCCTCCAAGATCAGTGCGATTAAGGATTGGGATACACCTTCTACTCCTACTGAGGTTCGTTCTTTTCTTGGTCTAGCGGGTTATTATCGCCGCTTCATAGAAAACTTCTCGAAGATTGCAGTTCCTCTAACTGCTCTAACTCAGAAGAAAATGCCCTTTTATTGGGGATACAAACAAGAGGAAGCTTTTCAACATTTGAAGCAGAAGCTTTGCGATGCGCCTGTTCTATCATTGCCTGAGGGTGATGATGATTTTGTCGTATATTGCGATGCATCAAAATTGGGTCTTGGTTGTGTTCTGATGCAAAGGAACAAAGTCATAGCCTATGCATCGAGGCAGTTGAAGATACATGAGAAGAACTACACCACTCATGATCTTGAGTTGGGTGCAGTTGTCTTTGCTCTCAAGATCTGGAGACACTATTTGTACGGTACAAAATGTGTGGTTTTCACTGACCACAAAAGTCTTCAGCATATCTTCAACCAGAAAGAACTCAACATGAGACAGCGACGTTGGGTTGAGCTTTTAAACGACTATGACTGCGAAATTCGCTACCATCCTGGTAAGGCGAATGTCGTAGCCGATGCATTGAGTCGTAAGGAACGTACTAAGCTTCATTGTGTACGTGTTCAATCTGTTATTCAAGCTCGATCCGATATCCAAGCACGCATTTCTCAGGCTCAACAATCTTGTGTTTCACAAGGTCTAATGGATAAGGAATTTCCCTATCACATAACACCTGCTCTGGAACTGAAGGACAATGGATCATATTACTTCATGGACCGTTTGTGGGTCCCAAGCCAGGATGATCTTCGTACCTTGCTTATGGATGAAGCCCATAAGTCTCGTTATTCTATTCATCCGGGCTCAGATAAAATGTATAAGGATCTTCGTATTCACTATTGGTGGCCTGGTATGAAGAAAGACATTGCCTTATACGTATCAAAATGCCTTACTTGTCTTAAGGTTAAGGCTGAACATCAGCGTCCTTCGGGTTTATTGGTGCAACCAGAGATCCCAGTTTGGAAATGGGAAAACATTACTATGGATCTCGTTACTAAACTTCCGCGCACAAAGAAAGGTCATGATGCCATCTGGGTAGTTGTTGATCGTCTTACTAAGTCAACACATTTCTTGCCAATCCGTGAGGATTTTCCTGCTGACAGACTTGCTCAAATCTATGTAGATGAAATTGTGGCTCGACATGGTGTTCCTTTGAACATCATTTCTGACAGAGATGCTCGTTTCACTTCTCATTTTTGGAGAACCATGCAATCTGCTATGGGGACCCAACTTAATCTGAGCACAGCTTATCATCCGCAAACGGATGGTCAATCTGAGAGAACAATCCAGACTCTGGAGGATATGCTAATAGCTTGTGTGATCGATTTTGGTGGTAGTTGGGATTCACATCTTAAGTTGATTGAATTCTTCTACAACAACAGTTATCACACCAGCATCAAAATGGCTCCTTTCGAGGCTCTCTATGGTCGAAAATGTCGTTCACCAGTCTGCTGGAATGAGATCGGCGAGGCTCAACTTACTGGACCTGCCCTCATTTTAGAAACTACTGACAAGATCAAGAAAGTTCGTGATAACCTTCAGGCAGCTAGAAGCCGTCAGAAGATTTACGCGGACCCAAAACGCAAGGCCTTGGAATTTCAAATCGGTGATCGTGTATTACTTAAGGTCTCACCTTGGAAAGGTGTGATCAGATTTGGAAAGAAAGGAAAACTTGCACCTAGATACGTTGGACCATTCAAGATCGTAGAAAGAATCGGAAAGGTAGCCTACAGACTTGAGTTACCTCCTGAACTGGGAAATGTTCATCCAACTTTTCACGTGTCCAATCTCAAGAGGTGTACAGCTGATGAGAACCTCCACATACCACTTGACGAAATTCGTGTTGGCAAAACACTGAAATTCGTTGAAAAACCTGTGGAAATCATGGAACGTGAAGTCAAGTGGCTTAAACGCAAGCGCATTCCTTTGGTCAAAGTTCGCTGGGAAGCTAAACGTGGACCTGAGTTTACTTGGGAACGCGAAGATCAAATGAAGGCAAAATATCCACATCTTTTTCCACGAGTTTCCTCTAAATAAATTTCGGGATGAAATTTCCACAAGTAGGGGAGACTGTAACAACTGTGCTTCTAATCACTATGAACAGTTCCATTATCAATAAAGCAATGTTATTTGATCCCAATGTTTGTTTGATTGTGTTTTACATTTTTCATGTTTTGACTTTTGTTCAATTTCAAACTCTACATCACTTTCTGGAGAGTTATACGCAAACTGGTGCGTAAACGTACTCAGTTTAATGCGAGAAATACTCCGGAACATCAACATATACTCAACATACCTTAAATAACCTTTACATAACTTAGAAATAAGTTTTGAAGGCTTTGGTATGGCAAAAACAAGTTAATTCGCTTACAGGGACTAAACTTGACAAACTGCGAAAGTATGACGATTCGTACTGGAACAGACATTCCGGAACATACCCATAAGATAAACACACCTTAAATATCCTTTACATAGCTTAGAAATAGGCTTTGAGGGGTTCGGTGTGCTAAAATAAACTTTTGAGTCATTCAGGGACTAAAAGTGTCAAAAAGTGCACAAGTTTGCATTTTCGCGCATAACTTACGTTCTGAATACATCCGGACATCCAAAAATTTATGTAAGCATGACTATATTATATTTTAGTGTTCGCCATAAGAAAAATCCATTCGTCGCGTCATTTGGATCGTTTTTCGCGCTTATGCGCATTCCGTCGTAATTAAGCGAACATCGCGTTCGTACGACCAAACAAACTGACATCAGGCATATTTTTGAACATGTTTCATGTCCACAATGTTTAGGCATCATTTTAGGGCCTTAAAGTTGGCTTTACGGGCCTTAGAAGTGTCGGAAATGGCCTTAAACACGTGCAGGGACTGAAACTGTCATTTTTCAAACTTGTTGTCTGATCAGGACCCTCAGGCGGCCCGCCTGAGCTTCTGAACATCCTGAAGCGGGCCGCATGGCACCTTCTGACCAGATTAAATGTATCAAACAGCAGGTTGCAGCTGTTTGATCCACCACCACATGTTCTAAATTGTCTAGTCAGATGATAAGGACCATTTTTAGGCACCACAACTTGCCAACACTTGTACGGTTACGATTAAGGCACGTTTTCCATGAAACGATCTTAACGGTGGACCTTTTACTATAAATACCCCACCCCCCATGCTTCAAAATCACAAGAACTTTGATTTGAGAAACTCTAAGTTGAAACTATTGTTTCATACCTGAGATTTTTGAATCGAGGTTAGCATTCGGGGACCCTTCGTAAGTATTCTTTCGTTCTTTTCCTTATTTTATTGCTTTTAGAGTCAGAAAGTCAAACTTTGTTTGACTTTCAGCGTTGACCAGTAATGGTCAATGCGAAGTTCGTTTGAACTTCGCAACGTGAGTGTAATCACGTTGGTTATAGTCCCTTGGGACTATGCCTACTGATTACCACGTTGTCTAGGGTCGTAGGGTAAGCGATCTAATAAATCGCTTATACCTCGAACCCGACCCATTTGGTCGATCATTAGGATCCGACCAAACACTTTAGGTGACCATTGTAGGTAGGGAATAACCTTCCGAGGTTATACCCTATGGTCACGTCGTTTGAGTAGTTGTATGATAGGTAGTTTATATGCCTTAGGTAAATTACCAGAATACCCTTTTCATGTATAATTGGTAATTAAGCATATGTAACCTAAACCTTTGTCACATAACTGATTATGTAACATGTTTAGGCATATAACACTTGTCATAGGGCTAGTTAGGCGGTCCGAACGCGTTTCACGCGCACGACGCGTTAAAGTAGCATAAGCTTCCTAAACGGGTCGTAATGGGTCGTAAACAATTATGTTAGGTTTCAATTAGTATGTAGGCTTTGTTGAACCATACTACACGAGTCTCCATACTCGTTTGGTTCACAAACCCTCATGCTACCCGATCTTCCGATTTAGGTCTGGTTTATTAACATAGTTACCTATATTAGGTGCCGTTTGATTCCGAGATCTCTAGCATTACTTGGTGGTTATCTTTAGACAACTGAGCAATCTCAAGTGAGTACATAGACCCCTCTTTTACTGTTTTCCAAACTGTTTTGGGGTGGAACACATGTTCCTACTTGTTACTTTCATGCTTTCCTGTTTTCACGTCATATACATGCTATGTTCGTTAGTACATTATAGTACATGATTTCATTACATCTTATGCTAGGTGTGCCCATTGTGTGCATTACTTAGTACATTGTTTTACATTACATTTCATGCTAGGTGTGCCCATTGTGTGCATTACTTAGTACATTGTTTTACATTACATTTCATGCTAGGTGTGCCCATTGTGTGCATTACTTAGTACATCGTTTTACATTACATTTCACACTAGGTATGTTCATTTGGTTACATACTTAGTGCATCGTTTTCACATGCTTACATTTTGTTATGACATTTGGTTTGTTTAACATGGAACAATACATTCATTAACATTGATCATGCCATTCGTTAGTAGGTAGTGGTACCATAGGAATTGACAACTCCCGTTTCGGACATCCCAGGGAAAGGGGATGAAAGGAATGACCGAATTCGATATACATAACTCAGATGAACCTTTAATTTGTTTAAGGGTTTATCGCCACAGTCTCAAGGCTTGGATGTATGCATTATAACAATACCGCATAGATGTTTGTATCAGTACAGCATGCATTTGTTACACAAAACATAACTTTGATTTAAACTATGCTTTACTTCAATACCTTGTTATTGTGCATTTTTACATATGGTTTAGTTGATACATTTCACTTACCATACATGACATTTTGGTTACACATTACATGATCTACATTGAACATAAACATTTTGACATTGATATACACATTTGGTAGTTTACATTGGACATAGACATTTTGATATGGTTTACATAACAACACTTGACAATTGGTTTGTACATGAACAAGTTACATTGGTGGTTGTTTGAGTAAGTGATTTGAGTAACGATACGTGTGTAATATGATACAAACATGGTGGATACGCCGCTGGTACTTCCTATATATAAGTGTTTGTATAATATTACATAGCGTAACGTTATTTAAATCATTTCAGTATAGACATAATACATTTTATATACATAATATACTTTTCACAAGACATTGTTTTTACAAAACAGTTTATTTTATACAAACTCATTTTACATGGTTATTCATTTAACATTACATTTACTTATACATATCAACTGATCTTATCGTTTTTCAAATGATTTACAAGACAAAGCAAATTACAAGGTTCATGACTAAACATTTTCTCAAATACAAGTCATGAATCCTATTTTCACAAACCTATGTATCTCACAGGCATTTTTATGCTGACGTACCTATTTTCACATGTGTTTTCAGGTGCTTTTCCGTAGGATGTTGATCATGACACTAGGGCGGACCTGTGCCTTAGAGACTTAAAATGAAGCTAGACTATGTTTAATTATGTTATAAACTCTTTTGTTTACTGTTCAAGACAATGTAACACCCTTGTTTGATAAATAAAATACAACTTTGTATGCCATGGTTATGAAACAATTAATTCTGTTACGACACGCCCCGATGTTTCCGCCGCGATTTGTTGTTTTACGCGGTCGGGGTGTGACATCAACGGATCCAGAAGAGCATGTAGCTCAGTACAAGAAGAGGATGATGAGGATTATCCTCCTATTTCTGAATACTGTTTTTCTGTTCATAACAATGAACTAATCCTTGCAATGCAGAATCTAGGTGAGAAAGCCAGGTGGCCAAGGAAGAATGATAAACCAGCTGCTACAAAGGATAAATCCAAGTGGTGTGCATATCATGAGGATTTTGGGCATCTCACTGAAGACTGTATCGCATTGAGAAAGGAAATTGGTTACTTGTTGAGCAAGGGGCATCTGAAAGAGCTTTTGGGACGAAAGAAGTCAAGGGTCCAGGATCCTGAAAGGATCCCGGAAAGGGCTCCTGCTCCTCCAGCAGATGCACAAGTCATAAATTTCATATCCGGTGGATCAGACATCTGTGGTACATCCTTTTCAGCAGCAAAAAGACACGCTAAGGAAACCAAGATGGATAATGGAGACAGACCTGTCCGGACCTCCGTTGTCACCCAGGATAAAGTCATAACTTTTGATGAGGATGATCGTGTTGACGTCCAGGATCCTCATCATGATGGTCTTGTAATTACATTGTTTATTTCTAACCACTTTGTTCGCAGGATCCTTATAGATGGAGGAAGCTCTGTGAACATCATTCAGCTTGATGTCCTCAAGAAGATGAATATCCCAGAGTCTGATATTATCCCAAGATCCTCAGTACTTGTGGGATTCAGTGGAGAAACTAAGAATACATTGGGGGACATCAAACTCCCAATCTATATTGAAGGATTGCATTCTTATCAAAAGTTTTGTGTTATAGATTGCTTATCATGTTGTAATGTTATCCTTGGCAGGCCATGGATACATGACATGAAGGCAGTCCCATCCACCTATCATCAATGTGTAAAGCTTCCAAGTGCTTGGGGAGTGGTGAAAATTGAGAGTGATCAACAGGAGGCTAAAAATTGCTATACCTCATCAATGAAGCCAGCCTCAAGACCAAGGGAGCAATAGCAATTAAAGTATCCTTCAAGAGATGTCTTGGAGGCGAGAGATCAGGATTTGAAAGAAATCCTCATGGATCCTGATGATCCTGAGTCCAAGATCTTCATAGGATCATGGATCCTTAGCGACATTGAACAGGAGCTAGTATCCTTCCTTAAAAGAAGGAAAACTACCTTTTCCTGGAAACACGAGGATATGACAGGTATATCTAAAGATATAATTACTCATAAACTTGGCATTGACAGGTCATTCAAGCCGATTCATCAAAAGAGGAGGAAGTTTGCACCTGAAAGGAATGCTATTATCCTGGAAGAAGTAGATAAACTACTTCGGGCAGGTATGATAAGAGAGGTTAAGTATCCAAGATGGTTAGCCAATGTGGTTGTTGTTCAAAAGAAAAATGGAAAGTGGAGGGTATGTGTCGATTTTACTGATTTAAACAAGGCATGTCCCAAGGATCCTTTCCCATTACCCCACATTGACTCCATGGTGGATGCTACCGCGGGTCATGAGTTGTTAACTTTTATGGATGCTTCATCTGGATTTCAACAAATTCAGATGGAACCATCTGATCAAGAGGATACTGCCTTTATGACCCCAACTGGTATATACTGTTATATTGCTATGCCATTTGGATTAAGGAATGCAGGTGCTACTTATCAAAGGCTAGTCAATATGATGTTCAAGGAACAAATTGGACACACTATGGAAGTCTTTATAGATGACATGGAGGTCAAGTCCAAGAAAGCTGAGGATCACCTTAAAGACTTGGAGGAAGCATTCAATATCCTTGATAAATTTAATATGAAACTTAATCCTTCCAAGTGTCATTTTGGTGTTAAGGCAGGTAAATTCTTAGGCTATATGGTGACAAAGAGGGGCATTGAAGCAAGTCCAGAGCAAATCAAGGCTATTGTGAATATCAAATCTCCTGCCAATGCTAAGGATGTGCAAAGACTGACAGGCAGGATCGCAGCCTTGAACAGATTCATATCCACATCCTCAGAAAAGTGCAAGGAATTCTATGACATCCTGAGGAAGAACAAGAAATTTGAATGGACTGAGAAGCATGAAAGTGCCCTTAAAGCGCTTAAGGATTACCTATCCTCAGCCCCAGCCTTGATGAAACCAGAAAAAGGAGATGTGTTATCCTTATACTTGGCGGTATCCTCAAAAGCAGTAAGTACGGTCCTTGTTAAGGATCACCAAGGTACACAACATCCTGTTTATTATGTAAGTAAGAGCTTACTTGATGCTGAATCCAGGTATTCACATTTAGAAAAACTTATCCTTGCATTAATTATGGCATCTACTAAATTAAGACACTATTTTGAGACTCATGCCATTATTGTTAAGACTAATTTTCCAATTAAGAATGTTCTCAGGAAACCTGAAATGTCAGGAAGGATGGCTAAGTGGGCAGTGAAGCTGAGTGCATATGATATAGGATATGAGCCTAGAACTGCCATCAAATCCCAAGCCTTAGCTGACTTTGTGGTAGATTTTAGTAGTGACTTGCAAAAGGAAGCTGAGTTAGAAGTCCAACAGCTTGGAGAAACTAAGGATCCTTGGATACTCTTCACTGTTGGAGCCTCTAATGTAAAAGGAACAGGGCTTGGAATACTACTAAAATCGCCACAGGGGGACATAATACCCCACTCCATAGCTTGTGAATTTCAAACTACCAACAATGAGGCTGAATATGAAGCCTTGATAGCTGGTTTGCAAATTGCTAAGCATATGAGGATCAGGTATCTTGAGGTACATGTAGATTCATTATTAATCACTAATCACTCTAATGGATCCTATGCTGTTAAAGGTGAAAAGCTAATCAAATATTTGGAGATAGTCATAGAATTGGCACTCTCTTTTGTATCCTTTAGTTTGACACAGGTACCAAGGGAAGAGAATGCAGAAGCTGATGCATTAGCCAATCTAGGATCATCCTTGAAGATCCCGGAGGATATCAAGATCCCTATTATCCATATTCTGGTCCCTGCTATCGAGGATCATCTAGCCATGGAGATAGGAGAGGATTCTGCAATCATCCCTAGTGAGGATACTCAATCTCATTCAGGATCATGGATCATCCCGATCATGAGATACATACAACATGGAGAAATTCCTACGGGAGAAAACCCAAGGGCTTTCAAAACCAAGGTATCTCAATTTACAATATTAAATAATATGTTGTATAAACAATCTCTTGCAGGACCATATCTAAGATGCATTGAGGATCCTGAAATCCAAGAAGTCCTAAAGGATTTTCACGAAGGAGATTGTAGAAACCACACTGGGGGCAGGGCATTATTCTCGAGGATCCTGAGGACAGGATACTATTGGCCTACTATGAAGAAGGATGCTGTGGAGTATGCCAAGAAGTGTGATCCTTGTCAGAGGCATAGTAATATCCTTCACCAACCAGCAGAGCTCTTGCATCCTATATCCTCTTCTTGGCCATTCATGAGATGGGGAATGGATATAGTTGGAAAGCTTCCTAAGGCACCTGGTGGAAAAGTATTCATGCTTGCTATGACTGATTACTTCTCTAAGTGGATAGAGGCTGAAGCCTTTGCTCAAGTCAGATAAAAGGAAGTTATATCCTTTATTAAAAGAAACATTATTACTAGATTTGGTATCCCTTCTGAAATTGTTTGTGATAATGGATCCCAATTTATTAGGAATAGAACTAATAACTTTTGTGACACCTGGGGGATTAAGATGATAACATCAACACCAGTCCACCCACAAGCTAATGGTCAGGCAGAATTATCCAATAAGATCATCATCATCAACAATTTGAAGAAGAAGCTTGGATCCAAGAAAGGAAAATGGGCAGAAGAACTACCTTATGTGCTTTGGGCTGATAGGACAACTCCTAAGAATGCTACAGGCCAAACTCCATTTTCTTTGGTATTTGGGGCAGAATTAGTGATCCCTACAGAGATGGTAGTTCCAACTGCAAGAACAAGCATTCGTGATCCTGAAGAAAATGCTGAAAACTTGGTTCAAGACTTGGATACTATAGAGGAAATCAGGGACTCGGCAAGGATAAGGATGGCCAGTTATCAACAAAGGATGGCTGGAGCTTACAACAAAAATGTCAGGATCAGGAAATTCCAAGTTGGTGATATGGTATTAAGGAAAGCATTTCAAAATACCACCAATCCTGCTGATGGAAAGCTAGCACCAAAGTGGGAAGGCCCCTATTTGATAGAAGCTGAAGTAGGAAAGGGGGCATATCGATTGCTAACAATGGAAGGTGATTTGCTACCAAGAGCTTGGAATGCTGTCCATTTGAAGAAATATTTCATGTGATCAGGATCCATGATCCTTACCAGACAAGTATCCTTGAAGGATCCTTACAGGGCAGAGGATCCTCATTTTGGTAATGATCTAATCTCAAACTATTTCATTTTTTAATTATCCTATATAAGGATAAGGATCCTGCATCCTTTATCCTCTTTTCACTTGATTCTGAGTTTTGAAGGTTCAAGTATCCTTAAATAAGGAATGATTATCCACAGAAGTGTTCAGTTATTTGGGCTTGACCCCAGTTATTTGGGCTAGTCCCCAGTTTGGGCCTGTCCCCAGTTTCGCCAGTAGCGCACGATGATCCTGGTATAGTTCATGGCAATGGGACCAGTACTCGCTTTAGGGGCTGACAATTTCATTGTACTGGCTATATTCAGGATCCTACGTATAATGGTAGACGTACCATACATCCGTTCCTAAGGTTTCTAACGTTTTCACGTTAGCTAAGGTTTTGGCATTTTCATGTCACTAAGTTTGGATAGTCGCCAGTGAGGGCCATACTCCAGTTTACATACGATCCTTTGGGCTTGTCCCCAGTTATCCTTTGGGCTTGTCCTTAGTTATCCTTTGGGCTTGTCCCCAGTTATTCTTTGGGCTTGTCCCCAGTTATCCTTTGGGCTTGTCCCCAGTTACTAACTTTTATCTTATATTGGCTTAGTCCCAAGTTATATCCTATTTCAGGTTTTTGGAAATAAACAACCAAGGATCCTTGATCCTCACTTCCTACTAAGGTTTGTCTTTTGGGTTATCCTGATTAAAAGTGTTAAAGGTTAGGATCCTAACTTGGATCCCCAGGTGTGATCCTTAACTATTTTTTATTCATTATTTATTTGAATAACCCTTATCCTTTGACAACTGATCTTATGATCCTTAAACTATATAACTTTTTAAAACTTATCAACTATAGGATATGTGATCCTTGATCATATCCAAAAATTTTTGAGAATATTTTTTAAATTTTTTCTTTACTTGACAAGTTTAAACAAAATGAACATCACAACAAGTTGGAAAGTAAAATACTAACAAGGATATCAACACAGGATAAGCCAAAAAGTTAAAGTTATTTTATCCACAAAAGATTAAACCCTTTAAGGTTGTCAAAATTGCCAACCCTTTAAGGTTGTCAAGATTAAACCCTTTAAGGTTGTCAAAACGATGATCCTGGTATAGTTCATGGCAATGGGACCAGTGTTCATTGTTTGATCATAGATACAGCTCTATATCCTGAGCCGTATCCTGAAACTGTTTTTACAACTAACTCGGTTAACATATTTTTCACACATAATTCTAGCACACTACCTTACTTAACTAATTTGATCACTTAATTGCTTCGGTAATTTTTGACCAAAACAATTTGGCGCCCACCGTGGGGCAAGTGGTGCTATTTTTGCTAAAAACTTTAATAAAATCATTACTCGGTTTTCTATTGTTAAAACTTTTTTTTAAATTGTTTTCAATGGCCTCGAGATCAAACATGAGCTCTTCCACCATGTCTGCTACAACCTCTGCAACAATTGGTTCTGTGCTTCCACCTCCTCCTCCAAGAATGCAAGCTTCATCACACGGAGCTGAAAGTCATGTAGCTCGGGATGTTATCCCCGCTCCCAGTACCCAGGGATCCGATCCTGTTTTGGCATCTAATGATGAAATTCTGAATTTGTTTGGTAGTGTACAGGAACAGATGAGGAAGCAGCAGGAAACTAATCGAATGCTGATGAGAGAAATACAACTCTTGAAATCTGGCCCAAGTAGACTTGCTGAAGAAACTGTCACTCCTATACAGCCTAGGGCTTTGAACTTCAGTTCTGCAGTTTACACTAAGGATAACAGGGGGAATATCATCCCAAGCCATTCTCAGAATCATACCCCAGAGATACCCTCCTCGGTCAGGATGTCAGAGTTCAGGATATGCTTCAGGATATGGCCAGAATCCTCAGACCGGTAATGTGTCAAATAATAATATTCTTGCTACTAACAACAATGGGTCTTTGCAGGATGCAGGTATGACGTCAACATTTACTAGGGAGCTTCAGAAATTGAAGGACATGATATCCAGTGTACCTGGAGTGGTCCAGCCAATTCCGAAAGTATCTCAAGACAGCCACAGGATATCCCGCTTTGCATATCCTATCTGTGATGCTGAAATCCCAAAAAGATTTCAGACCCCCAATATGAAACTGTATGATGGGACTACGGATCCTGAAGAGCATATTGCCCAGTATAGAGAAAGAATGGAGATTAACCCTATCCCTCCGGAACTCAAGGAAGCATGCTTATGCAAGGGTTTCGGTTCTACCTTGACGAGATCAGCCTTAAAATGGCTGTTAAATGTTCCTCCTCACTCAATTACTTCGTTTGCTCATTTGGTTAATTTATTTAATAGTCAGTTTTCTTGCAGTCGGAGTTTTGAGAAACTAACCAGTGATCTTTACAGGATAACTCAAGGACCTCAGGAATCCTTGAGGGATTATGTGAACAAGTTTAGTCGAGAATCCTTGGATATCCCACATCTTGATCTTGCAATAGCTGTGCAGGCTTTCAAGATGGGGTTACAAAAGGATTCTCAATTTTATCAGGATCTTGTAATGAATCCTTGCAGGAATCTCGACGAAGCTCGTAACAGGGCTTTGAGATATATCCGCTTGGAAGATGACAAAAAGATGCAAGAAAGGATGAATTCTACCTCAACCTACGAATCGACCAACAGGAAATCAGAATCGTCGTATAAACCGTATCGCTCCAAGCCATATGGTAGAAATGATAACAAGAAAGTGAATGCTATTGAAGACGAGGATCCTGAAGAATATCCTGAATTATCTGAATACTGCTTTTCTGTTAATATACCTGAGTTAATGTATGTTATGCAGGGTTTAGGAGACAAAGCTAGGTGGCCTCGAAAGAATCAACAGAAAGCTGATTGGAAGGATAAATCCAAATGGTGTGCCTTCCATGAAGATTTTGGACATGTGACCGAGGATTGCATTGCTCTAAGGAAAGAAATAAGCTACCTGTTAAGCAAGGGGTATCTGAAGGATTTGCTGGGGAGAAAGAAGAATAAAGGGCAGGATCCTGAGAAGGATCCTGAACGAGCAGCATCACCCCCAGTAGATGCCAAAATAATTAACTTTATTTCAGGAGGATCCGGCATTTGTGGGACTTCGTATTCTGCGGCCAAGAGACATGCAAAAGAAGCTAAGACTGAAAGGGGGGACAAACCAGCTAGGATGACTACCCTTACAACCGATAAAGTGATCACTTTTGATAGTGATGACAGGGATACTGTCTAGGATCCTCACCATGACGCCCTTGTAATAACATTATATGTTGCTAACCATTTTGTGGGCAGGATATTGGTCGAAATGGTAGCTCTGTCAACATAATTCAGCTGGAAACATTGAAAAGGATGAATGTATCTCCGATGGATATTACTTCAAAGTCCACTGTGCTCGTTGGTTTCAGTGGAGAAGCTAGGAAAACCGTAGGAGAGATAAAGTTACCAGTATATGTTGAAGGGGTCAACTCGATACAACGATTCTGTGTGATGGACTCCCTATCCTGCTATAACATCATACTAGGCAGGCCATGGGTCCATGACATGAAGGCTGTGCCATCGACTTATCACCAGTGCATCAAGATCCCTACCCCTTGGGGGGTCGTCAAAGTTGATAGTGATCAGCAGGAGGCGAAGGAATGCTATACATCCTTAATGAAATCCTCAATCAAGCCTAATCCAGCATAGCAATTAAAGATGCGGGCCCAGGATATCGTGGAGGCTTCAGAGCAGGATATAAAGAAAGTTATCCTAGATCAGGATAATCCCGATATCTCGGTGCTCGTAGGAACCAATATCCCTCAGGATATTGAAGAACAATTAACCAACTTTTTGAAATGCAGGATGTCAACATTTGCATGGAAGCATGAGGATATGACAGGCATATCCAAAGATATTATTACTCACAAGCTTGGAATTGACAGGTCGTTCAAGCCTGTTCAGCAAAAAAGAAGGAAGTTTTCTCCTGAACGAAATACAATCATACAAGAGGAAGTTGAAAGATTGTTGAAGTCCAAAATGATCAGAGAAGTCAAATTCCCAAGATGGCTGGCAAACGTAGTCGTAGTACAGAAGAAAAATGGGAAATGGAGAGTCTGTGTAGATTACACGGACTTGAATAAGGCTTGTCCTAAAGACCCATTTCCTCTTCCTCATATTGATGCAATGGTGGATGCTACTGCCGGGCATGAAATGTTAACATTCATGGATGCATCCTCAGGATTTCAGCCGATTCAAATGGAGCCTTCGGACCAGGAGGATACTGCCTTCATGACACCAACAGGTATTTATTGCTATACTGCTATGCCTTTCGGTTTGAAAAATGCAGGTGCAATATACCAGAGATTGGTGAACATGATGTTCAAAGATAAGCTGGGGGACACAATGGAGGTATACATCGATGATATGGTGGTGAAATCCAAAAAGGCTGAGGATCACCTCCAGGATATTAAGGGGGCATTTGATATCCTGGATCAGTATAACATGAAGCTAAATCCTGCTAAGTGCCATTTCGGAGTGGGGGCAGGAAAGTTTCTAGGATATATGGTGACCAAAAGAGGAATAGAGGCAAGCCCGGAGCAGATCAAAGCCATCTTGGATATCAAATCACCTTCAAATATGAAGGATGTTCAACGGTTGACAGGCCGAGTAGCAGCATTGAACATATTTATCTCAAGATCCTCGGAAAAATGCAAGGAATTTTATGATATCCTCAAGAAGAATAAGAAGTTCGAATGAGGAGAGAAGCATGAAGCAGCCTTGCAGGATTTGAAGCGATATCTCTCAACTGCACCTCTATTGATGAAGCCTGAAAATGGTGAACCACTATCCCTATACCTCGCTGTATCAGGGAATGCTGTAAGTGCCGTTCTTATAAAGGACCATGAAGGTCAGCAATATCCTGTCTATTATGTTAGTAAAAGTTTACTAGATGCTGAAACTAGATATTCTCATCTAGAGAAATTGATATTAGCACTAGTTATGGCATCAACAAAACTTAGACATTATTTTGAGACACATAGGATTCATGTTAAAACCAATTATCCTGTTAAAAACGTGCTTAGAAAACCAGAGATGTCAGGTAGGATGGCCAAGTGGTCAGTAAAATTGAGTGCTTATGACTTAGTATATGAGCCTAGAAATGCCATAAAGTCTCAGGCTTTAGCTGACTTTGTGGCTGATTTCAGTAGTGACATTCACAATGAAGTAGATTTAGAGGTACAACAGCTAGGAGAAAACTTAGAATGCTGGACATTATATACTGATGGTGTATCTAACGTAAGACGTGTAGGTTTAGGTATACTACTAAAATCGCCACAGGGGGACATATTACCCCAGGCTATTAGGTGTGAATTTCCTGCTACTAATAATGAGGCAGAATATGAGGCTTTAATTGCAGGATTAGAGTTGGCTAAAAATATGAATATCAAGAATTTGCAAGTATATGTTGACTCCTTGTTAATCACTAATCATTTTAATGGAACCTATGCAGTCAAAGGAGAGAAGTTAATCGAGTATCTCGAAATCCTCAAAAAATTAGCAGGATATTTTGATATTTTTACACTTGAACAGGTACCAAGAGAAGATAATGCTGAAGCTGATGCCTTGGCAAATCTGGGATCATCGGTCAGGATACCGGAAGGAACCCGGATACCAATATTACATATCCTATATCCTGCGACGAATCCTCAGGATAAGGAAGTAATAAGTATTCAGGATCCTGATGATGACTATCTTGAGGAGGATCCTAAGTCCTGGACGGCTCCAATCATGAGATATCTAAAGGAAGGACACATCCCAAAGAATGAGAATCCTAAAGCCTTTAGGATGAAGGTATTACAATTCACTATTATAAATGATGTTTTGTATAAGAAATCTCTTGCAGGACCATATCTGAGGTGCTTGGAGGATCCTGAAACCAAAGAAGTACTTCAGGATATACATGAAGGGGATTGTGGTAACCATACTGGGGGCAGGTCCTTATTCTCAGAAATATTAAGAACATGATATTATTGGCCGACGATGAGGAAAGATGCCACAGAATATGCTCGAAGATGTGATGCATGTCAAAGACATAGTAACATATTACATCAGCCTGCTGAACCGCTGTATCCTATTGTTTCCCCTTGGCCGTTTAGGAAATGGGGTATGGATATAGTAGGAAAGCTCCCAAAGGCTCCAGGAGGAAAGGTTTTCATGTTGGCAATGACGGATTATTTCTCCAAATGGGTTGAAGCAGAAGCATTTGTACAAGTTAGAGATCAGGAAGTGGTATCCTTCATAAAAAGGAATATCCTGACTAGGTTTGGAGTACCGGCTGAGATAATCTGCGACAACGGATCTCAATTTATAAGTAAAAGGACTACTGACTTCTGCAAGAGTTGGGGAATCAAAATGATTACGTCCACCTCGGTACATCCTCAAGCAAATGGACAAGCTGAATCCTCAAACAAGATAATTGTCAACAACTTAAAGAAGAGATTAGGGGCCAAGAAAGGAAGATGGGCAGAAGAACTACCCTTTGTTTTGTGGGCTGATAGAACGACGGTAAAAAATTCAACTGGTTAAACCCCATTTTCCTTAGTGTTTGGAGCAGAAGCGGTGATCCCGACGGAAATGGTGATACCTACAGCAAGATCCAACCTTGGGAATCCTGAGCAGAATCTTGAAGTCCTATGCCAGGAACTGGATACTATTGATGAGACAAGAGATGCAGCAAGGCTAAGGATGGCAGCATATCAACAAAGGATATCCAGAGCATATAACAAGAATATAAGGACTAGAAGGTTCAAAGTTGGAGATTGGGTGTTAAGAAAGGCTTTTCAGAATACTACTAATCCTGTTGATGGAAAGCTGGCTCCAAAATGGGAAGGACCATATGAGGTTGAATCAGAATCAGGAAAAGGCGCATACCGACTCAAGAATATGGAGGGGGATATGCTGCCGAGATCTTGGAATGCTATACATCTCAAGCTTTATTTCAAGTGAGTTTAGAATTTAATTTCTAACTCAGGATGGTAAGAATTCTATCTCTTTTAAATATATTTGATTTCATTTATTGAAACCCAATACTGACTTAAGCATCGGAGGGGTGTTAGCCAAGCTAACACCCACCTTAGTTTGAAGATGTTTTGCAGTATATGCTTCGGGATATAGCACCAGGATACACACTCAGGATACTTCGGAAGATTAGAGGATTGGCCCCCTCTCTCACGTATAAGGGATCCTGATCCCTTCACAGGTTTAAAGGTATTCATCTTTCTTCCGAATTAGGTTCAAACAACCCGCCTGGAGCGCAAGTTATTCGGGGATAGTTCAAGGTGGCGGGACCAGTCCATGTAAAAGTGGCTTACAATTTCGTTACTATTGGCTATATCCTGAATCCTAAAGGTATATGAGGATTGATCACCCTCTCTCACGAAAGGGTATTTTCATAATCTCTAAGGTTTAAAGGTTTTCACCTTTCTAAGTCTTGGAGTTTATACACTCCCGCCTGTAGCGCACGAAAATTTGGGATTTCCCCTAGGATATGAGGGATTTATCTCCAGTACATTTTTGGGTTTTACCCCTGTAACACAAAAAATTGTCTATACAACTGGAACTGATGTCCAGAAGAATTCTAAGTATTCGAAGACATTGTGCACAGGGGACATTCCTACTGAGGCAATTGTGTAAGGCTCAAAGGATAAAGATCGGACCTAGTACATTAAGTATCTCAGACAGGGGACATCCTCATTGGAAAAGTTGCAAAAGGATTGAAGTTTGAGAATAGGGTTACACTCTATTCTTGGTATGATCTTTCCTTTGTAAACATAATATGAGTTTTTGAAACCATGTTTGACGGAAGTTTAGGAATCCTGATTAGGATAAATTTTCGGGACATATTCTCAAAATGTATGCTTATCAGGATATTTGATTAAAATATTTGGGAATAATACTAGTTTGAAATTAAAACCTTGATCAAACAAGAATTGTCAAAACAGTTTTAGAAAGTGAACTATCTTTTATTCTTTAAAAATTTTCTCTAAAGTTGATCGAATTTTTAGAAGTTCTATTTAATAAAAGTTTTATAATATATCACTGAGTATATTGATCAGGATATTTTCAAAAGATAGTTGTACAAAATTTAGCAAAGATAAATACAGAAAACAATAGCAAGTCAATTGAAAGATGAAATTATTTAAAATAAGCGATACCAGTTGATAACCGAAGGTTTCATCCTAAAACCTAGGACCCATCAACCTTCGGTTATCAAATTGTTTTGATGCAGAAATAAAAATTGTTCATAAGACAAGAAATAAAATTGTTCAAACAATTTAAAGAAAATAAGTTTTAGGAGGCAGCGCCTTCTTCGTTCATGGTAATTTCAGCAGCATCCGTTTTGGGATCCGCCACAGCATCTCTCTCAGCATCGGTTGGTTTTTCACCTGCTTTGGAAGGTCCTTCAGCAGCTGGTTTGGCAGAAGTGCCGCCGAGGCTCTTTAGCTTTGTTTCCCAGGCACCGACGTTCCAAGAAGGGCATTCAAAGCCTAGTGTTTTGGCTTCGTGGGCCATCTTCAGCCTGGCCTGGAGGAGGGAAGTGACGACGAAACTCTTAAGGCTTTCCCCGATAGCTGACCATGTCCCGTTCATGTTGAGCATGGGCAACGTCAAGATCGGCTTGGGCCTGGAGAGTAGCTTTGTTGAGGGCAGTTTGGTGTTCTTGAGTCATGGCCTTGAACTTCTCCTCGTAATGCCGAGATTTAGCAGCTGCAATCATGCCTTGATCGGAGATCGTAACTTCGGCTTTCTTTAGCTTGGATTCAAGCATCTTGTTGAGCCCGCAGGATTCTTGATATAGATGAACCAAACGTTCAAGACCCTGCAAAAATAGGAAGACAGGTATTGATTTTGATAAATACTTGTAAATGGTATAAGCTGCAGGATATGGTTCAAGAATACTAACCTGGTTGAGAAAGGAAGTCATAAACCCGCTTGCTTCAATGAACCCGTAATTCCCATAGGGAAATGTGTCAGAAATGACGGGGGAATCGGGCTCTTTCCTTTTACGGGAACTTGAACTCCAGGGCCTGGTAGCCGGCGAAGGTTTGGGAATGACGGTGGCTTTGGAACTGCTAGGTTTGGATGAGGCTGTGGCCTTAGGACTAGGTTCCTTCTTGATCTGAACCTGATCAGAATAACTGTCCAACTCGTCGAGGTCGAAGACTTCCGGGATCTTGGCTGGTGCTGCATAAAGGGAAAAGTTTTACATCTTTATTACTCTTCATTCTATTATATTGTGTTAACTAATTATTTTGAAAGTAATCCTTACCAGACATTTCAGATGAGGAGTATTGACTGGAACTCGGGATATGTGTGGTAAAACTCCTGTCGCTCGCAGGTAATTGGTAAACAGTTTTGATTCTTTTCTCTGATTCCGCAGTAGGGGGAGCTACTTCCTTGAAGTTTACTGCAAAGGGATCAAAAAGAAGGATATTAGCAAAAGATAAAAGTCTGAAGGTACATAGGAACATTCATAATCCTACCGGTGGTTAACCACTCCACCGGAAGGCTAGCACCCTCATCGATGGACTCTCGTTTGACAAAGAAGAACTTGCGTTGCCATCCATCTTCGTTTTTGGTGGCTTTAAGAATAAGGGGTTTGTTGGAAGTCGAAAAAAGCAAAAACCGGCTAGAACCGTGGGATCGGAGGCGATAAGCGATTGACAGATCTTCGATACAAAGGTCGGGACAGTGAAGGTTTTTAATTTGATTAAGCATGATTAATACCCTCCAGACCATGGGCATGGTCTGAGCAAAGGAGATACCGGTGGTCCGGAAGAATTGCATCATAAATTCGGGAAAAGGGTATCGAAGACCTAGTGAAAAAGGGTATGCTGGGAAGCAAACCCAATCAGTGGAAGAGACATCTGATCAAATTGACCGATCGAATGGTCTAAAGACCGTGTTGTCGGGGAAAGCACCGGAAGCTCTCAAAGCCGCAATGTCTGCGTTATTAAAAGCACAGACCTCCTTCTCGGGATTTTTGAGAAGATTCTGTTGAGTGAAGGTCTCGGATGATTCACCAGTTTGGGAATGAGTTCTGGCAGCCATTACGAATAAGGGAAGAAAGATTGATAGAAAGTGAATGAGAAATAGGGAATTACCTGGAGACTCCGTTGGAGATATCTGCTTTTCAAACAAGAAGAGAGAAGATATAGGGGCATTGTAGATCTCCATCGAGTTAAAAGCGCGTTGGAGGTTATGATATGACCTTGACCGTCGTCTCGATTTAATTGCCTTGATTTACGAGATAGAATTTTTAAAATATATCCGTTGGATTGGTATACCAACAGATATATCTTGGGGACAATTGTTATGGGTCATTTCTAGAGTGTACATATCCTGACTAATATCTTGCTTTTGGTTGTTTGCTTGTGATCAGGATACTGGATTAGGATATTGCTAACATACTGGGCTATATCCTGAGGTTAATTGAATTAACCACGTGCAGGTTAGAGGCTGTGGGTTACTAACGGTCAGATGGACTTCTTCTCCTCAAGACTCGGGCGTATCTATTATGTGAGAGACGTTGAACCCGAAAGACCAGGTCTACAACGTTCTAGTGGGGAATATTCGCCGGATCCCGGTTTATTAGGATAGTTTGTTACACTTCTTTTACTATAAATAGATGGAGGCAGATCAGATTAAGGCAGGCAACTTTCACACACACTTTCGAACACTTTTGCTCTCTAGCTCACTACAAACACTATACACAAACACTTGTATTCAAAATACATTGTAACACCTAGTTGATCCGCATCACATCCTGCACTGTATCCTGACATTTGAAGTAATAGAAGAACAAGGCAGCTGCGATTGTCAGCTCTCGAGGTTTTGTGCCGGTGATCTAGATTGATCAAGGGCTTTCCTCGTACATCACGTGTCAACCTTTACTTTTTTGCTCATTGTTTGATCATAGATACAGCTCTATATCCTGAGCCGTATCCTGAAACTGTTTTTACAACTAACTCGGTTAACATATTTTTCACACATAATTCTAGCACACTACCTCACTTAACTAATTTGATCACTTAATTGCTTCGGTAATTTTTGACCAAAACAACGATGCATCCAGGAAATGATAAAATGTACCAGGATTTAAGGAAAAAATTCTGGTGGATAGGAATGAAAAAGGACATAGCAGCCTATGTTTCTAAATGTTTAACTTGTTCACAAGTTAAAGCTGAACACCAGAAACCCTCAGGTTTGTTACAACAATTAGAAATGCCAGTATGGAAATGGGAATTAATAACAATGGATTTTGTTACTAAATTACCCAAAACAAAGAAAGGAAATGATACAATCTAGGTGATTATAGATAGGCTAACCAAGTCAGCTCATTTCCTATCAATGAAAGAAACTTTTAGTATGGAACAAATAGCTAAATTGTATGTAAATGAAATTGTTTCTTTACATGGCATTCCTTTATCAATTGTTTCTGATAGAGATAGCCGATTTACCTCTCATTTTTGGTCAAGTTTCCAAAAGGCAATGGGAACCAAGTTAAAATCAAGCACAACTTATCATCCTCAAATGGATGGACAAAGCGAAAGAATGATTCAGACAATGGAGGACATGCTTAGAGCTTGTGTAATTGATTTCGGAGGTAATTGGGACGATCACTTACCTTTAATAGAATTTTCTTACAATAATAGTTATCACACAAGTATCAATGCTGCACCATTCGAAGCACTTTATGGACGAAAGTGTCGAACCCCAGTCTGTTGGGCGGAAATTGGGGAAAAGCAACTATTTGGACCTGAGATAGTGCAAGAAACAACTGATAAAATTATTCAAGTCAAGGAACGACTGAAAGCAGCACGTGATCGACAGAAGAGCTATGCTGATAACCGACGCTAACCATTGGAGTTTAAAGTAGGAGATAAAGTATTGTTGAAAGTCTCTCCTTGGAAAGGAGTAGTAAGATTCATCAAACGAGGAAAACTAAGTCTCAAGTATGTTGGACGTTTTGAGATTATTAAAAGAATAGGACCTGTAGCTTATCAGCTACAACTGCCAGAGGAAATGGCAGGAATACATGATGTGTTTCATGTATCTAATCTCAAAAAGTGTTTAACTGATGAATCACTAATAGTGCCTCTTAAGGATATAGAGGTAAATGAACAACTTAAGTTCGTAGAAAGGCCTCTACAAATTGAAGACAGGAAAATCAAGAATCTCAAGCATAAGAGACTAGTTCTAGTCAAAGTAAAATGGGACTCCAAAAGAGGACTTGAGTACACATGGGAACTTGAATCTGAAATGCAAAGGAAATATCCGCATTTGTTCCAGTAGATCTCGCGGACGAGCTCTAAAACAAGGTGGGGAGAATGTAACAACCCTCGGTAAAATCAACACTCTCATAAATATTTCCGACACCTCTGTATATATTTTAAAAGACCCTCATATGTCTTTATATACACGCCGTATGTGAAAACCGAGCCCGAAATATATTATAACATGTAAAATAAATTAAAAACAATAAATATTAAGTTGAGGCGGGCCGCGTAGACCCACCCCAACCATTCACGCGGGCGGTATCAAGGTGGATACCTGATATCGTTGATTTCTTTAGTCCAAGCGGGCCGCGTAAGACCCCGTTTAAGTTAACGCGGGCCGCGAGTGTCTCAAAATATGGCACAGCCCTGGGCCGCCACGTGGCCCAACACCCGGATAAGCTAGTTGTCGAATCAGCTAAGCTACGCGTTGACCCAGTTTTGACGCGGGCCGCGTAAGCTTTAGCTTACCTTTACGCGGGCCGCGTAGAGACCAGATTCCAGCATATATAAGAAGGCAACGGGTTTTCGTTTTCCGTCGCTCATTCCTTTCATTCTCAATCTCAATTTCTGTAGTAGAGTTATAATACTCGGGTATTATATCCCCCTAATTAGCGAGGTTCTGCTCCGTTGTAAGTATTATAACCCCGGTTTCATAATAGATACGCTGCCCAATTGATTTAGGGTTCCGTAATAACTGTCGTGGTTCTGCCCGACGTAGTTATTGGAATGCCATCTCAGGGAGGGTATCATTAATATTTTCAAAGGGTTATGATACTAACCTATGTACATTTGTATAAATTATAGATTATACTCAGGAAACCCTTACGCGAAGTCTAAGATAGCAATGTGAGTTTATCCTCTTTTTGATAACCTTTTTGGAATATTTTACAAAACCTTAAATGTTTTACAATGCGATTAAGCGGTGATTAAGTCTTTGTAGTTCTTCAATTACTGCCGGTATGTTGGGGTTTTGTATACAAAATTTACTACCTTGTGAGTAGTAAGTCGGGGATGACAGGACGTTACCATTGGACAAAGAGTTAGCCAATGAGTAATATGACCCACAAGTCAGGATTGACAGTACTGAATGAGTAATTGTGTAGAAATAAACAATGTGATCGCTCTCAATACTGTTTTAATTGATAAAATGTTTCTTGATTAAACTGGGATTCACTCACCAGTATTTCCGACTGACAAATGTTTTTAAAACGCGTTTCAGGTAACAAAATGTGACAGCCAATTAGTAAAAAGCCAGCTGGAGAGCACTGAAGGCTTGGGAAAAATGTGGCTATAAAAGTTACCTAATAAACGATGTTTTAAATTCCATAAAATAGGGTTTGTCCCTATAAATGTATTGTAATAAGAAACTTGGGTTTTACCCATGTGATTATCAATATAAAAGAAGGTGGTTTTACTCTGATAAACATTTCCTAACTACAGTCCTGATGTAATTTCCGCTGCCAAATTAAAAACAACCTAATACCACCGTCACTGAGCTCGCGTCCGCCCGTTCCCGGGGATCAGGGATCGGGGGTAATGACAGATGGTTTGTTACATTTATGTTTGACAATTTATTTTGTAACAGTGTTGGAAAGCAGTGAATCGGACACACCAGCAAAGGAATTGAAAGAAAAGAAAAAAGTATTTTTGTAACTTAAGTATTTTGTTTTTTAGGGAACAAGTGTATTGTATGCGTTGTTAGGTTATATAATAATGTTGCACCTTAACATTTGTGGGGGCAAAATTTTGTAACTTAAGTATTTTGTTCATAAAGTTGTTTTACGATACTTTTTTTAATTTATCGGTGTTCGGGCCACCGGTGTTGTATATAACAAATAAATGTAAAAGCATTAGGTGAAAAACTAGATATACACGTTGAATAAGGTTACATTATATGTGACTTTATATGTACCATCTTATTAAGGTTACATTCTACAAATGAGCAATAAATATTACATTATATATAACATTTTACAAAAAAAAAAAGTAACCAATGAGGAAAAAATGTTACTTTACATGTACCATCTTATTAAGGTTACATTCTATAAAATGAGTAATAAGTATTACATTATATGTAACATTTTACAAAAAAAATACAAAAAATAACGTTGCATTTCTGTATAATTTCAAAAAATGTAAACACCCAGTAAACAAGAAAAAATGCTTGTTTTTTTTACCATTTAAAGGATATCCACATACATAAAAGTGTAACGCATTTTCTTTTCTTTCTCCTCCAACACAAAGTGTTATATATTACATCACATTGTTACAAAAGTCATCTTACTACAAAAAGATGTTACATGTTGGTACGTACACTACAAAGAAAGATGTTACATATATCTATTATATATAATAAATGAAAGTTATTTGGGCCACGTGTCAGTAGATGAGGGCATCGTTTTTCCCCTTTTCCCGCCCAATAGTACCACTGCCTTCTTTTATTTATATCCTCCATCATTTACTCATTTAGGGCTTCCCACTTTCTATCTCCCTCTGCTCTGCTCTATTTTGATCGATGTTCAGATCCTCTTTTTCTCTGATGTTCATCCTTCTCCTTCCCATTTTCATCTCCTCAACATCGTACGTCAGAGGTTACTTCTATTGGATACATCTGCGTTTGAAACCCTAAATCATGCACCGTCGACTGGTTGAGGAAGAGAATAATCATGCAAGATCTATTTTTTCATTCAGAACTTTTATTTCGTTTTATCTATTTTCTCATACTGAAAACGATGAACCCTTTTGTACCCTCAGAAGAAGCAGAACTCCTAGGGTTTCTTATCGTACTCGATGAACCCTTTTGTACAACTCCTCTTAATTGTTGACACTGGTATGTTCTAATAATCTTTTTATTATTGTATATATCTGAAATTTATGAATAACTCTATTTGTAGCTTTTGATTTTGTCTTTCCTTTGTTATTGTTTATTCAGATGCTTGGTTTGTTGTATCATGTGATTAGGAGTAGACTGATTGTGATATGTTTGTAGTTTATGTCTTTTACAAGCTTTTTTGTTGATTTATTCACCCATGTTAGTAATTTTTTATGCTCCTATGTTTCTTGATCCTTTGTTTTTATTTCAACTTTCATACTATTATTCTAGCAATCTAAGCAGAATATATAGATTTTATGCTTATTTTTTTATTGTTATTATTTTATAGAGTTTGTTAATTAGAAGCAACCTCTGCCGGACGATTGTTGAGGAGATGGAAATGTGAAAGGTGATACCGGGTTTGTTGATGGGTGATACCAGCACAAAAGGTGATACCAGGTTTGTTGAAAGGTGATACCAGGTTTGTTAATCTTACAATCAGTTTTACATTGTTTTTTATGAAGGTGCTTTTGTCATGGACATCAAAGTGATTGCACAATTCCAAGGTAACTTCAATTTGTTTGATTTATTTTTTGGTCTCTGTAACGTTTTGATTTACCGTTTATTGATGCAATTGATTCATTTGTAATCGCTTGCAGATCCCCAATAAGCACTGCCCAGCTAAGTTTCCTACAGTGACAGTGGTTATAACAAGTTAATAAGGCAAAACACTGATCTGCCTAACAACTGTTGGATATAACGATGGTTGTACACAAAGTCTGATGAACATCATCCACTGTTCAATTACCAAACCACTTATCAACAACAAAGTCATGTTGAAGACAAGCACTGATGAACCAAAGGCCTGATCAACCAAAGGTGAAACACTGTCCAACAACAACAGTGGTTCAGCATCAACATTAGTTATTCTTTCTTTGTTTATGTTAACAGTCTTTATATGTAACAGTGTTTTTCACGTCAGTGTTTTATAGTCTGTTAGGTTCTTAGATGTCATCATCTCAGTGTTTTATATGTAACACTTTTTATGACATCAGTGTTTATATGTAGCAGTTTTTATCACAACAGTGTTTATATGTAACAGTATTTATCACATCACTTCAGTTGTTTCATCTTTATACTAATAAATAAATAAAAATCAAGTACACTTGGATTATTATTAAGCTCCTCATCTTGATTGTTTGGGTATAGTATTCTTGAAATTGGTTCAAACATTTGATTGTTAAAAGTTATCCATTGCTGAAAAACAACCTCTGTTTGTTCAATCTCCGTGTTGACCACTGACTGACCAAACATCAGTGTTTTGATAGATTGAAATTATCAAATGAAAACTTCAATTACAATCAAATTACCATTTTACCTAATCGTTACATTCAAATGGTATAAGAGTTCCTCCAACATTGTTTTCATGATAAAATTTAAAGTTAAATTAAAAAATAAAAAAAATTTGTTGATGACTATTTGTTGCAAATCAAATCAGTAATTAATGCTAATTTCTTGAGCTTTGAATATTTGAATTAAGCAAAATGTGAATTTCAAATTGACGGTTATTATCTCATAATTAAAGTTAAAATAAAATTTAGAAAAGTCATCATGACAATTGCTTTCAAATCAAGTCAGTAATTACTCATAATATCAGTAATTTTGAAATTCAAAATATGCAAAATGGTAATTTAAAATTGTCGTTCTCTCTTTTTTTTTTCCTACTTTGCATATCATTTCTAATATTTAATTACTTTAATAAAGCAGCATATAAGGATATACACTACTTACCTTTGAAATTACATCTGAAATTTATGATGTCCAACAACAGTGTCCAAAAACAAAAGTGGTTCAGCATCAACATTAGTTATTCTATCTTTGTTTATGTTAACAGTCTTTATATATAACAGTGTTTTTCACATCAGTGTTTTATAATCTGTTAGGTTGTTAGATGTCATCACCTCAGTGTTTTATATGAAACAATTTTTATGACATCAGTGTTTATATGTAACAGTGTTTATCACAACAGTGTTTATATGTAACAGTATTTATCACATCACTTCAGTTGTTTCATCTTTATACTAATAAATAAAAATCAAGTACACTTGGATGATTATTAAGCTCTTCATCTTGATTGTTTGGGTATAGTATTCTTGAAATTGGGTCAAACATTTGATTGTTAAAAGTTATCCACTGCTGAAATACAACCTCTGTTTCTTCAATCTCCGTGTTGACCACTGACTTACCAAACATCAGTGTTTCTAAAACTGTTGGGTATCCACTGATAGGAAAAAATAGCCACTGCTCACTTTTTTATTGTTGACATCCACTGATATTGACCATCAGCGGTTTCCCTAAAAATCACTCACTGCTCACATTTTTATTATTGATGTTGTTAATTATTAATAGATGGAAATTATCAAATCAAAACTAGAATTACAATCAAATCACTATTTTACCTAATCGTTACATTCCAATGTCATAAGAGTTCCTCCAACATTGTTTTCATTATAAAATTTAAAGTTAAATTAAAAATTAAAAAAAAATTCTTGATGGCTATTTGTTCCAAATCAAATCAGTAATTAATGCTAATTTCTTGAGCTTTGGACATTTGAATTAAGCAAAATGTGAATTTTAAATTGACGGTTATTATCTCTTAATTAAAGTTAAAATAAAATTTACAAAAGTCATCATGTCAATTGCTTTCAAATCAACTCATTAATTACTGATAATGTTAGTAATTTTGAAATTCAAAATATGCAAAATGGTAATTTAAAATTGTCGTTCTCTTTCTTTTTATTTCCTACTTTGCATATCATTTCTAATATTTAATTACTTTAATAAAGCAGCATAAAAGGATATACACTACTTGCCTTTGAAATTACATTTGAAATTTATGATGTCCAACAACAGTGTCCAACAACAACAGTGGTTCAGCTTCAACATTAGTTATTCTATCTTTGTTTATGTTAACAGTGTTTTTATGTAACAGTGTTTTTCACATCAGTGTTTTATAGTCTGTTAGGTTGTTAGATGTCATCACCTCAATGTTTTATATGTAACAATTTTTATTGCATCAGTGTTTATTTGTAACAGTGTTTATTACAACAGTGTTTGTATGTAACAGTATTTATCACATCTCTTTAGTGGTTTGATCTGTACTATAAATTGAACAATTGTTTCATATTTATACTAATAAGTAAAAATCAAATACACTTGGATGATTATTAAGCTCCCCATATTGATTGTTTGGGTATAGTATTGTCACGACCCCAGCCCCGGTTTGACCCGGCCAGGAGCCGCGGGACAGGAACCCGTGGTATCTTATGATGTGACAGCGGAAGAATTTTAACAGGATCTTTTAAAACTCAAAATGCCCAATTTATTTTATTCCATTATTTAAGATAAAACCCCGTAATTTACAATAGAGGAATTTAACTAGGAAATTCCCTGATTTATTAAAACATGTTTATTCATTTTAACTGAGCCACCTCTTCAAGCTGGTTAGTGCTCCGTAGCACGTTTCCTTTATTTACAGCAGGTCGTCTAAAACATGTTTTAAAAATATTGTATCAGCGGGGAAATGCTGGCGAGTCACTCAATTTAATAAAATGATACATAGTTATCAATTACAGCATAAGGGCGATTACAATGGCTTCTATCTTATTTTTATCAGGCGTCGTGTCACATTGCGTGACGATGGTCATACCACTATTGGGTCTTTCCCCAAGTAGTGACGATCACTATTAGGATATATTAGCCAAACCAGTGAATATTTAGTAATGTGCACAATACCCCACTAGCCAGTGATTAAGATAACCACAACTTACTCCCTGTAATTATAACATTTGAAAATAATTTGAGGTATTGTAAAACAGTTGATAAAAAGAGAATGACTCACATTGCAGATTTATACGGGCAGAGTTTAGCATACTGATTAGCCTTTTAACCTAAATTTAAAAACATGCACACGAACTAGGTTAGTAACTAATACAGCATTTACGATAACTCACGAGATTAAACCCTCACAACGAATGACAAAGTGCGATACTTAAACATCCATCAAATTCACGACGAATGACAAAGCATAACCCTAATGTGGGCAGCACTTAGACATCCATTGGATAGTTTTAATCGATCGGACATTGAATCGTAGCAGCGATTGAGTTAATACCCGGTATCGTAGAAGCGCCTCACTAATTTAATTGATATTTTCGACTTCAGAGCAGTATAACTCGTGAATTGAAATGAGATTTCGACATTTCTGAATTCCTCGTAACCTGTCCTATTTATAGCTGAATTTTAAGGTTCACGCAGCCCGCGTAAACCTTCAACCGATCCTTACGCGGCCCGCGAGGAGGTCTAGATCGTAGATTAGGGCTAGCGTGTCATACCTAGGCTCGACACGTGTACGACACGTGGATCCGGATGCTGATCCGGTCAAACCCAGAGTTGACGCGGCCCCGCGTAAACTTTCCTTAAGTTTTACGCGGCCCGCCTGAAACCTACTAATTCTGATTTCTTGGGTTTTCATGTACAGTACGGTTTTAGGGGTCAGGGTTTTCACTTACAAATAGTATTGGGACATTTTTAAAAGTCCTTACATTCTCCCCACCTTATTTAAAATCTCATCCTCGAGATTCATTGGAATAAGTGAGGATACTTTCGCTTCATTTCTGATTCTAGTTCCCAAGTGTCTTCGGGTCCTCTTCTGGAATCCCACTTGTTAGTGCATGCATCTGTCGACTTTGTCTTGTATCGAGTCTTAGTCTAGATATGCTAGATCAGGGCACATAGATCGAGAAAATAGGAGAGTTTATAGCCGATTTCGCTTGAATATGAAAATGTAAGAGATTCCGCTCGAAACAGTTTGGAGCGAAATCATATTCTTGCTATTCCGCTCGAACTGGTTCTTGTGTGCTTCGAGCGGAATCAGAGTCCCTATAAATAGGGTTGGAGCGAAATCATTTAGTGAGTGGTAACAGTTACTAATTTCCATACCGAGGTGCTGCCGGTGTGACGTTTGCTTGTAATCATTGTTAATTCAATATACAAGGTGTTTAAAGTGAAGAACTAGCTGTTTCTACCTTTGTTTCTTAGTTTCCGCCTCTGAAACAAAGTAAAACTCCTCTGATAGACTCATTCGGGTCACTCACACGATCCTACACCACTTGACCTTGACTAGCACCAATCTTTTGTGCTTGAGAAACTTGATCTTTCGATCTTTGGTTTGAAGTGGTTTTTCAATAAACTTCAATTTCTCATTTACCTCTATATCTTGGAGAGGTACTACCAGGGATTCGTCTGATAAACATTTCTTGAGATTGGATACATGAAATACGTCATTTACTCCAGCTAACTCTTCTGGTAGTTGTAAACGATAGGCAACTGGTCCTATACGTTGGATCACTGAAAATGGTCCTACGTATCGTGGACTTAGCTTTCCTTTCTTACCGAATCGAACTATTCCTTTCCAAAGAGATACTTTCAAAAGTACTTTGTCTCCAACTTGAAACTCGAGTGGCTTACGTCGATTATCGGCATAACTTTTCTAGCGATCTCGAGCCATCTTTAATCTTTCCTTGATTTGAGTAATCTTGTCGGTAGTTTCTTGCACAGTCTCTGGTCCTGATAATTGACTTTCTTCTATTTCTGCCTAGCAAACTGGAGTTCTGCACTTTCGTCCATACAGTGCTTCGAATGGGGCAGCTTCAATACTTGAATGATAACTATTGTTATAGGAGAATTCAATTAAAGGTAGATGGTCATCCCAATTTCCCCCAAAATCTATTACACATGCTCGGAGCATGTCTTCCAGAGTTTGGATTGTTCTTTCACTTTGCCCGTCTGTTTGTGGATGATATGCCGTACTTAAATTTAGTCGAGTTCCCATTGCTTCTTGGAAACTTTTCCAGAAATGGGAAGTAAAACGACTATCTCTATCTGATACAATGGAGAGTGGAACTCCATGTAAAGATACGACTTCATCTACATACAACTTGGCTAACCTTTCCATGCTAAAGGTTTCTTTCATAGATAGAAAGTGAGCTGATTTGGTTAATCGATCCACAATTACCTAAATTGCATCATTACCTTTTCTGGTTTTGGGTAACTTAGTAACAAAATCCATTGTTATAAGTTCCCATTTCCATACATGCATTTCTAATTGTTGAAGTAAACCTGATGGTTTCTGGTGTTCTGCCTTAACTTGTGAACAAGTAAGACATTTAGAAACATATCTAGCTATATCCTTTTTCATACCTATCCACCAGAAATTATTTCTTAAATCTTGGTACATTTTGTTATTACCAGGATGTATGGTATACCTAGATTTATGGGCTTCTTCTAGAATTTGATTCCTTAATTCTCCCTGCTTAGGCACCCAGATTCGTTTCTTATGGAATCTCCAGATTCTATCACTACCTTGTTCTAAGTCTTTTATTCGTCCTTTCATTCCTTCAGCATCATCCTTGATTGCTGTTTCTTGAACATTTTCAGTTGTTCCATTAAATCTAACTGTAGATTTAATTTAAGAGCACGCACTCGTCGTTGTTTATCATAATACTTACAACTTAGGGCATCTGCAACTACATTTGCTTTTCCTTCGTGATATTGAATATCACAGTCATAGTCACTTAAAATTTCCATCCATCTTCTTTGCCTCATGTTTAATTCTTTTTGCCCAAAGATATATCTTAAACTTTTATGATCTGTATAAACTGTAAACTTACTTCCATACAGATAATGTCTCCAAATCTTAAGGGCAAAAATTATGGCTCCTAACTCTAAATCATGAGTAGTATAGTTTTCCTCATGCTTTTTCAATTACCTTGATGCATATGCAATTACCTTCTTGCGTTGCATTAACACACATCCTAATCCTAGCTTTGAAGCATCACAATATACTTCAAAATCTTCTATTCCTTCTGGTAAAGCTAGAATTGGAGCATTTGTTAACTTTTGCTTCAAAATCCTAAAAGCTTCTTCTTATCTAGGTCCCCACTCAAACTTTGTTGCTTTACATGTTAGCTTAGTTAATGGTACAACTATCTTGGAAAAATCCTTAATAAACCGTCTATAATATCCAGCTAAACCTATAAAACTTCTAATCTCCATTGCTGATTGCGGAACCTTCCATTTAGTAATTGCTTGTATCTTAGCAGGATCTACGTGAATGCCTTCATGATTTACCATATGTCCTAAAAATTGCACTTCTTGTAGCCAAAATTCACACTTCGAGAATTTGGCATACAACTTCTCCTTTCTTAACAAAGTTAAGAGTGCATGCAAGTGCTGACAATGCTCGTCCTGACTTTTGGAATAAATAAGTATATCGTCAATAAAGACAATTACAAATTTATCCAAGTACGGTTTACAGATCCTATTCATCATGTCCATAAATGCTGCAGGTGCATTTGTTAATCCGAAGGGCATGACTGTAAACTCGTAATGACCATACCTAGTTCTCAAAGCAGTTTTAGGTATGTCTTCTTCTTGTACCTTTAATTGATGATATCCGGAGCGTAAATCTATCTTAGAAAAGTATCTAGCTCCCTAGAGTTGATAAAAGAGATCATCAATCCTAGGTAATGGGTATCGATTCTTAATTGTAACCTTATTCAATTCTCTATAATCGATACATATTCGCATCGAACCATCCTTTTTCTTTACAAACAACACTGGCGCTCCCCAAGGGGATGAACTAGGTTGTATAAATCCTTTGCTTAGTAATTCATCTAATTGCTTTTTCAATTCTAGCATTTCAGTGGGTGCTAACCGATATGGTGCCTTGGCTATCAGTGTAGTTCCCGGAATTAGATGAATTCTAAATTCTACCTCCCTATCAGGTGGTAATCCAGGTAGTTCTTCTGGGAATACTTCCAAGTATTCTGATACTACTGGAATGTCCTTAAGCTCTTTTTCTTTAGTGTTAATGATTACTGAAATTATATACACTATTTCTTGTTTTCTGGAATAACTAGCCACTTTCATTTCTGAAATGAACTTCATTGGCTTTCGTGGCTTATCTCCTGTAATCACTACTAATTCTCCGGTGGGTGTATGAATTTCTATGGAATTCTTATCACAAAGAATTCGAGCATGGTTGGTTACTAACCAATCCATTCCTAACACCACATCGAATCTGGCTAATTTCATAGGTAATAGGTTTGCAGAAAATTTATGGCCTAAAAGTTCTATTTTTCCTTCTTGCAAAATCTTATCTATGTTAACAGAATTTCCGTCTGCCGTTTCGACTGTAAAAATCTGCCTAAGTTGGGTTAAAGGTAATTAAGTGCTTGGCAGAATGAAGTATTTATAAAACTTTGGTTTGCACCAGAGTCAAATAATACTTTTGCATAAACGTTGTGAACTAGGAACGTACCAGCTATCACATCAGGAATCAATTCGGCTTCCTGAGTCATCAGTTGAAAGGCTCTTACATTCTTCTTGGTAGTTCCTTCTGCAGGTTTAGCTTTGTTATCAGCTGGTTTGACTAATTTAGGGCAGTCTGGCCTAATATGTCCAGCTTCTCCACAGTTGTAGCAAACTGTGAATTTCTTCTTCCTGCAGTCTTTCTCTTGATGCCCCGGAATTTTGCAAAAATTGCAATATCCCTTGCATCTTCCAGAACGCTTCCTTTTACAAGAATTGCAAAATGGACCAGTGGAAGATTGCCCAGTCCCCCTTCTTTTAAAATTGTTACGGTTACCCATACGGAATCCTTGGGTAATCTTTTGGGCTAATTCCTTTTTCCTGGTTTCTTCTCGTGTACGTACCAGTCCGTCAGTTAGGGTGTTAGCTAATTCCACAGCATCATCAATAGTGCGTGGTCTCGCAGCTTTGTCAATGTCACGGATTTCGCCAATTAATCCTCAAATATAACGGGAAATAAGCACCGGCTCTGGCGAAGCCAGGGTAGGTACAACTCTCGCATATTCGAAGAATGTCGAAGTATACCCTCTACAGTCTACATCCATCATTCGATGGTTTAGGAATTTATTCGCCATTTGCTCTTTCTCATATTCGGGACAGAATTTTCTTTCCATTAGATTTTTAAATTCTTCCCAATTCATGGCATAGGCCACATTTCTTCCTTTGGCTTGAAGTACTGTATTCCACCATTCTAGCGCCCCTTCTTTGAAAAGATGTGACGCGTACATGACTTTGTCGTCCTCGGCACATTTACTTATTGTAATTACTGCTTCTGTTTTCTCTAACCAACGCAGTGCAGCAGTTGCTCCTTCGTTGCCTGCAAATTCAGCCGGTTTACAGGCAAGAAACTTCTTGTAAGTGCAACCAGGCATTGCAGCTTTCATTTTCTTAAGGAGCGGAGCTTGCATCCCATTGTTGTTGTTATTAATATGATTTCCGCCTCCATTTACACTATTACTGAAATTATCTTCCTGAGTTCGTTTACTAGGAACAATTTGTTGAGGTTCGATTGGATTTCGAGCAGCAGCAAGGATTGCTGGAATAGCATTGGCTATTCCCTGAGCAACGATATTTTCTATATCTTGCCTATTTAGAAATTGATCCTCATTGCTGTGCTCGGATTGATTACCCTCGTTAACTTGTTCATTACCAGCGTTTGCCATCTGGTAATAAATTTTATATAATTAATTAGTATAAATAAGAAACAACCAAATATAATAATTTAATCGCACATAATCACATAAACAAATATACATCCAAAATTGTAAAGTTCTCAACTTCTATGTTTATATTTTATAATATGCTTCGGTACATACTGTTTTCTTACAACCGTTTTATTGTTTATTTTACACATACTGGTTTTTATTATTATTATTATTATTATTATTATTATTATTATTATTATTATTATTATTATTATTATTATTATACAAACACAGTTTCATAATCCCCTTTTTCCCTTGTCAGCTAGCATATTTAAAAGCGATGTTCCCTCTCATCGTATTTCCAGGAGATTTGTCCTCCTATTTCCCGGATCCTATTCCCTGCATCCATTAACTCCTCGCCGAAATGGCGAAGTTCAGCTAAATTCTCATTACTCATTGGTGGATTTGGTATAGGTTCTGGGTCGAACTGAGGGAACAAGGTATAGGGGCTGTTGAGGAGGTTTTGAAACTGCCAGTCGTTAGTCCACCACTCATCCATTTGTCCTAGAGGTTGAGTGTGGATCATAGGGTCTGGAATGGCTGGTTCTAGATTTATTGGGATTTGAGTTTCAGCAGGATAAGGGTAAAGGTTGTTATTAATAGGTCTAATGGTATCACAGCTTGCTAGTATGAAATCTAGCTCTTCCTGCAACGTCATTTCCTTGGTTGGCTTAGAGCTTTCTCCAATTTATTGCTTAGAACTTTCCCCAATTTCCATCCCTGCTTGCCTTGAATCTTCCTCAATTTCTATCCCTTTTCCTTTATCCATGGGGTTCTCTATCTTAGGAATTCTCCTAGTTGCTGGTTTCCTTCTGCGTACACGTCTCCAACCTACAAATCTTCTTCTTTTCTTAGGTTTTGCTTTCTCCAGAGGTGGAGCTTGAAATTCTATAGGTTTTTCCACATCAGCAAAGTAACAATTCTTTAGAAACTTCTATGTTCACATGATAGAGGTTGAGATTCTCTAGGGCTCCAGATAACTCATTCATGTTGTTTTAGTATATAAAAAAAATACTAAGTTAAGATTTTATAACAAAATTTCACAGATAACCTTCAAGTATTATTGCATACCGTGTGACTTAATTTAATACAAAGTTTGACTGACAATAAAAATTGTAAAATAGATGCAAATTACAAATCATGGGTTGGTAGACGGGCAACAAGTTGCGCCGCCACCCCCTTTTGAATTGCAAATCCTACTCGGCTAAACACATAACTATGGCCTACAGACACTGTCGCATGCGCAAGTGCTGCCTTTTGAACCCGCTTCAAGAAACCGGACGCCACAGGGGCCAGACAACCAAAGGTATCGAACGCGAAAGGAAGGAAGACATGTTGATTATCTATGCAGGCCTGCTCGTGCTTGGATATTTTCCCCGCCTCAGCCTTCCGCGTCGCTTGCCCTGAAACAAAACCACTGCCCCTGAAACCGGCAAGAGGCGACACCCCCGTGAGATCAATGCAAGCATGCTTACCCCCGGACCATCCAAAAACCAGCACATCGGCTGGTCGAAGGGAAGACCTCCCCTCCTTCGGGTCCGTTAGGAAATTAACTGGAGCCTCTTTTTTAGCAGCGATACCAGCTCGCTTGAGAACGTCAAACAACACATCTCTAACTAGATCGTGTCTGTACTTAAAGCCAGGAAGCTCTTTGCAGTGAAGGGCATGTTCCCCGAAGCTATCAAGACACACCTTCCGACAAACAGGGCACGGTTCATCCTCAGGGTACAACGGTATCATCAAACGATATTTGAGGACAGACCGATATTCTACTGCCAACATACATTGCCCCAAGCCCTCGATCGGGATAACAGTAAGGAAATCTTGAGCGTGGGGGGCTCGTAAACAATCAAAAACAGCTTTTTGCCGAGGGGATAACCCGAAAACACCAGATTTCCTTCACGGTTTTACCATAAAAAGCACTCGCCAAAATAGTTTGAGGTTCACGGGGGGCGGTGTCTTTATTAGCAAAACCGCCAAGGTCAACATTAGGAAGAACGGCTTGTAAACCATCCAACGCAGCCCTAAATTCCGAATCCAAATCACCCATACAACAAGCTCGCAGAATATGATCTTGAAGTTCCAAAGATTGCACCCTGGAGGCCACGAAGGCAAAAGACGAGACATCCCCCGCCGATAGTAATCCAAGCCCACCCTCCTTGATTGGCAAGGAAGCCAATCGCCATTGCAAGTCCCCAAAGAACGGCCCCCCGCCAACCACAATATCATCAATGGCTTGCCGAAGTCCTTCATCAAACAAAGTAACAGCCGCTCCAACATAAGATGGTTGGCATGTGCGGAGACCAAAGATAAGCTTGGCAACTCCCATGCACGAACGCAGTAAAAGGAGTTCACATTGTGGATTTTTAAGTTGCGGGAGTACCCTCATGAGATCGACAGCCCGGGAAGCCCTCTTAACAGCCAGGTCACTGATGAAGTCCCGATCACGGCTGACGGCACCCCCCAATAACTTGACTCCCAGCTTAGGCCTCCCAATATCCTCTGGGAACAACCCCGCAGCAAACTTCTCCCCATTGCATGATGGCCAGTAGGGGTGTGCAAAAAACCGAATTAACCGAACCATAACCGAATTAACCGATAAAACCGAACCGAAAAAACCGAACCAAATAAAAAACTGGTGGGTCGGTTAATGGTTTTTTTGAAAACCGAATGTAGCAGGTCGGTTATGGTTATAATTTTTTACATAACCACCATAACCGAACCGAACCGACATGTAATAAGTCTTTGTGGGATTTAGGACTTTTCACCATATTTTTAATATTTGATTTTTTTTTACTGAAGATTTTTAGTACTTCTTGGTTTTTCATTTCATTTTGTGGTTTTGGTTGAATATTTCATATCACTTTATTTGAATATTCGATTATATGTATTTTTTTAATTTTAATACTATGTAATATACTAATATATACAAATATGCAATAACAATTTATTCCATGTTAAAAAAATTAAACTATTTTTAGCTAAGCTAAATACACGGTTAACCACCCATAACCGACCCGCTATAACCATCAAAAGCGAATAACCATAACCACCATAACCGATCGGTTATGGTTTTTCAATAACCGACATCGCGGTTATGGTTATGGTTTTTGGTTAAAACCGACCCAAACCGACCCATGCACACCCCTAATGGCCAGAACAATTCAGTCTTCCGAACATTTAGTTGGTGGCCCAAAGAAGGGCCTTCCCTTGAGATAACGTCTAAAGCCTTAGCCACTTCATGAACAGGACCAATAATCGTACCATCATCAAGGTACCAAGCATGAAAAAGCAGGTGACACTGCTCTTGGACCCGGGTAATGAGGGGGTGGAAAGCCAGAGCAAACAGTAAAGGTCCTAGCGGATCCCCCTGCTGAACCCCGGTGGTAGACCAAATGCAGTTATCCCTTACATAAAGCCTAGCAGGTTGACCATACAAAAAATTCACCCATGGGGATAGGGACGGACAAACTCGATGCACCTCCTTTAACATTGCCGACCTATCCACCAGGTTAAACGCATTAGAAAAGTCAATGGTCAGCATGACCAACGATCCATCTGCATGATAGCAATCAAGAAACCTATTTGCACTATGTAGAACCGCTTCTGCCCCATTGGGGATTCCAACCCCAAATTGGAAGTCCCTCAAGTAGTTAACCATATCTTCCCTAAGACGGCGCATTGCCACCTTAGAGACAAGCCGTCTCCAAATAGCTCCAACTGCGATCGGCCGTACCCCATTGTCCGGCTTAAGAAGAGGGGTTAGAGGGGCCGAGGCAACAAATTCTGCCAGAGAAGCCGGACACCGTCCAGCCAGCCAAAGATTAACCACCCCCATGATAGCTTGAAGAACCCCACCTGTAACAACAGATCCTTCTCCGCACAAAGCATCAAGAAGATGCTGAGCCCGTAACCCGTCTCTACCACACGAAGTCCCTTTCAGAAATGATTTAATACCCCCTAAGACATCCTCCACATCTACCACCAATGATTGATCAGCGAACAATGGGCCTGGCAACAAGGGAGGAGGAAAAACAGGATGTTTATCAAGCAAAGCCTGCATGGTAGCGCCATTACAGGGGGCTACCCCAGAAGAAGAGAGAACTTTCACAGCAGCCGTGAAATGTCCATCTGCCACTTTTCAGAGACACTGCTTAACATTTACACTGGTCTCCGACCGGGCAGCACCACCTAAAACCTTGTCAGAAGCAGGAGAGGGGCTCCCTTGATCAGTGAACAAATCTCTAATAAGGTCACAACAACCAGCTCCATCCCCCCATACCGAGAGCGCACGCTGGATGGCAGAACACTGCAAAGATTTACGATTCCCCGATTTACGCTCCTGCCTACACGAAGGTCTAAAAACCTTGAGCGTGCAGCGAGGTAGCACCATTAACTTAACCCAAGCTTCGATAGAGTGAGGATGTGCTAAAACCCCCCGTAGGGAAAGGGAGAGAGCCTGTGCGAAAGCCATCCGACAACTGTAAGGGATGCTCTTGACAGTCTTCATAGGGAGGCTAAAAACACGTTCCAAAAGTGACACATCAAGGGCAATACCCCCACTCTCAACAGGTTCAACAGGGGGGACCGGTGGGCATAACCCCACTATGTAGCTATCCTCACAGTCGCGGTCCCCTTGAAATTTGACCACCCGATCAGCATGATGACAAAAACGCGATAGGCCGTGCAAAGACATACACTCCCCGCATAACCACTGCCCAACTGTCTTAAGAACCACTCCCGTAGCCTGAAAGAGGTTCCCGTCAAACGAAAGGGCTTCGCGCAAAGAAACTTTACGAGTTTCAGAGGATAAATGGTCACTTTTCAAATGGCCAATCATCCGCAAAACCCTTCTAGACCCCTGCCGGCCACCCGAACAACAATGGAACCCACTAAATGGGCACGCCAAAAACCCAAGAGACGAACTCAGCTCCGAAGAGGTGCCAAGAACACCATTACGCACCATGGTCAATAAGAAAAAAAAAAGACCCACGCAACGTATAATGGTTAATTTGTCGATAAAATAGCTGAAATAACCTCAAGACATTTCATCGAACACCTGGCGTGCAAATCACAACCACTGATTTCTCAAAGAAGTTTAAAAATATCAGCTAGACATCTGAACAAACCTGTGATTGTTTTTGTTTGATGTTCATTGAGAGTAGAAAGATGATAGTTGTCTGCTGTGATTAAAAAAGAAGATGAATGCTAACGGTAAGTTTAGGGGTGATTTGTGAATACGAAAAAAACGAGAGAAAGTAGGTCTGGGTTAAAAGCTTAAAATGAAATGAATGATTTTAGGGTTTGAATTTTTGATAAGAAATTATAGATCCGGTAACAGGCAGTGGTTTTGTAAGGAGGTGAGAGCGGTGGACGTCGGAGAGATGCGGTGGGGTATGGTGGTTTGGGGCGGTGGGAGGGCGGAGAGCGGTGGGGAGAAAGTGCAATTAAATAACAAATATTCATTCACAGTGACAGTGAAGTAGTAAATAACAAAACATGGAGGCCCATCTTCACCGTTCAAAAAATGTTGTTGTTCTTCTTGTTCTAATCATCTCTTTAGCTGCAACTCTAGGGTTTATTTATTTATTTACTGGGTAAAGTTTCTGGTTTGTAGATGATAAGGGTTGCTAGAACTGAATTAGGATATTTAAAGATTTGTATTTACTGCTACAGTGGCTAGCATATAAAGATCCGCCTATTTTTCATCTAATTTATCTTCCCATGGTGGGTTATTGCCTAGTTCCTGAGTTTCCTGATTAATCTTCACTTCTTTTGATTGTGACTTCTTTTTTTTCTCCTGACTTTTTCTAATAATAAGACTTCTTTTCTTAGGAGAAAGTGGTTCCTCATATTGTGTTTTTCGAACAAATATTCCTTCCTCAGGATCTACTGAGTATCTTGAGGAATTTGATCGGGATGAACTTCCCTTTTCTTTTGGTGAAGTATCTAATTTATGGTAGATATCCGAAAGTCTTTTCTTACCCATACTGTAAATAAATATTCAAATAATAAAACATATAATCACAAAATCACTGATTTGGTAATCAGGAAAATTAAGTATTTTGAAATACTTAATAGGCTTAAATCAGTAGCTCGTTCAGTGGCTCTAATACCACATTTTCCTGTCACGACCCCAGCCCCGGTTTGACCCGGTCAGGAGCCGGGGGACAGGAACCCGTGGTATCTTATGATGTGACAGCGGAAGAATTTTAACAGGATCTTTTAAAACTCAAAATGCCCAATTTATTTTATTCCATTATTTAAGATAAAACCCCGTAATTTACAATAGAGGAATTTAACTAGGAAATTCCCTGATTTATTAAAACATGTTTATTCATTTTAACTGAGCCACCTCTTCAAGCTGGTTAGTGCTCCGTAGCACGTTTCCTTGATTTACAGCAGGTCGCCTGAAACATGTTTTAAAAATATTTTATCAGCGGGGAAATGCTGGCGAGTCGCTGGCGAGTCACTCAATTTAATAAAATGACACATAGTTATCAATTACAGCATAAGGGCGATTACAATGGCTTCTATCTTATTTTAATCTGGCGCCGTGTCACATTGCGTGACGATGGTCATACCACTATTGGGTCTTTCCCCAAGTAGTGACGATCACTGTTAGGATATATTAGCCTAACCAGTGAATATTTAGTAATGTGCACAATACCCAACTAGCCAGTGATTAAGATAACCACAACTTACTCCCTGTAATTATAACATTTGAAAATAATTTGAGGTATTGTAAAACAGTTGATAAAAAGAGAATGACTCACATTGCAGATTTATACGGGCAAAGTTTAGCCTACTGATTAGCCTTTTAACCTAAATTTAAACAACATGCACACGAACTAGGTTAGTAACTAATACAACATTTACGATAACTCACGAGATTAAACCCTCACAACGAATGACAAAGTGTGATACTTAAACATCCATCGAATTCACGACGAATGACAAAGCATAACCCTAATGTGGGCAGCACTTAAACATCCATTGGATAGTTTTAATCGATCGGACATTGAATCGTAGCAGCGATTGAGTTAATACCCGGTATCGTAGCAGCGCCTCACTAATTAATTGATATTTTCGACTTCAGAGCAGTATAACTCGTGAATTGAAATGAGATTTCGACATTTCTGAATTGCTCGTAACTTGTCCTATTTATAGTTGAATTTTATGGTTCACGCGGCCCGCGTAAACCTTCAACCGATCCTTACGCGGCCCGCGAGGAGGTCTAGATCGTAGATTAGGGCTAGCGAGTCATACCTAGGCTCGACACGTGTACGAAACGTGGATCCGGATGCTTATCCGGTCAAACCCAGAGTTGACGCAGCCCGCGTAAACTTTCCTTAAGTTTTACGCGGCCCGCCTGAAACCTACTAATTCTGATTTCTTGGTTTTTCATGTACAGTAAGGTTTCAGGGGTCAGGGTTTTCACTTACAAATAGTATTGGGACATTTTAAGAGTCCTTACAAGTAATATTGAAATTGGTTCAAACATTTGATTGTTAAAAGTTATCCACTGCTGAAATACAACCTCTGTTTCTTCAATCTCCGTGTTAACCACTGACTGTCCAAACCTCAGTGTTTCAAAAACTGTTGGGTATCCACTGATAGGAAAAAATAACCACTGCTCACTTTTTTATTGTTGACATCCACTGATATTGACCATCAGTTATATATTGAAATTATCAAATGAAAACTAGAATTACAATCAAATTACCATTTTACCTAATCGTTACATTCCAATGACATAAGAGTTCCTCCAACATTGTTTTAATGATAAAATTTAAAGTTAAATTAAAAAATAAAAAAAAAATCTTGATGACTATTTGTTCCAAAATGGTAATTTAAAATTGACGTTCTCTCTTTTTTTTCCTACTTTGAATATTATTTCTAATATTATTTAATTACTTTAATAAAGCAGCATATAAGGATATACGCTACTTACCTTTGAAATTACATTTGCCACTGCATTCAACTAAAATTTTTAATGGAGAGTCGGTAAGCTTGAATCCCAACCTTGATATTTTTTTAAGAACATCCATGCTTATTGTATTATCATATTACGTTTAGCAATAGATATATTTTGCTTATTCCTTTTTTATGTACAGTCTTCAAATGGAGGTTGCAAAGGTTAGCATGCTTAATGATCTTAATACATACTCAAACAACTATTCGATTAGAGTGAAGATTGTTAGCATTTCGAAGAAGATGATGAATGATAACAAAAATGAAATATATCGTCTTGATATGATCTTCATGGATGAGATGGTACCGTATATATTTGTCTTATAATTTTTTTGGACATATGAATATCCAAATGTTATATAACATCTTTTTCATTTAATCGGATGTTTCATATTCTTAGGGAACTATGATACAAGCCAGCTGTCTGCATAAGATGCTAGGAAAATTCAAAGACTTCCTTCAGTTGGATGAATGTCTTCTTATCACCAAACCGTCTCTTGCTACTAATAAGTTCTCTGCTAAGTATACCAAGAGAAATGACAAAATATCACTGTATTTCTATACTTCTGTTGAGAAATGCCTTGACTGGTATGGACCGAAATACCGTTTTAATTTCGTTAACCTCAAGGATGTTGTTAAAAATAAAATTGAAGTTAATACAGTTATTGGTATGTAAATCACTACATGATATATATCTATTGTTTTGTCTTATTGTTTTTTTTATTGTTATCTCTTCTTAATGCTGTTTTCTTTTAACAATATATTTTTGTTTATAGATTAGATTGGTTATTTGGATGTATGTTTCAATCTAGAGGATACATCAAAGAAGGATGGGAGCAAGGGCAAGAGACTTAATCTTAGACTTGAAGACCTTGAGTGAGTTCATTTTATTAAGTTGTTGCATTTTGACGTTTAAATCATTACAAGGTTGCTTGATGTTATTATGTTTTATCTTAATATTTTAGAGGCTAAAAGTGTCCGGTTACTTTGTGGGATGGTTTTGTTATTGACATGTTTGCTTACATGAATGATAAGAAAAGAGAGAAATATGTTGTTATCCTTTGTCATTTTGGTATGGTCAACCTTTACAAAGGTACAATTTAAACTTAATTAGTTTATTTTTTTTATTTTTAGTAATTTATCTTTATATTTATTTATATGTTTTAAATTTGACACTATTTATATTGATCTACATTTGGTTTTATTTTTAAATTCAGGCAAGCATGGAGTTGCAAACGGGTTTGAGCTTAGCAGACTTTTTATTGACACTGACATTGAAGAGATATCCTCTTTTAGGAAGAGGTATCGTTAGTAATATGCATATAAACATTGAACAGTATTATTTTGTACTTACATTTACTTTTTACTTTTTACGTTTTAATTTGATCACATGAATCTGTTTAGGTATGTAGAGAAAATTTCTGCTTCATCTTCATCAATTGAGCATGTTGGTTCAAACGTTATCTCAAGTGTTGAAGATGAGTTTCTTAATAACCCTGATTTCATGCTTATTGGTTTCCTTGTAACCATATCAATGGTGTGTATTTTCTTATAAGTACTCTACATGCTGAGTTTTTTTATAGTCTTTTCTAAGTGTTATTATTTTTGTTTGATATTGATAGACAAAGAAGGTTTTGGTTCTTGGCACAATCACAGCTATATGCACTGATAAACTTTGGTATTACAATGGTTGTAACCACTGTAAGTCAGGTGTGGAGGAAAGATTTGTAACGAAAGAAAATGCGGATGGTTCATTTGATGTTGATCATGCAAAATCGTTGGTGTGTACAAATGATAAATGTGAAGGAGTCGACATCTATTCTATTCCGCGGTTTGAGATTACAGTTTTATTTCCTTATACTAAATACTAATATGAACCACACTTTTGTTATTAGTAATACTAATGTTTTCATTTGTTTTTAACTTTGATAGGTTCAAGATACCTATTAGGGTGCAAGACTCTTCCGGTACTGTGTCTTTGACACTGTTTGATTTTGAAGCTTACAAGATTCTTAAGAAAACTGCCAAAGATTTACTTTCAATCCAAGATCTGGTAACAAATACATGCATTCAGTTATTTGGCCATGTAGTAAATATAATTTAAAATTATTTTTTATAAAATTGTATGTTCTCAATTATGGAATCATTCTACTCATTGTAATTTATATTAATTTTTATAAAATCATAGGTTGTTAATTCTGGAGAGATACCGAACCCATATCCTGAGATCTTGGACACAATGATTGGAAAGAGGTATGCGTTCATCATAAGTGTTAAAGACTATAACATTGAGCATCAGGTTGAAAACTATGGTATTTCAATGGCCACTAACGATGATGAGATCCTTGCCGCGTTCTGCGTCAAATTCAATCTTAACCAGGTGTAACATCCGTCTATTTATTTAAAGATTTTCGTTTAAAATACGAAAATCAACATGGAATTATATGTAAATACTGTCGAATAATACGGGTGAATTAAAACTTTTACAATTTGAAAATAATACCAATTAACATGTTTGATAATCGTCCTTTAACAAAACAACGATACATAGTGCGGAAGCTTATTTCTTGATTGTGTTCGGTTCTTCGTTGTGCTTGATCGACCGCCGGTGCTAATTTAATACCTGAAACTCATAAAACATGAGTTGGATTAGTCATACGTATCTTAGAACGTATTTAAACGAGTTCGGAGTTCGAAATAAACGAAAGACAAAAGATTTAGTTTTTCTGCCACTGGCTTACGGACCGTAAGCATGGACCCTTACGGTCCGTAAGTGTTTCTCGCGGGTCGCGGCAGGATTATAGAATCCTGTCGCGTGTCGCCTGGGATGCATATTTCCAGCAGGTTCAGATCTGTGTCCTGCATTTTCAGCAACGATGGTTTTTACGGAAACGGCCATAACTTCTTCGTTATTGATCCGTTTTACGCGATTCTTTTTCCTACGCGTCCGTAATTTAATTCTCCATCTAATGGAGTTAAAACCCAACATCCTACATAATAAACTTTCAGACTTCTAAGCCTTCGACCCGTTACCTTTTTACCGAATTTTAACCCGTTTAAGCATTTTATCAAAAAAAACGTATTTGTTTGATTCCTATATCTCAAACACTTCTTCAAATTAATGTTACCTACCATATTAGGTTCTAATCATAGGTTTATTACACAATTTAAACCCGTTTTCGCTAGTACGCTTATTTTGACCCGTTAAGGGTGTTTTAAGCACTTTAAAGCATGAAATCGCTTTCATTCATTTCTAGCATCTTATTCCTACATTTCTTATCAAGTAATGTTCCACTACAACTATATGTGTGTTGTTTAATGTGGATATCTAAATGTTCCGAGTTTTACCCCTCGGATTATCATCTTACGGCAAAGATTCATTTAAAGTCTTTCGACCCAAGAACTTACATCTTTCACTACGCATACTCATTCTAAGCATGTATTTAATCCTAAAATTCATTTCCGAACCACCTTTTAAGGTCGTTCGTCCGAATTAGCTTACAAGGGCAAATTGGTCAATTTTTCACCCTTCTTTTACTACAAGGACTTTTAAATACTTGATTGACTCAAAATCCAACCTTTTATCTATAATTCTTGTTTGTAAACCCATGTGCTTCTAAAACACTATAATCTTAACTCAATTTGTTCGGTTTACCTAAAAGATAACCGAATATCTATATTTTAACCTTGTCTAACTCTTATAGAACACCAAATTCTACATGATGAGTTGTGTTATTATACATACCTGGCTCGGATCAGTATATTGACCCGTTTACATAACCTTTGCGTTAAATCTTTCTAGTTAGAGCAACGCAAGCTTATGTTATTCCTGTGATTACAAAACTCAACAAGCGATTTATCAATTGTTATTGTCAAATGGTGTTAACAACACCATTCGACCCATTTAGTCTAATTGACCATTTGTCCGCATGAGATGGTATTTAATTACCATTCTATCCCTTTAAACCTATCCCGGTTTTCCCATGAACCCGTTTTGCTTAAAAAAACCGTTTTTATCTATTCATCATTACATGACTAATTTACCATTTTACTCCTTTTACCATAACTCATGATTTGTTGTCTAGTGATCTTCATCACTTCAACTAGACATCCAAATTCATACTCAATTCTAAATTCAAGTCTATTAGTAAAAATTACATAACAAACATAACGTAACAAAATCGTGGTTACGTACCTTTTAAGCACACCTTTCTAGCGTGTATCACTTCCGGCTTGTCCAATTGACGACCCGGATTCTTTACCTATAGAGTTCCATTCACAACCACATTTAGAACTCTTTTGTAGCCAAAAATCGAACAATTCATTATGATATTCAAATCTGCGTTTTGTCCGATCTTTAACGTTTTACTCCTCACTTAGGCGGTTTTAACAAACACCTAGCGGGTCAGATTTTTACATAACCATTACTAGGTTCTTGACATGTTACTTTCATCTACTTTCACTTCAATTAACAATTCTATACTAAATTTTAACATCAACAATCTCAGATTCGCCACACGAATTCAGATTTCACTAGAATAAGAACCATAATTCTAGTGTTTATTTGGTTTCTACAAGCTCACTAATCACCTACAATGGTGATCATAGTTTCCACTAAAATTTCACATGATTTCAGCTTGTGTTTGTCTAGGGTTTGTCCCTAGACACTATAGTAGTTCCTAAATCATCATAACATACACATGCAACTAGAATTTCAGATTATTCCCAATTCATGAGAATTTCAAGTTGAAAGATTTCTCAAAATTTTACATACCTTGTAATCCCCTTGTGATGAGGATCAGTAATCTAGGTTTAGAATTCGATTTGAACTTGGATTGAACCTTCAATTTGCAAGATTACTGAAGTTTTAGGGTTTTGAAGGAGTGGGGATCGCCCCCTGCTTGCTCTGATCGACCAGACCCCCAAAATGGGGTGTTTGGTTTTGTTTTTATATGTTTAATAAAAATCAAGTTTCAATTTTAACAATATTGGCCCCTCTAATTTGGTTAGTTAATTAAGTAGGGCACAACCTACTTATTTCTAGCACTATTCCCCCACTTATTAACTAGGTTAAACATTCCTAATTAAATTAGTTGGTTTTGGCAATCTATGACTAAGTTTAGTTTAAGTCCCGTTAACTCGGGCCTTCTATAAACTTTATTTCCCAAACGCATTCTTTTCTCTTTTTATTAAATATTGGATATAATTATATAATAATCCTAATATTTTCTGGCTTAATTTCACCACTAACGGTTCCTTAGCCGTATGTTAGTATTAGCGTGGTTTGATTTCCAAACCCGTTTTTGGGGTGTTACAAATCTACCCCCCTTAAAGAGGTTTCGTCCTCGAAACCTTTTCTTACATAATTCATTGAGTTTAAACTCAATGTATTCGATCCGAGAAATATTTTTAAACCTTACTTATACTTTTTAACCAATCGTTAGTATTACCCGAAAAGTATGGTAACATCTTTTTGGTTACTAATTGTCTACATATCTTATACGACATAGGGTAACTTCGAAATAACGTAATCTCGTTATTTCCACTAGTTTAGTTAACTTAGCGATATCCATCGCTTTCATATACTATCGAATTCCTTATGAATCTGTTACTTTTTACCGCTCGCTTGGTTATAATGTGATTTTGCTTCACGTTACATTTCCCAACCGTGATCGTGTCACATCCTGTTTAGTTTGTATCAACCTTTCATTTTCGAAAATATCACTTTTCGAATATATCGTCTTGCGCCTATCAGTGTCAAGACTTGAACCTTTCATGCTTATTATTCAAATTCTTATTAGAATTTATATTTGTAAAAACGTTATTTCTTACTAAAATCGAAGTTTTAGTTTTAGGATCTTTTCTTTAACTTTTGTCAATTATCCATACCATGATATGGACGGTCCATAATTTATTCTTTTAAAATCTTTGTTTTATACGGGGAATCGTAACAAGTTCCCTTACCTCGCACTATCGACCCGTAGGTTCCTTCACTTAACCTCGTAGGCTATTTCCTTAGGCTTTCACCTCTTTGAGGCGAGGCCCTTATGATCCTTTTGCTTCAATTCATGACCCGTGGGTCATTTTGGCCCCGTAGACCTTTACACTAATTAGTATCCCGTAGGTTATGATGATCCCGTAGTTCATCTTTTATTCGAGTTTTTATTCAAATGTGTATACATTTATATACGTGTGTGGCGCTAAGGCACCCCTTCTTATGTTTTAGAATTATTCACCTTTACTTTTTGAATTTCGTTTGACCTTGACCGTAGTCTAAGGCTTCATTGTTTTCTTTTGAATTATCTTTCCGACTTCTTGACTCCTAACGTCAAATACACGTCGGTTTGCCCTACACTTACCGTTACCCGGTTCTTACCTATACTTCTTTACGACCCATTACCCGGGTCCTTCTATCTTATTGTTTTTAGCTTTCCGGTTCCACCGGTTTGCGTTTTCCTATATATATTCCTTTATGACCTACCACGTAGGTTCATTAATGTTTCGCACTTCCATTATTCAGTTTGCACTTACTTGCACTACCAAGTTTTTGTACCTTATTTATCTCGTTTGACTTGTTCGTGTGAAATTTCATCACTTGTGAACATCAAACTCCATTCTTTATTCGACCCGTTCAACTTTAAAATAGTTGAGCGTAGTTACCAACATTTCTGTTTGCAAATTCTCATTGTCTTTTAGTCATGACTCATATTCCGAGTCTTTTGACTTTCTATTTCGCGTTCCCGTCTCTCGGTTTACGCGTTCTTTCCAAATCCTACCCATTCATCGGGTATCTTTACCGTAATCATTTTCAAGTAACCATTCTTATATGGTTTTAGACGTTATTTTCATTTATTTGGTCGTCTTAGCGAGATCCATTGCTTTTATTCTAATTAATCATTTATTCTTTATTCAATTCGTTTGACTTGTCCATGTGAATTTCATCACTTGTGACAGTCAAAGTTTTATCCCTATGCCTTAGCATTCCTATTGGTCGGTCTGTATTTTTCTTTTTACCTGATTCTCGTCCCTTCTCTCGGGCTCGTTATCCTTACGTAATACGCTTCCGTCATCCGACTTACGTTTACGTTTACTATCAAATATCTTGCTTATTTGATTCATTTGGGTACCATTTAAGTTAGTCCCATTCACCCCACCCTTACTACATCGAACATAAATGTGTCCGCTATAAGAAGTTCATGGTATCATATGCCACTACTTACTTGGCCAGAGTAAGCGATTAACACATGACACGCATGACCTTTTTATAGTTTTCACATCACGCCCTATGTAAGTAATGCCTCTATTTGTTTCTCTTGGAAACAATATCCCGAATACATTTTCTATTCGGGTTTTTCCAAGTTTTTAATCTACATATGCAACTTTCAATTTCTACATATTTGTTGCATATTACTATTTGTGCAATCATATTTAAAATGTGCACCTGGTAATGTTTGCCCCGATGGGCGTTCCTTGCCATTAACCTTGTTTGCGGTCGTTACGCGATTTAGTCCTCGGTGAGCATGCTCCTCTTGTCATACTTCGGACCGGTCCATCATCATATCCACAATTCGTTTGACTCTCGTCGTCTTCAAACGCAAGTGTCCTTCAACTAAAACATTTTCAAGAGTTAGTAATATCAACTTTAATAATCACCCGTATTATAATACAAGGCTTTCCTACTATATGCGTCAACGCGCGTAATTTCGTTGACTTTATCAATCCTTTACCGATTTTTGATTGGAGTAACGTGTATCTCACGATAACTCTGCGTGTTATTTATAACACTTTAGACTCATACAATACCATTAATATACATGTAACTTACCGGATTTGCGATCAAGCCTCGAACCGAACATCAATCTTTATTAAGAGCATAAGGTTTAAGTCCAAGCATAGTTTTCCCACCATACTTGAATCTCTTAAACCAAGGCTCTAATACCAACTTGTAACACCCGTCTATTTATTTAAAGATTTTCGTTTAAAATACGAAAATCAACATAGAATTATATGTAAATACTGTCGAATAATACGGGTGAATTAAAACTTTTACAATTTGAAAATAATACCAATTAACATGTTTGATAATCGTCCTTTAACAAAACAACGATACATAGTGCGGAACCTTATTTCTTGATTGTGTTCGGTTCTTCGTTGTGCTTGATCGACCGCCGGTGCTAATTTAATACCTGAAACTCATAAAACATGAGTTGGATTAGTCATACGTATCTTAGAACATATTTAAACGAGTTCGGAGTTCGAAATAAACGAAAGACAAAAGATTTAGTTTTTCTGCCACTGGCTTACGGACCGTAAGCCTGGACCCTTACGGTCTGTAAGTGTTTCTCGCGGGTCGCGGCAGGATTATAGAATCCTGTCGCGTGTCTCCTGGGATGCATATTTCCAGCAGGTTCAGATCTGTGTCCTGCATTTTCAGCAACAATGGTTTTTACGGAAACGGCCATAACTTCTTCGTTATTGATCCGTTTTACGCGATTCTTTTTCCTACGCGTCCGTAATTTAATTCTCCATCTAATGGAGTTCAAACCCAACATCCTACATAATAAAATTTCAGACTTCTAAGCCTTCGACCCGTTACCTTTTTACCGAATTTTAACCCGTTTAAGCATTTTATCAAACAAACGTATTTGTTTGATTCCTATATCTCAAACACTTCTTCAAATTAATGTTACCTACCATATTAGGTTCTAATCATAGGTTTATTACACAATTTAAACCCGTTTTCGCTAGTACGCTTATTTTGACCCGTTAAGGGTGTTTTAAGCACTTTAAAGTATGAAATCGCTTTCATTCATTTCTAGCATCTTATTCCTACATTTCTTATCAAGTAATCTTCCACTACAACTATATGTGTGTTGTTTAATGTGGATATCTAAATGTTCCGAGTTTTACCCCTCGGATTATCATCTTACGGCAAAGATTCATTTAAAGTCTTTCGACCCAAGAACTTACATCTTTCACTACGCATACTCATTCTAAGCATGTATTTAATCCTAAAATTCATTTCCGAACCACCTTTTAAGGTCGTTCGTCCGAATTAGCTTACAAGGGCAAATTGGTCAATTTTTCACCCTTCTTTTACTACAAGGACTTTTAAATACTTGATTGACTCAAAATCCGACCTTTTATCTATAATTCTTGTTTGTAAACCCATGTGCTTCTAAAACACTATAATCTTAACTCAATTTGTTCGGTTTACCTAAAAGATAACCGAATATCTATATTTTAACCTTGTCTAACTCTTATAGAACACCAAATTCTACATGATGAGTTGTGTTATTATACATACCTGGCTCGGATCAGTATATTGACCCGTTTACATAACCTTTGCGTTAAATCTTTCTAGTTAGAGCAACGCAAGCTTATGTTATTCCTGTGATTACAAAACTCAACAAGCGATTTATCAATTGTTATTGTCAAATGGTGTTAACAACACCATTCTACCCATTTAGTCTAATTGACCATTTGTCCGCATGAGATGGTATTTAATTACCATTCTATCCCTTTAAACCTATCCCGGTTTTCCCATGAACCCGTTTTGCTTAAAAAAACCGTTTTTATCTATTCATCATTACATGACTAATTTACCATTTTACTCCTTTTACCATAACTCATGATTTGTTGTCTAGTGATCTTCATCACTTCAACTAGACATCCAAATTCATACTCAATTCTAAATTCAAGTCTATTAGTAAAAATTACATAACAAACATAACGTAACAAAATCGTGGTTACGTACCTTTTAAGCACACCTTTCTAGCGTGTATCACTTCCGGCTTGTCCAATTGACGACCCGGATTCTTTACCTATAGAGTTCCATTCACAACCACATTTAGAACTCTTTTGTAGCCAAAAATCGAACAATTCATTATGATATTCAAATCTGCGTTTTGTCCGATCTTTAACGTTTTACTCCTCACTTAGGCGGTTTTAACAAACACCTAGCGGGTCAGATTTTTACATAACCATTACTAGGTTCTTGACATGTTACTTTCATCTACTTTCACTTCAATTAACAATTCTATACTAAATTTTAACATCAACAATCTCAGATTCGCCACACGAATTCAGATTTCACTAGAATAAGAACCATAATTCTAGTGTTTATTTGGTTTCTACAAGCTCACTAATCACCTACAATGGTGATCATAGTTTCCACTAAAATTTCACATGATTTCAGCTTGTGTTTGTCTAGGGTTTGTCCCTAGACACTATAGTAGTTCCTAAATCATCATAACATACACATGCAACTAGAATTTCAGATTATTCCCAATTCATGAGAATTTCAAGTTGAAAGATTTCTCAAAATTTTACATACCTTGTAATCCCCTTGTGATGAGGATCAGTAATCTAGGTTTAGAATTCGATTTGAACTTGGATTGAACCTTCAATTTGCAAGATTACTGAAGTTTTAGGGTTTTGAAGGAGTGGGGATCGCCCCCTGCTTGCTCTGATCGACCAGACCCCAAAATGGGGTGTTTGGTTTTGTTTTTATTTGTTTAATAAAAACCAAGTTTCAATTTTAACAATATTGGCCCCTCTAATTTGGTTAGTTAATTAAGTAGGGCACAACCTACTTATTTCTAACACTATTCCCCACTTATTAACTAGGTTAAACATTCCTAATTAAATTAGTGGGTTTTGGGAATCTATGACTAAGTTTAGTTTAAGTCCCGTTAACTCGGGCCTTCTATAAACTTTATTTCCCAAACGCATTCTTTTCTCTTTTTATTAAATATTGGATATAATTATATAATAATCCTAATATTTTCTGGCTTAATTTCACCACTAACGGTTCCTAAGCCGTCTGTTAGTATTAGCGTGGTTTGATTACCAAACCCGTTTTTGGGGTGTTACACCAGGTTTAAATCTTCATTATATCATTCTTTTAATTTCATAGTCATATCGTTTTGAAATAGATTTATACCATTGTGTGTATTTTATGTTATTGTGTATTATGTACTTAAAGCATGAGCAGTCCGAATCGTTGGAGGTTCCAGATTCCTGCAGTTTGTCTACTCCTGTTGACCTTTCAAAGGTAATATGAGAATTTGGTTATTTATACTAAATTTTTTGAAACCTTAGTACTTATTGTCTTTTTATATCAGGATGAGATGTCATGCTGTGGTGACAATGTTACACCTGCATCCCAAGCACTTGTAGGCACTAAGAATCCCTCTTCTGATGAAACAAAACGTAATATTCGTGAAGTGTTCGATGTGGATGATGCATTAGGTTGCTCCTCGACAAAGCGCCGCATCAGTGATAAACTGTCTCAGGATGAAGATGCTGGTGTTTCAACGCTTTTGATTCCAAAGATTGAGAAATAGTTTTTTCTGTATTTTCAAATACATTTACGTGTTGATTTCATATGTTGTTGCCATGTTGAACTTATGGTTTTCGTTTTGTTGCTTTTGGGTGTTTGGTGGGTTATGTTTTGGACTGATTGTGTGGTTTTGAATTCCTGAAAAAATTTTCTGCTTATTATACTGTTATGTTCTAATATTATAATGACTATGACCTTTCTTTGCATATTATAATTTATAATGTTAAATAAATATTGAGATGTTCAATAGTCAATATTTATGTTTAAAACTTATATATATGAATAGGAGCAACAATTTATAATATATATTGTATAAGCCCAAATAACAACTTTTTTTATCTACAAACATTTGTAATCTTTAAGCAATTTTAACCTTATTATCTTATCTCATAATTTATATAGGATTATCAGTGGATGTGGTTGTTCTGTATTGGTTTTTACCGTTATCCCTGCTCACTAAGATTTAATAAGTATCCGTCATATGTTACAGTTTATAAAAAATAGTTAATTTGTGCTTGTTTCTCCCATTAACTTATTTAAGTAATCTCATTCAATAGCTTTTTTATATACTTCAAATTTTGTCTAAGTCATTCAAAGTATGTTATTCAGAAAAATCGTAACGAAGTATGAAGAGTAAATTCAAAACCATTTTATTTAGTTTTTTGTTCGGTTTATCGATCCACGTTTAATTTTATTTGTTTCGTTTGGTTTATTTGGATAACTGAAAAAAATACCGTTTAACTTAATTATTTATTAAATAAAGATAATAATATTTTATTTTAAAAATCATATATAAATAAACCATAAACCTAACCGATGAACATTCGATTTACATTCCACAAAGATTACAAAATTTGTTGTTAAGTTTTTTATCAATGTAATAGATTGCTTGGAATAATTAATTCAATATTTTGAAACAATTCTATTTTGCTTTTCATGAAATGATTTTTAATTACAAAATGATAAAATGGAATATTATAATTTATTGAGGTTATGTTAATCCCTAGGTATGACATATTGTAATTCAAAATTTAAAAACCACTGTTTTCTTCTATTTTTTTAATGTTCCTGGTCTTTTACTCTTTCTTCTTTTGAAAGCATTTCCTTCTTTCATGTATGCAATGTCAAAGAATTCACGTTCATCTTCTTCAGCTGCTAATTCATCTCAACGAAATTTACATAGTAAGTGAAATTATAACTTCTTAACTCATCATTTCCCAAATCAAAATCAGCTATCAGATTGAAATCATAATTCTACTTGGTTTTTTTGTAGGTCCTCTTATGAGAACTCCTGTTTCAGATATCTCTAAAAGATCTCATCTTTCAGATATCACAAACGGTAATAGCTCTTGAATTTGATTATAAGTATACTTTTTTTCCGTTTTATGTTTCCTAAGTGGACTGATTCTTGTGTTTCGTACATATTATACTTTCTCTGATATTTAGTTACTTCACCGAATGAAAGGCGTAAGCTTCGAAAATTAATACTTGATAATAAGAAATTAAAGAATGCATCATCATCATCAACGAATGTTCGTAACATCTTTTCTGACAATGCAAATTTGGTCGAATGTTCTGATACTACGGATCAACATATGTACTCCATTGTGTGTCGAGCAATTAGAAATGCTACTGGTTCTTTAATTTCAACTACACCAGGTTTGTATTTTGTTTCTTTATTATTTGTTTCGATAAATACATTACTAAACCACATACCGGTACTAACATAAATGTTTTAATATTGGATGTTCATATAACGGCATTGACATAGGTACACCTCTAGATAGCAACCGTCGATATTCCATTACTTCTAGCATTATTAGCAGTAACAATCAGCCGATATTGGGTAGTAACTCTACGCTTACACGGCTTTCTTCTGGTAAACGTAACCTCGAGCGCAAAAGCGTGATAATACTCCTGTACCTATGCTCTCTTTGGATTCAGATCAAGACAATGTGTTCTTGTGCACTGATGAAGATCCTTATAAAGGGATATCTAAAGGTTTTAACCTATTTTATTGTTTTAGGACATTTGTTGTGTTCCACCTGTAATATAACTTTCAATCATTTGTGAACATATTATTTGGACCATGGTGACCAAGTGCTTACATGTCAGCTTTGTAGTGCAAAATTATGGACATCAGAAGGTGGAAAAGGTCGTTTAACTATAAATAAGCTATGTTATAGTATGTGTTGTGGGTATGGTAAAGTTCAGCTACTGCCTTTAAAGGATGCATATCCGTCTTATCAAAATTTGTTTTCTTCCTCAAATGCAAAAAGCAAGTTCTTCCTGAAGAACATAAGACGATACAACTCTATGTTCTCTTTTACATCTATGGGTGGAAAGCTTGATTCTAATATCAACAAGGGCAATGCTCCATTTATATATCGTATCAGTGGCCAAAACTATCATTGCATGGGGAGTCTCAAACCTCCAGCTGGAAATGAAGCTAAGTTTTGTCAGCTATACATACATGATACCGAAAATGAAATAACAAACATACAGGCATTATTCAGGTACGAGTGATTTCTAAGTTCCATTTTTATTCTATTAAAGAACAACTAGAAATTTAACCATTTGTAGTTCAATATCAGTTGTTAAGTACCATCACTTAATCCTTAATCACTTATTCTCTATCCACTGATTACTACAACAGCAGTTGTTAACCATTAGTAGTTCACTATCAGTTGTTAAGTACCATTAGTGTTTTAATCACTAGCAGTGCTTACAAGTTTTTCATCAGCTGTTTCACTTAACAGTAGTTTCACTTCACAGTAGTTTCACTTAACAGTAGTTTACTTTATTCATTTTAAATTCATGCTTACAATTAAAGCCAACATAAATGCACACTTGCATTATGTTAAACATACAATACGGAGACAAAACGTCATACCAAGAAAGATAGAAGGATATCCAACTTGGTAGACTTGACGGAACTTACAGACTCGATAACAAAAGACCGTAACATACAACAAGTTTTCAAATTTCTTCATGATGAAAACTCAAGGAGTGAGTGGTGCACTTCGGAATGTAGTTGATAACCCCCTTTAGTGTAGCTCTTTGATTTTCCTTGAAATTCCAAAGCTCGCTAATTACATATCTGCCACTGGGGTTATATTCATTCATATGCACCAATCAGCTTATCTTTTAGCAATTGATCGTTCTGATCAATCACTTCCTTATGTGCATTGTACTATCTTCTAGGAGGTTGTCAAGTATTCTCGCCAATGTTTTCGTAGTTGGTGTTTTGCGTATCTTTACATCCGCAGCCATTCTGTATAATAAAAACATCTATAGTAAGACGGCTGATACAGTACTTTCATAATGCATATACGTATACATATATGATGAACCCAATATGAGGAACCCAAAACACAGTTGATCTCATATGAAGAAAACACATTCAAATGACCAGTACGAGGAACCCAAAACATATAGTCTTTAACCAACTTTATATGAGAAACAAAACAACAACCATACCCAGATTACATGAACAACTGAGACTTAAGAAACCCAGATTTCAACATTAACAGCAGATACTTAAGAAACCTGACCCTGTTTTAATCGATTTTATATTTTAAACATTTCAAACAAACTATAACACAAAAACAATCTTAGATTAACCCCAAAAAACCAAAAACCCAGTATTAATAAACAGAGAAAACAAAAAACATCACAAACAAACGTTCATAATAACCAAAACCCAAACCTCTGTTTTGATACCCGACCCAAAAACCCACAATAATCAAACAATATTTTCACACAAAACCTGTTACAATCTAGTATATCAAAAACATATACAGATAAGAAGTGTAAAAACATCAGTGGTGAAAATGAGATATCATCAAACATCATTAAACATCAAGTTACATAGGGTTACACAAGCATCTAACAAGAACAGAGGGTAAACCATAGTGTCGATCATGTTTTAGGTATGTGATTTTACCTTGGATTGTTATAACAACAAATGGTCGGTGAGGAGATTCAATGAAGATGAAGATGATGAAGATGAAGATGATGATCGGTGTTGGGAGAAGATATTTTCAGATATTTTTGAGAAGTGTGATCGGTGTTAGGGAATTAGGGATTATATGTGTTTATCATTAAGGGTATAAAGGATATTTCACAATTGTCAAACAGTCAAACAGAGGGAAGTTTGACGGAGGGACTCAAACTGTTATGAATTTATAAATTCAGGGGCTCAAAAAACCAAAAAATGAATTTACAACAGTTCTTCCTTAAAACTTAATTATTAATCACTGATTCTCTATCCACTGCTTATTACAATAGCAGTTGTTAACCATATGTAGTTCAATATCAGTTGTTAAGTATCATCAGTGTTTTAATTACTATCAGTGCTTACAAGGTTTTCATCAGCTGTTTGACTTAGTTCTAAACTGTTTTTCGTTAACATTTAATTATTAATCACTGATTCTCTATCCACTGCTTATTACAATAGTTATGTTATGTTAATGTTTTGTTGTTTTTTTTCCTTTTAACAGCAAAAGAACCAAACCTTCATCGCCTGCTGATAAAGAACTTGATGTTGAAATGATAGAGTATTTGAGGGCTTTATTAGATTCACAAAATATGTTGGTTAAGACATATAGGATGGTCAGAAACCATTTTCACCAATCTCCAGATGCCAACCTTAGTCTGCGACTAATTTATAGAAGAGAAAAAGACGGCAGGACATATAACTTACCCACCACATCTGAAGTTGCTGCTTTGGTTGTCGGAGACATAGATAAAGCTATAGACCATCGTGATATTGTTGTCAAGACTCAGTCGGGAATGCTGCAGCATATTAGCGAATTACACCCATTGTATCTTGCTCTGCAATATCCATTACTTTTCTCATATGGTGATGATGGTTATAGAGTTGATATTCCTCATAGAGATTTTATGTCCACACAAAAGAAAATAAAACCAAAGTGCACAATGAGAGAATTTTTTTCATATAGGATCCAAGATAGAACTTATGGCTTTTCCTTAATTTTAAATGGGCGAAGGTTGTTTCAACAGTTTTTGGTTGATGCGTACACAATGATTGAGAGCGAAAGACTAAAGTACATCCGTAGGCAACAAGCGAACCTTCGCTCTGAAACATTTGAGAATCTTCAAAAGTATAAATCTAAAGGTAAGGAAGTTTTAACAGATACTGGAAAGCCTGTTATACTTCCTTCTTCATTTACTAGTGGTACAAGATTCATGCAACAAAATTACCTCGATGCAATGGCTTTATGTAAGTGGTATGGGTACCCTGATTTCTTCATAACTATAACGTGTAATCCTAAGTGGCCTGAAGTAAAAAGATTTCTAAAAGATTCAACCATCAAAGCCGAAGACAGGCCTGACATATTGTGTCGATTGTTTAAAATGAAGCTTGATTCCTTACTCAAAGATTTGAAGGATTCTAAGTATTTTGGTGAGATTAACGCTGGTATGTTATTTTGTTTTCACATCTTATCCTCTGATGTATATTTTGTAATCAAGGTTATTAACTAATAAATCTATTTATTTTTCCTTTTTATTTAGTTGTTTATACAGTAGGATTTCAAAAGTGTGGTCTTCCTCATGCACATATATGCTTATTCATGAAGGTCGATCACAAACTTCCAACCATATATCACATAGATCCATTTATTTCTGCTGAGATTCCCGATAAAAAAGAAGATCCTGAACTTTATTCTCTTGTGACTGATTATATGATTCATGGTCCGTGTGGGAATGCTAATTTGAATTGTCCTTGCATGGTTGATAAAAGATGTTCAAAAAACTTTCCGAAGAAATTCACACCACATACAACTATTGATTCAAGTGGTTTTCCTGTATACAGAAGAAGAGATTCAGGTCATACAGTTATAAAATCTGGTGTTAGATTAGACAACAGAAATGTTGTTCCTTATAACAAAAGGCTTTTGAAAAGATATCAAGCACACATTAATGTTGAATGGTGTAATCAAGCTGGTTCAGTGAAATATTTGTTCAAGTACATTAACAAAGGTCCTGATATGGCTACTGCGGTAGTTTCTGGTGATACAAGTTCAACCATCAAAGAAAAGCCAAAAGACGAGATCAAGGAGTATTATGATTGTAGATATATTTCAGCTTATGAGGCATCCTGTAGAATATTCTCTAATGAGGTTCATTATAGGTATCCTGCTGTTATGAGGCTTCCCTTTCATTTGCCCGGCCAACAGAATGTTGTGTATGGTGCGGATGACGATATTGATAATGTTTTAAGCAAGCCTTCTGTTGCTTCTTCAATATTTGTGCAATGGATGAAGTTGAACGAGACAAATGAAGATGCTAGAAAGCTGACTTATGTTGAGTTTCTTTCCAAATTTGTTTGGATACTTAAAGATAGATGTTGGCAGATACGTAAGTCGTACCAGTGTGTTGGCCGGATTCATTATGTATCTCCTGCATTGGGCGAACCTTATTTTTTGAGGATACTACTCAATAAAGTTAAAGGGCCTAGATCATTCGAGGAGATACGTACAGTTAACGGTCAATTATTCCCGACTTTTATAGATGCTTGCTATGCGATGGGACTCTTAGATGATGACAATGAATACGTTGAGGCCATTAAAGAAGCAAGTTTTGAAGGACATGCTGGGTATCTTCGAGCGTTATTTGCTACCCTGCTTTTGTCAAATACTCTATCTCGGCCAGAATTTGTTTGGGAGAATATGTGGAAATACTTAGCTGATGATATTGTTTACAGACGTAAAAAAGAAACAAATATTTCAGGTTCTGATCTATTTTTTTTTATTTCACATACTACATTTTGATTTTTTATTTAATAATGTTAATTTTTTTATTTGCTAGGTTTAGTGCTTCCTGAATATCAGATTAAGAACCTTACTTTATTGAAAATTGAAAACTATTTAATTTCCAATGGTTCATCATTATGAAGGTTTGTCACTATGTCGTACCCTGATGACGATTCCTTACGTGATGCTTCTAATCGTTTGATCAATGAAGAGCTGTCACATGACCTTGATGAAGTACAAGCTGAGTTTAACAGGTTGCATCAATCTCTTATAGATGAACAACGAGCGATTTTTGACGAAATAATGGAAGCAGTTGTAGGGCGTAAAGGAGGCCTTTTTTTGTCTATGGTTACGGTGGAACTGGAAAAACCTTTTTATGGAAGGCTTTGGCTTCAGCTGTTCGATGCAGAAATGGAATAGTTTTAAATGTGGCTTCAAGTGGTATTGCTTCGTTATTACTTTCCCGTGGAAGGACAGCTCATTCTCGGTTCCATATCCCCATTAATCTAACAGAAGATTCAATGTGCAATATTAAGCCAAATAGTGATATTGCGAGATTATTAAATGAAACCCAATTAATCATATGGGACGAAGCACCGATGGTACACAAACATGCCTTTGAAGCTTTAGATAGGACAATGACCGACGTATTTTCGGAAGGTAGGAGTATTCGTTCGGATATTCCTTTTGGAGGTAAAGTTATTGTATTTGGTGGTGACTTTAGACAAATACTACCTGTTATTCCTAATGGTACTAGACAAGAAATTGTTAGTGCATCTTTAAGCTCTTCATACATATGGGTAAAATGCAGACTCTTACGGCTGACTAAAAACATGCGTCTAACTATTGGAGCTGAAAGTTCGAATATGGAGTCTATCAGAGAATTTGCAAAATGGCTTATTGATATTGGTGAAGGAAACGTTGGAGTTGATAATGATGGTGACGCCATTATAGAGATACCAGATGATTTACTAATCACCGATATTTGTGACCCGATACAAAGTTTAATTGACTTTGTATATCCTTCAATTATTGAACAATTTAGGATTCCTGGATTTTTTTCTGAGCGAGCAATTCTTGCACCCAAAAATGAGGTAGTTCATGAAATTAATGATCGATTGCTTTCGTTATTTCCTGGTGATGCGAAAGAGTATCTGAGTTCTGATAGTATATGTCAAACTGAACAAATTCTTGATTCTTTTCAAGAAAGCTTATACTCAACAGAAAATTTGAATGCTCTTAAGATTTCTGGCTTGCCTAATCACAGATTACTTCTTAAAGTTGGTGTTCGTGTGATGCTTCTTCGAAATATTGATCAACAGAAAGGGTTATGTAACGGTACAAGGCTTCAAATTACTTTTCTTGGTAAACGAGTTATAGAAGCTGAAGTTATATCTGGTGGGAACATTGGCACGAGAGTTTTTATTCCAAGGATTAATATGATCCCGTCTGACAAAAAAATACCTTTTCAATTTCAAAGAAGACAATTTCGGTTATCAGTTTGTTTAGCTATGACAATTAACAAGAGTCAAGGACAATCGTTATCAAAGGTTGGTCTTTATTTGAAAGATCCTGTCTTCACTCATGGTCAGTTGTATGTTGCATTATCAAGGGTCAAGACCAGAGAAGGCGTTAAAATACTAATATTCGACGCTGATGGAAAACCAACAAATAAGACTTCTAATGTTGTTTACAAAGAAGTTTTTACTAGCTTGTAATCATTGTGAGCAATGTTAAAACGTTGTTTGACCAAAGTCAAACTACTTATGTTAAAAGCTAATTATAATAGATAAAAAACTTTTGAGCAATGTTAAAACGCTGTTTGACCAAAGTCTGTTTCACCAAAGTGAAACTACTTTTGTTAAAAGCAACTTATAATAGATAAAACACTGTTTGAGCAATGTTAAAACGCTGTTTGACCAAGGTCTGTTTGACCAAAGTCAAACTACTTATGTTAAAAGGTACTTATAATAGATAAAACTAGATTTTCACCCGGCATTGCTTCTCGAGGTCATGAAACTTACTTATGTTAAAACCTAATTATGATTAATACATGATTTAAAGCATTGAAAGTATATGATATGTTAATGGTTTTGCTATAAGAAAAATTATTTTTCTTTGTTAATTTGAATACCAAATCAATTCAACTAATCATGTACTTTACTCTTGTATCTCAATGTAAATGTAAATAACAAATTCAATAAGGGGTGTATGTGTAAATATTTTTCATCAGTTGAAAATATGGGAAGAGAAAAACACAACCGTCATTATTTCTTCATCATCATTACACATCAAACATCTATCATCTCTTCTTTCAAAAATCTCTTCTTCCCAGTCATTTTCTAGGGTTTCAATTTTCTTATCCTTCGTCTTCTACACTTCAATCACCTGAGGTTTTATTATTTTTTCTTCAGCAACTGGTATGTACATTCGTATTGTAATGAACTTTATATTGTTTAATCGATCTTAATTTAAATCCTATCTTGCTACTAATACGATTTTAAATGTTTATTGCTATACATTCAAGAAGGGTTTACTTATGTGTTTGAATCATTTATTGAGAACATGTTAAAAAAATTATTATTTGCAGAAAAATTTTAACTCATACTCTGTTTCTATGATTAATTTCACTACATACTCTGTTAATACAAAAAGTTAATGTTCATTTTCGAAGCCAACTTTTTAATTACAATCTTTTAACATCTTTACTGATTCAGGTTTTATGATGTATACTACATTTGTTAAATTTCTTGATAACCCAGAATCTTTGAAACTGGTATGACATGTTTTTACATACATAATTTATTTTTATTGAGATATATATTTAACAATTCTTATGCTTTATATTTTGTTATACTATTTAAAAATTATATACAAGATGTACCTATATTCTTTGCTAATCAAAAGTGGGGAGATTGTTGGCAAAAAAATAGGTTGCGAATATATCATAAGTCTGGTAAAAAATGGGTTGTGAGGGTCAGAACAGAAAATTCAACGCTGATAATAACTGACGGTTGGGACAATGTTGTTAAAGATCTCAATTTGCCGAGGGATACTTTGTTGGTTTTCAAACCGTTAGGTGATTTTGAACTTGAACTTGAACTTTCATGTTATGTTAATGGCATGTGTGGGGAATCTTATTTCACCTTTAATCGTTATGCAAGATTTGGTTTTACGGTATGAGTATTGATCTTAACTTCAATTCTTTTGCATCTTTAACGTGTTAACCCTTATTCTCATAAGATACATACTTCACATATAGTATTCATTATTTTTAATTTTATGCAGGTAATTGAAGACTTCTTCATTAAACAATTTTACGTAAACAGCCCACCAAGTGGCAAATTTCAAATCTGTTATAAGGGTTCCTACTGGAATGTTGAGGCGTCTAAGTTTGATACCAACTTTGTATTTTCTAGAGGATGGCCGGAAATGTGCAACGATGTTGGGATACTAGAGGATGATTTGCTTGTGTTTAGCAGAATTGATGATGTTGTTTTCGAGGTAGTAGTTTATAGAGATGAGACTGAGATTTGCTTTTTGAAGAAACCTGAATCTGATGATGATAGTGTACTTAAGATATCGAAAGCTGATTATGTTGATAATGCATTCAAGGTACGTAAGTATTTAGCATTAGCAATAAAAGTTTTAATTTTTTAGCATTATATTAATTATTTCATTAATGTTGACCAGGACATCTATGAGGATGAAGGAGTTGTGTCTGTAGGTGAAGGTACAACCGTTACTCAGGTACTTGCTAAATTATTAAAATTATTTATTTTTAATTTAACACATATAAGAATTTAATGTTTTTACAACTATTAGTAATGCTGTTTACTGATGTTATAATTATCCAATAATGTATTATTTACAAGAACTTACCAACCAATGCTGAATGCACGTCGAAGAGACGCATGTCTTCACGATTGAACAAAACCCAAGATGTAAGTTTACCATCTTAAAGATTGTTATATTACTATTGTTATTAAAGTTACTCTATGACAACAGGTTAAGAAGAAATGTAAATTTACTTCTGAGAGAAAGGAGAAGGTCAAGAATAGGACTAAGGGAAATGTTGCCTTACCTGTCGACACAAGTGATCATATTGGATGTTCTTCGTCGTATCTATACTTGCCAGTTAATTAGTATATGTTATATAAACTGTTTTTTTGTGTGCATATATTCAACATTCCTTTAATTCACATGTATATGTTTACTTTTTCATCAAGGGGAAGAGAGCCGCCAACGTTCAGAAAAAGCTTAACCGTAGAAATAAGATTGCAAAGACTGTAAAAAAATATTCTGGACATCCTCTCGACCCTGAGTTCTTTCATTTTGATCGCAAAGGGGACTATAGGCTGGTATACCATTTTTTTATAACAAACTAATGATTTATGTTTATTTGTCTGACTATTATTTTTTTCCACACAATACATGTAGCGTATTCCTGCTGAAGTTGCCAAACGAGCAGGTCTTTCTCTTGATCTTCATCCTTTGAAAGTTCAAAACATGGTTGGAGTTGTGGAGGTTTATGATGTTAAGTCGGAGTTAAATGAATTGAACCCACGTTATGCGTTGGACAGTTGGCGAAAGTTTATGACTGACAATAACTTGACGTTTGGTGATATGTTGCACTTCACATATGTGTCTTCGCAACAGAAGATTGTATTAAATCAAGTTACATCAGTTTAACAAACACATTTAAGTCTGTTCTGATATCAGATACTATAACTATGAATGTTTTGATGGTGATGTTGTATGTTTTTTTTTTAAATTATTAACTTGATGATTTGTTGCTATGTATGGCTAAGATGATAAAACACTTTTATTAGCACTTTTTGTTTTATATTTTCCTAATTAGATTATGTGTTAATTTATAGTTCTTTAATTCATTGTTTCATTTTCTTGAATTCTATCTAATTTTGTAAAAAAGTTCAACAACAAACAGTGGTTTGAACATCTATTTGCCTTTTGGTTAATAGTTAATGGAAACCCATGTTAGGTTGAACGGTGTTTTGAAGAGGAAAACAGTGTGAGAAGACAGTAGATCTTAGTAAGTTAAACATCTGTTAAGGCTTAAACAGATGTTTGGCCTTTTATATCAAATGTTTTGACTTAAACAGTTGTTTGACCTTAAACACATATTTGACCTTAAACATATGTTTTGCCTTAAACAGATGTTTCGCCTTCTATATCAGATATTTGGACTTAAACAGATGGTTGACCTTAAACAGATGTTTGGCCATAAACAGATGTTTGGCCTTAAACCAAACATCTATTTAAGTTCAACATCTGTTTGACTATTTGTCAACATCTGATTGACTTTTGGTCAACATCTGTTTGAAATTTGGTCAACATCTTATTTTGTAAAGAAGTACAAAAACAAAGATTTTTACAAAATCCCAAATCACCCTATCATGTAAGTGCATTGAAGTAAAAGTGGAAATGATATTATTCATATGGTCCTGTTGTGCTTTTTTTTGTCCTCTAATACGAGTTCATGATCTAATCCAGTGATTTGAAGACATTGTTGTTGAATCGAATGAGATGGTTGATGTAATGTGGTTGTATTAGTAACAAATAGTAATTAATATAACTAAATTTCCAGAGCAATCCCGGGTAAAAACCTAGTTATACATATATATGAAGTTACACCACGTGTAAACATACATTTTCTGTACAATTTCAAAAAATGTAAACACCCAGTAAACAAAAAAAGTGAGCAATAAGTATTACATTATATGTAACATTTTACAAAAAAAGTACCAAAAATAACGTTACATTTTCTGTATAATTTCAAAAAATGTAAACACCCAGTAAACAAGAAAAATGTTTGTTTTTTTACCATTTAAAGGATATCCACATACATAAAAGTGTATCACGTTTTCTTTTTTTCTCCTCCGACACAAAGTGTTATATTACATCACATTGTTACAAATTTTAAACTAAAAAGATTTTACATTTAATGTACATAAATAAACGTAAACAAACAAAATTTAGAAGTTTGTGTTACAAAAGATTCTCTAAAAAATGAAATTTCTATATGCTGTAATTTTTAACTAAACACTTTGTAATTGTAGATAGCGAGGAGGATCTAAACGCATGTGTGTATCTGTCAATTTATTTAATCTTTGTTTAAAAAACGTTCAACTTTTAGAAATAATTTGTGATGTGTCTGTACAGTACTTGAACTAATAAAGTTATGTATTCTTGGATAAAAAAAATCAATCTACCTACTAAAAAGTGATGTGTTCTTGTATTAAAAAAATTCAATCTACCTACTAAAAAAGTCAAACTACCTACAAAACCTAAAAAGCAAACATATGGTTCAGGCATTAAATGAAATAAGATGTCCTGAAAAAGAAATCCTCATCATCCTTTGTCAAAAGCTAACTGTACATCTATCTCCTCAAAAAATGTGAGCACAAAATAGCTTTTCAGTCTTTTACATGCGGTCATGCGATCTATCTATTTTTTATTTCTTTTAAATGCTTAAACTTTTGTGTAGCCTCATATTTTTAAATGGATTACTATAATATGATTTTGAGTAAACTTTTGTTTTGCTCCCTGTGGTGTGGTCACTTTAATGGTTTTGCCCCAAACCTTTAAAAATAGTCAGTTTACTCCCTGATCTATGAAGCCTTTCATGATTTCACTCCCCGCCTCTAACTCCATCCAAAGTATTCGTTAAGTAAAAGGGCATTTCAGTAATTTTATAAATGTAAGTATTAAATTATTTGTTATTAATTCATAAAATCAATTTGTTTATTGATAAATCTATTTTTTGTCTGTTATGTATCACCAAACCATCATTCTTCATTCAAAAAAGAAAATCAAACCACGAGTACATCATCATTCATCACCTCACCTGTAACAACTCTCGCCAAAATTACTATTTCTTATTTTAGTAATGTCCATTAGGAAACCCTAATTGAGACCCCCAAGTAGTATGGCATAACCCATAATTTTTCAGAACAATCGAAACTAGGATCAGGGCCCCCTAAAACTCAAGGGGGGTATCCCCTAATTGATAATTATCTTTGAAACTGCATGTAAATCATGAATTTTCGTTGCTGTTGACTCACCTGGGCTATGTAGGACACGAGGCTACCCTAGCCTAAATTGACCTCCCCCGCGACACGCGCCAGGAACCCCGGCTGCCGGCACGACACGCTAGAGGGACCAAATCCAGTATAAGGCCCAGGGGGTTGGGTTGGCACTTGCATGGCTGTTGTGTTTTGACGTAAAAATTCCTTTCGTACGTTGAGATAGTCGCTGTTTCGTTCAAAAACACACAATCTCGAATCTCTGCTGCGACAACAGGGTATTAACTCGATCACTGCTACGATACAATGTCCGATCGATTGAAACCGATCCGATGGATGTTTAAGTGCTGCCCGAATCCGGGCTATACTTTGTCATTCATCATGAGGGTTTTGATTTCGTGAGCTTGTCGTAAATGTTGTATTAAGTTACTGACCTAGTTTCGTGTGCATTGTTATTTAACTAGGTTACGAGGTTAAATCAGTAGGCAAAGTTCTGTCCAACTAAATTTGAAAAGTGAGTCATTCTCTTTTTATCAAATTGTTTCTAAAACCCTAATTATTTTCAAAGTTATAATTACAGGGATTAAGTCTTTGTAATCTTCAATTACTGCCGGTATGTGGGGTTTTTGTATACATTACTTGGTACCCGTCACCATTGGACAACGGGTTAGCCAATGGGTGATCTGACCATAGTCACAGATACGGTTGAGTGACAAATACCGATTTGGGGTAATTGGTTGATAGAAACAATATAATCACCGTTAATACTCTAAATTATAACAATGTGTCATTTTGTGCAATTCGAATAACTCGCCAGTATTTCCCCGTTGATAAAATTTTTCTTAAACATGTTTCAGGTGATTTACTGTGAATCAGGGAAAAGTGCCGCGTAGCACTACCAGCTTGAAGAAAGTGGCTCAGTAAATAAATAAACATGTTTTTGTAAAACAGGGATTTCCCAGTGAAATTTCCTTTATTGTAAATTATGGGGTTTGTCCCAATTTGTGAAATAAAATAAATTGGACATTTTCAATTAAAAAGATCTTGTTAAAAATTTCCGCTGCCAAAATAAACAATACCACGGATTTTCTGTCCCTCGGCTCCTGAAACGGGTAAAACCGGGTCGGGGCCGTGACATCACTAGTCATCACCTGCAACCTCTCCCCTCCCTCTGCTGCTAATCGACTACCACCACTGCCTGCCATTACCACCAAACCGCCATCACCATTACCACCAAGGGTTCAACCTTGGTTTGAAACCCTAGATCCAGTTGAAATCAGAACAACCACCTATCTTCTCTCTCTATACCCCCTCTCTTCATCACCAACAACCACCGCCATCACCACCAATTTCCACCACCTCACCACCACCTGAATCGAAATCAGAAGCCCAAGTTGTGTCGCCGTCATCTATACCCTCTTGCCGTCATAACCAGTTAACCACGGCTCCACCCCTCCACCCTCCAGCGCCTCCATCACCACCACCACCCAACCACTTTACCGCCGCCGCCAGAAGCTAAACATTTGCTGTGAGAAACAAACACTTCAAAGATAAATAAGATAGGGATGCGAGAGAGAGAGAGAGAGAGAGAGAGAGCGCTCCAACCAGTCGTCACCTCTGGCCACACTTTACTCGCGACTGACCTCCGATAGTTCCTCACCATCGTTCCCATCCTCAACACCTTTTTCTTGCCTTGATGTCAGCCCTTTCTTCTCAAACCTGGGGTGGCAACGACTTAATAGATAATTTGGGGGGTGTTGTTAAAGATAATCGCAAAGTTGAGATTGTTTCTTGATGTCTAAACCTTTTTGTTCATATAATTTAGGGGTGTTGTTAATTTGTTATGAGGGAAAAGGTTTAGGGTGTAGATATACAGGTTCTACATATAGATGAGGGTTTTTGGGGATGCATAAAAGAGAGTGCAGAGGGAGAGATGATGATTTTGTTATTTTTTTATTATTATATATAATATAATCTTTTATTTATAGTTTTCCTAAAATACCCTCAGTTTTATATTTGAAATTACCAAAATACCTTTTCAGTTAATAAACAATTTGGATGGAGTTAGAGGCGGGGAGTGAAATCATGAAAGGCTTCATAGATCAGGGAGTAAACTGGCTATTTTTAAAGGTTTGGGGCAAAACAATTAAAGTGACCAAACCACAGGGAGCAAAACAGAAGTTTACTCAAAATACAAAGTTTAATATGAAAAAAACCCACAAAAAAAACAAAATATAAATAAATAAATTAATTAATTAATAATAATTAATTAATATATACAGAAAATATAATTATTGTTGAAGCAGAACTCACATTTTCACTCTTCAAAACCCCTTCTTCCTGCCACCAAAACTTGGATTGAATTCAACGTCTTCTTCAACAAACTGTTCATTGTTTCAAAACTTCTATTAAGATTTCATTCATATTTACAAACAATGTATGCACAAACACTTCCAATTTCAAATTATAATATCAACCCTACAAAACCCTCATCTTACTTTCACTCTCTAAACCCTAACCCACCTCCAATCCATTTTACTATATTTCATTCCGTTTTCAAATTCAAACAAGGGTTTTGCAATTCAACCAAAAGGGTATCTGAATCACCCAACAATTCAACGAAACATGTGGTATCAGCTGGGATTGGAATGGAAGGGTTACAGGGGAAAGATGATGAAAAGAAAGATGATGGGTTTTATATACGAAGGTGTGTGGAGCTTGCTAAAAAGGCTATTGGGTGTACTAGCCCTAATCCTATGGTGGGTTGTGTCATTGTTAAAGATGGGGTAATTGTTGGTGAAGGGTTTCATCCCAAAGCTGGTCAACCTCATGCTGAGGTACTTACTTTTATGTTGCTTTTTTTTAAGTAATATTTTTTTTTACTCCAAGTTGACATTTTTGAAAAGAATGTTTTGAAATGAAAATAGCAGGATTTTTGTTAACTTTTAGATAGCTACACTGCTACATTGAATTGAATTATATTTATGTGTTTTTAATTTGATGTAGTTTTGTTGTGGTTATTATATGCCAAACTACCAAAGTTTAGTAATCTATGGTATAATTATGAAGTTTAATGAACTTGTCTAGTTTTCTTGTAACCACATTAGATGTTTATCCGTGTCGAAGAAATCACACTTCTTTTTCTTTGAATTTTGGAAAAGTTGCATTCTCGCACAATCACATATTTGTTTATTCTCGCAACATATAAATTGCACACAACTGACCACTTCGATCTGGCTCGGTTAGGATTGTATAAGCTCATAGAGATCATAATATATATTATGAACTACCTAGTCGCTACGACAATCTATTTAGTCGAGTTTGGATTATCTATGTTATTTATAAGTTCAGAACAATCATTTAAACGGTGAATCTTGAATAGATTTCCTACCTTACAAGTTAATAGACTAGAAACCGAACTGTCAAGATGTATATGCACAAGAGTTAAACTTTAGAGTAAACTTCTGTTTTGCTCCTTGTGGTTTGGTCGTTTTAACGGTTTTGCTCCAATCTTTTAAAAATAGCCATTTTACTCCCTGATCTATAAAAAAGCTTATCTCTATTTCACTCCCCGCCCCTAACGGCGTCCAATTCAACTGTTAAATCCTGGTCACATGCCCCTCACATGAGGGGCATGTGAGTCTTTTACCATTCAAACTTATTAATTTCCCTTTTTTATTTTCACACACTTTCTCTCTCACAACCCCACTCACACCATCACCTCTTCTTCTACCCCCAAACCACCACCACTAAACCCAACTCGCAAACTGATCATTCCCTAATTCTTTAACCATCAAACCCAATAACATCACCATTATTCACTCACAATTATACACCACCTCCTTGCTTCTTGACGCAGAAACTGTCACCAAAATAAGATCAGATCTGAAGTAGAAATTTGGGCTGCCGTTGAAATTACTGTTGGATACTAAAGTTAGAGTCAAAATTGAAACTTTGAGGACGAAAAAAGTTGGAATTCGGATTGAATGGGATGGGATTCATAACTTGATTCCAAAGGGTGGTGGGACTGGGCGGAATACGACGGTGGCGGCTACTGTAACGGAGATCGGAGGACGCCGGGAAAAACGATAACCCCTTCACAACCTCTACTGCTTCACCCCTTCGGAGGCACACCGGAGACCAGAGGACGCCGAGAAAATGAATCTACCAGTTGTAGGTTGGTGACGGTGTGACGGCGAACAGTGACGCGGTTGTGTTTGCATGGTGAATGTGGTGCGACGGTATCAAATTGTGGTGGTGAGGGCAATGCTTTTTCTTCTATGTATTTTGTAATGTCTTTTGCTCACATTATTGATTTTGTAGTTACCATTGCTAGAACAATGTTCCATTGAGTTTGAACTACGGTTTTTTCCGGTGGTGATCGTGATGACGGGGTGGAAATGGTTTGCAGGTCGGTTGGAAAAACAATAGGGAAACAAGATGTTCGTAGGTTGATGGCAGTCTTGTATAGCTCGCCGGTGAAGGGAGGTGGGTCTTGACCAGGCTGGGTGGTGGTGGTGGGGGTAGAAGAAGAGGTGTCTGATGGTGTGGGTGGGGTTGTGAGAGAGAAAATGTGTGAAAATTAAAAAGGGAAATTAATAAGTTTGAATGGTAAAAGACTAAAATGCCCCTCATGTGAGGGGCATGTGACCAGGATTTAACAGTTGAATTGGATGGCGTTAGGGGCGGGGAGTGAAATAGAGATAAACTATATAGATCAGGGAGTAAAATGGCTATTTTTAAAAGATTGGAGCAAAACCGTTAAAACGACCAAACCACAGGGAGCAAAACGGAATTGAAAGAAAAGAAAAAAGTATTTTTGTAATTTAAGTATTTTGTTTTTTTAGGGAACAAGTGTGTTGTATGCGTTGTTAGGTTATATAATAATGTTGCACCTTAACGTTTGTGGGGGCAAAATTTTGTAACTTAAGTATTTTGTTCATAAAGTTGTTTTACGATACTTTTTTAATTTATCGGTGTTTGGGCCACCGGTGTTGTATATAACAAATAAATGTAAAAGCATTAGGTGAAAAACTAGATATACACGTTGAATAAGGTTACATTATATGTGACTTTATATATACCATCTTATTAAGGTTACATTCTACAAATGAGCAATAAATATTACATTATATGTAACATTTTACAAAAAAAAAACAAAAATTGTAACCAATGAGGAAAAAATTGTACTTTATATGTACCATCTTATTAAGGTTACATTCTATAAAATGAGCAATAAGTATTACATTATATGTAACATTTTACAAAAAAAAGTACAAAAAATAACGTTGCATTTCTGTATAATTTCAAAAAATGTAAACACCCAGTAAACAAGAAAAAATGCTTGTTTTTTACCATTTAAAGGATATCCACATACATAAAAGTGTAACGCTTTTTCTTTTCTTTCTCCTCCAACACAAAGTGTTATATATTACATCACATTGTTACAACAGTCGTCTTCCTACAAAAAGATGTTACATGTTGGTACGTACACTACAAAGAAAGATGTTACATATATTATACATATAGAGTAGGAGTTCTGCGGAAAGTGTATTTTTCCTAGAAAGTCTAGGAAGCGATCTGGGCCCTCCGATTGGTGTTTTTAATGGCTTAGATCAAATGGATGGCATTTTCGTAATATCTGAGTTATATAATTAGAGACTTTTAATATATTGAGGGTATTTTAGTAATTGAAAGTGTATATTAATAACCAATCCCTAAAATCATGGGATTTCCCCTCTTTCTCTCTCTCTCTCTCTCTCCCTAACCGCAAGTCCACGATTTTCATTCCGCTGTGATTATCAGATCTGGTCAGAACTGTGGTTGTTTGAGAGTTCTTCAAAGAAGCCTGGTGCCGTTCAAAGAGCGTCGATCGTTGCTAGACAGATTGTGCCGTTCAAAATATTGGTTCCGTTCAAGAAGCAGAAAACCCCATTTCTAGGGTTTGAAGGTTCGATCTGAGTCTTGGTGAACCTTTGTTTTAGGTTCCTCTTCTTGATCTAGGGTTTCAGTTGATTCATAAAATTTGTGAGTTTGTAACTAGGTAGATTGTGTTAGAAGAGTTGCAGATTATCGTGTTGGTGATCTGCTTAGGTTGAGAATATTATTGTTGGTTCATTGAGAGCGAGTTGTAACTTTCAATTTTGTATTATAAACATTCTGATTCAAAGTTTGTTCTTGATTATCTTATTTTGACATACTGTGTTTTAAAATGACATCTGAATATGTTGATGATGGCAGTGTGTTTTAAGGGTTATGTGTTTTGCCATTTTAATGTTGATGATGACAGTGTGTTGAAGACGAAGACACTGGGTTGTGTTGAAGACGAAGACACTGACAGTGTGTCCAGCAATCTGCTTGCTGTTAAAACACAATGTCAAGAAATATGATTGTTGTTAAAACACAGTGTCAAGAATCCTCTAGCAATCTGCTTGCTGTTAAAACACAGTGTCAAGAATCCTCCAGCAATCTACTTGCTGTTAAAACACAGCGTCAAGAAATCTGCTTGCTGTTAAAACACAGTGTCAAGGAAATCTGCTTGCTGTTAAAACACAACGTCAAGAAATCTGCTTGCTGTTAAAACACAGTGTCAAGGATCCTCCAGCAATCTGCTTGCTGTTAAAACACAGTGCCAAGGATCCTCCAGCAATCTGCTTGCTGTTAAAACACAGTGTCAAGAATCCTCTAGCAATCTGCTTGCTGTTAAAACACAGCGTCAATAAATCTGCTTGCTGTTAAAACACAGCGTCAAGAAACCTGCTTGCTGTTAAAACACATTGTCAAGAAACACAGTGTCTTGTATGATTTAAATTGAAACTGTCAATTTGTTTTAAATGGAATATTTAGTTTCCATAATTTTCTGGTTAGTTAGTTATCCTAATAAAATAATCCATAATTAAAATAATATTCAAATTACACAATTGCCCTTTTAGTTAAAATCCTTCAATGCCACATGTCGCGTTCTTATTGCTTCCTAGACTTTCTAGGAATAACACACTTTTCGCAGGAACCCTACTCTATACATATATATGAAGTTACACCACGTGTAAACATACATTTTCTGTACAATTTCAAAAAATGTAAACACCCGGTAAACAAAAAAAATAAGCAATAAGTATTACATTATATGCAACATTTTACAAAAAAAGTACCAAAAATAACGTTACATTTTCTGTATAATTTCAAAAAATGTAAACACCCAGTAAACAAGAAAAAATGCTTGTTTTTTTTTTTACCATTTAAAGGATATCCACATACATAAAAGTGTATCGCGTTTTCTTTTCTTTCTCCTCCGACACAAAGTGTTATATTACATCACATTGTTACAAATTTTAAACTAAAAAGATTTTACATTTAATGTACATAAAAGTGTATCGCGTTTTCTTTTCTTTCTCCTCAAAAAATGTGAGCACGAAACAGCTTTTCAGTCTTTTACATGCGGTCTATCTATTTTTTATTTCTTTTAAATGCTTAAACTTTTGTGTAGCCTCATATTTTTAAATGGATTACAATAATATGATTTTTTTGGATGAGACCGGATTCATTGTGAAATCCTCTATAGATGACTAACTGACCCATTTTTCAAATAGCCTGCTTTGCCACGTTACAGGACCCACACGTTTTGCCACCATTGGTGAAAAGTTGATATATCCATTTTTGCCAATAAATAAATGAGGTTTAAACTTTATATATACTCCTCAAGTGTTAATAGTAGATGTTGTAAAGTGGGTGGGTTGGGTAACGTGAATAGCATCTCTCGTCCAAACAAATTTATTTTTTTAAGGGAATAATGGATTTTAATAATTCAAACTATTAGTCGTTGGCCGACAACGGTCCCAACTTAAAAAATAACCAGTGGTGATCCCACTTTTCACATATTGTAAACTAATGGACCCTTACTAACATAACCTTAATTTCTTTTTGTCCTCTTATTGTTTTCGGTTTAGTAAAGGTCAATTGGTTTACAATATATGAAAATGTGAGACCACCACTGGTTATTTTTGAAGTTGGAACCATTGCCGGCCAATGGCTAATAGTTAGGATTACTAAAATCAATTATTCCTTTTTTTTAAAAGTAAAACTAAGGAACTATTTTTCTAATTTCGGAACAACCCATTACTAGATGCTCCTACAATTACATCCACATGATTATCTTTGACAGAAAAGCAAATTCTTTGCTTTATTTTGACGATAAAGTCTGCCAGCCAGAACATGCACAAGAATATTTAAGAAAAAAAGTTTGCCATAATAATCACACGAATAGAATAACTTGTTACAATCCCACAAGTTATTCTCTAAGGATACGGTTTATTTTTGTACTAAAAACATGTGTTACAACTGTTATTTCAATGCACTCCTCATTGATCATTTAGATCCATAGTTCCAGTTTTTGTAATTGCAATAAACAATGGCTGAAACTATTGCTACTGAACTCGTCAAAGTCCTTTTCCAGAAGCTGTCTGATGAAGCCTTCAAGCGAATTGCTCGCGCTCAGGGAATTCACAACGAGCTGAAGGAGTTGAAGAGCACACTGTCCAGGATCCAAGATCTGCTTAATGATGCTTCCCAGAAGGAGGTGACTCATAAATCTGTCAAATCATGGCTGAATGCTCTCCAACATCTGGCTTACGATATCGATGACGTACTCGACGATTTGGCTACCGAAGACATGCATCGTGAGCTGACCCTGGAATCAAGAGCAATCATCTGCAGCAAGGTAAGAAAGCTCATCCCATCATGCTGCACAAATTTCTCACTAACTCATAGGCTGTCTCCCAAGTTAGATAGTATTAACAGAGAGTTAGAAAATCTAGAAAAACGAAAAACGGATCTAGGTTTGCTTAAGATAGATGAAAAGCCAAAAAATACTAGTAGAAGAAGCGAAACCTCTTTGCCAGAACACCATGTTGTCGGAAGAGAAGTTGAGAAAGAGCAATTGCTTAAAAAGTTGTTGGGGGATGATGGGTCGTCTCAGGATAACTTTAGCGTCTTACCTATAGTTGGTATGGGTGGGGTTGGAAAAACTACTCTAGCTAGACTTTTGTATAACGATACAAAGGTGCAACGTCACTTTGAACCCAAGGCATGGGTTTGTGTTTCAGATGATTTTGATATTTTCAAGATAACTGATGCTATCCTTCAAGATGTGACTAAAGAAAACAAGAAATTTAAAGATCTAAATCAGCTTCAAAAGGCTCTCACTGAGCAATTTAAGGACAAACGATTTCTAATAGTAGTTGATGACGTGTGGAGTGAAAAGTATGCGGATTGGGAAAACCTAATGCGCCCATTTCTATCATGTGCTCCTGGAAGTAGGATAATCATGACAACTCGTAAGGAGCAATTGCTCAAACAGATAGGTTTTCATAATGTAGACCGTCTCAAGAGTTTGTCGAATGAAGATGCATTGCGTTTATTCGCAGTACATGCATTGGGGGTAGATAACTTCGACTCTCACACGACACTTAAACCGCAAGGGGAAGGTATTGTGAAAAAGTGTGGTTGTTTGCCTTTGGCTTTAAAGGCAATTGGAAGGCTTTTAAGGACAAAAACAGATAGAGAAGACTGGGATTACGTGTTGAATAGCGAGATATGGGATGTCGAAATTGGTAATGCCACTGAAAGTGGTAAAGATGTGGAAAATAGTGATAAGATTGTTCCGGCACTTAGGATAAGCTACCATGAACTTTCTGCAGATTTGAAGCAGTTGTTTGCATACTGTTCCTTGTTCCCCAAAGACTTTTTGTTTGACAAGGAGGAGTTGGTATCATTGTGGATGGCAGAAGGGTTTTTGAACCCATCCAAGTCACCAGAACGCTTGGGCCGTGAATATTTTGAAATTTTATTATCAAGGTCATTTTTCCAACATGCACCTAATGATGAATCATTGTTTATCATGCATGATCTGATGAATGACTTGGCCACTTTTGTTGCCGGAGAATTTTTTCTAAGGTTTGACAATCATATGAAGACAAAGACAGAAGCTTTGGCAAAGTATCGCCATATGTCATTTACTCGCAAGGAGTATGTAGGTTACCAAAAGTTTGAGGCATTCAAAGGAGCCAAAAGCTTGAGAACATTTTTAGCAGTATCTCTCGGTGTGGATAAAGGTTGGGTCCATTATTACTTATCCTCTAAGATTTTGGATGACTTACTTCCAGAGTTAACATTGTTAAGGGTCCTTTCTTTAAGTTGTTTTGAGATAAGTGAGGTACCGGAGTTCATTGGTACTTTGAAACACTTGCGGTATCTTAATTTTTCTAGAACTAGAATCGAAGTGTTACCGGAGAACATTGGCAATCTTTATAATTTGCAGACATTAATTGTTTTTGGTTGCAAAAGTTTGACTAAGTTGCCTGAAAGCTTCTCGAAGCTTAAAAAGTTGCGACATTTTGATATAAGGGATACTCCGCTTTTGGAGAAGCTACCATTCGGGATTGGTGAGTTGGAAAGCCTACAGACTCTCACCAAGATCATCATTGAAGGAGATGATGGCTTTGCAATAAATAAGCTCAAGGGATTAACAAATCTCCATGGGAAAGTTTCCATTGAGGGATTGCACAAAGTGCAAAGCGCAAAGCATGCACGGGAGGCGAACTTATCTCAAAAAAAGATTACTGGATTAGAGCTGCAATGGTTTTATGTGTTTGATGGCTCACGAATGGATACACTTGAAGAGGAAGTTCTCAATGAGCTGAAACCTAATAGTGATACGTTGAAAACGCTTTCAGTTGTGTCATACGGGGGAACACAAATTTCAAATTGGGTTGGTGATCCCTCTTTTCATAAGTTGGTTTATGTGTCTATACGTGGTTGTAAAAAATGCACATCTCTACCTCCATTTGGGTTGCTCCCTTCACTTAAGTGGTTGCAAATTCAAGGCATGAATGAGGTTAAAATCATAGGTTTGGAGTTAACCGGAAATGATGTTAACGCCTTCCGTTCACTTGAAGTTCTAACATTTGAAGATATGTCTGGATGGGAGGGGTGGTCAACTAAAAAAAAGGGTTCAGCAGCAGTGTTTCCATGCCTTAAAGAGCTTTCTGTAAAGAATTGTCCACAATTGATTAATGTCTCACTTCAAGCACTGCCTTCACTCAAGGTTCTTGAAATTGGTAGTTGTGGTGATGGTGTGTTGAGAAGTCTGGTTCAGGTAGCTTCTTCAGTCACTAAGTTGAGAATAAGTTCTATCTTAGGACTTACATATGAGGTGTGGAGAGGAGTTATAGGGTATCTTAAGGAAGTTGAAGTATTAAGTATCAGGGGATGTAATGAAATAAAATACTTGTGGGAATCAGAAACAGAGGCAAGTAAGCTTCTTGTGAGATTAAAGGGATTGAGTTTATTGGGATGTTCAGGTTTGGTAAGTTTAGAAGAGAAAGAGGAGGATGACAATTTTGGGAGCAGCAGCCTGTTATCTCTTAGAAGTTTGTATGTAGATTATTGTAGTAGCATAAAGCGTTTATGCTGTCCAAATAGCATTGAGAGTTTGGAAATTCTTGATTGTTCAGTTATTACAGATGTCTACCTCCCAAAAGAAGGAGGGAATAAGCTCAAATCAGTTAGAATATGGGGTTGTTATAAACTTGAGGGAAAAATCAACAACACAAGCATGCCAATGCTTGAAACCCTAGATATTTATGAATGGGAAAATCTAAGATCAATCAGTGAATTGAGTAACTCCACTCACCTCACCAGCCTGCGTATATATGATTGTCCACATATCGTGTCACTTCCAGAGCTTCAGCTATCAAACCTCACCCGTTTGTCAATTAGAAAATGTGAAAGTCTGGAGTCATTACCTGAGCTATCGAATCTCACCAGTTTGTCAGTTAGTGAGTGTGAAAGTCTGGTGTCATTACCTACGCTATCGAATCTCACATTGTTAAAAGATCTAAAAATCAAATGGTGTCCATGTATTGATGCTTCCTTTTCTCGTGGGCTTTGGCCTCCCAAATTGGTTAGCCTTGAAGTAGGGGGGTTGAAAAAGCCCATCTCAGAATGGGGCAATCAGAATTTCCCAGCTTCCCTTGTTGACCTATCATTATTTAATGAACCTGATGTGAGGAATTTCAGTCAATTGTCCCACCTATTCCCTTCTTCTCTTACAAAGTTGACAATAATGGAATTTGATAAACTGGAATCACTTTCAACGGGACTCCAACACCTCACATCCCTTCTACATCTCACCATTCACACATGTCCAAAGATGAAGGATCTACCAGAGACGCTGTTACCTTCACTTTTGAGTTTGACAATATGGAGATGCCCAAAATTGAAAGAAAGGTGTGAAGGAAGAGGCTCCCACTACTGGCCCCGAATCTCTCATATCCCCAAAATCGAAATAGACGGCAGGTACTTGTTTATTAAATACCCTCTGATTTCCATATGATAAACTGGTATTCTCAGACATGTGCGTGTTTTTTTGTTGGAATAGGATTTGTTGCTCAAAACCTAAAATTGAATTTTAATGATGACATTAATTTATATGTTGAAATCAGTTATCACTTTTCATGAGTTTAAACTATTATGTTGCTGCATCATACGTTGGAACTTATTTCACAATGTGTACTAATTTTGACCTTCGTGAGTTAAACTTGCCAATGAATTATTATTATTGTTATTGTTTTGTTTGTTGATCTTGCTTTTGTAGGTTGATAGGGTGCGATTTTAAGTTGTTAATCAGTTGATTTGTGTGATAGCATGGTTAATTTTGTTTTTTGGTTGCTAGTTTATGCGACGGATGTGAGTTGACTTTAGTTAGGGTTTTGGTGTGGTTTGTGGAATTATTGAAGTGTTATAGTAATAGATAATGAAATTTGATTGAAGTTACTTCGAGTCTCGATTACAAAGTTGAGTCTGATTCAGAAGTTGAAGATACAAATTAGGGTTTAGATCTGCATTTGGTTTGATTAATTTAGGCATTTTGTTTACTGTGGAGTTATGATAAAGAAAACTTAGCTAATTTGATTAATTGTATTAATACTTGATATGAAGTCTGTGAAGAACTTATATATTACAACTAAACTTTTGCAGGAACATATCCTAAAGGATCTTCTGGGTGATGGAATATTCACAGTTGACCAGGTCAAATTCAAGAACAGAGAAAAGTCTCAAGGCGTGAATTTTCAGGGAAAGTATCTTGAGTAAAGTGCAGGAAAACTCGCGCGTATAATTACTGAATCAACTAATAGCAGACAAAGTGTCGATGACATAAGTGTAAGCTCCTTTTAAGTCAACAACATTTGACTACCCCATAATATACCAAACTGGTTTTGATTATTAGTATTCATGATATAACACATGATTTATTCATGAAAATCAGTTGGATTCAATATTCAAAGTGAAGGTCTTAAGAAATTGTCAAATACCGGACCAGAGGCTAAGTTAAAGGAAAGGGTCAAAGTGCTTGATGATGGACAAGATCAATTCTGGTAAGCTTATACTTTTTTTCCCATAAAAATTATGGGTGGGTTGGATAACGAGTCAAGACAGGTTCGGGTTAATAATATTGTTGACTTTTTAGTAGGGTTGAACTGAGGCGGGTTGGAGTGTTGGACTCTGGTACAAACATTTTAATTTTCTTTTGACCTTATGGCCAATTAATGTTTTAACTATGATTACAGAAAATATACTATTTAGAATAGTCGTCCAAACTTTTTCTAAAGGAGTGTTTTGATTATGTTTTAATAACTTTAGAGCCACTTGTATGGTTGTTCCTATTCTTTTGTAAGTTTTGGAGTAAAATGTAAATAAGGTTCCCCTCCTAATATATATTTTTTGCCTAAAAGAAGTCGCTCAAAATATCACAGAATTATATTACACACACATATTATTTGGTTGAGTCCGTAGTTTAGGCTAAGGGGTATGGGGTCACGGTTGGGTGGATTAAACCACGGCAATCACGACCCTCCCATTTGAAAGTTTTAAGACAAAAATAAATTAAAAAAATAAAGAGGACAGTGGTTTGGGTCATGACCACACCCTTAGTGTAGTGGTTTTGGATGATGGACTAGAGATGTATGACATCATACCTATGTGGATGGTCATGGTGGTCATAAGGGTCATGACCACACCCTATATCCTTATTGGTTATATATAATTGAATATAAAATGGGGGGAGGGCAAACCTACTTTTCTAATCTTTTTAATGGGGGGAGGGAAGTCCAACATGAAAGCGACAACAACAACACTCAAGGACGACAACGAAATAACTGCTATTGTCGGAGTATTGCAATGGGAGAAGTAAGAACGACACTCAAGAAGATGGGAAGGGCTAAGGCAGTTGGTCCTGACAACATACCGATAGAAGTGTGGAAGTGTTTGGGAGAGGATGGAGTTCGATGGCTAGCTACTTTGTTTAATCTTATTTTCAAATCTGGAAAAATCCCGGTGCAGTGGAGGAGTAGTGACGTAGTGCCCTTGTATAAGAATAAAGGAGATGCCCAGTGTTGTGAGAACTACAGAGGGATTAAGCTATTAAGCCACACTATGAAACTTTGGGAACGGGTAATTGACACTAGGATTAGAAAAGAAACTCAGGTTACAGTAAACCAGTTTGGTTTCATGCCAGGGCGTGCAACTACGGAGGCGATTCATATTCTAAGGAGATTAATGGAAAAGTATAGGGACAAAAAGCGAGATCTACATATGGTTTTCATTGACCTTGAAAAGGCATATGACAGTGTGCCACGTAGACTGATTTGGGAAAGCTTGGAGGGTAGGGGAGTCCTGAGGAAGTATATAGACTTAATTAGGGATATGTATGATAGGACTGTGACTAGGGTTCGTGCGCCTGTAGGAGATACAAAGTCTTTCCCTGTGGAAGTAGGACTCCACCAGGGGTCCGCGTTGAGTCCGTTTCTTTTTGCGGTTGTTTTGGATGAGTTGTCCAAGTCTATTCAAGAGACAGTTCCGTGGTGCATGCTTTTTGCGGATGATATAGTGTTAGTGGCTGAAACTAGACAAACCCTAAATGCCAGGTTAGAGGAATGGAGAGCAGCCTTAGAAGGCAATGGTTTAAGGATTAGTCGGTCTAAGACTGAATATCTTTATTGCAATTTCAGCGGTGCAGGTGACAACGAGGACACTCAGGTTACCATTGAGGGTCAAGTGGTCCCACAAACGACTAAGTTCAAGTACTTAGGATCGTTTGTGCAAGGGGACGGGGAGATAGATAGTGACGTATCTCACCGCATCCAGGTTGGCTGGTGTAGGTGGAGAGCAGCCACTGGAATTTTGTGTGACAGGAGGTTCCCAACAAAATTAAAGGGAAAATTTTATAGGGTAGCAGTTAGACCGGCTATGTTGTACGGGACAGATTGTTGGGCCATCAAGAAAACACAAGGGCGCAAGATGGAGGTGGCGGAGATGAGGATGTGTGGCCACACGATGTTAGACCGAATAAGAAGTGAGGTTTTTAGGGATTGGTTAGGAGTAGCTAGTATAACAGACAAGTTAAAAGAGGGGAGGTTAAGATGGTTTGGGCATGTGAAGAGGAGGCAGTTGACAGAACCAGTTAGAGCAGTGGAAACCATGACTGTGGAAGGAAGGAGGAGTAGAGGCAGGCCCAAGTTGACTTGGGATGAAAGACTTAGACAAGATTTGTTAGAATTGCACCTCTCTGAGGACATGGTTCATGATAGGAGTTCGTGGAGACGTAGGATTAAGGTTAAGGACTAGTAGGTGAGGGTATGGACGTGTCCTACCTGTGCCTTGGGAAGGGGGGGGGGGGTTAGATTCTTTTCCACATTAGGTAGACCAACATATGATGATTTTCTTGTATATATGCATATATGTTGCTTACTGATGACTTATTTGCCTACTGCTACGTGATTTACTTACCCGTTTTTCGGGTATCTGTTTGTTGGTTGTTTTGGAGCCGGGGGTCTCTCAGGAAGCAGCCTCTCTATTCTTGAATAGAGGAAAGGTTTGCCTACATCCCACCTCCCCCAGACCCTACCAATAGTTCTGCTATTTGTAGGATTTACTGGGTATGGTTATTGTTGTTGTTGTAATTGAACATAAAATAATATGAGGCTGGCTTCTGTACAAGACAAGAGTCTTGTATGAAACATACGTGAGTATTTGAGCCTTCAAGATCAATGACTCAGAGTAATCCAGTGGCATTTTCATAAATATGAGATTCAAACAATTGAAGAAACAAATAGCAAAAGGGTATTCTGGTCCTTTCCCACTTGAACTCCTCTCCCCTTGATTTTTAAACATCTATAACTTTTTTATACGTTAATATTTTTTTTAAATATTACACCATATTAACGAGCATTTCATCCTCTTTAATTCGAGCAGTCTATTGCTGTAGATTTTAAAAAAAAATTTACATGATTTTGAATACTCATTACGTGATTTCCAAAACCCAGCATGACTACGTGATTTCTGAATACCCATTACGTGATTACGTGATCAATGTCATCATTAAAATTGAATTTTAATGATGACAATAACTATTATGTAGCTGCATACGTTGGAACTGATTTCACAATGTGTACTAATTTTGACTTTCGTGAGTTAAACTATTATGTGTATACTTTATAACTATGCAAATAACACATTTTAAGTATTATTAATTTATAAGTATACAAATAACACATTTTAAGTATACTTTTTCAAAATACTATTTGATCCATTTGAGATAACCACATGAACCCTTGTATTATATATAAATGAGTTAAAATTGTTGCGTCCACAAAATATGAAGTACAGTTTGACTCTTGATGTCAAACAAATTATATTGATTTACAAATTGGTTACCATTCTTCATTGAAAATGGATTTATAACTGGGATAGAAATGCAACAGGTTCCACATCATCTTTAATGGAAAAAAAGTTGTTTTTTTAACATTCTTGTTATATTTAATTTGAAAAGCAATGGGCTTGGCCACTAATGTCAAAGAGTGTTGTTTGACCCTTGAGTTTTTAAATTTGCAGTTAAAGAAAGAAGAAAATCTATCAAGCTTCTTGAGTTTTTTTTTAACATTCTTGTTACATTACTGAGATTCAAGATAAGGTTGCAACAGAAATCGAAAAAACAACAAAAATGAGAAACAATGTCACAAATGTTGTAGAATTTGCAAACGGTGTGAGTGAAGAAAGCCTAGAAAAGATGCAGAATCTTCATGCAGATTTCAACGGAACTATCAAGACTATCATGCAGTTCCAGTGGTATGCTATCTCAGATATTTAGCAATTTCTCATAACTTACAGGAGAGTCAGAGGCTCATATCGTAACAGGTTGGGCCTTCCGAAAGTTCTTTTTGTCTAAAAGTTATAAATTAATTATTATTAATAATAATTAGCGTCTCAACAGAAGAAGTAATATTTCAATGATAAGCCGTTTTTTTTTTTACGAAAACAATTTCAAGGGTTTTAAATTTTTTTTATTACACTTTTGGTAACTTTACATCTTATAATACAAATGTGGCAAGCTTCATATGCTGTTGTTTACTAGGATGAAACTTTTAGGTGGAAACAATACCATCAGACGCCAGATTTATATGCTTTGCGGGGTGATGATGTATCTATTGGTTATGATGTGAAGAAAGGAGATTACCATACCTTATCAGCCATATGCAATAGGCAGGGTCAAGTTTGATGCATTCGAACCAGAAAGATGGTTTCATCACATTTTTTCTTTCATCCACAAAGCTTCTTTAAGTTTACAGCTTTGCAGGTTAGTAAAAATACAACCCATATTGATCGTTCCTTTTTCCTTCAGATCATGTAACTGAACCATTGATTTGTAAAAATTTATGTGGTCTGGTTTAAGAGTCAACCTTCAAGTTATGTCATATGACCAAAGCAAAAGTTTTGACATGATTTACTATTTTGATGAAGAAACACAAGAGGGACAAAGAATTTGTTTGGCTCAAGAATTTGCGTATGTGCAGATGAAGATCTTTGCTTCTATTTAGTTAAGTTATTTCATTTTCAATGTGAATGAAAACAAAAGTGCAAATGCTTAATCTTCACATTGATGGTGATACAGAGTTGATCCATGATCTAGCATACTCGTATTTGGTGCAATTAGACACACGGAAGTTGATTGGAAAATGGTTCATGATAAAAAAGGATTAACTTTCAATACGTTTGAAGTTATATGGGGGATAAGTAATGGACATAAACGTCTCAACGAGCCACACGCATGGACAAATGCTATAGGCAGGTTTTCCCAAATCTCGGCACCCAATTTCGTCATCTAGAGCTCCAATTTTGAAGCCAAGGTTTTCCCCAATTTTAGTAGTTTCAATTAATTTCGTCTGCTTGTAAAAACGGCTGGATTTTTTAACTAGATATTTATTTGTTGTTTTTTAGGCTGTTAATTTCAAGGAACCATTGGAGCGGTTACAAGTTGCGTCTGATGGCACTTGGCATTCATGGGCTAAGTTACGCACCTCTGATTGGAACTTATAACCAATAAAGAATTAATGGAACTTGTCAAGTTACCATCTGAAGAAGATTAAAAAAAACTTACCACTGAAGCATGTTACCTCTAGTGAAGATTGATGAAGTCTCGCTAATGAAGAAGAGATGCCACGTATTAGCCTATCATTTGACGAAGACAATCTGTTGAGAGGATGTTATACGTAATTGTCACTTGTCAATTTAGTACATCTCAACAAGATAACAAAAACATGAGTCCGCATTGAATTTATTATCACTTGACCCCATAGCTTATCGTGTCAAGCAGTTGAGTATGAATTCGGTGCTTGAACTTATATGTGCAAACTTCAGAGGAAATTTGCAAGCCACCCAACCTAACATATCTAGGAAATCGTCTGTAAAATTTGTGACTAGTTTTACATGATGTATTGAAACATTTGATTTTGATTAATACATTGTCCTCAAAAGAATTGTTCTTCTACTCTTGTTTTTGCTATGTTCAATCGATTGACGATGAAACAGTGATACTTGACATGTTCAATGTTGCAGAAATCGGCCTAGGCGGCCGATTAATCGGCGCCTAGGCGCTAGGCGGTGAGTTACTGACTAATTTTTAGCTAGTCGGTCCAATTAGGCGGATATGGTCAAAATCGATCTTAGGAGGTCAAAATCGGTCCCAGTCGGTCAAAATCAGACTAATCGGTCCATGTTTTACAGCCCATTAAACACAAAATTTGACCCATTTTTTAATCTGGCCCATCGTTTTACAGCCTAAATATTACTTATAAACCTATTTTAACATTTAATTTTAGGTATTTTAACATTTAACCCCCTCTATCTTTCACTAGTTTACATATGGTTTCTAAACTTTTAAATTTATTAATAAAAAGTATAAAGTTATCTCCTAAACTTGTAAATTTATTAATAAAAAGTATAAAGTTATCTATATATATAAAAAAATTTGTAAAATTATACTTAAAAAGTCCAATCCGATTAATCCCTATTAATCCCGATTAATCCCTAGGCGGTACCTCACCGCCCGACTAGCGCCTTCTACAACATTGGACATGTTGATTAACTAATATTTCGTTGCAAACTAACTAATAATCAATCTAGGGCATTAGCTAAGTATTAGCTTGATTGTGATCCACACAAAGTCAAACAACAAACATATTTCACACCAAAATTCATTTTTTTCCAACCAAACAACAAAACCGAAAATGGTGAACCGGACGGAGGAGAGGAGATCGCGCTTGTCACTCCGATCGTCGATGCACGGCGTACGTTGCAACGCGGTCAAACCGTGTACTGGGGGCACGCGTTCCAATAACACGTTGGTAACAATCGCCACAATCTAAACGCCTGCCAACACAAGTGGCGCGAACTAAAACCGAAGCTGGATCGGTTTAAAGTTTGTTTCGATTGTGTCACTGCGGGGAACCTAAGCCACGACGATCGAATGGAGATTGCCAAGATCGAGTGGAGGCACGACGGGAATCCAGAATTTAAGTGGTTCCCCACTTTAATATTTATAGAACTTTGTAATTTTTTTAGGAATTATTAACTACTTTTTTTTTATTTTTTAGGATTTAATAAGTAATTTTTTTTTAATTTTTAGGATGTTATGTAAATTTTTTTAAATAATATAAGTTTGTATTTTATTTTATAAATCTCAATTATTTAAAAAAAATAAAGTCAGCCAAGCCAACATGGCAGCCCAACGCCGCTAACCCACGCCGCTTCCACACCCCACTTTTTTTGGGGTGGTCCAGTGGAGCCCACAATCGACACGTGTCGAGCAAAGCACCCAAACCCCCACTCCCCGCAGTCTAAGCTCGAGTAGGTCCTTAGGCTAGTCGGTGTGGAGGAGGGTAGTCCTCAAAGGATGCTCCGCCACATAGGCGTCAACGTATGCGGGTGTGAGGATTGGCCTATAGAGGATGGACCTAGGGTGTGGAGGATGGGCATATATATATATATATAGAATCACGCTAAAATGAGAACCACCTCGAGTTGTAAGAACCGTGAGAACTACACCGTACGGGGCGAGGTGGACCAAATTTTTTTTTTCACAAACGTAGATGTGTGTATTATAAACACATTTGTAAAAAAAAAATTCAAAAAAAAAAAAGTTTTTGAGCACCACAAGTTTGTGTTTACGGGTACCGTAAATTTTCCGGTAGGATTTACGGTACCCGTAAACACAAACTTGTGGTGCTCAAAACTACACACACGACATTTTTTTTTGAATTTTTTTTACAAATGTGTTTATAATACACGCATCTACGTTTATGAAAAAAATTTTGGTCCACCTCGCCCCGTACGGTGTAGTTCTCATGGTTCTTACAACTCGAGGTGGTTCTCATTTTAGCGGTCCCCTATATATATATAGTATATCTATATATGTGTGTGTGAGTTAGGGCCGTCGAGACCGGCTGCAAAAAGCCGTTGAAGACAGTGACGGGCCTGAGGGGGTGGGGAGGTGGTGCGGCACCGGAGGACGACGAGCAGGGGACGACCCCCATACCGTCTAGTCTTATGTTTAGAAAGCTCAAGTTTCATAAACCTACAAATTTATATGAGTAAACTGTCATTTTGGTCCCTAAGGTTTGGTCACTTTTGCCACTTTAGTTGAAAACTCAAACCTTTTGAATCTGGGTCCATGTGTTTTCAGTTTTATTGTCATTTTGGTCCAAAAGTGAAATCTACTCATATTTGTCTAATAAAATCTTGGTATATTGTTCTTTTCCTCAGGGACAAAATGGTCACAATAATTTTATTATAAACGCAGCAGAGATTAGAAATCTTCCCTAAAACATCATCTTCTCCAAACACAAACCCTACCAACCCCTGCTTTGTTCGTCTTCCCCAAAACATCATCTCACTCTTAACCACACCTCCTTCGCTCCATTCCTCACCTACCTCACCAACACATCATCTCACTCTCGGTTACGCGACCCGGACTCTGTCGTGCGCTCCGCCTGTGTCGGTGTCGTGACGTCGGTTATGACGGAGCAGGATCAGAACTCGCAGATCGGCTCAGCGTTGTGTTTATCGGCGGCAATTGAAGGACTTATTGTAACCTCACCACAAGGACTTATTTGGCAAAAGAGCAATTGTATGAACAATCAACAATTTCGGACACGACACAATCCCCAAATCTATTCACAAAACCTGCAAATCCTAAATCTCACATACATTTAATTGATTTTTCTAACACATCGTTTAATTGGTTTTTCATTTTTTATATCCACAAAGCATGCACTTTACTTTTCTTCTTCAAATTCATGCAACCAAGCTCTTTCTACACATATATGTAATCCCCAATTCATGAAGCGGTCTCAATATTTAAGTAGGTATCAAACTCAAAGATTCAAAAACTAACTTTTTTTGTGTTTATTCTAACTTCTAATTAACAGGAAAAAATCTAAATATTCAAGTGGGTATCAGAAATTCAACAACTTTAAGGTCAACAACAACCTAATATTGTAGATTATAACATAAACTGAAAAGGGGCACAAAGGCCTACCTTGAAACCAATTTAATGTCGTGATCTGCTTTTATTAACAAATTGAAATGGGGTTTTGTAGTGAGTATAACCGGTGGTGTTGGGGTTGCAGACAATGGTGTTTGTCGGTGAAAGGTGATGTTTCCTGGTGGTTGTTGAGGGCAATGGTTTGAATTTAGGGGTATTCATGGACGAGATTGAGAGAGAACGGATGGTTGTGTTAATGGTGGATGATGATGATGGTTGGGTTTGCCAAATATGTCCTTGTGGTGAGGTTACAAAAATACCATTTTGTCCCCTGGGGAAAAGGACAAAATACTAGGATTTTATTAGACAAATATGAGTAGATTTCACTTTTAGGCCACTCGGCGTGGGGGTTGTCCAGGCCCGGCGACGCCCCCCCACACCATCCCGGGTAGGCTCGTTGTCTTCCTGAGCGGCAGGGGTGCGACGTTGGAGACGGGAGGTAAAGGACAAAATTGTTGCATCTTCTTCTCACACACACATATACATACAACATATGCATATATATTTTAGGCACATCCTACATTTCCTTAGATCCATCCTCTTTGCCCCATCCTCACACCCATCCTACGTGGCGCTGACGTGGAGGGTCATCCTTCAAGGATGAGCCTCACCCATACCGAGTAGCCATAGACCAAAATGGCAATAAAACTGAAACCACAGGGACCCAGATTCAAAAGGTTTGAGTTTTGGACTAAAGTGGCAAATGTAACCAAACCTCGGGGACCAAAATGGCAGTTTACTCAATTTATATTTTATTGATTACATATCATCGTTTTTATTTTCTTTTTTCTTTGTTGAATTTCCAATTTGGATGCTTATATCTACCAGAATCAAGTTCAGTTTCAACGGATTCCCTCCGTTTTTTTTGTTTGTTGGCAGCTTTATAAAAGCAAATACGTACATATACCAGATGTGATGGAAGGTGTTTTGAATTTTGAATTTTCTACGCCGATTTTGAATTTTGGTTGTTCTTTACACAACTTGTGTAACACGCGGGAACTTAAACTAGTAGGTTATATATCATGACTCGTTTTAATCCCACACTCAAACCCTTGTTTACTACAAATACATAATAATAGTTATATATCTTATGTTATAAAAAACTGGAACAGATAACTTATGTTATAAAAAAAACTGGAATAGATAACTTATGTTATAAAAAAAGCTGGAAATAGATAAAAGAAGTTAAGCATGTTATAGATAAAAGAACTTAAGCATATAACATGAAAAACGTAAAACCATGTGCTTGTATAACCTTTAAATATTACAACCTATGACCTATCTACGTGAGTACTATCTCTACGGGCTTTACCATATAAAACTATATGGTCTAAAACCACCAACGGTTTTTATTTTTAAAGTAAAACTATGTGCTTGTATAACCTTTAAATATTACAACCAATGGCCTATCTACGCTGAGTACTATCTCTACGGGCTTTACTAATAGAATAGATATATTTGGAATGTGAATATTGTGTAAATCTCTTTATGAGTTTAGGAGATATGTTCAATTGTTTACCATTTTAAATATAATAAATAATCTTCATCACACAAGAAAAATCTACAAGCTTGTTTTCGCACATGTCATTATTTTTTGGTCCAACCCCACTTCTCCATGCTCCCAAAAGTATCTACATCATGTCCACATGTTTCCCTTAAGTTTATGAGTTTGTAAGCTCTTATAAAAGGGCTTGAGTTGATTAAAGGATATGAATAAATATGTTGCAAATCTCCTACCTCTCTAATCCAATCTGGTACGCATCTTCTTTTCACTCGTAAGTGTTTTGTTTCATAACCGGGAGAAGAACGAGTGACCGAACAATATGTAGGAATTTCGCAACTCGTGGTTCAAAAGCGGCTAGCGATACGCCGGCTTAACTAGTAACCTCATAAACTTGTCGATAATTATGACAAACCAGTGGGTTTGTTTTGGTTAACAGTTTTTTAAGATTTCAATACTTCAAAACCACATATATCCCGTACAGAAACTTTCAAGTTTAATCATGTCGAATGCAAACACAATAGTAAATTCAACTACATGTCTATACGTCTATGCAAAAGCAAGTAAAGCTCTAAACCACATATTGCTTTATCTCACATATACAATTCATTTGCAAATGCTTCAATGTATTCCACTTTGGCTGGAGAAGGGGAAACTTCGGAAGTCGAGCTTGAGGAAAGCAGACCCACAAGTATATAATTTTTTCTCACATATTTTTATGAGTTAATTGCCCGGATGGTCCCTATGGTTTCACGTTTAGTCCTCACCTTTTGAAAATAGCAGGTATGCTCCCTATGGTTTGTTATTTTATTACTCGGATAGTCTCCTGAGTAGATGTCAGTTAGTTAGCAGGTATGCTCCCTATGGTTTGTCATTATGTTACTCGGATAGTCCCCTGAGTAAATGTCAGGGGACTATCCGAGTAACAAAATGACAAACCATAGGGAACATACCTGCTATTTCCAAACGGTGGGGACTAAACTTGAAAAACGTAAAACCACAAGGACCATCCGAGCAACAAAATCAACAGCAAAAATATAGTTGGATGGAGCAAAATGGATGATAATAGTACCTTCACCGGTCATAAAGTTTTTCAATTTTTGGACTACTTCAGGTGTTGACAGCTCTTAGCTCTTTAATGTCATCGATGATGATTAACTCAAAGCTACTGTAGAGGTATGGTATTGAACCCGACTCAAACAATCATTCATTTCCGTTATCGCATTTTATTATGTTATTTATTTTTGTATATTAACTTGCGAAGCCCAACTCGATGTAGTTTACACTACACTAGGTTGTGGGCTTGTACAGACAACCCCTAACTAGGCCTGGCCCATTGAGGTTAGGGTTGCTCATGTCTCCTATATAAGGAGGTCTTCACCTCATTATTAGGGAGACATAGAGCAAACACACTTTTTGTAGCTGGAAATAGAGGATTCTTCTTCTACCGGCCGTCTCTTCATCCCCACTTTTCTCTTCTTCTTTGTAAATCTGGATTCGACTAGAAGAACAAGGTGTGGTTCTCGGTCTCTTGTGGAAAGCGGTTCTAATCCCTCCTCGGGTGAATCCGTGTTTCTACATCGGCGCCATCAGTGGGGCCGGCAACAATCACATCTTGTTTTCTCCACGTTAATCTCCAGATTTGGGTTCTTTGAGTTAACTTTTGATCTTCGAATCAAGAAACTCCAACTGTGCCCATTCAAGCTCTAAATGGTTTACAAGTTTCGGATCTGTGGTCGTCGAACTTTACGGTTTTTTTTTTGGGGGGGGGATCCACCGTCAGATCTGTTGAAAATAGTTAGCTTTTTGCGGCCATCCTAAAAATTCAAATCTATAGACATCATGAGGTGATTTTTTAAATAACCTTTTACCAGATCTGACCAATGTGGTAAGCTTCTACCCTTCTAAAACTTATACTACATGTTTGTCTTTTGCCATTTACCCTATCTCATATACAAATATTCTCAAGAAAACTGAAAATGAAGATGCATTTGAGTTGTTTAATTTGAATATAATTGATTAATATATTTAATTGTTTATATCATGTTGAAAAACCTTGGAATCGTTAATGGTGGTTTTGAATGTGATGAATAAAATGAAAAGAAACATAGAATTTTCATTTTTAACTGGTGGGCCGAGCAGCTAGGCTGTGGTTTTGTTTAGGCATTTTTCATTGGGCCCAAACCTAGTCATGGTTTCTTTGTTGATGGGCTTGAAGCCCACCTATGAAAAAATAAAGAAAAAGGGTTGGCCACAAGGGATTTGGACTTTGGGGACTGTATAGGTTAATTTCAAATGTAAACTAACTAGTGTTTAATGCCCGCATTGCGGGCGTGGGGTCCTTTTGTCGTGCTAAGTAGTAAGCAAACGACGTAGACAAGACAAACATGAATTACGTTTTACAAAACGTAAGCAAGACAAATATGAATTATACCGCTGACGTAAGACGTAGACAAACACAAATAATAAAACACAAGGCACAAACAATAAAACACAAAAAAAAATCGCTACAGGGAAAAAACTCAATGGTATCGATTTGATGGATTTCCAATTTAATTTGCAATATTTCAAAAGAACAGAGATAAATAGATGGGCTTTGATTCGAAGAAAGTTGGCCATGTTAACCGATAATTGTGGATCACAATTATCGCCAACCCATAATTGAGAATCACCAGCTATTTGTAATCAATTGTATTGATGTAGATTGGCTTGTTTCCGTATATAGTCTATGTATTGTAACTATTTATAGGGGTGTAATATTGAATAGAAATCACTCAAGCAATAATATTCACTCACATGGTATCACCCTTCTAGGTTGTTCTCGAACAACCCTCCTCCCTTCACTGATTTCGATCAGAATCCTTCACACCGACCTTTATTTTTTTTCCCTTTCTTCTTTCCTTTGCAGCCTTGTCCCCATGGATAACCAACCACCTCCTGCAGACAGCCGCCAATAACAACACCACCCACAAACCTCTTCACCCTGTTTACACTGTTTCCAATATTCAACACAAAGTCCGCGTGTTAGACGGAACCAAGGTTTCGTATGCTTCATGGGTACGTCTCTTTATGCTTCATGCTAAAGGATATAACGTACTCTGTCACATCGACGGTACGCCGCCGCCCGCCAAAGACTCTCCTGACCTTGCTTCTTGGGAGAACATAGATTCCATCGTATTGCAATGGATCTATGGAACCCTTTCGGATGAGCTTGTCGTCCGGGTTTTAACCGATAAATCCACTGCCCTTGAGGCTTGGCAGCGGGTCAAACGGCTGTTTGAAAACAACAAAGGCCCCCGTTCCTAAGCACTCCAACATGAACTCGCAAATCTTACCCTCGCCTCTATGCCCAGCCTCGATGCGTATTGTCAAAAGATACGTGACTTAACCGACCAACTTTCTGCCTTAGACTTTCCAATGAATGACCAGCAACGGGTCCTTCATCTCGTTAAAGGTCTTCCTAAGGAATACGATACCATCGCATCCATCCTAAATAACTCGCTACCGACTTGGGAAGACGCTATCGACCAACTCATCTCCGAGTCTGGTCGACTTAAAACCCGTGATGCTGTCACCAAATCTCCTGCCCTTGCGGCTGCCATACCCTCTTCCACCCCATCCGAACCACCCGAACCACCATACCAAAACCAGAACCCTAACCCGACCCATAACACCTACCGTGGCCCTAACAACCGTAACAACAATCGCCCCAACTCCCGTACAAACCACCAGCCCAACAATCGTGGCCCCAACTCTCGTGGCCCCCCAGCACCATTACAATCGGTCCTATCCTCAGCCTCCATCTTACCCAAACCCACCTACTCAACAGCCATATTACCCACCATTTTGGGCTCCTCCCTACTGGACCCCACCCCCTTGCCCCTATCCTACAAACTCTTGGGCTCAGCCTTGGCAACCACAGGAGACTTCTCAGTCCTATAACAGTAACCGGGGTCGCAATCGTCGATCGGCGCAGGCAAATCTGGCAGCAGTCGATCCCCTAGAGCCTACACAGCTTGCTGAAGCAGTTCATGCCCTCTCAATGGATTCGGGTGACGCTAATACTCAGTGGAACTTCGACACAGGTGCTTCTTCTCACATTTCCCTTGATAAAAATAATATTGACAATTTTTCCACGTTTGCACCCATAGCGTCAATAATTGTTGGTAATGGCAATAAAGTTCCTGTTTTGGGCTCGGGACACTCAACCCTCAATTTTGCGTCCAAACCATTATACCTTAAAAACATCCTTTTTAACCCTAATATTGTTAAAAATCTAATCTCTGTCCGTCAATTCAATATTGACAATAACACTTCTATCGAATTTGACCCCTATGGTTTTTCTGTGAAGGATTTCAAGGATGGCACGATCCTGAGTCGTCACAACAGTTCAAGTGACCTGTACCCGCTTACCCCAAATGTTTCCGCCACCGCTTGTTTTGCATCTTCCCAAGAATCTCCGTTTTGGCATAATCGACTTGGACACCCGGGTCAACCTGCTATGGATTTTCTTCGTTTGAATAAATTTATCTCTTGTAATAAAGCCAAGAGCTCGTCTCTTTGCCATGCTTGTCAACTGTCGAAACACAAACGATTACCGTTTTCCGATTCTACTACTAATACTTTACGACCGTTTTCTTTACTACATTGTGATTTATGGACATCACCGTTGTTAAGTCACGCTGGATATAAATACTATTTGGTAATAATCGATGACTTTACACAATATACGTGGGTCTATCCTCTTCGGTTTAAATCCGAAACCTTCACCAAAATAACGCATTTTCACCAATTTTTCACAACTCAATTCCGCCTACCCATTCAAGCCATCCAATGTGATATGGGCGGCGAATTTGACAATACAAACTTCCATAACTTCACTTCCCAAAACGGTATCCAACTTCGTTTTTCTTGCCCACACACATCCCAACAAAATGGCAAAGCCGAGCGCATGATTCGTCGTTTGAATGAAATCATGTTTACTCTCCTCACTCATGCCTCCTTACCCTCCACTTTTTGGGTTGAGGCTCTTCACACCGCATCCTACCTCCACAACACCCTACCCACCAAACTACACCAAAACCGTACCCCCTTATCTCTCCTATACCTTAGACAACCGTCGTACGACCACCTTCGCGTCTTCGGATGCCTTTGTTACCCTAATTCCTCCGCTATACGCCCAAACAAACTCACTCATCGGTCTGCCACATGCCTTTTCCTTGGCTACCCAGCCAACTACCGCGGTTACCGCTGTCTTGACCTTGCCTCTGGCAAGACCATCTTTTCTCGACACGTCACCTTCGACGAAGACGCCTTCCCCATGGCCAACCCACAAACCACCCCACCCACTCACGAGTTCCTTGATCCCAACCCTTCACTTTTTGACCCACACTCTTTCTTCACTCCTACACCCGACCACCCTATCCCACAACAACAGCCGGCCACCCCTTCACACTCCTCGGCCCAACACCCTCCTACAACAACCGGCCCAAACCACATGGCCCACACCCACAGCCCAACTCCTCCTCCCTCCCTGAACCCACACCAAACGGCCCAACCTGACCAACCACACGCGTCTCCTCAACCATCCCATCCCATGCAAACTCGTTCCCGCTCGGGAATCTTCAAACCAAAACAAACCTTCAACCTTAACACCCGTACATCTCCCACCATGTCTCCCCTCCCTAAATCCCACCTCACCGCTCTATCCGACCCAAACTGGAACATTGCCATGACCGACGAATATGAAGCGCTATTGGCCAACAACACGTGGGAACTTGTTCCCCGACCACCTGATGTCCCTGTCATCCGATGCATGTGGCTTTTTAAGCACAAGTTCCACGCTGATGGCTCCCTCGAACGCCATAAGGCACGTTTAGTTGTCAATGGGAAAAGCCAAACAGTGGGGGTCGATTGTGATGAGACATTTAGCCCGGTGGTCAAACCCACCACCATTCGCACTGTTCTGAGCCTTGCTATGTCCCGAGGATGGCCTACACACCAACTTGATGTCAAGAATGCGTTTCTACATGGCCACCTCAAGGAAACCGTATACATGTTTCAACCTCCTGGATTCACCTCCTCCGCTCACCCCAAATACGTTTGTCGGCTAAACAAATCTTTATACGGTCTCAAACAAGCTCCACGAGCTTGGTATCAACGTTTTGCGGGTTATTTACACAGGTGCGGATTCAGGAGCAGTGTTTGTGATACATCTTTATTCATTTACCATCATGGCGACCAAATGGCTTACCTCTTGCTTTACGTGGACGACATTATCTTAACCGCTTCCAGTGACGGTTTACTCCAGAACATCATTAAATCCCTCACCGCTGAATTTAAGATGACTGACTTGGGCACCTTGCACCATTTTTTAGGAATCGCTGTCACAAAACAGGCAAATGGGTTGTTTTTATCACAAAGTACTTATGCAGCCGACATCCTATCCCGTGCCAACATGTCCAATTGCAAACCAGCCAGCACACCTGCCGAAGTTGGATCTAAATTAAGCGCCGACAGTGGTTCTACCTTTTCCGATGGTTCGTTATACAGGAGCTTAGCCGGGGCCCTTCAATATCTCACCATCACCAGACCCGATATAGCCTATGCTGTTCAACAGGTGTGTCTCTTCATGCATGCTCCTAGAGAACCCCATTATCAGTTTCTGAAGAGGATCCTTCGTTATGTCAAGGGCACCTTACATCATGGCCTATTGCTTTCTCCGTCCTCCTCCACCGCCCTAACTGCTTACTCTGATGCCGATTGGGGAGGATGCCCTGACTCTAGACGTTCCACTTCTGGCTACTGCGTCTATATGGGATCCAACTTGATTTCTTGGTCTTCAAAACGACAATCCACGATCTCCAGGTCAAGTGCAGAAGCTGAATACAGAGGCGTGGCGAATACCGTTGCTGAACTTAGCTGGGTTCGCAATCTCTTGCTCGAATTACATGTTCCTGTTCGCCACGCGTCCATCGTTTATTGTGACAACATATCGGCAGTCTACTTATCCGACAATCCAGTTCAACACCAACGAACCAAACACATTGAACTAGATATTCACTTCGTCCGAGAAAAAGTTCGTCTTGGCAACATCAAAGTTCTTCACGTCCCTGCCGACTATCAATATGCAGACATATTCACGAAAGGCCTCCCGAAGCACTTATTCCAAAAATTCCGTTCCAGCCTATGCCTTCGGTCTCCTACGGCTCAGACTGCGGGGGCGTGTTAACCGATAATTGTGGATCACAATTATCGCCAACCCATAATTGAGAATCACCAGCTATTTGTAATCAATTGTATTGATGTAGATTGGCTTGTTTCCGTATATAGTCTATGTATTGTAACTATTTATAGGGGTGTAATATTGAATAGAAATCACTCAAGCAATAATATTCACTCACAGGCCATACACTCATACTCATGGGCTTTAATGGAGACATACAGGTGGTGCCGTGGTGATGGTAAACTAAGGCTCATGGCACTACTGTAAATAGGATTCTAAGATTGTCTAATTACTATATTGTTCATAAGAACTACTTGAATTGTATATAGTATATAATTATTAAATATGATTAAGTTTTAATAATTAATGATTGTTATATTGAAACAAGCAATTGATATGTTTGGGTATTAAATCTAATTATTCATTTTTTTATTACATATATTTTTCTCACCATAAAACCTAACTAATTTAGTTAAGAGTTAAATGTCATTTTAGTCCCTGTGATTTGGGTCATTTTGCCAGTTTAGTCCAAAGGTTTCATTTTTAACCTGTGGGTCCAAAAAGGTTTCACTGTTGCCATTTTAGTCCACTGGGTTAACTTCATCAATTATTTCTGTTAACGAGAAGGGCGGTTCGGTCATTTTGTATGGCCGAATTGCCTTTCTAGTTAACAGAATTACATATAAAATGACCGAATTGCCCTTCTGGTTAACAGAAAAAATGAATGTATTTAACCCAGTGGACTAAAATGGCAACAGTGAAATCTTTTTGGACCCACAGGTTAAAAATGAAACATTTGGACTAAACTGGCAAAATGACTAAAACCATAGGGACTAAAATGGCATTTAACTCTTTAGTTAAATTGTTTTCTTGTATTTATTTCCCAATTTTTTTTATTTTTATTTTCGTTTTTATTTCATTCCAATCAGCAGGGCAAATTACATAAGGATAGCAGGTAGACGAGCAACAAACTGCGCCGCCATCCCTTTCCCAATTTAAAGTTATTATTTCAATAAAATAAACTTGTTAATGGTTTGAGTCAACAAGGGTCAAAACCAGCTTTGTTTCGAACTGGCTTTTTAGGCGGAAAAAAAAGCCGTTTCAAAATCGGGTTTTAACTAGTTTGGTTCGGGTTTTACCATTCGATGTATATGTTCCCACACCGATTACAACCCATATTCTTGGGTCGATTCAGAACCAATTTCAATATCTGTCCTGGTTCCGAATTACAAACATGCTCTTGTTAACCAATTTTCTTTTTTTCACTTCCTTAACCCTAGTAATATTAAGCTGGGCTCAAATGACTTGTTTAAGAAGCTGGACTTGTCCTAACTTAATCAGCAATGACCTATGTGACTCAAACCACTTAAATCTTCTCCTCTTTGGAGACGAATGGAGTTCACTTTCGGCCACTATGCCGCCATTATCCCTTACTTTATTTTCATGTCTTCTTTTTCCAAAACAAGTTCAGGTTTGAGTCAACAAAAGTCAAAACCAATTTCTCTTGGAAGTGGTTTTTGAGGGGAAAAAGGTTTGTTTCAAAAGTAGGTTTAATTGGGCCAGTTTGAAACCAAATACAAAGAAACCAGTTTTTAATCATTTCCCTAGACACTAGTAATATTAAGTTGGGCTTAAGTGACTTTGTTTAACAAGTTTGGACTTGGCCCAGTTAATCTTCTTCCCGTGGAGACGAACGGAGTTCACTTCCGGCCATCGTGTCGTCATCGCCGATTCATACGAACATAATAAACCTAAACGAACTACACAAACCCAACTCTGTTTATCATCTTCTTCTTCATCTTTTCATGAAATCTCCTCCTCTCTCATGGGTGTCGGTTTCAGTAATTGGTGAAGAAATAGCAGGTGTTGGTTGAAACTAAAGAGGTAGGGTTTTAAATAGGTGGATAATTGAGAGGTTTGTGATGAGAATGAGGGGATGAAATTAGGGTTTAGAGAGTACACGAGAAGGCATCCACACACGCATCCTGTAAGTATCACCTCTATTTTATGAATTCCAATTGCGTTTATGTGCTCGATCGCTGATTTAGATACAATTGGGTTTATGGGTTTGTTGATAAATGGAATTTCGATTAGTAATTTACTATTTTTTTGCGCCCTAATTATGATACTCTGTTTTGCACTGTTCGATTTGAAGCTCAGTTGATGATTGATGGGTTTGATTTGCTGATTAGTACTTCAATTTTATGAACACGTAATTGCTGGTTACTTTGGATTTAAACTAAGTTATGAGTAGAATGCCTGTTTCTTTTTAACATGAGTTTGTAATTCAAATTGCATGTGTATGTCTTCCCCTTCATATATCTGTGTATGTAGTAACCATTTTATTGGTTCAACTTATATATATGTATGTATGTGTATGTCTCTTTTTTCAACCTAATAAATCCAATTTGGGGGTAGTATTTTTAGACAAAGTAGTATAGTATAGGGACTAATATGGTGTTCCACATAGACTAATGGGGTAGTATTTCATTTTACATGAATATGTGATCCAAATGACAGCTCTTATTAGTCCCTATGCAAAGCATTTTTATATTTTTTTATTTACAAGCTGTGAATTAAATGGTAAAAAATACACATTACAGTAAACAGCAATCTTCATCAACATTCTATTTATGCTATTAAGAAGACGGAATATATATGACCCGCTTCACTAATAAAGTGTAAACTTTAAAGCCATATGCCCCTATATATCTGATCAGCTTGAGATAGAAAAAGTGGAAAACAAACCAAATCGACCCATCTTGACATTCATAAGTAAATGGGTTGAAATTGCCCTCCTTCATTCTCACAGTTTCTGATGAAATTTTGTATACAAGATTATATAATATGGTATCAAGGCAACAGGCTTTTTTATGCAATTTTAGTTCTATTAGTTTCACTTCAGCTTGAAATTCTTTGTTATATGACTAAACTGCTCTGCTGCTTATCAAAATATGTAAGGTCCGTTGGTAAAATGCTAAAAATGCTACCTTTACATGTAGATAGATAGATATGGGGTAAGGACGAAAGCTGGTAAGACGCAATCATCAGAAGATGCTGGTGTCAAAATTGCACATTCTGCAGGAGCTTCAATTCGACGGCACAATGAACTTGCCTTAAATAAGGTATTTTTTAACATACATATTAATTTTTTTTATGAAAATCAAAATATATTCATATCAATTCCAATTTTGGAAAATTGTTGTTTTGACCCTTATAGTCAAAGTGGGACAGGTAAAAGAGCTTCGTTCACCTCACTGAGCGGTGGATACAGTTAGACTATGATTTGTAACGCCAGTGTGTAGAGGTGACCTAATTTGATGTTGTTGTGCTTTTAATGCATAGAAATTAACTTAATGCATAATTAATCAAATATTAAGTTTTTGTAATCATATTCGACAACAATGCTGGTAAGTTTAAATATATTGAGAAAATGGTACTTCAGCTCAACTCAACATAACTAATTTTGACACATACTATTTGGTTGTTTCTGATGTTCTATCAAACTCTGCATTTTGATATAAGATTCTTGAACTCTGTTATGCATTTTGATCTAGCTCATTGTATGGTTTGGTATAAGATGGACACGCTTGTGTATCCATTACGTGTATCCATGAGCGGGCCCACCTTATCAAGATTGTGTCACCTGATACTTGTACTTTTTATGTGTTATAGATGTATGCACATGACGTTGGAGTGCCACTGTATATTTTCAGGCAACAACACCTACATTCAATCACAATAAACTTGAATCACCGGAAGCTTGTAGGCTTTACGTCACAAACTTGATGCATAGTTGCTTCTTTAGAATTTTCCCAACCTTTTGAAGAAGCTGATAACTCTATGAAGGTGATTACTAGCACTTGTTTTGTTCTGAAGCAAACATATCTCATGCATTCACATTTTGTTAGAATGTCATGATTACCTGGCTATGCAAGATGTTTATGCCTAGAGATTAGCATAGCAGCACTCTGGATTTTGGAAGGTGAGTGAACCGTTTAGATCGGCCTTGTGAAAGTTATGTTTTACAGTGACACATGTCTAATTACTCTCTTATATTCACAGGTTATATCGTTCCCCGTTGATGCAGTGACAGATACATATGGAACATTTCTACCTGATGGAACAGCTTTACAGTTTCAGCAGATTCTGAGCTCAAGTGTTTTAGAGGTGCCAAAATGGGTTGGTTGGACGGGTTGAAATTTGAATAACAGGTCAAAGTTAGTTACTTTGTAATGGTCAAACATATCGTGTATTGGGTTGACCTAAAAATACTTTGTCAAACATTTTAAATATGTTTATAAACCATTAGTGTTTTCAAGTCTCAAACCTGATTACAAAAACTATATTAGTTGGATAGACCTATGGTTTAGCGAGCACGACGAATAAAAAACTGCCTCACGCGGGCCCGGGCTTTTCGGAGCTGCATTCGTGTCCGCAGGTGCGGGCACGCATGAGTTCAACCAAATTCCAGCTCAGAAACTCATTTTTGCACCCCCCTGCGCGCGGGTAGGACTTGTGGTAAAACATGTCATAAAGCTACAATAGAGTAGTAAACACTTTACCTTATAAACAACCACTCACTTTGTCCCCACACCGATGTGGGACAAAGTATTTACCACCTTTTGAGACTTTTAATTCACACACCCAAAACTTACAACATATAAGTCAAACTTTTGCTACTAACTATTAGCTCCATGATCTTAAATGGCATGTATAATAGTTTTTTTAATTATATATGTGGAATCTTATTTATTTTCAAAGCATAACATATTTTTTATATTTTTTTTCTCTATGTGCGCTTTTCTTAAAAAAGCCCACGCTTTTTTTGCGCCTTGCGCCTAGGCTCCGGGCGAGGCCGATGCGCCTCGCCTGAGCCTTGCGTCTTTGACAACATAGGGATAGACAACTTTTGACCCGTTCCAGCCATTTTCAATTTAATTACCCATTTGACCTTTTCGAAAATAAAACATAGCCCCAGTCTACATGTTCTTAAGTAGTGCATTGGAATTGTCATCTCTACCTTAACCCATCAAATTCTAATCTTGGTTTGTTCCCACCAATTTTTTATTAAAAGATTCTCATGTCAATCATACCATTTTGCATGATCCAGGATTCCCGAATCACCTCTTGCGACACAAGCAGTCCAGGTGGTGACAGCTACGGTGCTGCATCCCAAAGCCAGTACACCAAAGAAGATGTTCTTACCAGAGCCTAGAAAAGACGCAATATCTTCATGCAGCTTTAAATGAACAGTTCCAATGGTATGCAATCTCAGATATCGCAATCTCTCATACTTTGTTCTAAAGGTTGTGGTCATGACCCTCCACATAGGCGTCATGTCACCCACCTCTAATCCACCATCTAAAACCACTACCCTACGGGTGTGGACGTGTGGTCATGACTCATGACCCAAACCACTATCCCCTTTATTATTTTAATATATTTTTGTCTCAAAGTTATCAAATGGAGGGCCGTGGTAATCGTGGTTTAATCCATGCCAACCACCATCAATCAAGGAGAGGGTGGTGTAGCCTTCCATTCATGTTCCTACATGACGAATCATGTTCCAACGATAACCTCCACACCCTTTAGCCTTATTAGAGGTTCAAATAGGAACGGATTGAGTCGATCAAAGCTTTTCTTTTTGTCTAAAAAGTTTAGAAAAAGTAAATGTTTAGTGGGTCAACTAAAGTTGCATTGTTTCAATGATATTAATTTTTTTTAGTGAAATGATTACATTTAGCACCCCTAGTCAAATGGACGGACGTCTCTCATGGAGCATAGACCGAACAAGTTACTATAGGACTGGTTTAGTCACCATTCGACCTGGTCTCATTTGATTTAAGTGCATTTAACCGGCCGTCTCCGTTGGTTTATTTTTCACCCTCTTCTATAGTCAAATTACCAAATTACACTTTGTTTGGAGTAACAACCACTTTTTACTTTTATAAACTCAAAAGTTCCTATGTAAGTTCTAACAACAAAGTCGATTAACCCAACTTAATTAACAATTATCCCTACTCTATTATCATAAGATGATATATCATGAAGTGAAATCGTGTTGAATTTTAACAGTTTAGGTCGACAAATATTATTAGTGACCGATCATCAAATATAACGTAAAATGCTAGACTAAAAAAAGCTCATATATTTTGTATGATAATATTAAAATAGATACATGTATTATGTATATGTATAAAAAAGAATAGTAAAAGAGTACTAAATTTAGTTACCCTAGTATTCTATAATCTAGTAAGACTATCACCATTGGTGACGTTCTCCCAACCTAGGTTGCCCAAATAATTAAAAAAAATCAATTTTTCTCCTTAACCCGACTGTCCAAGCAACCCAAGGTTGCAAGAGGTTACCCCTGTTCTTTTGCCACTTATCAAAATTGGATTGGTTCCATCTTCTAATTTTTATTTTTTTTATTTCTTAACTACCAATTCCCCCAATAATTATTTACTCAAATACTTTATAATATTTAAACATAATAATTTATTAAAAAAGCATTCAAAAATATATATTTTCTATTATATTATATATATATATTGACGGTTTAACTTTATATTAAAAATAAAAAAACTTTTGTTTGGTTTGAAATAAAAAAAATTGTTTTTAATATTATTATTTTTAACACAATAAAAATAACCATATGTTACAATTATTTTATAAAAATTTAGGTTGGGTTGGGTTGGGTTGGGTTGGGAATGTGTATCAAAAATTGACTTGGGTTGTGTTGTGTTTTAAAGATTGGATTGGGTTTTGAATGTGGATAGTCTAATATTAGTTTGGGCTTAAGTGACTTATATAACAAGCTGGACTCGGCTCAACTTAACCAGCAATCTCCAATGTGACTCAAACCAGTTCCATTTTCCAACGGCAGAGGTGAAGAGTATTAGTCGAGACGCACGTGTAATACTTGTAATTACAGTTTCCATTCACTTCACCACCACCACTCTCACTTCAACTCTGATTATCATCGATTTAATGTAAGTTCGCTTAACCTAACTTTTAAATGTCATTATGTTTTTTTATTCTTGAAGTGTCACTGGTTTTGCTTTATGATTTTAGTTATATATGATGAATATTCAATGAGTAGTTAGAACTGCATAAGAATTTAATCTAAACTAGGTTTATTACTATGGCCGCGTTGCGGCGAACTTCTTTTGTCATTTAGTCTGTGTTTACATGTGTTTTGAAATCACTACGAGCGCGTTAAACCGAACCGTTCCGTATAGAACCGAACCGTTTCGAGCTGAACCGTTTCGACGCGAACCGTCTCGACCCGTACCGTTTCGACCCGAACCGTTTCGAGCTGAACCGTTTCGACGCGAACCGTATCGAAGCCGAACCGTTTCAAGCCGAACCGTTTCAAGCCGAACCGTTTCGAAACGGTTCGGGTTCGAAACGGTACGGGTCGAAACGGTACGGTTCGGAACGGTACGGGTCGAAACGGTTCGCGTCGAAACGGTTCGCGTCGAAACGGTTCGCGTCGAAACGGTTCGCGTCGAAACGGTTCGCGTCGAAACGGTTCGCGTCGAAACGGTTCGCGTCGAAACGGTTCGCGTCGAAACGGTTCGCGTCGAAACGGTACGGGTCGAAACGGTTCGGGTCGAAACGGTTCGGGTCCGAAACGGTACGGGTCGAAACGGTTCGGTTCGAAACGGTTCGGTTCGAAACGGTTCGCATCTTAACGGTACGGTTCGAAACGGTACGGGTCGAAACGGTTCGGCTCGAAACGGTTCGGATCGAAACGGTACAGGTCGAAACGGTTCGCGAAACGGTTCGGGTCGAAACGGTTCGGGTCCGAAACGGTACGGGTCGAAACGGTTCGGTTCGAAACGGTTCGGTTCGAAACGGTTCGCATCTTAACGGTACGGTTCGAAACGGTACGGGTCGAAACGGTTCGGCTCGAAACGGTTCGGATCGAAACGGTACAGGTCGAAACGGTTCGCGTCGAAACGGTTCAGCTCGAAACGGTTCGGTTCGAAACGGTTCGGCTCGAAACGGCACGGTTCGGTTCGATACGGCACGGTTCAGTTCGAAACGGTACGGGTCGAAACGGTTCGGCTTGAAACGGTTCGGCCTCGAACTGTTTCGGGTGGGTATTGCAAAAATTCGACTTTATTATTCATTAACTTTGTCACGTGTCTATATGTTATATGTATATGTTATATGTGAGTGGATGTGTTGAACCAATAAGGAAAGTTTACTATTACTATGATTTGACAAATACTATTCATTAGGTTGGTTTATTAACATATAGGATAATACTATATTAACATATTCATTCATAAATGGATGACCATAAATACAGCCACAATACATGGGAAAGCATGTGCACGTAAAGTTACCGTTGGCAACTTGACATTAATTTAATCCATTAAGTATTATAAAAGGTACTAACCAAGAGGTTGTCATGTGGCTGACAGCTATACCTTACAAAAGAATTGTTAAAAAATGTTCACTAAGCAAGAACATTTTATCAATATCACACATACCAAATATTCTCGTTTTTCATCTTCACTGTTAGTTAACAATGGCTGAAGCTGCTGCTGCTGCCCTCGTCAAAGTCATTTTTCAGAAGCTAGCCGATGAAGCCTTCAAGAAATATGCTCGCTCTCAGAATATCCACTCAGAACTCATGCAATTGGGGAGCACGTTGTCCCAGATCCAAGCTCTGCTTAATGATGCCTCTCACAAGGAAACAACTCATGAATCTGTCAGACTATGGCTGAATAGTCTCCAACATCTGGCTTACGATATCGATGACATACCTGACGAGGTGGCTACTGAAGCTATGCATCGTGAGCTGACCCCGGAATCTGGAGCAAGCTCCAACATGGTAAGAAAGCTCATCCCAACTTGCTGCACAAAGTTTTCACTAAGTCATAGGCTGAGTCCCAAGTTAGACAGTATTACCACCCGGTTACAATATTTAGAAAAACAAAAGGCTGATCTAGGTTTGATTGTGAAAGAGGAAAAGCCAAAAAATACTAGTAGAAGAAACGAAACCTCTTTGCTAGAATCTGATATTGTTGGGCGAGAAGGTGAGAAAAAGAGATTCCTCTACCAGCTGTTAGTAGGTGAATCATCTAAGGAAAACTTTAGCATCTTACCCATAGTTGGTTTGGGTGGAGTGGGAAAGACCACTCTGGCTAGAATATTGTATAACGATTCGCAGGTGAAGGATCACTTTGAACTCATGGCTTGGGTTTGTGTTTCCGATGAGTTTGATGTATTCAAAATAAGTGAAACCATCTTTGAATGTGTGGCTACAGAAAACAAACAGTTTAAAGATGTAAATCAGCTTCAAATTGCTCTTAGAGAGCAATTTAAGGACAAACAATTTCTACTAGTACTTGATGATGTGTGGAATCAAAACTATGATGATTGGGAAATACTAGTGCGTCCATTTCATTCTGGGGCTGCCGGAAGTAGGGTAATCATGACAACTCGCCAGCAGGATCTGCTTAAAAAGATAGGTTTTAATCATGTAAACAATCTCGAGAGTTTGTCGCATGAAGATGCTTTGTCTTTATTAGCTCTACATGCATTAGATGTAGATAACTTTGATTCGCATGAAACACTTAAACCACAAGCTAAAGGTATCGTGAAAAAGTGTGGTGGTTTGCCTTTAGCTTTAAAGGCAATTGGAAGGTTACTCAGAACAAAAAACGAGGGAGAAGAATGGGATGACGTGTTGAAAAGCAAGATATGGGATTTAGAAAATGCTGATGCAATTGTTCCAGCCCTAAGGCTAAGCTACCAAGATCTTTCTGCTGATTTGAAGCGCTTGTTTGCATACTGCTCTTTGTTCCCAAAGGACTTTATGTTTGACAAGGAGGAGTTGATATTATTATGGATAGCTGAAGGGTATCTGAACGAGTCAACTGCAAACAAATCACCAGAACGGTTGGGCCATGAATATTTTGAGAAATTGCTATCAAGGTCCTTTTTTCAACCCGCACCTAATGGTGAATCGTTTTTTGTGATGCATGATCTTATGAACGATTTGGCCGCATTTGTTGCTGGAGAATATTTTTTAAGGTTTGAAAATCAGACGGAGATGGCAATGAAAGCTTTAGCCAAGTACCGACATATGTCATTTATGCGTGAGGACTATGTAGGTTTCCAGAAGTTTGAGGCATTTCCAAGAGCAAGAAGTTTGAGAACACTCTTAGCTGTATATGCTGGGGTAGAACAAGGCTGGAACAAGTTTTATATATCCAATAAAATTTTGGTTGACTTACTTCCTCAGCTAACACTGTTACGTGTTCTTTCTTTGAGCCGTTTTGACATAAGTGAGGTACCGGATTCCATTTGTAGTTTGGACCACTTGAGGTATCTTAATTTGTCTCGAACAAATATATCAAAGTTACCTGAGAATGTTGGTAATCTTTACAATTTACAAACATTGATCGTTTTTGGTTGTGAGAGCTTGAGTACATTGCCTAAAAGCTTCCTAAAGCTCAAAAAGTTGAGGCATTTTGACATCAGGGATACTCCGCATTTGAAGAAGCTGCCCTTGGGAATTGGTGAGTTAAAAAACCTACAAACTCTCCCCAAGGTCATCGTTGGAGGAGACGGTGACTTTGCAATAACCAAGCTTAAGGGATTAGAGAGTTTACGTGGGGAACTTTCCATTGAAGGATTGCACAAAGTGCAAATCCCAATGCATGCAAGGGAGGCGAACCTATCTCAAAAAAGGCTGACTAAGTTAAAGCTGAAGTGGGGTGATGGTTCTCAGAGAGGAGCACTTGAGAAGGAGGTTCTCACTGATGGTTCTCAAAGAGGAACACTTGAGAAGGAGGTTCTCACTGAGCTCAAGCCACACACTGGTACGTTGAAACATTTTGAAGTTGAGCATTACGGGGGAGTAGAGTTTCCAGGTTGGGTCGGGGATCCCTCTTTTCGTGAGTTGGTTCATGTGTCTATACGTGGTTGTAAAAAATGTACTTCTCTACCGCCATTTGGGCAGCTACCTTCACTTAAGGAGTTGTTGATTCAAGGCATGGATGAGGTTAAAGTCATAGGCACAGAGTTAGTTAGGACTATTGGTGTTGCCTCCTGTTCACTTGAAATTCTAGAGCTTCGAATAAAAAATTACACAGAACGAAAAGGAGACTAAAATCGTTGAACCACGCACACCCGTTACAGTGTCTTGATGCGAAGAAATTAAGCTGAAACGTAAAACATAGAAATAATAACTTAGTTGATCTACAACCGCCCGTTGCGGCGAACTTTTCAAAAGGGGAAAAATGGTTGCGTTGCGACAGGTCTGTCAAATATGAAAAATAGAGCAAAAACATTGAACCTCACATGCACGCTACGACATGTTAACTCGCAAAATTTAGAACGAAACATAAAACGAAAAACTTGCTTGTAAATAACAAAGAGTTGTGTTATATTATAAAAGATGGAAAACTTTGAGTTAAAAGTAAAAAAAATTAAAAGGGGTTAAAATGTAAAAGATAAAACTTTTAGGTTAAAAGTTGAAAAATAAGTTTTTTTTTGGAAAACTCACCAAGCACAAGTTACAAGTGCTAATGCACAAAAAAACTTACTAATTTATATATGGAACTAGAATTACGACCCGCCGCAATGCGGCGAAGATTCTTTAGTTATAACTAAGTCGATTTAGGACCTGCACGTTATGTTGAACCTGTCAAACGGGAAAAAATAGACGATGTAAAAACGTTCACCCACACACGCACGTTGCATCGTGTTAACTCGCAAAATTTAGAACAAAACGTAAAAAACGTTAAATCAAAGACGCACGTTGCGATGTATTAAGTCACAAAATTTAGAACGAAGCATAAAGCGAAAAATTTGCGGAAAATGAAAACTATAAAGAGCCAAAGTTGAAAGTAAAAAAAATTGTGAGGATAGATTGCAAAAGATAAAAAGTTTAGGGTTAAAAGTAAAAAACAAATAGTTTTGGGTTAAAAGTAATTTATGAAACACTTTTGGTGAAAAGTAAAAAAAATCATTTTTTGAAAACCCCTCAAAGCCAACGTTACAACAACCATATACATAACAATTTTTTCTTTGAAAAACCCCCAAAGCCAAGATTCCAACACATATGTGCATAAATATGTTGCTTCTTTATAGTGTTTTACTAATTAAGTTGATCAATGACCCACGCGTTGTGACGTACCTGCAAGATGAAAAACAATAGACGTAAAAACCTTGAACTACACATGGACGTTGTGTCGTGTTAACTCGCAAAATTATGAACAAAACGTAAAAACGTGGAACCACGCAAGCACGTTGCTCCGTGGTAACTCGTAAAATTTAGTACGAAACGTAAATCGAAAATTTGCGAAAGATGAAAAGTAGAAAAATTGTGAGGTTAAATTGTAAAAGAATGAAAAGTTTTGGTTTTAGGGTGAACAAAATCAATTTTGTAAGTTAAATTTGCAACAAATAGAAAGAATTGGGGTAAAAAGTAAAATTCACAATTTTTTTTTGAAAACCACCCAAAGCTAAGGGTACAACTACCCTAAGCTTAAAGATGTTGCTTATTTATAGAGTGGATAATAATTTGCAGCTCATTTAATACTGGCAATTAATCCTTGTACAATATAATAAAAAAAAACTTTTACCAACACAATTGGTTCAATTGTCTATAAAACGTATCCTTCTTTCTGTCCACTCGTTTCTTATCTCCACTCAGACCACTCCCATCTTATCTCCACTTGTAACTTGCTTGCTTACATTCATAGCATACAGATCTCATTCCAGTTTCCAGTAAACCTCTTCACTGTTAACAATGGCAGAAGCTCTTCTCAATGTCATCTTTGAGAAGCTAACCGATGAAGCCTTCAATAAATTTGCTCATTCTCAGGAGATTGATTCAAAGCTCAATGACCTGAAGATCACACTGACCCAAATTAAAGCTCTGCTTAATGATGCTTCTCAAAAGGAAATAACCAATGAATCTGTCAGACTATGGCTGAATAGCCTCCAACATTTGGCTTACGATATCGATGACGTACTCGACGATGTGGCTACCGAAGCTATACATCGTGAGCTGACACAGGAATCAGGATCAGTCATCAGCAAGGTAAGAAAGCTCATGGTGTCAAGTTTCTTCACAAAATTCTCACTAAGTCAAAGTTTGCATGACAAGTTAGATAGTATTACCACCCAGTTACAACAACTAGAAAAACAAAAGTCTGATCTGGGTTTGATTGTGAAAGATGAAAGGCACAAAAATACTAGTAGAAGAAACGAAACATCTTTGCTAGAATCTGAAGTTGTTGGGAGAGAAAGTGAGAAAGAGAAATTGCTCAACAAGTTGTTGCAGGATGGGCCATCTAAGGAAAACTTCAGCATCTTACCCATAGTCGGTATGGGTGGGGTTGGTAAGACCACTCTAGCTAGATTTTTGTATAATGATACACAAGTGAAGGGCCGGTTTGAACTCCATGCTTGGGTTTGTGTCTCTGATGATTTTGATATCTCTAAGATAACCAAAACCATCTTTCAAGCTGTGTCCAACGAAAACAAGGAATTTGCTGATCTAAATCAGCTTCAAGTGTCTCTTAAAGAGAAACTTAAGGACAAACGATTTCTACTAGTACTAGATGATGTGTGGAGTGAAAACTTTAACGACTGGGAAAACCTAGTGCTCCCATTTTATTCAGGGGATTGTGGAAGTAAGGTAATCATGACATCTCGCAAGGAGCAATTGCTTAAGATGCTAGGTTTTGATAATGTAGACCATCTTGAGACTTTGTCATCTGAAGATGCTTTGTCTTTATTTGCTTTACATGCATTGGGTGTAGACAACTTTGATTCACACCCAACACTCAGACCAAAGGGTGAGCGTATTGTGGAAAAGAGTGGTCGTTTGCCTTTGGCTTTAAAGGCAATTGGAAGGCTATTGAGAACTAAAACAGATGAAGAAAAATGGGATGAGGTGTTGAATAGTAAGATATGGGATTCAAAAAGTGTTGGTGATCTTTCTGCAGATTGGAAGGCTATTGTTCCCGCCCTTAGGCTAAGCTACCATGATCTTTCTGCAAATTTGAAGCGGTTGTTTGCATATTGCTCATTGTTCCCTAAGGACTTTTTGTTTGACAGGGAAGAGTTAGTCCTACTGTGGTTGGCAGAAGGGTTTTTGAATAAATCAAATGCAACCATGTCACCAGAACGCCTTGGCAATGAATATTTTGAAGAGTTGTTATCAAGGTCATTTTTTCAAAATGCTCCTAATAAGGAAACGTTATTTGTGATGCATGACCTAATGAATGACTTGGCCACATTGGTTGCTGGGGATTTTTTTTCAAGGGATGACAATCGGATGGAAGATTTGTCAAAGTACCGCCACATGTCATTTATTCGTGACAAATATGTAACTTACAAGAAGTTAGAGGCCTTCAACAGAGCTAGCGGTTTGCGAACATTGTTAGCGCTATCCGTTGGAGTGAATCAAAGTTGGGACAACTTTTACTTATCCAGTAAGATTTTGGTCGACTTACTTCTAGAGTTACCATTATTACGAGTTCTTAGTTTGAGTCATTTTTATATAAGTGAGGTACCGGATTTCATTGGTAACTTGAAGCACCTGAGGTATCTTAATCTATCTCATACAAATATCAAAGAGTTGCCCGAGAATGTTGGCACTCTTTATAATTTACAGACATTGATAGTTTCTGGATGTTGGAGATTGACCAAGTTGCCTAAAAGCTTCTTGAAGCTCAAAAAGCTAAGGCATTTTGACATCACCGATACTCCATGTCTGAAGAAGCTGCCTATGGGGATTGGTGAGTTGAAAAGCCTACAGACTCTCACTAAAATTATCATTGAAGGATACAGTGGCTTTGCAATAACAGAGCTTAAGGGATTAAAGGATCTGCACGGGGAAATTTCCATGGAGGGGTTGAACAAAGTGCAAAGCTCAATGCATGCACGAGAGGCGAACTTATCTTTAAAAGGGTTTAATAAATTAGAATTGATATGGGATGATGGTTCTGGAAGGGAAACACTTGAGAAGGAGGTTCTCGGTGAGTTAAAGCCCCATAGTGATAAGTTGAAAATCCTTGAGGTTAAGTCCTATAAGGGAATAGAGTTTCCAAATTGGGTTGGGGATCCATCTTTTCATCGATTGGTTCAGGTGTCATTACGCGGTTGTAGAAAATGTACATCTTTACCGCCACTTGGGCAGCTACCTTCCCTTAAGGAGTTGTCGAGTCAAGGTATGGATGAGGTTAAAGTCATAGGTTTGGAGTTAACTAGGACTACTGGTGTTACCTTCCCTTCACTTGAAATTCTAAGGGTTGAAGATATGTCGAGTTGGGAGGTATGGTCAACATATAGCAAAGTTATGTTTCCATTCCTTCGGGAGCTTCGAATAAAAAAGTGCCCCAATCTGATTGATGTCTCACTTAAAGCATTACCTTCACTAAGAGTATTAACAATAGCTGAATGTTGTGAAAGTGTGTTGAGAAGTCTGGTTCGAGCAGCTTCATCAACAACTAAGCTGGAAATAAAATCAATTTTAGGGCTTACGGATGAGGTGTGGAGAGGTTTTGTAGAGAATTTTGGGGCAGTAGAAGAACTAAGCATAGGTGGTTGTGATGAAATAAGATACATGTGGGAATCAGTTGCTGAGGCAAGTAAAGTTTTCGTTAATTTAAAGACATTGATGGTATATAACTGTAAAAATTTGGTGAGTTTAGGAGAGAAAGAGGAGGATGAGAATAACAACGGGGCCAACCTCCTATCATCTCTTAGGATTTTGGATGTACAAACTTGTGATAGTATGGAGCGTTTGTGTTGTCCAAATAGCATTGAAAGTTTAAGCATCTATAGGTGTAGTTCAGTTAGACATGTCTCCTTCCCAAGAGCAACAACAACAGGTGGAGGAGGGCAAAATCTCAAGTCACTTACTATAGATATAACTGGTTGTGGAAATCTAAAATCAATAAATCAATTGAGTAACTCCACTCACCTCACCTCTTTGTCAATAAGTGAATGTAAAAACATGGAGTTATTTCCTGATCTTAATCAGCTATCAAATCTCACCTGGTTGTATATAAAAGGTTGTAAAAGCATAGGGTCATTTTGTGACCTTGAGCTATCAAATCTCTCCTGGTTGTATATAAAAGGTTGTGAAAGCATAGAGTCATTTCCTAACCTCCATCTGCCAAATCTCACACATCTAGACATAGAACGTTGCAAAAACATGAAGGCATTTGGTGACCTGCAGCTACCAAATCTAATCAGTTGGAGCACAATAGATTGTGAAAATCTGGAGTCATTTCCTGACCTTCAGCTATCCAATCTCACCATGTTAAAAGATATGCGTATCAGTGAGTGTCCAATGATTGATGCTTCCTTTCCTCGTGGGTTTTGGCCTCCCAAATTGTGTTTCCTTGGAATAGGGGGGTTGAAAAAGCCAATCTCAGAATGGGGCAATCAGAATTTCCCAGCTTCCCTTGTTCACCTAAGATTAATATGCAGTGAACCCGATGTGAGTGATTTTAGTCAATTGTCCCACCTTTTCCCTTCTTCTCTTACATCACTGGAAATCGGAGGATTTCATAAACTAGAATCACTTTCAACGGGACTCCAACACCTCACATCTCTTCAACATCTCAGTATTAGCATATGCCCAAAGGTGAACGATCTACCAGAGACGCTGTTACCTTCCCTTCTGAGTTTGAGAATACATGATGATTGCCCAAAATTGAAAGCAAGGTGTGCAGGAAGAGGGTCCCACTACTGGCCACTCATCTCTCATATCCCCAAAATCGAAATAGACTGGAGGTACTTGTTTATTAAATACCCTCAGATTTCCATATGATAACAATTGAATTTTAATGATGAAAATAATTTATATGTCGAAATCAGTGATCACTTTTCATAAATTTAAACTAAAATTGAATTTTAATGATAACAATAACTTATATGTTGAAATTAGTAATCACTTTTCATAAATTTAAACTAATATATTGCTGCATAGAATGTATGGTGTAAGATTCTGTTTATTACTCTGTTTATTTTCTAGTTTACTTTCAATTTCGCTTTTTTTTATCTTAGCCATTTTCTTTATCCTTTTTGCAGCTTGGTTGATGAGTTCCAGTACGAGTGAAGAAAGCCTAGAAAAGATACAGTATCTTCATGCAGATTTTAACAAAACTCTCAAGACTCTATCATGCAGTTCCAGTGGTATGCAATCTCAAATCTTTATCAATTTCTCATACTTTGATTTAACTGCAGGGCCTTTGACTAATCAACATGGGGTTACTAGTAGTCAGAGGTTCAAAATGGAACACGTTGGGTAAACTAAAAGCTCTTTTTCTCTAATATGTCTAATGATTGATGCTTCCTTTCCTCGTGGGCTTTGGCCTCCCAAATTGGTTGTGCTTACAACAGGGGGTTGAAAAAGCCCATCTCAGAATGGGGCTATCAGAATTTCCCAGCTTCCCTTGTTCACCTTATGTTATGCTATGAACCCCATGTGAGGAATTTTAGTCAATTGTCCCACCTTTTCTCTTCTTCTCTTACATCTTTGCTCTATCCGAATTTAATAAACTGGAATCAGTTTCAAGGGGACTCCAACACCTCACATCTCTTCAACATCTCATTATTAGCTATTGCCCAAAGGTGAACAATCTACCAGAGACGCTGTTACCTTCACTTTTGAGTTTGAATTTAGGTGATTGCCCAAACTTGAAAGAAAGGTGTGCAGGAATAGGCTCCCACTACTGGCCCCTCATCTCTCATATCCCCTGCATCTACATAGACTTTAGGTACTTTTAATTAAATACCCTCTAATTTCCATATGATAAGCTAGCTTGTCTTTTGCGTGTTTTTATTGGACTAGGATTTTGTTGCTCAAAACCTAAATCTGAATTTTAATGATAACAATAATTTATATGTTGAAATCAGTAATCACTTTTCATAAGTTTAAACTAATATATATATATATATATATATATATATATATTGCTGCATAGAATGTATGGTGTAAGATTCTGTTTATTACTCCGTTTATTTTCAAGTTGACTTTCAATTTCGCTTTTTTTTTTATCTTAGCCATTTTCATTATCCTTTTTGCAGCTTGGTGCACTGAGTATGTTCAATGATTACATTTCAATACGGAAATTACGTTAGCTGATTTGATTTTGCTAAACATGTAAATTAAGCATTTTCCTCGTTAGCTTAGATCAGAAGCTTCTGTACAGCGGAACAACAGAATATCTTATATATTTACAACAAAACTTTGCAGGGACTTAAGACCATGACATCCTAAAGGATCTTCTAGGTGATGGAACATTCACAGTTGACCAGGAAAAAATTGAGATAAGAGAGATTTTAGCAGTGTAAGTTCCTTTCAGTCAACAACATATGTAATGCTTTTGATGATGTAACTGCATTGACTCTCTAACGGTATTAGACCAGAGGCTAAATTAAAGGGAAGTTGACTGAAAGGAACTTATGCACACTTTTATTATGGGTTGGGTGGATAACAAGTTGAAAGAGGTCGCTAGTGGTTAACTTTTTAGTAGGGATGATATGGGTCGGGTCAGGTTGAATTGTTGGACTGACATGCAAACACTTTTATTTTCTTATAAGCTTATTTCTAGTTAATGTTTCAACTACGATTATAAAAAGAATATATATATATACTATTTATAATAGTAGTCTAACTTTCTTTTAATAGTGTCTAGTAAGTGTTATGTGTTTTGATTATATTCTTGTTCAAATAATTTGAAAAGCAATGGGTTTAATTGGCCACTAATGTCAAAGTGGGTTGTTTGACCGTTGACTGCAGTTGAAGAACGAATTTTCAAGGTTTCTGCATATCAACAACACACATCCAAAGTCACAGATGTTGAGGAATTTGCAAACAGTGTGAGTGAAGAAAGCCTAGAAAAGATGCAGTATCTTAATGCAGATTTTAACGAAACTCATAAATCTTTATCAATCTCTCATACTTTGACTTAACTGGGCCTTTAACTAATCAACATGGGTACTAGTAGTTATTGGAGTCAGAAGTTCAAAATGGAACACATTGGGTCAACCCAAAAGCTCTTTCTGTCTAAATTTCTAAAAAAAATATTAATCATTAGCGTGTCAACTAAAGAAATATTATTTCAACGATAGTCTAATTTTGTTTACCAAAATGATTTTAAGGGTTTTATGTTTCAAAAAAACACATTGGGTAACTTTGTTGGGTAATCTTGATGTTGCGGGTTCAGTTCGGGTTTGTTTACGGGTCATGGTTCGTAAAACGGGTCGGATTGGAACCGGGTCAACATGTTAATGGGTCAAACGGTTGTGAGAGATTGTTGGTTAATGAAGATATAGTCTAGAGTTGACCGAGTAAATAGGTGATCATGGGAGATATGGCACATGGGGTTTGATGAACCATGTTACGTGGAGTGTTTTTATATTGTTTTCTATTTCCTATATAAGCATGTTTAGATATAGTTTTTTATTCAGCTCTTGTAACTTTTGATTCAATCAAATTAAGAGAACACAGTTTGTGTATTACGTGAGTTTGAGTGTGTAATCAAAGGGACCTGAACCAACATTTGGTATCAGAGCCTAGGGCTCGGGTGAAGACGGTACAGCCGGTTTGAGAGTCGTGTACGGAGAAGGGGGTGCAGCCCTCTAAACTGCAACGGCTGAAGAGAACGGAGAACGAAGAAAGGTGAGACGAAAGAAAGAGTTCGCAGACCGACACCGGCGAGTAGAAAAAAGCCATAATTGACCGGTGGCTTGAAAGAAAGACCGAAGAACTCGCCAGGAAGACCGTAGGCGTGAGGAAGATCGTTACCGGAGAAGAACCAAAGCCGTGATAGACCGAACGGCGGAGACCGTTGTCGGAAGAATTCTGCCAGGATACATAGAAGACCGAAGACTGTGACCGTGACCGCTGCCGGAAAGAAAGTTCCGGTGGGAAACAAAGAAGACCGCCGTTGGAAACCTTGTTCCGACGGGAGAAAAGAAGAAAGAGACCGTGGCCGGAGATTGATTTCTGGCGTGAGACCGAGAAGACCGAAGAAGCCGCACGAGACCGACGGCTTGAAGAAAAGCAGACCGAGACCGAGGTAACCGAGACCGGTGGTTGCCTAAGAAAGACCGAAAGAAGCTTTTCTTGAAGAAAGCTTAGACCGAAAGACCGAGATTGTGAACCAAGACCGAGACTGAAGAGGTTCACATCAGACCGAGAAGAAAGACCGAGTGAACAAATACCGAAAGTGTTCACATTACACCGAGTCGTGAGCCAAAGACCGAAAAGGGTTCACGCTAGAAAGAGAAAGGGGAAGACGGGCCTGCGTGGTTCGTGTAGCAAGACCGATATAGATCAAGATTACGGGGGTGAATGTTGGGTAATCTTGATGTTGCGGGTTCAGTTCGGGTTTGTTTACGGGTCACGGTTCGTAAAACGGGTCGGATTGGAACCGGGTCAACATGTTAATGGGTCAAACGGTTGTGAGAGATTGTTGGTTAATGAAGATATAGTCTAGAGTTGACCGAGTAAATAGGTGATCATGGGAGATATGGCACATGGGGTTTGATGAACCATGTTACGTGGAGTGTTTTTATATTGTTTTCTATTTCCTATATAAGCATGTTTAGATATAGTTTTTTATTCAGCTCTTGTAACTTTTGATTCAATCAAATTAAGAGAACACAGTTTGTGTATTACGTGAGTTTGAGTGTGTAATCAAAGGGACCTGAACCAACAAACTTTACATCTTAAAAAGGAAATAAAAAAGTGAAGTAATACAGATGTTGCAACTTCGCAGATGATGATGCATGATGTATCTGGTGGTTATGTTGTGAATGAAGGGGATATTGCAGCTTATCAGAAAAATGGTTTCATCAAATTGTTGTTTTCATCCAGAAAGCTCCTTTAAGTTTAAGGCTTCCAAGGTTAGTACAATACAAACCATATTGACTATGTGCTCTAGTTTAAAAGTCAACCTTCAAGCTATGTCATTTGACCAATGCAAAAATACCTAGATTATCATAAAAGTATATTGTCTGAGTACGATTTTGACATGATTTCCTGTTTTGATGTAGAACGCACACGCAGCACAAAGAATTTGTTTGGATAGGGAATTTGCGTATTGGCAGATGAAGATCTTTGCTTTCATTCTGCTAAGTTGTTTCATTTTCAAGCTGAACAACTAAAACAAAACTGCAAAGTTTGAAATGATGCTTAATCTTCACGTTGACAAAAGGTTACTACTTATAAAGACTTGTCACTAATAAGGTTTTGTTGCTAATGAAGAAGACTCACCAAAGGAACCCTTGAGCTGTTACAAGTTGTGTCTGGTGGCATTTGTCGCTCATGGGCTAAATTACCTTGATGGCAACTTATAAGCGATGAAGAATCAATGGTTAAGAAACTTGCATATGATGACAAGTTACCAACTGATGAAGAGAAAAGGAACTGGCCAATGAAGCAAATCACCTCTACTGAAGATTAATGAAGAAGTCTCGCCAATGAAAAAGAGATGTCACATGTCAGCCTATCATTCGATGACGACAGTATGCTGAGAAGATGTTATGCGTAACTGTCACTTGTCAATTCCGTACATCTCAACAAGATTATAAACACATGTGTCCGCATTAAATTTATTTATCACTTGACCCCGTAGCTTAGTCTGTCAAGCTTTTGAGTGCGAGTTCAGTGTGTGGCCTATATGTGTAAAACCTTCGAAGGAAATTTGTAAGTCACCATCTTCATAGCTAGATTGTTAGCTAGGAAAGTGTATGTAATTATAACTTTAATCTGCAACTAATTTTACATGATGTATTGAAACACCCACAACCATCCCTCAATCTCCTCTTCTCCTTTTTATCTCTAATACACCACACCACCCCCATCCCGCCTCGATTTAATGGCCGGCCACCACTGTGGTGGTGGCAACGAGAGAGAGAGAGAGAGAGAGAGATTGGAGAAGCAGAGAAGACGCTGATTTCCCGACAGCTGCTTGTCGACGTTGGAAAGGTGGCAGTGCGGCGGTGGTTTTAGGTATTCGGTGGTTTGTGGTGGACGAAGGTGGTTCAAGGGTGTTTGTTCCGGTGGTGGACATGGGTGATGGGTTCAAGGGTGTTTGTTCCGGTGGTGGTTGTGGGACCCAAACCCACCGATTATCACTGTTGGAAATAAATCAAAGCTTCAATCCACCATCGACACACTTCAATATCACTGTTGAAAAATAACTATGCATCTATGCATCCATCAACGTCTTTTGAAGGTACTCCTTAGTGATACATAGAAAGTCGAGTAGTTGAGTGTTTTTAGAGTAGTTGGTATGGTTTGATCACCATTCCGTTTAGGTTTATGTCAAAACTTCCGGGTCTATAATGAAAATGAAGATGCATTTGAGTTGTTTAATTTGAATATAATTGATTAACTAGGTTAGTTACCCATGTGATACACGGAGTTGGATACCAAATATAATGTAATTAATAACCATTTATAAAAAATAAGTACATGTTATTTTATAATGAAAGATGATTAATGTTACATTTACAAATTTACATGTCATTTGGTTGATTGAGTATTTAAATGTAAAGAAACAGAAACTGGTTTATACATTTAGAAATTGTCAGAGGCGTCTCTGAAAATTCACGTACCCTGTTCGAGATTGAAAAAATGTGCCCTTCCGTTATGTTTTGTTATTATTTAAAAAAAATCAAATTAGCATTGGGCCCAATAAACCTAATTTCAAGTGGGCTAAATTCTAAACCATAAAAAATGATTTGTAAATGAGCCCATATTGGAAGTGGTATGTGTTTGCTGTTTAAAAAAATAACATATACGTATCGGATTTTTTTTTTAAAATTGCATGGCCCTCGAAATTGCAGGCCTTGTGCAGAGGTCCTCCCCGAACACCATCAAAGCCTCTCATGGAAACTGTAACATGGCACACAAAAAAAATCAATTAGTTTACACACGTGGATTTGATACACCTCTACTTCAGGATCGATTACCACTGTGCTACTGTTTAGTTATGTACGTTGGGTAGTATTTTGAGATAAAAAATATGAAATAGTAATTAAACAAATACAAATGTCTAAAATCAACTTTTGAGGCAAATATGGTAACTTAAGCTTCTCTATTCACTAGTGGCGGAACTAGAACATCAACTCAGGGGTATCCCAAATTTTTTTTTTACCGTGCAATCATACAATATTAAAAAAAATGACAATAAATAAATAAAGTAAAACAATTACCTAATAGATTCGTCCTCTTCTTTTTTTCATAGCTTGAAATCATTCCATCACATCCTCGTCTTTTACTTCATGTAAAAAATCATTTTCTACCGCACAAACCATAGCATTGTTCAAGAATTCTTGGCCCATTCGATTGCGTAAATCCGTCTTGACAAGCTTCAATTTCGAAAAACATCTTTCAACGGTTGCGGTTGCAACCGGTACAAGCAAAACTAATTTAACTACCCGATAAACTAAAGGGCAAGAAATATGCGTTCCCGTTTCAACCATAAGACGCGCAAGATCACTTATTCCATTCAAGTTGTCAAAGTTATCATCATCGCTTATTGTGTGACGAAATGACTCAATATCACCCAAAAGAGTCCCTATTTCTTGTGTAGTAAAATCATCCGGGTACATCTTAGCAAACGCTAATATCTTCGATGGGTCAAACTTAGAAAAACCGTTAGAAGGATTTAAACCCGACATATTTTTTTATCAAAGTAGTTGTTACCTCACTAAATCGATTTCCTAATTCTTGAATTTGCTTGTCTAAAACCTCATTAAAAATGTCAACTTCAAAATGATGTCGAAGATTATCTTCTGACTTCTGTAGTTCTGTTCGAAATCGAACAAACCTGTTCGAAATCAATTATCATCAAACAAACAAGTAACAATTATAAATCAAACAATCTGTTCGAAATCGAAACAAACTTGCCAAAGTTCAAGTGCCGATTATCAGATTATGTACTTCCGTTCGTTCATTTTTTGGAGACGACGTCTCTCATGTCTGGTCGTTCAATGATCTGCCGAAGTCGAAGTGCCACTGATGTTCGTTCAATGTTGTTGGCTCTTTGTCCGTTCACGTCTGTTCGATATCCAACAGTGGTAAAACATGCCGCCCAATTGCCCAAATCAATAATCATTCAATTGGGTTATTATTTACTTATTTGGGCTTAGCAAATGTGTTATTATTTACTTACTTGGGCTTACCTAATGTGTTATTATTTACTTATTTGGGCTTACCAACATCTTATTATTTTGTAAAAAAAATTTTGAGGGGTGTCTTATGTACAAAAATCGAAAAAAAAAAAATTTAACACTACTAGTAAAAACTTGAGCCGTAGCCCGGGCTACACCCCACATAACTAAAGGTCCGCCCCTGCTATTCACACCAATCTGCAAATATCCCAAGGTTACACATTTCTAATCTCTTATTGATATCTTCTCTTTGAGCTCCAAAATCCCTCCCACTCCCATTCAACCATCTTCTTCCTTGGTTGTTGTTTCTCCTCTAACGTAACAAAATCATAAAAGAATGAAAATTAAAAAAAAAAAAATCTGAAATAGAAATATAAAAATTAAGGATCATGACTATGATTAAAGAAAATAATCTACAAATAGCAAAAACCCCAAGAACCAAAATTTATAGGGTTAATTGAACCACATACCATGCGATTATGGGTGCAACCTTCGATGGCATCCATAGGAGAGTTAAGAAGTAAAATCATGGTCCAAAGTTAAAGAACGAATACTGAAGATATTTTTATTTTTAACACTAATCTAGTAGTGACTCATCATCATATGCATAAGCTATGTTTAACAAAAAAAAAAACATACCAATATAGAAGTAATAGAAGACAAATTGATGCAAATGAAAAAAATATGAACCATTCATAACCAATCAAGCAGATCTACCTGTTTGGTTCACAGGCTGAAACAATAATCTCCATGAGGTGGATAAACCTATTTTTTTCCATTATCATACAATTTAGTACTACAGACTCCAATTTAACCCATTTGCCTAAGTGGGTCGATTTAGGCTGTTCACAATAATACACATGGGCCAAACAAATAAAAGATTACAGAAGGCCAAACTAATAAAAGGTCAGCCAAAGTATTCTCAACCGCACAAAGACCCAAAAATCACTATTTTATATATGAATGAATAGATTTGACATTTGGCCGATTTAGTTTTAAAAATGAATCAACACATTTCTAATTAAAAATTAAAAAATATGGATAAAAAGTGCCAAGGCTTGACCCCATCCAATCTGTTTGGACCTATATTAAAAAAATGTTGACCCGAGCTGGTCCTATTTGCCTACAATTAACCCGATCTTCTGTTTTTTAATACATACCAAAACTATAAGCTTCACACTGATTCTTGCAGGCAGATGTACCATTGTTGTCTTTCTAGTACCAGTTTCACCAACCAAACGAACACGCTCGTCATATTTGACAGATCCGGCTATTCTATCCAAGATATGAAATGAAGTACGAATCTCAACGAATGATCTGATCACACGAAACACTTTATAAAAGCAAGTTGAATAAACTAAAAACTGAAACGAAAAACAACATTAGAAATAATGTAAATAACATGAAATGGGAACCCACATGTTTTCATGTTCTCTGAAGAGCTACTCATCCAATATGTACCTTAGACCGCAAGTCCTGCTTATAAATATAGAATGTTGAGAAAAAAAAATAATAACACACTATGCCGTACGAATGTAGTTAGTTACAGAAATCGAAACCTTGACAAGAACAAAAAATATTGTATTGGCATTTGAAATATGCATTTCCCAAATCTCGAACAACTCTCTGATATTTCTTAAGCGCATTTCCACTAAACTTGTAGAGGTTGAGAAAACATCCACAGTCTGCTAAAACACAAATTTGTTAACAACCCACGATTTTTACAAATGTAATCAATAGAGAAAAGGGAAGAGAAGAACTGATAATATGAAAACCTCTTGATAGATGCACTTAGCCACATCAACTGGCAAATTATCCCATGCCCCCAAATCAACAATTCTCTTGCACCACTTTAAAACATGCCTGCCAGTACAAAAAGATAACTGAATACATCAAAACGCAATCGGCCAAGAGAAAAATACAGGCGTAAGATGCAACAGGAGTGGATGATATGCATTTAAAGAAACCCCAAACATTCATAAATCGATTAGAAATGGGAGAAACTATAACGATTTAATAAAACAAAATACAGAAGAAAACACTAAAACAGAAAAGGGAAGCACCAAAATCATAACTAACTTACTTTAGCAGAAATCTTCTAAGGTTCAGACGTCGGCGATCGAATAGGTGATGAGACTTCAATCGAAGAGCGTGGACAGAGAAGAGAATAACTGTGGCGGCCTAGGGCTCGAGAGAAAAAGGGTTACGAACTTGTGATAAGGGAAATCGATGTTATTGATTTAAGGGGGAGCTGATAATTCAGATGAAAAGAATTGGGTTTGGGGGTGTTGTCATTGATTTAGGGTTTTAATCATAGGGGTGGCTCAAGGTAGGAGAATGCGACCTGAGGGTTCTATAAACGTAGGAGAAAATTAGAGATGTAGGCTCAAATTCAGCAAGTGTACTGTGTACAAACATTTTTATTTATAAGCATATATAAAGAATAAAGATAAAGATAAAGATAAATATATATTTGATTGTTTAGATCATGTTGAAAAACCTTGGAATCGTTAATGGTGGTTTTAAATGTGATGAATAAAATGAGAAGAAACAGAGAATTTTCATTTTTAACAGGTGGGCCAAGTAGCTAGGTTGTGACTTTGTTTAGGCATTTTTCATAGTCATGGTTTCTTTGCTAATGGGCTTGAAGCCCACCTATTAAAAGATAAAGAAAAAGGGGTGCGCACGAGGGATTTGGACTTTGGGGACTGCATAGGTTAATTTCTGTAACATCCCTATTTTTTTATCATAGGTTTGGTTAAGTTTATTAACTACTAGTAACTCATAACTAGTTTATTTTTAATATATAAATATTCAACCCAAATAGTTTTAAACACTATTTTATATAGTTGGTCAAAATATTATATTAATTAATTGGCTTGTATATGAATGCCCATTCTAATAAAATAAAAGTCTATAAAAATTTATACTATTAGACAGATAACTTACGGGTAGGTTGACTACTAGAAATATGAAGTATCTGGACGGGCCTAGTGACTGTATTCTAATTAAATTATAAAATACATTGTATTTTGAACCTACTCTATTTTTAATGAAACTTAGACCCAAATAAAGACAAAAATATTCTCGTTCTAAAAACATATTTATTATTTTCTAGAACGTTATATTTTAAAAGTTATACACGGCAAATAAGTGAAGCAGGTAAATTAATTATATGAATAAAATAATAATAAACTTAACATTTGAAGATTTAGAATTTTATGTAAATGTTATCAAGATAAAAATTAGAAATAAAATAATAATAAATTCTATGTATGCTAATATTAAAAAGGAATCGAAAATTTCAATATATAAAATAATTAATAAACTCAACAATTGCATTTAATTATATATATTATAGACAGCGAAAAACTCAACCGCTGCCATAATCAATATCAGCCGTCAGATCTTCTAAACTTTCAATCCTGACCGTTTAAACTAAAAAAAAAACTGAAAATTGGGCAGTTATTAGCGGTTGAGACTCTCTCTCCAGAATTGTTACAAATCCGGCCATGATTCCTCAATTTTAGCTAAAAAATAGGATCCACTCTCTCAATTCAAATCTAAATTTCACAAACCCTCACACGGATTATACATGTCTCCTGCGGTTCCTTTTCTTTCTTCCCACGTCGCTCGCCTGTAACCTCCAAACCTACAAATCGATTGCTTTGTCGGCAATTGAATGGAGAATTGCAATTTGGGTTCTGTTTAGTTCGCGATTTCAACAAAATTTTGGAGCTTTTTGCGTAAAAGGTAACTCAATCAGTTCAATTTTCATGCACCCTAAACCATATCGTCGATGATCAGTTCCCTCAAACTCCATTGTTGCCTACCGCATCCTGTTATTCTTCATCCACTTCGTATGATGAATCGATGACTATTTACTGTTAAGTGCTTCATCAGACTCAATTTGGGGAACTGGAGTCTGGACATGTGCACCGGCTCTTTTCACGTCGGAATCATAATTCTCATTTGTTCTGGTTTAAATTTTTTCTGTAATTAATTATTGTTTATATGATGTATGCAGCAACAATTTGAACAAAGGGGAAGTTGATCAATAAAGGTTGACACCAGGACCAGGCTATCGGCGGGATCTTACGGTGAACATGATTTGATAAGTTCGATTCAAACAACGATTAACCCTATGTTCAAGAGGATGGATGAGATGGCGGTAACGTTCTGCCAATGTGAAGAGCTGGAAAACCACATGTCCCTGATAATCTCCAAAGGTATATTATGCATATGATTCGAAATTGCTATTGATAGTAATTTTCTTAAAATATGGACATGTGTATGATAAACATATCAAACCTGTGTTTTTTTAGGTAGAATGCGTCCATAGCCGAGCTCAAGCTCCTTACAGATGAAGAGAGAAACAGAGAAAATGGGATAGAGCAGAAGTGCAAGAAGAATTGAAACAACTTTAAGATGCTTCTATTATACGATAAACTGAGCAACAAGAAATTATTAGTAAGCTTTAGGTTTGGAACTGTTTTATCTGCTGAAGGAATTGTTTGTTTTCATTTCTTTGTACACAATTTCGTTATATCAAATAATTAGAAAAAATGAATCTTCATGTTTACAGGAATCAAAGAATTATAATTATGAGATTATGACCATGAACAACCCCTCACCCAACCCGCCAAATGGTAATAGTCTATATATCGTTTTATTGCACTTTCAGTTCTGTATGTAGATCTTGGTGTTTATGAATTATTTCGATGATTTGGTTGCAGTGAAAAAATATATGGAACCTGCTTTTTGTCAGATTTACCATAATCTCTGCAACGGTTAGGACTTTTGTTTATTGTTCTTCTTCAATTTGTTATGATTTTGTTTTTTTTTCCTAATAAATGAGACATTAATTGCAGCTTGTGTCAGGGAGCACAATGTATGTGCTAAATGCTCATGTCAGGTTGACCGTATCGTTGGAAGGTATGATGATTTTTCGTTTTCTCTTGATTTGTAGAACAAAAAATACCTCTAGTATGTAGTTGTATGTGTGTAGATAGCATAAATTTCTCCATGGGGTTTATAACTAAATATGAAAAGGGATAAGAAATGAACTTACAATTTAAAAATTTTGTAACTTTTTACCAGGTCCAACCTCCAAAAGATATGGTTCTTCTTTGTACTTTGTGCAATAATATGTGAGGTGGGATGGGGGTGGGGGTGGCTAAGATCCAGCTAATTGGTTTGTATTTATATATAAAATGTATAGAACATAATAAACTCTTATCTTTTTTCTTTCCTTCAATTTTTAGTGTTTTTATTTCTTAGTCTATTTAGTCGACTATTGTTGAAACAGGCACAAAGATGGAGTCATCTTCCAAAATATATGGAGATGGAACAGAAGAATGAATGTAAAAGCAGTAAATTTGTTTTTGTTTGAATTATGTTCAGGCTGATTGTCTATCCATTCACTTCAACCTGTATGATGTTTTCTTAAATAACATAATTACCTAATTCTTTAACGATATGGCCTGCAGGAAGTAGGGGTGAGCAGAACATAGTCGGAAATGTGAGAACCGTCAACCATGGAACCGAACAGTGAGTACCACATAGTCTGATCCGTTTCATAATTAAGGTTCGGGTTTGGATTCTGTATTTCACATTCAAACGGTTAAGTGGTCGGTTCTAGGTATGACCTGACAACTAGGTTAGAACCTCGAGACCCGAATATGAAATATGCCGATAATCACGTGTGTTCTGAGTAGCAGGTATGTATCCAAGGGCTCACATATATATCGGATGTATATATTTGGATATGTGTGTGCTCTGGTGAATGTGTGATTTTGTGTGTTCCTATGTGTGAGTGTATATATATACACACGTGCGTAAATGGTTCCGACACGGTGATGTAATTGCCCGTTTCTGCATATGATTTTGGTTTTTGAGAACCACTTGGAACCTACACTTTGGACCCGTTACATATAAACCAGACATGTTCTAGACGGTTTGGTTGTTGTTTTACTGCAAAAAATCATATGATTTTGACAATCATTCGTATCCAATGCGGCTTCAATAATGAAGCATGGGTGGATACATGAGTTTTTTCAATCTAATGCCTTGCTGGAGATTGTATTTAGGATTTGGATGGATTTTGCTAGTGTTTCACAAATTTTGATTATATAAGGAATTGATTGAAAATAGGACCAAAAGGACATTTTTATATGTTATTGTCTTTATAGTAGCATGCTTTAGGAGATAAAAAGTCATCTTTGGAATTTAACAAGATGAATACATCAACTACAGCTAAAGAGACGGCCAATTCATTTCATAACCATGGTAATGCTTTTACCTTTGTGCACATTTTAGTTGCTTTTGTTATGCCCCTTTATTGTTTTTTAAGTATAGTGCTAATGTTCCTAATTTACATTTCAGAACGGGAACTGAAAAATGTTTTTTTTAGGTTTTTTTTTTTGTGATATGTACATACTCTGGACAAAATGGGTGTGTTTTGTGGTTGCAGATGTTTAATCTCAACCCTTGAGTACTGAAGAACATGGTTGGAAAGTGAGTCCTCAAACACAGCAAGTATGATTCTATTTTAGAAATTGATCAAGCCTTTTTTTACCAGGTTAGTTGAAACTCAAAACCAAGCGCAAGCATCTGGCAATTAATCAGTACTTTCTGCACAGAATCAGATTAACTTGTATAATTATTTCCCACCCGAATGAAGATGAAGTTTAACGCACGTATCTCTTTTGTAGGCTATCATTGGAGTTGCTATCAAGTCATGGTCAGATAAAATTTAACCCAAGTATCTCTTTTGTAGGTTATCATTGAATTAATACGATTCATGGTGAGATTAATATGATGGGTTGACTTTGCAATGTTTTATCTCTGAAAAGTAGCATGGGTGAACATCGAAAACTTAAAAGACTCGATGCAATCCGAGTTATTGAAATTGTCTTCAACCTTGCTTTTTCGTTAATAATGGGTTCATATTATACGTATAAATGTAAATAAACACTTTTGTTATTACAACACTAAAAACCCGTCCACCGGACGGGTATACTACTAGTTGAAATGGTGTACGTGTGATTGTAAAGTTAAAAGGAACTCACAATTGACATATTGTGATTTGTGGCCTACATCAAATACAACTATGGGAATGAGGTGGAATGAATGGATACGTGTCTTCAATTTAAACAATTACCATGCAATTACTCTCAACTATATATAGAGCCTTCAAACTTTAAAGCTACTTCTATTCTTGATTTCTTTCTTTCGTTCAGCCATTCCCCCTAATTCTATAATTCCAATTTTTCTTCTTTAATATTTTACTCAAAAGCCATGTCCTGTTTTAAGCGTTTTAACTCCCGATCACCGCTACCCTTTCCGATTGATCTGAGCCCCATAACGCATGTCAGGGCTCTGCCCGACTAAGTTCGTTTGGGTTCTGTTTCGGGACATCGGGACAAGGTTGAATTAGGGGTACTATACTTAACACAAGTGCATTATATATATTTTTTTATAGCTCAGAAATTATACCCAAAATTTATACCATGAGATTTTCTAGTTGAACCCTAAATTTACAAAGTGGGTCCATTTTCTTTTCTCACTATTTTATTCCCTTTTTCTTTATAATATAATTATATTCAAAAATGTCCCAAACTATAACAACTCTCACCAAAACTATTATTTATTATTATATTATATTTTATAAAAGGAAACCTTAGTTAAGACCCTTAAGTAATCCTGTATAAATCCTAAAAATTTCAGAACAATCAGAATTAGGATCTGGGTCTCTAAAACTCAAGGGGGGTATTCCCTATTTATGATTATCCTTATAAATTGCTGTCAAAATTGAATTTTCACGAAACGTCGACTCAGCAGGCCTAGGCTGGTGATCAAGCAGGCCTAGCCTACTTCGGATTTCCCCGCGACACGCGACAGGTGCGGGAGATCCTGTCGCGATACGCGGGAGGTACAAATTTAGGCTATAAATAGAGGGCTGTGGGACTTGAGTTCTGGTATTCGTTCGACGTTAAAATTCGTTTTACGCTTCGAGATATAATCCGTTTACTACCAAACACACACGAATCACTAATTAGTAGGGGGGTGCTGCTACGATACAGGGTAATAACTCGATCGCTATTACGATTCATTGTCCGATTGATCAATGTACTCAATGGATGTTTAAGTGCTGCCCACATTAGGGTGATGCTTTGTCATTAATCGTTAATTCGATGGATGTTTAAGCATAGCACTTTCTCATTCGTTGTGAGGGTTGATCTCGTGAGTTATCGTAATTGCTGTATTAAGTTACCTACCTAGTTCGTGTGCACTAGGTTACAAGGCTAAATCAATAGGCTAAGCTCTGCCTGTATAAATCTGCAATATATCAAGGATTTTTTGTAGACTTGTAACGCCCCAAAATCTGAATGTTAATATTTGTCGTGTGTTCGTAGGTGACACGTCATGAAATAAATAACTAGGCTATTTAACCTAGTTACGGGTATGATCAAAAGTATTAAATGATGAAGGTAGTGTCAGTTATGTTTTAAAGGTAAACCCGAGGGGTTAAAGTGGGAGAAATAAAAGTTAAGTTATTAAAGAACAAAGATCACACACACACACACACTTTCGTGTGTGTTCTGGATAGACCGAGCAGGGGCTCTCAAGAGCCCCAAAACCCTAGCTCTTCAAAATCTTCAATTTGAAGAAGGAATCAAGGCCCAAATTCATAACCAAGCATGGATAAATGATCACCATCACGAGGGGATCATAAGGTATGTCTTAAATTTAAGATTGGTGATCATGGGTGAAGTGGGTTATGTTCTAATCCGCGAGTTAATATGAAATTGATCATGTACGAGGGTTAGAAACCTCGTATAGAACATGGGTTACGTATGGTTTGTGTTAATTTGATGATTAGAGGTGAAACCCGTTAGTTAGGGGGAAGATGGTGACTAGAATCACCTTCCATGTCCGAGCCTTGTTGAAAGATTGATGTATTATGTGGGTATGATGAATTCTTGTTAGATGAATTAGGAGAAAAATGATGATGATATATATGATGTTTATTTGGGAATGATCCATGATGATTAGTAGTAGGTTTTGATGGGTTATGTATGAGTTTAGAAGATTTATGCATGAATAAGTTGTACGTTATGCTTAAAAGGTAGTACGTACATCAAGTGTATGATAAAATGTATATAGTGTCATCCGTATAGTCGATTATGATGTTACGGGTATATGTTGATAAGTCGGTGGTTACATATGGTTAATAGTTGACTTTTGAAAGTCAACAAGTATAAGAAACATGATTTGACTCGTTGTCGTAAAGGTAGGATTATAGGAAGTCGTTTGGTACATGTTATGTTAATATGCGTTATTTGTAATTACATGATAAATTACGTGAGTTGGAAAGGATATGAAGTTGATTTTTATGTAATATGCTTGTTAGAAATGACTAAGAGAAGTTAAGTGTGGATTATGCGATTGGTATGATTGTTAACATGTACAAATGGGTATGCTAACAAGAATGTGGTTTCGATGACATGGAAGTGTAGGGACCATGTCGAGACGGGCTCAAGAATGAGGTGTTAACGGGTCAAGAAGAGGCAAGGAATCGGATACGAGCACGGACGCATAAGGTAAGTGATTTCTGTAATCACTTCTTAATTAGATTATGTAATATGAAGTTGTTTAATTAACTAAACATGATGGTTGAGGTAAACTAGGTGACGTAGTCTTTCGTCGTAAATGATGGGATTAAGTTGACCAAAATGCCCTTGATGGGTATTTTGGGCAAACGATCTTAAAAAGCAGTTTAGAGACAAGTTATTCGAGTAGTGTAACGTTTTGGTCAAGTATGAAAGTGAGGAGTATGGTTTTGTAAGTCCGAAACGTTTTAATGCACAATTACCCTTAACGGGTCAAAATAAGCTTTGAGCGCAAACGGGTGAAATAGGATGTAAGGTATCCGGGAAGGAATTCGTTTATGACAAATGACCATGATATTAGGAATTCATATGAAGTTAAGGTCAAATAAACAAGTTATGTGATAGAACTATGAACGGGTCAATTATTGGTAAAAAGGGTAGTAAGCCGAAGACTTAAAAGTCTGGAATTGTGTTAATCCGGATGTCGGATCTTAACACCATAAGATGGGGAATTAAATTACGGACGCGTAGGAAAAAGAATCGGGTAAAACGGACCAATAACGAAGGAGTTATGACCGTTTCCGTGAAACGCGGACGTGCTGGAAATCTGCAGCACAGCAGCAACAACTTTCTGTCATTTTGAGGGCGTCGCGCCACGCGACGGGGGGTCGCGTGACGCGACAGTTGATGTTTCTCCGATAATTGTTTTCAGGCCTCGTTTTGGCTTGGGAACTCGTTTAAACGCGTTTTAAGTTGCGTTTGACTAATTTAACTTATGTTTTATGACCATTAGGTTAAGCGCACATGTAGATAGGTATGTATGCATGTTTGTATATCTCTATACACGTACGTAAAAATGTATGAAAGCATGTATGTACCTACATGAGTATGTTTATAAGTATGTGAGCAAGAATAAACGGATATATGATGGTAGGTATGAGAGTAGGCATGTATGAGTTTGGTATGATGCACGTAGGGTTGTATGTATGTAAAGATGTATAATGTCATGTGTGTACTTAATGATGTTGGTATGTGTACATATAGATACGTATATAATGATGTAGATGTGTGTATATGTAAGTATGCATGTAGATTAGCATGTATGTGTGCGAGTACGTATGTAAGCAGGTATGTATGCATGTGTGTACGTATGTATATATATAGAGATAATATGTATGAAGTAGGGTAAGTATGTAAGTCTTTCGGTATGATTAAGTGTTTACGTTGTTTATTCGTGTACCTGGAGTTATAAGTGAAATGCAGGAATAGCAAAGAGTCTCACCATGGATGGTATGATAGGATGGAAAAGCTGGGATGTAAAGAGTTAACGAAACGAGAAGTAAACGTGAACAAACCTTGTATGTTTATAATGCGTACTATTGTTGTAAATTTTATGTGGTGAATGCAGGTAGTACCAGTCATGAGGATATCCAAGGATTGGAGATCGAGGGTCGAGTCACAATATAGATTGTACGGGAGTGTTGAGTACGTAATTGAGTGAAACTAGGTTATGTTTCCTTATTGAAAATGAGTATAATAAATGTATTTATTATGAAAGAAATAGTATTAAAATGAATTTAAGTAAGTCAAGTTGTTTGTAACGAAAGAGATTTTTATGGTATGTTTTTCCGCTGCGACCTTAGTCAGTTACGAATTTGGGTGTAATAAGACTAAACTTTGGACGTATGAATCTGCATGATTAAAAGTGAGTCATTCTCTTTTTATCAATTTACTTTACAAAACCCTATTTATTTCAAAGTTATAATTACAGGGATTAAGTTTATGTAATCACCAAATTACAGCCGGTATGTGGGGTTTTGTATACATTACTTGATAATCTTCACCATTGGGGGCAGCCAAGGGGTGATATGACCATAGTCACAGACACCATTGGACGGAAGGGCCAATGGGTCGAGTGACAAAATACTGTGGGTATTTGGTTTGATATCAGAAACATTGTAATCTTCCTTAATACTGTAAATTATAACAAATGTGTCGTTTTAGTAAATAGAATGATTCACTCAGTATTTCCCGCTGACAAAACCTTTTTAAAACGCGTTTCAGGTAATTACAGTAGATTGGAGTAAGAGATGGATACGGCACTGAAAGACTTCAAGAAGTGGCTTATTTTATTAATTAAATCAAAATAAGAAATATTGTTATTATCTTTATTAAAGCTACCTTTGTAAAACATGGGTTTATCCCATCTATTTAATAAATAAAATCCGGTGTTTCTAAACTCTGATATTTTTCCTAACTCACGGTCCTGATGAAATTTCCGCTGCAACGTTTTCAAAATAATCACCGGTACCACTGGGCTGTTCACGGCTCCCGATTCCGTCCAGGGTGGGTCGGGGGTCGTGACAATTTCCTATTTATAATTAATATATATGATTAAGTTTCAATAATTAATGATTGTTATATTGAAACAAGCAATTGATTTGTATGGGTATTAAATCTAATTATTCATTTTTTTATTTTTTGCTCACCATAAAACCTAACTAATTTAGTTAAATTGTTTTCTTGTATTTATTTCCTAATTTAAAGTTATTATTTCAATAAAATAAACTTGTTAATGGTTTGAGTTAACAAGGGTCAAAACCAGCTTTGTTTCGAACTGGCTTTTTAGGCGGAAAAAAAAGCCGTTTCAAAATCGGGTTTTACCATTCGATGTATATGTTCCCACACCGATTACAACCATATGCTTGGGTCGATTCAGAACCAATTTCAATATCAGTGCAGGTTCCGAATTACAAACATGCTCTTGTTAACCAGTTTTTTTTCACTTTCTTAACCCTAGTAATATTAAGCTGGGCTCAAATGACTTGTTTAAGAAGCTGGACTTGGCCTAACTTAATCAGCAATGACCTATGTTACTCAAACCACTTAAATCTTCTCCCCTTTGGAGACGAATGGAGTTCACTTTCGGCCACCATGCCGCCGTTATCCCTTACTTTTTTTTCATGTTTTTTTTTCCAAACCAGTTCAGGTTTGAGTCAACAAAAGTCAAAACCAATTTCTCTTGGAAGTACAACTTACGTCTCTGTGGTTTACATGAAATTGCAGGTTAAACCCCTAACTTTTTTTTTCATACCATGCCATCTAAGTTTCCTTGGTTGCATTGTTGACCGTTTATTGAAAGGGGTATATTCGTCTTTTTAACTTGATAACTAGGGGCATTTGTGTCATTATACTAGTGGCCCTAAATTACACAAAATCTTCTTCATCTTTTCATGAAATCTCTTCCTCTCTCATGGGTGTCGGTTTCAATAATTGATGGAGAAATAACAAGTGTTGATTAGGGTTTTGAATAGGTGGAGAATTGAGAGGTTTGTGATGAGAATGAGGGGATGAAATTAGGGTTTAGAGAATACACGAGAAAGCATCCACACACGCATCCTGTAAGTATCACCTCAATTTTATGAATTCCAATTGCGTTTATGTGCTTGATTTCTGATTTAGGGCATGTTTGGCTAAGCTTTTCAAAACAACTTATTGACTTATTGGTTTTTTGAAAAAGTCAGTATGGAGTGACTTATTGACTTATTGGCTTTTCCCCCTCACATACACCCTCATTGCCAAACATCATTTTGAAGCTTATGACTTTTCAAAAAGCCAATAAGTCAATAAGTTGTTTCAAAAAGCTTAGCCAAACATGCCCTTAGATACAATTGGGTTTATGGGTTTGTTGATAAACAGAATTTCGATTAGTAATTTACTATTTTTTGTGCCCTGATTATGGTACTCGATTTGAAGCTCAATTTATGATTGATGGCTTGATTTGCTGATTAGTACTTCAATTTTATGAATTCTAATTGCATTTATGTATTTGAATTCTGATTTTGATTGAATTGGGTTACATGGGAACCGACAATTTTAAGGTTTCTTGTTCATCAACTGTTGTTACTGGTTACTTTGGATTCAAACTAACTTATTGGTTCACCTTATATATATGTATGTATGTGTATACTCTGTTTTCAACCTAATAAATCTGATTTGGGGGTAGTAGTCAGGGCAAAAGCTGGTAAGAAGCAAATATCAGAAGATGCTGGTGGCAAAATTGCACGTTCTGCAGGAGCTTCAATGAGCACTAAAGCCACAAGGTGATGGTAACTTTAACTCACATGCAACACGAAAACCACAAGGTGATGGTATTGTGAAAAAATGTGGTGGTTTGCCTTTGGCTATAAAGGCTATTGAGAACGAAAACAGATGGAGAAGATTGGGATGACCTGTTGAATAGTGAGATATGGGATTTAGAAAATGCAAATGAAATTGTTCCAACTTTTAGGCTAAGCTACCATGATGATGATGAGGACAATCGAAACGCTTTAAGATTGGGATGACCTATTGAATAGTGAGATATGCAAAAAACACAATTTGACATTAGTAGGCAACGGGCTCCCCCAATGAGGGGTGGCCACGAAGGATTTGGACTTTGGGAACTGCATAGGTTAATTTTCTATATAAACTAATTAATATATATGATTAAGTTTCAATAATTAATGATTGTTATATTGAAACAAGCAATTGATTTGTATGGGTATTAAATCTAACTAGGGGTATTCGACCGTACGCGCGTTGCGCGACATTAGATGTTGGTCTCACTTTGGCGAGAATTCGTTATGCCAACTGAGAACCAAGTTATCATGGTGCTTTAACATACGCAACCATCAAGAAATGGTATATCTAGGCATACATATTAGTGGCATTAACATTCAACCATTACTTACATGTTTTACATGGCTGATGTAGAGTTTGTAATAAATTTTTGTAACAAACCCATATAGATAACTCCATCAGTGGCAAATAACTGATAAAATTTTGTAACAAACCCATAAATTAAGATCAAGAGAACTTACTTGGAGCCATGTTGTTGAACCGAGCAGCACCGAGACCCGCACTTGAGCTGAGACCTAAGCTGACCCAAATCAATGCTGACCGATGTTGACTTGTCCAACCAAACTAAAGCTGAGTTGACGTAAGTCGACCGAAATGAAGTTGAACCGTAACGTGAACTTGATTAGAAAGATACTCTAATTTGTTAACTTGAATAAACATAACCCACATCAGCTTCTAACCTGAACCGAACCGAGATAGGGTCTAAAAATGAACCGAGCCAAGACACCACGTCGTCTTGATGAGGACTGAACCGAAACCGCTGACCCGAGGCTCGAGTGAACGGAAACCCGAAACCTGAACCGAGTGAACAACCAACAGAACATTATCGGACATTCAATAAAAAAAGGAATAGAATGAAAACATCGTCGGCCAAACATCGCAACCGCCGTCTGTAGCGGGATTATTCTGTGCAAGGGTTGGTAAAGTCATTGGTTTGAGTATCAAAGTTAAACCACAAACACTAAATGATGCGTATTTTAATTCAGTAATATGCAAGAGGCTAACTACAACGCAGTATAAAAGAATTGAAAAACCAACATTTTTCTAAACCATTTTACCTAGTGTCTGCTTTGAATAAACCACCATTTATGCAAAATATTCAAAAGAAAATAAAGCGGGCGATTAATTACGAACAAAGGAGGTTATGTAGGATTATGCTTTCTTCATTTAAATCTCCAAATAACAGTCATCATACAATAATTTGTTAGCGAAGCGAATCATTGTTTGGTCTGTCTGATAAACATTAACACATTTATGACGAACACACAAACAGAAACGAAAGTGGTATAACAAAAAGTGATATAACAAATCAAAAAGGCTTAAAAAAACCCCTAAAGATATAAAATCAACAACAGATTCTATAGTCAATTAAATTGACAGAAACTAAAAAATCTAAGAAGAATATAATTCATACATTCTTTTAGACATTACGTCGAACATTTGGTGTGCACCCCTTCTATCAACAGATACAAAAAATCAAACTTTAAGCACAAATTAAACACTTAAACAATTTACACAACACATTAACACATCACCATTCCATATACCACCATACCCCCACCAAATTGGCTACAATTTCTACAACTGACAAATGATTTGAACCCAATTTGAGTCGTACCTGTAACAGGCTGGAACGATAATCAGATTGCCCTTTACTTTTGTAACAGGCTATCAGTCAGAGTCGTCGAGCAAGATCTTAGCGATGCTTTCAGCATTATTAAGCCCTGAAAAAAAAGTTCAAATTTAATCCTTATAAATAAAGTTGACGGAAAGCAGAGTTGAGAGCGGCCCCTCTTCAAATCTACAAGCTATTATGAAACCATGTTCTAGAGTGTGATTTACAAGCATAATTAAAGCAGCAAGTTAAACTCGAAAAAAAAACACACCAATTCTCACCAAGATTTAAGTTTTCATTAAAACCGAAAGTGACAGAAAGCAAGGGTTCATTTATTCATCTTATTTTCATCATTTACGCCATTTTGTGGATCCTTTTCTAATCACGTAATCTATTAAGTCATTCGAACCAGATCAAGATCAATGAAACAGAAGATGAGGGGTGAAGCAGAGGTTGAGCGGCGACGGGTTTTATGAAGTATTTCTCTCTCTTGAAAGCGACAATGTGATAAGTATGAGGTTACAGACACGCAAGCAGGACACGCGGCTGCCAAAGAAAGCTTACAATGAAAACAACACAACTTACAACACTTACAAGGTTGAAACACGCCCAAAGCTAAACGTACAACTACATTAAGCAATTTTATGTTGCTAAATTATAGTTATTAATAACTCTATTTGTAAGCAATCTACAGCCAAATGAAACTCCCATTACCAAATTAGGAGCACATTTTCACTTTTTTTAACTCAAACTGTGTCTTTTTTAAGGGTAAGTATATCTAAAACTTAAAAAAACATTAGAATTTAGTAAATTTATAGACCTTATGATCCTTTTAAGAATCGTTCTACAGATTCCTTGACTTTGTATAGGAGATATTACCTACAAAGTTACTGATACAAGTTTACATGAACATAAATTCAAATAAGAGAATCCAATATGTCAACGATTTTGACTTTCTACATATAAAAGAATCATTAATATACATATTTGATTTAATTTAGTTTATCAAAGATGTAATAAACTACCAAGAACAAATATTTGAATCAAGTTTATACCAAAATCAACTGTACAGGGGATTAATTTGCAAGGAAAACGATAAGATGAAATTAGGGTTTTTACCATGAAATCATAAATTGAAGAAGTGTTGTTGACGACGACGATGTGTGAAAGGGAACGATGTTGGTGGTGTGGGTTGTTGACGACGGCGCTAGATCTGGAACGACCGTCCTTCAAATCGATCACCAAACACAAAACGCCGTCACCGTCCTTCAGCCCAGCCACAACCTCCGAACCGTCGGGTGGTGTCCTTCAAAACCCACAACCTCCACCGCCGTGCTTCAAAACCGAGCATCAGACACACAAGTTACGCCATCATTAAAGAGGGTTTAGGGGGTTGTCGGATGACGGCGGATCATCGCCATCTCTGATTTCGTCGGATTACGAACCGGAGAAGATGATTTCGCCATCTCTAATTTCGTCGGAGAAGACGACCTGTATTCAAGAGAGAGAGAGCTGAAGATGATGATACTATTTATTAGGGTTGTGATGTTGCCCAGATTAACCAACTGTGTAGTAAAATTACTAAAATGTCCTAATACTATTCACAAGGTTGGTTTATTAATATATAGGATAATTATTCATTTTTTTTATTTTTTTTCTCACCATAAACCTAACTAATTTAGTTAAATTGTTTTCTTGTATTTATTTCCCAATTTAAAGTTATTATTTCAATAAAATAAACTTGTTAATGGTTTGAGTCAACAAGGGTCAAAACCAGCTTTGTTTCGAACTGGCTTTTTAGGCGGAAAAAAGCCGTTTCAAAATCGGGTTTTAACTAGTTTGGTTCGGGTTTTACCATTCGATGTATATGTTCCCACACCGATTGCAACCCATATGCTTGGGTCGATTCAGAACCAATTTCAATATCAGTCCCGGTTCCGAATTACAAACATGCTCTTGTTAACCAGTTTTCTTTTTTTTTTCACTTCCTTGACCCTAGTAATATTAAGCTGGGCTCAAATGACTTGTTTAAGAAGCTGGAATTGGCCTAACTTAATCAGCATTGTTAACCGTTTATTGAAAGGGGTATATTCGTCTTTTTAACTTGATAACTAAGGGTGTGGGGAGTGGTTAAACACTTTGGAGTGGCAAACCAAAAAACCGACCAATCAGAGCGCGCCATGTCAATCAGTGAAAAGTGTTTAAACTTTGGTGAAAAGTGTTGGCAATGGTTTAGACATTTGATAAAGTGGTAAACGTTAAAAAAAAGGAAAAATGTGTGATTGGTTGAGAGATGGAATGGACCCCACCCACACACCCCCTCTCTCTCTCTCCTTCCTCCCCTCACCGATTCGGCATGCCACCACCGATTTGGCAAACATATGTTGACGGTGGTGTTTACCACTCGGTAAAGGGGTTTGCCACCCTTTACCGCATGACACCCCGTACACCCTGAGGGCATTTGTGTCATTATAGCAGTGGCCCTAAATTACACAAAATCTTCTTTTTCGTCTTTTCATGAAATCTCTTCATCTCTCATGGGTGTCGGTAATTGATGGAGAAATAGCAAGTGTTGATTGAAACTAAAGAGGTAGGGTTTTGAATAGGTGGAGAATTGAGAGGTTTGTGATGAGAATGAGGGGATGAAATTAGGGTTTAGAGAATACACGAGAAAGCATCCACACACGCATCCTGTAAGTATCACCTCAATTTTATGAATTCCAATTGCGTTTATGTGCTTGATTTCTGATTTAGATACAATTGGGTTTATGGGTTTGTTGATAAATGGAATTTCGATTAGTAATTTACTATTTTTTGTGCCCTGATTATGGTACTCGATTTGAAGCTCAATTGATGATTGATGGGGTTGATTTGCTGATTAGTACTTCAATTTTATGAATTCTAATTGCATTTATGTATTTGAATTCTGATTTTGATTGAATTGGGTTACATGGGAACCGACAATTTTAAGGTTTCTTGTTCATCAACTGTTGTTACTGGTTACTTTGGATTCAAACTAACTTATGAGCAGAATGCCTGTTTCTTTTTTACATGAATTTCTAATTCAAACTAACTTATTGGTTCAACTTATATATATGTATTTTTATGTCTCTGTTTTCAACCAAATAAATCCGATTTGGGGGTAGTAGTCAGTGCAAAAGCTGGTAAGAAGCAAATATCAGAAGATGCTGGTGGCAAAATTGCACGTTCTGCAGGAGCTTCAATGAGCACTAAAGCCACAAGGTGATGGTAACTTTAACTCACATGCAACACGAAAACCACAAGGTGATGGTATTGTGAAAAAATGTGGTGGTTTGCCTTTGGCTATAAAGGCAATCGGAAGGCTATTGAAAACGAAAACAGATGGAGAAAATTGGGATAACCTGTTGAATAGTGTGATATGGGATTTAGAAAATGCAAATGAAATTGTTCCAACCCTTGGGCTAAGCTACCATGATGATGATGAGGACAATCGAAACGCTTTAAAGGTGGATGAAGCCAAAGTTGTTCAAAGTAAACAAACGCACAGGTGTTGCTGGAATAGAAGCTGCAGCAGGGCTAATGAATGCCAACGTTGCTCATAAAGAGGCTTCTGAAGGTTTGGTTTTATACTTTCATGTGCATGTTTTTACTTCTTTTCCTGTATAATTAGAGGGCGCAATTTCTACGTAAACTGGTCATTTGGGTTATCTTCCATTTCCTTAAGAGTCGAATGGGCCAAAGCATAAGATTTTTCTAGAAAGGAAAAGTCTTAATTTGGTGGAACGTAGACTCATACTCTAGTTTTACTGCAGACATCGTATTTGCTTCATCTAGAAAATTAGATTAGTGGTATATAAATTTTATTATTGTAAATTGTGATCTTCTTTAAAGCACTAGTGGGCCAACCGAATATCTTATACGTTACTACTAAACTTGCAGGGAACTTATACCCATGGCATGCTAAAGGATCTTCAACAGCAGTATTTAGAAAGATTTTAGTAGTGTAATATTCAGGAAAATGGAGTAAACGGTTGCATGAGTTCATTGAATCAGCAAATTAATAACACTCAACCTCTAAGTGTAACTTTCTTTAGGTCAACAACATTTGACCACCCATAATATAACAACTTGATTTTGATCTTGATAGGATGTGTTGATCAAAATCCAATGACTCTCAAACAGGTATGTTGACATAACATTCATAATTAAGAAAATTTTCAAATATTAGACCTGAGGCTAAGTTAAAGAAAAGGGTCAAAGTGGTTGATGAGTTTGTTTATAAGTTGATCCAGAAAAGGTTGAACTGACGTTGACTGAATCAGCAAATAACAATCAACAAAAGTCCAGATTTTAGCAGTGTGTGTACATTCAGAAAAAATGCAGTAAAACTCGTGCATACATTGACTGAATCAGAAAATAACAATCAACATGTTGATATAAGTGTAAGTTCCTTCAAGTCAACAACATTTGACCACCTCATAATATAACAACCTGGTTTTAGTTATTCGTATACATGATATAACACGGGATTTGTTCATGAAAGCAACGGGTCGATTTAATATTCAAACTTCCTTTTGGAATTGATCTGATAGCAATTCTGGCTCAGTATTCAAAGTTATTTTCTGCATAGTTTATTTGACTTTGCATTCATTTAAACAACAAATTTTACATATTATTACAAGACAAGTTAATTATTTATAAAGTATTTTACATATGACATTCATTGGGTGTTGGGTCATGTACGGGTCAAGTCGGTTACCGGTTTTGTTTAAAGGGGTCACAGAATAGCAAATGGGTCATGGGTTGGCAGGTACCCTTCCAACGGGTCAACGAAGAGACGGTCTAAGTGGTGACTGAGTTTGCTGGATGTGGATTTGAGAAAAAGTGAACGTTAGAAGTCTTTATTATAGCATGTGTTTTTATTTATAGTTGGGTCAAATGGGCCAGTTGAGTTTGTCTATTCCTCAGCAATGATTTAGAGTCACGAGTCTCGTGTTACGTTGCATGTAATTGCCTATATAAGGCTTAATTTCTTTGGTTATTGAATATATAGATGTAGCTTTCCATTTTTCTTTTTATCTTCTGCAAGTCTCCTTTGTCATTCTGGATATGCACGTCATACAAATTTGAGTGTAATTTTGTGAGTGGAAGTTGGGGCTTGAACCAACATTGGGATCTTTCTAATAGTTCACTATAATATTATTTTATGTTAAACAGAGCAACTCTAAACACCTGAAGAACAACAAACTCTGATTGGAGCATGTTTTAGCCTTTATGGGGAGGGATACCACTTTATACATCATAATGCCATTAGGCTAGAAGCCCATATGTATGAGGTTTTAAATGCTTTTTTTTTGTTTTTTATCACTTGGAGATAAGTAGTATACCTTGGCCATTGAGATATATAATTGGATATTTGTATACAACTAGTAAGATTACCCGCGTTATGCTGCGGCGTTTCAGTCGATTTCTATTTTGGTTCAATATAGCAGCCGAAAGAAATATGCTCAAAAGAATGTCTACACATGTTTTACATCCACCAAAAACCATAAAAATAAATTAAATTGGATAGTAGTACGGTCTGATTTTAAATTAATTGTAAATAAAAGCATAAACGCTATCTTTAAAATGACTTTAATGAAAATTTACGTCTAAACGTAAACCAACTTGAATTTATACCGACATGTGCATAAAAATAAGCACATAAGAAAATATTGTTTTAAGTTAAAGAATGGTACGGCGCGTTGCGGCTGTGTCGAAACGTAAAGTGACTCGAATTTATACCGTCTAAGGAAAACGACCTAGTTGTTTCTTAACAAAATTAACGTCAAACATAGACTGAAAACATACATAAAAATAAGCATGAAAACGTATTATATTTGACCCGACTTATTTCCGAAAAGATTACGTTAAAACGTAGAACAACTGGAAAAAAAAAGATTTTTCCCTTCTAACCCAAAACATCTCATCTTTGCAATTTAACGCATTTAGTTGTGGACGATGACGAGGAAGTTGAAGAGTTGGCCCGACCGCCCGGTAGAAGGAAAGATAAGCGAACCGGGAAAAATCGGTAGAGTCGTCTTCCGATCTCGACTTGAAGGAAGATTTCGAAGAGATGAACCGTCGTCTCCAAGACATTCGAGACCTCGGCCACAAACGTTGGGTGACTATGAAAGAACGAGTCGCCGAAAACAAAAAGTTTAACGAGATGCAAGCGGCGAGGCAAACGGAAAAGGACATAGAGTTGTTGTCCAAACCTATTGACCACCTACAAGGCGACGCGTTGATCGTTGTGCAAATGCACTGCCAAAAACTTCGGGAAAAATACGGACTTTAGATCATCATCTTTTTTTTTAATTTTATCTTTTTTTATTTCCGTTTTTTTATTCGGTTTTTTTATTTTATTTCTAGTATTTTAATTTTTTTAAAATTAATGAAGTATTTTAAGTTTTTAATTTAAAAAAATAAATAATTGTGTAATGATTGGATGGGCGTTATCGGGTATTATTCCCACTACGCCACTTTTGCGAAAACGCCCAATAATGCCCCCATGCTGACTGGACTGCCACATGGCAGAAAACGCCCCAGGGTGGGGGCATTATTCATCAAACGACTACGCATGGTCTAATAGTAGATGTTGTAAAGTGGGTGAGTTGGGTAACGTGAATTTAATTTCGGAACAACCCATTACTAGATGCTCCTCCAATTACATCCACATGATTATCTTTGACAGAAAAGCAAATTCTTTGCTTAATTTTGAAGATAAAGTCTGCCAGCCAGAACATGCACCAGAATACTTAAGAAAAAAAGTTTGCCATAATAATCACACGAATAGGATAACTTGTTACTATCCCACAAGTTATTCTCTAAGGATACGGTTTATTTTTGTACTATAAACGTGTTACAACTGTTATTTCAATGCACTCCTCATTTCATTTAGATCCATAGTTCCAGTTTTAGTAATTGCAATAAACAATGGCTGAAACTATTGCTACTGAACTCGTCAAAGTCCTTTTCCAGAAGCTGTCTGATGAAGCTTTCAAGCGAATTGCTCGCGCTCAGGGAATTCACAACGACCTAAAGGAGTTGAAGAGCACACTGTCCAGGATCCAAGATCTGCTTAACGATGCTTCCCAGAAGGAGGTGACTCATAAATCTGTCAAATCATGGCTGAATAGCCTCCAACATCTGGCTTACGATATCGATGACATACTCGACGATTTGGCTACCGAAGACATGCATCGTGAGCTGACGCTGGAATCAAGAGCAATCATCTGCAGCAAGGTAAGAAAGCTCATCCCATCATGCTGCACAAATTTCTCACTAACTCATAGGCTGTCTCCAAAGTTAGATAGTATTAACAGAGAGTTAGAAAATCTAGAAAAACGAAAAACGGATCTAGGTTTGCTTAAGATAGATGAAAAGCCAAGAAATACTAGTAGAAGAAGCGAAACCTCTTTGCCAGAACGCCATGTTGTCGGAAGAGAAGTTGAGAAAGAGCAATTGCTTAAAAAGTTGTTGGGGGATGATGATGGGTCATCTCAGGATAACTTTAGCGTCTTACCTATAGTTGGTATGGGTGGGGTTGGAAAAACCACTCTAGCTAGACTTTTGTATAATGATACAAAGGTGCAGGATCACTTTGAACCCAAGGCATGGGTTTGTGTTTCAGATGATTTTGATATTTTTAAGATAAGCAATACCATCTTTCAGTCCGTGACTACTACCGAAAACAAGAAATTCGAAGATTTAGATAAGCTTCAAATAGCTATTGTAGAGCAATTTAAGGGCAAACGATTTCTACTAGTAGTTGATGATGTGTGGAGTGAAAACTATGGTGATTGGGAAAACCTAGTGCGCCCATTTCTGTCATGTGCTCCTGGAAGTAGGATAATCATGACAACTCGGAAGGAGCGATTGCTCAAAAAGCTAGGTTTTAATAATCTGGATTGTCTTGAAAGTTTGTCGCATGAAGATGCGTTGTGTTTATTAGCTCTACATGCATTTGGTGTAGATAACTTCGACTTACACATAACACTAAAACCGCAAGGTGAAGGTATCGTGAAAAAGTGTGCTCGTTTGCCTTTGGCTTTGAAGGCAATTGGAAGGCTATTGAGAACGAGAACTGATAAAGAAGACTGGGATGACGTTTTGAATAGTGAAATATGGGATATAGAAACAGGGAATGATATTGAAAATGGTAATGATAAAGAAAATAGAGATAAGATTCTTCCGGCCCTTAAGGTTAGCTACCACGATCTTCCGGCTGATTTGAAGCAGTTGTTTGCATACTGCTCCTTGTTCCCTAAGGACTTTTTGTTTGACAAGGAGGATTTGGTATTATTGTGGATGGCAGAAGGGTTTTTGAATCCATCCAATGCAACCAAGTCACCAGAACGCTTGGGCCGTGAATATTTTGAAATATTGTTATCAAGGTCATTTTTCCAACATGCACCTAATAATGAATCGTTGTTTATCATGCATGATCTGATGAATGACTTGGCCATGTTTGTTGCCGGAGAATTTTTTCTAAGGTTTGACAATCAAGTGAAGACAAAGACAGAAGATTTGGCTAAGTATCGCCATATGTCATTTACTCGCGAAGAATATGGAGGTTACCATAAGTTTGAAGCATTTAAAGAAAGCAAAAGATTGAGAACATTGTTAGCAGTATCTGTTGGGCTGGTTCAAACTTGGGATGCCTTTTACTTATCCAATAAGATTTTCGTGGACATACTTCCCGAGTTAAAACTGTTAAAGGTTCTTTCTTTGAGTCTTTTTCAAATAACTGAGGTACCAGAGTTCATCGATAGTTTGAAGCACTTGCGGTATCTAAATTTATCTAAAACTTTGATAAAAGAGTTACCGGAGAACATTGGCAATCTTTATAATTTACAGACATTGATTGTTTTTGGTTGCAAAAGGTTGACTAAGTTGCCTGAAAGCTTCTCGAAGCTTAAAAAGTTGCGACATTTTGATATAAGGGATACTCCGCGTTTGGAGAAGCTGCCATTTGGGATTGGTGAGTTGGAAAGCCTACAGACTCTCACCAAGATCATCATTGAAGGAGATGATGGCTTTGCAATAAATGAGCTCAAAGGATTAACAAATCTCAACGGGGAAGTTTCCATTGAGGGATTGCACAAAGTGCAAAGCGCAAAGCATGCGCGGGAGGCGAACTTATCTCTAAAAAAGATTACTGGATTAGAGCTGCAATGGGTTGATGTGTTTGATGGCTCGCGAATGGATACACTTGAAGAGGAAGTTCTCAATGAGCTGGAACCTAATAGTGATACGTTGAAAACGCTTTCAGTCGTGTCATACGGGGGAACACAAATTTCAAATTGGGTTGGTGATCGCTCTTTTCATGAGTTGGTTAATGTGTCAATACGTGGTTGTAGAAAATGCAAATCTCTACCCCCATTTGGGTTGCTCCCTTCACTTAAGAGGTTGCAGATTCAAGGCATGGATGAGGTTAAAATCATAGGTTTGGAGTTAACCCGAAATGATGTTAACGCCTTCCGTTCACTTGAAGTTCTAAGATTTGGAAATATGTCTAGATGGGAGGGGTGGTCAACTATAAATGAGGGTTCAGCAGCAGTGTTTCCATGCCTTAAAGAGCTTTCTATAATCAATTGTCCCCAATTGAATAATGTCTCACTTAAAGCACTGCCTTCACTCAAGGTTCTTGAAATTGGTATTTGTGGTGATGGTGTGTTGAGAAGTCTGGTTCAGGTAGCTTCATCAGTCAGTGAATTGAAAATAGATTCTATCTCAGGGCTCACATATGAGGTGTGGAGAGGAGTTATAGGGTATCTTAAGGAAGTTGAAGATTTATGTATCTGGGGATGTAATGAAATAAAATACTTGTGGGAATCAGAAACAGAGGCAAGTAAGCTTCTTGTGAGATTAAAGGAATTGAGGTTATTGGGATGTTCAGGTTTGGTAAGTTTAGAAGAGAAAGAGGAGGATGACAATTTTGGGAGCAGCACCCTGTTATCTCTTAGAACTTTGTATGTAAATTCTTGTAGTAGCATAAAGCGTTTATGCTGTCCAAATAGCATTGAGAGTCTGGAAATTTTTTATTGTTCAGTTATTACAGATGTCTACCTCCCAAAAGAAGGAGGGAATAAGCTCAAATCACTTCGTATATTCTATTGTGATAAACTTGAGGGAAAAATCAACAACACAAGCATGCCAATGCTTGAAACCCTAGAGATTTATGAATGGGAAAATCTAAGATCAATCAGTGAATTGAGTAACTCCACTCACCTCACCAGCCTGTATATAATGCGATGCCCACATATCGTGTCACTTCCAGAGCTTCAGCTATCAAACCTCACCCATTTGTCAATTAGTAATTGTAAAAGTCTGGAGTCATTACCTGAGCTATCGAATCTCACCAGTTTGTCAGTTAGTGATTGTGAAAGTCTGGCGTCATTACCTACGCTATCGAATCTCACATTGTTAAAAGATCTAAAAATCAAAAGGTGTCCAGGTATTGATGCTTCCTTTCCTCGTGGGCTTTGGCCTCCCAAATTGGTTAGCCTTGAAGTAGGGGGGTTGAAAAAGCCCATCTCAGAATGGGGCAATCAGAATTTCCCAGCTTCCCTTGTTGACCTAACGTTATCTCATGAACCTGATGTGAGGAACTTTAGTCAGTTGTCCCACCTTTTCCCTTCTTCTCTTACATCTCTGGACATATCCGAATTTGATAATCTGGAATCAGTTTCAACGGGACTCCAACACCTCACATCCCTTCAACATCTGAAGATTTGCAGATGCCCAAAGCTGAACAATCTACCAGAGACGCTGTTACCTTCACTTTTGAGTTTGAGAATACATGATGGTTGCCCAAAATTGAAAGAAAGGTGTGAAGGAAGAGGCTCCCACTACTGGCCACTCATCTCTCATATCCCCAAAATCTACATGGACGGCAGGTACTTGTTTATTACATACCCTCTGATTTCCGTATGATAAACTGGTATTCTCCACATGTGCGTGTTTTTTTGTTGGAATAGGATTTGTTGCTTAAAACCTAAAATTGAATTTTAATGATGACAATAATTTATATGTTGAATTTTCAAGAACAGAGAAAAGTCTCAAGGTGTGAATTTTCAGGGAAAGTATCTTGAGTAAAGTGCAGTAAAACTCGCGTGTATAATTACTGAATCAGCTAATAACAGACAAAGCATCGATGACACAAGTGTAAGTTCCTTTTAAGTCAACAACATTTGACTACCCCATAATATATGAAACTGGTTTTGATTATTAGTATTCATGATATAACACAGGATTTATTCATGAAAATCAGTTGGATTCAATATTCAAAGTGAAGGTCTTAAGAAATTGTCAAATATCGGACCAGAGGCTAAGTTAAAGGAAAGGGTCAAAGTGCTTGATGATGGACAAGATCAGTTCTGGTAAGCTTATACTTTTTTCCCATAAAAATGATGGGTGGGTTGGATAACGAGTTAAAACACGTTCGGGTTAATAATATTGTTGACTTTTTAGTAGGGTTGAACTGAGGCGGGTTGGAGTGTTGGACTCTGGTACAAACATTTTAATTTTCTTTTGACCTTATGGCCAATTAATGTTTTAACTATGATTACAGAAAATATACTATTTAGAATAGTCGTCTAAACTTTTTCTAAAGGAGTGTTTAAAAAGTAACATGTGTTTTGATTATGTTTTAATAACTTTAGAACCACTTGTATGGTTGTTCCTATTCTTTTGTAAGTTTTGGGGTAAAATGTAAATAAGGTTCCCCGCCTGATATATATTTTTTGCCTAAAAGAAGTCGCTCAAAATATCACAGAATTATTGTTGATGCAGATTTGTGTCCGATGCTTGTCGAATAGGATTAGTTTTATTTTACGCTGAATTTGTAATAGTTAGTGAAACGGTCTATCGAACGTGTATAGACCCGCTCGTTTGAAGTGGTCAAACGAGAGGGTTATTCGGTTGACCGTGTGGGTTTTGCTAGACAAACAGTTAGATTATGGTTGTAAAATGTTTGGTGTCGAAGGATAAGGCATCGAAGGATTGTGTATATCCTTCGATGAGCTCGAAAGATATCATTCGATGGATGGACTTCGAAGGATAAGTCATCCTTCGAAGTATATGGATCCTTCGATGGCTTTGTGATCGACAGATCATCTTTCGGGCAGTCCACATGATCCTTCGACCATACAACCTGTGTTGGGTATAAATACCAACACTTTGTCATTTGCAAGACTAAGAGAGTGAGAGGAGGTTTGAGACCTCACCCGGGGAGAGATCACCACTTGATCTCTCCCGGAATGTATACTCCTTTGGTATTAGTTCGGTTATCATGTAATCGGGCCGATTTGTAACGTTTTACTACCGGATTAATACAAAGTTGTTTGTTTATCATTGCTAATCTCTTCCGTCTTTGAACATAATCACAAGAATCACGGTTTTGGTCCGCAAACCCGGTCCTACAAGTGGTATCAGAGCCATGGTGCCCGATTTAGTAAAACTAACCGTTTACTAAGTCACATGTGCTCTAGATCTGTGATTTTTGTGTGTTTTTGTTCAAGATGTAAAAATGGTGAAAATGAGAAAAACTCAGATCTGGACCCGAATATTCAGATCTGTGCTAAAACGAGTGTTGGGTTTTATGTTTTTCTCCTAAAAATTCAAGTTATCATCATCAAAAACCGTTTACAAAGCGTTTTCATCGAATCTGCATATTTACAGTCCCCTGTGTTCTTGGTGTCTTCATACTTCGAAGGGTCAACTTAACCACTTCGAAAGATCAGAAAATTCCGAAGGATCACCTTTCAAAGTTTCGAAAGGTCAGATATTTTCGAAAGATCATCTACCTACTTCGAAGGGTCATTTCAAATTCTGTGAAAGATCAAATGAATTCGAAGGGTCATCTCACTTTCCTCGAAGGATCAACATCAACTATTTCGAAGGATCAAGAAGGGTCATTCTTGTTTTATTTCGAAAGATCAAGCATACAAGATGTCCAGTTGATGTTTTGCTTCGAAAGATAATCCTTATCTTCAACAACCAACAACTTCGAAAGTTTAAACTGATATGTTCGAAAGATCCTTGTTTGACTTTCGTTTGATTCAGAGTTCGAAGGATGGTGGTTGGGACTTGAAAGATTGATCAGCTGTATCGCAGTTGAAAGATGTTGGTGGCTGTTTTGGAGGTATGTATCGAAGAAAAGGACCAGGAGAGTGAAAGAAGTGATGTCGGCTGTGATGATTCCTTAAAATGTTAAAGTAGGGTTGTTGAATGTTGACTAGGGCAAATGTTTGCATCATATCATCAGACGACATGATTGGGCCTTTTTGCTTTGACAATTTTTTTTTGGGCCATTGTTCAAGTGGACTGGTAAAATGTTACTTGGGTTTTACTATGGATTGATTAGTTGGGTGAGATTTATTATATTTTTGTGGGCCAAGAATTTTAAGCGTTGGGGTCGGGTATTCGCGAAGTTTAGTTGAACCGCGCTTCTAAGTGTAAACGTTAAATTTGTACGGGTTTTGGGAGCGCGGGGATGATGCGGAATGATGAAAACATTTTGATTTAAAAAAAAAAAAAAAAAAAAAAAAAAAAAAAAAAAAAGATGATGAAAACTTGATTATTTGAAAAATGTGGGGTAGTCACGGTTACCGATGCAAATGTCAAAAATGGTGACGCGACTATTATGGGCCAAAAACGAGAACGGTATGTTCACTTCCGCACGTCGATAGTTTATGATTGTTATTGGTTATTCGAAAATGTTCGAAAGCATTTTGTTATTTGTCATATTCTCGCATTTGAAGACGAACGTATGAACCTTGAACGCCAACACCGGTCCTAACGAGTTCACAAAGTCTTTGGAGGGATACAAGTCGGATCCGATGGGGTACTAGGCGATATTGCTTTATCAACTAGAATATGCAACGAAGAAATCCTTTTTGTTTATTGTCATATTCTCGCATTTGGTAACGAATGAATGAACCTAGAATGTCAACACCGGTCCTAACGAGTTCACAAAGTCTTTGGAGGGATACAAGTCGGATCCTACGGGGTACTAGGGGACGTTCTTATTCAACTAGCTTATGCAAAGAAGAAATTCGTTTTCGTGATTTTTCGAAAAACCAAGAACATTCAACGGAGATTGATGACAGTTCCGCTTAGTGGAGGGAACTGGTGAACATTTGACAACAGTTTCTTTGAAGTGGAGAGAATCTGTTAAGGTTTAGAGATCTTACCAAAGAAATAGGGGGAATAATTGTTGAATTTCTTCGGTAAATTTCTAAACGCAATCACAGGTGGTAGAGTTTGTGATTTTCTGGTGATACCAACGGTTCGGCGTGGAATGTTTTGCACATACACATATTTGGGGATTTTAATTAATTCTCCAGCCAGCGTGAAGGGTTTTGCACAGAAAAATACAGGTTTCTAAAGTCTACAGTAGTTACAAAAGCGCTGTTCACTGAAGACCTGGGGAATCTTTCTGAAAGCTGATAGTTCAAGACTGAAGACCTGCAGGATTCAGTTTTGGGTTTGATGTTTCCTTGGGATTTTACAGGGATCTGGGGGTAACTCAATTCGTTGAGTTTGCAAACGATGTACTTGGTCTAGCTGACTTCCTGAGTACTGATGCTGAAGATCCGTAGTGCATTACGTGGTCAACTTCACAAAGGCGAGACAATGAGATCTGGATGTAGTTCAACTAAGCATGCTGGTTGAGCTTGCAAGGGATACACTTGGTCTAGCTGACTTTCCTGAGTGTTGATGCTGAAGATTAAAGTGCATTACTTGGTCGATTCCACAAAGACGGTTTACAGAAGACAGTTCACCAGAAATCTCTATCAATGTAGTATGCTTGGATGAAATAGAGTTCTTATGACAAGATCAAGACTTGATGCAGTTCTTAAAGATTGGAACCCTTATCAAATGCCGGTTGGAGTATTGGAAGATCAGCGGAAGATCGGTCAATTGAGGAAATTGCACAACACCCAACACGGATACGCGTACTTTAAGGGGGAAATATTTTACAAGGAGCGTCAAGATACTACTTACCTGGATCATCGGTCAAGGGGGAATTTGTTAACACAGAGAAGATGAATACTTGACTGAAGATCGATTGCAGTTGCATTTTCAGCATTCGACAGCAACGGACAAGGGGGAATTTGTTGATGCAGATTTGTGTCCGATGCTTGTCGAATAGGATTAGTTTTATTTTACGCTGAATTTGTAATAGTTAGTGAAACGGTCTATCGAACGTGTATAGACCCGCTCGTTTGAAGTGGTCAAACGAGAGGGTTATTCGGTTGACCGTGTGGGTTTTGCTAGACAAACAGTTAGATTATGGTTGTAAAATGTTTGGTGTCGAAGGATAAGGCATCGAAGGATTGTGTATATCCTTCGATGAGCTCGAAAGATATCATTCGATGGATGGACTTCGAAGGATAAGTCATCCTTCGAAGTATATGGATCCTTCGATGGCTTTGTGATCGACAGATCATCTTTCGGGCAGTCCACATGATCCTTCGACCATACAACCTGTGTTGGGTATAAATACCAACACTTTGTCATTTGCAAGACTAAGAGAGTGAGAGGAGGTTTGAGACCTCACCCGGGGAGAGATCACCACTTGATCTCTCCCGGAATGTATACTCCTTTGGTATTAGTTCGGTTATCATGTAATCGGGCCGATTTGTAACGTTTTACTACCGGATTAATACAAAGTTGTTTGTTTATCATTGCTAATCTCTTCCGTCTTTGAACATAATCACAAGAATCACGGTTTCGGTCCGCAAACCCGGTCCTACAATTATATCACACACACATATTATTTGGTTGAGCCCGTAGCTTAGGCTAAGGGGTATGGGGTATGGGGGTCATGGTTGGGTGGATTAAACCACGGCAACCACGACCCTCCCATTTGAAAGTTTTAAGACAAAAATAAATTAAAAAAATAAAGAGGATAGTGGTTTGGGTCATGACCACACCCTTAGTGTAGTGGTTTTGGATGATGGATTAGAGATGGATGACATCATACCTATGTGGAGGGTCATGGTGGTCATAGTCATGACCACACCCTATAGCCTTATTTGTTATATATAACTGAATATAAAATAATGAGGTTGGCTTGTACGAAGCATATGTGAGTATTTGAGCCATTGATCTTTCAAGATCAATGGCTCAAAGTAATCCAGTGGCATTTTCGTAAATATGAGATTCAAACAATTGAAGAAACAAATAGCAAAAGGGTATTCTGGTCCTTTCCCACTTGAACTCCCCTCCCCTTGATTTTCAAACGTCTATAACTTTTTCATACGTTGATCTTTTTTAAAAAATTTACACCATATTAACGAGCATTTCATCCTCTTTAATTCGAGCAATCTATCGTTATAGTTTTCTTAAATTTTTTTTACATGATTTTGAATATTCATTGCGTATGAAAGAGTTATAGCCATTTGAAAATTAACGGGGGAAGTTGTTTAAGTGATAAATGACTAAATTACCTTTCAAGGCAAGGACACTTGTCCTCCTCCCTTGATCGTGTATACTTCATACAAATCTTATGTCTTGTATATGATCCTTTACCTAAATAATATATTTAGTATATTTTTTCCATAATATTGATAGTATTGCTATATAAATTTGCTCCCTAAAAATCATGGGCCCTGGATATGCCCTACCCTCCACGGTGGATCTGCCCATTTGACTCCGTTATCCATATAGTTAAATTTTTCAGTCCAACCCACCAGACATAACCACAACAACTATTTAATGAAGTACAGTTTGACTCTTGAGGTCAAACAAATTAAAATTGACTTCAAAATTAATTACTATGATGTTTTGGGAATAGTTTTTTTAGCTGGTACAGAAATGCAACAGGATCCACATCATCTTCAAAGGAAAAAGTTGTTTCTGAAACATTCTTGTTATATTGAATTTGAAAAGCAATGGGTTTGGCCATTAGTATCAAACTGTATTGTTTGACCCTTGAAGTTTTTTAATTGCAGTTGAAGAAAGAAGATATTCTATCAAGGTTTCTGCAAATCAACAACACACATCCAAAATACTTCATAATTGGTGGAAAGGAGGCTGGCTACATCTATTGCCATAATTTGGTTCATTTACATGCTCTGCAAACATCCTGAGATTCAAGATAAGGTTGAATAAGAAATCAAAGAAGCAACAAACATTATTTTGACTTATTGACTTATGACTTTTTAAAAAGTAGTTTTTAAAAAAAATGTTTTTATTAGCTTATGGGATGGGAAAAGCCAATAAGTTAACAAGTTATTTTAAAAAAAAATGTTTGGGTTAGCTTATGAGTGGATTAGCTTAAGGCAGGGGGTAATTTTGTAATTGTGTTTTGAAAAGTTATAAAAGTTCCAAAAGTCACAAAATACTAACTTTTCAAAAGTGACTTTTCCTTCTGTACAAAAAGTTGTTTCAAAAAGTCATTTTTAATTACCCAAACATTGTCCTTCCATCTGCAGCGCAGTGGTTGTGACATCCGGGTGAAGGCTCGGCTCGGGATTCAACCGGGTTCGAGTCCAACGGGGGGCGAGGGTTTACCCATTCCACGGGGTTCCCGCGCATCAGGAGTGTGCTACGCTTTCTAGCGGTGGTCGAGTAGTCGGCCTTTGGACATAGCTCCGAAAGGGTGGGTTTACACGTGGAAAGCAGTTAGCCGTTCAAAAAAAAAAATATTACCCAAACATTATTTTGACTTATTGGCTTTTTGAAAAAGCCAATAAGTCAATAAGTTGTTTCAAAAAGCTTAGCCAAACATGCCCTAAATCGCCGGCAGCCTAGTGTCTAGAGGTGCAGAGGTGCACAAAACAGTTTCTTCTCTAGCCAGTTCGGTTAAAATGGTTTTTTCTCTAGTCGGTTCGGTTAATCGAACAAGCAGGTATATCTCATTTTTTCACATTTCATCATTAGCAGATGTCCAAAGGTGAATGATCTACCAGAGACGCTGTTACCTTCACTTTTGAGTTTGAGAATCATTGAATGCCCAAAATTGAAAGAAAGGTGTGAAGGAAGATGCTCCCACTACTGGCCCCTCATCTTCTCTCATATCCCCAAAATCGAAATAAACTTCAGGTACTTTTGTATTGAAGACCCTCAGATTTCCATATGATAAACTGGCTTGTCTTATGCGTGTTTTTGTTGGACTAGGTTTTTTGTGCTTAAAACCTAAAACTGAATTTTAATAATGACAATAATTTATATGTTGAAATCAGTAATCACATTTCATGAGTTTAAACTAATATATTGCTGATAAGTTGAAGTCGATTTTGACACAACCAATCTTAATAATAATCCGTATTTTCTTCACTTGTAGATTCCAGTTTATTACACATGTAATTAATATCAAGTTGACTTTCAGTTTTGTGTGATATTTTTTTTCCTTGGCCATTTTCATTATGACAACCGATAATCTTATACATTACAACTAAATGTTGCAGGGACATGTAACCATTACATCCTAAAGGTTCTTCTAGGTGATGGAACATTCACAGTTGAATGGGACAAATGTGAGAACAGAGAGATTTTAGAGATTATTGTGTTGTTTGACCCTTGACTGCAGTTGAAGAAAGAAGGCATTCTATCAAGGTTTCTGCATAGCAACAACACATATCCAAAGTCAGATGTTGAAGAATTTGCAAACAGTGTGAGTGAAGAAAGCCTAGAAAAGATCCAATATATTAATGCAGATTTTAACGAAACTCTCAAGACTCTTTCATGCAGTTCCCATGGTATGCAATCTCAAATCTTTATCAATTTTTCATACTTTGACTTCACTGGCCGGGTCTTTGACTAATCAACATGGTTACTAGTATTTATTGGAGTAAGAGGTTCTAAATGGATCTCGTTGGGTCAACCCAAAGCTCTTTTTGTCAAAAAATAAAAAAAAAAGTTATTGATAATTAGTTTTAAAGAAGTACTATTTCAATGATAGTCTAATTTTGTTTATTAAAATATTTTCAGGGGTTTTATGTTTCAAAAATACACATTGGATAACTTTACATCCTAAAAAGGTAATAAAAAAGAGAAGTAATACACATGTTGCAATTTTTCATATGTTGTTGTCTACTAGGATAAAACAATACCATCATATGCCCAAATTTATATGCTTTACAGGTATGGATGATGCATGATGTATCTGATGGTTATGCTGTGAAGGAGGATACTGCAGCTTTATCAGAAAAATGGTTTCGTCAAATTGCTGTTTCTCTGAAAGCTTCTTTAAGTTTAAGGCTTTTAAGGTCAGTACAATACAACCCATATCGACCATTTCCTTTTCATTTGGATCATGTAACTGAACTCTTGATTTGTAAAATTTTTTGTGGTCCAGTTTAAAAGTCAACCTTCATGTTATGTCATTTGACCAAACCAAAAGTATCTAGATTATCATAAAACGTATATTAATAATTATTTAATGAACCTGATGTGAGGAATTTTAGTCAACATGGTCACTAGTAGTTAGAGTAAAAGGGTCAAAGTGGTTGATGAGTTCCAGTACGAGTGAAGAAAGCCTAGAAAAGATACAGTATCTTCATGCAGATTTTAACAAAACTCTCAAGACTCTATCATGCAGTTCCAGTGGTATTAGTCAGAGGTTCAAAATGGAACACGTTGGGTAAACTAAAAGCTCTTTTTCTCTAAAATGTCCAACGGTTGAAGCTTCCTTTCCTCGTGGGCTTTGACCTCCCAAATTGGTTAGCCTTGAAGTAGGGGTGGTTGAAAAGCCCATCTCAGAATGGGGCTAAATCTGAATTTTAATGATAACAATAATTTATATGTTGAAATCAGTAATCACTTTTCATAAGTTTAAACTAATATATATATTGCTGCATAGAATGTATGGTGTAATATTCTGTTTATTACTCTGTTTATTTTCAAGTTGACTTTCAGTTTCGCTTTTTTTTTTAATCTTAGCCATTTTCATTATCCTTTTTGCAGCTTGGTGCATTGAGTATGTTCAATGATTACATTTCAATACCGAAATTTTGTTAGCTGATTTGATTTTGGTAAACATGTAAATTAAGCATTTTCCTCGTTAGCTTAGATCAGAAGCTTCTGTATAGCGGAACAACAGAGTATCTTATATATTACAACATATGACTACTGCATAATACAATTGTTGAGTGTGAAGCCACTCATTGAGTTGGTCAAAAAGCATCTCAATTATTAAGCCATGTTACAAAGCCATGATTAAGGAATATCATTATTGGTTGTTAGAAAGCCATGTTCTATGGCATATTTTATGGCTCCTTTTTGCATCTCAATTATCATTACAATCTCTATATATTAGAGATCATTTGTATTTGTAATTTGTACCACATCAAGTAATGTAAACTTCTGGTTACCCGTGGACGTAGGTCAGTTTAGACCGAACCACGTAAATCCTTGTGTTCTTGAGTGGCAGAGAGTGAGAGTGTGTGGTCCGAGAGTTCAGTTGTTCGTGTGTATTCCGCAGTTCGTGTTCAACGGGTGTTGTCGATCCTAACAACTGGTATCAGAGCTCAGGCTCTTGTTGTTGAACCGAACAGAAACCGAACAGAAACTAAACAGAGAAGGAGGTGTACAGGGAAGAGAAGACACTGACCTGTACTGGAGTTCCGATCAGAACCGTCGTCACTCAGGTGAATCACAGCCGTGATTCCGAAGCCGTCCGGTTCCGATCAGAGACAGTCGCCCTCTCCGCCGTCCGCCGCCGCTAGCACAGCCGCAGCCATCAGCCATCGTCACCGCTGTATAGGGTTCCGACGAACCCGTAGCACCACCGCTGTTCTCTTGGGAGATCGTAGGGGAAGAAAGAAAAGAACCCTAAATTTCTTTGTTCTGTGCGTAGGAAGAAGAAGTATACGGTCCTTTTTTTTGTTAAGTTTGGTGGGGAACAAATATTATATTAGTGCAGTTGGTATTTGTTTTTTTTAAGACAAAGCTCCGTTCCTTTTTTTGTCAAAAGAAGTGGTCCTTTTTTTGGTCAAAAGAAGTGGTTTTTTGTCAAAAGTAACCATATTATAATATTTGGGTTCTTTGACCGGTGATAAAACTTTGACGAAAGAGATTAGTATTGGGATACTATTTTTTGTTGCAGTAGAAAGTTTTAACGAGGTGATGGGTGAGAACATGGAGAAAATGGAATCAACAGGGTTGTTGATGTTGACACAAGGTGAAAATCAGAGAATTACAGAAGATCAGATGTTTAGATAAATCCAGCGATGATCAGTGTTTCGGGGTTCAGAAACAGATCATGGGATGAACAGATCAAGTAATTCAGAGAAAGTCCGGTTTTCTATAGATCCAACAGTGATTAGAAAGTCAGCAGACTTAGGCGTAATCACAAGATCAGAAAGATGTCCGGTGTTGAGGTGTGATCATCTGGAAAGGTTCAGTGAAACCAGTCAGAGGATATCGTGACAGTAGGAGCACAGGTCGTGTTTCAGTTGCAGTTCCAGGTTGACACTGGGTTAGAACCAGTATTCCAGCAAGTCATGGAACTATTGCTTGTTGTGGAAAAGATCTTTCGGTTAGGATTTGAGTTAACTGATCGTGTGCACGGTCATAGAATCCTTGGTGCCGCTTGATTTCCTTGAAAGCACTATTGTAGTTATCTTTTTTTTTGCCAGACAGTTGGTCCGGAACTGTTACAGCGATTTCCAGTTCAGCAGATGAAGGAAGAATAACAGTGACAGTGGGAGCTGGGCATAGTTGACTTGTAGGTTGCATGGAGGTTCAGACATCTTTTGGAGTCGATGTCATGAATATTTAAATTCTGCTTCTGAGAATGCGTCTGGGTTTGATGCATAGGGACTCAGTGGAAGGCAGTGAAGACTCTTGGGTCATGGATTCTGGTGCTTCTTTTCATGCTACCCACAGCGGAGAAGCGCTGCAGAATCTGAAAGTTGGTGACTTTGGAAAGGTAAAATTGGCAAATGATGAGGTACTTGATGTTACGGGTATGGGTGACATAGTTCTGAAAACTTCAGTCGGTTCATGGACTTTAAGAGATGTCAGAGTTATTCCAGGTTTGAAGAGGTTGCTAATTCTGTCAGCCAGTTGGATGACGAGGGACACGAAGTTAAGTTCGGGAATGGACAGTGGAAGGTTTTTAAAGGAAATATGGTCATGGCTCGTGGAAAGAAAAGAGGCTCATTATACATGGTCAGTATACCATCTGAGGGAGTGACCGTCCCAGTTCAGAAGAGAAACAAAGTCCGGTTCACAGAATCTCGGGGACAGAAGAGGGTTTCCTTTGCAAGAGAGAAACCTAGAGTCACAGGGAAGGTTCAGGATGAACGAGTTTGGAAGGTCAAACCAGTCGGGGGACATCGTGACAGTGGGAGTACTGGTGGTGCTTCAGTTACAGTTTCAGGGCGACAGTGGGTTAAAAAGGCCAGTATTCAAACGAGAAAAGTCTCTCCAGAGAATCTCTTGCTAACCTTGGAGAGTGTGTGTTCTCAGGATTTCTCAGGATCCGACAGTTCGTTTGAGTGGGAGTCGGCAGAGACAGAGAACAAGTCACTGGTTGTGACTGATGAGTTGAAGCTCAGTGGGAGCTTCAACGAGCCTTCAAGTTAATTGAAGAGAAGGCCGAGGGTAACTAAGAAGGGATTACAGAAATACAGATGCACAGTTGAAGCACAGGTGAAGATTGTTCCGTGGCTTCAAGTGGGAGATTGTTGAGTGTGAAGCCACTCATTGAGTTGGTCAAAAAGCATCTCAATTATTAAGCCATGTTACAAAGCCATGATTAAGGAATATCATTATTGGTTGTTAGAAATCCATGTTCTATGGCATATTTTATGGCTCCTTTTTGCATCTCAATTATCATTACAATCTCTATATATTAGAGATCATTTGTATTTGTAATTTGTACCACATCAAGTAATGTAAACTTCTGGTTACCCGTGGACGTAGGTCAGTTTAGACCGAACCACGTAAATCCTTGTGTTCTTGAGTGGCAGAGAGTGAGAGTGTGTGGTCCGAGAGTTCAGTTGTTCGTGTGTATTCCGCAGTTCGTGTTCAACGGGTGTTGTCGATCCTAACAACAATGACCTGGTTTTGACTATATGCATTCATGATATAACACAGGGTTTATTCATGTTGGATTTGATTTTTAAAGTTGCTTTGGGAATTGATATTGACAGCATGTGTGGTTTAATTGAAGGAGGTCTTAGATATGTAATGCTTTTGATGATGTAACTTCATTGACTCTCAAACGGTATGTTGACATAACAAGGAAAACTAAGAAAGCTTTAAATATTAGACCATAGGCTAAGTTAAAGGGAAAGGTCAAATTGGTTGACTGAAAGGAACTTATGCACAAGGTACCAGATGATTTTTGGTATGAGGATAGTTTTTCCCCATAAAACTTATGGGTTGGATGGATAACGAGTTGAAAGTGGTCTAGTGGTGATATGGGTCGGGTCTGGTTGAATTGTTGGACTGACATGCAAACACTTTTAATAGTGTCTTGTAAGTGTCTTGTAAAAAGAATATATATATATATATATATATATATATATATATATATATATATATATATATATATATATATATATATACTATTTATAATAGTAGTCTAACTTTCTTTTAATAGTGTCTTGTAAGTGTTATGTGTTTTGATTATATTCTTGTTCAAATACTTTGAAAAGCAATGGGTTTGGCCACTAATGTCAAAGTGGGTTGTTTGACCGTTGACTGCAGTTGAAGAAAGAATTTGCAAGGCTTCTGCATATCAACAGCACACATCCAAAGTCACAGATGTTGAGGAATTTGCAAACAGTGTGAGTGAAGAAAGCCTAGAAAAGATACAGTATCTTCATGCAGATTTTAACGAAACTCTCAAGACTCTTTGATGCAGTTTGAAATGATGGTTAATCTTCACGTTAACAAAAGGTTACTATTGATGAAGACTTGTCACTAATAAGGTTTTGTTGCTAATGAAGAAGACTCGCCAAAGGAACCCTTGAGCTGTTGCAAGTTGTGTCTGGTGGCATTTGTCGCTCATGGGCGAAATTACCTTGATGGCAACTTATAAGCGATGAAGAATCAATTGTTAAGAAACTTGCATATGATGACAAGTTACCAACTGATGAAGAGAAAAGGAACTGGCCAATGAAGCAAATCACCTCTACTGAAGATTAATGTAGAAGTCTCGCCAATGAAAAAGAGATGTCACATGTCAGCCTATCATTCGATGAAGACAATATGCTGAGAAGATGTTATGCGTAACTGTCACTTGTCAATTCCGTAGATCTCAACAAGATTATAAACACATGTGTCCGCATTAAATTTATTTATCACTTGACCCCATAGCTTAGTGTGTCAAGCTTTTGAGTGTGAGTTCAGTGCGTGGCCTATATGTGTAAAACCTTCGAAGGAAATTTGTAAGTCACCATCTTCATAGCTAGAGTGTTAGCTAGGAAAGTGTATGTAAACTGTAACTTTAATCTGTAACTGATTTTACATGATGTATTGAAACACTCGATATTGATTAATGCAATACCAGTGGTGTGGTTGGTGCTGGTGACAACAATAATGGTGGAGCCGAATGGCAACAGTGGCGGGCTTGGTGCCGGCACTGATGGTGACAACGGCGGTGGCAAAGGTGGCAGTGGTGACAACGGTAAGAGAGTGGAAGATTCAAATTCCTTTGCTTTAATTTCTTCACAATTTGGAAGAAACACCAACCAAACATACTATCATTCGAATTCATATTCCAGTTACAAAGAACTGAATCAAAGAACTGATAAATGAATTTTTTTCATTGAACTCGAAAAAGAAAAAAAATAATGCTATTTTTAACAAGTGGTTTATCTGGAAAAATATGTGATTTTTAACTTTCTTTCAAGCTATACATTGAAAGCTACGCCCCTGATGACAAGTGGTTGGCTGGTTCGATCTAGCTGTTGCCAAACCAAAAAAAAAAATCCACATGGCTGGCCATGCCAAGCTAAGCCACACCACACCCCTAGTTTTTGAGTATTACCTTGTGGATCTCACCCTCGCCACGTGTCAAGCAATGCTCCCAACCCAAGCCTCTCCAAACCCCATAGTCTAATATATAACTGAGAAAAAGTGGTGGCCCGCAATATTAAAAAAAGCTAACTGGTTGATGATTGGGAATATCACATTAAAAAAGAAAAACTAAAGTGAGATGTTAGAGAGTTATTATCTTTTTTATAAATGGCAAATAGACTACTCCTAATATCTACACTACTTGTCTCCAATGAGATCAGAAGTCCCTCACCACTTGAGAGAGAAACAACACTTTGACACCATTGAGTTACAGACCCTTTTGTAGGTCAGTAGATGAGTTGACTCTTAAAACTGATAATAAGGGTTACTTTTGTTTTCAATTGTTATGTTATGTGATACATACCCACATTTGCCATTCAAAGACCATTCAACCATGCACGTTTCCTTTCAACTTCTTTGCATGCATTTAGGAGAAAACATGCATTTCCATTATTCCATGTTCACCCATGTAGCTTAATTAATTCCGCATGTTTGTTTCTTATATAAGTACTGTACTTTTGCATCAGAAAATAGAGAAGAAAATTGAAGCATATTATTGCAATCTTGTTCCTTATCTATTTCTTGGAGTTTAACCCACTCGACGGGTCTTTTGGGAGATTTTACCTATGTTTTGGAGAGGCTAAGCACATGTATAGTATAATGTAATTATTTATTTTTATTTTATTCAGAGGCTAACCCACGAGGACGTAGGACAACCGTTGCTATGCGAGAGTACTATTGTTATAAATTTCAAATTCGCTCTACCGAGAACGTGCTTTTGCTTGGTGGTAGATTGCTACAACAATTTGTTGTAGATGTTTACATAAAGCTTGAGACATCACGTTTGCAATTTTGTGAACGAAACCAAAGTAAGATAAGAGCGGAATTATACCAAGGTATTGTGGATTGCGTCCATTCTGGTGAGGTTCATCCAAACAGAGTCGGATAACGGATTGTGTTGCCTGCGTCTTTCATTGGAGGGCCTCGCGACATGCGACGCCGGTTTCTAGATGCTATGACTTTAGTTCAAAATGATGGCAAACCTGATGTATTCCTAACTATGACGTGTAATCCTCAATGGCCTGAGATATGCGGTAATTTGAAACCTGGTCAAACCGCACAAGATCGTCCAGAGCTTGTTTCACGAATATTTCGTGCAAAATTAGAGGATCTTAAGGAACAACTCTTCAAGAAACATTTACTCGGAAAGGTTAAGGCATATGTATATGTCATCGAGTTTCAGAAGCGCGGTTTACCGCATGCACATTTCCTTCTTATCATGGACTCGGAGCACAAGATAAATAATCCAGACCATTATGATAAGGTCGTGTGTGCTGAAATCCCTAACATGGTTACCCATCCGCAACTGCATGAGGTTGTTGTAAAACACATGATTCATGGTCCGTGCGGAAATCTACGAAAAGATAGTCCTTGCATGCAGGGTGATCCAAAAGTTTGTCGTTTTCATTATCCCAGACAATTCAATGAGCAGACAACACAAGGAGACGATGCATATCCATTATATCGAAGGAGAAACAATGGAGTAACGGTGGACATAAGAGGAAATACTATTGATAACAGGTGGGTTGTCCCTTATAACCCAAGGCTTTTAATGATGTTCAACTGCCACATGAATGTTGAGGTTTGCTCAAGTATAAAATCTGTGAAATACCTTTTCAAGTATGTCTACAAAGGACATGATAAATAGGTTATTCATATCGATCCAGACCCAATGTTGTTATCAATGAGATAAAGAGATTCCAGGATGCACGTTACGTATCGCCCCCAGAGGCAATGTGGCGTATTTTTTCTTTCCCTCTTTCTCAAATCCACCCTGCTGTTTTAGCTTTACAACTTCATCTCCCGAATAAGCATATGGTTAGATTTAGAGAGGATGATATCATGTCTAACATTGTTGATAGGGAAAGAGATAAGAGAACCATGCTAACAACATTTTTCCTTAAAAATAGAGCGGATGAAACAAAACCGAAATATTTGTATAAAGATTTCCCGAAACACTTCACATGGAATGGAGCCACACGCACTTGGAAGCCTCGTATACTTAAGCCACAAAGAGGTCGTATTGTTTCTGCTAATCCAGCTGAAGGAGAACGGTACTACTTACGCCTACTTTTGTCAAATGTCAAAGGACCTACTTCTTTTGAAGATCTTTGCACGTTTAATGGGGTTACATACGCGACATTTCGAAAAGCAGCGCTTGAGATAGGCCTAATAGAGAACGATGATAGTTTGTCACAATGTCTCAGAGAAGCTTCTCTATTTCAGTTTCCCAATGCTCTTAGAAGGTTATTCGCAACCATAATGATTTTCTGCGAGCTTGGGGATATTCGTAAATTGTGGAATGAGCACTTTAATGCAATGTCTGAAGATCATCAATTACATTGTCAAAGTGTGGAACGCGTTCAGAATATGGTTCTTACTGACATTAGGGCCATCCTACAGTCCATGGGTAAAAATCTCACTGATTTTGATCTTCCGAACCTCACAGAAGACGACTTACAATATGGTATTCACCGTGAAGTACAAGAGGAGTACGGGATTGTTGTGGAAGTTGAAGACTTGTGTGCCAAAGATGAGCTTAATTCAGACCAAAAATTAATTTTTGATGAGATCATGACACATGTGGATAATGACCGTCCATGTGTTTTCTTTATAGACGGTCCAGGTGGAACGGGAAAGACATTTTTGTACAAATCTTTGCTAGCTCAAGTCCGTTCGCGTGGTCTTATTGCTCTAGCGACCGCTTCATCAGGGGCTGCAGCTAATAATATGCCAGGAGGAAGAACGGCTCACTCGAGATTCAAGATTCCCATTTGTGTTACTAATAATTCAATGTGCAACATAAAAAAACAAAGTGGTGTAGCTGAATTAATAAGGTCATCCAAATTAATCATATGGGATGAGGCATCAATGGCAAAACGACAAGCAATAGAAGCAGTCGATCGAACATTGCAAGACATTATAGGCGTTACTCTGCCATTTGGTGGCAAGATAATGGTAATGGGAGGTGATTTTAGACAGGTGTTGCCGGTTATTAAACGGGGAACTAGAGCACAGATTGTAGACTCTAGCCTACGAATGTCACCTCTTTGGTCTATTACGAAAAAGATGAGGTTGACAATAAACATGAGAGCGCTAAATGATCCTTGGTATTGTGGTTTTCTCTTAAGAGTAGGTGATGGAACTGAACAATCAATAGAAGGAAGCTATATCCACATACCCGACAATATGACAATTCCATGCACTCACAGACAAAACTCTATAACAGAATTGATCAATGCTGTTTTTCCGTCGCTTCAAAACAATGTACATTCTTCTGATTATATAATCTCAAGAGCGATATTGACCACTAAAAATGAAAGTGTTGACGAGATTAATGATAAAATGATTGACATGTTTCAAGGGGAGGAAAAGGTTTACTAAAGTTTTGATGAAGCTGAAGACGACCACCACAACTACTATCCAACTGAGTTCTTAAACTCACTAACTGTTAGTGGTTTGCCGCCTCATAAACTTCGTTTAAAAATAGGTTGCCCCATAATATTGTTAAGGAATATCGATCCGTCCCATGGTCTATGTAATGGCACAAGATTGAAATGTAGAGGTTTCCAACGCAATGTTATTGATGCAGAGATAGCTGTCGGACAACATACGGGGAAGAGAGTGTTTTTGCCAAGAATACCTCTATGTCTTTCTGAGGACGACATGTTCCCGTTCAAGCTAAAAAGAAATCAGTTTCCAATTCGCCTCAGCTTTGCCATGACAATAAACAAAGCTCAGGGCCAAACAATTCCCAATGTTGGTGTTTTCCTCCCAGATTCTGTATTTTCGCATGGTCAACTTTATGTGGCGTTATCAAGAGGAATATCACGGAAAAATACAAAAGTATTAGTACACCCTGCCAAAGATTTCAAACAACCCGGGGTATACACCTCAAATGTTGTCTATCGGGAGGTGTTACTTGATGGATGAACTCCTTCACAATCAAAACCTAAGGATTTTTAATGCATTTTGTGGTTCAAGAAATTACATTTCAAATAAATTTTTATAACACATTTAATAGTTCACACACTTTCGTCACTTTCACTCACTTGTTCATTATTCCCTTGTACAGAAATTAGGAACTTCTTATGGATGGCACAAGGAACAAAATGGAAGATGTCGTAGGTATCTATACCATACATTTAAAATACCATGCAACTGTTTGACGCCTAGATTTTTATTTTTAAACTGTTATGTTTATAACTGTTACTTTCGTATTATTGTGTGTTTATTGAGATGCAATAATTGTTTTCGTACATACCTCATACCTTTTATCCAGATTATTATTTATTTGACACATGTAAGAATACTATTTGACATGTGTAAAAATACGATTTCAGTAAACCTTCGAAACCGGTTAAATCTCCCCTCCGGCCATGAAAATATTGCCTAACTTTTTTGTTCCCGCTGCAACGCGCGGGTTCCCCACTAGTCTTTTAGGATGTGGTTACAAAAAGTTTAAGGCAAGTGGTAACCAAACAAGACCATAGAATAGTAATGATCATTTTCATTTTTAATCCATTCCATTACCTCGTCTATTTCATTCCCTCGTCAATTCCATTATCCCGTAACAAGTAGACCCTAAATCTATATACATATGCGAACGACGATGATGGTAATCTGGAAAACATAATTGGGGGTTTGAATTTGAGATTTGGGAATTTTTTGAAATATTAGGTTAGTAATAGGGTTAAATGGGATCCAATTCATAATCGGTTTTTAACCTGATTGATAAACCCGGCCCTGCATTAATATTAGAATCATAGGTCACGTGTTCAAGGTTGCCACTTGCCACCGGCACACTGTGATTGTGTGGTTCCTTTCCTTTTAAAAATATGTACTGCACTTGGGCTGCTGGTTTGAGCCCAGCAACAGCTATCTGTCGTGGCAAAATGGCCACTTGATTTCCTGTTTTCAGCCCATGTACATATAGCAGGCCCAAATTGTATAGCAGGCCCAAAACTGTTGACCAAGACAATTGGTTGAAATGCCTATAATACGTATCCTTCTTTCTGTCCACTCGTTTCTTATCTCCACTCAGACCACTCCCATCTTATCATCTCCACTTGTGTCTTGCTTACTTACATTCATAGCACACAGATTACACACCAACTACTCTCATTCCAGTTTCCAGTTTCAAGTAAACCTCTTCACCGTTAACAATGGCAGAAGCTCTTCTCAATGTCATCTTTGACAAGCTAACCGATGAAGCCTTCAATATATTTGCTCGCTCTCAGGAGATTGATTCTAAGCTCAATGACCTGAAGATCACACTGACCCAAATTAAAGCTTTGCTTAATGATGCTTCTCAAAAGGAAATAACCAATGAATCTGTTGGACTATGGCTGAATAGTCTCCAACAGTTGGCTTACGATATCGATGACGTACTCGACGATGTGGCTACCGATGCTATACATCGTGAGCTGACACAGGAATCAGGATCAGTCATCAGCAAGGTAAGAAAGCTCATGGTCCCAAGTTTCTTCACAAAATTCTCACCAAGTCAAAGTTTGCATCACAAGTTAGATAGTATTACCACCAAGTTACAACAACTAGAAAAACAAAAGTCTGATCTGGGTTTCATTGTGAAAGATGAAAGGCCCAAAAGTACTAGTAGAAGAAACGAAACATCTTTGCTAGAATCTGAAGTTGTTGGGCGAGAAAGTGAGAAAGAGAAATTGCTCAACAAGTTGTTGCAGGATGGGCCATCTAAGGAAAACTTCAGTGTCTTACCCATAGTCGGTATGGGTGGGGTTGGTAAGACCACTCTAGCTAGATTCTTGTATAATGATACACAAGTGAAGGGTCGGTTTGAACTCCATGCATGGGTTTGTGTCTCTGATGATTTTGATATCTCTAAGATAACCAAAACCATCTTTCAAGCTGTGTCCAACGGAAACAAGGAATTTGAAGATCTAAATCAGCTTCAACTGGCTCTTAAAGAGAAACTTAAGGAAAACAATGAAGTTGAAGATCTAAATCAGCTTCAACTGGCTCTTAAAGAGAAACTTAAGGACAAACGATTTCTACTAGTGCTAGATGATGTGTGGAGTGAAAACTTTAACGATTGGGAAACCCTAGTGCTCCCATTTCATTCAGGGGCTCGTGGAAGTAAGGTAATCATGACATCTCGCAAGGAGCAATTGCTTAAGATGCTAGGTTTTGATAATCTAGACCATCTTGAAACTTTGTCATCTGAAGATGCTTTGTCTTTATTTGCTTTACATGCATTGGGTGTAGACAACTTTGATTCACACCCGACACTCAGACCTAAGGGTGAGCGTATTGTGGAAAAGTGTGGTCGGTTGCCATTGGCTTTAAAGGCAATTGGTAGGCTATTGAGAACTCATACAGATGAAGAAAAATGGGATGAGGTGTTGAATAGTAAGATATGGGATTCAAAAAGTGTTGGTGATCTTTCTGCAGATTGGAAGGTGATTTTTCCTGCCCTTATGTTAAGTTACCATGAACTTTCCCCAAATTTGAAGCGGTTGTTTGCATATTGCTCTTTGTTTCCCAAGGGCTTTTTGTTTGACAAAAAAGAGTTAGTCCTGTTGTGGCTGGCTGAAGGGTTTTTGTACAAATCAAATGCAGCCAAGTCACCAGAACGCCTTGGTTATGAATATTTTGAAGAGTTGTTATCAAGGTCATTTTTTCAACAATCACCAAATGAGGAACCGTTATTTGTGATGCATGACCTGATGAATGACTTGGCCACGTTTGTTGCCGGAGAGTTCTTTTCAAGGGATGACAATCGGATGGAAGATTTGTCAAAGCACCGCCACATGTCATTTACTCGTGATGAATATGTAGCTTACCACAAGTTAGAGGCCTTCAAGAGAGCTAAAGGTTTGAGAACATTGTTAGCGGTATATGTTGGGGTCGATCAAAGTTGGGACAAGAACTTCTACTTATCCAGCAAGATTTTGATTGACTTACTTCCTGAGTTACCGTTATTAAGGGTTCTTTGTTTGAGTCGTTTTAGTATAAGTGAGGTACCGAATTCCATTGGTAGTTTGAAGCACCTGAGGTATCTTAATCTATCTCATACACATATAAAAGAGTTGCCTGAGAATGTTGGCAATCTTTATAATTTACAGACATTAATAGTTTCTGGATGTGAAAGTCTAACCAATTTGCCTAAAAGCTTCTTTAAACTCAAAAGGCTGAGGCATTTGGACATCAGAAATACTCCACTTTTGAAGAAGTTGCCTTTGGGAATTGGTGAGTTGAAAAGCCTACAGACTCTCACTAGGATCATCATCGGAGGAAACAGTGGCTTTGCAATAACCGAGCTTAAGGGATTAAAGGATCTGCATGGGAAAATTTCCATCGAGGGTTTGAACAAAGTGCAAAGCTCAATACATGCACGTGAAGCAGACTTATATTTAAAAGAGATTAGCAAGTTAGAGTTGAAATGGGATGATGGTTCTGGAAGTGAAACACTTGAGACAGAGGTTCTCAATGAGCTAAAGCCCTGTAGTGATAAGTTGAAATTGCTTAAGATTAAATCTTATAAGGGAATAGAGATTCCAAATTGGATTGGGGATCCTTCTTTTAATCGGTTGGTTCACGTGTCGCTAAGGGGTTGTAGAAAATGTACATCTCTACCGCCACTTGGGCGACTACCTTCACTTGAAATTCTAAGGTTTGAAGATATGTCGAGTTGGGAGGTATGGTCAACCAATAGCGAGGCAATGTTTCCATGCCTTCAAGAGCTTCAAATAATAAACTGTCCCAATTTGATTGATGTCTCACTTGAAGCATTACCTTCACTAAGAGTTTTAAGATTGTATAAATGTTGTGAAAGTGTGCTGAGAAGTCTGGTTCGCGCAGCTTCATTAACCACAAAGATGGAAATAGGATCTATTTTAGGGCTTACGGATGAGGTGTGGAGAGGTGTTATAGCGAATTTAGGGGCAGTAGAAGAACTAAGCATACAACTTTGTGATGAAATAAGATACATGTGGGAATCAGATGCAGAGGCAAGTAAAGTTCTTGTAAACTTAAAGAAACTGAAGGTAATTTGGTGTAAAAATTTGGCACGTTTAAGTGAAAAAGAAGAGGTGGATAACAATGGGGGCAACCTCCTATCATCTCTTAGGATTTTGGATGTACAAGCCTGTGGGAGTATGGAGCGTTTGTGTTGTCCAAATAGCATTGAGAGTTTAACTATCACTTGCTCTAACTCACTCACACATGTCTCCTTACCAAGAGCAACAACAACAGGTGGAGGAGGGCAGAATCTCAATTCACTTACTATACTTGGTTGTGGAAATCTAAAATCAATAAATCAACTGAGTAACTCCACTCACCTCACCTCTTTGTCAATAAGTAGTTGTCGAAACATGGAGTTATTTTCTGATCTTCATCAGCTATCAAATCTCACCTCGTTGTACATACAAGGTTGTAAAAGCATAGAGTCATTTTCTGATCTTGAGCTATCAAATCTCACCAGGTTGAGAATAGAAGGTTGTGAAAGCATAGAGTCATTTCCTAACCTCCAGCTTCCAAATCTCACACATCTGGATATAATACATTGCAAAAACATGAAGGCATTTGGTGAGCTGCAGCTACCAAATCTAATTAGTTGGAGCACAATAGGTTGTGAAAATTTGGAGTCATTTCCTGACCTTCAGCTATCCGATCTCCCCATGTTAAAACTTGTGAAAATTAGTAAGTGTCCAATGATTGATGCTTCCTTTCCTCGTGGGCTTTGGCCTCCCAATTTGTGTTCCCTTAGAATAGGGGGGTTGAAAAAGCCCATCTCAGAATGGGGCTATCAGAATTTCCCTGCTTCACTTGTTGACCTAAGATTATTTGATGAACCCCATGTGAGGAATTTTAGTCAATTGTCCCCCCTTTTCCCTTCTTCTCTTACGACTTTGGTAATATTCCAATTTGATAAATTGGAATCACTTTCAACCGGACTCCAACACCTCACATCCCTTCAACATCTGGACATTTGCTATTGCCCAAAGGTGAACGATCTACCAGAGACGCTGTTACCTTCACTTTTGAGTTTGAGAATATATGGTGATTGCCCAAAATTGAAAGAAAGGTGTGGAGGAAGAGGCTCCCACTACTGGCCACTCATCTCTCATATCCCCTGCATCTACATGGACGGCAGGTACTTGTTTATTAAATACCCTCTGATTTCCATATGATAAACTGGTATTCTCAGACATGTGCGTGTTTTTTTGTTGGAATAGGATTTGTTGCTCAAAACCTAAAATTGAATTTTAATGATCACATTAATTTATATGTTGAAATCAGTTTTCACTTTTCATGAGTTTAAACTATTATGTAGCTGCATCATACGTTGGAACTCATTTCACAATGTGTACTAATTTTGACTTTCCTGAGTTAAATTTGCCAATGAATTATTATTATTGTTGTTATTGTTTTGTTTGTGATTTCTGTTGATCTTGCTTTTGTAGGTTGATAGGGTGCGATTTTAAGTTGTTAATCAGTTGATTTGTGTGATAGCACGGTTATTTTTGTTTTTTGGTTGCTAGTTTATCCTATGGATGTGAGTTGACTTTAGTTAGGGTTTTGGTGTGGTCTGTGGAATTATTGAAGTGTTATAGTAATAGATAATGAAATTTGATTGAAGTTACTTCGAGTCTCGATTAGTTGAATCTGATTCAGAAGTTGAAGATACAAATTAGGGTTTAGATCTGCATTTGGTTTGATTAATTTAGGCATTTTGTTTACTGCGTAGTTATGATAAAGAAAACATAGCTAATTTGATTAATTGTATAAATACTTGATATGAAGTCTGTGAAGAACTGAATAACTTATATATTACAACTAAAATTTTGCAGTATCATATCCTAAAGGATCTTCTGGGTGATGGAACATTCACAGTTGACCAGGTCAAATTCAAGAACAGAGAAAAGTCTCAAGGTGTGAATTTTCAGGGAAAGTATCTTGAGTAAAGCGTAGTAAAACTCGCGCATATAATTAAAGAATCAGCTAATAACAGACGAAGTGTCGATGACATAAGTGTAAGTTCCTTTTAAGTCAACAACATTTGACTACCCCATAATATAACAAACTGGTTTTGATTATTAGTATTCATGATATAACACAGGATTTATTCATGAAAATCAGTTGGATTCAATATTTAAAGTGAAGGTCTTAAGAAATTGTCAAATGTCGGACCAGAGGCTAAGTTAAAGGAAAGGGTCAAAGTGCTTGATGATGGACAAGATCATTTCTGGTAAGCTTATACTTTTTTCCCATAAAAATTATGGGTGGGTTGGATAACGAGTCAAAACAGGTTCGGGTTAATAATATTGTTGACTTTTTAGTAGGGTTGAACTGAGGCGGGTTGGAGTGTTGGACTCTGGTACAAACATTTTAATTTTCTTTTGACCTTATGGCCAATTAATGTTTTAACTATGATTACAGAAAATATACTATTTATAATAGTCGTCTAAACTTTTTCTAATCGAGTTTTTAAAAAGTAACACGTGTTTTGATTATGTTGTAATAACTTTAGAACCACTTGTATGGTTGTTCCTATTCTTTTGTAAGTTTTGGGGTAAAATGTAAATAAGGTTCCCCTCCTAATATATATTTTTTGCCTAAAAGAAGTCGCTCAAAATATCACAGAATTATATTACACACACATATTATTTGGTTGAGCCCGTAGCTTAGGCTAAGGGGTATGGGGGTCATGGTTGGGTGGATTAAACCACGGCAACCACGACCCTCCCATTTGAAAGTTTTATACAAAAATAAATTAAAAAAATAAAGAGGATAGTGGTTTGGGTCATGACCACACCCTTAGTGTAGTGGTTTTGGATGATGGATTAGAGATGGATGACATCATACCTATGTGGAGGGTCATGGTGGTCATAAGGGTCATGACCATACTCTATAGCCTTATTTGTTATATATAACTGAATATAAAATAATGAGGTTGGCTTGTACGAAGCATATGTGAGTATTTGAGCCATTGATCTTGCAAGATCAATGGCTCAAAGTAATCCAGTGGCATTTTCGTAAATATGAGATTCAAACAATTGAAGAAACAAATAGCAAAAGGGTATTCTGGTCCTTTCCAACTTGAACTCCCCTCCCCTTGATTTTCAAACGTCTATAACTTTTTCATACGTTGATATTTTTTTTAAAAATTACACCATATTAACGAGCATTTCATCCTCTTTAATTCGAGCAGTCTATCGCTATACTTTTCTTAAAATTTTTTTACATGATTTTGAATATTCATTGTGTATGAAAGAGTTATAACCGTTTGAAAATCAATGGGGGAAGCTGTTTAAGTGAGAAATGACTAAATTACCCTTCAAGGCAAGGACACTTGTCCTCCTCCCTTGATCGTGTATACTTCGTACAAATCTTATGCGTGTTTTTCTTGGACTAGGTTTTTTGTGCTCAAAACCTAAAACTGAATTTTAATAATGACAATAATTTATATGTTGAAATCAGTAATCACTTTTCAGGAGTTTAAACTAATATATTGCTGATAAGTTGAAAGGATGGAAGTCGATTTTGACACAACCAATCTTAATTAAGTTGACTTTCAGTTTCGGATGTTGTTTTTTTTCTTAGTCATTTTCATTATCGTTTTCGTAGGTTGGTGTATTGAGTTTGTTCAATGGTTCCATTTTCATTATGACAACTGATAATCTTATACATTACAAATAAATGTTGCAGGGACATATAACCATTACATCCTAAAGGATATTCTAGGTGATGGAACACTCTACAGTTGAATGGGACAAATGTGAGAACAGAGAGATTTTAGCGGTGTAAGTTCCTTTCAATCAACCTGGTTTTGATTATTGGTATTAATTATATAACACTGGATTCATTCATGAAAGCATGTTGGATTCGACATTCAAAATTGCTTTGGGAATTGATCTTGACAGCAATTAGCATAACCAGGAAATTTAAGGCATTTTTAAATATCACACCAGAGGCTAAGCTAAATGCATGAAGATCAAAGTGGTTGATGAGTTTGTTTATTAGCTGATCTAGACCAAGACTGAACAAATGAACAGGGGACAGGATGATTTCTAGTAAGCGGATACTTTTTCTCCCATAAAATCATTGGTGGGTTGGGTAACGAGTCGAAAGAGGTCTGGGGTTTTGAAAAATGGTTACCTTTTTAGTAGGGTTGAAATGGGTCGGGTCAGGTTGGATTGTTTGACTGAGATGAAAACACTTTAATTTTCTTTAAAATCTGGGTTACTAGTATTTATTGGAGTAAGAGGTTCAAAGTTTTGGGTTGACCCAATGAGATCCATTTTGACAAAAAGAGCTTTGGGTCTTTGACTAATCAACATGGTTGCTAGTATTTATTGGAGTAAGAGGTTCAAAATGGATCTCATTGGGTCAACCCAAAGCTCTTTTTGTCAAAAAAATTAAAAAAAAAAGTTATTGATAATTAGTTTTAAAGAAGTATTATTTCATGGATAGTCTAATTTTGTTTATTAAAATATTTTCAGGGGTTTTATGTTTCAAAAATACACATTGGATAACTTTACATCCTAAAAAGGTAGTAAAAAAAGAGAAGTAATACAGATGTTGCAATTTTTCATGTTTTTGTTGTCTACTAGGATAAAATAATACCATCATATGCCCAATTTATATGCTTCACAGATATGGATGATGCATGATGTATCTGATGGTTATGTTGTGAAGGAGGATACTGCAGCTTCATCAGAAAAATGGTTTCGTCAAATTGTTGTTTCTCTGAAAGCTTCTTCAAGGCTTTTAAGGTCGGTACAATACAACCCATATCGACCATTTCCTTTTCATTTGGATCATGTAACTAAACTCTTGATTTGTAAAATTTTTTGTGGTCTAGTTTAAAAGTCAACCTTCATGTTATGTCATTTGACCAAAGCAAAAGTATCTAGATTATCATAAAACGTATATTAATAATTATTTAATGAACCTGATGTGAGGAATTTTAGTCAACATGGTTACTTGTAGTTAGAGTAAAAGGGTCAAAGTGGTTCATGCATATTTTAACAAAACTCTCAAGACTCTATCATGCAGTTCCAGTGGTATGCAATCTCAAATCTTTATCAATTTCTCATACTTTGATTTAACTACAGGGCCTTTGACTAATCAACATGGGGTTACTAGTAGTCAGAGGTTCAATACTAGTAATCAACATGATAGTTTGTCACAATGTCTCACAGAAGCTTCTCTATTTCAGTTTCCCAATGCTCTTAGAAGGTTATTCGCAACCATAATGATTTTCTGCGAGCTTGGGGATATTCGTAAATTGTGGAATGAGCACTTTAATGCAATGTCTGAAGATCATCAATTACATTGTCAAAGTGTGGAACGCGTTCAGAATATGGTTCTTACTGACATTAGGGCCATCCTACAGTCCATGGGTAAAAATCTCACTGATTTTGATCTTCCGAACCTCACAGAAGACGACTTACAATATGGTATTCACCGTGAGGTACAAGAGGAGTACGGGATTGTTGTGGAAGCTGAAGACTTGTGTGCCAAAGATGAGCTTAATTCAGACCAAAAATTAATTTTTGATGAGATCATGACACATGTGGATAATGACCGTCCATGTGTTTTCTTTATAGACGGTCCAGGTGGAACGGGAAAGACATTTTTGTACAAATCTTTGCTAGCTCAAGTCCGTTCGCGTGGTCTTATTGCTCTAGCGACCGCTTCATCAGGGGCTGCAGCTAATAATATGCCAGGAGGAAGAACGGCTCACTCGAGATTCAAGATTCCCATTTGTGTTACTAATAATTCAATGTGCAACATAAAAAAACAAAGTGGTGTAGCTGAATTAATAAGGTCATCCAAATTAATCATATGGGATGAGGCATCAATGGCAAAACGACAAGCAATAGAAGCAGTCGATCGAACATTGCAAGACATTATAGGCGTTACTCTGCCATTTGGTGGCAAGATAATGGTAATGGGAGGTGATTTTAGACAGGTGTTGCCGGTTATTAAACGGGGAACTAGAGCACAGATTGTAGACTCTAGCCTACGAATGTCACCTCTTTGGTCTATTACGAAAAAGATGAGGTTGACAATAAACATGAGAGCGCTAAATGATCCTTGGTATTGTGGTTTTCTCTTAAGAGTAGGTGATGGAACTGAACAATCAATAGAAGGAAGCTATATCCACATACCCGACAATATGACAATTCCATGCACTCACAGACAAAACTCTATAACAGAATTGATCAATGCTGTTTTTCCGTCGCTTCAAAACAATGTACATTCTTCTGATTATATAATCTCAAGAGCGATATTGACCACTAAAAATGAAAGTGTTGACGAGATTAATGATAAAATGATTGACATGTTTCAAGGGGAGGAAAAGGTTTACTAAAGTTTTGATGAAGCTGAAGACGACCACCACAACTACTATCCAACTGAGTTCTTAAACTCACTAACTGTTAGTGGTTTGCCGCCTCATAAACTTCGTTTAAAAATAGGTTGCCCCATAATATTGTTAAGGAATATCGATCCGTCCCATGGTCTATGTAATGGCACAAGATTGAAATGTAGAGGTTTCCAACGCAATGTTATTGATGCAGAGATAGCTGTCGGACAACATACGGGGAAGAGAGTGTTTTTGCCAAGAATACCTCTATGTCTTTCTGAGGACGACATGTTCCCGTTCAAGCTAAAAAGAAATCAGTTTCCAATTCGCCTCAGCTTTGCCATGACAATAAACAAAGCTCAGGGCCAAACAATTCCCAATGTTGGTGTTTTCCTCCCAGATTCTGTATTTTCGCATGGTCAACTTTATGTGGCGTTATCAAGAGGAATATCACGGAAAAATACAAAAGTATTAGTACACCCTGCCAAAGATTTCAAACAACCCGGGGTATACACCTCAAATGTTGTCTATCGGGAGGTGTTACTTGATGGATGAACTCCTTCACAATCAAAACCTAAGGATTTTTAATGCATTTTGTGGTTCAAGAAATTACATTTCAAATAAATTTTTATAACACATTTAATAGTTCACACACTTTCGTCACTTTCACTCACTTGTTCATTATTCCCTTGTACAGAAATTAGGAACTTCTTATGGATGGCACAAGGAACAAAATGGAAGATGTCGTAGGTATCTATACCATACATTTAAAATACCATGCAACTGTTTGACGCCTAGATTTTTATTTTTAAACTGTTATGTTTATAACTGTTACTTTCGTATTATTGTGTGTTTATTGAGATGCAATAATTGTTTTCGTACATACCTCATACCTTTTATCCAGATTATTATTTATTTGACACATGTAAGAATACTATTTGACATGTGTAAAAATACGATTTCAGTAAACCTTCGAAACCGGTTAAATCTCCCCTCCGGCCATGAAAATATTGCCTAACTTTTTTGTTCCCGCTGCAACGCGCGGGTTCCCCACTAGTCTTTTAGGATGTGGTTACAAAAAGTTTAAGGCAAGTGGTAACCAAACAAGACCATAGAATAGTAATGATCATTTTCATTTTTAATCCATTCCATTACCTCGTCTATTTCATTCCCTCGTCAATTCCATTATCCCGTAACAAGTAGACCCTAAATCTATATACATATGCGAACGACGATGATGGTAATCTGGAAAACATAATTGGGGGTTTGAATTTGAGATTTGGGAATTTTTTGAAATATTAGGTTAGTAATAGGGTTAAATGGGATCCAATTCATAATCGGTTTTTAACCTGATTGATAAACCCGGCCCTGCATTAATATTAGAATCATAGGTCACGTGTTCAAGGTTGCCACTTGCCACCGGCACACTGTGATTGTGTGGTTCCTTTCCTTTTAAAAATATGTACTGCACTTGGGCTGCTGGTTTGAGCCCAGCAACAGCTATCTGTCGTGGCAAAATGGCCACTTGATTTCCTGTTTTCAGCCCATGTACATATAGCAGGCCCAAATTGTATAGCAGGCCCAAAACTGTTGACCAAGACAATTGGTTGAAATGCCTATAATACGTATCCTTCTTTCTGTCCACTCGTTTCTTATCTCCACTCAGACCACTCCCATCTTATCATCTCCACTTGTGTCTTGCTTACTTACATTCATAGCACACAGATTACACACCAACTACTCTCATTCCAGTTTCCAGTTTCAAGTAAACCTCTTCACCGTTAACAATGGCAGAAGCTCTTCTCAATGTCATCTTTGACAAGCTAACCGATGAAGCCTTCAATATATTTGCTCGCTCTCAGGAGATTGATTCTAAGCTCAATGACCTGAAGATCACACTGACCCAAATTAAAGCTTTGCTTAATGATGCTTCTCAAAAGGAAATAACCAATGAATCTGTTGGACTATGGCTGAATAGTCTCCAACAGTTGGCTTACGATATCGATGACGTACTCGACGATGTGGCTACCGATGCTATACATCGTGAGCTGACACAGGAATCAGGATCAGTCATCAGCAAGGTAAGAAAGCTCATGGTCCCAAGTTTCTTCACAAAATTCTCACCAAGTCAAAGTTTGCATCACAAGTTAGATAGTATTACCACCAAGTTACAACAACTAGAAAAACAAAAGTCTGATCTGGGTTTCATTGTGAAAGATGAAAGGCCCAAAAGTACTAGTAGAAGAAACGAAACATCTTTGCTAGAATCTGAAGTTGTTGGGCGAGAAAGTGAGAAAGAGAAATTGCTCAACAAGTTGTTGCAGGATGGGCCATCTAAGGAAAACTTCAGTGTCTTACCCATAGTCGGTATGGGTGGGGTTGGTAAGACCACTCTAGCTAGATTCTTGTATAATGATACACAAGTGAAGGGTCGGTTTGAACTCCATGCATGGGTTTGTGTCTCTGATGATTTTGATATCTCTAAGATAACCAAAACCATCTTTCAAGCTGTGTCCAACGGAAACAAGGAATTTGAAGATCTAAATCAGCTTCAACTGGCTCTTAAAGAGAAACTTAAGGAAAACAATGAAGTTGAAGATCTAAATCAGCTTCAACTGGCTCTTAAAGAGAAACTTAAGGACAAACGATTTCTACTAGTGCTAGATGATGTGTGGAGTGAAAACTTTAACGATTGGGAAACCCTAGTGCTCCCATTTCATTCAGGGGCTCGTGGAAGTAAGGTAATCATGACATCTCGCAAGGAGCAATTGCTTAAGATGCTAGGTTTTGATAATCTAGACCATCTTGAAACTTTGTCATCTGAAGATGCTTTGTCTTTATTTGCTTTACATGCATTGGGTGTAGACAACTTTGATTCACACCCGACACTCAGACCTAAGGGTGAGCGTATTGTGGAAAAGTGTGGTCGGTTGCCATTGGCTTTAAAGGCAATTGGTAGGCTATTGAGAACTCATACAGATGAAGAAAAATGGGATGAGGTGTTGAATAGTAAGATATGGGATTCAAAAAGTGTTGGTGATCTTTCTGCAGATTGGAAGGTGATTTTTCCTGCCCTTATGTTAAGTTACCATGAACTTTCCCCAAATTTGAAGCGGTTGTTTGCATATTGCTCTTTGTTTCCCAAGGGCTTTTTGTTTGACAAAAAAGAGTTAGTCCTGTTGTGGCTGGCTGAAGGGTTTTTGTACAAATCAAATGCAGCCAAGTCACCAGAACGCCTTGGTTATGAATATTTTGAAGAGTTGTTATCAAGGTCATTTTTTCAACAATCACCAAATGAGGAACCGTTATTTGTGATGCATGACCTGATGAATGACTTGGCCACGTTTGTTGCCGGAGAGTTCTTTTCAAGGGATGACAATCGGATGGAAGATTTGTCAAAGCACCGCCACATGTCATTTACTCGTGATGAATATGTAGCTTACCACAAGTTAGAGGCCTTCAAGAGAGCTAAAGGTTTGAGAACATTGTTAGCGGTATATGTTGGGGTCGATCAAAGTTGGGACAAGAACTTCTACTTATCCAGCAAGATTTTGATTGACTTACTTCCTGAGTTACCGTTATTAAGGGTTCTTTGTTTGAGTCGTTTTAGTATAAGTGAGGTACCGAATTCCATTGGTAGTTTGAAGCACCTGAGGTATCTTAATCTATCTCATACACATATAAAAGAGTTGCCTGAGAATGTTGGCAATCTTTATAATTTACAGACATTAATAGTTTCTGGATGTGAAAGTCTAACCAATTTGCCTAAAAGCTTCTTTAAACTCAAAAGGCTGAGGCATTTGGACATCAGAAATACTCCACTTTTGAAGAAGTTGCCTTTGGGAATTGGTGAGTTGAAAAGCCTACAGACTCTCACTAGGATCATCATCGGAGGAAACAGTGGCTTTGCAATAACCGAGCTTAAGGGATTAAAGGATCTGCATGGGAAAATTTCCATCGAGGGTTTGAACAAAGTGCAAAGCTCAATACATGCACGTGAAGCAGACTTATATTTAAAAGAGATTAGCAAGTTAGAGTTGAAATGGGATGATGGTTCTGGAAGTGAAACACTTGAGACAGAGGTTCTCAATGAGCTAAAGCCCTGTAGTGATAAGTTGAAATTGCTTAAGATTAAATCTTATAAGGGAATAGAGATTCCAAATTGGATTGGGGATCCTTCTTTTAATCGGTTGGTTCACGTGTCGCTAAGGGGTTGTAGAAAATGTACATCTCTACCGCCACTTGGGCGACTACCTTCACTTGAAATTCTAAGGTTTGAAGATATGTCGAGTTGGGAGGTATGGTCAACCAATAGCGAGGCAATGTTTCCATGCCTTCAAGAGCTTCAAATAATAAACTGTCCCAATTTGATTGATGTCTCACTTGAAGCATTACCTTCACTAAGAGTTTTAAGATTGTATAAATGTTGTGAAAGTGTGCTGAGAAGTCTGGTTCGCGCAGCTTCATTAACCACAAAGATGGAAATAGGATCTATTTTAGGGCTTACGGATGAGGTGTGGAGAGGTGTTATAGCGAATTTAGGGGCAGTAGAAGAACTAAGCATACAACTTTGTGATGAAATAAGATACATGTGGGAATCAGATGCAGAGGCAAGTAAAGTTCTTGTAAACTTAAAGAAACTGAAGGTAATTTGGTGTAAAAATTTGGCACGTTTAAGTGAAAAAGAAGAGGTGGATAACAATGGGGGCAACCTCCTATCATCTCTTAGGATTTTGGATGTACAAGCCTGTGGGAGTATGGAGCGTTTGTGTTGTCCAAATAGCATTGAGAGTTTAACTATCACTTGCTCTAACTCACTCACACATGTCTCCTTACCAAGAGCAACAACAACAGGTGGAGGAGGGCAGAATCTCAATTCACTTACTATACTTGGTTGTGGAAATCTAAAATCAATAAATCAACTGAGTAACTCCACTCACCTCACCTCTTTGTCAATAAGTAGTTGTCGAAACATGGAGTTATTTTCTGATCTTCATCAGCTATCAAATCTCACCTCGTTGTACATACAAGGTTGTAAAAGCATAGAGTCATTTTCTGATCTTGAGCTATCAAATCTCACCAGGTTGAGAATAGAAGGTTGTGAAAGCATAGAGTCATTTCCTAACCTCCAGCTTCCAAATCTCACACATCTGGATATAATACATTGCAAAAACATGAAGGCATTTGGTGAGCTGCAGCTACCAAATCTAATTAGTTGGAGCACAATAGGTTGTGAAAATTTGGAGTCATTTCCTGACCTTCAGCTATCCGATCTCCCCATGTTAAAACTTGTGAAAATTAGTAAGTGTCCAATGATTGATGCTTCCTTTCCTCGTGGGCTTTGGCCTCCCAATTTGTGTTCCCTTAGAATAGGGGGGTTGAAAAAGCCCATCTCAGAATGGGGCTATCAGAATTTCCCTGCTTCACTTGTTGACCTAAGATTATTTGATGAACCCCATGTGAGGAATTTTAGTCAATTGTCCCCCCTTTTCCCTTCTTCTCTTACGACTTTGGTAATATTCCAATTTGATAAATTGGAATCACTTTCAACCGGACTCCAACACCTCACATCCCTTCAACATCTGGACATTTGCTATTGCCCAAAGGTGAACGATCTACCAGAGACGCTGTTACCTTCACTTTTGAGTTTGAGAATATATGGTGATTGCCCAAAATTGAAAGAAAGGTGTGGAGGAAGAGGCTCCCACTACTGGCCACTCATCTCTCATATCCCCTGCATCTACATGGACGGCAGGTACTTGTTTATTAAATACCCTCTGATTTCCATATGATAAACTGGTATTCTCAGACATGTGCGTGTTTTTTTGTTGGAATAGGATTTGTTGCTCAAAACCTAAAATTGAATTTTAATGATCACATTAATTTATATGTTGAAATCAGTTTTCACTTTTCATGAGTTTAAACTATTATGTAGCTGCATCATACGTTGGAACTCATTTCACAATGTGTACTAATTTTGACTTTCCTGAGTTAAATTTGCCAATGAATTATTATTATTGTTGTTATTGTTTTGTTTGTGATTTCTGTTGATCTTGCTTTTGTAGGTTGATAGGGTGCGATTTTAAGTTGTTAATCAGTTGATTTGTGTGATAGCACGGTTATTTTTGTTTTTTGGTTGCTAGTTTATCCTATGGATGTGAGTTGACTTTAGTTAGGGTTTTGGTGTGGTCTGTGGAATTATTGAAGTGTTATAGTAATAGATAATGAAATTTGATTGAAGTTACTTCGAGTCTCGATTAGTTGAATCTGATTCAGAAGTTGAAGATACAAATTAGGGTTTAGATCTGCATTTGGTTTGATTAATTTAGGCATTTTGTTTACTGCGTAGTTATGATAAAGAAAACATAGCTAATTTGATTAATTGTATAAATACTTGATATGAAGTCTGTGAAGAACTGAATAACTTATATATTACAACTAAAATTTTGCAGTATCATATCCTAAAGGATCTTCTGGGTGATGGAACATTCACAGTTGACCAGGTCAAATTCAAGAACAGAGAAAAGTCTCAAGGTGTGAATTTTCAGGGAAAGTATCTTGAGTAAAGCGTAGTAAAACTCGCGCATATAATTAAAGAATCAGCTAATAACAGACGAAGTGTCGATGACATAAGTGTAAGTTCCTTTTAAGTCAACAACATTTGACTACCCCATAATATAACAAACTGGTTTTGATTATTAGTATTCATGATATAACACAGGATTTATTCATGAAAATCAGTTGGATTCAATATTTAAAGTGAAGGTCTTAAGAAATTGTCAAATGTCGGACCAGAGGCTAAGTTAAAGGAAAGGGTCAAAGTGCTTGATGATGGACAAGATCATTTCTGGTAAGCTTATACTTTTTTCCCATAAAAATTATGGGTGGGTTGGATAACGAGTCAAAACAGGTTCGGGTTAATAATATTGTTGACTTTTTAGTAGGGTTGAACTGAGGCGGGTTGGAGTGTTGGACTCTGGTACAAACATTTTAATTTTCTTTTGACCTTATGGCCAATTAATGTTTTAACTATGATTACAGAAAATATACTATTTATAATAGTCGTCTAAACTTTTTCTAATCGAGTTTTTAAAAAGTAACACGTGTTTTGATTATGTTGTAATAACTTTAGAACCACTTGTATGGTTGTTCCTATTCTTTTGTAAGTTTTGGGGTAAAATGTAAATAAGGTTCCCCTCCTAATATATATTTTTTGCCTAAAAGAAGTCGCTCAAAATATCACAGAATTATATTACACACACATATTATTTGGTTGAGCCCGTAGCTTAGGCTAAGGGGTATGGGGGTCATGGTTGGGTGGATTAAACCACGGCAACCACGACCCTCCCATTTGAAAGTTTTATACAAAAATAAATTAAAAAAATAAAGAGGATAGTGGTTTGGGTCATGACCACACCCTTAGTGTAGTGGTTTTGGATGATGGATTAGAGATGGATGACATCATACCTATGTGGAGGGTCATGGTGGTCATAAGGGTCATGACCATACTCTATAGCCTTATTTGTTATATATAACTGAATATAAAATAATGAGGTTGGCTTGTACGAAGCATATGTGAGTATTTGAGCCATTGATCTTGCAAGATCAATGGCTCAAAGTAATCCAGTGGCATTTTCGTAAATATGAGATTCAAACAATTGAAGAAACAAATAGCAAAAGGGTATTCTGGTCCTTTCCAACTTGAACTCCCCTCCCCTTGATTTTCAAACGTCTATAACTTTTTCATACGTTGATATTTTTTTTAAAAATTACACCATATTAACGAGCATTTCATCCTCTTTAATTCGAGCAGTCTATCGCTATACTTTTCTTAAAATTTTTTTACATGATTTTGAATATTCATTGTGTATGAAAGAGTTATAACCGTTTGAAAATCAATGGGGGAAGCTGTTTAAGTGAGAAATGACTAAATTACCCTTCAAGGCAAGGACACTTGTCCTCCTCCCTTGATCGTGTATACTTCGTACAAATCTTATGCGTGTTTTTCTTGGACTAGGTTTTTTGTGCTCAAAACCTAAAACTGAATTTTAATAATGACAATAATTTATATGTTGAAATCAGTAATCACTTTTCAGGAGTTTAAACTAATATATTGCTGATAAGTTGAAAGGATGGAAGTCGATTTTGACACAACCAATCTTAATTAAGTTGACTTTCAGTTTCGGATGTTGTTTTTTTTCTTAGTCATTTTCATTATCGTTTTCGTAGGTTGGTGTATTGAGTTTGTTCAATGGTTCCATTTTCATTATGACAACTGATAATCTTATACATTACAAATAAATGTTGCAGGGACATATAACCATTACATCCTAAAGGATATTCTAGGTGATGGAACACTCTACAGTTGAATGGGACAAATGTGAGAACAGAGAGATTTTAGCGGTGTAAGTTCCTTTCAATCAACCTGGTTTTGATTATTGGTATTAATTATATAACACTGGATTCATTCATGAAAGCATGTTGGATTCGACATTCAAAATTGCTTTGGGAATTGATCTTGACAGCAATTAGCATAACCAGGAAATTTAAGGCATTTTTAAATATCACACCAGAGGCTAAGCTAAATGCATGAAGATCAAAGTGGTTGATGAGTTTGTTTATTAGCTGATCTAGACCAAGACTGAACAAATGAACAGGGGACAAGATGATTTCTAGTAAGCGGATACTTTTTCTCCCATAAAATCATTGGTGGGTTGGGTAACGAGTCGAAAGAGGTCTGGGGTTTTGAAAAATGGTTACCTTTTTAGTAGGGTTGAAATGGGTCGGGTCAGGTTGGATTGTTTGACTGAGATGAAAACACTTTAATTTTCTTTAAAATCTGGGTTACTAGTATTTATTGGAGTAAGAGGTTCAAAGTTTTGGGTTGACCCAATGAGATCCATTTTGACAAAAAGAGCTTTGGGTCTTTGACTAATCAACATGGTTGCTAGTATTTATTGGAGTAAGAGGTTCAAAATGGATCTCATTGGGTCAACCCAAAGCTCTTTTTGTCAAAAAAATTAAAAAAAAAAAGTTATTGATAATTAGTTTTAAAGAAGTATTATTTCATGGATAGTCTAATTTTGTTTATTAAAATATTTTCAGGGGTTTTATGTTTCAAAAATACACATTGGATAACTTTACATCCTAAAAAGGTAGTAAAAAAAGAGAAGTAATACAGATGTTGCAATTTTTCATGTTTTTGTTGTCTACTAGGATAAAATAATACCATCATATGCCCAATTTATATGCTTCACAGATATGGATGATGCATGATGTATCTGATGGTTATGTTGTGAAGGAGGATACTGCAGCTTCATCAGAAAAATGGTTTCGTCAAATTGTTGTTTCTCTGAAAGCTTCTTCAAGGCTTTTAAGGTCGGTACAATACAACCCATATCGACCATTTCCTTTTCATTTGGATCATGTAACTAAACTCTTGATTTGTAAAATTTTTTGTGGTCTAGTTTAAAAGTCAACCTTCATGTTATGTCATTTGACCAAAGCAAAAGTATCTAGATTATCATAAAACGTATATTAATAATTATTTAATGAACCTGATGTGAGGAATTTTAGTCAACATGGTTACTTGTAGTTAGAGTAAAAGGGTCAAAGTGGTTCATGCATATTTTAACAAAACTCTCAAGACTCTATCATGCAGTTCCAGTGGTATGCAATCTCAAATCTTTATCAATTTCTCATACTTTGATTTAACTACAGGGCCTTTGACTAATCAACATGGGGTTACTAGTAGTCAGAGGTTCAAAATGGAACATGTTGGGTAAACTAAAAGCTCTTTTTCTCTAATATGTCCAATGATTGATGCTTCCTTTCCTCATGGGCTTTGGCCTCCCAAATTGGTTAGCCTTGAAGTAGGGGGGTTGAAAAAGCCCATCTCAGAATGGGGCTAAATCTGAATTTTAATGATAACAATAATTTATATGTTGAAATCAGTAATCACTTTCAATTTCGCTTTTTTTTTTATCTTAGCCATTTTCATTATCCTTTTTGCAGTTTGGTGCACTGAGTATGTTCAATGATTACATTTCAATACGGAAATTACGTTAGCTGATTTGATTTTGGTAAACATGTAAATTAAGCATTTTCCTCGTTAGCTTAGATCAGAAGCTTCTGTATAGCGGAACAACAGAATATGTTATATATTACAACAAAATTTTGCAGGGACTTAAGACCATGACATCCTAAAGGATCTTTTAGGTGATGGAACATTCACAGTTGACCAGGAAAAAATTGAGATAAGAGAGATTTTAACAGTGTAAGTTCTTTTCAGTCAACAACATATGACTAGTGCATAATACAATGACCTGGTTTTGACTATTGGCATTCATGATATAACACAGGGTTTATTCATGTTGGATTTGATTTTTAAAGTTGCTTTGGGAATTGATATTGACAGCATGTGTGGTTTAATTGAAGGATGTCTTAGATATGTAATGCTTTTGATGATGTAACTGCATTGACTCTCAAACGGTATGTTGACTTAACAAGGAAAACTAAGAAAGCTTTAAATATTAGACCAGAGGCTAAGTTAAAGGGAAGTTGACTGAAAGGAACTTATGCACAAGGTACCAGATGATTTTTGGTAAGAGGATAGTTTTTCCCCATAAAAATTATGGGTTGGGTGGATTACGAGTTGAAAGAGGTCTAGTGGTTAATTTTTTAGTAGGGATGATATGGGTCGGGTCAGGTTGAATTTTTTATTTTCTTATAAGCTTATTTCTAGTTAATGTTTCAACTACGATTACAAAAAGAATATATACACTATTTATAATAGTAGTCTAACTTTCTTTTAATATTGTCTAGTGTTACGTGTTTTGATTATATTCTTGTTCAAATAATTTGAAAAGCAATGGGTTTAATTGGCCACTAATGTCAAAGTGGGTTGTTTGACCGTTGACTGCAGTTGAAGAAAGAATTTGCAAGGTTTCTGCATATCAACAACACACATCCAAAGTCAAGAAAAGACTCTTTCATGCAGTTCCAGTGGTATGCAATCTCAAATCTTTATCAATCTCTCATACTTTGACTTAACTGGGCCTTTAACTAATCAACATGGGTACTAGTAGTTATTGTAGTCAGAAGTTCAAAATGGTACACATTGGGTCAACCCAAAAGCTCTTTCTGTCTAAATTTCTAAAAAAATATTGATAATTAACGTGTCAACTAAAGAAATATTATTTCAATGATAGTCTAATTTTGTTTACCAAAATGATTTTAAGGGTTTTATGTTTCAAAAAAACACATTGGGTAACTTTACATCTTAAAAAGGAAACAAAAAAGTGAAGTAATACATATGTTGCAACTTTGCGTATATGCTCTTGTGTACTAGCATAAGATAATACCATCATATGCAAAATTTATATGCTTCGCAGATGATGATGCATGATGTATCTGGTGTTTATGTTGTGAATGAAGGGGATATTATTGCAGCTTATCAGAAAAATGGTTTCATCAAATTGTTGTTTTCATCCAGAAAGCTCCTTTAAGTTTAAGGCTTCTAAGGTTAGTACAATACAAACCATATTGACTATGTGCTCTAGTTTAAAAGTCAACCTTCAAGCTATGTCATTTGACCAATGCAAAAGTACCTAGATTATCATAAAAGTATATTGTCCGAGTATGATTTTGACATGATTTCCTATTTTTATGTAGAAAGCACACGCAGGACAAAGAATTTGTTTGGACAGGGAATTTGCGTATTGACAGATGAAGATCTTTGCTTTCATTCTGCTAATTTGTTTCATTTTCAAGCTGAACAACTAAAACAAAACTGCAAAGTTTGAAATGATGTTTAATCTTCACGTTGACAAAAGGTTACTACTTACAAAGACTTGTCACTAATAATGAAGAAGACTCACCAAAGGAACCCTTGAGCTGTTGCAAGTTGTGTCTGGTGGCATTTGTCGCTCATGGGCGAAATTACCTTGATGGCAACTTATAAGCGATGAAGAATCAATTGTTAAGAAACTTGCATATGATGACAAGTTACCAACTGATGAAGAGAAAAGGAACTGGCCAATGAAGCAAATCACCTCTACTGAAGATTAATGTAGAAGTCTCGCCAATGAAAAAGAGATGTCACATGTCAGCCTATCATTCGATGACGACAATATGCTGAGAAGATGTTATGCGTAACTGTCACTTGTCAATTCTGTACATCTCAACAAGATTATAAACACATGTGTCCGCATTAAATTTATTTATCACTTGACCCCGTAGCTTAGTCTGTCAAGCTTTTGAGTGCGAGTTCAGTGTGTGGCCTATATGTGTAAAACCTTCGAAGGAAATTTGTAAGTCACCATCTTCATAGCTAGAGTGTTAGCTAGGAAAGTGTATGTAATTATAACTTTAATCTGCAACTAATTTTACATGATGTATTGAAACACCCACAGCCATCCATCAATCTCCTCTTCTCCTTTTTATCTCAAATACACCACACCACCCCCATTCCGCCTCGATTTAATGGCCGGCCACCACTGTGGTGGTGGCAACGAGAGAGAGAGAGAGAGAGAGAGAGAGAGAGAGAGAGAGAGAGAGAGAGAGAGAGAGATCGGAGAAGCAGAGAAGACGGAGGAGACGCTGATTTCCCGACAACTGCTTGTCGACGTTGGAAAGGTGGCAATGCGGAGGTGGTTTTAGGTATTCGGTGGTTTGTGGTGGACGAAGGTGGTTCAAGGGTGTTTGTTCCGGTGGTGGACATGGGTGATGGGTTCAAGGGTGTTTGTTCCGGTGGTGGTTGTGGGACCCAAACCCACCGATTATCACTGTTGAAAATAAATCAAAGCTTCAATCCACCATGGACATACTTCAATATCACTGTTGAAAAATAACTATGCATCTATCAACGTCTTTTGAAGGTACTCGTTAGGGATACATAGAAAGTCGAGTAGTTGAGTGTTTTTAGAGTAGTTGGTATGTTTTGATCACCATTCCGTTTAGGTTTATGTCAAAACTTCCAGGTCTATAATGAAAATGAAGATGCATTTGAGTTGTTTAATTTGAATATAATTGATTAACTAGGTTAGTTACCCGTGTGATACACGGAGTTGGATACCAAATATAATGAAATTAATAACCATTTATAAAAAATAAGTACATGTTATTTTATAATGAAAGATGATTAATGTTACATTTACAAATTTACCTGTCATTTGTTTGATTGAGTATTTAAATGTAAAGAAACGGAAGAAACGGAAACTGGTTTATACATTTAGAAACTGTCAAAGGCGTCTCTGAAAATTCACGTACCCTGTTCGAGATTCCTGTTCGAGATTGAAAAAATGTGCCCTTCCGTTATGTTTTGTTATTATTAAAAAAAAATCAAATTAGCATTGGGCTCAATAAACCTAATTTCAAGTGGGTTAAATTCTAAACCATAAAAAATGATTTGTAAATGAGCCTATATTGGAAGTGGCATGTGTTTTCTGTTTAAAAAAATAACATATACGTATCGGATTTTTTTTTTTAAATTGCATGCCCCTCGAAATTGCGGGCCTTGTACAGAGGTCCTTCCCACACACCATCAAAGCCTCCCATGGAAACTGTAACATGGCACACAAAAAATCAATTAGTTTACACACGTGGATTTGATACACCTCTACTTCAGGATCGCTTACCACTGTGCTACTGTTTAGTTATGTACGTTGTGTAGTATTTTGAGATAAAAAATATGAAATAGTAATTAAACAAACACAAATGTCTAAAATCAACTTTTGAGGCAAATATGGTAACTGAAGCTTCTCTATTCACACCAATCTGCAAATATCCCAAGGTTACACATTTCTCTTATTGATATCTTCTCTTGGAGCTCCAAAATCCCTCCCACTCCCACTCCCATTCAACCATCTTCTTCCTTGGTTGTTGTTTCTCCTCTAACGTAACAAAATCATAAAAGAATGAAAATTAAAAAAAAAAATCTGAAATAGAAATACAAAAATTAAGGATCATGACTTATGATTAAAGAAAATAATCTACAAATAGCAAAAACCCCAAGAACCAAAATTTATAGGGTTAATTGAACCACATACCATGCGATTATGGGTGTAACCTTCGATGGCATCCATAGGAGAGTTAAGAAGTAAAATCATGGTCCAAAGTTAAAGAACGAATACTGAAGATATTTTTATTTTTAACACTAATCTAGTAGTGACTCATCATCATATGCATAAGCTATGTTTAACAAAAAAAACATACCAATATAGAAGTAATAGAAGACAAATTGATGCAAATGAAAAAATATGAACCATTCATAACCAATCAAGCAGATCTACCTGTTTGGTTCACAGGCTGAAACAATAATCTTCATGAGGTGGATAAACCTATTTTTTTCCATTATCATACTATTTAGTACTACAGACTCCAATTTAACCCATTTGCCTAAGTGGGTCGATTTAGGCTGTTCACAATAATACACATGGGCCAAACAAATAAAAGATTACAGAAGGCCAAACTAATAAAAGGTCAGCCAAAGTATTCTCAACCGCACAAAGACCCAAAAATCACTATTTTATATATGAATGAATAGATTTGACATTTGGCCGATTTAGTTTTAAAAATGAATCAACACATTTCTAATTAAAAATTAAAAAATATGGATAAAAAGTGCCAAGGCTTGACCCCATCCAATCTGTTTGGACCTATATTAAAAAAATGTTGACCCGAGCTGGTCCAATTTGCCTACAATTAACTCGATCTTCTGTTTTAATACATACCAAAACTATAAGCTTCACACTGATTCTTGCAGGCAGATGTACCATTGTTGTCTTTCTAGTACCAGTTTCACCAACCAAACGAACACGCTCGTCATATTTGACAGATTCGGCTATTCTATCCAAGATATGAAATGAAGTATGAATCTCAACGAATGATCTGATCACACGAAACACTTTATAAAAGCAAGTTGAATAAACTAAAAACTGAAACGAAAAACAACATTAGAAATAATGTAAATAACATGAAATGGGAACCCACATGTTTTCATGTTCTCTGAAGAGCTACTCATCCAATATGTACCTTAGACCGCAAGTCCTGCATATAAATATAGAATGTTAAGGAAAAAAAAAATAATTACACACAATGCCGTACGAATGTAGTTAGTTACAGAAATCGAAACCTTGACAAGAACAAAAAATATTGTATTGGCATTTGAAATATGCATTTCCCAAATCTCGAACAACTCGCTCATATTTCTTAAGCGCATTTCCACTAAACTTGTAGAGGTTGAGAAAACATCCACAGTCTGCTAAAACACAAATTTGTTAACAACCCACGATTTTTACAAATGTAATCAATAGAGAAAAGGGAAGATAATATGCACTTACACTGTGTTCCAGAGTTTACTAACGAAAGGAAAGCAAAGGAAACAAAAAGAAAGTAAAAATATTTTGTGTTCCAGAGTTTCATTTAAGGAATGAAAAGAAAGGAAAATAAAACATGTCGTGTTCCCGAGTTTCATTTAAGGAAGGAAAAGAAAGGAAATGAAAGGAAAACTGGGCTAAATTCTTTAATTTTTCTTTCCTTCCGATTTGGGAGGAAATGGTGAGAAAGACATCTTTTTCTTTCCTTTCTCGTCCTTTCCTTTCTCACTTTTACTTTCTTTTCTTATCCCTCGTTAAGTTAACTCGGGAACAGAGCGTTAGCCACATCAACTGGCAAATTATCCAATGCAATAGATAACCCAAATCAACAATTCTCTTGCACCACTTTAAAACATGCCTGCCAGTACAAAAAGATAACTGAATACATCAAAACGCAATCGGCCAAGAGAAAAATACAGGCGTAAGATGCAACAGGAGTGGATGATATGCATTTAAGAAACCCCAAACATTCATAAATCGATTAGAAATGCGAGAAACTATAACGATTTAATAAAACAGAATACGGAACAAAACACTAAAACAGAAAAGGGAACCACCCCCAAAATCATAACTTACTTTAGCAGAAATCTTCTAAGGTTCAGACGTCGGCGATCGAATAGGTGATGAGACTTCAATCGAAGAGCGTGGACAGAGAAGAGAATAACTGTGGCGGCCTAGGGCTCCAGAGAAAAAGGGTTACGAACTTGTGATAAGGGAAATCGATGTTATTGATTTAAGGGGGAGCTGATAATTCAGATGAAAAGAATTGGGTTTTGGGGGTGTTGTGATTGATTTAGGGTTTTAATCATAGGGGTGGCTGAAGGTAGGAGAAGACGACCTGAGAATACGCCACGTGTAAAAAGTGCCATATGGCAGCAAGCAAGAGAGTTCTATAAGGCTCGTTCTATACACACCCCCCTTCCTGATTACACCCCCCCCCCCTTGTGAGAGGAAAACTGTCGGTCCCACGTAGCACCCTTCTATAAACGTAGGAGAAAATTAGAGATCTAGGCTGAAATTCAGCCAAGTGTACAAACATTTTTATTTATAAGTATAATAAAGATATATTTGATTGTTTAGATCATGTTGAAAAACCTTGGAATTGTTAATGGTGGTTTTGAATGTGATGAATAAAATGAGAAGAAACAGAGAATTTTCATTTTTAACTGGTGGGCCGAGCAGCTAGGCTGTGGCTTTGTTTAGACATTCTTCATTGGGCCTAGACCTAGTCATGGTTTCTTTGCTAATGGGCTTGAAGCCCACCTATTATAAGATTAAAAAAAAGGGGTGGCCACGAGGGATTTGGACTTTGGGGACTGCATAGGTTAATTTCCTATATATAAACTAATTAATATATATGATTAAGTTTCAATAATTAATGATTGTTATATTGAAACAAGCAATTGATTTGTATGGGTATTAAATCTAATTATTCATTTTTTTATTTTTTTCTCACCATAAAACCTAACTAATTTAGTTAAATTGTTTTCTTGTATTTATTTCCCAATTTAAAGTTATTATTTCAATAAAATAAACTTGTTAATGGTTTGAGTCAACAAGGGTCAAAACCAGCTTTGTTTCGAACCGGCTTTTTAGGCGGAAAAAAAGTCGTTTCAAAATCGGGTTTTAACTAGTTTGGTTCGGGTTTTACCATTCGATGTATATGTTTCCACACCGATTACAACCCATATGCTTGGGTCGATTCAAAACCAATTTCAATATCAGTCCCGGTTCCGAATTACAAACATGCTCTTGTTAACCAGTTTTTTTTTTTCACTTCTTTAACCCTAGTAATATTAAGCTGGGCTCAAATGACTTGTTTAAGAAGCTGGACTTGGCCTAACTTAATCAGCAATGACCTATGTTACTCAAACCACTTAAATCTTCTCCCATTTGGAGACGAATGGAGTTCACTTTCGGCCACCATGCCGTCGTTGTCCCTTACTTTTTTTCATGTTTTTTTTTCCAAACCAGTTTAGGTTTGAGTCAACAAAAGTCAAAACCAATTTCTCTTGGAAGTACAACTTACGTCTCTGTGGTTTACATGAAATTGCAGATTGAGCCCCCAACTTTTTTTTTTCATGCCATGCCATCTAAGTTTCCTTGGTTGCATTGTTGACCGTTTATTGAAGGGGTATATTCGTCTTTTTAACTTGATAACTAAGAGCATTTGTGTCATTATACCAGTGGCTCTAAATTACACAAAATCTTCTTCTTCATCTTTTCATGAATTCTCTTCCTCTCTCATGGGTGTCGGTTTCAATAATTCGTGGAGAAATAGCAAGTGTTGATTGAAACTAAAGAGGTATGGTTTTGAATGACTGAAGCATTGGGAGGTTTGTGATGAGAATGAGGGGATGAAATTAGGGTTTAGAGAGTACACGAGAAACCATCCACACACGCATCCTGTAAGTATCACCTCAATTTTATGAATTCCAATTGCGTTTATGTGCTCGATCGCTGATTTAGATACAATTGGGTTTTTGGGTTTGTTGATAATTGGAATTTCGATTAGTAATTTACTATTTTTTGTGCCCTGATTATGGTACTCTGTTTGCACTGTTCGATTTGAATCTCAATTGATGATTGATGGGTTTGATTTTCTTATTAATACTTCAAATTTTATGAATTTTAATTGCATTTATGTGTTTGAATTCTGATTTTGATTGAATTGGGTTTATGGGTTTGTTGGAAGTTGGACATTGATTACATGGGAACAGTGGCGGACCCAGGATTTTATTTCAATGGGGTCCATTTTCGGGTCGGTCCTCGTTCGGGTCGAGTCAAAGTGAGGTTTGAACTAGATTTAAAAAAAAATAAGAAAAATGGGCTTATCAAGGATTGAACCCACAACCTCTTAGTGGAAAAGAGGGAGATTTACCACTACACCAACTTTCTTTTTATTTCTATGGTGTCCACCTAATTGTATTTATGGGGTCCATATACAATTTAATATACCGAATCTACTATTTTTTTAAAAAAGATTGGGGTCCGGGTACCCCGATGGCACCAATGTGGGTCCGCCCCTGCATGGGAACCGACAATTTTGTGGTTTCGTGTTCATGATTTTAATCGATTCAAAGTACTATAGTAGAGGGACTAATATGGTGTTCTACATAGACTAATGGGGTAGTATTTCATTTTACATGAATATGTGATTCAAATGGCAGCTCTTAGTAGTCCCTGTGCAAAGCATTTTTATATTTCTTTGTTTACAAGCTCTGAATTAAATGGTAAAGAATACACATTACAGTAAACAGCAATCTTCATCAACATTCTATTTATGCTATTAAGACAACGGAATATAGATGCTCATTATATGACCCGCTTCACTAATAAAGTGTAAACTTTAAAGCCATATGCCCCTATAATCTTGACATTTATAAGTAAATGGGTTGAAATTGCCCTCCTTCATTCTCACAGTTATTGACAAAATTTTGTGTACAAGATAATATAATATGGTATCGGATTAGGATCAAATACAAAGGATCCTAATTGTAAGAAGTGTAAGAAGGATTTATAGAGTGACAAGTGTCCAATAACCTAAAAAAACCCACTACACAAAAAAACCCACTAAAAAAAAAAAAAAAACTTAAACATCCACCACCACCAAAAACACCCACCCCCCCCCCCCCCCCCACACATCACCCACCCCAATTTTTTTTTTTTTTTTTTTTTTTTTTTTTTTTTTTTTTTTGCCGAGGGGGTGGGGGGTGGGGGTTTAGGTTTTTGGGTGGTGGTGGGGGTGGGTGTTTAGTTTTTTTTATATTTTTTTTTAGGTTTTTAGGTTTGGGGGGGGGTGGGGGGTGGGGGTGGGGGGGGGGGGTTAGGTTTTTTTAAGGTTTTTGGGGGGTGGAGGTGGGGGGGGGGGGGGTTAGGTTTTTTGGGGTTTTTTTTTGTGAGGTATAGTTTTTTTTTGTTTTTTTGCGGGGGGCGGGGGGGAGGGGGGTGGGTGGGTGGGGGGGTTTAGGTTTTTGGGTGGGGGGGGGGGGTTTAGGTTTTTGGGTGGTGGTGGGGTGGGGGTGGGGTGTGCGTGGGTGTTTAGGTTTTTGGTGGTGATGTAGTGGGTTTAGTTTTAGGTTATTGGACACTTGTCACTCTATAAATCCTTCTTACACTTCTTACAATTAGAAGCCTTTGTAGAATAACTTGACCCATATGGTATCAAGGCAACAAGCTTTATATGCAGTTTTAGTTCTCTTAGTTTCACTTCTACCATAAATTCTTTGTTGTATGACTAAACTGCTCTGCTGCCTATCAAAATATGCATAGTCCGTTGGTAAAATGCTAAAAATGCTACCTTTACATGTAGATAGATAGATATGGAGTAAGGACGAAAGCTGGTAAGAAGCAATCATCAGAAGATGCTGGTGTCAAAATTGCACATTCTCCAGGAGCTTCAATTCGATGGCACAATGAACTTGCCTTAAATAAGGTATGTTTTAACATACATATTATTTTTTTTTATGAAAATCAAAAATATATTCATATCAATTCCAATTTTGGAAAATTGTTGTTTTGACCTTTATAGTCAAAGTGGGACAGGTAAAAGAGCTATACGATGAAATATGACTTTGTTCACCTCACTGAGCGGTGGATACCGTTAGACTATGATTTGTAATGCCAGTGTGCAGAGGTGACCTAATTTGATGTTGTTGTGGTCCCATCTGATTATATTAAACGAACTTTTCAAATTTAGTGACGTTATATGACTGGGTTGTTAAATTGCTGTTCATTCTTATGCTGTCAGTTTACCCGTTGATGCAGTGACAGATACATATGGAACATTTCTACCTGATGGAACAGCTTTACAGTTTCAGCAGATTCTGAGCTTAAGTGTTTTACAGGTGCCAGAATGGGTTGGTTGGACAGGTTGAAATTTGAATAACAGGTGAAAGTGAGTTAACGTGTACTGGTCAAACATGCGGTGTACTGGGTTGACCCAAAAATATTTTATGTCAAAACATTTTAAATATGTTTATAAACCATTAGTGTTTTCAAGTCTCAAACCTGATTACAAAAACTATATTAGTTGGATAGACAACTTTTGACCCGTTCCAGCCATTTTCAATTTAATTACCCATTTGAGCTTTTCGAAAATAAAACATAGCCCCAGTCTACATGTTCTTAAGTAGTGCATTGGAATTGTCATCTCTACCTTAACCCATCAAATTCTAATCTTGGTTTGTTCCCAGCAATTTTTTTATTAAAAGATTCTCATGTCAATCATACCATTTTGCATGATCCAGGATTCCCGAATCACCTCTTGCGACACAAGCAGTCCAGGTGGTGACAACTACGGTGCCGCATCCCAAAGCCAGGACACCAAAGAAGATGTTCCAATGGTATGCAATTTCTGATTTCGCAATCTCTCATACTTTGTCTTAACAGGACCTTTGACCAATCAACATGGTTACTTAGGCTAAAGGTTGTGGTCATGACCCTCATGACCACCATGACCCTCCATATAAGCGTCATGTCACCCACCTCTAATCCACCATCCAAAACCACTACCCTAAGGGTGTGGTCATGACCCAAACAATTATGCCCCTTTATTATTTTAATATATTTTTGTCTCAAAGTTATCAAATGGAGGGCCGTGGTAATCGTGGTTTAATCCACGCCAACCACCATCAATCAAGGAGAGGGGTGGTGTAGCCTTCCATTCATGTTCCTACGTGACGAATCATGTTCCAACCATGACCCACACACCCTTTAGCCTTATTAGAGGTTCAAATTGGAACGGATTGAGTCGATCAAAGCTTTTCTTTTTGTCTAAAAAGTTTAGAAAAAGTAAATATTTAGTGGGTCAACTAAAGTTGCATTATTTCAAGGATATTAATTTTTTTTTACTGAAATGATTACATTTAGCACCCCTAGTCAAATGGACGGATGTCTCTCATGGAGCATAGACCGAACAAGTTACTATAGGACTGGTTTAGTCACCATTCGACCTCGTCTCATTTGATTTAAGTGCATTTAACCGGCCGTCTCCGTTGGTTTATTTTTCACCCTCTTCTATATTCAAATAACCAAATTACACTTTGTTTGGAGTAACAACCACTTTTTACTTTTATTAAATCAAAAGTTCCTATGTAAGTTCTAGCAACAAAGTCGATTAACCCAACTTAATTAACAATTATCCCTACTTTGTTATCATAAGATGATATATCATGAAGTAAAATCGTGTTGAATTTTAACAGTTTAGGTCGACAAATATTATTAGTGACCGATCATCAAATATAACCTATAACCTAATAATGCGAGACTAAAAAAGTTCATATATTTTGTATGATAATATTAAAATAGATACATGTATTGTGTATATGTATAAAAAAAGGAATAGTAAAAGAGTAAAAAATTTAGTTACCCTAGTATTCTATTATCTAGTAAGACTATCATCATTATCATTGGTGACGTTCTCCCAACCTAAGTTGCCCAAATAATTAAAAAAAGAGTTAAATGCCCGGATAGTCCCTGTGGTTTGTTATTTTTTCACCTTTAGTCCCTAACTTTTTAAAATTACAGCTATAGTCCCCAACTTTTTCAATTTCGTTACCGGATAGTTCCTAGCGTGGATGGGGGTTAGTTTTTTCAGTTAAATTGATGTGAAATGACCAAAATACCCTTATTATTAAAAACCCCAAAAGACATCTTCTTCACCAGCACTCAGCCACCAGTGCCACAGCCACATTCATATACGCTGTGTAATCAACTAATCATATACGCTTCATCTTCTTCATTCATCTTCCCCCAAATCGACATCTTCCTCTTCTTCCTTACATCAACAACATCATCACCACATTCCTTGTAGCTATCAATACATTAAGCATTCATTATGTTCACACATTGTATCAATACATTAAGCATTATTTACGTTCACACACATTAGGCATTTGTATCATCTATTTACATTCACACACAAACCATTTGTATCATCTCTATATATATTTCAATGTAATACAATGTACAATCAACTTGACAAGTACATTCAATCTTCAAGTTCTATCATGGTATCAGAGCTTCTATGCTCCTCTGAGCCAATCGATCCACCATAACCCACATGGCGGAGACCAACGGCGGCTCAGCCGCACCACCGCCGCCACAACGGCGGGTTCTCTCTCTTGCTTTCAAAGGTCACCTTTCTCCTAGTATCAAAATCCACAATCTCCATATCAGACACAGTTCCTAGATACCCATACAAGATTCTCTCTTTCTGCCCATTTTTATCCAGTTTCACAAAGTTGGGATCTTTCTCATCCTCATTCCCTTGTCTGTACATGGGCTGCACTCTCTAAATCACATTTCCCCCTTCTTTATTATAATATCCTTCCATCCATCCATCCATCTCTCTCTACACTTCCTTTTTGGGTTCTTGGGACCGGAGACCTCACGCTCACCTTCACTTCAATGGCTTCTTGGAGATTAATGGCAGCCCTCCTTCTTCACCTTCTACCCTTAGCTGCCATAGCTGCTCAAGATGCTTTTGTAGGTGTGAACATCGGCACCGCAGTAGCCGACATACCGAACCCGACCCAGGTGGTGGCCCTTCTCAAGGCCCAACAAATGATCTTTACTTCTTTTTACAGGCATTCTTCCTCAACATCTTCCTCAACAACCAAAGCTTCAACACGAGTCCTCACAAGGATCAACTCGTGGATGTCCTCACCAAACCACTTGCAAGAGCGCCTTTCATCTCTTTTCGGTCCAAGATTGGAGTCTCCAACGGATCCTCCATCTTGCGGGGGCGTATCAATACATTAAGCATTCATTATGTTCACACATTGTATCAATACATTAAGCATTATTTACGTTCACACACATTAGGCATTTGTATCATCTATTTACATTCACACACAAACCATTTGTATCATCTCTATATATATTTCAATGTAATACAATGCACAATCAACTTGACAAGTACATTCAATCTTCAAGTTCTATCAGTAGCAAATAGAATTCATCTCTTAATTTTGTAACTGAATTCATCCATAATTTCCTCAAACATTGATAGATAGATCTCCAATCCTCCGGCACTCTGTCGAACGGCAGCCCTTGAGCTATCGGGTACGATGGGTAGCCGGCGGCCTCGTTGTACAAGTACCCGCACGACCGACACTCGTAAATTCCGGTGTTTAGGACTGCGAATTTCTCCTCTAACCTGCGTTTATCGAAGTCGTCGGTTTCAGCTATGGGTTCTGATGCCGGTGGTATGTCTTCTTTGGAGACATCAGTAGATTTTGCGGCGATTTGGAGCTTTGGATGTTTGTGTAAGTTGATAAGGTGAGGAGGGGTTTGAAAGGGAAGGTGAAATGAGGTTTTGATTTGAGAGAATGGGATTGGGAGGGCTGATTCAAGCGAAATGTCACCGATGCTGCTGAAGCCATTTTTGTTTGGTCTCAATATGGTTTGGTTTGTCTTCAACTTTTAATGATAAGGGTATTTTGGTCATTTCTCACCCACTTAACACCAAAAACAAACCTCCATCCGTGCCAGGGACTATCCGGGAGCGAAAATTGAAAAGTTAGGGACTATAGGTGTAATTTTAGAAAGTTAGGGAATAAAGGTGAAAAAAGGGCAAACCACAGGGACTATCCGGACATTTAACTAAAAAAGAAAATCAATTTTTCTCCACAACCCGGTTCGCCAAGCAACCCAAGGTTGCAAGAGGTTACCTTGTCTTTTGCCACTTATCAAAATTGGATTGGTTCCATCTTCTATTTTTTTTTTTTTTCTTAACTATCAATTCCTCCAATAATTATTTACTCAAATACTTTATAATCTTTAAAGAAAATAATTTATTAGAAACGCATTAAAAATATATATTTTCTATTATATTATATATATTGACCGTTTAACTTTTATATTAAAAATAAATAACTTTTGTTTGTTTTGAAATTAAAATAATAGTTTTTAATATTATTATTTTTAATACAATAAAAATAACCATATGTTACAATTATTTTATAAAAATTTCGGTTGGGTTGGGTTGGGTTGTGAATGTCTACTCAAAATTGACTTGGGTTGTGTATACGGAAGAAAGAAAAATTAGTTTTTTTTATTAAAGATTGGATTAGGTTTAATGTGGATAGTCTAATGTTAGTTTGGACTTAATTGACTTATATAACAAGCTGTACTCGACCCAACTTAACCAGCAATCTCCAATGTGACTTAAATCAGTTCCATTTTCCAAGGGCAGAGGTGAAGAATATTAGTCGAGACGCACATGTAATACTTGTACAAAAGTGAAGAATATTAGTCGAGACCGACGTGTAATACTTGTAATTACAGTTTCCATTCACTTCACCACCACCACTCTCACTTCAACTCTGATTATCATCGATTTAATGTAAGTTCGCTTAACTTAACTTTTTAATTAAATGTCATTATGTTTTTTATTCTTCAAGTGTCACTAGTTTGGCTTTATGATTTTAGTTATTTATGATGACTATTCAATGAGTATGTGAATTGCGTAAGAATTATTATTCTATATATTAATAAGCAACTTATATGTGCATTATGACTTATACCTTGTGCTTAGGGAGTGTTTCAAAAAAAAAAAAAAACTTGATTTTTCACTTTTAACCCAAACATTTCATATTTTACATTTTAACCCCTTTTCATTTTTTTTATTTTTCACCCAAAGTTTTCCATCTTTTATAATTTAACACAACACTTTATTATTCACAACTTTCATACCCCATACTTTTTATCTTTCGCAAGTTTTTCGTTTTACGTTTCGTTCTAAATTTTGTGAGTTAACATGCCGTAGCGTGCATGTGAGGTTCAACGTTTTTGCTCTATTTTTTCATATTTGACAGACCCGTCACAACACTTTTGAAAAGTTCGCCGCAACGAGCGGGTCGTAGATCGACTAAGTTATTATTTTCTACGTTTTACGTTTCTGATTAATTTCTTCACATTAAGACCCTGTAACGGGTGTGTGGGGTTCAACGATTTTAGTCTGCTTTTCGTTCAGTGTAATTTTACCATTTTATCTATTTTATTTTTACGATGTTGAGAGTCGATGTGGTTGTGGCATTGGTGCTACTTGGCACGGTTTTACGAACGTTTTTAACCTATTAAATTTTTTACTGTTTTTTTGTTTAGGTTTACCCCTATATTTCCTTTACTTAAAAACTATTTTTTTACGTGCATATTTTATGTACAGGTATGTGTAAATGATTTCTTCTAAATTCCGACGTAAACTTTTTTTATATACGAGTCGGGTCAAATATAATACGTTTTCGTATAAAGAAACCATTTTTACGTGCATATTTCTATGTACGTTTTCGTATAAATTCAAGTTGTTCTACGTTTCGACGTAAACTTTTTTGGGAAATGATTCTGGTCAAATATAATATGTTTTCGTGTTTATTTTATGTACGTTTCGTAAAGTTTGTTTTGAACCGAGTTGTAAGGACCTGCAAAAATGTCCCAAAATGACCCGTAAGTGAAAACCCGGACCCCTAAAACCCTAATGTGCATGAAAAACCAAGAAAACAAGAAATCTGGTCTTCAGGCGGGCCGCGTAAGGGTTAAGCATAGCCTCATGCGGGCCGCGTCAACTTGGAGTTTGACCGGATAAGCATCCGGACCACGTGTCGTCCATGTGGCGGCCCTACTCGTGACCCATCAAGCGTACACGTAGACTAGACCTCCACGCGGGCCGCGTAAGGGACTTGAATGGGTTTACGCGAGCCGCGTGAACCCCATTTTTCAGCTATAAATAGATCCGATCATGGCCTGTTCTTCTGTGTCGAAAATTTTAATCAAAAACTCGAAGAAAGCTGCTTAAATTCGAAATTCCGAGTAGTGAAACGCTGCTACGACTACAGGGTATTAACTCGATCGCTGCTACGATTCAATGTCCGATCGATTGAAACTATCTGATGAATGTTTAAGTGCTGCTCAAACTCGGGTTATACTTTGTCATTCGTCGTGAATTCGATGAATGTTTAAGTATCGCACTTTGTCATTCGTCGTGAGGGTTTTAATCTCGTGAGTTATCGTAAATGTTGTATTAGTTACTAACCTAGTTTCGTATAGGTTATCAGGCTAATCAGTAGGCTAAACTCTGCCCATCTAAACTTGCAATGTGAGTCATTCTCTTTTTATCAAATGTTTTACAATACTCTAATTATTTTCAAAGTTATAATTACAGGGATTAAGTCGTGGTTATCTTGAATCACTGGCTAGTGGGGTATTGTGCACATTACTAATTTCTCACGGTTAGGCTAAGAAATCCTAACAGTGATAATCATCACTACTTGGGTGAAAGGACCCAATAGTGGTATGACCATCGTCACCAGGAGGTGACACGGCACCAGATAAAAATAAGATAGAAGCCATTGTAATCGCTCTTATGCTGTAATTTATAACTAATGTGTCGTTTTATTTAACCTGAATGACTCGCCAGTATTTCCCCGCTGATAAAATATTTTTAAAACATGTTTCAGGTGACCTACTGTGAACCCAGGAAAACGTGATACGGAGCACTAACAAGCTTGAAGAATGTGGCTCACTAAAATAAATAAACATGTTTTGAAACCAGGGAATTTCCTAGTAAAATTCCTCCATTGTAAATTACGGGGTTTATCCCAAATTATGAAATAAAATAATCGGACATTTTCAAGTTTTAAAAGATCCTGTAAATCTTCCGCTGTCAACTCAAATAACAAATACCACGGGTTTTTGTCCCGCGGCTCCTGGACCGGGTAAAACCGGGACGGGGGCCGTGACAGAAAAAGGTGGTATCAGAGCCACTAATTTAAGCCTATTAAGTATTTAGAAATACTTAATTTTTCTGATTTCCATTCAATGATTATGTATTTGACTATTTGTTAGTTCACTGTATGGGTAAGCAAAGAATGTCGGACATCTATCGTCAATTAGATGGTTCACCAAAAGATAAGGGAACCTCATTTCAATCAAATTCCTCAAGATACTCAGCGGATACTAAGGAAGGAATATTTGTTCGTAAGGCACAGTTTGAGAAACCACTTACTACTAAGAAAAAGAAGTTGGATTATTAGAAAAAGCCAAGAGAAAATAAAGAAGTCACAACCAAAGGGAGTAATGATTAATAAGGAAACTCAGGAAATAGGCAATAACCCACCATGGAAAAATGAATTAGATGAACAATGGGCAAATCTCTACATATTAGCCACTACAGCAATAAATGTTAACTTTTAATTTAAACTGCCAAACCCGGATCAACCAATTAGATCTCAACCAGAAAAGTTTATAAATTATCTTATATCTCAACACTCTGACCCAGTACTAGCGCCCATATCATCTATAAGCCAGAAACTTTAAGGGAACTTTGCCCATTAGATAAACAACTTAGTAAGAGAAGATAGAATAAACCTTATATAAAAGCATGCTGAACATAATATTCCTAGATAGACTAAGATAAATTATGAATCCACAACTAGTATATTTTGAATTTCAGTAGTAATTTGTAATAGACATGTATATATATAAAAGTCGCAATGTTTGCCATTGTTCTGTTTGTACAGTGATACTTGAATGGTTGTACTTAATATTAGCCTGTGATAATTAATAATTGATAAATATTCAGATGGAACACACTGGTAATGAACCAGTTAATGAGGTTAACCAGTCCAAGCAGAACAATGGAGATCAATTTCTGAATAGGCAAGATATAGAGAATATCGTTGCTAAGGGAATAACCAATGCTATTCCAGTAATCCTTGCTGCTGCTCGGAATCCAGTTGAACCTCAACAAATTATTCCCAGCAAATGTACTCATGAAGACAATTTCAGTAATAGTGTGAATGGAGGCGGCAACATTAACAATAACGATGATGTGATACAGGCCCCAATTCTTAAGAGAATGAAAGCTACAACACTTGGTTGCACTTACAAGGAATTTCTTGCTTGTAAACCGGTTGAATTTGCAGGCAACGAAGGGGCGACTGCTGCACTGCGTTGGTTAGAGAAAACCGAAGCAGTAATTAAAATAAGTAAATGTGCCGAGGAGGACAAGGTCATGTACGCGTCGAATCTTTTTAAAGAAGGGGCGCTAGAATGGTGGAATACGGTACTACAAGCCAAGGGAAGTGATGTGGCCTATGCCATGAATTGGGCAGGATTTAAGAGTCTAGTAGAAAGAAAATTTTGTCCCGAATATGAAAAGGAACAAATGGCAAATAAGTTCCTAAACCACCGGATGGTGGATGTAGACTGTCGAGGGTATACTTCGACATTCTTTGAGTATGCTAGAGTTGTACCTACCCTGGCTTCGCCAGAACCGGTACTTATATCCCGCTATATTTGGGGTTTGATTGACGATGCTGTGGAATTAGCCAATACTTTAACTGACGGGCTGATACGCACAAGAGAAGAAAACCGGAAAAAGGAAGTAGCCCAAAAGATTACCCAAGGATTTCGTGTGGGTAATAGTAATAATTTCAAGAAAAAGGGAACTGAGCAATTTTCCATTGTTCCATTTTGCAATACCTGTAAACGAAAGCATTTTGGAAGATGCAAAGGGTATTGTAATTTCTGCAAGATTCCGGGGCATCAAGAGGAAGATTGCAGGAGGAAGAAATTGACAATCTGCTACAACTGTGGAGAAGCTGGACATTTTAGGCCAGACTGCCCAAAACTGGTCAAACCAGCTGACAACAAAGCCAAACCTGCAGACGGAACTACCAAGAAGAATGCAAGAGCATTCCAGTTGACTACCCAGGAAGCCGAGCTAATTCCTGATGTAATAGCTGGTACGTTCCTAGTTCACGACGTTTATGAAAAAGTATTATTTGACTCTGGTGCAAACCAAGGTTTTATAAATACTTCATTCTGCCAATCTCTTAACCTACCCTTAACCAACCTTAGACAAATTTTTACGGTAGAAACGGCAGATGGGAATTCTGTTAACATAGATAAAGTTTTGCAAGAAGGAAAAATAGAACTCTTAGGCCATAAATTTTCTGCAAGTCTATTACCTATGAATCTAGTTGGATTCGATGTAGTATTAGGAATGGATTGGTTAGTAGCCAACCATGCTCGAATCCTCTGTGATAAGAATTCCATAGAAATTCATACGCCATCAGGAGAAATAATCATGATTACAGGAGATAAACCACGTAAGCCACTGAAATTCATTTCAGTAATGAAAGTTGCTAGTTATTCAAGAAAACAAGGAATAGTGTATATGATTTCGGTAATCATTAACACTAAAGGTAAGGAACTGAAGGCAATTCCAGTAGTATCAGAATACCCAGATGTATTCCCAGAAGAACTACCTGGATTACCACCCGATAGGGAAGTAGAATTTAGAATTCATTTAATTCCTGGAACTACCCCCGTAGCAAAGGCACCTTATCGGTTAGCACACACTGAAATGCTAGAATTGAAAAAGCAGTTAGATGAATTATTAAGCAAAGGATTCATACAACCTAGTTCGTCTCCATGGGGAGCGCCTGTGTTGTTTGTGAAAAAGAAAGATGGTTCGATGCGAATGTGTATCGATTATAGGGAATTAAATAAGGTTACAATTAAGAATCGATACCCATTTCCTAGGATTGATGATCTTTTTGATCAATTGCAAGGAGCTAGATATTTTTCTAAGATAGATTTACGCTCCGGATACCATCAGTTGAAAGTAAAAGAAGAAGACATACCTAAAACTGCCTTCAGAACTAGGTATGGTCATTACGAGTTTACAGTCATGCCCTTTGGGTTAACAAATGCTCCTGCAGCATTTATGGACATGATGAATAGAATCTGTAAACCGTACTTGGATAAATCTGTAATTGTCTTCATCGATGATATACTCATTTATTCCAAAAGACAGGACGAGCATTGTGAGCACTTGCATGCACTCTTAACTTTGTTAAGAAAGGAGAAGCTTTACGCCAAATTCTCGAAGTGTGAATTTTGGCTACAGGAGGTACAATTCTTAGGACACATGGTGAATCATGAAGGTATTCACGTAGATCCCTCCAAAATAGAAGCGATCACCAAATATAAGGTTCCACAATCAGCCATGGAAATTAGAAGTTTTCTAGGGTTAGCTGGATACTATAGACGATTCATTAAGGATTTTTCTAAGATAGCGGTACCATTAACTAAGCTAACCTGTAAAGCAGTAAAGTTTGAATGGGGACCTAGGCAAGAGGAAGCTTTTAAGATTTTAAAGCAAAGGTTAACAAACACCCCAATTCTTGCCTTACCAGAAGGAACGGAAGATTTTGAAGTTTATTGTGATGCTTCTAAACTAGGATTAGGATGTGTGCTGATGCAACGCAAGAAGGTAATTGGGTATGCCTCAAGGCAATTGAAGAAGCACGAAGAAAACTATATGACACACGACTTAGAATTAGGAGCAATAATTTTTGCCCTTAAGATTTGGAGACACTATCAGTATGGCAGTAAGTTTACAGTCTATACAGATCATAAGAGTTTAAGATACATATTTGGGCAAAAAGAATTAAACATGAGGCAAAGGGGATGGATGGAAATTCTAAGTGACTACGACTGTGATATTCAATATCACGAAGGAAAAGCAAACGTAGTAGCAGATGCCTTAAGTCGTAACTATCATGAAAAGCAAAAGCGAGTTTGTGCTCTTAGATTAAGTTTACAATTAGACTTAATGGAACAACTGAAGAATATCCAGGAAACAACAATCAAGGATGATGCTAAAGGAATGAAAGGAAGAATAAAAGACTTGGAACAAGAGTTCGTGCTCTTAGATTAAGTTTACAATTAGAATTTGGAGATTCCACAAGAAAAGGATTTGGGTACCTAAGCAAGGAGAATTACGAAATAAGATTTTAGAGGAAGCCCATAAATCTAGGTATACCATACATCCTGGTAACAATAAAATGTACCAAGATTTAAGGAATAACTTCTGGTGGATAGGAATGAAAAAGGACATAGCTAAATATGTATCTAAGTGTCTAACTTGTTCACAAGTTAAAGCAGAACACCAAAAACCTTCAGGATTACTCCAACAATTAGAAATGCCTGTATGGAAATGGGAGCTTGTAACCATGGATTTCGTTACTAAGTTACCCAAAACCAGAAAGGGTAATGATGCAATTTGGGTAATTGTGGATCGATTAACCAAATCAGCTCACTTTCTACCCATAAAGGAAACTTTTAGCATGGAAAGGTTAGCCAAGTTATACGTAGACGAGGTAGTATCCTTACATGGAGTCCCACTCTCCATTGTATCGGATAGGGATAGTCGTTTCACTTCACATTTTTGGACAAGTTTCCAAGAAGCCATGGGGACGCGATTAAATTTAAGTACAACTTATCATCCCCAAACGGACGGACAAAGTGAAAGGACGATTCAAACCCTGGAAGACATGCTTAGGGCATGTGTGATAGATTTTGGTGGAAATTGGGATAACCACCTACCCTTAATCGAATTCTCCTATAATAGTAGTTATCATGCAAGCATTGAAGCTGCCCCATTCGAAGCACTGTATGGGCGAAAGTGCAGAACTCCAGTTTGTTGGGCAGAAATAGGAGAAAGTCAATTATCTGGTCCTGAAATCGTGCAAGAAACCACCGACAAGATCACTCAAATCAAGGAAAGACTGAAAACGGCTCGAGATCGGCAGAAGAGTTATGCAGACAATAGACGCAAGCCGCTAGAATTCCAAGTTGGAGATAAGGTACTCTTAAAAGTTTCTCTTTGTAAAGGAGTAGTTCGATTCGGTAAGAAAGGAAAGCTAAGTCCAAGATACATAGGACCATTCCCAGTAATCCAGAAAATAGGACCAGTTGCCTATCGCTTACAACTACCAGAGGAGTTAGCAGGAGTACATGATATATTTCATATATCCAACCTTAAGAAAAGTCTATCGGACGAATCACTGGTAGTCCCTCTTCAGGACATAAAGGTAAATGAAAAGTTGAAGTTCGTAGAGAAACCGCTTCAAATAGAAGACAGAAAGATCAAGTTTCTCAAGCACAAAAGATTGGTACTTGTCAAAGTCAAGTGGGATTCGAAAAGAGGACCAGAATACACTTGGGAGCTGGAATCGGAGATGAAGCGAAAGTACCCTCACTTATTTCAGTAAATCTCGAGGACGAGATTTTAAATAAGGTGGGGAGAATGTAAGGACTTGCAAAAATGTCCCAAAACGACCCGTAAGTGAAAACCCGGACCCCTAAAACCCTAATGTGCATGAAAAACCAAGAAAACAAGAAATCTGGTCTTCAGGCGGGCCGCGTAAGGGTTAAGCATAGCCTCACACGGGCCGCGTCAACTTGGAGTTTGATCGGATAAGCATCCGGACCACGTGTCGTCCACGTGGTGGCCCTACTCGTGACCCATCAAGCCTACACGTAGACTAGACCTCCACGCGGGCCGCGTAAGGGACTTGAATGGGTTTACGCGAGCCGCGTGAACCCCATTTTTCAGCTATAAATAGATCCGATCATGGCCTGTTCTTCTGTGTCGAAAATTTTAATCAAAAACTCGAAGAAAGATGCTTAAATTCGAAATTCCGAGTAGTGAAATGCTGCTACGACTACAGGGTATTAACTCGATCGCTGCTACGATTCAATGTCCGATCGATTGAAACTATCCGATGAATGTTTAAGTGCTGCTCAAACTCGGGTTATACTTTGTCATTCGTCGTGAATTCGATGAATGTTTAAGTATAGCATTTTGTCATTCGTCGTGAGGGTTTTAATCTCGTGAGTTATCGTAAATGCTGTATTAGTTACTAACCTAGTTTCATATGCATTGCTGTTTAAATTAGGTTATCAGGCTAATCAGTAGGCTAAACTCTGTCCGTCTAAACTTGCAATGTGAGTCATTCTCTTTTTATCAAATGTTTTACAATACTCCAATTATTTTCAAAGTTATAAGTACAGGGATTAAGTCGTGGTTATCTTGAATCACTGGCTAGTGGGGTATTGTGCACATTACTAATTTCTCACGGTTAGGCTAATAAATCCTAACAGTGATAATCATCACTACTTGGGTGAAAGGACCCAATAGTGGTATGACCATCGTCACCAGGAGGTGACACGGCGCCAGATAAAAATAAGATAGAAGCCATTGTAATCGCTCTTATGCTGTAATTTATAACTAATGTGTCGTTTTATTTAACCTGAATGACTCGCCAGTATTTCCCCGCTGATAAAATATTTTTAAAACATGTTTCAGGTGACCTACTGTGAACCCAGGAAAACGTGCTACGGAGCACTAACAAGCTTGAAGAATGTGGCTCACTAAAATAAATAAACATGTTTTGAAACCAGGGAATTTCCTAGTAAAATTTCTCTATTGTAAATTACGGGGTTTATCCCAAATTATGAAATAAAATAATCGGGCATTTTCAAGTTTTAAAAGATCCTGTAAATCTTCCGCTGTCATCTCAAATAACAAATACCACGGGTTTCTGTCCCGCGGCTCCTGGACCGGGTAAAACCGGGGCGGGGGCCGTGACACGAGTGGAGTCAATTTATGGTTTCTTTTTCTCCCTTTTTTTGAAAGCTTTAATTAATCCATTTCGATTACATGTGCATATTTTCCTTCATACCCGTTACGTTTTCTTTGTATAAGTTGGGTCACATATAATACGTTATGATTGTTCGATATGAATCCCATTTATTTACGTTTGATCCAATCACAATGCTTATACGGGTTACACTGAGTTCAACTGGATACGTCGAAATGTGTGTTTTCATATGGTTAATGCATCATATAACGTTTGGACTAATCAATTCAATGTTTACGATGCACCCGCGCCGCAATGCGGACGGGTCTTAACCCTAGTTTAATTTAATATGTAATATAAATACTATACTAAAATATTCATTAAAAAACGATGACCATAAATACAACCACAATACACGGGAAAGCATGTTCATGTAAAGTAACCGTTGGCAACTTCACATTAATTCAATCCATTAAGTATTATTAAAAGTAATAATCAAGACAGTGTCATGTGCCTTACAAGTATACTTTGCAAAAGAATTGTTAAAAAATGTTCACCAAGCAAGAACATCGATAAAATCACTATTAGCAGGAATAAAGTAGCAGGAATCAAAGCAAATATTCAAGTATCACATCTTGATCCGTAGCGGAATAGGTGATCGGCGCATGATTAGTTGATGTTGATCCAAAGCTTATGACTTGCTATTACTTTAAATAATAATTAATCCATATTGAATGTTCCACAAAATAGATAATCCAAATAAAACAATTTAATATATGAGACATTGTTCATAACAACTAAACTACATTTATCCGTTTCTTGTTAACTAAGGCTGCTGAGTAAACCTCATTGTTATTAAGAAAATAATATATTTAATTTGTGTATTGAGAAAATGCGCATTAACCAATGTAAGTAAATATGTTACAGGTCCGTGTATCACACGGGTTGAATAAAGCTTTCTTATTCATATATTCGTAAAATCGTATAGATTAAACATTCATACTTTCTTCATGTTTATATGATACTTCTTTTGACCTAAACAAAAAAGACGATATATTAAATAATATATTTAAAAATAACTATTTTAATGTTTTTTCTGTGTATTATTTTTACTTTTAACCTTTTTATTTGTTTAAAAAAGAACCATCAAATTAGGGGTGCTAAACGGGTCGGGTTCGTGGGTTCAACCCGACCCGAACCCGAAAATTTTAGATGAACCCGACCCCGACCCCGACCCGAAAATCTTGTCATATATATGAACTCAAACACGACCCGAATATTAGCGGGTTGACCCGAACACAACACGTTCAACCCGAATTTTCAAATCGTTTATTTTTTTCCGCAAATTAATATATTAGAATTAAAATTTTACTAAAAAAACACAAATGTATATTTTGCTTTTTAATTATAAAACTTTATGTCAGTCTCTCTTTTTAAGTTATAATTATGTGTACAATACACAACCAAATTAATTTATATTATATAACATATTGTAAAAAAATAATAAAACATGATATAACTGGGTTAAACGGGTCAACTCGACTGGGTTGACCCAAACCCGACCCATTTAGCTAAACGGGTTCACGGGTTCAACCTGAAACTAACTTGAACCCATTTAGACTAAAACTAAACCCGCGAATTTCGTGTTAGGTTCGTGTTGTGTTTTCGGGTCGTGTTAGAAATTCACACCCCTACATCAAAGACAATATGTGACAAAATGTAAACTGATAAATAAACAAAGAAAAAATAATAATAGTTTTTTTTTTGAACGGTTAATTTCATACTGAATGGTATAATAATGGAAGAGGACAGCGCCCCCGATGAAGTTTGATTAAATATAATTCCTTATCCCGATGCTTATATTATTATTATATTAATATAATTCATCTTCTTCATTTTTTATCAACATGTGACGCTGGAAGCTTCCGGCGACCATAAAATTCTTGTTTTCGTCGACCATATAACTTCCGTTCATCTTATATTCACCTACACGCTCAGGGGTATCCTAGTATTTGCTTAGAAGTATCCCCAAATAAAACGGAGATTAAAAATAAATTTACACTCGTCAAAAAAGTTGAGGGGTCTCCCGTGCAACCCCTCACCACCACATAGATCCGCCCCTGGTTCTAACCATACTAGAACTAGTAGTATATCCGTCCGATGGACTGGTTTTTTAGCGTCATAATGACAAAAGTTTTTTATTTACATTTATATGTATAATATGAACTCATCACATGAGTTCACATTGACATGTATAATATGCCTAAAAACGAAAAAGCAAGATCAAAGACAATTTCAATAACTCAGTTTGCATTGAGTCTTTAAGTGGACTATGGACTTATAAAACATAAAAACATAGATAATCCGTTGAAGTAAACACCAAGTAATAGTTATGTATGGGAGACAACCCCTAAAGTTGGCCATGTGTAAATATGATTGAACATTTGATTTGTGTTTATTTGTTTCTTTTTTTTTCCAAAATAAAATTGTATTCTTTTAAGTTTCCAATGCTATTCACATGATGTTTCTCTGTTCTTGCATTTGTTTTTGTTAATTGTGAATCGTTCAACCTAGCTGCGTGTGGGTCATGATGACCCATAAAAGTGAATGTGCATTTTTCTTGCATTCAATTTTGATCTGTTACCCATCTGACATGACCGATCCGTTTTGCAAGGTATTAAAAAGCATCATCTTAAGTGGAATTGTGGCGTGGAAGCCTCTACACGGGGTGTGTAGGGCAGTGAATTCTTCACCGGCATGTGGGCTTATGGGTGGTGAGGTGACGCCTTTTTATTGGTTGTTGGATTTTGGTCGGTTTTGATTGGTTCTTGTTTTTTTTATTTAAAAACACCACTAACAATGCCGCTCACACTCCTTTTTTGCACCACACCACTTTTCTGACTCGTACTGACCAGGCAGCCACATGTCTAATAACACCACTGTTCCATGCCTCTCCACTCCGTATAATCTAAAGATTGCCTCAACATGTGACATGTTACACCAATGAACCCCGGTCAATGGTCAAACTAAGGAATTCTTTTAGGGCAAAACTATCTGCACACCTTGGTTGGCTATCTGCACACTTAGGGTTTACCTACGCTGCGTATAGCTCTATACGCAGCGTATAGGGTTAACCCTATACGCTGCGTATAGAGCTATACTTAGCGTATATAAACCATAGATTTCAGAGCCTTATCAGCAATCATTGCACAGAAAACAAGGGTTTATATACGCTGCGTATAGAGCTATACGCAGCGTATATAACCCATCAGATTTTTTTTTTTGCTATTTTGATGTATTTGTGGTATAAATTCTCACCCGGTTCCAACGTTACGATACGAATAATACAAATATAAATTATAAATATTAAAAATAATACAAATATTATGAATTATAAAAATTAAAAATAATACAAATATTATGAATTACATGACCTACAGGGAACCTATACGAGACTTATACTATACACTATACGATACGATATAACACCCGTATAGGCCTATAGGTGTGGTTTAAGTCCCGTATTGACCTCGTATAAGCCTATAAGTGTGATATCGTATCGTATAGGTGTGGTATAGGTCCCGTATTGACCTCGTATAAGCCTATAAGTGTGATATCGTATCGTATAGCGTAGTATAGGTCCCGTATTGACCTCGTATATGTCGCAACCCCCGATCCCTAATCCCTGGGAACGGGCGGCCGCGAGCCAGTTTCGGTGGTATCGCGTATTGTCTAATTTGGCAGCGGAAATTTTCATCAAGACCGTAGTTAGGAAATATTTGATCAGAGTAAAATACCACATTTTCATAGCATTAAACACATGGGATAAAACCCAAGTTTGCATTACACACATTTTCATAGGAATAAATCCTATTTTATTTAAATAAAACATCTCTTTTATTTTAGGTAACTTTATTGCCACTTTTCCAAGCCTTCAGTGCTGTCCAGCTGGCTTCTATTTGGCTTTCACAATTTGTTACCTGAAATGTGTTTTAAAAACATTTGTCAGTGGGAAATACTTGTGAGTGAATCCCAGTTTAATTAAATTTAAATAAAAACCATTATACAGTATTGAGGGCGATCTCGCAATTACATTTGTTTCCAAGTTATATCAATTAACATCCATGGTACTGTCAGACCTGACTTGTGGAAATGTTACTCCTTGACCAGGTGGTAACAAATTTTGTATACCAAACCCCAACATACTCATGATAATTGTATTCTTACAAATACTCAATAATTGCTTAAGATATAAATAATTAAGTGAGGTTTCATAAAAACAGTTAACAAAAAGCGGATCAACTCACATTGCTGTCTTAGATTATCCTTTAGGGTTTCCTGAGAATTACCTATAATTTACACAAATGCACACGCGTTAGTATAATAACCCATTTTAACATTAGTAATACCCTCCCCGAGACGGCATTCCAACGACTACGTAAGGCAGAACCATGACAGCCGTTACGGAACCCTAGATCAATCGGGCAGCGTATCTAATACGTATCCAGGGGTTATGATACTTACAACGGAGCAGAACTTCGCTATTTAGGGGGGTATAATACCCGTATATTATGCCTACAATTCAGAATTTAGAGAAAGAAAACGTTTTTGAACGAATTCGACTGAAGATCCGATGGCTTCTATATATAGTGCTTCACTTTGGGTTCTACGCGGCCTGCGTAAGAGAAGACAAGGGCCTACGCGGCCCACGTCAACCTTGGTCAATGCTGTAGCTTGTCCGGGTCAGCAACTAGACTCTCCACGATGATGACACGTGTCATCACCGGGCTGCGCCACCTTTTGATCTCTAGCGGCCCGCGTAAGACCCTTAAGAGGTCTACGCGGCCCGCGACAAACCTAAAAACATTATTTTTAATTATTTTTGATAATATTTAGGGTATTCGGGGCCCGTTTTCATGTATGGGGTGTATTTTAAGACATATTGGGGTATTTTAAAATATATTAGGGTGTCGGAAATAATTCGAGGGTGTCGGTTTTCTTGAGGATTGTTATATCCTCCCCACCTTGTTTTAGAGCTCGTCCTCGAGATCTACTGGAATAAGTGTGGATATTTCCTTTGCATTTCTGATTCAAGCTCCCATGTGTACTCAGGTCCTCTTTTGGAGTCCCACTTTACTTTGACCAGAACTAATCTCTTGTGCTTGAGATTTTTGACTTTTCTGTCTTCAATTTGTAGAGGTCTTTCTACAAACTTGAGTTGTTCATTTACCTCTATATCCTTAAGAGGTACCATCAGTGACTCATCGGCTAAGCATTTCTTGAGATTTGATACATGAAATATATCATGTATTCCTGCCATTTCCTCTGGAAGTTGTAGCTGATAGGCTACAGGTCCTATTTTTCTAATAATCTCAAAAGGTCCAACATACCTGGGGCTTAGCTTTCCTCTTTTGATGAATCTTACTACTCCTTTCCAAGGAGAGACTTTCAACAATACTTTATCTCTTACTTGAAATTCCAATGGTTTGCGTCGATTATCAGCATAACTTTTCTGTCGATCACGTGCTGCTTTCAGTCGTTCCTTGACTTGAATAATCTTGTCGTCTCTTGCACTATCTCAAGTCCAGATAGTTGTTTTTCCCTAATTTCTGCCCAACGGACTGGGGTTCGGCACTTTCGTCCATAAAGTGCTTCGAATGGTGCAGTGTTGATACTTGTGTGATAACTATTATTATATGAAAATTCTATTAAAGGTAAGTGATCATCCCAATTACCTCCGAAATCTATTACACAACCTCTAAGCATGTAATCCATCGTCTGAATTGTCCTTATGCTTTGTCCGTCCATTTGAGGATGATAAGTTGTGCTTAGATTTAACTTGGTTCCCATTGCCTTTTGGAAACTTGACCAAAAATGAGAGGTAAAACGACTGTCCTTATCAGAAACAATTGATAAAGGAATTCCATGTAAAGAACCAATTTCATTTACATACAATTTGGCTAATTGTTCCATACTGAAAGTTTCTTTCATTGGTAGGAAATGAGTTGACTTGGTTAGTCTATCAACAATCACCCAGATTGTATCATTACCTTTTCTTGTTTTGGGTAATTTAGTAACAAAATCCATTGTTATCAATTCCCATTTCCACACTGGCATTTCTAACTGTTATAACAAACCTGAGGGTTTCTGGTGTTCAGCTTTAACTTGTGAACAAGTTAAACATTTAGAAACATAGGCTGCTATGTCCTTTTTCATTCCTATCCACCAGAAATTCTTCCTTAAATCCCGGTACATTTTATCACTTCCTGGATGCATTGTATACTTAGATTTATGAGCTTCTTCTAATATACGATGACGTAGGTTTCCTAATTTAGGTATCCACATTCTCTTCTTATGGAATCTCCAAATTCCATCTGTTCCTTGTTCTAATTCCTTAATCATACCTTTTAGTTTTTCAGTATCATCCTTGATTACTGATTCTGGTGCTTCTCTTATCTGATCATTTAAATCTACCTGCAGATTTAATTTAAGAGAACGTACCCTTTTTGGCTCTCCGTGATACTTTCGGCTTAAAGCATCTGCCACTACATTTGCTTTTCCTTCATGATACTGGATATCACAATCATAATCACTAAGCATCTCCATCCAGCGCCTTTGTCTCATATTCAACTCCTTTTGCCCGAAAACATATCTTAAACTTTTATGATCGGTGAATATGGTAAACTTACTACCATAAAGGTAATGTCTCCAAATCTTAAGGGCAAAAATTATAGCTCCTAATTCTAGATCATGGGTTGAATAATTCTCTTCATGATTCTTAAGTTGTCTAGACGCATATGCTATAACCTTTTGGCGTTGCATCAACACACATCCATAACCTAACTTAGAAGCGTCACAATAGACTACAAATTCTTTAGTTCCTTCTGGTAACGCAAGTATGGGTGCATGGGTTAATCTATGCTTAAGAATTCTAAAAGCTTCTTCCTGTTTTGGTCCCCATTCAAACTTAATGGATTTACAGGTTAACTTAGTTAAAGGAATGGCTATTCTAGAAAAATCTTGAATAAACCTTCTATAATATCCGGCCAATCCTAAGAAACTTCTAACCTCGGTTGGTGACTCAGGGGTTTTCCATTTGGTAATTGCCTCGATCTTTGTTGGATCCACATGAATTCCTTCGTGATTAACTAAGTGTCCAACAAACTGTACTTGCTCTAACCAAAATTCGCACTTTGAAAATTTAGCATAAAGCTTTTCCTTTCTTAATAGACTTAAAAGTGCGTGCAAATGCTTTGCATGTTCCTCCTTACTCTTAGAATAAATTAGAATATCATCTATGAAGACAATTATGAATTTATCCAAATATGGCTTACATATTCGGTTCATCATGTCCATAAATGCGGCTGGGGCATTGGTTAAACCAAATGGCATGACAGTAAATTCATAATGACCATACCTTGTTCTGAATGCGGTTTTAGGAATGTCCTCTTCCTGTACCTTTAATTGATATATCCTGACCTTAAATCGATTTTAGAGAAAAATCGAGCTCCTTGCAATTGGTCGAACAGATCATCGATTCTTGGTAATGGATACCGGTTCTTAATCGTGACCTTATTTAATTCACGGTAGTCAATGCACATACGCATTGATCCGTCCTTCTTTTTAACGAATAAAATCGGTGCTCCCCATGGCGATGAGCTTGGCTGTATAAATCCTTTCTCCAACAGTTCGTCTAATTGTTTCTTCAGTTCCTGCATTTCAGCGGGTGCCAAACGGTAAGGTGCTTTGGCAATTGGTGCTGTCCCTGGTAGCAGGTGAATTCTGAATTCAACTTCTCTGTCTGGTGGTAGTCCTGGTAATGCTTCTGGAAATACATCTGAAAACTGAGACACTACTGGAATGTCTTTTAGTTTTTTTTTCTTTAGTGTTAGTGATTATAGAAATCAAATACACTATAGACCCTTTTCTTATATAGCTTGCAGTTTTCATCACAGAGATGAATTTAGTGGATCTAGATGGTTTATCACCTTTAATTGTGATCTTTTCACCCTTTGGTGAATTTGCTTGAATTGACTTTTGATCACATAAAATACTGGCTTTATTGGCTATTAACCAATCCATTCCTAATACAATATCAAATCCTGCTAGATTCATAGGATACAGGTTTGCCATAAACTTTTGGTTTAAAAACTCTATTCTTGCTCCTTGCAAGATTTCAGAAATCCTAACAGTTTCTCAATTAGCTGTCTCTACTAGACATTCTTGTGGTAGTTTAGTTAATGACTGATTTAGAAGTTGCAAAATGAAGTATTAATAAAACTTTGGTTTGCACCAGAGTCAAATAATACTTTAGCAAAAACATCATTAACTAAAAACGTACCGGCTATAACATCCGGAATCATTTTGGCTTCATCTGCAGTTAGAACAAATGCTCTAGCATTTTTAGTGTTCTTGTTGTTCGCAGCTGGAGCCAATTTCGGACAATTCGGCTTGATGTGGCCTTTTTCTCCACAGTTGAATCGTAGTGGAGCATTTTCCCGAATGCTTCTTTTTGCAGATCTTGCAGAATGGTGCAGAGGTAGAACCTATATTCCTACGGTTGTAATTCCCAGAACGGAATTCTTGGGTAAACCTTTGAGCTAGGTTTCTCCTCTGGTCTTCTTCTCTAGTACGGATTAACTCATTTGTCAAGGTATTTGCCAGTTCTACAGCTTCTTCTATAGTTTGCGGTCTAGCTGCCTTGACTACATGTCTAATCTCTCCAATTAATCCCCAGATGTAACGGGAGATTAATACCGGTTCAGGTGATGCAAGGGTTGGTACTATTCTAGCATATTCAAAGAATGTGGTAGTATAACCCTTACTATCTACCCCGGTCATTCTTAAGTTCAGAAACTTATTTACTATCTGTTCCTTTTCATTGGGAGAGCAGAATTTCCTTTCTACCATATTTTTAAATTCTTCCCATTCCATATTATAAATTTTATCACTTCCTCTGGACTAGAGGATAGTGTTCCACCATTCTAAAGCTGAGTTCTTAAATAGATTAGAAGCAAACATTATCTTGTCTTCTTCAGCACACTTGCTTATTTTTAAAACAGCCTCCGTCTTTTCTATCCAGCGTAGAGCTGCAATGGGTCCTTCATTGCCCGAGAATTCTATTGGTTTGCAGGACCAGAATTCTTTGTAAGAACAACCATAAGGCATGGTTCTTCTTCTTTTGGGAATGGGCACTTGAAGTACGGGTCCATTGTTTACGCTGTTTTCTGGTTCAATTGGTCGCTTACTGCTATGTTTACTTTTATTATCAGCATCCTTAACGGTTTGAAGAATAAATGGCATTGCATTTATAATTCCTTGTGCCACTATGTGTTGGATGGCACTATTATCCACTTGGTTTCCATTGTTATTGATGCTTGGATTTTCATTAACCAAGTTAATGTTACTCTGGTTATCATTATTCAGATTTCCTTGATTTCCTTCGTTGGCCATCTGAATTTTAAACATTTACCACGTATTAATATCACAAAATAATATTTAATATAGTCAATCACATGACACGCATTTTGGTCAAAAGTGTCGATCATTGCGACTTACTCTATTTTCATATACTATGTATCTATTACACACCAGTACTGAAATTAAAATTACAATACCGACTGAAATTTAAAGTTACACTACTAGTAATAGGCATCCGTAGTTTTTTTTTCATACCGATACACACATATTATATTATTATTATTATTACTACTACCGTTTCCACCATCACATTCACGGATATGGATTCATCCAAAAATCCATATTGCGCTCTTCATACTTCCAGACGAGTCGCTCTCCCGCCTGTCTCATTCGTTCACTACTCTCTAAAATTTCCTCACCAAATGTCCTAAGTTCTTGTACGTTTTCTGCACTCATTGGGGGTGTAGGTTCTAGGACTGGGTTCGGAAGCTGGGGTGCGGGTTCCTGGTACGGAGTTGTAGGTGCCTGGAATCGGTAAGGATCTTCTAAAATCTCCCTAATGAATACATCGTGGTAATAGGGATCTAAAGGATCCAAACCTGGGTAGGCTCCTATGTTCTGCATGGGTGTGTCTTCATGTATCGGGTAGCGTTGCACATAGTCCCTAACGTCATCCCACCAGGGGTCGTAATTTGGGTCTAAGGGGTTTGGTGCTGGTACCCTAGGTATTTCTTCCAGATTGAAGTCATGCATCTCTACTTGATTTTCAGGGTTTTCTAACTCCATGGGTTGGTCAGGGATTGGTGGTTGTTGTTGGGGTGCTATAATTTGCTCCAGGTTAGGGTCAGCTGCAGTGGTTGCTAAAATGTAGATGTTGGTTATACCCCTATTAATCATATCCTGGGCATATGCATCGGTTTCTCTCTTGACTGCTGCTTGTGCTCTCTGGTCTTGTAACTTTTTCATATGCTTTCTACGCTCGTGTGCCCCTCTACTGAACCATCCCCTCTTTTTCTGAGGAAATGGCTCTTCGGACTGAGCCTTAAATACAAAGATTCCTTCTTCCATATCAGCAGAGTACCCTGAGAGGGCAGGCTGAGAAGAGGAGGTGCCTTCGCTTCTAGGCGAACCAGACAATTGACGATACGCATCAGATGGTCCTTGGTCGCTCATACTGTAAACTAACAAATAGTCAAATAACACATAACAATAAATACAGTTATGCACCTATTTCCGTAATTTATTTCCTAACACTTAATTTTGATGTCAGCAGAACACTTCTGTGGTTGAATCAGTGGCTTAGCTCTGATACCACCTTCTGTCGCAACCCCCGATCCCTAATCCCTGGGAACGGGTGGCTGCGAGCCAGTTTCGGTGGTATCGCGTATTGTCTAATTTGGCAGCGGAAATTTTCATCAGGACCGTAGTTAGGAAATATTTGATCAGAGTAAAATACCACATTTTCATAGCATTAAACACATGGGATAAAACCCAAGTTTGCATTACACACATTTTCATAGGAATAAATCCTATTTTATTTAAATAAAACATCTATTTTATTTTAGGTAACTTTATTGCCACTTTTCCAAGCCTTCAGTGCTGTCCAGCTGGCTTCTATTTGGCTTTCACAATTTGTTACCTGAAGCGCGTTTTAAAAACATTTGTCGGTGGGAAATGCTGGTGAGTGAATCCCAGTTTAATCAAGTTTAAATAAAAACCATTATATAGTATTGAGGGCGATCTCGCAATTACATTTGTTTCTAAGTTATATCAATTAACATCCATGCTACTGTCAGACCTGACTTGTGGAAATGTTACTCCTTGACCAGGTGGTAACAAATTTTGTATACAAAACCCCAACATACTCATTATAATTGTATTCTTACAAATACTCAATAACTGCTTAAGATATAATTAATTAAGTGAGGTTTCGTAAAAACAGTTAACAAAAAGGTTAACAAAAAGCGGATCAACTCACATTGCTGTCTTAGATTATCCTTTAGGGTTTCCTGAGAATTATCTATAATTTACACAAATGCACACGCGTTAGTATAATAACCCATTTTAACATTAGTAATACCCTCCCCGACACGGCATTCCAACGACTACGTCGGGCAGAACCACGACAGCCGTTACGGAACCCTAGATCAATTGGGCAGCGTATCTAATACGTATCCAGGGGTTATGATACTTACAACGGAGCAGAACTTCGCTATTTAGGGGGGTATAATACCCGTAGATTATGCCTACAATTCAGAATTTAGAGAAAGAAAACGTTTTTGAATGAATTCGACTGAAGATCCGATGGCTTCTATATATAGTGCTTCACTTTGGGTTCTACGCCGCCCGCGTAAGAGAAGACAAGGGCCTACGCGGCCCTCGTCAACCTTGGTCAACGCTGTAGCTTGTCCGGGTCAGCAACTAGACTCGCCACGATAATGACACGTGTCATCACCGGGCTGCGCCACCTTTTGATCTCTAGCGGCCCGCGTAAGACCCTTAAGAGGTCTACGCGGCCCGCGACAAACCTAAAAACATTATTTTTAATTATTTTTTATAATATTTAGGGTATTCGGGGCCCGTTTTCATGTATGGGGTGTATTTAAGACATATTGGGGTATTTTAAAATATATTTGGGTGTCGGAAATAATTCGAGGGTGTCGGTTTTCTTGAGGATTGTTATAGTATAAGCCTATAAGTGTGATATCGTATCGTATAAGTGCAGTATAGGTCACGTATAGGCCTATACGGGACATATACTACGCTATACGATACGATATCACACTTATAGGCTTATACGAGGTCAATACGTGACCTATACTACACCTATACGATACGATATCACACTTATAGGCTTATACGAGATCAATATGTGACCTATACTACGCTATACGATACGATATCACAGTTATAGGCTTATATGAGGTCAATACGGGACATATACTACGCTATACGATACGATATCACACTTATAGGCATATACGAGGTCAATACGTGTCCTATACTACACCTATACGATACGATATCACACTTATAGGCTTATACGAGGTCAACCTAAACCACACCTATACCATACGATATCACACTTCTAGGCTTATACGAGGTCAATACGGGACCTAAACCACGCCTACAGGCCTATACGGGTGTTATATCGTATCGTATCGTATCGTATCGTATAGTGTATAGTGTAAGTCTCGTATAGGTTCTCTGTAGGTCTTGTAATTCATAATATTTGTTTTATTTTTTATTTTTATAATTCATAATATTTGTATTATTTTTAATTTTTATAATTCATAATATTTGTATTATTTTTAATATTTATAATTTATATTTGTATTACCAATAATATTGTTTTTTTATAAATAATTTTCTTTTTTTTATAAATAAACAAAGGAACATACAAAAAAATACAACAAAAATGGAGCTTTATATACGCTGCGTATAGATCCCTACGCAGCGTATGAGACAAAAATGACACAACTACCCTTGTATTTGGCTTCGTATAGCCTCAACACAAGGGTATAAAGGACATTTTCAGACCTTTATATACGCTGCGTATAGGTCTCTACGCAGCGTATATAAACCTTGTGAAAAACTGATGCTTCAAACCTACCAAAGTGGCCCCAAATTTTCAGATGGTTTATATACGCTGCGTAGAGACCTATACGCAGCGTATATAAACCTTGTTTTCTGTGCAATGATTGATTATTTGGCACTGAGATCCATGGTTTATATACGCAGCGTATAGGTCAACACGCATCGTAGAGGGTTAACCCTATACGCTGCGTATTGACCTATACGCTGCGTATATAAACCCTAGTTTTGCTAGGGTTTGGTGTGCCAATAGGCACACCCTTCTTTTAAGACCAATCCACGTCATCATCATAGGAAAAACCAAATTTGTTTGCTTATTCAATTATGCACCCCTTGGATTCCCTAAATGCAGGTTATTATTTTAAGCAAACCCTTAAATATTATAACATATAGGTCCCGTTTTTTAATCTGTAAAGTTCCCAATGAATATCATTAAAATATATATTTCTGTACTATGTAAACATTTTATTAGGATCTAACCACTTTTCTATTAAAAACAAGTGTTAAACATAGATACATACTAATACTCATGTATGTACACATCCATGCATGCATCTATGTGGTAAAACTGTCGGGTCAGTTAAAAGTTAGGGGTCAAATTTGTTTCTGTCAGAACTTGAGAATCAAAGACTTTTATTATGAAAGTTCAAAATCAAATACAATAACTGAATGATTAAGTCATCACAGATTAACAGCAAACAAAAGAGTAAAGGATCTCCAACTGGATGATCAATACAATCAATAGACAAAACCTAGGCTCACGAATGTACGTGTGAGACTCCAGGAAACGATCAGAGAGCAGCGAATGACAGGAGAAATGAGATGCTCGAATGGATGACCACCAAGGGACCAAACCCCCTTTTTATCTTGCTAACCCTAAGCGATAACACCGGAGCCCAGCTGGCAACAGAAGGATGCAACGGTAATAAGCCCAAGACACAACCCAAGACATCAAGCAACCATTTGAAGGAGCAGCCCATCCTTAATAGCCCAACCTCACAATTAAAATAAACAAGAGGTTAAAAAAGGGATAAATAAAAGGATCAAACAAGAAATATAATATGCACATTTATACTGGATAGTTAGGTATTTTAACATCCCCCCTCAGTTTAAATGTGCAAAGGGATTGAACATACCCAGAGACTTACACATATTAGAATGAATTTTTGGAAGCAAGCCTTTAGTGAATATATCAGCTAGTTGGTGTTCAGTCTTGATCCCTGTTGTTTTGATCAATCCGGATGCAATTTTCTCTCTTAGGAAAAACAAATCAACTTCAAAATGCTTAGTCCGGTCATGAAAGACAGGATTAGCAGCAATGGACAGCGCTGCAGTGTTGTCACACTTCAGATCAACCGGAATATGCACAGCAACATTGAGTTCTCTTAACAGATTCAGAAGCCACAATATTTCACACGTGGCACTGCACATAGACCTGTATTCGGCCTCAGCAGAGGACCGAGAAACAACACTTTGTTTCTTACTTTTCCAAGAAACCAAAGAGCCCCCAAGAAAAATGCAAAAACCTGTGACAGATCGTCGGCTGTCCACACATTTAGCCCAGTCTGAGTCTGCAAAAGCAGTTAACTGGAAGGTGGTGCCTTTGGTAAATAGAATTCCAGCACCAGGAGCATTTTTGAGATATCTTAAAACTTTGAAAGCAATTTGGGTGTGAGCCTCAGTGGGCTTATGCATGAACTGAGATAGGTAATGAACAGAGTAGGCAATATCAGGTCTGGTGTGAGAAAGGTAAATGAGTTTTCCAACAAGTTTTTGATACTGTGTAGTATCCACTGGTTTGGAATTATTTAGAGTCAGATTGGTCAAAACATGGTTTTGATCAATGGGACAGCTAGTTGGTTTACTGCCACTCATCCCATATTCATTCAACAGGTCCATGCAATATTTTCTTTGAGAAAGGCAAATACCATTGTTTAATTTTATTACTTCTATTCCAAGAAAATACTTTAGTAAACCGAGATCTTTGATCTGGAACTCATTTTTTAAAAGGCTCTTTATTTTATTAATCTCATGTTCACAATTACCTGTTAGAACAATATCATCAACATAAACCAAGAGAACAGCAAAGATAGATTTATCGGACTTGATAAACATGGAATGATCGCACTTGGATTGTACAAACCCAATTTTGACTAAGGTTTGGACAAGTCGCTCATTCCACATACGAGGGGCCTGTTTTAACCCATACAAAGATTTGTTCAACTTACACACTTTACCCTGCTGATTTACATTTAAACCATCTGGAAGGGTTATGTAAACATCTTCCCTAAGATTACCATACAGGAAGGCATTGTTAACGTCAAGTTGGTATAGGGGCCAGTTGTTTTGAACAGATAGACCAATAACACATCGAACAGTAACCATCTTAACGACAGGAGAGAATGTCTCCTCAAAGTCAATTCCTTCACGTTGATTAAACCCTTTAGCTACGAGCCTAGCCTTAAATCTATCTATTTCGCCTGTTGATTTGTATTTTACCTTAAACACCCACTTACAACCAATAGGTTTAGTACCACTAGGGGAGTCTACAATATCCCAGGTATTGTTCTTATAAAGGGCTGACAGTTCTTCATTCATAGCATCAACCCACCTTTTATCTTTAAGGGCTTCTTTATAAGTTTGAGGTTCAACAATTTTATTTATATTGGCAGCAAAACACACATTTTCAGCAGGCAGATTAGAGTAATTAACAACTTTATCATAGCTATATTTGGCATTCCCTACAATAAAATCATCAAATCTTCTAGGGGCCGAGGCGGACCTAGTGGATCTTCTAATGTTTTGAGTACCCTCAGGAAGGTTTGACTCATCATGAACGCTACTTGACTCAGCCCTCACAGGTTCAGTTGGAACCTCTATAGACTCATTAAGCTCAGATACATCATGAATGTCTGATGTATGTTGAGTGTCACTATCAATAGTTGGCTCAACTGTATCACTGTGTTGCTGAGTCATAGTAGTTGAGTCAGTGTTGCCCTTCTCTTCATCATGGGGATTTGTATCACTTGAAGGATCAAGGTTGTCAAAGAAATTTAGTTGATTTAACAAGTTTAAATTAATTTCACCATTAGTGTTATTTTTAAAAGGGAAAACAGTTTCATGAAAACTGACATCTCTGGAAAAAATAAACTTTCTTTGGTCCAAGCTCCAGACCTTATATCCCTTTTTAAAGTTGGAATATCCCATAAAAACACATTTTTCAGCACGTTCTTCAAGTTTATCAGAGATGTCTAAAGTAGTGAAGTAACACAGACAACCAAACACTTTCAAGTGATCAAGAGAAGGTTTAAAACCAAAAAGCATTTCATAAGGGGAACAACCATGTAGCACAGAGGAAGGAAGCCTGTTGATTAAGTATGAAGCAGTAAGCACACATTCAGACCAGTATTTAAGAGGGACCTTAGACTGAAATAATAAAGCTCTTGCAACATTTAACAAGTGTCTGTGTTTTCTTTCAACAACCCCGTTTTGTTGTGGGGTGTAAGTGCAAGAGGTTTGATGAATTATCCCTTTAGATTTAACAAAAGAAGACATTTGAGAGTTAAGGAATTCAGATCCATTATCACTCCGAAAGACCTTGATGTCAACCTCAAATTGGGTTTTAATCAAGTTGTAAAAGCTTTGTAAGTTTTCAAAAACTTCGGATTTCGATTTCATTAGATATACCCATACCGCTCTAGTGAAATCATCAACAATAGTGAGAAAGTATTTGTAACCATCTATGCTGGTGACCTTGTAGGGGCCCCAAACATCCAAGTGCACCAGATCCCCTATTTTTGTTGACCTGTGATCACTTAGAGGAAATGGTGCCCTATGTTGTTTGGCCCTGTGACAAATGTCACAAGGATTGGCATCATTTGATTCAGTTTTAATTTGTAAGATTTTTAGCACTTGTTCAGCTGGGTGACCCAGCCTTGAGTGCCAGAGCTTTATGCTTTCAGTTTTACTTAAGCAAGAAAAATTAGTGCCTAGGGGATTACCACAAAAGTACAAGCCCTCAGCTTGTCTACCAGTCACCAGGGTTTTCTTGGTGAAGGAATCCTGAATGTAACAAGTATTCTCATCAAATATAACTCTAAGCTTGTTATCTTTAGCAAGTTTATACACAGAGATGAGATTCACATAATATTCAGGCACAACAAAAACATCCTTTAGGATCACAGACTCAGACAGTTTAAAACATCCAATTTTAGTAACCTTAGCATCCGTTCCATTAAGGTGTTTAATGGTTATATTATATTCAGTGACATCTACCAAGTTGAACATGTTTTTACTGGACATGACCATGTGTTGATTTGCCCCGGAGTCTATGATCCAGTTCAGACTCTGGCTAGAGGAGTTCACAGAGTTAAAACAGACAAGATGTTTGAAGTTAGAGAAGGAATTAAAGCATTTACCTCCCACATTGGATTTACTAGGATCTTCAGTTTTATTTTCATTCAGCAGCCCTAGCAACTTGGAAAATTGATCAGCAGACAGAGTGTTTAAGGGGCTACTACCTTTATCACTCACAGAATTATTCACAGAAGGGCTATTCCCATTACTCACAGAATTATTAGACTTAGACCACTGACTGTTTGGTTTTTGTCTATAGTTAGAAGGATAGCCATGGAGTTCAAAACATTTATCAACAGTGTGCCCAACCTTATTGCAATGAGTACATTTAAGATTAGGGTTGGGACCTTTGTTAAATTTTTTTCTGTCATTAAAATTGTTTGACTTAGCAGCAAAACCTACATTAGGAGTTTTAGACCCACTATTTGATCCTCTATGGGACTCTTCTCTAGAGATAATAGAGAAGGCAGTTTTAATGGTAGGTAGAGGATCCCTAGTCAAGAGATTAGTTCTAACAGGTTGGTAAATGTCATCAAGACCCATTAGAAACTGCATAAGTTTGATTAACTGATTAAACTCATTGAACTTGGATGAAGCATTGCAAGTACAAGAAGGCAACTGAAGCATAGCATCAAATTGTTTCCACATAGTGTTAATTTTGTGATAGTACTCCGAGACACTAGAACCATTTTGATTCACAGAGTTGATTTTTTGATATAAGCTAAACACAACAGACCCATCAACTTTATCATATGTGTCTTTTAAATCATCCCATACTTCTGAGGCAAGTTTAGAGTAGACTTGCCCAACATATAATTCATCAGAGACAGAGTTCAAAATCCAGGTGAGAACAATAGAATTGCATCTATCCCACTGACTAGCAAGCACATCATTGTCTTTAGATTTAACACAAGTTCCATCAATGAACCCTAGTTTGTTTTTAGCCATTAGAGCAAGTTTCATAGCATTAGACCACACCACATAGTTTTCAGTTCCTTTAAGTTTAATGCTAACAATTGTGAGACCACTAGAGTCACTAGCATGAAGATATAATGGGTCACTAGCATCCAACTTGCTAATCAAGGTAACAGCAGTCTCAGTTTTATCAGTCATAATGATAAAAGAAAAAAACACAGAACAGATAGTGAATGGATAGCTGAACAGCAGGTATCAAACAAACAATCCACAAAAAACAGTCAACACAATCAAGGTAACAAACAATAGATAAATAGCCCAAAACAACCAAAGCAAACAAGGTAACAGACACCGGCGAAGCCTGGACAGAGGTCCGATCAGAGGTTCATCACTCAAGGTGCCTCCGCAGACAATGACCAGGGAGCCACAACTCGACAGACCAAACACAATGCAACAGAGTGAGCCCTCTCTGTGTCCCAATAATCAAACCGGTAAAACCTAAAACCGGTATCAAGGATGCCTAGACGCAAGACAAAATGATGCAATAAAAAAAAATTAAAGAGATAAAGGAAGGAACAATCTCACAGTGGGTGCAAACAACACCAGCGGACCAAGGCTTGTAACCTTCACTTAGGGTTACAAGCGATTGATCAGAAAGCCAAAACGGATCCTGTTAGTTTGCCCAATAAGGGACTAACGAGGGTCTTCTTCAAGAAACAGAGCAAACCCCCAATAATTAGGGTTCCAAAACCACACGAGCAGCACCGATGAACAGAACCAGGACCAAGCCCAAACCCTAGATTTTAGGATTTTGATCACAACAGCAGGAAGAGAAGGGTAACACCGTGAGTCAAGGCCGGCAGACTCAAAGACTACCAAGACCTCAAGAGTCGGAAGACCTAGGTTGATTTGCAGAGATCAACCGTCACGAGAAGCAGCGGAAGAGCACCAGAGCACCGATTTAACCTCGGAGCTCTGATACCATGTCAGAACTTGAGAATCAAAGACTTTTATTATGAAAGTTCAAAATCAAATACAATAACTGAATGATTAAGTCATCACAGATTAACAGCAAACAAAAGAGTAAAGGATCTCCAACTGGATGATCAATACAATCAATAGACAAAACCTAGGCTCACGAATGTACGTGTGAGACTCCAGGAAACGATCAGAGAGCAGCGAATGACAGGAGAAATGAGATGCTCGAATGGATGACCACCAAGGGACCAAACCCCCTTTTTATCTTGCTAACCCTAAGCGATAACACCGGAGCCCAGCTGGCAACAGAAGGATGCAACGGTAATAAGCCCAAGACACAGCCCAAGACATCAAGCAACCATTTGAAGGAGCAGCCCATCCTTAATAGCCCAACCTCACAATTAAAATAAACAAGAGGTTAAAAAAGGGATAAATAAAAGGATCAAACAAGAAATATAATATGCACATTTATACTGGATAGTTAGGTATTTTAACAGTTTCTGGTTAAAACGGGCTGTTTTATAAAGTGTTAATTTGGTTCGGATTAAAGCTAGATGGATTATGAACAAAATGGGCTCGCCTTTGTTGTCAAAACACTAAAGCAAATCTTATTAGGAAGATTTTATCATTTTTCATAATAATAAAAAAAAAACAAGTGTTACAGTGGTTGAATCCAGAATCCATAAATATTTGATTGTTTTATCTGGGAACGCATGTGATCCATCAAATATTAAGTAAATAAATACACAAGTGGTTTTTTTAAAAAAAAAATTTTTAATAAACTACCTACTCCCTCTCTAGAAAGTAAACAAGTGGTTTTTTTTAATGACTACCTACTCCTTCTCTAATGGCTGCCAGCCAGAAGATGCACAATAAGATTAAAAAAAAAAAAGATAAAAGTTTGAACAAAAAATTGCAGAATTCACTATAAACAACAGTTTCAATAGTTGTTTCTGTGCACTCATCAATTCATTCAGATCCGTATCACACACACACACAGCTCCCTGTTTAAGTGATCACTATAAACCATGGCTGAAACTCTTGCAAATGAACTCCTCAAAGTTCTTGTTAAGAAGATGACCGATGAAGCCTTCAAGCGAATTGCTCGTGCTCATGGCATTTACAACGAGCTCAAGGAGTTGAAGAAGACACTCTCCAGAATCCAAGATCTGCTTAACGATGCCTCTCAGAAGGAGGTTACCCATAAATCTGTCAAAGAATGGCTGAATGCTCTCCAACATTTGGCTTACGATATCGACGACGTACTCGACGACGTGGCGACTGAAGCTATGCGTCGTGAGCTCACCCTGCAGGAACCTGCAGCATCCACCAGCATGGTAAGAAAGCTCATCCCATCATGCTGCACAAATTTCTCACTAACTCATAGGCTGTCTCCCAAGTTAGATAGAATCAACAGAGAGTTAGAAAATCTAGAAAAACGAAAAACGGATCTAGGTTTGCTTAAGATTGATGAAAAGCCAAAAAATACTAGTAGAAGAAACGAAACCTCTTTGCCAGATGGATCTAGTGTTATTGGAAGAGAGGTTGAGAAAGAGAAATTGTTGAACAAGTTGTTAGGGGATGATGGGTCATCTAAGGAAAATTTTAGCATCGTACCCATAGTTGGTATGGGCGGGGTAGGAAAAACCACTCTGGCTCGACATTTGTATAATGATGCACAAGTGAAGGATCACTTTGAACCCAAGATATGGGTTTGTGTTTCTGATGATTTTGATGTATTTAAGATAAGTGATATCATCCTTCAATCTATGACTAAAGAAAGTAAGGAATATAAAGATTTAGATCAGCTTCAAATGGCTCTCACAGAGAAGTCTAAGGACAAACGATTTCTACTAGTACTTGATGATGTGTGGCATGAAGATGATGACGATTGGGAAAAGCTAGTGCTCCCATTTCGTTCATGTGCCCATGGAAGTAGGATAATCATGACAACTCGTAAAGAAGAATTACTAAAAAAGCTACATTTTGGTCATCTAAACTCTCTTGAGAGTTTGTCGCATGAAGATGCTCTATCTTTATTTGCTCTACATGCTTTAGGCGTAGAGAACTTCAATTCACACACAACACTTAAACCACATGGTGAAGGTATTGTGAAAAAGTGTGCTGGTTTGCCTTTGGCTTTGAAGGCAATTGGAAGGCTATTGGGGACGAGAACAAATGTAGAAGACTGGGAAGACGTGTTGAACAGTGAGATATGGAATTTGGAAAATAGTGATAAGATTGTTCCAGCTCTCAGGCTTAGCTACCACGATCTTTCTGCAGATTTGAAGCAGTTGTTTGCGTACTGCTCCTTGTTCCCAAAGGACTATTTGTTTGACAAGGAAGAGTTGGTATTATTGTGGATGGCGGAAGGGTTTTTGAGCCCATCAAATGCAACCAAGTCACCGGAACGCTTGGGCCAGGAATATTTTGAAATATTGTTATCAAGGTCATTTTTCCAACATGCACCTAATGATGAATCACTGTTTATCATGCATGATCTGATGAATGACTTGGCCATGCTTGTTGCCGAAGAATTTTTTTTAAGGTTTGACAACCATATGAAGATAGGCATTGAAGATTTGGCAAAGTATCGCCATATGTCATTTTCTCGCGAGAAGTATGTAGGTTACCATAAGTTTGAGGCATTCAAAGGAGCCAAAAGCATGAGAACACTTTTAGCGGTATCTACTAATGTGGATCAAAGTTGGAACTCCTTTTTCTTATCTAATAAGATTCTGGTTGACTTACTTCCTAGCTTAAGATTATTAAGGGTTCTTTCTTTGAGTCATTTTGAAATATGGGAGGTACCGGAGTTCATCGGTAGTTTGAAGCACTTGCGGTATCTTAATTTATCTGGAACTGGAATCGAAGCGTTACCGGAGAACATTGGCAATCTTTATAATTTACAGACATTGATTGTTTTTGGTTGCAAAAGTTTGACTAAGTTGCCTGAAAGCTTCTCGAAGCTTAAAAAGTTGCGACATTTTGATATAAGGGATACTCCGTGTTTGGAGAAGCTGCCATTCGGGATTGGTGAGTTGGAAAGCCTACAGACTCTCACCAAGATCATCATTGAAGGAGATGATGGCTTTGCAATAAATGAGCTCAAGGGATTAAAAAATCTCCATGGGAAAGTTTCCATTGAGGGATTGCACAAAGTGCAAAGCGCGAAGCATGCACGGGAGGCGAGCTTATCTCTAAAAAAGATTACTGGATTAGAGCTGCAATGGGTTGATGTGTTTGATGGCTCACGAATGGATACACTTGAAGAGGAAGTTCTCAATGAGCTGAAACCTAATAGTGATACGTTGAAAACGCTTTCAGTCGTGTCATACGGGGGAACACAAATTTCAAATTGGGTTGGTGATCGCTCTTTTCATGAGTTGGTTAATGTGTCAATACGTGGTTGTAAAAAATGCACATCTCTACCCCCATTTGGGTTGCTCCCTTCACTTAAGAGGTTGCAGATTCAAGGCATGGATGAGGTTAAAATCATAGGTTTGGAGTTAACTGGAAATGATGTTAACGCCTTCCGTTCACTTGAAGTTCTAACATTTGAAGATATGTCTGGATGGGAGGGGTGGTCAACAAATGAGGGTTCAGCAGCAGTGTTTACGTGCCTTAAAGAGCTTTATGTAAAGAATTGTCCACAATTGATTCATGTCTCACTTCAAGCACTGCCTTCACTCAAGGTTCTTGAAATTGACGGATGTGGTGATGGTGTGTTGAGAAGTCTGGTTCAGGTAGCTTCATCAGTCACTAAATTGACAATAAGTTTTGTATCAGGGCTTACGTATGAGGTGTGGAGAGGAGTTATAAGGTATCTTAGGGAAGTTGAAGAATTAAGTATCATGGGATGTAATGAAATAAAATACTTGTGGGAATCAGAAACAGAGGCAAGTAAGCTTCTTGTGAGATTAAAGGAATTGAGTTTAGGGGGATGTTCAGGTTTGGTAAGTTTAGGAGAGAAAGAGGAGGATGACAATTTTGGGAGCAGCACCCTGTTATCTCTTAGAAGTTTGCGTGTATACTCTTGTGATAGCATAAAGCGTTTATGTTGTCCAAATAGCATTGAGAGTTTGGAAATTGATGGTTGTTCAGTTACAGATGTCTACCTACCAAAAGAAGGAGGGAATAAGCTCAAATCACTTCGTATAGTCAATTGTGCTAAACTTCAGGGGAAAATCAACAACACAAGCATGCCAATGCTTGAAACCCTAGAGATTGATAAATGGGAAAATCTAAGATCAATCAGTGAATTGAGTAACTCCACTCACCTCACCAGCCTGGAGATAATAGGATGCCCACATATCGTGTCACTTCCAGAGCTTCAGCTATCAAACCTCATCCATTTGGAAATATTTAAATGTGAAAGTTTGGAGTCATTACCTGACCTATCAAACCTCACCAGTTTGTCAATTAGAAATTGTGTAAGTCTGGAGTCATTACCTGAGCTATCGAATATCACCTTTTTGTCAATTATTGATTGTGAACGTCTGGTGTCATTACCTGAGCTAAAGAATCTCGCCTTGTTAAAAGATCTGGAAATTCATGGTTGTCCAGGCATTGATGTTTCCATTCATTGTGTGCATTGGCCTCCCAAATTGTGTTCCCTTGAACTAGAAGGGTTGAAGAAGCCCATATCAGAGTGGGGGGATCTGAATTTTCCAACTTCCCTTGTTGACCTAACGTTATATGGTGAACCCCATGTGAGTGATTTTAGTCAATTGTCCAACCTTTTCCCTTCTTCTCTTACATCTCTGGACATAACTGGATTTGATAAACTGGAATCACTATCAATGGGACTCCAACATCTCACATCCCTTCAACATCTCATCATTTGGGGATGCCCAAAGTTGAACGATCTACCAGAGACGCTGTTACCTTCACTTTTGAGTTTGAAAATAAATTATTGCCCAAAATTGAAAGAAAGGTGTGAAGGAAGAGGCTCCCACTACTGGCCACTCATCTCTCATATCCCCTACATTAAAATAGACTAGAGGTACTTGTTTATTAAATACCCTCTGATTTCCATATGATAAACTGGTATTCTCAGACATGGGCGTGTTTTTTTTTTTTTTTGTTGGAATAGGATTTGTTGCTCAAAACCTAAAATTGAATTTTAATGATGACATTAATTTATGTTGAAATCACTTTTCATGAGTTTAATTTTAACTTTCGTGAGTTAAATTTTGACTGCATACATTGTATTAATTTATTGTTATTGTTTTGTTTGTGATTTTTGTTGATCTTGCTTTTGTAGGTTGATAGGGTGTGATTTTAAGTTGTTAATCAGTTGATTTGTGTGATAGCACGGTTAATTTTGTTTTTTGGTTGCTAGTTTATCCTATGGATGTGAGTTGACTTTAGTTAGGGTTTTGGTGTGGTTTGTAGAATTATTGAAGTGTTATAGGAATAGATAATGAAATTTGATTGAAGTTACTTCGAGTCTCGATTACAAAGTTGAATCGGATTCAGAAGTTGAAGATACAAATTAGGGTTTTAGATCTGCATTTGGTTTGATTAATTTAGGCATTTTGTTTACTGTGGAGTTATGATAAAGAAAACATAGCTAATTTAATTAGTTGTATTAATACTTGATATGAAGTATGTGAATAACTTATATATTACAACTAAACTTTTGCAGGAACATATCCTAAAGGATCTTCTGGGTGATGGAACATTCACAGTTGACCAGGTCAAATTCAAGAACAGAGAAAAGTCTCAAGGTGTGAATTTTCAGGGGAAGTATCTTGAGTAAAGTGCAGTAAAACTCGCGCATATAATTACTGAATCAGCTAATAACAGACGAAGTGTCGATGACATAAGTGTAAGTTCCTTTTAAGTCAACAACATTTGACTACCCCATAATATAACAAACTAGTTTTGATTATTAGCATTCATGATATAACACAGGATTTATTCATGAAAATCAGTTGGATTCAATATTCAAAGTGAAGGTCTTAAGAAATTGTCAAATATCTAAGTTAAAGGAAAGGGTCAAAGTGCTTGATGATGGACAAGATCATTTCTGGTAAGCTTATACTTTTTCCCCATAAAAATTATGGGTGGGTTGGATAACGAGTTAAAACAGGTTCGGGTTAATAATATTGTTGACTTTTTAGTAGGGTTGAACTGAGGCGGGTTGGAGTGTTGGACTCTGGTACAAACATTTAAATTTTTTTTTGACCTTATGGCGAATTAATGTTTTAATTATGATTGAAAAATATACTGTTTAGAATAGTCGTAACTTTTTCTAAAGGAGTGTTTAAAAAGTAACATGTGTTTTGATTATGTTTTAATAACTTTAGAACCACTTGTATGGTTGTTCCTATTCTTTTGTACGTTTTGGGGTAAAATGCAAATAAGGTTCCCCTCCTGATATATATTTTTTGCCTAAAAGAAGTCGCTCAAAATATCACAGAATTATATTACACACACATATTATTTGGTTGAGCCCGTAGCTTAGGCTAAGGGGTATGGGGGTCATGGTTGGGTGGGTTAAACCACGGCAACCACGACCCTCCCATTTGAAAGTTTTAAGACAAACATAAATTAAAAAAATAAAGAGGATAGTGGTTTGGGTCATGACCACACCCTTAGTGTAGTGGTTTTGGATGATGGATTAGAGATTGATGACATCATACCTATGTGGAGGGTCATGGTGGTCATAAGGGTCACGACCACACCCTATAGCCTTATTTGTTATATATAATTGAATATAAAATAATGAGGCTGGCTTGAACGAAGCATACATGAGTGTTTGAGCCATTGATCTTTCAAGATCAATGGCTCAAAGAAATCCAGTGGCATTTTCGTAAATATGAGATTCAAACAATTGAAGAAACAAATAGCAAAAGGGTATTCTGGTCCTTTCCCACTTGAACTCCTCTCCCCTTGATTTTCAAACGTTTATAACTTTTTTATACGTTGATATTTTTATTTAAATTACGCCATACTAAATTCTTTTTACATGATTTTGAATATTCATTACGTATGAAAGAGTTATAGCCGTTTGAAAATCAATGGGGAAGTTGTTTAAGTGAGAAAATGACTAAATTACCCTTCAAAGCAAGGACACTTGTCCTCCTCCCTTGGTCGCGTACACTTGGTACAAATCTTATGTCTTGTATATGATCCTTTACCTAAATAATATATTTAGTATATTTTTCCATAATATTGATATTGATAGTATTGCTATATAAATTTGCTCCCTAAAAATCATGGGCCCTACCCTCCACGGTGGATCTGCCCATTTGACTCGTTATCCATGTAGTTAAATTTTACAGTCCAACCCACCAGACATAACCACATCAACCATTAAATGAAGTACAGTTTGACTCTTGAGGTCAAACAAATTAAAATCGACTTCAAAATTGATTACTATAATGTTTTGAGAATATTTTTTTTAGCTGGTACAGAAATGCAACAGGATCCACATCATCTTCAATGGAAAAAGTTGTTTCTGTAACATTCTTGTTATATTGAATTTGAAAAGCAAAAGGTTTGGCCATTAATATCAAAGTGTATTGTTTGACCCTTGAAGTTTTTTAATTGCAGTTGAAGAAAGAAGACATTCTATCAAGGTTTCTGCAAATCAACAACACACATTCAAAATACTTCATAATTGGTGGAAAGGAGGCTGGCTACATCTATTGCCATAATTTGGTTCATTTACATGCTCTGCAAACATCCTGAGATTCAAGGTAAGGTTGAATAAGAAATCAAAGAAGCATCAAACATTATTTTGACTTGTGACTTTTTAAAAAGTAGTTTTAAAAAAAAAAATGTTTGGATTAGGTTATGGGGTGGGAAAAGCCAATAAGTTAATAAGTTGTTTTTTAAAAAAAAAATATTTGGATTAGCTTATCAGTGGATTAGCTTAGGGCAGAGGGTAATTCTGTAATTGTGTTTTGAAAAGTTATAAAAAGTTCCAAAAAGTCACAAAATACTAACTTTTCAAAACTGACTTTCCTTCTGTACAAAAAGTTGTTTCAAAAAGTTATTTTAATTACCCAAACATTATTTTGACTTAAAAAAGCCAATAAGTCAATAAGTTGTTTCAAAAAGCTTAGCCAAACATGTCCTAAATCGCTGGCAGCCTAGTATCTAGAGGTGCAGAGGTGCACAAAACGGTTTCTTCTCTAGCCAGTTTGGTTAAAATGGTTTTTTCTCTAGTCGGTTCGGTTAATCGAACAAGCAGGTTTATCTCATTTTTTCTTTAACCCGTTTTTTCACATTTCATCATTAGCAGATGTCCAAAGGTGAATGATCTACCAGAGATGCTGTTACCCTCACTTTTGAGTTTGAGAATCAGAGGATGCCCAAAATTGAAAGAAAGGTGTGAAGGAAGATGCTCCCACTACTGGCCCCGAATCTCTCATATCCCCAAAATCGAAATAGACTAGAGGTACTTGTGTATTGAAGACCCTCTAATTTCCATATGATAAACAGGCTTGTCTTATGCGTGTTTTTGTTGGACTAGGTTGTTTGTGCTCAAAACCTAAAATTGAATTTTAATAATGACAATAATTTATATGTTGAAATCAGTAATCACTTTTCATGAGTTTAAACTAATATATTGCTGATAAGTTGAAAGGATGGAAGTCGATTTTGACACAACCAATCTTAATAATCGGTATTTTCTTCACTTGTAGATTCCTGTTTATTACACATATCAAGTTGACTTTTAGTTTCGTATGTTTTTTTTTTTTCTTAGCCATTTTCATTATCGTTTTCATAGGTTGGTGTATTGAGTTTGTTGCAGGGACATATAACCATTACATCCTAAAGGATATTCTAGGTGATGGAACACTCTACAGTTGAATGGGACAAATATGAGAACAGAGAGATTTTAGCGGTGTAAGTTCCTTTCAATAAACCTGGTTTTGATTATTGGTATTAATGATATAACACAGGATTCATTCATGAAAGCATGTTGGATTTGACATTCAAAATTGCTTTGGGAATTGATCTTGACAGCAATTAGCATAACCAGGAAATTTAAGGAATTTTTAAATATCACACCAGAGGCTAAGCTAAATGTATGAAGATCAAAGTGGTTGATGAGTTTGTTTGTTAGCTGATCTAGACCAAGACTGAACAAATGAACAGGGGACAAGATGATTTCTAGTAAGCGGATACTTTTTTTCCCATAAAATCATTGGTGGGTTGGGTAACGAGTCGAAAGAGGTCTGGGTTTTGAAAAATGGTTACCTTTTTAGTAGGGTTGAAATGGGTCGGGTCAGGTTGGATTGTTTGACTGAGATGAAAACATTTTAATTTTCTTTAAACCTTATATCTAGTTAATTTTTTAACTATGATTACAAAAAACAAACCATTTTTAATAATAGTCTAACTTTCTTTTAATAGTGTTTAGAATGTGATGATTATAATCTTGTTATTTTTAATTTGAAAGCAATGGGTTTGCCTAGTAATGTCAAATTGTGTTGTTTGACCCTTGACTGCAGTTGAAGAAAGAAGACATTCTATCAAGGTTTCTGCATAGCAACAACACACATCCAAAGTCACAGATGTTGAAGAATTTGCAAACAGTGTGAGTGAAGAAAGCCTAGAAAAGATACAATATCTTAATGCAGATTTTAACGAAACTCTCAAGACTCTTTCATGCAGTTCCCATGGTATGCAATCTCAAATCTTTATCAATTTTTCATACTTTGACTTAACTGGCCGGGTCTTTGACTAATCAACATGGTTACTAGTATTTATTGGAGTAAGAGGTTCAAAATGGATCTCGTTGGGTCAACCCAAAGCTCTTTTTGTCTAAAATTAAAAAAAAGTTATTGATAACTAGTTTTAAAGAAGTATTATTTCAATGATAGTCTAATTTTGTTTATTAAAATATTTTCAGGGGTTTTATGTTTCAAAAATACACATTGGATAACTTTACATCCTAAAAAGGTAATAAAAAAGAGAAGTAATACAGATGTTGCAATTTTTCATATGCCCAAATTTATATGCTTTACAGATATGGATGATGCATGATGTATCTGATGGTTATGTTGTGAAGAAGGAGGATACTGCAGCTTTATCAGAAAAATGGTTTCGTCAAATTGTTGTTTCTCTGAAAGCTTCTTTAAGTTTAAGGCTTTTAAGGTCAGTACAATACAACCCATATCGACCATTTCCTTTTCATTTGGATCATGTAACTGAACTCTTGATTTGTAAACTTTTTTGTGGTCTAGTTTAAAAGTCAACCTTCATGTTATGCCATTTGACCAAAGCAAAAGTGTCTAGATTATCATAAAACGTATATCGATTACTAGTAGTCAGAGGTTAAAATGGCAATTTACTCTTGAATTTTAATGATAACAATAATTTATATGTTGAAATCAGTAATCACTTTTCATAAGTTTAAACTAATATATATATTGCTGCATAGAATGTTGTAAGATTCTGTTTATTACTCTGTTTATTTTCAAGTTGACTTTCAATTTCGCTTTTTTTTTTTTTTTATCTTAGCCATTTTCATTATCCTTTTTGCAGCTTGGTGCATTGAGTATGTTCAATGATTACATTTCAATACGGAAATTACGTTAGCTGATTTGATTTTGGTAAACATGTAAATTAAGCATTTTCCTCGTTAGCTTAGATCAGAAGCTTCTGTATAGCAGAACAACAGAATATCTTATATATTACAACAAAATTTTGCAGGGACTTAAGACCATGACATCCTAAAGGATCTTCTAGGTGATGGAACATTCACAGTTGACCAGGAAAAAAATGAGATAAGAGAGATTTTAGCAGTGTAAGTTCCTTCCAGTCAACAACATGTGACTACTGCACAATACAATGACCTGGTTTTGACTATTGGCATTCATGATATAACACAGGGTTTATTCATGTTGGATTTGATTTTTAAAGTTGCTTTGGGAATTGATATTGACAGCATGTGTGGTTTAACTGAAGGAGGTCTTAGATATGTAATGCTTTTGATGATGTAACTGCATTGACTCTCAAACGGTATGTTGACATAACAAGGAAAACTAAGAAAGCTTTTAATATTAGACCAGAGGCTAAGTTAAAGGGAAGGGTCAAATTGGTTAACTGAAAGGAACTTATTCACAAGGTACCAGATGATTTTTGGTAAGAGGATAGTTTTTCCCCATAAAAATTATGGGTTGGGTGGATAACGAGTTGAAAGAGGTCTAGTGGTTAACTTTTTAGCAGGGATGATATGGGTCGGGTCTGGTTGAATTGTTGGACTAACATGCAAACACTTTCATTTTCTTATAAGCTTATTTCTAGTTAATGTTTCAACTACGATTATAAAAAGAATTTATATATACTATTTATCATAGTAGTCTAACTTTCTTTTAGTAGTGTCTAGTAAGTGTTATGTGTTTTGATTATATTCTTGTTAAAATAATTTGAAAAGCAACGGGTTTGGCCACTAATGTCAAAGTGGGCTGTTTGACCATTGACTGCAGTTGAAGAAAGAATTTGCAAGGTTTCTGCATATCAACAACACTAATGTCAAAGTGGGCTGTGTGAGTGAAGAAACCCTAGAAAAGATGGAGTATCTTAATGCAGATTTTAACGAAACTCTCAAGACTCTTTCATGCAGTTCCAGTGGTATGCAATCTCAAATCTTTATCAATCTCTCATACTTTGACTTAACTGGGCCTTTAACTAATCAACATGGGTACTAGTAGTTATTGGAGTCAGAAGTTCAAAATGGTACACAATATTGGGTCAACCCAAAAGCTCTTTCTGTCTAAATTTCTAAAAAAAAATAATAATTAGCGTGTCAACGAGAGAAATATTATTTCAATGATAGTCTAATTTTGTTTACCAAAATGATTTTAAGGGTTTTATGTTTCAAAAAAACACATTGGGTAACTTTACATCTTAAAAAGGAAATAAAAAAGTGAAGTAATACAGATGTTGCAACTTTGCGTATATGCTCTTGTGTACTAGCATAAGATAATACCATCATATGCAAAATTTATATGCTTCGCAGATGATGATGCATGATGTATTTGGTGGTTATGTTGTGAATGAAGGGGATATTATTGCAGCTTATCAGAAAAATGGTTTCATCAAACTGTTGTTTTCATCCAGAAAGCTGATCCCTTTAAGTTTAAGGCTTCTAAGGTTAGTACAATACAAACCATATTGACTATGTGCTCTAGTTTAAAAGTCAACCTTCAAGCTATGTCATTTGACCAATGCAAAAGTACCTAGATTATCATAAAAGTATATTGTCCGAGTACGATTTTGACATGATTTCCTGTTTTTATGTAGAAAGCACACGCAGGACAAAGAATTTGTTTCGACAGGGAATTTGCGTATTGGCAGATGAAGATCTTTGCTTTCATTCTGCTAAGTTGTTTCAGTTTCAAGCTGAACAACTAAAACAAAACTGCAAAGTTTGAAATGATGCTTAATCTTCACATTGACAAAAGGTTACTACTTGTAAAGACTTGTCACTAATAAGGTTTTGTTGCTAATGAAGAAGACTCGCCAAAGGAACCCTTGAGCTGTTACAAGTTGTGTCTGGTGGCATTTGTCGCTCATGGGCGAAATTACCTTGATGGCAACTTATAAGCGATGAAGAATCAATGGTTAAGAAACTTGCATATGATGACAAGTTACCAACTGATGAAGAGAAGCCAATGAAGCAAATCACCTCTACTGAAGATTATTGAAGAAGTCTCGCCAATGATAAAGAGATGTCACATGTCAGCCTATCATTCGATGAAGACAATATGCTGAGAAGATGTTATGCGTAACTGTCACTTGTCAATTCCGTACATCTCAACAAGATTATAACCACATGTGCCGCATTAAATTTATTTATCACTTGACCCCATAGCTTAGTGTGTCAAGCTTTTGAGTGCGAGTTCAGTGCGTGGCCTATATGTGTGAAACCTTACAAGGAAATTTGTAAGTTACCATCTTCATAGCTAGAGTGTTAGCTAGGAAAGTGTATGTAATTATAACTTTAATCTGCAACTAATTTTACATGATGTATTGAAACACTCGATATTGGTTAATGCAATACCAGTGGCGTGGTTGGTGCTGGTGACAACAATAATGGTGGAATCGAATGGTAACAGTGGCGGGCTTGGTGCCGGCACCGATGGTGACAACGGCGGTGGCAAAGGTGGCAGTGGTGACAACGGTAAGGGAGTGGAAGATTCAATTTCCTTTGCTAAATTTCTTCACAATTTGGAAGAAACACCAACCAACCAAACATACTATCATTCGAATTCATATTCCCGTTACAAAGAACTGAACCAAACAAGTTAGAAAAATAGAACTGATAAATGAATTTACTTTCCATTTTCATTGAATTCGAAAAAGAAAATAAATGCTATTGCAACTTTAGTTTTACATAAATAAGTTTGAATGCAGGTTCAATAACACCAAGGATCCAATATCTAGATAAAGAAAAGGCTAGTAATGAGGTAACAGAACAATAGGAATCATAAAAAGTCAAACCTGAATGAAAAAAAAATTATCATCAAGAGATCACAAAAACCAAACTCATATCAAGAACCTTATTTAAACACACACACAAACACACAGCAAGACAAACTCCAATTAAGAAACTAAGCAAAACTAATGTGTTCTATTTATTTGAATACCATGAAATGATACAAAAGTCCAACTAAATAAATTTTGCTCTATCAGCCATAAATCCTACAATAATAACGCTACAATAAATTACATTCGTTCGAGTTAACAAAAACACAAAGTTCTCAAATGAAGACCACGATCGACCACAAAAAAAGTTGTTCATCGTGTGAGATCCCTCTTTCCTCCTTACTTGATGCAGATCATATACCAACAGTTGAAAACAAGTTAACTTGTTTTCATAAAGTGCAGGATTAAAATATCAATCAACAGTTGATGCGATTTCTTCTCCCGCTTTATTCGTTGCAGCGTATAGACTCGCGGGTTGATCAGTTCGGTCTTTTTCTGAAAAGGGTACTTTTGTATTTAACCCATAAACAAAATCTTGACTTTTAGGTTCAAGAACATTAACAAAACCGGCAATGTTACTATGAATATAAGATTTCGGATTCTGCATTGCGTATCTAACACCAGCTTGAGCAGCAAAATGCATCACATGAGTAAAATGTACAACCTCAAAGAGTTTGTTCAGCAAAACGGTGTCGTTTATGTCCCCTTCCACAATAAAAATCCCACTTTTTTCCAACAAAACTTGGCAAACCCTTTGAGGGTAGGATCGTAATAATTGTTAAAAGGGTAAATTACATTTTTCGTCCTTTATGTTTGTATCGAATTGCAAATGATAACCTTTAACTTTACTAATTACAGTTGCAATCCTTTATTCGAAGAACTCATTACACGTTAGGTCCTTTTACACTAACCTAGTTAAAAATTTCAGTCAACTCTGGTCATGTGCATTGCACATGAGGGCAATTTGGTCATTTTAAGCATTAATAATATATAGTATAATAAATAGAATAAAAAAACTTCGAAACAATTAATTATTAGTTAATCATCTGCTGAACCTAACCACAACCATCTCCATCTCCTCCACCACCACCGTCCCACCACCACCCAACCCGTCGGAAACCACAATAACCACCACCAACTTCGCACACAACCTCCAACATGGACATTTTCTACATCCACAACGTCAAATTGGAAAAAAATAACACTATCCTACAGTACCGGTGTTACTCCCCTGGATCTAAACTCGACTGCTGTTCGTCATCAACCATCTCCGACGAGTACTTCCGTCAGCTTCTTTCCGTTATCGTCAGTCCTCTCTTCATTTTTCTCATCGGTAACGTCATCGTTCTCACTCTCGTACCCAAATCCAGTCAACTCACCGGCAATTTCAGCACCGGAACCGATCTGTACGAAGAAATTGTGAATAATGAAGTTCAGTTGTTCTAACGGAGGAAATTTTTATTAGGATAAACAAATCATATCTGAAGAAAACATTAAACCGATTACTCGTAACTTTGTGAAGAAAACGAAATCAAAACTAGTGAAAGTGTAAACAAAGTGTTGGATGATTCGGTTTCAAATCTGGATCTGAAAGTTACCGGAGAAGTAGAGAGAGAATTATAGAGAGAGAAAGTAGAGAGAGAATTTTGAGTCTTGACCAGATCTAGGTGACCGAGCAAATGCTGAAGATATATATTAATGTTTTATTTTTTTATAATTTAAATAGATTCGGTAAAAGACATAAACGCCCTCATGTGCACGCACATGCTAACTTTAATTGAAAATTTTAACTTGGTTGGTGCTAAAGGACGTAGGGTGTAATGTATTTTTCAAATAAAGGACTGTGACTGTAATTATTGAAGTTAAAGGTTATCCATTGCAATCTGATACAAACATAAAGGACGAAAAATGTAATTTATCCTTGTTAAAATTGTCTAACCCTAAAACGCAGTCATCATGGCGTTTCAAGATGGCGCTGACGTGGGTTTCGACGAAACCAGCTGCTCCAGTGACCAAACCAGAGCACCCTGTTTTCGATCGGATGTTGACTGATGAATTGACCGTTTTCCCCATCCGGATCCCTATACACACACAGCTCCCAGTTTAACCTAATCGAACAGAGAGTGAGTGAGTCATGTAAAAAATAGGGATATTAGAAATGTAACCTCTGACACAAAAATTGTTAAGGCGTTGTATATTAATAAAATAAATAGTAAAAAGTATATCTAATTTAATAAAATGAAAATATGGATATACAAGAACCTATAGGATCTGTATGAATAACAGCCAACAACAATGTAGAAAATAAAAAATCAGAACATTCCTACTTTTTTAGCTATTTTCAAAGTGAGCATTAGCAGCCAAAAAGATCCGGATGGATCCCAAAGATACAGTCAAATTAATAGATTAACTGACCATTTTCAATAGCAATCTGCATAGTACATATGATGCAACATACAAATCTATACTAAAGTTCTACTTTTATGAACAAATAACAACATAATTAGTTAATAAAAGCTCATAAACTTTCCTGAAAAAGAAACGGGTCAGTGGATCACTCGTTCAACGGTATATGAAATTTATACATATAAATGTATGATTCTAGGTTTATATCAAAATCCATATAACCTGTTATTTACAAACTTTTTTTTCATTGAATCAATTAAATCGAAAACCTCGACTTTTAGGTTCAAGAACCCTAATTTAGCACTCATCCCCAATTTAGACATGAAAAAAGATCTACAGGATACTACAACATGAATGTCGATCTAGCTATGCAGTTATAGCGGTCCAAAATCAAATAGTGATCAAGGTCCGCTATACAATATATAGGTTATAGCGGTGGTATAGCGGTAATTTTTATATCATGCATAATATATATATATATATATAGAGGCCGGTTATCATACAAATGCACTTATCGTACATTACGTACGCTACAATCTCAGCCGTCCGATCATCTTCCTGCATTGAATTCGCATGTTTTTTTTGTACCACATGCGAAATTGTTACAAAAAAACAACATGCTATTTCATCAAAATTATCACATGCGAAATTGGTATAAAAAAACATGCGAATTCATCAAAAATTATCACATGCGAAACTGGTACAAATAAACATGCGAATTCATCAAAAATTATCACATGCGAAATTGTTATAAAAAAAACATGCGATTTTAAAATGCGGGAAGATGATCTGACGGCTGAGATTGAAGCGTACGAAATGTACGATAAGCAATATTGTACAGTACTCTTTACCTATATATATATATATATATATATATATGAAAAATATTAATAGTAATATCAAAATTCAATTTGGAAAGTCCAGACTCCAGCGATTTAGGAAGTGGAAGTCCAGCGATTTCTAGATTTAGGTTCTATTTTGTTGAACGATGAAGAATCAGGCAACCAACGTCCAGCGAAGAAGACTTCAGGCCTACATTTAGGTTTAATTTTGGGTTTGGGCCTTTATTTTTGGGTTTATTTCAAACAAATAGTTGATTAATGTGGGCTTTTGGGCTGATATGTAAATAACGCTAAAAGCTGATGTTCTAAACAAATTAACAGCCTGAGATATGCTCCAAAGCCCCACATAGTTAAACACCGAAAACAAAGTCGTTTCAAAAACAGAAACAAAAAGAGGCATCTTTCATTGAGGCATTAAAACAAACACCTGGTGTGCATGTAAACTCAATAACTAAAATCCCTTCCAAAACAAGCGCACATACGTCCCTAATTTCACATCTGCGGAAAAAAAACCCACAAAGGGGGCAATGATTGAAATGAAAACAGCAACTAAAACGGAGGTATAAATTACTTTTTGGGGCCGTGATTATGGGGAAAAGTGGTGGTTCGAACGCAAGCACACACCTGATGTGAAGAACAAGTGCAACAGATTAGAAAGATCAATCAACTGAATCTCTCCTCCAGCTGTGGTTATCTCATTCATACTAAACTCACCTGAAACAGGAAAGGTAGACCGTATGTTGCACACGATGTTAGAATCAAATGAAGGGGCGATTTAAACACAAATTCAATAATTATCTGTTTAAGCTCCAAAAAAATCATGCAAAGAGGTAAACTTTCACGTTCCTGAAGTGAAATTGAGAATATAAATCAAGCACTAACAAATTAGCACACATAAGAAATTCAAAACTATGTGATAACAATATGGTAATATGGTGTTACGTGGATGAGTGGATGTAAAATTCTGTGATAGCTGAGGACTGACCCAGTGGCGGAACTAGAATAAAAATTCAGGGGTATCCCAATTTTTTTTTATCATACATTCATACAATAATAATGAAAAAAAAAACACGATAATAAATAAAGTTAAACAAATGCCAAGGGTCGTTTCTAAGAACTCGGGTGCCCTCGAGGGCCCGTGCAAGTAGAAAACATTGGCCCCTACAAACTTAGTTATAAATAGAACCATAATAAGACATTTTTATGAGCTCTGAATATGAAAAAACTAAATAATCTATTTTTACTACTTTTTGTTTGGTTTTGAATTTGACTAGTGGTATATTACTCGCGGGCTGCATCATTTGTAACGATATCAGCTAATGTTATTCTAAAGTAGGCTAGATCAAACGTAAGCGATATCTAATCGTATAATTTAAATACTAATCTAATCATATAATCAATTAGAGAAATTTGTTGATTTGATGAGGCTTTAATGATTGTGATCGTGGTAAAAATACTGATTTAAAAAAATAGAGAAGTTTTGACTATTTTAAATAACCAAATAAGTTGTCAAGCCAACTTAAAAAAATTACATTCTCTTGGATATAAACGTGAAAATTAAAGAAAATAATAACAATCAAAATTTACATTCCCTTAGATATAAACGTGAAAAACAAATAAAATAATAATAATAATCAAAATATTATATTATATTATATTATATTATATTATATTATAATATAACAAAAAAATAAGAACGCAACTTTTCATACGGTTACCTAAATGAACTTGAAAAGTAAAGAAAAACAAAAATAAGTAGAAGAAACCTAAAAGAATAATCTAATAAATAAGATACTGTTTTCTTTTCTTGTTGTAAATCATAAAGTAACAAAAAGAAACTATTATTTTAGTATTAAATTTAATATTTTGATAGTGGGCTACTTGATAGACTTAGGGCCTTAGCCCTTATGGGCTAGAGCTATGAGTATTGGTACATGTTACACTTGCTTTTAATTAAAAGCACAAAAACCAATTCATTATTTTAAAAAACTTACTGTCATCGTCTTCCTTGTTTAAACTCAAAACCAAAAATGAAACACAACGTTGCTTGCTGGAAAATTTTTCATTTGACTCTTTCACTCATATTTATTCTGTTTAGGGGTATCCTAATGTATGTTTGATGGTATCCCGTACATAAAATGAAGAAAAAAGGGAAAAAAATATAGTTAGCCAAGAAAGTTGAGGGGTATCCTGGGATACTCCTGGCTCTGGACTGACCTCAGAGGCGGATCTATGCTTCAGCCAGGAGTATCCCAGGATACCCCTCAACTTTCTTGGCTAACTATATTTTTTAAAATAGTCAAAACTTCTCTATTTTTTTAAATCAGTATTTTTACCACGATCACAATCATTAAAGCCTCATCAAATCAACAAATTTCTCTAATTGATTATATGATTAGATTAGTATTTAAATTATACGATTAGATATCGCTTACGTTTGATCTAGCCTACTTTAGAATAACATTAGCTGATATCGTTACAAATGATGCAGCCCGCGAGTAATATACCACTAGTCAAATTCAAAACCAAACAAAAAGTAGTAAAAATAGATTATTTAGTTTTTTCATATTCAGAGCTCATAAAAATGTCTTATTATGGTTCTATTTATAACTAAGTTTGTAGGGGCCAATGTTTTCTACTTGCACGGGCCCTCGAGGGCACCCGAGTTCTTAGAGCGACCCTTGGCATTTGTTTAACTTTATTTATTATCGTGTTTTTTTTTTCATTATTATTGTATGAATGTATGATAAAAAAAATTGGGATACCCCTGAATTTTTATTCTAGTTCCGCCACTGACTGACCTGGCTCCTGTGCTTGTTCCCATAATACGCAGCCATTGGGTTGGTGTATAGTTAAAGCTTTGAGAAGTTGTCTACGCCTGAGTTTCAGAGTTTGTTGTGGATTCAAGTAACGGGTTTGCGAGACTAACAGCTGAATGGTCATTATTATAAGTTGCATCCTCCTGTGAAGCTTCCATTCGCATAGCTTTTAGTCTTTCTCTTCTCTTAGTTGACTCTTCCATTGACCTTGCTATGAATTATCCTCGAGAATACATAAAAAAAATGCATGATTGTATACAGCAATATAAGGAATGTGAAATAAGGATGTGTTTGTGATATTAGAGGTGTCGAATAGGTGAAATTTTACAAGTTGGCTAGAAAGGAAACATGTTAAAGAGGTAAAAAGAAAACTCGTCCTAAATGGACAAGTTGCTTTATATTTTTGAATTTTGACAGACAGCATACTAACTGATCAGCATATTTGTTAAATCTAGTTATTAATTTTTTGACTTAATTACTGTTTTCGTCCCTTTGGTTTGTCAAAAATCACTATTTCAGTCCATTAGTTTAAAAATTGCGATTTCAGTCCCTGTGGTTTCACTTTCGTAACCATTTCAGTCCACCTCATAACCATTTCAGTCCCTGTACTAACAGAATAAATGGATTGAAATGGTTACGAAAGTAAAACCACAGGGACTGAAATGGTTACAAAAGTGAAACCGCAGGGACTGAAATCGCAATTTTTAAACTAGTGGACTGAAATAGTGATTTTTGACAAACCACAGGGACGAAAACAGTAATTAACTCTAATTTTTTTGATAAATGATTTCATTAACGTGCAAACTAAAATATATATATCAGTCATGCATGTCTCTACATAGAATAACTATATATCAGTCATGCATGTCTTTACATAGAATAACTATATAATTTTATATCTTATTACACATTCAAATGACATAATTGATTGTTTGATTGTAGTGGTGATGCATATCTTTTACATACGATACCTATATAACGTGTATCTTATTACACCCTCACAGCTTAAACGTGAGGAAGTCAAACATTCAAATTGAAGTGAAAAAGACAAAAAAAAAAAATACATATTTAAATCTAATCATTTGCATTTATTTTGTTTTTCTCTTCCTTTTCTTTTGTTACATATGACTTTACTAACGAGCCATTAGTAGATCTAGTTAAATTGTTTTATCAGACGTAGGATTGTCCCTTGTAAATGTCCACCAAAAGAAGTTGCAATGAGAAACAAATCACAGAATGAGATGTAAGAATCCTAAAAACTATTCATGATAACATCATAAACTATATCAGCCATTCATATGTATTAGGATAAATGTATAATTTTAGTTTGTAGTACACCATGGCAGTTTAAACTTGAACGAAATTCTCTAAAGAAAGGTGATGAAAAGCCCTCTGTGAAGATGTTAGCATACTACGCGTTAGACGGGACATGTAGAATGGGTAGTTAACATATTGCTATTTTTTCACAAGTGTTCATCACGAACAAGAAAAATAAGAAAATCAATGTCTTTAATTATAACATGTGCACTTATTCTTTCAGATAAACCCAAATTAGCTTGCACGTTCAAATTTGGTACTCATAAGTTGTTTAGAATGATTCATCTAAAACTCAATATGCAACGGGGAGGGTACACATATATAATGTGGGAAAAAAAGTGATATCAACCACTACACCTATTAAGGAAGTCTGCTCCGAACACCGGAGGAGTAAAGAAGCCACACAGATTCAGAGATCAGGAAGTATCAGAAGAGTACTGACCTTTTGATCATGAAACTTCCATTCCAGAAGCTCGTGAGAGAAATGGCTCACAGGATTTCAAAAAAGATCTACGATTTCAGAGCTCTGATGTATCTGCTCTCCAGGAGCCTGCTGAAGCGTACCTTGTTGGACTGTTTGAGGATACTAATCTGTGCCTGATTCATGCTAAAAGAGTAACGATCAAACCTAAGGATATCCAGCAACCCAATCGTTCAGCATTGGGTTCATTGTCTGTAGCTTCATTAAACGATGCAGCCAAGATTTCAGCAAGGATAGGTTGTGAACTGGACTGTCTTGGAGATTCGGAAACTCCAAAGTTTTTTCGCAGTAAGAGAAGGGGGATTGGGGGAAACCACTGTGTTTTTAGTGTCTTCCAAATTACAGGTTCTAGAAACTTCCAAGGGTCTTCCACCATTGACTTGTTGAAAAAACGACCAGGCCGGTCTTCTGCCGATACATGATTATGGCCCCGTCCTCGCCCTCCACCCTGCCCTGGCCCACGGCCTCTCCCTCTCCCGAAACTTAAACCCAAGGTCATATTCTTCTGAATCATATTGTTCTGAACCACTGGTGAAGTGGGTTTGTGGGTTAGGAAAACCGACACCTCGTAGGCCATAGTAACTAACCTCTAGGGTGAGGACTGCTGAACCAAAAAAAAATATTATGTAAATTGATAGGAAAGGCAATTTAATGCATGCCGAAAATATAAGAAAAATGAATATAAGAAAATCAAAGTATTAAACTACTATTGTATGTCTAAGAAGTGGAAATTTCAACCCATTTACTTTGAATGGATCAATTCCAGTTATATATGGGTAAAATAACATTCTTTTAAATTGCTTAGAACTAAAAAGGGAACGGGTCAAACAAACTGATAGTTGCCCAAAGTGTAATTGTTATACATAAACCTTCCTAAATCAATCACTCAAAAATTAAGAATGTTACTGCAATAATATAATATGACTAAAATGGTGGGTAAAACCGACCCGTTTAGGATCGCACGACATGATCAACCATTTGATATTCATATTGCTACCTTAGAAACAGAGCACCGATTTAAAAATTTTCATACTTGTTTTGTGATAATATCAGAAGTTATGTGCCTCTAATCCAATCATCTTAAAAGGTGAATTAACTAAACACAAATTCAATAATTATTTGTTTATGCTCCAAAAAATCATGCAAAGAGGTAAACTTTAACATTCCTGAAGTGAAATTGAGAATATAAATCTAGCACTAACAAATTAGCACACATAAGAAATTCAAAACTATGCGATAACAATAAGGTAATATGGTATTACGTGGATGAAAAATTCTGTGATAGCTGAGGACTGACCTGGCTCCTGTGCTTGTTCCCATAATACGCAGCCATTGGGTTGGTGTAATAGTTAGAGCTTTGAGAAGTCGTCTACACCTTAGTTTCAGAGTTAGTTGTGAATTCAAGTAACGGGTTTGCGAGACTAAAAGCTGAATTGTCATTATTATAAGTTGCATCCTCCTGTGAAGCTTCCGGACAACGGGTTAGCCAATGGGTGATCTGACCATAGTCACAGATACGGTCGAGTGACAAATACCGATTTGGGGTAATTGGTTGATAGAAACAATATAATTACCCTTAATACTGTAAATTATAACAATGTGTCGTTTTGTGCAATTCGAATGACTCGCCAGTATTTCCCCGCTGATAAAATTTTTCTTAAACATGTTTCAGGTGATTTACTGTGAATCAGGGAAAAGTGCCGCGTAGCACTACCAGCTTGAAGAAAGTGGCTCAGTAAATAAATAAACATGTTTTTGTAAAACAGGGATTTCCAAGTGAAATTTCCTTTATTGTAAATTATGGGGTTTGTCCCAATTTGTGAAATAAAATAAATTGGGCATTTTCAATTAAAAAGATCCTATTAAAAATATCCGCTGCCAAAATAAACAATACCACGGATTTTCTGTCCGGCGGCTCCTGAAACGGGTAAAACCGGGTCGGGGCCGTGACATCACTAGTCATCACCTGCAACCTCTCCCCTCCCTCTGCTGCTAATCGACTACCACCACTGCCTGCCATTACCACCAAACCGCCATCACCATTACCACCAAGGGTTCAACCTTAGTTTGAAACCCTAGATCCAGTTGAAATCAGAACAACCACCTATCTTCTCTCTCTATACCCTCTCTCTTCATCACCAACAACCACCGCCATCACCACCAATCGCCACCACCTCACCACCACCTGAATCGAAATCAGAAGCCCAAGTTGTGTCGCCGTCATCTATACCCTCTTGCCGTCATAACCAGTTAACCACGGCTCCACCCCTCCACCCTCCACCCTCCACCCTCCAGCGCCTCCATCACCACCACCACCAAACCACTTTGCCGCCGCCAGAAGCTAAACATTTGCTGTGAGAAACAAACACTTCAAAGATAAATGAGATAGGGATGAGAGAGAGAGAGAGAGCTCCAACCAGTCGCCACCTCTGGCCACACTTTACTCGCGACTGACCTCCGGTAGTTCCTCACCATCGTTCCCAGCCTCAACACCTTTTTCTTGCCTTGATGTCAGCCCTTTCTTCTCAAACCTAGGGTGGCAGCGGCTTAATAGATAATTTGGGGGGTGTTGTTAAAGATAATCGCAAAGTTGAGATTATTTCTTGATGTCTAAACCTTTTTGTTCATATAATTTAGGGGTGTCGTTAATTTGTTATGAGGGAAAAGGTTTAGGGTGTAGATATACACGTTCTACATATAGATGAGGGTTTTTGGGGATGCATAAAAGAATGTATGCACAAACACTTCCAATTTCAAATTATAATATCAACCCTACAAAACCCTCATCTTACTTTCACTTTCTAAACCCTAACCCACCTCCAATCCATTTTACTATATTTCATTCCGTTTTCAAATTCAAACAAGGGTTTTGCAATTCAACCAAAAGGGTATCTGAATCACCCAACAATTCAACGAAACATGTGGTATCAGCTGGGATTGGAATGGAAGGGTTACAGGGGAAAGATGATGAAAAGAAAGATTATGGGTTTTATATACGAAGGTGTGTGGGGCTTGCTAAAAAGGCTATTGGGTGTACTAGCCCTAATCCTATGGTGGGTTGTGTCATTGTTAAAGATGGGGTAATTGTTGGTGAAGGGTTTCATCCCAAAGCTGGTCAACCTCATGCTGAGGACTTACTTTTATGTTGCTTTTTTTTAAGTCATATTTTTTTCTACTCCAAGTTGACATTTTTGAAAAGAATGTTTTGAAATGAAAATAGCAGGATTTTGTTAACTTTTAGATAGCTACACTGCTACATTGAATTGAATTATATTTATGTGTTTTTTGATGTAGTTTTGTTGTGGTTATTATATGCCAAACTACCAAAGTTTAGTAATCTATGGTATAATTTATGAAAGTATCAACTGTTATGTTTTTCCATTGAATAGAGATTAACATATATACACATGATAGAGCTAAAGACTAGGAACCAGTAGCTACAATCAAGGAGCAAAAATAGTGCAGAATATGGACTAATAAAATACAAATACAACAAGCATTAAATGTGGATATTCATTCTGATTTGGTGGGAGACTCGGTTTTGACCGAGTGTGCTTCAATATGCCCCCGCAAGATGGACGAGCGTGAGAGGAGACCAATCTTGGATGTTAAAAAATGGAACCTTTGACGTAGAAGAGGCTTGGTTAGAGCATCCACAAGTTGATCATCTCCTGATATGTGTGTGACGCGAATGGTGCCATCTTGAACTTTTTCGCGTACGAAGTGAAAGTCGAGTGCAAGGTGCTTCATGCGGGAGTGGAAGACTGGATTTGCTGAGTAGTGTGTTGCACTTAAGTTGTCACAGTAGATGGCAGGTGTGACTGTGGATTTGAGACCTAGTTCAACCAATAAGGAGATTAGCCATTGGACTTCGGTTGTGGTGGAAGCCACAGCGTGAAATTCTGCTTCGGTGGATGATCGAGCAAGTGTTGGTTGACGTTTGGAGCTCCAGGAAATCGGGTTTTGACCGAGATAAACGATGTAGCCGGTAGTGCTTCGGTAAGAGGGTCGGTCACCGGCCCAATCCGCATCAGTGAAAGCGTGAAGCTGCATAGGGGATTTCCGTTTGAGGAAGATGCCATGATGTAGAGTGCCATGTAGATATCTTAGCAGTCTTTTTAGAGCTTCCCAGTGTACATTTGTTGGCTTGTGCATGAACTGTGAAAGTTTATTCACTGTAAAAGAAATGTCAGGACGTGTTAAAGATAAATATTGTAGTGCACCTACGAAAGCCCGGTATTCGGTTGGGGACGGGAGGGGTTCACCATCCAGGACAGTAATATTAGAGGAAGCCGACATCGGTGTAGGTGTCGGTTTGCAATTACTCATGTTAGCTTTGGTGAGGATATCAAGGATGTATTTGGATTGAGATAGGAAGAGACCATGGTTGTGAGGAATGACCTCGATGCCCAGAAAGTAGGAGAGATTGTCAAGGTCCTTTAAAGAGAATCTGGCAGCAAGAGTTTGAATGAAAGATTGGATGATAGATGGATTTGCTCCGGTGATGATTATGTCATCAACGTAGACAAGAATGAAGATGGGGGAAGAAGTAGCTTTGTTGATGAAAAGAGAGGGGTCGGATATAGAAGGTTTGAAGTGAACCGATAGAAGGTAGGTTTTAAGTTCGTCATACCAAGCACGAGAAGCTTGACGAAGTCCATAGATGGCCTTGTTAAGTTTGCAAACGTGGGTGGGATAGGAAGGGTCCACGAAGCCGGGTGGTTGAGACATGTAAACTGATTCGGTTAGGGTGCCTTGAAGGAAGGCATTGTTTATGTCAAGTTGGCGTAGAGGCCAATTGTATGAAGTGGCTATAGCAAGAATAAGGCGTAGAGTAGCCGGTTTGACTACGGGACTAAAGGTTTCAACATAGTCTAGACCGGGGCGTTGATGAAAACCTTTAGCAACAAGATGTGCTTTTAGGCGGTCTACCGAGCCATCTGGTTTGAATTTAGTGCGGTAGACCCATTTGCATCTAACAAGGTTAGTGGCGTTGTCGGGAGGAACAAGGGTCCAAGTTTGATTGCATTTGAGGGCATCGAACTCGGTTTGCATGGCATCTCGCCATAGTGGTTGTTTGAGAGCTTGGGTAATATTAGTGGGTTCGGGAAGAGTGTGAGTAGTGGAGTGGTATAGAACAAAATCAGAGTTGTGGTATTTCGGGTTGGGTTTACGAGTGGCTCGAGTTTGGTAAGAGGCAGCGGGTTGAGGTGGAGAGGAAGTGGGTTCTGTGGTTTGGGAAATATTAGAGGGAGATGAATTTGAGGGAATATGTATGGGGGATGAAGTGGTGGTTTGGTCGGTGGTGTGGGAGGGCTCGGTGGGCTGTTGTGGGAGTTCGGTGGGGGTGGGTGGAGGTGGTCGTCTTTGGTAGGTGATGATTGGTGGGTTGGAGGAAGAGGGTGCGGAAGTGGTGGCAGCGGGTGTGGGAGTTGGAGAAGAAGGAGGAGATTGGTTGGGAAGTGAAATTGATTGAGTGGTAAGGGGTAACCAAGTGTCGGTTGATGGTGGAGCGGGAGTAGAGGTTTGAGAGAGAGATTCATAAGGGAAAATATGGTCAATAAAGTGGACATGACGGGATGTGTAGATTCGATTTGTGAGCGGGTCAAGAAGGTGAAAAGCACTTTGGGAGGATGAGTAGCCTATGAATATGCATGGTTTAGACCGAGACTCGAGTTTGTGTTTCGAGTATGGGCGTAGCCAAGGGTAGGATAGACAACCGAAACCATGAAGTTTTTCATAGTTGGGAGTAGTGTGAAATAGCCGATAGTAGGGGGAATCATTGTTTAGAGTGGTGGTGGGTAATCTATTTATGAGGTAAGTGGCGGTGGTAAAGGCAAAAGGCCAAAATTTGAGGGGCATTTTGGCATGGGATAACAATGATAGGCCGGTTTCGACAATGTGGCGGTGGCGTCGTTCGGCGTAACCATTGTGCTCGGGTGTGTGAGGAGGTGAGGTGAGATGAGAAATGCCACAAGAAGCAAGATGAGGGGAGAGTTTAATGTATTCTCCACCATTGTCTGAAAATAATTGTTTTATTTTGGTTTTGAAATAATTTTCAACGAGTTTTTGAAAACGAATGAATGTGTTAAGAGAATCTGATTTGTATTTTAATGGGTAAATCCAAATATATTTTGTGAAATGGTCAACGAAAATAATGTAGTATTTGTAGCCATCGAAAGATGTAATGGGAGATGACCATACATCGGAAAACAATAATTCTAGAGGAGAAGTAGAATGCAAAGAAGATGAGTGAAAAGGTAGTTTGTGACTTTTATTGATGCAACAAGAATTACAAGTTTCATGCTTGCTAGAAATAAAAGGGACAAAGGATGCTAAAAAGTGTAAAACTCTTGAATGTGGATGTCGGAGGCGATGATGCCATGTAGACTTCTTGGTGGTTTGCAAGTGAAAAAGTTGTGGAGACTTGGTGGAAGAGAGCTCATATAGACCATGGCTAGTGGTTCCCCGAAGGATTGTTCGGCGAGTGGGAAAGTCCTTAATGACAAAATGAGAAGAAAAAAATAGGATTAGTATGTTGTTATCAAGACATAATCTAGAGATAGAAATAATGTTGCGAGATATAGAGGGAACACAAAGAACGTTTTTAAGGATGATAGGGGTATTAGAAAAATAAAGAAGCATAGTGCCAACATGAGTAATTTTGAGAGACGAACCATCACCGATGATAAGTTCCTCGGTACCGTCATATGGACTATGCATGGAGAGTGCATTGAGATCATTTGTGATGTGGTGAGAAGCACCACTGTCCTTTAACCATGATAAATCGGAGTCCACTGTGGGGTGAGTAGCCATCAAATGTGCTTGGGGTTTTGGTTGAGTTTGGGTTCGGTTATAGGTTGGGAGGGTTATTTGTGGATGGCTTTTCTTAAAGGATGGGCATGAAGTGAGTGAGTGACCCGTGGTGAAACACCATTGACATTTACCAAGGAATGGGCGCTGGGTAGAGGCGGAAGATGGAGTGGGAAGTAAGCCAGGAGCATTGCTAGGTGGTCGTGAAGGCCATTGTTTGGAAGAGGGACGGGTATGGGCTGCAAAGGCGGATGCCGGTTGGTGAATGGAGGCGGAGTCGGGTGGGTGTTGTGAAAGGGAGAGTTCATGGTTAATAAGTTTTTCGTGAAGTTCATGAAAGGATATGGGATTGTCACGAGCGTGGACTGATTCAATCACGGGTTTGTAGGCTTTGGAATCTAGTCCTTGAAGGATGATATCAGTGACATCCTCTGGGTCCATCGGTTTTCCAAGAATAGCCAATTCATCAACAAGTATTTTGATAGTTTGCATAAAGTTTGTGATGGATTGGTCAGGAGTTTTGACGGTTTTTTTGAGTCGATGTTGAAGTTGTTTGATGTGGCCTCGGGATGGAGAGGCATAGGTGGATGCGAGAATTTTGCAAGCATCAAGGGATGTTTTGGCGTTGGTGATGAGGGGCACAATTTCGGCAGAGAGGCTGCCAACGATTGCCCCAAACAGCAGGCGGTCTTGGTGGTACCAGGTGTTGTAGTCGGCATGTGGAGTGGTGGAGCCATCGGTATTTTTGGTTGGGGGTGGAGCAAGGTAAGTTCCGTTAATGAATTTGTAAAGATCTAAACCTTGAAGAATAGCTTCTAGTTGGGTTTTCCAACTGAGATAGTTGGTGGAGGTTAGTTTGAGGGAGGATGGAAAATTAACCATAGTGATGGTTTGAGGTGTGGCGGGGGTGGTAGAGACTGGGGTGACGACCGCATTGTTGGAGTCGGACATGGTGTGAAAGAAGGAAGGGAAAAATCGAAGGAGGGAGGGAGAATTAAGGTTGGTGAAACCTGGCTGATACCACATATGAAAGTATCAACTGTTATGTTTTTCCATTGAATAGAGATTAACATATATACACATGATAGAGCTAAAGACTAGGAACCAGTAGCTACAATCAAGGAGCAAAAATAGTGCAGAATATGGACTAATAAAATACAATTACAACAAGCATTAAATGTGGATATTCATTCTGATTTGGTGGGAGACTCGGTTTTGACCGAGTGTGCTTCAATATAATTATGAAGTTTAATGAACTTGTCTAGTTTTCTTGTAACCACATTAGATGTTTATCCGTGTCGAAGAAATCACACTTCTTTTTCTTTGAAATTTGGAAAAGTTGCATTCTCGCACAGTCACATATTTGTTTATTCTCGCAACATATAAATTGCACACAACTGACCACTTCGATCTGGCTCGGTTAGGATTGTATAAGCTCATAGAGATCATAATATATATTATGAACTACCTAGTCGCTACGACAATCTATTTAGTTGAGTTTGGATTATCTATAATATTTATAAGTTCAGAACAATCATTTAAATGGTGAATCTTGAATAGATTTCCTACCTTACAGGTTAATAGACTAGAAACAGAACTGTCAAGATGTATATGCACAAGAGTTAAACTTTAGAGTAAACTTCCGTTTTGCTCCTTGTGGTTTGGTCGTTTTAACGGTTTTGCTCCAATCTTTTAAAAATAGCCATTTTACTCCCTGATCTATAAAAAGCTTATCTCTATTTCACTCCCCGCCCCTAACGCCGTCCAATTCAACTGTTAAATCCTGGTCACATGCCCCTCACATGAGGGGCATTTTAGTCTTTTACCATTCAAACTTATTAATTTCTCTTTTTAATTTTCACACACTTTCTCTCTCACAACCCCACCCACACCATCACCTCTTCTTCTACCCCCAAACCACCACCACTAAACCCAACTCGCAAACGGATCTTTCCCTAATTCTTTAACCATCAAACCCAATAACATCACCATTATTCACTCACAATTATACACCACCTCCTTGCTTCTTGACGCAGAAGCTGTCACCAAAATAAGATCAGATCTGAAGTAGAAATTTGGGCTGCCGTTGAAATTACTGTTGGATACTGAAGTTAGAGTCAAAATTGAAACTTTGAGGACGAAAAAAGTTGGAATTCGGATTGAATGGGATGGGATTCATAGCTTGATTCCAAAGGGTGGTGGGACTGGGCGGAATACGACGGTGGCGGCTACTGTAACGCACTACTACAAAAACGAGCAAATGATGCGGGTAAATTGGCTATAAAATGAGGTTCTAGACCCGCATCTTATGGCATAGCATCTTATGGCTATAGACCAAAAGATGCGGTTCCAAGAGATGTGGTTCTAGACCCGCATCTTTTGATAATTTAACCGAAAACTACTTTTTTCAAAATATTCAAGAGATGTGGTTCTAGAACCGCATCTTTTGATGTTTAAGCTAAAAAAAATATATTGTATTTTTTGTTCAATTTTCAGAAAATTTTATTAATAATTCCCAATAAATTCCTATTATATACAAATTATCTAAGAAAAAAATTAATATATACAAAAAACAAATTAAATTAAACCAATATAAAATAACCCAAAAATATATATATTACAAAGGTTTCAAAGTCACATAAATTTACAAAAGTTTCAAAGTAACACAAAGACATGTCCCTAAAGATAAAAGTGATATACAATAACTTCCTAAACGGATGTCTTCATACTTGCAACCCAAACTGACGTCTTCAATTCATACTTGTAACCGGAAACCGTAGCAATTGCCTAACAGAACATAACATTAGCTTAATAAAATGAAGCTTAAAAATATATGCAAGTGTATATATATAATATATGTATTAATTTCAAGCTATCTAATTCACTCTTTTTTACAAAACTTGACCTTTAAAGTCAAAGAGTTCTTACAAGGAGAAATGTAACTAGATAATCCAACTATAGCAGATATAGCATTGGCCTGACCAGGCTTCAGCGTGGTCAAAATCTTGGCAGGTCCAAAATTTACAATCCGTGTTTTAAAGGCAGCATCCAACAATATATCGCTCGACTTCACATCTCTAGGAAAATAAACAGTTTCCAGCAACCCATAAATAATCAATTAAACAAAACACTTCAAATACTACTATAGAAAAGAAAATTATACCAGCTCACCATGACATATGAAATAAAGTTGTTCAACTGCATTGCCTTGTTCCATAATTACTTCCCCTGGGAGAAAAAAAAAACTCCACATGCACTTTAGTTACCTGAAACAAGATTAGTTTAACAATTGGTTGTATATTAATTAGTGTATTCAAGCAAGTAGTAGCTCAGGATATAATATGGCCGGGTCGGGTCGGCCCATTTTCGAATGATGGTACTTACATCGTGGAGTTGAGGTAGGCGTAGAGAAGAAGCCCGTCAGCATAGTGAGGTGTGTCGCTGGCAGCACATGAAGATCAGCTATCATTTCATCTTTATTAGCTTCAGCATTGCAAAGAATCATGCTAGAAGCACTAGCAGTCTAGCACGTGCAGCCAGTCAGCCACTACGCCCTTGTCAACCCGACCCATATTGCCTCCCCTTAGAGATGTTCGTTTAATAGGGATGAGCTCAGTACCAACCGGTACCGAAAATGCAGTACCGAAAATCCCCAAAAGTGGGTACCGGTACCGGGGAAGTAATTTATAGAGATGAGCTCAGTACCAACTGGTACCGAAAACACCGTTTATAACTATTAACGTGCTGGAAGTCACAATAACAAGTTTATAGGGTCTGGCAAAAACCTCATTGTGATTCTCAATATCTGATTATGTATGGCCAAAATAACAGATCTGGAGAATCAGATAAGATGCTATTGTAAGATAATATTACTGAGAAAAAACATTACATCCTTCAACATAGGGGCTAACAGAGTAACTGAAACCGTGGATCAAAACGAAGATGAAAACCATGATCCGGGAAGCTTATAATGACATCTATCTTAAACGGATCCTATACCAAACAAAAACTGCAACGCTATAAAAAAAACTTAAAAAGGAACATGTGTTAACAACAAAGCACGACTAAAAGAAAACACCATAATCATCCCAAATTAAATTAGTCATGTTGGTGCACTTGTGTCTGTACTTTGTCTGTTTTTTTGTCTTGTTACTGAACGATGTCTTTGTTAGTCTGTAAGTTTGACCAAGTCAACCATCCTCCGGTTTGACTTGGCCAAAACAGTCAACGTTATGTTTGTAAGCTGCTGGGTCGAAGGATGTGCCATCGAAGGATCACTTATATCCTTCGATGATGAGCTCGATAGATAGCTTTCGATAGATGGACCACGAAAGATCCCATCTTTCGAGGTATATGTTGATCATTCGAGCTGTTCCTGGTCGAAAGATGATCTTTCGACCGGTCTGCATGATCCTTCGACCGGACCTGCTGTGTTTGGGTATAAATACCCGTGTGTTGTGTTCATTTCGATAGACCACATGGATGACAGTTAGCAGAGAACACACACACACTTAGAGAGTTTACAGGACTGATTTGTAAACATTGAGCTGTAACCGGACCTTTCATACGTTTAATACAAGTGGTGTTAATCGTTGAGTCTTGTGTGTTGATTATTTGCGTGTTCTATCTCGGTTTGCTATCTCGGTTGGATTCCGCACAACCGGGTTGGTTTGTACACAAGGATTAGGCGACTAGATCCTCCCCTAGCCGGACCTACAAGTGGTATCAGAGCCTTGGCTCTTCTCCTTGTTAAAACCGAGTGTTTTCGGGTGTTTCTCGGGTTTTAAAGTTCATATTTTTCTGGAAATATTGCTGTTTTTGCTGTTTGTTCTTATAAAAACCTTGTCACATTCCATTATCACATGTTAAAAATGGGTTTTTAGTGAAGTTTCAAGCAAAAACGGGTTTCGGTTTGTTGACGGTTTGCAGAAATATTCATATTTCTGGGTTTATCTTCAACCGATATTCAAGTGTTCTTCATTATATTACACCTTTTGATCTTTAAAATTTGAATATTAAACTTGTTTGTGTGTTGGGAGTTGTGTTTTGATTAAAATATTGGGATCATTACCCGGTTGGTAAAAGACCTGCATGTTCAGACCTGAAAGATATGGTCTGAACATACTTTCTGCCGAAAGTTCTCACCAACCCGTCAACTTTTCACCAACCTGTCACCCATTGTCAACTGTGTCAGAGGAAGTTCGAAAGATATCATTCGAAGTCGAAAGATCATCTTTCGACCAAAGGAGGTTCGACAGATAGTTATCCTTCGAGCATCCTTCGAAGTGTGAAACTTGTCTTTCGTTCCAAGGAATATTTTCGAAACATATATCTTTCGGTCCACTGCTCACTTTCGAAAGACTAGGATCCTTCGATTGGGGAGTCTTTCGAAGTCATCTTTCGTGTGTATCTTTCGGTCTACAGTACTTTTTCGAAGGATAAGGATCCTTCGGTTGGAGAATCCTTCGAAAACATTGCTCGAAACTCAACAGAGATCTTTCGAACCCTGTTGATCCTTCGAACAGGTGTGGATCTTTCGATCATCAGTCTGTTTGTGCTTAACAGTTTGTGTTTTTCAAGTGTCTTTCGACAGGTATCCTTCGGCTGATTAAAAATGAATCCAAGGTGGAATACTTTGGTAAATACAGATATGTATTTTGGTACTCCGTCATCTTCCGTACCGGTATCTTCACAAGCTAATGCAATTTCTACCGGTCAATGGGCATTTGTATCAAATCAAGTTCCAAGTGTTCAAAGCATTCTCTTAAGCGAAAGTGAAACGGGAAGTTTGAATAGACCTCCAAAGTTGATGCACTTATACGAATATCCAGGATGGATTGATAGATTTCATACTTACGTTCTTGGTCAGAATACAGAGTTGTGGTTGCGGTTCATCACAGATTTTGATCAAACAATAGAGGTTGCTGCATCATCTGCTGCTACGTTTGCAGATCTTACAGAAGATCAGAAAAGGGTGTATGATTTGGAAAAGAAGGCATATGCCATTCTCACTCAGGCGTTGAGTAAAGATATTTATCATCAGTTTGTTAGTTACAAGACAACGAAGAGGTTGTGGGACGCGTTAAAGACAAGGGGCGTGGGAAATGAAGCAACACGTCAACTGAGAAAAGAACTGCTAAAGAAAGAGTTTGATGGTTTTACTTGTATGGAAAATGAGTCGTTGGGTGATTTGACAAGTCGATTTAATCACTTGTTGACTGAATTGACAAATTTTGGGGTAGCTACAACTCCTGCAGAGATTGTGAAAAGGTTTGCAGATTCGTTGCCACCTCAATGGAACACCTTCTTGGAAATCATGAAGTACAATGGTACTTTAGCTACAACGAGCTTCAACGACTTTGTTCAAATCCTGGAAAACAAGAATCAGGAAGAAACTCTGAAGGCAAAAAGAATTCCCGTGCCTCAAAATCCTGAAATGTATTTTGGGACTTCTAGCAGTTCTACAAAACCGTCTTCACATGCTCCAATTCAAACAGCCTTTGTGACTAGCACAGACATGTATGGCAATACTATCCAAGTTCCGGTGCCTCCAAAGACAGACATGTATGGAAATCTGCTGGAACCAGTTCCTCAACAGCAACAACAAAGCCAACGACCTCTCAGACCAACGGATATGTTCGGAAATCCGTTACCAGTTCGATCTCCCGCAACAACAGACATGTATGGGAATCCACTTCCTCCTCCTCAATCTACAGTTCCAACAGACATGTATGGGAACCCACTTCCTCAACAACAGCAAGCTTGTTATGGAAGCACATCATCTGCTGGTCAGCAATCTAAGCCAAATACAGTACGGCTCGACACCTCAAGCTTCTCTAAAGTTAGTGTGGAAGTAGCAAAGGAACACATGGAGCTGCTTAACACTTTGGTGAGCGCATACTGTGGGTTAGTGGAAGGTCAGATTGGTAACATTAATCTGACACAAGAAGACTATCAGCAGATAGATAAAGAAGAGATGGAGATGATGGATATTAAGTGGGCCTTTGCAAGTGCTGTTAGGCGAGCAAAGGATTTCATGGAGAGAACTGGCAGAACCAGCTTGGAAAGCAAGAAAGACACCAAGTATGGGTTCGATAAACAAGCCGTCAAGTGCTTCAACTGTGGTGAACGTGGTCATTTCAAGCGTGAATGTACAAGGCCATCTCAGCATGGGAACCAGAATCCTTTCCGAGGTCAAGGCAACAGGGCAAATCAGAACCAAGGAAGGAACAATGAACGAACACTGGTGCCTGTCAATAACCAGAGTCAAGCAGGACCATCAAATGCCAACCAGGCACTTGTGGTTCAAGTAGATGAAGGCTGTGATTGGTCAATCCAGTTGGGAAATGACGCACCAGATGGAACAGCTTGCTTTGCTGAAGTGGTTAATGATCTTAAACACACCAGTGGTGGAGAATCTTCCACCAATGGTGATGTATCTTCTGAAGATGAAGACTCTTCTGGTTATAGTGGAAGCTCGGATGAAGAATCCTCCACTTCAGGGAATGATCAGGTGGATGACACATCAAGTGTGTCAGTCGATGCAAGTATTGATGAGATTTTGGAGGAAGCTGCAGCAGGAATTCAAAGAAGATCTATTTTGGTGGATCAAGCTGCTTATTCTTCGTCTTCTCTCCATTCAGCCTTTATGGCTAATGTCGACTGTTCATCAAGTCAGGTATGTGTCGATGAACCCACTTCTGTTAGCTGTGATAATTGTGATAGATTGCATGTTAGATGCGCTGAGTTGGAAGCAAACATGTCTGAGTTGCAAGGCAAACACGATGCTTTACAAGCTAGTTTGTTTGACTTGCAAGACAAACATGCTTTAGTGAATGATAAGTGGTGCGAATTGCAAAGCAAGCACGAAGCTTTGCAAGAGAAATATGACGTGACTTTTATTCATAATCAGAAATTGACAGTTGATGTCTCCAAGTGCACTGAAGCCAATATGTTTTATGAAAACCATGAAAAGGATTTTAAAAGGATGATTGAAACCTTAAAGAAAGATAAAACAGAACTGACAAAAATGGTTTCCAGAAAACAAACTGACATTAATTTGTATATATCTCGTCTTGAGGTGATGCAAAAAGAAATGGCTTGTGTTAAAACAGAAAGTGAGGCGATCCGACTCAAGTTAGACAGTTATCTGAGTTCTAGCTATGTGTTGGATCACATCATTGAAGTTCAAAAAGAGAAAAAGGATGTCACATGCATAGGATATAAGCAATGTCCACCACCTGTCAGACACAATTATGATGCCATGCCTGATGAGGAGGATAGAACTTTCTTTGAACCATCTGTTCCTCTAGATGTTAATGAATTCGCAGCAGGGCTCGGATACAAGAAAGAAGTATCGTCAGACTCAGATGTGTCAGCAGATACTTTTGTAACTGCTGAACAGAATCAGGATCCTCCAGTTGTGATTGAGGATACTGATTCTTCTGATGATGAGTCTGATGATACTGATTCGGAAAAGTCTGATGCAGTAATCAAAGAAGAGGACATACCTCTTGAGAATCATATCCTATGTGATCCTCCCACAAAACCTGCTAAGACTGTTCCAACCGAGTCCTCATCAGCAAAAGAGTCGGAGAGTGTGGATTTGCTGTACACTCTTGCCGGTGATGATAAAATCTACTCAGACAAAGATTTTCCCATTAAGAATGTTAATCAATCCTTAATCAGTAAAGTCTTTGAAAATTCTACAAGTAAGTTTTTGGGAAAGACAGGACCACATGTTACAGTCACACAGTGTCCTCCTATCCCAAAGGCTGAAGTTAGAAAACAATTTGGGAACAAGAAATTACCGACAGTGAAAACCCAGCAAAATCATACCAATTTGAAAGGTAAGACACCGACTCAGAATCAAAGGAAGCCGAATCAGAAGAAGAAAAAGAATGTGAACTTTGTGAAATCGAAGGGAACGGACAAAATCGAAAAGTTTGCAAATCAATCCAACTTAGATTTTGTCCAGAAAGTAACAGTAATGAAAAGGAATGAACCGAATAGTTCAAAACCTAGTACCTCGAGATCACAAAGTTCACCATCGGCAAGACGACCACATGATACTTCGGGGTTTGTTGAACGAAGATCATGTTTTGAATGTGGAACAATCGGGCATATTGTTCGAAATTGCCCGTATCTTCATAAACAAAAAGGCATAGTTGATGATCCCCGTGGCCCAACTGACCGCAAGCGATCTGTTTCTGTAAAACCAGATCCCCGACTCATAAGAGAAAGGGAAAAGAAACAGAAACGCCATCAGGGCAAGAAAATCGAAAAGGCGATTAAAACCGATGTGGTTCACAAACCATCTGTTTCAGTTAAACCAGATAATTCAAAGTTCTCAAAAACTTCAAACAATCAAACTGGTAACACTCAACAGACCTGGAAACCAAAAACGGTTACTGAATCAGGGGGACCATCACAATTTCCTAATCATCAAAAGGTGGAAGTTATTGTTGTTGATAAAAATGGAAGACCCAAGACCACAATGGCTTGGGTCCCCATCTCCAACTAATCGATTGAGTTTATGTGCAGGGTGTTCCAGGAGGAACTATCAGTAGTCATTGGATTGTTGATAGTGGGGCATCCAGGCACATGACAGGCGACATGAAGCTTCTCTACGACGTCAAATCTATTAGAGGAGGTTATGTTGCTTTTGCTGGAGATAAAGGCGGATATATAACGGGTGAAGGAATGATTTCCAACGGGGTTGTTAGCTTTGATAAGATCAACTTTGTGCAACAACTTGATCACAATCTTCTTAGTGTTTCTCAAATCTGTGACAAGCAGTTCTCAGTACACTTTGATGCTAATGGATGTTATGTGCTGAAACCCGGCTTCAAAATTCCAAAAGAATGGATTCTCTTGTCGGCTCCAAGGATAAATGATTTGTATGTCCTTGATATGAGCCAAGCTATCACAACGTCTGCACAAGCAACTTGTTTCGTTTCAAAAGCCACAGAAAAAGAAACAATCTCTTGGCACAGACGAATGGGTCACATTCACTTACGCAAAATGAATCATTTGGTATCAAATGAATTAGTGAATGGTGTTCCTCTTAAAAACTTCCATCTTCAAGACGTCTGTGTTTCGTGCCAGAAAGGAAAACAAACGAAGAAGCGACACCCTACAAAGAAAGTCAACACGGTGGCTGTTCCTCTTGAACGTTTGCACATGGATTTGTTCGGTCCTGTCAAGCACAAAAGCATTAGGAATGATCAATATTGCCTCGTGATAACTGATGATTATTCAAGATTTTCTTGGGTGGCGTTCATGGCACACAAGAGTGAAACCTTCGGTATTATCAAAAACTTGATCATTCAGATTGAGAATCTTTACAACTTGAAGGTTAGGCGGATACGTAGCGACAATGGTACTGAATTCAAAAATCATGCCATGGCGGAGTTTTGCACTTCAAAAGGTATTCTTCACGAATTTAGTGCAGCTTATACTCCTCAACAGAATGGCGTCGCTGAGCGTAAGAACCGCACATTGATCGAGACTGCTAGGACAATGCTAGTAGAGTCACAATTGCCGATTCCATTTTGGACTGAAGCTGTGTCCTCTGCATGCTATACACTGAACCGAGTCCTTACAGTCAAAAGGCACAACAAGACCTGCTTTGAGCTTATTAACAAACGGAAACCGGACTTGTCTTATCTTGAACCGTTTGGAGCTCCTTGCACAATTATCGATCCTAATGGAAAGTTTGGAGCAAGAGCAATTGAGGGATACTTTCTTGGGTATTCCACTCCGAACTTAAGAGTCTGGAATCTAGAGACTAAAAGGGTCGAGGAATGGTCTGAAGTCAGAGTACAAAGGCACACTTTACCAGTTAGAAATCCTGGTCAGCCTTGGATGTTTGAGTACGATGACTTTTTCAATTCGATCAATGTTGAAGCAGTTGAAGAAAGTGCTGCGGCTATGATGTTCTTCGAGAGTGACAATGCAACAGATTCACCGTTGGTTCGTCCAATTATAGTCAATCAAGAACCATCTTCAGTGAACAATAATGCTCACGACAATGAGGATTTTCAAGATGCCTCCGAATTGAACGAATCCTCAGAGGATGACGAATTTCTTGATGCAGATCAAGGATCAACAGCAGCAGTACATGGTACTTCAGAAGGTACACCTCCAGTGGATGTCCCTAGAACAGCTGAAACTTCTGCATCATCCTCTTCGTCAATTCCGGGCCTTGAATTGATTGTTGATCTGAATCTCAACAATCTGGGTACAAATATTCCAGTTCAAGATAATCCAGAAACAAGGATTCATAATACCCATCCTCAACAAAACATCATAGGAAATGTACAAAGTGGCGTTCAAACAAGAAACATGTTGCGAAACAACAACAATGCAGGCTTGTATGCAACTATCCGAGAATCTGGTCAACAGAATGATTGGTCTTTCGCGTGTTATGTATCACAGGAAGAGCCCAGAACTTGGAAAGATGCTTTGAAAGATAGCTCATGGGTTGAAGCAATGCAGGAAGAACTGCAACAATTCCAGAAGCTTGGTGTCTGGAAACTCGTAGAGAAACCTGCCGGATATAAGAAGATTGGTACCCGTTGGGTGTTTAAATGCAAAAAGGATGACCGTGGAGTCGTTATTCGAAACAAAGCAAGGCTAGTCGTTCAAGGTTTTCGTCAGATTGAAGGGATCGACTACAACGAAGTCTATGCACCTGTTGCACGTCTAGAAGCAATTCGGATCTTTCTGGCTTATGCCTCATTTAAAGGTTTCAAGGTATACCAGATGGACGTGAAAAGTGCATTCTTACATGGTGTGGTAGAAGAAGAAGTGTACGTCGAACAGCCTCCAGGTTTTGAAGATCCTATCCATCCCGATCGGGTTTGGTTGCTCAACAAAGCTCTATATGGTCTACATCAAGCACCACGAGCTTGGTACACAACCTTATCTAATTATCTGCTGGAGAACGGATTTCGCAGAGGCCTTATCGACTGTACTCTTTTCATCAAAGAACAAGATGGAGATCTTCTACTGGTACAGGTATACGTTGATGATATTATATTTGGTTCTACTAATGATGTTTTGTGTAGGGATTTCGAGCGTGTAATGCAGGATAAATTCGAGATGAGTGCTATGGGGGAAATGACTTTCTTTTTGGGCTTACAAGTACAACAAACAGAGTCTGGGATATTCATCCATCAGACTAAATATGTTGGTGACATCTTGAGCCGGTTCCAGATGTCTGATGCAACGCCCATCGGTACCCCATTACCACAAAATCACGGAATTACTCCAGACTTGAAGGGTCAAGATGTTAGCCCCTCATACTACCGCGCGATGATTGGATCCCTTATGTACCTCACAGCATCAAGACCAGATATAATGTACCCAACGTGCCTGCTTGCCAGATATCAAGTCAACCCGAAGGCCTCACATCTTGCAGCTGTAAAAAGGATTTTTCGTTATTTGAAGGGTTGCCCTGACACCGGTCTGTGGTACCCTAGGGATAATAACTTTGACTTGATCGCATTCAGTGATTCTGATTTTGGCGGATGCAAAATCGACGGCAAATCCACAACGGCTGGATGTCAGTTTTTGGGAAATCGCCTAGTCACATGGCAGTGCAAGAAGCAGACGTGTGTCGCTACATCAACATGCGAAGCTGAATACATTGTTGCATCAAGTTGTTGCTCTCAAGTCCTGTGGATCCAACAACAAATGCGCGACTACGGTTTTGAATTCCTAACTACTCCTATTTACGTTGATAATTCTACTGCATTACAGATCACTAAAAATCCTGTGCAGCATTCAAAGACTAAGCACATCGACATTAAGTATCACTTCATACGTGATTGCTTTGAGAAAAGACTAATCGATGTTACTTACGTCCACACCGATGACCAACGTGCCGACCTTTTTACCAAAGCATTTGACAAATCAAGATTTGACTATTTATTATTGGTAAACGGCATTAAGGTCAAGCAAGAGTAAAACCAACATCGGAAAATCATTTTTGTAAATACCTTTGTGTTTTAAATTTGTCTTAGTTTATTGATTTTAGGGGGAGTAAATCCAAATTTGAAAATCCAAAAACATCGAAAAATTTCAAAAACACAAAAACAATAGAAAAACAAAAATGAGTTTCCTGGCGAGCAAAAGAGAAAATGATAGTACATCAGTGGTCTGTCTAAACCTCTTTAATCCTTAAATGAAAAACGATAAGCAGCTCTATATAAGATGTATCGGTAGGCTCACAATCATTTTAAAGTGTGCAGGGTGATATAAATCTTAAATCGACTGAAGACCAGGTGGGAACCATTCATTGGCATATGGTCTTAGTACCGAAATTTCGTTTGAGAGATTGCCGAGGTTCTGAGATATTCGGTCTTTATGCTGCTTATCATCTGGGTATCATGGTTGTATCTTTTACCGAAAAATAACGGGGACGCAAGTCTAGATCTTCCATGATACCATACATACGTGTACATACTGCATACGACCTCAATAAGTGATCAACAATCACATGTCCAAACAAATAAGTGATAAAATATCACAAATTCTTTCCGGGAGTCAAGTTCGTCTCTCTGCTGTACGAAAGTACTGACCTGTTCACGGACTTGCTCCTGTGCCCTCATGCATATGAAAATCAAGTTCCTCATCAATAAGTGATTCTATCACATAGGGCTTGTTTTTCAAATCAAAATAAGTGAGAATCTCACATCATATACGGTCAAACAGATGATAATCGGTATACTCACCGGTAAGATGAACCCTCGTGCATACCTTGATACGGGAATGTGTCGTGATGTGGATGAACACCGGTCGGTAAGTATAAATTATACCTTAACGTATCCTCTCGCCATGATTACATCTGATAAGTTGAGCTTATGTGGACAACAATACCGATAATCGTTATAGGATGCTTATCTTAATGTTAACTAATTGAACAAAGAGAGCGTTTTGGCATGACCGTACACTGATATGATTCTCTTACCCTCGAAACTCACAAAAAGAATGTCTGTAAATATTTATTTACTGCTTTCAGTCTTTACATTTGAAATATTCAAAAATTCCAAAAAGATTTTATGTGTGTTTTAATATAAACCTTATAAAAGCCAAAAAGATTTTATGTCTATTTTATTTTCGATCGTACGATGTTGGAGCTCGAGTCTTCGTTACCTGAAACCTGAACGAAAACCGAAAATGACTAAAACTTCATAAACGGTCGATATTTGCAAAGTTTTGAAAGTTAAAATTTGAAATTGACAAATTTATTAAACTTTCAAATTGTCGGACGGTGTTTTGTTTGAACAATGGTCACATGTGTGTTGTTTGCTTATGATATTCCAAGCGGTTGTTCTCATTACGCGTTTAGATTTCTTGCATGTGCAGATTCTAAAGGCTAGGAGAACATGGTCGATGACAAGCTTCGGAATGAAGACACGACGTGAAGGCACTCAAATGATGAAGATGATCGAGTTGCCGCTGACCATCATCAACACCACAAGGATCTCACTTCATAAAGATAAAGACTTTCACGGGCATAACTCAAGGGGGAGCTTATGTTAAGGGAGAGTTTGTCAACACACTTCCTACATAAAACGGGGAGTTTGTTGGTACACTTTCTGCTTTCAAGACGTGAAGACTTTAAAGATCCTCCGACATTGAAAACGTGAAGAGACGTCAAAGACTTGAAGACACGAAGACACGAAGGACCTACAAGAATGAAGATCAAGACAAAACTATCTCGAAGATCGAGACAAAGCTACAGCCAAGGGGGAGTTTGTTGGTGCACTTGTGTCTGTACTTTGTCTGTTTTTTTTGTCTTGTTACTGAACGATGTCTTTGTTAGTCTGTAAGTTTGACCAAGTCAACCATCCTCCGGTTTGACTTGGCCAAAACAGTCAACGTTATGTTTGTAAGCTGCTGGGTCGAAGGATGTGCCATCGAAGGATCACTTATATCCTTCGATGATGAGCTCGATAGATAGCTTTCGATAGATGGACCACGAAAGATCCCATCTTTCGAGGTATATGTTGATCATTCGAGCTGTTCCTGGTCGAAAGATGATCTTTCGACCGGTCTGCATGATCCTTCGACCGGACCTGCTGTGTTTGGGTATAAATACCCGTGTGTTGTGTTCATTTCGATAGACCACATGGATGATAGTTAGCAGAGAACACACACACACTTAGAGAGTTTACAGGACTGATTTGTAAACATTGAGCTGTAACCGGACCTTTCATACGTTTAATACAAGTGGTGTTAATCGTTGAGTCTTGTGTGTTGATTATTTGCGTGTTCTATCTCGGTTTGCTATCTCGGTTGGATTCCGCACAACCGGGTTGGTTTGTACACAAGGATTAGGCGACTAGATCCTCCCCTAGCCGGACCTACAAGTCATCACAAACCTCATCAAAGTACTTGACAGAAACAACGTCATAGATGCTTGGGTATTACTCTATTTGTGCAAACACCTTGGATATAGGCATTCCTGAAACAAAACAAAAAATTCATTCATCACCATCTAAACCAAAATCCTTTTACACAATCATCATCTTAGAACTGGCAAAATCATCCAAGCAAATAAAACTTCAACAAAAAAATATCTTCAAAATCCAACCTCCATTACTTCATAATCTAACCTCAAACCCTAAATCCAGTAAAATCACACAACATACCATTTAATACAAACTAAATCAAACATTTAAAAATATCTTTAGCCTAATTACAGTTCAATCTAGCCAAAACCTTCAACTAATTCTAACATAGTTCACAATCTAAATGAGATATACTCCAATTTCAACAACCAACAAAAACATAAAAATTCATACAAAACAAATGAAACAAAACTACACATCTAATATCCACAAAAAAAATCAACGACGAATCTAGGTCAAAAAAAGACAGAGAGAAAAGGGGCTGATTCCGACACCGGGATAAAGATCGAGAACGATGACACCAATGGATGTGCCCTCGGACCTTCTACGGGGTCTCTGCAAATCTTGACTACATATATATTATATATAGTACAGATACATACACAATCCGACAAGATACACATAAAGAAGGTTAGGGGTTTTCATCACCTTTTCAAATGTGTTTAGGAACCATGATGTTCGATTAGAGTTTAGGGTTTGTCGATTACGGCTGGAACCATGTGAGGTTGAGGGGGTCGTCGATTGCGCCTGGTCTTCAGGTGGATGGCTTCGAGGTTCAGCAGGCGACAGTAAGACGGTGGAGAGGAAAGGTGTTTGGAAGATGAGAGGAAGTTTTTGGTATTTAATTTTTTGGAGATGTAGGGAAGTGATGGAAGATGAGAGGAAGTTTTTGGGATTTAATTTTTTGGAGACGGAGGGAAGTGAATTTTTGTGGGGGGGGGGGGGAAATTGGGGTTTAATTTTTTGGGGACGAAGGGAAATGAATTTTTGTGAGCAAAATTGGGGACAAAAAGTGCGGGTCAACCACCTCCGCATCAAATGATGTGTGTGAAGCCATAAAACCACTCAAAAAGCCAAAGAACCACCCAAAAGATGCGGTTTGAAGGGTGACCCGCACCTTTTAGCAATTGTCATTCGCATCATTTGCTCTCTTTTGTACTAGTGACGGAGATCGGAGGACGCCGGGAAAAACGATAACCCCTCCACAACCTCTACTGCTTCACCCCTTCGGAGGCACACCGGAGACCAGAGGACGCCGAGAAAATGAATCTACCGGTTGTAGGTTGGTGACGGTGTGACGGCGAACAGTGACGCAGTTGTGTTTGCATGGTGAATGTGGTGCGACGGTATCAAATTGTGGTGGTGAGGGCAATGCTTTTTCTTCTATGTATTTTTTAATGTCTTTTGCTCACATTATTGATTTTGTAGTTACCATTGCTAGAACAATGTTCCATTGAGTTTGAACTACGGTTTTTTCCGGTGGTGATCGTGATGACGGGGGTGGAAATGGTTTGCAGGTCGGTTGGAAAAACAATAGGGAAACAAGATGTTCGTAGGTTGATGGCAGTCTTGTATAGCTCGCCGGTGAAGGGAGGTGGGTCTTGACCAGGCTGGGTGGTGGTGGTTTGGGGGTAGAAGAAGAGGTGTCTGATGGTGTGGGTGGGGTTGTGAGAGAGAAAATGTGTGAAAATTAAAAAGGGAAATTAATAAGTTTGAATGGTAAAAGACTAAAATGCCCCTCATGTGAGGGGCATGTGACCAGGATTTAACAGTTGAATTGGATGGCGTTAGGGGCGGGGAGTGAAATAGAGATAAACTTTATAGATCAGGGAGTAAAATGGCTATTTTTAAAAGATTGGAGCAAAACCGTTAAAACGACCAAACCACAGGGAGCAAAACGGAATTGAAAGAAAAGAAAAAAGTATTTTTGTAACTTAAGTATTTTGTTTTTTAGGGAACAAGTGTGTTGTATGTGTTGTTAGGTTATATAATAATGTTGCACCTTAACGTTTGTGGGGGCAAAATTTTGTAACTTAAGTATTTTGTTCATAAAGTTGTTTTACGATACTTTTTTAATTTATCGGTGTTTGGGCCACCGGTGTTGTATATAACAAATAAATGTAAAAGCATTAGGTGAAAAACTAGATATACACGTTGAATAAGGTTACATTATATGTGACTTTATATGTACCATCTTATTAAGGTTACATTCTACAAATGAGCAATAAATATTACATTATATGTAACATTTTACAAAAAAAAAAAAATAACAAAAAATGTAACCAATGAGGAAAAAATGTTACTTTATATGTACCATCTTATTAAGGTTACATTCTATAAAATGAGCAATAAGTATTACATTATATGTAACATTTTACAAAAAAAAGTACAAAAAATAAAGTTGCATTTCTGTATAATTTCAAAAAATGTAAACACCCAGTAAACAAGAAAAAATGCTTGTTTTTTTACCATTTAAAGGATATCCACATACATAAAAGTGTAACGCTTTTTTCTTTCTTTCTCCTCTAACACAAAGTGTTATATATTACATCACATTGTTACAAAAGTCGTCTTCCTACAAAAAGATGTTACGTGTTGGTATGTACACTACAAAGAAAGATGTTACATATATTATACATATATATGAAGTTACACCACGTGTAAACATACATTTTCTGTACAATTTCAAAAAATGTAAACACCCAGTAAACAAAAAAAATGAGCAATAAGTATTACATTATATGTAACATTTTACAAAAAAAAGTACCAAAAATAACGTTACATTTTTTGTATAATTTCAAAAAATGTAAACACTCAGTAAACAAGAAAAAATGCTTGTTTTTTTTACCATTTAAAGGATATCCACATACATAAAAGTGTATCGCGTTTTCTTTTCTTTCTCCTCCGACACAAAGTGTTATATTACATCACATTGTTACAAATTTTAAACTAAAAAGATTTTACATTTAATGTACATAAAAGTGTATCGCGTTTTCTTTTCTTTCTCCTCAAAAAATGTGAGCACGAAACAACTTTTCAGTCTTTTACATGCGGTCATGCGGTCTATCTATTTTTTATTTCTTTTAAATGCTTAAACTTGTGTGTAGCCTCATATTTTTAAATGGATTACTATAATATGATTTTTTTGGATGAGACCGGATTCATTGTGAAATCCTCTATAGATGACTAACTGATCCATTTTTCAAAATAACCTGTTTTGACACGTTACAGGACCCACACGTTTTGCCACCATTGGTGAAAAGTTGATATATCCATTTTGGCCAATAAATAAATGAGGTTTAAACTTTATATATACTCCTCAAGTGTTAATAGTAGATGTTGTAAAGTGGGTGGGTTGGGTAACGTGAATAGCATCTCTCGTCCAAACAAATTTAATTTTTTAAGGGAATAATGGATTTTAATAATTCAAACTATTAGTCGTTGGCCGACAACGGTCCCAACTTAAAAAATAACCAGTGGTGATCCCACTTTTCACATATTGTAAACTAATGGACCCATACTAACATAACCTTAATTTCTTTTTGTCCCCTTATCGTTTTCGGTTTAGTAAAGGTCAATTGGTTTACAATATATGAAAAGGTGAGACCACCACTGGTTATTTTTTAAGTTGGAACCGTTGCCGGCCAATGGCTAATAGTTAGGATTATTAAAATCAATTATTCCTTTTTTAAAGTAAAACTAAGGAACTATTTTTTTAATTTCGGAACAACCCATTACTAGATGCTCCTACAATTACATCCACATGTTTATCTTTGACAGAAAAGCAAATTCTTTGCTTAGTCTGCCAGCCAGAACATGCACAAGAATATTTAAGAAAAAAAGTTTGCCATAATAATCACACGAATAGAATAACTTGTTACTATCCCACAAGTTATTCTCTAAGGATACGGTTTATTTTTGTACTATAAACATGTGTTACAACTGTTATTTCAATGCACTCCTCATTGATCATTTAGATCCATAGTTCCAGTTTTAGTAATTGCAATAAACAATGGCTGAAACTATTGCTACTGAACTCGTCAAAGTCCTTTTCCAGAAGCTGTCTGATGAAGCCTTCAAGCGAATTGCTCGCGCTCAGGGAATTCACAACGAGCTGAAGGAGTTGAAGAGCACATTGTCCAGGATCCAAGATCTGCTTAACGATGCTTCCCAGAAGGAGGTGACTCATAAATCTGTCAAATCATGGCTGAATAGCCTCCAACATCTAGCTTACGACATCGATGACGTACTCGACGATTTGGCTACCGAAGACATGCATCGTGAGCTGACCCTGGAATCAAGAGCAATCATCTGCAGCAAGGTTAGAAAGCTCATCCCATCATGCTGCACTAATTTCTCACTTAGCCATAGGTTGTCTCCCAAGTTAGACAATATTACTACCCAGTTAGAAAATCTAGAAAAACAAAAAAAGGATCTAGGTTTGCTTAAGATAGATGAAAAGCCAAGAAATCCTAGTAGAAGAAGTGAAACCTCTTTGCCAGAAAGCGATGTTGTTGGAAGAGAAGTTGAGAAAGAGCAATTTCTTAACAAGTTGTTGAGGGATGATGGGTCATCTAAGGAAAACTTTAGCATCTTGCCCATAGTTGGTATGGGCGGGGTTGGAAAGACCACTCTAGCTAGACTTTTGTATAACGATACAAAGGTGCAGGATCACTTTCAACCCAAGGCATGGGTTTGTGTATCAGATGATTTTGATATTTTCAAGATAACTGATGCTATCCTTCAAGATGTGACTAAAGAAAACAAGAAATTTAAAGATCTAAATCAGCTTCAAAAGGATCTCACTGAGCAATTTAAGGACAAACGATTTCTACTAGTAGTTGATGATGTGTGGAGTGAAAAGTATGGGGATTGGGAAAACCTAGTGCGCCCATTTCTATCATGTGCTCCTGGAAGTAGGATAATCATGACAACTCGTAAGGAGCAATTGCTCAAACAGATAGGTTTTCGTAATGTAGACCGTCTCAAGAGTTTGTCGAATGAAGATGCATTGCGTTTATTTGCAGTACATGCATTGGGGGTAGATAACTTCGACTCACACACGACACTTAAACCGCAAGCTGAAGGTATTGTGAAAAAGTGTGGTCGTTTGCCTTTGGCTTTAAAGGCAATTGGAAGGCTTTTAAGGACAAAAACAGATAGAGAAGACTGGGATGACGTGTTGAATAGCGAGATATGGGATGTAGAAGTTGGTAATGCCACTGAAAGTGGTAAAGGTGTGGAAAATAGTGATAAGATTGTTCCGGCACTTAGAATAAGCTACCATGAACTTTCTGCAGATTTGAAGCAGTTGTTTGCATACTGTTCCTTGTTCCCCAAAGACTTTTTGTTTGACAAGGAGGAGTTGGTATCATTGTGGATGGCAGAAGGGTTTTTGAACCCATCCAAGTCACCAGAACGCTTGGGCCGTGAATATTTTGAAATTTTATTATCAAGGTCATTTTTCCAACATGCACCTAATGATGAATCATTGTTTATCATGCATGATCTCATGAATGACTTGGCCACTTTTGTTGCCGGAGAATTTTTTCTAAGGTTTGACAATCATATGAAGACAAAGACAGAAGCTTTGGCAAAGTATCGCCATATGTCATTTACTCGCGAGGAGTATGTAGGTTACCAAAAGTTTGAGGCATTCAAAGGAGCCAAAAGCTTGAGAACATTTTTAGCAGTATCTCTTGGTGTGGATAAAATCTATTATTACTTATCCTCTAAGATTTTGAATGACTTACTTCCAGAGTTAACATTGTTAAGGGTCCTTTCTTTGAGTCGTTTTCAGATAAGTGAGGTACCGGAGTTCATTGGTACTTTGAAACACTTGCGGTATCTTAACTTATCTCGAACAAATATAAAAGAGTTACCGGAGAATGTTGGCAACCTTTATAATCTACAGACATTGATTGTTTCTGAGTGTCGGGGGTTAACTAAGCTGCCTAAAAGCTTCTTAAATCTTAAAAGGTTACGACATTTGGACATAAGAGATACTCCATTGGAGAAGCCGCCATTGGGGATTGGTGAGTTGGAAAGCCTTCAAACTCTCACCAAGATCATCATTGAAGGAGATGATGGTTTTGCAATAAATGAGCTCAAGGGATTAACAAATCTCCACGGGGAAGTTTCAATTAAGGGATTGCACAAAGTGCAAAGCGCAAAGCATGCACGGGAGGCGAACTTATCTCTAAAAAAGATTACTGGATTAGAGCTGCAATGGGTTGGTGTGTTTGATGGCTCACGAATGGATACACTTGAAGAGGAAGTTCTCAATGAGCTGAAACCTAATAGTGATACCTTGAAAACGCTTTCAGTCGAGTCATACGGGGGAACACAAATTTCAAATTGGGTTGGTGATCGCTCTTTTCATGAGTTGGTTGAAGTGTCAATACGTGGTTGTAAAAAATGCACATCTCTACCCCCATTTGGGTTGCTCCCTTCACTTAAGAGGTTGCAAATTCAAGGCATGGATGAGGTTAAAATCATAGGCTTGGAGTTAACCGGAAATGATGTTAACGCCTTCCGTTCACTTGAAGTTCTAAGATTTGAAGATATGTCTGGATGGGAGGGGTGGTCAACTAAAAATGAGGGTTCAGCAGCAGTGTTTACGTGCCTTAAAGTGCTTTATGTAAAGAATTGTCCACAATTGATTCATGTCTCACTTCAAGCACTGCCTTCACTCAAGGTTCTTAAAATTGACAGATGTGGTGATGGTGTGTTGAGAAGTCTGGTTCAGGTTGCTTCTTCAGTCACTAAGTTGAGAATACATTATGTATCAGGGCTTACATATGAGGTGTGGAGAGGAGTTATAAGGTATCTTAAGGAAGTTGAAGATTTAAGTATCTGGGAATGTAATGAAATAAAATACCTGTGGGAATCAGAAACAGAGGCAAGTAAGCTTCTTGTGAGATTAAAGGATTTGAGATTAAGGAGATGTTCAGGTTTGGTAAGTTTAGAAGAGAAAGAGGAGGATGAAAATTTTGGGAGCAGCACCCTGTTATCTCTTAGAAGTTTGTATGTAAATTCTTGTAGTAGCATAAAGCGTTTATGCTGTCCAAATAGCATTGAGAGTTTGGGAATTGTTGGTTGTTTAGTTATTACAGATGTCTACCTCCCAAAAGGAGGGGATAAGCTCAAATCACTTCGTATAGTCAATTGTGATAAACTTGAGGGAAAAATCAACAACACAAGCATGCCAATGCTTGAAACCCTAGAGATTCGTAAATGGGAAAATCTAAGATCAATCAGTGAATTGAGTAACTCCACTCACCTCACCAGGCTGGATATAATGCGATGCCCACATATCGTGTCACTTCCAGAGCTTCAGCTATCAAACCTCACCCATTTGTCAATTTCTGAATGTGGAAGTCTGGTGTCATTACCTGAGCTAGCGAATCTCACCAGTTTGTCAGTTTTTAATTGTGAAAGTCTGGCGTCATTACCTATGCTATCGAATCTCACATTGTTAAAAGATCTAAAAATCATAAGGTGTCCAGGTATTGATGCTTCCTTTCCTCGTGGGCTTTGTCCTCCCAATTTGTGTTCCCTTCAAGTAGGGGAGTTGAAAAAGCCCATCTCAGAATGGGGCAATCAGAATTTCCCAGCTTCCGTTGTTCACCTAAGATTATTTAATGAACCTGATGTGAGGAATTTCAGTCAATTGTCCCACCTTTTCCCTTCTTCTCTTACGACTTTGGTAATATTCGAATTTGATAAACTGGAATCAGTTTCAACGGGACTCCAACACCTCACATCCCTTCAACATCTCAGAATTAGCAATTGCCCAAAGGTGAACGATCTACCAGAGACGCTATTACCTTCACTTTTGAGTTTGAGAATTGTTGGATGCCCAAAATTGAAAGAAAGGTGTGAAGGAAGAGGCTCCCATTACTGGCCCCTCATCTCTCATATCCCCTGCATCGACATGGATGGCAGGTACTTGTTTATTAAATACCCTCTGATTTCCATATGATAAACTGGTATTCTCAGACATGTGCGTGTTTTTTTGTTGGAATAGGATTTGTTGCTCAAAACCTAAAATTGAATTTTAATGATGACATTAATTCATATGTTGAAATCAATTATCACTTTTCATGAGTTTAAACTATTATGTAGCTGCATCATACGTTAGAACTCATTTCACAATGTGTAGGTACTAATTTTGACTTTCGTGAGTTAAACTTACCAATGAATTATTATTATTATTATTGTTTTGTTTGTGATTTTTGTTGATCTTGCTTTTGTAGGTTGATAGGGTGCGATTTTAAGTTGTTAATCACTTGATTTTTGTGATTGTACAGTTAATTTTGTTTTTTGGTTGCTACTTTATCCAATGGATGTGAGTTGACTTTAGTTAGGGTTTTGGTGTGGTTTGTGGAATTATTGAAGTGTTATAGTAATAGATAATGAAATTTGATTGAAGTTACTTCGAGTCTCGATTACAAAGTTGAATCTGATTCACAAATTGAAGATACAAATTAGGGTTTAGATCTGCATTTGGTTTGATTAATTTAGGCATTTTGTTTACTGTGGAGTTATGATAAAGAAAACATACATAGCTAATTTGATTAATTGTATTAATACTTGATATGAAGTCTGTGAAGAACTAAATAACTTATATATTACAACTAAACTTTTGCAGGTACATTCACAGTTGACCAGGTCAAATTCAAGAACAGAGAAAAGTCTCAAGGTGTGAATTTTCAGGGAAAGTATCTTGAGTAAAGTGCAGTAAAACTCGCGCGTATAATTACTGAATCAGCTAATAACAGACAAAGCGTCGATGACACAAGTGTAAGTTCCTTTTAAGTCAACAACATTTGACTACCCCATAATATTAAAAACTGGTTTTGATTATTAGTATTCATGATTTAACACAGGATTTATTCATGAAAATCAGTTGGATTCAATATTCAAAGTGAAGGTCTTAAGAAATTGTCAAATATCGGACCAGAGGCTAAGTCAAAGGAAAGGGTCAAAGTGCTTGATGATGGACAAGATCATTTCTGGTAAGCATATACTTTTTTCCCATAAAAATTATGGGTGGGTTGGATAACGAGTCAAAACAGATTCGGGTTAATAATATTGTTGACTTTTTAGTAGGGTTGAACTGAGGCAGGTGTTGCACTCTGGTACAAACATTTTAATTTTCTTTTGACCTAATGGCCAATTAATGTTTTAACTATGATTACAGAAAATACACTATTTAGAATAGTCGTCCAAACTTTTTCTAAAGGAGTGTTTAAAAAGTAACATGTGTTTTGATTATGTTTTAATAACTTTAGAACCACTTGTATGGTTGTTGCTATTCTTTTGTAAGTTTTGGGGTAAAATGTAAATAAGGTTCCCCTCCTAATATATATTTTTTGCGTAAAAGAAGTCGCTCAAAATATCACAGAATTATATTACACACCCATATTATTTGGTTGAGCCCGGTCATGGTTGGGTGGATTAAACCACGGCAATCACGACCCTCCCATTTGAAAGTTTTAAGACAAAAATAAATTAAAAAAATAAAGAGGATAGTGGTTTGGGTCATGACCACACCCTTAGTGTAGTGGTTTTGGATGATGGATTAGAGATGTATGACATCATACCTATGTGGAGGGTCATGGTGGTCATAAGGGTCATGACCACACCCTATATCCTTATTTGTTATATATAATTGAATATAAAATAATATGAGGCTGGCTTCTGTACAAGACAAGTGTCTTGTATGAAGCATACGTGAGTATTTGAGCCATTGATCTTTCAAGATCAATGACTCAAAGTAATCCAGTGGCATTTTCGTAAATATGGGATTGAAACAATTGAAGAAACAAATAGCAAAAGGGTATTCTGGTCCTTTCCCACTTGAACTCCTCTCCCCTTGATTTTTAAACATCTATAACTTTTTATACGTTAATATATTTTTTTTAAATTACACCATATTAACGAGCATTTCATTCTCTTTAATTTGAGCAGTCTATTGCTATAGTTTTTTAAATATTTTTACATGATTTTGAATACTCATTACGTGATTTTGAAAACCCAACATGACTACGTGATTTCTAAATACCCATTACGTGATTTCATTATAGTATGTGAAACCTCACTAAGTGATTACGTAATTGCGTAACAATAGCTGACTATGTGTTATTACGTGACTATGTGATTTTGAATACTCATTTTGTGATTACGTGATTTCATTATAGTATTTTATATGATACCACACTGAGTGATTACGTAATTACGTATAAACAAAAACGTGTAATTCATAATATTTTATATGAAATACCAAATATTTCACGTCCAATCACGTATTAAGGATAATTTATATAAAAAAAACAGCCACATCAACCTATAATAACCACATAATGCCATATATTAGAGATTTAATCATGTAATAAAAGCATAAACAATTAAGTTCTTATTATTGAATATGTAATTAGGTAATAAGCATAATTGTAATAACATCAGTTATAACAAATCATATTGAGTGTGTAATCACGTAATGGATTTATACTGAATGTGTAATCACGTAATGGTTTATGTTGAATGTTTAATCACGTAATAATTATTCAAAATCACGTAGTCATGTGCTGGGTATTCAAAATGACGTAATCACGTAATGAACTAACAGGTATTTAAAACCATGTAGATTTTTTTTAAAGAGAATGAAATGCTCGGTGTAATTTAAAAAAAAAAATATTAACGTATGAAAGAGTTATATCCGTTTGAAAATCAATGAGAGAAGTTGTTTAAGTGAGAAATGACTAAATTACCCTTCAAGGCAAGGACACTTGTCCTCCTCCCTTGGTCGCGTACACTTGGTACAAATCTTATGTCTTATATATGATCCTTTACCTAAATAATATGAGGAAGGTTAACGTACATTACGGCTTAACGTACATCACGTACGACAGATAATTACGCACATTCATTTTAAAATCACGCACGTTATAACTCAAAAATCCAAAATGCATGAAGATCAAAGTGGTTGATGAGTTTGTTTATCAGCTGATCTTGACCAAGACTGAACAAATGAACAGGGGATAAGATGATTTCTAGTAAGCGGATACTTTTTTTCCCATAAAATCATTGGTGGGTTGGGTAACGAGTCGAAAGGGGTCTGGGGTTTTGAAAAATGGTTACCTTTTTAGTAGGGTTGAAATGGGTCGGGTCAGGTTGGACTGTTTGACTGAGATGAAAACACTTTAATTTTCTTTAAACCTTATATCTAGTTAATGTTTTAACTATGATTACAAAAAACAAACCTTTTTTAATAACAATCTAACTTTCTTTTAATAGTTTTTAGAATGTGATGATTATAATTTTGTTATTTTTAATTTGAAAGCGATGGGTTTGCCTACTAATGTCAAATTGTGTTGTTTGACCCTTGACTGCAGTTGAAGAAGGAAAACATTCTATCTACGTTTCTGCATAGCAACAACACACGTCCAAAGTCACAGATGTTGAAGAATTTGCAAACAGTGTAAGTGAAGAAAGCCTAGAAAAGATACAATATCTTAATGCAGATTTTAACGAAACTCTCAAGACTCTTTCATGCAGTTCCCATGGTATGCAATCTCAAATCTTTATCAATTTTTCATACTTTGACTTAACTGGCTGGGTCTTTGACTAATCAACATGGTTACTAATATTTATTGGAGTAAGAGGTTCAAAATGGTTCTCATTGGGTCAACCCAAAGCTCTTTTTGTAAAAAAAAAAAAGTTATTGATAATTAGTTTTAAAGAAGTACTATTTCAATGATAATCTAATTTTGTTTATTAAAATATTTTCAGGGGTTTTATGTTTCAAAAATACACATTGGATAACTTTACATCCTAAAAAGGTAATAAAAAAGAGAAGTGATACAGATGTTGCAATTTTTCATATGTTGTTGTCTACTAGGATAAAACAATACCATCATATGCCCAAATTTATATGCTTTACAGATATGGATGATGCATGATGTATCAGAAAAATGGTTTCGTCAAATTGTTGTTTCTCTGAAAGCTTCTTTAAGTTTAAGGCTTTTAAGGTCAGTACAATACAACGCATATCGACCATTTCCTTTTCATTTGGATCATGTAACTGAACTCTTGATTTGTAAACTTTTTTGTGGTCTAGTTTAAAAGTCAACCTTCATGTTATGTCATTTGACCAATGCAAAAGTATCTAGATTATCATAAAACGTATATTAATAATTATTTAATGAACCTGATGTGAGGAATTTTAGTCAACATGGTTACTTGTAGTTAGAGTAAAAGGGTCAAAGTGGTTGATGAGTTCCAGTACGAGTGAAGAAAGCCTAGAAAAGATACAGTATCTCAAAATGGGGTAACTAGTAGTCAGAGGTTCAAAATGGCAATTTACTCTTGAATTTTAATGATAACAATAATTTATATGTTGAAATCAGTAATCACTTTTCATAAGTTTAAACTAATATATATATTGCTGCATAGAATGTATGGTGAAAGATTCGGTTTATTACTCTGTTTATTTCCAAGTTGACTTTCAATTTCATTTTTTATCTTAGACATTTTCATTATCCTTTTTGCAGCTTGGTGCACTGAGTATGTTCAATGATTACATTTCAATACGGAAATTACGTTAGCTGATTTGATTTTGGTAAACATGTAAATTAAGCATTTTCCTCGTTAGCTTAGATCAGAAGCTTCTGTATAGCGGAACAACAGAATATCTTATATATTACAACAAAATTTTGCAGGGACTTAAGACCATGACATCCTCTTCTAGGTGATGGAACATTCACAGTTGACCAGGAAAAAATTGAGATAAGAGAGATTTTAGCAGTGTAAGTTCCTTTCAGTCAACAACATATGACTACTGCATAATACAATGACCTGGTTTTGACCATTGGCATTCAAGATATAACACAGGGTTTATTCAGCTGCCACATCAGCCATTTTGCTAACTGAGTTAGGGATTTTTAACGGAGGACCAGTGTGGGCAAAATATCTGAAAATTGGGACTGGTGTGGGGAATATTCTGAGGTGGGATTATTATTGGCCAAAAAGGTGTAGGTGGGATTATTACAGGCCAATTTGCCAAAAAACATATGACTACTGCATAATACAATGACCTGGTTTTGACTATTGGCCTTGATGATATAACACAGGGTTTATTCATGTTGGATTTGATTTTTAAAGTTGCTTTGGGAATTGATATTGACAGCATGTGTGCTTTAACTGAAGGAGGTCTTAGATATGTAATGCTTTTGATGATGTAACTGCATTGACTCTCAAACGGTATGTTGACATAACAAGGAAAACTAAGAAAGCTTTAAATATTAGACCAGAGGCTAAGTTAAAGGGAAATTGACTGAAAGGAACTTATGCACAAGGTACCATATGATTTTTGGTATGAGGATAGTTTTTCCCCATAAAAATTATGGGTTGGGTGGATTACGAGTTGAAAGAGGTCTAGTGGTTAACTTTTTAGTAGGGATGATATGGGTCGGGTCAGGTTGAGTTTTTTATTTTCTTATAAGCTTATTTCTAGTTAATGTTTCAACTACGATTATAAAAAGAATATATATATATATATATATATATATATATATATATATATAGAGAGAGAGAGAGAGAGAGAGAGAGAGAGAGAAAGTATAATGTACAAAATGGCTTAACCTACATTAACATACGCGACAGAATTTATAACGTGCGTAATTATTTTTTTCACCATTATAACGTGCGTGATTATCACCTCCATGCGTGATTATCACCTCCCATGCGTGATTATCACCCAAAACTGCTCCCATGCGTTATTAGGGCTCCCATGCGTGATTATTGCCCAGCTCTGATGGTTGAGCGCGTCGCGTACGTGAAGTAGGATAAGGACTTTTGTATGTTAACCTTATATATACTATTTATAATAGTAGTCTAACTTTCTTTTAATAGTGTCTAGTAAGTGTTATGTGTTTTGATTATATTCTTGTTCAAACAGTGTGAGTGAAGAAAGCCTAGAAAAGATGCAGTATCTTAATGCAGATTTTAACGAAACTCTCAAGACTCTTTCATGTAGTTCCAGTGGTATGCAATCTCAAATCTTTATCAATCTCTCGTACTTTGACTTAACTGGGCCTTTAACTAATCAACATGGGTACTAGTAGTTATTGGAGTCAGAAGTTCAAAATGGTACACATTGGGTCAACCCAAAAGCTCTTTCTGTCTAAATTTCTAAAAAAATATTGATAATTAGCGTGTCAACTAAAGAAAGATTATTTCAATGATAGTCTAATTTTGTTTACCAAAATGATTTTAAGGGTTTTATGTTTCAAGAAAACACATTGGGTAACTTTACATCTTAAAAAGGAAACAAAAAAGTGAAGTAATACAGATGTTGCAACTTTGCGTATATGCTCTTGTGTACTAGGATAAGATAATACCATCATATGCAAAATTTATATGCTTCGCAGATGATGATGCATGATGTATCTGGTGGTTATGTTGTGAATGAAGGGGATATTGCAGCTTATCAGAAAAATGGTTTCATCAAATTGTTGTTTTCATCCAGAAAGCTCCTTTAAGTTTAAGGCTTCTAAGGTTAGTACAATACAAAACATATTGACTATGTGCTCTAGTTTAAAAGTCAACCTTCAAGCTATGTCATTTGACCAATGCAAAAGTACCTAGATTATCATAAAAGTATATTGTCCGAGTACGATTTTGACATGATTTCCTGTTTTTATGTAGAAAGCACACGCAGGACAAAGAATTTGTTTGGACAGGGAATTTGCGTATTGGCATATGAAGATCTTTGATTTCATTCTGCTAAGTTGTTTCAGTTTCAAGCTGAACAACTAAAACAAAACTGCAAAGCTTGAAATGATGCTTAATCTTCACGTTGACAAAAGGTTACTACTTATAAAGACTTGTCACTAATAAGGTTTTGTTGGTAATGAAGAAGACTCGCCAAAGGAACCCTTGAGCTGTTGCAAGTTGTGTCTGGTGGCATTTGTCGCTCATGGGCGAAATTACCTTGATGGCAACTTATAAGCGATGAAGAATCAATGGTTAAGAAACTTGCATACGATGACAAGTTACCAACTGATGAAGAGAAAAGGAACTGGCCAATGAAGCAAATCACCTCTACTGAAGATTAATGAAGAAGTCTCGCCATTGAAAAAGAGATGTCACATGTCAGCCTATCATTCGATGAAGACAATATGCTGAGAAGATGTTATGCGTAACTGTCACTTGTCAATTCCGTACATCTCAACAAGATTATAAACACATGTGTCCGCATCAAATTTATTTATCACTTGACCCCATAGCTTAGTGTGTCAAGCTTTTGAGTGTTAGCTAGGAAAGCGTATGTAATTATAACTTTAATCTGTAACTAATTTTACATGATGTATTGAAACACTCAATATTGATTAATGCAATACCAGTGGCGTGGTTGGTGCTGGTGACAACGATAATGGGGGAGCCGAATGGTAACAGTGGCGGGGGCTTGGTGCCGGCACCGATGGTGACAACGGCGGTGGCAAATATGGCAGTGGTGACAACGGTAAGGGAGTGGAAGATTCAAATTCCTTTGCTTTAATTTCTTCACAATTTGGAAGAAACACCAACCAAACATACTATCATTCGAATTCATATTCCAGTTACAAAGAACTGAATCAAAGAACTGATAAATGAATTTACTTTCCATTTTCATTGAACTCGAAAAAGAAAAAATAATGCTATTTTTAACAAGTGGTTTATCTGGAAAAATGTGATTTTTAACTTTTTTTTAACTTTCTTTTAAGCTATATATTGAAAGCTACGCCCCTGATGACAAGTGGTTGGCTGGTTCGATCTAGTTGTTGCCAAACCAAAAAAAAATACACATGGCTGGCCATGCCAAGCCACGCCACACCCCTAGTTTTTGAGTATTACCTTGTGGATCCCACCCTCGCCACGTGTCAAGCAATGCTCCCAACCCAAGCCTCTCCAAACCCCATAGTCTAATATATAACTGAGAAAAAGTGGTGGCCCGCACTATTAAAAAAAGCTAACTGGTTGATGATTGGGAATATATCACGTTAAAAAGGAAAACCTAAAGGGAAAATGTCACATAAATGTAATCAAGTTTGCCAAGTGTTTCAATTAAGTCATCCAAACTTTTTTTGTGTCTCTAAAATAACTAAACTTTAATTTAGTGTTTTAATGGTGCGTAATTACCAGGTCACCAGGTTACTTTTTTTCTCTTACTTTTTTTTTCTTTTAATAGTAGATATTATCTGTATCATTATCATTCAATCTAATAATTCTTCGATGATCAATCTACCCCTATGTTGTGCCGACCATTAGCCTATGAAGAATAAGGTAAGGACGCAAACACCATGACCAATAAAAATAATAAATGGTAGCAACGGCATTGTCGGAGACGAGGGCAGTATCACCGAAAGATGAAGTTGCTCTTCGATTTCGATTACACCGTTGTATCACCACTGTAAGAGCTAATATTCATATTCAATCTTCACACTTCCATAATGAATTATTAGATTTGTTGTGCAATGTTGAAGAGTATCTCAACAAATAAATTCCGATGGACTGAATTTGTAAAGATCTGATTGATATTTGTGAGAATTGTGATTGAAAGCCGATGGACTATTTGTGAGATCTGATTGATATTTGAGAGAATTGTGATGGAAAGCCAAAGTGTAGTGGGGGAGTGGTGTATGGATTTATTGGATTGAGCAGACCAAGTGGGTCGATGGGTGGGATGAACAAAATTAAAACTGAATTTGTGAGAAGATAAGTATGGATTTATGATGATTTGTTATAGTTTTAATTGAAAAAAGTATTATTTATATCTTCTAAATCATATTAAAGATTAAAAAAAAATAGAAAATTAAAAGAAACCTGACACATCATCATTTATAACCTGCTAACCTGATAATTACATAGGATTAGAACAACAAACAAAACTTTAGTGACTTTAGAGAAACAAAATAAGTTTCAGTGACTTAACTGAAACAGTTGTTAAACTTCGTTACATTTCTACAAAGTTATCCCAAAACTAAAGTGAGTTGTTAGAGAGTTATTATCTTTTTTATAAATGGCAAATAGACTACTCCTAATATCTACACTACTTGTCTCCAATGAGATCAGAAGTCCCTCTCCACTTGAGAGAGAAACATCAATGCAACACTTTGACACCATTGATATAACAACCCGCACTTTTGTGCGTTGTTACTACTCGTTATACTCGTTACGCCTAGCACCAGAGATTCGGATCATAATGTAACTATATCGTATATATCGCTATTCGAAGGATAATCGCATATTTTCGAAATACAATATCACTATACTACACTATTATCACACTAACACTCACGGAGGCATTGAGTGAGGACCTATTCTACCCTCCTCAGTGGCCGTGATGTGTCGAACCTAAACAATTTACGCTAACAGGGACCCTCGGGTGAGTGCTGTAGCTCCAGTCGTCATGACGATGATGACAATACGAGTAAACGGTACCCCGTCAGTCTTTGTGGCACTACACGAAATAACGTTCACAATGACAACAAGAAAGGACCTACACTACCCTCATTGATGGCCGTGAAACGTCGTTAATAATCGCACACTCGAATCGGAAACCGATTGTTAATTATCGAATCTTTGGATTATGGATACGTAAATACGACCCCTAGTGATATATATATATATATATATATATATATATATAATAATAACAATATAATGATAATATAAAATTAATTATGGAAATACGCGCTTCGAAAACTATCAAAACGATCAAAAACGGAGAAGTCCAACACGTCAGGATAGCTATCCGGACGGATGGGCATGCGCACGAATGGCCATCCGCACGCATGGGCCATCCGCACGGATGGGCTATCCGGGCCAGAACACTTCCCCTCTCCTCTGTTGCCTATAAATACCATGTCACATCACTTGAACAGTGATGTGACAGCTCCTATTCAACCAAACACGCTCCAAGACCCTTTTCTCTCGATTTCCTAGCGATTCCGGTAAGATTTCAACCTAAAACTTGTACTTCTACAATCTACACTCGATTCTACATCATTCTATCTTTCAAAACTCAAATTCTAACCATGAAATCTGCGGATTTGAGGCGTTTTGAGGTGATGTCACCAAGAGTTCTTATGAACTACAAGTTGGGGTCTTATTTCACTATAAACGACTCAGATCTGGGTGATTTCCACATGTTTTAGTGACAAATCTCACCTAAATCTGTGAGATTTCGAGTTAACCATGAAGAACCATCACGAACGGCCAGATCTGATGGAACGGGGTGATTCCCGGCTGTTAGAACGAGTCGGAACTGACGGAACTTCAAGTGTTAGTGCGAAATTACACTACCCTAGTAAGAACGAACGTATTCCTTCCGTTAAACACTCGGAAACAGTGTTCAGAGTGCGAAACAGACATGGCAATCCGCACGGATGACATGTCAGCCCGCACGGATGACATGTCAGCCCGCACGGATGACATGTCAGTCCGCACGGATGGCACATGTCCGCACGGATGACTTGTCACCCGCACGCACCACTCATCCGCACGCACAAGCAAAGTCAGTCCGCACAGATGGCACATGTCCGCACGGATGACTTGTCACCCGCACGCACCACTCATCCGCACGCACAAGCAAAGTCAGTCCGCACGCATCACCTTCATCCGCACGTACCACCTTCATCCGCACGGATCACCTGTATCCGGACGGATGACATGCCATCCGGACGGATGACTTGTTATCCGGACGGACAACATGTCTAACCGCACGGATGAGGACCAATCAACCAAATGAGTAACTTTTCAAGGTAATCTCGCTTAACCGTATATCGTTTACTCTATTTCTTCAAGGATCATTACAGACATACTCGCAACCGACTCAATCAAGTTGTAATCCCGCTAAATACGCACTGTGAGTATACTTGACCCCTTTTTAATCGAATTTTGGGTGTAACATACGTTTCTAACAAATCGAACTTATCAAGCGAAATATTCAAACAATCGAATTATCACTTGCGAATAACTGTTATGCATAGATATACTTGATGCTAGTTGCATATGTGCTAGGGCTTATACTCGCGACGTCCCACCACGACTAGTATAGTACTATTGCGCCCGACGGGGTCTAGTTATGCCATCGTACATTCGAGCATCGAGGACTTAGTTGGTAGTATCAGTTTTGTGAGTATATATGTCGTGTATTACGTTTATGCATGTGGAAATTCGTAGCACTTTTAATCTATTATGCTATACTTATCAAACCTGTATACTCGCCAATACTTTTGTATTGACAAATATTTTAACGTATGTTGCAGGTTAGATCGCAGACTATACCAAATCAAGCTAGGGAGTCTAGAAACTCAACTAAAATCTAGGTTGTCGGATTTGTATTGTTCAAGAGGACAAGAAATCTGTGATAACTTATGTGATTGTATTATTTGTTAGTATGGGATAACGAATGTATTAAATATTATCGCAATATAGTTGTTATGGATTCTCTTTAGCAATCTGATTCGTCTAGTGCCGCGCCCCTTTGATTCTGCCATCGGTTGGGGTGTGACAGATTGGTATCAGAGCCATAACTATAGGGAATCAGGTCAGACTCGACCTAGTCCGGGTCGACGTCTTAGAAATTGACCTAGTCTATAGTCTAAGTACCAACAGGCCGACTCATACGAACCCGGTGGGGTTTGTATTGGGCTTACTTGATACTCTCGATCGAAATTACTAAAAGCTACAACCTTGTGTGAACACCGCATACTACAACTTCACGCGAAGAAGCCTTTCCTAAGGCTGAAATACTATATAGCCTTTCCTAAGGCCGACACAATACACACGTTTTCGAAAATACTCGCATAACGAAACCGAGCGATCCAGTCGAGACCAAGTGTGAAAACCAAGAACTCTCGATAGGATTGCTCACTCAGCGCATTTTTCTAGCACGAGAACTCTTCGTCGAGTTGGGAGTGACATCCACATCTCGACAAGAGTCTCCATTTCTAAATCTAGTGGAACTCACGAATTCATTCGAGGAGCATAGCCACAATTAGGAACGAAACTGTTAAGCCAGGGGTGAAACCCGTACCTTAATAAGACGTCCCATTCTCTATAAACTGGTTTTCAAAAGCTCTCACCAAGGATTCGACTATCACAATAACTCGAGCCACGCGATGACTAGGAAGACGAATGCCATGAGCTGCATCCCAGTGGAAGCATGAAGTCCTCCAGGTCAACGCGCATGCTCGAACTTGTTAGATATAGTTGGGTTACCTTGGGTAGTCCACGCCTAAAACACCCAAGGCACTCTATCATACGACCCGCCAATTTTGCAATGATTGGGACTTATTTACGTTTTGAAACTTTACGCTTTGTCGATTTCTCGATGTAACGATTTTCACTCCCTACTTTATAAACGCACAATTCGCACAGCCATCGCAATCTAAAACGAAATCCGAATGTTCGCAACAAAACTAAAGCATAATCTATCGTCTTCGCTCTCATTTTCTCACCTCAACGCGACCTCGCTTATTCTAAATCGACCTGTATGTGCATGATTACAAATTTCATCTATATAAATATATATATATATATACGTATACACAAACAAGTCATCGTGTGAGAACTTAGGGATTTCGTGTTTCCTATGTGGCTCCTAAGTGATTCATATTACTATACTATCGCACCAAGTTTTGAACGCGCTCAATCGTAACGCAAAACTCAAAAATCATTATGATCGAATCTCACTCCAAGTCTCCTCCTGTCTAGATGCCTTCCAGCAACTCTACCTCGAGACGAGTAGCTAAGAGGAAAGCCGAACGAAGCGCCGAAAAGAGGATTGCTTCACTTGTGATTAAGGAAGTGAGTAAGCTTAGTTCTCAAATTGCCGCTCGAGTGCACTCTCTCAGCCACTCTCGAGCTTCGGAAGACGTTAAGACAGGAGAGCCGCAATCTACTTTTCTCTACAAGCACTTCAAAGCCTGTGACCCGATGGAATTCACGGGTGAAGGAGGTGCGACTCAACTACTCCAGTGGTTCGATTCTATCGAAGTCACCCTTCGTCAAAGTGGGTGTCCCAATGGTCTCCGTACTACTTGCGCCACCGGAGTATTTCAATCGCGAGCACTCGACTGGTGGACCGCCGAACGTAACAAACGTGGGATCTCTGCAGCTTACGCTCTCTCTTGGAATGAGCTGAAAGAGCTCATGGAGAAAGAGTACTGTCCTCCTCACGAGATTCAGAAACTGGAAAACGAATTTTGGGGAATCAAGCAAACCGAGGGTGACAATGCTGGCTACACCGCAAGGTTCAAACAGCTTAGCATAATCTGCCCAAGTCAAGTCGACACTCCGGGGAAGGCCATCGCGAAGTACATTCGTGGCTTGCCTGAGTGTGTGGGTGATTTTGTCGAAGCTGCAAGACCTGCTACCATCGAAGAAACATACCGCTTAGCCGTAGAAATCAACAACAAACGACTCGTGGAAGGGTTATTCTCAAGAAATCCTGTCAAGCAAGCTCATCAAGCAATCGCCAGTAATCCCTCAGACGAACATGTTAACGAATCCTCTGATGAATCAACTGACGAATCTTCTGACAAATCTGCTGGCGATTCTTCTAATGAATCAGCTAACGATTCTTCTGACGGATCCGCTAACGATTCTTCGGACGGATCTGCTGCCGATTCTTCTGACAAATCTGCCGATGGATCTTCCGACAAATCAGCCAAAGACTCCGCAAGCGAGTCTTCAGACGAATCCTCCAACGACGACATCTCTTCGCAAGACACCGACAAACCCAGCCGCAAGCGAAAGATTTCAAGCCCGAACTCATCAACAACCGAACTGCTGCAACCGGAACCTCTTCGAACAGTTCCGATGTTTCCAAAACGAGCCTACACTGGATTTCATCCTCAGTGTTACTCGTGTACCTATCATCATCCAGTTGGGGCTGACTGTTGCTATTGCAATAACTGCAACCGTTACGTTCACTTCACCTGCAACTGCCGCATCGAACCGTGAACTTGAGTACAACAACAACAGCTCCAGCAAAAGTCTTCAAGCATCAGACATCTAGCAAGCGTAGGATAAAGTTGTAATGATACGATTCTCGACGTTAATTTCTAAGTTTGAACCTACTCTCTTATTCGAAGTTACCACTATGTGTAACATTAACTCTCGTTTTCGTTTCCTCTTCCGCTCTCTAATCGTCGCACTTAGACTAGATTCACACACATACTATATGCTATATACTATATAATGTGTTTTACCCTCACTACACTCTTAGAACGAGGTACGATAAACGTGCAAGGAACGAATAATCGCGGGTGCACACGGGATTATTTGGGTTAGTGCACGGTGATCGTAGTGAATTCTAAAGGTGCCATAGCGTGTTGACAAAAGGTGACACCAAAACACGGGATGAAAGTAGTAGGGGTCGGGCAAGGTGTGCTTTACCATACTACCGAAGTTCCGTGAAGAAAGTGCCACGTGGAGTTGAACGTTATTAGACCTATGTATACTATTGTGATTATCTTCAACACACTACACTCAATCGCAAGGCGTAACAACTGAAATTGCATCATCGCAAGACTTGTCGTAAGTCTGCAAACGCAATGCAATCGCCTCACCGATGGACTCTGGGGAGTCTACCTCGCAGGACAATTGCATCAACGCAAGACTGGTCGTAAGTCTATAGCGAACAATCTCATCAAACACACTAACGCTCACGATATCATCGGGTGAGGACCTATTCTACCCTCCTCGATAACCGTGATGCGTCGCAACGTAACGTTAAGCTTACTCGAAACAAAACTCGACTAATCGCAATCATTCATTATGTGCATCTCGAAAACTCTATCGCTTATTATGTGAATCTCTATCGTCTGCTGTGTATCAATCTATCGCTATACCGTTATCCGTGATATTCGTGTTAAGTTAACACATGACCTCGCTTCACGAAATGAAGCTCATATGGTTAAGGCAGGGTGTTTTAGCCATATCAGCAACCTTTCGTGGAAAAAGGCCATGTGGGGTCTAATGCTAGTCCAACTCTGTGGTGTTAATCAATCCAACCGAACCGCGTAAATCGAACCGCATACCTCCATCGCTTGCAACGCAACTACCGATTATTGTAATTCGTTTATCATCACCATCATTACTAGTGTTGCGTTTCGTGTTTATTCGTCTAATCACCAAATCGCTGATCGCCTATCGTGTATAATCTACCGCCTATCGCTCGTATGGTATTAAGTACACATGACACCGCTTCACGAGGCAAAGCTAACCTGGTTAAGCACGGTGTTTCGACCATGTTAGTACACCCCCCGTGGAAACGTGCCATGTGGGTGTAATGTGGAATCTAATCGAAAACGCGCTATTCGCTTCTCGCCTATCAACTCGCTGGATTAATCTATTCGATCCTATCTTATGCTCGGTCCGACTTTCTATCGATTGGGCCGGGTAAACGCAATTCTACCCGAATCATATCGGCACACCTGACACTGCCTCACGAAACGGAAGTAATATGGGCAAAGCATGGTGGATACGCCGCTGGTACTTCCTATATATAAGTGTTTTAAACATATTAACGAACTTCCGTGGGAAGGTGCCAAGTGGGGCGTGATGCTAAATCATTCTTTTCAAAAGGTTAAAACTAATTTTTTTTATATATAAAACTTTTATTAAAACCATGGAACAAGTGAAATTCCTCACAATGTGGAGGTAACATCGAATCAGCTTAACTCCATATTCAAAGGGAGCTTCATGAGTTCAATTTTTCCTTAAAACCTTTTCTCCATATTCATAGGAGAGTTTTCGTAACCCTTGTTTCATCTTCGAATTCCTTAAAATGTTAGAAACTTAAACTCCCTTGCAACGTCGGTTAACATCGACTCTGTTGACCGCACGTTAAAAGGAAGATTTTCAAAGATTTTCATCCTAAATTCCTTTTAATATCTAAGACGAACGCTTCTTGTAGCATTGGTTAACGATCGACTCAGTTAACTCTACGTCATGAGAAACCTTTCAAATTACAATCGCATCGAACTAACAAATCCTACACAAGACAAGGTACTTTGGAATGCCAACTCGTGGGATTTCTACTTTCGTCTTTACGTCGCCTTCTCGCTATCGCAATCGATCTCTCTTATTCGAAACATTCGCGCTGTCAACTTACGGTCAAATCACTCGCTGTATCGCCACTTATACAAGATCAACTCTTAGAAGTCTACCTATTGGATTAATTTCAGGACGAAATTTCCTAAAGTAGGGGAGACTGTAACAACCCGCACTTTTGTGCGTTGTTACTACTCGTTATACTCGTTACGCCTAGCACCAGAGATTCGGATCATAATGTAACTATATCGTATATATCGCTATTCGAAGGATAATCGCATATTTTCGAAATACAATATCACTATACTACACTATTATCACACTAACACTCACGGAGGCATTGAGTGAGGACCTATTCTACCCTCCTCAGTGGCCGTGATGTGTCGAACCTAAACAATTTACGCTAACAGGGACCCTCGGGTGAGTGTTGTAGCTCCAGTCGTCATGACGATGATGACAATACGAGTAAACGGTACCCCGTCAGTCTTTGTGGCACTACACGAAATAACGTTCACAATGACATCAAGAAAGGACCTACACTACCCTCATTGATGGCCATGAAACGTCGTTAATAATCGCACACTCGAATCGGAAACCGATTGTTAATTATCGAATCTTTGGATTATGGATACGTAAATACGACCCCTAGTGATATATATATATATATATATATATATATATATATATATAACAATATAATGATAATATAAAATTAATTATGGAAATACGCGCTTCGAAAACTATCAAAACGATCAAAAACGGAGAAGTCCAACACGTCAGGATAGCTATCCGGACGGATGGGCATGCGCACGAATGGCCATCCGCACGCATGGGCCATCCGCACGCATGGGCTATCCGGGCCAGAACAGTTCCCCTCTCCTCTGTTGCCTATAAATACCATGTCACATCACTTGAACAGTGATGTGACAGCTCCTATTCAACCAAACACGCTCCAAGACCCTTTTCTCTCGATTTCCTCACGATTCCGGTAAGATTTCAACCTAAAACTTGTACTTCTACAATCTACACTCGATTCTACATCATTCTATCTTTCAAAAATCAAATTCTAACCATGAAATCTGCGGATTTGAGGCGTTTTGAGGTGATGTCACCAAGAGTTCTTATGAACTACAAGTTGGGGTCTCATTTCACTATAAACGACTCAGATCTGGGTGATTTCCACATGTTTTAGTGACAAATCTCACCTAAATCTGTGCGATTTCGAGTTAACCATGAAGAACCATCACGAACGGCCAGATCTGATGGAACGGGGTGATTCCCGGCTGTTAGAACGAGTCGGAACTGACGGAACTTCAAGTGTTAGTGCGAAATTACACTACCCTAGTAAGAACGAACGTATTCCTTCCGTTAAACACTCGGAAACAGTGTTCAGAGTGCGAAACAGACATGGCAATCCGCACGGATGACATGTCAGCCCGCACGGATGACATGTCAGCCCGCACGGATGACATGTCAGTCCGCACGGATGGCACATGTCCGCACGGATGACTTATCACCCGCACGCACCACTCATCCGCACGCACAAGCAAAGTCAGTCCGCACGGATGGCACATGTCCGCACGGATGACTTGTCACCCGCACGCACCACTCATCCGCACGCACAAGCAAAGTCAGTCCGCACGCATCACCTTCATCCGCACGTACCACCTTCATCCGCACGGATCACCTGTATCCGGACGGATGACATGCCATCCGGACGGATGACTTGTTATCCGGACGGATAACATGTCTAACCGCACGGATGAGGACCAATCAACCAAATGAGTAACTTTTCAAGGTAATCTCGCTTAACCGTATATCGTTTACTCTATTTCTTCAAGGATCATTACAGACATACTCGCAACCGACTCAATCAAGTTGTAATCCCGCTAAATACGCACTGTGAGTATACTTGACCCCTTTTTAATCGAATTTTGGGTGTAACATACGTTTTTAACAAATCGAACTTATCAAGTGAAATATTCAAACAATCGAATTATCACTTGCGAATAACTGTTATGCATAGATATACGTGATGCTAGTTGCATATGTGCTAGGGCTTATACTCGCGACGTCCCACCACGACTAGTATAGTACTATTGCGCCCGACGGGGTCTAGTTATGCCATCGTACATTCGAGCATCGAGGACTTAGTTGGTAGTATCAGTTTTGTGAGTATATATGTCGTGTATTACGTTTATGCATGTGGAAATTCGCAGCACTTTTAATCTATTATGCTATACTTATCAAACCTGTATACTCGCCAATACTTTTGTATTGACAAATATTTTAACGTATGTTGCAGGTTAGATCGCAGACTATACCAAATCAAGCTAGGGAGTCTAGAAACTCAACTAAAATCTAGGTTGTCGGATTTGTATTGTTCAAGAGGACAAGAAATATGTGATAACTTATGTGATTGTATTATTTGTTAGTATGAGATAACGAATGTATTAAATATTATCGCAATATAGTTGTTATGGATTCTCTTGAGCAATCTGATTCGCCTAGTGTCGCGCCCCGATGATTCCGCCATCGGTTGGGGTGTGACAATTGAGTTACTTTTGTTTTCAATTGTTATGTGATACATACCCACATTTGCCATTCAAAGACCATTCAACCATGCACGTTTCCTTTTAACTTCTTTGCACGCATTTAGGATAAAACAAGCATTTCCATTATTCCATGTTCACCCATGTAGCTTAATTAATTCCGCATGTTTGTTTCTTATACAAGTACTGTACTTTTGCATCAGAAAATAGAGAAAAAAATTGAAGCATATTATTGCAATCTTGTTCGTTATCTATTTCTTGGAGTTTAACCCACTCAACGAGTCTCTTGGGAGATTGACCATCTCGAATCGGTCTTCTATCAATATTGTCCTTTCACTCAAATTCTTAAAACATCATTAATCACTCAACTTTTTAATAGAAAACATTATAATAATAATAACGATTCCAACCCGTTTGGACCCATGTAGATATTTACCCGTTTGACATGCTACCAAACCCCATCCAACTTACCAATTATATTAATTGTACATACACGATAATATTCATTTAGCAATACTTTATTTACAAAAAATAGTGTCCTTTCATAAACAGGGCCATGGGCGGTGATGAGGGTGTGAGGGGAGGACTACCCGCACAGGGCCTGTGATTTCGAGAGCACGTGTTTTTTTTTAAATCTGATATATATATATATATATATATATATATATAGGGAGGAGCTCATGCGAGAACCACCCTTATTGTGAGAACCGCGAGAACCAATGTGAACACAACCTAAAATAGCTAAAAAAAACTAACCCCCACCCCCCCCCCCCCCCAAAAAAAACCTAACCCCCCCCCCCCCCCAAGCTAAAAAAAACCTAAAAAAACCTAACCCCCCCCCCCCCCAAAAAAAAAAAAAAACCTAAACCCCCCTCCCCCACCCCCCAAAAACCTAACCCCCCCCCCCCCCCCACCCCCCAAGCTAAAATGCTAAAAACTAAACCCCCAAAAAACCTAAAAAAATCTAAAAAAAATCAAAAAAAAATCTAAAATTTTTTTTTTATTTTTTTAATATTTTTTAGGTTAAAATCGCTACTTTTCGAAGCAAAAAAAAAATTTAAAAAAAAAAAATTTTTTTTTTTCGCTTCGAAAAGTAGCGATTTTAACCTAAAAAATATTAAAAAAATCAAAAAAAAAAAATTTGTGTGATTTTTAGCTATTTTTAGGCATTTTTGGTGTGTTCACATTGGTTCTCGCGGTTCTCGCAATAAGAGGTGGTTCTCGCATGATCTTCTCCCTATATATATATATATATATATGTTAATTTTTTTAATATTATACCCATACCAACTCCAAGATATGCCCATTTATAAAATAATTTTTATGGTTTAGAAATTGGCCCATTGGTATTAGGTTTAGTGAGCTCAATACCCATTTGATTTAAAAAAAATAATAATAATAAAACATTACGAAAGGACACGTTTTTTCGAGTTCCTGAACAAGGCAAAGAACAATATTCAGGGCAAAGAACAATATTCATTTAGCAAAACAACAATACCAACATCTTTTGTATTCGCCAATAATATTACAAAACAATTGTGAGGAAAGATTCATCTAACAATTTATATGCAACGAGGACAATACATCTTGATATAAGACCGTGGGGTATGGTGGGGCGGGAGTTTGGGGCATGGGTTGACACGTGGACTTCGAGGGGCACTGCTGGTCAGTTGCATGTTGGGTCGGTATGGCGGGGCGTGGCTAGCCCGTGTGGGTTGGCCACGTGTTATAATTTTTTTTTCAATTATTATAAAAATACACACAAAATTAAAAAAAAAAAAAAAAACCTAGCCACCTATAGGCTATAGCCTAGCCAACCCAGCCAATGAGAGCCGGCCATGGAAGACAACTAGGCCCGCCCAACGCCCGGGCTGAAACCCCCGCCCAAGGGGCCACGCCGAAACCCAAGCCCACCCGGGGTGGTGACTTGAGCATTTGTACCCAACCCACGCCCCAACCCCCGCCCCATACCCCATAGTCTAATGTGGAGCAGAAAAGAAGTGGTATCAACCCCTATAGCTATTAAAGGTGAAACCAAATCATGTTTTATTCTATAGTCGTTTAAAACTTGTGGTTTTTGTCATATTTTGAAGTAAACAAACCCTTAATTAACTAATTTGTAGGCAATAGTCGTTTAAAACTTGGTTTCTATCATATTTTGAAGCAAACAAACCCTTAGTTTAACTAATTTGTAGGCACTAATCCACTTAAAATAGCTCAAGAAAGTACACATGGATAAATGAGGTAACAAACTGATATAAATAAAATACAATACACCCAAAGTAAGAGCTTCAACTTCAACTAATAATTGAAATTAACGTGCTTAAAAGTTGAATTCAATAAGAAATCAAATAAATTTGATATGAAATTAGCTTCTAATAGATTTATGAACATCCATATCAATTCAGAAGCTAAAACATACCTTATTTCACATCCAAATACATATTTAATCGATGTGAACCTAGACCTGGCAAATGTGTCGGTCGGGTCATGGGTCAAAACAGATTCGGGTCAAAACGGGTCAATTAAAAAAGGGTTGTTTTGGTTCGGGTCGGAACGGGTTTCGAGTCGGAACGGGTCCGGGTCAGGACGGGTTCCGGGTCGGATCGGGGCGGTTAAAAAATGTTAAAAAAACATTTGACAATCAAAATCAACAAGAATTTTATACATAACAAAAAAGGCTGCATTTAACAGCTTCAATCTCAAAAATGTTAGACGCTATTAACTGAAAATAGCAGATAAACTGACAGAATATATAATCAATCACAAATAAATAAACAAAAAGTCAGTCAAATCAACGCCAGCAGCAAATAGAATGAACAAATCTGAACGCAAGTGTAAACAAAAATCAATCGAACAAATAATACCGTCGTTTCGGCGCTTAAAGACGTTACGTTCCATCTGAAAATCACAGTTTTTGGTGCCGAGATGGACTTCAGCGGACAACATCATATGTACATCGGCTTCTTTGGTTGATAGAGGTTTAGGTTGCGCCATTGTTGTAGCTCGATCGTTGCTGCAAATCGGTGGTTTTGCGAGGAAGAAAGAGTGACGGCCTTACGTAGATGAACGGACAATAATGAATAAACCCTAGCAGGTTTGCTTTTACGAAAAGGTCCCTACATGGCGTGTAGAAGATGCACCTGTCAGTTTCAAAAGAAGTATTTGCTGGTTTTTAATGAATTAGGAAGATGAACTGAGTTGATTTAGTTAGATATAACTTATATAACATCTTAGAGATTAAGTTTTTTAGATCATGAAAGCTTGGGATCGTTAATGGTGGTGGTCAATTTGACTAAGAAAATGAAGAAAAAACCAGAATTTCAATTTTATAACTGTTGGAAGATTTATAATCAAGAAATTCAGGATTTTTAGAAGTCAATTATAAAAGTCAAACTTGTTCATAAAAAAGTCAACTGCAGAATTGAAACGTGATGAAAAAGAAATTCTGTTATGTGGAAACAGTTAAATGACTGTCGTATTGTAAGGGTATAAATACCCACTGATGTCTTCATTTGTATGTGTGAAATTAGAAGTTTATATTGCATATTTTCTTTGTCTCTGTTTCACCAAATGAGTCCCTGCACATATTTTCGCATACTCAAACTCGCAATTGTTCATCCTATGTTCGTGAATGTTAATAGATCCCCAATCCAACAATAACCGGTGGGGCCAATTGCCGGTCTGTGATTTTGTTACGGTTTTCTTTGCTGAGCTGGACACAGTCTTGGTTTCTCTTTTGTCGGGCTGTTATAGCAAATGAAAATGTACGGTACATTATTCAGTTGGCATGATGTTCTTTTTAATGAATGGTTGGTTACTTGGTTTTGGTGACTGTACACTTTGACTTACTTACTAGTGTTATTTCTAGGAGATGACATAGCTTATAGTAACAAGCGAAATTGCAGCTTCAAATCAGTTTATTGAAATGTAATCCATATTATTCATTCATGATAGGAAGATTACAATCAAATATATAGAGAACCTAAATACACTTAGATACCCTATACAATATATAAGACATCAATAATACATTTAATATAACCGACATAGCCTAATAGTAAAAAGCTCGGAATCGGTTATTTTTAGGGTTGTGAATTTCTGACACGACCCGAAAATACGACACGAACCTAACACGAAATTCGCGGGTTTAGGTTTAGTCTAAACAGGTTCGGGTCAGTTTCAGGTTGAACCCATGAACCCGTTTAGCTAAACAGGTCGGGTTCGGGTCAACCCGGTCGGGTTGACGGGTTGACCCGTTTAACCCATTTATATTATATATTTTTTTTTCCAATATGTTTATGTCATAAATTAATTTGAGTGTGTATTTTATGCATTATTATAACTTAAAAAGAGAGATTGATATAAAGTTTTATAATTAAAATGCAATTGTATTATATACATTTGTATTTTTTAAGTAAAATTTCAATTTTAATATATTAATTGGCGAAAAAAATTTAAAAATTTGAAAATTGGCGAAAACGCAATAAAGTATTAAAAAATCTGAAAATAGAGTACTAAAAAAACTCGGAAATAGGGTGTAGAAAAACCCGAAAAATAGGGTATTTTAATACCTTGTTTCTTAAGAACCGGAACCGAACCCTACCCAGAACCGGACACATAGGGTATGGTTTTTTGTCAAATAACCGAAACCGGAACCGAACCGGTTATAACAATAACCGATTCCAACCCTTAAAACAGAAACTGAAACTAAGTCCATAACCGAAACCGGTTATTAAAATTCCCGGTTTGTGCACCTCTAAATTTAACCATGAAAATAAAGTAGAAACCAAAATTTCATTTCTTTAGTTGAGTTGAGGCCCAGGGTTTTATCCTACTGGGCTGAAGCCCACTCATAAAGAGAAAAAGGCAAAAGGACTGGGTTGATTAATTTTGTTTGCAAACCAGGTTAATAATCAATCTAGTTAAGTTTTTATAATTAATTATTGTTCTCACTACATAACATAACTAACTGATTTGCATGTATGTTAGATCTACTTATTAACTTTTTTTGATAAATGATTTCACTAACGTGCAATCTAAATTAATATCTATATCTATCTATACTATATAAGACTATGTGTAGTCGTTGGGGTGAATAATGCCCCACCCTAGGGCGTTTTGCGCCACGTGTAATCCTAGTCATCAAACGGGCGTTATTCACAAAGGGGCGTAGTGGTGATAACGCCCAATAATGCCCCGTAATCATTACACAATCATTAAAAATTTTCAAAGAAAACTAATTAAATCTCGAACAAATCAAAAAGCAAAGGGGCAGGAGCGTTGTAAAAAGAACGCCAAACTAAAAAAATTCAAAAAAAAAAAAAAAACGCCTCGGGGGGCCGATTCCGGGCGTTTTTCGGGCGTTGTTGGGCGTCAAAACGCCCCAAATGAAACGAGTACACATGGTCTAATAAAAAAAACTAATGGGAGACATATGTCATTCATTGAATCGATCTATTTTTTAGTTTTCTCGTCTATCTCCTACTTAACTATAGATAATTAATATTAATTAAAAGATAATTATAAAATTAAATTTAATATCAATTTAAACAATTCGTATAGGAGATAATATAATATTTTAAAATATTTATTAGATTTCAAAATTATTTATCCTGAAATTAACAAAAGACGTACACTAAATATAAATTAATATAATGTAAATGATTTATTTATTTTATTAAACTAAAGTAGTTAAGGTAGAATCTTTTTCAAAAATGTTTATAAGGGATAAACAAAAACATTAATCAATGTTTATTGGTTTTATACTTTTATTTTCGTGTTCAACTCTCAACTCAAATACGGTATTCACTATGTTTACGTGACATTTATAAGAACCATCACCGCAATCACCCCATCCATCATATATCGAGTATATTCGTTAGGTTTTTTAAAGATATATTTTTTTATTAGATTCATTCAACCCGTGTAATAAACGAGGTTTTTAAAGATATAATATTTTATAATTTACTATACAAAATTACATTTATGCAACTTGTGTAATACACCAGGTTTTTAAAAATATACTTTTTTTATTATGTGGTATATAAAATTAGATTTATTCAATCCGTATAATACAAAAGGTTTATAAAGATATAACAAGATATTACTTTTTATTTATTGGTATATAAAATTACATGTGCTCAACCCATACAATACAGGAGGTTCTTAAAAATGTAACTTTTTTTATTATTTCATATGTAAAATTAAATTTACTCAACCCATACAATACACGGGGTCTTAAAAATTTAACTTTTTTATTATTTAATATATAAAATTACATTTATTCAACCCATGTAATAAACGAGATTTTAAAAGATACATTGTTTTATTATTTGGTATATAAAATTACATTTATTCAACCCGGGTAATAAACGAAGTTTTTAAAGATATATTTTTTTATTACTTGGTATATAAAATTACATTTATTCAACCCGTGTATTACACAGGGTTCTAACATAGTACAGTTATATTGCTTTGTTAAATCTGAGATTTTGTATATATTGATGTTATTATACGTATCTTTCAAGATAGCTTGATGAACTAAATGGCTCATGCATATCTACAGTACGTACAGAGGGAACTTTTGTAATCACATTTGACTCGCTCATTGAAGCTAAAAAAATAGGACAAAAATGTTGGATAAATCCAACCCGTTTTGACTCGTACAATGCGATCACCCATTTGATATTCATATTGCTACATATATAAAAACATAACATCAATTTTCATTTATAACTAGTTGATACTCCGCCTGCGTTACTGGGTGATGGCCGAATAATTCTCAATCAACTAAAGAAACACTACTATAATTTTGCTAGGAAAAAAACTAGAACAATGATAAGACCGTAATTTTCAGCTCAGGGCAAAACTGTAATTTTTCAGGACTAATAAGCGAATGTTAGAAAGCTTCTTGACACGAAAAAAAATTAAATGGAGTCAACCAATTAAAAAAAAGTTTTATTGTTTTGCTAAAAAAAACTAAAACGATGGGAAAAACGTAATTTTGAACTGAGGGCGAAATCATAATTTTAATTTAGGGATAAAATCGTAAATTAAATGGACCAATGGGAGAGTGCCAATCAGCTGCCGGTATGACTGTAATTTTACACTGGAGGCAAAATTGTAATTTAACCAGTAAAACAAACAAAAACGATGGAGAAAATGTAAATTTAAGTTGAGGGCAAAATCGTAACTTGGCTGTGAGAAAAAAAACTAATGGCAAACTGTAAATTTAAACGGGACAAAATCATAATTTTGAACCGAGGGGGAAATTGAAATTTTTAGTTGGGAGCAAAAGTGTAAATTTATTTTTAAGTGGGGGTAAAAACATAATTTTGAACTGATGGCAAAATCGTAATTTTAAGAAAGAAAAAAACTAATGGCAAAAGTGTAAATCTAAACAGGGCAAAATCGTAATTTTGAACGGAGGGCAAAATTGAAATTTTTAGCTGGGAGCAAAAGCGTTAATTTATTTTTAAGTGGGGGTAAAAACATAATTTTGAAGTGGTGGCAAAATCGTAATTTTAAAGTGGGATAAAATCGTAATTTTGTTGGGCCAATAGGGGAGTGCCGCCAGGCAGCTGCCTGACACTATTCCCTTTGCCGCCCATTTCACCCAATCGTTGAGAAGCACTATTACCGCACCTTGAGAATGTAGATGTTGAAAATACGCGTATCGTGACTATATCAGAAGTTATGTACCTCCAATCCAATCATCTTAAAAGCACAGATTTAGGTGCTGTTTGTTTTTTCAGATGTAAAATGTATGTAGTCTGCGAACCACATCTGCAGGCATCTGCAAGAGAAGATGTGGCCCAAATGTCTGCAGTCTGCAAGGAGAAGAGGGTTTGTTTTTTTTTTTTTCTTCAAAAACAACTTCAACCACACAACACACACACAAGCTCTCTCTCTCTCTCTGCTCTCTCTCTCTCTCTCTAGAAACTCTCTCTCTCTACAACCACCACCGCACCACCTCTGCCACCACCACCGCACCACCTCCGCCATCACACCACCGTCTCTCTCTCTCTCTACGGTCTCTCTCTCTCTCTCTCACAGAACACTCTCTCTCTACAACCACCACCACCACCGCACCACCTCCGCCACCACCACCGCACCACCTCCGCCATCACACAGGTCTCTCTCTCTCTCACAGGTCTCTCTCTCTCACACAGATCTCTCTCTCTCTCACATGTCTCTCTCTCTCTCTACGGTCTCTCTCTCTCTCTCTCACAGATCTCTCCCTCTCTCTCTCTCTCTCACAGGTCTCTCTCTCTCACCGATCTCTCTCTCTCTCACAGATCTCTCTCTCTCTCACAGATGGGTTTGGTGGTGGTGGGTTTTGACGATGGTGGTGGTGGAGGTGGTGGCGGAGGTGGTGCGGTGGTGGTGGCGGAGGTGGTGGTGGCAGGGGAGAAGAGGAAGAAGAAGAAGAAGGGTGTGTGTGAAGATCTGATATGTTTGTGAAGCTATTATCCATAGCTATTTTTTTAAGCTATTAAAAGCCATTTTAAGATCTTCTTTTTTTTTAAACAAACAGTCTTCAAGGGCTTATGTCTGTCCGTCCGCAGACATAAGCTCTTTACAGACGAAATAAGCAAAAAACAAACAGAACCTTAATAATTATCTGTTTAAGCCCCAATAAGTCATGCAAAGAGATAAACTTCGACGTTCATAAAGTGAAATTAAGAATATAAAGATAGCATTAATGAACTAGCATACATAAAGAAATTCAAAATTATGTGATAACAATATGGTATTACTTGGATGAGTGGAGGAGGGTGCATCTTATTACACCCTCCCTCACAGCTTACACGTGAGGAAGTCAAACATTCAAATTGAAGTGTTCATCATGAACAATAAAAATAAGAAAATCATTGTCATTAATTATAACATATACACTAATGCTTTCATAAACCCCAAGTACCATACACATTCAATCTTGGTACTCATATGGTACAGCTTTAACACCAACATTTTCGGTATTCACAGTAATATTACAGAATGGTTGTGTAGAAAGATTCATCTAAAACTTTATATTCAACTGGAAGGTACACACAGATATAATGTGGAAAAATGACTATTAAGGAAGTCTGCTCCGTCACCCGAGGTGTAAAGAAGCCACAAAGATTCAGGCCTAGAGAGATACCAGAAGTATCAGAAGAGAAGAGTACTGAGCTTATGAAACTTCGGTTCCAGAGGCTCGTGAGAGAAATCGCTCACAGGATTTCAAAACAGATCTACGATTTCCGAGCTCCGCTGTAGCTGCTCTCCAGGAGGCTGCTGAAGCGTGGACATTAATCTGTGCGTGATTCATGCTAAATGAGTAACAATCAAGCCTAAGGATATCCAGATTGCACGTAGGATCCGTGGTGAGAGGGCCTAGACTATGATTTGTAATTCAAAGTCTGCACATCACGTCATCCTCCATAAACAAATCCAAACAAAACCTTAGAAAAATCATTCAGCATCGGGTACATCCTCTACAGCTTCATTAAGAGATGCAGCCAATATTTCAGCAAGGCTAGGTTGTGAACTAGACTGTCTTTGAGATTCTGAAACTCTCGGTTTTTTCGCATTAAGAGAAGGTGGAAGCCACTGCTTTTTGAGTGACTTCCAAATTACTGGTTCTAGAAACTTCCAAAGGTCTTCCAACATTGACTTGTTGAAGAAACAATCGGGCTGTTGTTCTTCTGCTGATAAATGATTATGGCCCCGCCCTCGCCCTCCACCCTGTCCTGACCCACGGCCTCTCCCTCTCCCATATCTTGGACCACTGGTGAAGTGGGTTTGCGGGCTAGGAAAACCGACACCTCTAGGGTGAGGACTATTACCCCTCCAACTCGGGTTCGGTAAAGAGCTACTTTGTGGTGGGTTAGATGAATAAGCATGATTAGAACTTGCATAATATCCCTGTTGAACCAAAAAATAAGAAAGGCAATTTAATGCTTGCCAAAAACATAAGAAAAATGAATATAAAGAAAATCAAACTACTGTTGTATGCATAAGAAGTGGCAATTTCAACCCATTTACTGATTGGGTCAATTCCAGTAATAAATGAGTAAAAGAATGTTTTTTAGATGGCTTAAAAGGGAACAGGTCAAACAAGCTGAAAGTTGTTCAAAGTGTATTTGTAATTCATAAAACCTCCTAAGTTGATCACTCCAAAATTAAGAATGTTACTGCAGTAATATAATTTGACTAAAATGGTTAGTAAAACTGACCGGTTTAGACTTGTACAACATGATCACCCATTTGATATTCATATTGCTACTTATATAAAAACATAGCATCAATTCGCAATTTATAATACTTGTTTAGTGACAATCTCTCAAAAGTTATTTGCCTCCAATCCAATCATCTTAAAAGGTCAATTAACTAAACACAGATTCAATGATTATCCGTTTAAGCCCCAACAAGTCATGCAGAGATGTAAACTTTCACGTTCAAATGGTGAAATCAAGAATATATATAGAACACCAACGAATTAGCACACATAAGAAATTCAAAACTACGTGATAACAATAAGGTCATATGGTTTTACTTGGAGTGGATGAAATATTCAGTGATATCTAAGGGCTGACCTGGCTCTGGCTCCTCTGCTTGTTGCCAGAATACGCAGCCATTGGGTTGGTGTAATAACTAAAGCTTCGAGAAGTTGTCTGCACCTCAGTTTCAGAGTTAGTTGTAACGGGTTTGCGAGACTAACAGCTGAATGATATTTATTATGAGTTGCATCCTCCTTTGAAGCTTCCACTTGCATAGCTTTTAGTCTTTCTCTTCTCTGAGTTGACTCTTCCATTGACCAGAGACTATATACATATACTGCACGATTGCATACACATATATAAGAAATGTGAAATCAGGATGTGTTTGTGATATTAGAAGTGTCGAATGGGCGAAAATTTACAACTTGGCTAGAAAGGAAACAGGTATAAGGGATCCTTTGTATTTGATCCTAATCCCAAGAACAATAATGTGGCTCAGAAACAGGGTCATATTTCTAAGAAAAGAAACCTATGCTTAATAAACTAATTAATCCACTCAAAAGTTCACAAGAATTTATGCATGTATAAGTGAGTGAGGTAGCTAGCTGATATCGATTTAGTTACCAGTTTACATTAATTTAAGCAATTTGGCAACAAATTAGGGCTTAAATGAGGAATTAGCGAAGAACCCTAGAACAATAGGGAAACATACATATACATATTATAAGTATACTACGAATTAGAAATCTAACCTCAAAATAATATTTGAGTAAACAGGAACGAGAGAGAGAGAGAGAGAGAGAGAGAGAGAGAGAGGGGTAACCTGTATTACGTTGCAGAAATCAAAGCAAGTCTTCAATTCAACAAACGGAAGATTTCAAAGTTTTTTTTTCGGACATTGTTTATATTAATTTTGTTACTGTTAATGCACTTTAGGTGATAAGTGCATGTCTCCCATTTATTAGGGTCTTTATTGTACATTGTTGAAAGATAGTCCCAACTTTATCCTTGGGACACTTTGTCCAAGTTTTAGGATAGTATTTTGTCTGAGGTTTATGTTAGGGACAAAAGTCAGAGTTTTGTATGTGTAGTTTATGTTGTCCGGGCTTTCTAGTTTGTCTTGAAAGTCCGGGTTTTGCCTTGTATATATACCTTGATGTGGAATAGACAAGGTAGCGATTCTGTGTGAAATTCTGTGCACCTAACCCTAATCATTGTGTGTGTTTTGTCTGGCGGCTGCTTTGTGTGAGTGACGTCATTCATCTTCCTCATCAAGAATACTCAGTGTATTCTTGATTTCTCTCACAAATCTTGCATTCTAGTTCTTCATCCTACAGTGGTTGATCATCAGGTGGATTCCGCACACCTGTTGGTTGTCTTTGTTGAGTGAGATCCTGGATTAGGAGGCCTTACAAGTGGTATCCAGCTGAAGGTGGTCTGGATTTGATGGCGTATGCTGACGCAGATTTCGGAGGGTGCCGGATGAACAGAAAGTCAACCTCTGGCGGCGCACAACTTCTTGGGAACCGTCTTGTCTCTTGGCAATGCAAAAAGCAAGTTGCCGTTTCTCTGTCCACGTGCGAGGCCGAGTACATTGCTGCATCAAGCTGTTGTGCTCAGGTCTTGTGGATTCAGCAGCAGATGAGGGACTACGGTTTGAATTTTACTCGAACTCCTATTCTTGTCGATAACAACTCTGCCATTTCCATAACTAACAATCCTGTTAATCACTCACGCACTAAGCACATAGATGTTAGGCATCATTTCATTCGCGACTGTGCTGAGAAGGGGTTAATAGAAGTGGTTAGGGTAGACACCTTGGATAATCTTGCCGACCTGTTTACGAAGACATTCGATCGGGCTAGATTTGAAAATCTGGTCTGAATGATTGGCATGATCAACCCAGAGTAAAATGCTTTCAAAACTCGCATAGAAACTTTATTTTATGTTTACTGTACAGTTCTTACCGCTTTCCAAAAATTGAAAAACTCCAAAAATATTTTACTTAGTTGTAGGATAAATTTTAAGAAAAATACAAAAACATTTGAAAAATATAAAATGAAGTCGTGTTGAGATATAAGGGAAATGATAGTACATCGGTTAGTCGTATCTGGTGCAGGATTATAGTAATATATAAAATTAACCGTTAACTGTAACAGCTTCATTATACGTTGCTTCGGTAGGTTTTACGCGTCAATAAGAACCTGTTTTTGGAATATAAACATAATGAACTGCGTAACTTGTGTGGTACATCTCTCGGATATATGGTCTTGGTACCGTAATTTCGTTTGTGTAACACCCCAAAAATGGGGTTTGATAATTTAAACCCGGTTAATATTAAGGAACGGGTAAATTACCGTTTGTGGTAAAAGTGACCCGTAAATAAAAGTTGACTAGGAATAATTTACCGAGTGGTGACATGTATATATAAGTAACAAGATAATGAGTGCTAGTCTCTTTATTAATTGAAACGAAGTTGAGGGACCAAAACCGTTAAAAAGGAAACACGACTTATTAAATAAAGGAAAACCACACACACACACATACTTCGTGTGTGTGTGAGACGATCAGGAAGAAGAAGAACAAGGGTCCAAACCCTAGTTCTTGATAAATCATCAAATTGAAGGGTGGAATGAAGTCTAAAATCATAACCGAGCATGGATAAATGATCACTATGATGAGAGGATCATAAGGTATGTCTTAAATTTAAGATTGGTGATCATTGGTGAAGTGGGTTATGTTCTAATCCGTGAGTTAATATGAAATTAATCATGTACAAGGGTTAGAACCCTCGTATAGAACATCGGTTACGCATGGTTAGTGCTAATTTGATGATTAGAGGTGAAACCCGTTAGTTATGGTGAAGATGATGACTAGAATCACCATCTATGTCCAAGTCTTGTGGAAAGATTGATGTATTATGTGGGTATGATGAATTCTTGTTAGATGAATTAGGAGAAATATGATGATGCTATGCTTGATGTTTATGTGCTAATGATACTTGTTGACTAGTAAGAAGATTTGATGAAATATGAATGAACTAGGAAGATTATGCATAAACTAGTTGTACATGGTGCCTAGGAAGTAGTACGCACGCCATGTGTTTGATGAAATGTCTAAATGACAATAATATGTGAAGGTTGTGTTATGATGATGTTGAGTATGCTATATGCTTGTTTGAATTGGCTAATGGAATACATATGTGAGATATGAACTTGATATGATCGTTCATATGAATAATCATGTATGCTAATAAGGATGTTAATGTAATGACATGAAAGTATAGGAATCATGTCAAGATGGATGGGAGCGTGGAAGGCTAACGGGACAAGAAGACTCAAGTAAGCGAATACAAATACGGACGAGTAAAGTAAGTAAATCCCGTACTTACACTTTAGATGCAAAATATATTGTACTATGATCATTATTGTGATACATGTGAAAGTATTAAACAATGGAAGTAAATAGGTAAGTTTAAGGAAAAAGAAGTCGAAAGTGAATAGAAAAGTATAATGATGCTAATTGTTTTCTGTTAAGAATGAAATGAAGGTGCAGGTATACTAATAATGGAGAGTGAAGGTTAAGTATGGAAGTCGTACGAGAGTGTCCGAATGGATGGACTTATATGAACGAGAATAAGAGATGTTGATGCTTGATTATGCACGTGTTAAAGTATATATATTATGTTACTGGTTGCTAATGAAGTAATTGGTTGTGGTGACTGCAGGTTGTACAGGTTTATGAATGTTTGTTCAAGATGTGTAGGCGGTTGAAGATCGAGTCAAGATATGGGTTGTACTTGGGTGTGTATGTGGTCACTTAATTTTATATAAGTATGTTAGTTTTTTATTAATTTTTTTAAAAGGGATTAATGTATTTAAATGAAAGAAAGAATAATTTATAAAGAAATTTTTAGTATGTATTTTTCCGCTGCGTCAATATTTGGTTAAAATGATTTAGGGCGTTACAAGTTGGTATCAGAGCCTAGGTTTGAGCGAAATCAAGTACAAATGAGTGAGTACTTGAACTCAAATCCGTGTGCTCTTGTGATTAATGACCCGTACAATCCAAGACTCGATCAAGACCGAAAGGTAAGATTTAATATAAGTAAGTATGCGAGAGGTTACTAATAATGATGAATATTGAAAGGTGAGCTTGATGGATAATGAGGATGTTCCGCAGCCGCGAGCTAGTACGAAAGCTAAGGTGTGTGATATGTCAGGAAAATGAACCCCAGGTATGTAAATTCAGCGTGTGGGCGTATGACGTTGTAAGATTAAGCAAGCGAAGGAAAATCATAAATGAAATATAATAGTGACATGGAAATGAAGTTTTGAAAATGTTTCACGTGCCGAAACTTAATTCTTCGGACATAAGGTGGCGATTACACGAAGGCACGAAACTAGTATGTGGATTGTGTACCTGGCCAGTACACAAGAAACGTATGACGTTCGTGAGACCGTGATAATTGTTACAGGTATGTCCGTTAGAATTAAGTAGTAGGTGGACGTGAGGGTGAAGAGAAATGTAAGACTTTCAGGAATGAAAGTATGAATGCTATGTTAGAATCCGCGAGACGGATTCGAAGCATGAAAGAAGTTAAAGTATGAATGCTATGTTAGAATCCGCGAGACGGATTCGAAACATGAAAGAATGTAAAGTAGGAATGAAAGGTTTGAATTCGGGAATGAATTCAAACCGGAATGGAATGAAAGAAAGGAAAGGTTTGAATTCGTGAATGAATTCAAACGCGAAGGAAATGGAATGAAAAGAATGGAAGGTATGAATGAAGGTTTGAATCCGTAGGTGAATACGGATCAAACTTATGAAGAATGAAAAGAAGAATGAAAGTTAAATCCAAGGTGAATACGGATTAAATATGCAAGGAAGCAAAGGAGAATGAAAGGCTTGAGCCGTAAGCAGTAAACGAATCAAGTATGCGGATCGGCGTAGTCGGATGGAAGGTAAATAAAGCTTATGGCATTTAAAGTAGTACAACTACTTATGTATTCGACTATAAGTAAGAAATGTTACTATTCGAAAAGAGATTTCGAAATAAGATGTTTCGAAACGAATCGATACGGGTCGGAACAAGTTAAAACTGGAAGTAAACCATATTTGATGGTAAAAAGGGTAAAATGGTAATTTGGTCATGAAATGATGAAAGTATAATGAGTTTTGAAAGATTTCGTTATGATGTATGCCATGATAAGTAATAAGGGTAAAACGGTAATTTAGTTACATGGACGAATGAAAATAAAGTTTAAAGAATACCCTATGGCGTGAGAGATGATAGTTTAAATGTATGGAAGAAAGGTTTAAGGATTATGACCCTACGGTGAAAATCCGTAATGAGTCAAATGAGCGAAATGGTAAATCGATACCATTTTATTTAAAATGTAAAAGGTTTGGGACATTTAGACCAAATGGGTCAATTAATGATGATAGGATCATTTGACGATGATGACTAATGAACGTTTGTTGAGTTTTTGCTCACAGGATGGATAGTGTATGGAAATGGCGTTGCTATTAATTAGCAACTTACTTAATGAAGTATTAAACGGGTCCATGCTTTGACTCGAGTCAGGTATGTGTAAATAAAATTTTAGCAAAGATGTGCGATTTTGGTCAATTATGTAGTTGAAAAACTCCTCGTCGTAAAAGAAGGGCTAAAATTGACCAAAACGCCCTCGAAAGGCAATTTGGACAAACGACCCTTAAAGGTAATTTGGAAATAAGTTTTAGAAATGAATAAACCTTCGTGGTTGAGTAAGAGTGAAAGATATAAGCTCTTTTGGCGTAATGCCTTGTAATGGGCTTTTTGCCGTAAAAGGATAATCCAAAGGGTAAAAACTCGGAATAAATAGATTCTTGCATTAAATCCACTACAAATATAGTTGTAGGGAAAATTGTATGATAAGAAATGTGGTGATGCTAAGCTAGAAGCGAATGAAAGCAATTTATGCGTGGAAATGCTTATATACCCTTAACGGGTCAAAATAAGCATTTGAGCGAAAACGGATTTAAGAACGCATATAATCCGTGATATGAACCTAGTATGATAGGCATTATTGAACTTATGGGATTCATGAGGAGTTGGGATCAAACAAACGTGTTTGTTTGATAATTGCACGAACGGGTCGAATAACTCTTAAATAAATGTTGAGCCGAAAGCTTGTAAGTTAAGAATTTTCTTAATCCGGGGGTGGGATTTTAAGTTCGTATGAAAGAATGTGAATTTACAAGCATGTAGGAAGAAACGGGAGGCTAAACGGGTAAACGGTTCAAAAGTTATGCGCGTTTTAGTGCGTACGAACGACGGAACGGAGCTGCAGAAAAATGGGTTTTCTGCAGGGCGTCGCCGACGGGTTCCCACCCCGTCGCCGACGGGCTTCGGTTTGTTCAAAAACGGCCGACGGCTTATCCCCCTGTCGACGGGCTTGTTGTGCTTACGGGTAAAATTACAACCCGTCGCCGACGGCTTGGGGACCCGTCGGCGACGGGCTCTCTTTTTGTGAGAATTCTGTTTTATTCCCTTTTAGTCCCGGCTGATCCAGTTCGCGTCCCGGTGCTCCGTTAAGCCCCCGAATGGGCCGAAATCAAGTTTCTGAGGTATTTTTGGTAAAGGACTATTGTCCAAAATAAAATTTTTCCAAGCTGACCTGGCAGCTCGACCCCAGTCAGGGGCTCTGCCCCTTGGACCCCGCCAGGGGCTGCCGCCCCTGGGACCCCGCTTTTCTCGGGGGCGCTGCTCCCGAACCCCCGTCAGTCCTAAGGAAGAATATGCACGTATGTAAGTATGTATGAATGTATGTAGATATGTATGAATGAATATATGTATGTATGCACGTATGGAAGCATGTACGTATGTACGATTTAGATACGTTTGAGTATTAACGTTATTAATCGTGTTTCCGTTGAGAAGACCATGTAATGCAGATATGAGAACATTGGATGCATGAGGAATTGAAGTTGATCTCAGAAAGGGTAAAGTTACGTTATGTTATGAATTGAACCAATTATGAACCTTGCAAGGGTTTTATGAGTATGAATATGTTATCAAACCTAAAGTATTGAAATGTCATAAGCATTGTATGAAAGTTTATGAGCATTATTTATATAAAAGGCGAAGGTCCTTATAAATTGTAATTACGTAAGCTTAGGTCTTACAAATTATATTATTTGACCCATGTACAGTATAATACTAATGCAAATCGGGAATTTGTGAAGGAACTATGGGTGAATGAACACAAAGTTGAACGCAAGTATGAAAGGAATTGTGATAACCATTAATGTTATAAGTGAGAATGATGGAATTCTTGGGCTAATGATAGTAGTAGATGTGTTGAAAGGATGCTCACGATGAGAGCTCATTTTACAGACGAATGAAGTCAATTTGGTTAGAGGTCAATAAAGGAATGAAATCTTAGTTCAGTTCTAAAGTATTCAGTAACGCTTATATGTGTGAATAGTAAGTAATGCATGAGAAATCATGAATGAAATGATTGGTAAAGTAATATATGAATATACATGTAAATGTACGTATGCAGGCAGAATGAATTATCGTCCATGAAGGGTATGTATGAATGAACGCATGTACGTAGAGGTGTAGGAATGTATGTAACTATGTGTATGTATGTATGAATGTATTAAGGTAAGAAGGTAGCTATGAATGTATGCATGTATGAAGAAATGTAGGAGTGTATGTACGTATAGAAGTAGGAATGTATGAAGGCATAAAGATACGTATGAACGTACGTATGTATGTAGAGAGATAGGGATGGTATGAATGTATGTAATAAATATATGAACGTATGTATGAGTGTGTGCATTATGTAATGATAAGTAAGCATGTAAACAGGTACGTATAGGTGTGTTATTGTTGCAAGTATGTTTTCGGGTGTGTGTAAATAGATGTATGCGTGTACATATATATACGCATGTACGTATGTATTAAATGGGATTAAATGCGCGCAAAAGAATAAAGCTTGTATGTTTGAATATACATGTGAATGTATGTATATGAGTATATCCAGTAGCATGTAACATTAACAGACGTAGAACGATGCTAACTTTAGAGCTAAGCAAGTATGTGTGACTATGAAATAGTAGTTTTGTTTTGATAACGAAACAAGAATTAAAGGTTATACATTGTACGTATGGAATGTAATCGCAAAACCCGAGATAAAGGTATTAGATTCGTTGTAAACAGATCATACGAATGTATGTAGTATTACAAGTTGAAGAAGTATGTATATTGACCTGTTACTAACGGGTCAAGGAAATAAAAAGGGCATGTGACAGTATGGACTATTGTAATGAGTAATTGTGTACTGAAAGCAAGAGTGGCAAGTCCAACATGATTTATGAATAAAAAGTAGATATAATCGAGTCGTTATGAACAATGAACGCATGGAAGTGTTACGCTCGATTTAAGAAGGTAAGGATGATAGGACGTACGGTTATATTTGTTCATGAACGAGGCATTTTTATAAAGTATGAGTGCATTCTTGCCATGGTACGTATTTTGAATGAAATGAATTAATAAACATGCAGTGATGAACACCACTAAGGAACTAACATGAGGCAAGAATTTGGAATCTAAAGATATATGAATATATTTAGAATTGTATTACATAGAAGGATCAGTAAGTAAAGGATTATGGTTCCGTGAAGTAAGCAAGGTTTCGGGGACGAAACCTCTTTTAAGGGGGGTAGACTTGTAACACCCCAAAAATGGGGTTTGATAATTTAAACCCGGTTAATATTAAGGAACGGGTAAATTACCGTTTGTGGTAAAAGTGACCCGTAAATAAAAGTTGACTAGGAATAATTTACCGAGTGGTGACATGTATATATAAGTAACAAGATAATGAGTGCTAGTCTCTTTATTAATTGAAACGAAGTTGAGGGACCAAAACCGTTAAAAAGGAAACATGACTTATTAAATAAAGGAAAACCACACACACACACATACTTCGTGTGTGTGTGAGACGATCAGGAAGAAGAAGAACAAGGGTCCAAACCCTAGTTCTTGATAAATCATCAAATTGAAGGGTGGAATGAAGTCTAAAATCATAACCGAGCATGGATAAATGATCACTATGATGAGAGGATCATAAGGTATGTCTTAAATTTAAGATTGGTGATCATTGGTGAAGTGGGTTATGTTCTAATCCGTGAGTTAATATGAAATTAATCATGTACAAGGGTTAGAACCCTCGTATAGAACATCGGTTACGCATGGTTAGTGCTAATTTGATGATTAGAGGTGAAACCCGTTAGTTATGGTGAAGATGATGACTAGAATCACCATCTATGTCCAAGTCTTGTGGAAAGATTGATGTATTATGTGGGTATGATGAATTCTTGTTAGATGAATTAGGAGAAATATGATGATGCTATGCTTGATGTTTATGTGCTAATGATACTTGTTGACTAGTAAGAAGATTTGATGAAATATGAATGAACTAGGAAGATTATGCATAAACTAGTTGTACATGGTGCCTAGGAAGTAGTACGCACGCCATGTGTTTGATGAAATGTCTAAATGACAATAATATGTGAAGGTTGTGTTATGATGATGTTGAGTATGCTATATGCTTGTTTGAATTGGCTAATGGAATACATATGTGAGATATGAACTTGATATGATCGTTCATATGAATAATCATGTATGCTAATAAGGATGTTAATGTAATGACATGAAAGTATAGGAATCATGTCAAGATGGATGGGAGCGTGGAAGGCTAACGGGACAAGAAGACTCAAGTAAGCGAATACAAATACGGACGAGTAAAGTAAGTAAATCCCGTACTTACACTTTAGATGCAAAATATATTGTACTATGATCATTATTGTGATACATGTGAAAGTATTAAACAATGGAAGTAAATAGGTAAGTTTAAGGAAAAAGAAGTCGAAAGTGAATAGAAAAGTATAATGATGCTAATTGTTTTCTGTTAAGAATGAAATGAAGGTGCAGGTATACTAATAATGGAGAGTGAAGGTTAAGTATGGAAGTCGTATGAGAGTGTCCGAATGGATGGACTTATATGAACGAGAATAAGAGATGTTGATGCTTGATTATGCACGTGTTAAAGTATATATATTATGTTACTGGTTGCTAATGAAGTAATTGGTTGTGGTGACTGCAGGTTGTACAGGTTTATGAATGTTTGTTCAAGATGTGTAGGCGGTTGAAGATCGAGTCAAGATATGGGTTGTACTTGGGTGTGTATGTGGTCACTTAATTTTATATAAGTATGTTAGTTTTTTATTAATTTTTTTAAAAGGGATTAATGTATTTAAATGAAAGAAAGAATAATTTATAAAGAAATTTTTAGTATGTATTTTTCCGCTGCGTCAATATTTGGTTAAAATGATTTAGGGCGTTACAGTTTGATAGATTGCCGAGGTTCTGAGATACGTGGTCTTTATGCTGTTTATCATCTGGGTATCATGGTTGTTTCTTTTACAGAAAATAACGGGGACGCAAGTCTAGATCTTCCATGATACCATACATACGTGTAAATATCCTTAATACCTGATGCATTCGACCCAAATAAGTGATAAACAATCACATGTCCCACAAAATCATGCGGGAGTCAAGTTCGTCTCTTTGTCTGTACGATGGTACTAACCTGTTCACGGACTTGCTCCTGTGCCCTTTGCATCTGAAATTCAAGTTCCTCCTCAATAAGTGATTCTATCACAAAGGACTTGTTTTTCAATTTCAAATAAGTGAGTATCTCACATTAGCTTATACGTCAAAAACAGATGATAAATGGCATACTCACCAGTAAGATGAACTCTCGTGCATACCTTGATACGGGAGTATATTCTGAGGTGGGTAAACATGGTTACAATCAGTTATTAAAACACTTAATCGCATATCTCGAAAACAGTGTTCGAAAGCGTGCTAAAACTTAAGTGGACCACAATACCGTTGAACGTCTTGAACTGTTAATATCATTCTAAGAGCTTAAACTGATAAACTATGTTCTTGTGTTGGATATTGACAGAAAAACCGATATGATCTCTTTGCTCCGATTTCACAAAAAGATAATTAGTGTAAATACGTTCGTAGATTTAATTTCTTTATTCAGTCAAAAATTCAAAAACATCAAAAAGATTTTGCTTTCTTGTTTCTATGTGCGAGTTATCATTTTGAAAATTCTCTAAGGGTTGTGAACATTCTTTAATAAGGTGTTAAACATCAAGTTAGGTAATCTTAAAATAAGTCTTTTTGTATATAAAAATCGGTCATGCAGGATCCATCTAAGTGTGTGGGTAATCACGTCATTTTAAGGTGTTTCGGTAAATCTGCTTCCAAGTTGTGATTTTTTTCCAAAAGTATAAGTTTTGAAGTAAGTTGTTCTGAATGATCGTGTTTTGAAATACAAATTATTAAATATTGGTTGTTTAATATTTCAATTGTTCTTTCTGGGGTATTGGAACTTATTTTTGGGATCCAGGTTTGGGCCAATGTCTCCGGGGTCAAGTTTCTTAATCCAGGGTTAAGTGTTTCAGGTCTGGATCGTTCATCTCAAGATGGAAGATTTGAAGAAGCTGTGTGCATCTGGATCGTTCATCTCAAGATAGAAGATTTGAAGAAGCTGTGTGCATCTGGATCATTCATCTCAAGATGGAAGATTTGAAGAAGTTGTGTGCATCTGGATCGTTCATCTCAAGATAGAAGATTTGAAGAAGCTGTGTGCATCTGGATCATTCATCTCAAGATGGAAGATTTGAAGAAGCTGTGTGCATCTGGATCGTTCATCTCAAGATGGAGGATTTGAAGAAGCTAAGACGTCTGCCGTTGCATTCCTTTGAAGAAGATCAACCGCAAGCTGATCAATACATCAAGGTGGTTCAGTTCTGTGTGAAGAACAAGGTCTGGGCAGGAAGCAGCTTCTTGAAGAGAGTATGAAGATTTCAAGTCCAATGAAGACCATGCACTGATCAAGGGGGAGTTTGTTAATGCACTTTAGGTGATAAGTGCATGTCTCCCATTTATTAGGGTCTTTATTGTACATTGTTGAAAGATAGTCCCAACTTTATCCTTGGGACACTTTGTCCAAGTTTTAGGATAGTATTTTGTCTGAGGTTTATGTTAGGGACAAAAGTCAGAGTTTTGTATGTGTAGTTTATGTTGTCCGGGCTTTCTAGTTTGTCTTGAAAGTCCGGGTTTTGCCTTGTATATATACCTTGATGTGGAATAGACAAGGTAGCGATTCTGTGTGAAATTCTGTGCACCTAACCCTAATCATTGTGTGTGTTTTGTCTGGCGGCTGCTTTGTGTGAGTGACGTCATTCATCTTCCTCATCAAGAATACTCAGTGTATTCTTGATTTCTCTCACAAATCTTGCATTCTAGTTCTTCATCCTACAGTGGTTGATCATCAGGTGGATTCCGCACACCTGTTGGTTGTCTTTGTTGAGTGAGATCCTGGATTAGGAGGCCTTACAGTTACTGGTTTGGTCCAAATTTAAAGTGTAATTACCTAAAAGACCCTGAAGTATTGCTACATTTTGAAACCATCCATCGCTTTGAGTTTATTTATTTTCTAATTTGTTGTGGAAAAATGTTAAAAGGTAACTGTGACTGTCAGAGAAAAAGTGTTGACATGTTTATGTTTGGTGACGTGGATGATCACTTACCAAGTGACTGATGTCTGATGATGTAGAATGCCACACCAACAAAAATACTAAAGTGTCATGTGGACCTATAAACACAATTTTAAAAACCGGTTGGAATTACCGATTGAACCGACTGCAAGAGACATCACTGGTACGATAGACCTTCATCTTGAATGAAAACACGACTAACAAGTAGTTTTTTGTAACATTAATTCTTGTTGAACTGACCTTGAAAAGCAATGGTTATTTGACTCTTGAAATTTTAAAGTTGTAGTCGAAGATGATATTCCACCCGATTGATGAACATTCAAACCGAACTCCCCCATCCTTTTGGGCACAGGGACGCTATATCAAGGTTTCTGCAAAATGTAACAATCCTAAATAAACCGACACCCTCGGATATTTTTCCGACACTCCAATATATTTTAAAATATCCCAATATGACCCAAAATACACCCCATACGTGAAAACGGGCCCCAAATACATTAAATATTATTAAAATAATTAAAAATCTGATTTTCTTGTCTTTAGGCGGGCCGCGTAAAGGATCTTTAACCCTTACGCGGGCCACGTCAACTTAAAACCTGGCGCAGCCCGGTGCGGCCACGTGGCCCAACACACGTCGAGTCTAGTTGCTGATCCGGATGGGCTACACGTTGACCTGGGGTCAACGCGGGCCACGTAGGCCCTTCTCTTTTGTTACGCGGGCCCGCGTAAGGGTTAACTAAAGCTTCGAGAAGTCGTCTGCACCTCAGTTTCAGAGTTAGTTGTGGATTCAAGTAACGGGTTTGTGAAACTAACAACTGAATGATCTTTATTATGAGTTGCATCCTCCTTTGAAGCTTCCAATCGCATAGCTTTTAGTCTTTCTCTTCTCTGAGTTGATTCTTCCATTGACCAGAGAATATATACATATACTGCACGATTGCATACATACATATAAGAAATGTGAAATCATGATGTGTTTGTGATATTAGAATGGGCGAAAATTTACAACATGGCTAGAAAGGAAACAGGTATAAGGGGTCAAAGAGTCATCCAAAGTGATTTTAAATTCTTAAAAACCTCCTAAATCAACAAATTGCTTTATATTTTTAACAGAACATGTATTATTATGATAACAATTCTAACCCGTATAGAACTCTACCCATGTGACTTGTTATTACAAACCATCTTTTCGGGCCAGTTTGAAACCAATTTCAAAGAAACCAGTTTTTAATTAGCTCCCTACACTCTAGTAGTATTAAGTTGGGCTAGTGACTTTGTTTAACAAGTTGGACTTGGCCCAACCTAATCAATAATGGCCTATGCGACTTAAACCCAACTCTGGAGACGAACGGAGTTCACTTCCGGCCATCGTGTCATCATCGCCGATTCATCCCGGTTATTGATTTGTGTCATTATACCAGTGGCCCTAATTTACACAAACCCAACTCTGTTTATCATCTTCTTCTTCATCTTTTCATGAAATCTCTTCCTCTCTCATCTCATGGGTGTCGGTTTCACTGATTGGTGGAGAAATAGCAGCTGTTGATTGAAACTAAAGAGGTAGGGTTTTGAATAGGTGGAGAATTGGGAGGTTTGTGATGAGAATGAGGGGATGAAATTAGGGTTTAGAGAGTCCACGAGAAAGCATCCACACACGCATCCTGTAAGTATCACCTCAATTTTATGAATTCCAATTGCGTTTATGTGCTTGATTTCTGATTTAGATACAATTGGGTTTATGGGTTTGTTGATAAATGGAATTTCGATTAGTAATTTACTATTTTTTGTGCCCTGATGATTATGATACTCTGTTTGCACTGTTCGATTTGAAGCTCAATTGATGATTGATGGGTTTGATTTGCTGATTTGTACTTCAATTTGATGAACACGTAATTGCTGGTTACTTCAAATTGCAGCTTCATGGTCTTCCCCTTCATATATCTGTATGTGTTCATGTATGTGTCGTAACCAGTTTATTGGTTCAACTTATATATATGTATGTATGTATGTATGTATGTATGTATGTATGTATGTATGTATGTATGTGTATGTCTCTTTTTTCAACCTAATAAATCCAATTTGGGGGTAGTATTTTTTAGACAAAGTACTATAGTATAGGGACTAATATGGTGTTCTACATAGACTAATGGGGTAGTTTTTCATTTTACATGAACATGTGATTCAAATGACAGCTCTTATTAGTCCCTATGCAAAGCATTTTTATATTTCTTTAGTTTCACTTCAACTTGAAATTCTTTCTTATATATGAATAAACTGCTCTGCTGCCTATCAAAATATGCATAGTCCGTTGGTAAAATGCTAAAAATGCTACCTTTACATGTAGATAGATAGATATGGAGTAAGGACGAAAGCTGGTAAGAAGCAATCATCAGAAGATGCTGGTGTCAAAATTGCACATTCTCCAGGAGCTTCAATTCGATGGCACAATGAGGTATGTTTTAACATACATATTAATTTTTTTTATTAAAATCAAAATAAATTCATATCAATTCCAATTTTGGAAAATTGTTGTTTTGACCTTTATAGTCAAAGTGGGACAGGTAAAAGTGCTATACGATGAAATATGACTTCGTTCACACCTCACTGAGCGGTGGATACAGTTAGACTATGATTTGTAACGCCAGTATGTAGAGGTGACCTAATTTGATGTTTTTGTGGTCCCATCTGAATATATTAAACGAACATTTCAAATTTAGTGACGGTATATGACTGGGTTATTAAATTACTGTTCATTCTTATGCTGTCAGTTTACTGGGTTATTAACTCTATGAAGGTGATTATTAGCACTTGTTTTGTTCTGAAGCAAACATATCTCATGCATTCACATTTTGTAAGAATGTCATGATTACCTGGCTATGCAAGATGTTTATGCCTAGAGATTAGCATAGCAGCACTCTGGATTTTGGAAGGTGAGTGCACCGTTTAGATCGGCCTTGTGAAAGTTATGTTTTCACATGTCTAATTACTCTCTTATATTCACAGGTTATATCGTTCCCCGTTGATGCGGTGACAGATACATATGGAACATTTCTACCTGATGGAACAGCTTTACAGTTTCAGCAGATTCTGAGCTTAAGTGTTTTAGAGGTGCCAAAATGGGTTGGTTGGACGGGTTGAAATTTGAATAACAGGTCAAAGTGAGTAAACTTTGTACTGGTCAAACATGTCGTGTACTGGGTTGACCCAAAAATACTTTATGTCAAAACATTTTAAATATGTTTATAAACCATTAGTGTTTTCAAGTCTCAAACCTGATTACAAAAACTATATTAGTTGGATAGACAACTTTTGACCCGTTCCAGCCATTTTCAATTTAATTACCCATTTGACCTTTTCGAAAATAAAACATAGCCCCAGTCTACATGTTCTTAAGTAGTGCATTGGAATTGTCATCTCTACCTTAACCCATCAAATTCTAATCTTGGTTTGTTCCCACCAATTTTTTATTAAAAGATTCTCATGTCAATCATACCATTTTGCATGATCCAGGATTCCCGAATCACCTCTTGCGACACAAGCAGTCCAGGTGGTGACAACTACGGTGCCGCATCCCAAAGCCAGTACACCAAAGAAGATGTTCTTACCAGAGCCTAGAAAAGACACAATATCTTCATGCAGCTTTAAATGGACAGTTCCACTTCCAATGGTATGCAATATCAGATATCGCAATCTCTCATACTTTGTCTTAATCGGACCTTTGACTAATCAACATGGTTACTTAGGCTAAAGGTTGTGGTCATGACCCTCATGACCACCATGAGCCTCCACATAGGCGTCATGTCACCCACCTCTAATCCACCATCTAAAACCACTACCCTAAGGGTGTGGTCATGACCCAAACCACTATCCCCCTTTATTATTTTAATATATTTTTGTCTCAAAGTTATCTAATGGAGGGTCGTGGTAATCGTGGTTTAATCCATGCCAACCACCATCAATCAAGGAGAGGGGTGGTGTAGCCTTCCATTCATGTTCCTACGTGACGAATTATGTTCTAACCCCCCTTTCAGCCTTATTAGAGGTTCAAATTGGAACGGATTGAGTTGATCAAAGCTTTTCTTTTTGTCTAAAAAGTTTAGAAAAAGTAAATATTTAAGTTGACATTATTTCAATGATGTTAATTCTTTTTTACTGAAATGATTACATTTAGCACCCCTAGTCAAATGGACGGATGTCTCCATGGTTTTAAAAAACGGCTGAGGCGTGCGCCTCGAGGCGCGCCTCAAGGCGAAACGGCCAAAAAACGATTCTGAGGCGCGCCTCAGGGAGTTTATACTGTATGTGCACCTCAGAGGGGCTGAGGCGCTACAAAGGCTGCGCCTCAGGTGCGCCTCAGGGGTTTTTGATATTTGTTTTTTATGTTTTTGAGTTTTTGTGTCAATTTCAAGCAGTTTATGTCTTTTTTATGTGTGTTTTTGATTATTTTGATGAATTTGATGATGAATTTAGTTAGTATTACTATTTTTATAAGATATATAATATTTATATTTATTTTTTAACTCCGCCTCGGGCTTACGCCTCGGTTCGCCTCGAGGCTTAAGCCTAGTGAGGCGAAGGGAAAACGCCTCGAAACTCGTTTCCGTTTTTTTAAACCTTTGATGTCTCTCATGGAGCATAGACCGAACAAGTTACTATAGGACTGGTTTACTCACCATTCGACGTCGTCTCATTTGATTTAAGTGCATTTAACCGGCTGTCTCCGTTGGTTTAGTCAAATTACCAAATTACACTTTGTTTGGAGTAACAACCACTTTTTACTTTTATAAACTCAAAAGTTCCTATGTAAGTTCTAACAACAAAGTCGATTAACCCAACTTAATTAACAATTATCCCTACTCTATTATCATAAGATGATATATCATGAAGTGAAATCGTGTTGAATTTTAACAGTTTAGGTTGACAAATATTATTAGTGACCGATCATCAAATATAACCTAATAATGCGAGACTAAAAAAAGTTCATATATTTTGTATGATAATATTAAAATAGATGCATGTATTATGTATATGTATAAAAAAAGAATAGTAAAAGAGTACTAAATTTAGTTACCCTAGTATTCTATTATCTAGTAAGACTATCATCATTATCATTGGTGACGTTCTCCCAATCTAAGTTGCCCAAATAATTAAAAAAAAAGAGTTAAATGCCCGGATAGTCCTTGTGGTTTGTTATTTTTTCACCTTTCGTCCCTAACTTTTTAAAATTACAGCTATAGTCCCCAACTTTTTCAATTTCGTTCCCGGATAGTCCCTAGCGTGGATGGGGGTTAGTTTTTTCAGTTAAGTTGATGTGAAATGACCAAAATACCCTTATTATTAAAAACCCCAAAAGACATCTTCTTCACCAGCACTTCACTCAGCCACCAGTGCCACAACCACATTCATATACGCTGTGTAATCATATACATTTCATCTTCTTCATTCTTCTTCCCCCAAATCGACATCTTCTTCTTCTTCCTTACATCAACAACATCATCACCACATTCATTGTAGCAAATAGAATTCATCTCTTAATTTTGTAACTGAATTCATTCATAATTTCCTCAAACATTGATAGATAGATCTCCAATTGTCCGGCACTCTGTCGAACGGCAGCCCTGGAGCTATCGGGTACGATGGGTCGTCGGCGGCCTGGTTGTACAAGTACCCGCACGACCGACACTCGTAAATTCCGGTGTTTAGGACTGTGAATTTCTCCTCTAACCTGCGTTTATTGAGGTCGTCGGTTTCAGCTACGGGTTCTGATGCCGGTGGTATGTCTGACATCAGTAGATTTTGCGGCGATTTGGAGCTTTGGATGTTTGTGTAAGGGGGAAAAGGGGAGGAGGAGTTTGAAAGGGAAGGTGAAATGAGGTTTTGATTTGAGAGAATGGGATTGGGAGGGCTGATTCAGGCGAAATGTCACCGATGCTGCTGAAGCCATTTTTGTTTGGTCTGAATATGGTTTGGTTTGTCCTCAACTTTTAATGATAAGGGTATTTTGGTCATTTCTCACCCACTTAACACCAAAAACAAACCTCCATCCGTGCCAGGGACTATCCGGTAGCGAAAATTGAAAAGTTTGGGACTATAGCTGTAATTTTAGAAAGTTAGTGTCTAAAGGTGAAAAAGGGGCAAACCACATGGACTATCCGGGCATTTAACTCAAAAAAAAAAATCAATTTTCTCCACAACACGGTTGGCCAAGCAACCCAAAGTTGCAAGAGGTTACCCTGTTTTTTGCTACTTATCAAAATTAGACTGGTTCCATCTTCTAATTTTTATTTTTTTTTATTTCTTAACTATCAATTCCCCCAATAATTATTTACTCAAATACTTTATAATATTTAAACATAACTAGTATTATGCACCCCCGCGTTGCGGCGGGGGCGAACACAAATGCCACACTACTGCCAGCAACCACCGACACTGAAGTTGCGGCGTGTTAATGCCAAGAAATTAAACCGAAACGTAAAACATAGAATAAAATAACTAAGTTGATCTAGGGCTTGCGCGTTACGATAAACCCGCGTCTATTTTTTTCCGTTTGACAGGTTCATCGTAATCTATATATAATATATATCATTACCACTATACAAACCATAATGCATACATTACAACAACCATTGCATCAATATGTTGCAAATTATATTTATACAAGATTTTGGCTAAATTAATTAGATTATTATAAATAATAATAATTTACAAATAAAATAACACAACTTTAAAATGATCAAACAGATTGAATTTGGTAAGATAATGAAACCATTATTTGATTATGGTACAACCACTTAAGCACAATTTATAACCATACATGCATACAAAACATATTAAATTTGGTAAGATAATGAAACCATTATTTGATTAAGGTACAACAACTTAAGCTCAATTTACAACCATAAATTGCATACAAATGTTAAACAATAATAGTATATAAATAAGGTACAACAACTTAAGCTCAATTAATAACTACAAATGCATACAAATGTTACAAAATAATAGTATATAAATAATTTATTAAAAAACACATTAAAATATATATTTTCTAGTATATTATATATATATATATATATATATATATATATATATATATATATATATTGATCGTTTAACTTTTATATTAAAAATAAATGACTTTTGTTTGTTTTGAAATAAAAATAATTGTTTTTAATATTATTATTTTTAATACAATAAAAATAACCACATGTTACAATTATTTTATAAAAATTTCGGTTGGGTTGAGTTGTGAATGTGTATTCAAAATTGACTTGGGTAAAATTAGTTTTTTTATTAAAGATTGGATTAGGTTTAATGTGGATAGTCTGTCTAATGTTAGTTTGGGCTTAATTGACTTATATAACAAGCTGGGCTCGGTCCAACTTAACCAGCAATCTCCAATGTGACTTAAATCAGTTCCATTTTTCAAGGGTGGAGGTGAAGAATATTAGTCGAGACGCACGTGTAATACTTGTACGAAAGTGAAGAATATTAGTTGAGACCGACGTGTAATACTTGTAATTACAGTTTCCATTCACTTCACCACCACCACTCTCACTTCAACTCTGATTATTATCGATTTAATGTAAGTTTGCTTAACCTATCTTTTTAATTAAATGTCATTATGTTTTTTATTCTTCAAGTGTCACTGATTTTGCTTTATGATTTTAGTTATTTATGATGACTATTCAATGAGTATGTGAATTGCGTAAGAATTATTACTATTACTATTACAACTTTTTTGGTTGATTTTCTTTCAGTTATCTTTTAGTGTTTTTTCTACATTTTCTTTTTATTCTTGTCAGCAGTTTCGTTCGCAACACGCTCATATTGATTTCAAAAGACATATAAACACAGACTAAATAACAAAAGAAATTCGCCGCAATGCGACGAACTTATTTAAACCTAGTTTAATTTAATATTTAATATAAGGGGCCTTAATATAAATACTATACTAAAATATTCATTAAAAAAACGATGACCATAAATACAACCACAATACACGGGAAAGCATGTTCATGTAAAGTAACCGTTGGCAACTTGACATTAATTTAATCCATTAAGTATTATTAAAAGTAATAATCAAGAGAGTGTCATGTGCCTTACAACTATACTTTACAAAAGAATTGTTAAAAATGTTCACCAAGTAAGAACATTGATAAAATCACTATAAGCAGGAATCAAAGTAAATATTCAAGTATCACACCTTGATTCGTAGCGGAATAGGTGATCGGGCATGATTAGTTGATCCAAAGCTTATGACTTGCTATTACTTTAAATAATAATTAATCCATATAATGTTCCACAAAACAGATAATCCAAATAAAACAATTTAATATATGAGACATTGTTCATAGCAACTAAACTACATTTATCTGTTTCTTGTTAACTAAGGTTGGTGAGTAAACCTCATTGTTATTAGGAAAATAATATATCTAATTTGTGTATTGAGAAAATGTGCATTAACCAATGTAAGTAAATATGTTACAGGTCCGTGTACCACACGGGTTGAATAAAGCTTTCTTATTCATATATTCGTAAAATCGTATAGATTAAACGTTCATACTTTCTTCATGTTTATATGATATTTCTTTTGACCTAAACAAAAAAGACGATATATTAAATAATATATTTAAAAGAACTATTTTAATGTTTTTTCTTTGTATTATTTTTACTTTTAAGCTTTTTATTTGTTTAAAAAAGAACCATCAAATTAGGGGTGCTAAATGGGTCGGGTTCGACCCGAACCCGAAAATTTTAGATGAACCCGAACCCGACCCGAAAATCTTGTCATATATATGAACTCAAACACGACTCGAATATTAGCGGGTTGACCCGAACACAACACGTTCAACCCGAATTTTCAAATTGTTTATTTTTTTTCGCAAATTAATATATTAGAATTAAAATTTTACTAAAAAACACAAATGTATATAATAAAATTGCTTTTTAATTATAAAACTTTATGTAAGTCTCTCTTTTTAAGTTATAATTATGCGTACAATACACAACCAAATTAATTTATGTTATATAACATATTGTAAAAAAAATAATAAAACATGATATAAATGGGTTAAACGGGTCAACTCGACTGGGTTGACCCGAACCCGACCCATTTAGCTAAACGGGTTCACAGGTTCAAACTGGAACTAACTTGAACCCATTTATACTAAAACTGAACCCGCGAATTTCGTGTTAGGTTCGTGTTGTATTTTCGGGCCGTGTTAGAAATTCACACCCCTACATCAAAGACAGTATGTGGAAAATGTAAACTGATAAATAAACAAAGAAAAAAAATAAGAGTTGTTTTTTTAACGGTTAATTTCATACTGAATGGTATACCAATGGAAGAGGACAGCGCCCCTGATGAAGTTTGATTAAATATAATTCCTTATCCCGATGCTTATCTATACTATATAATAAAACAAACCACTTTAAGGACACTTGTCATCATATTAGGCCATCTCTTATAAATAATTATTATTTTAGTTTGATCTCTTCTAATTAATTATAGATAATCCTCCTATTAACTATTATTTAGTTTAATAACTTATAGATAATTATTATTTAGTTTAATCTCCTTCTCATTTATAATATTATTTATTTGAATTGATTAGAGTTAATTACTGTATTCGTCCCGGTGATTTGTCAAAAATCACTATTCAGTCAATTAGTTTAAAAATTACGATTTCAGTCCCTATGGTTTCACTTTCGTAACTACCACAGTCCACATCGTAACCATTTCAATCCCTGTAGTTAACAGAATAATGGATTGAAATTGTTACGAAATTGAAACCATAGGGACAGAAATGGTTACGAAAGTGAAACCACAGGAACTGAAATCGCAATTTTTAAACTAATGGATTGAAATAGTGATTTTTGACAAACCACAGGGACGAAAACAGTAATTAACTCAATTAATTATTACTTTTATATTTATCTATTTACTTCAAATTCAAACTTAGTTATCTAATTTGATCTTAACTATATATTTGAACGTTTTATTTAGTTTGGTATCAAATAGATTTTACGAAACTTGAAATAAAATTAACTAATATTATTATATATATCAATTAGCATCGATAGTTTGCGCCAGTTCTCTTTTTGACTTTTGACTTTTGCCTTTCCCCCACTAAAGTTTGATTTCTTTGATTTTTGACATATATTTAAATAATAATTTCTATATTATTTCGTTAATTTGAAAGCACGTGAGGAACCTAGTTGGTGGCATCCAAATAATTTAGTATCATAGTACTGCTATTGCTGATTTGTTTTTAATGGTTTTTGATATAGCAATTTTATTTTTGAGAGTTTTTCTTTCGATTGTTACACTCAGTGTCAGTAGTGTATTGATACCATAAAGTCACTTAAATTCTTTAAGTTCTTTTTTTTTCATCTATTAGTGAAAGAGTTTCTTGCTTCCCCTCAACTTTCAATCATTTTCACCCTCCGCTTTCTAAAACTTTTATATATTATCTCTTTGATCCTCTTGACTTTCTAATATGCGTCGGTATAAGTTCGATTGCCATCATCTATGCTTTACGTCGTGTGAATCAGTTGGTGTTATAAATTTGTGTTCGTCAAGCCGCTGCAACGCAGCGGAATCAATTTCTAGTTATTTATCATTTATATATTTACGGAGCTTTAAATAAAAGGTTACATTTATTGAGACTTCGTTAACAAATTTTGCAACAACAGAATAATCTATTTTTATCACGAAAACCAAACTTTGTATTAATATATTAAATATTTTTATTTTCACTATACAAAATTACATTTACTCGACCCATGTAATACATGATGTGTTTTAAGATATAGCTTTTTATTATTTGATATATAAAGTTAGATGTATTCAATTCGTACAATACACGGGGTTTTTTAAGGATATATATTTTTTTATTATTTAGTACAGAAAATTACATTTATTCAAACCGTGTAATACACATATTTTTAAAGATGTAATTTTTTATTATTTGGTATATAAAATCACATTTATTCAACCCGTGTAATAAATGGAGTTTTTTTAAGATGTATTATTTTATTATTTAGTAAAAAAAATTACATTTATTCAACCCATGTAATACTCGTGGTTTTAAAGATATAACTTTTTTTATTTGGTATATAAAATTACATTTATTCAACCCGTACAACATGGTTCTTATAGATATAATTTTTTATTATTTAATATATAAAATTATATTTATTCAACCCGTGCAATAAAGGAGGTTTTTAAATATATATTGTTTTATTATTTAGTATATAAAATTTATTTATTCAACCCGTGTAATACACGGGGTTATAACCTATTATTATTAATATATTAATTAATATAATTCATCTTCTTCATTTTTATCAACATGTGACGCTGGAAGCTTCCGGCGACCAGAAAATTCTTGTTTTCGTCGACCATATAACTTCCGTTCACCTTATATTCACCTACACGCTTAGGGGTATCCTAGTATTTGCTTAGAAGTATCCCCAATAAATAAAACGGAGATTAAAAATAAATTTACACTCGTCAAAAAAGTTGAGGGGTCTCCGTGCAACCCCTGACCACCACATAGATCCGCCCCTGGTTTTAACCATACTAGAACTAGTAGTATACCCGTCCGATGTACTTGTTTTTTAGCGTCACAATGACAGTTTTTTTATTTACATTTATATGTATAATATGAACTCATCACATGAGTTCACATTGACATGTATAATATACCTAAAAATGAAAAAGCAAGATCGAAGACAATTTCAATAACTCAGTTTGCATTGAGACTTTAAGTGGACTATGGACTTATAAAACATAAAAACATAGATAGTCCGTTGAAATAAAACACCAAATAATACTATAATAGTTATGTATGGGAGACAACCCCTAAAGTTGGCCATGTGTAAATATGATTGAATATTTGATTTGTGTTTATTTGTTTCTTTTTTTTTTTTACAAAATAAAATTGTTTTCTTTTAAGTTTCCAAAGCTATTCACATGATGTTTCTCTGTTCGTGCATTTGTTTTTGTTAATTGTGAATCGTTCAACCTAGCTGCGTGTGGGTCATGATGACCCATAAAGTGAATGTGCATTTTACTTTTTTTTTTAAAGGTAGATTTCGAAACAGGTTGTGAACGAATCCACAGCTCTCAAATCGAGAGCCCCAACCGCCCCACGAACTCCGGAGCATACCAACAGGCTGCCCCGTGCCGTGTGACTCGGCTTTCCCCGAGAAAATTTCCCGCCCCATGCCACTTGACATGAGTTGCACAGCGGACACTGTGCACGGTAGTAGAAAACTCGGGCGGTCCTCAGAATCGAACCCACGACCAGTGTCACACCCCAACCGATGACGGAAACATCGGGATGAGACGAAGTGTGTATAGATTGCTCGAGACTTCATAACACTATGTGACAATATTTATTTAAATTCAAATTTCATTGCAAGTGCTAAATTGTCATACAACATTTAAACTAGAAATAACAACATTGTTCAATTTTCAACATAACATCAAATAAATAAATAGATTAAAGGTGTGTATCTAGCCCATCCTAACTTGATTTTTCATAATCTTGACTATCAACCTGCAACATGTATTAAAATAAAATCAACAAAAAGTTGGCGAGTATACAAGTTTGATACATAGTATAACATAGAATAAAAAGACTCATATCCAACATGAACATAATAAAAATAGTTTCAGTCATGCTAGTTGACGCAGTCCAAATGATAGTCCCAGAATGCTTGAAAGTGCCTACCCCAAAGTTTCACGGGAGGTTAAAATGATACCACTAACAATACCCCTCGAGCACAAAATGGGGGAGGTGCATTACTCCTATAGCATATGCATAGTACTACAATGTTAGGGCTGAACTACTCACAGGGATTAAACATTCACATTAGCACCAAATAGTATCAACAGTTCACAAGTTTCATGTTTTATGTTTAAATGGATAGAGTATGTTTCAAATAAGTTTCAAGTGTCGAGTGTCTTGATATAGAATACATGTTGCATCCCAAAAGTGTTTAAAGCAAAAATGGATCGAGTATACTCACAATATTGCATATACTTTCCGATTATCCAATGTGAGGACGTTGACGAGTTTAGAAGGTTGAATATGTAGAGGCTAAAGTCCAAGTATGTTTAGAGTCGAGATTCGGGCTTAGATTCAAAGAATGACAAAGTATGTATTAGGAAAATATTCACTATGGTATTAGCACTTGTCTTGACACTATGGTAATCCTTAAGGATTATATGTGATTTCATAGGTTCAAGACCTATTAGAATCGTGACAAGGAACTACACATATAGTGAGAAACTTATTAACTTGGTAGTAGATTTATATAATTACTATCAAGGGTTCGGTTTATAATATATACATAATGATAATATATACATAATTATAATATATCCATAATAATAATATACATATTAATAATATAGTTAGCCACGTAGGAGGCGGGAGGTTAAACCTTCCACTTGTTTACCTCTTGGTGCCATATGAGTTATGTAGGAGGCGGGAGGTTGAACCTTCCACTTAGGAACCTCATAAGTATGTTTATGAATTAAAGGTACAATTATACTAAACAAAACATCAAGTGATGTGTGGACTTGTATGTAAGTTAGCCTAGGCTTACTAAGTAGTCACACCATCTTCAAGTTCAAGACTTGGCACCACTTGTGAGTCAACAACTCTATTAAAACAGAAAGTTTAGAATGTTTAGACACTCTTATTAAGTGTAAAACAACTTTGGTTTGGCTTTACTAATCATACAATAGACTAGAAGCATAAGAACACAAGTTTGTTTGAAGTATGCAAGAGTTTAAGAAAGTTTCATGCAAAACAGAAAGTTTGTGGACATTTTCGGGGCAATTCCAGGTCTGATTTCTCCCAGGAGAAGTCAAGGAATCAAACCCCATGATTATACAAACAAGTAGGAAAAAGAATCAAGTAATTTGGTTGAGTTTTGAGCAAGTTATGCTCACTTTTGCATGCAAGGGTGAATCTGCCCGAATTTCAACTTTGCAAGAGATTTGAGAGTGATTTAGGAGGGATTTGAGAGTTGTGCAAGAGTCTAAGGCCTTAGGGAAGGTGTATTTATAGACGGAAGGGGGTAGGTGGTGATCTAAATTGGTCAAATGGCTGCAAAATTAGGCAGGAAATGAGAAAAATGCTCATATTTTCGTTCAAATATAGTTGCTGATGTGAATAGTACCCTGCAGGGTACTATTCACGCTAACAGTTTTTTTTTTTTTAATACTATGGATTAAAACAAGCACTTTTTATAAAAGGGACCTATACTAAAACCATTTCTAAAAAATTATTAAAAATTCTTTTGTATAAAAATTTATTAGAAAATTAATTTTTCTAATAATTTTTTTTTCTTTGTATAGTTTTTCGGTTTCTTATAAAAATCTTGTGTTTACCCTTTAACAATGTGATAAAAAAATGTATTACCATTATGATTAACGCCTCGAAAAGTTAAAATACAAATATGAAAATACGAGGCGTTACAACCAGCGTGTTTCCAAAACTTCATCGTTCCTGGCCACTGGGCTAGAGCCAATGGTTGAATGTGCATTTTACTTGCATTCATTTTTATGAATCTAAATTTTGTATTTTAATAATGGTGTAGTTTGTGATTAAACCGAAAAGGTTGACCCAACCAAATTAGATATTTTTTAGAGTTAATTGCCAAAATCGTCCCTAAGGTTTGGGCAGTTTTGCCATTTTCGTCCAAAATAACACTTTTGTACCAAATTGCCCCCAACGTTTGTAACTTTTTGTCATTTTCATCCAAACCACTAACTTAGTTTATTTTTCTGTTAATTTAAGGATATTTGGATGAAACTGGCAAATATAAAACCACAGGGACGATTTTGTCAATTTACTCACTCGTTTAAATGTCTTTTATTTAATTAATTCTGTTACATATATAATAAAAAAGAATATACATGCAATTTTTATATGAAAAAAATAATAGCTTTGTCACATAATTTTTATAAATTTTCATCCCGCCACTAACTAAGTTAATTTTTCTATTAAGGCGCATGATGTTTATAAACTAAGACATAAATTAATTTCTAATTTTTTATATAGATCAGTTTTATAAAAATAAAATTTACTTAAACCTCTAAATTTTATAAAACTAAAATGCTGGTGACCTTATTGAAAAAGGTCAAATAAAAAAATCTTATCATATGTACCAAGTTTGTAATTCATCTTCTACTCTTTTAAATTCGCTTCTAAGGAAAAACAGAAGCTAGTGCCCCCTCTATCAAACAACGTATCGTTACCAAACCTTAAAATTACCCACCAAATTGTAATTATAATGCTATGAACCAAAAGTTTCTTTACTCAAGCCACTCAGAATAAGTATTAGTTAGTTACCCTCATAATCTTAATTAAATAAATATTTTATTTCTACCAACATATTTCCTAGGTGCTCAACACATTTAAAAAATATGTAACGTTTTACAATTTTTTTCTATCTATACAACTGATAAATACTAAAAGTTGTAATCGATTGTTATGTGTTGCACACCAATGACGTTTTCTCTTTATAAAACTGATTTATATAAAGAAGCTGGAAATTAATTTCTGTCATAATTTATAAAATTTAAAACATCCTTTACCTTAACAGAAAAAATAAATTGAGTTAGTGATTTGGATGAAAATTTATAAAAATTATGTGACAAAACTATTAAATTTTTTTTTCTAAAAACTCCATGCATATTTTTTTTATTATATATGTAACAAAAATAATTAAATAAAAGAAATTAAAAAGGGTTTGAGTAAATTGCCAAAATCGTCCATGTGGTTTTATATTTGCCAGTTTCATCCAAATATCCTCAACTTAACAGAAAAAATAAACTAAGTTAGTAGTTTGGATGAAAATGGCAAAAAGTTACAAACGTTGGGGGCAATTTGGTACAAAAGTGTCATTTTGGACGAAAATGACAAACGTGCCCAAACCTCATGGACGATTTTGACAATTAACTCTATTTTTTAGGATCGACCTGGTTTGGCCTTCACCTATTTTTGTCAAAAACCAGTTCGACTTGTTACCCATCCGACCTGACATATCCGTTTTGCAAGGTATTAAAAAGCATCATCTTAAGTGGAATTGTGGCGTTGAAGCCTCTACACGGAGGTGTGTGGGGCAGGGAAATCTTCACCAGCGTGTGGGCTTATGGGCTTATGGTCTTTTCACTGGTTGGTGGATTTTGGTCGGTTTTTATTAGTTCTTGTTTTTTTATTAAAAAACACCACTAACCACGCCGCTCACACTCCTTCTTTGCACCACGCCACTTTTTTGACTTGTACTGGCCTAACAGCCACATATCGAATAACACCATTGTTCTATGCCTGTCCACTCCGTATAGTGTAAAGAGTGCCTCAACATGTGACATGTTACACCAATCAACCCGGTCAATGGTCAAACTAAGGAATCCTTTTAAGACCAATCCACGTCATCATCCATTGGAAAAACCAATTTGTTTGCTGATTCAATTATGCACCCCTTGGATTCGCTAAATGTAGGATATTATTTTAAGCAAAGTTCCCAATGAATATCATTAAAAAATATATATTTTTGTACTATGTAAACATTTTATTAGGATCTAACCACTTTTCTATTAAAAACAAGTTTTAAACGTAGATACATACTAATACTTATGTAAGTACGCATCCATGCATGCATCTATGTGGTAAAACTGTCGGGTCAGTTAAAAGTTTGGGGTCAAATTTGTTTCTGGTTAAAACGGGCTGTTTTATAAAGTTTTAGTTTGGTTCGGATTAAAGCTAGATGGATTATGAACAAAATGGGCTCGCCTTTGTTGTCAAAACACTAAAGCGAATCTTATTAGGAAGTTTATTTTAAACATTTTTCATAATAAAAAAGCAAATGTGGTTGAATCCAGAATCCATAAATATTTGATTGTTTTATCTGGGAACACATGCATGTGATCCATCATGTATTAAGTAAATACACAAGTGGTTTTTTTTAATAACTACCTACTCCCTCTCTAATGGCTGCCAGCCAGAACATGCACAATAAGATTAAAAAAAATAAGATAAAAGTTTGACCAAAAAAATTGCAGAATTCACTATAAACAAACACAGTTTCAATCGTTGTTTCTGTGCACTCATCATTTCATTGAGATCCCTATTACACACACACACACACAGCTCCCAGTTTAAGTAATCACTATAAACCATGGCCGAAACTCTTGCAAATGAACTCCTCAAAGTTCTTGTTAAGAAGATGGCCGATGAAGCCTTCAAGCGAGTTGCTCGTGCTCATGGCATTTACAACGAGCTGAAGGAGTTGAAGAAGACACTCTCCATAATCCAAGATCTACTTCATGATGCCTCTCAGAAGGAGGTTACCCATAAATCTGTCAAAGAATGGCTGAATGCTCTCCAACATTTGGCTTACGATATCGATGACGTACTCGACGATTTGGCTACCGAAGACATGCATCGTGAGCTCACCTTGCAGGAGCCTGCAGCATCCACCAGCATGGTAAGAAAGCTCATCCCATCATGCTGCACAAATTTCTCATTAAGTCATAGGTTGTCTCCCAAGTTAGATAGCATTAACAGAGAGTTAGAAAATCTAGAAAAACGAAAAACGGATCTAGGTTTGCTTAAGATAGATGAAAAGCCGAGAAATACTAGTAGAAGAAGCGAAACCTCTTTGCCAGAAAGCGATGTTGTTGGAAGAGAAGTTGAGAAAGAGCAATTTCTTAACAAGTTGTTGAGGGATGATGGGTCTGTTGGGGTATCCGCACGCGGAAGCAACACACACGAACAGAACAATCGATCACAGAAATAGAAAAATGAACGACACAAGAATTTACGTGGTTCGGTCGCCAACTGCAACCTACGTCCACGGGGCAACTAAGGTATTTCTTTCATTGCGTTGCACACAGATTACAATACAGACCAGTCACTTATATAGAGATTACATGAGACATCAAACAAAGAAGCAGAAGAGAAGTTGATGTCTTCCGCCTACTTCTTTGACACGCCGCAAAACATGGCTGCGCCTAACATGGCTGCGCCTAACATGGCTGCGCCTAACATGGCTGCGCCTAACATGTCTGCTGCCGACTTTGACAAACCACAAGCTGCCTAACATTGCTGCTGCCGACTCTGCCACAATCTTTGACAAATCACAAGTGGCTTCACACTCAACAATCTCCCACTTGAAGCCACGGAACAATCTTCACCTGTGCTTCAACAGTGCATCTGTATTTCTGTAAGAATCTTTAGTACCTTCCTAGTTACCCCGCCTTCATTTATTCCTGAAGGCCAGCTGAAGCTCCCTCGAACTCCAACCCAACAGTCTTAACAGACCCAGCCGTGACTGAAACCGCCACTGACTCATTCTCTATCTCAACCGGCTTGCACACTCCACCGGATCCAGAGATACACCGAGAATCAAAACCACTCTCCAAATTCAGCAAGTGTTTCCCAGGAGAGATTTTATCAATCGGAATACCGGTCTTCAAAACCCAACGGAGTTTTCTGTGATTGTACCCGGAACACGACCCGTGCTCCCACTATCACCAAATCCCCTGACTGGCTTAAACCTCCGATCCCGTTCAGCTTGAATCACCTTGGCACCAGGCTTCGCCCTTGCAATACGAACCCTCTTTTGCCCCTTAGATTCAGCGAACCAGACTTTATGCTGTACAGGGACGGCTACTCCCTCAGCAGATACCTTAGCCATATACAATGATCCTCGCTTCTTTCCACGTGCAATAACCAGATTCCCATTAATCACCTTCCATTTACCCAATGGAGTAACCAGATTAACATCTCCCATGCCCGTAACACAAAGAATTTGATCATTAGCTAATCGTACCTTCCCAAAGTTTCCTTCAGATTCACCATCGTTTCCTCCCGCTGTGCATGGCGTGAAACGAAGAACCAGAATCCATAGCCCAAGAGTCTTCACTGCCTTCCATTGAGTCCCAATGCATCAAACTCAGACACATTCTCAGAAGCAGAATTCAAATATTCATGACATCGACTCCAAAAGATGTCTGAACCTCCACGCAGCCCACAAGTCAACTATGCCCAGCTCCCACTGTAACAGTTATCCCAACCCATGCCAAACGACACTCCATGAGCCGAACCTTTACTCGTACTATTCCTGTGAAAAACCTTCACCCAGTACAAAGATCCACTCAAATGTCAAACAGCTGATCACCACCGAACAAGGAATACCATCCACAATTCCAGACCAGCTAACCGGCAAACGGTTATAACTACAATAGAGCTTCCAATAAGCAATAGTTCCATGACTTGCCATTGACTTTCTTTTCACTTGTGTCAACATCAACAACCCTGTTGATTCCATTTTCTCCATGTTCTCACCCATCGACCAGTACCACATCCAAGCTCCCATGACAACCCAATCAACCGAAACCCGAAACCGTCACCTCGGTTCCACAAATTTTTCGGTTCATAATAAATGTCAAAACATGAACTTGAAACACAAACCATATTTAGCCCGCAACCCAAACTCGACCAACGGCTGAATATCCCAGCGGCTCCAATCGAATTAAAAAACGGCTAAATAATATTTTAATTTGGTACAAACCTCGATCACCTCGTCAAAAAAAAAAATAATCCGGTGATCTCCAAGAGTTTACCCGGCTCCAGTCGACTAAAAAATTATTCGACAACCACAAACTCTAAATCACCACTCGATCACCTAGTCCCACAAAAAATATCCCCTTATTTTGTTGGACCACAAGATTAAAAAACAAAAAAGTTCTCCCTTTTGTTTTTTCTTTTGAACGTCCCTTTCTTTGTAGACTACTTTTAGAGAATCCAAGAAATTTTGCCTTTTCTATATTCCCATCTTTTGAACGAGAGAAAAAAAACATTCATATTCTCTTCTTCTTCTTGAACGAGAAACCAAACAAGAACAAATATATCTTTTTCTATCTTCTTCTTCGATGATCGTCTGAACAGAAAAAACCTTTCATTTTTCTTCTTTCAAACACAAGACAACCACAGAACCAGCGATTCACAGGTCTCCGGCGATTCCAGTCGGTTTCAAAACTACCGACACACCAACCTAATCGCTACCCCACGATTCACAGGTCTCCGGCGATTCCAGTCGGTTTCAACTTCCGACACACCAACCTAATCGCTATCTTCAGGTACTCTGTCTTTCTTTCGAATCGTGTTCTTCGTGTGTAACCGAGCCGAAGCTCTGATACCAGTTGTTGGGGTATCCGCACGCGGAAGCAACACACACGAACAGAACAATCGATCACAGAAATAGAAAAATGAACGACACAAGAATTTACGTGGTTCGGTCGCCAACTGCAACCTACGTCCACGGGGCAACTAAGGTATTTCTTTCATTGCGTTGCACACAGATTACAATACAGACCAGTCACTTATATAGAGATTACATGAGACATCAAACAAAGAAGCAGAAGAGAAGTTGATGTCTTCCGCCTACTTCTTTGACACGCCGCAAAACATGGCTGCGCCTAACATGGCTGCGCCTAACATGTCTGCTGCCGACTTTGACAAACCACAAGCTGCCTAACATTGCTGCTGCCGACTCTGCCACAATCTTTGACAAACCACAAGTGGCTTCACACTCAACAGGGTCATCTAAGGAAAACTTTAGCATCTTGCCCATAGTTGGTATGGGTGGGGTTGGAAAGACAACTCTAGCTAGACTTTTGTATAACGATACAAAGGTGCAGGATCACTTTGAACCCAAGGCATGGGTTTGTGTTTCAGATGATTTTGATATATTCAAGATAACTGATGCTATCCTTCAAGATGTGACTAAAGAAAACAAGGAATTTAAGGATCTAAATCAGCTTCAAAAGGCTCTCACTGAGCAATTTAAGGACAAATGATTTCTACTAGTAGTTGATGATGTGTGGAGTGAAAAGTATGGGGATTGGGAAAACCTAGTGCGCCCATTTCTATCATGTGCTCCTGGAAGTAGGATAATCATGACAACTCGTAAGGAGCAATTGCTCAAACATATAGGTTTTCATAGTGTAGACCGTCTCAAGAGTCTGTCGAATGAAGATGCATTACGTTTATTTGCAGTACATGCATTGGGGGTTGATAACTTCGACTCACACACAGCACTTAAACCGCAAGGTGAAGGTATTGTGAAAAAGTGTGGTTGTTTGCCTTTGGCTTTAAAGGCAATTGGAAGGCTTTTAAGGACAAAAACAGATAGAGAAGACTGGGATGACGTGTTGAATAGCGAGATATGGGATGTAGAAATTGATAATGCCACTGAAAATGGTAAAGATGTGGAAAATAGTGATAAGATTGTTCCGGCACTTAGGATAAGCTACCATGAACTTTCTGCAGATTTGAAGCAGTTGTTTGCATACTGTTCCTTGTTCCCTGTAAAGAGAATGGTATGGAATGGAAAGGAAAAGGATTGTATTAATTGAATGTGCATTTGTACAAGTAATGGATCTCTCTATATATAGGAAGAGAGAGGGACTAACAAATAAATAAAAATAACATACTAGGGCCTAAACTAACTAATTAATACAACTAACACTCCTCCTCAAGTTGGAGCATAGATGTTAAGCATGCCCAACTTGCTACATATGAAATCTATTTGAACCTTCCGGAGTGGTTTTGTGAAGATATCCGCTAGTTGGAATTCTGTTTTAACATGAATTGGCTGAATAGATGGAGGATCCTTTTGAGTGCCCACTATCCGATCTCTGATTAGGTGACAATCAACCTCAATGTGTTTAGTTCTCTCATGAAATACTTGATTTTTGGCTATATGTATAGCTGATTGATTATCACAGTATAATCGCATTAAGTCATCAGAGGTAACCCCGAGTTCCCTGAGAAGGCGACGAACCCATATCATTTCTGATGTAACATCTGCCATAGCTCTGTATTCTGATTCGGCACTCGATCTGGATACGGTATGTTGTTTCTTACTCTTCCAAGACACAAGATTTCCTCCAACAAAGACACAATACCCGGTAGTGGACCGTCGTGAAATAGGACATCCTGCCCAGTCTGCATCTGAGAATCCAGATATACGTCCATCTCCATCTTCTGTGAAAGCACCTACGCGGCAATGACCCTGATCAGAGTATAAGATCCCTAGACCTGGTGTGTTCTTGAGATATCGTAAGACACAAAGAGCAGCATCCCAGTGTCCGGTGTATGGAGTGGCCATAAACTGACTTAAGACACTGACGACAAAGGAAATATCTGGTCGTGTAACTGTCAAATAATTAAGCTTTCCAACCAATCGTCTGTATCGTTCGGGATCCTTCAATGGACTCCCATCCTCTGGAAAGAGCTTCCTCGTAGGAAGCATAGGACTATCAACTGGTTTGCAACCCAATAAGGTACACTCAGTTAGCATATCAAGGACATACTTCCGCTGAGAAAGGAGTATTCCTTGTGGGGAACGAGATACTTCTATGCCAAGGAAGTACCGAAGTCGACCTAAGTCGCTAATCTGAAACTGAGACTGAAGGAACTGTTTGAGCTTGGTAATTCCATCTTCATCATCCCCTGTAACTATGATATCATCCACATAAACAACTAAGATGATCCTTCGACCCTGATGATGTCTGAAGAATACAGAGTGATCATATGTACTACGAACCATTCCAAATTCTTCCATGACACTAGAAAACCGACCAAACCATGCTCTGGGAGATTGTTTAAGACCATATAAAGAACGACGCAGTTTGCATACTTTGGATGCCTCCTCCTTAACAATGAACCCTGGTGGCTGCTCCATATAAACCTCCTCCTCAAGAACACCATTAAGAAAGGCGTTCTTGACATCAAGCTGGTGGAGCGGCCAATGATGAATGGCAGCAAGAGCAATACAAATACGCACGGAGGGCATTTTGGCAACCGGAGAGAAAGTCTCGTCATAATCAATACCATAAGCTTGAGAGTAGCCTTTAGCTACCAAACGAGCTTTCAGACGATGTAGAGAGCCGTCAGGGTTAAGTTTAACCGTGAAGACCCAACGACAACCAACAACACGTTTTCCTGGCGGAAGCGTTACAAGATCCCATGTATGATTAGTCCTTAAAGCCCCAAGTTCTTCTTCCATAGCTTGACGCCATCCTGGGTGAGCGAGAGCTGTCATCACATTTTTGGGAATCGGATAGGAATCAAGTGAAGTGGTGAAGGCATGAGACTCCGTGGATAGGTGAGCATAAGCAACATAATCCTGAATGGGATAACGGGTGGCATGTCTAGGTTCTTTTCGAAAGGCAATAGGTATATCAGGATACGGTGCACCTGGAGGATCATAGGTAACGGTTTCTGGTAATGGTGAAACAGGTTCAATGTCAGGTGGTGGAACTGTGGACGTACCAGATGTAGAGGCTGGTTGTGAATCAAGAGTCTCTGTTGTTGATTCCTTACCTCGTCTAGCATATGTGAAGAGTAATGGCGGGGGATCGGTTGGTAGGTCCTCAGCAGTAGGACCCTGGGTTGTGGTGTCTGAGACTTGAGGGACAGATGGGACAGGAGTTACAGGAAAGGTGGGGATGATGTGAGACTCAGGTATATCAGGATCGGGAAACAGATCAGAAACTGGAATGGAAGATTCTGGAAAGAAAGGACGCAACGGATCAAAAGTGACGTCAGCACTGGTAAAGTATCGGCGAAGGGAAGGACTATAACACCGATAACCTTTCTGGACACGCGAGTAACCAACAAAGACACAACGAATGGCTCGAGGGTCGATTTTAGGGACTCCGGGACGATGATCATGGACATAAGCTACACATCCAAAAGTTTGGGGCTCAAGAGGAAATGGAGTTCCTCTAGGAAATAAAACAGAGAACGGGGTTTGACCATGAAGAACAGACGATGGCATACGATTAATCAGATAAGCCGCAGTAAGAACAGCATCACCCCAAAAGTGACGAGGAATATGAGAATGAATCATGAGTGTGCGAGTAACATCCAACAGATGGCGGTTCTTGCGTTCAGCAACACCATTCTGTTGAGATGTATATGCGCAAGAAGTCTCATGAATAATACCTTGTGATTTGAGATATGTAGAGAAATCGGTGGACAGATATTCTTTAGCATTATCGGTGCGTAAGGTTTGGATGGATGTTTTGAACTGGGTTTTGACATATGCATTGAATTCATGAAAGATTGAGTTGATTTCACTACGGGATTTCAATAGGTAAACCCATGTAGCACGAGAATAGTCATCAATGAAGGTAACAAAATATTGAAAGCCCAATGGAGTCTTAACTGGACATGGACCCCATACGTCAGAGTGTACAAGTTCAAAAATGGAAATGGTTCGGCTTAACACTTTTGGGGGGTAAGGACGTCGAGTATGCTTACCAAGCTGACATGACTCACAATGGAAGTTATCGGGAATAGAGATGCCAGGTCTCATTTGCCTTAGGACGGCTACAGAGGGATGACCTAACCGACAATGAGTTTCAAAGACACTAGACTCACAGATGTTTGCTTCGGGAGGAGACAATGAGGACATCCGATAGAGACCACCTGATTCAAGACCAGTACCGATGACTCGGTTGGTACCCAGTTCATTGAGGGTACAATGAGTAGGATAAAAAGTAACGGAACAATTATTTTGTTTAGTAATTTGGCTGACAGATAAAAGGCTGGTAGGGAAGTTAGGAACAAGAAGAACAGAAGACAATTTTAGGTTTTCTGGGTTGTGAATGGATCCAATGCCGCGTACGGGGCATGAGGAACCATCTGCAAGTTTAACCGGTGGGTGAGAGGTTTTATGAAGGCTAGTGAGAATTTCTTGATTCGCAGTCATGTGATGAGTGGCTCCAGAATCAATAATCCAGGATAGGTCAAAGCCAGACAACGTACCTGGGAATACCGAGTTGGTCTGCGGACTTTGTGACCCGAAGGCAAGTAACCGTTGAAGCCAATCATAATCCTCCTTAGTGCATCTAATACTGTGATTTCTCTTATCCTCCATTGCAACAATATATTCAAACAGAAAAACCAGAAAACTGAAAAACTGAACCGGAATACGAGCACGCAAAACGAGGCAGTAACAAAAAAGTTGCTCAGATCGGAAAACCGACTGCACGGAAATGATCGAAAACAAATCCCGACGAAACTGGAAAAATACGGTATCGGATGAACAGTAACCGGATGAACAGTAACCCCGATGAATAGTAACCCCGATGAACAGTAACCGGATGAACAGTACCCCCGGATGAACAGTAACCGCGATGAACAGTACCGGATGAACAGTGCTCGCGATGAACAGTACCACCGGCGGCGCGTTTTGAGGGGTTTTGTAGATCGGGCAACCGCGAACACGATGGTGGTGGTGATGTATGTTAATTCGCCGGAAAAAAGAACCGATCTGAAAAAGTAGGTGACGTGTTGTGGTGGTTTTGGGTGTTTGAACAGATTTGATGTGAGCTGAAGTAATGGGTGTGTTTGAACGGATCTGGAACGGTTTTTTTTTTTTTTTTTAGGACAGAACTGGTGGTGACCGGAAATGGTATGAAAGAGAAAATCCGTTTCTGATGTGGAAGGTCAGACTAAGCTGCAACCACAGAGCATACTACGAACTTTCTAAACTGAGAGCCGGAAATGGTCACCCGAACGAGGATATTCTTGAGCTAAAACACCTTTAGCTCTGATACCATGTAAAGAGAATGGTATGGAATGGAAAGGAAAATGATTGTATTAATTGAATGTGCATTTGTACAAGTAATGGATCTCTCTATATATAGGAAGAGAGAGGGACTAACAAATAAATAAAAATAACATACTAGGGCCTAAACTAACTAATTAATACAACTAACATTCCCCAAAGACTTTTTGTTTGACAAGGAGGAGTTGGTATCATTGTGGATGGCAGAAGGGTTTTTGAACCCATCCAAGTCACCAGAACGCTTGGGCCGTGAATATTTTGAAATTTTATTATCAAGGTCATTTTTCCAACATGCACCTAATGATGAATCATTGTTTATCATGCATGATCTGATGAATGACTTGGCCACTTTTGTTGCCGGAGAATTTTTTCTAAGGTTTGACAATCATATGGAGACAAAGCCAGAAGCTTTGGCAAAGTATCGCCATATGTCATTTACTCGCGAGGAGTATGTAGGTTACCAAAAGTTTAAGGCATTCAAAGGAGCCAAAAGCTTGAGAACATTTTTAGCAGTATCTCTCGGTGTGGATATGTTGGGGTATACGCACGCGGAAGCAACACACACTCACGAACACTTCGACTGCAGAAATAGAAAAAAGAACGACACAAGAATTTACGTGGTTCGGTCGCCAACTGCAACCTACGTCCACGGAGCAACTAAGGTATTTCTTTCATTCCGTTGCACACTGATTACAATACAGACCAGTCACTTATATAGAGATTACATGAGACATCAAACAAAGAAGCAGAAGAGAAGTTGATGTCTTTCGCCTACTTCTTTGACAGCCGCAAAAATTGTTGCGCCTAACATGGCTGCCGCCTACTCTGCCACAATCTTTGACAAACCACTGCAGCTATCTTTGACAAACCACAAGAGTGGCTTCACACTCAACAATCTCCCACTTGAAGCCACGGAACAATCTTCACCTGTGCTTCAACAGTGCATCTGTATATCTGTAAGAATCTTTAGTACCTTCCTAGTTACCCCACCCCGCCTTCATTATTCCTGAAGGCCAGCTGAAGCTCCCCCGAACTCCAACCCAACAGTCTTACCAGACCCAGCCGTGACTGAAACCGCCACTGACTCATTCTCTATCTCAACCGGCTTGCACGATCCACCAGCTCCAGAGATACACCGAGAATTAATACCACTCTCCAAAATCAGCAAGTGTTTCCCAGGAGAGATTTTATCAATCGGAATACCGGTCTTCAAAACCCAACGGAGTTTTCTGTAATTGTACCCGGAACACGACCCGTGCTCCCACTATCACCAAATCCCCTGACTGGCTTAAACCTCCGATCCCGTTCAGCTTGAATCACCTTGGCACCAGGCTTCGCCCTTGCAATACGAACCCTCTTTTGCCCCTAGATTCAGTGAACCAAACTTTGTCTTGCTTAACCGGGATGGTCACTCCCTCAGCAGATACCTTAGCCATATACAATGATCCTCGCTTCTTTCCACGTGCAATAACCAGATTCCCATTAATCACCTTCCATTTACCCAATGGAGTAACCAGATTAATATCTCCCATGCCCGTAACACAAAGAATTTGATCATTAGCTAATCGTATCTTCCCAAAGTTTCCTTCAGATTCACCATCGTTTCCCCTGCTGTGCATGGCGTGAAACGAAGCACCAGAATCCATGACCCAAGAGTCTTCACTGCCTTCCACTGAGTCCCAATGCATCAAACCCAGACGCATTCTCAGAAGCAGAATTCAAATATTCATGACATCGACTCCAAAAGATGTCTGAACCTCCATGCAGCCCACAAGTCAACTATGCCCAGCTCCCACTGTAACAGTTATCCCAACCCATGCCAAACGACACTCCACGAGCCGAACCTTTACTCGTACTATTCCTGTGAAAGACCTTCACTCAGTACCACTACAAAGATCCACTCAAATGTCAACCAGCTGATCACCACCGAACAAGGAATACCATCCACAATTCCAGACCAGCTAACCGGCAAACGGTTATAACTACAATAGAGCTTCCAACAAGCAATAGTTCCATGACTTGCCATTGACTTTCTTTTCACTTGTGTCAACATCAACAAATCTGTTGATTCCATTTTCTTCATGTTCTCACCCATCGACCAGTACCACATTCAAGTTCCCATGACAACCCAATCAACCGAAACCCGAAACCGTCACCTCGGTTCCACAAATTTTTCGGTTCATAATAAATGTCAAAACATGAACTTGAAAAACAAACCATATTTAGCCCGCAACCCAAACTCGACCAACGGCTGAATATCCCAGCGGCTCCAATCGAATTAAAAACGGCTAAATAATATTTTAATTTGGTACAAACTTCGATCACCTTGCCCAAAAAAAAAATTATCCGGTGATCTCCAAGAGTTTACCCGGCTCCAGTCGACTAAAAAAAATTAATCAACAACCACAAACTCTAAATCACCACTCGATCACCCAGTCCCACAAAAAAATACCCTCTTTTCTTTTATTTCATGTTAGACCCACAAAAAAATAAAATAAAAAAAAGAATCTTCATTTTTTTTAATCGTGGCAGACATGAATGAATGGCTTTCCCTTTTTTTTTATACCTTTTTGACCAAAAAATAGGAGATGCTTTTGTTTTATTTTGAACGAGAGTTGCCTTCATTTTCATTTGAACGATAACAATCAAACACCTCTTCTTCTTCTTCGATGACGGTAAACAACCAGAGAAAAAAAACTCCATTTTTCTTCTTTCAAACACAAGACAACCACAGAACCAGCGATTCACAGGTCTCCGGTGATTCCAGTCGGCTTCAAACTATCGACACACCAACCTAATCGCGATCTCAGGTATTCTGTCTTTCTTTCAACCGTGTTCTTCGTGTGTAACCGAGCCGAATCTCTGATACCAGTTGTTGGGGTATACGCACGCGGAAGCAACACATACTCACGAACACTTCGACTGCAGAAATAGAAAAAAGAACGACACAAGAATTTACATGGTTCGGTCGCCAACTGCAACCTACGTCCACGGGGCAACTAAGGTATTTCTTTCATTCCGTTGCACACTGATTACAATACAGACCAGTCACTTATATAGAGATTACATGAGACATCAAACAAAGAAGCAGAAGAGAAGTTGATGTCTTTCGCCTACTTCTTTGACAGCCGCAAAAATTGTTGCGCCTAACATGGCTGCCGCCTACTCTGCCACAATCTTTGACAAACCACTGCAGCTATCTTTGACAAACCACAAGAGTGGCTTCACACTCAACAGGATAAAGGTTGGGGCTATTATTACTTCTTATCCTCTAAGATTTTGGATGACTTACTTCCAGAGTTAACATTGTTAAGGGTCCTTTCTTTGAGTCGTTTTGAGATAAGTGAGGTACCGGAGTTCATTGGTACTTTGAAACACTTGCGGTATCTTAACTTATCTCGAACAAATATAAAAGAGTTACCGGAGAATGTTGGCAACCTTTATAATCTACAGACATTGATTGTTTCTAAGTGTCAGGGGTTAACTAAGCTGCCTAAAAGCTTCTTAAATCTTAAAAGGTTACGACATTTGGACGTAAGACATACTCCTTTGGAGAAGCTGCCATTGGGGATTGGTGAGTTGGAAAGCCTTCAGACTCTCACCAAGGTCATCATTGAAGGAGATGATGGCTTTGCAATAAATGAGCTCAAGGGATTAACAAATCTCCATGGGAATGTTTCCATTGAGGGATTGCACAAAGTGCGAAGCGCAAAGCATGCACGGGAGGCGAACTTATCTCTAAAAAAGATTACTGGATTAGAGCTGCAATGGGTTGATGTGTTTGATGGCTCACGAATGGATACACTTGAAGAGGAAGTTCTCAATGAGCTGAAACCTAATAGTGATACGTTGAAAACGCTTTCAGTCGTGTCATACTGGGGAACACAAATTTCAAATTGGGTTGGTGATCGCTCTTTTCATGAGTTGGTTAATGTGTCAATACGTGGTTGTAAAAAATGCACATCTCTACCCCCATTTGGGTTGCTCCCTTCACTTAAGAGGTTGCAGATTCAAGGCATGGGTGAGGTTAAAATCATAGGTTCGGAGTTAACCGGAAATGATGTTAACGCCTTCCGTTCACTTGAAGTTCTAACATTTGAAGATATGTCTGGATGGGAGGGGTGGTCAACTATAAATGAGGGTTCAGCAGCAGTGTTTCCATGCCTTAAAGAGCTTTTTATAATCAATTGTCCCCAATTGATTAATGTCTCACTTCAAGCACTGCCTTCACTCAAGGTTCTTGACATTTACATATGTGGTGATGGTGTGTTGAGAAGTCTGGTTCAGGTAGCTTCTTCAGTCACTAAGTTGAAAATACTTTATGTATCAGGGCTTACATATGAGGTGTGGAGAGGAGTTATAAGGTATCTTAAGGAAGTTGAAGAATTAACTATCGGGGGATGTAATGAAATAAAATACTTGTGGGAATCAGAAACAGAGGCAAGTAAGCTTCTTGTGAGATTAATGGAATTGACATTATTTTTTTGTTCCGGTTTGGTAAGTTTAGAAGAGAAAGAGGAGGATGACAATTTTGGGGGCAGCACCCTGTTATCTCTTAGAAGTTTGTACGTAAGTAATTGTAGTAGCATAAAGCGTTTATGCTGTCCAAATAGCATTGAGAGTTTGGAAATTGTTGGTTGTTCAGTTACAGATGTCTACCTCCCAAAAGAAGGAGGGAATAAGCTCAAATCACTTCGTATAGACAATTGTAATAAACTTGAGGGAAAAATCAACAACACAAGCATGCCAATGCTTGAAACCCTAAATATTTATAAATGGGAAAATCTAAGATCAATCAGTGAATTGAGTAACTCCACTCACCTCACCAGCCTGGGTATAGATTGTTGTCCACATATCATGTCACTTCCAGAGCTTCAGCTATCAAACCTTACCCATTTGTCAATTAGGATTTGTGAAAGTCTGGAGTCATTACCTGAGCTATCGAATCTCACCAGTTTGTCAGTTAGTGATTGTGAAAGTCTGGCGTCATTACCTACGCTATCGAATCTCACATTGTTAAAAGATCTAAAAATCAAAAGGTGTCCAGGAATTGATGTTTCCATTCACCGTGGGCTTTGGCCTCCCAAATTGGTTAGCCTTGGAATAGGGGGGTTGAAAAAGCCCATCTCAGAATGGGGCAATCAGAATTTCCCAGCTTCCCTTGTTCACCTAGGATTAATTGATGAACCCAATGTGAGGAATTTCAGTCAATTGTCCCACCTTTTCCCTTCTTCTCTTACATCTCTGGACATATTCGAATTTGATAATCTGGAATCACTTTCAACGGGACTCCAACACCTCACATCCCTTCAACATCTCAGTATTAAGTTTTGCCCAAAGGTGAACGATCTACCAGAGACGCTGTTACCTTCACTTTTGAGTTTGATAATTGATGATTGCCCAAAATTGAAAGAAAGGTGTGAAGGAAGAGGCTCCCACTACTTGCCCCTCATCTCTCATACCCCCTGCATCTCCATGTGCGGCAGGTACTTGTTTATTAAATACCCTCTGATTTCCATATGATAAACTGGTATTCTCAGACATGTTCGTGTTTTTTTGTTGGAATAGGATTTGTTGCTCAAAACCTATAATTGAATTTTAATGATCACATTAATTTATATGTTGAAATCAGTTATCACTTTTCATGAGTTTAAACATTTATGTAGCTGCATACGTTGGAACTGATTTCACAATGTGTACTATTTTTGACTTTCGTGAGTTAAACTTGCCAATGAATTATTATTATTGTTATTGTTTTGTTTTGTTTGTGATTTTTGTTAATCTTGCTTTTGTAGGTTGATAGGGTGCGATTTTAAGTTGTTAATCAGTTGATTTGTGTGATTGTATGGTTAATTTTGTTTTTTTGGTTGCTAGTTTATCCGATGGATGTGAGTTGACTTTAGTTAGGGTTTTGGTGTGGTTTGTGGAATTATTGAAGTGTTATAGTATATGATCCTTTACCTAAATAATATATTTAGTATATTTTTTTCCATAATATTGATAGTATTGCTATATAAATATGCTCCCTAAAAATCATGGGCCCTGGATACGCCCTACCCTCCACGGTGGATCACCACCAGACATAACCACATCAACCATTGAATATAAATGACTTGAAATTGCATCGAAATCGACTTCAAAATTGATTACTATAATGTTTTGAGAATATTTTTTTAGCTGGTACAGAAATGCAACAGGATCCACATCATCTTCAATGGAAAAAGTTGTTTCTGTAACATTCTAGTTATATTGAATTTGAAAAGCAAAGGGTTTGGCCATTAATATCAAAGTGTATTGTTTGACCCTTGAAGTTTTTTAATTGCAGTTGAAGAAAGAAGATATTCTGCAAATCAACAACACACATTCAAAATACTTCATAATTGGTGGAAAGGAGGCTACATCTATTGCCATAATTTGGTTCATTTACATGCTCTGCAAACATCCTGAGATTCAAGATAAGGTTGAATAAGAAATCAAAGAAGCAACAAACATTATTTTGACTTATTGACTTAAGTCATTTAAAAAGTAGTTTTTAAAAAAAATGTTTGGATTAGCTTATAGGATGGGAAAAGCCAATAAGTTAATAAGTTGTTTTTTAAAAAAATTGTTTGGATTAGCTTATGAGTGGATTAGCTTAGGGCGGGGGTAATTCTGTAATTGTGTTTTGAAAAGTTATAAAAAGTCACAAAATACTAAATTTTCAAAACTGACTTTTCCTTCTGTACAAAAAGTTGTTTCAAAAAGTCATTTTTAATTACCCAAACATTATTTTGACTTGTTGGCTTTTTGAAAAAGCCAATAGGTCAATAATTTGTTTCAAAAAGCTTGGCCAAAAATGCCCTAAATCGCCGGCGGCCTAGTGTCTAGAGGTGCAGAGGTGCACAAAACTGTTTCTTCTCTAGCCAGTTCGGTTAAAATGGTTTTTTCTCTAGTCGGTTCGGTTAATCGAACAAGCAGGTTTATCTCATTTTTTCTTTAACCGGTTTTTTTTTTCACATTTCATCATTAGCAGATGCCCAAAGGTGAACGATTTACCAGAGACACTGTTACCCTCACTTTTGAGTTTGAGAATCAGAGGATGCCCAAAGTCGAAAGAAAGGTGTGAAGGAAGAGGCTCCCACTACTGGCCCCTCATCTCTCATATCCCCAAAATCGAAATAGACTGGAGGTACTTTTGTATTGAAGACCCTCTAATTTCCATATGATAAACTGGCTTGTCTTATGCGTGTTTTTGTTGGACTAGGTTTTTTGTGCTCAAAACCTAAAATTGAATTTTAATAATGACAATAATTTATATGTTGAAATCAGTAATCACTTTTCATGAGTTTAAACTAATATATTGCTGATAAGTTGAAAGGATGGAAGTCGATTTTGACACAACCAATCTTAATAATCAAGCTGACTTTCAGTTTCGTATGTTGTTTTTATTTCTTAGCCATTTTCATTATCGTTTTCGTAGGTTGGTGTATTGAGTTTGTTCAATGGTTCCATTTTCATTATGACAACTGATAATCTTATACATTACAACTAAATGTTTCAGGGACATGTAACCATTACATCCTAAAGGATATTCATCCTAAAGGATATTCTAGGTGATGGAACACTCTACAGTTGAATGGGACAAATGTGAGAACAGAGAGATTTTAGCGGTGTAAGTTCCTTTCAATAAACCTGGTTTTGATTATTGGTATTAATTATATAACACAGGATTCATTCATGAAAGCATGTTGGATCTGACATTCAAAATTGCTTTGGGAATTGATCTTGACAGCAATCAGCATAACCAGGAAATTTAAGGAATTTTTAAATATCACACCAGAGGCTAAGCTAAATGCATGAAGATCTGACATTCAAACTTTCAATAAACCTGTTCATTTGTTTATTAGCTGATCTAGACCAAGACTGAACAAATGAACAGGGGATAAGATGATTTCTAGTAAGCGGATACTTTTTTTTCCCATAAAATCATTGGTGAGTTGGGTAACGAGTCGAAAGAGGTCTAGGGTTGAAATGGGTCGGGTCAGGTTGGATTGTTTGACTGAGATGAAAACACTTTGATTTTCTTTAAACCTTATATCTAGTTAATGTTTTAACTATGATTACAAAAAAAAACCATTTTTAATAATAGTCCAACTTTCTTTTAATAGTGTTTAGAATGTGATGATTATAATCTTGTTATTTTTAATTTGAAAGCGATGGGTTTGCCTACTAATGTCAAATTGTGTTGTTTGACCCTTGACTGTAGTTGAAGAAAGAAGACATTCTATCAAGGTTTCTGCATAGCAACAACACACATCCAAAGTCACAAATGATACAATATCTTAATGCAGATTTTAACGAAACTCTCAAGACTCTTTCATGCAGTTCCCATGGTATGCAATCTCAAATCTTAATCAATTTTTCATACTTTGACTTAACTGGCCGGGTCTTTGACTAATCAACATGGTTACTAGTATTTATTGGAGTAAGTTCAAAATGGATCTCGTAAAGCTCTTTTTGTCAAAAAATTAAAAAAAAAGTTATTGATAATTAGTTTTAAAGAAGTATTATTTCAATGATAGTCTAATTTTGTTTATTAAAATATTTTCAGGGGTTTTATGTTTCAAAAATACACATTGGATAACTTTACATCCTAAAAAGTTAATAAAAAAGAGAAGTAATACAGATGTTGCAATTTTTCATATGTTGTTGTCTACTAGGATAAAACAATACCATCATATGCCCAATTTATATGCTTCACAGATATGGATGATGCATGATGTATCTGATGGTTATGTTGTGAAGGAGGATACTGCAGCTTTATCAGAAAAATGGTTTCGTCAAATTGTTGTTTCTCTGAAAGCTTCTTTAAGTTTAAGGCTTTTAAGGTCAGTACAATACAACCCATAACGACCATTTCCTTTTCATTTGGATCATGTAACTGAACTCTTGATTTGTAAAAATTTTTGTGGTCTAGTTTAAAAGTCAACCTTCATGTTATGTCAGTTGACCAAAGCAAAAGTATCTAGATTGTCACACCCCGACCGCGTAAAACAACAAATCGCGGCGGAATCGTCGGGGAGTGTTGTAACAGAATATTGTTTCATAACACATGGAAATTGAAGTTTTGATCTATTGAATTAAATGAAGTTACAATGTCCTAAAAACGAAGAAACACAACATAATTAACTAGTCTTGCATCTTTTATTGTCACTAAGGCCCAAGTCCTCCTAAGTGTATCTTGATCAATCCTATGCATCATCTCCTGAAAACACATGTGAAAATAGGTACGTCAGCATAAAAATGCCTGTGAGATACATAGGTTTTATTTAAATAGGATTCATGACTTGTAAGTTTAAAGAAAATGTTTGTCAAAAGTTAGTCATGAACCTTGTAAAATGTTTTCTTTTATAAATCATACAAACAGTGATAAAACATCAGATGATATAAAAGGAAGATGCACAGATAAATAAATGACCAAGTAAAATGAGTTTGTATAAAATATGTTGTTTGTAAAACAATGTTTCATGAAGATATGATATAAGTGTAAAATGTATTATGTCTAACTTGAAATGGTTTAAATAACGCTACGATATGTAATACCATAAAAACACTTATATATAGGAAGTACCAGCGGCGTATCCACCATGCTTTGATCATATTACACACGCCTCGTTATTTAAATCACTTACCAAACAAACCACCAAAAATGTCTTGTTTAAACCAATTGTCAAATGTTTATGTATAAACCATGTCTATTGTCAAATGTAAATCATGTAATGTGTAAACAAATGTCATATATGGTAAGAAAAAAATGACTACTTAAACCATATGTAAAAATGCATAAAACAAAGTGTTTGAATAAATCAAAAGTTATGTTTTGTAAAACAAATGCATGCCTTACTGATACAAACATCCTATGTTGCACTGGGACGGGTACGGGAACGGGGTACGGGGACGGGTACGGGAACGGGAAACGGCAAAACTAAAAAATTCAAGAAGCGGGGACGGGACGGGTACGAGAATAAAAACATATAAAAAAATAAATATATATTAAAGATAATGTATCACAAAACCCCAAAATAGTTATATTTATGTAAATATAATGTTAATTTATACTTTTTATGTAGATGTATAGATAAGTTTATAAGTTTAAGGACCAAATGTAAACTAGTGAAGATGGAGGGGGTTAAATGTTTAAATACATAAACTACTTTTACACTTTTTATGTAGAAAACTACAAGTTTTAGTGTTTAAATATACACTAGTAAAAATAGAGGGGTTAAAATGTTGAAATAACTAAACTTATTTAAACAAAAAAAAAACCCTAAACACACCCATACAATAAAAAAAATAGATAATTAAAAGATATATATGATTTAATCTATAAATAACCTCTTTTTACAACATAAAAAAGCTATATGTACAACTTGAAGAAGCACAACTCTTAATGAAATAAGAAAAAAAACAAATAAACATAATAAAAAAAGTTTTAGGTTAAAGTTGAAAAAAACAAAACATTGAGGATGAAATGTGTAACTTAATTAAAAAGCTTTAGGTTAAAATTGATAGAACCAAAAACATGAAGGATGAAATGTGTAACTTAGTGTTTTAGGTTAAAATAGATGAAACAAACACAGCCGTCATTCTCTCAGCCTCCATCTCCAAGGTCGTCTGTTCCATTTTACTGTGTTTCTTGATTATCATCACAAGTAAGCTTATTTTCTTCGTCTTTCATCTCTATTCTTGAGCATAAAACTTTGATTTCATGTCTGTGTACATGAATCGCACGCTTGGAAACTTGAACGTCGCTTGGTTTGTTTCAATAGGAGGCGGAAACGTATCCATGCCGTCCCCATAATCCGTCCCCATCTTCAACGCGTATCCATGCCGTCCCCAGCCTGCCGGAAACGTTTCCACGGCGTCCCCGTGCCGTTTCCGTCCCCATGCAGTCCCCAGGACGGGAGACGGCACCTAGTAGCCGTTTCCGTGCTTCCTAGCAAACATCTATGCGGTATTGTTCTAATGCTTACATTCAAGCCTTGTGACTGTGGCGACAAACCCTTAAACAAATTAAAGATTTATCTGAATTATGTATATTGGATTCAGTCATTCCTTCCATCCAAACAAACCTAGGATTTCAGGAACTGGAGTTGTCAATTCCTATGGTACCATTCCTTACTACCAAGCGGCGTGATCAATGTTAATGAACGTATTTTTGTCCCATTTAAACAAACCAAATGTCATACCAAATGTAAGCATGTGATGTAAAACAATGTACTAAGTATGCACTAAAAGAACATACATAGCATGAAATGTGATGTAAAACAGTGTACTAAGTATGCACTGAAAGAACATACATAGCATGAAATGTGATGTGAAACAATATACTAAGTATGCAATAAATGAACATACATAGCAAAAACATGGATAAAATCATGTACTATACGTGTACTAATGAACATAGTAAGCATATGATATAAAAACATGAAAAGCACGAAAGTAACAAGTAGGCACATGTGTTTCACCCCAAAATATTTGAAAACAGTAAAAGAGGGGTCTATGTACTCACTTGAGGGTGCTTAGAAGTCTTGAATAACAACCAAGCAAAGCTAGAGGGATCACGGAATCAAACGGCACCTAATATAGGTAACTATATTAACAAACCGGACCTAAATCGGAAGATCGGATAGGATGAGGTTTCGTAAACCAAATGAGTATTGGGACTCATATGATATGGTTTAACAAAGCCTACATACTAAATCGAAACCTATCCTAAGTGCTTATGACCCATTATGACCCGTTTAGGTAGCTTGCGCTACTTTAACGCGTCGTTCGCGTGAAACGCGTTCGGACCGCCTAACTAGTCCTATGACAAGTATTATATGCCTTAACATATCTAATAATGTTACCTAATCAGTTTAGATGTCAAAATTTAGGTTACATATGCTTAAAATGAATTTATGCGTAAAAAGGGCATTTTGATCATTTTCCTAAGGCATATAAATTACCTATCATACAACTAACTAAACGTAGTGACCATAAGGTATAACCTCGGAAGGTTATTCCCTATACAACTATGGTCACAAAACATGTTTGATCGGATCCTAATGATCGACCAAACGGGTCGGGTTCGAAAGTCTAAGCGGTTGTTTAGACCGCTTATCTTACGACCCTATACAAGCACTAAACTAAAAGTGACGAGTTAAACATGTTAAAACATGTTTAACGAAGTTAGAAAACAAGTTTGATATCAAAACAAAAGGTTTTGATACCCAAGAATAGTTTGGTTGCAAAATACGCATGAATACGCATTTTGACCGAAACTATGACTCGTCACTACACCTAATCAACGTGGTAATCAGTAGGTATAGTCACAAGGGACTATGACCATCGTGATTACGCTCACGTTGCGAAGTTCAAACGAACTTCTTGTTGACCATTGACCGGTCAAAGCAGAAAGTCAAACACTGTTTGACTTTTACGCTTAAAAATGCATAAAAGAACGAAAGAAACTTACAAGGGGTCCAAGCTAGGAAGATCTTGTTCTAAATGCTCAGGTATGAAGCATAAAGCTTCAACTTAGAGCATAAAATCAGATCAAGTGTGAATTGAAATAAAAATGGGGTTGGGTATTTATAGGAATTCTAGAGCCGTTAAGATCGTTTTTCGTAAAACAAGCGTCAATCTTGGCCCTCCATGAGTGCCCATTGTTTTACAAATCTATGGGTGCCCCAAAACAAGCTCATGGTGTTGAAAAACCAAGAACCAAAGCCAGAAACCAGCTGCAGATTGAAGAAAACCATTTTTGCATAACCGGGGAGTTACGCGGGCCGCGTAAGAATCAAGGAAGTCTTACGCGCCCCTCCTGAGCCCAATTTTGGCAGATTGGCAGTTTAGGTCCCTGAATGTGTAAAACATGGTTTTCGATGCATTTTCGACACATTTAAGCCCCGTTAACCCCATTTCAAAACTCTAAAATGAAGTTAAAGTATAGGGAACTCAAAATATGCTCAAAAACATCTCGGATGTCGGTTCGTTTGGCCGTACGATCGTTTTGTTCGGTTAATTACGACGAAACACGAACAGACGCGAAAAACGATCCAAATTACGCGACGAATGGAATTTTATCATGCCAATCACTAAAATAAAATGTTTTAATGATTATATAAATTTTTGGATGTCCGGATATATTCAGAACGTAAGATTTGCGCGAAAATGCAAACTTATGCACTTTTTGACGCTTTTAGTCCCTGTTGATCAAATAAGTTTATTTTTGCGCACCAAACACCTCAAAGCCTATTTCTAAGCTATGTAAAGGATATTTAGGGCATGTTTAACTTATGATCATGTTCCGGAATGTTTGTTACAGTACGAATCGGCATACTTTCGCAGTTTGTCGAAATTAGTCTCTGTAAGCGAATAAACTTGATTTCGACACACCAAACCCTCCAAAACTTATTTCTAAGTTATGTAAAGGTTATTTAAGGTGTGTTAAGCCCATGTCACTATTCCGGAGTGTTTGTTGCGTTAAATTGATTATGTTTACGCATCAGTTTGCGTATAACTTTCCAGAAAGCGATTTAGAGCTCGAAATCGAACATGAATTAATATGTGCAAATGATACACATATTTATACAAATCCCAAGTATGAAATACAATATTTCATTGATTTGGTGTTTGTCTGATGGCTGTGGAGGCACAGATGTCACATAGATTATCATAAAACGTATATTAATAATTATTTAATGAACCTGATGTGAGGAATTTTAGTCAACATGGTTACTTGTAGTTAGAGTAAAAGGGTCAAAGTGGTTGATGAGTTCTAGTACGAGTGAAGAAAGCCTAGAAAAGATATTGTATCTTCATGCAGATTTTAACAAAACTCTCAAGACTCTATCATGCAGTTCCAGTGGTATGCAATCTCAAATGTTTATCAATTTCTCATACTTTGATTTAACTGCAGGGCCTTTGACTAATCAACATGGGGTTACTAGTAGTCAGATATTCAAAATGGAACACCTTGGGTAAACTAAAAGCTCTTTTTCTCTAAAATGTCCAATGATTGATGCTTCCTTTCCTCGTGGGCTTTGGCCTCCCAAATTGGTTACGCTTACAACAGGGAGGTTGAAAAAGCCCATCTCAGAATGGCGCACAATCAGAATTTCCCAGCTTCCCTTGTTCACCTAATGTTATGCTATGAACCCCATGTGAGGAACTTTAGTCAATTGTCCCACCTTTTCCCTTCTTCTCTTACATCTCTGTACGTATTCGAATTTGATAAACTGGAATCAGTTTCAAGGGGACTCCAACACCTAACATCTCTTCAACATCTCATTATTAGCTATTGCCCAAAGTTGAACAATCTACCAGAGACGATGTTACCTTCACTTTTGAGTTTGAGCATATATGGTGATTGCCCAAGATTGAAAGAAAGGTGTGCAGGAATAGGCTCCCACTACTGGCCCCGAATCTCTCATATCCCCTGCATCTACATAGACTTTATGTACTTTTTAATTAAATACCCTCTAATTTCCATATGATAAACTAGCTTGTCTTGTGCGTGTTTTTATTGGACTAGGATTTTGTTGCTCAAAACCTAAATCTGAATTTTAATGATAACAATAATTTATATGTTGAAATCAGTAATCACTTTTCATAAGTTTAAACTAATATATATATTGCTGCATAGAATGTATGGTGTAAGATTCTGTTTATTACTCTGTTTATTTTCAAGTTGACTTTCAATTTCGGTTTTTTTTTTTTTTTTATCTTAGCCATTTTCATTATCCTTTTTTGCAGCTTGGTGCACTGAGTATGTTCAATGATTACATTTCAATACGGAAATTACGTTAGCTGATTTGATTTTGCTAAACATGTAAGTTAAGCATTTTCCTCGTTAGCTTAGATCAGAAGCTTCTGTATAGCGGAAGAACAGAATATCTTATATATTACAACAAATTTTTGCAGGGACTTAAGACCATGACATCCTAAAGGATCTTCTAGGTGATGGAACATTCACAGTTGACCAGGAAAAAATTGAGATAAGAGAGATTTTAGCAGTGTAAGTTCCTTTCAGTCAACAACATATGACTACTGCATAATACAATGACCTGGTTTTGACTATTGGCAATCATGATATAACACAGGGTTTATTCATGTTGGATTTGATTTTTAAAGTTGCTTTGGGAATTGATATTAACAGCATGTGTGGTTTAACTGAAGGAGGTCTTAGATATGTAATGCTTTTGATGATGTAACTGCATTGACTCTCAAACGGTATGTTGACATAACAAGGAAAACTAAGAAAGCTTTAAATATTAGACCAGAGGCTAAGTAAAGGGAAGGGTCAAATTGGTTGACTGAAAGGAACTTATGCACAAGGTACCAGATGATTTTTGGTATGAGGATAGTTTTTCCCCATAAAAATTATGGGTTGGGTGGATAACGAGTTGAAAGAGGTCTAGTGGTTAACTTCTTAGTAGGGATGATATGGGTCGGGTCAGGTTGAATTGTTGGACTGGCATGCAAACACTTTTATTTTCTTATAAGCTTATTTCTAGTTAATGTTTCAACTACGATTATAAAAAGAATATATATAAACTATTTATAATAGTAGTCCAACTTTCTTTTAATAGTGTCTAGTAAGTGTTATGTGTTTTGATTATATTCTTGTTAAAGTGGGTTGTTTGACCGTTGACTGCAGTTGAAGAAAGAATTTGCAAGGTTTCTGCATATCAACAACACACATCCAAAGTCACAGATGTTGAGGAATTTGCAAACAGTGTGAGCGAAGATAGCCTAGAAAAGATGGAGTATCTTAATGCAGATTTTAACGAAACTCTCAAGACTCTTTCATGCAGTTCCAGTGTTATGCAATCTCAAATCTTTATCAATTTCTCATACTTTGACTTAACTGGGCCTTTAACTAATCAACATGGTGTTGGGGTATACGCACGCGGAAGCAACACACACTCACGAACACTCGACCGCAGAAATAGAAAAATGAACGACACAAGAATTTACGTGGTTCGGTTGCCAACTGCAACCTACGTCCACGGGGCAACTAAGGTATTTCTTTCATTCCATTGCACACAGATTACAATACAGACCAGTCACTTATATAGAGATTACATGAGACACCAAACAAAGAAGCAGAAGAGAAGTTGATGTCTTCCGCCTACTTCTTTGACAGCCGCAAAAATTGCTGCGCCTAACATGGCTGCCGCCTACTCTGCCACAATCTTTGACAAACCACTGCAGCTATCTTTGACAAACCACAAGAGTGGCTTCACACTCAACAATCTCCCACTTGAAGCCACGGAACAATCTTCACCTGTGCTTCAACAGTGCATCTGTATATCTGTAAGAATCTTTAGTACCTTCCTAGTTACCCCACCCCGCCTTCATTATTCCTGAAGGCCAGTTGAAGCTCCCTCGAACTCCAACCCAACAGTCTTACCAGACCCAGCCGTGACTGAAACCGCCACTGACTCATTCTCTATCTCAACCGGCTTGCACACTCCACCGGATCCAGAGATACACCGAGAATCAAAACCACTCTCCAAATTCAGCAAGTGTTTCCCAGGAGAGATTTTATCAATCGGAATACCGGTCTTCAAAACCCAACGGAGTTTTCTGTGATTGTACCCGGAACACGACCCGTGCTCCCACTATCACCAAATCCCCTGACTGGCTTAAACCTCCGATCCCGTTCAGCTTGAATCACCTTGGCACCAGGCTTCGCCCTTGCAATACGAACCCTCTTTTGCCCCTTAGATTCAGCGAACCAGACTTTATGCTGTACAGGGACGGCTACTCCCTCAGCAGATACCTTAGCCATATACAATGATCCTCGCTTCTTTCCACGTGCAATAACCAGATTCCCATTAATCACCTTCCATTTACCCAATGGAGTAACCAGATTAACATCTCCCATGCCCGTAACACAAAGAATTTGATCATTAGCTAATCGTACCTTTCCAAAGTCTCCTTTCTTCAGATTCACCATCGTCTTCCCGCTGTGCATGGCGTGAAACGAAGAACCAGAATCCATAGCCCAAGAGTCTTCACTGCCTTCCACTGAGTCTCAATGCATCAAATCCAGACGCATTCTCAGAAGCAGAATTCAAATATTCATGACATCGACTCCAAAAGATGTCTGAACCTCCATGCAGCCCACAAGTCAACTATGCCCAGCTCCCACTGTAACAGTTATCCCAACCCATGCCAAACGACACTCCATGAGCCGAACCTTTACTCGTACTATTCCTGTGAAACCCTTCACCCAGTACCAGTACAAAGATCCACTCAAATGTCAAACAGCTGATCACCACCGAACAGGGAATACCATCCACAATTCCAGACCAGCTAACCGGCAAACGGTTATAACTACAATAGAGCTTCCAACAAGCAATAGTTCCATGACTTGCCATTGACTTTCTTTTCACTTGTGTCAACATCAACAACCCTGTTGATTCCATTTTCTTCATGTTCTCACACATCGACCAGTACCACATCCAAGTTCCCATGACAACCCAATCAACCGAAACCCGAAACCGTCACCTCGGTTCCACAAATTTTTCGGTTCATAATAAATGTCAAAACATGAACTTGAAACACAAACCATATTTAGCCCGCAACCCAAACTCGACCAACGGCTGAATATCCCAGCGGCTCCAATCGAATTAAAAAACGGCTAAATAATATTTTAATTTGGTACAAACCTCGATCACCTCGTCCAAAAAAAATAATCTGGTGATCTCCAAGAGTTTACCCGGCTCCAGTCGACTAAAATTAATCGACAACCACAAACTCTAAATCACCACTCGGTCACCTTGTCCCACAATAAAAAATACCCTCTTATTATTATTATTATTATTTTTTTTTCGACCGACAAGAAAATATATTTTTCTTCTTCCCCTTTTAGATAGTGGGAGACAACCAAAATAGAATCTTTCTTCTTTTTGAACGTTTCTTATTGTCTTCTACTTCTACTTTGATTTGAACCACACAAGGAATTGGTCATATTTTCTTCTTGAGCAGACAAAACTTCCTTCCTTGTTTTTATCTTTGTCTTATCTTCTCACCAAAGGAATTTTGGACAAAGCAAAAAAAACTTCTTCTTCTTCGACGAACAGAGCAAACCAAGAAAACCTTCCCTTTTCTTCTTTCAACACAAGACAACCACCAGCGATTCACAGGTCTCCGGCGATTCCAGTCGGTTTCAACTTCCGACACACCAACCTAATCGCTACCCCGCGATTCACAGGTCTCCGGTGATTCCAGTCGGCTTCAAGCTACCGACACACCAACCTAATCGCGATCTCAGATATTCTGTCTTTCTTCAACCGTGTTCTTCGTGTGTAACCGAGCCGAAGCTCTGATACCAGTTGTTGGGGTATACGCACGCGGAAGCAACACACACTCACGAACACTCGACCGCAGAAATAGAAAAATGAACGACACAAGAATTTACGTGGTTCGGTTGCCAACTGCAACCTACGTCCACGGGGCAACTAAGGTATTTCTTTCATTCCATTGCACACAGATTACAATACAGACCAGTCACTTATATAGAGATTACATGAGACACCAAACAAAGAAGCAGAAGAGAAGTTGATGTCTTCCGCCTACTTCTTTGACAGCCGCAAAAATTGCTGCGCCTAACATGGCTGCCGCCTACTCTGCCACAATCTTTGACTAACCACTGCAGCTATCTTTGACAAACCACAAGAGTGGCTTCACACTCAACACATGGGTACTAGTAGTTATTGGAGTCAGTAGTTCAAAATGGAACACATTGGGTCAACCCAAAAGCTCTTTCTGTCAAAATTTCTAAAAAAAATATTGATAATTAGCGTGTCAACTAAAGAAATATTATTTCAATGATAGTCTAATTTTGTTTACCAAAATGATTTTAAGGGTTTTATGTTTCAAAAAAACACATTGGGTAACTTTACATCTTAAAAAGGAAACAAAAAAGTGAAGTAATAATGATGTTGCAACTTTGCGTATATGCTCTTGTGTACTAGGATAAGATAATACCATCATATGCAAAATTTATATGCTTCGCAGATGATGATGCGTGATGTATCTGGTGGTGATGTTGTGAATGAAGGCGATATTATTGCAGCTTATCAGAAAAATGGTTTCATCAAATTGTTGTTTTCATCCAGAAAGCTGATCCCTTTAAGTTTAAGGCTTTTAAGGTTAGTAAAGTACAACCCATATTGACTATGTGCTCTAGTTTAAAAGTCAACCTTCAAGCTATGTCATTTGACCAATGCAAAAGTGCCTAGATTATCATAAAAGTATATTGTCCGAGTACGATTTTGACATGATTTCCTGTTTTTATGTAGAAAGCACACGCAGGACAAAGAATTTGTTTGGACAGGGAATTTGCGTATTGGCAGATGAAGATCTTTGATTTCATTCTGCTAAGTTGTTTCATTTTCAAGCTGAACAACAAAAACAAAACTGCAAAGTTTGAAATGAGGCTTAATCTTCACGTTGACAAAAGGTTACTACTTATAAAGACTTGTCACTAATAAGGTTTTGTTGCTAATGAAGAAGACTCGCCAAAGTAGACCTGGCAATCGGGTCGTCGGTCAAAACGGGTTCGGGTCAAAACGGGTCAATTAAAAGAAAGGGTTGTTTTGGTTCGGGTCATAACGGGTCCGGGTCATAATGGGGCGGAACGGGTCCGGGTCGGAACGGGTTTCGGGTCGGTTCGGGTCCTTTTTTTGAAGTGTTAATCTGCTCAAGTACAGTTTATACATCAGTTCTGCGCAAACAAAGTTCATTCGTGAATTCAAGACCATCCGCTGATCTGATTAATGTGTTATACGCTGTTTGCAGAATGGGCAGCGCCACCTGGTAAATCATGGCTTTCCAAAACTATAACGTCTTTCCCGTATCTAGCTAGAAGCCCAGCACAGCAGAGTCCACCAAGACCACTTCCTATGACAACATCTGCTTCTGCCTTCCCTGCCGTTGCATTAAATGACTATTTGAAATAAACGAAAAATGCACAGGTGTTTAAGAATAGAGTTGGAATACAGTTTTACAACATTCACAAATTACATGTAATAATTGAATTGCTTAAACCATAAACAAACATAAAGCAGGAAGCATAAACTTAGATGATGAATGCAAACTATCCATTAATGTGAAAATGGAACTATGTTTTTTACATGTAAAACTCGCATTCCTTAATGCTACAAAAAGTCAGACTCATTGCAATTGATGGTCTGATTAGTTCCAATACTAGTCAAGATTTAAACATATACTTGCTAAAACCTAAGAAAACTCAAGATTACAAAGTTAAATGGTAGATAATAGAAAGTGTTCACCCGTGGTTTCTTTTGTTCTAAAACCCTAACCCGTATGACCCGTTGTTCTAATTTATTCCACCCTAAATGACCCGTAAACATGACTTTTATGTTTTCAAAAGACCCGCTTTGTCCCCCTTGTTTAAATTCCTTTACCCAAAACAACCCATTGTCTAAATTTTTTAACCCAAATAGACCCATATGATAGTTTTAGGGTCAGGATTGCCCCCTCTACTTGACCCCATAGCTTAGTGTGTCAAGCTTTTGAGTGCGAGTTCAGTGTGTGGCTTATATGTGTAAAACCTTCGAAGGAAATTTGTAAGTCACCATCTTCATAGCTAGAGTGTTAGCTAGGAAAGCGTATGTAATTATAACTTTAATCTGTAACTAATTTTACATGATGTATTGAAACACTCGATATTGATTAATGCAAAATACCAGTGGCGTGGTTGGTGCTGGTGACAACAATAATGGCGGAGCCGAATGGTAACAGTAGCGGGCTTGGTGCCGGCACCGATGGTGACAACGGCGGTGGCAAAGGTGGCAGTGGTGACAACGGTAAGGGAGTGGAAGATTCAAATTCCTTTGCTTTAATTTCTTCACAATTTGGAAGAAACACCAACCAAACATACTATCATTCGAATTCATATTCCAGTTGCAAAGAATCGAACCAAACAGGTTAGAAAAATAGAACTGATAAATGAATTTACTTTCCATTTTCATTGAATTCGAAAAAGGAAAAATAATGATATTGCAACTTTAGTTTTACATAAAATGGTTTCATCAAATTGTTGTTTTCATCCAGAAAGCTCCTTTAAGTTTAAGGCTTCTAAGGTTAGTACAATACAAACCATATTGACTACGTGCTCTAGTTTAAAAGTCAATCTTCAAGCTATGTCATTTGACCAATGCAAAAGTACCTAGATTATCATAAAAGTATATTGTCCAAGTACGATTTTGACATGATTTCCTGTTTTTATGTAGAAAGCACACGCAGGACAAAGAATTTGTTTGGACAGGGAATTTGCGTATTGGCAGATGAAGATCTTTGCTTTCATTCTGGTAAGTTGTTTCATTTTCAAGCTGAACAACTAAAACAAAAACTGCAAAGTTTGAAATGATGCTTAATCTTCACGTTGACAAAAGGTTCCTACTTATAAAGACTTGTCACTAATAAGGTTTTGTTGCTAATGAAGAAGACTCGCCAAAGGAACCCTTGAGCTGTTACAAGTTGTGTCTGGTGGCATTTGTCGCTCATGGGCGAAATTACCTTGATGGCAACTTATAAGCGATGAAGAATCAATGGTTAAGAAACTTGCATATGATGACAAGTTACCAACTGATGAAGAGAAAAGGAACTGGCCAATGAAGCAAATCACCTCTACTGAAGATTAATGAAGAAGTCTCACCAATGAAAAAGAGATGTCACACGTCAGCCTATCATTCAATGAAGACAATATGCTGAGAAGATGTTATGCGTAACTGTCACTTGTCAACTCCGTACATCTCAACAAGATTATAAACACATGTGTCCGCATTAAATTAAATACCCTCTAATTTCCATATGATAAACTAGCTTGTCTTGTGCGTGTTTTTATTGGACTAGGATTTTGTTGCTCAAAACCTAAATCTGAATTTTAATGATAACAATAATTTATATGTTGAAATCAGTAATCACTTTTCATAAGTTTAAACTAATATATATATTGCTGCATAGAATGTATGGTGTAAGATTCTGTTTATTACTCTGTTTATTTTCAAGTTGACTTTCAATTTCGTTTTTTTTTTTTTTTTTATCTTAGCCATTTTCATTATCCTTTTTTGCAGCTTGGTGCACTGAGTATGTTCAATGATTACATTTCAATACGGAAATTACGTTAGCTGATTTGATTTTGCTAAACATGTAAGTTAAGCATTTTCCTCGTTAGCTTAGATCAGAAGCTTCTGTATAGCGGAAGAACAGAATATCTTATATATTACAACAAATTTTTGCAGGGACTTAAGACCATGACATCCTAAAGGATCTTCTAGGTGATGGAACATTCACAGTTGACCAGGAAAAAATTGAGATAAGAGAGATTTTAGCAGTGTAAGTTCCTTTCAGTCAACAACATATGACTACTGCATAATACAATGACCTGGTTTTGACTATTGGCAATCATGATATAACACAGGGTTTATTCATGTTGGATTTGATTTTTAAAGTTGCTTTGGGAATTGATATTAACAGCATGTGTGGTTTAACTGAAGGAGGTCTTAGATATGTAATGCTTTTGATGATGTAACTGCATTGACTCTCAAACGGTATGTTGACATAACAAGGAAAACTAAGAAAGCTTTAAATATTAGACCAGAGGCTAAGTAAAGGGAAGGGTCAAATTGGTTGACTGAAAGGAACTTATGCACAAGGTACCAGATGATTTTTGGTATGAGGATAGTTTTTCCCCATAAAAATTATGGGTTGGGTGGATAACGAGTTGAAAGAGGTCTAGTGGTTAACTTTTTAGTAGGGATGATATGGGTTGGGTCTGGTTGAATTGTTGGACTGGCATGCAAACACTTTTATTTTCTTATAAGCTTATTTCTAGTTAATGTTTCAACTACGATTATAAAAAGAATATATATATACTATTTGTAATAGTAGTCTAACTTTCTTTTAATAGTGTCTAGTAAGTGTTATGTGTTTTGATTATATTCTTGTTAAATAAAATAATTTGAAAAGCAACGGGTTTAATTGGCCACTAATGTCAAAGTGGCTTGTTTGACCGTTGACTGCAGTTGAAGAAAGAATTTGCAAGGTTTCTACATATCAACAACACACATCCAAAGTCACAGATGTTGAGGAATTTGCAAACAGTGTGAGTGAAGAAAGCCTAGAAAAGATACAGTATCTTCATGCAGATTTTAACGAAACTCTCAAGACTCTTTCATGCAGTTCCAGTGGTATGCAATCTCAAATCTTTATCAATCTCTCATACTTTGACTTAACTGGGCCTTTAACTAATCAACATGGGTACTAGTAGATATTGGAGTCAGAAGTTCAAAATGGTACACATTGGGTCAACCCAAAAGTTCTTTCTGTCTAAATTTCTAAAAAAACATTGATAATTAGCGTGTCAACTAAAGAAATATTATTTCAATGATAGTCTAATTTTGTTTACCAAAATGATTTTAAGGGTTTTATGTTTCAAAAAAACACATTGGGTAACTTTACATCTTAAAAAGGAAACTAAAAAAGTGAAGTAAAACAGATGTTGCAAATTTGCGTATATGCTCTTGTGTAGTAGGATAAGATAATACACATTAATTGCATTCACATGCATATTGTAGTTAATTGCATTTACATGCATATTATAGTTATTGTCTTCATATTCTGCTAGGTAGAATTTATTGCATTTAGTCTATACCTCTATATATATTTCAATGTAATACCTTGTACAATTAACTTGAGAAATAACAATTACATCTTTACCAAGTTCAATATGGTATCAGAGAGTCTCTGCTCCTCTGAGCCAATCGATCCACCATAACCCACATGGCGGAGACCAACAGCGGCTCAGCCGCACCACCGCCGCCGCAACGGTGGCCGATTACCCTCCATCATCCAATGGCCAAACCAATTGTCCACATCACCGCCGCAACGGCGGGTTCCCGTTCCACCTCTTGATTCAATACAAACTTCTATAAAAGCCGGGTTCTCTTGAACCCGCAAGAAGAAAAGCCGGGTTCTCTTGAACCCGCAAGAAGAAAAGCCGGGTTCTCTTGAACCCGCAAGAAGAAAAGCCGGTCACCAAACACCACAAACCACCATTTTTCTTTTCTCCGGAACCATCACGACTTATCACGGACACCCGACCTCCACTGATCACGTCCAAAGTCTTCTCGATTCAACCCGGATGAAACTCACTACACTCGTAACTTCTCACATGGCATCTCGTTGGAACCGTTCACTAAAATCACGACTTATCACGGATCAACGACCTCTCCCCGGTCACATCCAAAGCCACCCAACTTGAACTCCAACACCATAATGTTAACACCCGTGTTGTTTCTCTTACCTTCTTATCTAGGCAACCCGCATCTTCTTCCGATCAACCCGTTGTCTAAACCGGTACGTCTACCACAACAACGGTTGACCCGAAACATCTTTCTGTTTCCGTCTAACGCTGCAACCAGTCCCGCACAGCCACCTGCTGTCCCGAACAACCCGTTTTTCTTGCTGTCGGTTTTAATACCGATGTTACTCAATATGAGCGGCCCACAGCGTCAAAATTTCCATCTGAGCTGCTTAGAGAGGTACTTGCTGCCGGGTTTAATACCATGTAAAATTTGAGGCTACATTGTATCTTTCTTGCATTTAGACTCGTACGAGACTCATGCCATTTAAAGGCTTACAAAAAGATAAAATTAAACATAGATCCCTAAAACATGGAGATCATGGGAACACATCCACCCACTTTACACCTTAAAGAAGGGGACATGCATGAAACAAGGTAAGTGGAAGACACAAAAGCAAACATAAAGTGAATGGAGAATATTTGCAATCCAATATTATGCCCTCACATCACATCACTACCTCAACAGATGTAAAGACACGAGTCGTCACAAGGATCAACTTACCAAACCACTTGCATGAGCGCCTTTCATCTCTCTTCGGTCCAAGATTGGAGTCTCCAACGGATCCTCCATCTTGCGGGGGCGTATCAACACATAGAGCATTCATTACGCTCACACACACACACACACACTGAGCATTCATTACGCTCACACACACACTGAGCATTCATTACGCTCACACACACATTGAGCATTCATTACGTTCAAACCTTTCGTATCGTCTATATATATTTCAATGTAATACCTTGTACAATTAACTTGAGAAATAACAATTACATCTTTACCAAGTTCAATAACCATCATATGCAAAATTTATGTGCTTCGCAGATGATGATGCATGATGTATCTGGTGGTTATGCTGTGAATGAAGGGGATATTGCAGCTTATCAGAAAAATGGTTTCATCAAATTGTTGTTTTCATCCAGAAAGCTGATCCCTTTAAGTTTAAGGCTTTTAAGGTTAGTACAATACAAACCATATTGACTATGTGCTCTAGTTTAAAAGTCAAACCTTCAAGCTATGTCATTTGACCAATGCAAAACTACCTAGATTATCATAAAAGTATATTGTCCGAGTGCGATTTTGACATGATTTCCTGTTTTTGTGTAGAAAGCACACGCAAGACAAAGAATTTGTTTGGACAGGGAATTTGCGTATTGGCAGATGAAGATCTTTGCTTTCATTCTGCTAAGTTAATTTTTATCAAGCTGAACAACCAAAACAAATCTTCAGTTGACAAAAGGTTACTACTTATAAAGACTTGTCACTAATAAGGTTTTGTTGCTAATGAAGAAGAGTCACCAAAGGAACCCTTGAGCTGTTACAAGTTGTGTCTGGTGGCATTTGTCGCTCATGGGCATAATTACCTTGATGGCAACTTATAAGCGATGAAGAATCAATGGTTAAGAAACTTGCATATGATGACAAGTTACCAACTGATGAAGAGAAAAGGAACTGGCCAAAGAAGCAAATCACCTCTACTGAAGATTAATGAAGAAGTCTCGCCAATGAAAAAGAGATGTCACATGTCAGCCTATCATTCGATGACGACAATATGCTGAGAAGATGTTATGCGTAACTGTCACTTGTCAATTCCGTACATCTCAACAAGATTATAAACACGTGTCCGCATTAAATTTATTTATCACTTGACCCCGTAGCTTAGTCTGTCAAGCTTTTGAGTGCGAGTTCAGTGTGTAGCCTATATGTGTAAAACCTTCGAAGGAAATTTGTAAGTCACCATCTTCATAGCCAGAGTGTTAGCTAGGAAAGTGTATGTAATTATAACTTTAATCTGCAACTAATTTTACATGATGTGTTGAAACACCCACAAGGCCACAACCATCCCTCAATCTCCTCTTCTCTTTTTTATCTCAAATACACCACACCACCCCCATTCCACCTCGATTTAATGGCCGGCCACCACTGTGGTGGTGGCAACGAGAGAGAGAGAACGAGAGAGAGAGAGAGAGATCGGAGAAGCAGAGAAGACGGAGGAGACGCTGATTTCCCGACAACTGCTCGTCGACGTTGGAAAGGTGGCAGTGCGGCGGTGGTTTTAGGTATTCGGTGGTTTGTGGTGGATGAAGGTGGTTCAAGGGTGTTTGTTCCGGTGGTGGACATGGGTGATGGGTTCAAGGGTGTTTGTTCCGGTGGTGGTTGTGGGGACCCAAACCCACCGATTATCACTGTTGAAAATAAATCAAAGCTTCAATCCACCATCGACACACTTCAATATCACTGTTGAAAAATAACTATGCATCTATGCATCCATCAACGTGTTTTGAAGGTACTCCTTAGTGATACATAGAAAGTCGAGTAGTTGAGTGTTTTTAGAGTAGTTGGTATGTTTTGATCACCATTCCGTTTAGGTTTATGTCAAAACTTCCAGGTCTATAATGAAAATGAAGATGCATTTGAGTTGTTTAATTTGAATATAATTGATTAACTAGGTTAGTTACCCGTGTGATACACGGAGTTGTATACCAAATATAATGTAATTAATAACCATTTATAAAAAATAAGTACATGTTATTTTATAATGAAAGATGATTAATGTTACATTTACAAATTTACCTGTCATTTGGTTGCTTGAGTATTTAAATGTAAAAAAACGGAAACTGGTTAATACATTTAGAAACTGTCAGAGGCGTCTCTGAAAATTCACGTACCTTGTTCGAGATTGAAGAAATGTGCCCTTCCATTATGTTTTGTTATTATTTAAAAAAAAATCAAATTAGCATTGGACTCAATAAACCTAATTTTAAGTGAGCTAAATTCTAAACCATAAAAAATGATTTGTAAATGAGCCTATATTGGAAGTGGTATGTGTTTGCTGTTTAAAAAGATAATATATACGTATCGGAATTTTTTTTTAAATTGCATGCCCCTCGAAATTGCGGACCTTGTGCAGAAGTCCTCCCCGCATACCATCAAAGCCTCCCTTGGAAACTGTAACATGGCACACAAAAAAAAATCAATTAGTTTACACACGTGGATTTGATACGCCTCTACTTCAGGATCGCTTACCACTGTGCTACTGTTTAGTTATGTACGTTGTGTAGTATTTTGAGATAAAAAATATGAAATAGTAATTAAACAAATACAAATGTCTAAAATCAACTTTTGAGGCAAATATGGTAACTGAAGCTTCTCTATTCACACCAATCTGCAAATATCCCAAGGTTACACATTTCTCTTATTGATATCTTCTCTTTGAGCTCCAAAATCCCTCCCACTCCCACTCCCATTCAACCATCTTCTTCCTTGGTTGTTGTTTCTCCTCTAATGTAACAAAATCTTAAAAGAATGAAAATTAAAAAAAAATCTGAAATAGAAATATAAAAATTAAGGATCATGACTATGATTAAAGAAAATAATCTACAAATAGCAAAAACCCCAAGAACCAAAATTTATAGGGTTAATTGAACCACATACCATGCGATTATGGGTGTAACCTTCGATGGCATCCATAGGAGAGTTAAGAAGTAAAATCATGGTCCAAAGTTAAAGAACGAATGCTGAAGATATTTTTATTTTTAACACTAATCTAGTAGTGACTCATCATCATATGCATAAGCTATGTTTAACAAAAAAACATACCAATATAGAAGTAATAGAAGACAAATTGATGCAAATGAAAAAATATGAACCATTCATAACCAATCAAGCAGATCTACCTGTTTGGTTCACAGGCTGAAACAATAATCTCCATGAGGTTGATAAACCTATTTTTTTTTTCCATTATCATACTATTTAGTACTACAGACTCCAATTTAACCCATTTGCCTAAGTGGGTCGATTTAGGCTGTTCACAATAATACACATGGGCCAAACAAATAAAAGATTACAGGAGGCCAAACTAATAAAAGGTCAGCCAAAGTATTCTCAACCGCACAAAGACCCAAAAATCACTATTTTATATATGAATGAATAGATTTGACATTTGGCCGATTTAGTTTAAAAAATGAATCAACACATTTCTAATTAAAAATTAAAAAATATGGATAAAAAGTGCCAAGGCTTGACCCCATCCAATCTGTTTGGACCTATATTAAAAAAATGTTGACCCAAGCTGGTCCAATTTGCCTACAATTAACCCGATCTTCTGTTTTAATACATACCAAAACTATAAGCTTCACACTGATTCTTGCAGGCAGATGTACCATTGTTGTCTTTCTAGTACCAGTTTCACCAACCAAACGAACACACTCGTCATATTTGACAGGTCCGGCTATTCTATGTTGGTGCACTTGTGTCTGTACTTTGTCTGTATTTCGTCTGTTTACAAAACGATGTCTAGATAGTCTTGTAAGTTTGACCAAGTCAACCATCCTCCTGGTTTGACTTGGACAAACAGTCAACATTATGTTTGTAAGATGCTGGGTCGAAGGATGTGCCATCGAAGGATTGCATGGATCCTTCGATGATAAGCTCGAAAGATGGACCTTCGATGGATGGACCACGAAAGATCACATCTTTCGTGATACATCTGGATCCTTCGAGTTGTTTCTGGTCGACAGATGATCGTTCGACCAGTCAGCCTGATCCTTCGACAGGACCAGCTGTGTTGGGTATAAATACCCGTGTGTTCATTTCGAGAGTTGGACAGATAGGGAAAACAGAGAACACACACACACACACTGTTAGAGAGAGTTTATAGAACTGATCTGTAAACATTGAGCTGTAATTGGACCTTTCATACGTTTAATACAAGTGGTGTTAATCGTTGAACTTTGCGTGTCGTGTTATTGCGTGTTCTATCTCGGTTTGCTATTTCGGTTGGATTCCGCACAACCGGAGTGGTTCGTATACAAGGATTAGGCGACTAGATCCTCCCCTAGCCGGACCTACAAGTGGTATCAGAGCCTTGGCTCTTCTCCTTGTTAAAACCGAGTGTTTTCGGGTGTTTTTCGGGTTTTAAAGTTCATATTTTCTGGAAATATTGCTGTTTTTGCTGTTTGTTCTTATAAAAACCTTGTCACTTTTCATTATCACATGTTAAAAATGGGTTTTTAGTGAAGTTTCAAGCAAAAACGGGTTTCGGTTTGTTGTCGGTTTGCAGAAATATTAATATTTCTGGGTTTGTTCTTCATTGTGTTCTTGATAGTTTACACTTTTGATCTTAAAATTTTTAAACTTCAAGTGTTTGTGCATTGGGAAGAGTATTTTGATTAAAATATTGGGATCATTACCTTGTTTGGTGAAAACCTGCATGTTCAGACCTGAAAGATATGGTCTGAACATACTTTCTGCCGAAAGTTCTCACCAACCCGTCAACTTTTCACCAACCTGTCACATTTGTCAACCGTGTCAGTAAGATCGAAGGATCTCCTTCGAAGTCGAAAGATCATCTTTCGACCAAAGGAGGTTCGACAGATAGTCATCCTTCGAGCATCCTTCGAAGTGTGAGACTTATCTTTCGGTCCAAGGAATATTTTCGAAACATATATCTTTCGGTCCACTGCTCATTTTCGAAAGACTAGGATCCTTCGACTGGGGAGTCTTTCGAAGTCATCTTTCGTGTTCATCTTTCGATCTGCAGTCTTTTTCGAAAGATAAGGATCCTTCGATTGGAGAATCTTTCGGAAAACATTGTTCGAAATTCAACAGAGATCTTTCGAACCCTGTTGATCCTTCGAACAGGTGTGGATCTTTCGATCATCAGTCTGTTTGTGCTTAACAGTTTGTGTTTTTCAAGTGTCTTTCGACAGGTATCCTTCGGCTAATCAAAAATGAATCCAAGATGGGGTACTTTGGTAAATACTGATATGTATTTTGGTGCTCCGTCATCTTCTGCATCGGTATCTTCACAAGCTAATGCAATGTCTACCGGTCAATGGGCATTTGTATCGAATCAAACTCCAAGTATTCAAAGCATTCTCTTAAGCGAGAGTGAGACGGGAAGTTTGAATCGGCCTCCCAAGTTGATGCATTTATATGAATATCCAGGATGGATGGATTGATAGATTTCATACATATGTTCTTGGTCAGAATACAGAGTTGTGGTTGCGGTTTATTACAGATTTTGATCAAACAATAGAGGTTGCTGCATCATCTGCTGCTACGTTTGCAGACCTCACAGAAGATCAAAAGAAAATCTATGATTTGGAAAAGAAGGCGTATGCCATTCTTACTCAGGCATTGAGTAAGGACATTTATCATCAGTTTGTCAGCTACAAGACAACGAAGAGGTTATGGGATGCGTTGAAGACAAGAGGCGTGGGAAATGAGGCGACACGTCAATTAAGAAAAGAACTGCTAAAGAAAGAATTTGATGGCTTTATTTGTATGGAGAATGAGTCTTTAGGAGACTTGACGAGTAGATTTAATCATCTGCTGACTGAGTTGTCAAATTTTGAGGTTGTCGTAACTCCAGCAGAGATTGTAAAGAAGTTCGCAGATGCATTGCCACCGCAGTGGAATACATTCTTGGAGATCATGAAGTACAATGGTACTTTAGCTACAACGAGTTTCAATGACTTTGTTCAAATCCTGGAAAACAAGAATCAGGAAGAAACTCTCAAGGCAAAAAGAGTAGCTGTGCCACAAAATCCAGAGATGTATTATGGAACTTCAAGCACTTCTGCAAAACCTGCTTCACACGCTCGAATTCAAACAGCGTTTGTGTCTACCACAGACATGTTTGGGAATACTATCCAAGTTCCAGTCAAGCCTGCACGAACAGATATGTATGGGAATCCGCTTGATCCAGTTCCTCAACCAGCACCACAACAGCAAAGTCAACAAATTTTCAGAGCAACCGACATGTATGGGAATCCACTTCCTCCTCCTCCTGCTCAATCTACCGTACCAACAGACATGTACGGGAATCCACTTCATCCTCCACAGCAAGCATGTTATGGAAGTACATCATCTGCTAGTCAGCAATCTAAGCCAAATACAGTACGGCTCGACACCTCAAGCTTCTCAAAAGTTAGTGTGGAAGTAGCTAAGGAACACATGGAGCTGCTAAACACTTTGGTGAGCGCATACTGTGGTTTAGTAGAAGGTCAGATTGGGAACATTAATCTGACTCAAGAAGACTATCAGCAGATAGACAAGGAAGAGATGGAGATGATGGATATTAAGTGGGCCTTTGCCAGTGCTGTTAGGCGAGCAAAGGATTTCATGGAGAGAACGGGCCGAACCAGCTTGGAAAGCAAGAAAGACACCAAGTATGGGTTCGATAAACAGGCTGTCAAGTGTTTCAACTGTGGTGAACGTGGCCATTTCAAGCGTGAATGTACAAGGCCATCTCAACATGGGAACCAGAATCCCTTCAGAGGTCAAGGCAACCAGCAGAACCAGAACAGGAACAATGTTCGCACATTGGTGCCTGTCAACAATCAGACTCAAGCAGGACCATCAAATGCCAACCAGGCACTTGTGGTTCAAGTAGATGAAGGCTGTGATTGGTCAATCCAGTTGGGAAATGATGCACCAGATGAGACAGCTTGTTTTGCTGAAGTGGTTAATGATCTTAAACACGCCAGTGGTGGAGAATCTTCCACCAATGGTGATGTATCTTCTGAAGATGAAGACTCTTCTGGTTATAGTGGAAGCTCGGATGAAGAATCCTCCACTACAGGCAATGATCAGGTGGATGACACAACAAGTGCGTCAGTCGATGCTGATATTGATGAGCTTTTGGATGAAGCAGCAGCAGGAATCGAAAGGAGATCTATTTTGGTGGATCAAGCTGCTTATTCTTCGTCTTCTCTCCATTCAGCCTTTATGGCTAATGTCGACTGTTCATCAAGTCAGGTATGTGTCGATGAACCCACTTCTGTTAGCTGTGATAATTGTGATAGTTTGAATGCTAGATGTGCTGATTTGGAAGCAAACATGTCTGAGTTGCAAGGCAAACACGATGCTTTACAAGCTAGTTTGTTTGAATTGCAAGACAAACATGTTCTAGTGAATGATAAGTGGTGCGAATTGCAAAGCAAGCACGAGGCTTTGCAAGAGAAATATGATGTGACCTTTATTCATAATCAGAAATTGACAGTTGACATCTCAAAGTGCACTGAAGCCAATATGTTTTATGAAAACCATGAAAAGGATTTTAAAAAGATGATTGAAACATTAAAGAAAGATAAAACAGAACTGACAAAAATGGTTTCCAGAAAACAAACTGACATTAATTTGTATATATCTCGTCTTGAGGTGATGCAAAAAGAAATGGCTTGTGTTAAAACAGAAAGTGAGGCGATCCGACTCAAGTTAGACAGTTATTTGAGTTCTAGCTATGTGTTGGATCACATCATTGATGTTCAAAAGGAGAAAAAGGATGTCACATGCATAGGATATAAGCAATGTCCACCACCTGTCAGACACAATTATGATGCCATGCCTGATGAGGAATACAGAACTCACTTTGAGCCATCTGTTCCTCTAGATGTTAATGAGTTTGCTACAGGACTTGGATACAAGAAAGAAGTATCGTCAGATTCAGATGTGTCAGCAGATACCTTTGTAACTGCTGAACCAAATCAGGATCCTCCAGTTGTGATTGAGGATACTGATTCTTCTGATGATGAATCTGATGATACTGATTCAGCAAAGTCTGATGCGGTGATCAAAGAAGAGGACATACCTCTCGAGAATCACATTCTCTGTGATCCTCCTGCAAAAACCGCTAAGACTGTTGCAACTGAGTCCTCTTCTGAGAAAGAGTCGGAGAGTGTGGATTTGCTGTACACTCTTGTTGGTGATGATAAAATTTACTCAGACAAAGATTTTCCCATTAAGAATGTTAATCAATCCTTAATCAGTAAAGTCTTTGAAAATTCTACAAGTAGGTTTTTGGGAAAGACAGGACCACATGTTACAGTCACACAGTGTCCTCCTATCCCAAAGGCTGAAGTTAGAAAACAATTTGGGAATAAGAAATTACCAACGGTGCAAACACAGCAAAATCATACCAAACCCAAAGGTAAAGCACCGACTCAGAGTCAAAGGAAGCCGAATCAGAAGAAGAAGAAGAAGAAGAAGAAGAAGAACGTGAACTTTGTGAAATCGAAGGGAACGGACAAAATTGAAAAGTTTGCAAATCAATCTAACTTAGATTTTGTCCAGAAAGTAACAGTGATGAAAAGGAATGAACCAAATAGTTCAAAGCCTAGTACCTCGAGATCACAAAGTTCATCATCGGCAAGACGATCACATGATACTTCGGGGTTTGTTGAACGAAGATCATGTTTTGAATGTGGTACAATTGGGCACATTGTCAGAAATTGCCCGTATCTTCATAAGCTGAAAGGAAAAGAAGATGATCCCCGTGAACGCAATCACCAAAAGCGATTTGTTTCTGTAAAGCAAGATCCCCGACTCATAAGAGAAAGGGAAAAGAAACAAAAACGCCAACAAGTTAAGGTGGTTGAAAAGGCACTAAAAACTGAAGTGGTTCAAAAACAAACGGTTCCAGTTAAACCAGAAAATTCTAAGTTTTCAAAAACTTCAATCAATCAAACTGGTAAAACTCAACAGACCTGGAAACCAAAAACGGTTACTGAATCAGGGGGACCATCACAATTTCCGAAGCATCGAAAGGTGGAAGTTATTGTTGTTGATAAAAATGGAAGACCCAAGACCACAATGGCTTGGGTCCCCATCTCCAACTAATCGATTGAGTTCATGTGCAGGGTGTTCCAGGAGGAACTATCAGTAGTCATTGGATTGTTGATAGTGGGGCATCCAGGCACATGACAGGCGACATGAAGCTTCTCTACGACGTCAAATCTATTAGAGGAGGTTATGTTGCTTTTGCTGGAGATAAAGGCGGATATATAACGGGTGAAGGAATGATTTCCAACGGGGTTGTTAGCTTCGACAAGATCAACTTTGTGCAACAACTTGATCACAATCTTCTTAGTGTTTCTCAAATTTGTGACAAGCAGTTCTCAGTACACTTTGATGCTAATGGATGTTATGTGCTGAAACCCGGCTTCAAAATTCCAAAAGAATGGATTCTCTTGTCGGCTCCAAGGATAAATGATCTGTATGTCCTTGATATGAGCCAAGCTATTACAATGTCTGCACAAGCAACTTGTTTCGTTTCCAAAGCCACAGAAAAAGACACAATCTCTTGGCACAGGCGAATGGGTCACATTCACTTACGCAAAATGAATCATTTGGTATCAAATGAATTAGTGAATGGTGTTCCTCTTAAAAATTTCCATCTTCAAGACGTCTGTGTTTCGTGCCAAAAAGAAAACAAACGAAGAAGCGACACCCTACAAAGAAAGTCAACACGGTGGCTGTTCCTCTTGAACGTTTGCACATGGATTTGTTCGGTCCTGTGAAGCACAAAAGCATTAGAAATGATCAATATTGCCTCGTGATAACTGATGATTATTCAAGATTTTCTTGGGTGGCGTTCATGGCACACAAGAGTGAAACCTTCGGTATTATCAAAAATTTGATCATTCAGATTGAGAATCTGTACAACTTGAAGGTTAGACGGATACGTAGCGACAATGGTACTGAATTCAAAAATCATGCCATGGCGGAGTTTTGCACTTCAAAAGGTATTCTTCATGAATTTAGTGCAGCTTATACTCCTCAACAGAATGGCGTCGCTGAACGTAAGAACCGCACATTGATCGAGACTGCTAGGACTATGTTGGTAGAGTCGCAGCTGCCCATTCCATTCTGGACTGAAGCTGTGTCCTCTGCATGCTATACGTTGAACCGAGTCCTTACAGTCAAAAGGCACAACAAGACCTGCTTTGAGCTTATCAACAAACGGAAACCAGACTTGTCTTATCTTGAACCGTTTGGAGCTCCTTGCACAATTATCGATCCTAATGGAAAGTTTGGGGCAAGAGCAATTGAGGGATACTTTCTTGGGTATTCCACCCCGAACTTAAGAGTCTGGAATCTAGAGACTAAAAGGGTCGAGGAATGGTCTGAAGTCAGAGTACAGAGGCACACTTTACCAGTTAGAAATCCTGGTCAGCCTTGGATGTTTGAGTACGATGACTTTTTCAATTCGATCAATGTTGAAGCAGTTGAAGAAAATGCTGCGGCAAGGATGTTTTTCGAGAGTGACAACGCAACAGATTCACCGTTGGTTCGTCCCATTATTGTCAATCAAGAACCATCTTCAGTGAACAATAATGCTCTCGACAATGAGGATTTTCAAGATGCTTCCGAATTGAACGAATCTTCAGAGGATGACGAATTTCTCGATGCAGATCAAGGACCAACAGCAGCAGTACATGGTACTTCAGAAGGTACACCTCCAGTGGATGTCCCTAAAACAGCTGAAGCTACTGCATCATCCTCTTCGGCAATTCCGGGCCTTGAATTGATTGTTGATCTCAATCTCAACAATTTGGGTATAAATGTTCCAGTTCCAGAGAATCCAGAAACAAGGATTCACAATACCCATCCTCAACAAAACATCATCGGAAATGTACAGAGTGGCGTTCAAACAAGAAACATGTTGCGAAACAACAACAATGCAGGCTTGTATACAACTATCCGAGAATCTGGTCAACAAAATGATTGGTCTTTCGCGTGTTATGTCTCACGGGAAGAGCCAAGAACTTGGAAAGATGCATTGAAAGATAGCTCATGGGTTGAAGCAATGCAGGAAGAACTGCAAAAATTCCAGAAGCTTGGTGTCTGGAAACTCGTAGAGAAACCTGCTGGTTACAAGAAGATTGGTACCCGTTGGGTGTTCAAATGCAAAAAGGATGACCGTGGAATTGTTATTCGGAACAAAGCACGATTAGTCGTTCAAGGTTTTCGTCAGATTGAAGGGATCGACTACAACGAAGTTTATGCACCTGTTGCACGTCTAGAAGCAATTCGGATCTTTCTGGCTTATGCCTCATTCAAAGGTTTCAAGGTATACCAGATGGACGTGAAAAGTGCATTCTTACATGGTGTGGTGGAAGAAGAGGTGTACGTCGAACAGCCTCCAGGTTTTGAAGATCCTATCCATTCCGATCGGGTTTGGTTGCTCAACAAAGCTCTATATGGTCTACATCAAGCACCGCGAGCTTGGTACGCAACCTTATCTAGTTATTTGCTGGAGAATGGATTTCGAAGAGGTCTTATCGACTGTACTCTTTTCGTCAAAGAACAAGATGGAGATCTTCTACTGGTACAGGTATACGTTGATGATATTATTTTTGGTTCTACTAATGATGTGTTGTGTAGGAATTTCGAGCGCATTATGCAGGATAAATTCGAGATGAGTGCTATGGGGGAAATGACTTTCTTTTTGGGCCTACAAGTACAACAAACAGAGTCTGGGATATTCATCCATCAGACTAAATATGTTGGTGACATCTTGAGCCGGTTCCAGATGTCTGATGCAACGCCCATTGGTACCCCATTGCCACAAAATCACGGAATTACTCCAGACTTGAAGGGTCAAGATGTTAGCCCCTCATACTATCGCGCGATGATCGGATCTCTTATGTACCTCACAGCATCAAGACCAGATATAATGTACCCAATGTGCCTGCTTGCCAGATATCAAGTCAACCCGAAGGCCTCACATCTTGCAGCTGTAAAAAGGATTTTTCGTTATTTGAAGGGTTGCCCTGACACCGGTCTGTGGTACCCTAGGGATAATAACTTTGATTTGATCGCATTCAGTGATTCTGATTTTGGCGGATGCAAAATCGACGGCAAATCCACAACGGCTGGATGTCAGTTTTTGGGAAATCGCCTAGTCACATGGCAGTGCAAGAAGCAGACGTGCGTCGCTACATCAACATGCGAAGCTGAATACATTGCTGCCTCAAGTTGTTGCTCCCAAGTCCTATGGATCCAACAACAAATGCGTGATTACGGTTTTGAATTCCTAACTACTCCTATTTACGTTGATAATTCTGCTGCCTTACAGATCACTAGAAATCCTGTGCAGCATTCAAAGACTAAGCACATCGAGATTAAGTATCATTTCATACGTGATTGCTTTGAGAAAAGACTAATCGATGTTGCTTACGTCCACACCGATGACCAACGTGCCGACCTTTTTACCAAAGCATTTGACAAATCAAGATTTGACTATCTTTTATTGGTAAACGGCGTTAAGGTCAAGCAAGAGTAATACCAACATCGGAAAATCATTTTTGTAAATATCTTTGTGATTTAAATTTATCTTAGTTTGTTGATTTTAGGGGGAGTAAATCCAAAAATTTGAAAATCCAAAAACATTGAAAAATTTCAAAAACACAAAAACAATAGAAAAGCAAAAATGAGTTTCCTGGCGAGCAAAAGAGAAAATGATAGTACATCAGTGGTCTGTCTAAACCTCTTTAAACCTTAAATGAAAAATATGTTAAGCAGCTCTATATAAGATGTATCGGTAGGCTCACAATCATTTTAAAGTGTGCAGGGTGATATAAACTTAAATCGACTGAAGATTGGGTGGGAACCATTCATTGGCATACGGTCTTGGTACCGAAATTTCGTTTGAGAGATTGCCGAGGTTCTGAGATATTCGGTCTTTATGCTGCTTATCATCTGGGTATCATGGTTGTATCTTTTACCGAAAAATAACGGGGACGCAAGTCTAGATCTTCCATGATACTATACATACGTGTACATACTGCATTCGACCTCAATAAGTGATCAACAATCACATGTCCCTCAAATAAGTGATAAAATATCACATTCTTTCCGGGAGTCAAGTTCGTCTCTCTGCTGTACGAAAGTACTGACCTGTTCACGGACTTGCTCCTGTGCCCTCATGCATCGAAAATCAAGTTCCTCATCAATAAGTGATTCTATCACATAGGGCTTGTTTTCAAATCAAAATAAGTGAGAATCTCACATCATATACGGTCAAACAGATGATAATCGGTATACTCACCGGTAAGATGAACCCTCGTGCATACCTTGATACGGGAATGTGTCGTGATGTGGATGAACACCGGTCGGTAAGTATAAATCATACCTTAACGTATCCCCTCGACATGATTACGAATGATAAGTTGAGCTTATGTGGACAACAATACCGATAATTGTTATAGGATGCTTATCTTAATGTTAACTAATTGAACAAAGAGAGCGTTTTGGCATGACCGTACACTGATATGATTCTCTTACCCTCGAAACTCGCAAAAAGATTGTCTGTATATATTTATTTACTGCTTTCAGTCTTTACATTTGAAATATTCAAAAATACCAAAAAGATTTTATGTGTGTTTTAATATAAATTTTCAAAAAGCCAAAAAGATTTTATTTCTATTTTATTTTCGATCGTACGATGTTGGAGCTCGAGTCTTCGTTACCTGAAACCTGAACGAAAACCGAAAATGACTAAAACTTCATAAACGGTCGAAATTTGCAAGTTTTGAAAGTTAAAATTGAAATTGATAAAATATTTTAAACTTTCAAACTGTCGGACGGTGTTTGTTTAAACAATGGTCACATGTGTGTCGTTTGCTTATGATATTCCAGGCGGTTGTTCTCATTACGCGTTTAGATTTCTTGCATGTGCAGATTCTAAAGGCTAGGAGAACATGGTCGATGACAAGCTTCGGAATGAAGACACGACGTGAAGGCACTCAAATGATGAAGATGATCGAGTTACCGTTGACCATCATCAACACCACAAGGATCTCACTTCATAAAGATAAAGACTTTCACGAGCATAACTCAAGGGGGAGCTTATGTTAAGGGGGAGTTTGTCAACACACTTCCTACATGAAACGGGGAGTTTGTTGGTACACTTTCTGCTTTCAAGACGTGAAGACTTTGAAGATCCTCCGACATTGAAGACGTGAAAAGACGTCAAAGACTTGAAGACACGAAGACTTACAAGGATTAAAGATCGAGATCGAGACAAAGCTACAGCGACAAAGCTACAGCCAAGGGGGAGTTTGTTGGTGCACTTGTGTCTGTACTTTGTCTGTATTTCGTCTGTTTACAAAACGATGTCTAGATAGTCTTGTAAGTTTGACCAAGTCAACCATCCTCCTGGTTTGACTTGGACAAACAGTCAACATTATGTTTGTAAGATGCTGGGTCGAAGGATGTGCCATCGAAGGATTGCATGGATCCTTCGATGATAAGCTCGAAAGATGGACCTTCGATGGATGGACCACGAAAGATCACATCTTTCGTGATACATCTGGATCCTTCGAGCTGTTTCTGGTCGACAGATGATCGTTCGACCAGTCAGCCTGATCCTTCGACAGGACCAGCTGTGTTGGGTATAAATACCCGTGTGTTCATTTCGAGAGTTGGACAGATAGGGAAAACAGAGAACACACACACACACACTGTTAGAGAGAGTTTATAGAACTGATCTGTAAACATTGAGCTGTAACTGGACCTTTCATACGTTTAATACAAGTGGTGTTAATCGTTGAACTTTGCATGTCGTGTTATTGCGTGTTCTATCTCGGTTTGCTATTTCGGTTGGATTCCGCACAACCGGAGTGGTTCGTATACAAGGATTAGGCGACTAGATCCTCCCCTAGCCGGACCTACATTCTATCCAAGATATGAAATGAAGTACGAATCTCAACGAATGATCTGATCACACGAAACACTTTATAAAAGCAAGTTGAATAAACTAAAAACTGAAACGAAAAACAACATTAGAAATAATGTAAATAACATGAAATGGGAACCCACATGTTTTCATGTTCTCTGAAGAGCTACTCATCCAATATGTACCTTAGACCGCAAGTCCTGCATATAAATATAGAATGTTAAGAAAAAAAAACATAATTACACACTATGCCGTACGAATGTAGTTAGTTACAGAAATCGAAACCTTGACAAGAACAAAAAATATTGTATTGGCATTTGAAATACGCATTTCCCAAATCTCGAACAACTCCCTCATATTTCTTAAGCGCATTTCCACTAAACTTGTAGAGGTTGAGAAAACATCCACAGTCTGCTAAAACACACAAATTTGTTAACAACCCACGATTTTTACAAATGTAATCAATAGAGAAAAGGGAGGAGAAGAAGTGATAGTATGAAAACCTCTTGATAGATGCACTTAGCCACATCAACTGGCAAATTATCCCATGCCCCCAAATCAACAATTCTCTTGCAACACTTTAAAACATGCCTGCCAGTACAAAAAGAAAACTGAATACATCAAAACGCAATCATCGGCCAAGAGAAAAATACAGGCGTAAGATGCAACAGGAGTGGATGATATGCATTTAAGAAACCCCAAACATTCATAAATCGATTCGAAATGCGAGAAACTAAAACGATTTAATAAAACAAAATACGGAACAAAACACTAAAACAGAAAAGGGAACCACCAAAATCATAACTTACTTTAGCAGAAATCTTCTAAGGTTCAGACGTCGGCGATCGAATAGGTGATGAGACTTCAATCGAAGAGCGTGGACAGAGAAGAGAATAACTGTGGCGGCCTAGGGCTCGAGAGAAAAAGGGTTACGAACTTGTGATAAGGGAAATCGATGTTATTGATTTAAGGGTAAGCTGATGATTCAGATGAAAAGAATTGGGTTTAGGGGTGTTGTGATTGATTTAGGGTTTTAATCATAGGGGTGGCTGAAGGTAGGAGAAGGGTTGGGAGGTTTGTGTATGTCGTATCTATTCTTTCTATATAAAAAGAGAAATCCACATAAGAAAAAGCAAGAGAGCATGAGGAAGGATCCACTAAAAAGTGAATTTTGTCTAAGTAGCCTAAGAAGGATTGTGATGATGACATGTGGCACTCCTAATAAGTAGGAATGAAGGGCATTTTGGTCCTTATAAATAGGAGTGAAAATGACATGTGGCACCCCTTTTGTTTTTTAAAAATACAACAAAATAAATCTAGTACAAAAAAATCTAGCACAAAAAATCTAGTACAAAAAAAATATATCATAAAAAAATGTAGTACAAAAAATATAGCACAAAAAAATATAGTACAAAAAAATATAGCACGAAAAAATTCAGCAAAAAAATGTAGTACAAAAAAATCCAGCACAAAAAATTGAGGAAAAAAAATTTAAGATAAAAAAATCCAGCACAAAAATATAGTACAAAAATCCAGCACAAAAAAATGTTATACAACATAGAAATACAACACATTTTAGTGGGCTTTTTAGTTTTCATATTTTCTATAGCAATATGGTACTCAAATTAAAGATAAAAAGACGCTCAATTTTATGGTGAAATTTTTATGAAAAAATAATGTCGTATAAAAAAGTTATGAACGTTTAAAAAATGGGGGTGGAATATGCATGTGACTTGCATATGGAGAGAGAAAGTCCATAAATAGGATTTTCCCAAAATACACTTGCATTCATCCTTTCTCCTACACTTTCATCTTAACCATTGATTTGAAAAATGAATGGTTAAGATTACTTCTCATCCTACTTAGGCAAAATCAACTTTTTATTTGATCTTACCCCGGAGAGCATGTCCAACAAGGCTTTTCTTATGTTATTATTACATTATAAAGCCTAATATATAAATCACTTTAAAATACATTTTAATGCTCTATCAAACCACTGCCTTGTGTATTTTCAAATGTTAACGGTCTGGCCCACATTCCAAGGGGAAATCACTGCCCTTCTATAAGAAAGTAGCAGATGATTCCTTTGGCAAACGTATACCTAGCAGCAGATGTTTTGAAATTGCGGGTAATTTGAAATTCAAAATGCATGGGGATATGTAATTTTAAATTAATGCATGTCACTCACTCACTTCTGTCAATCATCTTCTTATACAAACGTGTTCTCTACTTTTGTATTTTCAAACCTCATTTCTAATGTATCTCTCTCTCAAATCCCTTATTCTCAATACTCGTCATTTGTTCATAAAGGGTAAGAGAAAACTGAAGCTCTCTCTGTCCCACTTTCACAAAAAAATTTGGGGATACGTGGTTTGCCTTGATCATGGTAATGTGATATATATGATTATGTTTGTTTTTTATTTTGATTTTGATTTTTACTAAAGTTTTGTTATCTGAGTTATGATTAAATGATGATTGTGAATGATCTACTGCAGATGATGATGATTGTTCTACGGTTGTTTCCAGTGTCATTGTTTCAACATCGTTTAAAGTATGTGTTTTTTGCTACTCCAGTTTTGAAATTTTGAATTTTTAATTTTGAAGTGATATACTCTAATTCTCGCTTTATATTTCAGTCTAATCACAGTTGTTTGAAATTCATACAATCTGTTGCGGGTTATTATAGGTTTGTATTAAAAGAAGCATAAAGTTAACTTAAACACAAAGAAACATTATTAAATGTACATTTAAAATAATTTTTGCTTATGACTAAATGATGATTATTATGATTTTAGGCAGATGATGATGATGTAGAACCCGTAGTAGTTCCTACTAAACGCAAGAAAGGATCTGCTACTGCTGTAAGATAAGATTTTATCTTACTAGAGTAATGGTCTTTCATGCCTTTTTTGTATTAAAAGAAGCATAAGGTTTGGTTTAAAGCAGCTCTTTATGAACAAAGTTAAGGATTGAGTATGTGAGGACATGGCTACTCTTCAACAGCTAAAGAAGTGTTTTCATGTACTGCATCTTGGTCTGTTCACGAGAGATCAGGTTTCTAGAAACCTAATTTGGATGCATTGAGTACTTCCGTGGAGTTCATGGTGATTGTCGAAGATATACATTGATGGAGTTTGAACTGTTAGGTTCGTAAATTTCTTGGTGGTGTTGTTAGATTTTAAAGTTTCGTTGTAATTTTAAGCTGAATAAGTATTATTATGTAATTTTTAATATCATCTGATTATTGCAGATCGGTACTTTTGATGTAGAAGTGAAATCGGTACTTTTGATGTAGAAGTGAAATTGTCTCTGAGTTAGTTAGATTATTATGTTGATGTTGTATCAATTTCTGTTAGTGTATAGATCTGTCAAAGTTAAAGTTTGCCAAAAGAGAATATCTGCTCTAAAATCATCATCTGCTGATCTAACGACTGTTTGACTTGCTACTGGTGCCAACATCTGTTGTTGCCTAATAGAGCTTTTCGAAGAATTTCCTCCTCTCAATTGCTAAACATCTGTTGTTGCCAACATCTGTTTGACTTGCTACTGTTGCGAACAGGAGAGGCTTTAACAGATGTTATGACTAAATGATGATTGCTGATGTGTCAATTTTTTATCTGAGTTAAAATACATTTAATTTCAAACTACTGCTCTATATTTAAAGGTCAAAGGTCTGGCCCACATTCAAGAGTGCAAACTACTGCCCATAGCCAAGAAAGTATAACTTAGCAGATGTTTCCTTTCGCAAACATATACCATAGCAGTGGTTTTGAAATTACCGGTAATTTCAAATTCAAAATGCCTGGGGATATGTACTTTGCAATTATTGCACGTCACTCAATCACTTCTGTCTTATGGTAAATGCGTCTTATAGGTAAATGAATATGTTAATTGTAATTATAATAACGTGTTTAATTTTATATTTTTCCCATGGAAATGTATTAAAAGCCTAACGACTGTCGCATCATATTCTTTCGTCTGACAATGTATTTAGTCATAACCGCCTTCATTGGGTATATAAAATACATTGGCCAGAGGTTTTGATCATTACCGTTTTCATCCATCAACTCAATCATCTTCAAAAGTTTTTTGTTTATCAATATCCTTAAAATTTCTTTTACTTTCAAAGACGCATTGGTTCACTGCAAAATGGAAAAATTTGGGTTTCAAGTGATTGTTGACGAGATTTTCACAAGCCTCTCTGCAGAAGATATTGACCGTTTCAAATGTCTCTCCAAGAATTTTTATAGGGAATTGTCAAGTCATGGATTTCAGATGATGCATGCTCTCCGAAGTGGAGATTCAGTACAAAAGAAACTACTCTCCTTTAAAGACACGTCAATTGTCGTTGACGACGTAGTTGCTGGTAATTTGGATGTTGTTAGAAGCAAAACCTTAAGTTTTCCTAACAATGTCCACCCTAGCTTCTTACGTATTCTATCGTCATTTAATGGTTTGTTGTTAGTTTGCAATGAAGGGATTTGCTGTTAGCTGATTCTTTGGAATCCAACTACCAGGTGCTATAAGGTTTTGTCTGATGACTACTTCAATTACAATCATGACCGAAACTCTGATACTGGTGGAATTTATTTTGATCAGTTCAATGATCTGAAAGTGCTGAACATCAGATGTTACCGTAATGTAACTGCTGCTCGTGTTTACTCACGACGTCTTGAGTCATGGAGAACAATAAATTTTGGTAGCGTAAACAATTATGGTTCAAGAGGTTATTCATGGTCTACAGAAGTTTATGCTGATAAAACCATATATTTTATGGTTTCAAATTATTGGTATCCATTAGGTGTGAGGAACATCGTTGCTTTTGATGTTCTGATTGAGACTTTCAGAATGCTTCGTTTTTCAGAGAGTATTGTTGTCAATCCTTGCCAAGGGCATTTTTTGACCATCGCAAAGATGCTGCATTTGATTGTAATTGGAAAGTCTGCTGAGCTAACTGCTGATTTGCTCAGATTTAAAGAAGAAGGCTGGATGAAGGTGTTTGTTTTCAATAATCCTCGTGTAGTTGATTATGTAGATAGGCGACGAAGGACTAATATAATTGAAGACAACAAGTGGATGATAACAAGCATCTGGGGGGATATGATTGAAGTTGATCTGAGCAACGAACTTCTGAAATACCTCCAACATGTTGACAACTACAATGGTCCGAAAGGAGCTTTACTTATCGAGACTACTGTTTCACCAATTGATTAGGAATTAGGATCCTGTATTTTATTTAATGTTGTTTGCTGTTTTGACAAATATAGTTTTTATATAATTAGTTGTGTTAAAATTAGTAATCATGTTTGTTATTTAAATTAAGTAAATGAATATTTATGTTTGAGAGTGTAAAAGCTTTTAATATTGGCAAAGGTCTGTTTAAATGATCAAAGCTCTGTTATTGGGAACAGATGTTTCAAAATAAAATAGTGGTTGATACATCTGTTGACCCAAGTCAACAGATGGATGAACTTTGTATGCTGTTTCGCCCATTGATTTGGAATTAGTATGCTGTATTCTATTGATTGCTGTTTGCTGTTTTGAACTTTGTTATTATATAGTTATCTCTGTTTGACACTTGTAGTTTTTATATAATTAGTTGTGTTAAAATTATTAACCATGTTTGTTATTTAAATTAAGTAAATAAATATTAGTTTTGAGTGTGTAAAAGCTTGTAATATTGGCAAAGGTATGTTTAAATGATCAAAGCTCTGTTATTAGGAACAGATTTTTGAAAATAAAACAATGGTTGATACATCTGTTGACTTTGGTCAACAGATGGATGAAAACAAATGTTAGGAACTACTGTTAAGAAAACTGTGGTTGAAACCGTTGTTTGGTTAAAATGGTGGTTTAAAGCCATTGTTGGGTTAAAATAGTGTTTTGTGGAGGTTGAGGGGGATTGAAACGACTGTTGGGTTAAAATATAGTTTTTTTGGAGATGGAACATGCTTGAACTACTGTTTATATAATGACTGTTGTTAAAGCTCAGTGTTTTAATCCACTAATAGTTATAGTCGGCTACTTTTTTCATTTTCATCACTGTAAACTACTGATATTGATTCATCAGTGGTTTCCTAACAACTGTCATCCATTATTCATCAGAGGTTGTCACGTGGACAGTACTTAGCCGTCATATCTTTTATAACCGCTGCCATGTCAGCATTCACTTTTTCCACCTATAAAACCCTGATCAAAACCCCAAACAGGGTTTTGACTGTCGAGTCGAATTCAAAATTCCTTTCAAAAGCAGTTTTCACCAAATTCTCTCAAATCACTCATCTTCTTCCTTCTTTCTTAACTACCTTTGATTTATCATGGATCTTCCATTCAAAATCCGTCATAACTACGTGTGTACACTTGCAAAAACAAGTAAAAACAAAGGTTTTCATTCCGTGATTGATGCACTTTCATCTTCAAAGTACAAAACTTTGTTGACCTGCAATGAAACCATCTACCTGGATACCCAACGAGAGTTCTGGAAAAATGCAAAGCTTGAAACTAAGGACAAAAAGACCTTAGCTATTACTTCATCATAAGGGGAATTCCAGTGGTCATCTCACCTCAAACGATTTCAGAAGTTTTTGAAATCAATGATCTTACAGGTAAAAGCTCTTTCCCAAAAACAGAGTACCAAACTGATTTCATTGAGAGAGGGTATGAAGAAGAAATGAAAAAGGATACTTTAGAAAAGGGCAGTTTTCCACCTGTTCCGAGGTTTTTATTCCTTACCCTCCTGATGTGTGTGTCAAATAAAACAACAACTTTTAATGAAATACCATTGAAAATCCAATACCTAGGCTATGCTATCATGGTTGAAGAAAATTTTAACTACTCTCAGGAAATTTTCAATGATATGGTTAAGAATGTTAATAAAAAATCATTTTTATTGTTTCCAAGGTTTTTAAGTTTTTATCTTCAAAAGAAATTTTCAAAGGATAATGCACATGTGCTTATCAAAGGAAATCCTATTCAAATAAATAGTCTAACTTCTGAAACATTCACAAGGCTGTCAAAACATTCAAAAACCCAAACAGAGGTACCTGAGCAGAATTTAGCATCAACAACTGCTCCTCAGGCCCCTGCTGTTGAGACCACTCCTCCTGGTGATCACAGAAGCACAACCCCATCTGTGAAACCCACACCAAAAATCACCAAAAAGATCAAAAAGAAAACTATCCAAAAGCCCCCCAAACCCACCAAAAAGGTGACTCTAGAAGACGAGATCCCAGAGGTAACACCTGTGACAACACAAAAGTCACCTGAAACCACTGCTGCTACTTCCTCACAGCAGATGGAAGAAAGATCTCAACCTGAGCCTAAAACTCCTCCTGCATCCTCTCAAAAGGACCAGATTGTATCAACAGGGACACCACAATCAATGATACCTCTGTTGGATGCACTTGATATAGCTCAGATAAAAATCAGTTCTTCTCAATCACCTGTTAATGAGAATATACCACAACAAGTGACTGATTCTGGTGTCTCTATCTCTGCTAACCCACCAACAGTTGAGGAAGCTACACTGCAGGAATTACAAGTAATTCCTGTCAGTAGTTCAAGTGGAGCAGCTACTACAGGTGTTGAACCCACTGGTTTACACCTGGACAATAGTTTCATTAGTGAGACTCCCTTGAAGGCAATTTCTTCGTTAGGAAACATAGTGTCCACTGGTGTGTTTCCATTATACACTGGTGACCTTAAAATGGTAAGCTCTGCTGAAGAAAGAAGTCCCCAGTACCGAGATCAAGGGGCATCAGTGGATGATTTTTGGGAAACTTTTCCTAAGTCAACCACTGATACAACCACCACTGGTGGGAAATCAGATGATCCCATTAACTTAGGTAATGGTTTAAACTACAAAGAATTGACGGAGAGGGTTGATAAACTTGACACATCTGTTGCAGAAATCAAAACTATGCTGCAACAGTTGTTACAAGCTCAAAAGGCTACACCCACTGCCTCACCATCTGCAACATCTGCTCCATCCGCTGCTGAGCTATGGCATCTGTTTCAACCTCTGCTTCACAAACAAAGACAATATGCAGATCAACAGCATGAAGTTCAACTTCAAATGGTCAGAAATGTCATGGAAGCTAGGTACAAAGATACTCAAGCAGATATCAAAGCCATTAAAGCTCATCTACTTCAAACTACTGGCACTGCTCCTCCTTCAATCATCTATATTGAAAATCCTGATGATGTCAAAAAGGGGGAGAAAACTAAAGAGAAGAAGGGAAAAGAAGATGGTTTATACATGCCACCAGATCGAATGTCCAAACTTGTGTTAGAAATCCCAAGGCCAGATGGTTCCAAAAAGGTTGATGAGACTCAAAACGTATTTGCTGCATTAAAGGCAAACATGAAAGGGTCTAAAAGGTTTGAGGAGGAGAAGAAAGTTTTGATGGAAAAAGAAGACCAGGGTACTTCTAAACCTAAAAGAAGATAGCCTACCAGAAAAGTAAGCCAACCCAAAACCACACCTTCCAAAACCACCAAACAAACTCCTCAAATCCCCAAAAGTTCCTCTCATCAAACGTCCAAACGAACAGATGTTAAAACACATGTTGTATCAACAGTTGTTGGTACTTCAGTTGTTTCAACAGATGTTATCTCAACAACTACCATCACTACTAGATCAACCCACACTCAATTCGCTGCCATACTGTAACACCTCGTAAATTCATGTCCAATATTATATCGACACGTGTCATGGACTTTAAACGTGTAAAGAATTAATTTAGAAGGACTAAAGTTGGCAAACAAAGAATCTACGTGGGTAAAAGGATTCAAAGTGTCAACCATGAATAAATATACCTTTCAATAACCCTACATGATGTTGATATCCTTAAACGAATGAATTATGGATCATACGAAGCCAATTGTGGAAGAAAGTGAGAGATTACAAACTACAGGGGTTAAATGTGTCAACATGTTTAATTTATACCTCTGAGTGACCTTTTAGCAAACCCGAAGCTTTGTAATGATTAATTATGCTCACTAGAATAAGTGATAAAATTTTCTCAAGGTTTCGATAACGTATGAGAAAGTTATGATAACATTCGTACATAAGGGGTTAAAAGCGTCAACGTTGAAATTTAAGGTTTTTCGGGTGAACATAAAGTTAACCAAGGACTTAGCAAAGTTTGGTTATGTCTTGGAGCCCTTAAAAATCAATTTAGAGGGTTAAAAATGCAAGAAATAAAGTTAAAACCACGTTTACAAGGACCAGGGACCTAAAGTGCAAAAGCTGAAACATTTTTAACCTGACCTCGGCTTCACACGGGGCGCGTAAGGTTTGCCCAGATCCTTACGCGGGCCGCCTGGGACTGCCAGCAACAGAAAACACCTGCAGGTGCCAGTTCAGCCTGTTGCACCGCCTTTAGAGCCTTGTTTTACATACCAGGGGCTGTGCAAATGGGATTTCATGCATAGGGGGGCACTTGTAAGCATCTGGGATCAATCATAGACCTATTTAGCATGATCTTGTTGCATTAAATCTCCTATATAAGCACCCTCTTTGTTGCAACATTTCACACACTCACTTGAAAACTTTCACAACTCATTTTCTGGAGATCCCTGGAGCTCAAGGCCACTTCCTAGAGGTCATTAGTCGTGCATAGGACTTTAGTAAGTGCCCTTAACCTTTCTTAATTCAGTTTTACTTAGTTAGTAGCCTAAAGTCAAACCGTCGTAATTAAGGTTTGACTTCATAATTAATCACAAATTATCCAGTCAAATCTCAAATTGAAAGTAGTTATAAGTTGGTAATTATGTGGGCAATAAACCCTTAAAAGGGCACCCTCTGATTTCCACTCTAACTAGGTCAATTGTCGGGTCAAAGTTAATCATAAAAAGTCAACAGAAAGCGATTTTTCAAATAAACACATAATTAGCAATGTAGAAGCCATGCAACCTGTTTTATCACTAATATAACTTGGTAATTAATGTAATAACATGTATAAACATTATCAACCCGACAATTTTCAGTTTAAGCTCGGTTCGGAACCGAAAGTCGCATAAATGAACTTTTGCTTTGACTTTCAGTTCTGACCCATTAGAGAATAGTTTAGAAATGCCTTAGAGCTCTAATAGGACCAGGTTATATGTTAGTATAACCCTCAGTGATTATACAACTTGGTTCATTAGTTATACGTTTCATTTGCATGTTTCCGTTATATGCTTAAATATTGACCATTATGCCCCTTTGACCTTAAAACGAGATTTTTGAAAATGTGAAAGGATAGAAACCTTTATTACTGATTTATAAACTTGTCCCTAAAATTTCACATCAGTTTGAGGTCTAGATTAAGAGTTATGCTCAATAGCGTAATTAGAAAGCTTTTTATTAATTAAACGGAGTAATTAGCATATAGCCTACTTAAACCCAAATTTTGATACCAAACTTTTTACCCACTGATGTAAAATAATATTTTGGTACTTTTGAAGATTTTTATTTATTTTTAGGCTGAGCATAACTTAGGGTTATAGCATTGATCCGGTAATTGTGGGTTTTGCCCTTTTGGCCTATAAAATAAGTTTTACAAATCATTTTGATACCAAACCTCTTTCTACTGATCTTATATGATAAATAAAATATTTTAAGCCTTATGGAATGGTAAAAATATTAGCTTTCCTTATAAAACCCGGAAATCACTTAAAATCGCCTAAAATCGCCTTTTTACGCGTTTTAAACGCATAGTATGTATTAAAGCTATTTTAAATATATAAGACTTGATACCTACTGATATTTTTAGTAAAATTTTATATTTTAATAGTAATCAAAAGTTTTAAACTCAGATTTCCGGATTTTACCTTTTGAGCTTATGTGAAATTACCAAAATGCCCCTACGATGCATAGTTTGGTTATAATTAATAAATTCACATATATGCAATACCCTACTGATATAACCTATTAAACTAAATATTTTTGCTGATTATGTCAGACCTGAAACTCAAGTTTATATTTAAACTCTTTTTAAAGCTTTTAAATGACTAAAATACCCTACGGGGCATAGTTTGAGTTTAAATTCATTTTGGGCATAATGGAAGGTATCCTACTGATATCTCAACATATTTAAGGCATATTAACTTAGAAAACCTGTTCATGATTCGTTTGGTTACCCGTTACGCACTTTTCGCGTTCGGATCGGTTTATGTAACTGGTTTGCATAAATTAGCCGAAACGGGTCAAACCTTATCATTTTTGTCTCAAAATCCAGAATGTGTTTAGTTTACCCATATTAAACAAGTATGAAAACTTGTTGGGTCTAAACCACATTCTAATCCGGTCTTCGCTTAATCATGCGTTTTGAACCGTATATCTCCCTTTAAAACTAACCGGTATAAGTTTAAGCTTAAATTAAGACCCGTTAGAAATCTAATAGGTTATTAAAACCTTCGTTCAAGAATAGGAGCCCAGTAAAAGCTACTGCACTTGCTGTTTGTGATTTATACTTGCTCAGGTAAATACTTTTAACTTATAAAAGCTACTGCACTTGTTGTTATCTTCATTTATGTTGACAGGATCAATCATGCCACCAAGATTCATGAGGGGAAGAGGAAAGGCACCAATCACAGGCCACGACCATGAAGCCGGGCCATCACACAGACGAACCCCATCGATCACAATGAGTACAAGTCCTCAGGAGCATTAGAGGACGTATATAGAGCCAGCGAGGCGATCCGTCTCGCTAAGTTCGTCACCATCCTATCACCATTCGTTTGGGCCTCAATCTGAAAATGAGCCCCACAACCCACCGCCTTCTTTTATCCCTCTACAAAGATCCAACTCTCACCATTCCTACAACGACCCGACACCTTACTTTCAGAGCCGGTTCAACCCGACAAACCTCGTTGAAGAACCAGTGGGTTTTAACCCATTGGGACCCGAAGACCACTTCTCGGGCGACCATGCGATGGACATGGACGAAGACATCGATCCTACCGAGCCACCACGAGGGACGCCTACTCACCCCATCGAGATCTCTGATGGGTCATCTTTCCATGGATCACCATACCGTGGTCCAGACAGTTACCAGGCGAGATTCGCCCAATATGATTGGGTGTTTACCCCTTCTTACCATTCCTCGCCTCACCAGCAGCAGGATCCCTCCGAGGATTCTCGTTTTGTCGCGGTCACTCCACCGCCACCACCACCAGTTCAGCAGCCGCCTCTGGATCCGCCGAGACGACGAAGATCGAACGCACAGATGTCCGTGCGAGGAGGAGTGCGTATCAGCACCCCTCAACCTTCAAGTGGCAGCCACTACCCGCCACACCATGAAGACCCGCAGATGGGAGGGCCTTCAAACCCCGTCTCGGGAGTAGAATCTGCGCCTATCGCGCCACCACCGTTGGGTTTTGGTAACCCAATTCCTGCATACGTCGGCTCAGCGGCGTATAATCCCTTTTAGCAGCTGGCCCACACCAACTACAACTATCCTGAGGCTGACCCATACCAGGCAGCATGGGACTACAACGCTCTCCACCCAGAAGGGCCCTATGGAGCTCCTTGGGGAGTTGGATACCCAGCTTATGGATACCAACAACCGTCACCTCCTCAACCTCCACATCAGCAGCCACCGCAGCCGCAATTGATACCACCAGAACGACAACAGGAGGTTCTCGAAAGGTTGAGCCAGGTTGAGCGGGAAGTCTAAGAAGAACGCAGGAACAACTGAGGATTCTTCAAAGGTTTGGCAAGCCTAATCAAGGGGAAGACCAAGAAAAGGGATTTTTGAAGATCCTTGTTTATTTATTTATGTTGTATTTAGTCCCTGCATGGACTTGTCTTTCTTTAGTCCCTGTGTGGACATCTGTTTCTGTATTCCGCCCCTGCGTGGGCATGTCTTTCTGTTCAACCCCTGCGTGGGTATGTTATGTTTGTTTAGCCCCTGCGAGGGCAAGTTAGTTCTCTTTAAGTCCCGTTTAGGGCAACCCTGTACTTTTTAATTTTTGTAGTGGAGTGATTAAATTTACATTTTCATTTTAATTATATGCATAAACATAAAATATGAAATAAATGAAAAAAAAAATAACATTCCTTTTATAAGATCTACCATTATAATAAAATGGCAAAATCTAAAAAAAAAGACAAGACCTAGCCCATGTGTCATTTTAAGACAAGGCCAAGATGGTAATTCCTCAATTAGATTCAGATCCTTATTAACATTTCAATTTAGGATTTTTTTTCTGCCTATTAAATATTAAATAAGAATCTTAAAGGTATAACCTAGCCTGCATGTCATTATAAGACCTGGCCAAGATGGTAAAACTTGTTTAAAAAGATTCACATCCTTGTTAACATCTGAAAACATGTTAACACTCCTGGCAGATGTGATTCGTTAAAATCACATGTTATTGGATTCTTCAAAAGATTCCTAATCTAACCTGATGATCTATAAATCATGGGTTTAAATCACCAATTAAAAGGATTGTATATTAAACATCCATTGGTGATAAAGAGCCTACGGGCCATACTCATTGTCATATAAGACAAAAGACAGTCGTAGCCTACAACTCCCTGTCAATAAAAGGTAATGAACTACATTCAGATATTAAAAACCTCGATTCTCTGAAATCAAGGTTTATAATTTAAATTGTCCTTACAACTAGGCCTTTGTGCCACCTTATGTAACATCCGTCAAATTGGGTATCCAATATTCGACCCGTTTTGAATTTTGGATCCTAACCATTTGAACCTCGGATTTTTTTCTGCGAAACTAATCAACCGTCGAAGGAATTTAATCCATTTATCGATTTATCTATTTATTTATTAACTTATTTAAATGATTAATTTAATTAAAATATCAACTAAAGTTATCAAAGTTGATTTGGTTAGTTAGCTTTAAATAAAAATCAAATCATATTAGTTTACAACTATAAGGGACCCATCGTTTGACAATTTATAAACTTCCAAAATATTTCAATCGTTTTGTTCCTTTCGAGTCCTGATTTATCGGAATTCAATTCACGCGTTTTCGGTTTTGGTGTCATCATGAACCTGGATGGGTTCCTAAAAAGAGTCCACATTTCTATGTCCATTCATGGCTATATTAAAGGACCTTCAAACCAAGAAAATCGAAAACTGTATAACCTCTTCGTATCTCCCACACAATTCTCTCTCAACACCTTTTCGAATCACTTGATCATCGCCGGAATCACCTCCAAAGTTCACGGCGGAGAACCTTTCACCACACAAATAATCGCTCTCCTTCGTTTAATCCGCAAGTTTCACCGAAACCCCATCTATGTTACTCGCTCTGCCTGCTCACTTAACCCGCTCGACACCGGAACCCATTGGAACACGTCGAAGCCGCCGGAGAACGTCGCCGAAGGTGATCGACGTTCACGGCGGAAGACTTTTCACCTCGCGTTCGGTATAATTTTCTCTTACCTTTTTTTTGTTTTCCTTTCGTTAATCAACCTTCGATACACACCCAATGTTCAAACAAATTGAAACTTTGAGTTTTATTATCAAACTGTACGTATCACTTTTTCTTAAAGAAGATGGTGAACACTTCTATATACGGTCATAAGCATTATCTATGAGTTAAAGGGATTAGAAATCTAAATCTTTCAATATTTATGGTTCTGTGTATATGAAGGTAACCAAAGCAAAAAAAGAAAGAAGAAACAGTTCGATTATATATTGTCTAAAAGGAAGAAGATGACTTATTTAGGGGCTGTTTGGCTAATAAGCAAATAAGTAGTTTTGAAAAGCTCAATTTTAAAGCTTTTCAAAACTACTTATTTGCTTATTTACTTTCTGAAAAGCAAATAAGCAAATAAATAGTTTTGAAAAGCTCAATTTTAAAGCTTTTCAAAACTACTTATTTGCTTATTTGCTTTTCAGAAAAGCAAATAAGTAGTTTTGAAAAGCTTAGCCAAACAAGCTCTTACTGTTAATGAAAAATGCTAGTCATAGCCTTTTTATCTTCCTATGCACCATAACTAATTATATAATATTTTTTTTATAGTAATTAAAAGTAATGTCATTTCTTTCTTTTCAAAGGAGTTACAGTGTATTTATTTATTTTTATTATTTTATCCATTCTCTCTTTTTTTATAATAAAAACCATTAAAATAAGCGTTTTACTTTTAGTTTCTTTAATTCACAATATTAATGGTTTAATTTATTTTCATTCTCCTTTATAATAAAACTAAAAAAAAAATCAATAATAACATAAGTAATTGACCATTTATTTCTTCTATTCTTTCTACAACATTAAAAGTTATTAATGATGTGAATAATAATAACTACAATATTAGGAATGTTATTTAACCTATATTTATTAACTGGATCATTATGTGGTAAATATAGGGTAACCCCTTACGTTCGTTCTCTTGGAATTCCCCATCTTTACTCGTTCTCTATTTCAAGAAATTCTTACACGCAACCAATGTAAGTATACTCGAACCCATTTTACTTTTAAACAATTTTGGGTGCAACATGTATTCTATATAAAACACTAAACACTTGAAACTATTTGAAACATACTCTATCCACATGTAAACATGTTCACCTCCCGCTAGTCTATTGGAGTTAGTCTATGAACGATTTGATGCTTGTTAATCTCATATGCCATGCAAGTTGAACGATGTTGAACGATGATTGAACGATATTGAACGAGTTAACCTCCCGCTAGTCTATTGGGAGTTAGTCTATGAACGATTTGATTCTTGTTAATCTCATATGAGATGCAAGTTGAACGATATTGAACGATGTTGAACGATATTGAACGAGTTAACCTCCCGCTAGTCTATTGGGAAAGGCAAAGTAGTAACTAGTATCATTTTATTCATGTTGGATATGAGCACATTTAAAAATTTTATTCTACTGTGCTATGTATCAAACTTGTATACTCGCCAACTTTTGTTGATTTTATTTTAATACATGTTGCAGGATGATAGACGAAGTGATCAAGAAAACAAGCTAGGATGAACCTAGAAACCCATCTTAGAATAAGCAATGTTTTGAATTATTCTGTTGCAATTTGTCTTATTTGGAAACAATGTACTTGATTTTAGTCATTTATGAAATTTGATTTAATCTATATTGTCACAATTAGTGTTATGATGCTTTTGAGCGATTTGTTCGTCTCATCCCGATGTTTCCGCCATCGGTTGGGGTGTGACAGATTGGTATCAAAGCCATAACTATAGGGAATTAGGAAAAGTAGGAATGCTTTTACCTAATCTATAGTTTTAGAGCTTTAATTCTTATGCTTTGCTTGAAAGTACTACGTGATACTTTAATCGCTTTTTATTTATTCTCCTTTAATCTTTTAAACATATATGCCACTTACGTGTTAATACTTGACATGCTATTCTTATATGTTAATACTTGTTTTTACTTGTTTATTGTCCTATTCCTTAATTGCTATACTAGACATGCTTTCTTATGTAATTATACTTGTTTTATTGTTCCTCGACATACGCCTTCCTAAGGCATTTTACTTGATTTACTAAACTTGAAAACACTCGAGTTACACAAACGAGACAAGTTTACCAAAATAGGCGTGAAACCCACAATTTGGTAAACGACTCTCATTCCGCTTAATTCTATTTTTACATGAAATTCTACTATTAAGTTAGGAGTGAAATCCACATCTTAATGGTAATTTCAAACTTCAAATTTCAAATTCTAGTGGACCCTCGTCAACGTGCCAAAATTGAATTTTGACCCGACGAGTACCAACCACACCTAGGGTACAAAGTCGTCAAGCTAGGGGTGAAACCCGCACCTCGTCGACTAGTCCCATTCCTTGATTTTCAATCTCGCCAAAGTTTCGATGTTCCCAATCGATTAAGGACGTGTAGTAACTGGAAGGACAAATATCGTTAGTCGCTCCTTGATGAGAGTATTTGTCTATTAGGCCAAAACACGTTTCCTTAATTCGAAAGGACTTCGATTTACTTTGGAATAGTCTTATGTTACGTTACGTGACAATCCAATTTTTATGATGAATCTCTTTTATGCTATCTCAATTTTAATGTGTTTTACATTTGTACGATATATCATTTCAATCTAACACATGCATGCTATTATGTTATACTGGATTCGTGTTACTGGGTTATTCTTATGTGATGAACTTGTCCTTTAATCCACACCTTAACATGTATAGCACTATGCCTAGTGCTATAGGAGTAGCGCACCACCCGTGAACGAGAGGTCATGTTAAGTTATTAAATTGCGGTACACGATGGGTTGACCTGTTTATTCACATGCCAGTGACACGTTAATCTTGTTAACTAGGCATGTCATGTGGATTGCTATAAATTTTTATGCTAATACCCTTATTCCCAAAAATGAAAGCTTATCATCAAGATAGGAGTGATTTCCTTACCTTAACGATTAGCTCCACTCACTTTTTAACTTCACCAATGAGCTAGGGGTGATTTCCTTACCTCGGAGGTAGTTATCAACTTTTCTTTGTTCTCAATGAAACTTTATATTTGAACGTTACTTTTCTTTGTTCTCAATGTTCTCAAGATTGCGAATCGCACTATCTTCGCAATCTAAAACAAATAATAATAATCTCTTGTGAACAAATTAAATTTACGATGCTTTCATTATTCTTGTTACACTATGTGAATTTTTTTTATATACTGTGTGAGATTCACGTTATACTATGTGAAACTAATTGAACCTTTTGAAACTATATACTATGTGGTGCACTCATGAAAACAACTTTCCTTAGAACAAAACGTTACGATCTAGTCTCTCACCTATTCTTTCTTTTGAATCTTTAGAAGTCTTCTTCTTAGATTTCGAGGACGAAATCTCCTAAAGTAAGGGAGACTGTAACATCCGTCAAATTGGGTATCCAATATCCGACCCGTTTTGAATTTTGGATCCTAACCATTTGAACCTCGGATTTTTTTTCTGCGAAACTAATCAACCGTCGAAGGAATTTAATCCATTTATCGATTTATCTATTTATTTATTAACTTATTTAAATGATTAATTTAATTAAAATATCAACTAAAGTTATCAAAGTTGATTTGGTTAGTTAGCTTTAAATAAAAATCAAATCATATTAGTTTACAACTATAAGGGACCCATCGTTTGACAATTTATAAACTTCCAAAATATTTCAATCGTTTTGTTCCTTTCGAGTCCTGATTTATCGGAATTCAATTCACGCGTTTTCGGTTTTGGTGTCATCATGAACCTGGATGGGTTCCTAAAAAGAGTCCACATTTCTATGTCCATTCATGGCTATATTAAAGGACCTTCAAACCAAGAAAATCGAAAACTGTATAACCTCTTCGTATCTCCCACACAATTCTCTCTCAACACCTTTTCGAATCACTTGATCATCGCCGGAATCACCTCCAAAGTTCACGGCGGAGAACCTTTCACCACACAAATAATCGCTCTCCTTCGTTTAATCCGCAAGTTTCACCGAAACCCCATCTATGTTACTCGCTCTGCCTGCTCACTTAACCCGCTCGACACCGGAACCCATTGGAACACGTCGAAGCCGCCGGAGAACGTCGCCGAAGGTGATCGACGTTCACGGCGGAAGACTTTTCACCTCGCGTTCGGTATAATTTTCTCTTACCTTTTTTTTGTTTTCCTTTCGTTAATCAACCTTCGATACACACCCAATGTTCAAACAAATTGAAACTTTGAGTTTTATTATCAAACTGTACGTATCACTTTTTCTTAAAGAAGATGGTGAACACTTCTATATACGGTCATAAGCATTATCTATGAGTTAAAGGGATTAGAAATCTAAATCTTTCAATATTTATGGTTCTGTGTATATGAAGGTAACCAAAGCAAAAAAAGAAAGAAGAAACAGTTCGATTATATATTGTCTAAAAGGAAGAAGATGACTTATTTACTGTTAATGAAAAATGCTAGTCAGACCATGTGTAGTGGTTATACACTATAATGCCCCCACCATGGGGCGTTTTGCGCCATGTGGCGTCCTAGTCAGCAAGGGGGCATTATAGCAAAAGTGGTGTAGTGGTATAATGCCCCATAATGCCCCATTCAATCATTTTACAATCATTTCCCAATTATTTTTTTTTAATTTAAAACATAAAAAAACTTCATTAATTTAAAAATAAAATTACATTACATGAAAAAAAAAATAAAAAAAAAACTGAAAAAAAAACCGAAAATAAAAAAAAAACAGAAAATAAAAAAAAATACAATACTAGAAAAAAAACACTAGTTTTCGTCTTCGCTTTCTTCACCCTCGCCAGCTTCGTCTTCGTCGTCCTCCGTTTCTTCCTCTCCCTCAGGTGGTACGTACCGAACCGACCACGCGTGGTGTAGCAAATCAACCATTAACTGGGAATGGTACGGTTCGTAACGCAACTCTCGCGCGTTACTCACTCTTTCTTCCATTGACGCTTGCGGATGCTCCTCTTGAACGGCTTCTGGCAAATAATTCTGGCATATCGCCTTTCCTTCGTCTTCCAAGATCATGTTGTGCATGATTATACACGCGTACATAGCATCTCTCATTTTTTGCTTGCTCCATGCACGACAAGGATTTCTCAAGTATTGCCAGCGTTGTTTAAGAACCCCAAAGCATCTCTCAATGTCTTTTCGTGAAGACTCTTGAACCTTTTTAAAGTATGCTCTTTTTTCATCAAAAGGATCACTATACGTCTTCACGAAAATCGAATACCTAGGATAAATTCCGTCGCTCAAATAATATCCATGAGGGTAGTAGTTTCCATTTGCGTAAAACGACGCTTTAGGAGCTTTGCCAGAAATCCACTCCTCTAACAGCGGAGATTGTTCAAAAACATTGATATCATTGCATGACCCGACCACGCCAAAGTAAGCCGACCAAACCCAAAGGTCCTGTGAAGCAACCGCCTGAAGAATTATAGTGGGTCCTTTTTGGTCACCCCGTGTGTGTTGGCCTCGCCATGCAGTCGGGCAGTTATCCCAACGCCAATGCATGCAATCTATGCTCCCGATCATACCAGGCAAACCATGCTCGGCATTATGTACCTCGTAGATCTTTTGAAGATCCTCCCATGTAGGCGTTCTAAGATAACGCGCACCGTACACATCAATTATACCTTTATAAAAAAATATAGACAAACATAAGATTAAAAAAAAAAGTATAAGAATAAAAGCATACTCGTCGTTTAAAAAAAATAAAAGTAAAGTATAAGAATTGTACCGCGACAAAAATGTTCCAAGCTATCTCGTGTTCTTTTCTCCGCCATTTTTAGATACTCGTCGTTGATGTCGGTAGTGTTACCATAAGCAAGGATTCGTAACGCCGACGTACACTTTTGGATACCGGTAAATCCAGGTTCCCCTCTCGCATCCGGTTTTTGTTTAAAATAATCGTAGTTGGCCTCCAAGTCGTCGACTATGCGTAGAAACAACCGCTTACTCATTCGGAAACGACGCCTAAACATTTCGTTCGAAAATGTCGGCGCCTCGTCAAAATAGTCTTTCATCAAACGATCGTGTGCCGCGCGTCGGTCTCGTTGAACATAGCCTCTTTTATTTTTTTGTGCTTGGGGCCGACGAGAATGCTTGACATATCGCACCGCTAGTTGACATGCACTCGTAACCGCCTCTTGCTCAATCTCGTCATCGGTCGAACCATCGCCATCCGCAAAATACTCGTTGTAGTAAAAATTAATCATGGACGAAGAACTAGAAGAATCCATCAAGTTTTTTTAAAAATGGTGAGATTTTAGAGAGGTTTTGAGATTGTTTTTGTTTAAAATGGATGAGTTTTGATTGTTTATATATATATATATATATATATATTTAATATCTAAAAAAAAAAATTAAATCAACTAGCCGTTGGAGAACTAGCCGTTGATTGGGTGGTCAAAGTTTGAGGAGCGTTTTAATTTAAACGCCGGACCGAATTTTTTTCAAAAATAACGCCCTATAACGCCTACCGTAATGGTAGGCGGGGCGTTATAGGGCGTTATAAAGCAAAAATTTTTAAAAAACACGCCCCGTTACGCATGGTCTCATAGCCTTTTTATCTTCCTATGCATCATAACTAATTATATAATATTTTTTTATAGTAATTAAAAGTAATGCCATTTCTTTCTTTTCAAAGGAGTTACAGTGTATTTATTTATTTTTATTATTTTATCCATTCTCTCTTTTTTTATAATAAAAACCATTAAAATAAGCGTTTTACTTTTAGTTTCTTTAATTCACAATATTAATGGTTTAATTTATTTTCATTCCCCTTTATAATAAAACTATAAAAAAAATCAATAATAACATAAGTAATTAACCATTTATTTCTTCTATTCTTTCTACAACATTAAAAGTTATTAATGATGTGAATAATAATAACTACAATATTAGGAATGTTATTTAACCTATATTTATTAACTGGATCATTATGTGGTAAATATAGGGTAACCCCTTACGTTCGTTCTCTTGGAATTCCCCATCTTTACTCGTTCTCTATTTCAAGAAATTCTTATACGCAACCAATGTGAGTATACTCGAACTCATTTTACTTTTAAACAATTTTGGGTGCAACATGTATTCTATATAAAACACTAAACACTTGAAACTATTTGAAACATACTCTATCCACATGTAAACATGTTCACCTCCCGCTAGTCTATTGGAGTTAGTCTATGAACGATTTGTTGCTTGTTAATCTCATATGCTATGCAAGTTGCACGATGTTGAACGATATTGAACGAGTTAACCTCCTGCTAGTCTATTGGGAGTTAGTCTATGAACGATTTGATTCTTGTTAATCTCATATGAGATGCAAGTTGAACGATATTGAACGATGTTGAACGATATTGAACGATGTTGAACGATATTGAACGAGTTAACCTCCCGCTAGTCTATTGGGAAAGGCAAAGTAGTAACTAGTATCATTTTATTCATGTTGGATATGAGCACATTTAAACATTTTATTCTACTATGCTATGTATCAAACTTGTATACTCGCCAACTTTTGTTGATTTTATTTTAATACATGTTGCAGGATGATAGACGAAGTGATCAAGAAAACAAGCTAGGATGAACCTAGAAACCCATCTTAGAATAAGCAATGTTTTGAATTATTCTGTTGCAATTTGTCTTATTTGGAAACAATGTACTTGATTTTAGTCATTTATGAAATTTGATTTAATCTATATTGTCACAATTAGTGTTACGATGCTTTTGAGCGATTTGTTCGTCTCATCCCGATGTTTCCGCCATCGGTTGGGGTGTGACACCTTAATACCCTTAATACTTTATAATTAGGATAAATTATAATAAAAATCTTAAATAAATATGTCTAAATAAATTGACCACATATGGTTTATGGTTACCATGGTTAATGAATTGCCATAAAAGACAATTCAATAATAGACTCGTGAATAAATCCTTGTTAATATTTTATGTAGCAATACAAGCTACATGGCGGACTCAGATGAAGTCAACAGTCGCCCAAAGGGAAATCGTGAAAATACCAGAATAAATATAACGGGCGCAGAACTGCAGGCATTGGTAGACAATGCCGTTACTCGAGCTCTGGAAAGAAGAGATGATGAATCTAGTAGTACCCGCAGCAGAACCTTATCGGTACAACGTGCAAAATCACACTCTAAAGCTCACTCTGAGGCTCATAGTAAGCCACCTTCTAAACAACATGAGCCAAAGAAGGATGATGTTCAACACTCCTCAAATCAGCATAGTGTTCCGTCTAAAAAGATCGTATTCGATCAAGAGCCACGTATTGGGGGTTGTTCCTATAAGTATTTTGTCTCCTGTAAGCCCAGGATCTTCACTGGGGAAAAAGGAGCCATAGATTGCATGACGTGGCTAGACGAGATGGATACCATGGTTGATATCAGTGGATGCGCTGAAAAGGATATAGTGAAGTTTGTGTCTCAACCATTTAAAGGAGAAGCTCTGGCCTGGTGGAGGTCTTTGATCCAGGCTACGGGAAAGATCCCATTGTACAATCTAACATGGGATCAATTTGCTGCTCTTATCAAGGAGAATTACTGTCCTCAACATGAGGTTGAGAAGATCGAGACCGAATTCCTAACATTGGTTATGAAGAATTTAGACTGTCAGGCATACCTTACAAGTTTTAATACAATGTCTTGATTGGTTCCATATTTAGTGACCCCGGAACCAAAAAGAATAGCCCGTTTCATTGGGGGTTTAGCCCCAGAGATCAAAGCCAGCGTAAAGGCCTCTCGACCTACCACTTTCAGGTCTGTAGCTAATTTATCACTATCTCTCACCTTAGATGCGGTCAGGCAGAGATCGCTTAGGCATTCTGATGCTGAAAAGAGAAAACGAGAAAATGATAACTCCCATCGTTCAGATAAGAGGCATAAAGGAAACTCTGATCACAGGAGGAGTTCAGGGTTCAAGAAAGGTGACAAGCAGGAGGGTGAAAAACCCAAGTGTAAGATTTGTAAGAAACGTCATCTGGGTAAGTGCAGGTATGAGTCAAGATCCCAATCACAGCCCAGGGCTTGTGGGATTTGTAAGTCAGATGAGTATAAAACAATAGACTGCAAGAAGATAAAGGATGCTACGTGCTATAATTGTAACGAAAAGGGCACATCAAGTCCAACTGCCCAAAATTTGCCAAGAAAGCTGAGGAAGGAAAGAAGACCAATGCTAGGGTCTTTAGGATGGATGCTAAGGAAGCAGTGCAGGATGATAACGTCATAACAGGTACTTTCCTTATAAATGATGTTTATGCAAGGGTATCATTTAATTCTGGTGCGGATAAGTCGTTTGTTGATGATAAGTTTTGTAAGTTATTAAATCTACACGTTAGAACCTTAAGCATAAAATATGAAGTAGAGTTAGCTGATGGAACCATAGAATCTGCTTCAACTGTGTTAGATGAATGTTTTATATCCATTAGGAACAACTCTTTTCCATTAACCTTACTTCCTTTAAAGTTAGCTGGTTTCGACATAGTCATAGGCATGGACTGGTTATCTCATAACCAAGCCCATATCGTTTGCAACAAGAAGCAAGTGGTGGTCAAGACTCCGTCTGGTGAACCACTTACCATATAAGGTGATACCCAGTATGGATTGCCTGAGCAAGTGTCTATGCTCAAGGAATCTAGATGTTTGAAGAAGGGTTATATCATCTATATGGCACAGGTAACTATTGATGAACAGAAACCCAAGATTGAAGACATCCTAGTCATTTCTGAATATCCAGAAGTATTCCCTGAAGAACTACCTGGTTTGCCCCCAGACAGGCAAGTGGAATTCAAAATTGATATCATTCCTGGTGCAGCACCCGTGGCAAGAGCACCTTACCGTTTGGCACCAACTGAGATGAAGGAGTTGAGAACTCAATTAGATGATTTGTTGACGAAAGGATTTATCAGACCTAGCTCATCTCCTTGGGGAGCGCCAATCCTATTTGTGAAGAAGAAGGATGGCTCGATGCGTCTATGCGTCGATTATCGTGAGCTTAACAAAGTTACTATCAAGAATCGATATCCATTGCCCAGGATCGACGACTTGTTCGATCAGCTTCAAGGAGCAAGTTACTTTTCCAAGATTGACTTAAGGTCAGGGTATCATCAATTGAAGGTCAAGGATGAGGATGTGCATAAGACTGCATTTAGAACTCGCTATGGTCACTACGAGTTCTTAGTAATGCCGTTTGGGCTCACTAATGCACCAGCAACGTTCATGGATCTCATGAATCGCGTTTGCAAACCTTATTTGGACAAGTTTGTCATTGTCTTTATTGACGACATTCTTATATATTCAAAGAGTCAAGCTGACCATGAGAAACATCTTCGATCTATTCTCAAACTTCTCCAGCAGGAAAAGCTTTACGCCAAGTTTTCAAAGTGTGAATTTTGGCTCCGTGAAGTCCAGTTTCTTGGACACATGGTTAGTGAGCATGGAATCCAGGTAGATCCCGCTAAGATAGAAGCCATCATGAATTGGCAAGAGCCAAAGACACCCACTGAGATTCACAGCTTCTTAGGTTTGGCAGGATATTATAGGCGTTTTATTGAAAACTTCTCAAGGATTGCTACACCCCTAACTTCATTAACTAGAAAGAATATTAAGTTTGAATAGGGTCCTAAGCAACATGAATCCTTTGATATTCTTAAACAGAAGCTAAGTAACGCTCCTGTGTTAACATTGCCTGAAGGGATTGAAGATTTGTAGTATATTGTGACGCATCGCACACAGGTATGGGATGTGTGTTAATGCAGAGGGGCAAAGTTATTGCCTATGCTTCTCGACAATTGAAGGTGCACGAAAAGAATTACACCACCCACGATTTGGAATTGGGTGCCGTTGTATTTGCACTAAAGCTATGGAGGCATTATTTATATGGTACCAAGTGTGTGATCTATTCGGATCACAAAAGCCTCCAGCACCTATTTAATCAAAAGGATCTGAATATGAGACAGCGCCTATGGATGGAGACGCTGAATGATTATGATTGTGAGATCCGATACCATCCAGGCAAGGCAAATGTTGTAGCTGATGCCCTAAGCAAGATGGAAAGGGTTAAGCCCATCAGAATCAATGCCAAGAGCATTGAATTGAAGAATAGCTTAAATGAAAGATTGTTAGCTGCTCAGAAGGAAGCTGTGTTAGAGCAAAGATGGAATCCTAAAATTGAATGGACGAATATGGGTTCCAATCTATGGAGGACTTCGGGATGTTATCCTCCAGGAAGCCCATAGTTCTAAATACTCCGTTCATCCGGGAACTGACAAGATGTACCAGGATCTGAAGGCAAACTATTGGTGGATAGGCTTGAAGAAGTCTATAGCTACATATGTAACCAAATGTTTGACGTGCGCACAAGTCAAAGCTGAACACCAAAAGCCGTCAGGTTTGCTACAACAGCCTGAACTTCCCACCTGGAAGTGGGAAATGGTGACAATGGATTTTATCACCAAGTTGCCAAAAACAAAGAAAGGAAATGATACTATTTGGGTGATAGTGGATAGATTGACTAAGTCAGCTCACTTCCTACCTATTAAGGAAACACACAGCTCAGATAAGTTAGCTCAGCTGTACGTGGACGAGATTGTATCTCTCCATGGGGTGCCAGTATCTATTATTTATGATAGGGATACAAGGTATACATCACATTTCTGGAAAAGCTTTCAGCAATCCCTAGGCACCCGACTGAACTTCAGCACTGCATATCATCCGCAAACGGATGGTCAAAGCGAGCGAACAATTCAAACACTGGAAGATATGTTAAGGGCTTGTGTCATTGACCTAGGCGGAAGTTGGAATGAACATCTTCCACTGATCGAGTTTTCGTATAATAATAGTTATCACTCCAGTATTCAAGCTGCACCATTTGAAGCCTTGTATGGAAGAAGGTGCAGGGCGCCCGTTTACTGGGCAGAAGTTGGAGATGTCCAACTAACAGGACCTGATATAGTCCTGGAGACGACAGACAAGGTCGTGCAGATAAGAGATCGTCTCAAAGCTGCCAGGGATAGGCAGAAAAGCTACGCGGATTTAAGGCGTAAACCTCTGAAATTCTAGGTAGGGGACAAAGTTCTACTTAAAGTATCACCCTGGAAGGGAGTGATGCGATTTGGTAAGAAAGGTAAGTTAAGCCCAAGGTATATAGGACCATTCGAGATCATCGAATGTGTCGGAACAGTGGCTTATAAGTTAAACTTGCCTGAAGAGTTCAGTGGTATTCATAATGTATTCCACATCTGCAATCTAAAGAAATGTCTAGCTGATGAGTCACTAGTCATGTCACATAAAGATGTGCATATTGATGAGAGCTTGAACTTTGTTGAGAAACCTTTGTCGATCGAGGATCGACAGGTTAAGAAGCTTCGAAGGAAGCATGTGCCAATTGTAAAGGTTAAATGGGATGCCCGTAGAGGTCCCGAGTACACGTGGGAGGTAGAGTCCACAATGAAAGAAAAGTACCCTCATTTATTTCAGTAAATCTCGAGGTCGAGATTTATTTTAAGGGGGTGAGGATGTAACACCTCGTAAATTCATGTCCAATATTATATCGACACGTGTCATGGACTTTAAACGTGTAAAGAATTAATTTAGAAGGACTAAAGTTGGCAAACAAAGAATCTACGTGTGTAAAAGGATTCAAAGTGTCAACCATGAATAAATATACCTTTCAATAACCCTACATGATGTTGATATCCTTAAACGAATGAATTATGGATCATACGAAGCCAATTGTGGAAGAAAGTGAGAGATTACAAACTACAGGGGTTAAATGTGTCAACATGTTTAATTTATACCTCTGAGTGACCTTTTAGCAAACCCAAAGCTTTGTAACGATTAATTATGCTCACTAGAATAAGTGATAAAATTTTCACAAGGTTTCGATAACGTATGAGAAAGTTATGATAACATTCGTACATAAGGGGTTAAAAGCATCAACGTTGAAATTTAAGGCTTTTCGGGTGAACATAAAGTTAACCAAGGACTTATCAAAGTTTGGTTATGTCTTGGAGCCCTTAAAAATCAATTTAGAGGGTTAAAAATGCAAGAAATAAAGTTAAAACCACGTTTACAAGGACCAGGGACCTAAAGTGCAAAAGCTGAAACATTTTTAACCTGACCTAGGCTTCACACGGGGCGCGTAAGGTTTGCCTAGATCCTTACGCGGGCCGCCTGGGACTGCCAGCAACAGAAAACACCTGCATGTGCCAGTTCAGCCTGTTGCACCGCCTTTAGAGCCTTGTTTTACATACCAGGGGTTGTGCAAATGGGATTTCATGCATAGGGGGGCACTTGTAAACATCTGGGATCAATCATAGACCTATTTGGCATGATCTTGTTGCATTAAATCTCCTATATAAGCACCCTCTTTGTTGCAACATTTCACACACTCACTTGAAAACTTTGACAACTCATTTTCTAGAGATCCCTGGAGCTCAAGGCCACTTCCTAGAGGTTATTAGTCGTGCATAGGAATTTAGTAAGTGTCCTTAACCTTTCTTAATTCAGTTTTACTTAGTTTAATAGCCTAAAGTCAATAAACCCTTAAAAGGGCACCCTCTGATTTCCACTCTAACTAGGTCAATTGTCAGGTCAAAGTTAATCATAAAAAGTCAACAGAAAGCGATTTTTCAAATAAACACATAATTAGCAATGTAGAAGCCATGCAACCTGTTTTATCACTAATATAACTTGGTAATTAATGTAAGAACATGTATAAACATTATCAACCCGACAATTTTCAGTTTAAGCTCGGTTCGGAACCGAAAGTCGCATAAATGAACTTTTGCTTTGACTTTCAGTTCTGACCCATTAGGGCATAGTTTAGAAATGCCTTAGAGCTCTAATAGGACCAGGTTATATGTTAGTATAACCCTCGGTGATTATACAACTTGGTTCATTAGTTATACGTTTCATTTGCATGTTTCCGTTATATGCTTAAATATTGACCATTATGCCCCTTTGACCTTAAAACGAGATTTTTGAAAATGTGAAAGGATAGAAACCTTTATTAATGATTTATAAACTTATCCCTAAAATTTCACATCAGTTTGAGGTCTAGATTAAGAGTTATGCTCAATAGCGTAATTAGAAAGCTTTTTATTAATTAAACGGAGTAATTAGCATATAGCCTACTTAAACCCAAATTTTGATACCAAAGTTTTTACCCACTGATGTAAAATAATATTTTGGGACTTTTGAAGATTTTTATTTATTTTTAGGCTGAGCATAACTTAGGGTTATAGCATTGATCCGGTAATTGTCGGTTTTGCCCTTTTGGCCTATAAAATAAGTTTTACAAATCATTTTGATACCAAACCTCTTTCTACTGATCTTATATGATAAATAAAATATTTTAAGCCTTATGGAATGGTAAAAATAGCAGTTTTCCTTATAAAACCCGGAAATCGCTTAAAATCGCTTTTTTACGCGTTTTAAACGCATAGTATGTATTAAAGCTATTTTAAATATATAAGACTTGATACCTACTGATATTTTTAGTAAAATTTTATATTTTAATAGTAAGCAAAAGTTTTAAACTCAGATTTCCGGATTTTACCTTTTGAGCTTATGTGAAATTACCAAAATGCCCCTACGATGCATAGTTTGGTTATAATTAATAAATTTCACATATATGCAATACCCTACTGATATAACCTATTAAACTAAATATTTTTGCTGATTATGTCAGACCTGAAACTCAAGTTTATATTTAAACTCTTTTTAAAGCTTTTAAATGACTAAAATACCCTACGGGGCATAGTTTGAGTTTAAATTCATTTTGGGCATAATGGAAAGTATCCTACTGATATCTCAACATATTTAAGGCATATTAACTTAGGAAACCTGTCCATGATTCGTTTGGTTACCCGTTACGCACTTTTCGCGTTCGGATCGGTTTATGTAACTAGTTTGCATAAATTAGCCGAAACGGGTCAAACCTTATCATTTTTGTCTCAAAATCCAGAATGTGTTTAGTTTACCCATATTAAACAAGTATGAAAACTTGTTGGGTCTAAACCACATTCTAATCCGGTCTTCGCTTAATCATGCGTTTTGAACCGTATATCTCCCTTTAAAACTAACCGGTATAAGTTTAAGCTTAAATTAAGACCCGTTAGAAATCTAATAGGTTATTAAAACCTTTGTTCCAGAATAGGAGCCTAGTAAAAGCTACTGCACTTGCTGTTTGTGATTTATACTTGCTCATGTAAATACTTTTAACTTATTTTCCCTTATACAGGCTTGGGGTACGGTATATAAAATACCGCTTGGTCGGGCATTGAATTTTTAATCGTATTAAGGTTAATTTATTGAGATGACCCGTTTAAACTGTTTTGTTTGCTTAAAGCCTTTGGGGGGTTAATGACCATGTCTCGGATATCCTTGGCATCATTCATTGAAATGGCCACGACCTAAGCACGGGGTGTAGGCATACACCTGCCGGTGTATATATATAACAAGATATAACCGCCGGTTTGAGAATAACTCGCTGCGGGACTATATCATGTGGTGTGTCAATTAATCTTTAACCCGGTGTCAACCCAGGCTACTGAACGTATAACGAACATGTAATTCTTTTACAAGTTTATATATAAATAATTATCCCAAGTTATAAAAGAATTTTATGCCACGTGAATTCAAATCAATTTTCATAAACCTTTTCAACATGAGTCGGTTAATTGTATTTACCAGTGTAAACTGACGTATTTTCCCAAAAAGGTTAAGTGCAGGTACTAAACGAAATAGGCTGGCTACTCTTAGCATCAATAAAGAAGTCTTGCAAGCTTAGATGCCTTAATCTGTTGAACAATGATCCTTATTATCTTTGATCCGCCTGTGGATCTTTTACATTCCGTTGTAATACTTTGATATTACTTATAATTCAGTTTGTAATATATTTATCTTTTGCTTCCGCTGTGCATTTAAATTGTGTTGTTTGACTATGATGATATCAACTACGTCACGATACTCCCCACCGGGCCCACCGGTAATACGTGGAAATATCGGGGTGTGACACATACCAAAAACAATATCACCACCACAAAAACCAGCTGCCAAAAAGCAGAAAACAACAGTTGATACATCAACTGTTGTAGTGACCACAGTGGTTGAAACACCAGTTGTTTCAACAGCTGTTAGTCAGATACCCACTAGTTCAATCACTGCCACTCAACCCACAAATACACCACCAACTTCTCCAAAGCACAAAAGGAGAAAGACAACAAACATTGTACTGGAAGATGACACTTCCCCAACTCTAACATCTACACAACCACTGTCCCTTGTCACCATTCCAAATCCTGTTCCATTATCTTCAGTTCAACCCTTTAATCAAAACACTGCCATTATCCCTGCAGGAGTACAATATCCTCTAGATCTTCCAGTAGTCAGGGAGGAAATCAAATCCTTCTACTCAGAAGATGATCCTGAAAAGAGGAAACTCGCATCTGTTCAAGGTTATCCTTTGCCAAGAAATATAGAAGAATATCTCAAAATAAAGGCCCAACAAGCAGAGGATATATCTAAAAGAGATGCAGAGGGAAAGTCTGACAAAGAGATTCAAAGAAATTATCAATACCTGCTCACCAAAGTTAGAACTTTAGAGCAGTTCTCAAAGAATGGACCATCAGTGAACTTGTAACACCTCGAAAATTTCGGGTTCAATAATAAAACGACACGTGTCATGTCAGACAAAACGCGTTGTAAACTCGGATTTTTAATAAAGATGATTCGGCAGGATTTAAAGTGGCGTCATGTTAAACTGTTACCTCTGAACGAACTAAATTATAAATCCCAAGACCCGATTAAATATTATACCCATCTTTTATTACCCTCGATGCGGAAAATTATTGCTAATAATGGATGTGATAAAGCATGATGTGATCCCACAAATAATTTGAGTGGTACACCGATGTTTTCGGATCTTGTTAATGCATTCAAATTGAAACAAGTTCAATGGTAGGGTATTACACAGTATCACACACTTTATGAGGGTCCTAAAGTTGATAATTGAGGTCTAGTTGTCGTGCAAGATGATACTTTTTCGAATCTTCAACAAACAACAACAATTTTGGCTCAGAAAGGTGCTAGCGCACCGCTACATGTGTAGCGTAACGGTGCGCTACCATTATTAAGTCAGAAAGCCCTAAGTAGCGGGCTAGCGCACCGCTACATGTGTAGCGTAACGGTGCGCTAGCTATGCCCAGAAGCAGAAAAACAGGCAGCAGCCTGTATTACGCGATTATTACCCTTTAGGCCGGTTTTCTTGCATGTGCATGGCCCCTAGACACCCCCTACATGTTAGGGACATGTGTTTAGCAATTGTGGATGGTCCTAGACTTGTTTGTCAAGCACTTATGGTGTGTAAACCCATTATATAAAGGGCCATTCATTCACAAACATTCCACACATCATTGCAAGCAATCTGATCATCTAAGGAACATTCAAGCTGATCAAGGGCCTTCCTAAGCAACCATAAATCAGTTTGTAAGTCCCTAATCCCTTCTCAATTAATTCTAGCTTCATAATTAGCTTAAAAGTCAATATATCACGCTTAACGTTTGACTTCGTGATTAAGTATCGATAGCTCAGTCTTATCCCGATATAAAAGTACCGTTAGATAGGTAATTATATGGGTATTAAACCCTTGTAAGGGCATGTACTGAATCCAGACCTAACTAGGTCGTTTGTCGGGTCAAACGTTGACCGAAAAAGTCAACAGAAGTGCAATTTGTGATTTAACGCGTGATTAGCAATCCGTGAGGCGTTTAACCTGTTTTAACATTAATATAACTTGGTAATAAGTATAAAAACTTGTCTACGCTTGTCCGACTCGACAAATTTCTGTTTAAACCCGGTTCGGAACCGAAAGTCGCAAAACTTTGACTTTTGCTTTGACTTCGTTTCTGACCCATTTTAATTTGATTCGGTATTGCCTTAGTGCCTCTTTAGGGTTGGATTAGATGATAGAATAAGTCCCGGTATTTGTTTCGTTGATTATCCGATGCATGCACACGTTTCCGTTAATCGCTTAAATTGGACCATAATGCCCTTATGACCCTATAACGAGAATTTTGAAAATGTGGAAGTGCAATAATCTTAGTTACTGATTATTTAGCATGTACGTAAATTTTCACGTCAATCGGAAGTCTAGATTAGGAGATATGCGCATTAGCGTAAATATTAAGTTTTTATTAATTAAACGGCGCGATTAGCGCATAGCCTATCTAAACCCGATTTTCGGTACCAAAACTTTTACCCACTGATGTTAAATAATATTTTAGGATTTTTGAAGATTTTTAATTATTTTTAAGCTGGTCTTAAGCTAGGCTTATCGCATTGATTCGGTTAATACCGAATATGCCCTTTTAGGCCATAAAACGAGTTTTACGAATCCGATTGATACCAATCCAATTGCCACTGATCTAAAATAATAAAGATAGTATTTTGAGCCTGTTTTGCTAATCAGAAAACTCAGATTGGTATTTTAACCCGTACGTCGCTTAAAACGGCTTTATACGCGTATTAAACGCGTAGTTTAGTATTAAAACCATTTTGCCACGTAAGACTTAATACCATTAGACATAACCTGTTAAATTAAGATGTTTTTTCTGATTTAATCAGACCCGTATCTCAGAAGTATTATAAATCCCTTTTATGGTCGTTAAAATGACCAAAATACCCCTACGGGGCATAATTAGAGAATAAACTCGTTATGGGCATTATGGAAGATATCATAACGATATCACAACATATTTAAAGCGTATTAACTTAGGAAACCTGTCCGCGACCCTTTCGGTTACCCGTTATGCGTTATACGCGTTCGGTTCGGTTTATGTAACTAGTTTGCATAAACTAACCGAAACGGGTCAAACGATATCATTTTTATCTCAAAATCCAGAATGTGAATAGTAAACCCATATTAGACAAGTCTTCAAACTTGTCGGGTCTAAATCACATTCTATCCGGTCTTCGCTTAATCGTGCGTACGAACCGTATCGTTAAAACTGACCGGTCTAAGCTTAAGCTTAATTAAAGACCCGTTAGTATTCTAATAGGTTATATTTAACCTTCGTTCCAGATTAGGAGAAACAGTAAAAGCTACTTGCTATTTGCTTATTGTGACTATACTTTGCATCAAGGTAAATACTTTTAACTTATTTTCCCTATACGGGCTTGGGTTACGGTATATAGCATACCGCTTGATCGGGCGTTAAATCTTCCATCGCTTAGGTGGTTAATTGAATAATTTATTGAGCCCGTTTAAACAGTCTTGTTTACTTTAAAGCCTTTGGGGGGTTAATGACCATGTCCCGGATATCCCTGGCATCATCTTACGAGATTGGCCACGACTTGAGCACGGGGTGTAGGCGTACACCTGTCGGTGTATAACTCTAAAATTGTGGTGTGTCTATTGATCTTTAACCCGGATACGTTCCGGGCTACTGAACGCATAAGTAACATGTAATTCGTTCACAAGATTATAATATTAAATAATTCTCCCAAGTTAATAAAAATGTTTATGCCATGTGCATCCAAACCAATTTTCAATCATTTTATAAAATGAGTCAGTTGAATGTATTTACCAGTGTAAACTGACGTATTTTCCCAAAAAGATTAAATGCAGGTACTAGGCGAAATAGGCTGGAATTCTCCTAAGCATCACTAGAAGTATCGCAAACTTAAGATGCCGAAGTCTGTTGAACCATAAACAATGTTTTTTTAATTCGATCCTACTGTGGATAAACACCGGATAATTGTGACCTTGTTTACAATAAATAAATTCGGTCGTATCTTATTTTAAAATTTGCTTCCGCTGTGCATTATTATATTGTGTTGTTTGACTATTACGTTGCCAACCACGTCACGATACTCCCCCACCGGGCCCACCGGTGACACGTGGAAATCGGGGTGTGACAGGTTGGTATCAGAGCCAACATTGAGTGAATTAAACACTAGCCTTTTGTGTTTAATCTCAATGACACAATTTGCACATTCCTAAACTTTCGAGTCTAGACAATGAACATAAGAACAATTCAAATTATTTCGACTTATTTTAACTTTGTCTTTTATTTGGTTTTTATATATATATTTGTGGTTATCTTACATTGTATTGACAGGATTAACAAAGATGCCTCCAAGATTTTTCCGTAGAAGAGGACGTGGGAAGGGGCCAGTCACCGCCCCCAATGACCATGAGGCGGGACCCTCAAATGCACGAGCTCCGTCTACCACGGAGAGTGACGATCCACGCCGAAATAGAAGAAACCTATTTGAGCCAGCTAGACGATCGGTCTCACATAGTTCGACACCTCCGAACCAAAACCCTTACGAGCCTAACAACCCTCAACCCTCCAACATACCGTTACAACGATCCCTGTCTCATCATTCATACGGAGACCCCACACCTATCTTCCGAGGCCAGTTTAATCCGGCCAACTACTTACCAGAACCCGTGGGTTTTAACCCACTAGGGCCAGAAGATCACTTCTCCGGTGATAATGCGGATGACATGGACGAGGATACGGACCCCGTCATGCCAGCAAGTGGCACTCCAAACCATCCGATCGAGATCTCCGACGGATCGCCTTTTCACGGATCACCCTATAGTGGTCCAGACAGTTTCCAAGCCCTGTTCAATCAGCACGAGTGGTACTATACACCTTCACACCACTCGTCGTCTCATGGGTAGCAACATGGGCAGCAGGAGCCACAGCCGCAGCCGCATCATCAAGATTCCTCAGAGGATCACCGGTTTGTGGCAGTTACGCCACCACCTCCACCACCTCCAGTTAATTTGGTGCCTCCGCCACCACCGAGGCGTAAGAGGTCAGGTCCACGTATGTCATCGCGTGCGGGAGACTTTCATTTCAGCTCCCCACGTCAGTCAGGTGCCAGCTACTACCCACCGCACCAGGAGGACCCGCAAATGGGTGGACCCTCCAACCCTGCTGTACTACAGCCACCGCCGATGGGATTTGATAACCCAATTCCGGCATATACGGGTGGCATAGCTTACAACCCTTTTGAACCCACAACGCATCACAACTATGGTTTCGGGGAGGCTGATCCGTACATGGTAGCACCAAACTACAACACCCAAGGACCCTATGGGGATCCATGGGGGTAAGTTACCCGACTCATGGGTACCCAATACCTCCCAGGCCTATCACTCGGACGCAGTCACAACCGCCACGATTTTCTCCCCCAGAACGGGAGGAAATTCTACATAGATTGGATCAGGTTGAGCGGGAATCTCGCCGCGACCGCCAGGAGAGGCAGAGTTTCTTCCAAGGATTAGTAGGCTTGATCAAAGGGAAGAACAAGAAGGATCATTGAATCTTCCCAGCTGTTGTTGAGCCCCTGCGTGGGCATATCTCATTGTATAAGCCCCTACGTGGGTATATATGTGTGTTTGTTTGTATTGACCCCTGCGTGGGTCTATCTTTCCATAAACCCCTACGAGGGTATGTTGTATGTTCAGTCCCTACGTGGACTTATGTTATTTAGCCCCTGCGTGGGCATGTGTGTTATTAAGCCCCTGCGAGGGTAAGTTGTTATTTAAAAAGACCCGTTTAGGGCAACATGTAACCTATGTATAATTATTGGAATGTTGTTTTTATAGATTTCATGACCATTATGTGCGAAAATAAATTATAAATGAAATAAATGAAATAAAAATCATTCCTTTTGAAATAATCTGCCTATGTAAAATTTTATTAAGAATCTTTATTGTGAAACCTAGCCACGTGTCAAATATAAGACCGGGCCAATATGGTAAGACCTGTTTAAAAGATTCAAATTCCTGTTAACATCTTAAAACATGTTAACACTCCTGGCAGAAGTGGTTCATTGAAATCACACACATTATTATATAAGGATTCTTTAAAGGATTCCTAACCCAGTCTAATGATCTCTAAATCCTGGGTTTACATCATCAATTAAGATGATCATATTTTAAACCATACGTGGTAATATAGTGCCTACGGGCCCTACTCATTTCTATATGAGCCAACAGACAGTGGTAGCTGTGACTCCCTGTCTAGTAAAGGTAATGAACTAGGTTCAAACCTTAAAAGCCTTGATTCTCTGAAATCATAGCTTATAATTTAAATTGTCCAAAGTGACTAAGCCATATGTGCTAATATATATATATTGTTATTATTTATAATTAGGATAAATTATGATGAAATCCTGATTTAATACGATTATTAAGTTAACTATATATGGTCTCTGTTTACCATGGTTAACGAGTTACCCTAAGGGGTAGTTCCATAATAAACTCCCAAATAAAATATTGTTCTTGTTTTCTGCAACAGTTCAATACAAATGGCTGAATCAAATGAAGTAAATAGCCATCCAGTAGAGCCGAATGAGAACGCCCAGATTACGTTAACGGGTGCCGAGTTAAAAGCAATCATAGACGGCGCTGTTACTCAGGCTTTGGATAGACAGTATGAGGAATACAGTGGTACTCGAAGTAGGACCCACTCTGCATCACATTCAAAGCCCAGGACACATTCTGAGGCTCATAACAAGCCACCTCCCAAGAAGGATGGACCAAAGAAAAACGATGATGACCGCCAATCCACCAACCACCAAAGTAATCCATCTCAGCATTTAGTACTACATCAGGAACCCCGTAACAAGGGCTGCTCTTACAAGTACTTTGTGTCTTGCAAGCCCCGGGATTTTAATGGGGAGAAAGGAGCCGTCGAGTGTATGACGTGGCTGGCTGAGATGGACACGGTCGTGGACATCAGCGGATGCGCTGAAAGTGATGTGGTTAAATTTGTCTCACAGTCCTTCAAAGGTGAGGCGTTAGCTTGGTGGAGATCTCTGATGGAGGCCTCCGGAAAGATCCCATTGTATAGCATGTCGTGGGATCAATTCATCGCCCTAATCAAGGAAAATTTTTGCCCTCAGCATGAGGTAGAAAAGATAGAATCAGACTTCCTATCGCTGGTGATGAAGAACCTCGACTGTCAAGCTTATCTGACAAGCTTCAATACACTATCCCGGTTGGTACCCTATCTGATAACCCCGGAGCCTAAAAGGATCGCTCGTTTTATTGGTGGTTTAGAACCCGAGATCAAGGCCAGTGTAAAAGCTTCTCGGCCAGTTACCTTCAGGTCTGTAACTGACCTTTCCTTATCCCTCACACTTGATGCGGTTAGGCAAAGATCGCTGAGGAATAAGGATGCTGAGAAGAGGAAGAGAGAAGATGATGGTTCGCGTAGATCGAACAAGAAACACCGTGGGAACGGTGATAACAAAAAGGGGTCGGAGTCGAGGAAGGATGGGCATCGTTCTGGCGAGAAGCCCACTTGCAAAACTTGCAAGAAGCAGCACTTTGGAAAGTGCAGACTAGAGTCAAACTCAAGGACTCAGTCAAAAACATATGCGTGTGGGTTGTGCAAGTCCACGGACCACAAAACCGTGGATTGCAAGAAAATAAAGGATGCAACGTGCTATCGTTGCAATGAAAGGGGGCACATCGCGACCAACTGCCCCAAGAATAACAAGAAGCCTGAGGAGGCCAAAAAGACAAATGCCAGAGTCTTCAGAATGGATGCGAAAGAAGCTGTGCATGACGATAATGTCATAACAGGTACCTTTCTTGTAAATGATGTCTTTGCAAGAGTACTTTTTGATTCGGGCGCAGATAAGTCTTTCGTAGATCATAAGTTTTGTAAATTGTTGAATTTACCTGTCAAAGCCTTAGACGTAAACTATGAGGTAGAGTTAGCAGATGGTACCATAGAAACCGTCTCAACTGTGTTAGATGGATGCGTTATATCCATTAAGAGCCACTCTTTTCCTCTGTCTCTACTTCCATTCAAATTAGCTGGTTTTGACATAGTTCTGGGTATGGACTGGTTATCTCTTAACCAGGCCCAAATTGTTTGTAACGTGAAGCAAGTGGTGATAAAGACTCCGTCTGGTGAACCACTTACCATTCGGGGAGATACCCAGTACGGACTGCCTGAGCAAGTGACTATGCTCAAGGCTTCAAAATGTTTAAAGAAGGGTTGTGTCATTTACATGGCGCAGGTGATTATTGATGAGCCTAAACCAAAGATAGGAGACATCCCTGTCATCTCTGAATTCCCAGAAGTTTTTCCAGAAGAACTACCTGGTTTGCCACCAGATAGGCAAGTGGAATTCAGGATTGACATCATCCCCGGAGCTGCACCAGTTGCAAGAGCACCCTATAGGTTGGCGCCCACAGAAATGAAAGAATTGAGGGCACAGCTAGACGAATTATTAGCCAAGGGTTTCATTAAACCCAGCACGTCGCCTTGGGGAGCGCCAGTCCTATTCGTCAAGAATAAGGATGGATCGATGCGTCTATGCATCGACTATCGTGAGCTGAATAAAGTCACGATCAAGAATAGGTATCCTCTGCCCAGAATCGACGATTTGTTCGATCAGCTTCAAGGGGCAAGTTATTTCTCAAAGATTGATCTGAGGTCAGGCTACCATCAATTGAAGGTCAAAGATGAAGACGTGCATAAAACTGCATTTAGGACTCGTTATGGTCATTACGAGTTCCTGGTGATGCCTTTTGGGCTCACAAATGCACCGGCCGCATTCATGGATCTCATGAATCGCGTTTGCAAGCCGCACTTGGATAAATTCGTCATCGTCTTCATTGACGACATCCTCATCTATTCAAAGAACCAAGCTGACCACGAGAAACATCTTCGATGTATTCTCGAACTTTTACACCAAGAGAAGCTCTATGCCAAATTCTCTAAATGTGAATTTTGGCTTCGTGAAGTCCAATTTCTTGGACATGTGGTCAGTGAGCGTGGTATCCAGGTGGATCCCGCTAAAGTCGAAGCTGTTATGAATTGGCAAGAGCCAAAGACGCCTACGGAAATTCGTAGCTTCCTGGGATTGGCAGGATATTATAGGCGTTTTATTGAAAATTTCTCAAGGATTGCTGCACCCCTAACCTCCCTGACCAAGAAGAAGGTTAAGTTTGTTTGGGGCCCTAAACAGCAAGAGTCCTTTGATATTTTGAGACAGAAGCTGAGCAACGCTCCTGTGCTTACATTACCTGAAGGCACGGAAGAGTTCGTAGTTTACTGCGACGCTTCACACACCGGCATGGGATGTGTGCTTATGCAGAAAGGCAAGGTTATTGCCTATGCATCGCGACAGTTAAAGGTGCATGAAAAGAACTACACCACCCACGACTTGGAGTTGGGTGCCGTTGTATTCGCACTAAAACTGTGGAGGCATTACCTGTATGGAATTAAGTTTGTGATCTATTCTGACCACAAAAGCCTCCAGCATCTGTTTAATCAGAAAGAATTAAACATGAGGCAACGTCGTTGGATGGAGACCTTGAATGATTATGATTGTGAAATCAAGCACCATCCCGGCAAGGCGAATGTAGTCGCTGACGCCTTAAGCAGAAAGGAAAGAATTAAACCCATTCGAATCAACGCCAAACGAATGGAAATAAAGAACAGTTTGATAGAAAGGGTGTTAGCTGCACAGAAGGAAGCTGTGTTGGAAGCTAACTATCCAAATGAAAAGCTAGGAGTAACTGAGGAGCAGTTAACTCTTAGCAAGGACGGAATTTTACGATTGAACGGACGAATATGGGTTCCAATCTTTGGAGGACTTCGTGATGTCATCCTCCAGGAAGCCCATAGTTCCAAATACTCCGTTCATCCTGGGGCTGATAAAATGTACCAGGATCTAAGGGCAAATTATTGGTGGATAGGCTTGAAAAAGTCTGTAGCCGCCCATGTAGCAAAATGCTTGACGTGTGCACAAGTCAAAGCCGAGCATCAGAAACCGTCAGGTTTGCTACAGCAGCCTGAACTTCCTGCGTGGAAGTGGGAAATGGTGACTATGGATTTTATCACCAAGTTACCCAAGACAAGGAAAGGAAATGATACAATATGGGTTATAGTTGACAGACTGACTAAGTCAGCTCATTTCTTACCCATCAAGGAGACTTATAGCTCCGATATGTTAGCCCAGTTATATGTTGATAGGATTGTCGCCTTACATGGCATACCTGTAGCTATTATCTCTGATAGAGATACCAGGTACACGTCGCATTTTTGGAAAAGTTTCCAACAATCCTGTTCCATTATCTTCAGTTCAACCCTTTAATCAAAACACTGCCATTATCCCTGCAGGAGTACAATATCCTCTAGATCTTCCAGTAGTCAGGGAGGAAATCAAATCCTTCTACTCAGAAGATGATCCTGAAAAGAGGAAACTCGCATCTGTTCAAGGTTATCCTTTGCCAAGAAATATAGAAGAATATCTCAAAATAAAGGCCCAACAAGCAGAGGATATATCTAAAAGAGATGCAGAGGGAAAGTCTGACAAAGAGATTCAAAGAAATTATCAATACCTGCTCACCAAAGTTAGAACTTTAGAGCAGTTCTCAAAAGTCCTTTGTCAGAAATTATCAGAAAAAGATGATGAAAGCATGAGAAATGACTATCTTGAATACATAATGGCATACAAGAAGTACAGGGCAGAAAAGTATCAATACAAAGAATGGACCATCAGTGAACTTGTAACACCTCGAAAATTTCGGGTTCAATAATAAAACGACACGTGTCATGTCAGACAAAACGCGTTGTAAACTCGGATTTTTAATAAAGATGATTCGGCAGGATTTAAAGTGGCGTCATGTTAAACTGTTACCTCTGAACGAACTAAATTATAAATCCCAAGACCCGATTAAATATTATACCCATCTTTTATTACCCTCGATGCGGAAAATTATTGCTAATAATGGATGTGATAAAGCATGATGTGATCCCACAAATAATTTGAGTGGTACACCGATGTTTTCGGATCTTGTTAATGCATTCAAATTGAAACAAGTTCAATGGTAGGGTATTACACAGTATCACACACTTTATGAGGGTCCTAAAGTTGATAATTGAGGTCTAGTTGTCGTGCAAGATGATACTTTTTCGAATCTTCAACAAACAACAACAATTTTGGCTCAGAAAGGTGCTAGCGCACCGCTACATGTGTAGCGTAACGGTGCGCTACCATTATTAAGTCAGAAAGCCCTAAGTAGCGGGCTAGCGCACCGCTACATGTGTAGCGTAACGGTGCGCTAGCTATGCCCAGAAGCAGAAAAACAGGCAGCAGCCTGTATTACGCGATTATTACCCTTTAGGCCGGTTTTCTTGCATGTGCATGGCCCCTAGACACCCCCTACATGTTAGGGACATGTGTTTAGCAATTGTGGATGGTCCTAGACTTGTTTGTCAAGCACTTATGGTGTGTAAACCCATTATATAAAGGGCCATTCATTCACAAACATTCCACACATCATTGCAAGCAATCTGATCATCTAAGGAACATTCAAGCTGATCAAGGGCCTTCCTAAGCAACCATAAATCAGTTTGTAAGTCCCTAATCCCTTCTCAATTAATTCTAGCTTCATATTTAGCTTAAAAGTCAATATATCGCGCTTAACGTTTGACTTCGTGATTAAGTATCGATAGCTCAGTCTTATCCCGATATAAAAGTACCGTTAGATAGGTAATTATATGGGTATTAAACCCTTGTAAGGGCATGTACTGAATCCAGACCTAACTAGGTCGTTTGTCGGGTCAAACGTTGACCGAAAAAGTCAACAGAAGTGCAATTTGTGATTTAACGCGTGATTAGCAGTCCGTGAGGCGTGTAACCTGTTTTAACATTAATATAACTTGGTAATAAGTATAAAAACTTGTCTACGCTTGTCCGACTCGACAAATTTCTGTTTAAACCCGGTTCGGAACCGAAAGTCGCAAAACTTTGACTTTTGCTTTGACTTCGGTTCTGACCCGTTTTAATTTGATTCGGTATTGCCTTAGTGCCTCTTTAGGGTTGGATTAGATGATAGAATAAGTCCCGGTATTTGTTTCGTTGATTATCCGATGCATGCACACGTTTCCGTTAATCGCTTAAATTGGACCATAATGCCCTTATGACCCTATAACGAGAATTTTGAAAATGTGGAAGTGCAATAATCTTAGTTACTGATTATTTAGCATGTACGTAAATTTTCACGTCAATCGGAAGTCTAGATTAGGAGATATGCGCATTAGCGTAAATATTAAGTTTTTATTAATTAAACGGCGCGATTAGCGCATAGCCTATCTAAACCCGATTTTCGGTACCAAAACTTTTACCCACTGATGTTAAATAATATTTTAGGATTTTTGAAGATTTTTAATTATTTTTAAGCTGGTCTTAAGCTAGGCTTATCGCATTGATTCGGTTAATACCGAATATGCCCTTTTAGGCCATAAAACGAGTTTTACGAATCCGATTGATACCAATCCAATTGCCACTGATCTAAAATAATAAATATAGTATTTTGAGCCTGTTTTGCTGATCAGAAAACTCAGATTGGTATTTTAACCCGTACGTCGCTTAAAACGGCTTTATACGCGTATTAAACGCGTAGTTTAGTATTAAAACCATTTTGCCACGTAAGACTTAATACCATTAGACATAACCTGTTAAATTAAGATGTTTTTTCTGATTTAATCAGACCCGTATCTCAGAAGTATTATAAATCCCTTTTATGGTCGTTAAAATGACCAAAATACCACTACGGGGCATAATTAGAGAATAAACTCGTTATGGGCATTATGGAAGATATCATAACGATATCACAACATATTTAAAGTGTATTAACTTAGGAAACCTGTCCGCGACCCTTTCGGTTACCCGTTATGCGTTATACGCGTTCGGTTCGGTTTATGTAACTAGTTTGCATAAACTAACCGAAACGGGTCAAACGATATCATTTTTATCTCAAAATCCAGAATGTGAATAGTAAACCCATATTAGACAAGTCTTCAAACTTGTCGGGTCTAAATCACATTCTATCCGGTCTTCGCTTAATCGTGCGTACGAACCGTATCGTTAAAACTGACCGGTCTAAGCTTAAGCTTAATTAAAGACCCGTTAGTATTCTAATAGGTTATATTTAACCTTCGTTCCAGATTAGGAGAAACAGTAAAAGCTACTTGCTATTTGCTTATTGTGACTATACTTTGCATCAAGGTAAATACTTTTAACTTATTTTCCCTATACGGGTTTGGGTTACGGTATATAGCATACCGCTTGATCGGGCGTTAAATCTTCCATCGCTTAGGTGGTTAATTGAATAATTTATTGAGCCCGTTTAAACAGTCTTGTTTACTTTAAAGCTTTTGGGGGGTTAATGACCATGTCCCGGATATCCCTGGCATCATCTTACGAGATTGGCCACGACTTGAGCACGGGGTGTAGGCGTACACCTGTCGGTGTATAACTCTAAAATTGTGGTGTGTCTATTGATCTTTAACCCGGATACGTTCCGGGCTACTGAACGCATAAGTAACATGTAATTCGTTCACAAGATTATAATATTAAATAATTCTCCCAAGTTAATAAAAATGTTTATGCCATGTGCATCCAAACCAATTTTCAATCATTTTATAAAATGAGTCAGTTGAATGTATTTACCAGTGTAAACTGACGTATTTTCCCAAAAAGATTAAATGCAGGTACTAGGCGAAATAGGCTGGAATTCTCCTAAGCATCACTAGAAGTCTCGCAAACTTAAGATGCCGAAGTCTGTTGAACCATAAACAATGTTTTTTTAATTCGATCCTACTGTGGATAAACACCGGATAATTGTGACCTTGTTTACAATAAATAAATTCGGTCGTATCTTATTTTAAAATTTGCTTCCGCTGTGCATTATTATATTGTGTTGTTTGACTATTACGTTGCCAACCACGTCACGATACTCCCGCACCGGGCCCACCGGTGACACGTGGAAATCGGGGTGTGACAGAACTGCAAGAGGAGACAGCCAGAATTCAAAAGATGATTCAAGACAAGGTAAAGCAAACTCCTCCAGTTTGGGCCAATTACAAGAAAAATGTACCAGAAAGGACCTTGAAATTGAAAAGAATGAAAGAAGAGCTGATAACTGCTGATTATGGGTCAAGGAACCAGGTTACAAGGTGGAGAGAAGAAAAGGTGTTAGCTACCTACAAAAAGTTGGAAGAGTTAAGGAAGAGAGATCCCATTGCACCTAAAAAGCCTGATTATCCGGAAGCAGTGGTTACAGTCAAACAACAAAAATTGCCAATCAGGAGACCCACTGCTCCACATGCTAGCATCCTTTATCAAAGAAGGAAAGAAAAACAGATGGATGAATTAACAAAAGAAGACAAGGCTCAAGAAGATTACATCATCAAAATGGTTCTTCAGACATTTACGAAAGAAAAACAAGACTCAACACAATCTAAACTTTAAGTTTTTATACTCTAAACTTTAAGTATTTACCGACTGACTTATTTATTTATTTTATTTATAAGTCTATATAAATATAACTATACTCATCGTTTATATTTGTTATGCATGGTTTTCTAAGAAACGACCCGTGTTTGCACACGGGTCTTACCGCTAGTAATAATATCAAAGAAGAGAACAGGTGACCTGAGAAGAAAATACGCCACGTGTAAAAAGTGCCATATGGCAGCAAGAGGGTTCTATAAACGTAGGATAAAATTAGAGATGTAGGCTGAAATTCAGCCAAGCGTACAAACATTTTTATTTATAAGTATAAAGATATATTTGATTGTTTAGATCATGTTGAAAAACCTTGGAATCGTTAATGGTGGTTTTGAATATGATGAATAAAATAAGAAGAAACAGAGAATTTTCATTTTTAACTGGTGGGCCGAGCAGCTAGGCTGTGGCTTTGTTTAGGCATTCTTCATTGGGCCTAAACCTAGTCATGGTTTCTTTGCTAATGGGCTTGAAGCCCACCTATTAAAAGATAAAGAAAAAAGGGTGGCCACGAGGGATTTGGACTTTGGGGACTGCATAGGTTAATTTCCTATATAAACTAATTAATATATATGATTAATTTTCAATAATTAATGATTGTTATATTGAAACAAGCAATTGATTTGTATGGGTATTAAATCTAATTATTCATTTTTTTATTTTTTTCTCACCATAAAACCTAACTAATTTAGTTAAATTGTTTTCTTGTATTTATTTCCCAATTTAAAGTTATTATTTCAATAAAATAAACTTGTTAATGGTTTGAGTCAACAAGGGTCAAAACCAGCTTTGTTTTGAACTGACTTTTTAGGCGGAAAAAAAAGCTGTTTCAAAATCGGGTTTTACCATTCGATGTATATGTTCCCACACCGATTACAACCCATATGCTTGGGTCGATTCAGAACCAATTTCAATATCAGTCCCGGTTCCGAATTACAAACATGCTCTTGTTAACCAGTTTTTTTTTTTTCACTTCCTTAACCCTAGTAATATTAAGCTGGGCTCAAATGACTTGTTTAAGAAGTTGGACTTGGCCTAACTTAATCAGCAATGACCTATGTTACTCAAACCACTTAAATCTTCTCCCCTTTGGAGACGAATGGAGTTCACTTTCGGCCACCATGCCGCCGTTTTCCCTTACTTTTTTTTTCATGTTTTTTTTTTTCCAAACCAGTTCAGGTTTGAGTCAACAAAAGTCAAAACCAATTTCTCTCGGAAGTACAACTTACGGCTCTGTGGTTTACATGAAATTGCAGGTTGAGCCCCCAACTTTTTTTTTCATACCATGCCATCTAAGTTTCCTTGATTGCATTGTTGACCGTTTATTGAAAGGGGTATATTCGTCTTTTTAACTCGATAACTAAGGGCATTTGTGTCATTATACCAGTGGCCCTAAATTACACAAACCCAACTCAGTTTATCATCTTCGTCTTCATCTTTTCATGAAATCTCCTCTCTCATGGGTGTCGGTTTCAATGGTTGGGGGAGAAATAGCAGCTGTTGATTGAAACTAAATAGGTAGGGTTTCGAATAGGTGGAGAATTGTGAGGTTTGTGATGAGAATGAGGGGATGAAGTTAGGGTTTAGACAGTCCACGAGAAAGCATCCACAGGCACACACGCATCCTGTAAGTATCACCTCAATTTTATGAATTCCAATTGCGTTTATGTGCTCGATCGCTGATTTAGATACAATTGGGTTTATGGGTTTGTTGATAAATGGAATTTCGATTAGTAATTTACTATTTTTTGTGCCCTGATTCTGATACTCTGTTTGCACTGTTCGATTTGAAGCTCAATTGATGATTGATGGGTTTGATTTGCTGATTAGTACTTCAATTTTATGAATTCTAATTGCAATTATCTGTTTGAATTCTGATTTTGATTGAATTGGGTTTATGGGTTTGCCGGAAGTTGGACATTGGTTACATGGGAACCGACAATTTTAAGGTTTCTTGTTCATGATTTTCATGGATTCAATGTAACTTTGCTTAACCTAACTTACTTAATTGTCATTCTGTGTTTTGTTCATCAACTCTTGTTACTGGTTACTTTGGATTCAAACCCATAAACCTAATTCAATCAAAATCAGTATGTGTTCATGTATGTACTACTGGTTTATTGGTTCAACCTATATATGTGTGTGTGTATGTCTCTGTTTTCAACCTAATAAATCCGATTTGGGGGTAGTAGTCAGGGTAAAAGCTGGTAAGAAGCAAATATCAGAAGATGCTGGTGGCAAAATTGCACGTTCTGCAGGAGCTTCAATGAGCACTAAAACCACAAGGTGATGGTATTGTGAAAAAATATGGTGGTTTGCCTTTGGCTATAAAGGCAATCGAAAGGCTATTGAGAACGAAAACAGATGGAGAAGATTGGGATGACCTGTTGAATAGTGAGATATGGGATTTAGAAAATGCAAATGAAATTGTTCCAACCCTTAGGCTAAGCTACCATGATGATGATGATGATGAGGACAATCGAAATGCTTTAAAGGTGGATGAAGCCAAAGTTGTTCAAAGTAAACAAACGCTCAGGTGTTGCTGGAATAGAAGCTGCAGCAGGGCTAATGAATGCCAACGTTGCTCATAAAGAGGCTTCTGAAGGTTTGGTTTTATACTTTCATGTGCATATTTTTACTTCTTTTCCTGTATAATTAGAGGGCGCAATTTCTACGTAAACTGGTCATTTGGGTTATCTTCCATTTCCTTAAGAGTCGAATGGGCCAAAGCATAAGATTTTTCTAGAAAGGAAAACTGTTAATTTGGTGGAACGTAGACTCATACTCTAGTTTTACTGCAGCCATCTTATTTCCTTCATCTAGAAAATTAGATTAGTGTTATATAAATTTTATTATTGTAAATTGTGATCTTCTTTAAAGCACTAGTGGACCAACCGAATATCTTATATGTTACTACTAAACTTGCAGGGAACTTATACCCATGGCATGCTAAAGGATCTTCAAGACCAGTATTGAGAAAGATTTTAGCAGTGTAATATACAGCAAAATGGAGTAAACGGTCACATATGTTCATTGAATCAGCATTTTAATAACAATCAAAGTCTTAAGTGTAAGTTTTTTTAAGTCAACAACATTTGACAACCCATAAGTGGAGGACTTAGATTTAGTAAACGACTTGACCCGTACACAACCCGTAACATCAGTGGGTGTTGGGTTTGATTTTGATGTTACTGGTCATGTATGGGTCAAGTCGGTTACCGGTTTTGTTTAAATGGGTCACGGAATAGAAAACGGGTCATGGGTTGGTAGGTAAATGGGTCTTTAACCATCCAACAGGTTAATGAAGAAACGGTCTATGTGTTCACCGAGTTTACCTTGGCCATTGAGATATAAAATGGATATTTGTATAGGAAGTGAAGTTCTTGAATGTCTTGTTTCTTGACTATTTTTGTTTGTGCTTCGTTGGTAACTTTTTCTTTTTTATATGTTTATTATAGTAGTTTTTATACAATGATAACAGAGGTAACAAAATATTTGGGTTTGGTGGTTAAACAGGCAATCTTTTGATATCCTGTGTTGATTCACAAACACTTTTTATCCTTTTTTCTTTAAATATTTTATTTAACTTAAATATTTAAATTACTGTTAAGAGCAGAGCCGGCCCTGGGGTGGGCGGGGAGGACCATCAGCCAGGGGACGTCTTTATCTCGGGGCTTATTTGCTTTTCCAACGCCCTTATTTCCGGCGAACCAATAAAAACTCATAAGCAGGATTCACAATCACGCAGAGTGATGAGAATTCTATCTATTGATTTTGTAGGTCATCACCATTTGTTGACCCGTTTTCCCCTGTGCAGCTACCAGATAGATAACTGGGAAAATACACCCCTTAGCCATTATAGTTGGTCCTACGGGACGTGACATGGTTGTTGTGCGCTTGATCTCTTAAAGGGTGGTTTTGTTCCAACGGTGGAAATAGATGACGGTGGGTGGTGGTTGACGTGGGCGGTAACGGAGCGAGAGACAGTGAGGTAGTGACCGGATATGGCTGATGCCCGCTGGGAGGGATTTATCGGAGACGGTGAGGGGTGGTCGCTGGTCTTTAGTCTTTAGGGTGCATGGTGGGTTTTTGTTTGTTTTATTAAAGATGAATCATGGGTGGGTTGTTGGTCTAATCTTATTTCATTTGATATATTTTTTTATTTATGATGTTTTAAATAAACTATCGAAGTAAGAATATGAAGTTTTAGATTAAACCAATTTGGACAAGTTGTGTATACTGAAAATATATATTTTATTCTGATAAATTTACACTTGTTTGACCAAAAGTTCACCGGTTTATGCCATTGCATCTAAATATTTTTAAAGGTTGCAAATAGTACCTAACAAGATATAACGTTGTATCTTATAATTGCAATAAAATTTTGGTAAATTGGCCTGTAATAATCCCACCTACACCTTTTTGGCCAATAATAATCCCATCTCAGAATATTCCCCACACCAGTCCCACCTTTAAGAGATTTTGCCCACACTGGTCCTCCGTTAAAAATCCCTAACTCAGTTAGCAAAATGGCTGATGTGGCAGATGATGTGTTAAAAACTGATTATGTGGCAGATGATGTGTTAAAAACTGATTACGTGGCAGATGATTATGTATTCCCTGATCCTTTACAACTTAATGTATTTATAACCCACACTTGCACTTCATCATCACCACTCCACAACCGCACCTCCACCACCACTCGTCCACCACCACCGCACCTTCACTCACCTGCCACCACCACACCTGAACCAGCCTATTCTAACTATAAGGCCTGTAGTTTTTGTTGCAAATAACCATCAAAACTTGCATAGATTATAAAATCACACTAAAAACTCAAAACAATTGTAGCATTCATATTTTACCTTATCAGAGGAACCACATTACAATCTTCTAAGCAAGCTTTAGCCCGAACATTAAACGACGAATTCGCAAACTCAGGCACCTGTTTCATAGCAGCAGCTTGAACCATAACATAATCACTAAACTTAAGGAAACAATCTTGACCCCAAATTATTAACATAAGTAATCCCAAACTTCCCTTTCCTCGTAGCCTCTTTAAAAATCTCCAATGTCACTTCCCTCCTAATGTCAAGTGCCCTCATAATAACCTCAAAATCATAATCATTTTCAGCATTAAACACATCTTTAATAGGTGGCAAAGAAGACTCTACAGTGGTGTCTGCAGGGGACTGGATGTAGATTGACCCTGGAAACTGAGGGGTTCTTTTTTTGGCCATTGAGAGCTCCAAAAGCTTCAAGATTTCATTTTTATGATACCCATTTAAGGTTTGAGATTGTGGGTCGGTTTGGAAGAGGATTGAGGTGGATCTTGCGTTGTGGGTTCGGAGGATTTTGGTGTCTTGGTTGGGTGGGTTGGTGGGGGGTGGGTGGAGGTGCGGTGGTGGTGGACGAGTGGTGGTGGAGGTGCGGTTGTGGAGTGGTGATGATGAAGTGCAAGTGTGGGTTATAAATACATTAAGTTGTAAAGGATCAGGGAATACATAATCATCTGCCACGTAATCAGTTTTTAACACATCATCTGCCACATAATCAGTTTTTAACACATCATCTGCCACATCAGCCATTTTGCTAACTGAGTTAGGGATTTTTAACGGAGGACCAGTGTGGGCAAAATATCTTAAAGGTGGGACTGGTGTGGGGAATATTCTGAGGTGGGATTATTATTGGCCAAAAAGGTGTAGGTGAGATTATTACAGGCCAATTTGCCTAAAATTTAACCTTATTATTAGTTGGAAAAGATCAGTATATCAATATCAATATAAATAATAAAAATAAGGTAGAATGTTCAAAATTATTAAATGATATTGTAAAAGTATATAATTCCAACTGAAATAAAAATAAGGTAGAATGTTAGAAATTATTAAATGATATTGTAAAAGTATATAATTCCAACTAAGATGTGAAAAACAAGAATATATATTAGATAGGGATCCACATTAGATTGTTAGATATTGAAAGATGTGGTTATAGAAAGTTGAAGTCATGTGTGTTTTCAAGTGGCAAATGAGATGAAGAGGTATGGTGAAAGAATAAAAAGGAGACGAGCTAAACCGGTCGAAGAGTTCTAAAAATGTATTAAACTATTCGATGGGTTGACTTGTTTAAATAAATGGGATGACGGGTCAAACTGTGTAATTAAATTAACGGGTTAAATAGATCAACCGAACATAACCGGTGTTATCATAACATCAAACACAAGCACGAGTTGTTTATTAAATCAGAAACATGCCGATTCCGTTATACAAATATACCCTTTTTAGTTTTTACTAATAAATGTAAATGAGTGTTGGCAACCTAGCCATTTAATTCATAAAATGTTACAAAAATATATTAATGGAATATGCTAGAGAACAATGTTGACCAAGACCATTGTAGATAAGACCATGAACAGAATCGTTGTTTCAGTCCACTCATATCTTATCTCAACTCCTCTTGTCACCACTGGTTAAATTGACTGACTATAAAACCATGACTACATTCATTCATTCATTCATTCTATGCATGTCGGAAAGAAGGGAAAAAATAGTGTAGGGGCTAGTGTGTAATATGGGGTTCTATATAAACTCCATCTTTATGTAACCCTACTTTTGAGTACAAACATTTTATCAATACAATCTCAATACAATTCAACCCCAATCACTGTGTTTGTTCTATACTAGACAACATGGTATCAGAGCAGTGTTTCTGATCCTTGAAACCGTTTTTGCTCATCATCTATAATCTACCCATCCAACCTCAAATCATAAAAACCTGGTAACCAAATCAAAACTTCGAAAAAGCAAACAGATCCAATCGAAACAACATCAACCGGAGCCGGGATACTTACCGTCGTGTACTGCCACAGTCCGATCGTTTTTTTTCTGGTCAACATCCGTCCGCAACGCCGCTGCAAGAATCTTCTCAGAGCCGCCAGAATACTCACCAAAATCCTAAAATCCACGATAATCCGCCGCCGCTGCGTGATAATCGGAAACCCTAACATCTCCGCTGCGTGATAATCGGAAACCCTAACATCTCCGCTGCACAGTGTAGCGAAGTTATCGATACTTATCAACTGCACCTTTTAAATCCACACAACATATCCCTTGGTATTGAAGCTTGTTACTGGTGGTCGATATGTGTTGGTTGTTGTCTCAGATAAAACAAAACAAAGAAGAAGGTTATTAGTGGCTGAGTAAAAGTACATTGGGGTTTGATCCATAAAAGGAAGGATACTTGGCGAAATTGTTTTTTTGGAGTTTATTCCTTAAAGAAAGAGATAGGCTTGGTAGCGGATTTATTTCCGAGTGAACCCAAATCTTGAACGCGAGTTCAAGTTGCCGGTGTATTTAATAAATACGCCGGTAAAATAACTTTGCTACCTAGCGACGGTATTGCGAATGAAAATCTTGAACGCGAGTTCAAGTGTCCAGCGTATTTGATAAATACACCGGGCAAGTTATTTGCTCAATAGCAGTACCTTGACCGCTTATTTACTTGATTTCGGCGTATTTGATTGTTTATTAAATACGCTCGTTTGTTTATTGTCAAAAAAAAAAAAAAAAAAAAGGAGTAAAAAAAAAAAAAGGAATAAAAAAAGGAGTAAAAAAAAATGGAAATCAATCATGGAAAAAACAGTTCTTGGATTTTCGATTCTGGTGCCACTGACACCATGACATTTGAACCGTTAGACATACGGTCAATGTCCAATCCTCAAAAAACTAAAATCCATACTGCAAATAACGGAACGATGCAAGTGAAAGGAGGAGGGACAATTGAAATTTCACCAACTATGAAATTATCAAATTGTCTTTATGTTCCATCATTATCACACAAACTGCTCTCAATTAGCCATATTACCAAAGAGCTGAACTGCACAGTACTAATGCACCCTACATTTTGCCTTCTACAGGATATCAGGACGGGTGTGATTATTGGACGTGGTACTGAGCGTCAAGGATTATACTATGTGGATGAAGTGGCTCAACAGGGTACTGTGATGTTGACTCATGGAACTAAAAACCGGGAAGCCTGGCTATGGCATAGACGTTTGGGGCATCCATCCCATGGCTATTCGCACCTTTTGTTTCCAAAACTCTTCCCTTCAAATGGAAAAATAGATTGTGAAACATGTCTTCGTGCTAAAAGCCATCGACAACCGTTTAAACCTAGCAATACGAAAGTTGCTTCACCTTTTTCACTAATCCATTCTGATGTGTGGGGTCCTGCTCCTGTGATGGGGGGGCAGGGTCTTCGGTACTTTATACTATTCGTGGATGATTGCACTCGCATGACATGGGTATATTTTTTGAAAAACAAAGCCGAAGTTTACAAAAAATTTATCACGTTTTATGCTATGATTCAAACTCAATTCCAAACTCAAATCCAAATCCTTAGATCCGACAATGGGGGGGAATTTGTCAATACATCCATGAAACAGTTCTTTAAAACCAAAGGATTAGTTCATCAAACGTCTTGTTCTCATACCCCCGAACAAAACGGTGTTTCCGAACGGAAAAACCGTATTATTCTTGAAATGACTCGAGCCCTTTTGATCGAATCTCAGGTCCCTAAATCTTTCTGGCCGGAGGCAGTTGCAACATCCGTGTATCTGCTGAATCGGCTTCCCACAAAAGCTCTTAAATTTAAGACTCCCTTAGATTGTCTGTCTAAGTCTGCCAGTATTCCTCATCCTCTTACACTTGAACCTCGAATCTTCGGGTGTACCGCATTTGTTCATATACCCAAAACCAATCGAAACAAGCTTGGCCCATGTGCTGAAAAATGTGTATTTGTCGGCTATGGGATCGATCAAATAGGTTACCGATGTTATAATCCAACAACTCGTCAAATGTTCACCACAATGAATGTTGACTTTCTTGAAACAAAATACTTTTATAACACCCAACTCAGTGGTCAGGGGGAGAATGACAGTATAGACACTCTGAGCTGGTTAACCCAAATTCCCTCATCTGAAGAAGTCACAACAGAAAACTATCACAGTACTGCGAGTCCTTCAAACACAGACACACAATCCGCGGAGCACAGTACCACTGAAGAAAGTCCATCCAACGTGATGCCTGAGATAAGAAATACTGAGAACCCTGAATGTTCTACGTCTTATAACTATGAGACAGCAGGGGAACACATAGAACCGACAACTACAGAACATGTTGATCCAGTTGTCGAACAGGTTGAACCAGTTGTTGAACAGATTGCACCAGGTGCAGCAGAGACTACCAGAAGATACACTCTTCCTCCTAGAGCCAATAGAGGGGTTCCTCCAAAACGGTACTCCCCAGAGAGGGAAACCAGAAATTCAAGGTACCCTGTAGCTAATATGGTCAACGGGAACTTATCTAACAGTGCGAAAGCATTTGTTACTTCACTATACTCTGAACAAATACCTAATTCCGTAAAGGAAGCTCAAGGTAAGAAGAACTGGGAAGAAGCAATGGAAGTGGAGATGCATGCTCTTGTGAAAAACAACACATGGGAGAAGTGCATTCTTCCTAAAGGAAAGAAAACAGTTGGATGCCGGTGGGTATATTCAATCAAGTATAAGCCAGATGGTTCTATTGGGCGATACAAAGCTCGGCTTGTAGCCAAGGGTTACACTCAGACGTATGGGATCGATTATTCTGAGACATTTTCTCCGGTTGCAAAAATGGATACCATCAGAGTTCTCTTCTCGGTAGCAGCCAATAAGGAGTGGCCTCTTCACCAGTTTGATGTCACAAACGCCTTTCTCCATGGAGACCTAACAGAAGAAGTCTACATGGAAGCACCTCCAGGGTTCTCAGGGGGTTTTAAAGAAGGAGAAGTTTGTCGGTTGAAAAAGTCCCTTTATGGGCTAAAGCAATCTCCTCGGGCATGGTTTGGAAAGTTCACCTTGGCCATGAAAGAGTATGGGTATCACCAAAGTAACGCTGATCACACTCTGTTCCTCAAGAGAAGAAACGGTCTTGTAACTTGCTTGATCATATATGTAGGCGACATGATTATCACCGGAGATGATATAGAAGAAATAGCACGGCTGAAAAGAAATCTGTTTTCAAAGTTTGAAATGAAAGACCTTGGGAATCTCAAGTATTTCCTTGGGATAGAAGTTCTCAGGTCTAAACGGGGGATTTTCATCTGCCAAAAGAAGTATGTCCTTGATCTCCTAGCAGAAACTGGGTTGGTTGATTGTAAACCAGCAGATACTCCAATGGTAGTGAACCACAATCTTCACATGGAACTCAATGGAGAACTTGCAGACAAAGAAAGGTATCAACGGCTCGTGGGCAAGTTAATTTATCTCTCTCACACTCGCCCTGATATAGCTTATGCTGTTGGAGTGGTGAGTCAGTTCATGCATCAACCTCAAGTTGCCCACATGGAAGCTGCTCAGAGAATTTTAAGATATCTCAAGGGAACTCCAGGCCATGGAGTATTGTTCAAAACAAATGGACACTTAAATGTTGAGCTCTATACTGACGCAGACTGGGCAGGAGATAAGGGAAACCGAAGGTCAACATCAGGATATTTTTCTTTGGTTGGTGGAAACCTCGTTACCTGGAGAAGTAAGAAACAGAAGGTGGTCGCTCTGTCGAGTGCAGAAGCTGAGTTCAGAGGTATAGCTCGAGGGCTAAGTGAAGTTCTTTGGATCAGGAAGCTCCTAGAAGACCTTGGTTTCTCCCAAAGGGCGAAACCCAGTAAAATTATGTGTGACAATACAGCTGCAATACAAATCTCAGAAAACCCAGTTCAGCATGATCGAACAAAACACGTGGAGGTAGATCGACATTTCATCAAGGAAAAACTGGAGGAAAGAATCATAGAGCTCCCGTATATATCAACAAAAGATCAACTCGCAGATATTCTCACAAAAGCAGTCAACGGAAACGCTTTTAGTAGCTGTTTGAGCAAATTAAGTATTGGTGACCCCACTACTCAACTTGAGGGGGAGTGTCGGAAAGAAGGGAAAAAATAGTGTAGGGGCTAGTGTGTAATATGGGGTTCTATATAAACTCCATCTTTATGTAACCCTACTTTTGAGTACAAACATTTTATCAATACAATCTCAATACAATTCAACCCCAATCACTGTGTTTGTTCTATACTAGACAACAATGCACTCCACTCATTTCTTATCTACACTCCTCTCGTTCACCCCAACTACTCTCATTCCCATTTCACTTGTTCACTGTTAACCATGGCTGAAACTCTTGCAAATGAACTCCTCAAAGTCCTTGTTAAGAAGATGACCGATGACGCCTTCAAGCGAATTGCTCGTGCTCAGGGTATTCACAACGAGCTCAAGGAGTTGAAGACCACACTGTCCAGGATCCAAGATCTGCTTAACGATGCCTCCCAGAAGGAGGTGACTCATAAATCTGTCAAATCATGGCTGAATGCTCTCCAACATTTGGCTTACGATATTGATGACGTACTCGACGATTTGGCTACTGAAGAAATGCATCGTGAACTCACCCTGCAGGAACCTGCAGCATCCACCAGCATGGTAAGAAAGCTCATCCCATCATGCTGCACAAATTTCTCACTAACTCATAGGCTGTCTCCCAAGTTAGATAGGATTAACAGAGAGTTAGAAAATCTAGAAAAACGAAAAACGGATCTAGGTTTGCTTAAGATAGATGAGAAGCCAAGAAATACTAGTAGAAGAAGCGAAACCTCTTTGCCAGAACGCTATGTTGTCGGAAGAGAAGTTGAGAAAGAGCAATTGCTTAAGAAGTTGTTGGGGGATGATGATGGGTCATCTGAGGATAACTTTAGCGTCTTACCTATAGTTGGTATGGGTGGGGTTGGAAAAACCACTCTAGCTAGACTTTTGTATAATGATACAAAGGTGAAGGCTCACTTTGAACCCAAGGCATGGGTTTGTGTTTCAGATGATTTTGATATTTTCAAGATAACTGATGCTATCCTTCAAGATGTGACTAAAGAAAACAATAAATTTAAAGATCTAAATCAGCTTCAAAAGGCTCTCACTGAGCAATTTAAGGACAAACGATTTCTACTAGTAGTTGATGATGTGTGGAGTGAAAAGTATGGGGATTGGGAAAACCTAGTGCGCCCATTTCTATCATGTGCTCCTGGAAGTAGGATAATCATGACAACTCGTAAGAATCAATTGCTCAAACAGATAGGTTTGCATAATGTAGACCGTCTCGAGAGTTTGTCGAATGAAGATGCATTGCGTTTATTTGCAATACATGCATTGGGGGTAGATAACTTCGACTCACACACGACACTTAAACCGCAGGCTGAAGGTATTGTGAAAAAGTGTGATCGTTTGCCTTAGGCTTTAAAGGCAATTGGAAGGCTTTTAAGGACAAAAACAAATAGAGAAGACTGGGATGACGTGTTGAATAGCGAGATATGGGATGTAGAAATTGGTAATGCCACTGAAAGTGGTAAAGATGTGGAAAATAGTGATAAGATTGTTCCGGCACTTAGAATAAGCTACCATGAACTTTCTGCAGATTTGAAGCAGTTGTTTGCATACTGTTCCTTGTTCCCCAAAGACTTTTTGTTTGACAAGGAGGAGTTGGTATCATTGTGGATGGCAGAGGGGTTTTTGAACCCATCCAAGTCACCAGAACGCTTGGGCCGTGAATATTTTGAAATTTTATTATCAAGGTCATTTTTCCAACATGCACCTAATGATGAATCATTGTTTATCATGCATGATCTGATGAATGACTTGGCCACTTTTGTTGCCGGAGAATTTTTTCTAAGGTTTGACAATCATATGGAGACAAAGCCAGAAGCTTTGGTAAAGTATCGCCATATGTCATTTACTCGCGAGGAGTGTGTAGGTTACCAAAAGTTTAAGGCATTCAAAGGAGCCAAAAGCTTGAGAACATTTTTAGCAGTATCTCTCGGTGTGGATAAAGGTTGGGAATATTATTACTTATCCTCTAAGATTTTGGATGACTTACTTCCAAAGTTAACATTGTTAAGGGTCCTTTCTTTGAGTCGTTTTGAGATAAGTGAGGTACCGGAGTTCATTGGTTCTTTGAAGCACTTGCGGTATCTTAATTTATCTAGAACTAATATAAAAGAGTTACCGGAGAATGTTGGCAACCTTTATAATTTACAAACATTGATTGTTTCTAGGTGTTGGGAGTTAACTAAGTTGCCTAAAAGCTTCTTAAATCTTAAAAGGTTACGACATTTGGACTTGAGACACACTCGGCTTTTAAAGAATCTGCCATTGGGGATTGGTGAGTTGGAAAGCCTTCACACCCTCACCAAGATCATCATTGAAGGAGATGATGGCTTTGCAATAAATGAGCTCAAGGGATTAACAAATCTCCATGGGAAAGTTTCCATTGAGGGATTGCACAAAGTGCAAAGCGCAAAGCATGCACGGGAGGCGAACTTATCTCTAAAAAAGATTACTGGATTAGAGCTGCAATGGGTTGGTGTGTTTGATGGCTCACGAATGGATACACTTGAAGAGGAAGTTCTCAATGAGCTGAAACCTAATAGTGATACGTTGAAAACGCTTTCAGTCGTGTCATACGGGGGAACACAAATTTCAAATTGGGTTGGTGATCGCTCTTTTCATGAGTTGGTTAATGTGTCAATACGTGGTTGTAAAAAATGCATATCTCTACCCCCATTTGGGTTGCTCCCTTCACTTAAGAGGTTGCAGATTCAAGGCATGGATGAGGTCAAAATCATAGGTTTGGAGTTAACCAGAAATGATGTTAACGCCTTCCGTTCACTTGAAGTTCTAACATTTGAAGATATGCCTGGATGGGAGGGGTGGTCAACTATAAATGAGGGTTCAGCAGCAGTGTTTCCATGCCTTAAAGAGCTTTCTATAATCAATTGTCCACAATTGATTAATGTCTCACTTCAAACACTGCCTTCACTTAAGGTTCTTGAAATTGAGAGATGTGGTGATGGTGTGTTGAGAAGTCTGGTTCAGGTAGCTTCATCAGTCACTAAATTGAAAATAAGTTATGTATCAGGGCTTACATATGAGGTGTGGAGAGGAGTTATAAGGTATCTTAAGGAAGTTGAAGGATTAAGTATCTGGGGATGTAATGAAATAAAATACTTGTGGGAATCAGAAACAGAGGCAAGTAAGCTTCTTGTGAGATTAAAGGAATTGAGTTTAGGGGGATGTTCAGGTTTGGTAAGTTTAGAAAAGAAAGAGGAGGATGACAATTTTGGGAGCAGCACCCTGTTATCTCTTAGAAGTTTGAATGTATACTCTTGTACTAGCATAAAGCGTTTATGTTGTCCAAATAGCATTGAGAGTTTGGATATTAAAAATTGTTCAGTTATTACAGATGTCTACCTCCCAAAAGAAGGAGGGAATAAGCTCAAATCAGTTAGAATATGGGATTGTGATAAACTTGAGGGAAAAATAAACAACACAAGCATGCCAATGCTTGAAACCCTATATATTAGGGCTTGGGAAAATCTAAGATCAATCAGTGAATTGAGTAACTCCACTCACCTCACCAGCCTGTATATAATGCGATGCCCACATATCGTGTCACTTCCAGAGCTTCAGCTATCAAACCTCACCGATTTGTCAATTAGTAATTGTGAAAGTCTGGAGTCATTACCTGAGCTATCGAATCTCACCAGTTTGTCAGTTAGTGATTGTGAAAGTCTGGCGTCATTACCTACGCTATCGAATCTCACATTGTTAAAAGATCTAAAAATCAAAAGGTGTCCAAGTATTGATGCTTCCTTTCCTCGTGGGCTTTGGCCTCCCAAATTGGTTAGCCTTGGAGTAGGGGGGTTGAAAAAGCCAATCTCAGAATGGGGCAATCAGAATTTCCCTGCTTCCCTTGTTGACCTAACATTATATAATGAACCTGATGTGAGGAATTTCAGTCAATTGTCCCACCTTTTCCCTTCTCTTACATCTCTGGACATAACTGGATTTGATAATCTGGAATCAGTTTCAACGGGACTCCAACACCTCACATCTCTTCAACATCTCACCATTTACAGCTGCCCAAAGGTGAACGATCTACCAGAGACGCTGTTACTTTCACTTTTGAGTTTGATCATTGAAGAATGCCCAAAATTGAAAGAAAGGTGTGAAGGAAGAGGCTACTGGCCACTCATCTCTCATATCCCCTGCATTCTAATAGTAGAATAAAGGTACTTTTCAATTAAATACCCTCTGATTTCCATATGATAAACTGGTATTCTCAGACATGTGCGTGTTTTTTTTGTTGGAATAGGATTTGTTGCTCAAAACCTAAAATTGGATTTTAATGATGACATTAATTTATATGTAGCTGCATCATACGTTGGAACTGATTTCACAATGTGTACTAATTTTGACTTTCGTGACTTAAACTTGCCAATGAATTATTATTATTGTTATTGTTTTGTTTGTGATTTTTGTTGATCTTGCTTTTGTAGGTTGATAGGGTGCGATTTTAAGTTGTTAATCAGTTGATTTGTGTGATAGCACGGTTAATTTTGTTTTTTGGTTGCTAGTTTATGCGACGGACGTGAGTTGACTTTAGTTAGGGTTTTGGTGTGGTTTGTGGAATTATTGAAGTGTTATAGTAATAGATAATGAAACTTGATTGAAGTTACTTCGAGTCTCGATTACAAAGTTGAATCTGATTCACAAGTTGAAGATACAAATTAGGGTTTAGATCTGCATTTGGTTTGATTAATTGTATTAATACTTGATATGAAGTCTGTGAATAACTTATATATTACAACTAAACTTTTGCAGGATCATATCCTAAAGGATCTTCTGGGTGATGGAACATTCACAGTTGACCAGGTCAGATTCAAGAACAGAGAAAAGTCTCAAGGTGTGAATTTTCAGGGAAAGTATCTTGAGTAAAGTGCAGTAAAACTCGCGCATATAATTACTGAATCAGCTAATAACAGACAAAGTGTCGATGACATAAGTGTAAGTTCCTTTTAAGTCAACAACATTTGACTACCCCATAATATAACAAACTGGTTTTGATTATTAGTATTCATGATATAACACAAGATTAGGGATGAGCTCGGTACCGTCCGGTACCGAAAGAACCGGTACCGAATATCCCCAAAAGTGGGTACCGGTACCGGTACCGAATATACCCGGTTCGGTACGGTTCGGTACCGGTACCGGTATTTAAGGGTAAAAACCGGTAAATACCGGTACCGAAAATGTCAAAAGTCGGTACCGAATCGGTACCGAAAAGGTACCCGGTTCGGTAAATTCGGTACCGGTACCGGGTCTGATTTGCTCATCCCTACACAGGATTTATTCATGAAAATCAGTTGGATTCAATATTCAAAGTGAAGGTCTTAAGAAATTGTCAAACATCGGACCAGAGGCTAAGTTAGAGGAAAGGGTCAAAGTGCTTGATGATGGACAAGATCATTTCTGGTAAGCTTATACTTTTTTCCCATAAAAATTATGGGTGGGTTGGATAACGAGTCAAGACAGGTTCGGGTTAATAATATTGTTGACTTTTTAGTAGGGTTGAACTGAGGCGGGTTGGAGTGTTGGACTCTGGTACAAACATTTTAATTTTCTTTTGACCTTATGGCCAATTCATGTTTTAACTATGATTACAGAAAATATACTATTTAGAATAGTCGTCTAAACTTTTTCTAAAGGAGTGTTTAAAAAGTAACATGTGTTTTGATTATGTTTTAATAACTTTAGAACCACTTGTATGCTTGTTCCTATTCTTTTGTAAGTTTTGGGGTAAAATGTAAATAAGGTTCCCCCTTCTAATATATATTTTTTGCCTAAAAGATCACAGAATTATATTACACACACATATTATTTATATTACACACACATTATTTGGTTGAGCTCATCAAAATATCACATAATTATATTACACACACATATTATTTGGTTGAGACCATAGCTTATTTGTTGTATATAATTGAATTGAATATAAAATAAATAGAGGTTGGCTTCTATACAAGACGAGTCTTGTACGAAGCATACGTGAGTATTTAAGCCATTGATCTTTTAAGATCAATGGCTCAAAGTAATCCAGTGGCATTTTCGTAAATATGAGATTCAAACAATTGAAGAAACAAATAGCAAAAGGGTATTCTGGTCCTTTCCCACTTGAACTCCTTCCCCCTTGATTTTCAAATGGCTATAACTTTTTCATAGGTTAATATTTTTTTAATCATATTGAGCGTGTATCACGTAGTGGATTTATACTTAATGTGTAATCACGTAATGGTTTATGTTGAATGTGTAATCACGTAATAAGTATTCAAAATCACGTAGTCATGTGCTGGGTATTCAAAATCACGTAATGAACTAACGGGTATTCAAAATCCTGTAATCTTTTAAGGAAACTATAGCAACGGGGTGCTCGAATTAAAGAGAATAAAATGCTCGTTAATACAGAGTAATTTAAAAAAAAATATTAACGTATAAAAGAGTTATATCCGTTTGAAAATCAATGGGGGAAGTTGTTTGAATGAGAAATTACTAAATTACCCTTCAAGGCAAGGACACTTGTCCTCCTCCCTTGGTCGCGTACCCTTCGTAGTTCGTACAAATCTTATGTGTTGTATATGATCCTTTACCTAAACAATATATTTAGTATATTTTTTCCATAATATTGATAGTACTGCTATATAAATTTGCTCCCTAAAAATCAGGGCCCTGGGATATGCCCTACCCTCCACGGTGGATCTGCCCATTTGACTCCGTTATCCATGTAGTTAAATTTTTCAGTCCAACCCACCAGACATAACCACATCAACCATTAAATGAAGTACAGTTTGACTCTTGAGGTGAAACAAATTAAAATTGACTTCAAAATTGATTACCATGATGTTTTGAGAATAGTTTTTTTAGCTGGTACATAAATGCAACATGATCCACATCATCTTCAATGGAAAAAGTTGTTTCTGTAACATTCTTAAATTTGAAAAGCAATGGGTTTGGCCATTAATATCAAAGTGTATTGTTTGACCCTTGAAGTTTTTTAATTGCAGTTGAAGAAAGAAGATATTCTGCAAATCAACAACACACATTCAAAATACTTCATAATTGGTGGAAAGGAGGCTGGCTACATCTATTGCCATAATTTGGTTCATTTACATGCTCTGCAAACATCCTGAGATTCAAGATAAGCTTGAATAAGAAATCAAAGAAGCAACAAACATGAAAAACAAATTAGAGATTTTGCAAACAGTGTGAGCGAAGAAAACCTAGAAATGATAAGTAGCTTCATGTAACTTGGAACAAAACTCTCACGACTCTATCCTGCATCTCAGTGGTATGCAACTCAAATATTCAGCAATTTCTCATTCTTCAACTTAACCAAGCCTTTGACTAATCAACATGGTTACTAGTAGTTGTTGGAGTCGTTCAAAATGGATCAGATTGGATCAATCCAAAGAGCTTTTTGTCTAAATTTATATAAAAATAATTATTATTATTATTATTATTATTATTAAGTGATAGGGATACGGAGCTAATCCATGATCTAGCAGACTGCAGACTCGTATTTGGTGCAACTAGACACACAGAAGTGGACTGGAAAATGATTCAAGCTAAAAAGGGCATAATCGTATTTGTTGCAACTAGACACAGAGAAGTGGACTGGAAAATGATTCAAGGTAAAAAGGGCATAACTTTCATTACGTTTGAAGTTATACGAGGATAAGTAATGGATTTTTTTAACTAGATACTTATTCGTTGTTTTTTAGGCTGTTAATTTCAAGGAACCCTTGGGCTAAGTTATGTAACTCTGATTGGAACTTATAATTTTGAAGAATTAATGGAGATTACCTCTGATGGCAAGTTACCACTAATGAGGATTATGGAACTTACCACTGAAGCGAGTTACCTCTAGTGAAGATTGATGAAGTCTCGCTAATGAAGAAGAGATGCCACGTGTTAGCCTATCATTTGACGAAGATAATCTGTTGAGAGGATGTTATACATAATTGTCACTTGTCAATTCCGTACGTCTCAACAAGAATATAGATACACGAGTCTGCATTGATATTATTATCACTTGACCCCATAGTTTAATGTGCGCAAATTCAGAGAAAATTTGCATGTCACCCTCTTCATAGCTAGAGCGTTAGCTAGAAAACCATCTGTAAATTCAATTTTAATTTATAACTAGTTTTACATGATGTATTGAAACAATCGATTTTGATGAATACCTTGTGCTTATAGCAATTGTTCTTCTACTCTTGTTTATTGTTTTGCGCATATTGTGAATCAGTTGACGATGAAACAGTGATACCTGACACATTGTTTAACTAATATCCCGCTGCAAACTAACTCACAGTGAATGTAGGGTATCAGCTATGTTTTAGTTTGATTGCGATGCACACAAATTTAATCTCCCAACAACACTGTATCCTAGAAAGATCTAATTCTCTTGGTAGTAACTCGGAAGGTATTCATGCAGTGGCAATATCTTATAAATAATGGATAAACAAAGTAGACATGACCTGTAAAGTTTACACAACTATTGCCCTAGGTTGTTAATAGATTTATGTCACAACTGGTGATTGCGATTTAGATGGCAAGAATGCACAGCTACTATTACGACACGATTGTTTGATAACCCTATACTAGCAACTTCAGTTGACAAATTACAATAAAAAGAAGGCAAATTGGATTTAAATAATTCCAACTTTCTTAATTTGAGCGATAATAATCCCAACTCAGTTATTGGCCGATAATAATCCGAAGTGGTCCACATTTGGCCGATAATAGTCTGCGTTAAATATAGCTTAACGGAGTTAAGTTTTTTTTCTGAATTACAAACCGATGTTTTAGGGTTTTTGCTTAGAACGAGGATACGAGTTGATTGATGTAAAATTTACCTCGAAATATTGCCCCGAACGACGAAAACGGTGCTTTAATTCGGGTGTTTAAACTTCCAATTAACAAAAATCAAGTCGTTTGAAGCACTGTTTCGAGGTAAGTTTTACATAAATCGACTCGTATCCTCCTTCTGATCAAAATCCATAAAACATCGGTTTGTAATTCTATAACACCTCGTAAGATCGTATCCGATAACGCGATAATGCATTGACACGTGTCCCAAATCCTAATCATGCCTAATGTTGGCTAGGATGGACTATTTTTGCCAAAAATGAAAACTATGAATGTGGAGGGACTAAAAGTGTCAACATGCTGAAACTATGCCTCTGAGTGACCTTACACGGTGTCCGTATTCTCAAATGAGCCACTTGTTGGACGAGAGGAACCGTTTGTGGAATTGTTTGAAAGTTTGTGAGAAGAAGGGTTAAAAGCGTTAACATGTTAATTTATACCTCTGAGTGACCTTTTGACGAACCGGGAGCTTTATGATGTTCGGTCATACTCTCGGGTGTGCCTAATATTGGCCATTAAGGGCTTTTATGCCTAATATTGATAATACATGAGAGTTTGGAAGTTTAGGGGCTAGAAGTGCCTAAAATATGTTTCAACACTTAAACAACTTGGTAATAATTATTGGAACATGTGTAAACATGTTCGGCTCGTTAATTTCAGTTTTAGGGTCGGTTCGCAACCGAAAGTCGCAATAACTTCTGCTGTGACTTTCGAATCTGACCCGAATTAGATTAGTTTGCTACTGATTTAAGGTTCCGTTATGACTTAAAACGCCTCGGATCAACGTCGACCTCCCGCTTTTCAAAACCAGACTCGTTGACCTCCCCAGACCATCCTCTGACGAGAAAAATACAGACTCAAAAGAACTGCAAGGATGCAACCCGAAAGAACACAAACAAAAGAATCAGAAGAACCGCAGGCCATACGTATGAGACATTAATGATCACAAACAAAAAGAACACGTGATTCTTTCAGAAGAACGAAGGTAGATATACACATCCAAGTCCTTTACAATTAAACCTTCCTCCTACGAAAGTAACGAAACCAACACAAGATACATCCAAACTATTATCTTCGGCACCTATTCCAAGCAAGTTGCATACACAAATACACCGGAACTATAACACCAATATGAACTATAACAAAGAATAGAATGGAATGACTTTGCAATAATAAAAATCTTCTCATTCGCCTAGTTTGCAACCCCGAACATACGGGTGGTCAAACTTTATGTATTTGACCCAATATGAACGGTACTTTGTCATTGCGAACTCTAGCCACGGTTTCATGTTTCCGTTATAGTGAATCACAGCTGCTTTCTCGATATCCCTTTTATCAATGCTCGGGTTGTACCCGAGACCGAGTACATGCCATGACTTGTCGAGTGGATGTGTTAGCCCGTAAAATGTCATTAGTCCAGGTGGCAACGTCCCGAGCTTCCATAAAACCCGATCTTCATTCTGATAAGTGATAACAACACAATCAGTAAATTATCTAACAGTTAATGAAATATATGGAGCCCAGATTGTATTGATGACAAGCATGTAGACATGTAAATGAACCTAACGAACACGAAGAGAAGCATGTTCATGTTCGTTCATTTAACTTTAACTGAACATGAACACGAGCATTTAATCGAACACATTTGACTGAACATGAACATTTAATCTAACACATTTTTTGTTCATGTTCGTTTATCAAGAAAATGAGCATGTTCGTGTTTGTTAATGTTCGTTCGTTTAAAACCTAAACAAACAGTTTAAGAACGTAAACGAACATAAACAAACATAATTTAACAAACAATAAACAACACAAATGAACAAACATAAATGAAAACAAACATAATTGACATTGACTAAACATAAACGAACATAAAGTAAGTTTTTATATGAATTAGTGATCAATTACGATAACTTCCATTGCAAAACCCATTTTTATTACTAGAAAACCCAATTACTAATTAATTATACTTATATAAGTAGTTAGAAAGTTCCTTTTATGTTTAGAATTCATATAAATATAACTACTTATGTATTTAAATTGAAACGAACATAGAGAATGAACATAAACGGACGTTCATGAACATAAATGAACAAACAAAACGTGTGTTCATGTTCATTCCTTAAAGAGTAAAGTACATGGATGGTCCCTGTGGTTATCCAAAACTTTGGATTTAGTCCGAAGTTTTTTAAAGTACACAGACGGTCCTTGTGGTTTGCAATTTGTAACGTATTGGGACCATCCGTGTACTTTTGGCAAAAGTTGGGGACTAAATGTGTTACAAAGTGCAAACCACAGGGACCATCCGTGTGCTTTAAAAAAGCTTGGGACTAAATCCAAAATTTTGGTTAACCACAGAGACCATCCATGTACTTTACTCTTCCTTAAATTAAATCAACACAAAATTGTGTTCATGTTCGTTCGTTTATTATATAAACAAACATAAACGAACTTCCCGTCGAACAAGTTCACAAACAGTTCATAAACATTCGGTTCATTTACAGGCCTACATATAATAAGAATCTAGAGATAAAAAAAAAATTATTACTGTAAAAATCTTACCATATTTTGCCATTTGTTGTAAATACCAGTTATATCCTTCTTCTTCCACACATCAAGATCAAACATATTCATCCCGTTAGCCCATCCACACGCATTCGGGTCAAAATTTCTCGCAATATGAGGATTCGAGAAATTCAAATACTTATCAAAACGGTGAAAGCTTTCTCCACACGTTTCAACCGCACCGTTCACTTTCCCGTTCAGATCGACCTTCCATAACCCCGTTAAGTCTTTTTGAACCACAATATCATCATCCAGAAAAAGAATTTTGTTCAATTTGGGATAAACTTGAGGGAGATAAAACCGAAGGTGATTCAACATTGAAAGATACTTCGGGTTTCGGTATTTTAAATTTGATGAACCGGTTGTTTGATGATCTGATTTGAAATAGTATTCTTTCATTGCGGCGGATTCGAGTTGTCGAAGAACCGGACAGTAGGATGAGTTTAGCCATTTGAATTCGTCGACGTTTTCCACGTGGATTGTAGCTTTGCCAGGTGGATTAAGTAAAAACCACATGTTCATTGCTCCGAAATTTAATTTATCGGAGACGAGATGAAAAACATGTTTCTCTGGTTCCTGTATTAGATATAAATAAGATCATTAGAACCATTAAAAATCTTACAGCCTCCAAATTAAATTTAAAAAAATTATACTTAACGTAGTTTTTGCAAATGAACAAAAACTAGCGAAATTTACCCGCTGCGGGAATTAGGCCAATATCGGTTTGGTTCATTACGGTACCGGCACTCGTTATGACAACCGAAAGAGAAAACAAAAAATATTGAAGAAAATTTATTACAAAAAATTTATATAGCAATGTCGAGAATAAAAAGATGAACACAATTGTATTCAGTTTTTTTTTAAATTAACGAACACGAGTTATTGAAGAAAATCATAATAAATACAAATTTAAATGGGTTAAAAGCGTATATTATTAATAGTATAAGGGGTAAACTCAAAATTAAACAAAAAAAACTCAAAATAAAGCCAAGTGACCAATCAAAGTGAACTCTATTCACAAAACTTGCAAGTCAATGCAACCTGGCCCATACAAAAGGCACGTTTTGGCATATGCTTAATGCTTACTTGGACTATAGGCAATCAAAATATTAAAGTTCACAGTCTGCAAAGTATTTATGTTTGACAGAACGTTCAAGAATCAAGATTATTTGTAAAAACAAGTAACTGATATTGCAAATCTTTGTACTGGTTTATAGACGACAACCCATTGTTAGGTTGAAACGTATGCCATGATATATGATGCTTATAAAAAAAAGAGTAAAATGCCATTGTTGTCCCAGAGGTTTGGCCAGTTTAGCGACTTTCGTCCAAAGGTTTGTTTTTCCAAATCTGGATTCAAAAGGTTTGAAATCTTGTCATTTTCATCCGGCTCGTTAACTCTATCCATTTTTCTCTGTTAAGTCAAGGGTATTTCCGTCTTTTTTGTTAACTTAAAGAGCAATTCGGTCTTTTTCACTTTATGTACAAGCATTTTGCATAATGTACAAGTATTCAAAATACCCTTAACAGAGAAAAAAAAGATAAAGATACCTCTGACTTAACGAAGAAAAATGAGTGGAGTTAACAAGCCGGATGAGAATGGCAAGATTTCAAACCTTTTAGATCCAGATGCGAAAAAACAAACCTTTGGACGAAAGTCGCAAAACTGGCCAAACCTCAGGGACGAAATGGCATTTTACTCGAAAGAAAAAAGGATACATAAATATATGTACCTTAGCATTCTTGATAGTCGAATTCACAACCACCGATGCAGCCAAGACATTATCAGAGAACAGAGCATAATGATAGAGATCTGGATTCTCAAGATTCTCCCTCCTTGGGAATACGCGTTTCTCCAACGGAAGAAGATAATAATCGATTGTTAGGCGCATGGATAAGCAATGAATACCATTTGGGATTGTTCTGGCAGCGATTTGACTCAAAAACATGCTCTATTTCTTCAAGCTACGAACTTGTTCATCTGCTGACTGTAGCATAGCTCTCAGCTTCCCCGTGACTAACTTACAATCATATAGCTGTTCTTTAGCTTTAGACAATAGTTGACCCATAGCTTTGATTTTCTCCGCAACACTAAGAATATTTTCATCAACAAAACACACTTAAAATTGTGCTATAGATGACAAAATAGGTTGTCAGATGGGTTGCTATGCAGTTAATATTGGTGATATATCACCGATATATCGGTCAGAATATCGGCACTGGTATTATCGGTGATATTGACCGATACATCACCGATTTCCCCATATCAGTACCTTTCTTCTTATTGCTGCTATTAGTGTTTTAAGTCTTAATGAATTCCTACTTGCTACAATTGTTAGTGTTTAGCAAGTTGTAAAAGGTTAATTTGTTAATGGTAGGAGAGTATACTAAATTGTTATTATATTGCTATCTATCTATATATATATAAATTCTGCATGATATTAAAATTACCAATATCCCACCGGAATAACCTATATCTCAAATATCGGCCTTTGACCGATATCCTTTTAACCGCATAGGTAAATGGTCAAAATGGATAAAGTAGGACCAACATGCCAACACTTTTCTTTTTGTCGATAAATACTTAATATAATGTGTAAAGTACAGTAGTACACGAAGGTCCCTGTGGTTTACCAAAATTTTGGATTTGGTCCCTAGCTTCCCAAAAGTACATGGATGGTCCCTGTGGTTGGCATTTTGTAACGCATTTAGTCCCCAACCAACAAATCTAAAGGTTTTAGCATGTCCAAGTGAGGGACTAAATGTGTTACAAAGTGCAACCACAAGGACCATCCATGTACTTTTGGAAAATATATGGGGACTAAATGTGTTACAAGTGCAAACCACAAGGACCATCTATGTATTTTTGGAAAGCTAGGGACCAAATCCAAAATTTTCGTAAACCACAAGGACCATCCGTGTACATTACTAAAACTTATTAAAAATAAAAAAGAGCCAAATTTGTTGATCCAAACATTAAAAACTAACAATTGTGTGAGTTAATAAGTTTAAAAAACGAATCCAAACAACACCGTATAAAAATACTGAATCAAATCTGTAAAGAGTATGTATTGAGTACTTTTTGTGTGAGCTAAAAAACTTTATTTTATTAGTTTGACCAATTATTAATAACATATAACTAAAGTTCATCCTTGCAATAATAGGCACCTACTGACCTGTGATTAAGATCAGCATCAGCAGTAGCATCTCCTAAAGCACGTTGACTTTCTTTAAGTTGACTTTGCAGTTCATGTGCTACTTGTGTCTTGTTTTTCATTGTTGCAATGCTCATATAAACCCTAGCCATAATCATTTGATCCCGGACCAATCGTATAGTTGTGTCAATGTTCTCGTTATCGTTCTCTTTTCTCCAAATACTGTACTTCCCAAGAACAGCAGAGTCAACCGACTTTGACCGCTCGATAGCCGCATTTTCAAGCTTTATGATGACATTGTTGTCATTTTTCACTAAATCAGCCGCTCGATTTTCGCGTCTTTTATCTCTCAGTTTCTACAATGGTAAAAAAGAGTAAATTTAATCATCTCATAAAGGGTATACCGTATATGTTACTATGGGGCTGCAAACAAACCAAACGTTCAGCGAACAGCTCGTGAACCATTCGGTGGGAAGTTCGTTTGTGTTCGTTCCTTTATTGGACAAACGAACACGGACAAGAAATTTTGTTCGTTTAGTTAAATGAACGAACATGAATAGAGGCCGCGTTATATATGTTCGTGAACGTGTTCGTTTATGTTCGATAGTTAATTAGTGTTTTTAGTTTTTATATTTTATTTAAATACTTCCGACCAATAAAATATTTAATACGTGTCAGTGTATCATATATTTTGTTCATGAACGCTTGTTTGTGTTTGTTTGTTTCCATTTGTGTTCATGAACGTCCATTTTCGTTCATTGCCTAAAATTAACAAACGAACACGAACACGAACAAGTTCATTTCCTTAACAAACGAAACACGAACATAAAATCTCGTTTGGTAAGTGGTCATGAACGAACAGTTCATGAACACATATATTTCTTAGCAAACGATGTTCGTTCGGTTCGTTTGCAGCCCTAATCCTTCAAGGAATTCAGATTGAAATATTACCCTCCTCGCTAGCTTTTCAGGCGTATCAACCGATTGAGAATGACCATCTAGAATTTTCTCCAGTTTACCTGCTGGGGTCCATTTTCTAGTACCTTCCGTTATCTAGTAGAAAAAACAGGATCAATTTTTTTTTTGCACAGCCAAAAAATCATAAGCATTCAAAGCCTATTGTTATAACTTTATAGTTTATACTAACCTCAGCGGGGCTGGAAGTACTATTGATCATGTGTTCTTGCTTCGGTGAATTTCCAAGAAGCTGATAGGTTGTTTTTCAGAAATGAATCAAGACTCAAAGGTCCTAAATCATCTGTGCTTGCCTTGATGACATCAATAACCTAAATTATATATATCGTAACAAAAGAAAATACGAGATTACATTGAATGATTGAATAACAATTGATGGATGAACATTATTACACTTTAGCAGCATACCCTTTTCGAAAAAAGAGATCGAATGTGTTGAAAAGCCAGCTTTGCTCTCCAATCTACTTCCTGCACTCTTGCTCAAAGTAAGTATCAAATTATTATCAAGAGTAAAATGTCATTTTCATCCCTGGGGTTTGGCCAGTTTTGCAACTTTCGTCTAAAGGTTTGTTTTTCCGCATCTAGATCCAGAAGATTTAAAATCTTGCTATTTTCATCCGGCTCGTTAACTCCATCCATTTTTCTCCATTTAGTCAAAGGTATTTCCGTCCTCTTTGTTAACTTAAAGGGAAATTCGGTCTTTTTCAGAGGTATTCGGTCTTTTTACATAAAGGGAAAAAGACCGAATTGCCCTTTAAGTTAACAATAAAAGATGAAAATACCTTTGACTTAACGGAGAAAAAATGGATGGAGTTAACGAGCCTGATGAAAATGGCAAGATTTCAAACCTTTTAAATCCAGATGCTGAAAATCAAACCTTTGGACGAAAGTCGCAAAACTGGCCAAACCTCAAGGACGAAAATGGCATTTTACTCTTATTATCAAATATAAATGAGAAATGAGTAAGAATAGTACTTGCTTGCCGATGCTAGTTGATAAATCATTTACATCTGCATAAGAAGAGTAAGATATTGAGAAAGAATAACTAAAGCACACAACGAGAAATCAAGCAGTCAATATTAACTCAATACGCATAAAGCTAGTGGGTGTTTGGGATTACTTATCCAAACAGTTACCTTACTAATTGCATATTCTAAAAGCTAACAAGCACTTTTGAGTGTCTGAACAAGTGGATGAATAGAAGTGCTTATGCTTATCGGCTTACTTTATGGTGAAATTAGTCATTTTCAATAAACAGGTTGAGATTGCTTACGTCAAACCAATCATTCTTCATGGATTCAAAACTACAACTTTACCCTTAAGAGCGAAATAAGTTGTTTTCAATGAAAAGTTTACAACCACACCCAAACACCCCCCAAAACCAACTCATCCAACACGAATATAAACCAAACAAGGCTTCATTTACTAAAACCCTAACCATAGGTCCTAACAAGCACATTTCAACAAAATCACATCAAATCACTAACCAATTGAAGTATACATCCCACTCCCAAAGAAGTAACCCACGGGAGCAAGAACTAAAAGCAACATAATAACCACAATTGACATCCACGATCCACTTCCACCACTGTTCCTCCGGCCACCTGACATTGAATTCCCCCTCTTAAACGCCATTGTCGCCATATCCCCTACAAAATAATACAAATCATCAAAAATTGTTCTTAAATCAATGCATACATTCAAAACACAACACATCATCATCATACTCAGTAAATCCCACCAATAGCAAAGCTAAGGTAGGGTCTGAGGAGGGTAAGACGTGACAACCTTGCCTCTACCCTGTAGGAATAGAGAGGCTGCTTCCAGTGAGACCCCCGGCTCAATAGTAGTTTTGCATCAAGCCTTGGACACAAGGCACATAACACTCAGCACTTAAGACAAAGGCCGATTAGTGCATGTATTCCCTTGTCTTTCGGCTATCAACACCACCACATGATGCATGATTAACCATCCCCCTCTTATAGCGTTATTCAAAACACAACACAGTTGAATCGAATTGGATCAAATTGAACCAAATTACCCAACGGATAGAGAGATCAAGTAAACGAATATCACTACTAGAACTAAAACCCCTAGTATTACCAAATTACATTTGCGAATTGAACACATAAAGTTGAAAAACACTAAAAACATAACAGACATGAATCAAATTGAATACATCTACCGGGAATAGAGGAAGGTCAAGTGAAAGAGTATCAGTTCTCAAATTAAAACCCTAACTTTATCAAATTACAATGGCGAATAACATATAAAGTTGAAAAACACACAAGACACAAAACAATTGAATCAAAGTACCAAACAAAAAGTAAGATCAAGCAAACAAGTACCACTTCTCGAACTAAAACCCTAATTTTATCACATTACATAGGCTAACTAAACACGAGATGTTTCAAGTATCGAAACGATGTCGTTTTACTGGAAACTGTGAATTGCGAGTGAAAATAGAGATTTAGAAACTGAGATCTGCAACAGTGAATATAATTTTGTTCTTAAAATCAATACATACATTCAAAACGCAACACAATTGAACCAAATTGAATCAAATTGAACTGAATTACAATCAGTTCTCGAACTAAAAAACTAATTTTATCACATTGCATTCACGAATTGAAGTTAAAGAAACACAAGATGTTTCAAGTATCAAAACGATGTCGTTTTACTAGAAACTGTCAATTGCCAGTGAAATTGAGATGTAGAAACTGAGATCAGCAACAGTGAATACAATTTTGTTCTTAAAATCAACGCATGCATTCAAAACACAACAAAATTGAATCAAATTGAACAAAACCGAATCAAATTATCAGAAAGAGTAGCATTTCTGGAACTAAAACCCTAATTTTATCACATTACATTGACAAATTGAACACATTAACTTGAAAAAACACTCAAAACACAACACAATTGAATCAAATTGAACCAAATTTAATCGAATTACCTGATAGAGTATCAGTTCTCGAACTAAAACCCTAACAATATCACATTACAATGGCGAATTGAATTGAAGATATAATAAAGTAGAAAAACACAAGAACTTTTGAGTATCGGAACGGTGTCGTTTCACTGGATATTGTGAAATTGAGGTGCAGAAATTAGAGATCTGAAATGGTGGATATGATGATTTTGTTAATGTTTTAGTGATGAATGGTGATGATGAATTTTAAAGGTTTTGATTGATGTTGTGAATTTTTTGTGATTTTTGTGTTTTTAATATTTTTGTTGGTTTCTGGTTTTGTGATGGAACGGTGTCGTTTTCGGTTTTGGGATCGCCGACACTCGTGCATATTAAGGGGCTGTTTGGCAACCCTCTTAATGAATAATTAAGAGGTGGACCTCTTATTCGGACAGAGGTGGACCTGTTTGGTTGTGCCTCTTAATGGCAAACCTCTTAATGATTCAGTGCTGAATCATTCAGATATTAGAACATGCTGAATGAAAAAAAAGACAATTGTTACCCCCTTTCACCCTCCCTCATCCCTTTACCTCTCTCTCGATCAGAATTCCCGGCGACCGGAGTCGTGATTCCGGCTCCCCTGAAACCCTCTCCCCTCTTGCATCATCACACACACACTCCCCTCCTTGTACTCTCCCAATCCTCGGCAACCAGAGATGATATCCGGCCACACCTACTCATCTCCTTTCCCCCTTCGATACCAACAAACTTACACACTCCCTCTTCACTCTACTCTCCTCTCTCTCACTCCTGTGAATACAGCCGACCACCACCATGTACGGCGGTGCGGCGGAGCTGGGTAACGGCATTAGCAGCATCAAACGGGGAAGCTCCGACTCCAACAACGAACAAGAGTTCCAGCAGAACTCCGGGACGAGCCGGCTGAAGAAAATAACGGAGAGAAAGGGGAAGAGGGGGGGGGGGGGTGATGACTGAATACTGATGAATGATGATGATGATATTGGGTTTTATAGAAAAAAATCTATAATGGGTTTATTTTGTGGGGAGGGGTAAAAATGTCATTTTACACTGTCATTCAGATATGGAACCAAACAGCACTTTACTGGTTCAGCACTTACCCATTCAGACCCTCTTACCCATTCAGACCTCTTATTCATTCAGCACTTACCCATTCAGATGTTGCCAAACAGCCCCTAAGTTTTGAGTTTTGATTGTGTGTTCAGTTGAGTCCTTGGAGTATACGGAGTTGTCACATTTGTCGACGAATTGAATCATTGATTCACTTAACTTTTATTTTTTTTTGTTTTTTACTTTGTAAACAACTAGTAGTTACGGCCATTGCGTTGCGACGAGACCGTTATATCAAATTAAAAAATAGATATAAAACGTTGAACAGTAAAATTTATACCAAAATGTAAACCGAAAAAAAAAATCCACACATATAGCAAAGACGTTGACACTACTTGAAATCTTGTATAAAAAGTGAAGCGCGTTGCGGCAGTACCGTTAAACCGAACAAGAATTAGATGTAAAAACATTGAACAACGCATGCACATTTGTGGTGTGTTAACTCGAAAGTCAATCAAATTTGAATTAATAAAATAATACTACTAATGATAATAGTTAAATAAATGAGTAAATTGCAATTTCACCTCATGTGGTTAGGGACGAGTGACACCTTTACCCCCTATTTCCCAAAATTTGTTTTCTTACCTCCCGACGTTTTCTGATTGCATTAATGTAACCCCTCAATGTGAAAAGACGTTTTTGCCCCTGATAATAAAAAAAGAATTAGAAGTAAATGACACATTTACACACTCTGCTTTACCTCCTAAGACATGTTTGCACCCTGTTTTATTATAGTGTCTTCTCTGACGATGTTCCGTTTACTTACTTAAGCCGCACGATTAAGGGATCTCAAACGGGTTATCCAAAATTTTGCAGTAGCCGATTGAAGGACAAAATAGAGTTTATGTGGGGCAGATGTTTGAACCCATGATTTTGAGTCATAAATTCATGAGTTTATAATACTTTGGAATGCTTTTTTTTTTTTTTTATACTAGAAGCTTCTATGGAATGGAATGCTATTCCTCTTTGCTACTTACAGCAATATTCAAAATTTTAAAATTATGTTTGGAGATTATTTTATTGTCGTATGAAGGACCATTATATTATATTATATTATATTATATTATATATATATATATATATATATTGATTTCGAGGGATGATGAATAGTAACTTTATTTTTATTAGGAAAATTGGTTTTTAATAAACCAACATTTGTCCCGTTGTTAAATAATAATCTTACCTACGTAATTGGTATACAATAATCCTACCTATCAACATGTTGGTACTCAATGAACTTCCGTTAAATTTTTTTAACTGAAGTTAATTTTTAAGTTTTATTTATTACACAAAAAGTCTCTGTAGTTGTAATTTACTAGTTTTAACTATTTTATAAAACAAAAAAAACCTCAAGGGACTGTAATTTACTAGTTTTAATATAGTTAAAACTAGTAAATTACAACTACAGGGACTGTTTGTGTAATAAATAAAACTTAAAAACTAACTTTAGTTAAAAAAAATTAACGGAAGTTCATTGAGTACCAACATGTTGATAGGTAGGATTATTGTATACCAATTACGTAGGTAAGATTATTATTTACCAACGGGACAAAGGTTGGTTTATTAAAAACCAATTTTCCTTTTTATTATAATATATAGTTTTTAATTATTTTTTTAATTTAATATATTATAATAGTTTATTATTATATTTACTTTTAATAACATATTTTTCTTTTTTAAACATATATTTCCTTTACCTTTCTTTTAATAATTGTTTTTTTTTTCTTTTTTTTAATATATTAATTTATCGATTAATTTACTTTTTTAATAAGTTACGTTTATAACTTTTTTCAAAAAAGTTAAGTACGTAGTTGTGCTTGATTTCTTTCCCTGACATTCCGTTATAAGTTTTGTTAAAACGAGGTTATACTCAAAATAAAGTATTTATTTGGCAACATAAAACGGTACGATGATAAAGTAAATCGTTTTAATGGTTTGAATTTCTAAACAACATGCTTTATTTTCAAATCACGTTTGTTTTACATTATCATTTGCTCGGTTTCGCCACAACGCGCGATATAAAAAACTAGTTATAATTTATAAGCGAGTGGATTTACATTTGAATATTTAAAAATACCTTTAGTAAAGTCGTATTCTATATTTTTCACCTTTACTTAACGCTAACTCTACCAATTAGTTTTCTACAACTACAGATTGGTTTGCGAAAGCTATTGTTTTGCGGAAACTATTGTTCAAAGTGTATTCCGCATCTGGTGGTTGAACGAGTCATAAGGATGTGTGTAGTAGTCGGAATACGCTTCTCCGGTGGTTGTACTATCGCCGGAGTGTTCGCAACATCGCCGGAGAAGACATTTTAATAAAACAAGGTGTAAACGTGTCATTGTAGGTAAAGCACAGGGAGTAAAATTGAAGTTTATTATATCAATATGGGTAAGATTACGAAAATGCCCTTTTGGTAAGGTTACAATTTTACCCCTCAGGGGGTATATTGATGCAATCAGAAAAAGTAGGGGGGTAAGACATCATTTTTTTAGAAATAGGGGATAAGAGTGTCATTCGTCGGTAACCATAGGGGGTAAAATTACAGTTTACTCTAAATAATTATAAAGTATAGGGTTATATGGTACTTATACTAATACTCTAAGAGAATATTTTTACTTTTAGAAATAGTCCAATTGAAGAAAACATAATGATTATATGTAATAGACCTTTGTACACATAGCTTTAAGGCTTATATATATATATATATAAACATTAAAAAAAAATAGTAGATGCTAAATGGCATCGACTCATTTGCCTACAAATTCAACCAACCAATCAAAACACTTAAAAATTAAATAGTAAAACCTCCTCACATATAATATTTAATAAACAATAGATAGGAAATAGATAGGAAATATACAATCTTATATAGAACAAAATGTTTTTCAAGTTTACTTTAATTCGGTAAAATATCAGTAATATTGATTGTCAAATATCAATTTTTTAGATTTATCTTACCATAAAGTTAATTTAAGAGAGAAATTGATTGTAGTTATCATCTACAAGGGGGTTTTCCCACATTTATTGGGTTTCCTCCTGAATTGGTGGATAGGCATTATGCCTAGTGGAGATGGATATGATCGGGTGGTTCCGCTGGTGGCACGATGATACTCCAGTGGTCCGTCAGTGATCCAAATTTGCCGTTAAAAAAAATTACAAATTGGTAGTTATATATATATATATAGTGTGTGTTATTATGTAACATCCTAAAAATTCGACAAATAAATATTTAGACTAAACAACAACCCAGATTTTATCGAAAGATTCGTTAAAGGGTTTTAAATATCTTTGGGCCTATATCTTGGTTTAAATTTGTTAAGGGACCCAAGTGTCATTATTGAAAGATGATTTTAATTATTTTGGAGAAAAGATATCGAACATGTGGGGTAAAGTTCTTGTACAAATAATCTTAACATACTAAACATACAAATTGAAGGAAACTCAAAAAGACAAGGTGACATTTTTGTAATTATCAATAACTATCAAAGTTACTCTACAAACATACCTAAAAAAACCTAACCACTCCCCCCCCCCCCCCCCCCCTTAAAAAAAAACCTAAACCCCCCACCCCCCCCAAAAACCTAAAAAAACCCTACCCCCCCCCCCCCCCACCCCCCAAAAACCTAAAAAAACCTAACCCCCCCCCACCCCCACCCCCAAAAACCTAACCCCCCCCCCCCCCCCACCCAAGCTAAAATGCTAAAAACTAAACCCCCAAAAAACCTAAAAAAATCTAAAAAAATAAAAAAAACACACAAATTATTTTATTTTATTTTTTTAACATTTTTTATTAAAAAATCGCTACTTTTAGTAGCAGCAAAAAAAAAAAAAAATTTTTTTTTTTTTTTTTTTGCTAACGAAATGTAGCGATTTTTTAATAAAAAATGTTAAAAAAAAAAATTTGTGTTTTTTTAGGTATTTTTGGTTGTAACTTTGATAGTTGGTGGTAATTACAAAAATGCCACCTTGTCTTTTTGGGTTTTCCTTCAATTTGTATGTTTAGTATGTTAAGATTATTTGTATTTGATCTTTTGCCCGAACATGTGAGTGTTTAGGGACCCAAGCGTAATTGTGGGTTTTGATATCAATTAAAAAGAAACCATAGGGCATGTATAGCCCTAACTGTGCGACGGCCATGAGGAGCAAACGAGAAGATGCAACTTGGCGGTTCACGACGGTTCGCTGTGTATCCGATCTTTCGACTCGCGACTTAGGTAATCTCTTGATCCATTCTTACATGTTACTATGTTTTGATTTATATGAGGCTATTTCGGTTTGTCTATGGTATAACGGGGAGTGTGTGACGGGATGTCGGTGCCATGTTGGTGAACGGTGACGATGTGTTGACGGATGGTGACGAGCGGAGTGTACGGTGGCGATGGTGATCGGATGTGGTTGTGACGTTCGGGGACGGGGAGCGGTGCGCGGTGGCAGTTGTGGTCGAATGTGGTTATGACGATGTAAGGGGTTCGGATTCGGGCGAGTGAAGGTGGAGGTTGCGAGGGTGAGCATTGGTGGAAGTTCAAGTGACAGCTAAGGGGGTGGTCGGTTAGGGTTGTGTGAGGAGATTAGGCCATTCGATGAAGATGAGGCGTGTGGTGAGTGGCGTTTGGCTGCGGGTAGCGATGGGGTGTAGAATATTGGGTGTTCGGAGACATGCGAAGTCGCATGGTGGGTTATGATGATGCGTACGGGTGGCGGCGATGGAGTCGGACGGTTGCTGTTAAAGATACATGGTGATGATGAAGGTGGTGTGCTCGGCCGATGATGGGTATGACGATGGTGGCCGTGATGATCACGGTGGTGTTGTGGGTGTGTGAATATCATATGGTGATGTGGGTTTTGTATGCATGGTTTTAGACATGGGATCTTGTAAGTGGAGGCATGGAGCGTATGGTTTGGGTTGGATGAGATTCATGGCTTGTAATGAGGAAGCATTAATAAGTTTTGCATGGAATGTATGTATGTGTGCATGAAGCTCCATAATTAACAAAGGAGTATTGGTGATTATTCATAGGTGACATGAATGGCAGATTGCCTAGAGCTTTGGGGTTTTCATGGTAGGCTAAATAAAATAATGCATGTACTGTTAAAGGGGTACGTATGCGTGGGGTATGATGAAGGTGATGGGTAATGCATGGTTCATGTTATGACATGCATTTTTTTTTATGAAATATAATCTCAAGTTAATATTAAAATGACGAGGATGATGTAATTGTATGACTATTGGGTTTCGTGAGAGTTTGTGGGGTGGTGGCACGCCTGGGACCGCGGTGCGAGTCGCGGGTTCAAACAGGTCGGGAGCGGTCCGGTGCATGTTGTAAATGAGACTGGAGTTGGCGAGTAGCTAGGCACGAGTGTTCGGGAATTTTATGTGTTTTATATTGTTTATAAACTATAAATTTAGATAGTAACTTAGAGTTATCCAGTTACAGGATATGCGTGGCAGTGCGTAGTTTGAGGCGGTTTGACATGTGGATTTAGACGCTTCGCAACCTGTGAGTTCTAATCCCCTTTTTCTTAAATATTTTCGGGGCTAGCATACATGCTTTTCATAGTTTTCATACGTGGTTACGAATTTTATATATTAACGAGTTTTGTGATTAAAATGTTTTATAAATGTTTTCCCACGAATAATGTTTTTATACGACGTGGTGATTAATCGGGATTTATTAGTCCTGCATGGGCGAATGACATTTTATTTAGTGATGTCGAGGTCGTATAGGGATTGGGTGTGGTAGGTGTCGGTATTAAAAGCACGATTTGTGTCGTGATAAATTTTATTTGATAATTCTACCATAGTTTTCGAACCTTAGTGGTAGCGAGATGGTGAAGGTAGCAGTTGTCAAGTAGTTGACGTGCTTTTAACATTATGTGTGTATTTTTTTTATGCCTTATGTGAATTAGCATCCTTGAGGTGGTTGACGTTGGTTACTCGTGATGGCGGCGTTACCTTCGGGGTGGCGTCAGGTCACGAGATGCGGATTATTAGTGATGGCGGCGTTACCTTTGGGGTGGCGTCAGGTCACGAGAAACATCACTGAGATGTTTAGATGATTAGCCCTAGTGGCAACGATGAACCCTTCGGGGTATTATGCGGGTGACGGACTCTTCGGGGTCAAATTGGAGGAGACGAAACCCTGACGAGGGTGCCTTGACGAGGGCAAATGATGATAGCCTACGGGCAACAACTGATGTGTTAGGTTCCCACCTTATGTGCTTATGTGTTTCACATTAGAAAAAAAATGGTGGGTAAATGATGACTATTTGTGTAGTTGACGAATGATGTTAAATGATATGGGTGACGAATGTTTTTAGGCCATTAATTGTTATGTCCTAGATACGAGTCGGTTTGGTTAATGGTCTTATGAATTAAGATCCATTGCAGGTTGTCCTTTGGTGTTTAAGTAAGCTGATCCATATCGGAAAGGATTACTTGTAGGATGATTAGACTGAGGATATGGGTGGAGTTTTGGGTTACGGGTTCGAGTCATTAAACTTTAAAATGATGTTAATGTTTTTTTATAAACATTGGTGAGTTTACAACGATGGTGTTTTGGTTTTCAAACAAAGTGTTTGTGATGTGTTTTAAATACTTCAACTTAAACTATTAGAACTCATTCAGCGTAGCTGACTTTTGCATGTATGTTAGATTGTTTTGCAGGTGTGTGATTCGAGTCGGTGTTGCTCTTGGCTAGCAGATAGGATTACTCGTTTATTTGGTGGAATGCATTCGACTTGTTAGAAATTAAATAACATTTTGACTTTTATTTAATCAAGTACTGTTTTAATGAAAATTTCCGCTGCGCATTTTTGAGAAAAGACTTATTTTCAAACAGTACACTATGATGTGACCCGACTGTAGGGTGCCAGGTTTGGGACCATACATATTACATAAATAATAATTATTATAAAACTTATCACGCGCATGCTTTCAAAATTGTGTAAATCTTAGTTGAATTAGGATGGACGGCCCTAGTCGAGAACACCGCCCCGTGTTATGGAGCCACTAATATTTTGTTTTAAGATCGGGATGTCTTTCCTAATGTGTTTCCGATTTGGTGAATCTCTCTCTCACACATACATACATACACACACGTGTATATATACACACATACATATCATATTGGCATTTGGTAAGTTTTGACAATTTTTGGTGGATTCTCTCTGATTTTTAGAGTTGAGGACAAATCAAATGTGGCGAAGATTTGGCATTTTGGAAGATTCAACAAAATTCAGTGGATATCCTTCACGTTAATAGGTATTTCCCCAAACCATAAAATCAATTACATATTCCCCCCTCCTAACCCTCCTTATTACGTATTTCCTCAAACCATAAAATCAATTACATATTTCACTTTTTTTAAGAAATTACCCAATTACCCTCAATATGTAAAAATCAATTATAGATCTCATATCCAGCAAGTTTTCCTCACATTTTTAATATCAATATTGTGCCATTTTTTTTTTTATTTTCCAAGGATATCCACTGAATCAATGTCTCCAGTGATCGTTATTTTCTTTTCTTAGTCAATAGCCAAGGACTCTACATGGATAAAACTTGAATAAAATGAAAGATGGGAACCGCCATAAAAGCTTTTCTTTCGTCATCGTCGACAAGGATATCCACTTCAAAACCAATCTCCAATAAATTACGGATTAATAACAGTATATATGGATGAAAATATGCGGGAAAGAAACAAAGGTTCACACAAAACAGAGCCGACTTTACTAACAGTCGATGCAAAATTCATGGTCCTGCATCGTTCGAATTGCCAAATAATCCCCTTGGATAAAATTTCAACAAAAAGAAAGTCCAACATGAAACTAAACACAAATTTACCGACCGGGCAGATTTTTTCTTCCAATTCCTTATCAATATGGCCAGATTTCACACACATATTTGAGTTTTACATACCGCAGTGAACTATACTAAACGATTACCACAATTCCCACAATCCCTTCCGGTGTTGTAGACGATCCAATAGGTGATTATGCACCCTTTCACAATTGTCAATAATTAAAACTTCCAACAAAGTCATCTTACAACAACAAAAGGTTGCAGTTACCATCAAAATCATTTATTATGGATGGAGTAGAAGGGGTTAAAGAATGAGGTTTTGCATTATGCAAGAAATCCAAGAGCCGGAAATCAATGCCGGGAAAATGGGATATGTAGTGACAAAAGGAAGGGAAAACAATAAAAAGAGAAACGGTATTGGCGGGAGTCGGACCGGCATCAATTGTGTGTTGAACATACGTGACGATGACGCAGAAACCGAACAACTAACGGTCACATCGTTTCGTAATTTCAACCAATGCGTAATATAAAAGTATTTAACAAAGTAGAAGAATTTGGGTGATACTACATAATCTGGGTAAATATGTAATTGATTTTACATATTAGGATGGGGAAATATGTAAATATTCATTTAATTGTTCATTAAGGGTAAAATAGTTATAAATAATAGTCATTTAAATGAAAAAGGGAAATATGTAATATATATGAGTTAGGGAGGGGAAATATGTAATTGATTTTATGGTTTGGGGAGATACGTAATAAGGAGACTTAGGGGGGGAAATATGTAAAAATCCCAACCATAATTAGCAAACAGTATGGTTTTAAACAAATAGTCAGGGTCCGCTCAATGTTTTTAGAGGCCCTAAGCAAACCACAAAGGCGTGGCCCCTTTGAATTTGTATAAAGAAAGCATCAGTTTTGCTTCAAAGTATAAATTAGGGATATATGGCAAACAATGATTGAGTGAATCGAAATATATATAAATTAATATAAAAAATAGTCGTTAACCAACCTGCATTATCCTTGCGGCACCGCTGATTTCTCCTAATATCGCCTCTAATTTCTCCTCAATCCGTGACTCCACTGAGCGGGATGAGCATGTGCGATGTTACAGTTAGCGAGGATGATGATGTCGGCCTAAATTGAATATGAATTGCATATTGCTTGAAGTTGGAATTGGCCTCTTTTATTTTAAAATCGGTTCTTCAGTTGGGCCTTGCAATAAATATTGTTTTTGTTTTGTTCATTTAGGCCTAATACACTAATACACGTATGCTATATAAAGATTTTGTTTTTTAAATTTGAGGCCCTGTTTTTGGAGGCTCTAAGTCATTGCCTAGATTTGAAAGCCTCTATGTCCGACTTTGCAAATAGTTACTTGAAGTGAACACATGAAAACACTAAATTCATCTAAGGCCTTTAACCAACATAATGTATCCACATCCAATACAAATTAGAAACTCAAATAGAAATAAATAGAACACAAACCCTAAACGCGGTTGTGATCACGAGTGTTTTAGCCACACATGTTAATGCTTGATGATGATATGTGTTGGAACACTTTGCCATTGACCTTCCTTTGTCGTTCTCTTGCTTCCAAAGGGTGACCACAATAGTTCAAAAACTCGATCATTATTGAAACGTTCAAAACAAACTAAAACAGTCCAAAACTACTCATCTGATGCAAAATATGTCGATTGGCTTATATCACACCAAACTCATATTCAAATACGCTATATGTATGTATACGCCAAGTACCTACGACCATTAATCCTTGGCCAATGTGTAAAATATATGATAGTCGGCATATTTTACACCAACTAGTGTATTTTCCACCTTCTCCAGATCTATTGTTCATGGCTTGTTCTTTGTGATATAATTCTCATAAACGCATGGAATCTCCATTGTTGCCTTGCACGTATAAGCATAACAAAGTAATGTGTGGCAAAGAACTAAGAGCACTCACAACGCTTTAATAAGTAGTGTGTTCTTGTTCGTCCATTCAATTCATACATATTTCTAGGGCTGAGCAGTATGTGACAACCGGTGATTTACGGATCTTAATTACGTGATTAACAAGCGATTAACGCGACGACGAACTGATATCGTACAAGATACTGACAGCGCCAACAAATATTAAATTAATTACGTTATGCAAAAACAGGTCTCGTAGAAATTACGGGCCGCTTAAACACGGGAAATTGAGCTTGTGGGCTTTGGGCTCGAGCCCAACACCCACAAACTAAACCTATAAACTAAATATTACTTATATATTTTTTTATATACGCACACGCATAAGAAGGAATCTCATCTGCTTCATTAGGAGTTCCAACAAACCCACTTCAATTTCTTTTGTCTTTACTTTACACCCACTTTACAACCGATTTCCCTACCCACTACATTATGCTTTGTCTGCATATTATTTATACTTACAAAAGAATATGAAGAAACCCACATTTTCCTTCATAATTGCCTGATCTTCAGCACATATACATATGAACAAGAACACAAGTTCATCCTCTCAATATACATATACAATATACAAACACTCAAGACCACACACCCACCCCACTCGATCTCTCTCCCTCTCCGTCTCTTCTTTGGCTCCGGCGACCGGAGTGACGCCGGTTAACCGGCTGATACTCACACCCGGCTTCCCCTTATTCTCCGGCGCTGAGGAATCGGACGGCAAGCAACAACCCAACCACCCCCTCAACCTTCGTCTCCTCCGACAAACGACGCACCCCCTGTCTGTTTTCGTCTCCGGTGAGACCCCCGACGGAACCGGCTCGAGTGCGAAAGTGAGACGGGAGAGAGAGCAGTGACATGAACGGGACCCGGGCGCGACAACCGGCGATGGCAGAGCCGTCGGAGATGGTGGCGGCATTGAAGGCCGTGTGGTGGTGCGGGGTGAACCGACGGCAGCAAGGTGGTGTATCGGGTCATGTTCCAGGTTCAGGTATGGTCAGTTTTTGGTTCGAAAGCTTTGGTTCAGACGACTGTGTTCGGGTGTTCGTTTCGGCTCAACGATGGATCATCTCGGTTCAGTTCAACGCCGATTCATGTTTGTTTCGGGTGCGGTTCGAGACAACTCAGTTGAATGGGTCAGTTTGGTCAACTCAGTATCGGGCATCGTTTGGTTCGGGTTCGGGTTCGGGTTCGGGTTCGGGTCCGGTCAGATGCGGACAAAGCCAGTCGCTTCTTAACTCTCTGTTCGTCTGCCTGTAGCCTTTTGAGGTTATCGGATACATATGAGTTTATATATCTCCATTTTTATTTTGTGTAAATTAGATTAAAAGATGAGTTGTGCAAACAAGCTGAGTTAAGTTATTGATTTTTGGAATCCAACCTGTTGTATTAAAAATGGACAACACGAAATACGAAACAAGAGGGCACTACACGAAACAACCATGAAACACATGTATTTCGTCCCACATGTATTTCGTCCTACATACAGATCATGTGCATGCATGTTGATTATTTGATAGAAACCTTGTTGTATATGATCTGAAATGAATAAGTAAAGTCTACTGTTGTAAAATGTGATGCTCACAATTGATGATAGGATTATTATAATGTTTCCATGACAACTGCTATACACTTGATTGGTCATTCAGATGTTGGATTTTGATGTAAGTTGTGGTGATGACAATTAATCGAATAATTCTTAGTTAAAATGTTAACTGTTATATATGGATTATGGTGTGTACATACATGATTAAGGTGTTATACAAAATACTTGTACACTGCTTGATGAAAACATGTTAGATATATGTAGCTAATATGTGACTACTTGTTTACCGTCCTAACAAATGATAACCATAATAGGATATGGTTGACCAACATAGGACAAACGCTTTATCTACCGAACAAATCAAGGTGAGTTCACACTCTTACCAAGGCATGGGATTCCCGGGGTTGGGAATGGGATTGAATGATTACTTGTACTCACATCATTACTAGACTAATTACAACGGTCCTCGGTTTGGGAAGGACACTAGTATTAAAACCTATGTAAAACATACGTACTGTTGTCCTCGGATTGGGAAGGACACCAGCACTAAACCTGCGCTAAATCTACGTACTCGATACGTACTGTCCTCGGATTGGGAAGGACACTTACATAAAATACAATTCTTCGCACACATGCCTGGATTGGCCGCGATACATATACAACTCTTCGCACACATGCCTGGATGGCCGCGATACATATACAACTCTTCGCACACATGCCTGGATGGCCGCGATACAAATACAATTCTTCGCACACATGCCTGGATTGGCCGCGATACATATACAATTCTTCGCACACATGCCTGGATTGGCCGCGATACATATACTAACCTTCGCACACATGCCTGGAAGGCCGCGATACAAATGTAACTATTCTATAATACATGGGAAACCCCCACTAATCTTCGCAAACATGCCGGAAAGGCCGCGATACAAATAAATACGATACATTGGGTACTAAACAAACATACGGATTATGAAACAAATACGATAACTAAACAACCAACTGTGAACTCGCTCAACTTTGTTGTTGATTTGTTGCTACATGCCTTGCAGGTCATTAGGTACTCATGGAGCTTGCACGAGGAAGCACAGTCGTTGTGGGACATGGATCGTGGATGCCATGTTAAACATTTATGACATTTCAAACTTAATACTTATGTTGGGTTTTACAGTTATGCTTCCGCTAAACATTGATACTATACTTTTGTTTTGAACACCTTTCATATTGTTTGGTTGAATTACATTTACTACATACATTGTTCAATATGATTGGTGGCTCGATCGTGGTCGCGTCACGCCTCCAAGCGGCGATACTCCGCGTGGTGGATTTTTGGGGGTGTGACACAGTATACGGTTCAGAACCGCCAGAACCGGGGAACCAAACCAGATCCGCTAGATCCAAACCGTATTTTTGTATATAGAGTCCGGTTCCGGTTCTTAAATTTGGGTAAAAACGGTTCCCAGTTCGGTTCCGGTTAAAACCACGGTTCCGGTTAAAGAACCGCTAGAACCAGTTGGGATTATAAATATTTAAAACCCTATTTTATTAATGGGCTTTTCAACATCATACGACCATCCTAATTCTTATTCTCTCCTCTTATATATTCATTCCACAATCTCATCTTTCATTTTCTAATTCTTCTCCATCTCTCAACCCTAACCCTAAGAGCATTCACATCCATTCCACCAAATGTTGTGAGTGGAGTTTTTATAATGTAAAGAGTATAAAAAGTGGTTTTGAGTGGAGGAGAGAGAAAATGTTACTGTTCATCTGTATATTTGAGGGGACACTGTTCACCCCCCTATAATTTTTTAATATATTTTGAAATTGGTTGTGAGTGGAGGAGAGTGAAAAGGTAATGATAAATGTATAAAAAATATTATTTAATTGAAAAGGATAGAGAAAATGTAGTGTTTTTTAGTGTAATTTAGGGTGAAAATATGGTGGAATGAATGTGAATGCTCTAATTGCTATCATACAAGTTCATATCCATCAACACCCTGCAAATACAGGTACGCTATTCTACATGACCTTTTTTTATGATTGCATATATTTTCTTTCTAGATGTTTGCTTTTCTGATTCATATAGTTTTCTGTATGTGAATAAAAAATGAACAAAAATAATCAAATCAAAGTTGATCAAATTGTAAATGTGTATATAAATAGTGTATTGCTTGGTAAATACAGTTGATTACTGATCAATCTATTCACGTGAACCAAATACAGTAGATGCATTATTCGTTTATTTTTTTTAATTGCCAACACTTGGTTTCATTTAGATGTTTATGACAAGATTGAGAGGATGAAGATCGAATGAAGTTTGAATATGTTTGTTTTAATTGTTAACACGATGGTTGTAATAGTTTTATTTAGAGTTTGTTTTATGACTTGAAATTTTTTTATTGTTGCTTTGCTACTTTTATTTTGGTTGGTTTGAACCTTGAATGTTGCAACTCTTAGTTAATGTTTTAAATGGTTTGATTTGTTTTTATTGAATTGTTAATTTTACGATTTAATTGTCAACCGGTTCCCGCGAGAACCGTTTACACGAGAACCGTTTAACCGGTTCGGAACCGAACCGGAACCATTATAATATGGTTCGGTTCCGGTTCTTAAATTTGGCAATTAATGGTTCCGGTTCGATTTGATTCGGTCCGGTTCTAAACTGTTGCACAGCCCTACAGATTTCCCTAACACTTCAATAAGTAAAGAATGATATGCTTTTGTTTGCAGGGGCGCAGTCAAGCGGTAAAGGTTTGACTTTTGAGATCCCTTTTGTTATTCAGTCCATGACTCCATGTGCTTGAAATACCTTCTGGGCCTAAACTTTGGGCCCCATTGGGCCTCACATTTTCATTTCAATGTTTTAAATTTCTAAGGTAGTCACGACAATATTAAAATAGCCAAAATGTTGTTGAAAGTCTTGAATATGTGTTATACATGAAGGATAGATGTATCATATGTATATGTATATGGGTGTCCTAACTAACTCAATCCATAAAGTATGTGGCCTTCTCGAGTTTTTGTATTTTTTAACGATAAAATTGGATCACTGACGGACCACTTGAATATCATCGTGCCACTAGCGGAACCACCCTATCATATTCATCTCCACTAGGCAATAATGCCTATACACCAATATGGGAAAAACCCACTTGTGGAAATCGAACACAGGACCTCATGGTTCCTAAGCCTTACCCCCCCCCCCCCCCCTTTTTCAAGATGCCATTAGGCTATAATGCCATGGGCTCTCGAGTTTTTGTTAATTTACATGTTTAGTGGTCCGATCCGGTTTAAAACGTGAAACATGCCCTTTAAACTTTATTGTTTAAACTACTTTTACCATAAATATTAATACATACTAATGATTTTAGAAATAAAAAGGTGGTTTAAACCACCAAACCGCTAAACCGGTTGGTCAACCAAACCACCCAAACTTGCTGGTTTGATTTGTCGTTACTTCGAGTTTGTGGTTAGTATTTGACTCAAATTTTTCGTCAAAACCATAAACGCTGAAAATTCTCCGTTTGTGGTTACTTCGAGTTTGTGGTTCGTTTGTGGTTACTTCGAGTTTGTGGTTACATACGACCTAAATTTCATCAATGGCAAGATGGACGTTTTCAATGGTTAATAAGTCATATTCATCATACGAATTTCAATAATTATATATGGGTTTTTTTATTATAAAAACATGAAGTTTTTGTTATTGTACAATTAATAAATAGAGAAAAATGCCCGGATAGTCTCTGTGGTTTCGCATTTTTTCACCTATAGTCCCCAACTTTCTAAAATTACCTGAATAGCCCCCAACTTTTTATTTTTTGTTCCCGGATAGTCCCTGGGTCTAACTTTAGTTTGTTTTCTCTGTTAAGTGGGTGTGAAATTACAAAAATACCCTTAATGAAAAAACAAAACAAATTACACCTCCCCTGCTATATAATCCCTCCCTCTCGATCACAACACAAACCCTCCCTCCTAATCCCTCCCTCTCGATCCTCTCGGTCAGGTGACCGGAGCAAGACACCGGCATATAGACGGACCTCCTCGTCCGTAAGTTGTTTTGTTTTTAGAAAACAAACTGAAGTTAGACCCAGGGACTATCCGGGAACAAAAAATGAAAAGTTGGGGACTATTCAGGTAATTTTAGAAAGTTGGGGACTATAGGTGAAAAAATGCGAAACCACAGGGACTATCCGGGCATTTTTCTCTAAAATTAAAATCCCATATTCGAAGTTGGCTGCGTGAGATTTGTTTAATATAGACTTTGGTGGTGTTTGTTTTTTTGGCCAGAAGCACTTCTGGCCACTTATGTCTGCGCCGCGCAGACGCGGGCAGAGGTTTGGAGTCCGCGGCTTGTTTGTTTTCTCGCAGACCTTTCATTAAAAAAGGTCTGCGAGACCTCTTCACCACACAGACATGATTCCATGTCTTCTTGGAACCTCTTCTTGGCAGACCTCTTCTTCCACCACCTCCACCACCACATCCCTGCCACCACATCCACCACCACATCCCTGCCACCATATCCCTGCCCAAACCTCCACCACCACATCCCTGCCCAAAAACCCCAAATCGAACCAAAACCCCCAAATCAATATCGTTGAGAGAGATACCCGTAGAGAGAGAGAGAGTGAGAGAGATACCCGTAGAGAGAGAGAGATCGGTGGTGGTGGTGCTACCCCAAATCGATACCCGTAGAGAGAGAGAGTGAGAGATACCCGGAGAGAGAGAGTGTGAGAGAGATACCCGTAGAGAGAGAGAGAGAGATCGGTGGTGGTGGTGCTACCCCAAATCGATACCCGTAGAGAGAGAGAGTGAGAGATACCCGTAGAGAGAGAGAGAGTGAGAGAGAGATACCCGTAGAGAGAGAGAGAGAGATCGGTGGTGGTGGTGCTACCCCAAATCGAACCAAAACCTCCACCGGCATCTCAAAACCACCGGCCGGAGAATCGCTGCAGACCGGAGGTGTGACATGGCGGAGGAATCATGACTGGAGAGAGTGAGGTGCCGGAGGGAGAGACTGCAGACCTTGGGGTCGATGGTGGGGCTAGGGTTTAGGGTGGAGAAGAAGGTGGGGGACAGATTGTAGAGAAAGAGCAGAGAGAAGAGTTGAGGAGTGAAAAGTGATTTTGTAGTAGAAAAAAAAAACAAACCCTCTTCTCCTTGCAGACTGCAGACATTTGGTCCACCTCTTCTCCTGCAGATGCCTGCAGATGTGGTCCGCAGACTGCAGACCTTTTCCCACAGAAAAAACAAACAGCACCTTTGCGTTTCTTTCCTTTTCTTCTGCTTTGGGCCAGGCCCAATTATTTATCATTTTGAATTTGATGTGTATGATTTACTGATAAATGTAAAATTTGTTTCTATTGGAGTGTTTTTCGAGTATTCACATCTCATTCTTTATACTTCGAGTGTTTTCTGAGGATTTACATCTTATTCTTTATATTTATCTCAATAATAAAATAAAAAAAAAAACTCAAAAAACTATTCTATCTCATCCTTTATACTTATACCTTATCCATATATTTACAAGGAAATTAAAGTGAGTTCTTGTATAAGAAAAACTAAAGTAAAACCTTATATTTTTATGGATAAGAAATGGGATGTGGGAGGACTTTAAAGAATGAGAAATAAAATTTTGAAATAATGATTTTTAGTTAAATTATATGGATAAGGATAAGGATAAAGAATGTGTTGTGAAAGCTCTTACAAATTAAAGAAATGTCATGGTATTAAATGTGACATTGAATGTCACTTTTTTACTTACGTTTGGTTTTCAGTGATTGTTAAACACTTAACCTTGGTTAGACCATGTGTAGTGGTAAGTTGCTATAATGCCCCCACCATGGGGCATTATCCGACACGTGGCATCCTAGTCAGCGTTGGGGCATTATAGCAAAAGTGGCGTAGTGGGGCATTATGCCAATAACCCCCAATTCAATCATTTCACAATTATTTTTTTTAATTTAAAACATAAAAAACTTCATTAATTTAAAAAAAAAATTACACTACTTGAAATTAAAAAAAACAGAAAATAAAAAAACAGAAAAATAAAAAAACCGAAAATAAAAAAAAAACCGAATATAAAAAAAACAGAAAAAAAAACCGAATATAAAAATATGATCTAGAGTCCATATTTTTCTCGAATTTTTTGTCGACGCATTTGCGCAAGGATCAACGCGTCGCCTTGGAGGTGGTCGATTGTTTTGCGGTTGAGTTGTGTTCGGGTTCGTGGGTCTTGCGGGGACACCAAAAGGGGGTCGAAATGGATGCATGATTGTATAAAAATGTAGGAGAAAGTGGATGTTTTTTTTATAAAAAATAGAAGAAAAGTGGGAGAGAGTAGGAGATAAAGTGGGTTTTTTATAAATAATGGGTTGATATATATAGTGGGGTAATTTATTAAATTAAAAAAAAAAAAAAAACAACTTTTGACCGTTTGCCAACGGTCCTTTTCCTCGATCCTCGCAAACTTTCAGCGTTATTTTAAAAACGCCAAACCGAATTTTTTTGAAAAAAAACGCCCGGTCACGCCCCCTGTAATGGTGACCGGGGCGTTTTGCGGCGTTATTTTCGAAATTTTTTTAAAGAAAACGCCCCATTACGGGCGGTCTTATGAATCTATTTTTTAACACTTATTTAGTTTTTATCTAAGTTAATTACAAAGATGGCCCTTGTAGTGTGCAAACCTACCACCAATTCACCACCGCACCACCACCCCACCTCGTCTTCTTCCACATCTCACTCCACCCCCTTTTATTCTTCATATTTTAGTTTGGAACCAATTTTCCGTTCTCACATTCATGAATAATCTGAGGTCTATTATTGATTTGTTTAGAAAGGTTCGATTGAAACAAATTCTTACAACTTCTCGCTTTCTAAATCAATCTATTTAAAGTAGGGGTGGCAAAAGTGATGGGTTGGGCAAGTTTGGGTCGGGTAAATTTGGGTCATGAGTTAGAATGGGTATAGGTTATGATCATGGTTGTAAAAGTCCCGCCTAGCGACTTTTGCAACCATGGTTATGATAGATTTGGATTAGGATGGGTTTTTCAAGAAAAAAAGGTTAGGATGGGCATGGGTTAGGATGAGTTTGGGTAAAGATGAGTTTATTAAATCTTAAGATGAGTTTGGGTAAATATTTGTTCGACTTTCGATGATGACAGACAAAAAAATAAAACATAAAAATTAATAAAACAAAAAAAATTGAAAACCTTAAAAATAAAAAAAAATCAAAAAACAAAAAAAATAAAAAACAAAAAAGGTAAAAAATAAAAAAAACGTTAATAAAATAAAAAATAAGATAAAAATCAGAAAAAGGTAAAAAATCTAAAAAAATCCAAAAAATTAGAAAAAGGTCAAAATCCCAAAAACAAAAAAATCAGAAAAATAAAAAATCAGAAAAAAGCTAAAAAATTTAAAAAATGTAAAAAAAAAACAAATAAAAAAGTAAAATATCAAAAAAATACAAAAAAATCAAACAAACTAAAAAAATTTAAAAATCCCAAAAAAGAGTTAAATGCCATTTTAGTCCCTATGGTTTGGGTCATTTTGCCAGTTTAGTCCAAATGTTTCATTTTTCGTCTGTGGGTTCAAAAAGGTTTCACTGTTGTCATTTTAGTTCACTGGGTTAACTTCATCCATTATTTTTGTTAACGAGAAGGACAATTCGGTCATTTTATATGACCGAATTACCCTTCTAGTTAACAGAATTACATATAAAATAACCGAATTGACCATCTCGTAACATAAATAATGGATGAAGTTAACCCAGTAGACTAAATGTAACATTTCCAAAATTTTTATTTATAAAATTTAAAATAAAATATATAGAAACTAATATTATTAAACAAGTAGATTACGGGTAAGTTGACTGTTAAAAATATGAAGTATTTAGACGAACATAGGAACCGTTTAATAATTATAATAATAAAATACATAATAATTAACCTTATTCCGTTTTTAATAAAACTTAGGTCAAAATGTAGATAAAAATAGTCTCGTTCTAATGACATATTCATGGTTTTATAAAACGACATATTTTAAAAATTATAAGTGATAAATGAGTGAAGCAGCTGAATTAATTATAATAATAAAATAATATTAAAATTTAAACTAACTTTGAAATCAAATATGGAGGGTACTTGGAAGATATCGATCAGAAGCAATCAATTCAACTTGGTTTCCAAGTTAGAAAAGTAGTATAAATAGGAGCAACATATGCACTTTCACATTTGCTTTGTCCCTTTTCTTTCGCCTCCCTCTCTCTCTTTTCTATAATCTATTATTTTGCTTTAGTATTTCACCTATAATACTCCAAAGTCCTGTCTCGTTTCAAGTGTTTTAACCTCTGATCACTGATTCGATACCCTGTTCGATCGTTTTGAACCTAGTAGCTGATGTCAAAGCGCTTCCAGATAAAGGCTATGCTTTGTAAACTAAGTTGGGGTTCTGATCTCATGATATATTGATAAAGTTGAATTGGGTTATTATACTTAACATGAGTGCATTATATATTTTATTAAAAAAAACTCAGGAGTTATACCAAATATTATACCAGGAGGCCTGTAGTTAAACCCTAAAGTTACAAAGTGGGTCATTCTCTCTTTCTATCAAATTGCTTTACAAAACCCTAAATGTTTTCAGTTATACTTACAGTGATTAAGTCTTTGTATTCTACAAATTACTGCCGGTATTATGAGGGTTTTGTATACATTACTTGATAATCTTCACAATTGGACATGGGTGGCCAATGTGTGATATGACCATAGTCACAGATCCGTCGAGTGACAAGTACTTTGGAGTTTTTGTTAGATATAAACATTGTAATCGCTCTTGATACCGTAAAGTATAACAATATATATATTTTTTTTTATAAAAATGGAATGAACTCGCCAGTATTTCTTGCTGATAAAATGTTTTCAAAACGCGTTTCATGTAATTTGCTGTAAAGATAATATAAGCCAGCTATGGAGCACTGAATGCTTAAATAAAGTGGCTATAAATACCTGGATAAAAGAATAAATTTTTGTTTTATTTATTTGGGTTTATCCCTGTAAAAACATTTGAACGAGATACGGGTTTTAGCCCATTTGTTTAATATTAAAAGTTTGGTGTTTTTACAAACTCTGAAATTATTTCCTAACTACGATCCTGATGTTTTAATTCGCTGTCAATTTAATAAAACACAGGTACCACTTGACTGATTCGCGGCTCCCGCTCCCATGGTGGGGTCGGGGGTTGTGACACTAAAATGGCAACGGTGAAACCTTTTTGGACACACATACGAAAAATGAAACCTTTGTACTAAACTGTCAAAATGACCCAAACACATGGACTAAAATGGCATTTAACTCCCCAAAAAAATCAAAAATTTCAGAAAATAAAAAAAAAAATCAGAAAAAATTCAAAAAATCAAAAAAATAAAATAAAAAATAAAAACAAAAAGATGAAAAAAATAAAAAATAAAAAATAAATTGGACATTTTGATTTTCAAACTTTTTTTAGGTTCATATTTTTTTTGATTTTTTTAACATTTTTTATTTTTAAAATTTTTATTTTTTTCTGAATTTTTATATTTTTTTTATTGTTATTTTTTTTTTGGAATTTTTTTTAATTTTACTTTTTTCTTTAGTTTTTTTATTTTTTAACATTTTTATTGTTTACATTTTTTAAAACTTTTTAGTTGTTTTTTATTTTTCTGATTTTTTTTGCGGATTTTTCCTTTTTTAATTTTTTTTTATTTTTTGTATTTTTTATTTTTTTCTGATTTTTTAAATTTTTTAACATTTTTTTTAAATTCATTTCGTTTTTTTTTTATTTTTCTGATTTTTTTTGGGATTTTCTTTTATTCTTTGGATTTTATTTTTAAAATTTTCTGATTTTATTTTTAAATTTTTTTTAGTTTTTTTTATTTTCTATTTTTTTTAAGCCAACGTCTACGAACACTCAAATAAGAAAAAGAATCTGACTGTGATGCTTTTTTTTTGAGTCACCTATTTACTCAGCGTAATACCCTTCCTAACCCACGAATTATTTTAAAAAAGATATCTTACAACCCATCCTTACTTATCCTTAATTATTTCCCTACATATTCTGGCTCATCCTCATTTTTAAAATAATCCAAAATAACCTAAAATACCCAAATGGGTTTTTATTACCAAACCTAATTTAAAGCAATCTTTAATCTAAAGCCTAGGGTTTGGTCATGACCCTCAGGACCAACATGAATCTCCACGTCAGTGACTCACTTCTAATTCACAATTCAAACCCACTACCCTAAGGGTGTGGTCATGACCCAAACCATTATACCCTTATTTATTTTAATTTATCTTTGTCTTAAGAAAAAAAATGGTTACTTGAAAAATGGAAACGTGGACCATGGTTGTCATGATTTAATCCATGCAAACCATGATGGATTATGGAAGGGTGTGATATAGTCTTCCATTCATGTTCTTACATGGTGAATCATGTTCCAACCATAACCCCCACACCCTTTTGTCTTTAACATATACTAGTGTGTAAAATATAATTTTTGCATGCTAAACTATTTATGATAACTAGAAATTTTACCCCGCGCGTTGCGGCGGGAGTTTGATTATCAATATAGTACCGACACTCGGTATAGCAACTGAAAGAGATAACATAAAATCAATGGAAAAGGATCATTGAAACATCCACGTATGTATAAAAAACACTAAGAAACGGAATACTAAAAGAAAAAATATTGGTTCTAATAATACCAATAGCGGAAACAATATTATTCAGTTGGATTGGCTTTTGTTCATCACGTTAGGGAGAAAAAAAAACTCTAAATGGTGAAACACTTAACTAAATAAAAGTAGAGTAGAGTAATTAAATATGTATATCAACAAAGTTAAAGTAGATGACGTAAACATGTATATAAGCAAAGTAAACTAATTGGGAATCAAATTTATTAAGTTGAGTAACTAAATATGTATATTATGAAAGCTAGAGTAGAAGGACAACAAAGTTAAAGTAGAGGGACTAAACATGTATATTAGCAAAGTTAACTAATGAGGAATAAAGTTTATTAAGTACAAGGACTAAACATGTATATTATGATAGTTATAATAGGACTAAACACGTAAATTAGAAAAATTAAGGGTTAAAAGCAAAAAATTATTTTGACCAACCAGAAGTCGACACTTGGCTATGTCGGATTAGCCCACCGAAATAGCCTTTTAAGTGTATATATAATTAATCACTTACTGTTACCGAGTCACTCCGCTGCCACATGATAACATGCCTGGCGTTATGGGGTGTGGGGCTACATCTCAACGGTCACATGACCCATTAAAGTTAAAAAAAGTTCATCTACTACTTCACATGGCATGTGCTTAGACTGCTTGATGACACGTGTCATCTGATGGTCTCCTCTTTTTTTCATTTGAGCGGCAATCCTATTCAATCGATCCTTAAAACCCTATTTTCACACACAACCGTTTCTCCTTCTTTTCCTTCAATCCTCCTATTTTCCTTCAATCACGCGGCTTCTCAAACACGCTCTAATACTATGTCCTCTCTCTTCAATCAATCCTTAAAACCCTAATTTCAATTTCATACATCTCTGCATGTCCATCACTGTATCTCTCATAAACCCTAAATCAAGGTATGTTTTCTTCTTAATCTTTGATGTTGTAAACGAATATGTTTTCTTCTTATTCTTTGATGCTGGTGGGCTAGGATTTCTCTGTGACCATGACGGCTGCGGGTGTAGGTTCCGCTGGTGATGTCCTGACGATTTTAATGGTTCAGCATGTATTAAGTGGTTCGATTTGATGGAAACAATTGGGATTTAGGGTTTATATTCTGAATATTTTCAATTTTTTTTGTGTATACTAAAGGCCCCCAATTTTTTAAGGGTTTTCAAGTTTTGTTGTTAATTTCTGCAGTGAAAGAAGAAGAAACCAATAGAGTTTCCAGCGGAGAAAGGAGAAGTAATCATCTTATGGTTAACGAAAGCTTTATTAAACACTTCTAGGTATGTAATTTTCCCAATTTCTCTATAAATCTTCTTTATGTGTTTCGTTTAGTAGAAGTTTTGTTTAATTTCATTGTTATTTTACTTTGCTGCCAGTAGTATGAATGTGACTATGTGTGTAAATTAAAGAAGGTAGATTGTTGAGGTAAACCTCCAAACCCTTCTTGATTTTTTCGGTCGTTTAGACGCTTACCGGATAAAAGATACGTTCATTGTTATGGAGTTCTTTTTGGAAATTAAAAAAGTTTATATCAATTAATGACCAAATTAGAGATGACGTGAGTGTGTTGCTAACTTGCTATTTATTGTAGAGTTTCAAAATTTATACACCACTTGAAGTATAATGACCAAACTAGATAAAAAAAGAATGCCCATTAGTTTTGGATTCAACCAGAAAATTGTTTTGACTACAAAAGTCAAAAGGGGCATGGTTGAAGTTTTCAATTTTTTGATCTTGATTATGCTGTATTTATTTGCGGTGGCCATGGAAGCTTCTCCAACAATACAAACAATAATAGTGTGGTTGGGCATCTTCTACATTCTTCAATTCTTATGCCTTACCATGCGAATGGTCACAGGTGATAATATAAACACTACGAAAGCAATTGCTAGAGAATGTGGGATATTGACAGATGATGGCATAGCCATTGAAGGCCCAGACTTTCATGAAAAGACCGAGGATGAGTTGCTTAAAATTATTCCTAAAATTCAGGTGCCTTTGTGTTCCTTAATGTCATTTTTTTTTTCAAAACTGTTTGATTAAATTTTATTCTTTTTTTTAATTTTAAATTCTACAAGGTGATGGCAAGATCTTTTCCAATGGATAAGCATACACTTGTGAACCACTTGAGAACAACATTTGAGGAGGTTGTTGCTGTTACCAGAGATGGTACCAATGATGCTCCAGCACTTCATGAAGCAGACATTGGACTTGCAATGGGAATTGCAGGGACAGAGGTAATGATATAGTTATTCTAGCCTCTTATTAGATGGGATATTATTCAAATCCTATGCAGTTAATACGGTGATATATCACCGGTATATCGGATATTATTCTGCCTGTCTAACAGGTAATTATGCAGTTATCCTTTAGAGGGAGCCGGGAGGGGGTGGAGCTTCTGTTAATATTTTAATTTTATTTTTTAATGTACTTTTATGTTTGCAGGAAGTGCTCCTCTGACTGTTGTTCAGCTACTATGGGTAAACATGATAATGGATACACTAGGAGCACTTGCGTTAGCCACTAAACCTCCTACGGATGAATTGATGGAGCGGCACTTGTGAACCACTTGAGAACAACATTTGAGGAGGTTGTTGCTGTTACCAGAGATGGTACCACTGCAGTTTCTGGCTCCGGTTCCAAGATCTGAACCATTTCTTTCCCAAACCCGACAATGGATATGAAACAAGATAGCGAGTACATGATGTGTTGTTTTGCATTTGTAGGTTTTATTTTAGTTTTCTTTTCCCTGCTCCGAGGTTTTTGAATTTATGTTGTGTGCATACTGCCTCCCATTGTAAACAGATGGGTGATTATTTGGAGCTAGATTTGAATTGACCCACCAAAAGGAGCGAGGAGATTTTATGGTTTTCCAAAAATATATTTATGCTTGGTGGTTCTTGCCTCCATATATTGAAGTCTGCACATTAACCAAGAAAATTGTAGGTGCGAATGGTGGAGTAAGCCATATTTCCTCACTGTGAGGATCTTTCACTAGCCACGCAATTGGATCCGAAGCAGTTGCGATTTTGGTCAATTTGCAGTTAATTTCGGATTCTATAATTAATCTGTTACAACCCACTAAGATCTCATTAATGGTTCATGTTTTGAATGAGGGGTCATTAGAAATGACCCCTAGATTGCGTGAAACTGATGGAGCTTTTGTTTACTGGCGCTGAAATTGTCAAATCTCCTCAAGTTTGAGGCTTTTAGTGGGAGTTTTAAGATTAGTGAAGGACAAAAGACACCCACATGGGATATTAGCAAGGCTGAGGTTGTTGGAGATCATTAGTTCACAAGAATTAGTAGGATCGGCAACTTTTCAGATGAAGGTAGTAAGAAATCAGTTATATGGAATCTTGGTTTAACTGTTATATTGCAAGACGCTAGATTTGCTGTAGTAGTTATGATATAATAGTGTGTTTTGATATAATATTGTATTAACATAATTCAGTTACATTAACAATCTAGACTTACTGTATTAGTTATGATATAATACCGTGTTTTCTTTTCTGAATAAATGCGGAATTTAGGGCCTTTAACTTATGAAGCAATAGTAGCTTTCTTATCAGCTATAGTTTCAGATGTGTGTTTCCTTTGTTATTATTGTTTCCACTTTCAACTTTCAGGTGATAGATCTGACCAGAGGTGACCACCGAATCCCCAACTTGGGGCTCCCGAAGTCTTGACTTCTTCGAGAAATTAGAGCAGATTGGTAAGGGAACTTACGGGTCAATCACCCGTAACATCAATTAATAGCGATATGTATTGGCTTCATTTATAATCGTGAGTCAAGATTGGTGCACCTGGTGATGTTTTAACCAACAGAACACAACGCACCCATGCCAAAAAGCATTTTACATATATATCTATTTATATTCTTAAAATAGATCATATGGTACCGCAATTAGAGACATCATCTGGCCAACTGCCCTGCTTACCATTTTACGACCAGAGGTATTCTGCCTTTTTACTTATTGATGTTTTTTTTACTTTAATATGAAATTTTATAGTTCCAATTATACAATGCAAGTATCTTTTCATAGGAATACAATGCAAAAGCCTGAATGGACGCACATCTTGCTTATCTTGGTTGCACGCTTAAGTAGAGGATATTATGCAGTGGTGGGTTAGGGTTAACCTGTTAATGTGAGTAACTTCTTCTGTTGGCAAGAAGGTGAATTGGATTATACATCTAGATGATTTTGAAGCTAATGTTTGTTTTGATCTGAAAGATGTGTAAGAACATATTGTTGTATATTTTTTCATAAAAAATGGGATATGAGCCTATGAGGAATCTGATTTAGTTTGTGTATTTTTTTTGGTGCAGTCCAGTGGTTAGTTTGGCTCATTCTTTGTATGCTCACAAAAGATTACTTTCTATCACACTACATATGTCATCAAAATGCACCACCTGGTACAGGTCTACGGTTCAAAATGGTTTTGAGTTTACCCCAATTAAATTAATTGTAAAAAAACCATTACTCAGGGTGCAAGAATAGGTTGGTTTAGTAATCTATACTTATAATTTTGCTTTTTCTTATAAAAGTTCTTTCCACATATTCTTTTTCCTGTCTTTTACACTAACATTGTTTTTTATTTGCATTTTAGATGTGATTGGATACGTTGTGCATTGTTTCAACATTGAGATGACCAGTCATGAGGTTTGGGAAAGAAAGCCCAAAGATGAACCTAAAACTAAAAGATATTGAGTGGGTTCTTTTTATTTATAATACTTATATACCTATTTACTTATCATTATTTTAATTTTCTCAAGATATTTAACCAACTTTCTATGTTTTCAAGTGATGTGGAGGTCGCTGTGGCATTGTGGGATCAATATGCTAAAGCGATTGATGCATACTCTAAAGCTAATATAGGGGAAGTTCATGTGGTGTTACATATTCAGTTTGGCACGTTCAAGATCTACAAAGGTCATTCATCTAATTTACTTTTATATATCATTGGTTCATGATCATATCCTTAGTTTGTTTTTTGCATTTACTTTTTGTCTTTATTTTTTCTAGGGAAATAGAATGTTTCTAACTTATATGATTGTACTAAGTTGTTCAACAATACTAACCGAATTACTTTTAAAATCCAGTGTCGGAATCAATTTCAGCAACTTCTAGACAAAAACAAAGATTATGTTGTTCCGCACATCAAGATATGTTCACCTTATTCCCAGTGTTTTTTTTTTTTTTTTGTATCTGGTCCCTTCCCTCCATTTGCTTGACGAGGCAACAAAAACTTAAAATAAATCTTTTAAATTTACATCAATTGGATTTGGTTCTCTCTTTAAGGTATGATTTATTTACTGATTTTTTTTTATTTAGATGTTTGAAGACAATTCGAGGTGAGGCAAAATTATATGCTTCTTTAATTTTAAGGTTAGGTTTAAGGATAGAGAGACTCAGAGACCTGCAAAGGTCACAATGCCATGTGCCATTTCATCTGTTCAATTCAAATAAACAAACAACTGATCATTTTTATGCTTTCTTTTTTAGGGAAGACTATGTCCACATTACATGAATAGTTGCCTTTTTGGGTATGATCATTAACTATCAAGGTCTATGAACATGTAAACTTTCTTTAATATGTGATTTTAAGTTCTTTATTTGGTTTATTATTGATTAAAGTTCTTTATTTGATTGATTGATAAACATGAATTTAACCATCAGTGACGATATATCATGCAGTTTTCCCTCAAGTACTTGAAGACATACAATTCTTAGCTAAACCATGAAATGCAGTCTAAAACAAAACACATCCCAAGATTGTCCCAACTCCCAAGTCAAACCCATTCATAAGTTAAGAACTGAAATCGCTGCCAAAGGTAGCATTTGAGGAGTTCCAACCGATGGACCGATTTAACAAGTATGGTTAGTTGCTCAACCTATTGTGTTATTTTCTAGAAAGTGTAACAAACTATCATTTCTCTTTTGCAAACAATGTACTCTATGAACTTGCTTTTCACTCCAATCTCCATTGTGCATAAGCATGGAAAAACTTCCCTTTCTAGATCTTAGGGCTATTAGGTTGGACAAATCGAGAAAATCAACTGTTTAATCTGATGTATTTGAGCTTGCGAAAAAAGAACGCGATATGAGCAAACTATAGTATATGTCGTGCCAAGTGCCAACTAAACTCATAATTGTCCACAATGCACTTGAGTTCTTCCAATAATTGTTGGATTTGTACATAAAAGATCGATTTGAATAGTACCAAAGTTTATTACATTGCTTTCAACATTCAAGAAAGATAAATATCTGTATAAAAGTTTTGTCTGCCATTTGACATCAAGATGCCATTAAGGATCACATACCATTATGGATCATCATGTTTCATTTATGATTAAAAAAAAATTGATACTTGGTGGATTTGTTGCATTTTGGTTGAACTTTGTACCAGTAATATTTAAATATTTATGATTACTATATAGGTGTGTGGGATTATATTTGTAATTTAAATTTGTATGTATTTTCTTTTGTAATTCTCTTATTTTTAGACTTATGACACATAAATTTAATTGTCGAGTAGTTTTTGAACTTTCTTAATTGTGTTCAACACATTAAGTAAATAGTTGGACGATCACACTAGCCAGATTCTCGAGCCCATTTGCTACCTCATAACATGAGTACAAACCACAAGCAGTAAGCGATGCACCCCACGCACCCACATTGGGTTTAAAAAGAATATATATCACCAGTTTCTTAGGTTCTGTGTTATTGCAAGAAGGTATGTGTCTGGTCTCTGTACATAAATAAAGCTACTGTATAGAAACAACCTGGATTATGATTAGTGCAAATAGGATATGATTATGTTAGCTTGATTACAAAGTAAAAAGGTTAAAAAAGGTCGTGTTTTGGGGTTTGAGTTAATGAATTTGACACAAATAATTATACTGATTGGGAAAGTGTACCATGGTGTCTTAAGAAGTGGCCAGGCTACAGCCATTAAAATTTTATAATCGAGTGAACAACCAGACCAAGATTTTCTGGCTAAGGTCTGACTTATGGTTGCTAACATCTTTATATAATAAGGTCTGACTTATTCATATGACATATCTGTATGTGTGTGTCTTGAAATTTATTTAAGCATAGTTCTTGAAACTTTGATGTTTCATATGCATAAATTCTACAATTTTTGATACTTTGTATAATTTCGGTAGCTTTTTTCATTATAAATGCATAATCATGTCACGTTTTTCGTAGATTTTCGTCTTTAGCGAACACGCTGTAGCCGCGTCTTCTCAATGACAGAGACAACCGTTGAGGATTCACATGTAATGCGATCCAGGTATACATTCAGTTGTTTGTTTTCGTTCTTACTTCTTTCCGATTGAATATTTGTTTGTGTAGGTTGACATTGATTCATTATCTTGTATCTCAATTAGTCATTGGGGGTATCACACACATTGCCAGGTGGAGCCTGAATCATGTAAGCTGGTTGTTGATCTGGTAAAATTTGAGGAGCTGTCATTTTTGGGACATAAGCAGTGAGATTATTATTAGTTGGTTTCATGTATAGAGCTGGATTTGCAATTCCAAGTTTCTGTAGGTTGTGGATATGTTTCTAAATTCGATAATCGATAACCACTGCAGTTTCTGGCTCCGGTTCCAAGATCTGAACCATTTCTTTCCCAAACCCGACAATGGTTATGAAACAAGATAGCGAGTACGTGATGTGTTGTTTTGCATTTGTAGGTTTTATTTTAGTTTTGTTTTCCCTGCTCCGAGGTTTTTGAATTTATGTTGTGTGCATACTGCCTCCCATTGTAAACAGATGGGTGATTATGCAATGCGGGCCTTGCGATTCGATACACTTTGGATTCAGGTTGCAAACGGGTTCCAGTTATTCATGTTAATGTTCATTAAGGTAATATAATTGTGGAGGGTTATATCATTCTGATAAAGTTTTTATTATATCTTTTCATATAAATCAAGATATGTGGAACCCATTTGATGTTGCTTGCGAATTATAAATGTTGGTTCGCGGTCTCCCTACATAGATTGCCTTAAAAGATTTGTGTTTCATTACAATCATGTTTGGCATATTATCACACATTGTGTTGCATTTAGTAAGTTTAATTTTAAATATCTTTTATTAAATATTAAATTGCTATAGTGAGTGTCGATAACGTAATGAGCAAAAACAATGTAATTAAGTACGTAGAATGGAATTGATAATGATACCGTTTATATGGTTCTAGATTGATTAAGAAGATACGTCGATATCTTTTTTTTTTTGGGGAATATCACGACTTTAATATTCGAAGTTGCACTTTCGGTTGCTATGTCCACTCGGTACTATACCAAACCAAACTAATACCATAGGTTATTATAAAATACTTGGTTATGTGGGTAATAAGTGAGTTAGTGAAATACCAAATTGGTATTTTGCGGATTTGGTCCTTACTAATGGAACGTTGCTTTCATTTAAAAGTTTGTGTGTCTATGTCAACACTATTAAATGATAAAATTTATTGTGAGACCACCCATGTAACACACGGATACTTAGACTTGATGTGTGTTAATAATATTGACCATTCAAAAAGGGATTACATTGTAAAGGGTGTTATGGGCAATTTTTGAAATTTGCAAAGTGTTAGTAAATTTAAACTTTTTAAGCCATTATCATTTTTTGATGGTAATTTTTTTGGCAATGCCTAGACTTTTATGGTCATACTAGACTAAAAGACTAAAACAAGAAACTCCAGGTAACCGAATTTTTGGTTTACTTTTACTTTCAAAGTAAATAATCAATCAAATCATACTATCAACATAAATTAAACAATAATGTTTATACAATAAAATTATAATTTTTTGTTGTATTTATGTATTTCTATTATTGATCGAATTATCAAAATATGTATGGTCAGTTGGAAAAATGCCACCTTTTCATGTAGATATGTAGTAAGTGCAAATTCTGGTAAGAAGCAATCATTAGAAGAGATGTTGGTGGCCAAATTGCACATTCTGCAGGAGCTTCATTGAGCTTGTCTTATATAAGGTGTGTTGTTTTGGCCAAATTTAACTTACATAATAAGTTTTTCTTATAGAATTTTAATATATCTTCATATCAATTCTAATTTTCTAAAACTATTGTTTTGACCTTTATAGTCAAAGTAAGACAGGTAAAGGAGCAAGGATTAAATAAATAACTTCATTCACCTCAGCGAGCTGTGAATATAAGATTGTCCATGTATTGAGTCATATTTACAAGATTGTCCATGTATTGAGTCATATCCTAACCTTGGGCTAAAGAATCTCACTTTGTTAAAATATATGTTTATCATAGGCCGTCAACTTTGGATGATTTCTTTCATCATGTACAATCTTACTTGGTATATGGTTTGATTCGAACCTTGGGCTATAGAACCCGTAATCGCTTATTTCAACATCTGTCATCTTACTTGGTATATGGTTTGATTCGAAACTCAACAAACTTTAGATGCCTTACCTTATTTTTAGCTTAATTTTTTAAAGTTAGATTGAATCAAACTTCATTTGATACATTGCGTACCCCCGGGTAGAGAGATGGATTTCCTTACTTGAACGTTTATTTCTTTCAAAGGATTAGTTCAACAATTTTAAGTTATATATTTATGTGTTAAGCCACCTGCGAAACTTGCGGGGTCTTAGGCTAGTTTATTTAATATTTTATAACTTAAATGAACCACACAATCCATGTATATGCACAACACCGTTTTCCTACAATTTTTCTCTCTCTCCCTCGCTATCTCTAAACTATTTTATATATTTTTTAGAGTTAATTGCCCGGATGGTCCCTGTGGTTTCACGTTTTTTCACCTTTAGTCCCCACCTTTTGAAAATAGCAGATATGCTCCCTATGGTTTGTCATTTTGTTACTCGGATCGTCCCCTGACATTTACTCAAGTGACTATCCCAGTAACAAAATGACAAACCATAGGGAGCATACCTGCTATTTTCAAACTAACTGACATCTACTCAGGGGACTATCCGAGTAACGAAATGACAAACCATAAGGAGCATACTTGTTATTTTCAAACTAACTGACATCTACTCAGGGGACTATCCGAGTAACGAAATATAAACCATAGGGAGCATACCTGCTATTTTCAAAAGGTGAGGACTAAACGTGAAATAAATTAAAACCACAGGGACCATCCGGGCAAGTAACTCTATTTTTTAAACATGGATTTCCTTCTCGAGTTATTCCAATTCTGATCTTGAAGGTGAACTCATAACTACATCTATTCAGTTGGGTCTACAAGTTTTAAGTCAACAAACCGAAAGTTCACGACCGCTTACAATGCAAAAAAAAAAAAAAAAACAACGTTCAGAGACTAAGGCCACAATGTATATTAATTAAGGTTTTTTTAGTTATATAGTTTTTCAAACATGTCTTACACATGTAACTAATACATAAATATTTTTATGTGGTTCCAACATTTAATCGTTGGCTAAAGAAAACAGAGAGACGCATGGTTTTAAATGATTGTTACACACTTGGTAAATGGTTTCAAACTTAATTACGAATCTATGTTTCACACTTATTTAGGTGGAAAAAATTGTAGCCCATTAAATAAAACTCTTACAAAACTTGCCTAATCAAAAACCTATGGCCCACATTTGTCACCTATTTTAAATCTCATTGTTACAAGTTACAACCTAAGAACATGCGTAGTTGTTAGCCCAATAATGCTTCCACCCTGGGACGTTTACTGCCATGTGGCAGTCAAGTCAGCATGGGGGCATTATTGGGCGTTATTGCAAAAGTGCCGTAGTGGAAATAATGCCCAATAATGCTCATCCAATCATTACACAATTATTTATTTTTTTAAATTTAAAACTTAAAATACTTCATTAATTTAAAAAAAAATTACACTACTAGAAATTAAAAGAAAAACAGAATAAAAAAACGGAAATTAAAAAAAATAAAGTTAAAAAAAAAAGATGATGATCTAGAGTCCGTATTTTTCTCGAAGTTTTTGGCGATGCATTTGCGTAATGATCAACGAGTCGCCTTGGAGGTGGTCGATCGATTTGGACAAAAACTCAATATCCTTTTCCGTTTGCCTCGCCGCTTGCATCTCGTTAAACTTTTTGTTTTCGGCGACGCGTTCTTTCATAGTCTCCAAACGTTGGTGACCGAGGTCTCGAATGCCTTGGAGACGACGGTTCATCTCCTCGAAATCTTCCTTCAACTCGAGATCGGAAGACGACTCCACCGGGTTTTTCCCGGTTCACTTATATTTTCTTATACCGGGCGGTCGGGCCAACTCTTTGTAACGCCCCAAAATCTGAATGTTAATAATTGTCGTATGTTCTTATGTGACAAGTTATGAAATAAATAACTAGGCTATTTAACCTAGTTAAGGGTATGGTCAAAAGTATTAAATAATGAAGGTAGTGTCAGTTATGTTTTAAAGGCAAAACCCGAGGGGTAAAGTGGAACTAACGAAAAGTTGGGTTATTAAAAGAAAAAGAACACACACACACACACTTTCGTGTGTGTTCTGGATAGATCGATCAGGGGCTCTCAAGAGCCCCAAAACCCTAGTTCTTCAAAAGCTTCAATTTGAAGGATGAATCAAGGCCCAAATCCATAACCGAGCATGGATTAATGATCACCAACACGAGAGGATCATAAGGTATGTTTTAAATCTAAGATTGGTGATCATGGGTGAAGTGGGTTATGTTCTAATCCGTGAGTTAATATGAAATTGACCATGTACAAGGGTTAGAATCCTCGTGTAGAACATGGGTTATGAATGGTTTGCGTTAATTTGATGTTTAGAGGTGACACCCGTTAGTTAGGGTGAAGATGATGACTAGAATCACCTCCTATGTTCAAGTCTTGTTGAATGATTGATGTATTATGTGGGTATGATGAATTATTGTTAGATGAAAGTATAGGAATATGATGATGTTATGTTTAATGTTCATTTGGAATGATACATGATGATTAGTAGTTGGTTTTGATGGGTTATGTATGAGTTTAGAAGAATTGTGCATGAAATAGTTGTACGTTATGCTTAAAAGGTAGTACTCACATCAAGTGTATGATGAAATGTATATAGTGTCGTCCGTATAGTCGATTATGATGTTACGGGTATATGATGATAAGTCGATAGTTGAGTATGGTTAATAGTTGACTTTTGAAAGTCAACTAAGTATAAGAAACTTGATTTGACTCGTTGTCGTAAAGGCAGGATTATAGGAAGTCGTATGGTACATGTTATGTCAATATGCGTTATTTGTGATTATATGATGAATTACAAGAGTTAAACGGATATGAATATAATCATATGAGTTATGTATGCTAGAAAGGACTAATGAAAGTTAAGGGTGAAATATGCGATTGATATGATTGTTAACATGTACGAATGCATATGCTAATAGGAGCGTGATCTTGATGAAAAGAGAGTATAGGAAGCATGTCAAGACGGACTCACGCCTGAAAGGATAACGGGTCAAGAAAAGGCGAGGAATCGGATACGAGCACGGACGCATAAGGTAAGTGATTTCCGTAATCACTTCGTAGTACGATTAAGTAATAAGGTGTTTTAATTAACCATACATGATGTTTGAGGTCAAAAATGTGTTTAAGTCCTTCGACGTAAATGATGGGATTAAAGTTGACCAAAATGCCCTTGATGGGTATTTTGGGCAAACGATCTTAAAAAGTAGTTTAGAAGCAAGTTACTCGATTAGTGTAATGTTTTGGGTAAGTATGAAAGTGAGAAGTATGGTTTGTAAGTCATAAACGTTTTAATGCGCAATTACCCTTAACGGGTCAAAATAAGCTTTTGAACGAAAACGGGTGGAATGAGATGTAGGGCATCCGAGAATGAACCTTTTATGACAAATGACCTTGAAACTATCAATTCATATGAAGTTGAGGTCAAACAAACAAGTTATGAGGGTAAATGCATGAACGGGTAGAAATCATGGAAAAGGGTAATAAGCCGAATGCTTAAAAGTTATAAATTTCGGTAGTCCAAATGTTGGATCTTAACTCCATAAGATGGAGAATTAAATTACGGACGCGTAGGAAAAAGAATCGGGTAAAACGGACCAATAACGAAGAAGTTATGACCGTTTCTGTGAAACGGGATCGCGCTGGGAATATGCAGCAAGTTGCTGCAAGTTGTCTGTGAAAACAAGGGCCTAGCGTGACGCCAAGGGCCTTGGCGTCACGCGAGCCCCTCCCTGGTCGTCGAAAGTTGCTCGTTTGCTCAGTTTTGGCTTGGGAACTCGTTTAAACGCGTTTTAAGTTGCGAATGACTAATTTGACTCATGTTTTGTGACCATTAGGGTAAGCGTACATGCGGATAGGTATGTATGGATGTTGTTTATCTCTATACACGTATGTAGAAGTGTATGTAAGAGTGTATGCGCGAATGTATGTAAGATTATAGTGTGTAAGCGAGTACGTAAGGATATATATGAAGACGTATATGAGTAGGCAAGTATGAGACGGGTATATTGCAATGGGTGATTGAAAATATAAATGTAGGCATGTATGTAGGTGGATACGTATGTATGTTGTATAAGTATAAGTGTATGTATGTAAGGATGTATGTAGATAGTATGTATATGTAATTAAGTGAATATGTACGAAGGTATGCACGTATGTAAGTTGTGAGAAGGAATGGAATAAGTATGTACGTATGTATGTAAGTATGTAAGTATGTTTGTATGTAAGTATGTAGGTATGTTTGTATGTATGTATGTATGTATGTATGTATGTATGTATGTATGTATATATGTATGTATGTATGTAGGTATGTATGTATGTATGTAGGCATGTAAGTATGTATGTATGTATGAATGGATGTATTTAGGTAGGCACGTACGTATGTATGTAGGTACATAGGTATGTATGTTTCTAAGTGTGATCGCAAGGGTATGTATAGGTTGTATGAAAGTATGTACGCATGCATTCAATGAAATTGAGTACTAACGATAATAATATCATGCCTGGTGATGAAGTGTAACGCAGGAATACCAAGGAAGTCTCACTACGGATCGTATGATCAGAGGAAAGCCGGGATGTAAAGAGTTAATGAAATGAAAAGTAAACGTGTACAGAGTTAATGAAATGAAAAGTAAACGTGTACAACTCTTGTATGCTTATGATACGTACTGACGTTATGAATTTTATGTGGTGAGCGCAGGTAGTACAAGCCATGAGGATTACTAAGGAGTAAGAGATCGAAGATGTACGGGAATGTTTAAATATGTATTTTAGTTCGATAAGATATGTTCTTATATTATAAAATGAATCTTTAGAATGTCAAGATGTATGTCATGAAAGAAATTTTCAGACTCGAATTTCCGCTGCGTCGTTTAAGGTCAAACGTGTTAGGGTGTTAAAAGTTGGTATCAGAGCCCTGGTTTGAGGGAATCAAGTACGAGAAGGTAAGTACTTGAACTCAAACTTGTGTGCTCTTGAGATAAGAAATCCGTACAATCTAAGACTCGATCAAGATCCAAAGGTAAAGGCTGATGAGAGTATGTAGTTGTGTATACGTATATAGAAACTGACGGTTTCGTATGTGCAAGGTAAGCATAAGTGTTGGAAGAGGATGATCCGTGAATGCAGTCTAGGATGAATACTAAGGCAGGCAAAGAGGTAATAAGACAAATAGGCAAATGAGCCCAGGTACGTGAATTTAATATGTGGATGTAAGTAATGGTAAAGTTCATTAAGGGAAGGAAAATTTTAAGATGAAAGACAATGATAGTATAGTAATGAAGTATTGGAAGCAATACACGCGCCGAAACCTAAGTCTACGGACATAAGGTGACAATTACATGAAGGCACGAAACTACTATGTGGATTGTGTACCTGGCCAGTACACGAGAAACGTATGACGTTCGTGAGATCATGATAATTGTTACAGGTATGTCCGGTAGAGTTGGGTAGCAGGCGGGCATGTGGGTGAAATGGGGAGTAAGACTCTCGGGAAATTGAGAGTACTATGTAAGAATGAAAAACATGCCTGATAAGAATGAAGAATGTGGAATCCGTAATTAAGTACGGATCAATAAGATATGAATGATATGTTTGAATCCATGAGACGGATTCAAGGATGAAAGGTATAAATGCAATGTTTGAATCCGTGAGACGGATTCAAGGATGAAAGGCATGAATGTTATGTTTGAATCCGTGAGACGGATTCAAGGAATGAAAGGCATGAATGATATGTTTGAATCCGTGAGACGGATTCAAGGAATGAAAGGCATGAATGATATGTTTGAATCCGTGAGACGGATTCAAGGATGAAAGGCATGAATGTTATGTTTGAATCCGTGATACGGATTCAAGGATGAAAAGCATGAATGATATGTTTGAATCCGTGAGACGGATTCAAGGATGAAAGGCATGAATGATATGTTTGAATCCGTGAGACGGATTTAAGGATGAAAGGCATGAATGTAATGTTTGAATCTGTAAGGCGGATTCAATGAATGAAAAAGTATGAATGATGCATCTGGATCCGTGAGACGGATTCAAAAATATAAAAAGATGAAATTAATCCGCCCAAGAGGAAGTCGACAGTTTGACCATGATTGAGTCGAACGGGTCATAGAAGTAAGTATAAAGTAAAAAGTGATAGTATAATAGACGAAGTTTTGTATAAGTTACGTGTAAGATATGTGAGTAATTGACTCTTAGAAGTCAGAATGATGACGGGCTGTGACCCGGACAATAACTTGAGTATGGGCGGGAATGGTAAGCTTAGTAAGAAATATTGAAACGATGTAATAAGGTCTTCGTAAGTAAGCATGAATGGAAGGAAGTACGAGCGTGTACTTCAGTTGGCGAAATAATTAATTGAATGAAAGAATTGCATGTAAGAAATAGAATGTGTGGTACGTTATAGCAGGCACGTAGGAAATTGTGAAGAGTTATAGGTGGGTAATCACCTAGTGTAATGAATGTTTGAATGATATATGCTAACCGCTGATGTTGTTGATGATAATGTTAGAACTATTGATGTAATGAAACCAATCGTATTGGTAAAAGGACGTGCACGAGCAGAAGCTCATTACACGAAGGAATGAAATCTGGCCTGTACGGCTAGTACTCGAGGAGAAGATGATCGATCTGGGTTGCGGATCGTGGTTTGGGAAATGAAAAAGAGGTTAGTAAAATGTTTAACTCATGATTGAAGAGATATGAACTATTTATACATGTGAATTAAGTAATGCATGAAGTGAAAGCAATAGTAATATGAAATGAACGAAGCGATTTAAAAGATAATATAAAGGTATGCAAGGTATATGTAACTGTAGAAAATGTAGAATAAGGTTAACGTTAAAGTTAAGAATATACGAGTATGTATAGATTTCAAATTCAAAGTAAGGTCGTTTAGTCGACGAAAGCGATATGAATGTGCAAATAAACAGAAAGAAAGTTAATAATGAAATGTTGGAATTACTTAAGTAAAAAAAAAAGGATATATTGCACATGATGAAGGAATATTTGAACGAGGAATAAACCACAAGCTATGAAGGTTGTTAGAAATTAGCGCTAATAGTGAAAGCGATACTAATAAGAACTCCGGAACGGGTTCTTGGAGTTAGAAGATTTTCATTAGGATGGGCAAGTGGTCGTATGGATGGACTAGAAGAAAAGATAATGTGTGTTCGATGAAAGTGAGAAAGGTTTCGGGGACGAAACCTTGTTTAAGGGTGGTAGACTTGTAACGCCCCAAAATCTGAATGTTAATAATTGTCGTATGTTCTTATGTGACACGTTATGAAATAAATAACTAGGCTATTTAACCTAGTTAAGGGTATGGTCAAAAGTATTAAATAATGAAGGTAGTGTCAGTTATGTTTTAAAGGCAAAACCCGAGGGGTAAAGTGGAACTAACGAAAAGTTGGGTTATTAAAAGAAAAAGAACACACACACACACACTTTCGTGTGTGTTCTGGATAGATCGATCAGGGGCTCTCAAGAGCCCCAAAACCCTAGTTCTTCAAAAGCTTCAATTTGAAGGATGAATCAAGGCCCAAATCCATAACCGAGCATGGATTAATGATCACCAACACGAGAGGATCATAAGGTATGTTTTAAATCTAAGATTGGTGATCATGGGTGAAGTGGGTTATGTTCTAATCCGTGAGTTAATATGAAATTGACAATGTACAAGGGTTAGAATCCTCGTGTAGAACATGGGTTATGAATGGTTTGCGTTAATTTGATGTTTAGAGGTGACACCCGTTAGTTAGGGTGAAGATGATGACTAGAATCACCTCCTATGTTCAAGTCTTGTTGAATGATTGATGTATTATGTGGGTATGATGAATTATTGTTAGATGAAAGTATAGGAATATGATGATGTTATGTTTAATGTTCATTTGGAATGATACATGATGATTAGTAGTTGGTTTTGATGGGTTATGTATGAGTTTAGAAGAATTGTGCATGAAATAGTTGTACGTTATGCTTAAAAGGTAGTACTCACATCAAGTGTATGATGAAATGTATATAGTGTCGTCCGTATAGTCGATTATGATGTTACGGGTATATGATGATAAGTCGATAGTTGAGTATGGTTAATAGTTGACTTTTGAAAGTCAACTAAGTATAAGAAACATGATTTGACTCGTTGTCGTAAAGGCAGGATTATAGGAAGTCGTATGGTACATGTTATGTCAATATGCGTTATTTGTGATTATATGATGAATTACAAGAGTTAAACGGATATGAATATAATCATATGAGTTATGTATGCTAGAAAGGACTAATGAAAGTTAAGGGTGAAATATGCGATTGATATGATTGTTAACATGTACGAATGCATATGCTAATAGGAGCGTGATCTTGATGAAAAGAGAGTATAGGAAGCATGTCAAGACGGACTCACGCCTGAAAGGATAACGGGTCAAGAAAAGGCGAGGAATCGGATACGAGCACGGACGCATAAGGTAAGTGATTTCCGTAATCACTTCGTAGTACGATTAAGTAATAAGGTGTTTTAATTAACCATACATGATGTTTGAGGTCAAAAATGTGTTTAAGTCCTTCGACGTAAATGATGGGATTAAAGTTGACCAAAATGCCCTTGATGGGTATTTTGGGCAAACGATCTTAAAAAGTAGTTTAGAAGCAAGTTACTCGATTAGTGTAATGTTTTGGTTAAGTATGAAAGTTAGAAGTATGGTTTGTAAGTCATAAACGTTTTAATGCGCAATTACCCTTAACGGGTCAAAATAAGCTTTTGAACGAAAACGGGTGGAATGAGATGTAGGGCATCCGAGAATGAACCTTTTATGACAAATGACCTTGAAACTATCAATTCATATGAAGTTGAGGTCAAACAAACAAGTTATGAGGGTAAATGCATGAACGGGTAGAAATCATGGAAAAGGGTAATAAGCCGAATGCTTAAAAGTTATAAATTTCGGTAGTCCAAATGTTGGATCTTAACTCCATAAGATGGAGAATTAAATTACGGACGCGTAGGAAAAAGAATCGGGTAAAACGGACCAATAACGAAGAAGTTATGACCGTTTCTGTGAAACGGGATCGCGCTGGGAATATGCAGCAAGTTGCTGCAAGTTGTCTGTGAAAACAAGGGCCTAGCGTGACGCCAAGGGCCTTGGCGTCACGCGAGCCCCTCCCTGGTCGTCGAAAGTTGCTCGTTTGCTCAGTTTTGGCTTGGGAACTCGTTTAAACGCGTTTTAAGTTGCGAATGACTAATTTGACTCATGTTTTGTGACCATTAGGGTAAGCGTACATGCGGATAGGTATGTATGGATGTTGTTTATCTCTATACACGTATGTAGAAGTGTATGTAAGAGTGTATGCGCGAATGTATGTAAGATTATAGTGTGTAAGCGAGTACGTAAGGATATATATGAAGACGTATATGAGTAGGCAAGTATGAGACGGGTATATTGCAATGGGTGATTGAAAATATAAATGTAGGCATGTATGTAGGTGGATACGTATGTATGTTGTATAAGTATAAGTGTATGTATGTAAGGATGTATGTAGATAGTATGTATATGTAATTAAGTGAATATGTACGAAGGTATGCACGTATGTAAGTTGTGAGAAGGAATGGAATAAGTATGTACGTATGTATGTAAGTATGTAAGTATGTTTGTATGTAAGTATGTAGGTATGTTTGTATGTATGTATGTATGTATGTAGGTATGTATGTATGTATGTAGGTATGTATGTATGTATGTAGGCATGTAAGTATGTATGTATGTATGTATGTATGTATGAATGGATGTATTTAGGTAGGCACGTACGTATGTATGTAGGTACATAGGTATGTATGTTGCTAAGTGTGATCGCAAGGGTATGTATAGGTTGTATGAAAGTATGTACGCATGCATTCAATGAAATTGAGTACTAACGATAATAATATCATGCCTGGTGATGAAGTGTAACGCAGGAATACCAAGGAAGTCTCACTACGGATCGTATGATCAGAGGAAAGCCGGGATGTAAAGAGTTAATGAAATGAAAAGTAAACGTGTACAACTCTTGTATGCTTATGATACGTACTGACGTTATGAATTTTATGTGGTGAGCGCAGGTAGTACAAGCCATGAGGATTACTAAGGAGTAAGAGATCGAAGATCGAGTCACAAGACGGATTGTACGGGAATGTTTAAATATGTATTTTAGTTCGATAAGATATGTTCTTATATTATAAAATGAATCTTTAGAATGTCAAGATGTATGTTATGAAAGAAATTTTCAGACTCGAATTTCCGCTGCGTCGTTTAAGGTCAAACGTGTTTGGGTGTTAAACTCTTCTTCAACTTGCTTGTCAACGTCCACAACAACATTTAGATCGACATTGCGGGCATCGGAAGTTGGTGTTACAGGGTCAACGGAGGATGGCGTTTTTGACCGTTTAGCTCTACGTCTACTACTCGACGTCATGGTCACTACGCCCGCCCACTTTGGACTTTTTCGTAGTAGGTCCCAACACTTATAGTACGGGAAAACGCCTTTCGTCTTCTCGTACTCTTCCATAGCTCTCGTTAAAACCCCGACGTCACCTTCTCCGCTCGGCCGATTATCGTAGGTACGTTGATAAACTTCTTGAAAGGAGTGACACTTGTTGTTGATGTCGGTCCATTTGCTAGAAATGGAATCCTTGTCACGATGTTCGCCCTTACCCCACGTGCTATAAAAGAGTGCACGAATCTTATTCCAAAATTCGGGACCCATTTGAAAGTTTGCTACAAAAAAAATTTACGTTAAAAATAAAATTAAATCGACGTGTAGGAAAAAAAAGTAAAAAAAACAATAAAACTTACCAACTTCGGGGTCCTCCGAAACATCGACCCACGCCCAAACCAACATGAATTCCTCGTCCTTCGTCCAAATAACGTAAGAATGCTTACGACGAGGTTGGTTCGGTTCCTTCTTTTTATGCGACCTTTTGCCGCGTTTCGATGTCTCTCGCTCCGGTTCGGGTTGCGTCTTCGGCACGATATCCACATCGGGTTCGGGTTGTTGTTGTGATGGTTGCGAGCCGCCGGCTTGGCCAAGCCCGAAAGTGGGTGGCATGAAAGGAGTAGAGCCACTCAAGAAAGCCGCGTACGACAACATGTTCGGGTCCATGTCTTGAAGGCTAAAGGTTTGTTGCGGTTGGGTTGTGTTCGGGTTCCCGGGTCTTGAGGGAACACCAAAAGGGGGTCGGAATGGGTTCATGGTTTTATAAAATTTAAAAGAAGTAGAGATAAAATAAGATTGAGAATGAGTTTTTTATAAAAATGTGGATATAAAGTGGGATAAAAGTGGGTTTTTATAGTGTTAAATGGGAAAAATATATTAAATTAAGTTACCGTTGAACGGTAAACTCGACAATCAAGGCAAGAATTCGGCGTGTTTCAAACAATGCCAAGGGGGCTTTTTTCGCGAATAACGCCCAGGGGCGTTATTGGGCGTGTTTGGGCAGTTTTTTTTTAAACGCCCGACTACGGGTGGTCTAAGCAGTGGCGGACTCAAGATTTTTTTTTCATCGGGGTCTATTTTTTGTGTAAGGATTTTCATAACTAAACATTAAAATTTTCGGGTCGGTCATCGTAGTCGGGTCAGGGATAGGAAATAATGTAGAAGCATTTAGTGGACATGAAACCACTACATTATATATTGGAAGTTTTATTTGGTAATCAAGTGTTAAATAAAATCGACATTCAATTTATCATTTTAAAGAAGCAAATTAGAGGGTTAATAGGTGGTTGTGCTGCTTAAAAACACTAGTTTAATTTTAATGGAAAAAAAAAAACTAAAAAAACAAGACATGTAAGATTTGAACTTGAGATCTAATTGTTGGAAAACAAGGGGATTTACCACCACACCATCTTTGTTCTTAATACTATGGGGTCCAATTAATTTATTTTATGGGGTTCTTGAAAAATTTAAGATAACGGTTCTACTATTTTCTAAAAAAAGATTGGGGTCCGTGGACCCCGACCCGGACCATGTGAGTCCGCCCCTGAACCCAAGTGTCAGGTGTACACTTTACCACCTATCCAAATTAATATAAACTAGTGGGATTTTCTGCGCGTTGCGGCAGCCGTTCATTCGGTATCGTTTTGGCTTTTTACAACAACACATGTACAACACCAACACTCGGTATAACAACTGAAAAAGATATGCCCAAGATAATATTACACATGTTATATAACAATTGAAAACCATAAAAATGAATAAAGCTGCCGGTTCGGATAACACTGATACCGCACCGGATGTCCGCTTCGGGGGTGTGATGACACCGGACATTGTCGATTTGGTTCATAAAGCATTTAACTATATTACTAAAATAACGAAAAAGTAAACCACGTCAAATTATGCAAAAAAAAAAAAACTTTTAATGAAACATAAATAAAAGTAAGAACATCGCAATAGTATATTGGGATATTTATAATGCATTCAACTATACTATTAAAATAACCAATAAGAGTCAAGGGCGTCAATATATATATATAAACTAAACCGTGAGACAACTTTGAGTACATATATGTTTGTGTTCCAATCACTTGTATATAACTATTCAAAACTCGGATTTGAGTAATATTTACATCAAGACGTAGATAAAAATAAGAACATCGTAACGGCATAGTCATATTTAGAAAATAAATGTCGTTATAAGAGAAAATAAAATATGCTCAAAATTAGTTATAATTATAAAGTAATATTAAATATTGATATCGTTCACTTGTTAATATAAAATAGTATTATATATTAAATTTTAGTTTTCATATCGTTCACTTGTTAATATAAAATAGTATTATATATTAAATTTTAGTTTTCAATTAAAAAACATAGAAGCTAAAATAAAATAAAAAACCCACAAAAAGTTGTTATCAAAAACAAAAGAGTAAACTGCAATTTTACCCCCGGGGTTTAAGTCAATTGGCACTCTGACCCCCTCCCTGGAAAATATTGCAATTTGCCCCCCCCCCCCCCCAACATTGTTGTTATGTCGCAAGATTACCCCGTGCTGTCAAATAAGTTAACAGATCTGTTAAATGGAATGTGAAATGACTATGTTACCCTTTCATATTACCCCCTATGGTTTGTTCTAAGCAAACGTATTACCCCCACTGTTAAATGACTAAACTGTCCTTTCTTATTACCCCATATACTTTGTTGTAAGAAACAGTATTACCCCCCGGTTTTAAGTATTTCATTGCTTCCTTACCCCGTGCAGTAACCAAAACCCTTCCCACCAAAAAGGTTTGACCAACCAAAGTCAAAGGATGCCGAAACTAAGTGTAAAACCTGGTAATTGAATCTGATAATGCACATAAACAAACTAAATGCCTAACCTGCTGCAAATGGACTTTGGTAAATGCCTAACCTGCTGCAAATGGTCATTTAACCTGTTCAAACATGCTTAAAATGAATATGCTGCACAAATTGAATCTAACCTGCTCAAAATGAATCTGCTACACAAACTAAATGCCTAACCTGCTGCAAATGCAGATGGTAAATGCACAAATCTACCTACTGCAACCTTAAAGATCTCACAGATTGAACAATCAACTATGTTTATAACCATTAAACATTTTATATCATATTTGATATAATACCCTTTTGATGATTATTTAACATTTTATTACAAATGTTTGTTTTAAGATCTAGAAATACAAATCCAGTTACATCAAGAACATACATGATACATTGCCCTCCAGTTGATTTTCATAACAAGTGAAATACAAATCCAGTTAAGATCAAACCCTCTAGTTGATTTTCATAACAAGTGAAACAATAAAACCAAATAATTATGTTATAACTATTTAATGAATCTGCTGCTCAAATCTACCTGATGCAAATGCACATTATAACGCCTAACTGATGCACTCATTAACACCCAAATCCTGCTGCAAATTCAAATGCACATCTAACTGATCATCAATCATCATCATTTAACACTCATATAAACAAGTAGATTGTAATGCATGTTAATCATAACCATCATTAACATCATTAAGAGTGTTAGATAACATTGTTGCTGCTGATCAAACATCATCATCAGTCATCATCATTAACATCTACTTTAAGTTAAGTTAACCTACATAACTACTAGAGTAAACATCAGCTCAACTCTCCGGTGGATAATGGAAGTTGAGGACAGGCCTACCAAACATGGAGACCACCAGGTGGACCACCAATGATGAGCTTGATAGGCTCACCGTCAGGTCAACTGTAAAAAAAAAACCAAACAACACAAAAATAACAGTGATGAGCTTGATACCCTGTTTATAACATGAGATTAACTAACAGTGACACAAATCTAGCCCTAACCCTGTTTATAACATGAGATTAACTAACACTGACACAAATCCGACCCTAATTAACTAACAATGGACGATTGTTCTTGATGTGTGGCGGATCAGGTATCGGATCAGCCAACATACTAGCGGCATTTTCGTCGAAGCTGTGAAGATTGCGGAGAAGATCGCTTTCGTCAGAGCTGTGAAGATCGCCGGAGAAGATCGCTTTCGTTGGAGCTGTGAAGATCGCTGGAGAAGAAGATCGCAGGATGAACAGGATGTGGAGGAGCAGTGTGGGAAGGTTGGGGGGGGGGTAAGAGTGCCAGGAGTCTCAAATGTATAGGGTGGTGTATTGTGTAAGATAGAAAAGTAGAGTGGAAATGACCTATATACCCTTTGACCGTTACTTAATTATGTTAACTATTAACAGAAGTTGACAGCAGGGGGTCATTTTACAGGCCTTTTCATAAGCTGGGGGGGGGGGGGGGCAAATTGCAATATTTTTCAGGGAGGGGGTCAGAGTGCCAATTGGCTTAAAGCCCAGGGGGTAAAATTACAGTTTACTCAAAACAAAAATAACAAAAGGTATTTTTAGCTAACTTGTTATTTAATATATATATATAAATAGTTATTGAAGTTCTGTGGTCAAAACCTAAAAATCAAAAGTTTCATATAGCGAAGGAGTTGTTTTATTGTATATATAAAATCTATATAATAGAAAGTATAGATACATTCAGGGGACACTTGTCATCATATTAGACAAACTCTTATGAATAACTATTATTTTAGTTTAATTTTTTCTAATTAATTATAGATAATACTTTTACTAAATATTATTTAGTTTAATATCTTATGGATAATTATTATTTAGTTTAATTTCTTCTAATTAATCCTACTAAAGATTATTTTATTTAGTCTCTTCTACTTAACCATATATAATTATTATTTAGTTTAAATTTAATGTATACTTCCCATTTATAATATTATTTAGAGTTAATTACATCGTTAGTCTCTATGGTTTATGGAAAGTAACAACCTCATGTACTAACAGTTCAAAGTAACAATATAAGGTTTTAACTTTTGATTTTGTAACATTCTAGGGTCTTAAGGCTAATGGCCGTTAAAAATTAACTAAGAACTTAGTACGCAACCTTGAACTTTGGAGAAACCACAAGGGCTAACCACAAAATTAACTCTTGTAATATATAAAACACAATTTTTCTTTTTTCTCTTATTATTTAATTAAACATTTTTAATTATGTATGTAAACCATTTTTTAAATAATTATATGTTATTGACGTATTAAAGCTAATTTGAAGCCACTTAAGTAATTAGCTTACAAGTAAATTAACGGGAATATTTCACAAAATGATAACCAAGTTTTAGGAGTGTTTCAATTAGACCAGTCATAAAAAATTGTTCTAATTAACTCATTAAAGTTTATTTTATTTGCTAATCCTATATAATTAACCTGAATGGGAGGTAAACTATCTTAGGTGACATTTATTTTTTATTTTTATTTTTATTAAATGTGTTGACATAATTTATTTAATAAAAGAGAAAAATAAAGTTAATCAAAAGAAAAATAGATACACATTGTGATCATTCAGTATTGTCGCACCACCACCTAACCGTTGAACCACCACCGTGCCATCGAACCATCGCACCACCCAACGTAGCATCCAACCATCGCACCACCGAATTGTTGCACCACCCAACACCGTCGCGTCATCATGTGGTACCACCACCGTATCGTGGAACCACCACCGACACCGTGTCGTGGAACCACCATCGGTATCGTGCCGTGGAACCATCCAACCATTTTTTGGTGACCACCATGCACATGAGAATTTAGTTCTTGATGGATATAAAGTGATGAATGGATGAGAATAAAGATATGCTAAACTTCATAGAAATTTAGTTCAAAGTAAATTGTGATGAATAGATGGTTATATGATGGATATAAACTTCATATTTGCTTTATTGTTTGATACCACCTTCAAACTAAACTTCATATTGATCAACCATGTGCAATTTTTTTAATAAAGTTGAATTTAGTTCTTGATGGATATAAATTTTAATATCTAAGATTAATGAAACATCAATTATTTAATAGAAGCGTTTATTTATGCCTATGTTCCCAAAAATAAAGTCGGATCAATCTTTAAGTTTTATAATATTTTTATATATATGTTAGCGCGCACTTTGCCTTTGCAGTCAAGACGGGGTTTGAGTCTTACTCATCCCCCTACTGTAGATAACTTCCTTTAGCATTAAGCCGGTAACTATTTGTAATATTCGTTTATGTATGTTAAAATGAATGAATGTTCTAGCTAAGTTCCTACATATCTTCCCAGATTTTCGTACAATTTTCAAACACCTTTTGCACTCACCGTCGCAACGCACCGGTCAACCTTCTAGTAAAATAATAAAAATAAAACCTTTTGAAAATTCCCAGCCTTTACCGCTAATTCCCCCAAATCCCCACTCTCCGCTAATTCCCAGCCTTTACCGCTAATTCCTCCAATGCCCTAATTCACCATGGAATTATCATCTGTTATCAGTGGTGTGTGAACATTGGAACATAACGAGCTCACTCATGAATCGTGTGTCTAATTGACGAAGGAGTTGCGCATAGGGTTCTAATCGGACCAAAGGTTGAAGCTATAGTGAATTCAAAATGTGGAATCATCCTTCTCCGACACCGATTCCGATATGGACAGGTACACAATTCCGATCTGTTGATTTTGTTTCCACAGTAAGGATATTAGGTTTTTTTTTTCGTGTGTGTATTTTATAACTAATTTGGATCTGCTTGGAAGTTTCATGATCTGTATGGATTTTGATTATGTTTTTTTTTTAATGTTTTGTAAATGGCTACGTTTCTGTATGAAATACTTTACAGAAGAATTGCTTTTAAAATCGACATTCATTACATGTGGTGTGACAATTTATGAGTTTACTAATTGTGGATTTTTAAATTGATTTGGTTAGATACATGTAAGCGGTATCTGTGACATTTTTTTCTGTAATTTTGTGTGTTTACTAATTAGGAGCTGGAGTAAATGTTGATCTTATTGTTGTTTGTTCTCAATCTGTATGAGGAATTTAAGCCTCTGTTTCATCTAAGTACGGACTTGGAAATTGACCCATTCCGGGGTAGATCCGTAGCTATAAAGTTGTCCCATTTGTTGTGTGATTTGTTGATAGTTATAAGAATGGTCTTTTCATATTCTGTTTTGAATCTTAATTTGTTGTTTCTTATGTTTTGTCAATTCCATTATCCACTACTGCGATTTTGATGGGTTAGTCACCGTTGATTTGTAAATCAGATTTGTAAAGAGAAATCCGGACGCTAATTTACTTTTGCTGATTTTTAGTTATATTTTAAAGCCAATCTTAAACTCTTATTTTTGTCATTTGGTGTGTGTACGATAACTTTATTTTTTTGCTTGGTTTGATTAGCTATTTTGCTTCAAGATTTGCGTACTAAGGGGCTGTTTGGTAGCCTCTGAATGGTCATTAAGAGGCTACCTCTTAATGGAACTATTAAGAATTTTACTAATGGGAAGGTAGAAGAATGTGACATGTGATGATTTACCATTCAGAGGTTACCTCTTAACCATTCAGACTTAAGGTTACCTCTTATTCATTTAGAGGTTTTAAACCATTAAGAGGTAGCATCTGAATGGTCATTAAGAGGCTACCAAACAGCCCCTAAATGATTTAGATTCTTTGCTAACATCATAAATTTGTTGTTTTCTATCTGGGAGTCTAAAAGTTTACAATTTGTCCATGGCTTTATAGCCTAGTGGCATCTTGGGGGTGGGATAAGGCGCTTTGGGACCAAGAGGTCCTGGGTTCGATTCCCACAAGGGGGGTTATCCCATATCTATTGGGTTTCCTCCTGAATTGGTGTATAGGCATTATGCCTACTGTAGATGGATGTGATCGGGTGGTTCCGCTAGTGGCACGATGATACTCCAGTGGTCCGTCAGTGATCCAAATTTGCCATTCAAAAAAAAATTACAATTTGTTTTGTTTATTTTATGTGTTTGTAGTTTGATTAGCTACTATACAGCAGCTGCATTAAATGGCTGCATCTATAGCTACAGTGTAACAACTCTTCTTTCACATAATGTATATCAACATGCACCTTATTGACCAATTGTGAATGTATTTTATACAGGTTCAAAGAGAAATATAATAGCTTCTCCATCAGTAAACAAGGCAACTTTGGGAACATTTCTACAGTATAATCCGGCCAAATATAGTGTAAGTCACTTCTTTTCTCAGCTATTGCTATCGCAATTTTGCGCTGATTTATTAAGTTAAATCATACTTAACTGGCAGACTTACTATGAATTGGTGTGTGGGTTAATTATTGCCTTTGATGCATGTATACTAAGTTATATACTCAATTAAAACTTTTAAACCCCATATATAAAAGTTGATGCAACAGGTTCAACGTTTTTTCTTTGTTTTTTGGATGATAGATGCACCTGTCAGTTTCAAAATAAGTATTTACTGGTTTATAATGAATTAGGAAGGTGAATTGAGTTGATTTAGGGCATGTTTGGGATTGCTTATTGAAACTCCTTATGGACTTATTAACTTTTATAAGTTAAGAAGGTATTTGGCAAAATGACTTTTGCCCCTCCTTATGACTTTTTGAAGGTGTTAAAAAGAAGTTTTTAATAAGTTAGGTGAATGTGACTTTTGCAAACTCCTTGTAACTTTTTGCAAAAGTCAATAAGGAGGTTTGAAAAGGAATCCCAAACACCCCCCTTAGAGGTTAAGTTTTTTAGCACATGAAATTTGGAAAAGCTTGGGATCGTTAATGGCGGTTGTCAATTTGACCATGAAAATGAAGTAAAAATCAAAATTTCAATTTTATAACTGTTTGAAGATTTATAATCATAAAATTCAGGATTTTAAGAAGTCAATTATAAAAGTCAAACTTGTTCTTAATAAAGTCAACTGCAGAATTAAAACGAGATGAACAAGAAATTCCGTGATGCAGTTATGTTAGTTAGTTAGAAAACGTTTAAATAACTGTTGTATTGTAAGGGTATAAATACCCACTGATGTCTTCATTTGTATGTGTGAAATTTAGAAGTTTATATTGCATATTTTCTTTGTCTCTGTTTCACCGAACGAGTCCCTGCACATATTCTGTGCATACTCAAACTCACAATTGTTCGTGAATGTTAATCGATCCCCGATCCAATAATAACTGGTGGGGCCAATTGCCGGGCTGTGATTTTGTTACGGTTTTCTTTGTTGATCTGGACACAGTCTTGGTTTCTCTTTTGCCGGGCTGTTATAGCCATAGTTGTTAAAAGCCACCGCCTCTTGCGCCTAGGTCCATTTTTCAAGCTAGGCGAGACAATTGCGCTTTAAGTCAAGGCAATTGCGCTTTAATTCTCTAAGTGATGGTTCAGGCGCAGATTTCGGCAAGATTCCTAGATTCTAGAAAGTTACCGGCTAAATTCTCTAAATTCCAGCAAGATTCCAGCCAGATTTCTACTTTTATCTAAGGAAAACTACTTTTCTACACTTATATTTTACAAATTTTGGTACTAATAAGATGATATTAAAAGTTATATGATAGCTTTTGTTTATTTTATTTAAAAAATAGTATTAATTTTCTAATACATAAAATATTTTTTATTTTTTTCATTGTGCGCTCTTTTTTTTCTCAGGCCCTCGCTTTTTTGCGCCTTGCACCTAGGCCCCAGGCGAGGCCTATGCGCTTTGAGTGTGCCTAGAGCCTTTAATAACTCTGGTTATAGCAAATGAAAATGTACAGAACGGTATTCAGTTGCCATGATGTTCTTTTTAATGAATGCTTGATTTTTGTGACCATACACTTTGACTTACTAGTGTTATTTCTAGGAGATCACATAGCTTAAAGTAACAAGGGTAAATAGCAGCTTTAAAAGCAGTGGTGACAATTTAAGTTTGAGTTGTCAGTTGTCATACATAGGTTGATTTGTTTGACCCGTTTCATTAATGATAAGTTGACATGTATAACCCGTTTTTTTAAACAAGCCATGTAGACCGCTTTAGATAAATGACTTACTTGAGGCCAAAAGTTGTTCTATATAAAAAGAAACCATAATGCAGATTTACATTGTAATCCTCGATCCTTAGTCTAAATGCACAATATCTCTTGACCTTAACAATATTGCAAGCCTAGTCCTTGAAGTTATCAACAGGTTTGCCTAAAGAAACAAATAACCACCACACATTAAATCAAAGCTGCAACTGAAATTAAATTAATACTTTTTAACAAATCGTAAAACGCTAAGCACGTATATTCTGAAGTTTATAGTCTCGTCCATTTTCTTCTGCTCAGCTATATACTTGGTTAAGTAGAGTAGTCTGAGACATGACATTCAGAATTATGTAGATAGGTGGATGAGTCGGGTAATGGGTCAAACTCGCCAGGCCGGGTTGACTCACTATTGAATTTTCAAATGGAGCTGTGTGATTTTGTGCCTTTTAGAAATCATATAAAAATGTGTGTTATCATATTCCCACGTGTAAGGATCTTAAGGAAAAAAAATACGAAAAGGATCCTAACTAAAACACGCTAGGCACGTATATTCTGAAGTTTATAGTCTTGTGCATTTTCTTCTGTTCAGCTATATACTTGGTTAAGTAGAGTAGTCTGAGACACGACATTCAGAATTAGGTAGATGGGTGGATGAGTTGGGTAATGGGTCAGACTTGCTAGGCTGGGTTGACTCGCATGTGCTTATCTATCCCTTTTAAAAGTTTAATATAATTTTTTTTTAAATAGAATAATTTAGGAGGTTGGATGCATTGTGTAGTCTTTGTTAATTTTAATTTTCATGTTCTTCATCATTTTAAGCAATTATGTCAATAAATCTGCCGGTTTAGAGATTTATTTTAGACAATTGAACCTTTTTAAATTGTTTTGTTTTAGGAACAAAAAAATAATAATATTTGTGCCAAAAATAAGAACAAAATCTCTTATTCACGTAATAGAACTTGAAGTATTATTTTTGTATCTTGCTGACCAAATTCGCTCACTTTATGAATACTTTTGATCCAATTTGATAAATTGGCCTGATGAACTTTTCAATTTTTTTCCTAGGTTTTATCATACTATAAAGACTATTTGTATAGTTTACTCGTTTTAATATTCTTTTTATTTACAAAAATAGTAATCTGCTTCTAACAGCAACACAAGCAATAAAAATGAAGCATCTCAGAATATAATTAATAAATCATAACAAAAATGTTCAGGCTCATTAAATAGTGGGAGCTACTCCTTGCACAATATATTAAAAAAAAAAATATGTTGACCAAGACAATTGGCTCAAATGTTGATAAACGTATCCTTCTTTCTATCCACTCAGACCACTCCTATCTTGTCTCCACTCACTCATGATCTCTCATTTACATTCATCGCACATACAGATTACACTACACACCAACTACTCTCATTCCAATTTCCAGTAAACCTCTTCACTGTCTGTTAACAATGGCTGAAGCCGCTGCTGCTGCCCTCGTCAAAGTCATTTTTGACAAGCTAGCCGATGAAGCCTTCAAGAAATATGCTCGTTCCCAGAATATTCACTCAGAGCTCAAGCAATTGGGGATCACCTTGTCCCAGATCCAAGCTCTGCTTAATGATGCCTCTCACAAGGAAATAACTGATGAATCTGTTAGACTATGGCTCAATAGTCTCCAACATCTGGCTTACGATATCGATGACGTACTTGACGATGTGGCTACCGAAGCTATGCATCGTGAGCTGACCCCGGAATCAGAAGCTAGCACCAGCATGGTAAGAAAGCTCATCCCAGCTTGCTGCACAAATTTCTCACTAACTCATAGGTTGTCTCACAAGTTAGATAGTGTTACCACCCGGTTACAACATCTAGAAAAACAAAATCCTGGTTTGATTGTGAAAGGTGAAAAGCCAAAAGTTAATACTAATAGAAGAAACGAAACCTCTTTGCAATACGGATCTAGTGTTATTGGAAGAGAAGTTGAGAAAGAGAAATTGTTGAACAAGTTGTTAGGGGATGCTGGGTCATCTAAGGTAAATTTTAGCATCGTACCCATAGTTGGTATGGGTGGGGTAGGAAAAACCACTCTGGCTAGAATTTTGTATAATGATACACGGGTGAAGGATCACTTTCAACTCATGGCATGGGTTTGTGTATCCGATGAGTATGATATATTTAAAATAAGTGAAACCATCTTTCAATCAATGGCAACAGAAAACAAACAGTTTAAAGATTTAAATCAGCTTCAGATTGCTCTTACAGAGCAATTTAAGAACAAAAGATTTCTATTAGTACTCGATGACGTGTGGAATCAAAACTGTGATGATTGGGAAAACCTAGTATGTCCGCTTCATGCAGGGGCTCCTGGAAGTAGGGTAATCATGACAACTCGCCAGCAGCAACTGCTTAAAAAGATAGGTTTTAATCATCTAGACCAACTTGAGAGTTTGTCGCATGAAGATGCTTTGTCTTTATTCGCTCTACATGCATTGGGTGTAGATAACTTTGACTCACATACAACACTTAAACCACAAGCTGAAGGTATTGTAAAAAAATGTGGTGGTTTGCCTTTAGCTTTAAAGGCAATTGGAAGGCTACTTAGGGCAAAAACCGAAGGGGAAGAATGGAATGACGTGTTAAACAATGAGATATGGAATTTAGAAAATGCTGATGAAATAGTTCCAGCCCTTAGGCTAAGCTACCATGATCTTTCTGCTGATTTGAAGCGCTTGTTTGCATACTGCTCTTTGTTCCCAAAGGACTTTTTGTTTGACAAGGAGGAGTTGATATTATTATGGATAGCTGAAGGGTATCTGAACGAGTCAACTGCAAACAAGTCACCGGAACGCTTGGGCCATGAATATTTTGAGAAATTGCTATCAAGGTCCTTTTTTCAACCCGCACCTAGTGGCGAACCCTTTTTTGTGATGCATGATCTCATGAACGACTTGGCCACATTTGTTGCTGGAGAATATTTTATGAGGTTTGACAATCAAACGGAGATGGCAGTGAAAGCTTTAGGCAAGTACCGACATATGTCATTTATGCGTGAGCGCTATGTAGGTTTCCAGAAGTTTGAGGCATTTCAAAGAGCAAGAAGTTTGAGAACCCTGTTAGCTGTATATGTTGGGGTAGAACAAAGCTGGAACAAGTTTTACATATCCAATAAAATTTGGGTTGACTTACTTCCTCAGCTAACACTGTTACGGGTTCTTTCTTTGAGTCGTTTTGACATAAGTGAGGTACCGGATTCCATTTGTAGTTTGGACCACGTGAGGTATCTTAATTTGTCTCGAACAAATATCTCAAAGTTACCAGAGAATGTTGGTAATCTTTACAATTTACAAACATTGATTGTTTTTGGTTGTAAGAGCTTGAGTACATTGCCTAAAAGCTTCCTAAAGCTCAAAAAGTTGAGGCATTTTGACATCAGGGATACTCCACTTTTAGAGAAGCTTCCCTTGGGGATTGGTGAGTTAAGAAACCTTCAAACTCTCACCAAGATTATCATTGGAGGCGATGGTGAATTTGCAATAACCGAGCTTAAGGGATTAAAGAATCTCCATGGAGAAATTTCCATCGAGGGGTTGAACAAAGTGCAAAGCTCAATGCATGCACGAGAGGCAAACTTATTATTAAAAGGGATTAATAAGTTGGAGTTGAAATGGGATGATGGTTCTATAAGAGAAACACTTGAGAAGGAGGTTCTCAATGAGTTGAAGCCCAATAGTGACAAGTTAGAAATGCTTGTAGTTGAGTGTTATAAGGGAATAGAGTTTCCAAATTGGGTTGGGGATTCGTCTTTTCATCGACTGGTTCAATTGTCGCTACGCGGTTGTAAAAAATGTACATCTCTACCGCCACTTGGGCAGTTACCTTCACTTAAGGAGTTGTTGATTCAAGGAATGGATGATGTTAAAGTCATAAGTTTGGAGTTAAGTAGGAGTACTGATGTTACCTTCCCTTCACTTGAAATTCTAAGGTTTGAAGATATGTCGAGTTGGGAGGTATGGTCAACCAATAGCGAGGAAATGTTTCCATGCCTTCGAGAGCTTCAAATAGAAAATTGTCCCAATTTGATTGATGTCTCACTTGAAGCATTACCTGCACTAAGAGTTTTAGGTATAGAAGGATGTTGTGAAAGTGTGCTGAGAAGTCTGGTTCGAGCAGCTTCATCAACCACAGAGATAGAAATCAGATCTATTTTAGGGCTTACGGACGAGGTATGGAGAGGTGTTATAGAGAATTTTGGAGCGGTTGAAAAACTAAGCATACATGGTTGTCACGAAATAAGATGCCTGTGGGAATCAGATGCAGAGGCAAAGGCAAGTAAAGTTCTTACAAATTTAAAGGAATTGAAGGTATCTGGATGTAACAATTTGGTGAGGTTAGGAGAGAAAGAGGAGGATGAGGATAACATTGGGAGCAACCTCCTATCATCTCTTAGGATTTTGAATGTACAAGGTTGTGACAGAATGGAGTGTTTGTGTTGTCCAAATAGCATTGAGAGTTTAGTTATCAAGTGGTGTAGATCAGTTAGAGATGTCTCCTTCCCAAGAGCAACAACAACAGGTGGAGGAGGGCAGAATCTCAAGTCACTTACTATAAATGGTGTTGAGCACATGCACATGGAAAAGATTAACAACACAAGCATGCCAATGCTTCAAGTTAAAATATAGAGGGCTGGAAAATTTTGAAATCAATAAGTCAGTTGAGTAACTCCATTCACCTCACCTCTTTGTCCATAAGTGCCTGTCAAAGCATGGAATCATTTTCTGATCTTCAGCTATCAAACCTCACCAGGTTGACAATAACAGGTTGTGAAAGCATAGAGAGATTTCCTAACCTCCATCTGCCAAATCTCACACATCTGGATATTAGAAGTTGCAAAAACATGAAGGCATTTGGTGACCTGCAGCTACCAAATCTAATCAGTTGGATGATATATGATTGTGAAAATATGGAGTCATTTCCTGACCTTCAGCTATCCAATCTCACCATGTTAAAAGATATGTTCATCACATATTGTCCAATCATTGATGCTTCCTTTCCTCGTGGGCTTTGGCCTCCCAATTTGTGTTCCCTTGTAATAGGGGGTTTGAAGAAGCCCATATCAGAGTGGGGGGATCTGAATTTTCCAACTTCCCTTGTTGACCTCACGTTATATGGTGAACCAGATGTGAGGGATTTTAGTCAATTGTCCCACCTTTTCCCTTCTTCTCTTACATCTCTTGCTATAATCGAATTTCATAAATTGGAATCACTTTCAACCGGACTCCAACACCTCACATCCCTTCAACATCTGGTCATTAACACATGTCCAAAGGTGAACGATTTACCAGAGACGTTGTTGCCTTCCCTTCTGAGTTTGAGAATATATGGTGATTGCCCAAAATTGAAAGAAAGGTGTGAAGGAAGAGGCTCCCACTTATCTCTCATATCCCCTGCATCCACATACTATAAGAGACTAATAAAGGTAGTTGTTAATTAAATAACAATTGTTTCTTACATAGAAGTTATTGCTAGTCGTTGTTTCAAACAAACAACCTTTACATTCTTCTTGTTTCTTCTGCAGACATTGTAAAGAGATTTCCTGTCGTGAATACCCAATCACCAGAGGATAAACGACATCGTACAATCATCTTCACATCGTATCGGATTTCTAAACCCATCAAGCTGATGGCTTTGTCGACGGCAGTAATTTTTCCTATCGCTGCTCCCTCCCTCTCTCCCTCAGGTAACCATTAACATCGTCAAACCTCTAATTATTTACTTTCTAGTTTGGGCCTGGCCTAGTGTTGTTTTAATGTTGGAAGCCCAACTGGTTTACAATTAAGGAACGTTATTAAGCCTAACTTAGGTGCTGTTTGTTTTTTCAGAGGTAAAACGTCTGCAGTCTGCGGACCACATCTGCAGACATCTGCAGCTGAAGAGGTGGATCAAACCTCTGCAGTCTGCAAGAAGAAGATTGTTTGTTTTTTTAACCAAATAGGTTTCGATAAATTGTACAAGTATAAATTATGTAGAAAAACATTATCTAGTCCAATTCCAAATTCACTCATAACTGCTAACTGCTTTCCGTTTTAGCACCAAACACTCCAAAACTTACACTATTCAAGATATCATCATATGAAATGAAATTAAAGAGTTAATTACATTTTGCAAGAACAGGTACCTTTGGATAATTTGTACAACTATAATATAGAAGCACATTAATCTAGCTCTCGGTAAAGATACAACATACGAACTCCAAACAAATTCATCATAATTATTAAACATAAATCAAGCATCTACGAAGCTTTTTTCCTCGAATCTTTGAGTTGCCCTCTTTTCCTGATCTTGAGACAAAAGCCCAGGCGCCATGAATCCGCTGCAAAATTCCGGCAGTGAATACAGCAGGCCCCAGATGATCGAGTGAGGCCAGTAAGGTGTGCACCGTGGCTCATGACCTAACCACCGTAGCCCCGCCTTTGCATACTCGGTTGCTGGCGGTACAAAGAAGGATGATCTCTTGATAGATGCCATCTTTGTTGCTACGAATAACGGAACCTACAACCATTTTCGTAATCAAACTTGAACATAAATGATAAATCAATAATAATAACTGTAACAGATAATAAGCTCGGCTAACATATGTTATCGACATAACATAATTACCTGGCATTGTACATCAATCCCACTGTTCTTGTATTCAACATACAAACACCTCGAAAACTGATCGATATACCTAAACACACCAAACAAAACACAACTCGTATAAACATTTATAAACAAATACGAATTTAATCAAATCGAAAAAAACTTACGCTTTCGTAGCAGCATAAACAGCATACAAAGGATCAGAAGGGATAACAATAGCAACACCAGACCCAATATTCACAATAGCTTCATTAATCAAAACACCAACATCTAACCATTCAATAGCTTCATTAATCCTCTTAATACCCTCAGATAAATCACCAGAAAGATCAAAAACAACATTCTTGATTTGGGTTTTCTGGAACAAGGGCCCATGATCCATATTTCTTTATGTTCTTTGGTGGTCTCAAGAAATTAACATACACCCATCTGAGTCTAATTCTAATTTCACTCATAAATGCTAACTGAATTCCTTTTTAGCAAACTAGCACCAAATTAAGCAAACTAACACCAAATTTTAGCATATAATCTGAAAAAAAAAACATATAATCTGAAAAAATGCAAACAAATAACCTTGAAATTAAACCTAAACCACATATAATCAGAAAAAAACATATAACTTATAATCTAAAAAGAAACATAGAACTTATAATCTGAAACAAAAAATAACTTCAATTCTTAAAAAAAAAAACATACCTGAGGAGTTTGTCGACGGAGATGGCAGAGGTGGAGATGGGTGAACGATGGCAGCAGTTGAGGGGAAACGCGACGGCAGAGGTGGAGATGGGTAAACGACGGAGGTGGAGGGGGTAGTGGAGGTGCGGCGGAGGTGGAGGGGGTAGCGGAGGTGCGGCGAGGGTGGAGGGGGTAGCGGAGGTGTGGAGGAGGTGGAGGGGGTAGCGGAGGGGAGGCGGAGGTGGAGGAGGTGAGGTCTCTGCTGCTGCTGGAGAAGTGGAGATGGGGCTAGGGTTCTGAGGTTTGAAGATGTGCAGGTTGAGAAGTGGAGAAGTGGAGCTTGAAGAGTTTTGAAGAGGCAAGGCCACATCTGTGCGGGGAAGACATCTAGAAGAGGTTTTTTAATGAAAGCTCTTCTAAAAAACAAACACGCTGCAGACTCAAACGTCTGCGCGTGGTCTGCGTGGTGCAGACATAAGAGGTTGTGAAGTACTTCTGGCAAAAAACAAACACCACCTTAAACTATTTCATCTGTATAATATAGTAGTGGTTTACCTTTGCTTTTTTTTTTTTAGAAAAACTGGCTCGGTTTGGTCAACTTTGGTCAAAACCATTTTGAGTCAAAACCGGTTCGGTTGTAAAACGGCTACGAAGAAAAATATTTGATCCTACACAAATCGGTTTGGGTTGGGTTGAAACCGGTTTCACTTTTTAAACCCCTTGTGTTTTAATATTATACTGGTTTTTCAATTAGGTTCGATTCCAAACCGTTTTTAGTAACAAGAGTATAAACTGATGTACAAATTGGCGATTTGGGTCGGGTTGGAATCAATGTGGGTCAAACCGGTTTCATGTGTGGTGTCCGGTCAGGTTAGGAAGCGGTTTGAAAATCCAAACCGGTTTTTATGTACATCTCTAATCTGTAGTAAACATAGCATATTTGATTTAAATTAAGTAAATTACATTTGTCAATTTCTTGGATTTTACTTAAAAGAGTTTTGATAAGCCTAGATGAGATGTATCTCATTCTTAAATGTGCATAATTCTACAAATAAATTTTGGTCAACAAAAATAAAAGATTGCTCTAATATAAATAGGCAAGTTGGGATTTTATCTAAATAATTGTAATGTTCAGTCTTTTACGTTAAAACCTTGTATATGATGTATGTTTCTGTCTTTTGTTGTATTCGTTCACTCTGGGCGTTACACTTAGTGACATTTCTTTCTCCGCGACAGGTAATGTAGACTGTATTGTGAACTCTGAAGTGTGATAAGGAATGAACAGAGATTGAAGGCCAAGATTGCAATGCATTTATGTATTGTTCTGTTTATTGATTTGAATCCTAACGTATTATAATGATCATCATTTGCACAAATGCTGGTATGTTACTAGGTTGTGCAATATTGATGTGCGTCTTCTATTCTATCAACAACGTGAAGAGTTTTTTTTCATTATGATATAGTTTCAATAGGTATGTAATTTGATAAATATATGAAGTATTCAGATGAAAGTAATTATATATCTCTAATCTTTAGGCTTCGGGTTGTGCTTATTCTCATCGGTATAGCAACCAGGGCATAGCGACTGTGTAAAGTACTCTACATGTTTGCTTCATGTCATGTTAAGTTATATGTGTTATGAGTCCATAAAAGTATCATATCTTATGAAAACATTGTATAAAATTTTGTTCTAACTTAATTACGCGTTTCTCCTTGGCGACACGGAAGAAGTCAAGTAGGTGAGTTTTCAAATGTCGTTAGTATGTTTTGATAACCGAGTCGCAGGTCGAATAACGGATTCAGTTGATTTAGTTGAATATAATCGATATCAATGCAAATTAAAAAAAAACACTTTGAATCATTAACGGCCGTTTTGAATTTAACCATGAAAATGAAGTAGAAACCAAAATTTCATTTCTTTAACTCGTACAGTTTGTTTTCAACTTTTTGGTTGAGTTGAGGCCCAGTCTTGGTTTTATCCTGCTGGGCTGAAGCCCACTCACAAAGAGAAAAGTAAAAAGGACTGTGCCACCACATAACTAACTGATTTGCATATTGTTAGATCTGGTTACTAATTTTTTTGATAAATAACTTCATTAACGTGCAAACTAAAATATATAGTTAAATTGCGTTGTTAAATATGAGATTTTCCCTTTGCATATATTGATTTAATTATATGTGTCTTACAAAAGAGTAATGATGAGAAGTAATAGACAATCATATATAAGTAACCAAAATTTCTTAGATCTTTCAAGATAGCATGATAAACTAAATGGCTCATGCACATATCTAAAGTACACATAGAATAATTATATAATTTTATAGAGTTAAATGTCATTTTAGTCCATGTGGTTCGAGTCATTTTGGCAGTTTAGTACAAAAGTTTCATTTTTCTCATGTGGGTTCAAAAAGGTTTCACCGTTGCCATTTTAGTCCACTGGGTTAACTTCGTCCATTTTTTTATGTTAACGAGAAGGGCAATTCGGTCATTTTATATGTAATTCTGTTAACTAGAAAGGCAATTCGGCTATATAAAATGACTGAATCGCCCTTCTCGTTAACAGAAATAATGGATGAAGTTAACACAGTGGACTAAAATGACAACAGTGAAACATTTTTGGACCCACAGGTGAAAAATGAAACCTTTTGACTAAACTTGCAAAATGACCCAAACCACAGGGACTAAAATGACATTTAACTCTAATTTTATATCTTATGTAAACTGAAAGAGAGTAAGTCGAACACTCAAACTATTGTGAAAATCATTAAAAATGTATGTTTGTATGGCTTTTTATTTGTGTTTTTCTTTTGTAACACCCTGCTAATTAACCAACGAGATTAGTTAAATAAAATAGCAGTTTGTGTCAGGCAAGTGGTCTTCAAATGCTTTTACTAATGGGACTAGCCAAATGATCTAGTTAAACTGTTTTATTGAACATGAGAGTATGATTTGTACAGATCGATATAACTACTGCTGTATGCATAAGAAGTGGCAATTTCAACCCATTTACTGATTGGGTCAATTCCAGTTATAAATGAGTAAAATAATGCTTTTTGGATGGCTTAAAAGAGAACGGGTCAAACAAGCTGAAAGTTGCTCAAAGTGTATTTGTAATTCATAAAACCTCCTAAGTCGATCACTCAAAAATTAAGAATTAATATTACTGCAGTAATATAATTTGACTAAAATGGTTAATAAAACTGACCCGTTTAGACTTGTACAACATGACCACCCATTTGATATTCATATTGCTACATATATAAAAACATAGCATCAATTCGCAATTTATAATACTTGTTTAGTGACAATCTCTCAAAAGTTATTTGCCTCCAATCCAATCATCTTAAAAGGTCAATTAACTAAACACAGATTCAATGATTATCCGTTTAAGCCCCAACAACTCACGCAGAGACGTAAACTTTCACGTTCAAAATGGTGAAATCAAGAATATATATAGAACACCAACGAATTAGCACACATAAGAGATTCAAAACTATGTGATAACAATAAGGTCATACTTCTAAGAAAAGAAACCTATGCTTAATCAACTAATTAATCCACTCAAAAGTTCACAAGAATTTTTGCATGTATAAAGAGAGGTAACTAACTGATAAAACAAAAGGCACCCGAAGTAAGGGTCTCAACTTCAGCAGTTCAAGTCAACTGATATCAATGTGCTTAAAAGTTAAAGCATATAAGAAATCAAACAAATTTTACATCAAATTAGCTTCTAAAAGATTTATAAACAACTATATCGATTTAGAAGCCATTACAAAACCACAGAGATTGCAACTTCAAACCTCAAATACGAATTCAATTCTATAATACCGCAATAATAATAATAATAATAATAATAATAATAATAATAATAATAATAATAATAATAATAATAATAATAATAATAACCCAAACACATATGCAGCAATCAGACTGGAAACGTTATAAGTGACCAGTTTACATTAATTTAAGCAATTTGGCAACAAATTAGGGCTTAAATCAGGAATTAGCGAACCCTAGAACAATACGGAAACATATTATAATTATAAGTATACTACGAATTAGAAATTTAACCTCAAATTTATATTTGAGTAAACAGGAACGAGAGAGAGAGAGAGAGAGGGGTACGCCTTCAATTCAACAAACGGAAAATTTCAAAGTTTTTTTATGCGGACGTTGTTTATATTAATTTTCTTACAGGTTTGGTCCAAATTTAAAGTGTAATTACCTAAAAGACCCTGAAGTATTGCTACATTTTGAATCCATCCATCGCTTTGAGTTTATTTATTTTTTAGAGTCTATTTTGCTCCCTATGATTTGATTATCTTTTCAACCACTCTTTCTATCAGCCACTACTATCCACCACCACCTGCAACAACCATCTGCCGACCACTACTACCGTGACTTTTAACTAAACTTTTTAATTGAGTTAGAGCCAGGGAGTAAACTATCGAAATACCCCTACTTTTAATTGAACGTTTTAACTGAGTTAGAGCTAGGGAGCAAACTGGAGACAAACTCGAAAGATCAGGGAGGAAAATGTCTATTTTTAAACTATTGGAGCAAAACCGTTAAAATGACCAAACCACAGGGAGCAAAACGAAAGTTAACTGTATTTTTTAATTTGTTGTGGAAAAATGTTAAAAAGTAATTGTGACTGGACTTACCAAGTGACTGATGATGATGTAGAATGCCACACCAACAAAAATACTAAAGTGTCATGTGGACCTAATAAACACAATTTTAAAAACCGGTTGGAATTACCGGTTGAACCGACTACAAGAGACATCACCGGTACGATAGACCTTCATCTTGAATGAAAACACGACTAACAAGTTTTTTGTAACATTAATTCTTGTTGAACTGACCTTGAAAAGCAATGGTTATTTGACTCTTGATATTTTAAAGTTGCAGTCAAAGATGATATTCTACCCGATCGATGAACATTCAAACCGAACTCACACATCCTTTTGGGCACAGGGACGCTATATCAAGGTTTTTGCAAAACACGGGAGAGATATAATATTAAACTTAGACGTTGCGTCTACTACCATGACTTGGTTAGTTTGCATGCTTTGAAAGCATCCCGGGCAGCTTAGAAAAAATGTCACGGGTGTTGAAGAATTTGCCAACAGTGTAAGTGAACAAAGCCTAGAAAAGACTCAATATCTTCATGCAGCTTTAAACGAAATGGAATGCAACTCAAATATATAGCGATATCTCATACTTTGACTTAACCGAGCCTTTGACTAATCAACATTTGTTACTAGTAGTTATAAGAGGTTCAAACTGGAACGGGTTGAGTCGACCCAAAGCCTTTTTTTTGTCTAAATTGTTTTAAGAAAAACGTAAATATTTTGTGTGTCAAAAAAAAGTTGCATTATTATAAAGAAAAATCCATTTTTTTATTAAAATGATTAGGTTGTACAGTACAACACATATTAACCATTTCGTTCTCGTTTAAATCATGGACAAAATTGTATGTGGTCTAATTTAATAGTCAACCTTCAAGGTATGTCACTAGAGTGAAAGTTTGATGTGAAGGGTATTTTTGTTAAAATCAATAAAACATGATTTCAATATATCTTCTTTTAAAATTAGATGAGGGTGTTAAATTGTTTTGATAATTTATATACCTTCTTTGCAAACAAATGACATTTGAATAATAATTACTTCTTTCGTTCTGTACAGCTGATCTTACAGACTGATTAGTCCTTTCCACAAAAAGGTTATACGCTGATCCAGCTAACTTTAGGGACCGATTTGGAAAGTTATGTTAAGGTATGTTGGATTTCGGTTTTCTGAATTAGATAGCCCTTCTGTTGGTCTCCTATCTAATTAGATTGATTGGCACCAAGCCTTTGATCAAGAGATTTCAGTTCCAGAGGCTGGTGAGAGAAATCACTAAGGATTTGACAGATGCTCCGCAATGACTGCTCTCCAGGGGCAACTGAAGCATACCTTGTTGAGGATGCTAATATGTGCGCAATTTAATGTCAAAAGAATAACAATCATTTCTAAGGATATCCAGCTTGCACGTAGGATTCATGGTGAGAGGGTTCAAAGTATGTAGATTTGAACTGTTTTATTATGCTTTTATAATTCTTATTGATTCATATTGAATGAAACTTTTCAGTTTAGTTATGTTATATGAGATTATGTAAGTTGGTTGTTATGATGTCGAACTACTTTTTAGTTGTATTTGATCTTCTATCTAACTATGCATCCATCAACTTGTAATGAAGGTACTCATTAGTGATACATAGAAAGCCGAGTCGTGATACATAGAAACCATTCCGTTTGGGTTTTAATGGAGGTTCACAATTAAAATGAAGATGCATTTGAGTTGTTTTAATTAGAATATAACTGATTGATATATCTAATTGTTTAGATCATGTTAAAAAAGCTTGGAATCGTTAATGATGGTTTTGAATCTGATGAATAAAAGGTAAAGAAACAGGGAATTTTCATTTTTAATTGGTGGGCCGTGCAACTTGGCTGTGGTTTTGTTTACGCTTCTTTATTGGGCCAAAATGTAGTATTGGTTTCTTTGCTGATGGGCTTGAAGCCCACCCATGGAAAGATAAAGAAAAAGGGGTCGCCACGAAGGGTTTGAAATTAGGCCTCTGTATACTAATACGATATGATTAAGTTTCAATAGTTAGACCTCTATATACTTATTATTCTTTGTTTTATTACATGATTTTTCTCACCATAAAACCTTAACTAATTTAGTTAAATTGTTTTCTTGTATTAATTACCCACTTTAAAGTGATTATTTCAATAAACTTGTTAATGGTTTGAGTTAACAAGAGTCAAAACCGGCTTTGGTTGAAACTGGCTTTTTAAGCTGTAAAAATCAATTTCAAAATTGGGTTTTAATTAGTTTGGTTCAGGTTTGATTGTTCGAAGTATATCTTCGCACACCGATTACAACCCATTTGTGTGGGTCTGTTCAAAACCAGTTTCAATACCGGTCCCGGTTCCGAATTATAAACATGCTCCGGTTCCCAAACCAATTTTTTCACTTCCGTAACCCTTGTAATATTAAGTTGGGCGTAATTGACTTGTTTAAGAAGCTGGACTTGGCCCAACTTAATCAACAATGGCCTATGTGACTCAAAACCAATTGAAATCTTCTCCCTCCTTCTGAGACAAATGGAGTCCACTTCCGGTCACCATGCCGCCGTTATCCCTTACTTTATTTTCGTATGTTTTTTTTTTCCAAACCAGTTCAGATTTGAGTCAACAAAAGTCAAAACCAGCTTCTCTTGGAATTGGTTTTTGAGGGGGGAAAAGATTGGTTCCAAAAATGGGTTTAACCAATTTGGTTCGGGTTTAACCGGTCTCAAAGTATAGATTCCAAAACTAATTACAACCCGTCTTTTCGGGCCAGTTTAAAACCAATTACAAAGAAAGCAGTTTTTTCCACCTCCATATTATACCCTAGTAATTTTAAGTTGGGCTTAATGACTTTGTTTAACAAGTTGGACTTGGACTTGGCCCAACCTAATCATTAATTGCCCTATGCGACTCAAACCAGTTCCCCTTTCGGAGACGAACGGAGTTCACTTCCGGCCACCCTGCCGCCGTTGCCGATTCAGACGAACATAATAAACCTAAGCGAATAAATATTCGATCTTCGAGCTTCATAGGTTCCTTCCGTTTCATCGAATTGCTTTCAGCATCACAACACACTTCTTCCACCACTGGAACTACTTCCAACGAAATCGAAACGGCGTTGATGAAGAGTAGAGAGACTTACTTGTAATTACAGTTTTCATTCACTTCAGGATCAGATTTTTATTTATTCAATGTAAGTTCGCTTTAACCTAACTTAATTAAATGTCCTTCTCTATTTTGTTCATCAAGTGTTTCTGGTTTTACTTATTGATTATAGAGGCCACTAACCGGTTTATTGGTTCAATTTATACGTATGTATGTGTATGTCTCTGTTCGTTTTCAACCTAATCAATCCATATTGTGGGTAGTATGACAAAGCTGTGAAGTAACTTAAAAAAAAAACACATTACTGTAAACAACAATCTTCATCAACATTGTTGTTTTTGCTATTAAGATGATGGAATATAGATGCTCGTTATAAGACCCGCTTCACTGAAATTAGAATAAACGAATAGAAAGATAGGTTACTCAATGTTTGATAAGTCAATTGGTTACTCTAAGTGGTAAACTGACTATCCCAGTGATGTAAAATCACTAACTATTATAAATCATTCATAATGAAGTTAAAACTTTAAAGCCATATGCCCTTATATATCCTATCAGTTTGAGATAGACAAAGTGAAAAAACAAACCAAATCAACCCATCTTGACATTCTCAAGTTTCTGACGAAATTTCGTGTACAAGATAATATAATATGGTATCAAGGCAACACGCTCTTATATGCAATTTTAGTTGTCTTAGTTTCACTTCTACTTGAAATTCTTTGTTGTATGACTAAACTGCCCTGCTGCTTGTTTTGTATGGTCAGTTGGGCAAAATGCTAAAAATCCTACCTTTTTCATGTAGTGAGGGCAAAATCTGGTAAGAAGCAATTAATAGAAGATACTGGTGGCAAAATTGCACATTCTGCAGGAGCTTCAATGAGCTTGCCTTAAACAAGGTGTGTTTTAACATGCATACGTATTAAGTTTTTCTTAGAAAATTTTAATGTATTCATATCAGTTCTTATTTTGGAAAATTTTGGTTTTGACCATTATAGTTAAAGTAGGAGAGGTAAAAGAGCAAAGCTAAAATATATGACTTGGTTCACCCAGCTGTGGATACAAGATTGTTCGAGTAAAGGGGTATTAGTAGAGCGGGCAATTCTGACCCACATGCATAAAATGGGTCGTTTTGGGTCTTTTTTTTAAAATCACCATGGGTTGATTTGGGTTTCTTTTTAGTAATCAATGGATCTGGCTGGGTCACCCTAAAATACAGAAAGATTTTACGGGTCAAATTGGGTTTGGAATTAAAAAGAAACAAACGGGTGGAACGGGTTAGTGGGTTCAGAAGAAAAAAGAAACAGGTGGAACTAGTTAGAAAAAATCTCGGGTTTTTTTTCTCAAAAGCTCTTCTTTTTCTTCTCTCTAAATCTGAGATCGTCACTCTCACACAAAATTAGTTCTTAGAAAAATCTCACCAAACCACCATATTAGAAGCTTACAGATTCTCCTCTACTCTCGTCTCCTTTACGCACTATCTCTGTGTTCCGGTAAACTAGCGACGCCGACCACCATTAAGTTGGTGACATAGCAAACGATGGTGTTTCTGTCTTCCGGTAAACTAGCGACGCTGACCACCATAAAGTTGGTAACATATTAAACGACGGTGTTTCGATGTTATGCGGAGGTCGTAACGTAATGGATCGATGGTGTAACCGGTGAGTGTGTAAATGATCACTCAATGGCTTACAGTTACGAACCCAAACGGGTTGACATATTGAAACAGAAACAGAAATGATCATTGGTTGTTCTTTTCTCAATTAGCATGTTTGAATATTTGATTTGTGTTTATTTGCTAATTTTTTTTCCAAAATAAAACTGTTTTCTTTTAAGTTTAATTGAATTTTAGGTTTTCAATTAAAATGAATTTCTGTTCAACATCTGTTGCAATTTCAATTTCTATTTTAGTTAAGAAAGCAAAGGTTTTACTGTAGAGAATTGAGATTCTATTACTGCTGGGTGCAGACATCAATCTGTAAAATGACCAGTCCTGACCTGAACCCAAATGACCCTTTCCTTAACATGACCCGTTTTGACCCGCACCATTCTGACCCGAACCCGATTTGACCCGTCTCTACACCCAATCCGACCCGCTCATTTTGCCAGGCATAGGTATAAGTGTTATTATTGTAAAGTATGTTTAAGGTCAAAATTGTATAGTTTATTATGCAAGGGGTTTAGGGTGTCATTTAAGTAAATCGGTATATCTCAATCGCTGCGTCGATTGTTTCACGCCGGTTCACTATGTATAAGTAGGGAACGATTGTCAAGCATCATTCAGTAATCAGAAATTTTGTTTGTGTTAAATTCGTTTGTTAATTCTTGTTCTTATTCTTTCAATTCAATCAATTGTGTTATTGATTACCAACAACCTTGGGCTATATATTCTCACCTTGTTAAAATGTATTTTTATCATAGACCGTCCAAGTATGGATGGAAACCCGTGGATGCTGAAATCCAGAAGAAAGGTGTAATGGAAGAGGTTCTCACTATAGTCTGCAGTCCCATCATCTCTCGTATCCCCTGCATCAATTAACACAAGAGACTACTAATGGTACTTGTTTACTTAATACACTTTTGACTCTTTCAATATGCATAAATTAAATATTTTGTTTTGTTTTCGTTCAGGCACCAAATTTTACGGCTTGACAAATGGTTTATTTGGAAAAATATGTGATTGATTTAATGCCTTTTTTTTTCACTTTCTTTCAAGATATATATTGATCTTCTTTTCAAATAAATCACGTTGCAGAAAAAGGAGATTTATTGGGATCTTTATATCATTTACTTCTTTATCTAGAATTTTTAACTGGTGGGCCGAGCAGCTAGGCTCTGGTTTTGTTTAGACATTCTCCATCGGGCCCAAAACTAGTCATGGTTTCTTTGCTGATGGGCTTGAAGCCAGCCTATGAAAAGATATAGAAAAAGGGGCGGCCACGAGGGGTTTGGACTTTAGAGACTGCATAGGTTAATTTCCTCTCTTAACTAATTAAATATGATTAAGTTTTAATAATTAATGATTGTTACATTGAAATAAGCAATTGATTTGCATGGTTATTAAACCTGCAGGAACGGAATAACAGGCTATTCTCTTCAAAAACAAGGAATGCGGATCAACTTATAGAGGTGATTCTAATGACCATTTGAATGAAACTACATACAATGAAGTTTAAAAGAACAAGTCATGTGACTCAAGTATTACTAGAGTGGAGTTTACCAAGAGAATTGCTTATGGATCAAGATGAATGCGGCTAAGTTATGAGTGTTTTTTGCTGTAACCATTTTTTTGGTTCGTGTTTGTCAAGTATGACTTGTGTGCATTCTGTGCGTGTTTGATATTTTCGTGGTTTGTGTGTGTACTCTAGTAATGGCATGTCATTCTAGAGAACTGAGGTTTACTTTATTCCTCACTTGTTTTATTTTGGTTGATGAATGAAGTTTAACCGGGGTAACCCTTTACCCAAAAAAAAAAAAAAAAAAAAAAAACCTACTTATTCATTTTTTTATTACAAACCACCTTTTTGGGCCAGTTTGAAACCAATTTCAAAGAAACCAGTTTTTAATCAGCTCACTAGACCCTCGTAATATTAAGTTGGGCTTAAGTGACTTTGTTTAACAAGTTGGACTTGGCCTAGCCTAATCATTAATGGCCTATGCGACTTAAACCAGTTAATCTTCTTCCCACTTTGGAGACAAACGAAGTTCACTTCTGGCCATCGTGCCGTCGTCCCCAATTCATACGAACATAATAAACCTAAACGAATAAACTATTCGATCTTCGAAGTTTCGTCGAAGTTTATCGGTTACTTCCGTTTCATCGAATTGTTTTCAACATCACAACACACTTCTTCCACATCGGAATACTTGTAACTATAGTTTTCATCCACTTCAGGATTAGATTTTTTTTATTCAATGTAAGTTCGATTTAACCTAACTTAATTAAATGTCATTCTGTATTTTGTTTATTAAGTGTTACTGCTTTTACTTATTGATTTTAACTATTTATAGAGACCACTAAACAACGATTATTAAATGTGATCCTGTATTTTGTTCATGTAGTACTACTACTGATTAGTATATTGGCGATTTCTTTACATGAATTTGTTCTTCAAATATTTTTCCTCGTGAGAAAACCTAAATAATTTAGTTAATCTGTTTTTTTTTATGAATTTAATTCCAACTTTAAAGTTATTACATTACGAGTAAAGTACAATTTACGTATCTATGGTTTACATGAAATCGCAGGTTGAGCCCCTAACTTTTTTTCATACCATGCCATCTAAGTCTCCTTGGTTGCATTGTTGATAGTTTATTGAAAGGGGTATATTCGTCTTTTTAACTCGATAACTAAGGGCATTTGTGTCATTATACCAGTGGCCCTAAATTACACAAACCCAACTCTGTTATCATCTTCTTCTTCTTTTCATGAAATCTCCTCTCTCATGGGTTTCAGTAATTGGTGAAGAAATAGTAAGTGTTGATTGAAACTAAAGAGGTAGGGTTTTGAATAGGTGGAGAATTGAGAGGTTTGTGATGAGAATGAGGGGATGAAATTAGGGTTTAGCGAGTACACGAGAAAGCATCCACACACGCATCCTGTAAGTATCACCTCAATTTTATGAATTCCAATTGCTTTTATATGCTTGATTTCTGATTTAGATACAATTGGGTTTATGGGTTTGTTGATAATTGGAATTTCGATTAGTAATCTACTATTTTTTGTGCCCTGATTATGATACTCTGTTTGCACTGTTTGATTTGAAGCTCAATTGATGATTGATGGGTTTGATTTGCTGATTAATACTTCAAATTTTATGAACACGTAATTACTGGTTACTAAACCCTTAGGCTAAACCCACAAGGTGATGGTAGCTTTAACTCACATGCAACACGAAAACCACAAGGTGATGGTATTGTGAAAAAATGTGGTGGTTTGCCTTTGGCTATAAAGGCAATCGGAAGGCTATTGAGAACGAAAACAGATGGAGAAGATTGGGATGACCTGTTGATTAGTGAGATATGGAATTTAGTAAATGCAAATGAAATTGTTACAGCCCTTAGGCTAAGCTACCATGATGATGATGAAGACAATCAAAACGCTTTAAAGGTGGATGAAGCCAATGTTGTTCAAAGTAAACAAATGCACAGGTGCTGCTGAAGTAGAAGCTGCAGCAGGGCTAATGAATGCCAACGTTGCTCATAAAGAGGCTTCTGAAGGTTTGGTTTTATACTTTCATGTGCGTGTTTTTACTTCTTTTCCTGTATAATTAGAGGGTGCAATTTCTACGTAAATTGGTCATTTGGGTTATCTTCCATTTCTTTAAGATATTTTCTAGAAAGGAAAAGTGTTAATTTGGAGGAACGTAGACTCATACTCTAGTTTTACTGCAGACATCTTATTTGCTTCATCTAGAAAATTAGATTAGTGGTATATAAATTTTATTATTGTAAATTGTGATCTTCTTTAAAGCACTAATGGACCAACCGAATATCTTATATGTTACTACTGAACTTGCAGGGAACTTATACCCATGGCATGCTAAAGGAATAAACGGTCGCATGAGTTCATTGAATCAGCAAATTAATAACAATCAACCTCTAAGTGTAAGTTTCTTTAAGTCAACAACATTTGACCACCCATAATATAACAACTTGATTTTGATCTTGATAGGATGTGTTGATCAAAATCCAATGACTCTCAAACAGATATGTTGACATAACATTCATAATTAAGAAATTTTACAAATATTAGACTTGAGGCTAAGTTAAAGAAAAGTGTCAAAGTGGTTGATGAGTTTTTTTATAAGTTGATCCAGAAAAGGTTGAACTGACGTTGACTGAATCAGCAAATAACAATCAACGAAAGTCCAGAGTTTGCAGTGTGTGTACATTCTGAAAAAATGCAGTAAAACTCGCGCATATGTTGACTGAATCAGCAAATAACAATCAACGTGTCGATATAAGTGTAAGTTCCTTCAAGTTAACAACGTTTGACCACCTCATAATATAACAACCTGGTTTTTGTTATTCTTATACATGATATAACACGGGATTTGTTCATGAAAGCAACGGGTCGATTCAATATTCAAACTTCTTTTTGGAATTGATCTGACAGCAATTCTGGCTCAATATTCGAAGTTATTTTCCGCATAGTTTATTTGACTTTGCATTCATTTAAACAACAAATTTTACATATTATTACAAGACAAGTTAATTACTTATAAAGTGTTTGAACTGTGAGAATTAGATTTAAGTTATGCAGAAAAGATGACATTCATTGGGTATTGGGTTTAATCTTGATGTTACCGGTCATGTACGGGTCAAGTCGGTTACCGGTTTTGTTTAAATGGGTCACAAATCCGACGGGTTAGCGAAGACACGAGAAAAAGATAACGTTAGAAGTTTTTATTTTAGCATGTGTTTTTATTTCTAGTTGGGTCAAATGGGCCAGTTGAGTTATGTTGCATGTAATTGCCTATATAAGGCTTTCTTTGGTTATTGAATATAGATGTACCTTTCCATTTTTCTTTTTATCTTCTGCAAGTCCCCTTCATTGTCATTCTGCATATGCACTTCATACAAATTTGAGTGCAATTTTGTGAGTGGAAGTTGGGGCCTGAACCAACATTGGTATTTTTCTAATAGTTAACTATAATATTATTTTAATGTTAAATAGAGCAACTCTAAACACCTGAAGAACAACAAACAAACTCTGATTGGAGCATGTTTTCGGCTTTATGGGGAGGGATACCACTTTATACATCATAATACCATTAGGCTAGAAGCCCATATGTATGAGGTTTTAAATGCTTTTTTTGGTTTTTATCACTTGGAGATAAGTAGTATACCTTGGCCATTTTCAACACATACAAATATAAGTTTCTTACGTCAACTGGTAATAGTTCTCTATGTTGGTTGGCCATTTGCGGCGGCCACCTTCCCCTTTTTTTTTAATAGTTAATTATAGGTCCTGTCAAATTACGATTTTATCCTCTGTTTAAAATAACGATCTTGCCCCCTGCCAAATTACGATTTTATCCCCTGTTTAAAATTACGATCTTGCCCTCAGTTAGAAATTATATTAATGCTTTGTCCCCAGCCTAAATTTACGATTTTCCCTTGCTTACAAAAATTATACCTTTGCCCACCGCTACAATCATGCCAAATTACAATTTGGTTCCCAATTTAAAATTATAATTTCGTCACCAGTTCAAAATAAAATTTTTGTTTTGCCCTCAGCAAAAAATTATGATTTTGACCTCAGTAAAAAAATAACGATTTTGCCCCCAATTCAAAATAAAAAAAATGAAACTCGTTATTTTTATTATTTTAATTTCAATGTCTAGAACTCGTTAATCAATCCTTTTGATTTCATTCTCATAAATATTTAATGAAACTTAAGAACAGAATATATTATTTGATTATAAAAATCCATTCTATTGTGATAAACATGACCATTTGATTGTATACGAAGAATCTATTTTGATATAGAGAAACTGTGGACCAGTTTGTTAATGTGGATCCAATTGTTTTTAAGGGTTATTCTTGTCATTTGCTCAAACATTCCATTGGAATGGAAACTTTTCTTGGGTAGGAGGAAGGATTCTTAAATTCCCTCGACTAAAGGAATTTGATGTTTCCATTCCAATGTCCAACCAAACATGATTATGAACGGAATAAATTACAATTCCATAGAATTTCACGAACCAAACGACCCCTTATACTATTGCAACTTCAGTTTAAAAATTACAATAATAAGTTTAAATGCAGATTCAAAAGACCCCATGTATCCAATATCCAGAAAAAGAAAGACAAGTAATGAGATAACAGAACAAAGGAAATCATTAAAGTCAAACCTGAATGAAAAAAATTTATCAAGAGATCACAAAACCAAACTCATATCAAGAAATTTAAAATAAAAAGAAAAGGAAAAAACACACGGCAAGTCGACCTTCAATCAACAAACATCACAACATTTAAACAAATGTGTTCTGTTTATTTGAATACTATGAAATGATACAAGTCCAACCAAATAAATTTTGCTCTATTAGTCACGAATCCTACAATAATCAATGAATTACATTTGCGCGAGTTAACAAGACCCCGATGGACCACAAAAACTTGTTCATCATGTGAGATCCCTATTTCCTCCTTACTTGATGCAACATCTTATAGCAACAGTTGAAAACAAGATAATTTGTTTTCAAAAACTGCAATATTAACAAAAGAATCATGTGAGTATATAAAAACGAATAAGAATTTAGGTACAAGTTTACCGCTTTTTGCATCAACATGTTGCGCCATGCCTCAACGATCACTCTTCTTCCCCGAACCATAATACTTCTCATACCATCTAAGAAACTTCTTCAACCCCGTTTGAAGATCCGTCATTGGCTTATACCCGAACTCCCTTTGCGCCAAACTAATATTCGCATGAGTAAACGGGACATCACCATTTCTAGGCAACTTCGTCACACGTCGCTTCGCTTTCACTTTCAACAACTTCTCCAAAATACTAACAAGATCCGAAACAGGCACAGGCGAAGTATTCCCTAATTAAAAATCCTAAACAGTGCAGCCCCTTTTTTCTTTCCACCACTTCCTGTACTCTTTTCAGTAATGTCTAACGCACCTAAACAACCCTTTACAATATCATCAATATACGGAAAATCACATGCAACAATCCCATGATTACTCGACTCAAAAATGGGAATCGGTTTTCATTTCAAGATATCTTTAGTAAAGAAAAACTAAGCCATATCCGGTCTACCCCAGGGTCCATAAACCGTAAAGAACCTCAACCCCGTTAAAGACAACCAGTAAATATGATTATACATATGCGCGATTTCTTCTCCCGCTTTTTTAGTTGCGACGTATAGGCTCGCGGGTTGATCTGTTCAGTCTTTTTCGGAAAAGGGTACTTTTGTATTTAACCCATAAACAGAACTAGAAGAAGCCCAAAACAATTGCAAGCTGTGGATTTGCATTTTGCATACTTCAAGAACATTAACAAAACCAACAATGTTACTATGAATATAAAATTTTGGATTCTGCATTGCGTATCTAACACCAGCTTGAGCAGCTAAATGCATTACATGAGTAAAATGAACTACCTCAAAGAGTTTGTTCAGCAAAACGGTGTCGTTTATATCCCCTTCCACAATGAAAATCCCACTTTTTGCCACAAATGTTGACGAGCCCTTTTGAGGGTAGGATCGTAATAGTAATTATCATTAAAATTGTCCAACCCTAAAACACCGTCTCCATGGTGTTTCAAGGCGGCGCTGACATGGGTTCCGGCGAAACCGGCAGCGCCGGTTACCAAAGCAGAGTACCCTGTTTTTAATCAGATCTTGGAGGATGATTTGACCCGTTTTTCCCATCCGGGTCCGCCCCAAGTAGGTTAGAAATTATGGAAAAAAAATGTAGCGAGTTCAGTTGATTGAGGTTGAATGTCGGGGTTGATAGATTAGATGATGAAATCAACGATTGAAGTTGCAGACTTGTTGATGAAGATCTCTAGGGCTTAAATTAAAACTTATAAAATGGGAGTGGATAAAATTAAAATCCCATATTCGAAGTTGGCTGCGTGAGATTTGTTTGATATAGACTTTGCGTTTCTTTCCTTTTCTTCTGCTTTGGGCCAGGCCCAATTATTAAACATTTTGAACTGATTCCAAAGACAAAAAGAGTAAATTTCAAAGTTCGTCCTTTATGTATGTCTAAAATATCAAAGTATGTCATTTATCTTTAATAAACTCAGAAAACATCCTTAATGTTTGAAAAACCAATCAGGTTATGTTCTTTACCCTAAACCTTGTTTGTTTTCCCAGTTAAGTCAGGTCACATGTGAAGCACATGAGGGCATTAATGTCATTCTACCTACCAATTAATGTTACCTGTTATAAAAACCCTAAATACTTCCCAATTAATGTCTCTGTCATCATCGATCTTCAGCATCACGAAATCATCATCATCGTTATCATCTTCCTCGACAGAACATTATCATTATCAGATCACCTCCTCCCCTGCCGCCGTAGCGGCGGTGGCGCTGCAACTGTTGTCGGAAAGTTACCGACGAAACGAGAGGGAGACGAGGGTGGGGGGTGGGTGAGTGCTGTGGGGTGTTGTAGCCGGAGAAGAGGGCACCGGCAGCCCGTTGCCGGCCATGTGCTTGTCGGACAGGAGATCGAGAGAAATGCAGGTTTTGTTCCCTGTGTCTTTGATGATGAAGATAAGGTTTTGAGAAGATGAAGTTTTAATTGATATTGTTTGGTGTGTGTATTTGCTTGTCGGAGAACCACCACCATCACGACCTCCACCGTCGCGGTTGTGGTTCTGAACCACCTGCAATCGAGCCTCAACCACCATCGCAACCACCCACCCCACTAAAATCGAGCCCCAACCAAGAGACGAACATATCTAGGAATCTGAGATCTGAAAGTGAAGGTGGATAGGGTTGTAGACGACGAATGAATGGGGGTTCTGTTGCGACGGGGGTGTTCGGAGGTTGGGGTTCTGTTGCGACGGCACCGATTGGAGTCCGATTGGGGTTGCAGACTTTGAGGTGGAGTATTACTGTTGAAGCCATTTTGGGCTCTAGTAGTTGATTGGGTGAAGAGTGGTTACAACCACTGCCTGTAAAATTCGGTTTTGATTCCCAAATCCGCCATGGCTTTTACTATTGCAGCTTTTGTTTTGGGTCAGCCGGTCAGGTGATTGGTTCTAGAGCTGAACGCTACAGGCTTAAAGCGAAGGCTGACTCGAGCCATGAAGTAACGGCTACGGGTGGACATTGTGGCGAGCCTGTCGAGTGGGACTCGGAGTCTTTGCAGGGTTACCCAAAAAATTGTAAATTGTTCATTGAAATAGTTATTGAGTGACTGCAATCAAAATGATTATGCCATGAGTTCGTTTGGATTTGTTCTGAGTTGATGAGAGAGAGAGAGGTGTGGAGTTAGAGTGAGTGGTGGGAGGTGGTGGCGGCGGCAGGTGGGTAGTGGTCGGATGGTTGTGGTGGTGAGAAAGAGTGTACAGGTAGAGAGAATATATGTGTGTTTTTATATATATAACTATATAACTAGTATTAAGGTAAAGACCAATATACCCTCATGTGCTTCTCACATGACCTGATTTAACTGGGAAAACAAACAAGGTTTAGGGTAAAGGACATAACCTGATTGGTTTTTCAAACATTAAGGATGTTTTCTGAGGTTATTAAAGATAAAGGACATACTTTGATATTTTAGACATACATAAAGGACGAACTTTGAAATTTACTCAGACAAAAATGTATCATTTTGAATTTGATGTGTATGATTTCCTGATAAATGTAAAATTTGTTTCTATTGGAGTGTTTTTCGAGTATTCACATCTCATTCTTTATACTTCGAGTGTTTTCCGAGTACTATTGGGGGTAAGGTTTGCAAGAACTATTTAACATTGGGGGATAATATTGCAGAGTACAACAAACCACAGGGGTAATAAGAAAGGACAATTTAGTCATTTTACACTAGGGGGTAATATTACAGATTAGAACAAACCATAGGAGGTAATATGAAAGGGCAACATAGTCATTTCACATTCCAGTTAACAGATCTGTTAACTTATTTGACGCCAGGGTGTAATTATGCGACAGAACAACGACGTTAGGGGGTAAAATTGCAATTATTTCCATGGAGGGGGTTAGAGTGTCAATTGGCTTAAACCCTAGGGGTAAAATTGCAGTTTACTCTTCTTTATATTTATCTCAATAATAAAATTAAAAAAAAAAAACTCAAAAAACTATTATATCTCATTCTTTATCCTTAGAGCATTCTCATCCAATCCATCAAAACTTGTGAGGGTGAGTTTTTATATTGTAAAGGGTAAAAAAAGTGGTTGTGAGTGGAGGAGAGAGAAAATGTTACTGTTCATCTGTATATTTGGGGGGACACTGTTCACCCAGTATAATTTTTTTAATATATATTGAAAGTGGTTGTGAATGAAGGAAAGAGAAAAATGTGATGATAATATTATTTAATTGAAACGGAGAGATAAAAGTATTTGTTTTTAGTTGAAATATATTGATATAGGAGTTGTTTTTTAGTAGAATGTATGTATAATTTGATGGATTGGATGAGAATGCTCTTATACCTTATCCATATATTTACAAGGAAATTAAAGTGAGTTATTGTATAAGAAAAACTAAAGTAAAACCTTATATTTTTATGGATAAGAAATGGGATGTGGGAGGACTTTAAAGAATGAAAAATAAAATTTTGAAATAACGATTTTTAGTTAAATTATTTAGATAAGGATAAAGAATGTGTTGTGAAAGATCTTACAAATTAAAGAAATGTCATGGTATTAAATGTGACATTGAATGTCACTTTTTTACTTACGTTTGGTTTTCAGTGATTGTTAAACACTTAACCGTGGTTATGAATCTATTTTTAACACTTATTTAGTCTTTATCTAAGTTAATTACAAAGATGGCCCTTGTAGTGTGCAAACCTACCACCAATTCACCACCGCACCACCACCCCCACCTCATCTTCTTCCACATCTCACTCCACCCCCTTTTATTCTTCATATTTTAGTTTGGAACCAATTTTCCGTTGTCAGATTCATGAATAATCTGAGGTCTATTATTGATTTGTTTAGAAAGGTTCGATTGAAACAAATTCTTACAACTTCTAGCTTTCTAAATCAATCTATTTAAAGTAGGAGTGGCAAAAGCGATGGGTTGGGCAAGTTTTGGTCGGGTAAGTTTGGGTCATGAGTTAGGATTAGGATGGGTATAGGTTATTGTAGATTTGGATTAGGATGGGTTTTTCAAGAAAAAGGTTAGGATTGGTATGGGTTAGGATAAGTTTGGGTAAAGATGGGTTTATTAAAGAGTTAATTGCCATTTTAGTCCCTGAGGTTTGTCCAAATTTGCCATTTTAGTCCAAATAGTTTTTTTTTTCGCCTCTAGGTCCCTGACTTTTTCCTTTTGTTGCCATTTTGATCACATACCCTAACTCCATCCAAAAACCCCATTTTTAACCAGGGGTATTTGGAGGATTTTCATTTTAAATCTTTTCAATTGCCATTTTGATCAAATTCTAAAAAATCAAAAAAAAATCTAAAAAATCCTAAAAATTCTAAAAAATCATAAAAATTCTAAAAATTAAAAAAATCATAAAAATAAAAAAAATTCTAAAAAATAAAAAAAATCTAAAAATCAAAAAAAATTTAAAAAATAAAAAAAATCTAAAAAAATCATAAAAATCATAAAAATCAAAAAAATTTCTAAAAATAAAAAAAATCTAAAAATAAAAAAATTCTAAAAAATCAAACAAGTCTAAAAAATAAAAAAATATAAAAAATCATAAAAATTCTAAAAAATCAAAAAAATATAAAAAATATAAAAATATAAAAACTCAAACAAACATATTTTAAAGTTTCAAATTCAAAAAATGAAAATATATTCCTCGTACAGACGAATATATTTTCAAGTTTTATCTATTTTGTTGAGCGAATGAGTGGTCATGATGAGATAGAACCATTTATCCATTTAAAAAAACAAATTTCATTTTAAGTTGACATCTTTTACAAACATTCTTACATTTCCACATTAATTATCACCCTTTTGGCATTTTTATATATATGTTTTCATTGCAAAACTATTTATTACAATAGTATTTTCATCTTTAGTTTTATATCAATTAATATAATTTACTAAGTATAAATATCATGAAATATAAATTTTATAAACTAAAACATAACATGCATGTTCGTTAGTTAGTGGTTCTATCTCATCATGACCACTCATTCACTTAACAAAATAGATAAAAATTGAAAATATATTCGCTTGGACGAGGAATATATCATCATTTTTGAATTTGAAACTTTAAATTATGTTTGTTTGAGTTTTTAGATTTTTTTTTATTTTTTAGAATTTTTTTGATATTTTAGAATTTTTATGATTTTTTAGATTTTTTTTAGATTTTTTAGAATTTTTTTAATTTTGTAGAATTTTTAAGATTTTTTTTATTTCTAGATTTTTTTTTAGATTTTTTATGATATTTTATAGTTTTTTTTATGATTTTCTTATTTTTTGGATTTTTTTTATTTTTATTATTTTTTTATTTTTTATAATTTTTTTGATTTTTTAGAATTTTTTTGATTTTTTAGAATTTGTTTTTATTTTTATGATTTTTTTTTTATTTTTTAGAATTTTTTGAATTTTTTAGAATTTTTTTTAATTTTTTAGAATTTGATCAAAATGGCAATTGAAAAGATATAAAATGAAAATCCCCAAAATACCCCTTGTTAAAAATGAGGTTTTTGGATGGAGTTAGGGTATATGATCAAAATGGCAACAAAAGGGAAAAGTCAGGGACCCAGAGGCGAAAAAAAAACTATTTGGACTAAAATGGGAAATTTGAACAAAACTCAGGGACTAAAATGGCAATTAACTCTTTATTATATGTTAAGATGAGTTTGGATAAATATTGGTTCAACTTTCGATGATAACAGACAAAAAAATAAAAATTAATAAAACAAAAAAATTTAAAAATTTAAAAATAAAAAAATTCAAAAAATAAAAAATAAAAAACAAAAAAAGTAAAAAATAAAAAAACGTTAATAAAATAAAAAAATAAGATAAAAATCAGAAAAAGGTAAAAAATCTAAAATATCCAAAAAATTAGAAAAAAGTAAAAATCCCCCAAAAAAAATTCAGAACAATAAAAAATCAGAAAAAAGTTAAAAAAATTAAAACATGTAAAAAATAAAAAACAAATAAAAAAGTAAAATATTAAAAAAAATCCAAAAAATCAAGCAAACTAAAAAAATTTAAAAATCCCAAAAAAGAGTTACATGTCATTTTAGTCCCTATGGTTTGGGTCATTTTGCCAGTTTAGTCAAAATGTTTCATTTTTCGCCTGTGGGTTAAAAAAAGTTTCATTGTTGCCATTTTAGTTCACTGGGTTAACTTCATCAATTATTTTTGTTAACGAGAAGGACAATTCGGTCATTTTATATGGCCGAATTACCCTTCTAGTTAAAAGAATTACATAATAAAATAATCGAATTGACCATCTCTTAACATAAATAATGGATGAAGTTAACCCAATAGACTAAATGTAACATTTCCAAAATTTTTATTTATAAAATTTAAAATAAAATATATAGAAACTAATATTATTAAACGGGTAGATTACGGGTAAGTTGACAGTTAAAAATATGAAGTATTTAGACGAACATAAGAACCGTTTAATAATTATAATAATAAAAATACATGATAATTAACCTTACTCCGTTTTTAATAAAACTTAGGTAAAATGTAGATAAAAATATTCTCTTTCTAATGACATATTCATCGTTTTATAAAAATTATATTTTAGAAATTATAAGCGATAAATGAGCGAAGCAGCTGAATTAATTATAATAATAATATAATATTAAAATTTAAACTAACTTTGAAATCAAATATGGACGTGTTTGGGTACGTGGAAGATATCGACCACAAGCAATCAATTCAACTTGGTTTCCAAGATAGAAAAGTAGTATAAATAGGAGCAACATATGCACTTTCACATTTGCTTTGTCCATTTTCTTTCGCCTCCCTCTCTGTCTCTTCTATAATCTATTATTTTGCTTTAGTATTTCACCTATAATACTTCAAAGCGCTGTCTCGTTTCAAGTGTTTAACCCCTTATCACTGATTCGATACCCTATCCGATCGTTTTGAACCTAGCAACTGATGTCAAAGCGCTTCCAGATAAAGGTTATGCTTTGTAAACTAAGTTGGGGTTCTGATCTCGTGATATATTGATAAAGTTGAATTGGGTTATTATACTTAACACGAGTGCATTATATATTTTATTAAAAAAAGCTCAGGAGTTATACCCAAGATTATACCAGGAGGCCTGTAGTTAAACCCAAAAGTTACAAAGTGAGTCATTCCCTCTTTTTATCAAATTGATTTACAAAACCCTAAATGTTTTCAGCTATACTTACAGTGATTAATTCTTTGTATTCTACAAATTACTGCCAGTATTATAGGGTTTAGTATACATTACTTGATAATCTTCACAATTGGACATGGGTGGCCAATGTGTGACATGACCATAGTCATAGATCCATCGAGTGACAAGTACTTTGAAGTTTTTGTTAGATATAAACATTGTAATCGCTCTTGATACTGTAAAGTATAACAATATATTTTTTTATAAAAATGGAATGAACTCGCCAATATTTCTTGCTGATAAAATGTTTTCAAAACGCGTTTCATGTAATTTGCTGTAAAGATAATAGAAGCCAGCTAAGGAGCACTGAAGGCTTAAATAAGGTGGCTATAAATACCTGAATAAAAGAATCAATTTTTATTTATTTATTTGGGTTTATCCCTATAAAAACATTTGAATGAGATACGGGTTTTAGCCCATTTGTTTATTATTAAAAGTTTGGTGTTTTTACAAACTCTGAAATTATTTCCTAACTACGATCCTGATGTTTTAATTCGCTGTCAATTTAATAAAACACCGGTACCACTTGACTGGTTTGCGGCTCCCGCTCCCAGGGTGGGGTTGGGGGCTGTGACACTAAAATGGCAACAGTGAAACATTTTTGGACTCACAGACGAAAAATGAAACCTTTGTACTAAACTGTTAAAATGACCTAAACCACATGGACTAAAATGGCATTTAACTCCCCAAAAAAATCAAAAATTTCAGAAAATAAAAAAAAATCATAAAAAATTCAAAAAAACAAAAAAATAAAAAATAAAAACAAAAAGATGAAAAAATAAAAAATAAAAAAAATTTGGACATTTTGATTTTCAAATTTTTTTTAGGTTTCTAACTTTTTTCTTATCTTTTTGATTTTTTTAGCATTTTTTATTTTTAAAATTTTTATTTTTTTTATTTTTCTGAATTTTTGATTTTTTTATTGCTATTTTTTTGGATTTTTTTTAATTTTTACTTTTTTCGTTAGTTTTTTTATTTTTTAACATTTTTATTGTTTACATTTTTTAAAACTTTTTAGTTGTTTTTTATTTTTCTGAATTTTTTGATTTTTTTGTGGATTTTTCCTTTTTTTAATTTTTTTATTTTTTGTATTTTTTTAATTTTTTCTGATTTTTTAATTTTTTAACATTTTTTTAAATTCCTTTCGTTTTTTTATTTTTCTGATTTTTTTGGGATTTTCTTTTATTCTTTGGATTTTATTTTTAAATTTTTCTGATTTTTTTTAGTTTTTTTTTTTTTTTTGAAGTCAATGTCTACGAACACTCGAATAAGAAGAAGAATCTGACTGTGATGCTTTTTTTAGAGTCACCTATTTACTGAGCGTAATACCCTTCCTAACCCACGAATTATTTTAAAAAGATATCTTACAACCCATCCTGACTCATCCTTAATTATTCCCCTATATATTCTGACTCATCCTCATTTTTAAAATGACCCAAAATAACCTAAAATACCCAAATGGGTTTTTATCACCAAACCTAATTTAAAGCAATCTTTAATCTAAAGCCTAGGGTGTGGTAATGACCCTCATGACCAACATGATACTCCACGTCAGTGTCATTTCACTCACTTCTAATTCACAATTCAAAACCACTACCCTAAGGGTGTGGTCATGACCCAAACCACTATCCCTTTATTTATTTTAATTTATCTTTGTCTTAAGAAAAAAATGGTTACTTGAAAAATGGAAATGTGGACCATGGTTGTCATGGTTTAATTCATGCAAACCATGATAGATTATGGAAGGGTGTGATATAGTCTTCCATTCATGTTCTTACATGGCGAATCATGTTCCAACCATGACCCTCACACCCTTTTATCTTAACATATACTAGTGTGTAAGATATAATTTTTGCATGCTAAACTGTTTAAGATAATTAATCACTTACTGTAACCGAGTCACTCTGCTGCCACATGATAACATGCCTGACGTTATGGGGTGTGGGGCTACATCTCAACGGTACATGACCCTTTAAAGTTAAAAAAAATATTTTATAACTTATTGAACCACACAATCCATGTATATGCACAACACCGTTTTCCTACATTTTTTCTATCTCTCTCTCACTATCTCTAAACTATTTTATATATTTTTAAACATGGATTTCCTTCTCGAGTCATTCCAATTCTGATCTTGAAGATGAACTCCTAACTACATCTATTCAGTTGGGTTTACAAGTTTTAAGTCAACAAACCGAAAGTTCACGACCGCTTACAATGCAAAAAAAAAAAAGTTCAGAGACTAAGGCCACAATGTATATTAATTAAGGTTTTTTTAGTTATATAGTTTTTCAAACATGTCTTACACATGTAACTAATACATAAATATTTTTATGTGGTTCCAACATTTAATCGTTGGCTAAAGAAAACAGAGAGAAGCATGATTTTAAATGATTGTTACACACTTGGTAAATGGTTTCAAACTTGATTACGAATCTATGTTTCATAGTTATTTAGGTGGAAAAAATTGTAGCCCATTAAATAAAACTCTTACAAAACTTGCCTAATCAAAAACCTATGGCCCACATTTATCACCAATTTTAAATCTCATTGTTACAAGTTACAACCTAAGACCATGCGTAGTCGTTAGCCCAGTAATGCCCTCACCCTGGGGCGTTTTCTGTCATGTGGCAGTCCAGTCAGCATAGGGGCATTATGGGGCGTTATTGCAAAAGTGCCGTAGTGGGAATAATGCCCAATAACGCTCACCCAATCATTACACAATTATTTATTTTTTTAAATTTAAAACTTAAAATACTTCATTAATTTAAAAAAAAAATTACACTACTAGAAATTAAAAGAAAAACATAATAAAAAAATAAAGTTAAAAAAAAGATGATGATCTAGAGTCCGTATTTTTCCGAAGTTTTTGGCGATGCATTTGCGCAATGATCAACGTGTCGCCTTGGAGGTGGTCGATCGATTTGGACAAAAACTCAATGTCCTTTTCCGTTTGCCTCGCCGCTTGCATTTCGTTAAACTTTTTGTTTTCGGCAACGCGTTTTTTCATAGTCTCCAAACGTTGGTGGCCGAGGTCTCGAATGTCTTGGAGACGACGGTTCATCTCCTCGAAATCTTCCTTCAACTCGAGATCGGAAGACGACTCCACCGGTTTTTTCCCGGTTCGCTTATCTTTTCTTCTACCGGGCGGTCGGGCCAACTCTTCTTCAACTTGCTCGTCAACGTCCACAACAACATTTAGATCGACATTGCGGGCGTCGGAAGTTGGTGTTTCAGGGTCAACGGAGGATGGCGTTTTTGACCGTTTAGCTCTACGTCTACTACTCGACGTCATGGTCACTACGCCCGCCCACTTTGGACTTTTTCGTAGTAGGTCCCAACACTTATAGTACGGGAAAACGCCTTTCGTCTTCTCGTACTCTTCCATAGCTCTCGTTAAAACCCCGACGTCACCTTCTCCGCTCGGCCGATTATCGTAGTTACGTTGATAAACTTCTTGGAAGGAGTGACACTTGTTGTTGATGTCGGTCCATTTGCTAGAAATGGAATCCTTGTCACGAAGTTCGCCCTTACCCCACGTGCTACAAAATAGTGCACGAATCTTATTCCAAAATTCGGGACCCGTTTGAAAGTTTGCTACAAAAAAATTTACGTTAAAAATAAAATTAAATCGACGTGTAGGAAAAAAAAGTAAAAAAAAAAACTTACCAACATCGGGGTCCTCCGAAACATCGACCCACGCCCGAACCAACGTGAATTCCTCATCCTTCGTCCAAATAACGTAAGAATGCTTACGACGAGGTTGGTCCGGTTCCTTCTTTTTATGCGACCTTTTGCCGCGTTTCGATGTCTCTCGCTCCGGTTCGGGTTGCGTCTTCGGCACGATATCCACATCGGGTTCGGGTTGTTGTTGTGATGGTTGCGAGCCGCCGGCTTGGCCAAACCCGAAAGTGGGTGGCATGAAAGGAGTAGAGCCACTCAAGAAAGCCGCGTACGACAACATGTTCGGGTCCATGTCTTGAAGGCTAAAGGTTTGTTGCGGTTGGGTTGTGTTCGTGTTCCCGGGTCTTGAGGGAACACCAAAAGGGGGTCGGAATGGGTTCATGGTTTTATAAAATATAAAAGAAGTAGAGATAAAATAAGATTGAGAATGAGTTTTTTATAAAAAAAATGTGGATATAAAGTGGGATAAAAGTGGGTTTTTATAGTGTTAAATGGGAAAAAATATATTAAATTAAGTTACCGTTGAACGGTAAACTCGACAATCAAGGCAAGAATTCGGCATGTTTCAAACAATGCAAAGGGGGCTTTTTTCGCGAATAACGCCGGATAACGCCCAGGGGGCGGCCCTGGGGCGTTATTGGGCGTGTTTGGGCAGTTTTTTTAAACGCCTGACTACGGGTGGTCTAAGCAGTGGCGGAGTCAAGATTTTTTTTTCATCGGGGTCCATTTTTTGTGTAAGGATTTTTCACAACTAAACATTAAAATTTTCGGGTCGGTAATCGTAGTCAGGTCAGGGATAGGAAATAATGTAGAAGCATTTAGTGGACATGAAACCACTACATTATATGTTGAGAGTTTTATTTGGTAATCAAGTGTTAAATAAAATCGACATTCAATTTATCATTTTAAAGAAGCAAATTAGAGGGTTAATGGGTGGTTGTGCTGCTTAAAAACACTAGTTTAATTTTAATGGAAAAAAAAATAAACTAGAAAAACAAGACATGTAAGATTTGAACTTGAGATCTAATTGTTGGAAAACAAGGGGATTTACCACCACACCAACTTTGTTATTAATACTATGGGGTCCAATTAATTTATTTTATGGGGCATTGAAAAATTTAAGATAACGGTTCTACTATTTTCTAAAAAAAGATTGGGGTCCGTGGACCCCGACCCGGACCATGTGAGTCCGCCCCTGAACCCAAGTGTCAGGTGTACACTTTATCACCTATCCAAATTAATATAAACTAGTGGGATTTTCTGCGAGTTGCGGTGGACGTTCATTCGGTATCGTTTTGGCTTTTTACAATAACACATGTACAATACCAACACTCGGTATAACAACTGAAAAAGATACGCCCAAGATAATATTACACATGTTATATAACAATCGAAAACCATAAAAATGAATAAAGGTGCCGGTTCGGATAACACTGATACCGCACCTGAAGACCGCTTCGGGGTTGTGATGAAACCGGACATTGTCGATTTGGTTCATAAAGCATTTAACTATATTACTAAAATAACGAAAAAGTAAACCGCGTCAAATTATGCAAAAAAAAAAAAACTTTTAATGAAACGTAAATAAAAGTAAGAACGTCGCAATAGTATTTTGGGATATTTATAATGCATTCAACTATACTATTAAAATAACCAATAAGAGTCAAGGGCGTCAATTTATATATAAAAACTAAACCGTGAGACAACTTTGAGTACATATATGTTTGTGTTCCAATCACTTGTATATAACTATTCAAAACTCGAATTTGAGTAATATTTACATCAAGACGTAGATAAAAATAAGAACATCGTAACGGCATAGTCATATTTAGAAAATAAATGTCGTTATAAGAGAAAATAAAATATGCTCTAAATTAGTTATAATTATAAAGTAATATTAAATATTGATATCGTTCAACTTGTTAATATAAAATAGTATTATATATTAAATTTTAGTTTTCAATTAAAAAACATAGAAGCTAAAATAAAAAAACCCACAAAAAGTTGTTATAAAAAACAAAAGAGTAAACTGCAATTTTACCCTCTGGGGTTTAAGCCAATTGGCACTCTGACCCCTCCCTGGAAAATATTGCAATTTGCCCCCCCCCCCCCCCCAACATTGTTGTTATGTCGCAAGATTACCCCGTGGTGTCAAATAAGTTAACAGATCTGTTAAATGGAACGTGAAATGACTATGTTACCCTTTCATATTACCCCATATGGTTTGTTCTAAGCAAACGTATTACCCCCACTGTTAAATGATTAAATTATCCTTTCTTATTACCCCCTATACTTTGTTGTAAGAAACAGTATTACCCCCGGTTTTAAGTATTTCATTGCTTCCTTACCCCCTGCAGTAACCAAAACCCTTCCCGCCAAAAAGGTTTGACCAGCCAAAGTCAAAGGATGCCGAAACTAAGTGTAAAACCTGGTAATTGAATCTGATAATGCACATAAACAAACTAAATGCCTAACCTGCTGCAAATGGACTTTGGTAAATTCCTAACCTGCTGCAAATGGTCATTTAACCTGCTCAAACATGCTCAAAATGAACCTGCTGCACAAATTGAATCTAACCTGCTCAAAATGAATCTGCTACACAAACTAAATGCCTAACCTGCTGCAAATGCAGATGGTAAATGCACAAATCTACCTGCCGCAACCTTAAAGATCTCACAGATTGAACAATCAACTATGTTTATAACCGTGAAACATTTTATGTCATATTTGATATAATACCCTTTTGATGATTATTTAACATTTTATCTACAAATGTTTGTTTTAAGATCTAGAAATACAAATCCAGTTACATCAAGAACATACATGATACATTGCCCTCTAGTTGATTTTCATAACAAGTGAAATACAAATCCAGTTAAGATCAAACCCTCTAGTTGATTTTCATAACAAGTGAAACAATAAAACCAAATAATTATGTTATAACTATTTAATGAATCTGTGATCGGAGTGTCGCGCTCCGGTCAAAGATAAGATTTATAAGCCCTAATTACCCTTAACAAATAGCTAGTGGTAGAAAGGGGTCGAACCACGAAGAGTATGTGGTTTGTGTATGGATTCGACTGAATTATAGAGAATTGTCACAATTATGAAGCTTGCCAGATATTTTTGTATTTTTGTTTAGTAGAAAGATGTGAATTTGAACTACTGGAATTGGATTAATTAATTAACAACTACTATTTAATGATTGCAAGAAAATTTGATTAATAAATGATAATGAGAAAAAGGGTTCACACCCGGTTTCGGTAATCGTCAACCTAGGGTTTCTACAAGTTTTTAGATTCAACTCAAGTGTGTATGATTAGCGGATTTAGTGTACCGTGACGTAGGTGCTAATAACTATCAACGTTTCGAGAAACGGACAAGAATACACTTTATGATCAAAACAAGTAAAACCTAACCAAGATAATGCATACTACACATAACCATTTCGTAAAGTCATAACTTTTAACATTGTTCGACAATTTACGAATACGAAACAAATGCAAACTATTGTCAAAGGTTTCAAAAATCAAACACAAATTGTCACTAAGTTGAAACAAGAACAATTCGAAACCCTAAAATTAACAACTACCTACACCGGGGTGAAACCGAGATGATTAGTCGCTCATGGTTGAAGAAGCTTGATCACCGGATGTTGAGAACTCGAAATTGAACATCTTGAAGTCTTGAGAATGGTGAATGATGAGGTTTGGTGAAAGATGATGATGGTAGAAGGATTAGGGTTTGTGGAATGATTGATTGTGAAGATGGTGATGGTGATTCTTGATGATCTTCAATGATGGTGATGATAGATGTGTAATAGCGATGGAATGGTTGGTGAATGGTTGTTGGGATTGAACCCTACCAGAGGAACAGATAATGTAAAGCCAAAACCTGATCACAACAGTGGATTCACAATAAGCAGACGTTTACTCTAAGCTCTCCCCTTGACAGTGGTTATCTATCTGCTGATACACTCTAAGTACTGCTCTGAAGAACAACTGATGAACCAAACACTGATGAAACAACTAAAGACTGCTAAAAGGCAAACACTGAGCTCTATCTACTGCTGTCTCTTAAGTACTGCTGAAGACCCAAGCACTGCTCATTCAAAGACTGATCACCTTTTGAAGAAAGCACTGATGTTCAAGTAATCAGTGCTTAGGCTACAACAGTGGAACGTGAACTGTGTTTTACTTGTTTTGTATTTTATTATCAATCAGTTGTTGGACATCGGTAGTTTGTATAGATCAGTGTTTATAGGTTGTTAGGCTGTTAGATGTCACTATCATGGTGATGTCAGCTGAGGTACATCAGTAGTTTGGTTTGCCTATAAATATGACAGTACTCTGTACTGTTATATTTGATCGTTTTGAGTGAGTTCTTCTCCTCAATCCAATCCTTTCATCTTGTGCAACCAACTCTGAAGTATCAGGCTGAGGGGGAGTTTAGATTGTAAGCTTGCATTGTAATCTTTTGCTTTTGATGTAATCTTTTGACTCTATGAAAAGCAATTGTTTATCAAATTATATTCTCCTTTGATTGTGTTTACAAAGTTTGTTATTCATTTCCGCTGCACTTAAAACAACTCATATCTATTTGATTTGTTCAAATCATACAAACAAACACAATCAGTAGAGCCTCAGATCCTAACAATTGGTATCAGATCCTGGACAGTCAAATTCGATCTAACAATCAATTTGACATAACAGTCCGGCTCAAAATCCATTGATACTAAGGATGGTTGTATTCAGTTGAAAAACAGAGTAACGAATAAATCATGATCAAAATGGTTATTCAAAAACTCTGTACATCAACTAAGATGTCATATGACACACAAATTTCACACAACAAGTGAATTCATGCACAAGACACTCATGGTTTCTAGATCTAAAAACAATATCTGTTAAACTATGAGATTATTTCTTATTTTCTAAATTGATTTCAATTGTTGATGTATAAATTGTGATATTATCCTTTTTTGAATGCTAGAGTATGAACCTCAGATTAACAAATCCTATGTTCATAAAAACATTGGTGCTTTGCTAACATAAAAAGAGGGAAATTAAAGTTTTAGTCATTCAGATCTTATGTGTTGAAAACAGGTTGAGTTCCTTAAAAGGGCAAAATCAACTATGTTAAAATACATTAAGAAAAGTCACAAAAACTCAGAAGTGTGTTTGTCTCAAAACTTTTAAAGTCAAAAGAAAAGAGTATAAACATAAAACACTTATGAGTTTAAGTTTAGGGTAATAATGGGTATTAAGCAACTAGGTGCATTCATTTGTTCAGGAAAAGGTTTTGATTCTCATGAATGAACTCCAAAGAGGATGAGACAAATGTTCAAAAAAAATAAAATAAATAAATAAATAAATTTATCCATGATTGCAATCAACTGACGAAGAAAATGGTACCAAACAGTGGTCAAAATGTATTCAGAATGTTCTACCAACTGCTGTCAAACCACTGACCATTGTCATAAACTTGAGTATGATATGATTACCTATCTTATTGAAAAGTTACTAGATCCTTTTGATGCTGTTCTCAGAAAATCCTTTAATGTTTTTATATATATAAAGGATTTTCTCGAATAACCAGGATATATTATTCATTTTTTTAATAATATATTTTGAACTATTGCTTGTTTTTTTGTTGGCAATAGTTTCAGTTCCTGTCAGGATATAGTACCGTATTTTTGTTGGTATTATTGTCCTCATAAATATGTCAGAAGGAAATGGTTCCTATGTCTAAGATCACATCTTACTCAGGGTTGTTTTTAAAACATTTATCAAAAGTTGATTGCCAAACTGTACTTAAATTACTGGGGCACTCATGTTTTAGTTGAATATTAAACGAAAATGAGGTGCCTTAGTAACAAGTTCTCATCATCTGGGGTACTAAACCACTGTTCTTCAAAATTGACATGTGGCAAAACCTTGATTGAAAATTCTCAAAACTATTGCTGAAATACTTGTCCTTCAAATCTGTACCATTTACCCTAATCACTGTTGTGTTCAACGTCTGATCTCTAAATACTGTCCACTGCTGAAAGTTAGCCACTGATCCTTCATTATCTTGACAAGTACTGATATTCACAATAAGTGTCCTATCCACTGATATGCTATCCACTGATAGTAAAAATCATCCATTGTCCATAATTTTTACCGTTGTAACCACTGATGCTTGATACGTTAGTGGCCCTTAAAACAACTGTTCTTCATCCTTCATCCATTTCATCAGTGTTTGACACGTGGTCAGTTTTTAGCCCTCATATCGTAATAACCGTTGCCACATCAGCGATCATTTTTTTCTAAATAAAACCCTGCCCTAAACCCCAAACAGAGTTTTACACTGCCGAATTGAATTCCAAAATTCTCTTCTCCAAGCAGTTTCCAACCCTTCTTCTCAAAATCTCCAAAATCTTTCTTCGTTCTTCTCCACAAAAATGAAAAAATCAAAGTCAAGATCAAAATCAAAATCACCACCACCTTCACAAGAGGTCGCTCAAACGGCCGAAGAATCCAACGAGATACCATACAAATCTCCTCATAATTATCTGGGTTTACTCACAAAACCTACTGATAACCACACTTTCGACACCATCATTGATACATTATCTGCATCAAAGTACAAAACTTTGTTAACGGCATATGCTCCCATCTATCTACAAACCCAGAACGAGTTTTGGAAAAAGGCGACGCTTGAAAAACAAGACGACAAAGTCATAGCCATAAACTCCTCGATATAGGGAAAAGTGATTCAAATCACTCCACAAACAATTTCAGAAGTCTTCAAACTAAATGATCAGAATGGTAAAACTTCTTTTGACAAAAACGAGTTAAAAGCTGATTTTCTGAAAAGGGGTTATGCAGAACAATCAAAGGTAGATACCCTACAAAAGGGTTATTTCCCATCTGCACCCAGATTTTTGTTTCACACACTTGTGAGTTGTGTTTCTAATAAAACAACATCGTTTAACGAAATACCATTGAAGATTCAATGCCTGGGCTATGCTATTTTAAACAATAAAGATTACAACTACTCCCAGGAGATCTTCAATGACATGGTAAAGAATGTTGTTAGCAAATTATTTCTTCTTTTTCCAAGATTTCTGAGCTATTACTTTAAACAAAAATTTGAAAAAGAGGATGAAAATTTGCCCAAACAAGGTGTCCATTTTCAAATAAAAGGTTTAACAAGTGAAACATTTTCAAGAATGATGGCACCAATAAAGTTAAAAGCAAAGGTGCCTGCGCAGACTTTAGAAACTGCCACTGATCCTCAGGCAACTTCTGCTGAGCCCACTGCTCCAGGTGATCAGAGCAGCACAACCACTGCTTTGAAACCCACACCTGACATCACCAAAAAAACCAAAAGAAAAACATCCAGAAAACCCACCAAACCCAAAAAAAAGGCAACTCTGGAAGATGAGATCCCAGAGCAACTGCCTGTGACAACACAAATGTCACCACAAACCACTGCTGCTACTTCCTCACAGCAGTTGGAAGAAAGATCTCAACCCATGCCTAAAACTCCTCCTGAATCCTCACAAAAGGATCAGGTTGTAATCACAGGGACACCAAATTATGAAGCTCTGGATCCACTTGGCTCTATCTTCCACAGTCCTGATCCCAAGGACATGTCTCTTTCAACACCCATACCCTCACCAATCATAATGCCACAATCCATGCTACCCTTGTTGCATGCAGCTGTTATAGCTCAGACACAAACCAGTTCCTCTCTATCACCTATCACTGAGAGTATACCCCCACAAGTGACTGGGTCTGATGCTACTACTCCTGCTATCCCAGCAACAATTGAGGAGGTTACACCCCCTGAGTTACAAGTAACTCTCGGTGGTAGTTCAAGTGGAGCAGCAACTACAACTGATGGATCAACAGATCTTCAGTTGGACAGTTGTTTCATAAGTAAGACTCCCTTGAAGGCAATTTCTTCTATAGCACCATCGATAATCACTAGTGAGCCTATTTTGACCACTAGTAACATCAAAGGATTATCAAGTGCTGAAGAAAGAAGTCCCCAGTACCAAGAACAAGGGGCATCAATGGGTGATTTTTGGGACTCTGTTCCTAAGTCACACATTGATATAACCACTGCTGGTGGGGATTCAGAGGATCCTACTAAAGTAGGTGATGATTCAAAATATCAGAAATTGACGGACAGAGTTGAAAAACTTGAAGATTCAGTTGCTGAAATAAAGAATATGGTGCAAGAGATGTTAAAAGCTCAAAAAGCACAAGCCACTGCTGTTCCTGCTCAAGCACCTGCACAACATGCATTTGCTGCAAATGAGCTTTGGAATATTTTTCAACCCATGCTTGAAAAACAGCAACATATGGCTGATAAAAAGCACGCTATTCAAGTACAAATGCTGACCAACATGGTTGAATCAAGGTTTAAAGACACTCAAGCAGATATCAAGGCTATAAAGGCTAGCATACAAAAGACTGCCCATGGTGAAAAAGTTCCATCTTCCATCCTCTTCATGAATACACCCCTTGCAGATAATGCCAAAAAGGGGGGAGAAAATCAAGTTGAGAAAGAAAGGAATAGAAGATGGGCTTTATATTGAGCCTGAAAAAGAAAAAGAAAAAGAAAAGCAGGTCTCAAAACCTGTTAGTCAAACAGCTGATACAGCAGTAGTTACAAAAACTGCTGTCAATAGCCAAACAACTGCCACTTCATCAACACACACACCTTCAACACACACCACTCTATCACACACCATCACAACCACTGTTCCACCACCATCATCATCTACAATCATATCACCACCCCTGCCTCCTGCCATAAAGCAGAAGACAGTAGATGTTACAACATCTGCTGTAATGACAACAGTGATTGAAACACCAGTTGTTTCAACCACTGTCAGTCAATCACAACCACAAACCACTGCCACTCATATTCAAACCACTTATCCATCAATGACATCATCAGCCTCTCCTACATTAAAAAGGAGAAGGGATTTTATTCCTGATGATTCACCACCACCAACACCACCATCAAAAATTACCTCACCACTTCCATCCCCTGCTCAAAAACAGAAGACATCTGCTGACATATCAGCAGTTGTAATGACAACAGATGTTGAAACAACAGTTGTTTCAACAACTGTTAGTCAGTCATCCACCACTGTTTCCACCAGTCTCACATCAAAACCAACAAAACTCTACACCAGAAAAAGAAAACTTACTCAACCAGATGAGGACCAATATGATCCCACTGCTGCAAGATATCCTTTAGAACTGGAAGCAATAAAGAATGAGATGAGGCAGTTCTACAATGATGATGATCCTTCAAACAGAAGATTCTCTTCATTAGTTGGCTTCATGGTTCCAGAAGACATGGAGGAATATCTTGAACTTAAAGTAAGACAGGCTAAGATAAGAGCCAAGGTTGAATGTAAAGGTCAAGGTGATGAAGCCATTGCTGAAAGATTGGAACTTCTGCTCAAAAAGGTCGAACTAATAAAAGATTTTGCACATGAGCTGAGCAAAGAAAAGGCAGAACAACGAAAAGAAATGAGAAGAAAACTTCTTGCATACATAATGCAAGAAAAATTTTATCCTGCTGAAGAAAACCAATTTGAAGAATGGCCAATTGTACTTTTAAAGCATGAAGCTGATAGGATTGATAGACTCAAGAATGATCCTAAAAAGAAGAAGAATGCTCCAAATTGGAGCAAATACAAAAAGTTCATCAATGACCAAACAGCTGAGTACAAGAAAAAGAAACAGGAACTGGTAGATGCAAAGGTGGACACTGCAATTGCCATATCAAAATGGTCAAAACAGCAGACTGATGAAGCCTATGAAAGGCTGAAGAAAATGAAGATAACTGTATCAGGCACTTCAAAGAAGCGTGAACAAATGATGAAGCTTGAACAGCAGATTGAAAGCCTCAAAACACTGTTCCGATCTACTCTTATGACAAACCAAGAAAAAGGAGAACAACTGACAAATGAAGAGGTAAAAGAAAAGGAGGTTGAGTACTTCAGAGAAACCATCATGAAAATGGGTCTAAAAGAAGCAAACTCAGAAGAACTTCAAAATCTTTTTAAGAAGGTATTAACTAAGCCTGCATCACCAAATACTTCAGAAATTTTAGACATTGAGCCAGATCAACAAAAAGGACAAGAGCGGATAGAAAAAGAGACTGCAGAAGACATAGCTGCAGCAAACAATGTTATTGAAATGGCCTTCAAAAGAATGTCTGAAAGTCTGCAAGTTTTCTCAAGGCCAATATCTCAAAGCTCATCTGCAAATAAATCTCTCCCAAGAAACCCATTGGGTTTAAAAGTACTAAAGTGGATGTCTGATCAAAAGACCCACGTATTGACCCTGGTCAGATCCAATGGCGAAGTGAAGTACATATCAAGGAAAGAAGCACTAGGCCTTAGTGTTGAAGATTTGCAGGATCTCCTTGAACTTACACTGTGCCGGGATGAAGATGACACAAGTTCCAAAGAATTTGAAGAAGAATTCAAAAGAAAAGCAAGGGAACTTTTGATGAGTAATAAAGATCCAGAATAATGACAGGTTTTGGCATTATCTGTTCCAGGGGGAGATTGTTGGGATTGAACCCTACCAGAGGAACAGATAATGTAAAGCCAAAACCTGATCACAACAGTGGATTCACAATAAGCAGACGTTTACTCTAAGCTCTCCCCTTGACAGTGGTTATCTATCTGCTGATACACTCTAAGTACTGCTCTGAAGAACAACTGATGAACCAAACACTGATGAAACAACTAAAGACTGCTAAAAGGCAAACACTGAGCTCTATCTACTGCTGTCTCTTAAGTACTGCTGAAGACCCAAGCACTGCTCATTCAAAGACTGATCACCTTTTGAAGAAAGCACTGATGTTCAAGTAATCAGTGCTTAGGCTACAACAGTGGAACGTGAACTGTGTTTTACTTGTTTTGTATTTTATTATCAATTAGTTGTTAGACATCAGTAGTTTGTATAGATCAGTGTTTATAGGTTGTTAGGCTGTTAGATGTCACTATCATGGTGATGTCAGCTGAGGTACATCAGTAGTTTGGTTTGCCTATAAATATGACAGTACTCTGTACTGTTATATTTGATCGTTTTGAGTGAGTTCTTCTCCTCAATCCAATCCTTTCATCTTGTGCAACCAACTCTGAAGTATCAGGCTGAGGGGGAGTTTAGATTGTAAGCTTGCATTGTAATCTTTTGCTTTTGATGTAATCTTTTGACTCTATGAAAAGCAATTGTTTATCAAATTATATTCTCCTTTGATTGTGTTTACAAAGTTTGTTATTCATTTCCGCTGCACTTAAAACAACTCATATCTATTTGATTTGTTCAAATCATACAAACAAACACAATCAGTAGAGCCTCAGATCCTAACAATGGTAATGAGTATTGGCTCCAAGATCCATTTCAAAACTCCTAAGAGTGTGTAACTCCCGAAATTGAATTACCCTTTCCCATAAGAAATCGTTCCCAACACTCACATGCCATGATTTCGCGTTCCGGTAATCCCCTGCCCGTCGCCGACGGGTATGACCCCGTCGCCGACGGGTTCGTCTGGTGACACTTTCATCTGACGCTTTATGTTGCTGGTTACGGGTATGTTGGCCGACGGAACTTTCTGGAGCCCGTCCGGGACGGGTGTACCCCCGTCGCCAACGGCTTCTAGAGTACCACTTCTCCAAATTTCGATCCTTGCACTCCCGGTTGATCCGTAACGCGTCCTGGTGCTCCGGTTTTTGACCCGGTGGCCCTTAAAGCTCCCTAAAAGCTCCTTAAACTTCGTTAAACCTGCATAAATACAAATCTAATTAAAAGTAGGCCATTCAAGATTAAAACTCATATAAAAACATAAAGTTACACAGTAACGAACACCGGTTTTCAACCACGTATCACATCCCCACACTTGTCTTTTGCTTGCCCTCAAGCAAATCTGTTTTTCACTTTCACGTGGGTCGAACAACGAACACACTTCCCATTCCCGAGACAAAGGTTAAGGTCTATTTTCATACAAAAGTTCAAACCTTTTACAATTTTCACATATTTACCGGTCAAGTGAATAATCACATATACTAATGGTTATCCAAGATTAACCCGCCCTTGAAACTCACACTTCATACACATCCCTCACAATGTTCGCTCCACTCGGTTTACAAGTTGGCTAATTTTCATGATGTATTAGCACTGTTAAAAAGTAATCACTCAAATCCGATTAGAACACGTACCCGCATAGGCTTGCAACTCAATCATTCTCCACCACTGAACACAAATACTAAGCACAAGTCAAAAGGTCTTTGTAAGGGTTGTAACGGGGCTAGGCTAAGGGTAGGAAGTAGGATATTTAAAGTGGCTAAAGTGATGAAAATTCGATTTTTATTACAAAAGACCATTCTAAACAAAACTAAACTATAAACATCAACTACAAGGCAACAACTTTAGCCTTTTATTTCTCAAACAAAGAACATATATTTTTGTTCTTTTCTCAAAAACTTGCTATCTTTTTCATACGTTTTCTGATTTTTCTCTTTTTTTATGCAAATAAACAAAACAACTATACAAACTTTACTTCTATAATCGAATTTCCATCACACGGGTTTAAAAGAAAAAGGTTTTAAGGCTATCGGTTAAAGGGTAGTCAAACGAAGGGTTTAGGCTCAAGATTGGCTACTATGGGATAATTTTTGGGTAAGGGTATAAAAAAATGGTGTAAAAGGAAAAGGTTTACCTAATGCCTTAATCATTCTCGTGCTTGTATTCGGTCTATGGTCTCAAACGTATCAAAAGTTGCAAGTTCTACAATACGCGACTACTGGTCCACTCAAACAAAGAAACATGTAAATGTGAATCTATGATATGAAAGTGGCTCAAAACCTCACGTATAAGGGTATGATATGTGATATGCATAAAATGCTAGTTCCTTGGGCGAATTATTCCCAAATAACCACCCGTTAAATACCCGTTATGCTTATCAATTTGAACTTAACCATGACAAAAGACCAAATGGGTTGTGACATCCCTCGTTGACTTGGTTACTTGTGCTTTTAAGATCGCTTTTGAAACAAGAAATTATGAAAAAATTTTGAAATTTTTCCCCCATCCCCACACTTGAGGTAAACATTGTCCTCAATGTGTAGTATTTAAATGAACGGGTCAAAATCAAAAACTTTTACTACTCCCCCATCCCCACACTTGAGGTAAACATTGTCCTCAATGTGTAAGAACTAGAGTTTTAAAACGCACAAGGGATGTGACACGGCTAACCTTCCCAAAATTTCACCCCGGAAAAATAAATTACAAAAATACAATCCACTTATTACTAAACTAATAATCAAAGTAAAAAGGAAACGCATGCACCTGATTTTTTTTTTGTTGCTTGATGCCCATATCTTCTTCTTCGATTCATAAAAACGGTTGTCCCGTGAACATGTTGTACCTACAAATTCTAACCCTTGTGTAGAAGCATGCTTCTCACAACCATCAAAATTTGTTAGTTACCTAGTTCTACCACTTTTATGAAAATATTACCAAGCCATGCGTTATTTTACTTTGATTTATGTGGAAAAATAATTTACAACAACAACAAACCTAACTCACTTTCGTAGGAATCACGGTTGCATTTAGCTTATGCAGCAAGCCCTTTTAAACCCCCCAATAGCTTGGGAGAATGAGAGGTCTCATGAGGGTTATATAGAGAACACACCCACAACGTTCATTTAACTAGACAAAAATAAATAACATGAAATAAAATAACGGAACACAATAATATACAACAACAACAACAAAAACATACCTCGCCTCTACCGCTGATATCTCTCATTAGGGTTCACTGGCGGGTTCGGCTGGTACGGATAACCAGTGAGGGCTTCAAACATCTCCCTATAGTTATCTAGTGGGCTTGACTCTCCTTGTGGCGGTGGTTGGTAAGGAATCGGAATGAAACTAGAGCCGACTGCCTCGGGCCAATGAGGAGATGGGTCAGATGGGCCTCGTGGAACAGAGAGATTGGAGTAGTCGGTCCACCCCGAATGCTCGACATAGGGACGGCCAGCCTCAAGGTCTCTTTGGTGTCTCTCCTGATCGTGAAGGATCTTGGCATTATTAATAGCCATTTCTTGTGAGACAAATAAGGCACTAAAACGGTTGTCCTCCAACGTGTTACGCTCGTGCAGCTCTTTTTCCTCCCTTTCTTCCCATGCCCGTCTGCGGGCCATGTCTTTTTCCTGCAACTGTATCAAACGTTCCATGTGTGATTGTTGAAGTGCTTGGTGCATTTGTTGCTCTTCCACTAATTTCTCCATTCTCTCGCGATAGGCCGCTTGGGAGGCCCACTGTTCTTGCGAGAAGGTCCCGTGCATCCCTTCCCAATTCTCTCTCCTCCTGTTATATTCCTGGCCCTCGCCTATGCATGCCGAGACATTATCATAAGTTGCTTGTTGCCCGCGGGTAAAATTTCTGTACATCGGCACCTGTCTTTGTTTCACAAAACCTGCCACCTCTGCATTGATCTCCCTGTGGCGCCTCATGTACCTCTGTTGTGGTCCCCGTGGACCAGAAGGCTCATCCTCGTCTTCTTCATCAATCATCTCTTCATCTCCCCCAGCGCCTTGTTGTGCCTCTGGATCAACAAAGTCATATCGGTGACCCAATCTGTCAGTCACAATGTATTTATTTCCCGACAGTTCCACATCTATTCTCCAATTTTTTTCTCATTGAAGCTATGTCAAACTCTTCCAGAGGTTTGGATACCCAAAGTGCTTCCGGAGGCAAAGAATTCTGTTGGACAATCATAGCACTGATGAGGCATGCATATGGAATAAAACGCCTTTGAGACGCCTCCCGGGTGATCCATGTGTTCATCATGACAATGTGTCTCCAAGACAAAGTAGGGGTTCCGTACAACAGAGAGTGGACAACCCTGCAATCGCTCGCTCTCACTCCCCCTCGATCACCGAATCTCACCATCACATTTTCTAGGGAAATTCCTTGAAGAATTTTCCCTTCGATCGCCATTTGAGTTCTTTTAGCCTCTCCCCCATCACTGTATGGTAAAATAACCGCGGTCATCTGCTCCGGATCGCCATCATTCATATGATTATCCAAAAATTGTTGCATGGTTGGATAGTCATATGCTTGCACCCCCAGAGAATCAAAGCGAGCGATGCAGTTAATTGTTTCGAAAGACATCATCATTGACCCTCGACTTGTTTTACCAACCAATTTCCACTGTTCGGGAGGACCATCCTTATTCATGAGCCTCAACGTTGACAACCATTCACACACTTCCGCCAAATATATCCGCGAAGTGTTATCTTCGCACCAATCAAGCACTCTCTCCCATCCTAAGCGCTCAAACATTTGCACAATCCCGATTTGCCTAAACTCTTCCACATTCACAACCCTTTCGCACAACACTCTTTCAGGTACTGAAGTATTAACTTTGTTGACCATCTTCCATTTCCAAAGTTTGGCCTCCATCTTCCTATCTTGGTACGCTGATAAGGGTTTGTTCTTCTCATCATCCCATACTTTAGCGCTTTTACTATCCCGGAACTTTTCCCATGCCCAATCCTGTCTATACAGTCTTGCATCACCCTCTTCGATGGAGCTCAGTTGCTCCCACTTCTTCGGTATTAAACTGGAAGAAGAACCCGCTCCAGCTGATGAGCCTTGCTCTGTAGTCTTTTGTTTCTTTCTACCTCCAGCCATGACTACAAGCACAAAACAACAAAGCATCAATATAAACCCAAACTTCAATAATTCTCAAACTTTGAACATGATGCGTGATGTTGACATTTTAATTAACAAGTGAATGTAAAATCGCCTCTTTAAACTTCCGAAGTCGCTCATTTTATCATAAACCTATCAATCATACTTGTTACTCGCAATTTCTTGTAAGTTTAACAAAGTTCAACATCAACTTCATGTTCAATCATGTAAATAACGAGTGTAAGCACATCACTATGGTTATAACATGCTCAAATTCCATCCAAAACAACTAATCTTACTCAAAATCATGCTAAAATAACATACATTGTCTAAACAACCTACTCTTAAACTAACAAGTTTAAAATTTCGGAAGAAAAACAACTATCATATGATAATCATGCATAAAATCAAGGAAAATCCATACCTTTAGTGTTGTAAACAAGAAGAACTAAGAAAAAGATGTAAAGCAAGCAACTTGTTGAACACCCTTTCAAAAACCCGAATTTACACGCCCAGAAATCTTGCAAACTAACAAGAATTGATGAAAACCGTGTTGGGGGGTTTTGTTCCTCTCGAAAAATCACACAAGATAGACCCAAAAATCAGAGGATTTGGCGGAGATTTGAGAGAGTTATGAGAACTTGAAGGTTTTAGGGTTCTTGAGGGAGAAGGGGAAGATTAAGATGGTAGGTGAGGTTTAGAGAGAGATAGCAGAGATTTTGTGGGTAAAGAATGATGTGGGATAGGTGTGGGTCAAATTAATGGTCAATCCTGAGTTTTGTGGGTGTTCGGTTAGGTGTAGAAGGGTTTTTATTCGGATTTATCATTAGAAAAACGAACCAGCGTCGCAGAGGAATCGGCAACCCGTCGCCGACGGGTCCTACCCCGTCGCCGACGGGCAAGGGAAAAGGGAGATGTTTGGCGACGGCTTAACTTACTGGATACGGGCATCGAGTGCATACGGGCTTTTCCACAGCCCGTCCCGGACGGGTTAACCCCCGTCGCCGACGGGTCCTCCTTAAACACTTTTTTTTATGAAAAATATGAGGAAAATTATGAACTTTTAATAAAGAGACTATGTACACTAAAAAATCCTAAAAATTATTAAAAATCTTTTTGTGAATTTTTATAAGTTAAAAATATATTTTTTTTAAGACGAAAACCGTTAACGGCCCTACCACCCCAAAAAAAAACCGTGTATTGTCCTCAATGCACATAATAAAGTCTAAAAACATACCTTACGTCTTCAAGACTCATTCGGGATATCCGGACTTCACACAATCAACCGGGTTAGTAGGAAGCGAAAACGATTATATCGAAAACACACAAACAATTAAAAATTATACATAACTTTACATAAAATGTTACCGGTCCTTATTAGTTGACCTCGTAAATCGGTGTGCTTACCACAAAGCTCACCAATTCCTTGTTTTCGTCCACTTTTCCGTTACCTTCGAGGAACGGTTTTAGTCGGTGACCATTGACCGTTTGCCGTGACCCATCCTTCGGGTCCTCAATGGTAACATCACCCAATTGTCCGACCCGGGTGATCACATAGGGTCCCATCCATTTGCTCCGGAGCTTTCTGGGAAAGAACTTGAGCTTCAAATTGTAAAGCCATACCTTTTGCCCAACCTCGAACTCTTTCTTTCTCAACTTGGCATCATGCGCTTTCTTCATTCCGTCCTTGTACTTGGACGCACATTCATATGCCATTTCCCTTAGCTCATCTAACTCGCAAAGCTTAAGTTTCCGTTCCTTACCTGCATCATCATATTGAACATTCACTTCTTTAATAGCCCATAACGATTTATGTACAAGTTCAACCGGCAAATGACAATTTTTACCGTAAACCAACCGGTAAGGTGTAGTGCCAATGGGTGTCTTATGTGCCGTACGGTAGGCCCATAAAGCATCGTACAACTTAATTGACCAATCCTTACGGTCCGCCCGCACGGTCTTTTGCAAGATCTCTTTGATTTGCCTATTTGACACCTCAACTTGCCCGCTTGTTTGCGGGTGATAGGGGGTAGCAATTCTATGGTCAACCCCAAACCGTTTTAAAAGTTTTCCAAACCTAAAGTTTTTAAAGTGAGATCCTCCGTCACTTATGATGACACGAGGAATCCCAAACCTTGAGAAAATATTGGTTTGAACAAAATTGCAAACCACGGAATGGTCGTTTGTCTTGGTGACTATTGCTTCAACCCACTTTGACACGTAGTCAACTGCCACCAAGATATACAAAATGCCATAGGAATTGGGGAATGGGCCCATGAAGTCAATACCCCACACATCGAAAACATCGACTACGAGGATTGGTTGCATGGGCATCTCATCCCTTTTTGAAATACCCCCTAGTTTTTGGCACTCTATGCAATTCTTTGCAAACTCATTTGCATCTTTAAAAATAGTTGGCCAGTAAAGACCACTATTCAACACTTTATGACCCGTTTTGTGACCACTAAAATGGCCACCACATGCAAACGAATGTAAATGATGCAACACGCTTGGAATTTCTTCGTCGTCTATGCATCTTCTAATCACTTGATCCACACACTCTTTCCACAAATACGGTTCCTCCAACCGGTAATACTTGATTTGAGACATGAAGTGTTGCCTCTTCCGTCTATCCTAATGTGCCGGTAAGTCACATGTAACAAGATAATTCACAATGTTAGCATACCAAGGCAACTTATCCAATTTCATAATATGCTCATCGGGAAATGACTCATTGATCTCTAATGATTTAGGATCCTCATCAACCATCAACCGGGACAAATGGTCCGCTACCACATTCTCGGTACCCTTTTTGTCCCGTATCTCCAAATCGAACTCTTGGAGCAACAACACCCAACGGATCAACCTCGGTTTTGCATCTTTCTTCTCCATGAGGTACCTAACTGCAGTGTGATCAGAATAAATAATCACTTTACTACCCCATATATATGCCCGAAATTTATCCAATGCATATACCACCGCAAGTAGCTCTTTTTCGGTGGTGGTGTAATTCAATTGTGCCTCCGAAAGAGTCTTACTCGCGTAGTATATGGCAACGGGTTTCTTGTCAACCCGTTGTCCCAACTCGGCCCCCACCGCATAATCACTCGCATCGCACATAATTTCAAAAGGGAAAGACCAATTTGGCGATTGCAAGATTGGGGCTTCAACTAATTTTTCTTTTAACTTGTTAAAAGCGTTTTGACAATTTTTATTAAAATCGAACGGTTGATCTTTTAACAACAAGTTACACAAAGGCTTTGTTATATCACTAAAACCCTTAATAAACCGTCGATAAAAACCCGCATGACCTAGAAATGACCTAACACCTTTAACACTCGTGGGATACGGAAAAGAAGATATAACCTGCACCTTTGCACGATCAACCTCTATCCCATGACTCGACACCACGTGTCCCAACACGATTCCCTCTTGAACCATAAAATGGCTCTTTTCCTAGCTTAGGACCAAACTAGTTTCAACACACCTTTTTAGTACTTTATCCAATTGGTCCAAACAAGCCTCAAATGATGATCCAAAAATTGAGAAATCATCCATGAAGATTTCCAAAGACTTCCCCACCATATCTGAAAAGATACTCATCATACACCTTTGGAAGGTGGCGGGGGCGTTACATAATCCAAACGGCATTCGCCTAAATGCGAAGGTGCCGTAGGGACAAGTAAACGTGGTCTTTGATTGATCTTCTAGATGGATGGCAATTTGGTTATAACCAGAATAGCCATCTAAGAAGCAATAAAATTGTTGCCCTGGCAATTTTTCAACAATTTGGTCAATGAACGGTAAAGGAAAACGATCTTTAGAAGTTGCGGTATTCAACTTCCTATAATCAATACAAATTCACCACCCGGTTACCGGTCGAGTGTCTACCTCTTCACCTGCGTCATTTTTGACGACTTATATGCCCGCTTTCTTGGGAACCGTCTGTGTTGGGCTCACACATTGGCTATCCAAGATCGGGTAAATGATACCCGCATCGAGCCATTTCAGCACTTCCTTCTTCACTACCTCCCGCATGTTCGGATTTAATCTCCGTTGTGCATCTCGAACTGGAATCACATTCTCTTCCGTGATGATTTTGTGCATCACCACCGAGGGACTAATACCCTTCAAATCAGCAATGGTCCATCCAATCGCCGCCCGATTAGTGACCAAAATACCCATCAATTTATCCTCTTGCTCCTCGGTTAGGTTTGATGCAATGATAACCGGGAGTGTGTTGCCTTCACCAACATAAGCATACTTGAGATGCTTAGGCAACGCCTTCAATTCAACCTCCGGAGGCTCTACTAACGACGGCTTCAACTTGGTGTCAATGCTCTCCGGTAAACTCTCAACTTGGTGCGTCCATGTCGGTTTTCCTTCTCTAACTGCAAGCAACTCCAAACTTTTCACTTCCTCGTCTATGCTCTTATCCATCTCCACCTGTGACCTGTCAAACATATAACAATCCTCCATTGTGTTTTCCCCATCCACGACTGTGTCGCAAAGAGGTATACACGTGTCAAAAATGTCCGCCATATAGCATTCATCATCAACTGGAGGGTTCATAAGTCCGGAAAAAACATGCAACCTCAACCTTCGGTTTCCAAATGTCATGTCAACCGTTCTTGTTTTGCAATCAATTTGAGAATTTGCGGTTGCTAAGAACGGTCGACCCAAAATCACTGTAGGTTGCTTGGTTGGGTCCTTGGCCACATAATCAAGTACTAAAAAGTCCACCGGATAGTAAAAATCCTCGATTTTCACTATCACATCCGAAACAATTCCCCGGGGTAGTTTAGGTGTCAAATCGGCTAACACTACGGTGGTATTTGACGATTGAAGTGGACCAAACTCGTATTGGTCATACAAACTACCCGGTAGAATGCTCACGCTAGCACCAAGATCTAGAAGTGCCCGGTTGATTTTAAAATCGCCTACTTGAATTGAAATAATAGGCGCACCCGGATCTTGGAGCTTAGGTGGAAGTGCACCCGAAAGAATCGAACTCACATTTTCGGTTAAATCTAATTTTTTAGGAAATTTATGAGTTCGTTTCTGCGTGCACAATTCTTTCAAGTACTTAGCATAAGACGGTACTTGTTTGATTGCATCCAAAAGAGGTAAATTTATTTTTACTTGTTTAAAAATTTCCAACAACTCTTCTTGTTGTGGACCTCTTTTGTTTACAACCTTCTTAATGGGTCCCTTCAATGCTTCGGGATAAGGGGCGGTATTAACCTCCACACCCGTCTCCTTAGCCTTAGGGACCGGTATGGTCACAACGGGAGTGTCATTATTCTTTTTCAAATCATTTTTATTTTGACCGTTTGACCATTCTCATTCTCATCTTCACTAGCATCTTCCACCACCCCTTCAACAAACTGGGGTGATGGTGTTTGGACATCATTATCAACGACTCGACTACTACGTAAAGTAATTTTATTAATTGGTACCTCACGTGTGTTCCTTGAGCTTGACCCTTGATGCTTAGGGTTCACCGTTGTGTCACTTGGAAGCTTCCCCATGCTTCCTCTCACTTGGGCCATTTCCTCCGCGAGTTGGCCTACTTGTTTCTCTAATGCCTTTTGAGATTTATCCCTCACTTCAAACTCTTTCCGCATTTCAATTTTAATTTCTTGATTTGAATTCATGAGAGCTTGATGTGAGTTGGTAAGAGTGCTCATAGTATTCATGATGGCATCTAGTTTCGAATTAATCGAATCATCACCTTGGGAGTTAGATGCACCACCCCCATTACCACCTTGGTTGTAACCCCGTTGATAGTTGCCTTCACGGTTTTGATATCCTTGGTTACCGCCTTAGTTGTAATTCCTTTGGTAACCCCCTTGGTTACCACCTTGACGATTATTGTACGAGGACCCACCTTGACCTCCTTGATTACCCGATTGAAAATTCGGGTTCATTTGATTCGAGGCATTACCATACCGGAAATTAGGGTGATTTCTCAAGCCCGGATGGTAAGTGTTGGAGTTCATGTCGTATTGCTTTCGATCCCTATACACTTGGTTTACCTCCTCGGTGTAGTCACTCGATCCCGTTGGACGTTGCTCAAATTTATGTCCAATATCACCACACCCTTCGCACACCTCAAATTGCACCGCGTTCACTTCCTTTTTCTTCATGTGAGCCATTTCCCGTTCTAAGGTAGAAATTCGATCCTTAGAATCAAGATCGGGAAGCGACCGGGAAATGGGATGTTTCTTAGCTCGATCGTCCGATTCTTTCTCTTTTGACCGTTTACTCATCCGCTCCAAAAACTCCCAATCATCATCTTCATGGTTGCTCAAAAGAGTCCCATTACTCGTTGATTCGAGGCGGTTCCATGTATTGTTATCTAGACCCCGTACAAAGCATTTCGCCAATTCCCACTTTTCTATTTGGTGATGTGGGCATCTCCGCATCAATTCTTTGAATCGAGTGAACTCTTCATGTAACGGTTCACTCGATAGTTGCCGAAACGACCTTATTTCATCTCTAGCGTCATCGGTCTTCGCCATCGAATAATATTCGTCCAAAAAGACTTGTTGCATCTCTCCCCATGTCCGGATGCTATTCGCCGGAAGTGTGAGAAACCATTTTTTTGCCTTGTCTTTCAATGAAAATTGGAACAAGCGAAGTTTGACCTCCTCTAGTGCGAAATTGTGCCCCCCGATCGTGTTGCATATCGATGAAAATTCCGCCAAGTGTGTATACGGTTCATCATTAGACCTCCCGTTGAAATGGGGAAGTATATTGATGTAATGCGGTTTACAATCGAACATTCTTCTTTCGCACACAATCGGTGAATCATTCTCGGTGACCACCGGTCGGAAACGGTCATTCACTCCCCGTGGAGGTTGTTGACGACGTTGTGGACCGTTAACCTCTTGATCGACCGGTCTTCGATTGTCTCTTTGGTCACCTCTTCTATCCCCACCTTGATTTCTACCTTGGTTGCCTCTTTGGTTACCACCTCCCACAAAACGAGGAATCCGATTAGGGTTACCATTGTTGTTATTGTTGTTGTTATAAAACCCATCATCTCGGTTCCGTTGATTGTTGTTTCATGGTTGACGGTTGTTTCCGTAACCATCATTTCTCACGTTCCCGTACCCATAGTCATCATCCCCCACAAAGTTGGCATTTTGATAGCCGAACTCGTCATCTTCAAAGCCTCTCGCATTGTAGACATTTCCCCTATTCACGTATCCCCAATCTTCCTCGTCGTTAACCCGATCATTATAATATCCCCCATCATCCGAATTCTCCGTATGTATGCTCACATGTTCCGGTGATTGATAACCGGGAACACTATATGGATCGTCATCGGGGATGGCGTTCCTCAAATCGTCTATGTTGAAGAAGGGGTCTTCATTCGCGGGATTGCCGCTATCTCGATTACCTCGATGATCGGAATTGACATTCCGGTCATCAAGATTGATGGGTAGGGAATTGTGTCTATGAAGGTTTTGTTGTTGGGGTGTTCGTTGGGTGGTATTGGGATTTTGGTTTTGAAACGGTGGTGTGGGTGGTCCATTGTTGTTGTTACCACCCAGTCGCTCTTGAGGCATAGGTTGAACATTTAGGGCGGGATTGAAGTTGCTTTGGTATTGAAATTGGTTCGAGTTTTGATTTTGGTTGGAATTTTGGTTCGCCATTGAATCGGTTTCAATGGACGGTGTATGTTGTGGTGTGTTGGTGGTTTGATTAGAAGCAAGTGTTGCTTCTAAACGGCTTGCTAGATTTCTCCTTGCAACTCTTTCGATTTCCGGTTCGTAGACTAAAGGTGAAGTCCTCCCGGAGTTTCGCGTATGCATACACTACATGTAACCTGCACAAGTAACACACCCACGTAACAAGGAAAAAGACAAAGTGCAAAAAGAAACTAAACAATTTAAACAAATAATCACGAAATTCAAAAAATAATCCAAACACAAAGCGCACGCACTCCCCGGCAACGGCGCCAAAATTTGATCGGAGTGTCGCGCTCCGGTCAAAGATAAGATTTATAAGCCCTAATTACCCTTAACAAATAGCTAGTGGTAGCAAGGGGTCGAACCACGAAGAGTATGTGGTTTGTGTATGGATTCGACTGAATTATAGAGAATTGTCACAATTATGAAGCTTGCCAGATATTTTTGTATTTTTGTTTAGTAAAAAGATGTGAATTTGAACTACTGGAATTGGATTAATTAATTAACAACTACTATTTAATGATTGCAAGAAAATTTGATTAATAAACGATAATGAGAAAAAGGGTTCACACCCGGTTTCGGTAATCGTCAACCTAGGGTTTCTACAAGTTTTTAGATTCAATTCAAGTGTGTATGATTAGCGGATTTAGTGTACCGTGACGTAGGTGCTAATAACTATCAACGTTTCGAGAAACGGACAAGAATACACTTTATGATCAACACAAGTAAAACCTAACCATGACAATGCATACTACACATAACCATTTCGTAAAGTCATAACTTTTAACATCGTTCGACAATTTACGAATACGAAACAAATGCAAACTATTGTCAAAGGTTTCAAAAATCAAACACAAATTGTCACTAAGTTGAAACAAGAACAATTCGAAACCCTAAAATTAACAACTACCTACACCGGGGTGAAACCGAGATGATTAGCCGCTCATGGTTGAAGAAGCTTGATCACCGGATGTTGAGAACTCGAAATTGAACATCTTGAAGTCTTAAGAATGGTGAATGATGAGGTTTGGTGAAAGATGATGATGGTAGAAGGATTAGGGTTTGTGGAATGATTGATTGTGAAGATGGTGATGGTGATTCTTGATGATCTTCAATGATGGTGATGATAGATGTGTAATAGCGATGGAATGGTTGGTGAATGGTAATGAGTATTAGCTCCAAGATCCAGTTCAAAACTCCCAAGAGTGTGTAACTCCCAAAATTGAATGACCCTTTCCCATAAGAAATCTTTCCCAACACTCACATGCCATGATTTCGCGTTCCGGTAATCCCCTGCCCGTCGCCGACGGGTTCGTCTGGTGACACTTTCATCCGACGCTTTATGTTGCTGGTTACGGGTATGTTGGCCGACGGAACTTTCTGGAGCCCGTCCGGGACGGGTGTACCCCCGTCGCCGACGGCTTCTAGAGTACCACTTCTCCAAATTTCGATCCTTGCACTCCCGGTTGATCCGTAACGTGTCCTGGTGCTTCGGTTTTCGACCCGGTGGCCCGTAAAGCTCCCGAAAAGCTCCTTAAACTTCGTTAAACCTGCATAAATACAAATCTAATTAAAAGTAGGCCATTCAAGATTAAAACTCATATAAAAACATAAAGTTACACAGTAACGAACACCGGTTTTCAACCACGTATCAATCTGCTGCTCAAATCTACCTGATGCAAATGCAAATGCACATTATAACTAAGCCTAACTGATGCACTCATTAACACTCAAATCCTGCTGCAAATTCAAATGCACATCTAACTGATCATCAATCATCATCATTTAACACTCATATAAACAAGTAGACTGTAATGCATGTTAATCATAACCATCACTAACATCATTAAGAGTGTTAGATAACACTGCTGCTGCTGATCAAACATCATCATCAGTCATCATCATTAACATCTACTTTAAGTTAAGTTAACCTACATATTACACAAAACCTCCATAACTACTGATACGTGGTTGAAAACTCGTGTTCGTTATTGTGTAACTTTGTGTTTTTACATAAGTTTCAATCTTGAATGGCCTACTTTTAATAAGATTTGTGTTATGCAGGTTTAACGAAGTTTAAGGAGCTTTTCGGGAGCTTTACGAGTCACCGGGTCGGAAATCGGAGCACCAGGATGCGTTACGGGTCAACCGGGAATGTTGGGAACGAAAAACAAGAATTTCGCAAACGAGAGCCCGTCGCCGACGGCCTGGGCCCCGTCGGCGACGCCCCCTGAATATGGCCGTAAGCCAGAAATGTCCGTATCCAGTTATTTTAGCCGTCGGCTAACATGAAGAATAGGGAACCCGTCGGCGACGGGGTCAGACCCGTCGGCGACGGGCAGTGGTTTTCAAAAACGTGAAATTCTGATCCTTGGGTGTTGAAGTCGATTTCTATTGGTCAAGGGGCTTGGAATTCGGGGAGTTACACTTGTTTTGAGTTTGAAACACTATCTTGGAGCCAGAATTCACCTACCATCCACCTTCTATCATCTCTACATCACAACATCATCAAGAATCATCATTAATCCATCTACACAATCAATCATTCGACAAACCCTAATCCTTCTACCACTATCATTCTTCACCAAACATTCATCATTCACCATTCATACACTTTTCAAGCTCCAAGATGTCTTCCTTTGCATTCCAATCATCCGTTGATCAAGTTGCATCAACCATGAGCGGCTAATCATCTCGGTCTCACCCCGGTGTAGGTAGTTGTTAATTTTAGGGTTTCAATTTGTTCTTGTTTCATCTTAGTGACAATTTGTATTTGGTTTTTGAAACTTTCGACAATAGTATTACATTTGTTACGCATTCGTGAATTGTCGAGCGATGTTAAAAGTTATGACTTTGCGAAACGGTGATATGTAATTGTACGTTGTCTTTGTTAGGATTTACTTGTGTTGATTACAAAGTGTCTTTTTGTCCGTTCTTCGGGGCGTTGATAGTTAGTAGCACCTAAGTCACGGTACACTAAATCCGTTAATCAAATGCATTTGAGTTGAAACTAAAACTTGTAGAAATCCTAGGTCAACAATTACCGAAACCGGGTGTGATTCCTTTTTATTATTATTGTTCTAGTATTCAAATTTCTTGAAATCGTTAATCATTAGTTGTTAATCAGTCTAATCAATTCACTTAGTTTAAATTCACATCTTTCTCCTAAACAAAAATACAAAAATATCTGGCAAGCTTCATAATTGTGACAATTCTTTATAATTCAGTCAAATCCATACACAAACCACATACTCTTCGTGGTTCGACCCCTTGCTACCACTAGCTATTTGTTAAGGGTAATTAGGGCATATAAATATTATCTTTGACCGGAGCGCGACACTCCGATCAACTACTAGAGTAAACATCAGCTCAACTCTCCGGTGGATAATGAAAGTTGAGGAGAGGCCTACCAAACATGGAGACCACCAGGTGGACCACCAATGATGAGTTTGATAGGCTCATCGTCAGGTCAACTGTAAAAAAAACCAAACAACACAAAAATAACAGTGATGAGCTTGATTGTAAGGACCTGCAAAAATGTCCCAAAACGCTCCGTAAGTAGAAACCCGGACCCCTAAAACCCTAATCCTTATGAAAAATCAAGAAATTCAAATTTGTTGATCTGTCACGGGCCGCGTAAGACTTAAGGAAAGCTTACACGGGGCACGACAGCTTGAAAGTTCTCCGGATAAGCTTTAGGCCACGTGTCAGACACGTGGCAGACCTACACGTGACACGGTAGCCCTAGCCGTAGCTAGGGTGGCCCTCGCGGGCCGCGTAGGTTGTTCTTCGAGTTTATGCGGGTCGCGTAAAACTCAATTTTCAGCTATAAATTGGACGTTGCATGGCCTTTCTTCTGTGTTCGCAAAATCCTTTCCAAAAACGTTAGAATCTGCTCAATTTCGTATATACTACGATTACAGGGTAATAACTCGATCACTGCTACGATACAATGTCCGATCGATTGAAACCGATCCGATGGATGTTTAAGTGTTGCCCGAATTCGGGCTATGCTTTGTCATTCGTCGTGAGGGTTTTGATTTCGTGAGCTTATTGACGTGCTGTCGTAGGTACACGCAAATTTAATCCAATTACTACTAATAGATAGCGGTAAGTGGGTATCGAATACAGGGAGTTTGTGGAAAATGTGTTGATTATATAGCTCTGTAAATTAACTACAATTAATCTAATGTGCAGAAATTAAAAATCAAGAGTTTGGATTGTAATTCAGATTATGAGAGAATGACCATCTTAGGTTTCGGTTTCTTTTAACACTTGTGTAAAATTCCAACTAGAAAGAGTTACATAGACATAACTCGTGCATAAACATTTGTTGTGATAAAAGGGAACAAAGTACTCGGATTATATTAATGCGAGGTTGTTTCCCGATGATCAATCAATAAATATCCAACCCTAACTCTTCCCGTGATATCTCGATTGTCAACGACACCAAGAACGTACGATTTAGACTAGAATTGAAACATCAATTAACAAGCTACAATCAAATATTCATACACCATGATAAGCATAACAAACACACCAAGTTATCATTCTAGAAACAAAGGAAAAACACACAAGAGTCATAGGAAAACCTTCACCTAAGATGATCACCGAAAGCTTAGCCGGACATTGCTTGGTGGATCATAATAACATCAAGTTTATATTTCATACGAATCGAAAGACAAAATGGAATGTTAGAAATTGTTCACAAACACTATCCAAAGCCAAGGGTAACACACCCGCACAAGTAATTAGGGCATATAAATATTATCTTTGACCGGAGCGCGACACTCCGATCAAATTTTGGCGCCGTTGCCAGGGAGTGCGTGCGCTTTGTGTTTGGATTATTGTTTGAATTTGCGTGATTATCTGTTTAATTTGTTTAGTTTTCTTTTTGTACTTTGTCTTTTTCCTTGTTACGCGGGTGTGTTACTTGTGCAGGTTACAGGTAGTGCATGCATACGCGGAACTCCGGGAGGACTTCACCTTTAGTCTACGAACCGGAAATCGAAAGAGTCGCAAGAAGAAACCTAGCAAGCCGGTTAGAGGCAACACTTGCTTCTAATCAAACCAACCAAACACCACAACTCACACCGACCATTGAAACCGATTCAATGGCGAACCAAAATTCCAACCAAAACTCCAATCACCCAAACCTCAACCAAAACCAATTCCAATCCCGAGGAACTTTTTATCCCGCTCCAAATATGCAACCCATGCCTCAAGAGCAACCGGGTGGTAACAACAACAATGGACCACCTACACCACCTTTCCAAAACCAAAACCCCAACAACAATCAAAGAACACCTCAACAACAAAATCTTCATAGACACAACTCCCTACCCATTAACCTAGATGACCGGAATGTCAATTCCGACCGTCGGGGAAATCGTGATCGCGGTAATCCCGCAAATGAAGACCCATTCTTCAACATCGACGACTTGAGGAATGCAATCCCCGATGATGAGCCTTATAGTGTTCCCGGTTATCAATCGCCGGAACATGTGAGTATTCATACGGAAAATTCTGATGACGGGGGATATTATGATGATAGGGCTAACGATGACGAAGATTGGGGCTACGTGAATAGGGGAAACGTCTACAACGCAAGAAGATATGATGATGAGGAAGTTGGCTATCAATATGCCAATTATGTTGGGGACGACGTATACGGTTACGGAGGTGGAAGAAATGAGGGTTATGGGAACAACCGTCAACCACGAAACATTGACCAACGGAACCGGAATGATGGGTTTTATAATAACAACAACAATGCAAACCCTAACCGGATCCCTCGTTTCGTGGGAGGTGGTAACCCAAGGGATAATAGAAGAGAGGATAGACGAGATGATCGAAGAGGTGAAAGACGGGATAATAGAAGACCGGTCGATCAAGAAGTTAACGGTCCACATCGTCATCAACGACCTCCACGGGGAGGGAGTGAATGATCGTTTTAGGCCGGTTGTCAGCGAGAACGACTCGCCAATTGTTTGTGAGAGGAGGATGTTTGATTGTAAACCACATTACATCAACATACTTCCTCATTTTAATGGAAGATCTAACGACGAACCGTATACACATTTGACGGAATTTTCTTCGGTTTGCAGCACTATCGGGGGTCACAACTTTGCTTTAGATGAGGTCAAACTTCGACTATTCCAATTTTCACTGAAGGATAAGGCAAAACAATGGTTCCTCACACTTCCCGCAAATAGTATTCGCACTTGGGGAGAAATGCAACAAACGTTCCTTGATGAATACTACTCAATGGCGAAGACCGATGACGCTCGTGACGAAATTAGGTCTTTTCGCCAATTATCGGGCGAACCGTTACATGAGGCCTTTACAAGATTTAGAGAAATGATGCGAAGATGCCCTCATCATCAAATTGAGAAGTGGGAGTTGGTTAAATGTTTTGTACGGGGTTTAGATGACACAACATGGAATCGTCTCGAGTCGACAAGTAACGGGACTCTTTTGAGCAATCACGAAGATGATGATTGGGAGTTTTTAGAGCGGATGAGTAAGCGGTCAAAAGAGAAAGAATCGGCCGATAGAGCTAAAAAACACCCCGTTTCCCGATCACTTCCCGATCTTGACTCTAAAGATCGGATTTCCACTCTAGAGCGGGAAATAGCTCGTATGAAGAAGAAAGAGGTAAATGCGGTTCAATTTGAGGTATGTGAAGGTTGCGGTGATATTGGACATAGAATGGAACAATGTCCAATGGGGTCGAGTGACTACACGGAGGAAGTCAACCAAGTGTATGGAGATAGGAAGCAATATGACATGAACTCCAACACTTATCATCCGGGTTTGAGAAATCACCCTAACTTCCGATATGGTAATGCTTCAAATCAAATGAACCCGAATTTTCAATCGGGTAACCAAGGAGGTCAAAGCGGATCATCATATCAAAACCGTCAAGGTGGTAACCAAGGAGGTTATCAACGAAATTACAACCAAGGGTACCAAGGTAGGGACAATAATTACCAAGGTGGGTACCAAAGGAATTACAACAACCAAGGCGGTAATGGAAGCGGGTCGAACAATCAAACCGGTGGCGATGATTTGGGTGCCAAAATGGATGCTTTGTTGAATATGCAAAAGGAATCTCAAAACAATATAAAAGAATCTCACCATGATATTAAGGAGATAAAGAAGACAAACGAGATTCGGGATAAAGCACATGAGGCATTGGCAAAGCAAGTGGGCCAACTCGCGGAAGAAATGGCTCAAATGAGAGGAAGCACGGGAAGACTCCCAAGTGACACCGCGGTGAACCCTAAGCATCAAGGGTCAAACTCAAGGAACACACGTGAGGTACCAATTAATAAAATTACTTTACGTAGTGGTTGAGTCGTTGATAATGGTGTCAAAACACCATCACCCCAGTTTGTTGAAGGGGTGGTGGAAGATGCTAGTGAGGATGAGAATGAGAATGGTCAAATGGGTCAAAATAAAAATGACTTGAAAAAGAACAATGATACTCCCGTTGTGACCATCCCCGTCCCCAAGGCTAAGGAAAAGGGTGTGGAGGCTAATACCGCCCCTTATCCCGAAGCATTGAAGGGACCCATAAAGAAAATTGTAAACAAAAGAGGTCCACAACAAGAAGAGTTGTTGGAAATTTTTAAACAAGTAAAAATAAATTTACCTCTTTTGGATGCAATCAAACAAGTACCGTCGTATGCTAAGTACTTGAAAGATTTGTGTACCCAAAAACGCATTCACAAATTTCCAAAAAAGTTAGATTTAACCGAAAATGTGAGTTCGATTCTCTCGGGTGCACTTCCACCTAAGCTCCAAGATCCGGGTGCGCCTATCATTTCAATTCAAGTAGGCGATTTTAAAATCAACCGGGCACTTCTAGATCTTGGTGCTAGCGTGAGCATTCTACCGGGTAGTTTGTATGACCAATACGAGTTTGGTCCACTTCAATCATCAAACACCACCGTGGTGTTAGCCGATTTAACACCCAAACTACCCCGTGGAGTTGTTTCGGATGTGATAGTGAAAATCGAGGATTTTTACTATCCGGTGGACTTTTTAGTGCTTGATTATGTGGCAAAGGACCCAACCAAACAACCTACGGTGATTTTGGGTCGACCGTTCTTAGCAACCGCTTTCATGAAGAGGAGAGGAGCATACGAAGAATGAGCTCACAAGCCAGGTGCATACGTTTCTTTTTACTTTTGATCTTTAGATTAGCAAATAAGTGGAGTGTATTTTGTATATTATTTTTCCGGGGTGAAATTTTGGGGAATTAGTCGTGTCACATCCCTTGTGCGTTTAATACTCTAGTTCTTACACATTGAGGACAATATGTATCTCAAGTGTGGGGATGAGGGAGTAGTAAAAATTTTAGATTTTGACCCATTCATTTAAATACTACACATTGAGGACAATGTTAACCTCAAGTGTGGGGATGGGGGAAAATTTCAAAAAATTTTCAAAAATATCTTGTTTCAAAAAGCGATCTTAAAAGCACAAGTAAAGCGATCTTAAAAGCACAAGTAACTAAGTCAACGAGGGATGTCACAACCCATTTGGTCTATTGTCATGGTCAAGTTCGAATTAATAGCATGACGGGTATTTAACGGGTGGTTATTTGGGAATAATCCGCCTAAGAAACTAGTCTTTTATGCATGTCACATACCATACCCTTTTAGATATGTGAGGTTTTGAGCCACTTTTATATCATAGATTACATACTTATGTTTCTTTGTTTGAGTGGACCATTAGTCATATATTGTAGAACTTGCAACTTTTGATACGTTTGAGACTATAGACTGAATACAAGCACAAGAATGATTAAGGCATTAGGTAAACCTTTTCTCTTAAAACCATTTTTCTATCCTTACCCAAACAAATTCCCTAGTCGCCCATTTTGAGCCTAAACCTTTCGTTTGACCACCCTATAGCCCATAACCGTTAAACCTCTTCTTTTAAACCCGTGTGATGGAAATTCGATTATAGGAGTCGTTTTTGTATAGTTGTTCTTGTTTGTTTGCATATATGCAAAAAAAAAAAAAAATGTCATGAAAAAGAATTGAAAATCGTTGAAGAAAAACACAAAAAAAAGTGTTAGTAGTTGTTGAATAAAAGGCGAATGTTGTTGCCTCATATTTGGTGTTTATAGTTAGTCTTGTTAGATTAGTCATTTGTAATAAAAATCGAATTTTCATCACCTTAGCCACTTTAAAATATCCTAATTCCTACCCTTCGCCTAGCCCCATTACAACCCTTCAAAGACCTTTTGACTTGTGCTTAGTATTCGTGATCAATGGTGGAGAATGATTGAGTTGCAAGCTTATGCGGGTATGTGTTCTAATCGGTTTTGAGTGAATAATTTTTGAAGTGCTAATACATTATAAATATTAGCCAATTTATAAGCCGAGTGGAGAGAACATTGTGAGGGATGTGCATGAATTATTGGTTTCACGGGCGGGTTAATCTTGGGTAACCATTTGTGTATGTAAAATCACATTACCGTTAAATATATTGAAAATTGTAAAGAATTTGAACTTTAGCATGACATTGGACCTTAACCTTTGTCTCGGGAATGGGATGTTTATTCGTTGTTCGACCCACGTGAAAGTGAAAAACAGATTTGCTTGAGGGCAAGCAAAAGACAAGTGTGGGGATGTGATACGTGGTTGAAAACTCGTGTTCGTTATTGTGTAACTTTGTGTTTTTACATAAGTTTCAATCTTGAATGGCCTACTTTTAATAAGATTTGTGTTATGCAGGTTTAACGAAGTTTAAGGAGCTTTTCGGGAGCTTTACGAGTCACCGGGTCGGAAATCGGAGCACCAGGATGCGTTACGGGTCAACCGGGAATGTTGGGAACGAAAAACAAGAATTTCGCAAACGAGAGCCCGTCGCCGACGGCCTGGGCCCCGTCGGCGACGCCCCCTGAATATGGCCGTAAGCCAGAAATGTCCGTATCCAGTTATTTTAGCCGTCGGCTAACATGAAGAATAGGGAACCCGTCGGCGACGGGGTCAGACCCGTCGGCGACGGGCAGTGGTTTTCAAAAACGTGAAATTCTGATCCTTGGGTGTTGAAGTCGATTTCTATTGGTCAAGGGGCTTGGAATTCGGGGAGTTACACTTGTTTTGAGTTTGAAACACTATCTTGGAGCCAGAATTCACCTACCATCCACCTTCTATCATCTCTACATCACAACATCATCAAGAATCATCATTAATCCATCTACACAATCAATCATTCGACAAACCCTAATCCTTCTACCACTATCATTCTTCACCAAACATTCATCATTCACCATTCATACACTTTTCAAGCTCCAAGATGTCTTCCTTTGCATTCCAATCATCCGTTGATCAAGTTGCATCAACCATGAGCGGCTAATCATCTCGGTCTCACCCCGGTGTAGGTAGTTGTTAATTTTAGGGTTTCAATTTGTTCTTGTTTCATCTTAGTGACAATTTGTATTTGGTTTTTGAAACTTTCGACAATAGTATTACATTTGTTACGCATTCGTGAATTGTCGAGCGATGTTAAAAGTTATGACTTTGCGAAACGGTGATATGTAATTGTACGTTGTCTTTGTTAGGATTTACTTGTGTTGATTACAAAGTGTCTTTTTGTCCGTTCTTCGGGGCGTTGATAGTTAGTAGCACCTAAGTCACGGTACACTAAATCCGTTAATCAAATGCATTTGAGTTGAAACTAAAACTTGTAGAAATCCTAGGTCAACAATTACCGAAACCGGGTGTGATTCCTTTTTATTATTATTGTTCTAGTATTCAAATTTCTTGAAATCGTTAATCATTAGTTGTTAACCAGTCTAATCAATTCACTTAGTTTAAATTCACATCTTTCTCCTAAACAAAAATACAAAAATATCTGGCAAGCTTCATAATTGTGACAATTCTTTATAATTCAGTCAAATCCATACACAAACCACATACTCTTCGTGGTTCGACCCCTTGCTACCACTAGCTATTTGTTAAGGGTAATTAGGGCATATAAATATTATCTTTGACCGGAGCGCGACACTCCGATCAACTACTAGAGTAAACATCAGCTCAACTCTCCGGTGGATAATGAAAGTTGAGGAGAGGCCTACCAAACATGGAGACCACCAGGTGGACCACCAATGATGAGTTTGATAGGCTCATCGTCAGGTCAACTGTAAAAAAAACCAAACAACACAAAAATAACAGTGATGAGCTTGATTGTAAGGACCTGCAAAAATGTCCCAAAACGCTCCGTAAGTAGAAACCCGGACCCCTAAAACCCTAATCCTTATGAAAAATCAAGAAATTCAAATTTGTTGATCTGTCACGGGCCGCGTAAGACTTAAGGAAAGCTTACACGGGGCACGACAGCTTGAAAGTTCTCCGGATAAGCTTTAGGCCACGTGTCAGACACGTGGCAGACCTACACGTGACACGGTAGCCCTAGCCGTAGCTAGGGTGGCCCTCGCGGGCCGCGTAGGTTGTTCTTCGAGTTTATGCGGGTCGCGTAAAACTCAATTTTCAGCTATAAATTGGACGTTGCATGGCCTTTCTTCTGTGTTCGCAAAATCCTTTCCAAAAACGTTAGAATCTGCTCAATTTCGTATATACTACGATTACAGGGTAATAACTCGATCACTGCTACGATACAATGTCCGATCGATTGAAACCGATCCGATGGATGTTTAAGTGTTGCCCGAATTCGGGCTATGCTTTGTCATTCGTCGTGAGGGTTTTGATTTCGTGAGCTTATTGACGTGCTGTCGTAGGTACACGCAAATTTAATCCAATTACTACTAATAGATAGCGGTAAGTGGGTATCGAATACAGGGAGTTTGTGGAAAATGTGTTGATTATATAGCTCTGTAAATTAACTACAATTAATCTAATGTGCAGAAATTAAAAATCAAGAGTTTGGATTGTAATTCAGATTATGAGAGAATGACCATCTTAGGTTTCGGTTTCTTTTAACACATGTGTAAAATTCCAACTAGAAAGAGTTACATAGACATAACTCGTGCATAAACATTTGTTGTGATAAAAGGGAACAAAGTACTCGGATTATATTAATGCGAGGTTGTTTCCCGATGATCAATCAATAAATATCCAACCCTAACTCTTCCCGTGATATCTCGATTGTCAACGACACCAAGAACGTACGATTTAGACTAGAATTGAAACATCAATTAACAAGCTACAATCAAATATTCATACACCATGATAAGCATAACAAACACACCAAGTTATCATTCTAGAAACAAAGGAAAAACACACAAGAGTCATAGGAAAACCTTCACCTAAGATGATCACCGAAAGCTTAGCCGGACATTGCTTGGTGGATCATAATAACATCAAGTTTATATTTCATACGAATCGAAAGACAAAATGGAATGTTAGAAATTGTTCACAAACACTATCCAAAGCCAAAATTCGCCCCCAAAGTGCAGAGAAACGTCTCCAATCATGAATAATGTGAAAAGACACTTGAAAACGGTTTTAATAAGGCAGTTACGTTTTTCCTCGCTGACTCTACCGTAATTTACGGTTCCTACCGTAAATTACGGTAGCCTTGAAAGTGTTACGCTGGGAAGAGACTCTGGTACGGTGGAAATCTGGGGTTTTCAGGGGCTACCGTAAATTACGGTAGCCACCGTAATTTACGGTGGACCCCTGACTTCTCTCGTTTGCTCCTTCTTTCCATCCAAAGCAGCATGTTTTCCCATTTTAAGCTCCAAAACGCACCTGAAACATAAGCAACTGTAGTCATCTAATTCAAGATAATTACGCGATCAAATGCGGGATTAACACATCTTTTAACACCATAAAGGGTTGTCCTATGGACCACCCGTCACATCCCCACACTTAACCGTTTCTTGTCCCAAGCAACCCATCAAAACCATTTTCAAAACACAAGCGATCAACCTAAATCAAGCATAAACATGTTATCCTTTTACTAACCATTTCCTAACACCCAAATAACACACCCCTCACTATATCTCTCATCTCGGCAACACGTAAGCACTAGCATTTGTAAGCTAGACACACAAAAGGCAAACAGGTGATTGCACAACTATAGGCTTGTACCTAAATCGGTCTTTCTCCTAACAAGTGCCAAACATGAATGCAAATCAAAGGGGCTTTAAGGTTGTAACGTGGCTAGGCATACGGGTAGGAAATGGAATATATATGTAGTAGCGAAGGACTTTTCCCGGTCTTCTTATTACACAATGAAATAAACAAACAAAACATAAACTACTATATACAAGACAACTCATACATCTTTCTTTTCCATTTTTTTTCAGTGTTTTTTTCATTTTTTTCATTTTTTTCTTTTTTCTTTCTTTTCTCTTTTTTTTAACATAGCAAACATTCAACATAACATATCTAAACACTACTAAAACAACTACTAACACTATAAGACCGGGTCAAGTCGGGTAAATTTTTTTGGAAACTAACTAAGGGGTAACAAATGATCGGCTTTAGGCACAAAATGGGCAACTAAATGTCCAAACCCCCACCCCTCTCACTACCAAGCTCATATATATAATTAATGAGGTCCAATCCCCCAAATCCCACACTCGCACTCACCAAGACGAGGCTACCTAATTGCCCTAATCCTTTCTACATTCATGTTTAACTAAGGTCTCGAACCGTATTCAAGCACAAGTTCTAATGCACCCCCACCCGTTGCCACTCTCATCAAAGACAAGCATTATTTATATACAAGTGTGGCTTCAACTCTCACAAAGAACAAAGGGTATTAAGGGTTGCCGGTGTGTCACTTGGGGTTAGTCCAAGGTGTTCAAATTCTCATAATGTTTTGCTTGATTTAAAAAGTTTTAAAAACCTCAAAATTCCCCCCATCCCCACACTTGGGATACATTGACCCCAATGTATGGTTTTGGAAGGAATTGATCGCTAAAACCATTCAACATCAACTAAAAGCTTCAAACCTCAAAGCCCAAATTTCTTTTTGGTCTTTTTCATTTTATATTTTTTTTATAATTTTTTTTCTTTAAAAACATAACACCACCAACTCGCACAACCCAAAACATAACATCACAAACTAAACACCACCCATCCACCCGACCATAAACATAACAAACAAATATTCACAGAAATATACAAGAAGGAGCACGACCTGACTAGTAGTAACGTGGCTGAGGAGGCCTGAAAATGGAAGACATCATATGATTCCATTCTCCGAAAGCAAACGCGCCGCTACCACTTCCACTTTGTTGCGAAGCTCCATGTTGTTGTTCTCGTCGGGGGTCCAACCACTGCGAATGGTGAAGCGGCGGTGTCGGATACGAAACACTACCATCGTAAGGTGGTAGAGACGCATAATCCACCGGAAGTGGATCCACAACCACGGGCCGCCCCGCATGCCAATCTGCATGCATCCGCCGGGCTTGATCATCATTATACCTATCATTCAACTCTTGCTCATGGGAATAAGCATGTGCGCGGTTCCACGACTCCTGTCGGTCAAAATTGTGCTTTAAGGCCCGCTCCATACTAGCCCCCATCATTGTTTGGTGATCAAAGAAGGTATGCTCCGACTCCGACCATGTGTCAAAAACCGATGCCAGAGGACGTTGGTTCTCAATGATTTCTTGCATCGTTCCATCATATGCCCAATTCGGCTCGTACGAGCGCTCCGTATAGTCAAAGAAACCACCACCATGTCCCCGACTTGGGCCCCCTTGGCCCACATCCACGTGCTCACCATGAGGCTCATCCGCATAATCTTCTTCCCCACTCAGGGGCTCATCTTCGCTTTCGGGTTCGTCCGCTTCACCCAGTAATAGTGCCCTTGCATCAACTTTCAAAGCTCTCCATCTTTGACCTTCCGACTTGATCTTTTGGTATCTTTCCAACTGATCGTAGGTCCATCCAATACCCATCCTTTCTATGTCAAATGGCTTGTGCCTTTTCACTGCCCCCTGTCTTCCAATGTGATAGCCTTGAACTGTTTCAACAACCCCGTAATAATCCAACAATACAGAATGATGCTCCTCCCCACTTTATTTCGGCATATCCAAAGATGATTCATTATCAAATACCGTATCAGAAAGCGGGGAGACCCATGAAGCAACGAGTAAATAACGGGTATCTCCGGGTACCTCACCTCTTGCTTATCGCCTCTCCTTGGAATGACATTCAAGATGCAAATAGTGAGCAGCAATTTTGCCTCAATCTTCAAATTCCTTCTATACAAGGTACCACTAAAAGTACCCGACAAGAACAAGGCTGCTAACATGTCATTCCACCTCGGGTGGTTCTCTGGTTTGATAAGAAAATCATTAAGACTAGGGATTGTATAATCACGGGCAAGCAAACTATCATACTTTGTCAATTTCCGCAAAGTATCGAACGACATCTCCACCTTTATCCCATTAACAGTGCCCGTTAACTTCATTTGAGACGGCCTGTCATACTTGTTGCATTTCAAGGTAGCCATCCATTCCTGAATCTCATCCATAAATAAATTCTTATTGTCCTTGTCATAACAACTTAGCGCCGCCTCCCAACCTAAGGTTCGAAACTGAGCAAACACATTGAACGACCCGAACTCCACTTCTTTAACCTCCCTTTCACCGATAAACGCAACAGCTTTATTTTTTAAACGGTTCATTCGATCGTTGAATAATGTCGGCTGCCATTCTTCCGGCTGATCGTCTAACGGACCCGCTTCCCACTTTGGCTTGTCAGTCGGGTCCAACTCCATCATTTCTTCCTCATCGCTTTCACTGTCATCATCTCTACCCAAATATCTCCTCTTCTTCGGTTGTTGTTCCGGTAGTTTGCCCTTGCCTTTTGAAGAAGAAGAACTAGCTCCCGCTCTTTCCTTAGTCCTCACCATTTTCCTACACACATCACAAACAACAAAACAACCAACACAAAAATCAGTCCCTTTTCCAACAAAAATCCCCACTCTTGCTTGTTACTATGGTTGTAGATGCTAGTGAACACAAAATTTCATATGTTATTTTCACAAAAATTGGGCATGGTGCCTCTACAATGTAGATGTTCCCAAAAGTTCACAACTTTAACATCAATCTTACATCTACTACCATAACAATGTTCAAATAACCATTTTTTCATAACAAAAACTAAGAACAAGCAAGTGTGTGTGAATAAGTAACAACAATAACCTTCATCTTCACAATGCATCATCAAAATTAACACATAAACATCACATACCTTGGATTGAAGATGCTAGAACACAAGAAAAGCAAAAACTTCAACAATCCCCAAAAATTTTCGGCCCTAGGGTTTGTCAATCGGCCAAGAAAACGAGTTTTTCTTGAAAATCTTTCCTCAAAATCGGCAAGCACGTTAAATTTAAGTCAAGATAGACCCAAAATTCACAAGATTTGACCAAGAATTGAAGAAGATATGAGGATTTGAAGGTTTGAGGGTTGTGGGGTTCGTATGAGATCTTGTGGGGCTTGTGATAATGAAAGATTATGTTTGTGGAAGATAAGATATGAGGGAAATGAGTGGTTGGGGTAGAGGTCACATGATTGTGTTTTTTTTTTTTTATAAAAGCTGAAACCGTCGCACGTCCTTTCATCGCCAGAGGCTACCGTAAATTACGGTAGCCACCGTAATTTACGGTGGACCTCTGGCAAAAAATTCTACTGTAACACAGTAGCTTTCTACCGTAAAAGAGCCAAAATCCCCAGGCTACCGTAAATTACGGTAGCCACCGTAATTTACGGTGGCACCAGGGGATATTTAGTTCGCCCAAAAATGCAGCTTTTAGTGGTTTATTTTTTGTATTTTTTTCAGTTTTCTAATTTTTTTTATGATTCTATAATTTTTCAAAAACATGGAAAATTACCCTACCCCCTTGAAAAATCCCGTGTTGTCCTCAACACGATGCTAGAACTATTCGTAACCCGAACTTCCCCACACTTGTTTCAAACACGAGCTTCAAGTGAATACGATAAATGTGCAAACTAAACAAAACAAACAAACAAAATAAAATACTAACAATGTACACTACCAAACCTGGGCCTCTCATGGTTGTTCATCATCTACCGGGCGTAGAATGTAGCCCGCTTTGTCAAGCTCCAAGTTGTTGATGTCGTTTCCTTCCAAGTATGGCTTTAACCAATGTCCATTCACTGTTTGTTGCTTGTTGGTTTGCTCATATTGGATATCCACATCACCAAATCTATCGACTCGTCGAATGACATATGGGCCCATCCATTTGCTTTTAAGTTTGCCCGCAAACATCTTTAACCTTGAGTTGTACAACCATACCTTTTGACCCACTTCAAAGGTCTTCTTTCACAACTTCGCATCATGGACCTTTTTAAGTTTATCTTTATAAGTCGATGCACACTCGTAAGCCACGTCTCTAATTTCCTCTATCTCACTTAGTTGCAACTTCCGCATCTTCCCCGCTTCATCATAGTCCGCATTCATCGTCTTGATTGTCCAATGCGCCCGATGAGCTAACTCCGTTGGTAAGTGACAACCCTTTCCATACTCCATCTGATAAGGGGTTGTACCAATTGGAGTCTTGTAGGCCATTCGGTATGCCCACAACGCATCATCTAATTTGCTTGACCAATCCTTCCTGTCCGTTCGAACCGTCTTCATGAGAATTTCTTTAATTTGACGGTTGGACACTTCGACTTGTCCACTAGTTTACGGATGGTAAGGTGTAACAATCCGGTGGTTCACGCTATACCGCTTCAACAATTTTCCGAAATTAAAGTTCTTGAAATGCTAACCACCATCACTAATGATAACTCTCAGAATACCAAAACGGGCAAAGATGTTGGATTGAGCAAATTTACAAACAACCGAATGGTCATTTGTTCTTGTTGCAATAGCTTCAATCCACTTCAAGACGTAGTCCACCGCCACCAAAATGTATAAGAACCCATTGGAATTTGGGGAAGGACCCATAAATTCAATACCCCATACATCAAATATTTCCACAACCAAAATTGGTTACAATGGCATCTCGTCCCTCTTTGAAATGCTTCCCATCTTTTGACAATTCACACAATTCCTTGCAAACTCGCACGCATCCTTGAAATTTGTGGGCCAATAAAACCCACACGAAAAAACCCGGTAACCCGCTTTATGCCCGCTAAAATGACCCCCACAAGCGGATGAGCGGGCATGAGTCAAGATCTCTAACACCCCTGTTTCGGGCACACACCTCCGAATGACTTGATCGGGCCCAATCTTGAAAAGGTTGGGCTCATCCCAAATGTATTGCTTCACTTGGACCATAAATTGTTGCCTTCGGTTCTTGGTCCAATGATTTGGGATGGCACCCGTGGCTAAATAATTCACATAATGGGCATACCACGGTGCAACAAAAGTGGACACGGCTAGTAGTTGCTCATCGGGAAACCTTTCGTTTATCTCATTCAAATCATCGATCCCTTCCACCGGAATTCGAGACAAATGATCTGCCACTACGTTCTCACTTCCCCTTTTGTCTCGAACCACTAAATCAAATTCTTGTAGCAATAACACCCAACGAATCAAACGGGGCTTCGCATCTTTCCTCTCCATCAAATATCGGACCGCACTATGATCCGAATATACAACCACTTTGCTCCCCCAAATGTACGAACAAAACTTATCCAAAGAATACACCACTGCTAATAACTCCTTTCTGGTTGTGGTGTAATTCAGTTACGCTTCGGACAATGTCTTGCTTGCATAGTAAATCACCACCGGCTTTTTATCAACTCTTTGACCCAAAACTGCACCAATTGTAGTGTCGCTTGCATCACACATGATTTCAAATGGCTTCGACCAATCCGGTGGTTGCAAGATGGGAGCTTTCACCAAGTGTTCCTTCAAAACATTAAATGCTTGCAAACACTCATTAGTAAAATCAAATGGAACATCCTTTAACACCAAATTACATAAAGGTTTAGTGATAACACTAAAACCTTTTATGAAACGTCTATAAAATCCCTCGTGTCTCAGAAATGACCTTACACCCTTCACATTTTTCTGTGGAGGCAAAGATGATATTACCCGTATTTTTTACTTATCCACCTCCATACCCCTCTCCGAAATCACATGGCCTAACACAATTCCCTCTTGCACCATCAAATGACTTTTCTCCCAACTAAGCACTAAATTTTCCTCAACACATCTTTTTAAAACTTTTTGTAATTCATTGAGACACGAATCAAAGCTAGTGCCAAAAATCGAAAAGTCATCCATAAAAACTTCAAGCGATTCTCCAACCATGTCCGAGAAGATACTCATCATACATCGTTGGAAAGTTACCGGTGCATTGCACAAGCCAAATGGCATTTGCCGAAAGGCAAAGGTGCCATATGGATAAGTGAAGGTGGTCTTGTGTTGGTCATCCGGGTGTATTGCAATTTGGTTGTAACCCGAATACCCGTCCAAAAAGTAGTAATATTTTTGACCCGGTAATTTTTCAATGATTTGGTCAATAAAAGGCAGCGGGAAATGGTCCTTAGAAGTGGCGGCATTCAATTTGCGGTAGTCAATACAAACACGCCACCCGGTGACTGGTCGGGTGGCGATTTGTTCACCATTTTCATCCTTGACTACTTGAATGCCGGCCTTCTTAGGCACAACTTGGGTAGGACTTACCCAAGCACTATCCGAAATCGGATAAATAATTCCCGCATCCAACCATTTAATTACCTCTTTCTTTACTACCTCCCGTAGGTTCGGATTCAATCTTCGTTGTGCTTCTCTTGTCGGTTTTGCATCTTCGGTAGTAATGATCTTGTGCATGACAATTGATGGACTAATTCCTTTGAGATCGGCAATAATCCATCCGATAGCTCCTTTGTTTTCTTTCAAGATTTCCAATAGAGCTTGTTCTTGCGCCATCTCTAAATTAGAGGCAATAATGACCGGTAGAGTGTCATTATCCCCTAGAAAAGCATACTTCAAATGGCTTGGTAAGACTTTGAGCTCCAACTTTGGTGTTCTTCCAATGATGGTTTAGTGCCCAAATTTATTTCCACCAGCAAGCTTTCAAATTGGTGGGTCCATGGCGGTCGACCCTCCTTCAATGCCATCGCATCTTGTTTCTCCTCTTCAACCCTTAGTGCACAAGCATGTACCTGTTCAGAAAAATCACAAATACACACATCCATACTATCCTCCTCATACTCATGCGGGTTGCATCCGTCGACTAAATCTTCCATAAAACACTCATCAACACCAACAGCATTAGAATTGTTAGTAAAAACATTCAATCTCATTTTTCGATTTCCAAAAGTCATATCGACTGTACCAAATCTACAATCGATCGCAGCATGCGCGGTGCTAAAAAATGGCCGACCCAAAATAACATTTTGTTGTTGTTTCGGGTCGGCGGATGAGAGTCTAAGACTAAAAAGTCAACCGGGTAGTAAAACTCATCAATTTTCACAATAACATTTTGAATTATCCCCCGAGGTAGCTTATGAGACAAATCGGCCAAAACTACCGTTGTCTCTACCCTTGCTAACAGACCAAAGTCATATTGGTCATATAAGCCCCCCCCGGTAAAATACTCACCCCGGCTCCAAGATCTTAACGCCTTTGCCATTTGAAAATTGCCAACTTGTATATTTATTAATGGCGTGCCCGGATCTTGGATCTTAGGAGGAAGCTCCCCATTCAACACCGCACTCACTTGCCCGGTTAAGTCTACCCGCTTAGGCAATTTCTTCTTTTGTTGCCTTTTTTGTGTGCACAATTCTTTTAAAAATTTAGCATATGCAGGTACTTGTTTTATTGCATCAAGTAATGGAAGGTTAATTTTAACTTGTTTGAACATGTCCCACAACTCCTCTTTTTGGGACCTCTTGATGCAATAAAGTTTTTCTTACCTGGGTCAAGTAAAGCCGATGGAAAAGGGACTTGACTCGGTTCACCTTCATCTTTTTCATTTTTTTCATTTTCACCCAACCCCGGTTTTTTAACATTTGATTCTTTCGATACAACCGGTGAAACTTCATCATCGTCACTTTCATTACCCGTGACATCCTCAACCACCTCTTCAACCAAACCCGGTGAGAAATTGGCTTTGAATTCTTTGCCACTTCTTAACACACTAACATGATGAACATTAAAATTATTACCTCGTGACGAGCTATGGGAAGGATTTACCTTGGTGTCACTAGGAAGTTGATCTTTGTTTTTCTTCAACTCCGCCACGTCGGTTGCCAATTGACCCATTTGGGTTGTTAATGTTTGAATGCTTTTGTCACGAACCTCGTCCTTTTGCATCCGGACTTCATCAAGTTGATTCCGTTTTTGCATGTCTTGTTGCATTGCCCGAAGCATATCCATGACTTCATTCCCGCTTGATGAATTTTGACCCGAACCACTTTGACCCGTTTGTTGAAATTGCCCTTGGTAGCCGTAATTATTTCCACCCCTATAGTTCCCTTGAATATATTGTAGGCGAGGTGCAAAATTACCTTGAGCTCCTTGAAAATTTGGGTTAGCTTGGTTTGCCGGGTTCCCATAACGGAAATTAGGATGGTTTCGTAACCCGGTGTGGTATGTGTTGGAATTCATGTTGAAATTTCGACCACCCCCTTGAATAGCATTTACTTCTTCTACTTGCTCTTCAACCACTCCTACTAAACAAACTTCCGTCGTGTGGCCTATTTCATTGCAATTAGTGCACAGGTTGTACACTTGATTCGTGGTTTGAACACCCCCACTCTCTACTCCATGCACTTGTGGCCTTGCTATCACATGCCTTGCCCGTCTTGAGGATTGGGCCTTCCTTTTGGAAGTCACCGCCATTTGTTCTAAAAATGCCTAATCGTCTTGTTCAAAGTTTGTACCGAATGTACCATTAGTAATCGACATCAAGTCACGTGCATCCTCCGAACTTAACCCTTCGTGAAATGCGTTCAACAATTCCCAAAGTTGGATACAGTGATGAGGGCAATTCCTTAGCATCATATTAAACCTTTCAAATGCCTCATGAAACATTTCTCCCGATTGTTGTTGGAAGCTTCTCAAACCTCTCCTTGCATCATTAGTCTTTTGGGAAGTGTAAAACTCATCCAAGAAAATCTGTTGCATATCGGCCCATGTAAAAATAGACGCGGAGGGTAAAGTGTGAAACCATCTCTTTGCTTTGTCTTTCAAAGAAAATTGGAAGAGGACTAACTTGACATCATCCGAGGAAAACCCTTGACCTCTAATCGTGTTGCAAATGGAGTCGTATGTCTCCAAATGAAAGTAAGGTTCTTCCGCTGCTAACCCCTTAAACTTTGGTAAACTTTGGAGGGCGGTTGTTCTAACTTCAAAAGTTCTTCCGTCCGCATGATGAGGAATCAATATCGGTGAAGGATTGTTAGTGATGATAGGCCGGAAATGAGCTTTGATTCCCCGTACTACTTCCCGGTGATGTCTTCGAGGGGCACCCAATGGTGCTCTTGGTTGACCCATTTGCCCTTGCATAGTCCCTTGAGGAGCAAATGGTGGTTGGTATTGGTATTGATGCATTGGCGGTTGTTGTTGAATCGGCCATTGAAATTGAGGTTGTGTATTTTGTGGACGCACTTGATGTAGCGGTGTAGGGCGTTGCAGTTGTGGCCCTTGAGGTCTAATATGTTGTACCCCAACCGGTAATCTACCCGTGTCTTGAAATTGTTGTAGCGGTTGACTTTGTTGACCCGCGCCTCCTTGAGGTCCCAAAATGCCTCCATCTCCCGTATAGTAAAAACCTTCCTCTTCGTACCCTCCAAATTCTTCTTCATAACCCCCATCATACCCATCTCCTCCTATTCCCGAAGATTGCCCAAATGGAAGAGACGAATATTGAAAACCCGATGGATTCGGTGGTCGATATGTAGAAGTAGCATGAATGACGGTTGAGCTTTGCGGTAGTGGATAAGTAGAGGATGATTGACCCGTAGTTGGGAAAAAATGTGAAAATGGTGGAATTGTGGTAGATGGGCTAAAAGTAAGAGTGGGTTCAACTTGGGTAGTAATAGGTGATGTAGTGGTGTTGGTTGGTGTAACATCATGAGGTGGAGTAGGTTCAGTAGTGGTATTAGGCATGGTGGTATTTGGTGAAGGTTGTGTGGATGATGGTATAAAGGGTTGTGTTGTTTGACCCGTAGTGGGTGGGATTTGTGAATCAGTCATAATGTTCCTTGGTGTAATGGGTGAAGTAGGTGAACCAATGACCTTGTTCCGGATCGAACGATAGCGGTGATGACTTGTGAGAGCCTCTAGTATGCATACACTTGAAGTACCTGCACACTAAACACAACCAGCGTAAACCCGAAAATAACAAAACAAAACTACTAAATTAACATACGTTGCGCACTACTCCCCGGCAACGGCGCCAAAATTTGACGTGCTGTCGTAGGTACACGCAAATTTAATCCAATTACTACTAATAGATAGCGGTAAGTCGGTATCAAACACAGGGAGTTTGTGGAAAATGTGTTGATTATATAGCTTTGTAAATTAACTACAATTAATCTAATGTGCAGAAATTAAAAATCAAGAGTTTGGATTGTTTGATTTAAAAACTAAGTTATCAACTAATTGCTAATCAAAATTGGATTGTAATTCAGATTATGAGAGAATGACCATCTTAGGTTTCGGTTTCTTTTAACACTTGTGTAAAATTCCAACTAGAAAGAGTTACATAGACATAACTCGTGCATAAACATTTAGTGGACATGAAACCACTACATTATATGTTGGAAGTTTTATTTGGTAATTAAGTGTTAAATAAAATCGACATTCAATTTATCATTTTAAAGAAGCAAATTAGAGGGTTAATGGGTGGTTGTGCTGCTTAAAAACACTAGTTTAATTTTAATGGAAAAAAAATAAACTAGAAAAACAAGACATGTAAGATTTGAACTTGAGATCTAATTGTTGGAAAACAAGGGGATTTACCACCACACCAACTTTGTTCTTAATACTATGGGGTCCAATTGATTTATTTTATGGGGCATTGAAAAATTTAAGATAACGGTTCTACTATTTTCTAAAAAAAAGATTGTGGTCCGTGGACCTCGACCCGGACCATGTGAGTCCGCCCCTGAACCCAAGTGTCAGGTGTACACTTTACCACCTATCCAAATTAATATAAACTAGTGGGATTTTCTGCGCGTTGCGGTGGACGTTCATTCGGTATCGTTTTGGCTTTTTACAACAACACATGTACAATACCAACACTCGGTATAACAACTGAAAAAGATACGCCCAAGATAATATTACACATGTTATATAACAATCGAAAAACATAAAAATGAATAAAGGTGCCGGTTCGGATAACACTGATACCGCACCTGAAGTCCGCTTCGGGGTTGTGATGACACCGGACATTGTCGATTTGGTTCATAAATCAATTAACTATATTACTAAAATAACGAAAAAGTAAACCACGTCAAATTATGCAAAAAAAAAACTTTTAATGAAACGTAAATAAAAGTAAGAACGTCGCAATAGTATTTTGGGACATTTATAATGCATTCAACTATACTATTAAAATAACCAATAAGAGTCAAGGGCGTCAATTTATATATAAAAACTAAACCGTGAGACAACTTTGAGTACATATATGTTTGTTTCCAATCACTTGTATATAACTATTCAAAACTCGAATTTGAGTAATATTTACATCAAGACGTAGATAAAAATAAGATCATCGTAACGGCATAGTCATATTTAGAAAATAAATGTCATTATAAGAGAAAATAAAATATGCTCAAAATTAGTTATAATTATAAAGTAATATTAAATATTGATATCGTTCAACTTGTTAATATAAAATAGTATTATATATTAAATTTTAGTTTTCAATTAAAAAACATAGAAGCTAAAATAAAAAAACCCACAAAAAGTTGTTATAAAAAACAAAAGAGTAAACTGCAATTTTACCCCCTGGGGTTTAAGCCAATTGGCACTCTGACCCCCTCCCTAGAAAATATTACAATTTGCCCCCCCAACATTGTTGTTATGTCGCAAGATTACCCCGTGGTGTCAAATAAGTTAACAGATCTGTTAAATGGAATGTGAAATGACTATGTTACCCTTTCATATTACCCCCTATGGTTTGTTCTAAGCAAACGTATTACCCCCACTGTTAAATGACTAAATTATCCTTTCTTATTACCCCCTATACTTTGTTGTAAGAAACAGTATTACCCCCGGTTTTAAGTATTTCATTGCTTCCTTACCCCCTGCAGTAACCAAAACCCTTCCCGCCAAAAAGGTTTGACCAGCCAAAGTCAAAGGATGCCGAAACTAAGTGTAAAACCTGGTAATTGAATCTGATAATGCACATAAACAAACTAAATGCCTAACATGCTGCAAATGGACTTTGGTAAATGCCTAACCTGCTGCAAATGGTCATTTAACCTGCTCAAACATGCTCAAAATGAACCTGCTGCACAAATTGAATCTAACATGCTCAAAATGAATCTGCTGCATAAACTAAATGCCTAACCTGCTGCAAATGCAGATGGTAAATGCACAAATCTACCTGCCGCAACCTTAAAGATCTCACAGATTGAACAATCAACTATGTTTATAACCATGAAACATTTTATGTCATATTTGATATAACACCCTTTTGATGATTATTTAACATTTTATCTACAAATGTTTGTTTTAAGACCTAGAAATACAAATCCTATTACATCAAGAACATACATGATACATTGCCCTCTAGTTGATTTTCATAACAAGTGAAATACAAATCCAGTTAAGATCAAACCCTCTAGTTGATTTTCATAACAAGTGAAACAATAAAACCAAATAATTATGTTATAACTATTTAATGAATCTGCTACTCAAATCTACCTAATAAAACCAAATGTACCTGATGCAAATGCAAATGCACATTATAACTAAGCCTAACTGATGCACTCATTAACACTCAAATCCTGCTGCAAATTCAAATGCACATCTAACTGATCATCAATCATCATCATTTAACACTCATATAAACAAGTAGACTGTAATGCATGTTAATCATAACCATCACTAACATCATTAAGAGTGTTAGATAACACTGTTGCTGCTGATCAAACATCATCATCAGTCATCATCATTAACATCTACTTTAAGTTAAGGTAACCTACATATTACACAAAACCTACATAACTACTAGAGTAAACATCAGCTCAACTCTCCAGTGGATAATGAAAGTTGAGGACAGGCCTACCAAACATGGAGACCACCAGGTGGACCACCAATGATGAGCTTGATAGGCACATCGTCAGGTCAACTGTAAAAAAACCAAACAACACAAAAATAACAGTGATGAGCTTGATTGTAAGGACCTACAAAAATGTCCCAAAACGCTTCGTAAGTAGAAACCCGGACCCCTAAAACCCTAATCCTTATGAAAAAACAAGAAATTCAAATTTGTTGATCTGTCGCGAGCCGCGTAAGACTTAAGGAAAGCTTACACGGGGCGCGACAGCTTGAAAGTTCTCCGGATAAGCTTTAGGCCACGTGTCAGACACGTAGCAGACCTACACGTGACACGGTAGCCCTAGCCGTAGCTAGGGTGGCCCTCGCGGGCTGCGTAGGTTGTTCTTCGAGTTTACGCGGGCCGCGTAAAACTCAATTTTCAGCTATAAATTGGACGTTGCATGGCCTTTCTTCTGTGTTCGAAAAATCCTTTCCAAAAACGTTAGAATCTGCTCAATTTCGTGTATTTAGGGGTCGAAACGCTGCTACGATTACAGCGTAATAACTCGATCACTGCTACGATACAATGTCCGATCGATTGAAACCGATCCGATGGATGTTTAAGTGCTGCCTGAATTCGGGCTATACTTTGTCATTTGTCATGAGGGTTTTGATTTCGTGAGCTTTTTGACGTGCTGTCGTAGGTACACGCAAATTTAATGCAATTACTACTAATAGATAGCGGTAAGTGGGTATCGAACACAGGGAGTTTGTGGAAAATGTGTTGATTATATAGCTTTGTAAATTAACTACAATTAATCTAATGTGCAGAAATTAAAAATCAAGAGTTTGGATTGTTTGATTTAAAACTAAGTTATCAACTAATTGCTAATCAAAATTGGATTGTAATTCAGATTATGAGAGAATGACCATCTTAGGTTTCGGTTTCTTTTAACACTTGTGTAAAATTCCAACTAGAAAGAGTTACATAGACATAACTCGTGTATAAACATTTGTTGTGATAAAAGGGAACAAAGTACTCGGATTATATTAATGCGAGGTTGTTTCCCGATGATCAATCAATAAATATACAACCCTAACCCTTCCCGTGATATCTCGATTGTCAACGACACCAAGAACGTACGATTTAGACTAGAATTGAAACATCAATTAACAAGCTACAATCAAATATTCATACATCATGATAAGCATAACAAACACACCAAGTTATCATTCTAGAAATAAAGGAAAAACACACAAGAGTCATAGGAAAACCTTCACCTAAGATGATTACCAAAAGCATAGCCGGACATTGCTTGGTGGATCATAATAACATCAAGTTTATAGTTCATACGAATCGAAAGACAAAACGGAATGTTAGAAATTGTTCACAAACACTATCCAAAGCCAAAATTCGCCCCCAAAGTGCAGAGAAACGTCTCCAATCATGAATAATGTGAAAAGACACTTGAAAATGGTTTTAATAAGGCAGTTACGTTTTTCCTCGTTGACTCTACCGTAATTTACGGTAAATTACGGTAGCCTTGAAAGTGTTACGCTGGGAAGAGACTGTGGTACGGTGGAAATCTGGGGTTTTCAGGGGCTACCGTAAATTACGGTAGCCACCGTAATTTACGGTGGACCCCTGACTTCTCTCGTTTGTTCCTTCTTTCCATCCAAAGCAGCGTGTTTTCCCATTTTAAGCTCCAAAACGCACCTGAAACATAAGCAACTGTAGTCATCTAATTCAAGATAATTACGCGATCAAATGCGGGATTAACACATCTTTTAACACCATAAAGGGTTGTCCTATGGACCACCCGTCACTTATCGTAAATGTTGTATTAAGTTACTAACCTAGTTTCGTGTGCATTATTATTTAACTAGGTTAAGAGGCTAAATCAGTAGGCAAAACTCTGTCCAGTTAAACTCGCAATGTGAGTCATTCTCTTTTTATCAAATTGCTTTACAAAACCCTAAATGTTTTCCAGTTATACTTTGCAGTGATTAAGTTTTTGCTAATCTGTAATTTCTGGTAGTAAGTGGGGGTTTTGTGCACATTACTACTAATGATTTATCACTTTAGGTGGGCGAGCCTACTTTAGTGATATGTCCACAGTTATAGATCCGGTCGAGTGACAACTGAACCAGCTAATTATAAGATAGGGGCAAATGTGAAACTCTTAATGCTGTAAATTATAACACTGTGATGTTTTGTACAAATTGAATGACTCGCCAGTATTTCCCCGCTGATAATTTTTTTTAACAATGCTTCAGGTGATTTACTGTGAACCAGGAAAAGTGCCGCGTAGCACTACAGCTTGAAGGAAGTGGCTCAGTAAATAAATAAACATGCTTTTTGTAAACAGGGAATTTCCCAGTGAAATTCCTTTATTGTAAATTACGGGGTTGTCCCGAAAATTGAAATAAAATAAAGGGGTGTTTTTAGTTAAACGATCCTGTTAAAATGTCCACTGCCAAATTAAATACAAATACCACGGGTTTTCTGTCCCGCGGCATCCGAACCGGGAAACTGGGTCGGGGGCCGTGACAGAAAAAGGTGGTATCAGAGCCACTGATTTAAGCCAATTAAGTATTTAGAAATACTTAATTTTCCAATTTGCCATTATGTGATTCTTTGAACATTTAATTTAATAAATAAAATTTTAACTTAAAATTATGTGTGTTTCTTCATGTGTGCTAACAGCATGAATGAACTGTCGAAGGCACTCCGAAACTTTACAATCCATACCACCGATATGGATACAACAGGAACCCAATCCGGCTATCAAGCGGATACTGAAGAGCCATTAGTGTTCCAGGCCCAGGCCCAGGAGAAACCCAAGCCTAAAAAGAGAAGGAGAATCCTGGACTGGAAACGCGGACGAAGGAAGAAGCCAGCTGCCCTAAAGGTGAAAAAGACGGAGGATCCAAAAGACAAAGGAAAGGGAAAGGAGATAGGGGAAAACTCTTGTCAGGCCCAGGAGATGCCACCTTGGGAAGAGCTTGATCGAAAACTTGCAAATTGTGACCTCATCGGACCTGCCGATGAAACTCTTTTCAATTTCCCAGCCCAATCACAACTTCCAATTAATTTGGAACCTGATATTCCGGACCCTATTGTCAATCCCCAACCTTTTACGGGGCAATTGGAAGAGTGGTGGACAAGCGACTGGCACTTTCAGAATTTCATGAATAACCCCAATGTTTACTTTCCCCAGTTTGATCCTGAACCATTCCCACCTATGAGCGCAGAGAACGTTGCCGAGTTACGCCGCTACGGCGAGGAACTGGTGGATGCGGGCAACCGGATTCGGGAAGTGGGGGAAAATATCACGTGGAACGGAGCGTCGTTTCTGAGAAGCCAGTTAACTGTGGTTAAAAAGTTTTTGTATAATATTAATATGTGAAAAAAATATAATAATAATAATAATATAATAACAATAAAATATGTATAATAATAATATAATAACTAAAAATAAAACTTTTGTAAAATAGACGGTTTGTAGTGATGCATAATATTATATAAAAATCTAAATGTCGCAAGGACGAGGATTTTGGGTATATTCGTGTGTTGACTTGATTATGTTGTGATTGCCTTGTTGTGTTTAATTGTTATCCAATGTGCAACAATAATATATATCTTGTTAACTACTCAGATGGGAAACGCAATAAACGCACCGGCCAACGAAGTTAACCAATCTGAACAAAATATTGACGACCATTTCCTTAATAGGAAAGATATAGAAAATATCATTGCTCAGGGAATAGCCAACGCTATCCCTGCAATCGCCGCTGCTGTTAGGAACCCCGTTGAACCTTCTCAAGACAACTATAGCAAACGTACTCGCGACGATAATTTTAGTAACAGTGTGAATGGAGGTGGCAATAATGACAATAATGTGGTTCAAGCTCCAATACTCAAGAAAATGAAAGTTGCAACCCCTGGTTGCACTTATAAAGAATTTCTTGCCTGTAAACCAGTCGAATTTGCAGGCAATGAAGGGGCGACTGCCGCACTGCGTTGCTTAGAAAAGACCGAAGCAGTAATTAAAAAAAGCAAGTGTGCAGAGGAAGACAAAGTAATGTATGCATCCCACCTTTTCAAAGAAGAGGCGTTAGAATGGTGGAACACGGTGCTGCAAGCTAAGGGAAGTGACGTGACTTATGCCATGAGTTGGGAGGAATTTAAGGGATTGGTGGAAAGAAAATTTTGTCCCGACTATGAAAAGGAACAAATGACAAATAAGTTCCTGAACCACCGAATGGTGGATGTCCATTGTCGAGGGTATACTTCAAAATTTTTCGAGTATGCTAGAATTGTACCAACTCTGGCTTCGCCAGAACTGGTGCTTATTTCTCGCTATATTTGGGGACTAATTAGCGAAATTCATGATATAGTCAAAGCTGTGAGACCTCACACGATTGATGATGCGGTCGAATTAGCCAACACCCTGACTGACGGACTGGTGCACACGAGAGAAGAAAACAGGAAAAAGGAGCTGGCTCAAAAGATTACCCAAGGATTTCGTGTGGGTAATAATAATAGTAATTTCAAGAGAAAGGGGACCGGGCAGCCTTCCATACCGCCATTTTACGGGAATTGCAAAAGGAAACATTTTGGAAAATGCAAGGAAAATTGCAATTTCTGCAAGAGACCAGGCCACCGAGAGGAGGAATGTAGGAAGAAAACCGTAATCTGCTACAACTGCGGCGAAACGGGACACTTCAAGCCCGATTGTCCGAAATTGGTCAAGCCAGCTGATAACAAGGCCAAACCTGCAGAAGGAACTACTAAGAAGAATGCAAAAGCCTTCCAGCTGACAACACAAGAAGCAGATCTAATTCCCGATGTAATAGCTGGTACGTTTCTGGTACATGACATTTATGCGAAAGTATTATTTGACTCTGGTGTAAACCAAAGTTTTATAAACACTTCATTCTGCCAAGCTCTTAAGCAACCTTTAACCAAACTTAAGCAGATTTATACGGTAGAAACGACAGATGGAAATTCTGTTAACATAGTAAGGTTTTGCAAGAAGGAAGAATAGAACTCTCCGGCCATACATTTTCTGCAAACCTGCTGCCCATGAATTTAGTTGGATTCGATGTTGTGCTAGGAATGGATTGGTTAGTAGCCAACCATGCTCAAATCCTCTGTGATAAGAATTCCATAGAAATTCATACACCCGCAGGAGAAATAGTTGTGGTTACAGGAGATAAACCACGTAAACCAATGAAGTTCATTTCAATAATGAAAGTTGCTAGTTATGAACGAAAACAATGAATAGTGTATATGATTTCGGTAATCATTAACACTAAAAGTAAGGAACTTAAGGAAATCCTAGTAGTGTCAGAATACCCGAATGTATTTCCAGAAGAGCTACCTGGATTACCACCAGATAGAGAAGTAGAATTTAGAATTCATCTAATTCCTGGAACTACAACAATAGCTAAGGCACCCTATCGGTTAGCACCCACATAAATGTTAGAACTGAAGAAGCAAATAGATGAATTACTAGGCAAAGGATTCATACAACCTAGTTCATCCCCTTGGGGAGCACCTGTGCTGTTTGTAAAGAAGAAGGATGGTTCGATGTAAGGACCTTTAAAAATGTCCTAAACCGACCCGTAAGTGAAAACCCGGACCCCTGAAACCTTACTGAGCATGAAAAATAAAGAAATCAAGATTTCTGGTCTTCAGGCGGGCCGCATAAGGTTAAGCATAACTTCACGCGGGCCGCGACAGCTCACAAAACTCCGGAGCAGCGCACAGGCCACGTGGCAGCCCTAGGTTTGACACGCTAGCCCTAGTCTACGAAATAGACCTCCACGCGGGCCGCGTAAGGGTCGAGTATGAGTTTATGCGGGCCGCGTAAGCTTCAAATTTCAGCTATAAATAGGACAGGTTACGAGCAGTTCAGTGGTGTCGAAATCTTTTCACAGAAACGAAGTTTGGCTGTTCAAATTCGAAAATTACTTTTATAATAGCGAGGCGCTGCTACGATACCGAGTATTAACTCGATCGCTGCTACGATTCAATGTCCGATCGACTGAAACTATCCGATGGATGTTTAAGTGCTGCCCACATTAGGGCCATACTTTGTCATTAGTCGTGAATTCGACGGATGTTTAAGTATAGCACTTTGTCATTCGTTGTGAGGGTTTTAATCTCGTGAGTTATCGTAAATACTGTATTAGTTACTGACCTAGTTCGTGTGCATTGTTATTTAAATTAGGTTACAAGGCTAATCAGTAGGCTAAATTCTGCCCGTATAAATCTGCAATGCGAGTCATTCTCTTTTTATCAATCGTGTTTTACAATACTCCATTTATTTCCAAAAAGCTATAATTACAGGGATTAAGTCGTGGTTATCTTAAATCACTGGCTAGTGGGGTATTGTGCACATTACTAATTTCTTACAGTTAGGCTAATAAATCCTAACAGTGATAATCATCACTACTTAGGGAAAGACCCAATAGTGGTATGACCATCGTCACCAGGTGACACGGCGCCAGATAAAAAATAAGATAGAAGCCATTGTAATCGCTCTTATGCTGTAATTAATAACTATGTGTCATTTTATCAAATTTGAGTGACTCACCAGTATTTCCCCGCTGACAAAATATTTTAAAAACATGTTTCAGGCGACCTGCTGTGAATCAAGAAAAACGTGCTACAGAGCACCAACCAACTTAAAGAGGTGGCTCAGTTAAAAGTGAATAAACATGTTTTATCAGGGAATTTACTTGTGAAATTCCTCTTTTGTAAATTACGGGGTTTATCCCGAATTATGGAATAAAATAATCGGGCATTTTCAAGTTTTAAAAAGATCCTGATAAATCTTCCGCTGTCGCATCAATTAATAAATACCACGGGTTCCTGTCCCGCGGCTCCTGACCGGGTCAAACCGGGGCTGGGGCCGTGACAGGAAAAGGTGGTATCAGAGCCACTGATTTAAGCCTGTTAAGTATTTAAAAATACTTAATTTTCCTGATTGCCATCCCGTGATTATATGTTTCTATCTTGACTATCTGTTAAATTACAGTATGGGTAAGCAAAGAATCTTGGATATCTATCTTAAATTAGATAGTTCACCGAAAGATAAGGGAACTTCATCCCAATCAAATTCCTCAAGATACTCAGCAGATACTGAGGAAGGAATATTTGTTCGTAAGGCACAGTTTGAGGAACCACTTACCCCTAAGAAAAGAAATTTGATTCTTAGGAAAAGTCAAGGGAAAATAAAGAAGTCACAACCAAAAGGAGTAGGCATCAACCCACATTGGGAAGATGAATTAGACGAAAAATGGGCAAATCTCTATATGTTAGCCACTACAGCAGTAAATGCTAACTTATAATTAAATCACCAAACCAGTACCAACACTTATGTCACCTACAAGGCAGAAACTTTAATATAATAAATAACCACTAGTATATTTGAATTTTAGTTGTATTAAATATAAATTACAAATATTTTGTTTCAATAAAATGGTTTATTAGATATTTGTAATTAATATTAAATTTTCTGATTTCCATTCTGTGATTTTGTGAAAATTTAATTTACAAAATTTTAACCTAGAATTTTGTGTGTTTCTTCATATCTGCTAAACAGCATGAATGAATTATCTGAAGCTCTTCAGAATCTCAACCTCTACCCTGTTAACATAGAAGCGTCCCAAAACTTTACCGGTTATTGTACTGAAGTGGAAGAACCTATGGAATTTCAAGCCCAGCCTCCGGAAAAACCTAAGCCAAAGAAGAGAAGAAGATTTGTGGGTTGGAGGCATGTGCGCAGAAGAAAACCAGCGACTAGGAGAATTCCCAAGATAGAAAATCCTATGGATAAGGGAAAAGAAATAGAAATTGGGGAAAGTTCTAGGCAAGCCGAGGAATTGCCACTACAGGAGGAATTAGATCGCATACTAGCAAGTTGTGATATCCTTAGACCTATTAATAAAAACCTCTTCCCTTATCCTGCTGAAACCCAACTTCCAATAAATTTGGAACCGGCTATTCCAGATCCCCTTGTCAACACCCAACCTCTAGGAGAAATGGACGAATGGTGGACCAACGACTGGCAGTTTCAAAACCTCCTAAATAATCCTTATACCTTTTTCCCTCAGTTTGACCCAGAACCCGTACCAAACCCACCAATGAGCAATGAGAACTTAGCTGAACTTCGCCATTTTGGCGAGGAGTTGGTGGATGCAGGGAATAGAATCCGGGAAGTGGGAGAACAGATCTCCTGGAAATACGACGAGAGGGAACGTCGCTTCTGAGGTGCCAGCAGACGAGGGATAATGTGGTTGTGAAGCTGTGGTTGTATAATAATAATAATAATAATAATAATAATAATAATAATAATAATAATAATAAAATATCGAATGTTGGAAAATCAACAATTTTGGTTATACATGTTAATGTGTTTATATGTAATTGTTTTATTATAATTAATTGTTAATTATTTCTGCTAATAACTCATATATATATATATATATATATATATTACCAGATGGCACATGCTGGTAATGAACCAGTTAACGAGGGTAACCAATCCGAGCAAAACAATGTGGATCAATTTCTAAATAGGTAAGATATCGAGAATATCGTTGCTCAGGGAATAGCCAATGCTATTCCAGCAATCCTTGCTGCTGCTCGAAATCCAATTGAACCTCAACAGATTATTCCTAGTAAACGCACCCAGGAAGATCACTTCAGTAATAGCGTGAACGGAGGCGGCAACAATACTAATAACGATAACAATGGGATGCAAGCCCCACTCCTTAAGAAAATGAAAGCTGCAACGCCTTGTTGCACTTATAAGGAATTTCTTGCCTGTAAACCGGTTGAAATTGCAGGCAACGAAGGGGCAACTGCTGCACTGCGTTGGTTAGAGAAAACCGAAGCAGTAATTACAATAAGTAAATGTGCTGAAGAAGACAAGGTCATGTACTCGTCGCATCTTTTTAAAGAAGGAGCGTTAGAATGGTGGAACACCGTTCTACAAGCTAAAGGAAGAAATGTGGCGTATGCTATGAACCGGGAAGAATTTAAGAGTCTCGTGGAAAGAAAATTCTGTCCCGAGTATGAAAAGGAACAAATGACGAATAAGTTCCTGAATCACCGGATGATAGGTGTTGATTGTAGAGGGTATACTTCAACTTTCTTCGAGTATGCTAGAGTGGTACCAACCCTGACTTCGCCAGAACCAGTACTTATTTCTCGCTATATTTGGGGCTTAATTAGCGAGATCCGTAATATTGTCAATGTTAGGTCCAGAGTTTTAAGCTTATCTTTATTACGCTATTTTATGTTTATTTGGTTTTAATTTATGTCTTGGGCTTGGGCTAGGTCATGTGGGCCAATGGGGTAGAGGCTCCTATAAATAGTCATGTCTAGAATATTGTAGTGGAGTTTTCCAATTTAGTAAAAATGTAATCCCCAAAGGAGAACCTTGTACCCGACAATCCTAGAGATTGTGTGCAAGGTTCTCGAAGATCGTACCAGACGGTTCGTTGAAACCGTGTGCGATCTAAGCAGCGACACTATGTTATGTAATGAAAAATATCTTTTTGTTCTTGCCAGTTTGATCTTATATCCCGTGTTCGACTGAACCGCTGAGCGATGTCATGGGTTTTTCGGGACCTACAAGTGGTATCAGAGCCGAGGTGTCTCGTTTCAGTTTTGGTTCGGTCGGATCTTCACCGGAAAACCGCCGGAGACGTTAATAGGTGGCAGATCTAAAGATTTCTTGATGGTTTTCGAAGCTGCTTCAGATCTGGCGTATTTATTCATGAGCGACTCTATGAATCTGGAGACTTTGTCATCACAGTTTTGCTTTTCATCAGTTTTTCAAGAATACACAATGAGTTTGAGTTGTAGATAAAGTAACATGGTAGAGATGAGAAAGAAATGAGGAATCCAGCGGCAAATGGTCTCATGTTTCGAATGTGTATGCGGTTTCTGATCAGGATCTGGTGGTTCTCGGTTGGTGTAGTGAAGCATGGTGGAACAGAGGTGATAGTCGGAGCATGAGTTACAGCTGGAGCCGTAGCTGGTCACGTAGCCGTAGCCATAACTAGTCACGCAGCCGGAGCAGGAGTCACACACCTGTAAGGCGCGAAAGACGGCATGAATAAAAATTTGATCAGAAAGAACCAGACGTGCCTGTTGCTGGTCTAAATTCTGAACCGGGGGTCATGCAACGAGATGTTCGGACTGAGAGTAGCGTTGCGGTAAATCAAATTGCAGAACCGTAAACGATACACTGTAAGTTTATTTATTTTTCTGCCTCTGAAGATTAGACATCAGGGTTTAGATAATGTTCTTCGTAAATAAAGAGAGAGAGAACATGGGCGGCGACTCTTCTAGCTTAAAACATTACGGTTGTTGGCTGATGTTGATGAAGATGGATAACAGCTGATGTTGGGTGTCATCAAGAGGTGGTGAAGCATAGTTATGGTGAAAGGTGATCGGAGAAGAATGTTTTAGGTCGTCGCCGGAGAATGCGGTGAGAATCGGAGATGGCGACTGAGGAGCGATGTTCATGATGATGATGTCACATGACATCAGCAAAGAATGTTGGTGTGGCGGCTGCACATGGGTCACATCAAAATTCTCAAAAAACCCTATTAATTGTGAGTCATTGGATGATTGTTTGATCTACGGTCAGTAAGTTGAGACATGTTTTAAATTTTTGTGCAATATTCAGTGGGACCTGCTGTGCATCCGAGAAGCTTCTAAAGTTGATAAGTTTATTTTGGGCCACATAAGAATGGGGGACAACTTTATTTTGCTGTTGAAATATAGTTGGGCCCTATTTTTGGGTATTCGATTCATTATATAAATCATGGGTCACACATAAAATCAACAGGTATGTGCATGTTTTAATTGACTCATGTTTAAATGTCTTGGGCCCACCTGATTGGATGATGTCAATATTTGGCGGCTGTAACAGTTTAATTACAGTAAGGATTTTTTTTTGGGCTAAGGCATGATGGGTATTAACTGGGCCTCGCTTTGGGCCTGTTATGAATCCGATTGTTCAAGCCAAGGCCCAAAGGAGGAACTTTTGTTGATATTTCGTAGAAGGGGATAAATGAAATTTTTTTTATTATTAAGTTTGGGCGGTGTCTACTTGGACCGGAAGATTTATGGAAGATGGACCGACAAAATGAGGACGCACTAGCAATAGGTATGGGTTTAAGTTTCTATGAAGTTCCTATTGGCTCCGGTGCAAACTTGTGTTTTTGGGCAACTTAAATACCAGACGGATCATTTGAATCCGTGTGTTCTTAGCGACTCCGATTTAAAATATCATCCGAGATCATGCATTTTCGTTCGACTTCACATTCAATCATCCGTGATTATCCGAGACGTTATCCGAGATTAATATCATTCTATCCGAGATGATCAACCATCATCCGAGACACACGTCAACTTATCTGAGACCTGATCTGAGATGCACCATTTGTCATGCGAGATCATCTTCACCGTAATAAAGAGAGCATAAAACTAGGGGGAGATTGTTAGGTCCAGAGTTTTAAGCTTATCTTTATTACGGTATTTTATGTTTATTTGGTTTTAATTTATGTCTTGGGCTTGGGCTAGGTCATGTGGGCCAATGGGGTAGAGGTTCCTATAAATAGTCATGTCTAGAATATTGTAGTGGAGTTCTCCAATTTAGTAAAAATGTAATCCCCAAAGGAGAACCTTGTACCCGACAATCCTAGAGATTGTGTGCGAGGTTCTCGAAGATCGTACCAGACGGTTCGTTGAAACCGTGTGCGATCTAAGCAGCGACACTATGTTATGTAATGAAAAATATCTTTTTGTTCTTGCCGGTTTGATCTTATATCCCGTGTTCGACTGAACCGCTGAGCGATGTCATGGGTTTTTCGGGACCTACAGTCAAAGCGGCGAGACCCCGCACGATCGATGATGCAGTGGAATTAGCCAATACTCTGACTGACGAATTGGTGTGGACAAGAGAAGAAAACCGGAAAAAGGAAGTAGCCCAAAAGATTACCCAGGGATTCCGTATGGGTAACCGTAGCAATTTCAAGAAAAAGGGGACTGGGCAATATTCCACTGTTCCATTTTGCAATTCCTGCAAAAGAAAACATTTTGGAAGATGCAAAGGATATTGCAATTTCTGCAAAATCCCGGGGCACCAAGAAGAAGACTGCAGGAAGAAGAAAGCAACAGTCTGCTACAACTGTGGAGAAGCTGGACACTTTAGGCCAGACTGCCCAAAACTGGTTAAACCAGCTGATAACAAAGCTAAACCTGCAGAAGGAACTACCAAGAAGAATGCAAGAGCTTTCCAGTTGACTACTTAGGAAGCAGAACTAATTCCTGACGTAATAACTGGTACGTTCCTAGTTCACGATGTTTATGCAAAAGTATTATTTGACTCTGGTGCAAACCAAAGTTTTATAAATACTTCATTCTGCCAAGCTCTTAACCTACCCCTAACCAACCTTAGGCAGATTTTTATGGTAGAAACGGCAGACGGAAATTCTGTTACCATAAATAAGGTTTTGCGAATAGAAAAGATAGAACTTTTAGGCCATAAATTCTCTGCAAACCTTTTTCCTATGAATTTAGCAGGATTCGATGTTGTGTTAGGAATGGATTGGTTAGTAGCCAACCATGCTCGAATCCTATGTGATAAGAATTCCATAGAAATTCATACACCTACAGGAGAAATAGTAATGATTACAAGAGATAAGCCACATAAACCAATGAAGTTCATTTCAGTAATGAAAGTTGCTAGTTATGAACGAAAGCAAGGAATAGTGTATATGATTTCGGTAATCATTAGCACTAAAGGTAAGGAACTTAAAGAAATTCCAGTAGTATCAGAATACCCAAATGTATTCCCAGAAGAGCTACCTGGATTACCACCCAATAGGGAGGTAGAATTTAGAATTCATTTGATTCCTGGTACTACACCCGTAGCTAAGGCACCTTACCGATTAGCACCCACCGAAATGCTAGAATTGAAAAATCAATTAGATGAATTGCTTAGCAAAGGATTCATACAACCTAGTTCATCCCCTTGGGGAGCTCCAGTGTTGTTTGTGAAAAAGAAGGATGGTTCAATGCGAATATGTATCGATTATAGGGAACTGAATAAAATTACAATTAAGAATCGATACCCATTACCTAGGATTGATGACCTTTTTGATCAACTTCAAGGAGCTAGATACTTTTCTAAGATAGATTTACGCTCCGGATATCATCAATTAAAGGTACAAGAAGAAGACATACCTAAAACTGCTTTCAGAACTAGGTATGGTCATTACGAGTTTACAGTCATGCCCTTTGGGTTAACAAATGCTCCGGCAGCATTTATGGACATGATGAATAGGATCTGTAAACCGTACTTGGATAAATTTGTAATTGTCTTCATCGACGATATACTTATTTATTCCAAAAGTCAGGAGGAACATTGTAAGCACCTGCATGCACTCTTAACTTTGTTAAGAAAGGAACAACTTTATGCCAAATTCTCGAAGTGTGAATTTTGGCTACAAGAAGTACAATTTTTAGGACACGTGGTGAATCACGAAGGCATTCATGTAGATCCTGCTAAGATAGAAGCAATCACTAAATGGAAGGTTCCGCAATCAGCTATGGAAATTAGAAGTTTTATAGGGTTAGCCGGATATTATAGACGTTTTATTAAGGATTTTTCCAAGATAGCTGTACCATTAACTAAGCTAACCTGTAAAGCAGTTAAATTTGAATGGGGACCCAAACAAGAAGAAGCTTTTAAGATTTTAAAGCAGAAATTAACAAACGCTCCAATTCTAGCTTTACCAGAAGGAACGGAAGATTTTGAAGTATACTATGATGCTTCAAAGCTAGGATTAGGATGTGTGTTAATGCAACGCAAAAAGCTAATTACGTATGCATCAAGGCAATTGAAAAGGCACGAGGAAAATTATACGACGCATGACTTAGAATTAGGAGCCATAATTTTTGCCCTTAAGATTTGGAGACACTATTTGTATGGAAGTAGGTTTATTGTCTATACAGATCATAAAAGCTTAAGATACGTATTTGGGCAAAAAGAATTGAACATGAGGCAAAGGAGATGGATGGAAATCCTAAGTGATTACGACTGTGATATTCAATATCACGAAGGAAAAGCAAACGTAGTTGCAGATGCCTTAAGTCGTAAATATCATGAAAAGCAAAAGCGAGTTCGTGCTCTCAGATTAAATCTACAGTTAGATTTAATGGAACAACTAAAGAACATTCAGAAAACATCAATCAAGGATAATGGTGAAGGAATGAAAGGACGAATAAAGGAATTAAAACAGGGAGCTGATGGAATTTGGAGATTCCATAAAAGAAGAATTTGGGTACCTAAGCAAGGAGAATTAAGAAATAAGATTTTAGAAGAAGCCCATAAATCTAGGTATACCATGCACCCTGGTAACAATAAGATGTACCAAGATTTAAGGAATAATTTCTGGTGGATAGGAATGAAAAAGGACATAGCTAGATATGTTTCTAAGTGTCTTACTTGTTCACAAGTTAAGGCAGAACACCAGAAACCTTCAGGATTACTACAACAATTAGAAATGCCTGTTTGGAAATGGGAACTCATAACAATGGATTTTGTTACTAAGTTGCCCAAAACCAGAAAAGGTAATGACGCGATTTGGGTAATTGTGGATCGATTAACCAAATCAGCTCATTTTCTACCTATGAAAGAAACCTTTAGCATGGAAAGGTTAGCCAAGTTGTATGTAGATGAAGTAGTATCCTTACATGGAGTTCCACTCTCCATTGTATCGGATAGGGATAGTCGTTTCACTTCCTATTTCTGGACAAGTTTCCAGGAAGCCATGGGAACCCGACTAAATCTAAGTACTGCATATCATCCTCAAACAGATGGACAAAGTGAAAGGACGATCCAAACCCTAGAGGACATGCTTAGGGCATGTGTGATAGATTTTGGTGGAAACTGGTATGACCACCTACCTTTAATTAAATTCTCCTATAACAATAGTTATCATTCGAGCATCGAAGTTGCCCCGTTCGAAGCACTGTATGGACGTAAGTGCAGAACTCCAGTCTGTTGGGCAGAAATAGGAGAAAGCCAATTATCAGGTCCTAAGATAGTGCAAGAAACTACTGACAAAATTTCTCAAATCAAGGAAAGACTGAAAACGACTCGAGATCGCCAAAAGAGTTACGCAGACAATAGGCGTAAGCCGTTGGAGTTTCAAGTCGGAGACAAGGTTCTCTTGAAAGTTTCTCATTGGAAAGGAGTAGTTCGCTTCGGTAAGAAAGGAAAGCTGAGTCCGAGGTACATAGGACCATTTCCAGTAATCCAACGTATTGGACCAGTTGCGTATCGTTTACAACTACCAGAGGAGCTAGCTGGGGTACATGACGTATTTCATGTATCCAATCTCAAGAAATGTCTATCGGATGAATCATTAGTAGTCCCTCTTCAAGACATCCAAGTAAATGAAAAGTTGAAGTTCGTGGAGAATCCACTTCAGATAGAAGACAGAAAAGTCAAGTTTCTCAAGCACAAGTGACTAGCACTGGTCAAAGTCAAATGGGATTCAAAGAGAGGACCCGAATACACGTGGGAGCTGGAATCGGAGATGAAGCGAAAGTATCCTCACTTATTCCAATGAATCTCGAGGACGAGATTTTAAATAAGGTGGGGAGGATGTAAGGACCTTTAAAAATGTCCTAAACCGACCCGTAAGTGAAAACCCAGACCCCTGAAACCTTACTGAGCATGAAAAATAAATAAATCAAGATTTCTGGTCTTCAGGCGGGCCGCGTAAGGTTAAGCATAACTTCACGCGGGCCGCGACAGCTCACAAAACTCCGAAGCAGCGCACAGGCCACGTGGCAGCCCTAGGTGTGACACGCTAGCCCTAGTCTACGAAATAGACCTCCACGCGGGCCGCGTAAGGGTCGAGTATGAGTTTACGCGGGCCGCGTAAGCTTCAAATTTCAGCTATAAATAGGACAGGTTACGAGCAGTTCAGTGGTGTCGAAATCTTTTCACAGAAACGAAGTTTGGCTGTTCAAATTCGAAAATTACTTTTATAATAGCGAGGCGCTGCTACGATACCGGGTATTAACTCGATCGCTGCTACGATTCAATGTGTGATCGACTTAAACTATCCGATGGATGTTTAAGTGCTGCCCACATTAGGGCCATACTTTGTCATTAGTCATAAATTCGACGGATGTTTAAGTATAGCACTTTGTCATTCGTTGTGAGGGTTTTAATCTCGTGAGTTATTTAAATGTTGTATTAGTTACTGACCTAGTTCGTGTGCATTGTTATTTAAATTAGGTTACAAGGCTAATCAGTAGGCTAAATTCTGCCCGTATACATCTGCAATGTGAGTCATTCTCTTTTTATCAATCATGTTTTACAATACTCCATTTATTTCCAAAAAGTTATAATTACAGGGATTAAGTCGTGGTTATCTTAAATCACTGGCTAGTGGGGTATTGTGCACATTACTAATTTCTCACGGTTAGGCTAATAAATCCTAACAGTGATAATCATCACTACTTGGGGAAAGACCCAATAGTGGTATGACCATCGTCACCAGGTGACACGGTTATGCTGTAATTAATAACTATGTGTCATTTTATCAAATTTGAGTGACTCACCAGTCACCAGTATTTCCCCGCTGACAAAATATTTTAAAAACATGTTTCAGGCGACCTGCTGTGAATCAAGAAAAACGTGCTACGGAGCACCAACCAGCTTAAAGAGGTGGCTCAGTTAAAAGTGAATAAACATGTTTTATCAGGGAATTTACTTGTGAAATTCCTCTTTTGTAAATTACGGGGTTTATCCCGAATTATGGAATAAAATAATCGGGCATTTTCAAGTTTTATAAAGATCCTGATAAATCTTCCGCTGTCGCATCAATTAATAAATACCACGGGTTCCTGTCCCGCGGCTCCTGACCGGGTCAAACCGGGGCTGGGGCCGTGACATTCGATGCGAATGTGTATCGATTATAGGGAATTGAATAAGGTTACAGTTAAGAATCAATACCCATTACCTAGGATTGATGATCTTTTTGATCAACTTCAGGGAGCTAGATATTTCTCCAAGATAGATTTGCGCTCAGGATATCATCAGTTGAAGGTACAGGAAGAAGACATACCTAAAACTGCTTTCAGGACTAGGTATGGTCACTACGAGTTTACAGTCATGCCATTTGGATTAACAAATGCTCCTGCAGCATTCATGGACATGATGAATAGGATCTGTAAGCCGTATTTGGATAAATTCGTAATTGTCTTCATCGACGATATACTTATTTATTCCAGAAGCCAGGACGAGCATTATGAGCACCTGCATGCCCTCTTAGCTCTGTTAAGAAGGGAAAAGCTTTACGCCAAATTATCGAAATGTGAATTTTGGCTACATGGTGAATCACGAAGGTATTCATGTAGATCCCTCAAAGATAGAAGCAATCATGAATTGGAAGGTCCCACAATCAGCTACGGAAGTTAGAAGTTTCCTAGGGTTAGCCGGATATTATAGGCGCTTCATACGAGATTTCTCTAAGATAGCTGTTCCATTAACTAAGTTAACCTATAAAACTGTTAAGTTTGAATGGGGACCTAAGCAAGAAGAGGCCTTTAGGATCTTGAATCAAAGATTAACAAATGCCCCAATTCTTGCCTTACCCGATGGGACGGAAAATTTTGAAGTCTTCTGCGATGCTTCTAAGCTAGGATTAGGTTGTGTGCTAATGCAACGCAAAAAGGTCATTGCATATGCATCAAGGCAATTGAAGAAGCACGAGGAAAATTATACGACCCATGACTTAGAATTAGGAGCAATAATTTTTGCCCTTAAAATTTGGAGACATTATCTGTACGGAAGTAAGTTTACTGTCTATACATATCATAAAAGTTTAAGGTACATATTTGGCCAAAAAGAATTAAACATGAGGCAAATAAGATGGATGGAAATTCTAAGTGACTACGATTGTGATATTCAATATCACGAAGGAAAGGCGAATGTAGTAGCAGATGCCTTAAGTCGTAAGTATCATGAAAAGCAAAGGCGAGTTCGTGCTCTTAGACTAAATCTCCAATTAGATTTAATGGAGCAACTGAAGAATGTTCAAGAAACGACAATCAAGGATGATGCTAAAGGAATGAAAGGACGGATAAAGGAATTAGAGCAAGGGACTGATGGAATTTGGAGATTCCATAAGAAAAGGATTTGGGTACCTAGGCAAGGAGATTTAAGAAATAAGATTCTAGAAGAAGCCCGTAAATCTAGGTATACGATGCATCCTGGTAATAACAAGATGTATCAAGATCTAAGGAACAATTTCTGGTGGATAGGAATGAAAAAGGACATAGCTAGATATGTTTCTAAGTGTCTAACTTGTTCGCAAGTTAAGGCAGAACACCAGAAACCTTCAGGTTTACTTCAACAGTTAGAAATGCCCGTATGGAAATGGGAACTAATAACAATGGACTTTGTTACTAAGTTTCCTAAGACCAGGAAAGGTAACGATGCAATTTGGGTCATTGTAGACCGATTAACCAAATCAGCTCATTTTCTACCAATGAAGGAAACCTTTGGCATGGAAAGATTGGCTAGGTTATACGTAGATGAGATAGTATCCTTACATGGAGGCCCACTCTCCATTGTGTCAGATAGGGATAGTCGTTTCACTTCGCATTTCTGGATGAGTTTCCAAGAAGCTATGGGGATACGCTTGAATCTAAGTACTGCTTACCATCCTCAAACAGATGGACAAAGTGAAAGGACGATCCAAACCCTTGAAGACATACTCAAAGCATGTGTGATCGACTTCGGTGGGAATTGGGATGACCATTTACCATTAATTGAATTCTCCTATAATAATAGTTACCATACAAGCATCAGTGCTGCCCCGTTCGAAGCACTGTATGGACGAAAATGCCGAACCCCAGTTTGCTGGGCAGAAATAGGAGAAAGTTAATTATCAGGACCCGAGATTGTACAGGAAACCACCGATAAAATCACTCAAATCAAAGAAAGACTGAAAACGGCTCGAGACCGCCAGAAGAGTTATGCAGATAATCGACGTAAGCCGTTAGAATTCCAAGTTGGAGACAAGGTACTCTTGAAAGTTTCTCCTTGGAAAGGGGTAGTTCGGTTCGGTAAAAGGGAAAGCTAAGTCCAAGGTACATATTCCCATTCACAGTTACCCAACGAATTGGACCAGTTGCTTATAAACTACAAATACCAGAAGAATTAGCCGGGGTACATGATGTGTTTCACGTATCTAATCTCAAGAAGTGTTTGTCTGATGAATCACTGGTAGTACCTCTTCAAGACATAGAGGTAAATGAAAAGTTGAAATTTGTTGAGAAAGCACTCCAAATTGAAGACAGAAAGGTCAAATTCCTCAAGCACAAACGATTGGTTCTCGTCAAAGTAAAGTGGGACTTGAAGAGAGGACCTGAATATACATGGGAGTTAGAATCGGAAATAAAGCGAAAATATTCTTACTTATTTCAATAAATCTCGAGGACAAGATTTTAAATAAGGCGGGGAGGATGTAAGGAGCTGCAAAAATGTCCCAAAACGCTCCGTAAGTAGAAACCCGGACCCCTAAAACCCTAATCCTTATGAAAAATCAATAAATTCAAATTTGTTAATTTGTCGCGGGCCGCGTACGACTTAAGGAAAGCTTACGCGGGGCGCGGCAGCTTGAAAGTTCTCCGGATAAGCTTTAGGCCACGTGTCAGACACGTGGCAGACCTACACGTGACACGGTAGCCCTAGCCGTAGCTAGGGGCCCTCGCGGGCCGCGTAGGTTGTTCTTTGAGTTTACGCGGGCCGCGTAAAACTCAATTTTCAGCTATAAATTGGACGTTGCATGGCCTTTCTTCTGTGTTCGCAAAATCCTATCCAAAAACGTTAGAATCTGCTCAATTTCCTGTATTTAGGGGTCGAAACGCTGCTACGATTACAGGGTAATAACTCGATCACTGCTACGATACAATGTCCGATTGATTGAAACCGATCCGATGGATGTTTAAATGCTGCCCGGATTCGGGATATACTTTGTCATTAGTCGTTAGGGTTTTGATTTCGTGAGCTTATCGTAAATGTTGTATTAAGTTACTAACCTAGTTTCGTGTGCATTATTATTTAACTAGGTTAAGAGGCTAAATCATTAGGCAAAACTCTGTCCAGTTAAACTCGCAATGTGAGTCATTCTCTTTTTATCAAGTTGCTTTACAAAACCCTAAATGTTTTCCAGTTATACTTTGCAGTGATTAAGTCTTTGCTAATCTGTAATTTCTGGCAGTAAGTGGGGGTTTTGTGCACATTACTACTAATGATTTATCACTTTAGGTGGGCGAGCCTAATTTAGTGATATGTCCACAGTAATAGATCCGGTCGAGTGACAACTGAACCAACTAATTATAAGATAGAGGCAAATGTGAAAACTCTTAATGCTGTAAATTATAACAAGGTGTCGTTTTGTACAAATTGAATGACTCGCCAGTATTTCCCCGCTGATAATTTTTTTTAAACATATTTCAGGTGATTTACTGTGAACTAGGAAAAGTGCCGCGTAGCACTACAGCTTGAAGGAAGTGGCTCAGTAAATAAATAAACATGCTTTTTGTAAACAGGGAATTTCCCAGTGAAATTATTTTATTGTAAATTACGGGGTTGTCCCGAAACTTGAAATAAAATAAAGGGGTGTTTTTAGTTAAACGATCCTGTTAAAATGTCCGCTGCCAAATTAAATACAAATACCACGGGTTTTCTGTCCCGCGGGATCCGGACCGGGAAACTGGGTCGGGGGCCGTGACATTGATACCCTGTTTATAACATGAGATTAACTAACACTGACACAAATCCGACCCTGATTAACTAACAATGGACGATTGTACCTGACGTGTGGCGGATCAGGTATCGGATCAGCCAACATACTAGCGGCATTTTCGTCGGAGCTGTGAAGATTGACGGAAAAGATCGCTTTCGTCAGAGCTGCGAAGATCGCCGGAGAAGATCGCTTTCGTCGGAGCTGTGAAGATCGCAGGATGAACAGGATGTGGAGGAGCGCTGTGGGAAGGTGGGGGGGGGGTAAGAGTGCCAGGAGTCTCAAATGTATAGGGTGGTGTATTGTGTAAGATAGAAAAGTAGAGTGTAAATGACCTATATACCCATTGATCGTTACTTAATTATGTTTACTATTAACAGAAGTTGACAGCAGGGGGTCATTTTGTAGGCCTTTTCATAAGCTGGGGGGCAAATTGCAATATTTTCCAGGAAGGGGGTCAGAGTGCCAATTGGCTTAAAGCCCAGTGGGTAAAATTACAGTTTACTCAAAACAAAAATATCAAAAGTTATTTTTAGCTAACCTATTATTTAATATATATATATATATATATATATATATATATATTAGTTATTGAAGTTCTGTGCTCAAAACCTAAAAATCAAAAGTTTCATATAGCCAAGGAGTTGTTTTATTGTATATATAAAATCTATATAATAGAAAGTATAGATACATTCAGGGGACACTTGTCATCACATACGACAATCTCTTATGAATAACTATTATTTTAGTTTAATTTTTTCTAATTAATTATAGATAATACTCTTACTAAATATTATTTAGTTTAATATCTTATGGATAATTATTATTTAGTTTAATCTCTTCTAACTAATCCTACTAAATATTATTTTATTTAATCTCTTCTACTTAACTATAGATAATGATTATTTAGTTTAAATTTAATGTATACTTCTCATTTATAATATTATTTAGAGTTAGTTACATCGTTAGTCTCTATGGTTTATGGAAAGTAACAACCTCAGGTACTAACAACTCAAAGTAACAATATAAGGTTTTAACTTTTGATTTTGTAACATTCTAGGGTCTTAAGGCTATCGGCCGTTAAAAACTAACTAAGAACTTAGTAAGCAACCTTGAACTTTGGAAAAACCACAAGGACTAACCACAAAATTAACTCTTGTAATATATAAAACACAATTTTTTTTCTCTTATTATTTAATTAAACCTTTTTAACTATGTATGTAAACCATTTTTTAAATAATTATACGTTATTGACGTAATAAAGCTAATTTGAAGCCACTTCAGTAATTAGCTTACAAGTAAATTAACGGGAATATTTCACAAAATGATAACCAAGTTTTAGGAGTGTTTTAATTAGATCACTCATAAAAAAAATTGTTCTAATTAACTCATTAAAATTTATTTTATTTGCTAATCCTATATAATTAACCTGAATGGGAGGTAAACTATCTTAGGTGACATTTATTTTTTATTTTTATTAAATGTGTTGACATAATTTACTTAATAAAAGAGAAAAATAAAGTTAATCAAATGAAAAATAGATACACATTGTGATCATTTAATATTGTCGCACTACCACCTAACCTTTGAACCACCACCGTGCCATCGAACCATCGCACCACCCAACGTAGCATCCAACCATCGCACCACCGAATTGTCGCACCACCCAACACCGTCGCATCATCCCTACTGTAGATAACTTCCTTTAGTATTAAGCCGGTAACTATTTGTAATGTTCGTTTATGTATGTTAAAATGAATGTTCTAGCTAAGTTCCTACATATCTTCGCAGATTTTCGTACAATTTTCAAACACCTTTTACACTCACCCGTACGCACGGGTCAACCTTCTAGTAAAATAATAAAGAGTTAACTGCCATTTTCGTCCCTGTGGTTTGGTCACTTTGGCCATTTCAGTCCATTTTTCAAAAATGCGCCATTTTCGTCCCCCACGTTCTGGAAAGGTGCCATTTCAGTCCAAAAATCATAACCCAGTTAAGTCGGTTAGTAAATAAGGACTGATTGTGTAAATTTGTAACATAAATGACTGATTGTGTAAATTTGTAACACCACCACCACTAGCCCTGCCACCACCACCACTAGCCCTGCCACCACCACCACTCCGCTGCCACCACCACCACCGCCACCACTCCGCTGCCACCACCACCGCCACCACTCCGCTGCCACCACCACCGCCACCACCACCACTCCGCTGCCACCACCACCACCCCCACCCCCACCGTCGTCGGTTCTCTCTCCCGCCTCCTTCTCTCTCTCTCTCGTCGTTATCTCTCTCTCTCTCTCCGACTGTGATGATGATTGATGAAGATGAGTTGCAGGTTGTCGGTTTTACAGCGGTGAACGGAGGTGATGACAGAGGTGAACGGTGGTTTACGGTGAAGTGGTGGTGGGTTATGGTGATGGTGCAGCGGTGAGGAGACGGTGGTGTTAATGGTTGTCGGAGGTGACTGCGGTGTTCGGATTGTGCGGTGATGAGGAGCGTGTCGGAGTAATGATGATGGAACGAGAATGTGATGGTGAATCGGTGAATCGGTGATGGTGAATCGGTGATGAACGAGAATGTGATGGTGCTGTATTGGTGATCGGTTGCTGAACAGCGTAACGTATTACTTCTTGTACTCTTGGTGTTCATGGTACCAGATGCACATTTCAACTGCAATCTGCATATAGTGGATGTCACAGAGATACCAAAAAATACTTGGAAGTTTAATGTTCACTTCAAAACATGTTTAATGGTTGTTACAAGACAACATATGTAACTGGCCAAAAACAAAGGTTTGTATTCATCTAATACTGGTGTAATGAAGAGGTGCGGGTTCAATATTTGCAGATTGTTGTGTGGAGATTCCTTCACAGATCACATGGTTCGGCTGTGTTGGGTACAAAAAACTTTTTGTTTTGGATTGTAATTGTGCAATACATTCCTCGGTCCATCCGTATCCTACCACTATTTTCGGAGCTCAAAAAGACCGTTGGTGTCATCACTGAAACAGCTTGGGCCGGTGCAGCTTATTATTTGGTTTGGTTTGTTCTTGCTGGCCATGTAAGTTTTTTTGATCCCATAATTTATTGTATAGAATGGTTCAAGCAATTATATTTAGGTAAGCTCAAATCAGTTTCTTACACAGAAGAGGTTTAACACAAATCAGTTTCTTACGAGCAAAACAAAGGAACGAGAACGGTATACCGAAACGAAAAGCTTGCGGGTTACGGGGACGTCTTAGTCTTCTCCGGTCGTCTTCTCCGATGAACTCCGAACTCCGGTGAGTTGCAGAAATGAGCAGGGTGGCGGTGGTGGCTGTGGTGGTGGTGGTGGCTGTGGTGGCGGTGGTGGCGGTGGTGGTGGTGGCAGCGGAGTGGTGGTGGTGGCAGGGTGGCTGTGGTGGCTGTGGAGTGGCGGTGGTGGCTGTGGTGGCTGTGGTGGCGGTGGTGGTGGCAGCGGAGTGGTGGTGGTGGCAGGGCTAGTGGTGGTGGTGGTGTTAACTGCCATTTCAGTCCATTTTTCAAATTTACACAATCAGTCCTTTATGTTACAAATTTACACAATCAGTCCTTATTTACAAACTGACTTAACTGGGTTATGATTTTTGGACTGAAATGGCACATTTCCAGAACGTGGGGGACGAAAATGGCGCATTTTTGAAAAATGACTGAAATGGCCAAAGTGACCAAACCACAGGGACGAAAATGGCAGTTAACTCAATAATAAAAATAAAACCTTTTCAAAAATTCCCTGCCTTTAATTCCCCCAAATCCCCACTCTCCGCGATTCTAGCTTCCTCCAATCCCCTAATTCACCATGGAATCATCTGTTATCAGTGGTGTGTGAACATTGGAACATAACAAGCTCACTCATGAATCGTGTGTCTAATTGACGAAAGTTGAATCTGGAGTTGCGTATAGGGTTCTAATCGGACGAAAGGTTGAAGCTATAGTGACTTCAAAATGTGGAATCATCCTTCTCCGAACCCAATTCCGATATGGACAGGTACACAATTCCGATCTGTTGATTTTGTTTCCACAGTAAGGATATTAGGTTTTTTTTTCGTGTGTGTATTTTATACCTAATTTGGATCTGCTTGGAAGTTTCATGATCTGTATGGATTTTGATTATGTTTTTTTTTTATGTTTTGTAAATGGCTACGTTTCTGTATGAAATACTTTACAGAAGAATTGCTTTTAAAATCGACATTCATTACATGTGGTGTGACAATTTATGAGTTGTATTGTGGATTTTTAAACTGATTTGGTTAGATACATGTAAGCGGTATCTGTGACATTTATTTTTCTGTAATTTTGTGTGTTTACTAATTAGGAGCTGGAGTAAATGTTGATCTTCTTGTTGTTTGTTCTCAATCTGTATCAGGAATTTAAGCCTCTGTTTTGTCTAATTCCGGACTTGGAAATTAACCCATTCCGGGGTAGATCCGTAGCTATAAAATTGTCCCATTTGTTGTGTGATTTGTCGATAGTTATAAGAATGGTCTTTTCATATTCTGTTTTGAATCTTAATTTGTTGTTTCTTATGTTTTGTCAATTCCATTATCCACTACTGCGATTTTGATGGGTTAGTCACCGTTGATTTGTAAATCAGATTTGTAAAGAGAAATCCGGACGCTAATTTACTTTTGTTGATTTTTAGTTATATTTTAAAGCCAATCTTAAACTCTTATTTTTGTCATTTGGTGTGTGTACGATAACTTCATTTTTTTGCTTGGTTTGATTAGCTATTTTGCTTCAAGATTTGCGTACTAAATGATTTAGATTCTTTGCTAACATCATAAATTTGTTGTTTTCTATCTGGGAGTCTAAAAGTTTACAATTTGTCCATGGCTTTATAGCCTAGTGGCATCTTGGGGGTGGGATAAGACGCTTTGGGACCAAGAGGTCCTGGGTTCGATTCCTACAAGGGGGGTTATCCCATATCTATTGGGTTTCCTCCTGAATTGGTGTATAGGCATTATGCCTACTGGAGATGGATATGATCGGGTGGTTCCGCTAGTGGCACGATGATACTCCAGTGGTCCGTCAATGATCCAAATTTGCCATTCAAAAAAAAGATTACAATTTGTTTTGTTTATTTTATGTGTTTGTAGTTTGATTAGCTACTATACAGCAGCTGCATTTGAATGGCTGCATCTATAGCTACAGTGTAACAACTCTTCTTTCACATAATGTATATCAACATGCACCTTATTGGCCAATTGTGAATGTATTTTATACAGGTTCAAAGAGAAATATAATAGCATCTCCATCAGTACAAGAAACAAGGCAACTTTGGGAACATTTCTACAGTATAATCCGGCCAAATATAGTGTAAGTCACTTCTTTTCTCAGCTATTGCTATCGCAATTTTGCGCTGATTTATTAAGTTAAATCATACTTAACTGGCAGACTTACTATGAATTGGTGTGTGGGTTAATTATTGCCTTTGATGCATGTATACTAAGTTATATACTCAATTAAAACTTTTAAACCCCATATATAAAAGTTGATGCAACAGGTTCAACGTTTTTTCTTTGTTTTTTGGATGATAGATGCACCTGTCAGTTTCAAAATAAGTATTTACTGGTTTATAATGAATTAGGAAGGTGAATTGAGTTGATTTAGGGCATGTTTGGGATTGCTTATTGAAACTCCTTATGGACTTGTTAACTTTTATAAGTTAAGAAGGTATTTGGCAAAATGACTTTTGCCCCTCCTTATGACTTTTTGAAGGTGTTAAAAAGAAGTTTTTAATAAGTTAGGTGAATGTGACTTTTGCAAACTCCTTGTAACTTTTTGCATTAAGGAAGTACAAGCACGCAAGATGGAGGTGGCAGAGATGAGAATGCTAAGATGGATGTGTTATACGGAACCGACTGTTGGGCCATTAAGGAAGTACAAGCACGCAAGATGGAGGTGGCAGAGATGAGAATGCTAAGATGGATGTGTGGGCACACAAGATTAGACCGGATAAGAAATGATGTTTTTAGGGAGAGGTTAGAAGTAGCTAGTATATCAGATAAGATAAAGGAGGGAAGATTGAGATGGTTTGGGCATGTGAAGAGGAGGCAGACAATAGAGCCGGTTAGAGTAGTTGAAACTCTAGTGGTGGAGGGGAGGAGGAGTAGAGGCAGACCCAAAATCACTTGGGATGAGCGGATCAGGCAGGATTTACAAAAATTGCACCTCTCTGAGAACATGGTCCATGATAGGAGCTCGTGGAGACGAAGGATTAAGGTTAAAGATTTCTAGGAGAGGGGTCAATTGTGTTTTTAGAGGTAAGGTTTAGTGGTAGATATGTATCTTTTTGTATAGGTTGTTTGTGTTGTTATATTTGCCTTGTTTACCATGCATTCTATTACCACTCATGTTATATTGGTAGCTCCTTACACACACACACATACACCTCATGTTCTATATGTTTTTCTCTTTCTCCCCTGGGTGTTTTGGAGCCGAGGGTCTCACTGGAAGCAGCCTCTCTATCCTTAGGGATAGGGGTAAGGTGTGCCTACATCCCACCCTCCCCAGACCCTACCAATAGCTCTGCTATTTGTGGGATTTTACTGGGTATGATTGATTGATTGATTGATTGTAACTTTTTGCAAAAGTCAACAAGGAGGTTTGAAAAGGAATCCCAAACACCCCCCTTAGAGGTTAAGTTTTTTAGCACATGAAATTTGGAAAAGCTTGGGATCGTTAATGGCGGTTGTCAATTTGACCATGAAAATGAAGTAAAAATCAAAATTTCAATTTTATAACTGTTTGAAGATTTATAATCATAAAATTCAGGATTTTAAGAAGTCAATTATAAAAGTCAAACTTGTTCTTAATAAAGTCAACTGCAGAATTAAAACGAGATGAACAAGAAATTCCGTGATGCAGTTATGTTAGTTAGTTAGAAAACGTTTAAATAACTGTTGTATTGTAAGGGTATAAATACCCACTGATGTCTTCATTTGTATGTGTGAAATTTAGAAGTTTATATTGCATATTTTCTTTGTCTCTGTTTCACCAAACGAGTCCCTGCACATATTCTGTGCATACTCAAACTCACAATTGTTCGTGAATGTTAATCGATCCCCGATCCAATAATAACCGGTGGGGCCAATTGCCGGGCTGTGATTTTGTTACGGTTTTCTTTGTTGATCTGGACACAGTCTTGGTTTCTCTTTTGCCGGGCTGTTATAGCCATAGTTGTTAAAAGCCACCGCCTCTTGCGCCTAGGTCCATTTTTCAAGCTAGGCGAGACAATTGCGCTTTAAGTCAAGGCAATTGCGCTTTAATTCTCTAAGTGATGGTTCAGGCGCAAATTTCGGCAAGATTCCTAGATTCTAGAAAGTTACCGGCTAAATTCTCTAAATTCCAGCAAGATTCCAGCCAGATTTCTACTTTTATCTAAGGAAAACTACTTTTCTACACTAATATTTTACAAATTTTGGTACTAATAAGATGATATTAAAAGTTATATGATAGCTTTTGTTTATTTTATTTAAAAAAATAGTATTAATTTTCTAATACATAAAATATTTTTAATTTTTTTCATTGTGCGCTCTTTTTTTTCTCAGGCCCTCGCTTTTTTGCACCTTGCACCTAGGCCCCAGGCGAGGCCTATGCGCTTTGAGTGTGCCTAGAGCCTTTAATAACTATGGTTATAGCAAATGAAAATGTACAGAACGGTATTCAGTTGCTATGATGTTCTTTTTAATGAATGCTTGATTTTTGTGACCATACACTTTGACTTACTAGTGTTATTTCTAGGAGATCACATAGCTTAAAGTAACAAGGGTAAATAGCAGCTTTAAAAGCAGTGGTGACAATTTAAGTTTGAGTTGTCAGTTGTCATACATAGGTTGATTTGTTTGACCCGTTTCATTAATGATAAGTTGACATGTATAACCCGTTTTTTTAAACAAGCCATGTAGACCGCTTTAGATAAATGACTTACTTGAGGCCAAAAGTTGTTCTATATAAAAAGAAACCATAATGCAGATTTACATTGTAATCCTCGATCCTTAGTCTAAATGCACAATATCTCTTGACCTTTACAATATTGCAAGCCTAGTCCTTGAAGTTATCAACAGGTTTGCCTAAAGAAACAAATAACCACCACACATTAAATCAAAGCTGCAACTGAAATTAAATTAATACTTTTTAACAAATCGTAAAACGCTAAGCACGTATATTCTGAAGTTTATAGTCTCGTCCATTTTCTTCTGCTCAGCTATATACTTGGTTAAGTAGAGTAGTCTGAGACATGACATTCAGAATTATGTAGATAGGTGGATGAGTCGGGTAATGGGTCAAACTCGCCAGGCCGGGTTGACTCACTATTGAATTTTCAAATGGAGCTGTGTGATTTTGTGCCTTTTAGAAATCATATAAAAATGTGTGTTATCATATTCCCACGTGTAAGGATCTTAAGGAAAAAAAATACGAAAAGGATCCTAACTAAAACACGCTAGGCACGTATATTCTGAAGTTTATAGTCTTGTGCATTTTCTTCTGTTCAGCTATATACTTGGTTAAGTAGAGTAGTCTGAGACACGACATTCAGAATTAGGTAGATGGGTGGATGAGTCGGGTAATGGCCTAATGGGTCAGACTTGCTAGGCTGGGTTGACTCGCATGTGCTTATCTATCCCTTTTAATAGTTTAATATAAATTTTTTTTAAATAGAATAATTTAGGAGGTTGGATGCATTGTGTAGTCTTTGTTAATTTTAATTTTCATGTTCTTCATCATTTTAAGCAATTATGTCAATAAATCTGCCGGTTTAGAGATTTATTTTAGACAATTGAACCTTTTTAAATTGTTTTGTTTTAGGAACAAAAAAATAATAATATTTGTGCCAAAAATAAGAACAAAATCTCTTATTCACGTAATAGAACTTGAAGTATTATTTTTGTATCTTGCTGACCAAATTCGCTCACTGATACAAACCCGATTCCTATACGAGTAGGTATTAGGGTCAGATTTCTTAATGGGTCAAAGCAGTTATTGAAAAGGGAAACTGATGGGTAAATGGGAGCTGAAGGGCCAGTTATTACGGGATCTGAAGGGCCAGCTATTACTGCTATTATTGCTTATTTATATCTTTGTTCTAGTTTTTGGGGATTATGTCAATGATTATTATCTAATTGGGTATCTATACCTTTGTTCTTGGAGATTAACCCATCTCGAATCGGGTCTTCTATCTTGTAGTATTTCAGTTTACAACAATAAAATCTATCAGTTAGTTTTGTTTGATTTTGGGTTCTATCATTTGGTTCCATTGCCGGGAAATCGATGATGGACCAGACCCGGAATAATCAGAAGGAATGCAGTGTTCATCCAGACCTAATCGCTCACCAGTTGGCAATCATTATTGCTAAGCTTGATTCTTTGATAGACTTGAAGAAGGATATAGCAGCAATCAAGGAAGCTTGGCTAGAACGACGAACAGATGCAATAAAGGAAGCTGAGGATGAAAACCAGGATCCAGTGATAGATTTGGGAATGGAGGAAATTCCTAGCGACGTTTCCATGCCTGGAGCAACACCTATAACTACCGCAGAAACCAAAAGTCAGTTTCCTCTAATTTCAGATTTGGAGAAAAAAATGCTAGAAGTTGCAGATGAAACAAATGCTCAGGCCAGTCCAGAAGAGGAGGAACATGAGAATCATGGAGAGACGAAGAATGCAGAATTAGAGCAAAAATTGTTCAGCAGGGATGCCGTCCTGAAGTCACTATGTGGTTACTCACACAAGGATCACATGAAGACTCAGACGGATAAGAAACTACTTGACAGGTCGTTTCAAAAGGTAATCAAGGGTTGGATGGATGACAAAGTAGATTGGTCAGCAAAGCTAACAGATAGCAATACCGACTTTCGAATTCCAAATTCTAATGCACAGGATTCTTTGTGGGCTGCACCTAAATTCGGTCCCGAGAAAACACAAGTTTTAGTTTATAGATGGGTCCATGAAGGTGGTCAGCCTACAATTGAATGGCTCATTGCTTGGTGCGCCAATAACCTTCTTTTCGACTTGAGGACAAGTCGATTATCGGGGCAGGATGTATTGATACAAACCCGATTCCTATACGAGTAGGTATTAGGGTCAGATTTCTTAATGGGTCAAAGCAGTTATTGAAAAGGGAAACTGATGGGTAAATGGGAGCTGAAGGGCCAGTTATTACGGGATCTGAAGGGTCAGCTATTACTGCTATTATTGCTTATTTATATCTTTGTTCTAGTTTTTGGGGATTATGTCAATGATTATTATCTAATTGGGTATCTATACCTTTGTTCTTGGAGATTAACCCATCTCGAATCGGGTCTTCTATCTTGTAGTATTTCAATTTACAACAATAAAATCTATCAGTTAGTTTTGTTTGATTTTGGGTTCTATCACTCACTTTATGAATACTTTTGATCCAATTTGATAAATTGGCCTGATGAACTTTTCAATTTTTTTCCTAGGTTTTATCATACTATAAAGACTATTTGTATAGTTTACTCGTTTTAATATTCTTTTTATTTACAAAAATAGTAATCTGCTTCTAACAGCAACACAAGCAATAAAAATGAAGCATCTCAGAATATAATTAATAAATCATAACAAAAATGTTCAGGCTCATTAAATAGTGGGAGCTACTCCTTGCACAATATATTAAAAAAAAAAATATGTTGACCAAGACAATTGGCTCAAATGTTGATAAACGTATCCTTCTTTCTATCCACTCAGACCACTCCTATCTTGTCTCCACTCACTCATGATCTCTCATTTACATTCATCGCACATACAGATTACACTACACACCAACTACTCTCATTCCAATTTCCAGTAAACCTCTTCACTGTCTGTTAACAATGGCTGAAGCCGCTGCTGCTGCCCTCGTCAAAGTCATTTTTGACAAGCTAGCCGATGAAGCCTTCAAGAAATATGCTCGTTCCCAGAATATTCACTCAGAGCTCAAGCAATTGGGGATCACCTTGTCCCAGATCCAAGCTCTGCTTAATGATGCCTCTCACAAGGAAATAACTGATGAATCTGTTAGACTATGGCTCAATAGTCTCCAACATCTGGCTTACGATATCGATGACGTACTTGACGATGTGGCTACCGAAGCTATGCATCGTGAGCTGACCCCGGAATCAGAAGCTAGCACCAGCATGGTAAGAAAGCTCATCCCAGCTTGCTGCACAAATTTCTCACTAACTCATAGGTTGTCTCACAAGTTAGATAGTGTTACAACATCTAGAAAAACAAAATCCTGGTTTGATTGTGAAAGGTGAAAAGCCAAAAATTAATACTAATAGAAGAAACGAAACCTCTTTGCAATACGGATCTAGTGTTATTGGAAGAGAAGTTGAGAAAGAGAAATTGTTGAACAAGTTGTTAGGGGATGATGGGTCATCTAAGGAAAATTTTAGCATCGTACCCATAGTTGGTATGGGTGGGGTAGGAAAAACCACTCTGGCTAGAATTTTGTACAATGATACACGGGTGAAGGATCACTTTCAACTCATGGCATGGGTTTGTGTATCCGATGAGTTTGATATTTTTAAAATAAGTCAAACCATCTTTCAATCAATGGCAACAGAAAACAAACAGTTTAAAGATTTAAATCAGCTTCAGATTGCTCTTACAGAGCAATTTAAGAACAAAAGATTTCTATTAGTACTCGATGACGTGTGGAATCAAAACTGTGATGATTGGGAAAACCTAGTATGTCCGCTTCATGCAGGGGCTCCTGGAAGTAGGGTAATCATGACAACTCGCCAGCAGCAACTGCTTAAAAAGATAGGTTTTAATCATCTAGACCAACTTGAGAGTTTGTCGCATGAAGATGCTTTGTCTTTATTCGCTCTACATGCATTGGGTGTAGATAACTTTGACTCACATACAACACTTAAACCACAAGCTGAAGGTATTGTAAAAAAATGTGGTGGTTTGCCTTTAGCTTTAAAGGCAATTGGAAGGTTACTTAGGGCAAAAACCGAAGGGGAAGAATGGAATGACGTGTTAAACAATGAGATATGGAATTTAGAAAATGCTGATGAAATAGTTCCAGCCCTTAGGCTAAGCTACCATGATCTTTCTGCTGATTTGAAGCGCTTGTTTGCATACTGCTCTTTGTTCCCAAAGGACTTTTTGTTTGACAAGGAGGAGTTGATATTATTATGGATAGCTGAAGGGTATCTGAACGAGTCAACTGCAAACAAGTCACCGGAACGCTTGGGCCATGAATATTTTGAGAAATTGCTATCAAGGTCCTTTTTTCAACCCGCACCTAGTGGCGAACCCTTTTTTGTGATGCATGATCTCATGAACGACTTGGCCACATTTGTTGCTGGAGAATATTTTATGAGGTTTGACAATCAAACGGAGATGGCAGTGAAAGCTTTAGGCAAGTACCGACATATGTCATTTATGCGTGAGCGCTATGTAGGTTTCCAGAAGTTTGAGAACCCTGTTAGCTGTATATGTTGGGGTAGAACAAAGCTGGAACAAGTTTTACATATCCAATAAAATTTGGGTTGACTTACTGCCTCAGCTAACACTGTTACGGGTTCTTTCTTTGAGTCGTTTTGACATAAGTGAGGTACCGGATTCCATTTGTAGTTTGGACCACGTGAGGTATCTTAATTTGTCTCGAACAAATATCTCAAAGTTACCAGAGAATGTTGGTAATCTTTACAATTTACAAACATTGATTGTTTTTGGTTGTAAGAGCTTGAGTACATTGCCTAAAAGCTTCCTAAAGCTCAAAAAGTTGAGGCATTTTGACATCAGGGATACTCCACTTTTAGAGAAGCTACCCTTGGGGATTGGTGAGTTAAGAAACCTTCAAACTCTCACCAAGATTATCATTGGAGGCGATGGTGAATTTGCAATAACCGAGCTTAAGGGATTAAAGAATCTCCATGGAGAAATTTCCATCGAGGGGTTGAACAAAGTGCAAAGCTCAATGCATGCACGAGAGGCAAACTTATTATTAAAAGGGATTAATAAGTTGGAGTTGAAATGGGATGATGGTTCTATAAGAGAAACACTTGAGAAGGAGGTTCTCAATGAGTTGAAGCCCAATAGTGACAAGTTAGAAATGCTTGTAGTTGAGTGTTATAAGGGAATAGAGTTTCCAAATTGGGTTGGGGATTCGTCTTTTCATCGACTGGTTCAATTGTCGCTACGCGGTTGTAAAAAATGTACATCTCTACCGCCACTTGGGCAGTTACCTTCACTTAAGGAGTTGTTGATTCAAGGAATGGATGATGTTAAAGTCATAAGTTTGGAGTTAAGTAGGAGTACTGATGTTACCTTCCCTTCACTTGAAATTCTAAGGTTTGAAGATATGTCGAGTTGGGAGGTATGGTCAACCAATAGCGAGGAAATGTTTCCATGCCTTCAAGAGCTTCAAATAGAAAATTGTCCCAATTTGATTGATGTCTCACTTGAAGCATTACCTGCACTAAGAGTTTTAGGTATAGAAGGATGTTGTGAAAGTGTGTTGAGAAGTCTGGTTCGAGCAGCTTCATCAACGACAGAGATAGAAATCAGATCTATTTTAGGGCTTACGGACGAGGTATGGAGAGGTGTTATAGAGAATTTTGGAGCGGTTGAAGAACTAAGCATACATGGTTGTCATGAAATAAGATGCCTGTGGGAATCAGATGCAGAGGCAAGTAAAGTTCTTACAAATTTAAAGGAATTGAAGGTATCTGGATGTAACAATTTGGTGAGGTTAGGAGAGAAAGAGGAGGATGAGGATAACATTGGGAGCAACCTCCTATCATCTCTTAGGATTTTGAATGTACAAGGTTGTGACAGAATGGAGTGTTTGTGTTGTCCAAATAGCATTGAGAGTTTAGTTATCAAGTGGTGTAGATCAGTTAGAGATGTCTCCTTCCCAAGAGCAACAACAACAGGTGGAGGAGGGCAGAATCTTCAGTCACTTACTATAAATGGTGTTGAGCACATGCACATGGAAAAGATTAACAACACAAGCATGCCAATGCTTCAAGTTAAAATATAGAGGGCTGGAAAATTTTGAAATCAATAAGTCAGTTGAGTAACTCCATTCACCTCACCTCTTTGTCCATAAGTGCCTGTCAAAGCATGGAATCATTTTCTGATCTTCAGCTATCAAACCTCACCAGGTTGACAATAACAGGTTGTGAAAGCATAGAGAGATTTCCTAACCTCCATCTGCCAAATCTCACACATCTGGATATTAGAAGTTGCAAAAACATGAAGGCATTTGGTGACCTGCAGCTACCAAATCTAATCAGTTGGATGATATATGATTGTGAAAATATGGAGTCATTTCCTGACCTTCAGCTATCCAATCTCACCATGTTAAAAGATATGTTCATCACATATTGTCCAATCATTGATGCTTCCTTTCCTCGTGGGCTTTGGCCTCCCAATTTGTGTTCCCTTGTAATAGGGGGTTTGAAGAAGCCCATATCAGAGTGGGGGGATCTGAATTTTCCAACTTCCCTTGTTGACCTAACGTTATATGGTGAACCCCAAGTGAGGGATTTTAGTCAATTGTCCCACCTTTTCCCTTCTTCTCTTACATCCCTTGCTATAATCGAATTTCATAAATTGGAATCACTTTCAACCGGACTCCAACACCTCACATCCCTTCAACTTCTGGTCATTAACACATGTCCAAAGGTGAACGATTTACCAGAGACGTTGTTGCCTTCCCTTCTGAGTTTGAGAATATATGGTGATTGCCCAAAATTGAAAGAAAGGTGTGAAGGAAGAGGCTCCCACTACTGGCCTCTTATCTCTCATATCCCCTGCATCCACATACTATAAGAGACTAATAAAGGTAGTTGTTAATTAAATAACAATTGTTTCTTACATAGAAGTTATTGCTAGTCGTTGTTTCAAACAAACAACCTTTACATTCTTCTTGTTTCTTCTGCAGACATTGTAAAGAGATTTCCTGTCGTGAATACCCAATCACCAGAGAATAAACGACATCGTACAATCATCTTCACATCTTATCGGATTTCTAAACCCATCAAGCTGATGGCTTCGTCGACGGCAGTAATTTTTCCTATCGCTGCTCCCTCCCTCAGGTAACCATTAACATCGTCAAACCTCTAATTATTTATTTTCTAGTTTGGGCCTGGCCTACTGCTGTTTTAATGTTGGAAGCCCAACTGGTTTACAATTAAGGAACGTTATTAAGCCCAACTTAAACTATTTAATATAGTAGCGGTGTACATTTGTTTTTTTTTTAGAAAAAGTGGCTCGGTTTGGTCAACTTTGGTCAAAACCATTTTGAGTCAAAACCGGTTCGGTCGTAAACCGGCTACGAAGAAAAATATTTGATCCTACACAAATCGATTTGGGTTGGGTTGAAACCGGTTTCACTTTTTAAACCCCTTGTGTTTTAATATTATACCGGTTTTTCAATTTGGTTCGAGTCCAAACCGTTTTTAGTAATGAGAGTATAAACTGATGTACAAATTGGCGATTTGGTTCGGGTTGGAATCAGTGTGGGTCAAACCGGTTTCATGTGTGGTGTCCGGTCAGGTTAGGAACCGGTTTGAAAATCCAAACCTGTTTTTGTGTACATCTCTAATATGTAGTAAACATATCATATTTGATTTAAATTAAGTAAATTACAATTGTCCATTTCTAGGATTTTACTTAAAGGGGTTTTGATAAGCCTAGATGAGATGTATCTCATTCTTAAATGTGCATAATTCTACAAATAAATTTTGGTCAACAAAAATATAAGCTTGCTCTAATACATAGGCAAGTTGGGATTTTATCTAAATAATTGTAATGTTCACTCTTTTACGTTAAAACCTTGTATATGATATTCGTTTTAGACTTGTATGTTTCTGTCTTTTGTTGTATTCGTTCACTCTGAGCGTTACCCTTAGTGATATTTCTTTCTCCGCGACAGGTAATGTAGGCTGTATTGTGAACTCTGAAGTGTGATAAGGAATGAACAGAGATTGAAGGCCAAGATTGCAATGCATTTATGTATTTTTTCTGTTTATTGATCCATCATTTGCACAAATGCTGGTATGATACTAGGTTGTGCAATATTGATGTGTGTCTTCTATTCTATCAACAATGTGAAGAGTTTTTTATTTTTCATTATGTTGTAGTTTCAATAGGTATGTAATTTGATAAATATATGAAGTATTCAGATGAAAGTAATTATATATCTCTAATCTTTAGGCTTCGGGTTGTGCTTATTTCTTATCGGCATAGCAACCGGGACATAGCGACTGTGTAAAGTACTCTACATGTTTGCTTCATGTCATGTTAAGTTATATATGTTATGAGTCTATAAAATTATCATATCTTATGAAAACAATGTATAAAATTTTGTTCTAACTTAATTACGGGGTTCTCCTTGGCGACACGGAAGAAGTCAAGTAGGTGAGTTTTCAAGTGTTGTTAGTATGTTTTGATAACCGAGTCGCAAGTCGAATAACGGATTCAGTTGATTTAGTTGAATATAATCGATATCATCTTATGTCTAAAAGATCAATTTCTTTTAGATGATGCAAATTAAAAAAAAAAAAAAAAAACACTTTGAATCATTAACGGCCGTTTTGAATTTAACCATGAAAATGAAGTAGAAACCAAAATTCTATTTGGCTCATTCTATACACCCTCCTTCCTGATTACACCCCCCCTTGTGAGAGGAAAACTGTCGGTCCTACGCATGCCCCACCTGTAAGTATGTGAGAGGAGGGGGGTGAAAAAAGTAAATATGGGGTGTAGAAAGTAGCACCCTTTTATTTCTTTAACTGGTACGGTTTGGTTTTAACTTTTTTTTTTTTTTTTTGAGTTGAGGTCCAGTCTTGGTTTTATCCTGCTGGGCTAAAGCCCACTCACAAAGAGAAAAATAAAAAGAACTGAGCCACTACATAACTAATTGATCTGCATATTTGTTAGATCTAGTTATTTATTTTTTTCTGATAAATAATTTCATTAACGTGCAAACTAAAATATATAGTTAAATTGCGTTGGTAAATCTGAGATTTTCCCTTTGTGTATATTGATGTAATTGTACGTGTCTTATAAAAGAGTTATGATGAGAAATAATAGATAATCATATATAAGTAACCAAAATTTCTAAGATCTTTCAAGACAGCATGATAAACTAAATGGCTCATGCATATCTAAAGTACACATAGAATAATTGTATAATTTTATATCGAGTAAAATGCACGAATAGTCCCTGTGGTTTTGTAAAATAACATCTATAGTCCCTAAATTTTGGAAATTACACCGGTGGTCCCTGTAATTTGACAGTTTGTTACCCAGATAGTCACTGAAGTGGATGTCCATTAGTTTTCTCCGCTAACTCCATGTAAAATGACCAACATGCCCTTAGACTATCCACTATCACAACCCAACCCAACCCAATCTTTCAATAAAATACTAATTTCTCTCTCTTCCACCTACACAACCTAACCCAATTCAATTTTTCACCCACATTCACAACCCAACCTAAACTAATATTTTATTATATAAATATGATTTGTAAAGTTGGGTTGCTAAACAATTAAATATTGTTAAAAGTAAAGAAAAAAAATTTTAAATCATAAAAATTGAGAAAACCAATTAAATATTGTAAAGTTAGGTTGCAAACTTTGGTTGGTGAGACAACCCGTTCGTTCACCATGGTGAATTTTTTATTAAAAAAATTGCTCAATTTTTTTGTCCTATTATCCATGTGGCAACCGGTTGTGGAAATTGTTCACCATAGTAGATAGTCTTAGACCATCCCCAATAGAAGTATATTTATTGGGTGTTTTTAAGGTGCCATGTCACTTGGTCCCACCAATCTAAAACCCTCTCTCTCCTCTCTCCACCCTTCTTCTCACATTCACTCAAATACACGTTTTTAGCCAAGAACAAAAGTACAACCTCTCTCCTCCATGTCATCTTCTCTCTCCTTATAAACACCAAAAATCAACTCTATTGTGGATGCTGTTAGTACTAAAAAAAAAAATCCCCCGTTTTTGTTCCTGCAAGCGACTCTTAACAGTAAAGCTATATCATCATTTTAAATCATAAATTCACGAACGCAATGCATCAGTTACTTAACTAGAACCGATTGAGTTTCATAATCAGATTTGCAATTCACAATTGATCTGCAAACACCTACACCACCACCACATTCATCTGCAAACACCCTCACCACCACCGCCATCATTCGACCACCACAACCACCGCCTTCACTCGACCACCACAACCACCGTATCAAAACCCCAAATTCAAACCCATATCAAAGTAATTCCGATCAAACCCATATCAAAGTAATTCCGATCGGTGTAATTCCAAATCAAAGTATCAAACCCCCAGACTCAAACCTAAAATTGAAGCCCTAAAACCCATATTCAAATCTAGTGATAATCACAGTTTGCAGAACAACGACACTGAGAACGGTGATGGTGACATGTCATATAATGTTGTGTTTAGTCATGATAGTGGCAATACAAGTAGGAAATTCACTGGCATGCCTCCTAAATATGAGACAGGTGTTTAATTACATGTTTGAAAGAATATAAAATAATAAAACTGGCACTTTGATATGAAGCTCGTGTTATTCCGCATATGCAGGGCAGCATTTCAAAGGTCTTTGTCAGGTGGCAGCAAGCTCAGATAGCATGCATATCCTGAAGAACATGGGGGGGTGGGTGGTGGTGTGGGGGTGGGTGGTGGTGGCAGGCAATGGTACTGGTGGCGGTAGGTGGTGGTGGTGATTTTCCTTGAGAAAGAGAGAGAGCGCATAGAGTAAGAGTGGTGACAGTGAATGTGTGTTTATATATGTGAATTTTTTTTATATTTTAATAGATTGGGGTTTTCTATTCAGAAAGGGATGGCGGCGCAGTTTGTTGCTCGTCTACCTGCCATCCTTATGTAATTTGCCCTGATGATTGGAATGAAAACAGTATTATTTCCATGAAAAAAAAAATTATTATCTTTTATTATTTATCTTCTAAAAAAAAAAATAAAGCAAGGGGTAAATAAGTAATTTTAGATGGATTTAACGGAGAAAACTAACCCTCATCCACTCCAGGGACTATCCGAGTAATAAACTGTCAAACCACAGGGACCACCGGTGTAATTTTCAAAAGTTGGGGACTAAATATGTTATCTTACAAAACCACAGGGACCATCCAGGCATTTTACTCTTTTATATCTTATGTGAACTGAAAGAGAGTAAGTCGAACACTCAAACTATTGTGAAAATCATTAAATAGGTATGACTGTATGGCTTTTTTTTTTTTTTTTTTTTTGTAACACCCTGCCAATTAACCAACGTGATTACCTAAATGCATGTTTGATAATCTAAATATTCTTTTTTTATGCATTAAATGCTTTACTAATGGAACTAGCCAAATGATATAGTTAAACTGTTTTATTGAACATGAGATTATGATTTGTACAGTATGTTGTTTAACCAAATAGTTACAATTAGGAAAAAACACAGATGAAATTAAAGTAACCTAGCGCTCTAAGACCCTTTCGCAATAAAATGATAATATATATCGGTCATGCATGTCTTTACACGGAATAACTATATAATTTTATATCTTATTACACATTCACACGGCATGATTGATTGTTTGATTGTAGTGGTGATGCATATATTTTACATATGATATATAACATATATCTTATTACACACTCACAGCTTAAACTTGAGGAAGTCAAACATTCAAATTGAAGTGTTCATCATGAATAAGAAAAATAAGAAAATCATTATCTTTAATTATAACATGTGCACTAATGCTTTCAGATAAACCCCAAGTACAGTACACATTAAATCTTGGTACTCATATGGTACAGCTTTAACACCAACATTTTCGGTATTCATAGTAATATTACAAAATGGTTGTGTAGAAAGATTCATCTAAAACTTTATATTCAACGGGAAGGTACACACAGATATAATGTGCAAAAATGACTATTAAGGAAGTCTGCTCCGTCACCCGAGGTGTAAAGAAGCCACAAAGATTCAGGCCTAGAGAGATACTAGAAGTATCAGAGAAGAGTACTGAGCTTATGAACTTCGGTTCCAGAGGCTCGTGAGAGAAATCGCTCACAGGATTTCAAAACAGATCTACGATTTCCGAGCTCCGCTGTAGCTGCTCTCCAGGAGGCTACTGAAGCGTGGACACTAATCTGTATTGGAATTATAAACTATACTTTTATAATTCTATTATGTATTATGTATTAAGTTAATTATTATGGGTCAAATTATGAAATGAGTCAACCGAATGACATAACTGCCATACGGTTTGTCGGTTAACAGATAGTCCCGACGGTTAAGTTTACGGAGATATATATACACGTATTTGTAAACAGATTCTGTACTTTTGGTTGTTACCATTTTTCGTTCAATACAAAAGACTCTTATTTAGAATTCTTGTTCCTGCATATGATTGTATACATGATGTATGATTCTTGATTCTTGTGTTCGAATTCGTTCGTTAATCTTCTGCTGTCCAATAATCTGTGCGTGATTCATGCTAAACGAGTAACGATCAAGCCTAAGGATATCCAGCTTGCATGTAGGATCCGTGGTGAGAGGGCCTGGACTATGATTTGTAATTCAAATTTTGCACATCACGGCATCCTCCATAAACAAATCCAAACAAAACCTTAGAAAAATCATTCTGCATTGGGTACATCCTCTGCAGCTTCATTAAAAGATGCAACCAATATTTCAGCAAGGCTAGGTTGTGAGCTAGACTGTCTTTGAGATTCTGAAACTCTAGGTTTTTTCGCATTAAGAGAAGGTGGAAGCCACTGCTTTTTGAGTGACTTCCAAATTACTGGTTCTAGAAACTTCCAAGGGTCTTCCAACATTGACTTGTTGAAGAAACAATCGGGCCGTTGTTCTTCTGCCGATACATGATTATGGCCCCGCCCTCCACCCTGTCCTGACCCACGGCCTCTCCCTCTCCCATATCTTGGACCACTGGTGAAGTGGGTTTGCGGGCTAGGAAGACCGACACCTGGTGGGCTATAGTAACCTCTAGGGTGAGGACTATTGCCCCTCCAACTCGGGTTCGGTAAAGAGCTACTTTGTGGTGGGTTAGATGAATAAGCATGATTAGAACTTGCATAATATCCCTGTGATTGTTGCATTTGCGGATTTGGCGATTGGTTTATATGGGGTTGAAGGGAAGGTGAGGTAAACATTTTGTCGGTCCGCAAGCCTGTTGAACCAAAAAATATTTATGTAAATTAATAAGAAAGGGAGTTTAATGCTTGCCGAAAACATAAGAAAAATGAATATAAAGACAATCAAACTACTGTTGTATGCATAAGAAGTGGCAATTTCAACCCATTTACTGATCGGGTCAATTCCAGTTATAAATGAGTAAAAAATAATGTTTTTTAGATGGCCTAAAAGGGAACGGGTCAAACAAGCTGAAAGTTGCTCAAAGTGTATTTGTAATTCATAAAACCTCCTAAGTTGATCACTCAAAAATTAAGAATATTACTGCAGTAATATAATTTGACTAAAATGGTTAGTAAAATTGACCTGTTTAGACTTGTACAACATGATCACCCATTTGATATTCATATTGCTGCTACATATATAAAAATATAGCATCAATTTGCAATTTATAATACTTGTTTAGTGACATTCTCTCAAAAGTTATTTGCCTCCAATCCAATCATCTTAAAAGGTCAATTAACTAAACACAGATTCAATGATTATCCGTTTAAGCCCCAACAAGTCACACAGAGATGTAAACTTTCACGTTCAAAAGGTGAAATCAAGAATATATATAGAACACCAACGAATTAGCACACATAAGAAATTCAAAACTATGTGATAACTAATGAAGTGTGATTCAAAGATTAGTTGTATGGAGCTCAAACTTTTAATAAGGATGATTTCAGGTAGTGTATGACAAGCAATCAACAGGTGTTGAGATTCAATTTCCCCAGCATCATCCTGATGAGGAGACCCATGATGATTTTATGCTGATGTCAAACACTGAAGCAGTTGGTGCCAAGTCTCACCTGTGGTTTGTCGATTCCGGTTGTTCGAACCACATGACTGGTTCAAAAGCCAGTTTCACCACTCTGGATGAAACCTTCAAGTTGGGGGTAAAATTGGGAGACAAGAAGAAGCTTGCCGTTGAAGGAAAAGGTACTGTGAAGATCCATACCGGACATAACACATTCAAGCTACTTGAAAATGTGTACTATGCACCAAAACTTGAATACAACTTGTTGAGTGTTGGCCAACTGATGAAGAAGGGATACTCACTTTACTTTGATGATGATAAGTGCTTAATCAAGAACAAAGCCACAGGCCAGACCATCATGGAGATCACGGTTGCAACAAACAACATGTTTCTTTTTGATGCAACAAGTCTTATTACCATTCAAGAAAAGTCAGCCCATAACAAGCAAGAGGAAGAAGCACTTAAATGGCATCAAAGATTTTGTCACCTAAACTTTGATGCTCTCAAACAATTGCATGACAAAGAAATGGTACTCGGACTGCCAAGAATTCATTCAACACTCAAGTGTGAGACATGCATTGTTGCCAAGCAAACAAGGAAACCATTTCAATCTACCTCTTGGCGTGCTACCACAAAACTAGGCCTGGTCCACACTGACCTATGTGGGCCTATGCAAACTCCAAGCCTTGGTAACAGTCTTTACTACTTGCTGTTTATTGATGATCTAACCCGTATGTGCTGGGTATATTTCTTGAAGCATAAAAGTGAGGCATTTACAAAGTTTAAGTTGTTCAAAAGCATGGTGGAAAATGAAAGCGACTGCATGATCAAAGTGCTTCGCTCAGACCGCGGTGGAGAGTTCTGCTCAACAGAATTCAACACCTTTTGTGATGAAGCAGGGATTCGAAGGGAAGTCACCGTACCATACACCCCTCAACACAATGGTGTCGTGGAGAGAAAAAACAGAACAGTTATGAACCTGACTCGAAGCATGCTAAAAGGAAAAGAATTACCAAACTTTCTGTGGGCTGAAGCCGTGTCAACTGCAATTTACACAATCAATCGATCACCGACTAAAGCTCTTGTGAATCAAACACCCCTGCATGCCTGGTCAGGTAATAAACCATCTGTTTCTCGTATGAAGTTGTTTGGTAGCATTGCTTATGGTCTGATTCCTTCCCAGTTAACAAGGAAACTAGACATTAGAGCAATTAGATATATCCTTATTGGATATTCTACTCAAGGTCATGGGTATAGACTTTATAACCCAGACACCAAACAGTTTAGTACCAAAAGATATGAGGAGGTTGAAGTATTTGAAAACCAAAAATGGTCTTGGAAAAGTAGCAAAAATGCAAAAGGTACTGATAGTACTTTTACTTTTGTGGACCCATTTCCCTATGACTATGATAACTCTCCACATGAGGCTAGTAGTAGTGATACTGTTCATGATAATACCATACCTTTGCCTACAACTAATGCTCCTGACATTACTCACACCCTCACTCAAAACTCACCTAACACCAATGTTGACCCATCCACATCTACTCATACCAATGAAACTATGCCTACTGCACCTTTAAACCCTGCAGCCACTAGTTCAAAAAGAGTTTCTAAACCTCCATCCTGGCTTAACGAGTATCATAGTGGAGAAGGTCTTTCAGATAGTGATACTGAATTAACTACATGTCACTTTGCTCTTAATATCACTGACCCTATCCACTACTCTCAAGCTGCTAAGTGCAACGATTGGGTCAAGGCTATGCACTGTGAGTTGCAAGCTATCGAGAAGAACAACACCTGGGAGCTGGTTAGTTTGCCTCCTGGCAAAAATGTAGTTGGTGTTAAATGGTTGTACAAGACCAAAGTGGGCTTGGATGGTCAAGTAGTGAAGCGTAAGGCACGGTTGGTGGCCAAGGGGTATTCTCAACTTCCTGGCATCGATTACCAGGAGACATTTGCACCTGTGGCACGTTTTGAAACCATCAGGGTAATACTTGCAGTAGCAGCGCATATGGGTTGGTATGTGCACCAACTCGATGTCAAATCAGCATTTTTGAACGGTGATCTTACTGAGGAAATCTATGTCGAGCAACCAGAGGGTTTTGTATCAGAAACCAATCTAGAGAAGGTGTACAAGTTGAAGAAGGCCCTGTATGGGTTAAAGCAGGCTCCGAGGGCCTGGTATTCCAAAATCGATAGGTATTTTGCTGAACAAGGGTATAAACGAAGTCAAAATGAACCCACCTTATACGTCAAGAAGACCCTGACCGGGGATATCATCTATGTTTGTTTATATGTGGATGATATTATCTTTACTTCCTCAAGTAATGATCTTGTTCATGAATTTAAGCAGAGAATGCAACAGGCATTCGAAATGACAGACATGGGCTTACTACAGTTGTTCTTAGGTCTGGAGGTCAACCAGACCCATGAGGGAATTTTTCTCAATCAACAAAAGTATGCTAAAGACTTGCTTCACAGGTTTGGTATTTCCGGCAATGTTGAATCTACTCCCATGAACTATAATGAGAAGCTGTCCATACAAGATGGTGCAGACAAAGCAAATGAAGAGTTGTTTCGAAGCATGGTAGGGGGGCTTATTTACTTAACTCACTCACGGCCAGACTTGGCCCATGCAGTAAGTGTGGTTTCAAGGTTTATGCAAAAACCTTCACGAATTCATCTTGGAGCTGTTCGAAGAATTCTCAAGTATGTTGCAGGCACTAGCGATTTTGGTATATGGTATACAAAGGGAAAAGGTCTTGTTCTGAAGGGTTATAGTGATAGTGATTGGGCCAGCAATGTTGATGATCGCAAAAGTGTGTCAGCTTACATGTTTTCATTGGGGAGTGGGGCTGTCTCATGGAGCTCCAAGAAGCAGACTACAGTGGCTTTATCAAGTACAGAAGCGGAATATATAGCTGCAACTGGAGCAACTTGTCAAGCTGTGTGGCTTCGAAGAATTTTGGCAGATCTTAGTTTGGAACAAGTGGGTCCCACCGTGATTTTCTGTGACAACAAATCATCAATCAGCTTGTCAAAAAACCCAAGTCATCATAGCAGAGCTAAGCATATAGAGTTGAAGTATCACTTCATTCGTGAAATGGTAGAGCAGGAGCTGGTGATTCTGGAATTTTGTAGTACCCATGAACAAGTGGCAGATGTCCTTACCAAGTCAGTGACTAAAGAAAAGTTTGTGTTCTTTCGATGGAAGCTAGGGGTGATGCAGTTTGAATCAAGGGGGCATAATGAAGTGTGATTCAAAGATTAGTTGTATGGAGCTCAAACTTTTAATAAGGATGATTTCAGGTAGTGTATGACAAGCAATCAACAGGTGTTGAGATTCAATTTCCCCAGCATCATCCTGATCTTCATTTTCAGCAACATTAACTTGAGCCTCATCGTTGTACCAACAATCCTTTTTAAGATGGCCGAATTTTTTGCAAACGTAACATTGAGGCACTTTGCTTCGATCCAAAGTACCTCTGCCACGACCAGCCCCTCTACCACGGAAGGCTCCTCTTCAGGTAGTGTATGACAAGCAATCAACAGGTGTTGAGATTCAATTTCCCCAGCATCATCCTGATCTTCATTTTCAGCAACATTAACTTGAGCCTCATCGTTGTACCAACAATAACAATAAGGTCATATGGTATTAGCTGGAGTGGATGAAATATTCAGTGATATCTGAGGGCTGACCTGGCTCCTCTGCTTGTTGCCAGAATACGCAGCCATTGGGTTGGTGTAATAACTAAAGCTTCGAGAAGTCGTCTGCACCTCAGTTTCAGAGTTAGTTGTGGATTCAAGTAACGGTTCCTTTGAAGCTTCCAATCGCATAGCTTTTAGTCTTTCTCTTCTCTGAGTTGACTCTTCCATTGACCAGAGAATATATACATATACTGCACGATTGCATACACACATATAAGAAATGTGAAATCAGGATGTGTTTGTGATATTATAAGTGTCGAATGGCGAACATTTACAACTTGGCTAGAAAGGAAACAGGTATAAGGGGTCAAAAAGTCATCCAAAGTGATTTTAAATTCTTAAAAACCTCCTAAATCAACAAGTTACTTTATATTTTTAACAGAATATATATTATTATGATAACAATTCTAACCCGTATAGAAATCTACCCATGTGACCCGTTACCCAACCCACGCACTTTGATTGAAATAAATACAATGCACTTACATAAACACGAAAAGAAGCACCAACAAGAACAATAATGTGGCTCAGAAAAGAGGTGATGTATCAACCACTATGACTATTTAAGCTGAAACAGGGTGTCATATTTCTAAGAAAAGAAACCTATGCTTAATCAACTAATTAATCCACTCAAAAGTTCAAAAGAATTTATGCATGTATAAGTAGACCTGGCAAACGGGTCGGTCGGGTCATGGGTCAAAACGGGTTCGGGTCGAAACGGGTTCAGGTCAAGACGGGTCAATTAAAAAAAGGGTTGTTTTGGTTCGGGTCAAAACGGGTTCGGGTCAAAACGGGTCAATTAAAAAAAGGGTTGTTTTGGTTCGGGTCGGAACGGGTTTTGGGTCGGGTTGGTTAAAAGAATGTTTTTTTTTATTAAAAAAAAATTGTATATCAAGGGGCAATTTTGTCGGGTTAAAACGGGTCCGGGTTGGTAACCTTCGAATAATATACCTACTTTGTCTAAAAAAACACAGCCTTAATGAATCACTATCTCTGTTAACCTTAAAGCAGGTCTGCATGTATTATTGGTAAGTTTCTGTGAGATAACAGTTATATAACTACCAACAACTTAAGAAATAACGTAAGATGCACTTAATGCCAATCAAAAAGTAGCTGACGGTTGTGATACCTGAAGAAGCAATAACAAAAGCACTTCAGATTGTTTGATTTTTAGTTTTGATGGTTTGGAAGGTTTTGTAGACATTCACGCAGATTTACTAACTGCACTTTCACTACATGTACTGATTATCGAATTGTTATTAAATAATATTACGGAAATTCTATCGGCACATCCGGCCCTGTCGAAACGGTTCGCGTCGAAACGGTTCGATTCAAAACGGTACTGATTGAAACGGTACGGGTCGAAACGGTACTGGTCGAAACAGTACGGGTCGAAACGGTTCGCGTCGAAACGGTTCAATTCGAAATGGTATTGGTCGAAACGGTACGGGTCGAAACGGTTCGAGTCGAAACGGTACGAAACTCGTCCTGACCCGAAACTCGTCTCATGCGGAAACTCGTGTCGGCCCAAAACCCGTTGCGATCCGAAACCCGTCCAGTGCAGAAACCCGTGTCGGCCGGAAACCCGACCCGACCCGAACCCGTTCCGATCCAAAACTTGCGTCGTGCCCGAAACTCAATTTGAACTGAACCCATTCCGATCCGAAACATGCCCCGTTTCTTTAAGACACTAACCCAAATCGACCCATTTCTTTAATGTTGTCGACCTGCTTTGACCCGAAAATAACAAGATGGAATTTCAAATGACCCATTATGACCCATTTAGTTAATATATGTTACCCAAACTAACCCATATAATTTTAAAAGCAACCCAAATTGACCCACTTGGAAGGCTTTGGGTCAAGATTGCCCCCTCTATGTATAAGTGAGTGAGGTAACTAACTGATATAAATAAAAGGCACCCGAAGAAGTAAGAGTTTCAACTTCAACAGTTCAACTAAACTGATATCAATGTGCTTAAAAGTTAAAGCATATAAGAATTCAAACAAGTTTTATATCTAAAAGATTTATAAACAACCATATCGAAATAGAAGCCATAACATAACTTACCTGTGGATGAAGCATAGAGCAAGATGGAGATCGGTGACATTCGACAGTTGGCAAAATTTTGATGTAAACATGGTTGGTGATTAGCTGTTGTTATGTCCCAGGTCCTTTCTAGCTTCTTGCTAGTTGGGCCTGGTTGGTTGTTGGTTATTAATAAAAATTGCTCCCTTGTTTGTTCAAAAAAAAAAAAAATAACATAACTTATTTGATCAATGTGGCATTACAAAACCACAGAGACTGCAACTTCAAACCTCAAATACGAATTCAATTCCAAAATACCGCAATAATAATAATAACCCAAACACATATGCAGCAATAAGTCGACCGGAAACGTTATAAGTTAGCAGTTTACATTAATTTAAGCAATTTGGCAACAAATTAGGGCTGAAATCAGGAATTAGCGAAGAACCCTATAACAATACGTAAACATACATATACATATTATAAGTAATTTAACCTCAAATTAATATTTGAGTAAACAGGAACGAGAGAGAGAGAGAGGGGTAACCTGTATTACGTTGCAGAATTCAATTCAACAAACGGAAGATTTCAAAGTTTTTTATGCGGACATTGTTTATATTAATTTTCTTACAGCTTTGGTCCAAATTTAAAGTGTAATTACCTAAAAGACCCTGAGGTATTGCTACATTTTGAAACCATCCATCTCTTTGAGTTTATTTATTTTTTAATTTGTTGTAGAAAAATGTTAAAAGGTAATTGTGATTGGATTGAGAAAATTAGTTTTTAAGTCAATGTGTTTTAGAGGTATTAAGCAGTTGAGTTCAAAATAAAAATGATTAACGCCCCGAGTCTCTAACCACTCTTTTGATAACTCTTTGAGTCCAAATTTTTAACACCATACAGAAGGTCTGTTAACTCTAAGGGCATTTCAGTCGATTACACCAAATGTACAAGTCAATAATGCACAATGTATTTACATGTTAATTTTACCCATTTATAATTATATAGACACACACAAACAAACACGCACCTGTCTTTGTCTTTTTCTTTCTCTTCAGCTTCACCACACAGCCCCACCACTACCGTATTATACCACCACCACCACCATCCCCCCCCCCCACACACACACCCTCACCATCACCACTCCACCACCGCACCTTCATGTGACAACCGTCAAAAATCCAGGTATCCGTACAATTTAATTAACCATAATTAGTGCTTAATGACTGTGCTGGATTACAATTAACTGCTTTCTGATTACTGCATCATACTTACATGTGCATCACATTTCATACCGTCACATCATTTTTACATACAAACTTTAGTGACATAAACGATGCACAAAGCACAGCTAGCACAGTTAGCGGATAACTCGGAAAAATGCTGACGATGTTCAGTACATAGACAGACAATGTTTTGAGACCCAGCATGGGCCAGAGACAAGGTACTACACTAGTATAATGTGTAGGAAAGTGAGGATCACAAAACTGCTTCACTAGGTGATAGTTTAAGTGCTGGAAAGTGCCTAAAACCCACTTAAAGTGTCACACCCCGGTTTCCACGTGTCAACGGTGGGCCCGGTGGGGAGTATCGTGACGTGGTTGGCAACATAATAGTCAAACAACACAATATTTAATATGCACAGCGGAAGCAAATGAAATATATAAATCAACCGAATATAATATTGTAATATCGTGTATCACAACAGTCGATTATTTATCCACAGACGGATCGAAAATAAAATGGAAACAATAGTTCAACAGACTGTAGGCATCTTAAGCTTGCGAGACTTCTATTGATGCTAAGGAGAAATCCCAGCCAATTACGCTTAGTACTTGCATTTAATCTTTTTGGGAAAATACGTCAGTTTACACTGGTAAATACAATCAACTGACTCATTTTGGAAAATGATTGAAAATTGATTTGAATGCACGTGGCATAAACATTTTTTATAACTTGGGAGAATTATTTAAATATATATAATCTTGTGAACGAATTACATGTTCCTTATGCGTTCAGTAGCCCGGACGTACCGAGTTAAAGATCAATAGACACACCACATTATTCTTTTGTGCACTGACGGGTGTACGCCTACACCCCGCGCTTAAGTCGTGGCCATTTCGTAAAATGATGCCAAGGATATCCGGGACATGGTCATTAACCCCCCAAAGGCTTTTAAGTAAACAAGACTGTTTAAACGGGCCGATTAAATTATTCAATTAACCACCAAACGATGGAAGATTTAATGCCCGATCAAGCGGTATTTTAAATACCGTAACCCAAGCCCGTATAGGGAAAATAAGTTAAAAGTATTTACCTGAGCAATGTAATAATCACAATAAGCAAATTGCAAGTAGCTTTTATTGGTTCTCCTAATCTGGAACGAAGGTTTATAATAACCTATTAGAATCCTAACGGGTCTTTAGTTAAGCTTAAGCTTAGACCGGTTAGTTTCAAAGATACGGTTCGTACGCACAATTAAGCGAAGACCGGATAGAATGTGATTTAGACCCGACAAGTTTAGAGACTTGCTTAATATGGGTATTTCATACACATTCTGGATTTTGAGATAAAATTGATAAGGTTTGACCCGTTTCGGCTAATTTATGTAAACTTGTTACATAAACCGAACGCGTAATAAACGTAACGGGTATCCGTAAGAGCCATATACAGGTTTCCTAAGTTAATATGCTTCAAATATGTTGTGACATCAGTAAGATGTCTTTTATTATGCCCGAAACGAATTTAAACACAAACTATGCCCCGTAGGGGTAGTTTGGTCATTTAAAAGGTTATAAAAGAGTTTAAGTATTTACATGAGTTACAGGTCTGATATAATCAGAAAAAATACTTATTTTACTAAGTTATAACAGTAGGGTAAAGTATATATGTGAAACTTATCAATTATAACCAAACTATGCACCGTAGGGGCATTTTGGTAATTTCACATAAGCCGAGAAGCTCAAAACTGAAGTCTGAGTTTAACAACTTTTGCTTACTATTAAAATATTATAATTTACCTAAAATATCAGTAGGTATCACCCTTGTATGTTTAAAAATAGTCTTAGTACATACTATGCGCTAAGAACGCTTAATAAGGCGATTAGAAGCCATTTCCGGGTCCTATATATAAAGCTGATATTTTTATCATTCCAGAAGGCCTAAAATAATTTATTTATCATTTAGGATCAGTAGAAAAAGGTTTGGAGTTGATTAGATATGTAAAACTCATTTTATGGCCCGTAAGGGCAAAACCGACAATTACCGGATTAAGCCTACGACTATGAGTTATGCTCAGCCTAAAATTAATTAAAAATCTTCAAAAATCCCAAAATAATATATTACATCAGTGGGTAAAGATTTTGATATCAAAAAGTAGGGTTAACTAGACTATACGCTAATTACGCCGTTTAATTAACATAAAGCTTCTTAATTACGCTAATGAGCATAACTCTCAATCTACACCTCAAATTGATATCAAATTTTGGGTGCAAGTTTATATATCAGTAATTAAAGTTTCTACTCTTTTACATTTTCAAAAATCACGTTTAAGGTGAAAAGGGCATAATGGTCAACATATGAGCAATTAACGGAATCATGCATATTAATTGGATAACTAATGAACCAAGGTGTATAATCACAGAGGGTTATACTAGCATGTAACCTAGTCCAATTAAAGCTCTGAGGCATTTCTAAAACATGCCTTAACGGGTCAGAACTGAAAGTCAAAGCAAAATTCAAACTATGCGACTTTCGGTTCCGAACCGGGTCTAAACAGTAAATTGTCTGGTTGAACATGTTTAGACATGTTCTTACACTAATTACCAAGTTATATTAATGATCAAACAGGTTGTATGTGTTCTACATTGCTAATCATGCATAATTTAGAAACTAAGTATCCTGTTGACTTTTTATTAGCAAGTTTGACCCGACATTTGACCTAGTTAGAGTGGGAATCAGGGGGAACCCTTTTGAGGGTTTATTACCCACATAATTACCAACTTATAACTACTTTTAATTCGAGATTTGACTGAGCCATTATTAATTAATCTCGAAGTCAAACCGTAATTACGACGGTTTGACTTTTAACTAAATAACTAAGCTAAACTCAATTAAGGAAGGTTAAGCAAACTTACAAGTGTCTAATGATCGATCAGGAAGGCCTGGAAGGTGCTCTTATGCTCCACAATTGATCAGAAGTTGTTTGAGGAATGAATGATCAAAGTGTTGCACTTAGGAGCTTTATATAGTAACCAAGGCTCCACAAAGTGTTGACAAATAAGTCTACTACTGACCATAACCTTCCCACAAGTGTCCCTAGTGTTCTAGGGGTTGCCTAGGGGCCGCACATGAAGTGAAACATCCGTTTTGGGTTGATTATGCGCGAATACAGGAGGCTGTCTTCACTTTCTGTTACTGGGCATCTGACGCGGCCCGCGTAAGGTCAGGTTAACCTTTACGCGGCCCGCCTTAGTCCTTCTGATCAGATTTTACAATTTCAAGTTTCCGCATATTCGTCCCTTGGCTCTTCGAAAGGTCAACTAGCTTATTTCTTGCAATTTGACCCCTTATTATTTATCTACAAGGGCCTTAAGACTTGTACCCACCTTGCCAAGTCCCTGGACATTTCTGGTTAACCCGAAAAGTCATAACTTTCAACGTTAACGCTTTAACCCCTCGCACACGAATTTGATCATAACTTTCTCATACGATAACGAAACTTTATGAAATTTATATCGTGCATTCTAGTGAGCATAATTAACAGTTACAAAGCTCCGGGTTTGTCAAAAGGTCACTCAGAGGTATAACTTAAACATGTTGACACATTTAACCCCTGTAGTTTGTAATCTCTCACTTTTAGCTTCGCATGATCCATGATTTATTCATTTGATTTTATAAACATCATGTAGGGTTAATGTACAATATATTTATTCACTGTTTGACATTTAGAACTCGTATATTCACATACTTTTCATGATTGTCAACTTTAGTCCTTTCAGAACATTCTTTCACACGTTCAAACATGTGACACGTGTCAACTTATTATAGGACGTGAATTTTCGAGGTGTTACATCCTCACCCCCTTAAAATAAATCTCGACCCGAGATTTACTGAAATAAATAAGGGTACTTTTCTTTCATCGTGGATTCAACTTCCCACGTATATTCGGGTCCTCTACGGGCATCCCATTTTACCTTTACAATAGGCACATGCTTCCTTCGAAGCTTCTTAACCTGTCGATCCTCAATCGACAATGGTTTTTCCACAAATTTCAAGCTCTCATCTATATGCACATCTGTATGTGGTATGACCAGTGATTCGTCAGCGAAACACTTCTTCAGATTGCAGATGTGGAATACATTATGAATACCACTGAGCTCTTCAGGTAAGTTTAGCTTATAGGCAACTGACCCGACACGTTCGATAACCTCGAAAGGTCCTATGTATCTCGGGCTTAGCTTGCCTTTCTTACCAAATCGCATCACCCCCTTCCAGGGTGATACCTTAAGTAATACTTTGTCACCTACTTCGAAGTGAAAAGCCTTACGCTTTGGATCTGCGTAACTCTTCTGCCTATCCCGGGCAGCTTTGAGACGGTCACGAATCTGGACAATCTTGTCCGTCGTTTCAAAGACTATCTCTGGTCCTGATAATTGGACATCTCCAACTTCCGCCCAACAAACGGGCGTTCTACACTTTCTACCGTATAATGCCTCAAAAGGCGCAGCCTTAATGCTGGTATGGTAGCTATTGTTGTAGGAGAATTCAATTAGTGGTAGGTGGTTATCCCAACTACCACCCAAATCGATCACACATGCCCGTAGCATGTCTTCCAAAGTTTGAATAGTACGCTCACTCTGACCGTCTGTCTGAGGATGGTAAGCCGTACTGAAATTCACCGCGTGCCCAAAGATTGTTGGAAACTCTTCCAAAAATGTGACGTGTATCTAGTATCTCTATCAGAGATAATAGACACAGGTATGCCATGTAAGGCTACAATCTTATCCACGTATAACTGGGCTAACATGTCAGAGCTATAAGTCTCCTTGATGGGTAAGAAATGTGCTGACTTAGTCAGTCTATCAACTATAACCCATATTGTATCATTTCCTTTCCTTGTCTTAGGTAACTTGGTGATAAAATCCATAGTTACCATTTCCCACTTCCACGTAGGAAGTTCAGGCTGTTGCAGCAAGCCTGACGGCTTTTGATGTTCTGCTTTGACTTGCGCACAAGTCAAGCACTTAGCTACATAGGCAACTACAGACTTTTTCAAGCCTATCCACCAATAATTTGCCCTTAGATCCTGGTACATCTTATCAGCTCCAGGATGAACGGAATATTTGGAACTATGGGCTTCCTGGAGGATGACATCTCGGAGTCCTCCATAAACTGGAACCCATATCCGTCCATTCAATCTCAGAATCCCGTCCTTGCAAAGAGATAACTGCTCCTCAGTTACTCCTAGCTTTTCATTAGGATAGTTAGCTTCCAACACAGCTTCTTTTTGTGCAGCTAACAACCTTTCAGTCAAACTGTTCTTTATCTCCATGCGCTTGGCATTGATTCGGATGGGTTTCACCCTTTCCTTTCGACTCAAGGCATCAGCGACTACATTCGCTTTGCTGGGATGGTATCTGATTTCGCAATCATAATCATTCAAAGTCTCCATCCAACGGCGTTGCCTCATGTTTAAGTCCTTCTGATTAAACAGATGTTGAAGGCTCTTGTGATCAGAATAGGTCACACACTTGATTCCGTATAGATAATGCCTCCACATTTTTAGTGCGAATACAACGGCACCCAACTCCAAGTCGTGGGTGGTGTAATTCTTTTCATGCACCTTTAACTGTCTTGAAGCATAGGCAATAACCTTGCCTTTCTGCATAAGCACACACCCATGCCACTGTGTGATGCATCGCAGTAAACCACAAATTCTTCGGTGCCTTCAGGCAATGTCAGTACTGGAGCGTTGCTCAACTTTTTCTTTAGGATATCAAAGGATTCTTGCTGCTTAGGGCCCCAAACGAACTTTACTTTCTTCGTAGTCAAGGAAGTTAGGGGTGCAGCAATCCTTGAAAAATTTTCGATAAAACGCCTGTAATATCCTGCCAAACCCAGGAAGCTACGAATCTCTGTAGGCGTCTTTGGCTCTTGCCAGTTCATAACTGCTTCTACCTTAGCGGGATCCACTTGGATACCACGCTCGCTAACCACATGTCCAAGAGATTGGACTTCACGAAGCCAGAATTCACATTTAGAGAATTTGGCATAGAGCTTCTCCTGATGTAGAAGTTTAAGAATACAGCGAAGGTGTTTCTCATGGTCAGCTCGGTTCTTCGAGTAGATAAGAATGTCGTCGATGAAAACGATGACAAATTTATCTAAGTAAGGCTTGCAAACGCGATTCATGAGATCCATGAACGCGGCTGGTGCATTAGTGAGCCCAAAAGGCATCACTAGGAACTCGTAATGACCATAACGAGTCCTAAATGCAGTTTTGTGTACGTCTTCATCTCTAACCTTCAGTTGATGGTAACCTGACCTCAAGTCAATCTTCGAGAAATAACTTGCCCCTTGTAGCTGATCGAACAGATCGTCGATTATGGGCAATGGATACCTATTCTTTATCGTGACTTTATTAAGCTCACGATAATTGATGCACAAACGCATCGATCCATCCTTCTTCTTAACAAACACGACAGGTGCTCCCCAAGGAGACGAACTAGGTTTAATGAAACCTTTAGCTAGCAATTCATCTAACTGCGTCCTTAATTCCTTCATCTCCGTGGGCGCCAACCTATAAGGTGCTCTAGCAACTGGTGCTGCTCCAGGGATGATATCAATCCTGAATTCCACTTGTCTATCTGGTGGCAAACCAGGTAGTTCTTCCGGAAAAACTTCAGGGTATTCAGAAATGACGGGGATGTCTTCTATCTTCGATTTCGGCTCATCAATAATCACTTGTGCCATGTAGATTACACAACCCTTCTTTAAACACTTGGAAGCCTTGAGCATAGTCACTTGCTCAGGCAGTCCATACTGGGTATCTCCCCGAATGGTAAGTGATTCACCAGACGGAGTCTTTATCACCACTTGCTTTCTGTTGCAGACAATTTGGGCCTGGTTATGAGATAACCAGTCCATACCCAAAACTATGTCAAAACCGGCCAACTTAAAGGGAAGTAGAGACAGAGGAAAAAAGTGGTTCTTAATGGATATAACACATCCATCTAACACAGTTGAGACGGTTTCTATGGTGCCATCTGCTAACTCTACCTCATAATTCACATTTAAGGTTTTGACAGGTAAATTCAGCAATTTGCAAAACTTATGATCTACGAAGGACTTATCAGTGCCTGAATCAAATAGTACTCTTGCATAGACATCATTTACAAGGAAAGTACCTGTAATCACGTTGTCGTCTAGAACTGCTTCCTTTGCATCCATTCTGAAGACCCTAGCATTGGTCTTCTTGGCCTCTTCAGGCTTCTTGGCGTATTTAGGGCAGTTCGTTTTAATGTGCCCCTTTTCATTGCAACTGTAGCAAGTTGCATCCTTCAGCTTTTTGCAATCCAAGGTTTTGTGGTCCTTGGACTTGCATATACCATAAGCATAGGTTTTTGACTGAGTCTGCGAGTTCGACTCGAGTCTGCACTTTCCAAAGTGTTGTTTCTTGCAAATATTGCATTTGGGCTTCTCACCAGAATGATGCCCATCTTTCCTTGACTCAGATCCTTTCTTGTTGTCACCGTTCCCACGGTGCTTCTTGTTCGACCTCCGTGAACTATCATCTTCATGCTTTCTCTTCTCAGCCTCCTTATTCCTCAGCGATCTTTGCCTGACCGCATCCAAAGTGAGGGACAAAGATATGTCAGCTACAGATCTAAAAGTAGCTGGCCGAGAAGCCTTCACGCTTGCCTTGATTTCCGGGGCTAAACCACCGATAAAACGAGCTATTCTTTTTGGTTCCGGGGTTACCAGATACGGAACCAACCGGGACATCGTGTTAAAGCTCGTGAGGTAAGCTTGACAGTCAAGGTTTGTCATAACCAATGATAGAAAATCAGCCTCTATCTTCTCAACCTCATGCTGGGGGCAGTAATTTTCCCTGATGAGGGCAACAAATTGATCCCACGACATGTTGTACAATGGGATTTTCCCGGTGGCTTGAATCAGTGATCTCCACCAGGCTAAAGCCTCGCCTTTAAAAGATTGCGACACAAACTTGACTATATCCCTCTCAGCACACCCGCTGATATCCACTACCGTGTCCATCTCGTCTAACCACGTCATGCAGTCAATAGCTCCCTTTTCCCCAGTGAAATCCCTGGGCTTGCATGAAACAAAGTATTTATAGGAGCAACCCTTAGTACGGGGTTCTTGATTTAGTATAATTTGTTGAGATAGAGCACTGTGGTGGTTCGAGGAGAGTCGATCATCATCTTTCTTCAGTTCTTCCTTCTTGGAAGGTGGCTTCGAATGCGGAATAGATAGGGTCCTACTCCGAGTCCCACTATACTCTTCGTACTGCCGCTCCAAGGCTTTTGTAACTGCGTCGTCTACCAACGCTTTCAATTCAGCACCCGTTAAATGAACTCGGGCGTTATCAATATTCTCCATCGGATGGCTATTAATTTCGTCTGAGTTAGCCATTTTAATTGAACTGTTGCAGAAAACAAGGACAATAGTTTAGTTGGGAGTTTATTATGGAATTGCCCCTTAGGGTAATTCATTAACCATGGTAAACAGAGACCATATTTGGTTAATTTATTAATCATATTTATTTAGGATTTCTATTATAATTTATCCTAATTATAAAACAATGACAGTTTTATTTGTGGCACAAAAGGCCTAGTCACATGGACATTTTAATTTATAAGCTATGATTTCAGAGAATCAAAACATGAAGGTATACTGGCACAATAGGCCTAGTCACAAGGACATTTATAAATTATAAGCTATGATTTCAGAGAATCGAAGCATGAAGGTTTGAACCTAGTTCATTACCTTTATCTGACAGGGAGTCATCGCTACCACTGTCTTTTGGCTCATATGGAAATGAGCAGGGCCCGTAGGCGCTATATTACCACGTATGGTCAAAATATGATCATCTCAATTGATGATCTAAACCCATGATTCAGAGATCATTAAATTGAGTTAGGAATCTTTTGAAGAATCCAATAATAAGAATGACGTGTGTGATTTTAACAAATCACGTCTGCCAGGAGCGTTAACATGTTTACAGATGTTAACAGGGATTTGAATATTTTAAACAGGTCTTACCATCATGGCCAGGTCTTCATAATGACACTCAGGCTAGGTTTCACTCTTAAGATTCTTATTCAATATTTAAATAGGCAGATTATTATTAAAAAGGAATGATTTTGATTTATTTATTTCATATAATATATTTATGCAGATAATAGCAAAATTGAAATTTATAAACTTACATTCCATTAATTTATTAAAAGGTTACACGTCGCCCTAAACGAAACTTTTTAAATAAACAGACTTACCCACGCAGGGGTTTAAATAAGGATTTACCCATGCAGGGGCTTAACAAACATCATAATAGTCCACGCAGGGACTTACACAAATAACATAACAGTCCACGCAGGGACTTAAACAATAACATACCCTCGTAGGGGTTAACAGAAAGATAGACCCACGCAGGGGTCAAAACAAACAAATATACCCACGCAGGGGTTTATACAGCAAGACCGGCCCACGCAGGGGCTCAACAACAATTGGAAGGATTCAGTGGTCCTTCTTGCTCTTCCCTTTGATCAAGCTTATCAATCCTTGGAAGAAGCTCTGTCTCTCCCTGCGGTCGCGGTGAAAGTCTCGCTCAACCTGATCCAGTCTCTGAAGAATTTCCTCACGCTCTGGTGGGGAGAACCTTGGTGGCTGCGATTGCGTCCGAATAATAGGTCTGGCCGGTATCTGGTACCCATGAGTTGGGTACCCAACTCCCCAAGGAGCGCCATAGGGTCCTTCTGGGTTAAAGGCGTTGTAATTTGCCGCTACCATGTAGGGGTCAGCTTCACCATAACCGTAGTTGGTGTGAGACGATGGCTCAAACGGGTTGTACGCCATCGAACCCGTGTATGCTGGAATTGGGTTATCAAAACCCATCGGAGGTGGTTGCGGTGCAACTGGGTGCGAAGGTCCACCCATCTGTGGGTCTTCCTGAAGTGGCGGGTAATGGCTGCCACTTGATTGGCGTGGGGAGCTAAAATGGAAATCCCCCACTCGCGCAGACATACGTGCGCCTGTCCTCCTACGTCTCGGCGGTTGAGGAGGTTGTCACACCCCTATTTTCCACGTGTCACCGGTGGGCCCGGTGGGGAGTATCGTGACGTAGTTGGTATCATCATAGACAAACAACACAATATGTAAATGCACAGCGGAAGCAAAGATAGATTCATTTCAACTTTAATAAAGTGTAATATTAAATATCACTAATAGTTGAAACGGATCCACAGGCGGATCAAAATAAAAATAAGATATTGTTCAACAGTTTATTGTCGTCCAAGCTTGCGAGACTTATTGTGGACGCTCTAGAAGACAGCCAGCCTATTACGTGTAGTACCTGCACTTAACCTTTTGGGAAAAATACGTCAGTTTACACTGGTAAATACAATTTAACTGACTCAATTTGAAAATGGTTGAAAATTGATTTGAATGCACGTGGCACAAAACATTTTAAAACTTGGGATACTTATTTAATATAATAATCTTGTGAACGAATTACATGTTACTTGTGCGTTCAGTAGCCCGGATCTTGTCCGGGTTAAAGATCAATAGACCCTCCACATTAGAGTTATACACTGACAGGTGTACGCCTACACCCCGTGCTCAGGTCGTGGCCATCTCGTAAGATGATGCCGAGGATATCCGGGACATGGTCATTAACCCCCCAAAGGCTTTAAGTGAACAAGACTGTTTAAACGAGCCGATCAAATTATTCAATTAACCATTCAAAGATGTAAGATTTGATGCTCGATCAAGCGGTATTCTATATACCGTAACCCAAGCCTGTATAGGGAAAATAAGTTAAAAGTATTTACCTGAATAAAGTATAATTCTCAACAAGCAAAATGGCAAGTAGCTTTTACCGGTGCTCCTAATCTGGAACGAAGGTTTAATATAACCTATTAGATTTCTAACGGGTCTTTATTTAAGCTTAAGCTTAGACCGGCTAGTTTAAAGGACGATACGGTTCAAACGCACGATTAAGCGAGGACCGGATAGAATGTGATTTAGACCCGACAAGTTTGAATACTTGTATAATATGGGTATACTAAATACATTCTGGATTTTGAGACAAAAATGATAATGTTTGACCCGTCTCGGTCAATTTATGCAAACTAGTTACATAAACCGAACCGAACGCGAAAAGAGCGTTACGGGTAACCGTAAGAGTCATATGCAAGTTCCCTGAGATAATATGCTCTAAATATGTCATAATATCAGTAAGTTATTTTCTATTATGCCCAAAACGGATTTAAACACAAATTAGGCCTCATAAGGGCATTTTGGTCATTTAAAAGATTATAAAAGAGTTTATTTGTAGAGTTACGGGTCTGATTTATACAGTAAGTATACTTAATTTAACATGTTATAACAGTAGGGTATGACCCATATGTGAAACTTATCATTTAAAACCAAACTATGCACCTTAGGGGTATTTTGGTAATTTCACAAGGGCTAAAAATGTCAAAATTGGAAACCTGAGTTTATAAACTTGTACTTACTGTTATTTTATAAAAATATGATAAGAACATCAGTAGGTATCAACCTTATATGTTTAATATGGTTATAGTACAAACTATGCGTTAAAAACGCTTAAAAAGGCGATTTAGAGCCGTTTCCGGGTTTTTTAAAAGAAAGCTGATATTTTTATATTTCCAGAATGCTCAAAATATTTTATTTAACAAATAAAATCAGTAGAAAAAGGTTTGGAGTCAAAAGGATTTGTAAAACTCATTTTATGGCTTAAAAGGGCAAATTCGGTATTTATCGAATTAAACTTAGAGACCTATGATATGATCAGCCAAAAATTAAATAAAAATCTTTAAAAATCCCAAAATATTATATAACATCAGTGGGTAAAAAGTTTGGTATCAAAAAGTGGGTTTAAATAGGTTATATGCTAATTACGCCGTTTAAGTAACATAAAGCTTTCAAATTACGATATTGAGCATAACTCTTAATCTAGACCTCAAACTGATATCAAATTTTTGGTGCAAGTTTATAAATCAGTAACAAATTTTTCTACTCTTTCATTTTTTCAAAAATCACGTTTTATAGTAAAAAGGGCATAATAGTCAACTTTTAAGCATTAATCGGAAACATGCATATGGACCGGATAAGTGTTGAACCAAGTTGTAAAATCTCAGAGAGTTATACTTATATGAAAATTGGTCCAAAATATGCTCTTAGGCAGATCTCAAACATGCATGAACGGATCAGAACTGAAAGTCAAAGAAAAAGTCAATTTATGCGACTTTCGGTTCCGATTCGGGTTTAAACTGAAAATTGTCGAGATGAACATGTTGAGACATGTTCTTACATTAATTATCAAGTTATTTTAATGATCAAACAGGTTGCATGTACCCTACATTGCTAATCATGCTTAACTTTACAAAAACACATCCTGTTGACTTTTTGAAACAAGCTTTGACTCGACAATTAACATGCTTAGAGTGGGAATCTGAAAATACCCTTTTGAGGGTTTGTTACCCACATAAATACCAACTTGTAGGTACTTTCAATTTGAGAAAAGACTGAGCACATTTCGTTTAATCACGAAGTCAAACTAAATTTACGATGGATTGACTTTCGGTTAATAAACTAAGCTAGAACGGATTTGAGAAGGTTATGAATACTTACAAGAGTCCTAACAAAGCTTAGAGATCACTAGGAAGTTGTCTTGTCGTCCAGAGAGCTCCAGAAGTTGTCTTGTGAATTTTTGAAAGTGTAAGTGTTCATAGTTTGCAACTTCAATGATCTTTATAACAAGTTTGATCTCACATGGAGCTGCCACAAGAGTCTATGAGTGATATAAGATGAAGACAAGTGCCCCTAGATGCATGAAAGTTCATTGGTGAGCTCCCTGAATCGACAACAGCTGGTAACAACTTGCAAACAGACATGACTGGCACCTGTGCGCTGTTTTGTTCGCTGGCAGGTCGGTCGCGTGGCGCGAGACCCCCCTCGCGTGGCGCGAACATGCTGTTAACCAGCTTTACAAGTTTCCAACAATTACAATTCAGTCCTTGTACTTTGTAACGTGGTTTTGGCTATTTATTTTGCACTCTTGACCCTTAAACCTGACTTTTAAGGACCTTGGGACATTTACAAACATGGTAAAGTCCTCGGTTAACTTTGTGCTTACCCGAAAAGTCACGAAATTCAACTTTAACGCAATTAACCCTTCGTGTGCGGTTTTGATCATAACTTTCTCATACGATAACGAAACTTGATGAAATTTTTATCACATAATCTAGTGAGTATATTTTATCATTACAAAGCTTCGGGTTTGCCAAAAGGTCACTCAGAGGTATACTTTCAACATGTTGACACATTTAGCCCCTGTAGTTTGTAATTCCTCACTTTCTTTCATTTTCCGCTTCGTATGATCCATGATTTATCCTTTTAAGATTATAAACATCATGTAGGGTTATTTTAGAGCCTATTTATCCATTGTTGACACTTTGGACCCTTATATTCACATAGTTTCACTGTTTGTCAACTTTAGTCCCTCTAAAGTATGTTTTCATATATTCAAAGTCCATGACACGTGTCAGTACATTATTGGAAGTAAATTTTCGAGGTGTTACATCCTCACCCCCTTAAAAGAAATCTTGACCCCGAGATTTACTGAAACAAATGAGGGTATTTTTCTTTCATCATGGATTCTACCTCCCATGTGTATTCGGGACCTCTACGGGCATCCCATTTGACCTTAACAATAGGTACGTGCTTCCTTCGAAGCTTCTTTACTTGTCGATCTTCAATCGATAATGGATTTTCCACAAATTTTAAACTTTCATCAATATGTACATCCGTATGCGGTATAACCAGTGATTCATCAGCGAAACACTTCTTCAAATTACAGATGTGGAACACATTATGGATAGCACTAAGCTCTTCAGGCAAGTTTAACTTATAAGCAACTGACCCGACACGTTCGATAACCTCGAAAGGTCCTATGTATCTCGGGCTTAGCTTGCCTTTCTTACCAAATCGCATCACCCCTTTCCAGGGCGATACTTTAAGCAACACCTTATCACCTACTTCGAAGTGAAAAGCCTTACGCTTTGGATCCGCATAACTTTTCTGCCTATCCCTGGCAGCTTTCAAACGATCGCGAATCTGGACAATCTTGTCCGTCGTCTCAAAAACTATCTCTGGTCCTGATAGTTGGACATCTCCAACTTCCGCCCAACAAATGGGCGATCTACACTTTCTACCGTATAAGGCCTCAAAAGGCGCAGCTTTTATGCTGGTGTGGTAGCTATTGTTGTAGGAGAATTCAATTAATGGTAGGTTCTTATCCCAACTACCACCCAAATCGATCGCACATGCACGTAGCATGTCTTCCAACGTTTGAATAGTACGCTCACTCTGACCGTCAGTCTGAGGATGATAAGCCGTACTAAAATTTAAACGAGTGCCCAACGATTGTTGGAAACTTTTCCAAAAATGTGACGTGTATCTAGTATCTCTATCAGAGATAATAGATATAGGTATTCCATGCAAAGCTACAATCTTATCAACGTATAACTGGGCTAACATATCGGAGCTATAAGTCTCCTTGATGGGTAGAAAATGTGCTGACTTCGTCAGTCTATCTACTATGACCCATATAGTGTCATTTCCCTTTCTTGTCTTTGGCAACTTGGTGATGAAATCCATCGTCACCATCTCCCACTTCCATGTGGGAATTTCAGGTTGTTGTAGCAAACCTGACGGCTTCTGATGCTCAGCTTTGACTTGCGCACAAGTCAAACATTTAGCTACATAAGCAGCTACAGACTTTTTCAAACCAATCCACCAGTAGTTTGCTTTTAGATCCTGGTACATCTTATCAGCTCCAGGATGAACGAAATATTTGGAACTGTGGGCTTCCTGGAGAATAACATCTCGAAGTCCTCCATAAACTGGAACCCATATTCGTCCATTCAATCTAAGCATTCCGTCTTTGTCAGAGGATAACTGCTCCTCAGTTACTCCTAGCTTTTCTTCGGGATAGTTAGCTTCCAACACAGCTTCCTTCTGTGCAGCTAACACCCTTTCGTTCAAACTATTCCTGATTTCGATGCGCTTGGCATTGATTCTTATCGGCTTCACTCTTTCTTTTCTGCTTAAGGCATCAGCAACTACATTTGCTTTGCCTGGATGGTATTTTATCTCACAATCATAATCATTTAGAGTTTCCATCCATCGTCTTTGTCACATGTTTAAGTCCTTCTGATTGAACAAATGTTGAAGGCTCTTGTGATCCGAATAGATTACACACTTGGTTCCATATAAGTAATGTCTCCAAAGTTTTAATGCAAATACAACGGCACCCAGCTCCAAGTCGTGGGTGGTGTAGTTCTTTTCGTGCACCTTTAGCTGTCGCGAAGCGTAGGCAATAACCTTGCCTTTCTGCATGAGTACACAGCCCATACCAGTGTGTGATGCATCACAATACACCACAAATTCTTCTATACCATCAGGTAATGTTAATACCGGTGCATTGCTCAACTTTTTCTTCAGAATGTCAAAGGATTCCTGCTGCTTAGGACCCCACTCAAACTTAACCTTCTTACGTGTCAACGAAGTTAGGGGCGCAGCAATCCTTGAAAAGTTTTCGATAAAACGCCTATAATATCCTGCTAAACCCAGAAAACTGCGAATCTCAGTAGGTGTCTTTGGCTCTTGCCAATTCATAACTGCTTCTACCTTAGCGGGATCCACTTGGATACCACGCTCACTTACCACATGTCCAAGGAATTGGACTTCTCGAAGCCAAAATTCGCACTTCGAAAATTTGGCGTAGAGTTTCTCTTGATGTAGAAGTTTGAGAATACAACGAAGGTGTTTCTCGTGGTCAGCTTGGCTCTTCGAATAGATGAGAATGTCATCAATAAAGACGATGACAAATTTATCCAGATAAGGCTTGCAGACGCGATTCATGAGATCCATGAATGCGGCCGGTGCATTAGTGAGTCCAAAAGGCATCACTAGGAACTCGTAATGTCCATAACGAGTCCTAAACGCTGTCTTGTGTACATCTTCATCCTTGACCTTCAACTGATGATAGCCTGACCTCAAATTGATCTTAGAAAAGTAGCTTGCTCCTTGTAACTGATCGAACAGATCGTCGATCCTGGGCAAAGGATACCTATTTTTGATAGTGACCTTATTAAGCTCACGGTAATCGATGCACAGACGCATCGATCCATCCTTCTTCTTGACAAACAAGATCGGCGCTCCCCAAGGGGACGAACTAGGTCTAATAAAACCTTTAGCTAACAGATCATCTAACTGCGTCCTTAACTCCTTCATCTCCGTTGGTGCTAACCTATAAGGTGCTCTCGCTACTGGTGCCGCACCTGGGATGATGTCAATTCGGAATTCCACTTGCCTATCTGGTGGTAAACCAGGTAGTTCCTCGGGAAAAACTTCAGGATATTCCGAAATGATAGGGATGTCTTCAATCTTGGGCTTTGGCTCATCAATAGTAACTTATGCCATATAAATGACACAACCCTTTCCCAAGCATCTAGATGCCTTGAGCATGGACACTTGCTCAGGCAATCCATGCTGAGTATCCCCTTGAATGGTAAGTGACTCCCCAGACGGGGTTTTGACTATCACTTGCTTCCTGTTGCATACAATCTGGGCTTGGTTATGCGATAACCAATCCATGCCTATAACTACATCAAAACCGGCTAGCTTAAAGGGAAGTAAGGACAAAGGAAAATAATGATTCCTAATGGATATAATGCATCCATCTAAAACAGTTGAGGCTGTTTCTATGGTTCCATCAGCTAATTCCACCTCGTATTTCACACTTAAGGTTCTAACAGGTAGGTTTAATAACTTACAGAACTTATCATCGACAAAAGACTTATCTGCTCCAGAATCAAACAATACTCTAGCAAAAACATCATTTACAAGAAAAGTACTGTAATAACGTTGTCATCTTGAACAGCTTCCTTAGCGTCCATCTTGAAGACCCTCGCATTGGTCTTCTTCCCATCTTCGGTTTTCCTGGCGTTCTTTGGGCAATTAGACTTAATGTGCCCTTTTTCGTTGCAACCATAACATGTTGCATCCTTCAGCTTCTTACACTCCAAAGTCTTATGATCCGTGGATTTGCAAATCCCACAGGATCTCACGTGAGACTGTGATCTCGACTCCAAACGACACTTCCCAAAGTGGTTCTTCTTAAAAGTTTTACATTTAGGCTTATCCCCCGACTGTTGCCCATCTCTCTTAGATCCCGACCCTTTCCTGTGGTCGTTATTTCCTCGGTGTCTCTTTTATGATCTTCGTGAGGTATCGTCCTCACGCTTTCTCTTATTCTCTTCTGAGTTCCTGAGTGCTCTCAACCTGACTACGTCCATGGTGAGAGATAGAGATAGATCAGCTACTGATCTGAAATTTGTAGGCCTCGATGCCTTAACACTTGCTTTAATTTCAGGGGCTAAACCCCCGATGAAACGGGCAATCCTTTTCGGCTCTGGGGTTACCAAATACGGAACCAACCGAGATAGAGTATTGAAAGTGGTGAGGTATGCCTGGCAGTCTAAATTCTTCATCACCAAGGATAAGAAATCAGATTCGATCCTTTCAACTTCATGCTGCGGGCAAAAATTTTCCTTGATAAGGGCAACGAACTGATCCCATGACATACTGTAGAGTGGGATCTTTCCGGCAGCTTGTATGAGAGACTTCCACCACGCCAGCGCGTCTCCTTTGAACGATTGGGACACGTATTTCACTACATCTCTTTCAGTACACCCGCTGATATCTACTACTGTATCCATTTCGTCCAACCAGGTCATGCAGTCGACCGCTCCTTTCTCCCCAGTAAAGTCTCTGGGTTTACATGAGACGAAGTATTTATACCTACAGGACTTACTATGCGGTTCCTGTTTCTGCTTGATCTTCTTTATCGGGACACTATTTTGGTTAGAGGAGTGATGCTTATTGAGCTCATCTTTCTTAGGTCCAACTTTCTTAGAGGGCGGCTTGCTATGAGCCTCCGAGTGGACTTTCGGTTTGGAACGTGGTGCAGATCGGGTCCTACTCCGGGTCCCGCTCGATTCACTATACTGTCTATTTAGCGCTTCGATAACAGCATCATTCACTAATGCTTTCAACTCCGCACCCGTTACTAATATTTTAGTATTATCAGGGTTTTCTGCTGGACGACTGTTTAATTCTTCAGACTTAGCCATGTAGTCTAAATTGCTACATAAAAATAAGGACAAGGTCTATTTTAGAAGTCTAAATAGTATTATCGTTCTTGACGATTTATTAACCATGGTAAATAAAAGCCATATCAGTTAATTTAATAATTTCATTCAGGATTTTTACTAATAATCTCTTTTTAGAATGAAATATAATATTGGCATAATAAGCCTAGTCACGTAGACAAATTTCTAAATTACAAATTTAGATCTTATAGGATTAAAGCTTGTATAAAAAGACAAATAAATCCTTTTCTTGGCCGGGAGTTTATAAACTACAGCTGCCTTTTTGTTTTATATGACATTAATTACACCCATAGGCATTATGTCACAACCAAATATATATATATAAAAATATAATCTTGGATAATTTATTAAAAGGGTGGCGTGTGTGATTTTACGGATCACACTAGCCAAGAATGTTAACATGTTTACAGATGTTAACAGAGATTTGAATCTTTTTAAACAGGTTCCACCATATTGGCTAGATTTATGACAACATAACAGCTAGGTTTTACCTTTTTAAGATCCTTATTACTTTATGAAAATGGTACATCAAAATAATAAATGTTATTTTTTTTCATTTATTTATACACTATGTTTATCCACATAATTTAAAAATGAAAACTTAAATTAACCATTTCAAGCAAAATTAAACCAGTACGAGTCTGCCCTAAACCGGTCTTTTACATAAACACCATGCCCACGCAGGGGCCAAATAACAAAACAAACAAACCCACGCAGGGGTCAAATAAAAAGATATGCCCACGCAGGGGCAGAACAGAAAACAATGCCCACGCAGGGGTAGAGTACATAAATATATATATGTCCACGCAGGGACATGAGTACCACACTAAGATAACCAAACAAACAAAGGATTCAATGACCCTTCTTGCTTTTACCCTTGATCAGATCCACCATCTTCTTAAACATCCCCCGGTTACGCCTCCGATCATGCTGCAACTCATGCCGCATCTCTTGACGCACCTCTTGTATCTCATGAAGGATTTCTTGCATTTGGGGCGGTGACATCGCCGGCACCTGAGGTGGTTGCTGATAATGCGGAGGTTGAGGAGGCTGTGGCTGCAGATATTGCGGAGGTTGCTGTTGATACCCATATGGTGGGTACCCATAGGTCGAGTGCCCCGTAGCCCAGGGACCTCCGTAGGGACCTTCTTGATGGAAAGTGTTGGAGTTTGCTGCTATCCAGTAGGGATCCTCTGTAAAGTTGTACCCCGTGTGAATCTGCTGCTCGAAGGGGTTGAATGCTGCAGCACCAGTGTAAGCGGGGATTGGGTCTCCAAATCCCAATGGTGGCTGTGGCGCGACTGGCGCAGATGCTACTTCAGAGACGGGGTGTGAAGATTCACCCATCTCTGTTTCTTCGTGGACCGGTGAGTAACGGCTGCCACTCGAAAGTGGAGGGGTGCTGATACGCACTCCCCCTCGTGCGGACATCCGCAAGGTAGTTCTCCTTCGCCTCGGAGGCGAGGGAGGCTGAAGCAGAGGTGGTGGTGGCGGCGGAGTGACCGCGACAAGTCGAGAATCCTCAGAAGGATTCTGCTGCTGCTGCTGCTGATGATGATGATGCAGGGGAGAGTTGGGTTGATGCAAAGGAGAGTGATGTAGCTGGTGCAAGGGAGAGTGATGGGGCTGGTGGAAAGGAGAGTTATGGTATGACTGGTGCAGAGGAGAGTTATGGTAAGACTGGTGAAGAGGAGAGTGATGGGGCTGGTGCAAAGGAGAGTTATGATAACTGGGGGTAAACACCCAGTCGTGCTGCTTGAAGTTCTCCTCAAAGCTATCGGGACCATTGTAAGGTGATCCCATAAACGGTGACCCATCTGAAATCTCAATGGGATGATTCGGTGTTCCGGAGGGTGGCATAGCAGGATCAGTATCCTCATCGATGTCCATCGGGTTGCCACCAGAAAAGTGGTCTTCTGGTCCAAGTGGGTTAAAACCCACTGATGCTGCTAAGTAGTCATCAGGGTTGAACTGAACCTGGAAGACAGGTGATGGTTGGTTAAAAGGTGAATTGTGTCCTATTAAGGGAATGTAGGACTGTTGTGAGTTGTGGGGCTCATTCTCCGAATGAGGCCCAAAGGAGTGTGGGATTGAAGGAGAGGTACTCAGTGAGACTGAGCGCCTAGCAGGTTCGGTAAAAGACCTCCAAAGGTCTTGAGCATCAGTGTTGTGAGGATCCGAAGGTGTTCGCCGGTGTGACGGCCCGGCCTCGTGGTCGTTTGGAACTACATGTGCTCCTTGTCCTCGGCCTCTACCTCTCATACGTGGCGGCATTCCGGTGATCCTGTCAAAAACAACAAGTGATACAACAAAAATATATGTAAGACAAAGTTAGAAAATAAAACAAAAATTTGGAAATTTCCTAAGTTCTTTGTCTAGACTCGAGAATCGAGGATTGTGCAATTGTGTAACTGAGATTAAACACAAAACACTAGTGTTTAATTCACTCAGAGTTAGCTCTGATACCAACCTGTCACACCCCTATTTTCCACGTGTCACCGGTGGGCCCGGTGGGGAGTATCGTGACGTAGTTGGTATCATCATAGACAAACAACACAATATGTAAATGCACAGCGGAAGCAAAGATAGATTCATTTCAACTTTAATAAAGCGTAATATTAAATATCACTAATAGTTGAAACGGATCCACAGGCGGATCAAAATAAAAATAAGATATTGTTCAACAGTTTATTGTCGTCCAAGCTTGCGAGACTTATTGTGGACGCTCTAGAAGACAGCCAGCCTATTACGTGTAGTACCTGCACTTAACCTTTTGGGAAAAATACGTCAGTTTACACTGGTAAATACAATTTAACTGACTCAATTTGAAAATGGTTGAAAATTGATTTGAATGCACGTGGCACAAAACATTTTATAACTTGGGATACTTATTTAATATAATAATCTTGTGAACGAATTACATGTTACTTGTGCGTTCAGTAGCCCGGATCTTGTCCGGGTTAAAGATCAATAGACCCTCCACATTAGAGTTATACACTGACAGGTGTACGCCTACACCCCGTGCTCAGGTCGTGGCCATCTCGTAAGATGATGCCGAGGATATCCGGGACATGGTCATTAACCCCCCAAAGGCTTTAAGTGAACAAGACTGTTTAAACGAGCCGATCAAATTATTCAATTAACCATTCAAAGATGTAAGATTTGATGCTCGATCAAGCGGTATTCTATATACCGTAACCCAAGCCTGTATAGGGAAAATAAGTTAAAAGTATTTACCTGAATAAAGTATAATTCTCAACAAGCAAAATGGCAAGTAGCTTTTACCGGTGCTCCTAATCTGGAACGAAGGTTTAATATAACCTATTAGATTTCTAACGGGTCTTTATTTAAGCTTAAGCTTAGACCGGCTAGTTTAAAGGACGATACGGTTCAAACGCACGATTAAGCGAGGACCGGATAGAATGTGATTTAGACCCGACAAGTTTGAATACTTGTATAATATGGGTATACTAAATACATTCTGGATTTTGAGACAAAAATGATAATGTTTGACCCGTCTCGGTCAATTTATGCAAACTAGTTACATAAACCGAACCGAACGCGAAAAGAGCGTTACGGGTAACCGTAAGAGTCATATGCAAGTTCCCTGAGATAATATGCTCTAAATATGTCATAATATCAGTAAGTTATTTTCTATTATGCCCAAAACGGATTTAAACACAAATTAGGCCTCATAAGGGCATTTTGGTCATTTAAAAGATTATAAAAGAGTTTATTTGTAGAGTTACGGGTCTGATTTATACAGTAAGTATACTTAATTTAACATGTTATAACAGTAGGGTATGACCCATATGTGAAACTTATCATTTAAAACCAAACTATGCACCTTAGGGGTATTTTGGTAATTTCACAAGGGCTAAAAATGTCAAAATTGGAAACCTGAGTTTATAAACTTGTACTTACTGTTATTTTATAAAAATATGATAAGAACATCAGTAGGTATCAACCTTATATGTTTAATATGGTTATAGTACAAACTATGCGTTAAAAACGCTTAAAAAGGCGATTTAGAGCCGTTTCCGGGTTTTTTAAAAGAAAGCTGATATTTTTATATTTCCAGAATGCTCAAAATATTTTATTTAACAAATAAAATCAGTAGAAAAAGGTTTGGAGTCAAAAGGATTTGTAAAACTCATTTTATGGCTTAAAAGGGCAAATTCGGTATTTATCGAATTAAACTTAGAGACCTATGATATGATTAGCCAAAAATTAAATAAAAATCTTTAAAAATCCCAAAATATTATATAACATCAGTGGGTAAAAAGTTTGGTATCAAAAAGTGGGTTTAAATAGGTTATATGCTAATTACGCCGTTTAAGTAACATAAAGCTTTCAAATTACGATATTGAGCATAACTCTTAATCTAGACCTCAAACTGATATCAAATTTTTGGTGCAAGTTTATAAATCAGTAACAAATGTTTCTACTCTTTCACTTTTTCAAAAATCACGTTTTATAGTAAAAAGGGCATAATAGTCAACTTTTAAGCATTAATCGGAAACAGGCATATGGACCGGATAAGTGTTGAACCAAGTTGTAAAATCTCAGAGAGTTATACTTATATGAAAATTGGTCCAAAATATGCTCTTAGGCAGATCTCAAACATGCATGAACGGATCAGAACTGAAAGTCAAAGAAAAAGTCAATTTATGCGACTTTCGGTTCCGATTCGGGTTTAAACAGAAAATTGTCGAGATGAACATGTTGAGACATGTTCTTACATTAATTATCAAGTTATTTTAATGATCAAACAGGTTGCATGTACCCTACATTGCTAATCATGCTTAAATTTGCAAAAACACATCCTGTTGACTTTTTGAAATAAGCTTTGACTCGACAATTAACATGCTTAGAGTGGGAATCTGAAAATACCCTTTTGAGGGTTTGTTACCCTCATAAATACCAACTTGTAGGTACTTTCAATTTGAGAAAAGACTGAGCACATTTCGTTTAATCACGAAGTCAAACTAAATTTACGATGGATTGACTTTCGGTTAATAAACTAAGCTAGAACGGATTTGAGAAGGTTATGAATACTTACAAGAGTCCTAACAAAGCTTAGAGATCACTAGGAAGTTGTCTTGTCGTCCAGAGAGCTCCAGAAGTTGTCTTGTGAATTTTTGAAAGTGTAAGTGTTCATAGTTTGCAACTTCAATGATCTTTATAACGAGTTTGATCTCACATGGAGCTGCCACAAGAGTCTATGAGTGATATAAGATGAAGACAAGTGCCCCTAGATGCATGAAAGTTCATTGGTGAGCTCCCTGAATCGACAACAGCTGGTAACAACTTGCAAACAGACATGACTGGCACCTGTGCGCTGTTTTGTTCGCTGGCAGGTCGGTCGCGTGGCGCGAGACCCCCCTCGCGTGGCGCGAACATGCTGTTAACCAGCTTTACAAGTTTCCAACAATTACAATTCAGTCCTTGTACTTTGTAACGTGGTTTTGGCTATTTATTTTGCACTCTTGACCCTTAAACCTGACTTTTAAGGACCTTGGGACATTTACAAACATGGTAAAGTCCTCGGTTAACTTTGTGCTTACCCGAAAAGTCACGAAATTCAACTTTAACGCAATTAACCCTTCGTGTACGGTTTTGATCATAACTTTCTCATACGATAACGAAACTTGATGAAATTTTTATCACATAATCTAGTGAGTAAATTTTATCATTACAAAGCTTCGGGTTTGCCAAAAGGTCACTCAGAGGTATACTTTCAACATGTTGACACATTTAGCCCCTGTAGTTTGTAATTCCTCACTTTCTTTCATTTTCCGCTTCGTATGATCCATGATTTATCCTTTTAAGATTATAAACATCATGTAGGGTTATTTTAGAGCCTATTTATCCATTGTTGACACTTTGGACCCTTATATTCACATAGTTTCACTGTTTGTCAACTTTAGTCCCTCTAAAGTATGTTTTCACATATTCAAAGTCCATGACAAGTGTCAGTACATTATTGGACGTAAATTTTCGAGGTGTTACAGAGGTGCCGGTTGAACTGGTGGTGGTGGAGGCGGTGGCGTGACTGCCACAAACTGTGAATCCACCGAGGGATCCTGTTGCTGCTGCTGCTGAGGCGGTGAATGGCGCGGAGGTTTATGATACCATTCGTGCCGGGTAAACATAGCTTGAAAGCTGTCTGGACCACCATAGGGTGATCCGTGGAAAGAAGATCCATCCGAGATCTCGATGGGATGGTTCGGCGTACCACTTGCTGGCTCGACGGGATCCGTGTCCTCGTCCATGTCCATAGCGTTGTCCCCCGAGAAGTGGTCCTCCGGTCCCAATGGGTTAAAACCCACTGGTTCTTGTATAAAATTTTCCGGGTTAAACCGGCCCCTAAAAACTGGTGTAGGGTCACCAAAAGAATTATGCGATAAAGATCGCTGTAAAGGTATGTAGGAGGGTTGAGGGTTGTTGGGCTCATACTCCGGCTGTGGCCCATAAGGGTTATGAACAGGAGGTGTTGAACTGTGCGAAACTGACCATCTAGCCGGTTCAAAGAGGTTCTTCCGGTTTTGTCGGGGATCATCACTCTCGGTGGTGGAAGGAGCTCGCACATGCGAAGGTCCTGCCTCGTTGTCATTGGGGGCGGTGATTGGCCCCTTTCCTCGTCCTCTTCTTCGGAAGAATCTTGGCGGCATCCTTTAATCCTGTCAATACAACATGAGATAACGACAAGAATATATATAAAATAAAGGACAAAACAAAAATCACACAAAGTCGAATTTGTCCTATGTTATTTGTCTAGACTCGAAAGTTTAGATATGTGCAATTGTGTACTGAGATTAAACACAAAAGACTAGTGTTTAATTCACTCAGTGTTGGCTCTGATACCAACCTGTCACACCCCGGTTTCCACGTGTCACCGGTGGGCCCGGTGGGGAGTATCGTGACGTGGTTGGCAACATAATAGTCAAACAACACAATATTTAATATGCACAGCGGAAGCAAATGAAATATATAAATCAATTGAATATAATATTGTAATATCGTGTATCACAACAGTCGATTGTTTATCCACAGATGGATCGAAAATAAAATGGAAACAATAGTTCAGCAGACTGTAGGCATCTTAAGCTTGCGAGACTTCTATTGATGCTAAGGAGAAATCCCAGCCAATTACGCTTAGTACCTGCATTTAATATTTTTGGGAAAATACGTCAGTTTACACTGGTAAATACAATCAACTGACTCATTTTGGAAAATGATTGAAAATTGATTTGAATGCACGTGGCATAAACATTTTTTATAACTTGGGAGAATTATTCAAATATATATAATCTTGTGAACGAATTACATGTTCCTTATGCGTTCAGTAGCCCGGACGTACCGGGTTAAAGATCAATAGACACACCACATTATCCTTTTGTGCACTGACGGGTGTACGCCTACACCCCGCGCTTAAGTCGTGGCCATTTCGTAAAATGATGCCAAGGATATCCGGGACATGGTCATTAACCCCCCAAAGGCTTTTAAGTAAACAAGACTGTTTAAACGGGCCGATTAAATTATTCAATTAACCACCAAACGATGGAAGATTTAATGCCCGATCAAGCGGTATTTTAAATACCGTAACCCAAGCCCGTATAGGGAAAATAAGTTAAAAGTATTTACCTGAGCAATGTAATAATCACAATAAGCAAATTGCAAGTAGCTTTTACTGGTTCTCCTAATCTGGAACGAAGGTTTATAATAACATATTAGAATCCTAACGGGTCTTTAGTTAAGCTTAAGCTTAGATCGGTTAGTTTCAAAGATACGATTCGTACGCACGATTAAGCGAAGACCGGATAGAATGTAATTTAGACCCGACAAGTTCAGAGACTTGCTTAATATGGGTATTTCATACACATTCTGGATTTTGAGATAAAATCGATAAGGTTTGACCCGTTTCGGCTAATTTATGTAAACTTGTTACATAAACCGAACCGAACGCGTAATAAGCGTAACGGGTATCCGTAAGAGCCATATACAGGTTTCCTAAGTTAATATGCTTCAAATATGTTGTGACATCAGTAAGATGTCTTTTATTATGCCCGAAACGAATTTAAACACAAACTATACCCCGTAGGGGTAGTTTGGTCATTTAAAAGGTTATAAAAGAGTTTAAGTATTTACCTGAGTTACAGGTCTGATATAATCAGCAAAAATACTTATTTTACTAAGTTATAACAGTAGGGTAAAGTATATATGCGAAACTTATCAATTATAACCAAACAATGCACCGTAGGGGCATTTTGGTAATTTCACATAAGCCGAGAAGCTCAAAACTGAAGTCTGAGTTTAACAACTTTTTCTTACTGTTAAAATATTATAATTTACCTAAAATATCAGTAGGTATCACCTTTGTATGTTTAAAAATAGTCTTAGTACATACTATGCGCTAAGAACGCTTAATAAGGCGATTAGAAGCCGTTTCCGGGTCCTATATATAAAGCTGATATTTTTATCATTCCAGAAGGCCTAAAATAACTTATTTATCATTTAGGATCAGTAGCAAAAGGTTTGGAGTTGATTAGATATGTAAAACTCATTTTATGGCCGGTAAGGGCAAAACCGACAATTACCGGATTAAGCCTACGACTATGAGTTATGCTCAGCCTAAAATTAATTAAAAATCTTCAAAAATCCCAAAATAATATATTACATCAGTGGGTAAAGATTTTGATATCAAAAAGTAGGCTTAACTAGACTATACGCTAATTACGCCGTTTAATTAACATAAAGCTTCTTAATTACGCTAATGAGCATAACTCTCAATCTACACCTCAAATTGATATCAAATTTTGGGTGCAATTTTATATATCAGTAATTAAAGTTTCTACTCTTTTGCATTTTCAAAAATCACGTTTTAAGGTGAAAAGGGCATACTGGTCAACATATGAGCAATTAACGGAATCATGCATATTAATTGGATAACTAATGAACCAAGGTGTATAATCACAGAGGGTTATACTAGCATGTAACCTAGTCCAATTAAAGCTCTGAGGCATTTCTAAAACATGCCTTAACGGGTCAGAACTGAAAGTCAAAGCAAAAGTCAAACTATGCGACTTTCGGTTCCGAACCGGGTCTAAACAGTAAATTGTCGGGTTGAACATGTTTAGACATGTTCTTACACTAATTACCAAGTTATATTAATGATCAAATAGGTTGTATGTGTTCTACATTGCTAATCATGCATAATTTAGAAACTAAGTATCCTGTTGACTTTTTATTAGCAAGTTTGACCCGACATTTGACCTAGTTAGAGTGGGAATCAGGGGGAACCCTTTTGAGGGTTTATTACCCACATAATTACCAACTTATAACTACTTTTAATTCGAGATTTGACTGAGCCATTATTAATTAATCTCGAAGTCAAACCGTAACTACGACGGTTTGACTTTTAGCTAAATAACTAAGCTAAACTCAATTAAGGAAGGTTAAGCGAACTTACAAGTGTCTAATGATCGATCAGGAAGGCCTGGAAGGTGCTCTTATGCTCCACAATTGATCAGAAGTTGTTTGAGGAATGAATGATCAAAGTGTTGCACTTAGGAGCTTTATATAGTAACCAAGGCTCCACAAAGTGTTGACAAATAAGTCTACTACTGACCATAACCTTCCCACAAGTGTCCCTAGTGTTCTAGGGGTTGCCTAGGGGTCGCACATGAAGTGAAACATCCGTTTTGGGTCGATTATGCGCGAATACAGGAGGCTGTCTTTACTTTCTGTTACTGGGCATCTGACGCGGCCCGCGTAAGGTCAGGTTAACCTTTACGCGGCCCGCCTTAGTCCTTCTGATCAGATTTTACAATTTCAAGTTTCCGCATATTCGTCCCTTGGCTCTTCGAAAGGTCAACTAGCTTATTTCTTGCAATTTGACCCCTTATTATTATCTACAAGGGCCTTAAGACTTGTACCCACTTTGCCAAGTCCCTGGACATTTCTGGTTAACCCAAAAAGTCATAACTTTCAACGTTAACGCTTTAACCCCTCGCACACGAATTTGATCATAACTTTCTCATACGATAACGAAACTTTATGAAATTTATATCGTGCATTCTAGTGAGCATGATTAACAGTTACAAAGCTCCGGGTTTGTCAAAAGGTCACTCAGAGGTATAACTTAAACATGTTGACAGATTTAACCCCTGTAGTTTGTAATCTCTCACTTTTAGCTTCGCATGATCCATGATTTATTCGTTTGATGTGATAAACATCATGTAGGGTTAATGTACAATATATTTATTCACTGTTTGACATTTAGAACTCGTATATTCACATACTTTTCATGATTGTCAACTTTAGTCCTTTCAGAACATTCTTTCACACGTTCAAACATGTGACACGTGTCAACTTATTATAGGACGTGAATTTTCGAGGTGTTACATAAAGTGATGAATTCAGCATTTTTTTTTAGCAAAAATCAGCATTTTAACAAGTTTGTATCATGCAAAAATATAACTAAATGGTCCTGAATGTTTTCCTAAGTGTCGGGAATTAAAAGTATCACAAAAGGGTACATAAAGATTCACTAAACGGAATAGTTTGACACTTTAACGAACTGGTATCTAACCGAACAACCGGACACTACCCGAAACACCAAAATTTTACTAGAAGCATTGTTCTAATGTTTCTGAGCTAGTTATGATCCCCGAACACCCTAACACACTATATAACACATCATATGCATGAACACTAACTAATACACTTAGAATCTAACTAGATCTCCTAACTATCCATTCAACACTAACCAAGACCCCCCCCCCCCCTTTAACTGGACGGTCACCAAGGGTGACCCCACCTTGATCTTGCTTGATCTTCCTAAGATTTGCTTAGTGATATGTTGTGTACTTTGAGAACATATGATCCATTGGGTAAAAGGTTAACATGGTTATCTTGGACCATATCTTGGACCACTGGTGAAGTGGGTTTGCGGGCTAGGAAAACCGACACCTGGTGAGGGTGATAACAATTTGTTGGATCTGAGTTTGTTTCTGATTGTATTTTCGTTTGAAATTAAGATGGAAATGAAAGAGTTGTGCAGCGGAATTAATATGGACACAAACTTTGCATACAATCAAACGAGAGTATTGCTTTGATCAAGACATTTTTAACAAGGAACCGAATGATTGAATTATCTTTCAACAACGATTACAAGTAATGCTTGAATACAAACTCCCCCTCAGCCAGAGCTCAGCGTTTGTTCGTGCAAAGAAGACGGTATTGCAAGAGCTAATAGAACAGTACAAAGTACTGAACTATTTATAGGCACTAGCAAACCACTGAGCATCTTTAGCTGACATCACCATGAAAATGACATCTAACCTCCTAACAAACTCTAACCTCTGATCTATACAAACACTGATGTACTAACTACTGCTATTACATTTCATTTCATAGAAGACACTTAAACAGTTGCTGCATCCTTCCACTGCTGTGAACCCAGCAGTGTTTGTCCGGATCAGCAGTACTAGACTCAAGACAGTAGATTGAATCAGCAGAGCTTTGGTCTTCCATCAGTCTTTGACATTGGGCAGTAGATGCAAGGCAGCAGTTGTAGGTCAGCACTTAGTAAGATCAGCAGATAGGAGGTCAGTAGATATGAAACCACTTTCAAGGGGAGAGATTTATATGTAAACATCTGCTTATTCTGGATCCACTGCTCTGATCCAGTTTTGGCTTTAATTATCTGTTCCTCTGATAGGGTTCAATCCCAACAATCTCCCCCTGGAACAGATAATGCCAAAACTCTTCATTATTGTGGAAATCTTTATTGCCTCATTAACAGTTCCCTTATCTGACCTTTGAATTGTAGTTCAAAGTCTAGGGCATCTGTGTCTTCATCATCCCTGCTAAGTGGAAGATCAAGGAGATCCTGCAAATCTTCAAGACTCAGGCCAAGAGCTTGTTCCTTTGATATTTTCTCCACTTCTCCACCAGACCTGAGCAAAGTCAATACGCAGGTCTATTTTTCAGTTTCCCACTTTTGTATTTTTGAGCCTGGTGGGTTTCTTGGGAGATGTTTATTTGCAGAAGTATTTGGTGAGGCTGGCCTATTCATAACTGGCTGAGCAGCACTTGCAGATTGTTCCAATTCAAGATCTTCTTTTATCATTACTTTCGTGCCTGCTTTTACAATAGCATCTCCAGCTAATAGATCTTGAATTGTTTCAATACTCAACTGGTTTTTGCTCCTTCTTTTGTAGATGGCAGCGCCAGCTGGAGCAGTGGTTCTTTTAGCATGCAGCTTTGGTGGTCTTTTTGAGACCTCTGCTTTGGAATAGTCAGGCTTTTGTGGAACTCTTGGATCTTTCTTTCTAAGTTCCTCTAAGCTTTTATAGGTTGCCCTGACTCTATCTTCTCCCCACTTTGTCACAGAGTTCTTTGACCCATAATCAGCTGCAATCAGCTCCTCTTTCATTCTCCTCAACTCTAACATCTTCTCAGCTTCAAATTGTTTGAATTTTTCAGGAGGAGTCTGCTTGACCTTATTTTTGATCATGTCTTGAATCCTGGCTGCTTCTTTTTCAAGCTTAGGAATGGTCCAGTTCTTGTACATGTGTTTCTCCCCCTTATATTTCTTGTAGGTCATGATGTTCTCAATGTAGTCTTTCCTCAAGGACTCATCTGCCCTTTCTGAAATTTGCTGACATACATTTTTAGCAAATCGCTCCATAGCATTGACCTGTGAGAGTAAAAACTGATAGTTTTGTTGAAATTCTTTATCAGATTTCCCTTTTCTATTTTTGATTGCAATATCCTCTGCTTGTTTGGCCTTGAGTTTCAAGTATTCTTCAACATTGTTAGGCCTGGGATATCCTGCAATTGATGGCAAACTCCTTTTGGCTGGGTCATCCTCATAATAAAAGGATTTTATTTCTTCCCTAACTGCAATGAGTTCTAGAGGGAATGAGACACCAGCAGGAGGTAGTGGTTTTAAAATTTGAGCTGAAGAGAGAGGTATAGGTTTTGGAATAGTGACAAGTGATAGGGATTTTGAAGATGTTGGTGGTGGTGAAGGTGAATCATCATCTGATATGTAAATCCTTCTCCTTTTTGTTTTAGAAGAAGCAGATGATGTTTTGGGTGGATCAGTGGTGGTGGATGTAGTGGCAGTGGATTGTGATTGACTAACAGTTGTTGAAACAACTGGTGTTCCAACCACTGTTGTCATTACAGCAGATGTTATAACATCTGTTGTCTTCTGCTTTTTATCAGCAGGTGAAAGTGGTGGTGAAATTGTTTTTGATGGTGACAGTGGTGGTAAAATAGTGGTTGTGGTGTGTGTTGAAGTGGTGTGTGTTGAAGTGGTGTGTGTTGAAGAAAGAACAGATGTTGAAATCACTGAGGTACCAACAGTAGTTGATACAGCAGGAGTTACAACAGCTGTTTGGATGGAGGTTTGATGCTGATGGCTTTTGGATGGTGGTTTTGGAGGCTTTGGAAATCTGGATGGGATGGACTTAGGTTTTCTTTTTGTCTTCGGATTTTTAGAGTCCTTTGATCCAGAACAACCTTGCTCATACAGTTCCATGAAAGCTTTTTTCTCCTCATTCCATCTTGAGATATCCTTTGCCATTCTATCTCTTTTAACACCTGCTACTCCTTCATCAAGTGCTTCTTGAGTTGCATCAACCTTTTTACTACCATCTGGCACAGGAATTTTTCTGGTCATAGCATCCTTTTCAGGTTCAATGTAAAGACCATCATCTATTCCTTTCTTCTTCCACTCCTGAATTTTCTCCCCCTTTTTGGCATTATCGTCTGGGAGTTGATCAATGAAAAGTACTGTTGGAGGAGCAGTGCCAGTGGTGTGCAGGATCTGAGTTTTGAGAACCTTTAGATCAGCCTGAGTGTTCTTGAACCTTGACTACATTGCATTTCTTAGCTGTTGGACATGTTTTTCATGTTGCTGATCTGCTAATTGTGCTTGTTGATGGAGAAAAGGTTGAAACAAATTCCAGAGCTCATTTGTAGCAGGTGCCCTTGGTGGAGCAGGTGCTTGAGATGGAACAGCAGTGGATTGTACCTTTTGTACTTTTAACACCTGTTGTAGCATATCTTTGAGTTCTGCAACAGAGTTATCAAGCTTTTCAATACGATCCGTCAATTTCTGGTACTTTAAACCATCACCCAAGTTAATGGGATCATCTGATTTCCCACTAGCAGTGGTTTTATCAGTAGTTGATGTAGGGAGTATACTCCAAACATTAGCCACTGATGCCCCTTTTTCTTGGTACTGGGGTCTTATTCCTTCAACACTTGACAACCTTTTGATGTTGCCAGTAGGATAAATAAATCCACTGGTGGTTGGCAGAGGTGCTATAAAAGGAATTGCCTCCAAGGAAGTCTTATTGATGTAACCACTGTCCAACTGTAAACCAATGGGTTCAACAGTTGTAGTGGCTGCTTCACTTGGACTACCACCAAGAGTTACTTGTAACTCAAGGGGTCTAACCTCCTCAGGTTGTGTTGGTGGGTTAGCAAAGATTGATACATCAGACCCAGTCAGTTGTTGAGGTATATTCTCATTGATAGGTGATTGAGAAGGACTGGTTAATGCCTGGTTCAAATCAATTGCATCCAACAGCAGTTTAGTTGGTGGGAGAATTGTGGATGTGAAGGGTGGTGTAGAAAGTGGATTTGCCCCGGGTATTGAGCTGTGGATGATAGAAACGAGTGTTTCCAGAGCATCATGATGTGGAGACCCTATTTGTACAACCTGTTCTTTTTGTGAAGAAGCAGGAGGAGTGTCGGTTATGGGTTGAGATATTTGTACCAACTGCTGTGAGGAAGAAGCAGCAGTGGTTTCTTGTGACTTTTGTGTTGTCACATGCATTTGCTCTGGTATCTCATCCTCCAGAGTTGCCTTTTTGATTGGTTTGGGGGGTTTTTAAGTTTTTCTTTTTGTCTTTTTGGAAATTTTAGGTGTGGGTTTCAAAGCAGTTGTGCTGCTGCTTTGATCACCTTGAGCAGTGGGCTCAGCAGCAGATACCTGAGGAGCAGTTGTAACTGCTAAAATCTGCTCAGGCACCTCTGCTTGTGTTTTGCAAGGTGCTAACATTCTTGAAAAAGTTTCAGTTGTTAAACTGTTTATTTGAGTAGAATCACCTTGGTTTATTACAGCTAAATCATCCTTACTGAATTTCTTTGCAAAATAGTAACTTAAAAACCTTGGAAATAGTAAGAATGATTTTGTTTCAACATTATTAACCAAATCTTTAAAAATTTCCCGAGAATAGTTAAAATTTTCTCCTTGAAGAATTGCATATCCCAGATTTTGAATCTTTAAAGGGATTTCATTGAAAGAAGTGGTTTTGTTTGAAACACATAGTAGGAGGGTATGAAATAAAAATCTGGTTGCAGAAGGAAAATAACCTTTTTGTAAGGTAAGTTTCTTCATCATTGTGGCTTCATACCCTCTCTCAATAAAGTCAGTTTGCAACTCGTTTTTAGTGAAAGAAATTTTACCTTCTTGATCATCGAGTTGAAAGACGTCTGAAATGGATTGTGGCGTGATTTGGACAGCTTTCCCTTTTATAGAAGAGTGTATGGTGGTTGCAATGTCTCCTTGTTTTTCAAGGGTTGCATTCTTCCAAAACTCCCTTTGGGTTTCCAAATAGATTGGTGCATCGACAGTGAACAAAGTTTTGTACTTTGATTTTGCCATGGTGTCAATGATGGAATCGAAAACATTTGTGGGTCCTGGTTTTGTGAGAAGACCCAGGAGATTGTGGGATGGTTTATATGGAATTTCAGTGGAAAGTGCCTTTTGAGAGGCTGTTTTCGATGAAGATTTGGATGAAGGTTTTGAAGATGACTTCGATTTTGTCATTTTGAAGATGATGATCGAAGAAATTTGTGAAGAAATGAGATGAAAAACTGCTTTGAGAAGAGAATTTTTAAGAATTCAATTCGACAGTAAAACCCTGTTTTGGTGGTGAATGGGGAATTTTATAGGGAAGAAAGTGAATGCTGAGGTGGCAGCCGTTACAAAAGGTCTGACCAATATGTACTGCCCACGTGACAACCCCTGGTGAAAGTGAAGGACAGTACTTTTGTGAAAGTGACTGATGAAGGCATTGGTATGAAGGCAGTGGATGATTTTCACTATCAGTGGATAGCATATCAGTGGATAAGACACTGCTTTTGAACAACAGAGTTTATCAAATGGAATGAGTGAACAGGGATTGACTTTCAGCAGTGGACAGACTTTTGAAGTATAGCAGACTTTTGAACAATCAGTGGTTAATGGCAGACTTATAAGGATTTCAATGAAAAATTTCATTTTTAGCTATTTTTAAGGATGGAGTTTTGATTTTCTGAAAACATTTTGTTGCTTTTATTCATAGAAAAACAAGATGTTGCTTCTTATTCCATGTTCAGCATCCCAATCCTAGAGACCAAGCTTTCAAAAGTGGCTGTATCAAGTGCTTTTGTGAGCACATCAACCAGCTGGTCTTTAGTTGGGACATGATGCAGAGAAATCAAACCTTTTTCATAGCAATCCCTCACAAAGTGATGTCTGATGTCGATGTGTTTGGTGGTTGAATGGGAAACTGGATTTTTGATGATATTTTCTGCTGCCTGGCTGTCCAACATGAGTGGTGTCTTTAAGGCAGTGATACCAAAATCTAGCAACTGATTTTGAAGCCACAGGAGTTGGGCTGTACAGCTTGCAGCAGCAATGTATTCAGCTTCAGCAGTGGATGTTGAAACAGCTGCTTGCTTTTTGCTTTGCCATGAAACTAAGCAATCACCTAGAAACTGGCACCCTCCTGATGTGGACTTCCTTGTGGTGTGACATCCAGCAAAGTCACTGTCTGAAAAACCTGAAAGCTTGATGTTCCCATTAGCTAGATACCAGATACCAAGTGTGGGAGCACCTTTTATGTATCTGAAGATCCTTTTTACAGCAATGAGATTTGCTTTTCTGGGAGCTGATTGACTTCTTGCACAGACACATGTTGCAAACATGATGTCTGGTCTAGATGCAGTTAGGTACAGTAAAGACCCAATCATGCTTCTATAAAGTGTTTGGTCAATCAGCTCATCTTTTTCATCAGACATGACCAGCTTATTTGTTGCCATGGGTGTGTTGCATGGTTTACAATCATTCATATCAAATTTGGTTAAAAGTTCTTTAGCATATTTGCTTTGATGAATGAAAGTTCCATTTTGCATTTGCTGTACTTGGAGACCAAGAAAGCATTGCAGCTCACCCATTGCACTCATTTCAAACTCAGCTGTCATGAGTTCTCTAAACTCTTCACACATTGAGTTACATGTGCTTCCAAAAATAATGTCATCCACATAAATCTGGACAATCATTAAATCCTTCCCTCTCCATTTTAAAAACAGTGTTTTATCAATGGTACCTCTTTTGAAACCATTTGAGAGTAGGAAGTTGGAAAGAGTTTCATACCAGGCCCTTGGTGCTTGTTTCAGGCCATACAAGGCTTTGTTTAGCCTGTAGACATGATCTGGGTAAAATGGATCCTCAAAACCTGGAGGTTGACAAACATACACCTCTTCTTGAATTGTACCATAGAGGAAAGCACTTTTGATATCCATTTGAAACACCTTCATATTGTGGTTGACAGCAAAGGCCAGGAACAGTCTAATGGCTTCCAATCTTGCAACAGGGGCAAATGTTTCATCATAATCAATCCTCTCTTCCTGTCTGTAACCTTGAACCACAAGCCTGGCTTTATTCTTGACAACAATACCCCTTTCATCAGTTTTGTTCTTGAAGACCCACTTTGTACCGATGGGACTAACCTCTTCTGGTAGTGGTACAAGCTCCCATACTTGTTGTCTTTTAAACTGTTGGAGCTCCTCTTGCATGGCTTCTACCCAGCTATTGTCTTTTAGTGCCTCTTGGTACTTGACTGGCTGATGGAGTGATAGAAAACCAGCAAAAAGACAAATGTTTTGGGTTTGGCTTCTTGTGAGCACCCCTTCATTTATGTTACCAATGATTTGATCAGGTGGATGAGATCTCAAGAAGATTAAATCTCCTTGGTATGGTATGATGGCATTTGTTGGTGAAGGCTGCAAATGTGTATCATCTGAGCTAACCACTGCTGGGGACTTTGATGATCCAGCAGTGGCTTCAAAAGGTGGTGGAATAGGAGGTAATGAAGTGGACACCTGCTGACTTTTATCCACTGTTTGAGGACTTTTGTCAGCAGTGTTTGAGGATGTGGAAGCAGTGGTTGATGGGCTACTTTGGTCAACAACTGTTGAGGTAGCAGTGGTTGAGCTTTCACAGCTGTTCAAGGTGCTTTTCCCTTTGTGGCAGACCTTTGAGGGATGATGATTTCATACCCATAGTCTGGTGTTGTATCCTCTGATGGACCTGCACTGTTAGTCTTGACAACAGTATTTTCAAAAGTGAATTTTTCAAGATCAAACAGATCTGCAGGATTTGCTGGGATTTTCATTGATGAAAGTTCATTGAACTTAACATTCAAAGTCTCCTCCACTGCCTTGGTCCGTGTAGTGAACACTTTGTAGGCCTTGGCAGTGGTTGAGTATCCCAGATGATAACCACAATCAATTTTGGCTGCAAATTTTGAAATGGAATCTTTTAAGTTCAAAATAAAGCATGGGCAGCCAAACACCTTGAAATATGAGATCAGTGGTTTGATTTTATACAGAATTTCATAAGCGGTCTTATTGTGCCTGGGGTTTATTAAAACTCTGTTCTGAACATAGCAAGCAGTGTTTACTGCCTCTGCCCAGAAAGTTAATGGCAAACCTGAATCTGCAAGCATGGTTCTGGCAGCCTCAATCAACGTTCTATTCTTCCTTTCCACTACCCCATTCTGCTCTGGTGTTCTAGGGATGCTGTACTGCCTTACAATCCCTTTCTTCACACAGAAGGCATCCAACTCCTTATTTTTAAATTCTGTGCCATTGTCACTCCTGAAGCTTTTCACTGGAAGGTCAAATTGCTTTTCAACCTGTGTTACAAAGTCTTGCAAAATTCCTGCAGTCTCATCTTTTGAGTGTAAAAAGAAAGTCCATGTAAACCTAGAAAAGTCATCAACAATAACCAAACAATATCTTTTCTTTTTGAGGCTCATGACTTGTACTGGGCCAAACAAGTCCATGTGTAGCATTTGCAAACACTGGGTTGTTTTGGACTCTTCAATGGACTTGTGAGAACTTTTATGCTGTTTTCCTTTTAAACAGGAAATGCAATGTTCAGGACATGAAAACAATTTTTGTGGTAGGCCTCTCACCAAACCATTTTTTGAAATTTCTGTGATTGTCTTAAGATTTGTGTGCCCCAGCCTTCTGTGCCAAAGTTCTGACTCTTTGTTAGAGGCAGCTGAGAACAGACAGGCATCAGCTCTGGGACACTCTTTTGACATGTCAACAACATAAACATTGCCACTTCTTTGAGCAACAAGTTTAGTTTGACCAGTTTTGATTATTGCTTCAATCTTTTTGACCATTTCTGGTCCAACAATCCTACAACAATCCTTTGTGAAGAATGACCCAAACCCTTTGTCACTCATTTGTGATACACTCAGAAGGTTGAATTTTAGATTGTCTATCAGATTGACATTTTCAAATTTTACATTTCCAGATTGCACTGTACCAGACCCCAGAACTTTTCCTTTACTATTATTCCCAAAGGATATATCACCCCCTCCATGGATTTTAAAGTCTTTGAGGAGGGCTTTACATCCTGTCATGTGCCTGGAGCCTCCACTATCTACATACCAAAGACTATCAAAGCATGCAGAAGCTCCCTGCACATGAAGTAAAAGGATTAGTTCATTAAGGTCTCCAAAGCCAATAAGGCTTTGGATGGGGTCTCAACAGTGTCTGGGATGGATGCAGAATGATGGACAGTGGTTAGGTCAGGGGTTTGGACTGTTTTAGGACAGTGTTTCTCTAACCACTGTTGTGGGTCCTGACCTATCACCTGCTGGTAACCAAAAGGATGCCTGTTCACTCTGGGTTTAGAGGGCCTTTTGTAGGCCTCATAAACGTGTGGAATCCTTTGGTAAGACTGTTTTTCCTTGCCTTTTCTGAATTGATTAGCAGGGGGTGCATCAGTAACCTGAACATCTCTTTTGACAGATGTTTGGTTCAGCTGTTTTGTGACAGCTGTTTGAACTGGCACAAACAGTGGTTGTTTCTTGGTGAACTTGACAGATGATGATGATGATGATGATGGACTCAAGGATGTTTTAGCCATGTACTCATTCTTTTTCACATCAAAGTTTTTGAGATACACACATGCTTGAGTTTTGTGGTTTGTTTTACCACAAACAATGCAACTTTCTGCTGAAACAATGACACTTGTTTTGTTTAAATCATAAGATTTCAAGTGGAAACAGTCTTTTGTTAGATGATTCCTTTTCTCACAGAATTCACAAAACAAGTTATCAATTTTTTCTTTCTTCTTTCTCTTTTCAGACTCTTTTGCAGCAGAGGTTTTAACCACTGCTGGGATGTCCTTGAGAGGTATGACTTTAGCTTTTGGAGCTTTAACACCATCAGTTGATGTAAAGTCCATAGGCTTGAAATTTTCAAGAATATCACACTCATCAGACCAAGTGGGTTTAAACAGATATTTTTCCAGTTCTTCAAAAGTAGAGGAACTCCTTGTTCTGCCAAGTGTGATTTTGTTACCAAGTTTGTCAGTGATTTTCACTTCTTGGCCATTCTTGTTTGTGGGGATGAACTCAGTGGTTACATCAGTGTTTTCAACAGTGTTTTGAACAGATTTTTCACAAGTAATGCATTCATCATCATATTTTCTATACCCAACCCCAAATTTCACATTACTTTCAATCTGTTTAGCAAGCATCACCTCATATCCTCTGCAGGATTCCACCCATCTTTCACAAGTAATCTGGGTGGATTCCAACTCCTTTTTGCAAACTTGGTATTTTTCTACCATAGTTTGAAGTTGGGTTTTGGTTATGCTTTGCTCTTCTTTCAGACAGCTGATCTCTTTTTCCTTTTCAGTCAATTTGTTTTTAAGTTCTTTTAAAGACTTTTCAAATTTAACCTCATCAGTCAAGATTTTATCCCGAAGGTTTTCATTCACCTCTTTGATGTTAGCAAAAACAATTATGCAATTTTCAGAACACAGTTTTTCAAGAACTTGAGGAGATACCTTGGCAGCTGCCATCATTCACATTGATGATCTTCCTCATCATCAGCTTTCACCTTCTTTTCACCAGCCTTTTCTTCCTTCTCTTCTTCTTTGTCCTCTTCGGACCATGGATCTGTCATTGGTTCAATCAGGGTACCTGAACTTTCTCCCAACAGTAGTTCACCAGCCACAGCAGTAACCACTGCTTCAGTCACCTCATCCACTGTTTCAAAGCTCAGCTAATCCTCCTCAGTTTCAACCCCCTCCTGTATTGACTCTAATGCCATCAAACAAAATTCATTATGAGAAGAATCATTAGAAGCATAGAGTGCAAAATTTTCATCACTAAGATCTTCAGGCATACTGCTCCAGTCAACAAACCCTTGAGTGAAAAAACTTTGTTGATCTGGTTGTACTGCTGCTGGAGCAGTGGTTTGAGGTGCAGGTTGCACTTGTGCCTGGGGAACAGGGGTTTGAACATATTGGATCTGTGGAACAGTAGTTTGGACATAATGTACTGGCACATGGGCAGCAGCATAGTGAGCAGTGTTCACTTGAGCTGCTGGGGCATACTGGGCATAGTGCACAGTGCTTTGGTTTTGAGGTCTAGGATTTGAGCTAGGATGAGTAATTATGGGACCAGTAGTTTGACTCCTACATTCCCTAGCGAAATGTCCCAACCTATTACACTTGTAGCACTTGATTTTCGATTTATCCAACCCAACCCTTAGATTCCCATGCAAACCTGGGAATTTTCGCCCTGTTCTTTTGTAAAATTTGCTAGTTCTAACACTTAGCAAAGCCAGTTGGTGCAGGATGTCCATTTCCTCTAAGTCAGTGGGATCAAAATGTTGTAAATCATTGAGTTCAAAGCTTAGATTATCTGACATCTGGTTTTCGTTTGCAGTGAATGCATAACTTGCAGAGTGAGGATCAGGGTTGTTGAAATTTGCACCAGCAGTTATGTCAATGAAGTGATCATAACCCTGATCCTTACCACTGCTCCCAGATTCTTCTTGACCCAGAAGAGCATTATTACCGAAAGTGTAATCATCAGTAACTTTTCCTGACTCTTGTAACCTCCTTTTCTGGTTCAACTCCCTTTCGTAGGTCAGGAGTCGACCGTGGAGTTGGGTCAAGGTCAGATCCTTGAACTCAGGTGAGTTTCGGGTGACAAAAGCTATGGTGTCCCATTTTTCTGGCAGTGACCTGAGGAACCTGCTATTTTGAGTTGAGTTTGTAAAAGTGGTGTTAACAAGCCTCAGTTCACTGATGAGACAACTGAAACGCTCAAATTCTTGCGTTAGTGATTCACCTTTAACGTAACAAAATGTTTCATACTGTTGGTTCAGGATTTCCCTATTGTTTTCTATGACTTCTTCGGTTCCCCCAAACTGTTCCTTAAGTGCGTCCCATAATTCTTTGGCACTGTTACAGTGTAACAGTCCAGCATATATCTCATTGGGCAGCGCTGATGCTATGATGCTAAACGCTTTAGCATCTAGTTTGATCTTTTGAAAGTCGGTTTCGGTATAATTTTCAACTGGTTTTGGAACGAAATTTTTAGCATCTTCAGCGCTTGGCACTGAAGGATGATCGGAGTGTCGCGCTCCGGTCAAAGATAATATTTATAAGCCCAAATTACCCTTAACAAATAGTTAGTGGTAGTAAGGGGTCGAACCACGAAGAGTATGTGGTTTGTGTGTGGATTCGAATGAATTAAAACAATTGTCACAATTTATGAAGCTTGCTAAAGTATTTTTGTATTTTTGTTTAATTAAGAAATATGGGTTTAGACTAATTGAATTGATTAAATTGATGAACAACTAATGATTAACGATTACGAGAAAATGGTTACTAGAACAATAAGAATAAAAAGGAATCACGCCCGGTTTCGGTAATTGTTAACCTAGGATTTCTACAAGTTTTAGTTTCAACTCAAATGCATTCGATTAACGGATTTAGTGTACCGTGACTTAGGTGCTACTACCTATCAACGCCCCGAAGAACGGACAAAAAGACACTTTGTAATCAACACAAGTAAATCCTAACAACGACAACGTACAATTACATATCACCGTTTCGCAAAGTCATAACTTTTAACATCGTTCGACAATTCACGAATTCGTAACAAATGTAATACTATTGTCAAAAGTTTCAAAAACCAAATACAAATTGTCACTAAGATGAAACAAGAACAAATTGAAACCCTAAAATTAACAACTACCTACACCGGGGTGAAACCGAGATGATTAGCCGCTCATGGTTGATGCAACTTGATCACCGGATGCTTGGAATGCGGATGGAGTCATCTTGAAGCCTTGAGAATGGTGAATGATGAGGTTTGGTGGAAGATGATGATGGTGGAAGGATTAGGGTTTGTGGATGATGGATTAATTGTGATGATGGTGATGATTCTTGATAATGATTTCGGGTTGTAGGTTGATGATCTTGATGTTAGAGATGAAGATAAGGGAATGGTTGGTGAATGATAGATGATAATGGCTCCAAGAACAAGTTTCAAACTCAAAACAAGTGTAACTCCCCGAATTGGAGGCCCTTTGACCAATAGGCATCGAGATTAACCCCCAAAGAACAACAATTCGCGTTTCAGCAAAGCACTACCCGTCGCCGACGGGCTCACCCCCGTCGCCGACGGACTCCCAAAAACCCCTTTATGGCCGACGGCCTAAGTGACTGGTTACGGCTGATTTTGGCAAACGGGCTTATCTAGAGCCCGTCCGGGACGGGCTATACCCCGTCGCCGACGACCTCATGAACACCAATTCTCCATTTTTGATTCCTCGCACTCCCGATTGATCCGTAACACGTTTCGGGGCTCCGGTTTTCGACCCGGTGACTCGTAAAGCTCCCGAAACTCCATCAAACCTGCAAAACACATTCTTGATTAAAAGTAGGCTATTCGAAACTAAAACTTACGTAAAAACGTCAAGTTAAACAATAACGAGCACCGGTTTACAACCACGTATCACATCCCCACACTTGTCTTTTGCTTGCCCTCAAGCAAATCTGTTTTTCACTTTCACGTGGGTCGAACAACGAATACACATCCCATTCCCGAGACAGAGGTTAAGGTCTATTGTCATACAAAAGTTCAAACTCTTTACAAATTTCACATATTTACCGGTTAAGTGAATAATCCCATATAATAATGGTTATCCAAAATTAACCCGCCCGTAAAACTAACAACTCATGCATATCCCTCACAATGTGCTCTCCACTCGGCTTAAAATTGGCTAACATGTATAATGTATTAGCACTTCAACAATTAATCGCTCAAAACCGATTAGAACACGTACCCGCATAGGCTTGCAACTCAATCATTCTCCACCACCGAACACGAATACTAAGCACAAGTCAAAAGGTCTTTGAAGGGTTGTAACGGGGCTAGGCTAAGGGTAGGAAATAGGATATTTTTAAAGTGGCTAAAGTGATGAAAATTCGATTTTTATTACAAAATACTATTCTAGACAAAAGTAGACTATAAACATCACTACAAGGCAACAACTTAAGCCTTTTATTCAACAACTACTAACACTTCTTTTTGTGTTTTTCTCAAAGCTTTTTCAATCTTTTTCGCAACATTTTCTGTTTTTTTTTTCAAAGAATCATAACAACTATACAAACTTAAGCTCCTATAATCGAATTTTCATCACACGGGTTTAAAAAGAAAAGGTTTAAGGGTTATGGGCTATAGGGTGGTCAAACGAAAGGTTTAGGCTCAAAATGGGCGACTAGGGGATTTGTTCGGGTAAGGATAGATAAATGGTTTTAAGAGAAAAGGTTTACCTAATGCCTTAATCATTCTCGTGCTTGTATTCGGTCTATAGTCTCAAACGTATCAAAAGTTGCAAGTTCTACAATACGTGACTAATGGTCCACTCAAACAAAGAAACATGTAAATGTAAATCTATGATATAAAAGTGGCTCAAACCTCACATATAAGGGTATGATATGTGATATGCAGAAATTGCTAGTTCCTTAGGCGGATTATTCCCAAATAACCACCCGCTAAATACCCGTTATGCTTATTAATTTGAACTTGACCATGACAAAAGACCAAATGGGTTGTGACATCCCTCGTTGACTTAGTTACTTGTGCTTTTAAGATAGCTTTTGAGACAAGAAATTTTGAAAAAAATTTTGAAATTTCCCCCATCCCCACACTTGAGGTAAACATTGTCCTCAATGTATAGAATTTAAATGAATGGGTCAAAATCGAAAACTTTTACTACTCCCCCATCCCCACACTTGAGGTAAACATTGTCCTCAATGTGCAAGAACTAGAGTTTTAAAACACACAAGGGATGTGACACGTCTAACCTTCCCAAAATCTCACCCCGGAAAATAAAATACAATGTACAATCCACTTATTCCTAACTAAGAATCAAAGTAAAAGGAAACACATGCACCTGATTTTTGTCGCTTGATACTCATATCTCCTTCATCTCTTCATAAAAACGGTTGTCCCGCGAACATGTTGTACCTACAAATTCTAATCCTTGTGTAGAAGCATGCTTCTCACAACCATCAAAATTTGTTAGTTACCTAATTCTACCCTTTTTATGAAACATATTACCAAGCCATGTGTTATTTCACTTCGATTTATGTGGACAATAATTTACAACAACAATAAACCTAACTCACTTTCGTAGGAATCACGGTTGCATTTAGCTTATGCAACAAGCCCTTTTAAACCCCCCAATAGCTTGGGAGGACGAGAGGTCTCGTGAGGGTTATATAGGGAACACACCCACAACGTTCATTTAACTAGGCGAAAATAAATAACATGAAAAATAAAAAAAAAAATAACGGGAACAAAATAATATACAACAACAACAACAAAAACATACCATACCTCTACCGCTGATATCGCTCGTTTGGATCCACTGGCGGGTTGGGCTGGTATTGATAACCAGTGAGGGACTCGAACATCTCCCTATAGTTATCGAGGGGACTCTGCTCCCCTTGAGGCGGCGGTTGATACGGAATCGGGATAAAGCTAGAACCGACTGCCTCGGGCCAATGAGGGGTGGGATCTGATGGACCTAGTGGATGAGGAAGATTGGGGTAATCAGTCCACCCCGAGTGTTCGGCGTATGGGAGACCGGCTTGAAGGTCTCTTTGATGGCGCTCCTGATCGTGGAGTATCTTGGTGTTGTTAATCGCCATTTGGTGAGAGATAGCCAAAGCACTCCAACGGCGTCGTTCTAATTCCCTTGCTTCATTTTGACGCCTAACCTCATCTTCTTCCCATGCCCGTCTCCGGGCTTCCTCATCCTCTTGCCTCTTTGCCAACTGTTCCATATGTGACCTCTGCATTGCTTGGAACCGTTGTTGCTCTTCCATAAACTGATTCATTCTTTCCCTCTGGGCTTCTTGAGCTGCCCAATACTCTTGCATTGAGGATCCATGGGATCCCTCCCAAGCTTCCCTTCTTCGATTGTATTCCCGTCCTTCACCTATGCAAGCAGAGACATTGTCATATATCTCCTGATGTCCCCGATCAAAAATTTTATAGGAAGGCACCCGTCTAGTGGTCACAAAGCCCGCCACATCTGCATTAATTTCTCTATGCGGCCTCATGTATCTTTGTCGTGGTCTTTGTGGACCGGAGGGTCCAGCTTCCTCCTCTTCATCCCCCATCTCTTCATCTTCTTCCGATTCCGGTGGTGCCCCTGAAGTAAGGAACTCATACTTATGACCCAACCTGTCGGTCACAACATATTTGTTCCCCGAGAGTTTAACTTCTATGTTCCAGTTCTTCTTCATGGAGGCCTTGTTAAGTTCCTCCAACGGTTTAGTTACCCATAGTGATTCCGAAGGTAGGCAACTTTGTTGAACAATCATGGCACTAATGAGGCGTGCGTATGGAATAAACCGCCTCTGGAACGACTCCCGAGTAGCCCACGTATTCATCATCACTATGTGTCTCCATGACAATGTCGGGGTCCCATATAACAAAGAATGCACCACCCTACAATCACCCGCTTTAACACTTCCACGATCACCAAACCTTGCCAAAATGTTCTCAACATTAATCCCTTGGAGAATCTTTCCCTCAATCGTCATGTGCTTTCTCTTTGTCTCTCCCCCATCATGGTAAGGTAAAACAGCCGCAGTCATCTGATCCGGATCACCATTATTCGCATGACTATCCAAGAATTGTTGCATGGTTGGATAGTCATACGCTTGTACCCCCAAGGAATCAAAGCGTGCAATGCGGTTGATGGTTTCGAAAGACATCTTCATTGTCCCGCGAGTTGTCTTCCCGACCAAATTCCATTCCACAGGAGAGCTATCCTTATTCACAAACTTCAGTGTCGACAGCCATTCACATACCTCCGACAAATAGATCCGCGAAGTGTTATCTTCGCACCAATCAAGCACTTTTTCCCATCCTAAACGTTCAAACATCTGCACAATCCCGATCTGACGAAATTCTTCTACGTTCACAACCCGTTCACATAGCACCCTTTCTGGAACTGAAGTGTTCACATTGTTCACCATCTTCCACTTCCATAACTTAGCCTCTAACTTACGGTCTTGATATTCCGATAAAAGTTTTCTCTTCTCCTCATCCCAAACTTCGGCGCTTTTGCTATCCCTAAACTTTGCCCACTCCCAATCTTGTCTGTACAGTCTTGCATCCCCCTCTACGATGGAGCTTAATCGCTCCCACTTCCTTGGTAGTAAACCGGAAGAAGAACCGACTCCTGATGATGAAGCTTGCCCTGTAGTCTTTTGTCTTTTACCACCGGCCATCACTACAATCACAAACAAGCAAAACATCAATATAAACCCAAACCTTTACTAAACTCTCAAACTTTGAACATGATGTGTGATGTTGACATTTTAATTAACAAGTGAATGTAAAATCGCCTCTTTAAACTTCTAAAGTCGCTCACTTTATCATAAACTTATCAATTTATTGTTAATCTTACAATTTCTCATAAATTCAAAAATATATTCAACATCACCTTCATGTTCAATCATGTTCATAACAAGTGTAATCACATCACTAAAGTTATAACATGCTCAAATTCCATCCAAAGCAACTAATCTTACTCAAAATCATGCTAGAACAACATACATTGTCTAAACAACCTACTCTTAAACTAAAAAGTTTAAAATTTCGGAAGAAAAACACTAACATATGATAATCAAGCATAAATTTAAGGAGAATCCATACCTTTGATGTTGTTAGACAAGAAGAACTAAGAAAAGATGGAAAGCAAGCAACTTGATGAACACGCCCAGAAATCTTGCAAACTAGCAAGAATTGATGAAAACCGTGTTAGGGGTTTTGTTCCTCTCGAAAAATTACTCAAAATGGACTCAAGAATCAGGTGATTTGATGGAAGATTGAAGGAGTTATGGAGACTAGAAGTTTTTAGGGTTCTTGGAGTTTTTGGAGAAGATGGATATGGTAGGTGGGTGTTTAAGAGAGAGATGGCAGGGATATAGGTGTAATGTGTGATATGAGGTTGCAATGGGTCGAATATGTGGTGAAATTTGGGTTTAGGACCTGTTTTAGGGAGTTTAGAAGGTGTTTGGTTCGAATCCTTGTGTCAAAAACGAGCTGGCAGCGGATCGCAAAGGACAACCCGTCGCCGACGGGCCTGACCCCGTCGCCGACGGGCAAGGGAAAACGGAAGTGGGGGCGACGGCTTAATGATCTGTCTATGGGTAAAAGTGTGCCGACGGGGGTTTTTAAAGCCCGTCGCCGACGGCTAGTAGCCCGTCGCCGACGGCTTCCCAAGAATTTTTTTTTTTTTTTTTGGAGGATTTTTATGAACTTTTAATAAAGGGACTATGTACAATAAAAATTCCTAAAAATTATTAAAAATCTTTTTGTGATTTTTTATTAGTTAAATTTTAAAAACGTGGAAACCGTTAACGGCCCTACCACCCCCCGAAAAGTCGTGTATTGTCCCTAATACACACAAATAAGTCTTAAAACATACATTTTTGTCTTCCAAACCTATTCGTGATATCCGGACTTCACACAATCAAGAGGATTAGTACGAGACAAAAACGATTAAACACAAGAACACACAAACAATTAAATAGATGGTACATAACTTTACAAAATTTGTTACCGGTCCTTTTCATTCGACCTCGTAAACCGGGATGCTTACCACGAAGCTCACCGATTCCTTGCTTTCCTCTACCTTCTCGTTACCATCAAGAAACGGTTTTAGCCGATGACCATTTACCGTTTGTCGTATCCCGTCCTTCGGGTCCTCGATGGTAACATCACCCAATTGTCCGACCCGGGTGATCACATAGGGTCCCATCCATTTGCTTCGGAGCTTTCCGGGAAAGAACTTGAGCTTCGAGTTGTAAAGCCACACCTTTTGCCCAACCTCGAACTCTTTCTTCCTTAACTTAGCATCATGCGCCTTCTTCATCCCATCCTTGTAATTGGACGCGCATTCATATGCCATTTCCCGTAGCTCCTCCAACTCGCATAGCTTGAGTTTCCTTTCCTTTCCTGCATCATCATATTGAACATTAACTTCCTTAATAGCCCATAATGATTTATGCACAAGTTCAACCGGTAAATGACAATTTTTACCATAAACCAACCGGTAAGGTGTAGTGCCAATAGGTGTCTTATGTGCCGTACGGTAGGCCCATAAAGCATCGTTCAATTTAATTGACCAATCCTTACGGTCCGCCCGCACGGTCTTTTGTAAAATCTCTTTGATTTGCCTATTTGACACCTCAACTTGCCCGCTTGTTTGCGGGTGATAGGGGGTAGCAATCCTATGGTCAACACCAAACCGTTTAAGAAGTTTCCCAAACCGAAAATTTTTAAAATGAGATCCTCCATCACTTATGATAACCCGAGGAATCCCAAACCTTGAGAAAATATCGGTTTGAACAAAATTACACACTACGGAGTGGTCGTTCGTCTTGGTGGCTATTGCTTCGACCCACTTTGACACATAGTCAACGGCCACCAAGATATACAAATTGCCATAAGAATTGGGGAATGGGCCCATGAAATCAATTCCCCACACGTCAAAGATGTCGACTACAAGGATTGGTTGCATGGGCATCTCATCCCTTTTTGAAATACCCCCTAGTTTTTGACACTCTATGCAATTTTTGGCAAACTCATTTGCATCTTTGAAGATAGTAGGCCAAAAAAGACCACTATTTAACACTTTATGACCCGTTTTCTGACCACTAAAGTGACCACCACATGCAAATGAGTGTAGATGCTGCAACACGCTTGGAATCTCTTCGTCATCAATGCATCTTCTTATAACTTGATCCGCACACTCCTTCCACAAATGCGGTTCTTCCAACCAATAGTACTTGATTTGGGACATGAAGTGTTGTCTCTTCCGTCTATCCCAATGTGCCGGTAAGTCACCTGTAACAAGATAATTCACAATGTTAGCATACCAAGGCAACTTATCCAATTTCATAATATACTCATCAGGAAACGACTCATTGATCTCTAACGATTTAGGATCCTCATCAACCATCAACCGGGACAAATGGTCCGCTACCACATTCTCGGTACCCTTCTTGTCCCGTATCTCCAGATCGAACTCTTGGAGCAACAACACCCATCGGATTAACCTCGGTTTTGCATCTTTCTTCTCCATGAGGTACCTAACTGCAGTGTGATCAGAATAAATAATCACTTTACTACCCCATATATATGCCCGAAATTTATCCAAAGCATATACCACCGCGAGTAGCTCTTTTTCGGTAGTGGTGTAATTTAATTGTGCATCCGAAAGAGTCTTACTCGCGTAGTATATGGCAACGGGTTTCTTATCGACCCGTTGTCCCAACACGGCCCCCACCGCATAATCACTCGCATCGCACATAATTTCAAAAGGAAAAGACCAATTTGGCGATTGCAAGATTGGAGCCTCAACCAACTTCTCTTTCAAATTGTTAAAAGCATTTTGGCAATTTTCATTAAAATCAAACGGTTGATCTTTTAACAACAAGTTACATAAAGGCTTGGTTATGTCACTAAAACCCTTAATAAACCGCCGGTAAAAACCCGCATGACCTAGAAATGACCTAACACCTTTAACGGTCGTGGGATACGGTAAAGTAGATATGACTTGTACCTTTGCACGATCAACCTCTATCCCACGACTTGACACCACGTGTCCCAACACTATTCCCTCTTGAACCATAAAATGGCTCTTTTCCCAACTTAAGACCAAACTAGTTTCGACACACCTTCTTAATACTTTATCTAGTTGATCCAAACAAGCCTCAAAAGATGACCCAAAAATTGAGAAATCATCCATGAAAATTTCCAAAGACTTCCCCACCATATCTGAAAAAGATACTCATCATACACCTTTGGAAGGTGGCGGGGGCGTTACATAATCCAAACGGCATTCGCCTAAATGCGAAAGTGCTGTAAGGACAAGTAAACGTGGTCTTTGCTTGGTCTTCCGGATGGATGGCGATTTGGTTATAACCAGAATAGCCATCTAAGAAACAATAAAATTTTTGTCCCGATAATTTCTCAACTATTTGATCAATGAACGGTAAAGGGAAATGATCTTTGGAAGTTGCGGTATTCAACTTCCTATAATCAATACAAATTCGCCACCCGGTTACCGGCCGAGTGGCTACCTCTTCACCTGCGTCATTTTTGACGACTTGTATGCCCGCTTTCTTGGGAACCGTCTGTGTTGGGCTCACCCATTGGCTATCTGAGATCGGGTAAATGATACCCGCATCTAGCCATTTCAGCACTTCCTTCTTCACTACCTCCCGCATGTTCGGATTTAATCTCCGTTGTGCATCTCGAACGGGAGTCACATTCTCTTCCGTGATGATTTTGTGCATCACCACCGAGGGACTAATACCCTTCAAATCAGCAATGGTCCATCCAATCGCCGCCCGATTAGTGACCAAAACCCCCATCAATTTATCCTCTTGCTCCACGGTTAAATTTGATGCAATAATAACCGGGAGCGTGTTGCCTTCACCAACATAAGCATATTTGAGATGCTTAGGCAACGCTTTCAATTCAACCTCCGGAGGCTCTACTAATGACGGCTTCAACTTGGTGTCGATGCTCTCCGGTAAACTCTCAACTTGGTGCGTCCATGTCGGTTTTCCCTCTCTAACCGCAAGCACCTCCAAACTCTTTACTTCATCGCCGATGCTCTTATTCATCTCCACCTGTGACCTGTCAAACATATAACAATCCTCCATTGTGTTTTCCCCATCTACGACTGTGTCGCAAAGATGTATACACGTGTCAACGACGTCCGCCATATAGCATTCATCATCAACTGGAGGGTTCATAAGTCCGGAGAAAACATGCAACCTCAACCTTCGGTTTCCAAATGTCATGTCAACCGTTCCCGTTTTGCAATCAATTTGAGAATTTGCGGTTGCTAAGAACGGTCGACCCAAAATCACCGTAGGTTGCTTGGTTGGGTCCTTGGCCACATAGTCAAGTACTAGAAAGTCCACCGGATAGTAAAAATCCTTGATTTTTACTATCACATCCGAGACAATTCCACGGGGTAGTTTGGGTGTCAAATCGGCTAACACCACGGTGGTGTTTGACGATTGAAGTGGACCAAACTCGTATTGGTCATACAAACTACCCGGTAGAATGCTCACGCTAGCACCAAGATCTAGAAGTGCCCGGTTGATTTTAAAATCGCCTACTTGAATTGAAATGAATGGCGCACCCGGATCTTGGAGCTTAGGTGGAAGTGCACCCGAAAGAATCGAACTCACGTTTTCGGTTAAATCTAATTTCTTTGGAAATTTATGAGTGCGTTTTTGGGTACACAAATCTTTCAAGTACTTAGCATACGACGGTACTTGTTTGATTGCATCCAAAAGAGGTAAATTTATCTTTACTTGTTTAAAAATTTCCAACAACTCTTCTTGTTGTGGACCTCTTTTGTTTACAACTTTTTTCACGGGTCCCTTCAATGCTTCGGGATAAGGGGCGGTATTAGCCTCCACACCCTTTTCCTTAGCCTTGGGGACGGGGATAGTCACAACGGGGGTATCATTGTTCTTTTTCAAGTCATTTTTATTTTGACCCGTTTGACCATTCTCATTCTCATCTTCACTAGCATCCTCCACCACCCCTTCAACAAACTGGGGTGATGGTGTTTTGACACCATTATCAATGACTCGACCACTACGTAAAGTAATTTTATTAATTGGTACCTCACGTGTGTTCCTTGAGTTTGACCCTTGATGCTTAGGGTTCACCGCGGTGTCACTTGGGAGTCTTCCCGTGCTTCCTCTCATTTGAGCCATTTCTTCCGCAAGTTGGCCCACTTGCTTTGCCAATGCCTCATGTGCTTTATCCCTAATCTCGTTTGTCTTTTGAGATTCTTTTTGCATGTTCAACAAAGCATCCATTTTGGCACTCAAATCATCGCCACCGGTTTGATTGTTCGACCCGCTTCCATTACCGCCTTGATTATTGTAATTCCTTTGGTACCCACTTTGATAATTATTGTCTCTACCTTGGTACCCTTGATTGAAATTACGTTGATAACCCCCGTGGTTACCACTTTGACGGTTGTTGTACGATGATCCACCTTGATTACCTTGATTACCCGATTGAAAGTTCGGGTTCATTTGATTCGAAGCGTTACCGTACCGGAAATTAGGGTGATTTCTCAACCCCGGATGGTAAGTGTTGGAGTTCATGTCATATTGCTTTCGGTCCCCATACACTTGATTGACTTCCTCGGTGTAATCACCCGACCCCGTTGGACATTGTTCCGCTCTATGCCCAATATCACCACACTCTTCACACACTTCAAATTGAACCGCGTTCACTTCTTTCTTCTTCATTCGAGCCATTTCCCGCTCTAAAGTAGAAATCCCATCTTTAGAATCAAGATCGGGAAGTGACCGGGAAACGGGATGCTTCTTGGCTCGGTCGGCCGATTCTTTCTCTTTCGAACGCTTGCTCATTCGTTCCAAAAACTCCCAATCATCGTCTTCATGGTTCCTTAGGAGGGTCCCATTGCTTGTGGATTCAAGTCGGTTCCATGTATTGTCATCTAGACCCCGTACAAAGCATTTAACCAACTCCCACTTCTCAATTTGATGATGAGGGCATCTTCGCATCATTTCTCTAAATCTTGTAAAGGCCTCATGTAACGGTTCGCCCGATAATTGGCGAAAAGACCTAATTTCATCACGAGCGTCATCGGTCTTCGCCATTGAGTAGTATTCATCAAGGAACGCTTGTTGCATTTCTCCCCAAGTGCGAATACTATTTGCGGGAAGTGTGAGGAACCATTGCTTTGCCTTATCCTTCAGTGAAAATTGGAATAGTCGAAGTTTGACCTCCTCTAAAGCAAAGTTGTGACCCCCGATAGTGCTGCAAACCGAAGAAAATTCCGTCAAATGTGTATACGGTTCGTCGTTAGATCTTCCATTAAAATGAGGAAGTATGTTGATGTAATGTGGTTTACAATCAAACATCCTCCTCTCACAAACGATTGGTGAGTCGTTCTCGGTGACAACCGGCCTAAAACGATCATTCACTCCCCGTGGAGGTCGTTGACGACGATGTGGACCATTAACTTCTTGATCAACCGGTCTTCTATTATCCCGTCTTTCACCTCTTTGATCATCTCTTCGATTATCCCTTGGGTTACCACCTCCCACAAAACGAGGAATCCGGTTAGGGTTTGCATTGTAGTTGTTATTATAAAACCCATCATTCCGGTTCCGTTGGTCATTGTTTCGTGGTTGACGGTTGTTCCCATAACCATCATTTTTTCCACCTCCGTAACCGTATACGTCGTCCCCAACATAATTGGCATTTTGATAGCCAAATTCCTCATCATCATATCTTCTTGCGTTGTAGACGTTTCCCCTATTCACGTAGCCCCAATCTTCGTCATCGTTGGCCCTATCATCATAATATCCCCCGTCATCTGAATTTTCCGTATGAACACTTACATGTTCCGGCGATTGATAACCGGGAACACTATACGGTTCATCATCGGGGATTGCATTCCTCAAGTCATCGATGTTGAAGAATGGGTCTTCATTTGCGGGATTGCCGCGATCACGATTTCCCCGACGGTCGGAATTGACATTCCGGTCATCTAGGTTAATGGGTAGGGAGTTGTGTCTATGAAGATTTTGTTGTTGAGGTGTTCTTTGATTGTTGTTGGGATTTTGGTTTTGGAAAGGTGGTGTAGGTGGTCCATTGTTGTTGTTACCACCCGGTTGCTCTTAAGGCATGGGTTGAACATTTTGAGCGGGATAAAAGGTTCCTCGGGATTGGAATTGGTTTTGGTTGAGGTTTGGGTGATTGGAGTTTTGGTTTGCCATTGAACCAGTTTCAATGGATGGTGTATGTTGTGGTGTTTGGTTGGTTTGATTAGAAGCAAGTGTTGCTTCTAACCGGCTTGCTAGGTTTCTTCTTGCAACTCGTTCGATTTCCGGTTCCTAGACTAAAGGTGAAGTCCTCCCGGAGTTCCGCGTATGCATGCACTACCTGTAATCTGCACAAGTAACACACCCCGCGTAACAAGGAAAAAGACAAGTACAAAAAGAAAGCTAAACAAATTAAACAGATAATCACACAAATTCAAACAATATCCAAACACAAAGCGCACGCACTGCCCGGCAACGGCGCCAAAATTTGATCGGAGTGTCGCGCTCCGGTCAAAGATAATATTTATAAGCCCAAATTACCCTTAACAAATAGTTAGTGGTAGTAAGGGGTCGAACCACGAAGAGTATGTGGTTTGTGTGTGGATTCGAATGAATTAAAACAATTGTCACAATTTATGAAGCTTGCTAAAGTATTTTTGTATTTTTGTTTAATTAAGAAATATGGGTTTAGACTAATTGAATTGATTAAATTGATGAACAACTAATGATTAACGATTACGAGAAAATGGTTACTAGAACAATAAGAATAAAAAGGAATCACGCCCGGTTTCGGTAATTGTTAACCTAGGATTTCTACAAGTTTTAGTTTCAACTCAAATGCATTCGATTAACGGATTTAGTGTACCGTGACTTAGGTGCTACTACCTATCAACGCCCCGAAGAACGGGCAAAAAGACACTTTGTAATCAACACAAGTAAATCCTAACAACGACAACGTACAATTACATATCACCGTTTCGCAAAGTCATAACTTTTAACATCGTTCGACAATTCACGAATTCGTAACAAATGTAATACTATTGTCAAAAGTTTCAAAAACCAAATACAAATTGTCACTAAGATGAAACAAGAACAAATTGAAACCCTAAAATTAACAACTACCTACACCGGGGTGAAACCGAGATGATTAGCCGCTCATGGTTGATGCAACTTGATCACCGGATGCTTGGAATGCGGATGGAGTCATCTTGAAGCCTTGAGAATGGTGAATGATGAGGTTTGGTGGAAGATGATGATGGTGGAAGGATTAGGGTTTGTGGATGATAGATTAATTGTGATGATGGTGATGATTCTTCATAATGATTTCGGGTTGTAGGTTGATGATCTTGATGTTAGAGATGAAGATAAGGGAATGGTTGGTGAATGATAGATGATAATGGCTCCAAGAACAAGTTTCAAACTCAAAACAAGTGTAACTCCCCGAATTGGAGGCCCTTTGACCAATAGGCATCGAGATTAACCCCTAAAGAACAACAATTCGCGTTTCAGCAAAGCACTACCCGTCGCCGACGGGCTCACCCCCGTCGCCGACGGGCTCCCAAAAACCCCTTTATGGCCGACGGCCTAAGTGACTGGTTACGGCTGATTTTGGCAAACGGGCTTATCTAGAGCCCGTCCGGGACGGGCTATACCCCGTCGCCGACGACCTCATGAACACCAATTCTCCATTTTTGATTCCTCGCACTCCCGATTGATCCGTAACACGTTTCGGGGCTCCGGTTTTCGACCCGGTGACTCGTAAAGCTCCCGAAAAGCTCCTTAAACTCCATCAAACCTGCAAAACACATTCTTGATTAAAAGTAGGCTATTCGAAACTAAAACTTACGTAAAAACGTCAAGTTAAACAATAACGAACACCGGTTTACAACCACGTATCAAAGGAACATGGGGACCATAAATGACAGACCTCCAACAACCTGTGCTTTGTTGAGCAAGGATGTGACCCATCCTCCTCTGCCAGATGTTGTACACATTTCTTTTTAGCTTAGGTGGTTTAAAAAGTGAGCCGATGTTGTTTTTATCATCTTGAGATTGTGACGTCATTCTTGTTGTTTTACAGACACTGAGAAATCAACTTTAATGGTGATTAATCCTTGCTCTGTTTTTCAACGGACGAACAAACGATCAGTATCAACTATTATGAGCCGAACTATTTATGTCAAAATGATTGTTAAATCAAATTTGACTGTCCAAGCTCTGATACCAATTGTTGGATCTGAGTTTGTTTCTGATTGTATTTTCGTTTGAAATTAAGATGGAAATGAAAGAGTTGTGCAGCGGAATTAATATGAACACAAACTTTGCATACAATCAAACGAGAGTATTGCTTTGATCAAGACATTTTTAACAAGGAACCGAATGATTGAATTATCTTTCAACAACGATTACGAGTAATGCTTGAATACAAACTCCCCCTCAGCCAGAGCTCAGCGTTTGTTCGTGCAAAGAAGACGGTATTGCAAGAGCTAATAGAACAGTACAAAGTACTGAACTATTTATAGGCACTAGCAAACCACTGAGCATCTTTAGTTGACATCACCATGAAAATGACATCTAACCTCCTAACAAACTCTAACCTCTGATCTATACAAACACTGATGTACTAACTACTGCTATTACATTTCATTTCATAGAAGACACTTAAACAGCTGCTGCATCCTTCCACTGCTGTGAACCCAGCAGTGTTTGTCCGGATCAGCAGTACTAGACTCAAGGCAGTAGATTGAATCAGCAGAGCTTTGGTCTTCCATCAGTCTTTGACATTGGGCAGTAGATGCAAGGCAGCAGTTGTAGGTCAGCACTTAGTAAGATCAGCAGATAGGAGGTCAGTAGATATGAAACCACTTTCAAGGGGAGAGATTTGTATGTAAACATCTGCTTATTCTGGAGCCACTGCTCTGATCCAGTTTTGGCTTTAATTATCTGTTCCTCTGATAGGGTTCAATCCCAACACAATTCAAACCCGTATAGAACTCTACCCATGTGACCTGTTACCTAACCCACGCACTTCCATATACACGAAAAGAAGAACAAACAAGAACAATAATGTGGCTCAGAAAAGAGGTGATATATCAACCACTATGACTATTTAAGCTGAAACAGGGTCATATTTCTAAGAAAAGAAACCTATGCTTAATCAACTAACTAATCCACTCAAAAGTTGACAAGAATTTATGCATGTATAAGTGAGTGAGGTAACTAACTAGGGTTGCAAACGAACCAAACGTTTGGCGAACATTTCGTGAACCGTTCGGTGGGAAGTTCATTTGTGTCCGTTCGCTTATTAAACAAACGAACACGAACAAGAAATTTCGCTCATTTAGTTAAATGAACAAACATGAACAGAGGTCGTGTTTGTTCGTTTATGTTCGTGAACCTTCAGTAACGTGTTCATTTGTGTTCGATAGTTCATTAGTGTTTTTAGTTTTTATATTTATTTAAATACTTCAAAATTCTGTCAAATTAAATATCTAATAAGTGTCGATGTATTATATTCTGTTCATAAACGATTGTTTGTGTCTATTTGTTTCCATTTGTGTTCATGAACATTAGTTTGTGCTCATATATGTTCGTTAACATTCGCTTTTGTTCGTTCCCTAAAATTAACAAACAAACACAAACGAACACGAACAAGTTCATTTCCTTAACAAACGAACACGAACATAGAATCTCGTTCGATAAGTGTTCGTGAACGGTTCGCGAACACATATATTTCTTAACAAACGAACACAAACATACTCCTGTTTGTGTTTGTTCGGTTCATTTGCACCCCTATAACTAACTGATATAAATAAAAGGCACCCGAAGTAAGAGCTTCAATTTCAACAGTTCAACTCAACAACTGATATCAATGTGCTTAAAAGTTAAAGCATATAAGAAATCAAACAAATATTATATCTAAAAGATTTATAAACAACCATATCGAAATAGAAGCCATAACATAACTTATTTGATCAATGTCGCATTACAAAACCACAGAGATTGCAACTTCAAACCTCAAATACGAATTCAATTCCATAATACTGCAATAATAATAACCCAAACGCGTATGCAGCAATCAGACTGGAAACGTGATAAGTTAGCAGTTTACATTAATTTAAGCAATTAGGCAACAACTTAGGGCTTAAATCAGGAATTAGCGAACCCTAGAACAATACGGAAACATACATATACATATTATAAGTATACTACGAATTAGAAATTTAACCTCAAATTAATATTTGAGTAAACAGGAACGAGAGAGAGAGGGGGGGTAACCTGTATTACGTTGCAGAAATCAAAGCAAGTCTTCAACAAACAAACGGAAAATTTCACAGTTTTTTATGCGGACATTGTTTATATTAATTTTTTAGACTAGAGGGTATGGGGAGGCTCATCCCCATGAGGATGGGCTGCCACGTAGGCGCCACGTCATCATCCCATGGAGGATGGGCCTCCTAGCATTTTGAGGGGGGGGGTGGAGGATGAGCCTACCCCACCTAATTATTTTATAATTTTCTAACTTTTTTTTGTTAACTTAATAAAAACTCCATAAAAATTAAAAAATACAACATAAATAAATTCATTTAATAACATAAAAAAATTACATTTCCTAAAAATAAAAATTACTAATCCTAGAAACGGAAAACATAAAAACGAAAAAAAAAATTACGATACGATTAAAAAACTAAACAGCCTACGTCGTCCATTTTTTCTTAACCTCTTCTTTCATCATCCGATAAACCTCGCGTTCATCCTCCGGAACCGAGTCGAGATCCAACCTCATAATCCTAAAATCCTCCGCTCGAGCATAGTCGGCCGACACGGTTTTCTTGTGACTATATTTTTCGGCCGCCAACTCTTTGAACCAACGGAATTCGGTTATCAACTCGTCCATTTTCGAAGCCGCCCCCTCCACCCGAGCCGCCCCCTCCACTCGAGCCGGCCCCTTTGCGCTTTCCGGCCGCCTCTTTTTTTGCTTTGTCCCTTCCTGTGGGACGTTCGTTCTCGTGAACGGGCAACACATCCTCTTCATATTCCGGGTCGTCGTTTATGTCGATTTGACAACGAGCGTTGGAGCCTCCCGCACTATAACTTCCGGACTCGAAAGTTTTACTCCGTTTGGCGGTGGCGACCTCATTTGGAACCGGCTTCCATTTGTTTTCTTTCTTTAAAACGTTCCATGCTCGGAGGTGCGGGAAAGGCGTTGAATTTTGAGAGTCCCACTTAGCCATAACAAGGTTAAGAATGTCCTCGTCGTTACTCCCGCTAGGAGGACAAGCGTGAATTTGATTATAATACCCGTTAAAGGTATTGATGGTCTTGCTCATTTTACGCCACTTGCCAGAGACGGATTCGACATCACGCATCGGGCCTTGCTCCATAATCCCGTTAAATCTTTCCGTTGTCACTGATGTGCATGTATGGTAATATATTTTTGATGTATATTTTAAGCCCTTCTACACTTTTTAGCCAAGTTTTAAATTTATAAAACACGATATTTACTAACACTAAACACACATATGGGTAAGTGCACCCATCGTAAGCGTAGTATAGTGTTGGTAAGATACCGAGGTCGTCCAAGGACACGAGAGCTTTTAATACCGGTTTATCCTCAACGTCTAATCAAATCAAAAGTTAGAAAAAGGTTGTTAAACTAGAAAAATAAAACTAACTAAAATGCTGAAAAATAAAATAAAAATAAAAACAGATAGACAAGATAAATCACTTGGATCCGACTCGTGTGTAGTGTAACCTTTGATTATTTTACGCACTTTTGCACTTTTTAAGAGATTATCTTAGTTATTGTAGTAGGCCCCTCTTTTGAAGGTGACGTTACCCTCAACCAAGTAGTTTGAGTCAGCAAGGATCCAATCCTAAAGGGTCGGATTTTGAAGGTGACGTTACCCTCGGCTAAGTAGTCTGAGTCAGCAGGGATACAGTCCTAAATAGCCGGGTTAAAGTTTTAATAGTAGCTTACATATGAGGGGAACAAAGAGTTTGGACCCCCGCCATCCAATACCGGTGGGTATTGAAGGAGGTCCTACTAAATTTGACCCAGGTCCTTGCAGGATCTATACACTGAACAAGGCAAGACTCTTACCAAACCGTTCCCTTAACCCCCGACCAGGTAGCCAACATATCTCCATATAGACCGTGGAGATATGAATGGTGAAAATCTTTTATTTTATATAGACAGTAAAATAATGCCAAGACACCACGGACAAACGATAAGGAAGAATCACCTTCAACATAAGAAACTAGTTATTAAAGTCATTAATACATAACCAAATAAAAAGTGCGAAAAGATTAAAAATAAAAAGTATTACACTAAACATTTGTCTTCACCAAGTGATGTAAGAGACTTAGGCAAACATGGCCTTTGATTGTCAAGAACTTTTACGATCAATCTTGGATCCCGAGATGACTCACACACTCTATGATGGATGATGGATGATGGTGGTGGATGATGGTGTTGTGATGGTGGTGGTGGGTGGGTGAAGTGTGAGAGAGGTGGTGTGCCAATGGATGGTTTGCAAATGAGCCAAGCACCCCTATTTATAGCCTGAACAGCAGCTCGGGCACGGCCCCGTGTCCATTGGGCACGGCCCTGTGTCCATCATACTTCTCTTTCTTCATTTATTACAGTTTGTCTGCATTAGTTGACCACGCCCCTGTGTACGCTGGGCACGGCCCCGTGTGCAGAAGCGTATCTGTACTATCAAGATTTGCCTGGATTCTGCGAATCTTATAGTTGACCAAGGCCCCGTGTCCGCTGAGCACGGCCTCGTGGTGGGCGATAGAAGCTTCCACAGCTTTGTCTTTTCTGCAGACATTTGGGCACGCCCCCGTGCTCACTGAGCACGGGGCGTGTTTAGCCTTCTGTTCTCTTGTTTTTGCTTGGGAAGATGCTGTCGGGGGGTCGGGCATGCCACGTTTGTTCCTTTTGTTGTATTTATGTTAGATTTAGCTGCATTTTTGCCTCTTTTGTTCATTTGAGCTCATTTAATCCTGAAAATACAAAAGGAAGACAAAAACACACTTTTTCTAACATTAGTACTAAAAAGGGTTAGTTTTATGCCACAATTGATGTAATTTATATGTTGCATTTTGTGCACATCAAATACCCCCACACTTGAATATTTGCTTGTCCTCAAGCAAAACTCTTTATAATGTGGCTTTACACTTCCCAAATGGAATGGGTAGAAGAGGTGGTTTTTGGGCTTGTCATAGAGTGTCGGGATTTACAAGATTCTTTATTAAGTTTTATTTTTATTTATTTACAATCCTATTCGTCATGATTTATTTAAAACATTACATAAGATAAATTACTTATTAGGGCATAACATGTCTTTTTAAAATTCCATTTATATACAAGTTCACATACCTCACGGGGAATCACTCAACACTCGGTCGAAGATGTATTTTAGTGAAACACTCGAGAGCGGCATGGAACTTACTCCTACCATAGGCTTGCCAAGCAATCAATCCTCCTCCTTTTTAACTATATACCTTTGTAAACATCAAGAGCACTTTTGGGTGAAGGGTTAGACTTGGGTTAAAGGTAGGTGGTTGGGTTAGTGGTTAGTAGAAAAAGGGGCGGAAGACGTAAAAAACGCCGGTTTTCTTAAGACTTGTTATTATTTTGTGACTTTTTATTTTGATGAAGCACTTCTTCAAACAAAGTTCTTTTTGATAGACTTGTTTGTTTATTCCTTTTGGCTTAATCATAATCATCATCTTTATTTTTTTTTTATTTTTTTTTCAAGTCATAAGAAAAACCAAGCTTTGTTACTAAAATAAAGGGTTTAAAATGAAAAAGGGTTTTGGTGGGTAAAAGGGTGTTTGTTTTGGGTTAAGAAATGAAAAGGTTTAAGCTCAAATGGGTTAACTAGGGGGATTTTGGGTAGGTGGTAAAAAAAATAATGGTGTAAAAATAAAAAGGTTAGTCCTAATGCCTCCATCATATACTTACTCAGGTTTAAGTTGGTAAGGACCGGAAATGTATCGTCGTGGCAAGTTCTAGAGTCGTAAGAACCAAGCGGCTATTCACACAAGAAACGAAAAAATGAGCATTTAGTTTAAAGATATGTATTTGTATGCTCAATAAAGGCTCAAAACTCACTTTTTGTGGGAATACGTTTTTATGTGATCAAGTATATATAATCAAATTTTAACTAAACTTGTTATGCCGTTTCATAATTTTCTTATGTTGGTTCTTTTTATCACGACGCTATTGGTTGTAAATTTGTAAAAATATAACTTTTTTTTTATCTTGAAATTCTCAAATAAAACCTAGACAAGTAAAAAAAATGAAAAAAAAAAAATTTTGAAAAAAAATTTGGGGTGATTAGCGGTTCCAATAGAGTTTTGTGTAAGGCTTGTAATTAGGACTTGCAAGATTCAAAGTTTTAGCATCCCCCCCCCCCCACACTTAAATTACACATTGTCCTCAATGTGTTCCAAAAATAAGTTTTTCGGTTGATTAAAATGTGTAAAAGTGGGTTAAAAACAAGATTTTATGTTACTGGGTAGCTGAACACGGGGTGGTGTGGGCTGAGCACGGCCCCGTGTCCAGACTGCCATTACCAAAAGTAAACAAAAGGCTGGGCACGGGGGCGTGTTCAGTGAGCACGGCCCCGTGTCCAGTTACCTGAACTGGGCATTTTCTGTAGATTTTCGGGCACGGGGGCGTGTTGGGTTGAACACGGCCCCGTGCTGAACTTGCTGTAATGAAGAAAAATTGTCGAGAGATTCTGTTTTTGTGCATGGGGTGTTGGTTCAAGCTTCCCTTAATATCCTTCACCATCCCGAGTGTGTTTTTATTCCTAAAAATTAAAACTAAACTAGAAAGCATAAAAAAATATTCTAAACTAAACTAAGGATAGTTCCGCGGAATGCCTCCGTGGTGCGCCACGTTTATAAAGGTCCTTGGCTAGACCCACCTTATCAAGTGGTTCTGGCTCATCTTCAATTAGGGGGTCGTCATTGCCGAATGGATATTTCATTGATCGCTCAAGATCGGCACTTCTTTTGAAGGCCCCTAACTGAATGGGTAGATTGTTATGCTTCTGATTTTTCAAAGCTTCGTGGGTTCTTACAAAAGGTTGTCCCAACACTAGAGGAGCGTCATCAAGGATGACAAAGTCGGTTGGGATTACCATTTGATTTGTTTGAACCAAGACATCCTTAACTATACCGATTGATTTTATCACTTTCCGATTAGATAGAAAAATGGGTATTTGAAGTGGAGAAAAATCACTAATACTTAATTTTTCAAAAATATAGTTGGGCATTATATTAACACAAATATCTTTATCAATCGTAATATTACTAATAAAGGAATTTTGAAAAAAAAAACATGGAACCGGTGTAATGTTGATTTCAAAAGGGTCTTCTTTTATTAGCAAGGTTTGATCATTTGTTAAGTTAATGTTTGTTGTTTCGTCAATTTTAGTGTTAGTGTTTAACTCTTTTAAAAACTTAGCATGAGTGGGAATTAAACAATGATTTTCGAAAGAAGGTGACAAGAGATTAATTTCTTGAAAATTAGACTCTTCTTGAATTTTAACGTTATCGGACTCACCTTTTTCGTTGTTTAACTCATGTGTCGGTTTTTCACTTACTTGTTCTTTCATTTTTACCTCTTCAACTATTTCTTCGTTATTATTACAAGTTAACTCTTCTCTTGCGCGGGACTCCTCTTACCTTGCGCGAGATTCTTTTATGTAACGTTCAATAGTTTTAAGGTGTCCTAGTATCTTTTCGGTCACTTCGGTGATAGAATAAGGATCGGGATCCTCAAAGCTTGAATCCGGTTGTTCGATCCTTGGTTCCTCATAGTACTCATATGAAGTAGATGGTTCGCACCATTGTTCTTCATTGTAAGTATATGATGGATAAGGGTCGTAATTTTGTTCTTCATAATACTTATATGAGGTGGGTTGTTCACGCCATGGTTCCTCATAATAAGTATACGAAGGTGGTGGCTCATATCTTGGTTCCTCAAAGTATGAGTATGAAGGCTCATACCTTGGTTCATCAAAATATGAGTATGAGGGAGGAGGTTCATACCTTTGGTCTTCATAGGATGTGTATGAAGTCGATGGCTCGTACCTGGGCGCCTCATAGTAGGTGTATGAAGTGGATGGTTGAAAGAAGTTACAATATCGAACCAAGTGTGGGTTACCACAATTAGTACAATAGTCTTCCCTATAATCATCCTCCTCATAGGTGTAGTTGTAGCCTCCTGAGTATTGATCCATGAGAATCACTCAACAGACCACAACAGAGTCTCGAGACCAGAAAACAAAACTAAAAATGGAAACAGAGGCTGGACACGGCCCCGTGTTCAGTGGACACTGCCCGTGTTCAGGTTCTGTATCTGGGTGTTTGAATTAAAGTTACTGGTTTTGTGCAGCACGGGGGCGTGTTCAGTGAGCACGACCCCGTGTTCAGACTCTGTATCTGGGTGTTTTATGAAAAATGTGTAGCACGACCCCGTGTTCAGTGATCACACTGCCCGTGTTCAGGCTACTGTAAATGCAAAACTAGACTAAAATGCAGAAAAATGTGCGCGCATTTTGAAAAAGTTTTGAAAAACTGATTAGGCCGTCGATTTTAAGCTTTTTTAAAATCCTTGTATCCCCGGCAACGGCGCCAAAAACTTGATGTGCGTGTTGTGTAATATATTTTAAGCCCTTTTACACTTTTTAGCCAACTTTTAAATTTATAAAACACGATATTAACTAACACTAAACACACATATGAGCAAGTGCACCCATCGTGAGCGTAGTATAGTGTTGGTAAGATACCGAGGTCGTCCAAGGACACAAGAGCTTTTAATACCGGTTTATCCTCAACGTCTAATCAAATCAAAAGTTAGAAAAATGTTTTTAAACTAGAAAAATAAAACTAACTAAAATGCTGAAAAATAAAATAAAAATAAAAACAGATAGACAAGATGAATCACTTGGATCCGACTCGTGTGTAGTGTAACCTTTGATTATTTCCGCACTTTTGCACTTTTTAAGAGATTATCTTAGTTATTGTAGTAGGCCCCTCTTTTGAAAGTGACGTTACCCTCAACCTAGTAGTTTGAGTCAGCAAGGATACAATCCTAAAGGGTCGGATTATTGAAAGACAATTAATTAAGTTATTAATGCATAATGTGGTAGGCCCCTATTTTGAAGGTGACGTTACCCTCGGCTAAGTAGTCTGAGTCAGCAGGGATACAGTCCTAAATAGCCGGGTTAAAGTTTTAATAGTAGCTTACATATGAGGGGATCAAAGAGTTTGGACCCCCGCCATCCAATACCGGTGGGTATTGAAGGAGGTCCTACTAAATTTGACCCAGGTCCTTGCAGGATCTATACACTGAACAAGGTAATACTCTTACCAAACCGTTCCCTTAACCCCCGACCAGGTAGCCAACATATCTCCATATAGACCGTGGAGATATAAATGGTGAAAATATTTTATTTTATATAGACAGTAAAATAATGCCAAGACACCACGGACAAACGATAAGGAAGAATCACCTTCAACATAAGAAACTAGTTATTAAAGTCATTAATACATAACCAAATAAAAAGTGCGAAAAGATTAAAAATAAAAAGTATTACACTAAACACTTGTCTTCACCAAGTGATGTAAGAGACTTAGGCAAACATGGCCTTTGATTGTCAAGAACTCTTACGATCAATCTTGGATCCCGAGACGACTCACACACTCTATGATGGATGATGGTGTTGTGATGGTGGTGGTGGGTGGGTGAAGTGTGAGAGAGGTGGTGTGCTAAGGGATGGTTTGCAAATGAGCCAAGCACCCCTATTTATAGCCTGAACAGCAGCTCGGGCACGACCCTGTGTCCATCATACTTCTCTTTCTTCATTTATTGCAGTTTGTCTGCATTAGTTGACCACGCCCCCGTGTCCGCTGGGCACGGCCCCGTGTGCAGAAGCGTATCTGTACTATCAAGATTTGCCTGGATTATGCGAATCTTATAGTTGACCACGGCCCCGTGTCCGCTGAGCACGGCCTTGTGGTGGGCGAAAGAAGCTTCCACAGCTTTGTCTTTTCTGCAGACATTTGGGCACGCCCCGGTGCTCACTAAGCACGAGGCGTGTTCAGCCTTCTGTTCTCTTGTTTTTGCTTGGGAAGATGTTGTCGGGGGGTCGGGCATGCCACGTGCGGAACAAGAGAACGAGAGAACACGGGGCCGTGCTCAGCGGACACGGGGCCGTGGTCAACTATAAGATTCGCAGAATCCAGGCAAGTTTTGATTGTACAGATACGCTTCTGCACACGGGGTCGTGCCCAGCGGACACGGGGGCGCGGTCAACTAATGCAGACAAACTGTAATTAATGAAGAAAGAGAGAAGGGTGGACACGGGGACGTGCCCAATGGACACGGGGCCGTGCCCGAGCTTCTGTTCAGCCTATAAATAGGAGTGCTTGGATCACTTGCAACTCATCCCTTGGCACACCACCTCTCTCACACTTCACCAAACACCCACCACCATCACAACACCGTCATCCACCACCATCATCCATTGTCCATCATAGAGTGTGTGAGTCGTCTCGGGATCCAAGATTGATCGTAAGAGTTCTTGACAATCAAAGGTCATGTTTGCCTAAGTCTCTTACATCACTTGGTGAAGACAAGTGTTTAGTGTAATACTTTTTATTTTTAATTTTTTCGCACTTTTTATTTGGTTATGTATTAATGACTTTAATAACTAGTTTCTTATGTTGAAGGTGATTCTTCCTTATCGTTTGTCCGTGGTGTCTTGGCGTTATTTTACTGTCTATATAAAATAAAAGATTCTCACCATTTATATCTCCATGGTCTATATGGAGATATGTTGGCTACCTGGTCGGGGGTTAAGGGAACGGTTTGGTAAGAGTCTTGCCATTGTTCAGTGTATAGATCCTGTAAAGGACCTGGGTCAAATTTAGTAGGACCTCCTTCAATACCCACCGGTATTGGATGGCGGGGGTCCAAACTCTTTGATCCCCTCATAAGTTAAGCTACTATTAAAACTTTAACCCGGCTACTTAGGACTGTATCCCTGCTGACTCAGACTACTTAGCCGAGGGTAACGTCACCTTCAAAAGAGGGGCCTACCACATTATGCATTAATAACTTAATTAATTATCTTTCAATAATCCGACTCTTTAGGATTGTATCTTTGCTGACTCAAACTACTGGGTTGAGGGTAACGTCACCTTCAAAAGAGGGCTCTACTACAATAACTAAGATAATCTCTTAAAAAAGTGCAAAAGTGCGGAAATAATCAAAGGTTACACTACACACGAGTCGGATCCAAGTGATTCATCTTGTCTATCTGTTTTTACTTTTATTTTATTTTTCAGCATTTTAGTTAGTTTTATTTTTCTAGTTAAAAACCTTTTTTCTAACTTTTGATTTGATTAGACGTTGAGGATAAACCGGTACTAAAAGCTCTTGTGTCCTTGGACGACCTCGGTATCTTACCAACACTATACTATGTCCACGATGGGTGCACTTGCCCATATGTGTGTTTAGTGTTAGTAAATATCGTGTTTTATAAATTTAAAACTTGGCTAAAAAGTGTAAAAAGGGCTTAAAATATAACACACCTATTCTACCCTCCTCGATAGCCGTGATATGTCGCACGTGACGCATATTCGAAACGAAACCCGATTATCGCAACGCAAACTGGGGAATGTAAATACGTATATACGACCTTTTGTGATTAATTATAATAAGTATATATATGAATATGTGTGGATAAAACTATCGCAACGCTCAACACGCGAATCGAAACGACAAAACTCAACTCGCCGAACACTTGGATCGAGTGGCCACCCGATCGGATTGCCACCCAATCGAGGCGTCACCCGATCGGGCTGCCATCCGATCCGTGGCATGGAGTACCCTTTTCTCCTCTTCACCTATAAATAGCCCTTGTCACATCACTTGAGTAGTGATGTGACAGCTCTCACTCGACTAGCACGCTTTGGGGCTATTTTCTCTCAACTTCTCGCGATTCTTGTAAGTTTTCAGCCTGAATCTTGAACTTCTATGATCTACACGCACTTCTTCATCATTTTCTCATTTGAATCTCAACTTTTAACCGTGAAATTAACGGATTTGAGGTATTCTAAGGTGATGTCATCATGGAGTTCTTATGAACTTCAAGTTTTGGCATCATTCCACCATGAATAACTCAGATCTGAACGATTTCAACAATATTAAACAATGGTTTCACTCAGATCTAAACACTTCCATGGTGAAAAAGGATTGGAAGATGGTTTCTCACTTTCTTTTAACTCTTTTACACTCTATGCACTTAAAACCGATAGAATCGGAGCTTGTTCTGATCTTCTACTCTCCCTTAGTGATGTATCGGCTCAAGATCTGGTTTCTATCTAAGAGACAATTGTTGGTGCACTACATCTGTCGACTTCATCTTGTATCGAGTCTAGTGTAGAATAGGTTAGTTCTGGACACGAGAGTCAAGAAATCTGATTAATGCTGATTTCGCTCCAAGTGACATGGTGTCATTGGAGCGAAACCTCTTGTTAGACTTGATTTCGCTCATAGGGTAATAGATGATTTCGCTCGTGTGTCTAATGCTGATTTCGCTCATGTGGTTATGTATGTAAAAGTGAAATCACGAATGTTATAAATAGCTGTCATTAGAGCGAAATCAGTTAAGTGTTAGGGTGTGTGTTTTCTTCCGGTGAGCCACGAAGTGCTGCCGAAGTCTTGTCAGAGCTGTAAACGTCATCAGTATCAATAGAATCAATAGTTTAAAGGTGAATACTTGCTGAATTGAACCTGATTTGTTTGTTTCCGCCGCTCAAATCAGGAAAAGCTCTTCTGATTGACTCAATTAGATCAGAGAACGATCCTAGAAGTGGTATCAGAGCTAAGGAGGAAGAGCTCTTGCCAATTCAGCCGAAATTTCTGATTTTCTACCTTTTCTTCACTAATTTTTGCAATTTGACCGAGGAGAAATGATCGAATTGGTCTGATTTTTATACATCTTACTCGGAATTAGTGTCTAACAAATCCGTGAAAGTTTCAACAGTTAATTCAAAGTAAAACTTGTCAAAATAGTGATTTCGCCTGAAACGATCTCGAGAAATGATGACGTCATGTGTTAATTTCGCTCTTAAGTCATAGCTGATTTCGCTTATTTGATCACCTTGATTTCGCTCATAGCAACACTTAATCTGCTATTTCGCTCCAAAGGTCCATCTAATTTCGCTCATAGTGACATATCATTCTTGGGATTTCGCTCTTGTGTCACGATATTAGTGATTTCGCTCATTTGAACATAGTGATTTCGCTTATAAGGTCATAAACAACATAGTTTCGCTTTTGTGAACACCTGATTTCGCTCATAGGACCATCCAGAGTTCTGATTTTGCTTTTAAGGACTGTTGTGGGAAAATCTTTGAAATTGACAAATGGACGAAGATTTTTACAACGCATTCGCTACACCGGTTACCTCGATGAGTATTGCATAGAACACGATGTTGGAGAACGAAACGGGAACGATGCAAAAACCTCCGAAACTCATGAACATCGAGGAGTACAAGAGTTGGGAAGAAAAGTTTGAAAACTGGGTACAGGCAAATTATCTAGATGCATGGGAGAATGTCGAAACAAAATACGTTAGACCAATGAATGACGATGAAGAGAAAATTCCAATTAAAGATCTGAGTGCTGAAAACCGGAAGAAATACAAAGATGAGAAGATGATGTTAAGTCTTATTCAACAAGCAGTTAAAGAAGACATCCTGGTTTTATTACAACATAATGGAACATCTTATTCAATATGGAAAGCATTAAAGTCAAAATTTCAAGGTAGTGAGGAAATGGTCAAGAACAAGAAGTCATTACTGAAGAAAGAGTTTGATTTGTTCCGAGGGTTGAAGAATGAGGGCACTAAGCAAATCATTGAAAGATATTGCAATCTGCTTGCTAACATGAAGAGGTTGAAGATCAATACAGACAATGAGGAATTGATTGAAAAATTATCAGATGCATTACCGTATGAAACGTGGGGTACTTATCTCATGATGCTCAGAAACAAGAAAGGTTTTAAAGATTTGGCACTGAGCAAGTTTATCGAAAAGATTGAAGCTCAGGAGATGGAGCAGAGAAAGGTTATAAGAATGAAAGATTTCGACGGTGAACAAGATATCGGTCTTTACTACAAAGGTGGTGTTAGTGATAAACCCACCAACTTGTCACCGAAAGTTCAAACAGCATTCAATGCAAAGAGTCCATCTGAAAGTTCATCCAAAGGATCAAGCAGCAACACAAGTTTTTCATCATTTCCATCTTTTGATCCGAACGTTTCAACAACAAGAAATGGCAAAAAGCTTCAATGCAACATTGTATTGAACATTGAAAATGATCAGGAATATTCTGAAGAGTTAGCAAAAAGCCATATGTCTTTATTGGGAACTGTTCTTGAATCTTATGGTAGTTTTGTTGCAGGTCGAATCGGGAATCCAATGCTGACAAAGGAAGATTACGACCAGATCGATGCTGAAGAGATGGAACTGATGGACATAAAATGGTGCTTGGCCAGCGTGTTGAGGAGAGCTGAGAAATTCAAGCAAATCACTGGAAGAGATGATCTTCGTGAGGCTGGTGTTTCTACTTTAGGTTTTGACAAATCTAAAGTCACTTGTTTTCGTTGCAGGGAGAAGGGTCACTTCAAGAGAGAGTGCACAAATCGCGAAGCAAGTGGAGCTCAGAATACTTTTAACAACAACAATGATTACTACCGAAAAGCCATCTACCATCAAGTTGCTCAGCAACCATCTCAACAACATCAACATCAAGCACAAACTGCACATGGAAGGAATGTGATTGAAGATTCTGGAAAGAGAGCGTGTGTGGTGAATCAAGATGAGAAGTCTTCAACAGCATTCAACTGGGATAAATATGTATCAGCTGATGGAAAAGCTTGTGTGATTGATCAAGATGATGAAAAGCTACCCGAGGGATTTAACTGGGCAAATTTCAATTGGGATAATTATATTCCAGACAAAGATTCAAATCACAAAGCATATGTTGCTCGAATTGAAGAGGACAGTGATGATGATACTGAGTATTGGGCGAGAAAATTCGATGCTGATATGAAACTGATTGCTGAGAGTGAAGATGAAAAAGCTAAGAAGAAAAAGAAAAAGATCAAGACACCAGTGAGCAGTGATGACGAAGAAATTCCAGTGATCAAAAGGAAAGTAAAGGTTGAAGTTCCAAAGTTCAAAGTTGATGAAGAAGTTGATGCAAAGAAGATTCCAGTGAAGTGTGAAAACTGTGAAGCTGTGAAGAAGCAGAACAGTACACTGATCTATAACTTGAATAGTTTGAAGGAATCTTACGATGTACTGAACAAAGCAATGAACCAATACAATCAAACAAGTGAAGAACAAGCAACAGCAATGAAGACACTTCAAGGAGCTTTCATGATAAAGCAGAAAGTTGTGAACAACTACATCGAGAAGTGTGCTGTGCTTGAACAAAAGCTGGAGACACAAAGAATTGAGACTGAAAGACTAAACCAATTGTTGAAAAGTTACTCATGTACTTCTTATGTCATTGACATGATCTATCCAACTGCTGAAGGATTGAAGGCATTTGAAGAAGATGAGGTAACTGAAGAACAGAAGATTTCTGAAGAAAAGACTCTTGAAAAGAAGAAAGCAAAGAAGAAGGATACTAAATTGAATGATTCTGGTAAGAAACAAAGTTTCGGTTACAACAAGTGTCCACCCCCGTTTGAAAATGGATATTCTCCAAGAAATCCAAATTCAGAAAGAGTCGAAAAGGCTACAAACTTACAATGGGAGTCGGAGTCGTCAGTCAATTTGCCAGAAAATATAGATGTCACGTTTACATCATCTGACACTGATCATGAGTCCGAGTTAATAAAGAAAGTTGTCAATCAGGTGTTGGATAGAGATGAAACTGAGGAGTCAAAGTTGGAGTCAAATTCAGAGTCAAAGTCAGAGTCAGAGTCAAAGTCTGGTTCTGAAAATTCGAGTTCGACAGTCAATAGTCCAAATTCTTCGGTTAAAAGGGTTTACAACAAAGAATTCCTGTTATCAAAGTCTAATTTGAATGACGAAACGTTTAAAGTTGCATATACTTTGAATGATTCTGACAAATTATATTTTGATGAGGAATTTTCAATAAGAGGTGTCAAAATTGAATTGATCAAAAAGGTTTTCAAACTAACAGAAATTAATATTTCTGAAATAAAAGATTTAAATCTTAATGGTAAATCTAAACCTTACACCTCAAGAGTACAACAAAGATTAAACAAGAAAAAAGGTTACAGTTCTAGTTCTGGTTTTCACAAGAAACCAAACCCTAACCGTAATTTCAAAAAGAAAGGTCTTGGTTTTACTTCTACAGAAAACCAGAAAAATGAAAAATATGTTCGTGATTTTAAAGCAAAAATGACATTTGTTTCAGGAACTAGCTCTGAAGAGGAAGAAAAGAAAGAATTATGGAGACAGTCAAACAGTGAGTTCCTTGCAAAGAAGCAAGACGAAATGAAGAAGATGGCTGAGCAGAAGAAAGATACGAGAACCTGTTTCCAATGCAACAAAGTTGGACATATTGCCAGAGAGTGTTCAAAGGCAATACAATCAAAACAGGGAGTTTCTCGTAAACAGAAAGAGAAAGTGATTGAGTTTGAACCACCAATTGACCGAACCAAATTATTCAAAAACTCAAAATTTGAAATTGGTGAATGTTCAAACAAGTTTTACAACAAAAGAGCTAAATCTGACAACCAGAAATGGGTGGTTAAGAAGTCTGGAGGTAGTTCTAGTGATGATTCTGATAGGTCGAAATCAGAGGAGCTATCTTCTGGCAATGAATCTGATTCCACAAAATCAGAGGAGCCACAGGTTGTTTCAAAAAGTGAAGAATCAGTTCTGACTGTGGATGATGAAAATTTTCCATCTCTTCGGACTGAAAATTATAAAAAGAAAATTGGTAAAGTTGAGATTTCAAACCAATTTTATGATGACAAAAAGGTTTTCAATGTAGAAAAGGCATTTAATCCCACTGTGAAACACATTTTTGGTAAAATGATTGATCGAAAAGTCAAAGGGGTTAAAGAGTTTTATGAGAAAAAGACGAAGAAAGATAAAGTTGAACCATCCCTGGTTTGTGACTGGGATGGTACATATTACGAACAGTAAGTCTGTGGACTTGCCGGAGATCCCAAGTTTGTAATCGTGGATCAGGAATCGGCATCATTCTTGTTAAGCCTGTTTTTGTGAAATTTTTAAAGATTGTTGAAATGTTTACAGGTGAAGGACTATGCCGGAACTCCCAGGTTGGTAAGTGTGGAGTAGGTATCGGCATTCTTCTTGAAATTTACTTTGATAAGTTCATCGTACAAGTGATACAGAGGTTTGTTTTAACATTGTAATTACTCAAGGTCATTAATTTGAACTTGATGTAATTTTCATACAAATGGTTGAAAGTCAATTTGATGAACCATGCCCCTACAAATGGTAAAAACAAATTTATTTTCCGGAAAAATCATTTTGATTAAAATAAACTTAAGTGTTTTGAAATCTAAATGAGAAAATAGTTTGTTGAAATGGGGAGTTCTGATTGTTTATGCCAAGTGAATGGCGATTTGAAGCAATTTGATATCAGTTGTCACATTGTTTGTACAGTTTGTTTTCATATATTCGTTAAAGTGTTTGTATTTTAGGGGGAGTAGAAAATTTCAGAAAATTCAAAAACATTAGAAAATTTGAAAAAGACAAAAACATGATAAAATTCAAAAATGAGTTTTGTTGTATAAAAGAGGAAATGATAGTACATCAGTGGACTATCACAACATGCTAAAGAAATGGAAAGTAAAAATGTGATAAACGGTCTCACTGATGACGTGTCAGTAGGTTTTTGCACATTTAGTAGATTGTGACGAGATATAAACCTAAATTTCAAACTTGCTTATATCGTGGGGAAACATCTCTCGGATATATGGGTAACCCCCGAAATCTTGTTTGAAAGGTCCCTCTTTCTGAGATACTAGGTCTTTATACTCAGTGATATCTGGGGTATTATCCCGAGACTTCTGATTTTGCGAAAGCAATGGCCTAGTCCCCGAAGAATACTTTCCGCTTGCTTGAAATATAGCACCGCCCTCAGCAAATTGATGAAACAATAAATTTGATAGTCATTGCTGTTGTAACAAAAGATCCTCTAAAGGGGACACACCAAAAGTCGAAGCCGTCATCTCTCTGCGTATACGGAAGTATCGACCTGAGCTCTCACGGCCCGCGCATTATAACCCCTTACAGATATCATCTGTGGTATACTCACCTGTAAGACTGAATATTGGGATCTGGATACGGGAGTATATTCTGAGGTGGGACACACGATTGAGTTTAAGTGCTTAAAACATTAATATCGTATCTCGGATCAGTTGAATTTTGTGTGAAAATTTAAGTGGATCAATATACTGACAATCTAAGTGAATTGTTTAGAACTTAAAATGATATGAAGCTTAACGGTGTTGGTGATTTGTCTCATAAACTAATATGATCCTTTTACACAAACTCACAAAAAGATTGTCTGTAAATATTTCTTTACTGCATTTTATTTTGGTTATTTCAGAAATTTCAAAAAGATTTTCAGTGTGTTTTAGCCTAAATTTTGAAAAATTCAAAAAGATTTTCGACGACTGATATTGAAAAGCTGATTTTCAAAATTTAAAGTGCTAAACATGATGAACAGATGGTTTGGGAGAGTGTGTTGTTTTGATAAGAAAAATGATATAGTTGTAAGTGGTTCATCAGAAACGAATTGATATACTTGTTTGTGATAGTTTCAAATGATGTCTATATGCTTAAATGTTTATCATAAAACTTATGTTTGTGGTAGAGTTTTATGCAGGATGAGTCAACATTTGAGGGGGAGTGCATGCTGATGAAGATGAATTTAAAGATGTCAACAGCTGAAAGAAGAAGTTTGTTGGTGATGAAAGAGAAGGAGAAGAGATAGAGATTGAAGATGCTTACAATGTCAAATACTTCAAAGTTAAAACCCAGAGACTGATCAAGACTGAAGATGCGAAGACACGACATTGTAAAAGACTCGATGAACGACTCGTCAACATCTGAGGGGGAGTTTGTTGGTGCACTACATCTGTCGACTTCGTCTTGTATCGAGTCTAGTGTAGAATAGGTTAGTTCTGGACACGAGAGTCAAGAAATCTGATTAATGATGATTTCGCTCCAAGTGACATGGTGTCATTGGAGCGAAACCTCTTGTTAGACTTGATTTCGCTCATAGGGTAATAGATGATTTCGCTCGTCTGTCTAATGCTGATTTCGCTCATGTGGTTATGTATGTAAAAGCGAAATCCCGAATGTTATAAATAGCTGTCATTAGAGCGAAATCAGTTAAGTGTTAGGGTGTGTGTTTTCTTCCGGTGAGCCACGAAGTGCTGCCGAAGTCTTGTCAGAGCTGTAAACGTCATCAGTATAAATAGAATCAATAGTTTAAAGGTGAATACTTGCTGAATTGAACCTGATTTGTTTGTTTCTGCCGCTCAAATCAGGAAAAGCTCTTCTGATTGACTCAATTAGATCAGAGAACGATCCTACAACAATTGATTTCGAGTTGAACACAAACTTCCGTCTCGAACAGTTAACTGATCGGGTTGGGGTGATTCCCGTCCGATCGGGTTACCTAAGTCTGATGGAGTTTCTGTTGTTCAGTACGTTGTCGTACCGTCTCAATCAAACCGCAAACTTAGCAAAACATCAAGACTAGCAACACGATCAGATCGCGGGACAGATTGTCGTCCGATCGGATTGTCGTGCGATCGGATTGCCACCCGATCGACCCGCAATCCTATCGGATTGCACTTGGTTCCCACACTTAAATATTTTTAAACTATTCAAAGGAATCTGAGTGTCGAACGGAATGCCGCCCGATCGGATTGTCACCCGATCGAGTGACCATCCGATCGGTGACCCTTGGATCTCAAAGAACAACAGGTTCCAACGGATTACCATCCGATCGGATTGCCATCCGGTCGAGTGACAATCCTGTTGAGAACTTGTTCTCACTAAGTGTCTTGCCAATCGAGTCACAATCCGATCGAACCGCCGTTCGATCGAACGACCTGAAAGGTAGAGATACTTCTCTGTTTTCAAAATGCTACAACGAAAACTTCAAAAGGACAAGCCATCACACACAAACACATCACTCTCAACGAGTGTCAATCCGACCGAGTGGCCACCCGACCGGATTGCCACCCGAACGGGTTGTCACCCGATCGAGTGACCATCCGATCGGATTGCCACCCGATCGGATTACCATCCGACACTTGGTTCACCGCCGCCAATTGGCACACTATTCAACACTTACGCTATCAATCTGTAATCAGGCTAATCTCAGATGCGCTCCCTTCAATCCAACCAAGTGGTGTTTACTTGCGGAGCAGTGACTGTGAGTATACTTAAACCCTTTTTGCTTATGCACTTCTGGGTGTAACATACGTTTCTATCAAATCAAATCACATCAAATGCTTAAACTATTTATCCTTTGCGAATGACTTACGTGCATAGTTATACGTAATGCTAGTTACATATGTGCTAGGACTTATACTCGCGACGTCCCACCATAACTAGTATAGTACTATTGCGCCCGACGGGGTCTAGTTTAGCAATCGAAATCGAAGCTCGAGGACTTAGCTGGTAGTATCGGTTTTGTGAGTATATATGTCGTGTATTACGTTTATGCATGTGAAAATTCGCAGCTTTTTATCTATTACGCTATTACATATCAAACCTGTATACTCGCCAATACTTTTTGTATTGGCATTATTTTAACGTATGTTGTAGGTTAGATCGCATGATACTTCAAATCAAGCTAGGAAGTCTAGAAACTCAACTAAAATCTAGGTTGTCGGATTTGTATTGTTCGAGAGAACACAAAATCTGTGATAACTTATGTGATCATATTTGTTTATTAGTATGGGATAATGAACGCATTAAATATTGTCGCAAATAGTTGTTATGGATTCTCCTGAGCAATCTGATTCGCCTAGTGCCGTGCCCCGATTATTCCGCCATCGGTTGGGGTGTGACAGATTGGTATCAGAGCCATAACTATAGGGAATTAGGTAAGACACGACCAAGTTCGGGTCGATGTCTTAGGAATTCGACCTAGTCTATAGTCTAAGTACCAAAAAGGCTGACTTCGTGCGAACCCAGTGGGGTTTGTACGGGCCTACTTTGATACTCTCTTTCGAACTCGCTAAAACTACAGCCTTGTGTGAACATCGCATACCACAGCTTCGCACCAGGAAAGCTTTTCCTAAGGCTTAACGCTACATAGCCTTTCCTAAGGCTGACACAATACACATGTTTTACGATACTCACATAACACCAACGAGTGGTCGTGTCGAGATGAAGTGTGAAAACCTGGAACTCTCGATAGGTCGCTCACTCAGCGCACTATTTTAGCACGAGAAACTTCTGTCGAGTCAGGAGTGACATCCATATCTCGACGGGAATCTCCATTTCAATCTAGTGGAACTCTCGAATTTATTTCGATGAGCACAACCACAGTTGGGAACGAAGATGTTAAGTCAGGGGTGAAACCCATACCTTAACGACCTGTTCCATTCCCTAAAATGGTTTTCGAAAAACTCTCACCAAAGACTCGACTATACCAAATGACTCGAGCCGCGTGATGAATAGAAGGACGAGTGCCATGAGCTGCATCCCAGTGGAAGCATAGTCTACTAGGTCAGCGCGCGTGCACGAACTCGTAAGGTATAGTTGGATGACTTGGATAGTCGACGCCTAAACACCCAGGGCATTCTATTGAATTTTCTAGCCTACAGTTCGCTGGTTTTATGCTTGTTAAACTTATTTACGCTTACGTGTTTACGATTTAAATTTTTATGCTTTAACGATTTCTCGGGTTATTGAATTTCGCTCCCCGCTTTATGAACGCACAACTCACACAGCTATCACAATCTAAAACGAGAATCGAATGTTCGCAACGAAACTAAAGCCTAACAATTCGCTCTCTCTTCTCATCGCGTCCTCGCGCTATCTATACAAACATCTGAGTAAGTGTCACGATTGTATATATATATATATATATATATATATATATACAAACGAAATCGCTTATGTGTTTTACGTGAGTACTTAGGACATTCGTGTTTCCTATGTGGCTCCTATGTGAATACGTATTAATATACTACCTGCAACAAGTTTTGATCGCACTCAAATCGCATCGCATCGCAAAACTTAAAATCATTACGATCGAATCTCACCCCAAGTCTCTCTGTCTAGATGCCTTCCAACAACCCTGCTTCGAGAATGTCAGCCTGGAGACGAGCCAAACGAAGGGACGAAAAGAGGATTGCTTCACTTGTGGTCAGGGAAGTGGCCAAAGTCATTCCTCATATTGTCACTCAAGTGCACTCTCTTAGCAACTCTCGAACATCGGAAGACGTTAAGACAGAAGCGCCGCAATCTGCTTTTCTCTACAAACACTTCAAGGCCTGGGATCTAATGGAATTCACGGGTGAAGGAGGTGTTTCTCAGCTACTCCAGTGGTTCGATTCTATTGAAGTCACCCTTCGTCAAAGTGGGTGCCCCGAACACCTCCAAACCACTTACGCTACCGGAGTATTTCAATCGCGAGCACTCGACTGGTGGACCGCCGAACGCAACAGACGTGGGATTCACGCAACCTATGCTCTCTCCTGGAATGAGTTGAAAGAGCTCATGAAGAAAGAGTACTGGCTTCCCCACGAAATCCAGAAGCTAGAAAACGAATTTTGGGAAATCAAGCAAGTCGAAGGTGATAATGCTGGTCTCACTGCAAGGTTCAAACAGCTTAGTATTATTTGCCCAAATCAATTCGACACTCCAGAAAAGGCTATCAAGAAGTACATTCGTGCCTTGTCGGAGTGTGTGGGCGATTTTATCGAAGCTGCGAGACCTGCTACAATCGAGGAAACTTATCGCTTGGCCGCTGAAATCAACGACAAACGACTCTTGGAGGGACTTTTCTCTAAGAATCCTACCAAGACGGTTAATCAAGCTATCGCAGTGTCATCTGATGGTACTACTGAGTCATCTGAAGAAGACACCGACTCAACCGACGACACCACCAACGCATCTGACGACGACGACTCATCATCACAAGATACCGACCAGCCCAGCCGCAAACGAAAAGCCTCAAGCTCAAGCTCTTCAATAACTGGACTGTCACAGCCAGAACCTCTCCAAGCAGTTCCAGTTCACTCGAAGCGCGCCTACAACGGAACTCATCCCCTGTGTCTCACGTGTACGTATCATCACCCGCCAGAAGCTAACTGTCGCTATTGCGCAAATTGCCACTGGTATGGTCATCTTACTTAGCACTGCCGCAAGGGATCGCAAACATGAGGAATTTCAGCAGAAATCGAAGTCTCCGCAGAAGTTCTCCCCCAATAACATCAAATATGCTCCTAATGTTGCTTTTCGCTGTTAATTTCTTTTATGTGTGAACTTATTCTATTTCTCGATGCAATGTGTACTCCATTTCTCTCAGCGTTCTCGCACTCGCACACTAACTATACACTAGCACTATATTCTATACAATGTGTTTTACCCTCACTACACTCTTATAATAAGGTACGATAAACGTGCAAGGAACAAACTAATCACGGGTGCACACGGGATTATCTTGGTCAGTGCACGGAGATCGTAGTAAATTCTAATGGTGCCATAACGTTAAAAGCATGGTCGAGCGTGGTGGATACGCCTTTGGTACTTCCTATATATAAGCGTCTTGACCATGTCGACAAAGTGTGACACCAAATCACGGGATATAAGTAGTAGGGGTGACGCAAGGTGTGCTTTACCATACTACCGAAGTTTCATGCAGAAAGTGCCATGTGGAGTTGAACGTTATCATACCTATTATACTATTGTGGTTGTTTTCGACGCACCACACTCGATCGCAAGGCGTAACAACTAAACCGCATTACTGCGAGACTTTTCGTAAGTCTGCAAACGCAGCCTAATCGCCTCATCGATGGACTTTAGTAAGTCTACCCCGCAGGGCAATTGCCACGACGCAAGACTGGTCATAAGTCCACATCGCAACTCAATCGCAGTTTTGCTGGAATCCATCGCTCATCGCTCTCGCAACACTTTAACACTTAACACGTCTATTAATCTCATCACTTCGATACTCGCATCGCCTATCGCTACCTGCAATATGTTGGCACACATGACATCGATTAACGAGACGAAACTAATATGGTCAAAACATGGTGGATACGCCGCTGGTACTTCCTATACATAAGTGTTTTAGCCATATTAGCTAACTTTCGTGGAAAGATGCCATATGGGGCGCAATGATAGTTAAATTTGTGATTCTATTCGAAGCTAATCGAATCGCTTTATCGCTAAAATCTATCTCACAATCTCTACCGCTTATCATGTGGATCGCTATCGCTTATTGCGTGCATCGCTATCGCTCTATCGCTATCAGTATCACTTACCGTTATCTGTGTTAAGTTAGCACACAAGACCTCGCTTAACGAGACGAAACTCATATGGTTAAAGCATGGTGGATACGCCGCTGGTACTTCCTATATATAAGTGTTTTAGCCATATCAGCGGATTTTCGTGGAAAAAGACCATGTGGGGTCTAATGTTAGTTAAATTTTGTGGTGTTGATCAATCCAATCGAATCGCATTAAACACGCATATCCCTATCGCTTACAACACAACAATCGTCGCTTATCGCTCGACGATTGTCGCTTATCGCTCTTCGCTTATCACTTACCTCTATCCCTCTCGCTTGCATCGCTGAACTGAGTTCGTAAATGACCTCATCGCTCAGTTTGCTCAATCTTTCTCCTACACTTGACCCAAGCATCTTTCGCTTGGACCGAGGGAATCGAGCTCTATCGGTACTGTGTCGACACACATGACACTGCCTCACGAGACGGAAGCCATATGGCTAAAACATGGTGGATACGCCGCTGGTACTTCCTATATATAAGGGTTTTAGCCATATTGTCGAACTTTCGTGGGAAAGTGCCATGCGAGGCCGACTTTAAATTTAAGATCTTTGATATTATTTAAAACCCTTAAGGAAACAAAGATTTTTCCTTTTAAAACTTTTCTAAAATCCATTGTATAAAACGAGATTTTCTTGTAACGCTGGTGTGACAATCGAATCAAGTTAACGCCGTGTGATGAGAAAATTTCGTAAAACGAGTTTTGAACACTTCAAAAATCTTTTAGTAACCTAATAACAACCCTTCTCATAGCGCTGGTGTGAACATCGATACAGACAACGCCGCACCGTGAGAAGATTTTCGTAATCAAGTTTTTCCCCAATTAATTGACTTCTCGAAAATTAAAACGCTTGGGAATCACCTTCTGTGTGTGTTACCGCTTTTGGTTATACGAAACGCTTCAACCCGTCACTCTCGCTCAGTCTTAGAGGTGTACAAAAATCCGGTTTTAGAACCGAAACCGGAAAAAAAAACCGAAACTGGTTTTTTTTTTAACCGGTTTTTTATAACCGGTCCGGTTTTATAACCGAACCGCCGGTTGGTGACCGGTTACTATTATTGATCCGAAAAACCGGTTAATAACCGAAACCGGTTTGAAAAAAACCGGTAAAAAACCGGTTTTAAAAAAAACGGGTTAAAAACCGGTCCCAACCGGTTACACCGGTTACTGTTTTGTACTTGAAAAACCGGTTAGTAACCGAAACCGGTTATTAAAAAAACCGGTTTTTGTTTTGAACGAATAAAACCGGTCCGGTTAATAACCGTAACCGGTTTTAAAAAAAAACCGATTTGTACACCTCTACTCAGTCTTTGCAATACTCTTGCAAGTTATTCTTAATTGATCGCTAGCTTATAACGACGTTTTACCGCCACTCTCTTTCGCATCAACTTTCGCAACCCTTCTTGAGGATTAATTTCGGGACGAAATTTCCTAAAGCAGGGGAGACTGTAACAACCCGTACGTTCGTGCGTTGTTACCACTCGCTACACTCGTTACGCCTCGCACCAGAGATTCGGATCATAATGTAACAACATCGCATACTACGCTATTACAACGCTATTTTCGCCTAATACATCAACATTAAAGCTAAACAATGACTCTAAGAGTGCGTACTACCCCATCGGTCGTCGTGACGATGATGTCAATATGAGTGAGTAGTACCCCGTCGAACATTGTGGCACAACACATCACATCGCACATACTAACACTCACGATGACGTTGAGTGAGGACCTATTCTACCCTCCTCGATAGCCGTGATGTGTCGCAAGTAACGCATATTCGAAACGAAACCCGATTATCTCAAATAAAAACAGGTTCCAACAGACTACCACCCGATCGGATTGCCATCCGATTGAGTGACAATCCTGCTGAGAACTTGTTCTCACTAAGTGTCCTGCCAATCGAGTCACAATCCGATCGAACCGCCGTTCGATCGAACGACCTGAAAGGTAGAGATACTTCTCTGTTTTCAAAATGCTACAACGAAAACTTCAAAAGGACAAGCCATCACACACAAACACTTCACTCTCAACGAGTGTCAATCCGACCGAGTGGCCACCCGACCGGATTGCCACCTGAACGGGTTGTCACCCGATCGAGTGACCATCCGATCGGATTGCCACCCGATCGGATTACCATCCGACACTTGGTTCACCGCCGCTAATTGGCGCACTATTCAACGCTTACGCTATCAATCTGTAATCAGGCTAATCTCAGACGCGCTCCCTTCAATCCAACCAAGTGGTGTTTACTTGCGGAGCACTGACTGTGAGTATACTTGAACCCTTTTTGCTTATGCACTTCTGGGTGTAACATACGTTTCTATCAAATCAAATCACATCAAATGCTTAAACTATTTATCACTTGCGAATGACTTACGTGCATAGTTATACGTGATGTTAGTTACATATGTGCTAGGACTTATACTCGCGACGTCCCACCATGACTAGTATAGTACTATTGCGCCCGACGGGGTCTAGTTTAGCAATCGAAATCGAAGCTCGAGGACTTAGCTGGTAGTATCGGTTTTGTGAGTATATATGTCGTGCATTACGTTTATGCATGTGAAAGTTCGCAGCTTTTTATCTATTACGCTATTACATATCAAACCTGTATACTCGCCAATACGTTTTGTATTGACATTATTTTAACGTATGTTGCAGGTTAGATCGCAGGATACTTCAAACCAAGCTAGGAAGTCTAGAAACTCAACTAAAATCTAGGTTGTCGGATTTGTATTGTTCAAGAGAACACAAAATTTGTGATAACTTATGTGATCATATTTGTTTATTAGTATGGGATAATGAACGCATTAAATATTGTCGCAAATAGTTGTTATGGATTATCCTGAGCAATCTGATTCGCCTAGTGCCGCGCCCCAATGATTCCGCCATCGGTTGGGGTGTGACACCGGGGGTTGCGGTTGGGAAGTTGGCGGTTGCGATTGGAGTTGTTCAAACGAGTTGCGTTGCATGATTTGTTGGAGTGCTTGGTATTGTTGCATTTGTTGAACTTGGGACATTTGTGAGAAGGCGTTGGGTGATTGTTGGAAACCCGAAAAAGTAAATTGCGGAGACACCCATGAAGGATCCATAGTCGGAGTGTAAGCGGGAGTTGAAAAAAAGTCAGGTTGGTTCGGGTTGGGATTGTTTGGGTTGAATGGATTCATGATTGGAGAAAATGGTATAAAAAAGATGGAGTGTTTTTTATATAAATGGATGAGAATGGGAGAAGAATGAGAGAAAATTGTATAAAAATGGATGAGATAGAGGGTATTTATTTGAATTTAAAAAGGATTTTTTTTTATTAAAATAGAGCCGTTGTAACGGCTATAACATTGAAAAGTGCCCTGTCCTCTCCGTCTGTGGGGAGTCGATCTTGCCGAGCCGAGCCCAGGGGGGCGGTGTGGGGGACCGGCGCCTGGCCTAGCCGGGCCTCAGCCGGCCCCCATACCCTCTAGTCTTACTGGTTTGGTCCAAATTTAAAGTGTAATTACCTAAAAGACCCTGAAGTATTTCTACATTTTGAAACCAATATCCATCGCTTTGAGTTTATTTATTTTTTAATTTGTTGTGGAAAAATGTTTTAAAGTAACTGTGACTGTCAGAGAAAAAGTGTTAGACATGTTTGGTGACATGGATGATCACTTACCAAGTGACGATGTAGAATGCCACACCAACAAAAATACTAAAGTGTCATGTGGACCTATAAACACAATTTTAAAAACCGGTTGGAATTACTGGTTGAACCGACTACAAGAGACATCACCGGTACGATAGACCTTCATCTTGAATGAAAACATGACTAACAAGTTGTTTTTTGTAACATTAATTCTAGTTGAACTGACCTTGAAAATCAATGGTTATTTGACTCTAGAAAAAATGTCACGGGTGTTGAAGAATTTGCCAACAGTGTAAGTTAACAAAGCCTAGAAAAGACTCAATATCTTCATGCAGCTTTAAACGAAGTGGAATGCAACTCAAATATATAGCAATATCTCATATTTTGACATAACCGAGCCTTTGACTAATCAACATTTGTTACTAGTAGTTATAAGAGGTTCAAACTGGAACAGGTTGAGTCGACCCAAAGCCTTTTTTTGTCTAAATTGTTTGAAGAAAAACGTAAATATTTTGTGTGTCAAAAAAAGTTGCATTATTATAAAGAAAAATCCATTTTTTTTATTAAAATGATTAGGTTGGTACAATACAACCCATATTAACCATTTCGTTCTCGTTTAAATCATGGATAAAATTGTATGTGGTCTAATTTAATAGTCAACCTTCAAGGTATGTCACTAGAGTGAAAGTTTTATGTGAAGGGTATTCTTGTCAAAATCAATAAAACATGATTTCAATATATCTTCTTTTAAAATTAGATGAGGGTGTTAAATTTTTTTGATAATCAATATACCTTCTTTGCAAACAAATAACATTTGAATAATAATTACTTCTTTCGTTCTGTACAGCTGATCTTACAGATTGATTAGTCCTTTCCACAAAAAGGTTATACGCTGATCCAACTAACTTTAGGGACCGATTTGGAAAGTTATGTTAAGGTATGTTGGATTTCGGTTTTCTGAATTAGATTGCCCTTTTTTTGGTCTCCTATCTAATTAGATTGATTGGCACCAAGCCTTTGATCAAGAGATTTCAGGTCCAGAGGCTGGTGAGAGAAATCACTAAGGATTTGACAGATGCTCCGCAATGACTGCTATCCAGGGGCTGTTGAAGCATACCTTGTTGAGGATGCTAATCTGTGCGCAATTTAATGTCAAAAGAATAACAATCATGTCTAAGGATATCCAGCTTGCACGTAGGATTCATGGTGAGAGGGTTCAAAGTATGTAGATCTGAACTGTTTTATTATGCTCTTATAATTCTTATTGATTCATATTGAATGAAACTTTTCAGTTTAGTTATGTTATATGATAATATATAAGTTGGTTGTTATGATGTCGAACTACTTTTTAGTTGTATTTGATCTTCTATCAAATTATGCATCCATCAACTTGTAATGAAGGTACTCATTAGTGATACATAGAAAGTCGAGTCGTGATACATGGAAACCATTCCGTTTAGGTTTTAATGGAGGTTCACAATTAAAATGAAGATGCATTTGAGTTGTTTTAATTTGAATATAACTGATTGATACATCTAATTGTTTAGATCATGTTAAAAAAGCTTGGAATCGTTAATGATGGTTTTGAATGTGACGAATAAAAGGTAAAGAAACAGGGAATTTTCATTTTTAACTCATGGGCCGTGCAACTTGGCTGTGGTTTTGTTTAGGCTTCTTTATTGGGCCAAAATGTAGTCTTGGTTTCTTTGCTGATGGGCTTGAAGCCCACCCATGGAAAGATAAAGAAAAAGGGGTCGCCAATTAGGCCTCTTTATACTAATACAATATGATTAAGTTTCAATAATTAGACCTCTATATACTTATTATTCTTTGTTTTATTACATGATTTTTCTCACCATAAGACCTTAACTAATTTAGTTAAATTGTTTTCTTGTATTAATTTTCCACTTTAAAGTGATTATTTCAATAAACTTGTTAATGGTTTGAGTTAACAAGAGTCAAAACCGGCTTTGGTTGAAACTGGCTGTTTTAAGCTGTAAAAATCAATTTCAAAATTGGGTTTTAACTAGTTTGGTTCAGGTTTGACTGTTCGAAGTATATGTTCACACACCGATTACAACCCATTTGTGTGGGTCTGTTCGAAACTAGTTTCAATACCAGTCCCGGTTTCGAATTACAAACACGCTCCGGTTTCCAAACCAGTTTTTCACTTCCGTAACCCTAGTAATATTAAGTTGGGCTTAATTGACTTGTTTAAGAAGCTGGACTTGACCCAACTTAATCAGCAATGGCCTATATGACTCAAAACCAATTGAAATCTTCTCCCTCCTTTTGAGACAAATGGAGTCCACTTCCGGCCACCATGCCGCCGTTATCCCTTACTTTATTTTCATATTTTTTTTCCAAACCAGTTCAGATTTGAGTCAACGAAAGTCAAAACCAGCTTCTCTTGGAATTGGTTTTTGAGGGGAAAAAAGATTGGTTCCAAAAATGGGTTTAACCAATTTGGTTCAGGCTTAACCGGTCTCAAAGTATAGATTCCAAAACCGATTACAACCCGCCTTCTCAGACCAGTTTAAAACCAATTACAAAGAAAGTAGTTTTTCCCCACCTCCCTATACTCTAGTAATATTAAATTGGCCTTAAGTGACTTTGTTTAACAAGTTGGACTTGGCCCAACCTAATCATCAATTGCCCTATGCGACTCATACCAGTTCCCCTTTTGGAGACGAACGGAGTTCACTTCCGGCCACCCTGCCGCCGTTGCCGATTCAGACGAACATAATAAACCTAAACGAATAAATATTCGATCTTCGAGCTTCATCGGTTCCTTCCATTTCATCGAATTGCTTTCAGCATCACAACACACTTCTTCCACCACCGGAACTACTTCCAACGAAATCGAAACGGCGTTAATGTAAGTTCGCTTTAACCTAACTTAATTAAATGTCGTTCTCTATTTTGTTCATCAAGTGTTTCTGGTTTTACATATTGATTTTAACTATTTATAGAGGCCACTAAACAATGCTAATTAAATGTGATTGTGTATTTTGTTCATGTAGTACTATCGCTTATTAGTATAATGCCTGTTTCTTTACATGAATTTGTTCTTCGAATTACACCTTCATGGTCACATATCTATATGTGTTCATGTATGTACTAACCGGTTTATTGGTTCAATTTATACGTATGTATGTATGTATGTGTATGTGTATGTCTCTGTTTTCCCTCCCCTTTTATCCTTAAAAAATCTCAGGAACATGGTTTTTTTATATTTTCATTTCTTTTCTTTCCCCTCCCCCTGTTAAATGAGACTCGGGTAGAGACTGCATAGGTTAATTTCCTCTCTTAACTAATTAAATATGATTAAGTTTTTAGTAATTAATGATTGTTATATTGAAATAAGCAATTGATTTGCATGGTTATTAAACCTAATTATTCATTTTTTTTATTACAAACCACCTTTTCGGGCCAGTTTGAAACCAATTACAAAGAAAACAGTTTTTAATTAGCTCCCTAGACTCTAGTAATGTTAAGTTGGGCTTAAGTGACTTTGTTTAACAAGTTGGACTTGGCCCAGTTAATCATTAATGGCCTATGCGACTTAAACCAGTTAATCTTCTTCCCGCTTTGGAGACGAACGGAGTTCACTTCCTGCCATCATGTCGTCGTCGCCGATTCATACTGGTTATTGATTTGTGTCATTATACCAGTGGCCTAGAGCTGATGCCACCCTTAAATTACACAAACCTAACTCTGTTTATCATCTTCTTCTTCATCTTTTCATGGAATCTCTTCCTCTCTCATCTCATGGGTGTCGGTTTCACTGATTGGTGGAGAAATAGCAGCTCTTGATTGAAACTAAATAGGTAGGGTTATGAATGACTGAAAGATTGGGAGGTTTGTGATGAGAATGAGAGGATGAAATTAGGGTTTAGAGAGTACACGAGAAACCATCCACACACGCATCCTGTATTTAATGAATTCCAATTGCGTTTATGTGCTCGATCGCTGATTTAGATACAATTGGGTTTATGGGTTTGTTGATAAATGGAATTTCGATTAGTAATTTACTATTTTTTGTGCCCTGATTATGATACTCTGTTTGCACTGTTCGATTTGAAGCTCAATTGCTGATTGATGGGTTTGATTTTATGAATGTTAATTGCATTTATGTGTTTGAATTCTGATTTTGATTGAACTGGGTTACAACTTACATGGGAACCGACAATTTTATGGTTTCTTGTTCATGATTTTCATGGATTCAATGTAACTTTGCTTAACCTAACTTACTTAATTGTCATTCTGTGTTTTGTTCATCAACTGTTGTTACTGGTTACTTTGGATTTTAACTAACTTATGAGTAGAATGCATGTTTCTTTTTTACATATCTGTATGTGTTCATTTATGTACTAACCGGTTTATTGGTTCAACTTATATATATGTATGTGTATATCTATGTTTTCAACCTAATAAATCCAATTTTGGGGTAGTATTTTTTAGACAAAGTACTATAGTATAGGGACTAATGTGATTCAAATGACGGCTCTTATTAGTCCCTATGCAAAGCATTTTTATATTTCTTTATTTACAAGTTCTGAATTAAATGGTAAAAAATACGCATTACAGTAAACAGCAATCTTCATCAACATTCTACTTATGCTATTAAGACGACGGAATATAGATGCTCATTATATGACCCGCTTTACTAATAATGTGTAAACTTTAAAGCCATATACCCCTATATATCTGATCAGTTTGAGATAGAAAAAGTGGAAAACAAACCAAATCGACCCATCTTGACATTCATAAGTAAATGGGTTGAAATTGCCCTCCTTCATTCTCACAGTTTCTGACGAAATTTTGTGTACAAGATAATATAATATGGTATCAAGGCAACAGGCTTTTTTATGCAATTTTAGTTCTATTAGTTTCACTTCAACTTGAATTTCTTTGTTGTATGACTAAACTACTCTGCTGCCTATCAAAATATGCATAGTCCATTGGTAAAATGCTAAAAATGCTACCTTTACATGTAGATAGATATGGAGTAAGGACGGATGATGGTAAGAAGCAATCATCAGAAGATGCTGGTGTCAAAATTGCACATTCTGCAGGAGCTTCAATTCGACAGCACAATGAACTTGCCTTAAATAAGGTATGTTTTAACATACATATTAATTTTTTTTATGAAAATCAAAATATATTCATATCAATTCCAATTTTGGAAAATTGTTGTTTTGACCTTTATAGTTAAAGTGGGACAGGTAAAAGAGCTATACGATGAAATATGACTTCGTTCACCTCACTGAGCGGTGGATACAATTAGACTATGATTTGTAACGCCAGTGTGTAGAGGTGACCTAATTTGATGTTGTTGTGATCCCATCTGAATATATTAAATGAACATTTGAAATTTAATGACGTTATATGACTGAGTTATTAAATTACTGTTCATTCTTATGCTGTCAGTTTACTGTTTGGTTGTTTCTGATGTTCTATCAAACTCTGCATTCATTACCTTCAATTTTTTGAGCTAATTGATTTGGCTGTGTAGGATTCTTGAACTCTGTTATGCATTTTGATCTAGCTCAGTGTATGGTTTGGTATAAGATCGACACGCTTGTGTATCCTTTACGTGTATCCATGAGCGGGCCCACCTTATAAAGACTGTGTGACATGATACTTGTACTCTTTATATGTTATAGATGTATGTACATGACGTTGGAGTGACACTGTATATTTTCAGGCAACAACACCTACATTCAATCACTGTATATCCCAAGTTTTTGAAGAAGCTGATTACTAGCACTTGTTTTGTTCTGAAGCAAACATATCTCATGCATTCACATTTTGTAAGAATGTCATGATTACCTGGCTATGCAAGATGTTTATGCCTAGAGATTAGCATAGCAGCACTCTGGATTTTGGAAGGTGAGTTAACCGTTTAGATCGGCCTTGTGAAAGTTATGTTTTCACATGTCTAATTACTCTCTTATATTCACAGGTTATATCATTCCCCGTTGATGCGGTGACAGATACATATGGAACATTTCTACCTGATGTAACAGCTTTACAGTTTCAGCAGATTCTGAGCTTAAGTGTTTTAGAGGTGCCAAAATGAGTTGGTTGGACGGGTTGAAATTTGAATAACAGGTCAAAGTGAGTTAACTTTGTACTGGTCAAACATGTCGTGTACTGGGTTGACCCAAAAATACTTTATGTCAAAACATTTTAAATATGTTTATAAACCATTAGTGTTTTCTAGTCTCAAACCTGATTACAAAAACTATATTAGTTGGATAGACAACTTTTGACCCGTTCCAGCCATTTTCAAATTAATTACCCATTTGACCTTTTCGAAAATAAAACATAGCCCCAGTCTACATGTTATTAAGTAGTGCATTGGAATTGTCATCTCTACCTTAACTTAACCCATCAAATTCTAATCTTGGTTTGTTCCCACCAATTTTTTTATTAAAAGATTCTCATGTCAATCATACCATTTTGCATGATCCAGGATTCCCGAATCACCTCTTGCGACACAAGCAGTCCAGGTGGTGACAACTACGGTAGTGGCGCATCCCAAAGCCAGTACACCAAAGAAGATGTTCTTACCAGAGCCTAGAAAAGACGCAATATCTTCATGCAGCTTTAAATGAACAGTTCCAATGGTATGCAATCTCAGATATCGCAATCTCTCATACTTTGTCTTAACCGGACCTTTGACTAATTAACATGGTTACCTAGGCTAAAGGTTGTGGTCATGACCCTCATGACCACCATGACCCTCCACATAGGCGTCATGTCACCCACCTCTAATCCACCATCCAAAACCACTACCCTAAAAGTGTGGCCATGACCCAAACCACTATCTCCTTTATTATTTTAATATATTTTTGTCTCAAAGTTATCAAATGGAGGGTGTCTCTCATGGAGCATAGACCGAACAAGTTACTATAGGACTGGTTTAGTCACCATTCGACCTGGTCTCTTTTGATTTAAGTGCATTTAACCGGTGTCACCGTTGGTTTTTACACACTATTTTTCACCCTCTTCTATAGTCAAATTACCAAATTACACTTTGTTTGGAGTAACAACCACTTTTTAGGTTTATAAACTCAAAAGTTCCTATGTAAGTTCTAACAACAAAGTCGATTAACCCAACTTAATTAACAATTATCCCTACTTTATTATCATAAGATGACATATCATGAAGTGAAACCATGTTGAATTTTAACAATTTAGGTCGACAAATATTATTAGTGACCGACCATCAAATATAACCTAATAATGCGAGACTAAAAAAAGTTCATATATTTTGTATGATAATATTAAAGTAGATACATGTATTATGTATATGATAATATTAAAATAGATACATGTATTATGTATATGTATAAAAAAAGAATAGTAAAAGAGTACTAAATTTAGTTAACCTAGTATTCTATAATCTAGTAAGACTATCACCATTGGTGACGTTCTCCCAACCTAGGTTGCCCAAATAATTAAAAAAAATCAATTTTTCTCCACAACCCGGTTGGTCAAGCAACCCAAGGTTGCAAGAGATTACCCCTGTTCTTTTGCCACTTATCAAAATTGGATTGGTTACATCTTCTAATTTTTATTTTTTTATATCTTAACTACCAATTCCCCCAATAATTATTTACTCAAATTCTCTATAATATTTAAACATAATAATCTATTAAAATGCATTCAGAAATATATATTTTCTAGTATATTATATACTAGGTTAGAACCCTTGTATTACACGGGTTGAATAAATATAATATTTTTATACGAAATAAAATAATATATCTTTAAAACCTCATTTATCACACGTGTTGAATAAATGTAGTTTTATATATTAAGTAATAAAACATTATATCTTTAAGAATCTCGTGTATTGTACGGGTTGAATAAATATAAATTTATATACCAAATAGAGTAAATTACGTTTTTGGCCCCTGTGGTTATATCACTTTTACTATATTAGCCCAAAATAAGAATTTTTAACATATCTGCCCCCATGTTCTCTATAACTAACCATTTTGGCCCCTAAGTCTAACCATTTTGGCCCCCATGGTCTCTATAACTAATCATTTTGGCCCCCATGATCTCTAGACTTAGGGGCCAAAATGGTTAGTTATAGAGACCATGGGGGCAGATATGTTAAAAATTCTTATTTTGGTCTAATATAGTAAAAGTGATATAACCACAGGGGTCAAAAATGTAATTTACTCTACCAAATAATAAAAAGTTATATTTGTAAAAACTTCATGTATAACACGGTTTGAAAAAATGTTTAATTATATATTAAATAATTAAAAAGATAAATCTTTAAGAACCCCATGTATTGTACGGGTTGAATAAATCTAATTTTATATACCAAATAATAAAAAAAGTTATATCTATAAAACACCGTGTATTACACAATTGAATAAACGTAATTTTGTATTCTAAATAATAAAGAAGTTATATCTTAAAAAAAACCTGGTGTATTGTATGGGACTACTAAATATATGTAATAACCAATTGGGGGGGGGGGGGGGGGGTACATTGACAAAGGCAAAACTTTTAAATACTTAGGTTTGAGAGGGGGGTTTTGAATTCAAATCCTACAGACAATAAGGATTAAAAGAAATTTTTCGTTAAATTCATTATGCAGTTATGATGGATGGTACATTGACAAAGGCAAAACTTTTAAATACTTAGGTTTGAGAGGGGGGTTTTGAATTCAAATCCTACAGACAATAAGGATTAAAAGAAATTTGTCGTTAAATTCATTATGCAGTTATGATGGATGGTTTTTTCAACATCTCATGCTAAGCATGGGAAGTCTGAAATTATTGATCATTGTTAAGTTTGAGAAGTGATAAAATTGCAAATAACGTAAATTCACAAGTAGCTAAAATGATAATAGGTAATTAACCTCCCTATCGACTTTTGTTATTTAAATCAATATAATAAACTTTTTTGATAATAAAAATAAAATAAATAATATATTAATACAAAGTTTGGTTTTCATGATAAATAATTTGGTTTATCAAAAAATATCTCAAACTAATTATTTAAATTTGAGGATAATATTTTATTAGAAAAATAAAAGGATTTTATTCGAATTCAAAGTAGGATAAGATTTAGTATTAATTTTTATAAGATATAAGTATGAAACGAAAGCGGGAAAACTAAATAGTAGATGTCTTTAATGAATGACACATGTCACACATTGATTTACTTTGTTATATGTATAGAACTATAGATATTGACCATTTAACTTTTATATTAAAAATAGATAACTTTTGTTTGTTTTGAAACAAAAATAATTGTTTTTCATATTATTATTTTTAATATAATAAAGAGTTAACTGCCATTTTCGTCCCTATGGTTTGTTCACTTTTGCCATTGACAAAGGCAAAACTTTTAAATACTTAGGTTTGAGAGGGGGGTCTTGAATTCAAATCCTACAGACAATAAAAGAAATTTGTCGTTAAATTCATTATGCAGTTATGATGGATGGTTTTTTCAACATCTCATGCTAAGCATGGGAAGTCTGAAATTATTGATCATTGTTAAGTTTGAGAAGTGATAAAATTGCAAATAACATAAATTCACAAGTAGCTAAAATGATAAATAGGTAATTAACCTCCCTATTGACTTTTGTTATTTAAATCAATATACTCCCTCCGTCCCATTAAAAGTGTCTTATTTTAAATTTTCAAAGTCTTTATTTATAAACTTTGACCTTAAATAATTTTGTTTGTGTTAGATAATACTTGATGAAAGTTATATGATTTGAGTGTGTTTTACAAGTGTCTTTATCGGGTTAATTTTCATCAAGTTTTATATAACACAAAAAATATATAATTAAAGTCAAAGTTTATAAATAAAGACTTTGAAAATTCAAAATAGGACACTTTTAATGGGACGGAGGGAGTAATAAACTTTTTTGATAATAAAAATAAAATAAATAATATATTAATACAAAGTTTGGTTTTCATGATAAATAATTTGGTTTATCAAAAAATATCTCAAACTAATTATTTAAATTTGAGGATAATATTTTATTAGAAAAATAAAAGGATTTTATTCGAATTCAAAGTAGGATAAGATTTAGTATTAATTTATATAAGATATAAGTATGAAACGAAAGCGGGAAAACTAAATAGTAGATGTCTTTAATGAATGACACATGTCACACATTGATTTACTTTGTTATATGTATAGAACTATAGATATTGACCATTTAACTTTTATATTAAAAATAGATGACTTTTGTTTGTTTTGAAACAAAAATAATTGTTTTTAATATTATTATTTTTAATATAATAAAGAGTTAACTGCCATTTTCGTCCCTATGGTTTGTTCACTTTTGCCATTTCAGACCAATTTTAAAAAATGCACCAGTTTCTTCCCTGACATACTGGAAACGTGCCACTTTAGTCCAAAAATTAAAATCCAGTTAGGTCAGACAAGTTAAATGAAGGGTATTATTGTCAATTCATATATCTTTTATTTTCACCTTATTTTATGAATTGACAATAATACCCTTTAGAGTAAACTGCCATTTTGGTCCCTGTGGTTTGGGCACTTTTGCCATTTTAGTCCAAATCTCAAACTTTTTACATCTGGGTCCCTGTGGTTTGCATTTTTTTGCCATTTTAGTCCAAAATCCAAAAACCCTCTATTTTGATTGTTGAAAACTGATTATTTTATCATTTAGTGCAGGGACATTTTGGTCATTTAAGCATTAATATATATATATATATATATATATATATAAAATAAAAAAATATAATAAAATCCCTAACACCTCTAAAGATCTGCACTATCTCTCTCTAAACACCCCCTTTCTCTCTCTCCTCCCTCTCTCTTCTCACCACCGCCACCTCCTCCCTCTCCATTAACATCACCACCGCACCACCACCATCACCACCGCTACCAGATCTACTTCCACCGCCGTCGCCAGCCGTCAGCGTCTCCGACACTCCGCCACCTCCTCAAATCGAAGCTCAAATGCCTCAAAAACCCTAACCCTAAGTTCCTCAAACACAACTCTTCCGTTTCCGGTGCCGTCAGCGACGACGACGTACATGTGACGGAGAACATCGACGGCTCCGGCATACGATAGCAGAGGGTGAATATGAGGGTTAAGGGGTTTTTGTTGACTTTTTACAATAAAACAAAAATCATGTTTCACTTGAACATCTACCCATTTCTATCCGCACCATCATCTGTTCCAAAATCTCAATTGTCATGTGTTTATTCGATTCATTCCTTTTGTTTTCATATAATCTTCTTGCGTCGTTTTGGAAGACTTCAGCGGTACGGATTTATCCTAATTTTGTATTTTGATTCAGGATCTCAAAATTGATGCAAATTAGGTCAATGTTTCTCTTCAATTCATGTATGTTACTGAATTTGGAGAGATTTTACTGTATCAAAGAAATTTCTAGTTATAATTTGGGAAAGAGAATTACTGCATTATTTGTATGCTGCTGATGAGGTGCTAAGGATACTGTGAATTGGTGGGTTTATGTTGTTGTAGCCCTTTTTTTTTTTTTTTTTTTTTTTTTTTTTTTTTTTTTTTTTTTTTTTTTTGTAGCTTTATGTGGTTGAGTGGGATATGTAATGATTCTATATTCTTCTTCAATGATGCATTATGTAACACTTAGGCAAATACCGGCTGTGGTGGACACAAGAGATCTGGTAGCGGAGAGAGATCGGGGAGAGCGGCGGGAGAGGGGAGAGGTGCGGTGGGGATGGTGGTGGTGCGGTGGTGATGTTAATGGAGGGGGAGGAGGTGGCGGTGGTGAGAAGGGAGAGAGAGAAAGGGGGTGTTTAGAGAGAGATATGGTATCTTTAGGGGTGTTAGGGATTTTATTATATTTTATTTTATATATATATATATTAATGCTTAAATGACAAAATGCTCCTGCATTAAAGGACAAAATAATCAGTTTTCAACAGTCAAAATAGAGGGTTTTTTGATTTTGGACTAAAATGGCAACAAAATACAAACCACACGGACCCAGATGTAAAAAGTTTGAGATTTGGACTAAAATGGCAAAAGTGCCCAAACCACAGGGACCAAAATGGCAGTTTACTCTACCCTTTATTTAACCTATCTGACTTAACTGGGTTTTAATTTTTGGACTGAAGTGACACGTTTCGAGTATGTCAGGGAGGAAACTGATGCATTTTTGAAAATTGGCCAGAAATATATATATATATATTTTTTTTTACAAAGCAACGGTAGGTAGTCGGGCAACAAGTTGCGCCGCCAGAAATGGCAAAAGTGAACAAACCACAGGGACGAAAATGGCAGTTAAAATAACCATATGTTACAATTATTTTATAAAAATTTAGGTGGGTTGTGAATGTGTATCAAAAAGACTTGGGTTATGTTAATGTGTTGTGTTGTAACTTGTGTATACGGAAGAAAGAAACATTAGTTTTTTTTTATTAAAGATTGGATTGAGTTTTGAATGTGGATAGTCTAATATTAGTTTGGGCTTAACAAGCTGGACTAGGCCCAACTTAACCAGCAATCTCCAGTGTGACTCAAACCAGTTCCATTTTCCAACGGCAAAGGTGAAGAATATTAGTCGAGACGCACGTGTGATACTTGTAATTAGAGTTTCCATTCACTTCACCACAACCACCACCACTCTCACTTCAACTCTGATTATCATCGATTTAATGTAAGTTCGCTTAACCTAACTTTTTAATTAAATGTCATTATGTTTTTTATTTAATGTAAGTTCGCTTAACATAACTTTTTAATTAAATGTCATTATGTGTTTTGTTCTTCAAGTGTCACTGGTTTTGCTTTATGATTTTAGTTATTTATGATGATTATTTAATGAGTATGGGAATTGCATAAGAATTTAATTTAATATAAATACTATACTAAAATATTTATTAAAAAATCGATGAGCTTAAATACAGCCACAATACACGGCAAAGCATGTTCATGTAAGGTAACCGTTGGCAACTTGATATTAATTTAATCCATTAAGTATTATTAAAAGTAATAATCAAGACGGTGTCATGTGGCTGACAACTATACTTTATAAAAGAATTATTAAAAAATGTTCACCAAGCAAGAACATCGATAAAATCACTATAAGCATGAACTAAAGCAAATCTTCAAGTGTCACACCCTGATTTGTAGTGGAATAGGTGATCGGGATATGATTGTTGGATTCAAAGCTTATAACTTGCTATTACTTTAAATAGTCATTAATCCATATTAAATGTTCCACAAAACAGATAATCCAAATAAAACAATTTAAATATATGAGACATTGTTCATAACAACTAAACTATATTCGTTTCTTGTTAACTAAGGCTCATCCTATGTCCAAATCTTCTCTTCATGCCTGTTCACTTGTATCACGTGTAAAAGTAGTTTTTGGGTCAACAAAGGCTGGTGAGTAAACCTCATTGTTATTAGGAAAATAATATATCTAATTTGTGTATTGAGAAAACATGCATTAACCAATGTAAGTAAATATGTTACAGGTCCGTGTATTACACGGGTTGAATAAAGCTTTCTTATTCATATATTCGTAAAATCGTATAGATTAAACATTCGTACTTTCTTCATGTTTATATGATATTTCTTTTGACCTAAACAAAAAAGACAATATATTAAATAATTTATTTAAAAAGAACTATTTTAATGTTTTTTCTTTGTATTATTTTTACTTTTAACCTTTTAATTGTTTAAAAAAGAACCATCAAATTAGGGGTGCTAAACGGGTCGGGTTCAACCTGACCCGAACCCGAAAATTTTAGATGTACCCGAACACGACCCGAAAATCTTGTCATATATATGAACTAAAACACTACCCGAATATTAGCGGGTTGACCCGAACACAACCCGTTCAACCCGAATTTTCAAATTGTTTATTTTTTTCGCAAATTAATATATTATAATTAAATTTTTACTAAAAAAAACACAAATGTATACAATAAAATTGCTTTTTAATTGTAAAACTTTATGCCAGTCTCTCTTTTTAAGTAATAATTATTCGTACAATACACACCCAAATTAATTTATGTTATATAACATATTGTAAAAAAAAACATGATATAAATGGTTTTAACGGGTGAACCCGACTGGATTGACCCGAACCATTTAGCTAAACGCTTTCATGGGTTCAACCTGAAACTAACCTGAACCCGTTTAGACTAAAACTAAGCCCGCGAATTTCGTGCTAGGTTCGTGTTGTGTTTTCGGGTCGTGTTCAAAATTCACACCCCTACATCAAAGACAGTATGTGAAAAATGTAAACTGATAAATAAACAAAGTAAAAAATATAAAAATAAAATAATGGTTCTAATTTGTGTATTGAGAAAATGTGCATTAACCAATGTAAGTAAATATGTTACAGGTCCGTGTATCATACGAATTGAATAAAGCTTTCTAATTCATATATTCGTAAAATCGTATAGATTAAACATTCATACTTTCTTCATGTTTATATGATATTTCTTTTGACCTAAACAAAAAAAGACGATATATTAAATAATATATTTAAAAAGAACTATTTTAATGTTTTTTTCTTTGTATTATTTTTACTTTTAATATTTTTATTTGTTTAAAAAAACCATCAAATTAGGGGTGCTAAACGGGCCGGGTTCGTGGGTTCAACCAGACCCGAACCCGAAAATTTTAGATGAACCCGAACCCGGCCCAAAAATCTTGTCATATATATGAACACAAACACGACCCGAATATTAGCGGGACAACACGTTCAACCCGAATTTTCAAATTGTTTATTTTGTTTTCGCAAATTGAGATATTAGAATTAAAATTTTACTAAAAAACACAAATGTATATTTTACTTTTTAATTATAGAACTTTATGTTAGTCTCTCTTTTTAAGTTATAATTATGCGTACAATACACAACCAAATTAATTTATGTTATATAACATATTGTAAAAAATAATAAAACATGATATAAATGGGTTAAACGGGTCAACATGACTGGGTTGATCCGAACCTGACCCATTTAGCTAACCGTGTTCACGGGTTCAACCTGAAACTAACTTGAACCCATTTAGACTAAAACTAAACCCGCGAATTTCGTGTTAGGTTCGTGTTGTGTTTTCGGGTCGTATTAGAAATTCACACCCCTACATCAAGACAGTATGTGAAAAATGTAAACTAATAAATAAACAAAGAAAAAATAAAATAAAATAATAGTTGTTTTTTTAACGGTTAATTTCATACTGAATGGTATAATAATGGAAGAGGACAGCGCCCCCGATGAAGTTTGATTAAATATAATTCCTTATCCGATGCTTATATTATTATTATATTATTCATCTTCTTCGTTTTTTATCAACATGTGACGCTGGAAGCTTCCGGCGACCAGAAAATTCTTGTTTTCGTCGACCTTATAAGTTATAACTTCCATTCATCTTATATTCACCTACACGCTCAGGGGTATCTTAGTATTTGCTTAGAAGTATCCCCAATAAATAAAACATAGATTAAAAACAAATTTACACTTCGTCAAAAAAGTTGAGGGGTCTCCCGTGCAACCCCTCACCACCACATAGAACCGCCCCTGGTTCTAACCATACTAGAACTAGTAGTATACTCGTCCGATGGACTGGTTTTTTAGCGTCATAACGACAAAAGTTTTTTATTTACATTTATAAGTATAATATGAACTCATTACATGTAACACCCCAAAACCCGAATGTTTATAATTGTCATATGTTCCTATATGACTTAGCATGAAATAAATAACTAGGCTATTCAACCTAGTTAAGTGTGTGGTTAAAAGTATTAAAACACAAGAGTTTTGCCAATATTATTTAGTGGAAAACTTTAGGGGCTAAAATGGGGCAAAATGAAAGTTAAATTGTATTTATGAAAAACACACATAAACACACACACACACGTATGTGTGTTCGAGAAGAGCCAGGAAGCTCCATGAGAGCTCTAAAACCCTAAGCATGAAGATTGTCGCAACCCCCGATCCCTTATCTGTCCTGGGAACGGGCGGACGCGAGCTCAGAGTTTTGGTGGTATCAGTTATTTAATCTTGCAACGAAAATTTTCATCAGGACCGTACTTAGGAAATGTTTATCAGAGTAAAACCACCATAATTGATATTAATAAACACATGGGCAAAACCCAAGTTTCTTATTACATTACATTTATAGGGATAAACCCTATTTTATTGAATTTAAAACATCGTTTATTAGATAACTTTTATAGCCACATTTTTCCCAAGCCTTCAGTGCTCTCCAGCTGGCTTTTCACTAATTGGCTGTCACATTGTGTTACCTGTAACGCGTTTTAAAAACATTTGTCAGTCGGAAATACTGGTGAGTGAATCCCAGTTTAATCAAGAAGCATTTTATCAATTAAAACAGTATTGAGAGCGATCACATTGTTTATTTCTACACAATTACTCATTCCGTATTTGCCACTCGACCAGATCTATGGCTATGGTCAAGTTACACATTGGCTAACTTGTTGTCCAATTGTAACGTACTGTCGTATCGACATACTACTCGCAAGTAGTAAATTTTGTATACAAAACCCCATAATACCGGCAGTAATTGAAGAACTACAAAGACTCAATCACCACTTAATCACATTGTAAAACAATTAAGGTTTTGTAAAGTATTCCAAAAAGATTAACAAAAAGAGGATAAACTCACATTGCTATCTTAGACTTCGCGTAAGGGTTTCCTGGATATAATCTATAATTTATACAAATGTACATTGGTTAGTATCATAACCCTTTGAAAATATTAATGATACCCTCCCCGAGACGGCATTCCAACAACTACGTCGGGCAGAACCACGACAGTTGTTACGGAACCCTAAATCAATCGGGCAGCGTAACTATTACGAAATTGGGGTTATAATACTTACAACGGAGCAGAACCTCGCTAATTAGGGGTATAATACCCGAGTATAATATCTCTACTACTTCAGAAATTGAGATTGAGAATGAATTGTGAGCGACGGAAAACGAAAACTGATGCGTTCTATTTATATTGCTGAAATCTGGTTCCCAGGCGGCCCGCGTAAGGTAAGGCGAAGCCTTACGCGGCCGGCGTCAAACCGAGGGTCAACTCGTAGCTTGACACGATGATGACACGTGTCACCACCAGGTTGCGCCACCGTTTGGGACACTCGCGGCCCGCGTGAACTTAAACGGGGTCTTACGCGGCCCGCTTTAACTAACTAAATCAACGATATCAGGTTTCCACCCTGATACCGCCCGCGTGAATGGTTGGGGTGGGTCTACGCGGCCCGCCTCAACTACTATTTTCTTGTTTTTAATTTACTTTATATGTTATAACATAATTCGGGCTCGGTTTTCACATACGGGGTGTATTTACAGACACATTGAGACATTTATTATTTTCTAAAGTTCATATGTGTATTTTATTTTTCGAGGCGTTAATTATAATAGAAATACATTTTCAATCACATGATTTTATACGAAACCGAAAAACATTACAAAAGATTTTTCCTTTATAATTTTTAGGATTTTACCGTAAAATCTTACAAAAAGGATTTTTAATAATTTTTAGAAATTTTTCTACTATAGGTCTCTTTTGTAAAAAGTACATGTTTTAATCCATAGTATTCAAAAAAAAAGATGAATAGTGACCGTGAATACTGCCATACGGATTTTCTTCTCCAATCACCTTTTCCACCTCCATTCTCCATTATTAATTTCTTTTTCATTTATTTTTCTATTTATCTTTTCTATTTATTTATTTTAATTATCTCCACCAATCACCATTCACCTCATTCACCTATAAATACCAACCTTCTCCTACCATTTTCTTTACACCAAATCTTCTCAATCTTCTCTCAATCTCTCTAATTCTAAGAATTCTAAGAATTCTAACCATTCTCCTCTCTCTCTAATTCTCATAAAATCTTCCAAGCAAGAAAAGAACTCGAAGAGTTCTAAATAAAACAGTACACCCAACAAAGTTCGTAGTATGCTCTGTGGTTGCAGCTTAGTCTGATCTTCCACATCAGAAACGGGGATTCGGTTGACTGTTTTGTATACGGTAGAATTGTACCGCTTATAGGCTTGAAGTTTCCAACCTCCAACTCGTCACGGGATTACCAAAGGAACAACTTTGAGAAACCGTGAGTATACATGATCCCATTTTCATTTTAAACACTTTTGGGTGCAACTTGTATTCATATTCAAATTCAAATTCACAAATACGTTAAACTTTATTTATTCACACTCTATCCAAATTACACATGAAATGTTTGATTCTTGTTATACATGTGATGCTAATGTAAACACTTCATGACTATATGCTCATTAACTTCGTACAAGCCTACCTTAACAATTATAGCGCTATAGGTTGTAACGCCCTTCCCGCTATTCTTTTGGGTATTGTTAAGTTTATTCTATTTTTACCTCCCGCTAAACTCTTGGGATTGGCTATGTTAATTGCGTAAACATTGGTTTGAGCATGTAGAGTAACATCGTTTCGAGTGTATACTGTTAACTAGTATCATCTTATTCATGTTGGATATGAGCACATTTAAACATTTTATTCTATTATGCTATGTATCAAACTTGTATACTCGCCAACATTTTTGTTGATTTTATTTTAATACATGTTGCAGGTTGATAGTCAAGATGATGAAGGAATCAAGTTAGGATGGACTAGATACCCATTTTAATAATAAACCATGTTTGTTGCAATTTGTCTTTATTTGAATCAATGTACTTGATTTTAGTCATTTATGAAATTTGATTTAATCTATATTCTCACAATTAGTGTTATGATGCTTTTGAGCGATTTGTTCGTCTCATCCTGATGTTTCCGCCATCGGTTGGGTTGTGACAAAAACAATAACCGAGTATGGATTAATGATCACCTTCTCAATGGGATCATAAGGTATGTCTTAAAAGTTAGATTGGTGATCTTTCACGAAGTGGGTTATGTTGTAATTGATGAAATTGTATGAAATTAAGAATGAGTATGTGTTAGAATCATCATATAGCACATGGATTGTGCTTGGTTTAGGTTAATTTGATGTTTAGAGAGAAACCCATTGATTATGGTGATGATGACGACTTGAATGATCACCCATGTCCAATTCTTGCTTAATATTGATGTATTTTGATTTGTATGATGGATTCTTGTTAGAGGAATTGAAAGAAATGTGATACTAGTATGTTTGATGTTTATGCATGTAGGATTCGTGTTGATTAGAAGGAGGAAATTGATGAATTATGTATGAGATTAGAAGGATATGCATGAACTAGTTGTACACTATGCTTAGGAGGTAGTACATACATCAAAAGCATGAAGAAATTATGAAGAACTTAAGATTAGATCACTTGTAAGTGATTAACAAAGTAGTTATGAAGTGGGTTTTGATGATATGATAGAACTAATGATATGCTTATGTTAATGATGTTTGAAAATCATATATGTGTATGTGCGTTTAAAGAAATTGGATAAGAAATGATGGATTAGCATGTTATAAGGTTAAATGATAAACTTAATATAAGATCCGTGTGATGAAAAGGTTGTGATGAATGATGAATAAGCTAACTATCTTGAGAATGATATATGATAGTTGATGCTTGATAAGCGACATGGAAGCTTGGAAAAGAAGCGGGTCAAACAGGACTAATGCGCACGGGAAGCATATTCGGACGCTAGGTAAGTAAGCTTACACCCCCTTTTGTAGAATATTTATTCATTGTATTGATTACGAACATGGTAAGTAAATATGAAAAGTATGACGTTCCGACAAGTATTTGATACGGGTCGGAATATGTGGGTATGATAAGAAATTAAAGTTGATATTTAAAAAGGGGTAAAAAAATGGACATTTGGAACTAACGGGTCAAATGGTGGAGATGTCACCATTTGGCATTATCGACTAATGAATGGTTTTGTCAAGTATTATGAATTCCCAGATTTTATAGCGAAAGGATCTCGTTGTTATCATCTAACAAATTGGTGGAAGGAGTATTAAACGGATCTTAGCATTGATCCGAGCAAGGTATGTGTGTTTAGAGTTGTAGTTAAGTGATAGGGTTGGTTGAATGTGCAATGAAGTCCTTTGTTGTAAAGGATGGTGCGACGTTGACAAAAACGCCCTTGACGGGTAAATTGGACAAACGATCTTCAAAATTGTTTAGAAATACGTTGTTTGATTAAGTGAAATGTTTTAGACAAGTGTGAAAGTGAGAAGTATGGTTTTTGTCAGTCATAGACCTTAAATGCGAAAATACCCTTAACGGGTCAAAATAAGCTCTTGAGCGAAAATGGGTTAAGAGGATGCAAGACATCCGAGAAATCTATCTTTTATGATAGACAAATGTTGAAATTATTAGGTTCATAAGAAGTTATGGTCAAACAAACAAGTTATGTTGATATATGCATGAACGGGTCAAAATTTGGTAAAAGGGTAATAAGTCGAAGGCTTAAAAGTCATAAAGTTAGGTAGTCCAAATATTAGATTTTTACTCCATGTGTTTGAGAATTAAATTACGGCCGCGTCGGAAAAAGAATCGGGTAAAACGGATCAAAAACGAGAAAGTTATGCTCGTTTCCGTGAAATCGAGTCGTGCTGGGAATTATACAGCACCAGCTGCAACAGTCTGATGAAACAGGTCGTGACGTAGCGCGACGGGGAAGGCCCCAGGCCGTGGCGCTACGCGACGGGGGTCAGTTTTGCGAAAATCGATTATTTTAACTGTTGATGCATTGCGAACCCGTCTGGACCGTTTTTAAACGCGTATAAGCTAAGAATGATTAGTTTATTCCTTGTTTTAGGGAAAGTAGATACGTATGTATGTATGTATGTATGTATGTATGTATGTATGTATGTATGTATGTATGTATGTATGTATGTATGTATGTATGTATGTATGTATGTATGTATGTATGTATGAATATAAGTGGTATGTAGGAATGAATGTATGTGTGTATGTATGCAAGTAGGTATATATGAGCGTATGCACGTATGTAGGCATGCGTGAAGTTATGAATGTATGTATGTATGTATGTAGGTATGTATGTAGGCATGTATGCATGTATGTAGGCATGCACGTATGTAGGCACGCACGTATGAATGTAGGTACGTATGTTTGTAAGTAGTTATGTGTGAACGGATGCATATATGTAAGTATGTATGAAAGTATATACACATCTATTCATTGAAATTGAGTATTGACGATAATAATAGCGTGCCTTGTGAACGAAGTGTAACGCAGGTACAACGAGAAAGTCTCACCATGGATTGTATGATCAGATGGAAAGCTGGGATGTTGTCACACCCCGATTTCCACGTGTCACCGGTGGGCCCGGTGGGGAGTATCGTGACGTCATGGTTGGCAACATAATAGTCAAACAACACAATATTATTAAGCACAGCGGAAGCAATTGAAAATATAATACAACCGAATTTATTATTGTAATATCAAGTGTCACAATATTCGGAAGTTTATCCACAGAAGGATCGAACATAAAATGGAAACAATAGTTCAACAGACTTTTAGGCATCTTAAGCTTGCGAGACTTCTATTGATGCTAAGGAGAAATATCCAGCCAATTTCGTATAGTACCTGCATTTAGCCTTTTTGGAAAATACGTCAGTTTACACTGGTAAATACATTCAACTGACTCATTTTGAAAATGGTTTTAAGAAAATTGATTTGGATGCACGTGGCACAAAATATCTTTTATATTTTGATTAAAATGCACAGAGGCAAAATTAATCTTTTTAACTTGGGAGAATTATTTAATATTAAAATCTTGTGAACGAATTACATGTTACTTATGCGTTCAGTAGCCCGGATCTTGTCCGGGTTAAAGATCAATAGACACACCACGTTATTGAGTTATACACTGACAGATGCACGCCTACACCCCGTGCTCAGGTCGTGGCCAATCTCGTAAGATGATGCCAAGGATATCCGGGACATGGTCATTAACCCCCCAAAGGCTGTAAAGTAAACAAGACTGTTTAAACGAGCCGATCAAATTATTCAACTACCCACTTAATGTGGAGATTTGATGCTCGATCAAGCGGTATGCTATATACCGTAACCCAAGCCCGTATAGGGAAAATAAGTTAAAAGTATTTACCTGAGCTAAATATAAATTCAATCCCAGCCGTATATCAAATCAGCAAGTACAGATAGCTTTTACTGGGCTCCTAATCTGGAACGAAGGTTTTTAATAACCTATTAGAATCCTAACGGGTCTTTTATTAAGCTTACGCTTAGACCGGGTAGTTTCAAAGATACGGTTCGTACGCACGATTAAGCGAAGACCGGATAGAATGTGATTTAGACCCGACAAGTTTGAAGACTTGTTTAATATGGGTTTATTATTCACATTCTGTATTTTGAGATAAAACCGATAAGGTTTGACCCGTTTCGGCTAATTTATGTAAACTTGTTACATAAACCAAACCGAACGCGTAATAAGCGTAACGGGTATCTGTAAGAGCCATATACAGGTTTCCTAAGTTAATATGCTTCAAATATGTTGTGACATCAGTAGGATGTCTTTCGTTATGCCCCGAACTAATTTAAACACAAACTATGCCCCGTAGGGGTAGTTTGGTCATTTTAAAGTTTGTAAAAGCGTTTAGATGTTTAACTGAGTTACAGTTCTGATGTAAACAGCAAACATACTCAATTTGATGAGTTATAACAGTAGGCTAAAGCATATATGTGAAATTTATCATTTTTAACCAAACTATGCCCCGTAGGGGTATTTTGGTAATTTCACATAAGCCGAAAAGCTCAAAAACGAAGTCTGAGTTAATCAACCTTTTCTTACTGTTAAAATATCATAATTTTCCTCATATATCAGTAGGTATCAACCCGGGTATGTTCAATATGATTTTAAAACATACTATACGTTAAAAACGCTAAATAAGGCGATTAAAGGCCATTTCCGGGTTTGATACTTAAATCTGATATTTTTATATTTCCAGAAGGCTTAAAATAATTTATTTATCATATGTGATCAGTAGCAAAAGGTTTGGAGTCGTTTCGATAAGTAAAACTCATTTTATGGCCCGTAAGGGCAAAACCGACAATTACCGGATTAAGCCTACGACTACTAGTTATGCTCAGCCTAAAATTAATTAAAAATCTTTAAAAATCCCAAAATAATATATTATATCAGTGGGTATTAATTTTGATACCAAAAAGTAGACTTAACTAGGCTATACGCTAATTACGCAATTTTATTAACATAAAGCATTAAATTTGCGATATTGAGCATAACTCTTAATCTACAAGTCAAACTGATGTCAAACTTTGCATACAAGTTTATATATCAGTATTTAAGGTTTCTACACTTTTACATTTTCATAAATCACGTTTTAAGGTAATAAGGGCATAACGGTCAACATATGAGCAATTAACGGAAATATGCATATTAATTGGATAACTAGTGAACCAAGGTGTGTAATCACAGAGGGTTATTCTAACATGTATCCTAATCCAATTAAAGCTCTGAGGCATTTCTAAAACATGCCTAAACGGGTCAGAACTGAAAGTCAAAGTGAAAGTCAAACTATGTGACTTTCGGTTCCGAACCGGGTCTAAACAGGAAATAGTCGGGTTGAACATGTTTGGACATGTTCTTACACTTATTACTAAGTTATAACAATGATCAAACAGGTTATATATGTTCTAGATAGCTAATTATGCATAAATGACATTTTAAGCATCCTGTTGACTTTTTACTTAAAAGTTTGACCTGACTTTTGACCTGGTTAGAGTGGTGATCAGGGGAAACCCTTTTGAGGTTTTATTACCCACATAAATACCAACTCATAACTACTTTCAATTCGAGATATGACTGAGCCATTATTGACTAATCTCGAAGTCAAACCGTAATTACGACGGTTTGACTTTTAGCTAATTGAACAAGCTAAACTCAATTAAAGAAGGACTAGTAGACTTACAAGAGTCCTATGCACTAGATATGATCAGTTGGACCTGCTTGAGAGCTCCAGAATTGATCACAAATGCAGATGAATGTGTGAAGAACAATGTTGCACATAATGGCCTTATATAGCACCTTAATCACCACAATTCTTTGACACTTGGGGTCTACAACCCACCACAACTGATCAACACTTGTTCCCTAGTGCTTAGGGGTGCCTAGGGGTCGTCCACAAGTGAGAAATACCGGTCTTATTGGTTAAAATCGCGTTTAACAGGCTGTTACCTGTTTTTCTGCATCTGACGTCCCCACGCGGCCCGCCTCAATGTTTATCAATCCTTACGCGGGCCGCCTGGGCCCTATAATCAGATTTTTAAATTTTATTTGTTTTCCAACTTGACCTTTGGCTTCACGAAGAGGCAACTAAGGTTATTTCTTGCATTTTGACCCCCCTTATATTTACCCACAAGGGCTTTAGGACTTATACCCATTTTGCCAAGTCCCTGAACACTTCCGGTTAACCCGAAAAGCCTAAACTTTCAACGTTAACACTTTAACCCCTCGTACACGAATTTGATCATAACTTTCTCATACGATAACGAAACTTTATGAAATTTTAATCGTGCATTCTAGTGAGCATAATTTATATTTACAAAGCTTCAGGTTTGTCAAAAGATCACTCAGAGGTATATCTTTAACATGTTGACACATTTGACCCCTGGAGTTTGTAATCTCTCACTTTTAGCTACGTATGATCCATGATTTATTCGTTTGATGTTATGAACATCATGTAGGGTTATTATGAAGTATATTTATTCACTGTTGACACTTAGAATCCGTATAATCACATACTTTCCATGTTTGTCAACTTTAGTCCTTTTATAACATTCTTTCACACGTTCAAACTTTATGACACGTGTCAACACATTATGGGACGTGAATTTTCAAGGTGTTACATCCTCACCCCCTTAAAATAAATCTCGACCCAAGATTTACTGAAATAAGTAAGGGTACTTTTCTTTAATCGTGGATTCAACCTCCCACGTGAATTCGGGACCACTACGGGCTTCCCATTTGACCTTAACAATAGGTACATGTTTCCTTCGAAGTTTCTTAACCCGTCGATCCTCAATCGACAAGGGTTTTTCCACAAACTTCAAGCTCTCATCTATATGCACATCTGTATGCGGTATAACCAGTGATTCATCAGCGAAGCACTTTTTCAGATTGCAGATGTGGAACGCATTGTGAATTCCACTGAGCTCTTCAGGTAAGTTTAACTTATAGGCAACTGACCCGACACGTTCGATAACCTCAAAAGGTCCTATGTATCTCGGGCTTAGCTTGCCTTTCTTACCAAACCGCATCACTCCTTTCCAGGGTGACACTTTCAGTAGGACTTTGTCACTTACTTCGAACTGAAAATCCTTACGCTTTGGATCAGCGTATCTCTTCTGCCTATCCCGGGCAGCTTTGAGATGGTCACGAATCTGGACAATCTTGTCCGTCGTCTCGAACACTATCTCTGGTCCTGATAACTGGACATCTCCAACTTCTGCCCAACAATGGGCGCTCTACACTTTCTACCATATAATGCCTCAAACGGCGCAGCCTTATTGCTGGTGTGGTAGCTATTGTTGTAGGAGAATTCGATTAACGGTAGGTTCTAATCCCAACTACCGCCTAAATCGATTGCACATGCACGTAGCATGTCTTCCAACGTTTGAATAGTACGCTCACTCTGATCGTCTGTCTGAGGATGGTAAGCTGCACTACAGTTCAACGTGTGCCCAAAGATTGTTGGAAACTCTTCAAAAAAATGTGACGTGTATCTAATATCTCTATCAGAGATAATAGCTACAGGTATGCCATGTAAGGCTACAATCTTATCCACGTATAACTGGGCTAACATATCGGAGCTATAAGTCTCCTCGATGGGTAAGAAATGAGCTGGCTTAGTCAGTCTGTCAACTATAACTCATATCGTATCATTTCCTTTCCTTGTCTTGGGTAACTTGGTAATAAAATCCATAGTTACCATTTCCCACTTCCACATAGGAAGTTCAGGCTGTTGTAGCAAGCCTGACGGCTTTTGATGCTCGGCTTTGACTTGCGCATATGTCAAGCATTTAGCTACATGGGTGGCTACGGACTTTTTCAAGCCTATCCACCAATAATTTGCCCTTAGATCCTGGGTAGCTGATGGCAAATTCTTAATCGTTGCCTAATTAGGGTTGCGGCATTTAATGCGTTAGCAATATGAACCGTCTTTCTTATTTAACAATATAAAACCCTCAGAAGATTGAGTCAGGCTATATGTGCCTATGTCTTAAAACCTAATAAATCAAGGTTTTGATTTTTCCATAATCGATATGGAGTTTTCATAATACTCCAACCCACAGCGGGATGTTAATCTTAGTTCTACCTGTCTTCCAGGAGGTAAGCAGGGAAAACTTATGAGAAGATAATTAAGATACAAGGAGGCTATAGAGATTTTCCATATCTCAGGCTCCAGTTCATCCATCATTGTTCGTGTCAAATGAGTGACACCTTTATGTTATAAGTCCACGAATTCCTTATTCGGGAACATTTACTTGGAAAAATTCCATTTTGGATATCTTCTTTGAATACTACTAGTCGACTTTAGTACAATATGATCATTGGGATATCTTAGGGGTTCCATGTATTAAACCTCCATGCTGATCAGACATGGAAATAATCTATGGGACACACTAGGATACGCCAATCTTCATATGACACTTTTATCAAACATAGTTTGGCATTCGCAGGCGATAGAAAACAATGAGAAAAAATAATTAAAATAACATATGTTGTCGTACTCTATGCAAAGAAAGAGTACTCTGATTTTCGGAAGGATTCCTTGCCGATCTAGAAGAATCGGTTACTATGGTTTCCTTGGTAGTTATACCTTGTGGATGATAATAAAAAAAAAATTTGCTAAGTTTATGGTTCATGAAGATTTATTATTGCCTGTATTAAAAACAGGACACTTAGCAGAAATTATCATTGATAAATGATAAGGAAGTTTATTGTACAAGTGCTTATATTTAATCAATAATGGAAGTTTCACAAACTAGGCACCTAGCTCAGTTGGCTAGGCGCGCGAAAGGGTGCGGCCTAGACCTAGGTTCGATTCCGGGGACGGCCAATTCCACCATTTTTTTTATGTTTAATATTTATTAATCGTACGGATACGTGTAATTACGAGGGTTGTCTCATAAGGAGTCTTGATAATTAATTGCTCCTTATCACTCACAATATGGGCTTGATTTTTAAGGCAACCAATCGATTTTTATCACTTTATTGATTCCTTATATTTAACGGAACTAGGACATCGGAAAAATGATTTCTAATGGATATAAAACATCCATCTAATAATGTTGAAGCAGTCTCAGAGGTATACAGGCTTCTTACTGAACTTTCGTTGCTTTTTATTAAGCCTGTACTTGCTCTCTTCCTCAGATTTCTGGGAGTTATCCTCCTTCTTTGGTTCATCCTTCATATTTGAAGCGTGAACATAGCTCTCCTCATGAGCAATTAAACATGGTTTCTAATGAGATTTAGAGCGAGAAGCATTCGGCTCTTTGGATTGTCTCATGACCTTTTTCCCATGATCCCTCCAACTGTTGCGTCAACCACAACTTGGAGATTAACTTCATCAATATTGAGGTTTACGTTTGTAGTTTTTTATTAACTTTCGCCGTATTAATAGTATTACGACTGTCGTCTACCTCATCCGAGTTTTCGATACTCGAAACTTGGTACTAATCACCAAGATTTAACAATTACTAGTCATCATCCTGATGACCTGACTTAGATTAGCCACGACATTCATAAACCGTATGGGCTATTCCGTTCTGAACATTCTTAATGAATGCTTTTTGAATGTATATCCATTATATTTAGCCTAGGTCACAACGGGACCATCAATGGCATGCAAAGTATGGAGCGAGTCCAATACCTGCTTGACAGGGGAGCATAATGTCACAACTGTCTTGGTCACTAGGACGATTATAGATAGCTCAAAGGCTAGCCTTACAAGACTTTTATTATATATATATACATATATGGCATAGAAGCCTGTCTCGAGGGACGTAGAAAAATATGGCATAAAGCACAGTCAAGAAGGACATAAGTAATCATATGGCGCGAAGGCCTTGTCGTGATGACATTTAGATATGGCACAAACGACATTGTTATAAGGACATTCATCAAATCTGGTACAAAGGCATGTCACCAGGAATGTTAACATTTAATATGTTAACTTGTCACGAATGACCAATTATAGCACATAGGCTTGTCATGAATGACTTTAAAACATAACTCGATGGTCTATTTTCAAGGACCTTAATTTATTAGCCGCAATCTTATTAGATTAGGGCTTCCAGGTTTGAACGTGGTTCTTCACCTTTAGACAGCGAGTCATAGACCACAACCGTCATCGTCTTAGGAGACGATTTATTTGGCAGAAAAGAAGCCAATCAACATCACTAATGGACGTTTATATATAACCATCGTATCTAATGATATTAGTCATGATCAAATCGATCATATTGACTATTTGGTTTGGGTATAATCACACCATTCTGAACAGGGGATCATAAGGATCACCACTATCTTTGTCTTACCGACACTAGAATAAAGTATAGCCTATAGGCATTTCATCACGAGGGATGCAATATTATGATCATCATACTGATGATACTAGTCAGGATCGCAATGATAGCATAGACTATGGGATTTGCGTATAGCTTACTCCCTTGGGTAAAGAATCACAAAAGATTACAATTGCCTCGTCTCAATTGGACAACATAATATAGCCCTTAGGCAAAACATCATTTAGGATGTTGAAAATGTTTTAATCATCGTATTGATGATTTTTGTCACGCTCGCATTGATCATATAGACTATTTGGCTTGAGCATAGCTCACTACCTTGGACAGGGAATCGTAAAGATCACCATGTCTTTGTCATACATGGACAATATAATATGGCCCATAGGCGAAACATCACTAATGGATGTTTATAATAGGTTCATCCTATTAGAAGATATAAGTCATGATTGCATTAATTATATTGACTATTTTTGGCTTGAGCATCGCTCACCACCTCAGACAAGGAATCATAAAGATAACAATGTCAATGTCTCAAATGGACAATATATTATAGCCCGTAGGCAAAACATCACTAAAGGATGTTTAAATAATATTATCATCGTATTAAATGGTATTAGTCATGATCGCATTGATCATATAGACTATTATGTTTGGACATAGTCCAACATTTTAGACAGGAGGTCAAAGACCACCACTGTCGTTGCCTTATCGGACAACAAGTTTAGCCCGTAGGCACTTTATCACTAACAGATGTTCATAATATGATCATCTTATAGGATGATATAAGCCATGATTCCTAATTCACTAGGTTAGATATGGGAATTTGAAGAATCCAATATAAGGATGACTGTTGTGATTTTCTCGAATCACATTTGTCGAGGGTGCTAACACGTTCTTAGATGTTAACAAGGATCTGAATCCCTTGAGTAGGTTTCACCATCTTGGCCGTGTAGGCTAGGTTTCAGCTTTAAGATTTCCTGTTAAAATGCATACTGACAGGGAAGGAAGGATGTTTATTTTATTCAGGATTTTTAGCATAAATCCTAATTTATAAGTTAATAATAGCACAAATGGCCTAGTCGCGTAGACAAGTTAAATTTATAAGCCATGATTTAAGAGAATCGTGGCATTAAGGTTTGAATCAAAGTTCATTACCTTTTCCTGACAGGGAGCTGTAGGCTACCACTGTCTTTAGTCCCAGAGGACATTAACTATAGCCCGTAGGCACTTCCCTTTTAAGAGATGTTTATTACGGAATTGCCCCTTAGGGAAATTCATTAACCATGGTAACCAGAGACCATATTTGGTTAATTTATTAATCATATATTTATTTAGGATTTCTATTATAATTTATCCTAATTATAAAACATTAATAGTTTTATTAGTGGCACCCAATGGCCTGGTCACATGGACATTTATAAATTATAAGCTTATGATTTCAGAGAATCAAAGCATGTAAGTATATTGGCACAATAGGCCTAGTCACAAGGACAATTATAAATTATAAGCTATGATTTCAGAGAGTCAAAGCATGTAAGTATATTGGCACAATAGGCCTAGTCACAAGGACAATTATAAATTATAAGCTATGATTTCAGAGAATCAAAGCATGAGGTTTGAACCTAGTTCATTACCTTTTTCTGACAGGGAGTCATAGCTACCACTGTATTTTTGGCTCATGTAGAAATGAGCAAGGCCCGTAGGCACTATATTACCACGTATGGTTAAAATATGATCATCTTAATTGATGATGTAAACCCAGGATTCAGAGATCATTAAACTGGGTTAGGAATCTTTTGAAGAATCCTTAATAACGTGTGTGATTTCCAACGAATCACATCTTTCGGGAGTGTTAACATGTTTTCAGATGTTAACTGGGATACGAATCTTTTAAACAGGTCTTACCATCTTGGCCAGGTCTTTATAATGACACTCAGGCTACGTTTCACACTTAAGATTCTTAATTAATGATTTGAATCTTTTTAACAGGTCTTACCATCTTGGCCCGGTCTTATAATTGACCCGTAGGCTAGGTTTCACACTTAAGGTTCTTAATTTATAATTAACGCAGAACAATTTTTAAATTGAGGTGTTCATATGGATCTAAATCTAATTATGGAACTACCATCTTGGCCCGGTTTTAAAATTACACGTGGCTAGGTCTTGTCCTTTTTAGACTTTGTCATTTTATTATAATGGTAGATCTTATAAAAGAAATGTTATTTTACATTTATTTAATATTTCTTGTTTAGAATGAAAGTTTAAACTAATCATTCCACTATATAAAAATAAAAGTATAAAGTTGCCCTAAGCGGGACTTGAAAGGAATAATGTTGTCCTCGTAGGGACTGAAGGATAATTATGTCCTTATAAGGACTAATAAGGAAACGATCTTCAGTAAAAGAAGTTTCTTCTTCATTTTATTTCTGAATGCTTTCTCCTTGGATGCTCGTTTCATTCTAGCCGCGGTACGAAGCTCAGCATCTCAGGGCTCCGGGTGTGGAGAACTCTTATTACGGCTTCTTCGCTTGGCGACGTATCCAATAAAATTTGGAAGTAAAATTTTAAGATTAGGATTGAGAATATTCCTAAGTTAAGTCTAGACTCAGAGGTTTAGATATGTGCAATTGTGTAACTGAGATTAAACACGAAAGGTTAGTGTTTAATTCACTCAGTGTTGGCTCTGATACCAACCTGTCACACCCCGATTTCCACGTGTCACCGGTGGGCCCGGTGGGGAGTATCGTGACGTCATGGTTGGCAACATAATAGTCAAACAACACAATATTATTAAGCACAGCGGAAGCAATTGAAATTATAATACAACCGACTTTATTATTGTAATATCAAGTGTCACAATATTCGGAAGTTTATCCACAGAAGGATCGAACATAAAATGGAAACAATAGTTCAACAGACTTTTAGGCATCTTAAGCTTGCGAGACTTCTATTGATGCTAAGGAGAAATATCCAGCCAATTTCGTATAGTACCTGCATTTAGCCTTTTTTGGAAAATACGTCAGTTTACACTGGTAAATACATTCAACTGACTCATTTTGAAAATGGTTTTAAGAAAATTGATTTGGATGCATGTGGCACAAAATATCTTTTATATTTTGATTAAAATGCACAGAGGCAAAATTAATCTTTTTAACTTGGGAGAATTATTTAATATTAAAATCTTGTGAACGAATTACATGTTACTTATGCGTTCAGTAGCCCAGATCTTGTCCGGGTTAAAGATCAATAGACACACCACGTTATTGAGTTATACACTGACAGGTGTACACCTACACCCCGTGCTCAGGTCGTGGCCAATCTCGTAAGATGATGCCAAGGATATCCGGGACATGGTCATTAACCCCCCAAAGGCTGTAAAGTAAACAAGACTGTTTAAACAAGCCGATCAAATTATTCAACTACCCACTTAATGTGGAGATTTAATGCTCGATCAAGCGGTATGCTATATACCGTAACCCAAGCCCGTATAGGGAAAATAAGTTAAAAGTATTTACCTGAGCTAAATATAAATTCAATCCCAGCCGTATATCAAATCAGCAAGTACAGATAGCTTTTACTGGGCTCCTAATCTGGAACGAAGGTTTTTAATAACCTATTAGAATCCTAACGGGTCTTTTATTAAGCTTAAGCTTAGACCGGCTAATTTCAAAGATACGGTTCGTACGCACGATTAAGCGAAGACCGGATAGAATGTGATTTAGACCCGACAAGTTTGAAGACTTGTTTAATATGGGTTTATTATTCACATTCTGGATTTTGAGATAAAACCGATAAGGTTTGACCCGTTTCGGCTAATTTATGTAAACTTGTTACATAAACCAAACCGAACGCGTAATAAGCGTAACGGGTATCTGTAAGAGCCATATACAGGTTTCCTAAGTTAATATGCTTCAAATATGTTGTGACATCAGTAGGATGTCTTTCGTTATGCCCCGAACTAATTTAAACACAAACTATGCCCCGTAGGGGTAGTTTGGTCATTTTAAAGTTTGTAAAAGCGTTTAGATGTTTAACTGAGTTACAGTTCTGATGTAAACAGCAAACATACTCAATTTGATGAGTTATAACAGTAGGCTAAAGCCTATATGTGAAATTTATCATTTTTAACCAAACTATGCCCCGTAGGGGTATTTTGGTAATTTCACATAAGCCGAAAAGCTCAAAAACGAAGTCTGAGTTAATCAACCTTTTCTTACTGTTAAAATATCATAATTTTCCTCATATATCAGTAGGTATCAACCCGGGTATGTTCAATATGATTTTAAAACATACTATACGTTAAAAACGCTAAATAAGGCGATTAAAGGCCATTTCCGGGTTTGATACTTAAATCTGATATTTTTATATTTCCAGAAGGCTTAAAATAATTTATTTATCATATGTGATCAGTAGCAAAAGGTTTGGAGTCGTTTCGATAAGTAAAACTCATTTTATGGCCCGTAAGGGCAAAACCGACAATTACCGGATTAAGCCTACGACTACTAGTTATGCTCAGCCTAAAATTAATTAAAAATCTTTAAAAATCCCAAAATAATATATTATATCAGTGGGTATTAAGTTTGATACCAAAAAGTAGGCTTAACTAGGCTATACGCTAATTACGCAATTTTATTAACATAAAGCATTAAATTTGCGATATTGAGCATAACTCTTAATCTACAAGTCAAACTGATGTCAAACTTTGCATACAAGTTTATATATCAGTATTTAAGGTTTCTACACTTTTACATTTTTATAAATCACGTTTTAAGGTAATAAGGGCATAACGGTCAACATATGAGCAATTAACGGAAATATGCATATTAATTGGATAACTAGTGAACCAAGGTGTGTAATCACAGAGGGTTGTTCTAACATGTATCCTATTCCAATTAAAGCTCTAAGGCATTTCTAAAACATGCCTAAACGGGTCAGAACTGAAAGTCAAAGTGAAAGTCAAACTATGTGACTTTCGGTTCCGAACCGGGTCTAAACAGGAAATAGTCGGGTTGAACATGTTTGGACATGTTCTTACACTTATTACTAAGTTATAACAATGATCAAACAGGTTATATATGTTCTAGATAGCTAATTATGCATAAATGACATTTTAAGCATCCTGTTGACTTTTTACTTAAAAGTTTGACCCGACTTTTGACCTGGTTAGAGTGGTGATCAGGGGAAACCCTTTTGAGGTTTTATTACCCACATAAATACCAACTCATAACTACTTTCAATTCGAGATATGACTGAGCCATTATTGACTAATCTCGAAGTCAAACCGTAATTACGACGGTTTGACTTTTAGCTAATTGAACAAGCTAAACTCAATTAAAGAAGGACTAGTAGACTTACAAGAGTCCTATGCACTAGATATGATCAGTTGGACCTGCTTGAGAGCTCCAGAATTGATCACAAATGCAGATGAATGTGTGAAGAACAATGTTGCACATAATGGCCTTATATAGCACCTTAATCACCACAATTCTTTGACACTTGGGGTCTACAACCCACCACAACTGATCAACACTTGTTCCCTAGTGCTTAGGGGTGCCTAGGGGTCGTCCACAAGTGAGAAATACCAGCCTTATTGGTTAAAATCGCGTTTAACAGGCTGTTACCTGTTTTTCTGCATCTGACGTCCCCACGCGGCCCGCCTCAATGTTTATCAATCCTTACGCGGGCCGCCTGGGCCCTATAATCAGATTTTTAAATTTTATTTGTTTTCCAACTTGACCTTTGGCTTCACGAAGGGGCAACTAAGGTTATTTCTTGCATTTTGACCCCCTTATATTTACCCACAAGGGCTTTAGGACTTATACCCATTTTGCCAAGTCCCTGAACACTTCCGGTTAACCCGAAAAGCCTAAACTTTCAACGTTAACACTTTAACCCCTCGTACACGAATTTGATCATAACTTTCTCATACGATAACGAAACTTTATGAAATTTTAATCGTGCATTCTAGTGAGCATAATTTATATTTACAAAGCTTCAGGTTTGTCAAAAGATCACTCAGAGGTATATCTTTAACATGTTGACACATTTGACCCCTGGAGTTTGTAATCTCTCACTTTTAGCTACGTATGATCCATGATTTATTCGTTTGATGTTATGAACATCATGTAGGGTTATTATGAAGTATATTTATTCACTGTTGACACTTAGAATCCGTATAATCACATACTTTCCATGTTTGTCAACTTTAGTCCTTTTATAACATTCTTTCACACGTTCAAACTTTATGACACGTGTCAACATTATGGGACGTGAATTTTCAAGGTGTTACAGATGTAAAGAGTTAACGGAACGAAAAGTAAACATGAATAAATCTTGTATGTTTATAATGCGTACTAATGTTATGAATTTTATGTGGTGAGTGCAGGTAGTACGAGTCATGAGGATCATCAAGGAATAGAGATTGAGGATCGAGTCACTAGTGAGATTGTACGGGAACGTTGATGTATATAATGTAGTAAACATAAGCTACGTTTTTACTTAGTAAATAAGTCGATTGATGGATTTATGTGAAAGAGTTATGTTAAGGTTAAATTTTAAGTAAGTTAAGGTATTTATAATGAAAGAAATTTTATAACACGAATTTTCGCTGCGAATTTTAGTCAAATACGTATTAGGGTCTTACAAGTTGGTATCAGAGCCCTGGTTTGAGTGAATCAAGTACGAGAAGATAAATGCTTGAACTCAAACCTGTGTGCTCTTGTGATAAGGAACCTGTACAATCCATGACTCGATCAAGATCTAAAGGTAGAAATGGAATGAAAACGTGTATGTATGCATTCATATGAAGAAACTAACGGTTATATTATGTGTAAGGTAAGCATAACCGATTGGAAAGGATGATCCGTGAATGCGGTCAAGAACCGGCATCAAGGCAAGTTATGAGATAAATGGACCCCAGGTGCGTAAATTTAACGTGTAGGCGTATGAAGTGGTATAATTAAGCGAGTGAAAGAAAATTTTAAAGGAAATATAATAGTGATATGGCAATGAAGTTTTGAAAATGACACACGTGCCGAAACTTAATTCTTCGGACATAAGGTGGCGATTACACGAAGACACGAAACTAGTATGTGGATTGTGTACCTGGCCAATACACAAGAAACATATGATGTTCATGAGACCGTGATAATTGCCACAGGTATGTCCGTTAGAATTAGGTAGTAGGTAGACGTGAGGGTGAAGGGAAACGTTAGACTTTCAGGAATGAAAGTACGAATGATATGTTAGAATCCGCGAGACGGATTCGAAGCATGAAAAGAATGAAGGTATGAATGATATGTTAGAATCCGCGAGACGGATTCAAAGCATGAAAGTAATGAAGTATGAATGACCTGTTTGGATCCGCGAGACGGATTCAAGGAATGAAAGGCATGAATGGAATGTTTGAATCAGTAAAACGGATTCAAGGAAATGAAATGTAGAAATGATATGTTTGAATCCGCGAGACGGGTTCAACACATGTAAGGAATGAAAGATGTGAATGATATGTTTGAATCCGTGAGATGGATTCAAAGCATAGAAAGAAGAAAATGTATGAATGGTATGTTTAGAACCGCAAGACGGATTCAAAACATAGAAGTAATGAAAGGTATGGAGGTTACGTTTGAGTTCGCAGGACGGATTTAAAATATAAAAAGGATTAAATTAGTCCACATCAGAATGTGTCGATAGTTTGACCATGGTTGTGTCAAACGAGTCATATGAGTAAGTATAAGGTAAATGAACAAAAGAATGATCTTAATGGACACGCAAACCTAAGTTTTAAAACGAAAAAAAGATAAATTTTGAACCTGTTATGTGTTAGATGTGTTAGTAATCGACTCTTAGGAGTCATAATGAATGACGGGCTACGACTCGGACAATGGTTTAAGTATGAACGAGAAGGGTAAGTTTTAACGAAAATGCTGAAATGATGTAATGAATGTCTTTGCAAGTAAGCATGAATGGAAGGAAGTACGAATGTGTACCTCAATGCATCTACGATAAATAAGAGGAATGAAATGTGTGACACGTTATAGCGTGTACGTAAGAAATTGTAGGAGAATTATAAGTGAGTAAACACCTAGTAGGATGAATGTTTGAATGAAGTGTGCTAACCGCTAAATTGTTGATGATAATGTTAGAACTCTTGACGCAATGAAACCAATTGAATTGGTGGAAGGATGTGTACAAGTGGGGACACCATATGTGGATACATGAAATCTAGCCTCGTACAGCTAGTGTTCGGGAAGAATGCGGATCGATCTGGATCATGGATCGTGGATTGATGATATGAGATGAGGCTAGTAAAAGTTTAACTTATGTCGGATAGTATGAATTGGTAAATTGAAAACAACCTACGAAATGAATGACGGAATGGGTATGGTATAGTATGGAATGTTTGATTTCTAATAGTTGACAGAAGAATGAAAACTATGTCATCAAGAACGGAATCTTAAAGGTTTTGAGTGAACGATACGAGTATGGGTTAAACTCTCGTATGATGAATTTGCATGATACATATACTTATGCAAATTAAGTAATGCACGAAATGAGAAGGAATAGTAACGTAGAATGAATAAGGTTAGTTGAAGGTAATGTAAGGGTATGTATGGTACAAATAACCATAGCAAATGAAGAATGATGTTAACTTTGGGTTTAAGCACGAAGGCATAACTATGAACTAGTAACTTCGTTGCGATAACGAAACAGTAATCAAATGATATGTAATATATGTATAGAATGAAATCTTAAAGGAGGAGATGAAAGTATTAAATTTGTTATAAACTGATCATATGAAGGTAAGCATTATTATAAGTTTAAATAAATATGTATAATGACCTGTTACTAACGGGTCGAGGAAATGAGAATATTATGTGAAAGTATGCCATGGAAAGTATAGACTTGTTAAGAAGAAGTCAATTGTATGAATAATTATGAAATGAGGTAGGATGATTACTATGATTATGATGTGACTATGAAGTCAAACATAGATGTGTATGTGTAAATGGGAATGAGAAAGGTTTCGGGGACGAAACCTTGTTTAAGGGGGGTAGACTTGTAACACCCCAAAACCCGAATATTTATAATTGTCATATGTTTCTATATGACTTAGCATGAAATAAATAACTAGGCTATTTAACCTAGTTAAGTGTGTGGTTAAAAGTATTAAAAGACAAGAGTTTTGCCAATATTATTTAGTGGAAAACTTTAGGGGCTAAAATGGGGCAAAATGAAAGTTAAATTTTATTTATGAAAAACACACATAAACACACACACGTATGTGTGTTCGAGAAGAGCCAGGAAGCTCCATGAGAGCTCTAAAACCCTAAGCATGAAGATCATCAAATTGGAAGGGTAAATGAAGTCTAAATCTGTAACGCCTAGTATTTTCGTATTATTATTTTCTAAAGTTCATATGTGTATTTTATTTTTCGAGGCGTTAATTATAATAGAAATACATTTTCAATCACATGATTTTATACGAAACCGAAAAACATTACAAAAGATTTTTCCTTTATAATTTTTAGGATTTTACCGTAAAATCTTACAAAAAGGATTTTTACTAATTTTTAGAAATTTTTCTAGCATAGGTCCCTTTTGTAAAAAGTACCTGTTTTAATCCATAGTATTCAAAAAAAAAGATGAATAGTGACCATGAATAGTGCCATACGGATTTTTTTCTCCACTCACATTTTCCACCTCCTTCAATCACCTTTTCCAACTCCATTCTCCATTATTAATTTCTTTTTCATTTATTTTTTTTATTTATCTTTTCTAATTATTTATTTTAATTATCTCCACCAATCACCATTCACCTCATTCACCTATAAATACCAACCTTCTCCTACCATTTTCTTCACACCAAATCTTCTCAATCTTCTCTCAATCTCTCTAATTCTAAGAATTCTAAGAATTCTAAAAGAACACTAAGTGTTCTAACCATTCTCCTCTCTCTCTAATTCTCATAAAATCTTCCAAGTAAGAAAAGAACTCGAAGAGTTCTAAATAAAACAGTACACCCAACAAAGTTCGTAGTATGCTCTGTGGTTGCAGCTTAGTCTAATCTTCCACATCAGAGACGGGGATTCGGTTGACTGTTTTGTATACGGTAGAATTGTACCGCTTATAGGCTTGAAGTTTCCAACCTCCAACTCATCACGGGATTACCAAAGGAACAACTTTGAGAAACCGTGAGTATACATGATCCCATTTTCATTTTAAACACTTTTGGGTGCAACTTGTATTCATATTCAAATTCACAAACACGTTAAACTTTATTTGTTCACACTCTATCCAAATTACACATGAAATGTTTGATTCTTGTTATACATGTGATGCTAATGTAAACACTTCATGACTATATGCTCATTAACTTCGTACAAGCCTACCTTAACAATTATAGCGCTATAGGTTATAACGCCCCGCCCGCTATTCTTTTGGGTATTGTTAAGTTTATTTTATTTTTACCTCCCGCTAAACTCTTGGGATAGGCTATGTTAATTGCGTAAACATTGGTTTGAGCATGTAGAGTAACATCGTTTCGAGCATATACTGTTAACTAGTATCATCTTATTCATGTTGGATATGAGCACATTTAAACATTTTATTCTATTATGCTATGTACCAAACTTGTATACTCGCCAACATTTTTGTCGATTTTATTTAATACATGTTGCAGGTTGATAGTCAAGATGATGAAGGAATCAAGTTAGGATGGACTATGTTTTGGTCAAAAATTACCGAAGCAATTAAGTGATCAAATTAGTTAAGTGAGGTAGTGTGCTAGAAATATGTGTATAAAATATGTTAACCAATTTAATTGTAAAAACAGTTTCAGGATACGGCTCAGGATATAGAGCTCTATCTATGAACAAACAATGAGCAAAAAAGTAAAGGTTGACACGTGATGTACGAGGAAAGCCCTTGATCAATCTAGATCGCCGGCACAAAACCTCGGGAGCTGACAATCGCAGCTGCCTTGTTCTTCTATTACTTCAAATATCAGGATACAGTGCAGGATGTGATGCGGACCAACTAGGTGTTGTTAGTGCATTACGTCTATTGACTTCGTCTTGTATCATGTAATAGAATAGGATAGGTTAGAATAACCAGTGCACGAGGTTCAAGATTCGAAGTTTAGGAGTTAAGGGGCTGATTTCGCTCATATGGTCCAAGGTCCCTTGGAGCGAAATCAGAAGCTTCTGATTTCGCTCATAAGGCATGGTCATATAAGCGAAATCATGTTCAGTATAAATAGTGCACTCGTTTGTTCATTTGGTACGGATTCAGAAATTGTAACGAAGTGCTGCCAAATTGCTCTCAGGTTGTAATCTCTGTTAAATCAATACAAGAGCCATTATAATTAGTTTGAGTGTCCGTATTCATTGATTCCGCCTTTGAATCGGATAAACAACTCTTCTGATTGACTAATTCGGGTCCGACAACGATCCTACAAGTGGTATCAGAGCACAGGAGGAAGAGTTTAGCTCAATTGGATCAGTTTTCTGTCTTCTACACCTTCTTTATTCAACAGAACAAAATCTAACGGTCAAAATCAGATCAAAATTTCACAGTGTGTGTAAAATTGGACATAATCAAATCCCTGAAAGTTTGACACTGAAATTCGGGCTTAAAATGGACCAAAATGCCCCCGAGCTGATTTCGCTCATATGGACATTCTCTGATTTCGCTTTTAGATCCATCTAATTTCGCTCCAATGGACAAGAACATGTGTGATTTCGCTCCTGAGACACAAAACAGTGATTTCGCTCATGTGTCAGTGTTAATTTCGCTCATACGTGCATCAAAAACCCTAATTTCGTTCCAACCAGAATCCTGATTTCGCTTTTGTGAACCACAAAACCCTGATTTCGCTCTTGGTGTCCTGATTCGCTCAAAGTTACATTTGATTTCGCTTTTAAGGACAGTTTGGGATTTCGCTCATAGCTGCAATTCATATTTCACTCGAAAGTGAACTTTTTCGCATCAAGATCATTTCACGACAACCAAGTGTCAGTGTATTTCAGATTATTGGATATAGTTTAAACTGATTGAGTTTGTTTGATTGCTCTCAGGTGATTGAAGATGTCAAGCAACGGTGAAGAGTTCTACAACACATTTTATAACGCGTTCACTTCCGAATCGACAGATAGAAGATCTGAGATGAGAGAATATTCAAGAGAGATTTCGGAGAATTTGAAGTTTGAGAACATGTATGGAAGCCAACAGAAACCATCGAAGCTAATGAAAGTTGAAGATTATAACTGGTGGAAAGACAGATTTGAGGGTTGGGTAAAAGCTTTCGCTCCTGAAAGCTGGTTAAAACTGAAAAATGGATACATTGAACCAGTAAAAGAGGGAGGGGAGTTAATAGATGCGAAAGATTTCACAGACATAGATATAAAAAATGTTGTGGCTGAATATAAAATGATTACATTGATCAAACAGTCAGTGAGAGAGGATATTATCTCGTTACTTGAACAAGAGAAAACTTCAAAGAGTTTGTGGGAAGCGTTAGAGAGAAAGTGTGTAGGAAGTAATGAAATTGTTAAAAACAAAAAGAAACTGTTGCGTAAAGAGTTTGATCTTTTTAGTTGCATGAAAAATGAATCTGTTGGTAAAATGATCGAGAGATTTGGACATCTGAAAATGGAGCTGGCCAGACATGAAATCACATATTCTGAAGAGGAGCTGGTGGATAAATTGTTTGATTCATTGCCAAATGATCAAGAGTGGCAATACTTCGCTTTAATGTTGAAAAATACAATCAAGCCTGAAGATTTGAAAGTGGATTTGCTGATTGAAAGACTTGAAAGCCATGAGTTGGAGATAAAAAGATCTAAAGTCAACAATCCAGCTTATCAGCAGAATGTAGAGCTTTACTACCGAGGAAATGCACCACAGGCTGGATCTCCAAAAACAGCATTTTCTGCAGAAAGTTCAAGATCAGTAAACAATGAAAGTCTTCACAGTGGTTTTCACAGTGGATCTTCTTCAACAACTTCTGATCAATCTGCTTCAAAGAATTTATTCCAGTGTAATATCGCAGTAGATTTGAAAAATGGGCAAAATTTCAGCGAAGAGTCAGCAAAACAACAGATGGTTTTCTTGGCATCTGTACTTGAATCGTATGAAAGCCTCGTTGCAGGGAAGATCGGCAACACCAACTTGACAAAAGAAGATTATGATCAATTAGACCCCGAGGAAATGGAACTAATGGATATAAGATGGTGCATGGCCAGTGCTGTTCGTCAAGCACAGCGGTTCATGGAGATCACTGGGAGGAAGTCAATTGGTGGACCATTTACCAAACTGGGATTTGACAAATCTAAGGTGACATGTTTTAAATGTAAACAAAAAGGTCATTTCAAGCGCGAGTGCAAAAATGCGTATGCTGATGATTCTGAAAATCCGTTCAACGAAGACTATTACAAGAAAGCGATCTACCATCAGAACAAGTCTGAGCCTCCAAGGTTGAAACAGCCTGAAGAAAAATCAAGGGCTCTTGCAGTTATATATGACGATGAAGGTTATGACTGGAGTCAGGTTTGCCCTGAAGAAGATGTTGTTGGATATGCATTTGTGGCTGATGTTGATCCTGATAGATGGTGGAAAGTAGACTATGCAAGATGGGAAATCGGAAAATTAAACGAACCATTCAAAGAAGCCCAGAGAGCAAAACGATGGAATGATGATTTGGAATGTTACATGGATCCACTGGGTAATCCAGTTGTTGACCCATCAAAAGTGGATTTCGAAGCTGTAACAAATTTGTTTCCAAGGCAGGCTACTTTCAACACACGAAGGTTATCTGATAAAGCATATCTGCCTGATTTGGAGAAGAAGATAAGAGAGGTTTGTGAAGCAAGTCTATCGAAGGTGGTAGAAATGAAGAAGAGAAAAGAAGAAGAATTGAAGAAGATGATTGAAGAAGTAAAGAATGTTGTGAAGATTGCTGCTGAAGAAGATCAGAAAGCTGAAGAAGAACAGAAGATAGAAGAAGCACAGAAAGAAGAAAAAGTGGAGAACAAAGAGCAAGATCAGAAAGCTGAAACAGAAGAATCATCGGTGCTGAAAGAAACTGAGGTAATTGAATCTTCTGACTTATCGAATGTTGAGATTGTTGATAACAATAAAAACAAGTGCAGGAATTGCATAGAAATGTGCAAAGCCTGTACTCAAAAAGATGACATTATAAAAACAAAAGATAATGAAATAGATAAACTTGAAAATGTTTTCACAACAAAATGTAAAGAAATGATTGACAAAGAAGAAATTTTGAAACTAAAGGTTGAAAAGCTGACACAGAAGTGTGAAGATCTTGAAAAGGATAATGATGTGTATAGACAAATGTGTTCAGCAAAATGTGTTGATTGTGGTGAAAAAGAAACTAAGTTTTTAGATTTACAAAAACAGTATGATTCTTTAAAGTGGTCGAGTCAGAGAGTACAAGAAGCTTATGATACTTTAAAGAGCCAAGTCAAAGTTTTGATCAAAGATTGTCAGAAACTTTAGTCACTAAAGAAATGTATGAAAGAAAGTTTAAAGAAAAGCAAATTGAATTAAACAAATGTGTTGATGAAATTGCTAATCTTAAACAAGTCTTGGCTGAAAAAGAAAAGGTTGTTACAAAACTTCAAAGCTATCATAACTCTTCGTACACTCTCGAACGCATTTTCAACATCACACCAGATAACAAAGATACTGACAATTGTAAAAAGGGTATTGGTTCAGAATTTCATCAGGTACCACCACCGTTGAGAAACAATTATACTTTTTATGATGAGGAAAAGGTGGCAGAGGGTTTGAACATAGCTGACCGGTTACCTGAAAGTATCGATGTGACTTACTCCAAATCTGATGATGCTAATGATTCAGAGGTGGTAAGTAAGGTTGTTGAAAGCGTTTTGAAAGATGAGTCTACAAAAGGTAAGTCTGAATCACAGGATGAAGATGAAGGAAATTTTCATGATGGTTATCTGAAAAACACAAAATCCGAGAAAAATTTGGATGATGATTCAAAGGGATTGGTATATACCATGATTGGATCGGACAAACTATTCTTAGATGTTGTATTCCCGATTCAGAATGTGATTTCAGAGAATGTCGATAAAGTTTTCAAAATGGTTGAGATTGAAAAGTCAGAAATTTCAAAGTTTGTTGGTAAAAGTCATAAATCTTTTTATAACAAACCTGGTTTTAAGAAGAAAAACATGAAGGCTGGTTTGGGTTATAAAAAGAAATAGAATCGAAAACAAAATGAAAAACAGGATTTGCAACAAAAATTGAATTTTGTTCAAGGAAAAAGTTTGAAAGAAGAGGAAAAACTCAAATTTGGACAGCAGTCTAATGAGGAGTTTGAGACTATGAAAAAGAAACAACAACAGGCCAAGGACGTTTCAAAGAAAGTGTGTTTTAAATGTGATCAAATTGGACATGTAGCACGAAAGTGTCCAAATCCAAAGCCTGTTGATGTTGAAAAACAGAAGTTGGAAGGTGTGAAACCAAAGCCAACCAGATTTGATTCGAAACAAACTTGGAAGTACAATACAAACAAGTTTGCTTCAAATCAAAATTGGAAATCAAAACAAAACAGGTTTGAGTCAAGACAAACCTGGAGTTCTCACACACCACGATTAAGAACAACACATAGTTGGAAAACAACAGTTGATATGACAAAACCAAATGAGTTTTGGAAACCAAAAGTTGTTCAAAGTCAAAATGTTCAAAAGGAGTCACATTTTTACAAAAGAGGTACTCCAAAAGGTCAAAAATGGAGTGCTAAGAAACAAGTAATTTTGGAAAAAAGATGAAAAAGTTGAACTTAAAGTTGAAAAAGTTTTTAATGAGAAAGATTTTCCGAAATTGAATGATACATATTGTGTTGAAATGCCTAAGGTCCAACAGACCTGGGCTAAATTGTTCAAGTAATTGAGTAGTTTGTTTGTGCAGGTGCTCAACAAAATCGAAGATTGTGAGAATGAAAGTTGGGGCAGCCTGGCACAGGAAGAGGTTGCTGAACCCTGGTTTGGTTAAACAGGGAGATTGTTTGATTTCTGTACATACTTATTAAAAAAAAATTGTGTGTTGATTGAATATGCCGAAACCCTCACGGCTGAACAAACATGATTAATTTTACAAGATTGAAACACGGTTTTCAAACTGTCGAAGATCAATGGGTTGTAAATCATGGGGGTACATTATATTTTCTGCAAATCAGAGCATTTTTAGCAGAAAATGGATGGCGAGACAAAGCTATCAGTGTTGGTTTTCAAATTTTCTTTATATGTTTTTGCATTTTAGGGGGAGATATATTGTTGTCAGAAAATCCAAAAACATTTAAAATTTTGAAAAAGCCAAAAACATGATAAAATTCAAAAGTTGAGTTTTTGCGTAAAAAGAGGAAATGATAGTACATCAGTAGACAGTTACAGTATGCTAAAGAAATGTAATGATTATATAGCGTTAAAAAGTCTCACTGATGATATGCCGATAGGTTTTTATACATTTAGTAAACTTTTTCGGGATATAAACCTAAATTCAAACTTACTTATTTCGTGGGGAACACTACTTGGATATATAGGTAACCCCTGAAATCTCGTTTGAAAGGTCCCTCTTTCTGAGATACTAGGTCTTTATGCTTAGTGATATCTGGGGTATTATCCCGGGACTTCTGCTGAAAGAATTTCTGACCTGGTCCCCGTATAATACTTTCCGCAAATGCTTGAAACACAGCATCACCCTCAGCAAATTGATGAAACATTAAAATTGATAATCATTGTTGTTGAAGAAAAGATCCTCTAAAGGGGACACACCAAAAGTCGAAGCCGTCATCTCTCTGCGTATACGGGAGTATCGACCTGAGCTCTCACAGCCCTCGCATCTAACCCCTTACAGATATCATCTAGGTATACTCATCTGTAAGACTGAATATTGGGATCTGGATACGGGAGTATATTCAAGAGGTGGGACACATGAATGAGTTTAAGTTCCTAAAACATCTAATTCGTATCCTGAATCAGTTGAAATTTGTGTGACAATTTAAGTGGACAAGTATATCGACAATCTATGTGAATTGTTTAATTCTTAATGTGTAAATAAGCTCAACGGTACTTGTGACTTGTCAAAATTGATATGATCCTCTGGCGCATACTCAAACAAAAATATTGTCTGTAAATATGTTTGTAAATAGTTCTTTACTGCTTTATGTTTCAGAAAAATTCAAAAAGATTTTGATTTCTTCTTTATTTTCGACAACTGATATTTGAGATGCTGAGTTTCAAAATCTAAGTAAGCTGATTGTGTTTCTAAAAATAAAACAAGTTCATTAATTTGAAACTTGTATTAAAATCAAAAATTCAAAAACAGTTTGTGATATCTCCAAGGTCATTAAGTTGGACTTGGATGATTAACTGTGGGGGATTTGGATGCTTATACTGTTAAAGAGTCAGTTTTGATCCTGTTTGATGAAATTGCAAATTATTTGTATTTTGATGATAGGGGGAGTGTTTAAATGGTTTGTTTTGTCAGATTACGATATCTGGAAGTTTAAAATGATGTTACTTATCAAGTGTATGAGTGATTGCAGGAAAAGTCCAGACTACGATCCCGAGAGCAGAGTCTAAGGGGGAGTCTGAAGACAAGCTGAAAGTTAGGAGAAGCTTGTAGATGGAAAGAGAGGTGTCGATCCCTAAAAGCACGGAAGCTTGACGAAAGGGGGAGCCTGCTCATGATGAAGCTGTTGATGATAGAGCCAGTGATGAGATCCTGGTGTAAGAGTCAAAGTGTGAAGCTGATCAAGAGAGTGATGGATGCTTACAATGTTACAATCTGAGTGAGGATGCAGAATGATCAAGACTGAAGAAGGTGTCATGATGAAGATTAGTCACTGAAGACTTCGTCAATATCCGAGGGGGAGTCTGTTAGTGCATTACGTCTATTGACTTCGTCTTGTATCATGTAATAGAATAGGATAGGTTAGAATAACCAGTGCACGAGGTTCGAGATTCGAAGTTTAGGAGTTAAGGGGCTGATTTCGCTCATATGGTCCAAGGTCCCTTGGAGCGAAATCAGAAGCTTCTGATTTCGCTCATAAGGCATGGTCATATAAGCGAAATCATGTTCAGTATAAATAGTGCACTCGTTTGTTCATTTGGTACGGATTCAGAAATTGTAACGAAGTGCTGCCAAATTGCTCTCAGGTTGTAATCTCTGTTAAATCAATACAAGAGGCATTATAATTAGTTTGAGTGTCCGTATTCATTGATTCCGCCTTTGAATCGGATAAACAACTCTTCTGATTGACTAATTCGGGTCCGACAACGATCCTACAGGTGTTACAATGTAATTCGAGTACAAGTATTTGTGTATAGTGTTTGTTTTGAGCTAGAGAGCAAAAGTGTTCGAAAGTGTGTGTAAAAATTTTCCTGCCTTAATCTGATCTGCCCCCATCTATTTATAGTAAAAGAAATGCAACAACTATCCTAATAAACCAGGATCCGGCGAATATTCCCACTTGAACGTTGTAGACCTGGTCTTTCGGGTTCAACGTCTCTCACATAACAAATACGCCCGAGTCTTGAGGAGAAGAAGTCCATCCGACCGTTAGTAACACGCAACCTCTAATCTGCACGTGGTTAATTTAGTTAACATCAGGATATCGCCCAGGATGTTAGCAATATCCTAATCCAGCATCCTGATCACAAGTAAACAACCAAAAGCGGGATATTAGTCAGGATATATATATACTCAGAAAATGACCCATAACAATTGTCCCCAAATATATCTGTTGGTATACCAATCCAACAGATATATTTCAAAAATTCCATCTCGTAAATCAAGGCAATTAAAACGAAACAATGGTTTAGGTGACATTGTGCCATTTTCAATGCAATATTTTCTCTTTACCCCTATATTCAGCCTATAATTATCTGAGATATTTCTCCTTGTTATTATTACTCTTCAAGCGATTTTCAGGTAACCATCCTTTCCTTCATCCTTTGTTCTTTTTCCAGAGTTTCTTTTAGTTTGCTTAATACCCTTCATGGTGTCACGGACAAGATCCCGTTCGGACGAACCAGCCCCAACCCTCGTGAGTCAAAACCTCATACGTGAACTAGAAAAAGAAATCTGCTGCTTCAACAATGCCGATATCGCTGCCCTCAAGAATTCCGGCGCCTTTCCCGCTGGAACAAGTCATTCGCCCTTTTGATCGGGAGGTCCGATCAGACGTGTCATCAGACGAGTGGGTCTGTTTTTTCGCCTACCCCTTTTCTTTGGGACTCCGGTACCCATTTCCACCCTTTATCTCTCGTTTCTTCGACCTCACCGACCTTAGTTATGCTCAAACTATGCCAATGGTTTGGCGAGTTCTGATGGTGCTAGATCAAATCAGATCTCGCCATTTCCCTGACCTGTGTATTGAAGACCTCCCTATAGCATACCGGTTGAGGTCCCATGGCGATAGCCGTTTTATTTTGTTTTCCACCTCCAAAAGCCCTTTAGTCCTTAAGGCCACCAAGAACGAAGACCGATGGTGGTGAAAGTTCTTTTTCGTTAAAAGAGACTCTATTGACAAGGGTTTCGATCTGCCGGTTAGATGGTTAACCAAGGGTAGGATCTAGGGTTTTAGGAATATCCTCAAGTGTATCCTTAAACTATATCCTAAACTTATATCCTGATGTTTTTATGCAGCGAACTTCAGAGATTTAGCACCCCCAAGTGCGGAATCCAAGTCCAGGATCAAAGAAATCTACTAACTTCCTGCCAGTGAAAGAACTTTCTCCCTGTCTCTCACATATTCAAGCCAAAAATCAAGTTCAGAGATGTCTGGTAAGCATATTCTCAGTGATTATCTTTATTTATTAAACCGGTTATCTTTCAGAGGTATTATGAGTTTAAAAATATCTTCCCTTGTGCAGTACCAGTTATCAACCTCGAAGGCTTCCAACTTGACGAGTTGGATAGTTACTCCAGCCTTGTACCTGTCAAACAAGAATCTAAGCCGAAGTCGTCTGCCACACCGAAGCCTACAACTTCAAAGACTACTACCGCTCCTAAAGCTCCTCCGGCATACAGGACCCGGGCCTCTAGCTCCCGGAAGAGAAAAGAAATGGATTCTCCAACCGCCTCCGAGACATTCTCTCTCGAGAATCATGGGTTCAGTGAAGCCACTTCATTCCTCAAGCAGGTAAAAATTCCCTTCCAATATCCTGAACATGCATGTTAGTTATTATCCTGCTCATTTTACATTGATACCTGTATCTTTAACTGCAGGGCTTGGAACGTCTTATGCACTTGTATGAAGACGCCTGTGGGCTTAATAAGATGCTGGAGATTAAGCTCAAAAAAGCTGAAACAACTATAGCTGATCAAGGAACATTTGCGGCTGCCAAGTCCCAGCATTATGAAGACAAATACAAGGCAATGACCCAGGAACACCAAGCTGCCCTCCACAAAGCCAATGAGGATGCCCAAGCCAAACTAGATGCCGCCCTTCTCCAATACCAGCAGGATATGAGTTCATATCGGGACAGTCTCAAAGCATCTGTAGTTATCTCCCTTCTCCAAGCCACGTTAAGGATGGCTTATGAGGCCAAGAGCCTGGGCTTTGAATGCCCCTCCTGGAATGTAAAGGCTTGGGAAGCGAAACTACAGGATCTTGGAGGTCATCCCGTTGCTCATCCTGCAAAGCCTGCTAGTGAAGAGCCCTCTAAGGCGGCGGAGGAAGTGGCTAATGCTGGTGATGATGCCGAGAAGAATCCTGAGGGGGATACTGGTGCAGATACTGGGAAAGAAGTTGCTGATCAAGAAGGTGTTGCCCCTTAGGCGGCGAAGTGGGCGATGATGGATATACGTGCCAAGGCCGGAGCCCACTTTTTTAAATTTCATGGTTGTGGTTTGTACAAACAATTTACTTTTCCTGTCGTTGAACAATTTATATTTCCTGCACTAGAACAATACGATGACCAAAGGTGGATGGGTCCTCGGTTTCAGGATGAAACCCTTGGTCATCGGTTAGTATAACCTGTTTTGAATGTCGTAATGGTTGAAGGTGGACAGGTCCCGTTTTGAGATAGAACCTTCAACCGTTACGTAAGTATGGTAAAGACTAATTGTGCTTTTGGTGGATGGGCCTCGGTTTGAGGTGAAACCAAAAGCACAACTTTTGACATGTTGATAATATAACTTCCTTTTGACTTATTTGTTGTTGCCTTTTAATTTCTGTCATGCATTTCTTAATGTAGATTTTAACTTTGCAAAATTTTGTACAACTATCCTTTGAAAATATCCTGATCAATATACTCAGTGATATATTACGAAAACTTTTATTGAATAGAATTTCTAAAAATTCAATCAACTTTAGAGAAAACTTCTAAAGAATAAAAGATAGTTCATTTTCTAAAACCTATTTTGACAATACTTTTTTGATCAGAGTTTTAATTTCAAACTAGTATCACTTCCAAATATTTCAATCAAATGTCCCGAAACGCATCCCAAAAACACATTTTGAAGATATATCCTGAAGATATATCCTTCTCAGGATACTTAAACCTTAACCTGAATTACAAAATTTATGTAAGGTTTATAAAGGAAAGATCATACCAGGAACTGAGTCTAACCCTAGTATTAATCTTCAATCCCTTTCGCGACTTCTCCTACTAAGATGTCCCCAGCTCGAGACTCTTAGCTCAACTTTGATCCTTTGTGCATCATACAATTGCTTTAGATGGAATGTCCCCTGTGCATGAAGTCCTTAAACACTTAGAAAATTTGTGAACAATAGTTCCAATTGTATAAACAATTTTTGTGTTACAGGGGTAAAACCCAAAATATACTGGAGATAAATCCTTCGTATCCTGGGGGAAATCCCAAATTTTCGTGCGCTACAGGCGAGAGTGTACAAACTCCAAGACTTAGAAAGGTGAAAACCTTTAAACCTTAGAGAGTATGAAAATACCCTTTCGTGAGAGAGGGTGATCAATCCTCATATACCTTTAGGATTCAGGATATAGCCAACAGTAACGAAATTGTCAGCCACTTTTACATGGACTGGTCCCGCCACCTTGAACTATTCCCGAATAACTTGCGCTCCAGGCGGGGTGTTTAAACCCAATTCAGAAGAAAGGTGAATACCTTTAAACCCGTGAAGGGATCAGGATCCCTTATACGTGAGAGAGGGGGCCAATCCTCTAATCTTCCAAAGTATCCTGAGCGTGTATCCTGGTGCTATATCCCAAAGTATATTCTGCAAAACCACTATAAGCTAAGGTGGGTGTTAGCCTGGCTAACACCCCTCCGATGCTTAAGTCAGTAATAGATTCAAAATAGTAAATAATATCAAAATTTAATAAGAGAGACAGAATTCATACCATCCTGAGTTGGAATTTAAATTCCATACTCACTTAAAATAGAGCTTTAGATGTATATATAGCATTCCAAGATCTCGATAGCATATCCCCCTCCATATTCTTGAGTCGGTATGCTCCTTTTCCTGATTCTGACTCAATCTCATAGGGTCCTTCCCATTTCGGAGTCAACTTTCCATCAGCAGGATTAGTAGTATTCTGAAAGGCTTTTCTTAATACCCAATCTCCAACCTGAAATCTTCTAGTCCTTATATTCTTGTTATATGCTTTAGATATCCTCTGTTGATATGCTGCCATCCTTAGCCTTGCAGCATCTCTTGTCTCGTCAATAGTATCCAGTTCCTGGCATAAGACTTCAGGATTCTGCTCAGGATTCCGGAGGATAGATCTTGCAGTAGGTATCAGCATCTCTGTTGGAATCACTGCTTCCGCTCCAAATACCAAGGAAAACGGGGTTTGGCCTGTTGCATTTTTTACCGTCGTTCTATCAGCCCACAAAACAAAGGGTAGTTCTTCTGCCCATCTTCCTTTCTTGGCCCCTAATCTCTTCTTCAAGTTGTTGACAATTATCTTGTTTGAGGATTCAGCTTGTCCATTTGCTTGAGGATGTACCGGGGTAGACGTGATCATTTTGATTCCCCAACTTTTGCAAAAGTCAGTAGTCCTCTTGCTTATAAATTGGGATCCATTGTCACAAATGATTTCAGCCGGTACTCCAAACCTGGTCAGGATATTTCTCTTTATAAAGGATACTACTTCTTGGTCTCTAACTTGAACAAATGCTTCTGCTTCAACCCACTTGGAAAAATAATCCGTCATTGCCAACATGAAAACCTTTCCTCCTGGAGCATTTGGGAGCTTTCCCACTATATCCATACCCCATTTCATGAACGGCCAAGGGGAAACAATAGGATACAGCGGTTCAGCAGGCTGATGTAATATGTTACTATATCTTTGACATGCGTCACATCTTCGAGCATATTCTGTGGCGTCTTTCCTCATCGTCGGCCAATAATATCCTGTTCTTAATACTTTTGAGAATAAGGACCTGCCCCCAGTATGGTTACCACAATCCCCTTCACGTATATCCTGAAGTACTTCTTTGGTTTCGGGATCCTCCAAGCACCTCAGATATGGTCCTGCAAGAGATTTTTTTTATACAAAACACCATTTATAATAGTGAATCGTGATACCTTCATTCTAAAGGCTTTAGGATTCTCATTCTTTGGGATGTGTCCTTCGTTGAGATATCTCATAATTGGAGCCGTCCAGGATTTAGGATCCTCCTCAGGATACTTATCGTCAGGATCCTGGATACTTACTACTTCCTTATCCGTCGCAGGATATAGGATATGTAATATTGGTATTTGGGTTCCTTCCGGTATCCTGACCGATGATCCCAGATTTGCCAAGGCATCAGCTTCAGCATTATCTTCTCTTGGTGCCTGTTCAAGTGTAAAAATATCGAAATATCCTGCTAATTTTTTGAGAATTTCGAGATACTCGATTAACTTCTCTCCCTTAACTGCATAGGATCCATTAAAATGATTAGTGATTAACAAGGAATCAATATATACTTGCAAATTCTTGATACCCATATTCTTAGCCAACTCTAATCCTGCAATTAAAGCCTCATATTCTGCCTCATTATTAGTAGCAGGAAATTCACACCTAATAGCCTGGGGTAATATGTCCCCCTGTGGCGATTTTAGTAGTATACCTAAACCTACACCTCTCACGTTAGATGCACCATCAGTATACAATGTCCAGCATTCCAAGTTTTCTCCTAGCTGCTGTACTTCTAAATCTACTTCATTTTGAATGTCACTACTGAAATCAGCCACAAAGTCAGCTAAAGCCTGAGACTTTATGGCATTTCTAGGCTCATATACTAAATCATAAGCACTCAGTTTTACTGACCACTTAGCCAACCTTCCTGACATCTCGGGTTTCCTAAGCACGTTTTTAACAGGATAATTGGCTTTAACATGAATCCTATGTGTCTCAAAATAATGTATAAGTTTTGTTGATGCCATAACTAGGGCTAATATCAATTTCTCTAGATGAGAATATCTAGTTTCAGCATCTAGTAAACTTTTACTAACATAATAGACAGGATATTGCTGACCTTCATGGTCCTTTATAAGAACGACACTTACAGCATTCCCTGATACAGCAAGGTATAGGGATAGTGGTTCACCATTTTCAGGCTTCATCAATAGAGGTGCAGTTGAGAGATATCGCTTCAAATCCTGCAAGGCTGCTTCATGCTTTGCTCCCCATTCGAACTTCTTATTCTTCTTGAGGATATCATAAAATTCCTTGCATTTTTCCGAGGATCTTGAAATAAATCTGTTCAATGCTGCTACTCGGCCTGTTAACCGTTGAACATCCTTCATATTTGAAGGTGATTTTATATCCAGGATAGCTCTAATCTGCTTCGGGCTCGCCTCTATGCCTCTTTTGGTCACCATATATCCTAGAAACTTTCCTGCCCCCACTCCGAAATGGCACTTAGCAGGATTCAGCTTCATGTTATACTGATCTAGGATATCAAATGCTCCCTTAATATCCTGGAGGTGATCCTCAGCCTTTTTAGATTTCACCACCATATCGTCAATATATACCTCCATGGTGTCCCCCAGCTTGTCTTTAAACATCATGTTTACCAACCTCTGGTATGTTGCACCTGCATTTTTCAAACCAAAAGGTATAGCAGTATAACAATAAATACCTGTTGGTGTCATGAAGGCAGTATCCTCCTGGTCCGAAGGCTCCATTTGAATCTGCTGAAATCCTGAGGATGCATCCATGAAGGTTAACATCTCATGCCCAGCAGTAGCATCCACCATTGCATCAATATGGGGAAGAGGAAATGGATCTTTAGGACAAGCCTTGTTCAAGTCCGTGTAATCTACACAGACTCTCCATTTCCCATTTTTCTTCTGTACCACGACTACATTTGCCAGCCATCTTGGAAACTTGACTTCTCTGATCATTTTGGACTTCAACAATCTTTCAACTTCCTCTTGTATGATTGTATTTCGTTCAGGAGCAAACTTCCTTCTTTTTTGCTGAACAGGCTTGAATGACCTGTCAATTCCAAGCTTGTGAGTAATAATGTCTTTGGATATACCTGTCATATCCTCATGCTTCCATGCAAATGTTGACATCCTGCACTTCAAAAAGTTAGTTAATTGTTCTTCAATATCCTAAGGGATATTGGTCCCTACGAGCACCGAGATATCGGGATTATCCTGATCCAGGATAACTTTCTTCATATCCTGCTCTGAAGCCTCCACGATATCCTGGGCCCGCATCTTTAATTGCTATGCTGCATTGGGCTTGGTTGAGGATTTCATTGAGGATGAGTAGCATTCCTTCGCCTCCTGCTGATCACTATCAACTTTGACGACCCCCCAAGGGGTAGGGATCTTGATGCACTGGTGATAAGTCGATGGCACAGCCTTCATGTCATGGATCCATGGCCTGCCTAGTATGATGTTATAACAGGATAGGGAATCCATCACACAGAAGCATTGTATCGAGTTGACCCTTCAACATATACTGTCAATTTTATCTCCCCTACGGTATTCCTAGCTTCTCCATTGAAACCAACGAGCACAGTGGACTTCGAAGTAATGTCCATTGGAGATACATTCATCCTCTTCAATGTTTCCAGCTGAATTATATTGACGGAACAACCATTGTCCACTAATATCATGCGTACAAAATGGTTAGCAACATATAATGTTATTACGAGAGCATTATGGTGAGGATCCTGAACAGTATCCCTGTCATCACTATCGAAAGTGATCACTTTATCGGTTGTAAGGGTAGTCATCCTGGCTGGTTTGTCTCCCCTTTCAGTCTTAGCCTCCTTTGCATGTCTCTTGGCCGCAGAATACGAAGTCCCACAAATGTCGGATCCTCCTTAAATAAAGTTAATTATTTTGGCGTCTGCTGGGGGTGATGCTGCCCGTTTAGGATCCTTCTCAGGATCCTGCCCTTTATTCTTCTTTCTTCCCAGCAAATCCTTTAGATGCCCCTTGCTTAATAGGTAGCCTATTTCTTTCCTTAGATCAATGCAATCCTCGGTGACATGTCCGAAATCTTCATGGAAGGCACACCATTTGGATTTATCCTTCCAATCAGCTTTCTGTTGATTCTTTCGAGGCCACCTAGCTTTGTCTCCTAAACCCTGCATAGCATACATTAGCTCAGGTATATTAACAGAAAAGCAGTATTCAGATAATTTAGGATATTCTTCAGGATCCTTGTCTTCAACAGCATTCACTTTCTTGTTATGGAAGGCACACCATTTGGATTTATCCTTCCAATCAGCTTTCTGTTGATTCTTTCGAGGCCACCTAGCTTTGTCTCCTAAACCCTGTATAGCATACATTAGCTCAGGTATATTAACAGAAAAGCAGTATTCAGATAATTTAGGATATTCTTCAGGATCCTTGTCTTCAACAGCATTCACTTTCTTGTTATCATTTCTGCCATATGGCTTGGAGCGATATGGTTTATACGAGGGTTCTGATTTCCTGTTGGTTGATTCATAGGTTGAGGTAGAATTCATCCTCTCTTGCTTCTTTTTGTCAACTTCCAAGCGGATATATCTCAAAGCCCTATTACGAGCTTCGTCGAGATTCCTGCAGGGATTCATTACAAGATCCTGATAAAACTGAGAATCCTTTTGTAACCCCATCTTAAAAGCCTGCACAGCTGTTGCAACATCAAGATGTGGGATATCCAAGGATTCCCGACTAAACTTGTTCACATAATCCCTCAAGGATTCCTGAGGTCCTTGAGTTATCCTGTAAAGATCACTGGTTAGTTTCTCAAAGCTCCGACTGCAAGAAAACTGACTATTAAATAAATTAACCAAATGAGCAAATGAAGTAATCGAGTGAGGAAGAACATTTAACAGCCATTTTAAGGTTGATCCTGTCAAGGTAGAACCAAAACCCTTGCACAAGCATGCTTCCTTGAGCTCCGGAGGGATAGGGTTAATCTCCATTCTTTCTCTTTATTGGGCAACATGCTCTTCAGGATCCGTAGTCCCATCATACAGTTTCATGTTGGGGGTCTGAAATCTTTTTGAGATTTCAGCATCACAGATAGGATATGCAAAGCGGGATATCCTGTGGCTGTCTTGGGATACTTCCGGAATTGGCTGGACCACTCCAGGCACACTGGATATCATGTCCTTCAATTTCTGAAGTTCCCTAGTAAATGTTGACGTCATACCTGCATCCTGCAAAGACCCATTATTGTTAGTAGCAACAGTATTATTATTTGACATGTTACCGGTCTGAGGATTCTGGCCATATCCTGAAGCATATCCTGAGCTCCTCACAGTTGACATCCTGACAGAGGAGGGTTATCTCAGGAATATGATTCTGAGAATGGCTTGGCACGATATTCCCCCGGTTATCTTCAGTGTAAACTGCAGAACTGAAGTTCAAGGCTCTAGGCTGCAAAGGAGTGACAGTTTCTTCAGCAGGTCTGCTTGGGCCGGATTTCAAGAGTTGAATCTCTCTCATCAGCATCCGATTAGTTTCCTGCTGCTGCCTCATCTGTTCCTGTACACTACCAAACAAATTCAGAATTTCATCATTAGAAGCCAAAACAGGACCAGATCCCTGAGTAGTGGGAGCGGGGATAACATCCCGAGCCACATGACTTTCAGTTCCATGTAAAGAAGTTTGCATTCGTGGAGGAGGAGGTGGAAGCACCGAGCCCATTGTTGCAGAGGTTGTAGCAGACATGGTGGAAGAGCTCATGTTTGATCTCGAGGCCATTGAAAACAATGTAGCAAAAAGTTTTGACAATAGAAAGCCGAGCAATGATTTTACTAAAGTTTTTAGCAAAAATAGCACCACTTGCCCCACGGTGGGCGCCAAATTGTTTTGGTCAAAAATTACCGAAGCAATTAAGTGATCAAATTAGTTAAGTGAGGTAGTGTGCTAGAAATATGTGTATAAAATATGTTAACCAATTTAATTGTAAAAACAGTTTCAGGATACGGCTCAGGATATAGAGTTGTATCTATGATCAAACAATGAGCAAAAAAGTAAAGGTTGACACGTGATGTACGAGGAAATCCCTTGATCAATCTAGATCGCCGGCACAAAACCTCGGGAGCTGACAATCGCAGCTGCCTTGTTCTTCTATTACTTCAAATATCAGGATACAGTGCAGGATGTGATGCGGACCAACTAGGTGTTACAATGTAATTCGAGTACAAGTATTTGTGTATAGTGTTTGTTGTGAGCTAGAGAGCAAAAGTGTTCGAAAGTGTGTGTAAAAATTTTCGTGCCTTAATCTGATCCGCCCCCATCTATTTATAGTAAAAGAAATGCAACAAACTATCCTAATAAACCGGGATCCGGTGAATATTCCCACTTGAACGTTGTAGACCAGGTCTTTCGGGTTCAACGTCTCTCACATAACAAATACGCCCGAGTCTTGAGGAGAAGAAGTCCATCTGACAGTTAGTAACACGCAGCCTCTAATCTGTACGTGGTTAATTTAGTTAACATCAGGATATCGCCCAGGATGTTAGCAATATCCTAATCCAGCATCCTGATCACAAGTAAACAACCAAAAGCGGGATATTAGTCAGGATATATATATACTCAGAAAATGACCCATAATAGACTAGATACCCATTTTAATAATAAACCATGTTTGTTGCAATTTGTCTTTATTTGAAACAATGTACTTGATTTTAGTCATTTATGAAATTTGATTTAATCTATATTGTCACAATTAGTGTTATGATGCTTTTGAGCGATTTGTTCGTCTCATCCCGATGTTTCCGCCATCGGTTGGGATGTGACAAAATCCATAACCGAGTATGGATTAATGATCACCTTCTCAATGGGATCATAAGGTATGTCTTAAAAGTTAGATTGGTGATCTTTCACGAAGTGGGTTATGTTGTAATTGACGAAATTGTATGAAATTAAGAATGAGTATGTGTTAGAATCATCATATAACACATGGATTGTGCTTGGTTTAGGTTAATTTGATGTTTAGATAGAAACCCATTGATTATGGTGATGATGACGACTTGAATGATCACCCATGTCCAATTCTTGCTTAATATTGATGTATTTTGATTTGTATGATGGATTCTTGTTAGAGGAATTGAAAGAAATGTGATACTAGTATGTTTGATGTTTATGCATGTAGGATTCATGTTGATTAGAAGGAGGAAATTGATGAATTATGTATGAGATTAGAAGGATATGCATGAACTAGTTGTACACTATGCTTAGGAGGTAGTACATACATCAAAAGCATGAAGAAATTATGAAGAACTTAAGATTAGATCACTTGTAAGTGATTAACAAAGTAGTTATGAAGTGGGTTTTGATGATATGATAGAAGTAATGATATGCTTATGTTAATGATGTTTGAAAATCATATATGTGTATGTGCGTTTAAAGAAATTGGATAAGAAATCATGGATTAGCATGTTATAAGGTTAAATGATAAACTTAATATAAGATCCGTGTGATGAAAAGGTTGTGATGAATGATGAATAAGCTAACTATCTTGAGAATGATATATGATAGTTGATGCTTGATAAGCGACATGGAAGCTTGGAAAAGAAGCGGGTCAAACATGACTAATGCGCACGGGAAGCATATTCGGACGCTAGGTAAGTAAGCTTACACCCCCTTTTGTAGAATATTTATTCGTTGTATTGATTACGAACATGGTAAGTAAATATGTGAAGTATGAAGTTCCGACAAGTATTTGATACGGGTCGGAATATGTGGGTATGATAAGAAATTAAAGTTGATGTTTAAAAAGGGGTAAAAAATGGACATTTGGAACTAACGGGTCAAATGGTGGAGATGTCACCATTTGGCATTATCGACTAATGAATGGTTTTGTCAAGTATTATGAATTCCCAGATTTTATAGCGAAAGGATCTCGTTGTTATCATCTAACAAATTGGTGGATGAAGTATTAAACGGATCTTAGCATTGATCCGAGCAAGGTATGTGTGTTTAGAGTTGTAGTTAAGTGATAGGGTTGGTTGAATGTGCAATGAAGTCGTTTGTTGTAAAGGATGGAGCGACGTTGACAAAAATGCCCTTGACGGGTAAATTGGACAAATGATCTTCAAAATTGTTTAGAAATACGTTGTTTGATTAAGTGAAATGTTTTAGACAAGTGTGAAAGTGAGAAGTATGGTTTTCGTCAGTCATAGACCTTAAAATGCGAAAATACCCTTAACGGGTCAAAATAAGCTCTTAAGTGAAAATGGGTTAAGAGGATGCAAGATATCCGAGAAATCTATCTTTTATGATAGACAAATGTTGAAATTATTAGGTTCATAAGAAGTTATGGTCAAACAAACAAGTTATGTTGATATATGCATGAACGGGTCAAAATTTGGTAAAAGGGTAATAAGCCGAAGGCTTAAAAGTCATAAAGTTAGGTAGTCCAAATATTAGATTTTTACTCCATGTGATGAAGAATTAAATTACGGCCGCGTAGGAAAAAGAATCGGGTAAAAAGGATCAAAAACGAGAAAGTTATGCTCGTTTCCGTGAAATCGAGTCGTGCTGGGAATTATACAGCACCAGCTGCAACAGTCTGATGAAATCAGGCCGTGGCGTAGCGCGACGGGGGTCAGTTTCGCGAAAATCGATTATTTTAACTGTTGATGCATTGCGAACCCGTCTGGACCATTTTTAAACGCGTATAAGCTAAGAATGATTAGTTTATTCCTTGTTTTGGGGAAAGTAGATACGTACGAAGGTATGTATGTATGTATGTATGTATGTATGAATATAAGTGGTATGTATGAATGAATGTATGTGTGTATGTATGCAAGTAGGTATATATGAGCGTATGCACGTATGTAGGCATGCGTGAAGATATGAATGTATGTATATATGTAGGTGTGTATGTAGGTAGTATGTGTATGTATATATATATATATATATATATATATATATATATATCCAAGTGAGTATGTACGAATGTGTGCACGTATGTAGGGTTGTGTGAAGGCATGTAATAGGTATGTATGTAGGCATGTATGCATGTATGTATGTAGGCATGCACGTATGTAGGCACGTACGTATGAATGTAGGTACGTATGTTTGTAAGTAGTTATGTGTGAACGGATGCATATATGTAAGTATGTATGAAAGTATATACGCATGTATTCTTTGAAATTGAGTATTGACTATAATAATAGCGTGCCTTGTGAACGAAGTGTAACGCAGGTACAACGAGAAAGTCTCACAACGGATTGTATGATCAGATGGAAAGCTGGGATGTAAAGAGTTAACGGAACGAAAAGTAAACGTGAATAAATCTTGTATGTTTATAATGCGTACTAATGTTATGAATTTTATGTGGTGAGTGCAGGTAGTACGGGTCATGAGGATCATCAAGGAATAGAGATCGAGGATCGAGTCACTAGTGAGATTGTACGGGAACGTTGATGTATATAATGTAGTAAACATAAGCTACGTTTTTACTTAGTAAATAAGTCGATTGATGGATTTATGTGAAAGAGTTATGTTAAGGTTAAATTTAAGTAAGTTAAGGTATTTATAATGAAAGAAATTTTATAACACGTATTTCCGCTGTGACTTTTAGTCAAATACGTATTAGGGTCTTACATTACATGAGTTCACATTGACATGTATAATATGCCTAAAAACGAAAAAGCAAGGTCGAAGATAATTTCAATAACTCAGCTTGCATTGAGTCTTTAAGTGGACTATGGACTTATAAAACATAAAAACATCGATAATCCGTTGAAGTAAAACACTAAGACTATCTCCAATGCTTCCTTTAGAGGATGCCCTTGGAGGCCCTTACAAGCCCTTACCCATTGTAAAATTATATCCTTAGAAGCCCTTAGCAAGTAAGCCCGGTTTTTGCATTTGGGTGGGCCCAAAGTAAAAGAAAAAAATGTTTTATTTAAATATAATGTGTATTAGATAAGTAATGAGGTGGAAATTAAGAATCTAAATTTTGTATTTTAATAATGGTTTAGTTTGTGATTAAACCGAAAAGGTTGACCCAACCAAATTAGATATTTTTTAGATCCGATCTGGTTTGGCCTTTACCTATTTTTGTCAAAAACCAGTTTCGACCTGTTACCCGTTCGACCTGACAGATCCGTTTTGCAAGGTATTAAAAAGCATCATCTTAAGTGGAATTGTGGCGTGGAAGCCTCTACAAGGGGGTGTGTGGGGCAGGGAAATCTTCACCAGCGTGTGGGCTTATGGGTGGTGAGGTGGCGTTTTTCCATTGGGTGATGGATTTTGGTCGGTTTTGATTGGTTCTTGTTTTTCTATTAAAAAACAGTAAAACACCACTAACCACGCCGATCATACTCCTTTTTTGCACCACGCCACTTTTCTGACTCGTACTGGCCGGCGGCCACATGTCAAATAACACCACTATTCCATGCCTCTCCACTCTGTATAGTCTAAGGAGTGCCTCAACATGTGAAATGTTAGACCAATCAACCCTGGTCAATGGTCAAACTAAGGAATTCTTTTAAGACCAATCCACGTCATCATCATAGGAAAAACCAAATTTGTTTGCTTATTCAATTATGCTCCCCTTGGATTCGCTAAATGCAGGTTATTATTTTAAGCAAACCCTTAAATATTATAACATATACGTCCAATTTTTTAGTCTGTAAAGTTCCCAATGAATATCATTAAAATATATATTTCTCTACTATGTAAACATTTTATTAGATACATACTAAATAATACTCATGTATGTACACATCCATGCATGCATCTATGTGGTAAAACTGTCAGGTCAGTTAAAAGTTTGGGGTCAAATTTGTTTCCGGTTAAAACGGGTTGTTTTATTAGGAAGATTTTAACATTTTTGATAATAAAGAAAACAAATGTGGTTCAGTGGTTGAATCCAGAATCCATAAATATTTCATAAATATTTGATTGTTTTATCTGGGAACACATGTGATCCATCAAATATTAAGTAAAGTAAATAAATACACAAGTGGTTTTTTTTTAATCACTACCTACTCCCTCTCGAGTAAATAAACAAGTGGTGTTTTTTAATGACTACCAGCCAGAAGATGCACAATAAGATTAAAAAAAAAAAAGATAATAGTTTGACCAAAAAAATTGCAGAATTCACTATAAACAACAGTTTCAATCGTTGTTTGATCTGTGCACTCATCAATTCATTCAGATCCGTATCACACACACACACAGCTCCCAGTTTAAGTAATCACTATAAACCATGGCTGAAACTCTTGCAAATGAACTCCTCAAAGTTCTTGTTAAGAAGATGACCGATGAAGCCTTCAAGCGAGTTGCTCGTGCTCATGGAATTTACAACGAGCTCAAGGAGTTGAAGAAGACACTCTCCAGAATCCAAGATCTACTTCATGATGCCTCTCAGAAGGAGGTTAGCCATAAATCTGTCAAATCATGGCTGAATGCTCTCCAACATTTGGCTTACGATATCGACGACGTACTCGACGACGTGGCGACTGAAGCTATGCGTCGTGAGCTCACCCTGCCGGAACCTGCAGCATCCACCAGCATGGTAAGAAAGCTCATCCCATCATGCTGCACAAATTTCTCACTAACTCATAGGTTGTCTCCCAAGTTAGATAGGATTAACAGAGAGTTAGAAAATCTAGAAAAACGAAAAACGGATCTAGGTTTGCTTAAGATTGATGAAAAGCCAAGAAATACTAGTAGAAGAAGCGAAACCTCTTTGCCAGAACGCTATGTTGTCGGAAGAGAAGTTGAGAAAGAGCAATTGCTTAAAAAGTTGTTGGGGGATGATGAGTCATCTCAGGATAACTTTAGCGTCTTACCTATAGTTGGTATGGGTGGGGTTGGAAAAACCACTCTAGCTAGACTTTTGTATAACGATACAAAGGTGCAGGATCACTTTGAACCCAAGGCATGGGTTTGTGTTTCAGATGATTTTGATATTTTTAAGATAAGCAATACCATCTTTCAGTCTGTGACTACTTCCGAAAACAAGAAATTTGAAGATTTAGATAAGCTTCAAATAGCTATTGTAGAGCAATTTAAGGACAAACGATTTCTACTAGTAGTTGATGATGTGTGGAGTGAAAACTATGGGGATTGGGAAAACCTAGTGCGCCCATTTCTATCATGTGCTCCTGGAAGTAGGATAATCATGACAACTCGTAAGGAGCAATTGCTCAAACAGATAGGTTTTCATAATGTAGACCGTCTCAAGAGTTTGTCGAATGAAGATGCATTGCGTTTATTTGCAATACATGCATTGGGGGTAGATAACTTCGACTCACACACGACACTTAAACCGCAAGCTGAAGGTATTGTGAAAAAGTGTGGTCGTTTGCCTTTGGCTTTAAAGGCAATTGGAAGGCTTTTAAGGACAAAAACAGATAGAGAAGACTGGGATGACGTGTTGAATAGCGAGATATGGGATGTAGAAATTGGTAATGCCACTGGAAATGGTAAAGATGTGGAAAATAGTGATAAGATTGTTCCGGCACTTAGGATAAGCTACCATGAACTTTCTGCAGATTTGAAGCAGTTGTTTGCATACTGTTCCTTGTTCCCCAAAGACTTTTTGTTTGACAAGGAGGAGTTGGTATCATTATGGATGGCGGAAGGGTTTTTGAACCCATCCAAGTCACCAGAATGCTTGGGCCGTGAATATTTTGAAATTTTATTATCAAGGTCATTTTTCCAACATGCACCTAATGATGAATCATTGTTTATCATGCATGATCTCATGAATGACTTGGCCACTTTTGTTGCCGGAGAATTTTTTCTAAGGTTTGACAATCATATGAAGACAAAGACAGAAGCTTTGGCAAAGTATCGCCATATGTCATTTACTCGCGAGGAGTATGTAGGTTACCAAAAGTTTGAGGCATTCAAAGGAGCCAAAAGCTTGAGAACATTTTTAGCGGTATCTCTCAGTGTGGATAAAGGCTATTATTACTTATCCTCTAAGATTTTGGATGACTTACTTCCAGAGTTAACATTGTTAAGGGTCCTTTCTTTGAGTCGTTTGGAGATAAGTGAGGTACCGGAGTTCATTGGTACTTTAAAACACTTGCGGTATCTTAACTTATCTCGAACAAATATAAAAGAGTTACCGGAGAATGTTGGCAACCTTTATAATCTACAGACATTGATTGTTTCCGAGTGTTGGGGGTTAACTAAGCTGCCTAAAAGCTTCTTAAATCTTAAAAGGTTACGACATTTGGACATAAGACAAACTCCTTTGGAGAAGCTGCCATTGGGGATTGGTGAGTTGGAAAGCCTTCAGACTCTCACCAAGATCATCATTGAAGGAGATGATGGCTTTGCAATAAATGAGCTCAAGGGATTAACAAATCTCCATGGGAAAGTTTCCATTGAGGGATTGCACAAAGTGCAAAGCGCAAAGCATGCACGGGAGGCTAACTTATCTCTAAAAAAGATTACTGGATTAGAGCTGCAATGGGTTGATGTGTTTGATGGCTCACGAATGGATACATTTGAAGAGGAAGTTCTCAATGATCTGAAACCTAATACTAATACGTTGAAAACACTTTCAGTCGTGTCATACGGGGGAACACAAATTTCAAATTGGGTTGGTGATCACTCTTTTCGTGAGTTGGTTAATGTGTCAATACGTGGTTGTAGAAAATGCAAATCTCTACCCCCATTTGGGTTGCTCCCTTCACTTAAGAGGTTGCAGATTCAAGGCATGGATGAGGTTAAAATCATAGGTTTGGAGTTAACCGGAAATGATGTTAACGCCTTCCGTTCACTTGAAGTTCTAACATTTGAAGATATGTCTGGATGGGAGGGGTGGTCAACTAAAAATGAGGGTTCAGCAGCAGTGTTTACGTGCCTTAAAGAGCTTTATGTAAAGAATTGTCCACAATTGATTAATGTCTCACTTCAAGCACTGCCTTCACTCAAGGTTCTTGAAATTGATAGATGTGGTGATGGTGTGTTGAGAAGTCTGGTGCAGGTAGCTTCTTCAGTCACTAAGTTGAGAATAAGTTCTATCTTAGGGTTTACATATGAGGTGTGGAGAGGAGTTATAAGGTATCTTAAGGAAGTTGAAGAATTAAGTATTGAAGAATGTAATGAAATAGAATACTTGTGGGAATCAGAAACAGAGACAAGTAAGCTTTTTGTGAGATTAAAGGAATTGAGATTATTGTTTTGTTCAGGTTTGGTAAGTTTAGAAGAGAAAGAGGATGATGGCAATTTTGGGAGCAGCACCCTGTTATCTCTTCGAAGTTTGTATGTAGCTTTTTGTGGTAGCATAAAGCGTTTATGTTGTCCAAATAGCATTGAGAGTTTGGAAATTGATGGTTGTTCAGTTATTACAGATGTCTACCTCCCAAAAGAAGGAGGGAAAAAGCTCAAGTCACTTAGTATAAGAAATTGTGATAAACTTGAGGGAAAAATCAACAACACAAGCATGCCAATGATTGAAACCCTATATATCTATAAATGGGAAAATCTAAGATCAATCAGTGAATTGAGTAACTCCACTCACCTCACCAGCCTGGATATAACGCGATGCCCACATATCGTGTCACTTCCAGAGCTTCAGCTATCAAACCTCACCCGTTTGTCAATTTGGGAATGTCAAAGTCTGGAGTCATTACCTGAGCTATCGAATCTCACCTTTTTGTCAATTACTGATTGTAAACGTTTGGTGTCATTACCTGAGCTAAAGAATCTCGCCTTGTTAAAAGATCTGAAAATTAAATGGTGTCCAGGCATTGATGTTTCCATTCATTGTGTGCATTGGCCTCCCAAATTGTGTTCCCTTGAAATAGGGTGTTTGAAGAATCCCATATTAGAGTGGGGGGGTCTGAATTTTCCAACTTCCCTGGTTGACCTAAGGTTATGTGGCGAACCCAATGTGAGGAACTTTAGTCAATTGTCCCACCTTTTCCCTTCTTCTCTTACATCTCTGTACATATTGAAATTTGATAATCTGGAATCACTTTCAACGGGACTCCAACACCTCACATCCCTTCAACATCTCACCATTTACAGCTGCCCAAAGGTGAACGATCTACCAGAGACTCTTTTACCTTCACTTTTGAGTTTGAGAATATATGATGATTGCCCAAAATTGAAAGAAAGGTGTGAAGGAAGAGGCTCCCACTACTGGCCACTCATCTCTCATATCCCCAAAATTAGCATAATAGACTTCAGGTAAATACCCTCTAATTTCCATAAGATAAACTGGTATTCTCAGTTTTGTGCGTGTTATTTTTTTTCTGGACTAGGAATTTGTTGCTGAATACCTAATATTAAATTTTAATGACAACAAAATTTATACGTTGAAATTAGTAATCACTGTTCATGAGTTCAAACTACTATATTGCGTGGAAATGATTTCACATGCGTACTAATAATATGTTTAATATCTCTTTGCATTGAAACCTACCAGTGATATGGAAAACAAACTGATTATGTTGAAATTAGTTTTCACTGTTTAGTGTAACTCAAAGGGTTAAGTGGATGGAAGTGGATGTTTACACAACTGAATATGATTTTTTTTTAATATTTCTTCACTATTAAATATCTATTTTTTACAACATTTTGATTGAGATCATGTCTTACTCTGATGTCTTCTTTTCTTAATTCAAATTTATTTCAATTAGACATGCAGTTATTATTTATATCACCTTGACTTTCGGTTTGATGAATTCAATAATCTGTTCAATCAGAGGGGGCTGAATGGATATGTTGTTTTTTTTCCTAGCCAATTTCATTATCCTTTTTTGCAATTTCTTGAATTGAGTTTCTTCAATGATTCATTTTTAGTAATCCCATTAAAAACTTGGCCTTTCAATTTCAATCCATTTGATTGTAAAACACATAAATCCCAAGCATCTTTCTAATTATCTTTAGATCAGAAGTCTCAATTTAGTGGAATAATCAAATCGAATATCTTATATATTATACAACTATGTTGTGCAGGAACCTCTAACCATGAAATGGTAAAGGATGAACATTCACTGTTGACCGAGACATATGAGAGAACAGAGAAAATGGTGTAAATCTCGGGCATATAATGACTGGATCAGCAAATAATAATCAAACTGTCAATGGCATAAGCGTAAGTTCCTTTCAGTCTACAACATTAGACCACCCCATTATCATATAACAACCTGGTTTTCATTATTCGTATTCATTCATGATATAACAGAGGATTAATTAATGATAGCATTCAAAGATGCTTTTGGAATTGATTTTGACAGCATGTGTATATTTTATAAGTATACAAATAACACATTTTAAGTATACTTTTTCAAAATACTATTTGATCCATTTGAGATAACCACATGAACCCCTGTATTCTATATAAATGAGTTAAAATTATCGCATCCACAAAATATGAAGTACAGTTTGACTCTTGATGCCAAACAAATTATATTGATTTACAAATTGGTTACCATTCTTCATTGAAAATGGATTTATAAATGGGATAGAAATGCAACAGGTTCCGCATCATCTTTATTGGAAAAAAGTTGTTTTTTTAACATTCTTGTTGTATTTAATTTGAAAAGCAACGGGCTTGGCCACTAATGTCAAAGAGTGTTGTTTGACCCTTGAATTTTTAAATTTGCAGTTAAAGAAAGAAGAAAATCTATCAAGCTTCTTGAGTTTTTTTAACATTCTTGTTACATTACTGAGATTCAAGATAAGGTTGCAACAGAAATCGAAAAAACAACAAAAATGAGAAGCAATGTCACAAATGTTGTAGAATTTTAAAACGGTGTGAGTGAAGAAAGCCTAGAAAAGATGCAGAATCTTCATGCAGATTTCAACGGAACTATCATGCAGTTCCAGTGGTATGCTATCTCAGATATTTAGCAATTTCTCATAACTTACAGGAGAGTCAGAGCTCAGAGGCTCATATCGTAACAGCTTGGGCCTACCGAAAGTTCTTTTTGTCTAAAAGTTATAAATTAATTATTATTAATAATTAGCTTCTCAACAGAAGAAGTAATATTTCAACGATATGCCGATTTTTTTTACGAAAAAAATTTCAAGGGTTTTAATTTTTTTTTATTACACTTTTGGTAACTTTACATCTTATAATACAAATGTGGCAAGCTTCATATGCTGTTGTTTACTAGGATGAAACTTTTAGATGGAAACAATACCGTCAGACGCCAGATTTATATGCTTTGCGAGGTGATGATGTATCTATTGGTTATGATGTGAAGAAAGGAGATTACCATACCTTATCAGCCATATGCAACAGGCAGGGTCAAGTTTGATGCATTCGAACCAGAAAGATGGTTTCATCACATTGTTGCTTTCATCCACAAAGCTTCTTTAAGTTTACAGCTTTGCAGGTTAGTAAAAATACAACCCACATTGATCATTCCTTTTTCGTTCAGATAATGTAACTGAACCATTTATTTTGTAAAATTTTATGTGGTCTGGTTTAACAGTCAACCTTCAAATTATGTCATATGACCAAAGCAAAAGTTTTGACATGATTTACTATTTTGATGAAGAAACACAAGAGGGACAAAGAATTTGTTTGGCTCAAGAATTTGCGTATGTGCAGATGAAGATCTTTGCTTCTATTTAGTTAAGTTATTTCATTTTCAAGGTGAATGAAAACAAAAGTGCAAATGCTTAATCTTCACATTGATGGTGATACAGAGTTGATCCATGATCAAGCATATACTCGTATTTGGTGCAATTAGACACACGGAAGTGGATTGGAAAATGATTCATGCTAAAAAGGATTAACTTTCAGTACGTTTGAAGTTATATGGGGGATAAGTAATGGACATAAACGTCTCGACGAGCCACACGCATGGACAAATGCTATAGGCGGGTTTTCCCAAATCTCGGCACCCAATTTCGTCATCTAGAGCTCCAATTTTGAAGCCAAGGTTTTCCCCAATTTTAGCAGTCTCAATTAATTTCGTCTGCTTGTAAAAAACGGCTGGATTTTTTAACTAGATATTTATTTGTTGTTTTTTAGGCTGTTAATTTCAAGGAACCCTTGGAGTGGTTACAAGTTGCGTCTGATGGCACTTGGCATTCATGGGCTAAGTTACGCACCTATGATTGGAACTTATAATCAATAAAGAATTAATGGAACTTGCCTTTGATGTCAAGTTACCATCTGATGAAGATTAAAAGAACCTGCCACTAAAGCAAGCTACCTCTAGTGAAGATTGATGAAGTCTCGCTAATGAAGAAGAGATGCCACGTATTAGCCTATCATTTGATGAAGACAATCTGTTGAGAGGATGTTATACGTATTTGTCACTTGTCAATTCCGTACATCTCAACAAGATAACAAAAACATTAGTCCGCATTGAATTTATTATCACTTGACCCCATAGCTTATCATGTCAAGCAGTTGTGTATGAATTCGGTGCTTGAACTTATGTGTGCAAACTTTAGAGGAAATTTGCAAGCCACCCAACCGAACATATCTAGGAAATCGTCTGTAAAATTTGTGACTAGTTTTACATGATGTATTGAAACATTTGATTTTGATTAATACCTTGCTCTCAAAAGAATTGTTCTTCTACTCTTGTTTATTGCTATGTTCAATTGATTGACGATGAAACAATGATACTTGACATATTGATTAATTAATATTTCGTTACAATCTAACTAATAATCAATCTAGGGTATTAGCTAAGTATTAGCTTGATTTTGATCCACACAAAGTCAATCTCCCAACAACATTGTGTCCTAGAAAGATGTAATTAACTTGGTAGTAACTCGAAAGATATCCATTCATGTTGCAATATCTTATAAAGACTCGATAAATAAAGTAGACATGACCTATAAAGTTTACACAAATATTGTCCTAGGTTGTTAATAGATTTATGTAACTAGTGTTTGCGATTTAGATGGTAAGAACGCACAACCACTATTACGACATGATTGTTTGATAACCTTAGGGGGCGTTTGGCTCATGGAATGTTTTGTAATGAAATCAGAAATGGAACTGGAATTAAAATTTGAATGGAATCTTTTGAAAATTCATGGAATGTTTGGTCGGTATATTTATTAATGGAATTGAATTGTTTAAAAACTTAAAAGACAAAAAATTAACCCCCTCCCCAACTCAATAAAAAATCCGCCATGGATTGTGTGCAGTTGTCATTGATCACTACAATTTTTGTTTGATAACCCCCTCCTCAACTGAACGAAAAATCCGCCATGGATTGTGTGCAGTGGTCATTGATCACTACAATTTTTATTTGATAAAAGAATTTACTATTCGATCTTTTTTTATTATTTTAATTTCAACTAGACATTTTACCCCGCGCGTTGCGGCGGGAGTTTGATTATCAATATAGTACCGACACTCGGTATAGCAACCGAAAGAGATAACATAAAATCATTGGAAAAGGATTATTGAAACGTCCACGTATGTATAAAAAAAACACCAACAAACGGAATACTAAAAGAAAAGATATTGGTTCTGATAATACCAATAGCGGAAACAATATTATTAAGTTTGATTGGCTTTGGTTCATCACGTTAGGGAGAAAAAAAAAACTCTAAATGGCGAAACACTTAACTAAATAAAAGTAAAGTAGAGTAATTAAATATGTATATCAACAAAGTTAAAGTAGATGACGTAAACATGTATATAAGCAAAGTAAACTAATGGGGAATCAAATGTATTAAGTTGAGGGACTAAATATGTATATTATGAAAGCTAGAGTAGAAGGACAGCAAAGTTAAAGTAGAGGGAGTAAACATGTATATTAGCAAAGTTAATGAGGAATAAAGTTTATTAAGTAGAGGGACTAAACATGTATATTATGATAGTTATAATAGAAGGACTATACACGTAAATTAGAAAAGTTAAGGGTTAAAAGCAAAAAATTCTTTTGACCAACCAGAAGTCGACACTTGGCTATGTCGGATTAGCCCACCGACATAGCCTTTTAAGTGTATGGCAAAAGATCAAATACAAATAATCTTAACATACTAAACATACACATTGAAGGAAAACCCAAAAAGACAAGGTGACATTTTTGTAATTACCACCAACTATCAAAGTTACAACCAAAAATACCTAAAAAAACACAAATTTTTTTTTTAACATTTTTTATTAAAAAATCGCTACATTTCGTTAGCAAAAAAAAAAAAAAAATTGCTGCTACTAAAAGTAGCGATTTTTTAATAAAAAATGTTAAAAAAATAAAATAAAATAATTTGTGTGTTTTTTTTTATTTTTTTAGGTTTTTTGGGGGTTTAGTTTTTAGCATTTTAGCTTGGGGGGGGGGGGGGGGTAGGTTTTTTTTAGGTTTTTGGGGGGTGGGGGGGTAGGTTTTTTTTAGGTTTTTGGGGGGTGGGGGGAGTGGTTAGGTTTTTTTTAGGTATATTTGTAGAGTAACTTTGATAGTTATTGATAATTACAAAAATGTCACCTTGTCTTTTTGAGTTTTCCTTCAATTTGTATGTTTAGTATGTTAAGATTATTTGTACAAGAACTTTACCCTTAAGTGTATGTATATATATGATGTCTAGATGTTTAACAAAAGTATTTACTGTTTGATTTTTTTATTATTTTAATTTCAATGTCTAGAACTCGTTAATCAATCCTTTTGATTTCATTCTCATAAATAATCAATGGAACTTAAGAACAGAATATATTATTTGGGATTAGGATCAAATACAAAGGATCCTAATTGTAAGAAGTGTAAGAAGGATTTATAGAGTGACAAGTGTCCAATAACCTAAAAAACCCACTACACAAAAAAACCCACTAAAAAAAAAAAAAAAAAAAACCTTAAACATCCACCACCACCCCCCAAAAACCTTCTTACACTTCTTAGGTTTTTGGGTGGTGGTGGGGTGGGGTGGGGTGGGGTGGGGTGGGGGTGGGTGTTTAGGTTTTTGGTGGTGATGTAGTGGGTTTAGTTTTAAGTTATTGGACACTTGTCACTCTATAAATCCTTCTTACACTTCTTACAATTAGAAGTCTTTGTAGAATAACTTGACCCATATTATTTGATTATAAAAATCCATTCTATTGTGATAAACATGACCATTTGATTGTATACGAAGAATCTATTTTGATATAGAGAAAATGTGGACCGGTTTGTTAATGTGGATCCAATTGTTTTTAAGGGTTATTGTTGTCATTTGCTCAACATTCCATTGGATTGGAAACTTTTCTTGGGTAGGAGGAAGGATTCTTAAATTCCTTCGACTAAAGGAATTTGATTTTTCCATTCCAATGTCCAACCAAACATGATTATGAACGGAATAAATTCCAATTCCATGGAATTCCACGAACCAAACGACCCCTTATACTATTGCAACTTCAGTTTACAAATTACAATAGTAAGTTTAAATGCAGATTCAAAAAACCCCATGTATCCAATATCCAGAAAAAGAAAGACAAGTAATGAGGTAACAGAACAAAGGAAATCATTAAAGTCAAATCTGAATGAAAAAAAATTTATCAAGAGATCACAAAAACCAACCTCTATCAAGAAATTTATAATAAAAAGAAAAGGAAAAAAACACACGGCAAGTCAACCTTCAATCAACAAACATCACAACATTTAAACAAATGTGTTCTGTTTATTTGAATACACTATGAAATGATACAAGTCCAACCATATAAATTTTGCTCTATTAGTCATGAATCCTACAATAATCAATAAATTACATTTGCGCGAGTTAACAAGAACACAAAGTTCTCAAAAGAAGACCCCGATGAACCACAAAAACTTGTTCATCGTGCGAGATCCCTATTTCCTCCTTACTTGATCCAACATCTTATAGCAACAGTTGAAAACAAGATAATTTGTTTTCAAAAACTGCAATATTAACAAAAGAATCATGCGAGTATATAAAAAACGAATAAGAATTTAGGTACAAGTTTACCGCTTTTTGCATCAACATGTTGCGCCATGCCTCAATGATCACTCTTCTTCCCCGAAACCATAATACTTCTCATACCATCTAAGAAACTTCTTCAACCCCGTTTGAAGATCCGTCATTGGCTTATACCCGAACTCCCTTTGCGCCAAACTAATATTCGCATGAGTAAACGGGACATCACCATTTCTAGGCAACTTCATCACACAACGCTTCGCTTTTACTTTCAACAACTTCTCCAAAATACTAACAAGATCCGAAATAGGCGCAGGCGAAGTATTGCCTAAATTAAAAATCCTAAACTGTGCAGCCCCTTTTTTCTTCCCACCACTTCCTGTACTCTTTTCAGTAATGTCTAACGCACCTAAACAACCCTTTACAATATCATCAATATACGGAAAATCACATGCAACAATCCCATGATTACTCGACTCAAAAATGGGAATCGGTTTTCATTTCAAGATATCTTTAGTAAAGAAAAACTAAGCCACATCCGGTCTACCCCACGGTCCATAAACCGTAAAGAACCTCAACCCCGTTAAAGACAACCAGTAAATATGATTATACATATGCGCGATTTCTTCTCCCGCTTTTTTAGTTGCGACGTATAGGCTCGCGGGTTGATCTGTTCAGTCTTTTTCGGAAAAAGGGTACTTTTGTATTTAACCCATAAACAGAACTAGAAGAAGCCCAAACAATTGCAGGCTGTGGATTTGCATTTTGCATACTTCAAGAACATTAACAAAACCAACAATGTTACTATGAATATAAAATTTTGGATTCTGCATTGCGTATCTAACACCAGCTTGAGCAGCTAAATGCATTACATGAGTAAAATGAACTACCTCAAAGAGTTTGTTCAGCAAAACGGTGTCGTTTATATCCCCTTCCACAATGAAAATCCCACTTTTTGCCACAAATGTTGACGAGCCCTTTTGAGGGTAGGATCGTAATAGTAATAATCATTGAAATTGTCCAACCCTAAAACACCGTCTCCATGGCGTTTCAAGGCGGCGCTGACATGGGTTCCGGCGAAACCGGCAGCGCCGGTTACCAAAGCAGAGTACCCTGTTTTTAATCAGATCTTGGAGGATGATTTGACCCGTTTTTCCCATCCGGTCCGCCCCAAGTAGGTTAGAAATTATGAAAAAAAATGTAGCGAGTTCAGTTGATTGAGGTTGATGTCGGGGGATGAAATCAACGATTGAAGTTGCAGACTTGTTGATTCTAGGGCTTAAATTAAAACTTATAAAATGGGGTGAATAAAATTAAAATCCCATATTCGAAGTTGGCTGCGTGAGAATTGTTTGATATAGACTTTGCGTTTCTTTCCTTTTCCTCTGCTTTGGGCCAGGCCCAATTATTAAACATTTTGAACTGATTCCAAAGACAAAAATGTATCATTTTGAATTTGATGTGTATGATTTACTGATAAATGTAAAATTTGTTTCTATTGGAGTGTTTTTCGAGTATTCACAACTCATTCTTTATACTTCGAGTGTTTTCTAAGGATTTACATCTTATTCTTTATATTTATCTCAATAATAAAATAAAATAAAAAACTCAAAAAACTATTCTGTCTCATTCTTTATCCTTATACCTTATCCATATATTTACAAGGAAATTAAAGTGAGTTCTTGTATAAGAAAAACTAAAGTAAAACCTTATATTTTTATGGATAAGAAATGGGATGTGGGAGGACTTTAAAGAATGAGAAATAAAATTTTGAAATAATGATTTTTAGTTAACTTATATGAATAAGGATAAGGATAAAGAATGTGTTGTGAAAGCTCTTACAAATTAAAGAAATGTCATGGTATTAAATGTGACATTGAATGTCACTTTTTTACTTACGTTTGGTTTTCAGTGATTGTTAAACACTTAACCTTGGTTACGAATCTATTTTTAACACTTATTTAGTTTTTATCTAAGTTAATTACAAAGATGGCCCTTGTAGTGTGCAAACCTACCACCAATTCACCACCGCACCACCACCCCCACCTCGTCTTCTTCCACATCTCACTCACCCCCTTTTATTCTTTATATTTTAGTTTGGAACCAATTTTCCGTTCTCACATTCATGAATAATCTGAGGTCTATTATTGATTTGTTTAGAAAGGTTCCAAATTCTTACAACTTCTCGCCTTCTAAATCAATCTATTTAAAGTAGGGGTGGCAAAAGTGATGGGTTGGGCAAGTTTGGGTCGGGTAAGTTTGAGTCATGAGTTAGGATGGGTATAGGTTATGGTAGATTTGGATTAGGATGGGTTTTTCAAGAAAAAAAGTTAGGATGGGTATGGGTTAGGATAAGTTTGGGTAAAGATGGGTTTATTAAATGTTAAGATGAGTTTGGGTAAATATTGGTTCAACTTTCGATGATGACAGACAAAAAAATAAAACATAAAAATTAATAAAATAAAAAATTGAAAATTTTTAAAAATAAAAAAATTCAAAAAATTAAAAAATAAAAATAAATAAAAAAATAAAAAACAAAAAAAAAGTAAAAAATAAAAAAAACGTTAATAAAATAAAAAAATAAGATAAAAATCAGAAAAAGGTAAAAAATCTAAAAAAATCCAAAAAATTAGAAAAAAGAAAAAATCCCAAAAAAAAAACAAAAAAAAAATTCAGAACAATAAAAAATCAGGAAAAAGTAAAAAAAATTAAAAAATGTAAATAATAAAAAGCAAATAAAAAGGTAAAATATTAAAAAAAATCCAAAAAATCAAACAAACTAAAAAAATTTAAAAATCCCAAAAAAGAGTTACATGCCATTTTAGTCCCTATGATTTGGGTCATTTTGCCAGTTTAGTCAAAATGTTTCATTTTTCGCCTGTGGGTTCAAAAAGGTTTCACTGTTGCCATTTTAGTTCACTGGGTTAACTTCATCCATTATTTTTGTTAACGAGAAAGACAATTCGGTCATTTTATATGACCGAATTACCCTTCTAGTTAACAGAATTACATATAAAATAACTGAATTGACCATCTCGTAACATAAATAATGGATGAAGTTAACCTAGTAGACTAAATGTAACATTTCCAAAATTTTTATTTATAAAATTTAAAATAAAATATATAGAAACTAATATTATTAAACGGGCAGATTACGGGTAAGTTGACTGTTAAAAATATGAAGTATTTAGACGAACATAGGAACCGTTTAATAATTATAATAATAAAAATACATGATAATTAACCTTACTCCGTTTTTAATAAAACTTAGGTCAAAATGTAGATAAAAATATTATCGTTCTAATGACATATTCATCGTTTTATAAAACGTCATATTTTAGAAGTTATAAGCAATAAATAAGCGAAGCAGCTGAATTAATTATAATAATAAAATAATATTAAAATTTAAACTAACTTTGAAATCAAACATGGACGTGTGTGGGTACGTGGAAGATATCGATCAGAAGCAATCAATTCAACTTGATTTCCAAGTTAGAAAAGTAGTATAAATAGGAACAACATATACACTTTCACATTTGCTTTGTCCATTTTCTTTCGCCTCCCTCTCTGTCTCAGTGTCTCTTCTATAATCTATTATTTTGTTTTAGTATTTCATCTATAATACTCCAAAGCCCTGTCTCGTTTCAAGTGTTTAACCCCTGATCACTGATTTGATACCCTGTCCGATCGTTTTGAACCTAGCAACTGATGTCAAAGCGCTTCCAGATAAAGGCTATGCTTTGTAAACTAAGTTGGGGTTCTGATCTCGTGATATATTGATAAAGTTGAATTGGGTTATTATACTTAACCCGAGTGCATTATATATTTTATTAAAAAAAACTCAGGAGTTATACCCAAGATTATACCAGGAGGCCTGTAGTTAAACCCTAAAGTTACAAAGTGGGTCATTCTCTCTTTTTATCAAATTGCTTTACAAAACCCTAAATGTTTTCAGTTATACTTAGTTACTTACAGTGCTTAAGTCTTTGTATTCTACAAATTACTGCCGGTATTATGAGGTTTTGTATACATTACTTGATAATCTTCACAATTGGACATGGGTGGCCAATGTGTGATATGACCATAGTCACAGATCCGTTGAGTGACAAGTACTTTGGAGTTTTTGTTAGATATAAACATTGTAATCGCTCTTGATACTGTAAAGTATAACAATATATTTTTTTATAAAAATGGAATGAACTAGCCAGTATTTCTTGCTGATAAAATGTTTTCAAAACGCGTTTCATGTAATTTGCTGTAAAGATATGTAAGACCCTTAGTCCATTTTATACAATTATCAAATAATTTTCAATTATAATAGTGTATTTAAGATTAAACGTACACTTAAAAATGCGAGTTGTTAAAACATTTTACTAAATAAAACATTTCAACATTTTAAAATTTTATTCGTCGTTTAAAACGTGACGACGAAACTATTCACGGAAGCTTGATTCTTGAGCGTGTTCGGTTCTTCCTCGAGCTTGATCGACCTCCGGTATATTACCTAATACCTACATTTCATAAAACATGAAATGAGTTAGTCATATGGTGTTTAAAACGAGTTTAAACAAGTCCGAAATACAAAAACGATTAATTTAAACAATTTTCGCCAAACCAGCATACCGTCGCGTCACGCGACGGCATCTGGCTCTTGCTGTCGCGTGGCGCGACCACTCAGTTTTCCCAGAATTCTTGTTGCTGAATACAAGAATGCCTTGTATATCAAAACATGTAATTTACTCATTAATATAATATATGTATATACATATAAAACCCCCTTGTACCTTTCCCCCACCACTACTAACAACCGTCACATTCAACCACGAACAACCACCACCACCGTCAACAACCATCAATGTAACCCCATCACCGTTTGATATACAAGGCATTTGATTATGTTTACATTTCAAGAAAACCAAAACCAATTAACAAAATTTCCTGAAAGAATTCAATGAACTACACTCAATTTTGAAGTTTTCTCATTGATTTTAACCAGACCTTAAATTTTGTAGCATCAATATTCAAGAAGCAAGTGACACAAACATCAGTCGTTCAAAAAAAAAAGTCGTCAAAAAAAGTATAATAATAATAATAATAATAATAATTCACAAATAAATCCCATGATACGCATATACTCCGTTCAGTAATTATCGATTAAATCTTGTTTATTAAATCCACGAAATCACAACATAAAATGAAATCGTGCAGGAAAACCCGAAGTGTCACATATATACGTTTTCGACCCCCGGGTCGGAAATCTCAAGCTTCACCAGTCACCACTGTTCATGGCCCCTTTTTCAGCAATGGGAGGAGTTTATTACATGGTGTTAGTATGCTTTGATCACCAATTGGTTAACAATAAAGATGGATTTGAGTTGATTTAGTTTTTTTATTACTTTTTTAAATGTTATGAATTTACATCGTAATAGATGGTAAACGACCAACAAGCTGCGCCACTACCCTTTTCTGATAACATCTTAAAGATCAGTCTCTTTTAGATTATTAACTGGTACGGTTTTTATTGAGTCGAGGGCCGGTATTGGTTTTTTTTTTTCCACTTGGCTGAAGCCCACCCACAAAGAAGATTTAGTTAAACTGTTTTCTTAAATGTGAGATCTTCCTTTTGTAAATATTGATATAATTTTACGTGTGTAACAAAACTGGATTTGAATCAATTTATGATGTTAGTATGTTTTACCGTGAGAACTTACATGCTTATAATGAACCAGAAGATGGGTTTGAGTAATTTAAATTGAATATAAATGATTGATATATTGCATATACACATGCATACATATTGAGAAATACATGAAATCATGGCAAGTAGGAAAAACTTGGAATTGTTAAAAGCAATTTTGAATTTGTCAAACGCGATGAAGAGAAGCATAAATTTTCATTTTCAACTGGTGGGCCGAGTATATTGGGTTGCTTGGCTGCTATTTTGTTTAGGCTTTTTTGTTGAGTCAAAGCCCAGTCATGGTTTCTTTCCTGATGGGCTTGAGGCCCACCAATCTTCTATCTCTTCTAATAAATAACTAACCTATATGGACACTTGGCAAAAATTTAGACTAGCCACACCATCAAAATCTTATGTGTCAAGACCTCCTACACCTTTCACGTGAAGACAAATTATTCTGCCCTTCATACCGTCTCTCTCTCTCTACCAACCATCGCTCTCACCAACCCTATCTCCTTTTCATTGATTTTGATTTCAATCGTGATTTTTTTATTTTCAGTTGCAACGAAGCCAAGATTCAGGCTCAGGGCGTTTTTAATCAAAGGATTCAGAATTTGGCGCTTAACCTCGACAAGGTATATAACTCGTGTTTTTAACCTTTTTAATTTTTTCTCTGTTTTGTAAACTATACTTCGATTTGTGTTGTTTAAAAGTTAGAATTTTGATGGGTTTGAGTATTTGATTGTTGGGTTGTGATCCGGTAACTGTGAAGGAAGTTGGGGATTTTTGTTAGGGTTTTGATTTGGGGTTTTTTGATTGCATGTGTAGGGGTTTGATTAGAGAGATTTGGGGGTGAAATGTTGTTGTTGCCGGTGAAGATTTGCATGAATGAATTGTGTGGGGCTACGACTACTGCTCAATGGAAGAGAGGGTGGCCCATGAAAGTTGGTGGTGTTGCTACACTCTGTTATGCTTGTGGGTATGGATCTTCTATAGATAATGGCAATAGACGAGTTGCTTTTGTTTTACTTTTTGTTGGATTCATATATTGGTTTACTATTTTGTTTTACTTTTTATAGCCTGATTAAGTTGTTTATGTGATTGACAGAGTGATATAGATCTTTCCTGGAGTTCTGCAAGTCAGCCCAAATCTAGGAGCACAAATAATGGCAATAGTCGGGTTGCTTCTTTTCAGAGACCTACTGCTTCAAGCCATCGGAGGCTCACCAGGTCTATGAGCCAAGCACCTCAGATGAGGTTACATGATGGCTACTCGGTAACCAACACTTCCTCAAGTTTGAATTGCTGATTTGTAAAAATGTTTCTTTTAATCGTAGCTTAGATAAATCTTACACAAGAAAGAATTACAGTGGATCACAAACAATTTTATGTTTTCAAAGTTCTGTTTTTGTATTGTGATTTATCACAACTTAGGGAGTGTTTCGTTTAACTACTATGTTTTAACTATTTATAGTTGATCAAATTGTTTATATGATTGACAAAGTGATATAGATCTTTCCCGGGGTTCTGCAAGGTAAGCCAAATCTACGAGTGTGAATAGCGACAATAGTCGGGTTCCTTCGTTTCAAAGACCCACTGCTTCAAGTCATCGGAGGCTCACCAGGTCTATGAGCCAAGCACCACAGATGAGGAGGTCACATGATGACTACCTGGTAAATGACTCTTGATTATATTTTTTTGTTGTGAGCCAGGTGCTAATAATTTTTGGATAATGAGTTCCATACTAGCCTCGATGAAACTTATTATCTATTGATAAATTAGAATTACATATTTACCCTGGTTTTGGAGAACATCAATCTTCCATGTGCAAACCATGGTCACGTTATCCTCGCGGACCCTTCACCAATCTTGTTTTATCCAATTAGTAACACAGAGGTTCGCTATTTAGTCGATGTTCTGATGTTCCTGGACAAAAGGTTCCTTCCATTGCCAATGGTGAAATGGCCAACTATCTCAAAACTATTGTTGCTCCACAGGTATTAACTATTAAGTGTTCACTAATTAGTAATTACTTAGTTATACATTTTGCTAATATGTGATCTGATTAACCAATGTATGCTAATATTAACTTGCAGCTTCCACTGTAGGCAGCCTATCTAACCAAGCTCTCCATGCCACTATACAAGCTTTCCTCGGCACTCAATTATTCCAGCAAAAAACGTTTTCTGGCCGGGTATAACTAGAATATTGCAGCTTCCACTTAGTGCTTCTGACATTAAAATTTCCTGGCCTGTCGAGTTCCCACGTCCACCTATCTGCAGCCAGAGTAAGCGTAGCCGACCCTATGACCCGAGAACCTATCTGCTGAATTATTTTTAATGTATCTTTTCGGTTAGTGCAAGATAACATGCCCATTTCTTGTCTGGTTGGACCCAACTTGAATCTAACTAAATGATCTTCCATTATAAAACCCCATTTTGTATTCAACCAAACTTCTAAACACTTTATATTTTCCTTGGCTTGTATGCTCCATATAATTTTATTATAGCCTTTTATTTTCAATATGGCATTCATTTGTTCCCTTTTATTTCTCGTCATAGAACAACGTTCAGATGACGTGTATCCATTTTATGCAGACATTATGAGATGGAGACATGGCAATACTTGATATGGGAGCTGAATTCCATTTTTATGGTTCTGACATAACCTGCTCCTTCCCTGTAAGCATGCTTGCAACAAATAGTGTGTGATCGGTTTTTTGTTACAACGGAACGCTTAGAGAATAACAAAGAGTGAATTTTATTTTCAGCAGTAAAAAGTCAGGTCTTCGTGTATGATTCTAAACTGGCGGCACATTCAATTCTGTAGATACTAGATATAATGTAATCTCACATGACATCTTAATTATAAACACTAGAAATACCACATGCTACTTGTCGTTTGATGCTAAAGGCTGATTAAAAGTCAATAATGCAAGTTGTTACTACTTGTCCAAGGAATAAGGTTGATTAATAAATTAAAATGCCCATATTTTATTTGTTAAGGAAACTTTTGCTTTTAACTTATTTAAACTGTTTTGAATATAAAGTTATATGCGTTTTCTTTTTTTACCGTTCAATCCGTGTGTCACACGGGTAATAACCTAGTTAAAAGATAAAGAAAAAGGAGTGGCCATAAAAGGTTAATTAAGTAGATCTGATTAAGATTCAATAATTAACCACTGTTCATATTTGTTAAATCTAATTTTTCAACTTTTATTACAGTATTTTTCTAGCAAGAAAACCTAAATAGTTTAGCTAATCTATTTTTTTTTAGTTAACTTTCGTTTTGCTCCCTGTGGTTTGGTCATTTTAACGATTTTGCTTCAATAGTTTAAAAATAGCCATTTTTCTCCCTGATCTTTCGAGTTTGTCTCCAGTTTGCTCCCTAATCTTTCGAGTTTGTCGCCAGTTTCCTCCCTAATAGAGTTAGAGGCGGGGAGTAAAATGACGATAAGTTAGAAAAATCAGGGAGGAAAATGGCTATTTTTAAACTATTATGGTAAAACCGTTAAAATGACCAAATCACAGGGAGCAAAATGGAAGTTAACTCTTTTTTTTAATTTAAATCTCACTTTAAGGTTATTACATTATGATTAAAGTATAAGGATAAATTATATTTTTCGTCCTTTATGTTTGTATCGAATTGCAATGGATAACCTTTAATTTCAATAATTACAGTCGCAATCCTTTATTTGGAATACCTATTACACTATACGTCCTTTGACCCTAACAAAGTTAAAATTTTCAGTTAAATATGGCATGTGCCTTGCACATGCACATGAGGGTAGAATGGTATTTTTACTCATTTATTTATCTAAAATTAAAACAAATCAAATTTAAAACACAATCACTCCTTTCTCTCTGTAAATCTACCATCCAAAACAACCGGTGCACCCACTCTCACTCTGCTAACACCACCACACTATCCTACACCGGTGCACCACCGACCACCCACCGTCCCTGGTACACAGTTTTATAGAGAGAGAGAGATGAGAGGTACACAGTTTTAGAGAGGGAATTTTAGAGAGAGAGATGAGAGACATGAGTAGTTCGAGTTAGAGAGAGAGAGGCTGAGACGGTAAGAAGAGTGAGGGGAGATCACGGCGATGGTGGAGGCTGTGAGAGTCGCACCTCCGGTGACTGGCATGACCGTCGCAACTCCGGCGACCCACCTAGGGTTCCGATAAAGTTCCGACAGAATCTGTTTCTGGGGCTTTACTTGGATGGGATTTCGCCAGATTCTTATCAACCTTAGATTTCTTGCGTTAATTCGGTAATAATTCCTCTTTTTGCCCATTTTATTTTCACAATTTTGGTGGGGATTAAGGTTTGTAAATGATTAAAAAAAGCATTAGAAGAATGTGTAGATGATTACATTTACAGAAGCGTGGTTTTGAAAGGATATTTGTTAGATTTGTTTTCCATGAATTGTCATTTTGTTTGGGCAGAGCTTATTCATCTTGCCGACAGACAGTTGATTTTTTTATTATTATGACTGAATTGCAAGGATGAATGCTTAAAGGGAACATAGGGGTTTTTGTTTATTTAAAGAGAGGGTGAGAGATAGAAGAACGGTGGTGATGATAGTGGTGGCAAGTGGTGGGTGTGGTGGTGATGATAGTGGTGGCTGGATATAGAGAGAGAGGTGTCTGTGTGGGAGAGAGGGTCTTTAGAAAGAGAAAGAGTAGTGTGTGGGGAGAGACTTATATGTAAATCAGTAAAATTACCATTCTACCCTCATGTGCAAGGCACATGTCATACTTAACTAAAAATTTTAACCTTGTTAGGGCCAAAGGACGTATGGTGTAATGAGTTTTCCAAATAAAGGATTGTGATTGTAATTATTGAAGTTAAAGGCTATCCATTGCAATTCGATACAAACATAAAGGACGAAAAATGTAATTTGCCCAAAGTATAATTTGCGTCTTTGTGATTTACCTGAAATTACAGGTCAAGCCCCTAACTTTTTTTCATGCCACCCGAGTCCCTTGGTTTCATTGTTGAGTGTTGACCGTTTATTGACAGGGGTATATTGGTCTATCTAACTCGATTATCGAGGGCATTTGTGTCATTATACCAGTTGGCTAGTGCCACCCCTAAATTACACAAACCCAACTCTGTTTATCATCATCATCTTCTTCTTCTTCATCTTTTTTTCATGAAATCTCTTCCTCTCTCATGGGTGTCGGTTTCACTGATTGGTGGAGAAATAGCAGCTGTTGATTGAAACTAAATAGGTAGGGTTATGAATGACTGAAAGATTGGGAGGTTTGTGATGAGAATGAGAGGATGAAATTAGGGTTTAGAGAGTACACGAGAAACCATCCTGTAAGTATCACCTCAATTTTATAAGTAAGGGCATTTGTGTCATTATACCAGTTGGCTAGTCCTAGAGCTGATGCCACCCCACACAAACCCAACTCTGTTTATCATCATCTTCTTCTTCTTCTTCATCTTTTTTTCATGAAATCTCTTCCTCTCTCATGGGTGTCGGTTTCACTGATTGGTGGAGAAATAGCAGCTCTTGATTGAAACTAAATAGGTAGGGTTATGAATGACTGAAAGATTGGGAGGTTTGTGATGAGAATGAGAGGATGAAATTAGGGTTTAGAGAGTACACGAGAAACCATCCTGTAAGTATCACCTCAATTTTATGAATTCCAATTGCGTTTATGTGCTCGATCGTTGATTTAAATACAATTGCGTTTATGGGTTTGTTGATAGTTGGAATTTCGATTAATAATTTACTATATTTTGTGCCCTGATTATTATGATACTGTGTTTGCACTGTTCGATTTGAAGCCCAATTGATGATTGATGGGTTTGATTTGCTGATTAGTACTTCAAATTTTATGAATTTTAATTGCATTTATGTGTTTGAATTCTGATTTTGATTGAATTGGGTTTATGGGTTTAAGGTTTCTTGTTCATGATTTTAATCGGTTCAATGTAACTTTGCTTAACCTAACTTACTTAATTGTCATTATGTGTTTTGTTTATCAACTGTTGTTACTGGTTACTTTGGATTTAAACTAACTTATGAGTAGAATGCCTGTTTCTTTTTAACATGAGTTTGTAATATGGTGTTCTACAGAGACTAATGGGGTTGTATTTCATTTTACATGAATATGTGATTCAAATGACAGCTCCGTGCCGCATTGAAAGGCCAGTTCACCAAAGAAGATGTTCTTACCAGAGCCTAGAAAAGACGCAATATCTTCATGCAGCTTTAAATGAAGTATCCTACACTTCCAACGGTATGCAATCTCAGATATAGCAATCTCTCATACTTTGTCTTAACCAGGCCTTTGACTAATCAAGATGGTTACTTATTAGAGGTTCAAATTGGAACGGATTGAGTCGATCAAAGCTTCTTTTTTTGTCTAAAAAGTTTAGAAAAAATAAAGATTTGGTGGGTCAACAAAAGTTGCATTATTTGATCATTGATATTCTAATTTATTTTTACTGAAATGATTAGGTTAATATATTTAGCACCCCTATTCAAATGGATGGATGTCTCTTAGAGTAAAAAAACACATTACAGTAAACAGCAATCTTCATCAACATTGTTGTTTTGCTATTAAGACATTGGAATATAGATGCTCATTATAAGACCCGCTTCACTAATAATTTGTAAACTTTAAAGCCTTATGCCCCCTATATATATGTCTCATCAGTTTGAGATAGAAAAGGTGAAAAACAAACCAAATTGACCCGTCTTGACATTCATAAGTAAATGGGTTGAAATTTCCCTCCGACATTCTCACAGTTATTGACAAAATTTTGTGTACAAGATAATATAATATGGTATCAAGGCAACAAGCTTTTATACGCAGTTTTAGCCCTATTAGTTTCACTTCTACCTGAAATTCTTTGTTGTATGACTAAACTGCCCTGCTGCTTGTTTTGTATGGTGAGTTGGGCAAAATGCTAAAAATCCTACCTTTTTCATGTAGTAAGGGCAAAATCTGGTAAGAAGCAATCATTAGAAGATGCTGGTGGCAAAATTGCACAATCTGCAGGAGCTTCAATGAGCTTGCCTTAAATAAGGTGTGTTTTAACATACATATTAAGTTTTTCTTAGAAAATTTTAATGTATTCATATCAGTTCTTATTTTGGAAAATTGCTGTTACATTTGACCTTTATAGTCAAAGTAGGACAGGTAAAAGATCAAAGATGAAATATATGACTTGGTTCACCCAGCTGTTGAAATTAAAGTAAACTTATTTCTTATAAGTGAAGAGGTATAAGTAGAGCTGGCGATTCGGACCCAAATGTATAAAGTGGGTCTTTTTAAATCATCATGGGTTGATTTGGGTTTCTTTTTAGTAATTAATGGGTCCGGCTAGGTCATCCGTAAAATACAGAAAGATATTTACGGGTCAAATGGGTTTGGAAATAAAAAGAAATGGGTGGAACGGGTTAGTGGGTTCGGAAGAAAAAAGAAACGGGTGGAACTGGTTAGAAGAATTCTAGTGTTTTTTCTCATAAGTTTTTCTTTTTCTTCTCTCTAAATCTGAGATCGTCACTCTCACACAAAATTGGTTCTTAGAAAAATCTCACCAAACCACCATATTAGAAGCTTACAGATTCTTCTCTACGCTCGTCTCCTTAACGCACTATCTCTGTGTTCTAGCGAGGCCGACCACCATTAAGTTGCTGACATAGCAAACAACGGTGTTTCTGCCTTTCGGTAAACTAGCGACGCCGACCACCATAAAGTTGGTAACATATTAAACGACGGTGTTTCGATGTTATGCGGAGGTCGTAACGTAACGGGTCGATGGTGTAACCGGTGAGTGTGTAAATGATCACTCAATGGCTTACAGTTACGAACCCAAACGGGTTGACATATGCGAGAGATCAGGTGGAGCGATTACTGAATTGAAACCGCATGAATTATGAATCCTTGCTGCCTTGCTGGAAGAAACGATCGTTGGTTGTTCTTTTCTCAATTAGTATGTTTTAAATTTTAATATTTGATTTGTGTTTATTTGCTTTTTTTTTTTTCCAAAATAAAACTGTTTTCTTTTAAGTTTAACTGAATTTTAGTTTTTCAGTTAAAATGAATTTCTATTCAACATCTGTTACAATTTCAATTTCTATTTTAATTAATTAAGAATGCAAAGGTTTTACGGCAGGCCGTCTCCGAGAATTATAAAAAAAATTTGGGCCTCAGACGAGAGAAAATTGGGTCCACTACTTGTAATATAAACCCATCAATTATATATCATGAAATCACAATACGCCGATAATTGTTGTAAAATAAACAAAATAAAAGTAGTGTAACAAAATAATCAAACTTATTTGAGCGAATCGTACGGCTCTTTTAGCATTTTTAGAAAGATGATAATATTCAACAATCAATTTATATATTAACCTTGTATGGTTCATTGGTTTGTGTGAAATTGTGAAATAAATGAGATTGTAATAAATGAGTAAAAGACAAACTTTAAAAGTTCGTCATTCATTTTCTTCCTTCATCTTCTGAGATATGGCTACTGTTGAACCATCCATGCAGTTGTTTAAAAACATAATGTGAAGCACCATAACTATGGAGGTTTGCCCACAACTAAGAACCAACCACAATTTTAAACCAAAAAAGGTCATACATGTAACAATAATCATGTCGAAATTAAATTTGACCAATTCAATCACACCCATTGCATAACATGTTTCACATAATTTATTTTTAGTACCAATTTGCTAAGACAATTAATATAGAAAGTAACAATAGAATATTGTAGTTTGTTAGTTGCATTTTTAGGCACGTTTTTACAACATGTTAATATTAAATTTCGTTACATATCATGCATATTTCATAGTTATACCTCATTATTTTGCGAAACACTTGTTTTGTGGAATGGAATCTACTTTGGTTGTATTTTGGTTGATATTGTAGGTGCGGAGCGCTTGCTTGCTAAGGACGACATAGGAGTTGGAAGGATTTTTGAAGGCAAAGTTTCAAGACGGGAACGAAAACGAGCTGAAGGGATTATGAAATTTTCATATTAGTACATGGGCCAGATTAAAGTAATTGCAAAATTATTATATGGGCTCATATGTAATCAAGTGGGCCAAAACTTGAGGAGCCCAATGATAAGTTTTTTTTGAAAACGTAGAGATTTGAAAAAGAAAAAAAAAGATGGGAGGACAAAAAATCTCTTCATCAACAAACTGGAGGAGAATTGGCAAAAGAAAACACAAGGAGAAAACACAAGGAACCATCTTTTGACGGTTGCAACTTGGGATCAAAGAAAGCATATTCTAGTTGGTGATTTTGGAAAAAACAACAAAACTTGTTTTGAGTTTGTTTTCTTTTCGTGAGTTTTAATTTTGTGATGATTTGAATTTCTTTGTTATTTAAATTGATTGTTATAGTCATCATGTTCGGCTAGACTTTTATAGTTTCAACATCGGTTATGTTAGATCTGATTATTTTAGTGGTTTGTTTGTATTATTCTTGTTTTTATACGGATCTGATCCGGAAAATATTAGATTGTTAATAGACCTGATTAACTTATTAATTTTTCTAATAAAGTTCAATCAATTTTTAGAACTCTAATAAAGTTTTAATTTTTGATACTAGGAACAAAATAATAATTTGAGTTAAGGCGTTAAATCTTTTGATTTTGGACCCAAGTGGTTAAAACCACTAAAACACAGGAATTCAAAAATTAATTTAATATGTTCATAAGTTAGTGCGATATTACATTTTCATCATATAAAGTCTAGCTCCACTAATACTTGTTTGTTTTCAAATATTCACCGAAGAATATTGATAAGATAAAATTACTTATTTTGATTATTTAATAATCAAAATTTATTAAACTATTAAATTAACAAATTATTGAATATTGAGGGATAATTTATTTTATGTTAGAAAATATTAAAATAGGCGCTCCTTTTTAATACATTAAGTATTTTATGAAGTTAAAGATCTTATTCGGTTTTGTCCTTTATTTTAAAAAAAGGTTTAACCGTAGACACTTATTTTTTCACTTATAAACAAATAATCAAAAGTGAAAGCCTCTCATCCCCAGATATCCCACCTCTTTTAGCCGTCCCATTGAAGCACTCCAACCCCAATGACCCAAGCCACAATCATCAATAAAATATATGTATACAACATTTCAAATTTTCGGCCCCTTTTAATTTTGGGCCTTGGCATTCGCCCGGGCTGCCCAGCCCAATAACCGGGCCTGTTTTACGGTAGGGAATAGAGATTCTATTACTGTTGGGTGCAGACATCATTTGTAAAATGACAGTTCTAACCCGAACCCAATCTGACCTAAACCCATTCTGATCTAAACTCAATTTGACCCAAACCAAAATGACCCTTTCCTTAACATGACCCGTTCTGACCCGCACCCATTTTGCCCGAACCCATTTTGATCCGTCACTACACCCAATCTGACCCGCTCATTTTGCCAGGCATAGGTATAAGCGTTATCATTGTAAAGTATGTTTAAGGTCTATAGTTTATTATGTAAGGGGTTTAGGGTGTCATTTAAGTAAACCGGTATATCTCAATCACAGCGTCGATTGTTTCACGCCGGTTCAATATGTATAAGTAGGGAACGATTGACAAGCATCATTCAATAATCAGAAATTTAGTTTGTGTCATTTGTTAATTTTGTTCTTATTCTTTGAATTCAATCAATTGTGTCTTTGATTACCAACAACCTTGGGCTATAGAATCTCACCTTGTTAAAATGTCTCATATCCCCTGCATCAACACAAGAGACTACTACTGGTACTTGTTTATTAAACTAGTGAAATTCGCCGCGCTACGCGGCGGGGAATTCGAACGTTATCGATTCGTTTCGTTTTGTAACAGGATGAGCATGGTATTCGTTCGGTTCGTTACTTACCGGTGTTTTACCCGTAAATACCAGTACCATACCTGTTGGTTATAAAAATTACAAATTTAGAAGCAGAGAAAACAACATAAAAGTGAAAAAAGAAGAAGAAATAAATCACGGAAAATATTATTAAGAATGATAGATACTTAAACTTTTATTTAGCAGCAGGTAATAAAAAATTTTCTTTCTCATGAAGGGTTCGAACCCGAGACACTCACTATATTTAAATGTTCATACAACCAACTAAATTGCGAATTTTTTTTCTTAATAGTTTCGCGCAATAATAACTATAATATATACATAAAGCGGAAAAGGAAAAAAAAAACAGCAAAGCAAAGAAAAACGATGACAAAAATGTAAATTTAAATTGAGAGCAAAATCGTAATTTTGGCAAGGAGGAGAAAAACAAAACTAATTGCAAAACTGTAAATTTAAACGGGGCAAAATTGTAATTTTTAGTTGTGGGAAAAAGCAAAATTTTATTTTGACTGGGGTAAAAATGTAATTTTGATCTGATGGCAAAATTGTAATTTTAAAGCGAGGATAAAATCGTAAATTAGTTGGGCCAATGGGGGAGTTCCAGGCACTTGCCTCGCACTATGCCCCCATTTTGTGTCTGTAGTTATACACTGGGGGCAAAATCGTAATTTGACTGGGAAAGCAAACAAAACCGATGACAAAAATGTAAATTTAAATTGAGGGTAAAATCGTAATTTACCTGGGAGGAAGAAAACAAAACTAATGGCGGAACTGTAAATTTAAACGGAGCAAAACCGTAAATTTGAACCGAAGGGAAAATTGTAATTTTTCACTGGGGCAAAAGCATAAGTTTATTTTGAACTGGAGGTAAAAACGTAACTTTAAACTGATGGCAAAATCGTAATTTTAAAGCGGGGTAAAATCGTAATTTGACAGAGAAAGCAAACAAAACCGATGACAAAAATGTAAATTTAAATTGAGGGCAAAATCGTAACTTACCTGGGAGGAAGAAAAAAAAACTAATGGGGAAACTTTAAATTTAAACAGGGCAAAATAATAATTTTGAACCGAGGGCGAAAATGTAATTTTTTTACTGGGGCCAAAAGCATAATTTTATTTTGATCCGGAGGTAAAAACGTAATTTTAAATTGATGGCAAAATCGTAATTTTAAAGCGAGATAAAATCGTAAAATGATTTGGCCAAATTTAATAACTAAGGGCATACTTGTAATTTCAATATTTAAAATATTATATATCAAGTGTTCATCCATCTTCCAAAATGTTATAGAGTTAATACACTTTTGACGCTTTCAATATGCATAAATTAAATATTTTGTTTTGTTTTCGTTCAGGCACCAAATATTACGGCTTGACAAATGGTTTATTTGGAAAAATATTTGATTGATTTAATGCCTTTTTTTCACGTTCCTTCAAGCAGTGGCGAAGCTTGACTCGAATGATGAGGGGGGGGGGGGAGTCGAAAACGTATATACCCAAAAATTTCTATACGAAAACTACATATATAACATTACTGAGCGAAAAGTTCGGGGGATCGGGCGCCCCTACCCGCCCCTTCTATACTTCACCCCTTCCTTCAAGATATATATTGATCTTCTTTTCAATTAAATCACGTTGCAGAAACAGGATATTTATTGGGATCTTTATATTATTTACTTTTTTATCTAGAATTTTTAACTGGTGGGCCGAGCAGCTAGGTTCTGGTTTTGTTTAGACATTCTCCATTGGGCCCAAACCTAGTCATGGTTTCTTTGCTGATGGGCTTGAAGCCAACCTGTGAAAAGATATAGAAAAAGGGGTGGCCACGAGGGTTTGGACTTTAGAGACTGCATAGGTTAATTTCCTCTCTTAACTAATTAAATATGATTAAGTTTTAATAATTAATGATTGTTATATTGAAATAAGCAATTGATTTGCATGGTTATTAAGCTTAATTATTCATTTTTTTATTACAAACCATCTTTTCGGGCCGGTTTGAAACCAATTTCAAATAAACCCGTTTTTAATCAGCTCCCTAGACCCTAGTAATATTAAGTTGGGCTTAAGTGACTTTGTTTAACAAGTTGGACTTGGCCCAGCCTAATCATTAATGGCCTATGCGACTTAAACTAGTTAATCTTCTTCCCGCTTTGGAGACGAACGGAGTTCACTTCCGGCCATCGTGCCGTCGTCGCCGATTCATACGAACATAATAAACCTAAACGAATAAACTATTCGATCTTCGAACTTTCCTCGAAGTTTATCGGTTACTTCCATTTCATTGAATTGCTTTCAGCATCACAACACACTTCCTCCACACCGGAATACTTGTAATTATAGTTTTCATCCACTTTAGGATTAGGTTTTTGTTTATTCAATGTAAGTTCGCTTTAACCTAACTTAATTAAATGTCATTCTATATTTTGTTTATCAAGTGTTACTGCTTTTGCTTGTTGATTTTAACTATTTATAGAGACCACTAAACAATGATTATTAAATGTGATCCTGTATTTTGTTAATGTAGTACTACTGCTGATTAGTATATTCAGGGGCGGACCCACATTGGTGCCACCGGGGTCCCCGGACCCCAATCTTAAAAAAAAAATAGTAGATTCGGTATATTAAATTGTATATGGACCCTATAAATACAATTAGGTGGACACCATAGAAATAAAAAGAAAGTTTGTGTAGTGGTAAATCTCCCTCTTTTCCACCAAGAGGTCATGGGTTCAATCCTTGATAAGCCCATTTTTCTTATTTTTTTTTTTAAATCTAGTTCAAACCTCACTTTAACTAGACCCGAACGAGGACCGACCCGAATTTATTTACAGAAATAGGCAATATCAAGGAGGTTTGTGATGCGTGCGAAGTGTTATATATATTAGGTGTATATTTTAAGCCCTTTTTAACACTTATTTTAGCCAAGTTTTAAATTTATAAAACACGATATTTCACTAACACTAAACACACATATGGGCAAGTGCACCCATCGTTGAGTGTAGTATAGCGTTGGTAAGATACCGAGGTCGTCCAAGGACACAAGAGCTTTTAATACCGGTTTATCCTCAACGTCTAACCAAAATAAAAATGTTTAGAAAAATGTTTTAAACTAAGAAAAATAAAACTAACTAAAATGCTGAAAATAAAAATAAAAAATAAAAACAGATAGACAAGATGAATCACTTGGTTCCGACTCGTATCTAGTATAACCTTTGATTATTTCCGCACTTTTGCACATAATTAAGAGATTATCTTAGTTATTGTAGTAGGCCCCTCTTTTGAAGGTGATGTTACCCTCACCCCAGTAGTTTGATTCAGCAGGGATACAATCCTAAAGGGGTGGATTATTGGAAGATAACGAATTAAGTTATTAATGCAGTATTGTGGTAGGCCCCGCTTTTGGCGGTGACGTTACCCTCGGCTAAGTAGTCTGAGTCAGCAGGGATACAGTCCTAAATAGCCGGGTTATAGTATTAATAGTAGTTAACTTATGAGGGGATCAAAGAGTTTGGACCCCCGCCATCCAATACCGTGAAGTATTGAAGGAGGTCCTACTAAATTTGACCCAGGTCCATTGCAGGACCTCTAAACGCTGAACAATGGCAAGACCTTTACCAAACCGTTCCCTTAACCCCCTACCAGGTAGCCAACATACCTCCATATAGACCGTGGAGATATGAATGGTGAAAATCCTTTATTTTATATAGACAGTAAAATAATGCCAAGACACCACGGACAAACGATAAGGAAAGATCACCTTCAACATAAGTAACTAGTTATTAAAGTCATTAATACAAAACCAAATAAAAAGTGCAAAAGATTAGAAATAAAAAGTATTATACTAGACACTTTGTCTTCACCAAGTGATGTAAGAGACTTAGGCAAACATGGCCTTGATTGTCAAGAACTCTTACGATCAATCTTGGATCCCGAGACGACTCACACACTCTATGATGGACAATGGATGATGGTGGTGGATGATGGTGTTGTGATGGTGGTGGGTGGTGGATGAAGTGTGAGAGAGGTGGTGTGCCAAGGGATGAGATGAAATGAATCCAAGCACTCCTATTTATAGGCTGAACAGAGAGCTGGACACGGCCCCGTGTCCGTCTGACACTCTCTCTCCTCATTAATTGTAATTCGCAATTACAATAAATGCGCCTGCTGTACTTTCGACACGCCCCCGTGTCCGCTGAGCACGGCCCCGTGATGGGCAATAGAAGCTTCTATAGGTTTGTCTTTTCTGCTGCTTCTTGGGCACGGCCCCGTGCTGGCTGAGCACGGGGCGTGTTCAGCCTTCTGTTTTCTTTATTTTGCTTTGGAAGGTGCCGTTGAGGGTCCGGGCAGTCCACTAAGGTTCCTTTTCTTGTATTTATGTTAGATTTAGCTGTCTTTTTGCTTCTTTTGCGTTCTTGAGCTCATTTAATCCTGAAAATACAAAAGGAAGGCAAAAACACTCTTTTTCCAATATTAGTACTAAAAAAGGGTTAGTTTTATGCCTCATTTGATGTAATTTATATGTTGCATTTTAAACACATCAAATACCCCCACACTTGAACTTTTGCTTGTCCTCAAGCAAAACTCTTTAATATGTGGCTTACACTCCCAAATGGAATAGGTAGAAGAGAAGGTTTTGGGCTTGTCATAGAGTGTCGGGATTTCCAAGATCTTTTTGGGTTTTATTTTTATTTATTTACACTCCTATTCGTAATGATTTATTTAGAACTGTTCATAAAAGAAATTACTTATTTGGGCATAACATGCCTTTTTTTTTTTTAAATTCTATTTATATACAAGTTCACATACCTCGCGGGGAATTCACTCACACTCGGCCGAAGGTGTATTTTTAGTGAATCACTCGAGAGCGGCATGGAACTTATTCCTACCATAGGCTTGCCAAGAAATCAATCCTCATCCTTTTTAACTTTTATACCTTTGTAGATATCAAGAGGACTTTGTGGGTTAAAGGTTGGCTAGGGTTAAAGGTAGGTGGTTGGGTTAGTGGTTAGTAGAAAAAGGGCTAAAAGCGTAACAAGTGTCGGTTTTCGCATTTTTGCAACTTTTTATTTTGATGAAGCTTTTATTCAAACAAAGTTATTTTTGACTACTTTGTTTGTTTATTATTTTTTTTTTATTTTTTTTTTTTGCTTCATCATCATCACAAATTTTTTTTTTTTTTTTTTTTTTACGAAGAACCGAACTTGTTACTAAAATAAAGGGTAAAGAAAATGAAAAAGGTTTTGGTGGGTGAAAGGGTTTTTGTTTGGGTGATGAAATGAAAAGGTTTAGGCTCAAAGGGGCTAACTAGGGGGGTTTTTGGGTAGGTGGTAAAAGAAAAAGAAAAATAATGGTGTAGAAATGAAAAAGGTTAGTCCTAATGCCTCCATCATTTACTTACTCGGGTTTAAGTTGATAAGGACCGGGAATGTATTGTCATGGCAAGTTCTAGAGTCGTAAGAACCAAGCGGCTATTCACACAAGAAACGAAAAATGAGCATTTAGTCAAATGATATGAAATTGTGTGCTCAATAAAGGCTCAAAACTCACATTTGTGGGAATGGGTTTTTATGTGATCAAGTATATATAATCAAATTTTAAATAAGTTTGTCATGCCTTTTCATAATTTTCTTATGTTGGTTCTTTTTATCACTACGCTATCGGTTGTAAATTTGTAAAAATATAACCTTTTTGAGAACTTGAATTTCCCGAGTTAAACCTAGACAAGTAAAAAAAATGAAATTTTTGAAAAAAATTTGGGGTGATTAGCGGTTCCAATAGAGTTTTGTGTAAGGCTTGTGTTTAGGACTTGCAAAATTCAAGGTTTTAGCATCCCCCCCACACTTAAATTACACATTGTCCTCAATGTGTCCCAAAAATAATTTTTTAGGTTGATTAGATGTGTAAAATAGTGTTTAAAAAGCAAAAATTTGTGTTACTGGGCACTGAACACGGCCCCGTGTTATCCGGGCACGGCCCCGTGTTCAAGTGCCAGTAACAAAATTGAAATAAGAGAAACAGAAGTCTGGACACGGGGGCGTGTTGGGTGAACACGGCCCGTGTCCAGTTACCTGTACTGGGCGTTTTCTGCAGGTGGTTCGACACGGGGCCGTGTTGGTTGGGCACGGCCCGTGTTGAACCTTCTGAAATGGAGAAAATTGTCGGGTTGCCTCGTTCTTGTGCATGGGATCATTTTTCTCGTTCCCCTTTTCATCCTTTACCACCATGAGTGTGTTTTATTCATTACAAACCATCCAAACATTAAAACCATCATTTCATTTCATCATAGAGAGAACTTACATAATCCTAAATTAAACTAGCTAAAACAAAGAAATAACAAACCATGGAGTCCTAGCCTTTACTTTATTTTAATTTAGCAAAATTTCCAAGAAATAATCAATCTTGGTTAAACAAGGCCTTAGTGAACTCCTTCTTCCGAGTGCGGTTCTCCTCAAATGTCGGCGAGCCATTCTTCTATCTCCATTGGAAGGAGAAAAGAAGGCTCATTGGCATTAGTTTGAGGAGTTTCAACTTCCACCGGGATCTCTTGTTGGTGTTCCATGGGAGGTTCCGCCGGAAAGTCTTCCCACCCGGTAGGGTTGTTGATTCCGAGAGCCAGGTTCCAATCCTGTTGAGGAAGGACTGGTTCCATTGGAGGTGCTACAAGAATATTTAACCTCTGGTGCAAGAGGTTAATTTCTTGGAAGCTGCTTTCAAGTCCTATCGTAAGATCGTTAATACGGTCGATAAGGACCTCCTCTACTGAAGTCATTTCGTCGAGAGCCTCCCTTAATGCTATCACATAGTGCACAAGTGTAGCTTCAATGGAGGGTCTTCTTCCTCTTCGGTTGTTTGACGAATGCACAGAAGATGTATCGCTGTTTTCACTCGACATCCTACGAAAAATAAACTAAAAATAGTTTATTTAATAAAACAGTAACCGGACACGGCCCCGTGCTCACTGAGCACGGCCCCGTGTCCATCTTTCTGCAGAGTTTTGGAACAAGGAAACTTGTATTTTTAAGTTATTTTCTGAATGTTGTGGGCCCTTTTTGGCTACTAATAACTTAAAACAATGTTTCATAACATGTTTTTACCAAGATTCTTTGAACAAAACTCATTTATCCCTACCATAGAGTTGGAGGAATTCCAAACTTTCAATGGTAGCTCTTGGAGAAAGATGAAGAAGAAGGAAATAGCTAAAAGAGGAAAGGACAAGATGGGTTGTTGGAACCTTCTTTTAGACTTACCTATGATAGTTTGAGAGAAGATTCCTGCAAATCTCTGCCCCAAGTTGGTCCAAATGTGCAGAATTCTTGGCTGCATTTATAGAAAACGACAGCAACCTGGACACGGCCCCGTGTGCAGGTGGAGTTCTGACACAGTTTGTCCGTATTCTGACGTTCTGATCAGAATGGAATCTTTCGATGGACACGGGGGCGTGTTGGCTGGGCACGGCCCCGTGTCTAGGGACTGTTTTATGAAGTTGTCTAGTTTTTTAAGGAACTTGTTAGTGTCGGGTGGCTCCTGACTGGTTGGAACAACCCCAAAGTGCCTAATATACCTTAATTGTCCTATGCTAAGGCGAGAACGCAAGAGGTTGTCGGTGAGGGTAATTCCTATTTTCATTCTAGGTGGACAAGTCCAACCCTTTTCCGGGCTCTTGTTAAAGAAGGTATATGCCGAATCGCTCAGGTCTATGTATGCACCGAACGAAGTCGATGGAGAGTCCTTCACGGCACAATCGACACAGGGACGACTATCGTCCAAGTCTTTGCTAGGTACGAAGGCATTTTCGGGAGCAACGAGGTTGTCGGAATGCGGTTCCAACATTTCTTCATGGGTATCGTCTTGGGGCGGATCAATAAAATCCTTCCCAAGCTCTTCTATCCATTTCAGAATTAGTTCTTCTAGTTGAAATAACTCGCTAAGGAGCATTTCCCCTAGAATATCTGGCTGGGCGCATTCGAGGGAGAAATAGTGCTTATTTTTACTTTCGCCCCTCTTAAGGTTGTGAGAAGATGGTGGGTCCATGTAGTGGGGCCTATAATTTAGGAAGTGGCATTTTACTTCTTCATGTTCGCCACCACATAATTGACACCACGTACCATAAGAGTGCCGAAAGTAAAAATAATTACTATCACTCATGTTTATGTCAGAAATTACCAACCGTCGGGATCTAACGGTTCTGTTTTCAGTAACTGAAACTTGGGCACGGGGGCGTGTTGAGTGGACACGGCCCCGTGTTCAGCTTACTGTCTGATGTAAAACAGGATTGCCAGTTCCAATGATTGAGCACGGGGGCGTGTTCAGCGGGTACGGCCCGTGCTGAGCTCTGCAGAAGCTGAAAAACTAAGAAAATCCTAAAAAAAAATAAAAAGAAAAATAAAAGATGATTAGGCCGTTGATTCCTAACTTTCTTAAAATCCTTGTGTCCCCGGCAACGGCGCCAAAAACTTGATGCGTGCGAAGTGTTATATATATTAGGTGTATATTTTAAGCCCTTTTTAACACTTATTTTAGCCAAGTTTTAAATTTATAAAACACGATATTTCACTAACACTAAACACACATATGGGCAAGTGCACCCATCGTTGAGTGTAGTATAGCGTTGGTAAGATACCGATGTCGTCCAAGGACACAAGAGCTTTTAATACCGGTTTATCCTCAACGTCTAACCAAAATAAAAATGTTTAGAAAAATGTTTTAAACTAAGAAAAATAAAACTAACTAAAATGCTGAAAATAAAAATAAAAAATAAAAACAGATAGACAAGATGAATCACTTGGTTCCGACTCGTATCTAGTATAACCTTTGATTATTTCCGCACTTTTGCACATAATTAAGAGATTATCTTAGTTATTGTAGTAGGCCCCTCTTTTGAAGGTGACGTTACCCTCACCCCAGTAGTTTGAGTCAGCAGGGATACAATCCTAAAGGGGTGGATTATTGGAAGATAACGAATTAAGTTATTAATGCAGTATTGTGGTAGGCCCCGCTTTTGGCGGTGACGTTACCCTTGGCTAAGTAGTCTGAGTCAGCAGGGATACAGTCCTAAATAGCCGGGTTATAGTATTAATAGTAGTTAACTTATGAGGGGATCAAAGAGTTTGGACCCCCGCCATCCAATACCGTGAAGTATTGAAGGAGGTCCTACTAAATTTGACCCAGGTCCATTGCAGGACCTCTAAACGCTGAACAATGGCAAGACCTTTACCAAACCGTTCCCTTAACCCTCTACCAGGTAGCCAACATACCTCCATATAGACCGTGGAGATATGAATGGTGAAAATCCTTTATTTTATATAGACAGTAAAATAATGCCAAGACACCACGGACAAACGATAAGGAAAGATCACCTTCAACATAAGTAACTAGTTATTAAAGTCATTAATACAAAACCAAATAAAAAGTGCAAAAGATTAGAAATAAAAAGTATTATACTAGACACTTTGTCTTCACCAAGTGATGTAAGAGACTTAGGCAAACATGGCCTTGATTGTCAAGAACTCTTACGATCAATCTTGGATCCCGAGACGACTCACACACTCTATGATGGACAATGGATGATGGTGGTGGATGATGGTGTTGTGATGGTGGTGGGTGGTGGATGAAGTGTGAGAGAGGTGGTGTGCCAAGGGATGAGATGAAATGAATCCAAGCACTCCTATTTATAGGCTGAACAGAGAGCTGGACACGGCCCCGTGTCCGCTGGACACGGCCCCGTGTCCGTCTGACACTCTCTCTCCTCATTAATTGTAATTCGCAATTACAATAAATGCGTCTGCTGTACTTTCGACACGCCCCCGTGTCCGCTGAGCACGGCCCCGTGATGGGCAATAGAAGCTTCTATAGGTTTGTCTTTTCTGCTGCTTCTTGGGCACGACCCCGTGCTGGCTGAGCACGGGGCGTGTTCAGCCTTCTGTTTTCTTTATTTTGCTTTGGAAGGTGCCGTTGAGGGTCCGGGCAGTCCACTAAGGTTCCTTTTCTTGTATTTATGTTAGATTTAGCTGTCTTTTTGCTTCTTTTGCGTTCTTGAGCTCATTTAATCCTGAAAATACAAAAGGAAGGCAAAAACACTCTTTTTCCAATATTAGTACTAAAAAAGGGTTAGTTTTATGCCTCATTTGATGTAATTTATATGTTGCATTTTAAACACATCAGTTTGAACTAGATGTTTAAAGAAATAGGCAATATACTCAGTGGCTTATTTTTTTTACAGGAAAGTTATCCTGAGTCCGCCACTGAGTATATTGCCTATTTCTTTACATGAATTTGTTCTTCAGATAACTTTCCTCATGAGAAAATCTAAATAATTTAGTTAATCTGTTTTTTTTAAATTTAATTCCAAATTTAAAGTTAATCTGTTTTTTTTTTAAATTTAAAATCTAAATAATTTAGTTAATTTGTGGTTTACATGAAATCGTAGGTTGAGCCCCTAACTTTTTTTCATACCATGGTCTCCTTGAGAGGTGTATATTCGTCTTTTTAACTCAATAACTAAGGGCATTTGTGTCATTATACCAGTGGCCCTAAATTACACAAACCCAAGTCTTCTTCTTCATCTCAATAACTAAGGGCATTTTCATGAAATCTCTTCCTCTCTCATGGGTGTCGGTTTCAGTAATTGGTGGAGAAATAGCAAGTGTTGATTGAAACTAAAGAGGTAGGGTTTTGAATAGGTGGAGAATTGAGAGGTTTGTGATGAGAATGTGGGGGATGAAATTAGGGTTTAGAGAGTACACGAGAAACCATCCACACACGCATCCTGTAAGTATCACCTCAATTTTATGAATTCCAATTGCGTTTATGTGCTTGATTTCTGATTTAGACACAATTGGGTTTATGGGTTTGTTGATAATTGGAATTTCGATTAGTAATTTACTATTTTTTTGTGCCCTGATTATGATACTCTGTTTGCACTGTTCGATTTGAAGCTCAATTGATGATTGATGGGTTTGATTTGCTGATTGTTACTTCAAATTTTGTGAATTTTAATTGCATTTATGTGTTTGAATTCTAATTTTGATTGAATTGGGTTTATGGGTTTGTCGGAAGTTGGACATTGGTTACATGGGAACCGATAATTTTAAGGTTTCTTGTTCATGATTTTCATGGATTCAACCTATATATATGTATGTGTATGTCTCTGTTTTCAACCTAATAAATCCAATTTGGGGGTAGTAGCCAGGGCAAAAGCTGGTAAGAAGCAAATATCAGAAGACGCTGGTGGCAAAATTGCACGTTCTGCTGGAGCTTCAATGAGCACTAAACCCACAAGGTGATGGTAACTTTAACTCACATGCTACATGAAAACCACAAGGTGATGGTATTGTGAAAAAATGTGGTGGTTTGCCTTTGGCTATAAAGGCAATTGGAAGGCTATTGAGAACGAAAAACAGATGGAGAACATTGGGATGACCTGTTGAATAGTGAGATATGGGATTTAGAAAATGCAAATGAAACTGTTACAGCCCTTAGGCTAAGCTACCATGATGATGATGAAGACAATCAAAACACTTTAAAGGTGGATGAAGCCAAAGTTGATCAAAGTAAACAAACGCACAGGTGCTGCTGGAATAGAAGCTGCAGCAGGGCTAATGAATGCCAATGTTGCTCATAAAGAGGCTTCTGAATGTTTGGTTTTATACTTTCATGTGCGTGTTTTTACTTCTTTTCCTGTATAATTAGAGGGGGCAATTTCTACGTAAACTGGTCATTTGGGTTATCTTCCATTTCCTTAAGAGTCGAATGGGACAAAGCATAAGATTTTTCTAGAAAGGAAAAGTCTTAATTTGGTGTAACGTAGACTCGTACTCTAATTTTATTGCAGACATCTTAATTGCTTCATCTAGAAAATTAGATTAGTGGTATATAAATTTTATTATTGTAAATTGTGATCTTCTTTAAAGCACTAATGGACCAACCGAATATCTTATATGTTACTACTAAACTTGCAGGGAACTTATACCCATGGCATGCTAAATGATCTTCAAGACCAGTATTGAGAAAGATTTTAGCAGTGTAATATACAGCAAAATGGAGTAAACGGTCACATACGTTCATTGAATCAGCATTTTAATAACAATCAAAGTCTTAAGTGTAAGTTTTTTTAAGTCAACAACATTTGACCACCCATAAGTGGAGGACTTAGATTTAGTAAACGACTTGACCCGTACACAACCCGTAAGATCAGTGGGTGTTGGGTTTGATTTTGATGTTACTGGTCATGTATGGGTCAAGTCGGTTACCAGTTTTGTTTAAATGGGTCACGGAATAGAAAACGGGTCATGGGTTGGTAGGTAAATGGGTCTTTAGCCATCCAACGGGTTAATGAAGAAACGGTCTATGTGTTGACCGAGTTTACCTTGGCCATTGAGATATAAAAGGGATATTTGTATAGGAAGTTCTTGAATGTCTTGTTTCTTGACTATTTTTAATGAAGAAACGGTCTATGTGTTGACCGAGTTTACCTTGGCCATTGAGATATAAAAGGGATATTTGTATAGGAAGTTCTTGAATGTCTTGTTTCTTGACTATTTTTGTTTGTGCTTCGTTGGTAACTTTTGCTTTTTTATATGTTTATTATAGTAGTTTTTATACAATGATAACAGAGGTAACAAAATATTTGGATTTGGTGGTTAAATAGGCAATCTTTTGATATCCCGTGTTGATTCACAAACACTTTTTTTATCCTTTTTTCTTTAAATATTTTATATAACTTAAATATTTAAATTACTGTTAAGAGCAGAGCCGGCCCTGGGGTGGGCAGGGACAGCCAAGGGACGTCTTTATCTCGGGGTTCATTTGCTTTTCCAACGCGCTTATTTCCGGCGAACCAATAAAAAATCATAAGCACGTTTCATAATCACGCAGAGTGATGAGAATTCTATCGATTGATTTTGTAGGTCATCGCCATTTGTTGACCCGTTTTCCCATGTGCAGCTACCAGATAACTGGGAGAATACATCCCTTGGCCATTATAGCTGGTCCTACGGGATGTGACATGGTGGTTGTGGGCTTGATCTCTTAAAGGGTGGTTTTGTTCCAACAGTGGAAATAGATGGCGGTGGGTGGTGGTTGACGTGGGCGGTAACAGAGCGAGAGACAGTGAGGTAGCGACCGGATATGGCTGACGCCCGCGGGGAGGGATTTATCGGAGACGGTGAGGGGTGGTCGCTGGTCTTTAGTCTTTAGGGTGCATGGTGGGTTTTTGTTTGTTTTACTAAAGATGCATTCATGGGCTAAGTTACGCACCTCTGATTGGAACTTATAACCAATAAAGAATTAATGGAACTTGCATTTGATGTCAAGTTACCATCTGATGAAGATTAAAAGAACTTACCACTAAAGCAAGTTACCTCTAGTGAATTGATGAAGCCTCGCTAATGAAGAAGAGATGCCACGTATTAGCCTATCATTTGACGAAGACAGTCTGTTGAGAGGATGTAATACGTAATTGTCACTTGTCAATTCCATACATCTCAACAAGATAACAAAAACATGAGTCCGCATTGAATTTATTATCACTTGACCCCATAGCCTATCGTGTCAAGCAGTTGAGTATGAATTCGGTGCTTGAACTTATGTGTGCAAACTTCAAAGGAAATTTGCAAGCCACCCAACCTATCATATCTAGGAAATCGTCTGTAAAATTTGTGACTAGTTTTACATGATGTATTGAAACATTTGATTTTGATTAATACCTTGTGCTCAAAAGAATTGTTCTTCTACTCTTGTTTATTGCCATGTTCAATCGATTGATGGTGAAACAGTGATACTTGACATATTGATTAATTAATATTTCGTTACAAACTAACTTGTGTGATTGTGATCCACACAAAGTCAATCTCCCAACAACATTGTGTCCTAGAAAGATGTAATTCACTTGGTAGTAACTTGAAAGGTATCCATTCATGTTACAATATCTTATAAAGAATTGATAAATAAAGTAGACATGACCTGTAAAGTTTACACAAATATTGTCCTAGGTTGTTAACAGTTTTATGTAACAACTAGTGATTGCGATTTAGATGGTAAGAACGCACAACCACTATTACAACATGATTGTTTGATAACCCTATACTATTGCAACTTCAGTAAACAAATTACAATAGTAAGTTTAAATGCAGGTTCAAAAAAACCCTAGTAATGAGGTAACAGAACAAAAGAAATCCTAAAAGTAAAACACATAGTTATCAAGAGATCATAAGAGTAGAAAAATTATCAAGATTCCACAAAAACCAAACTCATCATTACAATCAGGAAACTAATCAAGAAACATCATAACATTTAAGCTAATGCTTTCTATTTATTTGAATACTATGAAATAATACAAGTCTAACGAAATAAAATTTGCTCTATTAGTCATGAATCCTACAATAGTACTACCACAATAAATTACATTTGCGCAAGTTAACAAGAACACAAAGTTCTATAGTGAAGACCCCAATGGACCACAAAAACTTGTTCCTCATGTGGGATCCCTCTTTCCTCCTTACTTGATGCAACATCATATACCAACAGTTGAAAACAAGATAACTTGTTTTCAAAAAGTGCAAGATTAACAAAAGAATCATGTTAGTATATCAAAACGAATAAGAATTCAAGAACAAGTTTACGGCTTTTTGCATCCACGAAGCCGGCGGCATCAGTGACTAAAACAGAGTACCCTGTTTTTTATCAGATCTTGGTCCGTCTTTTTTTCAACCAGGTCCGCCCCAAGATCCCTATTAACACACAGAGCTCCCAGTTGAAGTAATCACTATAAACAATGGCTGAAGCTGTTGCAAATGATGAAATGAACTCGTCAAATACACGTTTCTCCATTTTTCCTCACAATGAACAGCCATCTTGAACTTTCAAAATCTGTATGCTAACCGACATGTAAATAACACACTTTTTTAACTAATAATAAGTTCAAGTTGTACCCTTTTTTTCAAGAACATAAAAATTAGAAGATAATCTTTTTTCCTAAGAACTGCTCTTTCACTTGTTCTTCACATCTGCAAATAACAAAAACTACAATTGATCTAACAAACCACAAAAGAACAGCATATACAGTACAATAAAAACCCAATACCTATACCAGCAACCATGGTTTTCTTATTACGGACTCTTTTAATGTCAATCTTGATGTCTGTGAGTTTTAGCCTTTCGATTTTAGATGGCCCCTCCAAGTGCCTGCCGATAAAAAGAAAGGGGACTCAGAAAGAAAACATCTATTCTAAAATATTTACAAAAGATAGCCATATAACACATAAATTCCACCATGTAAACAACTGCAATTACGGCACAATGCACACATATAACAAGTCATTAGAACATGTATAACAACAGGACCAATCATTTTTCTTGAAATGCTAAGAAGCAACTCACTGTTATAAGTTTTAACCATGTTCTTCTATCAAATATGAACAATAGTTAAAGATGGGGTTCTACTATAAATAGGCCTTGTTGAAAGAGTGCAAAAAAGCAAGCTACATATACAGCTAAGTCAACACCTAATCTGCAGGATCTAAATAAGGCCTCAAGCGAGAATGTACTTATTTTATATGTGTATAGCAAACTCTATAGAATTAGGTCCTTTTCATGATATTGTTATTACTTATCAACAACTTATATAACAATAACTGTAGGTCCCTAGAGGAGGATCTAAGAAACCTTATCCTTGTTATTTGACACACCCGGTTGTGCGGAATCCAAACGGGTATGCAAACCGAGCTAAAGAACACACAATACACAAAGATTCAACGTTTTAAAGCTCAAATGTATTACTTTCAGAAAGTTTGTTACAAGAAGATGAAACCAGAAGATGCTTTCAAACTCTCTGAATATCCTCACTTGTGTTCTATCGGTGTGCTACTGAAACAGTTTGCTGCAAGTGCCTTTATATACCAAACCTTATCCATACCCTACGAAGAACCTATTGGGCTTGAATATGAGCCCACGAAGAAGCAGAAACCACGAAAGACTTCAGTCTTTCGTGAACAAGATTCCCAGCCAAACCTTGGACGAAGTATGTTCTTCGTATAAGTAGTTCTTCGGCAGATGCAGGTTCTTCGGCTAAGGGTTCTTTGTGGGAGTAGAAACAACATGCTGATGTAGGTTCTTCGGCTAAGGGATATGGTCACCATTCAGGTTCTTCGTTGATGAGAATTCAGCAAACAAGACTTGCAGCAATCATGCAGACGTGCAGAACTTGCAGTCACAGTCGAGATCGCACCGAGACACGATGGAGGATATCGAGTCTCGGTCTTCCATTTGTAACGCGGGCGAACCGAAACGAGACGCATCCACATAATCAACAATAATGACCCCCACTGCTAAACATAAACATTGCCACAAAATGTATGTGTGCAGAGTTAATAATAACTACCAAGTAGAAATAGAAAATGAAAGATACAGTAATGCTATACATATAAACTCCATATTCAAATTAAACAAGCAACAATCTGACAACTAAATATAAACAAGTATCAACTAAATAATTCAAAAAAAGAAAGAAAAACAGATAAAGAAATAAAGAAGAGAATTCAATTTACCATCTTTTGCACTGCCTAGTAGTTTTATTCCTCAAACAGATGCAATGATTCCCCAACTGCATATAACACCAATCAATTCGTAAACAAACCAATAACATAACAAACAATTCATATTTGTTCCCTTAATATATCACTGTAACAAGAAAGCAAGAAGGTTCCTTCCATCACCTAACCATTCACAAGAAATAAAGATCTGAATGTGGGTTAATTTACCAACAATAGTGGAAAATAGGAATGTATCTCCAAGATTTCTTACATACCCATCAAGAATATCACTTCAGAATGACTAATCTCAATGAGAATCATTAAACAAGTGACTAAAAAAGACAGATACAAACGTCCTTTAAAAACACTTACTCACTGAGACATTTCATCAAACACTTACTGGACGTGAAAGTGTCGATGGGTTCTTCCTAGCCGAAGAAGCAACATCAATCAGCGCAGCAGGAAGCACTAAGTTTGGGCGTTTGGCACTGATGAGTACACAAATAAACAATCGATCAATCGAGAATGCAGTTTACCGTCAGGAAGATTTGGCGTCTGTCTGATCGGAGAATATTCCAATCAATCAATCATGGTGGTTTCACACACACAGCACGGCAGGTGAGACTTGTTAAACGTTGAAAGTTGAAGCTTGAAACCGAGATCGACAGAACAACAAGAGGAGAGGAATAAAACGTGTTTATCGTTTGTTAACTTCCCATCGTAAGTGACCTACAAGGGGCCGTTTGGCAACATCTGAATGGTTAAATGTTGAACCAGTAAAAGGTCTGAACCATTAAGTGTTGAACCAGTAAGAGCTTGTATAATGCTTAACCGTTCAGAGGCAAATGTCTGACCAAATCAGATTAGAGGTCTTAATCATTCGGACTTTGTATAAGGCTTAACCATTCAGAGGTCTTAACTAATTTAGTTAAATTGTTTTCTTGTATTAATTTCCCACTTTAAAGTGATTATTTCAATAAACTTGTTAATGGTTTGAGTTAACAAGAGTCAAAACCGGCGTTGGTTGAAACTGGCTTTTTTAAACTGTAAAAATCAATTTCAAAATTGGGTTTTAACTAGTTCGGTTCAGGTTTGACTGTTCGAAGTATATGTTCACACACCGATTACAACCCATTTGTGTGGGTCTGTTCAAAACTAGTTTTAATACCGGTCCCGGTTCCGAATTACAAACATGCTCCGGTTCCCAAACCAGTTTTTTTCTATTAAGTTGGGCTTAATTGACTTGTTTAAGAAGCTGAACTTGGCCCAATTTAATCAGCAATGGCCTATGTGACTCAAAACCACTTGAAATCTTCTCCCTTCTTTTGAGACAAATGGAGTCCACTTCCGGTCACCATGCCGCCGTTATCCCTTACTTTATTTTCATATGTTTTTTTTTTGCCAAACCGGTTCAGATTTGAGTTAACAAAAGTCAAAACCGGCTTCTCTTGGAATTGGTTTTTGAGGGGGAAAAAGATTGGTTCCAAAAATGGGTTTAACCAATTTGGTTCGGGTTTAACCGGTCTCAAAGTATAGATTCCAAAACCGATTACAACCCATCTTTTCGGGCCAGTTTAAAACCAATTACAAAGAAATCAGTTTTTTCCACCTCCCTAGACCCTAGTAATATTAAGTTGGGCTTAATGACTTTGTTTAACAAGTTGGACTTGGCCCAACCTAATCATTAATGGCCTATGCCACTTAAACCAGTTCCCCTTTTGGAGACGAACGGAGTTCACTTCCGGCCACCCTGCCGCCGTTGCCGATTCAGACGAACATAATAAACCTAAACGAATAAATATTCGATCTTCGAGCTTCATAGGTTCCTTCCGTTTCATCGAATTGCTTTCAGCATCACAACACACTTCTTCCACCACCGGAACTACTTCCAACGAAATCGAAACGGCGTTAATGTAAGTTCGCTTTAACCTAACTTAATTAAATGGCGTTCTCTATTTTGTTCATCAAGTGTTTCTGGTTTTACATATTGATTTTAACTATTTATAGAGGCCACTAAACAATGCTGATTAAAGGTGATTGTGTATTTTGTTCATGTAGTACTATCGCTTATTAGTATAATGCCTGTTTCTTTACATGAATTTGTTCTTCGAATTACACCTTCATGGTCACATATCTATATGTGTTCATGTATGTACCAACCGGTTTATTGGTTCAATTTATACGTATGTATGTATGTGTGTATGTATGTGTGTGTGTGTGTGTGTGTGTGTGTGTGTGTGTGTCTCTGTTTTCAACCTAATCAATCCATATTGGGGGTAGTATGACAAAGCTGTGAAGTAACTTTAAAAAAAACACGTTACTGTAAACAGCAATCTTCATCAACATTGTTGTTTTTGCTATTAAGATGATGGAATATAGATGCTCGTTATAAGACTCGCTTCACTGAAACTAGAATAAACAAATAGAAAGATAGGTTACTCAATGTTTGATAAGTCAATTGGTTACTACTCTAAGTGGTAAACTGACCATCCCAGTGATATCAAATCACTAATTATTATTAATCATTCATAATAAAGTTAAAACTTTAAAGCCATATGCCCTTATATATCCTATCAGTTTGAGATAGACAAAGTGAAAAAACAAACCAAATCGACCCATCTTGACATTCACAAGTTTCGGACGAAATTTTGTGTACGAGATAATATAATATGGTATCAAGGTAACAAGCTCTTATATGCAATTTTAGTTCTCTTAGTTTCACTTCTACCTGAAATTCTTTGTTGTATGACTAAACTGCCCTGCTGCTTGTTTTGTATGGTGAGTTGGGCAAAATGCTAAAAATCCTACCTTTTTCATGTAGTAAGGGCAAAATCTGGTAAAAGGCAATCATTTGAAGATATGCTGGTGGCAAAATTGCACATTCTGCAGGAGCTTCAATGAGCTTGCCTTAAATAAGGTGTGTTTTAACATACATACATATTAAGTTTTTCTTAGAAAATTTTAATGTATTCATATAAGTTCTTATTTTGGAAAATTGCTGTTACTTTTGACCTTTATAGTCAAAGTAGGAGAGGTAAAAGAGCAAAGATGAAATATATGACTTGGTTGAAATTAAACTAAACTTATTACTTATAAGTAAAGGGTATAAGTAGAGGGGGGAATTCTGACCCAAATGCATAAAATGGGTCAATTTGGGTCTTTTTAAATCACCATGGGTTGATTTGGGTTTCTTTTTAGTAATTAACTAGTTAATGCCTGCCCGCGTTGCGGGGTGATGGCCGAATAATTCTCAACCAATTAAAAAAACAGTACTATAGTTTTGTTAGAAAAAAACTAAAACGATTATAGAACCGTAACTTTGAGTTCAGGGCAAAACTGTAATTTGTCAGGACTAATGAGCGAGTGTTAGACAGCTCCTTGACAAAAAAAATGGAGTCAACCAATTAAAAAAAACACTTTTATAGCGAGTGTTAGACAACCCTCAGTAATTTTGAGCTGGGGCAAAAGTATAGTTTTATTTTGAACTGAGAGCAAAATTGTAATTTTAAATTGGGGATAAAATCGTAATTTTGAATGTGGTGGACAAAATCGTAATTTTTAGCTGGGGGCAAAAGCATAATTTTATTTTGAACTGGGGGCAAGACCGTAAATTTCAATAATAAATTGGGGGCAAAAACGTAATTTTAAACTGAGTGCAAAACTGTAATTTTAAATCAGGGATAAAATCATAAATTGACTGGACCAATGAAAGAGTTTCAACAGTATTCCTCAAAAAATAAAAAACAAAAAAAAGAAAAAGGAAAGTTATTTTAGTGGCTGGCCCACCATCCGTCCATGTTCACCAATTGCTCTGAGTTACCGCCCATTTCAACCAACGACGGTGTTTCTGTCTTCCGGTAAACTAGCGACACCGACCACCATAAAGTTGGTAACATATTAAACGACGGTGTTTCGATGTTATGCGGAGGTCGTAACGTAACGGATCGATGGTGTAACTGGTGAGTGTGTAAATGATCACTCAATGGCTGACAGTTACGAACCCAAACGGGTTGACATATGCGAGAGATCAGCTGGAGCGATTACTGAATTGAAACCACATGAATTATGAATCGTTGCTGCCTCACCAGAAGAAACAGAAACGATCATTGGTTGTTCTTTTCTCAATTAGTATGTTTGAATATTTGATTTGTGTTTATTTGCTTTTTTTTTTTTCCAAAATAAAACTGTTTTCTTTTAAGTTTAACTGAAATTTAGTTTTTCAATTAAAATGAATTTCTATTCAACATCTGTTACAATTTCAATGTCTATTTTAGTTAAGAAAGCAAATGTTTTACCGTAGAGAATAGAGATTCTATTACTGCTGGGTGCAGACATCAATCTGTAAAATGACCCGTTCTGACCCGAACCCAAAGACCCTTTCCTTAACATGACCCGTTCTGACCCGCACCCATTCTGACCTGAACCCGTTTTGATCCGTCACTACACCCAATCTGACCCACTCATTTTGCTAGGCATAGGTATAAGCGTTGTCATTGTAAAGTATGTTTAAGGTCTATAGTTTATTATGTAAGGGGTTTAGGGTGTCATTTAAGTAAATCGGTATATCTCAATCGCTGCGTCGATTGTTTCACGCCGGTTCACTATGAATAAGTAGGGAACGATTGTCAAACGTCATTCAGTAATCAGAAATTTAATGGAAGAGGCTCTCACTATACTCTGCAGGCCCATCATCTCTCGTATCCCCTGCATCAATTAACACAAGAGACTACTAATGGTACTTGTTTACTTAATACACTTTTGACTCTTTCAATATGCATAAATTAAATATTTTGTTGTGTTTTCATTCAGGCACCAAATATTACGGCTTGACAAATGGTTTATTTGGAAAAATATGTGATTGATTTAATGCCTTTTTTTCACTTTTTTTGAGGATATATATTGATCTTCTTTTCAAATAAATCACCTTGCAGAAAAATGAGATTTATTGGATCTTTATATCATTTACTTCTTTATCTAGAATTTTTAACTGGTGGGCAGAGCAGCTAGGCTCTGGTTTTGTTTAGACATTCTCCATCGGACCTAAACCTAGTCATGGTTTCTTTGCTGATGGGCTTGAAGCCAGCCTATGAAAAGATATAGAAAAAGGGGTGGCCTCGAGGGTATTGACTTTACACTGTGTTCCTGAGTCTCATTTAACAGGGGGAGGGGAAAAAAATAAATTAAGAGAGAAAAGGAAGGAAAAGATGTGATTTTTTTCGTGTTCCCGAGTTTAATGAAAAGTAAGGGAAAAGAGAAGAAATCAAGCATTTTATGTGTTCTCGAGTTAGGAGAAAAAGAAAAGAAAGGAACAATTTTACCATTATACCCTTTAAACATAAAACATTTTAATTAGCTATGAGGGCAATTTAGTAATTAATAATATTTTCTTTCCTAATCTCTCCAATTTGGGAGGATAAATATATTAACAAATTTTCTTCCCTTTTCCCTCCTTTCCCCTCCCCTTTTATCCTTAAAAAATCTCAGGAACATGGTTTTTTCATATTGTCACACCCCCAAAATCCACCTGCGGAGTACCACCGCTTGGAGGCGTGACTGACCAGGATCCAGCCACCAATTATACTGAGCATTGGTCAATAGTAAAGATGTTCACCAACCACAATAGTTAGTAAACAATATAGTTCGAAGTTTCAGAGGTCTAAGTTCAAATAACAGTTTTTAAGTAAACAGCGGAAGCATAAACCAAACAGTTTCAAAACAAAGTTCATTGTTCAAGATTATTTAGAACCCAACACATGGGCTAGACGACCACTACACATTCCCAAGATGCAAGCTCCTGAGTCACTGGGTACCTGCAAAGCATGCAGTAGGGTATCAACAAAAATGTTGGCGAGTCCACGAGTTGTCCAGTTTTAATTACCAAAAACTTGTTTCACCAGTTAATTTATCTGTTTATACATGCGATGAGGAGCTACCCCATAAGTAAGCGACTAAACTGTTTTTACAATACCGAATACTATTCATCCGTACGTTTCCGTAGAGTGCCCCGTTTGTCAATGTTCTATCATCATTGACGGTTGCCAGAGTACATTAGTTCACGCCCGATCCCATACGCGGGCACGGTGTGAGGTTGGTGAGACCTAAATAGCGCTATCAACTAATAACCCGTTCGCCTGACCCCGACGACTAATCGGTATTAAGAAGTGAGGACTTGAGTGATAGAGTTTCGTTTAGCGTTGCTTGTTGCATCCAGTATAAACAGTAATTAACTAAAAGTCCCATATAGGGGACGAAAGTAGGTTTGTATCCCTTACGAGGGGATAGCGTTGTTTAAGTTTCCGTTTCCCAAACCACCGGGAACGCATGCTTTATTAGTTGTGAACTCACCTTGGGTTGCTCGGTAGACAGTTTACTCGGTCAAGTATGCTGGTCACCACGTCCTAATATGGTTACCAGTATAGGTCAGGTTGGGTACAGAGAAATCACGTATATTCTACACGTATCTAACACGTAGTATGCATACAAAACACACAAGGTTATTGGGCTTGCTCTAATAATGGTACAGTCGAACAGTGACAATTAACACGTTGTCCAGTCAATCAGTAAGCATACATGAACAGTCCATATACTTTGGCCCAATAACGGGGACCAGTAGCCCACTCGAGACAAGGTGGTCTCGAGTCGAGACTGAGAGGTCCCGAGTCGCAACCAAATGGTCTCGGGTTGTAGCGGAGTGGTCTCGAGTAGTGCAGGTATGAGTCGCAACCTTAGGGATCTCGAGTCCAGTCTCGAGTCGCAATTTAGAAGATCTCGAGTCGAGACCTTGATGGTCTCGAGTCCCTGAAGTCTGTTTTGGGTTGCTTGGACATGGTCTCGAGTCGCAATTGCTGTGGTCTCGAGTTGTCACGTGTTGGTCTCGAGTCGCAACCGGGGGTCTCGACTCGCAACCCCGGATATATGCACATGAAGTTCTTCTAGAACCTCTGATGTACTAACCAATGGAATTGCAATTTCATGTAATTGTGTACTAGCCAATAGGATTTCATAAACATGTTTTGTTGTCTAATTTCCAAACAAATCAGATTAAACATGGCATCTTTTAATGTTCATAGCATGTTCAAATATTCATATTCACATTCAAACTTGTTCATCTTTTTAGGGTTTTCATCATTCATCATCATGTTCATCCTACATAATCATGCATTCTATGGACAAGAATTCATAACACATAACTAGATGTCAAGATTATCTTGTAAACTACCATTAAGCACAACATTTGTTCTATAACCTCTTAACATAAATCGGACAATCCTAACCATCATGCTTTTATCATTTAACAAGACATTATCATACAACATTCATACTTTTCACAAAAGAGAGTATTGTTCATCTTAGACATTTGAAACCAAGCATGTACATTACTTATCAAGCACACACACCTTTATCAAATATTTTCATTTGTTTTGCAAAGGGAACTAGATTAGAAACATGAAACTAACCGGTTAGAGATTAAGAGTGTGAAGGTGAGTAGACTTGATGAAAGGGAATCCTTAAGCGAAGAACACGAGCCGATCCAAGGGCCTTGGATGCTTCTTCGTTTGAATCCGAGATGAGGATGTGGTTTTGTGAGGGTTTTCTAGAGAGAGAGAGGGTAAGAGAGGGAGAGTGTGTGTGTAGGAGAGTGTGAAGGGATGGTGATTGAAAAGTGGCAAGGTTGGCCATCAACATAGTTTATATACCCGATCCATGTAGGTGCACCCTTAGGGGCTTTCAGATGGATTAAAGGAGGGGTGCGGCCCAAACGGCCCAACTGTTTACTCGAGACCGAGTGGTCTCGAGTCGGGTTTGCGGTCTCGGCCCACTACATACGTATATATATATATATATATATATATATATACACTACGTATACATACTTAGTGCAAGGATCACATAGAACATGAAGATAAAACACAACTTCTATTTAATAACATATATACACACAATGTAATTACAAGGTATTTGCTCGGGAAAACCTAGAGTGTCACACATATTTTCATTTCTTTTCTTTCCCCTCCCCTTGTTAAATGAGACTTGGGTAAAGACTACATAGGTTAATTTCCTCTCTTAACTAATTAAATATGATTAAGTTTTAGTAATTAATGATTGTTATATTGAAATAAGCAATTGATTTGCATGGTTATTAAACCTAAGAGTTAATTATTGTTTTCGTCCCTATGGTTTGCCAAAAATCACTATTTCAGTCAATTAGTTTAAAAATTGCGATTTCAGTCCCTGTGGTTTCACTTTCGTAACCATTTCAGTCCCTATGGTTTCACTTTCGTAACAATTTCAATTCATTTATTCTGTTAGTACAGGGACTGAAATGGTTACGAGGTGGACTGAAATGGTTATGAAAGTGAAACCACGGGGACTGAAATCGCAATTTTTAAACTAATGGACAGAAATAGTGATTTTTGACAAACCACAGGGACGAAAACGGTATTTAACTCTAAACCTAATTATTCATTTTTTTATTACAAACCACCTTTTCGGGCCAGTTTGAAACCAATTACAAAGAAAACAGTTTTTAATTAGCTCCCTAGACTCTAGTAATGTTAAGTTGGGCTTAAGTGACTTTGTTTAACAAGTTGGACTTGGCCCAACCTAATCATTAATGGCCTATGCCACTTAAACCAGTTAATCTTCTTCCCGCTTTGGAGACGAACGGAGTTCACTTCCGGCCATCGTGTCGTCGTCGCCGATTCATCCCGGTTATTGATTTGTGTCATTATACCAGTGGCCTAGAGCTGATGCCACCCTTAAATTACACAAACCCAACTGTTTATCATCTTCTTCATCTTTTCATGAAATCTCTTCCTCTCTCATCTCATGGGTGTCGGTTTCACTGATTGGTGGAGAAATAGCAGGTGTTGATTGAAACTAAATAGGTAGGGTTATGAATGACTGAAGCATTGGGAGGTTTGTGATGAGAATGAGAGGATGAAATTAGGGTTTAGCGAGTACACGAGAAAGCATCCACACACGCATCCTGTAAGTATCACCTCTATTTTATGAATTCCACTTGCGTTTATGTGCTTGATTTCTGATTTAGATACAATTGGGTTTATGGGTTTGTTGATAAATGGAATTTCGATTAGTAATTTACTATTTTTTTTGTGCCCTGATTATGATACTCTGTTTGCACTGTTCGATTTGAAGCTCAATTGATGATTGATGGGTTTGATTTGCTGATTAATACTTCAAATTTTATGAATTTTAACTGCATTTATGTGTTTGAATTCTGATTTTGATTGAATTGGGTTTATGGGTTTGCCGGAAGTTGGGCATTGGTTACATGGGAACCGACAATTTTATGGTTTCTTGTTCATGATTTTAATCGGTTCAATGTAACTTTGCTTAACCTAACTTACTTAATTGTCACTCTGTGTTTTGTTCATCAACTGTTGTTACTGGTTACTTTGGATTCAAACTGACTTATGAGCAGAATGCCTGTTTCTTTTTTACATGAATTTTTTATTCAAATTTTTTACTCTATTTTGTGCCCTGATTCTGATACTCTGTTTGCACTGTTTATATTGATGCTCAATTGATGATTGATGGGTTTGATTTGCTGATTAATACTTCAAATTTTAAGAATTTTAATTGCATTTATGTGTTTGAATTCTGATTCTGATTGAATTGGGTTTATGGGTTTGCCGGAAGTTGAACATTGGTTACATGGGAACCGACAATTTTATGGTTTCTTGTTCATGATTTTAATCGGTTCAATGTAACTTTGCTTAACCTAACTTACTTAATTGTCATTCTGTGTTTTGTTCATCAACTGTACTGGTTACTTTGGATTTAAACTAACTTATGTGATTCAAATGGCAGCTCTTATTAGTCGCTATGCAAAGCATTTTTATATTTCTTTATTTACAAGCTGTGAATTAAATGGTAAAAAATACACATTACAGTAAACAGCATTCTTCATCAACATTCTATGTATGCTATTAAGACGATGGAATATAGATGCTCATTATATGACCCGCTTCACTAATAAAGTGTAAACTTTAAAGCCATATGACCCTATATATCTGATCAGTTTGAGATGGAAAAAGTGGAAAACAAACCAAATCGACCCATCTTCACATTCATAAGTAAATGGGTTGAAATTGCCCTCCTTCATTCTCACAGTTTCTGACAAAATTTTGTGTACAAGATAATATAATATGGTATCAAGGCAACAAGCTTTTATTTGCAGTTTTAGTTCTCTTAGTTTCACTTCAACTTGAAATTCTTTGTTATATGACTAAACTGCTCTGCTTCCTATCAAAATATGTAAGGTCCGTTGGTAAAATGCTACCTTTACATGTAGATAGATATGGAGTAAGGACGAAAGCTGGTAAGAAGCAATCATCAGAAGATGCTGGTGTCAAAATTGCACATTCTGCAGGAGCTTCAATTCGATGGCACAATGAACTTGCCTTAAATAAGGTATGTTTTAACATACATATTAATTTTTTTTTTATGAAAATCAAAGTGGGACAGGTAAAAGAGCTTCGTTCACCTCACTGAGCGGTGGATACAGTTAGACTATGATTTGTAACGCTAGTATGTAGAGGTGACCTAATTTGATGTTGTTGTGGTCCCATCTGATTATATTAAATGAACATTTCAAATTTAGTGACGTTATATGACTGGGTTGTTAAATTACTCTTCATTCGTATGCTGTCAGTTTACTATTTCGTTGTTTCTGATGTTCTATCAAACTCTGCATTCATCACCTTCAATTATTACTATTAGAGCTAATTGATTTGGCTGTGTAGGATTCTTGAACTCTGTTATGCATTTTGATCTAGCTCATTGTATGGTTTGGTATAAGATGGACACGCTTGTGTATCCATTACGTGTATCCATGAGCGGGCCCGCCTTATCAAGACTAGGTTGGTTGGTTGGTTGGCCGGCTTGAAAGTTGAATAACAGGTCAGAATAAGTAAACTTTGTACTGGTCAAACATGTCGTGGGGGGTTGGCCCAAAAATACTTTATGTCAAAACATTTTAAATACGTTTATAAACCATTAGTGTTTTCAAGTCTCAAATCTGATTACTGAGATAGTAACAACTTTTGATGATTACAATGAAAATTACAAGAGGTATAAATATACAAAAAAGAACAACAATTGAGGAGTGAAATCCTCCTGTGACAAAAATAGAAAAACTATATAATGAATGAGAATAATGGCAGGAGAGATATTAGGCAATCATTTAGAGTTTCCTAATACCCCCCGTCAATGCAAGACGGAGGTGGTTGTAGACGAAGCATTGCGCGAAACTTTTCAAATAGAGGTTTCGGTAAACTCTTGGTGAAGATATCGACTACTTGTTGATCCGTAGAAATGAACTTTGTGTGAAGATGACCAGCAGCGACTAACTCTCGAATGAAGTGGTAGTCAAGATCGATATGTTTGGCTCTCTTATGGGAGATAGGATTTTGACTCAGAAAGAGAGCACTCTTGTTGTCACATAAGAGAGTTGGTGGTCCCGGTGGTAAAGCATGCAGCTCACGTAGAAGATGGGTGATCCAAATCAGCTCCGAAGCGGTGTTAGCCATGGCCCTATACTCCGACTCACAACTAGAGCGTGCTACCGTTGGTTGCTTCTTTGCGCTCCAAGACACTAAGTTTCCTCCTAGATAAATGCAGTAACCATAGGTTGATCTTCGAGTGTCTATGCAACGAGCCCAATCTGCATCAGAAAAACCTAGTAAAACAGTGTTAGGTGGTCTATCAAAGGTCAAGCCGTGTGATAAAGTCCCCTTGACATATCGAAGGATGCGTTTGACAAGCTGAAAATGAGTGGTGGTAGGATTTTGAAGGAATTGACTGGCTTGATTTACTGCATATGAGAGGTCCGGGCGAGTTATGGTTAAGTATTGAAGAGCACCGACAAGAGAACGGTAGAGAGGTGGATCATGGAAAGGGTCACCGGTAGAGTGGAAAAGATCCTTTGGTGTGAGAGGAGTAGCAACAGGTTTGGAATCAAGGAGACCGGCTCGGGAAAGTATGTCATATGCATACTTGGATTGATTTAGAAACAAACCTGTTTTGGTATGGGTGACTTCCAAACCGAGGAAAAAACTGAGGTTGCCGAGGTCTTTAATTTTGAACTCCTTGTGAAGACGACGAGTGAAAGTGGTAATGAAAGTTTCATTGTTACCAGTGATGATGATGTCGTCCACGTATACAAGGATGTAAATTAAAGTGCCATTGTTTTTGAAGATGAACAAGGATGGATCGGCTCGACTACATGTGAAACCAAGAGTGATAAGAAAAGAACTCAATCGTTGAAACCAAGCACGTGGAGCTTGTTTTAGGCCATAGATGGCACGATTTAGTTTACACACATGAGTCGGTCGAGTTTCATCTTGGAAACCTGGTGGTTGTTCCATATAGACGGTTTCCTTGAGATTTCCATTCAAAAAGGCATTGTTAACATCGAGTTGTCGAAGTTTCCATTTGTTGATGGTGGCAAGGCTGAGAACAACTCGAATGGTGGATGATTTGACAACGGGGCTAAATGTGTGAGAAAAATCTAGACCCGGAACTTGGTTAAAACCTTGAGCTACAAGACGAGCTTTGTAGCGATCAATGGAACCATCGGATTTGTATTTGATCCGATAAATCCATTTAGAGCCGATGATGTTGGTAGAAGTGGGACGAGGAACAAGTTGCCAGGTTTGATTAGAATGTAAGGCTTGAAGTTCATCATTCATAGCACGAACCCATTTGGAATCCTTCAATGCGGTTTTGATTCCTTTGGGGACATGTGATGAGAGAAGAGAATGATGAAGAGAGTGACTGTGGAATTGAGATAAGTTAGCAGCATGTATGGTTTTAAAAATACCATTCTTTGACCGAGTAGTCATCGGATGAGTATTGGTGTTGGTGGGTTGAGTTTGAGCAAAAGTGAGCTGCTGATTGGTAGAAGATTGTTGGGCTGATGCAGAGCTGGATTGGGCTGAGTTGAGATTTTCGGAAGGAGGAGAAAGTGGTTCGGCTGAATAGGGAAGAGGAGCTGGGGTTGGGCTGATGGATGTAGAAGTAGAGTCGGATAAAGGACTGGTTTGGTTATTTGGGCTGGTTTGGTTATGTGGGCTGCTGGGAGGAGACGGAAGTGGGCTGTTGGGTGTATGGGCCGCGGGGTTATGGGGCTGCAGGTCGGTAAATGGACATTGGTTATAGGTAGTGTTGTTTTGAGGTGTGGTTTTGGTGGAAGGGGTAGGTGTGGGTTGTTTTGGAGAGGTTGGGGTTGGCAAGGAATCTTCGAAGTTGGTGAAGGGTAGGTGTGATGTATCGGTGTTTGTGGAAGATGTGTGAAAAGGGAAAATATCTTCGTCAAATTTGGCGTGGCGAGTGGTGTAGATTCGACCCGTTGAGGGATCGAGACACCGAAAACCTTTGTATCTTGGAGTGTATCCAATAAAAATGCAAGGGGCACTCCGTGGGAGAAGTTTGTTTTTGGTGTAGTCACGAAGGTATGGATACACAAGACACCCAAAAATGCGAAGATTAGAGTATGATGGTGGTTGGTTAAAAAGTAGTTCAAAGGGAGATTTATTTTCAAGAAGTTTTGTTGGAAGACGATTTATGATATAAGTGGCAGAAGTGAAAGCATCAACCCACAACTGTGGAGGAGCATGTGCATTAAACATCATTGCCAAACCAGTTTCGGTGATATGGCGATGTTTGCGTTCGGCCCGTCCATTTTGTTCCGGTGTGTAAGGACAGGACAAACGATGATGTATGCCAAGCTTTTGAAAACAAGTTTGAACCCGATGGTTTGTGAACTCGGTTCCACCATCACTTTGAAAAAATTTGACACTTTTAGAAAATTGATTTTGGACAAAGTTTAAGAAAATGGTGAGAGTGTTATAAAAGTCGGATTTAGCCTTTAGAGGATAAAACCATGTGAACCGAGAGTAGTCGTCTACAAATATTACATAATATAAGTAGCCATCGGTAGAGGCAAGTGGTGCGGGGCCCCAAAGATCACAATGTATTAAGTCTAAAACTTGTTGTGCTCGTTTGTTATTTTCAACAAAAGGTAGATGTTTAGCTTTAGATAACTCACAAGAATTACATAAACCTGGTTTGGGTAATAAAGATGTAACAAATACATGACCAAGTTTATTTAAACTAGTGATAGTATCAAAAGAGACATGTCCTAGGCGACTATGCCATTTATTGAACGAAGCACGAAGATGAGAAGCCGAAAGTGCGGCAACAAGAGACTTGTGACTTTGGGTGAGAACATAGAAACCATTCTCGCAAGTGCCTCTAGCAAGAACCTCCCCTGTTTTTCGGTCCTGAATATGAAAGTAATCGTTAGAAAATAAAACATCAACGGGAGAATCATTTGTGAGTCTACTAATTGATAGTAGATTCTTAGTGAGGTTTGGAACAACAATAACATTTTGTAAAGATAAAGAATCATTTAGAGTTGTGTTCCCAACATGAGTAATGGGTAATGTTTGACCATTACCAAAAGTAACACTCATGTTACCCGTGTGAGGTTTAGAATTGATTAAACCATGATTTTTAGTAAGCATATGGGTTGTTGCACCTGAGTCGGCTGTCCAATCCGGAGTTTCGGATGCAAGGCTGCATTGAGCAGTGAATGCTTGGGCTAGATTGGCATCTAGAGTAAGAGCTTTTTGTGCATAAGACGATAGAGTAGGACAGGTAGTAGCATAGTGACCGTCTTTGCGACAAAGCTGACAATGGGGAGGACGCTTGGTGTAAGTATTGCTGCGTCCTTTGGAAGGCTGAGAACGGCCTCTGCCCCGGTAAGAGGAGGAACGAGTAGGTTTGTGAGAATTAGAGTAGAAGGCAGCTTCGGTGGTTGTTGAGGGTCCATGAAGTTTAGAAACAAAAAGTTCCTGATTTTCAGCATTTGCAAGCAAATCCCGAAAGGAAGGAGCAGGTCTGATGGTTCTTTGGGATGTGGAAAAACTTTCAAAGGAGGCACCTAAGCCACAGAGAAACCAGTGGCGTTTGTCCTCATCGTTGATGGGATGGCCGATGGAAGCAAGCTGGTCGGAAAGAGCTTTAAACTTTCGGCCATAATCAGCGACAGAACCGGTACCCTTTTGAAGGTTACGAAGAGAGTCTTTAAGGTTGTGGATTCGCTCAATTGAGCAATGGCTGTAGGCATTTGCTAATGCTGTCCAGACTGATAAGGAAGTTGAGTGTCCTATGGTTTCGGACATCGCTTCCTCAGTGAGAGTGGAGTTGATGAGAAGCAGGACCTTTTGGTCTGCTGATTTCCAGGCAGTAAAGGCTGGATTAGGGGTGGTTTGATTGTCGGCAGTGATGGTTTCTGGTGGACAGGTTGTGGTACCATCAATGTGGCCGATGAGATCAAGGCAGGCCAGAACAGGGGTGATTTGTTTCTCCCATGGGAGATAATTGGTGGAGTTAAGTTTGATATTGATTAAATGGCTAAGAGAATGAAGAGGAATAGAAGAAAGGTCTGTTGAGGAAGACATGGTGGTGGCGGCGATAGGGCAGAAAGAGAAGAAGACAGAAAAATTATCAAGGGGACAGGATCAAGGCTGATACCATGAGATAGTAACAACTTTTGATGATTACAATGAAAATTACAAGAGGTATAAATATACAAAAAAGAACAACAATTGAGGAGTGAAATCCTCCTGTGACAAAAATAGAAAAACTATATAACGAATGAGAATAATGGCAGGAGAGATATTAGGCAATCATTTAGAGTTTCCTAATAATTACAAAAACTATATTAGTTGGATAGTGAACTATTTTGGAGGTTTAATGCATAGAGATTACATTTGGGACTTTAATTTCAAAGCATGTGATTCTGTAGATATAAAACTTAACATGAGTTGATTGCTTAATGAGTAGAAAAAGTCACCTCTATTCCTGTTAGCTCAGTTTTTCTTATGCTTTATTTTTCTCTGGTTATCATTTTCGTGTTTCACGAGGTAAACGGGACCACAAAATTGAGATTGAAATGGAGCAATTGTACAAAATAAATCTACATTCAAGCTATAATAGACAACTTTTGACCCGTTCCAGCCATTTTCAATATAATTACCCATTTGACCTTTTCGAAAATAAAACATAGCCCCAGTCTACATGTTCTTAAGTAGTGCATTGGAATTGTCATCTCTACCTTGACCCATCAAATTCTAATCTTGGTTTGTTCCCAGCAATTTTTTTATTAAAAAATTCTCATGTCAATCATACCATTTTGCATGATCCAGGATTCCCGAATCACCTCTTGCGACACAAGCAGTCCAGGTGGTGACAACTACGGTGCCGCATCCCAAAGCCAATACACCAAAGAAGATGTTCTTACCAGAGCCTAGAAAAGACGCAATATCTTCATGCAGCTTTAAATGAACAGTTCCAATGGTATGCAATCTCAGATATCGGAATCTCTCATACTTTGTCTTAACCGGACCTTTGACTAATCAACATGGTTACTTAGGCTAAAGGTTGTGGTCATGACCCTCCACATAGGCGTCATGTCGCCCACCTCTAATCCACCATCCAAAACCACTACCCTAAGGGTGTAGTCATGACCCAAACCACTTTATTATTTTAATATATTTTTGTCTCAAAGTTATCAAATGGAGGGTCGTGGTAATCGTGGTTTAATCCACGCCAACCACCATCAATCAAGGAGGGGTGGTGTAGCCTTCCATTCATGTTCATACGTGCCGAATCATCTTCTAACCCACCTTTCAGCCTTATTAGAGGTTCAAATTGGAACGGATTGAGTTGATCAAAGCTTTTCTTTTTGTAAGGGTTGGTAAGGTTTCTAACTAAGAGGTCAGGGGTTCGACTCCCACTAACTACTAACAGGGATGTAATATTTAGCCGTTAAAAAAAAAAAAAAAAAGCTTTTCTTTTTGTCTAAAAAGTTTAGAAAAAGTAAATATTTAGTGGGTCAACTAAAGTTGCATTATTTCAAGGATATTAATTTTTTTTACTGAAATGATTACATTTAGCACCCCTAGTCAAATGGACGGATGTCTCTTATGGAGCATAGACCGAAAAAGTTACTATAGGACTGGTTTAGTCACCATTCGACCTGGTCTCATTTGATTTAAGTGCATTTAACCGGCCGTCACCGTTGGTTTTTACACACTATTTTTCACCCTCTTCTATAGTCAAATTACCAAATTACACTTTGTTTGGAGTAACAACCACTTTTTACTTTTATTAACTCAAAAGTTCCTATGTAACAGTTTAGGTCGACAAATATTATTAGGGACCGATCATCAAATATAACCTAATAATGCGAGACTAAAAAAAGTTCATATATTTTGTATGATAATAGTAAAATATATACATGTATTATGTATACGTATAAAAAAAGAATGAGTTAATTACTGTTTTCGTCCCCGAGGTTTGTCAAAAATAACGGTTTCAGTCCATTAGTTTAAAAATTGCGATTTCAGTCCATTAGTTTCATTTTCGTAACCATTTCAGTCCACCAACTTAACTCCCATCCATTTATTCTGTTTACTTTGGGTGAAATTACAAAATTGCCCCTATGGTTTAATTAAAAAAAACGCTGGTCACAGGTTTCGAACCTGTGACCTTTGCTTTGAAATGCGATTGTTAAACCAATAGGCCATGTATCAAGATTGTGAACGAATTCAAATTGTTTACCTTATAACATTGCATATTCATCATCATCTTCCCCAAACCTTTCATCTTTATCAATGGAGGAGCCACCATTAACCCTAAACCACTTCTGCCACACCACAACTACCTCCGCCACACCACAACCACCTCCGCCACACACAGCCGCCACACCACAACCCCCGAGAAATGTTTGATGGGGTGACGGTTCTGGGGTATAATCTGATCTGTTGTGTTCGATCAAACTGTTTGGTGTTCGCAACGAAATCGGATATTCGATTTGGAGGTGCAATCGCAACAGAAGAATCAGGGGCTATTTTGGTGATTAGCAACATGATTCGTGTTATCTCTGTTTGCATTTCGTTGAAGACGATCTCTGCAAGTTTCGGTTCTATTCAATGAATTCAGTGACTTTGTTTGTCTACAAATCGTGATTCACGGAGTGGTTTATCAGAACAAATTTGTTTCTTTTAAATAGCAACTTACAATTGAATTTGGGTTATTGTGGATTTGCAACAGAAACAAGGAAGATTTGTATGGTGTTCTTGGGTCACGATTGCGGTATCCAACCGATTTCTCGGTGGTTGTGGTGTGGTGGCTGTGTGTGGCGGAGGTGGTTGTGGTGTGGCGGAGGTAGTTGTGGTGTGGCAGAAGTGGTTTAGGGTTAATGGTGGCTCCTCCATTGATAAAGATGAAAGGTTTAGGGAAGATGATGATGAATATGCAATGTTATAAGGTAAACAATTTGAATTCGTTCACAATCTTGATACATGGCCTATTGGTTTAACAATCGCATTTCAAAGCAAAGGTCACAGGTTCGAAACCTGTGACCATCATTTTTTTAATTAAACCATAGGGGCAATTTTGTAATTTCACCCAAAGTTAACAGAATAAATGGATGGGAGTTAAGTTGGTGGACTGAAATGGTTATGAAAATGAAACTAATGGACTGAAATCGCAATTTTTAAACTAATGGGCTGAAACCGTTATTTTTGACAAACCTTAGGGACGAAAACAGTAATTAACTCAAAAAAGAATAGTAAAAGAGTACTAAATTTAGTTACCCTATTATTCTATTATCTAGTAAGACTATCATCATTATCATTGGTGACGTTCTCCCAACCTAAGTTGCCCAAATAATTAAAAAAAAAAAGAGTTAAATGCCCAGATAGTCTCTGTGGTTTGTTATTTTTCACCTTTAGTCCCTAACTTTTTAAAATTACAGCTATAGTCCCAATTTTTTTCAATTTCGTTTCCGGATAGTCCCTAGCGTGGATGGGCGTTAGTTTTTTCAGTTAAGTTGACGTGAAATGACCAAAATACCCTTATTATTAAAAACCCCAAAAGACATCTTCTTCACCAGCACTTCACTCAGCCACCAGTGCCACATTCATATACGCTGTGTAATCATATACGCTTCATCTTCTTCATTCATCTTCCCCCAAATCGACATCTTCCTCTTATTCCTTACATCAACAACATCATCACCACATTCGTTGTAGCAAATAGAATTCATCTCTTAATTTTGTAACTGAATTCATCCATAATTTGCTCAAACATTGATAGATAGATCTCCAATCGTCCGGCACTCTGTCGAACGGCAGCCCTGGAGCTATCGGGTACGATGGGTCGACGGCGGCCTCGTTGTACAAGTACCCGCACGACCGACACTCGTAAATTCCGGTGTTTAGGACTGTGAATTTCTCCTCTAACCTGCGTTTATTGAAGTCGTCGGTTTCAGCTACGGGTTCTGATGCCGGTGGTATGTCTTCTTTGGAGACATCAGTAGATTTTGCGGCGATTTGGAGCTTTGGATGTTTGTGTAAGGGGGAAAAGGTGAGGAGGGGTTTGAAAGGGTGGGTGAAATGAGGTTTTGATTTGAGAGAATGGGATTGGGAGGGCTGATTCAGGCGAAAGAGGGCTGGCTCAACGCTTTTGTAGACCTAAAACGAATTCTAAATGTGAGGCCCTTTCCGGTTTTTAATTGATATTTTTTTGTTACTTTATATCAAGTATATGGTGGTATTATTATATGTTATACTTTTGTTTTATAAAATAAACTAGATTTTATTTGGTTATTGCTATATAAATTTAACAGAAGATTTTATTTGGAATCTCAATTTTTTTGCCCATTAACATATCTCATTTTTTCTTCTACGTAAACCAATAATAAAAAAATAATATGATCTTTAACTTTCAAATGGGAGGCCCTTAGAGGAGTGAGGCCCAAAGCAAAAGCCTTAATTGGCTTGCCCTTAAGCCGGCTTTGAGGCGAAATGTCACTGATGTTGCTGAAGCCATTTTTGTTTGGTCTGAATATGGTTTGGTTTGTCCTCAACTTTTAATGATAAGGGTATTTTGGTCATTTCTCACCACTTAACACCAAAAACAAACCTCCATCCGTGCCAGGGACTATCCAGGAGCGAAAATTGAAAGGTTGGGACTATAGACGTAATTTTAGAAAGTTAGGGACTAAAGGTGAAAAAATGGCAAACCACAGGGACTATCCGGACATTTAACTAAAAAAATCAATTTTTCTCCACAACCCGGTTGGTCAAGCAAGAGGTTACCCTATTTTTTGCCACTTATCAACATTGGATTGGTTCCATCTTCTAATTTTTATTTTTTTATTTCTTTACTATCAATTCCCCCAATAATTATTTACTCAAATACTTTATAATATTTAAACATAATAATTTATTAAAAACACATTAAAAATATATATTTTCTAGTATATTATATACATTGACCGTTTAACTTTTATATTAAAAATAAGTAACTTTTGTTTGTTTTGAAATAAAAATAATTGTTTTTAATATTATTATTTTCAAAACAATAAAAATAACCATATGTTACAATTACTTTATAAAAATTTCGGTTGGGTGGGGTTGTGAATGTGTATTCAAAATTGACTTGGGTTGTGTATACGGAAGAAAGAAAAATTGTTTTTTTTTATTAAAGATTGGATTAGGTTTAATGTGGATAGTCTAATGTTAGTTACCCTAGTATTCTATTAACTAGTAAGACTATATCATTGGTGAAGTTCTCCCAACCTAAGTTGCCCAAATAATTAAAAAAAAAAGAGTTAAATGTCCGGATAGTGTTTATGGTTTATTATTTTTTCACCTTTAATCCCTAACTTTTTAAAATTACAGCTATAGTCCCCAACTTTTTCAATTTCGTTCCCGGATAGTCCCTAGCGTGGATGGGGGGTTAGTTTTTTCAGTTAAGTTGATGTGAAATGACCAAAATACCCTTATTATTAAAAACCCTAAAAGACATATTCTGCTTCACCAGCACAATTAAATCATGGTATCGTATTATTCATGAATTGCTGATTACAAAATAGATTATATAGATGACTAAGTTACATTCTAGTACCCTCTATTATAAACTAATTATATCTACACCACTAATCTAATATTCCCCCGCAAGTTGAGGGCGGGGAACGACCTGCAACTTGGACCGTAGTGATAGAAACCTCTGAGAGGATAGGGGCCTGGTAAAGACATCAGCAATTTGATCATTAGTTGCAATGAACTTAACATTTAACATCCCTTGAGCTACTTGTTCACGGACAAAATGAAAATCAACTTCAACATGCTTAGTACGTGCGTGGAATACCGGATTGGTAGAAAGATAGGTTGCACCAAGATTGTCACACCAAAGTGTAGGCGACCGATTCACTATTCCAAGCTCTTGAAGAAAAGATTTCAACCATATTAGTTCTGCAACAGTATCAACAATTGCTTTGTATTCTGACTCGGTGGAAGATCGAGATACAGTCCGTTGTTTCCGTGCAGTCCATGAAATAAGATTAGATCCCAAGCATACAGCAAATCCCCCCGTGGATCGACGATCGACAGGGCAACCAGCCCAATCCGAATCCGAGTAGGCTTGTACATCTTGATGCCAATAGGAGTCAGAAAAAGCATGTAGTCTGGAGCTAGAGTCGCGACGGAAAAGTAAGCCAAGTTGAGCCGTGCCATGAAGATATCGCAAGATACGTTTAACCGCAGCCCAATGATTTTCAGTCGGTGCATGCATGAATTGACACACTTTATTTACCGCAAAGGCAATGTCCGGGCGAGATAAAGTAGCATATTGAAGTGCACCAACAACCTGACGATACCGTGATGGATCATTAAAAAGAGCACTATCGTCAGGGAGTAAAACGTGAGAGGTAGCCATAGGGGTGGCAACTGCTTTGAATTGAGAAAGACCAGCTCGATGTATGACATCCAAAATATATTTTCGTTGCGAAAGAATCAAGTTGCCATTATGATGTACCACTTCAATACCCAAGAAATAATGTAGTCTGCCAAGATCTTTAACTGCAAATGATGAACTAAGCCAATTGATGATATTAGTAACAGCCTGTGGTTGATCACCAGTGATGATGATATCATCAACATACACAAGAATATACACAAGAGTGCCACGCCTGTTGAAAATAAATAACGACGGATCAGTTTTAGACCCGTAAAAAACCAAGTTGTTGAAGTGCCATAGACAACCGAGTAAACCACGCCCGAGGAGCTTGTTTGAGCCCATATAAGGACTTGTGAAGGCAACACACATAATCAGGTTTGGTAGAATCAACAAAGCCAGGAGGCTGTTTCTTGTAAACAGTTTCTTGAAGGTCACCATGCAAAAATGCATTATGAACATCTAGCTGACTATGCAGTTAATAGCGGCGCTATAGCGGTTAGCGGACCTCTAGGGTTGTAGCGGTCCAAATAGCGGTGGCTCATAGCGGTTCCGCTATTAGCGGCGCTATAGGCCGCTATTTGGCCGCTATTTGCCGCTTTTTGGAAACCGGTATAGCGGTCATAGTCAAATTAGGTCAAAGTTTGAAAAAATCGGTCAAAAGTCGCCTATAATCGGACCAAATCGGTCAAAACTGGATCAGATATTAGTAAAAAATTGACCAAATTGGTTAAGTGAAACGAATTGTTACCTTAATTCGAACAAAAATCAGTTGTTGCTCCATGATTTTGAACCATTGGATAACTGGGTACCATGCCTGATGGAGAAGAGAAATGGAGCGGACCTGCCTGATGGAAAGAAAACGGAGAAGAGAAAGGGAGCGGACCTGCCTGATGGAAAGAAAACGGCGTAGATGAAAGTGGGGGTAATTAGGGTTATTTAAGTTTGGGTATTTTAACATATAACCCCCTCCATCTTCATTAGTTTATATTTAGTCCTCATACTTGTGAATTTATATATAAACAATATAAAATTAATGGTATATGTATATAATATATATAAAAATACATAAATTATGCATAGTATAAAAATTACCGCTATATCACCGCTATACCACCGCTATAACCTATATATCGTATAGCGGACCTTGACCGCTATCCGCTATTTTACCGCTTTAACTGCTTAGCTAGCTGACGAAGTGACCAGCTGTTAGTGACAGCTAGAGACAATACGGTACGAATAGTAGCCGGTTTAACTACCGGACTAAATGTCTCATGATAATCAACTCCTTCCTGTTGATGAAAACCTTTTGCAACAAGCCCTTCCTTGTACCTGCTTATTTTTCCAGTTGGGTCTGTTTTTAACCTGTAGACCCACTTACAATCAACCACATTAGCATTTTTAACAGGAGGAACCAATGACCAAGTACCATTCTTATGAAGTGCCTCCAACTCTTCAGCCATGGCATGACGCCACTCCTTAGAGGCATTGGCAACGGCAAAGGAAGTAGGTTCAACAGGTAGGTTAGGTAAATTGGTAGCCATATAGGCAGCAGGATCATAACGATTTGTTGGTTTAGGATTAGGCCTAAGGTGTGTTGGACGAGGTCTTGGGGCAGGAGTGGGAGGAGTTTCGGCTGAGGTGGTGGTTTGGGTAGTACCGGCTGAGGTGGTGGTTTGGGTAGTATCGGTTTGAGTGGTTTCGGTTTGGGTGGTATCGGCTGCCGAGGTGGTTGCGTTTGGTGTAGTGACGGTTGGGGCAGAAGTGTCGGGAGTATATTCTGGTAGGTCAGGCTCAAAAGGATAAGTGGAGACGTTAGGGTTATCAGGTTGGGGTGGGTTAGAGTTCTTAGGTGAGACATGATAAGGGAAAACATGTTCATTGAAACGAACATGTCGAGCAATATAAACTCTTTCAGTTGTGAGATAAAGGCACCGATAACCATGGTGAACAGGACTGTAGCCAAGAAAGATACACGGAGTAGATCGGAATTCAATTTTGTGATTATTGTAAGGGCGAAGGTAGGGAAAACATTGACATCCAAAAACCCGAAGAAAGGAGTAATCTGGTCGACGTTTGAAAATATGTTCAAAGGGTGATTTGTTGGAGGAGACCCGAGATGGAAGACGATTTATGAGATAAATAGTTGTTTCGAATGCAAAATGCCAAAAACGTTGAGGAAGATGAGATTGAGCAATAAGAGCAAGGCCGGTTTCAACAACATGACGATGACGACGCTCAACAGTGCCATTTTGTTCACTGGTGTGAGGACAAGAGCGTCGATAAACTATACCAAGATTGTGACAAAACGAAGCAATGGTGCGAAATTCCCCTCCCCAATCAGACTGAATACTTTTTAATTTAGTGTTAAATTGCCTTTCTGCCATTTTAATAAAATATGTTAAGTTATGATAAGCATCAGATTTACGAGCTAATGGGTAGAACCACATATATTTCGAATGATGATCAACACATAATAAAAAATACCGATAACCATCAAATGATAAAGTGGGAGTTGGACCCCAAACATCACAATAAACTAAGTCCAAAATATTAGCACTATGAAAACTGGAGTTTGACAATGATAATTTTGAAGACTTGCCCATTTGACAAGAAGTACATAACGAAGACGACAACTTGTCTAAAACAGGTAAATGAAAATGCGAAACAATAGAACGAAAAACTTGAGCATGAGGATGTCCAAGTCGTTGATGCCAAATGGTGGACGATGCTTTGAAGGCAGTAAAGGCGACTTTAGGAAGAGACTTGAGCTGAGGAAGGCGAAGGGAGTACAATCCATGTTCACTTGGACCCGTTAGGAGGATGGTGCGTGTAGACTCGTCCTTCACAACAAAATAAGAGGCATGAAACTCAAAGAAAACATTATTATCAACGCAAAATTTTTGAACAGATAAAAGATTTCTTTTAAGTTGAGGAACATGAAGGACATTAGAAAGTGTGAGGGTTTTATTTGGGGAATAATTTTTTGTCGAACCAATGTTTAAAATGGGTAGGGGTTGACCGTTACCAACAAAGAGAGAATCATTACCATAGTAGGCCTCAGAGTTGTCAAGGCTCTCAAAATCTGTGGCAGCGTGATCATTAGCTCCGGTGTGAACCAGCATCAGAATAAGTAGCATAATTAGCTTGAGACTGGGTGCGTGGTTGAGAAGACTGATTTGGGCACTGAGATGGATCCCGCAATGGTTACAGTGACCATACACGGTGTTTTGAGTAGATGCCTAAGAGAACTGAAGTGAACTACCAGTTTCACGGTTGCGAGCAGTGTTGTTGTTGTGATAATTACCCCTGTAGGAACCCCTTGAATTTCCACGACCTCCTCGGTTATTGTTTGAGGACCGGGGAGCATAGTAGGCCTGCGGCGGTTGTGGTGGGGTAGAGGCAGCAGTCGGGTTCAGTTGGTTGCCAAGTTGTGTAGCCATGAGTTGTAGGTTACTAATTTGTGTTTGAATGAATTGTAAATTCAGTTGTGGTTGTTGGGATGGGGTCGTGGCCATAAGAGCCTGTGGATTATTTGGTTGTGTTGGTAAAAGTTTAGTAATCATATAATCATGGTCACTAATAAGACCATGAAGCTCACCAAAAGTGACTGGTGGAGTACGGGTTAAAAGGTTTGACTTGAGACCATAATATTCCTCACGAAGACCGGTAATCGTAAGCATGAAAAGATCCTTATCCTTCATTGGTTCACCAATGTTTGCTAGAGCGGTTGCATAATCCTGAGCACGGCTTAAATATTCTGCAGGTTTTTCATCACTTTTCATAGTTATTCGAAGAAGCTGACTTTTGAGGGTGAACTCATGAGATGAGGAAACCGGCGCATAGGCACGTTTAAGAGACAGCCATATCTCACGAGAGGTCTGCCCTTGGACATACTGAAACGATTCCTAAGAGATGGTAGATGTGATCAGTAAGCGCACATGAGCATCATTCTTCACCCATGGACTATAACTTGGATTGTCGGTGGTGGTGGTCCCTGTGGTGACTTTAGAAGATGGACAGGGTATCGTTCCATCTACATAACCGATGAGGTTATGAGAAATTAGAAACGGTTCAAGCATTTGCGTCCAATAGCCATAATTCGTAGGTTTAAGAGAGAAGGCAAACTTGTGAGATTGATGGGTTGCTTTTTCTTGATTAGTAAATAAAGTGATGGCAGCCATGAGATTTGTTCAAGTTGCAGAATATTGTCGATCTGATCTGTTGGAAGATTGTTGCTGCTATTGCTGGTCAGAAGATTGCAGAAGATTGAGAAGGTCGTAACACAGTGAGATGCAGATTGGCGGCAGTAGGGTTTAGGCCAGTATTGGCGGCAATAGAGGTCGAAGTTTTTTTTTTTTTTTTTGAGAAAAAAAAAACACGCTATTATTCATGAATTGCTGATTACAAAATAGATTATATAGATGACTAAGTTACATTCTAGTACCCTCTATTATAAACTAATTATATCTACACCACTAATCTAATAAGCACTTCACTCAGCCACCAGTGCCACAACCACATTCATATTGTAATCATATATGTTTCATCTTCCTCATTCATCTTCCCCCAAATCGACATCTTCTTCTTCTTCTTCCTTACATCAATAACATCATCACCACATTCATTGTAGCAAATATAATTCATCTATTAATTTTGTAACTGAATTCATCCATAATTTCCTCAAACATTGATAGATAGATCTCCAATTGTTCGGCACTCTGTCGAACGGCAGCCCTGGAGCTATCGGGTACGATGGGTCGCCGACGGCCTTGTTGTGTAAGTACCCGCACGACCGACACTCGTAAATTCCCCCGATAGTTATTTACTCAAATACTTTATAATATTTAAACATAATAATTTATTAAAAACGCATTAAAAATATATATTTTCTAGTATATTATATATATTGACCGTTTAACTTTATATTAAAAGTAAATAACTTTTGTTTGTTTTGAAATAAAAATAATTGTTTTTAATATTATTATTTTTAATACAATAAAAATAACCATATGTTACAATTAGGGGTGCAAACGAGCCGAGCCGAGCTCGACAAGGCTCGAGCTCGAGCTCGTTTAACGTATCAAAGCTCGAGCTTGAGCTCGGCTCGATTCGAGCTTTATTTCTAAAGCTCGAGCTCGGCTCGAAACTAATTTTCCAAGCTCGAGCTCGGCTCGGGCTCGGGCTCGACTCTTTTAGTAATTTTTTAATTAATTTATATTAATTATAATTATTATTATACATATAATTTAGTTATTTTTTATATTTATATAAATGGTAATTATTATTATATAAATATATGTTTAATATATTAATAAAAATATATAAATAGAAAGCTCGATTAGGCTCGCGAGCCGGCTCGAGCTCGAGCTCGTTTAAGCTCGGCTCGTTCGAGCTTTTTTTCGAGCCGAGCTCAAGTAGCTCGCGAGTAGCTGACGTGATGTCGTGGTCACAATCAAATTTAATCAATTACAACTAATTAGCTAGCGGTAAGTGAGTATCGAACACAGGGAGTTTGTGGAATATGTGTTATCTAAATGGTTTATCTATAGTACTAAAGTTAACTAAATTTCAAGAAAAGTAAATTCAGAATTTGGATTGATTGGTTTTAATTAACTAGATTAAACTAAACTAGATTTGAATTCAAATGTTGGTTTTGAAAACAGATTAGGAACAAGCGACCATCCTAGATTTCAGGTTTTAATCCACACTAATGTTTATGCCTAACTAGAAAGAACCACATAGACATGGCTCGTGTTTGATTATCTATTTGTGATGAAAGGGAACTAAGTACTCGGATTATAAAATGCGAGGTTGTTACCCGATGATCAATTGACAATTATCCAACCCTAATCCCTCCCATGATATCTCGATTGCCAACGGCACCAAGAACATATGGTTTAGACTAACATCAAACAAGAATCAACACTTTACAAATAAACATTCAAACACCATAATAACTTAAAAAAAAACATTCAAAGTCATTATTCTAGAAATTCAAGCACAAACAAAGTGTTTCAAAAGTAAACCTTACATCTAGGATGATCACCACGAATTTAGCCACTCATGACTTGGTACATCATCATCACACAAGGATTAATGTTCATATGAATCGAAAACACAAGCCAATTGTTTAGAACTAAGAAGAACTAGCCAAAATCGCCCCAAGAACTGCTCCAAAACGTCCTACAATGATTGCTAATGAAAAGACACCATAAAACACCTTAAAAGTGGGGAGTTACACTTTTTTCGCAGGCTCCACCGTAAGCTACGGTGGCCACCGTAGCTTACGGTGGCTTAAAATGGCTTACGGTGGATTTAAACTGTCTTATGGCATCAGTTTTTGTCAGAGTCTACCGTAAATTACGCTAGGTACCGTAATTTACGGTAGGCTTCAGCAATCAATTTTGTTTTCTTCATAACTTTCTCGTTTCAACTCCGTTTTCTTCACCGTTCTCGTAATTTCATCCTCTATCATGTTATCTTTTTAATTCTTCAATTCCAAGATTTTATTTTTTTCATTTATTCTCCGTCTTTCAATCTCCAATCCAGTCGTGTCTATTCGAAGCTTTATTTCCATACTTTTAAGCTCCAAATGTACCTGAAACACAAGCAACCGTAGTTATCTAATTCAAGACAATTACATGATCAAATGAGGGATTAACTTGTCTTTTAACACACTTAAGGGTTGTCCCATGTACCACCCGTCACATCCCCACACTTAACCGTTGCTTGCCCCAAGCAACCCATTACAAATCATTTCCAAGTGCACAAGCGATCAACATAAATCAAGCATAAACATGTCATCCTTCTACTAGCCTTTCCCTAACACCCAAACAACACACCCCTCACTATATCTCTCCTCTCGGTGACAGGTAAACACTAGCAAAGATATGCTAGACACACAAAAGGCAAACGGGTGATTGTACAACTATATGCTTGTACCTAAATCGGTCCTCCGCCTAACAAGTGCCAAAACTGCCATTGGTAATGGACATTAAATCGAGAGCATCTTCGGCACTCAACCCCTCATGGAAAGTGTTCATCAATTCCCACAGTTCAATCCGATGGTGAGGGCAATTCTTGATCATCATGTTGAAACGCTCAAAGGCCTCATGAAACATTTCACCTTGTTGTTGTTGAAAACTCCTCAAACCCTTCCTAGCATCATTTGTCTTTTGAGCGGTATAAAATTCATCCAAAAAGATTTGTTGCATTTCCGCCCATGTGTAAATAGATGCCGAAGGAAGGGTGTAGAACCACTTTTTAGCTTTGTCTTCTAAAGAAAATTGGAATAGTACCAATTTGACATCATCGACCGAAAATCCTTGACTCCCAAGAGTATTGCAAATTGAGTCATAGGCCTCCAAATGAAAATACGGTTCCTCCGTTGTTAGACCTTTATATTTCGGCAAACTTTGCAAAGAATTTGTTCTAACTTCAAAGGTTCTTCCTTCATTGTTGTGAGGAATAACTACCGGTGAAGGGTTGTGAGTAATTACCGGCCTAAAATGCGCTTCAATTCCCCTCGCATGTTCCCTAAGATGCCTTCTTGGAACACCCAACCGACCTCTTGGACGAATAGGACCCATTGGTCTTGGTATATGCCCTTGTGGTGCTAATGGTTGTTGAAATTGTTGTTGTGGCATCGGTAGTTGTTGAATTGGCCTTTGGAATTGTGGTTGTACATTATGTGGTCGCACTTGTTGCAATGGTATAGGGCGTTGCACTTGTAGCCCTTGTGGTCTTGGCCGAATATGTTGTGGTATGAGTTGTTGTTGTGACATTCCACCTACACTTGCCATCCCTTGAGATTGGCTTTGCACATAACCGAACTCTCCTTGATCACCATAACCCCCATAAGCATACCCGTCTTCATCATAGCCCTCAAAATCTTCGTATCCTTATTCATATCCATCTCCCCCTATACCCGAAGTTTGCCCAAATGGAAGGGTCGAGTATTGAAAACCCGATTGATTCGATGGTCCAAATGTTGAAGTTGCATGAACGACAGTTGAACCTTGGGGTATTGAATAATGTGACGATGATTGACCCGAAACTGGGAAGAAATGAGTGAGTGGTGGAATCGTAGTAGAAAGGCTAAAGGTAAGATTGGGTTCAAATTGAGTGGTGGTTGGTTGTGTGGTGTTGGTTGGTGTAGTGTCATGAGGTGGAGTAGGAATTGTAGTTGTATTAGGTATGGTTGTGTGGAAGTAGGTATAAATGAGGAGGTCGTTTGACCCGTTGTGGGTGGTAATTGAGATTCTTGCATGATGTTTCGTGGTGTGATGGGTGAAGTAGGTGAACCAATGATTCTGTTTTCTCTTAGTAACACTCTGTTTTGCCTTAGTGTTCTTTCGATTTCCGGATCAAATGACAATGGTGACGACTTGTGAGAGCCTCTAGTATGCATGCACCTGTAGAACCTGCACACTAAACACACCAGTGTAAACCCGAAAATACAAGCAAAACTAGCAAACTGACACACGTTGCGCACAACTCCCCAGCAACGGCGCCAAAATTTGACGTGATGTCGTAGGTACACGCAAATTTAATCCCAATAACAACTATAGATAGTGGTAAATGGGTATCGAACTCAGGGAGTATGTGGAAAATATGTCGATTATATAGCTTTGCGATTAATTTACAATTAACCTAATTTGCAGAAAATAAAGATCAATGATTTGGATTGTTGTTTTAGAAAACTAAATTAATGACTAATTGCAAATCAAAATTGGTTGTTTAACAGATTAGGAGAAAACAATGACCATCTTAGGATTCAGTTTCTTCTAACAATTGTGTGAAATTCCAACTAGAAAGAGTTACATAGACATAACTCGTGCATAAATAATCGAAGTGATAAAAGGGAACAAAGTACTCGGATTTTATAAACGCGAGGTTGTTTCCCGATGATCAATTAATCAATAACCAACCCTAACCCTTCCCGTGATATCTCGATTGCCAACGGCACCAAGAACGTACGATTGAGACTAGAAATTGCACTATCAATTAACAAGCTACAAACAATTATGCATACACCATGATAATCAAGCAAACACAAGTTATCATTCTAGAAATTCAGAAATAAACACACAAAAGTTCAAGAGAAACCTTCACCTAAGATGATCACCGAAAGTTTTAGCCAGACATAGCTTGGTGAATCATCATAACCATAAGTTCAATGTTCATACAAATCAAAATCACAAACCGAATGTTAGAAATTGTTTAGCACCAAGCAAGCACAGCCAAATTCGCCCCTAGTGTCTTCCCAAACCGTCCAATGATGAGAATATCCCAAAAGACACCATAAAACTGATTTAATAGAGCAGTTACAAATTTTCGCGTCGCCTCCACCGTAATTTACGGTGGTGGCTATCAAAGTGTTACGGTAACAGTTTCCTGAGTTACGGTGAGATTCAGGCCATTTTCAGGGCCACCGTAAATTACGGTGGCCACCGTAATTTACGGTGGAGCCCTGACTTGTGTGTTTTGTTCCTTTGTTCCTTCCACGCACGACCCGTTCATCTCTAAACCTTCCAAAGCTGCATTTAATCCACTTTTAGCTCCCGAACCGCACCTGAAATATAAGCAACCGTAGTTATCTAATTCAAGATAATTACACAATTAAATGAGGGATAAACTTGTCTTTTAACATTATAAAGGGTTGTCCTATGGACCACCCGTCAGTAGCTCGGCTCGTTTGCACCCCTAGTTACAATTATTTTATAAAAATTTCGGTTGGGTTGGGTTGTGAATGTGTATTCAAAATGACTTGGGTTGTGTATACGGAAGAAAGAAAAATTAGTTTTTTTTCTTAATTAAAGATTGGATTAGGTTTATTGTGGATAGTCTAATGTTAGTTTGGGCTTAATTGACTTATATAACAAGCTGGACTCGACCCAACTTAACCAGCAATCTCCAATGTGACTTGAATCAGTTCCATTTTCCAAGGGCGGAGGTGAATAATATTAGTCGAGATGCACGTTTAATACTTGTACGAAAGTGAAGAATATTAGTCGAGACTGACGTGTAAGACTTGTAATTACAGTTTCCATTCACTTTACCACCACCACTCTCACTTCAACTCTGATGATTATCGATTTAATGTTAGTTCGCTTAACCTAACTTTTTAATTAAATGTCATTATGTTTTTTATTCTTCAAGTGTCACTGATTTTGCTTTATGATTTTAGTTATTTATGATGACTATTCAATGAGTATGTGAATTGTGTAAGAATTTAATTTAATTTAATATTTAGTATAAATACTATACTAAAATATTCATTAAAAAACGATGACCATAAATACAACCACAATACACGGGAAAGCATGTTCATGTAAAGTAACCGTTGGCAACTTGACATTAATTTAATCCATTAAGAATTATTAAAAGTAATAATCAAGACAGTGTCATGTGGCTTACAGCTATACTTTACAAAAGAAATGTTAAAAAATGTTCACCAAGCAAGAACATCGATAAAATCACTATAAGCAGGAATCAAAGCAAATATTCAAGTATCACACTTTGATCCGTAGCGGAATAAGGGACCAGGGCATGATTAGTTGAACCAAAGCTTATAACTTGCTATTACTTTAAATAATAATTAATTCATATTGAATGTTCCACAAAACAGATAATCCAAATAAAACAATTTAATATATGAGACATTGTTCATAACAACTAAACTACATTTATCCGTGTTTCTTGTTAACTAAGGCTTATCCTATCTCCAAATCTTCTCTTCATGTCTGTTCACCTGTATCACGTGTAAAAGTAGTTTTTGAGTCAACAAAGGCTGGTGAGTAAACCTCATTGTTATTAGGAAAATAATATATCTAATTTGTGTATTGAGAAAATGTGCATTAACCAATGTAAGTAAATATGTTACAGGTCCGTATATCACAAGGGTTGAATAAAGCTTTCTTATTCATATATTCGTAAAATCGTATAGATTAAACATTCATACTTTCTTCATGTTTATATGATATTTCTTTTGACCTAAACAAAAAAAAGACGATATATTAAATAATATATTTAAAAGAACTATTTTAATGTTTTTCTTTGTATTATTTTTACTTTTAATCTTTTTATTTGTTTAAAAAAGAACCATCAAACTAGGGGTGCTAAACGGGTCGGTTCGTGGGTTCAACCTGACCTGAACCCAAAAATTTTAGATGAACCCGACCCTACCCGAAAATCTTGTCATATATATGAACTCAAACACGACCCGAATATTAGCGGGTTGACCCGAACACAACACGTTCAACCCGAATTTTCAAATTGTTTACTTTTTTTCGCAAATTAATATATTAGAATTAAAATTCTACTAAAAAAACACAAATGTGTATTTTGCTTTTAATTATAAAACTTTATGTCAGTCTCTCTTTTTAAGTTATAATTATGTGTATAATACACAACCAAATTAATTTATGATATATAACATATTGTAAAAAATAATAAAAGATGATATAAATGGGTTAAACGGGTCAACCCGACTGGGTTGACCCGAACCCGACCCATTTAGCTAAACGGGTTCACATGTTCAACCTGAAACTAACTTGAACCCATTTAGACTAAACTAAACCCGCGAATTTTGTGTTAGGTTCTTGTTGTGTTTTCAGGTCGTGTTAGAAATTCACACCCCTACATCAAAGACAGTATGTGAAAAATGTAAACTGATAAATAAACAAAGAAAAAAAATAAAAAAAATAGTTTTTTTTTTTAACGGTTAATTTCATACACTAAAGCGAATCTTATTAGGAAGATTTTAACATTTTTCATAATAAAAAAATAGTTGGTTTAGATTAAAGCTAGATGGATTATGAAAAAAAAAATATAAAAAAAAATAGTTGGTTTAGATTAAAGCCAGATGGATTATGAAAAAAAAAATAATAAAAAAATAGTTGGTTTAGATTAAAGCTAGATGGATTATGAACAAAATGGGCTCGCCTTTGTTGTCTAAACACTATAGCGAATCTTATTAGGAAGATTTTAACATTTTTCATAAAAAAAAAAAAACAAACAGTGGTTGAATCCAGAATCCATAAATATTTGATTGTTTTATCTGGGAACGCATGTGATCCATCAAATATATTAAGTAAATAAATACACAAGTGGTTTTAAAAAAAAAAAACTTTTTTTTAATGACTACCTACTCCCTCTCGAGAAAGTAAACAAGTGGTTTTTTTTTAATGACTACCTACTCCCTCTCTAATGGCTGCCAGCCCGAAGATGCACAATAAGATTAAAAAAAGATAAAAGCTTGACCAAAAAAATTGCAGAATTCACTATAAACAACAGTTTCAATCGTTGTTTGATCTGTGCACTCATCATTTCATTCAGATCCCTATCACACACACACACACACAGCTCCCAGTTTAAGTAATCACTATAAACCATGGCTGAAACTCTTGCAAATGAACTCCTCAAAGTTCTTGTTAAGAAGATGACCGATGAAGCCTTCAAACGAGTTGCTCGTGCTCATGGAATTTACAACGAGCTGAAGGAGTTGAAGAAGACACTCTCCAGAATCCAAGATCTACTTATTGATGCCTCTCAGAAGGAGGTGACTCATAAATCTGTCAAATCATGGCTGAATGCTCTCCAACATTTGGCTTACGATATCGACGACGTACTCGACGACGTGGCGACTGAAGCTATGCATCGTGAGCTCACCCTGCAGGAACCTGCAGCATCCACCAGCAAGGTAAGAAAGCTCATCCCATCATGCTGCACAAATTTCTCACTAACTCATAGGCTGTCTCCCAAGTTAGATAGGATTAACAGAGAGTTAGAAAATCTAGAAAAACGAAAAACGGATCTAGGTTTGCTTAAGATTGATGAAAAGCCAAAAAATACTAGTAGAAGAAACGAAACCTCTTTGCCAGATGGGTCTAGTGTTATTGGAAGAGAAGTTGAGAAAAAGAAATTTATGAAGATGTTGTTAGGGGATGATGGGTCATCTAAGGAAAATTTTAGCATCGTACCCATAGTTGGTATGGGTGGGGTTGGTAAGACGACTCTGGCTCGACATTTGTATAATGATGCACAAGTGAAGGATCACTTTGAACCCAAGATATGGGTTTGTGTTTCTGATGATTTTGATGTATTTAAGATAAGTGATATCATCCTTCAATCTATGACTAAAGAAAGTAAGGAATATAAAGATTTAGATCAGCTTCAAATGGCTCTCACAGAGAAGTCTAAGGACAAACGATTTCTACTAGTACTTGATGATGTGTGGCATGAAGATGATGACGATTGGGAAAAGCTAGTGCTCCCATTTCGTTCATGTGCCCCTGGAAGTAGGATAATCATGACAACTCGTAAAGAAGAATTACTAAAAAAGCTACGTATTGGTCACCTAGACTCTCTTAAGAGTTTGTCACATGAAGATGCTCTATCTTTATTAGCTCTACATGCTTTAGGCGTAGAGAACTTCAATTCACACACGACACTTAAACCACATGGTGAAGGTATTGTGAAAAAGTGTGCTGGTTTGCCTTTGGCTTTGAAGGCAATTGGAAGGCTATTGGGGACAAGAAAAAATGTGGAAGACTGGGAAGACGTGTTGAACAGTGAGATATGGAATTTAGAAAATAGTGATAAGATTGTTCCGGCTCTCAGACTTAGCTACCATGATCTTTCTGCAGATTTGAAGCAGTTGTTTCAATACTGCTCCTTGTTCCCAAAGGACTATTTGTTTGACAAGGAAGAGTTGGTATTATTGTGGATGGCAGAAGGGTTTTTGAGCCCATCAAATGCAACCAAGTCACCAGAACGCTTGGGCCATGAATACTTTGAAATATTGTTATCAAGGTCATTTTTCCAACATGCACCTAATGATGAATCACTGTTTATCATGCATGATCTGATGAATGACTTGGCCATGCTTGTTGCCGGAGAACTTTTTATAAGGTTTGACAACCATATGAAGATAGGCACCGAAGATTTGGCAAAGTATCGCCATATGTCATTTTCTCGCGAGACTTATGTAGGTTACCATAAGTTTGAGGCATTCAAAGGAGCCAAAAGCATGAGAACACTTTTAGCGGTATCTATTGATGTGGATAATAGTTGGAAGTTCTTATCTAATAAGATTCTGGTTGACTTACTTCCTAGCTTAACATTATTAAGGGTTCTTTCTTTGAGTCATTTTCAAATAACTGAGGTACCAGAGTTCATCGGTAGTTTGAAGCACTTGCGGTATCTTAATTTAGCTAAAACTAAGATAAAAGAGTTACCGGAGAATGTTAGCAATCTTTATAATTTACAGACATTGATTGTTTTTGGTTGTAAAAATTTGACCAAGTTGCCTAAAAGCTTCTTAAAGCTTAAACGATTACGGCATTTTGACATAAGGAATACTCCGTTATTGGAGAAGCTGCCATTCGGGATTGGTGAGTTGGAAAGCCTACAATTTCTCACCAAGATCATCATTGAAGGAGATGATGGCCTTGCAATAAATGAGCTCAAGGGATTAACAAATCTCCATGGGGAAGTTTCCATTGAGGGATTGCACAAAGTGCAAAGTTCAAAACATGCACGGGTAGCGAACTTATCTCTCAAAAAGATTACTGGATTGAAGCTGCAATGGGTTGATATGTTGAAAGAGCTTTCAATTGTGTCATACGGGGGAACACAATTTTCAAATTGGGTTGGTGATCGCTCTTTTCATGAGTTGGTTAAAGTGTCAATACGTGGTTGTAAAAAATGCACATCTCTACCCCCATTTGGGTTGCTCCCTTCACTTAAGAGGCTGCACATTCAAGGCATGGATGAGGTTAAAATCATAGGTTTGGAGTTAACCGGAAATGATGTTAACGCCTTCCGTTCACTTGAAGTTCTAACATTTGAAGATATGTCTGGATGGGAGGGGTGGTCAACTATAAATGAGGGTTCAGCAGCAGTGTTTATGAGCCTTAAAGAGCTTTATGTAAAGAAATGTCCACAATTGATTAATGTCTCACTTCAAGCACTGCCTTCACTCAAGGTTCTTGAAATTGACAGATGTGGTGATGGTGTGTTGAGAAGTCTGGTTCAGGTAGCTTCATCAGTCACTGAGTTGAAAATATATTATGTATCAGGGCTCACATATGAGGTGTGGAGAGGAGTTATAGGGTATCTTAGGGAAGTTGAAGGATTAAGAATCTTGGGATGTAATGAAATAAAATACTTGTGGGAATCAGAAACAGAGGCAAGTAAGCTTCTTGTGAGATTAAAGGAATTGAGTTTATGGAGATGTTCAGGTTTGGTAAGTTTAGGAGAGAAAGAGGAGGATGACAATTTTGGGAGCAGCACCCTGTTATCTCTTAGAAGTTTGTATGTAAGTTATTGTAGTAGCATAAAGCGTTTATGCTGTCCAAATAGCATTGAGAGTTTGGAAATTGTTGATTGTTCACTTACAGATGTCTACCTCCCAAAAGGAGGGAATAAGCTCAAATCACTTGGTATAGTCAATTGTGATAAACTTGAGGGAAAAATCAACAACACAAGCATGCCAATGCTTGAAACCCTAGAGATTTGTAGATGGGAAAATCTAAGATCAATAAGTGAATTGAGTAACTCCACTCACCTCACCAGCCTGGATATAATGCGATGCCCACATATTGTGTCACTTCCAGAGCTTCAGCTATCAAACCTCACCCATTTGTCAATTAGAAAATGTGAAAGTCTGGAGTCATTACCTGAGCTATCGAATCTCACCTTTTTGTCAGTTAGTGATTGTGAAAGTCTGGCGTCATTACCTACGCTATCGAATCTCACATTGTTAAAAGATCTGGAAATTAAAAGGTGTCCAGGAATTGATGCTTCCTTTCCTCGTGAGCTTTGGCCTCCCAATTTGTGTTCCCTTGAAACAGGGGGGTTGAAAAAGCCCATCTCAGAATGGGGCAATCAGAATTTCCCAGCTTCCCTTGTTGACCTAACATTATATAATGAACCTGATGTGAGGAATTTCAGTCAATTGTCCCACCTTTTCCCTTCTTCTCTTACGACTTTGGTAATATTCCAATTTGATAATCTGGAATCAGTTTCAACGGGACTCCAACACCTCACATCTCTTCAACATCTTGACATTTGGGAATGCCCAAAGGTGAACGATCTACCAGAATCGCTGTTACCTTCACTTTTGAGTCTGGTCATACATGAATGCCCAAAATTGAAAGAAAGGTGTGAAGGAAGAGGCTCCCACTACTGGCCCCTCATCTCTCATATCCCCAGAATCCAAATAGACTGGAGGTAAATACCATCTAATTTCCATAAGATAAACTGGTATTCTCAGTCTTGTGCGTGCTTTTTTCTTTTTTGGACTAGGAATTTGTTGAAATTACTAATCACTGTTCATGAGTTTAATATCTCTCAAAGGGTTAAGTGTATGTTTGCACAATATGATTTTTTTTTTAATATTTCTTCACTATTAAATATCAATTTTTTTACAACATTTTGATTGAGATATGCAGTTATTATTTATATCACCTTGACTTTCGGTTTGATGAATTCAAGAATCTGTTCAATCAGAGGGGGCTGAATGGATATGTTTTTTTTTTCCTAGCCAATTTCATTATCCTTTTTGCAATTTCTTGAATTGAGTTTCTTCAATGATTCAATTTTAGTAATCCCATTAAAAACTTGGCCTTTCAATTTCAATCCATTTGATTGTAAAACACATAAATCAAGCATCTTTCTCATTATCTTAGATCACATGTTTCAATTTAGTGGGACAATCGAATCGAATATCTTATACATACAACTCTGTTTTGCAGCGACCTATAACCATGACATTAATGTAAAGGATATTCTGGGTGATGGAACATTCACAGTTCAGAGAAAAGTCTCAACCTATGAACGAGAGATTTTGGCAGTGTAAGTCTCAAATAGCATGTGTCTACAAATAACACATTTTAAGTATTAATTTATAAGTATAAATAACACATTTTGAGTGTACTTTTTCAAAATACTATTTGATCCATTTGAGATAACCACATGAACCCTTGTATTATATATAAATGAGTTAAAATTGTCGTATCCACAAAATATGAAGTACAGTTTGACTCTTGATGTCAAACAAATTATATTGATTTACAAATTGGTTACCATTCTTCATTGAAAATGGATTTATAACTCGGATAGAAATGCCACAGGTTCCACATCATCTTTAATGGAAAAAAGTTGTTTTTTTAACATTCTTGTTATATTTAATTTGAAAAGCAACAGGCTTGGTCACTAATTTCAAAGAGTGTTGTTTGACCCTTGAATTTTTAAATTTGCAGTTAAAGAAAGAAGAAAATCTATCAAGCTTCTTGAGTAATTTTAACATTCTTGTTACCTTACTGAGATTCAAGATAAGGCTGCAACAGAAATTGAAAAAACAACAAAAATGAGAAACAATGTCACAAATGTTGTAGAATTTGCAAACGGTGTGAGTGAAGAAAGCCTAGAAAAGATGCAGAATCTTCATGCAGATTTCAACCGAACTATCAAGACTATCATGCGGTTCCAGTGGTATGCTATGATCTCAGATATTTAGCAGTTTCTCATAACTTACAGGAGAGTCAGAGGCTCATATTGTAACAGGTTGGGCCTACCGAAAGTTCTTTTTGTCTAAAAGTTATAAATTAATTATTATTAATAATTAGCGTCTCAACAGAAGAAGTAATATTTCAATGATAAGCCGATTTTTTTTACGAAAACAATTTCAAGGGTTTTAATTTTTTTTTATTACACTTTTGGTAACTTTACATCTTATAATACAAATGTGGCAAGCTTCATATGCTGTTGTTTTACTAGGATGAAACTTTTAGGTGGAAACAATACCATCAAACGCCAGATTTATATGCTTTGCGGGGTGATGATGTATCTATTGGTTATGATGTGAAGAAAGGAGATTACCATACCTTATCAGCCATATGCAATAGGCAGGGTCAAGTTTGATGCATTCGAACCGGAAAGATGGTTTCATCACATTGTTGCTTTCATCCACAAAGCTTCTTTAAGTTTACAGCTTTGCAGGTTAGTAAAAATACAACCCATATTGATCATTCCTTTTTCGTTCAGATCATGTAACTGAACCATTTATTTTGTAAAATTTTATGTGGTCTGGTTTAACAGTCAACCTTCAAGTTATGTCATATGACCAAAGCAAAAGTTTTGACATGATTTACTATTTTGATGAAGAAACACAAGAGGGACAAAGAATTTGTTTGGCTCAAGAATTTGCGTATGTGCAGATGAAGATCTTTGCTTCTATTTAGTTAAGTTATTTCATTTTCAAGGTGAATGAAAACAAAAGTGCAAATGCTTAATCTTCACATTGATGGTGATACAGAGTTGATCCATGATCTAGCATACTCGTATTTGGTGCAATTAGACACACCGAAGTGGATTGGAAAATGGTTCATGCTAAAAAAGGATTAACTTTCAGTACGTTTGAAGTTATATGGGGGATAAGTAACGAGCCACACGCATGGACAAATGCTATAGGCAGGTTTTCCCAAATCTCGCCAATTTCGTCATCTAGAGCTCCAATTTTGAAGACAAGGTTTTCCCTAATTTTAAAAGTTTCAATTAATTTCGTCTGCTTGTAAAAAATGGCTGGATTTTTTAACTAGATATTTATTTGTTGTTTTTTAGGCTGTTAATTTCAAGGAACCCTTGGAGCGGTTACAAGTTGCGTCTGATGGCACTTGGCATTCATGGGTTAAGTTACGCACCTCTGATTGGAACTCATAACCAATAAAGAATTAATGGAACTTGCCTTTGATGTCAAGTTACCATTTGATGAAGATTAAAAGAATTTACCACTGAAGCAAGTTACCACTAGTGAAGATTGATGAAGTCTCGTTAATGAAGAAGAGATGCCACGTATTAGCCTATCAATTGACAAAGACAGTCTATTGAGAGGATGTTATACGTAATTGTCACTTGTCAATTCCGTACATCTCAACAAGATAACAAAAACATGAGTCCGCATTGAATTTATTATCACTTGACCCCATAGCTTATCGTGTCAAGCAGTTGAGTATGAATTCGGTGCTTGAATTATGTGAGCAAACTTCAGAGGAAATTTGCAAGCCACCAACCTAACATATCTAGGAAATCGTTTGTAAAATTTGTGACTAGTTTTACATGATGTATTGAAACATTTGATTTTGATTAATACCTGGTGCTCAAAAGAATTGTTCTTCAACTCTTGTTTATTGCTATGTTCGATCCATTGACAATGAAACAGTGATACTTGACATATTGATTAACTAATAATTCGTTGCAAACTAACTAATAATCAATCTAGTGTATTAGCTAAGTATTAGCTTGATTGTGATCCACACAAAGTCAAACAACAAACATATTTCACACCAAAATTCATTTTTTTCCAACCAAACAACAAAACCGAAAATGATGAACTGGACGGAGGAGAGGAGATCGCGCTTGTCACTCTGATCGTCGACGCACAGCGTACGTTGCAACGCGGTCAAACCGCGTACTGGGGGCACGCGTTCCAACAATACCAACAACACGTTTGTAACAATCGCCACAATCTAAACGCCTGCCAACACAAGTGGCGCGAACTAAAACCGAAGCTGGATCGGTTTAAAATTTGTTTCGATCGTGTCCCTGTGGGGGACCTAATCCACGACGATCGAATGGAGATTTCCAAGATCGAGTGGAGGCACAAAGGGAATCCAGAATTTAAGTGGTTCCCCACTTTAATATTTATAGAACTTTGTAATTTTTTTAGGAATTATTAACTACTTTTTTTATTTTTTAGGATTTAATAAGTAGTTTTTTTTTTAATTTTTAGGATGTTATGTAAATTTTTTTAAATAATATAAGTTTGTATTTTATTTTATAAATCTCAATTATTTAAAAAAAATAAAGTCAGCCAAGCCAACATGGCAGCCCAACGCTGCTTCACACCCCACTTTTTTTGGGGTGGTCTAGCGGAGCCCACAATCGACATGTGTCGAGCAAAGCACCCCAACCCAAGCCCCCACTCCTCGCAGTCTAAGCTCGAGTAGGTCCTTAGGCTAGTCGGTGTGGAGGAGGGTAGTCCTCAAAGGATGCTCCGCCACGTAGGCGTCAACGTAAGCGGGTGTGAGGATGGGCCTATAGAGGATGGACCTAGGGTGTGGAGGATGAGCATATATATATATATATATATACACACACACATATATATACATATATATATATATATGTGTGTATATGTGTGTGTGAGTTGGGGCTGTCGAGACCGGCTGCAAGAAGCCGTTGAAGACGGTGACGGGCCTGAGGGTGTGGGGAGGTGGTGCGGCGCCGGAGGACGACGAGCAGGGGACCACCCCCATACCGTCTAGTCTTATGTTTAGAAAGCTCGAGTTTCATAAACCTACAAATTTATATGAGTAAACTGCCATTTTGGTCCCTGAGGTTTGGTCAGTTTTGCCACTTTAGTTGAAAACTCAAACCTTTTGAATCTGGGTCCATATAGTTTCAGTTTTATTGTCATTTTGGTCCAAAAGTGAAATCTACTCATATTTGTCTAATAAAATATTGGTATTTTGTCCTTTTCCTCAGTGACAAAATGGTCACAATAATTTTATCATAAGAGCAGCAGAGATTAGAAATCTTACCTAAAACATCATCTTCTCTAAACACAAACCCTACCAACCCATGCTTTGTTCCTCTTCCCCAAAACATCATCTCACTCTCAACCACACCTCCTTCGCTCCATTCCTCACCTACCTCGCCAACACATCATCTCACTCTCGGTTACGCGACCCGGACTCTGTCGTGCGCTCCACCTGCGTCGGTGTCGTGACGTCGGTTATGACGGAGCAGGATCAGAACTCGCAGATCGGCTCAGCATTGTGTTTATCGGCGGCGATTGAAGGACTTATTGTAACCTCACCACTAGGACTTATTTTGCAAAAGAGCAATTGTATGAACAATCAACAATTTCGGACACGACACAATCCCCAAATCTATTCACAAAACCTGCAAATCCTAAATCTCACATACATTTAATTGATTTTTCTAACACATCGTTTAATTGGTTTTTCATTTTTTATATCCACAAAGCATGCACTTTACTTTTCTTCTTCAAATTCATGCAACCAAGCTCTTTCTACACATATATGTAATCCCCAATTCATGAAGCGGTCTCAATATTTAAGTAGGTATCAGATCTTCAACAAATACCCATATAATCAAACTCAAAGATTCAAAAACTAACTTTTTCGTGTTTATTCTAACTTCTAATTAATAGGGAAAAAAAATCTAAATATTCAAGTGGGTATCAGAAATTCAACAACTTTAAGGTCAACAACAACCTAATACTGTAGATTATGAGATAAACTGAAAAGGGGCACAAAGGCCTACCTTGAAACCAATTTAATGTCGTAATCTGCTTTTATTAACAAATTGAAATGGGGTTTTGTAGTGAGTATAACTGGTGGTGTTGGGGTTGCAGACAATGGTGTTTGTCGGTGAAAGGTGATGTTTCCCGGTGGTTGTTGAGGGCAATGGTTTGAATTTAGGGGTATTCATGGACGAGATTGAGATAGAACAGATGGTTGTGTTAATGGTGGATGATGATGATGATGATGGTTGGGTTTGCCAAATAAGTCCTTGTGTGAGGTTACAAAAATACCATTTTGCCCCTGGGGAAAAGAACAAAATACTAGGATTTTATTAGACAAATATGAGTAGATTTCACTTTTAGGCCACTCGGAGTGGGGGTCGTCCAGGCCCGGCGACGCCCCCCACACCATCCCGGGTAGGCTCGTTGTCGTCCTGAACGGCAGGGGTGCGACGTTGGAGACGGGAGGTAAAGGACAAATTGTTGCATCTTCTTCTCACACACACATATACATACAACATATGCATATATATTTTAGGCCCATCTCTCATTTCCTTAGATCCATCCTCTTTGCCCCATCCTCACACCCATCCTACGTGGCGCTGACGTGGAGGGTCATCCTTCAAGGATGAGCCTCACCCATACCGAGTAGCCATAGACCAAAATGGCAATAAAACTGAAACCACAGGGACCCAGATTCAAAAGGTTTGAGTTTTGGACTAAAGTGGCAAATGTAACCAAACCTCGGGGACCAAAATAGCAGTTTACTCAATTTATATTTTATTGATTACATATCATCGTTTTTATTTTCTTTTTTCTTTGTTGAATTTCCAATTTGGATGCTTATATCTACCAGAATCAAGTTCAGTTTCAACGGATTCCCTCCATTTTTTGTTTGTTGGCAGCTTTATAAAAGCAAATACGTACATATACCAGATGTGACGGAAGGTGTTTTGAATTTTGAATTTTCTACGCTGATTTTGAATTTTGATTGTTCTTTACACAACTTGTGTAACACACGGGAACTTAAACTAGTAGGTTATATATCATGGCTCGTTTTAATCCCACACCCAAACCCTTGTTTACTACAAATACATAATAATAGTTATATATCTTATGTTATAAAAAAACTGGAACAGATAACTTATGTTATAAAAAAAAACTGGAATAGATAACTTATGTTATAAAAAAAGCTGGAAAAAGATAAAAGAAGTTAAGCATGTTATAGATAAAAGAACTTAAGCATATAACATGAAAAACGTAAAACCATGTGCTTGTATAACCTTTAAATATTACAACCTATGACCTATCTACGTGAGTACTATCTCTACGGGCTTTACCATATAAAACTATATGGTCTAAAACCGCCAACGGTTTTTATTTTTAAAGTAAAACTATGTGCTTGTATAACCTTTAAATATTACAACCAATGGCCTATCTACGCTGAGTACTATCTCTACGGGCTTTACCATTTTAAATATAATAAATAATCTTCATCACACAAGAAAAATCTACAAGCTTGTTTTCGTACATGTCATTATTTTTTGGTCCAACCCCACTTCTCCATGCTCCCAAAAGTATCTACATCATTTCCACATGTTTCCCTTAAGTTTATGAGTTTGTAAGCTCTTATAAAAGGGCTTGAGTTGATTAAAGGACATGAATAAATATGCTGCAAATCTCCTACCTCTCTAATCCAATCTCGTACGCATCTTCTTATTCACTTGTAAGTGTTTTGTTTCATAACCGGGAGAAGAACCGGCGACTGAACAATATGTAGGAATTTCGCAACTCATGGTTCAAAAGCGGCTAGCGATCCGCCGGCTTAACTAGTAACCTCATAAACTTGTCGATAATTATGACAAACCGGTGGGTTTGTTTTAGTTAACAGTTTTTTTAAGATTTCAGTACTTCAAAACCACATATATCCCATACAGAAACTTTCAAGTTTAATCATGTTGAATGCAAACACAATAGTAAATTCAACTACATGTCTATACGTCTATGCAAAAGCACGTAAAGCTCTAAACCACATATTGCTTTATCTCACATATACAATTCATTTGCAAATGCTTCAATGTACTCCACCTTGGCTGGAGAAGGGGAAACTTCGGAAGTCGAGCTTGAGGAAAGCAGACCCACAAGTATACAATTTTTGTCACATATTTTTATGAGTTAATTGCCTGGATGGTCCCTGTGGTTTCACGTTTAGTCCTCACCTTTTGAAAATAGCAGGTACGCTCCCTATGGTTTGTTATTTTATTACTCGGATAGTCTCCTGAGTAGATGTCAGTTAGTTAGCAGGTATGCTCCCTATGGTTTGTCATTATGTTACTCGGATAGTCCCCTGAGTAAATATCAGGGGACTATCCGAGTAACAAAATGACAAACCATAGGGAGCATAGCTGCTATTTCCAAACGGTGGGGACTAAACTTGAAAAACGTGAAACCACAAGGACCATCCGAGCAATTAACTCTATTTTTATTTTTAAAACCTTGGTAAAGACATCCAACTTTGTCATCGCATCAACAAAATCAACAGCAAAAATATAGTTGGATGGAGCAAAATGGATGATAATAGTACCTTCACCGGTCATAAAGTTCTTCAATTTTTGGACTACTTCAGGTGTTGACAGCTCTTAGCTCTTTAATGTCATCGATGATGATTAACTCAAAGCTATTGTAGAGGTATGGTATTGAACCCGACTCAAACGATCATTCATTTCCGTTATCGCACTTTATTATGTTATTTATTTTTGTATATTAACCCGCGAAGCCCAACGCGATGTAGTTTGCACTACACTAGGTTGTGGGCTTGTAGAGACAACCCCTAACTAGGCATGGCCCATTGAGGTTAGGGTTGCTCATGTCTCCTATATAAGGAGGTCTTCACCTCATTATTAGGGAGACATAGAGCAAACACACACACTTTTTGTAGCTGGAAATAGAGGATTCTTCCTCTACCGGCCGTCTCTTCATCCCCACTTTTCTCTTCTTCTTTGTAGATCTGGATTCGACTAGAAGAACAAGGTGTGGTTCTCGGTCTCTTGTGTAAAGCGGTTCTAATCCCTCCTCGGGTGAATCCGTGTTTCGACATCGGCGCCATCAGTGGGGCCGGCAACAATCACATCTTGTTTTATCCACGTTAATCTCCAAATTTGGGTTCTTTGAGTTAACTTTTGATCTCCGAATCAAGAAACTCCAACTGTGCCCATTCAAGCTCTAAATGGTTTACAAGTTTCGGATCTGTGGTCGTCGAACTTTTCGGGTTTTTTTTTGGGTGGGGGGGGGGGGGGGGGAATCCACTGTCAGATCTGTTGAAAATAGTTAGCTTTTTGCGGCCATCCTAAAAATTTAGATCTATAGACATCATGAGGTGATTTTTTAAATAACCTTTTACCAGATCTGACCAATGTGGTAAGCTTCTACCCTTCTAAAACTTATACTACATGTTTTTCGTCTTTTGCCATTTACCCTATCTCATATACAAATATTCTCAAGAAAACTGAATAAACTAAAAGTGAGACATGGAACATGGCAATTCAAAGATGCACGTTAGAAACCCGTTTACAATTTTTTATAATACTTTTATGAGATGTTCGATTTGGGCGGAGGGTACAACAACTTTATAGGGCATACTTTAAAAACTTTGCTTGTATGAGTTGAAATCAATCAGGTACTTCTGAGTTCTCACGCCAACTCTAGCCGAAGCTCTTATTAAATCTGCCACTTCCGGCGGAAGCCCTTATTCAACCCGTCACCTCCAGCGGAAGCTTTTAGTCAACTCACCAACTCCGGCGAAAGCTCTTACTCAATCAGCCACTCCGGGGAAGATCTTACTCAACTCGTCTCTCCGGCAGAAGCTCTCTATACACCTCGCCAATTCTGGTGGACAACTCTCTCCACCGCCAACTCCGTGCCTGACATGCCCCGTACGGGCCAAAGCAAATGATTTTCTTTGCCATGCCACTTTTTGGGCATATTTTGGTAAGCTTCAGCGCGTGGGAAAGGATGAGATATGTAATGCCTATGTCTCAAAATTAGGTGACATCCATTGCATAAGTCACCCTGCGGATATTATGAATCGACAACTTTAACCGTACACTAATTTGACACGTCTTGTTATGGACGAAATTTGGGGGCTGACTATCCTATATCTTTTCTTGCGGAACTCGAGAAGTTGACGTCCAACGTGTGGCTGGCTTAGGGTTATCTAGGATTTCCATAGGACTTATTCCATACATGATTAAGGTTCCATCAATACCAAACATATCTAAGATTCCTCCGGTGTCGATACCATGCCCAACTAAAATTGCATCACATCCACCCTTCAAGAATGTCAAAACCGGCAACCCTATGAACCCAAAGCATAAACATTTCCGTTTTTCTTGTTCTACAGCTTTTGGGAGTTTTAGAAAATACCTAGGCTTCTTTTTTGTTTCTTCATCTTTTTCAACAAAGTTGATTCGATGGCAAACCCAATAGCCTTCCAACGTGGCTCCATGATTGTAGTTGAACCAAACTTGAATAGATTCTCATTGCTAAATTCTTTGGAGGACTTAGCATATGTGATATTAGCATTGGTGGTCATACGGGTTTCAAGAAAAATTTTATTCGGTGTGCGGTCAAAGCGCATTCTCATACTTTCAAATTCACCATTTTTGTTACGTATAACCTCGTCACTAATTGTATATCTTCCCCAGTGTAACAACTCGCCACTACCTTGTTTTTTCCTACGAACTAAGCTATCGGAATAGGCTACACATCTTGTTATTGTTTGAGAAGACCGGAGACTCAAAGGAAGTATAGGTCTTAAGAAATTATTCAGATAGTCTTCTGCATTCTTTTGGTCTACCTCGATTACTTCAACCACTTGATAAGGAACATTGCGGTCGGCTGTTGTATTGTTAGCCGCAATAAACAACCTCGAAATGTTGAAAAACTTTTGGAGCAGCTGCCTATTACCCGCTTCTGAAGCATATAACAAGTCATCTTCTCGACCTATTGGAACAATAATAGCTGCTTCAAGAGCACAATGATCTTTAGAAATGGGGTGTGTAGAGTTGCATTTTCCTCGATCGTATTCCAATAATGAACACAGTCCGTGCCATTGGATGAATCTCATCAAACATTGTGGAGTGAATAAAGCTTTCCATTTTTTTGTGTATGTGAAAAAAAGAGTAAGGGAGCATGGTATAACTTACATATTATGTAGTAATCATAACAAAATTACATTGAATGTGTAACGAGCATTTTGGTTTATTTGTGTAGTAATCTATAATCATAACAGAATGGCTATATTGCCAATTTAAAATTTAATCAAGTATTGTTAGTAAATTATAAATGATAACTGAGAGTGTAGCTATGTTGTTCAATAAATGTGAATTAAGGAAGATGTAATTTCAATTTTAATGAGGTGTAAACCTTAAATCATATAGTGAGAAAGCAGCATCTAAGGCTATTGGGTATACTTTAACGCCCCTTAACTACATGTAGGCACCACATCACCTACTTGACCATCTTTCACCTTCACCACACACCAAGGAAATGGTTTAACCCCATTAACTCCCCTTAAAATTAATTAAAATACATAAATATAGCATGTTGTTGTGTGTGTACAAATTTTGCAATGCTTGATTCTCTCCCTCTCTCTCCTTGTTAACATCTTAACATGTGAAGTTTTTAATGCATCTTAACACCCTTCAGGAGCGGTTTAACAAGTGTTAACGGATGTCAACTAGGATTAACACCAATGGATATTAGAGTATACCAGGTGGCCTAAGTGTACTAAATCAAAGGTTTGCTAGTGTTGACTTGGTACATTGCTAACTATACGTATAAGGGGGCGTTTGGTTTGCAGGAATTCAATGGAATTTAAGGGAATTGGAATCTGAATTCCATCTCTTAATTTGTTTGGTTCACAGAATTGATGGAATTGGAATCTCAATTCCAATCTTCATGTGTTTGGTTGACAATGGAATTGGAATTGGAATTGGAATTAGACATAAATTCCTTTAAATTCTTTTAACTAAAGGAATTCAAAATCCTTCATGTATGTGAAGGAATTAAAGTAAATTCATTGGAATCTTCGACCCGAATGGTTTCGACACGCACCGCTTCGACCTGTACCGTTTCGACCCGTACCGGTTTCGAACCGAACCGTTTCGACCCGTACCAGTTTCGACCCGAACCGTTTCGACCCGTACCGTTTTAAATCGAACCGTTTCGACACGAACCGATTCGACGTGAACCGTTTCGCGGTACTGTTTCGTCGCGAACAGTTTCGACCCGTACTGTTTCGACCCGAACCGAGGGTTGTGGGTGACGGGGTGATGGATTCCATTCATTTGACAACCAAACACAACAAAAATGGAATTAAGATTCTAATTCCAACAATTTCCAATTCCAATTGGAATGTTTAAATTCCAAATCCAATTCCCTCAAATTCTAATTCCTATGCAAATTCCAATTCCAATTTCAAAACATTCCGCGAACCAAACGCCCCGTAAGTGCTATATGACAAACTGAAAGAGAACATAACACTATAATTTGTGGTGGATTTCAAAATAAAACTAATGGGTATAATAAAGTAGTAAACTCATTTTAGAAGTATATTGGAAAAAAGGAAAAGAAATTCATAACATGGGAAATAATATAATAGGTGTTAACGGCTAAAAGAAATGATGACTGTGTAAATCAAATGGAATAAAATAACCCCAAAAGGTTTTAAACACCGCATGATATGATGTGATAAGTGATTCAGATCATAATTTGATGGTATGTAAATGGTTTATAAAGAATATATTTTGAACCGGTCAAAATGGTTATTTGGTAGCTAAGTTGTCTATGACCAAACTTAGTGACTCATTTTTATATATTCTTAAATATAAAGGTCGGTGATACAAACACATAAAACACCACCTTCTTTTTATATATTATTATTGTTTGACGAGTTAAAGGACAAAATGCAATACGCTTTGGTGGTTGATAAGTAAAGTAAAAGAACATTGGTAAAAGAGTAAAAGACTAAGCTTTCAAACATGTACAACTAACCCCCTTCACTTCCCTAAATTTTTAATTTTCTCATTTAAATCAGAAACATTGACATAAACACCCTGTTTATTAAGCATCACAAGGATCACGGTTTTTGGTTTTATAATATCCGTTTATTTGTCCATGCACCACCTTTACTTCATCACACATGCAAATGCATAAATAACCCAAGTATGTCTTTGAAAACTACTAAGTTGAAATCGAACCACCAAAGCATTAAACGTAACTAAAGCATCAAACCACAAAAATGTTAATTGTTTGTTTCGTTAAATCATTATAATCTTTTGAATAATATTTTTCTTTAAAAACTACGAAGTTGAAAAAAAACTAGAAAGAGTAACAATTATAATATAAAAAGTCAAAAAATAAAAACCCTCTTTGTAAGACAATGAAACAAAAAAGTTAAATAGTTTTTTGAGTTAATAATTAAAAAAAGAAAAAGAACTGAGTTGAGGGCTGTTTGTTTACCTGTTAATGGGGCTCTTAATGGTTCAGACCTCTTACTGGTTGAGCACTTAATGGTTCAGACTGTTTGTTTCATGAGCAAATGTCTGAATGGTTCAGACATTTGCCTCTGAATGGTTAAGATTTATACAGAGTCTGAATGGTTAAGACCTCTAATTTAAATTGGTCAGACATTTGCCTCTGAACGGTTAAGCATTATACAAGCTCTTAATGGTTCAGACCTCTTACTGGTTCAGCACTTAATGGTTCAGACCTTACTGGTTCAGCACTTAACCATTCAGATGTTGCCAAACAGCCTCTTAATAATTAAAAAAGGCAAGAATAAAAGTTGAAAAGATGCTTAAAAAAACCTAAAAGTTGTTTTGAGCCTCAAAGCGGTCAAGCCAATGGAAGTCAAATTCCAGTCCAAAACCAAGAAGAACATGAATGAATGAAGGAATTAACGGTTAAAAACAAAAAAAGGTTAAATCAGTCATGTTATACGGCAATTTATGTATAAATAACCGTTTGATGGTGTCTAAATATCCTAACCCTTTAGTTTTATGTATAAAAAACCGTTTGATGATGTCCAAATATCCTAACAAAATTTGTAGTAACAAAAACATTACAAATTAATCTGATAGTTTATAACATTTATTAGGCAAAATATATAGTTTAAACCAGAATTTTATGACCTACACAAAAGAAACTTATCATAACATGCATAGAAGTTTGCCTAGATGATCAAAATCACTGACATAAATAGTAATAGAAAACAACATCTAGGCGGATCTGTGTGTGTAATCTCACAAACTAAGAACATATAGTAATGTAAAGGAATCATGTTGAGAAACACAGAAATTTCAAGTTGTACCAGTTAAATCGCATTAATTCAACATATAAAGCGAAAATAAGATATGTTTTAAATACCTGAAAGAGGGAAAAGCTAAATAACAAAGTTGAACTACTGTTGAAGGTTGTTGAAGGCTGTAGTAATTTGTTGAATAAGGTTTTTAGATAGAGAGAGAGAGAGTCAAGCAACCCTAAATGTCACATCCTGATTTCCCGGTGGACCCGGACTTAGGGTTAATGCGTGACGATTGATAACAGATATTCACATATAGCACAACGGAAGTCTTGGGGTTATAAATTACATATTACAAAGTACAATCATCCGAAAATTCAAAATACATATACAGACTGAAAGTACTAAAAGATCCACAGGCGGATCCAATCGAATGGCCATCCGATCGGATTACCATCCGACACTTATCATTTTTGCACCGTTTTACACGCCGCTTATCGTTTATGCTATCGTTAACTGTTCAGGCTAATCTCTCTCAGCGCTCCCTTCAATCCAAGGCTGTGTTTATTTGTTAAACACAATTTATGAGTATGCTCGATCCCTTTTTGCTTTACGCATTTTTGGGTGTTACATACGTTATCTATATTCAAATTACATCTATCACACAACGCAAACACTATTTAAATGCTGACCGCTATTACATGTTGTACATGACTCGATGAATGGCTGTTTGTTATGTTTACACATTGAATGTTGTCTACCTGCCTTAGCAACGATAGTACTATAGTTTGGACTCAGCACCTGTCGTGGACAATGATTGTTAAGGATATTACTTCACGTGTTCGCAGTGGTGAACATGTGATGCGCACTCGTTACTCGCAGTCATTGGTATTGATAGAATCTTTGTCGATAACTTACATGCTTCACATTATACGTTGTACATGCTGGTTAAGCGTAAACGATTTCGAACTCTATTATGCTATATCAAACTTGTAAGCTCACCTTTACACTATGTGTATTGACCTTTATTTTAACGTATGTGACAGGTGTTTAGGATGTTATCTGCTAGGATGCTTGCTTTGTGGAACCAAGTTAGGAAGAGTCTAGAAACAAACGAACAATTTATTTTTATTTGAAATCTGAGTTGTCGAAGCATGTTTTGTTTGGAGAATATCGATGTCTGTAATAATTAGATTATCTTATGGGTTATGGTATGGGACATAATATTAACTATTAGATTATCTTGAGTTCTATCAACTTCCTTTTTTATTCTTCTACTGATTTTAGGAAATACTAAATCCTCATCTTTTTTTATGTGGGAATCATTTAAATATTATAATTTGACATTTTTTACGTCAAATGTTAATATCTCAAAATAAATACATATTTTTTTTTTAATTTTAAAGGTAATAGTGGTGTAGTGGTTAGATGGAACGTTCACTAAATGAACCAACTCGGGTTTGATAATGTTTCTTTTGCAACCACAATGCTTTAGATCGGATCGTTGAAACACGCATTTTCATATGGTTAACATATCACATAACGTGACGCCAACTATAAACAGCTAATGCGCCTCCGCCGCAACGCACGACCATTGGCTACAATCTAGTTATGATTAAAAAGCAATATAAGTCATAAACAAGAGGCTAAATTCACCCCATTTTTACTTTTCATAACTTTTTTCTAATAAAAAAAAGTTTTCAAGTTGTCAAATTTAACCCTTGTAAAAATTCTTATTTTTTATTCTATACATAAATAATTGATATGTATTCGTACAAAACTTTGGATACGACATAGTTATTTAATTAACTTTTTAAACGTTAAAAACCTCATCTAACATTCTAACTATACTTTTTTAATTATAAATATATATTAACACTCAGTTTATACTTTTCTAACTATAAATATATATTAACACTTAGTTTATCTATGTATAATTCTTACTAAATTACGTTGTTTAATTTTATTTGATTATCGAACATAGTCATCTTTGTTTTAATATAACTAACATGTGTGCCTAAAACTTATATAACTAATAACCAGCGCAACACAACATATACGGATCAGCTTTGCTTTGAAAAAAAAGTATAGGCTCTTCTCTCTTTTGTTTACTAAATTTTAATGGTTGAAAATGACCATTTAAACTCCTATCTTCACTTGGCTTCTTTTAACTTTTACACATTTTATTTACTTCTCAGGGTGCTTAATTTCCATAGTTTTCACACCATAATATAAGCATAAAAAGATAACAATCTTTCAGATTACCTATTATCATTCATAGTACATTTTCTTAAGAGTGAATTGCAAGGATTGTCCTTTATCTTTATACCCATTTGCAGGCGTTGTCCTTTATCTTTAAAATTGACGAGTTTTGTACTTTATGTTTTTAAATCATACACATTTTGTCCTTTAGCCATAACCCAGTTAAATTTTTGTGTCAAATCTGGTCATTTGCAATGCACATGAGGGTAAAATTGTCTTTTCACCCTATTCTTTAAAAATACATATAAAAGAAAGAGTTAATTGCTCGGATAGTCCCTGTGGTTTCACGTTTTTTCACGTTTAGTCCCCACCTTTTGAAAATAGCAGGTATACTCCCTATGGTTTGTCATTTTGTTACTCGGATAGTCCCTGGATAGATATCAGTTAGCTTAGAAATAGCTGGTATGCTCCCTATGGTTTGTCATTTTGTTACTAGGATAGTCCCCAGAGTAAATGTCAGGGGACTATCCGAGTAACAAAATGACAAACTATAGGGAGCATACCTGCTATTTTCAAAAGGTGGGGACTAAATGTGAAAAAATGTTAAACCACAGGGACCATCCGGGCAATTAACTCTAAAAGAAAAAAAATATTATATATCATAACAAAATCCCTGTTCTTCCCCAAATCAATCACATTTCAAAACCTTAATTTCTCTTAAACAACCTGCAACAATTCACACCCCATTTCAACTATTCTCCAACCTTTCACCACTGTCTACGCCACACCACTACTCCACCTACCGCCATCAAAGTAGACGCACCAACCACCATCATCCCCACATGAATTCTAAAAACTTTTTGAAAGAAATCTGTTGTTAAACTACAAATTGGTACCCAAAAAAAACAATCAACTCAAAGTCAAATATAATCAACTATTGAACTCATCATGTTCAAGACAATCAAGAAAAAAAAAAACTACAAACAATTCCACCCAAAAATCAACGAAAACTTACAAAATCAGAGAAGGTACCTTGTGGCCATTGAGGTAGAGGTGAAGGAAGATAAAAGGGTTTTGGTTCTTCAACCAATAAATAGTTCAATTCACCGTCTTTATCGCTGCAACAGAAGTCAAATCCGAACATCTTTGGTTCCTAATAACTTGGATTTGCTAATTGATTTGCAGATTAAGTGAAATTGGGTGATGAGTGGGTTGAATTTTGTATTTTGTTCTTCAAGTTCGGCCGTCGTAACAATGCCATTTTGAATCGGATATTGGTTCAAGTCCTGCCGCCGCCACAGATTTAGTTCTTCAAGTCCTACCGCCGCCGCGGATTTAGTTGTTCAACTCCGGTCGTTGTAAGATTGTCATTTCTCCTAAAAACCCAAACCCTAGAGAGAGAGATATATATATGGTACCGGATGATAGTTCCGACCTGTTTCCAATCAATCCGGCCATCTCCTGAGATAGACGATCTGTGATTTGTGGTGTGGTTGGAGGTTGTGGTGGTTGTGATGGAAGGAGGTGGTGGAAGTGGTAGAGGGAGAGAGAGAGACAGGGAGAAAGAGGGAGTTTTAGAGAGAGAAAGAGATAAGAGTTAATATATATTTATTTCTTTTAAGATATTTTTTAAATAACAGGGTAAAAAGACAATTATGCCCTCATGTGCCTTGCACATGATCTGATTTAACTGAACAAACTAACTGGGTTAGGGCTAAAGGACATTCCATGCAAGATTTTGAAACATAAAGTACAAAATTCGTCAATTTTAAAGATAAAGGACAACGCCTGCAAATGGGTATAAAGATAAATGACAATCCTTGCAATTCACTCTTTTCTTAAAGACTCAATGTGTGAATTTAAAACATTAGATAAACAACAAATAAGTCATGTAAGTTTAGTTTATTTGATAACAATCTTTCTGGTTAAATACATTTTCTTACAAACTCAATGTGTGAATGTAAAACATTACATAAATTAGAACCAGTAATTACCACTCAAAATAAACACAATCAAACAAACATACAACACACCTGTTTGGGTTGTTCTTCGGTTTGTACACGTCACCAGTTAGGGCTTGTTGCCGTTGACAGTTACGGTTGGTTGCAGGTGGAGATTTTGATATTGATAGTGCCAAGGGAGGAAATAAGAGTAATAATTCTTAAAAATGAATAGGTATCAGTTTTTTATGTTTAAAAGGGTATTTTTGTCACTATGTTAAAGAAGGGGATATATCATATATTATATGTAATTAAAGTTTTAGGGTGGGTATATATGTAATGGGTAGGGATCCTGTACATTAATCCAGAAGTGTATTATAACACTACATATAACACCATATAAACACCGTATAACACCATATAACACTATGTAACACTATATGACACTATATAACACTATAGCATGTCTATGATAGATGTATAGTGTTATATTTGTTATATAGTGTCATATAGTGTTACATAGTGTTATATGGTGTTACATATTGTTATAAGGGATAGAGGATCCTGTACATTAATCCAGAAGTGTGAGAAGTGTATTATAACACTATATATAACACTATATAACACCATATAAACACCGTATAACACTATGTAACACCATATAACACTATGTAACACTATATAACGCTATATAACAAATATAACACTATATTTTGTCTGATAGCATGTCTATGATAGATGTATAGTGTTATATTTGTTATATAGTGTTGTATAGTGTTACATAGTGTTATATGGTGTTACATAGTGTTATACGGTGTTTATATGGTGTTAAATATAGTGTTATAATACACTTCTCACACTTCTGGATTAATGTACAGGATCCCTACCCCCTCAATCTATAGGTAATTACGGTTGGAATAAAAGGATATATGTAATTTTTCTCAAAAGAAGTTAACGTAGATGCAATTTAAAAAGAATACAAAATAAAACGTTTAACTGTATTTTGTTTAAAATTTCAGAGGGGGGGGGGGGGGGGGCACTAAAAAGGAGAGTGCATATGACACGACAATGATCAAAATTGTTGACTATAAAACACACATGCAAATGCATAAATAACCCAAGTATGTCTTTAAAAACTACTAAGTTGAAATCGAACCACCAAAGCATTAAACTTAACTAAAGCATCAAACCACAAAAATGTTAATTGTTTGTTTCGTTAAATCATTATAATCTTTTGAATAATATTTTTCTTTAAAAACTACGAAGTTGAAAAAAAAATCGAAAAGAGTAACAATTATAATATAAAAATTCAAAAAATAAAAACCCTCTTTGTAAGACAATGAAACAAAAAAATTTAAATAGTTTTTTGAGTTAATAATTAAAAAAAGAAAAAAACTGAGTTAGGGGCTGTTTGTTTACCTGTTAATGGGGCTTTTAATGGTTCAGACCTCTTACTGGTTGAGCACTTAATGGTTCAGACTGTTTGTTTCGTGAGCAAATGTCTGAATGGTTCAGACATTTGCCTCTGAATGGTTAAGATTTATACAGAGTCTGAATGGTTAAGACCTCTAATCTAAATTGGTCAGACATTTGCCTCTGAACGGTTAAGCATTATACAAGCTCTTAATGGTTCAGACCTCTTACTGGTTCAGCACTTAATGGTTCAGACATTTTACTGGTTCAGCACTTAACCATTCAGATGTTGCCAAATAGCCTCTCAATAATTAAAAAAGGCAAGAATAAAAGTTGAAAAGATGCTTAAAAAAACCTAAAAGTTGTTTTGAGCCTCAAAGCGGTCAAGCCAATGGAAGTCAAATTCCAGTCCAAAACCAAGAAGAACATGAATGAATGAAAGAATTAACGGTTAAAAACAAAAAAAAGGTTAAATCAGTCATATTATACGACAATTTATGTATAAATAACCGGTTGATGGTGTCTAAATATCCTAACCCTTTAGTTTTATGTATAAAAAACCGTTTGTTGATGTCCAAATATCCTAACCAAATTTGTAGTAACAAAAACATTACAAATCAATCTGATAGTTTATAACATTTATTAGGCAAAATATATAGTTTAAACCAGAATTTTATGACCTACACAAAAGAAACTTATCATAACATGCATAGAAGTTTGCCTAGATGATCAAAATCACTGACATAAATAGTAATAGAAAACAGCATCTATGAGGATTTGTGTGTGTAATCTCACAAACTAAGAACATATAGTAACGTAAAGGAATCATGTTGAGAAACACAGAAATTTCAAGTTGTACCAGTTAAATCGCATTAATTCAACATATAAAGTGAAAATAAGATATGTTTTAAATACCTGAAAGAGGGAAAAGCTAAATAACAAAGTTGAACTACTGTTGAAGGTTGTTGAAGGCTGTAGTAATTTGTTGAATAAGATTTTTAGATAGAGAGAGAGAGTCAAGCAACCCTAAATGTCACATCCAGATTTCCCAGTGGACCCGGACTTAGGGTTAATGCGTGACGATTGATAACAGATATTCACATATAGCACAGCGGAAGTCTTGGGGTTATAAATTACATATTACAAAGTACAATCATCCGAAAATTCAAAATAAATATACAGACCGAAAGTACTAAAAGATCCACAGGCGGATCGAAAATAACAAAAGAAACTTTAGACTACCAGGCCTTACGTGGAGTCGCAAATTCCAATATGCATAACCTGTCACACCCCAACCGAAGGCGGCAACCTCGGGGCATAACAACTTCATTTTTCATCATGGTTTCTATTTTTAGTTTTACGGTTTGTACTTTGAGCTTTAGTGAGTTGTACCACCTAACAATTTTTTCTTTTATTCTTGTATTTTTTAACCCAATACTTTTAGTTTTACAATTTAAACCCACACTTTTTATTACAACTTTGTTCCCCTATATACTTTTCATCTTTTACGAATTTTTAGGCTTACGTTTCGGTCTAAATTTTGCGAGTTTACACGTCGCAATGTGCGTGTGAGGTTCAACGTTTTTACGTCTATTTTTTCTCGTTTAACATCCCCATTGCAACATACATACGGGTCCTTGATCGACTTAGTTATTATTTCTCGTTTTTACGCCTATTTTTTCTCGTCACCACTGTTCTGTCTATCTCACGGAGAACAATAACCTCGTTACACATGAGTGTTAGATTTGTTACTCAAAAAATTGTTTATTATTATTTTTTTTAAATATGGTCTGCGCTTTTTTGATTTTTTTTATGTTCAAAACAATTAACATGTATATTATATTTGTGATTTCTTTAAAAAAAATATTAGGCGGTTAGCCCTTGTCCGGTCGGTCAGCTGTTCGAGATGATGGTTCGTGTTTAACCCGAGATCGGTTGTCTCGTTGATAGAACTCAGATCTTGAACCGACACAACACTAAGAAAGAGTAGAAGATCAGAATGAGCTCCGATTCTATCAGTTTTGAGTGCATTGAGTGTAAAAGAGTTGAAAGAAAGTTAGAAACCATCTTTCAATCCTTTTCACCATGAATATGTTCAGATCTATGCAAGATCTTTGTTTATTCATGTGGAAATCGTCCAGATGTAAGTTGTTCTTGATGGATTGAAGCCAAAATGTGAAGTTCATACGAACCTCATGATGACATCACCCTAGAACACCTCAAATCTACTGATTTCACGGTTAAAAGTTAAGATTCAAAAGATAGAAAGGTGAAGGAGTGCGTGTAGATCATAGAAGTACAAGATTTAGGTTGAAAACTTACAAGAATCGCGAGGAATCGAGAGAAAGAAGAGCTTGAGTGCGGCTGGGTCGAGTGAGAGCTGTCACATCACAAATGATGTGACAGGTTGGTATTTATAGGGTTTCCCAAAAAGGAAAGTGTGCAGAGGATCGAGTGGGTCACCGATCGGGTGGCGGTCCGATCCGGTGGCAATCCGATCGGATGGCCATCCGATCGAGTTGTCACTCGATTGAGTGGCTCCGACGTTTAGAGTTTCGATGTTTCGCTTCGTGCGTTGAGTTTTGCGATGCGATTCAGCGAGCGATGCGATAGAACTACCCATTAATTTCACATTTAATCCCAACTACTATATCTAACATTCAATCACTATAATTAACTTGCGTTTATCGTCTGTGATTCGATTGCGATTGCGTTTCGATTAATCACCAACATAAACATAAATAAACATGCACAAGTAACACATCAGTAATACACACACGTAAAACAATATCCAGAACGCATAATTCGGGTAGCGAATGCGATTGCGATGTGATAGGCAATAAGCGATAAAACATGCGATAAATAGCTATCAAACCTCGATTATTACAAGTACTCCACATAATACAACTAAAGCGATAAAATAAATAGATTATCTATAAGTCAAAGAAGTCAAAACAGGAGTTGAGCGAGGAGTGACAGATCGCAATTAGCAATCTTTTCTTCCTTTGACTTCAATTGTAACGCCCCGCGTTTTCATACTTTCTATATTTAGAAACCATCGTTTGTAAAACGATTTTTGGAAACTTCGAAGTCTTGTAATCGTTCTTTCATTAAAAGCAATGCAAAATCCGAGACTTGAATCATGAATAAAACCCGTATTTTGTTACAAATATGTTATACATACTTTAAATATGCTCGTATGTTCGAAACGGTGAATCGATTGATACTTATTCGTTATTTTTGGAAACAATATGCTAAACTTGTAAATACATGAAACTTACGCATAAAACGTGTTTTGAACATAAACGACACTTGATTTCGACACTTTTACACTCCATTATACTTAGTTTATACTCCTCATACTTGAAATGTTCTTAAAATATGCTTTTGTGGCAAGAATAGTCCTTAAAAGTCCCAAAAACACCAAAATAGGAAGTCTGGGGGCTAAAGTGTAAATTCTGAAACTTATGTCATATAACCAACCCCCGGGCGGCCCGCTTTAACTTACTGAATATCTAATGCGGGCCGCATTAGCTTCACATTCGGAGAAAACACACCAGGTCGCGATTTGTGCACGAAATCCTAACTTCCAAACCTCCCCAATCACCATTTATCCACCTCTAAACACCCCCAATCACCTCCATACTCTTCCATTATAAATACAACTCTCCTCCAACCCTTTTTACACTTTCACAACTCATTACATCCCACAAAATCACTCTAATTCTGCTGTAAATCTGAGTTTAGGACAGATTCATACACTCCCACAAAAGTGAGTGTAACTTGCTTGTTTTGAATCCAAATCACTTGATTCTTTCTTCTACTTCTTTAGTACATCCTTGGGCTTGATTCCTTGGTTTCTCCTTGGAGAAATCATGCTTGGAATTGCCCTAAAAAGGACCTAAACTTTCTGTTTTGTTTGATGTTATTCAAAAACTTGTTTAAACTTGTCTAACTTGTGTCTAACACATCTCATACCTATGTCCCAATGCTTACAACCCCTCTTATGGTTGATTAAGCTTAAAAACAAGGTTGAGACACTAGAAATCAGAGGATTAAACCTCAAATACTTTCTGTTTTGTTAGGGTATTTCACCCACAAATCATGTCAAGCTTGGATCTTGATGCATGAGTGATTGTGGAACAACTTGGGTTGTTCCAACATAAAATCCTCACATGATTTGATGATTTCTCTTAGTATAGCTTGTTATATTATTGTACCTACCTTAGTTCTTGACCCTCCTTGGTTGTTTTTACACCAAGTGTAGTGGTGAACATACAAGGGGTTCCTAAATGGAAGCTTGTCCTTCCTACCCCATACATGACTTCCATGATAACTAGAGGTGCCTAAATGGAGATTTAATCTCCTACCTCCTACTTGAATTATTGGACTAAATGATATGAAATACTTAACCTAGATATATATACACATCCATTCGAACCTTTAATGTGAACTTGTGTTTATATGTTAAAGTAGTAGAACATCATCTAAGACCTAAACCTTGTTGTGATTCTTATGGGTGTTCAACTCATGAAAACATTATCATAACCCTTGTGGTTACCAAGTGTCATACAAGTGTTAAGTGTTGAAGATAATTATTTTCACATGTTATTCTCATATCTTATTTTTATGTTGTTTTAAATACCGAATCTCGACTCTAAACATACTTGAACCTTAACCCTTACACATTCAATCTTTAACCTCATCAACTCGTCAATAATTGGATAATTGGAAAGCATATGCAAACCTTGTGAGTATACTCGTATTTTTCCCCTCTTTACTTTTACCACTTTTGGGGTGTAACATGTTTATCTATCAACAACTTACACATGAACTTTTTGCTTAAACATATGAACATTCTTATTAACATGCTTGTATACGTGATGGCTTGATACTTTAAACTTGGATTAATCTTATGTGTTGAACTTATCATTAACTTGTACGAGCCAAACCGTGACATATGTAGCGCTATAGGATTAACGACCCGCCCCTTTATCTCGGTAATGTCATGAGCATATTGCGTTTTCTTGGTTTGATATGTTAGACACATACCGTGTTTTTATGTTTATCTTGAATCACATGCTTGCTATAAGGAATTGTTCAAAACTTATCTTTTACTATGTACGTACCAAACTTGTATACTCGCCATTGCTTTTGCATTGAATTGTATTTTTAAACATGTTACAGGTTGATGATGATGGAACTATGAAAAGAAGTAGCATTGATGCCTAGATACACATATAGACGTTAGGTTTAATATGTTGTATTAATTTTGCTCATGTTGTTATGTACTTCTTTGAACTTGTTGTATTTGAATTTCTTGTAACGTTGACAATCCCTTTATGGAATGAAATCGGTTTATTAAATATTGTCACAAATAGCGTTATGATGTCTCTAGCAATCTTCACACTTCGTCTCATCCCGATGTTTCCGCCATTGGTTGGGGTGTGACAGATTGGTATCAGAGCCATAACTATAGGGAATTAGGAAAAGTAGGAATGCTTTTACCTAGTCTATAGTTTTAAAGCCTTATCGTATGTTTTGCTTGAACTACTACATGATACTTTAATTGTCCCTTATTTATGCTCTCTTAGACATGTATGTTACTCATGTGTAATACTTGACATGTTATTCTTACGCATTAATGCTTGTTTAATTATGTGTTAATACTTGTTACATTGATCAATTCTTTATGTGTTATTCTTGACATATTTCTCTATGTTTTATACTTGTTTTATCATTTCACTATTTAAGTACCATTCTTGATATGCTTTCTTATGTGTTTATACGGGTTCGTGTATTTCCGTTGACCTACATTTCCCTCATGCATTTTACTTTTATTTTAAACCCGACAACACTCATATTACAAAAAAAAAAAAAAGACGACTTCACCAAAATAGGCGTGAAACCCACAATTTGGTGAATGACTCTCGATCTTTCTACCTTTCTTTCTTACACGAAATTCACCACCAAGTTAGGAGTGAAATCCACACCTTGATGGAGAAATTCAAATTTAAAATTCTAGTGGACCCTCGCCAAAGTGTCGAAATTAACTTTTGACCCGACGAGTACCAACCACACTTAGGATACTAAATCGCCAAGTTAGGGGTGAAACCCGCACCTCGTCGACTAGTTCCACTCCTTGATTTTCATTAATCCCGCCAAGTCTCGAAATTTCAATTGAATTGGGGACATGTAGTAACTGGAAGGGTAAATACCGTCAACCGACTTGTCGGCGAGAGTATTTCACCTATTAGGCCAAAGCATGCTCCTCAAGTTCGAAAGACTTTTCGACTACTTTGGTTAGTCAAAAGTTCCATTTTGGAACCATCCGAATTTTAATCAAGCGTGTGTTTCTATTATTTATTTTATATGATGCAATCTTTCAAATTCGAATTTACCTTCGATATTTCCTTCTCACACACACAACATATTGAATCTTTTCCATACATTTATACATATGCATGATTTCATGTAATTTAAATTCATATTCCTTGTAACGACAAGTGGAGACATATCCTCGAGATTGGAGTGATTTCCTTACCTTGACGATTAACTCCACTCCCCTTTTCTTAAAACGACCTCACCAACGAGTTAGGGGTGATTCCCTTACCTAGGTGATCGTTACCAAAACGTCTCTTCAAAATATCTTATTATGCAAACTCGATCATGTTTTATACCTAAATTATTTATCATTATTCAAAATACATACGTATACGATTTCAAAATACATTGTTTTATCAAGCGTACTTTCTATCCTACAACCTATTTTCACTTAACTCTTATACACGGATTCTTAACTTATCTTAAACGTTTTACTACACAAATTTCCAAACCTTACGAAATGCTACCTATCACTTTAATCGATCAAACAAATCTCTTGCCCATGAACTTCATATTCGACTTAATCACTAAAACGCACCCATGATATATATCACCAAACTAAAGACTTTCATTCTCAATCGGAGGATCAAACCAACCTTTCTGTTACACCTATAAGATCTTATGGATGTTATATGATCGTTTTACCAAAGATTCTTTTCACATCAACAAATCATTTGTTAGAACTTTTAACAATCACAAAGTCCTTTTGCTAAAAATTCTTTTCTAAGGATCCTCGTTTTCACAAGAACCTCCTAACTTCATAACTTCTTGTTTAATGAAATGAAATTACTTTCGATTGAAAACCTTTTTACACCAATTTACAAAACACGTGGGCAAGAAGACTTCTTGGAGACCGACCATCCTTGGATTTCGTACACTCTTTTAAAACAAAAGTAGCATTTCCATTTATTACAAAATACATTAGGCTTAACCAATGAGCACCTTATGCCCTTTTTCATATGCAACTATATTCTACCTTTCAAACCAAGCTCAATCTAATTTTGATACGATAAACTCAACGTTTCGTTTAAACAACTATACATGCATATCATCATACACGTTTTAGTCATTTAACGCGACAATTTCACCTATAATCATTCGTATTTACATACTTAACCTTTTGGACGATTTTATACACCTAAATCCGTGATGTTCCAACATACACTATATACGTAATTTTTATTATTCTTACACACACTTATATTCATACGTTTTATTCTTATGCTTATACACATACTACTTATACGTTTTATGGTTATGCTCATACATGCACGCGTATTCATACTTAAACTTATGCTCATACTTTCATTCATACTCATGATCCATACATTCGTACCCATACGCGAGCGTAATCTGAGTGATTCGCTTGCGTGGGTCCCATACATACTTAAGCATGGACTTGCTTACATACTACATTCTTACACGTGCACATTCTTGATTTTCAAATTATGGATACCCTAATTCATACACAACTAGTGCAAGCTATGCGGATCAAGCGACGATCAATATAATCGCGGGTGCACACGGGATTATAGTGATAGGCGTATGAGAACCATAGAGTGTACTACTGTGTATGGTGGGACACGGAACGTAACATGGCACCGAATTCAGAATGGACGTAATGTGGTTAAAACATGGTGGATACGCCGCTGGTACTTCCTATATATAAGTGTTTTCACCATATTACCAAATTTCGTAAAACGTGCCATGAGAAATTCAGTGTTTTGCAGACCTTTTGGACCTAATACAACTTCACACAACTCACAAACGCATTATATCCGATTATCCATGACGAGACTTCATCCTTAACTCACTACGTTCATATATCCAACACTTATGCTATTCTCATACTTGTGCTCTTTAAGAGTCATTCGTTCATTTCATACTCGAATGATTCTCCTTATCCTTTTAATTCATACAAACCTCGTTCACAATCAGACTTGTTTAAACATTCGAGTCCTAACTTACCACGTTACCTATAAAATAGTCTTCCTACTCTAGATTCTTGTGTAACTATACTTAGTATATCTTTAATGCCTTATTTAAAGTGCCAAACCTTCTCGTTTCACTCAATAAACAATCTTCTACAAATGTGATTTCGTTACCACGTCCCATCAAAATACAAACCGTTTGTCAACATCTTCTTTCTTAATACGTCACCTTTTTAAATACGTCGCCAATTTAAGTTACTCAAGGTTGTTAGACTCACTTCACCTGTATACGCACCTACATGTTTTCAACTATGTCAGACACCTCAAATTATTTTAGGCAATAAACTCACTCACAAATTTACCTTGTCGTTCTCCAAAGTTTTGTGCCTTTCAAAATATTTCAAAATTTTCAAGTCTCAAATTTTTACAAAAAACTTTTCAAGTCTACCTCTTGAATAAATTTCGGGACGAAATTTCCTAAAGGAGGGGAGACTGTAACGCCCCGCGTTTTCATACTTTCTATATTTAGAAACCATCGTTTGTAAAACGATTTTTGGAAACTTCGAAGTCTTGTAATCGTTCTTTCATTAAAAGCAATGCAAAATCCGAGACTTGAATCATGAATAAAACCCGTATTTTGTTACAAATATGTTATACATACTTTAAATATGCTCGTATGTTCGAAACGGTGAATCGGTTGATACTTATTCGTTATTTTTGGAAACAATATGCTAAACTTGTAAATACATGGAACTTACGCATAAAACGTGTTTTGAACATAAACGACACTTGATTTCGACACTTTTACACTCCATTATACTTAGTTTATACTCCTCATACTTGAAATGTTCTTAAAATATGCTTTTGTGGCAAGAATAGTCCTTAAAAGTCCCAAAAACACCAAAATAGGAAGTCTGGGGGCTAAAGTGTAAATTCTGAAACTTATGTCATATAACCAACCCCCGGGCGGCCCGCTTTAACTTACTGAATATCTAATGCGGGCCGCATTAGCTTCACATTCGGAGAAAACACACCAGGTCGCGATTTGTGCACGAAATCCTAACTTCCAAACCTCCCCAATCACCATTTATCCACCTCTAAACACCCCCAATCACCTCCATACTCTTCCATTATAAATACAACTCTCCTCCAACCCTTTTTACACTTTCACAACTCATTACATCCCACAAAATCACTCTAATTCTGCTGTAAATCTGAGTTTAGGACAGATTCATACACTCCCACAAAAGTGAGTGTAACTTGCTTGTTTTGAATCCAAATCACTTGATTCTTTCTTCTACTTCTTTAGTACATCCTTGGGCTTGATTCCTTGGTTTCTCCTTGGAGAAATCATGCTTGGAATTGCCCTAAAAAGGACCTAAACTTTCTGTTTTGTTTGATGTTATTCAAAAACTTGTTTAAACTTGTCTAACTTGTGTCTAACACATCTCATACCTATGTCCCAATGCTTACAACCCCTCTTATGGTTGATTAAGCTTAAAAACAAGGTTGAGACACTAGAAATCAGAGGATTAAACCTCAAATACTTTCTGTTTTGTTAGGGTATTTCACCCACAAATCATGTCAAGCTTGGATCTTGATGCATGAGTGATTGTGGAACAACTTGGGTTGTTCCAACATAAAATCCTCACATGATTTGATGATTTCTCTTAGTATAGCTTGTTATATTATTGTACCTACCTTAGTTCTTGACCCTCCTTGGTTGTTTTTACACCAAGTGTAGTGGTGAACATACAAGGGGTTCCTAAATGGAAGCTTGTCCTTCCTACCCCATACATGACTTCCATGATAACTAGAGGTGCCTAAATGGAGATTTAATCTCCTACCTCCTACTTGAATTATTGGACTAAATGATATGAAATACTTAACCTAGATATATATACACATCCATTAGAACCTTTAATGTGAACTTGTGTTTATATGTTAAAGTAGTAGAACATCATCTAAGACCTAAACCTTGTTGTGATTCTTATGGGTGTTCAACTCATGAAAACATTATCATAACCCTTGTGGTTACCAAGTGTCATACAAGTGTTAAGTGTTGAAGATAATTATTTTCACATGTTATTCTCATATCTTATTTTTATGTTGTTTTAAATACCGAATCTCGACTCTAAACATACTTGAACCTTAACCCTTACACATTCAATCTTTAACCTCATCAACTCGTCAATAATTGGATAATTGGAAAGCATATGCAAACCTTGTGAGTATACTCGTATTTTTCCCCTCTTTACTTTTACCACTTTTGGGGTGTAACATGTTTATCTATCAACAACTTACACATGAACTTTTTGCTTAAACATATGAACATTCTTATTAACATGCTTGTATACGTGATGGCTTGATACTTTAAACTTGGATTAATCTTATGTGTTGAACTTATCATTAACTTGTACGAGCCAAACCGTGACATATGTAGCGCTATAGGATTAACGACCCGCCCCTTTATCTCGGTAATGTCATGAGCATATTGCGTTTTCTTGGTTTGATATGTTAGACACATACCGTGTTTTTATGTTTATCTTGAATCACATGCTTGCTATAAGGAATTGTTCAAAACTTATCTTTTACTATGTACGTACCAAACTTGTATACTCGCCATTGCTTTTGCATTGAATTGTATTTTTAAACATGTTACAGGTTGATGATGATGGAACTATGAAAAGAAGTAGCATTGATGCCTAGATACACATATAGACGTTAGGTTTAATATGTTGTATTAATTTTGCTCATGTTGTTATGTACTTCTTTGAACTTGTTGTATTTGAATTTCTTGTAACGTTGACAATCCCTTTATGGAATGAAATCGGTTTATTAAATATTGTCACAAATAGCGTTATGATGTCTCTAGCAATCTTCACACTTCGTCTCATCCCGATGTTTCCGCCATTGGTTGGGGTGTGACAGATTGGTATCAGAGCCATAACTATAGGGAATTAGGAAAAGTAGGAATGCTTTTACCTAGTCTATAGTTTTAAAGCCTTATCGTATGTTTTGCTTGAACTACTACATGATACTTTAATTGTCCCTTATTTATGCTCTCTTAGACATGTATGTTACTCATGTGTAATACTTGACATGTTATTCTTACGCATTAATGCTTGTTTAATTATGTGTTAATACTTGTTACATTGATCAATTCTTTATGTGTTATTCTTGACATATTTCTCTATGTTTTATACTTGTTTTATCATTTCACTATTTAAGTACCATTCTTGATATGCTTTCTTATGTGTTTATACGGGTTCGTGTATTTCCGTTGACCTACATTTCCCTCATGCATTTTACTTTTATTTTAAACCCGACAACACTCATATTACAAAAAAAAAAAAAGACGACTTCACCAAAATAGGCGTGAAACCCACAATTTGGTGAATGACTCTCGATCTTTCTACCTTTCTTTCTTACACGAAATTCACCACCAAGTTAGGAGTGAAATCCACACCTTGATGGAGAAATTCAAATTTAAAATTCTAGTGGACCCTCGCCAAAGTGTCGAAATTAACTTTTGACCCGACGAGTACCAACCACACTTAGGATACTAAATCGCCAAGTTAGGGGTGAAACCCGCACCTCGTCGACTAGTTCCACTCCTTGATTTTCATTAATCCCGCCAAGTCTCGAAATTTCAATTGAATTGGGGACATGTAGTAACTGGAAGGGTAAATACCGTCAACCGACTTGTCGGCGAGAGTATTTCACCTATTAGGCCAAAGCATGCTCCTCAAGTTCGAAAGACTTTTCGACTACTTTGGTTAGTCAAAAGTTCCATTTTGGAACCATCCGAATTTTAATCAAGCGTGTGTTTCTATTATTTATTTTATATGATGCAATCTTTCAAATTCGAATTTACCTTCGATATTTCCTTCTCACACACACAACATATTGAATCTTTTCCATACATTTATACATATGCATGATTTCATGTAATTTAAATTCATATTCCTTGTAACGACAAGTGGAGACATATCCTCGAGATTGGAGTGATTTCCTTACCTTGACGATTAACTCCACTCCCCTTTTCTTAAAACGACCTCACCAACGAGTTAGGGGTGATTCCCTTACCTAGGTGATCGTTACCAAAACGTCTCTTCAAAATATCTTATTATGCAAACTCGATCATGTTTTATACCTAAATTATTTATCATTATTCAAAATACATACGTATACGATTTCAAAATACATTGTTTTATCAAGCGTACTTTCTATCCTACAACCTATTTTCACTTAACTCTTATACACGGATTCTTAACTTATCTTAAACGTTTTACTACACAAATTTCCAAACCTTACGAAATGCTACCTATCACTTTAATCGATCAAACAAATCTCTTGCCCATGAACTTCATATTCGACTTAATCACTAAAACGCACCCATGATATATATCACCAAACTAAAGACTTTCATTCTCAATCGGAGGATCAAACCAACCTTTCTGTTACACCTATAAGATCTTATGGATGTTATATGATCGTTTTACCAAAGATTCTTTTCACATCAACAAATCATTTGTTAGAACTTTTAACAATCACAAAGTCCTTTTGCTAAAAATTCTTTTCTAAGGATCCTCGTTTTCACAAGAACCTCCTAACTTCATAACTTCTTGTTTAATGAAATGAAATTACTTTCGATTGAAAACCTTTTTACACCAATTTACAAAACACGTGGGCAAGAAGACTTCTTGGAGACCGACCATCCTTGGATTTCGTACACTCTTTTAAAACAAAAGTAGCATTTCCATTTATTACAAAATACATTAGGCTTAACCAATGAGCACCTTATGCCCTTTTTCATATGCAACTATATTCTACCTTTCAAACCAAGCTCAATCTAATTTTGATACGATAAACTCAACGTTTCGTTTAAACAACTATACATGCATATCATCATACACGTTTTAGTCATTTAACGCGACAATTTCACCTATAATCATTCGTATTTACATACTTAACCTTTTGGACGATTTTATACACCTAAATCCGTGATGTTCCAACATACACTATATACGTAATTTTTATTATTCTTACACACACTTATATTCATACGTTTTATTCTTATGCTTATACACATACTACTTATACGTTTTATGGTTATGCTCATACATGCACGCGTATTCATACTTAAACTTATGCTCATACTTTCATTCATACTCATGATCCATACATTCGTACCCATACGCGAGCGTAATCTGAGTGATTCGCTTGCGTGGGTCCCATACATACTTAAGCATGGACTTGCTTACATACTACATTCTTACACGTGCACATTCTTGATTTTCAAATTATGGATACCCTAATTCATACACAACTAGTGCAAGCTATGCGGATCAAGCGACGATCAATATAATCGCGGGTGCACACGGGATTATAGTGATAGGCGTATGAGAACCATAGAGTGTACTACTGTGTATGGTGGGACACGGAACGTAACATGGCACCGAATTCAGAATGGACGTAATGTGGTTAAAACATGGTGGATACGCCGCTGGTACTTCCTATATATAAGTGTTTTCACCATATTACCAAATTTCGTAAAACGTGCCATGAGAAATTCAGTGTTTTGCAGACCTTTTGGACCTAATACAACTTCACACAACTCACAAACGCATTATATCCGATTATCCATGACGAGACTTCATCCTTAACTCACTACGTTCATATATCCAACACTTATGCTATTCTCATACTTGTGCTCTTTAAGAGTCATTCGTTCATTTCATACTCGAATGATTCTCCTTATCCTTTTAATTCATACAAACCTCGTTCACAATCAGACTTGTTTAAACATTCGAGTCCTAACTTACCACGTTACCTATAAAATAGTCTTCCTACTCTAGATTCTTGTGTAACTATACTTAGTATATCTTTAATGCCTTATTTAAAGTGCCAAACCTTCTCGTTTCACTCAATAAACAATCTTCTACAAATGTGATTTCGTTACCACGTCCCATCAAAATACAAACCGTTTGTCAACATCTTCTTTCTTAATACGTCACCTTTTTAAATACGTCGCCAATTTAAGTTACTCAAGGTTGTTAGACTCACTTCACCTGTATACGCACCTACATGTTTTCAACTATGTCAGACACCTCAAATTATTTTAGGCAATAAACTCACTCACAAATTTACCTTGTCGTTCTCCAAAGTTTTGTGCCTTTCAAAATATTTCAAAATTTTCAAGTCTCAAATTTTTACAAAAAACTTTTCAAGTCTACCTCTTGAATAAATTTCGGGACGAAATTTCCTAAAGGAGGGGAGACTGTAACGCCCCGCGTTTTCATACTTTCTATATTTAGAAACCATCGTTTGTAAAACGATTTTTGGAAACTTCGAAGTCTTGTAATCGTTCTTTCATTAAAAGCAATGCAAAATCCGAGACTTGAATCATGAATAAAACCCGTATTTTGTTACAAATATGTTATACATACTTTAAATATGCTCGTATGTTCGAAACGGTGAATCGGTTGATACTTATTCGTTATTTTTGGAAACAATATGCTAAACTTGTAAATACATGGAACTTACGCATAAAACGTGTTTTGAACATAAACGACACTTGATTTCGACACTTTTACACTCCATTATACTTAGTTTATACTCCTCATACTTGAAATGTTCTTAAAATATGCTTTTGTGGCAAGAATAGTCCTTAAAAGTCCCAAAAACACCAAAATAGGAAGTCTGGGGGCTAAAGTGTAAATTCTGAAACTTATGTCATATAACCAACCCCCGGGCGGCCCGCTTTAACTTACTGAATATCTAATGCGGGCCGCATTAGCTTCACATTCGGAGAAAACACACCAGGTCGCGATTTGTGCACGAAATCCTAACTTCCAAACCTCCCCAATCACCATTTATCCACCTCTAAACACCCCCAATCACCTCCATACTCTTCCATTATAAATACAACTCTCCTCCAACCCTTTTTACACTTTCACAACTCATTACATCCCACAAAATCACTCTAATTCTGCTGTAAATCTGAGTTTAGGACAGATTCATACACTCCCACAAAAGTGAGTGTAACTTGCTTGTTTTGAATCCAAATCACTTGATTCTTTCTTCTACTTCTTTAGTACATCCTTGGGCTTGATTCCTTGGTTTCTCCTTGGAGAAATCATGCTTGGAATTGCCCTAAAAAGGACCTAAACTTTCTGTTTTGTTTGATGTTATTCAAAAACTTGTTTAAACTTGTCTAACTTGTGTCTAACACATCTCATACCTATGTCCCAATGCTTACAACCCCTCTTATGGTTGATTAAGCTTAAAAACAAGGTTGAGACACTAGAAATCAGAGGATTAAACCTCAAATACTTTCTGTTTTGTTAGGGTATTTCACCCACAAATCATGTCAAGCTTGGATCTTGATGCATGAGTGATTGTGGAACAACTTGGGTTGTTCCAACATAAAATCCTCACATGATTTGATGATTTCTCTTAGTATAGCTTGTTATATTATTGTACCTACCTTAGTTCTTGACCCTCCTTGGTTGTTTTTACACCAAGTGTAGTGGTGAACATACAAGGGGTTCCTAAATGGAAGCTTGTCCTTCCTACCCCATACATGACTTCCATGATAACTAGAGGTGCCTAAATGGAGATTTAATCTCCTACCTCCTACTTGAATTATTGGACTAAATGATATGAAATACTTAACCTAGATATATATACACATCCATTCGAACCTTTAATGTGAACTTGTGTTTATATGTTAAAGTAGTAGAACATCATCTAAGACCTAAACCTTGTTGTGATTCTTATGGGTGTTCAACTCATGAAAACATTATCATAACCCTTGTGGTTACCAAGTGTCATACAAGTGTTAAGTGTTGAAGATAATTATTTTCACATGTTATTCTCATATCTTATTTTTATGTTGTTTTAAATACCGAATCTCGACTCTAAACATACTTGAACCTTAACCCTTACACATTCAATCTTTAACCTCATCAACTCGTCAATAATTGGATAATTGGAAAGCATATGCAAACCTTGTGAGTATACTCGTATTTTTCCCCTCTTTACTTTTACCACTTTTGGGGTGTAACATGTTTATCTATCAACAACTTACACATGAACTTTTTGCTTAAACATATGAACATTCTTATTAACATGCTTGTATACGTGATGGCTTGATACTTTAAACTTGGATTAATCTTATGTGTTGAACTTATCATTAACTTGTACGAGCCAAACCGTGACATATGTAGCGCTATAGGATTAACGACCCGCCCCTTTATCTCGGTAATGTCATGAGCATATTGCGTTTTCTTGGTTTGATATGTTAGACACATACCGTGTTTTTATGTTTATCTTGAATCACATGCTTGCTATAAGGAATTGTTCAAAACTTATCTTTTACTATGTACGTACCAAACTTGTATACTCGCCATTGCTTTTGCATTGAATTGTATTTTTAAACATGTTACAGGTTGATGATGATGGAACTATGAAAAGAAGTAGCATTGATGCCTAGATACACATATAGACGTTAGGTTTAATATGTTGTATTAATTTTGCTCATGTTGTTATGTACTTCTTTGAACTTGTTGTATTTGAATTTCTTGTAACGTTGACAATCCCTTTATGGAATGAAATCGGTTTATTAAATATTGTCACAAATAGCGTTATGATGTCTCTAGCAATCTTCACACTTCGTCTCATCCCGATGTTTCCGCCATTGGTTGGGGTGTGACAGATTGGTATCAGAGCCATAACTATAGGGAATTAGGAAAAGTAGGAATGCTTTTACCTAGTCTATAGTTTTAAAGCCTTATCGTATGTTTTGCTTGAACTACTACATGATACTTTAATTGTCCCTTATTTATGCTCTCTTAGACATGTATGTTACTCATGTGTAATACTTGACATGTTATTCTTACGCATTAATGCTTGTTTAATTATGTGTTAATACTTGTTACATTGATCAATTCTTTATGTGTTATTCTTGACATATTTCTCTATGTTTTATACTTGTTTTATCATTTCACTATTTAAGTACCATTCTTGATATGCTTTCTTATGTGTTTATACGGGTTCGTGTATTTCCGTTGACCTACATTTCCCTCATGCATTTTACTTTTATTTTAAACCCGACAACACTCATATTACAAAAAAAAAAAAAAGACGACTTCACCAAAATAGGCGTGAAACCCACAATTTGGTGAATGACTCTCGATCTTTCTACCTTTCTTTCTTACACGAAATTCACCACCAAGTTAGGAGTGAAATCCACACCTTGATGGAGAAATTCAAATTTAAAATTCTAGTGGACCCTCGCCAAAGTGTCGAAATTAACTTTTGACCCGACGAGTACCAACCACACTTAGGATACTAAATCGCCAAGTTAGGGGTGAAACCCGCACCTCGTCGACTAGTTCCACTCCTTGATTTTCATTAATCCCGCCAAGTCTCGAAATTTCAATTGAATTGGGGACATGTAGTAACTGGAAGGGTAAATACCGTCAACCGACTTGTCGGCGAGAGTATTTCACCTATTAGGCCAAAGCATGCTCCTCAAGTTCGAAAGACTTTTCGACTACTTTGGTTAGTCAAAAGTTCCATTTTGGAACCATCCGAATTTTAATCAAGCGTGTGTTTCTATTATTTATTTTATATGATGCAATCTTTCAAATTCGAATTTACCTTCGATATTTCCTTCTCACACACACAACATATTGAATCTTTTCCATACATTTATACATATGCATGATTTCATGTAATTTAAATTCATATTCCTTGTAACGACAAGTGGAGACATATCCTCGAGATTGGAGTGATTTCCTTACCTTGACGATTAACTCCACTCCCCTTTTCTTAAAACGACCTCACCAACGAGTTAGGGGTGATTCCCTTACCTAGGTGATCGTTACCAAAACGTCTCTTCAAAATATCTTATTATGCAAACTCGATCATGTTTTATACCTAAATTATTTATCATTATTCAAAATACATACGTATACGATTTCAAAATACATTGTTTTATCAAGCGTACTTTCTATCCTACAACCTATTTTCACTTAACTCTTATACACGGATTCTTAACTTATCTTAAACGTTTTACTACACAAATTTCCAAACCTTACGAAATGCTACCTATCACTTTAATCGATCAAACAAATCTCTTGCCCATGAACTTCATATTCGACTTAATCACTAAAACGCACCCATGATATATATCACCAAACTAAAGACTTTCATTCTCAATCGGAGGATCAAACCAACCTTTCTGTTACACCTATAAGATCTTATGGATGTTATATGATCGTTTTACCAAAGATTCTTTTCACATCAACAAATCATTTGTTAGAACTTTTAACAATCACAAAGTCCTTTTGCTAAAAATTCTTTTCTAAGGATCCTCGTTTTCACAAGAACCTCCTAACTTCATAACTTCTTGTTTAATGAAATGAAATTACTTTCGATTGAAAACCTTTTTACACCAATTTACAAAACACGTGGGCAAGAAGACTTCTTGGAGACCGACCATCCTTGGATTTCGTACACTCTTTTAAAACAAAAGTAGCATTTCCATTTATTACAAAATACATTAGGCTTAACCAATGAGCACCTTATGCCCTTTTTCATATGCAACTATATTCTACCTTTCAAACCAAGCTCAATCTAATTTTGATACGATAAACTCAACGTTTCGTTTAAACAACTATACATGCATATCATCATACACGTTTTAGTCATTTAACGCGACAATTTCACCTATAATCATTCGTATTTACATACTTAACCTTTTGGACGATTTTATACACCTAAATCCGTGATGTTCCAACATACACTATATACGTAATTTTTATTATTCTTACACACACTTATATTCATACGTTTTATTCTTATGCTTATACACATACTACTTATACGTTTTATGGTTATGCTCATACATGCACGCGTATTCATACTTAAACTTATGCTCATACTTTCATTCATACTCATGATCCATACATTCGTACCCATACGCGAGCGTAATCTGAGTGATTCGCTTGCGTGGGTCCCATACATACTTAAGCATGGACTTGCTTACATACTACATTCTTACACGTGCACATTCTTGATTTTCAAATTATGGATACCCTAATTCATACACAACTAGTGCAAGCTATGCGGATCAAGCGACGATCAATATAATCGCGGGTGCACACGGGATTATAGTGATAGGCGTATGAGAACCATAGAGTGTACTACTGTGTATGGTGGGACACGGAACGTAACATGGCACCGAATTCAGAATGGACGTAATGTGGTTAAAACATGGTGGATACGCCGCTGGTACTTCCTATATATAAGTGTTTTCACCATATTACCAAATTTCGTAAAACGTGCCATGAGAAATTCAGTGTTTTGCAGACCTTTTGGACCTAATACAACTTCACACAACTCACAAACGCATTATATCCGATTATCCATGACGAGACTTCATCCTTAACTCACTACGTTCATATATCCAACACTTATGCTATTCTCATACTTGTGCTCTTTAAGAGTCATTCGTTCATTTCATACTCGAATGATTCTCCTTATCCTTTTAATTCATACAAACCTCGTTCACAATCAGACTTGTTTAAACATTCGAGTCCTAACTTACCACGTTACCTATAAAATAGTCTTCCTACTCTAGATTCTTGTGTAACTATACTTAGTATATCTTTAATGCCTTATTTAAAGTGCCAAACCTTCTCGTTTCACTCAATAAACAATCTTCTACAAATGTGATTTCGTTACCACGTCCCATCAAAATACAAACCGTTTGTCAACATCTTCTTTCTTAATACGTCACCTTTTTAAATACGTCGCCAATTTAAGTTACTCAAGGTTGTTAGACTCACTTCACCTGTATACGCACCTACATGTTTTCAACTATGTCAGACACCTCAAATTATTTTAGGCAATAAACTCACTCACAAATTTACCTTGTCGTTCTCCAAAGTTTTGTGCCTTTCAAAATATTTCAAAATTTTCAAGTCTCAAATTTTTACAAAAAACTTTTCAAGTCTACCTCTTGAATAAATTTCGGGACGAAATTTCCTAAAGGAGGGGAGACTGTAACGCCCCGCGTTTTCATACTTTCTATATTTAGAAACCATCGTTTGTAAAACGATTTTTGGAAACTTCGAAGTCTTGTAATCGTTCTTTCATTAAAAGCAATGCAAAATCCGAGACTTGAATCATGAATAAAACCCGTATTTTGTTACAAATATGTTATACATACTTTAAATATGCTCGTATGTTCGAAACGGTGAATCGGTTGATACTTATTCGTTATTTTTGGAAACAATATGCTAAACTTGTAAATACATGGAACTTACGCATAAAACGTGTTTTGAACATAAACGACACTTGATTTCGACACTTTTACACTCCATTATACTTAGTTTATACTCCTCATACTTGAAATGTTCTTAAAATATGCTTTTGTGGCAAGAATAGTCCTTAAAAGTCCCAAAAACACCAAAATAGGAAGTCTGGGGGCTAAAGTGTAAATTCTGAAACTTATGTCATATAACCAACCCCCGGGCGGCCCGCTTTAACTTACTGAATATCTAATGCGGGCCGCATTAGCTTCACATTCGGAGAAAACACACCAGGTCGCGATTTGTGCACGAAATCCTAACTTCCAAACCTCCCCAATCACCATTTATCCACCTCTAAACACCCCCAATCACCTCCATACTCTTCCATTATAAATACAACTCTCCTCCAACCCTTTTTACACTTTCACAACTCATTACATCCCACAAAATCACTCTAATTCTGCTGTAAATCTGAGTTTAGGACAGATTCATACACTCCCACAAAAGTGAGTGTAACTTGCTTGTTTTGAATCCAAATCACTTGATTCTTTCTTCTACTTCTTTAGTACATCCTTGGGCTTGATTCCTTGGTTTCTCCTTGGAGAAATCATGCTTGGAATTGCCCTAAAAAGGACCTAAACTTTCTGTTTTGTTTGATGTTATTCAAAAACTTGTTTAAACTTGTCTAACTTGTGTCTAACACATCTCATACCTATGTCCCAATGCTTACAACCCCTCTTATGGTTGATTAAGCTTAAAAACAAGGTTGAGACACTAGAAATCAGAGGATTAAACCTCAAATACTTTCTGTTTTGTTAGGGTATTTCACCCACAAATCATGTCAAGCTTGGATCTTGATGCATGAGTGATTGTGGAACAACTTGGGTTGTTCCAACATAAAATCCTCACATGATTTGATGATTTCTCTTAGTATAGCTTGTTATATTATTGTACCTACCTTAGTTCTTGACCCTCCTTGGTTGTTTTTACACCAAGTGTAGTGGTGAACATACAAGGGGTTCCTAAATGGAAGCTTGTCCTTCCTACCCCATACATGACTTCCATGATAACTAGAGGTGCCTAAATGGAGATTTAATCTCCTACCTCCTACTTGAATTATTGGACTAAATGATATGAAATACTTAACCTAGATATATATACACATCCATTAGAACCTTTAATGTGAACTTGTGTTTATATGTTAAAGTAGTAGAACATCATCTAAGACCTAAACCTTGTTGTGATTCTTATGGGTGTTCAACTCATGAAAACATTATCATAACCCTTGTGGTTACCAAGTGTCATACAAGTGTTAAGTGTTGAAGATAATTATTTTCACATGTTATTCTCATATCTTATTTTTATGTTGTTTTAAATACCGAATCTCGACTCTAAACATACTTGAACCTTAACCCTTACACATTCAATCTTTAACCTCATCAACTCGTCAATAATTGGATAATTGGAAAGCATATGCAAACCTTGTGAGTATACTCGTATTTTTCCCCTCTTTACTTTTACCACTTTTGGGGTGTAACATGTTTATCTATCAACAACTTACACATGAACTTTTTGCTTAAACATATGAACATTCTTATTAACATGCTTGTATACGTGATGGCTTGATACTTTAAACTTGGATTAATCTTATGTGTTGAACTTATCATTAACTTGTACGAGCCAAACCGTGACATATGTAGCGCTATAGGATTAACGACCCGCCCCTTTATCTCGGTAATGTCATGAGCATATTGCGTTTTCTTGGTTTGATATGTTAGACACATACCGTGTTTTTATGTTTATCTTGAATCACATGCTTGCTATAAGGAATTGTTCAAAACTTATCTTTTACTATGTACGTACCAAACTTGTATACTCGCCATTGCTTTTGCATTGAATTGTATTTTTAAACATGTTACAGGTTGATGATGATGGAACTATGAAAAGAAGTAGCATTGATGCCTAGATACACATATAGACGTTAGGTTTAATATGTTGTATTAATTTTGCTCATGTTGTTATGTACTTCTTTGAACTTGTTGTATTTGAATTTCTTGTAACGTTGACAATCCCTTTATGGAATGAAATCGGTTTATTAAATATTGTCACAAATAGCGTTATGATGTCTCTAGCAATCTTCACACTTCGTCTCATCCCGATGTTTCCGCCATTGGTTGGGGTGTGACAGATTGGTATCAGAGCCATAACTATAGGGAATTAGGAAAAGTAGGAATGCTTTTACCTAGTCTATAGTTTTAAAGCCTTATCGTATGTTTTGCTTGAACTACTACATGATACTTTAATTGTCCCTTATTTATGCTCTCTTAGACATGTATGTTACTCATGTGTAATACTTGACATGTTATTCTTACGCATTAATGCTTGTTTAATTATGTGTTAATACTTGTTACATTGATCAATTCTTTATGTGTTATTCTTGACATATTTCTCTATGTTTTATACTTGTTTTATCATTTCACTATTTAAGTACCATTCTTGATATGCTTTCTTATGTGTTTATACGGGTTCGTGTATTTCCGTTGACCTACATTTCCCTCATGCATTTTACTTTTATTTTAAACCCGACAACACTCATATTACAAAAAAAAAAAAAAAGACGACTTCACCAAAATAGGCGTGAAACCCACAATTTGGTGAATGACTCTCGATCTTTCTACCTTTCTTTCTTACACGAAATTCACCACCAAGTTAGGAGTGAAATCCACACCTTGATGGAGAAATTCAAATTTAAAATTCTAGTGGACCCTCGCCAAAGTGTCGAAATTAACTTTTGACCCGACGAGTACCAACCACACTTAGGATACTAAATCGCCAAGTTAGGGGTGAAACCCGCACCTCGTCGACTAGTTCCACTCCTTGATTTTCATTAATCCCGCCAAGTCTCGAAATTTCAATTGAATTGGGGACATGTAGTAACTGGAAGGGTAAATACCGTCAACCGACTTGTCGGCGAGAGTATTTCACCTATTAGGCCAAAGCATGCTCCTCAAGTTCGAAAGACTTTTCGACTACTTTGGTTAGTCAAAAGTTCCGTTTTGGAACCATCCGAATTTTAATCAAGCGTGTGTTTCTATTATTTATTTTATATGATGCAATCTTTCAAATTCGAATTTACCTTCGATATTTCCTTCTCACACACACAACATATTGAATCTTTTCCATACATTTATACATATGCATGATTTCATGTAATTTAAATTCATATTCCTTGTAACGACAAGTGGAGACATATCCTCGAGATTGGAGTGATTTCCTTACCTTGACGATTAACTCCACTCCCCTTTTCTTAAAACGACCTCACCAACGAGTTAGGGGTGATTCCCTTACCTAGGTGATCGTTACCAAAACGTCTCTTCAAAATATCTTATTATGCAAACTCGATCATGTTTTATACCTAAATTATTTATCATTATTCAAAATACATACGTATACGATTTCAAAATACATTGTTTTATCAAGCGTACTTTCTATCCTACAACCTATTTTCACTTAACTCTTATACACGGATTCTTAACATATCTTAAACGTTTTACTACACAAATTTCCAAACCTTACGAAATGCTACCTATCACTTTAATCGATCAAACAAATCTCTTGCCCATGAACTTCATATTCGACTTAATCACTAAAACGCACCCATGATATATATCACCAAACTAAAGACTTTCATTCTCAATCGGAGGATCAAACCAACCTTTCTGTTACACCTATAAGATCTTATGGATGTTATATGATCGTTTTACCAAAGATTCTTTTCACATCAACAAATCATTTGTTAGAACTTTTAACAATCACAAAGTCCTTTTGCTAAAAATTCTTTTCTAAGGATCCTCGTTTTCACAAGAACCTCCTAACTTCATAACTTCTTGTTTAATGAAATGAAATTACTTTCGATTGAAAACCTTTTTACACCAATTTACAAAACACGTGGGCAAGAAGACTTCTTGGAGACCGACCATCCTTGGATTTCGTACACTCTTTTAAAACAAAAGTAGCATTTCCATTTATTACAAAATACATTAGGCTTAACCAATGAGCACCTTATGCCCTTTTTCATATGCAACTATATTCTACCTTTCAAACCAAGCTCAATCTAATTTTGATACGATAAACTCAACGTTTCGTTTAAACAACTATACATGCATATCATCATACACGTTTTAGTCATTTAACGCGACAATTTCACCTATAATCATTCGTATTTACATACTTAACCTTTTGGACGATTTTATACACCTAAATCCGTGATGTTCCAACATACACTATATACGTAATTTTTATTATTCTTACACACACTTATATTCATACGTTTTATTCTTATGCTTATACACATACTACTTATACGTTTTATGGTTATGCTCATACATGCACGCGTATTCATACTTAAACTTATGCTCATACTTTCATTCATACTCATGATCCATACATTCGTACCCATACGCGAGCGTAATCTAAGTGATTCGCTTGCGTGGGTCCCATACATACTTAAGCATGGACTTGCTTACATACTACATTCTTACACGTGCACATTCTTGATTTTCAAATTATGGATACCCTAATTCATACACAACTAGTGCAAGCTATGCGGATCAAGCGACGATCAATATAATCGCGGGTGCACACGGGATTATAGTGATAGGCGTATGAGAACCATAGAGTGTACTACTGTGTATGGTGGGACACGGAACGTAACATGGCACCGAATTCAGAATGGACGTAATGTGGTTAAAACATGGTGGATACGCCGCTGGTACTTCCTATATATAAGTGTTTTCACCATATTACCAAATTTCGTAAAACGTGCCATGAGAAATTCAGTGTTTTGCAGACCTTTTGGACCTAATACAACTTCACACAACTCACAAACGCATTATATCCGATTATCCATGACGAGACTTCATCCTTAACTCACTACGTTCATCTATCCAACACTTATGCTATTCTCATACTTGTGCTCTTTAAGAGTCATTCGTTCATTTCATACTCGAATGATTCTCCTTATCCTTTTAATTCATACAAACCTCGTTCGCAATCAGTCTTGTTTAAACATTCGAGTCCTAACTTACCACGTTACCTATAAAATAGTCTTCCTACTCTAGATTCTTGTGTAACTATACTTAGTATATCTTTAATGCCTTATTTAAAGTGCCAAACCTTCTCGTTTCACTCAATAAACAATCTTCTACAAATGTGATTTCGTTACCACGTCCCATCAAAATACAAACCGTTTGTCAACATCTTCTTTCTTAATACGTCACCTTTTTAAATACGTCGCCAATTTAAGTTACTCAAGGTTGTTAGACTCACTTCACCTGTATACGCACCTACATGTTTTCAACTATGTCAGACACCTCAAATTATTTTAGGCAATAAACTCACTCACAAATTTACCTTGTCGTTCTCCAAAGTTTTATGCCATTCAAAATATTTCAAAATTTTCAAGTCTCAAATTTTTACAAAAAACTTTTCAAGTCTACCTCTTGAATAAATTTCGGGACGAAATTTCCTAAAGGAGGGGAGACTGTAACGCCCCGCGTTTTCATACTTTCTATATTTAGAAACCATCGTTTGTAAAACGATTTTTGGAAACTTCGAAGTCTTGTAATCGTTCTTTCATTAAAAGCAATGCAAAATCCGAGACTTGAATCATGAATAAAACCCGTATTTTGTTACAAATATGTTATACATACTTTAAATATGCTCGTATGTTCGAAACGGTGAATCGATTGATACTTATTCGTTATTTTTGGAAACAATATGCTAAACTTGTAAATACATGGAACTTACGCATAAAACGTGTTTTGAACATAAACGACACTTGATTTCGACACTTTTACACTCCATTATACTTAGTTTATACTCCTCATACTTGAAATGTTCTTAAAATATGCTTTTGTGGCAAGAATAGTCCTTAAAAGTCCCAAAAACACCAAAATAGGAAGTCTGGGGGCTAAAGTGTAAATTCTGAAACTTATGTCATATAACCAACCCCCGGGCGGCCCGCTTTAACTTACTGAATATCTAATGCGGGCCGCATTAGCTTCACATTCGGAGAAAACACACCAGGTCGCGATTTGTGCACGAAATCCTAACTTCCAAACCTCCCCAATCACCATTTATCCACCTCTAAACACCCCCAATCACCTCCATACTCTTCCATTATAAATACAACTCTCCTCCAACCCTTTTTACACTTTCACAACTCATTACATCCCACAAAATCACTCTAATTCTGCTGTAAATCTGAGTTTAGGACAGATTCATACACTCCCACAAAAGTGAGTGTAACTTGCTTGTTTTGAATCCAAATCACTTGATTCTTTCTTCTACTTCTTTAGTACATCCTTGGGCTTGATTCCTTGGTTTCTCCTTGGAGAAATCATGCTTGGAATTGCCCTAAAAAGGACCTAAACTTTCTGTTTTGTTTGATGTTATTCAAAAACTTGTTTAAACTTGTCTAACTTGTGTCTAACACATCTCATACCTATGTCCCAATGCTTACAACCCCTCTTATGGTTGATTAAGCTTAAAAACAAGGTTGAGACACTAGAAATCAGAGGATTAAACCTCAAATACTTTCTGTTTTGTTAGGGTATTTCACCCACAAATCATGTCAAGCTTGGATCTTGATGCATGAGTGATTGTGGAACAACTTGGGTTGTTCCAACATAAAATCCTCACATGATTTGATGATTTCTCTTAGTATAGCTTGTTATATTATTGTACCTACCTTAGTTCTTGACCCTCCTTGGTTGTTTTTACACCAAGTGTAGTGGTGAACATACAAGGGGTTCCTAAATGGAAGCTTGTCCTTCCTACCCCATACATGACTTCCATGATAACTAGAGGTGCCTAAATGGAGATTTAATCTCCTACCTCCTACTTGAATTATTGGACTAAATGATATGAAATACTTAACCTAGATATATATACACATCCATTCGAACCTTTAATGTGAACTTGTGTTTATATGTTAAAGTAGTAGAACATCATCTAAGACCTAAACCTTGTTGTGATTCTTATGGGTGTTCAACTCATGAAAACATTATCATAACCCTTGTGGTTACCAAGTGTCATACAAGTGTTAAGTGTTGAAGATAATTATTTTCACATGTTATTCTCATATCTTATTTTTATGTTGTTTTAAATACCGAATCTCGACTCTAAACATACTTGAACCTTAACCCTTACACATTCAATCTTTAACCTCATCAACTCGTCAATAATTGGATAATTGGAAAGCATATGCAAACCTTGTGAGTATACTCGTATTTTTCCCCTCTTTACTTTTACCACTTTTGGGGTGTAACATGTTTATCTATCAACAACTTACACATGAACTTTTTGCTTAAACATATGAACATTCTTATTAACATGCTTGTATACGTGATGGCTTGATACTTTAAACTTGGATTAATCTTATGTGTTGAACTTATCATTAACTTGTACGAGCCAAACCGTGACATATGTAGCGCTATAGGATTAACGACCCGCCCCTTTATCTCGGTAATGTCATGAGCATATTGCGTTTTCTTGGTTTGATATGTTAGACACATACCGTGTTTTTATGTTTATCTTGAATCACATGCTTGCTATAAGGAATTGTTCAAAACTTATCTTTTACTATGTACGTACCAAACTTGTATACTCGCCATTGCTTTTGCATTGAATTGTATTTTTAAACATGTTACAGGTTGATGATGATGGAACTATGAAAAGAAGTAGCATTGATGCCTAGATACACATATAGACGTTAGGTTTAATATGTTGTATTAATTTTGCTCATGTTGTTATGTACTTCTTTGAACTTGTTGTATTTGAATTTCTTGTAACGTTGACAATCCCTTTATGGAATGAAATCGGTTTATTAAATATTGTCACAAATAGCGTTATGATGTCTCTAGCAATCTTCACACTTCGTCTTATCCCGATGTTTCCGCCATTGGTTGGGGTGTGACATCAATCTTGACTTTGACTTTGACTTTGACTTTCGAAACACGGCGTGTTACATAACTGAGCAGCTCCAGCCTATTCCATATTAGCTATTAAACCTACTCTTAGTCTTTTGAAAATACATCAGTTTTCATTGGTAAATACAATTAACCGACACATTTTACCATTTGGTATATCATTTTCATAAATAACTTGGGACAAAGTAATATCTCTTGTTACCAGTTCTACATGCTTGTCAATACATATGGGGCTCGGAACTAAACTCTGATACATAATTAACCGACACGCCACATTTTCAATAAAAATATAATATAGCATTAGCGTCTGTCAGGTGTATGCCTATACCCCGCGCTTAGGTCGTGGCCACTTGCAATTAAGTGAGCCGAGGATATCCAGGACTCAGTCGTATTAACCCCCAATGTTTAAGTTATCAAGAAAAACGGATTAAAATGGGTTATTTAAATTTTAAGCATCATTCGCCCATGATTTAATACCCGACCAAGCGGCTAATGCCGTATCCCAAGCCCGTATAGGAAAAATAGGCTAAGCATATTTACCTGAGCTTATCTTTACAAATCAAAGATATTTTAAGCACAACAGTTAATCAAAACAACTAATACAAGCGCAATTTACTAGAGGCTCCTAGTCTGCAATGGACGGAATTATGATCCATTAGAACGTTAACGGGTCTTATTCAAGTCATAGGACATGGACCGGTTAACCTAAATAAAAAGATACGATTCGCTAGATTAAGCAGAGACTGGGTAGATTGTGGTTTAAGCCCTCACGAGTATAATGACTCGTATAATATGGGTCAAATAACCAAACATTCTGAGTAGAACTGATTTGGAAAGGTTTTTCCACTTTGGCATTTCGTCATATTTGACCCCTCAACCTTCATTTTTCCACTTATTTATGTATTTGGTCCCTCTCTTCCAACTTACTGGGAATATTTGAGAGTTAAATGAACACGTGTTGCCATACCGGTTCGTCAAGAATTTCCGAGGTGTTACAATAAGTTATTTCAAAATCTAACTAAAACACGTTGATGATGATGATGAAGATTTACCTGAAATTTCAAGGAAACCCTAGAGGGAGAAAGAGAGTAACAAAAATGCAAGCTGTAATAATGTTTCAAATTCTTGGTTTGTATACAGAATTCCTTTTATGCTTTCACAAATCTGTTGCATACATGTGTCTTCAATTAGGGAAATTTTTAAATAGAATTGTTGGTGATGTGTGTAAGTTAACTTGCATTAATGAAACTACAAATATGATTAATATTATTCTTTTTATTTATTATGACTAAGTGATTTTCCTAACAAAATAATTACTAGGGGTGCAAACGAGTTAAGTTACTCGAGCTTGACTAAAAAAAATTGAAACAAGTTGAGGCTAAAAACAAGCTCGTTTAATAAATTAGCCCACGGGCCTGAATTTCGCTTACAAACACGAAACGATTCACTAGCTTGTTATTTATATACATTTAAGATAGGTTCTTATTTATTAATAATGTTTAAATTTATTTTTGTCTTTTATGTTTGTCTTATGTGTTTGTATTTTTTACCTTTTTTTGTCTTATAGTGGTGTTTCTTTTAATCTATTATCATTTTCGTCTTGTAGTAAATGTGACTTTCATTTTTAGCTCCTCAAGTTTGTACGTTTCACTTTTAGCATTTTAAGTATTGTTTTTGTTATCTTTAAGTTAAAACTTTATTGGTATAACTTTGAGTTTGTCTACGTTTTACGTCAAGTGGTGGAACCAGTTTATGTTTTTGTTTTACGACTATTTTCAGTTTTGGTGTTCGTTTGCTTAATACTTAGCACGGTTTGACGACCCCGAACCCGCAACGTGGTAGCTAAACACTAGTTATAGAACAAGTTGGGTCACATTGCATCTATAATAACTTTTTTCTTTCTTTTTTTTGTTGATTTTTGCTTTTTTTAAACTTTGAACCCTTAACTTTCAATCTTATTACTTACACCCCCTTAGCTTTCTAAAAACTTTATAAAATTTCATTTTAACCCCCTTGAGTTTTAAGTGCTTAACTGTATATATGTACGTGTCGGTATAAATTCAAGTTGATTTACTTTTCGACTTAAATTTGTCGGGTCAAATATAATACGTTTTAGCACATATTTTTATGTATGTTTCGGTTGGTCTACGTTTTGATGTAAATGCTATTTGGAAAACAAGTCGGTTCAAATACAATACGTTTTCATTAGATGGTATGGATTCGAGTTACTTTACATTTCGTTACCGTCGGAACGCGGTACCGTCCCTTAACTTAAAAAAAAACACTATTTTCTTACGTTTCGACGTAATTATTTTTAAAAATAAGTTGTAACATCCAGGAAATTCTAAACCCGTATTATTTGGTGAATAAAAAACAAAACTTGCAAGCAACAAGACGAAGCATAGTTTGTAACACGTCGGTTTCAGTTTAATAGAACTCGATGGGGGTGTTATGTAAATAATAAAACTTGGTTTTTAACACTTTGGGAACAAACTATAAAAGGGTGAATGTTGAGGGGTGTAAATTGTAAGTTGGTGATTATATCTTCTTCATGAAAACCCTACCGTATAACCCTTTTTCATTATGTTCATGAGTGCAACAAAAAGAAGGATCAAGCGAAAAGAAAAAAAAAGGAGGGCATAACAGTGGTGGTTCTAGGTGGCGAAGAAGCTGGTTTGTGGTTGCAGTGACAATGGTTGGGGCTGTGAAGGTGATGGTGGTGGTGATCGAGTGGAGTTGGTGAGGTGCGGTGGTGGTGTCTTGGTCGATGGTTGACTGTGAACATACCAATTGTGCCTAAACCTGCACTACCACCTGTTGAAACACGGAATCACCGTCGGGATGATTAGGCCGCCTTCTACATGAGGGTGAAGAATCTCATCTTGTTCTTCCTCTTGAACCTAGATCTGCAATGGAGAAGACAAGAAAGTGGAGCTTTGTAGAGATGACCGGTAGGGGAAAGAATCCCCTGTTTCCAGTAACAAAAGTGTGGCGGCTCCATCTTGTCTAACCCTAATAATGAGGTGAACACCTCCTTATATAGGGGACATGGGCCTCCCCTAACCTCAATGGGCCAGGCCCAGTTAGGGGTTATCTCTACAAGTCCTCAGCCAAATGTAGTATATACTACAACGCGTTGGGCCTCGCGGTTGGGTTAGTCAGCACAATAATAAATAATTAATATAAAGGCAATAAGTAACGGGAAAGTCTGACCGCTCGGGTCGGGTCCAATACCATACCTCTACAAGTCCCCCAGTCTAGTGTTGCTCACGAGTGCAAGCGCTGGGAGGAGCACTAGACTTATTAGGAGTGCTGGGAAGTGAGGATTATTAATTCTATGTTTACCTGTCGCCGAGGCGCGAGAGCTTTGCTGGCCATGTTTATTGCGTCTGTCTTTCGTTGTGAGTAGAGATAATGGAGCGGTGAAATGTGCACGATAGTTCATCATGGTAATTGGCTAGGCAAAGGCTGGTTGCTGCCTTTTGTACTGGCTTACTCTCATGAGCTGCCAAGGTTGCACATGTGCGTATATGTCCCGCGCATGGACTTTGGAACTGGGTGAGTGTTTTTTGGCTGTTGAGTGTGGGAGTATAAGGAACAAGGTAATTCAACCTGGATGATGAAGGGTCCTATTTATAGCCGGAGGGTGAAAAAGGGAGGAGCAGCTGTGCCAGCTGTGGTTGCGCGCCAGCTGTCCGACCAAAGGGACTATCTTCTTGGTCTCCTCTACTGTGGTCAGGGTAGTGTTACACGTGGCGCGCTTACGTTTGCCCATTCTGGGTACGTCGTACTGGTGTTGTCGGACTGCTCCTTAATTCGTCGCAGGTTTACATGGCTCTTGATGAATGGTGACACATGGTGTCCTTTATGTCGGAGGGAGCATCTTTGGTGCCACCTTGACTTCTTCCAGAAACTTCTAGAAGCTTCTGGATTCTCTTGCTGATGTAGGTGCCATGTAGGATGAAAAAGTGGTGTGGTCCTTGCCATGTGAGCAGGGAATTGGGACCATACCTCTTCAAGTCCCCCAATCCAATGTGCCTTCTAGTTGAGTTGATCGTCGGGATTCTGGACTTATGAGGGTCGTGGTTGTCGGGACACATGTTTGATTTTGTAAAGTTGAGCCTACTGGGCGCGCCGCGTGTGACACATTGGCAACTTGTAGAGTTGAGCCAACTGGACGCATGGCGCATGGTGTATTGGCAACTTGTAAAGTTGAGCCAACTGGGCGCATGGCGTATTAGCAACTTGTCAAGTTGAGCCAATTGGACGCATGGCGCATGGCGTATTGGCAACTTGTCAAGTGCCAATTGGACGCATGGCGCATGGCGTATTGGCAACTTGTCAAGTTGAGCCAATTGGACGCATGGCGCATGGAACTATAAAATATTCAACCTTTTGTATGACTATGTTGGTTGGCGCATGATGCGCATGTGTTTATCCTTATGGAATACGTATACCTGGTGTTTAAATCTTTGTAAACTGTTGTCTACAATATTTGCACGTGTTAATCCACTTTGAGTCAGGTTATCGCGAATGAGAATTGGCATAAAGTTGCGTTAGGATAATGAAGAGGAAACCCTACCATGCACTAATCCTCCGCTGTGCCGTAACAACAATGTGTCGTGAGGCAAGGAGATGTGGCTTGTCTTGAAGAATGTAGGTGTAAACGAAACTTTATTTTAGCCAATGTGTTTTTGCGTATACCCAAAGTGGTGCGTGCATTTGTAGCTCAGTGTACGTTTTGTAAGCGTTTTCGTCTATGGCTAAACATGCGCGCGTGCGTGAAGGCAGCAGGGCCGCATGGAGCTTAGCATGCTTGCATGTGTAGTAGCCAGCTCGCCTGGAGATTGGTGTGCTCATCTCTAAAGGACCATGTGCGTATGACGACTTGCGTGTTCATGTGTGGAGCGTCAGGCTCGCATGGAGACAGAGATGATCGTGTGTATAACGCCAGACTCGTATGGAGACCGACGTGCTGCCATGTAACAGAGCTTGCGCGCATGGCGACTTACGAGCTCGTATGTAGAGGAGCATGCGACTGGCGACTCACGTGCTCGTATGTAGAGGAGCATGCGACTGGCGACTCACGTGCTCGTATGTAGAGGAGCATGCGACTGGCGACTCACGTGCTCGTATGTAGAGGAGCATGCGACTGGCGACTTACGTGCTCGTATGTGGAGGAGCATGCGTGCATAACGCATGTGTGCTCGCTCGTAAGTAAAGGAGCATGCGCGCGTGGCGACTTACGTGCTCGTATGTGGAGGAGCATGCGTGCATAACGCATGTGTGCTCGCTCGTATGTAGAAGGAGCAGGCGCGTATGGCGACTTACGTGCTCGTATGTAAAGGAGCATGCGACTGGCGACTTACGTGCTCGTATGTAGGGGAGCATGCGACTGGCGACTTACGTGCTCGTATGTGGAGGAGCATGCGTGCATAACGCATGTGTGCTCGCTCGTAAGTAAAGGAGCATGCGCGCGTGGCGACTTACGTGCTCGTATATAGAGGAGCATGCGTGCAAAACGCATGTGTGCTCGCTCGTATATTGTTTGCCCTGCAAACAAGTCAACAAGGTAAATTATAACAAAGGATTTGATATATGAAAGCATTGTACCGAAGCCTTGTTCTTAGGAGGAGTTCGTTCTATGCATCCAAACTCCGTAATATGTGAAAGCAACTTCGAACTTCGGAATGGTGTTGGACTATGCTAGCCCGTTTGCTTATTGCAGCTGCTAAAAAATGTCAGTAGCGTTGAAGTTGAATAATAATAAGCAATGATACTAGTCTGCGCCGGAAATATCGTAAGGTTAATACTCGTTAAAACGATGAACTACTAGCCATGTCGTTGAATAATTTCGTTTGCTAGACGCTAGCCGGTTTACGTTATCGGGGAAAGCGTGTAACAATGCGTTACTAAATAATTCAAGTGTTCACAGCCGAGTACATGTGAACTTTGTACATATATTAACTAAAATGATATGTACCCAAATGCATATTTAAAAGTCGTACACCAACTCTTGTAGCGCGTAATAATGTGTTTGAGCCATAAATTGAAAGTTATGGTGCAAACTTAAGATTAAAAAGCAGAAATGTGAACTAAATAAAAACAAGTTCAAATTAGCCTTTTTAGAACTCCACAAACTAATGGTAGAGCTGATTCGCGCGGCGGAGACACGGCCACGCAGAAGTGGTTATTTGTCGGTCGTGCGCCACGGTTTTCTTAATCACAACCCTCTTAGGGTGGAAGTAAGGCGTGCTAAATAATGCTTAGTCGTAATACACTAGGAGGTATATGCAATTTAGCTACGAGTATGACAATTATATAAAGTATATCGTACATGATACGTATATCTCATGGTCGCTTGAGCATGACGATCGTACGTATGTGCGATGTACGACGAAGTCTTGTGTGCATGCTGTTTCAGTATTCATCGGTGCGCGTGAGGGTCACTCGTCTCGTTTTAGCGATTGAATATATTGTCATTCCCCGCCAAATGTGAGAGCAACTTTGGCCCTCGGGATGGTGTCGCATCATGCGAGTATCCCAATTTATTGCTACTAATAAAATGTTAGTAACGTTAAATTAAAATATTGATATTAGATAAATAACAAGTGTATATTCGTATGTGTATATACAACATGTAACGAGCGTGTATATCCTCATAGTAAAAAATCATTTTTATGCTTTTTACTTTGTGGCAAATCGGACCATCAATTTTTAATTGTAAGGGCCAATACTGTGAAAGGTTATAAGTAGTGGAGTAAAAGGAAAAGCTGAGATGTGAACCTCGAAGCTTGACACGTACCCTTATAAACCCTATCAAACATTAAACACTATGACACCTTTTAGGTTTCTTTCTCAGGCAGGCAAAGTTTAGAAGCAGTTCTTTTAATGGTGCTATCTTGTGAAGAAACACATATGAACTTTAGGATAAGACATATGCATTTTTCATTTGCCACAAATATTCAAGAGCACTTTATCAGTTATATATCATGAATTTTAAATTCATATTTAAAGGCTGAATATACTTTTGTTTTTTTTTAGCTAATTGACAACATGACGATCGATGCACCCTAGTTACTCCCGGGTCATAACGTCCGGTAGGGTGTTAAAAACAACAAAGTTTGTTTGTAGGTGAGAATGCTCGCGTGAGAGGCGGAGCACCTACGACAGCAGAACTGTTGAATTGCCGACGTGCGCGGGGTGATGGAGCTTGTGCACGCCATGCGCCGCCACGCGTATGTACTTATCGGACGGAGCTCGCGCGGCGTATCGGAGCGCAGGAGGAGTTTGTTCGAGCATCGAGCCCGTCCTACGGCTTTATCGAGCATGAATAATATATATACATATGCATGCTTTTTTTTTTTTTTTTTTTTTAAATAATTGTTAAATTATTTTTGAACATATGTGTATTGGTAATAACATCATGATGAGCATCACACGAATAACAAACTGTCGTATAGAAGACGAAGTGTCCGTATATTCGTTATGTATATATATTAAATGACTGGACTTTTTGGGCTGCTGGACTTCGGTGTTGACTGGACCAGATCCATACTTATTTTTGGTGTACTAAAGACCCAATTATGGGTCTGCTTAACAACCGGATATAAAAGAATACCCACCTCACTTTGTTAATCAGTCAGTTGCGGTGTTTTTCGAGAAGTTTCTTTCATTTGCTGACTTTCGAAGGTCACTTAGGGTTTTTACCCTTTTGACCAGATTCGGAGCATATATTAAAGATCTTGCGTTAACGATCTTGTTTAGCTTCTATAGATCTGTTCGTGAGTTTTTTAACCGGAAAGTATACGCCACAGAACATCCCTACAGGTCCTCGGGGAAACATTTATACTGCTGAATTCTTAATCAAAATGAGGCTGACGGTAAAAGTTGATGTATTTTCCGCAGCTGCAACCTCTTTTAAACAGGACCAAGGAGATTGGCCAAAAAGGTGATATGTATTTGATGTGGTTCAGGTGGCTCTCAACTGGTTGATAGCACAAGATAATGTGATCCCTATTCTAGGAGTCAAAAATGCAGAACAAGCGAAAGACTTTGGCATGGCCTTGGGTTGGAGTCTAACTGGCTTTTGACGGTGACGTAAGAAAGAAATTAACAATTTCTTTTCTTTTTGCCATACCTTGTTTTTTATAGAAGCTTGCGTCAAAGAAAAGCGAAACGTACCTGGTTTTTTTTTTCTTTTTCATAAATCATGGCTAATCTTCGTCAACGGAGGCATAAAACCCACAAAGCTTGGATCTCGAAATTATGACTTGAGAAAGTCTTGTACGGCAACAGATCTGAGCTCTCTTGTACATGAGGTTGTGAACCCCCTTTGAAACAAATGTAGATCTGAAGATTTTTAAGCACTAAAATAAGTGGAAAACCGCAGATCTAGAAGTTTTTGAAAACATAACACAGATCTGTGGGGTTTGTCCATTCAAAGATCAAGAGTGTAGCTCTAAGAACACAGATCTAGAGATCTGAGGATAAAACAAGATGTGATCAACAGATGGTTAACATAAACTCGGATGGCGCCAATGTTGAAACACGGAATCACCGTCGGGATGATTAGGCCGCCTTCTACACGAGGGTGAAGAATCTCATCTTGTTCTTCCTCTTGAACCTAGATCTGCAATGGAGAAGACAAGAAAGTGGAGCTTTGTAGAGATGACCGGTAGGGGAAAGAATCCCCTGTTTCCAGTAACAAAAGTGTGGCGGCTCCATCTTGTCTAACCCTAATAATGAGGTGAACACCTCCTTATATAGGGGACATGGGCCTCCCCTAACCTCAATGGGCCAGGCCCAGTTAGGGGTTATCTCTACAAGTCCTCAGCCCAATGTAGTATATACTACAACGCGTTGGGCCTCGCGGTTGGGTTAGTCAGCACAATAATAAATAATTAATATAAAGGCAATAAGTAACGGGAAGGTCTGACCGCTCGGGTCGGGTCCAATACCATACCTCTACACCACCCAATCATCATCATCATCATCAGTGAAACATAGCTTAATAAAAAAAGTGACTGTGCCTAAACCGGCACTACCACCTGATCTTAAACTTGCACTACCCAAAATCAAGTGATCCTAAACCTGCACTACCACTGTGAACATACCAATTGTGCCTAAACCTGCACTACCACTTGATCATCATCATCATCATTAAACCTGCACCACATCAATTTGAACCACCTGCACTACCATCAATCTCCAGAACTTAATACCAAAACTGAATACAGTGACCTGGACTTAACACCAGGACTGAATAGTGAATACATCAAACCAATTTCGTAATCATGGACTTAAATGTAATAAATAGACAGTGGACTTGCATACTACAATCCTGCACCAATAGTAATGAACCAATACTGACCTTAATCATTGTTAATGAACCAATCCTACACCAAACCAATTAACTATGCACAATCTGAACAAATCCACATCATGAACCTGTTTGCCTAAACCTGGATTTAAATGTAACAAATACACATCATGTTCATCCTCCAGAATGTTAATTTAAACCAATGACCTGGACTTGCATAATTATACAAATTGTGTTCAAAACATTAAACCTTAATTATAGATAGATATCATGAAACCTAGTTAGTTGCATAATTATACATATCAAATGTTCATCAAACCAATAGTAGCAAAATAAGCATTCTAAATATACACATAGGTGACTACAAGCCTAATACTTTACCGGAATCAAAAGAAGCAGAACCACTCTAGTCTTGGTAAATGTGGTTTTTGGTGATGACGGACCAGTGGTGGTGGTGATAGCATTGTGGCGGTGACTCCGGTGGTCACGACCGGAGTGATGGCTATATTTTTTAGTAGATAGTTTAATATCATCTCTAGTAAGGTAACATTTATTTAAGAATGAATTGTTCTTTGTTAAGTAATTTTTATATTTTTGAGTTGTATGTAGAAACCTTTTTCTTTTGTTTATTGGTCTTATGAAAGTTGCAACACACTCCTTAATTCTTAGGTTGATGAAAAGTGTGATAAAATCTGAAATTATCTATTAGCTTTTGATTATTATTATTATTATTATTATTATTATTATTATTTTTTTTTTTTTTGAAAGATTGAAATTATTTTTCAACAGTCATGTGAGTTTGTGACACATTAACTGAATTTATCCGATGTTATCTGAGTTGTACATATCTGAATGTCACATGTTTGTTGCTAAACTTCCATAACACATGAAAGAAGAGTTTGGAGAATTAATATCGATATATTTATAAATAAGCAATCTTAGAAATATAGTAAATAGTTTATTTTTTTTTTACTTTTATATTGGATTAGAAATATACTAATTTCGTGAAAAATAACATTAAAAGCGGCAGATGGTTAATCATGCATCATGTGGTGACGTTGATAGCTGAAGGACACGGTGGTACATGCACCAATCAGTCTCTGTCCCGATTGTTTGAGCGTTATGTGTCTTAGGTCCAAGGCTTGATACAAAACTACAATCGAGCCGGGGGTCTCACTGGAAGCAGCCTCTCTATTCCTACGGGGTAGAGGTAAGGCTGTCTACATCTACCCTCCTCAGACCCTACCTTAGCTTTGCTATTGGTGGGATTTACTGAGTATGATGATGATGATGATGATTGGATTAAAAATATGGATATTGAAAAATTTCAAAATAACGGGCGCCAAGAATCATACTTGTAGTTGTGCTATAAATTTAACCTTATTGCAACAACAATTTACATACTCTTTATTCTTCTTCTCAAATTCGATAAAGTTCCCCCATTAGAAACTCTTAAGTAAGTGTGTGTGTGTTTGCATGATTTTGTGATTTTAGTAGATTTTAGGGTTTGGAATATACTTATTCATTTGATTTAGGGGTCCTAGCTATTAATCCAACCCGACCCCCAAACTCAAAATGGTCGTTTGACGAAAAACTCAGATGACCGTTTAAAAAAATAAGTTCAAACAACCGTTCGGTACAACCTTAAACAACCATTTGAAAACTGTTTGTGATTATATTGGCAAAGGCGTGTGTATAGCTGGCCCACTAATTTAGTTAGGCTTGTATTTTTAAGTTTAATCACTTAATTACTCGATTTGATTTTGCATATCTTGTTTGTTACAACACAAGTGTTTTTGGCAGAAAAACATGTCTCAAAAGGGTGTGGGGAAACCACTTGAAGAATATGAAAAGGTTCGTTGTCCCATGTGCATGGAGCATACGCACCAAGCAATCCTTCTCTTGTGTTCATCGCACGATAAGGGTTGTCGCCCTTATATTTGTCATTTTCCTCAGGAGCAAAAGGGTCAATATAATTTTATTATAACACATTATTAGTTAAATTAATGAAATCGGCTGATATTTGGCCCTTTTGCCCATGAGGAAAAGGACAAAATAATATGATTTTATTAGCCAAATATTAGCTGATTTCATTTTGGGACCAAAATGGCAATAAAAGTGAAACCACAGGGACCCAGATTTAAAAGGTTTGAGTTTTGGACTAAAGTGGCAAAAGTGACCAAACCTCAGGGACCAAAATGGCAGTTTACTCTTATAGCATAAAAACACTCCCAATTTTATTTAGAGTAAATTTCAAAGTTCGTCCTTTATGTATGTCTAATATATCAAAGTATGTCCTTTATCTTTAATAAGCTCAGAAAACATCCTTAATGTTTGAAAAACCAATCAGGTTATGTCCTTTACCCTAAACCTTGTTTGTTTTCCCAGTTAAGTTAGGTCACGTGAGAAGCACATGAGGGCATTAATGTCATTCTACCTAACAATTAATGTGCCTTGTTATAAAAACCCTAACCCCCACATCTTCTTCTCCATCTTTCAATCCTGCGTAAAATCCAAGAAGAATAATAACAATAATGCAAAAGATCCACACACGCATACGATACAAAATCATTAAATTCAAGACCCACCTCCATCTCCCCCATTTCTATAAATACAAAACAACTTTACTCCAACAAAACCCAACTACACAAATGAACCAAAAACCCTTCCTTTTTTCACTTTCCTTAATCCTTATTTTCCTCAAAACCACCGTCAATGTTGCCTCATTCAGTGTCGGCGGCGGTGTCGGAGTTGGTGTCGGTGTCGGCGGCGGCTGGGTAGGCGGCGGAGTTAGCTACCCAAACCCATCATCATCATCTCCAGTTTCAAATCTCAAAAATGCCTATATTGCCCTTCAAGCTTGGAAATCAGCTATTAAAAGTGATCCAAATGGGTTACTAAACTCATGGGTCGGGTCAAATGTGTGTGGTTACAAAGGTGTGTTTTATGCAGATCCGAGTGATGAAATGGGTGATCCATCTGAACCGGTAGTTGCAGGTATAGATCTCAACCATGGTGAGAGGCGGTGGCGGAGGTGTTTAAAGGAAGGCAGTGGCAGAGGTGTTAAAGGGAGGCGGTGGCGTCTGTGCTTAAAGGGAGGCGGTGGCGTCGGTGCTTAAAGGGAGGCGGTGGCCGGGTGGTTGTGATGGTCCGATGGTGTCACAGAACTGAGATTTGAGAAGATTGGTGGTGGTGGCCGGGTGGTTGTGATGGTCGGGAGGCGACGACCGGGTTGTGATTGTGGAGAACAAAGATTGTTGTTTATGGTGATGGTGGTGGTATAATGGTTGTAGCAGCAGGAAGTTTTTGGAGAGAGAACTTAGAGAGAGAAAGATAGTAAGATTTATGAGAGAGACATGTGTTTTGAAGATCTGGGTTTTGTTTGAAGTTTTGAAGATATAATTATGAAGCTTATAAGATTTGAATTTTTTATAATTTTATTTTTCTAGTATTAAGGTAAAGACCAATATACCCTCATGTGCTTCTCACGTGACCTGACTTAACTGGGAAAACAAACAAGGTTTAGGGTAAAGGACATAACCTGATTGGTTTTTCAAACATTAAGGATGTTTTCTGAGCTTATTAAAGATAAAGGACATACTTTGATATATTAGACATACATAAAGGACGAACTTTGAAATTGACTCTTTTATTTATGACATAATACATATTTTAAAAAAAATATAATATAATAGAAATGGGTTAAACGGGTCAACCCACCAATCCGACTGGGTTGACCCGAACTTGACCCGTTTAGCTAAACGGGTTCGCGGGTTCAACCTGAAACTAACCCGAACCCGTTTAGACTAAACCCAACCCACGAATTTCGTGTTAGGTTCGTTTCGTGTTTTCGGGTCGTGTCAAAAATTCATACCCCTAACCTCATGGTTTCATTCAACAAAAAGTGAAAGATAGAGTGTCATTATGCAATCTGGACCAAATCACAGGGTGACAAATTGCATTTTACTCTAAAATTTAATTAGAATCATATGTAAATTAATTATTAAATAATAAACGAGCCGAACTCAAGCTTAAAAAACAGGTCATTAGCCGAACTTAGGCTTTAGAAATGAAAATCAAACTAAGCCGCACCCAAGCTTGAGCTCTTATATGTTAAACCAAGCCGCACTCAAGCTTCAGCTCTTAGACTGTGGGGTATGGGGCGGGGGTTGGGGCGTGGGTTGGCTGAAAACGCCCAAGCCACCACCCAGGGTGGGCTTGGGTTTGGGCGTGGCCCAAGGGGCGGGAGTTTAAAGCCGGGCGTGGGGCGGGCTAGCGATCCTATGTGGCCGGCTCCTATTCGCTTGTTGGCTAGGTCATAGAAGGGCATTTAAATTTCAAAATCTAACCGTTTGGCCAAGCCAAGCGGTTCACCCAACCCAACAGTCAACCACCCGGCTATATATATAACCCCAACCCCACCGGCTACCCCAACCCAAACAAACTTGTTGGCTGTCCACCGCTACCCCAACCCACTTGATCGAACCCGCTGCCCAAACACACTTGATCGATGACCTCTTGGACACACGAAGAAGAGCTAGCTCTCGTCATGAGCGTCGTGACGCAATGAAGGGCCGACAACCCGGTGAAACGCGTTATTGGCCGGAAGCTTTTGCTAGCTACCGACATAACGTCGGAAACGACCGGCACAACTTAAACGCGTGCCAATATAAATGGCGCGAGCTACGGCCGAAGCTTGATCGTTTCAAAGCCTACTACGAAGCCGTTCCGAGCGGTGAGTTAAGCCACGAGGACCGGGCGGCGGTGGCGAACATTGAGTTTCGGGGCAAGAAGCGAAAGCCGTTCGACAAGCTCGCTCTTTTTGAAATTTACCTAACGCTCTAGTTTTTTTTTTTTTTTTTTTTTTTTTTTTTTTGTAATCCTTTTTAGGTTTTTTTTGTAATTTTTATGAATTTTGTAATTTTTAAGAATTTAATAAAATTTTAGGCTTTTTTTTTTTTTTTAATGTTGTATGTATTTTTTTTTTTAATAAACTGCCAAGCCACGCGGTTCACTCACGCTCCGCCATACTCCACGGACATGTCACTCACCGATGAGGAGGCTCGAACTCCACGTGTCAACTCATACCCCCAACCCCCGCCCCACCATACTGCATTTTCTTATATGTTAAACGAGCTCTTCTCTGCTCGACCTCAAACCAAAACTATGATTTGAATTATTTTTATTTTCCTTAAATAGTTGATTATAATTATAGTTAATTACAATCACCATTTTTTAGTTGTCTTAAAATGCAAATTTAAAGACACACATATGTCTGTCACAAATGTGCCATAAACACATTAACCTGCCTTATAAGTTCAACCTCTATCTCTCTCTCTACTGTACCTTGATTATCTCTTCATTCTTCATTTCCCCCTTTTGTTTCTCCCACCTCACATTTGGGCCCCAACTCTACACCTTTTGTTTCAACTCAAAAGCAACACACACACAGTTAACAACAACACTTCAAATTTTTCACATTAGGTTTTCAATTTTCATGAATTTCTCTCCGGTAGCGGCGGTGTAACGGCGGTGTTCAGTTTCAAGTTGTACTGATGGCGTCGTATCGCAACGGCAGAGGTCCGGCGAAAGTAGATCGAGTTCAACCGGCTTCTTCCGCGAATCTTAGAGCCTCTTCTTCGTTTAAATCGAAGAGTTCTAATGTTCGCCGTAGTGGCTCCGGAATCGGAGTTAGAGATTCCGATGATTCCGGTGAGTTTTGAGCTCTTCTATTAAGCTGTATTAAGATACCGTGTGCTGTATGTTATGTTTAGGTTTCGGTTTCGGTTTTGTAAATGCGGATCTCTTATGTGAATGTTGAATGCTGATCTCGAATGACAGTGTGATGTATTGAAGTTGTTGTTTAGATTTGTTTTAGTTAGGTTTTTGTTGAAGTTTGTGATGAACTGATGATAGTTTTTCACGATGTTGATGGACTGTTTGGACTAGAGTATGGTATGATGAGTGTAAAGTGTTGGTCTAGTGTATGATAGTATTTGAGATCTTTTAGAGCTAGTTGTAGGACAGTACTGTTTTTGCACATGGATTGGCGGGGCCAGGGTTATTGATAATGTTGTAATAGATGTTTTATGTATGGTACAACTAGTAATGTGTGATGTACAGAAATGTAGCTATGTGTAGACAAATTGTGTTTTATGATGAGGAATATTAAAGTTTGAATGTGTAAAATGTAACGGCACAGAGCTGAATGGGAAGGAGGGATACGTTGATATTGGTGTTGTATTGCTGTGTGCTTGCTACATGCTTGGGGATGCTTAAGAATACATGTACAGTGGATGTAACGTCGTAAACTTATTGACCTAAAGATAATTTATAGAACCACAGGTTGTTTATTATACTTGCAAGCAACTATGTGCTGTGTGTACATGTTGGAGTTGCATACGGTTAAGTATGTGCAATAATCTCACTGTACTCTTATCCCGATCTTATTAATAATTTGATGCTGGCTAATCATCAAATGCTTGAATCCCGTACCAGTACCAGTACACCTGCACCTGTAACCTAGTTTCTCATACAGATTGTTCAGTACCATCCTGTTTGTTGGTTTAGAGTTTTTAGTTCAGCATATAAAAGTAGTTCATAGCTAGCTTTAATGCACAGATGTTTAGTTTCCCCACTACCAATATTTAAACATCAACAAATCTTTTATTACAACATACTTTAACAAAATTACAGAGTTTAAAGCTAATATCTTGAGTTGATGTTGCAGTTTCTGGTCGTGTTCGAGTTGCTGTCAGATTGAGACCTCAAAATGCTGAGGAGATGGTGGCAGATGCTGATTTTGCCGATTGTGTGGAATTGCAACCAGAGGTGTGAAAATTATACATCTTACAAGTTATGATTCAAGGAACATTGAATTGCATTCTTTTATACAGAGTTTGGTTATTCATGTGATTACTCATGGTGACAGTTTTATATTTGTCTCAGTTTAAACGGTTGAAACTTCGAAAGAACAATTGGGATTCAGATACTTACGAATTCGATGAAGTGCTAACTGAATCTGCATCACAGAAGCGTGTTTATGAAGTTGTTGCAAAACCTGTAGTGGAGGTTCGTAATGTTACACTATTTTTTTTCTTTCAGTTTCATTACTTATGGTTCTATAAAGACATGTTTATGCATTTCAGAGTGTTCTAGATGGTTACAATGGGACAGTGATGGCTTATGGTCAAACGGGCACGGGGAAGACTTTTACTCTAGGACGATTGGGTGATGAAGACACATCAGCACGTGGAATCATGGTCCGTGCAATGGAGGATATTCTCTCTAATATATCTCGGGATTCTGATTCTGTCATGATCTCGTACTTGCAGGTACATATGTCCTTACAAATAAACTACAACAATGAAGCTAGGGTTTTAATTTAGATAAAAGAATTTATCTAATTATCTGCAGCTTTACATGGAGACAATCCAAGATCTCTTAAATCCAATAAACGATAACATTTCAATCGTTGAAGATCCAAAAACTGGTGATGTGTCTGTACCTGCTGCAACGCTGGTAGATATACGAACCCACCATGATTTTATGGAGTTATTGCGGTTGGGAGAAGCTCATAGAGTTGCTGCTAACACAAAACTGAATACCGAGTCTTCTCGTAGTCATGCTATTTTAATGGTAGTTGATCGTTTCATGTGCTAATATTCATATAAAAAGTGACAAAATATTATTAATACTCCTTTTTTGTACACACTACTTTAGGTGCACGTTAAAAGGTCTGTCACAGATATGGAATCTGAGATCCCAAGTGATAATTACCATTCTCTTCACATGAGTAAAAGCTCTAAGCCACCTATTATTCGAAAAGGCAAATTAGTTGTTGTAGATCTTGCAGGCTCTGAACGTGTTCACAAGTCAGGTGTGTAGTTATAATCTGCAATAAGATTTTGTTAATTAGTAGGCCTTTGATGTTATATAGCTACAATTTCTTACAGGAAGTGAGGGACACACATTAGAGGAAGCGAAATCTATAAATCTTTCATTAAGTGCATTAGGAAAGTGCATAAATGCTCTTGCAGAGAATAGCCCTCATGTACCTGTTAGAGATTCTAAGTTGACGAGGCTGCTTAAAGATTCGTTTGGAGGTAATTTCTCTATAATATTAGCATTTTTTTAATTAATTAATTAATTTCTTTTTTTAATTTTTATTCACGCACGTTATGGTCGAAATGATAACATTTCTATATTTACAGGTACTGCAAGAACATCATTAATTGTAACTGTTGGACCATCTCCACGACATCGTGCAGAAACCGCAAGTACTATATTGTTCGGACAAAGGGTGAGGAATCTAGCTTTTGAAAGCTTTCAATTATAAAAACACACAACCAATGTTCTCTGTTTGAGTAATATGCCATTTTCGTCCCTGAAGTTTGGCCATTTTTGCAACTTTCGTCCAAAGGTTTGTTTTTCCGCATCTGGATCCAAAAGGTTTGAAATCTTGCCATTTTCATCCGGCTCGTTAATTCCATTCACTTTTCCGTTAAGTTAGGGGCATTTCTGTCTTTTTTGCTAACTTAAAGGGCAATTTGGTCTTTTTCAATATATGTAAAAGGATCGAATACCCCTGAAAAAGACCAAATTGCCCTTTAAGTTAACAAAAAAGAGGAAAATACCCCTGACTTAACATAGAAAAATGGATGGAGTTAACTATCCGGATGAAAATGGCATAATTTTAAACCTTTTGGATCCGGATGCGGAAAAACAAACCTTTGGACGGAAGTCGCAAAACTGGCCAAACCTCAGGGACGAAAATGGCATTTTACTCTCTCTGTTTTATGGTCACTGTTTTCTGCATAGAATTGACCAGTTGCTTACATTGCCCCAAATCCATAAAGTAAAATCATCATGCATGAGGTCTCAATTGTTAAAAAAATGGTGTTTGTGTCCGTTAGTGCTAGTCGTTATTTTTTTTTGTGTTATGCATATTTCTAATGGAGAGCCATGGTCAAACTATACGTAGTTTCGTATGTGGGAGTTGACTTCTTTTTACCTGAACGATATAGTTAATTTTTGTCACATTTTATCTATCACAGGCTATGAAGGTGGAGAACATGTTGAAAATCAAGGAGGAATTCGATTACAAAAGCATGTGTAAAAGGCTTGAGACACAGATCGACAAACTGATTGCAGAAAATGAAAGACAACAGAAAGCATTTGAGGATGAAATTGAAAGGACAGCAATAGAAGCACAACAGCGTATATCTGAGGCTGAAATTAATTATACAGAAGCTTTAGAGGTTAGCTTGGAGGGTTTTTTTTTTTGCAATTGAACTGTTTACACTACAGTAAGTTCAAGTATGCCCCCAATATTCCATATAGTTGTCATAAACTGAGCAAACTGCATGAAATAGAACACAAAGTTTATACTTTTTTTCCGTTTTAGCAACCAACTTTAAGTTTAGCTCAAAAGAGAAACCAAGTTATATTTTATTATTCATTGTAGCAATGCATGACTTGTTCAAGCTCAATGGGTAGCAGATCTATTTTTGCTGATGTTTTAAAGAAATGCTGATGACTGATGTGGCATCTTATTTTTCATTTAGTGTGCCTGCATATGCCACTTAGCATGTGATTTGACTTTTAATAATTATATTCAAAAATTTATTTTATTATAAAAAAACTATGTTTTCAAAGTTCTAAACAGTTTTTTCCACATAAGCATTTGTTTCCAGCTATGCGGTTAATATCTGTGATATATCACCGTCATACCAGTTATCGGTCCTCATGTAAAATATCGGTCAGAACATTGATACCGATATTATCGGGCGATATTGACTGATATTTGACCAATATGAGACTGGTATATCACCAATTTTCCTGATATAAGTGCCTTTCTTCTTAGTTGGTACCATTCGTCTTTCTTCTTATTGCTGCTATTAGTGTTTTAAGTCTTAGTTATTAATTGTTAGTGTTTAAAGTCTTAATCAGTTCCTACTTGCTACAATTGTTAGTGTTTTGCAAGTTGCAAAAGGTTAATTTGTTAATGGTAAGAGAGTATGCTGAATTGTTAGTGTTAAATTGCTATATATATAAATTCTGCATGAAATTAAAATTACCGATATCCCATCACGATAACCTATATCTCAAATATCGGTCATTGACCGATATCCGATATTTTACTGCATAAACTGCATAGCACATAAGCATATGTTTCTAGGCATTTATGCTAACCCTATAATGTTCTGTGTCATAGAGGGAGAAAATGAAATGTCAGATGGACTACATGGAATCAATCAAAAAGCTCGAAGAAAAGTGGATGAACAACCATTCAAAACACGGAACCAATGGCTTCATTAATGGCAATCATGGTGGCGAGGTATCAATCCTGAATATATTCCATATATTAAAGAGGCTTATAATCTCACAACAATACATTTCTGATCATTTGACTATAGAATCAACATTTTACAAGATAGAAATTCAAGTTTTATTTTCCTATGATTTTCATCATATCATTCTTTCATCGTCCCACTCCCTCTAAATCACCAGGGTAATGATCATGCCAATGAAGACGTTAGAGAATTAAAAATAAAGCTTCAGAAGGAAATGACTTTGCGGAAACAGGCTGAAGAAGAGATACATCATCTTAAGAATTCACAACTTCACCCTACAGAGGTTTGCATTATTTTCAAGATAACACATTATTTTCAACTTTGCATTTACTGGCATGTGCGTTACATCACGTATATCTTTTCATGAATTAGGCAGGAGTAAATGCTGATGTTATAAAGCTCCAAAGTTTACTAGATGAAGAGACTCGTCAGAAACAGAAACTTGAGGAAGAAGTTTTGCTATTGCAAAGCAGATTGTCACAGCTGGCTTTCGGTTCTGGTCAGGTACGAAACATGATCTTTATACATATTGTTTTAGATTAATTGTGTCATACTTGGCTTTAAAACGCGCGCATAATGCGTGATGCGCCCAATGTGCTGGCTCATCACCACAGCTGATGCGTTGCATTTATGTAATGCGAGAATAATTCGCTGATTTCGCATAATGCGCTCCGATGCACACAGCATTGTTATGTTTTTTTTTTCTTTTTTCAGATTTTATGAAATGGGTTGGGGTTTTTCAATAATGAATATCTTAATATGCTTGATTTGGACTATTATGGTTACTAAACACCTTTTGTGATTGTAGAAACATTTTTAGTATGCTTGATTTGAACCAAAAAGCACAACTCTTATCTTCTTATTACGTCCGTTGTTTTAGTTTAAGTATGTTTTTATAAGTTGGTATGTATAAATAATTTTTTAATATTTTTTTTACAAAAAGCGCATCGCATACATGATGCGCTCGCATCACGCATGAAATTTTTGGACCAAACGCATCGGTGCGTATCACGACATTTAAAACCAAGTCGTCATAGTGAATCTACTTCTCATAAAATATGGAACATTACAGAAAGAGGTAAATATTTGAGTTGTTTTTTTGTTGTTTTAGCCAAGAAACTCACAACTTGATAATCAAAGCAATGGTGAGAGAACATCAATAGCCAATCTTCACGAACATGGTATGCAAAATTTGCACTTTAATCCTTTTAAAAAGTGGTTTATATTCCTCTAACTTTGTCATCTCACTCAAATTGAATAGTTGGATTGCAAAAGATCTTGTCCTTGCTAGAGTCAGAAGATCCAAATGTACGTTTGCATGCAGTTAAGGTGGTGGCCAACTTAGCAGCTGAAGGTCATTGTTTTCTGAAACCTTCTTATCAAATACATATATTCCTCTTTTCAGGGGCTGTTTTGGCAAAAAAAAAAAATCTGTCTAAAGTGGCAAAAGTGCCCAAACCTCAGGGACCACTTTGGCAGTTTACTCTTTTATGTTTAAAAATGCGGTTTTATACGGTCATTCTTGGTTACTATTGCAAAATAATAGATTGCCACCAATGAATTGGTATGAATCTGCACAATTTTTTTTCTTTGGAATTATGATTATGTATATCACTATGTGTTTAGACTACCAATTCAAGTATAATTAGTTTGATTGATATTTTCCAAAGTTTGTAAAAGTGGAGTTATGACATGTAACGTGCAGATACGAATCAGGAAAGAATAGTTGAAGCTGGTGGTCTCACATCATTGCTGGCACTTCTTAGAAGCAGAAGCTTTGATGAAACAATATGCAGAATAGCAGCTGGAGCTATTGCAAATCTTGCAATGAACGGTCTGTGTCTGTATACACATGCATACTCATCTGTTATGAAGCGTTTGTTTATGTTTATGGTCAAGTTCTTTTGTTCTGTCAATGACATTTATGGTGTGGATGCAGAAGCTAATCAGGAACTTATAATGGCTCAAGATGGGATTAGTCTGTTGGCGATGACTGCAGCTGATGCTGAAGATCCACAGACTCTACGAATGGTAGCTGGAGCTATTGCCAACCTATGTGGAAATGGTATAGGCCACTGTTATAATTTCTAATTTTTATTTTGTAAGACCCATCTAGGTTAGGGATCAGTACAGTACCCGTACCGAAAATACCGGTACTCGCACCTGTATAAGTAAATAAAGTTGTACCAAAGTGGGTACCACACCTAAACAGGTAAAATTTATACCGGTGCGAGTACCAATACTGTACGGGTACCAAATAGGTAAAATTGGTACGAGTACCAATACGATACGGGTACCAAATAAGTAAAATAGATACGAGTACCATTATCATAATACGAAACAACACATAATATAAAAAAAACTTTTTAAGTTCTATATAAAACTTGGTACCAGTACCTTTTTACCTTTTTTTACCCGTAACCGCACCGAAACCGAAAATACCAAATACCGAAATCAATAAAACTGGGTACCGATACATGTACCGAATATCTAAAATCGGTACTGGTATTTGGGAAAAAAACTCATCCCTAGACCCATCATTTTTTTGTAATTTAAGTTTAATAAGAAAAGTTAGAATTCAACTTTCAAGGGAAAGTTTTTAAGCTGTAAGTAACATACTGCTGATGTATTGGATTGCCACTTGCAGATAAACTACAAACTCGGTTGCGATCCGAAGGTGGAATCAAAGCGTTGCTAGGGATGGTTAGGTCAAGACATCCAGATGTTCTTTCTCAAGTTGCACGTGGAGTTGCAAATTTTGCAAAATGCGAGTCCCGAACTTCTAGCAAAGGCAAGTCCCTTTGATATAAACATATAAGGGAGTACCGTGGGCCTAAATAGATACCACTAGTTCTTTTGTAAATTAGAATTTCTAACAAAAAGATAACACAACCATTTTTATGTTGTATACTGCTCTGTTCGTCTGGATGTTTAACGCTTTAACTATCCTTTAAAGAAAGAATGGAGTATCTATTTAGAAATATAGTGTAAGGATCAAATACAAATGGGTCTTAACATACAAAATGGCTACATGAGAAGTGAAGGAGGGAAAATTTTCCCCATCTACTTAAGCATGATGTTTAGTTGCAAAATGTAAAAAAAGTTATTCATGTATTTACTCTAGTAGAGTAATTATTCATAATTACCCTAAAATACGTGCTTAATAAGATGAGAAAAAAAATTCCCTCCACTTATGTTAAGCCAATTTGTATGTTAAGACCCATTTGTACCGGAACCTAACTCTAGACATATATATGCAATTGACATGAAGGAATGATATTTTTATTTTGTTTGCTTATGTTCTCTTTGTTTTGTACTAAACGATGGACTGATTGTTCTGTGCTAGGTAACAAAAATAACCGATCTTTATTGATTGAAGACGGGGCACTTCCATGGATTGTGCAAAATGCCAACAACGAAGCATCAATAATTAGACGCCACATTGAGCTCGCACTTTGTCATTTAGCACAACACGGTAAGTATTTCATTGTGTTAAAATTTTAGTTATCAATATACAAATCACACCAACGAGAGAGGTTCAAATGAGAACCATTTAATAATTTTTCCCAAATACCCGTGCCGATTTTGGGTATTCAGTACATGTATCAATATCCTGTTTTATTGATTTCGGTATCGGTACTTTTGGTATTGGTATAGGTACGGGTAAAAATGGTACTGGTACATAATTTGATATTAATTTTATTTTTGTATTATGCTATTAGGTACTTGTATCCATTTTACTTATTTGGTACCCGTATTGTACAACTATTCGTACCGATTTTACCTTATTGGTACCCTTACTTTATTGGTACTCATACCAATTTTACCTACCATATGAGTGCTTAAAAGATAGAAAAAAACAAAATGGTACCAAATCAGGTGCTGTACCGAAATACCGATACCCGAACCCATACCGTACCAATATTTTTGGTACGGTATTCGGTACCTAGTTTTGTTCAAATTCGGTACTGGTATTTTTGGTATTGGCACAGACCGATCCCATCCTTATTAGCAACTACTTTTTGACCTTTGGATCATATTTGAATGGATGATTAAGATCTCTGTTAAGTGTCTTTCACAAATCACAACATGAATTGCGACCATCCACCAATGATTAAAGGCTAAAAAAGTGCCTTTTCTTGATCTATAATTAATTGTTGGTTCTCATTTGATCTTAGTAAACTCGCCCCTCATACCATTTATGATAAAGGTTCTTATGTGTGTTGTGGTTATGTTCTCAGAGGTAAATGCAAAAGACATGGTGAGCGGAGGTGCCCTTTGGGAGCTAGTTCGTATCTCACGTGACTGTTCCCGAGAAGACATACGCGCTCTTGCTCGACGTACGTTGACTTCTAGTCAAACCTTTTCATCTGAACTACGACGCTTAAGAGTAGAGATCTAAATTTATGTAGCCTTATTGAAACAACCAGATCATATTTTTGTAACATTCGTGTGGGCATTCCGTCTTGTTGTGGGTTGCTTCATGTTTGGTGTTTATAGGATAATAAATTAAACGTCTGTTTTGTAAACATGCATTGTTCGTTTGTGATTAGTTAGTTGGTAATTTATTTGTTACAAATTTTTTAACTTATATTAGTAAAACTGCCAGGAAATGGACAATATATGGTGCTAGTACACTTGTGATAGTCGATGAAAATAATGTTGCTTTAATGCAAGTTGCATGAAATCTGAAGTTTCCTTAACTCCCACGTTATTACTACAATAATAGGGATTAAAAGTTTCAACTAACATGACATTTACCTATAATTATCCATCTCATTGTTCGGCGGTCTCATTCAGTCATTCTTGACCAAAATCTTTAGGTTTGTTCTTCTGGACAAATATCAAACTAGTCAACTCAAGGTTGGAGAAATGCCCATGAGCCTATCCAACTAACAGCATTTGCATTTGGGCCTTCATCTTTATCTAATCTCTATAGTTTGAAAATTTGCTGTATTTTGTATCTTCATCATAATCTCCATCTCTATTAACATTTCTAAAATTTAGAGTTTTATAAATCATTGATTTGTCATTATTCATCACCTTCATAAATGTCCATGGCATTATAGCCTAGTGACATTTTGGAGGTGAGATAAAACTTAGAGACCATTAGGTTCTGGGTTCGATTCTCACGAGGTTTTTCTAGATTTATTGGGTTTTCTCATGAATTGGTGTATAGACATTATTGCCTAGTGGAGATGGATATGATCGGGTGGTTCTACTGGTGGCACGATAATAATTCAGTGGTCCCTTAGTGATCCAATTTTATCGTTAAAAATCACCGTCGTAAATATTTGTATATTAAAAAGAGAAAATCATAATAAAATAAATATTTGTGAGTAACATATACATACAGAATGAGATATGTTAAGTTAGATAAAAAAAATGTTTGACCTTTTCAATACTTAGGTTACATGAAATCAACTTTAGATAAGATATGTTAGGTTAAACAAAAAATGTTTTGACCTTTTCAATACTTGGGTTACATTACATGAAATCAACTTTAAAATAATACAAAGTCACACTCAAGTTTAAGATGGATAAACATAAGCCGGAATGAAATAAAAGTATTTTGGTAAGGTTTTATATACTAACTAGTTTAAAACCCCCGCGTTGCGGTGCGGGGGGTACGTTGGGGGTTGGACGGACGCAAAACCATGCTAAATAGCAACCGAACGACGATCAAAACTGGGGAAAAAATAAAAAAATGAATTTCTAATAGCAAGTAACTCACGTGACGTAAAACGTATATGGAGTTGAATTTGTACCAACACGTATTAGAACCCGAGTGGCCAAATGTGACCACCAAACAACGTGCTAAGTAACAACCAAACAAAAAAACATAATGGACCAAATGTAACAACCAAACATCGTGCTAAGTAGGAAACGAACGACAGCCAAATCTATGGAAACTCGTAAAACAAAAACTAATAAAGATAACTAAACTAAACGAACTTGGTCTAGTGGTAAATTGGTCTGCTCTCCCTAGTGAAGGCGCAGATTCGATTCTCGCTTGGGCCATTTTCAAGGGGCATCTGGTTGAAGAGACGAATCGGGGTTTTATTCCCGGGTTCGAACCTGACGGGGGGCGATGGTTTACGGATTCCATCTGGTTCCCGCGCATCAGGGGGCACAGTCTCATGGCGGTCGAGGAGTGGACCTTGGACATAGCCCCAAACGGGGTGGATTTACACCTAAGATTCTTTGCCGTTAAAAAAAAAAACTAAATTAATTTAACTTTTGTGGTAAAATAAAAATATAAACAAGAAAAAAACAAAGTTTGTAAAAAAAAGATCTTAAAATTTACTATGAAAAAAAAAAATTACAAAGACCTTCAAATGTTATGAACTATATAAGATGGTATTAATATCAGGGGCGAAGCTTCTTGGGGGCGGGGGGGGTCGCCCGACCCCCTGGATTTTTCGCTCAGTAGTGTTATATATGTAGTTTTCGTATAGAAATTTTTGGATATATACATTTTTACCCCCCGATTCTATAGAAATTTTTGGGTATATATGTTTTAGCCCCCTCCGTTTTCTCCGGCAAGCTTCGCCACTGATTAATATAATTATGTTTATATTTGATTTACGCTGATAAGGTAAATGCTCGTTTAAGAAGTAGAAAAATAATAACAGGTTTTAAATTATAGATCAACTATGCATTTTTTTAATAATAAATTAGAATTAGATATTGATTGTTAATTAATTAATAATTTTATTATAAAGATTTATAATAATATTAATGAATTGATGAAGATAATGCCATGTGGCATTATATGGAGTCTTTTATTAGTATTAGATTGAGTATAATATTTGCCTAAGACATGTGTGTGTACCCACGAATACTTTTTTTTATTTTAAGAGAAACACAAGTTAAACTCCAATGGTTTTACCAATTACACACATAATTAACCGTTGTATATTTTCTTCAAACATAGCAACCGTTAACGGAAAGTTAGTTATAGTTAGTTATACTCAATTACCCATTTAGCATAAAATATGATACCATTACACTTTTGAGGAGAAAAGTGGTTATAAGTTATAACCAACATAAATGCCATTTATGATCATCATATGAAGAGTGTTTAAAAATAATTGTTGTATTGAAGTCTCATCACACTTCGTTCATTAAATCAGATCTTAGGTGGTGTTTGTTTTTCTCAAGAAGAGCTTCCTGGCCTCTTCTGTCTGCACCGTGCAGACGCGGGAAGAGGTTTAGCCTCAAAAGAGTGTTTGTTTTTTTTTTTTTGGAGAAGTGCTTTTTACCTCTCCCCAGCCTCTTCCTGAGGAAGATATAAAACAAAGCTTCTTACCTCTTCTTGGCACCACCTCCACCTCCACCCCTGCTCCGCCCCTGCTCCGCCACCACCACCACTGCTCCGCCACCACTATCATCATCATCATCACCACCCCTGCTCCGCCACCACCACCTCCACTCCGCCACCACCTCTGCTCCGCCACCACCACCTCTGCTCCGCCACCACCACCACTGCTCCGCCACCATCATCAGCCCCAAATCGACATCACAAACAAAACCCCCAAATCTTCTCCACCTCCACCTCCACTCCGCCACCACCTCTGCTCCACCTCCGCCACCGTCATCATCATCAAAACCCCCAAATCATCATCATCAAAAGCCCCCAAATCGAAACCCACCAACCAACCATCATCTTCATATGCAAACAAACCCCCCAAATCGAAACCCACCACCACCGCTGACATCATCAGCATCATCCAAATCGAAACCCCCAAATCGAAACAGAGAGCTATAGGAGAACAGGGGAAAAAGATGGGTGTTTACCGGTGTGATGGCGGTGGTGAGATGAAGGCGGTGGTGTGATGGCGGAGATGAAGGTCGGAGACGGCGGCGGCTCCGCCGGTTCTCTCCTCTCTCTGGTTTCCTCTCTTTCTTTCTGATGGCGGCGGTGAGATGATGGCGGTGGTGTGTTGGAGGTGGTGTGATGATGGCGGTGGTGAGATGCTGGTGGTGGTGCTATGGCGGAGGTGGTGGTGGTGGTGCTATGGGCGGTGGTGGTGCAGATTGTAGAGAGAGAGAGTAGAGAGAGAGAGGAGTCTTGTGTGTGTGGTGTGTGTGAGAACTGTGAAGTGGTTTTATTAGAAAAAAAAAAAAAAACAAACCCTCTTCTCCTTGCAGACTGCAGACATTTGGTCCACCTCTTCTCCTGCAGATGTCTGCAGATGTGGCCTGCAGCAGAAGAGGTTTTCGTGCAGAAAAAACAAACACCATCTTAGTCACCAACATTGAGTTGCCTTCATAAATTTTGTATTTTCTTTATAGTTAAGGCCAACGTTAGAATGTCAAGCCTTTGAAAGTGTTAGAATTTCATACCTTTAAAACGTTGTACATTGACCATTTCAAGGCTACATAAGAAAGACATAACATTGAGCATTCTATGTTGACCTTGTGTCAAATCTTTAAGGTTCGTTTGTTTCGTAGAATATTTATGATCATGAAATTGGAATGTTTAGTAGGAATTAGAATGTGTGGGAATTTGAATTAATTTAAGTGAAATAGAAGGAGTTGGAATGTGTAGGAATTTAAATTAATTCGAATGAAAATTTGTATTTTGTTTGATTTGTGAATTTATTTATAATTAAAATGGAATGTTCATAATAATCAAATGACAAAATTATCCTTATCTTTCTTATCCTCACTTCTCCCCCACAAATTTACCCTTGTCAACCCTAATGGATAGGGCTGCAAACAAACCAAACATTCGGTAAACAGTTCGGCGAGAAGTTCGTTTGTGTTTGTTCGTTTATTAAACAAACGAACACGAACAAGAAATTTCGTTCATTTATGTTCGTAAACTTTCGGTAACACACTACAAGAAAACCCAGCAGTACCAGCGACGTCGTGCAATAGCAGCGACGGCATCAACTGTCGCCGGTAATAGATCGATCCGTGTGCTGCAATCAAAATTCACTCTTGGCCCTTGATGAATACATGATCAAATGGCTAGTGTTCTTCCCAAACAAACAAACACACACTTCATATTCAAAAGTTTTTCATTCTCCTCAAAATAAACACAGAGCACTTCAACAGAGTATCTTTACCGGGGCATCACCGTAGCACCATCGTCACCGGAGCACCATCGTCACCGGAGCATCTTCATCGTCACTGGAGATTTGAATGGATTAAATATATGAGATTTGTTTGATTAAATATATGAAATTTGTAGTTTTATGTAAAAAACGTCTTTTTTTGTTTGATTGTATGGATTAAATATATGAGATTTAAATGATGATATAATGCTCCTTTGTCTTCCATCTTTGTTTGAGGTTTTGGATAACCAGTTTATTACTTCCATCTTTCGCGGTGACATATGGGTCAATACCGGCCCACCTTTAGCGGCGACATCTGTCGCCCCTATTGCCCCGTTTTCTTGTAGTGACATTTTCGTTTGTGTTAGATAGTTCATTAGTGTTTTTAGTTTTTATATTTATTTAAATACTTCAAAATTCCGAAAAATTAAATATCTAATAGGTGTCAGTGTATTATATATTCTGTACATGAACGATTGTGTTCGTTTGTTTCCATTTGTGTTCATGAACATTAGTTTGTGCTCATTTGTGTTGTCAACGTTCGTTTTTTGTTTGTTGCCTAAAATTAACAAACAAACACAAACGAACATGAACAAATTCATTTCCTTAACAAACAAATACGAACATAAAATCTCGTTCGATAAGTTTTGTGAAGGTTCGCGAACACATATATTTCTTAACAAACGAACATGAACAAGGTTTTGTTCGTGTTCGTTCGGTTCGTTTGCAACAACCTCAACACTAGATTATGTTCATCATAAATATTTTCGTTGATTTTAGAATGTTCGGTTTTAAATTGACCTAACGCTTCATGTTATCTAACTAAAATCGTTTTTGGGTTTTGATTAACAAAGCTTGAATCATTTTTGTAACGGTAGAGTTTGGTTCCAATTTATGAACAAAGCTTGAAAAAAGCGTTTATGGTTGATTTTTAATCACAGTGGTCAATCGAGGTGGATTTTCAGTGAGCAACAATGTTTTAAAATCCGGTTTTTTAATCATACCAGATTAGGCATAAAAATGGTTTAACCGGTTGAACCGGGTTGTATCGGGCGGTTCAACCGGGTTAACTAGTTAACTGTATAATTCCATAAATTTCAACATCAACTCAAAAAATAATCCAAAATTGGATGTAGATGTAAATCTGGAATGAATGATGGAGTGATGAAAGTCTAGAACAAGTCACAAATGATGGATTGATGAAACAAGTTTTGAATTTTGATCGATGGAGACAAAATATTAAAAGTCGTTAGGTTAAAGTTGAGAGTAAACATGAAGATGAGCCGATAAAAGGTAAAATCCTAACCCAAAAGCAGACCTAAGCCGGTACCGGTATAACGGTTCAAACCGGTATACCGGATTTTACCGACGGTACAAAGTCGATGCCTTTTCTCCTACTTACCGGGGTGTTTCGGACCGGATTTAAATCCGAAAACGATAATACCGATATAACCGGCCGATATTTACCGGTTTTAAAAACATTGGTGAGCAAAGCTTGAAAAAGCTCTTCTACCTGCTATTCTTGTGTAACTTGCCCTGTTGATTGAATGATAATTTGACATTCCATTAAAAAAAAAAAAAATTGAATCGTTTTCAAAATTGTTGATTATGGTATGAGCTGGTTCTAGTAACTTCATATCTTAAAACAATATGAAAAGTCGCTTCTGGTTCTAAACAAAGAACATGGCTCGATTGATTTATTCATCCTAGTTTGGTCAGTGGCGGATCTATGAAACTTGGTTCCTTTTGGTAGATTCTCACTAATTCTCACTATTTTTTCCAAATCATACGATGTTCTCACTAATTTTTCACATTTTTTCTAAACCGAATGGGTTCCTGGGAACCCACAAAAGTAGCCTAGATCTGCCCCTGAGTTTGGTTATGTTTTACCGTAATTTTTTTTCTCAAACTGTTTTGCAAATCCACTGTCTAATATTTTACAAAGAATGACTTGTTAGAATATTTTGTTTGGAATGGGTTTTTTTTTGGTAATCTTTACACATTCCTTTAAAAAGTTTGAAATTCCATCACATATGTGAAAGCGACTGTCCCATGAATGAGGGTATTGGTTGGAATGAATTCCAATTTCAATTCCTTTATATTTTAAAAATAGAGATGGAGATGTGCTTCAGATGAAGAAAAAATAGTAGAAATATCTAAAATTTGGAGATGGTGAAGTCGATGTAGACTAAATAGTCTATTGTCCTCTAGGATGAATTGGTGAAGCATACGATCATATGCTTCATTACATCAATCCGGCCCCTCGGCAGAATCACAATACCTATTCAAAGGGGAAAATGGATCAAAAAATTGTGGAATCAGAAATCTGAACCAATGACTATTCATGATTCCATAATTGAATCAATTCCTTATTGGCGGAGTTTTGAATAACAAAATTAAAATCATGGTCTATAAGTTAATGAAGAATAAAATATGCTTTATTGAAGTTCATCAATCATCTTAACGAAATCATAACACGTATTTAGAGAGACAAATGGATCAATGATGTTATGAGGAAGAAAAAGAATATGTGATAACAAGTTTTGATCAATTCATTAAATATTAGTCATTAGCACCTAAGGGTTCATCTACGTTTACACTTCAAAATGTAGAAGTATCACCGCTAGCCATTCCCTCGACAACTCGTTGATAAATGTGGTTATCAATAGAAATCCATCGGTTCGTTAGAAATATGGTCGTGGTTATTCTAATTTCCGACATACTCCCAATGGACATTTTGATTAGCAAGAAATTACCGACATATTACCCACAACTTTTGCAATGTCGCCTACATATGTCTTTTCCAACGGATTACTAGATTACCGACGGATTCATTAGTGATGGCTTGCCTACGGTTTCCTTTAAGTTTTACCGACAAGATTTCTCTCAGCAATCCTTCATTTGTTTTAATTTATTTTATAAAAGTAGGGAGAAGATCAAATAACAAGTTTGGTTTGGGTAGGAAGTGTAAGAAGCAATAATATCATGACATGTGACAACACACAAAAATCACAAGGAAGGACATTTTAGTCCAACACATATTACTCTCATATAACCCTAAATTAACTAAAAGTAAAACCCATCAGAACCTTATAGTTCATCCCACCAACACACCACCATCACCATGACCACCACCACCACCCCCTTCGCCACTAGACTCGTAACACAGGCTCCGGCGACCTCCGCCACCGCTGCCATGGTCTTCCTTTTTAGAAACAGAAAATCACGCTAAGTGATTAAATTTAATTTCAGATTGAAAATGGTTAGAAATGAGAATGAAGATAGAGGAGTTAAGTGATTAAATTTGTGTGGACATAAGTAAACTCTAATCAGAGTAATGGATAAGATTCCATGTGCACATGTCATTATTGTCACTTTTATTGTTTTATTGAAAATACTATTCAGTTCTAGAAATCGTATGATCAAATCTTGATTGGCATTTATCTCACAGAAAGCTTTTACAAATTTTTGTTATGTTTTATGCTATTGCGTTTTATATTTTACTTTATTGCATTTTATACCATATTGATAAAACATAATTTTTTGTCTTTTATTCTATTGCGTTTTATGTTTTACTCTATTGGTTTTATAAACATTGATAAAAACTGGTTTTATAAATATTGATAAAAATACACTTTTTTGTGCTTTTAGTCCATTGCATTTTAGGAAAGATAAATTTTTTTTGTGTTTTTAGTCCATTACGTTTTAGAAAAACACATTTTTTTTTTAGTTTTTGGTCCATTGCATTTTAGGAAAGATACATTTTTGTGTTTTTAGTCCATATAATTTTAGAAAAACACATTTTTTTTAGTTTTTGGTCCATTGCGTTTTAGAAAAAAAAAACACATTTTATTGTGTTTTTAATCCATTGTATTTTAGAAAAAAAAACATTTCTTTATGTTTTTTTGTCTATTACGTTTTAGAATAAAGACATTTTTTGTGTTTTTAGGCCATTCCGTTTTAGAAAAAAACATTTTTTGTGTTTTTAGTTAATTGCGTTTTACAAAAAAAACATTTCTTTGTGCTTTTCAGCCATTGTGTTTTAGAAATAACACATTTCTTTTGTGTTTTTTGTCCATTGCGTTTTAGAAATAAAACATTTTTTTTGTGTTTTTTTCCCATTGCGTTTTAGAAAAAAAACATTTTTTTTGTGTTTTTTGTCAATTGCGTTGTACGCATCTAGGTTATAGATTTTTTTTTTCAAAAGTTTAGCAACAATATACTCGTTTTAAAGATAAAAAATGCTCGTTTTTATGGTGCAATTTTTATTAAAAAATAACGTCGTATGAAAAGATTATTAATGTTTGAAAAACAGGGGTTGGGATTGGAGTAGAGAGAAACTATTGAATTTGATAGATTAGAATACCCTACAAATCACACGCGCCTCTTTCTTTTTCATCAATTATACCCATTTAATGCAAGCCTTAATTAATTAATTGATGGTCAACATATTACTTCCTAGACCCATGACTTTATAGCCTAGTGGCATCTTGGGGGTAAGATAAGGCTTTGGGACCAATAGGTACTAGGTTTGATTTCCACAAATGGGGTTTTTCCCATATGTGTAGGGATGTTCGACGCACATGATAAAGATAGTGGGATTGAGTCCCTCATTTAGAACAATGGCATGTAAAATGTTTGTTTAGGAAAACAAGTTTGATATTATCAATCTCGAAAACTCATGTCAATGAATTCCTCATTCACTCGTTATGAGAAAGTATGGGACGGTTTGTTTCAGCTCTTAATGGTTTAGACCTCACATCTTACTGATTCAACACTTATTGGTTCAGACTGTTTGTTTCGCAAGCATATGTCTTAATGGTTCAGACATTTGTCTCTAAATGGTTAAACATTATACTGAGTCTGAATGGTTATGACCTCTTAACTGAATTGGTCAGACATTTGTCTCTGAATGGTTAAACATTATTCTTGCTCTTAATGGTTCAGACCTCTTACAAGTTCAGCACTTAATAGTTCAGACTTCTCTTACTGGTTCAGCACTTACTTATTCAGAAGTTGTTAAACAGGCCCTATATCATGCGATTTGTCTTTCAACAAATCACAAAGTTTGTAAAGAGGCATCGTCACAATTTGGGATTGTTCACCATTCTCTAAAATTTAGGTTACATATAAGGAGAGCGCGTTTTGGCCATTTTGTGGTATTGTCAAACTTGAATCTCTATTGCTCGTAAGCAAATGGTCAAACGACAAATTGATAGCTCTCCTAGAACATTTATCGAACATTCTCTATTGGTTCTCTAAAACATCGTTAGTGACCAGTTTGGATTCATCTTCTTCAATTTCCACAACCATTGACCTGACTACAAAAACTTTAAAAATATCATCAAAGGTGAACGATTAAAAGTAATTATTCTTTAAAGACATTATTTAATAAACTTTTAACAAGGGTTTTAAGCATTCTGCCATTTACAAGCTATTCAATAGGTTGCGTAGCAATAAGCGCCTAATTTTCCTCTTATAGAGGTCATAGGTTTAAATCATTCTTTCGCTAGGTTGTGTTAAGACCTCCTGAAGGTTATCTTTCCAACACAAGTGACGATTTACTTGATCCCATTGGTTAAAGGTAATAGGAAAATTTTCTGGAAACTAATTCTCATGGTTAAAACAAATTAGAGAAAATAAAAGATCTATAACTAGTTAACCTTAGGCTAGCTTATTAAAGACACTAATTAAGTAGGTGGTGTTTAATTTCATATTCTCAAAATTGAAAGACTAATTTTCAAATCTAATTGTTGCAAATAGGGCTGTAAATGAACCGAACGTTCAACGAACAGTTCGTGAACCGTTTGGCGGGAAGTTCGTTTATGTTCGTTCGATTAGCTTAACGAACGAACACGAACAAAAAATTTCGTTCGGTTAGCTTAGCGAACGAACACGAACATATGTCTCGTTCGTTCGACTGCGTTCGTGAACGTTCGGTAACATGTTCGGTTACGTTCATTTGTGTTCGTTTGATTATATTAAAAAATAATAAATAATAAACCTTTTATCTAAACATATTGAAAACTTGAAACCTTATTTTTTTCTAAGTTAGCTAAAATTTGGACATGCTAAGACATTTTTGGGGATAATTATGTCTAAGTTAGTTAAAGTTGATTCATCGTTTGATGGTGTATTAGACTTCTTTTGTTTTGATTTATCATTTGATGGTTATATTTAACTACTTATATTCAATGTTTAATGATAACAATATTTTTATTTTTTTTTATTTTAAAGTTAAATGTTCGTTTGCGTTCTTTTTTATTTGTTTGCGTTCGTTTGTGTTCGCTTGCGTTCGTTTGTGTTCGAGACCAGTGTTCACGAACTGTTCGTGAACAACTGAATTTCCTTAACGAACGAACATAAACTTATGTTCGGTATACGTTCGTGAACAGTTCACGAAAATGTTAATTTCCTTAACGAACGAACACGAACATGACCTTGTTCGTGTTCGTTCGGTTCGTTTACAACCCTAGTTGCAAAGCTCTTTTTTAGCCTCATGTTGTATATTTAAATAAGCAGTCTTAAAATTAAATTATAACAAAATATTTAAACATCTAAACTATATGGAGATTGAACTCAAACCCTGTTATAAAATGGTTATCCGAGCTTGTTGATTATTAGCTTCTCAAACAAAGACAAACTTAGGATGGAAGTGGAAAAAAGATGTTTGGTTTCGAATCGGATTAGAAGAAATGGTTCGGATATCGAGTTCGTTTGGAACTGGCAGTCGCCGCTGACCGATTTGGATGTTATTTCGAATTTTCAACAGCTTTGTTCCATTCTCAATTCTGTCCAGATTTCGGACAGTGGTGATAAATGGAAATGGACTTCCGATTCGGACGGAGTTTTTTCTCTCAAATCTGTGAAAAGGCTTCTCAATTTGGACGTCGCGAGAGGTTTCAGTTTCGTAATGGATTGGTGTAAATGGGTCTCCGCGAAATGTAATATTCATGCTTGGAGAATGGGAATAGATAGAATTCCTACCACCGTTGCTTTAAGGAATAGAAATGTTCAGGTCGGTGAAGCTATGTGTCGCTTTGTGTAATTCGGAAGAAGAATCGTCTGAGCACTTGTTCACTGCTTGTCTTGTTGCGTCGAACGTTTGGAATGGTATTAGCTCGTGGTGCAAAATCCCTAACATTTTTGCTTTCGAAGTTAAGGATCTTTTTGGAATTCACAAGGATCTCGGGGTTTCGGAAAGGAAGAAAGACGCGGTTCAAGGTATAATATTGGTAGCTTGTTGGAGTTTGTGGCGTACTAGGAACAATTTGTTTTTTTTTTTTTCTAATAAACCGGTTAGGGTAGATAAAATTCTTAGTGAGGTGAAAGCGTTAGGGTTTCTTTGGTTTGCTAATAAGTCCAAACACAAAGGGATAGATTGGGGAGAGTGGTGCTCATTTGTAAATATGTAATTGTTTTTTGTTGTGTTCGGTTGGCCCGATTTGGGTCGGCTTGGTGTTAATGAAGTTTACTTAAAAAAAAAAAAAAAAAAAGACAGACTTAAGTTCATACCACTTGACACCTTGCTCAACTTATTGGCTAGTTAATTTATTAATATTACTATTTCTTACTTCTATAACTATATAGAGGTCATGTAATTTTTTATCAACATATAAAGACATAAGCATATCTAGGGTTCAACAAAGCATCTCCAGTCCTCACTTAAGACAAACCAATCACTTTCTTCTGCAAGGAACTCACACAGATTGTAACAGACAGATAACACACAAACACACACACATATATATATAGAGATATATATATATAGAGAGAGAGAGAGAAGTGTAGTGATGAAGCTGAAGATGGGGTGGGTTGCACTTGCTGTTGCAGTGTTGCTTGCCTTGGAAAAGAGCATTAAGAGCTCTTGCATTTGCACGTGTAACCACTCTCATCATACAACTTCAAACCCTAAATAAAGACAGTCAAACATCACCCTCACACAGATCTACATACACAGATTTAGAGAGAGAAAAGATGTATATATGTATGTAGATACACAAACAAAGCCTTAGACAAGAAGTTAAAAGCGTCCATAATTCATAAATGCATGTTTTCTTGAACACCCATGTCCTAAAGATATCAACTTTACCATATTCTGCATAACACCTTCAAGACACTTTTCCGCCATTTGCTCAACCCTCATCAAAAGATGCACAAAAAGATTTGTACTTGAATGGACTTCTTTCTTTTTCTTTAACTTACACAAAATATATGTTATGGACAACTAATAAATCAACTGAAAAGACTATAACATGATCATAAAGTATGTTTATATATGAACTTGTGGGGTCTCATTTATCATATGTGAAAGATGTACAGTTGGGATCTTGAATGGTTTAATGAGGGTTTCATAATTCATACAACCTAAAAGGAAACCTTAATTTTTTAACATACAAATCATATAAAGCATCTATATCTAGGCTGTCTCATTACCTTAATTATATTCTTGATTTTAATCATACAACTAAAGCATAATTACAACTAATTAAAGCATCTCCAATGGGCGCCCATAGCCGCATGTGTGGTGATGTGGAGAGGCGCCTGTGAAAGTGTGAAGGCAAGAACCTTCGGCCAAGGCAGGGTCGGACGGGTTCTGTGAGGAGGGGGGGGGGGGGGGGGGGGAGTAGTGGCGACCATGAAAAGAGTAGGCAGTGCCGTCGTGGTGGCGCCTGTCCCTCCATCCTGCTCGAGATGGTCTAAGAAACTTAGTTAAATTACTAGATAATTAGTGATTTAAGGAAAAGATTTTGTGTTTAAAAGAAGTTAACTATAAAAAAACTTATATAAAAAAAGAAGAATAAATGTTCTAGCATAATGAAATTCACAAAAAGGATATTAATTTCACAAGTTTTGTACAACCTCAATTCCTGATCAAACATGCTATAAAACCCTAATCATTCCAATTAATTAACATCACAAACTTACTAATTCATGTGTAAAAAAACAAATAAAGGAAAATGATCCACGAGATCGAATTACATAAGCTTAAGAGAAAGCAAGGATAAAGAAGAACTAAACAATAGTGTTTGATTCCTCTTGATCATGATCATCAAAAAGGAGGACGATTCGCACCCCAATAGGCATCCGTTGGCAACGAATTTAGCATATTAGGAGGCATTCCATGGAACAAAGACGGATTCGCCTCGTTCATTAGTTGTTGTTGTTGTTGATGTTGTTGTTGACCGTTAATCCCAGAAGGGGAAACCGGTGTAGTCTCTTCTTCTTCAAGAGGAAGTCTCTCATATGCCGCATTTCCAAATGACGCCGCCATGATTACCACCGGCCCGGATGCCAACAAGGGTCCAACGACCCCCCCTCCAACCACTTGCCCTTGGCCACCGGCCAAGTAAATAGTTAACCCTGAAGCAGCCGGTGGAGCTGGGGGTGGAAGAAATGACCCTGAAAGCGATAAGATCTCAAATCGCCCATGTAGGGTCAACACATCCCCAGCTGTCGCCGGCTGCTTCAGGGTTACATTAGTAACCGTTCCACTACCACTCAATATACAAACCCCTCTTTGTTTCCTTAGCGAAAAATTCGCTATGCTCTCTTGTATATCACACCCGCTCGCCACCTCCATCACATGTGACCGCAGCGCGTTAGGGCTATCCCTCGTGATAATAACCGGCGGCTTCGGCTTATTCTTCGATCCAGCCGGACGCCCTCGTGGCCGCCTTGAACCACCACTTCCACCACCACCACTACTATGATCTCCTTGATCCCCTCCTGTCACCACCGAAGCTAACTCTCTTCCACCACCACCACCACCATCATTATTATTATTATTACTATTATTCCCATCTCGATCTCTCTTATGACCGACAACTTGATCTTCCTCCTCATGTAGCGGCTGCTGTTGAAACTGATGGTAGTGTTGTTGTTGTTGTACATGAAGATCTCTACTGTGAAAAGGAGGAGGTAGAGGACGACCATGTGTAGTTACTGGATTCATTTTCTCTAAACTTTTCATAAACAAAACTATAAAGTTTTCACAACAAGATTCAAAACAGAAACAACCATGTTGAGAAGAAGATATGCAAATTCTAGTTGCATGTGTTGAAAGATATGCAAATATTTGGTGAAAATCTAGAGAGAGAGAGAGGGTTTTGATGTGTGTTTGAAAGATGAAAGTGAAAGATTATGGTTTTAGGTTTTGGGGTTTGAGAGTTTTGTTAAGAAGACAGCCAACGGAGCGCATGGGGGCGGTGGCGGTGGGTTGGACCCACGTTTCTCTCTCCTTTGTCCCCCTCGCTAGCCCACGTTCTCTCTCGTCTTTCTATTTTTTTTTTCTTTCAATTTGCTTGTTTTTGTTTGTGTTTTGTCGGTTTCTTAATAAATACAAAGTTTTATATTTGTTTGAATGGATGTAACATTTTTTTAGGATTATAGGGTGCAAGTTTTTAGTTGGTCCGTTAATATTGTTGTTCTACAATGACTACAAGTCTACAACCATGTCGAATTTGAAAATATCTTGACTAAATTAAAACTTTTGAGACCAAAGAAGTGCTATTAATAAAGTCATGAAAGAAATGAGTTGAATGTTTTGGTTTGGATAATAAATAGAGTGTAACTTTCATCGCTAAATTAGGATATGGTGTAGTTTTGATTTTTGTAATTTTTTGTTGTCACTGTTTTTGCACCTTGGCTCTTAGCTTGTTCTTGTTTGATTATCGATGTATTCATCTAAAGTATTTCTTGTTGTTAAAAGAAGGTATTTGTGATCGAAGTTTCTTGTGGTCGATACCATAGATTATAAATGGCCGTTATCGGTGAATTTAGATTGATTTCAACCTTCATAAATTTATCTTTGTGTAAGAGTAAGGAATATCTATCTTTCTCATCCGTCCCATCTTTAAGTCCTCTCTCATCTATTATTATGTGTTGGTGTTGGTGGTGATTGTTGCTGCTAATATTACTATTACTATTACTTCATTTCATCCTTATTTCATCCCTCCCACGCCTAAGTGGAGTGAACATAATGTACAAGTCAATAGAATAGAAAAAACATCAAGATGGCTTCATGAAGTAATCACTCGAGGAAGCTCTTTTATGGTACCCTGATTAGGGGTGTTCAATATTTGATTCAGATTTAAAAATTCAAGGTTTTGACTCTAGTCAAATTCGGCTTTCAAATATTCGAGTTCGATTCAAATTTGGTTATCAAATACAAATTTTTTTATTTTCAATTCGAATTCAAGTTATACGTATATAATTTTATATCTTTCTATACTAATAAATAAAAATCTTTTTTGGACACGTGTCACTTTCTCATGCTTTCTCACCTTATTTTCCTATTTATCTCTTATATTAATAATAATAATAATTTTAAACAAAAAATTAGATAAGAATATAGATGCTTATTTTTATTATGATCATATTAAATAATAATAACATTAAGTAACATGTTATATATAATAAGTAAATAGTACATTAAAGTTCATTTTTAAAAGATAAATCTTGACGACTATATGTGTTAACATATGACATTATATTGTATTAAACACGTGCAATATACGAGTTTTTTTTAAATATATCTTTTTTTTATTATTTATTATACAAAATTACATTTATGAAAAATAAAACAATCAAAGTAAAATGTTATAATAATTCAATAGTACAACAATGTTCATTTTTAAAAGATAAATCTTGATGATTGTTTCTATTAACATATGACATTATGTTTTATTCAATACATGCAATATACGAGTTTTTTTTTTAAATATATGTTTTTATTATATATTATATAAAATTATATTTATGCAACCCGTGTAATACACGGGGTTTTAACCTAGTATACATTAATACAAACCACACATAGAAAAACCCTTCTAAATTTTGGCCAAATTCTAAAAAACCCCTATAATTAGTTTGTAGTAGTATTAAAAATAAACGTGAAATACTTTATTATTTAGGGTGAATTTGAATTTAATCGTATTTATTCGAATTCGATTAAAATTCCAAGTTTCAAATACGAATCGAACTGAATTTCGAATCTGGCATAAAATTCTATGAATTCGAATCGAATGAATCAGATCTAAATTGAATACGAATTCAGATAAGAAATAAAAAGTCAAAAATTCAATATAATGAAATCGAAAATTTGTCATTCGATTAGTTGAACACTCCTAACCATGACACCCAAGACAGTGTTCCCGCCGGTACCAACTCCCACCCCACCCCACACTATATTTTAACCATATACCGTCCATAATGGTTTAATAGACATTATCATCTAGTGTCATGTAAAACGCTTCACCCTCAATACTTAGATTAATAGTCTTCTGCCGCTGTGGTTAGGGGCCAGTATTGTTGTATCATGGTCGATTAAGAAAATTAATTTTTAAATTCAAGACATTAAGTTATGTTCTAATTTTTAATCATTTATGTCGGCAATTATAAGATGTTTGTACTTTGTAGTTGCATGGAAAATGAGTTAATCATGTGGATTTTACCTTTTGGTGTGGTACTTTTTGACTAAACTTCCCTTAGGCGAAAAGGAAACAGTGAGTTACATGATTATGATAACTAGGGTTAAGACCCGCCCGCGTTGCGGTGCGGGTACATCGTAAATATTGAATGGATTAGTCCAAACGTTATATGATGCATTAAAAAAAGAGGAGATGCACGGTACCCCTGACCGCAGAGGGGGATCCCCCCTCCCAAGCTAGCTTACCGGATCGCTCCCTGGCGGTGAAATTACCCAGCCGAAGCTGGGCACCAGTGTCCCTCAGACTCGAACTCGGGTATGAGCCCGGGCCAAAGCCCTCCTCGAGATGAAGATTGCCAACTGCGTTGCAGGGCAACTTCCGTTATATGATGCATTAACCATATGAAAACACACATTTCGACGTATCCAGTTGAACTCAGTGTAACCTGTATAAGCATTGTGATTGGATCAAACGTAAAGTAAATGGAATTCATTTCGAACAATTATAACGTATTATATGTGACCCAAATTATACAAAGAAAACGTAACAGGTATGAAGGAAAATACGCACATGTAATCGAAAGGCATTAATTAGAGGTTTCGAAAAAAGGGGAGAAAAAGAAACCATAATTTGACTTCACTCGGTTCGAAACAAACTTTACGAAACATACATAAAATAAACACGAAAACACATTATATTTGACCTGAATCATTTCCCAAAAAAGTTTACGTCGAAACGTAGAACAACTTGAATTTATACGAAAACGTACATAGAAATATGCACGTAAAAATGGTTTCTTTAAACAAAAACGTATTATATTTGACCTCATTCGTCTATAAAAAAATTTACGTCGGAATGTAGAAGAAATCATATTTACACATACCCGTACATAAAATATGCACGTAAAAAATAGTTTTTAAGTAAAGGAAGTATAGGGGTAAACTGAAACAAAAAATTAGTAAAAAAATTAATAGGTTAAAAACGTTCGTAAAACCGTGCCAAGTAGCACCAATGCCACAAACACATCGACTTTCAACATCGTAAAAATAAAATAGATAAAATGATAAAAATTACACTGAACGAAAAGCAGACTAATCGTTGAATCACGCACACCCGTTGCAGTGTCTTAATGCGAAGAAATTAATCAGAAACGTAAAACGTAGAAAATAATAACTTAGTCGATCTACGACCCGCCCATTGCGGCGAACTTTTCAAAAGGGGGAAAAATGGACGCGTTGCGACGGGTCTATCAAATATGAAAAAATAGAGCAAAAACGTTGAACCTCACATGCACGCTACGACATGTTAACTCGCAAAAATTAGAACGAAACATAAAAAGAAAAAATTGCGAAAGATAAAAAGTATGAGGTACGAAAATTGTAAATAATAAAGTGTTGTGTTAAATTATAAAAGATGGAAAACTTTTGGGTAAAAGTAAAGAAAATGAAAAGGGGTAAAAATGTAAAATAAGAAATGTTTGGGTGAAATGTGAAAAACCTAGTTTTTTTTTTGAAACACTCCCCAAGCACATGGTACAAGTATTGATGCACATATAAGTTGGTTATTTATATATGGAATAATTTACCTTTTGGCCGGTGTGGTAAAAACATATAACTAGAGACAGAGAAAAGGAAATTAGGCGAGTTGATAACTTAAAATGTTTTGGAATTTCTAATCTCAAAATATTTTTAATATAATCTTTCAGAGGAAAACCATATAACAAAGCAAAAATTGGCCATTTTTTATTCCTAAAATGGCAGAATATATTGTTACTTTCTTTTTAACGGCAAACGAATCCTCCAAATAGGTAACTGACGAAATTCACCACATCGGGATACACTCGCCTCCGAACCGGGGAAAACCCTCACCTAGGGCCGAAGCCCGTGAACACTCGTCCGAAGGCACGACAGTGCGGTGAGGTAAAACCCGCTCAGCTCAAGGATCGAACTAGCGATCTCCACCTATTCGCCTAGTCTTCCATCATCACCAAATGCCGCAGAAAATAATGCTGAGGGCATGAATCGAACTTGGATCCCTAAAGTAGAGGTTTGGGTCAATGAACATTGACTGAAACCTTAACGGTCTATAAGGCACATGTATGGAGTGTGTCTAAACCATTAGATCAATGAGCCATGTAATACTAGATTAATGTAATTGGTTTTAACGCACATGTTTATAGTACTGGTGCGTCTAACTTTAAAAGTTAATAGGTTGCAATATGCTTTAAGACACAATTAAAAATGTTGCATCGAACATATTAAAATGAAGCATTCAACTTTTTAGATTTAATTTAGTGTTGTTATTTATTTTCATGATCTGACATATAACAAACAATGTGTCCAATTTTACAAGAAAGATTCAACACCTACCACTTTTCTTGGAGAAAAACACAAAAGCATGATATGCAAATGTAAATAGTATTTCCATAATATAAATTAGCAACACATTGTTGCATTGTGTTATTGTACCCCATGTATGGGGTGTTTTTCAAAAAAAATTTGTGATTTTTCACTTTTAACTCAAATGTTTTCATCTTTTGTATTTTAACCCTCTTAATTTGTTTACTTTTAACCTCCAAAACTTTTCATCTTTTGTAATTTAACCCAAAACTTTTTTATTTACAACTTTGGTCCCCATACTTTTTATCTTTCACAAGTTTTCGTTTTACGTTTCGTTCTAAAATTTGCGAGTTAATACGTCGCAACGTGCGTTTGTGGTTCAACGTTTTTGGTCTATTTTTTTACATTTGGCAGGTATGTCGCAACGTCTCTATTTCCCCCCTTTGGCAAGTTCGCCGCTACGGGCGGATCCCACATCAACTTAGTTATTCTTTTCTACGTTATTTTGCGAGTTAACACGGTGCAACGTGCGTGTGTGGTTCAATGTTTTTACGTGTATTTTTTTCCATTTAACAAGTTTGTCGCAACGCGTGGGTCCAAAATCGACATAGTTATTTTTTATATGTTATATGTTTCAGTCTTATTTCTTCGCATTAACACGCCGAAACTTCAGTGTTGGTGGTCGCTAATCGCTACTAGCGGTGTGGCATTGATGTTATTTGACATAGTTTTAGGTCCCCGCCGCAACGCTGGGTGCTTAATTCTAATAAAATTTATTTGTTTACATTGAAGATAACATTTAATAACATTAAAAAGAGAGACAATGAAACATCAAAGAGGTGTTGGTTCAGTTCTGTTTGTACATGAAGGAAAACATTAAAACATACCTGTCACAGCAGAAAGTGCAGTGGAGAATCCAGTAATGGAGTTCGACATGCTTGTCATCTTGATCTGTCCTTAGGGTGCTGACTGATGATGGGGACTTAGAAATCGAATAGGGGATTCGATTAGGAGAGGAGGTCGAATTATTGATGTTAAGCTTATGGGGTGTGTCTAATTGTGTAACTGAGTAACCCTTTAACCTCCACATATTTCTCCTTATATAAACACCCAGGAGGAAACCTAATTAGTTAATAAGGGTAATATGGTCCATCAACAATTACCAACTAATTATTTAATAGGTTATTATATATTTTGATCTATATTATGTAAATGATTATAATGGCTATAGATTAAATATTAATACATAATATATTTAATCTTACATTCTCCCACTTAGCCGAGTAATCATTTACTATGAGTATTAGATAAGCCTGATCAGGAGTTAACACTCATTTTAGACTTAAACAAGTACTATAGCAGAGAAATACAGCCGTTGAATCATTATGCGACTCAGGACCCCCATTAATCATACTATAGCCTTAATTTAAAACCTAATCGTCATGATCAAAATACGCATAAGCCCTTTGTTTGATTTGTAACTTTATTTGTCTATATGCCATTATACCGGTTGAACATATTCTAAGAGACATACAAAATCAAACTGAGGAAATTTCATTAACATAAAACATAAGCTAGTACAATATGCTTAAATAAGGTCTTTACTAAATCCCATATTACGAACATGTTCTTCATAAACCTTAGGAGGGAGACCTTTAGTCATCGGATCCGCAAGCATATCCTTAGTACTAATATACTCAATACAAAGATTATTTTCCTCAACTCGTTCACGTACGAACATATATTTTGTATCGAGATATAAACCAGCTCCAGTCGAACTGTTACTGTTCGAGAAACTAACGGCAGCTGAATTATCACAGTAAAGCTTCAATGGTCTAGAAATGGAGTTAACAATTTTGAGTCCAGTGATCAGATTTCTAAGCAACATTCCATGACAGGTTGCGTTATAAACAGCAATGTACTCTGCCATCATTGTGGAAGTTGTGGTCAACTGTTGTTTATGACTCTTCCATGAGATAGGGCTGCCTGCTAACATAAAGATATAGCCCGAAGTGGATTTCTTGTCATCTTTGCACTTTGCAAAGTCAGAATCAGAATAGCCCACCACTTCTAAATGATCACTTCTTCTATAAGTCAGTTTATAGTCTTTCGTCCCTTGCAGATATCGAAGTACCTTCTTAGCTGCTTTCCAGTGATCTAGGCCAGGATTAGTCTGATAACGGCCTAGCATTCCAGCAATATAAGCGATATCTGGGCGAGTACAGACTTGAGCATACATCAAGCTCCCGACTACTGACGCATAAGGTATCTGGCTAATTTGCTCCTTCTCAACCTCTGTTGTCGGACACTAGAATGAACCGAAAACATCTCCCTTAACTACTGGAGCGACGGAGGGTTTGCACTGTTGCATGTTATATCGTGTAAGGACACGATCTATGTAAGCCTTTTGGGACAATCCTAAGATCCCTTTGTGTCTATCTCGGTGAATTTCGATGCCAATGATGTAAGAAGCCTCTCCGAGATCCTTCATGTCGAAGTTATGCGAAAGTAACCGCTTCGACTCATGCAACATGTCTAAACTATTACTTGCCAATAGAATATCATCTACGTAAAGGACAAGTATAGTAAAGTTGCTCCCACTCATCTTGAGGTAGGTGCATTGATCCACTTGATTCTTCATAAAACCTTGCTTCTTCATGACTTCATCAAACTTGAGGTACCATTGACGTGATGCTTGTTTTAACCCGTAAATGGATTTCTTCAACTTACAAACTAGATGCTCCTGACCTTCAGGTTTAAAGCCTTCAGGCTGCTTCATGTAAACATCTTCGTCTAAATCTCCGTTAAGGAAAGCGGTTTTAACGTCCATCTGATGCAGCTCTAAATCGAAATGAGCTACTAGGGCCATGACGATCCTTAATGAATCTTTACGAGAGACAGGTGAAAACGTCTCTTGATAATCAATTCCCTCTTTCTGAGTGTAGCCCTTTGCAACCAATCTAGCTTTGTAGCGTTCAACGTTACCATTCGGATCCAGTTTTGTTTTGAATACCCATTTACATCTTACGGGTTTGGCTCCGTTGGGTAATTCTACCAAATCCCAAACGTCATTTTTCTTCATGGATTCAAGCTCTTCAATCATTGCTTTATTCCATTCAGAAGACTGATCACTGCTAATGGCTTCATTGTAAGAGATAGGATCATTGAGCTTTCCAGGATCCATTTCAGTCAGGTAGGTAACATAATCATCCATATTAGTAGGCCTTCTTTGCCTAGATGACCTCCTGAGTGGAATATCGGGTTCAGCGTTGTCGTGGTTATGAGTGTTTGATGTGCCTTCGTCATGAGGTATAATGGGTTCTGATTGTAGAGGTAAATTTGGAGTTGGTGCAGTAGCTTCAGGTGCAGTAGTTGCATTGGGTACAAGAGGAGTAATCGGAGAATGGTAAGCGACGAGTCTCCCCCCCCCCCCCGCGTCTTGTACTTCTTGCAATTCTTCGTAAGGGTTGGTACTGCTCCCACTGACCTTGAAATCCTCCAGGAACGCGGCACGCTTGGTTTCAACAATACGGGTGACATGGGAAGGACAATAGAAACGATAACCCTTAGAGTTCTCAGGATACCCGATAAAGAAACAGGTAACTGTTTTAGGGTCAAGTTTCCTTAGGAAATGATTGTAAAGTTTTGCTTCAGCAATGCAGCCACATACTTTCATATATTTAAGACTCGGTTTCCTTCCTGTCCAAAGTTCATAAGGAGTTTTAGGGACAGACTTAGAAGGAACTCTATTGAGTATATGAACAGCTGCTTTTAACACTTCAGTCCAGAGGAATAATGGTAAATTAGTGTTGGCTAACATACTGCGCACCATGTTCATAAGGGTACGGTTTCTTCTTTCAGCAACACCGTTCTGCTGAGGTGTACCAGGCATGGTGTATTGGTTCACAATCCCCTGGCCCTTACAAAACTCATAAAATGGACCAGGAGCTTGACCCACATCAGTATGTCTTCCATAATATTCACCGCCTCTATCTGATCTTACAACTTTAATCTGACGATCTAATTGCTTTTCAACTTCAGCCTTATAATCTTTAAAAGTTGTTAGAGATTCAGATTTCTCCTTAATAAGATACAAGTACATATAACGAGAATAATCATCAATGAAAGTGATAAATGAAGTATGTCCTGTTATGCCAGCGATTTGGTAGGGACCACTAATGTCAGTGTGAATGAGTTCTAATAAATTAGAGCTCCTAATGGCACCTTTCTTATTCGCTAATGTCATTTTACCTTTAAGACATTTGACACATGTTCCAAAATCAGAGAAATCGAGAGGAGGTAAGACTTCATCCTTTACAAGACGATTTAATCGTTCTTTTGAAATGTGGCCTAAACGCTGATGCCACAACATGGATGAAGTTTCTAAGTCTCGTTTCTCTTCCATCTTTGTGAGTGATTCATTAATGTTATATGACAACAAAGATTTGAAAAAATTATCTTCTAGTTCTAATCTATAGAGACCACCATCCAGAATACCAGTACCATAAAGAACAGAATCATAAAGGATAGAGAGTTTGCGATGACCATGGGAAACAATAAAACCGTCCATGTCTAACTTTGGGCCTGATACAAGGTTCCGAGTTACCTCAGGAACATATAAGGTATCATAAAGTTTAATACATAAACCAGTTTTCATAACTAATTGTAATGTTCCAATGGCCTTCACTTCTAATTCTCGATCATCCCCAACCTTAAGCGTTCTTTGGTTTCTTTCCAGCTTCCGGATTGAAAGGAATCCCTGAGTTGAATTGGTAACATGAACCATAGAACCAGAATCAAACCACCAAGAATTAGCAGGAACACTTAAATTATAGGACTCAAGTATCATAAAATAATCGTTACCTTTCTTAGTCAGCCACTCCTTAAAGTCAGGGCATTCCTTCTGCATGTGTCTTGTCTTTTTACAGAATTTGCAGCGGATACTGCCTAAGGAGTTCTTAGAGCTGGAAGGTGCACTTGTATTAGGATTAGGATTAGGCCTTTGGACTTTTGAAGCATCCTTCCTCTGATAATTGTTCTTCCTCTTCTTAGAGTTGGAGGTAGTGAAGTTTGCAACATCAGTATGGCGATCCATCCTCATACGCTCTTCCTCCTGTACGCACATGGCGACCAGCTCACTCATCGTCCATTTGTCCTTCTGAGTGTTGTAATTGATCTTGAATGCTTCAAAGGACGAAGGAAGCGAAGTAATGATGAAATGAACAAGGAAACCATCACTGATTTCCATTTCCAGCCCCTTCAGCTTATTGGCCATGTCATTCATCATCATGATGTGCTCGCGAATGCCGCTCCTCCCATCATACTTAGTTGTCACCAGCTTGAGAATAAGAGTACTATCGTGTGCTTTAGACGTCCCCTTGAACTGAGCCTCCACATGTTCCAAGTAGGTTTTAACATCTTCAGAATCAGGAATGGCTCCCCTGATTGCATTGCTTATGGACTGCTTCATAAACATGAGAGACATGCGGTTACACCTAGTCCACTTGTCATGAGTTAACTGCTCAGCAGCAGTACTAGTAGTGGTAAGGTCCGCTGGCTTATTCTCTCTTAGAGCATAATCAAAGTCCAGCAGCCCAAGAGTAAGCATGAGAGCATCCTTCCATGCAGCAAAGTTATCACCAGTCAAAGGAGGAATCCCGCAGTTGGGTGCTGATAGTGGAAATAAGATGAGCAAGTTATGATACTAAGGAAGAAGTCCTAATGTGATCTAAGGGCACGTTAAACTAAGGCAGGCATAAATAATGACCATTTTACATTATGAAGCTGTGATATTGTCAATTACTAACATCAAAATAATAGACTTAGCTAAAAAATTCTACTTAAACGAAGACAAAACAGCTTTGGCCAGAAGTGTAATCATTTAAGCATATGTGCAAAGTGGTTGTAACAAATCAGCTTTGGCCAGAAATTGAAACAATCACTTTAGTTATGCACTTGTTGAGTATGCCATCTATGAATGAATTAAATCAGCTTTGGCCAGAAATTAAGACATTCATGCTTATGATGCACACACAACATAGCTTTCGTAATACTTGAACGATAAGTAGATGTATCAAGTCAGCTTTGGCCAGAAATGATATATCAAAAGCTCATTCAAGTTAAGCTATTCTGGTTTTGCAAAACATTATCTGATTCTGATTAATTAACTAAGTAAATTACAAAACCATTTATTTAATAGTAAACCACCCGTTAGCGCGGATCGAACTCCGCGGTGAGTTCGCTGGGGGGTGCGGGGGACAGTCTTGTTGTCTCGAGTCACAGTCTTGTTGTCTCGAGTCGAGACCTTTGTCTCGAGTTATGACCTTATGGTCTCGAGTCGAGACCTTATGGTCTCGAGTCGAGACCTTTGTCTCGAGTCATGATCTAATGGTCTCGATTCATGAACTAATGGTCTCGAGTCGAGATCTAATGGTCTCGAGTCGAGACCTCTGTCTCGAGTTGTGAAGGTTTAAGCCCTTAGTCGAATCCTCAGTGGTCTCGAGTTGACACGTTATGGTCTCGAGTCGAGACCTTTGTCTCGAGTTATAAACTTTTGAGAGCCCTTATGATCTCGAGTCGAGACCTTGTGGTCTCGAGTCCACTGTTAATAGCTGTTTTTTGTGATAACATAACTGAAAATTCGAAATCTAAGGGATTATGAGATATTGTTTCCTGTTTAAGATGATCTAATTTTATCAAAATATTTCGAAAATTATAATCTGTTTATCTAATAACAGTTTTCGAAAATCTATTGAGGACAAAACAGATCAAAAACAGGAAAAACACTTCATAATCCGAATCATATTCCAAATCATAACAGAATTTTCGAATTTTCTAAGAACATGCGATGAACCCTAAACATAAAAATAAAATTCTGGAACCCGAAACCTGAAACTTTTAAGACTTCTAAACAGATTTCGGTTGTAAAAACATAAACCCATTTGATTTCGAGTGAATACATAATTAATCCTTTTCCGAAAACAGGGATTTCGTGTGATTATATCCGACTCGAAAACTGCTGTTAATTATATGTGGCTTTCAAAATTCCGTTTTCCAAGTTTCTATCCCAGAATTGATGGATACGAAAACAGAACTGACTAATCAACATATGCTCTGATACCACATGTTGGTTCAGTTCTGTTTGTACATGAAGGAAAACATTTAAACATACCTGTCACAGCAGAAAGTGCAGTGGAGAATCCAGTAATGGAGTTCGACATGCTTGTCATCTTGATCTGGTTCCTCCTTAGGGTGCTGACTGATGATGGGGACTTAGAAATCGAATAGGGGATTCGATTAGGAGAGGAGGTCGAATTATTGATGTTAAGCTTATGGGGTGTGTCTAATTGTGTAACTGAGTAACCCTTTAACCTCCACATAATTCTCCTTATATAAGCACCCAGGAGGAAACCTAATTAGTTAATAAGGGTAATATGGTCCATCAACAATTACCAACTAATTATTTAATAGGTTATTATATATTTTGATCTATATTATGTAAATGATTATAATAGCTATAGATTAAATATTAATACATAATATATTTAATCTTACAAGAGGTATATATTTTTTTGAACGGCTTAAATTACACTAAATGCATTTTTAACGGGGCTTGAAATCTTGACTTCATGGGAAGCAACATTTTAACTTTAATGGCTTTGCCAGAAGTATATAATCACAAAATTAATCAAGAATAATCGTAAAAAGAAGCTAAACAACAATGCCGATTTCAAAAGGGGACTATATTTGTAAACAAGTTATCCTCGTCTTTTTAGCAATGATAAGGAGAGTTGTATTCCTTGTTGAGAAAGAGTTTCTGTGATTGCTAAAAAGGATAAAACATGAGATAGACAAGATACGGAGTTTTGTATGTGGTTGCTAAAAAGGAAATATGAAACGTATAAAGTTGTAGCTATATAAAATGTGTATCTACTTATAATAAATACGCATAAATACATAAGAGTATATTATCAATATGGTCACTGACTTTAGGTAACTTTTGTCACTTCAATCCATAAATGAAACTTTTTGTATTTGTGTCTCGGAGGTTTCATTGTTTGTTGTCATTTCCATGCAAATGACAAAATTAAGTTAAAATGTATTGTTAACTCCTATGGACGATTTTGACAATTCTCAAACCTTAGGAACGATTTTGGCACTTTCCCATTTATAGAGATCAGTTTTGTTCTTTTCGCACAGATTATATTTTAATTATGGAATATTTGTATACATTAATAAATTAGTTATTGCCCATGACATTATAGGCTAGTGACATTTTAGGGTTGGGATAAAGCTTAGGGACCATTAGGTCCTGGGTTCGATTTCCACAAGCAGGGTTTTTCCCAGATTTATTGAGTTTTCTCCTGAATTGGGACAAAACCCTCGACCCAAACGGACAAAGGGACAAACTACAACATATACATAGGGTATTTACCCCGGTCCTTCCAACTGATATCAATACATGGAGATCTATTTTTATACTATCCAAAACCTCCCGATTTAATCTCAATCATAATATCTTGCAGATTTCTTCTGATCTGGTTGAAAACTAACTCATTTCTGCTTTTCTAGATGCACCAACACGAAATTAAAACTAGCCCTCGTATAATCTTCTTCCTCCCCCCCCCCCCCGATTTGCACTATGAATACCCATGAGATCTTTGAAGTCGAAAGGAAGGATCAGAGGAATGTTGCACCAATTAAAAAAAGTGTTAATTGGGTATATCAACCTCAAACCTTTGCAAATTAATGTTAACTTTACTTATGACAATTAGTGATGTTATTAATTAATAAGGGGAAAGTTACTGTACAAATAAATTTAACGTTGATGAAACAATGGTTAACCGGGTAGGGTTAACTCACTGATCTCGTCAAGAGGGTTAATCCCTTCTTTCCGAGGATCGTTGGCTGGATCGTCTGATGGTGGGTTTCCTGCACAAGGAAACAAACCGTGACTCGTAACAAGGAGGATGGGGTGGGGGGGTGCTCCTTGTTACCACTCTCCGGCGTGAGAATCAGTAATTTGCTTAGGAAGCAAAGTATGATAGTAGTAGTATTGAGAGAGTTCGAAAGTGATACCTCAAACCTGGTTTGGGGTGAGTATTTATAGCCGAGGAGTGAAGGAGGGTAGTTGAGTAGCTAGTCTGACATCGCACAGCTATTTGCAGGTGTGTCAGACCTGTCGGATACTGTGGTGATGCCACGTCCGGCTGTGGTGTCAGACTGTTGTTCATACGTGGGCTGGTAGGCGACTGTTCCCAGTGCCACTTGCACTGTGGTGTCAGACCCACTTGCCTTGTAGGCAGGATGCGGTCATTGATGTTGTTCCCGCATTGGTTGTTCCATCCATGATTTGCGCGGGATGCGGTGTTGTGCCGCATCGCCTGTCGAGTGACTGTTACTGTTGTCCAGATCCCTTGTCGCGACGAAAATGTTCATAGGATGCGGTGCGAGGCCGCATCGCTATGCGTAACATTAGTTTCCGTCCCTAAGGTAAGTCTTCTCATCAATGGACAGATTGGACCGCAGTGTTCGCGTGTGTCTACGCGGACACTGGAGAGTTAATTGCTGTTGGGGGTTTTTAATGAGGGTAATGGTCATTCGCGGTCGTGCTGACGCGATATTTGGGACCATACCCCTTCAAGTCCCCCCAGTCTAGTGTTCCTTCCGTATGCGAGTCGCATGTGGGAGGGATACTGGACTATGTTGCCTAGAAGGTTAAGGTTGTGCCATGCAGATGGCACCTTCTTTAAGTAGTAGGCCCTTTCTAGTGGATTGTTTCTTCCTTTGAGAAGGGTGCATGGTGAGCAAGTTCCGTCTGATGCGGAATTCTCAGCCAAGGACTTGACTCTGTCTACCCTTTGCTGGTGGCATCAGCCACCTGTTGGTGTTTCGGACCAACCTTTGAGATGGTGACTGAGGGTATTAGCAGGGTTCGAACCAACCTTTGAGATCGTGACTGAAGATGTCTTCTTCAGTGTAGTTGGAACCTCTGCGTCAGTTGGTGCAAAGTTGTAAGTACTTTGCTCAAGCTCTATGTTCAGCAACTGGACATGTAACGATGATCCCTGTTTTGTGGGGTGTTCGTGTTCTCCAGTTAAGCTTTCTAGTAACCGCACGTCTTCTGCGGTTTATCTCTCAAGTAACCGCACGTCCTCAGAGGTGTAGCTCTCTAGTAACCGTACGTTCTTTGCGGTTACCTCGTTGCCGAACCTCGTTTGCCATGTTTCTTTGAGGATCGTGGGGTAGTTGCGTCATTGTTGGCCGTGTTTGGTCGAACAATGTGAATCTGGACTATGGGCAGATAAACATGATCATAGGCAGGGTTGTGCCCACCATTGTTTATTCTATGCGGTCCATAGGTGGGTAACTAGTCATAGGCAGACTTGTTGCCGCTGTTCTGGAGCCACTTTCCTTCACGCTTTGGTGGAAAGTAGTTTCCCTGTAAGTAGCGTTGCCGGAAGAGATCGTTTTAGATACTTGGGAAGTTGGTTGAAACTCTTCCGCATTCGTTTTGTAGCCACTTTCCTTCACGCTTAGTTGGAAAGCAGTTTTTCTTGAAGTAGCTTTGCTCTTCCGCGTGATGGCTTAGTTGTGGCTTTTCCGTAGCTACCGTTCGCATAGTTGCGGTTTGCAGTAACTACGCAAGAATGGTTGCGGTTTGCAGCAAAGAACTCGCTTCTAGAAGCCTTGTAACCTAGATGTAGCTCTTGAAGGTTCAGGGAACAGGGTTGCTGATGTGCGGTCGCTCCGCATACTTGTCCTTTTCCTTAAGGAGAAGCTGTTTGCGTTCCCTCTGTGGTTGTGAACCGGAGACGAGGGTTTTGAAGCTTGAAGAAGCTTTTATGGAGTGCGGTTTACCGCATCCTGAGAAGCGGTTTTCGCAGTCCAAAGAACCGTGCTGGTTCTGAGTATCTGACACACCTGTGCGGGTTGGTGTGTGTCATCTCCGCATATTCCACGTGTGCTCGTGGGTATGTGCGGTTTATGACTTATACCCCTTTATATAATATAAAGATATATATTTTTGCCTTTTTTGAGGGGTATGTAAAAAACGACATGCGGTATGGGTTATGGTGCGGTAAACCAGAGAAACCGCATGCCGCTTGTGTTTGGATAAGGTTGTCGCTTTCTGTTGCCTACGTCACGATTGCACGTGTGGGTTGTTGAAGTTGGTAGGATTCTGACATGTGCTGATTTGAAAAGACGTTTGCACTGACCGAGGTCATAATTGCACTGTAGCAGGGAGTAAAAAAGTCTTCTCTGTCAGGCGCGTGGGCGGCCACGCGCGCGTGATAACCGTCAGCGGAAAGGTCGCTGACCACGTGTCGCCTTGTAACTCGCCTATTTTGAACGTGTTGAGGCGGTTTACTGTATCGCATTTATTGCGATGAGTATATAAAGGGGCAACCGTTTGGTTTCTCCTCACTGTTCAAATTTTTCGAAAAAATTTCTGGTGAGAGAGAGAGCATTCCCTTCGTCTTCTCCGATCAATCTGTCTTTTATTCCGGTAATCTTTTGAGTTTTCTGAGTTTTTCTTTAATTCGAAACTTCTGTTCTGCATATTTCTGATGGCTGATCCATCTAACCCACATAATGTGGAGGGTGAAAACCCTGAAGCATCTTCTCCGGTGGCCGGAGAAGAAGAAGATGATGGTGGCAGTGTTCCTGGTGGTGGCCTACCACCATTGAAGTGGTCGAGAGCTTCATTCGACCAACTGATGGCCAAGATTGAGATGCCTCACGAGTATGGGGCTGCTTATCCCCAAACTGGTGATACTGGTGCCTGTGCTCCGGCCGGTCACATCACCATGTGGGCCGAGTGTTTTACTGATGGTAACCTTCGTTTACCATTAACAGTTTTTGTTGCTCAGGTCTTGGAATATTACAAGATCCATATCTCCTAGATGAGTCCTTTTGGGATGATCCGTATTAGACATTTTGAATCAACTTTTCGTGCTCTTGGTCTGTCGGTTACCGTTGAAAACTTCCGGGGGTTTTTCCAGTTGACGGTGAACACCGGTTTCTTTTCCTTTAGAGAACGGTATGGAAGCATCAAGTTGATGACCCCTCCGAAGGGTATTACGAAGTGGAAGTGTAAGTTCTTCTACGTTAAAGCTGCCGCAGTTGTTGTGGATATGACTATGCGAGACGTCAATGAGCCTATCCCTGCGGAGGATATTGCTATGCCTACCGCGGAGACTGCGGAGTGGTTCTCAAGGCTGAAACCCTTTGAGCATAGGCAGCTGACCAACAATGAGTTGTGGGTGCTGCGGATGATGTTGACCCGGCCTAAGAGGAATTTCATGCCTGTGGTGCGGGAGAAAACTGGTGGTAAGTGTTACCACTCTTTTGCGGTTGCTTTATTCCCATGTTTGTTATTGATTTGGATATGTATTATCAGAAATTGTGGAAGTGTGGAAGATATTTGATCCAACTTTTACTGGCAAAGTTGATCTTGTTCCGACTGCGGAAGGTAAAGGTTTTAACTTGACGATTGTCCCTTTCTTCCGCGTTGCTTCACGCGAGGTGATGACTGCACCCCTGCCGCAGGGCAAAGGTATTATTCATAACCTTTATTGCTTTACAAGGTTTGTTGCTGATATTCTATACGTAGGTACACTTGGGAACCTTGGTAAATTTGAGTTAAAGGGTGCCCCCAAAAAACATGCGGAGAAAAAGCATGTGGATAAACCTGGGCGGGGTCGCGGTGTGAAGAAGCCTGTTGTTTCTGTTGTACCGCCTTTGGTGAAGCAAGCAGCAGGTATCTCTCGTTCTCATTTCCGCAGATATACCGATTACGTGGTAGTATCTGACACCCTAGAGGGCTTGGGTGTTCCAGGTGTTGGTGCGGCCACCGGTGGAACCACTGCGGGTTCGAAACCCGGTGATGAAAGGAAGAGGAAAACGGAGGAAGCTGGTGATGCTGGTGGGGCAAAGAAGCCGAAAATTCAAACCAGGCGCAAGGCTTTTGTTGCAACAAGGAAACCTGCTGTTGTTTCTGGTATGTGATGCATGACTTTAACAAGTATTTTGTGCTTATACTTGTACTTTAAAGTATTTCTGTGTTGATTTCAGAACCGCAAGATGAAGGGTTCTTCCACTTTGATGCCCCTCCTCCCCCTCCTCCGCATGACACTGCTGCGGGTGCGGGGGTTCATAAGGTTGTTACTCCTGAAGCCTCTGTGCGGGGGGTGGACACTGGGAAGCGTCCCGCGGCTCAAATCCATGACACAGTTGATTCGAGTGATAATGTTATCACCCCAGAGGATACTGTGGATCTGGATTTGAAGTTTGGTGACACCGGAAAGCCAAGGTCTCCAGCTGCCGAGAAGGCTTCCGGTTCCGTTTCTGGTGATGCGGGTTTTGTAGAAACTCCCATTTAGCCTGAAGAAACTGAATTGGAGTATTATTACCGCTCCTACACAGAAGACCGGGCTACGTCCTATCACCGCCCCCCGTGGACTGTATTGCAAGGGGACGGTATTACCGTTGACCCCTCCGCTTGTAGGGAGGTTTTGAGTGGTTTGGGCACTCATTTTGAGGTAAACCGGGCCCGTTCTTTACCGACTGAGGTCCAGATGAACCAACTCTCCTCCATGCTTGTGGGGGGGCTCCATAATGGCAAATGCCCTTATGGAAAAGTGCAAGGTGCTGGGGCGCAAGGGGGAGGAGAATGCGCGTTTACGGGCCGAGGCCGAGGAGTTGGTGAAGGCTGCACGTGAGGGTGCAGAGCAGCTTGAGAGGGATAGAGAGCAGCTTGAGAGGGATAGAGCTGCGTTTGAGAAGCATAAGCAGACTGAAGAGTGGGCTGCAACTGCTGAGCTTAAACAGGTTCGTACCCTTTCAAAACTGCTGTCTGATGAGCGTAAGCGTTGGAAAGAAACCCTTTCTGATGAGCGCAAGACGCTATCTCATGAGCACAAGACTTGGAAAGAATCTTGGGGTAAACAGAATGAAAGTCTCTTTCATGTTCGTCAGGAGCTTATAAATGCCAAGGCAGCAATTTCTGCGTTGGCTAAAGAGAAAGCTGAGGCCGTTGCGGCTGCCCAGGGGGCCAAGGAAGCAGAGGTTCGTCTTGCCAAGGCTCTGGAAGAGGCCAAGGAGGCGGAGGCTTGTGCTGCAAAAGCTCTTGAAGGGGCTAATGTTGACCGCACCAAGTTAAGCAAAACTATCTTGGACCTTCAGGTATAAGTTTTTCCTAACTTTGAAATTGTGTCTCACAAGTTTGTTGATTCTTTTTCTATACTTCTGATTTCTTGTTAAAAGGCTGAAGTGCGGACCCGGGGGGTCGCTATTGAGGAAGCCTCTGCCCGTGCTGCTGAAGCTGAAGTGCGGGCAAGAGAGGCTGAAGAGGCTAGAGATGGCCACGCTTCTTCACTTGAGTTGCTCAAGGCTGACCATGAATGGATGCATACGCGCGGGATCGGGCATGTAAGTATCCGTCGCCTTGGTAATTTGTGTTGTAGGTTTGCTTTTGATAACCTTTTTATTCATGTTACGCAGATTGTTACTGCCATTCTTGACGCACCCGAGACCGTAGCAGGTGTTAACGAGATCAGGGAGCGTGCCCGGGATGCTGGTTTCAAAGCTGGCTACAACCGCTGTATTAGTCATTTGAACGTTGCAGCGCGTGGCGGGCTTACTGATGAGCGGTCCGGGTTTCATGGTGTGGACACTGAAGCGCTTCTTGCTGATGCGGTTCAGGAATTTAATGATACAACCCTCACAGATCTTGAAGAACTTGAAAAGTGTCTAGAAGGAGAGGATTATGTGGACCACTTGCGAGTCTTATACGCTGATGAAGACGATGAAGAAAAATCATTTGTTGAGGGCAAGGATGATGTGGGCCCCAGTGGCACAAAGGAAGATTAGATTGGCCTGCGTGCCTTTTTATTTTTTTATGCAACTGTTACAAAACTTTATGTAAATTCCTTGTGCACCGCGCAGGTGCAGGAATTTTTTGAATATAAAGAATTGTTGTTTCAATTTTCACAAGTGTTTTCAGTACTTGCATGTTTGAATTTGTACGCGTTTAGTGTTACTGTGAGTAATACTAAATCTGTAATTGCCTTTTGCATATCTAGGTGATATGCAAGTATGAAGATTTGTCTCTGGTGAGACAAACACTATTGCCATTGCTGGCCTATTACAATAGTTGCGTGTGGTTACCATTCTGTGTGGGTATCACGAATGAAGATTTTGCTAATCTGTTTTTGTGTATACCTCAGAGTGGAACACGCATTTGTAATAGAAATAAATAAACAATATTGCATTGAATCGTCTATTTATTTATTTGCAAATGGCCTGCGGCCCAATAGGTTACATGTAGAAAACATGGCTTACATATAACAGCGTCGAAGTTGCTGTGCGTTCCATGTGCGTGCGATAGTTTCGCCTTCTAATGTTTGTAGTTTATACGCGCCTTTGCCAAGGACCTCTTGGATGAGGTACGGTCCTTCCCACTTGGGGGCAAGTTTCCCTGGGCGTTCCGCGTTGGATGCTTTGTTGTCACGAAGGACGTAGTCTCCCGGGTTGAAAGTACAAATGCGAACGCGTGCATTGTAGTACTTTTCCAGTTTGGTTTTGTACTTGGCCTCGTTGATGGCTGCGTTCTCGCGCCTTTCTTCCAAGAGGTCCAAGTCAACCCTGCGTTCCTCATTGTTGTCTATCTTGTTGATGGCCAACATTCTAGGTGAGGGGAGGCCTACTTCCGCGGGGATCACCGCTTCAGTACCGTAGACCAGGCTGAAGGGGGTCTCGCCGTTGCTTGTTTTTGGGCTTGTCCTGTGAGCCCATAAAATACTTGGGAGTTCATCAACCCAGCCTCGTCTGGCTGTTCCCAACCGTGCTTTGATGCCTTCGACTAAGCTTTTATTGATACTCTCGACTTGGCCGTTCCCTTGCGGATGCGCCACTGAGGAGAATATGTGTTCAATGTTTAGCTCTTTTAGCCATTTTTGAAAGTCGTCGGCAGCGAAGTTGGTACCGTTGTCGGTGACGATGCACATTGGTAGACCGAAACGGCAGATGATATGTTCCCACACGAATTTCCTTGTTATCATAGCGGTGGTTGATGCAAGTGGCTTTGCTTCTACCCATTTTGTAAAGTAATCAACAGCCACTATGATAAATTTCACTGCTCCTGGTGCGTCTGGAAATGGTCCCACCACATCGATTGCCCATTTTTGGAATGGCCATGCGGTGGTGACGGGGATCAAGTTGTTCTTGGGACGCAAGGTCTTGGGAGCATGTCGCTGACAATTGAAACACTTGCGTAAGACTTTGACTGCATCCAGGTGCATGCCTGGCCAATAGTACCCGGCGTTCATGATTTTGGCCACCACCATGCGTGGTCCTGCGTGTATGCCACATATCCCCTCGTGAATCTCTTTGATAAGGTATATGGCATCTTGAGGGTTGACGCATCGTAGGAGTGGCCCCAGGTATGATTTACGGTATAAGATACCGTCTACCATTTGGTAATGACACGCTTTGTATTGCAACTTGCGTGCCTCTGCTTTGCTTTCGGGAGTAACCCCTGATTGTAAGTATGCAATGAGCGGTGTCATCCAGGATGTTGTACCGTATTGGATGACATTGACTTGGCGCAGGGGTACCGAAGGATTTTGCAGGACTTCGATGCGTACCTCTTTTGCCAGGTGTTGGAAGCTGGTGGACGCCAGTTTTGATAGTGCGTCCGCCGGTTTATTTTCACTCCTGTTGATGTGGCGAATATTGAAGGAGGTAAATTTTGACTTCAGTTGCAGGGCTTGTTCGAGATAGAGGATCATGTTATCCCCCTTTGCGGCATAGTCACCGCGTATCTGCCCTGCAACTAGTAGTGAATTGACGTGTGCTTCCAAATGTTTGACGTCGAGTTTTATTGCTAAACGCAACCCTGCCAGTAGAGCCTCATACTCCGCTTCGTTATTCGTACTTTCGAAATCGAGGCGTATTGCATAGGTTAGCTCTTGGCCATCGGAGCTGACAAGTCGCAAACCTGCGCCAGAACCATCTTCGTTGGATGCACCATCTGTAAATAGTGCCCAGGTTTCTGTGGAGGATGGTTGTGATACAGGGTTTTGTTCTTCTTCGCATTCTTGGATGCGGTTTGCTGGTATTTCAGCGACGAAGTCAGCCAAGACCTGGCCTTTGATTGCGGGGCGCGGCTTATAGTTCAGTGAAAGTGCGCCCAGCTCGATTGCCCATTTTGCTAACCTCCCAGAGATGTCGGGTTTTGATAGGATCGGGCCGATCCTATAGTTGGTTAACACTGTGATGACGTGGTTTGCAAAGTAACGTCGTAAACGTTTCGATGCGTGCACTAGTGCCAGTACCAATTTTTCCATGATGGAGTACCTTGTCTCTGGGTCGTTGAGCATTTTGCTGATGTAGTAGATGGGTGTTTGGACTCCTTCCCGCTCCACTATAAGTACCGCGCCTACCGCGTTGTCCGCGGCAGACAGGTATAAGATAAGTGGCTCATCTTTTCGTGGTGCGGTTAAAGTTGGGAGTTGGATCAAACACTCTTTCATTTCCCGGAAAGCTTTTTCGGCCTCTGCGGTCCATTGGAATTGTTCCTTTTTTAGACAGCTCCGCAGGGTCTTGATGAAAGGGTAAGACTTAGCTGCATGGTTGGCTAAGAATCTATTGAGTGCGGCTAGCCTACCGGCTAGTCGTTGCATTTCCTTCATCGTAGAAGGCGATGGTATGCGCTCGATCGCCTGAACTTTCTCCGGGTTCACCTTGAATCCATCTTTGGTTACGATGAATCCAAGGAATTTGTCTTCTTCCATTCCAAACGAGCATTTCCCCGGGTTGAGCTTCATGTTAACGCTTCGCAGAGTTTGGAATGTTCTTTCGATATCGTCGAGCATGGTGTTTTCCTCCATGCTCATGACGACCAGGTCGTCCATATAGATTTCGACACTCTTGCTGATTTGACCGCGAAAGGTGTCGTTCATCAACTTTTGATAGGTTGAGCCCGCGTTGCGCAGCCCGAACGGCATTTTGGTGTAGCAGTAATTCCCGGTAGGAGTGCGGAATGCCGTTTTGTCTTCATCGTCGATTGCCATCTGTACTTGGTGATAGCCTTTGTAACAATCGAGGAAGCACTTCCATCGAAATGGTGCAAGGTTGTCGACCTTCTCGTCGATCTCTGGAAGTGCGTAACAATCCTTGGGGCAGGCCTTATTAAGGTCTTTGTAATCGACACACATGCGCCAGCCCCCGCTTGGTTTTTCTACCATGACTGGGTTGGACAGCCAAGTCTGGTATTTCACTTCCCGCAGGATGCCTGCGGAGAGCAGTTCTTGTACCTGCTCTTCCATCGCTGCGTTCTTTGCTGATCCGAGGTGGCGTTGGCCTTGGATCACGGGCTTGATACCTGGCATGGTATTCAAGAAGTGCTGCGCAATTTCGCGTGGTACCCCTGTCATATCTGCGGGTTTCCACGCGAAAATATCTTGGTTTCTGAAGAGGAGTTGCTTCAGGCGCGCTCTGATGGTAGGTGTCAAGGCATGGCCCAACGTGACTGTTTGCTCTGGGTGTCTTGCATTAAGAACCCATTTTTCTGGTTGAGTGTTGGGGGTAGGCCTTGCTACCTTTGTCGGACGCAGTTCGTCCGTAGACATGACTTCTCTTTGGGCGTATATTATCGCGATCCCCGTTTCGGTTGGAAAACCGATGGCAGAGTGGGGGACGGATGCTATCATGTTGAAGTCGCCTTGGGACTCCCTCCCGAGAATTACGTCATACTTTGAGGTGTGCGGTAAAACCATGAAGTTCACCTCCTCCGTCCTTGTGTGCCTTCCGTTGGTGAGGCGCACAGGGAAGGTAATTTGTCCCAGGGGGAATACAGTTTCCCCTGAAAATCCTGCCAACGGGTAGTCCGCTGGCTGCAGTCGATCTTTGTCTTCTTGATCGAACTGGTTGAAGCATTGCTCGTATATAATATCGGACGTACTGCCCGGGTCGATGAACAATCGCTCGGTGCAGTAGTGAGCTAGGTGGCCAGTGATAACCACGGCGCGCCTATCGCGCGGTCCGCCTCGCACTTTTGGAAACACGACTTGCTCGTCCTTCCAGTCATTGTCCGGTCTTCTCGCCGCCTTACGCAGTCTTCCTTTTCCTCCATTGATCATGTGGGTAGAGGCCACGTACATGGCCCTTTTACCCGTGGAGGTGCCCTCGTTGTGGGGAGTGATGCGCTTGGTAGCTTTTTGTGCGCCTGTCAACAGGTGTTGCAGTTTCCCCTCCTTTAGGGCTCGCTCAATCTCCAGTCGGAGACTGATGCAGTTGTTCGTGGTGTGGCCCGAGTCCTTGTGATACTCGCAGTAGAGTGCGGGATCTTGATTCTTTTTGGACTTCATTGGTTGGGCCGGTCTCAGGAATTGTGCATCCGTGAGGAGAACGTCGCTTGGCGACTGGTTGATCTCGGTCCAGTTGCGGTCCCGAGACTCTTTCTTTGACGCCCGGTTTTCTCGTTGGGCGTTGATTGTAGCCCTTGCGTCGGGCTGGTTGTTCCGGGGGACATATGGCTTGGGATCGCTGCCGCGATTCCATGTGTCCCTGTTGCGCTTATTGCCGCGCTTGGGCTCTTGGCGGGAAGACTGGCCTTCCGCTGGGGGTTGTGCCTTTGACATGTGCGGTCTGAGAGACCGCTGAGTTTGGGCATATGTTTTGACCTTAGCCATGACATCTTCCCACTTCTTAGGCAAGCCGTTGCCGCCGGAAATATTCATAACCATTTGTTCGTCTTTGACTGCAACAATGAAATGGTTACGTGCCATCTGGTTGTCAACGTCGCCTATCTCTAGGATCTCTTTATTGTAACGGACAACGAATGCGTCAAGTGATTCGTTGTCTCTACGCCAGATGTTCATGACGTCCATTGAATCACGTTCATGGCGTCGTTGCTGGCTAAAGTGCGCGAGGAACTTTTGTTGTAAGTCCTCGAATGAGGTCAGTGACCCTGGTGGCAGAGAATCGAACCATGCCCTGGCCAGACCTGTTAGGGTCTGTGGGAAAAAATGGCACCAGGTAGGTTCGTCCCACTTACCGTTGCACCCAGCGCCGACGAAGATGTTGTTGTGATCATCTGGGTCGGTCGAGCCGTTGTATTTCCCAATGTTCAATGGGAATTTTGTGGTGGTGACATCGGCGTTGGCGATCTCTGGGACAAACTTAGAGTTTTCGGCCGCAGATTTCGGCCTATAAGGTTTGCCCTGCTGGCGCTTTGCAGCGCGGAGGTATGTAGTGCGGGGTTGAGTGGGAGGAACATAGTCGCGTCCTCCCGGTCTGCTGTTAGTGGAATGGGACTCCCCGCGGTATGTACTGTCATCTGGATCGGTATGGCCATACCCTTCACGGTGGGACTGTGGTCCCAAACGACTGTGAATGTTTGTGTCGCGGCGAGTTGTAGACTGTCGCCTTCTTTCTTCGTGGGGGCCTAAACGGCTATGTACGGAGTCCCTGCGGCGGGACCCGTATGTGGAATCGTCCTCATGGAGTGTGCGGACATCACAATAAGAGGAGCCGCGGTCCTCCTGCCTGCTTCTGGAGGCTGGATGTGTGGGGGCCCTGTCGTCGTATCGTAAAATACGACCGGCAGGTGTACGCGGTATCGGGGTAGGTCCGATACCTCCTTGTTCGTCGGCGCAAGCTCTGTTGTACGTTGCGGCCAGAAGGGCTGCTTGTTGGTCATACCAGGTATGAGGGCTCATGCCTGGAGGTATGACAGCAGCGTATTGTGACAAATCGTGTCCAAACGTAAGGGATGCGCCCCCTTGCGCTGATGTGCCAATGTGTTGGGCATTTGGGGCTAGGGGAATGGTTCCCGCAGGCCCTTGGTCTGCGGGGTTTAGGTTATCCCCGGTATTGTTGTTTTGACGATCAGACATCTTTGGAAAGAAAAGGATGATTGGAAAAAAGTGCTAAGAGTAGCGGTGGGCGCCAATGATGAAACAATGGTTAACCGGGTAGGGTTAACTCACTGATCTCGTCAAGAGGGTTAATCCCTTCTTTCCGAGGATCGTTGGCTGGATCGTCTGATGGTGGGTTTCCTGCACAAGGAAACAAACCGTGACTCGTAACAAGGAGGATGGGGTGGGGGGGTGCTCCTTGTTACCACTCTCCGGCGTGAGAATCAGTAATTTGCTTAGGAAGCAAAGTATGATAGTAGTAGTATTGAGAGAGTTCGAAAGTGATACCTCAAACCTGGTTTGGGGTGAGTATTTATAGCCGAGGAGTGAAGGAGGGTAGTTGAGTAGCTAGTCTGACATCGCACAGCTATTTGCAGGTGTGTCAGACCTGTCGGATACTGTGGTGATGCCACGTCCGGCTGTGGTGTCAGACTGTTGTTCATACGTGGGCTGGTAGGCGACTGTTCCCAGTGCCACTTGCACTGTGGTGTCAGACCCACTTGCCTTGTAGGCAGGATGCGGTGCCAAGCCGCATCGCTGCTTGCGGTCATTGATGTTGTTCCCGCATTGGTTGTTCCATCCATGATTTGCGCGGGATGCGGTGTTGTGCCGCATCGCCTGTCGAGTGACTGTTACTGTTGTCCAGATCCCTTGTCGCGACGAAAATGTTCATAGGATGCGGTGCGAGGCCGCATCGCTATGCGTAACATTAGTTTCCGTCCCTAAGGTAAGTCTTCTCATCAATGGACAGATTGGACCGCAGTGTTCGCGTGTGTCTACGCGGACACTGGAGAGTTAATTGCTGTCGTGCTGACGCGATATTTGGGACAATACCCCTGAGGGTAATGGTCATTCGCGGTCGTGCTGACGCGATATTTGGGACCATACCCCTTCAAACGTACTAAACGTAAGAATTGCATGAAAAAGACAAAAGCACGTGGTGGTATTTTTGTAGTTATCTGCTTGTAGGGTAATTATCAAAATTACTCTACAAATGATACTGTAGAGTAATTTTGATCTTTTTTAGAGTAATTTTGTAAAATGTTCATGTAGAGTAATTTTGGTCTTGTAGAGTAATTTTGAAAAAAAAAACTACACCTTTGCAAAAAAAACTAACCCCCCCCCCCCCCCCCTCCCCAATTCAAACTAAAAGCTAAAAATTAAATCATAAGGCTAAACCCCATAACTAAATGCTAACAAAATTACTCTACAAGATCAGTTTATAAAATTACTCTGCAAGATCATTTGTAGAGTAATTTTGAATTGTATATTGTTTGATAAATTTGCAGAGTAATTTTGATTCACTTATAAGGTAATTTTGATACACTTGTAGAGTAATTTTGATAATTATCCTACAAGAACAAAATTACTCTACAGGATCATTTGTAGAGTAATTTTGATAGTTGCTGATAATTACGAAAATGTCACCGCGTCTTTTTGTTTTTTCCTTTAGTTTGTACGTTAACTTTATTTGTATTTGATCTTTTACCTAATTAATAAATAAAACTACCAATAGGGTGGTGGTCTATTGGCAAAGGCAAAAGCCTTTAGATACACTTAGGTTGAGAAGGGGAATATTTTGGGTTCAAGTCCCATAGAAACAGTGGATTAAAGAAATTAGCCATTAAAAAAATTAATAAACAAAACTATTATTATGTTTTCTAAAATATATGATATCGACATGTATGTTCTGGTTCTTAATTTAACTGACCGAGTTAATGCAAAACGCCACATTTACGTGAACGGAGCATGCTTACTCTCTTGGAAGGATGAATATGACGATTTCACAAGAATGTGCCACATAGGAGTGTACGTGTTGTTCTATACCTTAGCCAATTTGCAAAATGATAACTTTAATTCACTTTAAGGAAGTAGTTTGATAAATAAATACCTTCCATAGATATCTAATACAAAACCAGTATTTAGTAAAGAATTTTGGGAAACGTATAAACGCATATATTGCTTTACAGGGTGGGGTTCGGCTACAAAGTCTAGTTTTCCTACAAAGTGTATAAAGTCATAAAACACTACAATTTCAGCCATAAAACACACTCAAAACCCACAAATAACAAAGTGAAGATCACAAAAACAAAATATCCAAACCCTAACAGTCCATAAAACTTCAAACACACTAATGTTAGTCATTCGATAATCAAAGCCTTATCATCCAAAACACAACACAAAACTCACAAATATAGCGTTTTAGTAGTCTATACTTTGTTATTTGTGGGTTTTGAGTGTGTTTTATGGTTGGTAGTGGTGTTTTATGACTTTTTACACTTTGGAGGAAAAATGGACTTTGTAGCCAACTCCCGCCCTTGCTTTATATGTGATACATAATTGATTTTTAATCGTTTGTCTAGCGATTATCTTCTGTTTATTGTGTTATGTTTGTTGCGTTTCTTTATATAAAGAGTTTTGTATTAAGAGAGTCCATGTGTCTTTATTGAAAATAACTCATTATTTTCTAATCAATAAGATAATGGGTTAAGTTATTTTACAAACGCTCCTAATTGTAAGATGGCTTTATATAGTGACAAATGTCTAAGAACTTAATCCCACTACACCACCACCACCCAAAACCTAAACACCCACCCCCACCACCACCCAAAAACCTACCCCCCCCCCCCCCCCCCCCCCCCCAAAAAAAAAAAAAAAAAAAAAAAAAACCTAACCCCCCTTGTTAAAAAAAAAACCTACCCCACCCCACCATCACCCAAAAACCTTTTGTTTAGGCTTTTGGGTGATGATGGGTGGTTAGTTTTTTTTTTTTGTGAAGTAGGTTTATTTTTAGAAGTCTTTGTACACTTCTTATTTTTAAGAGCTGTATCGGACCATCCTAAATTTAAATTATATCATCAGCTTTATTAAATAAACTATTTGGTTTGGACAGCAAGTCAAATGACATGGGCTCCGTGGTGTGACACCCAAAGTCCTATTGGTTGAGCGTTTATCTGCCACTCGCATCACCACAGCAAAAGCACCGTCTGACCACCACGTTCGCCACCGGCATGCTGCAATCGTTTTTATATGTTCACATAAGTTGGAATAAATTAGATAACTACGAAACAAACATACTAAATCATACATATTGTAGTTTTGGATATTAGACTAGTTATGTAACTATCATATCATATCTACAACGTATTTAAGTGTAACATTATTCTCTATATAAAGCCTATATGAAACTCTATTAGTCTATTTGTAACGGGGCAACGCCCGCCCCGATAACATGAAGATTAAAGGGACGTTGAACACTGTCCTAAAGGGCGTGTTATGATGGGCGTTAGGGCGGCTTGGGTGAAGGTGCTAACGAGCGTGAAGGTGCTAACGAGCGTGATGGTGAGGGACCGTTGGTTGTTAATATTTTATTGTTGTTATTATAGTTTTGTTGTTATTTTAAAGGTTTTATTGATCTATATGATCGGAGATATTTGAGGAAGCCGACTATTAGTGACATCCAACAAATATACGGGGTATATGAAAGTGTAAACGGCTTTCTAGTATGTTTGGTAGCATTGAATGCACAAACTGGGAGTGGTCTAACTGTCCAAGTGCTTGACGAGGTCAACATCATCGCCGTGATCATGATGGCCTAACATTAATACTTGAGGTTGTGGCGTCATATGATCTTTGGATATGGCATGCATACTTTGGTATGGCAGGTTCGAACAAAGGTATTAACGCCATAAAGCAGTCACATGTCTTTAATAATGTGATTGATGGAGTTGCGTCGCTCGTCATTTTCTGCTAATGGTTTGTACTACGAGCACGTGTATTATCTTACTGATAGGATTTATCCGGAATGGGACACCCTATTCAAAGCATTTTCACATACGAATATTGAAAAAAAAGTATTTCACAAAAAAAAAAAAAAAAAAAAAAAAATCGACTAGGAAAGATATTGAGCAGGTCTTTTGAGTGTTGAAGAAAAGATGGGGCATCATTGCACAATCATCACGATTGTGCGACAAAGTAAAGTTAAGAGACATCATGGGTATGTTTGGCAAAAGTAGCTGGTGGCTGGTAGCTGAAAGCTAGAAGTTGGTAGCTGGTGGCTGGAAGCTGGTAGCTGTAGCTGATAGCTGATAGCTAGTAGCTGTAGCTTTTTAGATATATTTGGTGTTTGGTAGAGTAGCTTGAGCTTTTAATAAAATGTATAAAATGACCAAAATGGACATAACTAAAAATTTAGAAAGTTGATGCATTAAAAATTTCCTTATTTTTAATGGTTAAAATAGTCATTTTTCCCTAAAAGCTTGTAGCTCATTCTAAACGCTACTAGTAGTAGCGTTCAACCAAAAGCTTCAAGCTTCTAACCTAAAAGCTTAAAGCTCCTTCAACCAAACAAGGTTTTTTATTGAGTAGGAGCTTTTTCTTAAAAGCTTAAAGCTAGAAGCTCCTAAAAGCTCCATGTCAAACATACCCCATGTATGCCTGCACCATTTTACTGTATATGATACTGGAAGACGAGGGGAAAACGATTTGTCAACACTACTAAGAGGGCGTTGTACCTGTGGTTTATCTTGATAAGATATAAACATTTTATATATCATTTTATGATTTTTCGACTTTCTTACTTTTCCAACATGTTTGTTTCGTTTCAATTTTAGTTAAAGAGTTTCTATAATTATGTGTTATTTTCTAGGATTCCTTGTACAACAACTATTTGAGTTTTTAAGATCATATAAGTCACATGAAATTGGCTGTTCTAAAAGTAACATAATTGAAAGAACAAATTAGGGGTCAACGAGAAAAAGACGACAAAAGAACAAGAAAATTAGTGAGTCAAAAGGGACACCCGTTGACTTACATATCATTTAAAAATATTTGGTTTGATTGAAGCAAAACGTCGAGCAGTTGGAAGGGCATCCTTCAACAGTAATTCCAAAGCGATCACCATCAATCTACATCACATGGTCACCCTCAAAAATGGCCGGCTGCTTTTTAATCTAAAGAAAAATACTCCCCAATTCATGCTAATCCTAAAACAATTATTGCTCAACTTAAAGGTCATATACTTAAGTGTTTTAATGCTAGTTTAGACAACGGTTTTTAAATCGTACCGAGTTAGGGCCGTTAGGCTAAAAAATGGTTCAACCGATTGAATCAGGTTGTTTCGGTCGGTTTAATCAGGTTGACTTATTAACCCTATAAATCCATAAAATACAACTTTAACTCAAAAAATAATCCAAAACTATATAATTCCATAATAAAAAATATAGTAAATTACAAGTTTTGTTCTTTATGTTTGTACCAAATTGCAGGCGGTGTCCTTTGCTTTTAAATTTGACTAGTTTTATCCTTAACGTTTCATAATCATGCACGTTATGCCCTTTAGCCATAATCTAGTTAGATTTTTTGGTTAAGTATAGTCTTGTGCCTTAAACATGAGGATATCCTTATCTTTTCACATTTTCAGAGGTTATTGTGTAAATAAGTTATATAAAAAGACTATTTTGTAAAAATAAAATGATATTTAATTAAACAAACCTCACACTCTTTCTCTCTTAGTCTTCTCTCTCTAAACAGATGTGGTTAAAGAGAGAGAGGGGGGAAAGTTTAGAGAGAGAAAAAGAATGCATAATTTCTTTTATTTGTTTATACATTTTTTATTTTTTTACACAATAAGCCCTTTAATACAACTTGTTTTACACAATAGTCCCTGGAGAGATAAAATGATAAGAATGCCCTCATGTGCAAGGCACATGACCATATTTAACCAAAAAATCTGACTGAGTTATGGTTAAAGGACATAACGTGTAGGATTTTGAAACGTTAAGGACAAAACCAGTCAATTTTGAAGTTAAAGAACACCGCCTGCAATTTGGTACATACATAAAGGACAAAACTTGTAATTTACTCTAAAAAATATTCCAAAAGTTAATACGTAATCAAAAAATAATCCATAAATCTACTATATGTACCTTTTTGGGCACTAGGTTTTACTAAGAAGGTAAATCATCATCTTTTTGCGTCCATAAAAGATTAAAAGTCCAAATATTAACCTTTGGCCCAATACCAATATATCGGTTTAAACCGATATAACCCAATTTACCGGCGGTACAACTTCTTTGACGTTACCTCAATTTACCGGTGTAATTGTGTCGGCCAACTTCAGACATCCGGTTTAACCGGTTCAACAGACTGGTATAAACTGGTTTTTAAAACCTTGCTTAGAATAGCTCACACACGCTTTAACTCTAGTACTATGCTAGACTTTTTGTCCACCATAAGGATTGAATCTCAATACTTGTAAAGGCAAAAGCTTATCTAACATCTTAGTACTTCTAGTTGATTAGTTCTAGTGGCGGAGCTTAACCAAAAGTTCCGAGGGGGCGGAAAGTCATGGGACCCAATTTATATATTGTATAAATATTTAGGCAAAATAATTGGGGGGACAATCCTATATAATTTTAAAATTTTCGGACGAAAAATAGGAAATTTTACACTTTTAACCGAAGCATTAGACGGGCGGGTGCACCCCCATTTCACACTAAGCTACGCCCCTGATTAGTTCAAAGACACTTTGGTTACTTTACGGATTAGTAGTTGTCTTTTGTATAGTGAAGTATTTTTATCCTTTTATTTTGTTTTATTTTTATATCGGTTCCTTGCTTTTATAGATAACATTCAAGGTCACCCAAGTATCAATTTGATATTGTTTACTCCATATGCCTACAATTGGTTAGCTTTGATTTGATTCAACAAGTTTTGCATGTAGTTTGGTTTGGTTTTATAAATTAGAAGTTGATCGGGGCTGGTCTCGTTGACGACTTTAACCAAACAAACTAATATGTAGGATTCTAAAAGGACCGAGCTCAAAATGTCTACTATTTCAGGCTAAGCTCGCACTGATCTCAACCGCATGTTGCGGTTCGATTATGGTTATTAGTTTCATAACCGCAAATAACCGAACCGAACTGAATGTTTTAAACATGGTCGAACTCACTCGAACCCATAAGACCATAGGTTTTTAAGTTAGTGTTTAAGTGTTTAACTATGACCCTATCCATATGTTTTTTTTGGTGAAGTGTTTTAAGTCTTTTAACCATGACCCAACCTCATTAAATTTAAAACTCTAGCCACTTTGTGTTCGTATGTATGCTTCCATGTAACAATGTTACTTTTGTTTTTGGAATTCAGCATGCATGTGGAAGTAAAATATAATTGATAATTCTACAAGCTTTAACTGTCTATATTTATTTTTTGCGCATGAATTTTGCATAACCCACACATTTAAAGCCTAACTTTAGAAACGATAAAATAACCGAACTATAATCGAACCGAAACCGCATTAACCGAAACCGAACGTTGTCAATAACCGAACCGAACCGCACCATGCTCACCACTAGTACAAACGATCAAGATGGGATCTCACTTTTGTTAATGAACTCAAATTTTAATTAATTTGAACTAACATGGGCTTAATATTTAGATAAAAACTCTACTAATTTACATATTACCACCCTATTAACACACTTACACCTAAAAATCATAGTTGAAGAAAGATGAGATGAAATAACATGCAATTAAAGGCTATTATGGCTAGATTCAAAGGCCATTAGGTGGTGATCACATGAATGCAAAATGGTGTTGTGTATTTGTGTATTTTTGTGTATATGTTCTTCCTTTTCCATGTGGTCCATGAGATTAGGTACTAATCTTTCTTACTTTAATTAATGTGGGTAGGTTGATGTGAATGGAGGAGAGAGATGAGAAGCTTTGAAATACAAGCATTATTGGTTGGTAGCATACTCAAAAGATAAGTAATGAACTTTAAATGCAAGAATTTTAAATTTAAATATCTAAAAATATATCAAGTTAAATTTTACAAAGTTAGTTAAAACAAAAGTTGCCACATAGGTTGGCAAGGTTGAAAAAAGTCATGTATGATATATTTACATACATAAACCCTTCTAAATATTAATTTAAGAAATTAAGATTAAATTACACTATACGAAAAGTTTACATTTTGTTTCTAAAAAAGGGTAGTTGCACGGTACCCCTGACCGCGGAAGGGATCTCCCTTCCCAGTTCATCACCCGACAAGGATCCCTGGTGGCAAATACCCATAGCCATCAAAGAGGGGTAAGAAACATGTTTCGAACCCGAGACCTCGAGTGTCCTCGGTCCGGCTTAAAGCGGGTGTCGGTGGCCACCAAAGTGGCACTAATGGGAATTGAACTTGGGTCTCCATTGGAGAACCCAAGTCACTCCACCACTAGGCCACTTGTGGTGGTTTACATTTTGTTTCTAAGTATCGGAAATTACGGATATAATATCTACTATTCATTCAAGACGTCTATGATGTGGATGTTTAAACTTTTGGTAAGTCATTGTTACTTTTTTACTTTTTATTTAAAAAGCAGAAATAAAAGAAAAAAAAACAAAATACCTCCACCACGCCCCGCCCCAACCCACCCACCCCTTTTCTTCTTAATAAGCCACTGACATCACATGTTTCTGTAACCTGCCTCATGAATCACACTCGAAATCAAACCCCCTTCTATTCGAGGGGTGGAGCGCAACGCTTTGGTTTCGAGTTGCATTTCATGGAGGAGTGATGCAGGAAAAACGTGGTGTAAAATTTTGATATATTATTGGAACGATTAATGTAATTTACTTGAAATTGAACTTTCTATTTTAAAAGTATACATTTTATCATCAAAATGTTTGTTATTATAGTTTTTGTAATGTAATTTAAAAAAAAATACAAATAATATTACCGGATAACCACAACTTAACATGACCTAGTATTAAGGCTGTGGGGAGTGGGGCGGGGGTTACTTGGTTAGCTGGTTCAATATGGCTGACTTTGGTTGGCTACTTTAATTAAAAAAATTCACATGGTTTTCCACGCCAAATTAACATAAGCCACGCCGCACCACACCCTTCATTTTTTCACCATAAGCTTATGAATCTCACCCTCGCCACGTGTCAAGCAATGACTCCAACATAAGCCCCTCCACTCCTCGCAGCCTAAGATAAACTCATTTAGACGAAGAGAGAGAAAGAGAAAAGTGGAGGGAAGATTTGAGTGAGAGTTTTGATTTGTTAATTGTTAAATGACATCATTTTGTTATGTGTCAAATGAAAATGACTTGTGAAATTTGTTATTATTGTAGGAGAGTAGATGAGTTTTGAATAAAAAGGTTGTAAATTAAATTGAAGCTTACCTTTGCATTTCCAGGTAACACCAAATCAATGGACTTTTTTGGACTTGGTGTTTTCATACTCATCTTTACCACACTCAGAATTCAAAAGTTCAAACTCATTTCAAACATTTTACTTTATTAAAGAGTAATAATAATAATTTCAATTAAAGGAATTTGGTATAGTTTTATCAGATCTGTAAATTGATGTCCCTTCCAAGAGGTCGATGGTCCCTGCCAAAAACTTATAATACGGATACTATTTTTTATAATCATTGTTAGCATTCTTAAACATGATTTACGTTCTTAAACATGATTCCTATCAAAACCCTACTTTTTTTAAATGCCAACAAATTTTATTTATAATAACCTGGCAGGGCCGAACCGATAAGCTTGACATTCTAGGCAAAGGCCTAGGCCCCCCAAAAATAGGGGCCTACAAATTTTTTCCATATATTACATGTGTATTTGGCCCGAATGAACACACACATAGGTAAACACATAATGACCTAAACAAGTAAAATGTCTAGACCTCACTAACTAACCGCAACTGGCGTTAATGGCCATTGGGGGAAAAATTAGGGGTAATCGATTGCCACCGATGGTGCGATTTGCGATTGAGTAACTATAAAGAAACAATTTTGCGATTTGATATTCGCGATTTTACGACTTGCTATTGATATTTTTTTAGGTTCAAGTCTCACAATTATAGTTCGCTTAGTGCCTTCAAAAACGTTGGACTGGCCCTGCAACCTGGTTAACATGTTAAATAGGAGTAAAGGTTACATTCACCAACACTGTACAATCAAACACCCCAAACATCTTAAAACGAAATCACACCAACTTTCCTACTCTATATGAGTTTTGACCATTTTGGTAAGTTACTCGGACATAACTAACTTTAAACATGTCTACAAAATTTTGAGCCTTTCTAACATATAAATGTCAATTTAAGTCTAGCACTAAAAATCACAATTTGGGAACTGGAAACAAGTGACATTCTGAGTGTGTTAAAAGTAGCCACAAAATAACAAAGTTTTATAACAAAACTAGATTATTACATTTTTTTCGACAATCATACGTATTAAAACAACGAAGAAAGAAACTATCTATAATCTATAAATTAAAAAAAAAAAAAAATTAACATAACCATATCTTAAAGATAGTTTACATTTCTATCTCACATGATAAGAATGCAGATTATGTTACATAAATCATGGGTCAAGTTATTCTACAAAGGCTTCTAATTGTAAGAAGTGTAAGAAGGATTTATAGAGTGACAAGTGTCCAATAACCTAAAACTAAACCCACTACATCACCACCAAAAACCTAAACACCCACCCCCACCCCACCACCACCACCACCCAAAAACCTAAACCCCCCCCCCCCCCCCTACCCAAAAACCTAACCCCCCCCCCCCCCCCCCCCCCCCCCCCCCGGCAAAAAAAACTATACCTCACCAAAAAAACCCCCAAAAAACCTAACCCCCCCCCCCACCCCCACCCCCCAAAAACCTAAAAAAAACCTAACCCCCCCCCCCCCCCCCCCTTCCCCCCAAAAACCTAAAAAAAAAATATAAAGAAAACTAAACACCCACCCCCACCCCCACCACCACCCAAAAACCTAAACCCCCCACCCCCTCGGCAAACAAAAAAAAAAAAAAAATTTTTTTTTTTTTTTTTTTTTTTTTTTGGGGGTCGGTGATGTGGGGGGTGGGGGTGGCGGTTTTTGGTGGTGGTGGATGTTTAAGGTTTTTTTTTTTTTTTTTAGTGGGTTTTTTTGTGTAGTGGGTTTTTTTAGGTTATTGGACACTTGTCACTCTATAAATCCTTCTTACACTTCTTACAATTAGGATCCTTTGTATTTGATCCTAATCCCATAAATCATATATCAAGATTATATGTAGAAGAATCAACTATGATACAACAAAATCAATCAACGAAATCTATTGATTCTAAATGTATTTGTGCCCAAGAATATAACTACATACGCTATGAGTATATCTTAAACAAATATCGAAGTAAAACAAGGTTAAAAAAAACAAAACGATAGAAATAAAAAAAAAACACCAGTTTTCAACATAATCGAAACAGAATAGGACCGACTGAAGAGCTAAGCATTTCACTAAGTGCTACCTGGACCTCATACGACCCATGCTCACATCTTATCAAGCTCGAAAACAAAGGGAAAAAACGAGCAAGATTCTTCTCAAACGAAGAATCTCCCAAACTACGTATAGCCTGTAGAGTCGCAACAACAACGGGCCCACGAGAAGCTAATTCTCTCTTTTTCCCGGACCCTAACGGTATCAACCAATGGGGTTGGTTGTTGTTAGAAGACATCGGAACCACATGTGCTATTTCAACATATGACTTCAAGACTTCATGGCAAAGGTCAACGAGGTAAGCTTCAACTTGTTTATCGGTTTCGAGATTGTGTAACAGTGTGAAGCACATTTGGTATGACTCGTTTTCGAGGCGTAATAATGGTGGGTCCTGCATTTGGGTCATGGGCCCCAGATCTTGTAGGTTGGAGCGTAGTGACATGTCAGCGTTTATTTTGTGGGCGTGGTTTGCCATGTCATGCACTGCGTCCAAAAGGATCATGGTGTTGTTTACTGATAGTTGCGGTTTATACATGTTCTGGATCTCTGTAACTGCCTGATATATTTAAAAAACAGAAGCAAGGAAATAGAGTATTAGAATGAATATAGTACTATACAAAGTATATACTCTTTAAATCATAATAATAACAAAAAAAAAAAAAAAAAACAGGATTAAGGGCTGCAGTCTGCAGACATGTCCTAAAACCCTTGCGACCCGTATATTTATGAACGGGCTTGACTTGGGTAAAGTTTCATCTCTATTTTCTAAGAGTAAAATGCCATTTTCGTCCATGAGGTTTGGCCAGTTTTGCGACTTTCGTCCAAAGGTTTGTTTTTTTCTCACTTGGATCCAAAGGGTTTGAAATCTTGCCATTTTTCATCCGGCTCGTTAACTCTATCCATTTTTTTCAGTTAAGTCAGGGGTATTTCCGTCCTTTTTGTTAACTTAAAAGGCAATTCAACTTTTTCACTTTATGTAAGAAAACCGAACACCCCTGAAAAAGACTGAATTGCCCTTTAAGTTAACGAAAAAGACGGAAATACCCCGGACTTAACGGAGAAAATGGATGGAGTTAAGGAGCCGGACGAAAATGGCAAGATTTCAAACCTTTTGGATCAATATGCAGAAAAACAAACCTTTGGACGAAAGTCGCAAAACTGGCAAAACCTCAAAATGGCATTTTACTCATTTTCTAAAGAATCACTAAACTGGTAAAAATAGCTACAAAACAAATGAGTTAAAAGAATTGAAATTCGCCTGAAGCATACAATTAATGCATAAAACCACCTAAATCAGTCAATCATTTTATTCAATAAATTATACTGCTATTGAAATAGTATGTTCGACAACTTAATTTTCATTAGCATTGTTTGACTAATAGTGATTCTAATGCATTAAAATAGACCTTAGGACCTTCAACCCATTGGATTAAATTGAGTCGTTTCCGTTTTGAGCTAATACTTTTATTTGACCCATATGAGATAAAAACATAAATCAAATCGACCCATTATCTATAATACAATTAGCAACTTTGCATGAACAGTAATTAACTTTGATTGGTCAATTCCCAATTTTGGGATTTAGTGCATATTATCTATAATCATTGAATAAAGTGTGAAACAAAGTTAATTATTTGTTTATTAAGTGTTTATATAATACTTTTAAAAGTCTTTTATATATATTATTATAGTTAAAGGATATAAAAACGTACTTTTTTCAGTTTTTTTTTTAATTCTTGACTTTTTTCTTTTACATTTTTTCCTTTATTTATTTTTAGTCTTTTTCTATCATAAGCATTCGTAAATCGTAAGTCTATGGTTCTTTTTTCGATTTTCTAATTTCCTTTTCTATTTTATTCACATTTTTTTAATCGCAAACATATCAATGCAACGATTCCATATAAATTTAGTAGACTATATTTTGGGTTTTTTTTCTTACGCTTCCTATAGCGAGTGTCATTATCATAATGAACTGAACAAATATTTATCGAATTCCTGCAGCAGCGGGCGGGTAACCTCACTAGTTATAAGTAAACAGAATGAAATTGCCAGCTCTATTCAACGGAACAACACAAAGACTATAAGAGCACGAAAAAAGAAAATTAGATCTCATACTTACCTGTATCAATAAAAGTTGAACTGCAGCACGACATTTAACATCAGAAACGGCAGTATACAAACGGGCCCTTCGTCTTTTCTTCAAATCATCATCCTGCATACTAGACTCTGCAGATTCCGAATTACCTCTTTCTGCCGACTCATCATCACGATTCGGAAACATACCATCATTATAAAAAACAAAAGAGAAATCAGGCAATGTTGCGTTAGCTGCTTCCTTTAGAGACGAAACGACTTCAAACCACTTATCATCGGAAAACAACTCTCCAGCATTACTCATCAAACGAACAAACGCAGCAACACCGATACCCGCAAGGCTTTGATGAGGACGTTTAATGAAACTCACTAGTAAAGCCATCACCTTTTTTAACAGTGGATTAACGGTACTGTAAAAGTTAACGAACAGATCCACTACCAACTGGAGTGAAAGTGTGCATGTTTCATAGAGCCAAGAATCTTGATCGAGTTCATCATCGCCGTTAAGACCGTGTTCGGAAGGTGAAGTATCACCAGAAGGGTCAATAGCATGTCGAACGTAATCGAAGATTGGAAATAAGACGGATTCAAACACGCGTTCCCATAATGGTAGATTGAAGTGATGACCGTAGTTTCGTAATGTATCAAAGAGTACTTGAAGAGCACGTTGCCTAATATCGGGCCTTGGGTCAAAGCTAAGTTCAGACAGCCCTGAGGAATAAGAATATATCATATAAAAGAAAATGAAACGAACACGAACATATAATCGAACACATTTTTTTGTTTATGTTTGTTTATTAAGAAAATTGGCATGTTCATGTTCATCTATGTTTGGTCGTTTAAAACCTAAACGAAAAGTTCACGAACATAGACAAACAAACTTAAACGAACGTAATTTAACACACAATAAACAACACAAATAAACATAAATGAACATAATTTACTAAACATAAAGTAACTTTTTATATAAATTAGTGGTTAATTACGATAAATTCCATTGGAACCCTCATTTTTATTACTAGAAAACCCAATTATCAATTAGTTATATTTATATAAGTAGTTAGAAAGTTCCTTTTATGTTTAATATTTATATAAATATAACTACTTGCGTATTTAAATTGAAATAAACATAAATGAACAAACATAAACAAGTGTTTAAACAAGTGTAAATAAACGAACATAAATGAACACAAATGAACGAACATAAATGGGACGTTCACGAACATAAATGAACGAACAAAACGTGTGTTCATGTCCGTTCGTTAAATTAAACTACGCAGTTAATATCGGTGATATATCGGTTATCAGTCCCCATGTAAAATATCGGCATTAAATATCGGTACCGATATTATCGGCAATATTGACCAATGTTGACCGACATATCACCGATATTTGACCGATAAATCACTGAATTGTTAGTGTTAAATTGATATATATATATAAATTCTGCATGATATTAAAATTACCGATCTCCGTTATTTTACCGCATTAACTGCATAGAAATTAAATGAATAAAAAAAATTGTGTTTAGGTTTGTTCGTTTATTAAATAAACGAAAATAACGAACTTCCCGCCGAACAAGTTCACGAACAGTTCATGAACATACGGTTCGTTTACAGGCCTACCCAAACCCGCCGACCCGACCCGAACCCTACACAATTTGCAGCCCTGTATAAATATACTTCCATACCAGCTAATAACGGAAACCAGAAGTATAGATGATCATCCTTATCTACCAACTCCCCATTCTCATAATTCTTGTTGTTTCCTTGATGTGCGGATTTCACAATCTCGGAACCTTCTCTCTCTTTATTCTTTGAAAAGCCGATACCTCCATCTGCTAGTTTTTCAGCACATAAACGCAAGAATTCGACAGCACTGAGACTAATATCTTGGTTGAATCTACTGTTGGTGAATGCGATCAGACAGTTTACGCAATCTGTAAAAGCTGTGGTCTCTGTCTCGGTAATATACGGGAAATAATCTTGCACAATCTTCTCGATTATTTCAAATGCAAGGAGTACGATGTTTTTGTGGTCATCGTAAGCTGCTGTTGTAAAGACCTGGTGAATGTTAACACGATTAGAGGTGATATTTAAACTGCAAATAGACGAAAAGACGAGTTTTTGGCCACTTGAACCATAGTACTTGCTTTTTCAAGGCAAAGAAACAACTTTTTTCTTGTGAAAATGCAAACAGAACACTACAGTTCACTAGAATGAGCAAAAAGGGACAGTAAGTGTCAAGTACCATAGGTTTTCAAGAGTCGTAAGTTTCAAACAGGAAATATGTGCGTATATATATAGTGAAAAGTTTAAATACAAATGGCTCTTAACGTGCGACGGTACGCTACCACCAATATAACGTGCGTGATTATGCAAATAACGTGCGTAATTAGAGTTAACCCAACCCATGCGTAATTATGCAAATAACGTGCGTAATTGGGGTTTAACCCAACCCATGCGTAAATATGCATTACCGTGCGTACTTATGTATTATAACGTGCGTAATTATGCAATAACATGCGTAATTATGCAAAGTTAATTACTATTGTGCCACCGCGTTCAATTGAAGGCCTAGATTAGATCAGCTGTGCGGTTAAGATGCTCGTATACACATCGCACGATAAGGTGGTCTTGTAAGTTTTTGACATATAGGGTAAGGATCCCGAGAGAACCATAAGTTATTTGAGAACTTGAGAGAACCACTATCAACCAAGTACATCTTTTTAATTTTTTTTTCTATTTTTTATTAAAAGGTTATCATTGTAAAAAAAAACAATCTATGTAGATTGGTGATATACATATATGTAGCATGCAAATGTACACATACGTGGATATATATGTAGTTTATGATGTAGTGTATGTAACCTGTCAATCTACATATATCTTTTTCAAATTTGCTTTTATTTATGTACAGATTAGTAACAAATGAATCAAAGTACGAAAAAATATCTAAAAAATTACTTAGTTGATAGTGGTTCTCTCAGTTCGCAAATCTCCCTTAGGTTCTCATTTGATCCTAAGTATATATATGTATGTGTGTGTGTGTAGCCATAAAGGAAACATGTAAAAAGGATTAAGTGGGTCGAAAGTCGCTCAAAGTGTATTTTTAATGCATAAAACCTCCTAAATTATATTCTGGCATTCATATTTGACACACTAAAAACTTATTAAAAAAATAGAATATATAGCAAAAAAGTGTTAAGTACATAAAGGTCAACCCAGCCAGTTTCCATTATAAAATGCAACACATTTTAACCCACCCAATCAGACCTTTTTGTTACCTCTGTTTTGTTTTTCAGTTACACTTTGATAAATTGTCCAAAATCTCTCATTCTTTGCAAGTTATGTGTTTCTTTTAACCCACCCGACTATTTAACCTTTTTCATTAATAGAAAAATGATGTGTACTTCTTGCTGTACACATCCTTGGATGCTACCAAGTGTAAATGAGGGTGTTCATGTGTATGTAAGAAAGAACAATGGTCAGGTTGCAACGAAAAGACAATGGTTCAAAAAGAACAGAGTAAAGTACACTGATGGTCCCTGTGGTTGACCAAAATTTTGGATTTGGTCCCTAGCTTTTTAAAAGTACAAGGATGGTCCCCTATGGTTTGCACTTTGTAACGCATTTAGTTCCCAACTCTCCTCAATGTACATGGATGGTCCCTATGGTTTGCACTTCGTAACACATTTAGTCCCTAACTTGGACCTGCTGAAACCTATAGATTTGTTAGTTGGGGACTAAATGCGTTACAAAGTGCAAACCACAGGGACCATCCGTGTATTTTTGAAAAGCTAGGGAGCAAATCCAAAATTTGGTTAACCACAGGGACCATCCGTATACTTTACTCAAAAGAATACTAACAACATATATACATATTTATTTTGGCAATTTTTAAACTAATGGACTGTAATGGTTATTTTCAAAAAACCACAAGACGAAAAACGTAATTAACTCTTTATTTATTTATATTTTAGTTTTGATAATAGGGGCATTATGGACGTTTCAAATAAACTAACAGAATAACTAGATGGGGTTAGTGAGGGTGGACTGTAATTGTTACAAAAATGAAAGTTGCTTTGGCAATTTTTAAACTAATGGACTGTAATGGTTATTTTCAACAAACCACAGGGACGAAAAACGTAATTAACTCAGCAACAAATCATAGACATAGTCTCAATTAAGAAATAATGACCATAATTATAAATAAACGGGAATAACACATGTGAAGAAAGAAAGATGTTGGAAGTACCATAAACATGCTTTTCCATCCCGACTTGACATTATTGACACGCGATAGAACCATTTGAGAGACACATCTGATTATTAATTCTCTGATTTCCACCGCGCTACTTTTCCGCATGGCGATCACAAAAGGTTTCATAAACTCGTTCTGGAAGTTATAATTAGCCAACTCTTCCCTCTCCAAAAATTTCATAGACAGTTGGCGTAAAGAATCCATTGCAAATATAGCAATTGACAGGTTTTCAGAACAGCCTATGGTCACAAAAAAATCAGAGAGTACGTTCCAGATACTTGTCCAAACAAGCCGGATACGGTTCATGTTATAATGCCTGAATAAGGAATAAACAAGAGATAAACTACGATTAAACTTAAACCCTCTGAGAAAGGACACCTATTAAAGTGACAATTTTGAAGGATTTACTTGTTAATGGGTAGATTTGGGTTGTATTTTCATCTCAAAACAGTTCAAATCAAAAAAACTTATATCAGGGGAACGTGTCAAACAGGTTGAAAGTTGTCCAAAGCAGGGATGGGATTAGTATAGTACCCGTGCCCGTACTAGTACCGAATTTGAACAAAACTGGGTACCAAATACCGAACCGAATATATTGGTACAGTACTGGTATTTCGGTACGGTACCGCTTTGGTACCACTTTGTTTTTATTTTTATTTTATGAGCACTCATACAGGTACTAAATAGGTAAAATCGGCACTAGTACCAATACAATACAAGTCCAAACATGTAAAATTGGTACGGGTACCAAATAGGTCAAATCAATACGAGTACCATAATACGAAATAAAACGTAATATAACTAAAAAATTTAAAGTTCTATATAAAATTCGGTACCAGTACCCTTTTTAGTTGTACCGGTATCGAAAGCACCGAATACCGAAATCAATAAAACCGGGTACCGGTACATGTACAGAATACCTAAAATCAGTACGGGTACAGGTATGGGTATTTGGGAAAAAAAGCTCATCCCTAGTCCAAAGTCTACCTCATAATTTTTTTATAATCAAATATCTAAACGGGTATCGTAATAAATTGTTTTTGTCAAAAAACAAAGAGGAAAGAATTTATAAGACAACCTAACCCGACATGGTCTATTTCCGTCGGTACGAAAACATGACGTGTTTTAATATGTTACCCAATTCACCTAACCCGCCCATCTTGCAACACTATACTTCATTGAACGGTAACTGCAATATACTAAAGAAGCAAGAACAAAAAGCCAGAATCATACGCAATTTCGACTATTTTCGTTAGGCTGAAAACACGTGGATCAGATGCAGATCGTAACTCCCCCATGGAAACCTTACAAAGCGCCTTCACAAAGTCAACTATCGCCTCACTGTTAAGATTCTGACTTTTTGCATATATACGATTCATATCACCAACTTGCTCCAGCATATTTAAGTTTGAGACCAAATTGTGTGCCTGTTCTGATGTAATGATACCCGCAGAAGCATTGCCACCGATGTCAGGACTATCATATGAACCTCTTCGCATTGCTGCAGCTGCCTGTTGAATTCTCCCAGCCCTTTTTTTCTTGAGAACGGGAAGTATGTTTGACTTTGACTGTTTTGACTTTCCGGATTCGTTCTGATTAACGGCAAAGAAAGTAGCATCTGGTGGAGCTCCGTCCCTTAATAGATGCAGATTCTCGAACCTAGAAACGCATGTGAGGATATGCTCCCATGCCTCCTGTAAGTAATCACCATCTTCATCTGCAATTGTAACTATCATCTGTGAAACAAAATCGGCATTGGTAAGAGTAACTATTTAGAATGACGAAGGGGAGAAACCATTATATATATATATGATTTTGAATTTGTTTTATAGTAAGTAAAGTACATAACACTCTGCTTTGTTAATGAGCAATTAATAAGAGGGGGTGTGGAGTTAACAAAAATAGCTACCATACATCTTATGAAATAAAATGAGGTGATCAGAAATGATGTGGATTTTGACACAAACTTAACATTGGGATATTCAATTTACACTCTTCATTCTAGGGGTGAGCATACGAAACCGATAACTGAAAAAGAAAACGAAACCGAACCGAAATACCCGAAACCGACTTAACCGATTGGTTATGGTTATGATATGGCCAAAACCGAATCATTCAGCTACGGTTATGGTTTGCCCTTCTTCCATAACCGAAATAACCGAAACCGATAGTTATATAATTATGTATTTTTCTTTTTCAAGTGTTTTTCTAGTATATCCACGTATTTGAAACATATTTTCATGTATTTCATGTATATCCATGTATTTGAAGCATATTTTCATGTACTTTTCATGTGTTTACATGTATTTGTATGCTTGGAAAAGGTTCAAAACACTTGACTAACCATGTTAAGTTTATAATTTTGCACAAGTTTTATTTTTGGTAATTAACCGAATGTAACCAAAACCAAACCGACATATTAACCGAACCGACTTAACCGATCGATTTCGGATATGGTTTTTCCTAAAACCACGCTTCGGTTATCGGTTTCGGTTATATGTAAAAAGTAAAAACCGACCCGAACCGACATTTGCACACCCCTACTTCATTCTCTAATATGTAATTCCGTTTGGTTTTAAGTGTCAACCCTACTGCTTCACAAACTCAATAGATACACTAAATCTCCTAATTTGTGAGAACATTTATCCTACTTCTCAGATGACGACTATCTATGGTGAGTTTGGGCCGTACGAACCTTGATTGCATCAATGTTTTTCTGTTTTATATCGGCTGGTGAATGAAGGGAAGTAAACTTTGCTAATGAAGTGACATAAGCATCCCGATGAGTCTTCATGGACATCGCTGATGTAACATGAATTGCATGACGAAAGCCTTCCAAACATTGTGCAATAATGATGACATCATCGCTTTGGTCGAGAGGAACACTAAAGGCAGCAAGCATAGGAGCCCAGCATGCTTCTATCATAAATCTAAGTATAAACACATCTGTTGCAGGATAATAAACCGACCTACAAATTGTCAACCACGCGTTAATAACATTTAAGTATTTAGCTATGACCACTTTCCCAAAATAAGCATGCAACAAGCACATTATACAGATAAAACGTCAACAATAGTATAGGATAAATTGCATTTTACATCCTTTGAGTAAAATTGCAGGATTTGTCCTTAACTAACAAAATTACACTAGATAACCTTTATGTTAAGGTTTTTCATCATGTGGTGTCCTTTTGCCCTAACTCAGTTAACTTTTTATGCTAACTCTTAACATGTGCCACTCACATGATGGTATAATGGTCATTATCACTTAAAATATATCTTCCTCTTGAAGTTTCATGGGTATTTTTTTTGTTTAAAGGTAAATTGCATTTTATGTCCTTTAAGTTTGAGTAAAATTGCAGGATTTGTCCTTTAACTAACAAAATTACACTGGATGTCCTTTATGTTACAGTTTTTCATCATGTCGTGTCGTCCTTTTGCCCTAACTCAGTTAACTTTTTTAACTTTTTATGTTAACGCTTAACATGTGCCACTCACATGAGGGTATATTGGTATAATGATCATTTTCACTTAAATAATATATCTTCCTCTTGAAGTTTCACGGGTAATTTAGTTATTGAGTGGCACATGTTAAGAGTTAACATTAACTGGGTTAGGGTAAAAGAACACCGCATGATGAGATAATGTAACATAAAGGACATCCGGTGTAATTTCGTTAGTTAAAGGACAGAGCCTGCAATTTTGCTCAAACGTAAAGGACGTAAAATGCAATTTACCCTAAAAGTAAATGTAAACCAAGTGCTTACTCGGATTTCCGTGCTTTCTCTTGAAATTGTTCTTGCATATGCCGCATAAGATCTTCACTCGTATGATTTTCCTCATCTCTCTTGCGCACCACAATATTCAATATACTATCCAGGCCCAAAATCTTGTTTGAATTATTAACTGACTGCTTTTGTTGAACAGCCAAATCATCTTCTTTCATTTTAATCTCGTTTTTTGATATCCGTCCAAACAATGATCTCAAATACTCCTCTGGTAAATCTTTTCCATCATCTATACCACGATTGTTTCTTATAAAATCATCGGCTGACATCTGCAAAAATGACAAGAAATAGGAATTAGCAATTCTTTTAGGTAGGGCTGTAAACGAACCGAACGAACACGACCAAGGCCTTGTTTGTGTTAGTCATGAACGGTTCACGAACGCTTACAAAACATGATTTCTTGTTCGTGTTCGTTCATAAAGGAAATGAACATGTTCATGAACACTTACCGAACGTAAACAAATGCAAACGAACACAAACAAATGTTCACAAACATAAATGAACACAAACACATTATATATTCATTTTAAAATAAACTCTGCATTTTTCATCAGAAAGATTACGAAGAATCCACCAAAAATAAATAAGTATTTAATTTAACATTAATATCCGAACATAGTTGACATAATTATCATAAACATAATTACCACAAAAATTAAGAAGTTTGTCAAACGGTAACACAATTTGAAATTGAAATGGTCAACTGAAGGATGTTATCGGAGGCGTATGGTATAACTATGGTTTCCGATTTTTTTAAAAACTAAAACCATTAAGGGTCCAACGGGTTGTGAATAGTAATCTCTCAACCTTTCATGGTCGTTTCGTCTTTAGTAGAATTGGTTTTGCAATTCAAAAGGGGGTTGCGGCGCAGCTTGTTGCCCGTTTACCTGCCACTTGTTTGTAATTTGTTACTTTGGCATTTTAATGAAAATTTCTTTCCATTTACTTGAAAAAAAAAAACCAATAAAATAAAAATATAACATACAAAAACATTTAAACGAGCAAACATAAATGAACACATTACCGAACGTTCACGAACATAAACGAACGAACACAGCCTTTGTTCATGTTCGTTTGTTTAACTTATCGAACGGAATTTCTCATTCGTGCATGTTCATTTATTAAACGAACGAACTTCCCGCCGAACAGTTCACGAACTGTTTGCTGAACGTTCGGTTCGTTTACAACCCTACAGTTTTAGGTACATTTTTTGTTAGAAGAATATAATTTGCACTAAAATTACCTTATTCTTCACCATGGGATTATGAGCATCCGTATTCAACATTATAACAGAATAAGCAAGAACATAAGCCGTATCAGCACTGATGAACGCCTTTGGATTGCATTTGCAATAACGTTCGGCAAATTTTTCCATAATTCGATCAATCTTTTGTGCCTCACCAGGCAACCTAAAGCCCCTTAGAAATGTTCTGATTGCCTCATCAAACTCCATATCTTGAAAGTCAAAGGAATCCACATACGCGTGCATTACTTTCAGTGATAAATCTTCACGTTCCCCCAGATAATCACCAATCATAGTTTTGTTCAAACCAGAAACGTTTTTTAAGAACTCAGCTATCTCTTCTGGTGAACTTCCCACTTTCTTCACATTGATCAAGAATTCAATGCCCTTTTTAGGTTTGCGGTTAAACAGTGATATACCTTCCTGCCATTAAGTTTACATTAGATCACTACAGTTCAAAGATGAAACCACTTAAGGGCTCTCAGCAGAAAACATTTACCTAAAGATGGCAAGATGGGCGAGATTGGTAATGGGTCAAAACGGGTTTGGGTTAAAATTGGCCATTCTTTAGTAGGGGTTGTAATAGCCTGAGTCAAGTTGGTTGTTTTAGTGTTTTTTTTTTTTTCAAAAAAAGTAAAATGCCATTTTTCGTCCCTGAGGTTTGACCAGTTTTGCAACTTTCGTCCAAAGGTTTGTTCTTCCGCATCTGGATCCAAAAGGTTTGAAATCTTGCCATTTTTGTCCAGCTTGTTAACTCCATCCATTTTGATCCGTTAAGTCAAGGGTATTTTTGTCTTTTTTGTTAACTTAGGGAACTCGGTCTTTTTCACTTTATGTACAAGCATTTAGCATAATGTACAAGTGTTCAAAAGACCGAATTTCCCTTTAAGTTAACAAAAAAGATAAAAATACCCCTGACTTAACATAGAAAAATGGATGGAGCTAATGAGCTGGATGAAAATGACAAGATTTCAAACCTTTTGGATCTAGATGCAGAAAAACGAACCTTTGGACGAAAGTCGCAAAACTGGCCAAACCTCTGGGACGAAAATGGCATTTTACTCTTTCAAAAATAATTAATGAGTTCACGAGGATCACAAAAAAATTACGATAACAATCTGAATCTTTTAAAAGGAAAAGATTTAGGAGGTTATATGCATAAAAAAAAATACAATTTTGGCAACTTTCACCTGTATGACCAGTTCGACCCTTTTGAGATGCAACACAATCCATATTGACTTAGAGGTGTACAAACCGTATTTTTTTTTAAACTGAACTTGTTTTTTAACTGAACCGGTTTTTTTAGGAGGTAAACAAACCGGTTTTTTTTTTCCAAACCGGTTTGGTTTTTAAAACGGTTTCCAATGATCAAACCCCAAACCGATAACAACTGGTTCGAACCGGGTTTAAAACCGGTTTAGGAGGTCTGGTTTTAAAACCAGTTTCAAAGATCGAGAATAGGAACTGGTCTACAAAACGCCGGTTCGGATCGGGTTGGAAGCACAAACTGTTTTTTCTTTTCAAATCTGTCCGGGTTTTTTTCGTTTTACCGGTTTTTTTTCCCACGATATTGACTGATTAAAAACATGAATTGTATAGCTGCCTCTATTTACCTGGAGTTCAAGTTTGTAAGCACGGCGTTGCTCGATCGTTAAAGCATCTGAAATTTCAGTTGAAGCATCAGAATGAGAATCTGATCCATCAATAGGTTGTTCTTGTTCAGTTGCAACCCCATTTTCCAAGGGTGGATTTGTAATTTCAGAACTATACTCAACCACTTCAGAAACCTTTGCAGAATGAGGATCGGGAATTCGCAATTGTTTGTTCATCCAATCACCCATTGACTTTAAAATAGCCACTAAGCATTTCATAGCTTCAAGCTTCATGGTTGCTTCCTGAGGCGGTAAGAGTGTTGTCGCAACGCCAGGTGGCACACCTTGAGCGGTTTTCAGAAGCCCATTTACCATTCTGTGCAAGAGTTTAGAACATATAAATTTCGGCACAGGCAAATATTTTATACTTACAAATTATTAGGACACCAAAAAAATAATTGCACAAAGCTAGTCCTATAAACGAACCGAATGTTCATGAACTATTTGTGAACTTGTTTGGCAGGAAGTTCATTTATGTTCGTTTATTTACTAAATGAACGAACATGAACACATTTTTTTTATTTATTAATGTTCATGAACGTCCGTTTATGTTCATTTATGTTCGTTTATGTTCGTTTCAATTTTATAATACATAAGTAGTTATATTTATATAAATATTAAACATCAAAGGAACTTTCTACTACTTATATAAATATAATTAATTGGTAATTGGGCTTTCTAGTAATAAAAATGGGGTTTCCAGTGGAATTTATCGTAATTAATTACTAATTTATATAAAAAAATTACTTTATGTTTATGCTTAGTAAATTATGTTCATTAATATTTGTTCAATTATATTCATTTATTTTGTTTATTGTATGTTAAATAATGTCCGTTTAAGTTTGTTTGATTATGTTTGTTTAAGTTTGTGAACCATTCGTTTAGGTTTTAAACGAAGTAACGAACGAATATAAACGAACACTAACATCACCATTTTCTTAATAAACGAACATGAACAAAAAATGTGTTCGATTATATGTTAGTGTTCGATTAAAGTTAAATGAACAAACACGAACAGGCCTTTGTTCGTGTTCGTTCGGTTCATTCACAGGACTACACAAAGCTAGCTAAAAAAGTACTAGAGAGAATATACCTCTCGAATATATTAGATGAATTAACATCACAATCATAGTTGATGAATATATCTACCAAGATCTGTGAATCAACACAAAGCTTTGCAAGAAACCGCATTACGATCATTTTCTGCTGAAAATTAGGTTGAGCAACATTCTCTAAAACTCTGAGAATAATCATGGGAAAAAAGACTCCTATCTCTGCCTTTAATCCAGCTCTAAATCTTGACACAAGGCTAATGAAAATCGAGCAAGAGAGCTGAAAGATAATCATAAGGGTTGATGCACTGTTCTTCAATAGAGACAGGCATAAGTACTGTCTAATGGCACCCAAAAATCTGTTCAAAAAAATAATAATAATAATAATAAGAAAATAAAAGTAATATGATCCAACAGACCAATCCCTTAATGAACCGCTTATGCGTCTACTTAATCCCACTTATATATCAGGTGCTAGAAAGTAACTTAACCATCAGGCTCTGCTTAACAATTTCGAAAACACTGAGCAGAGTGAACACAGAGCGATCCCTCAGATTTATATACATGCATTCAAACAATTACAATCTGCAGGCAAGTCAAAATGAACTTGCATTTAACTAAAAGAAAAGTAACACATTTAAGAAGAAACGCACTTCGGTGATAAGGGTTTATTGTTTGATCATGAGCATGCCTCTTAACAGAATACGTCAGACCTAAGCATTAAGCAGTGCATTAAATCTTAAGAACATTTCATCATATAATCGAAGGCACTAGTAGGACTTCAAAAAAACTACTTTTAATCGTATGATACCCTAAGCAGTTAATGCGGGAAAAAATCAGATATCGGTCAAGGCCCGAAATTTGAGATATCGGTAATCGCGGTGGGATCTCGGTGGGATATCGGTAATTTTAATATCATGCTGAATTTATATATATAACAATTTAACACTAACAATTCAGTATACTCTCCTACCTTTAACAAATTAACCTTTTACAACTTACAAAACACTAACCATTGGAGCAAGTAGGAACTGATTTAGACTTAAAACGCTAACATTTAACACTAACAATTAACAATTAAGACTTAAAACACTAATTGCAGCAATAAGAAGAAAGACGAATGCTAGAACTAAGAAAAAAGGTACTGATATTGAGAAAATCGGAGATATATCAGTCCAATATCGGTCAATATCGCTGATATTTATCGGAACCGATATTCTGACCGATATCTCACCAAGGGACCGATAACCGATATTTCGCGATATTAACTGCATAGAATTGATACCATCCCAATTTTAACATCTAAAATGACAATTAATGATAGGTGAGGTACCTTTCACTGGTTCGAAAAATAGGCCCTGCATTCTCCAACAATATCTTGAGCAACTCCAAGGCAAGAAGCTTCCCCCGCATTAACAACGGGTCTGCCAATGCTTCTTTTGGTGGGGTCTTCATAGACAGCTTACAAAGAGCTCTAAACACCAAAAAAGCATCCCGTCTCAGTTTATTCCCGATCTGAACCTCTTCATCATCATCTCTCTCTCCATCTCCATCTCCATCTACCAACTCTCCTTTCCGCCCCTCCAACGCCGTCTTATACATACTAATCTCCCAATACTTCGCGTCCAACATATCCTTATCATTCGAATCCAACATATCAGTAGGATTCGTTGACTCCGTGTTCAACGTTTTCGTCTCAAACGCCCCGTCATGCACTCCACCAACACCCGCACTAGACCCAACCGGAGACCCCGGATTCATAACCCCATCCACTCCCTGCATAACCTTACTAATAAACCCTTGAACAAACGCAGCCATCGCCCCATCACCATCCTCTCCTTTCTCAACCGGCTCCATCAACTCCGCCACAACAATCGGCTGCACACGCTCCGTCGACGAATCCGCCTCCATCCTCCTAAACACAATCACAAGCATCTGAATCAACGACGCCTTTGCCGTCGTCTGATTCACCACATTCTGACTATCTAAATAAATATCATAACTAGTCCTCACAATCTGCAACAAACTATCACCAACTATCCTCAACGACATCGACGTCACCGCCGATAATATCGTCTTCAAAACTAACAACTCCACTCCCTCGTCACTCAGCTCTCGACACTTACACACCGAATCAATCAACTTAGCCAACAGTTTCCCATCCTCTCCACCGGACGGATCCGATTCGCCACGTAAGCATCCATGAGCTATCAATTTCTGCATACAATCTAACGCAGGTTCGGCAATTTTAACAGTTTCTGAAACACACGCATTAATCAACGGCGATAACACAAATTCCGATTCCGCTAGGGTTAGCTCGTTCGTACCGGAATCATATAACACGCCGGAAACCGGCGATTGAGACGACGGAGAGTTAGGAGAGAGGTTGTTTACCGGTGCGGTGAGGCGTGATACTACCGATTTACACTGATTCACGAGCTTTGAGTGTTTCCGCCACGAACCGTTTTTGATGATTTTTTCTAACGCAGGGACTATGAGAGTGTTGAGTAGACGGGATTCGGCTTCCGAAGAAGCCATCTCCCCGGTGTTTTTGAACAGATCTGGTGGCGATACGGTGGTTTAGTGGTGGTTTACGGTGGTGATTCCGTCGGAGTCGGTTTGGATCGTGTATACGAGTTGTTACGTGTTTTTAGTTTTTGTGAAAATGGAATCTGGAGAAAATTGGTTAAAGAGGGGAAATGACGATTTTGTCCTCAGATCTGAGTTGGGGAGTTGACTGCATCGGGCGGCGGTTGAGTAACGAAGTTACATAAAGTTAACGGAGCGTGGGTTTGTTGTGTGATTTGGTTTGGATTATAAAAAGAGGATGTGATTAATGGGAGATCACGGATATAACGGTTTTGATGAGTATTCAATTATTTATTTATTTGATTTTTAAGACATTGTGTGGGAGGTGCATCAACTAGATTGGGTAAGAAAGTATTTTATTCTACTATTTGCACTCAACTATGGTGTATATAGAAAGCAAGGAGTGTAAAGTTTTGCAAGAAGGAGAAGTTTTCTATTGGAAAGATTATCAAAGACATTAAAATTCAATTACATGAGTGGATTAATTGCAAATCTCGAAGGATTTGCTAGTCAAATTGGTGTGGTTCCCCGTTAGGCCACAGGATGTGGCATCGCGTCACCCCGCCATGTCACCCATTATAGCACCCCGGGGCGCCATCAACCATACCACCATCGTTAAACGGGGGGCGCTATCGAAGCCCCGCCAGCACGTTAACAGACGAATTTTGGGTGGATTGAGGTATTTGGTCAACATAATTGTTAAAGGGGGCGCTAGTGGGGCTTTATCCCACACCATCATTGTTAAATGGGGCGCCCATTTTATCTCAAGATCTACATGGCGCTTACGTGGCGTGATAAAGTCCTTAGGGTATAAGGAGTGGTTAACCACTTGAGAGTGGTAAACTAAAAAATCAACCAATGAGAGTGCGCCACGTCATTCAGTGAAAAGTCTTTAAACTATGCTGAAAAGTGTTAACAATTGTTAGACACTTGCTGAATTGATAAACTTTTTTTTATTTTTTATTTTTTGTAAACTAGTATATTTAATATTTAAGTTCATAAACGTAGATTAAATTAACAATAACATTACATTAAATTAAAAACATTAAAATTACATTAAATTAAAAAACAATAAAATTACATTAACTTGAAATAAATTAAACGAGTCTTCGTCGGAATCAACCAAAAGGTGGGATAAATCTTGACTTGCGAGATGATTTATTAGATCGTGTTTTAATCTCCAATGTGTGTCTTCATCCATCAACTCGCCCAACACCGTATCGTCTAGAGCGGGCTCGACCGGAGGATCCCGAATGTGCACCGGTGCTATCGCATTTCCGTCGTTTTTCAAAATCATGTTGTGTAAAATAATACACGTGTACACAACACTCCTAATTTTTCTAACGGTTCTTGCTCGCATCGGCTGACTCAATACACCCCATTTCCCCTTCAAAACACCAAAAGTTCGTTCGACGTTTTTTCTTGTCGCCTCATGTTGCCTCTTGAATTTCTTTTCGTCTACTTCGTGAGGGTAAGGGATCGACTTCACAAACACGGACCACAGAGGGTAGATTCCATCCACGAGCAAATAACCACGTTTGTATAAATGGGTGTTAACGTAAAATGGACATTTTGGCGCGGTTCCATTTCGTTCCGTTAAAAATAACGGAGATTGTTGTAGCACATTGATATCGTTTTGTGAACTCGGTGGACCACAAAAAGCATGCCAAAACCATAAATCTTGAGATGCAACCGCTTCGAGCATAACAGTCGGGTATCGGTGATCTCCTCGCATATATTGACCTCGATACTCTGTCGGACAAAATCGCCAAACGAAATGGGTGCAATAAAGGCTACCGAACATACCTGGAAGGTGATGTTTTTCCTCATGAGCTTCGTATAAAAGTGTCATGTCGTGGCTTGTCGATCTACGTAAGAACTCGGGAGCGTATATTTTGCAAACCGTGTCGCAAAAATATTTTAGGCACTCGCGGGAAGTTCTTTCGGTCATATGCAAGTACTCGTCGTTCTCGTCTGGAGTGTTACCAGTTGCGAGCTGTTTAATAGCCGATGTCACCTTTTGCAACGGCGTAAAGCCCTTCCTACCTCACGCATCGAGGGCCTCTTGAAACCACGAGTCGTTCTCTTCCACGTCGCTCACAATTTTTAGAAACAAACGTTTCGACATACGGAACCTATACCGAAAAATATCTTCGTTGTATTTCGGGTCTTCGACAAAATAATCCGCCATGAGTGTCTCATGCCCCACCTCACGTTGACGTTCAATATACCTCCTTCGGTTAGATGTGCCCGTGTCTTGAAGTTCGGCGTCTTCGATGAGATTTTGGGAAAAAAAAAAGAATGTTACTATTGGATGAATCGTCGCTACTATCGGGTGGGAACCATAACGGGAGTTCATCTGCCATTTTGTTTTGTAATAATTGGGTAAATGTTTGGTATTTTTTGGTTTAGTTGTGGTATAAATTTGAAGGTATTTGGGTATGGTTTGATTTAGTATTTATAGTTTAATTTTTAAAAGAAAATATAATTTTTTTTTTATTTTAAACGGCAATAAAGCCGTTACCTCGTTCAACGGTCAATTTTTTGGGATTTTGTCGATCGGTGACCAAACCCCGAAGACCCAGCTTCACCGCGCGGCAAACTAGGTTGGCGGCGGTGTTCCCGAGCAGCAAACACCTTTTGCCGCACCACTTTGCCGCCCACTCCGTATCCCCTTAGCGGTTTTATACCACACCCTGTAGCCTTATTATCTGTTTGCTATGTTCAGGCTATTGAGTTTATTTGAGATTCGTCTATTTTTAGTAAATTATGTTTTGAGTCTCTGTGTTTTAGTGGTTTTAACCACTTGAGTCCAAAATCAAAAAGTTTTACGCCCTGAGTCCCTAGCCATTTATTTTATAACGTTTTGAGTCCAATTTTGTTCATTTTATAACGATTTGAGTCCAATGTTGTTAAAAAAAATTGAACTCAAAAGGTTAAAATTTGGACTCAAATGGTTATAAAAAAAAGTGTCTAGAGAATCAGGGCGTTAAACATTTTGATTTTGAACTCAAATGGTTAAAACCAAAACACAAGAACTCAAAAAGTAATTTATTCTTTGGTTTTTGATGTGTTCCATTGTTATTGCCTATCTCCTGCTAGCAGTTTTCCTTTTTAATATATTTTGCTATTAAATAAAATTATTTTTTTAATATAATCATTTGATCAAATTTGAATTAGTACATATATACTTATGATATGATTATCATCATCATACTCAGTAAATCCCACCAATAGCAAAACAAAGGTTGAGTCTGAGGAGGGTAAGATGTAGACAACTTTACCTCTACACCGTAGGGATAGAGATGCTGCTTCCAGTGATACCCCCGGCTCGATCATATCATATCATATCATACTTATGATTAACCTAATAAACATGTCTCCTATAAAATTTAATCTGGTAGTGATAGTCACAGTTAAAAGTATAACATGTCTTAAAATATCGAAACATGTACTCTCATTTTCGCTCATTGCACCTTATAATATTTACAGATGTTTAGAAAAACAAACATAGTAAGTTTAACCCGATAAGTGATACTTGTAATTGAAAGTATAAAATGTCTTAAATGAAGTGAAACATAGACTTATATTTATGTTTATTGCAACTTATAATATTTACAGACTTTTTAACATTTAGTATAGCAAAAACACAGAATTGATTTCAAAACAAACAAATGAAGTTGGTGTCTTGGTGAGGAAGTAAGAAACAAGTATTATTGTGTAAAAAAAAAATTGCTTCAACACCTACACAATTGAAACTCATAACTTTTGGAGCCATGTGTAACCAGTGGCGAAGCTTGAGATTTTCGACCATGGGGTCGAAAACATATATACCTAAAAAAATTATAAAACCCGTGGGGGGGGGGGGGGGGCGAAAACGTATATACCTAAAAAAATTCTATACGAAAATTACATACTGGACACTACTGAGAAAAAGTTCGGGGGGGTCAAATGATTTGGTGCATGGTCAAATGGTTGCATTTGATATGATAAATAAAAAATTTATGTGAATATCTCCTTGGTAAAAAAACTGATATGGGCATATTTTCGATTTATTAGACCATGCGTAGTGGTTATGGTGAATAATGTTCCACCCTTGGGCGTTGTCCGCCACGTGTCGTCCTAGTCAGCCAATGGGCGTTTTGAAGAAAAGGGCGTAGTAGGATAATACACCCACCCTTGGGCATTGTTCGACACATGGAACTCCCATAATTACCCAATTATTATTTTTTCTAATTATTAAAACAAATAATATTCAATTAAAATGGTGATTGGTCAATTGATATCTATCTTGGGCGTGGAAAATACAACGCCAAAAGAAGATTTTGTCAAAAAAACGCCCCGGGGGCCGTGGCCGGGCATGTTTGGGCGTTATTGGGCATAAAAACGCCCCATAATGTAACAACTACGCACGGTCTTAGCCCTAAACTTCAAAAATCATATATGAAAAACTATTTCCAATCCATATGAGTTGGGCTTGGTACAGTTATTAAAGCAAAGAAGAAACCAGCAGTTGGGTGCGTGGGTAGTTGGGTTGGTTACTTGCTGGGCCATAAGAGTAAGATGACCACATAGTGACCCACTGACCCTATGTTAATGGGCCAGGAAGAAAAGGGCAAACATACTCTTATGTTTACATTTAAATAATTTATTTTCATCATCATATCTGTTTTATAACTATTTATTCCATAGACTAGTCTTAAGCTACCCGCAATGCGGGCCGGTGGGCATAAAAACGTGCTACCAACATTGAGGAGATGGGGACGTAAAACCATGCTAAGTAACATCGAACGAAGACCAAAACCGGGTAAAGCGTAAAAAACACGAATTTCAAACACAAAGTGACTTACGTGACGTAAAACGTAGAAAGAGTCGAATTTATAACGATGCGTATTAGAAAGTGAAGGGGGTAAAACAAACTTAAAAGACCAAACGTGACCACCAAATACGAATGGAAAAAAAAAACTGAGGGGCCAAATGTGACTATCAAACCCTGTGCTAAATAGCAACGAATGACGAACAAATCCGAGAAAACGTAAAACAAAAACTAAAATTATTTAATCTTTGTGACACAAATTATAAAAACTAAAGTTTTGTTACAAAATGAAAAATTGTAATGCCAAAAAAAAAAAGAAGACAAAAAGACAAAAAATATAATATTTCTCCGTATGTTATTAAAATTAAAATCAAGAGATTTAATAATAATAATAATAATAATAATAATAATAATAATAATAATAAGGATAAGGATAACAAAATATTTTTATATATAGTATTAAAATTAAAATAAAAAGAGATTTATAGATAATTATAATAATAATAATAATAATAATAATAATAAGGATAAGGATAATAAAATATTTTTAAATAAAAATAAAAATATAATTGTGAAGTTGAAGGAGAAATTGCCATGTGACATTAATTGTAGTCTTTTATTAATATTTAGATTAGATTATTCTTAGTATCTATATCTTTAATAATACACGTAACGAAATAGTTAAATCATTTTTATCTACATTATTATAAAACTAGTAGTGTCTATAAAAACCTATATTCATATAACATAAGTTAGCCTTAAATAAATATATCGATTACACAGGTTGAATAATGGAAACTGTTTGTTTGCAGAGTATAATAATACAAATATGTGTACCTGATAATCATTCCACAAACTTGTAACCCCTAATTAATTGGCAAAGTTTAATTCAAAACTATCTTTATCATTATAAATTAAAGGTGTATTTGAAGTTATGCGGATTTGTGAGAATGTTTAGCAGATCTAATCAATAAAAAAATATTGGTTAACTTAAAGAGATATATCAATGTAGGGATGTTAAAACGAGTAATATTGTCATTTTATGATATTAGCCTGACTTAAAAAATAATAAAAAATCTTTTTAATTAAAAACGATTATTTTAGTATGATATGATGCTAACACGTGACATTCTTTGAATTATTTATTAGAAGCAAGATATCTGAGAATTTATAGTATATGTGCACATAGACTAAATCATGATTTAAAAAATAGTTTAAATGATGATAGAAGTCCAGATTACTAAAGTTTATTTAAACAACTTTATTTATACCTCAATAATAAATATTTAACATATGATTTTCATTAAACGTAACCAAGTTTATCAATAGAAATTAGAATGATATTTTCATTGATTCTAAGTTTATCAATAGAAATTAGAACGTAATTTCATTTTTGACTTGATAAGTTGTTAATGCAAATGAGTTCATACAAGGAATGGTTGAACATATATAACTTCATGGCTTTATTGAGAGTGTTATAAGTTACATATTAAAAATCTATTTTCTTGTGCCAAAGGGATTACTTTATATTGTCATTCTCAAAAACATTTATCAAATTTATTTCAACAAAATTTTGATTTTATTAAATCAGATTTTAATTATTAATTGCCATTTTTTATATTTAATTATTAAATGTCATTTTATTAAACAGTTTGTATAAAGTATGCAGTCTCCATAGTTACTTTTTGAGTTTCAAACAATACAATCATTAAAATATAATGTATAACAAACACTTATATTTATTTTTGACCCAGGGGCGGACCTATGGCAGCCTCAAGGGACGGTCGCACCCCTTGAAAAATTGAAAAGTAGTGTTATATTCGACGTCAAACCCGGATCGCCCCCATGAAATTTTGTAATCGCACTCCATAAACTTTCAAAACTGACCCCTTAAAAAGAGAAGATTGAAGTATTAAGTTGGAATGATCGTATTTTTGTTTTGGTGGTCTCTGTAAAATGTAACGGCTCCAATGGGAGGATTGCTAATTGTGTGTTATTGAAAGAAGAAGGCAAAACATGGGCTAACCTCATGGTTGTAAAAATCCCGACTAGTCTCTGATTAGTCGCCGATTAATCACTAATCGGGGGTTCATCGATTAATGGCCGATTAATAGCTAGGCAGTCAATGGCGGTCCTATTCTGGCTAAATTTTGGCTAGATGCCGGCCAAATTTTGACCAAACCATATAAATTCCTTTCAATTACTTAAAAAAATGGGTTAATGAGGGGTTAAAACATGTCTACTTTAAAAAACTACAAATAAAAATGTTTATGTATATATGTAACTAAAAATCACATATAAAAATCTCAATCCGATTAATTCCGATTAATCCCTATGAATCCCGATTAGTCGCTAGTCGGTACCCCACCGCCCGACTAGCGCCTAGCAATTCTTACAACACGCCTAACCTAATATGCTATTATTAATTTATAAAGTGGGCCTTCTTTTTTACATTATTAGCCCAATATATATATATATATATACTTGGATGAGTGAATATGATTCCAGTAGTTATTTAGCCCTATATTAGATTTTCACGTGAAAGAAAAAAAAAAAAACAGAAAAACCTAAACTAGTAAATAAAATAATTTTGTGTGTTTACATTTATTTAGCTATTATTAATTTTCATACTATAAATTTTCAACAATTGTATACATAGGGTGGGTGTACACAATGCTTATGGGATTTAAAAGAAAAACTTGATTTTTCACTTTTAACCTAAACCTATTTTATTTTTTTACTTTTAACCCAAAAGTTTTCGTCTTTCGCAATTTAGCCTCACAATTTTTTTACTTTCAACTTCGGTCCCTTATATTTTCCATCTTACGCAAATTTTTCGTTTTACGTTCCGTTTTAAGTTCTGCGACTTAACACGACGCAACGTGTGTACGGTTCAACATTTTTACGTTGTCTATTTTTTCCAGTTTGATAGGTTCGTTGCAACGCACGAGTCCTAGGTCAACTTAGTTATTCTTTTCTATATTTTACGTTTCGGTCTAAGTTATTCGCATTAACACCACAACTTAGACATATTTTATTTTATATATATTAATACAAAGTGTCCATGAATAGTAATCTAAATTTTAAATATTATTATAACTTTTTTAATCTTTAATATTTTATTATTATATCCTATTTTTTAAATATTATTATAGCTTTCTTAATCTTTAATATTTTATTATTATAATATCATACTTGGATAATAGTAACATATAGTTTTTTTAATATTTTGTTATTATAATTAATTTATTTTGTTTTCTCTTATAGCTAAGATGTGATATTTTATATATTAACATCGTTTATCATTTTATTTATTCTAATAATATAGTGCAATGTTTTATAAAACTTCGAATGTACTATTGCGACATGTTTATTACATCTGTGTTTCGTTAAACTGAGCCAATATTGTTGGAACAATTACATTTTTACGACTTTGGTAGCGGTATTGAGTACTTTTTATATCATATGCTATAGCGAGTGTCAGTGATGAACAAAACATATACTGTCCAAACAATATCGGTACCATTTCGATTTTGGCCGAACATCGGTGTCGATATTTGTACTTTTAAAATCTTATCAATATTCATTTTTATAGTTTTCTATCAGTTTAAACATCTGTCGATATCCTTTTGGGCATATCATGACTTTTTTTGGGTTCATCTTTCGATCGCTATACAAAGTGCTAATTACGGTACCGATACCTTATTGCATCGAACCGATACCGACCGACTTTGCCCCGCAACGCGCGGGGGAAGTCCACTAGTTTTTATTATAGAATAAAAAACCGTAGAGAACAACTTAGACATATTTTATTTTTATTATACTTTTTTAATGACATTTGACATATTTTTGTTAATTAAATGAAATTTGGTTTGATTGTCTTTTTTATATGAACTAACTCGACCCGACCCGAATTGGACATAACAAATTATCATATAGAAATACACAAACGATTACTAAAAAAATCTGCCCCGTGAAAAAAATTCTAAGTCCGTCACTGTTTCGACCACAGGTTAACATTTTATAAGTGACAGTATCCGTATTACTAATATAAATTAAATTTTCATTGCATTGTCAACTTATCATCTTATGTATTTATGTTTGTGAAAAATTATACATATGTTACTAGGGATGAGCTCGGTCCGGTTCGGTACCGAAAGAACCGGTACCGAAAATCCTCAAAAGTGGGTACCGGTACCGGTACCGAATATACCCGGTTCGGTACGGTTCGGTACCGGTACCGGTTCGGTACCGGTACCGGTTCGGTACCGGTATTTGAGGGTAAAAACGAGCAAAATACCGGTACCGAACCGGTACCGTACCGGACCGGTACCGAACCGGTACCGAAAATGTCAAAAGTGGGTACCGAATCGGTACCGAAAAGGTACCCGGTTCGGTAAATTCGGTACCGGTACCGGTTCGGTACCGGTTCGGTACCGGGTCCATTTTGCTCATCCCTATATGTTACACAAGTCCTTAAACTAATTAAGTTCCCAACTAATTATATTAGCCACTTAATGATCGTTTCTAGAAGAACTCCACCTCTACCTTCTAAGTGCATAGTTCCCGGTAGGCGTGAGCAAACCTTATCCGTTAACCGAAATTAACTGATAATCGAACCGTCACCGAATCGAATTAACTGATAACCGATATTAACCTACGGTTATGGATACTGTTATTTGATTAATCGATAAGTCAGTTATAGATATGGTTAAAAGTGTTACGTAACCGAAGTTAACCGAACCTAACCGAAATGAATTAAGACATGCTTTTAAAATATACCTATATTTAAAATATACGTGTTCAAGGAATCAAACTCTATATAATTAAAAAACATATACGACCGTAATTTTTTTTATATATAAAAACGATAGTAACTGAGACAATAATTGTCTAACATGTTCATGAAGTTTAAATTTTAGTTCAAACTTAAATCGGTTAATTAACCGAAATTAACCAAACCGAACCATAACCGAGTATCATAACCAATTAACCAAACTAAAGTACGGTTATGTTTATGGTTAAAGAAATTCCATAACCCAAGCTAACAGTTTTGGATATGGTTAAGGGTAATAACCAAACCGAACTGCCATTTGCACATCCGTAGTTCCCAGAATAATATTCTGATTCTGATGTACATATAAAATAACTTGTGAACACTAAAAATAACTCATGCTAGTATATAAAAAAAAACCATGCAAATGGGAAAATATGTAAATTTAATGATACCAGTAACAAAGATAATTTTCCCATCAAAATCCCACCAAAACAAAACATGTCTTCGATTATGTCTTAGCCAAAATGCAATAAAATTAAATAGAAACTCTCATTTTATGGGGGCAAAGATGAGCCTTCATTTTTGCAAGCCCCAGATGGTCCAGAACCCCCCTCACTTGGCCTGTGCAAAAGCTCCCTAGCCAGCCCTTGAAAGTCACCGGTGCCGCCAGGAGCTGGCGGCAACTCAGTGGGGGCTCGGGCGGCCCCAAAACTCATGAACTGGCGGGGATCCATCTGCCTCATTGGTGATTGCATGGTCCATGAGGGTGGCACCATTGGTTCAAGAAGTGATGACAAGTCATGATAGGCACTAAGGAACGGCGAGGCGGTTGTGAGGTCGTTGATGGATATCCCTTGCGGCGGAGGTTGTGGTTGCGCTACTGGCGGAGGTGGCGGCTGAGTTGGTCCTTCACGGGTGACTAGGTGGGTTTGGTAGTATGAAAGCTCAGCTTGTAAGTTGATCACCTGCTTCAATGAAAGGGTTAAGTCAATTTGTTTATACCAATATTCCCCATAAATGAAAATAGACGTTTTAATGATTAACTACTATTTAGGACCCTCGCATTACGGCGAGACTATTAAACCGAATAAATAGTAGCCGTAAAAACGTTAAACTATGCACACTCATTCTAGCATGTGGCTCGCAAAACTTGGACCGAGATGTAAAACATAGAAAATAATAACTAATAGAACCTGCGCACTGCGACAGGGACGTTAAACCGCAAAAAGAATGTAAAATCGTTGAACCAAACACGCGCACTGCAGCGTGTTAACTCGAAAAATTAAGACCGGAATATAAAACGACAAATTTGTAAAAGATGAAAAATATAAATGATCAAAGTTAAAAGTGCAAAAGTGTTGTAATTATGATGAAAAATAGTTTGTGACAATATTGTAAAAGAAGAAAAGTATAAGGGTGAAAAGTGTAGAAAAATTGAATAGTAAATTTTACTCACAAAATTGTAAACTAACTAGGTGTTGTCCCGCCCGCGTTGCGGGACGATAGCCGAATAATTCTTAACCAATTAAAAAAACAGTATCATAGTTTTGCTAGAAAGAAAAAGTAAAAAGAGTTTTAGTCAGCTCCTTAACACGATTTTAGCTAGGGGCAAAGTCATATTTTTATTTTTACTTGGGGGAAAAATCAATTTTTTTCCCGATGGTAAAATCCTAATTTTTAGCTAGGGGAAAACCATATTTTTATTTTGCATTGGGGGCAAAAAAAAAAACGTAATTTTGAATTGAGGGTGATATCGTAATTTTGAACCGAGTGAAAAATCGTAAATTTTATCTGGGGCAAAAGCATAATTGTATTTTGAACTGAGGGCAAAGACGTAATTTTAAACTGGTGGAAAAACCGTAATTTTAAAGTGGGTATAAATTAATAAACTGTTGTAAAATCGTAATTTTGAGCCGGGAAAAACAAAATTTTATTTTGAACTGGGGCGAAAACGTAATTTTGGCTGAGGGTAAAAGCGTAATTTTTTTACCGAGGGCGAAATCGTATTTTCGGTTTAGCTGGGTGTAAAGTCATATTTTTTTTTGAACTGGGGAAAATCATAATTTTGAACCGTGGGTAAAATCGTAATTTTAAGGTAAGGGAAAACCATAATTTTATTTTTAGCTGGGGGCAAAAAAGTAATTTTAAACTCAGGGTGAAATCGTAATTTTGAATTGAGGGAAAAATCGTAATTTTGAACTGGGGGCAAAAGTATAATTTTATTTTGAACTGGGAGCTAAGACGTAATTTTAAATTGGGGGCAAAACCGTAATTTTAAAGCGGATATAAAATAAAAAGCTGAGGGTAAAATTATAATTTTAGAAACGATGGCAAAATCGTAATTTTAGCTGGTGGCAAAAGGATTATTATATTTTTTAGTTGGAAGAAAAGCGTAATTTTAAACTGGGGACAAAACCGTAATTTTAAAGTGGATATAAAAATAAAATGGTTGGTCCAATAGAGAAGGGACGGCCGCCCATTTCGACCAATGACAGGGAAAAACTATTCCCTGCCATTGTGTTTGTATATGTTGACTAATATATTGGTAATATATAAGAATTATGATAAAGTTTTACATGAAATAGTTTACAATTAGAGTAAACTGCCATTTTGGTCCCTGTGGTTTGGCCAGTTTTGCCACTTTAGTCCAAATCTCAAACTTATTACATCCAGGGCCCTGTGGTTTGCATTTTGTTGCCATTTTGGTCCAAAAGTGAAATTTGACTAGAATTCCCAATTTCAACCCCCCTGTTTTGTCCTTATCTCCAGGGGTATTTTTGTCATTTTGGTTTTATTGTAAATGATTATTAATCCAAACACCCCCTAAACTGATTATAAATCCCAAACACCCCCTAAACTCTGATTATAAATCCCAAACACCACCTCTTTATCTTCAAACCCAGATTATAAATCCCAAACACTGTTAATCGATTACTCTCTCCTCCTGCCGCCACAAACCACCATCACCGTCTGCCGCGACACGACACCCCCTAAACTCCGATTACACTCCTCCGATTGAATCTGATAACACCACCTATCTCTCTCCGACAACAACAAATCAAACTTCATCATCTTCAAAATACAGACAACAACAAATCAAAGTTCATCATCAAGAACATCATCTTCAACAACAAATCAAGAACATCATCTTCAACAACAAATCAAGAACATCATCTTCAAAATACAGACAACAACCATCAAACTTCATCATCAAGAACATCATCTTCAAGAAAAGGCATCTCCTTCCCCAAATTCACCACCGCCACAAGCACCACCACCACCGCCACCTCCTCCCCCTTCTTACCACCGCCACCATCAACACCCACCCTACCGCCACTACATCGTTCACCGCCACCCACCGCCTCTGCACTCTCAAAACCCCCTCTGTCTCTCTCTTCTCTCTCTACCCTGTTTCAAACAACCCTCAAAAACCCCCCAAATGACCCCCAAAATCAACCCACCGCTACCTCTCCTCCGCCATCGCCATCACCGTCCTCCGATTTCGAGCGTTTGAGCTTCGATTTGAGCACCAGCAGCGTTTGAGCTTCGATTTCGAGCGTTTGAGCTTCGATTTACTATGTGTTTTCGAGCGTTGCGGTATTTTAGAGAGAGAACAGAGTTGGCGGCGGTGGGATGGTGGTGGGGATGAAGATGATGGCGGCGGTGGGATGGTGGTGGGGATGAAGATGATGGCGGCGGTGGGATGTTGGTGGGGATGAAGATGTATGTTGAGAGAGAGAGAGAGATGTCTGAGATGAGGGTCTGAGATGAGGTTGAAGATGATGATGATCAAGGGTTTTATTATAAATGGGTTATAATAAAGAGATAATAAATCTAAAATGACCAAAATGCCCCTGAGGGTAAAGACAAAATAGCAGATCATTAATGGGAAATCTGGTCAAATTTGGATTTTGGACTAAAATGGCAACAAAATGCAAACCACAGGGCCCTGGATGTAATAAGTTTGAGATTTGGACTAAAGTGGCAAAACTGGCCAAACCACAGGGACCAAAATGGCAGTTTACTCTTACAATTATTATGTAAACTATAAAAAGGTAAAAAAAAAATCACAATAACATTTAACTATCCCAAGGTATCAATTATTTTAAGGGAGAGCTCAATGATGCATCAAAAATGATTTATGTATAACAACTCTAGTAACAAGTTCCACTAAACATGCATATAGAGTCTATTAGCAAAACCTTAACGGATTCTATGACCCAAAAGTTGGTCAATTTTGTATTAAGATAGATAATCTAATACATCAAAAGCTTTCTTTCATTTGACCCTACATTACAGGCTAATAGAAGGTTTTAGACCTCTTGTAAGTTAACTTTAGGACAATTCGGTCACCTCTTTATCACTTATAAATATTAACCGAATCGCTAAACGTGTTAAATATTTCACACATTTGTTTCGTTTTTTTTTTTTTTTTTGGTCAAATGCAAATAGAAAATAAACTCATGTTACTAACAAAAACTCGAAAACTAGTCACCTTCGTTGGGGTTAGCGTTTCTTATTCCTCAACCATCATCGACTACCCTAATGATTTACGCTTTGGCAGGCGATTGATGACACGAGCAAGGGCGCCGTCATCATCATGTAGGTGAGGCTTTGTGTTCGTGTATCAAGTTTGATTTGAAAATTTAGTTACTTACCAACTAACTATGATTTCGACTAAAGGTCGATATTTCTCTTAAGCTGTTTAGAAATTTAGCATGGATTCATATATGTACGTTAGCAGTAATTCGTTACGTTGGTTAGATCTAAACTAAAAACATACCCTTCTATGATCTCTCTAAAATTTGCCACATACGTCATATATGGGATTCCGGTGTGTGTATATTAAGTGTTTCAATCACATTTTTAGTCTTTATCACGAAAGCACTTGTATAAATCTAGACAAGTAACCATACATATAATCTAAACATCATATATCATTCTGTGAAACATTATTAATAAAATAATTGTAGGACTAGGTATGATAAAAAGCTATAACATGTATGCTAGATGTTAAATATACAACAAAAAGAAATCATGAGTGAAACAAAAAGGCCGACAAATTCCTTGAAATCCAGATGAAATAGGTTTTTAGTTGACAAGTAAGCCGACCATTAAGTCATCGTTATTATTCAATCAAAACAGTTCTTTTCCATTGATTTCATCAATCTCATATTCACAAATTCTTTCTTAAAAATATGTTATTAAGGGTATAAGGCCACTGGGGGTGGCAACGTTATAGCACGTGATAGCCAAAAATAACGCGTGGAAAAAACAAAACTTCCACCACCACCAAAACATTCACGAGTGATAGGTTCCTATCCGTGATAAAATCAACGCGTTATGGGGTGTGAGTGATAAATGGATGTGAGGGGTGTGGGGGTTTATTGTTGGGTGTTATGAGTGATGACCATTGCCACCAAAAAAGGTTGTGAGTGATGGAAAAATGGTTGATGACATGACGGAACTTGATTGGGTGCTTGTGAGTGATGGAATTCTATCACTAGTGACCACCCCCACTCCCCTAAGGATATGAGGTTTTGCTACAAAATAAACTGTTTATATTTATTTTGAAAGCATTATTTAGTTTCTACTGATGATGAATAGAAAATAGAAATCAAAATGTCAAATTAACTAATCATATTTTGTTTGTAAAAATTATCATTGAAATAGTTTCTACTGATGATGAAAAGAAAATAGAAATCAAGATATCAAATTAACTAATCATCTTTTGTTTGTAAAAACTATCATTTTAAATGTTTTAAAATCTTTTAATAAAAAGAAAATCAGCTGAATACCAAGCACCATGGTTGTAAAAGTCGCTAGGCGCTCCCTAGTCGGTCGACTGGGGAGTTGAGAGTACTCGGCCTAGACGGAGAGTACACGGGGAGTACTCGGAGATGCCAAATTATAAAGAAATCAGTTTTCGGAAATTAAATATATGTCAAATAACATAAATTTACTAATATTTATAACAAAATACGTGAAATTGTATTCATTCTTTAAATATGATAGGCATATAAGTTACGTTTTATTTTAGTTTAAGTCAAACTCGGCCCGAGTTGACCTACTAGATTCAATTTTGGCCAATGTTGACCACATTTGATCGATTCCAAGTACTTAGTCGGAGTTGAAGAAAGTCGCCTCGGCAGTCTACCTTGTAGCGACTACTCGGGGAGTACTCGGCCTTGGAGACCTTGTTTTACAACCATGCCAAGCACATGGACATTTTTACAAAATATGTAGTTATATTTGCGCAAAAGTGTTGTGACTATTGCGTCACTTGATACAAACGTACTATCACTTCTGAATGGGTTGGTGCAGAATTACTATCAATTTTGGGTTACTTGACGCAAATATTATTACACTAGTCTTAAGCCCTCCGCGTTGCGGAGCGGAAGGCGTAAAACTATGTTAAGTAGCAACAAATCGACGATTGGAAAAAGCTGTAAACAAAAACACGAATTTCTAACAGCAAGTGACTCACGTAACATATAACGTAGACATAATCTAATTATACCGATACGTATTAGAAAGTCGAGGGGGTTAAAGTAATATCGTATATTGTTTTTAGAAAGGCAGTGACACGACAGAAATTCGATTTATACCGGTTCGGTTCGTTATTGTATCGATGCTTGGTATAGAAACCACAAAAGAAAACTCAAAAAATAAAGTCATTGCATGACCAAAACGATATGTACATGTTTCCAGTTGATTGTAGACACTCAATTATGCACAACAAATACGTATTATATTTGACCTGACTCATTACCGGAAAAAGTTTACGTCGAAACGTAAATGAACTTAAATTTGTAACGACACCACAAAATTTACATCTAAACATAGACCAACTGAAAATGTACATAAAAATAAGCATGAAAACGTATTATATTTGACCCGAATTATTTACAAAAAAAAAAAAAACAAATCAAAACATAAAACAACTTGAATTTATAGCGACACGTACATTGTAATAATCAAAATAAAACGCGAGACATAAAAATGACATTTAATATTTTTTTAAAAAGTTAAGAATGTAAGTTTCAATAGTGAAAAATAAATGGGGTAATATAGAAAAGAAAAAAAAAGAAAGAAAAAATATAAAAAAAACAAAAAAAAAACTAAGTTGTTGTTTCTCAAATTTTATGAATTAATAATATATATTAACTGGTTATCCATAAATTATCTTAATTATAAAATTGGGATATAAAATAATATTATATTTAGGTGGGTATAACATAGAAAAGAAAAAAAAAACAAAAAGAAAATAAAGTATAAAAAAACAAAAGAAAACAAAAAAACTAAGTTATTGTTTCTCAAATTTTATAAATTAATAATATATTGTAAGTCCCAAAACTATCAACCGGATATCAAAATCACAATCAAGAGTGCGGAATACTGATGAAAGTGATAAAGAACAAGAAGGAAAATGATTGAATTAACCGACATGCACACAGTTTCTAAGAACCGTCTGGTACACCGAATTCGAAACATGACAAGGAAGAACAATAATGAACAGCTAACCTAATAATGACCTAGGTTCACCCTATTTATAGTTACATATGGTGATCTAGTTACAAGCTGGGCATGCCCACATACACATTACTAACTAAATAAGCCCAAATCACTTAATTAGCTCACATGGCGTGTTATCATATTATCTAACCCACTACAAGGCTAAGCCCAATAGCCTATAAATATGTTTGATAAAGATAAGCGTAAACCTACCCAATTATAGGGCCTTACATATATATTAACTGGTTATCCGAAAATTATCTTAACTATAAAATTGGAATATAAAATATTATTATATTTAGATGGGATGAGGAATTGCCATACATTTGTTAGAATGGTTTATTATAGTTTATATTAGATTAGATTAGATAATACTAACATTAAAATTGAGAGAATTTATAATAAATAATAATAATGATAACAAAAATATTTTTAAATAAAATAAAAGTAAAATTGTAAGATTAAAGAGGAGATTGCCATGTGACATTAATTGGAGTCTTTTATTAATATTTAGATATCTTGTTGTAATTAGTTTCTTTGTCATTATAATATGTGTAATAATCAAATTGATAAGTTAAAAGAAAAAATCATTACTATTATATAATAAACAATTTTTAATCAAATATTGATTCTAGTGATTTTCTCAATTATATATACACTCACGGAATAGAACAATCAAGATAAGATATTAGAATATATAGAATGTTATACATAAAATAGAACAATCAAGATAAGATATTAGAAAATATAGAATGTTATACATAAATTATAAATATAATGATTATTAGTTGAAGTTTAATGTGTAAAGGAAATTCAAATATGATGTGATAATGAAAATTTGACATATGACACATGACAACTAGAAACCTTAAAGTTTACTCAACATGACATATATTCAAAACAAAAAGAAACAAAATTTGGGTAGATCCCTATATAAAGATTGACTTTAAAAAAAATGGCACATAAGTTTACCTAAAAAATTGTTATGTATAATATCTTGTTCTTATTGATTTTATATAAAGAGGCATTCTAGTAATTAGCAAAATTATTGCAAGTTGCTTAGTTTCATACATCCTAAGGGGCATTTCACTATGATGCCTATTTTTTTATTAAATACTTAATAATGTTATTAGTGTTAAAAAAATAATACTATTAGTTAGATTCTATATATTTAAAATAAAATTGCAGTACAAAATATGTGTACACGTTACATTTCATATAAAAAAGGAATATCACTAACACACGAGAGTTATAACGTATCAAGTTAGCAAAATGATATACGTGTAATTTCACATGTCTCTATACGGATGTAATTTCACATGTCTCTATACGGATGTCGTGTTATCCTACATGTGGTTCTTGTTTCTTTTTTTAATATTTTTAAATTGAAAAAGGAATTATGTATGATCACACTATATATTCATATTAATATTAGGGAGTTACATTAGATTAATATAATTAAAATAAAAGTAGAATGCCCTGAATTTACATGTTTATATTTAGATGCTTTGTGTAAGAAGCCATAGATGCTTTTCTATACGATAATAACATAAAATTTTGTTTAGATATACACCATAATAACAATTAACAATTTCTCACGATTATTAAATTGGTGGAATCAAATATCAAACAAACAAAATTGGGATTTTGCCATTTTAGAAAAAGTAAATAAAGCAGCTTTGGTTCAAGAACAATTGATGAAAAGTAGTTACAAACTAATTTAGTTAAATTCTAGAATAGAAATATAAAATTCTTGTGAAAATATAGTTTCAAAAATAAAATTAAGACTTTATTTAATTTGTAGGTACTTTTACACTTTATTTGTTCAATTATCTAAGTGAAAAAGAAAACATATATATGCATATACTTAATTGCATATTTATACATTTCAATTTAATGAAAAAGTACATTTTATTTTGAGCCAAAATACGAAAAGTAATGTAAAGGTGTATAAAAAGATTCGTAACGGTAGATAAATTAATTGGATGTCTCATGAGTCTACATAACGTATATTGGTCAACAAGTTTATCAAACATAACGGCAAACAATAACCCTGAAATACCGGTTGTGATTTCATGTTTTGTGTGTTAGGAGAAAGACATGATGTCGCACGATATACCAATGGAACTAAAAATATAAAGTTTATACCGTATGTATATTATCACTAAAATATATGATACGGACACGTAACATTTTTATCGTAAGAAAATCAATAAAATACGATACCTTTCTATAAAAAATAATTATAAAATTGTGTGTTAGGAGAAAGACATGATGTCGCATTATTTACTAATGAAACTAAAAAAATATAAAGTTTATACCGTATGTATATTATCACTAAAATATATGATACAAACACGTAACATTTTTATGCCGTATGTATATTATCACAAAAATATATGATACGGACACGTAACACTCTTATCTTATGCAACTCAATAATATACGATACCTTTTTAAATATAAAAAATGATAAAAGTTTATATAGTTTAATTATGTATTATAAGTAACAAATAACAACATAATTTTGTGAGAGAGAAATGATGAAACAAACCTGTTGTTGAAGAGCAAAGATATGAGAAACACAACCAAGGACAGGATCTCTAAGCCTTGCCTGAGCTTCATAGCAAATAGTGATCACCGCGTCGTGGCGCCTCTGAACCGGAAGATGAAACAGGAGTTTCGACACGTTACTCGCCCCAAAAACTTTGTGGACTGCAGCGAAATGAGCCGCACCTTGATCAGAATCAAAATAAGGTGCAAAGATGCACCCTGCAACACATTTCCTCCTTAAGAACTTGCAAGCACCACACGGCCCACCACCACCACCACCACCACTGCTGCTTCCGCCACCACCGCTGCAGCCGCTGGTGCTACTAGTGCTCGGGTTTGAACTCATGTTGATGCGGGTTTGGAGGGTTTTGTTGAAACTTGATTGAATAATATAGAATTAGGGTTTGTGGTTGTAGAGAGATATATATAGAGGATTTATAAGAGTTTGGTGTATAATTTGTGATTGAAAAAGGGTTATAAGAAGAAATTAAAAACGTTGAAGGCACGATAGGATGTAAACCCAAAATTAGACATCTTGCGTGAAGCAAACATACCATTTAGCCAGCTCCTTCATCTCGTGATCTTGGCTACTTAACTCTCATGCTTTATCTCTCTCTCTATATATACTTGTATGTATGTATGTATGTATGTATGTATGTATGTATGTATGTATGTATGTATGTATGTATGTATGTATGTATGTATGTATGTATGTATGTATGTATGTATGTATATACTATCCTCTCTCTCTCCTTGTCTCTATCTCTCTCTCTCTATATATGTATTAATGTATATATGTATGTATGTATGTGAATGTATGTATCTATGTATGTATGTGAATGTATGTATATGTTTTGATGATTTGATGAGAACTGATGCATATCTATACCCAATATTGCTTTACAACCTAAGAAAACAAATAAAGTTCACTTTAAGCCACTATGTTTACAACTTATTACAATTTGCACCTTGTACTTTGATGATGATTGATTATAACAGTCCTACAACTATATTAGTATTGTCAATAATTGCAACTCAAATATAAAGTTTAAATAATTTTCAAGTTTAAAATAATATTTTCATTTATAGAGAAAATGTAAAATACAATAGTGTTTATCGTATGATGCGTATGCGAGCAGGAGTTTGAGACGCGTTTCATTCCTATTTTTTTATAACGTGCGTGATTATGTATATAACATGCGTAATTAGGGTTTGAAACAACCCATGCGTAATTTTTAGTTTAACATGCGTAATTTTCATGTTTGGTGGCATGCGAGTTTTGATTTTTTTTATAACGTGCGTGATTATGCATGATAACGTGCCTAATTATGCAAATAACTTGAGTGATTAGGGTTTAACCCAACCCATGCGTAATTATGCAAGGCTCAACCTATTCACACACCTTATCTGCCTATTTAGACACCCTTTGCCTCGTATATGCCTCGTATAGGCCTATACGAGGCGTATAGGGTTACATCAAAGTCAGTGTCTGACTCATGTCACTTCTGGTTTGACTGCTTCAATATGCCTCGTATAGGCCTATACTGGGCGTATAGGGCCCCTCGTATAGGTCTCATATATGACCATTTGCCCCTTATATGCCTCGTATAGGCCTATACTGGGGGTATATAAGTGTTTTTTTTAACAAACATTTTATACAATATTAATCGTTTTAGCAAACTTTTATACAAAAACAAGTTTTTTATTTTAAATAATTAATATTAGGACCCCTCGTTGGTGTTTTTTTGAGTTGAAAAATGGATGTTTTGGTAGGGTAATTTGATTGTTTTTTGAGGGTGATGTTTTTTTAGTAAAAAAATTGGTGTTTTGGTGGGGTAATTTGAGTTGTTTTTTTAAAAAAAGTTTTTTTTTAATAAAAATATTTTACCGTTTTCAAGATCGGCCTTTAAAAATATTTGATCGTAGAAATATTACATTGTTTTTAACATATAGTGTAGTATAGGTCTCGTATAGGTCCCTTATAGGTCTTGTATAGACCTATCGACGTATACGGGCGTTGTACATATCCTATAGTATCGTATCGTATTGTATCGTGTTGTATCGCATTGTATGGGCCTATGGATGTAGTATCGTATCCTATAGTATCTTGTTGTATCGCATCGTATCGTATAGTATAGTGTAGTATAAGTCTCGTATAGGTCTTGTATAAGCCTATCGTGTTGTATCGTATCGTATAGTATAGTATAAGTCTCGTATAGACATCGTATAATTAATATTAGTGTTATTATAATGAATATGAGTTTTTTATAATTAATATTAGTGTTATTGATATTAATATGAGTTTTTTATAGTTAATATTAGTGTTATTGATATTTAAAAAGAGAAAACAAAAAAAAAAAAAAAATAGACGCCCAGTATAGGGCTATACTGGGCGTCTATGTGGACCAAAAGACCATTATACCCCTGAATTAGGCCTATACTGGGGGCAAAAACAGGGCTATAATGGTCTTTTGGACCCCTCGTATAGGCCCAGTATAGCCCTATACTGGGCGTCTATTTTATTTTTTTGTTTTCTCTTTTTAAATATTTAAAAAGAGAAAAAAAAAAAAATAGACGCCCAGTATAGGGCTATACTGGGCGTATACGGGTGTCCAAAAGACCATTATAGCCCTGTTTTGCCCCCAGTATAGGCCTAACTCAGGGGTAAAATGGTAATTTGAATTATATACATACGCCTCATATAGGCCTATACTAGACATATAAGAGAGACAAAAAAGACCAATTTACCCCCAATATAGGCCTAAATCAGAGGTTAAATGGTCTTTTTTTGCCTAGACGCCCAGTATAGGCCTATACGAGGCAAATAAGACAAAATATGACATAATCAGAGATTCTCTTGGAAATTGAAAAAGGTAATACGCCTCGTATAGGTCTATACGAGACGTCTTGAAGGGTGTGGAAATAGGAAGTTAGGTGTGTGAATATGTAGACCCTTATGCAATAACATGCGTAATTGTGTCAAGTTAATTATTATTGTGCTATCGCGTTCAATTGAAGGTCTAGGATAGGTCAATCGTGTGGTTGAGATACTTGCATACGCACCGCACGATAACTAATATTGTACGTTAACCGGCGTCTTCATTTATATATTTTGAAGTTTTTATGCGTGAGACTCTTCAGTTAAGGATGTATAATATATGCACCAAATGTTATGGGGGGTGTTGACAAGGTTAGGTAATAACAAGTGAGTAGTGATGGATTCAAAATTTATCTTACTGGTGTCATTAATGTTGTATACATTGAGATCAAGAAAATACATAACATGATAATCATATAAACTTCTCGAACTCGATCACCACACTCAAATCCTAAACGCATCAAAATCTCATGGTTCTCTATCTTTTGGGCTTATTGTGTCATTGTCTGAATAATACACAATGTTATCATAAAAGATATATGATCTCATTTTCCATGCTACAAACCTAAAAAAAACATCAAAATCTCATGATTCTTTATCTTTTAGGCTTATTGTGACATTTTCCGAATAATATACAATGTTATCATAATAACATATGATCTCATTTTACCAACAAAAACGGATATAACACATTTTTTTTTACTTAAATCACATATTTTTTTACTTATTTCACATGACACAAATGCTCATCACCTAAATCCGATGTTGTGCATATAATAGGAAGTTTATTTGGGTAGGAAGCCTAGGAAGTAATCTTGACCATCCATTTATTTAATCAAGAGCTAAGATTAAATTAGTGAAATTGAAGGGAAAAAAAAGGAGGCGCGTGTATTTGTTTAGGGGCATTCTTGTCAATTCAAGGCAATAGTTTCTCTCTCCTCCAATTTCCAACCCCCCCATTTTTTAAACGTTAATAACTCTTTCATACGAAATTATTTTTTTATAAAAATTGCACCAAAAAAAACGAGCATTTTTTTTTCTTTAAAACGACTATACTATTGCTATATTTTCGAATTTTTTTTTTTTTGAAAACCAAGTTGCGTAAAACGCAATAGAAAAAACCCAGTTGCGTAAAACGCAATGGAAAAAAAAACCTAAAAAATGAAATTTTTCTAAAACGCAATGCACCAAAAACACAAAGAAATGTCTTATTTGTAAAACGCAATGGCCAGAAAACACAAAGAAATATCTTAATTCTAAAACGCAATAGTCTAAAAACACAAAAGAGTTTCTAAAACGCAATGGATTGAAAACACATAAAAATGTGTTTTACCTAAAACGCAATGCACCAAAAACACAAACAAATATTTTATTCCTAAAACGCAATGGCTAGAAAACACTTAAAATGTCTGTTTTCTAAAACGCAATGGACTGAAAACATATAAAAAAGTGTTTTACCTAAAACGCAATGCACAAAAAACACAAAGAAATGTCTTATTTGTAAAACGCAATGGCCAGAAAACTCTTAAAAATGTCTCATTTCTAAAACGCATTGGCCTAAAAAAACAAAAGAAAGTGTTCTCTGTAAAACACAATGGACTGAAAACACCTAAAAATGTGTTTTACCTAAAACACAATGACTAAAAACACTTCAAAAATGTGTTTTTCTAAAACGCAATAACTAAAAACACTTCAAAAATGTGTTTTTCTAAAACGCAATGGCCAGAAAACACATAAAAATGTCTTAGTTCTAAAACACAATGGCCAAAAAACACCAAAAAAATGTTCTCTCTAAAACGCAATGAACCAGGACAATAGTTTTGTCTGTAAATTGTCTGAACCAGGAATGCAGTTCTAAAACGCAATGGCATAAAGCTCGACCCCAGCCAGGGGCTCTGCCCCTTGGACCCCGTCAAGGGCTGCTGCCCCTTGGACCCCGCTACCAGGGGCGCTACCCCCGGACCCCCCCGCCAAGATCGTAAAACACGATAACTAAATAAAAAACCCATATTGTAAAAATGAAATTAAAGGATTTCTTACATGGATCGAAGCCGATTTCTTCAACGATTGACGAAATTTGAATGATAGAAACACTTATCAGCGATCGAATCGAACGGATCGAGTGATTATCTTCAAAATAACGGGAAAAACGAGATTTTGAATGAAATTAAACTGGGTTTTCTTCAAAAAAGCTGAAGAACACGTTGATTGGGTGTTTGAATCATTGATTGATGACGAAAATCGCACTATAATGTAGTGATTATTGAGATAGTAAGTGAAGAAAATGTTGAAGATGGTGGGTTTTGAAAATAGGGGGTTTTGAAGTTACTGGGAAGAAGAAGGAAGAAGAAATGATTGGATTGACTAAAATACCCTTTCTCTTTATTTTAAATTTTACCACATGTCATAATCCTACTGCTTCCTATCATTCCTAGACAAAATAAACTTCCTATTTGATCCCCTCCTCCAATAATAATGCTTCACTTTACTTCATTTAATTTTTGTATTTAGTATTAGTATAAGGGTATATTGAAAAACTTAGATAGATCATTAATTGGTAGTTTCCTTTTTAATAGCTAACTACATTAAGTTTGTAACTTATTTTCAAAAAAATATATTTTTCCAAAGAGTAAAAAAATAATTTAAAGTGTAAGATAAATCACGAGCTGTGTAAGATAAATTTCAATATGTATAGGATAAATTTCAAAACATGTAACATAAATTTTGATGTGTGTAGGCAAAAAATTTAGTGTAGAGGATTATAGTCATATGACTAATTAATTAGTTAAAGATAATAATAAATTAGATAAGATAAAAACTATTTAATATTTTACAATTGTACCCGTTTGTCTTTTTTTTTTCTCAATTAATTTTTTTTCTCAAATGAGCATCTCCCTCTAGGGCTGCAAACGAACCAAACAAACACAAACAAGACCTTGTCCGTGTTCGTTTGTTAAGAAATATATGTGTTCGCGAACTGTTCACGAACACTTATCGAACGAGATTTTATGTTCGTGTTTGTTTATTAAGGAGATGAACTTGTTCGTGTTCGTTTGTTAATTTAAACAACGGACAAAAACAAACGTTGACGAACACAAATGAGCACAAAATAATGTTTATGAACACAAATAGAAACAGACGAACACAAACAATCGTTCATAAACAGAATATATAATACACTGACGCTTATTAGATATTTAATTTGTCAGAATTTTGAAGTATTTAAATAAATACAAAAATTAAAAACACTAATGAACTATCGAACACAAACGAACACATTACCGAACGTTCACGAACATAAACGAACACGGCCTCTGTTCATGTTTGTTCATTTAACTAAACGAACGAAATTTCTTGTTCGTATTCGTTTGTTTAATAAACGAACGAACACAAACAATGTTACACCCTAATTCGTATTTGACAAAAAGTCGCAGCGGAAACACGAACCATAAAATTTCTTTCATTATAAATACCTCAACTTATTTAAAATTTAACTTTAACATAATTCTTATTCATAAATCCGTCATCCTCTTATTTACTAATTAAAAACATAGCTTACGTTTACTACATTTTACATTCAACGCCCCCGTACAATCTCTCTAGTGGCTCGGTCTTCAATCCCTAATCCTTCTGATAATCGCTCATTATCCGTACAACCTGCATTCACCACATGCATTCATAACATTAGCACACATTAACGAAACAAAGTTCATTCGCGTACACTTCACACTTCGTCATCTTTTAAGCTTTAAGCATTTCATCTGCATATCCATTTCCAGGTGAGGCTTCAATAATGTACCTGCATTACTTTTCATTCTCGAGGTACACCATTAATAACGTTAACCCTCAACGTGTCTAAATCATGCATACGTACGTACTTTCATACATACATACATACACATCTACATACGTACATATCTTTCCTACAACTTTACATACATGCATACACTCATGCTGGTCTTTATACATATATACATACACATCTGCATACATACAAACCCTTCCTACATCATTACATACATGCATAAACTCATACATGTCTTTATACATACATACATACACATCTGCATACATACAAACCCTTCCTACATCATTTCATACCTGCATATAATCATACATATCTTTATACATACATACATACACATCTACATGCATACAAACCCTTCTTACATCATTACATCCCCGTATATACTCATACATACATACATGCTTGCTTATCCACATAGGGGCGATTGCCAATGAGAATTAAATTAATAATTCTTACCTGAAGTACGGGATCCCACTTTAAGGTTCCTAAATGGAACCTAAGGTGGGATTCTTACCTGGGCTATGGGATCCCGCTTTAAGGTTCAGGAACCTAAGGTGGGATTCTTACCTGGGCTATGGGATCCCGCTTTAAGGTTCCTAAATGGAACCCAAGGTGGGATTCTTACCTGGGCTATGGGATCCCGCTTTAAGGTTCCTAAATGGAACCCAAGGTGGGATTCTTACCTGGGCTATGGGATCCCGCTTTAAGGTTCCTAAATGGAACCTAAGGTGGGATTCTTACCTGGGCTATGGGATCCCGCTTTAACCTCCCGCTTCTTCCTACATGCTTGTAGATTCACATTCTATCATATGAACTTAAAATCCCACATCCGGATTAAGGAAATTCTTACTTACATGCATTCGGCTTATTATTATCTTCTAATTATTTGACCCGTTCGTGCATTTATCAACATAGTCCATTCAATTGACCTCAATCTCATATGAACTTAATAATTTCATTGACGCCTATCATAAAAGATTAACTTCTCGGATGTCTAGTATTCTTTTAACCCATTTCCGCCCAAAAGCTCATTTTGACCCGTTATGGGTATTTACGCATTTTAAGGTCTATGGCTTACAAGACCATACTTCTTGCTTCCATACTTGTCTGAAACATTACATTGATTGAACAACTTGTTTCTAAACCACTTCTCATATCGTTTGCCCAAAATACCCATCAGGGGCATTTTGGTCAACTTTAATTCATTCATTTACGACGAAAGACTTCAATACATATATGACCTCAAACATCATGTTTAATTAATTTAAACGGTATATCACTTAATCATACTAAGAAGTGATTACAGAAATCACTTACCTTGTGCATCCGTGTTCATAACCTCTTCCTTGCCTCATCTTGACCCGTTAGCCTTCCAGGCTTTGTCCGTGCTAGTGTGGTTCCTATTCTTTCATGCCGTCATGCCATGATTATGTTAGTATCCATGCTCATTCATATTAACACACATTTTTCCAACTTTTATCTATTTGACTTTCACTAACACGCATACGACATGACTTGTCAACCACATAGTTCAATACCTTCGAAATCCAAATTCCTTATCACACATGACACATAATTGGTCTAACACGTAATCCATGATCTTTCGATCCTTACATTTGTGTCATAATGCCTAACCATGTTATAAATTATCGGTTGACTTTCAGAAAGTCAACCTTCTAGCATATAACTTCCAACTTATGGACACGCATTCATGTTGATATAGTGAACCATATCAATGACATGACATTCATTTCATACATAATGTTGTATGACACTAACAACTACATGATCACCTAGTCACATACACCATATACCGTTTACATTTCATAATCATGGTGTAGGACACACACATACCTAAGCACATGATCGACTAACTACATACTTGCATATGTATCGTCAATCCAACACATACTAACATATTCATGATTCTTTAGTTGACAACCATATTCAAAGCTAGTAATTTGACATAATCTCAACCTCTTCACATGTTCATCCGATGTTTAGCATACAATTTCACATACTAGCTTATACGAGGCATTTCATCAAACACTTGGTGTGCGTGCACAATTTAATGCACAATGTACAACTAATTTATGCATAATCTTCCTAGTTCATACATAATTCATCAATTTCTTCCTTCCCATCAACACGAATCATACATGCATAATCATCAAACATATAATCATCACATTTCTTCCAATCCTTTTAACAAGAATCCATCATCCATAACATGATACATCAATTTTGGACAAGAATTGGACCTTGATGATATATCCATGCTATCATCTTCACCCTAACAATTGGGTTTCACCTTTACACATCAAATTAACACAAACCATACATAACATATGTTTTATATGATGATTTCAACACTTATACATGATCAATTTCACATTAACTTACGGATTAGAACATAACCCACTTCACACATGATCACCAATCTTTGATTCAAGACATACCTTACGATCCCCTTGTGAAGGTGATCACTAATTCATGCTCGGTTGTGAATTTGGGCCTTGATTCATTCTTCAATTTGAAGCTTTTGCATGAACTAGGGTTTGGTTCATGGGGGTGTTCCCCTGATCGATCTAGAACACACACGATGTGTGTGTTGTGTGTGTGTGTGTTTGTTTTGTTTTTAAAACATAACTTTCCCCCTTTTCAACTTTGGCCCCTCATGTTTATTACTTACTCATGTTTGGCACAACTTTCATCTTCTAAATAGTTTTTATCATACACTTTATTAGGTTAAATAACCTAGTCATTTATTTCTTAATGTACCATAGCATAACATTTAACGAACATAAACATTCGGGTTTTGGGGTGTTACAAGTCTACCCCCCTTAAATAAGGTTTCGTCCCCGAAACCTTTCTCATTTCCTCTTACACACACACATTCATGTTTGACTTCATAGTCGCATCATAATCATAAGTAACCATCCTATCTCAATTCATAATTATTCAATCAATTGGCTTCTTCTTCTTAACAAGTCTATGCTCTCCATGGCATACTTTCATATAACATTCTCATTTCCTTTGACCCGTTAAAACAGGTTAATATACATTCTTATTCAAACTTATAATAATGCTTACACTCATATGATCATTTTATAACAGATTAAATACCTTCATCTCATCCTTTAAGATTTCATTCTATAGACGCATTGCATAACATTTAACCCTTGTTTTGTTATCATAACAAAACTACCATTTCATAGTCACACCTACGTGCTTAACTCCGTAGCTAACATCATTCTACGCTTCTATAATCTTTTGTACCATACATATCCTCACGTTACTTGCACATTCGGATATTTTCATTCCTATCATTCTTTTGTTCTTTTGCTTTACATTACTTTTATGACTTGTTTGACGCATACATGGTCAAGCTATTGACTTCTTCTTATGTAGACTAGTTCCGTCTTTTATATCTTAAATCCGTTTCGCGGATTCGAACACATTATTCATACCTTTCGTACCTTCTATGTTTTGAATCCGTCTCGCGGATTCAAACATTGCATTTACGCCTTTCATTCTTTGAATCCGTCTTGCGGATTCAAACATTGCATATACACTTTTCATCCCTTGAATCCGTCTCGCGGATTCAAGCATTGCATTCATATCTTTCATTCTTTGAATCCGTCTCGCGGATTCAAACATTGCATATACGCTTTTCATCCCTTGAATCCGTCTCGCGGGTTCAAGCATTGCATTCATATCTTTCATTCTTTGAATCCGTCTCGCGGATTCAAACATTGCATATACGCTTTTCATCCCTTGAATCCGTCTCGCGGGTTCAAGCATTGCATTTCATGTTTCGAATCCGTCTCGCGGATTCTAGCATAGCATTTCATGTTTCGAATCCGTCTCGCGGATTCTAGCATAGCATTTCATGTTTCGAATCCGTCTCGCGGATTCTAGCATAGCATTTCATGTTTCGAATCCGTCTCGCGGATTCTAGCATAGCATTTCATGTTTCGAATCCGTCTCGCGGATTCTAGCATAGCATTTCATGTTTCGAATCCGTCTCGCGGATTCTAGCATAGCATTTCATGTTTCGAATCCGTCTCGTGGATTCTAGCATAGCATTTCATGTTTCGAATCCGTCTCGCGGATTCTAGCATAGCATTTCATACTCTCATTCTTGAGAGTCTTACATTTCTCCTCACCCTCACGTCCACCTACTACTTAATTCTAACGGACATACCTGTATTAATTATCACGGTCCCACGAACGTCATATGCTTCACGTGTACTGGCCAGGTACACAATCCACATACTAGTTTCGTGTCTTCGTGTAATTGTCACCTTATGTCCGAAGAATTAGGTTTCGGCACGTGTATCATTTTTCAAAACATGTTTACTATACCATCATGGTCCTTCATTTAGCATTTTTCTTCCCTTAATGCATTTTACCATTTCATATACCGACATATTGAATTTACGGACCTGGGTTCAACTTTATCTTATTTCATGCCTTGGTGTCGGTACTTGACCGCACTCGCGGATCATCCTCTTCAAACGCTTATACTTACCTTGCATATACAAAACCGTCAGTTTCTTTATGCATATACATAAGTACATACTTACATTCTCTTTTACCTTTGGATCTTGACCGAGTCTTGGATTGTACGGGTTTCTTATCACAAGAGCACACAGGTTTGAGTTCAAGCACTTACCTTCTTACACTTGATTCTCTCAAACCAGGGCTCTGATACCAACTTGTTACACCCTAATTCGTATTTGACAAAAAGTCGCAGCGGAAACACGAACCATAAAATTTCTTTCATTATAAATACCTCAACTTATTTAAAATTTAACTTTAACATAATTCTTATTCATAAATCCGTCATCCTCTTATTTACTAATTAAAAACATAGCTTACGTTTACTACATTTTACATTCAACGCCCCCGTACAATCTCTCTAGTGGCTCGGTCTTCAATCCCTAATCCTTCTGATAATCGCTCATTATCCGTACAACCTGCATTCACCACATGCATTCATAACATTAGCACACATTAACGAAACAAAGTTCATTCGCGTACACTTCACACTTCGTCATCTTTTAAGCTTTAAGCATTTCATCTGCATATCCATTTCCTGGTGAGGCTTCAATAATGTACCTGCATTACTTTTCATTCTCGAGGTACACCATTAATAACGTTAACCCTCAACGTGTCTAAATCATGCATACGTACGTACTTTCATACATACATACATACACATCTACATACGTACATATCTTTCCTACAACTTTACATACATGCATACACTCATGCTGGTCTTTATACATACATACATACACATCTGCATACATACAAACCCTTCCTACATCATTACATACATGCATAAACTCATACATGTCTTTATACATACATACATACACATCTGCATACATACAAACCCTTCCTACATCATTTCATACCTGCATATAATCATACATATCTTTATACATACATACATACACATCTACATGCATACAAACCCTTCTTACATCATTACATCCCCGTATATACTCATACATACATACATGCTTGCTTATCCACATAGGGGCGATTGCCAATGAGAATTAAATTAATAATTCTTACCTGAAGTACGGGATCCCACTTTAAGGTTCCTAAATGGAACCTAAGGTGAGATTCTTACCTGGGCTATGGGATCCCGCTTTAAGGTTCAGGAACCTAAGGTGGGATTCTTACCTGGGCTATGGGATCCCGCTTTAAGGTTCCTAAATGGAACCCAAGGTGGGATTCTTACCTGGGCTATGGGATCCCGCTTTAAGGTTCCTAAATGGAACCCAAGGTGGGATTCTTACCTGGGCTATGGGATCCCGCTTTAAGGTTCCTAAATGGAACCTAAGGTGGGATTCTTACCTGGGCTATGGGATCCCGCTTTAACCTCCCGCTTCTTCCTACATGCTTGTAGATTCACATTCTATCATATGAACTTAAAATCCCACATCCGGATTAAGGAAATTCTTACTTACATGCATTCGGCTTATTATTATCTTCTAATTATTTGACCCGTTCGTGCATTTATCAACATAGTCCATTCAATTGACCTCAATCTCATATGAACTTAATAATTTCATTGACGCCTATCATAAAAGATTAACTTCTCGGATGTCTAGTATTCTTTTAACCCATTTCCGCCCAAAAGCTCATTTTGACCCGTTATGGGTATTTACGCATTTTAAGGTCTATGGCTTACAAGACCATACTTCTTGCTTCCATACTTGTCTGAAACATTACATTGATTGAACAACTTGTTTCTAAACCACTTCTCATATCGTTTGCCCAAAATACCCATCAGGGGCATTTTGGTCAACTTTAATTCATTCATTTACGACGAAAGACTTCAATACATATATGACCTCAAACATCATGTTTAATTAATTTAAACGGTATATCACTTAATCATACTAAGAAGTGATTACAGAAATCACTTACCTTGTGCATCCGTGTTCATAACCTCTTCCTTGCCTCATCTTGACCCGTTAGCCTTCCAGGCTTTGTCCGTGCTAGTGTGGTTCCTATTCTTTCATGCCGTCATGCCATGATTATGTTAGTATCCATGCTCATTCATATTAACACACATTTTTCCAACTTTTATCTATTTGACTTTCACTAACACGCATACGACATGACTTGTCAACCACATAGTTCAATACCTTCGAAATCCAAATTCCTTATCACACATGACACATAATTGGTCTAACACGTAATCCATGATCTTTCGATCCTTACATTTGTGTCATAATGCCTAACCATGTTATAAATTATCGGTTGACTTTCAGAAAGTCAACCTTCTAGCATATAACTTCCAACTTATGGACACGCATTCATGTTGATATAGTGAACCATATCAATGACATGACATTCATTTCATACATAATGTTGTATGACACTAACAACTACATGATCACCTAGTCACATACACCATATACCGTTTACATTTCATAATCATGGTGTAGGACACACACATACCTAAGCACATGATCGACTAACTACATACTTGCATATGTATCGTCAATCCAACACATACTAACATATTCATGATTCTTTAGTTGACAACCATATTCAAAGCTAGTAATTTGACATAATCTCAACCTCTTCACATGTTCATCCGATGTTTAGCATACAATTTCACATACTAGCTTATACGAGGCATTTCATCAAACACTTGGTGTGCGTGCACAATTTAATGCACAATGTACAACTAATTTATGCATAATCTTCCTAGTTCATACATAATTCATCAATTTCTTCCTTCCCATCAACACGAATCATACATGCATAATCATCAAACATATAATCATCACATTTCTTCCAATCCTTTTAACAAGAATCCATCATCCATAACATGATACATCAATTTTGGACAAGAATTGGACCTTGATGATATATCCATGCTATCATCTTCACCCTAACAATTGGGTTTCACCTTTACACATCAAATTAACACAAACCATACATAACATATGTTTTATATGATGATTTCAACACTTATACATGATCAATTTCACATTAACTTACGGATTAGAACATAACCCACTTCACACATGATCACCAATCTTTGATTCAAGACATACCTTACGATCCCCTTGTGAAGGTGATCACTAATTCATGCTCGGTTGTGAATTTGGGCCTTGATTCATTCTTCAATTTGAAGCTTTTGCATGAACTAGGGTTTGGTTCATGGGGGTGTTCCCCTGATCGATCTAGAACACACACGATGTGTGTGTTGTGTGTGTGTTTGTTTTGTTTTTAAAACATAACTTTCTCCCTTTTCAACTTTGGCCCCTCATGTTTATTACTTACTCATGTTTGGCACAACTTTCATCTTCTAAATAGTTTTTATCATACACTTTATTAGGTTAAATAACCTAGTCATTTATTTCTTAATGTACCATAGCATAACATTTAACGAACATAAACATTCGGGTTTTGGGGTGTTACAAACAAACTTCCCGCCGAACAGTTCACGAACTATTCGCCGAACGTTTGGTTCATTTGCAGCCCTATCTCCCTCTATATTGGTCATACATATCAAGGTGGTAAAGTGTATTTTGGAATACCACATAAAACATACATAAAGGATAATTTGGCACAGAAAACGTGTTGATGGTATGTATATGAGTGTATCTATTATTTGAAAGAAAACGTGTTGATGGCATGTATATGAGTGTATCTATTATTTGAAAGAACTCACACACCGTTTTTTCCTCCTTTTCGTAATCAAACAACTTAATTTAAATATTTCAATTTTCGGAAATTTATCCAAAAAAAATTAAGTTGTTACTTGTAAAATCAAATACACTAATTATGAATAATATTCCTTGACAATAATTCTGAGTATTTCTAGTTTTAGAAGTTGCGATGTGTATCCTTTCATTATTTTGTATAACTAGGGTTAAGACCCGCCCGCGTTGCGGCGCGGGTACATTGTAAACATTGAATGGATTAGTCCAAACGTTATATGATGCATTAACCGTATGAAAACACACATTTCGACGTATCCACTTGAACTCAATGTAACATGTATAAGCATTGTGATTGGATCAAACGTAAAGTAAAACAAATTCCTATCGAACAATCACAGCGTATTAAATGTGACCCAACTCATACATAAAAAACGTAACGGTATGAAGAAAAATATGCACATGTAATCGAAATGGATTAATTAGAGCTTTCGAAAAAAAGAAGAAAAAGAAACCATAATTTGACTCCACTCGGTTCGAAACAAACTTTACGAAACATACATAAAATAAGCACGAAAACATATTATATTTGACGTGAATCATTTCCCAAAAAAGTTTACGTCGAAACATAGAACAACTTGAATTTATACCAAAACGTACATAAAAATATGCACATAAAAATGGTTTCTTTAAACGAAAACGTATTATATTTAACTTGACTCGTCTAAAAAAAAGTTTACGTCGGAATGCGACCGGTCGCAATGCGGCGGGGATTCTTTAGTTATAACTAAGTCGATCGAGGACCCGCACGTTATGTTAAACCTGTCAAACGGGAAAAAATAGACGATGTAAAGACGTTCACCCACACACGCACGTTGCGTCGTGTTAACTCGCAAAATTTAGAATGAAACGTAAAAACGTTAAACCAAAGACGCACGTTGCGATGTGTTAAGTCACAAAATTTAGAACCAAGCATAAAGCGAAAAATTTACGGAAAATGAAAACTATAAAGGACCAAAGTTGAAAGTAAAAAAGTTGTGAGGATAGATTGCAAAAGATAAAAAGTTCTAGGTTAAAAGTAAAAAAAAAACAAATAGTTTTGGGTTAAAAGTAATTTATAAAATACTTTTGGGTGAAAAGTAAAAAAAATCTATTTTTTTTTGGAAAACCCCCAAAGCCAAGGCTACGACAACCATATGCATAACCATTTTTTATTTGAAAACCCCACAAAGCACACCCCTACTAATGTCACACAACCGTTATCGACCACCAACACTGACTCGACCTAGGATCTGCGTGTTGCGTCGTGTTAACTTGCAAATTTCGAAACAAAACATAAAAAAGTTGAAGCACACTCGTACGTTGCGTCGTATTAACTCGAAAAATTTAGAACTATACGTAAAACAAAAATTTGCGAAAGATGAAAACTATAATTGACAAAAGTAGTGAAGTTAAATTGAAAAGAGTAAATTGCCATTTTAGTCCCTGTGGTTTGGGCCATTTTGCCAGTTTAGTCCAAAGGTTTTATTTTTAACATCTGGATCCAAAAAGGTTTCATCGTTGCCATTTTGGTCCAACTGACTTAACTCCATCCATATATGTTAAAGCTACCAAGGGCATTTTTGTCATTTCATTTTGGTCCAACTCACTTAACTCCATCCATATCTAACAAAAATGCCCTTGGCAGCTTTAACAGATATGGATGGAGTTAAGTCAGTTGGACCAAAATGGCAACGATGAAACCTTTTTGGATCCAGATGTTAAAAATGAAACCTTTGGACTTAACTGGCAAAATGGCCCAAACCACAGGGACTAAAATGGCAATTAACTCAATTGAAAATAATGAAAAGTTTTTGGTTAAAGTTAAAAAACAAATTATATAGGGTTAAAATTGCAAAAGGTAAAAACATTAGGATTAAAAATAAAAAATCAAGTTTTTTTTTGAAAAATGCCCAAAGCACAAGTTACAAGTTCTTATGCACAAAAAACTTACTAAGTTATATATGGAATAATTGTCATAGTACATGATAATTTTAAATTGTAATGTGATGTCAAAATGGACGGAAGGATGGGTAATAAAACGTAGTTACTTAGACTGTCTCCATCGAGCCTGTAGGGAAACAGGAAACCGCCCGTAGCAAGCTTTTCTCCGACGTGGACCAACGTGGACGGTGAGGTGGAAGAGAGAGGTAGGTGAGCCGCACGTCGTCAAGGGCGCGCCCGTGAAGGAAAGAGACGGAGATTGTGAGAGGGGAGGTGGGCCTTGGCTGGGTCGCCCGTTGCAGAGGAGGGGGAGGACGGGCGGACAAGGTGATGTGGCACCGGGCAGGGGGTTGGACGGGCGGTAAGGGTTGGAGATAGTCTTATTATGGGTTGCTAAATGTACTCGTTTTTCAATTTTCATTGTACCCCTCCTTGAAAACATAAAATCAAGGATTGTTTTTGGTCTTTTATTACAAAAAGAAGTGAATATTATTGATGTGACAAGTTGAATGAATTATGTAACAAAATAAAAGAGAGGGTAGTGGGGTATTTTTGTCAAATGCTTTGAATTTAGAACGCAGAGTCGGATTCGGTGGATAACTCTATCGGTTGGGAAATACCTCAACCTGCAGGTTCAATGTAACACCTCGAAAATTCATGTCCAATAATGTATTGACACGTGTCATAAGCTTGAATGTGTGAAAGTATACTCTAGAGGGACTAAAGTTAACAAACATGGAAAGTATGTGAATATAAGGGTTCAAAATGTCAACAAGGGATAAATATACTTTACAGTAACCCTACATGATGCTCATACCTTCAAACGAATAAATCATGGATCATACGAAACTAAATATGAAAGAAAGTGAGAGATTACAAACTACAGGGGTTAAATGTGTCAACATGTTTAAAGTATATCTCTGAGTGACCTTTTAGCAAACCCGAAGCTTTGTAATGATTAATTATGCTCACTAGAATACATGATAAAAATTTCACCAAGTTTCGTCATTGTATGAGAAAGTTATGATCAAATTCGTATAAGAGGGGTTAAAAGCGTCAACGATGAAGTTTATGACTTTTCGGGTGATAACCAAGTTAACCAAGGACTTAACAAAGTAGGTATAAGATTTGAAGCCCTTATAAGTCAATTAGAGGGGCTCAAAATGCAAAGAATAAAGGTGGATTGACCTTTCGAAGGACCAAGAGCCAAGGATGCAAACTGAGAAAAACATTTTGGCCCTGATGAATGGCTTACGGACCGTAAAGGTCTACCCTTACGGTTCGTAAGGGATGCCCAGATGCAGAAAGTTGGCTGTTGGCTGTTTTAAATGTTGCAACCGACTTAAAAACGATTTTTCACATACATGGGCGACCCCTAATAGTTCCTAGGACTTAGGGGCACTTGTTAATGATCTGGATCACCCCTTAGACTTAGTTGTCATCATCAAAATGGATCAAGAACACTATAAAAAGCCCTCATAGTTGCAACATTGTGATCACTCATTCCATCTGCATTTGGGGAGCTTCCTGGAGCTTAAGAGCAGACCCTAAGTGATGCGTGTGAAGTGTTATATATTTTAGGTGTATATTTTAAGCCCCTTTAACACTTATTTTTAGCCAAGTTTTAAATTTATAAAACACGATATTTCACTAACACTAAACACACATATGGGCAAGTGCACCCATCGTGAGCGTAGTATAGTGTTGGTAAGATACCGAGGTCGTCCAAGGACACAAGAGCTTTTAGTACTGGTTTATCCTCAACGTCTAATCAAAATAAAAAGGTTTAGAAAAATGTTTTAAACTAAGAAAAGTAAAAACTAACTAAAATGCTGAAAATAAAAATAAAAATAAAAACAGATAGACAAGATGAATCACTTGGTTCCGACTCGTATCTAGTGTAACCTTTGATTATTTCCGCACTTTTGCACTATTTTAAGAGATTATCTTAGTTATTGTAGTAGGCCCCTCTTTTGAAGGTGACGTTACCCTCACCCCAGTAGTTTGAGTCAGCAAGGATACAATCCTAAAAGGGTGGATTATTGGAAGATCATTAATTAAGTTATTAATGCAAATTATGGTAGGCCCCTCTTTTGGAAGTGACGTTACCCTCGACTAAGTAGTCTGAGTCAGCAGGGATACAGTCCTAAATAGTCGGGTTATAGTATTAATAGTAGTTAACTTATGAGGGGATCAAAGAGTTTGGACCCCCGCCATCCAATACCGCTAAGTATTGAAGGAGGTCCTACTAAATTTGACCCAGGTCCATTGCAGGACCTCTAAACGCTGAACAATGGCAAGACCTTTACCAAACCGTTCCCTTAACCCCCGACCAGGTAGCCAACATACCTCCATATAGACCGTGGAGATATGAATGGTGAAAATCTTTTATTTTATATAGACAGTAAAATAATTTCAAGACACCACGGACAAACGATAAAGAAAGATCACCTTCAACATAAGCAACTAGTTATTAAAGTCATTAATACGAAACCAAATAAAAAGTGCGAAAAGATTAGAAATAAAAAGTATTACACTAGACACTTTGTCTTCACCAAGTGATGTAAGAGACTTAGGCAAACATGGCCTTGATTATCAAGAACTCTTACGATCAATCTTGGATCCCGAGACGACTCACACACTCTACGATGGACAATGGATGATGGTGGTGGATGATGGTGTTATGGTGGTGGTGGGTGGTGGGTGAAGTGTGAGAGAGGTGGTGTGCCAAGGGATGGTTTGAGCTTGAGCCAAGCACTTCTATTTATAGGCTGAACAGAAGCTCGGGCACGGCCCCGTGTCCACATCCTTCTCTTTCTTCATTTAATGCAGCTTTGTCTTATTAGTTGACCACGCCCCCGTGTCCGCTGAGCACGACCCCGTGTGCAGAAGAATCTTTGTACTATGAAGATTTGCCTGGATTGTGCGAATCTTATAGTTGACCACGGCCCCGTGTCCGCTGAGCACGGCCCCGTGGTGGGCAATAGAAGCTTCTATCACTTTGTCTTTTCTGCTGTCACTTGGGCACGCTATCGGTTGTAAATTCGTAAAAATATAACCTTTTTAGAACTTGAATTTCCCGAGTTAAACATGATTAGCGGTTCCAATAGAGTTTTGTGTAAGGCTTGTAATTAGGACTTGCAAGATTCAAGGTTTTAGCATCCCCCCCACACTTAAATTACACATTGTCCTCAATGTGTCCCAAAAATAAGTTTTTAGGTTGATTGAATGTGTAAAAGGTGTGAAAAAGCAAAAATTTTGTGTTACTGGTTTCCTGGGCACGACCCCGTGTTGCGTGAACACGACCCCGTGCTCAGGTGCCAGTAACGAAGACTTACAGAAGGTGAACACGGGGGCGTGTCGGCTGAACACGACCCCGTGTCTGTCAAGGTCTGCAGAAATAAAACAATCAGCAGGTTCAGGGGAGTGGGCACGGGGGCGTGTTGGCTGGACACGGCCCCGCGTGGACAGTCTGCAAAGTTGAAAAACAGGTTTCTTTCGTCGGTTTTTCTGTCCCGGCTTTAGTAGTACTAATGTTTAGCACTCTAAGCCTCGTATGTACCTGCTTATACACCATACCATACCATAGCAAACATCCTACTTTTACCAATATTCAACATCCATGTCAAAGTTAAAAGAAAAATAAATGCAGAAAATAAAAGAAGTTAGGGAAAGTAAATTGTTCAACACTTGGCACGCAGGCCATCAATTGTTCAAGAGTGGAAAAGGGTTAACCTGGGAAACCATCAAACAACCTTCTCTTCCTCCGTTCCTCCCGCCTACTCCATGGCATCGTCATCGTCATCATCATCACCATCCCCTCCATGGCATGCAATGTGGTCTCGTATATATCCAACATCATCTTGGATATCGGATATGTTTCTTTCGATAACTCCGACCCGGTGGTAGGTGTTGCTCGCCATGTTGTAAGTGTTCCTGGTGCACATAAGGTTTTCCTGCAACAAATCATGCAAATTTTGGAAATTAGGAAAACCGCCTCCGGAGGAGGATTGGCCCGGATCACCTTGGGGTTGGTATTGGTACTGATGATGTTGCGGAGCCTGGAGGACAAGCGCTTCTTGCGGGTTCCATGCATGACCTTGCATCCTTTGAAAACTCACCGTCCCGTCTTCCGCCTCATAAATCAGGTTCATTGAGCGGCATATGTGTATATCCACCATACCCGACCATGGGCTCCTCTCAAATGACCTTGGTATGTGGGCGAAGTGCCTGAAGAGACCGTACACCCATCCCCCAAAGAAGATAGGAGTCGGTGCACTAGCAAGGCGGTTGTGATGCATGTTTCGGAGCATGAGGAACGGAACATCGAGCGGCCTGCGGTTGTGGATGCAGTGGAGGACAACCAAATCTCTTAACCCAACGACGCCACTACTGTCATGCCTTTGGCTAAGAGAGTAGTCGAGGAGCCTATGAATGTATCTGTATAGCGGATCCCTCAACTTTGTACTCTTAGTGCTGCTCGGATTGTAGTACCCTTCTCCAATTTGAGCCCAAATAGCTTGGCTTTCGTTTTCACCTATCTCTCTCATTCCTCCAGTATTTTTTTCGTTTCCCGCATCCTCTTCCGCATACAACCCTACAATCGATCCAAACTGAGCCATAGAGATCGAATACCTCGTTCCGCCACATCGGAATGATACCCCGTCATTGTCGAACGTGTCAGACCTCGAGTTGAATGCGAAAGTGCTATAGAATTCCAATGTGCATTCATGGACGGAACGGAGTCGAGTTGTTAGGGCGACTCTAAGTGGTCCCGTGACAATGTTGTTGAAACGGTCAATTTGATTCACCAAGGGTAGCAAGTCCGTGCACGCTTGCCTCGGGTATCCCTCTGGCCTTGTTTGAAGTATCTCGTATCGAGCTCTAGCATCGAGCTCAGTGGCGTTGAATCTTGTGAACTTCCTAGCCATCTGAAAGAATACACCAAAAGTTAGCACGAAACAGAAATATTTTCGGACAAAACTACAAATAGTGGGCTGGACACGACCCCGTGTTCAGCGGACACGGCCCCGTGTCCAGGCGTCTGTTACTCAAAAATCCCATTTTTCGACCCGGTTTCGAAAACTTGAAAATTTTTGGTCCAATAGGTGCGGTTTCCCCCGAAAATGAAACCCTAAGTGCCGTTTTTCCCAAAATAGCCCGTTTACCCTATCAATTTTATGTTTTTCGGTTCAAAAACAAGGGTTCGGGGTTTTTGTGAGAAATCCGGTGAATCTGTGAACAATACAAGTGTATCTACTTCCCTTAACACTAATCTAACTAAATGCAAACAGATTTAAACAAAAATTTGAGGTTCGATCTGGATGAACATCAAGAACCCTAGATTTTTCCCTAAATTTTTGGTGTTTTAACTACATGCAAGTAACTAATCTAACTACTAAGAGTGATAGAATCATACCTTGATGTTGTTAGAGCGATAGGAGACGTTGAAATTCTGCGAAAAATCGCCTGGAACCAGAGCTTTTTCGGGGAAACGGGGCGTGTGGAATGAAGTAACTGTTTTGAAAAAGGGGATTTATCCCGACTGCAACGCGGACACGCCCCCGTGTCCAGCGGACACGGCCTCGTGCCGAGCAAAGTTTTTTTTTTTTTTTTTTTTTAAGTGCTCGTGTGAGTGCCCTTGTTCCCCATAAGCTTTAGTTAGAAAACTTACCGCTTTGTTTGTTGTCTCAATCGTTCGTAACTTACCAGGCATGATGTTTTATTCTTCCACCGTTTGAAGCGAGATCTCTTCTTCTTCATCCTCAATGAATCCTTGATAGAGTTTCAGCCGTTGGCCATTGACTTTAAATGGAGGCCCATTTCGAGATTTAATTTCTACTGCACCGTGTGGGAAAATATGGGTGATGGAAAAAGGTCCTGACCACCTAGACTTTAACTTACCAGGAAACAATTGAAGTCGTGAATTGAACAAAAGAACTAGATCCCCTACCCGAAATTCATTAGGTTTAATGTGTTTGTCATGCAAATTTTTCATTCTTTCCTTATAAATTTCAGAGTTTGAGTATGCATAATTCCTAAGCTCGTCTAATTCATTTAATTGACAAAATCGATTTTTACCAGCAAATTCTAAATCTAAGTTTACATTTTTGATTGCCCAGTAGGCTTTGTGTGCAATTTCTACTGGCAAGTGACAACTTTTTCCATAGACTAGCTTATACGGGGTTGTACCTATTGTTGTTTTATAAGCAGTTCGAAAAGCCCATAAAGCATCATCTAATTTATCTGTCCATTCCTTTTTATTTAACCCTACGGTTTTTTCGAGTATTCGTTTTAAACCTCTATTAGTCACTTCGGCTTGTCCGTTTGTTTGAGGGTGATAGGCTGTCGAGACCCGGTGATAGACCCCATATCTTGTTAAAAAAATTTCGAGTTGATGGTTGCAAAAATGGGTACCCCTATCACTTATTAATGCTTTAGGTGTGCCAAAACGAGAGAATAATTTTTTCAGAAATCTTACCACAACTCTTCCATCATTTGTTGGAAGTGCCTCGGCTTCGGCCCATTTAGACAAGTAGTCTACTGCCACAAGTATATATTTGTTTCCTTTCGATGGTGGAAAAGGTCCCATAAAGTCGAGTCCCCACACATCAAAAATTTCACAAACAAGAATGCCATTTTGTGGCATCTCATTTTTGGAAGAAATATTACCTGCTCTTTGGCAAGCATCACATGTCTTAACAAGACTTTGGGCGTCTTTGTAAATGGTTGGCCAATAAAATCCTGAATCAAATACCTTTCGTGCGGTACTAGCGGCACCATGATGCCCTCCGTATGGACCTTCATGACAATGGCGGAGAATTCTTCGTGCTTCGCTACCATGTACGCATCGTCGGACGAGTTGGTCGGCACACATTTTGAAAAGATATGGATCTTCCCAAAAGTAGTGTTTCACATTGGCAAAGAATTTTTTTCTTTGATAATGTGACCATCCTTTTGTGACTATACCGCTAGCTAGGTAGTTAGCATAGTCGGCGTACCATGGATCTTCCTTATATTCCACCATTTCCAGGGACTCGGTTGGAAATTTTTCGTTGATTTGCTCGTCCCTGGTTGCCTCCAAAGCTGGGTCTTCTAAGCGCGAAAGATGATCTGCTGCGGTATTTTCAGCTCCTCTTTTGTCTCTGATTTCAATGTCAAATTCTTGGAGGAGTAGAATCCACCGAATCAAACGTGGTTTTGCGTCCTGCTTCTTGAGAAGATATCGAATGGCTGCATGATCTGTATAGACTATAGTTTTAGAAAGAACAAGATAAGAACGGAATTTATCAAAAGCAAATACCACAGCTAGTAATTCTTTTTCAGTTGTTGTGTAATTTTCTTGTGCATCATTAAGTGTTTTACTAGCATAATAAATTGGGTGGAAATGCTTTTCTTTTCTTTGTCCCAAGACAGCTCCAACTGCAAAGTCACTAGCATTACACATGATTTCGAAAGGAAATTTCCAATAAGGCGCTATCATGATAGGTGCATTGACTAACATCTCTTTTAAGGTTAGAAATGCTTGGTTGCAATCCTTGTCAAAGATGAAAGGGGCATCTTTTTCAAGTAATTTCGTTAGAGGCCTTGAGATTTTTGAAAAGTCTTTGATAAATCGTCTATAGAATCCGGCATGCCCTAGGAAACTTCTGATAGCTCTTACGGAGGATGGAGGTGGTAATCTAGAAATGGTATCTATTTTGGCCCGATCCACCTCCATTCCTTCGCTCGAGATCTTGTGACCGAGCACTATTCCCTCAGTTACCATGAAATGGCATTTTTCCCAATTAAGGGCGAGGTTAGTTTCCTCACATCGGGATAGCATTCGTTCAAGGTTATCGAGGCATTGGTCGTATGAATCCCCAAAGATAGAAAAGTCGTCCATGAAGACTTCCATTGTCTTTTCTATCATGTCATGGAAGATGGCTACCATGCAACGTTGGAATGTTGCGGGGGCATTACATAGACCAAACGGCATGCGTCGATAAGCAAAAGTTCCATAGGGACATGTGAAAGTTGTCTTTTCTTGGTCTTCGGGTGCTATCGGGATTTGAAAGTAACCTGAAAAACCATCCAAGAAACAGTAAAATTTATGACCGGATAATCTTTCTAACATTTGATCAATGAAGGGCAAAGGAAAGTGGTCTTTTCTTGTTGCTTCATTTAATCGTCTATAATCTATACATACTCTCCATCCTGTGACGGTTCTCGTTGGTATTAATTCATTCTTTTCGTTAGTTATCACCGTCATACCTCCTTTCTTTGGAACTACTTGGACGGGACTCACCCAAGGACTATCGGAGATAGGATAGATAAGTCCGGCGTCAAGTAGTTTGATGACTTCGTTTTTAACCACTTCTTGAACGTTTGGATTCACTCGACGTTGTGGTTGTATGACCGATTTGTAGTCATCATTCATCAAAATTTTGTGTGTGCACATAGAAGGACTAATTCCTTTTATGTCTACATGTTTCCAAGCTATTGCATTTTTATGTTTTTTCAAAAGACTAATTAATTTTTCTTTTTCTAAGCTATCTAATTTAGACGAAATAATTACAGGTAAATTACCCTCTTTGTCTAGAAAAGCATATTCCAAACCTTTTGGAAGTTCTTTGAGCTCAAGTGGTGGGTCTTTAGGAGACTCCTTATTTGATTGCTCATTTCGATCAAGAACTTTAAAAGTTTGTTATATGGCGACATCTTCTTCAACAAAGTGGTCAATCTCTTCACTTGTATCGGGTGGTTCATCTTCATCTTCAATTAGGGGGTCATTATTGCCGAATGGATATTTCATTGACCGTTCGAGATCGAGACTTCTTTTAAATGCCCCTAATTGAAGAGGTAGATTGTTGAACTTCTGGTTTTTCAAAGCTTCGTGTATTTTTACAAATGGTCGTCCCAACATTAGAGGAGCGTCATCTAGGATGACAAAGTCGGTCGGTATTACCAATTGATTTGTTTGAACCAAAACATCTTCAACTATACCGATTGATTTTATTACTTTCCGATTGGATAGAAAAATGGGTATTTGAAGTGGAGAAAAATCACTAATACTTAATTTTTCGAAAATGTAGTTAGGCATTATGTTAACACAAAGATCTTTATCGATTGTGACGTTACTAATAAATGAATTTTGAAAGAAACATGGAACCGGTGTAATGTTAATTTCAAATGGGTCTTCTTTTATTAGCGACGTTTAATCATTGGTTAACTTAACACTTACCGTTTCGTCAATTTTAGTGTTAGTGTTTAACTCTTTTGAAAACTTAGCATGAGTGGGTACTAAACAATGATTTTCAAAAGAAGGTGACAAGAGATTAATTTCTTCAAAATTAGACTCTTCTTGTATTTTAACGTTGTCGGACTCACCTATTTCGTTGTTTAACTCATGTGTCGGTTTTTCACTTATTTGTTCTTCCATTTTTACAATTTCAGTTATCTCTTCATTTTTTTAATTCTTCTCTTGCGCGGGACTCCTCTTCCCTTGCGCGAGATTCTCTTATACAGCGATCGATAACTCTTATGTGTTCTAATATCCTATCAGTCACTTCGGTTATAGAAAAAGAATCGGTATTTTCTAAGCTTGAATCCGGTTGTTCGACCCTTTGTTCCTCATAATACCCATATGAAGTCAATGGTTCGCACCATTGTTCTTCATTGTAAGCATATGATGGATAAGGTTCGTAATTTTGTTCTTCATAATACTCATATGAGGTGGGTTGTTCACGCCAAGGTTCCTCATAGTAAGCATACGAAGGTGGTGGCTCATATCTTGGTTCCTCAAAGTATGAGTATGAAGGCTCATACCTTGGTTCATCAAAATATGAGTATGAGGGAGGAGGTTCATACCTTTGGTCTTCATAGGATGTGTATGAAGTTGATGGCTCGTACCTGGGCTCCTCATAGTAGGTGTATGAATTGGATGGTTGATATGAGTGATTATTTTGAACCGATCGTGCGTTACGACAATTAGTGCAATAATTACCCCTATAATCATCCTCCTCATAGGTGTAGTTGTAACCTCCTGAGTATTGATCCATAAGAATCACTCAGCAGACCACAACTGAGTCTCGAGATCAGAAAACAAAAATAAAAACGGAAACAGAGGCTGGACACGGCCCCGTGTTCAGTGAGCACGGCCCCGTGTTCAGGATCTGTATCTGGGCGTTTTAATTAAATTTACTGATTTCGTTGAGCACGGGGCGTGTTCAGTGAGCACGGCCCGTGTTCAAGCTACTGTTACTGGATGTTTTTATGAAAATGTGCAGCACGGCCCCGTGTTCAGTGAACACGGCCACGTGTACAGGTTACTGTAAATGCAAATCTAAACTAAAATGCAGAAAAATGTGCGCGCGTTTTAAAAGGTTTTTGAAAAACTGATTAGGTCGTCGATTTTAAGCTTTCTTAAAATCCTTGTGTCCCCGGCAGCGGCGCCAAAAACTTGATGCGTGTGAAGTGTTATATATTTTAGGTGTATATTTTAAGCCCCTTTAACACTTATTTTTAGCCAAGTTTTAAATTTATAAAACACGATATTTCACTAACACTAAACACACATATGGGCAAGTGCACCCATCGTGAGCGTAGTATAGTGTTGGTAAGATACCGAGGTCGTCCAAGGACACAAGAGCTTTTAGTACCGGTTTATCCTCAACGTCTAATCAAAATAAAAAGGTTTAGAAAAATGTTTTAAACTAAGAAAAGTAAAAACTAACTAAAATGCTGAAAATAAAAACAGATAGACAAGATGAATCACTTGGTTCCGACTCGTATCTAGTGTAACCTTTGATTATTTTCGCACTTTTGCACTATTTTAAGAGATTATCTTAGTTATTGTAGTAGGCCCCTCTTTTGAAGGTGACGTTACCCTCACCCCAGTAGTTTGAGTCAGCAAGGATACAATCCTAAAAGGGTGGATTATTGGAAGATAATTAATTAAGTTATTAATGCAAATTATGGTAGGCCCCTCTTTGGAGGTGACGTTACCCTCGACTAAGTAGTCTGAGTCAGCAGGGATACAGTCCTAAATAGCCGGGTTATAGTATTAATAGTAGTTAACTTATGAGGGGATCAAAGAGTTTGGACCCCCGCCATCCAATACCGCTAAGTATTGAAGGAGGTCCTACTAAATTTGACCCAGGTCCATTGCAGGACCTCTAAACGCTGAACAATGGCAAGACCTTTACCAAACCGTTCCCTTAACCCCCGACCAGGTAGCCAACATACCTCCATATAGACCGTGGAGATATGAATGGTGAAAATCTTTTATTTTATATAGACAGTAAAATAATTTCAAGACACCACGGACAAACGATAAAGAAAGATCACCTTCAACATAAGCAACTAGTTATTAAAGTCATTAATACGAAACCAAATAAAAAGTGCGAAAAGATTAGAAATAAAAAGTATTACACTAGACACTTTGTCTTCACCAAGTGATGTAAGAGACTTAGGCAAACATGGCCTTGATTATCAAGAACTCTTACGATCAATCTTGGATCCCGAGACGACTCACACACTCTACGATGGACAATGGATGATGGTGGTGGATGATGGTGTTATGGTGGTGGTGGGTGGTGGGTGAAGTGTGAGAGAGGTGATGTGCCAAGGGATGGTTTGAGCTTGAGCCAAGCACTTCTATTTATAGGCTGAACAGAAGCTCGGGCACGGCCCCGTGTCCACATCCTTCTCTTTCTTCATTTAATGCAGCTTTGTCTTATTAGTTGACCACGCCCCCGTGTCCGCTGAGCACGACCCCGTGTGCAGAAGAATCTTTGTACTATGAAGATTTGCCTGGATTGTGCGAATCTTATAGTTGACCACGGCCCCGTGTCCGCTGAGCACGGCCCCGTGGTGGGCAATAGAAGCTTCTATCACTTTGTCTTTTCTGCTGTCACTTGGGCACGCCCCCGTGCTGGCTGAGCACGGGGCGTGTTCAGGCTTCTGATCTCTTGTTTTGCTTGGGAAGATGCTGTCGTGGGGTCGGGCATGTCACATTCTGTTCCTTTTCTTGTATTTATGTTAGATTTTGATGTCTTTTTGCTTCTTTTGTTAATTTGAGCTCATTTAATCCTGAAAATACAAAAGGAAGACAAAAGCACACTTTTCCCAACATTAGTACTAAAAAAGGGTTAGTTTTATGCCTCATATGATGAAATTTATATGTTACATTTTGAACACATCACTAAGCCTTCCTAATCGTGCATAGGACTTCAGTAAGTATGCTTAACCTTTCTTAGTTAAGTTTTTGCTTAGTTTTAGCTTAAAAGTCAAACCGTCGTAATTACCATTTGACTTAGCGATTAATCATTGATGGTCCAGTGATTAGTCGAATTGAAAGTAGTTATAAGTTGGTAATTATGTGGGCATTAAACCCTTAAAAGGGCACCCTCTGATTCACACTCTAACTAGACCATTTGTCGGGTCAAAGTTGATTAGAAAAAGTCAACAGAATACTAATCTTCGAATTAAAGCATAATTAACAATGCAGAAGGCGTATAACCTATTTTATCACTCATATAACTTGGTAATAAGTATAATAACTGGTCTAAGCTTGTTTGATCCGACAATTTTCTGTTTAGACCCGGTTCGGAACCGAAAGTCGCAAAACTTTGACTTTTGCTTTGACTTCAGTTCTGACCCGATTTAGATAGGTTTGGAAATGCCTTAGGACTTCCTTAGGACCAGGTTACATGTTAGTATAACCCTCTGTGATTGGTTCGTTGATTGTCCGATTCGTTTACACGTTTCCGTTAAATGCTTAAAGTTGACCCTAATGCCCTTTTGACCATAAAACGAGAATTTTGAAAATGTGAAAGGACAATAATCTTTGTTACTGATTTATAAACATGTCCCTAAATTTTCACATCAGTTGGGGGTCTAGATTAGGAGTTATGCTCATTAGCGTAATTATAACGCCTTTTAGTAATTAAACAGCGCAATTAGCATAAAGCCTATCTAAACCCAATTTTTGACACCAAACCTTTTACCTGCTCATAACCTAAGGTTATGGCGTTGATTCGGTAAATACCGATTATACCCTTTTCGGTCATAAAATGAGTTCTACATAGTATTTTGACACCAATCCAATTACTACTGATTTTATATAATAAATAAAGTATTTTGAACTTTATAACCTGATCAGAAAACTCAGATTTCCTGTATATCCCGGAAATCGCTTAAAATGACTTTTTACGCGTATTAAACGCATAGTTTGGGTTTAAAACCATTTTGCCATATAAGACTTATTATCAACTGATATGACCTATTAAAATAAGTTATTTTACTGATGTATTCGGACCCGAATCTCAGAACTTCATTTAAACTCTTTTATAACCTTTAAAATGACCAAAATACCCCTACGGGGCTTATTTTGAGATTAAACTCGTTTTGGGCATAATGGAAGGTATCCTACTGATATCGCAACATATTTAAGGAATATTAACTTAGGAAACCTGTATATGACTCTTTTGGTTACTCGTTACGCACTTGTCGCGTTCGGATCGACTTATGTGACTAGTTTGCATATATTAGCCGAAACGGGTCAGACCATATCTTTTTGGTCTCAAAATCCAGAATGTGTTTAAGTTACCCATATTAAGCAAGCATACAAGCTTGTCGGGTCAAAACCACATTCTAAACCGGTATTCGCTTTATCATGCGTTTGATCCGTGTCTTCCTTTTGAAAACTAACCGGTCTAAGTCTAAGCTTAATTAAAGACCCGTTAGGAATCTAATAGGTTAATAAAACCTTCGTTCCAGATTAAGAGCCCCAGTAGAAGTACTTGTGCTTGCTGATTTGAATATACGGCTGAGTATAAATTGCATTACTAGCTCAGGTAAATACTTTTAACTTATTTTCCCTATACGGGCTTGGGATACAGTATTATAATAATACCGCTTGGTCGGGTATTGAATGTTTAATCGTATTGTGATTGAATTATTGAGGTAACCCGCTTTAATCTGTATTGTTTGAAATAAAAGCCTTTAGGAGTTAATGACCATGTCCCGGATATCCCTGACATCATTGTATTATAAAATGGCCACGCCTTAAGCACGGGGTGTAGGCATACACTTAACAGTTGCCTAAGGGAAACGGTATCTCACTCTCTTGTGGGCCTATACTTGTGGTGTGTCTGTTAATCTTGACTCGGTTTCTACATCGGGCCCTGAACGTACAACGAACATGTAAATCTGTATACAAGATTATTTCTATATAATTGTCCCAAGTTATAAAAGATATGTTGTGCATTGTGCATTCAAATCAATTTTATTAAACATTTTCAAATGAGTCGGTTAATTGTATTTACCAGTGAAAACTGACGTATTTTCCACAAGGTTAAGTGACAGGTACTGAACGTAATTGGCTGGAAGCTCAGGGCGTTAATAAGGAATCTTGCAAGTTCTAGGCGTCTAAAGTCTGTTGAACAATGTTTATGTTTTAAGATTCGCCTGTGGATCCTTTACTTTCCGTTGTAATACTTTGATATTACGTTATATTCGGATTGTAATATATTTATCTTTTGCTTCCGCTGTGCATTTGTATATTGTGTTGTTTGACTATGATGATATCAACTACGTCACGATACTCCCCACCGGGCCCACCGGTAATACGTGGAAATATCGGGGTGTGACATTCAACTTTCACTGTCTCGTATTTATCTCATCTAAAAATGTACTAACGTAATATTATGTTTTGGTAAGTCAGGCAAACTCTGCCGGTCAGGAACGTTCGAGTGGGCAGTCAAAACGAGTTTGTATCAAAATAGTTTAAGGTCATTACGGGGTCAAATCAAAGTGTGTTCGGGGGAAAATGTCATTTTAAAAAAAGTATCAACTCGATTCCGGTCCAAACAGTTTACAGCCAAAATGAATTCGGGTTGAAATGAATCGTCCTAAAATAAATAAATAAAAAACTAAATAACTCCCCAAGTATATTTTATTTATGGTGTCTAATGGTGAAGGTGACTCGGGGGATGGAGGCAATAGCGACGGGCATGTCCGGGATGGTGGAGTTTCGGTGGTGGGTCCAGCGATGGTGGGGGTGAGGTGGGGGTGCACTTGAAAACAAGTCGGTGGTTGAGACAAACAATGGTCATAGGTTGTGGTAATCCTTTTGGACCCTTTTAAATTTAAGGGTTTTATAATTGTTGTTCATTGTAACAAGTTAACTCATTTAACTAAACCCAAATTGACTCATTGACTAATTTGAGATGATTTAAATCTATATTTTTTTGAACGGTAAGGAACGACGTGTGAACCACCGTGACACCGGGCGCTGGGCCAAGGTCGACTACTTGACCGACGCTAGCCCTTTGGCTCTCCCAGATGCGCGGAAACCTGACATCCATCCGCCCGAATGCACGACAGTGGAATAATCGGTAAAACCTCACCTCCCATCCAAGACGAACCGACCCCACCTTTGTTCGCCCTTCACCTGGATGCCGCAGAAAATAACAGGGAGAGTGGAAATCGAACCTGTGCCACAAGAAACACCTAGTCTTTTCACAACCACTCCACCACTACCTCATTGGCGATTGAAACCTGTATACAATTTGTTTTTCTTTTTCCAAATCAAATCAATCTAACTCTTTTAGAATTTGTCATGATTACCTAGCATTACGTTACAGGACACCGTGTATTTTTTAGATATATTTTTTTGGAAAAGGTTTTTAGAATAATTACTTACAAGAACTACATTACAATCGTTTATATATTTAAAGTAATGACGTTAAGTATAAGCTCAAAACATTCATTTGTATGTTATGTCGAATATGAATAATTTGTTGAGCAAACAACTTAATTTTTGATGTTTTAATTGTTAGAAGTTCATCCAAAGATTACAGTTTGTTACTTGTAAAATATAAAGTACTAATTATATATTTAAACCACATTGCAGTCATAACATAGTACCTTCTTCTTTGTATATGTATTTTTTGGTAACTCATCCACAATCGGGACATGTTGGGGAATTTTGTAAACAAGGATAATCAGAAAGGCGTGTAATCACTCTCAGATCAAATGATTTTGATGGTTCTCTCGAATAATTCAATCGGATACAACTCTGATTGAGAAATTGAACAACAATTTGTGTGTGTTGCAAATTCGCGAATGAACTAGAACTGTGACAAAAAACTGTCTGAGAATCATGATTTTTTTACATTTTTCAGGTAAACATTATTTTTAAGTAGATGAGAAAAAAAATCAACAAAAAGTTTCATCCAATTTTTTTTTTTCGAACGGTGGCTATTTTATAAAAATAGAGGGGGTGGGGCCAGAAAGGAACTGGAAATCTCAAACAAAAAGAAACAAAAAAGAAACGAAAAGATTACTCGATTATATCTCTAACATTAAAATCTCGCCATCTCTCCCAAACTAAGTTCGCATATGGAGATCTTTGTCTAAACACACGAATGATTCTTCTTTTATCGATTCCGCCACCCTTAAAACTTTGAACGGCATGTCTTCAAAAATTAAGCCGTTTTTTGCCTTCCAAATATGCCAAAGGGTAGCAAAGGTGATTACTTCCATAACTTTTTTCCAGGCCATTGATCCTTTAATTGAGTGCACTTCCTCCAGAATGTCATTTGCAGAAGCCACTTTACCATTTAGAGTCACTTTTACCCACATGCTTACATGCCACCAAACGGCTCGCACCATAACACAAGATATAACAACCCTCAAAAAACGCCCTAAATTACACCCCGTATACGAGAACCAAACCCGTATAACCTTAGTTTTTATTAAAATCAAATAAAACAAAGTTTTTGGGTAACTCGCGGGGCGCGACCCGAGACTTACTTGGCAGACACCCAACGTGCCACGTGGCACGACACACGTCAAGGCTAGACTGGTGACTAACCAGATCTAGCTGTAGCTAGGTCTGCCTCGCGGGGCGCGAGAGAACCGGAGAGGCGAGTCGCGGGGCACGAGGGAGGCATAATTTCAAGTATAAAAGGAGCCTTTCAGCTTCAGTCTTCATCGTTCAATTCTTCTTTCTATCTCGCCTCTATTATAGCTAAAAGTAGCTCGGTATTATACCCCTAAAATGTAACACCCCGAAAACGGGTTTGGTAATCAAACCCCGTTAATACTAAGAGACGGGTAAAGTACCGTTAATGGTGAAAGTAACCCGATAAATATTAGGATTTGAACAAATAATCCTAATATTAAATACAATGTGAATAAAAGCTTTTAAGGAAGTAAGTTTATAAGAAGGCCCGAGCTAACGAGACTTAAAATATAACGGGTTATAGCTTCCCGAACCCACTAAATTAACTAGGAGTAATTAACCTAGTTAATGAGGTGTAAATAAGTAAATAAAATATGGAGTTCTAGTTCCTAATAATTAAAATAAAACTTGAGGGACCAAAACCGTTAAAGAGGAAACAAGTTATATTTAATAAAAAAAAATATACACCACACACACAAGGTGTGTGTGTGGATCGATCATCAGGGGCGACCAAGAGGGTGAAACCCTAAACTCTCACAAATCCATCAAATTGAAGGCCCAAATGGAGTCTAAATTCACAATTGAACATGGATTAATGATCACCCAAGCTAGGGGATCATAAGGTATGTAAAATCTTGATGTTTGGTGAAGTTGTAAAAATTGGATAATCATCCTAATCGCGAATTAGGCATGGATTAGAGAAGCTATGGCTAGATTAGTGATGTATACTTGCTTAGGAACGAAACCCTAAGTGAAAATCATACATAACATGCTATGAATTGAAAGACTTGATGAGTTAACACACTTAGATAAGTGGGTTTTAATGTTATGATAAAATTTATGATATAGCTATGCTTAGAATCAACATGCATGATAACAAATAGAAAGTGTTTGATTAAACCATGAAATTGGGTACAAGATCATACTTCTCATGAAATGGGTTTAGTATGATATAAAAGAATTGATGTTAAGATCGTGATATAGATGCTTGAAATCATGTTACCTAGTAGTTAGTGTGTAAAATTTGAAGTTCGTTAAGGGTTCGGACGAAATGCCTAAGTGAAATTTAATAAAACAAATGTGCATTGAATAAGTCGATAAGTCGATTGACTTTAAAAAGTCAAACCGACCAAGTGTATGAACGAATGATAAATTCGACATAAAAGCGTAGGATGGTTTAGTTGTAAATGATTATGACTAACCTAACCATCTTACAATTACAATGATAGTTTGACGCTTGGCAAGCTAGGTGAAAGCTTGGGGAAGGAAGCGGGTCAAACGAATCAAGAATGAAGGAAAAGCGAAATTCGGATGCAAGGTAAGTATAGCTTACACTAGTCTTAAATTGTGGAATATTCTCTTATCATATCAATTACGAATGAGATAACTAAACAATTAAAATATGATGTTCCGTCGTGTAGTCGTACGGAACAAGATAATCAAAGATGAAAGAAACCATAATAATGGTTAAAAAGAAGTAAATCGATAATTCGGTCATATTATGACGAAAGGAAAAATGAACTATTAATGGTTATCTATTATGGTAAGCCAAAACAAATAATAAGGGCAAAACAGTAATTTAGTCACACGTTGACAATAACCGATAGTTTAAAAAAAAGACGCTTTTCCGCGTAAGACATAAAGAGTCGAAAGTGGTAGTAAACGATTTATAAGTAAAATGACCGTACGCTGTTGAACGGAACGAGTCATGTAGATGAGATGATAATAAATATCATATCGCAAAGATAAACGGTCAATTCGGCCAAACGGGTCAAAAGGTGTAGACATCACCTTTTGAATATATCGACTAATGATTTTTGTCGAGTTATATGCTTACAGGAATAGATATCCAATGGGTACTCGCATCTTTCTTAATTAGCGATTACAAAGCAAGGTATTAAAACCAGGTTAATAAGTTGATCCGAGCCAGGTATGTATAATAGATCAACTCATCATTTAGAACTTGAAGTTCTATGAGAGTTAGGCAAAGTAAAAGGGACATTCGCTTACCTTAAAAGGTAAACCGAAGGATTTAAATTATAGACAGAGTGTTTTGAAAACAAGATTTGGTTAAAAATGAGATTTTGGGCGTGCATGGCTTAAGCAAGCCCTTCGTCGTAAAAGAAGGGTTAAAAATGACCAAAACGCCATTGTAAGTGAAATTAAGCAAGCAACCCTTAGAAGTCGCTTGAAAACGAGTTTTATAATCAAGTCAATACTTAGAATAAGTATAAAAGCGAAAGATGTAAATCCTTGGTCAAAAGACTCTATATGAGTCTTTGTCGTAAAATGATAATCCGAGGGGTAAAAGTCGGATTATATAGATCGCCACATTAAATCCATCACAAATATAGTTGTGATGGAAGATCATTTGATAAATAATGTGGAAATAAGATGCTAGGAATAAACGAGTGTGAATTATGCGTAAAAGTGCTTAAATGCCCTTAACGGGTCAATTAAACATCTAAGTAAAAAACGGGTTTAAGAATGTATATAAACCCGTGATTTGAATCTAATATGACAACAACATGGAAATGATGAGAATTTAGAATCAAACAACATGTTTGTTTGATAAAATCACGAACGGGTAAAAGTTTGGTAAAAGGGTAATAAGCCCGAAGACTTAAAAGTCTTAAATTTTGTTAATCCGGATGTTGGATTTTAACTCCATATGATGGAGAATCAAATTACAATCACGTAGGAAGAAACGGTAGGTCAAACGGATAAGCGAATTAAAAGTTATGAAGGTTTCCGTTTTAGAAAACGGCAAACTTGGAAAATCCTGCAGAGGCCACCGTAAGTTACGGTAGCTACCGTAACTTACGATAAACCCCCTGCTTTACGGTGGGAATAATCAACATTCAGGGGCTACCGTAAATTACGGTAGCCACCGTAATTTACGGTAGACCCTGTAACATAATGTATTTTAATCAATTTCGTTTCCCGGACTCGTTTTGACACGTTTTAAACCCCGTATGACTAAAGCATTTCATGTTTATGAAATGTAGGTACATTTTGGATGCCGGAAGACAATCAAGCTCATTGAAGAACCGAACACTATAAAGATACATGCTTCCGCACATTGCCCGTCGTAAATTTTAAACGACGAATGCGATCACGTTATGTTGAATAACTATGATTTGAAAAAGGTTTTAATAAATTCGTATTTCCGATGTATATGAAATCTTAATTACATGATTGTTTTCGTAAAATATACGTTAAACCTTGAATTATAAGAACGGGTGTTACATAAAACACGAAGCTCTGCCTCATTGTAAGTATTTTAACCCCCGATCACTAATTCGTTACCCTACCTGATTGATCTAGGGCTCCGTAACGCATGTCGAGGCTTTGCCTGACTAAGTTCGTTGGAGTTCTGTCTCGTGTTGTATGGCTAAGTGACTTGGGTTATCTTACTAACACGTGTGCATTGTCTGTTTTTAATAGAAAATAATTAAGAGAAGCAACAGGAAGCTATAGAATTACCTAAGTCTACAAAGTGAGTCATTCTCTTTTTCTACCAAACTGTTTTTACAAAACCTCAAATATTTTCAGTTATACTTACAGTGATTGAGTCTTTGTATTCTACAATTGCTATCGATATGTGGGGTTTTGTATACACTACTATAAAGCGTTACTATTGGACAAAGCCAATGGTAATAGGACCACAGTCATGGAACTGCCAACATGACAAATACTGAATGAGTATATTGGTAGATATAAACATTGTAATCGCTCTCTATACTGTAAAGTTATAAAAGTTTGTTTTGATTAAACTGGGATGCACTCGCCAGTATTTCTTGCTGATAAAATCTTTTTAAAACGCGTTTCAGGTAACTTAATGTGAAGCTATAAGAAGCCAGCTATGGAGCACTAAAGCCTTAAAGAAGTAGCTATAAAAGTTACCTAAATAAAAGTTTATGTTTTCAGCAACTAGGGTTTATCCCTATAAATGTATTATCAATGAAACATGGGTTTTATCCTATTTATTAATTATAAAAGTTTGGTGTTTTGAAACTCTGAATTCCTAACTACGATCCTGATGTCTCATTTCCGCTGCAAAATTAAGAAACACCGACACCACCAGCTGTGTCTCGCGGCGCCCGCTTCCGGGGTAGGGTTCGGGGGCTGCGACAGAAGGTGGTATCAGAGCCAAACCACTGGTTTAAGCCATTTAAGTGTTCTTTTAATACCTAAATTTTTACCAATTGTGTTAGGAAATAACTTATGTGTTATTCTGTGTGAATATGTATATTATTATTTTGTGTTATTTGACAATTTCTAGTTTACAGTATGAGTGATCAAGGTACCTCTGACGCCTACCGTAAATTACCTCATTCCCCAAAGAATGAAGGAACTTCCCAGTCAAACCCATGATATACTGCTGATTCCGAGGGTGCCTTTGTTTTCAAAGCAAAATCCGAGGAACCATTTTCCCCTAAAAAGAGAGGTTGGTTTAGTAGAGGAGCTTATGAAAGGAGGAAAAGAATGAAAAAACTCCAACAACGCAGGATAGTAAATAGAGAAAGAAATACCCAAAACCAGGAAGCTAGACCCTTATGGGAGGAAGAGTTGGATAGTCAACTAGCAAATTTTAACATGGTTGGAAATGTAGAAGTTGAAAATGTAGAAGGAGAAATTAATCTCAACCAAGTAGCTGAACCACAACTTCTACCCTTATTTCTTAACCAACCCATGGAACTAATTAAGGGTTCCCCTTGGGTGTATATATAGAGAGATAACTAGAGAGATTAGGGTTAGACAAACACAATAACAACATTACTCTCTAAATTCGCCTAATCTCTCTCTCATAATCGTGTTCATCAAGAACACCTAAACCCCATCAGAACCGTACACCCCAAACGTAAACTCGACCAAGCTGACAATCATGTCGTCTACATCTATCCCCGATCCGGTTGCTGGCTTACCAGGTACACTTCTACATGTTTTCTATTACATACTTACAGAACTGATCAACATGTGGTATTAGAACATATGTTGCTCAAATCAGTTCCATTACATACTTACAGAATTGGTCATCAACTATACTTTATCAAACATTACTTTCATAATTTTAGAACATCTCATATGACAAAGAAAAATATAATGTACTCTTTATTCAATATATTTAGGAATTTGTAGTGGTATTTGGTTTATTATGCACATATAAGTATGTACAAGATAATTTGTGAATTGTGAATGTTCAAAGACCAGAATTGTCTTGGCGATTAAAAAGCAACGGTCAAGACAACATTTTTGGCCCGTGACTTTGACTTTTATAGACTCAATTGGTCTTGGTCAAACAATTTGCCATTCTGTTATTTGCACAAAACAATATAAAATATGTCTCCTAGACAAGGGACAAATGATCTCCTTTAATTAAATTAAGAGGAGTTTCAAAGTTATGAAAGTACTTAGATTAATAATGACTTTAATGCAGTTAATGACCTTTTCAATGCAGTTTTGGTCAACTATGTCTTCAAATATAGAAGCACTTTAACATAGTATATTTTGTATTAGATGAATATGATGACACTTTTCTTATCAATATTGAACAAATTCACATAAATTCAACTTGAAGAAAGAAGAAATGGCAATTCGCCAACATGAAGCTAGAATAGCAAATAACCATGGGTCATCCTAGAGGAGAGAATTGTTAAAATTTAACCAAGATCGAATCGAGACCAAACAATTGTACTCAAATTTTCCAATTTTTTTCTTTTACATACGGTGTTATTAGTGTAGTTCATACTCGAGTATAAATGTACGACAAACTTCCCAAAGGTTCAACTTAAGGCTATGCATTATGGAGGGGCTCTTTTTAAGCTTTATCGAGAAAAAAAGTGTTGTCATGTGGCGTCACATAGATATGTTTTTTTCACACTTCACACCACCAAGGTAGTTTTGTGAGGCTTTATTGGGGCTTTATGTGAAATGTGGTATTAGGTTGAGATGACAAGATATGATTGGGTGGATATATTATTTAATATTAAAAAAATCTAAATATCACCTTCCGCTTCCCACGCCCGCGAATTGCCCCAAGCCCCCACCTGCGCCTAGTTGGTGCCCTTATGTAACGGTGTTCACGTCCCTTGGTGTGCTGATATGGCTTTGATGACGCCTCTTTAAAGCCCCATAACACATGGTTTAACATGATAGTACTATCTTCTAGGAATTTAGGTTACTAAAATAAGGATGTAGACTTTATAGACTTCAACTATAAAAAAATATAAGGCACACAATTAGTCAATCCACTTGTTTTTTTATATTATAGTTAGAAAGTTAGCTTATTTCTAAACTTGTTCACATTATATATTCGGGGTTTTTAATCATAACAAGACATTAGCATAAATAATCAAGTTAGGATAACAATCCAATCCAAAAATGGGTAATAAATAGACACAAATGGTGTTATTTTGTGACCGACTCAATAGTCAATGCTATGATTTCCCACTTTTTTGGGTAATAAACAAAAGTATTTAAAAAATTATTATAAAGGCTATTAGAACATAACCTCTTGGGGTATGATAAGAGTACATCTCCTTTGGTATCAATTCCAAATTTGTGTAGGTCTATTTATGTGACAAGTGACTAAGTAAGAAAGTTTGTAACAACTTTTCTCAAATATAAAAAAATATATGATTTTAAGGCATGAATGACATTAATTTGTTATGTTAGGAACTTAGGATACATAAGTTATTGTGTTTGGGTTGTAACAAGTGATATTAGCACATTAGCTCTAAGGGTGTAGTGGGTGTGATACTCATGCGTCTTAGGGGCCTTAGCTCTGACATGTAAGCGTGCCAAGAACGTCAAGTGTTTATTTTTTTGAACGACAAATTTGGACCACTAACGGACCACTGACGGATTAATGGAGTATCATCGTGTCACCAGCAGAACCACACGATTATATCCATCTCCACTAGGCAATAATGTCTAGACACCAATTCAGAAGGAAACCCAATAAATTTGGGAAACCCCCCTTGTAGGAATCGAACCCGAAACCTAATGGTCTTCAAGCCTTATCTCACATTAAAGATGCCCCTAGGCTATAAATCTATAATGTCTCTTAGTATTTCTCTTATTATAAGTTCTAATAACTAGATTAGGATATAACTTTTTATGCATATTAAGTTAAAATATAAAATATATTAAATATATTGATTTTGAAACTTTTTGGTTCAGTTAATATTTTATATTGTATCTTACAAACTTGAGTGTTTGGTAGCTAATGAGATCAAAACAATTGGAGTGAAAAGGGGGAAAGCGATCATTGACTACATATTTTTTGGTCTTGAGGTCTCGAACTTGCTTTTAACAAAAGTGGATTTTTTTTCTTCTTATATGGACCCACCGACATATTTGATAAGAACATCATACGTAAATTTTCAAAATGGTGATGCATATATCGAGGTGAGTTTATACGCGTTTTAGATTGAATAACATTAGAGTGTGTATATATTTTTCACTTAAAGGACACTTAAATTTAGAAGTTAACTGGTATTACTACTCTTGTGTTATTCTTGCGTTACTACGGGTGCATAAATTCATGAGAAAAACTAACGTTGATACGTTGTCGTGAACTCGTCTGTTGAACAAAGAGTTGATAACATGCGTAACTTTATGTAGAGTAAATTGTCATTTTAGTCCCTGAGATTTTACCAAAATTGTCACTTTAGTATAAATAGTTTTTTTCTTGCCATTTTAAACCAAATAGTTTTGTTTTCTGCCATTTTAGTCCATGACTTTTGTCATTTTTTGTCATTTTCATCGACCACCACCACCACCTCCCACCACCCACTCCATCACAAACTTCTATCATTACAATTACAAAAAATGGTAGAAAACAAAACTATTTAGACTAAAATGGCAAGAAAAAACTATTTGGACTAAAGTGACAATTTTGATCAAACCTTAGGGACTATAATGACAATTTACTCCTTTATGTAAGAAAAGTGAAACATGGATGTTGAAATTGTCGCAAATCCGTGCATTGTTGCGAGGCGGTTGATAATATACGAAACATTATATTAAAAAACAAAACCAATAAAAAAACTAACGTCAATATGTTGATGAAAATAAGCATCCGTGTGTTGCGACTACTGCGTCGAACCGTGAAAAAGTGCCTTTGAAACATTGACAAAAATAATTGAATTTTCACGCGTTACAAATGTACATTATAATATTTAAACTTCAAATAAAAAAGAAACATTAACGCAAACCCATACATCACGGCTTTACAACTTAAAGACGTGTACATAGGCGCTTAGATAACTTGCATATTATCACACAAAACTCCATTTTAAACGAAACCTACATCAAAACGTAGACAAAAATCATGTCAATATTCAGATTTTTATAAAAATCATAAAAGTTATAAACAAAAAAACTATTATAAAAATCATAAAAGTTCTAAACAAAAAAACTATAAGACAGTTGTTAACTTGTAGATTGCCAATAGAAAAAAAAAAAAAGAAACATTTAAAAAGTCCACGGAATAGGGCTTAACAGGTAGGTTAACTAAAGTGTAAGGGGTCATATTGTAAATTTTGAGGAACAATTCCCTAGGCTAGTGGGTTTATCACGCCACAACAGCGTCACGTAGGTTTCATGTCACATAGGGGGCTTTAAACCACTTCCCTTTAACTTGAATGCAATGGTTTAAAACCTTTTAAAGCCCACATTTATTATATATTAAAAAAGAAAAAAAATGAAAGAAGAAGAAATCATCTGATTGGTTGTTACTCTCTCTCTCTCCTCTTTCACGCCCGCTAACCCACTGGTGGAGACATGCCATAACGCCCCATTTGACGACCAGGAAATGGGGAAGGGGCGCTATAGGGCGCCAAACTTGCTGAGTTAGTCAGACGGTATACCATACCCTCTGGTCTTATAGTGCAATATCCAAAACTATTGAATAAGAGCATTCACATTCCCTCCATCATTTTAGAACTTTTAGTCTAACTAAAAATTATATTTTTTAAAAGATATCTCTCATTTTAAAACCTCTCATATCACATCCATCATTTTTTATATTTATTTTAGAGTATTCATATCTCCTCCACCAATTTTACCATATAAATTAACTAAAAATCATTTCAAAGTTTATCTCTCATTTTTAAAAACCCTTTACATCTCATCTGTTATTTTTATCTTTATCTTACTTACAAACACTTATTTTATTAAATTTCTCGTTTTTATACACTCACAGTAATTTGATGGATGATGAATAATAGCTTTTTGTATATAAAAGTTAATGTAACAACTCTTTAAAATTTAGGTTTTGGGAGATAAATAAAATAGGGGATGGAATGTAGTGTGTTTTTAGAAAAAATAAATAAATTTAAAGATAGATGATGGTTTGATGGATAGAATGTGAATGCTCTTACAAACATTTGATGGATTGGATGTGAATACTTTTACAAACACTTAGTATTATATTTCTTGTTTTTATAAACTCACTATAATTTGATGTAGGATGATTAGGGGTGTGTTTTTAAAAGAAAAAAAAAATAAAACTTAAAGATGGGATGGTTTGATGGATGAGATGTGAATTCTCTAAGAGCATTCCCTTATCTTTAATTTTTGTTTAAAGTCTACTAAAAACTCACCCCATTCCATATATCATTTCTCCACCCAACCCTAAATTATATGAAGTGTAAAGTAAATGGATGATCCTTATGGTTTACAGAATTTTGGAATGGTCTCTAGCTTTCTAAAAGTACACGGATGGTCCTTATGGTTTGCACTTTGTAACGCATTTAGTCTCCAACCAATCAATTTCAAAGGTTTTAGCATTTCAAGTTAGAGACTAAATGCATTACAAAGTGCAAATCACAGAGACCATCCATGTACTTTTGGATAACTAGGGACTAACCAAAATTTTGGTAAACTACAGAGACCATACGTGTACTTTACTCTTATATAAAAAAAAAGATGCTACACTAGCTTTTCATATTGTGATTGCATAAACACGAGAAATATAATAAAATAAATGTTTGTAAGTAAGATAAAAATAAAAATGGTTGATGAGATGTGGGAGGTTTTTTAAAAAAAGAGATAAAATTTGAAAAATATGATTTTAGTTAAATTATAGAGTAGAATATGGTTGAGGGGGTGTGAATATGAAAAGCTACTATAGTTGTTTTTCAAAATACAGGGGTCGGGTACAAAACGATGGATAAGATAAAAACAAGTTTTTAGTATTTTTTTTTTAAATTTTAAAGATAAGAGAGGGGTTTATGGATGGGAGATGAATGATTGTACTTCAGAGCATTCCCAGTAGCATATCTATCTATATTTTACGGGTCATAGGGGTTAAGTTTGGGAATTTGTTATAATTCCCCGCATTAAATAATAACGGAAAGGACTAGATTCTCGGAAGTAACATTCCTAGAAACGGGAGAAAGATGTACGACAAAGAGGAAACGTAAACTAAGAATTTAGTTTTTAGTCAAAAGTAACGATTTAACAAAACATAAGTGGTACGGGGTGACTTAGAGAATTTTAAACACACATAAGGCCGGAGATGGCAAATAGCATACCCGGGTAACGGGGTATGAAGTAACCGGTGACTAACAAGTCTAACCGCCAAAATGAATAAACAATAAAGATAATGGATACAAGCTGAAAAGTAACGGCCTGCGAGGCCTTACACACGAAAGACTTACACTTCAATATAAATGGAAACGTTAGATCGAAAGGAATGAATGAATGCCTTGAAAAACGAAACTAAGTTCGTTTAATCCAAATTAAAGGAACTGTGTAAACAAGGTTTCGAGGACGAAACCTCTTTAAGGGGGGTAGACTTGTAACACCCCGAAAACGGGTTTGGTAATCAAACTCCGTTAATACTAAAAGACGGGTAAAGTACCGTTAGTAGTAAAAATAACCCGGTAAATATTTGGATTTAAATAAGAAATCCTAATATTAAATACAAGCGAATCAAAGTTTTAAGGAATTGAGTTTATAAGAGCCAGAGTTAACGGGACTTAAAATAAAACGGATTATAACTCCCGGGACCCACCAAGTAACTAGGAATATTAACCTAGTTAGTTAGTGTCTTGACTTAATAGAACAAATATGGTTAAAATACCCTTTAAATAACTCGTGTAAAGTTGAGGGACTAAACATGGGCAAATGTAATGAAGTTTAATTAAATCAAAAATTAAAACACAAAACACACATACGTGTGTTGATGTCTGCGATTTCATCAGAGCCACAAGGAGCTCTCAAAACTCAACCCTAAACTTCAAGAAATTCATCAAATTGAAGGGGCAAATCAAGCCCGAATCGAAATCCAAGCATAGATTAGTGATCACCTCAGTAAAGGGATCGTGAGGTATGCGAAATTTTACTATGTGGTTCCATCTTAAATTTTAGATGAACTTGTGAGATTCGAATCTGAGCTTGCATGTTCGTTGTTTGGATGAAATTAGGGATGAAACTATGTCTAGGAGTAAACCCTAGTCATTTATTTGTTGAATTGATGTTCATGGTTGTGAATTCATGATCATACACTCATGTGTCAAGTGGGTTTTGTAGAATTATGCTAAAGACTAGGATTATCTTTGTTAACCTAGTGTATTTGAGCTCCATGAAGAAAATCCAGAATTTTTGATATAAAAATTTGACATGAACATGTGACATGATGCTTAAATCTTGGCTAAATAGTTAGTCAATAACTTGATTGTGAATTATATGAAATCATGCTCATTAGGTGTTTGATATAATGCCTAAGAGAAAAGAAATTTTGAAAATTCGGACTAAAAACGCATATTTGATTTGAGTGGCAAATTATGCGTATTATACTATAAGAGAGTTCTAAACATCTATGGTTGAACTCTATAGGCAAGGAAATCGGAACGTCAAGCGGACAAGTTAGTGGCGATACGCGTTTGTAGGGAACGCTTTGAAGGTACGTAACTACGGTTTCATTACGCTTGATTTTGTATTTTCGCTAGTAGACTTTAAATTAGCATAATACATGAAATTTGCATTTAGTTGAAGTGACGAAGATCACTAGGTAAATAAACGGGTCAAAAGGTGAAATTATCACCCTTTGACAATATCGACTAATGGTTTGTCGAGTTACATGTTTATAGGAATAAATATCAAATGGATACGCACATCGCTATTGCTTAGCGGCTACTAAGGCAAGGTATTGAAACGGGTCAATATATTGATCCGAGCCAGGTATGTATAATGATTCAACTCATCATGTAGAACTTGAGATTCTATAAGAGTTAGACAAGGTTAAAATATAGTTATTCGGTTATCTTTTAGGTAAACTGAATAAATTGAGTTATGATTATGGTGTTTTAGAAGCACATGGGTTTATAAACAAGATTATAGTTAAAAGGTCGGATTTTGGGTCAAACAAGTATTTAAAAGCTCCTTTGTAGTAAAAGAAGGATGAAAATTGACCAAATTGCCCTTGTAAGCTAATTCGAACGAACGACCCTTGCAAGAGGTTCGAAAACGAGTTTTATGATTAAATAAATGCTTAGAATAAGAAAAGATAGTGAAAGATGTAAATTCTTGGGTCGAATGACTTTATATGAGTCTTTGCCGTAAAAAGATAATCCGAGGGGTAAAATTTGGAACATATAGATATCCACATTAAATCCAACACACATATAGTTGTGGTGGAAGATTACTTGATATGAAATGTAGGAATAAGATGCTAGAAATGTATGAAAGTGAGTTCAAGTTCTAAAGTGCTTAAATACCCTTAACGGGTCAAAATAAGCATACGAGCGAAAACGTATTTAAATTGTGTGAGAAACCTATGATTAGAACCTAACATGGTAGATAACATTAATTTGAAGAGGTGCATGTGAAATAAGGATTAAACAAATATGTTTGTTTGATAAAATGCATAAACGGGGTAAAATTCGGTAAAACGGCAAGGAGTCGAAGGCTTAGAAGTCTCAAAATTTATTATGTAGGATGTTGGATTTTAACTCCATTTGATGGAGGATCAAATTACAATCATGTAGGAATAAACGGTAGGTCAAACGGACAAGCGGATTGAAAGATACGAAGGTTTTCATGTCAAAAACGGCAAAATGGGAGGGTCTGATACAGGGGCCATCGTAACTTACGGTGGGCACCGTAAGTTACGGTGGGGGCTGAAAGCATTACGGCAGTTACCTCATGCCTTATGGTGGGGGTATTTTATACCAGGGGCCACCGTAACTTATGGTGCCCACCGTAAGTTACGGTGGAGGCCAATTTCAAGTCTTTGTTTCTGGGATCAAGATATCAATGTTGGAATTTCCTGATTTCCCTGTTTTATTCGATTATTCAACCCAATCTTCCTTGTTATACTAGTTATTTAATTATCAAAACTGACTTTTAAGTTGGTTTTAATCACAGGTGAATGTCGAGAGTCCCGGATGAAGATCAAGCATCGAGCAAGAACCGAACACACGTTAAATGAAGCTTCCGCAATGTTGTTTCGTCGTTATTCTAAAACGGAGAATTAAACCACATTATGTTGTATCACTTTAAATTGTAAAAGTTTTTAATAAACCAGTATTTTAGCGTGAATGTTTAAATAGAAATACTCAGTAATTGTGATTATTTATGGAAATCGCTAAACAAATTTATGGTTGTTACAGATAAAGCGATAAAACATGCGATAAACATCGATTAAACCTTGATTAGTAATAAATACTCCACACAATACAACTAACGTAAAAGCATAAAAAGACTATCTACAAGTCAAAGAAGTCAAAACGGGAATTGAGCAAGGAGAGACAGATCACAATTAGAAATCTTTTCTCCCTTTGACTTCAATCTTGACTTTGACTTTGACTTTCGAAACACGGGGTGTTACAGCCTCCCCTAGTTGAGGGAATTTCCTCCCGAAATTAGGCCGAAGCCGTAACAAACAACTACGGGTACTTCGCCTTCATGTCGCTTTCGAGTTCCCAAGTGAACTCTGCGCCTCGTTTACCTTCCCATCGAACCTTCATAATGGGAATGCGCGAGCGTCTGAGCTGCTTGGTTTGGCGATCCATGATCTCGACAGGCTTCTCCACGAAGTGTAGTGTTTCGTTTACTTGAAGATCTTCAAGAGGTACATACAAATCATGCTCAACCAGGCACTTTCTGAGGTTCGACACATGGAAAGTCGGGTGGACGTTTCTAAGTTCCTCCGGTAGTTCGAGTCTGTAGGCGACTTTTCCGATCCTTTCTAGAATCTTAAAAGGTCCAACATATCGAGGCGTTAGTTTCCCTTTCTTGCCGAATCTGACCACACCCTTCCAAGGTGATACCTTTAGGAGTACGTAGTCGCCAACGTCAAATTCAAGGGGCTTGCGTCGTCTATCGACGTAACTTTTCTGAAGACTCCGAGCTTTCAGCAGATTGTCTCAAATTTGGAGGATTTTGTCAGTCGTCTCTTGCAACAGCTCAGGACCGGTTAATTGCGAGTGCCCGATCTCGTGCCATACAATAGGCGATCGACATTTTCTTCCGTATAAAGCCTCAAACGGTGCCATTTGAATGCTGGAATGATAACTGTTATTGTACGAGAATTCGACTAAAGGTAAGTATGCGTCCCAATTACCACCGAAATCTATGACACACGAACGGAGCATGTCTTCAAGGGTACGAATCGTTCTCTCAGTCTGACCGTCGGTTTGAGGGTGAAATACGGTACTTAGATTAAGCGTAGTACTGAGAGCCGTTTGAAACGTTTCCCATAGATACGAGGTAAACCGAGCATCACAGTCAGAGATGATGTCGCGAGATGTCCCATGTCGACAAATGATCTCATCGGTGTAGATTCGGGCTAATCTTTCTACCTTGTAGTCTTCTCGTATCGGCAGAAAATGAGCAGATTTGGTCAAACGGTCAACGACAACCCAGATGCTATCGTGACCTGATGGCGTACGCGGGAGTTTCGTTATAAAGTCCATAGCTATACTTTCCCACTTCCACATAGGGATCGGGGGTTGTTCAAGTAAGCCAGAGGGTCTTTGGTGTTCAGCCTTGACTTTCGAGCAAGTCAGGCACTTCACAACATAGAGAGCGATATCCCTCTTCATGCCCGGCCACCAGTACTTGTAGCGAAGGTCCTGGTACATTTTATCGGCACCGGGATGAATAGAATACCGAGATTTGTGGGCCTCGTCCATCAAAATCTGTCGTAAATCGGTCCGCTTAGGGATCCAAATTCGGTCCAGATAATGGAATATCCCATTAGAATTATTCACAAGATGGGCTCCATCGTGGTAGATCCTTTCCTTCTTCAAAGTGCGTTCGGTAAAACAAGCATGTTGGGCTTTGCGAATAAGGGTTTCGAGATGATGCTGGGCTGGAACATTATGAGCGCTATGCAAATAGCTTCGTCGGCTTAGAGTATCGGCAACGACATTTGCTTTGCCAGGGTGGTAACGGATCTCACAGTCGTAATCGTTGAGAAGTTCTACCCACCGGCGTTGACGCATATTAAGTTCATTCTGGTCAAAGATATGTTGTAGGCTCCTATGATCGGTGAAGATCGTACACTTGGTACCATACAGGTAGTGTTGCCAAATCTTTAACGTAAAAACAACTGCGCCTAGCTCGAGGTCGTGGGTTGTGTACTTCTTCTCGTGGATCTTGAGCTGACGAGATGCGTAAGAGATAACCATGTCTCGTTGCATGAGAACACAACCGAGACCAAGGTTCGAGGCATCACAATAGACAATGAAGTCGTTGTTTCCGTCGGGTAAAGTGAGGATGGGAGCATTGCAAAGCATATGCTTGAGGGTTTGGAAGGCAGACTCTTGTTCGGTTCCCCAAACAAAAGGCTTGTCTTTATGCGTGAGAGAAGTAAGCGGCACAGCGATTTTAGAGAACCCTTCTATAAATAGGCGATAATAGCCCGCTAGTCCGAGAAAAGAACGGACTTCAGACGGGTTGGTGTAACCCAACTTTTAACGGCTTCGATCTTCGCAGGATCGACGTGAATACCTTGACTATTGACAATGTGACCGAGGAATTGAACCTCCTCCAGCCAAAATTCGCACTTGGAGAACTTGGCATAGAGTCGATTCCCTTGGAGTAATTCGAGAACCAAACGTAGATGTTGCGCGTGTTCGGTTTTCGATTTGGAATAGATCAGGATATCATCGATGAACACGATGACGAAGCGGTCAAGAAATGGTTTACACACGCGATTCATCAGATCCATGAAAACCGCGGGTGCGTTGGTTAAACCGAAAGGCATAACAACAAACTCATAATGGTCGTATAGAGTGCGAAAAACAGTTTTGGGTATATCCTCCTCTTGGATGCGTAACTGGTGATAGCCTGAGCGTAGATCGATCTTCGAGAAACACGTAGCACCTTGTAGCTGGTCAAACAAATCATCGATGCGAGGCAGGGGATAGCGATTCTTGATGGTCAGCTTATTCAATTCCCGATAGTAGATGCACATCCGAAACGACCCATCCTTCTTTTTGACGAAAAGGACTGGTGCGCCCTATGGAGAGGTGCTCGGGCGAATTAAGCCTTTATCAAGCAGTTCTTGGAGCTGACTCGAGAGTTCACGCATTTCGGACGGAGCGAGTCGATAAGGAGCTCTAGCAATAGGGTTTGCTCCAGGAATGAGGTCGATACGAAAGTCGATATCACGACTTGGCGGAAGACCTGGAAGATCATCAGGAAAGACGTTGGGGAATTCGCAAACAACAGGTACCTGTTTTACCGCCATTTCTTTCTTTTCCTTCTCCGCTATTACAATGTTAGCCAAGAAAGCTCTGTATTCCTTGCGGAGATACTTGCTAGCTTGGACACATGACATGAATTTGAGACCTTTCGAGGGAGTTTCGCCATACACACACAGTTGGTCACCATTCGCAAGCGAGAATCGAATCATCTTATCAAAGCACACAACTTCAGCATGGTTTTCACGAAGAAAGTCCATGCCTACTATGATGTCAAAACTTCCGAGCTGCATCGGAATGAGATCAATCGGAAAAACGTGATTGTTGAGCTCGAGAGTACAATCACGAAGAACAGAATTGACTGCGACGGTTCTTCCGGTGGCAACTTCAACATCGAACGTTGAGGGGAGATGGGAGCACTTACGATTAAGGAGCTTTTCGAACTCAAATGATATAAAACAGTTATCGGCTCAAGTATCAAATAAACACGAAGCATAAATGTGATTCACGAGAAACGTACCATTGACCACGTTGTTGTCAGCCTGAGCTTGGCGCACATTGATGTTGAAAGTTCGGGCGCGGGCGGCTTGTTGCTGTTGCTGCTTCTGTTGCTGTTGCTTAGGCTACTGCTGCTGGGGCTCTTGTTTCACAACACTGTTCGGGCACATGTTCGCGAAGTGGTTGGGATCACCACACGCGAAGAAGACTCTGGCGTTGATCGCAGGTGCCTGAGCCGCTTGTTGGCCTTGAGGAGCTAGAAGTAGAGCTTGATGAGCAGTAGCTTGAGCTGGTGCTTGTCGAGGACCTGTACGGCAGTTAGCGGTGAAGTGGCCGTACATGTTGCAATGCACGCAAAATCGGCATGCGATACCCACTGGATGATGATAAGTACATGTTGGGCAAGTAGGGTGAGGACCCGTGTAAGCACGCTTTGCAGGCGGTGCTTGGGTAATTGGTGCTGGAGCTGATCGGTGTTGAGATTGCTGCTGAGCCGGTACGGCTTGAAGCGGGGCAGCAGTGGTAGTAACAGCACAGTTCTTGTTGCTGGAGTTGCTGTTGTTGTTCTTACTCTTGCGACGAGAGGACTTTGACGATTGCAGAGGCGGCGACGGTGTTAACGGTTGGTGCGGTGGTAGCTTGGTGCAGGTTCTTGGTAGCTTTATCCCAAAATCCAGCTTTGACTCGCTTATCGTTGATCTCGGCGGCAAGTAGGTAGGTTTCTTCGATTGTAGCTGGCTTTGAATCATGCACAAAATCTGCAACACAATCCGGCAGAGCTCGGATATACTTCTTGATCGTCATATCAGCAGTCTTGACTTGATCAGGACAGATAATACTGAGCTGCTTGAAGCGAGCAGTTAGAGCAGCGTTGTCACCATCCTTCTGCTTTATGTGCCAGAATTCATCCTCCAGCTTTTGGTGTGACAACTGTCAAAAATCCAGGTATCCGTACTATTAATTAATCATGATTAGTGCTTAATGACTGTGCTGAATTTGCAATTAGCTGTTTTCTGATTACTGCCATAGACATACATGTGCATCATACATTGTTTAATGTCATATCACTACTGCATGAAAGCTATATTGCCTCAGATGATGCATTAAGTATAGTTAGCACAGTTACCTGATAAATCAGAAAAGTGTTGACAGAACTCAGCATGTAGACAGACATAGTGTTAAGACACAGAATGGGCCAGAAACCAGGTATTACACTAGTATAGTGTGTAGGAAAGTAAGGATCCCAAAACTGCCTTTCTTAGTGATAGTTTAAGTGTCGAAAAGTGCCTAAAACTCACCCAAAGTGCTGAATTCAGCAAAATTCAGCAAAAATCAGCATTTTAACAATCTAATTTCATGCAGAAATATGCTTAAATGATCCTGAATGCTTTCCTAAGTGCCGGGAATTGAAAGTGACACAAAAGGGTACATAAAGAACACTAAACTGTATAATATAGCACTTTAACGAACCAGTATCCAACCGGACACTACCCGAAACATCAAATTTACACTAGAAACACTGTTTTAACATTTCCAAGCTAGTTATGGTCCCCAAACACCATAACACCTCCTAAAAATATCTAATAACCAAAACACGTAACGAATACTTAGATTTCAACTAAACACTAACTAATTTGGTTAACACCTATGCTAGACTCCCCCCCCCCCCACCTAGTTCACCGCCAACATGGCCCCCACCATTGGATTTTCTTTTAATATTATATAAGATCTTGTTCCCTAGATAATGACATATTATACATAGGTTAGTATGAGAAGTTGGTTATAAGTAAGGACTTGGAGATCATATCATTCATTTCCATCATACACTAACACACCATACTCTCTCCTCCTTCCCCCTTTCATTCTTGGCCGAACCTCATTCCCCACACAACCATCTTCAATCATTCATCTTCATGCAATCTACATATATAGAAGGGTGTTAGAGATCATATAAGGAAGCTTGGTGGCTTTGGATCTTGAATGACCTCTCTTGTTTTCTTTTATCCTCTCATTTTCTACTCTTGAATCATCCCTAGCCTTGTGCTAGTGGTAAGAACCTTGATCTATCTATATTACTCCCATTTTTAGTGGTTAAAGAAGTATCATAATCAAAAACTTAAAGAACACTAAAGATCATAAGCATGAAACATGAACATAAGCTTGTTTAATGATGTAATGCTTATTAATCATTGATTGTTTGTAGAAATGATGTTGATCATCATATGATCTTGCTAGATCATGATTAAAAACATAATCTAGCAAGATGAGAGGATGAACTTGATGAAAGTGAGTGGATCATCCTTATGAAAATCATGAACTTGAAAGAATAAAGTTGTTTTCTTGAAAAACCCTGATTAAAGCAAGTTGTTAATCATATGGATCTAAGAATTTCATGAAGGATTTCTAAAGAAACCAAGTTAAAAATATAAGTTTCATTAAATCTTGGTTCTTACATAAACAAATCTCATTTTTAGTGGATAAACAAGTGTATAAACACTTGTGTAACAAGAAGATTGCATAAAGAAATATTTTTAGAAAATATGTTTTGAAGTTGTAAACATCCAACTTCCTTAAAAATGAAGTTTTTAAAGAACTAATCACATTTTAAAGGGTAACAAGACTTACTAAGAACACTAGTAAGTTACTACAAATTTTTACAAATATTCAAGTTCATGAAGTAGTAGAATATTAGTTGTTTATGGCAAAAATTGGTATGTGTAAGTTGTTTAGTGTTGATTGTGAATTGATTGTGATGATTTTTACAAAAGAAAATGATATGCTTGAAAGCATGAAAACCTCCGTTTTTAGGGGAAACTATGGCAAAATTTTCTAAAAATATAAACACTTAGAAAAATATTTTTAAACAAATACTTACAAGTGTATTTTAACCATGAGTTTTCCACATAAACTTTGCCATAATTTTTGTTACAAAAGTATAAGCACTGGAGGTTGGTTTTTATAAATAAAGGTGATTAAATATATATTTAGGAAATATATAATTAGAAGACATATGTGTGATTATTTGTATACTTTGTATATTAGTTATATTATTTTAGGGCTTTAAATAATATAACACATCAAAATACCAAGAATCACAATCCAAAATAATACCAAAATCCCAAAGAATAAATATACAAGCTTACACAAAAATATTGGAGAACCAAACTATGAAATGAGACTTACAAAATATTCCGGAATTTATTCACAGAAGTATATTTGGTAAATAATATTTTGGGACACCAAGAAAACAAAATATGATTTTTACAATTACCACAAGAGTATATCCTATTTTTGACAAGGGGAAATATACTATTTTTGACAAGTATAAAATATATATTTCCTTGAAAATTTTAGAAGATATATTATTTTTAATATATATTTTCTTAAACAAACATGAAATACAATATTTTTGGGAAAAATATACACTTTCTTAAATAAATGTGAAGTATGTCATTTTTGGGAAAGATGAGTTTATATATATTTTCCAAGTAGACTTGAAAATATATTACTTTTGGAATTTATAAGAGAATGCAAATATTTTTGCCAAAGAAAAATTATAAATAATTTTTCTAATTAATGTTCCTTAAAGTATATATATCTTGGAAATATATATTGTATTTTATTTAAGAATAATATTCCAGAAAATTTAATACGAAATTCAGTATAAGGGTACTTAATGAATACAATAAAAATACGTATTCTTGTACGTATAAATACACACCGGAATACGACCCCAAAACATGGCAAAAATACACATGTATAAGATACCCCCATCCTTGGGAAGGAAATACAAGTTTAAATACCTGGGAAGTATTATTACAATAATATTGTTCAACAATTATTCCAAAATTTGTAAGTATAATTTAAGTTAAAATATTAATTATTTTGACAAACAATTATGTAACTTGGAATAATATCGAGGACACAAAAGAAACGTAACTCAAAGATATTAATACTAAGTCAAGGCACGGCCCATCCGTCTAATAGACATTAGTACGTTGTAGGTAGTCGTGTTCATCAAAGAAGCTTGAGTTACGATTGCTGAAGACGCAAGACAGTGAGTTCATGTCCCCCTTTTCTTTTAATTGTTTTCGTTTTACAACTTCGGGGGTGAAGTACATGTTACAAATGATTACGATTACAAAAGGTTTACAAATGAAATGAACTGCTATATCATGTGTAAGGGTAGGCGTTAGCTTGAGACCATTAATCCTTTAGAAGGACCGAGGGTGAGTGATAGATCTATTTGGGTGTTGCGAGCCCCACCCATGAGTCCGCGAGTTGGCTCATGTGGTGACTATGTCGTTCCAGCCGGGAGGCCCGGGGCGAAATACGCAAAGGGTTGAGCCTTCCTACACCGTTGCACACATATTGATAGCCTTGCAAACCATTAACTGATCTGTTCATTTTCACATACAAACATACTTACAAATGTTTCAAAGGTTTATTCACAAACACACACATGAACTCGCTCAACTTTTGTTGATGTTTTCAAATTACATGTATTTCAGGAAATTAAAGGTGGATCTAGCGGGCGTTCGAAGGTTTTCAAGTGTTGTTAAAAATAAAAGATGTCATCCATGGTCTAGGGTTTGGTTAGGGTGTCACACCCCGATATTTCCACGTATTACCGGTGGGCCCGGTGAGGAGTATCGTGACGTAGTTGATATCATCATAGTCAAACAACACAATATATAAATGCACAGCGGAAGCAAAAGATAAATATATTACAATCCGAATATAAAGTAATATCCAAGTATTACAAACGAAACGTAAAGGATCCACAGGCGGATCTTAAAACATAAACATTGTTCAACAGACTTTAGACGCCTAGAACTTGCAAGGTTCCTTATTAACGCCCTGAGCTTCTAGCCAATTACGTGCAGTACCTGTCACTTAACCTTTTTGTAAAATACGTCAGTTTACACTGGTAAATACAATTAACCGACTCATTTGAAAAGGTTTAATAAAATTAATTTGGATGCACAAGGCACAACATATCTTTTATAACTTGGGACAATTATATAAAAATCTTGTATACAGATTTACATGTTCGTTGTACGTTCAGGGCCCGATTTAGAAACCGAGTCAAAATTAACAGACACGCCACAAGTATAAGCCCACAAGAGAGTGAGATACCGTTTCCCTTTAAGCCATTTTCAGTGTATGCCTACACCCCGTGCTTAAGACGTGGCCATTTTATAAGACAATGATGTCAAGGATATCCGGGACATGGTCATTAACCCCTAAAGGCTTTTATTTCAAACAATACAAATTAAAGCGGGTTACCTCAATAATTTAATCAAAATACGACTAAACATTCAATACCCGACCAAGCGGTATTATTATAATACCGTATCCCAAGCCCGTATAGGGAAAATAAGTTAAGAGTATTTACCTGAGCTAAATATAAATTCAATCCCAGCCGTATATCAATTCAGCAAGTACAGATAGCTTTTACTGGGCTCCTAATCTGGAACGAAGGTTTTTAATAACCTATTAGAATCCTAATGGGTCTTTAATTAAGCCTTGACTTAGACCGGTTAGTTTTCAAAGGAAGATACGGTTCAAACGCATGATAAGCGAAGACTGGTTTAGAATGTGGTTTTGACCCGACAAGATTGTATGCTTGTTTAATATGGGTAACTTAAACACATTCTGGATTTTGAGACAAAAATGATAAGGTTTAACCCGTTTCGGCTAATATATGTAAACTAGTTACATAAGCCGATCCGAACGCGACAAGTGCGTAATGAGTAACCAACTGAATCATATACAGGTTTCCTAGGTTAATATGCCTTAATTATGTTGTGATATCAGTAGGAAACCTTCCATTATGCCCAAAACGAGTTTAATCTCAATTTAAGCCCCGTAGGGGTATTTTGGTCATTTTAAAGATTATAAAAGAGGTTAATTAAAATTCTGAGAATTCGGGTCCGAATACATCAGTAAAATAACTTATTTTATTAGGTCATATCAGTTGGTAATAGGTCTTATATGACAAAATGGTTTTAAACCCAAACTATGCGTTTAATACGCTTAAAAAGCCATTTTAAGCGATTTCTGGGTTATATATGAAATCTGAGTTTTCTGATCAGGTTATAAAGTTCAAAATACTTTATTTATTATATAAAATCAGTAGCAATTGGATTGGTATCAAAAGGGCTTGTAAAACTCATTTTATGGCCTACAAGGGCATAATCGGTATTTACCGAATTAAGGCGATAACCCTAGGTTTTGATCAGTTTAAAAATAATTAAAAATCTTTAAAAATCTCAAAATATTATATTACATCAGTGGGTAAAAGGTTTGGTGTCAAAAATTGGGTTTAGATAGGCTTTATGCTAATTGCGCCGTTTAATTACTAAAAGGCGTTATAATTACGCTAATGAGCATAACTCCTAATCTAGACCTCCAACTGATGTGAAATTTTAGGGACATGTTTATAAATCAGTAGTAAAGATTATTGTCCTTTCATATTTCTAAAATTCTCGTTTTATGATCAAAAGGGCATTATGGTCAACATTAAGCATTTAACGGAAACGTGTAAACGAATTGGACAATCAACGATCCAACCACAGAGGGTTATACTATCATGTAACCTGGTCCTAAGGAAGCTCTAAGGCATTTCCAAACCATACTAAATCGGGTCAGAACAGAAGTCAAAGCAAAAGTCAAAGTTTTGCGACTTTCGGTTCCGAACCGGGTCTAAACAGAAAATTGTCGGGTCGAACATGCTTAGACATGTTCTTACATTAATTACTAAGTTATAAGAGTAATAAAACATGTTGCAAAGCCTCTACATTGTTAATTATGTTTTAAATCGCAAATTAGGATCCTGTTGACTTTTTATAAACAACTTTGACCCGACATTTGATCTAGTTAGAACGGGAATCAGAGGGTGCCCTTTTTAAGGGTTTATTGCCCACATGATTACCAACTTATAACTGCTTTCAATTCGACTAATCACTGGACCATTAATGATTAATCGTGAAGTCAACCGTTAATTACGACGATTTGACTTTTAAGCTAAAACTAAGTAAAAACTTAACTAAGGAAGGTTAAGCATACTTACCAAGGATTAGGTTCAAACGTGAACAAAATCCTAAGAGTGAACTGCGTGAACTGATCTGGGCCCTTGATTTTTATGATCTTGAGATTAAAGTGAGTGGCATGATAGTAATTATTTGGTTAATTTTTTCTATTTAATTAAATACAAAAAGGGCATTTGTGTAATTTCAATCTTAAATTGATTGCACAAATCTCTCACAAATCAAGTAATCAATTATCCTCTTAAATTGATTGCATAAATCTCTCACAAATCAAATCAAGGATTAGGAAAGATGTAACTTAATTCAATTATTAAAATAATTATTTGTTTAAATGCGATGTACACATGTGTATTCTGATTTTGCCCTCTTTTTAATGCGATGTACACATGTGTATATCGTCTGTTTTTGTGATATCTCAGAATTTTTTTTTGTATTGAATGTTGATGTACACCTGTTGTAGGACCGGTTTTGACACCGTTCGATTGCGTAACAGACGTTTCACGTGCGGAATCCGTGAACGTACGTGACCGAACACACACTATCGTACTACTAACGTGATTTTATTGAATGATGCGACAGATCCGGTACAAAAATTCACGTTTACACTACTTTCTCTCTCTACACTTTCTCTCTCTAGAAAGTCTTCTCCAAGTCTTCTAAAAAATCTTAAGTCTTACTAAAATCATGACATAACCTCCTATTTATATGGTCAAGGCAACTTAATGAAAGTTCTCATTAATTACAAGTTTGCCACCTTGCCATTTCTAACTAAATATAACATTATGCGCTTGATTTCTTCCGGCTTTTCACTACGACTCGGATTGACGAAGGCGATAGACATTAAATGCATCAACAATCTCCCCCTTGGATATTGCCGTAGTCAATCTCGTAGTGAAACTCATAGCGGCTTGTCTTTCTCTCTCTCTAAGACTCGAACAAAGATGTAGTTGACAGACAACTGCACTAACAAACTCCCCCTTGGATGTTGACGGAATCTTTAGTGAGAGTCTTCAAATACTCTTGCTCGAACAGAATCCCGGTGGATCTGTCTTCAGCTTTCGTTGCTCTTTTTCTTCAGAATCTTCAGGCTCCCCCTTTCGTCAAGCTTCCGTGCTTTTGGGATTGACGCCTGGCTTTCCGAAGCAACAGAATCAGAAACCTACACATCTCAACCTTTCGTAAGACAAAAAAAAAATTGACTCTAAAAGAATTCATTCAATATTTTCAAACATATAACACACAATATTGTGATTCAAATTAATGAATCATCTAAACATTTGAGGATTATCTTCCAACTTCTTATCATCTTAACCAAACCAATTGTTCATCTTGTTTAGCCTTTGAGATTTTGAATATCAGCTTTTCAACATCAGTTGTCGAAAATCTTTTTGAATTTTTCAAAAAAAACATAAATGCAATAACACAAAATAAATGCAGAAATGAAATATGTACAAACAATATTTTTGTGAGTTTGTGTAAGAGGATCATATCAGTTTATGAGACAAATCACTAGCACCGTTAAGCTTTAAACATATTAAGTTCTAAACGATTCACGTTGATTGACGATATAATTGTCCTCTTAAGCTCAATCTAAAACTTTCGAAATGCTTACCAATACGTTAAGGTATATTAATTATGCGCTAAGTTCTTATGGACCCCACGATCTCAGCATATCCCCTCATCATGCAATACACTAACTCAAATAATGCCTTTAAACTTTTATCAACTGTGATATGTGCGAAAACAACGCAGAATGTTTAAACATTAACAATCAGGTCGATACTTCCGTATACGCAGAGAAAGTCCAATGTTTAAACAAAATAAGAAAAATAAAACAAGTTGAAGTTGTTTAGGCTTTAACCACCAGGTCGATACTCCCGTATACGCAGAGGTGATCCAAAGCTTAAACGAAACACCAAAGAAAATAAAGCAGAACGTTTAGGCAACAACATCCAGGTCGATACTCACGTATACGCAGAGGATGTCCGATGCTTAAACAAAATAAAGAAATAAAACAAGTTTAAATCTTTGCAAAATGAAATGCACAATCACAGCGACTTTTTTAGCAAAGTTGTGAAAGTTCACAGACTTAACCAGTTTTATGCTTTTTGGCATTCAGCGATTACTGAGTAGGCACACAGTCACGAAGGACAAAACTAAGTACTATGCTTTCAACCATGTTTCCCACTAGAACTAGGCTTTTTCATTTAGGTTTGTATCGTTATCGCAAATCTACTAGTCTAGCTGAGCCTATCGTCACATCTTTAGTGAGACCGTTTTTCACATTTGACATTTCATATCTTTAGCATGCTGTGATAGTCCACTGATTTACTATCATTTCCTCTTATTCACAACAAAACTCATTTTTGATTTTTTCAATGTTTTTGGCATTTTCAAATTTTCAAATGTTTTTGGATTTTCTAAAAATTCTTACTCCCCCTAAAATGCAAACACATTTTAGGAAATTTGAAACTAAACTGTACAACCAACTTGACAACTGATATCAAATCACTTCAATTCGCCATCCACTTGGCATAAACAATCTGAACTCCCCCTCACAACAAACTATTTTCCCATAATGATTTCAAAACACTTAAGTTTGTTTTAATCAAATGGTTTTTCCAGAAAAATTAGTTTGTTTACTAATCATTTGTAGATTCGGGGTCACTTCATCACATTGTTTTCTTCATACACATGATAGATTTTACAATTTTGGTTTTAAAACTCAAACACCACTTGTAGAAAATCAAGTACAACTTAATGTCCCTGATTTACCACATGTAAGGCGAAAAATCACCAGAGTGAAATTTCTCAAGAAATATGCCGATTCATGTTCCACGCTTACCAACCTGGGAACTCCGGCAAGTCAGGTTTTTCAGTTAAAGAGATTCACCCAAGCCTGACGGTCCTTGAGTGCTTTTGAATTCTCGTTCAACAATGGTGGAAAGTTTGCATCATCCATTGTTAAACCAGAATTCTCTAATTTTTCCTCAACACATGGCTCTTCTGGCTTTACCATACTAGAATCATTGCCTGAATGTGGCTTGTCTGACTTTAACCTGTTAGATTCATCGCCTGAAGGTGGCTTGTCTGACTTAGATGAGCCAGATTCATCGCCGACATGTGGCTCCTTTGTTTCCAAAGAAACAAATTCATCGCCAGGAAGTGAAAATCTCACTTTCTTTGATTTGTTAATCGTTTGATTAACCACTTTTTCTTTCTTTATCTCCTCTTTTGTCCTCAAATTTGCAACTGAAGAATTCGGTTTACTTGACTTTGTTGTCGAATGAAGCGATTCATCAATACTCTTATTTGTTGTACCCGAGGACAAAATCCTTTCGAGATACTCTCTCGCCTTCTTCCTCTTTTTCCTCAGTCTGTCTTTCTGCCCTTGTGAAAGCTTCACTTTCGTTTCTTGAACTTTAGGTTCTTGAACCTTCTGTTCTTTGGGCTTGACATTGACTGGTTTCTTTGGCATCTTCTGAGAATTAACCCTCAATCTTTCATTTGATCTCCTAGGACAATCTCTGGCAATGTGACCTTTGATGTTGCAGTTAAAGCATCTCCTCGTCTCATAACTCCAACCTTGGCAGTTAACAGCAATGTGTCCTTGATAACCACATCGGTAACACACTCTGTTATCGTACCAATCACCATGTTCAGTCCAAATGCTTAAATCAAAACATTGTTTGGCTTGGTGATACTCTTTCCTCTTCTTGATTACTGGATTTGACTTTTGAGCACTGTGGTCCGACCTGCACCACTTATTACCAACAGTTTTTGAGTTTTGATTTTCCAATTTTTGTGGTTTTTTATCACGATTGGATGATTGAACTGATGAGCTTTTATTTTCTTTTTGAAGATTTTTCAGCTTTTTATCCTTTTGTTTTTGTTCCACATTCTTCTTTACAGGTTTTTGCATTGAGCATTCACCTTTCTCAGTAGAATGTAGAACGGTTTCTTGAAATATTTCATTTAATTTTAAAAATATTTTTCTTTTCTCAATTTCATCATCAGTTTTCTCATCACAATCTTCAACTTTGACTTTGTCAAAGTTTGTGACATTGTCACTTATTGGAACAGAATTGATCGGTTTTGGACATGGAATATTCAAATACTCTGAAGAAGTCACAAAACCTTTCAATTTTGTTTCAAGCTCGTTGATTTTCTTTCGAGCTTTCTCACCTTCTTTTTCAAGTTGAATAATCTTCTGAAGATGAGAATTTATCATTTTTTGCTTTTCGATGTTGTTTTTGCTAAACACATCTCTCCCATCTTCAAGAATTTTTATTTGACTTTGAAATTCTTTTTCCATTTTTAATTTTTCATTTTCAAAATCTTTTTCCTTTTCTTTCAAAATTTTGTTTTCCAATGTCAAACTGTTCATGCCACTCAACAGTTTGACATTTTCAGATTTCAAATTCTCAAAATTTTCTGTCATTTCAAGAATCTGTTTATCATCAGATCTTTTCTCATCCTTCACACGATTGATTTCCACTGTTAAACTCTCCACATCCTTCAAGAGTTTAACGTTGTCTGCTTCAAATTTTTCGCATTTTGAGCACACAACTTCACATTTTGAAGTTCCATCTTGCTTGGATTCTTCATTTTTTGAAATGTCCTGTGTCTCTGTCTTGTATGTGCCTGCACAAAAAATTTTAACAAAATCAAGAGGATTCATATATTCATCAATATAACAACCCCTCTTAATATCGTATTTCATAACATCTTTTGCTACACGACACATATGGACTCTTTTGCATATTTCAAAAACCACATCCAAACTCATTTTTTCCAATTCTTTTTCTACTCCATTCATAAACTCTTTCTTTTTCTTATTATATTCATACTTGAGTGTTTTGAGCTTATTTATGAATTCATTTGGATAAAAATTTGAGAACCTAGAATCCTTTTTCAATTCAATCAAAAATTCATCCCACTCTGAAGGTAACGCGTCCGCAAATTTTGATATTTTTTCAGCATTTGATATTCTTATCTCGTACCTTGTTAAATTTTCAATTAGACAATTAAACCGTCTTTCCAACACATCCACTGTTTCATTTTTCATACACAAAAAACATTCAAATCTTTTATCCCAAATATCCTTATTCTCATTTTGATATTTACTCCAACACCCATCAAACCAATCATTTAACCTTTCAAGGTTATAGTTTTCCTCTTCATCAAACATTTTAACCACAACTTAAAAACAACTTTTTGTGTATTTGCGCCTTGTAAATCACCTCGAATTACCTGCAATCAAACAAATACACAATCAGTTTAAAACGAACTGAATATGTAAACGTGCGTGTTTGTGAAATCAATCTAAGACTCGTGTCAAAGATTTGCCGATAAATGTTGTTCGGATGAATTCTCTAAATGAATTTGATTGTATCGAAATGGATTCAATTTGTCTTTCACTGATTAGGCCGTAAACTGTCAAAACATTTAATCAAATGATATCATGTGAGCTTTACTTGACTGACAAACTCATTAAACCCAACTAAGATTATCGATGATGTTATCAATTGCTTAAAGAAACAGATAACTGTGATTGGGCCTCATGATCCACTAATTCGACATCATTATTAAGCAACAACATCTGATTGGGCCTTCACTTTTTAGATCAATTCAATTTATCACCTTGCCGACTTTAATTCACGTTAATTCACGATATGTCTGACAAATTCACATGCAAATATCACTCAAGTAACCTTTACCGACAAAACAAATGCAATCTGATTGGACCGTTAAATTGAGTGTGGCAGACAACTTTATATGCAGTTAAGAATCCGACAAATACTTCTCAAAGGCTGAATAGGTTTAATACTCATCACAATTCGATTGGATCGAGAAATATTTGGACAACACAAACATCACATGGGCCACACACTTCAATTTACAAGAGCCGACAACATTAATGTAATGTCAGATTCAATTTCCAACAACTTAAATCGGATTTTGTGATTGTGCCTTTTGTGTTAGTGGGTCGGTGCATTCAAAGCCAACCAATTAACTATTCGACAACTTATAAACGATCTGAACCACCACGTGAAGATGATGACACAAAAGCGAACCCACTATTAATAAACCATATGAGCGGACCTCAACTTTTGTCTCAATGAGCGGACCAGATATTGTCCGGATGAGCGGATCAGATATTGTCTGTTCGAGCGGACCTGAACAAAAATGTTCAGATAAGCGGACCAGGTATTATCGAATGAGCGAACCAGCTAGATGTGTTGTTCAAGCGAACCGGACGAGCGAACCAGCAACCAAAACTGACATTTTGAGCGAACCAGAATTACTTGTACGTTGGAGCGGACCAGAAACGCGAACCAGCAATATTGACAGCGATTTCGAACAGAAAAACTTAGATTTCTCCTAAACGATTACGAATCTGGATCTGAAACTTGGTAGGGTTATAGATCAGTTTATTTTCTGCTTTTCGATAAAAACAAAAACACAAAAATATGTTTTTCTTTTTAGGGGGAGAAAGTTTGCAGAAAAATACAAAAACATGATAAAATCCGATCACCACTACTTCAATCACCACACAAATCATCTCCAAAACAACTCACACCACAACATGTTTCACCATTTCATCAAGAACCACTAGTTACTTCATTAAATCAAACATTTCAAACACCACCTTCTTCACAACCTATTATTCACACTACACCAGGGTCTTCAGGATCAAAAAGTTTTCCATCTGTTCTTCCAAACATAAGTACTGGGTTTGACGAATTTGGAGATTTAGACTTTGTGAATATTTTTCAGTTGAAAAATGTTGAAAAGAAAGTAGATGATGTGATTGCTGAAAATAAAAAGTTGGCAGATGAAAACAAAAAGATTGCTGATAGAGAAAAGACTCTTGCTGGTAGGGTGCAGAGGTTGGAAGGTGAGAACAAAGTGTTGACACTAAAAATGGAAGTTGATCAGACTGAAATTGACGTTTTGAAAATTCGAGTGTCTGAATTAGAAGAAGAGAAGAATCGTCGAGAAAGTGAAAATGAAGATTATAAGTTGAAGAATAAAGAACGTATGGCTGCTAAAATGGTACATGAACATAAGATTTACATGCTAAATAGAATTGTGGAAAGCATGTTAGAGACATCAGTGGAACAGAAATACGAAGAGTTGAAGTTAGAAGACCTTCGTGCAGAACGTCAAGAAGAATTAGAAAGGCAGAAGAAAGATAAGGGTAAAGGAGTGGAAGGATGTTCTGAAATGTCTATTGTACCTTCGATGGTAATAGAAAATCCTGAGCCTATATCTTCAGTTCCTTGCATAATCGAAGAAGAAATTTCAACGCCTAAATTAATAGAAGAAGAGGATGATGAAGATGATGATGAAGATGATGATGAGGATGAGTTTGTATACACTGCAAGCAGTGACAGTTCTAAGGGTAATGATGATGATGATGCAACAGGAGGTTCAGGTGTTATAGTGAATGATGCCTCAAAAGAAAAAGTGGTTGAAGATTTGTTAAATAATACAGTCAATGAAGAAAGTGGTGAAGCTGAGAGAAAGGGGGAGTCGAGTAAAACACAGATTGTAGAGCATCATGAACCTTTGTTCTTATGTTTAGATGTGTATAAGGAGATGCTAAAAGATGTAAATCATGAGATTCCAATTGATCTTGAAGCAGATTTGGAAACATTTGATATCAATATACAGCAAGATTATAAGTATGATTATGTTGAAGATGCTGATATCTATGATAGAGTTGAGATTGAAGAATGTTCGGATAATGAAGAGATTTCTGAAGATACTTCAAAACTTCCAACATTAATGGAGTTCTTTGCTGCAGAAAATAGAGATGAATTACGTCAGAAAGTGACTGAAGCTGTGAATAATAACGTATTTGAATGTTTGAGGAAAGAAGCTGAGCAAGAAGGTCAATCTAATGCTGATAAAGAAAGTCAATCAAAAGCTGAAGAAATTGATCGTTCTAAATGGTTTAAAGATTCTCATGAAAGAAAATACAAGAGGCCACTAAAGTTCTTCCAACGAGATCGAAATGTTTCGCTTGGTGATATCATTAGTTGGGGTTTTCTTCCACAAGTTAACGCTTATGCTATTCGAAGAGAATATGGCGTCCAGTATTTTGCACGGTTATATGATATAATGTCATTACCGTGGTGGGATGTTGATGAATTAGCAAAGGTGAGAGTCTTGGAGTACAAGGTGAGAAAGAATGATACTGCGATGTGGGGCTACATCAAATATGAACAATTGAAGCCATTTCGAAAATGGAAGCCACATCGACCAAGGCGTGTTCAGAGTGTTAATCCAGAAACTAGAGCTGTAGAAGTTATTCTGAATGTGAAGCCTCCACGTACAATGAAGACAATTCCAATGCCAGAAATGGAGCAGGATTTTTATAAAGGCTTTATTGAATGGGTTTATAGTTGTAGAACAACTGAGGCAATAATCACGTACAGAGCTGGTGGAGAGCTGAGGGATATTCATGTTTACGACCCAATGTGGTTAGTTAATTGCTCAGCTAAAGACATTGAATGTTTATTCATTCACAAGATTCGTTACGCTCCAGCAGATAAAGAGCAAGCTCTTCAGTTTCAACGGGTGGTATCACTGTGTATTCAGAAAGGTATTAACTCTGAAAACAAGTGGAAATCTTCATGGTGGTCTTTAGACGAGAAGATGAAACAGAAAGCAAAGCGGGAGCGTGAACGTGAGAATCAAAGGATGGAAGAAAATAGAGGAAAGTTTATGAAGGAACAAGAAAAGGAAGAAAAGGCGAGAAAGATAGAGAATGAGAAGATCAGGGTTGCACTGAGTAGAAAGCAAAAACCGAGGGAAGAGATATTCAAAGCTATCTGAAGACCTACATTCAAGACAAAGACTGCGGCTTCATCCAAGGGGGAGTTTGTTGATGCACAATGTCTAAAGCCTGTGTCTTTGTAATTCTAGTATTATGTATAGGGTCCAGATAGGTTATTTTGTATTAGTACAGGGGGTTAAAATGTAATTTTATGTTTTTCAAGTTTGAGGTTCGCTTTTGTGGACATGTGTTCATATAAGCGAACCAGCTTTGAAGTCTGGATCGCTTTTATGAACATGTCATATGAGCGGACCAGGTTTCTTATAAATACCCCTGATATGTTCTTCATTTGTAACGTTTTCATGAACTCAACGTCGAACTGCTGATTGTACAACAAGCGTTATCAAGTGAAGAAAAAGTATTTTAAGTGTGAATCTTCTGTTTCTACTCCTTTCTGTTACGTTTTTCTTTGTATCATGCTGAAAATGTGTTTCCGCCACATTTTCAGTAAGCACTAGCTCTGATTGACTCACTCGAGAGGTCAAAACTGATCCTACACCTGTAAATTACTGTACACATATGTACGATGCTGAGTACACATGTGTACTGTTCTATTTATATCCAAGTACATATGTGTATACCGTTGAAATATGAAGGTTACGTGGATCTTAAAAATCAAAATTTGAATTCTGGTGATGAAATCTGAAATAAAAATTAAAATTGAAATCTGGTGATTTGTTGTTTGTTTTGATAATTATCTTATTAATAAATAAACATAATGTGGATAATGAATTTAAATTAGGAAAGATGTAACCTAATTCAATTATTAAAATAATGATTTAAATCTAATTTTTTATATAATTACAATCCTACCCTTAACAACTAAAAAGGAAATCAAGGGTCCATATCTGTTCACGCAGTTCACTCTTGGGAGGTTGTTCACGCTGGAACCCTACCCTACTTACCAAAGTCTAATGCACTATTAGAGATGGCTTGGGTCTGCCCTTATGCTCCAGGAAGCTCCAAGAAAGCAGATGGAATGAATGCAAGAAATGTTGCAAACATGAGGGCCTTTTATAGTGTTCTTGAATGCTTAAGATCATGACAAATCATGCTATACATGATCTCTGATGATTAACAAGTGTCCCTAAGGCCTAAGAATTAGTTTAGGCAACTCTTGGAAGTGTTAAAGGGCAATACATGACGTTTACATGGGCTGAACAGGCAACAGAAATGAGTTTCTGCATCTGGGCATGTTCACACGGGCCACGTATCCTCTTAAGGAGTCTTACGCGGGCCGCCTAGCCTCGGCTGATCTGAAACTAACTTTCAATAATTGCCATTTTTGGTCCCTGTTGATGTTTAAGGCCATTCCCGACATGTTTAAGGCCCGTAAAGCCATCATTAAGGCCCTAAAGTGATGCCTAAACATTGTAGACATGAAACATGCTCAAAAATATGCCGGATGTTGGTTCGTTTGGTCGTATGATCGCGATGTTCGCTTAATTACGACGGAATGCGCATAAGCGCGTAAAACGATCCAAATGACGCGACGAATGGATTTTTCTTATGCCAAACACTAAAATAAAATATTTTAGTGCTTACATAAATTTTTGGATGCCCGGGGATATTCAGAATGTGAGATGTGCGCGAAAATGCAAACTTGTGCACTTTTTGACACTTTTAGTCCCTGCATGACTTAAAAGTTTATTTTTGCGCACTAAACACCTCTAAGCCTACATCTAATGCTATATAAAGGATAATTAGGGTATGTATAACTCATGGTCATATTTCGGGAGGTCCGATAACATACGAATTGACATACTTTTGCAGTTTGACGCTTTAGGTCCCTCTATTGCGCAAACTTGCGCATTTCATCACTTAATAGCATTGAAGTCTCATCTAAACCATATTAGGAATTCTTGAAAGTATTATTAAACATCACTATGCTTCGGGTTCGCTAAGAGGTCATTCAGAGGTATAATTAAACATATTGACACTTTTAGTCCCTCTACTTGCAAAGTTGCGCGTAGCTTTACCTGCAGGTATAAAAAAACTTGGATGGCCAATGATTGGCAAATCCCGAGAGTATAATCAAACATAATGAGGCTCTTGGTTTGTTAAAAGGTCACTCAGAGGTAAGAATTAACATGTTGGCGCTTTTAACCCCTTTATTGCGCAAACTTTCAATTAATTACGCACACGGCTACACTTGATCAATAAGTGGCTCGTTTGTGAATATAAACCGTAAAAGGTTATTTAGAAACTCATTTTAAGTATACAAACACTTCCAGTCCTTTCATAATCAAGGTTTTCGATTGTTCGAAAAATTAGTCCTTTGAATTCAATGTCAGACTTCATTAGGGTTTATTACACGTGTCAATACATCATTGGACGTGATTTTACGAGGTGTTACATAGGGTGTCCTATCCTGGACCAGACACTTCTTCCAAATCTTGGTTTTATTTAGAGTCTTTTGGTGAGTCCTTGTGAACTCTTAAAACAATTCGTATGGTTTGTAAAACTTTAATTTGGAGTCTTGTTTAAACAATGATGTTTGTTATGTTTTCAAATCTATTTAATGGATGACGATCTATGGTTTTATCATATAGTTGTTGTTATGATTGAATGCAATGATATTAAGAAAGTCACACTATAATCACGCTTCCGTAAAAAGTCAGCGTGTGACAGCTTGGTATCAGAGCTTCGATTGTAGCGAACTAGGATTCCTTCTCGAGTCTAGACTACAATCATTAGGGCTCCCACGAAAATATTTTTACAACATGTTTTCATTGCATACACGAAACGTCCAGATCCAAGAAAACAAACATTTTTCTAAAAGAAAATACACGAAACACATTTCAAGGTTTATGTTTGTGGTTCAGTCTGGGAGACTGAGTGTTTCAGTCTGGGAGACTGGGTGTTTCAGTCTGAGAGACTGGATATTTCAGTCTGAGAGACTGGGTTGTTTAGTCTGGGATACTTAAGGAGTCTTACGCGGGCCGCCTAGCCTCGGCTGATCTGAAACCAACTTTCAATAATTGCCATTTTTGGTCCCTGTTGATGTTTAAGGTCATTCCCGACATATTTAAGGCCCGTAAAGCCATCATTAAGGCCCTAAAGTGATGCCTAAACATTTGCCAGACCCCGATATTTCTACGTTTGACCGGTGGGCCCGGTGGGGGAGTAACGTGACGTGGTTGGCAACATAACAGTCAAACAACACAATATTTAAATGCACAACGGAAGCAAATGAAAGATATAATTCAACTTTAAAAATTTGTAATATCAAGTATCACAATAGTCGAAAGTTTATCCACAGAAGGATAAAAAATAAATAGGAAACAGTAGTTCAACAGACTTTAGGCATCTTAAGCTTGCGAGACTCTTTTGATGCTAAGGAGAAATCCAGCCTATTACGATTAGTACCTACATTTAATCTTTTTGGGAAAATACGTCAGTTTACACTGGTAAATACATTCAACCGACTCATTTTGAAAAGTTTAATAAAATTGATTTGAATGCACGTGGCACAAACTTTTATAACTTGGGATAATTATTTAAATATATAATCTCGTAAAAGGATTACATGTTCCTTATGCGTTCAGTGGCCCGGGTCATGCCGGGATAAAGATCAATAGACACACCACATTATTTATTTGGCACTGACGGGTGTACGCCTACACCCCGCGCTTAGGTCGTGCCATTTCGTAAAAGGATACCAAGGATATCCGGGACATGGTCATTAACCTCCCAAAGGCTTTAAGCAAACAAAACAATTTAAACGGGCCGATCAAATATCAATTTGACCATCATACGTGGAAAGATTTAATGCCCGACCAAGCGGTATTTTATATACCGTACCCCAAGCCCGTATAGGGAAAATAAGTTAAAAGTATTTACCTTTGCAAGTATAATTCACAATTAGCAAATGCGGGTAGCTTTTACCGGTTCTCCTATTCTGGAACAAAGGTTTATAATAACCTACTAGAATCCTAACGGTCTTTAGTTAAGCTTAAGCTTAGACCGATTAGTTTTAAGGAATGATACGGTTCGAACGTGTGATTAAGCGAAAACCGGAATAGAATGTGATTTAGACCCAACAAGTTTGAAGACTTGTCTTATATGGGTAATCTAAACACATTCTGGATTTTGAGATAAAACCGCTAAGGTTTGACCCGTTTCGGCTAGTTTATGCAAACTAGTTACATAAACCGAACCGAAAGCGTAAGAGGCGTAATGGGTAACCATAAGGGCCATATACAGGTTTCCTAAGTTAATATGCCTCAAATATGTTGTGACATCAGTAAGATATCTTTTGTTATGCCCGAAACGAGTTTAAACTCAAACTATGCCCCGTAGGGGTATTTTAGTCATTTATAAGGTTATAAAAGAGTTTAAGTATTAACCTGAGTTACAGGTCTGATGTAATCAGCAAAAATACTCAATTTAATAAGTTATAACAGTAGGGTAAAGTATATATGTGAAATTTATCAATTATAACCAAACTATGCACCGTAGGGGCATTTTGGTAATTTCACATAAGCCGAAATGCTCAAAACTGAAGTCTGACTTAAACAACTTTTGCTTACTGTTAAAATATTATAATTTACCTAAAATATCAGTAGGTATCAACCCTTGTATGTTTAAAATAGTTTTAGTACATACTATGCGTTAAAAACGCTTAATAAGGCGATTAGAAGCCGTTTCCGGGTTCTATATGGAAAACTGATATTTTTATTATTCCAGAAGGCATAAAATAATTTATTTATCATATGTAATCAGTAGCAAAAAGGTTTGGGGTCAAAAAGATGTGTAAAACTCCTTTTATAGCCCGAAAGGGAAAACCGACAATTACCGGATTAAGCCTATGACTCTAAGTTACGCTCAGCCTAAAATTAATTAAAAATCTTCAAAAATCCCAAAATAATATATTACATCATTGGGTAAAGAGTTTGATATCAAAAAGTATGTTTAAATAGGCTATACGCTAATTATGTCGTTTAATTGCTAAAAAGCTTTCAAATTACGCTAACGAGCATAACTCTTAATCTACACCTCAAACTGATGTCAAATTTTGGGTGCAAGTTTATAATTCAGTAACTAAGGTTTCTACACTTTTACATTTTCAAAAATCACGTTTTAAGGTGAAAAGGGCATAATGGTCAACATATGAGCAATTAACGGAATCATGCATATTAATTGGTTAACTAATGAACCAAGGTGTATAATCATAGAGGGTTATACTAGCATGTAACCTAGTCCAAATAAAGCTCTAAGGCATTTCTAAAACATGCTTAAACGGGCCAGAAGTGAAAGTCAAAGCAAAAGTCAAAGCTTTGCGACTTTCGGTTCCGAACTGGGTCTAAACAGAAAATTGTTGGGTTGAACATGTTTAGACATGTTCTTACATAAATTACCAAGTTATATTAATGATCAAACAGGTTGTATGGGTCCTACATTGCTAATTATGCATAAATTGGAAATTAAGCATTCTGTTGACTTTTTAATAACAAGTTTGACCCGACATTAGACCTAGTTAGAGTGGGAATCAGAGGGTGCCCTTTTAAGGGTTTAATGCCCACATAATTACCAACTTATAACTACTTTCAATTCGACTAATCACTGAACCATCAATGATTAATCGCTACGTCAACCGTTAATTACGACGGTTTGACTTTTAAGCTAAAACTAAGCAAAAACTTAACTAAGAAAGGTTAAGCATACTTACTGAAGTCCTTTGCACGATTGGGAAAGACTTGGGTCTGCTCTTAAGCTCCAAGAAGCTCCAGAAATGCAGAAATGAGGTGTGAAGAAATGGTTGCAACCTTGTGGCCTTTTATAGTGTTCAAAACCTCATGGATTGTTGACACACAAGTCTAACAATGGCCTTGGATCATTTCCAGATGTCCCTAAGTGTCTAGGAGTTGTTTAGGGGTCGTCCAAGATGTGAAAAATCGGATTAAAGTCCGTTAGAATGGAGTTGGCAGACAAGAACCCAAAAATTTCGGAGCAGAAGGCCCCTCGTGGCACGCGTAGACCCCCCCCCCCAGGGTCCTCGCGTGGCGCGACGCCCTATCTGATCAAATCTGAATTTTTTGATTTTTATGCTTTGGTCCTTGGCTCTTGGAAACTTTGCTTCGACTTTATTTCTTGCACTTTGAACCCTCCAATTTGACTTATAAGGGCTTCAAGACATTTACCCACTTTGTTTAGTCCTCGGTTAACTTTATTGTTACCCGAAAAGTCATAAACTTCATCGTAGACGCTTTTAACCCCCCGCATACGAATTTGATCATAACTTTCTCATACGATAACGAAACTTTATGAAATTTATATCGTGCATTCTAGTGAGCATAATTTACCATTACAAAGCTTCGGGTTTGCTAAAAGGTCACTCAGAGGTATAACTTAAACATGTTGACACATTTAACCCCGGTAGTTTGTAATCTCTCACTTTCTTTCTTATTTAGCTTCGTATGATCCATGATTTATTCGTTTGAAGGTATGAGCATCATGTAGGGTTAATGCACAATATATTTATTCACTGTTGACATTTAGAACTCGTATATTCACATACTTTCCATGATTGTCAACTTTAATCCTTCTATAACACTCTTTCACACGTTCAAACCTATGACACGTGTCAACACATTATAGGACGTGAATTTTTCGAGGTGTTACAACATTGTAGACATGAAACATGCTCAAAAATATGCCGGATGTTGGTTCGTTTGGTCGTATGATCGCGATGTTCGCTTAATTACGACGGAATGCGCATAAGCACGAAAAACGATCCAAATGATGCGACGAATGGATTTTTCTTATGCCAAACACTAAAATAAAATATTTTAGTGCTTACATAAATTTTTGGATGCCCGAGGATATTCAGAATGTGAGATATGCTCGAAAATGCAAACTTGTGCACTTTTTGACACTTTTAGTCCCTGCATGACTTAAAAGTTTATTTTTGCACACTAAACACCTCTAAGCCTACATCTAATGCTATATAAAGGATAATTAGGGTATGTATAACTCATGGTCATATTTTGGGAGGTCCGATAACATACGAATTGACATACTTTTGCAGTTTGACGCTTTAGGTCCCTCTATTGCGCAAACTTGCGCATTTCATCACTTAATAGCATTGAAGCCTCATCTAAACCATATTAGGAATTCTTGAAAGTATTATTAAACATCACTATGCTTCGGGTTCGCTAAGAGGTCATTCAGAGGTATAATTAAACATATTGACACTTTTAGTCCCTCTACTTGCAAAGTTGCGCGTAGCTTTACCTGCAGGTATAAAAAAACTTGGATGGCCAATGATTGGCAAATCCCGAGAGTATAATCAAACATCATGAGGCTCTCGGTTTGTTAAAAGGTCACTCAGAGGTAAGAATTAACATGTTGGCGCTTTTAACCCCTTTATTGCGCAAACTTTCAATTAATTACGCACACGGCTACACTTGATCAATAAGTGGCTCGTTTGTGAATATAAACCGTAAAAGGTTATTTAGAAACTCATTTTAAGTATACAAACACTTCCAGTCCTTTCAAAATCAAGGTTTTCGATTTTTCGAAAAATTAGTCCTTTGAATTCAACGTCTGACTTCATTAGGGTTTATTACACTTGTCAATACATCATTGGACGTGATTTTTACGAGGTGTTACATCCTCACCCCCTTAAAAGAAATCTCGACCTCGAGATTTTCAAAGATGTTGGAAGTACTTTTTGTCGCGTAATGGACTTAACCTCTATAGCATATCTCGAGCTTTTCCAATGCAACTCTCAGATCCTGATAATTGAACTTACTAATCTATTGTCCTAACAATAGATGTTTAGCATGCCATCTATACAAGGTCTCCAAAGGAGCAGTCTTGATGTTTATATATCAACCATTATAGAAAAGCTTATCCTAAGGTGAGATGGGTACTCCTGACGGCTTCTGATGTTTAGCTTTGACTTGCGCACATGTCAGACATTTAGCTACATAGGCGGCTACAGACTTCTTCAAGCCTATCCACCAATAATTTGCCTTCAGATCCTGGTACATTTTATCAGCTCCAGGATGAACGGAATATTTAGAGCTGTGGGCTTCCTGGAGGATAACATCTCGAAGTCCTCCATAAACTGGAACCCATATTCGTCCGTTCAATCTCAGAATTCCGTCTTTGCTAAGGGATAATTGCTCTTCAGTGACTCCCAGCTTTTCATTAGGATAGTTAGCTTCCAACACAGCTTCCTTCTGTGCAGCTAACAACCTTTCATTCAAACTGTTCTTTATTTCAATGCTCTTGGCATTGATTCGGATGGGTTTCACTTTTTCTTTTCGACTCAAGGCATCGGCGACTACATTCGCTTTGCCTGGATGGTATCTGATTTCACAATCATAATCATTCAACGTCTCCATTCATCGTCGTTGCCTCATGTTTAAATCCTTTTGGTTGAACAGGTGCTGGAGGCTCTTGTGATCAGAATAGATCACAAACTTGACACCATATAAATAGTGCCTCCATAGCTTCAGTGCAAATACAACGGCACCCAGCTCCAAGTCATGGGTGGTGTAATTCTTTTCATGCACTTTTAACTGACGTGAAGCATAAGCAATAACCTTGCCTTTCTGCATAAGCACACATCCCATGCTAGTGTGTGATGCATCGCAGTAAACTACAAACTCTTCTATTCCCCCAGGCAATGTCAGCACAGGAGCATTGCTCAACTTCTGCTTGAGAATGTCAAAGGATTCCTGTTTCTTAGGACCCCAATCGAACTTTACCTTCTTACGAGTCAGTGAAGTTAGGGGTGCAGCAATCCTTGAAAAATTTTCAATGAAGCGCCTGTAGTATCCTGCTAATCCCAGGAAGCTACGAATCTCTGTAGGCGTTTTCAGCTCTTGCCAATTCATAATAGCTTCCACCTTAGCGGGATCCACTTGGATACCACGCTCACTAACCACATGTCCAAGAAATTGGACTTCACGAAGCCAGAATTCACATTTAGAGAATTTGGCATAGAGCTTCTCCTGCTGAAGTAGTGAAAGAATACATCGAAGATGTTTCTCATGGTCGACTTTGTTCTTCGAGTAGATGAGGATGTCGTCAATGAAGACGATGACAAATTTGTCCAAGTAGGGCTTGCAGACGCAATTCATGAGATCCATGAATGCGGCAGGTGCATTAGTGAGCCCAAAAGGCATCACTAGGAACTCGTAATGACCATAAAGAGTCCTAAATGCAGTCTTGTGTACATCTTCATCTTTGACCTTCAATTGATGATAGCCAGACCTCAGATCGATCTTAGAGAAGTAACTTCCCCCTTGGAGTTGATCGAACAGATCGTCGATTCTGGGCAATGGGTACTATTCTTGATCGTGACCTTATTAAGCTCACGGTAATCGATGCACAGATGCATCGATCCATCCTTCTTCTTGACAAATAAGATTGGTGCTCCCCAAGGAGACGAACTAGGTCTAATGAAACCTTTGGATAGTAATTCATCTAGTTGCGTTCTCAATTCCTTCATCTCCGTTGGTGCCAACCTATAAGGTGCCCTAGTAACTGGTGCTGCTCCAGGGACGATGTCTATTCTAAATTAGACTTGTCTATCTGGCGGTAAACCAGGTAGTTCTTCAGGAAAAACTTCAGGGTATTCAGAAATGACGGGGATATCTTCCATCTTCGGTTTAGGCTCATCAATAATCACTTGTGCCATGTAGATGACACAACCCTTCTTTAAACACTTAGAGGCCTTGAGCATAGTCACTTGCTCAGGCAGTCCATACTGGGTATCTCCCCGAATGGTAAGTGATTCACCCGACGGAGTCTTAATCACCACTTGCTTCTTGTTGCAGATAATTTGGGCCTGGTTATGAGATAACCAGTCCATACCCAAAACTTTGTCAAAACCGGCTAACTTAAAGGGGAGTAGGGACAGAGGAAAAGAGTGATTCTTAATGGATATAACACATCCATCTAATATAGTTGAGACAGTTTCTATGGTGCATCTGCTAACTCCACCTCATAATTCACACTTAAGGTTTTGACAGGTAAATTCAGCAATTTGCAAAACTTATTATCTACGAAAGACTTATCAGCGCCTGAATCAAAAAGTACTCTTGCATAGACATCATTTACAAGGAAAGTACTTGTAATCACGTTGTCATCTAGAACCGCTTCCTTTGCATCCATCCTGAAGACCCTAGCATTGGTCTTCTTTCCTTCATCGTCTTTCTTTGCATATTTTGGGTAGTTGGTCTTAATGTGCCCCTTTTCATTGCAATGGTAGCACGTTGCGTCTTTCAGCTTCTTGCAGTCCAAGGTCTTGTGCTCCTTGGACTTGCATATTCCACATGCAAAAGTTTTCGACTGAGTCTGCGAGTTCGATTCAAACCTGCACTTCCCGAAGTGCTGTTTCTTGCAGACTTTGCACTTGGGCTTATCACCAGACTGATGCCCATCCTTCCTGGACTCAGACCCTTTCCTATGGTCATTGTTTCCTCGATGCTTCTTGTTTGACTTTCGTGAATTGTCATCTTCACGTTTCCTCTTCTCGGTATCTGTGTTCCTCAGCGATCTTTGTCTGACCGCGTCCAGGGTGAGGGACAAAGATATATCAGTGACAGATCTGAAAGAAGTTGGCCGAGAGGCCTTCACGCTTGCCTTTATTTCTGGGGCTAAACCCCCAATGAAACGAGCTATGCGTTTGGGTTCCGGGGTCACCAGATACGGAACCAATCTTGACAAGGTGTTGAAGCTCGTGAGGTAAGCTTGACAGTCGAGATTCTTCATAACCAACGATAAGAAATCAGACTCAATCTTTTCGACCTCATGCTGAGGACAGTAGTTCTCCCTGATGAGGGCAACAAATTGCTCCCATGACATGTTGTACAATGGGATCTTCCCAGTAGCCTATGTTAACGATCTCCACCAGGCTAAGGCTTCGCCTTTGAACGATTGAGATACAAATTTTACTACATCCCTTTCAGCGCATCCGCTGATATCAACCACCGTGTCCATCTCATCCAGCCACGTCATACAGTCAATGGCTCCTTTCTCCCCAGTGAAATCCCGGGGTTTGCAGGAAACAAAGTATTTATAAAAGCAACCCTTGTCACGGGGTCCTTGATTAAAAACAATCTTTTGAGATGGATCACTATGATGATTTGAGGAGTGACGATCGTCATCTCCTTTCTTGGGTTCATCCTTCTTGGGAGGTGGCTTGCTGTGAGCCCCAGAGTGTGTTTTAGGCTTTGAATGCGGCGTAGATAGGGTCCTGCTTCGAGTCCCACTATATTCTTCATACTGCCGCTCTAAGGCCTTTGTAACAGCGTCGTCTACTAACGCTTTCAGTTCAGCACCCGTTATATTAATTCGGGCGTTATCATTGTTCTCCCTTGGGTGACTATTAATTTCATCCGAGTCAGCCATTTTAATTTGAACTGTTGCATAAGAAAATGACAATAGTTTATTTGGGAGTTTATCATAGAATTGTCTTTTATGGCAATTCATTAACCATGGTATACATAAACCATATTTGGTTAATTTGTTAAACATATTTATTTAGGATTTTTATTATAATTTATCCTAATTATAAAAACAATAACAGTTTTATTAGTGGCACAACAGGCCTAGTCACAAGGACATTTCTAAATTATAAGCTATGATTTCAGAGAATCAAGGCTTTTAGGGTTTGAACATAGTTCTTTACCTTTTTCGGACAGGGAGTCATAGCTACCACTGTCTGTTGGCTCATGTAGAAATGAGCAAGGCCCGTAGGCACTATATTACCAATGTATGGTCAAATATGATCATCTTAACTGATGATTTAAACCCATGATTCAGAGATCATTTAGTTGGGTTAGGAATCTTCTAAAGAATCCTATTACAAAGATGACGTGTGTGATTTTAACGAATCACGTCTGCCAGGAGCGTTAACATGTTTTCAGATGTTAACTGGGATCTGAATCTTTTAAACAGGTCTTACCATCTTGGCCAGGTCTTTACAATGACATTCAGGCTAGGTTTCACTCTTAAGATTCTTATTCAATATTTAATAGGCAGATTATTATTAAAAAGGAATGTTTTTGATTTATTTATTTCATATATAATATTTATGCATATAATAGCAAAAATGAAATTTATAATTTAACATTCCAATAATCATAAAAATACACACTGCCCTAAACGGGTCTTTTTAACAGAATACTTACCCACGCAGGGGTCACATTGAAATACTAGTCCACGCAGGGACTTAAATAAACAACATACCCTCGTAGGGGTTAATAGAAAGATAGGCCCACGCAGGGGCTTAAAAGACAACCATACCCACGCAGGGGTCAAAACAGTAAGACAGGCCCACGCAGGGGCTCAACTGAAACAAGGAAATTACAACAAACAATGGAAGGATTCAATGGTCCTTCTTGCTCTTCCCTTTTATTAGGCTTGTCAATCCTTGGAAGAAACTTTGTCGCTCCCTGCGATCTCGGTGAAAGTCTCGCTCGACCTGGTCCAATCTTTGAAGAATTTCTTCCCGCTCGGGTGGGGAAAACCGTGGCGGCTGCGATTGTGTCCGAATTATAGGTCTAGCAGGTATCTGGTACCCATGAGTTGGGTACCCTACTCCCCAAGGAGCTCCATACGGTCCTTCCGGGTTAAAGGCGTTGTAATTGGCCGCTACCAAGTATGGGTCGGCTTCAGCGTAATTATAGTTGGTGTGAGCCGGCTGCTCAAACGGGTTATACGCCATAGAACCAGTGTAGGCAGGAATCAGGTTATCAAAACCCATCGGTGGTGGCTGTGGTGCAACTGGGTTTGAAGGTCCACCCATATGCGGTTCTTCCTGTAGTGGCGGATAATGACTGCCACTTGAGTGTCGAGGAGATCTAAAGTGAAAATCTCCTCCACGCGCGGACATTCGCGCGCCTGTCCTCCTACGCCTCGGCGGTTCCGGAGGTGCTTGATTAACTGGTGGTGGTGGAGGCGGTGGCGTGACAGCCACGAAACGTGAATCCCCAGAGGGATCCAGCTGCTGCTGCTGCTGGTGTGGCGACGAATGATACGAGGGTGTAAAGTACCACTCGAACTGGTTAAACCGTGCCTGGTAACTGTCTGGACCACGGTAGGGTGATCCATGAAAAGACGAACCATCTGAGACCTCAATAGGATGGTTGGGGGTTCCGGTTGCGGGCTCGATGGGATCCGTGTCCTCGTCCATGTCTTCTGCATGATCGCCGGAGAAATGATCCTCTGGCCCCAATGGGTTAAAACCCACTGGTTCTTGTATGTAGTTTGCCGGGTTAAACTGGCCTTGGAAGACGGGAGTGGGGTCTCCAAAGGAATTGTGGGATAGGGATCGCTGTAGAGGTATGTAAGAAGGTTGTAGGTTATTGGGCTCGTTTTCCGAATGTGGCCCATAGGAGTTATGAAAAGGAGGCGTCGAACTGTGTGAAACAGATCGTCTAGCAGGCTCAAAAAGGTTCCTCCTGTTCTCTCGAGGATCAGCACTCGATGTGGCAGAAGGAGCTCGCGTATGAGAAGGCCCTGCTTCGTGATCATTGGGGGCTCGCGTATGCGAAGGCCCTGCTTCGTGATCATTGGGGGCGGTGATTGGCCCCTTGCCTCTTCCTCTTTGTCTGAAAAATCTTGGCGGCATATTTAATCCTGTCAATATAACATAAGATAACAACAAGCATATATAAAATAAAAGACAAAGTTAAAAATAAACTGAAACAAATTTTGATTGTTCCTATGTTCTTTGTCTAGACTCGAAAATTTTGGAATGTGCAATTGTGTAACTGAGATTAAACACAAAAGGCTAGTGTTTAATTCACTCAGAGTTGGCTCTGATACCAACCTGTCACACCCCGATATTTCCACGTTTGACCGGTGGGCCCGGTGGGGGAGTAACGTGACGTGGTTGGCAACATAACAGTCAAACAACTCAATATTTAAATGCACAGTGGAAGCAAATGAAAGATATAATTCAACTTTAAAAATTTGTAATATCAAGTATCACAATAGTCGAAAGTTTATCCACAGAAGGATAAAAAATAAATAGGAAACAGTAGTTCAACAGACTTTAGGCATCTTAAGCTTGCGAGACTCTTTTGATGCTAAGGAGAAATCCAGCCTATTACGATTAGTACCTGCATTCAATCTTTTTAGGAAAATACGTCAGTTTACACTGGTAAATATATTCAACCGACTCATTTTGAAAAGTTTAATAAAATTGATTTGAATGCACGTGGCACAAACTTTTATAACTTGGGATAATTATTTAAATATATAATCTCGTAAAAGGATTACATGTTCCTTATGCGTTCAGTGGCCCGGGTCGTGCCGGGTTAAAGATCAATAGACACACCACATTATTTATTTGGCACTGACGGGTGTACGCCTACACCCCGCGCTTAGGTCTTGGCCATTTCGTAAAATGATGCCAAGGATATCCGGGACATGGTCATTAACCTCCCAAAGGCTTTAAGCAAACAAAACAATTTAAACGGGCCGATCAAATATCAATTTAACCATCATACGTGGAAAGATTTAATGCCCGACCAAGCGGTATTTTATATACCGTACCCCAAGCCCGTATAGGGAAAATAAGTTAAAAGTATTTACCTTTGCAAGTATAATTCACAATTAGCAAATGCGGGTATCTTTTACCGGTTCTCCTATTCTGGAACAAAGGTTTATAATAACCTATTAGAATCCTAACGGTCTTTAGTTAAGCTTAAGCTTAGACCGATTAGTTTTAAGGAATGATACGGTTCGAACGCGTGATTAAGCGAAAACCGGAATAGAATGTGATTTAGACCCGACAAGTTTGAAGACTTGTCTTATATGGGTAATCTAAACACATTCTGGATTTTGAGATAAAACCGCTAAGGTTTGACCCGTTTCGGCTAGTTTATGCAAACTAGTTACATAAACCGAACCGAACGCGCAAGAGGCATAACGGGTAACCATAAGAGCCATATACAGGTTTCCTAAGTTAATATTCCTCAAATATGTTGTGACATCAGTAAGATATCTTTTGTTATGCCCGAAACGAGTTTAAACTCAAACTATGCCCCGTAGGGGTATTTTAGTCATTTATAAGGTTATAAAAGAGTTTAAGTATTAACCTGAGTTACAGGTCTGATGTAATCAGCAAAAATACTCAATTTAATAAGTTATAACAATAGGGTAAAGTATATATGTGAAATTTATCAATTATAACCAAATTATGCACCGTGGGGGCATTTTGGTAATTTCACATAAGCCGAAAAGCTCAAAACTGAAGTCTGACTTAAACAACTTTTGCTTACTGTTAAAATATTATAATTTACCTAAAATATCAGTAGGTATCAACCCTTGTATGTTTAAAATAGTTTTAGTACATACTATGCGTTAAAAACGCTTAATAAGGCGATTAGAAGCCGTTTCCGGGTTCTATACGGAAAACTGATATTTTTATCATTCCAGAAGGCTTAAAATAATTTATTTATCATATGTAATCAGTAGCAAAAAGGTTTGGGGTCAAAAAGATGTGTAAAACTCCTTTTATAGCCCGAAAGGGCAAAACCGACAATTACCGGATTAAGACTATGACTCTAAGTTATGCTCAGCCTAAAATTAATTAAAAATCTTCAAAAATCCCAAAATAATATATTACATCATTGGGTAAAGATTTTGATATCAAAAAGTATGTTTAAATAGGCTATACGCTAATTATGTCTTTTAATCGCTAAAAAGCTTTCAAATTACGCTAACGAGCATAACTCTTAATCTACACCTCAAACTGATGTAAAATTTTGGGTGCAAGTTTATAATTCAGTAACTAAGGTTTCTACACTTTTACATTTTCAAAAATCACATTTTAAGGTGAAAAGGGCATAATGGTCAACATATGAGCAATTAACGGAATCATGCATATTAATTGGTTAACTAATGAACCAAGGTGTATAATCACAGAGGGTTATACTAGCATGTAACCTAGTCCAAATAAAGCTCTAAGGCATTTCTAAAACATGCTTAAACGGGCCAGAAGTGAAAGTCAAAGCAAAAGTCAAAGCTTTGCGACTTTCGGTTCCGAACTGGGTCTAAACAGAAAATTGTCGGGTTGAACATGTTTAGACATGTTCTTACATACATTACCAAGTTATATTAATGATCAAACAGGTTGTATGGGTCCTACATTGCTAATTATGCATAAATTGGAAATTAAGCATTCTGTTGACTTTTTAGTAACAAGTTACCCGACATTAGACCTAGTTAGAGTGGGAATCAGAGGGTGCTCTTTTAAGGGTTTAATGCCCACATAATTACCAACTTATAACTACTTTCAATTCAACTAATCACTGAATCATCAATGATTAATCGCTAAGTCAACCGTTAATTACGACGGTTTGACTTTTAAGCTAAAACTAAGCAAAAACTTAACTAAGAAAGGTTAAGCATACTTACTGAAGTCCTATGCACGATTGGGAAAGACTTGGGTCTGCTCTTAAGCTCCAAGAAGCTCCAGAAATGCAGAAATGAGGTGTGAAGAAATGGTTGCAACCTTGTGGCCTTTTATAGTGTTCAAAACCTCATGGATTGTTGACACACAAGTCTAACAATGGCCTTGGATCATTTCCAGATGTCCCTAAGTGTCTAGGAGTTGTTTAGGGGTCGTCCAAGATGTGAAAAATCGGATTAAAGTTGGTTAGAATGGAGTTGGCAGACAAGAACCCAAAAATTTCAGAGCAGAAGGCCCCTCGCGGCACGCGTAGACCCCCCCAGGGTCCTCGCGTGGCGCGACGCCCCATCTGATCAAATCTGAATTTTTTGATTTTTATGCTTTGGTCCTTGGCTCTTGGAAACTTTGCTTCGACTTTATTTCTTGCACTTTGAACCCTCCAATTTGACTTATAAGGGCTTCAAGACATTTACCCACTTTGTTTAGTCCTCGGTTAACTTTATTGTTACCCGAAAAGTCATAAACTTCATCGTAGACGCTTTTAACCCCTCGAATACGAATTTGATCATAACTTTCTCATACGATAACGAAACTTTGTGAAATTTATATAGTGCATTCTAGTGAGCATAACTTACCGTTACTAAGCTTCGGGTTTGCTAAAAGGTCACTCAGAGGTATAACTTAAACATGTTGACACATTTAACCCCTGTAGTTTGTAATCTCTCACTTTCTTTCTTATTTAGCTTCGTATGATCCATGATTTATTCGTTTGAAGGTATGAGCATCATGTAGGGTTAATGTACAATATATTTATTCACTGTTGACATTTAGAACTCGTATATTCACATACTTTCCATGATTGTCAACTTTAATCCTTCTATAACACTCTTTCACACGTTCAAACCTATGACACGTGTCAACACATTATAGGATGTGAATTTTTGAGGTGTTACAACATTTTAGACATGAAACATGCTCAAAAATATGCCGGATGTTGGTTCGTTTGGTCGTATGATCGCGATGTTCGCTTAATTACGACGGAATGCGCATAAGCGCGAAAAACAATCCAAATGACGCGACGAATGGATTTTTCTTATGCCAAACACTAAAATAAAATATTTTAGTGCTTAAATAAATTTTGGATGCCCGGGGATATTCAGAATGTGAGATATGCGCGAAAATGCAAACTTGTGCACTTGTTGACACTTTTAGTCCCTCATGACTTAAAAGTTTATTTTTTCACACTAAACACCTCTAAGCCTACATCTAATGCTATATAAAGGATAATTAGGGTATGTATAACTCATGGTCATATTTCGGGAGGTCCGATAACATACGAATTGACATACTTTTGCAGTTTGACGCTTTAGGTCCCTTTATTGCGCAAACTTGCGCATTTCATCACTTAATAGCATTGAAGCCTCATCTAAACCACTTTAGGCATTCTTGAAAGTATTATTAAACATCACTATGCTTCGAGTTCGCTAAGAGGTCATTCAGAGGTATAATTAAACATATTGACACTTTTAGTCCCTCTACTTGCAAAGTTGCGCGTAGCTTTACCTGCAGGTATAAAAAAACTTGGATGGCCAATGATTGGAAAATCTCGAGAGTATAATCAAACATCATGAGGCTCTCGGTTTGTTAAAAGGTTACTCAGAGGTAAGAATTAACATGTTGGCGCTTTTAACCCCTTTATTTCGCAAACTTTCAATTAATTACGCACACGGCTACACTTGATCAATAAGTGGCTCGTTTGTGAATATAAACCATAAAAGGTTATTTAGAAACTCATTTTAAGTATACAAACACTTCCAGTCCTTTCATAATCAAGGTTTTCAATTTTTTGAAAAATTAGTCCTTTGAATTCAATGTCTGACTTCATTAGGGTTTATTACACGTGTCAATACATCATTGGACGTGATTTTACGAGGTGTTACATCCTCACCCCCTTAAAAGAAATCTCGACCTCGAGATTTGCTAAGATGTTGGAAGTACTTTTTGTCACATAATGGACTTAACCTCTATAGCATATCTGGAGCTTTTCCAATGCAACTCTCAGATCCTGATAATTGGACTTACCAATCTATTGTCCTAACAATAGATGTTTAGCATGCCATCTATACAAGGTCTCCAAAGGAGCAGTCTTGATGTTTATATATCAACCATTATAGAAAAGCTTATCCTAAGGTGAGATGGGTACTCCAACCACTGCTTAACTAATTTTTAGTAATAGCAAATCCTTGTCGTTAGTCGAACAAATCGACTATCCTGGGCAGCTGATGGAATTTCTTAATCGATGCCTATTTAGGGTTGCGGTAATAATGCATAAGCAAAATGAACCGTCTTCCTTATTTAACAATATCAAACTCTCAGAATATTAGGTTAGGCTATATGAATCCTCCATTTTAAAACCTACTTAATCAGGGTTTCGATTTCTCCAATGATGGTACCAGCCGTTTAAGTAATTTCATAATGATACAGCCTTATATGGGATATAAATCTTAACTCTACTTGCTTCTCAGAAGGTAAACAAGGTAATCTCAGGAGAAAATCAAGGTACAAGGAGGTTACAGAGATTTTCCATATCTCAGGCTCCAATTCATCCACCATTGCTGGTGTCAATTAAGTGTCACATTCATGCTATGAGTCCACAGACTCCTTTACCAAGAACGCTTACTTGGAAAAAATTCCATTCTGGATATCATCTTTGAATACCATTAGTTGACTTTAATACCGTATGACCATTGGAATATCTTTGTGTTTCCATGCATTAAACCCCTATACTGATCAGGCATGGAAGCAATCTATGGAACATATTAAGATACACCAATCCTCATATGGCGCTTTTGTCATACCATCTGGTATTCGTAATCGTTGGAGATCAAAGAGATATCAATTACATATGATGATGTACTTCATCTGGAGAGAGGGTACACTAGAATTTCACGACTGAAGATTTCTGACAGGAATAGAAGAAACGGTTCCTATGATTTTCTACTTGTAAGCTTTACCTTACACTTAATATCTAGGGTTCTTATGGTAGATTTTTAAGAGTCTACAATATTTTCAATTTATGAAGGATTGATTGGTATCCGAATTAAAGCAGAACTCTTAGCGTTCTATTCTAATTCATATTTTGTGCTTAGGGTTCTAACAGGCAGATTTAAATACTAACAAAATTTAATGACTTATCTGCACCTGAAACAACCAATACCCTTGCATATACATCATGGATGAGGACGTACCGGTTATAATATTGTCATCTTGTGTGACCTCTTTTGCATCTATCTGGGAGACCTTAGCGTTGGTCTTCTTATCTCCTTTAAGCTTCCTGGTATATTTTGGGTAATTTGATTTGATATGCCTTTCTCGTTACAGTTGTAACAAGTCGCATCTCCTATCTCCTGGCATTCCAATGTTTTATGCTCACTAGATTTGCAGATCCCACAAGCCCTAGGCTGCGACTGGGATTTTGATTCGAACCTGCACTTCCCATAATGGCGCTTCTTGCATGTCTTGCATACAGGTTTCTCGTTGGACTTTTTGTTGGTGCAGTTGTCTGTCGACTACATCTTAGTTCGAGTCTTAGGTTAGGGCTTATTATATGAGAAAATATGAAAATGTATGTAATTAGGGTATAGGTCCGCTTATACGTACATGTCTGTATATGGGAACCTACCTGGTCAGGTCCGCTTATATGTCATGTTCGTATATGGGAACCTATCTGATCAGGTCCGCTTATACAGGTCCGCTTATACGTACATGTTCATATAAGCGAACCTATGTCTCCTATATATAGGTAGGTCATTCAAGCGGATCTAGTAGGAGCAGTTGTGGTGTGTAACGGCGAAGCCCTGCCAGTTTGTCTCCAGATCTTGTATACTGTTAGCAAATCAATAAAAGAGACGTTAAATAGTGAAATCAAGCTAAACAAAGACTGAATCAATGAATTCCGCCTCTGATTCAGTCTGAGCACTCTTCTGATCGACTCATCAGGTCGTATAACGTTTCTACAAGTGGTATCAGAGCTCAGGAGGAAGAGTTCTTACTGTTTAGTTAGTTTTCGCTCAAAAATTCTGATTTCTACACCTTCTTTCATCATCAGATCAAGTTTTACCGGTCGGAATTTGCTCAAAGTTTCACGGATTGTGCGCAATTGATCATAGACAAACCCTGGAAAGTTTCAGACCAAAATACGGACTAAAAATGGATCAAATGACCTTCGGATTTAGGTTCGCTTATACGGACACTTCATAGGTTCGCTTGATTAGGTCCGCTTTTAGGAACATATTTGTTGTAGATTCGCTCAAGAGGTCCGCTCATAGGGACTTGATTGTTGAGGGTTCGTTCTAGAGGTTCGTTTTTAGGAACACATTTGATCAGGTCCGCTCCAAGTTACTTGATAGGTCCGCTCCAACGACACATTTTTGTTTAGGTCCGCTTCAAATTGCGTGTAAGGTCCGCTTCAGTGAACAACAAACAGATCCGCTCTTGTGATCATCCAGTGGTTCGCTTTTCTGTCACATCAGAGATCCGCTTTTATGACAACAAGTTGGTGTGTTAGTGACACTTAGGGGCTGTTTGGCAAACCTCTTAATGATTCATTAAGAGGTGGACCTCTTATTCGGACAGAGGTGATAGTGTTTGGTTGTGCCTCTTAATGGCAAACCTCTTAACGATTCAGTGCTGAATCATTCAGAGTTGTGAACTTGCTGAATGAAAAAAAAGGCAAATGGTACCCCCTTTCACCTCTCTTCTCCTTCTGTTCTCTGTACAGATACAAGAAACATGCCATCATCAGCCAAGACCTCCACCCCACTCCTGTCCTCACCACCGAAGCCTCCCGCCGCCTCCTCCCTCTCCTCACCACCGAACGCCTCCACCCTACTTCATCAGCCAAGACCGCCGCCCTCCTCCTCCCTCTCCTCACCACCGAACAGCCGCTCTTCTCTCTCTCCTCGACACAGTTACAGGTGAATCAAACAGGTTTTGTATTTGTTCTTGAATTTGATTTGGGTTTGATTCGAATCAAACAGCACTTTGTTCTTGATTTGGGTTTGATGATGATGATGGCGGTGGCGGTGGCGGGTGTTGATGATGATGATGGCGGTGGCGGAGATGATGATGATGATGATGGCGACGATTGAGGTGATTGACGAGCACGAAGACCTGGAACAGAACTCAGCTCTGATTCAAGCGGTGGTGGGTGTTGTTGTTGAACTCAGATCGGTGGCGGAGATGATGATGATGATGGCGGTGGCGGTGGCGGAGATGATGATGGCGGTGGTGGTGGCGGTGTTGCAGGTAGGGAGAGAAAGGGGAAGGGGGTGGGGGTGATGATGAATACTGATGAATGATGATGATGATATTGGGTTTTATAGAAAAAATTCTATAAAGGGTTTATTTTGTGGGGAAGGGTAAAAATGTCATTTTACACTGTCATTCAGATATGAAACCAAACAGCACTTTACTGGTTCAGCACTTACCCATTCAGACCCTCTTACCCATTCAGACCTCTTATTCATTCAGCACTTATTGGTTCAGATATTGCCAAACAGCCCCTTAGGAATTTAGCTCAAAAGTTCGGTTCATTCACGTGATAATCATTCCCGAGGTGGTTATCTTTGATTTGTTTGAAACGTTATAGAAGATTGTCAGTTTGCATGTGATTTTATGAGATATAACATTGAATTCGGTTCAATTCATGCATATTAAAGTCCACTAACTTTGTTGGTCCAATGAGATTTGAATGGTAATCAACTGTGTCAGTTCATGCGCATGTGTTGAAAGATAAGGTGTCAGCCATATTCACAAGTTAAAGTTGTGGCCCAATCATCATTTAAAGAGTTCTACAATTGAGATAAAATTGGTTTGATATGCATGTGATCAATTAATGCTGGTTGGTTTAGTGGAATTATCGGCCCAATCATGTGAATTCGTTTATTAATGGTGTTGGCATGATATAAATCTCATTCTGAATTTGCATGAGATCAGTCCACGTGATCAAGTCAGTCAAGTCATTAAATGGATACATGTGATTTAGCATTAAAAGTCTAAGTCTATTTGATTTTTGCGGCCCAATCATATTCATTGGATACTTGAGATTGTTGGATATTATCAATAGTTAAAACATTAAATCATTAGACGACCCATTTGTCTTGATCGGCCCAATCATTTGTTAAACATATTCATTAATTGATCGGCTCAATCAGATTGGTTAAACAGATTGTTTTGGAAAAATGGAAGTGGTCTTTGATGAGATGGAAAATCATGATCTTGAAAGATTAAATGATTGGTATATGGGGTATTTGGACGATAGTTATAGAAATATGAAAAAGGATGTTTGGGTCAAAAGGTTTAAATATTTTGTATGTTTGAAAAATGAAACATTGGAAGATTTAGAGAACCGATATGGAGTCTTACTTGGTTACTTAAAAGATCATGAGATATTTCTATCAGATGCTGAAAAGATAGAAAAATTTGCAGATGCTTTACCTTTTGAATGGAGTAAATTTTTTAAAATTTTAAGAAAGGATTCAAATTTTTCAAAATTACAACTAAAAAGGTGCATCAGTATACTTAAAACTCATGAATTTGAAAATGAAAAGAAAAGGAAAGAATTGTGTAAAGCTTTGGAAAGTAATTTGATGAAAATGGATTTGAATGTGATTTTTGAAATGAAAAGAAGAGTTAATGTATGTCTTGCTGCAAAAAGTAATCTGACATACGATATGAAAAGGGGTTGTTATATTGATGAGAATCTGAATCCTCTTGATTTCGTTAAAATTTTTTGTGCAGGAACATACAAAACAGAGATAAAGGAAATGTCAAAGAAGGAAGAATCTGTAAAGAATGAATCTTCAAATTCTGCATCAGTGTGTTTTACATGTGACAGCTTAAAGATGGAAAATGACAAACTCGTGAAAGATGCGGAAAGTTTGATTTTGGAAGTCAAAGAGCTGAATGATAAGAAGCAAGCTGATGATAAACAGATTCTTGGTTTGAAAGAAACATGTGTAAAGCTGAACTCTGAAAATGACAAACTGTTAAGTAAATTGAACAGTTTGACATTGGAAAATCAGAAATTGAAAGAAAAAGCAAATGTTTTTGAAGAAAAGATTAAAAGTTTTGAAATTGAAAAATCAAGAATTGAAAAAGCTTTTCAAAATCAAATAAAAATTCTTGAAGATGGGAGAGATGTGTTTAGCAAAAACAACATCGAAAAGCAAAAAATGATAAATTCCTATCTTCAGAAAATTATCAAACTTGAAAAAGAATGTGAATGTGCTCGAAAGAAAATCAAAGAGTTAGAAGAAAAGGAGTCGAATTCAGAAAATGAAGATTTCTGGATAAAGCTTGAGAACAAAAATCTGAAAGCAAATGAGACAAAATTTCAAGAACAGATAAATGTTTTGGAAAATGAAAAGTCTGTTCTTGAAAACATGAAGAATGAAAATGAAAAGACAATCAAGTCTCATTTTGAGAGAATATCTCAGCTTGAAAATGAAGCTGAGAATTCAAGGAACAAAATTGATGAACTTGAAAAGAAATTGAAAGGTTTTGTGACTTCATCTGAGTTCCTCTGTCCAAAACCGATCAATTCTGTTCCAATAAGTGACGATGTCACAAATTTTGACAAAGTCAAAGTTGAAGATTGTGATGAGAAATCTGATGATGAAAAAAAAAAATCGAAAAACAAAAATTGTTTTTGAAATTAAAAGAAAAGTTTCAAGAAACTGTTCCACAATCAACTGAAAAGAGAGAATGCTCTAAGCAAAAACCTTTGAAGAAGAAAGTGGAACAAAAACAAAAAGAGAAAATTTTGAAAAATGTTCAAAAAGATAATAAAAGCTCATCAGATCGATCATCCAATCGCAATGAAAAATTACAAAAATCGAAAAATGAAAACTCTAAAATTGTTGGTAATAAGTGGTGCAGGTCGTACCACAGTGCTCAAAAGTCAAATCCAGCAAACAAGAGGAGCAAGGATTATCACCAAGCCAAACAGTGCTATGATCTGAATGTTTGGGCTGATAATGGTGATTGGTACGATAACAGAGTGTGTTACCGATGTGGTTATCAAGGACACATTGCTGTTAACTGCCAAAGTTAGAATTATGAGACGAGAAGATGCTATAATTGCCAAATCAGAGGTCACATTGCCAGAGATTGCCCAATGAGATCAAAGGGAAGATCGAGGGCTGAATCTCAGAAAATGGCAAAGAAGAAACCAGTCAAAGTCGAAGCAAAGCCCAAAGAACCAAAGGTTCAAGAACCTAAAGTTCAGGAAATGAAAGTGAAGCTTTCTCAAGGGCAAAAAGACAGACTGAGAAAGAAGAGGAAAAAGGCGAGAGAGTATCTGGAGAAGATATTGTCCTCGGGTTCATCTATTGGTAAAAATAAGAGTTCTGATGAATCGCTTTCCTCGACTGCAAAGTCAAGCAAGACGAGTTCATCAGATACAAATCTGAGGACAGAAGAGAGAAAGAAGAAAAAGAAAGTTGTTGGCGATGAATCTGACTCTTCAAAGTCAGACAAGCCAAGTTCAGGCAATGAATCTGGTGTGGTAAAGCCAGAAGAGCCAGTTGTTGAGGTAAAAACTGAGAGTTCTAGTCTAACAATGGATGAGGCAAACTTTCCACCATTGTTGAACAAGAATTCAAAATAACCCAAGGACAGTCAGGCTTGGGTGAATCTATTTAAATGAAAAACCTGACTTGCCGGAGTTCCCAGGTTGGTAAGCGTGGAACATGAATCGGCATATTTCTTGAGAAATTCACGAAAGTGATTCCGACTTACAAGTGGTAAATCAGGGACATTAAATTGTACTTGATTTTCTACAAGTGATGTTTGAGGATTGATCTTAAAAATGTTAGTTTTTACAAGTGGTTGAAGAGAACAAGGTGATGAAACCCCATGTTTGAGAAATGACTTACAAAACTAATTTTCCGGAAAAACCATTTTGATTAAAACAAACTTAAGTGTTTTGAAATCACCATGGGAAAATGTTTTGTTGTCAGGGGGAGTTCTGATTGTTCAAGCCAAGTGAATGGAGAATTGAAGTGATTCTCATCATGTTGTCACATTTCATGTACAGCTTGTTTTCAAATTTTCCCAGAAAATCAAAATTGAAACATATTTTGATTTTAGGGGGAGAAAAATTTTTAAAAAAATTAGAAAATTTGAAAATGTCAAAAACATTGAAAAATTTAAAAAAAAATGAGTTTTGCTGAAACAAGAGGAAATGATAGAAAATCAGTGGACTATCACAGCATGCTAAAGAAATGTAAAGTCTAAATGTGATAAACGGTCTCACTAAAGATGTGTCGATAGGCTCAGCTAGATTAGTAGATTTGCGATAACGATACAAACTTAAATGAAAAAGCCTAGTTCTAGTGGGAAACATGGTTGAAAGCATAGTACTTAGTTTTGTCCTTCTTGACTGTGTACCTACTCAGTAATCGCTGATTGTTGAAAGACATAAAACTGGTTAAGTTTGTGAACTTTCACAACTTTACTGAAAAGTCGCTGTGATTGTGCATTTTATTTTGCAAAGATTTAAACTTGTTTTATTTCTTTATTTTGGTTTAAGCATCGGACATCCTCTGCGTATACGTGAGTATCGACCTGGATGTTGTTGCCTAAACGTTCTGCTCTATTTTCTTTGGTGTTTCGTTTAAGCTTTGGATCACCTCTGCGTATACGGGAGTATCGACCTGGTGGTTAAAGCCTAAACAACTTCAACTTGTTTTATTTTTCTTATTTTGTTTAAACATTGGACTTTCTCTGCGTATACGGAAGTATCGACCTGATTGTTAATGTTTAAACATTCTGCTTTGTTTTCGCACAAATCACAATTGATAAAGTTTAAAGGCATTATTCGAGATAGTGTATTGCATGATGAGGGGATATGCTGAGATCATGGGGTCCATAAGAATTTAGTGCTATCTAAATATACCTTAACGTATCGGTAAGCATGTCGAAAGTTTTTAGATTGAGTTTAAGTGGACAACAATATCGTCAATCAACGTGAATCGTTTAGAGCTTAAAACGATTAAGAGCTTAACGGTGCTTGTGATTTGTCTAAAAACTGATCCGATCCTCTTTCGCAATCTCACAAAAATATGTTTGTACATATTTCATTTTTGCATTTAATTTCTGTTATTGCGTTTGTGTTTCATAGTTTGAAAAATCCAAAAATATTTTTGACAACTGATGTTGAAAAGCTGATATTCAAAATCTCAAAGGCTAAACAAGATGAATAGTTGGGTTGGTTAATTGGTTTGAAATGTTTAAAATGATTCATTAAGTTGAATCAGAATTTTGAATGTTTTAAATTCTTGATCAATTTTAAATGAAAATGATTCTCAAATGTTTAGTTGATTCATTAAGTTGAATCACAACAGTGTTGGTTTGTAAATCATGTGTTTAAGATGTGTAGGTTTCTGATCCTGTTGCTACGGAAAGCCAGGAGATGCATCAGAACCTGAGAAGAGCTTAAACTTTAAAAACCAGGATTGGATTTCAATGGTGATAACAAATTCCAGACGGCGATCCCAGCTTGATGAAAGGGGGAGTCTGACGAGAGTTAGAGCCAGAGAAAGATCCAGGTTCATGATTCCAGGAAGAGTTCCTGAAGAAGACCGATCAAGATTGAAGAGTTGTTAGGTTGAAGACTCTCACTGAAGATTCCGTCAACATTCAAGGGGGAGTCTGTTGGTGCAGTTGTCTGTCGACTACATCTTAGTTCGAGTCTTAGGTTAGGGCTTATTATACGAGAAAATATGAAAATGTATGTAATTAGGGTATAGGTCCGCTTATACGTACATGTCCGTATATGGGAACCTACCTGGTCAGGTCTGCTTATATGTCATGTCCGTATATGGGAACCTATCTGATCAGGTCCGCTTATACAGGTCCGCTTATACGTACATGTTCATATAAGCGAACCTAGGTCTCCTATATATAGGTAGGTCATTCAAGCGGATCTAGTAGGAGCAGTTGTGGTGTGTAACGGCGAAGCCCTGCCAGTTTGTCTCCAGATCTTGTATACTGTTAGCAAATCAATAAAAGAGACGTTAAATAGTGAAATCAAGCTAAACAAAGACTGAATCAATGAATTCCGCCTCTGATTCAGTCTGAGCACTCTTCTGATCGACTCGTCAGGTCGTATAACGTTTCTACACTTTTGTTTGTTCTTCTTCTTAGAGCTCTGGGAGTTATCTTCCTCCCTTTTTCTTTTTAGCTCATCTTTTGCATTTGAGGCATGAACAAGATCCCCCTTATGAGTAAGGAAATGTGGTCCTAGATAAAATTTGGAGCGAGTAGCATGGGGTTCCTTGATCTTTTTCACAGCCTTCTTCACAGCTTTTCCAACAGCTGCGTCTATCATAGTTTGAAGGACATCTTTGGAAATTCTAAGGTTCACAATTGTATCATCATTGACATGGGCCGCATCATCCATAACACGATCAACGGCTGTCTTATCTGAGTTTGCCATACTCGATATTGGTTCCTAACACCAATAAAACAATTTCTTAGTTGCAATCCAACAACTGCTATTTGTCATCCTGGTGACCTAATATACTAACCATGGTATCGTTATACCATACGGGCTAATATAGTACGGACATCCTCTATGAATGTCCTGTAGATATGTACATATATATCAATTATACTTAGCCTAGGCCATAGAAGACCATTAATGGCATTTAAGGTTTGGACCTAGTCCATCACCTTGTTGACAGGGGATCAATTGTCACATCTGTCTTGATCATATTGATGATTTTGGATAGCTTGAAAGCTTGACATTGGGATATCAGAAAAGAGTGATTCCAAATAGATATAAAATATCAATCTAGGATTTGTTGGAGCATTTTCTAAAGTATTATCGGTCAATTGCTACTTCGCGTTTAAATGACTGGAGTCCAAATTAGGCGGAGACAACAGTTTTCAGCATTTATCGCTCATTATAGAATCATATGCCAGCATCAAATAAATTTCTGCATAAACTGCTTGACAAGGAAAGGTACCTGCTATATAGTTATTATTCCATAGCATCTCCTGGGCGTTCGTCTGGAAGACTCATGCGTTTGTTTTCTTGGACTCTTCGGGCTTCCTCTGATTCCTAGGGCAGTTGGTCCTGATATGCCCCTTCTCGTTACAACTATAATAGGTTGCGTCTTTCAACTTCTTGCAATCCAAGGTTTTATGTTCCTTAGACTTGCAAATCCCACAAGGTAGAGGCTGGGATTCAAACCTGCATTTCCCGAGGTGGTATTTCTGACAGGTTTTGCACCGGGTCTTCTCACCCGACTGCTGGCCGCCTTTCTTAAACCCGGAACCCTCTTTATCCTCAGAGTTCCTCTTTGTCTTCCTATCGGAGCGATGAGAATTCTCATCCTCCCTTTTACGCTTTCCATCTTCAGAGGCTTTGGCAGCCTTGTTTCTGACCACATCAAGTGTGAGAGATAGCGACAGATCTGCCGCTGACCTGAATGTAGTAGGTCTCGATGCTTTCACGCTTGCCTTGATTTCTGGGGGTAGGCCTCCAATAAAGCGAGCTATACGCTTTGGTTCCGTGGTGATCAAGTAAGGAACCAATCGAGACATAGTATTGAAATTTGTAAGATATGCCTGGCAATCTAAGTCCTTCATGACCAATGCCAAGAAATCAGTTTCAATTTTCTCAACTTCATGTTGAGGACAATAATTTTCCTTGATAAGGGCAACAAACTGCTCCCATGTTAGATTATATAACGGGATTTTCCCAGTAGCCTGGATTAGCGACTTCCACCAAGCTAGAGCTTTTCCTTTAAAAGATTGTGAAACAAACTTCACAATGTCTTGTTCTGCACATCCGCTAATATCCACAACAGTATCCATCTCATCGAGCCACGTCATGCAGTCGATGGATCCCTTTTCTCCTGTGAAGTCTCTGGGCTTGCAGAAGACGAAATATTTATACGAACATGTTTTAACATGTGGCTCATGATTAAGCATAACCTGTCCAGACGGAACACTTCTCTGATTTGACGAATTATGAACATCGTCTTCCCTTGACTCATGTGATTTAGAAGGGGGCTTACTACGAGCCGCAGATAGAGTCCTAGAGTGTGTATCATTTAATTCATCATATTGTCTGTCGAGAGCTCGTGTAACGGCATTATCTATTAATGCCTGCAGTTCCGCACCAGTTATATTAACTCTGGTAGCGTCATTATTCTCTCTCGGGTGGCTGTTGACCTCATCCGATCCAGCCATGTAGTTTGAGGGCTACATAAATATCGAAGATGATTCATTCAGAGGTTATTATGGAATCATCATTTTTTTTACGATTCATCAACCATGGTAATATAAACCATATTGGTTAATTTGTTAGTTATATTTAATTAGCATTTTCATTATAATTTATCCTAGTTATAAAACATTAAGGATATTAAGGTGGCGCAAAGGCCTAGTCATAAGGACAGTTTTAAATCTTTATAAGCCATGACTTCGGAGAGTCGAGGCATTAAGGTTTGAACATATTTCATTACCTTTTCTTGACAGAGAGTCAAAGACATCCACTGTCTTTTGTCCCTTAGGACAATAAGTATGGCCCGTAGGCATTTCATCACTTATGGATGTTTATAATTTGATCATCTTCATTTGATGATATTAGTCAGGATCGCATTAATCATACAAACTATTATGCTTGGACGTAGTTCAACATCTTTAGACGGGGGTCAAAGACCACCACGGTCGTTATCTTATCGGACAACAAGTTTGGCCCGTGGGCACTTCATTACTAATGGATGTTTATTTCAAATAAGGGAATTTAGATTAACCCCCCTTTTTAAAGATGGCTTGTGTGACTTTAACGATTCACAGTTTACCAAAAATGTTAACATACTTACAGATGTTAACAGGGATTGGAATCTTTTAGATAAGTTTTACTGTCTTGGCCATGTCTACAATGACATTTAGGCTAGGTTTTACCTTTAAGATTCTTTTAATATTTAACGCAGAACAACCCTAAATTGAAATGTTAACAAGGATCAGAATCTAATTGGGAAACTACCATCTTGGCCCTGTCTTAAGGTGACATATGGCTAGGTCTTGTCCTTTTTAATTTTGCCATTTTATCATAATTGTCACACCCCGATATTTCCACGCTTGACCGGTGGGCACGGTGGGGGAGTATCGTGACGTGGTTGGCAACATTACAGTCAAACAACACAATATTTAATATGCACAGCGGAAGCAAATGAAAGATATATTTCAACCGAATAAAATATTGTAATATCAAGTATCACAACAGTCGAAAGTTTATCCACAGGTGGATCAAAATAAATGGAAACAGTAGTTCAACAGACTTTAGGCATCTTAAGCTTGCGAGACTCTTATTGATGCTAAGGAGAAATCCAGCCTATTACGAGTAGTACCTGCATTTAATATTTTTGGGAAAATACGTCAGTTTACACTGGTAAATACAATTAACCGACTCATTTTTAAAATGATTAAAAATTTATTTGGATGCACATGGCACAAACATTTTATAACTTGGGATAATTATTTAAATATATAATCTCGTAAAAGAATTACATGTTCCTTATGCGTTCAGTAGCCCGGATCGTGTCGGGTTAAAGATCAATAGACACACCACATTATTTATTTTGGCACTGACGGGTGTACGCCTACACCCCGCGCTTAGGTCGTGGCCATTTCGTAAAATGATGCCAAGGATATCCGGGACATGGTCATTGACCTCCCAAAGGCTTTAAGCAAACAAAACAATTTAAACGGGCCGATCAATATCAATTAACCACCATACGATGGAAGATTTAATGCCCGACCAAGCGGTATTTTATATACCGTACCCCAAGCCCGTATAGGGAAAATAAGTTAAAAGTATTTACCTTTGCAAGTATAATTCACAATTAGCAAATGCGGGTAGCTTTTACCGGTTCTCCTATTCTGGAACAAAGGTTTATAATAACCTATTAGAATCCTAACGGTCTTTAGTTAAGCTTAAGCTTAGACCGATTAGTTTTAAGGAATGATACGGTTCGAACGCGCGATTAAGCGAAGACCGGAATAGAATGTGATTTAGTCCCGACAAGTTTAAAGACTTGTCTTATATGGGTAATCTAAACACATTCTGGATTTTGAGATAAAATGATAAAGTTTGACCCGTTTCGGCTAGTTTATGCAAACAAGTTACATAAACCTAACCGAACGCGCAAGAGGCGTAACGGTTAATCATTAGAGCCATATACAGGTTTCCTAAGTTAATATGCCTCAAATATGTTGTGACATCAGTAAGATATCTTTTATTATGCCTGAAACGAGTTTAGACTCAAACTATGCCCCGTAGGGGCATTTTAGTCATTTATAAGGTTATAAAAGAGTTCAAGTATTAACCTGAGTTACTGGTCTGATATAATCAGCAAAAATACTTAATTTGATAAGTTATACCAGTAGGGTATTGCATATATGTGAAACTTATCAATTATAACCAAACTATGCACCGTAGGGGCATTTTGGTAATTTCACATAAGCCGAAAAGCTCAAAACTGAAGTCTGAGTTAAACAACTTTTGCTTACTGTTCAAATATTATAATTTACCTAAAATATCAGTAGGTATCAACCCTTGTATGTTTAAAATAGTTTTAGTACATACTAGGCGTTAAAAACGCTTAAAAAGGCGATTAGAAGTCGTTTCCGGGTTCTATATAGAAAGCTGATATTTTTATTATTCCAGAAGGTTTAAAATAATTTATTTATCATATAAAATCAGTAGCAAAAGGTTTGGGGTCAAAAAGATATGTAAAACTCATTTTATAGCCCAAAAGGGCAAAACCGACAATTACCGACTCAAGCTTATAACTCTAAGTTATGCTCAGCCTAAAATTAATTAAAAATCTTCAAAAATCCCAAAATAATATATTACATCAGTGGGTAACAAGTTTGATATCAAAAAGTAGGTTTAAATAGGCTATATGCTAATTATGCCGTTTAATCGCTAAAAAAGCTTTCTAATTACGCTAATGAGCATAACTCTCAATCTACACCTCAAACTGATGTCAAATTTTGGGTACAAGTTTATATATCAGTAACTAAGGTTTCTACTCTTTTACATTTTCAAAAATCACGTTTTATGGTGAAAAGGGCATAATGGTCAACATATAGGCAATTAACGGAATTATGCATATTAATTGGATAACTAATGAACCATGGTGTATAATCACAGAGGGTTATACTAGCATGTAACCTAGTCCAATTAAATCTCTAAGGAATTTCTAAAACATGCTTAAACGGGTCAGAACTGAAAGTCAAAGCAAAAGTCAAATTATGCGACTTTCGGTTCCGAACCGGGTCTCTACTGAAAATTGTCGGGTTGAACATGTTTAGACATGTTCTTACATTAATTACCAAGTTATATTAATGATCAAACAGGTTGTATGGGTTCTACATTGCTAATTATGCATAAATTGGAAATTAAGCATTCTGTTGACTTTTTAATAACAAGTTTGACCCGACATTTGACCTAGTTAGAGTGGGAATCAGAGGGTGCCCTTTTAAGGGTTTATTGCCCACATAATTACCAACTTATAACTACTTTTAATTCGACTAATCACTGGACCATCAATGATTAATCATTAAGTCAAACGGTAATTACGTCGGTTTGACTTTTAAGCTAAAACTAAGCAAAAACTTAACTAAGAAAGGTTAAGCATACTTACTGAAGTCCTATGCACGATTAGTGATCACTTGAGTCTGCTTTGGAGCTCCAGAAATGATCAGAAATGCAGATGGAAGGTGTGGTTACAAAGTTGCAACACAAGGCCCTTTTATAGTGCTTCAATCACCTTAGATCATTGACAAATCATGCTAGCAATGGCCATGGATCATCAACAGATGTCCCTAAGTGCCTAGGACTGTTTAGGGGTCGCCCATATAGTGAAAATATCTGATTAAAGTCGGTTCTAGCGTGAAAATAGGCTGCTGTCTAAAGTTTCTGCAACTGGGTGTCTGACGCGGCCCGCGTAAGCTATGGTTAGGGCTTACGCGGCCCGCTTGGGCCTTGTAATCAGATTCTACATTTCCAAGTTGTTGCATCTTTGTCTCTTGGCCTTTCGAAGGGTCAACCAACTTATTTTATTGCATTTTGAGCCCTTCACATTTACTTACAAGGGCTTCAAGACTTATACCCACTTTGTTAAGTCCTTGGTCACTTTGTTATTACCCGAAAAGTCATAATTTTCAACGTTGACGCATTAACCCCTCATGTACGAATTTGGTCATAACTTTCTCATACGATAACGAAACTTTATGAAATTTTTACCGTGCATTCTAGTGAACATAATTAATTGTTACAAAGCTTCGGGTTTGCTAAAAGGTCACTCAGAAGTATAACTTAAACATGTTGACACATTTAACCCCTGTAGTTTGTAATCTCTCACATTCTTTCATATTTAGCTTCGTATGATCCATGATTTATTCGTTTGAAGGTATGAGCATCATGTAGGGTTACTGTAAAGTATATTTATTCACTGTTGACATTTTGAACCCTTATATTCACATACTTTTCATGTTTGTCAACTTCATTCCTTTTAGAACATTCTTTCACACGTTCAAACTTATGACACGTGTCAACACATTATAGGACGTGAATGTGACACCTGTGTCACTTCAACCATCAAACAAATGCCAAACCAATGAAATATTGTATTTCATACTTGGGATTTGTAAAAATATGTGTATCGTTTACACATATCAACTCTTGTTCAATTTCAAGCTTTAAATCGCTTTCTGGAAGGTTATACACGCACTGATGCGTAAATATAACCAGTTTAATGCAACGAACACTCCGGAATAGTGAAATAGGCTTAACATACCTTAAATAACCTTTACATAACTTAGAAATAAGTTTTGAAGGCTTTGGTATGGCAAAATCAAGTTAAATGTCATTCAGGGACTAAAAGCGTCAAAAAGTGCACAAGTTTGCATTTTCGCGCATAACTTACGTTCTGAATACATCCGGACATCCAAAAATTTATGTAAGCACTAAAATATTTTATTTTAGTGTTTGGCATAAGAAAAATCCATTCGTTTCGTCATTTGGATCGTTTTTCGCGCTTATGCGCATTCCGTCGTAATTAAGCGAACATCGCGTTCGTACGGCCAAACGAACCAACCTCCGGCATATTTTTGAGCATGTTTCATGTCCACAATGTTTAGACATCATGTTAGGGCCTTAAAGTTGGCTTAACGGGCCTTAAACATGTTGGAAATGGCTTAAACACATAACATGGACTGAAACTGCAACATTTGAAACTTGTTTTCTGATCTGAAGAGCTAGGCGGCCCGCCTCAGCCAAGCTTAAATCTTAGGCGGCCCGCCTCAGCCTTCCTGATCAGATAAGAACGCTTAGTCAGCTGATTCCAGCTGTTTAAACCTCATCCACACACTCACAACTGCACATTCAGCTCATTAGGACCATTTTTAAGTTACCACAACTTTGTGACAAGTGTACGCACAAGATTCGAGCACGGTTTCCATGAAACGATCCTAACGGTTCGGGTATTCCTATAAATACCCATCCACCCCAACCTCATTTCTCACAAGAATCTGGATTTGAGAGCTCTAAGTTGAAACCATTGTTTCATACCTGAGTTCTTGGATCGAGATTAGCATTCGGGGACCCTTCGTAAGTATTTTTTCGTTCTTTTATTGCTTTTCGAGTCTTTCGAGTCTGAAAGTCAAACTTTGTTTGACTTTCTGCGTTGACCAGTTATGGTCAATGCGAAGTTCGTTTGAACTTCGCAACGTGAGTGTAATCACGTTGGTTATAGTCCCTTGGGACTATGCCTACTGATTACCACGTTGTCTAGGGTCGTAGGGTAAGCGATCTAATAAATCGCTTATACCTCGAACCCGACCCATTTGGTCGATCATTAGGATCCGACCAAATACATTAGGTGACCATAGTAGGTAGGGAATAACCTTCCGAGGTTATACCCTATGGTCACATCGTTTGAGTAGTTGTATGATAGGTGGTTTATATGCCTTAGGTAAATTACCAGAATACCCTTTTCATGTATAATTGGTAATTAAGCATATGTAACCTAAACTTTTGTCACATAACTGATTATGTAACATGTTTAGGCATATAACACTTGTCATAGGACTAGTTAGGCGGTCCGAACGCGTTTCACGCGAACGACGCGTTAAAGTAGCATAAGCTACCTAAACGGGTCGTAATGGGTCGAAAGCACTTAGATTAAGGTTTCATTTAGTATGTGGGATTTGTTAAACCATATGACATGAGTCTCTATACTCGTTTGGTTTACGAACCCTCATTCTATCCAATCATCCGATTTAGGTCCGGTTATTAACATAGTTACCTATATTAGGTGCCGTTTGATATCCGCGATCTCTAGCATTGTTTGGTTGTTACTCAAGGACTACTAAGCAATCTCAAGTGAGTACATAGACCCCTCTTGTACTGTTTTCCAAACATTTTGGGGTGGAACACATGTGCCTACTTGTTACTTTCAAGCTTTCCTGTTTTCACATCATATACTTGCTATGTTCATTAGTACAATTATAGTACATGTTTTACATTACATTTAATGCTACGTATGTCTATTGTTGCATACTTAGTACAGGTCACATGCTACGTATGTCTATTGTTGTATACGTAGTACAGGTCACATGCTACGTATGTCTATTGTTGTATACGTAGTACAGGTCACATGCTACGTATGTCTATTGTTGTATACGTAGTACAGGTCACATGCTACGTATGTCTATTGTTGTATACGTAGTACAGGTCACATGCTACGTATGTCTATTGTTGTATACGTAGTACAGGTCATATGCTACGTATGTCTATTGTTGCATACTTAGTACAGGTCACATGCTACGTATGTCTATTGTCGCGTACTTAGTACATTTGTTATTCATCACAGGCTTACATTTTGGATACATATTACATGATTTACATTAGACATGAACATTTTACATCTTGATGGTTTGATTTGATTAAGTGATTAAGTAACGATGCGTGTGTAATATGATACAAGCATGGTGGATACGCCGCTGGTACTTCCTATATATAAGTGTTTGTATGGTATTACATATATCGTAGCGTTATTTGAATCATTTTAGTTTGATACATATAACATTTTATACAAATAACATACTTTTCACAATACATTGTTTTACAAGCAACTTATCTTATACAAACTCAGTTTACATGGTTATTCATTTAACCATACATTATTCACTTATTTATACATATCATCGGAACTCATTGTTTTTCAAATGATTTACAAGACAAAGCAAATTACAAGGTTCATGACTAAACATTTTCTCAAACATAAGTCATGAAACCTATTTTCACAAAACCTATGTATCTCACAGGCATTTTTATGCTGACGTACCTATTTTCACATGTGTTTTTCAGGAACTGTTGCATAAGATGATCAAGATACACATAGGCAGACTTGGGCTTTAGTGACAATAAAAGATGCAAGACTAGTTAATTATGTTGTATTTCTTTGTTTGTTAAGACATTGTAACACCTTTAATCAATAAAACGAAACTTCAATTGCCATGGATTTGAAACAATTAATTCTGTTACAACACTCCCCGACATTTCCGCCACGTTTTGTATGTTCTACGTGGTCGGGGTGTGACAGAAAAGATGGTATCAGAGCCAATGGTTATAGGGAATTAGGTTATTAGTAATGCTTTGACCTAGTCTATAACCTTCTTAGGACCCTAACGCGAGTTTACTTGCGTTTAGTCATAAAACAATACCGTCACCTATCCTTAGGCGACGACCACAACAAGAACATAAATTTCAAAACCGCTTTGAAAACTAATCATCTGTTCTAGGATGATTGATTACTAGGTTTTGAACCCTCTGTTATATGGTTTTGAACCCCTTTGAGTTTTCAAAATCTCGTCAAGGTTTTGGGTTTTAAATAATGTGAACATGTGCAAACTGGAAGGGTGAATGCCTGTATTCTGGGTTTTCTGTCTAGGCAAGCACTTCGTATACATCTCATCAGACGCGAGACCAGTTGTGCTTACCTGTGAATTCTTGGGATGAGTGTTCACTTATAGGCGAGCATGTCTTCGCGATACATTATTTTTGACCTATTTACTTTGATTAATCACCGAGGTCGTTTGTTGCTTTGTAGTAACAAACAAATGACCACTACCCTTGCTTTCATCAGATTTGTTTCATCTCATTCTTTTCGTCTAATTCTTTCACTCGTTTCCTTTCATGTTTCCTCTTTTAGAATGCCTCCACGATGCGAAAACCCGGTATCTATTGATGAGCTGGCAGCTGTCATTACACAGCAAATGACTGCTGCAATCCCGAACGTCGTTGCTCAATGTTACCAAGCTATCAACAACAATAATGCCCTCTGCAACTTCAAGACGTTCAACTCGGCCAAGCCATCAAAGTTTTCTGGGTCTCAAGGAACGACAGCACTTCTGCAATGGTTCGAGAGTCTAGAGAGCACCTTCAGGCATGTACAATGTCCAAATGAGCGAAAGGTAGATTTCGCATCTAGTGTCTTTAAGAAACGAGCTTTGACGTGGTGGAACGGTGTGGTGAGAGATAGGGGTGCCGAAGTGGCACTGGCCCAAACTTGGGAAGAACTTCGAGCACTGATGATGAAGGAATTCTGTCCTCGTCATGAGATCAGGGCATTGGAAAGGGAATTCGACGATCTTAAGCAAGACAGCGGTGAACATCGAGCATACACCGATCGATATGAGGAGCTGAGCCTGTTGTGTCCTACCATGGTTACGCCTTTGGATAAGGCGATCGAAAAATACATTGATGGTCTCCCTGACTCAGTTCAGGACATTGTTACTGGTAGTAACCCCACTACGGTTAGGCAGGCCATTGAGCTATCTGCAACCTTGACTGAATCTCAGATCAGGAAACGTAAGCTTTTCCGAAAGGGTGACAAGAAACCGGTCGAGGAATCGAAGCCAATCGAGGAATCAAAGACCATGGATGAACAGTCTGGATCCCTTGAGCGGTCAAAGAAGCGAAAGGCTTCTCAGAACTTTGCCATGGTTACTCACAATGATCAAGTCGTCCCCAACCAACCAGCTCAACCCCGTACTAGGAAGCCATACAATGGAACTTCACCCTTGTGCAACCAATGTGGCCTACATCATCATGCCAATGTGAAGTGCCGCGAATGCCAAATTTGTGGACGTAAAGGTCATACAGCAAAAGTTTGCGTAGCAGCAGTTGCACCAAATCAAGCTAACAACAATCCTGCTCAAGCTCGTTTTCCCCCAGGTTCTTGCTACAAGTGTGGCGAGATGGGACATTTCCGAAGAAATTGCCCAAAGCTTGCTAATGCTAATCCAGCACAGAGATGAGCATCTGACCGACTAGAAGACAACACTCTTTAGAAATAACCACATCTTATGTATTATTTTCTCTTGTTGTCAAGGTCCATGAAACAGTTGTTAACATTGTTTATAAATAAATCTTTTATTTACATTGCAATGTATTTATGTGATTATATGTATAAACAACATATCCCTTACAATACCGACAATCAAGGAATCATATTCCTTGAAAAGCAAACTACCCCCAAAATTCTTCCATTTTACATTCTCTTGCGTTTTCCACAAAGGTCCTAAGTACCCGTCTCTTGCAAAGAAACGAAGTACAAGGTGCAAGTTATAATTCTGTACGAATACCCCAAGTACCACTACAAATTCTTAATAGGGTACCCAAGGGTATTTCCGTATGTCCTAAATTATTGTGTACCTTAATTCGAATATTGCGTTTTCCTGAAAACGAAAATCGAATTTTTTGTAGATCATCCTATCTTCATGGATGGATTCTTGAAATAATTAAAGTGCCAAATGAAATCCACGAATTGGATTCCTGGTGTACTTTAAGTACCCGCGTCCAAAGATAACAAATTAATAACCAAGTTAAACAACTATGTGATTATGTGCTTATGTGTTTCCTTTTATGTTTTTGGTGTAATCCAAGTTTTGTTATCCAAATCCTCGTAGAATCTTCCATATCTTTGTATAAGGAAATTCATAGTAGGATATCCAAAGGTACTATATTAAATCCTCAATGGGCTTTTACGTAATAGTAAAGACCCTCGGATTATATTGTACTATTCCATAATTAGACCCCTGAGTGGTCTAGTTAAACAGATTGATCCAAAAATCTGGTTAGGAATATCATGTGATGAGATAGCTGAAAGGACTCCTTGGTGGCCTAATTAAAAAGATCAATTGTCGATCTAATTAAAAGGACCCTATGGTAGTCTAGTCACACTCATCACAGGTTTGATTTTCCTCCCCTAAAACATTTCAAGACAAACTGTGCGGACTATGCAAGGAGTTACGTAATTATGGATGCATACATAATTATGGAATTCAGTGCACAGAAACCACAGCAAGTTTTGTCATGTATCTGGAGTTAACCATGTTCATTTTTGTTTCTGAAGAAATGGTGAAAAATGACTCATTCTGTTCATTTTTGTTTCTGAAGAGGTTGTGAAAAATGACTCGTTCTGTTCATTTTTGTTTCTGAAGAAATGGTGAAAAATGACTCATTCTGTTCATTTTTGTTTCTGAAGAAATGGTGAAAAATGACTCATTCTGTTCATTTTTGTTTCTGAAGAGGTTGTGAAAAATGACTCATTCTGTTCATTTTTGTTTCTGAAGAAATGGTGAAAAATGACTCATTCTGTTCATTTTTGTTTCTAAAGAAATGGTGAAAAATGACTCATTCTGTTCATTTTTGTTTCTGAAGAGGTTGTGAAAAATGACTCGTTCTGTTCATTTTTGTTTCTGAAGAAATGGTGAAAAATGACTCATTCTGTTCATTTTTGTTTCTGAAGAAATGGTGAAAAATGACTCATTCTGTTCATTTTTGTTTCTGAAGAGGTTGTGAAAAATGACTCATTCTGTTCATTTTTGTTTCTGAAGAAATGGTGAAAAATGACTCATTCTGTTCATTTTTGTTTCTGAAGATGTTGTGAAAAATGACTCATTCTGTTCATTTTTGTTTCTGAATATGTTGTGAAAAATGACTCATTCTGTTCATTTTTGTTTCTAAAGATGTTGTGGAAAATGACTCATTCTGTTCATTTTCGTTTCTAAAGAAATCGTGGAAAATGATTCGTTTCGTTCATCTTCGTTAACTCATTTCCGTTCATTTTCGTTGCTGAAGAATATCCATCGAGGGAAATGAATATCCTTGTTTATTCCTTCATGTTCCATTTTCTAAAGAATGCCTGTTGAAAATAACTCCGTCCATTTTTCATTTTTGAAAAATGTCCGTTAAAGAGAAATAACAGGATTATGCCTTGCTTATCTTTGATGGTTATTTAACACAAAGTCACAAATAGACTCCTACGAATGAATTTCGGGACGAAATTTCCTAAAGTAGGGGAGACTGTGACACCTGTGTCACTTCAACCATCAAACAAATGCCAAACCAATGAAATATTGTATTTCATACTTGGGATTTGTAAAAATATGTGTATCGTTTACACATATCAACTCTTGTTCAATTTCAAGCTTTAAATCGCTTTCTGGAAGGTTATACACGCACTGATGCGTAAATATAACCAGTTTAATGCAACGAACACTCCGGAATAGTGAAATAGGCTTAACATACCTTAAATAACCTTTACATAACTTAGAAATAAGTTTTGAAGGCTTTGGTATGGCAAAATCAAGTTAAATGTCATTCAGGGACTAAAAGCGTCAAAAAGTGCACAAGTTTGCATTTTCGCGCATAACTTACGTTCTGAATACATCCGGACATCCAAAAATTTATGTAAGCACTAAAATATTTTATTTTAGTGTTTGGCATAAGAAAAATCCATTCGTTTCGTCATTTGGATCGTTTTTCGCGCTTATGCGCATTCCGTCGTAATTAAGCGAACATCGCGTTCGTACGGCCAAACGAACCAACCTCCGGCATATTTTTGAGCATGTTTCATGTCCACAATGTTTAGACATCATGTTAGGGCCTTAAAGTTGGCTTAACGGGCCTTAAACATGTCGGAAATGGCTTAAACACATAACAGGGACTGAAACTGCAACATTTGAAACTTGTTTTCTGATCTGAAGAGCTAGGCGGCCCGCCTCAGCCAAGCTTAAATCTTAGGCGGCCCGCCTCAGCCTTCCTGATCAGATAAGAACGCTTAGTCAGCTGATTCCAGCTGTTTAAACCTCATCCACACACTCACAACTGCACATTCAGCTCATTAGGACCATTTTTAAGTTACCACAACTTTGTGACAAGTGTACGCACAAGATTCGAGCACGGTTTCCATGAAACGATCCTAACGGTTCGGGTATTCCTATAAATACCCATCCACCCCAACCTCATTTCTCACAAGAATCTGGATTTGAGAGCTCTAAGTTGAAACCATTGTTTCATACCTGAGTTCTTGGATCGAGATTAGCATTCGGGGACCCTTCGTAAGTATTTTTTTCGTTCTTTTATTGCTTTTCGAGTCTTTAGAGTCTGAAAGTCAAACTTTGTTTGACTTTCTGCGTTGACCAGTTATGGTCAATGCGAAGTTCATTTGAACTTCGCAACGTGAGTGTAATCACGTTGGTTATAGTCCCTTGGGACTATGCCTACTGATTACCACGTTGTCTAGGGTCGTAGGGTAAGCGATCTAATAAATCGCTTATACCTCGAACCCGACCCATTTGGTCGATCATTAGGATCCGACCAAATACATTAGGTGACCATAGTAGGTAGGGAATAACCTTCCGAGGTTATACCCTATGGTCACATCGTTTGAGTAGTTGTATGATAGGTGGTTTATATGCCTTAGGTAAATTACCAGAATACCCTTTTCATGTATAATTGGTAATTAAGCATATGTAACCTAAACTTTTGTCACATAACTGATTATGTAACATGTTTAGGCATATAACACTTGTCATAGGACTAGTTAGGCGGTCCGAACGCGTTTCACGCGAACGACGCGTTAAAGTAGCATAAGCTACCTAAACGGGTCGTAATGGGTCGAAAGCACTTAGATTAAGGTTTCATTTAGTATGTGGGATTTGTTAAACCATATGACACGAGTCTCTATACTCGTTTGGTTTACGAACCCTCATTCTATCCAATCATCCGATTTAGGTCCGGTTATTAACATAGTTACCTATATTAGGTGCCGTTTGATATCCGCGATCTCTAGCATTGTTTGGTTGTTACTCAAGGACTACTAAGCAATCTCAAGTGAGTACATAGTCCCCTCTTTTACTGTTTTCCAAACGTTTTGGGGTGGAACACATGTGCCTACTTGTTACTTTCAAGCTTTCCTGTTTTCACATCATATACTTGCTATGTTCATTAGTACAATTATAGTACATGTTTTACATTACATTTAATGCTACGTATGTCTATTGTTGCATACTTAGTACAGGTCACATGCTACGTATGTCTATTGTTGTATACGTAGTACAGGTCACATGCTACGTATGTCTATTGTTGTATACGTAGTACAGGTCACATGCTACGTATGTCTATTGTTGTATACGTAGTACAGGTCACATGCTACGTATGTCTATTGTTGTATACGTAGTACAGGTCACATGCTACGTATGTCTATTGTTGTATACGTAGTACAGGTCATATGCTACGTATGTCTATTGTTGCATACTTAGTACAGGTCACATGCTACGTATGTCTATTGTCGCGTACTTAGTACATTTGTTATTCATCACAGGCTTACATTTTGGATACATATTACATGATTTACATTAGACATGAACATTTTACATCTTGATGGTTTGGTTTGATTAAGTGATTAAATAACGATGCGTGTGTAATATGATACAAGCATGGTGGATACGCCGCTGGTACTTCCTATATATAAGTGTTTGTATGGTATTACATATATCGTAGCGTTATTTGAATCATTTTAGTTTGATACATATAACATTTTATACAAATAACATACTTTTCACAATACATTGTTTTACAAGCAACTTATCTTATACAAACTCAGTTTACATGGTTATTCATTTAACCATACATTATTCACTTATTTATACATATCATCGGAACTCATTGTTTTTCAAATGATTTACAAGACAAAGCAAATTACAAGGTTCATGACTAAACATTTTCTCAAACATAAGTCATGAAACCTATTTTCACAAAACCTATGTATCTCACAGGCATTTTTATGCTGACGTACCTATTTTCACATGTGTTTTTCAGGAACTGTTGCATAAGATGATCAAGATACACATAAGCAGACTTGGTCTTTAGTGACAATAAAAGATGCAAGACTAGTTAATTATGTTGTATTTCTTTGTTTGTTAAGACATTGTAACACCTTTAATCAATAAAACGAAACTTCAATTGCCATGGATTTGAAACAATTAATTCTGTTACAACACTCCCCGACATTTCCGCCACGTTTTGTATGTTCTACGTGGTCGGGGTGTGACAGTGAATTTTCGAGGTGTTACATCCTCACCCCCTTAAAAGAAATCTCGACCTCGAGATTTACTGAAACAAATAAGGGTACTTTTCCTTCATTGTGGACTCAACCTCCCACGTATACTCGGGACCTCTACGGGCATCCCATTTTACCTTTACAAAAGGTACATGCTTCCTTCGAAGCTTCTTAACCTGTCGATCCTCGATCGACACAGGTTTTTCAACAAACTTCAAGCTCTCTTCTATGTGCACATCTGTATGTGGTATGACCAGTGATTCATCAGCGAAACACTTCTTCAGATTGCAGACGTGGAATACATTATGAATACCACTGAGCTCTTCAGGCAAGTTTAACTTATAGGCAACTGATCCGACACGTTCGATGACCTCGAATGGTCCTATGTATCTCGTGCTTAATTTGCCTTTCTTACCAAATCGCATCACTCCCTTCCAGGGTGATACTTTAAGCAACACTTTGTCACCTACCTCGAAGTTAAAAGGTTTGCGCTTTAAATCTGCGTAGCTTTTCTGCCTATCCCTGGCAGCTTTCAGGCGGTCACGAATCTGGACAATCTTGTCCGTCGTCTCAAAGACTATTTCCGGTCCTGTCAGTTGGACATCTCCAACTTTCGCCCAACAAACGGGGGTTCTGCACTTTCTACCGTATAGGGCCTCGAAAGGCGCAGCCTTGATGCTGGTATGGTAGCTATTGTTGTACGAGAACTCGATTAATGGTAGGTGGTTATCCCAACTATCACCCAAGTCAATCACACATGCACGAAACATGTCTTCCAACGTTTGAATAGTACGCTCACTCTGTCCGTCCGTCTGAGGATGGTAAGCCGTACTGAAATTTAAGCGCGTGCCCAAAGATTGTTGGAAACTTTTCCAAAAATGCGACGTGTATCTAGTATCTCTGTCAGAGATAATAGCCACAGGTACGCCATGTAGAGCTACAATCTTATCTACGTATAATTGGGCTAACATGTCGGAGCTATAGGTCTCCTTAATGGGTAGGAAATGTGCTGACTTAGTCAGTCTATCCACTATCACCCATATCGTATCATTTCCCTTCCTTGTTTTTGGCAACTTGGTGATGAAATCCATCGTCACCATTTCCCACTTCCACGTGGGAAGTTCAGGCTGTTGTAGCAAACCTGACGGCTTTTGATGTTCTGCCTTGACTTGCGCACACGTCAAGCATTTAGCTACATAGGCAGCTACATACTTCTTCAAGCCTATCCACCAATAGTTTGCCTTCAGATCCTGGTACATCTTATCAGCTCCAGGATGAACGGAATATTTAGAACTATGGGCTTCCTGGAGGATAACATCTCGAAGTCCTCCATAAATTGGAACCCATATTCGTCCATTCAATCTCAAAATCCCGTCCTTGCCTTGAGATAACTGTTCTTCAGTTACTCCTAGCTTTTCATTAGGATAGTTAGCTTCCAGCACAGCTTCCTTCTGTGCAGCTAACAACCTTTCATTCAAACCGTTCTTTATTTCAATGCTCTTGGCATTGATTCGGATGGGTTTCACCCTTTCTTTTCGACTCAAGGCATCGACGACTACATTCGCCTTGCCTGGATGGTATCTGATCTCACAATCATAATCATTCAACGTCTCCATCTATCGTCGTTGCCTCATGTTTAAATCCTTTTGGTTAAACAGGTGCTGGAGGCTCTTGTGATCAGAATAGATCACACACTTGACACCATATAAATAGTGTCTCCATAGCTTCAGTGCAAATACAACGGCACCCAACTCCAAGTCATGGGTGGTGTAATTCTTTTCATGCACTTTTAACTGTCATGATGCATAGGCAATAACTTTGCCTTTCTGCATAAGCACACATCCCATACCTGTGTGTGATGCATCACAATAAACTATAAATTCTTCGATTCCATCCAGCAACGTCAATACAGGAGCGTTGCTCAACTTCTGTTTAAGGATATCAAAGGATTCTTGCTGCTTAGGGCCCCAAACGAACTTTACTTTCTTCCTAGTCAAGGAAGTTAGGGGTGCAGCAATCCTTGAAATTTTTTTAATGAAACGCCTGTAATATCCTGCTAAGCCTAGGAAGCTACGAATCTCTGTAGGCGTCTTTGGCTCCTGTCAATTCATGACAGCTTCAACCTTAGCGGGATCTACTTGGATTCCGCGTTCGCTAACCACATGTCCAAGAAATTGGACTTTATGAAGCCAGAATTCACATTTAGAGAATTTGGCATAGAGCTCCTCCTGTTGAAGTAATGAAAGAATACATCGAAGATGCTTCTCATGATCAGCCTTGTTCTTCGAATAGATGAGGATGTCGTCTATGAAGACGATGAAAAATTTGTCCAAGTAGGGCTTGCAGACGCGATTCATGAGATCCATGAATGCGGCAGGTGCATTAGTGAGCCCAAAAGGCATCACTAGGAACTCGTAATGACCATAACGAGTCCTAAATGCAGTCTTGTGTACGTCTCATCTTTAACCTTCAATTGATGATAGCCTGACCTCAGATCGATCTTAGAGAAGTAACTTACCCCTTGGAGTTGATCGAACAGATCGTCGATTCTGGGAAATGGGTACCTATTCTTGATAGTGACCTTATTAAGCTCACGGTAATCGATGCACAGACGCATCGATCCATCCTTCTTCTTGACAAACAGGATTGGTGCTCCCCAAGGAGACGAACTAGGCCTAATGAAATCTTTGGCCAACAATTCATCTAGTTGCGTTCTGAATTCCTTCATCTCCGTTGGTGCCAACCTATAAGGTGCCCTAGCAACTAGTGCTGCTCCAGGGATGATGTCAATTCTGAACTCCACTTGCCTATCTGGGGGTAAACCAGGTAGTTCTTCAGGAAAAACTTCAGGGTATTCAGAAATGACAGGAATATCCTCAATCTTAGGTTTCAGCTCATCGATAGTCACTTGTGCCATGTAGATGACACAACCCTTCTTTAAACACTTAGAGGCCTTGAGCATAGTCACTTGCTCAGGCAGTCCATACTAGGTATCTCCCCGAATGGTAAGTGATTCGCCAGTCGGAGTCTTGATCACTACATGCTTCTTGTTGCAGACGATTTGGGCCTGGTTATAAGATAACCAGTCCATACCCAAAACTATGTCAAAACCGGCTAACTTAAAGGGAAGTAGGGTCAAAGGAAAAGAGTGGTTCTTAATGGATATAACACATCCATCTAAAACAGTTGAGACGGTTTCTAGGGTGCCATCTGCTAACTCCACCTCATACTTCACACTTAAAGTTTTAACAGGTAATTTCAACAATTCACAGAACTTATTATCTACGAAGGACTTATCAGCGCCTGAATCAAAAAGTACTCTTGCATAGACATCGTTTATGAGAAAGGTACCTGTGATCACGTTATCGTCTTGCACAGCTTCTTTTGCATCCATCCTGAAGACTCTAGCATTGGTCTTCTTTCCTTCATCGTCTTTCTTTGCATATTTTGGGCAGTTGGTCTTAATGTGCCCCTTTTCATTGCAACGGTAGCACGTTGCGTCTTTCAGCTTCTTGCAATCCAAGGTCTTGTGCTCCTTGGACTTGCATATTCCACATGCAAAAGTTCTCGACTGAGTCTGCGAGTTCGATTCATATCTGCACTTCCCGAAGTGCTGTCTCTTGTAGATCTTACACTTGGGCTTATCACCAGACTGATGCCCATCCTTCTTAAACTCAGACCCTTTCTTGTGGTCATTGTTTCCTCGGTGCTTCTTGTTTGACCTTCGTGAATTTTCATCTTCACGTTTCCTTTTCTCTGCATCCGTGTTCCTCTGCGATCTCTGTCTGACCGCGTCCAGTGTAAGGGACAAAGATATATCGGTGACAGATCTGAAAGTAGTTGGCCGAGAGGCCTTCGCGCTTGCCTTTATTTCTGGGGCTAAACCCCCAATGAAACGAGTTATTCGTTTGGGTTCCGGGGTCACCAGATACGGAACCAATCTTGACAATGTGTTGAAGCTCGTAAGGTAAGCTTGGCAATCAAGATTCTTCATAACCAACGATAGGAAGCCAGACTCAATCTTTTCGACCTCATGCTGAGGACAGTAGTTCTCCCTGATGAGGGCAACAAATTGCTCCCATGTCATGTTGTACAATGGGATCTTCCCAGATGCCTGTATCAACGATCTCCACCAGGCTAAGGCCTCGCCTTTGAACGATTGAGACACAAACTTTACTACATCCCTTTCAGCGCATTCGCTGATATCAACCACCGTGTCCATCTCATCCAGCCACATCATACAGTCAATGGCTCCTTTCTCCCCAGTGAAATCCCGAGGTTTGCAGGAAACAAAGTACTTATAAGAGCAACCCTTGTCACGGGGTCCTTGATTTAAAACAATCTTTTGAGATGGAGCACTGTTGTGGTTTGAGGAGTGTCGATCATCATCTTTCTTTGGCTCTTCCTTTTTGGAGGGTGGCTTGCTGTGAGCCTCGGAATGAGTTTTAGGCTTTGAATGCGGTGTAGATAGGGTCCTACTTCGAGTCCCACTATATTCTTCATACTGCCGCTCTAAGGCCTTTGTGACAGCGTCGTCTACTAACGCTTTCAGTTCAGCACCCGTTATATCAATTCGGGCGTTATCATTATTCTCCCTTGGGTGACTATTAATTTCATCCGAGTCAGCCATTTTAATTTGAACTGTTACATAAGACAATGACAATAGTTTACTTGGGAGTTTATTATGGAATTGTCTTTTATGGCAATTCATTAACCATGGTATACATAGACCATATTTGGTTAATTTATAAATCACATTCATTTAGGATTTTTATTATAATTTATCCTAATTATGAAAACAATAACAGTTTTATTAGTGGCACAAAAGGCCTAGTCACAAGGACATTTTTAAATCATAAGCCATGATTTCAGAGAATCAAGGCTTTAAGGTTTGAACATAGTTCTTTACCTTTTTCGGACAGGGAGTCATAGCTACCACTGTCTTTTGTCTCATATGGAAATGAGTATGGCCCGTAGGCACTATATTACCAATGTATGGTCAAAATATGATCATCATAATTGATGATTTAAACCCATGATTCAGAGATCGTTAAGTTGGGTTAGGAATCTTTTGAAGAATCCTTTTATAAGAATGATGTGTGTGATTTTAACGAATCACGTCTGCCAGGAGCGTTAACATGTTTTCAGATGTTAACTGGGATCCGAATCTTTTTAAACAGGTTTTACCATATTGGCTAAGTCTTTATAATGACCTACAAGCTAGGTTTTACCTTTTTAAGATTCTTACTAATATTTAAAATAGGCAGATACATTTTTAAAAGGAATGATTCTGATTTATTTATTTCATGTAATATATTTATGCATATAATAGCAAAATGAAATTTATGAACTTAACATTCCAATAATCATAAAAATACACACTGCCCTAAACGGGTCTTTTTAACAGAACACTTACCCACGCAGGGGTCAAACTGAATTACTAGTCTACGCAGGGACTTAAACAAACAACATACCCTCGTAGGGGTTAACAGAAAGATAGGCCCACGCAGGGGCTCAAAAGACAACCATACCCACGCAGGGGTCAAAACAGCAAGACAGGCCCATGCAGGGGCTCAACTGAAACAAGGAAAATACAATCAATAACTGAAGGATTCAATGGTCCTTCTTGCTCTTCCCTTTTATTAAACTTGTCAATCCCTGGAAGAAACTTTGTCGCTCCCTGCGATCTCTGTGAAAGTCTCGCTCGACTTGGTCCAATCTTTGAAGAATTTCTTCCCGTTCAGGTGGGGAAAACCGTGGCGGCTGCGATTGTTGCCGAATTATAGGTCTAGTAGGTATTTGGTACCCAAGAGTTGGATACCCTACTCCCCAAGGAGCTCCATACTGTCCTTCCGGGTGAAGGGCATTGTAATTGGCCGCTACCAAGTATGGGTCGGCTTCAGCGTAATTATAGTTGGTGTGAGCCGGCTGTTCAAACGGGTTGTACGCCATTGAACCAGTGTATGCAGGAATCGGGTTATCAAAACCCATCGGTGGTGGTTGCGGTGCAACTGGGTTTGAAGGCCCACCCATTTGCGGGTCTTCATGTAGTGGCGGATAATGACTGCCACTTGAGTGACGAGGAGAGCTAAAATGGAAATCCCCTCCTCGCGCGGACATCCGTGCACCTGTCCTCCTACGCCTTGGCGGTTCTGGAGGTGCTTGATTTACTGGCAGCGGTGGAGGCGGTGGCGTGACAGCCACGAAACGTGAATCCCCAGAGGGATCTTACTGCTGCTGTTGCTGCTGGTGGGGCGATGAATGGTGCGAAGGTGTAAAATACCACTCGAACTGGTTAAATCGTGCCTGGTAACTGTCCGGACCACGGTAGGGTGATCCATGAAAAGACGAACCATCGGAGACCTCGATAGGATGGTTGGGAGTTCCGGTTGCGGGCTCGACGGGATTCGTGTCCTCGTCCATGTCCTCTGCATGATCGCCGGAGAAATGATCCTCTGGCCCCAATGGGTTAAAACCCACTGGTTCTTGTATGTAGTTTGCCGGGTTAAACCGGTCCTGGAAGACGGGTGTGGAGTCTCCAAAGGAATGGTGCGATAGGAATCGCTGTAGAGGTATGTAAGAAGGTTAAGGGTTATCGGGCTCGTTTTCTGAGTGCGGCCCATAGGAGTTACGAAAAGGAGGCGTTGAACTATGTGAAACAGACCGTCTAGCGGGCTCTACATTGGTCCTCCAGTTCTCTCGAGGATCAGCACTCGCAGTGGCCGAAGGAACTCTCCTGTGCGAAGGCCCTGCTTCGTGATCATTGGGGGTGGTGATTGGCCCCTTGCCTCGTCCTCTTCGTCTGAAAAATCTTGGCGGCATATTTAGTCCTGTCAATATAACATAAGATAACAACAAGAATATAAAATAAAAGACAAAGTTAAAAATAAATTGAAACAAATTTGGATTGTTCCTAGGTTCTTTGTCTAGACTCGAAAATTTTGGAATGTGCAATTGTGTAACTGAGATTAAACACAAAAGGCTAGTGTTTAATTCACTCAGCGTTGGCTCTGATACCAACCTGTCACACCCCGATATTTCCACGCTTGACTGGTGGGCCCGGTGGGGGAGTATCGTGACGTGGTTGGCAACATTACAGTCAAACAACACAATATTTAATATGCACAGCGGAAGCAAATGAAATATATATTTCAACCGAATAAAATATTGTAATATCAAGTATCACAACAGTCGAAAGTTTATCCACAGGTGGATCAAAATAAATGGAAACAGTAGTTCAACAGACTTTAAGCATCTTAAGCTTGCGAGACTCTTATTGATGCTAAGGAGAAATCCAGCCTATTACGAGTAGTACCTGCATTTAATCTTTTTGGGAAAATACGTCAGTTTACACTGGTAAATACAATTAACCGACTCATTTTTAAAATGATTAAAAATTTATTTGGATGCACATGGCACAAACATTTTATAACTTGGGATAATTATTTAAATATATAATTTTTAAAAGAATTACATGTTCCTTATGCGTTCAGTAGCCCGGATCGTGCCGGGTTAAAGATCAATAGACACACCACATTATTTATTTTGGCACTGACGGGTGTACGCCTACACCCCGCGCTTAGGTCGTGGCCATTTCGTAAAATGATGCCAAGGATATCCGGGACATGGTCATTAACCTCCCAAAGGCTTTAAGCAAACAAAACAATTTAAACGGACCGATCAATATCAATTAACCACCATACGATGGAAGATTTAATGCCCGACCAAGCGGTATTTTATATACCGTACCCCAAGCCCGTATAGGGAAAATAAGTTAAAAGTATTTACCTTTGCAAGTATAATTCACAATTAGCAAATGCGGGTAGCTTTTACCGGTTCTCCTATTCTGGAACAAAGGTTTATAATAACCTATTAGAATTCTAACGGTCTTTAGTTAAGCTTAAGCTTAGACCGATTAGTTTTAAGGAATGATACGGTTCGAACGCGCGATTAAGCGAAGACCGGAATAGAATGTGATTTAGTCCCAACAAGTTTAAAGACTTGCCTTATATGGGTAATCTAAACACATTCTGGATTTTGAGATAAAAGGATAAGGTTTGACCCGTTTCGGCTAGTTTATGCAAACTAGTTACATAAACCTAACCGAACGCGCAAGAGGCGTAACGGGTAATCATTAGAGCCGTATACAGGTTTCCTAAGTTAATATGCCTCAAATATGTTGTGACATCAGTAAGATATCTTTTATTATGCCCGAAACGAGTTTAGACTCAAACTATGCCCCGTAGGGGCATTTTAGTCATTTATAAGGTTATAAAAGAGTTCAAGTATTAACCTGAGTTACTGGTCTGATATAATCAGCAAAAATACTTAATTTGATAAGTTATAACAGTAAGGTATTGCATATATGTGAAACTTATCAATTATAACCAAACTATGCACCGTAGGGGCATTTTGGTAATTTCACATAAGCCGAAAAGCTCAAAACTGAAGTCTGAGTTAAACAACTTTTGCTTACTGTTCAAATATTATAATTTACCTAAAATATCAGTAGGTATCAACCCTTCTATGTTTAACATAGTTTTAGTACATACTAGGCGTTAAAAACGCTTAAAAAGGCGATTAGAAGCCGTTTCCGGGTTCTATATAGAAAGCTGATATTTTTATTATTCCAGAAGGTTTAAAATAATTTATTTATCATATAAAATCAGTAGCAAAAGGTTTGGGGTCAAAAAGATATGTAAAACTCATTTTATAGCCCAAAAGGGCAAAACCGACAATTACCGACTCAAGCTTATAACTCTAAGTTATGCTCAGCCTAAAATTAATTAAAAATCTTCAAAAACCCGAAAATAATATATTACATCAGTGGGTAACAAGTTTGATATCAAAAAGTAGGTTTAAATAGGCTATATGCTAATTATGCCGTTTAATCGCTAAAAAAGCTTTCTAATTACGCTAATGAGCATAACTCTCAATCTACACCTCAAACTGAGGTCAAATTTTGGGTACAAGTTTATATATCAGTAACTAAGGTTTCTACTCTTTTACATTTTCAAAAATCACGTTTTATGGTGAAAAGGGCATAATGGTCAACATATAGGCAATTAACGGAATTATGCATATTAATTGGATAACTAATGAACCATGGTGTATAATCACAGAGGGTTATACTAGCTTGTAACCTAGTCCAATTAAAGCTCTAATGCATTCCTAAAACATGCTTAAACGGGTCAGAACTGAAAGTCAAAGCAAAAGTCAAAGCTTTGCGACTTTCGGTTCCGAACTGGGTCTCTACTTAAAATTGTCGGGTTGAACATGTTTAGACATGTTCTTACATTAATTACCAAGTTATATTAATGATCAAACAGGTTGTATGGGTTCTACATTGCTAATTATGCATAAATTGGAAATTAAGCATTCTGTTGACTTTTTAATAACAAGTTTGACCCGACATTTGACCTAGTTAGAGTGGGAATCAGAGGGTGCCCTTTTAAGGGTTTATTGCCCACATAATTACCAACTTATAATTACTTTTAATTCGACTAATCACTGGACCATCAATGATTAATCGTTAATTCAAACGGTAATTACGACGGTTTGACTTTTAAGCTAAAACTAAGCAAAAACTTAACTAAGAAAGGTTAAGCATACTTACTGAAGTCCTATACACGATTAGTGATCACTTGAGTCTGCTTTGGAGCTCCAGAAATGATCAGAAATGCAGATGGAAGGTGTGGTTACAAAGTTGCAACACAAGGCCCTTTTATAGTGCTTCAATCACCTTAGATCATTGACAAATCATGCTAGCAATGGCCATAGATCATCAACAGATGTCCCTAAGTGCCTAGGACTGTTTAGGGGTCGCCCATATAGTGAAAATATCTGATTAAAGTCGGTTCTAGCGTGAAAATAGGCTGCTGTCTAAAGTTTCTGCAACTGAGCGTCTGACGCGGCCCGCGTAAGCTATGGTTAGGGCTTACCCGGCCCGCTTGGGCCTTGTAATCAGATTCTACATTTCCAAGTTGTTGCATCTTTGTCTCTTGGCCTTTCGAATGGTCAACCAACTTATTTTCTTGCATTTTGAGCCCTTCAAATTTACTTACAAGGGCTTCAAGACTTATACCCACTTTGTTAAGTCCTTTGTCACTTTGTTATTACCCGAAAAGTCATAATTTTCAACGTTGACGCTTTAACCCCTCATGTACGAATTTGGTCATAACTTTCTCATACGATAACGAAACTTTATGAAATTTTTACCGTGCATTCTAGTGAGCATAATTAATCGTTACAAAGCTTCGGGTTTGCTAAAAGGTCACTCAGAGGTATAACTTAAACATGTTGACACATTTAACCCCTGTAGTTTGTAATCTCTCACATTCTTTCATATTTAGCTTCGTAAGATCCATGATTTATTCGTTTGAAGGTATGAGCATCATGTAGGGTTATTGTAAAGTATATTTATTCACTATTGACATTTTGAACCCTTATATTCACATACTTTTCATGTTTGTCAACTTCAGTCCTTTTAGAACATTCTTTCACACGTTCAAACTTATGACACGTGTCAACACATTATAGGACGTGAATTTTCGAGGTGTTACAATAATGGTAGATTTTATAATATAGGAATGATATTTTAAATATAATCGTTCCATTAAAATTTAAACAAGTGTAGGGTTGCCCTAAACGGGACTTCTAGCAGAAAATGACTTGCCCATGCAAGGGCTAATCAGAAAAATAACAAAAGAACCAAATAAGGACAAAATAAAACGAATTAGGATTTGTCCTATGTTCTTGTCTAGACTCAAGAATGTGCAAATGTGTAACTGAGATTAAACACAAAAGGCTAGTGTTTAATTTACTCAGTGTTGGCTCTGATACCAACCTGTCACACCCCGATATTTCCACGTTTGACCGGTGGGCCCGGTGTGGAGTATCGTGACGTAGTTGATATCATCATAGTCAAACAACACAATATATAAATGCACAGCGGAAGCAAAAGATAAATGTATTACAATCCGAATATAAAGTAATATCCAAGTATTACAAACGGAACGTAAAGGATACACAGGCGGATCTTAAAACATAAACATTTTTCAACAGACTTTAGACGCCTAGAACTTGCAAGGTTCCTTATTAACGCCCTGAGCTTCCAGCCAATTACGTTCAGTACCTGTCACTTAACCTTTTTGGAAAATACGTCAGTTTACACTGGTAAATACAATTAACCGACTCATTTGAAAAGGTTTAATAAAATTGATTTGGATGCACAAGGCACAACATATCTTTTATAACTTGGGACAATTATATAAAAATCTTGTATACAGATTTACATGTTCGTTGTACGTTCAGGGCCCGATGTAGAAATCGAGTCAAAATTAACAGACACGCCACAAGTATAAGCCCACAAGAGAGTGAGATACCGTTTCCCTTTAAGCCATTTTCAGTGTATGCCTACACCCCGTGCTTAAGACGTGGCCATTTTATAAGACAATGATGTCAAGGATATCCGGGACATGGTCATTAACCCCTAAAGGCTTTTATTTCAAACAATACAGATTAAAGCGGGTTACCTCAATAATTTAATCAAAATACGACTAAACATTCAATACTCGACCAAGCGGTATTATTATAATACCGTATCCCAAGCCCGTATAGGGAAAATAAGTTAAGAGTATTTACCTGAGCTAAATATAAATTCAATCCCAGCCGTATATCAATTCAGCAAGTACAGATAGCTTTTACTGGGCTCCTAATCTGGAACGAAGGTTTTTAATAACCTATTAGAATCCTAACGGGTCTTTAATTAAGCCTTGACTTAGACCGGTTAGTTTTCAAATGAAGATACGGTTCAAACGCATGATAAGCGAAGACCGGTTTAGAATGTGGTTTTGACCCGACAAGCTTGTATGCTTGTTTAATATGGGTAACTTAAACACATTCTGGATTTTGAGACAAAAATGATAAGGTTTGACCCGTTTCGGCTAATATATGTAAACTAGTTACATAAGCCGATCCGAACGCGACAAGTGCGTAACGAGTAACCAACTGAATCATATACAGGTTTCCTAAGTTAATATGCCTTAATTATGTTGTGATATCAGTATGATACCTTCCATTATGCCCAAAACGAGTTTAATCTCAATTTAAGCCCCGTAGGGGTATTTTGGTCATTTTAAAGATTATAAAAGAGGTTAATTAAAATTCTGAGAATTCGGGTCCGAATACATCAGTAAAATAACTTATTTTATTAGGTCATATCAGTTGGTAATAGGTATTATATGAAAAAATGGTTTTAAACCCAAACTATGCGTTTAATACGCTTAAAAAGCCATTTTAAGCGATTTCTGGGTTATATATGAAATCTGAGTTTTCTGATTAGGTTATAAAGTTCAAAATACTTTATTTATTATATAAAATCAGTATCAATTGGATTGGTATCAAAAGGGCTTGTAAAACTCATTTTATGGCCTACAAGGGCATAATCGGTATTTACCGAATTAAGGCGATAACCCTAGGTTTTGATCAGTTTAAAAATAATTAAAAATCTTTAAAAATATCAAAATATTATATTACATCAGTGGGTAAAAGGTTTGGTGTCAAAAATTGGGTTTAGATAGGCTTTATGCTAATTGCGCCGTTTAATTACTAAAAGGCGTTATAATTACGCTAATGAGCATAACTCCTAATCTAGACCTCCAACTGATGTGAAATTTTAGGGACATGTTTATAAATCAGTAGTAAAGATTATTGTCCTTTCATATTTCTAAAATTCTCGTTTTATGATCAAAAGGGCGTTATGGTCAACATTAAGCATTTAACGGAAACGTGTAAACGAATCGGACAATCAACGATCCAACCACAGAGGGTTATACTATCATGTAACCTGGTCCTAAGGAAGCTCTAAGGCATTTCCAAACCATACTAAATCGGTTCAGAACTGAAGTCAAAGCAAAAGTCAAAGTTTTGCGACTTTCGGTTCCGAACCGGGTCTAAACAGAAAATTGTCGGGTCGAACATGCTTAGACATGTTCTTACATTAATTACTAAGTTATAAGAGTAATAAAACAGGTTGCAAAGCTTCTACATTGTTAATTATGTTTTAAATCGCAAATTAGGATCCTGTTGACTTTTTATAAACAACTTTGACCCGACATTTGATCTAGTTAGAACGGGAATCAGAGGGTGCCCTTTTTAAGGGTTTATTGCCCACATGATTACCAACTTATAACTACTTTCAATTCGACTAATCACTGGACCATTAATGATTAATCGCGAAGTCAACCGTTAATTACGACGATTTGACTTTTAAGCTAAAACTAAGTAAAAACTTAACTAAGGAAGGTTAAGCATACTTACCAAAGTCTAATGCACTATTAGAGATGGCTTGGGTCTGCCCTTATGCTCCAGGAAGCTCCAAGAAAGCAGATGGAATGAATGCAAGAAATGTTGCAAACATGAGGGCCTTTTATAGTGTTCTTGAATGCTTAAGATCATGACAAATCATGCTATACATGATCTCTGATGATTAACAAGTGTCCCTAAGGCCTAAGAATTAGTTTAGGCAACTCTTGGAAGTGTTAAAGGGCAATACATGACGTTTACATGGGCTGAACAGGAAACAGAAATGAGTTTCCACATCTGGGCATGTTCACACGGGCCGCTTAGACTCTTAAGGAGTCTTACGCGGGCCGCCTAGCCTCGGCTGATCTGAAACCAACTTTCAATAATTGCCATTTTTGGTCCCTGTTGATGTTTAAGGCCATTCCCGACATGTTTAAGGCCCGTAAAGCCATCATTAAGGCCCTAGAGTGATGCCTAAACATTGTAGACATGAAACATGCTCAAAAATATGCCGGATGTTGGTTCGTTTGGTCGTATGATCGCGATGTTCGCTTAATTACGACGGAATGCGCATAAGCGCGAAAAACGATCCAAATGACGCGACGAATGGATTTTTCTTATACCAAACACTAAAATAAAATATTTTAGTGCTTACATAAATTTTTGGATGCCCGGGGATATTCAGAATGTGAGATATGCGCGAAAATGCAAACTTGTGCACTTTTTGACACTTTTAGTCCCTGCATGACTTAAAAGTTTATTTTTGCGCACTAAACACCTCTAAGCCTACATCTAATGCTATATAAAGGATAATTAGGGTATGTATAACTCATGGTCATATTTCGGGAGGTCCAATAACATACAAATTGACATACTTTTGCAGTTTGACGCTTTAGGGCCCTCTATTGCGCAAACTTGCGCATTTCATCACTTAATAGCATTGAAGCCTCATCTAAACCATATTAGGAATTCTTGAAAGTATTATTAAACATCACTATGCTTCGAGTTCGCTAAGAGGTCATTCAGAGGTATAATTAAACATATTAACACTTTTAGTCCCTCTACTTGCAAAGTTGCGCGTAGCTTTACCTACAGGTATAAAAAAACTTGGATGGCCAATGATTGGCAAATCCCGAGAGTATAATCAAACATCATGAGGCTCTCGGTTTGTTAAAAGGTCACTCAGAGGTAAGAATTAACATGTTGGCGCTTTTAACCCCTTTATTGCGCAAGCTTTCAATTAATTACGTACACGGCTACACTTGATCAATAAGTGGCTCGTTTGTGAATATAAACCGTAAAAGGTTATTTAGAAACTCATTTTAAGTATACAAACACTTCCAGTCCTTTCATAATCAAGGTTTTTGATTTTTCAAAAAATTAGTCCTTTGAATTCAATGTCTGACTTCATTAGGGTTTATTACACGTGTCAATACATCATTGGACGTGATTTTACGAGGTGTTACATAGGGTGTCCTATCCTGGACCAGACACTTCTTCCAAATCTTGGTTTTATTTAGAGTCTTTTGGTGAGTCCTTGTGAACTCTTAAAACAATTCGTATGGTTTGTAAAACTTGAATTTGGAGTCTTGTTTAAACAATGATGTTTGTGATGTTTTCAAATCTATTTAATGGATGATGATCTATGGTTTTATCATATAGTTGTTGTTATGATTGAATGCAATGATATTAAGAAAGTCACACTATAATCACGCTTCCGTAAAAAGTCAGGGTGTGACAGCTTGGTATCAGAGCTTCGATTGTAGCGAACTAGGATTCCTTCTCGAGTCTAGACTACAATCATTAGGGCTCCCACGAAAATATTTTTACAACATGTTTTCATTGCATACACGAAACGTCCAGATCCAAGAAAACAAACATTTTTCTAAAAGAAAATACACGAAACACATTTCAAGGTTTATGTTTGTGGTTCAGTCTGGGAGACTGGGTGTTTCAGTCTGGGAGACTGGGTGTTTCAGTCTGAGAGACTGGATATTTCAGTCTGAGAGACTGGGTGGTTTAGTCTGGGAGACTAGGTATTTCATTCTGAGAGACTGGGTGGTTTAGTCTGGGAGACTAGGTATTTCAGTCTGAAAGACTGGGTGGTTTAGTCTGGGAGACTAGGTGTTTCAGTCTGAGAGACTGGGTGGTTTAGTCTGGGAGACTAGGTGTTTCAGTCTGAGAGACTGGGTGGTTTAGTCTGGGAGACTGGGTAGTTCAGTCTGGGAGACTGGGTGGTTTAGTCTGGGAGACTAGGAAGGATACTTGATTACATGATTTCATTATATTTGATTGCATAATGATAGTAGTTAAATATGTGCATATGTTATGCATGTTTGTTACGGACACTATGTCTTCACCTGATAACGGATTGCCCGACGACCATGATCCTATGGCAGTAGTCTTCGACGAAGAGATTATGTCAGAGCCGGAGATCTTCATGTCAGATTCAGATAGTGACCCAGAGATGATGTCCGACGACGACTTGCAGCCGTTCGCGTTGCCCGACTTGGGAGATGAATTACCGACTACTGATGGCATTCCAGACAAGGATCCTTTCATTATTCCCATTCCTGTCCATGATCATCTTATCATCGATCATCCCGATGGTGAGCATGTCGTGGCACCGATTCTCGCACCCATTCCTTTGGTGGCCATTCCTCTCGAGGATTTGCCTCTTGACGATTTGATTGATGTTGACATTGATTTGCTTGTCGATGGTCCTTTTGATGACGCCCATGGTGATGAAAGGCTAGACAAGGACACTGTTACTATCCTACTTTTCGAGATCCCTGTCGTTGAGATTTCCCCAGACACTAGTTTACACTCGGTCCCAGATTCCTTTGAGTCTGTGACGTCTTCGGCCTTGCAGGCAGTTGGATTACGACACTTTGCCAATGATACTGATGACGATACAGCCATGTCAGCTGCACTGTCCCCTCTACACGAGCTTGGGCCTGGTCTTGAGCCAGATTTTGTTCCTGATGATCAGCTCGTTGTTGCACCTGCTAATCCTGAGCCTTTACCTGACATTGCACCCCTCATACCTGATCTAGTTCCTGCGGCCACTGATCCTCCTGTTGTTGGGACATTTGTTTCTCCACCTGCACCAACACCTACTGATGCTGCTCCTTCTTATTTTGTGGATGTAGGTCCGGCTAGGGGAGGATCTAGTCGCCTAATCCTTGTGTACAAACCAACCCGGTTGTGCGGAATCCAACCGAGATAGCAAACCGAGATAGAACACGCAATAACACGACACGCAAAGTTCACCGATTAACACCTCTTGTATTAAACGTATGAAAGGTCCAGTTACAAGCACAAGGTTTACAGATGTATTCTATAAACTCTCTCTAACAGTGTGTGTGTGTGTTCCTTATCTGTCTGGGTGTCTAACTTGTCTGTCTCCTCTATCGAAATGAACACAACACACGGGTATTTATACCCAACACAGCTGGTCCGGTCGAAGGATCAGATAGGATGATCGAAGGATCATCTATCGACCATAAACAGCTCGAACGATCTGGATGTACCTCGAAAGATGTGATCTTTCGTGGTCCATCCATCGAAGGTCATCTTTCGAGCTTATCATCATCGAAGGATATAAGTGATCCTTCGATGACACATCCTTCGACCCAGACGCATTACAAACATTGTGTTGACTGTTTGGCCAAGTCAAACCAGGAGGATGGTTGACTTGGTCAAACTTACAAGACTAATAAGACATCGTTTGGTATCAGACGAAATACAGACAAAGTACAGACACAAGTGCACCAACAAACTCCCCCTTGGCTGTAGCTTTGTCGCTGTAGCTTTGTCTCGATCTCGATCTTAATCCTTGTAGGTCCTTCGAGTCTTCAAGTCTTTGACTTCTTTTCAAGTCTTCAATGTCGGAGGATCTTCAAAGTCTTCACGTCTTGAAAGCAGAAAGTGTACCAACAAACTCCCCGTTTCATGTAGGAAGTGTGTTGACAAACTCCCCCTTAACATAAGCTCCCCCTTGAGTTATGCTCGTGAAAGTCTTTATCTTTATGAAGTGAGATCCTTGTGGTGTTGATGATGGTCAGCGGCAACTCGATCATCTTTGTCATTTGAGTGCCTTCACGTCGTGTCTTCATTCCGAAGCTTGTCATCGACCATGTTCTCCTTGCCTTTAGAATCTGCACATGCAAGAAATCTAAACGCGTAATGAGAACAACCGCTTGGAATATCATAAGCAAACGACACACATGTGACCATTGTTCAAACAAACACCGTCCGACAGTTTGAAAGTTTAAAGTATTTTATCAATTTAAATTTTTTAACTTTCAACACTTGCAAATTTCGACCGTTTATGAAGATTTAGTCATTTTCGGTTTTCGTTCAGGTTTCAGGTATCGAAGACTCGAGATCCAACATCGTACGATCGAAAATAAAAATCTTTTTGGCTTTTATAAAGTTTATATTAAAACAGATTTTAGGTGTGTTTTAATATTTGAAATGTAAAGACAGAAAGCAGTAAATAAATATATACAGACATTCTTTTTGCGAGTTTCGAGGGTAAGAGAATCATATCAGTGTACGGTCATGCCAAAACGCTCTTGTTGTTCAATTAGTTAACATTAAGATAAGCATCCTATAACAATTATCGGTATTGTTGTCCACTTAAACTCAACTTATCATTTGTAATCATGGCGAGGGGATACGTTAAGGTATGATTTATACTTACCGACCGGTGTTCATCCACATCACGACACATTCCCATATCAAGGTATGCACGAGGGTTCATCTTACCGGTGAGTATACCGATTATCATCTGTTTGACCGTATATGATGTGAGATTCTCACTTATTTTGGTTTTGAAAACAAGCCCTATGTGATAGAATCACTTATTGATGAGGAACTTGATTTTCGATGCATGAGGGCACAGGAGCAAGTCCGTGAACAGGTCAGTACTTTCGTACAGCAGAGAGACGAACTTGACTCCCGGATAGATGTGATATTTTATCACTTATTTTGGTTGGACATGTGATTGTTGATCACTTATTGAGGTCGAATGCAGTATGTACACGTATGTATAGTATCATGGAAGATCTAGACTTGCGTCCCCGTTATTTTTCGGTAAAAGATACAACCATGATACCCAGATGATAAGCAGCATAAAGACCGAATATCTCAGAACCTCGGCAATCTCTCAAACGAAATTTCGGTACCAAGACCATATGCCAATGAGTGGTTCCCACCTGGTCTTCAGTCGATTTAAGTTTATATCACCCTGCACACTTTAAAATGATTGTGAGCCTACCGATACATCTTATATAGAGCTGCTTATCGCTTTTTCATTTAAGGTTTAAAGAGGTTTGGATAGACCACTGATGTACTATCATTTTCTCTTTTGCTCGCCAGGAAACTCATTTTTGATTTTCTATTGTTTTTGTGTTTATGAAATTTTTCAATGTTTTTGGATTTTTCAAATTTGGATTTACTCCCCCTAAAATCAATAAACTAAGACAAATTTAAAACACAAAGGTATTTACAAAAATGATTTTCCGATGTTGGTTTTACTCTTGCTTGACCTTAATGCCGTTTACCAATAATAGATAGTCAAATCTTGATTTGTCAAATGCTTTGGTAAAAAGGTCGGCACGTTGGTCATCGGTGTGGACGTAAGCAACATCGATTAGCCTTTTCTCAAAGCAATCACGTATGAAGTGATACTTAATTTCGATGTGCTTAGTCTTTGAATGCTGCACAGGATTTCTAGTGATCTGTAAGGCAGCAGAATTATCAACGTAAATAGGAGTAGTTAGGAATTCAAAACCGTAGTCGCGCATTTGTTGTTGTATCCATAGGACTTGGGAGCAACAACTTGAGGCAGCAATGTATTCAGCTTCGCATGTTGATGTAGCTACACACGTCTGCTTCTTGCATTGCCATGTGACTAGGCGATTTCCCAAAAACTGACATCCAGCCGTTGTGGATTTGCCGTCGATTTTGCATCCGCCAAAATCAGAATCACTGAATGCGATCAAGTCAAAGTTATTATCCCTAGGGTACCACAGACCAGTGTCAGGGTAACCCTTCAAATAACGAAAAATCCTTTTTACAGCTGCAAGATGTGAGGCCTTCGGGTTGACTTGATATCTGGCAAGCAGGCACGTTGGGTACATTATATCTGGTCTTGATGCTGTGAGGTACATAAGAGATCCGATCATCGCGCGGTAGTATGAGGGGCTAACATCTTGACCCTTCAAGTCTGGAGTAATTCCGTGATTTTGCGGCAATGGGGTACCGATGGGCGTTGCATCAGACATCTGGAACCGGCTCAAGATGTCACCAACATATTTAGTCTGATGGATGAATATCCCAGACTCAGTTTGTTGTACTTGTAGGCCCAAAAAGAAAGTCATTTCCCCCATGGCACTCATCTCGAATTTATCCTGCATAATGCGCTCGAAATTCCTACACAAAACATCATTAGTAGAACCAAATATAATATCATCAACGTATACCTGTACCAGTAGAAGATCTCCATCTTGTTCTTTGATGAAAAGAGTACAATCGATAAGACCTCTTCGAAATCCATTCTCCAGCAGATAATTAGATAAGGTTGCATACCAAGCTCGCGGTGCTTGATGTAGACCATAGAGAGCTTTGTTGAGCAACCAAACCCGATCGGGATGGATAGGATCTTCAAAACCTGGAGGCTGTTCGACGTACACCTCTTCTTCCACCACACCATGTAAGAATGCACTCTTCACGTCCATCTGGTATACCTTGAAACCTTTGAATGAGGCATAAGCCAGAAAGATTCGAATTGCTTCTAGACGTGCAACAGGTGCATAGACTTCGTTGTAGTCGATTCCTTCAATCTGACGAAAACCTTGAACGACTAGTCGTGCTTTGTTTCGAATAACTATTCCACGGTCATCCTTTTTGCATTTAAACACCCAACGGGTACCAATCTTCTTGTAACCAGCAGGTTTCTCTACGAGTTTCCAGACACCTAGCTTCTGGAATTGTTGCAGTTCTTCCTGCATTGCTTCAACCCATGAGCTATCTTTCAAAGCATCTTTCCAAGTTCTTGGTTCTTCCTGTGAGACATAACACGCGAAAGACCAATCATTTTGTTGACCAGATTCTCGGATAGTTGCATACAAGCCTGCATTGTTGTTGTTTCGCAACATGTTTCTTGTTTGAACGCCACTCTGTACATTTCCGATGATGTTTTGTTGAGGATGGGTATTGTGAATCCTTGTTTCTGGATTATCTTGAACTGGAATGTTTGTACCCAGATTGTTGAGATTCAGATCAACAATCAATTCAAGGCCCGGAATTGACGAAGAGGATGATCCAATAGCTTCAGCTGTTCTAGGGACATCCACTGGAGGTGTACCTTCTGAAGTACCATGTACTGCTGCTGTGGGTCCTTGATCTGCATCGAGAAATTCGTCATCCTCTGAAGATTCGTTCAATTCGGTAGCATCTTGAAAATCCTCATTGTCGAGAGCATTATTGTTCACTGAAGATGGTTCTTGATTGACAATAATGGGACGAACCAACGGTGAATCTGTTGCGTTGTCACTCTCGAAAAACATCCTTGCCGCAGCATTTTCTTCAACGGCTTCAACATTGATCGAATTGAAAAAGTCATCGTACTCAAACATCCAAGGCTGACCAGGATTTCTAACTGGCAAAGTGTGCCTTTGTACTCTGACTTCAGACCATTCCTCGACCCTTTTAGTCTCTAGATTCCAGACTCTTAAGTTCGGGGTGGAATACCCAAGAAAGTATCCCTCAATTGCTCTTGCCCCAAACTTTCCATTAGGATCGATTATCGTGCACGGAGCTCCAAACGGTTCGAGATAAGACAAGTCTGGTTTCCGTTTGTTAATAAGCTCAAAGCAGGTCTTGTTGTGCCTTTTGACTGTAAGGACTCGGTTCAACGTATAGCATGCAGAGGACACAGCTTCAGTCCAGAATGGAATGGGCAGCTGCGACTCTACCAACATAGTCCTAGCAGTCTCGATCAATGTGCGGTTTTTACGTTCAGCGACGCCATTCTGTTGAGGAGTGTAGGCTGCACTAAATTCGTGAAGAATACCTTTTGAAGTGCAAAACTCCGCCATGGCATGATTTTTGAATTCAGTACCATTGTCGCTACGTATCCGCCTAACCTTCAAGTTATACAGATTCTCAATCTGAATGATCAAATTTTTGATAATACCGAAGGTTTCACTCTTATGTGCCATGAACGCCACCCAAGAAAATCTTGAATAATCATCAGTTATCACGAGGCAATATTGATCATTCCTAATACTTTTATGCTTGACAGGACCGAACAAATCCATGTGCAAACGTTCAAGAGGAACAGCCACCGTGTTGACTTTCTTTGTAGGGTGTCGCTTCTTCGTTTGTTTTCCTTTTTGGCACGAAACACAGACGTCTTGAAGATGGAAATTTTTAAGAGGAACACCATTCACCAATTCATTTGAAACCAAATGATTCATTTTGCGTAAGTGAATGTGACCCATTCGTCTGTGCCAAGAGATTGTGTCTTTTTCTGTGGCTTTGGAAACGAAACAAGTTGCTTGTGCAGACGTTGTGATAGCTTGGCTCATATCAAGGACATACAGATCATTTATCCTTGGAGCCGACAAGAGAATCCATTCTTTTGGAATTTTGAAGCCGGGTTTCAGCACATAACATCCATTAGCATCAAAGTGTACTGAGAACTGCTTATCACAAATTTGAGAAACACTAAGAAGATTGTGATCAAGTTGTTGCACAAAGTTGATCTTATCAAAGCTAACAACCCCGTTGGTAATCATTCCTTCACCAGTAATGTATCCGCCCTTATCTCCAGCAAAAGCAACATAACCTCCTCTAATAGATTTGACGTCGTAGAGAAGCTTCATGTCGCCTGTCATGTGCCTGGATGCCCCACTATCAACAATCCAATGACTACTGATAGTTCCTCCTGAAACACCCTGCACATGAACTCAATTGATTAGTTGGAGATGGGGACCCAAGCCATTGTGGTCTTGGGTCTTCCATTTTCATCAACAACAATAACTTCTATTCTTTGATGATTTGAAAATTGTGATGGTCCCCCTGATTCAGTAACCATTTTTGGTTTCCAGGTCTGTTGAGTTTTACCAGTTTGATTGTTTGTAAGTTTAACTTCGTGTTTGTTTGAAGTTTTTGAACTTTCTGGTTTAACTGGAACAGATTGTTTTTGAATCACATCAGTTTTAATCGCCTTTTCGATTTTCTTGACCTGTTGGCGTTTCTGTTTCTTTTCCCTTTCTCTTATGAGTCGGGGATCTTGTTTTACAGAAACAGATCGCTTGCGGTCAGTTGGGCCACGAGGATCATCAACCTTTGCTTTCAACTTATGAAGATACGGGCAATTTCGAATGATATGCCCGATTGTACCACATTCAAAACATGATCTTCGTTCAACAAACCCCGAAGTATCATGTGATCTTCTTGCCGATGATGAACTTTGTGATCTCGAGGTACTAGGTTTTGAACTATTTGGTTCATTCCTTTTCATCACTGTTACTTTCTGGACAAAATCTAAGTTAGATTGATTTGCAAACTTTTCAATTTTGTCCGTTCCCTTCGATTTCACAAAGTTTACATTCTTCTTCTTCTTCTGATTCGGCTTCTTTTGACTTTGAGTCGGTGTCTTACCTTTCAATTTGGTATGATTTTGCTGGGTTTGCACTGTTGGTAACTTCTTATTTCCAAATTGTTTTCTAACTTCAGCCTTTGGGATAGGAGGACACTGTGTGACTGTAACATGTGGTCCTTTCTTACCCAAAAACTTACTTGTTGAATTTTCAAAGACTTTACTAATTAGAGATTGATTAACATTCTTAATGGGAAAATCTTTGTCTGAGTAAATTTTATCATCACCAACAAGAGTGTACAGCAAATCCACACTCTCCGACTCTTTCTCAGACGAGGACTCAATTGCAACAGTCTTAGCGGGTTTTGCAGGAGGATCACACAGAATGTGATTCTCAAGAGGTATGTCCTCTTCTTTGATTACCGCATCAGACTTTGCTGAATCAGTATCATCAGACTCATCATCAGAAGAATCAGTATCCTCAATCACAACTGGAGGATCCTGATTCGGTTCAGCAGTTACAAAGGTATCTGCTGACACATCTGAATCTGACGATACTTCTTTCTTATATCCGAGCCCTGTAGCAAATTCATTAACATCTAGAGGAACAGATGGCTCAAAATGAGTTCTATATTCCTCATCAGGCAATGCATCATAATTGTGTCTGACAGGTGGTGGACATTGCTTATAACCTATGCATGTGACATCCTTTTTCTCTTTTTGAACATCGATGATGTGATCCAACACATAGCTAGAGCTCAAATAACTGTCTAACTTAAGTCGGATCGCCTCACTTTCGGTTTTAACACAAGCCATTTCTTTTTGCATCACCTCAAGACGAGTGATATACAAATTAATGTCAGTTTGTTTTCTGGAAACCATTTTAGTTAACTCTGTTTTATCTTTCTTCAATGTTTCAATCATTGATTTATATTCCTTTTCATGGTTTTCATAAAACATATTGGCTTCAGTGCACTTTGAAAGATCAACTGTCAATTTCTGATTGTGAATAAAAGTCACATCATATTTCTCTTGCAGAGCCTCATGCTTGCTTTGCAATTCACACCACTTATCATTCACTAGAACATGTTTGTCTTGCAAGTCAAACAAACTAGCTTGTAAAGCATCGTGTTTGCTTTGCAACTCAGACATGTTTGCTTCCAAATCAGCACATCTAACATGCAATCTATCACAATTATCACAGCTAACAGAAGTGGGTTCATCGACACATACCTGACTTGATGAACTGTCGACATTAGCCATAAAGGCTGAATGGAGAGAAGACGAAGAATAAGCAGCTTGATCCACCAAAATAGATCTTCTTTGAATTCCTGCTGCAGCTTCCTCCAATAGCTCATCAATATTTGCATCGACTGACGCACTTGATGTGTCATCTTCCTGATCATTGCCTGAAGCAGAGGACTCTTCATCTGAACTTCCACTGTAACCGGAGCTGTCTTCATCTTCAGAAGATGCATCACCATTGGTGGAAGATTCTCCACCACTGGCGTGTTTAAGATCCTTGACAATTTCGGCAAAACACGCTGTTCCATCTGGAGCATCATTATTCAGCTGAATTGACCAATCACAACCTTCATCTACTTGAACCACAAGTGCCTGGTTGGCATTTGATGGTCCTGGTTGATTCTGATTGTTGACAGGCACCAGTGTGCGATCATTGTTCCTCGCTTGGTTCTGGTTGGCCCTGTTTCCTTGACCTCTGAAGGGATTCTGGTTCCCATGTTGAGATGGCCTTGTACATTCCCTTTTAAAATGACCACGTTCACCACAATTGAAACATTTGACAGCCTGTTTATCGAACCCATACTTGGTGTCTTTCTTGCTTTCCAAGCTGGTTCGGCCAGTTCTCTCCATGAAATCCTTTGCTCGCCTAACAGCACTGGCAAAGGCCCACTTAATATCCATCATCTCCATCTCCTCTTTATCGATCTGCTGATAGTCTTCTTGAGTCAGATTAATGTTACCAATCTGACCTTCCACTAATCCACAGTATGCGCTCACCAAAGTGTTTAGCAGCTCCATGTGTTCCTTTGCTACTTCCACACTAACTTTAGAAAAACTTGAAGTGTCGAGCCGTACTGTATTTGGCTTAGATTGCTGACTAGCAGATGACGTACTTCCATAACATGCTTGCTGTGGAGGATGAAGTGGATTCCCGTACATGTCTGTTGGTACGGTAGATTGAGGAGGAGGAGGAGGAAGTGGATTCCCATACATGTCTGTTGTTCCGGGAGATCGAACTGGTAATGGATTCCCGAACATATCAGTTGGTCTGAGAGGTCGTTGGCTCTGCTGTTGCTGTTGAGGAACTGGTTCAAGCGGATTTCCATACATATCTGTTTTTGGAGGCACAGGAACTTGGATAGTATTGCCATACATGTCTGTGCTAGTCACAAAGGCTGTTTGAATTGGAGCATGTGAAGACGGTTTTGTAGAACTGCTAGAAGTTCCATAATACATCTCAGGATTTTGTGGCACAGCTACTCTTTTTGCCTTGAGAGTTTCTTCCTGATTCTTGTTTTCTAGAATTTGAACAAAGTCGTTGAAGCTCGTTGTAGCTAAAGTACCATTGTACTTCATGATTTCCAAGAAAGTGTTCCATTGAGGTGGCAACGCATCTGCAAACCTTTTCACAATCTCTGCAGGAGTTGTAACTACCCCAAAATTTGTCAATTCAGTCAACAAATGATTAAATCGACTTGTCAAATCACCCAACGACTCATTCTCCATACAAGTAAAACCATCAAACTCTTTCTTCAGCAGTTCTTTTCTCAATTGACGTGTCGCTTCATTTCCCACGCCCCTTGTCTTCAACGCGTCCCACAACCTCTTCGTTGTCTTGTAACTAACGAATTGATGATAGATATCTTTACTTAAGGCCTGAGTGAGAATGGTGTATGCCTTCTTTTCTAGATCATAGACCTTCTTCTGATCTTCCGTGAGATCTGCAAACGTAGCAGCAGATGATGCAGCAACCTCTATCGTTTGATCGAAATCTGTGATGAACCGCAACCACAATTCTGTATTTTGACCAAGAACGTATGTATGAAATCTATCAATCCATCCTGGATATTCATATAAGTGCATCAACTTTGGAGGCCGATTCAAACTTCCAGTTTCACTCTCGCTTAAGAGAATGCTTTGAACACTAGGAATTTGATTAGATACAAATGCCCATTGACCGGTAGAAATTGCATTAGCTTGAGAAGATACCGGTGCGGAAGATGACGGAGTACCAAAATACATATCTGTATTTACCAGAGTATTCCACCTTGGATTCATTTTTGATCAGCCGAAGGATACCTGTCGAAAGACTTGAAAAACACAAACTGTTAAACACAAACAGACTCTGAAACGAAAGATCAACACCTGTTCGAAGGATCAACAGGGTTCGAAAGATCTCTGTTGAATTTCGAACAATGTTTTCGAAAGATTCTCCAACGAAGGATCCTTATCTTTCGAACAAAGGACTGTAGACCGAAAGATGACTTCGAAAGATGACTTCGAAAGACTCCCCAATCGAAGGATCCTAGTCTTTCGAAAAGAGCAGTAGACCGAAAGATATATGTTTCGAAAAGATTCCTTGGAACGAAAGATAAGTCTCACACTTCGAAGGATGCTCGAAGGATGACTATCTGTTGAACCTCCTTTGGTCGAAAGATGATCTTTCGACTTCGAGGGATATCCTTCGATCTTACTGACACGGTTGACAAATGTGACGGGTTGGTGAAAAGTTGACAGGTTGGTGAGAACTTTCGGCAGAAAGTATGTTCAGACCATATCTTCTGAACATGCAGGTTTCACCAAACAGGTAATGATCCCAATATTTTAATCAGTTTACTCTTCCCAACACACAAACACTTTGAAATTTAAAATTTTAAGATCAAAGGTGTAGTTTTTATGAAGAACACAATGAAGATAGCAAGAACACTTATAAATTTTCGGTGAAAGTTAAACTACCGAACACAAGACTTTGCTAAAATGTTTAATGAAAACCAAAAACTAACATGAGAACATGATGAACAACAAGGTTTTCAACAAAACACCAAGCAAACATACAAGTTTAAACCCGATTTTAACAAGTTTTTCAGAAAAAAATAAACTTCAAACACCCGGAAAACACCCGAAAACACTCGGTTTTAACAAGGAGAAGAGCCAAGGCTCTGATACCACTTGTAGGTCCGGCTAGGGGAGGATCTAGTCGCCTAATCCTTGTGTACAAACCAACCCGGTTGTGCGGAATCCAACCGAGATAGCAAACCGAGATAGAACACGCAATAACACGACACGCAAAGTTCACCGATTAACACCTCTTGTATTAAACGTATGAAAGGTCCAGTTACAAGCACAAGGTTTACAGATGTATTCTATAAACTCTCTCTAACAGTGTGTGTGTGTGTTCCTTATCTGTCTGGGTGTCTAACTTGTCTGTCTCCTCTATCGAAATGAACACAACACACGGGTATTTATACCCAACACAGCTGGTCCGGTCGAAGGATCAGATAGGATGATCGAAGGATCATCTATCGACCATAAACAGCTCGAACGATCTGGATGTACCTTGAAAGATGTGATCTTTCGTGGTCCATCCATCGAAGGTCATCTTTCGAGCTTATCATCATCGAAGGATATAAGTGATCCTTCGATGACACATCCTTCGACCCAGACGCATTACAAACATTGTGTTGACTGTTTGGCCAAGTCAAACCAGGAGGATGGTTGACTTGGTCAAACTTACAAGACTAATAAGACATCGTTTGGTATCAGACGAAATACAGACAAAGTACAGACACAAGTGCACCAACAGTGGAGTCTGAAGTCCATCGTGATGATTTACCTATCGATTTCTTGCAAAACATACCCGTACCCCGTCAAGGAAAAGACACTCCAGGACAGCAGACTAGTCAAGATCTCCATGTTTCAGCGGGCTATCCACACATTCCCCAGTCTGCACCTTTTGCTCCTTTTACTTCTTCACCAATTGATGAGCCATTCAGAGGATCCCCGCCATACTTCATGCCGACCTCAGACCCCTACCATCCTTCGCATTTTGTTGGCTAACACAGGATGAGTTACTTTACTCGCTTCAGTTCCGACTTGAGGTTATGAGTCACAGAGTCTTAGAGCTTGAGTCGATACCGCGTCCCTTACCGTGTCCTTGTCAGCATGCTTCCGTTCCCCCTAGTTCATCACCGCCTCCTTTTGCACGTCCACCTGCTCCTCTTAATCCTTTTCCAGAGTTTGATGCTCGATTCCTCACTGTCGAGCAGTAGGTCCGCTACTTGCTTCGTCATGTGCACAAGCTCGAGGAGGAGCTCGCACATGTTCTCAGTTTGATTTTCCTCCCTCCTCCCCCGCCGCCATCAGTACAGTAGGTTTTTGGTTTTATGCGGATGACATACCTGTGATGAAAGCACCACCGTTGAGCTGAGCTTGTGAAGCCTTTTGGAGACCACTATTTGATTGTATGACCTTTGTAGATTAGTAGACTTGTTGGACAAGGGTAGTGTGACCCTGTGTTCCCTTTTAAAATGGTACGCTTTGCAAAACATGTAACAATACCCTGTGGTCAATGATTAATGAAAGCCCAATCGTAATGTTCTCGTTAAACGTGTTGTTGATATGCAAGTTTGTGCTATGATTGTAATGTACGTGATTGTCTATTATACTCTCATTAAACATAATTCCCAATTACTTGTTTATGCTATGATTATGTTGTTTCTTGATTGGTTGATATGATAATTTATTATGTGTATGTACATATGACCTCTAAACAACTATTTACACTCCCTAAACAAATAAGACCTGACCCATCCAAGTTCTTTGTAGAAGATGTCTCATCAAGAAATCATTCGGCTGACCAAGGCAGAATGGCAAGCGCATGTCTCACAGGCTATAGCTCGGCACGACCATAAACTGCATCGTTTCCGCGTTTGTTCCTCTCGGCCATCCACCAGTCTAAAGCGCGGGACTGGAAAACGCCGGTAGCATTCAGAGTGTGGAGATTGTCAGGACAACCGCTCTGGCGTAGGGTGACCTCGATTGAATCGAACCATTGAAATAAAGCCGTAGGGCCATCTTCGCCAGTGAATTATTTCAGTCCGCAAGCTTTAAACTGCTTGAAGCTGAAAGCAGCTTTGGGGGTTTCAGTCATGGACTCTTCGGATGATTTGCTCACATTCTCGTACAGTTCACTCACAATCTGAGGAACAACCTTCGCCATTTGCTTGGTGACGAGAGCAGCAAGGCATTTGTCTTTCTGGTTTTGGCGAGCAGAGCGCGAGTGACGGGATCCAGATGATGACATTCTCTGCAGCAGACATCGCCATAGGACTCAGACACAATATAATCGAATCTCACCTCACACGCCTAAAACTACTAAAGATCAGGAACACGATCATGTATCACACAATCACATAGGCACATAATCATAGATTCAAATAAGCACAGAAGCACATAAGCACAGAAGCACATAAGCACGTAAGACACAGAATCACAAAAGCACAGAAGCATATAAGCACAAGAGGCAGTCAGAATACAGAAACCTATCATTCAAAGACCGCGCGCGTTCGAGAATAGCGTTTGCGATTAGCGAGTACACAGCGAGCAGCATAGCGTATAGTGAATCCTCAAGTAGCAGCGATTTGTTAGCGTCGTGTTGTGTGTGTCGATTAAAGCGAAAAGTGAAAAGCGAATAAATCTCCAAAAATCGTAATACATAAGCAGGTAAAATCGCATAATACACATAAAATCCACATAAAAGCGTCAAAATATCAGAGTCGGCAGTAGCGAGCTCAGAATCGAAACACATAAAAATCGAGAATAGATTGTCTCAGGCTTGATAGACATCGACTACCCAAAGTGGTTCGACTATTCACAAGGGTTTTTAGTACACACTTTGACCTTCGGGACTGTGTTCTCGTCTCAAATTTGGGCGAATGGCACGCATCCTTCCAGTTTCAGCGTGACTTCAAGTCATTGGAGTCCGTCCAGATTTTGGTGAGAGTTTTGTAAAACCAAAATGAGATCGGAATAAGTCGTCAAGGTTCGGGTTTCACCCCTGACTTAACGACTTCGTTCCTGTTTTTGAAAAAATAAGGAAGAATTATGCGTCAAAGTATGGATTTCACTCCTGATTCAACGCAAATTCTCCTGTTTGTAGATAAAAATACGGGTCGAACAAGCCATTTAGTCGAGAGTTTGCGGTTTTCACACCTAATCGCTCGTTTATTTTCGAAAATTAGTGCGCAGTGATAGTGTAGCGTAGGCGAGAATAGCGAGAAATAGCAAGCAAGCTCGTACATAATCCCTACAGGATATGCACAAGTCGGTCTGTTGATACCCTACTATAGACTAGGTCATTTCTAAGACATCGACCCGGACAAGGTCGAGTCTTGCCTAATTCCCTATAGTTATGGCTCTGATACCAATCTGTCACACCCCAACCGATGGCGGAAACATCGGGGCGTGGCACAGAGCGAAACAGATTGTCCAGAAGTTTCCATAACAACTATTATTACCAATTATTTAAAGCATCACGTCCCATACCATGACATAAAAAGTAACATAATTATTACAGACAAAATCTAGTCAAATTGTTCTGTTCCGACAACTCAGATTTCAAATACAGACAATTCGTTTATTTGTTTCTAGACCTTTCCTAGCCTCGATTTCACAGCAAGTCAAGCATCTAAACATCTTAAGCACCTGCCACATACGTTAGAGTAAAAGTCAATACACAAAGTGTAAAGGTGAGCATACAAGTTTAATAGATATAATAGAGTTCGAAATCGTTACGCATAACCAGCATGTACACAGTGTAAAATGAAGCACGTTAGTTATCAACATGAACCTATCGATACCAATGACTGTGGGTTGACTGCCCAAGGCAGTTCGTAATACACACTCACCACTGTGAGCCATGTAATTAATTGTCCTTAACAACCCCTGAGTGAACAGGTGCTGAGTCCAAACTATAATACTATCGTTGCTAAGGCAGGTAGACAGCATTCCATGTGTAAACATAACAAACAAGCATTCATTAAGTCACGTATAACATGTGATAGCGGTTAGCGTTAAAGTATTGAGTAGTGTGTTCGATGTGATTTAGAATAAGTAACGTATGTAACACCCAAAAGTGCGTAAAGCAAAAAGGGTTCGGGTATACTCACAGCGATGATGGATTGAAGGGAGCGCTTAGAGCTAGATTAGCCTGATCAGAACGATAGTATAAACGATAAGCGGCGCGTAAAACGATACAAGTGTCATTGGATCGGACGGTAATCCGATCGGGTGGCAATCCGATCGGGTGGTCGGTCGATCGGATGACAATCCGTTCGGGTGGTCACCCGATCGGGTGGCCACTCGATTGGTTTGTCATCTCGTTTGGGATGGATGTGTTTGTGTATGATGGCTTGTCTTTTGAAGTTTTCGTTGTAGCTTTTTGAAAACAGAGAAGTATCTTTATCCTTCAGGTCGGTCGATCGAACGGCTGTTCGATTAGACGGCAATCCGATTGGCGAGGCTTCTCAAGTTGAGAACAAGTTCACCGTAGGACGGTCACTCGATCGGATGGTTATCCGATCGGGTGGTAATCCGTATGCATTGAACATGTTGAAAATTGTTTAAGTGTTGAAGTCGAAACATCACATGGTCGGGTGGTAATCCGATCGGACGGCAATCCGTTCGATGTTCAAACCTCAAAGTTGAAATAAAAGTTAAGTGTGGGACCCAAGGTGCAATCCGATCGGGTGGCTGTCCGGTCGGGTGGCAATCCGTCCCAGATGACCTGATCGTCTTTATACTTTGGCTGTTTTGATAGTTTGCGTTTTCTCGTGACTGTATGATAACGTGTAAAACAACAGAAACCTCGTCAAGACTTAGTGACCCGGTCGGATAGGAATCACCCAAACCCGACCAGTTGACTGTTCGAGACGGTGTTTCATGTTTAACTCGAAATCGGTAATATCTTGGATAGAATCCAGATCTTGAACCAACACATCAACAAGAAAGAGTAGAAGATCATAACAAGCTCCGATTCTATCGGTTTTGAGTGCATTGAGTGTAAAAGAGTTGAAAAAAAGTTAGAAAAACCATCTTTCAAACCTTTTCACCATGAATATGTTCAGATCTATGAAAGATCTTTGTTTATTTGTGTGGAAATCGTTCAGATCTAAGTTGTTCTTGGTGGATTGAGGCCAAAACATGAAGTTCTTATGAACACCATGTTGACATCATCCTAGAACACCTCAAATCTAGTGATTTCACGGTTAAAAGTTAAGATTCAAAAGATAGAAAGGTGTAGGAGTGCGTGTAGATCAAGAAAGTACAAGATTTAGGTGGAAAACTTACAAGATTCGCGAGAAATCGGAAGAAAAGTAGGCTGGAGCGAGCTGGCGAGTGAGGGCTGTCAACATCAAGTGATGTTGACATATGAGGGGTATTTATAGGGTTTCCATAAAAGGAAAGTGGGGGTAAGTGGCTGGTCGATCGGGTGGCAACTTGGTCGGTTGGCCACTCGATTCGAGTGTTCGGTGCGACGAGTTTGGCGGTTTCGATTCGCGTGTCGAGCGTTGCGATGCGATAGAGTTTCCTATTCAAATTACTTTTAATCCCAACTACTATATCTAACCTACAATCATCATAATTAACTTGCGTTTAGCGTTTGCGATTCAATTGCGATTGAGTTTCGATTGCGTTTCGATTGATCACCACATCATAAACATAGATAAACACGCACAAGTAACACATAAGAAGCACACACACGTAAAAACAATATCCAGAACACGTAATTCGAGTTGCGAGTTGCGAGTGCGATTGCGATAAGCGATAAAACATGCGATAAACATCGATTAAACCTCGATTAGTAATAAATACTCTACATAATACAACTAACGTAAAAGCATAAAAAGACTATCTACAAGTCAAAGAAGTCAAAACGGGAATTGAGCAAGGAGAGACAAATCACAATTAGAAATCTTTTCTCCCTTTGACTTCAATCTTGACTTTGACTTTGACTTTGACTTTCGAAACACGGGGTGTTACATTGTTTGATTAAGAACGAGAGAAAAAAAATAGTGATTTTAGTGTAACTATAGGTTTGGAGATGGAGATGCTTTTACATGATTCTTTCATATGCTCATTTTCCATCGACCTAAAGAAACTTTTACATAAATGATCATTACATTAAACGTTTACATCGGCCTAACGGATACCTTTAGTTTCAAGCTATTTTGATCATTACATAATACATTTACATGTGTATTTTGTCATCCACCTAATCAAACCTTATACATGTTTGATCATTATAAAAAATGCTTACAAATGAAAACTTTTAGTCTTCAACTAATTTTTATCATTAGAAAACCCAATTTGATAAATGAATAACATTGTAGTCATGACATACCAAAGGTACATTCGTATAATTAATGCAAATAATTATGTATGGAGTAAGAAATAAAAAATTAAATAGTTATTTAATTAAACAACTCTATATATATAAATAAATAAATAAATAAATAAATAAGTCATTTAAAACCCGTGTTATAGAATAATAACTTTTAGTCTGAATTCACTTTAATCATACATCAAACGTTTTATACATACATTTTGTCATGGATCTCATGAAGAATTTTACATGTTTGATCATTACTCAACACATTAAATAGACCTCATGAAACTTTTAGCCTGAACTCGTTTTGATCATTACATGATACGTTTCATATGCTTATTTTGCCATATACCTAAAGAAACTTTTACATTAATGATCATTACATAACTCGTTTTGATCATTACATAAAACGTTTACATCGCCTAATGGATACTTTTAGTTTGAAGTTGTTTTGATCATTACATAACAAATTTCATATGTTTAATTTGTCATCGAACTAATGAAAAAAATTACATGTTTGATCATTATATAAAACACTTACAAAAGAAAACTTTTAGTCTTTATCTAACTTTTATCATTAGATAACACAGTTTGATAAATGAATAAAATTATGTTCAAGACATACCACAGGATTCATCTGTATAATTAATGCAAATAATTATGTATGATGTAAGGAATAAAAAATAAATAATTATTTAATGAGTAAATTACAAAACTCGTCCTTTATGTATGCTAGTTATTACAAACTATGTCCTTTATCTTTAATAAGTACAAAAATCGTACTCGATGTTTGCAAACCCTTACACATTATGTCCTTTAGCCCTAACTCTGTTATTTTTCATGGTTAAATCAGACCAAGGGTATCCCACATGAGGGTATTTTGGTAATTTAATTAATTTATTAAAAATATTCCTAATAAAGAAAATAAAAAAAGGAATTTAAATAATTAAACATATATAAAAACACCAACAGCATCCACCAACACCCACTTACCATCACACCACACCTGCAACCACCAACACCACCACCCACCTGCCACCACACCACACCTGCGCTATCACCACCACACCTCCACCACCGTCAACCACCGTACTTCCATCATCACCACCGCACCTCCACTTCTGCAAAACCCCCCCCCCCCCCACCAACGGACAGAAAATCAAGATGCCAACACTGCTCCTTATCAAACCACAATCCAAATTCAAACCCTAATCTACATTTAAGCTACTAACCCCAAACAAACTTATCTGATGTACGGTACGGTCGACGGTTTACAACAGATCTGAAACAACTTTCTCAGATCTTCAAACGCGTTTCCGGCGAACTGTTCCGCATCCCCAATCCGCATTCACTCCACCTTCATCTCCAAACCCTAAAACCTTCTATTTCATCTTCTCAATCGGTTTCCGATCTTCCATATGGCTACCTCTACCACCTTCTATTTCATCTTCTCAGGTGGTGGTGGTGGTCGGGTGACAGAGGCTCAACGAAGAAAGAAGATAGTCGGAAACCGTATGGCTACCTCCACCACCTTCTACCTCCACCTCCACTAGACGACGTCGTTGCAGACTTCAATTTCGCCACCATAGACTTACCCTCTATTCCCACTACAACCGCCGATTCGGATGCAGAGTCTTCGGATGTTAACGCCGTTAGATCCACGGCTACTAAGGCTGACGCCGTTAATCATCATGTACGGAGTTTGTCGGTTGATGGTGATTTTTTTAATGGGTTAGGGTTTAGCGCTGCCGCTGATGGCGGTGGTGGCTACCGTCATAGGCGTAGTGGGTCGGTTGATGGGTCTAATGCGTCGTCGTTTGATGGGGATTCGGTGTTCCATCATTATCGGTTGGTGTAACAGGAAATCCGGGCAGTTTGGGGGTTGTTGATGGTGGTGGTTCTAGAGTGGTGGTAGTGGTGGTGGGATCAGGAAGTTAGAGAGAGGGAGAGAAAAAGAGAGTTAAGAGAGAGAGAGAGAGAGAGAGAGAGAAAGAAAATCAATTAATGGAGAGGATTAATTTTAATATATGTTTAATTATTTAAATTTCTTTTTTTTATTTTCTTTATTAGAGATATTTTTAATAAATTAGTAAAATTACCAAAATACCCTTATGTGGGGTACCCTTGGCCTGATTTAACCATGAAAAATAACAGAGTTAGGGCGAAAGGACATAATGTGTAAGGGTTTGCAAACATCGAGTACGGTTTTTGTACTTATTAAAGATAAAGGACATAGTTTGTAATAACTAGCATACATAAAGGACGAGTTTTGTAATTTACTCTTATTTAATTACACAATTCTAAAAGATAAATAAGTCTAATCAATCTCATTTAAAACCCGTGTTACAGGATAATAACTTTTGGTCTGAATTTGTTTTACTCGTTACATCAAACGTTTTATAGATATATTTTGCCATGGATCTAATGAAAAGTTTTACATGTATGATCATTATATAATACATTATATGGACCTAATGAAAACTTTTAGCCTAAACTCATTTTGATCATTACATTATATGTTTCATATGCTTATTTTGCTATCAACCTAAAGAAACTTTTACATGAATGATCATTACATTAATCGTTTTAATATCACATAAAACGTTTACATCGCCCTAATGGATACCTTTAGTTTGAAGCTGTTTTGATCATTACATAACACATTTTATATGTTTATTTTGTCATCGACCTGATGAAAACTTTTACATGTTTGATTATTACATAAAACGTTTACAAATGAAAACTTTCAATCTTAACTAATTTTTATCATTAGGTAGCACAGTTTGATAAATGGATAAAATTATGGTCAAAACATACCACAGGTACCATCCGTATAATTAATGCAAATAATTATGTATGGCGTAAGGTATAAAAAATTAAATGGTTATTATACAATTCTAAAAAAAATATAAGTCTAACCAATCTTATTTAAAACCCATGTTACAAAATCATAACTTTTAGTCTGAATTCATTTTAATCGTTATATCTAAAGTTTTATACATACATTTTGCCATGGACCTAGTGAAAATTGTTACCTGTTTGGTCTTTACATAACACATTAAATGGACCTAATGAAAACTTTTAGCCTCAACTCGTTTTGATCATTACATGATACGTTTCATATGCTTATTTTGCTATATACCTAAAGAAACTTTTACATAGTTTATTTGTTTTGTTTTAATTTAGGCCTTGGTTATTTGTTTTTGGCCGTGGTTGCTTAGTTTGCTTGTTAACCTTTGTTTGGGTTGTTTTGTCGGTTTGTTGTCCTAGTCTTGGTATGCCAAGTCTAGTTGGTGTGTCGCTTTGACACACCCTTGTACTTATTTGGTTTATTTATAAAATTTATCGGGGTAACCCTTTACCCAAAAAAAACTTTTACATGAATGATCATTACATAACTCGTTTTGATCATTGTATAAAACGTTTACATGCCCTGATGGATACCTTTAGTTTGGAGTTGTTTTGATCATTACATAAAACATTTTATATGTTTATCTTGTCATCGACCTAGTGAAAACGTTTACATGTTTGATCATTATATAAAACGCTTACAAATGAAAATTTTAGTCTTTAACTAATTTTTATCATTCGATAAAACAGTTTGATAAATGAATAAAATTGTAGTCAAGTCATACCACAGGCAGCATTCGTATAACTAATGCAGGTAATTATGTATGGCGTAAGAAATAAAAAATTAAATGGTTATTTAATTATACAATTCTAAAAAATAAATAAGTCTTACCAAACCCGTTTAAAACCCGAGTTATAGAATCATAACTTTTAGTCTGAAATCGTTTTATTCATTACATCAAATGTTTTATACATACATTTTGCCATGGATATGATGAAAACTTTTACAAGTTTGATCATTACATCACACAACACATTAAATAGACCTCATGAAACTTTTAGCCTAAACTCGTTTTAATCATTACATGATACGTTTCATATGCTTATTTTGGCATATACTTAAAGAAACTTTTACATGAATGATCATTACAAAACTTGTTTTGATCATTACATAAAACGTTTACATCGGCTTAATGGATACCTTTAGTTTGAAGTTGTTTTGATCATTACATAACATGTTTTATATGTTTATTTTGTCATGGACCTAATAAAAACGTTTACATTTTTTATCATTATATAATGTTGTTATTAGTTAACATATTTTTAGCATTTTACAATCTCCAAGTTAAAATATTTTCTTTTCTTGCTACAACACAGATAGCTAAAAACTTAACTCAATATTGAGTTGCTAAAAGCTCAAGGCTTGACATGTTTGGGTTGGATTCAGGCATGCAATAAGATTTATAACTGCTCATAGTTATATTTTCTTCACAAATTAATCACTAGAGTTAAATGCCTTTATAGTCCCTGTGGTTTGGGCCATTTTGCCAGTTTTTTCCAAAGGTTTGAAACGTTGCCATTTTAGTCCAAATAGTTTCAAACGTTGCAATTTTAGTCCACTGGGTTAACTCCATACATTTTTTATGTTAACCAGAAGGGCAATTCGGTCATTTTATATAATTGTCATTCTAGTTAACAGAATTACATATAAAATGATTGAATTTCCCTTGACCAGAAGGGCAATTCGGTCATTTTATATGGCCGAATTGCCATTCTAGTTAACAGAATTACATAAAAAATGATTGAATTGCCCTTCTAGTTAACAGAAAAAATGGATGTTGTTAACCAAGTGGACTAAAATGGCAACGTTTGAAACTATTTGGACTAAAATGGCAACGTTTCAACCCTGTGGACTAAACTGACAAAATGATCCAAACTACAGATACAAGGTGAAATTCCAACTACCAAGTGTTCTTCCAATACTTGTTATCCAACATTTAAGAGAGTAAAATCTAGTTAAAATCTATATCTTACCAAAATAAATATACAGATGCATGTACACGAAAACATTCTTGAACAATTTGAGATCTATTGAAACCTGAATATGACCGAATAGTTCCTGGGAGAATCATAAGAATCTGTAGGGTTCATCCGTCCTGAAAAGATTAAATCCGATGTCTTTTAACTTTTAATACGAATTTCACACATCGACTGATCACATATATCCATGGTTTTAAAAAACGTTTGACGCGTGCCGCGAAACGGCCAAAAACGAGTCTGAGGCGCGCCTCATGGTGTTTTTAATGTATATGCGCCTCAGAGGGGCTGAGGCGCTAAGAAAGCTGCGCCTCAGGTGCGCCTCAGGGGAGTTTGATAGCTGTTTTTAATGTTTTTGACTTTTTGTGTCAATTTCAAGCATTTCATGTCTTTTTTAAGTGTGTTTTTGATGATTTTGATGAATCTGATGATGAAATTAGTTAGTATTATTATTTTTATAATATATATAATTTTTATATTTATTTATTAATACCGCCTCGGCCTTACGCCTCGTTTCGCCTCGAGGCTTACGCCTCGTGAGGCGAAGGGAAACGCCTCGAAACTCGTTTCCGTTCTTTTAATCCTTGCATATATCAAGTTTAATCTACTTAAGAAAAATTATTCGGATTCGTGAAGCACCAAAATCGAATTTTGAGGCGCAAAAGCAATTCAGTTAACCTCAGGAGTAGGGATGAGCATGGTACCAGACGAGTACCGGTATCAAAAATACCGGTACCGAAAAAATGGGAAAAGCAGTACCAAAAATAATCGGTACAGTACGGTACTGGTACCGGTCCCGTAAAGTGGGAAAAATGGGTACGGTACCGAAAATGATCGGTAGGGTACGATGTCAGTTCAGTACCCGGTATCAAATGCTCATCCCTACACAGGACCAGGAGTTGAAGCATGCTTCCTTTTTAAATGAAGAGCAACTCACTTTTGACTTTTTGGGTCAAACAAAGCACATTTACATTTCAACTTCAATTGAAAATTGCTAAAAAATCTAGCATCAAATATTTCCTTTAAAATTATTACTTCTACTTACAGTTGGAATTAGTCAACTGGAAGTTCCGTTCTCTTAATCATAATCCTCATAATCATCCACGATGCTCCAAATCATCCTAAAATAGTACGGAAAAACTTGTCAAAATCATCTTCATTTACTTAAAAGTTGGGGATTTTAAATCAGTTTGAGGTTCATACCAAAATAGTGAGAAGAAGAGAAGGACAGCAAGATAAACAAGTTTGAATATTCGTTGTTTCTTTTCCCTTGACAGCTCGCTGAACACTTCGGTTGCATACACTAGATGGCGTCTATGAATATACCTATGTAAAAATAGAAACCAAAAATTCTGTCATGAGGGGTGTTTTACACAAAAATCCGAGTATGTATCAACATTTTGTCTCTATAAGTCATAGTTGTTAAAAGCCATCGCCTCTTGCGCCTAAGCCCATTTTCCAGGCGGGGCCATTGCGCTTTAAGTCGAGGAAATTGCGCTTTAATCTCCAGGTGATGGTTGAGGCACACATACCGGCAAGATTCCTAGATTCCGGACCTAGGTTTTAAAAAGCGCGCCTATAGGATAGAGATGCTAAAAACCTATAGGATATATAAAAAAAATTATATAATCGCTTTGCGCCTCAGGTACGAAAAGCCCACCGCTTTTGCGCTTTGCGCTTCGCGCCTCGGTTTTAGACCTCATCGCTTTTGTGCGCCTCTCGCTTTTTAAAACCAAAGTCCGGACAAATTCTCTAAATTCCGGCAAGATTCATGCCAGATTTTTACTTTTATCTAAGGAAAACTACTTTGCTACACAAGTACACTAATATTTTAAAACTTTTTGGTACTAAATAGATGATATTAAATGTTATATAATAGTTGTCATGGTTGTAAAAGTCCCGACTAGGCTCCGAGTACTCCCCGAGTACTCGCTACAAGGTAGTCTGCCGAGGCCCGAGTATTGTTTGCCTAGGCCAATTACTCCCCGAGTAATCTCCGCCTAGGCCGAGTACTTCCCGAGTAATCCCGAGTACTCTCAAATCCGACTAGGGAGCGCCTAGCGACTTTTGCAACCATGAATTAGTTGTTGTTTATTTTATTTGAAAAATAGTATTATTTTTCTAATACATAATACATTTTTAATTATTTTTTTCATTGTGCGCTTTTCTTTTCTTAGGCCCTCGCCTTTTTTGTGCTATGCGCCTAGGCCCCAGGCGAGGTCTATGCGCCTAGCGCCTTTAATAACTATGTTATAAGTTAACAATTTGGTCAGGACATCAAAACATACCCTTTTTAAACAATAAATTTGAGTAAAGTACACGAATGGTCCTTGTGGTTTACCAATATTTTGGATTTGGTCCCTAGCTTTCTAAAAGTACATAGATGGTCCCTATGGTTTGCACTTTGTAACGCATTTCGTGCAAACCACAGGGGCCATTCGTGTATTTTTTTAAATGTTAGGGACCAAACCCAAAATTTCGGTAAACCACAGAGACCATCCGTGTACTTTACTCCAATGAATTTGTACATCATCATTTATAAACCCCATAAAGATCACTATAAAGTGTGGGTCAAGTCTAATGAAAAAATAATTACAAAATCATAAACCGCACAATTGGTTCTTTATTTGGTAATTTAGACCATCCTTGAAATTTTAAAAACCGAAGGACAAAACCTGTAATTTCGACGATCTACGAACACAATTTATGTAATTAACTCATTAACAAACTAATACATGAAAGATATAAAAGAAGGGTGAGAAATGCACTTACAGGTTCACATTATAATATAAATACGGTAGGCACAAGAAGAACATCATCCAATGCCGTGCGACAAGATGTAGAAAGCATAACGCCCCTTGAGTAATAAACTCTGGCAACGTAATGTTGTTTATCTTAGTTGTTAACTCGTACGGGTTGATATAATCGATCTCTAAGTCTAAAAAGCACATTATCTGCAACAGAAGATCATAAATGTTGCTTACCATCAGAACAAAAATAAAATGTCTTCACAGATATATTAATTAGACATTAAAGAATGCCTTGAAAAATGAAAATAATAAGACTAATTTTTACTTATATTTTGTCAACCATCCTCCACAAGGCCACAACTCTAACACAACCACATTCACAACTGAACCATCAAAACATCAAGAAACCACAAAGTCGCACACCCTAGCACTCTAGTAAGTATTAACATCGATACTCAAAGATTTTCCTATACTTTGAATGTGTTTGAATGTTCTAGAAGCCTGGTTTTGGGATGTGAAGATGATTTAACCAAATTTGCAGTCTTCGAAAAAATTCAAAATCGATCCTAAATACTTGTGTGTTAAAGTCCAAATAGTTCAAACTTGAGAAGCAAGTAGGTAGTGTTTGTTTCACACTTTCACATAATGAAATGGAATCTGGAAGGAACTGGAATGTAGATTCCATTCCTTATGTTGTTTGTTGTCAATTCCTACTTTTGTTGAAATGAACAACATATGGAATGGTATCTACTTTCCGATTTCATCCCGATCTTGGTTTTAAAAAGCGATAGGCGCACAAAAGCAACGAGGTCTAAAATTGAGGCGCGAAGCGCAAAAGCGGTGGGTTTTTCGTACCCGATGCGCAAGGTGTTTATATAATTTTTTATATATCCCATACACATCCCATAGGTTTTTAGCTTCTTTTAACCAAAATATAGCTATAAATAAGGCTTTTATACCATTTTACTTGCATGTACGAGTCAAAAAAACCCAAGGTACAACTTTTTTCTGCAGAAAACGCCTCAGATACATGAGGCGCGCGCCTCAAGCCAAAAAGCCCCCCCAAAAAACCCAAAAGTCTGCGCCTTTTGGGGGCTTCTTGTGCACAAGGCGCTGAGTGAAAAAGCCCCAGAAGTTGCGCCTTAGTGCACCTCGCGCCTGAGGCAACACGCTTTTTAAAACCAAGATCCTGATTTCATTCCATTCTGTGAAATGAACACTACCTAACTCTTCAATGTGAGCCTGTCAAAACGACATAACTACCTTGAAATCATATAATGTGTTTGGTTGGTATAATTTCAAAACATTTAGATTTAAATCCTTGCTGAAACGAACAACATAAGAAATGGAATCTACATTCCAATTCCATCCAGCATCCATTCCATTTTGTGAAACGAACACTGCCTAACTCTTCTATGGAAGCCTGTAAAAATGGCGGGTTACGGGCGGGTCGAAACGGACTCAGACCAAACCGGGTTCAAGTTGATTAGTGTACGGTTAATGCAGAGGGATTACGCAGGGTTTAATGGTAATTATGGTGGTTACTATGTAGTTAGGATAATTGTCACATATCCTAACTAGACATTTTTATCTCTTAAAAAGACCGAAAATCAGTGTAATGAGTAAGTAATAAGCAAAAACATACAAAAAAAAACCCTAATTTACATAAAGTTTGCAATTCCTGACGGATGCAAATAATATAAAAGGAGCAACTATCTGATGATTAAACAAATTATGTAAAATAAAATCAGCAATTCAATCAACTGATAGAAGTAATACAGAATTTTGAAACATGAACCAACATAGTTGATAATAGCTAGAGATGACATTGGGTCGGGTTTGGGGTTTGGGACATGTTTAAGTAATCCCAACACCAACCCCAAACCCGTTTAGATAAATTTGTCCCAACCCGTCCCAAAACACATCGGGTTTCTAGCAGGTATATACCCATTGGGTATACCTGCAGGTTTCGGATAAACTCATTAATTTAGAAAAATTATCCGTTGGGTATATGTGACCCAAAAATCATCGGGTGTCTATCGGTAACTACCAATTAGTTATATTTAGTATTTTCACTATAAAAATATATCAAATAACTATAACTGTATTTGGAATAAAATGCCTCTATGTATACAAAAATGGATGTATCATATGCATGCATATTTAAAAATAGCATGGTTGTAAAAATCCCGACTAGTCTCTGATTAATTGCCGATTAATCACTAGGCAGTCAATGGCGTATGGGCAAATTTTGGCCGGACGTCGGCCAAATTTCGACCAAACAATATAAATTTCTTCCAATTACTTAAAAAAATGGGTCAATGAGGGGTTAAAACATGTCTACTTTAGAAAACTACATATAAAAATGTGTGTGTATATATACAACTAAAAATTACATATAAAAAACTCAATCCGATTAATTCCGAGTAATCCCTATTAATCGTGAGTCGGTACCCCACCGCCCTCCCGACTAGCACCTAGCGATTCTTACAACACTGAAAAATAGAAGAAACTGCCTAAATGGTCATTGAGGTTTGATAACTTTTGACACTTTAGTACAAAGCTCAAATCTTTTGAATATGTGGTTTCAATTTTGTTGTCATTTTCATCCAAGACCATTTGCCCTTCATTAAACGGAGAAAAAAGACAAAAAAAAAAAAAAAAAAAAAAAACTAAACTAGAGTCTCCCCCCTGACTAACCCCTTAGAGGGGAGGTCCACTTTACGCCCGGCGGACATCCTTGTGTTTGGATGGGAAGGGGGGAAACACGCTTGTGTAGATCTAACTGGAGTCTCCCCCCTTGTCGGGCTCAAGGAAAAGGGTTTTGTCGTAGGGCAAGCGGTGCTTAAGGCAGAGGCGAGCAAAGTGGCAAAACATGAGAAAGCCTGCCGGGAGAATCAACATGTGTTTGTCCCGTTTGCATTTGATACCTTTGGTGGTCTCGCTCCTGAAGCTGTGCGACTCTTGAATCGGGTTCAAAAAGTCGTTAATAGTAATTCTACGTCGCTAAAGGTTTCAAACTTTGTATTTAGTAGAATTGGTTTTTCTATTCAAAAGGGGGTGGCGGCACAACTTGTTGCCCGACTACCTGCCATTGCTTTGTAATTGCCTTTTTTCGTGTGGAAAAAAAAAAATGTTAACTGAAAAATCTAACCAAATTTTGCTTTTAGAAGAAAAATGACAACAAATTTGAAACCCAGATGGAAGCGACCAAACCTCGGGACCATTTGAGCAGTTTACTCTTAAAAATATAAAAGAAATTGTATTGGGTATACTTTGTCGGCTAACTGGGTTGGGTAGTGTATCACCAAAACCCAGACCGGCAAATACAAATAAATAAATAAAAACTAGTCTTAAACCCGTCCTAAATATGTCGGGTTTCGGGTTTACCCATTGGGTTCGGAATTGAAAGAATGAGAGTGTATTGGAGGAAGTTAATTAGTTACCTGGTAAAGAACAAGGGCCATGACAGCTAAGAGGATGAAGAAGGATAATATCCATAAGATTATATCTAACATCCCTTTCGTCTGTAATCTCTATGTGTTAACGGAAGACGACGACTTTATGGGTTTTGGAATCTTGGTGATGTAATCTATAAATAAACGCAGTCGCTCCGTGATATTCTCTTCACAACAAAGAAACAGAATATCTTCACGCGTTTAGTTTTGGTTAATAATTGTATACAGGCCCATCTAGTGAGCTTCCTGATCGGCCCATTAATGGCTTAGCCCACTTGTCTTATGTAAACAAAAACTTCACCTACAAAGCTCCACTTGTCCTATGTTCATTTCTCACGAGCGGTTTTTCCCTAAATTTATTGGGTTTTCTCGTAAATTGATGTATAGTTATTATTGTCTAGTGGAGATTCATATGATCGGGTGGTTCCGTTGGTGGCATGAGGATACTCTAGTGGTCCGTCAGTGGTTCAGATTTGTCGTTCAAAAAAGAAAAGGAGTTGAACTAAGAGGTGGCAAACTTTTTATATGTATTACTTTAGATTTAGAGGAAACATGATAGAAAAGGGCCTAAGCTTTATACTGGTATAACTTGGGCAATGATTGTAGTTACGAGGCGCACTATCATGTGGAAAACGGCCTTTCGCGGTTTAGCCTGGCTGTCAAACTCGAAACCTTTATTTCGTTAATCAAGTGTACCAATCAATAAAATGAACATTACGCGACTCAGAGAAACGAGCTGGATTTTACTTTCACGAGAGTCATGGATGTTGATGGGGATGTATGGTTAAACACCGTATCATTTATAACTCTCCAAACTAGCCAATAAGTAGTCATTAATTCGTCAACAAAACTTTCATATGGACAGGAGAAATCTGCATTTGGTTAATCGAGTCCAACATACCTCCATTACATGTTCCGCAACTCTAGGGGGAGGCAATTTGCACCATATGTGAACTTGCCACCAAATTTGTGATGCAAAATCACACTTAATCAACACGTGCTCTACCGAATTTTTCGATCCTATACACTGCACACACTCGGTCAAATCCATCGGAATACCTTTTACGATAGGGTTTCTTTTAAATTGTTCGTAAGATCAACCAGAACTTTACGCATCTTTACGCATTAAGATGTTATGTTTCTGACAAAACAACTATACTTTAGCCATCATATGTGAACTTGCTAAAAGCTTGCTTCCTTAGCCAACTTAGCTTATATGACGTCTTTTAGTTGGTTGGTTGGGTTGGTTACAAATATGTCTTTTTCTTTTTGGTTGAGCTAAAGTCAATGTCTATTTTGGACCAAAACACAAAACAAAAGTCAAAAGAGTAAAATCCACGGATAGTTTTTGTGGTTTGTTAAAGTAACACCTTTAGTCCCTACCTTTTGAAAATTACACTGGTAGTCCCTCTGGTTGAAATTATGCGATTTTCCTATAAAAGATTTAACATTAAACTTGAGGGACTAAAGTGCAAACCTCCCCATTTCAAACTTACATGTTTTCTTGATAGAAAAGAAATCAAACAACAAAACAACCCAAAAAGGGTTCTTCTTCTTCACAACACCAAAACACACACTGAGCTTCGTGATCTAACCTCCAAAACCCTAATTTCACCATCAATCAATCATCACCATGACGAAGGAACACGCTAACTGGTCTCCATACGACAACAACGGAGGGTAAGCAATGCATACGCCCTTAATTAACCCTAATATTATTCAAGATCTAATTTTATTATTCGATTTGTGTATTTGCAGCACTTGTGTGGCGATTGCTGGTGCGGATTACTGTGTGATTGCTGCAGATACTCGGATGTCTACCGGTTACAGTATTCTCACCCGAGATTACTCCAAAATTTGTAAATTGTATGATTTGTTTTGGTTTAGTTTTAGTTTTGTGTTAGTTTTTACGGTTAAGTTTTATTTTTGTGTTGATTTGTTGTGTGTGAATGGTAATCTGGTTTAAGATTAGGAGTTAGGGTTTGTAGATGTTTACAAACTCAAAATTGTTCAGCTGAAATTGTGGATAGAGATATAAATTGATTATTTTATCTGAGTGAAGGATTTACGAGATTTTAGGAAAGTGTTCAGGGCTCGTTCGGTAGACATTAAGGATTGAATTTAGATAATTAGACAATTAAGTCATAGGTTGCTACTACCAGCTTGGTAATTTTACATGTATGTCGATAATCATTTTCTTTTAACGCTGTCCTTGTTGAGTGCGTTTAGCAGTTTGTGTTTATAGCATAGCTGTCAATGGCGCAAGGCGCAAAGGGTGAGCTTTTTGCGCCGTGGGCCTAGGCGAAAGGCGTTCAAAATGCGAGGGCCTGAGATAAGCAAGATGCACATGTTTAAGAATTATTTAGGGCTAGTTTAGGCTGATTCCAGACTGTTTTTGGATGTTTCAGACCAGTTTGGCAAGAATTTGTAGATGTTTGCCAGAATTTACAGAATTTGGCCGGGACCTCACTCACTGGAAAGTCACTTAAGCGTCTGGATGTTCATGAGGCGCTTTCCTTGTGACTTGTCTCATCTAATCTAAGGGTATAGGCACTCACCCGAAGGGCTTATGACAACATAGCTCTATAGTCATTGAACACCCTCACAAATGAGTAATAGGCATCCATGCTTTCATTTCAGAATTCAGATAGTCAATACTTGTATGTGAAGACTGAAGAAATATACGAGGCAAAATATAACCTGGAGTTGATGTGTTTGGTTGATTATGAACATATTGATTCATACCAGAGGTACTGTCGCATGACGGATGCAATAGGGTTGTAAAACACGAGTAATTACTTGAGTTGGTTGTATAGTTGGAAGACGGAAATTTAGTATTCATGATTCTTGGGGTTGCTGTTATTCTGTCAAATACTTTCACTTGGGGACTTAATTATTCATGCTCATGTATTTTTACCAAAGTGAAATCTTTTATCAAATCTCTTTGGGTGGTTCTTTTTTGCCTGGCATTAAAAAGAACAAAAAGCTTTTGATGATCTCAGATTTTCATGATGCAAGGACAGTTTTGTTTAGGGTGTTATACGTATTTGTTCATAGTGTTGGTTTCTTTATATATCAGACAAGGAGTACAATGCCATTTTCGTCCCTCAGGTTTGGTCACTTTGCGATTTTTGTCCAAAGGTTTGTTTTTCATCCAAAAAGTTTGAAATCTTGGCATTTTCATTCTCGAGGGCCAAATTTTGAGGGACGAAAGGCGCAATAAATTGCCAAACCTCAAGGATGAAAATCGCAAGATTTTGAAACGACCCATGTGCAAAAAAACAAACATTTTGGATGAAAGTCGCAAAAGTGCCAAATCTCAGGGACGAAAATGGCATTTTACTCATCATGTTTGATAACCTTTTTTAGATGCTTTATGATTAGGGAGCCCACTTTTGGTGAATGGAAAACGTTTATGAATCATCACTCAATTAGTTAATATATATCCACTAAAAAAAATTTCTCAACGTTCATCCTGTAGGGCATATACTTGCATTGCAATGTAGTTTTCATAAGATGTAATATATCTAAACAGCACGGTGTTGTTGGTTGGTTTCCCTTTCTCTGATATTATAAGCACGTGCGTTGGTGAACACTACATTAAAATGACTGCTTTGCACTTGATTCTCACTTGGTTTGCTTGAAAAGCATAAATTAAGTTTTTTTTTTTTTCTTTTTTAAAGAAATGATCTCTGAACTAGAATAACAAAAAAAAATTATTACGTTCAAATATATACTTTCAGAGCGGACAAGAGCTTCATGGCTTCTTCGGGTTTCCAGGCTGACGTGAAAGCACTCCAAAAGGTTCTGTCTTCCAGACATCTGGTAAGATTCTTTTGAACTTTTTTTTTTATGTTTTATGCTTCGTTTTTTAAATTTTGTAAGGATGTTGATGTTTTCTACATTTCTTTTACAGATTTATCAACACCAGCACAACAAACAAATGAGCTGCCCTGCTATGGCTCAGCTTCTCTCTAACACCCTCTACTACAAGCGTTTCTTCCCTTATTATGCATTTAATGTTCTTGGTGGCCTTGATGGGGAAGGTATGTTGGATTTATGGTTTTAGTTGTGTAGCAATTTGTTGAAATGTGTAGTAACGTAATTCATTTTGTAATTTGAAGGAAAGGGATGTGTTTTCACATATGATGCCGTTGGATCGTATGAGAGGGTTGGATACAGTGCTCAAGGTTCTGGTGCCACCCTCATCACTCCGTTTCTGGATAACCAGCTTAAATCCCCGAGCCCTCTTCTGTTACCTGCAAAGGTATGGGTTCAACTCTCTCTCTCTCTCTCACACACACACACACACACACATAGGGGTGTTTAAAAAGCTCGTAGCATGCGGCTCGCTCGGAAAAGGCTCGTTTGTAAACCAGCCAGCTCAACTCGGCTCGATTTGTAAATGAGCTGAGCTCGCGAGCCGGCTCGAATTATTTTATTTAATATAAATTAATTAATTTTAAATGTATTAAAATAAAATTATATGAGTTAAAAAGATGCCATGTCAGCAAAAACATGCCATGTGTGTATCCAGTGAGTAAGTCACAATTAAAATGATCAATGGAACTAAATCACAACGACTAAATTATTATTGTACAACAATATTAGTTACATTTTTAAATATTTATAAGCATACACTGGTCAAAATTTGGTTTTTTTTCTCAAGCATTAAACTTGCATGTTATACTGCTTGTATTGGTGCACAGGACGCTGTTACCCCACTTTCAGAAGCTGAAGCAATTGATTTGGTGAAGACTTGTTTCTCATCAGCAACAGAAAGAGATATTTACACTGTGAGTTCATAATATGAATCCATCTTAGCGAGAAATGATGAATAAATAAATAAATATCTACTTTCAAAAAACAAATAGTTTTCTTGATTCTAATGCATTCTTTAATTTATATTTTGCAGGGAGACAGCGTTGAAATTATGATCGTAAATGCTAGTGGTGTTCGCCGTGAAGTTGAACAACTGCGCAAAGATTAGTTACGAAATGAGCTTTCTGAAGATTGTGAATTTGTTGTCTTGTTGGTTCTTTTCATGAATTAAGCTTAAACTTTATTAGATTAAAAGCGTGTTTAATACTTTGAACATTCATCAAGATCTTGGATTTATAATCACATGAAACTTGTGTTCTTGAACTTATTTTCGTTAAGTGATTTGTTTGAGTGTTTTCTTTATTAAGTAGCCTTGAGGGGGAAAAAGTCGTTTTATTCTGTTTGACACAGGCTAATTTTTGGAAAAAAAATCGAGTGTTCAGACTTGATCTGACCCCAAATGAAGTTCAGATTTTGAGGTCTAAAAGTATGTACGTTTAGGGACGGAACTAGAGGTGTCATGTGGGTGTCCGTTGACCCGTTAGTCACTACAATTTTGGAATTGTGCAGATTTGTTTTCTGACATCCAAGTTTGCATCCTGTTGCTCAATGTTTCGCAAGCATGATACGACTGCCAGATAAAAAACAATAAAAACTTATGATGTTTGACACATTGCGGAACTAAGACTAAAACACAACTAAACTTGAGAGTATCGAAATGTTATAAAATGTTCAAACCATTGTGTTTATCTCCTTTTTATAGGGTAGATCTAAATAAGGTATGCTGAGTCTAGTTATGAAATAGACTTTCTAAATTAACACGTAATTATTCAAGTAAAAGATTCAAACGTTTTTACATAGAAAAATAAATTCAAGTAAAAGATTCAAACGTTTTCACGTAGATAAATAAATAAATCAAAATTTGTAAAACTTAGTAAAAACACGGTTGTGTCGAAATTGGGGATCTAGATAATGGAATCAGTCTGTTAAGACGTTTCTATCCATTACTTATGGGCCATGTAACTGCAAACGTAGCCCAAGTAATGACCATTTTAAGTTGGGTCATTTTCTATTCTATTTGCCTATATCTAATGATCAAAGTACTAGTCCGCTAGCAAATGATTCCGCCCAGCTGGTTGATGCATTGGAAATGATGGGGAAGGACTCAGGTTCGACCCTTGATCCCACCCGAGTTTTCTACTACAGTGCATTTACTCCAGAGGGTCGGCTCCTGTGGAGGGTGTAACTCCTGTCATGTGGCAGGAGGCTGGAAATTTTCTCGGGGACAGCGTAATGTCCCTCTCGACCAGGCGTGGGCCCGGTTAAGACAACATAGTCCTGGTAATGAGTGGTAGCGGGCCTGCGTCTTACGGGTGTGAATTAGCCGTCTGTTGTGAAGTTCACCTGCCAAAAAAAAAAAATACCAGTCCGCTAGCTTATGGATGAACTTCGTCATATTTCCAGGTAAATATAAAACAAATAAATAAAGGCATACAACTAGGGATGGCAAAAAAATCCTACATCGCCGTGACAATCAAATTCTTGTTCTCTAAGTCCTAATATTGTAGAATTAGAGTTAATGACTTGTTCTCTAAGTCCTACATCGCCGTGACAATCAAATTCTTCACACAACTAGGGATGGCAAAAAAATCCTAAGCCCGACGGGTATACTCGAAACCCGAAACATACGGGCCGGGTATACCCAAAGCCCGATGGGTATGGGCCGGGTATGAGCTTAAAAATGGAAAAAAATCGGGTATGGGTACGGGTATGGGATTTAGTGATACCCGGGCCGATATCCGGCCCATTTACCCGAATAATACTCGAAAGTATCATATTATAAATTTCCATATATATAAACTTAGCACATGCACTTATTACCTTCTCTATTGTACATTAGTACTAGGGTCTAGTCTTATCTTTGCCTGTAGTCATCTTTTCAAAATTATATTGGATATGGAAGCTAGTACTTCATATGGATATGGAAGTACTAGATTATTTTTGAGCATGTATAAGCTTACTTAGTGAACGAATAACTTATTTTTGAGCATGTATATTGGATATGGAAGTTAGCACCCTTTATTATGTGGATGTTTATGCAATTAGGTGGGTCCTAATACAATTAATTAATTAAGTAATCCTTTTGATTTAGTTTGGTATATGTGGTCCACATACGAATTGGATCATATTTTCATTTGTTATAGTTATTAAAATTGTAAATTATATAAACATCAAAGTAAAAATTGCACATTTGTCTCAACTGGTATTTTTAAGAAATTAACGGGTATATCCGATACCCGACGGGTAATTACCCGACAAATACCCAACCGGTAATGTGCCGGGTATGGGACAAAGAATTACAAACGGGTACGGACATGGGATTACGAATACCCGACCCAAACCGGGCCCATTACCATTCCTACACACAACTATCAAACTCCGTAACTCAAGAGAAGACCCCATAAACAAATAATTGTTTTTAAACAACTTTTATCTTAGTGTATAACCTTGTAATTGTTCAAGAGAAGACTCCATAAACAAACAACTGCTTTTAAACAACTTTTATCTTAGTTTATAACCTTGTAATTGTTTAATACTACATATTGTAGTTTCAATTATATAAAACAGTTTTCTTTTTATATTTTGCCCTGATGATTGGAATGAAATTTGCATTTATTGAAAAAAAAAAGTTCATAAACTCACCAAAAATTAAGATACTAGCATAATAACAAGTCTTCTTATAATTTAAAATTTAAAATAATATGATAGGAGAGGATTGGTAGGTACCATGATAAAAGAAAAGGTAACTAAATAAGAACCCGTCAACATTGGATTGCTTGTTCAATTTCTTTTCCTATGAGAAAAGTTCTATTTTCAACATTCTATTGGATCAAATAACACCCAATTACCAATTTGACCTTTTACTTAAAAGGAGCAATATGAGTTTTTTTATGGTTGATGGAAGATGGTGTGTCGAGCTCGTTGTCATAAACATTTCGCAAAAGGTTGTCACAAGCCGAAGCCGATAAACTAGAAAGTCAGATTACAGAAGAGAAAGGGTCGAATGACGATAAACTAGAAAGTCAGATTACATAAACTCGACGGTTCTTGAAGCGCTTGACATAGGGTTTAAATGAAGGATAAAAGTTGGGTCGAATGAGGTGGTTGTACTCTTTCGTGGGCAAAGTAAACTGTTAGGAAACTTTTTTGTATTTGTTGTTGAAAATAGTTTAAGTTACTTAGAAATAATTTCGTCAACGCGAACCGACCGACGAACCGTCCCAGAAGCACTAAATATGAAGACCGAGAAAGAAAATAATCAAGCTTCAAATTCTTTGATTAAAGATCACGACAAAATTACAAGACTTCAAAATGTTAGCGGGACATTATGGAGTTTACAAGATACAAAGTCAATGAATTGTCTTAATAAGATAATATATCTTATTAACACACTAGATATCTTTTCTTATTAAAAAGCTTTCATAAGAAAAAGAAAAGCATTTCTAATGAATCATTCAAGAAAAGCTAAAGGAATCTTTTCTTTCATAAGAAAAAGGAATATTTTTACAAGAAAAGATATATTATCTCATATGTGAAGGTTTCATCAGAAAAGAAAAGGGACAAGTTGGTAATAAAAAGAAGATAAGCCAGATGCAAATGGATGGGTACACATACCAACTTTCCATCAACCAATCACATTTGAGATAGGCATATGGAAATTCTCTATAAATACATAATTCCTTCGTAGGAATTATGTGTGTCTTGTATAGTAATATTTTCAAATAGAGTCTTTCATGTGAGTTTACCCCCTGGTTTGGCCCAGGGGGTGACATTCAAGATTCGAGTTTATTCTCGGATCGACCCCTTCTACTTTGTTTGATTCCGCCAAACAAAGATTAATTCTTATGTTCATAGAACCATACATTTATTTTATAAGAATTAATCATTGAAGAAATATCACTCTCACTATCTCTATTTTTATTCTTTGAATGTTTATATACTTCACAAACACCCGTCTCTACGAGCGAAGAAAGTCGCACCATTCGAACATGGTCGAAAAAAAGGGAAAACCTCATATTTATGTAATACATAGAGTTTAAAAACAGATACAACGTAAAACTCGACTTGAAAGAAGCTTTAAATTAACTTCACGAAACTATTGGATAATGAATCCAAACCTAGCTGATAATAAATTAATTTCATAACTTAAACCTAATGGATAATGAATCAATTAAAGATGAATGAGTGAGATGAGTAGAGTTGAATAGGGATAAAAAGAAAAGTATTAAAGCTTTTATTATTGTTATTGTTGTTTGTATAAAAAGTATTATGTATGACAAATTCTTGGGTCTTTTCAAAACATATGAAAAGAGGTGTGGGTAAATTTAATTGAGGACCAAGTCTTTGCTTCATTCTCATTAGCCATTGAGAACATCTTGTTGAATTTGATGTCTTTTTTGGCAATTACACAATGTCAATTCATAGTCATAGTGGCTCGTTGATCACTTCTTTGTTTCTATACACATTTACAGGGAAAATCATGAATAAAATAAACATCTAGAAGAAAGGATAGATATGTAGTGAACACGTATGTCTCATATATGCAAACAAATTGATGAAGTTTTTTTCGGAGAAATACCATTCATAATAAATAAAAACAAATTACAATACATAATTTAAACTTTCAACTTTTTTTGTTAGGAAGCACACCACTTAGCAACAATTTTTTTTCTTTTATGTTTGGTAAAAAAAACTATAAAAAATTATAATTACCAACAGAATAAAAAGGACCACTTTTTGTTAGGAAGCACACCACTTAGCAACAAATTTTTTTCTTTTATGTTTGGTAAAAAAAACCATAAAAATATATCAAACAAATAAAAAGGACCACAAGCTAAACAATAAAAAATGGCCACAATGTAATTAGTAGAAGAGTTAATTACAGTTTTCGTCCCCGTGGTTTGTCAAAAATCAATATTTCAGTCTATTAGTTTAAAATTTGCGATTTTAGTCCCTGTGGTTTCACTTTCGTAAGCGTTTCAGTCCACCTCGTAACCATTTCAGTCCTTGTACTAACAGAATAAGTGGAATGAAATGGTTACGAAAGTGAAACCACAAGGACTGAAATGGTTACAAAAGTGAAACCATTGGGACTGAAATCATAATTTTTAAACTAATGGACTGAAATAGTGATTTTTGACAAATCACAGGAACGAAAACAATAATTAACTCTTAGTAGAATATAAATATGACTTAAAAAAGATATCAAACAAATAAAAAAAATATATCTAATTTGTATCTAATCCATTGTCACAAGTGATCATTCATCTAGAAGGGAATAAATTGCACATACCTTTATCTATATTCAATGCAACTTAAAACAACCATTTACTACTAATTTCAGTATAATATTCACCTTCATTTAGCTAATCACACCCTTGTTCAACAAAAAAACCCATCTCTCTCTTTCCCTTTCACCCATGAATTCAACCCATCTTACCTCAAAATCATAAACCCACAACACCAACACCAAAATCAAAATCACAAAAATCCCAAAAAATTCCCAAAAACAAAAAAAGATCAAAAAAGAACACAACCCCACATACCTGACACACACCCATATCTCAAGATTCACAAATATTCAAACCCACAAATGGAAAAAGATCAAGAAAGATGAAATCTTGATTGATTTTCTTGAAAAGATCAAACCTTTTTTAGTTTTCTTGAATTTTTGGGTGATTGGTTTTGAAGGGTAGTATGTATAGATCTGGAGCTGTGATGGCTTGGAATGTGTTTAGATTTTGTACGGCACTCAGAGGGTTAGGTTCTGTAATGATCTTGTTGGTTCTTGGTGTTGTGGGTGTTTCTTATTACGCCGTCGTTTTGTCCATCTATGGCCCTGCTTTGACTTCTGGTGGTATTGATTCGTTCATTGCACTTGTTGTGTTGGTCTTGTTTCATACTCTGGTAATAATCTTCAAGATTTAGTAACTTGTTTCTTTGAAATGCTGAATTGAACAATTTTTATTTTTTATTATTATTATTTTTGTTTCTTTTTTTTTTTTTTTTTGGGGGGGGGGGGGGGGGGGGGAAGTTTTGGAAATTTCAGATACCCATATCATAACTTAATGAGATTTTGTATATGTGCTTTATTATGATTTTAGTGAAATTTGATTTGGATATGTGCTAGAACATGTTTTTTGTTTTTTTGTTTTTTTTTTTTTTTTTTAAATGTTGTAGATGTTGAAGTCACAATCTTGAAGTTTTAGTTAATTTATTCTTTGAAATGTTGAATTAAAGTGTGTGTTTTTTTTTTCTTTACATTTTTTTGCCTTGAGTTCTAAAATTAGTTAAACAAACTGAGTTTGGCCTTCTGCAAGTGGTTATGATGTGAATTGATGCCCAAATTAGGAAATTTAGTTACCCAAATCATAATCTGATGAGCTTTTCCATGTGTATATGTGTTCTTGAATCTTGATTGTAATTATAGTGAAATTTGATTTGGGTATGTTCTAAAGATCATGTTTAAAAAAAAAAAAAACTTTGGTTGTAGATGTTAAAGTCACAATCTTGAAGTTTCATCAACTTATTTCTTTGAAATATTGAATTAAAGTGGGGCCTTTACTTGTAAGGTTAGTGAAACAAACTGAGTTTGACCTTCTGCAAGTGGTTATGATGTGAATTGATACTTAAATTGGGAAATTTTGGTACCCAAATCATAATCTATAGCTTTTGTATGTGTATGTGTGTTGTTGATTCTTATTTTAGTGAAATTTGATTTGGGTATGTGCTAAAGATCATGTTATGATGTAAATTGATACACAAGTTGGGAGATTTTAGTTACCCAAATCATAATCTAATGAGCTTTTGCATGTGTATGTTGTGTTCTTGAGTCTTGTTTTAGGAAAATTTGATTTGGGTATGTGCTAAAGATCATGTTTTTATAGAATCTTTGGTTGTAGATGTTAAATTCACTTACAAAATGTGATGTTACTAGTAAATAAAGATGCAATTGTAAGGCAAATTGTAATAAATACCAGTCATTACTAAATCCGTTGTACTTTTCAAAATGTTGTAATTTTGACCAAAAAACCTTATAATATGCTGATTAAGTTAAATGTTTTTATCATTTTTGTAACTATTTTTTAAGTTCAATGACAAAATTATAAATGAAGTGAAATTGCATTTCTAATTATTACAACTTCTTTTATTCTTTTAGATTTTATTTATTTTTGGGTAATTATGTTAATGCAGTTGGTAATGCTATTATGGAGTTATTTCTCTGTGGTTCTTACTGACCCTGGTGGTGTGCCACCTAACTATAGACCGATAGTAGATGAAGAAAGAGGGGATGTTGACCGGTTGACTGGATCCGAATTCAGTTCGTTGACCACATCCGAACCAACACACGCAAGAATCCGCTATTGTCGAAAGTGTAACCATATAAAACCTCCTCGTTGTCACCATTGTTCTGTTTGTAAGTTCAACTTTTTCTTCTTATTGTCACTATCACCCCCTTTGAATGGTGTTTATAAACATTTTTTTCATTATGTTACAAATTTGTTTAGTTTATTGTATGAGGTCAGCATGATGACATGATTCAATCATCTATTTAGGTGGAAGGTGTGTGCTAAAAATGGACCATCATTGTGTGTGGGTTGTTAATTGTGTTGGTGCACAAAACTACAAGTACTTCCTTCTCTTCCTGGTATGTCCTCTGCTTTTCTTTTGCATAATATGAAATCAAAACAGGTGGGTCGGCTGACGGGTCAAAATGGGCCTGTTATAAGAAGCATAGTTGTCGATAGCGATCATAGCAATCGCTATAGCGCGCTACGTCGCGTATAGGTCTAGTGTCTCTATTAGGGTTGTAGCGATTGATAGCGAGAATAGCGACTCCTTATTTATTTATTTTTGTTTTAATATAAATAGCAATTAAACATAGCTACAAATTAGCTGGATTTTAGGTTTTTGTTAAATATACATGTAAAATAGCATATATACCAATTTTTAATTTTTTTTGTTAGTGTATCGCTATTTATAAAATAGTGCCCGCTATTTATCGCTATTCGCTATGTAGCATATAGGTACCTTATCGCTCTTTGTCGCTATCCACCATTAACAACTATGATAAGAAGTAATTACTGTGTTCGGGTCAAAACGGGTTCTCACCAAAATGGGCTTGGGTTGAAACGGGTTGTTTTTATTAGACTATATTATTATGGGCCCATGGGCTCAGTTAGGTTTCTAGGGTTACTTATAATCTCTATATATTGTAACCTAAGGTGGGCCTGTGGGCTAACGCTAATAATTATAACAATAATAATATAGTCTAATAGTTTTAAATCTAATGGGTTCACAAACTATGTTTTGCTACGGAGTATCTCTTACGACCTATTTTTAGCCTGCCTGATTATTTAATCACATAAATGCATGTCCGAACACCACCCCTTATACTGGTTTACCTTGCAATGAATCTTTTACATTGTTGTTTGGTGCAGTTTTATACGCTTCTCGAGACATCGCTTGTAACGTTATCCTTGTTACCGTATTTCATAGCATTCTTTAGTGATGGAGAGATTGCCGGGTCCCCCAGCACGCTAGCAACCACTTTTCTCGCCTTTGGTATGATCTATTGAAGCTGTATATTTACAATCCTATTCCCATCATTTTTCTATATATCGCTTCACCTTTTTTACTTTATTATTTTTGGGTTTTCTTATAGTTTTGAACTTGGCTTTCGCGTTGAGTGTTTTCGGGTTTTTGATTATGCACGCGTCGCTTGTTTCCGGGAATACTACCACAATTGAGGTATCGTTTTCTTGTCTCTATAAAGTTTAAATAGAAAAGTTACTTGTAGTTGTTTTTTCAATCCAAATTTATATCTTGTTTATTAGGCATACGAGAAGAAAACCAGTCCAAAATGGCGATATGATCTCGGCAGAAAGAGGAACTTTGAACAGGTAATCCGTTGTTATCTTTGATGCTATTTTCATGCATGTGACAATGTGTGTATCACACACACAAAAATTATCATATGATAAAAAAAAGAGTAAATGCATTTTACGTCCTTCAAGTTTGAGCCAAATTACATTCGTTGTCCTTTAACTAACGAAATTACACCGGATCTCAATGTTACTGTTTCTCATTAGGCGGTGTCCTTTTGCCCTAACCCAATTAATTTTTTCTGTTAACTCTTACCACGTGCCACTCACATGAGGGCATAATGGTCATTTTCACTTTTTTTGTTGTTAATATATATTTTTATTTAACTTTGTTTTCGTTATTAAGTGAAAATGAAAATGAGCATTATGCCCTCATGTGAGTGGCACGTGTTAAAAGTTAACCGAAAAAATTAACTGGGTTAAGCAAAAGGACAACGTCAAATGAGAAACGGCAACATAAAGGACACCCAGTGTAATTTCGTTAGTTAAAGGACATCGCCTTCAATTTGGCTGAAGCATGGTTCCACAATAAGCCTGCATTTTTGTTGCCTTTTGTGTGCTCGTTGGTTTTATCGTCTTTAGCTTAAAATCTGGTGAATATTTCAGGTATTCGGGACCAGTGAAAGATACTGGTTTATTCCGGCTTACAGTGATGAAGATCTACGTAGAATGCCGGCACTTCAGGGTCTCGAGTACCCATCAAAGCCCGATTTGGATTCCCAAGAGTTCTAAAACATGACACGAAAAACAAACATTTTTCTTCATTTATGGTATACATCAAACTGGTTACAACTAATTTCGGGCCTCGGGTTTTAAGCAGTAGCACTTCAGGATACATAATAGAAAGATGGCTATGAGAGCAGATGAAGTGGATTTCGACTTTAGACTAATTGGGTTTTGATGAAATTACTGTATGATTTAAGTGTTAAGGTTCACACGATATGTACATTAGTAACGTTTTCGCGAACTAATCATAATTAGTGAACTAGTTTTTGTGATGGTTTGGTGTTTAATGTGACATTTGTGTCAAAAGTCTTGTAAGTTGTATGTTTTGGCTTTTATGATTGTAGAATAATAGCATTCACGCGGCTGACACAAGGTGTTTATCTCCATGAAAGTGGTGCGAGTTTGAGTTCCGCAAAGTGGGAACTGGTGGATTTTAGGAGTAAGTTTTAGAGGTGGGGTATGGTGGTGTTCGGATTGTCCACCATAGAAAACTTGTTCCGCATACGTGGTTGTGGACCTAATTTTTTTTTACCTTTCTCACTATGAGTTTGTGAGTGACTGGAAATTTAGAGTAAAATGCATGGATAGTCCCTGTGGTTTATCAATATTTCACTTTTAGTTCCAAACTTTCTAAGTTTCGCCATAAAAAAAGTGGGAACTGGTGGATTTTAGAAGATTTAGAGGTGGGGTATGACGGTGTTCTGATTGTCCGCCATAAAAAAACGTGTTCCGCATACGCGGTTGTGGACCTAATTTTTTTTTTTACCTTTCTCACTATGAGTTTGTAAGTGACTGGAAATTTAGAGTAAAATGCACAAATAGTCCCTGTGGTTTGTCAGTATTTCACTTTTAGTTCCCAACTTTCTAAAATTACACTCATGTTCCTTGTGGTATGACAAGTTACTCGGGCAGTCTCTAAAGCAGATGAAGGTTAGTTTTTCAGTTAAGTGGGTGTGAAATGACTAAGGGGTTGTTTGTTTGCATCTGACTGGGTCAATTAAGAGGCTGGTCTCTGATTCAGTCAGACCTCAGACTGTTTGGTTCACATCTGAATGGAGCAAAAATAGGCAAAATGAGTCTGACTCGGTCAGACTTCAACCAATATCTGACTGGGTAAGAGGTTCAGTCAGAGTTGCTCTGATCGAAACAAACAGCCCCCAAGGTGGTGTTTGTTTTTCTAAAAAAGATATGTGCATGCTCTTCTGTCTGCCGCGCAGACATTGCCATCTGCAGACTGTTTGTTTTTCCGAAGACGTTTCATTAAAAAAACGTCTGCGCAAGCTCTTCTTGGTGCAGACTTGGCCCAACCACTTCTAAGATCTTCTAAGGTCTGCAGAGGGTTAAACACCACCACCGTCCACCACACCAGTTTATTTTAGAAGTCTACATACGTTAAAAAACAAACAGCCTTCTTCTTGCAGACTAAAATGGCATTTAACACTTTTTTAAATAAGGGCAATTTAGTCATTTTATACCCACTTAACTGAGAAAACTAACCTACATTCAATTCAAGGACTATCCGAGTAACAATTTGTCAAACCACAAGGAACAAGAGTGTAATTTAAAAAAGGTGGGGGTTGGAGGTGAAATATTGACAAATCACAGGGACTATCCGGGCATTTTAGTCAATTTGTATAGAGAGACTAAAGTAGAATTAACAAAAAAATAAAAATAAAAAAAATTCAATAATAAGCTGTCAGAAGAATATATTCAAGAGATTAAAATAGAATTAACAAAAAATTCAATAATAAGCTTTTAGAATAATATATTCAAGTTTAAACTAATCTTATGTGAAGTAATCTAAACACATATCAATTAGTATTAAGCTAGTAGAATAATTTATTCCAGTTGGGCACAGTGGCGGACCTACCCTTTGGTCTGGGTGGGCGGCCGCACCCCTTGAAAAAAGAAATTTAGTGTATATTTTAGGCAAAAAACCCGACCGCACCACTTGAAAATATGGTTTCAAAATGATGTAATGCCTGTTCAGAAAAAAAGGAGGTTTCAAAGATGTACATTTGTTTCAGTGGCGGAGCTACCCTTTGGCTAGCGTGGGCGGCCGCACCCCTTGAAGAAAACAATTTAGTGTATATTTTAGGCAAAAAACCCGACCGCACCACTTGAAAATATGGTTTAATATCTCATTCGCACCCCCAGCAAATAATTTATGGGTCCGCCACTGGTTGGGCAATGAAGTTAATCAACAAGATCCTATAACATGTTAAAGAGATGAAATCATATTAGTTTATTGATTATCTTTATTCAAACAGTGAATCAACCAATCCAATACACACACATGAAAGAAGAAATCTTGATATGAAATGCAAATCAACCCAAAAAGATCAAAGCAAACCAACATTAATTATTGTGTTATCATCTTAAGTTCAAAGATAAAAAAGCTTAGTCTCATCAGGCTGCACGGTACGGGGGTCGTCCCCAGCCCGTCCAGACCCGTCGCCGGCAGCAACACCATTCCCCCCTCCCCCCCCCCCCCCCCCCCCCGCGTCGCCCTTAAGACGTTTGCGACGTTCGCTACATGACAAAACCCCCACCTCCTTCTCACACACATATACATACAACTCATATATATATTACTAGGTTTTTACCCGGGATTGCTTCCCGGGCTCGGGAAAGTTATTTAGATTAATTAATTACTATTTGTTGTAATACGACCCCATTACATCAACCATCTCATTCAATTCAACAACAATGACTTCAAATCACCGGATTAGATCATAAACTCATATTAGAGGACAAACAAAACCACAACAGGACCATATGAATAATATAATTTCCACTTTTACATCAATGCACTTACATGATAGGGTGATTTGGGATTTTCAAAAAAAATCTTTGTTTTTGTACCTCTTTTACAAAATAAGATGTTGACCAAATTTGAAACAGATGTTAACCAAAAGTCAATAAGATATTGACAAATAGTCAAACAGATGTTGAGCTTAAACAGATGTTTGGTTTAAGGCCAAACATCTGTTTATGGCCAAACATCTGTTTAAGGTCAAACATCTGTTTGTTATTAATACGACCTCATTACATCAAGCATCTCATTGGATTCAACATCAATGTTTTCACATCACCGGGTAATTAATTACCCGGGATTGCTTCCCGGGTAATTAATTAATCCAAACGTTCAACAAACAATAAATTCACAAAATGTAACTCCATATGTGATCCTTATTAATCAATAGTTACCATATTATTATAGTAAGGAACCCGTGCGATGCTGCAGAACACGCAACACACTAACACAGACACCGCTAGATAGTCCGTTAGCTAACCTTGTTAGGATCGGAGGCTTTCGTGATTGTGTTTGTTTGTATAATTTGAACAAATCAAATAGAAATGAACATAGTTTAAGTGCAGCGGAAATGAACAACAAACTTTGTAAACACAATCAAAGAGGAAGATAGTTTTGATAAACATTTGCTTTTCATTAAGTTGAAAGATTAGAAATCAAAGCAAAAGATTACAAGCATGCTTACAAACTAAACTCCTCCTCAGCCTTTTACTCCATGGTTGGTTGCACAACATGAAAGGATTGAATTAAGAAGAACTCACTCAAGACGATAAAATGTAACAGTACAGGATACTGCTCCATTTATAGACAATCCAAACCACTGAGGCATCTCAGCTGACGTCACCATGAAACCGACGTCTAACAGCCTAACAACCTGTAACAACTGTTCCTATACAAACACTGCTATTCTTAACCACTGATTCTACATAAAACAAGTAATATACTAAACTACTGCTATGCTCTTCCAACAGTGCTTCCCTTAAAGTTGATCAGTCTTTGAGTGGGCAGTGCTTTGTCAACAGTGGATAGAATCAGTCTTTGAGTGGGCAGTGTTTACTTCTTTAGGGCTTTGTCAGCAGTTTAAAGGGTAGCAGCAGTTGTATACGGACAGTGGATAGAGAGCCATCACTTGTTATGATCACTTTCAAGGGAGAAGTATAGTATAAACAGCTGCTTATTATGAATCCACTGTTGTGAACCAGTTTTCGCTTTCATTATCTGTTCCTCTGGTAGGGTTCAATCCCAACAATCTCCCCCTGGAACAGATAATGCCAAAACCCTTCATTATTCTGGATTTTTATTTCTCATCAAAAGTTCCCTAGCTTGTCTTTTAAATTCTTCTTCAAAGTCTTTGGAACTTGAGTCATCCTCATCCCTGCACAGTGAAAGTTCAAGGAGATCCTGCAAATCTTCAACACCAAGACCTAGTGCTTCTTTCCTTGATATGTACTTCACTTGGCCATTGGATCTGACCAAGGTCAATACGTGGGTCTTTTGATCAGACATCCACTTTAGTACTTTTGAACCCAATGGGTTTCTTGGGAGAGATTTATTTTCTGATGAGTTTGGAGAAATTGATCTTGTGAAAAGTTGTAAACTTTCAGACATTTGTTTGAAGGCCATTTTGATGACATTATTTGATGCAGCTGTCTCTTCTGCAGTCTCTCTTTCAATCTGCTCTTGCCTCTTCTTTTGATCTAGTTCAAAGTCTGTCATGTCTGAAGTATTTGGTGATGCAGGTTTGGTTAATACCTTTTTGGCAAGCTCTTGAAGCTTTGCTGATTTGTCTTCTTTTAGATCCATTTTCTTGATGGCTTCTGTGAAGTACTCAGCTCCCTTTTCTTTTTCTTCTTCACTGGTCAGCAGTTTTCCTTTTTCTTGGTTTTCCACAATGATAGGGTTATCTGCTGATGTGATCTGTGTTTTAAGAGTATCAATCTGCTGTTCTAGCTTTTTGTAGTCAGGCTTCTTAGAAGTGTCTGAGACTGTTATCCTTCTTTTCTTAAGCCTTTCATAAGCCTCGTCGGTATACTGCTTTGTCCATTTTGCTATGGCTTCAGCAGTATCCACCTTAGCATCCACCAGCTCTTGCTTCTTTCTTTTATACTCAGATGTAAGGTCAGCAATGAGCTTTTTGTATTTGTTCCAATTTGGAGCTGTCTTCTTCTTTCTTGGATCGTTTTTAATTCTTTCAATTCTGTTTGCCTCATTTTTTAAAGCAACTATTGGCCATTCTTCAAATTGTTTTTCTTCAGCAGGATAGAATTTTTCTTTCATGATATATGCAAGATATTCTTTTCTCATTTTATTTCGTTGCTCTGTCTTTTCTTTGTTTAGATCTTGTGCATAGTCTTCCATCTGCTTGACCTTACTGAGCAAGAATTCCAATTTTTCAGATATGGCTTCGTCACTTTGACCTTCACATTCAACTTTTGCTCTTATTTTAGCCTGCCTTGCTTTAAGCTTGAGATATTCATCCATATCTTCTGGGACTATGAAGCCTATGAGAGAAGGGAATCTTCTTGTTGAAGGATCATCCTTGGTGTAGAATTGTCTCATCTCATTTTTTACAGCTTCCAGTTCCAGTGGATATTTTGCAGCATTAGGATCATGTTTGTCTTCATCTGGCTGAGTTATTTTTCTTTTTCTGGAGTAAATTTTATTCAGTGAAGGAGTGCTTTTGGGTGATTTGTTGAGTGGAGTGAAGATGGTTTGAAGTGAAGTGAGGGTAGTGGTGAATGGTGGCTGCCTAACAGTTGCTGAAACAACTGGTGTTTCAACTACTGTTGCCATTACAACAGATGATGAAACATCTGATGTCTTCTGCTTTTTCGCAGGAGGTGATGATGGTGATGTGACATTGATGAGAGCAGTGGTGGATGACTGGCAAACAGCTGTTGAAACAACCGGTGTTTCAACCTCTGTTGTCATTACAACTACTGATGTGTCAGTAGATGTCTTCTGCTTTTGAGCAGGTGGTAATTTGGTGGATGGTTGTAACACCTCGAAAATTTCGGGTTTAATAATAAAACGACACGTGTCATGTAAGACAAAACGCGTTGAAATCCCGGGTTTGATAAAGATGATTCGGCAGGATTTAAAGTGACGTCATGTTAAACTGTTACCTCTGAACGACCTTATTTATAAATCCCAAGACCCGATTAAATGTTATACACATCTTTTATACCCTTAATTCAGAATTTGATTTACAATAATGGATCTTGAAAAGTATGATTTGATTCCACAAGTAAATTGAATGGTAAACCAAGATATACGGGTCTTGCTTTTGAATCCAAAACAAAACATATCATTATGGTGGGGTTTGATACTGTGCAAGACCATTTTGGGAGGTCCATAAGTGTTGGTATAGGACCCAAGATCGAAATAATTGGTTACCTTTACGAAACATCAACAAACAACAACAAATTCGGTCCCAGAGGGTGCTAGCGCACCGCTACAAGTTTAGCGTAACGGTGCGCTACCATGTTAAGTCAACGGCCCATTATAGCGGGCTAGCGCACCGCTACATGTGTAGCGTAACGGTGCGCTAGCGGGTGCCAGCGACCAGAAAACCTGCTGTTGGCTGTTGTGCGCGATTGTGACCGTTTGCACCGGTTTTTATCAGTTATAAACGACTCCCTAAACTATCCTAGAGCTCTAGGACAAGTGTTGAATGGTTGTGGAGGGTCCTAGACTCAGTTGTCAAAGAATTATGGTGTGTGGAACCATTATAAATAGCTTTCAAGTGCTCATTCATTCTTCACACTTGCAACTGATCTTTGGAGCATTCCTGAAGCAAAGGAACTCTCCCTTCTGATCAAAATTCGTGCATTGGACTATTTTAAGTCTACTAGTTCTTATTTGGTTGAGTTTAGCTTAGTTAATTAGCTAAAAGTCAAACCGTCGTAATTACGGTTTGACTTCGAGATTAGTCACTAATGACTCAGTCTTATCTCGAATTAAAAATAGTTTTAGAATGGTATTTATGTGGGAAATAAAACCCCAAAAGGGTTTCCCCTGATCACCATCCTAAGCAGGTCAAATGTCGGGTCAAACCTTTACTTAAAAAGTCAACGTATTGCTTAAAATGTCATTTATGCATATTTAGCTATCTAGAACATATATAACCTGTTGGAACATTGTTATAAATTAGAAATAAGTGTAAGAACATGTTCAAACCTATACAACCCGACTATTTCCTGTTTAGACCCGGTTCGGAACCGAAAGTCACATAGTTTGACTTTTCGGTTGACTTTCAGTTCTGACCCGTTTGGGCATATTTTAGAAATGCCTCAGAGCTTAAATTGGATTAGGATACATGTTAGAACAACCCTTTGTGATCATACACCTTGGTTCACTAGTTATCCAATTAATATGCAAGTTTCCGTTAAATGCTCATACGTGGACCGTTATGCCCTTATTGCCTTAAATCATGATTTATGAAAATGTAAAAGTGTAGAAACCTTAGTTACTGATATAAAGACTTGTTTGCAAAGTTTGACGTCAGTTTGATTTGTAGATTAATAGTTATGCTCATTGTCGCTAAATTAAGGCTTTATGTTAACAACATGGCGTAATTAGCGTAAAGCCTAGTTAAACATACTTTTTGATATCAAATCCTTTACCCACTGATGTTATATATTGTTTTGGGATTTTTAAAGATTTTTAATTAATTTTAGGTCGAGCATAACTAGTAGTCGTAGGCTTAATCCGGTAATTGTCGGTTTTGCCCTTACGGGCCATAAAATGAGTTTTACACATCTAAACGTTTCCAAACCTTTTGCTACTGATTAGTTATGATAAATAAATTATTTTAAGCCTTCTGGAAATATAAAAATATCAGATTTAAGTATCGAACCCGGTAATGGCCTTTAATCGCCATAATTAGCGTTTTAACGCATAGTATGTCTTAGAATCATATTGGACATACCCGGGTTGATACCTACTGATGTATGAGGCAAATTATGATAACTTAACAGTAAGCAAAGGTTTATAAACTCAGACTTCATTTTTGAGCTTTGCGGCTTATGTGAAATTACCAAAATACCCCTACGGGGCATAGTTTGGTTAATTATGATAAATTTCACATATGTGCCTTAGCCTACTGTTATAACTCATCAAAATGAGTATGTTTTCTGTTTACATCAGACCTGTAACTCAGTTAAACAATTAAACTCGTTTACAAACTTTAAAATGACCAAACTACCCCTACGGGGCATAGTTTGTGTTTAAATTAGTTCGGGGCATAACGAAAGACATCCTACTGATGTTATAACATATTTGAAGCATATTAACTTAGGAAACCTGTATATGGCTCTTACGGATACCCGTTACGCATATTACGCGTTCGGCTCGGTTTATGTAACAAGTTTACATAAATTAGCCGAAACGGGTCAACCCTTATCCGTTTGATCTCAAAATCCAGAATGTGAATAATAAACCCATATTAAACAAGTCTTCAAACTTGTCGGGTCTGAATCACATTCTATCCGGTCTTCGCTTAATCGTGCGTACGAACCGTATCTTCGAAACTAGCCGGTCTAAGCTTAAGCATAATTAAAGACCCGCTAGGATTCTAATAGGTTAAATTTAACCTTCGTTCCAGATTAGGAGGAACAGTAAAAGCTACCTGCTATTTGATTATTTGTGAACTATACTTGCATCAAGGTAAATACTTTTAACTTATTTTCCCTATACGGGCTTGGGTTACGGTACATAGCGTACCGCTTGATCGGGCGTCAAATCTTCCATCGCTGAGGTGGTTAATTGAATAATTTGAACGGCTCGTTTAAACAGTATTGTTTACTTTGCCGCCTTTGGGGGGGTTAATGACCATGTCCCGGATATCCTTGGCATTATCTTACGAGATAGCCACGACCTGAGCACGGGGTGTAGGCGTACACCTGTCGTGTATAACTCTAGAATTGTGGTGTGTCTATTGATCCTTAAACCGGATACGTTCCGGCTACTGAACGCATAAGTAACATGTAAATCGTTAACAAGATTATAATATTAAATAATTCTCCCAAGTTAATAAAAATGTTTATGCCATGTGCATCCAAACCAATTTTCAATCATTTTATAAAATGAGTCAGTTGAATGTATTTACCAGTGTAAACTGACGTATTTTCCCAAAAAGATTAAATGCAGGTACTAGGCGTAATAGGCTGGGAGCCTCCTAAGCATCACTAGAAGTCTCGCAAACATAAGATGCCGAAGTCTGTTGAACCATAAACAATATTTTTATATTTGATCCTACTGTGGATAAACACCGGATAATTGTGACTTTGTTTACAATAAATAAATTCGGTTGTATCTTATTTAAATTGCTTCCGCTGTGCATCATTATATTGTGTTGTTTGACTATTACGTTGCCAACCACGTCACGATACTCCCCCACCGGGCCCACCGGTGACACGTGGAAATCGGGGTGTGACAATGGTGTTGTACTTTTAGGTTCTGGTAGGGTAGTGGTTGTAGTGTGTGTTGTAGTGGTGTGTGTTGAAGAGATGGCAGATGTTTGGTTAGCAGTTTTTGAAACTACTGCCATATCAACAGTTTGAATAGAAGTTTGAGTTTTTGTGGTTTGAGGTTTGGAGCCTTTGGGAGGTGGTTTAGATGTCTGTTTTTCTTGCTCAGGTTCAACACACAAGCCATGTACTATTCCCTTCTTCTTCAACTGCTTCGTTATCTCCCCCTTTTTGGCATTATCTGCAGGGGGGTTATCAAAGAATATTAGAGTGGAAGGAGCTTTGCTAGTGGTGTTTTGGATACTGGCCTTTATAGCCTTGATGTCTGCTTGAGTATCTTTGAACCTAGACTCCAACATGTTTGTCAGCATTTGTACATGTATTGCATGCTGGTGATCAGCCGCTTGTTTTTGTTTTTGGAGCAGGGGTTGGAATACACTACATAGCTCATTTGCAGCAAGTGCAAGTTGTGTAGGTGCTTGAGGTGGAACAGCAGTGGATTGTGCTTTTTGAGCTTTTAACAGCTGTTGCACCATATCCTTTATTTTAGCAACTGATGTTTCAAGTTTTTCAACTCTGCCCGTCAATTCCTGATATTTTGAATGATAATCCAATTTAATGGAATCATCTGTTTCCCCACCAGCAGTGGTTGTACCAATGTGTGACTTAGGACATGAAGCCTAGAAATCATCCATTGATGCCCCTTGTTCTTGGTACTGGGGACTTCTTTCTTCAGCACTTGATAACCTTTCAATGGTACCAGTGGTTAAAACAAACTCACTGGTGGTTACCAGAGGTGCTATAGAAGAAATTGTCTTCAAGGGAGTCTTACTAATGAAACAACTGTCCAAATGTAGATCTGTTGATCCATCACTTGTAGTTGCTGCTCCACTTGAACTACCACCAAGTGTTACTTGTAACTCAAGGGGTGTAACCTCCTCAGTTGCTGCTAGGATAGCAGAGGTAAAATCATCAGACCCAGTCACTTGTAGGAGTATGCTCTCAGTGATAGGTAATTGAGAGGAACTGGTTTGTGTCTGAGCTATGTTAACTGCATGCAACAAAGGTATCATGCATTGTGGTAATGTGAGGGGTGAGGATAAGGGTGTTGAAAGAGACATGTCCTTGGGATCAGGACTGTGGAAGATGGATCCGAGTGAATCCAGAGCTTCATAATGTGGAGTCCCTGTGTTTACAACCTGATCCTTTTGTGAGGATGCAGGAGGAGTTTGAGGTAAAGGTGGAGATCTTTCTACCATCTGCTGTGAGGAAGTAGCAGCAGTGGTTTTTGGTGACATTTGTGTTGTCACTGGCAGTTGCTCTGGGATATCATCTTCCAGAGTTGCCTTTGATTTGGGTTTTGAGGGCTTTCTGGAGATTTTCTTTTTGGTCCTTTTGGTAATGGCAGGTGTGGGTTTCAAAGCAGTGGTTGTGCTGCTATGATCACCTGTAGCAGTGGGCTCAACAGTAGATGCCTGAGGAGCAGTGGTAGCTGCTAAATTTTGCTCAGGCACCTCTGCTTTTGTTTTTATAGGTGCCATCATTCTAGAAAATGTTTCAGTTGTCAAACCACTTATTTTAAAAGATGCACCTTGTTTGAGTAAATTTTCATTTTCTTTTCCAAAATTTTCTTTTAAATAGTAGCTTAGAAACCTTGGAAAGAGTAAAAATGATTTGCTATCAACATTCTTTACTAAGTCATTAAAGATCTCCTGGGAATAGTTATAATTTTCATTATTCAAAATAGCATAACCCAGACATTGGATCTTCAATGGTATTTCGTTAAAACCAGTTGTTTTATTTGAAACACACATCAAAAGTGTGTGGAATAAAAACCTAGGTGCAGAAGGGAAGAAACCCTTTTGTAAGGTATCGCTTTTTGGTTGTTCTGCATACCCCCTTTTCAAGAAATCAGTTTTCAAGTCGGTTTTAGAAAAAGAAGTTTTACCTTTCTGATCATCGAGTTTAAAGACTTCTGAGATTGATTGTGGAGTAATCTGAATTGCTTTTCCCTGTATAGAAGAATTGATGGCTATGACGATGTCTCCTTGTTTTTCAACGGTAGCATTTTTCCAGAACTCTCTTTGAGTTTGTTGGAAAATGGGAGAATCTGCTGTAAGCAAAGTTTTGTACTTTGATGCAGATATGGTGTCGATGATGGAATCAAAGGTGTGGTCGATGGTGAGTTTTGTGAGTAGACCCAAGTAATTGTGAGAGGATTTGTAAGGAATTTCAATGGGTTCACCTGCCGTTTGAGCGACCTCTTTGGAAGATGTTGATGATTTTGACTTTGATTTTGATTTAGATTTCGTCATTTTGATGAAGAAGACGAAGAATGGTTCGAAATGGAAGGCTGGAAACTGCTTTGAGAATTCAATTCCATAGTGTAAAACCCTGTTTGGGGGTTTTGATCAGGCTTTTATTTAGGGAAAAAGTAAAGTAAGTGCTGATGTGGCAGCGGTTACAAAGATCTGAAGGCTAAAAACTGACCACGTGTGAACCGCTGATGAAAAAACCAATGATTGTAAATTTGAGTGCATGTCAACAATAAAAAGGGGAGCAGTGACTATTTTTTAACTATCAGTGGATACCCAATAAAATGTAACACAGATGTTTGGTCAGTCAGTGGTCAACATGAAAAATGAAGAAACAGAGGCTGGCCTTCAGCAGTGGATAACATTTAACAATCACATGTTTGCGCTTAAACAAATGTTTGACATTAAAAACTTATGGTGTAGTTATATGTGACTATTTTTTAACTATCAGTGGATACCCAATAAAATGTAACACAGATGTTTGGTCAGTCAGTGGTCAACATGAAAAATGAAGAAACAGAGGCTGGCCTTCAGCAGTGGATAACATTTAACAATCACATGTTTGCGCTTAAACAAATGTTTGACATTAAAAACTGTTTGCAAGAAAAGACCAATTTGAAGAATACTATACCCAAACAATCAAAATGAGGAGCTTAATAATCATCCAAGTGTACTTCACTTTTATTCAGTGGATGTCAACCTCCAAAATGTGAGCAGTAGTTGTTTTTTATCTAACAGTGGATAGATATTGATTTAATTTGCAACAAATAGTCATCAAGAATATTTTTTATTTTGTAATTTAACTTGCCATTTTATCATTAAAACAATGTTTTAAATTAAATACTGTTAATCTTTGAGTTTGTATAGGTTTGTCTCGAGAGATAAACTATAGAGAACCAATGTTTGTCCTAAACACTGTTACATAAGAAAAACTGATACATAAATACTAAAGTTGAATCCGCTGTAGAAGCTGTTATAACTACACCATAAGTGCTAGTCTTTAACAGGACTTTGCCTTCAACAGTGCATAGCCCTCATGAGACAATAAGCCCATCAGTCTTTATATGGAGCAGGAATTAATTATAACAGTCCTTAGCATGATCAGCTGTTATAACCACACCACCCTTTCAGAGTTGGACCATTAAACAAATCCTTGACACTATTAATCCTCTGTTGACTTACCAAACAGATCTTCAGACACAATTCAACATCAACATAATCTAAATATTACTGAAACAATAAATAATAAGTAAAAGAGTAAACTGCAATTTTACACCCTGAGGTTAGGGGTGATTGGCACTCCTACCCCCCCTAAGGAAATAATTGCAAAAATACACCCCACTGTTAACCCTTATGTCGCACTTCTACCCCCCGGACCAAGATGCCGTTACAATCTAGCCTTTTCTGTTAATGGTCAAAGGGTAAATAGGTAATTTTGGCATCATGTTGACTTGCATCCTCATAAAAACCCCATTTCAGCACTATTGAACCCTGAGGTTAACCCTAACTCAAAATTGAAGAACTCTGCACTCGCGTTCAAGGATCCTTCAACAATTACAGGTGATTAGAAGTTGGGTTAGGAGCATGGATCGTCGATTGTGGAAGCTACGAGCTGAAGATCAGTATTTCGAACCGGCTGTAATGTACCGTAAGTGACATGCAAGCTCACAGCGTTTGAATCAGGTAAAATTTTAACATATTTCTCTGTTAATTTGGTTTTGTTGTTTGCTTACAGGCGAAACCCAAACTGAATTTAGCATAAAATTTCACCATGGAGGTAATTTTGTAGAAAACCCAAATAGGAAATACCTTGGTGGGAAGATGAACTACATTGATCATGTAGATTTTAGAGTGTTGAATACTGATGTTTTAGAGGCGATGGTTAAGCAATTAGGATACAATGATAGGCAATATGGCTGCATTCATTACAAGGAACCATACTGTGCGCTGGATTTTGGTCTTAGGACAATAAAATGTAATGTTGACTTAGAGCCTATATTTGATCATGTGCGTCAAGGAGTCCACATGATAGACATGTATGTTGAACACCGTAGGTCAACAATATTGGAAAATACAAGTGAAGGTCGTATAGGGGCTAGTAAAGCCATTGTTCCAGCATCATTTACACAAAATGATGACAATGATAGTATGAATGAAGATGAGGAAGAGAGTGACGGTAGTGATCCTGATTATGAGTACGTTGAGGAAGATAATATGGTTTATGAAATAGAGGTGGATATGCAGAGGTTCAGGGCTAATGTTGAATTTTCTAGGGAAGAACTGGATGGTTCTAGTGATGGGGATCATGATGATGACAGAAGCGAAGAAGGTCATCAGCCTGTTGACTTGGAGGTTTTTGAAAGTGGCTCTGATGACAATTCAAGCCTTAGAGATAAGGTTGCCAAAAAGATAAGGAGGAGAAAGAAGAGTGCTATAAAAGGTCCAAATGATTTGCCATTCTATGTTGGTCAGCTTATTGATGACAAGAAAACGATGAATCAGATGGTGAAAAGTTATGCTCTTAAGGCTAGGAGGGATGTGTTTATTCTAAAAAATGAATTGTTAAGGTATAGGGTAGTATGTTTTGGAAGCAATCCACCACTACTTGGTCCTGTAAAAAAAAAGGGAGAAGAGGGGCAAAATAGTAATTGCACCAAAGTAGGGCAGAAAAACAAACCCAAGCACCTTAAAAGGCATATCAAGCCCACCTGTCCTTGGGCACTTCACATCTCAAGAAACACGGACAAGGATAAGTGGTGTGTCAAGACCATTCGTAATGAACACAATTGTTTGACAACAAGGGTAGTTTCTTTGTATACAATGAGTTCGATTGCCAGAGAGATCCAACCTTTGATAGAAAGCAATCCAGACATGCCGATTCATGCAATCCAAAATCAACTGCTTCGGAAGCATCAACTTGAAATATCACTCCATAAGGTCTTCAGAGCCAAGAGGATAGCAACTACGAAGATTTATGGTGATTACCAAGAACAGTATGGTTTGCTAAGGTCATACTGCGATGAACTTCTAAAAGCCAACCCAGGTACAATTCACTTTCTGCTCATTTCTGCTCATTGACTATCTATAAATTGCACCAACACAGGTAGTACAATTAAAATTGATGTGGAGCCATGTGGGAACTCAGCTAGTCCTACAAGGCAGTTTCGAAGGGTTTATTTTTGTTTTGCCTCTATGATGAGAGGATTTAAGATGATTGGAAGACCATTGCTGGGTGTGGATGTTTGTTTCATGAAAGGACCATTTCCTGGTCAAATCTTGAGTGCTGTTGGTATTGATGGGAACAATAGCATATATCCAGTATGTTATGCCCTTGTTGAGTCAGAAACAACACAAACCTGGAAATGGTTCTTGCAACTTTTGAGAGATGACCTAGGGTGTACGGCTGACTCTTGTTTCACCTTCATCAGTGACAGACAAAAGGTAATAACTTGTTAATTTTGGTATCAAAATATTGTGGTTATTCTAAATGAATTGCATTTTTTTTTCACAGGGTCTGATTCCTGCTATGCTAGCTGTGTTTCCTAATGGTGAGCACAGATTTTGTTTGAGGCACATCCATGAAAACATGAAATCCAATTGGCGTGGAGATCTTTACAAGAATTTGCTTTGGTCAGCCGGAAGGAAGACATCTATTCCATACTTTAACAAAGCTATGGAAGAAATTAAGACAACAGAACGAGCCATGTATGACTGGCTGAATGAGATCCCATTCACCGCTTGGTCAAGAGCATACTTTTCTGGAAGAGCTAAATGTGATATGTTGCTAAACAACATATGTGAGGTTTTTAACCGACAAATTGTGGGAGCAAGGGACAAGCCGATAATCACATGCCTTGAATTCATTCGGGAGTACATGACCAAGAGGATAGTCAATGTCAAGAAATTGCAAGCAAAGTGTATGGGGCCACTGACACCTCATGCTACTCAGGTCTTCGATGAGATCAAGCAACAGGCTGCTGAATTGTCTGTTCTAATGGTTGATTCAGACAAGTATCAAGTAACAGGTCCGAGATCACAGTGTGTTGTGAATGTCAAACATAAAACTTGTGCATGCAGGAAGTGGGATTTGACAGGGATGCCTTGCAAACATGCAGTTGCGGCCATATGGGATATGTCAAGGAATAACATTGATGCTGGCATACCAGAAGAGTGGGTGGATGATGTGTATTGGCTGTCAACGTGGAAGAAAGTTTATGACAATGTGATAGAGCCTATCAACGGGCCGGAGATGTGGACTCCTTCAAAGTGTCCAACAACACTCATCCCACCAAAGCATCATACACAAGTTGGAAGGCCAAAGAAGAAAAGAAGGAAGGCATTTGGTGAAAAAGAGCTTGAGCAGGAGTTCGACAAAGGAGGCAAAATGACCAGAAAGGGAAGTAGCATCAAGTGTGGTAAATGTGGGAACGTGGGTCACAATGTCAGGAGCTGTAAAGGACAAGGTGGTGAACAATCAACTGCTTCACAGGAATCACACACTGCCACTCAAGGTGCACCAGTTTACAATCTTGATGAGTGATGGATGGTTTGTATCTTTAGACTTGGTTTGGTATTTGTGTGGTTTGTTCAAGACAATGTTTGGATGGTTTGTAAGTTTAGACTATGTTTGTTTGGTTTGTTCAAGACAAACTTTGGTTGGTTTGACTTTGTTTGGCATGCATGTCAATTGCAGCAGGCTATATATATTGTGTTTAGATGATCAAAGGCAGGTTAAGCAAATGTCAATTGCAGCAGCCCATATATGTATTTGCAGCCTATATAATTACTGGTACAAGTACAATGACCATTTATAAGGTCAAAATGACCATTGCAGCAGGCTATATATATTGTGTTTAGATGATCACAGGCAGGTTAAGCAAATGTCAATTGCAGCAGCCCATATATGTATTTGCAGCCTATATAATTGCTGATACAAGTACAATGACCATTTATAAGGTCAAAATAACTATTTTGGTACAAATAAGATGCGGAAAGTGATTCGATTAGATTACATTGCAACATTTAGTACAAATAACATGTCAAACATACAAACTTAAAACCAAACAAAATCTAGCCTATTTCCAGTGACAATCATCCAAACAAGACCAATCCGAATCCGAACCATGCTCCCCTTCATATGGGTCAAAGTACCAATCATCGTCTTCATCCCAATATGTGTAATCCCATGCATGTTCCAGCACTTCAGGGTCATACTCCTTTGTCGGATCTCCGAATATCTTTTCATAATCAGTTTCTTGTTCCATGTAAGCTCTGAGTATCTCAGAGTCTTGATCTTCAAAGTATACATAACTGTCTGGTTCTTCGGCTGCAATATTTTTCTCATTCTCAACTTTATCATTCTCCTTGTCACCCATACCTACATAATTACAACCAGGCTACCAAAACAAACATATAAGAACTTTAAAAGGACCATTGCATAAACTTCAAAACTAATAATCCAAATACGGTTACACTCTAAATACACAACCAAATCTACTTAAGCAAAAAACAAAGAACAATCAAGACCCAAGTAATCACAAAATACATCTTCAGTTTCAACACATCGCCATTCTTGTACCGAGCCAACTGTTCTTTGCACTTAGCCAACTCATCCTTATCTTTAATGCTTTGAATTAAAGCAGGCATTACCTCTCGACAAACCGGACATCCCTGTTCTTCACTAACATCAGCCCATCTGAGGAATCCACATCCTCCAACCTGTTATCGGACATCATAAGCAACAGAAGAATGAAACTTGACTTTCAATAACCATTAAACACAACAAACTTACACATCTAAGATACCGTCGACCAGGATTAGCTTTGGATTGTGACTCTTTGAACATCGTTCTCGCACCACAAGGACATATGATGTCTGAAGCTTGAATTTTGCTCATGGTCTCCTTGGATCGAAGCACAGAGGAAGAAGATGAAGACATGTTCAGCGATTGAAATGGTTGAACACAGAGAAATTAGGGCTTGAACTTGTTATATGAGGAAGGGGATAAAGTTGGGGGGTAATTTCGACATTTCACCTAACTCTAACGGTAAGTGTAACGGCATCTTGGTCCGGGGGGTAGAAGTGCGACATAAGGGTTAACAGTGGGGTGTATTTTTGCAATTATTTCCTTAGGGGGGGTAGGAGTGCCAATCACCCCTAACCTCAGGGTGTAAAATTGCAGTTTACTCTAAGTAAAAATAAAACACAACAAAGATTCATAAAATTATATTTAATCATTTATTCAGGACCTTAAAACTAAAGTCCAATAATTACATGACATACTGAACAATATTCAAGTTCAAATCTAAGAATAACAACAAGAACTAATAAACTTTAGTTTCCACTACATCTATTGCTGAACCTCTTGATGTATGTCCTTCAGCATCGCCATAAACTGCACGTCTCTATCACCACACTCCATATTACTGACAACACAAATAAGAATAAGAAACTAATCTAAAATTCAAAGGTGTCTTTTTCATTTTTATTGCACATCTGAGTTTTCACGAGCTTTGGACGAATGTATACTTTCTTTAAAAGAAGAAAATCTTCCTGGAGCAAGAAAACGTGACTTTGGATTTAACGGAAATAAAAAAAAATGGCACATGTAACTTTAAAGTTGCATCTCTGCCATCAAAAAAGGTAACACATGCAACTTTTCACGATGTTGCAACAATTATACTGTAGCATCGATATTGAAAGGTTGATGTGGGATGCGAATTTACATTGAAACAACGATGTTGGAACAATGATACAGGAACGATAACATGTAAACATTATCAACAAACATTCGAACAAAGAAGTGTAATGGGAAATTAGCTGCTAAATCACAAGAAAGATGCATTTGAGAGAGAAAGATACGGTCACATATATGAGCGACCGAGATTTGAATGTGAAACCAGATAATTGTATCTTATTTATAGAATAATAAAAATATATATGGTTTGAAATTTGAATTTCAAAATTACTAATATTAATTAGTAATTACTGATTTGATTTGAAAGCAATTGTTATGATGTTTTTTGGGAACTGAAATATGCAAAGTAGGAAAAATAAAAAAAATAAAAAGAGAACGTCAATTTTAAATTACCTTTTACATATTTTTTATTTCAAAATTTCAAAATTACTGAGAGATAATAACCGTCAGTTTGAAATTCTAGTTTTGCATATTTTAAAAGTCCAAAGCTCAAGAAATTACAATTAATTATTATTGATTAGATTTGCAACAAATAGTCAAAAAGTATTTTTTTATTTTTTAATTTAACATTAAGGATAAAAATATATATGGTTTGAATTTTGAATTTCAAAATTACTGATATTATTAGTAATTACTGATTTGATTTGACCGCAATTGTGATGATGTTTATTGGGAACTGAAAGGTAAGTAGTGTATATCTTTATATCCCTCCTTATTAAAGTAAATAAATATTAGTAATGATATGAAAAGTAGGGAAAAAAAAGAGAGAACGTCAATTCTAAATTACCATCTTGCATAAATTTAATTTCAAAATTTCAAAATTACTGATATTATCAGTGATCTGATTTGAAAGCAATTGTGATGTTGACTTTTCTAATTTTTATTTTAACTTTAATTAAGAGATAATAACCGTCAGTTTGAAATTCATATTTTGCATATTTTAAAAGTCCAAAGCTGAAGAAATTACCATTAATTAGTGATTTGATTTGCAACAAATACCCATCAAGTATTTTTTTTTATTTTTTAATTTAACATTAAATTTCATCAGGAAAACAATATTGGAGGAACTCTTATCTCATTGCAATGTAACGATTAGGTAAAATGGTAATTTCATTTTAATTGTAGTTTTTATTTGATAATTTCAATATATCACTAATTAACACCATGGATGGTAAATATCAATGGATGTCAAGAATAAAAAAGTGACCAGTGGCTATTTTTTCCTATCAGTAGATACCGAACGTCAATTGTCATTATGACTTTTCTGTAATTACTGATATTATCAGTAATTACTGATGATGATTTGAAAGCAACTGTCATTGTCATGATGACTTTTCTAATTTTTAAACCGTGAGTTTGAAATTCACATTTTGCATGTTTTAAATGTCCAAAGCTCAAGAAATTAGCATTAATTACTGATTTGATTTCCAACAAATAGTTATAAAGAATTTTTTAAATTGTATGATCAAAACAATGTTGGAGGAAATCTTACCTCATTGGTATGTAAAGACGCGGTAAAATGGTAATTTCATTGCAATTCTAGTTTTTATTTGATAATTTCAATCTATCACTAATTAACACCATCAATAACAAAAAAGCGAGCAGTGGCTGTTTTTTAGGAAAACAACTGATGGTCAATATCAATAGATGCCAACAATAAAAAAAGTGAGCAGTGGCTATTTTTCCTATCAGTGGATACCCAACAGTTTTTTAAACACTGATGTTTGGTCAGTCAATGGTCAACAGATTTTGAAGAAACATATGTTTCGCCTTAAACAGAAGTTTGCCCATAAACAGAAGTTTGACCATAAACAGGTGTTTGCACATAAAGAGATGTTTATCTGGTGGTTTAAAACCACTGTTGGGTTAAACAAATTTCACAACAGGACCAATACTCAAATAGATGTTGACCTTAAACAGATGTTTGGTTTAGAGCCAAACATCTGTTAAACCCCAAACATCTGTTTAACCCTGAACAGATGTTTAAGTTAATAACATCTACTGTTCAACCTAACAGGGGTTTCCATTAACTATTGACCAAATTGCAAACAGATGTTAAAACCACTGTTTGTTATTGTACTTCTTTACAAAATTACATAGAATTCAAGAAAACGAAACAAACACTTAAAGAACTATAATTTAACACATAATCTAATCGGGCAAAGCAATCTATTATCTAAGAATTCACTGATTCTTACAACATGAAACAAACTCATAATGAAATACTAAAGTTACATAAGAACCACTGATAATTAAATACTAAATTTGAATCCGTTGTAGATGCTGAACCACTGCTGATACTAAACAGTCGTTTTCCTTTGATTAATCAAACTCTAGGTACATAAAGTGCAAACAGTCGTTTTCCTGAACAGATGTTTAAGTTAATAACATCTACTGTTCAACCTAACAGGGGTTTCCATTAACTATTGACCAAATTGCAAACAGATGTTAAAACCACTGTTTGTTATTGTACTTCTTTACAAAATTACATAGAATTCAAGAAAACGAAACAATCACTTAAAGAACTATAATTTAACACATAACCTAATCCGGCAAAGCAATCTATTATCTGAGAATTCACTGATTCTTACAACATGAAACAAACTCATAATGAAATACTAAAGTTACATAAGAACCACTGATAATTAAATACTAAATTTGAATCCGTTGTAGATGCTGAACCACTGCTGATACTAAACAGTCGTTTTCCTTTGATTAATCAAACTCTAGGTACATAAAGTGCTTGTCTTTAACAGGACCTTGTCTTCAACAGTGGATAGGCCTCATCAGTCTTTGTTCATAAAGAGCTCCTTTAAAACAAACTTTATGCTTCTTTTAATACAAAAAAGGTGGGAAACACCATTACTCTAGACTCTCTAGTAACATAAAATCTTATCTTACAACAATAGCAGATCCTTTCTTGCGTTTAGTAGGAACTACTGTGGGTTCTCCATCATCATCTTCTACACAAGTCAATTATAATCATCATCATCATTTAGACATAAGCAAAAATTAATTTAACTATAAATTTAATAATCTTTCTTTGTGTTTAATTAAACTTTATGCTTCTTTGAATACAAACCTATAATAACCCGCAGCAGATTCTATGAATTTCAAACAACTGTGATTAGACTGAAATATAAACCGAGAATTAGAGTATATCACTTCAAAATAAAAAACTCAAAATTGAAAATCAGAGTAGCAAAAAACACATACTTTAAACGATGTTGGAACAATAATACTGGAAACAACCGTGGAACAATCATCATCATTATATGAGAATACCCTTAATTTATGGAACCTGTAGAATGAAATGCTCCACTGTTGGGTTATTAACTTTCAACCTCACTTTCCCTAAATTTATCAATTCTAATTTTCAACAGGATGTAATACAATTATTACCTTAATTAAGATATCTTCATCTGCAAACAACAATAGCAAACAACATCAAACAACATCAGACAATAATAGCAAACAACATCAAACAATAATAGCAAACACCTGATGGTGAATCCACTGTAGATGCTGAACCACTGCTGTTACAAACATATAATACCTCAAGAACTGGAAATGAAACTCTAATTTCAGAAAGAATAATGGCTGAACATACTCAAACATCAATAATCAACAGATGTTATACTCATATGATCACCATCTAGAAAAAAAGGCTAATTTCAAAACATATTCAAACATACCAGCTTATGGCAGAAATCTATCCGCAGCTAAGCGGATTTCAACTTTGATGACAACAACCCTGGAACCATATGATTAGATTACGAGTAGAAATTAGGATTAGTGTAAATAAGAGGAAATCATGAAAGTATTTCAACTAAAAAAAAGAACAAACCTTTTGATGAAGTAATCGATGAACAAAAGAAGATTTTATGGTGGCGTCTGAAGAAGATTAAGGTTTGGATGGAAAGAATTATCTCAATAATTTGCAGGGTTTGTGAAATTTGAATTTGAATCGCCTGAATATAGAGAGAGAAAGAACCCAAGGTTTGTAAACAAAGATTAGAAGTGAGAAGAGAGATTATATAAGGAAAAGGGGATGGCACTGTTGGGCGGGAAAAGAGAACTGAGGATGCCCTAATCAAGTGACACGTGGCCCAAATAACTTTCATTTATTATATATAATAGATTGGCTCATCCCCCATTTCCTTAGTTTCATCCCCTTTGCCTCATCCTCACACCTATCCTACGTGACGGATCATCCTTCAAGAATCAAGAATGATCCTCAACCATACCGTCTAGCCTCGTAAAAGAAACTCAAAGCAAAAGGAAGGAAAAGACCGATGCTTGTAATAAAATATAAAAGATATATAAAGGTAGAGGATTGTATATAAAAATATACAATGCTACTTGACTTTAGACTATATAAATGTATTAAAAATTCTTTTATGACCGTTGTCATGTGACACCTGACCGACCACATAGGTCCGCCCCGTAGACCATAATAAATACTTTTATAAACAAGAACCGGAAGTTTTTAAAACTCAGCGGTGAAAATAGAACTATTAGACATATATTGCCACCTTTCTGTGTAAGATTAAATATATTATGTTTAATATTTAATCTAGTAGCCATTATAATCATTTACATAATATAGATCAAAATATATAATAACCTATTAAATAATTAGTTGGTAATTGTTGATGGACCATATTACCCTTATTAACTAATTAGGTTTCCTCCTGGGTGCTTATATAAGGAGACTTATGTAGAGGTTAAGGGGTTACACAGTTAGACACAAAAACCCTATAATCATAACATCACAAATCGGCCTCCATCTCCATACCGAATCCCCTATTCGGTTTTCTTAGTCACCATCATCAGTCAGCACCCTAAGGAGGAACCAGATCACACTGACAACCATGTCGAACTCGATGTCATCATCTCTGACTGGATTCTCCACTGCACTGTCTGCTGTAACAGGTATGTTTTCATGTTTTCCATCATGTACAAAACAGAACTGAACCAACATGTGGTATCAGAGCATATGTTGATTACTCGGTTCTGTTTTCGTATCCATCAATTCTGGGATAGAAATCTGGAAAACGGAATTTTGATAACTTAATGAACATTCACAGCCGGTTTCGAGTCGAATATGACCACTCGAAATCCCTGTTTTCGGAAAAGGATTAATTATATATTCACTCAAAACCAATATGGGTAAACTTATAACTGAAATCTGTTTTAGAAAAGCCTTAAAATTCAGGTTTCGGGTTCCAGAATTTATGTTTTATTTTTTTAGGGTTCATCATGTTCTTAGGAAAATTCGAAAATTCTGTTATGTTTTGGAATGTAATTAGGATTGATGAGTGTTTTTCCCTGTTTGATCCAATTTTATCTCTTAAGTGTATTCGAAAACTGTTAATTGATAATCAATTAAAATTTTCGAAATATTTTTGATAAAATTAGATCATCTTAAAACAGGAAACACTATCACACAATCCCTTAAATTTCGAATTTTCAGTTATGTTTCGCATTAAAAGGATTACATACAAATACAATTGGTATGGTTAGCCTAGAAAAGTACCATAGATCATGTGAATGGGTAGGCGCATACTTGAGACCATTAATCCTCGTTGTAGGACCGTGGGCATGAGTGATATATCTATTTGGGTGTAGCGAGCCCACACCCATGGGGACCAGGGTGGCCCATAGGGTGACTATGTCTTCCAGCCGGAAGCCGGTACAAATTTGCTAGGTTTGAGCCTTCCTACGCCGTCACACATATCAGTGGCCTTGCAAACCATTGGTGATCTTTTCCTTGTTTGCTTTCATACCGGGATTTACATACATTGTTTACAAAGGTTTTATACATACATATACACAAACATATGAACTCGCTCAACTTTTGTTGATGTTTTCAAATTACATGTATTTCAGGGAACTAAGTGGATCTGGCAGGTGTTTGCATGTTTTCAAGCTGCGTTATAAATAAAAGATGTCATCCAAGTCTTTAGGGTTTAGGAGATGTATCTTAATCCTGGACGAGATACATGGTCCGAAACTCGGGTTTGTTTAAGGTCTTTTGTCGAGTCTTAGTGAACTCCTTAAAACATGTTATGGTTTGTAATTTGAATTCAGTGTCAACATTTCAGACAAGTATGTTGTGCTATTTTCAAACTTAAATTATGGATGAACATCTTATGATTTTATCATATAGCGTTGTTATGATTGAATGCTATGGTATTAAGAAAGTCACACCAATAATCACGATTCCGCAAAAGTCAGGGTGTGACAATATTACCATATTTCTGTATAATATAAGTATGTTAAAATGCTGATTTGTGCTGAATTTTGCTGAATTCAGCACTTTGGGTGAGTTTTAGGCACTTTCTAGCACTTAAACTATCACCTAGAAAAACAGTTTTGTGATCCTTACTTTCCTACACTCTATACTAGTGTAGTACTTAGTTTCTAGCCCATACTGGGTCTCAAAACACTGTCTGTCTATGTGTTGAGTTTTGTCAGCATTTGCTGATTTATCCGTTTACTGTGCTAACTGTGCTTTGTGCATCATTTATGTCAATATGTTTGCATGCAGTAATGATATGACATTCTGCAATATGTGATGCACATGTGAATATAATACAGTAATCAGAAAGCAGTTAATTGTAATTTCAGCATAGTCATTAAGCACTAATCAAGATTAATTAATTGTACGGATATCTGGATTTTTGACAGTTGTCACATTCTCCCCCCGTTAAGAAAATTTCGTCCCGAAATTTTAAGCTTTGCTACTAGCAGCAGGGGTGTTAGGGAATAAATGCGGGTATTTTGCTTTCATGCGGTCCTCACGCTCCTAAGTGAACTATGGGTCGTGACGTGCGTTCCATCGAACCTTAACAAGTTTAACACTACTCCTCTGAGTTTTGTTAACTTTCCAATCAGTAACCTCAACAGGTTCTTCGGTGAAGTGGAGTGTGTCGTCAATGTGAACTTCGTCAGCGGGTATAACCACTGTTTCTTGAGTTGGACTCTTTTTCAGATTAGATACATGGAATGTATCATGAACACTATTCAGTTCCGCAGGTAGTTCCAACTTGTATGCTACAGGACCAATTCTTTCCAGGATTTTGAACGGTCCAATAAATCATGGGTTTAACTTTCCACGCTTCCCAAAGCGTGCCACACCTTTCCAAGGTGAAACTTTCAACAAAACCATATCTCCCACTTCAAACTCCAAAGGTTTCCTTCTTTGGTCCTCATAGCTCTTCTGTCGGTCACGAGCCGCCTTAAGGCGCTCTCGGATCTGCATTATCTTATCTGTCGTTTCTTGGACCAATTCGGGACCAACTAGCTGTCTATCACCTGCATCTGCCCAGCACAGCGGCGATCGACACTTTCGCCCGTAAAGAGCTTCAAACGATTCAGTTTGAATGCTTGTATGGTAGCTGTTATTATAGGAGAATTCAACCAAAGGTAGGTGAGTGTCCCAACTACCACCTAAATCCATCACACAAGCACGCAGCATGTCTTCTAACGTCTGAATTATTCTCTCGCTCTGACCGTCTGTCTGTGGGTGAAATGCGGTGCTCAAATTCAACTGTGAACCAAACGCTTCCTTGAAGGATTGCCAAATCCTTGATACAAATCTTCCGTCTCTGTAAAAAAATAATCGAGATAGGCACTCCATGACGTACAACTATCTCCCTTAGGTACAGCTCAGCTAGCTTACCCGTGTTATCCTTTTCTCTGATTGGCAAAAAGTGTGCAGATTTTGTCAGACGGTCTACGATTACCTAAATCGTATCATGACCTCTGGGTGTCTTGGGCAACTTGGTTATGAAGTCCATTGAAATCTAATCCCATTTCCACATGGGTATCTCAGGTTGTTGCAAAAGACCTGAAGGCTTCTGATACTCGGTCTTTACCTTGGCACAAGTCAAACATTTTCCGACATAAGTTGGAATATCACCTTTTAGTCTTGGCCACCAGTAGAAATCCTTCAAATCTTGGTACATCTTGTCTGATCCGGGATGGATAGAGTACCTCGATTTATGAGCTTCGTCAAAGATAACATTTCTAAGACCACCAAAGAGGGGAACCCAAATTCGTTTCATGAAAAACAATGTTCCTTCCTCATTGGGTACCAACTGGTTCTCCATCCCATAGAGATATTCATCCTTAAGATTCTCATTCTTAAGAGCTTCTCTCTGTGCAGCACGGATGTGCAACGAGAGGTCTGTCTGTATAATCATCTCCAAAGCCCTAACCCTTATGGGCTTAATCCTCTCTTTTCAACTCAAGGTGTCTGCTACCACATTCACCTTTCCTGGGTGATATTTGATTTCATAATCATAATCGTTTAACAGCTCCACCCATCGGCGTTGTCTCATATTAAGCTCTTTCTGGTCGAATATGTGTTGTAAGCTCTTGTGATCTGTAAAGATCGTACAGCGCGTACCATACAGATAATGTCGCCAAATCTTTAATGCAAACACCATTGCGCTTAATTCCAAATCATGTGTGGTGTAGTTCTTTTCATGAATTTTCAATTGGCGTGAAGTATAAGCGATAACCTTCTGTCGCTGCATCAGCACACAGCCTAATCCCTGTCGCGAAGCGTCACAGTATACCCCGAAGTCATCGGTGCCTTCGGGTAGGGATAATATAGGTGCGTCGCAAAGCTTATTCTTAAGCAACTGAAAAGCTTCTTCCTGCTTGTCTCCCCATTCATACTTCTTGTATTTTTGAGTAAGGGAGGTCAGCGGTTGAGCGATTTTAGAAAAATCCTTAATGAATCTGCGGTAATACCCAGCTAAACCTAGAAACTGGCAGATCTCGGTTGGTGTCTTCAGAGTTTCCCAATTCTTAATCGCCTCGATCTTGGTGGGATCCACATGGATTCCATCTTCATTCACTACATGACCGAGGAACTGTACCTCACGCAACCAGAACTCGCACTTCGAGAACTTAGCATACAGCTTCTCATTCTTGAGCAACTCTAAAATAGCTCTAAGGTGTTGTTCATGCTCTTCCTTCGTCCTTGAGTAAATCAAAATATCGTCGATAAACACAATCACGAATTTATCGAGATATGTCTTGCAGACTCTGTTCATCAAATCCATAAATACTGCTGGCGCGTTTGTCAAACAAAACGGCATCACTAGAAACTCGTAATGTCCATAACGAGTCCTGAAGGCAGTCTTCGGTATACTCTCTTCTTGAATTCACAGCTGGTGATAGCCTGATCGAAGATCGATCTTGGAGTAGTAACTCGAACCTTGAAGTTGATCGAGGAGATCATCAATCCTCGGCATGGGATACCGATTCTTGATGGTTAACTTGTTTAGCTCGCGGTAGTCTATGCACATACGAAAACTACCGTCCTTCTTCTTGACAAATAAAACTGGAGCTCCCTGGAGTTGCGTCGACAATTCTTGCATCTCGGAAGGTGCAAGTCGGTAAGGTGCCTTGGCTACAAGCGCGGCGCCTGGAACCAAGTCAATATGAAATTCAACTTGTCATTGAGGCAGAAATCCTGGCAAGTCTTCGGGGAAGACTTCAGGATATTCCCTCACAACTGGGATATCTTCCAGCTTCAGCTCTTCGACTTCTTTATCCACAAAGTGCGCCAAGAAGGAAACACATCCTTTCTGCAAAAACTTTTGGGCCTTCAAACAACTGATAATCCTTAAAGGCGCATCATGCTTCTCTCCATGCACTACAATCGTCTCTCCATTCGCCATCGGAATGCGAATGATCTTCTCGTGGCATACGATCTCAGCTCGGTTGCTCGACAACCAATCCATTCCAACTACCACATCAAAGCTTCCCAGCCCGACTGGCAGAAGATCCAGCGTAAACTCATGCTCTCTGAGCTCTATTATATAACCTCTAATTACTTCATTTGCTTCTACTAGCTTTCCATTAGCTAGTTCTATCGAGTATGAAATATCTAGCTTACTGGCCACCAACCCAAGTATATTCTTAAATTCTAGGGATACGAAGCTATAATCGGCACCAGTATCAAACAGTATAGATGCAAAGTGTTGGTTGATAGGGAACGTACCCGTGACTACGTTCGGATCCTGGCGAGCTTCCCTAGCTCCAATGTTAAAGACTCTCCCCTGAGCTTGGTTGTTCTTTGGGCAATCTCTCTTGAAATGCCCGACATCTCCGCAACTAAAGCATCCTTGCTTGTTTCCAGTACCACCACGATTACCATTACCGCCATTTCCTCCTTGATTGCGGTTCCCGTAACCATTTCCACCATGGTTTCAATTTCCATTACCACCACCTCTCTGACCATTATTCCCACAACCGGCTCCATACCAACATGTCTCCTTGGCATGGCCAACTTTTCCACACGTCTCACATTTTCCAGCTCGGCATCGTCCAGCGTGATGAAATTGACACACATCACATTTGGGCAAGGTGCCCATATATCCTTTTCCTCTAACCTCAGCACCAGAAGTAGCAGCACCAGTCCTAACCTCGGCTGGTGGATTCACATCTCTCTTCTTGTTACCACTGTTGTTGTTCCCTTGGGTACCTTTCTTGAAGTTCGAGAACTTCCTTTTGTTCTCGCCTGACGACTCAACATGAGTCTCCTTTTTCTTCTCATCAGAGACTAAAAACTTGTTCAGCCTAATCGCTTCTTCAGTTAATGCCACACTCAGATCAATGGCCTCAGTGATCGTTGGAGGCTTCGATGTCGTCACCATGCTCATGATTTGGGGTGCCAATCCCCAAATAAAACGCTCGATTCGCTTGAACTCCGGTTCAACCATGTAAGGAACTACGCAAGATAGGTCATGGAATCTCTGTACATACTCAACAATCTTTGGACCATCCATCTTTAGATTCCAGAACTAGGTTTCCAACTTCTGAATCTCAGCCCTTGAACAGTACTTCTTGCGCATAAGTTCTTTCATCTCGTCCCACGTCATAGCATATACAGCTTCCTCTCCTAATGTCTGAACCTGAAGGCTCCACCATGATAGAGCTCCGTCTAGGAAAAGTCCAGAAATGTAGGTGACCTGGTGCTCAGGCTCACACTTGCTCATCCGCAGCACAAAATCTATTTTCTCAGCCCATCTAACGAAAGCTACAGCACCTCCAGTGCCGTCAAAGTCCAGAGGCTTGCAGTCAAGGAACTGCTTATAAGTACAACCTGTACAAGCATAATTATTCCCAAGGCATTAGCAAAGCACACATGGAAATGTCCAAACATATTGTAATGTGTCTTAGGTGACTCAAACATTACCAGTTGGGGGATTATTTCCATTGTTACCGCTGCTATGCTCTGAGCGAAAGGCTTCATGTTGTGCGATTGCTTGTGAAATCCGTTCTTGCAGTTCAACCTCTGTTGTGGGCAACTGATTGTTTCTTCGAGGAGGCATCTTCTATAAAGAAGATTGTATAGGTCAGGTCATATGTATATAATAAGTAGTATGTGTATAATAGTGTTTATCATAACAGTTAAGCATGCAATCATAGCATAAGCAAGTAAATTAACAACGTAATTAATGAGAACATTACGATTGAGCTTTCATTAATCATCGACCACAAATACAGTTACATGTTTTACAAAGTGTCACATCAAAAGGGACTACAGGGTCACACTACCCTTGCCAAAATGTCTATCAGTCTACAACAGTCATATAATCAAAAAGTGGTCTCCAAAAGGCTTCGCAAGCTAGGCTCAATAGCGGTGCTCTCATCAAAAGCAAGCTACCTACATAAAACCAAAAACCGGCTATGCTAATGGTGGCGGAGGAGGAGGTGGAGGAAAAAAAGCAAGCTGCGCACATGCGCTAGCTCCTCCTCAAGATCATAAACGTGTCATGACAGATAACTGATCTGCTGCCCCATGGTGAGAAATCGAACATCAAAATCTGGATAAGGCAAAAGAGGAGCAGGTGGAGTCGCAAAAGGTGACGGACATGAACAAGGTGGAGGACGTGGAATCCTCTCAAGCTCCCTAACTCTACGACTCATGATCTCATACTGAAGCTGTAATGACAGGAGTAACTTATCCCGCATGTAACCAGTAAAGTGCGAGGGATGGTAGGGATAAAAAATCGACATGGTATAGGGTGGGAACCATATGAGTGGCTCGCCTGGTGGTGAAGAAGTAAAATGAGCAGTAGATGTATACTGAGGCATGTGGGAAAAAGCTGCTGATACATGTGGATCATGGCTAGGCTGCTGACTAGAAGGGCCTTCCCCTGGACGGGGTGCGGGTATGTCCTGCAAGAAAGTGACAGGTAGGTTGGTGCGGTGAACATCGGACTCAATCGGGTGAAAAGGAGCATCATCAACAGGTGTAGGTGCTAGTGGGGGAGTGACTGGCTCAATAATAGGAGGGTCAGCGGGTGCAGGAACTGGATCTGGTATAAGTGGTGCAATGTCAGGTATGCCAAATGGGATAGGGTCATGATCAGGCACATGCTCAGGTGCTGGCATCGGCTCAGGATCAGTGGGTGCTTCAACAGGCTGATCGTCGGGAACAAAGTCTAGCTCAAGTCCAGGCTCAACGTCATGTGGAGGTATCGGTGCAGCTGACATAGCTGTATCGTCATCAGTATCAGTGGCGTAACGTCGCAGTTCCACTGCATGCAAAGCGGAGGATGACACAGACTCAAAGGAATCTGGAACAGAATGATCAGATGAAACCTCAATAATAGGAATCTCAACGAGAGGAACAACAATGACATCCTCAGCTAAAACTCCATCACCCTGGGCATCATCAGGGGGACCATCAACAAAAAGATCGACATCATCATCAGACAAGTCATCAAAAGGCAAATCCTCGAAAGGAAAGGCCGCAAGAGGCAAAGGGGCGAGGATTGGTGCCACGACGTGCTCACCATCGGGATGTCCGAGGATGAGATGGTCCTGGGCAGGAATAAGAATAAGAAAGGGATCCTCGTTGGGGATACCATCAGCATGCGATAAATCATCGCCAAAGTCGGGCAGCGCAAAAGGCTGAAAATCGTCGTCGTCATCCGACATCATCTCCGGGTCACTCTCGGTATCAGAGGTAAAGATCTCCGGCTCTGGGACGATCTCATCATCAGAAACAATGGCCATGGGGTCGACAGTATCAGACAGTCCACTCTCAGACGAGGACATAGTGTCTGTAACAAAACAATCACAACATGTGCACATATATCAACAACCATCATTAAGCATGTAATTAATAACAATGTAATCACGTATCCGTCCTAGTCTTCCCAGACTATCCCACCCAATCTCCCAGACTGAACTTACCCAGTCTCCCAGACTAAACCGCCTAGTCTCTCAGACTAAACCTCTCAGTTTCTCAAACTGAACTACCCAGTCTCTCAGACTGAACCACCCAGTCTCCCAGACTAAACTGCCTAGTCTCTCAGACTAAACCTCTCAGTTTCTCAAACTGAACTACCCCGTCTCTCAGACTGAACCACCCAGTCTCCCAGACTGAACCATAAACATAAACTTTGAAATGTGTTTCGTGTCTTTAGTTTGTAAAAATGTTTGTTTCCTGGAACTGGGCGTTTCGTGTATGCAACGAAAACATGTTGTAAAATATTTTCGTGAGAGCCCTAATGATTGTAGTCTAGACTCGAGAAGGAATCCTAGTTCGCTACAATCGAAGCTCTGATACCAAGCTGTCACACCCTGACTTTTGCGGAAGTGTGATTATGGTGTGACTTTCTTAATACCATTGCATTCAATCATAACAACAACTATATGATAAAACCATAGATTTGACATCCATTAAATAAGTTTGAAAACATCACAAACATCATTGATTAAACATAGACTTCAAATTCAAGTTATACAAACCATACGAATTGTTTAGGAGTTCACTAAGGATTCTTCAAAAGACTTTCAATAAAAACGGGTTTTGGTAGATGTGTCTCGTCCAGGAGTAAAACACACCAACCAAACCCTAAGACAACGGATGACATCCTTTATTCTTAACGCAGCCTGAAACATTCAACGCCCTCCAGATCCACTTTCTTAATTTCCTGAAATACATGTATTTTGAAAAATATCAACAAAAGTTGAGCGAGTTCATGTGTTTGTTTGTGTGTATGAAATAAACCTTGTAAACATTGTATGTATGTATGTTTGTAAATCCCGGTATGAAAGCAAAACAAGGAAACAGATCGATTAATGGTTTGCAAGGCCATTAACATGCGTGCAACGGCGTAGGAAGGCTCAAACCTAGCAAATTTTGTACCGGGCCTCCGGCTGTAAGACATAGTCACCTCATGGGCCAAACCCCGGTCCACATGGGTGTGGGCTCGCTACACCCAACTAGACCTATCACTCATGCCCCTCGGTCCTAACATGAGGATTAATGGTCTTAAGAGTGCGCCTACCCATTCACATGATCTACTATACTTTCCAAAGCTAACCATACCAATTGTAATTGTATGTAATCCTTTTGTAACATGTACTTCACCCCCGAAGTTATAAAACAAAACAGTTTATAGAAAAGGGGGACATGAACTCGCAGTCTTGCGTCTTCGCACCGTAACTCAAAGCTCCGCCTAGCGTATACAACTACCTACAACGTACTAATGTCTATTAGACGAACGGGTCGTGCCTTGATATAGTATTAGTGTCTTTGAGTTACGTCTCTTCATTCCTTTGATATTATTCCAAGTTATATAATTATTTGTCAAAACAATTAATATTTTAACATAAATTATATTTATTGAATTTTGGAATAATTGTTAAACAATATTATTGGAATAATATTTTCCAAGTATTTATACTTGTATCTGTTGTTTGTCTAAGAAAATATATATTTCGTAGTAAAAAATAATATATCTTCTAAAAATTTCAAGAAATATATATTTCATACTTTCCAAAAATAATATATTTTTCCTTGTCAAAAATATGATATATTTTTGTAGAAATTGTAAAAGAAATCATATTTTCATTCCCTTAGTGTCCAAAATATGAATTACCAAAATATTCACGTGAATATTATTTCCGAAATATTTTGTGAGTTATATTCCTTTGTTCGGTTTCAACAATATTTTATATAAGTATGTATATTTATTCCTTGAAATTTTGGTAATATTTTGGATGGTAATTCTTGGTATTTTGTGAGTTGTATTATTTCAAGTCTTAAAATAACATAACTAATGCACAAAGTATACAAATAATCACACATATGTGTCTTTAATGTATATATATATATATTCAAAATATATATATTTAGCCACTTTTATTTATAAAAACCAACCTCCAATATTTGTATTTTTGTAACCAAAATCTATGGCAAAGTTTATGTAACAATTTATGGTTTAAAATACACTTTTAAATATTTGTTTAAAAATATTTTTCTAAGTGTCTATATTTTTAGAAAATTTTGCCATAGTTTCCTCTAAAAATGGAGGTTTCCATGCTTTCAAGCATATCATTTTCTTTTGTAAAAATCATCACAATCAATTTACAATCAGTTGGCTGTGGTGATGATGATGTGGTTTAGTCTAAGATAATGGTGCTGGTGACTTTGTTTGGGAGATCTAGAGAGAGAGAGAGAGAGAGAGAGAGAGATGATAGTGAGAGAGTGTGTGAGAGTATGTGTAGAGTGTGTATATATATATATATATATAGGGGACCACTAAAATGAGAACCACCTCCAGTTGTAAGAACCGTGAGAACTTTTTGATCCGGGGTGAGTTGGACCAATTTTTTTTTCAAAAACGTAGATGCATGTATTATAAACACATTTGAAAAAAAAATTCAAAAAAAAATGTCGTGTGTGTAGTTTTGAACACCACAAGTTTGTGTTTACGGGTACCGTAAATTTTAAATAAAATTTACGGGTCCCGTAAACGCAAACTTTGGGTGCACAAAACTCTTAGCCGATGTATATTCCCAGCAGAAGATCTCCAGAAGATTTTTTTTGAAATTTTTTTTACAAATGTGTTTATAATACATGCATCTACATTTATGAAAAAAAAATTTGGTCCACCTCGCCCCGTACGGTGTAGCTCTCACGGTTCTTACAACTGGAGGTGGTTCTCATTTTAGCGGTCCCCTATATATATATATATACATATATATGTATATATATATATATACATATATATATATATGAATAAAAGAACAAAATATGTTTTTTGGATCAAAATGGCAAATACCAAACTATTAACTGTGAGTTAACTGACATTTTTTAACGAAGTTAGTGAGTTGGATCAAAATGGCAACAAAAAGGAAAAGTCAGGGACCCAGATGCGAAAAAAAACTATTTGGACTAAAATGGCAAATTTAGACAAAACTCAGGGACTAAAATGGCAATTTACTCAAACTTATATTTTAACTTGGTTTCTTTAGAATAATCCATGAAATATTTAGATCTACAAGATTAACAATATACTTTGATCATTACTTTACAAGAAAACATTATGTTTCTTTCAAGTTCATGCTTTATGTGTGGATGATCCATCATCCTACAACAATTTCTATTTTCACATCTTGCTAGATTATGTTTTTAATCATGATCTAGCAAGATCATATGATGATCAACATTACTTCTACAAATAATCAATAATCAACAAGCATAACAATTCATATTCATCAAGATTACTTCACATTTTAAGCTTATGTTCATATTTACTTCTCATTATCTTTAGTGTTCTTCAAGATTAGTTACTTGTAACATCTTTTAACCTACTAAAATAGAAGTAAAATGGAGTGTTTAAGGATCTTACCACTAGCTCAAGGCTATGGATGATTCAAGAGTAGAAAATGAGTGGATAAAAGCAAATAGAGAAGGTCCTTTAGCTTCCAAAGCCACCAATGTGACACTCTAGGTTTTCCTGAGCATCCATCTGGTACTGGCACTATGTGTACGTATATTATTAAATGAAAGTTGCGTTTTATGTTGATGAGCTATGTGATTCTTGTATTAAGCTATGTGTATGAAGTATATATATATATGTGTGTGTGTGTGTGTATTAGTAAGCCGAGACCGCAAGGACCCGACTCGAGACCACCCGGTCTCGAGTGACCCACATCAGTTGGGCCGCAACCCCTTTAGCCCATTCGAGAACCCATTAGAGTGCACCGACTTGGGGCTAGTATATAACCCATGTTGATAGCCAACTTTTCCACTTTTCAATCATCATTCCCTCACACTCACTCTCACACACTCTCCTTCACTCTCTCAACAAAACCCTAGCAATATCACTCTCCCCTTTTGTCTCGGATCAATAGTAGCAAATCAAGCTCTTGTTCTAGCTCGTATTCTAAGCTAGGAGGCCGCCTTTCGGCTGATTTCACAACACTCTCACACTCGAACACCATCCGGTTAGTGTTTCACACTATTTGATATTGTGATGCTTGTTTGTTTGAACTGTGTTGCCTATGCTTCCGCTACTTACTTAAACTACCATTTGAACTTAAAACTTTTGAACTTTAATTATGGTATTTACTGACCCTTGTGGTTGGTGAACATTATTACTATTATTAATTGAATGCTCAGTATAATTGGTGGTTGGATCCTGGTCAGTCACACTCCTCGCGGTAGTACTCCGCACGTGGGTTTGAGGGTGTGACAGATTGGTATCAGAGCCATTGGTTATAGTGAACTCGGTTTTAAAAAGAAAGTGCAAGGCTCAACGTATTAGACCTCATGGCTCGGACTTATGTTTACTTGCTTGTTTATTTTATGTCTATGCTCTACTATACGTACTAGTGTGCCTAGTTAGATGTATACACCTCCCTCTTCTATCTCATTCTCGCTACATTACGACATCGCCCTCATATTGTGTTTTCTGGTTATGAAGACAATGAGTGGACGTGGAAGAGGAAACGTTAACATGACTCAGGCTCAGTTCACTAACCTGATCAACACGATGGCTGCAGCTTTCGCAGCTCACCCTGGAGGTAAAATCGTTATTTTAGGATGTTTAGATACTACCCCCGCATTGTCTTTTCACCCCTAAACCTATTCGCTTCGCTTCTCGCAACAGGTCAGCATGCGGCTGCGCAACCACGTGTTTGTACTTTCAAAACCTTCATGGATTACAAGTCTCTCCCTTTCAATGGCACTAAGGGTGCCATAGGCCTTCTACACTGGATTGAGAAGGCCGAAGATATCTTTGCTGTCTGCGAGTGTCCCCCTGCTAATTGGGTGAAATTTGCTACTGGTACGCTTGAAGGAAACGCACTTTCATGGTGGAAAGCGCAGATTTAGATGCTTGGTTTGGAAACTGCTAATGCTACTGCGTGGGAGGATTTCAAGAACATGATCAAGGAAGAGTACTGCCACAGGGATGACATTCACAAACTCAAAAATGAGTACTTTGAGCTTAAGATGGCTGGATCAAAGATTGAGACCTACCCCAAGCAGTCCAACGACTACGCTGCTCTCTGCCAAACATGTCTCGACCTGTTTATCGAAGGATCTAATTGTACATCAAAGGGTTGGCTCCAGAAATCCAGAGCTTGGTCACTTCAGCTAACCTCACTACCATTCAGCTAGTCATCCGTCTTGCTCACAAACTCACTGATCAGGATGTGGAACAGGGCAAGCTGCCCAAAAGGATCAGTGCTACTACTGGAACTTCTAGTGATAACAAGCATAAGTGGGATGGAAATCAGGGTAAGGATGCTAGCTCCACTCAGGCCCCAACTCAGCAAAGGAAAACTGAAAACAACAAGGGCCCTCAGCAACAAGGTGGCTACCGAGGAAACCACCCCAAGTGTAACAAGTGTAACCGACACCACAGTGGGCCATGTGGCAAAAGTCAGTGTCAGCGATGCAACAAGATGGGGCATGAAGCCAAAGACTGCAGGAGCCAGCTTCCAGCCAGGCAGAATCAGCAACAACCACAGCAACAACAGCAGCAAGGAAACAACCGTGGATGCTTCAAGTGTGGAGCAACGGGGCACATGCGAAGGGATTGCCCTGAACTGAACCAGAACCGCAATAACAACCAGGGTGCTGGAAACAACGATCCAAACAACAACAATGCTGGAAATGGTGCAAGAGGAAGGGTTTTCGTGATTGGAGCTGGAGAAGCTAGGAATGATCCCAACATTGTAGCGGGTAAGTTCCTACTCGATGATCGTTATGTTTATGTATTGTTTGATTCTGGAGTCGATGCTAGCTATGTATCCCTACATATTAGTAAGAAGCTTAAGCGTACGCCTACGTTGTTAAGTTCTAAGCATACCGTCGAGTTAGCAAATGGTAGCAACATCGAGGCCTCACACGTGATAAGTAACTGCAAACTAGTGTTGTCTGGTCAGACCTTTAGCATCGATCTTTTCCCTATCGTTCTCGGAAGCTTCGACGTCATCATTGGTATGGATTGGTTATCCAAACATCGGGCTGAAATTCTCTGTCAAGAGAAAATGGTTCGTATTCCTCGTCGTTTTGGCAAACCCCTCATCGTCCAAGGTGACAAATGCGGAGAAGTCACAGGTATCATCTCGTTCTTAAAGGCCCAGAAGTGTTTGCAAAAGGGGCACACCGCTATCTTAGCACTTGTCACCGACACACAAGAAAAGGAAAAGAGGATCGAAGATTTTCCAGTCGTACGCGACTACCCCGAAGTATTTCCTGAAGAATTACCTGGACTCCCTCCTCACCGCCAGGTCGAATTTCAAATCGAGCTAACTCCTGGAGCGGCACCTATAGCTCGTGCGCCTTATCGACTAGCCCCCGCTGAACTAAAGGAACTTTCTACGTAACTGCAAGAACTTCTGGGTAAAGGATTTATCCGTCCTAGTTCATCACCCTAGGGAGCACCAGTGCTCTTTGTCAAGAAGAAGGATGGCACATTCCGCATGTGCATCGACTATCGTTGAACAAGGTTACCATCAAGAACCGTTACCCACTCCCACGTATCGACGATCTATTCGACCAGTTGCAAGGATCAAGCTAAGATCGATTTGCGATCAGGTTATCATCAGCTAAGAGTCCGCGATGAAGACATCTCCAAAACCGCGTTCAGAACTCGTTATGGTCACTACGAGTTTCTCGTCATGCCCTTTGGGATGACCAACACGCCTGCGATTTTTATGGATCTCATGAACCAAGTGTGTAAGCCTTACCTCAACAAGTTTGTGATTGTGTTCATCGACGACATCCTGATTTACTCAAAGAGCCAAGAAGAGCATGAACAACACCTGCGTCTTATTCTCGAGCTCCTTCGTAATGAGCAACTGTACGCCAAGTTCTCAAAGTGTGACTTCTGGCTTCGAGAAGTCCATTTCCTTGGGCACGTGGTCAATAAGGATGGAATTCACGTCGACCTAGCTAAGATCGACTCTATAAAGAATTGGCCTACACCGAAGACTCCGACCGAAGTTCGCCAATTCTTGGGACTGGCAGGATACTATCGTAGATTCATCAAGGGATTTTCGAAGATCGCTCAACCTCTCACGACTCTCACTCAGAAGGGTATTGCTTACAAGTGGAATGAGGCTCAGGAGTCTGCCTTTCAGAAGCTAAAGGATAACCTTTGTAGTGCTCCTATTCTCTCGTTACCTGAAGGTACCGACGACTTTGTGGTTTACTGCGACGCGTCTATTCATGGGCTCGGTTGCGTGTTGATGCAACGTGAGAAAGTTATCGCCTACGCTTCTCGACAACTCAAGATTCACGAAAGGAACTACACGACGCACGACTTGGAACTCGGAGCGGTCGTTTTTGCACTCAAGATTTGGAGGCATTACTTGTACGGTACCAAGTGCACAATTTACACCGATCACAAGAGTCTCCAGCAAATTTTGGAACAGAAGGAGTTGAACATGAGGCAACGTAGATGGGTAGAACTCCTTAACGACCACGAATGCGCAATCAAGTATCATCCAGGCAAGGCCAATGTTGTGGCCGACGCCCTCAGCCGTAAAGAAACTAAACCTAAGCGTGTACGTGCGTTACAACTTACCATTCACTCTGATCTTCCTATTCAGATACGAAATGCACAGGTTGAAGCATTGAAAGCAGAGAACATCAGGGCCGAGTCCCTACGAGGATCGAGGAAACGGTTATAACAAAAGGAAGACGGCGCTTACTATGTGACAGGGCGCATTTGGGTTCCACTCTATGGAAATCTACGTGAGCTTGTGATGGATGAAGCACACAAGTCTCGTTACTCGGTACATCCTAGTTCGGATAAGATGTACCACGACCTCAAGACTACATATTGGTGGCCTAGTATGAAAGCCAACATAGCAACCTACGTTAGCAAATGCTTGACCTGTGCTAGAGTCAAGGTCGAATATCAGAAGCCGTCGGGCTTGTTGCAACAACCAGAGCTGCCAACATGGAAATGGGAGCAAATTTTCATGGATTTCGTCACAGGCTTACCTAGGTCCCAGAGCGGGATCGATACTATTTGGGTCATCGTGGACCGCCTAACCAAGTCGGTACACTTCCTCGCGATCAAGGAAACCGATAAGTACTCGAAGCTTGCTGCAATCTACTTGAAAGAGATAGTTGCTAGGCACGGGGTGCCAATCTCTATCATTTCTGATCGTGACCCACGCTTTACATCAAAGTTATAGCAAGCTACCCATAGATCTTTTGGCTCACGTCTGGACATGAGCATTGCTTCCACCCACAGACCGATGGTCAAACGGAAGGTACCATCCAAACTCTCGAAGACATGCTGAGAGCATGTGTTATTGATTTTGGAAACGGGTGGGAACGACACTTACCGTTGGTAGAGTTCTCCTACAACAACAGCTACCACACCAGCATCCAGGCAGCACCCTTTGAGGCATTGTACGGTCGTAAATGCCGATCACCTCTGTGTTGGGAAGAAGTTGGCGAAAGCCAAATTACTGGCCCGGAACTTGTAGTCGAGACTACGGAAAAGATTGCCCATGTTGGTGCATTCATCTGTCGTCTTCGTCTTATGTCGAGTTTCGGGTTCGTTGCGAAGTTGTTCAAGCATGATGTCATGATGACATCATCAAAGTGACATCATCAATGACATCATCACAAGAAGACAAAAGCATTTATGTTGAAGTAATTAGTGATTTTGTTCATTTGTCATATTCTGATTTCGTTCTTATGTAAAATGATGATTTCGCTCATTAGTCAAAGGTGATTTCGATTATATGGCATGTGGATGATTCCGCTTTTGTGTCATGTCACTATAAGCGAAATCAACAACCTATAAATAGGGTCGTATGAGCGGAATCACATAAGAGTGAGAGGTGTGTTCTTCCGGTTAGCCACGAAGTGCTGCCGAAGTGTTGATTTGTTTGTAAACGTCATTCAGATTAATAGAATCAACATATTAAAGTGAATTCTCGCTAAATTGTACTCGGTTTGTCTGTTTCCGCCGTTCAAACTGAGATAAACTCTTCTACGCGACTCGTTTAGGTCCGAATTCGATCCTACAATTGGTATCAGAGCTAGTGAAGAAGAGTTCTACACAATTCAGCCGATAATTCTGTTTCTACACCATTTCTTTTTCAAAAATCAAAATTTATTACGGTCAGAATCGGTTCAGTCTTACATATCTTGCTCGAAATTCTGTATTGACAAAGCCTTGAAAGTTTCAAAGATAAAATCGACTTAAAACTCTGTAATTTTATGATTTCGCTCTTGAGGACTCGTACATTTGATGATGTCAGCAGCCATTTAGTCTTGATTTCGCTCTTATGTCACAAAATTTGTGTTGATTTCGCTGATATGTACAAGTAGATTTCGCTTTTGTGTCACTTGAGGTATCGCTTTTGTGACAATCTTGGGATTTCGCTTATAGTGACAACAATGGTTTCATTTTAGTGACACTTAGGAATTCACGTGATTGTTCATCTAGTATTGTGAAACATTAAACGAGGATGTCAGGTTGTGTCGGATAATCAGAATTGCATGTGTTGTTTGCCGAGTTTGCATGTGAACACATTTAAAGGATCAATGGTGTCAGCTTGCATGTGAAACATAAGTCGAATTGATGATTGTCGGTTAAAAGATCATATCTGTCCATTAAACAAACACGTGTGAATCACTGCAGTTTCATGTGATAGTATTTGATACATTTGAGGGTCACGTGTTATAGCTGGTAGTTCTATTTGTGTCAGCCTTTAACAGATAGCGGCCCAATCACGTATCATATTCTATTATTGTTGTCGGTTCAGTGGACTTTGAGGCCCAATCATTATTCAACAACAAAAGAAATTGTTATTACTGGTTTGCATGTGAACAAGAAGTCAGGCCCGTCACGTGATTAAAAAGATTGCGGCCCAATCATATTCTTTGGATTTTAGTGTTGTCAGCACAAGATATAGTTTTTAAAATGTCCAAGATACATGATGGCAGTCCACGTGAAGTAATATCTTGCATATGAATATCTTGGTTCAATAGATTGTTGGTGATAAAGTCTTTGTCGGCAATTGTGTTCAATTTCCAATACAAGTTTCATTATTTGTCATTTGGGCCTAGAATTACCGAAACATGGATTTTGAAGAGGAAATAGCGTATTATTATTATGAATCTCAGCAGTATATTCCGATAAAGCAAGAAGGAGAAACAGTCTCAGCAAAAGAAGTTGTTGAAAAAGGTCCGGTTTTTGATCATTCGTCTGATGAAGAGAGTGACAATTATGAAGAGGAAATCCGGAAACTTGAATATCTTAAACAACAACTTCCATCTGATCAACGTAGTGGAAAGTTATTTTATGCCAATAAAATTGAAAAATTGAAAGAAAAACAAGATGCAAAAAGAAAGAATCAAAAGGCAGTCATTGTTAAAGAAGAGATCAGAGCTGAGAAGATTGAACAAGTTCCATTGGTCAAGATTGAGAAAGTAGAATCTGAAAAACCTGTATCTGTGAGTCCTGAACCAGAGTTAAAGAAAGAGGTTGCAGAAGACGCACCTATCTTTGATCATTCATCAGAAGAAGAGAGTAAGGATGAAAGTGTTCATGAGGAAAAGAAACAGGTTGAAAATATTTCAGCTTTAAAGGTTAAGACAAAAGCTGATGATAAACAGATTCTTGTTTTGCTGAAAAATTGTGAGAAGTTGACGTCTGAAAATGACAAACTCTTGAAGAATGTAGAGAGTTTGTCATTAGAAAACAAAAATCTTAAAAAATCAGAAAATGTGTTGAAAAATAAAATACACAATTTGGAAAATGAAAAAGTAAAAATTGAGAAAGATTTTCAAAGTCAAATAAAAATTTTAGAAGATGAGAGAGATTTATTTGGTAAAAACAATCTTGAAAAACAGATTGCAATCAATTCTCATCTTGAAAAGATTATTCGACTTGAAAAAGAAGCAGAATATGCTCAAAAGAAAATCAAGGAATGGGAAGAAAAGTTGAAGGTGTTTGTGAATACTTCAACTATTCCTTGCCCAAAATCTGTTAATTCAGATCCAATAAGTGACGATGTCACAAACTTTGACAAAGTCAAAGTTGAAGATTGTGATGAGAAAACTGATGATGAAGTTGAAAAAAGAAAAATATTTTTGAAATTAAATGAAATGTTTAAAGAAACTGTTTTACATTCTACTGAAAAAGGTGAATGCTCAACGCAAAAACCTGTAAAGAAGAATGTGGAACAAAAACAAAAAGAGAAAATTTTGAAAAATGTTCAAAAAGATAATAAAAGCTCATCAGATCGATCATCCAATCGCAATGAAAAATTACAAAAATCGAAAAATGAAAATTCAAAAATTGTTGGCAATAAGTGGTGCAGGTCGGACCACAGTGCTCAAAAGTCAAATCCAGCAATCAAGAGGAGCAAGGAATATCACCAAGCCAAACAGTGCTTTGATTTGAGCATTTGGACTGAAAATGGTGATTGGTACGATAACAGAGTGTGTTACTGATGTGGTTATCAAGGACACATTGCTGTTAACTGCCAAAGTTGGAATTATGAGACGAGAAGATGCTTTAACTGCAATATCAGAGGTCACATTGCCAGAGATTGCCCAAGGAGATCAAATGAAAGATTGAGGGTTAATTCTCAGAAGATGGCAAAGAAATCAGTCAATGTCAAGCCCAAAGAACAGAAGGTTCAAGAATCTAAAGTTCAAGAAACGAAAGTGAAGCTTTCTCAGGGGCAGAAAGACAGACTGAGGAAGAAGAGAAAGAAGGCTAGAGAGTATCTAGAGAAGATTTTGTCTTCGGGTTCATCTGTTGGTAAAAATAAGAGTTCTGATGAATCGACTTCCTCGATTGCAAAGTCAAGAAAGACGAATTCATCAGATACAAATTTGAGGATGAAAGAAGAAAAGAAGAAGAAGAAGAAGAAGAAGAAGAAGAAGAAAATGGTCGGCGATGAATCTGATGTGTCAAAGTCAGACAAGCCACCATCAGGCAATGAATCTGACAGGTCAAAGTCAGACAAGCCATGTGCAGGCAATGATTCTGGTTCGTCAAAGCCAGAAGAGCCTGTTGTTGAGGTAAAAATTGAGAATTCTGGCTTAACAATGGATGATGCAAATTTTCCACCATTGTTGAACAAGAATTCAAAATCACCCAAGGACCGTCAGGCTTGGGTGAATCTGTTTAAATGAAAAACCTGACTTGCCGGAGTTCCCAGGTTTGGTAAGCGTGGAACAGGAATCGGCACATTTCTTGAGAAATTCACGAATGTGATATTTTGACTTACAAGTGGTAAATCAAGGACATTAAGTTGTACTTGATTTTCTACAAGTGATGTTTGTGGATTGTTCTTAAAAATGTTAGTTTTTACAAGTGATTGAAGAAAACAAAGTGATGAAAGATCCCCGTATTTGTGAAAAGACACACAAAACTTATTTTCCGGAAAAAACCATTTTGATTAAAACAAACTTAAGTGTTTTGAAATCACTATGGGAAAATAGTTTGTTGTCAGGGGGAGTTCTGATTGTTCAAGCCAAGCGAATGGAGAATTGAAGTAATTCTCATCATGTTGTCACATTTCTTGTACAGTTTGTTTCAAATTTTCCCAGAAAATCAAAATTGAGACATATTTTGATTTTTGGGGGAGTAAAAATTTTAAAAAAAATTAGAAAATTTGAAAATGTCAAAAACATTGAAAAAATTTAAAAAATGAGTTTTGCTGAAATAAGAGGAAATGATAGAAAACCAGTTGGACTATCACAGCATGCTAAAGATATGTAAAGTCTAAAAAGTGATAAACGGTCTCACTAAAGATGTGACGATATGCTCAGCTAGACTAGTAGATTTGCGATAACGATACAAACTTAAATGAAAAAGCCTAGTTCTAGTGGGAAACATGGTCAAAAGCATAGTACTTAGTTTTGTCCTTCTTGATTGTGTGCCTACTCAGTAATCGCTGATTGTCGAATGACATAAAACTGGTTAAGTTTGTGAACTTTCACAACTTTGCTGAAAAGTCGCTGTGATTGTGCATTTCATTTTGCAAAGATTTAAACTTGTTTTATTTCTTTATTTTGTTTAAGCATCGGACATCCTCTGCGTATACGTGAGTATCGACCTGGATGTTGTTGCCTAAACGTTCTGCTTTATTTTCTTTGGTGTTTCGTTTAAGCTTTGGATCACCTCTGCGTATACGGGAGTATCGACCTGGTGGTTAAAGCCTAAACAACTTCAACTTGTTTTATTTTTCTTATTTTGTTTAAACATTGGACTTTCTCTGCGTATACGGAAGTATCGACCTGATTGTTAATGTTTAAACATTCTGCTTTGTTTTTCGCACAAATCACAGTCGATAAAAGTTTAAAGGCATTATTTGAGTCAGTGTATTGCATGATGAGGGGATATGCTGAGATCGTGGGGTCCATAAGAATTTAGTGCTATCTAAATATATCTTAACGTATCGGTAAGCATTTCGAAAGTTTTTAGATTGAGTTTAAGTGGACAACAATATCGTCAATCAATGTGAATCGTTTAGAGCATAAAATGAAATCAGGCTTAACGGTGCTAGTGATTGGTCACATAAACTGATATGATCCTCTTACACAAACTCACAAAAATATTGTCTGTAAATATTTCTTTACTGCATTTCTTTTCAGTAAAAATTCCAAAAAGATTTTAGTGTGTTTTAGCATAAATTTTGAAAAATTCAAAAAGATTTTCGACAACTGATGTTGGAAAGCTGATATTCAAAATTTCAAGTGCTGAACAAGATGAACAGGTTTGGGAGTGTGAGTTTTACAGAAGAAATTTTGATTTGAGAAAGAAAAATTTGATTAGTTAATCAGGGTCATTAATTTGAACTTGATGTAACTATTTCCAGTAAGTTTTTCTTATTGTTTTTAAGTAAAAGCTTATGTGGTGATGAGAATTGTGTAGGTGATGAGCTTAAACAGAGATAAAGCCAGGGATTGATCTCAAGGTGATAGCTAATTCCAGACAGCGATCCCATCATGATGAGAGGGGGAGTCTGACGAGGTTAGAGACAAAGAGAAGATCCTGGTATATGCTAAGAAAGAAAAAGACTGATAAAGACTGAAGATGCGAAGACTCGACACTTAAGACTCGTCAACATCTGAGGGGGAGTCTGTTGGTGCATTCATCTGTCGTCTTCGTCTTATGTCGAGTTTCGGGTTCGTTGCGAAGTTGTTCAAGCATGATGTCATGATGACATCATCAAAGTGACATCATCAATGACATCATCACAAGAAGACAAAAGCATTTATGTTGAAGTAATTAGTGATTTTGTTCATTTGTCATATTCTGATTTCGTTCTTATGTAAAATGATGATTTCGCTCATTAGTCAAAGGTGATTTCGCTTATATGGTATGTGGATGATTCCGCTTTTGTGTCATGTCACTATAAGCGAAATCAACAACCTATAAATAGGGTCGTTTGAGCGGAATCACATAAGAGTGAGAGGTGTGTTCTTCCGGTTAGCCACGAAGTGCTGCCGAAGTGTTGATTTGTTTGTAAACGTCATTCAGATTAATAGAATCAACATATTAAAGTGAATTCTCGCTGAATTGTACTCGGTTTGTCTGTTTCCGCCGTTCAAACTGAGATAAACTCTTCTACGCGACTCGTTTAGGTCCGAATTCGATCCTACAGCCCAGATCAGACAACGCATGGCGGCAGCTCGGGACCGTCAGAAAAGTTACGCCGATAAGCGAAGGAAACCACTAGAATTCCAGGTCGGTGACCGGGTTCTACTTAAAGTCTCACCCTGGAAGGGTGTGGTTCGTTTTGGTAAACGGGGCAAGCTTAATCCGCGATATGTTGGACCATTCGAAATTAACGAGAAGATCGGTAAGGTTGCTTACAGATTGAAGCTGCCTGAAGAGCTGAGTGCGGTGCACAACGTCTTTCACGTTTCTAACCTAAAGAAGTGTCTGTCAGATGAGACACTCATCATTCCTTTCAAGGAACTCACTTTTGACGATCAGCTACACTTCACTGAGGAACCGATTGAGATCACGGATTGAGAGATCAAGACCCTCAAACGTAGCCAGATACCTATCGTACGAGTCCGTTGGAACTCGCGTCGTGGCCCAGAGTTTACCTGGGAGCGGGAAGACCAGATGAAGCGCAAATATCCCCAGTTGTTTCCAGACGAAACTTCCAGCACTGAAGCTACCTCAGAATTTTGGGACGAAATTCCAAACTAACGGGGGGATGATGTGACACCCCGTTGAAACGTTCTCACTCATACTAGCTTATCAGTGGCTGCACTTTAACTTTCGGGATGAAATTTCTTAAAACTTGGGGATAATGTGACACTCTAGGTTTTCCCGAGCAACCATCTGGTACTGGCACTATGTGTACGTATATTATTAAATGAAAGTTGCATTTTATCTTGATGAGCTATGTGATTCTTGTATTAAGCTATGTGTATGAAGTATATATATATATATGTGTGTGTGTGTGTGTGTGTATTAGTAAGCCGAGACCGCAAGGACCCGACTCGAGACCACCCGGTCTCGAGTGACCCACATCAGTTGGGCCGCAACCCCTTTAGCCCATTCGAGAACCCATTAGGGTGCACCGACTTGGGGCTAGTATATAACCCATGTTGATAGCCAACTTTGCCACTTTTCAATCATTATTCCCTCACACTCACTCTCACACACTCTCTTTCACTCTCTCAACAAAACCCTAGCAATATTACTCTCCCCTCTTGTCTCGGATCAATAGTAGCAAATCAAGCTCTTGTTCTAGCTCGTATTCTAAGCTAGGAGGCCCCCTTTCGGCTGATTTCACAACACTCTCACACTCGAACACCATCCGGTTAGTGTTTCACACTATTTGATATTGTGATGCTTGTTTGATGAATGATACACATGCTTAGTTTAAATGTCTCCTTGCATGATTTTGTATGATAAAGATGCTAACTTGGTGAATAAATGGCATGATAAAAGATTATATGCAATAATGATTCATGTTTTGGAAGTATCAATGAGAATGTGATATTGTATTTCTATGAAACAATGTAGATGCTGATGTTGATGTTGTACTATGAGTTATAGGCTGAAATTGTTTACATGAATGGTGTCCAAATGATTCTAGTATAAAATGATTTTTGGCATGATCATACTGATTTAAATGAAACAGTGATGTATGTTAGAGTTGTTTTGATAAGATGATGAAAAACCCTAGTGATGAACTATTTGAATATGTTATGAATATTTAAAATTTCTATGTTTTGATCCGTTTGATTTGAGAATTAGACATGAAAACATGTTAGTGCAATTGTATTGGGCAGTACACAAAATCATGAATATGAAATTCTATTGGATAGTACAAACGCTGGCAGAAGGTTCTAGAAGGATTTCATGTGCTCACATCCGTGGTTGCGGGTCAAGACCGCAGTGTTGCAACTCGAGACCATGGATCAACAACTCGGAACCCAGAACACTTCACATAAGGGACTCGAGACTAGCCTGGTTGCGACTCGAGATCTCCTGATCTCGACTCAAGACCAGAATCAAGACCTCCAGGGTTGCGACTCATTTATGCACCACTCGAGACCTTCAGTTGGCAACCCGAGACCCCTTGGTTGCGACTCGAGACCGCATGTTCTCGAGTCAAGACCACCTGGTCTCGACTGGGCTACTTGTCTCTGTTATTGGGCCAAAGTGTGTGGATTGTTCATGCTTGTTACTGTTTAATCTGGACTATGTGATACATACTACTGTTGACTGATTGTGTGATAGGACAGGCCCAATAACCTTATATAATATGTATGCTATGTGTTAGAAACATATAGGATATACATGACTTAATTGTATCCGAGCCTAACCCGTACCGGTAACCATGTTAGGACGTGGTAACCATATTTAGGTCTCACCAGCCTTACACCGTGCCCGCGTATGGGATCGGGAGTGAACTAATAGACTCTGGCAAACCGTCAATGATGATAGAACATTGATAAACGGGGCACTCTACGGAAACGTACGGTCGCATAGTATTCGGTATTGTAAAACCAGTTTAGTAGCTTACTTAAGGGGTAGCTCCCCTTGGCATGGTATAAATGAGTAAATTAACTGTTGAAACAAGTTTTTGGAATTAAAAACTGGACAAACTCGTGAACTCGCCAACATTATGTTGATATCCTACTGCATGCTTTGCAGGTACCCAGTGACTCAGGAGCTTGCAGCTTGAGGATGTGTAGTGGTCGTCTTAACCCGTGTGTTGGGTTCTATAATAAACTTAAAACTATGAACTTTGTTTGAACTGTGTTGCCTATGCTTCCGCTACTTACTTAAACTACCATTTGAACTTAAAACTTTTGAACTTTAATTATGGTATTTACTGACCCTTGTGGTTGGTGAACATTATTACTATTATTAATTGAATGCTCAGTATAATTGGTGGCTGGATCCTGGTCAGTCACACGCCTCGCGGTAGTACTCCGCACGTGGGTTTGAGGGTGTGACAACCAAGCTCCTTTGTATACCTTCTTGCACCCTTGTAAGTGTATGGATTGTATGAGATTAGATTAATGAAGGTGGTGGTGTGGTGTGGGGTCTTCGGCCGAGAGCAAGCAAGAGGAAGGAGAAGAACAAGTGTGTGTTAGTGTGTGTGAGATAATGAGCTCTAGTTCCTTCATGTCATACTTATATCCATTTTAATCTTCTAACTCTTGTGTAATATGTTTAGGAAGGTATTAACAAATCCAATAAAATATTGAAATCAAATCCCCTTGTGGGACCCATGTTGGAGCCGAGAATAGGTGGGGGGGTCTAGCATAGGTTTTAACCATTTAGTTACTTACAAGTTCAAATCCAAGTGTTAGTTATATGCTTTAGTTAGAAGATATTTTGTATGGGGTGTTATGATGTTCGGGGACCATAACTAGCTTGGAAATGTTAAAACAGTGCTTCTAGTGTAAATTTGGTGTTTCGGGTAGTGTCCGGTTGTGTGGTTAGATATTGGTTCGTTAAAGTGCTAAACCTTGCAGTTTAGTGTTCTTTATGTACCCTTTTGTGACACTTTTAATTCCCGACACTTAGGAAAGCATTCAGGACCATTTTTGTGACAACCGTCAAAAATCCAGGTATCCGTACAATTAATTAATCTTGATTAGTGCTTAATGACTATGCTAAATAACAAATGACTGCTTTCTGATTACTACATCATACTTACATGTGCATCACACATTTCTTAATGTCACATCATTTTTACATGCAAACTTCATTGACATAAATGATGCACAAAGCGCAGCTAGCACAGTTAGCGGATAACTCAGAAAAATGCTTACAATGTTCAGTACATAGACAGACAGTGTTTGAGACCCCGTATGGGCCAGAGACAAGGTACTACACTAGTATAGTGTGTGGGAAAGTGAGGATCACAAAACTGCTTCACTAGGTGAAAGTTTAAGTGCCGGAAAGTGCCTAAAACCCACTTAAAGTGCTGAATTCAGCATATTCCAGCAAAATTCAGCATTTTAACAAGTTGGTAACATGTAAAAATATGACTAAATGGTCCTGAATGCTTTCCTAAGTGTCGGGAATTAAAAGTGTCACGAAAAGGGTACTTAAAGATCACTAAAAGGAATAGTTTGACACTTTAACGAACCGGTATCTAACCGAACAACCGGACACTACCTGAAACACCAAAATTACCCTAAAAGCATTGTTTTATTATTTCTGAGCTAGTTATGATCCCCGAACACCGTAACACACTATATAACACATAGCACACTTAAACACTAAAAACTATACTTAAGATCTAACTAGATAACTTAACTACCCATTAATCACCAACTAATACCCCCCCCCCCCCATGTAAGTGGACGGCCACAAGGGTGACCCCACCAAGATCCTTCTTGATCTTCCTTAGATTGCTTAAGTGATTTGTAGTGTACTTATTAGACACATTAACCATTGGATAGAAGCCTAAACTTGGTTATAAGAACGAGTTAGTGGATCATAATCTCATCATCTCACACACATTTACACCCACCATCTTTCTTCCTTCCTCCTTTCCTCTTTTCGGCCGAGAACAAGCAACAATAACACCACCACCATCATCTCACTTACATTCAATCCATATACTCACAAAGGTGCAAGAAGGTTTACAAGCAAGCTTGGTGGTCTTGGATCTTGAAGGACCTCTCCCATTTGCTTTTATCCAACACATTTGTCATCTTCAACCTCTTGTGTTCATCCCTAGCCATAGAGCTAGTAGTAAGGCCCTTATGATCTCTTGTTACTTCATATTTTGATGGTTAATAGATGATGAACATTGTTAATCTTGAAGAACACTAAAGAACTTAATCATGAATCTTTAACATAAGCTTATGAACATATGAATACATATTGATTTGTGTTGATTTGCTTCTTAATGATTGATGATTTGTGTTAGTGATGTTAGACATCATAAGAAACCTACTAGATTGTGATTAAACACATGATCTAGTAAGTTAAGATGATGATCTTGTGAAAGACCAAGATGATCATACTTTGTGTAGACATGAACTTGAATAATAAAAGTTGTTTTCATATGATGATGATTTAAACAAAATACAAGTCTTGTAAGTGGATGATTTCTAAAATAGTTTTCCAAAGAAACTAAGTTAAATCACAAGATTTACATAGACTTGGTTTTTACATAAACATACACTATTTTTAAGGGTTAAACAAGTGTAGAAACACTTGTGAAACAAGAAGATGTCATGAAGAAATGTTTTTGTAAAACATGTTTACAAGTTGTAAACATCTAAATCTTCCAAGATTGAGATTTTTAAAGAAGTAAACACACTTTAAAGGGTAACTAAACCTACTAAACACACTACCAAGTTACTTCAAGTTCTTATGAAAGTTCAAGTTCATGATTGTTATGTAGAAGCTTTGTTTTGGCACTTGGTAAGTGTAGGGTTGATTGTTGATTGTTTGTGATGATTTTTGAAAAGAAAATGATATGCTTTGATAGCATGGACACCTCCATTTTTTTAAGGGAAACTATGGCAAAATTTTCTAAAAATATAAACACTTAGAAAAATATTTTCAAATAAGTATTTACAAGTGTATTTTGATCATAAGTTTCCAATTTAAACTTTGCCATAATTTTTGTAACAAAAATACAAATGTTAGAGGATTGGTTTTTATAAATAAAAATGGGTAAATATATATTTAGAATATATATATGTATCAAAGACACTTGTGTGAATATTTGTATACTTTGTGAAATAGTTATATTATTTTAGGGTTAAAATAATGTAACTTAACAAATACCATGAAATTTACAATCTAAAATGTTACCAAAAATCACAAGGAATAAATATATAAGTTACACACATAATATTGGCAAACCGAACAAGAACGTAACTTAAAAAATATTCCGGAGAATACCGTTATAAATATATTTTTTGGTAAATATTATTTTGGATACAAAAGAAATGAAAATATGATTTTTGTAAATATTACCAAGTTATATCATATTCTCGAAAAGGAGAAAATATATTATTTTTGGGAAGTTAAAATATATTTTCTTGGAAATTTTAGAAGATATAATATTTTTGGGAAAAATATATATTTTCTTGGATAAACTTGAAATACACTATTTTTGGATAAAAATAAGTTTAAATATATTTTCTAAGTGAGACTAGAAAATATATTATTTTGGAACTACAATTACAAGAATACGATACCCCCATCCTTGGGAAGGAAATACGAAAATAAATACTTGAGAAGTATTGTTACAAAAATATTGTTTAACAAATACTCCAAAATTAAATATAATTTAAGTTGAAATATTTATTATTTTAACAAGTAATTATAACTTGGAATAATATTGAGGACATAAAAGAAACGTAACTCAAAAACATTAATACTAAGCAAAGGCACGACCCGTCCGCCTAATAGACGTTAGTACATTGTAGGTAGTATTGTTTGCTGACGAGATTTGAGTTACGAGCACTGAAGACGCAATACAGTGAGTTCATGTCCCCCTTTTCTTTAAACTGTTTTGTTTATTACCTTCGGGGGTGAAATACATGTTACAAAAGGATTACATACAAATACAATTGGTATGGTTAGCCTAGGAAAGTACCATAGATCATGTGAATGGGTAGGCGCATACTTAAGACCATTAATCTTCATTGTAGGACCGTGGGGCAGGAGTGATTGATCTATTTGGGTGTAGCGAGCCCACACCCATGGGGACCAGGGTGGCCCATAGGGTGACTATGTCTTCCAGCCGGAAGCCGGTACAAATTTGCTAGGTTTGAGCCTTCCTACGCCGTCACACATATCAGTGGCCTTGCAAACCATTGGTGATCTTTTCCTTGTTTGCTTTCATACCGGGATTTACATACATTGTTTACAAAGGTTTTATACATACATATACACAAACACATGAACTCGCTCAACTTTTGTTGATGTTTTCAAATTACATGTATTTCAGGGAACTAAGTGGATCTGGCAGGTGTTTGCATGTTTTCAAGCTGCGTTATAAATAAAAGATGTCATCCAAGTCTTTAGGGTTTAGGAGATGTATCTTAATCCTGGACGAGATACATGGTCCGAAACTCGGGTTTGTTTAAGGTCTTTTGTCGAGTCGGAGTGAACTCCTTAAAACATGTTATGGTTTGTAATTTGAATTCGGTGTCAACATTTCAGACAAGTATGTTGTGCTATTTTCAAACTTAAATTATGGATGAACATCTTACGATTTTATCATATAGCATTGTTATGATTGAATGCTATGGTATTAAGAAAGCCACACCAATAATCACGCTTCCGCAAAAGTCAGGGTGTCACAATTTTACCATATTTCTGTATAATATAAGTATGTTAAAATGTTGATTTGTGTTGAATTTTGCTGAATTCAGCACTTTGGGTGAGTTTTAGGCACTTTCCGGCACTTAAACTATCACCTAGAAAAGCAGTTTTGTGATCCTTACTTTCCTACACTCTATACTAGTGTAGTACTTAGTTTCTGGCCCATACTGTGTCTCAAAACACTGTCTGTCTATGTGCTGAGTTTTGTCAGCATTTGCTGATTTATCCGTTTACTGTGCTAACTGTGCTTTGTGCATCATTTATGTCAATATGTTTGCATGCAGTAATGATATGACATTATGCAATATGTGATGCACATGTGAATATAATGCAGTAATCAGAAAGCAGTTAATTGTAATTTCAGCACAGTCATTAAGCACTAATCAAGATTAATTAATTGTACGGATACCTGGATTTTTGACAGTTGTCACACAAACTAGTTAGGCTGGAAATATGCAGGGCTGAGTTTAAAACTTTCTGTCGAATTCCGGTCTTCGAACCCCGCGACGGGGACGAACCTATGTGGTCGCGGCCCGCCAAGGTCATCGCAACACGCGACAGGTGTTCCAAATCCCATCGCGGCACGCGACGGGTACTAAAATCATCAAAAAGCTGCCATGTTGTTGTTTTTGCATTGCGGACTCATTTTAACAAGTTATAAACTTCCATAATTGATGAATTTGATCATTTTGATTATAGGTAACTACTACCATATTATGGATGATGATCAAGCTTGGCGAAGGAACCGAACACACGAACTAATGATGCTTTCGCTAATATATTAATCTCTTTTGTTACAAAAACTTGTGTATTACTTTTAAAAACATCTTTTGAATTTTTTTAAACTTGTGAAAATATCGTTTGAATGTTTTGCACTCTAAGTAAGCGTCGTTACACTGATGTTTTTGAAAAACGGCAAATATTGATATATAAATGTACAACATATTATATGAAATGTTCAATGTTTAGTAAGGGTATTACAGTTTAGTGAGGGTTCCACCTAACCGCTACACCACCCTTACGTTTGCATTAAAACTTAGCGGCGTCAAAAGTACAATAACTCGAATTTAGACCGTCGAATGAAAACATATTATATTTGACCTAACTCGTTTCTGAACACAGTTTAAGTCAAAACGTATACCAATCGAAATTGTACACAAAAATAAGCATGAAAACTTATTATATTTGACCATACTTATTTCCGAAAAACAATTATGTTGAAACGTGAATTTATATTGTTTTACGTTGAAACGTGAATTCATATCGACACATACATCAAAACATAGAATAACTGAAAACGTATATAAAAATAGGCATGTTAGTGTAACACCTCGAAAATTTACGTCCAATAATGTACTGACACGTGTCATGTGCTTTGAATATGTGAAAACATACTTTAGAGGGACTAAAGTTGACAAACAGGGAAACTATGTGATTATAAGGGTCCAAAGTGTCAACGATTGATAAATAGGCCCTACAATAACCCTACATGGTGTTTATAACCTTAAACGGATAAATCATGGATCATACGAGGCGAAAAATGAAAGAAAGTGAGGAATTACAAACTACAGGGGCTAAACGTGTCAACATGTTGAAATTATACCTCTGAGTGATCTTTTGGCAAACCCGAAGCTTTGTAATGATAAAATATATTCACAAGAATATGTGATAAAAATTTCATGAAGTTTCGTGAACGTAAGAGAAAGTTATGATCAAAACCGTACACGAAGGGTTAAATTCGTTAACGTTGATTTCGTGACCTTTCGGGTAAGCACAAAATTGTTCGAGGACTTTACCATGTTTGTAAAAGTCCCAAGGCCCTTAAAAATGAGAATTTAGGGTCTAATGTGCAAGATAAACAGCCAAAAACACGTTACAAAGATCAGGGACTGAATTGCAAATTGAATGAAACTTGTAAAGCTGGTCGACCATTTGTACGCGGCCCGCGAGGGGCCTGTCGCGGCCCGCGACCCAGCGCCCAGCGACAAACAGCGCACAGCTGCCAGTCAGTTCGGTTTTGTCGAGTTGTTTCCAGCTGTTTTCGATTACTGAACACACCAATCGACTTACATGCAGTTGGGGACCCTTGGACACTCCTTATAACTTCTGTAAACACCTTTGGAAGCACCAAATCAGATTAAAAATCTGCATATAAGGGTCTTGAGTTAGAAATATATGAACACTTGAACTTTCAAAATTCACAAGAACGATTCTGGAGCTTTCTGGTCGACAAGGCTGCTTCATAGTGATCTCTAAGCTTATTTAGGACCATTGTAAGTGTTCATATCATTCTCTAATTCGTTCTAGTTTAGTGTTTTAACCGAAAGTCAAACTATCATAAATTAAACTTGACTTTGAGTTTAAACGAGATTGGCTCTGTCTTTTCTCAAATTGAAAGTACCCACATGTTGGTATTTATGAGTGTAACAAACCCCTAAAAGGGTATTTTCAGATTCACACTCTAAGCATGTTAATTGTCGAGTCAAAGCTTTTCTTAAAAAGTCAACAGAATGTGTTTTTGCAAATTTAAGCATGATTAACAATGTAGGCTACATGCAACCTGTTTGATCATCAAAATAACTTTATAATTAATGTAAGAACATGTTTTAACATAATCAATTCGACAATTTTCAGTTTAAACTCGAATCGGAACCGAAAGTCACATAAATTGACTTTTTCTTTGACTATCAGTTCTGATCCGTACATGCATGTTTGAGATCTGAATTAGAGCTTATTTTGGACCGACTTTCATATAAGATTAACTCTCTGAGATTTTACAACTTGGTTCAACACTTATCCGCTTCATATGCATGTTACCGGTTTATGCTTAAATATGACTATTTTGCCCTTTTGACTATAAAACGCGATTTTTGAAAAAGTGAAAGAGTAGAAACATTTGTTACTGATTTATAAACTTGCACCAAAAATTTGATATCAGTTTGAGGTCCAGAATAAGAGTTATGCTCATTATCGTAATTTGCAAGCTTTATGTTACATAAACGGCATAATTAGCGTAAAACCTATTTTAACCTACTTTTTGATACCAAAATTTTTAACCACTGATATAATATAATATTTTTGGATTTTAAAGATTTTTATTTAATTTTTGGCTGATCGTATCATAGGTCTCTAAGTTTAATTCGGTAAATACCGAATTTACCCTTTTAAGCCATAAAATGAGTTTTATAAATCCTTTTGACCTCAAACCTTTTTCTACTAATTTTATTTGATAAATAAAATATTTTGAGCATTCTGGAAATATAAAAATATCAGCTTTCTTTTAAAAACCCGGAAACGGCTCTAAATCGCCTTTTTAAGCGTTTTTAACGCATAGTATGTACTATAACCATATTAGACATATAAGGTTGATACCTACTGATGTTTTTAGTATATTTTTATATAATAACAGTAAGTATAAGTTTATAAACTCAGGTTTCCAATTTTGACATTTTTAGCCTTGTGAAATTACCAAAATACCCCTAAGGTGCATAGTTTGGTTTTAAATGATAAGTTTCACATATGGGTCATACCCTACTGTTATAAAATGTTAAATTAAGTATACTTACTGTATAAATCGGACCCGTAACTCAGATTTTCAAATAAACTCTTTTATAATCTTTTAAATGACCAAAATGCCCTTATGAGGCCTAACATGTGTTTAAATCCGTTTTGGGCATAATAGAAACTAACTTACTGATATTATAACATATTTGGAGCATATTATCTCAGGGAACTTGCATATGACTCTTGCGGTTACCCGTAACGCTCTTTTCGCGTTCGGTTCGGTTTATGTAACTAGTTTGCATAAATTGACCGAGACGGGTCGAACATTATCATTTTTGTCTCAAAATCCAGAATGTATTTAGTATACCCATATTATACAAGTATTCAAACTTGTTGGGTCTAAATCACATTCTATCCGGTTTTCGCTTAATCGTGCGTTTGAACCGTATCGTCCTTTAAACTAGCCGGTCTAAGCTTAAGCTTAAATAAAGACCCGTTAGAAATCTAATAGGTTATTAAAAACCTTCGTTCCAGATTTAGGAGCCCAGTAAAAGCTATCTGTACTTGCTGATTTGATATACGGCTGGGATTGAATTTATATTTAGCTCAGGTAAATACTTTTAACTTATTTTCCCTTATACGGGCTTGGGGTACGGTATATAAAATACCGCTTGGTCGGGCATTCGACCTTAATCGATTGGTGGTTAAGTATTATCGAGATGACCCGTTTAAAAATATGTTTTGTTTGCTTAAACGCCTTTGGGGGGTTAATGACCATGTCCCGGATATCCTTGGCATCATTCATGAAATGGCCACGACCTAAGCACGGGGTGTAGGCGTACACCTGACAGCTGCATATGTAAAAAACTGGTATCCCACTTAAAGGAATCAGCCTTGTGGGCACTATACCTGTGGTGTGTCTATTAATCTTTAACCCGGCACGAACCGGGCTACTGAATGCATAAGGAACATGTAATTCGTTTACAAGTATTATACTCAATTAATTATCCCAAGTTATAAAATGTTTTGTGCCACGTGCATTCAAATCAATTTTCAACCTTTTCAAAATGAGTCAGTTAAATTGTATTTACCAGTGTAAACTGACGTATTTTCCAAAAGGTTAAGTGCAGGTACTACACGTAATAGGCTGGCTGTCTTCTAGAGCGTCCACAATAAGTCTCGCAAGCTTGGACGACAATAAAGCTGTTGAACAATATCTTATTTTATTTTGATCCGCCTGTGGATCCTTTACATTCCGTTTGTAATACTTGATATTACTTTATATCGGTTTGTAATATATTTATCTTTTGCTTCCGCAGTGCATTTAATTATTGTGTTGTTTGACTATGATGATATCAACTACGTCACTATACTCCCCACCGGGCCCACCGGTGACACGTGGAAAATAGGGGTGTGACAGTTAGATAATTAGAAAAAAATAACCTGGCAGTAAAAATAAAAATTCAAGTTATAATGACAAAATTCAACCCCCGGTTCCCGGTCTGACCTTACGGCCAACCACACTAAAAAAGATTCTAAACCGTGAATCGGCCTGCCCAACCTCGGTTCCCGGTCTGATTTTCAAAACACTACCAAGAACAACACCAATTTTACCACCAAATTGATTCCATCGAAGATGTGCGATTAATACATTCGAATATATGGATTTTGATGATCCATGCGACAAAAAAGTTCTCCTTGAATACTCTCACATTTCTTACTTCCCATATAAACCATAGTATCGTATAAATAACTGAATGAAATAGTTTTTTACCCTCTTTATCCGATCCACCCCTACAAAAAGAACGAATAATTGAATACTCATCCAAATTGTTATACATGTGATCTCCCCATTAATCACATACTCCTTTTTTAATCAAATCCCGCACTACAATAGCACCAAATTACACAACGAACCCATGGTCCATTAACGTTATGTAACTTTATTTAGGTAATTTGATCCACATTAGAAAGAATTACTTGTATGATTATCGGATTTAAGTTATGGGTGGAGTTGCGGGTCGTTTTGGGTGATGGGTTGAAATCATTAAACCTTAGATTGATGTTAACATTATTTAATACAATATTGATGATTTTATAACGATGGTGTGCAGTCTGAGAGACTGGGTAGTCTGAGAGACTAGTTGGGATAGTCTGAGAGATTGGGGAGTTTAGTCTAAGAGACTAGGTGATTCAGTCTGAGAGGCTGGGTGGGATAGTCTGGGATGACTAGGATGCATACATGCTTACATTGTTACTACTTACATGCTTATTTGATGATTGTTGATATATGTGCATAGGTGTGATTGTTTTGTTACAGACACCATGTCCTCATCAGAGAGTGGACTATCAGATACTATAGACCCCATGGCCATAGTTTCGAACGATGAGATTGTCCCAGACCCTGAGATTTTCACATCTGACACTAAGAGTGACGATGATGATGATTTTCAGCATTTTGCCTTGCCGGACGTTGGCGATGATATACCGCTAGCTCATGGTTTCCTTGTCGAGGATCTACTTCTTGTTCTGATCCCCGATCCTTTGCCTCTTGCGGCTTTTCCTCTCGAGGATCTACCTTTTGATGCCATGTCTGACGATGATATCGATCTTTTTATTGAGGGTCCCCCTGAGGAGGCCCAGGGTGATGGAGCTCCAGTCGATGATGTCATTGCTGTTCCGCTTATTGAGATTTCATCCGATCATTCTGGTCCGGATTCAATCGAGTCTGTGTCATCTACTACTTTGCACGAACTGGGTTTACAACGTTATCCCACCGATTCTGATTCTGACACGGCTATGTCTGCCGCACCTGTTCCTCCACAGGACTTTGAGTTTGATGATGAGTTTGATCCCGAAATTGATCCTGAGCATGAGATTGACGTTATTCCCGACGATCAGCTTTTTGATGTACCCGCTGATCTTGAGCTGGCACCAGCCGACCCTGAGCCTATGCTTGCACCCGAGCCTATACCTGCTCATGACCCTCTGCCTGAGCATGACCCTGTACCTGTTAACATGCCTGTTGTTGCACCACCTGTACCCGATCAGATCCCTGTAGCCGCTGATCATGCTCCTTTTGCTGACCATATAGATCCCCGTTACGCATTCACCCGCAATGGATGGATAGATGATGATGACATGCCTCCTTTCGTTGAGCCTGTTACTTCCCCACCTGCACCTACATTTGCACCCGTTGACGTTGCCCCGTTTCACCCACATGTGTCTGATATACACCGCATGGACTTGCCGATCACATTCTTACAGGATATCCCTCCACCCCATCTAGGGGAAGGTCCATCGAGTCAGCAGCCCAGTCATGTTCCACCCGTGTCAGCCGCATTTCCTTTCATGCCACAGTTTACACCTGCTACTACTTCTGCACCATCAGGCGAGCCACTCATCTGGTTTCCGCCAAACACCATGCCAGTTTCTGATCCATATCATCCTTCACATTACACTGGTTACACGAGGGATGACTTACTCCTGTCGTTGCAGCTTCAGCAGGAGATGTTATGTCGTAGAGTCATGGAGTTAGAGAGGATTCTACATCCTCCACCTTGTACTTGTCAGTCACCTTTCTCGACTCCACCTGCTCCACTTCTACCTTACCCAGATTTTGACGTTCGTTTTCTTACTATGGAGCAGCAGATTAGCTATCTGTTGCGACTCACTCATAGCCTTGAGGAGGAGCTAGCGCATCTGCGCAGCTTACTTTTCGTTCCTCCACCTCCTCTTCCTCCACCATCAGCATAGTAGTTTTTGGTTTTATGCAGGTAGCATACTTTTGATGAGAGTGTCGATATTGAGCCCAGATTACACAACCTTTTGAAGACCACTTTTGATTTTATAACTGTTGTAGTTAGATAGACGATTTGGACAGGGGTGATGTGACCCTTTAGTCCCTTTTGATGTATGGTACATTGTAGAACATGTAAAACTGTAATTGTGGTCGTTGATATATGAAAGCTCAATCGCAACATCTCATTATATACGTTGTTGAATTACTTGTTTACGTTATGATTGGGATGTTATGTGTTTACTAGCGTTGATAAATGTTGTTACATACACGTACTACATACTTATATACATAAAGACCTGACCAATACAATCTTCTTTAGAAGATGCCTCCTCGAAGAGACAACACACTGCCCACCATAGAGGCCGAGTTACAAGAACGGATTTCACGAGTGATAGCACAACACGAGGCCTTACGCTCCGAACATAGCGGAGGTACCTCGGGAAACAACCCACCTCTTGGTAATGTTTAAGTCACTAAAGACACATTACGTTACTTTTGGATATTCCATGTGTGTTCGCTAATGCTTTATGTGAATGATGTTACTTGTACAGGTTGCACCTATAAACAGTTCTTAGACTGTAAGCCTCTGAATTTCGACGGCACCGTGGGTGCTGTAGCTTTTGTCAGATGGACGGAGAAAACTGATTCTGTGATCAGAATGAGCAAGTGTGCACCGGAGCACCAAGTTACCTACATCTCTGGATTGTTCTTAGACGGAGCGCTATCCTGGTGGAATCTCCAAGTCCAGACCTTGGGAGAAGAGGCTGCTTATGCTTTGACATGGGATGAAATGAAGGAACTCATGTGCAAGAAATATTGTTCCAGGGCTAAGATCCAAAAGTTAGAAACTAAATTCTGGAACCTCAAGATGGACGGCCCGAAAATTGCTGAATACGTGCAGAGATTTCACGACTTATCTCGCGTTGTACCATACATGGTTGATCCGGAATTCAAGCGCATCGAGCATTTTATTTGGGGGTTGGCACCTCAAATCATGAGTATGGTGACGACGTCAAAGCCTGCTACGATCACCGAGGCTATTGATCTGAGTGTAACATTAACTGAAGAGGCAATCAGGTTGAACAAGTTCACGATCTCTGACCAGAAGAAGAAGGAGACCCACGTTGAGTCATCCGGTGAGAACAAAAGGAAGTTCTCAAATTTTAAGAAGGGTACCAGCAGTGCTAACAAGAAGAATGATGTGAACCCACCAGCTGAAGTCAAAACTGGTGTCGAAAACAGAGGAAAAGGGTATATGGGCACCTTGCCCAAATGCGATGCGTGCCAGTTGCATCACAATGGATGATGCCGAGCTGGAAAATGTGAGTCTTGTGGAAGGGTTGGTCATTCGAAGGAGACGTGCTGGGTTGGTACTGGTCGTGGTGGCCAGAGAAGTTATGGCAATGGAAACAATAACCGTGGTGGAAATGGGTATGGAAACCGCCCTCAAGGAGGAAAGGGCGGTAATGGTAATCGTGGTAATTTTGGGAATCAAGCTGGTAATGGAAACCGTGGAGCCAACAACAATCAAGGTGGTAATGGAAATGGTAATGGTCGGGGACCAGGTTGCTTTAACTGTGGAGATATTGGGCACTTCAAGCGTGAATGCCCGAAAATCAACCAAGCTCAGGGAAGAGTTTTCAACATAGGAGCGAGGGAAGCTCGCCAGGATCCAAATGTAGTCACTGGTACGTTCCCTATCAACCAACGCTTTGCATCTGTACTGTTTGATACCGGTGTCGATTATAGTTTTGTGTCCTTAGAATTTAAGAATATACTTGGGTTAGTAGCTAGTGAGCTAGAAATTCCGTATTCGATAGAACTAGCAAATGGAAAGCTAGTAGAAGCGAATGAAGTCATTAGAGGTTGCGTAATAGAGCTTGGGGAGCACGAGTTTATGCTTGATCTGCTGCCAGTCGAGTTGGGATGCTTCGACGTGGTAGTGGGGATGGATTGGTTGTCAAGCAACCGAGCAGAGATCGTATGTCACTACAAGGTCATTCGCATTCTGATGGCGAATGGAGAAACAATTGTGGTACATGGAGAGAAGCACGATACTCCTCTAAGGATCATTAGTTGTTTGAAAGCCTGAAGATGTTTGCAGAAAGGATGTGTTGCCTTCTTGGCACACATTGTGGACAAGGAAGCCGCTGAGCCAAAGCTAGAAGACATTCCAGTTGTGAAGGAATATCCTGAAGTCTTTCCCGAAGACTTGCCAGGATTGCCGCCACAGCGACAAGTCGAATTCCACATTGACTTAGTTCCAGGGGCCGCGCCTGTAGCTAAGGCACCTTATCGACTTGCGCCTTCCGAAATGCAAGAGTTGTCAACACAACTTCAGGAGCTATTGGACAAGGGATTTATCAGACCAAGCTTCTCGCCTTGGGGAGCTCCAGTTCTGTTCGTTAAGAAGAAAGATGGTAGTTTCCGCATGTGTATCGACTACCGAGAGCTAAACAAGTTGACCATTAAGAATCGTTATCCTTTGCCAAGGATTGATGACCTGTTTGATCAATTACAAGGTTCGAGTTTCTACTCCAAGATCGATCTTCGATCAGGTTATCACCAGTTGAGAATTCAAGAGGAGAGTATTCCAAAGACGGCCTTTAGGACTCGATATGGACACTACGAGTTCCTGGTTATGCCGTTTGGGTTGACAAATGCGCCAGCAGTGTTTATGGACTTAATGAATAGAGTATGCAAGCCATATCTCGATAAATTTGTGATTATGTTTATCGATGATATTTTGATATACTCGAAGACGAAGGAAGAACATGAGCAACATCTAAGAGCCATCTTAGAGTTACTCAAGGAAGAGAAATTGTACGCTAAGTTCTCAAAGTGCGAGTTCTGGTTGCGTAAGGTTCAGTTCCTTGGTCATGTAGTGAATGGAGACGGAATCCATGTGGATCCTACAAAGATTGAAGCGATAAAGAATTGGGAGACTCCGGAGACGCCAACCGAGATCCGTCAGTTTCTAGGTTTGGCAGGTTATTACCGCAGATTTATTGAGTATTTTTTCAAAAATCGCTCAACCTTTGACCTCCCTCACTCAAAAGGATAAGAAGTATGAATGGGGAGACAAGCAGGAAGAAGCTTTTCAGTTGCTGAAGAACAAGCTTTGCGATGCACCCATCTTATCCCTACCCGAAGGCACTGATGACTTCGTGGTATATTGTGACGCCTCGCGTTAGGGATTGGGATGTGTATTGATGCAGCATCAGAAGGTTATAGCTTATGCTTCGCGCCAGTTGAAGATTCATGAGAAGAAATACACCACACATGATTTGGAACTAGGCGCTGTGGTGTTTGCATTAAAGATATGGCGACATTACTTGTATGGCATGTGCTGTACAATCTTTACCGATCACAAGAGCCTGCAGTACATATTTGATCAAAAGGAGCTTAATATGAGACAGCGCCGATGGGTGGAGCTGTTAAAGGATTATGATTGTGAAATCAAGTATCACCCAGGGAAGGCGAATGTAGTCCCAGACGCCTTGAGTCGGAAAGAAAGAATCAAGCCCATAAGGGTTCGAGCGTTGGAAATGATTGTTCAGACAAACCTTTTGTTGGGCATTCGTGCCGCGTACAGAGAAGCTCTTAAGGAAGAGTCTTGGGAATGAATATCTCCGTTGGATAGAGAAACAGTTAGTACCCAATGATGAAGGAACGTTGTGCTTCATGAAACGAATTTGGGTTCCTCTCTTTGGTGGTTTGAGAGACGTTATTTTTGATGAAGCTCACAAGTCAAGGTACTCGATCCATCCAGGATCGGATAAGATGTACCAAGATTTAAAGGATTTTTACTGGTGGCTGAGATTAAAAGGGGATGTTGCAACGTATGTTGGCAAATGTTTGACTTGTGCCAAGGTAAAAGCCGAATATCAGAAGCCTTCAGGTTTTCTGCAACAACCTGAAGTACCCATGTGGAAATGGGAGCAGATTTCAATGGATTTTATAACAAAGTTATCAAAGACACCCAGAGGTCATGACACGATTTGGGTAATCGTAGACCGTCTGACAAAATCTGCACACTTTTTGCCAATCAAAGAAAAGGACAACACAGGTAAGCTAGCCGAGCTGTACCTCAGAGAGATAGTTGCACGACATGGAGTACCTCTCTCGATTATTTCTGATAGAGACGGAAGATTCGTATCAAGGATTTGGCAATCCTTCCAAGAAGCCTTTGGTTCTCAGTTGAATCTGAGTACTGCCTTTCATCCATAGACAGATGGCCAGAGCGAACGAACGATTCAAACGCTAGAAGATATGCTGCGAGCTTGCTTAATGGATTTGGGTGGTAGTTGGGACACCCATCTACCGTTGGTAGAATTCTTGTATAACAACAGCTACCATGCAAGAATCCAAGCTGCACCATTTGAAGCTCTCTACGGACGCCAGTGTCGATCATCGTTATACTGGGCAGACGCGGGTGATAGACAGCTTGTTGGTCCTGAATTGGTTCAAGAGATGACTGATAAGATTATACAGATCCGAGAGCGCATTAAGGCAGCCCGAGACCGACAAAAGAGTTAAGCGGACCGAAGAAGAAAATCGTTGGAGTTTGAAGTGGGAGACATGGTTTTACTAAAAGTCTCACCCTGGAAGGGTGTAGCACGCTTTGGGAAGCGTGGAAAGTTGAACCCGCGATACATTAGACCATTCAAAATCCTGGAGAGGATTGGTCTTGTAGCTTACAAGTTGGATCTACCCGCAGAACTGAATGGAGTTCATGATACATTTCATGTATCTAATCTGAAAAAGAGTCCAACTCAAGAAACAGTTGTCGTTCCTGCCGATGAAATTCACATTGACGACACACTCCACTTTACCGAAGAACCCGTTGAGGTTACTGATTGGAAGGTTAACAAGACGCGCAGGAGTAGTGTTAAACTTGTCAAGGTTCGATGGAACGCGCGGCACGGCCCAGAGTTCACTTGGGAGCGTAAGGATAGCATGAAAGCAAAATACCCACATCTGTTCCCCAACTCCCCTGCAGCTAGTAGCAGAACTAAAATTTCGGGACGAAATTTTCTTAACAGGGGGAGAATGTGACAACCGAAAAAAATCCAGGTATCCGTACAATTAATTAATCTTGATTAGTGCTTAATGACTGTGCTAAATAACAAATGACTGCTTTCTGATTACTGCATCATACTTACATGTGCATCACACATTTCTTAATGTCACATCATTTTTACATGCAAACTTCATTGACATAAATGATGCACAAAGCACAGCTAGCACAGTTAGCGGATAACTCAGAAAAATGCTGACAATGTTCAGTATATAGACAGACAGTGTTTGAGACCCCGTATGGGCCAGAGACAAGGTACTACACTAGTATAGTGTGTGGGAAAGTGAGGATCACAAAACTGCTTCACTAGGTGAAAGGTTAAGTGCCGGAAAGTGCCTAAAACCCACTTAAAGTGTTGAATTCAGCATATTCCAGCAAAATTCAGCATTTTAACAAGTTGGTAATATGTAAAAATATGACTAATGGTCCTGAATGCTTTCCTAAGTGTCGGGAATTAAAAGTGTCACGAAAAGGGTACTTAAAGATCACTAAACGGAATAGTTTGACACTTTAACGAACCGGTATCTAACCGAACAACCGGACACTACCCGAAACACCAAAATTACATTAGAAGCATTGTTTTATTATTTCTGAGCTAGTTATGATCCCCGAACACCCTAACACACTATATAACACATAACACACTTAAACACTATACTTAAGATCTAACTAGATAACTTAACTACCCATTAATCACCAACTAATACCCCCCCCCCCCCCCCCATGTAAGTGGACGGTCACAAGGGTGACCCCACCAAGATCCTTCTTGATCTTCCTTAGATTGCTTAAGTGATTTGTAGTGTACTTATTAGACACATTAACCATTGGATAAAAGCATAAACTTGGTTATAAGAACAAGTTAGTGGATCATAATCTCATTATCTCTCACACACTTACACCCACCGTCTTTCTTCATTCCTCCTTTCCTCTTTTCGGCCGAGAACAAGCAACAATAACACCACCACCATCATCTCACTTCCATTCAATCCATATACTCACAAAGGTGCAAGAAGGTTTACAAGCAAGCTTGGTGGTCTTGGATCTTGAAGGACCTCTCCCATTTGCTTTTATCCAACACATTTGTCATCTTCAACCTCTTGTGTTCATCCCTAGCCATAGAGCTAGTAGTAAGGCCCTTATGATCTCTTGTTACTTCATATTTTGATGGTTAATAGATGATGAACATTGTTAATCATGAAGAACACTAAAGAACTCAATCATGAATCTTTAACATAAGCTTATGAACATATGAATACATATTGATTTGTGTTGATTTGCTTCTTAATGATTGATGATTTGTGTTAGTGATGTTAGACATCATAAGAAACCTACTAGATTGTGATTAAACACATGATCTAGGAAGTTAAGATGATGATCTTGTGAAAGACCAAGATGATCATACTTTGTGTAGACATGAACTTGAATAATAAAAGTTGTTTTCATATGATGATGATTTAATCACAATACAAGTCTTGTAAGTGGATGGTTTCTAAAATAGTTTTCCAAAGAAACTAAGTTAAATCACAAGATTTACATAGACTTGGTTTTTACATAAACATGCACTATTTTTAAGGGTTAAACAAGTGTAGAAACACTTGTGAAACAAGAAGATGTCATGAAGAAATGTTTTTGTAAAACATGTTTACAAGTTGTAAACACCTAAATCTTCCAACATTGAGATTTTTAAAGAAGTAAACACACTTTAAAGGGTAACTAAACCTATTAAACACTACCAAGTTACTACAAGTTTTTATGAAAGTTCAAGTTCATGATTGTTATGTAGAAGCATTGTTTTGGCACTTGGTAAGTGTAGGGTTGATTGTTGATTGTTTGTGATGATTTTTGAAAAGAAAATGATATGCTTTGATAGTATGGACACCTCCATTTTTTAAGGGAAACTATGGCAAAATTTTCTAAAAATATAAACACTTAGAAAAATATTTTCAAATAAGTATTTACAAGTGTATTTTGATCATAAGTTTTTAATTTAAACTTTGCCATAATTTTTGTAACAAAAATACAAATGTTGGAGGATTGGTTTTTATAAATAAAAATGGGTAAATATATATTTAGAATATATATATGTATTAAAGACACTTGTGTGAATATTTGTATACTTTGTGAAATAGTTATATTATTTTAGGGTTAAAATAATGTAACTTAACAAATACCATGAAATTTACAATCCAAAATGTTACCAAAAATCACAAGGAATAAATATATAAGTTACACACATAATATTGGCAAACCGAACAAGAACGTAACTTAAAAAATATTCCGGAGAATACCGTTATAAATATATTTTTTGGTAAATATTATTTTGGATACAAAAGAAATGAAAATATGATTTTTGTAAATATTACCAAGTTATATCATATTCTCGACAAGGATAAAATATATTATTTTTGAGAAGTTAAAATATATTTTCTTGGAAATTTTAGAAGATATAATATTTTTGGGAAAATATATATTTTCTTGGATAAACTTGAAATACACTATTTTTGGATAAACATAAGTTTAAATATATTTTCTAAGTGAGACTAGAAAATATATTATTTTGGAACTACAATTACAAGAATACGAATACACATGTATGAGATACCCCCATCCTTGGGAAGGAAATACGAAAATAAATACTTGAGAAGTATTGTTACAAAAATATTGTTTAACAAATACTCCAAAATTAAATATAATTTAAGTTGAAATATTTATTATTTTAACAAGTAATTATAACTTGGAATAATATTGAGAACATAAAAGAAACGTAACTCAAAAACATTAATACTAAGCAAAGGCACGACCCGTCCGCCTAATAGACGTTAGTACGTTGTAGGTAGTCGTGTTTGCTGACGAGATTTGAGTTACGAGCACTAAAGACGCAATACAGTGAGTTCATGTCCCCCTTTTCTTTAAACTGTTTTGTTTATTACCTTCGGGGGTGAAATACATGTTACAAAAGGATTTCATACAAATACAATTGGTATGGTTAGCCTAGAAAAGTACCATAGATCATGTGAATGGGTAGGCGCATACTTGAGACCATTAATCCTCCTTGTAGGACCGTGGGGCATGAGTGATAGATCTATTTGGGTGTAGCGAGCCCACACCCATGGGGACCAGGGTGGCCCATAGGGTGACTATATCTTCCAGCCGGAAGCCGGTACAAATTTGCTAGGTTTGAGCCTTCCTACGCCGTCACACATATCAGTGGCCTTGCAAAGCATTGGTGATCTTTTCCTTGTTTGCTTTTATACAGGGATTTACATACATTGTTTACAAAGGTTTTATACATACATATACACAAACACATGAACTCGCTCAACTTTTGTTGATGTTTTCAAATTACATGTATTTTAGGGAACTAAGTGGATCTGGCAGGTGTTTGCATGTTTTCAAGCTGCGTTATAAATAAAAGATGTCATCCAAGTCTTTAGGGTTTAGGAGATGTATCTTAATCATGGACGAGATACATGGTCCTAAACTCGGGTTTGTTTAAGGTCTTTTGTCGAGTCTTAGTGAACTCCTTAAAACATGTTATGGTTTGTAATTTGAATTCGGTGTCAACATTACATACAAGAATGTTGTGGTATTTTCAAACTTAAATTATGGATGAACATCTTATGATTTTATCATATAGCGTTGTTATGATTGAATGCTATGGTATTAAGAAAGTCACACCAATAATCACGCTTCCGCAAAAGTCAGGGTGTGACAATTTTACCATATTTCTGTATAATATAAGTATGTTAAAATGCTGAATTTTGCTGAATTCAGCACTTTGGGTGAGTTTTAGGCACTTTCCGGATCCTTACTTTCCTACACTCTATACTAGTGTAGTACTTAGTTTCTGGCCCATAATGGGTCTCAAAACACTGTCTGTCTATGTGCTGAGTTTTGTCAGCATTTGCTGATTTATCCGTTTACTGTGCTAACTGTGCTTTGTGCATCATTTATGTCAATATGTTTGCATGCAGTAATGATATGACATTATGCAATATGTGATGCACATGTGAATATAATGCAGTAATCAGAAAGCAGTTAATTGTAATTTCAGCACAGTCATTAAGCACTAATCAAGATTAATTAATTAATTGTACGGATACCTGGATTTTTGACAGTTGTCACACAAACTAGTTAGGCTGGAAATATGCAGGGCTAAGTTTAAAACTTTCTGTCGAATTTCGGTCTTCGCGCCCCGCGACGGGGACAAACCTATGTGGTCGCGGCCCGCCAAGGTCGTCGCGACACGCGACAGGTGTTCCAAATCCCATCGCGGCACGCGACGGGTACTAAAATCATCAAAAAGTTGCCGTGTTGTTTTTTTTGCATTGCGGACTCGTTTTAACAACTTATAAACTTCCATAATTGATGAGTTTGATCATTTTGATTATAGGTAACTACTACCATATTATGGATGATGATTAAGCTTGGCGAAGGAACCGAACACACGAACTAATGATGCTTTCGCTAATATATTAATCTCTTTTGTTACAAAAAATTGTGTATTACTTTTATAAACATCTTTTGAATGTTTTTAAACTTGTGAAAATATCGTTTGAATGTTTTGCACTCTAAGTAAGCGTCGTTACACTGATGTTTTTGAAAAACGGCAAATATTGATATATAAATGTACAACATATTATATGAAATGTTCAATGTTTAGTAAGGGTATTACAGTTTAGTGAGGGTTCCACCTAACCGCTACACCACCCTTACGTTTGCATTAAAACTTAGCGGCGTCAAAACGTACAATAACTCGAATTTAGACCGTCGAATGAAAACATATTATATTTGACATAACTCGTTTCTGAACACAGTTTAAGTCAAAACGTATACCAATCGAAATTGTACACAAAAAAAAGCATGAAAACTTATTATATTTAACCATACTTGTTTCTGAAAAAACAATTATGTTGAAACGTGAATAGCCGTGTCCCAGACCCTGAGATTTTCACATCTGACACTGAGAGTGACGATGATGATGATTTTCAGCCTTTTGCCTTGCCGAACTTTGGCGATGATATACCGCTAGCTGATGGTTTCCCTGTTGAGGATCTACTTCTTGTTCCGATCCCCGATCCTTTGCCTCTTGCGGCTTTTCCTCTCGAGGATCTGCCTTTTGATGCCATGTCTGACGATGATATCGATCTTTTTATTGAGGGTCCCCCTGAGGAGGCCTAGGGTGATGGAGCTCCAGTCGATGATGTCATTGCTGTTCCGCTTATTGAGATTCCTATCATTGAGATTTCATCCGATCATTCTGGTCCTGATTCATTCGAGTCTGTGTCATCTACTACTTTGCACGCACTGGGTTTACAGCGTTATCCCACCGATTCTGATTCTGACACGGCTATGTCTGCCGCACCTGTTCCTCCACATGACTTTGAGTTTGATCTCGAAATTGATCCTGAGCATGAGATTGACGTTGTTCTCGACGATCAGCTTTTTGATGTACCCGCTGATCTTGAGCTGGCACCAGCCGACCCTGAGCCTATGCTTGCACACGAGCCTATACCTGCTCATGACCCTCTGCCTGAGCATGACCCTGTACCTGTTGACATGCCTGTTGTTGCACCACCTGTACCCGATCAGATCCCTGCAGCCACTGATCATGCTCCTTTTGCTGACCATATAGATCCCCGTTACACATTCACCCGCAATGGGTGGATAGAAGAACACTTGTTGCAACATTTTGACATTCATTTGAAAATCATTCCAACTTATTTTCTGGAGTCTCCTGGAGCTCAAGATCATTCCCTAAGGGTCATTAGTCGTGCTTAGTACTTCAGTAAGCTTCCTTGACCTCTTTAATTCGTGTTTTATTAGTTTAATGGCCTAAAGTCAAACCAGTCATAATTAAGGTTTGACTTAGTGATTAATCACTAATGGTCCAGTCAATTCTCGAATTGAAAGTAGCTATGAGTTGGTAATTATGTGGGTAGTAAACCCTTAAAAGGGCACCCTCTGATTCCCACTCTAACTAGGTCAATTGTCGGGTCAAACTTGATTATAAAAAGTCAACAGAAAGCTAATTTTCAAATAAACGCATAATTAATAATGTAGAAGCCATGAAACCTCTTGTATCACTTGTATAACTTGGTAATTAATGAAAGAACATGTCTAAACATGTTCAACCCGACAATTTTCAGTTTAGGGACCGAAAGTCGCAAAAGTAGACTTTTGCTTTGACTTTCAGTTCTGACCCAATGTAGCATGTTTTAGAAATGCCTTAGAGCTCTATTAAGACCAAGTTATAGGATAGTGTAACCCTCTGAGGTTATACAACTTGGTTCCTTAGTTATCCGATTCATTTGCATATTTTCGTTATATACCTAAATGTTGACCATTATTCCCTTTTGACCTTAAAACGAGATTTTTGAAAATGTGAGAGGACAAAAACCTTTGTTACAGATTTATAAACTTGTCCTAAAAATTTGACATCATTTTGAGGTCTAGATTAGGAGTTATGCTCAATATCGTAATTAAGAAGCTTTTTATTAATTAAACGGCGTAATTAGCATAAAACCTACCTAAACCCAAATTTTGACACCAAACATTTTAACCACTGAGGTAATATAATATTTTGTGATTTTTGAAGATTTTTTATTTATTTTTAAGCTGAGCATAACATAGGGTTCTTGCTATAATTCGGTAATTGTCGATTATGCCCTTTTCTTGCATAAAATGAGTTTTACATAATATATTAATACCAAACTTTTTGATACTGATTTTATATAAAAAATAAAACATTTTGAACTTTATAAACTGATCAGAAACTCAGATTTCCTATTTAAAACCAAAAATCGCTTAAAACCGACTTTTACACGTTTTAAGCACATAGTATGAGTTAAAACTATTTTTGTCATATAAAACTTAATACCTACTGATGTTTTGAGTAAATTTTTATAATTAAATAGTAAGCAAAAGTTTTGAACTCGTAATTCTAATTTTGACCTTCAAAGCTTATGTGAAATTACCAAAATGCCCCTACGGTGCATAGTTTGGTTATAAAAGGTAAATTTCACATATATGCAATACCATACTGTTATGACTTATAAAAATAAATATTTTTATTGATTATATCAGACCTAAAACTCAGATAAATATTTAAACTCTTTTATAAGCTTTAAAATGACCAAAATACCCATTCGGGGCATAATTTGAGTTTAAATCCATTTTGGGCATAATGGAAGCTATCCTACTGATATCACAACATATTTAAGGCATATTAACTTAGGAAACCTGTATATGACTCTTGTGGTTACCCGTTATGCATTTTCGCGTTCGGTATGGTTTATGTAACTAGTTTGCATACATTAGCCGAAACGGGTCAAACCTTATCATTTTTATCTCAAAATCCAGAATGTGTTTTGTTTACCCATATTATACAAGTATACAAACTTGTCGGGTCTAAACCACATTCTATTCCGGTCTTCGCTTAATCATGCGTTTCGAACCGTGTATCTTCCTTTAAAACTAACCGGTCTAAGTTTAGACTTAATTAAGACCCGTTAGGAATCTAATAGGTTATTAAAACCTTCATTCCAGATTAGCAGACCAGTAAATGATACTTGCACTCGCTGATTGTGATATATAATTGCTCAGGTAAATACTTTTAACTTATTTTCCCTTATACAGGCTTGGGGTACGGTATATAAAATACCGCTTGGTCGGGCATTGAATTTTTAATCATATAAAGATTAATTTATTGAGATGACCCGTTTAAACTGTTATGTTTGCTTAAAGCCTTTGGGGGGGTTAATGACCATGTCCCGGATATCCTTGGCATCATACATTGAAATGGCCACGACCTAAGCACGGGGTGTCGGCATACACCTGCCAGTGCATATATATAAAAAGGTATAACCGAAGGTTTGAGAATAACTCACCGCGGGATTATATCATGTGGTGTGTCTATTAATCTTTAACCCGGTATTCAGCCCGGGCTACTGAACGTATAACGAACATGTAATTCTTTTACAAGTTTATATATAAATAATTATCCCAAGTTATAAAAGATTATTTTGTGCCTTGTGCATTTAAATCAATTTTCTTAAACATTTTCAAAATGAGTCGGTTAATTGTATTTACCAGTGTAAACTGGCGTATTTTCCAAAAAGGCTAAGTGCAGGTACTAAACAGAATAGGTTGGCTACTCCTAGCATCAATAAAGATTCTTGCAAGCTTAGATGTTATAAATCTGTTGAACAATATTTCTTTTTAACTTCGATCCACCTGTGGATCCTTTACAACTGTTTTGTAATAAATGATATTACTTTCATTCGGTTTGTAATGATTTTATCTTTCGACTTCTGTTGTGTATATAAACTATGATAAATTGTCTATGATGATATCAACTACGTCACGATACTCCCCACCAGGCCCACCGGTAATACATGGAAATATCGGGGTGTGACAGGTTGGTATCAGAGCCAACGTTGAGTGAATTAAACACTAGCCTTTTGTGTTTAATCTCAATGACACAGTTTGCACATTCCTCGACTTTCGAGTCTAGACAAAGAACTTAGGACTAATTCTAACTTATTTTGTTTTGTCCTTTATTGTTTCTTTTGTTGTTTCTTTTGTTTGTTTTGACAGGACCTATAAAAATGCCGCCAAGAATCCGAGGAAAAGGAAGAGGCAAGGGGCCATTCATCGCCCCCAACGATCACGAGGTCGGGCCTTCACACCGGCGAACTCCATCAGACACATTAAGCACAAGGCCTCAAGGAGACTGGAGGACCCATTTAGAACCCGCGAGGCGTTCAGTCTCGCTGAGCTCCTCACCTTCCTACCTCAACTCTTTCGGTCCTCAATCGGAGAACGAGCCCCACAACTCACATCACTCTTTTATACCCCTTCAAAGCCCCAACTCACACCATTCCTTCAATGACCCAACACCCTACTTCCAAAGCCGGTTCAACCCGGCAAACCAAATTGAAGAGCCAATGGGTTATAACCCGTTGGGACCGGAGGACCATTTCTCCACGGACATGGAAGAGGATCCGGAACCTGACCAGCCGCCAACCGAAACACCTACTCACCCCATCGAGATTTCAGATGGGTCGTCATATCATGGATCACCTTATCGTGGTCCAGACAGTTATCAGGCAAGGTTTGCCCAATACGACTGGGTGTTTACTCCCAGTTACCACTCATCACAGCAGCAGCAGCAGGATCCCTCGGAGGATTCGCGTTTTGTAGCGGTTACTCCACCGCCACCGCCACCGCCACCATCGCCAGTGCAGCAACCGCCTCTGGAGCCACCGAGGAGTAGGAGATCAACCGCACAGATGTCCGTGCGAGGAGGAGTCCGTATCAGCACCCCTCAGCATTCAAGTGGCAGTCATTACCCGCCACTATATGAAGACCCACAGATGGGTGGGCCTTCTAACCCTGTTTCTGAAGTGGAGTCTGCACCAGTCGCACCGCCACCAGTGGGTTATGATAACCCAATTCCTACATACGCCAGTGCAGCGGCATACAACCCCTTTGAGCAGCCTGCCTACCCGGGGTATAACTACTACAATGCCCCCAATGTTGACCCATACCTTGTAGCAGCCAACTACAATGCCCTTCATCCTGAAGGACCTTACGCATCCTCCTACCAAACGGGGTACCCACCTTATGGGTATCAACACCCACCACCTCCTCAACCTCCGCATCAGCAGCCGCCACAGCCGCCGTTGATTCAGCCCCAACAGCAACAGGAGATTCTACAGAAGTTGAGCCAGGTGGAACGGGAGGTTCAAGAGGAACGTAGGAACCATCGGGGATTTCTCAAAGGTCTGGCAAGCTTAATCAAAGGGAAGAGCAAACAAAGAGGGACTAAAGTTGACAAACAAATAAAGTATGTGTGTAAAAAGAATCAAAGTGTCAACATTGGATAATTATACCTTTCAACAGCCCTACACGATGTTTATACCCTTAAACGAATGAGTTATGAATCATATGAAGCCGTTTGTTGAAAAAAGTGAAAGTTTACAAACCACAAGGGTTAAAAGTGTCAACATGTTTAATTTATACCTCTGAGTGACCTTCTAACGAACCTGAAGCTTTGTAACGATTAATTATGATCACTAGAATAAGTGATAAAAATTTCACAAGGTTTCGATATCGTATGAGAAAGATACGCTAACATTCGTAAGTGGGGGGCAAAAAGCGTCAACGTTGAAATTCAGGACTTTTCGGTGATCATATAAATAACTAGGGACTTAACAAAGTTGGTTTATGACTTAGAGTCCTTAAAAGTCAAGTTAGAGGGTTAAAAGTGCAATAAATAAAGTTAAAACAATTATTAGAAGGGACCAGGGACCAAAAGTGCAAAGCTGCCAAACTGTTGACCGGATCTGGGCTTCATACCGGCCGCGTAAGACTCCTCTTGGAGCTTACGCGGGCCGCCTAAAAACTATCAGCTCCCAATTCTTGGACAGATGCCTGTTATAGCCTGTTACACCGACTTATATGCATGGAAACTGATACCAGGGGCTGTGCAAATGGGATTTCATGCAATAGGGGCAGCTGTGATCATCTAGTAGCAACAATAGGGACATTTGGGATGATCTTGTAGCATCAAATGCACTATATAAGAAGAACACTTGTTGCAACATTTTGACATTCATTTGAAAATCATTCCAACTTATTTTCTGGAGTCTCCTGGAGCTCAAGATCATTCCCTAAGGGTCATTAGTCGTGCTTAGTACTTCAGTAAGCTTCCTTGACCTCTTTAGTTCGTGTTTTATTAGTTTAATGGCCAAAAGTCAAACCTGTCGTAATTAAGGTTTGACTTAGTGATTAGTCACTAATGGTCCAGTCAATTCTCGAATTGAAAGTAGCTATGAGTTGGTAATTATGTGGGTAGTAAACCCTTAAAAGGGCACCCTCTGATTTTCAAATGAATGTCAAAATGTTGCAACAAGTGTTCTTCTTATATAGTGCATTTGATGCAACAAGATCATCCCAAATGTCCCTATTGTTGCTACCAGATGATCACAGCGTCCCCTATTGCATGAAATCTCATTTGCACAGCCCCTGTTATCAGTTTCCATGCATATAAGTCGGTGTAACAGGCTATAACAGGCATCTGTCCAAGAATTGGGAGCTGGCAGTTTTTAGGCGGCCCGCGTAAGCTCCAAGAGGAGTCTTACACGGCCGGTATGAAGCCCAGATCCGGTCAACAGTTTGGCAGCTTTGCACTTTTGGTCCCTGGTCCCTTCTAATAGTTGTTTTAACTTTATTTATTGCACTTTTAACCCTCTAACTTGACTTTTAAGGACTCTAAGTCATAAACCAACTTTGTTAAGTCCCCGGTTATTTATATGATCACCGAAAAGTCCTGAATTTCAACGTTGACGCTTTTAGCCCCTCACTTACGAATGTTAGCGTATCTTTCTCATACGATATCGAAACCTTGTGAAATTTTTATCACTTATTCTAGTGATCATAATTAATCGTTACAAAGCTTCGGGTTCGTTAGAAGGTCACTCAGAGGTATAAATTAAACATGTTGACACTTTTAACCCTTGTGGTTTGTAAACTTTCACTTTTTCCCACAAACGGCTTCATATGATTGATAACTCATTCGTTTAAGGGTATAAACATCGTGTAGGGTTGTTGAAAGGTATAATTATCCAATTTTTTAGAATAACTCGCCGCGGGATTATATCATGTGGTGTGTTTATTAATCTTTAACCCGGTATTCAGCCCGGGCTACTGAACGTATAACGAACATGTAATTCTTTTACAAGTTTATATATAAATAATTATCCCAAGTTTTAAAAAATTATTTTGTGCCTTGTGCATTCAAATCAATTTTCTTAAACATTTTCAAAATGAGTCGGTTAATTGTATTTACCAGTGTAAACTGACGTATTTTCCAAAAACGCTAAGTGCAGGTACTAAACGGAATAAGCTGGCTACTCATAGCATCAATAAAGAGTCTTGCAAGCTTAGATGTTATAAATCTGCTGAACAATATTTCTTTTTAACTTCGATCCGTCTGTGGATCCTTTACAACCGTTTTGTAATAAATGATATTACTTTCATTCGGTTTGTAATGATTTTATCTTTCGACTTCCGCTGTGTATATAAACTGTGATAAATTGTCTATGATGATATCAACTATGTCACGATACTCCCCACCGGGCCCACCGGTAATACTTGGAAATATCGGGTTGTGACACCGCTACACCACCCTTACGTTTACATTAAAACTTAACGGCGTCAAAACGTACAATAACTCGAATTTAGACCGTCGAATGAAAACATATTATATTTGACCTAACTCGTTTCTGAACACAGTTTAAGTCAAAACGTATACCAATCGAAATTGTACACAAAAATAAGCATGAAAACTTATTATATTTGACCATACTTGTTTCCGAAAAAACAATTATGTTGAAACGTGAAATTATATTGTTTTACGTTGAAACGTGAATTCATATCGACACATACGTCAAAACATAGAACAACTGAAAACGTATATAAAAATAAGCATGTTAGATAATTAGAAAAAAATAACCTGGCAGTAAAAATAAAAATTCAAGTTATAATTACAAAATTCAACCCCCGGTTCCCGGTCTGACCGTACGACCAACCACACTAAAAAAGATTCTAAACCGTGAATCGGCCTGCCCAACCCCGGTTCCCGGTTCGATTTTCAAAACACTACCAAGAACAACACCAATTTTACCACCAAATTGATTCCATCGAAGATGTGCGATTAATAGATTCGAATATATGGATTTTGATGATCCCTGCGACAAAAAAGTTATCCTTGAATACTCTCACATTTCTTATTTTCCATATAAACCATAGTATGGTGTAAATAACTGAATGAAATAGTTTTTTACCCTCTTTAGCCGATCCACCCCTACAAAAAGAACGAATAATTGAATACTCATCCAAATTGTTATACACGTGATCTCCCCATTAATCACATACTCCTTTTTTAATCAAATCCCGCATTACAATAGCACCAAATTACACAACGAACCCATGGTCCATTAACGTTATGTAACTTTATTTAGGTAATTTGATCCACATTAGAAAGAATTACTTGTATGATTATCGGATTTAAGTTATGGGTGGAGTTGCGGGTCGTTTTGGGTGATGGGTTGAAATCATTGAACCTTAGATTGATGTTAACATTATTTAATACAATATTGATGATTTTATAACGATGGTGTTTTGGTTTTAAAATAAAGTGTTTGCGACGTGTATTTAATGCTTTAATTTAAACTGTTAGAACTAACTCAGCGTAGCTGACTTCTGCATGTATGTTAGATTGTTCATAGCTATATTGTTTGGGTCGATGTAACTCTTGGCTAATTGATGGAATTATTCGTAAGCTACTAGGAAGGCATTCACATTTTCTTTAATTTAAGGATAAATTTTTTATTTTAAAATAGCTAATACTATTTAAATTGAATTTTAGCTGCATGTTTTCAAGAGAACCATATATTTTTAGACAGTACACTGTGATGTGATCCAACAGCAGGGTAGGGGTGTTCATCGGTTTGGTTTATTGTTTATTTGGTTTATTCGGTTTGGTTTATTCAGTTTTCAAAATTTTATACCCCAAACCAAAAACCAAACCAAACTCGATTCGGTTTGGTTTCAGTTAGAAACCAAATAAACCTAATCTAACCAAATTATACCTAAGTACTTTTTTACCTAATTTATATTTATGTTTGTGTTCTAACTTCCGAATATCAAATCAGCAACGAATTTAAACCTGACAATATATAAATAAAAACATAGGAACAAACATATCCATAAAATAGTCATACACACAAACACAAAGTTAAAACTTTAAAACATAGATAATAGAAACTATAAATAGACAACAAGTCTAATGGCACAAAACATAAATAATCTTCAAACCATAGGGATACATATACTTAGATATTAGACTTAGTATTTTGGGCTAATAAATTGTATATAATTTATTAAAAAATATTATTTTTATTTAATAATTAATAAAATTAACGGTTTATTCAGTTATCCAAATAAACCGAATAAACCAAATTAAAAAAATGTGGATCCAAAAACCGAACCAAAAACCATATTCATAATTCGGTTTCGGTTAGAAACCAAACCAATAACCGAATTCGTTGTTCGAATCGGTTTATTCGGTTACAGTTTTTATTTGGTTATGGTTTTTTTCTAAACACACCTACTGCAGGGTGTCTGGTTTGGAAGCCTTACACATGTTGACAAACCTCAATCAATGTTCTCATTTTTAGTTGTTCCGGTCTTACAACTTCGAGCATCAATATCTCATTCATATTAACTCATTTTTTAGAAATAGTTTGATTCATTATAATCCTATCATACATAAACCCACAAACGAATATCTATACAACCCGTACACAAGTATATTTATCATGTCCAAAATTAGTGACAAAAACATTTTCACTAACATTTTTTCCAACAAATTATTCCTAAGACGTGGGATTAATACACTCGAATTTATTGATTTTGATGACCTTTGGCATAAAGAATTTCTTCATCTTGAATACTCTCGCAATTCTTGTTTTCCATATAACCCATTGCAAGTTTTTACCCCTTTTACTTGATCCACCACCCACAGTATCTTAGTCTTAAAAATTAAATAAGATAGCCAATGAGATGGTGGTTAAGTGTTAAGTGAGAGAGTTGGTACTGGATAGGGCTGTCCAAACTGCTCGACGATCGAAGATCGCTCGACGATCGCTCGAAAAATGCTCGCTCGATTCCCGCTCAGTTTGTAAATGAGCCGATCGGATCGGTTCGATTCAAATTCAATCCGAGCATGAGCATAGCTCCGCTCGCTCGTCGATCGCTCGGTTTCGCTCGAATTATTTTTATTAATAATTAATATATATATTTATATTATAGATTTTATAGATTAAAAACTCAAAAAATATAATAGCCCCAAAAAAAATTAAAAGCCCAAATCACATTCAACCCAACTTAATATTTAATACGTAAATCTAAGTATCTAACCCTAAATCCTATTCAAAAGAGTATCCAGTATTCACTCACTATTCAGTCGCCGCTCCTGTGTTTCGCTCTCTAGTCTCCGACACAAACTGAGCGGTCTTCAATCTCCGGTCTTCAATCTGCAACAGTTCATCGGACGGTCTTCAATCTCCGGTCTTCAATCTGCAACAGTTCGTCGGACGGTCTTCAATCTCCGGTCTTCAATCTGCAACAAGTGAGTCGCTCTGTTTTTTTCTGATCTGCTTCTGTTTTTTAAACTTGTTTGAGTTGTTTCAGTTGAATAACAATCGTTTGTAAATATCACTTGTTTTGTTTCAGTCGTATAACAATCATATAACTTGTTTCAGTTGTATAAATCGTTTGGTATGTTAAATCGTTCAGTCGTATAACTTCAGTCTAATGTGTAGCAAGCTGCAAGAGATGAATAAAAATTGGAAATTGATGTGTTGACTCCAGATGTGTCTGATAATAAATGAAAGGTATTTTTATAATTGACAAAACCTAAAAGTTGTTTTCTAATGTGTAGAACTTAATGGTTTTGTTTAATGCTTGTGTTTATAGGTTATATGTTGATGTGAAGTTGAATTTTGTGGATGGAGATGAACAAGCTTAAAGAAGAAGTTTATGGCTTTTGAACTAAATGACAATTTGTATTCGCACTTTATTTTGTGTTGCTTTTGTATTCGCACTTTAAGTTAGAATTTGTTTTTGTTGAACGAAGCCTTATTATTCAATCAAGCGAAAACGACCCGCTCGCTTTTTTTTAGGATTTGATAAAAACCGAGCGAAACCGAGCCGATCGGATCGGTTCGATTCAAATTCAATCCGAGCATGAGCATCACTTTTGCGATCGGTTTTACAAATTTGATCCGCTCGGATCGGATCGGTTGTAATTCAATCCGAACATGAGCAGACCCTCGATCGGATCGGATCGGATCGGATCGTGAACACCCCTAGTACTGGACTCGGATTTGATTCCTGCCCTTCCCATTATTTTCTGCGGCACCTGGTGGTGATGGGAGACTAGACGAATATGTGGAGATCGCTAGTTCAATCCTTGAACTGAGCGAATTTTACCTCACCACACTGTCGTGCCTTTGGGCGAGTGTTCACGGGCTTTGGCCATAGGTGAGGGTTTTCTCCGGTTCAGAGGCGAGTGTATCCCGATATGGTGAATTTCGCCAGTAGTCTATTTAAATAAAATAAACAATTGAATACTCATAAAACCGTTATATACGTGATCTCCCCATTACTCACATACTCTTTTTATAATCCAATCCCGCACTACAATAACACCAAATCACACAACAAACCCACGCTCCGTTAACTTTATCTAACTTCGTTACTCAGCCGCCGCCCGATGCAGTCAACTCCCCAACTCAGATCTAAGGACAAAATTATCATTTCCCCTCTTTAACCAATTTTCTCCAGATTCCATTTTCACAAAAACTAAAAACACGTAACAACTCGTATACACGAGTCTGCCGTCACTCCGCCGTAAACAGCTCTCAGCTTCTATAACATATGTTACATATAGCCTTTGTGGTTAACCCTTTGTTGACCTAGAATTCAAAGGATTTCAAGAACCTATTGTTCGTTTCTCCTCTACCTCTTTCGCAGAAATTGAAAACAAATGCTCTCTCCATGTGGGTTCCCCTAATCAGGTCAGTTTATCGCCGAAATTTGGTCAAATATGACCGCATTTTCCGATTCAGTTCAGTTTCATCACTTGCTCAGTTACCTTTCTCCGACGTATCAGACTCCGGTTCAGAAGAAAACTACCCACACCCCTTTAACAACAACAATATTGTCTCATTTGATCATGCCCACCAGGTGTTTGATAAAATGTCAGTTATTGAAACCTTAAACTACTTAAAAGAACAACCCAATACAGCATTACATTTACTCACCCAATTGAAACTATGTGGTTTTACCCATGATGTTGCAACTTATATGGCTATTATAAGGTTTATGTGTTACTGGGGTATGATTAGTAGGTTAAAGTTCTTGTTTTTAGAGGTTATTGTGGATAAAGATGGGGCTTTTGGGTTTAACGTTTCGGATTTGTTTGAAGGGTTGTTGAAAGAGTTTAATGTGGGTGATCAACATTTGTTTGTTATAGCAGTTGATGCTTTGATTAAGGCTTTTCTTAATGTTAGACGGCTTGATGAAGCGTTTGAAGTTTTGTTAAAGATACAAGGTCGATTTGTTCCGTCTGTGCGGACGTGTAATCTTTTTTTGAATGAGTTGGTTGAAGAGGGTGAAGTAGATATCGCTATGGCGGTTTATGAACATTTAAAGACGAGCGGTTTTTGTCCAAACGTGTGCACATATGGGATTGTGGTTAAAGGACTATGTAGGAAAGGACGCGTGAATGAAGCTAGAGATGTCTTTAGAGAAATGGAAGAAACTGGAGTTGAGTCCGATGCGTTCATGATCGGCTCGTATATTGACGGGCTTTGCTCAAATGGCAACACAGACTTGGCTTTTTTGTTGCTTAAAATGTCTCGAGACGCTGGTTCACCCGTCGATGTTTTCGCATACGCTTCTGTCATTCGTGGTTTTGTAAGAGAGTTGAAGTTCGACTGTGCAGAGAACGTTTTTCTTGACATGAAACAGTCGGCAATCGTGCCTGATGCTTATTGTTACGGGCCGTTAATCCAAGGGTACTGTAAAAGAAACAATCTTCTAAAGGCCTTGGATCTTCACGATGACATGAATTCAAACGGTATCCAAACTAATTGTGTTATTTTGAGCTCAATTATGCAATGTTTGTGTCATTTGGGGATGTTATCCGAAGCTGTGGACCAGTTTACAAAAGGAAAGGAATCCGGTGTTTTTCTCGATGAAATTTCGTACACGATTGCTATTGATGCTCTATGTAGACAACGGAAAATCGGTGAAGCAGTTTTGTTGCTAGACGAGATGAAATTAAAGAAAATGAACCCAGATGTTACGCACTACACAACTTTGATCAATGGATTTTGTCTTCTTAACGATCTTAAGAACGCTTTAAAAATCTTTAATGAGATGAATGAGAATGGTTTGAAACCTGATACGGTTATCTTCCATGCGCTTATTGGTGGGTTTTTAAAATGCGGGCGTTATAAGGAGACGATGATTCTTTTAGATAATATGGTGGTACGCGGTTTAAAGCCCACAAGTACTACGCATAACATCGTCATCGATGGCTTATGCAAAGGTGGAAAGATGAAGCAAGCAACATCATTTTTTAATAAGCTTGAAACAAAAACCTTGAATAATTATGTTGCTATGATAAATGGGTATTGCGACTTAAACAATGTAGAAAAGGCATATGAACTTTTTGTTACATTACCCGAGCAAGAAAAGACCGGGCTTCTGCTAGCAAAAAATGGCTGCTTCAAACTTCTTACTGGCCTGTTTGAAAAACGCAAAACCAATGAAGCATTAAAGCTGTTTAAAACAATATTGGGATCAGAAAATGGACCGTCTAAGATTATGTATAGTAAGTTAATAGCTGCATGTTGTCGGGCTGGAGATATGATGACGGCCCGTGAGGTTTTCGTTACGATGATTGCAAGAGGAATACCACCTGATGTCATTTCCTACACGATTATGTTACATGGTTATTTTAAGATGAATTGCTTAACCAAAGCTTATGATATTTTTCGTCGTATGATACATCATGGTATACAACCTGATATTATAACTTATACGGTATTTTTTGACGGGGAGTCTAAAGTAAAACGAAAGGGATTTATCAGTAGAGAAAACGGGAGCGAAGAAAAGGGTTTGCAAAGATATCTGACTAAAATGCAAGAGTTGACTCCTGATCTTATTCACTACACGGTCTTGATTGACCATCATTGTAAGTCAAACAACTTACAGCATGCGAAGTTTCTTTTCAATGAAATGATTGAAAGAGGTTTAAAACCAGATACGATAGCATACACATCTCTTATACGTGGCCACCCACCTAAGAAATATGTAGAGGCTCAAGTACTTTATAACAATATGCTATGGGCAGGGGTCCAACAGGATTCACGATCCGTGCGAGCTCTAGAAAGGGTGAAGCTTACAATTTGCAAAAATCAATATTAGGGCTAATGATTTTATGCCATAAATTATTATTTTTGTACACAACCGACTAAATGTCTTAGTAGCATGAGACTATACATAAGTCACTTGTATGTGTCCATATTTAGCACGCGCCTGCATTGGTCTTAGTAGCATGAACGTACAACGCTAAAACCAAGGTAACACGTGCTTATATCAAGTTGACTTGCATTTTTATATTTTTTACATTTCTTAATTACTAAGTGTATAGATACAATATTCCTCTTGCAGACAATACCAAGTTATAGTGCTCGAAGAGCCATATTTGATACTTTGTTAGAACACTTGCTGAAGAAAAAGAAAATGAGCAGCGCAGAAGGCTGCAATCAAAGGTCACCAACAGTGACTGGATAATCCTCGATACTCATCTGTTAAAGGGTATCCATTTTATATGTAGTTAAGAAATTGTTACTTATGATTGGAAGGAAGCCCTTAATGCTTCTTATATACTTAATACAGAAGTACCAAGTCCTTTGATACACAAAACATTGCATTTAAAAAACATGTTTGTTGTTAAGGTTGTTATAAATGCTTATGTCATAAATAAATGCAGGAGAAATTGAAGGAAAGAGAGCGGGTATTGCGTAAGCGAAAAGAGCGAGAAGAACAAGAAGTGGAGAGAGTGCGTTCTAAAGCTCTCAGAAAGGAAGCTATCGAGTCATATCAAGCATTACTTGTAGAAACAATTAAAGATCCACAGGTCCTCTTTTATCAATTTTAAAATTAACTTCTTGAAAAGTTGAATCTTTATATTCGATAGTTGGACTTACTACAAACATATATAAAAGTCATACACGATAATCAGATTCATTTCAAACATATACAAAGGTTACAACAAAAGTTGATCATAACTTAAACCAATATAGATAAAACGATGATAAAGTTCAACAGTAACATAATTTGCAAATTGCAGTTCATATAAGAAACCTACATATCACATAAAGACACAAAGCTCGATAAGAACTCGAACCAAGAATTTGAAAATTTTCGTACAATGTGCCTCCAAATGCTAGTATAAATTCTGAGGGCCCTCATCCATCTTCCAGCACTGATAGTGGATCCCTTTGTAACCTATTGTTTTTCTGTTTGCTGGAAGCGTGATAAATTTTCCATTAAATATTACATTACCTCACATATTTTTCCAAATTAATGCAAACGTTATGTGTGTATTACAAACTAACGTTCTGATTATAACTGCAGGCTATGGTAAATTCACCAGGTTCTTCATCTCTTCCTAGTCCTCCTGTTCCTGCTAGTTCTGGTCCTTCATTTTCATACAACATTCCGCAAGCCGATATTGTTTCATTTCAGTCGACAATGGTAAGGATGGCTATGAAACTATTGTCAATTCACATTCCTGAAATAAACCTGTTAGTTATGTTTTCTGTTAACTGCTTTTTACATATTTGTGATGTCTTCTTGCCCTTCACTCCTTTTTAGGTGGCTGACTCAGCAAAGTCTGAAGCGCCAAAAAATGTCTCAACTTCTGCTACATCCTTGCAACCTCCTGTTTCTGGACCCCCGACACACCCCGGTTCATTTATGCAAGGAATGAATACACAGGTCAGGCCACCACCTTCGTCTGTTGCTGTTCCAAGAGAAGTGGCATCAGATGCTAATTTTTCTTATAATGGAAACCACCAGTTGCCGCAGAAGGATCAGTCTGTATGTACATCTTTAGAGTCTTATAATTGAAATCGTCTGCAGGCATGATTGGTTATACCTTTTTTGCACCTGATATTGGCATAATCATAGGCTGTATGGATTTTTTGTTGATTTAGTAATTAGCATGGAAGTTAAGAACTAGGGGTGCAAACGAGCCGAGCCCGAGCTCGATGAACTTTTGAGAGCTCGAGCTTGGCTCGGTTCGAGCTTTGTTTTCAAAGCTTGAGCTCAGCTCGTTGGTAGTTTCTCAAGCTCGAGCTCAAGATCGGCTCGTTTATTATAAGTGAAGCTCGGGCTCAGGCTCGTTTACTTATCAAGCTTATTTTTAGGTTTGGGCCCGGCTCGTAAACAAGTTTAAATAAGTTCGCCTCGGCTCGTTTACTAGACAACTTTAAATAAGGGGTAAATGTTATTAAATGTTAATAAAAACTAATAATATTACACTAAGGCTTGACGAGCCTGACGAGTTTCACATGCCAGGCTCGATAAATAAACTAGCTTTATTTTGGGCTCAAGTTCAGCTCGGGCTTGATAAGGCTCGGCTCGTTTCAAGCTTTTTCTCGAGCTGATCTCGAGCAGTTTGCGAGCCGCTCGGCTCGTTTGCACCCCTAGTTAAGATCATAGTCAGTCTACTTGCAAATTAATTCTGTAACAAAAGATTTGGACTGCGGTGACAAATAGTAGTTTAAGTATGTTGGATGTTGCTACAACTTGTGTATTGTTAGAAGAATTTGATGCTTATTGGTTAGTGTTTCATAATGATAAACGTTACTATATGTTTTGGTTTTGTGTTCATAACCATTACCAGTAGGAAGCAAATTGTACATTTTTTTGAGAAGCTTCATCTGGAGACTAACATGTCATGCGATCTATATGTAACAGAATGTTACCGGGCCTACTGTGTCTCCTGCTACATCCGTTCCTCATCCTGTTTCACAGCATGCTTATTCACCTTTAGGTGCCACGTCATCAAATCCGAACACTGCTTCACCACCATTTAGGATGCCACCTGGACCACCTTTTCAACCGCCTCCAGGTGCCCCAAGGACTCCTGTAACGCCTCAGCAACCATTTTATGGCTCCTATGCTTCCAATTCCCCCATGGCAAGGAGTCTGGCTTCAATCTCCACCAATCAGAAACTTGTCTAGACCGCAACTTTTACCATATCCACCTGCGTTTCCTGGCCCGTTTCCTTTGTCAGCTCAACGCACGCCACTGCCGTTGGTCCAACCATCCAATGCTCAGCCTCCTAGTACATCAATTGGAGTTTCGGGCAGCGTGGCTCAAGAATTACCTCCAGGGACTTGTATGTGTGAATAATAAATAATATTGTGAATTTTGTGATTTTCAGATAATAATATTGAGCAATTTGTGATTCACCTTTATGTTTTGCAGACAATAGCAAGCATCTAAATGCTGTTGGTGTAAAGGAAGAATCCGTCGCTGGTGATCTGTTGGATGCTTGGTCAGCACACAGGACTGAAACAGGAACCATATACTATTATAATGCTGTGACCGGACAGTCTACTTACCAAAAACCCATTGGTTTTAAGGGAGAGGTACGTCTTTTTTGTTTTGATTGTTCTATGTGCATAATATGATAGATACTAAAACCTATGAAATGTCTACTGTATTTGAGTTTTAATTGATGTGGTTTTCTCTAATATGGCGTTCAAATTCATGTAGTTGCCTTTTCTTTTAGGTAGCAAAATTTGAAACCAGCTTGATGTATGTTAGCATCATTGTACTGATCTATTGTTTTATGTGTGCCTTTCCCGAATGAACTAATGGTTTCTTTTTTTGTTTTGTTTTCTACTTTTTGGTTGGCAGCCTGATAAAGTTTTTGCACAACCAACTCCGATTTCATGGTGAGTGATATGCATGAATAGTTTGTTTACACTTTTTTCCCCTTTCTTCACTCTAAGTCGTGTTTGAGATTCAAAGGAACAAGTATCAGTATGGTATTGTGAAATTACTCTTTTTTCAATAGGGAGAAATATAATGTACAACTTAGATCTTTTGGCTGTTCTTGAGTGAGGTTATATACTTCTATAAATGCTTTTAAGAAGATATACGGTGATCAACAGCCTCAGCCCTATATTAAAATTGAAGATAGAAATTTTACGATGAACTTCTTTTTATGGTATTAAGTTACCGTAGCTTTCTGTTCTCTTAATTTATTTTGTGTATTATTCAGGGAGAAGTGTGCTGGCACAGATTGGTCATTGGTCACCACAAATGACGGGAAAATATACTACTACAATGCTAAAACCAAGGTAACACAAGCTTATTTGCTATAATGAAGTTTTATTACTTCAAGTTGACTTGCATTATTTTTATATTGACATGTAAACTCGGTTTCGATGTTTACAATTTTGTATTATTTCAGCTGAGCAGCTGGCAAATACCAGCAGATGTGGCCGAGTTAAGAAAGAAGCAGGAAAGTGATGCTTTAAAAGAACAATCAATAGCAGTGCAAAACGTAACTACTTTAACTGAAAAAGGATCCGGCCCATTAAGCTTGAACGCCCCTGCTATTACCACAGGTGGCCGTGATGCCATATCTCCTGTCTCATCATCTGCACTTGATTTGATAAAAAAGAAACTGCAAGATTCTGCAGCTCCTGCTACCACTGAATCTGATCTGAACGGTTCTACACCAGTTGATCAAGCAGGGAAGGGCCCACATGGTGAGAACGGAAAAGACAAGGTCAAAGATGATAATGGTGATGGAAATGTTTCAAACAGCTCGTCCGATTCAGATGATGTGGACACTGGACCAACCAAAGAGGAGCGTGCTATCCAGTTTAAGGTATCTTTATGTTGTTGATAACTGTAAACCAATACTTTTGATTTTTCTATTATGTTTTTTTTTTATATTAAACTTTTTACTTGTGGAATATCCAGGAGATGCTCAAGGAGCGTGGGGTGGCCCCGTTTTCAAAATGGGAGAAGGAGCTTCCTAAATTTGTGTTTGATCCGCGTTTTAAGGTTACTGATATGATATTTTACTGTTGCTGTTTATATCTGCGTTATTTCTATTGTACTTTCAGCTGATTTTTCATGCCATATGCTGTTTGAAACACTGCAATACAAATTCGCAATATGCTGCTTACATTTTCTGTCTACATCAGTTTGTCACCAAAGAAAACATTTAATGAATCAAACTATGATAATTGAGTTTTGGTTTTGGTTTTCAGTCTACTGAGTGTATAGGAACAATGTTCCTCTTGCAGGCAATACCAAGTTATAGTGCTCGAAGAGCCATATTTGATCATTTTGTCAGAACTCGTGCTGAAGAAGAACGCAAAGAAAAACGAGCCGCGCAGAAGGCTGCAATCGAAGGTTACAAACAGTTACTGGATGAGGCGAAGGAGGTTTGATTTAAGTCTGTCTCTAATTAAAATCTCAAAAGTTCCATTTATATAATCATAGCCTGTAATGTAATCAAATTATGAATAATGTGAGTTATAATTTGTTGCCATTGCTGTATCTATCTTTTAGGATATCACTCACAACACTGATTATCAAACGTTTAAAAGAAAATGGGGCCACGATCCAAGGTTTGAGGCCTTGGACAGAAAAGAACGCGAAGAATTACTAAATGAAAGGTAGTTACTCTTTAATATTTATTTGCAATTGCATTTTAGATACAACTCTTAGTGAAATGTGTTACACTTAGTATGTTTACAATGCAGAATCGCACATTTCAGTACATTCATGGGTTTTTTAAGGGGTGCTAAACGGGTCGTGTTCACGGGTTGGGGGGTTCAACCTGTCCTGAACCCGAAAATTTTAGGCGAACCTGAACACGTCCTGAACCCTAAAATCGTGTCATACATATGAACCCGAACGTGACCTGAATATTCTCGGGTTGACCCGAACACGACCAATTCCACCCGATTTTATTTTTTAGTTTTTCAGCAATTTAAAATAATAAAATTAAAATTTACTAAAATACACAAATTTATATAATACAGTTAACTATAAAATCTTATGTCAATTTCTCTTTTTAAGTGATAATTATGGCATAAAATACACACCCAATTTAATTTATGACATAAAATAAATTGTAAATTTTATATAATATAAATGGGTCAACTCGCCAACCCGACCCGTTTGACCCGAACCCGACCCGTTTAGCTAAACGGGTTCAACCTGAAACTGACTTGAACTCGTTTAGACTAAATCCAAACCCGTGAATTTCGTGTTAGGTTCGTGTTGTACTTTGGGTCATGTTAGAAATTCACACCTCTAGTTTTTTTTACGTTGTTTATAATGTTCTGATATTTATTTTGTATCAGGGTTATCCCACTAATGAGGTCTGTTGAAGAAGAGGCCCATGCAAAACGTGCAGCTATTGTTTCTAGTTTCAAGTCGATGCTTAGGGAGAATAAGGATATTTCTTCAACTTCTCGTTGGTCCAAGGTTAGTAAATGTGTAGAAATCTGAATTGGGCTTTGTTCTTTTTCGTTGATCATGCGTTAATTTGTTTTTAACGTTTGATCTTGAAGGTTAAGGATATGTTTAGAAATGATTCTCGATACAAATCTGTTAAGCATGAGGATAGGGGAGACATATTTAATGAATATATGTCTGAGCTAAAGGATTCTGGCGTTGAAGCTGAAAGGGCAGCAAAGGCAAAACGTGATGAAGAGGTATAATAAGCTTTTTCTTAATTTCCCTTTTCTCGAATTTTCTCTTTTGGGCGTGGTTACTATGCTGCCTTCTAAATTTTCATGGAATTTATCGTAATTAATCACTAATTTATATAAACAAATTACTTTATGTTCTTTTATGTTTAGTCAATTATGTTCATTTGTGTTCATTTATGTTTGTTTAGTTGTGGTCATTTGTGTTGTTTATTGTTTGTTTGTTTATGTTCGTTTACGTTCATGAACTGTTCGTTTAGGTTTTAAACGAACGAACATAAACGAACACGAACATGCTCATTTTCTTAATAAAAGAACATGGACAAAAATGTGTTTGGTTATACGTCCGTGTTCGTGTTCGGTTAAAGTTAAATGAACGAATACGAACATGCCTCTGAACATGCCTCTGTTCGTGTTCGCTCGGTTCATTTACAGGCCTAATAATATATGTTAATGAAAAGGTGGATGCTATCGTATATTTTGTATTTAAAATAATGTTAATAGAAGGTACCCGAAGTAACTAACCAAATTATAATTTCTACTTGTTAAATCACAAGTATAAAGCTATAATCAGTAATTCTTGATGTTTATCCTTTTGTATGTTCAGATTTCATGGACGGATGCAAAGCCTAAACTAGAGAAGGATCCTCAAGGGCGTGCAGCAAACCCTTATTTAGATCAATCAGATCTCGAAAAACTTTTTCGTGAACACACCAAGTTATTGCATGATGACTTTTTGTAAAGGCTCTTTAACCAAACCTGCGTATTAAAAACTACTTTTTTCGGCCTAAACTTGCTTTAACCAAACCTGCTAGATTTTTTTTTTAAAACTTTGTGTGTTGTCGTGTTTCAGAGGTGTGCAAATGAATACAAAGCTTTGTTAGCTGAAGTAATAACCACAGATGCAGCTACAAAAGAATATGAAGACGGTAAAACAGTTTTTACTTCATGGTCAACAGCCAGACACTTGCTCAAAGACGACACTCGGTACAACAAAATGCCAAGAAAAGATAGAGAACCTTTATGGCGGCGGCATGTCGAGGACCTGCAACGAAGGCGTAAGTCAACAGTTGACCAAGATATGGAAAAACATGGTGATGGTAAAACAGCTAGTTTAGTTGATTCTAGGAAACACCTTTCAGGGTATAAGAGAAGCCATGATCGCCGATAGCTTTATTTGGGGCTACATGTCCGTTGACATTTTATCAGCCTCTTAACCGCCTGCTCTGTGATCTCTTAAATATTCTTTGTTTTCCATGTATACTATGTTATGGCTATAGATATTATCGTATCGTCTAGTTAAGGTGCGGGTTGTTATGGTTAAATTAGAATTTTTTACTTCTGGTTTGCCGATGTTTTGTTCTTTTTTAACTCTAGGAATTGTTTTTATCTGCTGGATTTTAAAAAGTAGAGAAGTACTTATTGGTATAGCCAAAATCTTTTGCAAGATGTTATTAGCGACTGAAACTGGTTGCAAGGAAAATACCTGAAAAGAAATTTCCTGCAAACACTGTTTTTTTGTGCTTCTTGCCTACCCGTTTTCTATCTTTTTAAATATTTAGTAATATTGTTTTTTTTTTTTTTCAAACTGTTGGTAAAAGCACTTTAAATTAATAATTTATCATTTTTAAAGTGCAACTATTAAAGATTATTTTAAATAATTTTACCTGTGAGTATAAATACATCATAAAATTGTAGACTCGCACTGTATACGTTGAATTAATGTTACAAAATTTCCTTGTTAATACAAGGGTAGTTTGGTCATTTATGTGCTCTTAACAGAAAAGTTTATCGTTTATCTACATCAGCCATCATCTGTGTTACGTTTTTAAATAGTGGGGATCACATGTATTCCCCTATATATTAAATTTTGAACTCAATGAACAGTAAATTGAAGAAATAGTATCGGGTACTAGTACCTATATATTAAATTTTGAAGTCAATGAACAGTAAATTGAAGAAATAGTATCGGGTACTAGTACCGGTATCCGCTTTTACCAAATAGGGTGTATTTTCGGTACCGGTTTGGCACTGGTATTCACCGATTTTTACCCTTAAATACCGGTGCTCTACCAGTACCGACCGGTACCGAACCGTACCGTACCAGGTATATTCGGTACCGGTACATACTTTTGGGCATTTCGGTAACGCTATTTTCGGTACTGGTTGGTACCGAGCTCATCAAATCCTGTAGCAACGTAGCAATGCAAGTAATTGCACAGTTTAGATTACTTTTCATGCACACAGTAAGTAAAATTTATTTCGTTTGAATGAGGTTTTATATACACAACTTATTTTGCTTTAGTTTTTGTATTTTTTCTGTAATGAATGAATTGTAGCATGTAAAATTAACTTGGGTATTTAGATTATTGATGAGCAAATCGTATCAAATCCTGTATTCAAACTGGTATCGTATCGGTACCAAATTTACTATACCAAATCATTTTCGTTACCAATTTGGTACCCACCTTTTGGCGTTTTCATAATTGTTACTTTTGGTTCGACACCGGTCTCGCACCATATCTGTATTTATTGATTTTTACATTCAAATACCATACCGTATTGTACCGAGCATTTTCGGCACCGGCACCTAATTTCGATGATTTTCCGGATCGTTACTTTCGGTGCCGTTACAGGTAACGAGCTCATCCATATTTTAACGTGCTAGCACGGTAATAACTAAATTGAAAACTACCGAATTTCCAACGTGTATGACGTGTGGGTCCTATTATTATATATTAGGTTATTTAAAATCGTTTTTTTAGGATGGAGTGACCATCCTTACAACGTCATTTTTATTTATGTTTTGATATTCGGTATCTGCTGCTGATACGTGTTTTGCAGACATTGGGTCCCCGCCGCAACGCGCGGGCGGAAAATCAACTAGTTTTTTCAATTTCTGAGACCAAAGTTGCAACATATGCCAAAAGGACCATATGGTATCCAAGTAATTAACTCAGGTAGCGTTTGGTATGCAGGAATGAGAGGTGGAATTGAATGTACCATTGAGAGGGAATGAAGCAAAAAGTGTTTGGTTGGTCGATGGAATGGAATCGCCCATTCCAAAATGCATTTCATTCCTTCAAAATCATTCCATCTCTTCCGCCTGTTTTTTTCCATTCCATTCCCTCTTCACCCTTCATTAACAACACCACAACTCACTACCTGTAACGCCCAGCTCTTTTGTACTTTCCATTTATAGAAAGCCTTGTTCGTATTTCTATTTTTGGAAACCCTGCATTCTTGTAATCGTTCTTTCTTTGTAATCGTTGTAAAATTCGAGACTTGGATCATAAATAAAACTCGTATTTTGTTACATACATGTTGTACATACCTTATACATGCTCATACATTTAATTTAGTGAAACAATTGATGCTTATTCATTATTCTTGGAAACTACGTGCTAAACTTGTGAATACGCTAAACTTATGCATAAAACGTGTTTTGACCGTAAACGATACTTAATTACGACATTCATACGCTCAGTTATACTTGGTTTATGATACTCATACTTGTCTTGCCCTTAAACTACGCTTATATGATGAAAACAGCCCCTAAAACTCTTAAAAACCCCAAACTATGAACTCCAGGGGCCTAAATGTCATTTTTGAAACTTAATCCGGAAAATTGGACCCCGTCGTGCTACGCGAAGGGTATGGTGCATGGTGGTCGCGCAACACCAGCGCCTTAATCCGACAGATTGTGTTTTCAGCTCAAGGATTGGTCCATTTTGTGTTTCTTTGGTGTGTTTTCTCCATTAAATAGCCACCAAACCTCACCTAAACACCCTCTATAAAACCCAACTCAATCCCACACTTGAATCACTTTACAAACTCTCTAATACACTCTCTTGTCACACCCCGATTTCCACGTGTCACCGGTGGGCCCGGTGGGGGAGTATCGTGACGTGGTTGGCAACGTAATAGTCAAACAACACAATATTAATATGCACAGCGAAAGCAATTGAAAATATAATACAACCGAATTTATTATTGTAATATCAAATGTCACAATATTCGGAAGTTTATCCACAGAAGGATCGAACATAAAATGGAAACAATAGTTCAACAGACTTTTAGGCATCTTAAGCTTGCGAGACTTCTATTGATGCTAAGGAGAAATATCCAGCCAATTTCGTATAGTACCTGCATTTAGCCTTTTTGGAAAATACGTCAGTTTACACTGGTAAATACATTCAACTGACTCATTTTAAAATGATTGAAAATTGGTTTGGATGCACGTGGCATAAAACATTTTAATTTGATTAAAATGCACAGAGGCAAAATTAATCTTGTATAACTTGGGAGAATTATTTAATATTATAATCTTGTGAACGAATTACATATTACTTGTGCGTTCAGTAGCCCGGATCTTGTCCGGGTTAAAGATCAATAGACACACCACATTATTGAGTTATACACTGACGGGTGTACGCCTACACCCCGTGCTCAGGTCGTGGCCATCTCGTAAGATGATGCCAAGGATATCCGGGACATGGTCATTAACCCCCCAAAGGCTTTAAGTAACAAGACTGTTTAAACGAGCCGATCAAATTATTCAACTACCCACTTAATGGTGGAGATTTGATGCCCGATCAAGCGGTATGCTATATACCGTAACCCAAGCCCGTATAGGGAAAATAAGTTAAAAGTATTTACCTGAGCAATGTATAAATCACAATAAGCAAAATGCACGTAGCTTTTACTGGTCCTCCTAATCTGGAACGAAGGTTTTATAATAACCTATTAGAATCCTAACGGGTCTTTAATTAAGCTTAAGCTTAGACCGGCTAGTTTCAAGATACAGTACGTACGCACGATTAAGCGAAGACCGGATAGAATGTGATTTAGACCCGACAAGTTTGAAGACTTGTTTAATATGGGTTTATTATTCACATTCTGGATTTTGAGATAAAACCGTTAAGGTTTGACCCGTTTCGGCTAATTTATGTAAACTTGTTACATAAACCGAACCGTACGCGTAAAAGGCGTAACGGGTATCCGTAAGAGCCATATACAGGTTTCCTAAGTTAATATGCTTCAAATATGTTGTGACATCAGTAAGATGTCTTTCATTATGCCCGAAACGTGTTTAAACACAAACTAGGCCCCGTAGGGGTAGTTTGGTCATTTAAAAGTTTATAAAAGAGTTTAAGTAACAATATGAGTTACAGGTCTGATGTAATCAGCAAATATACTCAATTTTCTAAGTTAAATCAGTAGGATAAAGCATGTATGTGAACTTTATCATTTTTAACCAAACTATGCCCCGTAGGGGTATTTTGGTAATTTCACATAAGCCGAAAAAGCTCAAAACTGAAGTCTGAGTTTATCAACCTTTGCTTACTGTTAAAATATTATAATTTGCCTCATATATCAGTAGGTATCAACCCGGGTATGTCCAATATAACTTTGAAATATACTTTGCGTTAAAAACACTTAATAAGGCGATTAAAGGCCATTTCTGGGTTCGATACTTAAATCTGATATTTTTATATTTCCAGAAGGCTTTAAATAATTTATTTATCATATATGATCAGTAGCAAAAGGTTTGGAGTCGTTTAGATATGTAAAACTCATTTTATGGCCCGTAAGGGCAAAACCGACAATTACCGGATTAAGCCTACGACTACTAGTTATGCTCAGCCTAAAATTAATTAAAAATCTTTAAAAATCCCAAAATAATATATTACATCAGTGGGTAAAAGATTTGGTATCAAAAAGTAGGCTTAACTAGGCTATACGCTAATTACGCCAGTTTATTAACATAAAGCTTTAAATTTGCGATAATGAGCATAACTCCTATTCTACAATTCAAACTGATGTCAAACTTTTCATACAAGTTTATATATCAGTAATTAAAGTTTCTACTCTTTTACATTTTCAAAAATCACGTTTTAAGGTAATAAGGGCACAACGGTCAACATATGAGCAATTAACGGAAACATGCATATTAATTGGATAACTAATGAACTAAGGTGTATAATCACAGAGGGTTATTCTAACATGTAACCTAGTCCAATTAAAGCTCTGAGGAATTTCTAAAACATGCCTAAACGGGCCAGAACTGAAAGTCAAAGTGAAAGTCAAACTATGTGACTTTCGGTTCCGAACCGGGTCTAAACAGGAAATTGTCGGGTTGAACATGTTTAGACATGTTCTTACACTTATTACCAAGTTATAACAATGATCCAACAGGTTGTATATGATCTACAATGTTAATTATACATAAATGGCATTTTAAGCTTCCTGTTGACTTTTTAAATATAAGTTTGACCCGACTTTTGACCTGGTTAGAGTGGGAATCAGGGGGAACCCTTTTGGGGTTTTATTACCCACATAATTACCTACTTAAAGGTACTTTTGATTCGACTAATCACTGGAACATTAGTGATTAATCTTAAAGTCAACCGTTAATTACGACGGTTTGACTTCTAAGCTAAAACTTAATTAGAAAAGGTTAAGCATACTTACATGTGTCTAATGGATGATTAGGAAGTCTTGGAATCAGCTTTGGAGTTCCAGAGATGATCAGAAGTGAGTGCAAGAATGTTTGTAACTTGGAGGCCTTATATAGTGTTTGTAAACACCACAAATTGTTGACAACTAAGTCTACAATTGACCACAATCGTCCCACAAGTGTCCCTGGGGTCTAGGAACATTTTAGGGGTCGCCCATGAGTGAAAAATACCAACAAGATCGGTCAGAATCGTGCAAAACAGGCTGTAGCAGGTTTTTCTGCATCTGGGCGTCCCAGGCGGCCCGCCTCAGATCTTGTTAAATACCACGCGGGCCGCGTGGGCCTTGAATCCAGGTTTTATATTTTCTTTTTGTTGCATATTCGACTCTTGGCCCTTCTGAAAGGTCAACTAACCTTTATATTGCAATTTGAACCCTCTAATTTGATACATAAGGGCTTCAAGATATATACCCACTTTGTTTAGTCCTCGGTTAACTTTATTGTCACCCGAAAAGTCCAAACTTTCAACGTTGACGCTTTAACCCCTTGTACACGAATTTGATCATAACTTTCTCATACGATAACGAAACTTCATGAAATTTATATCGTGCATTCTAGTGAACATAATTAACATTTACAAAGCTTCGGGTTTGTCAAAGGTCACTCAGAGGTATAACTTTAAACATGTTGACACATTTAACCCCTGTAGTTTGTAATCTCTCACTTTTTGCTTCGTATGATCCATGATTTATTCGTTTGATGTTATAAACATCATGTAGGGTTATTATGAAGTACATTTATTCACTGTTGACATTTAGAACCCGTATAATCATATACTTTCCATGTTTGTCAACTTTAGTCCTTTTATAACATTCTTTCACACGTTCAAACTTTATGACACGTGTCAACACATTATAGGACGTGAATTTTCGAGGTGTTACATCTCTAAACACTCAAAAATCTGGTGCAAAACAGTAGCAAAAGTCAGAAACATTCCAAGTTGCTAAAGTGAGTTTAACCTCACTTATCTTCCATCCTTTTCATTCTTTCTTGCTTCTTAGCACTTGTAACAACCCTAGGAATGTTTCCATAGGTTTTCCCTGGAAAACCAAGGATGGAACATTACCATAAAAGGGTTATAAGTGCAAGAAACTTTTTGTTTTATAATAACACTTTGATAAACTTAACCAAACTTGAGTTTTCTCATCTCAAACCTATGTCCTAATGCTCATAATCAAATGAATGGTTAGATGGGCTTAAAAACAAGGTTGAGACACTTAAAATCAGAGGATTAAACCTCATAAACTTTCTGTTTTAGTTAGGGTTTTACCCACAAGAAGTGTTCAAGCTTGAAGCTTGGTAAAAGTGTGATGGTTAGACTAGCTTAGGCTATCTTTCATGGACATCCACTCACTTCTTGATGTTTTCTCATAGAATAGTTGTTCATTTCATTTCTTATGTAAGTTCCCTCCTTGAATGTTTTTACATCAAGTGTAGTGGTGAACAATGGAGGTACCTAAATGAGAGCTTGTTCTTCCTACCTCATGTATGATTTCTATGACACTTTGAGGTGCCTAAATGAAGACCTTAGTCTTCTACCTCATACTTGACATATATGATATACTATAACCTATGTAATACTCATATAATATACAAACAAACCGAACTCTTGATGATGAACAAGTGGCCATTGTCAAGTTAGTAAGTAAACCCTCTAAACATCATATGTAATGGATGGCTATTTTCCTATGTTATGTTCTTGAACTTTTAAACTCCAAATCTATAATCTACCGTTATCCCCAACTCACACACTTATGTTCCTTGTGTAGGAGGACAAGGTGCTCCAATCTAAACAACTAACACTCACAGGACACCAAGTAGGAAAGCTTGCAAAAACCGTGAGTATACTCGATCCCTTTTCCCTTTTACATTTTGGGATGCTACATGTATATTATACAAAATGACTCTTAAACTATTTTAAACATACTCTATCCATGATTAACATGAAACTATATGTGATACTTGTTATTCTCGTATGCTATGTAAACTACTTGGACGTTATAGGCTCATTTACTTTGCTAGCCTACCTTAACAATTATAGCGCTATAGGATTAACGCACCGCCCGTTAGACTTGGGGTATTGTTAAGTTAAACATGTTACCACCCGCTACTCTCTTGGGATTAGGCTATTTTAACGCGTTGTATACTCGGGTTTGAACATATTGTACGCCATATTTGCATACTAGTACTAACATATTATGAATCTTGTTGGATATGAGGACTTTTTATTATATTTATGCTATGTAACAAAACTTGTATACTCGCCTTTGCTTTTGCATTGAACTCTATTTTAATACATGTTGCAGGTTAATTGATGAAGTGATGTTACAAGATGAAACAAGATTTAGGGTGGACTAGATACACACCTAGATTAATCTATATTTTGTTGTTATATTACAATTTGAAACAATGTCGTTATTTTATTTTAATGTTGTATGACAATTAGTCTTGAAATGAAATTTGGAATTAAATTAATATTGTCACATAGTGTTATGAAGTCTCTTACAATCTACGCACTTCGTCTCATCCCGATGTTTCCGCCATCGGTTGGGGTGTGACACTACCAATGCCACCACCCACCACCACTAACATCCGCCGTCGTCACCCGCCTTGCCGCCACCCACCACCGCCGTCACCCGCCACTGCCGCCACCCGCCACCGCCACCATCCACCATCGTCGTTGCCACCTTCGATCACCGCCACCACTCACCTTCGATCATCGCTGCCACCATCGCCGCTGCCACCTCCGATCACCGCCGCCGTCGCCACCCACCTCCATCATGCTATCAACCACCACCACCGCTACCACCAACCACCTCCAGCGTGTTTAAATAAGAGTAGTTTAAGGATAGGTGACATCATCTCTGCAATCAAAAAACAAATCTATGAGCTCCATGTGGGTAAAACAGAAAATATTAATGGTATGAGAAGCCGGATGTTACAGTGACAGCCCACGTAGGCATCCACATAAGTATCATGTTACGATCATTGCCTACGTGAAATGTTATGTAGTCATCTTGTAATACTTCAACCAAAATGTGTGAATATGTCACCACTATCAAAACATATTTTTATAACTAATAGAAAGAACATGCGAAACCAGTTGTGCACCAAAAAGGCATGACTGAGTCGATTGACTAGTGAGCGGATAAACTATCGTTAGGAGCAATACCCATCGAGTGCACAACACCAATATTAAAGTTGGATACACAATTTGCTACTTATGTGCCACACATCACGGCTTTTATGGAGTGTGGCCCGTATTACCATTCACCAAAAGAAACACACTTATACATCAAAAGGTTGATTCATAGTTTCATACTCATCTACCAATTTCATGTGGTAAACATACGAAGAAACCCACGAGGGTTATCCAAATGCTTAACCGGGGGAGAGTTATCTGATCTTCACAAGCTCCGATTCAAAGATGATTCCTGCAAAACTAGCAACATTGTGAACTCGTTACAAGAAGAAGATGTGAGGGGTTTACTTTCGTAACCATAATCCGGCGTAAGAACAAGTATCGTTCTTTCTAGGGAGAGTAATGAGAGCAAAGTGAATAGAATGCTTAAGCCTTGGTAGAAGTGTGGTATTTATAGCCGAGAGGTTGGAGCAGGGCCGAACCTATAATACAAGTAAGGCTTGGGCCTAGGGCCACCAAAAAAAGGACTCCCACTTAAAAGAAAATTAATATGCTAACTATTAATAATATTCGTGCAAATTTATTGTTTTAGATTTGTTTGATTCTTATACAAACAAACCACTCTCTGTTATAGTTGTGTTAGATTATTGTTTGGTTTCAAATATGGAAAAATGGGTATCGTTTATAACTATCAAAGAAGAAAAAAGGTGTCAGACCCTAAATTTCCACATGCGGAGTTTTACCGCGAGGTCTGTGACTGACCAGGATCTAGCCACTAATCATGTTGAACCAATCATTTAAAACCATAAAAACTTCACTAATAACATGATTAGCGATAAAGTTTAATTGTCTAAACACAGTTTATGATGCAACCGGAAAATAAAGTAAAACCCATCAAGAACTTAAGACCACAAGTTTAATAAATGTTCAAAACATAAAGTTTTAACGAACCACCCACTCCAGCTGATTGCAACGTTCGTCCATAACTGTAACTACTTACCTGTAAAGCATGCAACTACGTGTCAACAATAAAGTTGGCAAATTCACGAATCATAGTTTAGCAAAAGTAAAGTTCACAATGTTTTTGATTTATGTATGACTCGGGTAGTTAACCTTCATCACATGATTAAGTTGTGTACCGAATGCTGACATTTCGTTTGTGCCCTCATTAATGTCTATCAACATTAATGCAAGAGTGAAAGTTAGAAGTTCACGCCCGGCCTCTAGCACGGTGTGAGGTTTGTCAAGCCTAATAACGCTATCAACTAATACCCCGCGTATGCCCATGTATTTATAGCCTAGTGACATTTTGGGGGTGAGATAAGACTTTGAAACCAATAGGTCTTGGATTCGATTCTCATAATGAGGTTTTTCATATTTATTGGGTTTCTTGCTGAACTGTATAGGCATTATGCCTGGTGGAGATGATATCCACTTATCCCCCTCTGCCGTCACTCCGCCGTAAACAGCTCTCAGCCTCAATAACATATGTTACATAGCCTTTGTGGTTAACCCTTTGTTGACATAGAATTCAAAGGATTTCAAGAACCTATTGTTCGTTTCTCCACTACCTCTTTCACAAAAATTGAAAACAAATGCTATCTCCATGTGGGTTCCCCTAATCAGGTCAGTTTATCGCCGAAATTTGGTCAAATATGACCGCATTTTCTGATTCAGTTCAGTTTCATCACTTGCTCAGTTACCTTTCTCCGACGTATCAGATAACGGTTCAGAAGAAAACTACCCACACCCCTTTGGGGATGTTATCCGAAACTGTGGACCAGTTTACAAAAGGAAAGGAATCCGGTGTTTTTCTCGATGAAATTTCGTAGACGATTGCTATTGATGCTCTATGTAGACAACGGAAAATCGGTGAAGCAGTTTTGTTGCTAGACGAGATGAAATTAAAGAAAATGAACCCAGATGTTATGCACTACACAACTTTGATCAATGGATTTTGTCTTCTTAACGATCTTAAGAACGCTTTAAAAATCTTTAATGAGATGAATGAGAATGGTTTGAAACCCGATACGGTTATCTTCCATGCGCTTATTGGTGGGTTTTTAAAATGCGGGCGTTATAAGGAGACGATGATTCTTTTAGATAATATGGTGGTACGCGGTTTAAAGCCCACAAGTACTACGCATAACATCGTCATCGATGGCTTATGCAAAGGTGGAAAGATGAAGCAAGCAGCATCATTTTTTAATAAGCTTGAAACAAAAAGCTTGAATAATTATGTTGCTATGATAAATGGGTATTGCGACTTAAACAATGTAGAAAAGGCATATGAACTTTTTGTTACATTACCCGAGCAAGAAAAGACCGGGCTTCTGCTAGCAAAAAATGGCTGCTTCAAACTTCTTACTGGCCTGTTTGAAAAACGCAAAACCAATGAAGCATTAAAGCTGTTTAAAACAATATTGGGATCAGAAAATGGACCGTCTAAGATTATGTATAGTAAGTTAATAGCTGCATGTTGTCGGGCTGGAGATATGATAACGGCCCGTGAGGTTTTCGTTACGATGATTGCAAGAGGAATACCACCTGATGTCATTTCCTACACGATTATGTTACATGGTTATTTTAAGATGAATTGTGATATTCGCTAATTTACACATATTTTAGTCCCCCATTTTATCCCCATTTTATGCGTTTTCGGCCGTAAAACCGTCATTCGGATACTTAATAATGTATACTTTTGTTTACAGGCCTAAAACAGCATACCAGACAAGATGATAGCGAAAACGAGGACTTTCCGGACGAAATGACAAAGCTGCGAACCTTCTGTTGGAATTCTGACCTGGGCTAGTGGAACGGTCGTGCAACCTAATGCACGACCGTGCATCACCGACTAATGCAGTCCAGTCCGGCAATGAACGAGGGTGCGACTTGGCGTGCAAGGCAATCCCGGTGACGCACGGTCGTGCGGTTGATTCCACCCCGTGCGGATGCGATGACCAGCCAAACCCCGGGACAGAACGACCAGTGCAGTTGTCCGTGCAACAAAAACCCGGAAACGAACGGTCGTGCCTCAGGAAGAACGGTCGTGCGAGATCGAAGACCGGTCAAGATCTGATGACGTCATGCAGTATGGTGCACCATACCTCCAATAATGCATAAAGTGAACGGTCGTGCAACAGGACGCACGACCGTGCGATATCGAAATTATATAAAAACTTGCAGAAACATTCTGCTCGTAACTCTGGACATTTTGGAAGCGATTCTAGCGATTTTCAGGCTCCGGAGGCTTCTGCTTTAACCCGGATTCAAGCCACATTGTGCCGATTAGCTTCGTTATCTTCCAGATTCTTAATCTTATGCTTGTTTATGGTTTGGTTTGGTTTTCTAATCTTTCCATGATTTTGTTAATCTTTCAAGCATTTAGATTAATGTTTATGTATTATTGTAGCCTTTGGGCAAAAACACAACAATCCCTTGCTTGATTATAGCCATTAGTATGTTAATCTTTGTTTGTAATGACACTTGGAAGTATTTTCTATGTTAATCTTTGATGATTAGTTTGCAACCTTGTTATTGATATTGATTTCTTGATTATAAGTAATTGTGTTGGATGATTGGTATTTGGTTAGTTAAGATAGTTGAAAAATGAAGCTTAATTAATCTTGTATTAGTAAACTTTAAACTTGGTTAACTAGTTTAGCTTGGTTAAAATGTGTGCACCATGATACTAGAAATGGTTAGTGGTTTAATAAAATGTAATTATTGTTAATCAAGAAAGCTTGCCGTCACGTAAGGACCTTAACGGGTTAAATGGTGTCGTTATAAATTCTTGCCATGATTTGTTAGCTTAGTTAGTAGTTTAGGCCAAAATTGCTTTCTTGGTGAATTTATGTGCAAGATTTGTAAAATGAACTCGGTTGTGATTTAATCTAGTTTATGCTTGTCTCGGTGGTTGCATTGTGTTTATCGGTGTCGCTTTCCTTGTTTAAGTGAGGTTAGAAAACTCCTAACGGATGACTAACTTATTTTTAAGAGATTTTCATAGACATTTATCAATTGCACGTTAAAGAACAATTTTAGGTGGTTAAAGTGTGTTTATCGTTTTAGCTTTCCGAATGATTGTCATGTTAGGATTCCCGAAAGGGATACTAATTGTCTTAAAATGGAGAATTGACCGAATGCTTCTAGTGCCAAAACCGACTTAGTTGACATACTTTGGTTGTGTATTAAGCAAGGCTATTTATCTATTTTCTACTATGTTTTATAAGTATTTGTTTATGCTTACTTTAGTTTATTAAAAATCAAACAACTTATGTTTTTACCGGTAGTTTAGTGACAAAGGTCTAGTATTATTTCTCCGCCCATTTCCTTGGATCGATACTTGGTTCTTACCGATACTTTACTACATATATGACGGGGTACACTTGCCTCTTTCGTGTGTGTTTTGATGTAAAAGTAATAATCACTTTTATAAATTTAAAACCAAATCGTGTGTAATTTCATTGTAAAAATATGTGTAGTCGCGCACACGTCAAGTTTTTGGCGGCGTTGCCGGGGAAATGGCGAGCTTTAGGAACGACCCGAGTTATTGTTTTATCGGTGTATATACTTGTTAATATTTGTGAATATTTTCTTGATTATTTATTTGTTTATTTATTTGTTAATATTTCTTGCTTTTATTTCATTTATTCGTTTTCCAAGTCATTTTTGTACACTTGTAATTTTTTTTGTTCCATTCATTTATTTAATCCGGATTTATTATTTATTTATTCTTTGAGTTTTCGGCTTTGAAAAATCATTTTTTACACTAGCCGATTCGATTATATTTATTGCTTTAATTTTTATAAAATTTCGGGCCCATTTTCGGATTTTTATAAAATTTTCAGCCCATTTTAAATAATATTTTGTTTCTTTAAAAAAAAAACAGCATTATTATATTAGTAAAATATTCATTGTGTGAAATTTTCGTTTTCTTTCCCATGAGGGAGAAATGAGGAGTCACAAAGCCTCGATTCAGAATATCGAGAATCAGGTTGGTCAGCTGGCACAGATGATGTCTAAGAGACCCCCAGGTGGTCTTCCGGGCAATACAGAGCAGAATCCGAAGGGGCGTGCTAATGACCCGCACATGTAACAAGTGTGGGTACATGAGTCTTGCTATCGACTCGCCGACAAAAATTTAGCATGAGTCTGGCTATCGACTCGCCGACAAAAATTTAGCATGAGTCTTGCTATCGACCCGCCGACAAAAATTTAGCATGAGTCTTGCTATCGACTCGCCGACAAAAATTTAGCATGAGTCTACGCTACTGACTCGCGGATTAAAAATGTAGCAAGAGCGTCTTTGGCGCTATAAGGGTAAAATCGTCCACTTTTATGTTTTTGTAGTTTTAGCGTAATTTAGGTGTGTTTGGTAGTTTCCGTTAGTTTGTACTATTTTTATACGTGCCGAGCGAAGGTTCTATGTTGGGATATAGTTAAAACAGTTTGCGTGTTGAAAAAATGGCGAAAAACGGCCAAAACAGTTGCTGGAAATAGCTTCTGCAGAAAAAAACTGATCTGCAGCTGTTGCACGACCATGCCACGCGTCGCACGACCGTGCGTTTGCGGGCTGGCTTGCACGACGAGTCGCACCACCGGTGCATCTCCGAGAACAGCGTGTAGGGGTTGAAATTTGTCGGTGATGCACGACCGTGCGAGAGGCAGGGGAAAATGGTCATTTGTCTAATATAAAAACCCCCATCTGCTTCCATTCCTTTCATTCGTGAACCCTAACTGCAGACGGCCGTTCCAGAGTGATTTCGCCTCAAATTGCACGGTTTTGTCGCACGGTTTCACACACTTCTTCGCACGGTATGTTGTTTTTGTAGATTTTCTGTTTCTTCGCTTTCTAGGTTAGATTCTTCCGATTCTTCAAGGCTTTTTAGGGTTCCCTTCATAAACACAAGCGAAACCCTAGCCCTTGCAAGAATCTCATGTCTCGTGAACACCCGGCTGTTTTTCTGACCCCTGTTTGTGTAAAAACTTGTTGATTTGTGAAAAATTGGGCTATTTAGAGCCGGGGTTAGAAATCTGCAGGAAAATCAGGTTGCACGGTCGTTCCACATGTGGCACGCCGTACAGATCCGACTGTTCACGATGCTGTCTGTTGGTCTCGATGTTGCACGGTGGTGCCGTTGGTTGCACGCCGTGCAGATCCGACATTTGTTGACCATCTTTGCTTGTTCTCGGCGACGCACGACCGTGCGTCTCGTCGCACGTCCGTGCGACAGGCCCAGATCAGAAGACAAAATCTTCATAAATACGTGTTCTGCTGTTTTTGAGTGAAATTTTTCCTGTTCCTGCTATTCTAATGATATTCCTCTTACAGATGAATCATCCTTTCTTGTAATTTAACCCCGATGATGCGAGAGAAGCTCTTTGTATCCCAAGACGTGACGCCTTATGGAGAAGGCGAGGGCAATTCGGAGTCCCTAGGAGGCTGGATTGGGAGGTTATGAGGGAGTTAAATCAGTATGATAGGCTTGAAAACATGCTCACTATCCCACTTGCGCGCTTAGTATCTATCAACCAACCCATCTATCTTGAGCTAACAATTGAGTTCTTCTCCACATATGCCTACGAAAAACCAATTGCTCATAGAAGGCCAAAATTCCGCTACAAGGATCGGATAACTTTCAGGTTGGGTGGACAATGGCACACTTGGTCAGTAGGTCGATTGGATAGGAGGCTTGGTATTTACACAAGAGAAGACATGGATTCCGAATTCTTCACGGAGCAGTTTACCTTTCCAACTGATGAAGCACGGGCCGCGTTTTGGGCTGAAAATGCAATTGGTGACCCTTACGACCCGAGAATGTCTAAAGCTTCTAGATTGAGAGACCCTTTGGTTCGAGTGATGCATCATGTATTTAGCCACACCATTTGCGGCCGCATGGACAGTTTAGGGAACTGTCCAACACCAGATTTGATTTTTCTGTACGCGCTGGTTGATGGAGTACACATCAACCTACCCGCAAGGATGGCTGAATATTTTGTGAAGTGCCCAGGGAGGAAACCAAACAGTCAGATTCACGGCGGTCAATATGTGACCGAAATTGCCTACAACTTAGGCTTGATGACTGATGAGGTACTTGCGAGTCTCACTCTGGTGACCGAAGGGGTATATGTTGATATTCGGTCATTGAAAGCCATGGGGTTGATTTCTGAGTTGGATAGGGGGGATAGATTGAGGGGTCTAAATAACGAGGTCTGGGACCCGTTGCCCCCAACTGAGGAGGAAGACGAGGATGAGGAGATGCATGATCAGGTGCATCAGGAGCAGCACGGACCACCACCACATTCACCACAGACACCACCACATTCACCGCAGCATCACGATTACCACCAGCACCAGGAGTGGCCAGAGTTTTACCAGCAGTTCCAACAGATGCGAGTTACGCAGGAGCAGCATGGGACTTATATAGACCAGATTAGGACTAGTCAGGACCAGATCAGGGCTAGTCAGGATCAGCTCAGGGCTACTCAGGATCAGCTTAGGGCGAACCAGGACAACTTGTACCAGGGGGTGAGTGCAAGATTCTCATACCTGTTCGGGGAGATGCATCATGCCTATCCCGACTACTTTCAGCATCCTCCGAAGTTCCCACCCTGGAACCCACCTGGTTATGGAGATGTGGGCCCGTCCTACACGAGAGATGATGCTTGTGATGACGATTAGGAGACGGTGGTGTTGTTCGATGGTGGTTATTATTATTTCAGTACTTTAAATTTCGGGTGTTCATTTTGGGTAGTATTTCAAACACCCTCGGATTGTATTTTATTTTCAGACACTTTACTTTTTGTCATGTCTTTGTTTGGATTTGTAGTACTATTTATGTACATTATGGTTTATTTGGGTTTATTTTGTTTCTGTTCTGTTTTGCTGTACCATATGACATACTTGCAGATCTTGGCTATCAAGTCTTTGACCGGAGCACACGACAGATACAGCTTGGAAGTCTCGTTTCATTAGAAATCATCTTGAGGGGAGTACTATTATCCTTTTTCTCTATATTTCGGGTTTCGCATTGGGGACAATGCGAAGTTCAAGTGTGGGGAGGGGGTTAACTTTGTTAACTTTGTTTGATCTCTAAAAAAAATCAGAAAAATCATTCAAAAATATCTGTTTTCTGTATTTATTTTAGTAAATAAACCGGTTGGTTGTGTTTTAGAAAACTTCGGACCTGATAAAAACTCGACAAGCAAAATAAATTTTGAAAAGAAAACCGGAAAGCGTGACAAACAAAGAAAGACGTGCATGATAGTTTTCACACTTTTACCCATTCCTTCCGTTACGTGAGCATGTTTGAGCCTTGATATTGTTATATATTTGTTCATTTCGGAGTAGGAGTGAGCCGGATGTCATGTGTAATTTAGAACTTCTCACTAGTATGCTTGTTAAGACCATGAACTTGCGGAATTGTGTAGAAGTGATAGAGGCACTTAGATTACCCCTTTGTTGTTAACCTTGTTCCTTGTGTTGTATTTCCCGTAAACATTATATTACCCTTTAGGATTAACCATGTCGAGCCTTCCCGTTTACCTTTGTCTACCCAATATTATCGCCCACTTAGCCATATTTAGCCTTTTTATGTTTTAAACCTTTTAGTGTTGAAACTCGGTCTAAATAATCGTTTAACTAGCGCTTGTTGTTGTTTATCTTTCATTGTATAAATCCATTAGTTTATATGCTTTAAAAAAAACAGAAAATAAAACACCCTAAAATAGGGTGAAGTAGACAAAATTCGAGCAATTTTGATTGATAAAATGATGAAATCTTGTTTATGAGCTCGTTGTCGCGTAAGTAGCCTTTTTAAGGCGTTTGTATGTATAGTTTTGTTGTGTTGCGCTTGTTAAACGTAGCTACCGAGTTTTAACCATTTCGCCACTTTATATATCCATTTCCATACCCTTCGCCCAAGCCTAACGTTACACCCCGTAAAGACCTCTTGATTTACACTTTTTCGCATGTTAGTTGGTGGAGACGAGATCTTATGACAAGCTTATGATATTACACATTTCATTGACGAGGCATTGAGTGTTTACACATACACATTTTATGTATGTTTCATAAATAAAACCGAGTGTGTGAGAACATTGTGAGTTGTGTGAAGATTAACATGCTAAGTCAATTGAAAGTAAGTCACGGCTTTTTGGTTATCGCCACATATTTGCATATGCTTGTTGGGTTTGATTCTTTTGATGTTGTCTTTCGAAAAACCGGCTAACCGTTTGTAGTTATTCCAATAAAATAGTGTGTAAATTATCGTTCTTGTTTGATTCTATCTTTTATTGCATTTTAGTTTAGCTTGCTTGAGGACAAGCAAGGTTCAAGTGTGGGGAGATTTGATATTCGCTAATTTACACATATTTTAGTCCCTCATTTTATCCCCATTTTATGCGTTTTCGGCCGTAAAACCGTCATTCGGATACTTAATAATGTATACTTTTGTTTACAGGCCTAAAACAGCATACCAGACAAGATGATAGCGAAAACGAGGACTTTCCGGACGAAATGACAAAGCTGCGAACCTTCTGTTGGAATTCTGACCTGGGCAAGTAGAATGGTCGTGCGACCTAATGCACGACCGTGCATCTCCGACTAATGCAGTCCAGTCCGGCAATGAACGAGGGTGCGACTTGGCGTGCAAGGCAATCCCAGTGACGCACGGTCGTGCGGTTGATTGCACCCCGTGCGGATGCGATGACCAGCCAAACCCCAGGACTGAACGACCAGTGCAGTTGTCTGTGCAACAAAAACCCGGAAACGAACGGTCGTGCCTCAGGAAGAACGGTCGTGCGAGACCGAAGACCGGTCAAGATCTGATGACGTCATGCAGTATGGTGCACCATACCTCCAATAATGCATAAAGTGAACGGTCGTGCAACAGGACGCACGACCGTGCGATATCGAAATTATATAAAAACTTGCAGAAACATTCTGCTCGTAACTCTGGACATTTTGGAAGCGATTCTGGCGATTTTCAGGCTCCGGAGGCTTCTGCTTTCACCCGGATTCAAGCCACATTGTGCCGATTAGCTTCGTTATCTTCCAGATTCTTAATCTTATGCTTGTTTATGGTTTGGTTTGGTTTTCTAATCTTTCCATGATTTTGTTAATCTTTCAAGCATTTAGATTAATGTTTATGTATTATTGTAGCCTTTGGGCAAAAACACAACAATCCCTTGCTTGATTATAGCCATTAGTATGTTAATCTTTGTTTGTAATGACACTTGGAAGTATTTTCTATGTTAATCTTTGATGATTAGTTTGCAACCTTGTTATTGATATTGATTTCTTGATTATAAGTAATTGTGTTGGATGATTGGTATTTGGTTAGTTAAGATAGTTGAAAAATGAAGCTTAATTAATCTTGTATTAGTAAACTTTAAACTTGGTTAACTAGTTTAGCTTGGTTAAAATGTGTGCACCATGATACTAGAAATGGTTAGTGGTTTAATAAAATGTAATTATTGTTAATCAAGAAAGCTTGCCGTCACGTAAGGACCTTAACGGGTTAAATGGTGTCGTTATAAATTCTTGCCATGATTTGTTAGCTTAGTTAGTAGTTTAGGCCAAAATTGCTTTCTTGGTGAATTTATGTGCAAGATTTGTAAAATGAACTCGGTTGTGATTTAATCTAGTTTATGCTTGTATCGGTGGTTGCATTGTGTTTATCGGTGTCGCTTTCCTTGTTTAAGTGAGGTTAGAAAACTCCTAACGGATGACTAACTTATTTTTAAGAGATTTTCATAGACATTTATCAATTGCATGTTAAAGAACAATTTAGGTGGTTAAAGTGTGTTTATCGTTTTAGCTTTCCGAATGATTGTCATGTTAGGATTCCCGAAAGGGATACTAATTGTCTTAAAATGGAGAATTGACCGAATGCTTCTAGTGCCAAAACCGACTTAGTTGACATACTTTGGTTGTGTATTAAGCAAGGCTGTTTATCTATTTTCTACTATGTTTTATAAGTATTTGTTTATGCTTACTTTAGTTTATTAAAAATCAAACAACTTATGTTTTTACCGGTAGTTTAGTGACAAAGGTCTAGTATTATTTCTCCGCCCATTTCCTTGGATCGATACTTGGTTCTTACCGATACTTTACTACATATATGACGGGGTACACTTGCCTCTTTCGTGTGTGTTTTGATGTAAAAGTAATAATCACTTTTATAAATTTAAAACCAAATCGTGTGTAATTTCATTGTAAAAATATGTGTAGTCGCGCACACGTCAAGTTGCTTAACCAAAGCTTATGATATTTTTCGTCGTATGATACATCATGGTATACAACCTGATATTATAACTTATACGGTATTTTTTGACGGGGAGTCTAAAGTAAAACGAAATGGATTTAGCAGTAGAGAAAACGGGAGCGAAGAAAAGGGTTTGCAAAGATATTTGACTAAAATGCAAGAATTGACTCCTAATCTTATTCACTACACGGTCTTGATTGACCATCATTGTAAGTCAAACAACTTACAAAATGCAAAGTTTCTTTTCAATGAAATGATTGAAAGAGGTTTAAAACCAGATACGATAGCATACACATCTCTTATACGTGGCCACCCACCTAAGAAATATGTAGAGGCTCAAGTACTTTATAACAATATGCTATGGGCAGGGGTCCAACAGGATTCACAATCCGTGCGAGCTCTAGAAACGGTGAAGCTTACAATTTGCAAAAATCAATATGAGGGCTAATGATTTTATGCCATAAATTATTATTTTTGTACACAACCGACTAAATGTCTTAGTAGCATGAAACTATACATAAGTGTAACAACTCTCATTAAAAATACTATTTCTTATTTTAATTTGCCCAATTGGAAACCCTAATTGAGACACCCAAGTAATCCTGCATAACCCCTAAAATTTTCAGAACAATCGGAATCAGGATCAGGGCCCTTAAAACTCAGGGGGGGGGGGGGTATTCCCTAGTTAGTAATATCCACACAGTTTGTTGTCGAAATCGAATTTTGACGTACCGCTGACTCACCTGAGCTACAAATACACGGGGCTACCCTATGCTAGAAGGGCACCCCTCGCGCCACGCGACAGGCTCTCGCGCCACGCGAGGGATCCAACTTTCCAGTATAAATAGAGGGCATTGGCATTTGATTTCTGGCGTTCGTTCGACGTTAAAATTCAATTTATAGGCTGAGATATCGTCTGTTTACTCCAAAAACACACACAATCATGAAATTCTGCCGCAATAACAGGGTAATAGCTTGATCACTACTAAGTTTCAATTCTTTTCTTTCCTTCAGCTCTTATTATAGTAAATAGTAGTTCGGGATTACACCTTCTAAATCCCGAAACTCTACTCATTATTAGGGTAATAACTCTAATCGCTGCTACGATTCAATGTCCGATTGATTAAGACCAATCCGATGGATGTTTAAGTGCTGCCCGTATTTGGGCTATGCCTTTGTCATTCGTCGTGGAAGGTTTTGATTTCGTGAGTTATCGTTAAAGTTGAATTGAGTTAATACACTAATACAATTTCCGTTGTATCTAGAAATTAGAATTCGTAACCAAGAAATTATTAAACTAGAATACTTAGCAATTAAGTAAACTTACTAATTACGTACACTTAGTTATTAAGGAAACTTAGCAGTTAAGCTAGTTGAATAGATTAATTAATCTGCTAATTAAGTTAAGTATGATTAATTTATCAGTTAAGCAAGATTAATTAAGCTAAGCAAGATTAATTAAGCTAAGCAAGATTAATTAAGCTAAGTAAGATTAATTAAGTAAATTAAACACCTAGATAGATATACATAAAAATAAATATATATGAGATAGATAATATCAAAGGCATGTGCTAGGAAGGTGTAAGAAGATATATATGTAGGTAGGAAGCTTCCTAGAAAATGTATAGGTAACTTCCTAGAAAAGCTAGAGGAAACTTCCTAGAAATTCCATACTTCTTACCTATAAATAAGAAGCCTAGGAATTCATTTCCTTTGCTCATTTCTTTTCTTCTCTCTATACGTTGGTGTTCTGACCAATAATCGCCGATGCGATGTTCTGTCCGATCGATTCAGGAATCAACTAACAAATGCCAAAGTGCTGTACTTTGTGAATTTCGTTAAACAGAATCAAAAGTGCTATACTTTGTGAATTTTGCTAAGGTTCGAATCTCGTGACCGTCGTTAGGTTTGATGGGTTTTACACAAATACGTATTCCATTCTGTTAAACTATATGTTTAACTATCAGAATACTCCTAAATATACAATCAAACAAGCTGTTAAATCATCAGAAGATTCAAAACAATAAAGTATACGCTTAATTATTAGAAGGAGTAGAATCAAGAAGCTTGTTAAATCAATACTGCATGCTTATGAAGTGAGTCATTCTCTTTTTACCAAATTTATTTCCAAAAGCATGTTTATTTTCAAAAGTTATAATTACAGGGATTAAGTCTTTGTAGTCTCTAAATTACAGCCGGTATGTGGGGTTTTGTATACAATACTTGATAACCGTCACCCTTGGACAACGGGTTAGCCAAGGGGTGATATGACCATAGTCACAGACACCATTGGACAACGAGATAGTCAATAGGTGGTCGAGTGACAAATACCGTTGGGTAGATGGTTGATATATATATAAACATTGTAATCGCTCTTAATACTGTAACTTATAACACTGTTTTCTAGTTATACTTTGCAGTGATTAAGTCTTTGCCAATCTTAAAGAAGCAAATGTAAAAACTCTTAATGATGTGAACTATAACAAATATGTTTTTGTACAAAAATGAATGAACTCACCAGTATTTCCTGCTGACAAAACCTTTTTAAAACGCGTTTCAGGTAATTAGAGTAGATGGGAATAAGAGTTGGATACGGCACCAAAAGGCTTACAGACGTGGCTTAATTTATCAATTAAAATAAATTAAGAAAAGTATTTTATGTATTCGGGTTTATCCCATATTAAAGCTACCTTTCAAAACATGGTTTCATCCCATCTATTTAATAAATAAAATCCGGTGTTTTCTAAACTCTGATATTTTTCCTAACTCACGATCCTGATGAAATTTCCGCTTCAATGCTTTCAAAATAACCACTGGTACCACTTGGCTGCTCGCGGCTCCCGATTCCGTCCAGGGTGGGGTCGGGGGTCGTGACAGAAGGTGGTATCAGAGCTAAGCCACTTGTTTAAGCAATTAGGTGTTGTAATAATACCTAAGTTGAAACGGAGAGTTAGGAACTCAATATTATCTGGTAGCACTCAGGATAATATTTAGACTTGAACTTAAGAATTTTGCCTTAATATAAGCTTCAAGATAAATTACTTATATAAGTATAATGTGATGGATATTGATATGCCATAAGAATGGTGATTAGAACATTGCAAGGTACGATAAATAAGTAATAACACTTAATTGCTATTAATCCTTGCTTATTGATATTACTTGGACTAGAATAAGATATGTTATGGGAATATAAATTTCCTTGATTCAGGATGAAAGCCTTAATAAAAGATTCACTTTTAAAAATACTATTTATGGGAATATACAAATTTTCTCCGGCAAGACTGGGTATGGTGTAGCAGACTCTCCAGCTGTCCGGATATAATGTGGTTACCACTCCGGCAATAACCGGATAAGACGGGGTATATAATATGTCAAACAAGTGACAAGATTTCCCTAAATAGTATCATGACCTGATATCTGATTTGTTTTTGGAAATATGAATCTGTTAAATACATTGACCTTACGAAGGGTATGTATATTACAGCATGTGAAATATATGATTATATAGATATATATATATATATCTATAAGGAATTCCAAAAGCCAATTAAGAATAAAGCACAAGCATATGTGTCCCTAATAATTCTAGATTTATTTATCAAGAATCTCTTGCATATAAATTCCGATATCAAACATTATTTCGTTTGATCATCTACCTCGTAACTTGTGCGACAATATAAACAATGGAAACCCTTTAAGTTGGGACGCCATCAAAAGTATAAGAATTTCCAATGCGTTACCATAGACTATTAACGCACGTAAGAAGCATGTAAAGTTAGTGCACAAGAAAACACATGAAACTTAAATTATACGTCCACAGACGTCGAAGTATATCATACACGACTTACAAGGAAAAGACCTTTGGAAAATATAATTGGGCATGACGACACCAATGCTAATCCCGTCAATGGAAGAACTACTGATCAAAAAGCGGCACTTTGCCACATGATCCTACAAACGACAGGAATCTCGCTGAGGTACGTTGGAACAAGATTTCACAACCATCGGTGCACAGTCTAATCAGAGTCATAATTATTGGCACTGCAAAAGAAGTTACATACCTTTGCAATTCCCCTATTTCCTTATGACAAATATGCCATTCCATGATAATGTCACTTAACAACGGTTATCACACAAAATTTCCAGATAAAATTCTTAAATTCTTTTGTTAAAATTCAGACCTCTTCATATAGTGAATAAACTTTTGCATTTTCTACTCTCCTAATGGTCATCATGAGGATTTCTTTCATAATCACGAATATTTATTTGGTTGTTTCATTTCTTGGTAAATCCACACCTGCACTGTTTGTTGCGCATGTGGTTCATTTAAATTATGAAGACCACTGGAGGGCTTCATTCTAAGTTGTTGTTTTATTAAAACTCAAATATCATTCCGCTATACTTGATCTTTGCATTATAAACCGCGTTTTTGCAAAACAATGACTCTTTGATATCGAATCGATGAATTTCTCGAAAAAACTCGATTTTCTTTTGAATGGTATACATGGTTTTTGTTGTGACCATGTCCGAACTTTCTTATTAAAACTTGTTTTGGTTAAACCAAGTTCAACTGTTTGAACTTGCTCGCATTACGTATTCAATTCAAAGTCCCATATGATGGATTGAAGCCATCATATTCAAAATAATCCCAACAAGCACTTCGTTTGTTTTGAACCATAACAGGCTTGTTTGGTCTTCGACTTCATTAAATCGTTTCTTTGATCACAATCACCTTGTGGTGACGTTTTCCCAAATATGAAGCTTGCGCTAATCTTGTTTGCACACATCACATACATATTTAATTATTCATTTATATTGAATCCACTTTGTTGGTTTATCCTATAAAAGCAATCTTAACACAATCATGTGCTAAGATAATGATACACAAATTCATGTCATATTTCAGTGTATATCTTAAACAGTTCTTACAACATCAATCGAGCCTTTCGTGATAATTATTACTTTATCATCTTCAATCGAAAAACGTTATTCAATTGTTTCAATTTCAATCGAAAATTATACTAGATTTGTTTGAAACAAACATTCGAACTTACTTCGTTGAACTTTCATTTAATTTCAAACATGGTGAACTTGTCCGGTCACCATTATTAATTCAATCACTACGACACCTTGTGGCGTCGCTATAAACTTGTAGCTTGAGCTAATCTATATATATATACCTTTCGCTTGACTCATCCTTGAAAATAGTCTTAATACAACTATGTGTTAAGACAAAGATACACTAAACTCTGTTGTATATCGGTGTATCCTTGCTATTCGATAAATGTCAACCCATTGATTTTCTCATATCATAATTCGATAGTTGACAAATCATTTTTCGTACTTCTATTTTCATTAAAGCTTGTTGATTCTGAGTCTTTCTCAGTTGACAATCAAGGTAAATTTTCTGTTGACAGTGAATTCTATTGTTTCTAAAAATCATTCACAACTTGTAAACATTCACATCTATTGATCATATATCTCTTTTGGCTTGAACCTAGTCACCTTGGAAATTATATCATTTCATCTCGTTCATTTGACAATGATTTTTCAAATAATTCGGTTGAACCATTAAGCCCTATTTATTGTAAAACGTACATATCTTAAAACTATTCTTATTGACTAAGATGTGACATAATTCGGAAAAAGATATCGTAGCCCAAATCTCGAGGACGAGATTTAAAACAAGGTGGGGAGGATGTAACAACTCTCATTAAAAATACTATTTCATATTTTAATTTGCCCAATAGGAAACCCTAATTGAGACACCCAAGTAATCCTGCATAACCCCTAAAATTTTCAGAACAATCTGAATCAGGATCAGGGCCCCTAAAACTCAGGGGGGGTATTCCCTAGTTAGTAATATCCACACAGTTTGTTGTCGAAATCGAATTTTAACGTACCGCTGACTCACTTGAGCTACAAATACACGGGGCTACCCTATGCTAGAAGGGCACCCCTCGCGCCATGCGACAGGCTCTCGCGCCACACGAGGGATCCAACTTTCCAGTATAAATAGAGGGCAATGGCACTTGATTTCTGGTGTTCGTTCGACGTTAAAATTCAATTTGTAGGCTGAGATATCGTCTGTTTACTCCAAAAACACACACAATCATGAAATTCTGCCGCAATAACAGGGTAATAGCTTGATCACTACTAAGTTTCAATTCTTTTCTTTCCTTCAGCTTTTATTATAGTAAATAGTAGTTCGGGATTAAAACTTCTAAATCCCGAAACTCTACTCATTATTAGGGTAATAACTCTAATCGCTGCTACGATTCAATGTCCGATTGATTGAGACCAATCCGATGGATGTTTAAGTGCTGCCCGTATTTGGGCTATGCCTTTGTCATTCGTCGTGGAAGGTTTTGATTTCGTGAGTTATCGTTAAAGTTGAATTGAGTTAATACACTAATACAATTTCCGTTGTATCTAGAAATTAGAATTCGTAACCAAGAAATTATTAAACTAGAATACTTAGCAATTAAGTAAACTTACTAATTACATACACTTAGTTATTAAGGAAACTTAGCAGTTAAGCTAGTTGAATAGATTAATTAATCTGCTAATTAAGTTAAGTATGATTAATTTATCAGTTAAGCAAGATTAATTAAGCTAAGCAAGATTAATTAAGCTAAGCAAGATTAATTAAGCTAAGTAAGATTAATTAAGTAAATTAAACACCTAGATAGATATACATAAAAATAAATATATATGAGATAGATAATATCAAAGGAAGGTGCTAGGAAGGTGTAAGAAGATATATATGTAGGTAGGAAGCTTCCTAGAAAATGTATAGGTAACTTCCTAGAAAAGCTAGAGGAAACTTCCTAGAAATTCCATACTTCTTACCTATAAATAAGAAGCCTAGGAATTCATTTCCTTTGCTCATTTCTTTTCTTCTCTCTATACGTTGGTGTTCTGACCAATAATCGCCGATGCGATGTTCTGTCCGATCGATTCGGGAATCAACTAACAAATGCCAAAGTGCTGTACTTTGTGAATTTCGTTAAACGGAATCCAAAGTGCTATACTTTGTGAATTTTGCTAAGGATCGAATCTCGTGACCGTCGTTAGGTTTGATGGGTTTTACACAAATACGTATTCCATTCTGTTAAACTATATGTTTAACTATCAGAATACTCCCAAATATACAATCAAACAAGCTGTTAAATCATCAGAAGATTCAGAACAATAAAGTATACGCTTAATTATCAGAAGGAGTAGAATCAAGAAGCTTGTTAAATCAATACTGCATGCTTATGAAGTGAGTCATTCTCTTTTTACCAAATTTATTTCCAAAAGCATGTTTATTTTCAAAAGTTATAATTACAGGGATTAAGTCTTTGTAGTCTCCAAATTACAGCCGGTATGTGGGGTTTTGTATACAATACTTGATAACCGTCACCCTTGGACAACGGGTTAGCCAAGGGGTGATATGACCATAGTCACAGACACCATTGGACAACGAGATAGCCAATAGGTGGTCGAGTGACAAATATCGTTTGGTAGATGGTTGATATATATATAAACATTGTAATCGCTCTTAATACTGTAACTTATAACACTGTTTTCTAGTTATACTTTGCAGTGATTAAGTCTTTGCCAATCTTAAAGAAGCAAATGTAAAAACTCTTAATGCTGTGAACTATAACAAATATGTTATTGTACAAAAATGATTGAACTCACCAGTATTTCCTGCTTACAAAACCTTTTTTAAACGCGTTTCAGGTAATTATAGTAGATGGGAATAAGAGTTGGATACGGCACCAAAAGGCTTACAGACATGGCTTAATTTATCAATTAAATTAAATTAAGAAAATTATTTTATGTATTGGGGTTTATCCCATATTAAAGCTACCTTTCAAAACATGGTTTCATCCTATCTATTTAATAAATAAAATCCGGTGTTTTCTAAACTCTGATATTTTTCCTAACTCACGATCCTGATGAAATTTCCGCTGCAATGCTTTCAAAATAACCACCGGTACCACTTGGCTGCTCGCGGCTCCCGATTCCGTCCAGGGTGGGGTCGGGGGTCGTGACAATAAGTCACTTGTATGTGTCCATATTTAGCACGCGCCTGCATTGGTCTTAGTAGCATGAACGTACAACGCTAAAACCAAGGTAACACGAGCTTATATCAAGTTGACTTGCATTTTTATATTTTTTTTACATTTCTTAATTACTAAGTGTATAGATACAATATTCCTCTTGCAGACAATACCAAGTTATAGTGCTCGAAGAGCCATATTTGATACTCTGTTGAACACTTGCTGAAGAAAAAGAAAACGAGCAGCGCAGAAGGCTGCAATCAAAGGTCACCAACAGTGACTGGATGATCCTCGATACTCATCTATTAAAGGGTATCCATTTTATATGTAGTTAAGAAATTGTTACCTGTGATTGGAAGGAAGCCCTTAATGCTTCTTATATACTTAATACAGAAGAACCAAGTCCTTTGATACACAAAACATTGCATTTAAAAAACATGTTTGTTGTTAAGGTTGTCACAAATGCTTACTTTATAAACAAATGCAGGAGAAATTGAAGGAAAGATAGCGGGTATTGCGTAAGAGATAAGAGCGAAAATAACAAGTGGAGAGGATGCGCATTCAATAGTGCTCAGAAAGGAACTATTTTGTCATATTACGCATTACTTGTATATACAATTAAAGATCTACAGGTAGTAGCCCTTTATCAATATAAAAGTTAGTATTTTATTTGTATAGTTCTTGTGATTAAATCCGATATGTTAATTAGTTATAAGATCGAGAAGAGAGTAAAAATGTTGTGTGTCAACCGATCCGTATTTAAAATTACACCGCTAAGAACTAGAAAATCTAAGGCTGATTTTATAATAAACTAAGATAGTTGGCCCAATCCGAGAGGGGCTAGTCTCCAATACAAAAATACTGATAATTAAAATAAACAAGCCATAGAAAACTAGAACATGAATTGGAATACTTAAATGAGAAGTAAAAGAGTTACTTCCTAAACTTCAGCCCCTAAATTCAGCCTTCTGACTTTGACTCTCCTAAAATTCAGCCCATCCAGATGTGAATTTGCAGGTTCACATTATACTTTTTTCGGGTTTTATCCCCACCCCCGGTTTTACCCGGTCCAGAGCCGCGGGACAGGAACCTGTGGTATTAATTAGTTTAATGCGATAGCGGAAGATTTTAACAGGATCTTTTAAAACTTGAAATACCCGATTATCTTATTTCATAATTCGGGATAAAACCCCGGTAGTTTATAATAAGATGATTTCACTGGGAAATCCTTGTTTTACAAAACATGTTTCTTTATTTATATTGAGCCACTTCCTTAAGCTTGTAGTGCTTCGCGGCACTTTTCTTGGATCACAACAGATCACCTAAAACATGTTTGAAAAAGGTTTTTGTCAGCGGGGAAATACTGGTGAATCATTCTTTTTACTGAAACGACGCGTTTGTTATAATTTACAGTATTAAGAGCGATTACAATGTTTATACATATCAACCATCTACCCACGGTATTTATCACTCGACCACCTATTGGCTATCTCGTTGTCCAATGGTGTCTGTGATTATGGTCATATCACCCCTTGGCTAACCCGTTGTCCAATGGTGACGGTTATCAAGTATTGTATACAAAACCCCACATACCGGCTGTAATTGAAGATTACAAAGACTTAATCCCTGTAATTATAACCTTGAAAATATTTAGGGTTTTGTAAAGCAGTTTGATAAAAAGAGAATGACTCACATTGCAGATTTATTCGGGCAGAGTTTAGCCTACTGATAAGCCTGTTAACCTAATTTAACAATAATGCACACGAAACTAGGTCAGTAACTAATACAGCATTTACGATAACTCACGAGATTAAACGCTCACAATGAATGACAAAGTGCGATACTTAAACATCCATCGAGTTCACGACGAATGACAAAGCATAAACCCAATGTGGGCAGCACTTAAACATCCATTGGATAGTTTTAATCGATCGGACATTGAATCGTAGTAGCGATCGAGTTATTACCCTGTTATTGTGGCAAAACTTCATGTTATGTGTGTGTTTTGTGGTATACAGACGATATCTCAAGGTTTGTATTGTCCTTTCACTTTGTCCGTCTGTTTGTGGATGATATGCCGTACTTAAATTTAGTCGGGTTCCCATTGCTTCCTGGAAACTTTTCCAGAAGTGGGAAGTGAAACGACTATCCCTATCTGATACAATGGAGAGTGGAACTCCATGTAAGGATACTACTTCGTCTACATACCACTTGGCTAACCTTTCCATGCTAAAGGTTTCCTTTATGGGTAGAAAATGAGCTGACTTGGTTAATCGATCCATAATTACCCAAATCGCATCATTACCTTTTCTGGTTTTGGGTAACTTAGTAACAAAGTCCATTGTTACGAGTTCCCATTTCCATACAGGCATTTCTAATTGTTGAAGTAGACCTGAGGGTTTCTGGTGTTCTGCTTTAACTTGTGAACAAGTTAGACACTTAGATACATATTTAGCTATGTCCTTTTTCATTCATATCCACCAGAAGTTATTCCTTAAATCTTGGTACATCTTATTGTTTCCCGGGTGCATGGTATACCTAGATTTATGGGCTTCCTCTAAGATCTTATGTCTTAAATCTCCTTGTTTAGGTACCCAAATCCTTTTCTTATGGAATCTCCAAATTCCATCAGCTCCTTGCTCCAGTTCTTTTATTCTTCCTTTCATTCCTTCAGCATCATCTTTGATTGCTGATTCCTGGACATTCTTTAGTTGTTCCATTAAATCTAACTGTAGATTTAATCTAAGAGCACGAACTCTTCTTTGTTTCTCATGATACTTACGACTTAAGGCATCTGCAACTACGTTTGCCTTTCCTTCGTGATACTGTATATCACAGTCGTAGTCGCTTAGTATTTCCATCCATCTCCTTTGCCTCATGTTTAATTCTTTTTGCCCAAATATATATCTTAAGCTTTTATGATCTGTATAAACTATAAACTTACTTCCATACAGATAGTGTCTCCAAATCTTAAGGGCAAAATTATGGCTCCTAACTCTAAATCATGAGTTGTATAGTTTTCCTCGTGCTTTTTCAATTGCCTTGATGCATATGCAATTACCTTTTTGCGTTGCATTAACACACATCCTAATCCTAGCTTAGAAGCATCACAGTATACTTCAAAATCTTCTATTCCTTCTGGTAAGGCTAGAATTGGGGTGTTTGTTAACTTTTGCTTTAAGATTCTAAAAGCCTTTTCTTGCTTAGATCCCCATTCAAACTTAACGGTTTTACAGGTTAGCTTGGTTAATGGTACATCTATCTTAGAAAAGTCTTTAATAAAGCGCCTATATTATCCAGCTAATCCTAGAAAACTTCTAACTTCCGTGGCTGATTGCTTCTATCTTAGAAGGATCTACGTGAATACCTTCGTGATTCACCATGTGCCCTAAAAACTGCACCTCGTGTAGCCAAAATTCACACTTTGAGAATTTGGCGTAAAGCTTCTCCTTTCTTAACAAGGTTAAGAGTGTATGCAGGTGCTCACGATGCTCTTCCTGATTTTTGGAATAAATAAGTATATCGTCAATAAAGACAATTACGAATTTATCCAAGTATGGTTTACAGATCCTATTCATCATGTCCATAAATGCTGCAGGGGCATTTGTTAATCCAAAGGGCATGACTGTAAACTCATAATGACCATACCTAGTTCTGAAAGCAGTTTTAGGTAAGTCTTCTTCTTGTACCTTTAATTGATGATATCCGGAGCGTAAGTCTATCTTAGAAAAATATCTAGCTCCCTGGAGTTGATAAAAAAGATCATCAATCCTAGGCAATGGGTATCGATTCTTAATTGTAACCTTATTCAATTCCCTATAATCGATACACATTCGCATTGAACCGTCCTTTTTCTTTACGAACAACACTGGTGCTCCCCAAGGGGATGAACTAGGTTGTATAAATCCTTTACTAAGCAATTCATCTAATTGCTTTTTCAGTTCTAACATTTCAGTGGGTGCTAATCGATAGGGTGCCTTTGCTACTGGTGTAGTTCCAGGAATCAAATGAATTCGGAATTCTACTTCCCTATCTGGTGGTAATCCAGGTAGTTCTTCTGGGAATACATCTGAGTATTCCGATACTACCGGAATTTCCTTAAGTTCTTTACCCTTAGTGCTAATGATTACCGAAATCATATACACTATTCCTTGCTTTCGTTCATAACTAGCAACTTTCATTACTGAAATGAACTTCATGGGTTTTCGCGGTTTATCTCCTGTAACCATAATTACTTCTCCTGTGGGTGCACGAATTTCTATGGAGTTTTTATCACAAAGGATTCGAGCATGGTTAGCTACTAACCAATCCATTCCTAATACAACATCGAATCCAGCTAAATTCATGGGTAATAGGTTTGCAGAGAATTTATGACCTAAAAGTTCTATATTTTCTTTTTGCAAAACCGTATTTATATTAACAGAGTTCCCGTCTGCCGTTTCTATTGTAAAAACTTGCCTAAGTTTTGTTAAGGGTAGCTTAAGAGCTTGGCAGAATGAAGTATTTATAAAACTTTGGTTTGCACCAGAGTCAAATAATACTTTTGCGTAAACGTTGTGAACTAGGAACGTACCGGCTATCACATCTGGAATGAGTTCTGCCTCCTGGGTAGTTAACTGGAATGCTCGTGCATTCTTCTTGGTAGCTCCGTCAGTCGGTTTGGCTTTATTGTCTGCTGGTTTGATCAACTTAGGGCATTCTGGTTTGAAATTCCCAGCTTCTCCACAGTTATAGCAGACCCTTGTTTTCTTTCTGCACTCTTCTTCACGATGTCCTACAACTTTGCAAAAGTTACAGGTTACATTGCATTTTCCAAAATGTTTCTTTCTGCAATTCCTGCATAACGGTGGAGTTGAGAATTGCCCGGTTCCTTTCTTCTTGAAGTTGCTATTATTACCCACACGAAATCCTTGGGTAATTTTCTGAGCTAATTCCTTCTTCCGGTTTTCATCTCTTGTGCGTACCAACTCGTCAGTTAAGGTGTTAGCTAATTCTACCACATCGTCAATAGTGCGAGGTCTCGCAGCTTTAACGATATTACGGATTTCGCCAATTAATCCCCAAATATAGCGAGAAATGAGTACCGGTTCTGGCGAAGCCAGCATTTGTACCACTCTAGCACATTCGAAGAATGTCGAAGTATACCCTCTACAATCAACACCTATCATTTGGTGATTTAGGAACTTATTGGTTATTTGTTCCTTTTCATACTCAGGACAGAATTTTCTTTCTACCAGACTTTTAAATTCTTCCCAGTTCATGGTATACGCCACACTCCTTCCTGTGGCTTGAAGTACCGTATTCCACCATTCTAGCGCCCCTTCTTTGAAAAGATGTGACGCGTACATGACCTTGTCGTCCTCGGCACATTTACTTATTGTAATTACTGCCTCAGTTTTCTCTAACCAACGTAGTGCAGCAGTTGCCCCTTCGTTACCTGCAAACTCGATTGGTTTACAGGCAAGAAATTACTTATATGTGCAACCAGGAGTTGCAGCTTTCATCGTTTTAGGAAGTGGGGGTTGCACTACATCGTTATCATTATTATTAATGTTGCCTCCTCCATTTATACTATTACTGAAGTTGTCTTCATTAGTACGTTTGCTAGGAATAATTTGTTGAGGTTCAACTGGATTTCGAGCAGCAGCAAGAATTGCTGGAATAACATTGGCTATTCCCTGAGCAACGATATTCTCTATATCTTGCCTATTCAGAAATTGATCTTCATTGTGTTGCTCGGATTGATTATCCACATTAACTTGTTCATTACCAGCGTTTGCCATCTGGTAATTAATATATATAAGTTATTAGCACAAAATAATTAATGACTAATAAGATAATTGCACATAATCATATTAACACATTTAGCCAAAATTGTCGATTTTCTTTTCGACTTCCGTTCTTTATATATCATAGTATGCTTCCGTACACACCAGTATCTTACACAAGTTTTATTTTGAGTTATTTTACATAGTTATATTTTTATTATTATTAAACATATATTCACACAACCACACAATCACACATCCCTGCTAGTTGGTACTTCAGAAACGACGTTCCCTCTCATCGTATTTCCAGGAGATCTGTTCTCCCACCTCCCGGATCCGATTCCCTGCATCCATAAGTTCCTCGCCAAAATGGTGGAGTTTAGCCAGATTCCCGTTGCTCATCGGTGGATTTGGTGCAGGTTCTGGTTCAAACTGAGGGAAAAAGGTATAGGGATTATTTAGGAGGTTTTGAAACTGCCAATCATTGGTCCACAATTCGTCCATTTCTCCTTGAGGTTGGGTGTGGATTAAAGGTTCTGGGATGGCTGGTTCCAAATTTATTGGAAGTTGAGTTTCGGCAGGATAAGGGTAAAGGTTGGTATTGATTGGTCTAATGATATCACAGCTTGTCAATATACGATCCAACTCCTCTTGTAATGGCAACTCCTCGACTTGTTTAGAACTTTCCCCATTTTCCATTTCTACTTGCCCGGCATTTTCCTCCATCTCGATCCCTTTTCCTTTATCTATGGGATTTTCTATTTTGGAAACCTTTCTAGTTGCTGGTTTCCTCCTGCGTACACGCCTCCAGCCTACGAATCTTCTCCTTTTCTTAGGCTTTGGTTTCTCCGGAGGTGGAGCACAAAATTCCATAGGTTCTTCCACATCGGGTATGTAGCCAGTAAAGTGTTTGGAAACTTCTATTTTCACCGGATAAAGATTGAGATTCTGAAGGGCTTCAGATAACTCATTCATGCTATTTAGCATATATGCAAAAATGCTTAGTTAAAATTTTATAACAAAATTTCACAGAGAAATATTCAAGTATTATTGCATATCGTGTGACTAATTTAATACAAAGGACAACTGACAATTAAAACATACTAGGGTTTATTGTAAACTTATTTATTTACTGGGTAAAGTTTCTGGCTTGTAGGTGATATGGGTGCTAGGACTGGGTCAGGGTGTTTAAATGTTAGCATTTACTGCTACCATAGCTAACATATAGAGATCTGCCCATTTTTCATCTAATTTATCTTCCCATGGTGGTTTGATGCCTACACCTTTTGATTGTGACTTCTTTATTTTCTCTTGACTTTTCTTAATAATCAAACTTCTTTTATTAGGGGTAAGTGGTTCTTCATATTGTGCCTTACGAACAAATATTCCCTCCTTAGTATCTGCTGAGTATCTTGAGGAATTTGATTGGGATGAAGTTCCCTTTTCTTTCGGTGAATTTTCTAATTTACGATAGATATCCGAAATTCTTTGCTTACCCATACTGTACATTAACAGATAGTCAAGATATAAACACATAATCACATAATGGCAATTAGGAAAATTAAGTATTTTTAAATACTTAATAGGCTTAAATCAGTGGCTCTTTCACGCGGCTCTGATACCACCTTTTCCTGTCATGGCCCCAGCCCTGGTTTTACCCGGTCCAGAGTCGCGGGACAGGAACCTGTGGTATTAATTATTTTAATGCGATAGCGGAAGATTTTAACAGGATCTTTTAAAACTTGAAATACCTGATTATCTTATTTCATAATTCGGGATAAAACCCCGGTAGTTTATAATAAGATGATTTCACTGGGAAATCCTTGTTTTACAAAACATGTTTCTTTATTTATATTGAGCCACTTCCTTAAGCTTGTAGTGCTTCGCGGCACTTTTCTTGGATCACAACAGATCACCTGAAACATGTTTGAAAAAGGTTTTTGTCAGCAGGGAAATACTGGTGAATCATTCTTTTTACTGAAACGACGCGTTTGTTATAATTTACAGTATTAAGAGCGATTACAATGTTTATACATATCAACCATCTACCCACGGTATTTATCACTCGACCACCTATTGGCTATCTCATTGTCCAATGGTGTCTGTGATTATGGTCATATCACCCCTTGGCTAACCCATTGTCCAATGGTGACGGTTATCAAGTATTGTATACAAAACCCCACATACCGGCTGTAATTGAAGATTACAAAGACTTAATCCCTGTAATTATAACCTTGAAAATATTTAGGGTTTTGTAAAGCAGTTTGATAAAAAGAGAATGACTCACATTGCAGATTTATTCGGGCAGAGTTTAGCCTACTGATAAGCCTGTTAACCTAATTTAACAATAATGCACACGAAACTAGGTCAGTAACTAATACAGCATTTACGATAACTCACGAGATTAAACCCTCACAACGAATGACAAAGTGCGATACTTAAACATCCATCGAGTTCACGACGAATGACAAAGCATAAACCCAATGTGGGCAGCACTTAAACATCCATTGGATAGTTTTAATCGATCGGACATTGAATCGTAGTAGCGATCGAGTTATTACCCTGTTATTGTGGCAAAACTTCGTGTTATGTGTGTGTTTTGTGGTATACAGACGATATCTCAACGTACGAAATTAATTTTCACATCGAATCAACGCCAAAATGCAAGTCCCAATGCCCTGATTTATATGCTGAAAAATGGGTTCCCCCGCGTGGCGCGCCAGGGAGACCTGGCTCCCGCGCGTGGCGCGACAGGCCACTTCTAGCATAGACTAGCCTCGTGTCTCAGTAGCTTAGATGAGTTGACGGTTCGACGAATTTCAATTTAGACAACAAACTGTAAGGATAATACTAACGGGAATTTACCCCCCCCCCCCTGAGTTTTAGGGGCCCTGATCCTGATTCCGATTGTTCTGAAAATTTTAGGGTTTATGCAGGATTACTTGAGGGTCTTAATTAGGGTTTCCAAATTAAGATAAAAATTAATACTTTTAAATGAGAGTTGTTACAAAAACAGTTACCTGTTTCTTTATCGGGTATCCTGAAAACTCAAAGGGTTATCGTTTCTATTGTCTTTCCCATGTCACATGTATTGTTGAAACCAAGCGTGCCGCGTTCCTGGAGGATTTCAAGGTCAGTGGGAGCAGTACCAACCCTTACGAAGAATTGCAAGAAGTACAAGACGCGGGGGGGGGGGGGGGAGAGACTCGTCGCTTACAATTACTCCGATTACTCCTCTTGTACCCAATGCAACTACTGCACCTAAAGCTACTGCACCAACTCCAAATTCACCTCTACAATCAGAATCCATTATACCTCATGACGAAGGCATATCAAACGCTCAAAACCAAGACAATGTTGAACCCGATAATCCACTCAGGAGGTCATCTAGGCAAAGAAGGCCTACTAATTGGGATGATTATGTTACCTACCTGACTGAAATGGATTCCGGAAAGCTCAATGATCCTATCTTTTACAATGAAGCCATTAGCAGTGATCAGTCTTCTGAATGGAATAAAGCAATGATTGAAGAGCTTGAATCCATGAAGAAAAATGACGTTTGGGATTTGGTAGAATTACCCAACGGTGTCAAACCCGTATGATGTAAATGGGTGTTCAAAACAAAAATGGATCCGAATGGGAACGTTGAACGCTACAAAGCGAGATTGGTTGCAAAGGGCTACACTCAGAAAGAGGGAATTGATTATCAAGAGACGTTTTCACCTGTCTCTCGTAAAGATTCATTAAGGATTGTCATGGCCCTAGTAGCTCGTTTTGATTTAGAGTTACATCAGATGGACGTTAAAACCGCTTTCCTTAACGGAGACTTAGACGAAGATGTTTACATGAAGCAACCTGAAGGCTTTAAACCTGAAGGTCAGGAGCATCTAGTCTGTAAATTGAAGAAATCCATTTACGGGTTAAAACAAGCATCACGTCAATGGTACCTCAAGTTTGATGAAGTCATAAAGAAACAAGGTTTTATGAAGAAACAAGGTTTTATGAAGAATCAAGTGGATCAATGCACCTACCTCAAGATGAGTGGGAGCAACTTTACTATACTTGTCCTTTACGCGGATGATATTCTATTGGCAAGTAATAGTTTAGACATGTTGCATGAGTCGAAGCGGTTACTCTCGCATAACTTCGACATGAAGGATCTTGGAGATGCTTCTTACGTCATTGGCATCGAAATTCACCGAGATAGACACAGAGGGATCTTAGGATTGTCCCAAAAGGCTTACATAGATTGTGTCCTTACACGTTACAACATGCAACAGTGCAAACCCTCCATCGCTCCAGTAGTTAAGGGAGATGTTTTCGGTTCATTCCAATGTCCGACAACAGAGGTTGAGAAGGAGCAAATGAGCCAGATACCTTATGCGTCAGTAGTCGGGAGCTTGATGTATGCTCAAGTCTGTACTCGTCCAGATATCGCTTATATTGCTGGAATGCTAGGCCGTTATCAGACTAATCCTGGCCTAGATCACTGGAAAGCAGCTAAGAAGGTACTTCGATATCTGCAAGGGACGAAAGACTATAAACTGACTTATAGAAGAAGTGATCATTTAGAAGTGGTGGGCTATTCTGATTCTGACTTTGCCAAGTGCAAAGATGACAAGAAATCCACTTCAGGCTATATCTTTATGTTAGCAGGCGACCCTATCTCATGGAAGAGTCATAAACAACAGTTGACCACAACTTCCACAATGATGGCAGAGTACATTGCTGTTTATAACGCAACCTGTCATGGAATGTTGCTTAGAAATCTGATCACTGGACTCAAAATCGTTAATTCCATTTCTAGACCATTGAAGCTTTATTGTGATAACTCAGCTGCCGTTAGTTTCTCGAACAGTAACAGTTCGACTGGAGCTGGTTTATATCTCGATACAAAATATCTGTTCGTACGTGAACGAGTTGAGGAAAATAATCTTTGTATCGAGTATATTAGTACTAAAGATATGCTTGCGGATCCGATGACTAAAGGTCTCCCTCCTAAGGTTTACGAAGAACATGTTCGGAATATGGGATTTAGTAAAGATCTTATTTAAGCATATTGTACTAGCTTATGTTTTATGATTAATGAAATTTCCTCAGGTTGATTTTGTATGTCTCTTAGAATATGTTCAACCGGTATAATGGCATATAGACAAATAAAGTTACAAATCAAACAAAGGGCTTATGCGTATTTTGATCATGACAATTAGGTTTTAAATTAAGGCTATAGTATGACTAATGGGGGTCCTGAGTCGCATAATGATTCAACGGCTGTATTTCTCTGCTATAGTACTTGTTTAAGGCTAAAATGAGTGTTAACTCCTGATCAGGCTTATCTAATACTCATAGTAAATGATTACTCGGCTAAGTGGGAGAATGTAAGATTAAATATATTATGTTTAATATTTAATCTAGTAGCCATTATAATCATTTACATAATATAGATCAAAATATATAATAACCTATTAAATAATTAGTTGGTAATTGTTGATGGACCATATTACCCTTATTAACTAATTAGGTTTCCTCCTGGGTGCTTATATAAGGAGACTTATGTAGAGGTTAAGGGGTTACACAGTTAGACACAAAAACCCTATAATCATAACATCACAAATCGGCCTCCATCTCCATACCGAATCCCCTATTCGGTTTTCTTAGTCACCATCATCAGTCAGCACCCTAAGGAGGAACCAGATCACACTGACAACCATGTCGAACTCGATGTCATCATCTCTGACTGGATTCTCCACTGCACTGTCTACTGTAACAGGTATGTTTTCATGTTTTCCATCATGTACAAAACAGAACTGAACCAACATTCTGATTTTCTGATGAGATGGTCCAGGATAGGAGTTCGTGAAGACGTAAGATTAAGGTTAAGGTTTTTTAAGAGAGAGTGATGAGCCGTCTGAGATTTTTGGGTTAGGGGTTAATATTTTCTACTTTTCAGGTGGACTTTACATGTGTTTATCATCTTGTGTGTGTGTATGTATATATATATTGTTGTAGGGGCTATAGTTGTGTCTATTCTATTATGTTAATCGGTTACCACTTATTCTGTGATTGGTGGATTCCTATTGCTATATTTGTAGTTCGCATTGTTTGCTTGATGTTTGGTTTCGAGCCGGTGATCTTTTTGGAAGCAGCCTCTTTATCCATATGGATAGAGGTAAAGTTTGCCTACATCTCATATTGTCAACCATTATCACAAATTTTCTCATACCACCTCCAAAAAAATATAATAATTTAAATGATTATAATTGATCAATATACTTTTGTTAAATTTAAAAGAATATCTTTTTAATGTGGCTTGATTAGAGAAGTAACAAAGGTTCATGGGTTTTCAAGAAAGATCCGAATTTCAAATGATATGTATATACAAAATTGTATATATAAAAAGCGTGGGTATGATTGCGCACCAAGTGTTTGATAAAATGCTTCAAAGAGTTTTAACTCGATAAACTTTTATCAGGATATGTCAAGTGTGGGATTGTACGTTTGGCGAGCAAGTTGTTTGATTCGTTGCCTTTGAATATGAAGAATTTGAGATCTTGGAACTTTTACTTCTGAAATACGAAACTTATAGTCTAAAATAATCCGACTACGGTTACAGTCAGGCGTTACGTTAAAACTAAACGAAAGGCCCGATCGCATAAAGTCATACACGTGACTTTACACGATCCAAAGGCAAGTTAAAACAAGACCCTAACTGGTTCGAGTGAGTAACTCGAACCTAATAACTATCGGTTAGTGAATCAATGCGTAGAACCGACACCACTTAGTTCTTGAACCACGGTCACAATTGTAGGCCTCGAGCTTGCTAACTCGTGAGTGCACAACAACGCAATTTTCCCGAGCAAAACAGCCTCAGACTCGGAGAATTTACCGTCAAGATTAGCATCCACAAAATCTTCAAACTTGCACAACTCGGCACCTTGACGAATGGATGAACCGATTCTCGTTTTTCCCGAGATAATTTGGAAAATGAGCATCCCGAACGCGTAAATATCACTTTTATCGGTAAACCGGCCCGTTGTTGTGTACTCAGGGGCAAGGTATCCCATTGCAGCACTGGCTTTGAGAGTCGAAAATCTGATATCGTCGGCTAGTAGTTTGTGGAGGCCTGAACCCGAGAGCAACGGTGTGTAGTGGTGATCGATAAGCACTTTCTCGGCTGCTATGTTTTGATGAACGAGAGCCGGTTTGTTTCCTTTGATCTCGTGTAGGTACTCGATACCTAAAACAACAAACACAAAACAAATCAACCATCAAAATTCAAAGATTAAAGTACTGTTCATGTGGTTTACCAAAATTTTGGATTTGGTCCATAGCTTTCCAAAAGTACATGGATGGTCCCTGTGGTTTGAACTTTGTAACGCATTTAGTCCCCAGCCAACAAATCTAAAGGTTTTAGCATGTCCTAGTTTGGGACTAAATGCATTACAAAGTGAAAACCACAGGGGCCATTCATGTACTCTTTGAAAAAAAGCTAGGGACTAAATGCGTTACAAAGTGAAAACCGTAGGGACCATTTGTGTACTTTTGAAAAGTTAGGGACCAAATCTAAAATTTTGGTAAACTACAGGTGCCACTGTAGTTTACTCAAATTCAGAAACCAAACATCAAACATGAAAACGGATTATAGTGACTAACCTTTAGCAATGCCTTTGATAATCGAAAACCGAGTCGACCAATCAAGAACATTCACGGGTGCGGTTTTAGCCTTAACATCAAGATACTGCAACAAGTTTCCCTTAGCAACATAATCATAGATCAAAAAACACTCACCCCGACCTTTCGAACAGCAAAAACCTCGTAACCGAAGAAGATTTTCGTGTTTCAATGACGTTAGCATCTTTAACCCCTTCAAAAACTTGGTTTCATCCGACACGCAGCTCGTTTTCGCAATTCGTTTAATAGCAACTATAGACCCGTCGCGTAAAATCCCTCTATAAGTAGCCGAAAAACTGCCTTTCCCTAACAAATACGAGTCGGAAAAAACCCGAGTTGCTGACTCAACATCATCGACGTTGAACACGTAGCTCTCGGGAATATCTTGCAAGAACCCGCTTCCCGTTTGACCGTTTGACATCGGGTCCCACCCGTTTGAGTACTCGAGGCTTATGAGAGGTGAAGCACTTCTTCTGTTGGCTACTTCTTTGACTTGATACTGATCCGTACTAATTCGACTATCGGATGACTCAAAGGCGGTCCCGATCCTCTGTTTTCTCCGGCGATACCAAATGAAAGTAAAGATTCCGGCAACTAATAACATGGTGGTCAACACGGCTCCGAGTATAGCAGCAAGTCCCGCATTCGTTGACTTTGACTTTGACTGATCGCCGGTTACATTTGCAGACTGTGGAATGACCTTGGGTGTGAGTCCTTTCGACTGTGGTCCAAACGGCTCGGGTTTGTTAGGATTTTCGGGATCGAAAGACGCATTGCATACTTTTAGATCCGCGAAACCCGATCCACATAGTTCTAGGTTGTTTGCATACTGAAATCCGTCATCGAGTTTCTTCAAAACTTCGAAAATATATATAAAAAAATTAATTAGAAAAGTATAACTATGTTTCAATGGATCAACAAAGTTAGGGGTGCTAAACGGGTCGTATTCGCGGGTGGGCCGGTTCAACCCTACCCGAACCCGAAAATCGTGTCATATGTATGAAGCCGCACCCGACCCGAATATTCAAGGGTTGACCCAAACACGACCCGTTTAACCCGATTTTTTTTCCCGCTAATTAATATATTAAAGTTAAAATTACTACAAATACACACAATTATATATAATACAAGTACATTTAAATTTAAAATCTTATGTCAATTTCTCTTTTTAAGTTATAGTTATGGCATAAAATACACACCCAGTTTAATTTATGACATAAAACATATTATAAAAAATATAATACAATATAAATGGGTTAAACGGGTCAACCCGCCAACCCGACCCGTTTAGCTAAACGGGTCCGCGGGTTCAACCTGAAACTGACCCGAACCCGCTTAGACTAAACCCAAACCCACGAATTTCGTGTTAGGTTCGAGTCGTATTTTCGGGTCGTGTCAGAAATTCACACCCTTAAACAAACATATAAACATAAAGTATAATTACCTAACGGGACATTGCCTGAAAGCGTATTGTTACGCACATCCAACACTTGTAACAACGGTGCGTCTGCTATTGTCGATGGGATCGAACCAAAGAGGCGATTAAAGCTCAAGTCTAACCGCTGTAAGGTCCCCAAATTCCCGAGTGTAGCGGGGATTGCACCGGTTAGTTGGTTGTATTGAAGAGCAAGGACAGTGAGCTTCTTTAGAGATCCAAGTTGTGTAGGCAAGCTTCCATTCAGTTGGTTGTAACATAGTTGCAAAACTATAGAATATAATAAAAATACAACGTTAGATACATTATATTGTTTGATAAGATTAAGGGTTTGTTCTTAACATTTTTAAATGCAAACGGGACCCACATCTTTCACTTAAGGATTCACAAATCATATGGTTTTGCAAAACGAGTCGTGTTTGCAGGTTGATGGGTCTAACTCGACATGAATCTGAAAATTTTACATGAGCACGGCCCGCTTAACACTGCTTTTTAATTTATTATTTTTCGCATATTAATACTTTATAGTTTAAAATTGCATATAAAATATTACATTTAAATTATAAAATCAGATCTTTCCAATCAATTTAATTTATGACATAAAACACATTTTAAAAAGAGTAAACTGCTAAAATGGTCCCTGAAGTTTGGTCACTTTTGACACTTTAGTTCAAAACTCAAACCTTTTGAATATGGGTCCATGTCGTTTCAATTTTGTTGCCATTTTTATCCGAAATCAAAATCTGGTCAGATTTTTCAGTTAACATCTAGTTTTTTTTTGTATTTTTCCTCCCTTTTAATGAAGGGCAAAATGGTCTTTTAACGTTTTATTATAACAAACTAAAAAATCCGACCAGATTTTGCTTTTGAATGAAAATGGCAATAAAATTGAAACCACAGGGAACCAGATTCAAAGGGTTTTAAGTTTTGGATTAAAGTGACCAAACCTTAGGGACCATTTTGGCAGTTTACTCTTTTAAAAATATAAAAAAAAACAAAAACAAAAGGGATAAACGGGTCAACCAACAAACCCATCAGTTGACAGGAACACGACCCACCCGAAATTGACCCAAACTCGTTTATACTAAACCCAAATCTACAAATTTGTTCGTGTCGTGTTTTCGTATTAGAAATTCACACCCTACAAAATAGATCCGGCTTGGGTCCAACCTTGTACACCCCTATCCAGAAACGAATCTTGTAACACGACAACATTGTTGGAATCAAGACAACACATGATTTTCTTTTTCGTTTTTTAATTATAATAATATCAAGACAATTTAAAGAAATTTGATTCTCAGCTTCCAAGAAACCAAATTTTTACAAGAAAACAATTGGGTAACTCTTTCTTCTAGTTCAGAAACTTCCTGACCCAGAATAATGCATGTATGGTGACTTGTAAATTATGTATCGAGAGTTGTAACATGTTTTGGATTATAGAACTTCTACTGGTTAACCAAACATTGATTCTTTCTTCCTGACATGTCACTTAAAATTAACCAATTCATACAAACATGCAGGAATTTTAATTATGATAGATATTCATGTTATTTATTTACTTAATACACTCATACTCATATTTATTAACACCGAGGTCCGAGTGTAAACAAACAGTAGCGAATCTTGAGATTTCCGACCGGGGAGCGGAAGTCACCGGAGCTAAAAATTGCTAAAAAAACCGGAGGGTCGAAAACATATATACCCAAAAAATTTTATACAAAACCTACATACTCTCCACTACTGAGCGAAAAGTGCAGGGGTTCGGCCACCCTCTCCTGCCCGTTAAAAGCTTCGCCCATGTAAACAAGCCGAGCCAAAGCCTGTATCCAACTAGGCTTAAGCTCGGCTTAGCTTACTAGAGCTCGAGCTCTGATCATGAGTAGTTTTTCAAGCTCGGGTTGCCTTTGTTGTAAATGATAATCAGAGATGAGAAAGAATAATCAAAAGGAACTGGTTTTTATTGATATATTTCTCTCATACAAAAACAGAAAAACGAGCCTTTATTTATAGGCTTTACAAGAACTTATAAAAAAGAAAAGACTTAAATAAATATGGAGATGATCTTGAGGAATCCATAATTTTCTCTAAATTATTTTTTCCTTTCTAACACTCCCCCTCAAGTTGAATTGTGGGATTGCCACGATTCAACTTGGATTGGTTTTGATTTTGGGTTTTGTTTGGTTTTTGGTTTGGCTACCGTCTCCTTGACATGGTAGTTTGAGCTATTGAGTTACCGCCTTTCGACATGGCAACTTTTGGTTTGATTTGAGCTACCGCCTTTCGACATGGCAACTTTTGGTTTGATTTGAGCTACCGCCTTTCGACATGGTAACTTTCGGTTTGATTTGAGGCTACCGCCTTTCGACATGGCAGCCTATTTTGGGTTTTGGTTTCCCCTCAAATTGAAAAAATTCAACTTGGCCATTTGGGTTTTGGCATTGGTTTTGATTTGGGTTTTTGGTTTTTGGGTTTTTCGAGTTTGATTTTTAAGCTTTGATTTTTTGAGCTCTAATTTTTTTTTGAGCTTTGTTTTTTTTTTTTTTTTTTTATATATAGCGGAAACGTTGGTTTTTTTTTAATATTTTCTTTTATTTAAAAGAAAGGGAGCCTTTGCCTACTTTGACTTTGCAAATTAGGTCCAACTGCACTGCACGGTCTGTAGGTGTAAATGCACGAATGCCTTTCTTGTTCATCCACTCTGAAACCTCCAATGCATGATGGAACCGTCTGCATTTACGAAGATCATGAATAATCTGCTTAACCTCAGAGGCTCGCACCTTCTTCCCTACTGCAAATCCACCACTACCCTTCTTCTTGTTCTTGCTAGCTTCCAGCTTCTTCGCCTTCTTATCTCTCTCTTCTTTTTCTCTTCGAAGCTCGAATTCATACTGCTTTTTTCTAAGAGATAAGTTGTTCTTCTTCGACATCTCTGATTGAATGTTTTCCGGTGAATATTTTGATTCAATTGATTGTTTTTCCTGTTGCGATTGACGGAGATTGCGGCGAAACCCTAGGGTTTTCAGCGGCGGCAGTGGATGCGGCGGCGGCGAAGTTCAGCGGGGTTTCAGGTTCGATTTCGGGGTTTAGGTTTTGATTTGATTTTGGTTTTTCTGATTTCGATTGGATGGTTCGTGGCGAAGAATGAATCTTCGTGGGGTTTTGTTTGGTTGGAAAAAGTTCGTAGGAATTGACGAAAGGTTCGTCGAGTACTGTTAGGGTTTAAAGAACAGGACCAAAGGTCTGAGTTGGGAAGATTAGCCGGAACTGAAGAACGACGGAACAGTGGATTCAGGTCAGATTTGAAGTTGATTTTGGTTGAACGATTTTGGTTTTGGTTTTGGTTTGAGATTGACGAACAGAGTTTTCAAGGATCATAACTCTGCTCTGATACCATGTTGTAAATGATAATCAGAGATGAGAAAGAATAATCAAAAGGAACTGGTTTTTATTGATATATTTCTCTCATACAAAAACAGAAAAACGAGCCTTTATTTATAGGCTTTACAAGAACTTATAAAAAAGGAAAGACTTAAATAAATATGGAGATGATCTTGAGGAATCCATAATTTTCTCTAAATTATTTTTTCCTTTCTAACAGCCTTGAGGCCGGGTCGTTTGTTGTTTATTAACTAGTTATATGCATTTTTATACAGTTCCTTTATATATGACATAATTTAGTTATTTTTTATCATAGTTTTATACATCATACTACTAGCTTTTATCTAAATATATTATTAATATGATAAATAAAATTATATAAATAATAAGCTCGCGACATGAAGCTCGGGCCCATTTCTTAAATAAGCTTATTTTTTTAGGTTGGGAGCAATTCAAGCTTTTATGGCTTGAGTTGTTACATCCCTAATTGACACGCATATAACCTCCTTTAAGTGCAAATAAATATTCAAAATCCAAATATGTATTAAAAAAACATTTCAGTTTTTTTTTACTGCAAAAAAAAAAAAAAAAGTCAGTTGAAGGTATTAGACATGGTGGGGCTTGGGTTGGGGGCATGAGTTGATACGTGGAGTTCGAGCCCCCCCACCGGTGAGTGGCGTGTCCGTGGGGTATGGCGGGGCTTGGGTTGGGGCGTGGCTTGGCAGTTTATTAAAAAAAAAAAAAAGCGAATAGGACATGGCCAACAAAGCGAATAGGAGCCCGCCACATAGGATCACTAACCCGCCCCACGCCCGGCTTCAAACTCCCGCCCCTTGGGCCACGCCCCAACCCAAGCCCCCTGGGTGGTGGCTTGGGCGTTTTCAGTCAACCCATGCCCCAACCCAAGCCCCATACCCCATAGTCTTATAGAGAGAAACAGCCCACAAATGATTACACACACATAAATGATTATACCTACTTTAAATGCAAATAAATATTTAAAAGATCCAAATTACACTAAAAAAGGGCTGCATTAATACATTATGAGTCTATGTATAGATGCATTAATCAAGTCTATAACTTTAAAACCATCATTTAAACAAAATCCTAAAAAAAATAAAAATAAAAATAAAAAAACTAACCTTGAAGATTATCCATCTTCTCAAGCTCAGTAGGAATCTGCCCAGAAAGATTATTCACATTGAGATACAAATCAGTGAGCTGAGTCAACTCACCAATCTCTTTAGGAATCTCACCATGCAACCCATTAAAATGCAAATACAACCCAGACAACCTTTCAAGCTGACCAATCACAGAAGGTATATGACCCAAAAGCCCTTTACCCTGAAGAGAAATATTCACCACTTGACCCAACCCATCACAAGCAACACCCTCAAATGACCCATCACAGTAACCAGTACCATTTGAACTCCAAGAACTTAAAGTTTGACCATCTGGGTCCAAAAAAGATTTGATTTTTAACAAGATTTCAAGTTCTTTATTGTGGGTATGTTCATTTTTGGCTAGGGTTTGTAGTGGGTTGGAAAGAAGAACAAGAATGAGGGTAGAGAGAGAAAGGAGGAGAGAGAGGGGGTGCATTGTGTTGTTTTGGTGAAAGAATTTTTTGTGGGTTTTGGGGTTGGTGATGAAGTAATGAATAGAATGAGTGAGGATTTGAAATGGTGAACAGAGATGCTGACAAAAGTCACATGTGAAAGACAAATGGAGTCAAGGTTGAAACGGCTTTGTTGTTGTTTGAATTTGTTGCAGTTAAGAGCTTGTAGTATTTTGTATGTGTTAATATTAGTCCCTGTGTTGTAGGTTGTGGTTGTGGTCCTCCTCTTTTTGCATAACACTTCACATGTAGCGAGTATGATTCAGATTTCAGTGTGCTCTTTTGTCATAACATCTAGTGTTTTATCGCGCGTTTTGCCGGGCAGGATTGCAGGAACACTGTCGGTTTCAGCATGCTCGTACAAACGATAGAAAAAGCCTTAACAATGTAGTCGTAATAGGCTTAAAACGTGTTCACTTCATTGGTTTTTTTAATTGAATTTTAGTTAGACAATAAGAAGAAAAAATTTTAAATTGATCTACTTTAATTTATAATTTATAATAAATGATAGAGTTAATTACATAGTTAGTCCCTGTGGTTTGCACAAAGTAACATACTTAGGTACCAATAGTTTAAAATCACATTCTAGGGTATTAACTTTTCATTTTGTAATGTTTGGAGGTATTAACGTTATTTGTAGGTTTAAAATCACATTCTATTAGTACCCAAGTATGTTATTTTGTGCAAACCACAGGGACTAACTATGTTAATACCCTAAAAGTTAATACCTCCAAACGTTACAAAATGAAAAGTTAATACCCTAGAAGGTGATTTTAAATTATTAGTATCTAAGTATGTTATTTTGTGCAAACCACAGGAACTAGCTATGTAATTAACTCTAAATGATAAAGGAAAATATAAATTTAATACATCAGAATACTTGTTAGTTAGTAAATGAACGAGTGTTGTATAGGAAATTGTATTATCCAAACAAACATTGCAGCGTAAGTTTATATCACGTAAAAAGGTATTTATGTAATGTTAATTCACAAGATTTGTGTGTATTGTTGGTTGTATCTTTTGCTTTGTTGGTTTTACTTGCTTTAGGTGGTTTGTTCCTTAGGTTTCTAGTTTTGTACCTTTTAGGTTAGTGGTGGGTTTAAAAGGTTGATCCCTCATCGCTTGTTACTCCTTTACGCTTTCTCTCTCTCTCTCTACACGTAGGTTGCTTTTCTTGCATTTTCTTCAGCGATCTTCCAGTGACTGTAGGTAAGTATTCTGTTTATTTGTTGTCGTATGTTGTTTAATCGTGTTGGTTTTTGGGTATTCCTAGCCCCTAGGTTTACGATTTTCTTTGGTGGGTTTATGTCTTAGTGATTTTGATTTTCCGGTGACTGTCGCTTAGTATTTCCGATCAGCGTGTCGTATGTTGTTTGATCGTCTTGATTAGGCTCTTTACTTTAGGCATATGAGAAGACTTTTAATAAGCAACCACGTCTATTTTGTCACACCCCCAAAATCCACCTGCGGAGTTCTACCGCCTGGAGGCGTGACTGACCAGGATCCAGCCACCAATCATATTGAACAAGCATATAAGTAGTTATAAAATCCAACCAAATACAATTGGTGTCCAAACAAAACATAGTTTAAATTGCAAGCGGAAGCATAATGTTTAAAACCATAACATAAGTTTAATTGTTCCAAAGTTTAACATGGCACACAGCTGTCCATGTCCCACAACGACTTTCTTCCATGCAAGCTCCAGTTAAGTACCTATTGACCTGCAAAGCATGTAGTAACGAGTCAACAACAAGTTGAGTGAGTTCACAGTTGGGTGTTCGTTTTAAGTTGTTTCGAAAACAGTTTCCTTTATCTGGCATCCTGCCGTGGGGGTTACCCCATAGTTGAAAACGTGACTTGTTTATTCCCGATTACTCTGGCACTCCGGCCGTGGGGGCTACCCCATGTTAGTTATCTGGCATTTCGGCCGTGGGGGCTATACCCCATGTATACACTAGACTCGTTACCATATCGACTGCTGACTGTAGTCATGTTTATGTGCCCTGAAACTGTCAATGTCTATCATCATTGACGTGCCCCAGATCCATCAGTTCACGCCCGTCCTCTGCGGCACGGTGTGAGGTTTGTCAGACCTAAATAGCGCTATCTAACTAATGACCCGCTCGCCATTGGCCCGGCGATTAGTCGATATAAAAAGGAGGGACTTCGTGATAGAGTTTTGGTCTAGTACGAGTTATCTGTCCATAAGGACAAGGAATTACATTCCTACATCAATACTGTCCTACCCAAGAAGGACGAGGAATCCATGTTCCTTAACCCCATTCCCAAACCCCTGGGAATCCCATGCTTTGTAGAGGGTGTGAACTCACCTTGGTTTGCTCGGCAGATACACAGACAGGTCAATCAAGTTGTAAGTGGTCAACTACGTCCTAACATAGATACCATTCATGTCAGGTTCATATCCAAGTAGTGCACGTATGTTCTACACGTATTGTACACAAGTAACAATCATGGCATACATGTCTAGCATGGCAGTTCAACAACAGTTCGTAACAAGTTCTACAGTAACATTCACGTAACAACCAAAGTCCAAGTATGCGGCCCAACTACTAAGGCCCATGGCAGTTTGCAAGTCCAAACAGCGTGCACATGTATATGGTCTCGAGTCGAGACTGTGTGGTCTCTAGTCGAGACTGTGCGGTCTCGAGTTGTAGCCTACAAGTTCTCGAGTCGCAACTGAGGAGGTCTCGGGTCATGCATGTATTGGTCTCGAGTCGCAACCGGACTCGTAACCATGGTCCCGAGTCATGATGTTTGTGTGCTGATAAGGTGTGGTCTCGAGTTGAGACTAGAGAGTTCTCGACTCGTAACCTATGTCGCAATCCCCGGTCTCGAGTTGTCATGTTCATGGTCTCGAGTCGAGACCAAGGGTCTCGACTGGCACACCTGTTAATAGCCGGCAATTGTACTATCCAATGGCATTTCGATTTCATGATACAATGTACTATCCAACCACAATCCTTAAACATGTTTCTTTGTCTAACACTAACCGAAAATGGATCAAACATCTCAATTTCAAATATCCAAGACACATTCATATCATGTTCATGTTGTTCTTCATATATTCAAGTAGTTCATCAAATATTCATAACACAATCAACCCTTATTCATATATTTCATCATTTGCAAGCATGTTCATTAAATGCAAATCCGATTTTTATGAATAACAACTTCCTCATTCAACCTAAACATGACCAAACCTTTCGGGTCCAACCATATAGAACCGATTACCAACATTCATGATCAATCATGTATTATCTCTACCAAACCGACCTTACATCATCATATAACAACAATCTTAGTACCGTATATTCAAGAAGGGTATATTTATCATGCATAAAGCTCAACAAGCAACATATTATCAAATAATCTTCATCATACATCATCATCAACCGAAATATAAACACACAATATGAAACACTTATGAATCGATTACTTGAACACTAACTCATCATGTATTGTTTACTAATCAATGTATAACATCATATAAATCAAAACATCATTTGACAAAACACCAAATCATGAATCACTAACCGGTTCAAGTATGGGTTCAAAGGTGTGTATGAAGCTTCCAAATGGGTGTGTGTGTGAGCCGATCCGAGAACTCCTTGTGGTCGCCGGTTGAATCCGAGAAGAAGGAGAGGTGAGGTGATGTTTGATCTTTAGGGTTTTAGGTTTTCTAGAGAGAGGGAGTGTGGAGGAGAGTGTGTGTGAGAGTGAGTGTAGGTTGTCCCAAAAATGGTAATGTTGGCTAACAACAAGGTTATATACTAGCTTCAAGTTGATGCACCCTAATGGGCTTTCGGGTGGACTAAGGGAGGTGCATGGCCCAACCGGCCCATATGTTGCACTGTTCACTCGAGACCACATGGTCTCGAGTCGGGTTCTTGTGTCTCGGGTCGCATACATACAAGCATACATATAAACATAACACATAATCACATAGGATGTTCACTCATATCATTAAACCAACAAGTTAACTAGTCACATAACGTTCAAGCATGTTACATCAAGATACAACGAAAGGTTCTAAATTTCGAGTTGTCACATCATCCCCAAGTTGGAAGAAATTTCGTCCCGAAATTTGGTAAGCACTCACTGAGGAAGCTAGTTAAGTTGTATGGTTTTCCCGGTTTCTCTGGGGTGTCACATCCACCCCCCGTTGATCTGGAATTTCGTCCCGAAATTCCGTAGCTTCAGCCTCAGTAGTGGTTGTACTGTTTGCGAACAGTTGGGGATACTTTTGTTTCATCTGATCTTCGCGCTCCCAGGTGAACTCTGGGCCGCGACGTGAGTTCCAACGAACTCGAACGAGAGGTATTCTAGTGTTCTTGAGGACCTTAACATCCCGGTCCGTGATTTCAACTGGTTCCTCGACGAATCGTAGCTGCTCGTCGATAGTGAGTTCCTTCAGAGGAACTATGTGGGTCTCATCTGACAGACACTTCTTCAGATTTGACACGTGGAAAACGTTGTGAACTGCACCGAGTTCTGCTGGTAAGTTCAGTCTGTAGGCCACCCTGCCTATTTTCTCGATGATTTCGAAAGGTCCAACGTATCGTGGGTTAAGTTTGCCTCGTTTACCAAAACGAACCACACCCTTCCAGGGTGAAACTTTGAGTAGTACCCGCTCCCCAACCTGGAGCTCTAGTGGTTTCCTGCCCTTATCGGCGTAGACTTTCTGACGATCACGAGCTGCCGCCATGCGTTGTCGGATTTGAGCAATTCGTTCAGTTGTGTCTACCACATGTTCTGGACCAGTGATCTGACTATCCCCCACCTCTGCCCAACAAAGAGGTGACCGGCATTTACGCCCGTACAATGCCTCAAACGGAGCAGCTTTAATGCTGGTGTGGTAGCTGTTATTGTATGAGAATTCCACAAGTGGCAGATGCTTTTCCCAGCTGTTGCCAAAGTCGATTACACATGCCCGAAGCATGTCTTCTAAGGTTTGAATAGTGCGCTCGGACTGCCCGTCCGTCTGAGGGTGATATGCTGTGCTCATGTCTAATCGTGAGCCAAAGGATTTGTGCATCGCCTGCCACAGCTCTGAAGTAAAACGCGCATCTCGATCCGAGATGATAGATGTGGGCACCCCGTGCCTCGAAACAACTTCCTTGAGGTATACCTCTGCTAGAGTGGAGAATTTATCCGTCTCCTTGATAGCCAGAAAGTGTGCAGACTTCGTGAGTCGATCCACGATCACCCAAATAGTATCATTTCCGCGCTGGGATCTAGGCAGGCCAGTAACGAAATCCATGGAAATTTGCTCCCATTTCCATTGAGGTATCTCTGGTTGTTGGAGTAGGCCTGAGGGTTTCTGGTATTCTGTCTTGACTCTCGCACAAGTCAAACACTTGCTGACGTAAGTTGCTATGTGGGCCTTTATGCTAGGCCACCAATACGTGGTTTTGATATCGTGGTACATCTTATCCGAACCAGGGTGTACCGAGTAGCGAGACTTGTGTGCTTCATCCATCACAAGCTCTCGTAGGTTGCCATAGAGTGGGACCCAAATGCGTCCCGTTACGTAGTAAGCACCGTCTTCCTTTTGTTCTAAGCGTTGCCTTGAGCCGCGTAGGGCTTCAGCCCTGACGTTTTCTGGTTTCAATGCTTCTACCTGAGCGTCTCGTATTTGGGATGGAAGGCTAGAATGTATAGTGAGCTGCAAAGCTCGTACGCGCTTGGGCGCAGTGTCCTTCCGACTAAGGGCGTCAGCCACAACATTGGCTTTGCCAGGATGGTACTTGATTGCACATTCGTAATCGTTTAATAACTCGACCCATCGTCGTTGCCGCATATTCAGTTCCTTCTGCTTGAAGATATGCTCGAGGCTTCTGTGGTCGGTATAAATGGTGCACTTGGTACTGTACAAGTAATGTCGCCATATCTTAAGTGCAAAAACAACAGCTCCCAGCTCTAAATCGTGTGTAGTGTAGTTCTTTTCATGAACTTTAAGTTGGCGTGAGGCGTAGGCTATAACCTTATCCCGTTGCATCAGTACACAACCAAGACCCTGAATCGATGCGTCGCAGTAGACCACAAAATCGTCTGTGCCCTCCGGCAATGAAAGGATAGGTGCGCTGCAAAGTCTATCCTTTAAATGCTGAAATGCTAATTCCTGTGCATCTCCCCATCGATAAACAACGCCTTTCTGCGTTAGTGAGGTGAGAGGCTGTGCAATCTTGGAAAAATCCTTAATGAACCTCCTGTAGTAACCTGCCAAACCTAAGAATTGGCGAATCTCCTTTGGTGTACGAGGTGCAGGCCAGTTCTTAATCGAATCCACCTTGGATGGATCAACGTGAATCCCATCCTTGTTCACCACGTGGCCTAGGAAATGGACTTCACGAAGCCAGAAGTCGCATTTCGAGAACTTTGCGTAAAGCTGTTCTGTTCGAAGGAGTTCCAGGATAAGCCGTAGATGCTGCTCGTGTTCTTCCTGACTCTTGGAATAGATCAGGATGTCGTCGATGAAGACTATGACGAACTTGTCCAGGTAAGGCTTGCACACTCTATTCATCAAGTCCATGAAAATCGCAGGGGCGTTTGTCAGCCCGAAAGGCATGACCAAGAACTCATAGTGTCCATAACGGGTTCTAAAAGCTGTTTTTGGAGACGTCCTCTTCTCGGACTCTCAGCTGGTGATATCCCGATCTCAAATCAATCTTTGAATAGTAGCTCGACCCTTGCAGCTGGTCGAACAAGTCGTCAATACGTGGTAGAGGATAACGATTCTTCACCGTCACCTTGTTGAGTTCCCGGTAGTCGATGCACATTCTGAAGGTACCGTCTTTCTTCTTTACGAATAGCACTGGAGCTCCCCAGGGCGATGAGCTAGGACGAATAAAACCCTTATCCAAGAGTTCTTGCAGTTGCGTAGAGAGTTCTTCCAACTCTGATGGAGCTAAGCGATAAGGTGCACGAGCTATAGGTGCAGCTCTAGGAGCTAGTTCAATCTGAAATTCGACCTGGCGATGAGGCGGGAGACCAGGTAATTCCTCAGGAAATACCTCAGGATAGTCGCGTACAATCGGAAAATCTTCTATTTTCTTCTCTTTCTCCGAGGTGTCAGTAACGAGAGCCAAAATGGCAGTGTGGCCCTTTCTCAAATACTTCTGGGCCTTAAGGAGGGAGATGACGTTCTCAACAGCACTCCTCCTGTCGCCATGAATCATGAGAAGTTCACCACTGGAACCAGGAATACGAACGATCTTCTCGTTGCAAAGAATCTCTGCTCGGTGTTGGGATAACCAATCCATCCCAATGACAACGTCGAAACTACCCAAGGCGATAGGGATGAGGTCGATAGAGAAGGTCTGGTTAGCAAGAACAAGTTTACAACCCTTGACTACGTGTGTGGCCTCTAAACTCTTACCATTTGCTAGTTCTACAGTGTGCTTGTTGTTCAAAGGTGTTGGAATACGCCTAAGCATTCGACTAACTTCTAGTGACATGTAGCTAGTATCGGCACCCGAATCAAATAAAACTGTAACATAAAAGTCGTCGAGGAGGAACTTACCCGCTACAACATTGGGGTCATTCCTTGCTTCACCTTGGCCGATCACGAACGCCCGCCCCCTGGCTCCATTGTTGTTGTTGTTCCCATTGTTACCATTCCCCTGATTGTTGTTATTGTTGTTGTTGTTGTTGTTCTGGTTCCTGTTCAGTTGGGGACAATCTCTCTTGAAGTGGCCCTCAGCTCCACACTGAAAGCACCCTTTGTTATCACCTTGCTGCTGCTGATGGCGTTGGTTCTGTTGAGCTTACGGATGATTCTGGTTGGCGGGATATAAGCTCCTGCAATCCTTTGCAGCGTGACCTGGCTTGTTGCACCGATGACATGGCCCGCTGTGGTGTAGGCTGCAGCGATTGCATTTGGGGTGATTCCCTTTGTACCCACCATGACTTTGACCACCAGATGATTGCTGACTAGGGCTCTTGTAGTCTTCAGTCTTTCTCTGCTGAGACTGAGACTGGACAGAAGTCGACCCCTTACTTGAAGTTCCATCCCATTTCCGTTTGTTGTCATTAAGAGCACCTGAAGTAGTTGCCGCACCTATGCGCTTTGGCAACTTGTTCTGCTCCACCGCCTGATCCGTGAGACGGTGACCCAATTGTACAACTTGTTGGATGGTGGCTAGGTTTGCTGAAGTCACATGACTTTGGATTTCTGGCGCTAAGCCCTTGAGAAAGAGTTCAATTCGCTTAATTGGAGGGTCCACCATAGTAGGACACAATAGTGCAAGCTCATTTGATCTCTTGGTGTACGCCTCAATTTCTGACCCCGTCATTTTGAGGTTGAAGAATTCTACCTCCAGTTTGTGAATCTCATCCCGACTGCAGTATTCTTCCTTGATCATCTCTTTGAAATTCTCCCATGGGGTGGCGTTGGCAGCAACCAACCCCAGCATTTGGACCTGAGCGTTCCACCATGTGAGGGCCAAACCCTCGAGAGTACCGGTAGCATACTTCACCCTGCGCGCCTCAGGGCATTCACACATTTCGAAAACTGACTCGAGCTTCTCAAACCAGTGAAGGAGACCGACAGCTCCTTCAGTGCCGCTAAAAGTAGTTGGTCGGCAGTCCATAAAAGTTTTAAAAGTGCACACAGGTGGCTGAGCATGATGACCTATTGTGGGTGAAAGAAAGAGAGAGTTTAACACAAAGGTTGGTTCACGAGAGCAGGATCTACAGATCTTAGAATGAGTTTGGACTGCAGGATATACCTCCTGCGTGTGCAGCTGCAAGTGCCGCAGCAACTTGTTCGTTAATCAGAGCCGTCAACTGGGCTTGTGTCATGTTAATGCGTCCAGACATGATCTTCATATCAAGAGGAACGTGAGTGAGAGGGGTTCGCGAAAATGCGATGACAGAAGTGAGTAAGTACACACGTGTTCAAGCAACAGTAGTTATACTAACCAAGCATACCATGAGCAATGTACTATGTAACTAACAAGTAGGCAATATATACATAGATCATATCACCTAGAATGTCGAGCCTTGCATGTGGAGTGAAGCGTCGTTGTGGATCGTAGAGCACTGTACAGGTTATAGTCTGATTTTAATAAAACCTTTTCCTTTATTAAAACCAAGTTCTCTATAACCAATGGCTCTGATACCAATCTGTCACACCCCCAAAATCCACCTGCGGAGTTCTACCGCCTGGAGGCGTGACTGACCAGGATCCAGCCACCAATCATATTGAACAAGCATATAAGTAGTTATAAAATCCAACCAAATACAATTGGTGTCCAAACAAAACATGGTTTAAATTGCAAGCGGAAGCATAATGTTTAAAACCATAACATAAGTTTAATTGTTCCAAAGTTTAACATGGCACACAGCTGTCCATGTCCCACAACGACTCTCTTCCATGCAAGCTCCAGTTAAGTACCTATTGACCTGCAAAGCATGTAGTAACGAGTCAACAAGTTGAGTGAGTTCACAGTTGGGTGTTCGTTTTAAGTTGTTTCGAAAATAGTTTCCTTTATCTGGCATCCTGCCGTGGGGGTTACCCCATAGTTGAAAACGTGACTTGTTTATTCCCGATTACTCTGGCACTCCGGCCGTGGGGGCTACCCCATGTTAGTTATCTGGCATTTCGGCCGTGGGGGCTATACCCCATGTATACACTAGACTCGTTACCATATCGACTGCTGACTGTAGTCATGTTTATGTGCCCTGAAACTGTCAATGTCTATCATCATTGACGTGCCCCAGATCCATCAGTTCACGCCCGTCCTCTGCGGCACGGTGTGAGGTTTGTCAGACCTAAATAGCGCTATCTAACTAATGACCCGCTCGCCATTGGCCCGGTGATTAGTCGATATAAAAAGGAGGGACTTGGTGATAGAGTTTTGGTCTAGTACGAGTTATCTGTCCATAAGGACGAGGAATTACATTCCTACATCAATACTGTCCTACCCAAGAAGGACGAGGAATCCATGTTCCTTAACCCCATTCCCAAACCCCTGGGAATCCCATGCTTTGTAAAGGGTGTGAACTCACCTTGGTTTGCTCGGCAGATACACAGAAAGGTCAATCAAGTTGTAAGTGGTCAACTACGTCCTAACATAGATACCATTCATGTCAGGTTCATATCCAAGTAGTGCACGTATGTTCTACACGTATTGTACACAAGTAACAATCATGGCATACATGTCTAGCATGACAGTTCAACAACAGTTCGTAAATATTTCCACAGTAACATTCACGTAACAACCAAAGTCCAAGTTTGCGGCCCAACTACTAAGGCCCATGGCAGTTTGCAAGTCCAAACAGCGTGCACATGTATATGGTCTCGAGTCGAGACTGTGTGGTCTCGAGTCGAGACTGTGCGGTCTCGAGTTGTAGCCTACAAGTTCTCGAGTCGCAACTGAGGAGGTCTCGGGTCATGCATGTATTGGTCTCGAGTCGTAACCGGACTCGTAACCATGGTCCCGAGTCATGATGTTTGTGTGCTGATAAGGTGTGGTCTCGAGTTGAGACTAGAGAGTTCTCGACTCGTAACCTGTGTCGCAATCCCCGGTCTCGAGTTGTCATGTTCATGGTCTCGAGTCGAGACCAAGGGTCTCGACTGGCACACCTGTTAATAGCCGGCAATTGTACTATCCAATGGCATTTCGATTTCATGATACAATGTACTATCCAACCACAATCCTTAAACATGTTTCTTTGTCTAACACTAACCGAAAATGGATCAAACATCTCAATTTCAAATATCCAAGACACATTCATATCATGTTCATGTTGTTCTTCATATATTCAAGTAGTTCATCAAATATTCATAACACAATCAACCCTTATTCATATATTTCATCATTTGCAAGCATGTTCATTAAATGCAAATCCGATTTTTATGAATAACAACTTCCTCATTCAACCTAAACATGACCAAACCTTTCGGGTCCAACCATATAGAACCGATTACCAACATTCATGATCAATCATGTATTATCTCTACCAAACCGACCTTACATCATCATATAACAACAATCTTAGTACCGTATATTCAAGAAGGGTATATTTATCATGCATAAAGCTCAACAAGCAACATATTATCAAATAATCTTCATCATACATCATCATCAACCGAAATATAAACACACAATATGAAACACTTATGAATCGATTACTTGAACACTAACTCATCATGTATTGTTTACTAATCAATGTATAACATCATATAAATCAAAACATCATTTGACAAAACACCAAATCATGAATCACTAACCGGTTCAAGTATGGGTTCAAAGGTGTGTATGAAGCTTCCAAATGGGTGTGTGTGTGAGCCGATCCGAGAACTCCTTGTGGTCGCCGGTTGAATCCGAGAAGAAGGAGAGGTGAGGTGATGTTTGATCTTTAGGGTTTTAGGTTTTCTAGAGAGAGGGAGTGTGGAGGAGAGTGTGTGTGAGAGTGAGTGTAGGTTGTCCCAAAAATGGTAATGTTGGCTAACAACAAGGTTATATACTAGCTTCAAGTTGATGCACCCTAATGGGCTTTCGGGTGGACTAAGGGAGGTGCATGGCCCAACCGGCCCATATGTTGCACTGTTCACTCGAGACCACATGGTCTCGAGTCGGGTTCTTGTGTCTCGGGTCGCATACATACAAGCATACATATAAACATAACACATAATCACATAGGATGTTCACTCATATCATTAAACCAACAAGTTAACTAGTCACATAACGTTCAAGCATGTTACATCAAGATACAACGAAAGGTTCTAAATTTCGAGTTGTCACATATTTAAATCTAAGCCTATGATCAACTGTGACTGATAATTGTTGATAACATTTTTTAGTTTATGTTGGACTTCTGTTGGTGTGTAATTTATACATTTTTTTCCTTTTATGCAATAGGCTGTTACACCTTTTGTAGAACTGTGTTTGCTTCGTTGATTCGTTATTTCCTTATTGCCTACCGAGTTGGGTGCGTATTTCAGATTCACACGCCGGCCTAGGATGCGTGTGTCGGAGTTGATTACATCATGGTAAGCGTACTACTTATTGTTTTATTTGTTACATCTTTTTAGTTATTTTAATAGATAATTAATTATTAATTTTGTAGGTCAACCGACACACACAATTCCAAGACAACCTTTGGATATGAGGTGTCCTAGATACGGATTTCACATCTAGCTTATAAGGTTAGTCCTTTTTTATTCTTTTTTTGCTTCACATCTGGCTTATAAGGTTAGTCTTTTTTTATTCTTTTTTTTTTTTTGGCTGCTTGCATTGTATCGAAATTGTTGTTTTAAATTTGGTTTTAATGTTGTTGCCTACAGAATTATATCAAACTCAGTATATGTTTCATCTCACTAATATGTGATGGATGATATATTGGAAACATCAACTCAATGTACCCATATGCAAGATTTACATTTTCTAACTTCAAGTGAAATTCAAAGAAATGGATTTGACAGCTTTCCTTGCAGAGCTAATGATGCAGTCAGTAATAGAGGCCAATATGTACAGGTGCAAGGAAACACGATATCATCACTGACCGTCTGACCCACAATGAAGAGTCAAGTGAAAATGTGAAAGCATCATTGACCACAATGAAGAGGTATCCCACCACAAGATTCACGTTTTCCAACTTCAATTGGAACTCCAAGAAACATGTTTACGAGCTAGCTATCAAAATGTTATGTATTCGAAAGTAACAATATGTAATAACCATTAACGGTCCTTGGTGATGTGCCTGCAACCGGATGAAACCGTCTTTGGAAAAAGACTTTGCTGCAACACTATGATGTTCGTGTTTTTGTATTACACAAAAATTCGGTCGTTGGGTTTCTTATTTTTGTAAAAACATTATGCTTATCATTGTACTAGGCTTTTGTTTTAGGAAAGCAAACAACTTTATTACTTTATATTGTATGAAAGTGTTATGTATTCGAAAGTAACAATATGCAACAACCATTGGCAGTCAGTCTATGTTATAAATGCTTTGCGTTCATTGTGTCCATGACGCAACACGCACATACATAATTCTAGTTCTAATTTAAACATTAAACATCACAAAATCCGCTACAACTTCCACTTTGTTTTAACAAATACAAAAATACATGATTGTATTATCAGTCAAACAAGCTTTGTAAAGTTAACAAATTAAAAACATAGAAAACTTGATCACAAGTTTAGATGAAAAAATAGTGAAAAATAATAATATGTTTTTTTTTTCTTCTTTTGTTACACACCATGGTACTTGTTCTAACTCCTAAATGTTGAGAAAAGAAAAACATTTTACAAATGTGGGATGGTGACGTATTATTTTGTGCATGATGATGGCAGCTTTTTTTCCCACACTCATGTCTTAGGGGGAGCGGGGTGCATGCGGGAAGGGGAATCGGGGAGGGGGTTGCCGAGCGGGAAGGGTGCCGCCAACAAAGAGGGGAGGCAAATCGGGGAGGGTGTTCGGGGCTTGTTCACCGAAGGAGAGAGGAGATGGTGGGGCCACCCTCATTTTCAACCAATCAATTATTTCCTTTTTTTTTTGAATAAAAAAACAAGTCACCTAATAGGGGAGTGCCGCCATCAAATTGGGGTGTGAGGAGAGTTTAAGAGGGGAGTTGACGTGGCATAATCTGATTGGGTGTGCGTAAGAGAGGGGACTCCCCTAAGAGGGGAGTGCCCCTCTCACCCTTATTGAACATGTGAATATGGGAAGGAAGCAAATGAATTCACAAGTGTCTCGATCATATGTTTAAGTGGCAAATTCAGTGTTTATTTCAGCCTTTTTGGCAATATGTATTGTTTTTTCTTCATAGTCTTATTGCTTTTTTTCCTTTTGCAGCATGAGAGTATTTTGTCCATTAATGTGGGGCTCAAACTTTGTAATATAGGATGTATTTTATTTTTTTCATTTTTTTAACGTGTGACAATAAGAATTGTAATTCTCACATTTTTAGTATTTTATTCGTTTATAAAAATTACTTGATTCTACACGTTCAGATCTTTTGTGTCGCTTTTTACATCTTTATCTTTTCTCCAGATTTCGTTGAGTGCAACATCATCGTCATATTAGTTTTTTCTCTAACTAAAATTTCTCAAAACTAAATTATTTTAATTTGATTTAAAATCTAAATCATTAATATATTTAATAAGTCAAAAAAAAAAAAAAAAAAACCTTAACATTCGTTTGGACATACAAATGGTGCCTTCTTCACTCACACGGTGTCTTGACTTTGGTTTATAGATAACGCAACCACAATAGTAAAAAAAAAATCAAAATTCCGTATCGTTATCTCGTCATCTTTGTTGTCGGAGCTTGATGAATTGTAGAAAATAGTGGAAGTTGAAATACATATCGATTTTGAGATGTGGGAGAAGAGTAGAAACCTTTTTTGTGAGAAAAATGGTGTGAAGAATGTAGGAGAGAGTATAATTTTTTTTTTTTTTTTTGAGAAAAACGAGTCAATAAAAGTTTATTTATAGATTTATTTTGTTGATTTATATTTTTTTAAATAACGATTATATGACTGATAACTATCTTCCCATCTCCTGGTGATCACTAAGAACCCACCGGATTTCGGTGAAAAAAAAAAACAAAATCGGGTGGCGGTGTTCCATGACGGGGCCGTTTGTCACTGAACCCTACCCGGCTCCCACTCTCTTCACCCTAATACAGTTACACATACACATTATTAGATGCAATAAAATCTTATTGTAATATACGTGCGACGGAAATGTGATTCAGTTACACAATATTTGACATAGTAAAATGTTATTGTAATATACGAGTGACAAAAATGTGATGAAAAAAATGTTATCATGTCAATCTTATTCTCATGAGTAATTGTAACTCAAAATAAGATATTCTTTCGATTTTTCCTTTTGTCGTGTGTCATCTTTTTAGGAAAAAAAGAATACTATGCTCTGGTATTTGTAGCTTGAAAAGCACCAAGAAAAGTTTTAGAAAAACCCTCCAAAAGGATTTGTCATGTGAATGAGACAACACTTTGGCATTAAAAAAAAGAAAAAAGACAACACTTTGTCATATGAAAATATTACATTTGGAAGGGATCCACTTACACCCCGTCATCGAACAAATGCTATCCGAGTTCACCAGATCAAACGCTAAATCTTATGAAAATATTACATTTGGAAGGGATCCACTTACACCCCGTCATCGAACAAATGCTATCCGAGTTCACCAGATCAAACGCTAAATCTTTGAACGAATATGTAGTGAACTGACCCGAGTCCGCCGGAGTAGATCCAATCTTCGTAATTTGGTTTGGAGAGAGTGATATAGGTACCCTTTGTATATGTTATAATCGTTTTAGTGGTGTGGTCTTGTGTTTTTGACTGGCCGGCCGGTTTTTAATAAATTTTACCTTTCAAGAAAAAAAATAAAGACAAATATAGTTTTTGTTATAAAAAGTAAAATTTATATTTAAGGGTAAATTACACTTTTCATCCTTTATTTTGTACTACACTGTAACGGATAACCTTTAACTTCAATAATTACAGTCACAATCATTTATTTGCAAAACTCGTTACACTCTACGTCATTTAGTACTAACCAGATTAAAATTTTCAGTTAAATTTATTTACTTAAGAGTATTTTGGTCAATTCATGTTTTTATTTAAATGTTAAATAATATAACACCAAAAAATTACATATACACTTTATTTGCAAAATCCGTTAAACTCTGCGTCCTTTAGTACTAACCAGATTAAAGAGTAAACTGTCATTTTGGTCCCTAATGTTTGGTCACTTTTGTCACTTTAGTCCAAAACTCAAACTTTTTGCATCTAAGACCCTGTGGTTTCGGTTTTATTGCCATTTTGGTCCAAAAGTGATATCAGGTCGTATTTGTCTTATAAAATCCTGCTATTCTGTCCTTTTCCTCAGGGGCAAAATGGTCACTTTAATTTTTATTATAACAAATTATTAACTAAAATAATTAAATTTAATAATCCCATATAAAAGTAGCAGAGATTCATCTGACCCCAAACCCAAACCCTAATCCATCATCTTCTCCAAACAGCACATCACCATTCCAGTTTTTCAACAAGAAGTTAACCATACGAATCAATTTCTATATAGCCAACCCACCCATTTTATTCTCATTTCTCACATCACCGCCGCCCAATGTTGAATACATTCTCATCATTTTCAATTATGTTTCACAACCATTTCTCTCTCAATTTGATTCTATTATTCCTTCACAATCACACAATTTGTTACTGATGGATCAGCAGATGAAGAGGCTGAAGACGAAGATCGTCTGCACGTTAGGACCTGGATCTAGATCAGTTCTGAAGGGGTATGGTCCCAAAAAGCCACGCAACCCCCTGCAAGGTCGCGCGGGACCATACTCCTTAATCACCATTTTTCTTGATCACCAACCTCGCGCGAGCTAAAACATGCCTATGCAACGCCGCGCGAGGATCACAGAAGAGTAAACTCCAGTTAACAACACTTGGTATTCTAAAAGAGACATCTGAAAGCCCATGCCGCGCGCATGATAATAGCGTGCTCAGCAAGAATCGTGCGTGACCACGGCGCGAGGCCTTTCCAGATAGTACACAACGTACAAGTGGCAGAATAAAAGGGCCAATCAGGGTCCTTCTGTTCCTGCGCAATCGTGCTCCACGATCGTCTGACATGCAGGAGACAAAAAGTACTTAAGGACGCCTATGTGGCACCAATCATAGGGCAGAGACAACTGTCCCACGATCTCCACTTACCTGCTGATGGCAGGACGGCGGCCAGGCCGACAACCATGACACGTGGCTCCAATCATTGTGCGCCAGCACCGAAGAACTCCCAGAAGCCACTAACGGTCGAAACAAGTGAGACAAGGAGCATATCGCCCAAGTTGTCGACTTCCGGCCCAAGGCCCATCAGCCCATATCCTCTTACACCTCTCCGGCTATAAATAGAGACCTTCACTCCACAGGTTAAGGATTCCATTCCCTCTACTCTCACTTAACACTAATTATCTCCAAAGCATAGTCGCTTATTCTCACGCCGGAGCCCGGTTAAGAGGGAAACCCCCACATTCCCCTCTTAACGAGTAACGGTGTTTTGTTTTGCAGTTACACACGATCATTAAGGAGCTCAGGAATTAAAGAGAAGATTAACCACTATGCAAGGAACATAAACCAAACTGATTAGTCCCTTAATCAGTTCCGTGTTTCTTCATTGGCGCCCACCGATTTTTTCTACAAACTACTCTCATCTTCTTTCCTGAGTTTTCGTTGTTTTTTCTTCCTTCGATCCATGGCTGGTCAAGGAATCGTACCTGAGTTCGTTGGTTTCGGTGAAAATGCAAATGCAGCGTTGGGGGAAGGTAATCAAAATGGCCAACCCCAACACTTTGAAGAAGTTGGTGAAGTCGAAGTAGCCAACACCGGGGGTCCGCGCGGGAGCTTCACCCGCATCACGCAAAACACCCCAGGAAACAACGGTGCTGGACCTTCAAACCCAGCTCCAACTCAGAATATATCAGCACTATTAGGGCTACCAGAAGGCGAAACCCCAGCCTCATGGTACGCCAAGCAACTGGCCACTATTAACGAAGCGTATCAGTCCTTGAGCGCTCAGCAAGCAGTTTTAACGGCAGAGCCGTCCTTGGTCACACCAACCGGCCCCAGCCACGGGCCGCGCCAGATGCCGGTCCCGCAATACATTCCGAGAAGAATTAACAGACCCCCCCCCCACCCGAAGGTTAAGCGTGCAGGACACGCGAGACACACGGGGGGAGACAGAAAGCTACTATGACGAACCATCAAACTTCCAAAGAGGCCCAGTTCATAGCCGGCTCACGCCGCGCAACATAAACGACGAGTGGGAAGAAACGGACCCGGATGATCCAACCTGGGAGAACGATGACGAATCCTCGGTTTTCAATCGTTTGCAAAGAAATCATGAGTACTACAAACCAAGGCAGCATGTTGGGTATACAGAGGAGGCAGAGCGTGACTTTCGCCTCGCCTACCGACCAGAGGAAGCTATAGAGCATTCAAAGTTCATCCCAAAGATAGCACTCGCGCCGCTCAAGAGAGAGAAATTACCTCCGACTGTCGGAAAGTTCAATGGATTGACTGATCCAGATGATCACGTCAGAGTGTTTACTAGCGTAGGCTGCCTGGGCGGTTGGAACATGCCCATGTGGTGTCATTTGTTTATCCAAACTTTAACGGGGGCTGCTCGCGCCTGGTTCGACAGCCTTCCTCCGGGAAAGATAAAATCATGGGTAGATTTCAGAACTCAGTTTTTGAGCCACTTCAGCCAACAAAGACGATACCAGCGCGACACAGCGGAAGTTGAAGATATCTGGCGTAGAGATAATGAGGGTCTGGAAGATTTCATTACGCGCTTTAACAAAGAATGTTTGGAGATAGGTGGCGTGAGTGAGCAGCTCATGCGCTGCCATTTCAAAAAAGCCATCCGCTGTGATAGCCTGATCAGAACCATCACGGGGAAAGATGGAATGCCAAAGGAGTGGGATAAACTCATGGAAGCCGCGAAGATTGTCGCGCAGACTGAAGAGTCACTCGCACGAAACAACAGCTATCGTTCTGAAGATAGATTTTCCAAAGGGGGTCACCCGCGCGATGACAACAGGCGCAACAAAGGCAAAAACCCTGGGTGGAAAGCCAACCACTCCAGCGGTTATCATGAACGACCTCGGTACGAAGAACGATCCCGCTATAAGGAAGACGCGCGTGACACCATTGATCGCATCGGTTATAGAAAAGCAGTCCGAGACGACAATCGTGAAAAGCATTGGACTCCGCTCATAAAAACACCAAAAGAGGTGCTAATGACGGAGAACCATGATTTTAAGACTCCCAGGCCTATGACGAACAAAAAGGGACAAGATCCCAATCTGTATTGTGATTTCCACAAGGATACAGGCCACTTAACAGATGATTGCTACAGCCTGCGACAAGAGATCGAGAGAGCACTAAAGAGTGGAAAGCTGAGCCACTTAGTGAAGAACATGCGCAAAGAGACGCGACAGCTCCATCGCCACGATGAAGGAAATCACAAGAAGGTTCGACGCCTGGAAACACACATGGTCAATGGACCAAGGTATAGCGCGAAAGAAAAAGGCAAGAGACCGTATGAGCCTTCATGGCAAGAACAGCAAGTTATTTTCCCGGTGGTGCGCGGGGGTCCCCGAGCCACGCGACCCATCGTCATCACCGGTATCATCGGCCATTACGAAACCGAATACGTCTTCATTGACCCGGGAAGTACAGCAGACATCATCTATGAACAATGCTTTAACCAGTTCGACGATGAAGACAAAGCGAGACTCAAACCAGTTGACTACCCACTGTCCGGATTCTGCAACGAAATGGTCTTCCCGTTAGGCCAAATTAGCTTTCCCGTCACACTCTCTGACGGAAAGCACTCAAGGACAACGAACGTCAACTTCATGGTGATGCCTGTCAAGTCAAGACATGACGTACTGATCGGGAGAGAAACGCAAGGTGAGCTGAATATGATAACTTCCACCCCCCACTCAGCAATTGGTTTCCCAACCAAGACGGGGGTAGCAATTGTTTATGCGAAGAAGGAAGTTATGTCAACAGAAGAGATGCGCCCAACAAAGGCGGCAAAGGTTTCAGCAACCGAGCCCGAAAAATGGGTTTTGAATCGCAAATATCCGGAGCAAACGGTGACGATAGGTCACGCTATCTCACCAAATATCAGAACTCGCCTCAAGCAGCTCCTGTTCAAGAACATGGACATTTTCGCCTGGACCCCGGCCGACATGACCGGAGTCCCGCGCGACATCACAGAGCACTGTTTAAACACCTACCCCTCGGTTGAGCCGAAGGTCCAGAGAAGGCGCAGCCTAGGGGCGGACAAGACGAAAGCAATGAACGAACAAGTTTGCGAGTTACTTAAAGCTGGCATCCTGCGCGAGGTACGTTATCAGAGTTGGGTGGCGAACCCCGTAATGGTAGAAAAGTCTAGCGGCGGATGGCGAATGTGCGTCGACTATACCGATCTCAACAAGGCATGCCCTAAGGATTGCTATTCTTTGCCTGAGATCGACAAGAAGATAGACTCGCTCGCGCTATACAGATGGAAGTGCTTCTTGGATTGCTACAAGGGGTACCATCAAGTTCAAATGAAGCTCGAGGATGAAGACAAGACAGCCTTTCGCACGGACCTGGGGATTTTTTGCTATACTAAGATGCCTTTCGGCCTGAAAAATGCTGGCGCCACATACCAGCGATTGATGGACAAGACCTTCGCAGGTGACATCGGAAAGCATATTGAAGTTTACATCGATGATCTGGTGGTCAAGAGTCCCGAAGAGGACCAGATGTTGAAGGACGTCGAGAAAACGTTCAATTCATTACGCAGCGTAAACATGAAGTTGAATCCAGCCAAATGCTCTTTTGGCATGGAAGAGGGGAAGTTTCTAGGCTTCATAGTCACTAACGGCGGCTTCAAAGTGAACCCAGAAAAAGTTCAGGCAATAGAACGGATGCCATCGCCTCGAACAATCAAAGAAATGCAACGGTTGGCCGGCCGCCTAGCCGCGCTTAACCGCTTTTTGTCAAATCACGCCGCGAAGTCGTACCCTTTTATCAGCACACTGCGCAATTGTGTCAAGAAGCAAGAGTTCAAGTGGACACCCGACGCAGAAAAGGCTTTCCAGCAAATGAAAGCATGTCTGATCGAGCTTCCAACCCTGACCGCGCCGTTTGAAAAAGAGCCACTCGTACTGTACTTATCCTCTTCCGATAAGGCAGTAGGGTCGGTGTTATTAGTGGAAAGAAATGGGGTTCAAACTCCGATTTACTATGTCAGCAGGGTACTCACTGACCCAGAAACAAGATATTCCACAATGGAAAAATTGGTTCTTGCGCTGCTACATGCTTCCCGAAGACTGCGCAGATATTTTACAGGGCATGTGATCACCGTACTTACCAATTTCCATATCGGCACGATACTTCAGAAACCAGAAACATCAGGAAGACTCGCCAAATGGGCAATCGAGTTGGGAGGCCACAACATCCTATACCGGCCGCGCCCAGCCATCAAGGGTCAAGTTCTAGCGGACTTCATCACAGAAGTTCCAGCTGAGAAAATCAAAGATTGTGAGCTTGTTGAAACTCCAGTGAAAGACACAACAAACGAGACTTGGATGCTTTACACTGATGGGGCTTCAAACGAAGATGGCGCGGGAGCTGGATTGCGCCTAGTAAGCCCCGAAAACCACGAATTCACTTACGCCATCAAGTTGGATTTCAAAAACACCAACAACGAGGCAGAATACGAGGCATTTCTGGCAGGCTTACGCCTCGCCATCAAAATGGGAGCTAAAAATCTACAAGCGCATGTTGATTCACTCTTGATAGCCAGCCAAGTCAACGGTATATACGATGCAAGGGGTGAAGTCATGGCCCTATATCTGGAACAAGCAAAAGAGTTGCTTCAACAATTCAAGTCTCACAAAGTCATCCACATCAACCGCTCCGAAAACAAGCCAGCCGACGCCTTGAGCAAGCTTGCCTCAACTTCCTTCCAACATCTCGCCAAAGATGTAAGGATTGAGGTACTCAAGAACCCGTCAGTTTTGTTGCGACAAGTCAATGTGATAGAGCTGGGGCAGCCATCCTGGATGACCCCCATCATTCAGTACTTGAAAGAAGGGATACTCCCAGAGAATAAGGCAGAGGCAAGAAAAATTCAGAACAAAGCTCTGCAGTACGAGATGAATGACGGTATCTTATACCGAAAGTCCTTCTTGGGACCACTCCTGCGCTGTGTGGACCCTCAAGACGCGAACTATCTGATAAGAGAGATTCATGAAGGAATCTGCGGCATACATGCGGGACCACGCATGGTTGTTGCGAAGATCATGAACGCCGGGTATTACTGGCCAGGGATGCACGTTGATGCCCTGAAGGAGCTGCGCAAATGCGACTCCTGTCAGCGGCACTCTCCGAAAACCCTGCGCCCCAAGAACGATCTAATCCCCGTATCAACTGCTTGGCCTTTTCAGCAGTGGGGAATCGATATGGTAGGACCCTTCCCAGATGCTCCCGGCGCCGTCAAGTTTATAATAGTAGCCGTCGATTACTTCACAAAGTGGGTGGAGGCCAAAGCCCTTGCTTCAACTACAGCCATGATGGTGCGCAAGTTCATTTGGGAACACATCATCTGTAGGTTTGGCCTCCCACTCAAGATAGTAACAGACAACGGCACTAACTTTGCATCCGATGACCTCAAGAACTGGATGAAGGAGATGAAAATCGAACACACTTTCTCCTCCGTTGCGCACCCTCAAGGCAACGGGCAGGTTGAAAGTGTGAACAAGTGTATCGTCGAAGGGATCAAGGCCCGACTGGGCACTAAACGAAGAGGCTGGGTAGATGAGCTCCCAAGTATCTTGTGGGCTCACCGAACCATGCCAAAAACGAGTACCGGCGAGACCCCTTTTAGCCTAGTCTATGGCTCAGAAGCGGTTATCCCGGCGGAAGTTGGCCTGCCCTCTCCGCGTTTGACAACAGTCAACGCAATCGACAACGAGGCAGAGCGTCGCCTTGACTTGGACTTGCTAGAAGAAAGGCGCGAAATCGCGCGTATCAAAGAAGCCAAGTACAAAACACAACTGGAGAGGTACTACAACGCGCGAGTCCGCATCTGTACCTTCACTCCAGGGGAACATGTCTTTCGAGATAACGAAGCCTCAAACGCCGAACGCCCAGGAAAGTTAGCACCTAAATGGGAAGGCCCATACTTGGTGCACGAGGTGCTAGGGAAAGGGGCTTACAAATTGCGCACTCTGGATGGACACATCATCCCGCGCACGTGGAATGCGCAACAACTGCGCAAATGCTATATATGACTATGTAGGTCCGGCGCCTTTACTCACTAATGACGGCCACGCGCCCTTTTACTTTTTATATCGGCTACGAGCCTAAGTTACAAGCAATGTATCTCGGCCTAAGCGCCTACGAAATTAATGAAAAGCATACGACATGCTCTTTTATCACTATCCGACTTATTTCGTTACAAATGCACGTTAAACTTCTGATTAGCACGAAAACACTCCAGTTACGCTCGCACATGAGCCTCTCTTACATTTATTCGCGCTAACTTAACCAAAGTTTCTAGCAACAGTGCAATAATTGTAACGGGAAAATAAGCAAACATACTCTTTAAAAAGGCGCAACCGCGCAACGGTTAGGAAAACACAATGTCATTCATTAAATAAAAGCGCGCCAGCGCAACAAGTTACATCAGAAACCTACTAAAATTTTTACAAGGCACTAAGCCTGCTGATAAATCTATTCGAATTCATCATCTCCGCTGTCATCACGCTTATCGCCATCACCGCCAGGCTTAACGCCATCACCTTCACCATCACCTTTCCCGTCGCCACCTCCACCCGCAGGTGCCTCCTCATCCGATAGCTCAACAGTCTCTGGTGGGTCAAGGATATTCTTCAGCCGCAGACACCAGTCATCATGTTTCAGTGCATCAGTAACCAAGTCCATCACTGGAATGGATAGATGATCATAACCATGCTCCGCGCGAGCTAGCTCAGCCTCAGCTTCTTCAGTCACCGAGCAGTGGCTAGTGTCGAACTCCTGTCCAAGCATAACCGACGCATGTTTCGCACATTCGACATAGCCCTTACGGTGACCAACGGCAAGAGAAGCATCTATGACGGCCGCAACAGCCTTGTCCAATTCACCAGCATTCAGAATGGAGTTGGCCATCTACAGGAAGCTCAAAATTTTAGCCAACAAGTCCAAATAAATCAAATTAAAGTTAAAAGAGGAATCATACCAGCACCATTCCACGACCGCGCAGCCACTCGGCATCAGAGACAAGAGTATCCACGATACCCTGAGCTTCGGCATAGTTAGTCTGCGCTACATTAAGAGCTGTAGTACTAACATCACGAGCTTCCTCGGCCCTAAGCTTCGCCTCCTCAGCTGAGGCAGCCTTAGACTTTTCAGCCTCCAAATCGATCTCCAAGGATTCGCTTTTATCAACCTGCTCTCGCAGGCGGCGTTTTAGCTCGGCGATCTCCACATCCTTGGCCTTGAGATCCTTGTCCTTACCAGACAGCTGCACCTTCGCATCAGCAAGCTCAACCTACAAAGGACAAGTTAGGATATACTACAGACAAAACAGAGGAAGAAAGGGTGTTAAGTTGTACAAACCTCAAGCTCCGCCTTAGCAGCTTTAACAGCCTGCACACCCTCAACCTCCGCCGTCAATTCCACAACCTTAGCCTCAAGGTTGACGATCTTGTTACGATCTGCAGCCGCGCGCTCATTATCCTTCGCGCATATGCGCTTGAACTCAGCCTTCTCCTTTGCAAGCTGTTGTTCAGCAGAATGAAGCTTGTTTTTCAAGCCCTCGCGCCCCCAATCCTCAGCCTTCTTATCAGCTTCAAACTTCGCCTTCTCTTCATCAAGGGCGGCTTTTGACTTCTCAAATTCGTTTATACGCTTCAACGAACGCTCACGATACCTCTCCCAATCCGCCCGCTCCCTAACCATTGTCCGCCACTCACGGACAATTTGATGATTAGCAGCGCGAGCGTTCGCCTCCCCAAGCATGTAAGTACGGTACAGCGTCTCATGAGTTTTCGCCTTCTGCCTATTAACTTCACCAGGGGTGAAGGAGTTTAAGAACCAATCGCGGCAAGGACCAAACTCTAGGAAGGTGTCCTTCTGCCTCAAACTCCAGGGAGCCTGGTGGGGGGCATTACCGCGCTCCTCTTCGGTATAGCTTTTATAATAGATATCTCCAATAGTATCCTTGGCCCCGATAGCTTGCGGATTATAACCCCCAGCGCCACCAGAGCTCGCGCCACTAGAAACGTAAGCATGGCGGACAGGTCTCTCAACCTCAGGTTCTTTCCTCCTCTCTTGATGGGACCTTGTAGTTCCCGCAGCACTCAAAACCTCCGGGCCCTGCGCCTTATCCTGTATAGTGATGGCAACAGCACCGGTATCCCTCAAAGAATCACCACTAGGTTTTTCAACAGTTTTCTGCTTCTCCTTCTCCACTTCAGAAGCTTTCTTCTTATCCTCTTCCGCCTTCCTATCCTCCTCAGCCTTCCGAGCTGCCTCAGCTTTCCTCTGCCTCTCCTCCTCCGCCCTCTTCCCCCTCTCCGCATCAGCTCTCCTACGCTCTTCATCAGCTTTCCTCTTCTCTTCAACAGCCTTCGCCTGATCACCTTCAGCAACATGTTTCTCCTTGGCAGTCTCAACACCAGCAGCCTTAGAGGATTTTACAGTGATCTTTGGCCTCTTATGCACCGGATCTACCGGATCTACGAATACCACACCCTTCTCTGGGGTCGTCTTCTTAACCTCTACAAACACAACATGTCAGAAAAAGCGAAAGTGACAATAATGTAACTAAGGAGCTTACCCGGAGAAACTTTGTAAAGCGAGCGCAAGTTGCTCCGCTTCCCAATTAGGGGAACCTCACCAGCTCCGGGCGCAACAGAGACGCCAGCTGTAATTTCGCTTCTAACTCTCTTTCTGCTGATCAACTTTTCAGCAGGCTCCTCTTCTTCTTCCGCTTCTTCTTCCTCCTCATGCGCAACAGAGGAAGGAGTCGCGCCCGCATCCGGGTTGCGAGAACCCGCGCTCCCTGAGCCACCAGCTCCAGCTTTCTTTCCGCCTGCGCGTGGAAAACCTTCAAGTGAGTCACTAACAATCACGAAATCTCTCAAGTCACTCTGATGAAGGCGAAAAATACCTTTACCCACAGCACCAGTGGTTGCGCGACTACCTCCAGCACCCTTGCTGGTCACCTCAGCATCCTTCTTCTTCTTCAACGGCTTCTTCTTCTTCTTCTCTTCTGGGTCAATACCCAAGTCGCGCAACACACCTGCAAAGATGTTAGACCACGAACTTAACTCTCCGTTCGAAGACCCTACAGACTCCTCGCTGGAAAGATAGACAACCTCTTTCCCAGCAGAAGTCACAGAGCGCAAAGGGCGAGGTTTCGGTATGTGCGCACCTTCGTTTGCAGTAGGCGGCAAAGTGAATGCATCAGCAACAGGATACATAAAGTTATCCCTTATTTGGTCGTACCAGTATTGCTCTCCGTCGTGAAGCGGGCGCACGCCCATTCTACCGCCAAAAGTGGCAAAGGCAGCTTGGTATAAACGCGCCTCTACACAACAAATCACAAACAAAAATCAAACAACAAAAAAAAAAAAACAGAATCAATGACGATAAGGAAATTACTAACCTCTATCATCGATCATCAGGATAGGAACTTCCTTGCTATCAGGGGGCCATTGGTCGCTCATCCGCGCCGCCACCAAGACATTCTCCGCAAACACCCGGTTAGGGGTGGGGGAAAGATCCCGATACCAAGCCTCGGTTTTGGGGATTGGCAAGTCTTCCTTAACAATCGGTTCACTCCAAGCGCGAAACGTCATGGGCACCGGAACAACCTCCTCCCGAATATAGAAAAACTTTGGTTTCCAATCATGGAAACTCTTGGGAGGGTTCAACAGTATCTTCTTCGCCGCGCCTCGGCTGGCGAAGGAATAGAAACCCATGTTTCTCTGAAGTGTGTAGAAAACCCGGAATTTATCAACGGTTGGCTCGATGCCATGAGCCCAGCACAGGAACTCGAAATGTCGAACCCGAACCATCCCGGGTGGGCTCATTTGAGATATATGAAACCCATAATATTGAAGAACATGAGCCATGAAGTGAGTCGCCGGCAGCCGGAAGTTGCCCTGATGAAAGAAGTCCTCAAACAGCGTGATGTACCCCGGTGGTGCATCAGCGGCCGTTTGGTTCTGATCCGGATACCGGGCATCCCACTCCGGTGGAAACCGGAAACTGCGGGAAATTTGTTCGAAAAGCCCCAAGTCCCACCGGAGAACAGGCACAGGACCTTCTTCTCCGGGGATATCCTCATGCTCTTCAGCCATCGATGAATAAAACAAAGGTTTGGAGTATTCTGCTTGATGATCTGCTACAACGTTCTTCAAAAACTTGAAGATTCAGAGGAGATTTGAGAGAGAAGAATAGTAAGCAAGAAAGTGATAAGCCTCATATCTCTCCGGATATATATACCCATCGCATTTAATGCGATGGGTAACCGTGCCGAGATCGCCGCAAGCAAGGCCAACCAGAGAGCGACACGTAAGGCGTGTTTCCCGGAGTGACGGTTACCACGCGCGCGTGGGCCTCACTCTCCTGACGAAAATCTGAACCGTCAGCGACAAGTTGATGACAACCGTCAAGGGTCAACTCAAACGTCACCAACCGCGACTTTTTCACCCACCTGTCAGAATTCAAACTTCGAGGTTTCTCCCGCCCAAAATCATTAGAAACTTCATGAACAATCCAACAACAAGCCTGGTAGCCGCGCCGTAGTAATCAACAACTTACACGCGCGCCGTCTACCAAAGCCAAAAGCATTATTCTACTTTCTTAAGTCCAGAGCTCCAACCACTTGCCTTGCGCATGGTGCAGCACTGGACTGGGGGGACTTGAAGGGGTATGGTCCCAAAAAGCCACGCAACCCCCTGCAAGGTCGCGCGGGACCATACTCCTTAATCACCATTTTTCTTGATCACCAACCTCGCGCGAGCTAAAACATGCCTATGCAACGCCGCGCGAGGATCACAGAAGAGTAAACTCCAGTTAACAACACTTGGTATTCTAAAAGAGACATCTGAAAGCCCATGCCGCGCGCATGATAATAGCGTGCTCAGCAAGAATCGTGCGTGACCACGGCGCGAGGCCTTTCCAGATAGTACACAACGTACAAGTGGCAGAATAAAAGGGCCAATCAGGGTCCTTCTGTTCCTGCGCAATCGTGCTCCACGATCGTCTGACATGCAGGAGACAAAAAGTACTTAAGGACGCCTATGTGGCACCAATCATAGGGCAGAGACAACTGTCCCACGATCTCCACTTACCTGCTGATGGCAGGACGGCGGCCAGGCCGACAACCATGACACGTGGCTCCAATCATTGTGCGCCAGCACCGAAGAACTCCCAGAAGCCACTAACGGTCGAAACAAGTGAGACAAGGAGCATATCGCCCAAGTTGTCGACTTCCGGCCCAAGGCCCATCAGCCCATATCCTCTTACACCTCTCCGGCTATAAATAGAGACCTTCACTCCACAGGTTAAGGATTCCATTCCCTCTACTCTCACTTAACACTAATTATCTCCAAAGCATAGTCGCTTATTCTCACGCCGGAGCCCGGTTAAGAGGGAAACCCCCACATTCCCCTCTTAACGAGTAACGGTGTTTTGTTTTGCAGTTACACACGATCATTAAGGAGCTCAGGAATTAAAGAGAAGATTAACCACTATGCAAGGAACATAAACCAAACTGATTAGTCCCTTAATCAGTTCCGTGTTTCTTCAAGTTCCAATGGTGGAGAAGCTGTTAAAAGCAGGTATGAACGTTGCTCGCTTCAATTTCTCACACGGATCGTATGAATATCATCAGGAAACGCTTGATAATATCCGGACTGCTATGGATAACACCGGTATACTCTGCGGTTATTGCATTTATATGGGGAATATTTAATTGAATTATTTTAATTAATAATGTGTTATAATAAAAATTAAAATGACCATGTTGCCCCTGAGAAAAAGGACAAAATAGTAGGATTTTATAAGACAAATATGACCTGATTTCACTTTTGGACCAAAATGACAATAAAACTGAAACCACAGGGACGCATATGCAAAAGGTTTGAGTTTTGGACTAAAGTGGCAAAAGTGACCAAACCTCAGGGAACAAAATGACTGTTTACTCCAGATTAAATGTTTGGGGAAGATGAAGTGTATATGCAATTTTTTTAGTTTTATTTATTAAACATTTAAATAAAAACATAAATTGAACAAAATACCCTTAAGTGAATAAACTTAACTGAAAATTTTAATCTGTTAGTACTAAAGGATGTAGAGTGTAACGAGTTTTGCAAATAAAGGATTGTGACTGTGGTTATTGAAGTTAAATGTTATCTGTTGTAATACGATACAAACATAAAAGGACGAAAAGTGAAATTTACTCTATATTTAATATCAGGCATGATAAATTTTAATTTACTAAACATTGATACGTTGATATCTATTACCTAAATCTACAAAAACAATGAGTGCAATGTTGTAGGATGACACTGGTGGAAAAAGGCGGTTTGCCTTTTCCTTCTTTTTTTCTTTTTTTTTTGTCTTTTTGCTTTTTAAATTACTGGCTTACATAGGCGGCAAAGGGAATAGTGACAGACAGCCGCCTGACACTCCTCTATTGGCACAATAAATTTACGATTTTATCGCGCTTTAAAATTACGATTTTGCCATTAGTTTAAAATTATGTTTTTACCCCCACTTAAAAATAAATTTACGCTTTTAATCTCAGCTAAAAATTTCAATTTCACCCTCGGTTGAAAATTACGATTTTGCCCCGTTTAAATTTATAGTTTTGCCATTAGTTTTTTTTTCTCCCAGCCAAGTTACGATTTTGCCCTCAACTTAATTTTACATTTTCTTCATCGTTTTTGTTTGTTTTCCTGGTTAAATTACAATTTTGTCCCCAGTGTAAAATTACATTCATGTCATTGTTTTAGTTTTTTTTTTTTAAACTGTAGTAGTGTTTTGTTTTAATTAGTTGACTCGGTGTAATTTTTTTTCGTGTCAGGCGGCTGCCTGACACGCTTATTTGTCCTGAAAAATTAGAATTTCCCCCCATTTTAAAATTTTAGTTTTTCTATCTTTTTTTTAGCAAAAATATAATAATGGTTGACTCGATGTAATTTTTTTAAGATCGTGTTATGAGTAGTATGTGCAATTAACAAAAACACAGACGTACATGTTATGTTATGAGAGAGAAAAAAACGGCTTAGCGCCCCGCAACACGGGTGGAGCAAACACTAGTTATCTACAACTACAACGTTATTGATGTTTTATGTTAAAAAGAAGCATTTTATAGGGTATGATCAATAATGATGTATGTTTGTATTGGGCTCAATTTTTGGGCTTAGACTTGTATGAGATGTGTCAGCCCGATCCATCATCTTTTACTTATTTGAATTTCATTCACTTTTGTTTTATGCAATGCTATTACAACAATAACTCAAAAACCAAATTTTACTTACGATGTTTAATCAACTTGAACTAAATACCACACACTAACTACTCGTGAATTTGACACCCTCGTTAATCGTTATCCTAGTTAGTCTAATGTACAAAGGTTTATAAGCTCTCTTTATTTTTGATCGATCCTTCGACAAAAGTCACCGACTTACTAGCATGCTTTACTAAATAATGCATCTTTTTTGTTACAGTCTTAAAACTCTAACTTGGTGCACCATCCTTGACACCCATAATTACACTGTTCTGTAGTTAAAACCTTTATAAATTAATAATGTTGGAATCGAGATATTTTATTAATTCAGTGAGATATTATAATAAATTAATAATGTTGAGACTGAGATATTTTATTAATTTAGTGAGATATTATAATGATAAATTAATAATTTATTAATTTAAAGAAATACATATGACCTTTAAATTTCCAAGTCCAATGTACATTCGCGAATTAACTGAGTAAAGTTCATTGTTTTTAATACAAAAAGTTAGTTCATTATACCAAAAAATAAATTACAAAAACAAGTTTGAATGCACATTTATTAGAATTTGGAATCTTTTAGTAATTATTAATTTATAATTTCGTTAGCACTAATATATATACACTGAGATTTCAAAAAAAGTTATTATCGTATTATTTTATCGATTGGAACCCAATTTTGTATTGGTCTCAAGTTAAAATTGGATAAATTATTAATTTATCGAGTATTAATTTATAGAGATTTTACTGTATATTTCTTGTTTTTCATTAATCTTTTACAAGAAACACATAACTAAATCCTCATACCTTTTCTACTAATACCAACATGACCTCACTCATATCCCTTATTCTCAATTTCTTTTGGGCACAAATTATACTATCCTTACGATAAATAAACAATAAAAAATATCAAATATGTGGATGGTTCAAATGAAAACCACTTTTATTGCGAAAACTCGAAAACTAACTAAAAACCCTAAAAAACACACAATTTTTTTTTTCAAATTTTTTATAAAAATCGCTAGTTTTTTTATATAAAAAAACTTTAAAAAAAAAAACAAACAAATTTTTTTTTTGTAGTGCACATGTGTAGTACACATACACATGTGTAATATTACACATGTGCACTACAAATCTTTTTTTAATAATTTAAATAGCGAAAATTGGTATGCAAATAATAATAATAATAATAACAATAATAATAATAATAATTTTTGGTATGTTTTTAGGGAGTTAATTATATAGTTAGTCTCTGTGGTTTGCCCAAAGTAACATACTTAGGTACTAATAGTTTAAAATCACATTCTAGAGTATTAAATTTTCATTTTGTAACGTTTGGAGGTATTAACGTTATTTGTAGGTTTAAAATCACATTCTATTAATACCTAAGTATGTTATTTTATGCAAACCACAGAGACTAAGTATGTTAATACCTCTAAACGTTACAAAATGAAAAGTTAATACCCTAGAAGGTGATTTTAAACTATTAGTATCTAAGTATGTTATTTTGTGCAAACCACAGGGACTAACTATGTAATTAACTCGTTTTTTAGTTTTTTTAGTTAGTTTTCGAGTTTTCGCAATAATTAGTGGTTTTCATTTGAACCTTCTCCTATCAAATATAAATGCTATTTGCTTTCCCTATATATGAGTTCCCTTATCATATTATTTAACTTTTATTTTTTCAGTCTACATTTCCTTTTAAGTTATTTTTTTTAATAGTATTCAAGATATGACCGAATCAAACAATAAACAAGAAGAGAAAATATATTGACATTTTAGGATAATGGATTAATAGGAAAAATTACAAGTTTTGTCTTTTATCTTTATACCACTTTTTAGGCGGTGTCATTTTTAACGAATGTTGACAGGCGGTGTCCTTTACTAGGTATTTTGTTGCAAGTTTAGTTCTTTACACCCAACCCAGTTAAAAAACCTGTTAATTGTTGACAGATGGTGTCCTTTACTAGGTATTTTTGTTGCAAGTTTAGTCCTTTACCTAGGTATTTTGTTGCAAGTTTAGTCATTTACACCCAACAACTAACAGGGTTTTTTAACTGGGTTGGGTGTAAAGGACTAAACTTGCAACAAAATACCTAGCAAAGGACACCGCCTGTCAACATTCGTTAAAAAGGAAATCGCCTGAAAAATGGTATAAAGATAAAAGACAAAACTACGAGGAAATATAGTTATTTTCTAGTTATATATACAAGTTAAAATTGGGAAAATAATAATAATCCCAATTGTGTAAAAAATAAAAACTACCCTCCTCATATTTCAAAATCACCAATTAAACATTTATTGCGTTCTTTCTCCAATCAAAACCCCAAATCATAAACCAAGAAAACCCTAATTTTACCCCCAATTCATCTTACGGAGGTTAACCCTTTTGATTATTACTGTTTCTTGATTCTTATCATCTGTGATGAGTTCCCACTTTGAATATTCAAAATCATCTTCTTTAGTCCGCCTCTGTGTTTCTTTCTCACCCCATTCACACATATCTTCTTGCAGTCAATCTTTACAATCAAGAACTCCCACAAGATTGCTCCATTAAGCAACAAATTGCTGTTCTTTTTCATCAAATCATTCATTTTTTTTTCTAAAGATAAGGATCATTCTTCAAACCCTTCAAGAAAAAAACAATCTTTTTTGCATATTTGTTCAAACCCTAAAAGGGTGTTTCCCATTTCAAGATTTTACATTCCACCCTGTTAATCTTTTTCATTAATCATCAATTTTCTCCAAAAGATTTGGATCATTCTTCAAACCCTTGAAAAAAGAAACTATCTTTTTTGTATATTTACTCAAACCCTAAAAGGGTGTTTTTAATTTCAAGCTTTTCTTGAAAATCTTTAAGTCATCTCATCTGGATAGTATCCCATCAAACATTTAAATTTTTTTTTTTTTGGTATCTCTGTTTAGACTTTAGACCCTAAAAGGGTGTTATCAATTTCAAGATTTTCTTGAAAATCATGAAGTCAACTTATCTAGATGATAATATCCCATCAACACCTGGGAAATTCAAGATGGAAAAATCAAATTATTATCATAGATTAAGATGGCATTATCCACATCTAGCAAAGGTCACATTTTGGAGTTTTATTTTCTTTGGATTAATCTTTGTTTTCTTCTTAATTCATCAACGCTATCAACAGATCTTTCTCACAAATCCTTAAAAACCAAATCTTGGGGTGGACCCGGATGGGAAAAACGGGTCAAATCATCAGCAAAGATCCGATCAAAAACAGGGTACTCTGTTTTAGTCACCGGTGCAGCCGGCTTCATCGGAAGCCATGTCAGCACGGCGTTAAAACGCCGTGGTGACGGCGTTTTAGGGTTGGACAATTTCAACGATTATTACGATCCCACCCTCAAAAGGGCTCGTCAAGTTTTGTTGGAAAAAAGGGGGATTTTCATTGTGGAAGGGGACATAAACGATACCGTTTTGCTGAACAAACTCTTTGAGGTAGTACATTTTACTCATGTGATGCATTTAGCAGCACAAGCTGGTGTTAGATATGCAATGCAGAATCCGAAATCTTATATTCATAGTAACATTGCTGGTTTTGTTAATGTTCTTGAAGTATGCAAAAATGCAAATCCACAGCCTGCAATTGTTTGGGCTTCTTCTAGTTCTGTTTATGGGTTGAATACAAAAGTACCCTTTTCAGAAAAAGACCGAACGGATCAACCCGCGAGCCTATACGCTGCAACGAAGAAAGCGGGTGAAGAAATCGCGCATACATATAATCATATCTATGGGTTGTCTTTAACGGGTTTGAGGTTCTTTACGGTTTATGGACCGTGGGGTAGACCGGACATGGCTTACTTTTTCTTCACTAAAGATATCTTGAAACGAAAACCGATACCCATCTTTGAATCGGGTAATCATGGAACGGTTGCGCGTGATTTTACGTATATTGATGATATTGTAAAGGGTTGTTTAGGTGCTTTAGACACCACTGAAAAGAGTACAGGAAGTGGTGGAAAGAAGAAAGGAGATGTACAGTTTAGAATTTTTAATTTAGGGAATACTTCGCCTGTGCCGGTTTCGGATCTTGTTAGTATTTTGGAGAAGTTGTTGAAAGTGAAAGCGAAACAACGTGTGATGAAGTTGCCTATAAATGGTGATGTCCCGTTTACTCATGCGAATATTAGTTTGGCGCAAAGGGAGTTTGGGTATAAACCAACGACGGATCTTCAAACCGGGTTGAAGAAGTTTGTTAGATGGTATGAGAAGTATTATGGTTCGGGAAAGAAGAGTGATCATTGAGGCAAAAAGTGGTAAACTTGTTCTTGAATTCTTATTCGTTTTGATATATTCGTATGATTGATTTGTTAATCCTGCACTTTATGAAAACAAGTTATCTTGTTTTCAACTGTTGGTATATGATGTTGCATCAAGTAAGGAGGAAAGAGGGATCTCACACGATGAACAAGTTTTTGTGGTCCATCGTGGTCTTCATTTGAGAACTTTGCGTTCTTGTTAACTAGCGCGAATGTAATTTATTGTAGTAGTATTATTGTTGGATTCGTGACTAATAGAGCAAAATTTATTTGGTTGGTATTCAAATAAATAGAACACATTAGTTTAAATGTTATGATGTTTCTTGATTGAAGGTTGACTTGCTGTGTTTTTTTTTTATTTTCTTTTTATTATAAATTTCTTGATATGAGTTTGGTTTTTATGATCTCTTGAGGATAATTTTTTTCATTCGGCTTTGACTTTTATGATATCTTTTGTTCTGTTACCTCATTTCTAGTCTTTCTTTTTCTGGATACTGGATCCATGAATGGACAATATTTGTGTAAACTTTATAAGAGATATTGCAACATGAATGGATACCATTTGAGTTACTACCAAGAGAATTTCATGTTCTAGGACACAAATTTGTTGGGAGATTGACTTTGTGTGGATCACAATCAAACTAAGACTTAGCGAATACCCTAGATCGATTATTAGTTAGTTTGCAATGGAATATTAGTTAATCGATAAGGTATTAAATTCAATGTGGACTCGTGTATTCATAATCTTGTTGAGATTTACATATTTATAATTACGTATAACATCTTCTTAGCTGACTGTCTAATTCCAATGATAGACTGACATGTGGCATCTCTTGTTTCTTAACGAGAAATCTTTATCAATCTTCACCAGATTGGTGGGAAGTTCCTTTTATTTTCATCAGATTCTTCATCAGTTATAAGTTACCCATGAGCGACCAGACGCAACTTGTAACAGCTCTAGGGGTTCCTTCAGTGGCAAGTCTTCTTCATTAGCAACAAAACCTTATTAGTGGCAAGTCTTCTTCATTATGAACCTCTTGTCAATAATAAGGCTTCCTCCAAGTTAACAGCCTAAATAAACGTATAATTATTTAATTCAAGATCCATACGTTTTTACAGACCAACGAAAATAACTAAAATCAGGGAATACCTTGAGTTCAAAATCAGAGCTCTAGATGGCGAAATCGGGTCCCGTGAGTCGGGTTTTGTCTATTGCATTTGGCGTGTGGCGACAAGCATTTGTCCAAGCGCGTGGCTCGTTGAGACGTGTAACTCCACATGTGATGAAAGTTACGCCCTTTTCAGTTTTAAACCATTTTCTAGCTCACTTTTGTGTGTCTAGTTGCTCCAAATACGAGTCTGGTAAATCATGGATCAACTCCATATCACCATCAACGTAAAGATTAAGCATCATTTGTTACCTTCCACCTAAATGTTCCATCCTAGCAAACAAGAGCATATGAAAAACTGCAACATTTGTATTACTTCACTTTTTTTAATTACCTTTTAATATGTAAAATTACTTTTGAATGCATAAATACCCTTGCAATTATTTTAATTTGAAAAACTATACTATCATTGACATGATACGTCTTTTGTTGACATGCTAATTATTGATAATTATTTTTAGACAAAAGGAGCTTTTGGGTTGATCCAACGCGTTCCATTTTGAATCTCTTACTCAAATAACTACTACTAACCATGTTAATTAGTCAACGGCCTAGTTAAGTCGAAGTATGAGAGACTGATAAAGATTTGAAATTGCATACCGCTGGAACTGCATGATACGAGTCTCGAGAGTTGAGTTAAAATCTGCATGAAGATACTGTATCTTTTCTAGGCTTTCTTCACTCGTACTATTTGCAAATTCTTCAACATCTGTGACTTTGGATGTGTGTTGTTGATATGCAGAAACCTTGGTAGAATGTCTTCTTTCTTCAACTCTAGTCAAGGGTCAAACAACACACTTTGACATTAGTGGCCAAACCATTGCCTTAAAAATTAATTTTAACAAGAATATAACCAAAACTCATAACACCTTCTAAACACTATTAAAAGAAAGTTAGACCACTACAAAAATTAGTATATTTTTTATAATCGTAGTTAAAACATTAACTAGAGATGAGGTTAAAAGAAATTAAAGTGTTTGCATGTCAGCCCAACAATCCAACCTGACCCGACCCATTTCAACCCGTACTAAACCATTTTTCTTAACCCAGGCCTCTTTCGACTCGTTACGCAATCCACCCATAATTTCTGTAGGAAAAAAATTATATGCTTACTAGAACTCATCTTGTCCCTTGTTCATTTGTTTAGTCTTCGTCTGGAAACTCATCAACCACTTTGACCCTTTTACTCTTAACTTAGCCTCTGGTGTGATAATCTTGGTCTTCAATCTCTGTTAATTCCTTATCACACTTTAGAGTTCACAATACAACCTAGATTGCCTGTCGCGGAGAAAGAAATGTGACTAAGCGTAATGCCTAGAGTGAATGAATACAACAAAATACAGAAACATACAAGTCTAACACCAACATCATATACATTATACAAGGTTTTAACATATAAGAGTGAACGTTACAATTATTTAGATAAAATTCTAAGTTGCCTATTTATATTAGGGCAATCTTTTTTTTTGTTGGCCAAACTAATATTCGTTAACTTCTGCACATTTATGAACTATATACATCTCATCTAGGTTTGATCCTTCAGTTTAGTATACAGATCATGTAACCCGGCCCGATACCATACCTGAAACTGGTTTGACCCAAACTGACCCAAACCGCCAATTTGTATATCAAATCCTACTCTTGTTACTAAAACCGGTTTGGACTCGAACCTGTTTGAAAAATAGGTATAATCAGGGCCGTCCCTAAGAATTCTAAAAAAATCTCTGGGCCCTGGGCGAGTAGTGAAAATCGAGCCCTAAAATATGTATTTTAAAAAAAACCATCTATATAAAAAAGCTTAAAATGTATTAAAAAGCTTAAAACATATATATATATATATATTAAAAATCATATTTTTTAAAAAATTTACAGCCGCGGGAGATTTGGGCCTCGGGTGGTCGCCCGGCCCATCCACCCCTAAGAGTCAGCCATGGTAATATTAGAAAAATAGGGGTTTAAAAAAGGTGAAACGCTTTCAACACGACCCAAACCGATTTGTATGGGATCAAATATTTTACTTCATAACCGGCTTACGACCGAACTGATTTTGACTCAAAACGGTTTTAACCAAACCGAGCTGGTTTTGCTAAACACCCAAATGAAGACTATTGTAAACCAGTTGGGCTTCCAACATTAAAACAGGCCCAAACTAGAAAGAAACCAGTCTTTGAAAATAAATAATTAGAGCTGGTTTGACGATGTTAATTGTTACCTGACGGAAAAATTACAGCCGTCGATGAAGTCATCGGCTGTGACGGCTTTATAAATCCGATATGATGTGTGAAGATGGTGGTACGATGTCGTTTTACCTCTGGTGATTTGGTATTCGCGACAGGAAATCTGTTTTCAGTGACTACAGAGAAAGAAGAAGGTAAGGGTTATTTATTTAAAACAACGTCTACCAATAATTAACTGATATTTAATTAACATGTACGTACCTTTCTTTCAATCAGTTTTAAATTTCGATGCAGGGGATATGAGAGATGAGTGGCCAGTAGTGAGAGCCTCTTCCTTCACACCTTTCTTTCAATTTTGGGCAATTACCTATAATCAAACTCAAAAGTGAAGGTAACAGCGATTCTGGTAGACTGTTCACCTTTGGGCAGCTGTAAATGTCCAGATGTTGAAGGGATGTGAGGTGTTGGAGTCCCGTTGATAGTGATTCCAGTTTATCAAAGTCTCTTATCCAAAGTTTAGTAAGAGAAGAAGGGAAAAGGTGGGACAATTGATTAAAATTCCTCACATCTGGTTCATCCCATAAGCTTAGGTGAACAAGGGAAGCTGGGAAATTCTGATTGCCCCATTCTGAGATGGGCTTTTTCAACCCCCCTGTTGTAAGCCTAACCATATTGGGAGGCCAAAACCCATGAGGAAAGGAAGCATCAATCATTGGACACTTTCTGATAGTCATATCTTTTAACATGGTGAGATTGGATAGCTGAAGGTCAGGAAATGACTCCAGATTTTCACAATCCCATATCCCCCAACTGATTAGATTTGGTAGCTGCAGGTCACCAAATGCCTTCATGTTTTTGCAACTGACTATGTCCAGATCCGTGAGATTTGGCAGATGGAGGTTAGGAAATGACTCTATGCTTTCACAACCATATATATACAACGAGGTGAGATTTGATAGCTGATGAAGATCAGAAAATAACTCCATGTTTTCACATTCACTTATTGACAAAGAGGTGAGGTGAGTGGAGTTACTCAATTGATTTATTGATTTTAGATTCCTACAACAGAATATAGTAAGTGACTTGAGATTCTGCCCTCCTCCACCTGTTGTTGTTGCTCTTGGGAAGGAGACATGTCTAAGTGAACTAGAGAAAGTGATAATTAAACTCTGAATGCTATTTGGACAACACAAACGCTCCATACTATCACATGATGTTATACGCAACTTCCTAAGAGATGATAGGAGGTTGCTTCCAATGTTATCCTCATCCTCCTCTTTCTCTCCTAAACTCACCAATTTTTTACAATCCCATACCCTCAATTTCTTTAAATTCACGAAAACTTTACTTGCCTCTGCATCTGATTCCCACAGGTATCTTATTTCATCACAATCCTGTATGCTTAGTTCTTCTACTGCCCCTAAATTCTCTATAACACCTCTCCACACCTCATCCGTAAGCCCAAAAATAGATCCGATTTCAATCTCTGTGGTTGATGAAGCTGCTCGAACCAGAATTCTCAGCACACTTTCACAACATTTATATATTCTTAATACTCTTAGTGAAGGTAATGCTTCAAGTGAGACATCAATCAAATTGGGACAATTTTTTATTTGAAGCTCTCGAAGGCATGGAAACATTGCCTCGCTATTGGTTGACCATACCTCCCAACTCAACATATCTTCAAACCTTAGAATTTCAAGTGAAGGTAGTCGCCCGAGTGGCGGTAGAGATGTACATTTTCTACAAGCGCGCAGCGACACATGAACCAATCTATTAAAAGACGGATTCCCAACCCAGTTTGGAAACTCCATTCCCTCGTAACACTCAACCTCAAGCATTTTCAACTTATCACTGCGGGGCTTTAGCTCATTGAGAACTTCCTTCTCAAGTGTTTCATTTGCAGACCCATCATCCCATTTCAACTCTAACTTGTTAATCCCTTTGAAAGATAAGTTCGCCTCTCGTGCATGCATTGAGCTCTGCACATTGTTCAACCCCTCGATGGAAATTTCCCCGTGCAGATCCTTTAATCCCTTAAGCTCGGTTATTGCAAAGCCACTGTTTCCTCCGATGATGATCCTAGTGAGAGTTTGTAGGCTTTTCAACTCACCAATTCCCAAAGGCAACTTCTTCAAAAGTGGAGTATTTCTGATGTCAAAATGCCTCAGCCTTTTGAGTTTAAAGAAGCTTTTAGGCAAATTGGTCAAACTCTTACACCCAAAAACTATCAATGTCTGTAAATTATAAAGATTACCAACATTCTCCGGTAACTCTTTGATATTAGTTTGAGATAGATTAAGATACCGCAGGTGCTTCAATGTACCAATGAAATCTGGTACCTCATTTATATTAAAACGCCTCAAAGAAAGAACCCTTAACAGTGGTAGCTGAGGAAGCAAGTCAACTAAAATCTTGCTGGATAAGTAAAACTTCTTCCGGCCTTGATCTACCCCAACATATACCGCTAACAATGTTCTCAAACTTCTGGCCTTTTCAAATGCCCCGAACTTTTGGAAAGCTACATACTCCTCACGAATAAATGACATATGTCGGTACTTGGCTAAAGCTTCCTGTGTCATCTCCATCTGATTATCAAACCTTAAAAAATATTCTCCAGCAACAAATGTGGCCAGGTCGTTCATGAGATCATGCATCACAAAAAAGGGTTCACCACTAGGTGCAGGTTGAAAAAACGACCTCGATAGCAATTTCTCAAAATATTCACGGGCCAAGCATTCTGGTGACTTGTTTGCAAGTGACTCATTCAGATACCCTTCAGCCATCCATAATAATACCAACTCCTCTTTTTCAAACAAAAAGTCCTTAGGGAACAATGAGCAATAAGCAAACAATCGCTTCAAATCGGCAGAAAGATCATGGTAACTTAGCCTGAGGGCTGGAACAATTTCATTAGCAGTTTCTAAATCCCATATCTCACTGTTTAACACATCATCCCATTCTTCTCCATCTGTCTTCGTTCTCAACAGCCTTCCGATTGCCTTTATAGCCAAAGGCAAACAACCACACTTTTCGACAATACCTTCACCTAGTGGTTTAAGTGTTTCATGCGAGTCAAAGTTATCTACATCCAATGCATGTCGAGCTAATAAAGACAAAGCATCATCATGCGACAAACTCTCGAGAAGGTCTAGATGATTAAAACCTATCTTTTTAAGCAGTTGCTGCTTGCGAGTTGTCATGATTACCCTACTTCCAGTAGCACCAGAATGAAATGGACGCACTAGGTTTTCCCAGTCGTCATAGTTTTCATTCCACACATCATCGAGTACTACTAAAAATCTTTTGTCCTTAAGTTGCTCTCTAAGAGCAGTTTGAAGCTGATTTGTATCTTTAAATTGTTTGTTTTCTGTGGCCACAGATTGAAAGATGGTTTGACTTATTTTAAATATATCAAACTCATCAGAAACACAAACCCACGCCATGAGTTCAAAGTGATCCTTCACCTGTGTATCGTTATACAATATTCTAGCTAGAGTGGTCTTCCCCACCCCACCCAAACCAACTATGGGTACCACGGTAAAAATTTTATTAGATGGCTCATCCTGCAACAACTTGTTGATCAACTTTTCTCTCTCACCTTCTCGCCCAACAACATCAGATTCTAGCAAGGAGGTTTCGTTTCTTCTACTAGTCCTTTTTGGCTTTTCATTTTTCACAATCAAACCAAGATCACCCTTTTGGTTCTCTAGATGTTGTAACTTGCTGTTGATACCATCTAACTTGTGATGCAGACGTTGACTTAGAGAGAATTTTGTGCAGCAAGTTGGGACTATGAAGTTTCTTACCTTGCTGGTGATCGCCTCAGATTCCTGTGACAGCTCACGACGCATAGCTTCGGTAGCCACATCATCGAGTACGTCATCGATGTCGTAAGCCAAATGTTGGAGACGGTTGAGCCATTGTTTAACAGCTTTTGTAGTTATTTCTTTCTCAGAAGCATCAGTAAGCAGATCTTGGATATGGGAGAGTGTGCTCTGCAGTTCATTGAGCACAGAATCAATCTTCTGAGAGCGAGCAAATTTCTTGAAGGCTTCATCGGTTAGCTTCTCAAAGATGACATTGAGGAGGGCGGATGCAGCAGTTTCAGCCATTGTTAACTAACAGTGAAGAGGTTTACCGGAAATTGGAATGAGGGTAGTTGGTGTGTAATCTGGATGCTATGAATGTTAACAAGATCAAAGTGAAGATAAGAAAGAAAGGAGTGTTGTGTTGTAATTGGAGATAAGAAATGAGTGGACAGAAAGAACGGGTTGCTTGTAGAGATGTGAACCAATAGTCTTGGTCAACAGTTTCTAATATAGTGTACAACTAGGATTTTGCCCGCCGCGCGTTGCGGCGGCGCGCGACGGGTGGAAACATATAGTAAGATAAAACACGATTCGTAAAACCCAGTACAATTACAAAAAAAAGTGTAAATCACAAAGGTAGACACAAAGTGTACAAAACAATGCCAAAGACATTTCGAAAAACACAATGCATTATCATTTGCAAAAGTAGGAGTTGTAGTCTAGGGGTTACAATTGCAATTTTTTTAAAGTTTGGCGGGTGTAAAAATAGAGTAATAGTGCAAGGGGGTAAAAACGCAAAGTCAAAAAAAGACAAAGTGTAAAAGTATAGGGGTGGTGGCGGAAATGTGTAAAAGATGAGGGGGGTGTTGGTGGAAATGTAAAAGAAGAGGGTTGGTGGCGTAACTGTGTAAGAGCTAAGGGGGTGATGGTGGAAAACCAGAGTAGATGGTTGGTGCTAGCAAAGTTTGAAAGATGAAGTTGTGGTTTTGGAAATTCAAAGTAGAAGGTTTAGGTACTAAACTTGTTATTTTGTGAAACTTTGAAGATACCAAAGTCAAGGGGCTACAATTGCAACATCGTGAACGTATAGGGGCAGGGAGGCAAAGCCAGTGGGAAACATGTGCGCGTTGCGGCGCAAGTACATTGCAAACATTGAATAGATTAGTCGAAGTGCTATGTAATGCGTTAAACATATGAAAACACACATTTTGACGTATCAAATTTCATTCAATAGCATTGTAGCTGGATAAAAATGTAAAGCATATCGTATTTATATGTGACCCGACTCATACATAGGAAACGTAAAAAAAGCATAAAATGTGTATAAAGGGAAAACTAACACATGTAATCAAAAGTGATATTGATATGAACGGAAAAAATTATACCCTTAGCGTGTTGCGGTAGGGTCGAAACGTAGAATTGAAAACCCTACATAAAACAATCAAAAACCAAATATATTTGACCTGACTTGTTCCCCAAAAAAGTTTACATCGAAACGTATACCAACTCGAATTTATACCGACACATAAATTTTAATATTCATAATGCAATCCGCGGGCGATGCGTCGTAGGCAAGTTGCAAACAGATTAGTCCAAGCGCTATGTCATGCGCAAACCATATGAAAGCGCATGTCTTGACGTATTTAGTTCAACTCAATGTATGGTTGAATCCAAACGTTAAGTTTTTTAAAAAAGAAATTAGCGAACGAAAATAATTAAAGAAAATAATAAGCTAAAAATGTATAAATATACGGTACAACGATAAAGTTGAAACATTATAAACTTTTGAGATTAAACCTCAATGGTCTAATATTGCAATGTAATTGAAGTTTAACTTGTAAAGGAAATGGACTCAAAACACAATTTAACAAAACTAAAAGCAAATGGCCAAAACGTATTTTACTCAAAGTATGGGTGAAAAATTGAAGTTTAACTTGAAAATGAAAAAGACTCAAAACGCAATTTAACAAAACTAAAAGCAAGGGGTTAAAATGTATTTTACTCAAAGTATGGGTGAAAAGAGGAAATGTCGAAATAAACTCAAAACGCAATTTAACAAAACTAAAAGCAATGGGTCTAAATGTATTTTACTCAAAGTATTGTGTGGAAAGAAGGAAATTGCATATGTATGTCGGTGCCACCGACTTTGTACTTTAAGTTTATAAGGTAATAGAATAGAATTACAATGTCGTATGGACTTTTATGGAGATAGATATACATTCATCATATCATTAAATGAAAAAAAAAAAAAGATACTTAAGAAGAGAAAGTGGCGGCTATTATTAATTGAAGGATACACATAGACGAAAGCTGCCATCTTGAATGTTATTAATTTAAAGAAGAGGAGAGCAAAGCCGGTGGAAGTCCACCGACTTTGTTCTTTAAGAGTGTACTAGTAATAAGGCCACGCGCGTTGCGGCGTGGGTACATCGCAAACATCAAATAGATTAGCGCAAACGTTACGTAATGTGTCAACCATATAAAAACGTGTGTTTTGACGTATCCGATATAATCAATGTAACTTATATAAGCATTTAAATCAAATAACAAAATCCAAACCGGGTTGGTTCATTTAGTGGGGTTCCACCTAACTACTACACAACCCTTACATTTTCATTAAGACTTAGTGGCATCAATGTGGATAGTGATTCGTATGTCAAATCATAAACCAACTAAAAACGTACATAAAAATAAGCACTAAAACGTATTATATTTGACCATGTTCATTAACATGAATTTATATTGACATGTGCATATAAAAATGAGCATGTGAGAAAATAAAGTATTTACATCAAAACGTATAACAACCTAAAACATACATAAAATAGGCATGAAAACGTATTATATTAGACCCGACTCATTTTTAGGAAAACTTTAGGTCGAAACGTAAATGTGTACTGTTTACGTCCAATGCAGATACATGAATATGTACCGAAATGTCCATAAAAATAAGCCCGTGAGGAAATAATTTTTTAAGTTAAAGAATGAAAATAAGGTGCTCGCACGTTGTGGCATAACATTTAAGGGCACATTATCGTTCGTTAAGTGCGTTGGCAAGGTGACATTAACGTGTTTAAGCACACGAAAGAAACGTATAAAGATACGGTACGATTAAACGAAATGTATTAAGTTGTGACAAACCAACTACTCGTTTCGAATTTATAGCAACATGTAAACGTGATATAAACTAAAAACACAAAGGGAAAAAAAGATAAAAAACGAAGGAAGTAAAAGTGAAAAGTTAGAAATTTAGACAATAGATTTGTTATTGTGTAAGTTTTAGGAGGAAAACAAATTAGTTAAAAAAATGAGGGAGCAAAAATGGGAAATTTTGAGCTAGCCAAAATAAAAATTACATTAAAGGAAAGAACCTTTAGAAATCCATTCCAGTCATTGACTGCAACTCATCTACTTCTAGTTGGGATCTAAAAAAAATTCAATATTCCAAGTTTTAACGTTTGTATAGGATAGCTCTTTTAATGCATAGAAAAATTAAAGGACACAATTGTAATTTCCAGTAGAAAGTTGGTGGCAATGTTTGGAAAAATTAAAGGACACAATTGTAATTTCTAGTAGATTGTCGGTGGCCTTTGCCACCGACTTTCTACTTTAAGATATAGGGTAATGAGTAGTTCCCAGTATTTAATGAGCCAGCACATTTTGTTATCATTTATTGATTATATACAATTATATTTTGTAGAGGGTGAATTTAGAGATAATATTTGGAGAGATGCTGCTATGCAGCAACATCCTTCTCATGGATCAAATACAGAGGAAAAAAATCAAATCTGGAGTGGAATAAATGGTTAAAATTTGAAGTTAGTTAGGAAAGGGCTATTTTTATGTTTTAATTATATGTAATTTTGGTGAGAAATTTTCAGATAATTGGCTAGTTTCTTACTAACCATTTGAATATGTTATTGATGTAAAATTAGGTGTGAAATAAAAGTATTGTTTGCGGTTAAAAAAAACAATTATATTTTGAGATGCTTCATTTTAATTGCTTGTGTCGCTGTTAGAAAGCGCTTTACTATTTTCGTAAATAAAATTAAAAAATAGTAAATTATATAAATAGTTTTTTCTTTAGTACGAATAAAACCGAGGAATAAATTGAAAAGAGAGATTTAAGGTGAAATAAGATGAATTCTATTGGCACACCTAATTATCTATCCGTACACTTTACTTTTTCAATAGGGGTCGTACAGACCTATATGAGTCGTATTGGTTCAAAAGTCAAAAGTCAAATCTGCATGTGTCAGTTCTTGTCTGGCGGTTGGCTGGACCAATACGGGTCGTATTGCTTTGGTTTTTTTTTTACAAATTTTTGTATACGTTTAATCATAGTTTTAACAAAGTTTAATAAAAGAATTCTTTTATTTTTAACAATTTTTTTTAAATTTATCATGTCGTATAAGTTTGCTACATGTTTATTATACTATACTATCTATGTTATAACCGTATTATATACTATATTTTTTACATATTTTCGTAAACATTTAATCATAGTTTTAACAAACTTTAATAAAAGAATTCTTTTATTTTTTAAACAAAAAACATTTTTTAAAATTTATCATGTCGTATAGGTTTGTTACATGTTTATTATAATATACTATCTATGTTATAACCGTATTATATACTATAATTTACAAGTAAAACATTTAAAAAAAACTAAGATATAAAACATCTTTTATACATTATAAAACAGAAAAGAAAAAAAAACATGAATTTTGAATCAATACGATGCGTATAGGGCCATACGCATCGTATCGAATCATCTGATACGCATCGTATAGGCTTGTACATTATATCCCTGAAATTACTGAAATACCCCTATTTTTTGATAAATTCAGGGGTATTTTTGAGAATTCAGGGGTATTTTTGAGAATTCAAAGGTTAATACGCATCGTATAGGCCTATACGATTGGTATTAATCTGTTATACGATACAGCATAGGCCTATACTATCGTATATGACATAATAAGAAAATTTGTTTTTATCGTGTTTTCCTCGGTTCGACGCGTATACGTATCGTTTTTTGACGAACTTTCGCATACTTTGTCATTTTATGACGTCTACCTTCAACATGCGTCGTTTCGGTGACATTCGGTTGCGTGCAATTATTGTATTCTATGATTACGTACTTGTTTGAAATCCACTTGTATTGTATAGTGTCGTGTTATATGTATACACGTGTGGAAATATCATTAATTGCGTATTTTGACGTATTTTTGTGTATTTTGACGTATTTTATCGTATTGTTGCGTATTTTAGAGTATTTTGACATATTTGAGCGTATTCTGACGTATTTCGGCGTATTTTAACGTATTTTATCGTAATTTGACGTATTTTAGTGTATTGCAACGTATTTTAGCATATTTCATGTATTTTAGTGAATTTTTGCATATTTTAGCGTATTTTGACATATTTTTGCGTACTTTAGAGTATTTTAGCGTATTTTGACATATTTTGGCGTATTTTTGAGTATTTTAGTGTATTTTCGCATATTAAGGCATTGAATTACACGTTCTCCGTGAGTCTGAGGAACTTTTAATAAGCTGTCTCAGTTGTCAAGTTCGTTGCATGCATTCATATTGTTTGAACCGTCATACCCCAGCAATTTATGGGGCTGTATGTCTTGATCTGTGTATTTTTCAGCGTTGTGTATGTCTTTGTTAAATATAATTAATGGTATCATAATTACTACGTTACATGACTTAAAAAACCCCCCAAAACATGGGGTACAACACCACTAAGCGTCATGTATAACACAACTATGCACAAAAAACTCATTAAGCATCATGTACAAACCCACTATGCACAAACATCTTTCAAATTAATAGTATATAAATATATAGAGTTTCAAATCTTATAGGTCATCTAATAAAGTGAGGGATAATTAATTTAGGTTCACCACTGTGTTGTAAAAGGAGTTAAGTTCTTTTTGAGTCCCTGTGGTTTGTGTAGTTTAACTGTTTGAGTCCAAAAATCAAACTTGTCTTGATTTGAGTCCCTGTGGTTTTGTATTTTTAACCATTTGAATCCAAAATGCAAACCTCATCCAAAAACCATTTGGATTCAAATGGTTAAAAATACAAACCACAGGGACTCAAATCAAGAAAAGTTTTTGCATTTTGGATTCAAATGGTTAAAAATACAAACCACATGGACTCAAATCAAGACAAGTTTGGTTTTTGGACTCAAACAGTTAAACTGCACAAACCACAGGGACTCAAAAAGAACTTAACTCGTTGTAAAAACTTATACAGAAATTCGTAACCTTATAAAAGTTAAAGAAAGTCCTAATGTTTCTATCTGATTGCAATGGATACCCTTTAATTTCAATAATTAATAATTACGGTCACGGTCTTTTTTTTTTTTTGTTAAAACCATTACACCCTACGTCCTTTATCCCTAACTAAGTTAATTTTTCTAGTTAGATCCAGTCATGTGCATCACACTTGAGGGTAAATTCGTCTTTTTACCATCTTAGGAACTATTTGTGTAATTAACTTGAAGTTTTAAACCAAAAATTAAAATAAACGTGTTTTACTCTTTATTCCACCCATCACAACCACCACCGTCACAACTTAACCACCACCATCTTCAACTAGTTTTGGGTGATAAAGTTGAAGAAATTTAGGAATTGGTGATGTCAGTTGGGGAAAATATGGCGGCGAGAGGGGAGAGAGAGAGGGTACAGGGAAGATTATGACGATGATAGTTTATGTTTATAATTTTTATATAAGTTTTAAAATTTTCACATTCTTTTTTTTGTATTAAATGACTGTTTTGTCCTCACATGGGTTGCACATGACCTTACTTAACTGAAAATTTTAGCCAGGTTTGGGTCAAAGGACCTAAGGTGTAACAGGTTTTGCAAATAAAGGACCGTGACTGTAATTATTAAAGTTAAAGGTCATCCATTGGAACCCGCTACAAACATAAAGGACGAAAAGTGTAATTTTCCCTTAAATCAATGTGAAAGTTGTTATTATAATGCTAAATAGAGTGTAGTTAAATCAATGTAAGAGTTGCATATTTATTTATTTGTGTAAATGTACATGGATGCATCAAGTAACGACTAGCGAGATACCAGTTATAAACCGGAAAACACCATAACAAATTAAAATATAGAAAAACCAGAACAGAAATAACCAAAATCGATCGGTTATAAAACACTAACTTCAAACGTATCGGTTTGGTTTTGGTGAAAGGTCAAAACCGAACCATGTTCACCCCTAATTTCAACTCATGACCTAAGAACAGGTAGATACAGGCTATCTTTTATTTTCAAAATTGTCAAACAAGTAATCAAATTTGGCTAAAGAAGAAAATGGCATGTGTCAAAAGTTGTCTATGATGGCTTGAATGAAGATTTATTTTGTACAATTGCTCCATTTCAATCTCAATTTTGTGGCCCCATCTACCTTGTGAAACATGAAATGAAAAATAAAGCATAAGAGAAATTGAGCAAAAGTAGAGGTGACATTTTCTACTCATTTAGTTATAAAAGCAATCAACTCATGTTAAGTTTTATATCTCCGGAATGAAACACTATGAAATTAAAGTCCCAAAAGTACTCTTTGTGAACTAATATAGATTTTGTAATCAGATTAGAGTCTTGTAAACACTAAGGTTGCATTTGGTTCGCATGAATTCAATGAAATTTAAGGGAATTGGAATCTGAATTCTATCTCTTAAGATGTTTGGTTCACATAATTTGATGTTGTGTTTGGTTGACAATGGAATACGAATTTGCCATGAATTCCTTCAAATTCCCTTAACTAAAGGAATTCAAAATCCTTCTCACAAGTGAAGGAATTAAAGTAAATGCATTGAATTATTTGACCATTTCGACCCGCACGGTTTCGATCCTTATTGTTTCGATCTGAACCGTTTCAAACCGAACTGTTTCGACCCGTACACCGTCGAATCGTTTCGTCCCGAAACGTTCGACCCGTATCGGTTCGACCTGTACCTTTTCTACCCGAAGCGTTTAGACGCGAACGGTTTCGACTCTCTAACCCTTATGACCCGTACCGTTTCTACGAGAACCGTTACAACCCGTACCGTTTCTACGCGAACCATTTCGACCCGTAGCATTTCGATCCGTATCGTTTTGACCCGACCTGCTTAGACGAGAACCATTTTGACCCGTACCGGCACCATAACAACATCAAATTAGGTGACATCTACATACTAGTGTTACAAATCATAGTCTAAGCCTTCTCGCCACGAATCCTATGTGCAAGTTGTATCCACAGCTCGGTGAGGTTAACAAAGTCACATCTCAGCTTATAGCTCGTTTGCCTGTCCTACTTTGACTATAAAGGTCACTCAAAACAACAATTTTCCAAAATTGGAATTCATATGAATATATTTTGATTATCTAAAAAACCAAATATGTATGTTAAAACATTACCTTATGAGTAAACTTCTGTTTTGCTCCATGTGGTTTGGCCACTTTAACGGTTTTGCCCCAAACCTTTAAAAATAGCCATTTTACTCCCTGATCTATAAAGTTTATATCTATTTCACTCCCCGCCCCTAACGCCATCCATGTTCTCTGTTAAAACCTGGTCATGTGCCCCTCACATGAGGGGCATTTTAGTCTTTTCCCACTCAAACTCATTCATTTCCCTATTTCTCTCTCTCTCTACACCATTCCCCAGCATCTCTCCCTGTGCTACCCACCGAACAACCACCCCACCGACCCCTCTCTCTCTTTACCACCGCCACCATCAGTCCCCGTTATCCCTACCTGCCACCACCCTCCACCGCCCCTTCATCATCTATAACAACCACCGTCATCACCACACCATACCCACCAACCTTCCATCCCCAAATGTTTTGTGGCCATATTCACACACAATATAATCAACGCCATACACCCGCCACTTGCAAGTGCCACCAAGAAACCATAATTTCATAAATCGAGCACCATCACACCCACCAAATCTAAACTTCAAAATTGACTTACAGATCTCAACTACTCAGCGTCGTTGCAAATCTGAACGAAGAACAGAGGCGTCGTGATGTAAATATCTAATGGTCGGAGGTCAGATGTGAGACGAACAGTCTCCGACCACAGATTTGAAGACGTAAGTCGGGGGATATTAACGCCGGAAACGGTTAGGTTTCCGGTACCGTTGTTCAGCATCCACTCGCAGACGTAGTCCTATCACCGCAAACGTGTTCAATCCGCCTCTGTAAGCTGACATGAGGATGAAATTGTAAGTTGCGGTTCCGTACGTGTTGAAATTGCGTTTACTTACATTGTTTTGAAGCACTTCATCGTTCTGCTTCACTTGTACATGTTGGATCTGATCGGATTTATGTTTAAGCTGAGATATAAAAGCTAGGATATTGATTGGAAAAGAGTGATGAGGCAGCAGAAGAACAGGGGTGTGGATAAATAGGGCTGGGTTTTTCTAGAGAGAAGCTAGAGTGGTGGTTGAGAAGGAAGAGAGAGAAGGGTAAAATTACATGCCATTTTTTCTTTATAAGGGAGGATGGGAAAAGACTGAAATGCCCCTCATGTGAGGGGCACATGACCAGGTTTTAACAGAGAACATGGATGGCGTTAGGGGCGGAGAGTGAAATAGAGATAAGCTTTATAGATCAGTGAGTAAAATGGTTATTTTTAAAGGTTTGGGGCAAAACCGTTAAAGTGGCCAAACCACAGGGAGCAAAACGGAAGTTTACTCTTACCTTATTTAAGGAAAGCTCATTGTGCGGGCAAATTGAAGTGCAAATATTGTAATGATTCGAATAAATAACGACTTAGTTTATTAGGTTTTTATTTTTCATTTTTTATAACGAATGTCAGTGTTTGAAGAAACACTGAACTAATCAGGTGGTAATCAGTTTGGTTTATGTTCCTTGCATAATGGTTAATCTTCTCTTGGATTCCTGAGCTCCTTGCTGACCGTGTTTTAGCTGCAAAACAGAACACCGTTACTCGTTAAGAGGGGAATGTGGGGGATTCCCTCTTAACCAGGCTCCGGCGTGAGAATAAGCGACTGGGCTCTGGAGAATAAGTAATGAGTGAGAGTAGAGGGAATGGAATGTTTTCACCTGTAGAGTGAAGGTCTCTATTTATAGCCGGAGAGGTGTAAGAGGATATGGGCTGATGGGCCTTGGGCCGGAAGTCGACAACTTGGGCGATATGCTCCTTGTCTCACTTGTTTCGACCGTTAGTGGCTTCTGGGAGTTCTTCGGTGCTGGCGCACAATGATTGGAGCCACGTGTCGTGGTTGCCGGCCTGGCCGCCGTCCTGCCATTAGCAGGTAAGTGGAGATCGTGGGACAGTTGTCTCTGCCCTATGATTGGTGCCACATAGGCGTCTTTAAGTACTTTTTGTCTCCTGCATGTCAGACGATCGTGGAGCACGATTGCGCAGGAACAGAAGGACCCTGATTGGCCCTTTTATTCTGCCACTTGTACGTTGTGTACTATCTGGAAAGGCCTCGCGCCGTGGTCACGCACGATTCTTGCTGAGCACGCTATTATCATGCGCGCGGCATGGGCTTTCAGATGTCTCTTTTAGAATACCAAGTGTTGTTAACTGGAGTTTACTCTTCTGTGATCCTCGCGCGGCGTTGCATAGGCATGTTTTAGCTCGCGCGAGGTTGGTGATCAAGAAAAATGGTGATTAAGGAGTATGGTCCCGCGCGACCTTGCAGGGGGTTGCGCGGCTTTTTGGGACCATACCCCTTCAAGTCCCCCCAGTCCAGTGCTGCACCATGCGCATGGCAAGTGGTTGGAGCTCTGGACTTAAGAAAGTAGAATAATGCTTTTTGCTTTTGTAGACGGCGCGCGTGTAAGTTGTTAATTACTACGGCGCGGCTACCAGGCTTGTTGTTGGATTGTTCATGAAGTTTCTAATGATTTTGGGCGGGAGAAACCTCGAAGTTTGAATTCTGACAGGTGGGTGAAAAAGTCGCGGTTGGTGACGTTTGAGTTGACCCTTGACGGTTGTCATCAACTTGTCGCTGACGGTTCAGATTTTCGTCAGGAGAGTGAGGCCCACGCGCGCGTGGTAACCGTCACTCCGGGAAACACGCCTTACGTGTCGCTCTCTGGTTGGCCTTGCTTGCGGCGATCTCGGCACGGTTACCCATCGCATTAAATGCGATGGGTATATATATCCCGAGAGATATGAGGCTCATCACTTTCTTGCTTACTATTCTTCTCTCTCAAATCTCCTCTGAATCTTCAAGATTTTGAAGAACGTTGTAGCAGATCATCAAGCAGAACACTCCAGACCTTTGTTTTATTCATCGATGGCTGAAGAGCATGAGGATATCCCCGGAGAAGAAGGTCCTGTGCCTGTTCTCCGGTGGGACTTGGGGCTTTTCGAACAACTTTCCCGCAGTTTCCGGTTTCCACCGGAGTGGGATGCCCGGTATCCGGATCAGAACCAAACGGCCGCTGATGCACCACCGGGGTACATCACGTTGTTTGAGGACTTCTTTCATCAGGGCAACTTCCGGCTGCCGGCGACTCACTTCATGGCTCATGTTCTTCAGTATTATGGGTTTCATATATCTCAAATGAGCCCACCCGGGATGGTTCGGGTTCGACATTTCGAGTTCCTGTGCTGGGCTCATGGCACCGAGCCAACCGTTGATAAATTCCGGGTTTTCTACACACTTCAGAGAAACATGGGTTTCTATTCCTTCGCTAGCCGAGGCGCGGCGAAGAAGATACTGTTGAACCCTCCCAAGAGTTTCCATGATTGGAAACCAAAGTTTTTCTATATTCGGGAGGAGGTTGTTCCGGTGCCCATGACGTTTCGCGCTTGGACTGAACCGATTGTTAAGGAAGACTTGCCAATCCCCAAAACCGAGGCTTGGTATCGGGATCTTTCCCCCACCCCTAACCGGGTGTTTGGGGAGAATGTCTTGGTGGCGGCGCGGATGAGCGACCAATGGCCCCCTGATAGCAAGGAAGTTCCTATCCTGATGATCGATGATAGAGGTTAGTAATTTCTTTATCGTTATTGATTCTTTTTCTTTTTGTAGCTTGATTTTTGTTTGTGTGATTTGTCGTGTAGAGGCGCGCTTATATCAGGCTGCCTTCGCCGCTTTTGGCGGTAGAATGGGTGTGCGCCCGCTTCGAGACGGGGAGCAATACTGGTATTACCAAATAAGGGATAACTTTATGTATCCTGTTGCTGATGCGTTCACCTTGCCGCCTACTGGAAACGAAGGTGCGCACATACCGAACCCTCGTCCTTTGCGCTCTGTGACTTCTGCTGGGAAAGAGGTTGTCTATCTTTCCAGCGAGGAGTCTGTAGGATCTTCGAACGGAGAGTTAAGTTCGTGGTCTAACGTCTTTGCAGGTGTGTTGCGCGACTTGGGTATTGACCCAGAAGAGAAGAAGAAGCCGGTGAAGAAGAAGAAGGATGCTGAGGTGACCAGCAAAGGTGCTGGTGGTAGTCGCGCAACCACTGGTGCTAAAGGTATTTTTCGTCTCCATCAGAGTGACTTGAGAGATTTCGTGATTGTTAGTGACTCACTTGAAGGTTTGCCGCGCGCAGGCGTAAAGAAGACTGGAACCGTTGGGTCAGGGAGCGCGGGTTCTCTGATTCCGGATGCTGGCGATACTCCTTCCTCTGGTGTGCATGAGGAGGAGGAAGAAGAAGAAGAAGAAGAAGAAGAAGAAGAAGAGGATGCTGCTGCAAGGTTGATCAGCAGAAAGAGGGTTAGGAGTGAAACTACCGCTGGCGTCTCTGCTGCGCCCGGAGCTGGTGAGGTTCCCCTGATTGGGAAGCGGAGCAACTTGCGCTCGCTTTACAAGGTTTCACCGGGTAGGTTCTTTAGTTGCATTATCTTGTTATTTGCACCATTTTCAACATGGTTGTATTTTGCAGAGGTTAAGAAGACAACTCCAGAGAAGGGTGTGGTCTTCATAGATCCGGTAGAGCCGGTACATAAGAGGCCAAAGGTTACTGTTAAATCTTCTAAGGCTGCTGGTGCTGAGACTGCCAAAGGCAAACATGTTGCTGAGGGTGATAAAGCGAAGGTTATTGAAGATAAGAAGAAAGCTGATGAAGAGCGCAAGAAAGCTGATGAAGAGAAGAGGAAGAAGGCGGAGGAGGAGAAACAGAGGCAAGCCGAGTTGGCTCGGAAGGCTGAGGAGGAAAAGAAGAAAGCTGCTGAAGTGGAGAAGGAGAAGCAAAAGGCTGTTGAAAAGCCTGGTGTTGATTCTTTGAGGGATACCGGTGCTGCTGCCATCACTATACAGGATAAGGCGCAGGGCCCGGAGGTTTTGAGTGCTGCGGGATCTACAAGGTCCCATCAAGAGAGGAGGAAAGAACCTGAGGTTGAAAGACCTGTCCGCCATGCTTACGTTTCTAGTGGCGCGAGCTCTGGTGGCGCTGTGGGTTATAATCCGCAAGCTATCGGGGCCAAGGATACTATTGGAGATATCTATTATAAAAGCTATACCGAAGAGGAACGCGGTAATGCCCCCCACCAGGCTCCCTGGAGTTTGAGGCAGAAGGACACCTTCCTAGAGTTTGGTCCTTGCCGCGATTGGTTCTTAAACTCTTTCACCCCTGGTGAAGTTAATAGGCAGAAGGCGAAAACTCATGAGACGCTGTACCGTACTTACATGCTTGGGGAGGCGAACGCTCGCGCTGCTAATCATCAAATTGTCCGTGAGTGGCGGACAATGGTCAGGGAGCGGGCGGATTGGGAGAGGTATCGTGAGCGTTCGTTGAAGCGTATAAACGAATTTGAGAAGTCAAAAACCGCCCTTGATGAAGAGAAGGCGAAGTTTGAAGCTGATAAGAAGGCTGAGGATTGGGGGCGCGAGGGCCTGAAAAACAAGCTTCATTCTGCTGAACAACAGCTTGCAAAGGAGAAAGCTGAGTTCAAGCGCATATGCGCGAAGGATAATGAGCGCGCGGCTGCAGATCGTAACAAGATCGTCAACCTTGAGGCTAAGGTTGTGGAATTGACGGCGGAGGTTGAGGGTGTGCAGGCTGTTAAAGCTGCTAAGGCGGAGCTTGAGGTTTGTACAACTTAACACCTTTTCTTCCTCTGTTTTGTCTGTATTATATCCTAACTTGTCCTTTGTAGGTTGAGCTTGCTGATGCGAAGGTGCAGCTGTCTGGTAAGGACAAGGATCTCAAGGCCAAGGATGTGGAGATCGCCGAGCTAAAACGCCGCCTGCGAGAGCAGGTTGATAAAAGCGAATCCTTGGAGATCGATTTGGAGGCTGAAAAGTCTAAGGCTGCCTCAGCTGAGGAGGCGAAGCTTAGGGCCGAGGAAGCTCGTGATGTTAGTACTACAGCTCTTAATGTAGCGCAGACTAACTATGCCGAAGCTCAGGGTATCGTGGATACTCTTGTCTCTGATGCCGAGTGGCTGCGCGGTCGTGGAATGGTGCTGGTATGATTCCTCTTTTAACTTTAATTTGATTTATTTGGACTTGTTGGCTAAAATTTTGAGCTTCCTGTAGATGGCCAACTCCATTCTGAATGCTGGTGAATTGGACAAGGCTGTTGCGGCCGTCATAGATGCTTCTCTTGCCGTTGGTCATCGTAAGGGCTATGTCGAATGTGCGCAACATGCGTCGGTTATGCTTGGACAGGAGTTCGACACTAGCCACTGCTCGGTGACTGAAGAAGCTGAGGCTGAGCTAGCTCGCGCGGAGCATGGTTATGATCATCTATCCATTCCAGTGATGGACTTGGTTACTGATGCACTGAAACATGATGACTGGTGTCTGCGGCTGAAGAATATCCTTGATCCACCAGAGACTGTTGAGCTATCGGATGAGGAGACAACTGCGGGTGGAGGTGGCGACGGGAAAGGTGATGGTGAAGGTGATGGCGTTAAGCCTGGCGGTGATGGCGATAAGCGTGATGATAGCGGAGATGATGAATTCGAATAGATTTATCAGCAGGCTTTGTGCCTTGTAAAAATTTTAGTAGGTTTCCGATGTAACTTGTTGCGCTGGCGCGCTTTTATTTAATGAATGACATTGTGTTTTCCTAACCGTTGCGCAGTTGCGCCTTTTTAAAGAGTATGTTTGCTTATTTTCCCGTTACAATTATTGCACTGTTGCTAGAAACTTTGGTTAAGTTAGCGCGAATAAATGTAAGAGAGGCTCATGTGCGAGCGTAACTGGAGTGTTTTCGTGCTAATCAGAAGTTTAACATGCATTTGTAACGAAATAAGTCGGATAGTGATAAAAGAGCATGTCGTATGCTTTTCATTAATTTCGTAGGCGCTTAGGCCGAGATACATTGCTTGTAACTTAGGCTCGTAGCCGATATAAAAAGTAAAAGGGCGCGTGGCCGTCATTAGTGAGTAAAGGCGCCGGGCCTTCATAGTCATATATAGCATTTGCGCAGTTGTTGCGCATTCCACGTGCGCGGGATGATGTGTCCATCCAGGGTGCGCAATTTGTAAGCCCCTTTCCCTAGAACCTCGTGCACCAAGTATGGGCCTTCCCATTTAGGTGCTAACTTTCCTGGGCGTTCGGCGTTTGAGGCTTCGTTATCTCGAAAGACATGTTCCCCTGGAGTGAAGGTACAGATGCGGACTCGCGCGTTGTAGTACCTCTCCAGTTGTGTTTTGTACTTGGCTTCTTTGATACGCGCGATTTCGCGCCTTTCTTCTAGCAAGTCCAAGTCAAGGCGACGCTCTGCCTCGTTGTCGATTGCGTTGACTGCTGTCAAACGCGGAGAGGGCAGGCCAACTTCCGCCGGGATAACCGCTTCTGAGCCATAGACTAGGCTAAAAGGGGTCTCGCCGGTACTCGTTTTTGGCATGGTTCGGTGAGCCCACAAGATACTTGGGAGCTCGTCTACCCAGCCTCTTCGTTTAGTGCCCAGTCGGGCCTTGATCCCTTCGACGATACACTTGTTCACACTTTCAACCTGCCCGTTGCCTTGAGGGTGCGCAACGGAGGAGAAAGTGTGTTCGATTTTCATCTCCTTCATCCAGTTCTTGAGGTCATCGGATGCAAAGTTAGTGCCGTTGTCTGTTACTATCTTGAGTGGGAGGCCAAACCTACAGATGATGTGTTCCCAAATGAACTTGCGCACCATCATGGCTGTAGTTGAAGCAAGGGCTTTGGCCTCCACCCACTTTGTGAAGTAATCGACGGCTACTATTATAAACTTGACGGCGCCGGGAGCATCTGGGAAGGGTCCTACCATATCGATTCCCCACTGCTGAAAAGGCCAAGCAGTTGATACGGGGATTAGATCGTTCTTGGGGCGCAGGGTTTTCGGAGAGTGCCGCTGACAGGAGTCGCATTTGCGCAGCTCCTTCAGGGCATCAACGTGCATCCCTGGCCAGTAATACCCGGCGTTCATGATCTTCGCAACAACCATGCGTGGTCCCGCATGTATGCCGCAGATTCCTTCATGAATCTCTCTTATCAGATAGTTCGCGTCTTGAGGGTCCACACAGCGCAGGAGTGGTCCCAAGAAGGACTTTCGGTATAAGATACCGTCATTCATCTCGTACTGCAGAGCTTTGTTCTGAATTTTTCTTGCCTCTGCCTTATTCTCTGGGAGTATTCCTTCTTTCAAGTACTGAATGATGGGGGTCATCCAGGATGGCTGCCCCAGCTCTATCACATTGACTTGTCGCAACAAAACTGACGGGTTCTTGAGTACCTCAATCCTTACATCTTTGGCAAGATGTTGGAAGGAAGTTGAGGCAAGCTTGCTCAAGGCGTCGGCTGGTTTGTTTTCGGAGCGGTTGATGTGGATGACTTTGTGAGACTTGAATTGTTGAAGCAATTCTTTTGCTTGTTCCAGATATAGGGCCATGACTTCACCCCTTGCATCGTATATACCGTTGACTTGGCTGGCTATCAAGAGTGAATCAACATGCGCATGTAGATTTTTAGCTCCCATTTTGATGGCGAGGCGTAAGCCTGCCAGAAATGCCTCGTATTCTGCCTCGTTGTTGGTGTTTTTGAAATCCAACTTGATGGCGTAAGTGAATTCGTGGTTGTCGGGGCTTACTAGGCGCAATCCAGCTCCCGCGCCATCTTCGTTTGAAGCCCCATCAGTATAGAGCATCCAAGTCTCGCTTGTCGTGTCTTTCACCGGGGTTTCAACAAGCTCGCAATCCTTGATTTTATCGGCTGGGACTTCTGTGATGAAGTCCGCTAGAACTTGGCCCTTGATGGCTGGGCGCGGCCGGTACAGAATGTTGTGGCCTCCCAACTCGATTGCCCATTTGGCGAGCCTTCCTGATGTTTCTGGTTTCTGAAGTATCGTGCCGATATGAAAATTGGTAAGTACGGTGATCACATGCCCTGTGAAATACCTGCGCAGTCTTCGAGAAGCATGTAGCAGCGCAAGAACCAATTTTTCCATCGTGGAATATCTCGTTTCCGGGTCAGTGAGTACCCTGCTGACATAATAAATTGGAGTTTGAACTCCATTTCTTTCCACTAATAACACCGACCCTACTGCCTTATCGGAAGAGGATAAGTACAATACGAGTGGCTCTTTTTCGAAAGGCGCGGTTAGGGTAGGAAGTTCGATCAGACATGCTTTCATCTGCTGGAAAGCCTTTTCTGCGTCGGGTGTCCATTTGAACTCTTGCTTCTTGACACAATTGCGCAGTGTGCTGATAAAAGGGTACGACTTCGCGGCGTGATTTGACAAAAAGCGGTTAAGCGCGGCTAGGCGGCCGGCCAACCGTTGCATTTCTTTGATTGTTCGAGGCGACGGCATCCGTTCTATTGCCTGAACTTTTTCTGGGTTCACCTTGAAGCCGCCGTTAGTGACTATGAAGCCTAGAAACTTCCCCTCTTCCATGCCAAAAGAACATTTGGCTGGATTCAACTTCATGTTTACGCTGCGCAATGAATTGAACGTTTTCTCGACGTCCTTCAACATTTGGTCCTCTTCGGGACTCTTGACCACTAGATCATCGATGTAAACTTCAATATGCTTTCCGATGTCACCTGCGAAGGTCTTGTCCATCAATCGCTGGTATGTGGCGCCAGCATTTTTCAGGCCGAAAGGCATCTTCGTATAGCAAAAAATCCCCAGATCCGTGCGAAAGGCTGTTTTGTCTTCATCCTCGAGCTTCATTTGAACTTGATGGTACCCCTTGTAGCAATCCAAGAAGCACTTCCATCTGTATGGCGCGAGAGAGTCTATCTTTTTATCGATCTCAGGCAAAGAATAGCAATCCTTAGGGCATGCCTTGTTGAGATCGGTATAGTCGACGCACATTCGCCATCCGCCGCTAGACTTTTCTACCATTACAGGGTTCGCCACCCAACTCTGATAACGTACCTCGCGCAGGATGCCAGCCTTAAGTAACTCGCAAACTTGTTCGTTCATTGCTTTCGTCTTGTCTGCCCCTAGGCTGCGCCTTCTTTGAACTTTCGGCTCAACCGAGGGGTAGGTGTTTAAACAGTGCTCTGTGATGTCGCGCGGGACTCCGGTCATGTCGGCCGGGGTCCAGGCGAAAATATCCATGTTCTTTGTTAAAGCGCGTAATGAAATCTTCCAGATCCTCATTATCTCTTCGCCAGATATCTTCAACTTCAGCTGTGTCGCGCTGGTATCGCCTTTGCTGACTGAAGTGACTCAGAAACTGAGTTCTGAAATCTACCCATGATTTTATTTTGCCCGGAGGAAGGCTGTCGAACCAGGCGCGAGCAGCCCCGGTTAATGTTTGGATAAACAAATGGCACCACATGGGCATGTTCCAACCTCCCATGCAGCCCACGCTAGTAAATACTCTGACGTGATCGTCTGGATCAGTCAATCCATTGAACTTTCCGACGGTCGGAGGCAACTTTTCTCTCTTGAGCGGCGCTAACGCTATCTTTGGAATGAACTTTGAGTGCTCTATAGCTTCTTCTGGTCGATAGGCGAGGCGAAAGTCGCGCTCTGCCTCCTCGGTATAACCAACGTGTTGCCTTGGTTTGTAATACTCATGATTTCTTTGCAAACGAGTGAAGACCGAAGATTCGTCATCGTTTTCCCAGGTTGGATCATTGGGGTCAGTTTCTTCCCACTCATCGTTCATGTTGCGCGGTGTGAGCCGGCTATGAACTGGGCCCCTTCGGGAATGTGACTGTTCGTCATAGTAGCTTTCTGTCTCCCCCCGCGTATCGCGCGTATCCTGTACGCTTGGTCTTCGGGTAGGGGGAGGTCTATTGGCTCTTCCTTGGATATGTTGTGGTGGTGGCATCGGGCGCGGCCCGTGGCTTGGGCCGGTTGGTGTAACCAAGGAAGGTTCTGCCGTTAAAACTGCTTGTTGCGCGCTCAAAGATTGATATGCCGCGTTGATGGTGGCGAGTTGCTTGGCGTACCATGAGGCTGGGGTTTCGCCCTCTGGTAGCCCCAATAGCGCTGAGATATTCTGTGGTGGAGCTGGGTTCGATGGTCCAGCACCGTTGTTTCCTGGGGTGGTTTGATTGATGCGGGTGAAGCTCCCGCGAGGACCCCCGGTGTTGGCCATCTCGATCTCGCCGATTTCTTCAACATGTTGGGGTTGGATGTGTTGATTATCCACCCCCAAAGCTGCGTTAGGGTCTGCTCCGAGACCAACAAATTCAGGAATGATTCCTTGACCAGCCATGATCGAAGGAAGAAAAGCAATGAAAACTCAGGAAATAAGAAGATGCAGGTGGTTTGTAGAAAAAATCGGTGGGCGCCAATGAAGAAACACTGAACTAATCAGGTGGTAATCAGTTTGGTTTATGTTCCTTGCATAATGGTTAATCTTCTCTTGGATTCCTGAGCTCCTTGCTGACCGTGTTTTAGCTGCAAAACAGAACACCGTTACTCGTTAAGAGGGGAATGTGGGGGATTCCCTCTTAACCAGGCTCCGGCGTGAGAATAAGCGACTGGGCTCTGGAGAATAAGTAATGAGTGAGAGTAGAGGGAATGGAATGTTTTCACCTGTAGAGTGAAGGTCTCTATTTATAGCCGGAGAGGTGTAAGAGGATATGGGCTGATGGGCCTTGGGCCGGAAGTCGACAACTTGGGCGATATGCTCCTTGTCTCACTTGTTTCGACCGTTAGTGGCTTCTGGGAGTTCTTCGGTGCTGGCGCACAATGATTGGAGCCACGTGTCGTGGTTGCCGGCCTGGCCGCCGTCCTGCCATTAGCAGGTAAGTGGAGATCGTGGGACAGTTGTCTCTGCCCTATGATTGGTGCCACATAGGCGTCTTTAAGTACTTTTTGTCTCCTGCATGTCAGACGATCGTGGAGCACGATTGCGCAGGAACAGAAGGACCCTGATTGGCCCTTTTATTCTGCCACTTGTACGTTGTGTACTATCTGGAAAGGCCTCGCGCCGTGGTCACGCACGATTCTTGCTGAGCACGCTATTATCATGCGCGCGGCATGGGCTTTCAGATGTCTCTTTTAGAATACCAAGTGTTGTTAACTGGAGTTTACTCTTCTGTGATCCTCGCGCGGCGTTGCATAGGCATGTTTTAGCTCGCGCGAGGTTGGTGATCAAGAAAAATGGTGATTAAGGAGTATGGTCCCGCGCGACCTTGCAGGGGGTTGCGCGGCTTTTTGGGACCATACCCCTTCAGTGTTGTACCAATATTGTAATGATTCGAATCAATAACGATCATATTCCCATCACAACATTGGGGAATTCCAGTAGCTTATATTTAAGTAGTAAAAGAAAATAAAAAAACAATAAAAATTGTTCATTGCTTTTTGAGCCACATCAAATACCGAAGAGAATGATGCATTGGGTTGTTGATTTTTTTTTTTTAAGTTAGTAAGACTAGAGGGTATGGTGAGGGCTATCCACATGAGGATGGGCCGTCACGTAAGCGCCACATCACCGGCTCATAGAGGATGAGTCTCCTTTACTTTTGAGGGGGATGGAGGATGGGGCTACCCCACCTAAATATTTTATAATTTTCTATGTTTTTTTTATTAACTTAATAAAAACTTTATAAAAATTAAAAAATACAACATAAAACAACATAAATAAATTTATTTCATAACATAAAAAAAATTACATTTCCTAAAAAAAAAAAAAAAAACCTACGACGTCCATTTTTTCTTCACCTCTTCCTTCATCCTCCGATACACCTCTCGTTCATCCTCCGGAACCGAGTCGAGATCCAACCTCATTATCCTAAAATCCTCCGCTCGAGCATAGTCGGCCGACACGTTTTTCTTGTGACTATATTTTTCGGCCGCAAAGTCTTTAAACGAACGGAATTCGGAAATCAACTCGTCCATTTTCGAAGACGCCTTCGAGCCGCCACCTCCACCCGAGCCGCCACCTCCACTCGAGCCGGCCCCTTTGCGCTTTCCGGCCGCCTCTTTTTTTTGCTTTGTCCCTTCCGCCGGGACGTTCGATCTCGTGAGCGGGCAACGCATCCTCGTCATATTCCGGTTCGTCGTTTATGTCGATTTGACAACGAGCGGTGGAGCCTCCCGCACTATAACTTCCGGACTCGGAAGTTTTAGTCCGTTTGGCGGTTGCGACCTCATTTGGAACCGGCGCCCATTTAGGTTCTTTCTTTAAAATGTTCCATGCTCGGAGGTGCGGGAAAGGCGGATTTTTTGCTTCCCATTTAGCCATCGCAAGGTTAAGAACGTCCTCGTCGCTACTCCCACTAGGACGATTGATGTAAAGTGGGTTATAAATCCCGATAAAATCATTCACGCACTTGTTCATTTTCCGCCACTTGCCCGATACGGAATCGAGATCACGGGCCGGGCCTTGCTCCATAAGCTCGTTAAATCTATCCGTACATGCCTTCCAAAAACTAGAACCCGTTTGATTGTTCCCTAAAATTAAAAAAAATTGCATTAGTAAAACTAAAAAATAAATATTTTTAAATTTAAATTAAAAAAATTTAACTTTGGTTCATACCGACAATCGGGCAAGTTGAGGCCTTAACATACGCAATTGCTAGCGCCTCCTCCTCTACTTTTGTCCACTGTCTCGGCTTTGCTCTCGAACCGCTTTTTTTTGCGGTGTCGGGTTCGGTTTCAACCGCCTTCCCCTTCCCCGTGTTTTTTTTGCGCTTGAGTTCTTTAGGTGGCGATTCGGGGACGACTTCATCATCGTCAAGTTGAACCGAGGGTTGCGGTTGGGAAGTTGGCGGTTGCGATTGGAATTGATCAAGTTGAACCGAGTTGCGTTGCATGAATTGTTGGAGTGCTTGGTATTGTTTTGAACTTGGGACATTTGGGAGAAGGCGTTAGGTGATTGTTGGAAACCCGAAAACGTAAATTGTGGATTCCCCCACGAAGGATCCATAGCCGGAGTGTAAGCGGGACTCGAAAAAAAGTTAGAATTGTTCGGGTTGGGGTTGTTTGGGTTGAATGGATTCATGATGGTAAAAAAAAAATGGTATTTTTTTTTATAAAAATGGATGAGAATAGGAGAAGAATGGGAGAAATAGATGTGAATGGTATAAAAAAAATGAATGAAGTTGATACACATTTAAAGTGAAAAAGGTAATTTTTTTTTATTAAAACTATCCGTTAGTAACGGATATATTTTTGAAATTTGGGCCATCGACTTCGTCTGTGGGGAGCTGGATTCGCCGGACCGGAACCAGGGGGCGGTGTGGGGGACCGGCGCCGGGCCTCGCCGGGCCTAAGCCGGCCCCCATACCGCTTAGTCTAATGGTTGTTTAAAGGTTTTAAATTAATTATGGTATTTGATAAGTAAAGTAAAACATTTTATATAAAATCACTTGGTGTTTCGGTTATTGAAGTGCAAAGAATGGCATAGACGGGTGTAATAAGGGGCTAGGAGGTAATATTGTAAGGGATTAACAATTTGTTAAGTCATTTTAATTATATTTTTTGTATAGCATAATATATATTTTATGAAGTCATTTTTATAATAATAATAATAATAATAACTACTATGTAAATATATATCTAATATATTGAATAAAAATTATATTAATAAAAAGCTAGTTTAGGCTTGAGAGCCAGTTTGACCTCGATAAAGTAAAGCTTGGGCACGTTTATTAAACAAGCTTATTTTTAAGGCCACTCAGGTTTGAGCTCGTTTAAGTTTAGCTTAGCTCACGAGCGGCTTGACATGTTTAAACCCTTCATTTTGACCAAGAAAGTTAAAGAAAGTAACATTATTTTAATTAAATAGGGAGAGGTTCGTTTCTTCCCTTAGTTTTGATTAAGAAAGTAACATTTTAATTCAAACAATGTACGCTTATTGTTTTTAATTTCCCTTTAACATGGTTTAAACATGTCATGTGGAGAAAGAAAATTAACAATTCAAGATTCTACTTAAATGTAGTAAAACATTAAAACAAATATTTCTTCTACTTTAAGAAATCAAGGGTGATAGCGTTTGTGGTGGCTGCCACAAATAATGTTAGTGTTCGTTAATATGGAGTTAACCTAGCTCATAGAAGCACATGTCTCTTACTCTTAAAAGGGAAGGTCTTAGGTTTAAATCTAAGCATAAAGGAATAATTTATAATTATTAGTGTAAAAAAATAAATTAGCCATTCGAAAAAAAAAACGTCAATGTTCAAAGATGTCACGACAAATTTGAGGGCAAAATAAGTACAGATTTGAACGAGAAACACCTACGAGAATGGAGACCATACTTGAATATAGTTTTTATATTTACAAGAATACACATAGAGGTGTAAAGTGACCTTCTTGAAAATGGGTCCAGAATCTAACTTCTTGATACCATAAGCCCCCTGAACTTCTCTTCCCTTGCTTTATCATGTTGCAGATGTTAGTCTTAAATCAGCTTACCACAATATTAATATAAAAGAAACCACAATCACTTTGGCAAGTTTGAAATATATTTAGTAGTTGTCCGAAAACACTTTTTTTCTAATATTTTAGTATTTTTATATATAGTTATTAGTTAGTGTGTCATATATGACTAATAAGAATAAGTTTCAAATAATAGAGTGATTTAATAGGTTTTATTCTTTTAATATACACAAGTCTTCAATATACAGCAAAGAGAAATAAAAAAAATTGGATCAACTGACTCATAAGTAAATAAGTCGAAATGAAGTTAACCATTTACAAAAAAACATTTGTAGTGAGTCTCCTTAGGTAAATGTATAATACCTTTTAACATCTTTTTTTGTGAACGGCTGACAGGAACATCCTTTATTTTTTGTGAACGGCTGACAGGAACAACTATTGACTAGGTTTCGCACACGATCCTGGAACAGCAGTGATTCTGGAATAACAGTGCCAGGCTTTAAAGTCATTTGACTTTTTTTAGCGTTACTCATAAGATATGAAATAGAAGTTATATCAATGAAACTATAAGTAAATAGGTCAAAGTTAACATCTATACAAAATAACAGTGCCTGGTAGAGATTGAATCAAAAGAGATGATGAAAACAAAGCTGTAACTATATTGATAGAATGAAGAAGACGATACACAATAATACCCACCGAAGTGGTCCAAGGCTAAGCCCTTCTCATGCACAAGGCAATGAGCCTAATCACTAACTAATTCCCTTCCTATCCTTCACTAATGACTAATGCCTTATTTATAGAAATAGAAATACACTTTACCCCCTCCTATAATAGACAAGTGACAATTAACTATAAACCAGAGTATGATTCCTATCATTACTCCCCCCTTCAAAACAGTCTTGCCCTCAAGACTGGGAATAACAACTGACTCGTCATCCAAGCGTAGATTTCCTCGAGAGTGTCTCAGGTGGTCGAGGCTGCCCATGCACCACCCAAAGATGACTAGTGGGAATCATTTCTCCCTTACAACCTGAGCGTCGAAAGTAGAATTCGAGCGAAAATTTCCCCCTGTCAAAGGGAACTGAAATTGGGACAAAAACCGGAGGTTTTATCGATCCCAGACTTGTAGAGCCCAAATCCACAACCATTTTCTGCTGAATATGCAGGCCCACTATAGTGTCCAAGCCCAACTTTCCTTGCATACTAGCTGATGTAGCCCAATCAGCCGTGTGCGACCCTAAATACCCAGCGCCAAACGATGTAGCATCAGCCGAAACCATCGAAGACGGCAATTGAGAGCTGGAACCTGAAGAACGTGAAATCGTATGACCACACCAACGTGCTTCAGATCTGGACACGATTGCCTCCAATTGAGCTAATAGAGCCGAGCAATCACCAGACAAATCCCCATTGGAAGCAGATTTGAGACTAGAAGAAGTAAATACCTCACCGGAATCGACTCCCGAACCAAGCGAATCTGATAGCCCTGACTTTGGTGGAAGATCGGTGTGGTTTGTCTCCTGATCCTTCATCCAAGCGAGCATCACCTTATGAAATTCAGCGGATTCCGCCCGATACGCATCGAAGGTAGCAGCGATGGAATCCAATCGAGAAGACTGATTTGCCATATCATTCTGAAGCTTCTGAAGCAATTGATCCTGAATGTCCAAATGAGTAGAGATATTCACCATATTGGAGATTGTTTCAGAAAATAAAACGAACTGGAGAGATCTGGAACTCGAACAGGAACAGAGGGTGAAACCAGCGATTGATTTGAAATCGGAACTGAAATCCGAGAATGAATCTGGAAGAAGTGGAAACGGAAATTGATTTAGCAGGTGAAAAGGTAACCGGAATTTAATGAAATTGAAGCAGAAAAGAGGAGGAAGGTCGAGCAGATCTGAGATGAATTAGATCTGAGATCCGAAGGTGATACAGAGCCGAAAATTGGAAGAGAGATCTGATTGAATTTGGAATTGAGATCGGAACTAAATTGGATCTGAGATCTGACTGACACAGATCCGAGAAACGAAGATAAATCTGGATGAAATGGTGAACGATCAGAAGTAAAGCAGAAGAATAGCGAAAAAAATAAAACAGAGAAAGAAGGTGAAGCTGAATTGAGATGCTAATTTGAGGAAGCACCTGAAATTGAACGAATGGAGAGCAGAGTAGGCAGGTCGGACCAATGGTAGAGATTGAATCAAAAGAGATGATGAAAACAAAGCTGTAACTATATTGATAGAATGAAGAAGACGATACACAATAATACCCACCGAAGTGGTCCAGGGCTAAGCCCTTCTCATGCACAAGGCAATGAGCCTAATCACTAACTAATTCTCTTCCTATCCTTCACTAATGACTAATGCCTTATTTATAGAAATAGAAATACACTTTACCCCCTCCTATAATAGACAAGTGACAATTAACTATAAACCAGAGTATGATTCCTATCATCGTCGAATGACAACATGCTACTTACGTTGTATTTTAGGGTGTAAGAATAACTTTTAAAGTATACAAATCACCTCCATTTAATCATCTTGCGTTCTTTGTGGTTTCTTCCTGCAATGATAAAGAAACTAAAAGTTAAGGTTCTTAATGTTGTGTGTGTTTTGGAGACCCAAAAAGGTTCCAAAGAAAAAAAATATTGCAAATTTATAGCATTCGCGATTTCAAAAAAGTTTGGAACTTGTTTCGTGTCATATTTCAAAAGAACACGGCGACTTTTTGCTAACCAACACCTACCTTTGACCATTTGACCAAAGGCTATCATCACCAGACTCCCAAAAACCAAAACCAAAACCAAAGCTGCCGCAACCCTACTGGAAATCCAGCGAGTTCCTTGATGGCTGGACGGAACGCCCTCCTGCAAATTGAATTTTAATAGAACCTTGGTTAATCTTTTATAAATTTTCTTAATATAAGAAGAAAGTTTTACTATTAGTTAAATGTCTTAAATTCATTTTTATAATAATTTTACTAGAAAACTTCCCAATTTTTTTATTTACAAATTCATGGAATAGTTGAAAAGTATAATACTAATGGGACAACAATACAAGTTATATGTAGCAAGTTGAATACACCAATAATTGTATGGTAACGGTTTTCACAGGGAAACTTCAAAAGGATAACTGATGATCATTTAATAACCAAAGGTCACAATTTCAACCCATTTGTATTAAAACGGATCATTTTGAACTATATTTTCTTGAAAACCGTTGAAAAGGATATAAATAATTACAATGAAGATTGCATTATCACGTTTCATGTTAGAAAAAGAAAAAGAAATAAAATAAAACCTTAGCCTTCTTTTTTGTAGCTTTGTGTATCCGTTTCAGCTCTTTGGCTCTTGCTTTCCTTTTAGCATCCTTATTTGCCTTAAAAACAATTATATAAAGTTGGGTATTAGTAAACACAGGACAACAGTAACACTTCATATTTATACAGTATCTCAGATGTTATCAGAAACTGAATATATTATAGCCTAAAAGAGAAAAAAAATCATACAACACATAGATGAAACACTGATAATGCTACCTAAGCGGCAATATGAGCCCATTTACTTTTAAAATGGAAGACTCGGATCATGCTTTATCTAAAATGTGTCAAAAAAGAAATAACTAGAAGGGAATGGGTCACCCGAAACCCGTTCTGAGCAAACACGTTACGACCCGAACCAAAATAACCTTTTTTTTAAATCGACCCGTTTCGACCCGACCCGTTCTGACCCAAACCCGTTTTGAGCCGCAACCCAAACCCACCAACCCGACCCATTTGCCATGCCTGTCAAAAACCTTTCAAAGGGACTATAAAGCGTGAGCTGCCTAAACCAACCAGCCTGGCCCAATGACCCATTACGCGACCCACCCATCAACCCATCTAGCCACCTCTAAATGTGGCGATTTCAGACTACTATACACAATCAAGTATATAAATGGGCAGGAACAATATAGACAAAACTATACACTGCAAAAGATACCTGCTTTACGTTCTGAGATTCTTCCATTTCTTTTGTTAACGGGCTGGGAACTTTGGCAGCTTGCCAATCCCACGTATCCGGGTTCAACGCCATAAAACGTCTAAACGTATTCCTTACTTCTTTACCAGCTGCAAGCCTATAAGCAGTCCGTCCCCTTTCATCTATAACACAAGGATCAGAACCTTGTTCTAGTAGTTCCAGAACTTTCTCTGCATTTCCAGCTTTTGCTGCTTCATGTAAAGGCAATGACATATGCACTCTTTGCACATTTTTAACAAGATCATCTTCTGAAAGATTCTCAATTTCCAGGTTATTATTTGTGTTTTCTGTGACAAGTGTACTTGTTGAATCTTCTTTGATAACAGTGGATATTTCTTCATCTGGTTCAGTGGAGATTTGTGTCAATATTTTATATAACCGTTGAGCTTCTTTGAATGTTGGCCTTTGAACTGTTAATGGGATGTGTCTGATAACATGTTTCTGGCATCTGAAGCATGGATTTTCACCAGTAAATAGCTGTTTTCGGTTGTGTGAAGGAGCATGAATGAAAATAGCAGTAGATAGATCAAAATACGGCTTCCATGCAGTGAGTAGTTCGCGGATATCCTAAATGTTAAATGAGAATCAGTAAAAGAACTAAAAAACAATTACAGCATGCAAGAAATAAACGAAAGTGTTTGACAAATGCAGCCTTCTATGTTATGAAACTGCTATGCATTCACAAAGTCATCTATTTCATATTTGTTCTTTTATCTGTCTTACTTTGACTATATAGGTCAAAACAACAACCTTCCAAAAATGGAATATGTATGTATATATTTTAGTTTAAAAAAAAAAAATGTTAAAACATGCCTTGGTTAAAGCAAGTTCATTGTGCCGTCGAATTGAAGCTCCTGCAGAATGTGCAATATTGCCACCAGCATCTTCTGCCGATTGCTTCTTACCAGCTTTTGCCCTTACTACATATCTACGTGAAAAAGGTAGCATTTTTAGCATTTTTCCCAACTGACCGTATTTAGCTTGAAAGCAACAGAGCAGTTAAGTCATGTAACAGAGACCTACTAGTAGAAGTGAAACTAATAAGACTAAAACTGCATATTAGAGCCTATTGTCCTGATACCATATTATTTTATCTTGTGCACACTAAATATCATAAGAATAGTGACAATGAAGGAGGACTTGTTAGTCTATCATAAAGCATGAAAAAATATCATTCTTCCACCAGTTCATAGATTCCTACCTAAGTATTTTCTTTTTATATTTTTATGGTGGTGTTTATGAATGTCAAGATGTATTGATTTGGTTTGTGTTTTCATCTCAAATTGGTCAGATAACCAGAAACCATCCAAAAGTTCTCTCATAGTATTACTTTTACACATTTTGATCAATATGATATTATACTATACTACTATGGTTTACTTTCGTTGATTGTTAATTTGATATTACTTACTTTTAAGTTCTATACCTAATTTAATACATGTTTCTTAATGTGTAAGTATACCATATGCCAATGGTATTACTATATTTAGAAGGAGACGTCCTGAGCGACGCATGGGTATTATACTAGTTAAAAAGTGACGAAGTATGTGGTATGTCCAGTCAAAAGGAGATCAGTTTCAAGTTCCTAAGCAAACTTTATTTTGAAAAAAAAAAATTAAGTTGAACTCAAAATGTACCTAAAAATAGAATAGAACATTTAAGAAAAGGACGAACCTGTGGAATGTTTTGTGGGTGACAACAGTGTTTCCATCAAAGACGCAAGCACTTCCAGAATGAAATTGATTCTCCATTTGGCAGACGTATAGAAACTTTCTGTTTTGTAGTCACCATCAATCCCTTACTTAAATCATCATGGCCACCAGATTCTCTGTTATCTTTGTCTTCTGAACCTGATATACTTGATATAATATCATGATCATCCTCCTTGATAGTATCCTTCCCTGCAATACTTAGCTTTATCTGAGAAATAAAAAAGTACATTGTGAAACACAAATATTACACTAAATAACCAGTCACCCAACTCCCATAGTATTCCTCAACATTCAAGCAAAAATAAAAACTAAGGCTGCTTTCGGTAACAAATTTATATAACTTTGAGTTATTATTATATAATTGTTTGTTATTAGCAGATATATATATTAGCTTTATTATTATGAGATAAGTCAAAGACTGAGAGTCCTATAAACATTATGGTATAGATTCTTGTTTTAAAACTCTATATGTACAGTCGGGCTTATGTCTTTAGAGTTGTAATTTTATTATGCTTAATATTAACCAATGATTATATATCACTAAGAGAGTTGGTTCTTTATATTTGTTTATTCTTATCAGAAGCCTCTATATTACATCATCTCATCAACAAAAACTATAATCTGTATGAAGATTGATGCCTACTGAAATATGTATATGTTTTTTTAAGTTTTAACCATTATCATGGTAATTTATTTCACAATTCAGGCTTCTTAGGTATAAAACAGAGACATACATTCTACATATATATCTAAACTGAGTCAAGGAATTGGTTAGCACCTATGTTGTCAACAGCCCTTCAGGCGCACACTTAGGCCCTCAAACAAGACGAGTTGCAAAGAAAGCGCCTTACAGCCATTCAGACGCTCCGGTAACGTTCCGGCAAGGTTCCGGTAAGATTTTAGCAAAATTCCGGTGCGGTTCCGGCCAAATTCTATTATTTCCGGTAAAAAGAATCTACAAATTCCAGCCAAACTGGTTTGAAATAGCCCTAAACAAACCTAAAACAAGTGTAAAATCCCTAAAAATGGTATGTTTATTATGCTATGTGCCCTGGTTTGCACTTTGATAAACACATATATTGGTTAGTACCTATATTGTCAAAACACCTTCGGTGCACACTTAGACCCAAGGCGTACCCTTCGGCAACTATGGTTAGTACATACATGACACATATAGTGAGCGATATATGGAATAAAAAAAGAAGCTGTAATTAAATTACAAATTCATGTAAAGAAACAGGCATTCTACTTAATAATTCGTTTGCATTCAAATTACCAGTAACACAATATTTAGCTCAAATTGTTCAAATACGCATTGTTTAGTCTCTATAAATAGCTAATATCGTAAAGTAAAACCAGCAACACTTGATGAAAAAAAAAATAGAGAATATATGATATTTAATTAAGTTAGGTTAAGCGAAGTTACATTGAATCTATGAAAATCAGACTTGAAGTGAGACCGCTGGTCATGAAGTGAATCAAAACTGTAATTACAGGTGTTACACGTCAGCCTCTCGGTATGAATAGTAAAATTCTTCTCCGACGTCGTTTCGATTTGGTGGGAAGAAGATGAAAGCAATTCAATGAAACGGAAGGAAGTGGTGAAGTTTGACGAGAGTTTGAAAATAGAATAGTGTCGTCGTTTAGGTTCGTCTGAATCGGTAACGGCGGCACGGTCGCCGGAAGTGAACTCCATTCGTCGTCTCCAGTCCAAGGGGGGAAGGTAACTGGTTGGAGTCGTCAGTCACATATAAGTTAGGCCCAGTCCAGTCCAGCATCTTAACAACTTAGGCCCAGTCACTTGAGTCCAATCTAATGACAATTAAGCAAGCCTCACCGTAACTTGGATTCTTGGGTCCTTTTTGGACTACTAGACGAGTGATCCAACATCATTATCCAATTTCTTTCTCTTACTATACAACAAACCTGATTTTGGACACGTGTCATTCATTGAACATTTGTAATTTCCTACATTTTCATACTTAATATTATTATTTACCAAATTAAAACTTTTTTATTTAGTTTACCCTTATCTCATATTTTATGAAAAAAAAATAATATCGATTATTCTATCTCTTATTTTCATATTGCATTTTTTTTTTAAATTTAGTTTGTACTTATCTTTTCCGTTCAAATGGGACAGAAGTAAAATTATTGGGTTTCACATTTGTAATTAGTTATTTTTTTATTAAGATGCTATCGTTCTATTTGCTCATGTTCAAAATGATCAGAAAAAAAAGCTCAGTTATTTTTGTTTCTAGGAAATCATAATCCTTTTATTTGATTCAATCATTCTAGAAGTTTTAAAACTAAAATATAATCTATCATAATCAAATTCACATTTCAAAACCCTCAAAATTTAACCATTCAATAATCACAATTACTCACACGTATAAGCCCATATATAATATTTCAAAACCCTCAAAATTTAACCATTCAATAATCACAATTACTCACACGTATAAGCCCATATATAATCTAACCTACTTTTAATAAAGGATTCCAATTAATTTTACGTGAAACTTATAAAGACTTTTTGTTATACACTTAATTTCATATATAATCTAATCTAACTTTTAATAATGTATATATGTGTGGACGCTCGGAGGGCAAAAGTGAAATTGCACTAATTTTAACGTTATTTCACTAAATTTGTGAAAATAACGTTAAAAGCGGCGGACGGTTAATCATGCATCATCATCATGTGGTGGCGTTGATAGCAGAAAGACAAAAGGGAACATGCACTAATCGGTCTTTGTCCCGATTGCTAAGTGTTATGTGCCTTATGTCCAAAGCTTAATGCAAAACTACTATCGAGTCGGGGGTCTTACTGAAAGCAGCCTCTACATCTTACTCTCCTCAGACCCTACCTTAGCTTTGCTATTTGTGGGATTTACTGAGTATGATGATGATGATGATTTAGTAAATATAGTTAGATTTATTCAACCCGTATAATACACGGGGTTTATAAAGATATAATTTTTTTTATTATTTAGTTTATAAAATTATATTTATCCAACCCGTGTAATATACAAGGTTACAAAATTACATTTATTTAACCCGTGTAATACACAGTGTTTTTAAAGATATAATTTTTTTTATTATTTAGTATATATAATTAGATTTATTCAACCCGTACATTACACGGGTTTTTATTATTTGGTATATAAAATTACATTTATTCAGTACAATACATGAGGTTCTTAGAGATATAATTTTTTTATTATTTAATATATAAAATTACATTTGTTCAACCCGTGTAATAAACGAGATTTTTAAAGAATAATTGTTTTAATTTAGGATATAAAATTATATTTATTCAACCCGTGTAATACACGGGGTTCTAACCTAGTACCATTGTAATTGTAATTTTCTTATTCGTAAGGCTATAATTAATTATGCATAACCTTCGTAAAGCTATAATTAATTATGCATAACATTATAAATAACATAAAACTAGTATTTATGACTCGTGCTTTGCAGCGAGACTGTTAAGTCGAACAAAAAATAAATGTAAAAATTGATGAATCACGCACGCACGTTACGGCGTGTTAACTTACAAAAATTAGACCGAAAAAGTAAAACATAGAAAAGAATAACTAAGTCGGCTTAGGACCCATGAGTTTCGAGGGAGCCGTTAAAACGTAAAAAGGTTGATGCAAAAACGTTGAACCACACGCGTGCGTTGCAGTGTGTTAACTCGCAAAATCTAGAATGGATCGTAAAACGAAAAATTTGTAAAAGATGTAAAATACAGGAGACCAGAGTTGAAAGTAGAAAAGTGTTAAGGTTAGAAATAGAAAATGTTTATGACAAATATGTAAAAGATGAAAACTATAGGGTTAAAAGTGTAAAATATGGAACCTACGACTGCAACCATTGTTTGTAAAAGATGAAAACTATAGGGTTAAAAGTGTAAAATACATCTCCCAGAGGGATGTAGCGGATCAGATCTAGCGAGTCATGTTCGGTCGTTTGGGCAGATCTTTGATCTGTATATTGCAAGAAAAAGAGATAAAGGAGGTAATCGGTTCGGTTTTGTTTCGATGCTTGATGTGAAAGATAAAGATGGAATGCTCAAGAACTTACGTAGTATTCGTATGGGAGAGAATAAGTTATGGTTCAACATTGCTCGATTTGTTTTAGAAGATGGGGAAATAAATAGTCAAGGAGATAAGTCGGGTCCTACAAAGAGTGGTAACATGAACTTGAAGGAAGGTGAAGGTCATCGAGTGACAGGTGAAAGGTCCTTCAAATATATGCTTGTTGGGAATCATTCGGATGTTAGGGCAGGAGCGGTTGAAACAGGTGAAAGGTCCTTCAAAGACATGCTTGTTGGGAAAACAATCTCAATTGATAGCAACGGCAATGCTTTTTCTTCATTACATGGGAGAGCAATAGTCGCAAAAATGATTGATATTGAAGCATTGAAAAACATTTATGTTACATTGAACGATATTTGTCCTGGACTAGGGAAGGTTCAATATCTTGGGGGTCTTGATGTATTGATTTCGTTTGAAGATTCGGAGGTGGCAGTGAACGTTCTCGAAGCGGCAAGAGATGTTGTGGACAAGTTCTCTATGATTCAAATATGGGAGGGGCAATCGTTGGGTTTCGAGAGAATGGCATGGTTGAAAGTGCAAGGTATCCCCTTGCACCTGCTAACCAATGAAGTGATTGACATCGTCGGAGGTATGTTCGGTAAGGTGGTTCACAAGGCAAATAGATCGGAAAACGACGCTGACTTATCTTTCGAGTACGTGGGGGTATTGGTAGGTGATGGAAAGCGGGTTTCTGAGGACATTGTTTTAAATTGGAAAAATCGAAAGTTCAGTGTTTGGGTGATGGAGGAACTACGGGATTGGATTGTTGTAACACCTCGAAAATTCACGTCCTATAATGTGTTGACACGTGTCATAAAGTCTGAACGTGTGAAAGAATGTTATAAAAGGACTAAAGTTGACAAACATGGAAAGTATGTGATTTTACGGGTTCTGAATGTCAACAGTGAATAAATATAATGTACATTAACCCTACACGATGCTCATACCTTCAAACGAATAAATCATGGATCATACGAAGCTAAAAGTGAGAGATTACAAACTACAGGGGCTAAATGTGTCAACATGTTGAAAGATATACCTCTGAGTGACCTTTTGACAAACCCGAAGCTTTGTAAATATTAATTATGCTCACTAGAATGCACGGTTCAAATTTCGTAAAGTTTCGTTAACGTATGAGAAAGTTATGATAAAAATTCGTGTGCGAAGGGTTAAAGCGTAAACGTTGGAAGTTAGGACTTTTCGGGTGACAATGAAGTTACCCGGGGACTTAACAAAGTGGGTATATGTTTTAAAGCCCTTATATATAAATTTCGAGGGTTCATAATGCAAAGGACAAGTGTCTATTCGAAATTTGAAGAGCCAAGGACCAAACTGCAATTTTTAGAAAGTTGTTTGGCTGAACTACATGGGCTCGCGTAGCGCGAGCCTGAAGGGACCTGCCGTCGCGCTACGCGACGGCCATATCTGGGCAGAATCCATATTTCATGCATAGGGGCTTGCTAGGTGCACTTGTAATCGATTTTAAACCGAATTTCCTCATCCCTTGACCCCTAAAACAACCCCTAAACACTAGAGACATGTGTTGATCAATTGTGGTGAGTAGTAGACTTAGTTGTCAACATGTTATGGTGATTACAAGTACTATATAAAGCCATAAGTTGCAACTTATTCTTCACAACCTTCATCTGCAATTCTTGAGCACTTCTGGAGCTTAGGAGCAGACCCAATACCTTCCTACTCGAGCTTAGGACTTGGGTAAGTATGCTAGACCTTCCTCGGTTTAGTTTTTGCTTAGTTATCAGCTTAAAAGTCAACCGTCGTAATTAACGGTTGACTTAACGATTAATCGCTAATGGTCCAGCGATTAGTCAAACTTAAAGTAGTTATAAGTTGGTAATTAGGTGGGTAATAAACCCCTAAAAAGGTTCCCCCTGATTCCCATTCTAATCAGGTCAAATGTCGGGTCAAACTTTTATTTAAAAAGTCAACATAATGCTTAAAATGTCGTTTATGCATAATTAGCTATCTAGAACATATATAACCTGTTTGATCATTGTTATAACTTAGTAATAAGTGTAAGAACATGTCCAAACATGTTCGACCCGACTATTTCCTGTTTAGACCCGGTTCGGAACCGAAAGTCACATAGTTTGACTTTCACTTTGACTTTCAGTTCTGACCCGCTTTAGTATGATTTGGAAATGCTTTAGAGTTTCCTTAGGACCAGGCTACATGTTAGCATAACCCTCTATGGTTGATTCATTGATTGACCCATTCGTTTACGCGTTTCCGTTAATTGCTCATATGTTGACCATTATGCCCTTATTACCTTAGAACGTGATTTATGAAAATGTAAAAGTGTAGAAACCTTAATTACTGATATACAAACTTGTATGCAAAGTTTGACATCAGTTTGACTTAAAGATTAAGAGTTATGCTCATTATCGCAAAACTAATGCTTTATGATAATAAAACGGCGTAATTAGCATATAGCCTAGTTAAGCCGACTTTTTGGTATCAAACTTAATACCCACTGATGTAATATATTATTTTGGGATTTTTAAAGATTTTTAATTAATTTTAGGCTGAGCATAACTCATAGTCGTAGGCTTAGTTCAGTAATTGTCGGTTTTGCCCTTACGGGCCATAAAAATGAGTTTTACACATCTAAACGACCTCAAAACTTTTGCCACTGAATAGTTATGATAAATAAATTATTTTAAGCCTTCTGGAAATATAAAAATATCAGATTTAAGTATCGAACCCGGTAATGGCCTTTAATCGCCTTATTTAGCGTTTTTAGCGCATAGTACGTTTTAAAATCATATTGGACATACCCGGGTTGATACCTACTGATATAAGAGGCAAATTATAATATTTTAACAGTAAGCAAAGGTTGATTAACTCAGACTTCGTTTTTGAGCTTTTCGGCTTATGTGAAATTACCAAAATGCCCTTCGGTGCATAGTTTGGTTATAGATGATATATTTCACATATATACTTTACCCTACTGTTATAACTCATCAAATTGAGTATGTTTGCTGTTTACATCAGACCTGTAACACAGTTAAACATTTAAACTCTTTTACAACTTTTAAAATGACCAAACTACCCCTACGGGGCATAGTTTGTGTTTAAATTAGTTCGGGGCATAATGAAAGACATCCTACTGATGTCACAACATATTGGAAGCATAATTAACTTAGGAAACCTGTTTAGGACCCATACGGTTACCCGTTACGCCTCTAGCGCGTTCGGTTCGGTTTATGTAACTAGTTTGCATAAATTAGCCGAAACGGGTCAAACCTTATCCGTTTTATCTCAAAATCCAGAATGTGTTTAGTTTACCCATATTATACAAGTCTTCAAACTTGTCGGGTCTAAATCACATTCTATTCCGGTCTTCGCTTAATCATGCGTTTGAACCGTAAACCTTCCTTAAAACTAACCGGTCTAAGTTACGACTTAAATAAGACCCGTTAGGAATCTAATAGGATAATAAAACCTTCGTTCCAGATTAAGAGCCCCAGTAGAAGTACTTGTGCTTGCTGATTAAGATATACGGCTGAGTGTAAAATGCATTGCTAGCTCAGGTAAATACTTTTAACTTATTTTCCCTTATACGGGCTTGGGATACGGTATTATAAAAATACCGCTTGGTCGGGTGTAGAAACCTTTTAATCGGAGATGATTAAATTGAATAATCCCGTTTTAATCTGTATTGATTGATAACAAATAACATTGGGGGTTAATGACCGTGTCCTGGATATCCTTGGCTCATTTTAAAAAGTGAATGGCCACGACGTAAGCACAAGGTGTAGGCAAAACACCTCCTGTTGCATATGTATAACGTATACTCACTCGTAAGGGTATCTTCTTGTGAGATTATATTTGTGGTGTGTCGATTAATCTTGTCCGGCTTGTATTGTATAATCACCGGCCCTAAATGTTGGACAGCCATGTAAATCGGATACAAGATTTTTATTAATAAAATTGTCCCAAGTATAAAAGATTAATTTTGCCTCTGTGCATTTTAATCAATGTGTCAAGATATTTTGTGCCGTTTGCACTCGAATCACTTTTCAAACTCTTTTTCCAAAATGAGTCAGTTAATTGTATTTACCAGTGAAAACTGACGTATTTTCCAAAAGGTTAAGTGACAGGTACTATGCGTAATTGGCTGGGAGCTCAGGGCGTCACTAGGGGATCTTGCAAGTTCTAGATGCCTAAAGTCTGTTGAACAGTTTTCTTTTATTGATCCGCCTGTGGATCCTTTACCTTCCGTTGTAATACTTTGACATTACTTATATTCGGAATGTAATATATTTATCTTTTGCTTCCGCTGTGCATTATTATATTGTGTTGTTTGACCATGATGTTGCCAACCACGTCACGATACTCCCCCACCGGGCCCACCGGTGACACGTGGAAAATCGGGGTGTGACAATTGTCGAGTTCACAAAGGTTAAAGCTGAGCAGGAGAACGATGAGTCAGTGTCCGGTGATTCGGTTTCGGATGCTTCTCTGGACGACGACTCGGTGGATGGGGATATGCCGGAAGTTCAGCAGGAGAAGAAGGTCGCAGATGATGTCAGCAATGTTGTAGAACCGGTATTTTTGAAAGGGTATGATTGTGGCAAAAATGACTTTAATGATAGGCAATCAAGACAATTGATGGAGGGGAATTTGAATTGTAATGATGGCAATGATTATTTTATGCCTGCTATCAACTTTGATTTTGACCAAATCCTAAATGATAATAGCTATAAAGAAGTGTCGAATGTTAATAAAAGAAAAAAATGTAAGAAAGGTGAAGTGGGCCGACCCAGCAATTGTTACACAAGCAGCCAAGAAATCCTGAAGGTGGGTAAAAGGTCCAAAAATGATGATGATTTATCTGGGCTCAATAGTCTATTTGGCCTAAATGGGGATGAGTCAAATGTCATAGAAGGTGAGCCTGATGAAGAAGTCTGTGAGCCGATTGACTTAAACAACCATCCTGCTCCAATGGTGCAAGTCGAACAAGAAGGTAACGAGGAACAGGAGAATGATACGAGTAGAGATAAAAATTTCAACAGTGAAAGCCGATATCAGGTGGAAGAGATTGAAGCTACCAAAGTGATGGGAGATATGCTGGGTGTCAACCTTGCCGATTTTGACCACCTGATTCGTGACTCACTCGTTCAGGAAGGATTACAACTTCGTAAGAAATGAATCGCGTGACATTCTATTTTCGTGGGTTTGGGGTCAGTGGGAAGGCGAGATGGATAAAGAGGTTAAAAGCTTTTTAGAGGTGGTTTTTGTTTTGGGATCTCGGTCGGTTGGATCCGGAATAGTTCTAGTTTTATAGGTTTAGTTTGGTGTATTTTTCTTTTGGTTTGGTTGTAGTGTCGTTTTTTGCCCGAGGGTCCTTTTTTGAGGTCCGCTTTGTGGCGTTTTTTTGAATGAAATTTACCTTTCAAAAAAAAATTTGTTATGGTCAAACTTCTTTTCTTTTTGTCTATTATTGTGCATGTTCTGACTGCTGGCAGCCATTGATGCAGTAGGCAGTCATTAAAAGAAACCCACTTGTATATTTACATAATATGATGCAGTAGGTAGTCATTAAAAGAAACCCACTTGTATATTTACATAATATTTGATGGATTAAATTATTACAATGAGGATGGCAATATTTTGTCACATTCTTATAATATGGTTAAAACAGAAAACTTATTTTTATTGTACAAATTTTTTATAATATCCATTGGTGATAAAAAAATAAGACGTGAATCCAAGGGGTGCAAACAAATGTTGTTTTTCTTGTAGTTAATCATGTGGGTGGTTGCATGAGCGTACAAAGGGTTGTAAATTATAACCACTAAATTTAACCAACAAATTTACCAAAATTGACTAAAATTGACTTTTAGTTGTCAAACGTTTTGCATAACCCGATTTGGTAAATCAGAACCTGTCGAGTGGGGCGTAGCTTAGTTTAAACTCGGGGGTGCACCCGCCCCCTCCAATGTTTCGGTTAGAAGTGTAAAATTTCCAATTTTTCGTCGAAAAATTTTAAAATTATAAAGGATCGTCCCCCCAATTATTTTGCCTAAATATTTATATAATATATAAATTGGGTTCCATGACTTTCCGCCCCCGGGAACTTTTGGTCAAGCTCCGCCACTGCTGTCGACCTCTTAATCATGTGGACTAGGAAACAAGAGACCATAGAATTTTGTTAGTTGCAGGAAAGTTGACCTTTGATTTTTCAGATTGACCATTCATGGTACTCTTAGGTTTCTTGGGTTGTATTTTGTAATATACAGGTGTTTATAAGAATCCAGATAAAGCTTCAGATTGTACATGAAGCTTTTTCTTTCATTATATTGTTTTTAGTGTTCAAGAATTGATAAATTCGTAAAAATGATCTACAATTCATTACTTTATAAATACCATACGAATGCAGAGCGTCTCATATACATGAAGCTTGTGCCTCAGTTTTCTCGACCTAAACACATCAGTACATCCCGTGCCTTTTAAGTTTTAATACGAAGGATGACATGTTATGATATTGACACACATGACATGAACTTGGGAGTTAAATATCAGTGTTGGTCATTTTTGCGTCTGTTTACTTATGAATAAGTCATTTTGTATTATGTTTCATCTTTAATTATAAAATATAAAAAGTAGCTAAAATGGAAACACTATCATATGGGTCAAAGTCTACCAATATATATATATATATAGAAAAAGTATATCGTACATTACGGCTTAACGTACTTCACGTACAACAACGTGCGTGATTTGTTCTATAACATGCGTGATTAATGTTTTTAATATGCGTGATTATTGTGTTTCAACATGCGTGATTTTGGATTTTTGAGTTATAACGTGCGTGATTTTAAAATGAACGTGCGTAATTACCTGTCGTACGTGTTGTACGTTAAGCCGTAATGTACGTTAACCTTCCTCTCTCTCTCTCTATATGTATATATATATATATATAGAGAGAGAGAGAGGCCAGTTAACGTACAATACGGCTTAACGTACATCACGTACGACAGATAATTACGCAAGTTCATTTGAAAATCACGCACGTTATAAATCATCACGAATAGATGTGTTAAGACTTAAGAGCTACAAACATGCATCAGTTATTATACTCCTTTTAAGTCTCTTAACAACTTATCAACAACCATTTTTAGGTGGTTATGATTAAGTGTATAAGTATTGCAACAACAATTCCCGTTTCATTCTTAATTTCGTGTCTCTATGTTTTTCATAACTTGAGTATTCATCTACAATACCCAATACAAATTACACCATTGCTATAGAAAAAAAAGGTAAAAACTGACACATACCTTTTATCAAATCAAACAGGTGGTGTGCATTTATTGTACTCCTTACAATTCAACTCACCACGAAGAAGATCATTAAGGATGTCATGGTTATTGATGCGTGTGAAGTGTTATATATATTAGGTGTATATTTTAAGCCCCTTTAACACTTTTTTTAGTCAAGTTTTAAATTTATAAAACACGATATTTTACTAACACTAAACACACATATGGGCAAGTGCACCCATCGTGAGCGTAGTATAGCGTTGGTAAGATACCGAGGTCGTCCAAGGACACGAGAGCTTTTAGTACCGGTTTATCCTCAACGTCTAATCAAAATAAAAGTTTAGAAAAATGTTTTAAACTAAGAAAAATAAAAACTAACTAAAATGCTGAAAAATAAAAATAAAAAGAAAAACAGATAGACAAGATGAATCACTTGGTTCCGACTCGTATCTAGTGTAACCTTTGATTATTTCCGCACTTTTGCACTTATTTAAGAGATTATCTTAGTTATTGTAGTAGGCCCCTCTTTTGAAGGTGACGTTACCCTCACCCCAGTAGTTTGAGTCAGCAATGATACAATCCTAAAAGGGTGGATTATTGGAAGATAATGAATTAAGTTATTAATGCAAATTATGGTAGGCCCCTCTTTTGAAGGTGACGTTACCCTCGACTAAGTAGTCTGAGTCAGCAGGGATACAGTCCTAAATAGCCGGGTTATAGTATTAATAGTAGTTAACTTATGAGGGGATCAAAGAGTTTGGACCCCCGCCATCCAATACCGTTAAGTATTGAAGGAGGTCCTACTAAATTTGACCCAGGTCCATTGCAGGACCTCTAAACGCTGAACAATGGCAAGACCTTTACCAAACCGTTCCCTTAACCCCCGACCAGGTAGCCAACATACCTCCATATAGACCGTGGAGATATGAATGGTGAAAATCTTTTATTTTATATAGACAGTAAAATAATGCCAAGACACCACGGACAAACGATAAAGAAAGATCACCTTCAACATAAGTAACTAGTTATTAAAGTCATTAATACAAAACCAAATAAAAAGTGCGAAAAGATTAGAAATAAAAAGTTTTACACTAGACACTTTGTCTTCACAAAGTGATGTAAGAGACTTAGGCAAACATGGCCTTGATTGTCAAGAACTCTTACGATCAATCTTGGATCCCGAGACGACTCACACACTCTATGATGGACAATGGATGATGGTGGTGGATGATGGTGTTATGGTGGTGGTGGGTGAAGTGTGAGAGAGGTGGTGTGCCAAGGGATGGTTTGAGCTTGAGCCAAGCACTCCTATTTATAGGCTGAACAGAAGCTCGGGCACGGCCCCGTGTCCACATCCTCTCTTTCTTCATTTAATGCAGCTTTGTCTTATTAGTTGACCACGCCCCCGTGTCCGCTGAGCACGACCCCGTGTGCAGAAGAATCTTTGTACTATGAAGATTTGCCTGGATTGTGCGAATCTTATAGTTGACCACGGCCCCGTGTCCGCTGAGCACGGCCCCGTGGTGGGCAATAGAAGCTTCTACCACTTTGTCTTTTCTGCTGACACTTGGGCACGCCCCCGTGCTGGCTGAGCACGGGGCGTGTTCAGTCTTCTGTTATCTTGTTTTGCTTGGGAAGATGTTGTCGTGGGGTCGGGCATGTTACGTCTTGTTCCTTTTCTTGTATTTATGTTAGATTTTGATGTCTTTTTGCTTCTTTTGTTAATTTGAGCTCATTTAATCCTGAAAATACAAAAGGAAGACAAAAGCACACTTTTTCCAACATTAGTACTAAAAAAGGGTTAGTTTTATGCCACATTTGATGTAATTTATATGTTGCATTTTGCACACATCAGTTATAGATTCCCTGCAACATTTATTTAGTTGTAATTTGTAAGCAGTGGGCCCCCTTCTTATGATATAAACTCATTAATCATATATAAAAAACCACAATACTTAAGCGAATCGTGAGGCTTTTTTAGCATTTTTGAAAGTAAAGTTCTAGATCATGTATTTATAATCCATGCCGATTCTTCTCTATATTTCAATGTATCATAATCATCCATGTTCATAGAGTGAATGCTAGCATCGATTAAAAACAACAAATCCTAGTTTTATGTAACACCTCGAAAATTCACGTCCAATAATGTATTGACACGTGTCACGGACTTTAAACGTGTAAGGAATTAAGTTAAAGGGACTAAAGCTGACAAACAAGGAAACTATGTGAATACAAGGGTCCAAAGTGTCAACAATGGATAAATATATTCTAAAATAGCCCTACAAGATGTTTATACCTTCAAACGAATAAATCATGGATCATACGAAGCTGAAAATGAAAGAAAGTGAGGAATTACAAACTACAGGGGTTAAATGTGTCAACATGTTTAAAGTATACCTCTGAGTGATCTTTTAGCAAACCCGAAGCTTTGTAACGGTAAAATATGCTCACTAGAATATGTGATAAAAATTTCATAAAGTTTCGTTATCATATGAGAAAGTTATGATCAAATTCGTATGCGAGGGGTTAAAAGCGTCAACGTTGGAAATTATGACTTTTCGGGTGATTACAAAGATAACCAAGGACTTGCCAATGTTTAAATATGTCATGGAGCCCTTAAAAGTAAGGTTAGAGGGCCAAAATTGCAAAAACAAGACTTAAAACCACGTTACAAAGGACCAAGGACCAAAAATGCAAAGTTTGAAACTTGTTTGGCAGGTTATAGGGGTCCAGGCAGCCCGCGTAAAAGACTCTTATGGGTTTACGTGGCCCGCGAGAAAGTGCCAGTAACAGAAAACGACTTGCAGCTGCCAGTCAGGTCTGTAACCGACTTTAATGGGTTGTTTTCTTATACCAGAGGCTCTCCAATGGTATTACATGCATAGGGGGGCACTTGTCTTCATCTGGAAACATTCATAGACTATCTTGGCACCATCTTGTGAGATCAAAATGTGTATAAAGGAACCCACTTTGGTTGCAACTTTGCTCACTTGCATTTGCAACATTCACAAGTGTATTTCTGGAGCTTCTCTGGACAGCAACCAAGTTCCTTAGGCTCCCTAATCGTGCATAGGAATATTGTAAGCGTTCTTAACCCCTCTTAATTCAGTTTAGCCTAATTATTTAGCTAAAAGTCAAACCGTCGTAATTTAAGTTTGACTTCGAGATTAATTAAAATTGGCTCAGTCAAATCTCGAATTAAAAGTACCTATAAGTAGGTATTTATGTGGGTAATAAACCCTTAAAAGGGTACTCTCTAATTCCCACTCTAACTAGGTTAATTGTTGGGTCAAACTTGTTATTAAAAAGTCAACAGAATGCTTATTTTCAAATTAATGTATAATTAGCAATGTAGGAGACATGCAACCTGTTTGATCACTAATATAACTTGGTAATTAATGTAAGAACATGTCTAAGCATGTTCAACCCGACAATTTTCAGTTTAGGCTCGGTTCGGGACCGAAAGTCGCATAGTTTGACTTCTGCTTTGACTTTCAGTTCTGACCCGTCTAGATATATAAGACTCAATACTTACTGATATATATTAAATAAATTTTGAGGTTCTAACAGTAAGTAAAGTTTGTAAAGTCAGATTCCAGTTTTGACCTTTTAGGCTTTCGTGAAATTACCAAAATACCCCTAAGGTGCATAGTTTGGTTTTAAATGATAAATTTCACATCTATCTAGTACCCTACTGTTATAACTTATTAAATTAAGTATATTTACTGATTAAAGCAGACCTGTAACTCAGATTACTAATTAAACTCTTTTATAACCTTTAAAATGACCAAAATGCCCTTATGAGGCATAGTTTGTGTTAAAATCATTTTTGGGCATAATAGAAGATATCTTTCTGATGTCACAACATATTTAAAGTATATTAACTTAGGAAACTTGCATATGACGCATATGGTTACCCGTTACGCACTTTTCGCGTTCGGAGCGGCTTATGTAACTAGTTTACATATAATAGCCGAAACGGGTCAAACCTTATCATTTTTATCTCAAAATCCAGAATGTGTTTAAGTTACCCATATTAAACAAGCATGCAAGCTTGTCGGGTCAAAATCACATTCTAAACCGGTCTTCGCCTCCCATGCGATTGAACCGTATTCTTCCTTATAACTAACCGGTCTAAGCTTAGGCTTAATTAAAGACCCGTTAGGATTCTAATAGGTTATTATAAACCTTCGTTCCAGATTAGGAGATCCAGTAAAAGATACTTGCATTTGCTGTTTGTGAAATATACTTGCAAAGGTAAATACTTTTAACTTATTTTCCCTTATACGGGCTTGGGGTACGGTATATAAAATACCGCTTGGTCGGGCATTCGACCTTAATCGATTGGTGATTAAGTATTATCGAGATGACCCGTTTAAAAACTTGTTTTGTTTGTTTAACGCCTTTGGGGGTTTAATGACCATGTCCCGGATATCCTTGGCATCATTCAAAGAATGGCCACGACCTTAGCACACGGGTGTAGGCGTACACCCGTAGTGCATTCAAATCAATAAAGTATAATTGTCGGTACGAGATAAGTCTCGCGGCAGAACTATACTAAGTGGTGTGTCTATTAATCTTTAACCCGACACGACCCGGACAACTGAACGCATAACAAACATGTAATTCTTTACAATGATTATATACAAATAATTATCCCAAGTTATAAAAAGTTTTGTGCCATGTGCATTCAAATCAATTTTCTTAAAACATTTTCAAAATGAGTCAGTTAATTGTATTTACCAGTGTAAACTGACGTATTTTCCCAAAAAGGTTAAGTGCAGGTACTAAGCGTAATAGGCTGGCCTCTCCTAGCATCAAGTAAAAGTCTCGCAAGCTTAGATGCCTCTGTTGAACAATAAATTTCTGTTTTATTCGATTCCGCCTATGGATCTGTTTCAACTTTATTGTGATACTTAAATATTACAATTTTAATTAGTTGAAATAATATCTATCTTTTGCTTCCGCTGTGCATTTAAATTTGTGTTGTTTGACTATGATGATATCAACTACGTCACGATACTCCCCACCGGGCCCACCGGTAATACGTGGAAATATCGGAGTGTGACAGGTTGGTATCAGAGCCAACGCTGAGTGAATTAAACACTAGCCTTTTGTGTTTAATCTCAGTTACACAAAATTGCACATTCCTCGATCCTCGAGTCTAGACAAATAACATAGGACAAATTCTGTTTTGTTTTAATTTTTGTCTTTCATTTATATATATATATATATATATATATATATATATATATATATATATATATGTTTGTGTTATCTTTGTTTATGTTGACAGGTTCAAGATGCCGCCGCGATTCTTCAGAGGTGGAGGAAGAGGTAAGGGGACATTCCGTGCCCCCAATGACGATGAAGCCGGACCTTCCCACCGGCGCACGCCATCCATCACCATCAGCACGAGTCCCCAGGAACCCTGGAGGACATATATTGAACCAGGGAGACGATCTGTCTCTCTAAGCTCGTCACCATCATACCTTCATTCTTTTGGACCCTATTCAGAAAATGAGCCCAACGAACCACAACCTTCCTTCATACCTCTACAGCGATCTAACTCGCACCATTCCTTCGAAGACCCCACTCCCGCTTTCCAGAGCCGGTCCAACCCGGCTAACTACATACAAGAGCCAGTGGGTTTTAACCCATTGGGCCCCGAAGACCATTTCCCTAAAGCTCAGGGAATGGATATGGATGAGGATCCGGAGCCTGCAGAACCACAAACCGGAACCCCTAACCATCCTTTTGAGATCTCCGATGGGTCCTCATATCATGGATCGCCTTACCGCGGTCCAGATAGTTACCAGGCGAGGTTCGACCGTATTGATTGGTATTTTACCCCTTCTGAACACTCGTCCCCGTACCAGCAACAGCAGGATCCTTCAGAGGATTCTCGTTTTGTGGCAGTTACCCCGCCACCACCACCACCTGTTCAGCAGCCGCGCCTCCAGAACCACCGAGGCGGAGGAGGTCAAACGCGCGGATGTCCGCGCAAGGAGGAGTGCGTATCAGCACCCCTCAACCCTCAAGTGGCAGCCACTATACGCCACTTTATGAAGACCCAGAGATGGGAGGACCCTCAAACCCTGTCTCTGAGGTAGATTCTGCGCCAGTAGCGCCGCCACCATTGGGTTTTGGAAACCCAATTCCGACATACGCCGGTTCAGCGGCGTATAATCCCTTTGAATAGCCGGTCCACACCAATTCTAATTATGCAGAGGCCGGCCCGTATCTTGTAGCTGCAAACTACAACGCCCTCCACCCAGAAGGACCTTATGGAACTCCTTGGGGAACTAGGTACCCACCTTATGGGTATCATCAGCAGCCGCCTCCTCAACCCCCACTATATCAGCAACCCCCGCAGATGTCTCCACCACAGCATCAGGAAATTCTGCAAAATATTAGAGAGGTGCAACATGAATTGCGGGAAGACCGAAGGCACAACCATGGGATGTTCAAGACCTTGGCAAACTTAATTAAGGGAAAAAGCAAGAAGGATCGCTAAATCCTTTAATTGTTTGTTTAATTTTAGTATTGTAATCATGTCCCTGCGTGGACATTTGTTTCAGTATTCTGCCCCTGCGTGGGCATGTCTTTTGTATTCTGCCCCTGCGTGGGCATGTCTTTCTGTTGACCCCTGCGTGGGTATGTTTATTTGTTTCGCCCCTGCGTGGGCATGGTATTTTTGTAGAAGTTCCGTTTAGGGCAAAATTTATACCGTTTGAATTTATGTTGGAATGATTTAATTTTAAATTTTCATTACTATTGTTAATTATATGCATAAAAGCGTAAAATAAATAAAAAAATAAACATTCCTATTATAAGATCTACCATTATAATAAAATGGCAAAATCTAAAAAGGACAAGACCTAGCCATGTGTCGTCCTAAGACAGGGCCAGGATGGTAGTTCCATAATTAGATTCAGATCCATATTAACACCTCAATATAGGATTGTTCTGCGTAAATTATTAAAAAGAATCTTAAAGGTAAAACCTAGTCTTTATGTCAATGCAGACATGGCCAAAATGGTAAGACCTAATTGAAAGATTCCAATCCTTGTTAACATCTGTAAGCGTGTTAACATCTTTGACAAACTGTGATACGATAAAATCACATAGTTCATCTTAAAACTGGGTTAATTTCAATTCCCTCAATTTTTGTGACCATCCCTTAAGGATGAAATGCCTACGGGCTATAATTAACGTCCTTTGGGACTAAAAACAGTGGTAGCCTAGAACTCCCTGTCAAGAAAAGGTAACGAACTTTGATTCAGACCTTAATGCCTCGATTCCATAAAATCCGGGCTTATAAATTAAAAAACTGTCTACGTGACTAGGCCTCTTGTGCCACTAATAATATCTTTATTATTTTAATACTTAGGATAAATTATAATAAAAATCCTAAGTGAACGTGTCTGAATAAATTAACCACATATGGGTTGTAGTTACCTTGGTTAATGAATTGCCATTAAAGACAATTCAATAATAAACTCCTAAATAAATCCCTGTTAATATTTTATGTAGTACTGCAAGCTACATGGCTGGATCTGATGAAGTCAATAGCCACCCTAAGGATAATCATGATGGGGCCAGAATAAATATAATGGGAGCAGAGCTGCAGGCATTGATAAACAATGCCGTTACACAAGCCCTAGACAATAGAGATAATGAGTCTAGTAGTACCCGCAGCAGAACCCTGTCGGTTCAACGTGTGAAGTCACACTCTAAATCTCATACGGAGGCTCATAGCAAGCCACCTCCCAAACAGGATGGGCCAAAGAAGAAGGATGATGATCAACACTCCTCGAACCAACACAGTGTTCCATCGAAGAAGATTGTATTTGATCAGGAACCCCGTACTGGAGGTTGTTCCTATAAGTATTTTGTTTCTTGCAAACCCCGAGACTTTACTGGTGAGAAAGGGGCAGTGGATTGCATGACCTGGTTGGATGAGATGGACACGGTGGTAGATATTAGTGGATGTGCTGAAAGGGATATCGTGAAGTTCGTATCTCAATCATTCAAGGGTGAGGCCCTAGCCTGGTGGAGATCATTGATTCAAGCTACCGGGAAGGTTCCATTATACAATATGACATAGGAACAATTTGTTGCCCTCATCAAAGAGAACTACTGCCCTCAGCACGAGGTTGAAAAGATCGAATCTGATTTTCTGTCCTTGGTAATGAAGAATCTGGATTGCCAAGCTTACCTCACGAGCTTTAATACAATGTCAAGATTGGTTCCGTATCTGGTAACCCCGGAACCTAAAAGAATAGCTCGATTCATTGGGGGTTTAGCCCCAGAAATTAAGGCAAGCGTGAAGGCCTCTCGGCCAGCTACATTCAGATCCGCAGCTGATATATCACTGTCTCTCACTTTGGACGCGATCAGGTAAAGATCGCTGAGAAACGCTGATTCTGAAAAGAGAAAGCGTGAGGATGACAACTCACGACGGTCAGATAAGAGGCATAAGGGAAATAATGACCATAAAAAGAGTTCTGGTTCTAAGAAGGATGGTCAACAGTCAGGCGAGAAACCCAAGTGTAAAACTTGTAAGAAGCACAATTTCGGTAGGTGCAGACTTGAATCGAAATCCCAGTCTCAACCAAAAGTGTGTGGGATTTGTAAATCAAGCGAGCACAAGGCCTTAGACTGCAAGAAAATCAAGGACGCAACGTGCTACAATTGCAATGAAAAAGGGCACATAAAGTCAAACTGCCCAAAGTATGCAAAGAAAACCGAGGAAGGGAAAAAGACCAATGCAAGGGTCTTTAGGATGGATGCTAAGGAAGCTGTTAAGGATGATAACGTGATCACAGGTACCTTCCTTATTAATGACATCTATGCTAGAGTACTTTTTGATTCAGGCGCTGATAAGTCATTCGTAGATAACAAGTTTTGTGAATTATTGAAATTGCCTGTTAAGACCCTAAGTGTGAAGTATGAAGTTGAATTAGCCGATGGAACCATAGAAACCGCCTCAACTGTGTTAGATGGATGTGTTATATCCATTAGGAACCACTCTCTTCCTTTGTTCTTACTCCCCTTTAAGCTAGCCGGTTTTGATATAGTGATAGGTATGGATTGGTTATCGCATAACCAAGCCCAGATTGTGTGCAACAAGAAGCAAGTAGTAGTCAAGACCCCGTCTGGTGAACCACTTACCATTCATGGGGATACTCAGTATGGATTGCCTGAGCAAGTATCTATGCTCAAGGCATCTAAATGCTTGAAGAAGGGTTGTGTCATTTATATGGCACATGTTACTATTGATGAGCCGAAACCTAAGCTGGAAGACATCCCCGTCATTTCTGAATATCCTGAAGTTTTTCCTGAAGAACTACCTGGGTTACCACCAGATAGGCAAGTGGAATTCCGAATTGACATCATCCCCGGGGCAGCACCTGTTGCTAGAGCACCTTATAGGTTGGCACCAACAGAAATGAAGGAATTAAGGACGCAGTTGGATGATCTGCTAGCCAAAGGTTTCATTAGACCGAGTTCGTCTCCTTGGGGAGCGCCGATCCTATTTGTCAAGAAGAAGGATGGATCGATGCGTTTATGCATCGATTACCGTGAGCTTAATAAAGTCACTATCAAGAATAGATATCCATTGCCCAGGATCGACGATCTGTTCGATCAGCTTCAAGGAGCAAGTTACTTCTCTAAGATCGATTTGAGGTCAGGCTATCATCAATTGAAGGTTAAGGATGAAGATGTGCACAAGACTGCGTTTAGGACTCGTTATGGTCATTACGAGTTCCTAGTGATGCCTTTTGGGCTCACTAATGCACCTGCCGCATTCATGGATCTCATGAATCGCGTCTGCAAACCCTACTTGGACAAATTCGTCATCGTCTTCATAGACGACATCCTCATCTACTCGAAGAACCAAGCTGACCATGAGGAACACCTTTGCTGTATCCTTAAACTTCTACATCAAGAGAAACTCTACGCCAAATTTTCGAAGTGTGAATTTTGGCTTCGAGAAGTCCAATTCCTTGGACATGTGGTTAGTGAGCGTGGTATCCAAGTGGATCCTGCTAAAGTAGAAGCAGTTATGAACTGGCAAGAGCCAAAGACGCCCACTGAGATTCGTAGCTTTCTAGGCTTAGCAGGTTATTATAGGTGTTTTATTGAAAACTTCTCAAGGATTGCTGCACCCCTAACTTCATTGACTAGGAAGAAAGTTAAGTTCAACTGGGGTCCTAAGCAGCAGGAATCCTTTGACATTCTTAAACAAAAGTTGAGCAATGCACTGGTGTTGACATTGCCTGATGGAATAGAAGAGTTTGTGGTGTATTGTGACGCATCGCACACAAGCATGGGATGTGTGCTTATGCAGAAAGGAAAAGTCATTACCTATGCTTCACAGCAATTAAAAGTGCATGAGAAGAACTACACCACCCATGACTTGGAGCTAGGTGCCGTCGTATTTGCACTAAAGCTGTGGAGGCACTACTTGTATGGAACCAAGTGTGTGATCTACTCGGATCACAAAAGCCTTCAACACTTGTTTAATCAGAAGGACTTGAACATGAGACAGCGACGCTGGATGGAAACTTTAAATGATTATGATTGTGAGATAAGATACCATCCCGGCAAGGCGAATGTAGTCGCTGATGCCTTAAGTAGAAAGGAGAGAGTAAAGCCTATAAGAATCAATGCCAAGAGCATTGAGGTAAAGAATAGTTTGAACGAAAGGTTGTTAGCTGCACAAAAGGAAGCTGTGTCAGAAGCTAACTATCCTAAGGAAAAACTAGGAGTAACTGAAGAACAGTTATCATATGGCAAGGACGGAATCCTAAGGCTAAATGGACGAATATGGGTTCCAGTTTATGGAGGACTTAGGGATGTTATTCTCCAGGAAGCCCATAGCTCTAAATATTCCGTTCATCCTGGAGCCGATAAGATGTACCAGGATCTAAAGACAAACTATTGGTGGATAGGCTTGAAGAAGTCTATAGCCGCCTATGTAGCTAAATGTTTGACGTGTGCACAAGTCAAAGCTGAACATCAGAAACCGTCTGGTTTGCTACAACAGCCTGAAATTCCAACTTGGAAATGGGAAATGGTGACAATGGATTTCATCACCAAATTGCCAAAGACAAAGAAAGGAAATGACACTATATGGGTGATTGTAGATAGACTGACTAAGTCAGCGCATTTCCTACCCATTAAGGAAACTTATAGTTCTGACATGTTAGCCCAATTGTATGTTGATAGGATTGTATCTCTACATGGAGTACCAGTGGCTATTATCTCTGATAGAGATACCAGATACACGTCACACTTTTGGAAAAGTTTCCAACAGTCTTTGGGCACGCGCTTAAACTTCAGTACGGCTTACCATCCTCAGACGGACGGACAAAGTGAGCGTACAATCTAAACGTTGGAAGACATGCTTCACGCATGTGTAATTGATTTAGGTGGTAGTTGGGATAACCACCTGCCCTTAATCGAATTCTCCTATAACAATAGCTACCATACTAGCATTAAGGTTGCACCTTTTGAGGCACTATATGGTAGAAAATGCAGAACACCTATTTGTTGGGCAGAAGTAGGAGAAGTACAATTATCAGGACCTGACTTGGTCTTTGAAACGACGGACAAGATTGTCCAGATACGTGACCGCCTGAAAGCTGCCAGGGATAGGCAGAAGAGCTACGCAGATTTGAAGCGCAAACCTATAAAATTTGAGGTTGGTGAAAAGGTTTTACTTAAAGTATCGCCCTGGAAGGGGGTGATGCGATTTGGTAAGAAAGGTAAGTTAAGCCCGAGGTATATAGGACCATTCGAGGTTATCGAATGTGTAGGGTTAGTGGCTTATAAGTTGAACTTACCTGAAGAGCTCAGCGCTATTCACAATATATTCCACGTCTGCAATCTGAAGAAATGCCTAGCTGATGAATCACTAGTCATACCGCATACATATGTGCATATAGATGAAAGTTTGAAATTTGTGGAAAAACCTTTGTCGATTGAGGATCGACGGGTTAAGAAGCTTCGAAGGAAGCATATGCCTATTGTGAAGGTCAAATGGGATGCCCGTAGAGGTCCCGAATACACGTGGGAGGTAGAGTCCACAATGAAAGAAAAATACCCTCATTTGTTTCAGTAAATCTCGAGGTCGAGATTTCTTTTAAGGGGGTGAGGATGTAACACCTCGAAAATTCACGTCCAATAATGTATTGACACGTGTCACGGACTTTAAACGTGTAAGGAATTAAGTTAAAGGGACTAAAGCTGACAAACAAGGAAACTATGTGAATACAAGGGTCCAAAGTGTCAACAATGGATAAATATATTCTAAAATAGCCCTACAAGATGTTTATACCTTCAAACGAATAAATCATGGATCATACGAAGCTGAAAATGAAAGAAAGTGAGGAATTACAAACTACAGGGGTTAAATGTGTCAACATGTTTAAAGTATACATCTGAGTGACCTTTTAGCAAACCCGAAGCTTTGTAACGGTAAAATATGCTCACTAGAATGTGTGATAAAAATTTCATAAAGTTTCGTTATCATATGAGAAAGTTATGATCAAATTCGTATGCGAGGGGTTAAAAGCGTCAACGTTGGAAATTATGACTTTTCGGGTGATTACAAAGATAACCAAGGACTTGCCAATGTTTAAATATGTCATGGAGCCCTTAAAAGTAAGGTTAGAGGGCCAAAATTGCAAAAACAAGACTTAAAACCACGTTACAAAGGACCAAGGACCAAAAATGCAAAGTTTGAAACTTGTTTGGCAGGTTATAGGGGTCCAGGCGGCCCGCGTAAAAGACTCTTATGGGTTTACGCGGCCCGCGAGAAAGTGCCAGTAACAGAAAACGACTTGCAGCTGCCAGTCAGGTCTGTAACCGACTTTAATGGGTTGTTTTCTTATACCAGAGGCTCTCCAATGGTATTACATGCATAGGGGGGCACTTGTCTTCATCTGGAAACATTCATAGACTATCTTGGCACCATCTTGTGAGATCAAAATGTGTATAAAAGAACCCACTTTGGTTGCAACTTTGCTCACTTGCATTTGCAACATTCACAAGTGTATTTCTGGAGCTTCTCTGGACAGCAACCAAGTTCCTTAGGCTCCCTAATCGTGCATAGGAATATTGTAAGCGTTCTTAACCCTTCTTAATTCAGTTAGCCTAATTATTTAGCTAAAAGTCAAACCGTCGTAATTTAAGTTTGACTTCGAGATTAATTAAAATTGGCTCAGTCAAATCTCGAATTAAAAGTACCTATAAGTAGGTATTTATGTGGGTAATAAACCCTTAAAAGGGTACTCTCTAATTCCCACTCTAACTAGGTTAATTGTCGGGTCAAACTTGTTATTAAAAAGTCAACAAAATGCTTATTTTCAAATTAATGTATAATTAGCAATGTAGGAGACATGCAACCTATTTGATCACTAATATAACTTGGTAATTAATGTAAGAACATGTCTAAGCATGTTCAACCCGACAATTTTCAGTTTAGGCTCGGTTCGGGACCGAAAGTCGCATAGTTTGACTTCTGCTTTGACTTTCAGTTCTGACCCGTCTAAGCATTGTTTAGAAATGCCTTAGAGCCTTGATTGGACCAGGTTTCATATTAGTGTAACCCCCTAAGGTCACACAACTTGGTTCATTAGTTTTCCAATTCATATGCATGTTTCCGATTTATGCTTAAAAGTTGACTATTATGCCCATATGACCATAAAACATGATTTTTGAAAAAGTAAAAGAGTAGAAACCTTAGTTACTGATTTATAAACTTGCACCTAAAATTTGACATCAGTTTGAGGTCTAGATTAAGAGTTATGCTCATTAGCGTAATTAGAAAGCTTTTTATTAAATAAACGGCGTAATTAGCATATAGCCTGTCTAAACCCAATTTTTAATACCAAACTTTTTACCCACTGATGTAATATAATATTTTAGGATTTTTGAAGATTTTTATTTATTTTTAGGCTGAGCATAACTTAGAGTTCTAAGCTTAATTCGGTTATTGTCGGTTTTACCCTTATGAGCTATAAAATGAGTTTTACAAAACCTTTTGATGTCAAACCTTTTCCTAATGATCTAATATGTTAAATAAAGTATTTTGAGCCTTCTGGAATTATAAAAATATCAGCTTTCTTTTAAAAACCCGGAAATGGCTCCAAATCGTCTTTTTAAGCGTTTTTGACACATAGTATGTATTAAAACCATATTAGATATATAAGACTCAATGCTTACTGATATATATTAAATAAATTTTGAGGTTCTAACAGTAAGTAAAAGTTTGTAAAGTCAGATTCCAGTTTTGACCTTTTAGGCTTTCGTGAAATTACCAAAATACCCCTAAGGTGCATAGTTTGGTTTTAAATGATAAATTTCACATCTATCTAGTACCCTACTGTTATAACTTATTAAATTAAGTATATTTACTGATTAAAGCAGACCTGTAACTCAGATTACTAATTAAACTCTTTTATAACCTTTAAAATGACCAAAATGCCCTTATGAGGCATAGTTTGTGTTAAAATCATTTTTGGGCATAATAGAAGATATCTTTCTGATGTCACAACATATTTAAAGTATATTAACTTAGGAAACTTGCATATGACGCATATGGTTACCCGTTACGCACTTTTCGCGTTCGGAGCGGCTTATGTAACTAGTTTACATATAATAGCCGAAACGGGTCAAACCTTATCATTTTTATCTCAAAATCCAGAATGTGTTTAAGTTACCCATATTAAACAAGCATGCAAGCTTGTCGGGTCAAAATCACATTCTAAACCGGTCTTCGCCTCCCATGCGATTGAACCGTATTCTTCCTTATAACTAACCGGTCTAAGCTTAGGCTTAATTAAAGACCCGTTAGGATTCTAATAGGTTATTATAAACCTTCGTTCCAGATTAGGAGATCCAGTAAAAGATACTTGCATTTGCTGTTTGTGAAATATACTTGCAAAGGTAAATACTTTTAACTTATTTTCCCTTATACGGGCTTGGGGTACGGTATATAAAATACCGCTTGGTCGGGCATTCGACCTTAATCGATTGGTGATTAAGTATTATCGAGATGACCCGTTTAAAAACTTGTTTTGTTTGTTTAACGCCTTTGGGGGTTTAATGACCATGTCCCGGATATCCTTGGCATCATTCAAAGAATGGCCACGACCTTAGCACACGGGTGTAGGCGTACACCCGTAGTGCATTCAAATCAATAAAGTATAATTGTCGGTACGAGATAAGTCTCGCGGCAGAACTATACTAAGTGGTGTGTCTATTAATCTTTAACCCGACACGACCCGGACAACTGAACGCATAACAAACATGTAATTCTTTACAATGATTATATACAAATAATTATCCCAAGTTATAAAAAGTTTTGTGCCATGTGCATTCAAATCAATTTTCTTAAAACATTTTCAAAATGAGTCAGTTAATTGTATTTACCAGTGTAAACTGACGTATTTTCCCAAAAAGGTTAAGTGCAGGTACTAAGCGTAATAGGCTGGCCTCTCCTAGCATCAAGTAAAAGTCTCGCAAGCTTAGATGCCTCTGTTGAACAATAAATTTCCGTTTTATTCGATTCCGCCTATGGATCTGTTTCAACTTTATTGTGATACTTAAATATTACAATTTTAATTAGTTGAAATAATATCTATCTTTTGCTTCCGCTGTGCATTTAAATTTGTGTTGTTTGACTATGATGATATCAACTACGTCACGATACCCCCCACCGGGCCCACCGGTAATACGTGGAAATATCGGGGTGTGACATTTTATGTTACAAATAAATTAATACGCATAACGTTAGTTTCAACTCTCTCCGGATAAGCAAAAATAACTAACACTTAAATCATTTGAGCAAAAAGAATTGTAATATGTGTAAACATATCCAAACTAATTTGGCAACACGAACCTTTTCTTACAAAATAAATAAATAAATAAATAAATCTAGCTAGATATTGAGTTCTTCTAAGTTTATATTGTAGATGATTAAATGAGAAATTAAAAACCTACAAATTTAAACAAGAAAACATGTAAAGTTTATTATGTAAATGGTTAAATGAGAAGAAAAAAATTGAAGGTTACAAATTTATTGAGGCCCAAATTTAAATGTGACTATATGGGCATTTCCCCTTATTTTATAACCAGCCCCTGAGACCAAATAAAAACATAACATTACATAAAGAAAATAAGAAAAGAAAAAGGACCACAATGGGATTCGAACCCGGCATAGCGGATCACGAAACAGTTGCGCATCCATTGAGCCACAAGATGAATTTGTTTATGCTTTTCTACACTTTATACATATACCAGTTTTGGGCCTCTAGATATTTTGGGCCCTGTGCAGTGGCACCTCCCGCACAGGCCCAAAGCCGGCCCTGTAAGATATATATTCAGATAGGAGGGACCCATCTTGCAATTTGATTACAAGCAACGACATGTATTTATTAAAAGAGAAAAACAATACAAATTCATTCATATTACCCGCAACCAATAGTTCCTTCAATCAAAAAAATCAAATGCAGAAGAGGTCTTGCTGCCTAGAAAGGGAAAATGTGTCGTTTCACTGAATTTGACTTTTGAAGTTTGACCATTCATATTGGGCTCTTCAAAGATAACGAAATTGTTATCATTTGTGGACTAACCATCCCCATTCCCAGTCCAGTTCAATCCAACTCAAATCATTTTTTATTAAATAAATAGTATTTTTATTCCAACAAATAAAATTAATTTTTATTCCAGAGGAAATAAATTATTGGTATAAATATAATAATAAGAAAAAAGAAATAAATTAACATTTATCAAATGCTCGATAGATAAAGTATATTAAAAATATTTTTTAATAAAACTTAGTTCATTTTGAAAATTGGTTAATTATAGTTGTATTTTATTAATAACTAGTAGTATATTATAACATTCTAAAGTTATGTGGTTTGTTTTGTAAAACATTAGATAGATCAAAATGCTAGTTCAAAAAGGGTTACTGGGCACACCTTTTAACATTTTAAAGTTTGGACTTAACAATTCAATTTAGCTAGATCCTTTAGTTAACTCGTTAATAAAATCATTCCAAAAAAATGAATAATTAGATCTGACACATGCAAATCAGTTGGTTATGTTGTACAAACAATGATTAACTCTTCCCATTGTTGATAGAATGGCCAAGAAAATACACGTCAATAATGCACAACCACTACAACATAAAAACATTTGTGCAAATGCTGGTCATAATAACGAATTATGATTCAAATCAATAAATGGTATAAAACAAATGCATTGCAATCTTGGAACTCGATCCCCATTAAGTTAATTCTTGATCACACTCCAGAGTTCACCATACAGTTTAGATTACCTGTCACAGAGAAAGAAATGTGACTAAACCTAACGCCTAGAGTACGTGAACGGATACAACAATAGACAGAAACATACAAGTTAAAACGAATATATCTATATGCCATATACAAGGTTTTAATGTAAAAGAGTGTACATTACAATTATTCAGATAAAATCCCAAGTTGCCTATTATTATTAGGGAAATTTTTTATTTTTGATGAACAAAATAATATTTGTAAAATAAGAATTATATACATCTTATCCAGGCTTATCAAAACTCTTTTAAGTAAAATCATAGAAATTAACAACTGTAATTTACTTAATTAAAATCAAATATGGTATGTTTACTACAGATTAGAGACATACATAAAAACCGGTTTGGATTTTCAAAGCAGTTCCTAACTTGACCCAATACCACACCTGAAACTGGTTTGACCCACTCCGATTCCAACCCGACCCAAACTACCAATTTGTGTATCAGTTCCTACTTTCGTTACTAAAACCGGTTTGGACTCAAACATGTTCGATAAAACGGTATAATATCTGGAAAATTGGGGATTTAAAAAAGTTAAACAATTTCAATGGGACCCAAACTTATTTGTATAGGAACAAATATTTTTCTTCATATGCAGTTTACGACCGACCGAACCGGTTTTTACTCAAAACGGTTCTAACCAAACCTGGCCAAACCAAGCCGGTTTTGCTAAAAAAAAAAAAGAAACAGATGAACACTATGAAATAGTTTAAGTTGGGCTTAATAACCTTCCTTAAATATAAACCAGTTGGACTTCCAACATTAAAACAGTACTGGGCCAGGCCCAAACTAGAAAGAAACCAGGAGCCCAAACTTTTGAAAATTAATAATCAGAGGTTTGACGATGTTAATTGTTAACCTGAGGGTGTGAGCACTGAGCAGTTGTGGTTTGATGATGGGTCGCTGGAATAATTACAATTTTGGAAACCACCGCTAGCTTGTTAAACACCGTACGTCTTTTCCCTAATTCCCTGTTGTTCCAGGCGAGTTTCGTATGGATGAGAAAAAGACTGCTGGACTGGAGGAGAGATTCAGTTGATTGATCCTTCTAATCTCTTGCAGTTGTTCTTCACATCAGGTGCGTGCGTGCGTTCGAACCACCATAATCACTGTCCCAAAAAGTCATTAACTATACCTCCGTTTTAGTTACTGTTTTGATTTTAATCTTTGCCCCATTTGTGGGTTTGTTTTTAATCGTAAACTTCTGCTATTTGTGACTAGGGTTTTCTTGTTCGCGGTTGATTTATGAACTAGAGGGTGTTTTGTGTTGAGTCCGTAGGATGTGAAATTGGGGACGTATGTTGCGCTTTTTCTGTTTGTTAGTTTTGTTTTTGCTTGTTTTGGAAGAGATTTTAGCTATGGAGTTTACATGCATGCACACCAGGTGTTTGTTTTAATACCTCAATGAAAGATGCCTCTTTCTGTTTCATTTTTTGAAACGACTTTGTTTTCAGTGTTTAACTATGCGGCGTTTTGGAGCAGATCTCATGTTGTTAATTTGTTTAGCACATCAGATGATGGCTTTGGGTATTTTGTTCTTCTATTCATAACTAAATCCTAGATTGAAATTGAACACATGATTGAACAGACCAAAGTAACACCCTTCCTTGGTTTCACAATGTTTTGTTATTTGCTTTTAGAATAGGTTGGTTTGAGATGAAAGAGTAAACTGCTAAAATCGTCCCTGAGGTTTGACTCAAAATGCTAGATCAGTCCAAAATCAATTTTTGTTGCTAAAACAGTCACTGAACCCAAGTTCTGTTGCTAGATCAGTCCAATTAGTTAACTGAAGTTAGTTTTTAACTTTTATTTATTACACAAACAGTCCCTGTAGTTATAATTTACTAGTTTTAACTATGAGTTAATAGCCAAAATGGTCCCTGAGGTTTGCACCACCACCACCACCGCCACCACACCGCCACCACCGCACCGCCGCCACCACCACCACCACCACACCGCCACCACCACCACAGCACCGCCGCCACCACCACCACCGCCACCACCACCACCACCGCCGCACCGCCACCACCACCACCATCGCCACAGTACCGCCACCACCACCACCACCACCATCGTCTGGTCACCATCACCATCGCCACAGTGGGTTGCAGGTTTGACCCGAAAACTCGAAACAGTGGGTTTCAGGTTTGACCGGAAAACTCGAAACAGATTATATCACGCGTGGAACTTTGTTGTGGGGGTGGATATCACGCGTTATCTTTTGTTTTCGTGATAAAATAACGCACCACCCCGGGCGGCCTTACTATTTTTTTTTTTTTACAGATAGAGAATATTTCGAGTTTTCCAGTCAAACCTGCAACCCACTGTTTCGAGTTTTCCGGTCAAACCTGCAACCCACTGTGGCGATGGTGGTGGTGGCGGTGCGGCGGTGGTGGTGGTGGCGGTGGTGGCGGCGGTGCTGTGGTGGTGGTGGTGGCGGCGGCGGTGCTGTGGTGGCGGTGGTGGTGGTGGCGGCGGCGGTGCTGTGGTGGCGGTGGTGGTGGCGGTGTGGTGGTGGTGGTGGCGGCGGTGCTGTGGTGGCGGTGGTGGTGGTGGCGGTGTGGTGGTGGTGGCGGCGGTGCTGTGGTGGCGGTGGTGGTGGTGGTGGCGGTGTGGTGGTGGTGGCGGTGCGGTGCGGTGCGGTGGTGGTGGTGGTGGTGCAAACCTCAGGGACCATTTTGGCTATTAACTCATAGTTAAAACTAGTAAATTATAACTACAGGGACTGTTTGTGTAATAAATAAAAGTTAAAAACTAACTTCAGTTAACTAATTGGACTGATCTAGCAACAGAACTTGGGCTCAGTGACCGTTTTAGCAACAAAAGTTGATTTTGGACTGATTTAGCATTTTGAGTCAAACCTCAGGGACGATTTTAGCAGTTTACTCGAGATGAAATTCAGATTTTTTTTAAATCCTATATTAATACTTTTAGTCTTATAAAGCTTTTTTGTTTGTTTTTTTCAGCTTGCAGATTGGGAGGAGTGAGAATTGAGAAAATATTAAAGACTCGAATCAAGTGAAGCGACAGGTAGAGGTTGACTTGAAATTGGCAACCAAAGAGCATGAAGACTCAATTTCAGAAGAGGCTCAGGTTATAGAGGTTGGTTCTTCATTTTCATGTATTCAAACTTAAATACATTTGATTGTAGCAATTAAATGTGTCCTCAACAGATTATAGAGGTTGACCCGCAAACGTTTATAATTCATCGTTTTTTTTAACTAAATTGCTGCATTAGTTATGGTTACAAAAAAATAGTATCACATTAGCAATCTGAATTTAATAATAAGTTAATTTAGGATGAATCATGCATTTAAATAGACATTTGGCTAATCTCAGCCCTTTCATCTTTTAAGTACATTTAGATTAGGCAAATTGGAAATAAATAATCCCACCTATCTAACTTTGGCCAATAATAATCCCAAGTCAGTTATTAGCCGATAATAATCCGACCTCGTCCATTTTTTTTGTAAAATACTCCACCGTTAAATGAACCTAACGTCGTTACATAAAAGGGTGACGTGGCTGCCACCTGTTAAATGACTCAAATGACTTGGCTTATTTTAAATGACATGGATTATTTTAAACAAAAACTAAAGAGCAACAGAAATCACATATTCAATTGCAAAATCGTAAACAAGATGTGTAATTTCATAAAAATCAAACCTTTAACAGGATCACCGATATCAGTGGTCTCAATTTCATCATCCGAAATCTCTGCGATGGCTTCCTCGTATCTATTCGATTCAGATGCGATTTTGTTCAAATTAAACCAAACAGGATCTTTGGAAGACAGACAGAATGAATCTCCGATGTTTAATTGACCTGATTGAGAAGTATTGTAAACCCTAATTGACGATGATGATGAACTCATATTTTCGTTATTGGGATCGGTTGAAGATTTAGGGTTCGCTTATGAATGTGTAGAATTAGGGTTCATGTTGGTGTTTGATCGTCTGGTGTGTTAAGTGGGGGTCAATGCCCCTTTTATACTGAGTCAACAAAACCAATAAGAGATTAAAATAATCCATGTCATTTGAGTAATTTAAAGGTGGCAGCCACGTCACCCTTTTATGTAACGACGTTAGGTTCATTTAACGGTGGAGTATTTTACAAAAAAAATGGACGAGGTCGGATTATTATCGGCTAATAATTGACTTGGGATTATTATTGGCCAAAGTTAGATAGTTGGGATTATTTATTTCCAATTTGCCTTTAGATTAAATACAGCACTAATCATTCATTCATAAGTAATCGAGTCGAACTTGCCACCTCTAGCTGCTGAGTTGTCACATATGGTTATATAGATGGTTATTGTGCTGATTTTTGATGGTGAACTATGAAAGAATTCACACCTGGATATGAAAGTATTGAAAAAAAACTTGAACAAGAGGTAAAAGAGACTGATGGCACTTTATTATCTATTGTTTTTAATGAACTATACACCTCTTTTTGGACGTGTTTAGACATGCTTATGTTAGAAGTTGTAAAATTCAGAGATTTAAATGTTAGGCAAACTCTGTTTATTTATAAAATTAATAGGTAAAATGACCAAAATAAACATTTAACATTTTATGGATGGTATTGGCGTTAGAGTAAGGGGTTATAACAATAATAACATTGCATCTGTAGATATGTTTACCTTCTTTTAAGAGTACACTTTCATGTGATCGACACACTACCGCATTAGAACTTTAGAAGAAAGGGTATAATTTTTTAACTATTTTTTTAGTTAGACATTAGATAATCTGGAATTGAAAGTAAGAAACAAAGTCACTTTTTTTTAATCAAACACTAAAAAAGTTATTTCAGCTGGCTTCTTATTTGAGAACCCACAAAGAAATTAGCGATTACTCGATAACAAATAGGCTTACATGTATATCTGAATAAATTAGAATATTTCTTGGTCAACATTATCCCTTTGACCCGTATTAACCAACCCGTTTCAGGCCTCCACTGGTGTATAGCCACTTTTTGTTTGTTTAGCAAGTGTAATTCAGAAAAGTTTTCAGTTCTCTAAAGATGAAATGTTTTTTTTTTATATATATAAATTTAGTTGTGGGGTTTGGAGAAGTAGAACATTCATGCTTGCCATTTCTTTTAGTTTATAATTTATGCATCATTTTGATAGACAATACATTCTAGCTGAACTGAGGGAGCATAAAAACTCTTAAATTGACTTTGACTTTTTTCAACTTGTTTTACTGCTTTGGGTCAACTGGCTTCGTTTTTTTTCTTCATGACTTTGTGTGTATGTAGCGTAAATTTTTTAATAAAAACAGAAAATTGATCATGTGTATTGCTGAGCTTCTTTTGTATACTAGATCGACATTCATGTTGTAGCATCTAGTAGATCATTTTTCATGTCTAAATTGGGGATGAGTACTAAATTAGGGTTCTTCAACCTAAAAGTCGAGTTTTTTGATTTAATTGATTCAAAGAAAAAAAGTTTGTGAATAACAGGTTATATGGATGTTGATATATACCTAGACTCATGTTTATATATGTATAAATTTCACATACCCTTGAACGAGTGACCTGCTGACCTGTTCCTTTTTCAGAAAAGTTTATGTGCTTTTATCAACTAATTATGTTATTTGTTCATAAATGTAGAACTGTAGTTTGATTGCTGTGTATATATTTGTATTACCATCATATGTACTATGCATATTGTTATCCATACAAACCCTATAGGTTCTTCAATATCCACATTTTCATTTTATTAAATTAGATTACTTTTTACTATTTATTTTATTAATATACAACGCTTTAATACTTTTTGTGTCCTAGGTTACATTTCTAATATCACTATCTTTTACATGGCCACTCACTCTCTGTTGGATTAGGTTAAACTGGGAGCTGTGTGTGTATAGGGACCCAGATGGGAAAAAAACAGTCGATTCATCAGTTAACATCCGATCGAAAACAGGGTACTCTGTTTTGGGCATCCGAGCAGCCGGTTTCGTCGGAATCCACGTCAGCGCCGCCTTGAAACGTTGCGTTGACTACGTTTATGGTTAGACAATTGTAACAATTATTACGATCCTACCCACAAAAGGGCGTCAACATTTGTTGGAAAAAATGGGATTTTCATTGTGGAAGGGGACATATAGACAACACTGTTCTGCTGACCAAACTCTTTGAGGTAATACATTTTACTCATGAGATGTATTTAGCTGCTCAAGCTGGTGTTAGATACGCAATGCAGAATCCAAAATCATATATTTATAGTAACATTGCGGGTTTTGTTAATGTTCTTGAAGTATGCAAAAATGCAAATCCACAGGCTGTTATTGTTTGGGCATCTTCTAGTTCTGTTTATGGGTTGAATACAAAAGTACCCTTTTCGGAAAAAGACCGAACGGATCAACCCGCGAGCCTATACGCTGCAACGAAGAAAGCGGGTGAAGAAATCGCGCATACGTATAATCACATTTACGGGTTGTCTTTAACGGGTTTAAGGTTCTTTACGGTTTATGGACTCTGGGGTAGACCGGATATGGCTTATTTTTTCTTTACTAAAGATATCTTGAAAACGAAAACCGATTCCCATTTTTGAGTCGAGTAATCATGGGACCGTTGCGCGTGATTTTATATATTGATGATATTGTAAAGGGTTGTATAGGTGCCTTAGACACTGCTGAAAAGAGTACATGTACAGGAAGTGGTGGGAAGAAAAAAAGGGGCTGCACAGTTTAGAATTTTTAATTTAGGGAATACTTCGCCTGTGCCTGTTTCGGATCTTGTTAGTATTTTGGAGAAGTTGTTGAAAGTGAAAGCGAAACGACGTGTGATGAAGTTGCCTAGAAATGGTGATGTCCCGTTTACTCATGCGAATATTAGTTTGGCGCAAAGGGAGTTTGGGTATAAACCAACGACGGATCTTCAAACGGGGTTGAAGAAGTTTGTTAGATGGTATGAGAAGTATTATGGTTCGGGAAAGAAGAGTGATCATTGAGGCGAAAAGTGGTAAACTTGTTCTTGAATTCTTATTCGTTTCGATATGTTCGCATGATTGATTTGTTAATCCTGCACTTTATGAAAACAAGTTATCTTGTTTTCAACTGTTGGTATATGATGTTGCATCAAGTAAGGAGGAAAGAGGGATCTCACACGATGAACAAGTTTTTGTGGTCCATCGTGGTCTTCATTTGAGAACTTTGCGTTCTTGTTAACTAGCGCGAATGTAATTTATTGTAGTAGTATTAGTGTTGGATTCGTGACTGATAGAGCAAAATTTATTTGGTTGGACTTTTGTATCATTTCATGGTATTCAAATAAAGAGAACACATTAGTTTAAATGTTATGATGTTTCTTGATTGAAGGTTGACTTGCTGTGTTTTTTTATTTTCTTTTTATTATAAATTTCTTGATATGAGTTTGGTTTTTATGATCTATTGATAAATTTTTTTCATTCAGCTTTGACTTTTATGATTTCTTTTGTTCTGTTACCTCATTGCTTACTGGATCCATGAATGGACAATATTTGTGTAAACTTTATAAGAGATATTGCAAGAGAATTACATGTTCTAGGACACAAATTTGTTGGGAGATTGACTTTGTGTGGATCACAATCAAACTAAGACTTAGCGAATACCCTAGATCGATTATTAATTACTTAGTTTGCAATGGAATATTAGTTAATTGATATTTCAGGTAATACTGTTTTAAGCACAAGGTATTAATAAAAGTTGAATGTTTCATAATACAATAAAAAATTACAGGCGATTTCCTAGCTAACACTCTAGCTACGGATAGGGTTACTTGCAGATTTCCTCTAAAATATGCACACATATGTTGACACACCGAATTCACACTTAACTACTTGACCCAAGAAGCTATGGGGTCAAGTGGCAATAAATTCAATGCGGACTCGTGTATTCATAATCTTGTTGAGATATACATAAGTGATAATTACGTATAACATCTTAACTGACTGTCTTATTCCAATGATAGACTGACATGTGGGATCTCTTATTCCTTAACGAGAAATCTTTATCAATCTTCACCAGATTGGTGGGAAGTCCCTTCTATTTTCATCAGATGGTAACTTGCCATCAGGGGCAAGTTCCACGGATTCTTCATCAGTTATAAGTTACCATGAGAGGTAACTTAGCCCATGAGCGACTAGACGCAAGCGCTAGTGGTTCCTTCAGTGGCAAGTCTTCTTCATTAGCAACAAAACCTTATTAGTGGCAAGTCTTCTTCGTTATGAACCTCTTGTCAATAATAAGGCTCCCTCCAAGTTAACAGCCTAAATAAATGTATAATTATTTAATTCAAGATCCATACGTTTTTACAAACCAACGAAAATAACTAAAATAAGGGAAAACCTTGAGTTCAAAATCGGAGCTCTAGATGGCGAAATTGGGTCCCTTTTGAGTTTTAAACCATTTTCTAGCTCACTTCTGTGTGTCTAATTGCTCCAAATACGTGTCTGGTAAATCATGGATGAACTCCATATCACCATCAACGTAAAGATTAAGCATCATTTGTTACCTTCCACCTAAATATTCCATCCTAGTAAACAAGAGCATATGAAAAACTGCAACATTTGTATTACTTCACTTTTTTTTATTACCTTTCAATATGTAAAACCGACACCACTTAGTTCTTGAACCTAATAACTATCGGTTAGTGAATCAATGGGTAGAACCGACACCACTTAGTTCTTGAACCACGGTCACGATTGTAGGCCTCGAGCTTGCAAACTCGTGAGTGCACAACAACGCAATTTTCCCGAGCAAAACAGCCTCAGACTCGGAGAATTTACCGTCAAGATTAGCATCCACAAAATTTTCAAACTTGCACAACTCGGCACCTTGACGAATGGATGAACCGATTCTCGTTTTTCCCGAGATAATTTGGAAAACGAGCATCCCAAATGCGTAAATGTCACTTTTATCGGTAAACCGGCCCGTTGTTGTGTACTCGGGGGCAAGGTATCCCATTGCAGCACTGGCTTTGAGAGTCGAAAATCTGATATCGTCGGCTAGTAGTTTGTGGAGGCCTGAACCCAAGAGCAACGGTGTGTAGTGGTGATCGATAAGCACTTTCTCGGCTGCTATGTTTTGATGAACGAGAACCGGTTTGTTTCCTTTGATCTCGTGTAGGTACTCGATACCTAAAACAACAAACACAAAACAAATCAACCATCAAAATTCAAAGATTAAAGTACTGTTCCTGTGGTTTACCAAAATTTTGGATTTGGTCCCTAGCTTTCCAAACGTACATGGATGGTCCCTGTGGTTTGAACTTTGTAACGCATTTAGTCCCCAGCCAACAAATCTAAAGGTTTTAGCATGTCCTAGTTCGGGACTAAATGCATTACAAAGTGCAAACCACAGGGACCATTCATGTACTCTTTGAAAAAGCTAGGGACTAAATACGTTACAAAGTGCAAACCGTAGGGACCATTTGTGTACTTTTGAAAAGTTAGGAACCAAATCTAAAATTTTGGTAAACCACATGTACTACTACCGTACTTTACTCAAATTCAGAAACCAAACATCAAACATGAAAACAGATTATAGTGACTAACCTTTAGCAATGCCTTTGATAATCGAAAACCGAGTCGACCAATCAAGAACATTCATGGGTGCGGTTTTAGCCTTAACATCAAGATACTGCAACAAGTTTCCCTTAGCAACATAATCATAGATCAAAAAACACTCACCCCGACCTTTCGAACAGCAAAAACCTCGTAACCGAAGAAGATTTTCGTGTTTCAATGACGTTAGCATCTTTAACCCCTTCAAAAACTCGGTTTCATCTGACACGCAGCTCGTTTTCGCAATTCGTTTAATAGCAACTATAGACCCGTCGCGTAAAATCCCTCTATAAGTAGCCGAAAAACTGCCTTTCCCTAACAAATACGAGTCGGAAAAAACCCGAGTTGCTGACTCAACATCGTCGACGTTGAACACGTAGCTCTCAGGATATCTTGCAAGAACCCGCTTCCCGTTTGACCGTTTGACATCGGGTCCCACCCGTTTGAGTACTCGAGGCTTATGAGAGGTGAAGCACTTCTTCTGTTGGCTACTTCTTTGACTTGATACTGATCCGTACTAATTCGACTATCGGATGACTCAAAGGCGGTCCCGATCCTCTGTTTTCTCCGGCGATACCAAATGAAAGTAAAAATTCCGGCGACTAATAACATGGTGGTCAACACGGCTCCGAGTATAGCAGCAAGTCCAGCATTCGTTGACTTTGACTTTGACTGATCGTTGGTTACGTTTGCAGACTGTGGAATGGCCTTGGGTGTGAGTCCTTTCGACTGCGGTCCAAACGGCTCGGGTTTATTAGGACTTTCAGGATCAAAAGACGCATTGCATACTTTTAGATCCGCGAAACCGGATCCACATAGTTCTAGGTTGTTTGCATATTGAAATCCTTCGTCGAGCTTCTTCAAAACTTCGAAAATAAAAAAAAATAATTAGAAAAGTATAACTATGTTTCAATGGATCAACAAAGTTAGGGGTGCTAAACGGGTCGTATTCGCGGGTTGGCCGGTTCAACCCTACCTGAACCCGAAAATTTTAGACAAACCCGACCCGAACCCGAAAATCGTGTCATAGGTATGAAGCCGCACCTGACCCGAATATTCAAGGGTTGACCCAAACACGACCCGTTTAACCCGATTTTTTTTATATTTTAATTTTTTTTCCGCTAATTAATATACTAAAGTTGAAATTACTACAAATATACACAATTATATATAATACAAGTACATTTAAATTTAAAATCTTATGTCAATTTCTCTTTTTAAGTTATAATTATGGCATAAAATACACACCCAGTTTAATTTATTAATTTATAACATAAAACATATTATAAAAAATATAATACAATATAAATGGGTTAAACGGGTCAACCCTCCAACCCGACCCGTTTAGCTAAATTGATTCACGGGTTCAACCTGAACTGACCCGAACCCGCTTAGACTAAACCCAAACCCACGAATTTCGTGTTAGGTTCGGGTCGTATTTTCGGGTCGTGTCAGAAATTCACACCCTTAAACAGACATATAAACATAAAGTATAATTACCTAATGGTACATTGCCTGAAAGCGTATTGTTTCGCACATCCAACACTTGTAACAACGGCGCGTCTGCTATTTTCGATGGGATCGAGCCAAAGAGGCGATTAAAGCTCAAGTCTAACCGCTGTAAAGTCCCCAAATTCCCGAGTGTAGCGGGGATTGCACCGGTTAGTTGGTTGTATTGAAGAGCAAGGACGGTTAGCTTCTTTAAAGAACCAAGTTGTGTAGGCAAGCTTCCACTCAGTTGGTTGTAACATAGTTGCAAAACTATAGAATATAATTTAAAAAACGTTAGATAACGTTACATTTCTTTACAACATTCTTAAATGTAAATGGGATGGGACCCACATCTTTTTACTTTAAATAGTAGTTTGATTAAGGATTCACAAATCACATGGTGTTGCAAAGCGGGTCGTATTTGCAGGTTGATCTAACTCGACATGTATCCGAAAATTATATACGAACACGGTTCGTTTAACCCTACTTTTTTTAAATTTTTTTTGCATATTAATGCTTTAAAATTGCAATTTCACAACAAAACATACAAATGCATATAAAATATTTCATTTAAATTATATAATCATATATGTCAATTTATCTTTCCAAACAATTTTAACTTGACATAAAACATATTTTATTTTAAAAATATAAAACAAATGGGACAAACGGGTCATCAAGAAACCCAACAGTTGACATGAACATGACCCGTTTTGCTAAACGGGTTGCGTGTTTAACCCGAAATTGACCTGAACCCGTTTATACTAAATCCAAATCTACAAATTGCTGTTCATGTCATGTTTTCATGTAAGAAATCCGCACCCATACAAAATAGATCCGGCTTGGGTCAGACATGTACAAAAACGAATCTTGTAACACGACAACATTGTTGGAATCAAGACAACACATGAATTGTTTTACGTATTTTAATTATAATATCAAGACAATTTAAAGAAATTTGATTCTCAGCTTCCAAGAAACCAAATTTTTACAAGAAAACAATTGGGTGTTTTTTTTTTTTTTGAAATAGAAAACAATTGGGTAACTCTTTCTTCTAGATCAGAAACTTCCTGACCCAGAATAATGCATGCGTGATGACTTGTAAATTACGTATCGAGAGTTGTACCATGTTTTGGATTAGAGAACTTCTACTGGTTAACCAAACATTGATTCTTTCTTCCTGACATGACACTTAATGTTAACCAATTCATACAAACATGCAGGAATTTCATTATGATAGATATTCATGTTATTTATTTACTTAATACACTCATACTCATATTTATTAACACCGAGTGTAAACAATCAGTGGCGAAGCTTGAGATTTCCAATCGGGGAGCGGAAGTCACCGGAGCTAAAAATTGCTAAAAAAACCGGAGGGTCGAAAACATATATACCAAAAAATTTTTATACAAAACCTACATACTCTCCACTACTGAGCGAAAAGTGCGGGGGTTCGCCGCCCCCTCCCGCCCGTTAAAAGCTTCGTCCATGTAAACAAGCCGAGCCCAAGCCTGTATCCAACTAGGCTTAAGCTCGGCTTAGCTTACTAGAGCTCGAGCTCTGATCATGAGTAGTTTTTCAAGCTCGGGTTGCCTTGAGGCCGGGTCGTTTGTTGTTTATTAACTAGTTATATGCATTTGTTATACAGTTCCTTTATATATAACATAATTTATTTATTTTTTTATCATAGTTTTAACATCATGCTACTAGCTTTTATCTAAATATATTATTAATATGATAACTAAAAATTATATAAATAATAAGCTCGTTCAGGCTAGAGCTCGATATGTGAAGCTCGGGCCTGTTTCTTAAACAAGCTTATTTTTAGGCCCGGAGCAATTCAAGCTTTTATGGCTTGAGTTGTTACATCCCTAATTGACACACATATAACCTCCTTTAAGTGCAAATAAACATCCAAAATCCAAATATGTATTAAAAAAACATTATATTTTTTTACTAAAAAAAAAATCAGTTGAAGGTATTATGGAGAGAAACAGCCCACAAATGATTATACACACATAAATGATTATACCTACTTTAAATGCAAATAAATATTTAAAAGATCCAAATTACACTAAAAAAGGGCTGCATTAATACATTATGAGTCTATGTATAGATGCATTAATCAAGTCTATAACTTTAAAACCATCATTTAAACAAAATCCCAAAAAAAAAAAAAAAAAAAAAAAAAAAAAAAACTAACCTTGAAGATTATCCATCTTCTCAAGCTCAGTAGGAATCTGCCCAGAAAGATTATTCACATTGAGATACAAATCAGTGAGCTGAGTCAACTCACCAATCTCTTTAGGAATCTCACCATGCAACCCATTAAAATGCAAATACAACCCAGACAACCTTTCAAGCTGACCAATCTCAGAAGGTATATGACCCAAAAGCCCTTTACCCTGAAGAGAAATATTCACCACTTGACCCAACCCATCACAAGCAACACCCTCAAATGACCCATCACAGTAACTAGTACCATTTGAACCCCAAGAACTTAAAGTTTGACCATCTGGGTCCAAAAAAGATTTGATTTTTAACAAGATTTCAAGTTCTTTATTGTGGGTATGTTCATTTTTGGCTAGGGTTTGTAGTGGGTTGGAAAGAAGAATAAGAATGAGGGTAGAGAGAGAAAGGAGGAGAGAGAGGGGGTGCATTGTGTTGTTTTGGTGAAAGAATTTTTTGTGGGTTTTGGGGTTGGTGATGAAGTAATGAAGAGAGTGAGTGAGGATTTGAAATGGTGAGCAGAGATGCTGACAAAAGTCACATGTGAAAGACAAATGAAGTCAAGGTTGAAACGGCTTTGTTCTTGTTTGAATTTGTTGCAGTTAAGAGCTTGTAGTATTTTGTATTTGTTAATATTAGTCCCTGTGTTGTAGGTTGTGGTTGTGGTCCTCCTCTTTTTGCATAACACTTCACATGTAGCGACTAGCGAGTATGATTCAGATTTCAGTGTGCTCTTGTGTTATAACATCTATCGTTTTATCGCGCGTTTTGGCGGGCAGGATTGCAGGAACACAGTCGGTTTCAGCACGCTCGTACAAACGATAGAAAAAGCCTTAACAATGTAGTCGTAATAGGCTTAAAACGTGTTCACTTCATTGGTTTTTTTAATTGAATTTTAGTTAGACAATAAGAAGAAAAAAATTTAAATTGATCTACTTTAATTTATAATTTATAATAAATGATAGAGTTAATTACATAGTTAGTCCATGTGGTTTGCACAAAGTAACATACTTATGTACCAATAGTTTAAAATCACATTCTAGGGTATTAACTTTTCATTTTGTAATGTTTGGAGGTATTAACGTTATTTGTAGGTTTAAAATCACATTCTATTAGTACCCAAGTATGTTATTTTGTGCAAACCACATGGACTAACTATGTTAATACCCTAGAAGTTAATACCTCCAAACGTTACAAAATGAAAAGTTAATACCCTAGAAGGTGATTTTAAATTATTAGTATCTAAGTATGTTATTTTGTGCAAACCACAGGAACTAGCTATGTAATTAACTCTAAATGATAAAGGAAAATATAAATTTAATACAACAGAATACTTGTTAGTTAGTAAATGAACGAGTGTTGTATAGGAAATTGTATTATCCAAACAAACATTGCAGCGTAAGTTTATATCACGTAAAAAGGTATTTATGTAATGTTAATTCACAAGATTTGTGTGTATTGTTGGTTGTATCTTTTGCTTTGTTGGTTTTACTTGCTTTAGGTGGTTTGTTCCTTAGGTTTCTAGTTTTGTACCTTTTAGGTTAGTGGTGGGTTTAAAAGGTTGATCCCTCATCGCTTGTTACTCCTTTACGCTTTCTCTCTCTCTCTCTACACGTAGGTTGCTTTTCTTGCATTTTCTTCAGCGATCTTCCAGTGACTGTAGGTAAGTATTCTGTTTATTTGTTGTCGTATGTTGTTTAATCGTGTTGGTTTTTGGGTATTCCTAGGTTTACGATTTTCTTTGGTGGGTTTATGTCTTAGTGATTTTGATTTTCCGGTGACTGTCGCTTAGTATTTCCGATCGGCGTGTCGTATGTTGTTTGATCGTCGTGATTAGGCTCTTTACTTTAGGCATATGAGAAGACTTTTAATAAGCAACCACGTCTATTTAAATCTAAGCCTATGATTAACTGTGACTGATAATTGTTGATAACATTTTTTAGTTTATGTTGGACTTCTGTTGGTGTGTAATTTATACATTTTTTTTCCTTTTATGCAATAGGCTGTTACACCTTTTGTAGAACTGTGTTTGCTTCGTTGATTCGTTATTTCCTTATTGCCTACCAAGTTGGGTGCGTATTTCAGATTCACACGCCGACCTAGGATGCGTGTGTCGGAGTTGATTACATCATGGTAAGCGACTACTTATTGTTTTATTTGTTACATCTTTTTAGTTATTTTAATAGAAAATTAATTATTAATTTTGTAGGTCAACCGACACACACAATTCCAAGACAACCTTTGGATATGAGGTGTCCTAGATACGGATTTCACATCTAGCTTATAAGGTTAGTCCTTTTTTATTCTTTTTTTGCTTCACATCTGGCTTATAAGGTTAGTCTTTTTTTATTCTTTTTTTTTATTTGGCTGCTTGCATTGTATCGAAATTGTTGTTTTAAATTTGGTTTTAATGTTGTTGCCTACAGAATTATATCAAACTCAGTATATTTTTCATCTCACTAATATGTGATGGATGATATATTGGAAACATCAACTCAATGTACCCATATGCAAGATTTACATTTTCTAACTTCAAGTGAAATTCAAAGAAATGGATTTGACAGCTTTCCTTGCATAGCTAATGATGCAGTCAGTAATAGATGCCAATATGTACAGGTGCAAGGAAACACGATATCATCACTGACCGTCTGACCCACAATGAAGAGTCAAGTGAAAATGTGAAAGCATCATTGACCACAATGAAGAGGTATCCCACCACAAGATTCACGTTTTCCAACTTCAATTGGAACTCCAAGAAACATGTTTACGAGCTAGCTATCAAAATGTTATGTATTCGAAAGTAACAATATGTAATAACCATTAACGGTCCTTGGTGATGTGCCTGCAACCGGATGAAACCGTCTTTGGAAAAAGACTTTGCTGCAACACTATGATGTTCGTGTTTTTGTATTACACAAAAATTCGGTCGTTGGGTTTCTTATTTTTGTAAAAACATTATGCTTATCATTGTACTAGGCTTTTGTTTTAGGAAAGCAAACAACTTTATTACTTTATATTGTATGAAAGTGTTATGTATTCGAAAGTAACAATACGCAACAACCGTTGACAGTCAGTCTATGTTATAAATGCTTTGCGTTCATTGTGTCCGTGATGCAACACGCACAAACATAATTCTAGTTCTAATTTAAACATTAAACATCACATAATCCGCCACAACTTCCACTTTGTTTTAACAAATACAAAATGTAACACCCGAAAATTTTAAAATAAACAACCCTCATTAAAAACTATTATTTCTTATGATTTATAGTCCAAGAAAAAAACCCTAATTAAGACACCCAAGTGATTCCGCACAAACCCTAAATTTTTCAGAATTTTCAGAATCATGATTAGGGCCCCTAAAACTCAGGGGGGGGGGGGTAAAACCTAGTTAACGATTTTCTAAATTACGTGCTATCCAAGTTGAAATTTCAGAATGTGTCGAGTCACCTGGCCTAGTCCCACACGTGGCAACAATATAAGCCTTAAGTGTACCTTACGGACCGTAAGGTTATCAAGCTTACGGTCCGTAAGCAACTCAAAATTTGGGTATAAATTCAGGACATTGGCATTCGATTTCTGGTGTTCAAACGACGATCAAATTCCAAAATTTCGCTGAGTTTTGGTTCGAATACTTCAATTAACACACACTAAACACTAATTAAGAGTAGCGGGGTGCTGCAGAACAGGGTAATAACTCGATCGCTATTACGATTCATTGTCCGATCGATCAATATATCTAATGAATGTTTAAGTGCCGCCCACATTAGGGTTATACTTTATCGTTCGTCATTAATTTGACGGATTGTCGTTAATTCGATAGGTAAAGTATTATACTTTATCGTTCGTTGTTAATTCAACGGATCATCGTTAATTCGATGGGTAAAGTATTATACCTTGTCGTTCATTGTTAATTCAATGGATCATCGTTAATTCGATGGACAAAGTATTGCATTTTGTCATTCATTGTGAGAATTTGATCTCGTGAGTTATCGTAAAGGCCGTATTAAGTTACTAACCTAGTTGTGTGCATGTTATTTAAATTAGGTTAAAAGACTAATCAGTAGTCTAACCTCTGCCCGTATAACTCTGAAATATTATCACAAGTTAGCATCAATTTGGAATTTTTAAGGTACGGATAGAACCCCTTCATTCAACACATGTTTTGGCTTTCGGGCATCTGATTTCTGATTTTTAAATTATGAAATAAGTTTATATTATAAAAATGTTATAAGTTTATAAAGTTTACAAATGTACAAGTTTAAGATTATGTACATGTATTATGTTACCCAAGTCAGTCCCTTTTCTGTGAGGATGACCACAGACCCATCATTGTGGCATAAAATGATGTGGCACCATCCGTGACGGTGAGTTGAGTTCACGGCGTCTCTTCTGTTTTAGTCTCCGGACTTCTATTCAGAGGCGTATGGATCGATCCTAGGAAAAAGTAAATAAAGTCTGATATCTGGTGAATGGTCGGTGTGATTTGCCCACACTCCATTCATATCTGGATACATGGGCTAGCTACCCTGTATCAATCTCTGTAATAAAAGGAACCTTCTGGACTTCGGGTAAATCTGTATATTATATTCTGATACTATTTGTTATACTTATTTAATATATTTTGAATTATGAAAACTTAGCATTTTTGCTAAAACAAAGGATTTTTAAAGAAACTTAGCCTCTTTCTCAAATAAAATAAGCCTTTTTGTTTCCGCTATCCGCACACTGGGCAAAACTTTTCAAATTTTGCTCAGACGTACGTTTTTCTGTTTTATTCTTTACGTCAGGTTATCAAGGCAATCGGGGACGGGATATGGAAGAGTGCTCGAGTGTTGGAAAAGACTATAGAAATAAATATATTATATTAGACAGCCTATTTCCATTAAATTGTAAAGCCGTGTAATGTATTTAAGTATTAATGGAATTATGTTTTTGATCTGACTACTGTTATTGTGACACGTCGGCCCAAATTCTGGGACGGGGTGTTACAGCTATGGTATCAGAGCAAAGGCTCTTTCCTGTAGAAAACTTAAACATAAGATAAGACCTGTGAGGTAATGGGTAGACATTGGATTAGGATTCAAAGGTTCTTTCCTGTAGAAAACTTAAAACATAAGTTAAAACCTGTGAGATTATAGGTAGAAGTTGGGTTAGGAAATCTAATCTTCCGCTAAATCATTTTCGTCATCCTTATGTATCTTTTCCTATCAGATGTCTCATCCAAGTCACTCCCGTCGGAAATCAAAGTCTTCTAAACGACGTAGCTTTGACAAGGCATTTCAGCGTGCTTTCGAAAAGATGCTTCCTAATATTCTACAAACTTTCGATCAACATATTCATGATCGAGAGAATAACGTAACGCCTCCACCACCTCTACCTCCACATCCACCTTCTCCGCCTCCACATTCTCCCACACATCCTCCGTTACCTCCACCGTTTCCCTCACACGTCTCACCACCCAAAAATGATGTATCGTATAATAATACGAATATGTCTCCGTCTGTCGACATCTACACTTGGCTCGCAAGATTCCAGAAGCAGAAACCACGTTCATTCAGTTCTGCGACTGTTCCGGTAGAGGCACAAAACTGGATAAACCATATCGAAAAGATTTTCGAAGTTATGGGGGTGGGTGATGAGTTCAAAGCAAGGCTAGCTACATATAAGTTAGAAGATGACGCCCAAAGTTGGTGGGGTACCGTCAAGCATGCAAGAGGAGGAGATTTGTATGTTATTACACTTTCATGGAATGATTTCAAAACTTTGTTTTATCAACAGTATTTCCCCTCTGCCCGTAGAGGAGAATATGAGCGAGAGTACGCATCCATTAAACAAAGGGAAGATGAGCCTATGGTTGAGTTTATGGCTCGATTCACGAGATTGGCTAGTTTCATGGGACCCGCTGCCGGAACCCCATTGATGCAAGCCGACAAATTAAAGTGGGCCATATGTGAAAAGATCAAATGGTTAATTGTAAACCAAGAATTCAAGGATATCACGGAGGTTGCCAATGCAGTCCAAAACTTGGAGATAGCAAACAAAGACATGAAGCTACAATATGACGAGATTCACAAGAAAAACCAAAACCCATCTACCAATGATCGCAAACCCCCTTTTAATCAAAATAGTAACACCCAACACCAAAACGGGCAACAAACACAACAGAACCCTAAAACTTCTAATAATCCTTATCAAACCAATCGCAAGTCTCCAAACCAAAACCAAAACCAGTTTAGTCCGTCATGTAAAACGTGTGGAAAATTTCATAAAGGTGTTTGTTTCAAGGCCACGGGTAATTGCTTCAGGTGCGGACAATCTGATCACATGGTTAAAAACTGCCCTAAGCCACAAGGATATGTTATCGGAAATTATGTTGAGCCCGCCAGTATTGTACCACGCACAACTGGCGGAAAGGTGTTCGCTTTAACCACCGACATTGCATCAACGGAAGAGGAGCTAGCAAAGAAACGTCTTAAGTATCATGAATTGATTTGAGAACTTTAAGAAAAAGACGAGACGTTTTCACTCCGCCACTTTTTGAAAAATAAGAATAAGTCTATCCTAGAAAACTACATATCTGTTATCTATATAAATAACTATTTCATCAAATCATATGTATATATTATTAGAAAATCTGGTTTAAGTTTTTGCTAAGTTATGCTTCCCTAAAACACATGTGATATAAAATCATGTTAAAATAAGAATCAATTATTTTCTTAAATATGATATGACTATATATATATGTATCAATTTCGAGGACGAATTTTTTTTAAGAGGGGTAGATTTGTAACACCCGAAAATTTTAAAATAAACAACCCTCATTAAAAACTATTATTTCTTATGATTTATAGTCCAAGAAAAAAACCCTAATTAAGACACCCAAGTGATTCCGCACAAACCCTAAATTTTTCAGAATTTTCAGAATCATGATTAGGGCCCCTAAAACTCAGGGGGGGGTAAAACCTAGTTAACGATTTTCTAAATTACGTGCTATCCAAGTTGAAATTTCAGAATGTGTCGAGTCACCTGGCCTAGTCCCACACGTGGCAACAATATAAGCCTTAAGTGTACCTTACGGACCGTAAGGTTATCAAGCTTACGGTCCGTAAGCAACTCAAAATTTGGGTATAAATTCAGGACATTGGCATTCGATTTCTGGTGTTCAAACGACGATCAAATTCCAAAATTTCGCTGAGTTTTGGTTCGAATACTTCAATTAACACACACTAAACACTAATTAAGAGTAGCGGGGTGCTGCAGAACAGGGTAATAACTCGATCGCTATTACGATTCATTGTCCGATCGATCAATATATCTAATGAATGTTTAAGTGCCGCCCACATTAGGGTTATACTTTATCGTTCGTCATTAATTTGACGGATTGTCGTTAATTCGATAGGTAAAGTATTATACTTTATCGTTCGTTGTTAATTCAACGGATCATCGTTAATTCGATGGGTAAAGTATTATACCTTGTCGTTCATTGTTAATTCAATGGATCATCGTTAATTCGATGGACAAAGTATTGCATTTTGTCATTCATTGTGAGAATTTGATCTCGTGAGTTATCGTAAAGGCCGTATTAAGTTACTAACCTAGTTGTGTGCATGTTATTTAAATTAGGTTAAAAGACTAATCAGTAGTCTAACCTCTGCCCGTATAACTCTGAAATATTATCACAAGTTAGCATCAATTTGGAATTTTTAAGGTACGGATAGAACCCCTTCATTCAACACATGTTTTGGCTTTCGGGCATCTGATTTCTGATTTTTAAATTATGAAATAAGTTTATATTATAAAAATGTTATAAGTTTATAAAGTTTACAAATGTACAAGTTTAAGATTATGTACATGTATTATGTTACCCAAGTCAGTCCCTTTTCTGTGAGGATGACCACAGACCCATCATTGTGGCATAAAATGATGTGGCACCATCCGTGACGGTGAGTTGAGTTCACGGCGTCTCTTCTGTTTTAGTCTCCGGACTTCTGTTCAGAGGCGTATGGATCGATCCTAGGAAAAAGTAAATAAAGTCTGATATCTGGTGAATGGTCGGTGTGATTTGCCCACACTCCATTCATATCTGGATACATGGGCTAGCTACCCTGTATCAATCTCTGTAATAAAAGGAACCTTCTGGACTTCGGGTAAATCTGTATATTATATTCTGATACTATTTGTTATACTTATTTAATATATTTTGAATTATGAAAACTTAGCATTTTTGCTAAAACAAAGGATTTTTAAAGAAACTTAGCCTCTTTCTCAAATAAAATAAGCCTTTTTGTTTCCGCTATCCGCACACTGGGCAAAACTTTTCAAATTTTGCTCAGACGTACGTTTTTCTGTTTTATTCTTTACGTCAGGTTATCAAGGCAATCGGGGACGGGATATGGAAGAGTGCTCGAGTGTTGGAAAAGACTATAGAAATAAATATATTAAATTAGACAGCCTATTTCCATTAAATTGTAAAGCCGTGTAATGTATTTAAGTATTAATGGAATTATGTTTTTGATCTGACTACTGTTATTGTGACACGTCGGCCCAAATTCTGGGACGGGGTGTTACACAAAATTACATGATTGTATTATCAGTCAAACAAACTTTGTAAAGTTAACAAATTAAAAACATAGAAAACTTGATCACAAGTTTAGATGAAAAAATAGTGAAAAATAATAATATGTTTTTTTCTTCTTTTGTTACACACCATGGTACTTGTTCTAACTCCTAAATGTTGAGAAAAGAAAAACATTTTACAAATGTGGGATGGTGACGTATTATTTTGTGCATGATGATGGCAGCTTTTTTTCCCACACTCATGTCTTATTGAACATGTGAATATGGGAAGGAAGCAAATGAATTCACAAGTGTCTCGATCATATGTTTAAGTGGCAAATTCAGTGTTTATTTCAGACTTTTTGGCAATATGTATTGTTTTTTCTTCATAGTCTTATTGCTTTTTTTCCTTTTGCAGCATGAGAGTATTTTGTCCATTAATGTGGGGCTCAAACTTTGTAATATAGGATGTATTTTTCTTTTTAACGTGTGACAATAAGAATTGTAATTGTCACATTTTTAGTATTTTATTCGTTTATAAAAATTACTTGATTCTACACGTTCAGATCTTTTGTGTCGCTTTTTACATCTTTATCTTTTCCCTAGATTTCACTGAGTGCAACATCATCGTCATATTAGTTTTTTCTCTAACTAAAATTTCTCAAAACTAAATTATTTTAATTTGATTTAAAATCTAAATCATTAATATATTTAATAAGTCAAAAAAAAAAAAAAAAAAAAAAAAACCTTAACATTCGTTTGGACATAGTAAAAGTTTATTTATAGATTTATTTTGTTGATTTATATTTTTTTAAATAACGATTATCTTTGTTGACTTTGGTTTATAGATAACGCAACCACAATAGTAAAAAAAAAATCAAAATTCCTTATCGTTATCTCGTCATCTTTGTTGTCGGAGCTTGATGAATTGTAGAAAATAGTGGAAGTTGAAATACATATCGATTTTGAGATGTGGGAGAAGAGTAGAAACCTTTTTTGTGAGAAAAATGGTGTGAAGAATGTAGGAGAGAGTATAATTTTTTTTTTTTTTTTGAGAAAAACGAGTCAATAAAAGTTTATTTATAGATTTATTTTGTTGATTTATATTTTTTTAAATAACGATTATATGACTGAAAACTATCTTCCCATCTCCTGGTGATCACTAAGAACCCACCGGATTTCGGTGAAAAAAAAACAAAATCGGGTGGCGGTGTTCCCGGACGGGGCCGTTTGTCACTGAACCCTACCCTGCTTCCACTCTCTCCACCCTAATACAGTTACGCATACACATTATTAGATGCAATAAAATCTTATTGTAATATACGTGCGACGGAAATGTGATGCAGTTACACAATATTTGACATAGTAAAATGTTATTGTAATATACGAGTGACAAAAATGTGATGAAAAAAAATGTTATCATGTCAATCTTATTCTCATGAGTAATTGTAACTCAAAATAAGATATTCTTTCGATTTTTCCTTTTGTCGTGTGTCATCTTTTTAGGAAAAAAAGAATACTATGCTCTGGTATTTGTAGCTTGAAAAGCACCAAGAAAAGTTTTAGAAAAACCCTCCAAAAGGATTTGTCATGTGAATGAGACAACACTTTGGCGTTAAAAAAGAAAAGAAAAAAGACAACACTTTGTCATATGAAAATATTACATTTGGAAGGGATCCACTTACACCCCGTCATCGAACAAATGCTATCCGAGTTCACCAGATCAAACGCTAAATCTTATGAAAATATTACATTTGGAAGGGATCCACTTACACCCCGTCATCGAACAAATGCTATCCGAGTTCACCAGATCAAACGCTAAATCTTTGAACGAATATGTAGTGAACTGACCCGAGTCCGCCGGAGTAGATCCAATCTTCGTAATTTGGTTTGGAGAGAGTGATATAGGTACCCTTTGTATATGTTATAATCGTTTTAGTGGTGTGGTCTTGTGTTTTTGACAGGCCGGCCGGTTTTTAATAAATTTTACCTTTCAAGAAAAAAAATAAAGACAAATATAGTTTTTGTTATAAAAAGTAAAATTTATATTTAAGGGTAAATTACACTTTTCATCCTTTATTTTGTACCACACTGTAACGGATAACCTTTAACTTCAATAATTACAGTCACAATCATTTATTTGCAAAACTCGTTACACTCTACGTCATTTAGTACTAACCAGATTAAAATTTTCAGTTAAATTTATTTACTTAAGATTATTTTGGTCAATTCATGTTTTTATTTAAATGTTTAATAATATAACACCAAAAAATTACATATACACTTTATTTGCAAAATCCGTTAAACTCTACGTCCTTAAGTACTAACCAGATTAAAGAGTAAACTGTCATTTTGGTCCCTAAGGTTTGGTCACTTTTGTCCAAAACTCAAACCTTTTGCATCTAAGTCCCTGTGGTTTCGGTTTTATTGCCATTTTGGTCCAAAAGTGATATCAGGTCGTATTTGTCTTATAAAATCCTGTTATTCTGTCCTTTTCCTCAGGGGCAAAATGACCATTTTAATTTTTATTATAACAAATTATTAACTAAAATAATTAAATTTAATAATCCCATATAAAAGTAGCAGAGATTCATCTGACCCCAAACCTAAACTCTAATCCATCATCTTCTCCAAACAGCACATCACCATTCCAGTTTCTCAACAAGAAGTTAACCATACGAATCAATTTCTATATAACCAACCCACCCATTTTATTCTCATTTCTCACATCACCGCCGCCCAATGTTGAATACATTCTCATCATTTTCAATTATGTTTCACAACCATTTCTCTCTCAATTTGATTCTATTATTCCTTCACAATCACACAATTTGTTACTGATGGATCAGCAGATGAAGAGGCCGAAGACGAAGATCGTCTGCACGTTAGGACCTGGATCTAGATCAGTTCCAATGGTGGAGAAGCTGTTAAAAGCAGGTATGAACGTTGCTCGCTTCAATTTCTCACACGAATCGTATGAATATCATCAGGAAACGCTTGATAATCTCCGGACTGCTATGGATAACACCGGTATACTCTGCGGTTATTGCATTTATATGGGGATTATTTAATTGAATTATTTTAATTAATAATGTGTTATAATAAAAATTAAAATGACCATTTTGCCCCTGAGAAAAAATGACAAAATAGTAGGATTTTATAAGACAAATATGACCTGATTTCACTTTTGGACCAAAATGACAATAAAACTGAAACCACAGGGACGCATATGCAAAAGGTTTGAGTTTTGGACTAAAGTGGCAAAAGTGACCAAACCTCAGGGAACAAAATGACTGTTTACTCCAGATTAAATGTTTGGGGAAGATGAAGTGTATATGCAATTTTTTTAGTTTTATTTATTAAACATTTAAATAAAAAGATAAATTGACCAAAATACCCTTAAGTGAATAAACTTAACTGAAAATTTTAATCTGTTAGTACTAAAGGATGTAGAGTGTAACGAGTTTTGCAAATAAAGGACTGTGACTATGGTTATTAAAGTTAAATGCTATCTGTTGTAATACGATACAAACATAAAAGGACGAAAAGTGTAATTTACTCTATATTTAATATCAGGCATGATAAATTTTAATTTACTAAACATTGATACGTTGATATCTATTACCTAAATTACCTAAATCTACAAAAACAATGAGTGCAATGTTGTAGGATGACACTGGTGGAAAAAGGCGGTTTGCCTTTTCCTTCTTTTTTTTTCTTTTTGCCTTTTTAAATTACTGGCTTACATAGGCGGCAAAGGGAATAGTGACAGACAGCCGCCTGACACTCCTCTATTGGCACAATAAATTTACGATTTTATCGCGCTTTAAAATTACGATTTTGCCATTAGTTTAAAATTATGTTTTTACCCCCACTTAAAAATAAATTTACGCTTTTAATCTCAGCTAAAAATTTCAATTTCACCCTCGGTTGAAAATTACGATTTTGCCCCGTTTAAATTTATAGTTTTGCCATTAGTTTTTTTTTTCTCCAAGCTAAGTTACGATTTTGCCCTCAACTTAATTTTACATTTTCTTCATCGTTTTTGTTTGTTTTCCTGGTTAAATTACAATTTTGTCCCCGGTGTAAAATTACAGTCATGTCATTGTTTTAGTTTTTTTTTAACTGTAGTAGTGTTTTGTTTTAATTGGTTGACTCGGTGTAATTTTTATTCGTGTTAGGCGGCTGCCTGACACGCTTATTTGTCCTGAAAAATTATAATTTTCCCTCATTTTAAAATTTTAGTTTTTCCATCTTTTTTTTTAGCAAAAATATAATAATGGTTGACTCGATGTAATTTTTTTAAGATCGTGTTATGAGTAGTATGTGCAATTAACAAAAACACAGACGTATACATGTTATGAGAGAGAAAAAAACGGCTTAGCGCCCCGCAACACGGGCGGGGCAAACACTAGTTATCTACAACTACAACGTTATTGATGTTTTATGTTAAAAAGAAGCATTTTATAGGGTATGATCAATAATGATGTATGTTTGTATTGGGCTCAATTTTTGGGCTTAGACTTGTATGAGATGTGTCGGCCCGACCATCATCTTTTACTTATTTGAATTTCATTCACTTTTGTTTTATGCAATGCTATTACAACAATAACTCAAAAACCAAATTTTACTTGCGATGTTTAATCAACTTGAACTAAATACCACACACTAACTACTCGTGAATTTGACACCCTCGTTAATCGTTATCCTAGTTAGTCTAATGTAAAAAGGTTTATAAGCTCTCTTTATTTTTGATCGATCCTTCGACAAAAGTCACCGACTTACTAGCATGCTTTACTAAATAATGCATCTTTTTTGTTACAGTCTTAAAACTCTAACTTGGTGCACCATCCTTGACACCCATAATTACACTGTTCTGTAGTTAAAACCTTTATAAATTAATAATGTTGGAATCGAGATATTTTATTAATTCAGTGAGATATTATAATAAATTAATAATGTTGAGACTGAGATATTTTATTAATTTAGTGAGATATTATAATGATAAATTAATAATTTATTAATTTAAAGAAATACATATGACCTTTAAATTTCCAAGTCCAATGTACATTCGCGAATTAACTGAGTCAAGTTCATTGTTTTTAATACAAAAAGTTAGTTTATTATACCAAAAAATAAATTACAAAAACAAGTTTGAATGCACATTTATTAGAATTTGGAATCTTTTAGTAATTATTAATTTATAGTTTCGTTAGCACTAATATATATACACTGAGATTTCAAAAAAAGTTATTATCGTATTATTTTATCGATTGGAACCCAATTTTGTATTGGTCTCAAGTTAAAATTGGATAAATTATTAATTTATCGAGTATTAATTTATAGAGATTTTACTGTATATTTCTTGTTTTTCATTAATCTTTTACAAGAAACACATAACTAAATCCTCATACCTTTTCTACTAATACCAACATGACCTCACTCATATCCCTTATTCTCAATTTCTTTTGGGCACAAATTATACTATCCTTACGATAAATAAACAATCAAAAATATCAAATATGGGGATGGTTCAAATGAAAACCACTTTTATTGCGAAAACTCGAAAACTAACTAAAAACCCTAAAAAACACACAAATTTTTTTTCAATTTTTTTATAAAAATCGCTAGTTTAAAAAAAAAAAAATTGTAGTGCACATGTGTGTAATAATTCACATGTGTAGTACACATACACATGTGTAATATTACATATGTGCACTACAAATCTTTTTTTTTTTTGAATTTTTTTTTAATAATTTAAATAGCGAAAATTGGTATGCAAAAAATAATAATAATAATAATAATAATAATAATTTTTGGTATGTTTTTAGGGAGTTAATTATATAGTTAGTCTCTGTGGTTTGCCCAAAGTAACATACTTAGGTACTAATAGTTTAAAATCACATTCTAGAATATTAAATTTTCATTTTGTAACGTTTGGAGGTATTAACGTTATTTGTAGGTTTAAAATCACATTCTATTAGTACCTAAGTATGTTATTTTATGCAAACCACAGAGACTAAGTATGTTAATACCTTAGAAGTTAATAACTCTAAACGTTACAAAATGAAAAGTTAATACCCTAGAAGGTGATTTTAAACTATTAGTATCTAAGTATGTTATTTTGTGCAAACCACAGGGACTAACTATGTAATTAACTCGTTTTTTAGGCTTTTTTAGTTAGTTTTCGAGTTTTCGCAATAATTAGTGGTTTTCATTTGAACCTTCTCCTATAAATATAAATGCTATTTGCTTTCCCTATATATGAGTTCCCTTATCATATTATTTAACTTTTATTTTTTTAATTGTATTCAAGATATGACCGAATCAAACAATAAACAAGAAGAGAAAATATATTGACATTTTAGGATAATGGATTAATAGGAAAAATTACAAGTTTTGTCTTTTATCTTTATACCACTTTTCAGGTCGTGTCATTTTTAACGAATGTTGACAGGCGGTGTCCTTTACTAGGTATTTTGTTGCAAGTTTAGTCCTTTACACCCAACCCAGTTAAAAAACCTGTTAATAGTTGACAGACGGTGTCCTTTACTAGGTATTTTTGTTGCAAGTTTAGTCCTTTACCTAGGTATTTTGTTGCAAGTTTAGTCATTTACACCCAACAATTAACAGGGTTTTTTAACTGGGTTGGGTGTAAAGGACTAAACTTGCAACAAAATACCTAGCAAAGGACACCGCCTGTCAACATTCGTTAAAAAGGAAATCGCCTGAAAAATGGTATAAAGATAAAAGACAAAACTATGAGGAAATATAGTTATTTTCTAGTTATATATACAAGTTAAAATTGGGAAAATAATAATAATCCCAATTGTGTAAAAAATAAAAACTACCCTCCTCATATTTCAAAAGGGTGTACCTATCTACACACCATTTTGCCTATTTACACACAAAAAGGTGTTTTTTGTCCTTATATGCACACCCTGCAGTGTCGAACTGTGGCCAAATCGCGTCGTTTTGGTCCGGTTAACCAGACAAAGACTGACGGGTCTGTTGACCGGACCAAAACGCCGAGTTTTGGCCGCGTTTTGGTCCTATCAACCAGACGTCTGGTTGACAGGACCAAAACGCGGCCAAAGCTCGGCGTTTTGGTCCGATCAACAGACCCGTCAGACACCCGTCAGTCTTTGTCTGGTTAACCGAACCAAAACGCCGCGTTTTGGCCACAGTTCAACACTGCACGGTGTGCATATAAGGACAAAAAACACCTTTTAAGGGTGACTATCTACACACTTGGTGTGTAGATAGTTTGGCCCATTTCAAAATCACCAATTAAACATTTATTGCGTTCTTTCTCCAATCAAAACCCCAAATCATAAACCAAGAAAACCCTAATTTTACCCCCAATTCATCTTACAGAGGTTAACCCTTTTGATTATTACTGTTTCTTGATTCTTATCATCTGTGATGAGTTCCCACTTTGAATATTCAAAATCATCTTCTTTAGTCCGCCTCTGTGTTTCTTTCTCACCCCATTCACTCATATCTTCTTGCAATCAATCTTTACAATCAAGAACTCCCACAAGATTGCTCCATTAAGCAACAAATTGCTGTTCTTTTTCATCAAGTCATCATTTTTTTTTTAAAGATAAGGATCATTCTTCAAACCCTTAAGAAAAAAAAAACAATCTTTTTTGCATATTTGTTCAAACCCTAAAAGGGTGTTTCCCATTTCAAGATTTTACATTCCACCCTGTTAATCTTTTTCATTAATCATCAATTTTCTCCAAAAGATTTGGATCATTCTTCAAACCCTTGAAAAAAGAAACTAACTATTTTGTATATTTACTCAAACCCTAAAAGGGTGTTTCCCATTTCAAGATTTTACATTCCACCCTGTTAATCTTTTTCATTAATCATCAATTTTCTCCAAAAGATTTGGATCATTCTTCAAACCCTTGAAAAAAGAAACTAACTATTTTGTATATTTACTCAAACCCTAAAAGGGTGTTTTCAATTTCAAGCTTTTCTTGAAAATCATCAAGTCATCTCATCTGGATAGTATCCCATCAAACATTTGAATTTCTTTTTTTTTTTTGGTATATCTGTTTAGACCCCAAAAGGGTGTTTTCAATTCCAAGATTTTCTTGAAAATCATGAAGTCAACTTATCTAGATGATAATATCCCATCAACACCTGGGAAATTCAAGATGGAAAAATCAAATTATTATCATAGATTAAGATGGCATTATCCACATCTAGCAAAGGTCACATTTTGGAGTTTTGTTTTCTTTGGATTAGTCTTTGTTTTCTTCTTTAATTCATCAACAATATCAACAGATCTTTCTCACAAATCCTTAAAAATCAAATCTTTGGGCGGACCCGGATGGGAAAAACGGGTCAAATCATCAGCAAAGATCCGATCAAAAACAGGGTACTCTGTTTTAGTCACCGGTGCAGCCGGCTTCATCGGAAGCCACGTCAGCACGGCGTTAAAACGCCATGGTGACGGCGTTTTAGGGTTGGACAATTTCAACGATTATTACGATCCCACCCTCAAAAGGGCTCGTCAAGTTTTGTTGGAAAAAAGGGGGATTTTCATTGTGGAAGGGGACATAAACGACACCGTTTTGCTGAACAAACTCTTTGAGGTAGTACATTTTACTCATGTGATGCATTTAGCAGCACAAGCTGGTGTTAGATATGCAATGCAGAATCCGAAATCTTATATTCATAGTAACATTGCTGGTTTTGTTAATGTTCTTGAAGTATGCAAATCCACAGCCTGCAATTGTTTGGGCTTCTTCTAGTTCTGTTTATGGGTTGAATACAAAAGTACCCTTTTCAGAAAAAGACCGAACGGATCAACCCGTGAGCCTATACGCTGCAACGAAGAAAACGGGTGAAGAAATCGCGCATACATATAATCATATCTATGGGTTGTCTTTAATGGGTTTGAGGTTCTTTACGGTTTATGGACCGTGGGGTAGACCGGACATGGCTTACTTTTTCTTCACTAAAGATATCTTGAAACGAAAACCGATACCCGTCTTTGAATCGGGTAATCATGGAACGGTTGCGCGTGATTTTACGTATATTGATGATATTGTAAAGGGTTGTTTGGGTGCTTTAGACACCACTGAAAATAGTACAGGAAGTGGTGGAAAGAAGAAAGGAGATGCACAGTTTAGAATTTTTAATTTAGGGAATACTTCGCCTGTGCCGGTTTCGGATCTTGTTAGTATTTTGAAGTTGTTGAAAGTGAAAGCGAAACGGCGTGTGATGAAGTTGCCTAGAAATGGTGATGTCCCGTTTACTCATGCGAATATTAGTTTGGCGCAAAGGGAGTTTGGGTATAAACCAACGACGGATCTTCAAACCGGGTTGAAGAAGTTTGTTAGATGGTATGAGAAGTATTATGGTTCGGGAAAGAAGAGTGATCATTGAGGCAAAAAGTGGTAAACTTGTTCTTGAATTCTTGTTCGTTTTGATATATTCGCATGATTGATTTGGTAATCCTGCACTTTATGAAAACAAGTTATCTTGTTTTCAACTGTTGGTATATGATGTTGCATCAAGTAAGGAGGAAAGAGGGATCTCACACGATGAACAAGTTTTTGTGGTCCATCGTGGTCTTCATTTGAGAACTTTGCGTTCTTGTTAACTAGTTCGAATGTAATTTATTGTAGTAGTATTATTGTTGGATTCGTGACTAATAGAGCAAAATTTATTTGGTTGGACTTTTGTATCATTTCATGGTATTCAAATAAATAGAACACATTAGTTTAGATGTTTATGTTTCTTGATTGAAGGTTGACTTGCTGTGTTTTTTTTTTAATTTTCTTTTTATTATAAATTTCTTGATATGAGTTTGGTTTTTATGATCTCTTGATAATTTTTTTTCGTTCAGTTTTGACTTTTATGATTGAGTTAATTACTGTTTTCGTCCTTGTGGTTTGTCAAAAATCACTATTTCAGTTCATTAGTTTAAAAATTGCGATTTCAGTCCCTGTGGTTTCACTTTCGTAACCATTTCAGTCCACCTCGTAACCATTTCAGTCCCTGTACTAACAGAATAAATGGATTGAAATAGTTACGAAAGTGAAACCACAGGGACTGAAATCGCAATTTTTAAACTAATAAACTGAAATAGTGATTTTTGACAAACCACAAGGACGAAAACAGTAATTAACTATTTATGATTTCTTTAATATAATCAGATGGCACCATAACAACATCAAATTAGGTGACATCTACATACTAGTGTTACAAATCATAGTCTAAGCCCTCCCGCCACGAATCCTATGTGCAAGCTGTATCCACAGCTCGGTGAGGTGAACGAAGTCACATCTCAGCTTATAGCTTGTTTACCTGTCCTACTTTGACTATAAAGGTCACTCAAAACAACAATTTTCCAAAATTGGAATTCATATGAATATATTTTGATTATCTAAAAAACCAAATATGCATGTTAAAACATTACCTTATTTAAGGCAAGCTCATTGTGCCGGTAAATTGAAACTCGTGCAGCATGTGCAATGTTGCCACCAGCATCTTTTGGTAATTGCTTCTTACCAGATTTTGCCCTTACTACATATCCACATAAAAGGAGATCAATTCCAAGTTCTTAAGCAAATTTAAAGTACAAGTCAAGCTTCTTAAACAAGTCACTTAGGCCCAAGTTAAGATATTACTAGGGTCACATACTCACAGAGGTGAAAACCCCAACTGGGCTTGAAAAAGCATTTAGATAGGAGCCGTCTAAACCAACGAATTCTGTTAGGAGGGACATTGTCAATTCAAATTGACAACCACAGGGATGAGAATGGTTGGTTTTGGCAAACAGGGGCTGAACGTGCGATTAGGAGTAAACCACAGGAACGGAAATTGTACTTTATAATTTAATCTTATGTTCATTGTTTTTTGAGCAACACCAAATACTATGTAGATAAATTCCCCTGCTCGTTGCGGCTCCGGTTAGTGGTATTGGTTCAATTCTTTACTGTATTGGTCCGGTGTCGACACTAAGTATAGCAATCAAAAAAGATAAAATTGGGAAATGGATACCATCAGTTCAGGTCTTCACGACACTAGTACTCACTGTAGCTTAGGATACTTATAAGAAGTGAACCAAACTGAAAGTAAAATAAAAGAGTAAAAATTTATATAGCATATGATCCTGCTCGGATTTTATATAATATACAAGCATTGGTACCGGTATTGGTATTATCAAAGCCGTTACTGATATTCTATTTACACGTGTTGATATCCTTTCATATAACGACTTAGTTTATTAGGTTTTTATTTTTCATTTGTTATATAACGAATGTCAGTGTTGTACCAATATTGTAATGATTCGAATCAATAACGATCATATTCCCACCGCAACATTGGGGAATTCCAGTAGCTTATATTTAAGTAGTAAAAGAAAATAAAAAAAAACAATAAAAATTGTTCATTGCTTTTTGAGCCACATCAAATACTGAAGAGAATGATGCATTGGGTTGTTGATTTTTTTTAAGTTAGTAACAGTTGTTTAAAGGTTTTAAATTAATTATGGTATTTGATAAGTAAAGTAAAACATTTTATATAAAATCACATGGTGTTTTGATTATTTATTTTTTTATTTTTAAAAAAAAAAAATTTTTTTGAACGGCAAATTTGGATCACTGACGGACCACTGGAGTATCATCATGCCACTAGCGGAACCACCCGATCATATCCATCTCCACTAGGCAATAATGCCTATACACCAATTCAGGAGAAAACCCAATAAATCTGAGAAAAACCCCCCTTGTGGTAATCGAACTCATGACCTAATGGTCATAAGTCTTATCTCACCCCCAAGATACCACTAGGCTATAAAGTGCAAAGAATGGCATAGACGGGTGTAATAAGGGGCTAGGAGGTGATATTGTAAGGGATTAACAATTTGTTAAGTCATTTTAATTATATTTTTTGTATAGCATAATATATATTTTATGAAGTCATTTTTATAATAATAATAATAATAATAATAATAATAATAATAATAATAATAATAATAACTATGTAAATATATATTTAATATATTGAATAAAAATTATATTAATAAAAAGCTAGTTTAGGCTTGAGAGCCGGTTTAACCTCGATAAAGTGAAGCTTGGGCACGTTTATTAAACAAGCTTGTTTTTAAGGCCACTCAGACTTGAGCTTGGTTAAGCTTAGCTTGATTTAAGCTTTTAGCAAGACGAGCTCGAGTAGCTCACAAGCGGCTTGACTTGTTTAAACCCTTCATTTTGACCAAGAAAGTTTAAGAAGGTAACATTTTAATCAAAAAGGGTGAGGTTCGTTTATTCCCTTAGTTTTGACTAAGAAAGTAACATTTTAATTCAAACAATGTAAATTTATTGTTTTTAATTTCCCTTTAACATGATTTAAACATGTCATGTGGAGAGAGAAAATTAACAATTCAAGATTCTACTTAAATGTCGTAAAAAATTAAAACAAATATTTCTACTTTAAGAAATCAAGGGTGATAGCGTTTGTGGTGGCTGCCACAAATAATGTTAGTGTTTGTTAATGTGGAGTTAGCCTAGCTGGTCAAAGCACATGTCTCTTAAAAGGAAGATCTTAGGTTTAAATCTAAGCATAAAGGAATAATTTGTAATTATTAGTATAAAAAAATAAATTAGCCATTCGAACAAAAAAACGTCAATGTTCAAAGATGTCACGACAAATTTGAGGGCAAAATAAGTACAGATTTGAACGGGAAACTACAAAAAGAATCCTATGAGACCCGACAAATTTGAGGGCAAAATAAGTACAGATTTGAACGAGAAACTACAAAAAGAATCCTATGAGACTAGCGGGTGTGAGCGTTGGTTTGGGGGCGTTTTGTCTCCTAAACGCCAGCTGCTCCACCCCTTGTTGGCGTTGGGCATACAGTTGCCCCTTTGGCGTGGGTATTGAGCCTGGCATGGGGCGGGGGGCTAGGTGACATGGCTGGCTTTGGTTCGCTGGGTGAAATTTTAAATAGTTTAAACAACAAAAAAAAATAAAAAAAATCCACATGGCTGGCCACGCCACACCACACCACACCACACCCCTAGTTTTTGAGTATTACCTTGTGGATCACACCCTCGCCACGTGTCGAGCAATGCCCCCAACCCAAGCCCCTCCACAGCCCATAGTGTGAGAATGGAGACCATACTTGAACATAGTTTTTATATTTACATGCATACAAACTATAACAAAACATAGAGGGGTAAAGTGAACATCTTGAAAATGGGTCCAGAATCCAACTTCTTGGTACCATAAGCTGTAACACCCCGAAAAATATAAAACTTTATATTATAGTTATAAAGTATAATTAAACAAGATTTTACTAACTAGAAATTTTAACCTAGTTAGTTAATAGACTAGAAATAGCTTATGAAGAGGTTAAAGGTTACTAAACAATAAGTAAGACAAAGTTGAGGGGGTTAAGTTGGCATAATTGAAACTTAAATTTGTTAAAACATATTAAAATAAAACAAACACCCCAAAAAGGGCATGTTGGTCGATCTGGGGAAGACCAGGTCGACACCCACATAGTTCCAAACCCTAAAATCATAAAAACTTTCAAATTGGAGGTGTTAATCTGATCCAAATCGAGAATTGAGCATAGAATCGTAATCCTCACTGCAAGAGGATTCTAAGGTATGTGAAATTTGATGAAATCCATCAACTTGAAATTCTCATGATTTTGAAAATCTGAAATTAGATGCTTGCATGTGTGTTATTTGGTTAGATTAAAGTTGATTGGATGTTTAGAAGTAAAACCTAACTAACTATTGGAGAAATCATGCCCAAATTCAGAAAATTCTATGAATCCATGGAAGCTAGGTTATGGGTTTTGTAAGATAATGATGAACACTAGGCTTTGAATGATAATTCTAGTATGAATTTCATCTTAGGAGGTAATTTCTGCATATTGATGTTAAAATGTGTGCAAGGTTACTAATTAAAGTGAAATTTGGGGTTTAATTTGCAAGTCATGAACTTGGAGATGATGGTAGGAAAATCTGACCCGTTAGGTGTTTGTAGAAATGCCTAAGTGAGGATTTTCATGTTAAATTTGATAAGAACGCAGATTTGATCATGTTTCACAATGATATGAATATGGTCATGAAAGAGTTCTAAACAAGTTGTAAAAACTGAATTTTCTAGGCAAAGAGTCCGGATCATCAAGCGGACAAGCCGAAGGGAATTCACGGGGGAAAGGCGTGCTCTAAAGGTACGAAATTATCGTTTCGTTACATTGTGTATTATTTAATAGATTTATGTCGTAGTTGGAAAACATGGTAAACAAGATGAATCAAAGTACTACGGAAATGACTTTCCGTCTTAATCTAGTGAGATGGGTCAAAATAATTGTTAGAAATTGAGGTTAGAATTACATTGTTCGACGATTAATTCTTGATCTCTAAACGGGTCGAACAATCTAACAAGGTATGAATAACTCTTTGGATTTGGATTGAAAGATCTTTAATGATTGTAAATTCATATCATCCACGTAATATGAGATTTTAATATTTCAATATCGTAGATGGATTGAAGTTTGAAAGTTAGAATCTTGGTGTGAAAATGTAAAACAAAGCAAAAATTGAAACTCCAGGTACTACCGTAAATTACGGTAGTACCGTAATTTACGGTGGAGGAAAAATGTTTACGGTAGGAACCTACTGATTTACGGTGGTTATAAACTTTCAAGGCTCACCGTAAATTACGGTAGTACCGTAATTTACGGTAAACCCAGAAAAGTTACACTTAGTTTTATTTTACGTTGATGATGGGATTAAATGTTTATACTATACATCTAAAAGTCAAAACTAATATTTTTAATGGTTTTGATTCTAGGTGATTAGATGGATCGCACGGACGGTGATCAAGCAATGACGAAAGAACCGAACACAATTTTTGAAGCTTCCGCTATGTGTCTTAATCTTATTTAAGTCTTGTTCATGGAATGTATCTAAACACTTAAACAACTTTTGAATGTTCTAATTGGGTCAAGTGTTGACTATCTCTTATGATACTTCTAAATCTTTGTAAATCTACTTAATTTTGTTATAAATATTCTAAATCTAAAATTTTAATTCTAGTTAAAATTTAAGGGTGTTACAAGTTGGTAATCAGAGCTCCAGGTTGTCAATAAGTGTTCGGTTCAAGCTTGATCAATCGTCCGGTAAGAATTAACTTGTTTTGTTAATAAATTATGTATTAGGTATAGAATGAGAAATGAACAATATGCATGAAAAGAGTGTGTAAGCTCACTCAAAAAAAACAAGAAATGCATGAAACAAGAATGATCAAATCAAGTTACGGACTTGATTGAATAGAAACAAGAATGATCAAATCAAGTTACGGACTTGATTGAATAGAAACAAGAATGATCAAATCAAGTTGCGAACTTGATTGAATTCAAACAAGAATGATTAAATCAAGTTGCGAACTTGATTAAATCAAAACAAGTAAAGCATGTATTATAAATGAAATGTTTAACAATCTATGTAAACATTTCAGAAATCGAGATGGCTGATGGAGACAATGATAATACGGTGCCAAGAGTCACCGAACAAGTGAGAGAAGTGATTGCCGAAGAGGTTGGAAAGGCGATCAAAAACAGTTTGTCGGGTTTTATTGATAAAATCCAACACACGGTTTTATCAATAGTAGAAGATAGAATCAAGAAACTGGAAGATGATTCGAATGTAGCAAAGGAAAAGCGAGGAGGACGAAAGCCTTGTTCATACAAGGAATTCATGGCTTGTAAACCACCAACATATAATGGGGAGGTTGATCCGATAGTGTGCCAACGATGGCTAAGTGACATCGAAGGGGTATTCGAGAGAACCCATTGTGACGAAGAAGACTACGTAGCCTATGGTACGGGTCAACTAAGGAGTCAAGCGAAAGATTGGTGGGATAACAAAAAGAAGGAGATTGGAAGTGAAGCGGCCAAGGCCATGACTTGGGAGGAGTTTAAGATGCCGTTTCTTAAACACCATAGTCCCAAGGCGGTCATAAATAAAATCAAGGAAGAGTTCATGCAACTCAGGCACAAAGGTGAATCCATAGACAAGATCACGGGGATGTTTATGGACAAGATGAAGTTCTGTGATGACTTGATAACGAATGAAGAGCAAAAGGTTTATTACTATCATAACATGCTAAGTGCGGAGTATAGGGAGTTCATAACCCCTTCAAAGTACGAGACCCTTACCGAGATTGTTAATGCTGCTCGGGAAAGGGAGATTGAATTGAAAAAGAGTATAGAACGGGGTGAACGAAGGGCGCAAGATGTGAATCCAAGCCCTACCAAGAAAGCAAGAACGAATGAAACAGCAAAGAGATCAGATGCTAAAGGTAGTACACCAGGTTGCAAAATTTGTGGGAAAAATCATAAGGGTGAATGCCGTTACAAGGATAAGCCTTGTCCTATATGCAAGAAAACGGGACATATGGCCATGTCATGTCCGGAGAAAGTGACGGTTTGTTATAACTGTTATCGAACGGGTCACAAGAAGTCTGAATGCCCGGAACTGGTTGGAAAGAAAGATGGGCAAGAACCGAAAGGTGAGGCCCCGAAAGCAAAGGCAAGATCTTTCCAACTAACTGCTGCAGAAGCGAAGATTGAACCTGACGTGGTCTCAGGTATATTTGCTGTAAATTCAATTCCCGCACACGTGTTATTTGATACGGGTGCGAATAAATCCTTTGTTTCATATGGGTTTATTCGACATCCTTCATTTATTTTAACAAAATTACCTGTGCCTTTAGAAGTAGAGATAGGTAATAACAAAAGCTTTATTGTTTGTGATGTATGTGAAAATTGCAAACTGAGCATTGACGACGAAGAATATTTGATAAATCTAATCCCGATGTCGATGGGAGAATTCCAAGTAGTCGTGGGGATGGATTGGCTATCTCAATACCATGCAAAGGTCGTGTGTTTTCGCAAAGAGATTAAACTAACATCTCCGAGCGGAAAACACGTCACCATTTATGGCGAAAAACGAGGCAATCCCATAGTATGTTCGATGTTGAAAGCTCACAAGCTCATGAAGCGGGGATGCAAGGCATTTATAATCTATGGAAATGAGGCGGAGAAAGAGTCACGGAAGATTGAAGATGTACCGGTGGTACGAGATTATGAAGATGTTTTTCCGGAAGATTTACCGGGGATACCGCCTGAACGGGAAGTAGAGTTCGGGATCGAATTGATTCCGGGCGCGAAACCTGTAGCAAAAGCCCCGTACCGACTTGCACCGTCGGAATTACAAGAGCTAATGTCCCAAATTCAAGATTTGCTTGACAAGGGATTTATAAGGCCGAGTGTGTCTCCTTGGGGCGCGCCGGTGTTGTTTGTAAGAAAGAAGGACGGGAGCATGCGCATGTGTATCGATTATCGGGAGTTAAACAAACTCACGGTAAAGAACCGATACCCGCTCCCGAGGATAGATGACTTATTTGACCAACTACAAGGCGCGAGTTGGTTCTCAAAAATTGACCTTAGGTCGGGGTATCACCAACTAAAGGTCAAAGAAGAAGATGTGCCGAAGACGGCTTTTCGCACAAGATATGGACATTACGAATTTCTCGTGATGTCATTTGGGCTAACAAATGCGCCCGCGGCTTTCATGGACCTCATGAACCGGGTTTGCAAGCCAATGTTGGATAAGTCGGTCATTGTGTTTATCGATGATATCTTGGTGTATTCGAAAAGTGAAGCCGAACACACACGTCACTTACAAGAAGTGTTAGAGACACTTAGACGAGAGAAGTTGTATGCAAAATTCTCTAAATGTGCCTTTTGGTTACGAGAGGTACAATTTCTCGGCCACGTCATAAATGCCGACGGAGTTTTGGTGGATCCGACAAAGATAGAGGCGGTGTCAAAATGGAATCCCCCGAAGAACCCTTCGGAAATTAGAAGCTTTTTGGGGCTTGCGGGATATTATAGGAGATTCATTCAAGATTTCTCCAAGATTGCATCGCCACTAACAAAGCTAACCCAAAAGAAAGCAAAGTTTGTTTGGGGAGTCGATCAAGAAAAAGCGTTTCGGACGCTAAAAGAAAGACTAACTCAAGCTCCGGTACTGACATTGCCGGACGGAGTCGAAGACATGGTGGTCTATTCGGACGCTTCATTATCAGGGCTCGGTTGCGTGTTGATGCAACGAGGCAAGGTAATAGCCTATGCCTCGAGACAATTGAAGATACACGAGAAGAAATACCCCACGCACGATCTTGAACTGGCGGCGGTGGTGTTTGCGTTAAAAATATGGAGGCATTATTTGTATGGGGTAAAATGCACCATATTCACCGACCACAAGAGCTTAAAATACTTCTTCGATCAGAAGGAGTTAAATATGCGACAAAGACGATGGCTAGAAACAGTGAAGGACTACGACTGTGAGATACATTATCACCCCGGAAAAGCAAATGTGGTAGCGGACGCCCTAAGCCGAAAAGCTGACTATGTCCCAATACGAGTGAGATCGATGCAACTCGTGGTAACCTCGGGTATACTTGAACGTATTCGAGAGGCGCAATTAGAAGCAGTAAAAGAAGAGAATTGGAAGAAGGAAAGAATAATTGGTCAGTTGAAAGACTTGTCGGATGGGAATCAGGGGTTAAAGACTCGATCCGGAAGGATATGGGTCCCACACACCTGTGGAGTAAAGGCGCTTCTACTTGATGAAGCTCATAAATCCCGTTATTCAGTTCATCCGGGTGCAACCAAGATGTACAATGATTTGAAACAAAATTATTGGTGGCCCGGAATGAAGAGGGACGTGGCGAAATATGTGGAAAAATGCTTGACATGTTTACAAGTCAAGGCGGAGCACCAGAAACCATATGGTAAACTCCAACCGCTAGAAATTCCGGTTTGGAAGTGGGAACATATTACAATGGACCTGCTAACTAAACTGCCTAAGACGAATCAGGGTTTTGATGCCATATGGGTAGTGGTGGATAGATTGACGAAAAGTGCTCACTTTATTCCGATTCGTGAGACTTACACGTCAGAAAAGATGTCAGAAGTCTATACCAATGAAATCATAGCACGTCATGGAGTGCCGGTGTCCATCGTGTCCGATAGGGATACCCGGTTTACCTCGAAATTCTGGCGTGAATTCCAAGAACAAATGGGGACCAAATTGTTCATCAGCACTGCGTACCATCCTCAAACAGATGGACAAAGTGAAAGAACGATACAAATATTGGGAGACATGCTACGGGCGTGCATCATCGACTTTGGAGGCAGTTGGGATGTTCACCTACCGTTAGTTGAGTTTTCGTATAACAACAGTTACCAATCTAGTATTAAAATGGCACCATACGAACTGCTTTACGGTAGGAAGTGTCGAACCCCGGTTTGTTGGGGTGAAGTGGGTCCACGTGAACTCGCCCACCAAGACATAGTACAAGCCACGAACGAAAAGATCGATAAAGTTCGGGCGCACTTAAAAGCGGCCCAAGACAGGCAAAAGGCGTATGTAGATAAAAGGAAAAGGCCAATTGAATTTCAAGTCGGTGACATGGTCATGCTAAAAGTGTCCCCATGGAAAGGTGTTATTAGATTTAGAAAGAAGGGGAAGTTAAGCCCAAGGTTTATCGGGCCATTTAAAATTATCGGAAGAGCTGGCAAGGTAGCTTACCGTCTTGAACTACCGGAGGAGCTGAGTGGGATCCATGGCACGTTTCACGTATCTCAACTAAGAAAGTGCCTAGCAGACGAAACGACCTATATCCATTACGATGATATCGAAGTGGATAATAGTCTAAATTATGTGGTAAGACCGGTTGAAATTTTAGACAGAAAGGTCAAACGTTTACGAAATAAACAAATTGAACAAGTCAAGGTTAAATGGGAGCATAGAAAGGGTTCGGACATTACGTGGGAGTCCGAAGAGGAGATGCGACGTCTTCACCCTACATTGTTTGGTATGTACTACGGTTTCGGGGACGAAACCCTTTTAAGGGGGGTGGACTTGTAACACCCCGAAAAATATAAAACTTTATATTATAGTTATAAAGTATAATTAAACAAGATTTTACTAACTAGAAATTTTAACCTAGTTAGTTAATAGACTAGAAATAGCTTATGAAGAGGTTAAAGGTTACTAAACAATAAGTAAGACAAAGTTGAGGGGGTTAAGTTGGCATAATTGAAACTTAAATTTGTTAAAACATATTAAAATAAAACAAACACCCCAAAAAGGGCATGTTGGTCGATCTGGGGAAGACCAGGTCGACACCCACATAGTTCCAAACCCTAAAATCATAAAAACTTTCAAATTGGAGGTGTTAATCTGATCCAAATCGAGAATTGAGCATAGAATCGTAATCCTCACTGCAAGAGGATTCTAAGGTATGTGAAATTTGATGAAATCCATCAACTTGAAATTCTCATGATTTTGAAAATCTGAAATTAGATGCTTGCATGTGTGTTATTTGGTTAGATTAAAGTTGATTGGATGTTTAGAAGTAAAACCTAACTAACTATTGGAGAAATCATGCCCAAATTCAGAAAATTCTATGAATCCATGGAAGCTAGGTTATGGGTTTTGTAAGATAATGATGAACACTAGGATTTGAATGATAATTCTAGTATGAATTTCATCTTAGGAGGTAATTTCTGCATATTGATGTTAAAATGTGTGCAAGGTTACTAATTAAAGTGAAATTTGGGGTTTAATTTGCAAGTCATGAACTTGGAGATGATGGTAGGAAAATCTGACCCGTTAGGTGTTTGTAGAAATGCCTAAGTGAGGATTTTCATGTTAAATTTGATAAGAACGCAGATTTGATCATGTTTCACAATGATATGAATATGGTCATGAAAGAGTTCTAAACAAGTTGTAAAAACTGAATTTTCTAGGCAAAGAGTCCGGATCATCAAGCGGACAAGCCGAAGGGAATTCACGGGGGAAAGGCGTGCTCTAAAGGTACGAAATTATCGTTTCGTTACATTGTGTATTATTTAATAGATTTATGTCGTAGTTGGAAAACATGGTAAACAAGATGAATCAAAGTACTACGGAAATGACTTTCCGTCTTAATCTAGTGAGATGGGTCAAAATAATTGTTAGAAATTGAGGTTAGAATTGCATTGTTCGACGATTAATTCTTGATCTCTAAACGGGTCGAACAATCTAACAAGGTATGAATAACTCTTTGGATTTGGATTGAAAGATCTTTAATGATTGTAAATTCATATCATCCACGTAATATGAGATTTTAATATTTCAATATCGTAGATGGATTGAAGTTTGAAAGTTAGAATCTTGGTGTGAAAATGTAAAACAAAGCAAAAATTGAAACTCCAGGTACTACCGTAAATTACGGTAGTACCGTAATTTACGGTGGAGGAAAAATGTTTACGGTAGGAACCTACTGATTTACGGTGGTTATAAACTTTCAAGGCTCACCGTAAATTACGGTAGTACCGTAATTTACGGTAAACCCAGAAAAGTTACACTTAGTTTTATTTTACGTTGATGATGGGATTAAATGTTTATACTATACATCTAAAAGTCAAAACTAATATTTTTAATGGTTTTGATTCTAGGTGATTAGATGGATCGCACGGACGGTGATCAAGCAATGACGAAAGAACCGAACACAATTTTTGAAGCTTCCGCTATGTGTCTTAATCTTATTTAAGTCTTGTTCATGGAATGTATCTAAACACTTAAACAACTTTTGAATGTTCTAATTGGGTCAAGTGTTGACTATCTCTTATGATACTTCTAAATCTTTGTAAATCTACTTAATTTTGTTATAAATATTCTAAATCTAAAATTTTAATTCTAGTTAAAATTTAAGGGTGTTACATAAGCCCCCTGAACTTCTCTTCCCTTGCTTTATCATGTTGCAGATGTTAGTCTTAAATCATTTTACCACAATACTAATATAAAACAAACCACAATCACTTTGGCAAGTTTGAAATATATTTAGTAGTTGTCCGAAAACACTTTTTTTCAAATATTTTAGTATTTTTAGATATAGTTATTAGTTAGTGTGTCATATATGACTAATAAGAATAAGTTTCAAATAATAGAGTGATTTAATAGGTTTTATTCTTTTAATATACTCTACACAAGTCTTTAATATACAGCAAAGAGAAATAAAAAAATTGGATCAACGGACTCATAAGTAAATAAGTCGAAATAAAGTTAACCATTTATAAAAAAAACATTTGTAGTGAGTCGCCTTAGGTAAATGTATAATACCTTTGTACATCCTTTTTTGTGAGCGGCTGACAGAAACATCCTTTATTTTTTTGTGAACGGCTGACAAGAACAACTATTGGCTAGGTTTCGCACACGATCCTAGAACAACAGTGATTCTGGGATAACAGTGCCAGGCTTTAAACACATTTGACTTTTGTTAGCGTTACTAATAAAATATGAAATAGAAGTTATATCAATGAAACTATACGTAAATAGGTCAAAGTTATATACAAAAGAAACTTATGGTCGTTGAATGACAACATGCTACTTACGTTGTATTTTAGGGTGTAAGAATAACTTTTAAAGTATACGAATCACCTCCATTTAATCATCTTGCGTTCTTTGTGGTTTCTTCCTGCAATGATAAAGAAACTAAAAGTTAAGGTTCTTAATATTGTGTGTGTTTTGGAGACCCAAAAAGGTTCCAAAGAAAAAAAAAAATTGCAAATTTATAGCATTCGCGATTTCAAAAAAGTTTGAAACTTGTTTCGTGTCATATTTAAAAAAAAACACGACGACTTTTTGCTAACCACCACCTACCTTTGACCATTTGACCAAAGGCTATCATCACCAGACTCCCAAAAACCAAAACCAAAGCTCCCGCAACCCTACTGGAAATCCGGCGAGTTCCTTGATGGCTGGACGGAACGCCCTCCTGCAAATTGAGTTTTAATAGAACCTTGGTTAATCTTTTATGAATTTTCTTAATATAAGGCCATCCGTAGTCATAAAGCCCCTTTGTGGGCGTTATGCGACACGTGTCGTGCCACGTCACACAAGGGCTTTATGGGGCGTTATGCTACTTAAGGCCGTAGTCATAAAGCCCCTACCCATCATTACCTAATTATTAATTTTCAATTTCTTTAATTAATATAAAACCCTCAACTATTTTTGATTGGTCAAAGTTTGAAAACCAAACACACATAGCGCCGCTATATGCATGGTGCCACTGACCAAAAAAGCCCCCATAACGCCGCTATATGCATGGTTTTGACACTATTTTTGGAGTATTATTTTCCAAAAATGGACGAGGTGGGATTATTGGTGGCTAATTCCTGACTTGGGATTATTATTGGCCAATTTCACAATGGTGGGATTATTATTTTCCAATTTGCCTAAAAACAATTATATAAAGTTGGGTATTAGTAAACACAGGACAACAATAACACTTCATATTTATACAGTATCGCAGAAATTATCAGAAACTGAATATATTATAGCCTTCTGGATACCTAAAAGAGAAGAAAAATCATGCAACATATAGACGGAACACTGATAATGCTACCTCAGCGGCAATATGAGCCCATTTACTTTTAAAATGGAAGACTTGGATCATGCTTTATCTAAAATGTGTCAAAAAAGAAATAACTAGAAGGGAATGGGTCACCCGAAACCCGTTCCGACCTGAACCAAAAGAACCTTTTTTTAAATTGATCCGTTTCGACCCGACCCGTTCTGACCCAAACCCGTTTTGACCCGCAACCCAAACCCACCCAACCCGACCCATTTGCCATGCCCTGTCAAAAACCTTTCAAAGGGACAATAAAGCGTGTGCCGCCTAAACCAACCAGCCTGGCCCATTGACCCATTACGCGACCCACCCACCAACCCATCTAGCCACCTCTAAATGTGGCTATTTCAGACTACTATACACAATCAAGTATATAAATGGGCAGGAACAATATAGACAAAACTATACACTGCAAAAGATACCTGCTTTACGTTCTGAGATTCTTCCATTTCTTTTGTTAACGGGCTGGGAATTTTGGCAGCTTGCCAATCCCACGTATCCGGGTTCAACGCCATAAAACGTCTAAACGTATTCCTTACTTCTTTACCAGCTGCAAGCATATAAGCAGTCCGTCCCCTTTCATCTATAACACAACGATCAGAACCTTGTTCTAGTAGTTCCAGAACTTTCTCTGCATTTCCAGCTTTTGCTGCTTCATGTAAAGGCAACGACATATGCACTCTTTGCACATTTTTAACAAGATCATCTTCTGAAACTATGCAGTTAATGCGGTAAAATATCGGATATCGGTCAAGGACCGATATTTGAAATATAGGTTATCTCGGTGAGATATCGGTGAGATATCGGTGAGATATCGGTGAGATATCGGTGAGATATCGGTGGGATATCGGTGAGATATCGGTGGGATATCGGTAATTTTAATATAATGCAGAATTTATATATATAGCAATTTAACACCAATAATTCAGTGATATATCAGAGATATATTGGTTATATCGGTTATATCGGTCAAATATCGGTGATATATCTGTTATATCGGTCAAATATCGGTCAATATCGCCGATAATATCGGTACCGATATTTGACACCGATATTTTACTAAGTGACCGATATATCACCGATATTAACTGCATAGTTCTGAAAGATTCTCAATTTCCAGATTATTTGTGTTTTATGTGACAAGTGTACTTGTTGAATCTTCTTTGATAACAGGTGATATTTCTTCATCTGGTTCAGTGGAGATTTGTGTCAATATTTTATATAACCGTTGAGCTTCTTTGAATGTTGGCCTTTGAACTGTTAATGGGATGTGTCTGATAACATGTTTCTGGCATCTGAAGCATGGATTTTCACCAGTAAATAGCTGTTTTCGGTTGTGTGAAGGAGCATGAATGAAAATAGCAGTAGATAGATTAAAATACGGCTTCCATGCAGTGAGTAGTTCGCGGATATCCTAAATGTTAAATGAGAATCAGTCAAAGAACTAAAAAACAATTACAGCATGCAAGAAATAAACGAAAGTGTTTGACAAATGCAGCCTTCTGTGTTATGAAACAACTATGCATTCACAAAGTCATCTATTTCATATTTGTTCTTTTATCTGTCTTACTTTGACTATATAGGTCAAAACAACAACCTTCCAAAAGTGGAATATGTATGTATATATTTTAATTTTCAAAAAAGGTATGTTAAAACATGCCTTGGTTAAAGCAAGTTCATTGTGCCGTCGAATTGAAGCTCCTGCAGAATGTGCAATATTGCCACCAGCATCTTCTGCTGATTGCTTCTTACCAGCTTTTGCCCTTACTACATATCTACGTGAAAAAGGTAGCATTTTTAGCATTTTTCCCAACTGACCGTATTTAGTTTGAAAGCAACAGAGCAGTTAAGTCATGTAACAGAGACCTACCTAAGTATTTTCTTTTTATCTTGTGCAAACTAAATATCATAAGAACAGTGACAATGAAGGAGGACTTGTTAGTCTATCATAAAGCATGAAAAAATATCATTCGTTCCACCAGTTCATAGATTCCTACCTAAGTATTTTCTTTTTATCTTTTTTTATGGTGGTGTTTATGAATGTCAAGATGTATTGATTTGGTTTGTGTTTTCATCTCAAACTGGTCAGATAACCAGAAATCATCCAAAAGTTCTCTCATAGTATTAGTTTTACACATTTTGATCAATATGATTATACTATACTACTATGGTTGGTTTACCTTCGTTGATTGTTAATTTGATATTACTTACTTTTAAGTTTTATACCTAATTTAATACATGTTTCTTAATGTGTAAGTATACCATATGCCAATAGTATTATTACTATATTTAGAAGGAGACGTCCTGAGCGATGCATGGGTATTATACTAGTTAAAAAGTGACGAAGTATGTGGTATGTCCAGTCAAAAGGAGACCAGTTTCAAGTTCCTAAGCAAACTTTATTTTGAAAAAAAAAATTAAGTTGAACTCAAAATGTACCTAAAAATAGAATATAACATTTAAGAAAAGGACGAACCTGTGGAATGTTTTGTGGGTGACAACAGTGTTTCCATCAAAGACGCACCCAGCAAAATGACCAGCGCTAGCAAGCAAGATAACTCTCAAACATGTATCGTTTCTAGGCTCGTTGATCACATTGAGCAGTTTCTCAATCACTTCCCTCACTGTCACAAACGGCATATCGTCATCCTTTATGGGTCCAGATAAATCGTGTTCAAAGCGAATTTTCTCATCGTCACCTAAAAGCAAGCACTTCCAGAATGAAACTGATTCTCCATTTGGCAGACGTATAGAAACTTTCTGTTTTGTACTCACCAACAATCCCTTACTTAAATCATCATGGCCACCAAATTCTCTGTTATCTTTGTCTTCTGAACCTGATATACTTGATATAATATCATGATCATCCTCCTTGATAGTATCCTTCCCTGCAACACTTAGCTTTATCTGAGAAAGAAAAAGTAAATTGTGAAACACAAATATTACACTAAATAATTAGTCACCCAACTCCCATAGTATTCCTCAACATTCAAGCAAAAATAAAAATTAAGGTTGCTTTCGGTAACAAACTTATATGACTTTGAGTTATTATTATATAATTGTTTGTTATTAGCAGATATATATTAGCTTTATTATTATGAGATAAGTCAAAGACTGACATTATGGTATAGATTCTTGTTTTAAAACTCTATATGTACGGACGGGCTTATGTCTTTAGAGTTGTAATTTTATTATGCTTAATATTAACCAATGATTATATATCACTAAGAGAGTTGGTTTACCTCTTCAAGTAAACCGTGGGAGAGCCAATTGACGTCTCAAACGTTGACTAATCTATCTTTATATTTGTTTATTCTTATCAGAAGCCTCTATATTACATCATCTCATCAACAAAAACTATAATCTGTATGAAGATTGATGCCTACTGAAATATGTATCTGTTTTTTTAACCATTATCATGGTAATTTATTTCACAAGTCCGGCTTCTTAGGTATAAAACAGAGACATACATTCTACATATATCTAAACTGAGTCAAGGAATTGGTTAGTGCCTATGTTGTCAACAGCCCTTCATGCGCACACTTAGGCCCTCAAACAAGACGAGTTGCAAAGAAAGCGCCTTACAGCCATTCAGACGCTCCGGTAACGTTCCGGCAAGGTTCCAGTAAGATTTTAGCAAAATTCCGGTGCGGTTCCGGCCAAATTCTATTATTTCCGGTAAAAAGAATCTACAAATTCCGGCCAAACTGGTTTGAAATATACAAAAATAGCCCTAAACAAACCTAAAACAAGTGTAAAATCCCTAAAAATGGTATGTTTATTATGCTATGTGCCCTGGTTTGCACTTTTATAAACACATATATTGGTTAGTACCTATATTGTCAAAACCCCTTCGGCGCACACTTAGACCCAAGGCTTACCCTTTGCGCTTTCGGCAACTATGGTTAGTACATACATAACACACTTATTGACACAGGGGATGGATCATGAGAAAACTAGTTTAAATGAGAAAACCAAAAAACTAACCAAAAAAAACCTAAAAACATACCAAATTTTTTTTTTTTTTACAATTTTTAATAAAAAAATCGCTAGTTTTTATGCTAGAAAAAAAATTTCAAAAAAAAAAAAAATTTTTTTTTGTTGTACTGCACATATGCACTAATACATAAAGCTTAAACCACTTAACCCACCCCCCACCGACACCCCCCAAAAACCTAAACCCCCCCCCCCCCCCAAAAACCTAAATTCACCCTCCCACCAAAAGCCTACCCCCCCCCCCCCCCCCCCCCCACCCCCCAAAAACCTAAACCCCCCCACCCTCCCGAAAACCTAAAACTAAACCCTAAACATAAACCCGAAAAAAACCTAAACCCCCCACCCCCCAAAAACCTAAACCCCCCCTCCCCCCACACCCAAAAACCTAATCCTAATCCTAAACCTCCAAAAAAACTAACCCTAAAAGCTAAACTAGACTCAAAAAGCTAATTTTAAGCATGTAATGCAATTGTAAACCCGAAAAAAAACTAAACCCCCCCACCCCCCAAAAACCTAAACCCCCCCCCCCCCCCCACCCAAAAACCTAATCATAATCCTAAACCTCTAAAAAAAACTAACCCTAAAAGCTAAACTAGACTAAAAAAACTAATTTTAAGCATGTAATGCAATTGTAGTACATGTTATATTGCACATGTGCACTACTATAATAATAGTATTGAAAACAAGACGACACCATAAATCTTTTTTTATGTCATAAAAAATATGCTCGAATATACTTGAATGAAAGATACAAAAATTTGTGATCTTATGGTGTCATTTTTGTTTTAAAATGATAACGTATAGAGAAATGGGAAATATTTGAAAAGTTATATATTTTTTTTTCCAATTTTACCCCTCCTTCATTAAAAGTCCCCCTCCTTCTGTGTTCCAGAGATCCACTTAACAGGGGGAGGGGAGGGGAAGGGAGGGAAAATGGGGTTTTTTTGCTTGAAAATAGTCTTTCCAATTTGGAAAGACATGGAGGGGAGGGGAGGGATGGGGAGGGATTTTTAACTCGGGAACACACCGTAAAAGTCTCCCCCCTCCTTTTTAGTGCTTTTTTGGTTAGTTTTTTGGTTTTCTCATTTATATCTAGTTTTCTCATGATCCTCTCCCTATTGACACATATAGTGATATATGGAAAAAAAAAAGAAAAGAAGAAGCTGTAATTAAATTACAAATTCATGTAAAGAAACAGGCATTCTACTTAATAATTCGTTTGCAAGTAACCAGTAACACAATATTTAACACAATATATAAATAGCTAATAATAATATCGTAAAGTAAAACCAGCAACACTTGATGAAAAAAATATTTAGCTCAAATTGTTCAAATACGCATTGTATTGTCTTCTCTATAAATTGTTCAAATGAAGTAAAACCAGTAATACTTGATGAAAAAATAGAGAATATATGACATTTAATTAAGTTAGGTTAAGCGAACTTACATTGAATCTATGAAAATCGGACTTGAAGTGAGACCGCTGGTCATGAAGGGAATCAAAACTGTAATTACAGGTGTTACACGTCAGCCTCTCGGTATGAATAGTAAAATTCTTCTCCGACATCGTTTCGATTTGATGGGAAGAAGATGAAAGCAATTCAATGAAACGGAAGGAAGTGATTAAGTTTGACGGGAGTTTGAAAATAGAAGAACAGCGTCGTCGTTTATGTTCGTCTGAATCGGTAACGGCGGCACGGTCGCCGGAAGTGAACTCCATTCGTCGTCTCCAATCAAAGGGAGAAGATAAAAAGATTAACAGTCGTCACATAGGCCATTGCTGATTAAGTTAGGCCCAGTCCAGCATCTTAACAAGTTAGGCCCAGTCACTTGAGTCCAATCTAATGTTATCACAAATTATGACAATTTAGTAGTAACTAGGTTTATACCCCATACGCGCGTTGCGGCGCGCTAAACCGGATCATTCTCGATAGAAAGATTTTACTTATACTAATGAACTTTATATAAACAGCAAAATAAAAGTTGAAAATAAAACCATCATCAGGTTGAATCAGCAAAGGTACAACAAAAAGATAGTTGATAATAACCATCAAGTTGTAATTTCAAAATAAAATAGTTTAATGGCAAGCAAAGACAACAGATTGAAGATCTATCCATTATGCAAAAGCAATGTGCTAGAATTTATTCTTTAATAGTAGTCAAACTTGCACTACCTATCGAATACAAATAAATTATTACAAATTCACATGAAGAGTTGTTTTGAAATTAGACAGATTCGCATTAGTTGTAATTTCAAAATAACAGTACTCAAATAGCAAAAGATACAAATGGTTTCAACTTAAAGCTAATAGACCTAATTAGTAATGGTAAGTGAAAACGACACTAAACCAATTCGCAAAGAGCACCAATTCCATATCTACATAGAATGCCATGGGAGCCGGGCCACATATTGATTCTACTTCAGAAATCAAACATAGTTTCGGTTCACCAATTGATTCATATACATAAAAGGGAAAAAAACTAAAAGTAAATAAAATGAAAGAAAAGGCTCTCTTATCGATTGTAATATAACGATTTGTTAGAAGTAGGGCGCCCTGTAGCAAAATACCCATCCACACCACAGTTATAACAGCTGCCGCCACCAGCACCTCCACCCGTGGGTAACTACAGAGCTCCATTTTTTACGTCCATGAGTGAGTACATGATCGGATGAGGCGCATCGAGATCGCATACGGCGAGGCCAACTGTTGAATTCGCTTCTGTTGAGACAGACTGAGAAACACATCGTAAATGCATTCCCATTTAGAGAATTTGACCTGTTTTTTCCACCATCTTATAAGAGTGCTTAACCCACATGAAATCATATCTGATAAGAGTGCTTAACCCACGTGAAAAAGACCCGACCATAGATATCTCCCTCTAGATGATTCCCTAATTAGTTATGGTCGTTCCGATATTCTGTCTACGTAGCTCCAGACCACCCTAGCACCTTCTCTGCATTATAAAGATAATAATTTATAAATAAGAAATTAGTCCAGCAGTGCATACAAAAAGACCAATATTTAAATTTGCAGTAAACAAATAATGCACTGTCATAATGTCCTTCATGCCTATTTCTGAAGAAAAAAATAATAATAACCATGGCTGCAATTCAGTCATAGAAAGCTAGAAAGAAATTATAAATCCACTTGGGAATAGCCCAGTGGTGTTGGTGAGTTTAGATAGAGCTTAGGATAGGAGAGGTCAGAGGTTCAATCCCCATAGTGTACAACGTTAGCCATTTCAAAAAAAAAAGATAGAAATTATAACTCATTACTTAAAGGGAACTCATTTCAGAATTATATTACCACATGAACAGTGAAACACACAGTCTTTCCCCCAAGATTCAGCCGCCCTATATTCTTCCATCACCCACACCTGACACTCACCATATTGCTAATCTATTAGCTCGTATTTGATATCAACCATTTTGCTTTGATACTTTTAAAAAAACATGACCCAACACTTGAGAGATGGAGAGATCATATCACAGTTTCAAAACAGATTGAGTACTATTCTTGATAACAATACAAGGTGAAGTGTTATCAGCTAATTAATTTATTGTTTAACCAAGACTAATTAAAAAAATCGCAGTACACGAGCCCTAAAGCAACATCTAAAACCCAAAATAAAATCAAATCACATTGCCGGGTAATCGTCCAAAGCAAAACAATCGACGACACTGAACGTCGACCACCGCCGACACCTAAAGAAGAATGGTGCCGACCGCCAAAAACACTAAACAATCACTACAAATTTCACATCGCATATCCAAATTTCAAAATAAAAATCACCACAACTAACAAAAACACCAAAAAATTCACCTTAAACCTAACCGATTCACATCAAAACCTCATAATAAACCAGATCTACACTAACAAAATCCATTGGACTCGAAACAACTCAATCAAATCAATTAAAACCGGAAACAAAAAGTGTGGAAAACACTCACTCCTTGAAGTTCGTTGAGGACGCCTTCACCGGGACCGCCATAATCCGCTCGCTGCTCACAGATCTGTAACCCACAACACCTGACTCAATGAAAACATAACCTAGGTTAAATTAACTTTTAAATAACTAACACACAACTTCATTTGAAGTTCTTGAAGAATCAAATCTAGAACCTAACCCCGGAATCATGGTGATATTTGTTTTGCAAAATTGATACAGGAAAAGGTGGAAAATGTGATGTTTCATACCTGTTCAGCCATTGTTCATCAGAATCAACACGTAGCTAGGGAGAGAGGTTGGTGGCTGTAATAGAAACAACCATCTGGCTGGCCCTGACCTGTTGCCAGAATGCCTCCGGCCACCTCTTCACCATTGTTGACGCCGGAGAGCCGCCACAAACTTTGTCGCCATACGTAGCGGATCCCCTCTGTTACCTCGACGTCGGGGAGTCATGTGCGGCAGATCCCCCGTGTTAAGCCCGCTCCGCATCTCTTCTCCATCTCTCCCTCTCTCTCAAACAGACTTTCTGTGCGATACTGCGATGGGTTTTGAACAATGAAGAAGGGCGGTGTGGTCTTGGATGCGTGTCAAACACATTTGATAAATAGAATAGTGGCACCATCTCTAACCACTATATTCATTTGGGTTGCTTTATCAATAGATATAATAGATATAATAGTAATCCTTTTTTAATAATCCATGCAACTATTTTAATATTATTATGGGTATGTTTGGCAAAAGTAGCTGGTGGCTGCTAGCTGGAAGCTGTAAGCTGGTAGCTAGTGGCTGGAAGCTGATAGCTGTAGCTGGTAGTTAGTAGCTGTAGCTTTTTAGATATATTTGGTGTTTGGTAGAGTAGCTGGAGCTTTTAATAAAATGTATAAAATGACAAAAATGGACATAACTAAAAATTTAGAAAGTTGACGCATTAAAAAGTTTCCTATTTTTAGAGGTTAAAATAGTCATTTTTTCCCTAAAAGCTTGTAGCTCCTTCTAAACGCTACTAGTAGTAGCTTTCAACCAAAAGCTTCAAGCTCCTAACCTAAAAGCTTAAAGCTCCTTCAACCAAACTAGACTTTTTATTGAGAAGGAGCTTTTTCTTAAAAGCTTAAAGCTAGAAGCTCCTAAAAGCTCATAAAAGCTCCTAAAAGCTCCATGCCAAACATACCCTATAACTACTATTAAACAACCTTCCCCTCACACACACGTTGTGTGAGGGCGTAAAACCATGCCTAACAGAAACAATGCTACATCACCGCTAGCGACCAACAACATTGAAGTTGCGGACCTTGCGGTGTGTTAATGCGAATAAATTAGACCAAAACGTGAAACATAGAAAAGAAAAAAACGAAATCCATCTAAGACCCCACTCATTGCAACGAACTTGTCAAATGTAAAATTATTGAACCACAAACGCACGTTGCATCACGTTAACTTACAATATTTAAAACAAAACGGAAAGTGAAATGTAAAAAACATTGTACCACACATGCATGTTGCGTCGTGCTAACTCATAAAATTTAGAACGACACATAAAACGAAAATTTGTGAAAGATGAAAAGTATAGAGGACCAAAGTTGAAGGTAAAATAGATGTGAGGTTAAATTGCAAAAGATGAAAACTTTTGGGTTAAAAGTAAAAAAATCAAATTTTGTGAGATTAAATTGCAAAAAGAGGAAAAGTTTTGGGTTAAAAGTCAAAAATCAAATTTTGTGAGGTTGAATACCCAAAAAAAAGGTTTGTCGTTAAAAGTAAGAAAAAATCATATTTTTAAACACGTTAAGCATGAGATAGGTAAAACACGATTATACATGGAAAAGTTGGAAATTAATACTATGTAAAAAGGTATAGAGTATGTACAAAGCATCAAATCCGTGTAAATGTACAAGATAATATGGAACATTGATCTAGTAATCCAGTAATTGAGATTAGGAGGTCCTTAAATCAAACAATCACAAAACAAAAACAAGTAGTGAAAGGGCAATACAAGAAAAGACACTATTGCTGATTTTTAAACCAACTTCCTTCACGGTTCTTTTAAACAGCTCTATTTTTTCATACATTGCATTTTTACAGGATTTACACCACGAGCATTTTATTCTTTTTTTCTTATTTGAGTAGGGCATACAATAGTTTTTAATATTTATATTTTTTACAAGCTACGTCATTAGATACCAATAGGTGGTTACAACATTACGTAATTACATAATATGCACTATATTCAGAAACGAGTATAAACTTACATGATTATGTACCGATACGTAATTACGTAATATGCCTTTTATTCAAAAACTAGTATCACGGTATGTGATTATGTAACAGTTCGTAATTACGTAACACTTCGCGACTATGTTCCATTAACACTTCTTCGAGTTTAGTTGTGTCCAGGTTTTCCTAGGATGTTACATTGGTCCATGTTAATCAAGGTAAATCCCATATCGGTTGTGGTTAGGAGAGATTCTTCGTTCATAAGAAATGCCCCCTCTTAAAACACCAACGTGTTTTGGGCTTAGTTGGTTGTGGAACATATGAAAACGGCGGCACAGTGAGCGGAAGTAAACTCCATTCGTCCCCAATGGGGCAAAGGGGACATTGGTCGTTGTCGTTGCTGAGTTAACTGGGCCCAGTCCAGCTACTTAAACAACTCTCACTTGAGCCCCCAAGTTACTTTCACTGGGGTTAGGATAATTTAGTACTCTTTTACTATTATATATATATATATATATTATATATATTGTTAGTGAAGGATCATGAATAGTAATTTTATTTTTATAATAATATATAGCTTTTTTTAATATATTATAATAGTTTATTATTATATCTGCTTTTAGTAAGATATTTTTAATTTTTCCCCTTTTTAAATCATATATTTCCTATATCATTTTTAATAACAATTCTTTTTTCTTTTTTGACCATGAATAATAACTTTATTTTTATCCTAATATATAGTATTTTTATTTAATATAGTATAATAGTTTATTATTATATATACTTTTAATAACAAATTTTTAATTTTTTGCTTTTTTTTAAATCATATATATCTCCTTTACCATTTTTATTGATAATTCTTTTTTTCTTTTTTTAAAACATATATCAATTTATCAATTAATTTGATACTTCTTTAATAGTTTACGTTTATAACTTTTTTCTAGAAACTTAAGTACGTAGTTGTGTTTGATTTTTTCCCTTGAGTTTTGTTAAAAACAAAATTATACTCAAAATAAAGTATTTATTTGTTATCATAAAACGGTACGATGATAAATTAAACCGTTCTAACGGTTTGACTTTCTAAACAACATACTTTATTTTCAAATCACGTTTGTTTTAGATTATCATTTGCTCGGTTTCGCCGCAACACGCGACGCCCAAAAAAACTAGTTTTTTATTAATAATGAATGCAACTATGTAAATATTATACCGGTACATATATAACTTTTAATTAAATTAAATGTCATATTATACCAGTACATATATAACTTCCCATCTGCCTCTAAAACTCACACCCAAGTGTCTTCACCTGGCCCGGAACTGTACCGCATGAGGTACCATGTGAGTTCCTCTTACTGCTCCAATTCTTCAGCAGAGCTGGGACTTCTACTCCACTGGTACGTAATGCCTTCGACCCCGTCAATAACTGTAAACCTTACGTTTATTACGTGTTCCAAAACAAATAAATCTGGAAACAGTATGCACAGACCAAGCCACCTTTCCTTCCAACGGCTTTCTATGAATATGGTAATATGAATCAGCTGTTTAATCAAAGCTGGTGATATGGATCAGCGATGTTTTAAGAAGGTTATATCAAACAGCGACTTTAGGTGGATCAGCGACTTTTAAGTAAGACCGTGGGGTATGGTGGGGCGGGGGTTTGGAGCATGGGTTGACACATGGAGTTCGAGCCCCCCCGCTGGTGAGTGACGTGTCCGTGAGGTATGGCGGGGCGTGACTAGCCCGCGTGGCTTGGCAGGTTTATTAAAATAAAACTAAAAATAAACCAAAATTAAAAAAAATACACACAACATTTAAAAAAAAAAGCCTAAACTTATATTAAATATTAAAAAAAATACCAAAAGGAGCAATTACATATACCCCCTACAAAGTTTATAAATTATATATATATACCCAATCCAAAATTTAATCTACATATATCTCCTTTCTAAAAATTAAAAATATCAAATATACCCGGTTGGATGGAGTTAGAGACGGGAAGCAAAATTAGAAAAACATAGTAAACTATTGAAGAAAAATGTTTTTAAAAGATTAGAGGAGATCCGTTAAAACTATCAAACCACATTGAGTAAAACCGAAGTTTACTCTGTAGTATATTTTAAAACGTCGACGCTTAACTTTTGAAAACCACAGCCCCTTCCCTGTTCCAGGATGAGAAAAAGACTGCTGGACTGGAGGAGAGATTCAGTTGATTGATCCTTCTAATCTCTTGCAATTCTTCTTCACATCAGGTGCGTTCGAACCCCATAGTCACTGTCCCAAAAAGTCATTTATACCTCCGTTTCAGTTACTATTTTGATTTTAATCTTTGACCCCTTTGTGGGTTTGTTTTTAATCGTAAATTTCTACTATTTGTGACTAGGGTGTTTTTGTGCTCGGTTGATTTATGAACTAGAGGGTGTTTTGTGTTCAGTCCGTAGGGTTTTTTGTGCAGATGTGAAATTGGGGACGTATGTTGTGCTGTGTACGTTTGTTAGTTTTGTTTTTGCATGTTTCGGGAGAGATTTTAGCTGTTGAGTTTCCATGCACACCAGGTGTTTGATTTAATGCCTCAATGAAAGATGCCCCTTTTTGTTTCAAATTTTGAAACGACTTCGTTTTCAGTGTTTAACTACACCACTAATCATTCATTCATAAGTAATTGGGTCGAAAGTGCCACCTCTAGCTATAACCGAGTTGCAATTGCTGAGTTGTCACATATGGTTTTATAGATGGTTATTCTGCTGATTTTTGATGGTGAATTGTGAAGCTTACTTTTCTTGTGGTAATGTTACAGTATAAAAAGAATTCACACCTCGATATGAAAGTATTGAAAAGAAACTTGAACAAACTTATTATAGAAGTTGTAAAATTCAGAGACTTAAATGTTAGGCAAGCTCTGTTTTTCTATGAAATTAATAGGTAAAATGACCAAAATAAAAATTTAACATTTTATGGATGGTATTGGTGTTAGAGTAAGGGGTTATAACATTTTATGGAAAAGGGCATCTTGTGCAGTGGATCTGATGAGCTATCTTCCACATCTGCGGGACCCACAATGCGAGCTTCTCTTGCTGCGCTCTTGCATGGGTGTTGCTAAGTTGTTGTTCGGCCTCAGAACGTGCCAACCCACGTTTGTTGGGGAGGCTGTTTCGGTTTTTGACAAAGGCCTTCGGAGAGCTATTGAGGATATTGTGGTTTGCGGGGGTCCGTTTTTTGGGGATCTTCAATGGAGGCTTGCATCCCTTCCGACCCGTTTTGGGGGTTTGGGTTTATGTTCGGCTGAGGATGTATCTACGTATGCTTTCGTGGCATCGAGGGCGCAATCTTGGAGTTTGCAGGACCACATTCTTTGGGACTGTGGTATTGCCGGGTTAGATTCTGATTATGTGTGTGCGTTGGATTGCATGCACATGTCCCTTCCAGATTTCGATATTGGCGGTTTCTCTAATAAGGACACCGCCCCCCCTAAAGCCCAGAATGCTTTGGCGAGTGCCCTATTTAGTAGAACTGTCCAGAGTTTGGGAGAGAAGTTTAGCCTATCCCCTCGTCAGAAAGCCGTGTTCGATTGTCTCCGGGCTCCTCATGCTCAAGATTTTCTGACAGTCATCCCCATTGAAGGGCTAGGCCAACACATGTCGGCAGTGGAATACCGGACAATCCTTAAGTACCGGCTAATGATCCCTCTGTTTCCGGTTGATGAGCCCTGCCCAGTTTGCCGCAAGGTTTGTTTAGATACTTTTGGCGAGCATGCGATTCATTGTAAGGAGTTGCCTGGTTTTAAATACAGGCATGATTTGGTAAGGGATATTCTGTTTGATATTTTAAAGCGGGCAGGGATTTCAGCAAAAAAGGAGGCTCCGGTGAACTTTCTGACGGATCCGCTCGATGGGAGGTCTACTCTTCGACCAGCTGATATTCTTGTGTTTGGCTGGGCCAGGGGAAAACACGCTTGTGTGGACCTTACAGGAGTGTCCCCTCTTGTTGGGCTCAGGGATAATGGGTTTGTTGCTGGCCAGGCTGCGTTGAAGGCGGAATCAAGCAAGGTCGCTAAACATGAGAAGGCTTGTTTAGAGAATCAACATGTGTTTATCCCATTCGCTTTTGATACATTTGGTTCCCTAGCCCCAGAGGCTGTGGAATTCCTAAACAGGGTTCAACGGGTTGTGAATAGTAATCTCTCAACCTTTAAGGGTCGTTTCGTCTTTAGCAGGATTGGTTTTGCAATTCAAAAGGGGGTTGCGGCGCAGCTTGTTGCCCGTTTACCTGCCACTTGTTTGTAATTTGTGACGTTGGCATTTTAATGAAAATAATAACATTACATCTGTAGATATGTTTACCTTCTTTTAAGAGTACACTTTCATGTGATCAACACTACCGCATTAGAACTTTAGAAGAAAGGGTATAATTTTTTAACTATTTTTTTAGTTAGACATTAGATAATCTGGAATTGAAAGAAAGAAACAAAGTCACTTTTTTTAACCAAACACTAAAAAAGTTAGTTAAGCTGGCTTCTTCTTTGAGAACCCTCAAAGAAATTAGCGAGTATCGATAACAAATAGGCTTACATCTATATCTGAATAAATTAGAATATTTCTTGGTCAACATGATCCTTTGACCCGTATTAACCAACCCGTTTCTGGCCTCCAGTGGTGTATAGCCACTTTTTGTCTGTTTAGCAAGTGTAATTCAGAAAAGTTTTCAGTTCTCTAAAGATGAAATTTTTTTTTGAGTTAAATGTCCGGATAGTCCCTGTGGTTTGCCATTTTTTCACCTTTAGTCCCTAACTTTCTAAAATTACAACTATAGTCCCCAACATTTGCAATTTCGTTCCCGGATAGTCCCTGACACGGACGAGGGTTAGTTTTCTCAGTTAAGTTGGTGTGAAATGACTATAATACCCTTGCTATTAAAAATTAACAAATAAAACATAACATTAAAAATTAAAAAAATAAATGTGGGCCTCACCTAAATTACCACCCACCCCTTCTTCTTCATCCCAACACCCCTGCAACTACCCACCTCCACCATCATCTTCAACCTCATCCACTGTCCATCATCACTCTTCTAACTGTAATCCAACTACTCAGAGTATTGAAAAGATGCTTTCTTATCCGATATAAACTTCGGATGCTTAATCAGAGTATAAAGAATTTATGGTGAGGTTATAGTTTGGTTGAAGGGTGATCAAGATCTGAACACAAACAGCTGAAATTATAAAGATAATAACATAAAAACGCTATCGATTACTATGAAGATCTGAGTGTAAAACAAGTATATAACATGAAATGCTAGTTCAAATCCAGATCTGGAAACAAACAACTGAAATTATGAACATAACAACAAGAAAACCTCTACCGATATCGAAGATCTGAGTGTATAATAAGCGTGTACAACATGAAATGCGGATTCAAATCTAGATCTGAAGCTGAAATCATGAACATAACAACAACGAAAAAACTATGGATTTCCGATTAACATGACAGAATGATCAGAATGTAATTGCTTCAAATCGAAGATCTGAGTCACTGAGTGTATAATAAGTATGCATAACATGAATTACGATTTCAAATCAAGATCCAAAAACAAACACCTAAAATTATGGTGATAATAACAAAAAAAAAAAACTCTATAAAACGTAGATCTGAATGTATAATATAAGTGTGTATCGATAGAATTTTTATGTTATTATGCTTTTGTAGTAATCGATAGAGTTTTTTTTTGTTAGTATACAGTTAGAAGGGTGATGGTGGCAGAGTGAATGAGGTTGAAGATGATGGTGGAGGTGGGTGGTTGCAGGGGTGTTGTGAAGAAGAAGAAGAAGAAGAAGGAGGAGGAGGAGGAGGAGGAGGAGGAGGAGGACGAGGACGAGGAAGAAGACGACGACGACGAAGAAGACGACGACGGCGAAGACGGAGACGACGGAGAAGACGGAGATGACGGAGACGAAGAAGAAGACGGAGAAGAAGACGGAGACGAAGAAGGAGACGAAGAAGAAGGAGACGGAGACGGAGAAGAAGGAGAAGAAGGAGAAGAAGAAGAAGGAGGAGAAGAAGAAGGAGAAGAAGAAGAAGAAGAAGAAGGAGGAGGAGAAGGAGGAGGAGGAGAAGGAGGAGGAGAAGAAGAAGGAGGAGAAGAAGAAGAAGAAGAAGAGGAGAAGGAGGAGAAGGAGAAGAAGGAGAAGGAGGAGAAGGAGGAGAAGGAGAGAAGAAGGAGGAGAAGAAGAAGGAGAAGGAGGAGAAGGAGGAGTAGGAGAAGGAGAAGAAGGAGGAGAAGGATGAGAAGAAGAAGAAGAAGAAGGAGGAGAGGAGGAGGAGGAGAAGAAGGTGGTAATTTAGGTGGGGCTTACATTTATTTTTTTAATCTTTTGATGTTTTGTTTTGTTTTGTTTGTTAATTTTTAATAGCAAGGGCATTATAGTCATTTCACACCAACTTAACTGAGAAAACTAACCCTTATCCGCGCCAGGGACTATCCGGGAACGAAATTGCAAAAGTTGGGGACTAAAGGTGAAAAAATAGCAAACCACAGGGACTGTCCGGGCATGTAACTCTTTTTTTTTATTTATATAATTTTAGTTGTGGGGTTTGGAGAAGAACATGCATGCTTGCCATTTCACTCTGTCTAAACTTTATAAGTTATTATTTCTTTTAGTTTATAATTTATGCATCATTTTGATAGACAATACATTCTAGCTGAACTGAGGGAGCATAAAAACTCTTAAATTGACTTTGACTTTTTTGACTTGTTTTACTGCTTTGGGTCAACTGGCTTGGTTTTTTTTCTTCATGACTTTGTGTGTATGTAGCGTAAATTTTTTAATAAAAACAAAAAATTGATCATGTGTATTGCTGAGCTTCTTTTGTATACTAGATTGACATTCATGTTGTAGCATCCAGTAGATCATTTTTCATGTCTAAATTGGGGATGAGTACTAAATTAGGGTTCTTGAACCTAAAAGTCGAGGTTTTTGATTTAATTGATTCAAAGAAAAAAAGTTTGTAAATAACAGGTTATATGGATGTTGATATATACCTAGACTCATGTTTATATATGTATAAATTTCACATACCCTTGAACGAGTGATCTGCTGACCTGCTCCTTTTTCAGGTAAGTTTATGTGCTTTTATCAACTAATTATGTTATTTGTTCATAAATGTAGAACTGTAGTTTGATTGTTGTGTATATATTTGTATGTTCCATCATATGTACTATGCATATTGCTATAGAAAATGTTCACTAAATCTGTTAATCTGACTATATCTTTGGGATACATTTGGATCTTTTAGGCTGCTAATACTCTGTTAGTTGTTAGCTGTTATCCATACAAACCCTATAGGTTCTTCAATATCCACATTTTCATTTTATTAAATCAGATTACTTTTTACTATTTATTTTATTAATATACAACGCCTTAATACTTTTTGTGTCCTAGGTTACATTTCTAATATCACTATCTTTTACATGGCCACTTACTCTCTGTTGGATTAGGTTAAACTGGGAGCTGTGTGTATGTTTAGGGATCCAGATGGGAAAAAACAGTCAATTCATCAGTCAACCTCCGATCGAAAACAGGGTACTCTGTTTTGGGCATCCGAGCAGCCGGTTTCGTCGGAATCCGCGTCAGTGTCGCCTTGAAACGCTGCGTTGACTACGTTTCATGGTTAGACAATTGTAAAAGTTATTACGATCCTACCCACAAAAGGGCGTCAACATTTGTTGGAAAAAATGAGATTTTGATTGTGGAAGGGGACATAAACGACACCGTTTTGCTGACCAAACTCTTTGAGGTAATACATTTTACTCATGAGATGCATTTAGCTGCTCAAGCTGGTGTTAGATACGCAATGCAGAATCCAAAATCATATATTCATAGTAACATTGCTGGTTTTGTTAACATTGCTGGGTTGAGTACAGAAGTACCCTTTTCGGAAAAAGACTGAACAGATCAACCCGCGAACCTATACGCTGCAATGAAGAAAGCGGGTGAAGAAATCGCGCATACGTATAATCACATTTACGGGTTGTCTTTAACGGGTTTAAGGTTCTTTACGGTTTATGGACCCTGGGGTAGACTGGATATGGCTTATTTTTTCTTTACTAAAGATATCTTCAAACGAAAACCGATTCCCATTTTTGAGTCGAGTAATCATGGGACCATTGCGCGTGATTTTACATATATTGATGATATTGTAAAGGGTTGTATAGGTGCCTTAGACACTGCTGAAAAGAGTACAGGAAGTGGTGGGAAGAAAAAAAAGGGCTGCACAATTTAGAATTTTTAATTTAGGGAATACTTTGCCTGTGCCTGTTTCGGATCTTGTTAGTATTTTGGAGAAGTTGTTGAAAGTGAAAGCGAAACGGCGTGTGATGAAGTTGCCTAGAAATGGTGATGTCCCGTTTACTCATGCGAATATTAGTTTGGCACAAAGGGAGTTTGGGTATAAACCAACGACGGATCTTCAAACGGGGTTGAAGAAGTTTGTTAGATGGTATGAGAAGTATTATGGTTTGGGAAAGAAGAGTGATCTTTGAAGCAAAAAGTGGTAAACTTGTTTGTTTTGATATATTCGCATGATTGATTTGGTAATCCTGCACTTTATGAAAACAAGTTATCTTGTTTTCAACTGTTGGTATATGATGTTGCATTAAGTAAGGAGGAAAGAGGGATCTCACACGATGAACAAGTTTTTGTGGTCCATTGTGGTCTTCATTTGAGAACTTTGCGTTCTTGTTAACTAGCTCGAATGTAATTTATTGTAGTAGTATTATTGTTGGATTCGTGACTAATAGAGCAAAATTTATTTGGTTGGACTTTTGTATCATTTCATGGTATTCAAATAAATAGAACACGTTAGTTTAAATGTTATGATGTTTCTTGATTGAAGGTTGACTTGCTGTGTTTTTTTTTTTTTTTTTTAATTTTCTTTTTTATTATAAATTTCTTGATATGAGTTTGGTTTTTATGATCTCTTGATAATTTTTTTTTTCATTCAGTTTTGACTTTTATGATTTCTTTTGTTCTGATACCTCATTGCTAGTCGTTCTTTTTCTGGATACTGGATCCATGAACGGACAATATTTTTGTAAACTTTATACGAGATATTGCAACATGAATGGATGTCATTTGAGTTACTACCTAGAGAATTACATGTTCTAGGACACAAATTTGTTGGGAGATTGACTTTGTGTGGATCACAATCAAACTAATACTTAGCGAATACCCTAGATCGATTGTTAGGAGATTTACATAAGTGATAATTACGTATAACATCCTCTTAACTGCTGTCTTATTCCAATGATAGACTGGCATGTGGCATCTTTTGTTCCTTAACGAGAAATCTTTATCAATCTTCATCAGATGGTAACTTGCCATCAGTGGCAAGTCTTCTTTATTAGCAACAAAACCTTATTAGTGGCAAGTCTTCTTCATTATGAACCTCTTGTCAATAATAAGGCTCCCTCCAAGTTAACAGCCTAAATAAACGTATAATTATTTAATTCAAGATCCATACCTTTTTACAAACCAACGAAAATAACTAAAATCAGGGAATACCTTGAGTTCAAAATCGGAGCTCTAGATGGCGAAATCGGGTCCCGTGAGTCGGGTTGTCCAAGCGTGTGGCGACAAGCATTTGTCCAAGCGCGTGGCTCGTTGAGACGTGTAACTCCACATGTGATGAAAGTTTGCCCTTTTCAGTTTTAAACCATTTTCTAGCTCACTTCTGTGTGTCTAGTTGCTCCAAACACGAGTCTGGTAAATCATGGATGAACTCCATATCACCATCAACGTAAAGATTAAGCATCATTTGTTACCTTCCACCTAAATATTCCATCCTAGTAAACAAGAGCATATGAACATTTGTATTACTTCACTTTTTTATTACCTTTTAATATGTAAAATTACTTTTGAATGCATAATACCACTGGAACTGCATGATACGAGTCTTGAGAGTTGAGTTAAAATCTGCATGAAGATACTGTATCTTTTCTAGGCTTTCTTCACTCTTACTATTTGCAAATTCTTCAACATCTGCGACTTTGGATGTGTGTTGTTGATATGCAGAAACCTTGGTAGAATGTCTTCTTTCTTCAACTCTAGTCAAGGGTCAAACAACACACTTTGACATTAGTGGCCAACCATTGTTTTGAAAATTAATTTTAACAAGATTATAACCAAAACACATAACAACTTTAAACACTATTAAAAAGAAATTAAAGTGTTTGCATGTCAGTCAAACAATCCAACCTGACCCGACCCTTTTCAACCCTTACTAAAAACTTAACCATTTTTCTTAACCCAGACCTCTTTCGACTCGTTACGCAATCCACCAATATTTCTGTAGGAAAAAAGTATATGCTTACTAGAACTCATCTTGTCCCTTGTTCATTTGTTTAGTCTTCATCTGGAAACTCATCAACCACTTTGACCCTTTTACTCTAACTTAGCCTCTGGTGTGATAATCTTGGTCTTCAATCTCCGTTAATTCCTTACCGCACTTTAGAGTTCACAATACAACCTAGATTGCCTGTCGCGGAGAAAGAAATGTGACTAAGCGTAATGCCTAGAGTGAATGAATACAACAAAATACAGAAACATACAAGTCTAACACCAACATCATATACAACATTTTAACGTGTAAGAGTGAACATTACAATTAGAGTTAAATACACAGATGGACCCTATGGTTTATAGCTCGTTTCACCCCTGGGTGTTACATTGATAAAATTAAAAAAATAGGTGTTAGTACCTAAAGGTGTTACATTGATAAAATTAAAAAAATGGAAGGGTATTTTAGTCATTTTATTAATAAAATTAACTAATTTTGGTGTTAGTACCCAAAGGTGTTACAAAATTGAAACCATAAAACCTGAACCTGTTTAAAAAAAAAGTTAGTACTCAAAGACGAAACTAGCTATAAACCACAGGGTCCATCTGTGTAATTAACTCTTACAATTATTTAGATAAAATCCCAAGTTGCTATTTATATTAGGGCAATCTTTTATTTTTTGTTGGCCAAACTAATATTCGTTAACTACTGCACATTTATGAACTATAAACATCTCATCTAGGTTTGATCCTTCAGTTTAGTATACAGATCAAGTAACCCGACCTGATACCATACCTGAAACCGGTATGACCCAACCTGACCCAAACCGCCAATTTGTATATCAAATACTACTCTCGTTACTAAAACCGGTTTGGACTTGAACCTGTTTGAAAAACAGGTATAATCAGGGTCGTCCCTAAGAATTTTAAAAAAACTTTGGGCCCTGGGCGAGTAGTGAAAATCGAGCCCTAAAATATGTATTTAAAAAAAACTATCTATATAAAAAAGCTTAAGACACACACACACACACACACATATATAGGGGACCGCTAAAATGAGAACCACCTCCAGTTGTAAGAACCGTGAGAACTACACCGTACGGGGCGACGTGGACCAAATTTTTTTTTCATAAACGTAGATGCCAAAAAATGTCGTGTGTGTAGTTTTGAGCACCACAAGTTTGGGTTTACGGGTACCGTAAAATTTATTTAATATTTACGGTACCCGTAAACCCAAACTTGTGGTGCTCAAAACTACACACACGACATTTTTTTTTTGATTTTTTTTTTTACAAATGTGTTTATAATACACGCATCTACGTTTATGAAAAAAAATTTGGTCCAACTCGCCCCGGATCAAGTAGTTCTCACGGTTCTTACAACTGGAGGCGATTCTTATTTTAGCGGATTTCTATATATATATAGATATATATATATATAGAAAAAGTATATCGTACATTACGGCTTAACGTACTTCACGTACAACAACGTGCGTGATTTGTTATATAACATGCGTGATTAGTGTTTTCAATATGCGTGATTTTAAAATGAACGTGCGTAATTACCTGTCGTACGTAATGTACGTTAAGCCGTAATGTATGTTAACCTTCCTCATATTAAAAATCATATTTTTTTAAAAATTTACGGCCGCAGGAGATTTGGCCTCGGGTGGTCACCTAGCCCATCCAGCCCTAAGAGCCCGCCATGGTACGTAATATTAGAAAACTAGGGGTTTAAAAAGGTGAAACGCTTTCAACGCGGCCCAAACCGATTTGTATGGGATCAAATATTTTACTTCATAACCGGCTTATGAGCGAACCGATTTTGACTCAAAACGGTTTTAACCAAACCGAGCTGGTTTTGCTAAACACCTAAATGAACACTATGAATTATGAAATAGTTTATGTTGGGCTAAGTAACGTTCCTTAATTGTAAACCAGTTGGGCTTCCAACATTAAAACAGGCCCAAACTAGAAAGAAACCAGTCTTTGAAAATAAATAATTAGAGGTTTGACAATGTTAATTGTTACCTGACGGAAAAATTACAGCCGTCGATCGGCTGTGATGGCTTTATAAATCCGATATGATGTGTGAAGATGGTGGTACGATGTCGTTTTACCTCTGGTGATTTGGTATTCACGACAGGAAATCTGTTTTCAGTGACTACAGAGAAAGAAGAAGAAGAAGGTAAGGGTTATTTATTTAAAACAACATTTAGCAATAATTATTAACTGATATTTAATTAACAAGTATGTACCTTTCTTTCAATTAGTCTTCAATTGTCGATGCAGGGGATATGAGAGATGAGGGGCCAGTAATGGGAGCCTCTTCCTTCACACCTTTCTTTCAATTTTGGGCATTCACCATATATTCTCAAACTCAAAAGTACCTCCCGTCTGTTTGGATTTTGGGGATATTATGTGGATGCAGGGGATATGAGAGATGAGTGGCCTGTAGTGGGAGCCTCTTCCTTCACACCTTTCTTTCAATTTTGGGCATCCTTTGATTCTCAAACTCAAAAGTGAAGGTAACAGCGTCTCTGGTAGATCGTTCACCTTTGGGCAGCTGTAAATGGCCAGATGTTGAAGGGATGTGAGGTGTTGGAGTCCCCATGAAAGTGATTCCAGATTATCAAAACTCCATATGCTAAGATTAGTAAGAGAAGAAGGGAAAAGGTGGGACAATTGACTAAAATTCCTCACATTGGGTTCATTGCATAACAATAGGTCAACAAGGGAAGCTGGGAAATTCTGATTGCCCCATTCTGAGATGGGCTTTTTCAATCCCCCTACTTCAAGGGAACACAAATTGGGAGGCCAAAGCCCACGAGGAAAGGAAGCATCAATCATTGGACAACTGCTGATAGTCATATCTTTTAACATGGTGAGATTGGATAGCTGAAGGTCAGGAAATGACTCCAGATTTTCACAATCTCTTAACCACCAACTGATTAGATTTGGTAGCTGCAGGTCACCAAATGCCTTCATGTTTTTGCAACCTTCTATCTCCAGATGTGTGAGATTTGGAAGCTGGAGGTTAGGAAATGACTCTATGCTTTCACAACCTTCTATTGTCAACCAGGTGAGCTTTGATAGCTGATGAAGATCAGAAAATAACTCCATGTTTTCACAATAAGTTATTGTCAAAGAGGTGAGGTGAGTGGAGTTACTCAATTTATTTATTGATTTTAGATTTCCACAATGACTTATAAGTATAGCAAGTGACTTGAGATTCTGCCCTTCTCCACCTTTTGTTGTTTCTCTTGGGAAGGAGACATGTCTAAGTGAATCACAACAAAAAATAGTTAACCTCTCAATGCTATTTGGACAACACAAACGCTCCATACTATCACATGACAGTATATCCAGCATCCTAAGAGATGATAGGAAGTTGCTCCCAATGTTATCCTCATCCTCCTCTTTCTCTTCTAAACTCACTAGATTTCTACATCTATATACCTTCAGTTCCTTTAAATTTACAAGAACTTTACTTGCCTCTGCATCTGATTCCCACAGGTATCTTATTTCATCACAATCCTGTATGCTTAGTTCTTCTAATGCCCCAAAATTCTCTATAACACCTCTCCACACCTCATCCGTAAGCCCTAAAATAGATCCAATTTCTATCTTTGTGGTTGATGAAGCTGCTCGAACCAGACTTCTCAGCACACTTTCACAACATCCTTCTATACCTAAAACTCTTAGTGCAGGTAATGCTTCAAGTGAGACATCAATCAAATTGGGACAATTTTTTATTTGAAGCTCTCGAAGGCATGGAAACATTGCCTCGCTATTGGTTGACCATACCTCCCAACTCGACATATCTTCAAACCTTAGAATTTCAAGTGAAGGTAGTAGCCCAAGTGGCGGTAGAGATGTACATTTTCTACAAGCGCGTAGCGACACATGAACCAATCTACTAAAAGACGGATCCCCAACCCAGTTTGGAAACTCCATTCCCTCGTAACACTCAACCTCAAGCATTTTCAACTTATCACTGCGGGGCTTTAGCTCATTGAGAACTTCCTTCTCAAGTGTTTCACTTGCAGACCCATCATCCCATTTCAACTCTAACTTGTTAATCCCTTTGAAAGATAAGTTCGCCTCTCGTGCATGCATTGAGCTCTGCACTTTGTTCAACCCCTCGATGGAAATTTCCCCATTGAGATCCTTCAACCCCTTAAGCTCGTGTATTGCAAAGCCACTGTTTCCTCCGATGATGATCCTAGTGAGAGTCTGCAGGCTTTTCAACTCACCAATTCCCAAAGGCAACTTCTTCAAAAGTGGAGTATTTCTGATGTCAAAATGCCTCAGCCTTTTGAGTTTAAAGAAGCTTTTAGGCAAATTGGTCAGACTTTCACATCCAGAAACTATCAATGTCTGTAAATTATAAAGATTGCCAACATTCTCAGGCAACTCGTTTATATTTGTATGAGATAGATTAAGATACCTCAGGTGCTTCAAACTACCAATGGAATTTGGTACCTCACTTATGCTAAAAAGCCTCAAAGAAAGAACCCTTAACAGAGGTAGCTGAGGAAGCAAGTCAACCAAAATCTTGCTGGATAAGTAAAACTTCTTCCAGCCTTGATCTACCCCAACATATACCGCTAACAATGTTCTCAAACTTCTGGCCTTTTCAAATGCCCCGAACTTCTGGAAAGCTACGTACTCCTCACGAATAAATGACATATGTCGGTACTTGGCTAAAGCTTCCTCCATCATCTCCATCTGATTATCAAACCTTAAAAAATATTCTCCAGCAACAAATGTGGCCAGGTCGTTCATGAGATCATGCATCACAAAAAAGGGTTCACCACTAGGTGCACGTTGGAAAAAGGACCTCGATAGCAATTTCTCAAAACAGTCATGGCCCAAGCATTCTGGTGATTTGTTTGCAACTGACTCATTCAGATACCCTTCACCCACCCATAATAATACCAACTCTTCTTTTTCAAACAAAAAGTCCTTAGGGAACAAAGAGCAATAAGCAAACAATCGCTTCAAATCGGCAGAAAGATCATGGTAACTTAGCCTAAGGGCTGGGACAATTTCATCAGCACTTTCTAAGTTCCATATCTCACTGTTCAACACATCATTCCATTCTTCTTCGGTTTTTGTTCTCATTAACCTTCCGATTGCCTTTAAAGCTAAAGGCAAACCACCGCATTTTTTTACAATACCTTCAGCTTGTGGTTTAAGTGTTGCGTGTGAGTCAAAGTTAACCACATCCAATGCATGTAGAGCTAATAAAGACAGAGCATCATCATGCGACAAACGCTCGAGATGGTCTAGATGATTAAAACCTATCTTTTTGAGCAGTTGCTGCTTGCGAGTTGTCATGATCACCCGACTTCCAGTAGCCCCAGAATGAAATGGACGCACTAGGTTTTCCCACTCTTCATACTTTTCATTCCACACATCATCGAGCACTAATAGAAATCGTTTGCCCTCAAGTTTCTCTTTAAGAGCAATTTGAAGCTGATTTATATCATTAAACTGTTTGTTTTCTTTAGCCACAGATTGATAGATGGTTTGACTTATTTTATATATATCAAACTCATCGGATACGCAAACCCATGCCATGAGTTCAAAGTGATCCTTCACTCGCGTATCGTTGTACAATATTCTAGCCAGAGTGGTCTTCCCCACCCCACCCATACCAACTATGGGTACGACAATGAAGTTTTGTTTAGATGGCTCATCCTGCAACAACTTGTTGATCAACTTCTCTCTCTCACCTTCTCGCCCAACAACATCAGATTCTAGCAAAGATGTTTCGTTTCTTCTATTAGTACCTTTTGGCTTTTCATCTTTCACAATCAAACCCAGATCACCCTTTCGTTTTTCTAGGTTTTGTAACTGCGTGTTAATACTATCTAACTTGGGAGACAACCTATGACTTAGTGAGAAGTTTGTGCAGCAAGTTGGGATGAGCTTTCTTACCATGCTGGTGCTTGCTTCTGATTCCGGTGTCAGCTCACGATGCATAGCTTCTGTAGCCACATCGTCAAGTACGTCATCGATATCGTAAGCCAAATGTTGGAGACTATTGAGCCATAGTCTCACAGATTCATGAGTTGTTTCCTTGTGAGAAGCGTCATTCAGCAGAGCTTGGATCTGGGTCAACGTGATCCCCAATTCCTTGAGCTCCGAGTGAATGTTCTGAGAGCGAGCATATTTCTTGAAGGCTTCATCGGTTAGCTTCTGAAAAATGACATTGACGAGGGCAGCAGCAGCAGCTTCAGCCATTGTTAACTAACAGTGAAGATGAAAAAGGAGAATATTTGGTATGTGTGATATTAATAGAATGACAAGAGTGTAGATACTGATAGAACTCACAGCTGCTTATAGTGATTGTATGGATGTTCTTGCTTAGTGAACATTTTTTAACAATTCTTTTGTAAGGTATAGCTGTCAGCCACATGACAACCTCTTGGTTAGTACGTTTTATAATACTTAATGGAATAAAAGTAATGTCAAGTTGCCAACGGTTACTTTACATGCACATGCTTTCCCGTGTATTGTGGCTGTATTTATGGTCATTGATTTATGAATGAATATGTTAATATGCTTCTGTTTGTTGAAGACGATTTTTTCAACTTAATTAATCCAGTTTACCTCTCTCTCATCTCATTCCTTTTACACAAATCTTTAAGTTCATCCAATTTCTAATTCTTATGCATATATGAATGTCTCTATATGTGTTCTAAACTCCTTCCTGATTTACACCCTAATTTGTTGTAAATTTGTCCAAACTAATGTAAACTGGTAAGTCTCCGACTGGTTGCTGCATACGGGTTTAGGTAATTATTATTGCAGTGTTCAGTAAGCTTGTAAATTTGCCCAAACTAATGTAAACTGGTAACTTATATCGTCTGCGACTGCTTGCTGCATACGCGTTTAGGTAATTATTATTGCTGTGTTTAGTATGTGTGATATTGATTAAATTCACAGCTGTTTATACTGATTTTATATGTTCTTGGTCAGCAGATTTTAACACTTCTTTTGTTTAGGAGTAGGTAATGTGTAGGTATTATATAGCTGTTTTTTTCTATATTGTTTTATTAGTTTAATTGATTTATATATTTTTATATAACTTTTAAGATACGATCAAAGTACCGGTTATCAAACAAGAAATCATAAAAATGAATGTATACTGGTACTGAGGTTGTTCAATACGGTATGGTAATGATACGATATTAATTCATCAAAAGCAAAAAACACTAAAAATAAATATTGATATGAATACAAATGTTATTCAATCGGTTTTGATTGAATTTGGTATGATAGCGACACAATATCCGTTTAAAAAATATACATCGTAATGTTGAAATAAAAAGAGGGAACAAACAGGAAACAATAAAACGGAGTACCCATTTAAAAAATATACTTTAATTGATTTAAGTATATTTTGTTCTCTCATATAACTTTTAAGATACGATTAGAGTACCCGTTATCAAACAGGAAACAATAAAACGGAATGTATACCGGTACCGATGATGTTTGGTACAATATGGTAGCGATACAGTATCAGTTTATTGAAAGCAAAAAAAACTAAAAAAAAAAAAACCCGGTACCGATACACATGTTGTTCAATTGGTTTCGATTGGGCTTGGTACGATAGCGGCAGAATATCCGTTATCAAAAAATATCGTAATGTTGAAATAAATTAAACAAAAAATGCAAGCGAACCAAACGGATATCAACTGAACAACATATATGCGTTTTTTTTTTTGATCGATGTCGTGCTTTCCCTTTCAATTACTATATCGAGTACAGGTACTGTAACGAACAAAATTGATACCGACTTAATCCCGTCGCGAAGCACGGGGAAACATCACTAGTTTACAATTAATGTCAAGTTGCCTATTGTTAAAAAGAACTGTTTTATTGCTGTGTCACACCCATAGCCCGATTAAAGAAATTGTTTTATTGAGCTGGAATGACAATAGACTAATATTAAGTTTGCATAATTGGCAAACTTGACCCTTCAACATTGTTTTAGTTTTCATTCAATGTTTTAATATTATTAACTGTGAATCAAAAGGCTAAATGCCTTTCATTTTTTTAACATGATTTAGTGTAAACGAACACACAATTGCACAGTTATACCACCCCCTTGATACATGTTCCCAGTTGAGCCACCTAAATAACATATTTTATGGTTAATTCAGTGAAATGAAAGAAGTTAGAGGAGCTTTGTAACTCCAAAATCTAAAATCATTGACCTCGTTATCAATTTGAACTTGAAAAGTCGTCATTATAGACATGGTTTTAAAAAACGGCTGAGGCGAAACACATCAAGGCGCGCCTCGAGATAAGAAATAACCAATTAATTTTAATAATCCTTTTTAATAATGGAGTAATTGATTATCATTGTCAAATGAAGGTGTACACTTTATATTAAGTTGCCGACACTAATATTTATTAATTGTTTTTCCTTCAGAAAAAAAGTCACTATTTTTCAAAAGAAGATACATTTTACAGACATTTCAACAAATTCTTATAATATTATTTTGCATAGTGAATAGGCATATAACTGAGAAGTTAGAGTAATAATTAATAAAAGCTGACTTATTATTATATTCTTATAATCTGCTATTGAACTTCCTATTTTTTACACACGAAATTATAAATTACCTGAGCATCGTATTTTGTTGTGAAATCCCCAAACTAATATAAACTGGTAACTTATATAGTCTTCAAAAGATTTCTGCATACACGTTTAGGTATTGTTATTGGGGCATTTGGTTTATTGTGATTTTAATATTTGGAGAGAAATAGGAAGTTTGTTTTGGAAGAGAAGGGTAGGAAGCAATAATAGAGTGATACATGGCAAACATAAAAAACTTGGGAGGGACATTTTCGTCAAACACAAACTAGTCCCATTTAACCCTAATCTAAAAAACTTGGCATACATGTGTTTTTTGTCCATTAAGTTTCACAAAAGAATGAAAAACAATGTTTTTTGTCCATTGCGTTTTACAAAAGAATGAAAAAAACACATTTTTGTGTGTTTTTTTGTCCGCTGTGTTTACAAAAGAATGAAAAAAGTGTTTTTTGTCCATTGCTTTTTACGTATCTAGGTTTCGAAGAAAAAAATTCAAAAGTATAGCAATAGTATACTCGTTTTGAAGATAAAAAAACACTCGTTTTTATGGTGCAACTTTTATAAAAAAAGTAATGTTGTATGAAAGACTTGTTAACGTTTTAAAAATGGGGGAGAATTGGAAGAGAGAAAAACTATCGTCTTTGATTGACTAGAATACCCTTAAACAATCTCATGCGCCTCTAGTTTTTTTCAATTGAAACCATTTAATCAAAACCCTTAATTACTCAATATACATCTTCCGGACCCTTAATATTTTATCAACATATTTTAACAACTATTTTGTAAGGAGTAGGTAATGTGTAGGTATGTGTAGCTGTCACCACATAACGACGACTTGTTTAGTACTTTTTATAATATTTCATGTATTATATTATTCACTATGTTAGAACCCCGTGTATTACACGGGTTGTATAAATGTAATTTTATATAATGAATAATAAAAGATATATCTTAAAAAAAACTCATATATTGCACGTGTTGAATAAAACATAGTGTTATATGTTAAGATAAATAGTCATCAAGATTTATCTTTTAAAAATGAACATTGATGTACTATTTACTTATTATAACATTTTACTTTGTTTTTTTATTTTGCATAGTGTATTACACGGGTTGCATAAATGTAATTTTATATAATAAATAATTAAAAAGATATATCTTTAAAAAAACTCGTATATTGCACGTGTTGAATAAAATATAGTGTCATATGTTAAGATAAATAGTCGTCAAGATTTATCTTTTAAAAATGAACATTGATGTACTATTTATTTATTATAACATTTTACTTTGTTTTTTTATTTTGCATAAATGTAATTCTATATAACAAATAATAAAAAATATATATCTTTAAAAAACTTGTATATTGCACATGTTGAATAAAATATAATGTCATATGTTAACACATACAGTCGTCAAGATGGTTCAGCTCGAAACGGTTCGCACCGAAACGTATTTTTTAGAATTTTTTAGATTTTTTATGATTTTTATGATTTTTTAGAATTTTTATTATTTTTTAGAATTTTTTGGAATTTTTTTGATTTTTTGAATTTTTTTTTATTTTTTGGAATTGGATCAAAATGGCAAATTGAAAACATTTAAAATGAAAATCCCCAAAATATCCCTGGTTAAAGATGGAGTTTTTGGATGGAGTTAGTGTATGTGATCAAAATAGCAATAAATGGGAAAAGTCAGGAACCCAGAGGCAAAAAAACAACTATTTGGACTAAAATGGCAAATTTGGACAAAACTCAGGGACTAAAATGGCAATTTACTCTAATTTTTTTGTTTAAAATTACTATTATTATTATTATTATTTACTATGATCATAATAAAAATAAACGTTTATATTCTTATCTAACTTTTTGTTTAAAATTATTTTTATTATTATTATTATTATTATTTAACATGCTCATAATAAAAACCAACGTTTATCCTTATCTAAATATTTATTCTTATCTAGTATTTTTTTAAATTATTATTATTTAACATGAGAGATAAATAGGAGAATAAGGTGAGAAAGCACCAGAGAGTGACACGTGTCCAAAAAAGATTTTTGTTTATTAGTATAGGAAGATAGGAAGATACACTAATACATCTTCCGGGCCCTTAATATTTTATCAACATATTTTAACAATTATTTTGTAAGGAGTAGGTAATGTGTAGGTATGTGTAGCTGTAACCACATAACAACGACTTGGTTAGTACTTTTTATAATATTTCATGGATTTTATTATAATTAATAATGCCAAGTTGTACATTGGTTAATTAAAAATTCAAAAGTATAATAATAGTATACTTGTTTTGAAGATAAAAAAACACTCTTTTTTTTGTGTAATTTTTATAAAAAATAAAATCATATGAAAGAGTTATTAACATTTTAAAAAATGAAGGAATTTAAGGAGATAGAAACTATTGTCTTTAATTGACTAGTACCCTTAAACAATCTCACATGCCTCTAGTTTTTGTTCAATTCAACCCATTTAATTAAAACCCTTAATTATTCAATAGATGATCGAAGTTACTTCCTAACCTTCCTACACTAATAAGTCTTCCCATTATTATATTCTAACACTTAATACTTTATCAACATATTTTAACAATTATTTTGTTAGGAGTAGGTATGTGTAGCTGTCACCACATAACGACTTGGTTAGTCCATTTTATAATAGGGTCATGCTAGCTGCACACGCCCAAAATTATTTTCACACCCCAAAGCGCCGCGCTATGGCCAAAGCGCGGCGCTTCGATCGACAACACGTGCTTCGATTGACGTTTGAAACATTCGATACTGTTTGACAGACATAAAGCTAATCATGATGTTTTGTCGTTAACCCTAAGCGCCGCGCTTTGGCCATAGCGCGGCGCTTCGACCCCAAATTTCACCCTTTTCCCCTTTTAAAAGCAACCTCAGACAGACACTTCGACCATATACATTTTCATTCACAGACACTTCGATATACATTCACCCATCCGTTGTGTTTCTTCAAAATAACGCGCGGTTTTGCTGTATTAGTTACATCTCTTGAAACAACGATGTCGTGGTTAAACAACTATATTTTCGGTCAATATTCTGACGAGACAGTTGTTCCTGATTCTTACGAGGGGACCGCTATTTCTGACTCGTATGAGAAACCGGTCTCGTCCAACTTGAGGGAGGCAGAGGTTGTATCTGGCATTCATTATCGTGATAACACGGTGACGCTGGATTTGAATACCCCTGTGGAGGACCCTTACGCACAACAAGGTTATTCTAATTTCGGTTACGGTGGCGAGTACAGCTTTGTACAGCAGGAGTGTGGTCCAAACGACAGTTACGGTTGTCAACAGAGCTTACAAGGTTATTCGAATTTCGGTTACGGTGGCGAGCACAACTTTGAACATCAAGTATATTCGGACCTCGGTGACGATGGTGAGCCGGGGGATGTGTCTGTTGACGAGGAAGGTTGTTACCCGGTTACGTTTTCGTTTGATACGACGCAGACCTTTTCGTCACGTAAAGAGTTGGTGCGTTGGGTACAAGACACGGCAAAAGACAACGGTTACCTCATTGTGACTAAGAGGTCGAATAAAAGAGGAGAGAATTACAAGATTTGGTTTCAATGTACTTTTGGTGGGGAGCATAAGAGTATAGCTAAATGTGTTTAATAATAATCACGTTTGTGTTTGTTCAATATATGCGTTACATCATAATACTACAATTAATGACAATATACATCATAATACTACAATTAATGAAAAAATACGTCATGTTCATGTACGGTAGGCGGCTGATACACATAACACCTCTCACAGGAGTACTTGTGGTTTCAAACCAAAATAATACGATATAACGGAATAAGACATCACACGTAACCGATTTGATCCGGAACTTGCAGTATAGTCCATATATAATAAAAAATGAAGTATAATGGAAAAAACGTAAAATTTAGACTATTATCGACGCGTTTGTGAATTAAAAACAATTTAAAAAAAATAAAAAAGGCCTTGAAGCGCCCCGCTATGGCCAAAGCGGGGCGCTTTGGTCCCTCGCTATACCTGAAGCGGGGCAGCTTCTCCCCCACTTCAACACAACACACAAAACACACACACAAGGTGCGATTACACACACTTCGATCCGGATATCTTCGTTTTCAATCTTTCGACCGCTAAAAAGGTAAATCGAACACCCTTAATCGTTTTCTTTAACTGTAAATGTTTGATATTTGTTTGATTTGGGCGTTTGGATCGATTGGGGGGGGGGGGGGCTGTTATTCATCGCGAAGAACCAAAGCGCCGCGCCGAGGCCATAGCGCGGCGCTTTGGTTCATGTTTATTTATTTTTTTAAATATTATTTGTTTAATAATATTTGTTTAATATTATTTGTTTAATAATATTTGTTTAATAATATTAAAATTTTATAAATAATATTATTTGTTTATTATTTTATATTTAATATTATTTGTTTATTATTTAAAATTTTATAAATAATATTATTTGTTTATTATTTAAATTATATTTAATATTATTTGTTTATTATTTAAATTGTTTAAATAATTTTATTTGTTTATTATTTTATATTTAATATTATCTTATCAACGTGCAGGGATGGATTCTTCCGATGATGAGATTGAGCATATGGAGGCTGAGGGAGATGAGGAAGAGCCGGCATGTCCGTACCTGCAGTTTCCGCCGGGGTCACGGGCGAGGAGGAGATGCGCGAGGTTGCGCGCCATCCCCATTGGGGAGCATGTAGAGATAGACTGGGCCCTGTTGGATACCGTGGGAGAGGCCGCGCGGGCGCGTGAGATAGTTGGACTAGATACTCATTGGTCGCGCCTATTTGAGTTAGCGATGGAGGACTCGTACCCTGAGATTACGTGGGAGTTTCTTTCCACGTTTACATACGCGCCGCATCCGGCGGATTACGTGGAGGACCCGGATTTTCCAGTCTACGAGGTTACATTCCGTCTTGCCGGTCAGGAGTTTCGGATGAGTGTGCGGCAGTTTGTTGTCCATACAGGTTTGTTTAAATAATATTATTTATTATTTTATATTTAATATCATTTGTTGATTTAATGTTATTTGTTTATTTAATGTTATTTGTTTTTTTAATATTATTTGTTTATACAGGTTTGTACACAGAGGCCGAGCTTGATACTGATTTATATACGCAGGCGGTTACGATGATGGACAGGCAGACGCTTATCAGTTTCTGGAGGTCCATTTCCATTAGACCCTTTGGGAGATCCTGGCAAAAGGCCACCTCCATTAGAGACCCCTTGTTCCGATACTTGCAGCATGTTATCGCGGCAACTATCGTGCCGCGGGGTGCCAGCAGGGAGAAGGTCAACCTCAGTGACCTTTTCTTTCTATACTGCCTACTGCGGGGCCAGCCCTGCAATCTAGCAGCCTGCCTGGCAGATTACTTTGCCACAGCATACCACCGGCAGCTCCGCGGGTGGGTGCACACTGGCTCATTCATCACCGCCATCGCACGCTCGCTCGGGATCGTGCTCGAGGGAGATCCGCTGCTGTCCGATCCGGTCCCGTCTACCAGGTTGGGCCGCGCGTCAGTTTCTAGCATGCAGATCACCCGTCGCTTTGATGTTGGTCTGAGGTTTAGGGGCATGGACGGGCTGATTTGGCAGCCGGAGCCGGTGCCGGAGGTCATCCCGGTTGTTATTGAGTTGAGGCCTGGAGTGTTGGCCCCTCCTGCTGAGCAGGCGGCCGCTCGGCAGGCTCAGCTACAGGCTCTGGGACTCGATGAGTTCCCGGGCCAGCCTCAGGCTGAGGCTCAGGCTCAGCCTCAGGCTCAGCCTGTATTAGAGGATCCGGCTCAGGAGGAGCATATCGAGGAGATCCCGGTACCACCAGTTCAGCCAGCTCCTGAGCCGCCACAGTACCCGCAGCACGTTTACGCTGACCTGCCTCCGGTAGCGCGTGAGGTGGCTCGGGACTTCGACCGACGCCTCAGACGCCAGGCCGCACGCCAGGACTGGATCATCGAGACGCTCGTTTCTCTACGAGAGCTCGCTGGGTTGCCTCCACTTCCCCTCCCACCGTCCCCACCGCACGAGGATTAGTATCTTAGTTTGTTTGTATAGTGTTTTGTTATGTATTATGCAGTCAGTTGTACCTTTTTGTTTTGTATGTACAAACTGATATATATATATATATTGCAGTTAATCTTCTATTTACATCACGTTGGTTTTGGATTGTTTACGTTTAATTCTTATGGTTTTCTGTACAATTTATTTAACGTGTTCGTTTAATTTAACAAAATAAACTAGGTTAACAGTTTATAAAGACGCACTTATATTATATACGTTCTATAAAAATAATGACGTAAAAAACGTAATTATAAAACAACGTATTATAAAGGCCACCGATTATAAAACTCAAATACAATTTTTTCCTCCAAAAAACACTACCAAACTAACCCACATCTCACCTATTTCAAAAAAAAATCAACACAAATTCCAGCCAATGCTTTTTGTCTTTTTGCACACTCAAAGCGCCCCGCTTTGGCCATAGCGGGGCGCTTCGAGTGTGCAAAAAGACTAAGGCCGTGTGCGAATAGACCAAGCCTTATAATATTTCATGGATTATATTATAATTAATAATTAGGTTAGAACCCCGTGTATTACAAGGATTGAATAAATGTAATTTTATATATTAAATAATAAAAGGTTATATCTTTATGAACCTCGTATATGGTACGGGTTAAATAAATGTAATTTTATATATCAAATAATAAAAAAGTTATATCTTTAAAACCATGTGTATTACATAGATTAAATAAATGTAATTTTGTATACTAAATACTAAAAATGTCGTTTCTTTAAAAAAGCCATGTATAACTGGTTGAATAAATCTACCAAATAATTAAAAAATTACATCTTTAAAAACCCCGTATATTAGACGTGTTGAATAGATCTAAAAAAAAGAGTTATATCTTTAAAACCCGTGTGTATTACACAGATTAAATAAATGTAGTTTTGTATATTAAATACTAATATTTAAAAAAACCTGTGTATAGTCGGGTTGAAAAATCTACCAAATAATAAAAGAATTATATTCTTAAAAAACCCTGTGTATTATACGTGTTGAATAAATCTAATTTTATATAGCAAATGATAAAAACTTATATCTTTAAAAACTTCGTTTATTACACGGGTTATATAAATGTAACTTTGAATAGTAGTAATAAAAAAAATAGTTTTAAAAACCCCACGTTTTACACGAGTTAAATAAATATAATTTTGTATACCAAATAATAAAAAAAGTTATATTTTTAATAAATTAGGATAATATTTAATACTAATTTATTATTTATATATTTAATATAAGATAAGTAGGAAAGAGAGATATTTGTTTTAAAAATATATTAAATTAACAATTTAGATTTGAGGATAATATTTTATTAAAGTATGATAAGATTTAATATTAATTTATTATTTAGTTAATATATGCTAAGTATAGATTTGAGAATACCTTCCATGAATGGCACGTGTCCAAAAGTTGGTTTCTTTTATTATAGTAGATAGATGCCAAGTTGCACATTTGTTAATATATAGATAATTGTTTTATTGCTATGTCACTTTGGTTTTAAATTGCGTGATGCGCTCCGATGCGTTTAGTCCAAAAATCTGATGCGCGATGCGTGATGCGAGCGCATCACGTATGTGATGCGTTCTTTATAAAAAAAATAGTTAAAAATTATTTATACATAAAAACATACTTAAAGTAAAACAACTGACGTAAATAGAAGGTAAGAGTTGTGTTTTTTGGTTCAAATCAAGCATACTAAGATGTTAATTATAGAAAAAACCAAAGACAGTTCATAAAATCTGGAAAAAAAAGCATAAGAAACAATGTTGCGTGCATCAGAGCGCATTATGCGATGAGCGCATTATGCAAAATGCGCGCAATATTCCCGCATCACGTAAACGCCTCGCATCAGCTGTTGCGATGCGCTAATGCGCATCACGCATTATGCGTTCATTTTAAAACCAAGTATGTCACACCCATAGTACGATTAAAGAAATTGTTTTATTGAGCTTCAATGACAATAAACTAATTTTAAGTCTGTATGATTGGCATATTTGGCCCTTCAACTTTGTTTTAGTTTTCATTCAGTGTTTAATTTTAATATTAACTGCAATTCAAAAGGCATAAATGCCATTCATTTTTTGGCTTGATGTAGGGTAAACAAACACAATTGCGTAGGTATACCACCCCCTTAATACATGTTCCTAGTTGAGCTGCCTAAATAACCTTTTATAATTAATTCGGTGAAATGAATGTAGTCAGAGGAGTTTTGTAACTCCAAAATCTATAATCCTTGTCCCCTTTCTTTCTATATAATACGTTAGTAAAAGGGAATTAAAACATCGAAATCCAGTAAACAAAAACTAGATTCATTAGTGTACTTTTCAAGTTAAAAAGTCATGAATTAAAATCTACTTTTGATAATCAATAAATTAGTAAAAGGGATCAAATAAACTGAAATCCGATTAGGGAACTTTAATAGGCCGTAGTTTCATTGTAACTCTATAAAATCAAGAGTGAATTTCAAAGATTGTCCTTTATCTTTATACCCATTTTCAGGCGTTGTCCTTTAGGCCTAACCCAGTTAGTTTTTTCAGTTAAATTTTGTCATACGCTTTACACATGAGGGCATTTTTGTCAATTGAAAGGTAAGTTCAATGGCAGATTTGCAGCTCAAAGCTTCTGCAACCTTTGAATTGACAAAAATGTCATGTGCAAAGCACATGACCAAATTTAACTGAAAAAACTAACTGGGTTAGGCTTAAAGGACAAAACGTGTAATGATATGAAAACATAAAGGACAAAACTCGTCAATTTTGAACATAAAGGACAGCGCCTGAAAATGGGTATAAAGATAAAGGACAATTCTTGAAATTCACTCTAAAAGAGTGGAAAATCAATTATTGATCAAACTCAATTCCATAAACTGCGAAAGGAAAATTAATGAAATTGGCATCCAATTAGAAAATGTTCGACAAATCTTTCAAAGCCAAAAACCAAATTGAATTCGTAACACATGGAAATAACAGGTTTCAAAAATCAAATGAATGAAGCAACAAACCAGATCCTAAAAAAGTGAAATCCAATTTAACACATAGCTTGCATAATTTTTTAGACTTGGTATTGATGATGTAAACAATCAGTTGGGTGTGAATATTCCAATTAAAGACAAAATGCTGATGACGGTTAATGTTTACTTAAATATGTTATATGTATGTGTTTTTACACCATTTTCTTTGTAATTTAATTCACAGCTTCTAAATAAAGAAATATAAAATGCTTTGCCATACTACATGGAGACACAAAAATACATACATCCAATTTGAACCAATAAACCTATAAGTTAGTACGAATACTCCAAGTAACCAGAAGTAACACAGTAGTATTTAGGTTAAATTCTTATGCAGTACAAATAAGCATTGTTTAGTGGTCTCTATAAGTGTCCTTTTTCTGCAAGGCGGTTTATTTGAAAAGGAGCTCAATATATACCTTGAAAGAAAGTAAAAAAAAAAAGGCATTAAATGTATCACCTAATTTTCCGAATAAATCATTTGTCATGCTGTAAAATTTGCAGTCTAGTCTGAATGAAAACAAAACAAAATATCTAATTTAAGCATATTGTAAGAGTCAAAAGGGTATTTAGTAAACATGTACCATTAGTAGTCTCTTGTGTTGATGCTGGGGATATGAGTGATGTCAGATGAGGGGAGGGCAGTAGTGGGAGCCTCTTCCATAGTCACATGGGTCGCGGTTCGCGAAATGAAAACGGCGTAGTTCGTGAAATTTTAAAATTCGGTACGAGGGGGTATGTTCGTTCGGAACGCCAATTCGGTACGCAGTACGGCGTACCATATAGTTTGGTACGTCGTATCGTATATAAAACAATTATTACAATATAGTTTATAAAAAAAATCAAATCTGAAAAAAAAATTTGATAATCATATCCAAAATTCAAAAGCATTTCTAAATAATAATATCAATTACAAATATATCTCCTACAATATCTTCTAAATAATAATATCAATTACAAGTATATCTCCTAAAATAATACAATCTGTTACATTATTATAGGTCGGCAATTAGGCTCCATTAAAAAGGCGGGAAAAGTGTCTAAACATGTTTGCAATTCGTGCATCGATTGACTGGTACGCGAATCGAATCGAATCGTTCCGAAACGGCGAATTTTTCAATCGGAAACACGTTTATTCGAAACGAGTATTGTGAAAATCGGGTACGACCTTTTTTCCGATCCGGTTCGCGAACCCAGGTCGAATGGTTCGATTCTGTACCCGATTCTGGTACGGCAGAACCAATTCGGGATTCGAGGGGGATCTGCGTTTCCTGTGAGTATGCCTCTTCCATTACACCTTTCTTCAAGATTTCGGCGGCATCCACAGATTTACAATCTCAATAGAGAAGTCAATGTCGTGTCAGCTAGATGTTTCATCTTTGGTCAATGGTTGAACAAAGTGAGGTGAGCGAAGTCATATATTTCATCTTTTCTCTTTTACCTCTCCTACTTTGACTATAAAGATCAAAACAACAATTTTCCAAAATTGGAATTGATATAAATATATTAGAATTTTCTAAGGAAAACTTAATATGTATGTTAAAAGTTACCTTGTTTAAGCCAACTGTTTGTGAAAGTTTAGCTTTTTCCAAGGGCACGAGAGCAATCTCACGGATAAACTTCGATTGCCAACTGTAGATCAGACTGTAGTTGTGCTCAGCCGACGAATTGTACGTTGTGCGCGTCCGTAGCTTGTAAGCTTCATGATGCTTCGGGAGACAGCTGAAAACTGACGAAGTTTCTTATTGCTGATAAGTTGGATTAGATTCGCCTGTGTTTGTATCCCATTCCTCATTCATGTTGCGCGGCCCGAGCCGGCTATTTAACGTAGTTCTTCGATGGGACTGAGTATGGGTGTCATAGTAACTCTCTGTTTCGTCATAAGTGTCGCGCGTGGTGCGAGCGCTTTGCCTTATTGGCGATGGTGACCTATCGTATTGGTTCGGCGTCTCATATTTCAGTTGCCTGGGCATTGGTGTCACCATCGGAGTTTGTTGCGTTTGGACTTGTGCTGGCCTTTGTTGCGCGCACAGTTGTGCGTAAATGGCGTTTAGAGTCACCTGACTTTTTGCGAACCACGACGTGGGAGTCTCTCCCTCCGGTAGTCCTGATTGTGCAGGTGTTGAAGAGCCAGCACCTTAATTTGTTGGAGTCACCGTTTGGACGGTACAAGTACCACTTGCGCGTATGGCTCCAACTTCTGTGAAGTCCCCATCGGCTTACTCGTCAATGTGTTGGTTTTGGACGTGCGCGTTGTTCGCTGCCATACCCATTTGAGAGTGTGAGCCGAGAGGTGGATAAGGAATACCCTGGTCAGCCATTGATTCAGAGTAACAGCTCAGAAAGAAGATGAAAAGTGATTGTAAAAAATCGGTGCCGCCAATGAAGAAACACCAATCTAATACAGTGATTAGCTTGTGGATTGTGTCTGGTCCAAATAAGGTTAATCTTCCTCTAAACTAGATGAACAGCTATGTGGATCCTGCAAAACAATCAACACACCGTGAAGCTCGTTACAAGGAGGAGAATAGGGGGGTTCCCCTTGTGACCGCCATCCGGCGTGAGAATAAGAACTTGTTTTGAGGATAAAAGTGTGTGTATTAAGTGAGAGAGCAAGAGAGCGATGCTTAAACCTAGAGATGAAGTTCTCTATTTATAGTCGAGGTGAATTGTGAAGGAGATAGGCAGATGGGCCTTGGGCCCGAGACCGACAACAAGAAATATCTGTTCTGCCTCCCCTGTCATGACCGTTAGTGATTCCAGGCGAGAGCAATGTTTAAAAAAACGGAAACAAGTTTCGAGGCGTTTTCCCTTAGCCTCACGAGGCGTAAGTATCGAGGCGTAAGGCCGAGGCGGTATTAATAAATAAATATTAAAATTATATATATCATAAAATAATAAATACTAAACATCAAAAAAAGAGTTTTCTCATCAAGTTTCATTTCAGTAGTTAAAAACATAAAAAAGATTCAAATTTCATCAAATACTTGACATAAAAAAGCTATTTTTAAAGAAACCAAAAAAATAATGGCAGATGCGTTTTTGTGTTTTTGGATTTGGATAATGAAAAACTATTATATATGCCATTTAAGATCATGGAGCTAATAGTTAGTAGCAAAAGTTTAGGACTTATATGTTGTAAGTTTTGGGTGTGTGAATAAAAGTCTCAAAAGGTGGTAAATACTGTGTCTCACATTGGTGTGGGGACAAAGTGAGTGGTTGTTTATAAGGTAAAGCCTTTACTACTACTCTATTGTAGCTTTATGACATGTTTTACCACAAGTCCTACCCGCGCGTAGGGGGGGTGCAAAAATGAGTTTCTGAGCTGGAATTTGGTTGAACTCATGCGTGCCCGCACCTGCGAACACGAATGCAGCTCCGAAAACCCGGGCCCGCGTGAGGCAGTTTTTTATTTATAACGCAACTCCCGGTTCAGTTTTTTTTTTTTTATTTTTTTGCGAGCCTTTCCCCGCCTAAAACATAAACGTACGCCTCGCCAAATTAGTTCCGCCTCGAACCGAAACTTGCGCCTCACTCCACTGAGGCGTACGTATAATTTCTGTCCCTGAGGCGGCGCCTCATATGCGTTTTTGCTCCGTTCCGCCTCGAGGCGCGCCTCAATACGGACGCCTCGGCCGTTTTTTTAAACCATGGGCGAGAGGCTAGCTGGCGCACGCAGAATGGATCCACGTGTCCTGACGGTTGTCCTTATTGTCTGGTCTGTCATCAGCAGTTAAGTGGAGATCGTTGAGCAGTGGTCGGCGCAAGCTGATTGGTGCCACGTATGTGTCCTTGTGTACTTTATTGTCCCCTGCACGATTGATCATCATGCAGCACGATAGAATACAGTCTGTTGAACGTCTATTGGCCCACTGCTCTGCCACTCGTTCTTTTTGTACTTGTCCGATGTTGCCCTGGGCTTCTTGCCCCCGCGCGACTTGGGGTACACCTCGTGTAGTTGGCGCAAGGTCAAGGAAGCTAGGTATTTTGTCAAAGGAACTAAGTGTCAGAAAGAAAAACCATAGTTACCTAAATCGCTAGGGTTATCACGATCCACGTATTGGATCGCGATGTACCCAATCGCAAATCGTAAACGATCCGGAACATCATGGTCCGGCGATCCGAGTTGAATCGGTACGGCGTTCCAGATTGATAAGGTCCGGCGCTCCGATTTGGTAAGGTTCGGCGCTCCGATCTGTTATGGTACAGCGAATTTGTTACTAAATGGAGTGTAAGGTCGCAGGATTTGGAGTGTAAAGTCACTGAAATGGGAACACTGAAAGGCTTGACTGGTGCAAGAAAAGGGATGAAGAAGAAGACCTAATTTTATTTTAATCTATGAACGACGGCAAGAAAGTTATTTTGAAAACCTAATTTTAGTCTATGTTGTGTGTAATATGGGCCTTTCTTAAAACTACTGCACAGCCCAATATTTTATTAAAGGGCCTAATTGCCTAAAAACACAAATAAGTAAAAAGAAATTATGAAGTCTAAAAGCTATAATAATTAATATGAAAATTTATATTTTATCTATTTTTATGATGGAAATTTATATATTGATTTATGATCGAAATTTATATTTTTATCTAATTTTGATTATAATATTTTATATGTTAAGTAATGATTTTGGTATATTGAACCATATTTCATGGTACACCGTACCGGTTCGTACCGAAATGAACCTACTCCCCTTCGTACCGAATACACCAAATCTAGCGAATCGTGTACCCGGTCCGCGTACCTGTACTGGAGCGTACCGCGATTTAGGTAACTATGAGAAAAACTGGAGGTGTTTGATTGGGTGAGGGGTTGGGTGGGGCCCATTGAATTTATAAATGTTTTATTGTTTTTATTATTTTGTTTTGTAGTAAGGGCATTTTAGTAATTTCACATCCATAACACCAAAAACTAACCCCCATCCGCGCCAGGGACTATCCGGGAACGAAATTGCAAAAGTTGGGGACTATAGCTGTAATTTTAGAAAGTTAGGGACTAAAGGTGAAAAATGGGCAAACCACAGGGACTATCCGGGCATTTTTCTCTTATTTTGGTTTACTTTGGGTATGGTCTCGCGCGACCTGACCGGCGCAGGATTTGGGACTATACCCCTTCAAATGTGTATATTTTTTACCATTTAATTCACAGCTTGTAAATAAAGAAGCATAAAAATGCTTTGTGATACTACCCCCAATTTGGATCTATTAGGTCGGAAACAGAGACATACAGGCATACATATAAATTGAACCAATATAAACTGGTTAGTACATACGTAAACACATATACATATATGAATTAGAAATGCATGTAGAAAAGAAACAGGCATTCTGCTTATAAGTTAGTACGAATATTCCAAGTAACCAGAAGTAACACAGTAGTATTTAGGTTAAATTCTTAAGCAGTTCAAATACGCATTGTATAGTCGTCTCTATAAATCGCTAAAATCATAAAGTAAAACCAGTAACACTTGATTAACAAAATACAGAATGACAATTAACTAAGTTAGGTTAAGCGAACTTACATTGAATCTATGGAATTCAGACCTCAAATGAGAGCGGTGGTGGTGAAGTGAATGGAAACTGTATTTACAAGTATCACACGTTCGTCTCTCGGTATGACCATTGTGAAGATCGACAGGAGTTGGAAGATGGAAGAGTTTGTGGGTTTAGGTTTCTTTTGTTCCTTTGAATCGACGACGAAGTCAACTCCATTTGTTTGGAAGAGTTTGTGGGTCCAGTTGGGCTTAGTCCAACTTATCGGCCATTGCTGACTAAATTAGGCCCAATAAGGCTTAGTCCAACCTATTGGCCATTGCTTACTAAATTGATCATACAACTTCCTCATTGAATCACCTCATCTATCTATATCTATAATATATAATCAATGTTGTAGAAGGCGCTAGGCGCTAGTCGGGCGGTGAGGTACAGCCTAGGGATTAATCGGGATTAACCGGGATTAATCGGAATGGGATTATTATATGTATTTTTTTTTCAAAATTATATATATATACCCAATAATATAAAAATAATACTTCAAAATTCACATAAATACTTCAAGTTTCAGATAGTATGGTTCGATTTTGACCGATTTTGACCACTTTTGACCGCCTAGGACCGATTTTGATCGATTTTGACCGACTAATATTGTCCGATTAATCCGATTTTTAACAGCCTAGGACCGATTTTGACCGCCTAGGACCGATTTTTGACCATGACCGATTAATTGACCGCCTAGCTCAAAATTAGGCAGTAGATGACCGCCTAGCGCCTAGGCGCCGATTAATCGGCCGCCTAGGCCGATTTCTGCAACCATGTATATAATACTACATAAAACATTTTCTATGTACAAAGTAGTAAATTCTCATCAATTTTTAAGATGGTATGTGAAGGGTCCAGTTAAAATGCCTAGTTTTTTTAACCATTTTGTTCCATCTCTACCCCTACTCTGTTTCTCTTCAATCTGGCCAGTTAAGAATTATAATTGATCGGCCATAATGGATCTGCCATGAATGGGAAGTGGAAACAATCCTAATGTAACAGATCGACCATGATGTTAATGATGGGAAGCGGAAATAGGCAACACGTTTCTAGATGTTGGTATACATCACGGTCGAAGCTACCTGATAACCATTTGATATACCAAAAGTTTTGTACCTTCTCTCTCTAAGCATCTCCACCCTCTCTTTCTTGAGAGAACATCACCGCCACTAATCCGGATGAACGTGGTAGCGGCGTTGTTTCAACCAACAGCTTCGGTAAACCGTTGAGCATTCGCTGAGAAACAATGTGCAAATCAACCTAGCCCTAAATTATTTAGGTACTGTATTCCCATCTAATCATAAGTAATGAGTACAATATGTAAATTATTTCACTTTTTATTGTTTTTGCATTACATTCTCATTATCTAGATATTGTTTTTATTGTTTCACTTATAAATTGATAAGAGTCCAACTTTCTCATTGAATCACCTTATAATATTATACTAGGTTAAAACACCATGTATTACACGGGTTGCATAAATATAATTTTATATAAAAAATAATAAAAAGATATATTTTTTAAAAAATTCGTATATTGCACGTGTTGAATAAAATATAATGTCATATGTTAATACAAATAGTCATCAAGATTTATATTTTAAAAATGAACATTGATATACTATTTACTTATTATAAAATTTTACTCTTTTTATTTTGCATAAATGTAATTTTATATAATAAATAATAAAAAAAGATATATCTTTAAAAAAACTCGTATATTGCACGTGTTTAATAAAATATAATTTCATATGTTAACACATACAGTCGTCAAGATTTATCTTAAAAATAAACTTTAATGTACTATTTACTTATTATAACATTTTACTTTGTTAAATGTGTATTCTTAACTAATTTTTTGTTTAAAATTATTATTATTATTTAATATGATCATAATAAAAATAAGTGTTACTGGATTTTATCACTCTCAATTATTGGGTATTGTTTGTTGCCACTCTCAACTATCACTTTGACTTCCATCACTCCCAACTTAACACTTTGTGTGTCGTGTCACTCTGGTTGAGTGGTTTTTGGCTCCCATTTTGTCTTTTAGGAGCAGATTCACCTGCAGTCATTATTAATTCATAAAGTGTTAGCCTAATATCATCAATAACACAAGTCAAACACTAAGAAATGTTCACCTACGGAGTGACACGACATACAAAGTGTTAAGTTAGGAGTGGTGAGAGTTAAAGTGATAGTTGGGAGTGACAGCGACTAATACCCAATAGTTGGAAGTGATAAAATCCAATAATCCTAAAAATAAACGTTTATATTCTTATCTATTTGTTGAGAGAACATCACCGCCATTAATCCGGATGAACGTGGGAGCGGCATTGTTTCAACCAACAGCTTCGGTAAACCATTGAGCATTCGCTAAGAAACAATGTGCAAATCAACCTAGCCCTAAATTATTTAGGTACTGTATTCCCATCTAATCATAAGTAATGAGTACAATCTGTAAATTATTTCACTTTTTATTGTTTTTGCATTACATTCTCATTATCTAGATATTGTTTTTATTGTTTCACTTATAAATTGATAAGAGTCCAACTTTCTCATTGAATCACCTTATAATATTATACTAGGTTAAAACCCCATGTATTACACGGGTTGCATAAATATAATTTTATATAAAAAATAATACAAAGATATATTTTTTAAAAAGTTCGTATATTGCATGTGTTGAATAAAATATAATGTCATATGTTAATACAAATAGTCATCAAGATTTATATTTTAAAAATGAACATTGATATACTATTTACTTGTTATAAAATTTTACTTTTTTTTATTTTGCATAAATGTAATTTTATATAATAAATAATAAAAAAATATATATCTTTAAAAAAACTCGTATATTGCATGTGTTTAATAAAATATAATTTCATATGTTAACACATACAGTCGTCAAGATTTATCTTTTAAAAATAAACTTTAATGTACTATTTACTTATTATAACATTTTACTTTGTTAAATGTGTATTCTTAACTAATTTTTTGTTTAAAATTATTATTATTATTTAATATGATCATAATAAAAATAAGTGTTATTGGATTTTATCACTCTCAATTATTGGGTATTGTCTGTTGCCGCTCTCAACTATCACTTTGACTTCAATCACTCCCAACTTAACACTTTGTGTGTCGTGTCACTCTGGTTGAGTGGTTTTTGGCTCCCCTTTTGTCTTTTAGGAGCAGATTCACCTGTAGTCATTATTAATTCATAAAGTGTTAGCCTAATATCATCAATAACACAAGTCAAACACTAAGAAATGTTCACCTACGGAGTGACATGACATACAAAGTGTTAAGTTGGGAGTGGTGAGAGTTAAAGTGATAGTTGGGACTTGGGAGTGACAGCGACTAATACCCAATAGTTGGAGTGATAAAATCCAATAATCTTAAAAATAAACGTTTATATTCTTATCTATTTGTTTAAAATTATTATTATTATTATTATTATTATTATTATTATTATTATTATTATTATTTAGTATTGATGCGTGTGAAGTGTTACTTATTTTAGGTGTATATTTTAAGCCCTTTTTAACACTTATTTTAGCCAAGTTTTAAATTTATAAAACACGATATTTCACTAACACTAAACACACATATGGGCAAGTGCACCCATCGTTGAGTGTAGTATAGCGTTGGTAAGATACCGAGGTCGTCCAAGGACACAAGAGCTTTTAGTACCGGTTTATCCTCAACGTCTAATCAAAATAAAAGTTTAGAAAAACGTTTTAAACTAAGAAAAATAAAAACTAACTAAAATGCTGAAAATAAAAATAAAAGAAAAAACAGATAGACAAGATTAATCACTTGGTTCCGACTCGTATCTAGTATAACCTTTGATTATTTCCGCACTTTTGCACATAATTAAGAGATTATCTTAGTTATTGTAGTAGGCCCCTATTTTGAAGGTGACGTTACCCTCACCCCAGTAGTTTGAGTCAGCAGGGATACAATCCTAAAAGGGTGGATTATTGGAAGATAATGAATTAAGTTATTAATGCAGTATTGTGGTAGGCCCCGCTTTTGGCGGTGACGTTACCCTCGGCTAAGTAGTCTGAGTCAGCAGGGATACAGTCCTAAATAGCCGGGTTATAGTATTAATAGTAGTTAACTTATGAGGGGATCAAAGAGTTTGGACCCCCGCCATCCATTACCGTGAAGTATTGAAGGAGGTCCTACTAAATTTGACCCAGGTCCATTGCAGGACCTCTAAACGCTGAACAATGGCAAGACCTTTACCAAACCGTTCCCTTAACCCCCGACCAGGTAGCCAACATACCTCCATATAGACCGTGGAGATATGAATGGTGAAAATCCTTTATTTTATATAGACAGTAAAATAATGCCAAGACACCACGGACAAACGATAAGGAAAGATCACCTTCAACATAAGTAACTAGTTATTAAAGTCATTAATACAAAACCAAATAAAAAGTGCAAAAGATTAGAAATAAAAAGTATTATACTAGACACTTTGTCTTCACCAAGTGATGTAAGAGACTTAGGCAAACATGGCCTTGATTGTCAAGAACTCTTACGATCAATCTTGGATCCCGAGACGACTCACGCACTCTACGATGGACAATGGATGATGGTGGTGGATGATGGTGTTGTGATGGTGGTGGGTGGTGGATGAAGTGTGAGAGAGGTGGTGTGCCAAGGGATGAGATGAAATGAATCCAAGCACTCCTATTTATAGGCTGAACAGAGAGCTGGGCAAGGCCCCGTGTCCGCTGGGCACGGCCCCGTGTCCGTCTGACAATCTCTCTCCTCATTAATTGTAATTCGCAATTACAATAAATGCGCCTGCTGTACTTTCGACACGCCCCCGTGTCCGCTGAGCACGGCCCGTGGTGGGCAATAGAAGCTTCTATAGGTTTGTCTTTTCTGCTGCTTCTTGGGCACGGCCCCGTGCTGGCTGAGCACGGGGCGTGTTCAGTCTTCTGATTTCTCTATTTTGCTTTGGAAGGTGCCGTTGAGGGGTCGGGCGGTCCACTAATATTCCTTTTCTTGTATTTATGTTAGATTTTGCTGTCTTTTTGCTTCTTTTGCGTTTTTGAGCTCATTTAATCCTGAAAATACAAAAGGAAGACAAAAACACTCTTTTTCCAATATTAGTACTTAAAAAGGGTTAGTTTTATTCCTTATTTGATGTAATTTATATGTTGCATTTTACATACATCAAATACCCCCACACTTGAACTTTTGCTTGTCCTCAAGCAAAACTCTTTAATATGTGGCTTACACTCCCAAATGGAATAGGTAGAAGAGAAGGGTTTAGGCTTGTCGTAGAGTGTCGGGATATCCAAGATCTTTTTGGGTTTTATTTTTATTTATTTACAATCCTATTCGTAATGATTTATTTAGAACTTTTCATAGGAGAAATTACTTATTTGGGCATAACATGCCTTTTTAAAATTCCATTTATATACAAGTTCACATACCTCACGGGAGAAGTCACTCACACTCGGCCGAAGGTGTATTTTTAGTGAATCACTCGAGAGCGGCATGGAACTTATTCCTACCATAGGCTTGCCAAACAATCAATCCTCCTCCTTTTTAACTTTTATACCTTTGTAAATATCAAGAGGACTTTGTGGGTTAAGGGTTAGGCTTGGGTTAAAGGTAGGTGGTTGGGATAGTGGTTAGTGGTTAGTAGAAAAAGGGCGAAAAGCGTAACAAGTGTCGGTTTTCGTAAGACTTTCTATTTTTTATTTTGATGAAGCATTTATTCAAACAAAGTTATTTTTGATGAACTTGTTTGTTTATTTTCTTTTTGCTTCATCTTCAATTTTTTTTTTTTTTCATACGAAAAACCAAACTTGTTACTAAAACAAAGGGTTAAAAATAAAAAAGGTTTTGGTGGGCAAAAGGGTTTTGTTTGGGTGATGAAATGAAAAGGTTTAGGCTCAAAGGGGCTAACTAGGGGGATTTTTGGGTAGGTGGTAAAAGAAAAGGAAAAATAATGGTGTAGAAATAAAAAGGGTTAGTCCTAATGCCTCCATCATTTACTTACTCGGGTTTAAGTTGATAAGGACCGGGAATGTATCGTCATGGCAAGTTCTAGAGTCGTAAGAACCAAGCGGCTATTCACACAAGAAACGAAAAATGAGCATTTAGTCTAATGATATGTAATTGTGTGCTCAATAAAGGCTCAAAACTCACTTTTGTGGGAATGGGTTTTTATGTGATCAAGTATATATAATCAAATTTTAAATAAGTTTGCTATGCCTTTTCATAATTTTCTTATGTTGGTTCTTTTTATCACTACGCTATCGGTTGTAAATTTGTAAAAATATAACCTTTTTGAGAACTTGAATTTCCCGAGTTAAACCTAGACAAGTAAAAAAAATGAAATTTTTGAAAAAATTTGGGGTGATTAGCGGTTACAATAGAGTTTTGTGTAAGGCTTGTATTTAGGACTTACAAAATTCAAGGTTTTAGCATCCCCCCCACACTTAAATTACACATTGTCCTCAATGTGTCCCAAAAATAAATTTTTAGGTTGATTAGATGTGTAAAATAGTGTTTAAAAAGCAAAAAATTGTGTTACTGGTCACTGAACACGGCCCCGTGTTGTCCGGGCACGGCCCCGTGTTCAAGTGCCAGTAACAGAATTAAAACAAGAGAAACAGAAGCCTGGACACGGGGGCGTGTTGGGTGAACACGGCCCGTGTCCAGTTACCTGAACTGGGCGTTTTCTGCAGGGTGCTCAGCACGGGGCCGTGTTGGTTGGGCACGGCCCGTGTTGAACCTTCTGAAATGGTGAGAATTGTCGGGTTGCCTTGTTCTTGTGCATGGGTTCATTTTTCTCGTTCCCCTTTTCATCCTTTACCACCATGAGTGTGTTTTATTCATTACAAACCATCCAAACCTTAAAACCATCATTTCATTTCATCATAGAGAGAACTTACATAGTCCTAAATTAAGATAAAATTAAAACTTGACTAAATAGGTCAGCAGGTGCACGAGGTTATCATAAGAAGTTCTACTTATTTTAAGAAAATTTCGAGAATAGTTTCCCGATATAGTAGGACTTTTAGCCGAATGATTTCTTCCCTAAATGTTATTTAAAGCCATTCTTCGATTTCCCTAGGAAGGAAGAATGCGACTTCATTTTCCTCCGCAGCTGGTGGTTGAGGGGGAACATTCACCGGGAATCCTTGCACCACTCTTCGCGGAGGTTCTTGGTGCATGGCGCACCATTCGGCTGGAATGACAACTTCGGGTACCACGTTCCACGCCCTTTGGGTTATTATAGGTACCAAAGGCGGGGAGGCGAGAAGGTTCAACCTCTGGTGCAAGAGGTTTACTTCATGGAGACAGCCCTCCAGCCCCACTGTAAGATGGTTGATACGGTCGACCAATGCTTCCTCCACTCCCGTCATTTCGTCAATAGCCTCTCTTAGAGCGTAAACATAGTTTACAAGAGAGTCTTCTGCTGTTGAAGATCTCCTCCCTTGTCGGTTACTTCTTGAAGATGATCTGCTTGTTCTGCTTGCCATTTTCTGCGAAGGGAACCGAAGAAAGCTAAATTTTTACAAAACATATTCTCGGACACGGCCCCGTGCTCACTGAGCACGGCCCCGTGTTCATTTGTCTGCAGGATTTTATGCTAAGGAGTCTTGGAGTTTTAAATTATTCTCATGATTTTTAGCTAGTTTTTAGGCTTAGATAATTTAAAATAAAGTTATACAACTAACTTTAAACAAGAATCCTTAGCAAATAATCTTACAAACTTCACATAGAGGGTTGGAATCAAGAGATTTCCAAGCTTCCATGGAGGAAATTTTGAAAATTTTTTTAAAGAGGAGGAAATGAGTAAAAGTGGAAGGGACAAGAGGTTCCTTTGGAACCTTCTTTTAGCACTTACCTAGGATGGTATGAGTGAAAATCCCAGAAATCTCTGTCAATTGAAGTGGTAAAAAATGAGCAGGAACCAGGCTGCATTTAAAGAAAACGACAGTGCACTGGACACGGCCCCGTGTTGACTGGACACGGCCCCGTGTTCAGAGGAAATCCTGACACATTTTGTCCGTATTCTGACCAAATCAGCAGAGAATCTTTTTGGTGAGCACGGGGGCGTGTTGACCTGGACACGGCCCCGTGTCTGGAGGCTGTTTTATGGAGTTTTGCTACTTCTAAGGGTTGCGTTGAAATCGGGTGGTTCTTTACTGGTTGGAACAACCCCAAAGTGCCTAAGATACCTTAATTGTCCTAAACTAAGGCGAGAACGCAAGAGGTTGTCGGTGAGGGTAATTCCTATTTTCATTCTAGGTGGACAAGTCCAACCCTTTCCCGAGCTCTTGTTAAAGAAGGTGTATGCCGAATCGCTCAGGTCTATGTATGCACCGAACGAAGTCGATGGAGAGTCCTTCACGGCACAATCGACATAGGGACGACTATCGTCCAAGTCTTTGCTAGGTACGAAGGTATTTTCGGGAGCAACGAGGTTGTCGGAATGCGGTTCCCACTTTTCTTCATGGTTATCGTCTTGGGGTGGATCAATAAAATCCTTCCTAAGTTCTTCTAACCAATTTAGAACTAGTTCTTCTAGGTGAAATAACTCATCAAGGAGCATTTCCCCTAGAATATCTGGCTGGGCGCATTCGAGGGAGGAATAGTGCTTATTTTTACTTTCGCCCCTCTTAAGGTTGTAAGAAGTTGGTGGGTCCATGTAGTGGGGCCTATAATTCAGAAAGTAGCATTCTACTTCTTCATGTTTGCCACCACATAATTGACACAACGTACCATAAGAGTGCCGAAAGTAAAAATAATTACTATCACTCATGTGTATGTCAGAAATTACCAACCGCCGGGATCTAACGGTTCTGTTTTCAGTAACTGAAACTTGGGCACGGGGGCGTGTTGAGTGGGCACGGCCCCGTGTTCAGCTTACTGTCTGACGTAAAACAGGATTGCCAGTTCCAATGATTGAGCACGGGGGCGTGTTCAGCGGGCACGGCCCGTGCTGAGCTCTGCAGAAGCTTAAAAACTAAGAAAAATCCTAAAAAATTAAAAAGAAAAATAAAAAATGATTAGGCCGTTGATTCCTAACTTTCTTAAAATCCTTGTGTCCCCGGCAACGGCGCCAAAAACTTGATGCGTGTGAAGTGTTACTTATTTTAGGTGTATATTTTAAGCCCTTTTTAACACTTATTTTAGCCAAGTTTTAAATTTATAAAACACGATATTTCACTAACACTAAACACACATATGGGCAAGTGCACCCATCGTTGAGTGTAGTATAGCGTTGGTAAGATACCGAGGTCGTCCAAGGACACAAGAGCTTTTAGTACCGGTTTATCCTCAACGTCTAATCAAAATAAAAGTTTAGAAAAAGGTTTTAAACTAAGAAAAATAAAAACTAACTAAAATGCTGAAAATAAAAATAAAAGAAAAAACAGATAGACAAGATGAATCACTTGGTTCCGACTCGTATCTAGTATAACCTTTGATTATTTCCGCACTTTTGCACATAATTAAGAGATTATCTTGGTTATTGTAGTAGGCCCCTCTTTTGAAGGTGACGTTACCCTCACCCCAGTAGTTTGAGTCAGTAGGGATACAATCCTAAAAGGGTGGATTATTGGAAGATAATGAATTAAGTTATTAATGCAGTATTGTGCTAGGCCCCGCTTTTGGCGGTGACGTTACCCTCGGCTAAGTAGTCTGAGTCAGCAGGGATACAGTCCTAAATAGCCGGGTTATAGTATTAATAGTAGTTAACTTATGAGGGGATCAAAGAGTTTGGACCCCCGCCATCCATTACCGTGAAGTATTGAAGGAGGTCCTACTAAATTTGACCCAGGTCCATTGCAGGACCTCTAAACGCTGAACAATGGCAAGACCTTTACCAAACCGTTCCCTTAACCCCCGACCAGGTAGCCAACATACCTCCATATAGACCGTGGAGATATGAATGGTGAAAATCCTTTATTTTATATAGACAGTAAAATAATGCCAAGACACCACGGACAAACGATAAGGAAAGATCACCTTCAACATAAGTAACTAGTTATTAAAGTCATTAATACAAAACCAAATAAAAAGTGCAAAAGATTAGAAATAAAAAGTATTATACTAGACACTTTGTCTTCACCAAGTGATGTAAGAGACTTAGGCAAACATGGCCTTGATTGTCAAGAACTCTTACGATCAATCTTGGATCCCGAGACGACTCACACACTCTACGATGGACAATGGATGATGGTGGTGGATGATGGTGTTGTGATGGTGGTGGGTGGTGGATGAAGTGTGAGAGAGGTGGTGTGCCAAGGGATGAGATGAAATGAATCCAAGCACTCCTATTTATAGGCTGAACAGAGAGCTGGGCACGGCCCCGTGTCCGCTGGGCATGGCCCCGTGTCCGTCTGACAATCTCTCTCCTCATTAATTGTAATTCGCAATTACAATAAATGCGCCTGCTGTACTTTCGACACGCCCCCGTGTCCGCTGAGCACGGCCCGTGGTGGGCAATAGAAGCTTCTATAGGTTTGTCTTTTCTGCTGCTTCTTGGGCACGGCCCCGTGCTGGCTGAGCACGGGGCGTGTTCAGTCTTCTGATTTCTCTATTTTGCTTTGGAAGGTGCCGTTGAGGGGTCGGGCGGTCCACTAATATTCCTTTTCTTGTATTTATGTTGGATTTTGCTGTCTTTTTGCTTCTTTTGCGTTTTTGAGCTCATTTAATCCTGAAAATACAAAAGGAAGACAAAAACACTTTTTTTCCAATATTAGTACTTAAAAAGGGTTAGTTTTATTCCTTATTTGATGTAATTTATATGTTGCATTTTACATACATCAAGTATGATAATAATAAAACCAAATGTTTATCCTTATCTAAATATTTATTCTTATCTAATATTTTTGTTTAAAATTATTATTATTATTATTATTTAATAGGAGAGATAAATAGGAAAAAATAAGGTGAGAAAGCGCCAGAAAGTGACACGTGTCCAAAAAAGATTTTTATTTATTAGTATAGGAAGATTGTTATTATTAAAATTAAGGGTGGTTCTCCAATCCAGCTCCTCATCGACCAAAACTTGTTACCTTTATGTATATAACTAGTAGATGCCCCGCCCGCGTTGCGGGGCAATGGCCGAATAATTCTCAACCAATTAAAAAAATACTACTATAATTTTGCTAGGGAAAAAAACAAAAACGATGATAAGACCGTAGTAAACCAATTAAAACAAAAAAACCTGTATAGTTTTAGTAAAAAAAAACTAAAACAATGGGAAAAACGTAATTTTTAACTGAGGGCGAAATCATAAATTTAATTCATGGATAAATCGTAAGCTAAATGGACCAACGGGGGAGTGCCAGGAAGTTGGCGACACGACTGTAGTTTTACACTGGGGGCAAAATTGTAATGTCACAAGGAAAACAAACAAAAACGATGGGAAAAATGTAAAGTTAAGTTGAGGGCAAAATCGTAACCTGGCTGTGAGAAAAAAAACTAACTGCAAAACTATAAATTTATACGGGGCAAAATCGTAAATTTGAACCGAGGGAAAAATTAGAATTTTTAGCCGGGAGCAAAAGCGTAAATTTATTTTTAAGTGGGGGCAAAAACATAACTTACACCTGATGGCAAAATCGTATTTTTAAGGGAAAAAAACTAATGGCGAAACTGTAAATTAAAACGGGTAAAAATCGTAATTTCGAAATATTTAGCTGGGAGCAAAAGAGTAAATTTATTTTTAAGCGGGGGCGAAAACATAAATTTGAACTGATGGCAAAAGGGTAAATTTAAATAAGGACAAAATCGTAATTTTGTTGGGCCAATAGGGGAGTGTCAGGCAGCTGCCTGGCACTGTTGAGCCTGCCGCCCTTTTTGGCCAATTGAAGGGAGGCACTATTGAATTCTTACGTCAGCATCTTGTATTTGTAGTAGTTAAAATTACATTAAAGCTTACTATTTTTCGTTTTAGTTTTCAATTAAATAATATCTTTTATATCTTTATCATTACATTTTCTCTTTCCTCAACAACCACTTTCAAAAATTAAAAAAATTAATAAGGGTAAAAGGTATTCCTACAAATATACAAATGAACAGTAACATTCTCTCTTTCCAACTCACAACCCTCTCTTATAATGTAAGAAACTCACTGATGAATACATAGGGGTTGAATGTGAATGCTTTAACATATGAGTACCAAATTTTGAATAAGTGCACATCTTATTATTAAAGACCGGTGATTTTCTTATTTTTCTTGTTCGTGCTTCCTTGCGTGTTTATGTAAGTGCATTATCTATCAAAGTAAGACCAAAGGAATATTGTCATACATATATAGTAGTTGATAAAGTGGGTGGATTGGGTAACATGTCAAATAGGTAAAGTTTTATAAGGGTCTAAACGGATTAGAATAGTTATTATAATAACATATTTGCCAACAATATAAAGCAACTTGTGGATTTAGGAAGCTATTAGAATTTGAAATCCTTAAGATGTAAAACAGAGTGGAATCGTGGAATCTGATATAGCGTTGAGATGATATGCAAAGCGAGACTATGCGTGTCACTCTAATATGTGTCATCCATGGTTTATGATGTCCTCCTAAATGACTTTTAGGCTGGATACATTTCATTCTCTATTTAATTGCTCTTCATTGTAACATTTTGGTTAGACATTAATACAACGGACAATTTCAGTAACAATAAAGAACTTATAAACTTTTTTAAGTGCCTTTCGCTTGAGTTTGAATGTTTGATTTGCTTGCTTATGTTCAAGTTGTGAGGGTGTAATAAGATATAAATTATATAATTATCCAATGTAAAGATATATTTGTCCAATACAGGTTATTGTAACGTGAATGTGTAATTAGATATAAAATTTTATAGTTATCTCATGAAAAGATGTGCATTTTAGGTTACTTACCTTTCATTTTTTTTCAAACTGGAACTCTTTTATTAGACACACATAAGTATACCGATCTTTATAGAGCACAATCCCTTGTTTAATAAAACAACTTTGCTAGTCCATTTAATTGGCCCACTATAAACGATCCTAACATTCCTATACATGACCATTTGGACTCGCGTAAGGAAACCAAAAGTATTAAAGCAAATGTGATAAACACGTGCTGGTTGTCAAGACACGTTTTCTCGCGTTTGGTCACTTTGCCTGAAGCAGCCTGACCCATCGTGAAAGCACTACCTCCTAAGCCCACAAGCGGAGAAACCCTGTTAGATCCACACGTGTATTTTTTTTCCTTCTATCCATCCAAAGACCAAAATGTTGACTGAATGAAGTATAGTTGGTAATTTGACTATAGACAAGGATGAAAAATAGTGTGTAAAGACCAACGGAGACGGCCGGTTAAATGCACTTAAATCACTTGAGGCTAGGTCGAACGGTAACTAAACCAATCCTATAGTAACTTGTTCAGTCTATGCTCCATGAGACATCCATCCATTTCAGCAGAAAAAAAAAAAAAAAAAACAGAATATCACTTAAATAATGCAACTTTTGTTGACCCACTAAATCTTTATTTTTTCTGAACTTTTTAGACAAAAAAAGAAGCTTTGATCGACTCAATCCTTTCCAATTTGAACCTCTAATAAGTAACCGTGTTGATTAGTCAAGGGCCTGGTTTAGACACAGTGGCGGAGCTAGACTAAAAGTTTCGAGGGGGGTAAAGTGATGGGAACCAAAATTTTTTTTCCTATTGTTATGTTTTAAGTCGGGTTGGCTATTCGATTCAAATCGGGTCAAATAATAATAGTTCCAAATAAAACAAAGTGTATATTTACCAAACTACCCATCATTTATATACAAACTTTATAAATATTTTATATATACAATTTAGGAAAAATAATCGGGGGGTCGATTCTATATAATTTTAAAATTTTCAGACGAAAAATCAGAACTTATACACTTTTAACCGAAACATTGGGGTGGGCTGGTGCACCCTCGGGCACCCACTATACTTTGCCCCTGTTTAGACAAAGTATGAGAGATTGCTATATCTGAGATTGCATACCGTTGGAAGTGTAGGATAGTTCATTTTTAAACACGCTACAACGAGCATCGGGTTAATAGCAAAAACAACAATGTTGACGAAGATTGTTGTTTACTGTAATGTGTTTTTTTACCATTTAAATAACAGCTTGTAAATAAAGAAATATAAAAATGCTTTGTCATACTACACCCAATTTGGATTTATTACCTATATATTACCTATATATTAAAATTAAAACAGAATGAACAGTAACATCATAAGGGGACTAACAAATAGTATCGGGTACCGGTAACAAATTTATCAAACCGGGTATATTTCCGGTACCGATATGAACAGTAACATCATCAGGGGACTAGCAAATGGTATCGGGTACCGGTATCAAATTTATCAAACCGGGTATATTTCGGTACCGAATCGGTACCGACTTTTGACATTTTCGGTATCGGTTCGGCACCGGTATTCACCGGTTTTTACCCTCAAATACCGGTACCGTACCAGTACCGACCGGTACCGAACCGTACCATACCAGGTATATTCGGTACCGGTACCCACTTTCGAGGATTTTCGGTAATGGTATTTTCGGTACTGGTTGGTACCGAGCTCATCAAATTCTGTAGCAACGTAGCAATGCAAGTAATTGCACCGTTTAGATTACTTTTTATACAAAACCCGATAAATAGTAACATAATCAAGGGGATGAGCAAATGGTATCGGGTACCGGTACTAGTATCAAATTTACCAAACCGGGTATATTTTGTCACACCCCTTTCTGCGGCGGAAGCACGAGGTGTGATCATGAAAGGTTCTCATTGCATACGAAAGGTAAACATGCTACATGCTCGTAAAATAACATCAAATACCATAATTTGAAAACATACGTTTAGCGTTTACATCGCTAAGTAGCATAAAACATTGTCTTAAAAAGTTTACAACTTTATTTAAAGATAAACACAAGCGACATCCACGAGCATGAGTAAGACCACGCGCACATCCATCCTAGTTACCTGAAATACATGTGAGTTTTGGAAAAAAAAACGTCAACATAATGTTGGTGTGAATTCATGCAGTTTTTGTATTTCACATTTGTATACTTCGTATGAAAACATAGTTTGTGTATAAATCAAGTTTTCATATATAATTCAAGTTTCATGTGTACCCCACGTACTCATGTATATTTCAAGTCTTCTTGAGTACCCCACGTACTCAAGTATAATTCAAGTTCTTCTTGAGTACCCCACGTACTTCAAGTATAATTCACGTTTTCTTGAGTACCCCACGTACTTCAAGTATTAATCAAGTTTTAGTATGGTATGAATTTTATGTAATTAAAGTATTCCTGTAAGTATCAGGATTGTTAATGGGTTGCAAAGCCATTAACATGTGACACGACATAGGAAGTCACCAAACCTTAGGCATTTAATTGGTATATTCTGAGACACAAAAGCACTACTCGATTCTCGCCCTCACCGAGAGTGTGGCTGCCCGGCACCCGTTAGATCTAACCTTTTGTTCTGCGGTCTAGGTATATTGTTGATTAATGGTGCTTCTGTACCCTATTCGTGACACGATTTCTCGCATCATAACGCCTCATACTTGGTTCTCGTTCTCACCAATTGCGCTTCTCGTATTCTTATATCTCGTCACACTTGGTTCTCGTTCTCACCAAGTGTGCTTCTTGTTATCATACCATTTGTAAACATAGTAATATTTGTACATGTATTTCACCCCCGAAGTTATAAAACTGAAAACAGTTAAAAGAAAAGGGGGAGCATGAACTCACAACTTTGTGTTCCTTGCGTCGTAAACTTCACCGGATTTGCTTAATTAACGTCGTAACCTATACGCGTTTTCTTAACGTTAGTCACTAGACTTGTGTCGCACAAGTACAGTCACTCTCTTTTGTGTATATATTCTTGTGTTAAAAATATTTTATATTTTTAACTATGTATTTTACTTATATTAGTTTCTCAAAATTTAATATAAGAATTTTGTATTTTGCACTTTGCACCTGAATTATGTATTTTGTCTAAATAGGTTGCATGTGTATTTTTTTTTTTGTATTTTTACTCCTTACGAGTATCTCCAAGTCATATTATTTTTACTCTAAAAATAATATATACCTAGTTCACAAAATAATCACATAATCACACAAGCGATAAATATATATTCGAAATATATATTTAACAAGTTTTATTTATGAAAATCCACCTCCGGTATTTGGTATCTTGTACTAAAATCATGGCGAAGTTTATATTCTGAAAACAAGTTAATAATATATTTGTAACAAAAAAAAAGTTACAATTCTAGAAAAATTTCGCCAGAGTTCCCTCTGTAGCTGGAGGTGTCCACGCTTACTAGCGTATCATTTTCTTTTAAAAATTCAACCAATCAATTTTCCATCATCAAAATACCATCTTCAAATATCAAACTAGTCAAAATAAACACAAACCGCATACACATGAACTTGCAAGTTGTGTAAAATTATGTAGTAACTTTTCAACACATTTAGTGGGTCTTTTCATCTCTAAAAATAAAATCATTATCTCGAAAACCTTATTTTTAAAGAATATGAAGTTTTACAACTTCTAGTCGGTATTTACGAAAATATTTCTTTGTTAAATCCTTTCGTTACACAAGTGTCTACACACTTTTTGGTTCTAAAAAATGTCTTTATTTTGAGAAAGATCCGGCTTGTTAAACATGATTTCATCATACACTTGGTTCTTCAAAAATACCACTTGTAGATCCGTAGATCTACTAGTTTAGAACTCCATTTCCTAAGAAAAATCGTTTTTACACAAGTTCATGTTTCCGTATGAAAGGTGTCACGGCCCCCGACCCGGTTTGACCCGTTTCAGGAGCCGCGGGACAGAAATCCCGTGGTTTTTATTTAATTGAGTTTAACAGCGGAAGTTTATCATCAGGATCGTTTAAAGCTAAAATTTTCCCGATTTATTTTATTTCACAATTCGGGATAAAACCCCGATAATTTACAATATTATGTTTTTACTACGAATTCGTGATATTACAAAACTTATTTCTTTATTTTATAATGAGCCACTATTTTAAGCTTGAAATGCTCCTCAGCACTTTTCCTGAATTACAACAGATCACCTGAAACATGTTTGAAAAAGGTTTTGTCAGCGGAAAATACTGAGTGAATCATTCTATTTACTAAAACGACACATTTGTTATAATTTACAGTATTAAGAGCGATTACAATGTTTTTGATATCAAACCAACTACCCACGGTATTTGTCACTCGACCGAATCTGTGACTATGGTCATATCCCCCAATTGGCTGCCCCAATGGTGACGATTATCAAGTAATGTATACAAAACCCCACATACCGGCTGTAACTTGGTGATTACAAAGACTTAATCCCCGTAAGTATAACTTTGAAAATAAACATGATTTTGTAAATAGATTTGATAAAAAGAGAGAATGACTCACATTGCTGATTTAATACGGACAGAGTCTAGTCTATGAATTAGCCTGGTTAACCTAATTTAGATAACAATGCACACAAAACTGGGTTAGTAATCAATACAGCATTTACGATAACTCACGAGATCAACCATCACAACGAGTGACAAAGTGCTATGCTTAACATCTGTCGAATTAACGACTAATGACAAAGCATCACCCTAATGTGGGAAGCACTTAAACACCTGTTGAGTACATTGATCGATCGGAAAATGAATCGTAGCAGCGATCGTGCTAATACCCTGTTTTGTGGCAGAATTTCGAGACCCGGGGGTGTAATTTAGAGTATTCAGTGTATATCTCAGTGTATAGTGCGAATTTTTACGTCGTTTTTCTTCCAGAAATCAAGTCCCACTGTCCTCTATTTATAGGTAAAATTTGACCCTGAGGCGGCCCGCTTTAGTTTTAGCTTATTCTCACGCGGGCCGCGTGAGACCTATTTTTTAGGTATAGGTTGCCACGGTTGGGACTAGCCTTGCTGACTTGACAGTTTTCGTAAATTCCTTTCTGCCAACGTTTTAAGTGGATAATCATCAATAGGGTTTAACCCCCCCCTGAGTTTTAGGGGCCCTAATCCTGATTCTGAAAATTATGAAAATTTTAGGGTTTGTTCAGAATCACTTGGGTGTCTCAATTAGGGTTTCCTATTGGACAATTAAAATACTAAATAGTACTTTTTGATAAGAGTTGTTACATTCTCCCTACCTTAATAAAAATCTCGTCCTCGAGATTTACTGGAATAAGTGAGGATACTTTCGCTTCATTTCTGATTCTAATTCCCAAGTGTATTCAGGTCCTCTCCTTGAATCCCACTTTACTTTAACTAACACTAATCGTTTGTGCTTGAGAAACTTTACTTTTCTGTCTTCAATCTGAAGAGGTTTCTCCACAAATTTTAACTTTTCGTTTACCTCTATGTCTTGAAGAGGTACTACCAGAGATTCATCTGCTAAACATTTCTTGAGATTGGATACATGAAATATATCATGTACTCCAGCTAATTCTTCTGGTAGTTGTAAACGATAAGCTACTAGTCCTATGCGTTGGATCACTGGAAATGGTCCTACGTATCTTGGACTTAGCTTTCCTTTCTTACCGAATCTAACAACTCCTTTCCAAGGAGAAACTTTCAACAGTACTCTGTCTCCAACTTGGAATTCTAATGGCTTGCTTCTATTGTCTGCATAACTTTTCTGGCGATCTCTAGCCATCTTCAGTCTTTCTTTGATTTGGGTGATCTTATCAGTCGTTTCTTGCACTATTTCAGGACCTGATAATTGACTTTCTCCTATTTCTGCCCAACAAACTGGAGTTCTGCACTTTCTTCCATATAATGCTTCAAATGGAGCAGTATCAATGCTTGAGTGATAACTATTGTTATAGGAGAATTCAATTAATGGTAAATGATCATACCAACTTCCACCAAAGTCTATTACACATGCTCGGTGCATGTCTTCTAGAGTTTGGATTGTCCTTTCACTTTGTCCGTCTGTTTGGGGATGATATGCAGTGCTTAGGTTTAGTCGAGTTCCCATAGCTTGCTGGAAACTTTTCCAGAAATGGGAAGTAAAACGACTATCCCTATCCGAAACAATGGAGAGTGGAACTCCATGTAAGGATACAACTTCATCTACATACAATTTAGCCAGTCTTTCCATGCTAAAGGTTTCTTTCATTGGTAAAAAGTGAGCTGATTTGGTTAATCGATCCACAATTACCCAAATCGCATCATTACCTTTTCTGGTTTTGGGTAACTTAGTAACAAAATCCATTGTTATAAGTTCCCATTTCCATACTGGCATTTCTAATTGTTGTAGTAATCCTGAAGGTTTCTGATGTTCTGCCTTAACTTGTGAACAAGTAAGACATTTAGAAACATAGCTGGCTATGTCCTTTTTCATTCCTATCCACCAAAAGTTCTTTCTTAAATCTTGGTACATCTTATTGTTTCCTGGATGCATAGTGTACCTAGATTTATGAGCTTCTTCTAAAATCTTAGGTCTTAAGTCTCCCTGCTTAGGTACCCAAATTCTACTTTTGTGGAATCTCCAATTTCCATCTGCTCCTTGTTCTAATTCCTTCATTCGTCCTTTCATTCCTTCAGCATCATCCTTGATTGCTGTAGTTTGAACATTCTTCAATTGTTCCATTAAATCTATTTGTAGATTTAATCTAAGAGCACGAACCCGTCGTTGTTTCTCATAATACTTACGACTTAAGGCATCTGCAACTACATTTGCCTTTCCTTCATGATATTGAATATCACAGTCGTAGTCGCTTAAGATTTCCATCCATCTCCTTTGCCTCATGTTTAACTCTTTTTGCCCAAATATATATCTTAAACTCTTATGATCTGTATAGATAGTAAACTTACTTCCGTACAGATAATGTCTCCAAATCTTAAGGGCAAAAATTACGGCTCCTAATTCTAAATCATGAGTCGTATAGTTTTCTTCGTGCTTTTTCAATTGCCTTGATGCGTACGCAATTACCTTCTTGCGTTGCATAAGCACACATCCAAATCCTAATTTTGAAGCATCACAATATACTTCAAAATCTTCAGTTCCTTCTGGTAAGGCTAAGATTGGAGCATGGGTTAATTTCTGTTTCAAAATTCTAAAAGCTTCTTCTTGTTTGGGTCCCCATTCAAACTTAGTAGCTTTACAGGTTAGCTTAGTTAATGGTACAGCTATCTTGGAAAAATCCTTAATAAACCGTCTATAATACCCAGCTAAACCTATAAAACTTCTTATTTCCATTGCTGTTTGTGGAACCTTCCATTTGGTAATTGCTTCTATCTTAGCAGGATCTACATGAATACCTTCGTGATTCACCATGTGTCCTAAAAATTGCACTTCCTTTAGCCAAAATTCGCATTTCGAGAATTTGGCGTACAACTTTTCTTTTCTTAACAAAGTTAAGAGTGCATGAAGATGTTCACAATGCTCTGTCTGACTTTTGGAATAAATAAGTATATCGTCTATGAAGACAATTACAAATTTATCCAAGTACGGTTTACAGATCCTATTCATCATGTCCATAAATGCTGCAGGTGCATTTGTTAATCCGAAGGGCATGGCTGTAAACTCGTAATGACCATACCTAGTTCTGAAAGCAGTCTTAGGTATGTCTTCTTCTTGTACCTTCAATTGATGATATCCGGAGCGTAAATCTATCTTAGAAAAATATCTAGCCCCCTGAAGTTGATCAAAAAGATCATCAATCCTAGGTAATGGGTATCGATTCTTAATTGTGACTTTATTCAATTCTCTATAATCAATACACATTCTCATTGAACCATCCTTTTTCTTCACAAACAACACTGGCGCTCCCCAAGGGGATGAGCTAGGTTGTATGAATCCTTTACTTAGTAATTCATCTAATTGCTTTTTCAGTTCTAACATTTCTGTGGGTGCTAACCGATAAGGTGCCTTGGCTATCGGTGTAGTTCCTGGAATTGGATGAATCCTAAATTCTACTTCCCTATCTGGAGGTAATCCCGGTAAATCTTCTGGAAATACATCAGGATATTCTGAGACTACTGGTATTTCCTTAAGATCTTTACCCTTAGTGCTAATGATTACCGAAATCATATACACTATTCCTTGTTTTCATTCATAATTAGCAACTTTCATTACTGATATGAATTTCATGGGCTTACGTGGTTTATCTCCTGTAATCCTAATCACTTCTCCGGTGGATGATTGAATTTCTATGGAATTCTGATCACAAAGGATTCTAGCATGGTTGGCTACTAACCAATCCATTCCTAATACAACATCAAATTCAGCTAAATTCATCGGCAATAGTTTTGCAGAGAATTTATGTCCTAAAAGTTCTATGTTTCCTTCTTGCAAAACTTTATCTATTTTAACTGAATTTCCGTCTGCTGTTTCAACTGTAAAAATCTGCCTAATATTGGTTAAAGGTAAACTAAGAGCTTGGCAGAATGAAGTATTTATAAAACTTTGGTTTGCACCAGAGTCAAATAATACTTTTGCGTACACGTTGTGAACTAAGAACGTACCCGCTATCACATCCGGAATGAGTTCTGCTTCTTGAGTGGTCAGCTGAAATGCCCTGGCATTCTTCTTTGTGGTTCCTTCGGTCGCCTTGGGTTTGTTATCTACTGGTTTGACCAATTTAGGACATTCTGTTTTATAATGCCCCGCTTCTCCACAGTTAAAACAGATTACGGTTTTCTTTTTGCAGTTTTCTTCACGATGTCCTACAGTTTTGCAAAAATTGCAAGTGATATCGCATCTTCCATAATGTTTCTTTTTGCATTTCCTGCAGAATGACGGAGCTGGAGATTGCCCTGCTCCTTTTCTCTTGAAGCTGTTATTATTATCCACACGAAATCCTTGGGTAATTTTCTGAGCTAGTTCCTTTTTCCTATCTTCATCTCTTGTGCGCACCAGTTCATCGGTTAGAGTATTGGCTAATTCTACCGCATCATCAATAGTGCGAGGTCTCGCAGCTTTAACAATATTGCGGATTTCGCTAATTAGCCCCCAAATATAGCGAGAAATGAGTACCGGTTCTGGCGAAGCCAGTGTTGGTACCACTCTAGCATATTCAAAGAATGTCGAGGTATAACCACGACAATCTACACCCATCATCCGATGATTTAGAAACTTATTCGTCATCTGTTCCTTTTCATACTCGGGACAAAATTTTCTTTCCACCAAACCCTTAAATTCTTCCCAAGTCATAGCATAAGCTATTACTCTTCCTTTTGATTGTAACACAGTGTTCCACCATTCGAGTGCTCCTTCTTTGAAGAGATTTGATGCATACATGACCTGATCATCTTTACCACATTTACTTATTGCAATGACTGCTTCGGTTTTCTCTAACCAACGCAGTGATGCAGTTGCTCCTTCATTGCCTGCAAATTCAGTGGGTTTACAAGCAAGGAATTCTTTGAAAGTGCAACCAGGCGTTGCAGTTTTCATTTTCTTGGGTAATGGAGCTTGATGTGGTTCCCTATTATGATTAACATGATTATTGCCTCCATTTACACTATTACTGAAGTTATCTTCAGTAATCTGTTTACTAGGGACAATTTGTTGCGGTTCAATTGGATTCTTTATAGCAGCAACGAATGCTGGAATAGCATTGGCTATCCCTTGAGCAACAATGTTTTCGATATCTTGCCGAGTCATATATTGATCTCTTGAATGTTGTTCAGACTGATTAACCTCATTTACTGGCTCATTATCAATGTTTGCCATCTGATAATATATATAAAATTTTTATTAGTATCTGCTAAATAACAATTATATACAAACAATCAGAAAATTTTACAATACAGGTATAGTCAAAACAATCGATTTCTCGATTTCATTTTATATCTAGTATAGTATGCATCATTACTCGCCAATATCTTACAGAGTTTTATTCGTTATTTACAGACTAACTTTACTATTACTATTATACAACCATCGTTTTACCATCGTACTATCTCTCGTCACTTGCCGTTCTAAAAACGCATTTCCCTCTCATCGTATTTCCAGGCAATTTGTCCCCCTATTTCCCTGATTCTACTTCCCGCATCAAACAACTCTTCACCAAAGTGGCGAAGTTCAGCCATGTTTTCATTACTCATGGGTGGATTAGGTAGGGGTTCTGGATCGAATTGTGGAAGAAAGGAATAAGGATCGTTGACAATATTTTGGAATTGCCAATCGTTCGTCCACCATTCGTCCATTCCTATGGGTTGGGAGTGGACTATTGGGTCTGGAATTGCTGGTTCCCAATTCATAGGGAGTTGGTTTTCAAGAGGATAATTAAAAATATTAGTATTGACAGGCTGAATAGTTTCACAGCTTGCCAATAGGAAATCTATCTCATCTTGAAAGGTCCTTCCCTGGTTTTGATTGGAGCTCTCTCCGATTTCTATCTGAGTTGGTCTAGAGCCTTGCCCAACTTCCATTACTATTTCTTTAGTACCTTCCTCCATCTGTATTCCTATTTCCTTAACCTCTTCCTTGTCTTCAGTTTCCATTTCCTGTTGTTTAGAACTTTCTCCGGTTATAATTTCTTTTCCCTTTTTCAAAGGATTGTTTATTTTGGGAAGTTTTGTAGCTGGCTTTTTCTTACGTATACGACTTCCCCAAACATATTTCCTTCTTTTCTTGGGTTTTGGCTTTTTCAAGGGTGGAGCAGTGAATTCTACAGGTTGTTCTATATCCGGAAAGTATCCAGTAAATTCTTTGGAAACTTCGATATTCACCGGGTAAAGATTAAGGTTCTGAAAGGCTTCAAATATCCCACTCATGCTGATGTAGCATATATGCAAAATGCATAAAATACTAAGTTAAAATTCATAAATAACCGTTTAATTTATTACATACTGTGTACTAATTTATTACAAAGATAACTGGAAAACACACTTAGGTTTTGAAATTTTTATTTATTGCACAGGGTATCTAGATTGTAAGGGTAAGGTGCTAAAACTTTAAAATATTTAAAGATTTATATTTTCTGCTACTGTGGCTAGCATATATAAATTTGCCCATTTCTCATCTAGCTTATCTTCCCAAGGTGATTTATCAATTAATTCCTGAGTTTCCTGTTTAATCTTCTTTTCTCGGATTTTCTCTTTACTTTTCTTAATAATCATCTCCCTCCTTCTAGGAGAAAGTGATTCCTCGTATTGTGCCTTTCGCACAAATATTCCTTCTTCAGGAATTTCAGCCTGATTCGAGGATTTGGTTCGGGATGAACTTCCCTTCTCATTGGATGATCTATCTAATTTAAGATAGATGCTTGACAGCTTTTGCTTACCCATACTGTAACTAAGAAATAATCAGTTAATAACACACATAATCACATAATAGTAATCAGGAAAAAATTAAGTATTTCTAAATACTTAATTAGCTTAACTCAGTGGCTCTGATACCACCTTTTTCTGTCACGGCCCCCGACCCGGTTTGACCCGTTTCAGGAGCCGCGGGACAGAAATCCCGTGGTTTTTATTTAATTGAGTTTAACAGCGGAAGTTTATCATCAGGATCGTTTAAAGCTAAAATTTTCCCGATTTATTTTATTTCACAATTCGGGATAAAACCCCGATAATTTACAATATTATGTTTTTACTACGACTTCGTGATATTACAATATTATTTCTTTATTTTATAATGAGCCACTATTTTAAGCTTGAAATGCTCCTCAGCACTTTTCCTGAATTACAACAGATCACCTGAAACATGTTTGAAAAAGGTTTTGTCAGCGGAAAATACTGAGTGAATCATTCTATTTACTAAAACGACACATTTGTTATAATTTACAGTATTAAGAGCGATTACAATGTTTCTGATATCAAACCAACTACCCACGGTATTTGTCACTCGACCGAATCTGTGACTATGGTCATATCCCCCAATTGGCTGCCCCAATGGTGACGATTATCAAGTAATGTATACAAAACCCCACATACCGGCTGTAACTTGGTGATTACAAAGACTTAATCCCCGTAATTATAACTTTGAAAATAAACATGATTTTGTAAATAGATTTGATAAAAAGAGAGAATGACTCACATTGCTGATTTAATACGGACAGAGTCTAGTCTATGAATTAGCCTGGTTAACCTAATTTAGATAACAATGCACACAAAACTGGGTTAGTAATCAATACAGCATTTACGATAACTCACGAGATCAACCATCACAACGAGTGACAAAGTGCTATGCTTAACATCTGTCGAATTAACGACTAATGACAAAGCATCACCCTAATGTGGGAAGCACTTAAACACCTGTTTAGTACATTGATCGATCGGAAAATGAATCGTAGCAGCGATCGTGCTAATACCCTGTTTTGTGGCAGAATTTCGAGACCCGGGGGTGTAATTTAGAGTATTCAGTGTATATCTCAGTGTATTGTGCGAATTTTTACGTCGTTTTTCTTCCAGAAATCAAGTCCCACTGTCCTCTATTTATAGGTAAAATTTGACCCTGAGGCGGCCCGCTTTAGTTTTAGCTTATTCTCACGCGGGCCGCGTGAGACCTATTTTTTAGGTATAGGTTGCCACGGTTGGGACTAGCCTTGCTGACTTGACAGTTTTCGTAAATTCCTTTCTGCCAATGTTTTAAGTGGATATTCGTCAATAGGGTTTAACCCCCCTGAGTTTTAGGGGCCCTAATCCTGATTCTGAAAATTATGAAAATTTTAGGGTTTGTTCAGAATCACTTGGGTGTCTCAATTAGGGTTTCCTATTGGACAATTAAAATACTAAATAGTACTTTTTGATAAGAGTTGTTACAAAAGGGTTCGTCATCTTGTAACTTTTCTATTTAACATAACACTAACTAGCATGGTTAGATGACAATCCATTCCAACACTAGCAATCAACAACATAAAATAATCATAACAAAACAAGATTCATAAGTTTACACTATTAGTTTCTTTTTATCCACCAAGTTCCTCTTCTTTACAAGACTTTAAACTTTGATCTCTAGTGTTTATTATTTTTACCCGTTAAACTTCTTATTAACCACTTTAAACATGAACAAGAAGATGTTTTGAAGCACTTACAACTAGCTCAAGGCTAGGGAAGAAATCAAGCGAAAACAAGGTGGTTAACAGCGATGTAGAGAGGTCCTTGCGATTCCGTAAGCACCGGGTCTCCTCGTATGTGATCCTTCACCTTTAGTTGTATGTAAAATGCCTTGATCAAAATTGAAAAGTGATGGTGGGTGTGTATGTATGTTCGGCCGAGAGTAGCCAAGAGGGAAAGAAAGAGTGGAATTTTTGAGTTGGTGGATATGTGCATGTGATGGACCTTTGTCCTAATTTAAAGACCATTCCATATCAATTAACCATGGAATATTATGCAAACTAAATATTGAGCACTAGGATTAAAATATTCAAACAATTCAAAGGTGTGTCACTCTAGGGGGAACCGAACGGTTGGGGGTGGGGATAATTGGTTGGGTTTGAACCAATAGTTAGTGCTTAGGTAGTTACTTAGTTAAGGTGATTAAATTAGTTAAATAGTGTGTAGTGTTTTGTAACGGGTGTTAGGGTATTCGGGGACCCTAACTAGCTCAGAAAAAGAAAAACAATGTCATGACAATATTTTTATGTTCCGGGTAAAGTCCGGTTGCTCGGTTGGATATTGATCCGTTAAAGTGCTTAATAAACATTTAAAGTGTCGTTAATATTTGTTTTAGTGACACACTGAATTCCTGACACTTTAGGAAGTATTCTGGACAACAAAACGTAATTTCTGCGTGATAATCATGTGCTAAAAGCTGATTTATAGCTGATTTGTATAAATTCGTGCACTTAAAGTGCGTTTCGGGTGCTTTTTAGTGCTTATTTTTGCTTTCGTATAGTATATATATTAAACCCTTGTATGTACTCTTGGGTTTTAATGTATTCTTGTCGTTGGACCTACACCTAGGCCTCAGTTCTAATGTCTGACTGCCTTCTGCAGTTCTGTTGACACATTGTGTCCTACCGGTGAGTTTACTAATATTTTTGACGCAACACTCTCGTTTATGCATAAAGCAATATTTTGTAGTATACAACGTGCATGAATTCACTTGTTTGGCATGTAATCAGTCAATGTTGACATTTAAGCACATAATTGCAGTCATTAAGCAATAACTAAAGTGTTCGGAAATTACCGGTTTGTGCCAGTTGTCACATATTTGCGGTATCGGTTCGGCACCGGTATTCACCGGTTTTTACCCTCAAATACCGGTACCGTACCAGTACCGACCGGTACCGAACCGTATCGTACCAGGTATCTGCTTACCGTTGCCGACATGCGTTTTGCAAACATTAGGTCCCCGCCGCAACGCAAGGGCGGAAAATCAACTAGTTAGGTTGAAAATAGAGAGAGAGAGACACAGATACATACACACACATACATACATACATACATACATACATACATACATACATACATACATACATACATACATACATACATACATACATGAACAAATCTATGTAAAGAAACAGGCATTATATTATACTAATAAAAAAGCACGAACAAACTACAGAGTCACATTTAATAGCAAAAATTATAAAGTAAAACCAGCAACACTAGATGAAAAAAATAATAGTACTTAATCAGATTTAATTAAGTTAGGTTACAAAAACTTACATTATATCGATGAAAGTCTGACGTCTTAATCAGATTATGTAACACCACGTAAAAACGTGTCCAATCATGTATAGACACGTGTCCTAAACTCTAAAAGTGTGGAAGATTGAGTTTGAAGGACCAAAGTTGTCAAACAGTGAAACTACGAAACCACAAGGATTAAAAGTGTCAACATGCCAAATTTATGCCTCTGAATGACCATACACGATAAATATATTCTTAAACGAGATATAGATTGGATATAAGAAGCCGTTTATGAAAATAATCGGAAGATTATTAATTTACAAGGGTTAAACGTGTCAATATGTCGATTCTGACCTCTGAGTGACCTTTTAACAAAACCGAGGCTTCGAAATATTCAAATATACTCTTAAGAATAAGTGGTATAAATTTCACGTGGTTTCGAGATCGTTAACCGTGTTTTCAAGACTTTGGGCCAAAAGTGTCAACTTGATGAAACTTGCTTTCATAGAGATATTTAACGAACCCGAACCTAACGAAGTTAGTTTATACATCCTTGAGCCTCAACAAATTAACTACAAGGGCCTTGCTTGCCAAAAATAGAGTTAAAAAGGGTTTAAAACGACCAGGGACTGAATCTGCCAGCTTTGAAACTTGTTTTACCAGATCAGCCGGTCCAAGCGGCCCGCGTAACCCCCCCCCCCTATAGCTTACGCGGCCCGCCTCAACATGCCCAGATCAGAAAAATGTTGCCAGGTGCGGGTTAAGTTGTTCCACCGCCTTAGCCTAGTTTGTAACGACCTAGGGAGCTGTAAGTCGGTTAATTTCACTAGCTAGGACATCAGGGGTGATCCCAGGGCCTCCAATAACACCTGGAAGTGATCCTTGATCTTGCAATTCACTATATAAGGAGAGCTAGTTCTTGAGTTCCAAAGCACACTTGCAAACATTTGCTAATCTACAACATCTGGAGCTTGCTAAGGATAAGGAGAAGACTTAGAAGTGTAGAAAAGACTGCTAGGACCTGTAGTAAGCCTCTAATTTCTTGTTTAGTCGTTTAATTTAGCTTAATTACTCTAAAGTCAAACTTATCGTAAATTTAGTTTGACTTTCGTTTTAATTACATGTGGTTTAACCACTGATTAAATTGAAAGTGGTTATAAAACCACATTAGTGTAGGTGATTAACCCTTAAAAGGGCACCTCCTAATTATCTCGTTTGACTGGTCAATTGTCGGGTCAAAGTAGTTTGACAAAAAGTCAAACTGAGCAGAATGTTTGAATATGATTAAAATTAATAAACCAAAGGTTCTAAATTATGTTTTAACATTCTAATGACTTGGTAATTAATATTAAAACATGTTTTATCAGTCCTAACCCGACAATTAATAGTCTAAGGTCAGTTTATAACCGAAAGTCGCAAAAGCTTGACTTTTGCTTTGACTTTCAGTTCTGACCCGTTCAAGCTTAATTCCTCCATGTTTTAAGCTTCCATTAGGACCACATTACTTGGTAGTGTAACCCTCTGGAGTTATATTGCATGGTGCCTAGTGGTTTGAATTATATGCACTTAATCGTAATTATGCTTAATAATGCCATAAACGCCCTTTTTACATACAACTGAGATTTTTAGCAATGTGAATGGACTAACACCTTTGCTACTGATATTTAGACATGTCCTAAAAATTTGACTTCAATTTGAGGTCCAGAATAGGAGTTATGCTCAATAGCGTAATTAAGGAGCTTTTTATTATTTAAATGGCGTAATTAACATAAAGCCTATCTAAACCCGATTTTTGACATCAAACTTTTTACCTACTGATGTAAAATAATATTTTCGGATTTTTAGAGATTTTTATTTATTTTTAGGCTGAGCATAACATAGGATTATAGCTTGATTTCGGTAATTGTCGGTTTTACCCTTTTCATGCATAAAATGAGTTTTACATAATTTTTTAATGCCAAACCTTTTGCTACTGATTCTACATGATAAATAAAGTATTTTGAACTTTATAAACTAATCAAAAACTCAGATTTCCTATTTTAACCCGAATATCCTTTAAAATCGACTTTTAAGCGTTTTAAGCACCTAGTATGGGTCAAAACTATTTTTAGCATATAAAACTTATTACCCAATGATGTTTTAAGTTAATTTATACAATTAAACAGTAATTCAAAGTTTTTAAACTCAGAAGTCTATTTTGACCTTTAAAACCTATGTAAAATTACCAAAATGCCCCTACGGTGCATAGTTTGGTTATATAAGATAAATTACACATATATAAAATACCCTACTGATATAACTTATAAAAATGCATATTTTTACTGATTAGATCAGACCTGAAACTCAGTTTAATATTTAAACTCTTTTATGGGCATTAAAATTACCAAAATGCCCTTATGGGACTTATTTTGGTTTAAATTACTTTTTGGGCATATATGTTAACATCTTACTGATGTATTAACATATTTTGAGCATAATAATGATTAAGACCTGTATATAATTCATTTGGTTACCCGTTACGCGTTCGGATCGGTTTACGTGACTAGTTTACGTAAAATAGCCGAAACGGGCTTAACCTTATCAACAAACTCTCAATTTCCAGAATGTGTTTAGTTTACCCATATTATACAAGTATCCAAGCTTGTCGGGTCTAAACCACATTCTATTCCGGTCTCCGCTTAATCTAGCGTTTAGAACCGTAAGGTTTCCTTCTAGCTAGCCGGTCTAAGTCCTTGACTAAATTAAAGACCCGTTAGCATCCTAATAGGTAATAAACCTTCTATACAGATTAAATAGCTTCCGGTAGAAGGTGCCATCAAGAGCTTTAGGATTATACTGCTAGCAAAAGGTAAATACTTTTAACTTATTTTCCCTTATACGGGCTTGGGATACGGTATTATAATACCGCTTGGTCGGGTATGAAATCATTTAATCGGATTGTGATTAATAAATTTACATAACCCGTTTTAATCTGTCTTGTTTGATAACATAAACATTGGGGGTTAATACGACCGTGTCCTGGATATCCTCGGCTCATTTCATTTGAAAATGGCCACGACTTATGCACGGGGTGTAGGCATACACCTGACAGATGCAAATGCTAAATAAACCCACATGTTGGGGATAACTCCTTTGTGGGTTCTATAAGTGGTGAGTCGGTTAATCATGACCGGCTTACAACCGGCCCCAATTGTATGACAAACATATAAATCGGTATACAAGATTATCTTTAAATAATTGTCACAAGTTATAAATGATTTGTGCCATGTGCACTTAAATCAATTTTCATAAATATTTTCAAAAGAGTCAGTTAATTGTATTTACCAGTGTAAACTGACGTATTTTCTTAAAGACTGATTTGACAGGTACCTCTCGTAATAGGCTGGTGCTATTAGGTGTCATAAGAGGATCTTGCAAATCCATAGATACCTGAAGTCTGTTATTTTTGTTTCTTTGTACATTTATGATCCGCCTGTGGATCTTATTACATTCCAGTCTGTATATTCATAAACTCGAACACTCAGACGTTATGGTTTGTAATAGTTTATTCACCAAGCCTTCCGCTGTGCTATTATATTGTGTGTATTGACTATGATGATACCAACTACGTCACGATACTCCCCGCCGGGCCCACCGGTAATATGTGGAAATATCGGGGTGTGACAGGTTGGTATCAGAGCCAACATTGAGTGAATTAAACACTAACCTTTTGTGTTTAATCTCAATGACACAATAAGCACATTCCTTAGTCTCTCGAGTCTAGGCAAATGACCTAGGATTTTACTCTTAACCTTCCTTTTATTGTTTTATTATAATTACTTGTCTTGACAGGTTACTTGGAAGAATGCCACCAAGAGTAAGAGGAAGGGGCAAAGGACCAATGCGTGGAGGACCGTCTAGCAGCACGGGACCCTCCCATAGGCGTACACCATCCGACTCGCTTTCCGGCTCCAACTCTAAGGATAATTGGAGCCATAGCTTTGAACCAGCAAGACATTCTGTCTCGCTGGGATCCTCACCTTCTGACCCTCCATATTTTGAGTTGCCCATTCCTATCGAACCCCATCATTCCCCTCTTTCGCAAGGAACTCATCATTCAAACCAATCACATCACTCCTTTCAATCTCATCCTTTTCATCATTCAGATTCTACTTACTCTCCCGCACAATTTAATCCGAATGATTATGTTAACAACTTTTTGGGCTACAACCCTTTGGGGCCTGAGGATCACTTTTCTCTGGAAATGGAGTTGGATGATGACCCGGACCCAGATTTGCAAACAGGAACACCAGGCCACCCAATAAGCGTCTCAAGCGGTTCCCCATTTTAGGGATCACCGTACCATGGGCCCGACTCATATCAGGAGAGGATGGCTCAATATGATTGGTTCTTTACACCTTCTTACCATAACTCCCCAGCCCAACCTCCTTTGGTTGACTCTCAGCTTCAAGCCGTTACTCCACCACCCATACCAGTTGAGGAACCACCTCAACAGCCTCCCGAGCCTCCGAGGCGAAGGAGGAATGCTAGAATGTCCGTACGTGGGGGACCACGGTTTTCATCTCCACATGGCTCAAGCTCTTACCCTCCTATTCCAGAGACCCTCAGATGGGTGGATCATCACACACGGTGCACGAAGTTAACCTTCCGCCAGTTTCACACGCGCCACTACAGCCACCGTTGGGTTTTGACAACCCAATTCCGACATACCCAGGTTCATCTAGGTATAACCCATCTGGTTATCCATCTGATTATGGAACTCATGATCCGTACCTTACAGCTGCACAATAGCACCATCTTTACCCTTCTTCTTACCCTCCAGTTCATCCAACTGGATACCCAGCGCAGGATTTTCAATACCTGCCATACCAGCAACCTCCTCCTTCTCAGCAGCATCAAACTCAAGAGATTCTAGAGAGGTTAGACAGGGTTGAACATGAGGCCCACGAAACTAAGAAAAAGCACAATGGTTTTGTCAAGGGCTTATGAACCTTCTTAAGGGCAAGAAGAAGTAAGAGATTGTCGTTCTAGTTGTATTTCAATAAGTCCCTGCGAGGACATTTATTTTGTTTTTAAGTACCAAGTCCCTGCGTGGACTTATTTCTATTTCAGTAGCCCCTGCGTGGGTAGTTTGTGTTGTTTTTCTCAAAGTCCCTTTTTGGGCAAGGTTGTACTCGTTTCACAGTTTAATGAAGTTATTTTGTTTTTAAATATGTAATTTATTATATCATACTACTTCAATTCAAAATTTATTTAATCCGCCTAAGAAACTCTTAGAGGTATAACTTAGCCAGAATATTAAATGGCTATGATGGTATAACCTTTTTAAGATAATGACTCTCTGTTAACATCTGAAAACATGTTAACAATCCTGAATTGTGCGGTACGAGAAACCACACACTCTTCCTATGTACTTGGGCTTTTCCAAGTCACTATTTTAGCCTATATGATCATTATGAATCATGGCTAATAAACATCAATATGATGTATACACCACAACATCCATTAAGATGTATGCTTACAAGCAAAGGTGTAATAATGACAATGTAAGTTTTAATAGACATCCTGTCAAGAAGGCGATGAACTTTGTTCGACCCTTAAAAGAGATCAATGATTATAATCGTCTTTGTGACAAGGCTTTGTGCCATCTAAATGTCCTTCGTGACGAGCTTTGTGCAATATAAATATGTCTTCAGGACATTGACAGTGTGATTTGTATTCCTCTGTCTAATAAAAATATAAAAGAATTATATCTCTTGAATATTATTTTCTTATGGTCTATATGGTTTAATAATACCACGACCAACTAATCATCAATATGATGATTTAATGCATAATTTAAATATATCATTACTATTTGTTATAGTATCTGAAAATGGCTGGCTCAGATGAAGCAAACAGTCATCCCACAGAAGGAAACAATACCAGGATTAATATCACTGGTGCCGAGCTGCAAGAAATGATAACCGCAGCAGTTGCTCAGGCTATGGATGCTAAGTTTAAAGATCCTAGTATTGTTAGGTCTCAAACTCATTCGAGATCCCATTCTCAACCCCATTCTCATAAGAAAAGTGAGTCTCAGCACTCATCTAATCTGGGTAGTGAGCCAAAGAGGCAGGTTGTCCTCGAGCCGACTCCCCGGTACACCAAGGGTTGTACCTACAAATACTTTGTCTCCTGTAAACCGAGGGATTTTACAGGAGAAAAAGGTGCAATTGATTGTATGAAATGGTTAGATGAGATAGAGACGGTGATAGACATTAGCAGATGTGCTAAAGAGGATATAGTGAAGTTTGTATCACAATCCTTCAAGGGCGATGCCCTCACTTGGCGGAAAGCATTAGTGCAAGCCACCGGGAAGGTTCCTTTGTACAATCTGTCGTGGAACAAGTTTGTTAACTTGGTTAAGGAAACTTATTGCCCTCAGCATGAGGTCGAGCGGATAGAGACTGATTTCCTCACTTTAGTGATGAAGGTTCTGGATTGTAGATCCTATGTGACTAGCTTCAATTCGATGTCAAGGCTGGTACCATATTTAGTCACTCCTGAACCCAAACGCATTACGCGTTTCATCGGTGGTTTGGCCCCTGAAGTAAAAGGGAACGTTAAGGCCTCTAAGCCAACCACTTATAGATCTGCTGTGGATCTATCTTTGTCCCTCACTTTGGATGTTGTGAGGAGTAGGGCAAAGAAAACCACTGATGAGGGGAAGAGGAAGAAAGAGGAAGATAAGTCTCCACAGTCGAACAAGAAAGGAAAAGGGAACTTTAATTCCAAGAAGGGGCAGTCGAATGACAAGCCCAGGTGTAAGACTTGCAACAAAAGGCATTTTGGGAAATGCAACCAAGACCCACAGTCCAAACCATGTGGGATCTGTAAAAAGAAAGGGCACAAGTCTGTGGAGTGCCGAAATATAAAGGATGCAACCTGCTACGGTTGCAATGAAAAGGGGCACATTAAAACCAATTGCCCCAAGAATGCTAAGAAGCCCGAGGAGGCAAAGAAGAATAACACAAGAGTTTTCCAAATGAATGCGAGGGAAGCAGTGAACGACGATAATGTCATAACAGGTACCTTCCTCATCAATAATAATTATGCTAGAGTCTTATTTGATTCCGGTGCTGATAAGTCTTTTGTAGACCATAAGTTCTGTAAGTTATTGAATCTGCCTATTAAGACTCTAGACATAAAATATGAGGTAGAACTTGCCGATGGTACCTTAGAATCAGCTTCAATTCTTCTTGATGGATGCTCTATATCCATCAAGAATCATTCGATCCCATTATCCCTCTTGCCAATGAAGTTGGCTGGGTTTGATATAGTTTTGGGCATGGATTGGTTGTCACATAACCAAGCCCAAATTGTCTGTGATAAAAGCTAGTTATTATCAAAACCCCTTCTGGTGAATCTGTCACCATTCAAGGAGATACACAATACGAGTTGCCCAGCAATGTGTCTATTCTCAAGGTATCACAGTGTTTAAAGAACGGGTGTGTCATTTACATGGCACAAGTGACTGTGAATGATCCGAAACCTAAGATTGAAGACATCCCAATCATCTCTGAGTATCCTGATGTCTTTCCTGACGAGTTACCTGGATTACCTCCTGAGAGGCAAGTAGAGTTCATGATAGACATTCTTCCGGGAGCTGCACCTATTGCACGAGCTCCTTATCGTCTAGCACCTACTGAAATGAAGGAACTCAGGACTCAATTAGACGATCTATTAGAAAAAGGTTTTATACAACCTAGCTCTTCGCCTTGGGGAGCTCCAATACTGTTTGTGAAAAAGAAGGACGGATCAATGCGCCTATGCATTGATTATCGTGAGCTAAACAAAGTAACGATTAAGAATCGTTATCCTTTACCCAGGATCGACGACTTATTTGATCAGCTCCAAGGAGCGAGCTTCTTCTCGAAAATTGATTTGAGATCTGGGTATCATCAACTCAAGGTTAGGACTAAAGATGTGCCTAAGACGGCTTTCAGAACAAGATATGGACATTTTGAGTTTTTAGTGATGCCTTTTGGGCTCACTAACGCACCAGCAGCATTCATGGACCTCATGAATAGAGTCTGCAAACCATACTTAGATAAGTTTGTCATCGTCTTCATAGATGACATACTTATCTACTCTCGTAACCAAGTTGATCATGAGAAGCATCTTCGATGTATCTTAGGATTACTTCAACAGGAGAAGCTATATGCTAAATTCTCCAAATGTGAATTCTGGCTTCGCGAAGTCCAATTCCTTGGACATGTTGTCAGTGAGCGAGGTATCTAAGTAGATCCTGCTAAGGTAGAAGCCGTAATGAATTGGGAAGCACCCAAGACTCCAACCGAAATACGTAGCTTTCTAGGTTTAGCTGGATATTATAGAAGATTCATTGAGAACTTCTCAAGAATAGTTGCACCATTAACTTCTTTGACCCGTAAGAATGTTAAGTTTGATTGGGGTCCGAAGCAACAAGAATCCTTTGAGATTCTTAAGAAGAAATTGGGCAATGCTCCAGTGCTAACCTTACCTGATGGAATTGAAGAGTTTGTCGTATACTGTGATGCTTCACACACCGGTATGGGTTGTGTGCTTATGCAACGAGGCAAGGTGATTGCCTATGCATCACGACAATTAAAAGTGCATGAGAAGAATTACACCACCCACGATTTGGAGTTGGGTGCCGTTGTATTTGCACTAAAGTTATGGAGACATTATTTGTATGGAACTAAATGCGTGATCTTTTCTGATCACAAAAGTCTCCACCATTTGTTCAATAAAAAAGAGCTCAATATGAGACAGCGCCGTTGGATGGAAACATTAAATGACTATGATTGCGAAATTCGCTACCATCCTGGTAAAGCGAATGTGGTCGCATATGCTCTAAGCCGAAAGGAAAGAGTTAAACCAATTAGGATCAATGCCAAGAGCATTGAGTTGAAGAATAGTCTGAATGAAAGACTATTAGCTGCACAGAAGGATGCTGTTTTGGAAATTAACCTTCCAAATGAAAAGTTAGGAATAACTGCTGAGCAGTTAGCACCTGGGAAGGATGGAATTCTCATAATGAACGGAAGGATTTGGGTTCCTATTCAAGGAGGACTTCGAGATATAATCCTCCAGGAAGCCCACAACTCCAAGTACTCAGTTCACCCGGGAGTTGACAAGATGTATCAAGATTTGAAAGCTAATTATTGGTGGATAGGGTTGAAGAAATCTATTGCCACCCATGTAGCTAAGTGCTTGACCTGTGCTCAGATTAAAGCTGAACATCAAAAGCCATCAGGTCTTCTACAACAGCCGGAACTTCCCACATGGAAGTGGGAAATGGTAACTATGGACTTTATAACCAAGTTACCTAAAACAAAGCACGGAAATGATACCATATGGGTTATAGTGGATAGACTGACGAAGTCAGCACATTTCTTGCCCATCAAGGAGACTCATAGCTCCGATAAATTAGCCCAGTTGTATGTAGATAAGATTGTAGCTCTTCATGGCGTACTGGTATCGATTATCTCTGATAGGGATACTAGATACACCTCACACTTTTGGAAAAGTTTCCAACAATCTTTGGGTACACATTTGAATTTTAGTACTGCTTACCATCCTCAGACTGATGGACAGAGTGAGCGTACAATTCAAACTCTGGAAGACATGCTCCGTGCATGTGTTATTGATTTAGGTGGTAGTTGGGATGACCACCTGCCATTAATCGAGTTTTCCTATAACAATAGCTACCATACTAGCATTCAGGCTGCGCCTTTTGAAGCATTATATGGTAGGAAATGTAGAACGCCTGTTTGTTGGGCAGAAGTAGGCGAAGCTCAATTATCAGGACCTGATATAGTCCTTGAAACAACGGACAAGATTGTCCAGATTCGTGTTCGCCTGAAAGCTGCCAGGGATAGGCAGAAAAGTTATGCGGATAAGAGGCGAAAACCTCTAAAGTTTGAGGTAGGCGATAAAGTTCTGTTGAAAGTATCACCCTGGAAGGGTGTGATGCGTTTTGGTAAAAAGGGCAAATTAAGCCCTAGGTATATTGGACCATTCGAGATTATTGAATGTGTCGGCAGTGTAGCTTATACGCTAAATTTACCTGAGGAGCTGAGTGGGATTCATAACGTGTTTCACATTTGTAATCTCAAGAAATGCCTAGCCGATGAATCACTAGCTATGTCTCATAAAGACGTGCAGATTGATGAAAGCTTGAGATTTGTTGAAAGACCTACATCGATCGAGGATCGACAGGTTAAAAAGCTCCGAAGAAAGCATGTGCCTATAGTAAAGGTCAAATGGGACGCTCGCAGAGGTCCCAAGTATACGTGGGAAGTCGAGTCCACTATGAGACAGAAATACCCTCACTTATTCCAGTAAATCTCAGGGTCGAGATTTCTTTTAAGGGGGTGAGGATGTAACACCACGTAAAAACGTGTCCAATCATGTATAGACACGTGTCCTAAACTCTAAAAGTGTGGAAGATTGAGTTTGAAGGACCAAAGTTGTCAAACAGTGAAACTACGAAACCACAAGGATTAAAAGTGTCAACAACATGCCAAATTTGTGCCTCTGAATGACCATACACGATAAATATATTCTTAAACGAGAGATAGATTGGATATAAGAAGCCGTTTATGAAAATAATCGGAAGATTATTAATTTACAAGGGTTAAACGTGTCAACATGTCGATTCTGACCTCTGAGTGTCCTTTTAACAAAACCAAGGCTTCGAAATATTCAAACATACTCTTAAGAATAAGTGGTATAAATTTCACGTGGTTTCGAGATCGTTAAGCGTGTTTTCAAGACTTTGGGCCAAAAGTGTCAACTTGATGAAACTTTCTTTCATAGAGATATTTAACGAACCCGAACCTAACGAAGTTAGTTTATACATCCTTGAGCCTCAACAAATTAACTACAAGGGCCTTGTTTGCCAAAAATAGAGTTAAAAAGGGTTTAAAACGACCAGGGGCTGAATCTGCCAGCTTTGAAACTTGTTTTACCAGATCAGCCGGTCCAAGCGGCCCGTGTAAGCCCCCCTATAGCTTACGCGGCCCGCCTCAACATGCCCAGATCAGAAAAATATTGCCAGGTGCGGGTTAAGCTGTTCCACTGCCTTAGCCTAGTTTGTAACGACCTAGGGAGCTGTAAATCGGTTAATTTCACTAGCTAGGACACCTAGGGTGATCCCAGGGCCTCCAATAACACCTGGAAGTGATCCTTGATCTTGCAATTCACTATATAAGGAGAGCTAGTTCTTGAGTTCCAAAGCACACTTGCAAACATTTGCTAATCTACAACATCTGGAGCTTGCTAAGGACAAGGAGAAGACTTAGAAGTGTAGAAAAGACTGCTAGGACCTGTAGTAAGCCTCTAATTTCTTGTTTAGTCGTTTAATTTAGCTTAATTACTCTAAAGTCAAACTTATCGTAAATTTAGTTTGACTTTCGTTTTAATTACATGTGGTTTAACCACTGATCAAATTGAAAGTGGTTATAGAACCACATTAGTGCAGGTGATTAACCCTTAAAAGGGCACCTCCTAATTATCTCGTTTGACTGGTCAATTGTCGGGTCAAAGTAGTTTGACAAAAAGTCAAACTGGGCAGAATGTTTAAATATGATTAAAATTAATAAACCAGAGGTTCTAAATTATGTTTTAACATTCTAATGACTTGGTAATTAATATTAAAACATGTTTTATCAGTCCTAACCCGGCAATTAATAGTCTAAGGTCAGTTTATAACCGAAAGTCGCAAAAGCTTGACTTTTGCTTTGACTTTCAGTTCTGACCCGTTCAAGCTTAATTCCTCCATGTTTTAAGCTTCCATTAGGACTACATTACTTGGTAGTGTAACCCTCTGGAGTTATATTGCATGGTGCCTAGTGGTTTGAATTATATGCACTTAATCGTAATTATGCTTAATAATGCCATAAACGCCTTTTTTACATACAACTGAGATTTTTAGCAATGTGAATGGACTAACACCTTTGCTACTGATATTTAGACATGTCCTAAAAATTTGACTTCAATTTGAGGTCCAGAATAGGAGTTATGCTCAATAGCGTAATTAAGGAGCTTTTTATTATTTAAATGACGTAATTAACATAAAGCCTATCTAAACCCGATTTTTGACATCAAACTTTTTACCTACTGATGTAAAATAATATTTTGGGATTTTAGGAGATTTTTTTTTTATTTTTAGGCTGAGCATAACATAGGATTATAGCTTGATTTCGGTAATTGTCGGTTTTACCCTTTTCATGCATAAAATGAGTTTTACATAACTTTTTAATGCCAAACCTTTTGCTACTGATTCTACATGATAAATAAAGTATTTTGAACTTTATAAACTGATCAAAAACTCAGATTTCCTATTTTAACCCGAATATCCCTTAAAATCGTCTTTTAAGCGTTTTAAGCACCTAGTATGGGTCAAAACTATTTTTATCATATAAAACTTATTACCCAATGATGTTTTAAGTTAATTTATACAATTAAACAGTAAGTCAAAGTTTTTAAACTCAGAAGTCTATTTTGACCTTTAAAACCTATGTAAAATTACCAAAATGCCCCTACGGTGCATAGTTTGGTTATATAAGATAAATTACACATCTATAAAATACCCTACTGATATAAATTATAAAAATGCATATTTTTTCTGATTAGATCAGACCTGAAACTCAGTTTAATATTTAAACTCTTTTATGGGCATTAAAATTACCAAAATGCCCTTATGGGACTTATTTTGGTTTAAATTACTTTTTGGGCATATATGTTAACATCTTACTGATGTATTAACATATTTTGAGCATAATAATGATTAAGACCTGTATATAATTCATTTGGTTACCCGTTACGCGTTTATGCGTTCAGATCGGTTTACGTGACTAGTTTACGTAAAATAGCCGAAACGGGCTTAACCTTATCAACAAACTCTCAATTTCCAGAATGTGTTTAGTTTACCCATATTATACAAGTATCCAAGCTTGTCGGGTCTAAACTACATTCTATTCCGGTCTCCGCTTAATCTAGCGTTTAGAACCGTAAGGTTTCCTTCTAGCTAGCCGGTCTAAGTCCTTGACTAAATTAAAGACCCGTTAGCATCCTAATAGGTAATAAACCTTCTATACAGATTAAATAGCTTCCGGTATAAGGTGCCATCAAGAGCTTTAGGATTATACTGCTAGCATAAGGTAAATACTTTTAACTTATTTTCCCTTATACGGGCTTGGGATACGGTATTATAATACCGCTTGGTCGGGTATGAAATCATTTAATCGGATTGTGATTAATAAATTTACATAACCCGTTTTAATCTGTCTTGTTTGATAACATAAACATTGGGGGTTAATACGACCGTGTCCTGGATATCCTCGGCTCATTTCATTTGAAAATGGCCACGACTTATGCACGGGGTGTAGGCATACACCTGACAGATGCAAATGCTAAATAAACCCACATGTTGGGGATAACTCCTTTGTGGGTTCTATAAGTGGTGAGTCGGTTAATCATGACCGGCTTACAACCAGCCCCAATTGTATGACAAACATATAAATCGGTATACAAGATTATCTTTAAATAATTGTCACAAGTTATAAATGATTTGTGCCATGTGCACTTAAATCAATTTTCATAAATATTTTCAAAAGATTCAGTTAATTGTATTTACCAGTGTCAGTGTAAACTGACGTATTTTCTTAAAGACTGATTTGACAGGTACCTCTCGTAATAGGCTGGAGCTATTAGGTGTCATAAGAGGATCTTGCAAATCCATAGATACCTGAAGTCTGTTATTTTTGTTTCTTTGTACATTTATGATCCGCCTGTGGATCTTATTACATTCCAGTCTGTATATTCATAAACTCGAACACTCAGACGTTATGGTTTGTAATAGTTTATTCACCAAGCTTTCCGCTGTGCTATTATATTGTGTGTATTGACTATGATGATATCAACTACGTCACGATACTCCCCGCCAGGCCCACCGGTAATATAAGGAAATATCGGGGTGTGACAGGTTGGTATCAGAGCCAACATTGAGTGAATTAAACACTAACCTTTTGTGTTTAATTTCAATGACATAATAAGCACATTCCTTAGACTCTCGAGTCTAGGAAAATGACCTAGGATTTTACTCTTAACCTTCCTTTTATTGTGTTATTATAATTACTTGTCTTGACAGGTTACTTGGAAGAATGCCACCTAGAGTAAGAGGAAGGGGCAAAGGACCAATGCGTGGAGGACCGTCTAGCAGCACGGGACCCTCCCATAGGCGTACACCATCCGAATCGCTTTCCGGCTCCAACTCTAAGGATAATTGGAGCCATAGCTTTGAACCAGCAAGACATCCTGTCTCGCTGGGATCCTCACCTTCTGACCCTCCTTATTTTGAGTTGCCCATTCCTATCGAACCCCATCATTCCCCTCTTTCGCAGGGAATTCATCATTCAAACCAATCACATCACTCCTTTCAATCTCATCCTTTTCATCATTCAGATTCTACTTACTCTCCCGCACAATTTAATCCGAATGATTATGTTAACAACTTTTTGGGCTACAACTAGGGGTGTTCACGATCCGATCCGATCCGATCGAGGGTCTGCTCATGCTCGGATTGAATTACAACCGATCCGATCCGAGCGGATCAAATTTGTAAAACCGATCGCAAAAGTGATGCTCATGCTCGGATTGAATTGGAATCGATCGGCTCGGTTTTGAATCGATCGGCTCGGTTTCGCTCGGTTTTTATCAAATCCTAAAAAAAAGCAAGCGGATCGTTTTCGCTCGATTGAATAATAAGGGTTCGTTCAACAAAAACAAATTCTAACTTAAAGTGCGAATACAAAAGCAACACAAAATAAAGTGCGAATAGAAACGAAACATAACAGAAACCAACTGGTTACCAAATAGAAACGATTTAACATATAAACAGAAATAATCTGCTAAACATACAGAAACAATCTGCTTAACATAACAAACAGAAACATAACAGAGGATTAGACTGAAGTTATACGACTGAACGATTTAACATACCAAACGATTTAAGACCGTTCGACGAACTGTTGCAGATTGAAGACTGTCCGACGAACAATTGTAGATTGAAGACCAGAGATTGAAGACCGCTCAGTTTGTGTCGGAGACTAGAGAGCGAAACACAGGAGCGGCGACTGAATTGTGAGTGAATACTGAATACTCTTTTGAATAGGATTTAGGGTTAGATACTTAGATTTACGTATTAAATATTAAGTTGGGTTGGGTTGAATGTGATTTGGGCTTTTAATTTTTTTAGGGCTATTATATTTTTTGAGTTTTTAATCTATAAAATCTATAATATAAATATATATATTAATTATTAATAAAAATAATTCGATCGAAACCGAGCGATCGACGAGCGAGCGGAGCTATGCTCATGCTCGGATTGAATTTGAATCGAACCGATCCGATCGGCTCATTTACAAACTGAGCGGAAATCGAACGAGCATTTTTCGAGCATTTTTCGAGCGATCGTCGAGCGATCTTCGATCGTCGAGCAGTTTGGACAGCCCTAGCTACAACCCTTTGGGGCCTGAGGATCACTTTTCTCAGGAAATGGAGATGGATGATGACCCGGACCCAGATTTGCAAACAGGAACACCAGGCCACCCAATAAGCGTCTCAAGCGGTTCCCCATTTCAGGGATCACCGTACCATGGGCCCGACTCATATCAGGAGAGGATGGCTCAATATGATTGGTTCTTTACACCTTCTTACCATAACTCCCCAGCCCAACCTCCTTTGGTTGACTCTCAGCTTCAAGCCATTACTCCACCACCCATACCAGTTGAGGAACCACCTCAACAGCCTCCCGAGCCTCCGAGGCGAAGGAGGAATGCTAGAATGTCCGTACGTGGGGGACCACGGTTTTCATCTCCACATGGCTCAAGCTCTTACCCTCCTATTCCAGAGGACCCTCAGATGGGTGGATCATCACACACGGTGCCGGAAGTTAACCTTCCGCCAGTTTCACACGCGCCACTACAGCCACCGTTGGGTTTTGACAACCCAATTCCGACATACCCAGGTTCATCTAGGTATAACCCATCTGGTTATCCATCTGATTATGTAACTCATGATCCGTACCTTACAGCTGCACAATACCACCATCTTTACCCTTCTTCTTACCCTCCAGTTCATCCAACTGGATACCCAGCGTAGGATTTTCAATACCTGCCATACCAGCAACCTCCTCCTTCTCAGCAGCATCAAACTCGAGATTCTAGAGAGGTTAGACAGGGTTGAACATGAGGCCCACGAAACTAAGAAAAAGCACAATGGTTTTGTCAAGGGTCTTATGAACCTTCTTAAGGGCAAGAAGAAGTAAGAGATTGTCGTTCTAGTTGTATTTCAATAAGTCCCTGCGAGGACGTTTATTTTTTTTTAAGTACCAAGTCCCTGCGTGGACTTATTTCTGTTTCAGTAGCCCCTGCGTGGGCAGTTTGTGTTGTTTTTCTCAAAGTCCCTTTTTGGGCAAGGTTGTACTCGTTTCATAGTTTAATGAAGTTATTTTGTTTTTAAATATGTAATTTATTATATCATACTACTTCAATTCAAAATTTATTTAATCCGCCTAAGAAACTCTTAGAGGTATAACTTAGCCAGAATATTAAATGGCTATGATGGTATAACCTTTTTAAGATAATGACTCTCTGTTAACATCTGAAAACATGTTAACAATCCTGAATTGTGCGGTACGAGAAAGCACACACTCTTCCTATGTACTTGGGCTTTTCCAAGTCACTATTTTAGCCTATATGATCATTATGAATCATGGCTAATAAACATCAATATGATGTATACACCACAACATCCATTAAGATGTATGCTTACAAGCAAAGGTGTAATAATGACAATGTAAGTTTTAATAGACTTCCTGTCAAGAAGGCGATGAACTTTGTTCGACCCTTAAAAGAGATCAATGATTATAATCGTCTTTGTGACAAGGCTTTGTGCCATCTAAATGTCCTTCGTGACGAGCTTTGTGCAATATAAATATGTCTTCAGGACATTGACAGTGTGATTTGTATTCCTCTGTCTAATAAAAATATAAAAGAATTATATCTCTTGAATATTATTTTCATATGGTCTATATGGTTTAATAATACCACGACCAACTAATCATCAATATGATGATTTAATGCATAATTTAAATATATCATTACTATCCGAAAATGGCTGGCTCAGATGAAGCAAACAGTCATCCCACAGAAGGAAACTAGTCTAACTTGAGCCCAACTTAATATTATTAGGGATACGATAATTTACTACTTTTTATTAGTTTTTTTAATGCATGAAAATTATTTTTATTTTATAATAAAATATAAACTTTTAATTTTTGTTTTGTTATGAATTATTTCGATGGTAGGTGATCTAATATGTATAGTGCCGGACTCAGCCATTCAGGTAAACCAGACAAAATGGATTAGCTATAAGTATGGGCTAGCTCACTTTGTAGAGACATATGCCTTTTAGAGGAAAGGTCCCAGATTTAATCCGGGTAAAAGTGAATAATTTCGAATTATTGATGAATAGAGTAGACATTAAGCGTTACCATTAAAAAAATAGATACAAGTTCTAGCATCAATCCTAGAATAAAATTTAGCAAATGTGAACTTAATAATAATTACCTTTGGTTATTAGAGTTCTTACTAGGATTCAATTCTGCCTTCACGTGTAATTTAGTTAGGTTAAACGAATACGCAGAATATAAAAGAAAGCCTGTACAACTTTTTTTGAACGGCCCAATTTTTTTTAGAAAAAATGGGCTCAATCACAATCTAATCCACTTTAAAACCTTCACTTAAGTTACAAGCTCACGTTACCAAAAATTACAATAATATTAAATAACTAAAGGAGTTTGGAGACGAAAACAAATTTAGAGATGGTTTTTGGAATTTTAATTTATAGGGACACTAGGTTATAACCCCGTTTATTACACGGGTTGAATAAATAAATTTTATATACTAAATAATAAAACAATATATCTTTAAAACCTCATTTATTGCACGGGTTAAATAAATATAATTTTATATATTAAATAATAAAAAGTTATATCTATAAGAACCATATTGTACGGGTTGAATAAATGCAGTTTTATATACCAAATAAAAAAGTTATATCTTTAAAACCACGTGTATTACACGGGTTGAATAAATGTAATATTGTTTACCAAATAATAAAAAAAATTACATCTTTATAAATATGCGCATTACACGGTTTGACTAAGTGTAATTTTCTATACTAAATAATAAAAAAATATATATTCTTAAAAAAAACCCGTGTATTGTATGAATTCAATAAATCTAATTTTATATATCAAATAATTAAAAGTTATATCTTAAAAAAACCTCATGTATTACATGGGTCGAGTAAATGTAATTTTGTATAGTGAAAATAAAAATATTTAATATATTAATACAAAGTTTGGTTTTCGTGAAAAAAATAGATTATTCTGTTGTTGCAAAATTTGTTAACGAAGTCTCAATAAATTTAACTTTTTATTTAAAACTCCGTAAATATATAAATGATAAATAATATTAGTTATTTTTATTTTAACTTTCGTAAAATATATTTGATACCAAACTAAACATAACGTTCAAATATAATTAATTCAAATAAATAATATTATAAATGGAAAGGAGATTAAACTAAATAATAATTATCTATAAGATATTAAACTAAAATAATAATTATTTATAAGAGATTAAACTAAAATAATAATTATCTATAAGAGATGACCTAATATGATGACAAGTGTCTCAAGAGTGGTTTCTTTTATTATATAGTAAGATTCTATTCTAATCATTTACATAAAGGGGCCCTTTAAAAGGGCCTTATTATATTTCTTTTAAAGTGGGCCTATTTATAGACATTTGTGGGCTGCTTAGTGGGAGCCAAACGAACATAAACGGGCATGTTCGTTGTATACATATATCTAAAATAACCGGTTACACAATATTTAAGTTAAACTGTTCAAATATACATTGCATAGTCTATATAAGTAACTCAAATCATAAAGTAAAACTAGTAACACTTGATAAACAAACTACAGAATCACATGTAATACGTAAGTTAGGTTAAGCGAAGTTACATTGAATGGATGAAAATCAGACTTGAAGTGAGATTGTTGGTCATGAAGTGAATGGAAACTGTACTTACAACTATTACATGCGTCTCTCGCTGTGATCAATAATATTATTCGACGCCATTTTGATTTTGTAGGAAGTATTTCTAGTGGTGGTAGTGTGTTCTGATGGTGGCGAAAGCAATCCGATCAGATCAAGTTGGTTTGAGTCCGACTTCTTAAACAAGTCACTTAAGCCCAACTTAATATTAGGAGTTACCGTTACTTGACTGTGTAAACCTAAACTTGTAAAATTCATAAAAAAAGTCATTTGATAATAGAGTTACTAAAATAAAATAAAGAGTAAATTGCGGCTTTGGTCCTTGTGGTTTAGTAGTTATTGTTATATTTTACGAATTTCAAATGTTTTGCAATTTACGTTCAAAGTTTTTTTTTATTTTATTACGATTTTGATTCGCCACACTAACTTCATTCAACTTATTCCAACAGGAGCAATTACATATACCCCCTACAAAGTTTATAAATTACATATATACCCAATCCAAAATTTAATCTACATATGTCCCCTTCTTAAAAATAAAAAATATCAAATATACACGGTTTAATAGGCCTACCGACAATGTTCACCCTGCGATGTTGGAAATCACACTCGCTAGAAAACTTGAGATCGCAAAAAAATATGGATGGCCTTGTGATTTTTAGTTTTTTAAACTTAGATTTTAATTAAAATGTAATGCTTTATTTTTATTTATAAAACTTTGATGTTTTTTCCATTTTATCTTAAATTACTAAAAAAAAAACCAGAAAAAAAAGGGTTTACCACTTCAGCAAGTGTCTAAACCATTGCCAACACTTTTCAGCAAAGTTTAAACATTTTTCACTGATTGATATGGCGCACTCTGATTGGTTGTTTTTTTGGTTTGCCGCTCTAAGGTGTTTAACCACTCCTTACACCCTTATATTTTACGAAATTCAAATGTTTTGCAATGTACATTCATAGTTTTTTATTTTATTACCGTTTTGATCCATCACACTAACTTCATCCAACTTCTACCAAAAGGAGCAATTACCTATACCCCCTATAGAGTTAATAAATTACATATATACCAAATCCAAAATTTAATCTACATATATCCCATTCCTAAAAATTAAAAATATCAAATATACCCAGTTTGATTTATTTTATTAAAAATATATTAGAGAATTGTTGTTTTACCCTTTTCTTTTTACTAAAACATAAAATTTTCAAAGTAACCCATTGTTAACCTTTTTTCATCATCCTCTTATTGTCATCATCCAACATACAAACATCAATTTTCATGTTCATCCTTCATATCACCAGCCGTAAACCCTTCTTTCAAGTTATTATAATCACCTAAAATAATTCATTCACATACTAATGATGGAAAATGTTCATAGTCAAATCATTAGTGTCCAATATATGTTTCCTATCCAGGGATTTAAGTATGATGATGATCGATCCTAAATTTTCTTACTAATTTTGGTGGTCTATAGAAGTAATTGTTTACGGAAAGTTTCCGACACAACACTTATGGCGATTCCGGCCCATCATATTCTTCTTCTTCATTCACGTGGTCGTTTTGTAATTCTTATTCAGTTTCTGCTATATTTGATTCCCAACTTGAATTGTTTTGTACGGCGGGAAGGAGGATCTAAGCAGTAGGGACAAATTCAAGTAATTGGTTTTGAAATTGAGAAAAAAATTTGGGGGGGGGGGGGGGTTTGAAGTGCATATCATCCTCAAACGGACGGACAAAGCGAAAGGATGATTCAGACGATGGAAGACATGCTTAGAGCTTGTGTAATTGATTTCGGAGGTAATTGGGACGATCACTTACCTTTAATAGAATTTTCTTATAATAATAGTTATCACACAAGTATCAATGCTGCACCATTCGAAGCACTTTATGGACGAAAGTGTCGAATCCCAGTCTGTTGGGCAGAAATTGTGGAAAAGCAACTATCTGGACCTAAGATAGTACAAGAAACAACCGACAAGATCATTCAAGTCAAAGAACGACTAAAAACAGCACGTGATCGACAGAAGAGCTATGCGGATAACCGACGCAAACCATTGGAATTTCAAGTAGGAGATAAAGTGTTGTTAAAAGTCTCTCCTTGGAAAGGAGTAGCAAGATTCATCAAAAAAGGAAAGCTAAGTCCCAGGTATGTTGGACCTTTTGAGATTATTAGAAGAATAGGACCTGTAGCCTATCAGCTACAACTGCCAGGGTTCCGTAACGGCTGTCGTGGTTCTGCTCGACGTAGTCGTTGGAATGCCGTCTCGGGGAGGGTATTACTAATGTTAAAATGGGTTATTATACTAACGCGTGTGCATTTGTGTAAATTATAGATAATTCCCAGGAAACCCTAAAGGATAATCTAAGACAGCAATGTGAGTTGATCCACTTTTTGTAAACATATTTTGTGAATTGTTTATACAAAACCTTAAATATTTTTCATGCGAACAACAGTTATTGAGTATTTGTAAGAATACAATTATCATGAGTATGTTGGGGTTTTGTATACAAAATTTGTTACCACCTGGTCAAGGAGTAACATTTCCACAAGTCGGGTTCGACAGTACCATGGATGTTAATTGTTATAACTTGGAAACAAATGTAATTGCGAGATCGCCCTCAATACTGTACACTGGGTTTTTATTTAAATTTGATTAAACTGGGATTCACTCACCAGTATTTCCCACTGACAAATGTTTTTAAAACACGTTTCAGCTAACAAATTGTGAAAGCCAAATAGAAGCCAGCTGGACAGCACTGAAGGCTTGGAAAAGTGGCAATAAAGTTACCTAAAATAAAATAGATGTTTTTATTAAATAAAATAGGATTTATTCCTATGAAAACGTGTGTACTATGAACTTGGGTTTTATCCCATGTGATTAATGTTATGAAAATGTGGTATTTTACTCTGATAAAATATTTCCTAACTACGGTCTTGATGAAAATTTCCGCTGCCAAATTAGACAATCACGCGATACCACCGAAACTGGCTCGCGGCCGCCCGTTCTTGGGGATCAGGGATCGGGGGCTGCGACAGAAGGTGGTATCAGAGCTAAGCCACTGATTCAGCCACAGAAGTGTTCTGCTGACATCAAAATTCAACCTGTTAGGAAATAAATTACGGAAGTACGTGCGTAACTGTATTTATTGTTATGTGTTATTTGACTATTTGTTAGTTTATAGTATGAGCGACCAAGGACTATCTGACGCGTATCGTCAATTGTCTGGTTCGCCTAGAAGCGAAGGAACCTCCTCTTCTCAGCCTGCCCTCTTAGGGTACTCTGCTGATACGGAAGAAGGAATCTTTGTGTTTAAGTCTCAGTCCGAGGAGCTGTTTCCTCAGAAAAAGAGGGGATGGTTTAGTCGAGGGGCGCACGAGCGTAGAAAGCGTATGAAAAAGTTACAAGAACAGAGAGTACTAGCAGCAGCCAAAAGAGAAACTGATGCCTATGCCCAGGATATGATTAATAGGGGTATAGCCAACATCCACATCCTAGCCACCACTGCAGCTAGCCCTAACCTTGAACAAATAATAGCACCCCAACCACAACTACCAATCCCTGACCAACCCATGGAGATAGAAAATCCCGAAAATCAAGTAGAAATGCATGACTTCAATTCGGAAGAAATACCTTGGATACCAGCACCAAACCCCCTAGACCCAAATTACGACCCCTGGTGGGACGACAATAGGGACTATGTGCAATGTTATCCGATACACGAAGACATTCCCATGCCAACTCTATGAGCCTACCCAGGTTTGGACCCTTTAGATCCCTATTACCACGATGAATACATTAGGGAGATTTTAGAAGATCCTTACCGATTCCAGGCACCTACACCCCCATTCCAGGAACCCGCACCCCAGATTCTGAACCCAGTCCTAGAACCTGCACCCCCAATGAGTGCAGAAAACGTACAAGAACTTAGGACATTTGGTGAGGAAATTCTAGAGAGTAGTGACGAATGAGACAGGTGGGAGAGCGACTCGTCTGGAAGTACGACGAGCGCAATATGGATTTCTGGATGAATCCATATCCATGAATGTGATGGTGGAGATGGTAATAGTAATCAATCAATCAATCATACCCAGTAAAATCCCCCAAATAGCAGAGCTATTATATTATTATTATTAATAGTAATAATAATATAATAATATAATAAAATAAATAATAATAATAAAATATGTGTGTACGGATGCCTACTATTATTAGTGTAATTTTATTTCAGTCGGTATTGTAATTTTTATTTCAGTACTGGTGTGTAATAAATGCATACTATATGAATAGAGTAAAGTCGCAATGATCGACGCTTTTGACCAAAATGCGTGTCATGTGATTTACTATATTAAATATTATTTTGTGATATTAATACGGGGTAAATGTTTAAAATTCAGATGGCCGATGAAGGAAATCAAGATAATATGAATAACGATAATCAGAGTAACATTAACTTGGTTAATGAGAATCCGAGCGTCAATAACAATGGAAACCAAATGGATAATAGTGTCGTTCAACACATAGTGGCACAAGGAATTATAGATGAAATGCCATTTATTATTCAAACGGTTCAGGAAGCGAATAATAAAAGTAAGCATGGCAGTAAGCGACCAATTGAACCAAAACACAGCGTGAACAATGGACCCGTACTTCAAGCGCCCATTCCCAAAAGAAGAAGAACCATGCCTTATGGTTGTTCTTACAAAGAATTCTGGTCCTGCAAACCAATAGAATTCTCGGGCAATGAAGGACCCATTGCAGCCCTACGCTGGATAGAAAAGACCGAGGCTGTTTTAAAAATAAGCAAGTGTGCTGAAGAAGATAAGATAATGTTTGCTTCTAATCTGTTTAAAAACTCAGCCTTAGAATGGTGGAACACTATCCTCCAGTCTAGAGGAAGTGATAGGATATACAACATGGAATGGGAGGAATTTAAAAATATGGTAGAAAGGAAATTTTGCCCTCCCAATGAAAAGGAACAGATAGCAAATAAGTTTCTGAACTTAAGAATGACCGGGGTAGATAGTAAGGGCGATACTACCACATTCTTTGAATATGCTAGAATAGTACCAACCCTTGCATCACCTGAACCAGTATTAATCTCCCGTTACATCTGTGGATTAATCAGAGAGATTAGACATGTAGTCAAGGCAGCTAGACCTCAAACTATAGAAGAAGCTGTAGAACTAGCAAATACCTTGACAGATGAATTAATCCGTACTAGAGAGAAAGACCAGAGGAGAAACCTAACCCAAAGGCTTACCCAAGAATTCCGTTATGGGAATTACAACCATAGGAATATAGGTTCTACCTCTGCACCATTCTGCAAGGTCTGCAAGAAAAAGCATTCAGGAAAATGCTCCATTCTTTGCAATTTCTGCAAGATGCCCGGACACAAGGAAGAAGATTGCAGGAGAAAATCTAGTAATGGACTATGCTACAACTGTGGAGAAAAAGGCCATATCAAGCCAAATTGTCCGAAATTGGCTCCAGCTGTGAACAACATGAACACTAAAAATGCTAGAGCGTTTGTTCTAACTGCAAATGAAGCCAAGATGATTCCAGACGTGATACCTGATACGTTTTTAGTTAATGATATTTTTACTAAAGTATTATTTGACTCTGGTGCAAACCAAAGTTTTATTAATACTTCGTTTTGCAAACTTCTAAATCAGTCATTAACTAAACTACCACAAGAATGTCTAGTAGAGACAGCTAATGGAGAAACTGTTAGGATTTCTGAAGTCTTGCAGGGAGCAAGAATAGAAATTTTAAACCAGAAGTTTATTGCAAACCTTTATCCCATGAATCTGGCATGATTTGATGTTGTTTTAGGAATGGATTGGTTAATAGCCAATAAAGCCAGTATTCTATGTGATCAAAAGTCAATTCAAGTAAATTCACCAAAAGGTAAAACAATCACACTTAAAGGAGATAAACCCTCTAGATCCACGAAATTCATCTCTGTGATGAAAACTGCAAGCTATATAAGAAAAGGGTCTATAGTGTATTTGATTTCTATAATCACTAACACTAAAGGAAAAGAACTAAAGGACATTCCAGTAGTGTCTCAGTTTTTAGATGTATTTCCAGAAGAATTACCAGGACTACCGCCAGATAGAGAAGTTGAATTCAGAATTCACCTGCTACCAGGAACAGCACCAATTACCAAAACACCTTACCGTTTGGCACCCGCAGAAATGCAGGAATTGAAGAAACAATTAGACGAATTGTTGGAGAAAGGATTCATACAACCAAGTTCATCACCATGGGGAGCATCGATTTTATTCGTTGAAAAGAAGGACGGATCAATGCGTATGTTCATTGACTACCGTGAATTGAACAAGGTTACAATTAAGAATCGGTACCCATTACCGAGAATTGATGATCTGTTCGATCAACTGCAAGGAGCTCGATTTTTCTCTAAAATCGATTTAAGGTCATGATATCATCAATTAAAGGTACAGGAAGAGGATATTCCTAAAACCGCCTTTAGAACAAGGTATGGTCATTATGAATTTACTGTCATGCCATTTGGTTTAACCAATGCCCCAGCCGCATTTATGGACATGATGAACCGAATATGTAAGCCATATTTGGATAAATTCATAATTGTCTTCATAGATGATATTCTCATTTATTCTAAAAGCAAGGAGGATCATGTAAAGCATTTGCACGCACTTTTAAGTCTATTAAGAAAGGAAAAGCTTTATGCTAAATTTTCAAAGTGCGAGTTTTGGTTAGAGCAAGTACAATTTATTGGACATTCAGTTAATCATGAAGGAATTCATGTGGATCCCACAAAGATCGAGGCAATAACTAAATGGAAAACCCCTGAGTCACCAACCGAGGTTAGAACTTTCTTAGGATTGGCCGGGTATTATAGAAGATTTATTCGAGATTTCTCTAGAATAGCCATTCCTTTAACTAAGTTAACCTGTAAATCCATTAAGTTTGAATGGGGACCAAAACAGGAAGAAGCATTTAGAATTCTTAAGCAAAGATTAACCCATACACCCATACTAGCGTTACCAGAAGGGACTGAAGACTTTGTAGTCTATTGTGACGCCTCTAAATTAGGTTATGGATGTGTATTAATGCAACGTCAAAAGGTTATAGCTTACGCCTCTAGACAACTTAAGAATCATGAAAAGAATTATTCAACCCATGATCTAGAATTAGGAGCTATAATTTTTGCCCTTAAGATTTGGAGACATTACCTTTATGGTAGTAAGTTTACCATATTCACTGATCATAAGAGTTTAAGGTATGTTTTTGGGAAAAAGGAGTTGAATATGAGACAAAGACGCTGGATGGAGATGCTTAGTGATTATGATTGTGATATCCAGTATCATGAAGGAAAAGCGAATGTAGTGCCTGATGCTTTAAGCCGAAAGTATCATGAAAAGCCAAAAAGGGTACGTTCTCTTAAATTAAATCTGCAAGTAGATTTAAACGATCAAATTAGAAAAGCACAAGAATCAGTAATCAAGGATGATACTGAAAAACTAAAAGGTATGATTAAGGAATTAGAACAAGGAACATATGAAATTTGGAGATTCTATGAAAAGAGAATGTGGATACCTAAATTAGGAAACCTACGTCATCGTATATTAGAAGAAGCCCATAAGTCTAAGTATACGATGCATCCAGGAAGTGATAAAACGTATAAAGATTTAAGAAAGAATTTCTGGTGGATAGGAATGAAAAAGGACATAGCAGCCTATGTTTCTAAATGTTTAACATGTTCACAAGTAAAAGCTGAACACCAGAAACCCTCAGGTCTTTTGCAACAGTTAGAAATGCTAGTGTGAAAATGGGAATTAATAACAATGGATTTTGTAACTAAATTACCCAAAACAAGGAAAGGTAATGATACAATCTGGGTGATTGTAGATAGGCTAACCAAGTCAGCTCATTTCCTACCAATGAAAGAAACTTTCAGTATGGAACAGTTAGCTAAATTATATGTAAATGAAATAGTTTCATTACATGGAATACATTTATCAATCGTTTCTGATAGGGATAGTCGCTTTACCTCTCATTTTTGGTCAAGTTTCCAAAAGGAAATGGGAACCAAGTTAAATCTGAGCACAACTTATCATCCTCAAACGGACGGACAAAGCGAAAGGATAATTCAGACGATGGAAGACATGCTTAGAGCCTGTGTAATTGATTTCGGAGGTAATTGGGACGATCACTTACCTTTAATAGAATTTTCTTATAATAATAGTTATCACACAAGTATCAATGCTGCACCATTCGAAGCACTTTATGGACGAAAGTGTCGAACCCCAGTCTGTTGGGCAGAAATTGGGGAAAAGCAACTATCTGGACCTGAGATAGTACAAGAAACAACCGACAAGATCATTCAAGTCAAAGAACGACTAAAAACAGCACGTGGTCGACAGAAGAGCTATGCGGATAATCGACGCAAACCATTGGAATTTCAAGTAGGAGATAAAGTGTTGTTAAAAGTCTCTCCTTGGAAAGGAGTATTAAGATTCATCAAAAGAGGAAAGCTAAGTCCCAGGTATGTTGGACCTTTTGAGATTATTAGAAGAATAGGACCTGTAGCCTATCAGCTACAACTGCCAGAGGAAATGGCAAGAATACATGATGTGTTTCATGTATCTAATCTCAAGAAATGCTTATCCGATGAATCGCTAATGGTACCGCTTAATGACGTAGAGGTAAACGAACAACTCAAGTTTGTAGAAAGGCCTCTACAGAATGAAGACAGGAAAGTCAAAAATCTCAAGCATAAGATATTAGTTCTGGTCAAAGTGAAGTGTGACTCCAAAAGAGGACCTGAGTATACATGGGAGCTTGAATCCGAAATGCAAAGGAAATATCCACACTTATTCCAGTAGATCTCGAGGACGAGCTCTAAAACAAGGTGGGGAGGATATAACAATCCTCAAGAAAACCGACACCCTTGAATAATTTTCCGACACCGTAATATATTTTAAAATATCCCAATATGTCTTAAAATACAATCCGTATGTGAAAACCAAGCCCGAAATACAATACAACATTAAAAATAAATAAAAAAACAAGAAAATTTAAGTTGAGGCGGGCCGCGTAAACCCCACCCCAACATTGACGCGGGCCGCGTGAGGTCAGAAATGTGGCGCAGCCCGGTGATGACACGTGTCATCATCGTGGCAAGTCTAGTAGCTGACCCAAGCTACGCCTTTGACCGGGTTTGAAGCGGGCCGCGTAGACCCTTGTCTACATTTACGCGGGCCGCGTAAAAGTTGAAGACATGCACTATATATAGAATGCATCGGATCTTCAGTCCACTCGCTCACTTTCTTTTCTTAAATCTCAATTTCTGAATTATAGGCATAATACTCGGGTATTATACACCCCTAAATAGCGAAGTTCTGCTCCGTTGTAAGTATTATAACCCTGGATACGTATTAGATACGCTGCCCGATTGATCTAGGGTTCCGTAACGGCTGTCGTGGTTCTGCCCGACGTAGTCGTTGGAATGCCGTCTCGGGGAGGGTATTACTAATGTTAAAATGGGTTATTATACTAACGCGTGTGCATTTGTGTAAATTATAGATAATTCCCAGAAAACCCTAAAGGATAATCTAATACAGCAATGTGAGTTGATCCACTTTTTGTAAACATATTTTGTGAATTGTTTATACAAAACCTTAAATATTTTTTCAAGCGAACAACAGTTATTAAGTATTTGTAAGAATAAAATTATCATGAGTATGTTGGGGTTTTGTATACAAAATTTGTTACCACCTGGTCAAGGAGTAACATTTCCACAAGTCGGGTTCGACAGTACCATGGATGTTAATTGTTATAACTTGGAAACAAATGTAATTGCGAGATCGCCCTCAATACTGTACACTGGGTTTTTATTTAAATTTGATTAAACTGGGATTCACTCACTAGTATTTCCCACTGACAAATGTTTTTAAAACGCGTTTCAGGTAACAAATTGTGAAAGCCAAATAGAAGCCAGCTGGACAGCACTGAAGGCTTGGAAAAGTGGCAATAAAGTTACCTAAAATAAAATAGATGTTTTTATTAAATAAAATAGGATTTATTCCTATGAAAACGTGTGTACTATGAACTTGGGTTTTATCCCATGTGATTAATGTAATGAAAATGTGGTATTTTACTCTTATCAAATATTTCCTAACTACGGTCCTGATGAAAATTTCCGCTGCCAAATTAGACAATCACGCGATACCACCGAAACTGGCTCGCGGCCGCCCGTTCCCGGGGATCAGGGATCAGGGGCTGCGACAATTATTATGGTTTTGATCGATGTAAAAATGTGGCAATATCCTTTTGGAAGACAAGTATTGTGTAATATAACGTGATACTATTTTAAATAGTTTTTTTTTTATTTTCAAATAATGTTTTTGGTTGCATCGCATAAGAGAGTTTTCACTAATTTGTTTGGAAATGCATTAATATTATAATAATATATTGCTTTTAAGTCTAATATTCTTATGTTATATTTGATGTTTGGTCATCTAATAGGTGTAACGGTTTATCATGATATTGGTAATCAAATATACAAATGGTTGACCATAGGTTTGTAAATAAACCAAACGAACATAAACGGGCATGTTCGTTGTATACATATATCTAAAATAACCGGTTACACAATATTTAAGTTAAACTGTTCAAATATACATTGCATAGTCTATATAAGTAACTCAAATCATAAAGTAAAACTAGTAACACTTGATAAACAAACTACAGAATCACATGTAATACGTAAGTTAGGTTAAGCGAAGTTACATTGAATGGATGAAAATCAGACTTGAAGTGAGATTGTTGGTCATGAAGTGAATGGAAACTGTACTTACAACTATTACATGCGTCTCTCGCTGTGATCAATAATATTATTCGACGCCATTTTGATTTTGTAGGAAGTATTTCTAGTGGTGATAGTGTGTTCTGATGGTGGCGAAAGCAATCCGATCAGATCAAGTTGGTTTGAGTCCGGCTTCTTAAACAAGTCACTTAAGCCCAACTTAATATTAGGAGTTACCGTTACTTGACTGTGTAAACCTAAACTTGTAAAATTCATAAAAAAAGTCATTTGATAATAGAGTTACTAAAATAAAATAAAGAGTAAATTGCGGCTTTGGTTCTTGTGGTTTAGTAGTTATTGTTATATTTTACGAATTTCAAATGTTTTGCAATTTACGTTCAAAGTTTTTTTTTATTACGATTTTGATTCACCACACTAACTTTATTCAACTTATACCAACAGGAGCAATTACATATACCCCCTACAAAGTTTATAAATTACATATATACCCAATCCAAAATTTAATCTACATATATCCCCTTCCTAAAAATAAAAAAAATATCAAATATACCCGGTTTAATAGGCCTACCGACAATGTTCACCCTGCGATGTTGGAAATCACACTCGCTAGAAAACTTGAGATCGCAAAAAAATAGGGATGGCCTTGTGATTTTTAGTTTTTTAAACTTAGATTTTATTTACAATGTAATGCTTTATTTTTATTTATAAAACTTTGATGTTTTTTCCATTTTATCTTAAATTACAAAAAAACAGAAAATAAAAAAAAGGTTTACCACTTCAGCAAGTGTCTAAGCCATTGCCAACACTTTTCAGCAAAGTTTAAACATTTTTCACTGATTGATATGGCGCACTCTGATTGGTTGTTTTTTTGGTTTGTCACTCTAAGGTGTTTAACCACTCCTTACACCCTTATATTTTACGAAATTCAAATGTTTTGCAATGTACATTCATAGTTTTTTATTTTATTACCGTTTTGATCCATCACACTAACTTCATCCAACTTATACCAAAAGGAGCAATTACATATACCCCCTACAGAGTTAATAAATTACATATATACCCAATCCAAAATTTAATCTACATATATCCCATTCCTAAAAATTAAAAATATCAAATATACCTGGTTTGATTTATTTTATTAAAAATATATTAGAGAATTACTGTTTTACCATTTTCTTTTTACTAAAACATAAAATTTTCAAAGTAACCCATTGTTAACCTTTTTTTCATCATCCTCTTATCGTCATCATCCAACATCCAAACATCAATTTTCATGTTCATCCTTCATATCACTAGCCGTAAACCCTTATTTCAAGTTATTATAATCACCTAAAATAATTTATTGACATACTAATGATGGAAAATGTTCATAGTCAAATCATTAGTGTCCAATATATGTTTCCTATCCAGAGATTAAAGTATGATGATGATCGATCCTACATTTTCTTACTGATTTTGGTGGTCTATAGAAGTAATCGCGTACGGCAAGTTTCCGACATAAAGCTTCCGGCTATTCCGGCCCGTCATATTCTTCTTCTTCATTGACGTGGTCGTTTTGTAATTCTTATTCAGTTTCTGCTATATCTGAATCCCAACTTGAATTGTTTTGTATGGCGGGAAGGAGGATCTAAGCAGTAGGGACAAATTCAATTACTTGGTTTTGAAATTGAGAAAAAAAATTGGGGGATTTTGAAGTGAGATTTGGGGATTTTCATTAGGGAAGTTTGTAAGCTGACAGTTTTGGAGGTTCATAGTTGGGAAGATGAGCTTGAAGAAATGGTGATAGAGAATAACGAAGTAGCAGACCTTTTGAATTCGGGAGGGCATTTTTGTCATAATGCGTAGTTTTATAAAAGAGTGTGTTTCTTGGTCATTACGGTCTAAAGTCATAAAAGTAATTTAAACAATGATGTAAAGTCGTAAAAGTAATTTAGGCATTAACATGGTTAAGCATAGATAAAAAAAAAGGTATAACATGTGTTGTGTATTATGGCTTAAAAGTAATTTAAACAAAATGAATAGTCAAGTAGAAAAGTTTGGAGGAGTTTTGTTTTTGTGTTAAATTTTTGAAGGTGTTTATGTCTATGTTAAAAAGTTAGGGGGTGTCTTTTGAAAACCACAGCTAACTTGTTAAACACCGTACACTCTGTTCCCGAGTCTCATTTAACAGGGGGAGGGGAAGGAAAATGAATTAAGAGAGAAAAGGAGGGAAAAGATGTGATTTTTTTCGTGTTCCCGAGTTTAATGAAATGTAAAGGAAAAGAGAAGAAAACAAGCATTTTATGTGTTCCCGAGTTAGGAGGAAAAAAGAAGAAAATAACAATTTTACCATTATACCCTTTAAACATAAAACATTTTAATATTAGATTGGAGGGTAATTTAGTAATTTATAAGATTTTCTCTCCTAATCTCTCCAATTTGGGAGGATGAATATATGGACAAATTTTCTTCAATTTTCCCTCCTTTTCCCTCCCCTCCCCCTGTTAAATGAAACTCGGGAACATGGTTTTTCATATTTTCATCTCTTTTCTCTCCCCCATGTTAAATGAGACTCGGGAACAGAGTGTAATTCCCTGTTGTTCCAGGCGGCGGGTTTCGTGTGGATGAGAAAAAGACTGCTGGACTGGAGGAGAGATTCAGTTGATTAATCCTTCTAATCTATTGCAATTGTTCTTCACATCAGGTGCGTTCGAACCCCATAATCACTGTCCCAAAAAGTCATTTATACCTCCGTTTTAGTTACTGTTTTGATTTTAATCTTTGCCCCCTTTGTGGGTTTGTGACTAGGGTTCTCTTGTTCGTGTTTTTTTGTGGTTGATTTATGAACTAGAGGGTGTTTTGTGTTCAGTCCTTAGGATGTGAAATTGGAAACGTATGTTGTGCTGTTGTACGTTTGTTAGTTTTGTTTTTGCTTGTTTAGGAAGAGATTTTAGCTATTGAGTTTACATGCATGCACACCAGGTGTTTGTTTTAATACCTCAATGAAAGATGCCTCTTTTTGTTTCATTTTTTGAAACGACTTTGTTTTCAGTGTTTAACGTTTTGGAGCAGATCTCAGGTTGTTAATTTGTTTAGCACATCAGATGATGGCTTTGGGTATTTTGTTCTATTCATAACTAAATCATAGATTGAACATACCAAAGTAACACCCTTCCTTGGTTTTACAATGTTTTGTTATTTGCTTTTAGAATAGGTTGGTTTGAGATGAAATTCATATATTTTTTTTTTAAATCCTATATTAATACTTTTAGTGTTATAAAGCTTTTTTGTTTATTTTTTTCAGCTTGCAGATTGGGAGGAATGAGAATTGAGAAAATATTAAAGACTCGAATCAAGTGAAGCGACAGGTAGAGGTTGACTTGAAATTGGCAACCAAAGAGCATGAAGACTCAATTTCAGAAGAGGCTCGGGTTATAGAGGTTGGTTCTTCATTTTCATGCATTCAAACTTAAATACACTTTATGGATGGTATTGGCGTTAGAGTAAGGGGTTATAACAATAATAACATTGCATCTGTAGATATGTTTACCTTCTCTTAAGAGTACACTTTCATGTGATCCACACTACCGCATTAGAACTTTAGAAGAAAGGGTATAATTTATTAACTATTTTTTTAGTTAGACATTAGATAATCTGGAATTGAAAGTAAGAAACAAAGTCACTTTTTTTAACCAAACACTAAAAAAGTTAGTTAAGCTGGCATCTTCTTTGAGAACCCACAAAGAAATTAGCGAGTATCGATAACAGATAGGCTTACATGTATATCTGAATAAATTAGAATATTTCTTGGTCAACATGATCCCTTTGACCTGTATTAACCAACCCGTTTCTGGCCTTGACTGGTGTATAGCCACTTTTTGTTTGTTTAGCAAGTGTAATTCAGAAAAGTTTTCAGTTCTCTAATGATGAAATGTTTTTTTTTATATATATAAATTTAGTTGTGGGGTTTGGAGAAGAACATGCATGCTTGCCATTTCACTCTGTCTAAACTTTATAAGTTATTATTTCTTTTAGTTTATAATTTATGCATCATTTTGATAGACAGTACATTCTAGCTGAACTGAGGGAGCATAAAAACTCTTAAATTGACTTTGACTTTTTTCAACTGGTTTCGTTTTTTTCTTCATGACTTTGTGTGTATGTAGCGTAAATTTTTTAATAAAAACAGAAAATTGATCATGTGTATTGCTGAGCTTCTTTTATATACTAGATCATTTTTCATGTCTAAATTGGGGATGAGTACTAAATTAGGGTTCTTGAACCTAAAAGTCGAGGTTTTTGATTTAGTTGATTCAAAGAAAAAAAGTTTGTAAATAACAGGTTATATGGATGTCGATATGTACCTAGACTCATGTTTATATATGTATAAATTTCACATACCCTTGAACGTGTGACCTGCTGACCTGTTCCTTTTGCAGGAAAGTTTATGTTCTTTTATCAACTAATTATGTTATTTGTTCATAAATGTAGAACTGTAGTTTGATTGCTGTGTATATATTTGTATGTTCCATCATATGTACCATGCATATTGCTATAGAAAATGCTCACTTAATCTGTTAATTTGACTATATTTGGGATACATTTGAATCTTTTAGGCTGCTAATACTCTATTTAATATAGGTTCTTCAATATCCACATTTTCATTTTATTAGTTGTTAGATTACTTTTTACTATTTATTTTATTAATATACAACGCCTTAATACTTTTTGTGTCCTAGGTTACATTTCTAATATCACTATCTTTTACATGGCCACTCACTCTCTGTTGGATTAGGTTAACTTGGGAGCTGTGTGTGTATAGGGACCCAGATGGGAAAAACAGTCGATTCACCAGTCAACATCCGATTGAAAACAGGGTACTCTGTTTTGGGCATCCGAGCAGCCGGTTTCGTCGGAATCCACGTCAGTGCCGCCTTGAAATGCTGTGTTGACTACGTTTTATGGTTAGACAATTGTAACAATTATTACGATCCTACCCACAAAAGGGCGTCAACATTTGTTGGAAAAAATGGGATTTTCATTGTGGAAGGGGACATAAACGACACCGTTTTGCTGACCAAACTCTTTGAGGTAATACATTTTACCCATGAGATGCATTTAGCTGCTCAAGCTGGTGTTAGATACGCAATGCAGAATCCAAAATCATATATTCATAGTAACATTGCTGGTTTTGTTAATGTTCTTGAAGTATGCAAAAATGCAAATCCACAGCCTGCAATTGTTTGGGCATCTTCTAGTTTACTCATGCGAATATTAGTTTAGAATTTTTAATTTAGGGAATACTTCGCCTGTGCCGGTTTCGGATCTTGTTAGTATTTTGGAGAAGTTGTTGAAACTGAAAGCGAAACGACGTGTGATGAAGTTGCCTAGAAATGGTGATGTCCCGTTTACTCATGCGAATACTAGTTTGGCGCAAAGGGAGTTTGGGTATAAACCAACGACGGATCTTCAAACCGGGTTGAAGAAGTTTGTTAGATGGTATGAGAAGTATTATGGTTCGGGAAAGAAGAGTGATCATTGAGGCAAAAAGTGGTAAACTTGTTCTTGAATTCTTATTCGTTTTGATATATTCGCATGATTGATTTGTTAATCCTGCACTTTATGAAAACAAGTTATCTTGTTTTCAACTGTTGGTATATGATGTTGCATCAAGTAAGGAGGAAAGAGGGATCTCACATGATGAACAAGTTTTTGTGGTCCATCGTGGTCATCATTTGAGAACTTTGCGTTTTTGTTAACAAGCTCGAATGTAATTTATTGTAGTAGTATTATTGTTGGATTCGTGACTAATAGAGCAAAATTCATTTGGATTTGTTAATCCTGCACTTTATGAAAACAAGTTATCTTGTTTTCAACTGTTGGTATATGATGTTGCATCAAGTACGGAGGAAAGAGGGATCTCACATGATGAACAAGTTTTTGTGGTCCATCGTGGTCATCATTTGAGAACTTTGCGTTTTTGTTAACAAGCTCGAATGTAATTTATTGTAGTAGTATTATTGTTGGATTCGTGACTAATAGAGCAAAATTCATTTGGTTGGACTTTTGCATCATTTCATGGCATTCAAATAAATAGAACACATTAGTTTAAGTGTTACGATGTTTCTTGATTGAATGTTGACTTGCTGTATTTTTTTTAATTTTCTTTTTATTATAAATTTCTTGATATGAGTTTGGTTTTTATTATCTCTTTAATTTTTTTTTTTCATTCAGCTTTGACTTTTATGACATCTTTTGTTCTGTTACTTCATTGTTAGTCTTTCTTTTTCTGGATACTGGATCCATGAATGGATAATATTTGTGTAAACTTTATAAGAGATATTGCAACATGAATGGATACTACCAAGAGAATTACATGTTCTAGGACACAAATTTGTTGGGAGATTGACTTTGTGTGGATCACAATCAAACTAAGACTTGGATAATACCCTAGATCGATTATTAGTTAGTTTGCAATAGAATATTAGTTAATCGATATGTCAGGTATCACTGTTTTAAGCACAAGGTATTAATAAAAATTGAATGTTTCATAATACAATAAAAAATTACAGGTGATTTCCTAGCTAACACTCTAGCTATGAAGAAGGTTACTTGCAGATTTCCTCTAAAATATGCACACATATGTTCACACACCGAATTCACACTTAACTGCTTGACCCAATAAGCTATGGGGCCAAGTGGCAATACATTCAATGCGGACTCGTGTATTCATAATCTTGTTAAGATTTACATAAGTGATAATTACGTATAATATCTTCTTAATTGACTGTCTTATTCCAATGATAGACTGACATGTGGCATCTCTTGTTCCTTAACGAGAAATCTTTATCAATCTTCACCAGATTGGTGGGAAGTTCCTTTTATTTTCATCAGATGGTAACTTAGCCCATGAGCGACCAGACGCAAGCTCTAGGGGTTCCTTCAGTGGCAAGTCTTCATTAGCAACAAAACCTTATTAGCGGCAAGTCTTCTTCATTATGAACCTCTTGTCACTAATAAGGCTCCCTCCAAGTTAACAGCCTAAATAAATGTATAATTATTTAATTCAAGATCCATACGTTTTTACAAACCAACGAAAATAACTAAAATCAGGGAAAACCTTGAGTTCAAAATCGGAGCTCTAGATAGCGAAATTGGGTCCCGTGAGTTGGGTTTTGCCTATTGCATTTGTCCAAGCGCGTGGCTTGTTGAGACGTATAACTCCACATGTGATGAAAGTCATGCCCTTTTCAGTTTTAAATCATTTTGTAGCTCACTTCTGTGTGTCTAGTTGCTCCAAATACGAGTCTGGTAAATCATGGATCAACTCCATATCACCATCAACGTAAAGATTAAGCATCATTTGTTACCTTCCACCTAAATATTCCATCCTAGTAAACAAGAGCATATGAAAAACTGCAATATATTACTTCACTTTTTTTTATTACCTTTTAATATGTAAAATTACCTTTGAATGCATAATACCACTGGAACTGCATGATACGAGTCTTGAGAGTTGAGTTAAAATCTGCATGAAGATACTGTATCTTTTCTAGGCTTTCTTCACTCGTACTATTTGCAAATTCTTCAACTGTGACTTTGGATGTGTGTTGTTGATATGCAGAAACCTTGGTAGAATGTCTTCTTTCTTCAACTCTAGTCAAGGGTCAAACAACACACTTTGACATTAGTGGCCAAACCATTGTTTTGAAAATTAATTTTAACAAGAATATAACCAAAGCACATAACACCTTCTAAACACTATTAAAAGAAAGTTAGACTACTATAAAAATTAGTATATTTTTTTATAATCGTAGTTAAAACATTAACTAGAGATGAGGTTAAAAGAAATTAAAGTGTTTGCATGTCAGTCCAACAATCCAACCTGACTCGACCCATTTCAACCCTTACTAAAAAGTTAACCATTTTTCTTAACCCATACCTCTTTCGACTCGTTATGCAATCCACCCATAATTTATGTAGGAAAAAAAAGTATATGCTTACTAGAACTCATCTTGTCCCTTGTTCATTTGTTTAGTCTTCGTCTGGAAACTCATCAACCACTTTGACCCTTTTACTCTAACTTAGCCTCTGGTGTGATAATCTTGGTCTTCAATCTCCGTTAATTCCTTATCACACTTTAGAGTTCACAATACAGCCTAGATTGCCTGTCGCGGAGAAAGAAATGTGACTAAGCGTAATGTCTAGAGTGAATGAATACAACAAAATACAGAAACATACAAGTCAAACACCAACATCATATACAAGGTTTTAACGTATAAGAGTGAACATTACAATTATTTAGATAAAATCCCAAGTTGCCTATTTATATTAGGGCAATCTTTTATTTTTTATTGGCCAAACTAATATTCGTTAACTTCTGCACATTTATGAACTATATACATCTCATCTAGGTTTGAGCCTTCAGTTTAGTATACAGATCATGTAACCCGACCCGATGCCATACCTGAAACCGGGTTGACCCAAACTGACCACAACCCGACCCAAACAGCCAATTTGTCTATCAAATCCTACTCTCGTTACTAAAACCGGTTTGGACTCGAACCTGTTTGAAAAACAGGTATAATCAGGGTCGTCCCTAAGAATTCTAAAAAAACTTTGGGCCCTGGGCGAGTAGTGAAAATCGAGCCCTAAAATATGTATTTTAAAAAAACTATCTATATAAAAAAGCTTAAAATGTATTAAAAAGCTTAAAACATATATGTATTAAAAATAATATATATTTTTTTAAATTTACGGCTGCGGGTGATTTGGGCCTCGGGTGGTCGCCCGACCCATCCACCCCTAAGAGGCGGCCATGGTAATATTAGAAAACTAGGGGTTTAAAAAGGTGAAAAGCTTTCAACGCGACCCAAACCGATTTGTATAGGATCAAATATTTTACTTCATAACCAGCTTACGAGCGAACCGATTTTGACTCAAAACGGTTTTAACCAAACCGAGCTGGTTTTGGTAAACACCCAAATGAAGACTATGTATTATGAAATAGTTTATGTTGGGCTAAATAACATTCCTTAATTGTAAACCAGTTGGGCTTCCAACATTAAAACAGGCCCAAACAAGAAAGAAACCAGTAGCTGAAAATAAATAATTAGAGGTTTGACGATGTTAATTGTTACCTCACGGAAAAATGACAGCCGTCGACGAAGTCATCCGCTGTGATGGCTTTATAAATCCGATATGATGTGTGAAGATGGTGATTTGGTATTGACGACAGGAAATCTGTTTTCAGTGACTACAGAAGAAAGATGAAGAAGGTAAGGGTTATTTATTTAAAACAACGTCTAGTAATAATTAACTGGTATTTAATTAACATGTATGTACCTTTCTTTCAATTTGTCTTCAATTGTCGATGCAGGGGATATGAGAGATGAGGGGCCAGTAATGGGAGCCTCTTCCTTCACACCTTTCTTTCAATTTTGGGCATTTATACTTTATTCTCAAACTCAAAAGTGAAGGTAACAGCGTCTCTGGTAGATCGTTCACCTTTGGACATTCCCAAATTGAGAGATGTTGAAGGGAAGTGAGGTGTTGTAGTCCCGTTGAAAGTGATTCCAGATTATCAAATCTGAATATTACCAAAGTCGTAAGAGAAGAAGGGAAAAGGTGGGACAATTGACTGAAATTCCTCACATCGGGTTCATTAAATAACCATAGGTCAACAAGGGAAGGTGGGAAATTCTGATTGCCCCATTCTGAGATGGGCTTTTTCAACCCCCCTATTATAAGGAGACACAAATTGGGGGGCCAAAGCCCACGAGGAAAGGAAGCATCAATCATTGGACATTTCATGATAAACATATCTTTTAACATGGTGAGATTGGATAGCTGACGGTCAGGAAATGACTCCAGATTTTCACAATCTCTTATCCTCCAACTGATTAGATTTGGCAGCTGCAGGTCACCAAATGCCTTCATGTTTTTGCAACCTGTTATGTCCAGTTGTGTGAGATTTGGCAGCTGGAGGTCAGGAAATGACTCTATGCTTTCACAACCTGCTATTGTCAACCAGGTGAGATTTGATAGCTGATGAAGATCAGAAAATAACTCCATGTTTTCACAACCACCTATTGTCAAAGAGGTGAGGTGAGTGGAGTGACTCAATTGATTTATTGATTTTAGATTTCCACAACCCCATATATATATAGTAAGTGACTTGAGATTCTGCCCTCCACCTGTTGTTGTTGCTCTTGGGAAGGAGACATGTCTAAGTGAACTACACCCATTGATAAATAAACTCTGAATGCTATTTGGACAACACAAACGCTCCATACTTTCACATAACCATATCTCCAACTTCCTGAGAGATGATAGGAGGTTGCTCCCAATGTTATCCTCATCCTCCTCTTTCTCTCCTAAACTCACCAATTTTTACAATCCCTTACCTTCAATTCCTTTAAACTTACAAGAACTTTACTTGCCTCTTCATCTGATTCCCACAGGTATCTTATCTCATCACAATCCTGTATGCTTAGTTCTTCTGCTGCCCTTAAATTCTCTATAACACCTCTCCACACCTCATCCGTAAGCCCTAAAATTGATCTTATTTCCAATTTTGTGGTTGATGAAGCTGCTTGAACCAGACTTCTCAGCACACTTTCACAACATTTATATACTGTTAATACTCTTAGTGAAGGTAATGCTTCAAGTGAGACATCAATCAAATTGGGACAGTTTTTTATTTGAAGCTCTCGAAGGCATGGAAACATTGCCTCGCTATTGGTTGACCATATCTCCCAACTCGACATATCTTCAAACCTTAGAATTTCAAGCGAAGGTAGTCGCCCAAGTGGCGGTAGAGATGTACATTTTCTACAAGCGCGTAGCGACACATGAACCAATCTATTAAAAGACGGATCCCCAACCCAGTTTGGAAACTCCATTCCCTCGTAACACTCAACCTCAAGCATTTTCAACTTATCACTGCGGGGCTTTAGCTCATTGAGAACTTCCTTCTCAAGTGTTTCACTTGCAGACCCATCATCCCATTTCAACTCTAACTTGTTAATCCCTTTGAAAGATAAGTTCGCCTCTCGTGCATGCATTGAGCTCTGCACTTTGTTCAACCCCTCGATGGAAATTTCCCCTTGCAGATCCTTTAATCCCTTAAGCTCGGTTATTGCAAAGCCATTGTTTCCTTCGATGATGATCCTAGTGAGAGTCTGTAGGCTTTTCAACTCACCAATTCCCAAGGGCAACTTCTTCAAAAGTGGAGTATTTCTGATGTCAAAATGCCTCAGCCTTTTGAGTTTAAAGAAGCTTTTAGGCAAATTGGTCAGACTTTTACATCCAGAAACTATCAACGTCTGTAAATTATAAAGATTGCCAACATTCTCAGGCAACTCTTGTATATTTGTATGAGATAGATTAAGATACCTTAGGTGCTTCAAACTACCAATGAAATCTGGTACCTCATTTATATTAAAATGGCTCAATGAAAGAACCCTTAACAGTGGTAGCTGAGGAAGCAAGTCAATCAAAATCTTGCTGGATAAGTAAAACTTGTTCCAGCCTTGATCTACCCCAACATATACCGCTAACAATGTTCTCAAACTTCTGGCCATTTCAAATGCCCCGAACTTCTGGAAAGCTACATACTCCTCACGAATAAATGACATATGTCGGTACTTGGCTAAAGCTTCCTCCGTCATCTCCATCTGATTATTAAACCTTAAAAAATATTCTCCAGCAACAAATGTGGCCAGGTCGTTCATGAGATCATGCATCACAAAAAAGGGTTCACCACTAGGTGCAGGTTGAAAAAATGACCTCGATAGCAATTTCTCAAAATATTCACGGGCCAAGCATTCCGGTGACTTGTTTGCAAGTGACTCATTCAGATACCCTTCAGCCACCCATAATAATACCAACTCCTCTTTTTCAAACAAAAAGTCCTTAGGGAACAAAGAGCAATAAGCAAACAATCGCTTCAAGTCGGCAGAAAGATCATGGTAGCTTAGCCTGAGGGCTGGAACAATTTCATTAGCAGTTTCTAAATCCCATATCTCACTGTTTAACACATCATCCCATTCTTCTCCATCTGTCTTCGTTCTCAACAGCCTTCCAATTGCCTTTATAGCCAAAGGCAAACAACCACACTTTTCGACAATACCTTCACCTAGTGGTTTTGTTGGTGCACTTATGTCTGCACTTTGTCTGTATTCGGTCACAATGTAAAACGATGTCTTTGTTAGTCTGTAAGTTTGACCAAGTCAACCATCCTCCGGTTTGACTTGGCCAAACAGTCAACATTATGTGTGTAATTTGTTTGGTTCGAAGGATGGTCATCGAAGGATCACTTATATCCTTCGATGATGATGAGCTCGAAAGATGGACCTTCGAGAGATGGACCACGAAGGATCCCATCCTTCGTGGTACATGTTGATCGTTCGAGCTGTTACTGGTCGATAGATGATCCTTCGATCATGCTATCTGATCCTTCGACCGGACCAGCTGTGTTTGGGTATAAATACCCGTGTGTTATGTTCATTTCACATAGGTTGGACACTTAGAGAGCAGAAACACACACATACACTGAGAGAGAGTTTACAGGACTGATTTGTAAACATTGAGCTGTAACTGAACCTTTCATACGTTTAATACAAGTGGTGTTAATCGTTGAACTTTGCGTGTCGTGTTATTGCGTGTTCTATCTCGGTTTGCTATTTCGGTTGGATTCCGCACAACCGGAGTGGTTCGTATACAAGGATTAGGCGACTAGATCCTCCCCTAGCCGGACCTACAAGTGGTATCAGAGCCTTGGCTCTTCTCCTTGTTAAAACCGAGTGTTTTCGGGTGTTTCTCGGGTTTTAAAGTTTATATTTTCTGGAAAACCGGACTGTTTTTGCTTGGTGTTTTGTTGAAAACCTTGTTGTTTTTGGTTTTCATTAAACATTTTAGCAAAATCTTGTGTTTGGAGTTTTATATTTCACCGAAAATTTATAAGTGTTCTTGAAATCTTCATAGTGTTCTTCATAAAAACTACTCTTTTGATCTTAAAATTGGATATTGAGAAGTGTTTGTGTGTTGGAAGTTGTAAACTGATTAAAATATTTGATCATTACTTGTTTGGTGAAACCTGCATATTCAGACCTGAAGATATGGTCTGAACATACTTTCTGCAGAAAGTTCTCACCAACCCGTCAACTTTTCACCAACCTGTCTCATTCGTCAACTGTGTCAGAGTAAGATCGAAGGATATCCTTCGAACTCGAAAGACCATCTTTCGATCAGTGGAGGTTCGAAAGATCAATCATCCTTCGAACCAAGGAATACTTTCGAAACATAGATCTTTCGGTCTACTGCTCTTTCTCGAAAGACTAGGATCCTTCGATTGGGGAGTCTTTCGAAGTCATCTTTCGTGTGTATCTTTCGGTCTACAGTACTTTTTCGAAAGATAAGGATCCTTCGTTTGGAGAATCTTTCGAAAAACATTGTTCGAAATTCAACAGAGATCTTTCGAACCCTGTTGATCCTTCGAACAAGTGCTGATCTTTCGATCATTAGTCTGTTTATGCTTAACAGTTTGTGTTTCTTGTCTTTCGATCTCAGATCCTTCGAACAGATCTTTCGGCTGGTGTAATATTATTTTTCTTGATCAAAAATGAATTCGATGTGGGGTGTTCCGGTAAATGCTGAGATGTATTTTGGTACTCCAGCTCCGGATTCGGGTTCGCAAGCTAATGCTACATCTACCGGTCAATGGGCATTTGTATCAAATCAAGCTCCAAGTGTTCAAAGCATTTTGCTAAGCGAAAGTGAAACAGGAAGTTTGAATAGGCCTCCCAAGTTGATGCACTTGAGTGAATATCCGGGATGGTTTGGTAGATTTCATACATACGTTCTTGGTCAAAATACAGAGTTGTGGTTGCGGTTCATCACAGATTTTGATCAAACTATAGAGGTTGCTGCATCATCTGCTGCCACGTTTGCAGATCTTACGGAAGATCAGAAGAAGGTCTATGATCTGGAAAAGAAGGCATACGCCATTCTTACTCAGGCGTTGAGCAAAGATATTTATCATCAATTCGTCAGTTATAAGACAACGAAGAGGTTGTGGGACGCATTGAAAACAAGAGGCGTAGGAAATGAAGCGACTCGCCAATTGAGAAAAGAATTGCTGAAGAAAGAGTTTGATGGTTTTATTTGTATGCAGAATGAATCTCTAGGAGATTTGACAAGTCGATTCACTCATTTGCTAACTGAATTGGCAAATACTGGGGTGGTAACGACTTCAGCAGAAATAGTGAAGAAGTTTGCAGATGCACTGCCACCTCAATGGAATAATTTCTTAGAAATTATGAGGTACAATGGCACTTTGGATACAACAAGCTTCAGTGATTTTGCTCAACTCCTGGAAAACAAGAATCAGGAAGAAACTCTCAAGGCAAAAAGAGTTGCGGTGCCACAAAATCCTGAGATTTATTATGGAACGTCTAGCACTTCTACAAAACCATCTTCACACGCTCCACTTCAAACAGCATTTGTATCTAGCACGAGCTTGTATGGCACTCCTCCTCCAACAACAGATATGTTTGGAAATCTGCTTAATCCAGCTCCTCAACCAGCACCACAACAGCAACAGCAACAGCAAATCAGAACAACTGATATATTCGGAAATCCACTTCCTCCTCAACAGCAACAGCAAGCTTGTTATGGAAGTACATCATCTGCTGGCCAACAATCAAAGCCAAATACAGTACGGCTCGACACCTCAAGTTTTTCTAAAGTCAGTGTGGAAGTAGCAAAGGAACACATGGAGCTGCTAAACACTGTGGTGAGCGCATACTGTGGTTTAGTAGAGGGTCAGATTGGCAACATTAATCTGACTCAAGAAGACTATCAGCAGATAGACAAGGAAGAGATGGAGATGATGGATATTAAGTGGGCCTTTGCCAGTGCTGTTAGGCGTGCAAAGGATTTCATGGAGAGAACGGGCCGAACCAGCTTGGAAAGCAAGAAAGACACCAAGTATGGGTTCGATAAACAAGCGGTTAAATGCTTCAACTGTGGTGAACGTGGCCATTTCAAGCGTGAATGTACAAGGCCATCTCAACATGGGAACCAGAATCCCTTCAGAGGTCAAGGCAACCAGCAGAACCAGAACAGGAACAATGTTCGCACAATGGTGCCTGTCAACAATCAGACTCAGGCAGGACCATCAAATGCCAATCAGGCACTTGTGGTTCAGGTAGATGAAGGCTGTGATTGGTCAATCCAGTTGGGAAACGATGCACCAGATGGAACCGCTTGTTTTGCTGAAGTGGTTAATGATCTTAAACACGCCAGTGGTGGAGAATCTTCCACCAATGGTGATGTATCTTCTGAGGATGAAGACTCTTCCGGTTATAGTGGAAGCTCGGATGAAGAATCCTCAACTTCAGGCAATGATCAGGTGGATGACACAACAAGTGCGTCAGTCGATGCTGCTGATTTTGATGAGCTTTTGGAGGAAGCTGCAGCAGGAATTCAAAGAAGATCTATTTTGGTGGATCAAGCTGCTTATTCTTCGTCTTCTCTCCATTCAGCCTTTATGGCGAATGTCGACAGTTCATCAAGTCAGGTATGTGTCGACGAACCCACTTCTGTTAGCTGTAATAACTGTGATAGCTTGTATGTTAGATGTGCTGAGTTGGAAGCAAACATGTCTGAGTTGCAAGGCAAACACGATGCTTTACAAGCTAGTTTGTTTGAATTGCAAGACAAACATGTTTCTGTGAATGATAGGTGGTGTGAATTGCAAAGCAAGCATGAGGCTTTGCAAGAGAAATATGATGTGACATTTATTCATAATCAGAAATTGACAGTTGACATTTCAAAGTGCACTGAAGCCAATATGTTTTATGAAAACCATGAAAAGAATTATAAATCAATGATTGAAACATTGAAGAAAGATAAAACAGAGCTGACTAAAATGGTTTCCAGAAAACAAACTGACATTAATTTGTATATATCTCGTCTTGAGGTAATGCAAAAAGAAATGGCCTGTGTTAAAACTGAAAGTGAAGCGATCCGACTCAAGTTAGACAGTTATTTGAGTTCTAGCTATGTGTTGGATCACATCATTGACGTTCAGAAAGAGAAAAAGGATGTCACATGCATAGGTTATAAGAAATGTCCACCACCAGTGAGAAACAATTTTGATGCTTTGCCTGATGAGGAGTATAGGACTCACTTTGAGCCATCTGTTCCTTTGGAAGTTGAGGAATTTGCAGCAGGGCTCGGATACAAGAAAGAAGTATCATCCGATTCAGATGTGTCAGCAGATACCTTTGTAACTGCTGAACCGAATCAGGATCCTCCGGTTGTGATTGAGGATACTGATTCTTCTGATGATGAGTCTGATGATACCGATTCAGCAAAGTCTGATGCGGTGATAAAAGATGAGGACATACCTCTTGAGAATCACATCCTGTGTGATCCTCCAGCAAAACCCGCTAAGACTATTGCAACTGAGTCCTCGTCTGAGAAAGAGTCGGAGAGTGTGGATTTACTGTACACTCTTGTTGGTGATGATAAAATCTATTCAGACAAAGATTTTCCTATTAAAAATGTTAATCAATCTTTAATCAGTAAAGTCTTTGAAAATTCTACAAGTAAGTTCTTGGGAAAGACAGGACCACATGTTACAGTCACACAGTGTCCTCCTATCCCAAAGGCTGAAGTTAGAAAACAGTTTGGGAACAAGAAATTACCAACAGTGCCAAAACAGCAAAACCATACCAAAACAAATGGTAATGCACCGACTCAAACTCAAAAGAAGCCGAATCAGAAGAAGAAAAAGAATGTGAACTTTGTGAAGTCGAAGGGAACGGACAAAATTGAAAAGTTTGCAAATCAATCTAATTTAGATTTTGTCCAAAAAGCAACTGTGATGAAAAGGAATGAACCAAGTTGTTCAAAACCTAGTACCTCGGGATCACAGAGTTCATCATCGGCAAGAAGACCACATGATACTTCGGGGTTTGTTGAACGAAGATCATGTTTTGAATGTGGAACAATCGGGCACATTGTTCGAAATTGCCCGTATCTTCATAAACAAAAAGGAATAGTTGATGATCCCCGTGACAACATTGACCGCAAGCGATCTGTTTCTGTAAAACAAGATCCCCGACTCATAAGAGAAAGGGAAAAGAAACAGAAACGCCAACAGGTCAAGAAAATTGAAAAAGCAATTAAAACCGATGTGGTTCACAAACCATCTGTCTCAGTTAAACCAGATAATTCAAAGTTTTCAAAAACTTCAAACAATCAAACTGGTAACACTCAACAGACCTGGAAACCAAAAAGGGTTATTGAATCAGGGGGACCATCACATTTTCCAAATCATCAAAAAGTCGAAGTTATTGTTGTTGATAAAAATGGAAGACCCAAGACCACAATGGCTTGGGTCCCCATCTCCAACTAATCGATTGAGTTCATGTGCAGGGTGTTCCAGGAGGAACTATCAGTAGTCATTGGATTGTTGATAGTGGGGCATCCAGGCACATGACCGGCGACATGAAGCTTCTCTACGACGTCAAATCTATTAGAGGAGGTTATGTTGCTTTTGCTGGAGATAAGGGCGGATATATAACGGGTGAAGGAATGATTTCCAACGGGGTTGTTAGCTTTGACAAGATCAACTTTGTGCAACAACTTGATCACAATCTTCTTAGTGTTTCTCAAATTTGCGACAAGCAGTTCTCAGTACACTTTGATGCTAATGGATGTTATGTGCTGAAACCCGGCTTCAAAATTCCAAAAGAATGGATTCTCTTGTCGGCTCCAAGGATAAATGATCTGTATGTCCTTGATATGAGCCAAGCTATCACAACGTCTGCACAAGCAACTTGTTTCGTTTCCAAAGCCACAGAAAAAGACACAATCTCTTGGCACAGACGAATGGGCCACATTCACTTACGCAAAATGAATCATTTGGTATCAAATGAATTGGTGAATGGTGTTCCTCTTAAAAATTTCCATCTTCAAGACGTCTGTGTTTCGTGCCAGAAAGGAAAACAAACGAAGAAACGACACCCTACAAAGAAAGTCAACACGGTGGCTGTTCCTCTTGAACGTTTGCACATGGATTTGTTCGGTCCTGTCAAGCACAAAAGCATTAGGAATGATCAATATTGCCTCGTGATTACTGATGATTATTCAAGATTTTCTTGGGTGGCGTTCATGGCACACAAGAGTGAAACCTTCGGTATTATCAAAAACTTGATCATTCAGATTGAGAATCTTTACAACTTGAAGGTTAGGCGGATACGTAGCGACAATGGTACTGAATTCAAAAATCATGCCATGGCGGAGTTTTGCACTTCAAAAGGTATTCTTCACGAATTTAGTGCAGCTTATACTCCTCAACAGAATGGCGTCGCTGAACGTAAAAACCGCACATTGATCGAGACTGCTAGGACTATGTTGGTAGAATCGCAGCTACCCATTCCATTCTGGACTGAAGCTGTGTCTTCTGCATGCTATACGTTGAACCGAGTCCTTACAGTCAAAAGGCACAACAAGACCTGCTTTGAGCTTATCAACAAACGGAAACCAGACTTGTCTTATCTTGAACCGTTTGGAGCTCCTTGCACAATTATCGATCCAAATGGAAAGTTTGGGGCAAGAGCGATTGAAGGATACTTTCTTGGGTATTCCACCCCAAACTTAAGAGTCTGGAATCTAGAGACTAAAAGGGTCGAGGAATGGTCTGAAGTCAGAGTACAAAGGCACACTTTACCAGTTAGAAATCCTGGTCAGCCTTGGATGTTTGAGTACGATGACTTTTTCAATTCGATCAATGTTGAAGCCGTTGAAGAAAATGCTGCGGCAAGAATGTTTTTCGAGAGTGACAACGCAACAGATTCACCGTTGGTTCGTCCAATTATTGTCAATCAAGAACCATCTTCAGTGAACAACAATGCTCTCGACAATGAGGATTTTCAAGATGCTACCGAATTGAACGAATCTTCAGAGGATGATGAATTTCTAGATGCAGACCAAGGACCATCAGCAGCAGTACATGGTACTTCAGAGGGTACACCTCCAGTGGATGTCCCTAGAACAGCTGAAACTTCTGCATCATCCTCTTCGTCAATTCCGGGCCTTGAATTGATTGTTGATCTCAATCTCAACAATTTGGGTACAAATATTCCAGTTCAAGATAATCCAGAAACAAGGATTCACAATACCCATCCTCAACAAAACATCATCGGAAATGTACAAAGTGGCGTTCAAACAAGAAACATGTTGCGAAACAACAACAATGCAGGCTTGTATGCAACTATCCGAGAATCTGGTCAACAGAATGATTGGTCTTTCGCGTGTTATGTCTCACAGGAAGAACCAAGAACTTGGAAAGATGCATTGAAAGATAGCTCATGGGTTGAAGCGATGCAGGAAGAACTGCAACAATTCCAGAAGCTTGGTGTCTGGAAACTCGTAGAGAAACCTGCTGGATACAAGAAGATTGGTACCCGTTGGGTGTTTAAATGCAAAAAGGATGACCGTGGGATCGTTATCCGGAACAAAGCAAGGCTAGTCGTTCAAGGTTTTCGTCAGATAGAAGGAATCGACTATAACGAAGTCTATGCACCTGTTGCACGTCTAGAAGCAATTCGGATCTTTCTGGCTTATGCCTCATTCAAAGGTTTCAAGGTATACCAGATGGACGTGAAGAGTGCTTTCTTACATGGTGTGGTGGAAGAAGAGGTGTACGTCGAACAGCCTCCTGGTTTTGAAGATCCTATCCATTCCGATCGGGTTTGGTTGCTCAACAAAGCTCTATATGGTCTACATCAAGCACCGCGAGCTTGGTACGCAACCTTATCTAATTATCTGCTGGAGAATGGTTTTCGCAGAGGTCTTATCGACTGTACTCTTTTCATCAAAGAACAAGATGGAGATCTTCTACTGGTACAGGTATACGTTGATGATATTATTTTTGGTTCTACTAATGATGTTTTGTGTAGGGATTTCGAGCGTGTTATGCAGGATAAATTCGAGATGAGTGCTATGAGGGAAATGACCTTCTTTTTGGGCCTACAAGTACAACAAACAGAGTCTGGGATATTCATCCATCAGACTAAATATGTTGGTGACATCTTGAGCCGGTTCCAGATGTCTGATGCCACGCCCATCGGTACCCCATTACCACAAAATCACGGAATTACTCCAGACTTGAAGGGTCAAGATGTTAGCCCCTCATACTACCGCGCGATGATCGGATCTCTTATGTACCTCACAGCATCAAGACCAGATATAATGTACCCAACGTGCCTGCTTGCCAGATATCAAGTCAACCCGAAGGCCTCACATCTTGCAGCTGTAAAAAGGATTTTTCGTTATTTGAAGGCTTACCCTGACACCGGTCTGTGGTACCCTAGGGATAATAACTTTGACTTGATCGCATTCAGTGATTCTGATTTTGGCGGATGCAAAATCGACGGCAAATCCACAACGGCTGGATGTCAGTTTTTGGGAAATCGCCTAGTCACATGGCAGTGCAAGAAGCAGACGTGCGTCGCTACATCAACATGCGAAGCTGAATACATTGCTGCCTCAAGTTGTTGCTCCCAAGTCCTTTGGATCCAACAACAAATGCGTGATTACGGTTTTGAATTCCTAACTACTCCTATTTACGTTGATAATTCTGCTGCATTACAGATCACTAGAAATCCTGTGCAGCATTCAAAGACTAAGCACATCGAAATTAAGTATCACTTCATACGTGATTGCTTTGAGAAAAGGCTAATCGATGTTGCTTACGTCCACACCGATGACCAACGTGCCGACCTTTTTACCAAAGCTTTTGACAAATCAAGATTTGACTATCTTTTATTGGTAAACGGCATTAAGGTCAAGCAAGAGTAATCCACATCGGAAAATCATTTTTGTAAATACCTTTGTGTTTTAAATTTGTCTTAGTTTATTGATTTTAGGGGGAGTAAATCCAAAAATTTGAAAATCCAAAAACATTGAAAAATTTCAAAAACACAAAAACAATAGAAAAACAAAAATGAGTTTCCTGGCGAGCAAAAGAGAAAATGATAGTACATCAGTGGTCTGTCCAAACCTCTTTAAACCTTAAATGAAAAACGATAAGCAGCTCTATATAAGATGTATCGGTAGGCTCACAATCATTTTAAAGTGTGCAGGGTGATATAAACTTAAATCGACTGAAGACTGGGTGGGAACCATTCATTGGCATATGGTCTTAGTACCGAAATTTCGTTTGAGAGATTGCCGAGGTTCTGAAATATTCGGTCTTTATGCTGCTTATCATCTGGGTATCATGGTTGTATCTTTTACCGAAAAATAACGGGGACGCAAGTCTAGATCTTCCATGATACTATACATACGTGTACATATTGCATACGACCTCAATAAGTGATCAACAATCACATGTCCAAACAAATAAGTGATAAAATATCACAAATTCTTTCCGGGAGTCAAGTTCGTCTCTCTGCTGTACGAAAGTACTGACCTGTTCACGGACTTGCTCCTGTGCCCTCATGCATCGAAAATCAAGTTCCTCATCAATAAGTGATTCTATCACATAGGGCTTGTTTTCAATCAAAATAAGTGAGAATCTCACATCTTATACGGTCAAACAGATGATAATCGGTATACTCACCGGTAAGATGAACCCTCGTGCATACCTTGATACGGGAATGTGTCGTGATGTGGATGAACACCGGTCGTTAAGTATAAATCATACATTAACGTATCCCCTCGCCATGATTACATCTGATAAGTTGAGCTTATGTGGACAACAATACCGATAATTGTTATAGGATGCTTGTCTTAATGTTATCTAAAAGAACAACGAGAGCGTTTTGGCATGACCGTACACTGATATGATTCTCTTACCCTCGAAACTCGCAAAAAGAATGTCTGTATATATTTATTTACTGCTTTCAGTCTTTACATTTGAAATATTCAAAAATACCAAAAAGATTTTAAGTGTGTTTTAATATAAACTTTATAAAAGTCAAAAAGATTTTATTTCTACTTTATTTTCGATCGTACGATGTTGGAACTCGAGTCTTCGTTACCTGAAACCTGAACGAAAACCGAAAATGACTAAATCTTCATAAACGGTCGAAATTTGCAAAGTGTTGAAGGTTAAAATTTGAAATTGATAAAATAATTTAAACTTTCAAACTGTCGGACGGTGTTTGTTTAAACAATGGTCACATGTGTGTCGTTTGCTTATGATATTCCAGGCGGTTGTTCTCATTACGCGTTTAGATTTCTTGCATGTGCAGATTCTAAAGGCTAGGAGAACATGGTCGATGACAAGCTTCGGAATGAAGACACGACGTGAAGGCACTCAAATGATGAAGATGATCGAGTTGCCGCTGACCATCATCAACACCACAAGGATCTCACTTCATAAAGAACAAGACTTTCACGAGCATAACTCAAGGGGGAGCTTATGTTAAGGGGGAGTTTGTCAACGCACTTCCTACCTGAACCATGGGAGTTTGTTGGTACACTTTCTGCTTTCAAGACGTGAAGACTTTGAAGATCCTCCGACATTGAAGACTTGAATAGAAGTCAAAGACTTGAAGACACGAGAACTTACAAGAATGAAGATCGAGACAAAGCAACAGCTGTTTGTTGATAAGCCAGACAAAGCTACAGCCAAGGGGGAGTTTGTTGGTGCACTTATGTCTGCACTTTGTCTGTATTCGGTCACAATGTAAAACGATGTCTTTGTTAGTCTGTAAGTTTGACCAAGTCAACCATCCTCCGGTTTGACTTGGCCAAACAGTCAACATTATGTGTGTAATTTGTTTGGTTCGAAGGATGGTCATCGAAGGATCACTTATATCCTTCGATGATGATGAGCTCGAAAGATGGACCTTCGAGAGATGGACCACGAAGGATCCCATCCTTCGTGGTACATGTTGATCGTTCGAGCTGTTACTGGTCGATAGATGATCCTTCGATCATGCTATCTGATCCTTCGACCGGACCAGCTGTGTTTGGGTATAAATACCCGTGTGTTATGTTCATTTCACATAGGTTGGACACTTAGAGAGCAGAAACACACACATACACTGAGAGAGAGTTTACAGGACTGATTTGTAAACATTGAGCTGTAACTGAACCTTTCATACGTTTAATACAAGTGGTGTTAATCGTTGAACTTTGCGTGTCGTGTTATTGCGTGTTCTATCTCGGTTTGCTATTTCGGTTGGATTCCGCACAACCGGAGTGGTTCGTATACAAGGATTAGGCGACTAGATCCTCCCCTAGCCGGACCTACAGGTTTAAGTGTTTCATGCGAGTCAAAGTTATCTACATCCAATGCATGTCGAGCTAATAAAGACAAAGCATCATCATGCGACAAACGCTCGAGAAGGTCTAGATGATTAAAACCTATCTTTTTGAGCAGTTGCTGCTTGCGAGTTGTCATGATTACCCTACTTCCAGTAGCACCAGAATGAAATGGACGCACAAGGTTTTCCCAGTCGTCATAGTTTTCATTCCACACGTCATCGAGTACTACTAAAAATCTTTTGTCCTTAAGTTGCTCTCTTAGAGCAGTTTGAAGCTGATTTGTATCTTTAAATTGTTTGTTTTCTGTAGCCACAGATTGAAAGATGGTTTCACTTATTTTAAAAATATCAAACTCATCAGAAACACAAACCCAAGCCATGAGTTCAAAGTGATCCTTCACCTGTGTATCGTTATACAATATTCTAGCCAGAGTGGTCTTCCCCACCCCACCCATACCAACTATAGGTACCACGATAAAATTTTTATTAGATGGCTCATCCTGCAACAACCTGTTGATCAGCTTCTCTTTCTCACCTTCTCGCCCAACAACATCAGATTCTAGCAAAGATGTTTCGTTTCTTCTACTAGTACCTTTTGGCTTTTCATCTTTCACAATCAAACCCAGATCTGACTTTTGTTTTTCTAGTTGTTGTAACTGGGTGGTAATACTATCCAACTTGGGACTCAACCTATGACTTAGTGAGAAGTTTGTGCAGCAAGTTGGGATGAGCTTTCTTACCTTGCTGCAGATGATTGATCCTGATTCTGGGGTCAGCTCACGATGCATAGCTTCGGTAGCCAAATCGTCAAGTACGTCATCGATGTCGTAAGCCAAATGTTGGAGACCATTCAGCCATTCTTTGACAGATTTATGGGTCATTTCCTTCTGTGAGGCATCATAAAGCAGATCTTGTATCCTGGACAATGTGCTCTTCAACTCCTTCAGTTCGTTGTGAATTCCCTGAGCTCGAGCAATTCGCTTGAAGGCTTCATCAGAAAGCTTCTGGAAAAGTACCTTGACGAGTTCATTTGCAAGAGCTTCAGCCATTGTTTATTGCAATTACTAAAACTGGAACTATGGATCTAATTGAAATGATGAGTGCATAGAAATAACAATTGTAACATAGTACAAAGATAAACCGTATCCTTAGAGAATAACTTGTGGGATAGTAACAAGTTATTCTATTCGTGTGATTATTATGGCAAACTTTTTTTCTTAAATATTCTTGTGCATGTTCTGGCTGGCAGACTTTATCGTCAAAATTAAGCAAAGAATTTTCTTTTTTGTCAAAGCTAAGAATGTGGATGTTGTAATGGGTTGTTCCTAAATTAAATAAATAGTTACTTAGTTATACCTTTAAAATATTCACTTGTTTGGACCAGAGATGCTATTCATGTTACCCAACCCACCCACTTTAGGACATCTACTATTAACACTTGAGGGATATATATATATAAAGTTTAACAACATTTTGGCATGATAACATTGTTTTGAATCTGTTTGAAACATATCTGTGAAGTGTCAACCGATACAAGTAGAGACCATTTTGAATATGCATCACATGTTGCTTGAACAACATTATTTATTGGGCAAAATGGATATATCAACTTTTCACCGCTAGAGGTGGTAAAATGTGTGGGCAGTGTAACGTGCCAAAACAGGTTATTTGGAAAAATGGATTAGTTAGTTATCTTTAGAGGATGTCACAATGAATCAGGTCTCATCCGAAAAATTAACATTTTGGTAATCTGTTTAAAGATATAAGGCTACATAAAAGTTTAAGCATATACAATAATGAAAAATAGATAGACCACATGATAGTCATGTAGGTAGATGCGATGCATAACTTGAAGTTTTCTATGTTGTGTTGGATTTGAATTTGAGAGAACACCCCGTAAAAACATCAGCAAAACGGCAAAAGAGCGCGTAGTATTTGAACAAAAGTAATTGCTATAGGTGTTAGTTTCGACTAGAGATGAACAACGAACGGGTATAACCGAACCAATTTGGAGAAATCGACCTGAACCGAAGCCAGTTGTAACCGATACTGTACTAAGCGGTTCGGTTTGTAATACAAACTGTAGGTTTGGGACCGGTTCCCATTCTCCACGCCAAAAACCGAACCAAACAGCTTTTTACAACGCGGTTTGGGAAAAACCCGTTCTTTATTAATAGAATGTTTTTTTATTGATTTTTTTTAATATTATAAAAAGCCGGTTTATTTTTATACTATAATTGTTCGTAAACTATAGAAATAATAAAATTCGTATCTTATATTTTTTCTTAACTCTTTTTTGTTGTAAAAATCATTTAAAAAAAGTGTGCAAGAACCGGAACCGAAACCGAACCGAAACAACTAATCATACGGACCGGTGTTAAAAACCAGCCATAAGACCGCCCGAACCGGGTTTAGGAGAAAGCAAATTTTGTTCATGATAATCCACCATTGACACCTTGTGTAATCCTTTTGTTAATCGAGAAATTATGTCAGACAAATATCCCATGTGTTATGTGTTAAAACTTAAAACCCCCAGAAACTTTCTTAACTCTTAAGACCCAACGGCAACAATCAGTATGTTTTATTATTGGGCCAGCCTCCCAAGCCCATTACCGTAGGCCCACAGCCCGCAAAGCCACAAAACCATTGTCCAATGATTTAAAATGTGCCGGCCACTTACAAAGATTTATTAAAGCAAAGTGTGTTTTTTTTACTTTTTATTATTGATTCTACAACTCAGTTTTGTTGGAATGAATTATGTAAAGGCCTGGTCTATTCGTACACGCCATTTTCTTTTTGCACATCCAAAGCTCCACGCTTTGGATGTGCAAAAAGACAAATGACCAGTGGAGATGAGTTTGTGTTGTTTTTTTTTTTAATACGTGGGATGTGGGTTAGTTTGGTAGTGTTTTTTTGGAGGAAAAAATTGTATTTGAGTTTTATTATTATTATAAAATCTTAGTATTACATATAATTCATAGTTGTTTTATAATTACGTTTTTTTACGTCATTATTTTTATAGAACGTATAAAATATAAGTGCGTCTTTATAAACTGTTAACCTAGTTTATTTTGTTAAATTAAACGAACACGTTAAATAAAATGTACAGAAAACCATAAGAATTAAACGTAAACAATCCAAAACCAACGTGATGTAAATAGAAGATTAACTGCAATATATATATATATATATATATATATATATATATATATATATATATAGAGGCCGGTTAACGTACAATACCTCTTATCATACATTATGTACGCGATGCCCACAGCCGTACGATCTTCAATCGATCAAACGCGGGCGAAACTAATTTAAATGATTAAATTAATCATTTTAATATATCTAAATCATACCAGGAAGGTTAAAAACGTCATTGCGAGGTCATAAATCTCTGTAATTGACCGATGATAGTTCAAAATCAAACCCTAAATCAAATTCAAAAACCTGAAAATCTTCTTCCCCAACCTCCCTTCGTTCCTTTTAGTGCGATATCGATAATAAGAACTACTAATTTGGGAGTTGTAAGGGTCAACCGGAAGAAGACTGACAATGATCGACCAACAATGGAAGAAGATGAACAGTAACACACACACAGATTTTTCACATGCGATATTCAATTTTCCACATGCGATTCTACACATCTCATGCCATTTTTCACATTACCCCATGCTAGCCATTTTTTCACATGCGATATTCAATTTTCCACATGCGATTCTACACACCCCATGCCATTTTTCACATTACCCCATGCCATTTTTTCACATGCGATATTCAATTTTTCACATGCGATTCTACACACCCCATGCCATTTTTCACATTACCCCATGCCATTTTTTCACATGCGATATTCAATTTTCCACATGCGATTCTACAGACCCCATGCTATTTTTCACATTACCCCATGCTAGCCATTTTTTCACATGCGATATTCCAATCTTCCACATGCGATTCTACACACCCCATGCCATTTTTCACATTACCCCATGCCATTTTTTCACATGCGATATTCAAATCTTCCACATGCGATTTTGTCCATCTACACACCCCATGCCATTTTTCACAATACCCCATGCTAACCATTTTTTCATATGCGATATGTATTGAATTCGCACCAGATCTGCACCTGATCAAACGGCTGGGATGATCGCGTACGTATCGTACGATAAGCGCATTTGTATTTTACTCTTTACCTATATATATATATATATATAGGGAGGGGCTCATGCGAGAACCACCCTTATTGTGAGAACCTTGAGAACCAATGTGAACACAACCTAAAATAGCTAAAAAAACATAAAAAAAACCCTAAAAAAACCTAACCCCCACCCCCCCCCCCCCACCCAAAAACCTAAACCCCCCACCCCCCCAAAAAAAACCTAACCCCCCCCCCCCCCCCAACCTAAAAAAAACCTAAAAAAACCTAAAAAAAACCTAACCCCACCCCCCCCCCCCCCAAAAAAAAACCTAAACCCCCCTCCCCCACCCCCCAAAAACCTAAACCCCCACCCCCCCCCCCCCCCCCAAACTAAAATGCTAAAAACTAAACCCCCAAAAAACCTAAAAAAATCTAAAAAAAAATCCAAAATTTTTTTTTTTGATTTTTTTAATATTTTTTAGGTTAAAATCGCTACTTTTAGAAGCCAAAAAAAAAAAAAAAAAATTTTTAAACAAAAAAAAAATTTTAACATTTTTTTTTTTTTTTTTGGTGCGAAAAGTAGCGATTTTAACCTAAAAAATATTAAAAAAATCAAAAAAAAATTTTTTGTGTGATTTTTAGCTATTTTTAGGCATTTTTGGTGTGTTCACATTGGTTCTCGCGGTTCTCGCAATAAGAGGTGGTTCTCGCATGATCTTCTCCCTATATATATATATATATATAGGGGAAGGTTCTATGCAGAACACAAAATATTGCGAGAACACGCAGAACACAATGAATCACCTATTTTTTCAATCTTAAAAACCAAAAAAGTAAATGAAAATGTTGTAAATGTAAAATTTATTGTTTCTTACACTATAATTCAAAACAAAATATGAAAAATTTTCACTTTTTGTATAACCTACACATATGTAGGTTATGTGTAGGTTAAATTACCAACATGTATGTAAGCTACGTGTAGGTAAAAAAAATATGGTTTTTTATGTACATATAATACACATATGAATGTAAGAAACATAAAATTAAAAAAAAAAACATAAACTTAAATCCCAAAATTTAGTGTTTTAGAGTTGTTTCTTTTTGTTCTCGCAATAGTTAGTGTTCTGTAATGATCCTCATCCTATATATACATATATATATATATATATATATAGGGAGAAGATCATGCGAGAACCACCTCTTATTGCGAGAACCGCGAGAACCAATGTGAACACACCAAAAATGCCTAAAAATAGCTAAAAATCACACAAAAATTTTTTTTTAATATTTTTTAGGTTAAAATCGCTATTTTTCGCACAAAAAAAAAAAAAAAAAAAAATTTTTTAAAATTTTTTTTTTTAAAAATTTTTTTTTTTTTTTTTTTTTGGCTTCTAAAAGTAGCGATTTTAACCTAAAAAATATTAAAAAAATCAAAAAAAATTTTTTGGATTTTTTTAGATTTTTTTAAGATTTTTTTAGGTTTTTTGGGGGTTTAGTTTTTAGCATTTTAGCTTGGGTGGGGGGGGGGGGGGTGGGGGGGGTGGGGGGGGTTTAGGTTTTTGGGGGGTGGGGGAGGGGGGTTTAGGTTTTTTTTTGGGGGGGGGGGGGTGGGGTTAGGTTTTTTTTAGGTTTTTTTTAGGTTGGGGGGGGGGGGGGGGGTTAGGTTTTTTTTTTTTTTGGGGGGGGGGGGGGGGGCGGTGGGGGGTTTAGGTTCATACGGGGGTTGTTAAGGATCTTTTACTTGCAGTGATTACAGTGGTAATCATGTATTGCGAACTGCCTCGGGCAGTCAACCCGCAGTCATTGGTATTGATGGGTCTATGTCGATAAATAACGTGCTTCATTTCACTATGTGTACGTGCTGGTTATGCGTAACGAATTCGAACTCTATATGCTATTATTAAACTTGTATGCTCACCTTTACATTTTATGTATTGACATTATTTTAACGTATGTGACAGGTGCTTAGGTTGCATGTTTGCTCTTTGTGCTGTGATGGAATCGGAGCTAGGAATCTGAGTCCTAGAAACCAACCAATAAATCGTTATGTTTAAATCTGAGTTGTCGGAACAGAATATTTGTTTAGTTTTGTCTGTAATAACTTGTTTTACTATTTGAGGCATGGTATGGGACATGCTAACTTAAATTGAATGGTAATGATAGTTGTTATGGAAACTTCTGGACAATCTGTTTCGCTCAGTGCCGCGCCCCGATGATTCCGCCATCGGTTGGGGTGTGACACTGCATATGTGCAACACTTTACCATTACCATATAGCCATCACCAATAATCTACATCCTGCACATGTGCATCACGTTACCATTACCTTATAATCATCACCAATAATATGTTTATCATTTATACAACATTCTTACACATAACATTTACCTTATTAAATATCACTTTTTTATCATTTCATTATTCACTTTTTAACATACTTTTCATATTCAGGAACATTCATACACAATGAAGCTGCTACCATTGCTACTAGAATTCCGGACCCCCCTAGCGATGAAATAGATTCTTGTTCCGATGATGATAATGATACTGATGAAGATACTTACGACGACTATGAAGACCCTACATACATAAATGTACATGAACAACCCCTTATACGTTCATCCAGACGTCATAATGCAACCAACCATCCTAAATTTGATTAAGTTCGTCGTCAAATATCGATCATTTTGTTTTATTGTTTGTTTTACATTTAGTCTGAACTGTTTACATTCAAGTTGAAACACTCATCTACGTTGAACTTGTTTACATTTATTTTGAAACGGCTATGTTCAATTTGATTATGTTGAATTATTGTTTACATTTAATTTAACATGTTTACATTCAATTTGACCTACATGTTTACGTTGAACTACTCGATTAAACATCATTTAAACTATGTATTCTGATATTATGATTACAAATTTCCAATGTTTATGATTGCATGGATGATGCTTTTTATCACTCAATTATTAAACAAAATCATATGTGCTTTAATTCCTGAACACCTAACATGTATTATTATTCTAAATAATGCAAATGTGCATATGACATACCACTTTAACATAACCTATACCAGTTCATTTCCATATACATTACCATCTGTGGATATATTACTACCATGTATACCAATTTCAAATTATGCACATGTGCATACAAAAACCTCTCTACCATACCAAATGTATAAACATATTACACATATGTATACATTTTCAAATTATGCACATGTGCATTCAATAACCTTCATACAATACCAAACAACCTATTACATCATCATCTACATTACCATCCATGGATATACTACCAACGTGTATACCAATTTCAATTATGCACATGTGCATACAAAAACCTTCATAACATACCAAACATGTAAATAAATTACCAATATGTATGCATTTTCAAATTATGCACATGTGCATTCAATAACCCTCATACGATACCAAACAACATAGTACATCATCAACTGACCAATATAACTAAACCATCAACCACCATCTAAAATTAACCAAATTTATGCATATGTGCATACATCATCTTTCAAAACACAAACTTGTTTGTATCACAATACCAGTCAATATCACCGTTAATACCAACAAAACAAAAAATAAGAAATATTGTTTCCACTAACCACCTACCTACAACACTCCTACTAATTACTGAAATACTCTTTATTTATCTTCTTCCCATTTGTTCAACCTCCTCCAGCACTCCTTCTACTTTGTTGGTTCTTCCTCTAACCTTTTTCCTAGATTCTTCATCCATCAACCTGTGCATGGAATCCTTTGCCAAATTCATAACACATGTGTCAAAAAAACAGAAACATACTTTATATAATTTTCATACGTAATTTTACACATGTGTATATTCAACTTTGTATTAACACAACTTTAGAACAAATACCACTTTGTATTAACACAACTTTACAACACATACCATCAACGTTGCTGCCCACCATATCGTCATTACTCTAATGCCTCATCTTTAATGTTGATTTTCCAACCTTCTTTTTCTTGTCCACACGCATTTCACTATCATCATGGCCCAATGTTTCATTTTCTTCCGCTTACTTGTCCTCCCTTGTATGTATTTTCCTATATCTACATCTGCATATTTACTTGTCCTCCTTTGTATGTCTTTTCCTATATCTACATCTGCATATGGTATAATATATGTGTTTAAATGAATGGCAACATCATTTAACATTTAACATAAAAACTAAAAATAATGCACATGTGCATCTCTACCCAATTGCATCGTTAAATATTAAGCAACCTATTTTAACTTTTTGTTTCAATATTACGTCCGTCACCGTCCTCCGTAGCATATCACATTCTTTTTCGATCCTTACTCTCTTTAGTTTATACATGTGCATCTTACTATACATCACACCAAAATACAACTAAATACCTTATTCAATGTCATCTGCATCAACATTAACTAACTTATTCACATGTTATTGCACACTATGCACATGTGCATATTGACTTATTATTACAATCTATGCACATGTGCATAACTACATATTACACAAAAATTACCTTAATATCCAATTCTGTTAAACCTATGATGTCAAAATATGCACATGTGCATAACTATATATCACACAATATACGTGTTTAAATGAATGGCAACATCATTTAACATTTAACATAAAAACTAAAAATAATGCACATGTGCATCTCTACCCAATTGCATCGTTAAATATTAAGCAACCTATTTTAACTTTTTGTTTCAATATTACGTACGTCATCGTCCTCCGTAGCATATCACATTCTTTTCGATCCTTACTCTCTTTATTTTATACATGTGCATCTCACTATACATCACACCAAAATACAACTAAATACCTTATTCAATGTCATCTGCATCAACATTAACTAACTTATTCACATGTTATTGCACAATATGCACATGTGCATATTGACTTATTATTACAATCTATGCACATGTGCATAACTACATATTACACAAAAATTACCGAGTAAATTACAAGTTTTGTCCTTTATGTTTGCATCAAATTTCAGGCGCTGTCCTTTACCTTTAAAATTGTCAGGCGGTGTCCTTTATGTTTCAAAATCTTGCACGTTATGTCCTTTAAGACAAACCCAGTTAATTTTTTCAGTTAAATGAAGGCATGTGCACTGCACATGAGGGTAGAACGGTCATTTCACCAACCTACTTGTCTTTCCCCTTTTATACCCTAATTTATAGATCCAGGTCCAACAAATTTCTTCATGTCAAAACTGGCATCATCTTCAACACCAAAAAAACCAGAAGCAATCTTGGATTGTATCTCCATCAATTTCTTCCCTGTTGCAACTATGTACCTCTGTAATTGGAATGTTTCTTCAAGAAAGTGCTCTAATTTCTTAGTTTCTTCCTTAGATTTTGCAGCTATACATCCCCTGCTGCTTGCATCTCGATCATTCCCATACTGTAGAAAGAAACTAATAAGATATAAGTATACAGATTTTCAAGCAGTCAAGTACACGAGGGCAATTCAGATCGGCGACATCACCATCATCGACAGCCCTGTTCAGATCGGCGAATAGAGAAACACCCCTGTTCAGATCGGCGACATCACCATCATCAACACCCCTGCTCAGATCGGCGACATCACCATCATCAACACCCCTGTTCGGATCGGCGAATAGAGAAACACCTCTGTTCAGATCGGCAACATCACCATCATCACCATCGAGTCTTTTCCGAGCCTCTCCTTCTGAGTACGTGTAGGGGATGCGGTGGTTGACGATTGTTGCAGGGGGATGCGGTGGTGGACGGTTGTTGCAGGGGGATGCGGTGGTTGACGGTTGTTGCAGGGGAATGCGGTGGTGGACGGTTGAATGCGGTGGTGGACGGTTGTTTTGGGGGTGAGAGAGATCAGATTTTTGGTGGGTGATGTTTAGCCCTAACTATTGGGTGTTATCAGAGTATTAAAGGGTATTAAAAGGGGGAAACATAAGTGGGTTGGTGAAATGACCGTTCTACCCTCATGTGCAGTGCACATGCCTTCATTTAACTGAAAAAATTAACTGGGTTTGCCTTAAAGGACATAACGTGCAAGATTTTGAAACATAAAGGACACCGCCTGACAATTTTAAAGGTAAAGGACAGCGCCTGAAATTTGATGCAAACATAAAGGACAAAACTTGTAATTTACTCAAAATTACCTTAATATCCAATTCTGTTAAACCTATGATGTCAAAATATGCACATGTGCATAACTATATATCACACAATACAAAACGAAGTTTGAATCGACAAATTATATAACATATAAAAGTACAAACGACAAATTATATATCATATAACATTATAAACGAATTATATAAACTTGCAAACAGTTTCTCGATTTATATGACAATATCTATATTACTAATCGGTCAACAATTCCGTTGGTGGCGGCGATTGATTCTCGGCGATACCGTTGTAGTGACACACTCATTGAATCATCTATTCTTATAATCACTGGACGAATTTCGGGAACTAACCTCGATTATATGACGAAATATGAAACATCTGCTGGTAAAATCTCAAATCTGAGATAAAATCTCAATCTAGATGCTTCAATATGGTGAACTGATGATGGTGAAGTGATGAAGATGCTTCAATATGGTGAACTGATGATGGTGAACTGATGATGTATTCGAGACGATGATGAAATCGACTGTAATCGACAAATTCTTGATAGATTCAGGTTGATAAATGTTCAAATACTTGGATGTAATCAGAGTTTGTAGATTGGACATGAAAGTTTGTATTAAATGTAGTTTAATTTTTGTTTGAAGTCCAATAGTAAAAGGGCAGCAGGTAAGCGGGTTTTTTAAAATTGTTTAGTATTTACAAAATTGCCCCCTGTTCACATTGGTTCTCGCGGTTCTCGCAATAAGGGTGGTTCTCGCATGAACCCTACCCTATATATATATATATCAGTTTGTACATACAAAACAAAAAGGTACAACTGAGTACATAATACATAACAAAACACTAAACAAACAAACTAAGGTACTAATCCTCGTGCGGTGGGGACGGTGGGAGGGGAAGTGGAGGCAACCCAGCAAGCTCTCGTAGAGCAACGAGCGTCTCGACGATCCAGTCAATGCGTGCGCCCTGGCGTCTGAGGCGCCGGTCGAAGTCCCGAGCCACCTCACGCGCTGTCGGAGGCAGGTCAGCGTAAACGTGCTGCGGGTACTGTGGCGGCTCAGGAGCTGGCTGAACTGGTGGTACCGGGATCTCCTCGACATGTTCCTCCTGAGCCGGATCCTCGAATACAGGCTGAGCCTGAGGCTGAGCCTGAGCCTGAGCCTGATCCTGAGGCTGGCCCGGGAACTGATCGAGGCCCAGAGCCTGTAGCTGAGCCTGCCGAGCGGCCTCCTGAACATGAGGAGGGGCTAACACTCCAGGCCTCACCTCAATAACTACCGGGATAACCTCCGGCACTACCTCCGGATGCCAAATCAGCCCGTCACGGCCCTTAAACCTCAGACCAACATCAAAGGTACGGGTGATCTGCATGCTAGATACTGACGCGCGGCCCAACCTGGTTGACGGGATCGGATCGGACAGCTCCGGATCATTCTCGGGCACGAGCCCTAGCGACCGTGCAATGGCGGTGATGTATGAGCCAGTGTGCAGCTGCCCGCGGAGCTGCCGGTGGTATGCACTGGCAAAGTAATCTGCCAGGCAGGCTGCTAGATCGCAGGGCTGGCTGCGAAGTAGGCAGTATAGAAAGAAAAGGTCACTGAGGTTGACCTTCTCCCTGCTGGTACCCCGCGGCACGATAGATGACGCGATAATATGGTGCAGGTATCGGTACAAGGGGTCTCTAATGGTGGTGGCCTTTTGCCAGGATTTCCCAAAGGGAACTCTGGAAATGGCCCTCCAGAAACTGATAAGCGTCTGCCTGTCCATCGCCCTAACCGCCTGCGTATATAAATCAGTATCAAGCTCGGGCTCTGTGTACAAACCTGTATGGACAGCAAACTCCCGCACACTCATCTGAAACTGCTGACCGGCGAAACGGAATGTAACCTCGTGGACTGGAAAATCCGGGTCCTCCACGTAATCCGCCGGATGCGGCCTGTATGTAAACGTAGAAAGAAACTCGACCGTAAGCTCAGGGTACGAGTCCTCCATCGCTATCTGAAATAGGCGCGACCAAGGAGTATCTAGTCCAACAATATCACGCGTCCGCACGGCCTCTCCCACGGTCTCCAGTAGGTCCCAGTCTATCCCTACATGCCCCCCAATCTCCACGGTGCGCAACCTAGCGCATCTCCTCGCCGCCCGTGACCCCTGCGGAAACTGCAGGTACGGACATAACTCTTCTTCCTCCTCTCCCACCTCTCCCACCCCTCCCTCAGCGTCCATATGCTCAATCTCGTCATCGGAATCTATCCCTGCACGTTTAAAAGATAATAAACAAATAATATTATTAAACAATTTAAAAAAAGATAATAAACAAATAATATTAAATAAAAAAATAATAAACAAATACTATTATTAAACAATTTAAATAAATAATAAACAAATAATATTAAACAAATAATATTAAATAAAAAAATAATAAACAAATACTATTATTAAACAATTTAAATAAATAATAAACAAATAATATTAAACAAATAATATTAAATAAAAAATAATAAACAAATACTATTATTAAACAATTTTAAAAAATAATAAACAAATAATATTAAATAAAAAATAATAAACAAATACTATTATTAAACAATTTAAATAAATAATAAACAAATAATATTAAACAAATAATAAATAAATAATATAAAAAAAATTAAACATGAACCAAAGCGCCCCGCTTTGGCCTCTGCGCGGCGCTTTGGTTCTTCGTTCTCAAAAACAGAACCCAGCCCCGATCGAAACCCCCCAAATCAAAACAAATTCAAACATAATAATTGAACCAAAACAATAAATGAAGTTCGATCGTACCTAATAGCGTTTGAAATATGGAAAAACACGATCGGGGGTTGAGTGTGTGTAATCGCACCTTTTGTGTGTGTGTTTGTGTTTTGTGTTGAAATGGGGGAGAAGCCACCCCGCTTCAGGTTAAACGAGGGACCAAAGCGCCCCGCTTTGGCCATAGCGGGGCGCTTCGGTTCATGTTTAAGGGCAAAGCGCCCCTCTTAGGTCAAAGCGGGGCGCTTTGGGCCTTTTTTAAATTTTTAAAAATTGTTTTTAATTCACAAACGCGTCGATAATAGTCTAAATTTTACGCTTTTTCCATTATACGTCATTTTTTAATATATATGGACTATACTGCAAGTTCCAGATCAAATCGGTTACGTGTGATGTATTATTCCATTATATCGTATCATTTTGGTTTGAAAGCACAAGTACTCCTATGAGTACTGTTATGTGTATCAGCCGCCTACCGTACATGTACATGACGTATTTTTTCATTAATTGTAGTATTATGATGTATATTGTCAGTTTGCGTCGTACAAGTGCGTATTGAATCTGATTGGGTCATGTCGGTGACATTCGGTTTTTAACGTGATGTAACACATATATTGAACAAACACAAACGTGATTATTATTAAACACATTTAACATACATATTGAACATATGGGGTTACATTAAGGTCACGGGGACGATACGTAAGCATTTCGTACGCGTTGATCTGATCCCTGTATAATGTATGCCAGGCTGCTGCGCGCTCTGTTATGTTCGCTGTCCAGAGTAGGTTTGGGGGAGGCATTGGATAACATCCTCCAAGCTCTACATGTATGAAATGCCCATCGTCGACGAACACAACCGCAACCACCAGGTGAGGTTGCTCAGCTTCGTTTGGCCCGCCCAGCAGAGGGAAAATTGTATCGTTCCCACGAAAGTCGAAGGTATGAACAATCACACCGTATCGTTGGGCAATAAGAAACCCCGTCTCAGGCATCGTCATGTAATTTTCGATACCTGCTCGTCCCACCCCCTTGAAATCGATCTGTCTAACCAGCGCATCATAATGTCCTATGTTTTCCGGATCGAAAAACTGCCTCCAAAGCGATTCGTTATTACGTAACTCCATTTTAAGTTGTTTTCGGATCATCAAATACGTATTTTGTTTCACTCCTAACCCAACAGCCACCGATCGAAACCCACAATGACCATCTGGTTTCACGTCCTTTATTCTCACGATGTATGGATGGATCACTTTGGGAATCTGAGATGCGTAGTTGCGGATCGCTATATCCGTCTTAGGACCGAGCTTGATCATCGGGAAATCAGGGTGTAGGTTGAGCGGTTTGGTATTCTTTTGTCTTCTAGAATCTTGGGATGATACGTACGAGCTGTGACGGGGAAGATCGTCTGAGGCCTCGACCCAAGTTTCTTCCGACGGAATGTACGAGCTTTTTCTATCGGCTTCAACCTTCCTTTGTTCCTGCGTTTTCAATGTTGGGCGACCACGAGTTTTCTTCAGAACAACCGGAGGTTTTTTGTTATTGTTCCCTGGATTGAGGATTTGCTGAAACTTTTCAAAGAAGCTCCTTTTCACTTGAGGGGGTGTTGGATCGATCTGTCGTTTCAATTTTTCAAATTCCGCGTCTACATCGATATCCTCTATCTTAGTCCTTGCAGGCTTGAAGTGAAGCTTCTTCCAGAACACGTCTATCAAATTGATACGGATTTGCTGACCTGTGGACGAAAACAAATTAGGTGGCAAAATCATAACGACAAAGGTCAAAAGTATTAATTACTGTTATTTTCTAACTTTTCCAAACGACAGGCACATGGCAAACCACAGCTGGTAAAAAGTTGGCAACCACAGCTTGCACCGTAGGCTCTCAACCCGTCTTCCTTACGTTTTAGTTCCATATTCAAAAGCTCAATCGCAAATATTGAAACCTTTCTGAGAATATTTGCAAGCATGGGATGATCCTTGTGGTGCTTCATCACTTTTCGGAGGCTTGTTTCAAAGCTACTACTAATCTCGGCGTATTGTCTATCAACAACATGATCAACATACAGTACAAGTTTATCCAGTGTGTTGCGATGACTTGGAAAGTGACTTTTTAGTGTTGCATGCATGCCCTCAACCCTGTTGGTCGTAGTTTGGTGAAAGTTAATAGTTTTGTTAATCCAGCAAGATACAAAGTTTTCACGGTACGGATCCAACCAGGATTTCATCAAATAATCAAAAACCTCTTAAATTAAAAAACGTAAATAGTCAGTTTTTGTTATTATATAAAATTTGAACATAATTATGTAAGAAATACTCACGTTCACGGCCATCTTCTTTCAGCTGTGCTTCAAGGTTTTCCAAGTTATACCTGTATATTTCCTCGGTCGTAGACTCGCACAATGTCCAAAATGTACGTACGAATTCTTTCCACTGCTTGTCAGAGAATTTCTTCTTGCTGTTCTTATTAATATTTTGTTGAATATGGAACCGACAAAGATACTTATGCGCTTTTGGGAAAACTTGTTCACACGCGTTAATTAGCGCAAATTCCTTGTATGCTAAAATCACGCGCGGTTCCATACATCCTACCAGCATAGACTTGATCCTCTGCAACACCCATAGGTAGTTCTCTAACTTCTCAGCGGAAATTATCGCACAAGCAGCCGTAAACGATTTGTTTGTCGACGTCATGCCTACGACCTGAACAAATGGCAGGTTGTACATGTTCGTTTTATAGGTGGCGTCAATCATTAGCACATGCGGGAAGGCACACCACATAGTGAATGATTTTTCGTGAACAAAGAAGACATCTTCAACTGCGTTCGATATCTCATTCGTGCGCATGTAATAAGTGTAATTTTTTTCGAGAAGATTGTTTTCAAGTTTTTGCATCGGAGACTTACCGACATTTTTTCCGGCGTTGATCTTCTGACTTGTCAGACCTTGTCTGTTGACTTATCCCAAAGCGCCCCGCTTTGGCCAAAGCGCGGCGCTTTGGATGTGCAAAAAGACAAATGGCCAGTGGAGATGAGTTTGTGTTGTTTTTTTTTTAAATAGGTGGGAAGTGGGTTAGTTTGGTAGTGTTTTTTGGAGGAAAAATTGTATTTGAGTTTTATTATTATTATAAAATATTAGTATTACATATAACTCATAGTTGTTTTATAATTACGTTTTTTTACGTCATTATTTTTATAGAACGTATAAAATATAAGTGCGTCTTTATAAACTATTAACCTAGTTTATTTTGTTAAATTAAACGAACACGTTAAATAAAATGTACAGAAAGCCATAAGAATTAAACATAAACAATCCAAAACCAACGTGATGTAAATAGAAGATTAACTGCAATATATATATATATATGAGTTTGTACATACAAAACAAAAAGGTACAACTGAGTACATAATACATAACAAAACACTAAACAAACAAACTAAGGTACTAATCCTCGTGCGGTGGGGACGGTGGGAGGGGAAGTGGAGGCAACCCAACGAGCTCTCGTAGAGCAACGAGCGTCTCGACGATCAAGTCAATGCGTGCGCCCTGGCGTCTGAGGCGCCGGTCGAAGTCCTGAGCCACCTCACGCGCTGCCGGAGGCAGGTCAGCGTAAACGTGCTGCGGGTACTCTGACGGCTCAGGAGCTGGCTGAACTGGTGGTACCGGGATGTCCTCGACATGCTCCTCCTGGGCCGGATCCTCGAATACAGGCTGAGCCTGAGGCTGAGCGTGAGCCTGATCCTGAGGCTGGCCCGGGAACTGATCGAGGCCCAGAGCCTGTAGCTGAGCCTGCCGAGCGGCCTCCTGAACATGAGGAGGGGCTAACACTCCAGGCCTCACCTCAATAACAACCGGGATGACCTCCGGCACTACCTCCGGATGCTAAATCAGCCCGTCACGGCCCTTAAACCTCAGACCAACATCAAAGGTACGGGTGATCTGCATGCTAGATACTGACGCGCGGCCCAACCTGGTTGACGGGATCGGATCGGACAGCTCCGGATCATTCTCGGGCACGAGCCCTAGCGACCGTGCAATGGCGGTGATGTATGAGCCAGTGTGCAGCTGCCCACGGAGCTGCCGGTGGTATGCACTGGCAAAGTAATCTGCCAGGCAGGCTGCTAGATCGCAGGGCTGGCCGCGAAGTAGGCAGTATAGAAAGAAAAGGTCACTGAGGTTGACCTTCTCCCTGTTGGTACCCCGCGGCACGAAAGATGACGCGATAATATGGTGCAGGTATCGGTACAAGAGGTCTCTAATGGTGGTGGCCTTTTGCAAGGATTTCCCAAAGGGAACTCTGGAAATGGCCCTCCAGAAACTGATAAGCGTCTGCCTGTCCATCGCCCTAACCGCCTGCGTATATAAATCAGTATCAAGCTCGGGCTCTGTGTACAAACCTGTATGGACAGCAAACTCCCGCACACTCATCTGAAACTGCTGACCGGCGAGACGGAATGTAACCTCGTGGACTGGAAAATCCGGGTCCTCCACGTAATCCGCCGGATGTGGCCTGTATGTAAACGTAGAAAGAAACTCGACCGTAAGCTCAGGATACGAGTCCTCCAACGCTATCTGAAATAGGATCGACCAAGGAGTATCTAGTCTAACTATATCACGCGTCCGCGCGGCCTCTCCCACGGTCTCCAGCAGGTCCCAGTCTATCCCTACATGCCTTCCAATCTCCACGGTGCGCAACCTAGCGCATCTCCTCGCCGCCCGTGACCCCTGCGGAAACTGCAGGTACGGACATAACTCCTCTACCTCCTCTCCCTCCTCTCCCACCTCTCCCACCCCTCCCTCAGCGTCCATATGCTCAATCTCGTCATCGGAATCCATCCCTGCACGTTTAAAAGATAATAAACAAATAATATTATTAAACAATTTAAAAAAAGATAATAAACAAATAATATTAAATAAAAGATAATAAACAAATAATATTAAATAAAAAAATAATAAACAAATGCTATTATTAATCAATTTAAATAAATAATTAACAAATAATATTAAATAAAAAATAATAAACAAATACTATTATTAAACAATTTAAATAAATAATAAACAAATAATATTAAACAAATAATATTAAATAAAAAATAATAAACAAATACTATTATTAAACAATTTAAATAAATAATAAACAAATAATATTAAATAAACAAATACTATTATTAAAGAATTTAAATAAATAATAAACAAATAATATTAAACAAATAATAAATAAATAATAGAAAAAAAATTAAACATGAACCAAAGCGCCCCGCTATGGCCTCCGCGCGGCGATTTGGGTCTTCGTTCTCAAAAACAAAACCCAGCCCCGATCGAAACCCCCCAAATCAAAACAAATTCAAACATAATAATTGAACCAAAACAATAAATGAAGTTCGATCGTACCTAATAGCGTTTGAAACCTGGAAAAACACGATCGGGGGTTGAGTGTGTGTAATCGCACCTTTTGTGTGTGTGTTTGTGTTTTGTGTTGAAATGGGGGAGAAGCCACCCCGCTTCAGGTTAAACGAGGGACCAAAGCGCCCCGCTTTGGCCATAGCGGGGCGCTTCGGTTCATGTTTAAGGGCAAAGCGCCCCTCTTAGGTCAAAGCGGGGCGCTTTGGGCCTTTTTTAAATTTTTAAAAATTGTTTTTAATTCACAAACGCGTCGATAATAGTCTAAATTTTACGCTTTTTCCATTATACATCATTTTTTAATATATATGGACTATACTGCAAGTTCCGGATCAAATCGGTTACGTGTGATGTATTATTCCATTATATCGTATCATTTTGGTTTGAAAGCACAAGTACTCCTATGAGTACTGTTATGTGTATCAGCCGCCTACCGTACATGTACATGACGTATTTTTTCATTAATTGTAGTATTATGATGTATATTGTCATTTTGCGTCGTACAAGTGCGTATTGAATCTGATTGGGTCGTGTCGGTGACATTCGGTTTTTAACGTGATGTAACGCATATATTGAACAAACACAAACGTGATTATTATTAAACACATTTAACATACATATTGAACATATGGGGTTACATTAAGGTCACGGGGACGATACGTAAGCATTTCGTACGCGTTGATCTGATCCCTGTATAATGTATGCCAGGCTGCTGCGCGCTCTGTTCTGTTCGCTGTCCAGAGTAGGTTTGGGGGAGGCATTTCTACATGTATGAAATGCCCATCGTCGACGAACACAACCGCAACCACCAGGTGAGGTTGCTCAGCTTCGTTTGGCCCGCCCAGCAGAGGGAAAATTGTATCGTTCCCACGAAAGTCGAAGGTATGAACAATCACACCGTATCGTTGGGTAATAAGAAACCCCGTCTCAGGCATTGTCATGTAATTTTCGATACCTGCTCGTCCCACCCCCTTGAAATCGATCCGTCTAACCAGCGCATCATAATGTCCTATGTTTTCCGGATCGAAAAACTGCCTCCAAAGCGATTCGTTATTACGTAACTCCATTTTAAGTTGTTTTCGGATCATCAAATACGTATTTTGTTTCACTCCTAACCCAACAGCCACCGATCGAAACCCACAATGATCATCTGGTTTCACGTCCTTTATTCTCACGATGTATGGATGGATCACTTTGGGAATCTGAGATGCGTAGTTGCGGATCGCTATATCCGTCTTAGGACCGAGCTTGATCATCGGGAAATCAGGGTGTAGGTTGAGCGGTTTGGTATTCTTTTGTCTTCTAGAATCTTGGGATGATACGTACGAGCTGTGACGGGGAAGATCGTCTGAGGCCTCGACCCAAGTTTCTTCCGACGGAATGTACGAGCTTTTTCTATCGGCTTCAACCTTCCTTTGTTCCTGCGTTTTCAATGTTGGGCGACCACGAGTTTTCTTCAGAACAACCGGAGGTTTTTTGTTATTATTCCCTGGATTGAGGATTTGCTGAAACTTTTCAAAGAAGCTCCTTTTCACTTTAGGGGGTGTTGGATCGATCTGTCGTTTCAATTTTTCAAATTCCGCGTCTACATCGATATCCTCTATCTTAGTCCTTGCAGGCTTGAAGTGAAGCTTCTTCCAGAACACGTCTATCAAATTGATACGGATTTGCTGACCTGTGGACGAAAACAAATTAGGTGGCAAAATCATAACGACAAAGGTCAAAAGTATTAATTACCGTTATTTTCTAACTTTTCCGAACAACAGGCACATGGCAAACCACAGCTGGTAAAAAGTTGGCAACCACAGCTTGCACCGTAGGCTCTCAACCCGTCTTCCTTACATTTTAGTTCCATATTCAAAAGCTCAATCGCAAATATTGAAACCTTTCTGAGAATATTTGCAAGCATGGGATGATCCTTGTGGTGCTTCATCACTTTTCGGAGGCTTGTTTCACAGCTACTACTAATCTCGGCGTATTGTCTATCAACAACATGATCAACATACAGTACAAGTTTATCCAGTGTGTTGCGATGACTTGGAAAGTGACTTTTTAGTGTTGCATGCATGCCCTCAACCCTGTTGGTCGTAGTTTGGTGAAAGTTAATAGTTTTGTTAATCCAGCAAGATACAAACTTTTCACAGTACGGATCCAACCAGGATTTCATCAAATAATCAAAAACCTCTTAAATTAAAAAACGTAAATAGTCAGTTTTTGTTATTATATAAAATTTGAACATAATTATGTAAGAAATACTCACGTTCACGGCCATCTTCTTTCAGCTGTGCTTCAAGGTTTTCCAAGTTATACCTGTATATTTCCTCGGTCGTAGACTCGCACAATGTCCAAAATGTACGTACGAATTCTTTCCACTGCTTGTCAAAGAATTTCTTCTTGCTGTTCTTATTAATATTTTGTTGAATATGGAACCGACAAAGATAGTTATGCGCTTTTGGGAAAACTTGTTCACACGCGTTAATTAGCGCGAATTCCCTGTCTGTTAAAATCACGCGCGGTTCCATACATCCTACCAGCATAGACTTGATCCTCTGCAACACCCATAGGTAGTTCTCTAACTTCTCAGCGGAAATTATCGCACAAGCAGCCGTAAACGATTTGTTTGTCGACGTCATGCCTACGACCTGAACAAATGGCAGGTTGTACATGTCCGTTTTGTAGGTGGCGTCAATCATTAACACATGCGGGAAGGCACACCACATAGTGAATGATTTTTCGTGAACAAATAAGACATCTTCAACTGCGTTCGATATCTCATTCGTGCGCATGTAATAAGTGTATTTTTTTTCGAGAAGAATGTTTTCAAGTTTTTGCATCGGAGACTTACCGACATTTTTTCCGGCGTTGATCTTCTGAACAACGTTGTGTATATCTTTCGGAATAAGCTTTCTAGCCGGATTGTTTTTCGTCAGCGTTCGCCAGATACTTTGGTTGGGAATATCTTGCTCTGCCAGCTCCTTAACCAGTTTTGTATCCTCCGGAGAAAGCCTTCTCGCATACGCGTGACCCTCTAAGTTTTCAATAGGAGTGTGGTTATGCTTCGCCTTCGTCACCTCGATCCTCCAAACACTTCCGGATGATTCCGAAAACCCGATCATCTCGAACGGGCAGCCTATTTTCTTGCTACCCGTTTTCCTCTGTGTAGCTATACTCTTATGCTCCCCACCAAAACTACATTGAAACCAAATCTTGTAATTCTCTCCTCTTTTATTCGACCTCTTAATCACAATGAGGTAACCATTGTCTTTTGCCGTGTCTTGTACCCAACGCACCAACTCTTTACGTGACGAAAAGGTCTGCGTTGTATCAAACGAAAATGTAACCGGGTAACACCCTTCCTCATCAACAGACACATTCTCCGGCTCACCATCGTCACCGAGGTCCGAATAGACTTGATGTTCAAAGCTCTGTTTACAACCGTAACTGTGATTTGGATAACACTCTTGCTGTACAAATATGTGCTCGCCACTGTAACCGAAATTCGAATAACCTTGTTGTGCGTAAGGGTCCTCCACAGGGGTATTCAAATCCAGCGTCACCGTGTTATCACGATAACGAATGCCAGATACAACCTCTGCCTCCTTCAAGTTGGACGAGACCGGTTTCTCATACGAGTCAGAAATAGCGGTCCCCTCGTAAGAATCAGGAACCACTGACTCGTCAGAATATGGACCGAAAAGATAGTTGCTTAACCACGACATCGTTTTTCAAGACACGTAACTAATACAGCAAAACCGCGCGTTATTTTGAAGAAACACAAGTAATTTGGAAATCGACAAACAACAAAACCCCCGTATGTTGGTAAACAACATATTCAATAGACCCTATTCAATATTCAGTGCTTGATGTCTCGAACGCTAACTGTCTTGTCTTTATAAGTGAAAATTTGGTGTCGAAGCGCCGCGCTATGGCCAAAGCGCGGCGCTTAGGGTTAACGACAAACCTGGTAATCAGCTTTATGTCTCTCAAACAGTAACGCATGTCTCAAACGTCAATCAAAGCACCTTTTGTCGAGCATAGCGCCGCGCTATGGCCAAAGCGCGGCGCTTTGAGGTGTGAAAATAATTTTGGCCGTGTGTGAATAGCATGACCCTTATGTTAAATATATCATTTTATTGGTTGAGTGGGGTGGTCAAATGCCACCCACAAAAGTCATTTTTTTTAGCCAAATTATGATTTTTTTCCTGTTTAAATTTACAGCTTTACTATTAGTTTTGTTTTTTTTCCTCACAGCCAAATTAAAATTTTGTCCTCATTTCAAATTTATAGTTTTGCCATCATTTTTTTATATTTCTGTCAAATTACGATTTTCCCCCCAATGTAAAATTATAGCCATGCCATTGTTTTACTTTTTTTTCTTTTGACAAAACTATGGTAGTGTTTTGTTATGTTTTATTTAATTTTTTTACAAAACTATGGCATTGTTTTGTTTTAATTAGTTGACTCGGTGTAATTTTTATTCGTGTCTTACGGCTGTCTGACATACGCTCATTTGTCTTGAAAAATTACAGTTTTGCCCCCAGTTTAAAATTATATCATTCCATAATTTTTTTTTTTTGCAAAATCATGGTAGTGTTTTCTTTTAATTGGTTGACTCGACGTAATTTTTTTGAGACCGTGTTATGAGTAGTATGTACAAGTAACCGAAACATAGACACACATGTTAATGTTATGAAAGAAAATTATTCGGTTTAATGCCTCGCAACACGAGCATGGTAAAAACTAGTGTATAATATAATAACTAAACAAGTAATAATATGGGGTTCTCTTACTAGTTTATTATTATCACACCATCACTTTTTAATTTTATTATATCTTGTACTATTTCATCTATTGGCTAGCAATCACAAACCGCTTCATATATGTGGCTACGAGTCCATGTGATTAAACAATTAGTAGTATACTGTATACCACAACTCCACAAGGTCGCTTTTCTTTCATGAAAATGAATAACGGGCCATAAACAACCATTTAAAGATCAGGCCCAATTACAGACAAACTCACATCAAAGGCCATATTTAAATGTCAACCGACCAAGAACATCCTCTGGTATAATTATAGGGCTGTTTGGTAGCCTCTGAATGGTCATTAAGAGGCTACCTCTTAATGGAACCATTAAGAATTTTACCAATGAGAAGGTAGAAGAATGTGACATGTGATGATTTATCATAGGGCTGTAAACGAACCGAACGTTCAGCGAACAGTTCGTGAACCGTTCGGCGGGAAGTTCGTTTATGTTCGTTCGTTTTTTAAACGAACGAACATGAACAAGAAATTTCGTTCGATTAGTTAAATGAACGAACATGAACAGAGGTCTCGTTCGTTCGATTGTGTTCGTGAACGTGTTCGTGAACATTCGTTGATTTGCGTTCGTTTATGTTCGTATGTTTGTGTTTTAATTGAAGATCTTTGTACTTTCTTATATTTTCTTTGTACTTTTCATATTATTAAACTTTTATTTATTTTATTTCCCTAACAATTAAACTAGGAAACCCACTTTCACCTTGTTTACGCATCATTTCCTTTTCATTTCTCATTATTTACATCTACGAATACAATCGACATCCGTTCCACAATATGGGATTCAAGTTCGAGTGCTACTCTCTGGGCCATCTATCTTTATCCTTCGTCGCATTCACCAAATTTATTTTTGTTCGTTTGTGTTCGTGAACCGTTCGCGAACACGCTCATTTCCTTAATGAACGAACACGAACATAAAATCTCGTTCGGTAAGTGTTCATGTACCGTTCGTGAACACATTTATTTCCTTAACGAACGAACACGAACAAGGCCTTGTTCGTGTTCGTTCGGTTCGTTTACAGCCCTAAATTTTATCATTCAGAGGTTACCTCTTAACCATTCAGACTTGAGGTTACCTCTTATTCATTCATAGGTTTTAAACCATTAAGAGGTAGCATCTGAATGGTAATTAGAAGGCTACCAAACAGCCCCTATATTATATTATATTATATCTATATCTATACTATATAATAAAATAAACCACTTTAAAGACACTTGTCATCATATTAAGCCATCTCTTATATATAATTATTATTTTAGTTTAATCTATTCTAATTAATTATAAATAAGCCTTTTACTAAATATTATTTAAGTTAATATCTTATATTTTGAAGTCTATTTTTTGGATATTGGTTCTTCAAAGCCGTATGTTTAGTTAGAATCAAGATTTTGGATCTGCATTTTTCTTTATTAAGTAGATTAGAATCTTAATATATGGTTGTTTATGTGATTTGAATTTAGTTATAAATGACTTGATATATAATAAAAGAAAGAGTAAATTACGTTTTGGCCCCTATGGTTATATCACTTTTACTATATTAGCCCAAAATAATAATTTTTAACATAACTGCCCCCATGGTCTCTATAACTAACCATTTTGACCCATAAGTCTAGAGATCATGAGGGCCAAAATGGTTAGTTATAATATTATATTTGAACGTTTTTTTAGTTTGGTATCAAATAGATTTTACGAAACTTAAAATAAAATTAACTAATATTATTTATCATTTAATAAAAGGTTAAATTTATTGAGACTTCGTTAACAAATTTTGCAACAACAGAATAATCTATTTTTATCACGAAAACCAAACTTTGTATTAATATATTAAGTATTTTTATTTTCACTATACAAAATTACATTAACTCGACCCATGTAATACATGAGGTTTTTTTAAATATAACTTTTTATTATCTGATATACAAAATTAGATTTATTCAATCCGTACGATACACGGGGTTTTTTAAGGATATATATTTTTTATTATTTAGTACAGAAAATTACATATATTCAAACTGTGTAATGTGCATATTTTTAAAGATGTAATTTTATTTTTATTATTGGTATATAAAATTACATTTATTCAACCCGTGTAATAAATGAGGTTTTTTAAAGATGCATTAATTTATTATTTGGTAAACAATATTACATTTATTCAACTTGTGTAATATACGTGGTTTTAAAGATATAACTTTTTTATTTGTTATATAAAATTACATTTATTCAACCCGTACAATATTGGTCGTATAGATATAACTTTTTATTATTTAATATATAAAATTATATTTATTCAACCCGTACAATAAATGAGGTTTTTAAAGATATATTGTTTTATTATTTAGTATATAAAATTTATTTATTTAACCCCGTGTAATACACGGGGTTATAACAAAGTTATATTATATGATATGATATCATATCATATCATATTTCCAACACACACAAATCAAAAGGACGGCGGGAATAGTTGTGAAAGGTGGTTGGCCAAAAGTGGCGGCCACCTTTTTTTTGGCATATAATAGGTATTTATACTTTCTGTCAAATTACATTTTTATCCCAAGTTTGAAAATTACGATTGTACCCCCGATTTAAAATGAAATATCTCTTTTGTCTCTGCTTAAATTTACGCTTTTGCCTTCAGTTAAAAAATACGATTTTGGCCACAGTTAAAAATAAAATTATGGTTCTGGTCCCAGCTAGAGCCCTTTCAAATTACGATTTGGTTCCCAGTTTAAAATTACGATTTCGCCCCCTGTTCAAAATAAAATTTTACTTTTGCCCCAGCTAAAAATTACGATTTTGCCCCAGTTAAAAAGTTTCGATTTTGCCCTAGGAATAGTTCAGATAGGTGGTTGGCCAAAAGTGGCGGCCACCTTTTTTTGGCATATAATAGTTATTTATAGGTCTTGACAAATTACAATTTTATCCCAAATTTAAAATTATGATTCCCCCCCCCCCCCCTCGTTTCAAAATAAAAAAATTGTTTTGCCCCTGCCTAAATTTACAATTTTGCCCTCAGTTAAAAAAATACGATTTTGCCCCCAGTTCAAAATAAAAATATGGTTTTGCCCTCAGCTAGAGTCCTGCCAAATTACGATTTAGTACCCAGTTTAAAATTATTATTTCTCCCCCAGTTGAGAATAAATTTTTGGTTTTGCCCCCAACAAAAAAATACGATCTTGCCCTCAGTTAAAAAATTACGATTTTGCCCCCAATTCAAAATAAAAAAAATGGTTTTGCCCTCAGTTAAAAATATTATTTTATCTCCATTTTTAAATTACAATTTTACCCCAGCTAAAAATTGCAATATTGCCATCGTTTTTTTTGGCAAAACTATGGTAGTGTTTTATTTTACTTGGTTGACTCAATTTAGTTTTTATTCGTGCCAAAAAGCTGCCTAGCATTCGCTAATTGGTCCAGACAAATTAAATTACATGTTTGTTATCGTTTTAGTTATTTTTTTTATCATAACTATGATAGTGTTTTTGTGTAATTAGTTGACTCAATGTATCTTTTTTGAGATCGTATTATAAGTAGCATGCATAACTAACCGAAATAAATGTGTACATGTTATTAAAGTATAAAATATTTCCTACATCTACATTTACCATGGTAGGGAGTGTTTCCCTGCCATTGGTTGAAATGGGCGGCCGACAATAAACCATTGGACCAACCAGTTTATTATTTTTTATCCACTTTAAATTTACGTTTTTGCCCCCAGTTTAAAATTACGTTTTCACCCCAAGTTCAAAAAGTAATTACCCTGTTGCTCCCAGCTAAAAATTAAGAATATGCCCTCGGTTCAAATATTACAATTTTACCCTCCGCCAAAATTACGTTTTCGCGACAGCTCAAAATAAAATTATGTTTTCACCCTATCTCAAAATTACGCTTTTACACCAGTTTATTATTTTACACACACTTTAAAATAACGTTTTTGTCCCTAGTTTAAATTTACGTTTTTGCCCCAAGTTCAAAGTAAAAATATGCTTTTGCCCACAGCTAAAAATTACGATTTTCCCCTCGATTAAAAATTACGCTTGCACCCTCAATTCAAAATTACGTTTTTTCCCCAGTTCAAAATAAAATTATGGTTTTCTCCTAGCTAAAAATTACGAATTTACCCCCGCTAAAAATTACGATCTTGTCGTCGTTTTAGTTTTCCTTTCTAACAAAACTATAGTACTGTTTTTTAATTGGTTGAGAATTATTCGGCCATCGCCCCGAAACACGGGCAGGGCATCAACTAGTAAATATACAATTGCAAGTTTGATATACAGTAATTAAATTTTATTGGGTCCTATGTAATGTTGCTATTGAGCTATCTTTGTTTTTTTAATGTTTTCCTAAATACCCATTTTAGTTTACACCCAAACCAATAAATCTATACTACTATATTAAAGAAACTGGGTTTTCTACCCTTTTGGTCATTTTACATTGTGTATACATTTTGAAGCAACATGTACAAGAGTATTAAGCTATTTTCGAGGGGGCAAAATTGCACATTAACCAAAGATTTAAGACACTTTAGGGGCAATATAGGGATTTCGGCACCTATAATTAAGATGACATGTGAAGAGTCTAAATTGTTATTGCACTACTAGAAAACTAATTTTTTTCCTACAAAAGTTTCCTACAAATTTCCCACAACTGAATTCTTTTTATAATTTTCCTACAATTTTTTGACCAAAAAGAAAAACAAAAAAAAAACTAAAACGTTTCCACAAATTTCCTACAAAATTGCCACACAATAAGCATTTGTACCAATTTCGTCACAAAATTTCTAACCTTTTCGACAAAATTCCGACAAAAATTATAAAATTTAATATTATTTGTAACAACAACAAAATAAATAACTTAAAAAATATAAAATATTAAATTTGTCGGAAATTTGTAGCAAATTTACACCAGTTGCTACATATTTCCTACAAAAAAAGTTATTTTATTTGTTATTTATCAATTTTAGAAAAATAGATAATTTTAGAAAATAAAATGATAAGTTTGTCGAAAATTTGTAGCAAATTGACAGCAGTTGCTACAAATTTCCTACAAAACGGCTATTATTCAACAATTTAAGAAGAAAACATAATTTAAGAAAAATAAAATATTAGAGTTGTCGGAAATTTGTAGCAAATTTACACCAGTTGCTACATATTTCCTACAAAAAAAAGTTATTTTATTTGTTACTTATAAGTTTTAGAAAAATATATAATTTTAGAAAATAAAATGATAAGTTTGTAGGAAATTTGTAGCAAATTTACCGCAGTTGCTACAAATTTCCTACAAAACGGCTATTATTCAACAAATTAAGAAGAAAACATAATTTAAAAAAATAAAATATTAGAGTTGTCGGAAATTTGTAGCAAATTTACACCGGTTGCTACATATTTCCTACAAAAAAAAGTTATTTTATTTGTTACTTATCAGTTTTAGAAAAATAGATAATTTTAGAAAATAAAATGATAAGTTTGTAGGAAATTTGTAGCAAATTTACCGCAGTTGCTACAAATTTCCTACAAAACGGCTATTATTCAACAAATTAAGAAGAAAATATAATTTAAGAAAATAAAATATTAGAGTTGTCGGAAATTTGTAGCAAATTTACACCGATTGCTACATATTTCCTACAAAAAAAAGTTATTTTATTTGTTACTTATCAATTTTAGAAAAATAGATACTTTTAGAAAATAAAATTATAAGTTTGTAGGAAATTTGTAGCAAATTTGCCGCAGTTGCTACAAATTTCCTACAAAACAGCTATTATTCAACAAATTAAAAAGAAAACATAATTTAAAAAAAATAAAATATTAGAGTTGTCGGAAATTTGTAGCAAATTTACACCAGTTGCTACATATTTCCTACAAAAAAAATTTATTTTATTTGTTACTTATCAGTTTTAGAAAAATAGATAATTTTAGAAAATAAAATGATAAGTTTGTAGGAAATTTGTAGCAAATTTACCGCAGTTGCTACAAATTTCCTACAAAACGGCTATTATTCAACAAATTAAGAAGAAAATATAATTTAAGAAAATAAAATATTAGAGTTGTCGGAAATTTGTAGCAAATTTACACCGATTGCTACATATTTCCTACAAAAAAAAGTTATTTTATTTGTTACTTATCAATTTTAGAAAAATAGATACTTTTAGAAAATAAAATGATAAGTTTGTAGGAAATTTGTAGCAAATTTACCGCAGTTGCTACAAATATGCTACAAAACGGCTATTATTCAACAAATTAAGAAGAAAACATAATTTAAAAAAATAAAATATTAGAGTTGTCGGAAATTTGTAGCAAATTTACACCGGTTGCTACATATTTCCTACAAAAAAAAGTTATTTTATTTGTTACTTATCAATTTTAGAAAAATAGATACTTTTAGAAAATAAAATGATAAGTTTGTAGGAAATTTGTAGCAAATTTACAGCACTTGCTACAAATTTCCTACAAAACGGCTATTATTCAACAAATTAAGAAGAAAACATAATTTAAAAAAATAAAATATTAAAGTTGTCGGAAATTTGTAGCAAATTTACACCGATTGCTACATATTTCCTACAAAAAAAAAAGTTATTTTATTTGTTACTTATCAATTTTAGAAAAATAGATACTTTTAGAAAATAAAATGATAAGTTTGTAGGAAATTTGTAGCAAATTTATCGCAGTTGCTACAAATTTCCTACAAAACGGCTATTATTCAACAAATTAAGAAGAAAACATAATTTAAAAAAAAAATATTAGAGTTGTCGGAAATTTGTAGCAAATTTACACCGGTTGCTACCTATTTCCTACAAAAAAAAGTTATTTTATTTGTTACTTATCAATTTTAGAAAAATAGATACTTTTAGAAAATAAAATGATAAGTTTGTAGGAAATTTGTAGCAAATTTACAGCACTTGCTACAAATTTCCTACAAAACGGCTATTATTCAACAAATTAAAAAGAAAACATAATTTAAAAAAATAAAATATTAGAGTTGTCGGAAATTTGTAGCAAATTTACACCAGATGCTACATATTTCCTACAAAAAAAAGTTACAAAGAACGGGCAAACCCGTATGGGTTGTATCCGAAGACATGGAAAGAGATGTTTTTATGTCAGCAATAGAGGCCCAAGCTTATGTTTGTTACTTATCAATTTTAGTAAATAAAATGATAAGTTTGTAGGAAATTTGTAGTAAATTGACACAAGTTGTATTTACTACAAATTTCCTACAAAACAGTTGTTTGAAGAAAAAAAACATAGTTTGAAAATATAAAATGTTAAGTTTGTCGAAAATTTGTAGCAAATGAACATCAGTTAAGAAAGCAAGTGAGCGAGACGGCTATTCCATTCGAAGCTGCATCATCTTCAATTCACGAGTATCTATGTGTGTATGTGTTAGTGTATGTATATGTTAGGGTATATGCATGTGTGTGTGTATGTCGATGTATATGTAAGTAATTATGTGGGTGCATGTATGTGAGTACGTGTTAGTATATGCATATGTAGTATGTGTTAGTGTGTATATGTGTTAGTATATGTGTATATGTATGTGTTATTGTGTGTATGTGTTAGTATGTGTGTATGTGTTAGTATGTGTGTATGTATGTGTTATTGTGTTAGTGTGTGTATCTAATCCTATTATTCTAATACTATATTTTTTCAATGTATATTTTATAACGTTAATTTGTCATTTAAAAAATAGCTTATGTAATTCGTTAAGCCTACGAGACTTTTTTCGGCTCGTACGAGGCACTTAAATCCCAAGGGACGGTTATATATATATATATATATATATATATATATGTATGTGTGTATGTATATATGTATGTGTGTGTATGTGTGTGTGTGTATGTATGTATGTATGTATGTGTGTATGCGTGTCTGCGCGTGCGTGCGTGCGTACGTACGTATGTATGTACATCAACGGGAGGTCAACCACTGCAACAAGATCAACCATCACCACTCAACGACAATGACGTCTACTGTCATCCCCACCACAAGATCAACCGGAGGTCTCTCTCTCACTCGACGACGTCCACCATTAGGGCTGCAACGAATCAAACGTTCGGGCGAACAGTTCGTGAACCGTTCGGTAGGAAGTTCGTTTGTGTTCGTTCGTTTACTAAACAAACGGACACGAACAAGAAATTTCGTTCGTTTAGTTAAATGAACAAACATGAACAGAGGTCGTGTTCGTTCGTTTATGTTCGTGAACGTTCGGTAACGTGTTCATTTGTGTTCGATACCTCATTAGTGTTTTTATTTTTTATACTTATTTAAATACTTAAAAAAACTCAGTTGTATGATTAAGTATCTTGTTATTATGTGTGGTCAAGTAACCCATACCTACTTTAATACACTAGAAGTTGGATGTTTTAGTGCTTGACCCAAATCTACTTTAATACATTTAATATGTCCAGCTTTTTAGTTTAAACGGGTCAAAATGAGCCGAACCCACTTTAATACACTTATTATGTCCACTATTTGGCGTTTTCGGTACCAGTACTTTCAGTTTGGTATAGTACCAATATTTTACCAAATTTTACTTTCAAGGGGTTATTGCACGGACCTCCCGGCCGCTGGAGTGATCCCACTCCACAAGCTAGCTTAGCCCCATAGCTGCCTGGCGGTTAATACCTCATCCCAAGCCGAGTCTTTTTCCTTCTGTGAAGAAGGTGGCCGGTTGGTGCCGTGCCTGGACTCGAACCCGGGTCTCTATGAAGAGGAGAGGTGGGGCTGGCCAACTGGGACACCCCAGTTGGTTTACCGATACGATACTGTACAACACCATACAAAACATTTTTTGTACCGGTACCTGTATTAGCGATTTTCGGTATCGGTACATTCGATATACATCTTAATGGACCATAAGGGTTCGATTGGGTTATATTGAGTTCAGTCGAAGATAGAGTTGTATTCACCCATGTATTCATTTTTGTCTGTTTCCATTGATATATTAAGTGCCCATATCATACCGTTTTCGCAATGAAAAGAATCGACACCCCACCGAAAACCACCGCAAACTTATTTTTAGGTTCAGACTTGTTTAAGCTCGACCCGTTTTGAGTATTTTTCTAAGCCGTTTCGAGTATTAATATGTGTTTATGCGCAAATAATAATAATAATAATAATAATAATAATAATAATAATAATAATAATAATAATAATAATAATAATAATAGTGATGATGATGGTAATCCGTGTGCACAATCTTGATTAAATCTGACCGTCCATATGCAATAGATCCAATGGCTCCTGTTTTATATGCTCCTCTAAAGCAAAAAGCGGGGCATTTTCCCTCCTGCACATCTTCTTTCACTTTCCCCTTTTCACTTCTCAAACCTTTTCACTTCTAAGATTCATCCACCCTCTCAATCTCATTCCCCATTTCATCTCCTAAGTTTCTCCATTGCTAAAATAACATGCCCTAACAACCGCTGACCACACGCGAACAATCTGATTGGAATTTAACTCCGGCCACTGTCGAACAAGCCCTAACTGCCATCTCGAAATCGGTAACCCTCTTTTCTTTTTATGTCGTGTTAATAATTTTTCATGATACATGTCGCATTTTCTCTGTTAATGTTGTGTTTGGATTTGTTTTGGGTTGCTTATCGGCTCTCTAAATCATCAATGAATTATATTGATATGAGTTTTGCGGATTAAAGGATGAAGAAATAAATGGGGTATTGGTACTGTACAACCCACTCGAGGAGCAAAACTTTCATTTTTATTAGGTTTGTTTTGTAAAATAATAATAATACTGGTAATGTGTTAGTAATAGAATGAGATATACCAATCAAATTATAGATGAATGAGGCTTGATTTTTTATTTAGTTTGTAATGGAACTTGATTTGTTATTTAGTTTGTAATGTAATGAGGCTTGAAATCCACTAAACTATACATCGTAGGTTGATTTGTAATTTAGTTTGTAGTGAGGCTTGAAAATTGGTTCCGCAATTTAAAACCAAGTTTAGGAATGCCTCATATTTCACAGTTCACACTATTAGACACAATATATATTTCGATTTGTGGTATAAATTTGAATTTGAATAATTTAATAAATTTCAGAGGTTATATTTGTTATTCGTGATTTGTTTTTAAATATATTTCGACATGCGTAGGAATTTCCGACACTAAATTTTGGCCAGAAATGCATCATAAGTTGCGTAGGAATAATTTTTTTTTTAAATTTAATTGTCTATCTGCACCAAAAAAGGGTAACCGGGTTAATTTAAGAATACTCAAGCTCGAGCTTGGCTCGCTTATAGTTTTCAAAGCTAGAGTTGTGCTACACGGATCACTTAAATTAAATTATAATTGTATTAGTATATCAAAATTTATTATCTAGTTTACTTTAATCATCTTTTTACGTATAATAATTATTTTTACATTAAATAAAATTAATTATATTTTACAAATAACATCCTCAATTAAGCTCACGAGCATATTCAAGCTTTGGTATATGTGAAATCAAGCTCACTTTTAATTAGTAATCATCAAGGATTAGTGGTCTTTATATATAGGGTATTTGAATAGGAGAGGTTCTTGGATCATTTAGTTGGTGTAAGAATAAAGCCAATGTTGTTATTGCAGGTCCATTTAATTTTGAAAAAACAGGAGGCTTGCCCAACCTTCATCTTAATCCATATGCATGGACAAAGGTGATCATGTTTTTGAGTTGTGAAAACCAGTATGATATGCCACTAATCACTACATGAATTTGATCATTAGCAAGAATTGTAACCTTTGTTGCGGTTTTTATTCATATGTGATTAGGTTTCGAACGTGATATATTTGGACTCTCCAGCTGGAGTTGGATTGTCATATTCCGAGAATAAAACCGACTATATCATTTCTGGTGAATCATATGCTGGAGTTTAGGTCCCTATGTTGTCTTATGAAGTAGCGAAAGGTAAATCATCTATTAATAAATCCGAAGTAGCATAAGTTTGAGAAAATTATTTACCCATTTTGATATTTTTCAGGACTTGATGCTGGTGTTATACCCACTATTAACTTTAAGGTACATCCTCCTAAAATGAAGTAAACTGACATAATGATTATCGATTGTTATAACTTCAAACAATATAACCGCATCCAGAGACTATTGTCCACAACCCTTTCTATTACAGCTCATTATCTAATTATTCAAGCACCTGATATACATTACTATTCGCCGGGATTTAATTAATAAAAATGCAGGGATACATGGTAGGAAATGGAGTTGCAGATGAAGTGTTTGATGGGAATGCTATTGTTCCATTTGCACATGGGATGGGCCTCATTTCAGATGAACTTTATGAGGTACACTTTAACTTTAGAGGTTAAATATTTTATCATCAACCTTCTAATTCCAAAAGGGATTTTCTTATAAATTTTAAACCCAAAATGATATTTGTAAAATTTTGTCATAAAGTTAAAATTTGGTACACAATTTTGATAATTTTTGTCTCTTTGACTTGGAAAGTCAAACTGTATCTTTATGAACAGAGGCTGACCTTAAACACATGCAGGAAGTTGTCAAAGTGTGTGAAGGGAAGTATTACAATTCTACAAAACCCGATTGTCAAAGAGCGCTTTCGAAAGTTGACGAAGTAAACTTATTTTTGAATTATCATTGTTTTTTCATATATATAATTCTAGTGAATTGTATAACATCCTTGCTTATCTTGGATTTGAACTTGTAAATTCAGGATGTTGATGGTATAAACATGTACAACATTTTAGAAGCATGTTATCATGGTGATATATCAAGTAAAATTACCCTTGGAAAGTCAAACTTGCCAGCTAGCTTCAGGAAATTGGGTGAAACTGAAAGACCCCTTCCGGTTCGAACCAGGATGTTTGGGCGGGCTTGGCCTTTTAGAGCCCCGGTTAAGCCTGGTTACGTGACTTCTTGGCCTGAGCTTCTCAATGGTGCACCAGCTGTCCCATGTACCGTAAGTCATTTATGCAAAGTTACGTCAATCTAGATTGTGTTTTATTGATGCGGGTCAAATGGGTAAAACTAGAAAAACTAGGTTAAAAAAACATGTCAAAAAGTTTAAATGTCACTGAAACTAGGTTAATATGATATTTCATTTTTTTAATATGTATGTTTGTTTGTATTTTGTTATACGGGATTTTTACGTTGTTAGTTAGATTTTTGTAGTGTTGATCGACCTGTTCGGGTTGATATGTGATGATTACGGTTTTATAATTTTCAGCTTCAAAAAGTTCAGGCGGAACTAGAAAGAGAGCGTGAGGCTCGACAAAACATAGAAGCCCGTTTCGAACTATTTCAACAAGAGCGTGAAAAAGAGCGGGCCGACCAAGACGCATGGCGAAAAAATATGGAAGAAATGGTGAAAAACATCGGAAAGAAGTAAACAAAGCTCTCGTTTTGTTAAGTATTGGAATGTTGGATTAGTTTTGAATCAAAAAACTTGCTCTTAATTAGGATTTTTTTGTGTGTTTTGGAACTTTTGGAATGTTTTAGAATCTTGCTTGTTGCGAATGTTTTGGAATGTTTTATAATTTTGCTTGCTGCATTTTTGCTGCATTTTTTGGAATATTTTATATTTTGCTGCATTTTTTATACAAAAAATGGTTTTTTAAAATTCAGATTTGTTATTTTGTCACAAATCTGCCGCAGAAGAGTTTTGTAGTTTGTAGGAATTTTGTCGTAGAAGAGTTTTATAGTTTGTAGGAATTTTGTCGCAGAAGAGTTTTATAATTTGTAGGGATTTTGTCGCAAGAATGTTTTTAACTGTTTGTAGGAAATTTGTAGCTACATTATTTTTTAGTTGTAGGAAATTTGTCGCAAACTGTTTTGAAAACTTTGTAGGAAATTTGTTGGAAACCGTTAGTTTTGTAGATAATTCGTAGCAAATTGTATAGAGAAAATTTATAAATTTGTAGGAAACTTGTCGCAGAAAAGTTTTATAATTTGTAGGAATTTTGTCGCAGAAAAGTTTTATAATTTGTAGGAATTTTGTCGCAAGAAAGTTTTATAATTTGTAGGAATTTTGTCGCAGAAAAGTTTTATAATTTGTAGGAATTTTGTCGCAAGCACGTTTTATAATTTGTAGGAATTTTGTCGGGAAAATAAAAAATTATGAATATTTTTTAATAATGTTATTAATTTTAAAAATAAAATATCATAAAATAATATGAATTTTTTTGTAGGAAATTTGTAGGTAAGGCCAATTTCAGACAAATTTACTACAAATTTGGTTGTCACAAACTTGGCAATTTTCTAGTAGTGTTGTTATTCTAAATATGAATTAAAGGAATTTAATGTTAGCCACAAACACAAACAAACGTTTTGCTCCCCTTGTGAAACTCCATGGAAGTCTTGTTTTAACGGCAAACTATAAAATCAAAATTCAGTGTTTATCATTGTGAGCTATAAAATCAAAATTAAATGTTCATCATTGTAAAGAACTGAAAAGTCAAAACTGACCAATGACGAGTCCTTTAAAGTCGATTCCTAGCTCCAAATGCTTTGTACAACACAATATTCTTTCTCTAATCCTAAAATCCTCTCACCCTCTTTTGACTCTTCAGCAACGATCCGGTGAGGTTTCAAACCATTGAACGCCCACTCAACATCAACTTGGAGCATCCACTGGACCACTACAGTTCAGTTCTCCACCACCCATCTCCTTCCACAGCCACCGTAGGGTCTTGCCGTGTAACGTTTGACGTCTACAATTGAGGCTTTTGTTTTCGCACTTCAAGATAAAGGATTGATCTTTTATATAGGCACACACACAAGTTTGTACATACACACGGTTATTAAACAAAAATATTGTTGACGTCAAAAAATTTCCAGCAACTTGCTCGAATGAGGATGACAACCTGAGTTCTTGAATTTCTTCATATTTTGTTAGTTTCCAAGTCAGTGTTTATACTTTACTCATACTTGATGTTAACTAAATAATATATGCATACTATTTTATTTAGTATAAACTATTTTTATATTTGAAAAGAGTCTATGTAAATCCTTATGGAATTTGTTAAACTAGAAAATTAATTAGTTTTATATATGCAATTTGTTAGGTCAATTAAATCCTTATGGATTAATTTTCTTTTTGAAATACATGTGATCTCTAATTATTAAAAGAAAATAAAGGATAAATAGTTTCAGACGAAGATTCGCATTAAGTTATTATCGGTTAACTGAAGTAGATGGTTTCTACTTCTTAATAATGAGAATGATTATTAGGAATTTCGGTATAATAATAACTCTCAAAGGATCCTCTTGATCTTTTAGTAAAAGAAGAAAAATTATGTTATAAAGGTAAAGGAATCAGAGAGTTTTAACACGTTTAATGATTCCAAACTTTAAGATGTTTGCATGTTTTTTGGCGGACTGTGGTTGCATACGTATCACTCCAAATAAAAACATTAGAGTTTTGAGAAACCATTTAAAAAAATATAACCACATTTTCACAATCCTATATATGATATTTTCGTAATTATGGTACCACTTCATTTCACAACTTAACCCATTGGGAATACAATAATACATATGCTTATAGTGCTTACATGTATTATTACGTTAAATACGTATGATATGGTTTAGACGTTCAGAATGAAACCTTTTTGGGTAATTAAAATCTTAATTGGTTATCAATGCTATTAAGAATGTGAAACCTTTTGGGTTGTCAAAATCTTAATCATGCAGACCTAACTTAAACAATTGTTGAAACAGTGCATTTTTTTTAAAGTTAAACCTTTATTCACAACAGACAAACAACACAACCAAATTACATTCTAACTACAGAAATTAACTTACACTCATTCGATTCAAAATAGAAGCAAATTAACCTATTCAATTCCTTTTATACCTGGTGTTATTACTGTGGAGAAAGTAATTAAGAAACACGCATCCCTTCTTTTTTTTTATTCCCATTTCACGCATAATCTACGCTTTTTTCTTATCAAAGTAGATGAGATCATGCTTCTTTTTTTATACCCATTTCACGCATAATCTCCACTTTTTTTCTTACTTCACACGCCACCATAATGAATAACCTACAAACGTCATACACACACCACAAACCTCAACAAAAACTACGAGGCGACAAAACAGACACACCCGCCGCAACGCGCGGGCATTCCCACTAGTATGATGTAAAACAAATTCTAGAAGATGTTGCTATAGTTTTTATTTTCAAATAGTAAAGTAATTTCAAATAGTGATGTAACTAGGTTAGAACCTCGTGTATTACACGGATTGAATAAATGTAATTTTTATATATTAAATAATAAAAACTTATATCTTTATGAACCTTGTATATTGTACGGGTTAAATAAATGTAATTTTATATATCAAATAATAAAAAAGTTATATCTTTAAAAACCATTTGTATTACACAGATTAAATAAATGTAATTTTGTATACTAAATACTAAATACTAAAAACGTTGTATCTTAAAAAAAACCCGTGTATAATCGGGTTGAATAAATCTACCAAATAATAAAAAGTTACATCATTAAAAACCCCGTATATTACAAGTGTTTAATAGATATAAAAAAGAGTTATATCTTTAAAAACCATGTGTATTACACATATTAAATAAATGTATTTTTGTATATTAAATACTAAAAACGTCGTATCTTTAAAAAACCTGTGTATAGTCGGGTTGAAAAATCTACCAAATAATGAAAAAATTATATCCTAAATATATGTAATTTTGTATATTAAATACTAAAATCGGCATATTTTAAAAAAAACCCGTGTATAGTCGGGTTGAAAAATCTACCGAATAATAAAAAAAATTATATCCTTAAAACCTCGCGTTTTACTCGAGTTGAATAAACATAATTTTGTATACCAAATAATAAAAAAATTATGTTTTTAAATAATTAGGATAACATTTAATATTAATTTATTATTTATATATTTAATATAAGATAAGTAGATAAAAGAGGTATTTGTTTTAAAAATATATTAAATTAACAATTTAGATTTGAGGATAATATTTTCTTAAAGTATGATAAGATTCAATATTAATTCATTATTTATTTATTTAGATAAATCTAAATTTGAGGATATCTTCAATGAATGACACGTGTCCAAAAGTTTGTTTCTTTTATTATAGTAGTTAGATATTACGTTAATTGATTATACATAAGAAAAAGTTTTTTTTGAGTGTTTAAAAAAGGGTTTTACTGAAAAGTTTTTATTGAAAATATAATTTATTTGGTTGTGATAAAATTTAACTTTTATTATATAAGGATTTTTCACATGTAAGATTAATGATACATCAATTATTTAATAGAAGGGTTTATTTATGCCTATGTTCCCAAAATAAAGTCGGTCAATCTTTACAATACCCAATTACAAAGCTGAAGCAAATGGTGGTCAATTACTTTTTCCTTTTTTAAGTTTTTTAATTTTTTTCTATACATGTTATCGCGTACTTCACCTTTGCAGTCAAGACCGTGTTCGAGTCTCACTCCTCTCTACTCCTCTACTGTAGATAACTTCCTTTAGTATTGAGCCGGTAACTATTTGTAATGTTCGTTTATGTATGTTAAAACGAATGTTCTAGCTAAGTTTCTACATATCTATACATATTTTCGTACAATTTTCAAACACCTTTTACACTCACCCGTCGTAACCCACGGGTCAACCTTGTAGTTTATAACATTAATATGTTGTTTGAGACCAGAGCTTAAAAACCTATACTAAACCTTTTGTTTTTGTCTTCACATTATTTATAACATTAATATGTTGTTCACGACACATATATCATTGGTTAATGTTTTTAGTTGGTGAGGTTGTAAAACTAAAATCACAAATTTTATTCAATTATTTCAATAACAAAACAATTATACCTACCAATTCAATTCAACCATAAACAAACCCTAAGGGGGAGTTTGGCTAAGCTTATGAAACTCCTTATTGATTTTTTGAAAAAGTCAGGATGTAGTGACTTTTTTGAAAAGTCACTTTTCTCCTCACATACATCCTAATTGCCAAACATTTTTTTGAAGCTTATGACTTTTCAAAAAAGTGAAAAACCAATAAGTCAATAAGATGTTTCAAAAAGCTTAGCCAAAGATGCCCTAATTTCACAATTTCCATCATTTGATTTGTTTCATCAAAATTCAATCCATCATACCCACAACCCTACACTGATCCATCATTTGATTTGTTTCATCAAAATTCAATCCATCATACCCACAACCCTACACTGAAGTTAATCACACAAACTCGATAAAGTTGATTATCAGATAATCTTTTCCAGTTTTTGTTCTCATTAATCTATGTCTCCATCTGCAGTGGTGTGCTTCATAGCCCCACCACCGGTTTCTAACCCACTTCGTAACTTGGTTAATTATCGGCGATTTTTAACCGGCCTTGGTTTTTGTACCTTGAAGTTGAGAGAAAAAAAGATTGTTTGTGGGAATTCTTTCTGGGTTTGTAAGAGGATGGCTGCAGGGAGTGATGAACATGTTGCTCCTGCAGTTTCTGCTTTGGAACAGGAAGCTTTGATTGAAAATGGTGGTGTGGCATTTCATCAAACACTTGGTGGGCTGCACGCTGTTGTTAATCTTCTGGTGGGTGTGTATTGTTGTTTCTTTCTTGATTGATTGTGAATTTCTCAACAGTTTAGAAGTTTTAGACTAAGTGTAGTGGGGCGACCTGGGGGTGGGAGTCGCCCCATATCGCCTGGAACACCGCCCCCGGGGGCGACTTGGGTGGCGACCCCCCCTTGCCCAACCTGTTCTCGTCGCCCACTCAACACACAATTTGAAACATATAGCCGTTATTCCAACGGATATATTGACATTTTTATGTTTTTTTTTTTTAACCAAATTACTATATATATATATATATATACATCTATCATACAACACAACACACTCTAAAAAATATACAACACAACACACTCTAAAACTACATTCTTTCAACATAACCATTTTGTTTTTTTGGAACCACAAATGGAGTTCAACGTCCCTTCGTCATCCTCGTCCGACGACGATACAACTTCATCTAGTTCTTATGAATTTGAAGAAGCCATCAACGAGGCGGTAATGACAACGATCAATTTAATGGTTCACGTTGCTAGCGAGGACAATGAAACGGATGACCCACTGATTAGAAGAAGAAATTATATTATGCGGGATCGTGCCGCAGGACAACAACGGCTGATGCAAGACTATTTCGGGGAGGAGCCGGTATATGACGCGAAGATATTTAGACGTCGCTTTCGCATGAGTAAACGTCTATTTACCCGTATTGCAAACGACATGGAGGAAGATTATGATTATTTCAAACAAAAGTATGACGCTCGTGGGTATCTTGGCTTTACTTCGTTACAAAAGTGTACTGCGGCCATCCGACAACTTGCATATGGCACAAGCGTTGATTCATTTGACGAGTACCTGAGAATGTCTTCCAAGACTGCGCGAGACACACTCATACACTTTTGTAAAGGTATATTTAGTAAATTTTGTTTTCAAATTTTTTTATATATTTAACTTTAGCGTCAATTTTTTTATATGTTACTGTCAATGTTCGTATACATATTTAAATTAAATTTATATAGGTGTGATTGAGTTGTATGGGCCGGCTTATTTACGACGTCCGACTTGGAGTGATCTCCAAAGGATGTACGAAGTGCATGAGCACGTTCACGGTTTCCCCGGTATGATCGGTAGCATGGACTGCATGCACTGGAAGTGGGAACAATGCCCTACCGCTTGGCGTGGTACACATACTAGAGGCGACATTCGCAAACCGTCGTTAATATTGCAGGCGGTTGCATCTTATGATCTTTGGATATGGAATGCATATTTTGGTCAACAAGGTTCTCACAACGACATCAACATGTTTGAGTCTTCGCCGGTTCTCGAAGAGATTATAAACGGGTTGGCACCAACTTCAGCGTTTTATGCGAGCGATAATTACTACAAACGCGGATATTATTTAACTGACGGTATCTATCCGGAGTACGCAATGTTCGTAAAGACGTTCACCGAGCCTATTGATCTTAAAAGAAAATATTTCACGAGAAAACAAGAATCAGCAAGAAAAGATATCGAGCGAGCGTTTGGAGTTCTTCGAAAGCGATGGCACGTCATCAATTATCCAGCAAGATACTGGACAAAGGAAAAAATGCATGACGTCATTTACACATGCATTATTTTGCATAACATGATATTGGAAGACGAAGACAAAGCCATTTGCCAAGATTACAATGAGAATGACCCTTCATTGTTCCCGGAGTATTGGACACAAGAAGTATCATCGAAGACACGACTCGAGAACATAATGGATATAAAGAATAGACAGAAACACACCATGCTTATGTATGACTTGATTGATCACCTATGGGACAACAAACAACCAGGATACGAGGCGGAACTCGTTAACGAGGATGAAGGAGATAACGAGGATGAAGATAATAACAATGTAGTCGACCTCGACCTAAACGAGTACGTTAGTGACGATGAGTAGTAGATGTGTATTGATGTATGTTTTTTTAGTTGATGTATTTTTTTTATTTTGGTTGAAGTAATTTTTTTTTTAGTTGATGTATTTTTTTATTTTGGTTGAAGTAATTTTTTTTTTAGTTGATGTATTTTTTTATTTTGGTTGAAGTAATTTTTTTTTAGTTGATGTATTTTTTATTTAGTTTTATCAATACTTTTATAAAAAATAGGATTTTTTTTATATCTTTTACATAAAAAAAGACAAAATAAATGGGTGCCACGTGTCGCAAGACGCCCCACCCAGCAAGGTTGCCCCACTACCCCTTTTTTGGTCAAAATCCTCTTATGTGACGTGGCGCCACGTGTCGCAAGACGCCCACTCAACAGGTTGCCCCACTACACTCAGTCTTAGGATTAGTTGTTTACAGAAAGTTTATGTTTTGACTTTTGGGTGTCAATTTGATTAGAGAATAATATCTGTTTACTGAATCAATACAAACATTTAGGTTGCAACAATGTCCAAATGCACCCAGTAAATATCTTACTGAATAATGGTAGGGTCTCGGGAGGGTGGGTCGAGGGCAAACCTTTCCTCTATCGTAGGAGACACAAGGGCCGCTTCCATTAAGACCCCGGCTCAATTTTGTTGTTGCTATTTGGTATATGTATAGGATTTCGTTGTTGTCATTGTGTTGTTGGCTAAGGTTAAAGCAACAAGAAAAAAATGTTTTAAATAAAATTAAGAATTTTCGCATCTTATATATATGGTGATACTAAAACACTATGCAGCTAATATCGGTGATATATCGGTCCCTTAGTAAAATGCCGGTGTCAAATATCGGTACCGATATTATCGGCGATATTGACCGATATATCACTGATATTTGACCGATATAACCGATATATCACCGATATTTGACCGATATAACCGATATATCACCGAATTATTGGTGTTAAGTTGCTATATATATAAATTCTGCATTATATTAAAATTACCGATATCCCATCGATATCTCACCAAGATAACCTATATTTCAAATATCGATCCTTGACCGATATCCAATATTTTACTGCATTAACTGCATGGCTAAAACATTCATAATCAATATCCCGCCTCAACGCGCGGGCTGGTGTCAACTCGTTATATATATATATATATATATATATATATTGTTGACAAGGGATGATGAATAGTAACTTTAATTTTTATAATAATATATAGCTTTTCATTATTTTATTATTTAATATCTTATAATAGTTTATTATTATATTTACTTTTAATAACATATTTTTAATTTTTTCTTTTTAAAACAAATATATATTTCCTTTACCATTTTTTAATAATTGTTTTTTTTCTTTTTTTTTAATCATATATTAATTTATCAATTAATTTGATACTTCTTTATTAATTTACGTTATAATTTTTTTCTAAAAATTTAAGTACGTAGTTGTGCTTAATTTTTTCTCTGACATTCTATTATAAGTTTTGTTAAAAACGAAGTTGTACTCAAAATAAAATATTTATTTGGTATCATAAAACAGTACGATAATAAACTAAATCGTTCTAATGGTTTGACTTTCTAAACAAAATGGTTTATTTTCAAATCACGTTTGTTTTACATTATCATTTACTCAGTTTCACCGCAACGCTTGACGTCAAAAAACCTAGTATGACATTATGAATAAAAATGTTTTATCATTACAACAAACATAAGTAAAGTCGACCCATATATGATCAGGTGCTTACATTAAAATTCAAATTATATAAAAGCACATCAATTCACACATGTTTGTGTTTGTGTGTATATGTTGTATGTTGTTGTCAAAGTGATTTGTATATATAGGTGAGTATTTTATATTTCCCATAAGAGTGGGATTCTCCCGCGCTTCGTGGGGAACTTGTATCAATCCGGTTCGTTATGGTATCGGTACTCGCCGTATCAACCAAAAGAAAAAGAAAAGCCATAATGTGCCAAAAAGGATATCGACACGTGTTTAAATTGATCGAAAACCATAAAACAAATATCAATGTTGTTCGATCCAAACGGGTTCAGTTCATCACTCGTATAGTTTACGATACCAAAAAAAAAAAAAAACTTTATATTGAATACAATTCAAATCAAACTAAAGAATACAAATTATTTGAGAAAAAATCAAATCAAACTAAATAATAAATGAAGTATATTATTAAAAGCTTAAGAAGAAAAACAATAAATTAGTTGACACAATAACGAGAATCTTTTAAGGAATTGAGATTTTTTTTTAACGACAAACAAATCAATCCCGAACACTCTCGTAGCACCCACTGGACAAACGGAGTACTCCGAGAGTAACCCGATTGGTCCACCACCAATTCCGAGGAAAACCCGGTAACCCACCCGTCCGTAGGCATGACGGTAAATTACCAGTAAAACCCGTTTGGTTCAAGTATCGAACCCAAGTTTCCCTGTATCTCCTATCACTGTCCACCAGTGCCTCACTCCTTTTTTGTACCAAATGGGAATTGAACTGAGATAATGAGGGAGATGCTAAACAAGAATCTTTTAAGGAACTAAGATAACGATGGAGATGCTAATTGTAGACTGGAAAAGGTTAGTTTTTTTATTATTAAACAAAGCTATAAATCTATACATATAATAAAAGAAACTTGATTGAGGACACATGTCAATCTCTCAATCACTCTTAATTTATGTTTTTCACCAAAAAAAAATCATAATCATCTTATTTGTTAATCAATTCCTAAAAATAAGCCATATTCCTAGATATTTAAATAACATAAATTATATCTTATCTATCGATAAAACTTTAAATAGAAAAATCATTAATTAATTAAGGTTTTTTACTTATAGTTTGTTAGTTTATTTTAAGAAATTGTATATATAGTTAGGTTTTTAATTTTTTTTGTCATTTTGTTAAATATTATGATATAGTCTTATGTATTATATGGATCCAATGGATTCAATAATGAAAACTGTTTATTTACAATTTTTTTAAATAACAACAGATAATCATGTTTACATAGTCCTGGACTGAATTTAAATAAATTTCCGTCATTAAAGGATTAAAATTAGTTTATATATGAAACGAGTTAACGTTAACCCGCGCGTTGCCGCGGGATGTTGATAATGAATGTTTTTAGTATCAATATATGAGATGCGAAAACTATTAATTTTATGCCACATAAATTGTCTTTTGAAGCATGTTCCATGAGTTGTGTCTATTATTATAGTTTACTAAAGTATTACGAAATGTTAGTTTTAGTGGATGAAATCAATGTTTTCATAAACAGGTGTCTTCCTTACGACATGCGTGTTGAGGCAAAGCAGTTAAATGAAAGCAAAAGTTATGTGAAAACGTTAACCTACGCACACGTGTTAGACATGTAACTCGTGCATTGCGAAATGTTAAGATGTGTATTAAAATAAATATTGATATTAATATTAATTTGGATGTTATTTGGTTTAACTTGACTTTGTATTTCTAATTTTGTGAGATTTGACATATGATTAATTGAAAAGCTAGATGTACATCTTGATTCAGGACATAAGTACCATTTTGAAAAGTAAATTATATGTTAAGAAATCTATTAAGTGCGGTAGTTATTTGCACGATGTAAAAATGTGATTCTAATTTATAAAGCCTCACAGATATGCAAAATCACATTCAAGATGCAGAACAAAGAGAAAGGGGAGAAACCGGTTGTTCATATCAATATTCCAATTCTTCATTTGCAGCATGTGCTAATTCAAAATGTGAAATATACATGGTGGCAGATATTGCAGATCCTATTATCTGCTCTGCATCACCTTTTTTACCACATTCATTTACAACTATTAAAAAAAGAAAAAAAAAACTATAAATTCAAACGAAAAATCACCCGGTTCAATCAAATTTTCACAATAACACACAAAATTAAAAACAAATGCACATTTAAATCAATAATAACATATTCACCCATCACATCTAATTCAAAAACTCACCATTTTCCTTTTCAACACACAAAATTAAAAACAAATGCACATTTAAATCAATAATAACATATTCACCCATCACATCTAATTTCAAAAACTCACCATTTTCCTTTTCAATATCTTCTCTTCGGCGTTTACAAATCCAAGCCCAATCGGATAGGCTAGCCTCGTTCAATCCTCTCCATCAAGCATAGAAAACGATCGGAGAAATTTTTGTCATTTAACGCAAAATCAAAGTCGCCGGAGCCTTAAGGTAAAAAATCGGAGGTTATGACGGACATTTTATGAAACTCACACATTAGCCCCAATTTTGTTCATTGTTTTCAATATCGATTTGGACCTTAACAAACACAATTCATAATATTTGTTAAAGAAATGTAGAGAACCATACATTTGAATAAATTCAGTGAAGCATAAACAAAAACATTTGGTGGGCACCAAAATCTAAAACTACTATGTCAAACGATAAAAAAATACAGAAAACCATTCATTAGATTAAAATCCAGTGAAGCATAAACACAAACACTTGGCAGGCATCAAAATCTAAAACTACTATGTCAAATGATAAACTTTAAAAAAATATAGAAAACCATACATTTGAATAAAATTCAGTGAAGCATAAGCACAAACACCGGTGGGCACCAAATTTTAAAACTACTATGTCAATTTTTAATTCTTCTAACTATGAAGAATCTAAGAAAAAAACCCAAATGGAAATTATATAAATACATGTATATCCACATATATTAATATTACAAATTATCTTCTAGAATTCATGCATATAATAGGAAAAAATAAAAGTAAAACAGACGCGAGTCAATTATCATCATCATAGTCATATGTGATCGCATATATACACGACAGGAATCCAATATAATGTTATAGAATTTAGTAAAACATTAAGATATATAGAAAAAAACCTTCGATGATGGATAAGCATCATATTGGCCCCTTTGAATTTGAAAGGAATTTGGGAGATCTAAATTTTGAGGAACCCTAATTTCTTATCTGAGATGAAGAGGGTAGATGAAACGTGGCGGTGAATTTATGGATTATAAAGGATATGAAACGGTGTCTAAGGGGGGCAACGCGGAGGTGACGATTGGAGGACACCGATTAACTTCATCGGTGAGATAATTGCAAGCAAATTGAAACGGTGGCACTGTAAAAGTTATGTGACCGTTTATTTTTGTTGTCGCAACCGTTGGTTAGCATGTAGTTATCTGGTTGGTAATTGTATAAGAGTATATAATAACTGTCATCATTATAAATCTAATATAAAAACGCTTTCGTAAAATCTATTTTTGGTAAGGTTTAAACAAAAAATATCATTATAAGTTATAAATTAAAATATATTTGAGGTAAGGGTTGATTTTGTGGGAAGGTTTAAGAGACCCAATCTAATAAAAAAATATTGATTAGTTTAACATATATATTTAAGAGTCGAATATTAAGGTAAAGATTTTAAAGTAAGAAATGTTGATAGTAACTAAATGAAATTATTTCCGCTTATTGTTTCTTAGCTATTTAATATTCTTTATTAGTATTTACTTTAGGAATATTTCATTTATTTACTATTTCTTTTTCCAGTGTTTCTACTTTTTTTCCTTATTTAATAATTTAATATTTAACTTAAACCCGTGTAATACACGGGGTTGTAACCTAGTTATATTTATATAAAAATTTATGCATGTAAAATAAAGGTATATCACAAAAATTGATGTTATAACTAGTCCAATTTTTATGTCTCTTTGTTAATTTGATGTATTACAATCATGTGGATCTAAGTTTGACTTTTAGGTTTCGTTTTGATTAGGTTTTTTCCAATTCTATTCTGGGTTATTTGAGGTTTTGATTGGATAACTAGGTTGAAACCGCTTCAAGTCATAGGGTATGGTACCAATAAATAACTAGTGGGTAGGGCTAGGTATGGAACTAGTACGAAGGAATTTTTAGTACCGAGTTTGGGCTTTTTTTATTAAGGAATTTTAAGATAAGAATAAAATTGGGATCTTATGGATTTATTAAAGTTCATAAAACTAATAAAAGAGATTTATTAATACATCAATTGGATCACATTTAAATACCAACATATCACTATATAATGTATTAAAGTGAATAGTCTAATATGATTAAACTTTTATAAACAACAATCCGGGTAAAATTGGATTTTACTTTATGCATGGTACTAGGGCTGTTCAAAAAGCTCGCGCTTCGAAGCTCACTCGAATTTAGCTCGGAAAAAGCTCGCTCGATACGGCTTGGTTTGAAACTGAGCCGAGATAGCTCAGCTCGGTTAGAAAGTGAGCCTAGCTCGGCTCGGCTCGTAACGAACCAGATTGGCTTGGTTTGGCTCACTTGGTAGCTCAGCTTGACTTTGCTTGGATTATTTACATGTATTTAGGAGTGTAATTTGATATCTATGACATATTTGAAGGTTGATTACCATGCTAACGAACTAATATTGTTTTTTGCTGAAAGAGTTAAATGCCCGGATAGTCCATGTGGTTTGCCTTTTTTTCACCTTTAGTCCCTAACTTTCTAAAATTACAGCTATAGTCCCCAACTTTTCAATTTTTGTTCTCGGATAGTCCCTGTGCCTAACATCAGTTAGTTTTCTCAGTTAAGAGGGTGTGAAATGACAAAAATACCCTTTCCTTAAAAAGGGCAAACCACAGAGACTATCCGGGCATCTAATAAATAAAAAAAATAAAAATCTAATCAATAACTAAAATTTCAAGTGGGCCCACAACCTACCCCACCTTCACCCTACCCCTATCATCTTCTTGTATCCATCATCCACCTGCAAATCACCACCATTCCCAACCATCACCACCACATTCATCACACCCGTCTGAAGTTTAAATTGATCAAAATTGGGCATCGTCATTTGGGTTTTTTAATTTTCAACGATTTCTCTGAAGCATGATGAATTGATATGTATATGAACCAGATTGTTTGAATTAACCATTATTTTTTGAACAATAGGTGCTGCTCAATGAAGAAGACTGAAGATCATTGATGAAACACAGGTTAACACCAAGGTAAATCTGTGGGGTTATTTCTTCTGTGGGTTCAGTCTCCTTTCTTACTCGTCGGAATGACCTGGGTCCTGCAAAACAGCAACACCGTTAGTCTCCTTAAGAGGGGAATATGGGGGTTTCCCTCTTAACCAGGCTCCGGCGTGAGAATAAGTACTGTTCTGAGGGAGAATAAACAGCGTGTGTGGAGTGTGGGAGTATAGAGAGCAAGATTCCTCAACCTGGATGATGAAGGGTCCTATTTATAGCCGGAGGGTGAAGGAGGGAGGAGAAGCGGTGCCAGCTGTGGTTGCGCGCCAGCTGTCCGACCAGGGGGAATATCCATTTGGTCTCCTCTGCTGTGGTCAGTGTAGTGGTACACGTGGCGCGCTTACATTTGCCTATTCTGGAGACGTCGTACTGGTACTGTCGGAGTGCTCCTTGAATCGTCAGAGGCCTACCTGGCGTTCGGTGACTGGTGACACTTGTCGTCCTTTTTGTCGCATGGAGCATCTTTGGTGCCACCTTGATGTTTTCCAGAAGCTTCTAGAAGCTTCTGGATGATCTTGTTGCTGTCAGCGCCACATAGGATGGAAAAGTGGTGTGGTCCTTGCCATGTGGGCAAGGATTTGGGACCATACCTCTTCAAGTCCCCCCAGTCCAGTGTGCCATCTAGTTGAGTTGATCGTCTAGGAGGGATACTGGACTTATGAAGGTAGTGGTTTGTATGGCGTGTGTTAGTAATGGGCAACTTGTAAAAGTTGAGCCAAATTGACGCATGGCGCATGGGTTTTGGCAACTTGTAAAAGTTGAGCCAAATTGACGCATGGCGCATGGGTTTTGGCAACTTGTAAAAGTTGAGCCGAATGGACGCATGGCGCATGGGTTTTGGAAACTTGTAAAAGTTGAGCCAAATGGACGCATGGCGCATGGGTTTTGGCAACTTGTAATAGTTGAGCCAAATGGACGCATGGCGCATGGCGCAATGGCACTTGTTGTCTTCTGAAGGAAGTTTTGTTGTCTTGGGAGGGAGTGACTGATGTGACTGTCTGGTGTCTCCTGTCTTAATCAAGGTGAACAGGCGCCTTTTCAGTCATGTCAGTTGCTTTCTGTCGAGGTGTCAGGCGTTTGTTTACCTGCTCCCGAAAAAAGAGGTGTCGTCTTCTCTCTCTTCTGACGTGTCTCTCCCCTATTGACTGCCTCTCCAAATTCTGACGGCCCACTACCCATCGCATTAAATGCGATGGGTATAAATATATGGCTGTTTCTCCGTCTTCTTTACTTCTCAAAATTTGAACTCCAGAATTTTTTTCATAGTTCTTTCGCTTCCTTATCTTTCTTCCCCTTTTTTCTTGAGTTTGTTCTTACTATCATTCTATTCTTCCGTTCATTATGTCTGGAGCAAATCCTTCATCTAGGAAGAAAAGGAACAAAGGTAAAACTCCACCAGGCCCGGATCAGGCGATAATAGGGTGGAAGGAGGAAGAGTTTCATAACTTGGTGAGGGAGATGGGGTTCCTTCCCGAGTGGGGTGCTCAGTTCCCCACCCCGGGTTCCACCGCCATGGACGCACCTCCCGGTTATATTACTTTGTATGCTGCTTTCTTCCGGGAAGGCAACTTCAGGCTCCCGATGACTAGATTTACTGCTGATGTTTTGAGGAACTATGGGCTTCACATTTCTCAGATCAATGCTATCGGGCTTCCCCGTATTACTCATTTTGAGTTTGTTTGCATGGCTAACCGTTTGGATCCAACGTTTGCGATGTTCAACATCTTCTATACCGGTACGTATACAAATGGCTTTTATTCTTTTAACTCTCGGACCGGTGTTGCTCCCGTTTGTTTTGTTCCTTTGAAAAGTCTTCATGACTGGAAGCAAAATTTTTTCTATATTCGCCGTGGGGTTATCCCGGTAGATATGCATTACCGGGCAGGGAATGAAGGGATCCCCAAGGTTGATGTGGTTGCAGATTTTGCGGAATAAGCCTGGTATAAAAAGTTGACTCATAAAGCCACTCCTATTCTTCAACTTGAGGAGATGGCGTTGGTGGGTGCCGGTATGAGTATGTTATGGCGTCCGAAGAACCCTTTGGGTGTTCCAGTTTATGGTTATAATGGCAAAAGTATGTGTTGCTTCATAACCTTTTGTCTCTCTTATATATATTTGTTTTGTGTTGTGTTTGTTACTACTCTTCATCTCCGTGTTTTTGCAGTGGGTTACACCTTGTTGAATGTTCTGGATTCGAAAGCCGGTAGGGCCATGGTTGAGGCGATTCAAAGGGCTGAGAAACAACCCTGGTTGGATCAGATTCGCGGTTGTTTCTTGCATCCGACCAATGAGAGTTTTACCACCTATGCCAATGCTGTCTTAGGTGAAGATAGTGAGGATGATGATGATGCTTTTGATCTTATTCGGGAGGAAGTTATTGTTCTCTCGAGTGATGGGTCTGGCAGATCTTTTGAAGGCCTAACTTCTCGTTCCCCGCGTGCAGGTCCGGCGCAGGGGGTTGTGCATGAGCCGGTGAACGAGCCTATTGATGATGACGTGGAAATTCCTGTTGAGACTGCTGAGCAGTTGGAAACGAGGAGAAAAAAGAAAGCTGACAAACCGGAAGGGAAAGGGAAGAAGGCTGAGGAACATGCTGCTGAAACTCCTCGTAAGCAACCTTCTACTCTCCCCGTCCTAGATTACGTTGTAGTTTCTGATATGTTGTCCGGTTTAGGGAGCGGAGAGAAACATCGTGGATCTGATCCGGACGACCGTGCTACCTTGACGGAACTGATGAAGAAAAAAGCTGTTGCGGACCACAAGCATAAACTTGACGAGCAAGCTACTACTCTTCTTGCTTCGAAAAGGGCTAAACTTCAGAAGGAGCTCCTCCCGCTCCTTCCGAATCGGAGGTTGATCTAGGCGTTTTCACTCAGAAACAAGGGAATCTGTTGGAGAAAATTTATGAAGCTTCCGGTACTCGCTTTATCAGTTTTTCCGTTTAGCTCTTCCTGATTGCTCATTTTCCATTCTTTGCTCTAAATGTCTTGTTTGTTCAGGTGCCAAGCCAGCCAAGACTTCACGCAATATTGATATTTCGCAAATTACTCCTCCTGCTTCTCCGCCGTCGAGAACATTTGGGTTGTCTCCTCCTCATGATACCCCTGGTGAGAAGAGGAAATGAGATGATGTGCATGCTGAGCAGGTAGGTGAAGGTGGTGGTGATACTGCTGGTGGCGATGGTGGAGGTGGTGGCGATAGGGGTAAGGGTGCTGACAATACAGTGGAGTCTAGTCAAACTGCTCTTCATCAGACCATTTACACTAAACGCCCTCCGGGTGATGGTGGTGGGTTTACTTCAGGTGTTGTCCGTAGCCCCCAGTTTGAGAATGTTCATGCTGATTCCTGGGATACAAATAACCCTGCTTGTGATGATCTCCCACATGTCCCTCACTGGAAGTTAACCCAAGGTTCCAGGATGAACGATCTGGGTAACTGTCATGATTTCTTCTCGCTATCTCTCCCCCCAGCTGAGAGGATGTTTCAAAAGAAACGCAATCGGTTTGAGTTGTTGGATGATCATGTGCATGCTGCTGTTAACCATCTCGCCACCTCTCAAGAGATTGCGCGTGAATGGAGATTGATGGGAGAGGAGACGGCTGACTTTGAGGATGAAAAGAAGGCATTTGCTGAGGAGAAAGAAAAATTTAATGTTGAGAAGAAGGGTTTGTTATGGAGGCTTTCGGATGCTGAACAGAAATTCGCGCAAGAGAAACAGGTCAACGCTCAAAAACAAAAGGACTGGGTCCCCGCCTGTGAACGTACTAATGCTGAGATGCAATCTCAACGTGACACTATTGTGCGTTTGTCTCGTGAAAAGACAGAGCTTGCTGAGGAGGCTCAACAGGCACGTGTTGCGTTTGAGAAGAAAGAAAAGGAGTATGTTGATCGTATTGCCAACCTGGAAAACCTTGCTAAGCAGAAGGTTGCTGATTGCGAAGCTGCTGAACTCCTTCTTGAGGAGAAGACTGCTGAATGCAAGGCCTCTGAACTTCTGGTTGAAGAAGTTTCTGCTGATAGCAAGTGGTTGCTATCGCGTGCTGTACCTTTGGCAACTTCTTTTGTTTCTGTTGTTTGTTTTCGTTGTTTTTTGTTTCTTCATGTGTGTACTGCCTTGCAGATCGCCCAGCGTATTACCGGTTCTGAGGAATTGGCTAAGTACATGTATGAGCTTGGGGAAGCTGCATGCGATCTTGGTCGAAAGGAAGGGTATGCGGAAGGGAGAGCTGCGGCTGAATCGAAGGAGCCATTGAAGAATTTTGAGTTGTACAAGACTGATTGTGTCGCTCGGTATGCTGAAAAACGTCAAGGGTTTGAGTCCCTTGAGTTTGCGGTTGTCAAAGCCGCCCAAAAATTGGCTCGGAAGCCCGATGGTGTTGCCTTGTTGAAGAAGGCTCTTGGTGATGAGGGTAACGCGGCTAGAGGCCTGCGTGCCGCATATGGCCTTAAACGGTCCTGTAATCATTTGACAATTTCGTGAACAATTTTAATTTTGCTTACTTATTATGTCTGTGAATATTTGACTATGCTTGACGCTTCTTATGTTAGTATTCGCCTTTGTTTTATGCGAATTTTGTTATCGTCATAATATGTGCATGTATAATTACTTTGATTCAGGTAACACGAATGAATGATGGCGCTGATAGGTTTTGTTGTGTTAGTTACAACGTTTTATTCTGTCGTTCATGTGCGCAGGTTGGTACGTGGATACGAAGTGATCGAATTACAGGTTATTGTGTTTACCCAACTGTGCTCAGCCTTGGGGGTGTTTACAATGTTTGTTTATCCTGTGATCGACGTTTTCGTGTTTATGTGGACACGAAGTTTTGTTTTGGCGTTTTGTAGGCTTTAGTTGTGTTTCTGACCCGGCTGTGCATTTGGTTGTGATGAGCCTTGGAGGTCTACAACGTTTCCTATGGTCGAGCCATTGATGTTTTCGTGTACGCCCAAAGTAATATATGCAGTTGTGACAAGAAATTTGCATAATAGAAAGATAGCCAAACACTTCTTGTATTACTATGAATGTGTTGGCGATTCAGCCATTGCGATTACATAATCCTTTTTACAGATAACACTTTCTCATCTGTTGAGCGTTCCAAGTTCGTGGAACCTCCTTGTTGTCAATGGTGCGCAGCTTGTAGGCTCCCTTTCCGAGTACTGTGTCGATAACATATGGACCTTCCCATTTGGGGGCTAGCTTTCCCGGTTTCTCGGCATTGGACGCCTCATTGTCCCTTAGGACATAATCTCCTGGATTGAAGGTGCAGATGCGGACTTTGGAGTTGTAGTACTTCTCCAACTTTGTCTTGTACTTTGCTTCATTTATCGCCGCCATCTCTCTCCTTTCTTCTAAGAGATCAAGGTCTAACCTCCGCTCTTCCTCATTGTTGATCACGTTCATGGAAAGCATTCTAGGCAATGGCAGCCCCATCTCAGCTGGTATCACAGCTTCGGACCCGTAAACCAAGCTAAACGGTGTCTCCCCGTTACTCGTTTTCGGCATTGTTCTATGGGCCCATAGTATGCTGGGCAGTTCGTCAACCCAACCTCTTCTTTTGTCTCCCAATCTTGCCTTGATTCCGTCGACAATGCTCTTGTTGATGGCTTCCACTTGACCGTTCCCCTGCGGGTGGGCAACCGAGGAGAAGGTGTGCTCAATGTGTAATTCTTTAAACCACTGTTGAAGACTGTCTGCGGCAAAGTTCGTTCCGTTGTCAGTGATGATCTTGAGTGGTAGTCCGAAACGGCATATGATTTGCTCCCATATGAATCTTTTGACGACAGTGGATGTGGTTGATGCGAGTGCCTTTGCCTCTACCCATTTGGTAAAATAGTCGACTGCGACTATTATAAATTTGACAGCGCCTGGGGCTTCGGGGAAAGGGCCGACCATATCTATTCCCCACTGTTGAAAAGGCCATGCCGTTGTGACTGGTACTAATTCATTCATGGGGCGCATCGTTTTCGGGGCGTGTCTTTGGCATCCACTGCATTTCCTCAATTCTTTTACTGCATCTAAATGCATTCCGGGCCAGTAGTACCCTGCATTAATCACCTTTGCCACCACCATTCTTGGTCCGGCGTGTATACCACAAATTCCTTCATGCACTTCTCTGATTAGATAGTTTGCGTCTTCGGGGTCTACGCATCGTAATAGTGGCCAAAGGTATGATTTTCGATACAAAATTCCATCAGCCATCTGATAGTGCTCTGCCTTGTACTGGATTTTCCTCGCTTCGGCTTTGTTCTCTGGGAGTACTCCAGATTGAAGGTACGCTATTATCGGAGTCATCAATGACGTTGTTCCTACTTGAATAACGTTTACTTCTCTTAATGGCACTGACGGGTTGCTCAAAACTTCTATGCGCACATCCTTTGCGAGGTGTTGAAAACTTGTAGATGCGAGTTTACTCAGCGCGTCTGCTGGTTTATTCTCGCTTCTATTAATGTGGTGCACCTTGTAGGTGTAGAAGGTTTGTAGCAACGTCTTTGCTTGACTCAGGTAGAGCGCCATTACTTCTCCTTTGGCTTCGTATTGCCCGTTGATTTGCCCGGCCACTAACATGGAGTCCACATGTGCTTTGATGTGTCTAACTCCCATTTTGATTGCCAGTCTTAGACCAGCAAGAAAAGCTTCATACTCGGCTTCATTGTTCGTTGACTTGAAATCCAAACGTATGGCGTAGGTGAATTCATGTTTGTCAGGGCTCACCAGCCGAAGTCCTGCGCCTGCGACGTCTTCGTTGGACGCGCCGTCTGTGTATAACAACCATGGTTCTTCTACTTGCTGTTTTTCGGCCTTTTCCATTGCTTTACATTCCCGATCCTTGTCGTCAGGTACTTCTGTCATGAAGTCTGCTAGCACTTGGCCCTTGATTGCTGGTCTTGGCCTGAAGACCACGTTATGGCCACCGAGTTCTATCGCCCACTTTGCTAGTCTTCCTGAAATCTCTGGCCTTGCTAGGATGTTGCCAATATTGTAGTTTGTTAACACGTGAATGACGTGGTTGGCAAAGTACCTGCGCAGCCTTCTTGATGCATGGATCAATGCGAGTACTAGTTTCTCCATGATGGCATACCGGGTTTCTGGGTCGGTCAAGGTTCGTGACACGTAGTAAACTGGTGTTTGAATACCTTGTCGATCAACAAGTAACACTGCTCCTACTGCTCTGTCGGAGGCTGACAAGTATAGCACCAAAGGTTCTCCCTTGACTGGTGCGGTTAGTGTTGGCAACTTGATGAGGCTATCTTTCATCTCGCGGAATGCACTTTCAGCTTCCGGAGTCCACTGAAATTGGCTTTTCTTCATGCAGTTGCGGAGTGTTTTGATAAACGGGAAAGATTTAGCTGCGTGATTGGCCAGGAACCGGTTAAGTGCTGCCAACCGCCCTGCCAATTTTTGCATCTCCTTGATCGTCGAAGGTGAGGGCATGCGTTCGATTGCTTGTATCTTGTCAGGATTTACTTTGAAGCCATCTTTTGTGACGATGAAACCTAGGGATTTTCCCTCTTCCATGCCGAAAGAGCATTTTGCTGGGTTGAGTTTGATACTTACTCCGCGCAAGGTGTCAAACGTTTTTTGGATGTTCATCAGCATTGTATTCTCTTCTTTGCTCATAATGACTAGGTCATCGATATACATTTCGATGTACTTGCCGATAGCATCGTGGAAAGTTTCATTCATCAGCCTCTGATAGGTCGCGCCTGCATTCTTTAAACCGAAAGGCATCTTGGTGTAGCAGTATAGCCCTGTCGGTGTGCGGAATGCGGTTTTGTCTTCATCTTGCACAGCCATTTGTACCTGGTGATACCCTTGTAACAATCAAGGAAGCATTTCCATCGGAAGGTTGCCAGTGAATCAATCTTTTCATCGATGTCTGGTAGGGCATAACAGTCGCGCTAGCACGCCTTGTTTAAATCCTTGTAATCTACACACATTCTCCAACTGCCATTTTGCTTCTGTACCATCACTGGGCTCGCCACCCACGTTTGGTATCTGACTTCCCTTATGATTCCGCATTTAACAGCTCCATCACTTGCTCTTTCATGGCATCGTGTTTTATGTCTCCCAATTGGCGTTTGGCATGCACCACCGGTTTTGCTTCTTCTGAGACGTTTAATCGATGTTCAGCTATGTGCCGTGGAACACCCACCATGTCTGCTGGTGTCCAGGCGAATACGTCCATGTTTTGGAACAACAGTTTTTTCAGCGCCGCGCGCGTTAGGTCGGACATTGCAGGTCCTAAGGTAACTGTCTGCTCTGGGTATGCGCTGTTTAACACCCATTTTTCTGCTTCCGCGCGTGGTGCTGGTTTACTTGCCTTTGCAGGCCTGAGTTCATATGTTGCTAAGACTTCTTTGCTTGCGTATATTATGGCTACGCCCGTCTCTGTTGGGAATCCCACAGCTGAATGTGGGCCGGAGCAGATCATGCTGAAGTCTCCTTGGGACTCTCTTCCCAGGAGGATGTCATGTCTTGAATGTGCGGGTAGCACCATGAATGTAACATCTTCTGTTCTTGAATTTCTTCCATCCGAGAGTAACACCGGGAACGATATTTGTCCGAGGGGAAAGACGGCTTCATTGAAGAAACCAGTGAGTGGGTAATCAACTGGTTCTAAGCGCGCCTTATCCTCTTGATCGAATTGATTGAAACATTGTTCATATATGATATCCGCGGTGCTCCCTTGATCAATGAAAATGTAGTCTGTTTGGTAGTGTCCGACCACGCCCGAGATGATTATGGGTCTTCTTTCTCTTGGGCCCCCTCTTACAATAGGAAAAACAACCTGCCTTTCGCGCCATGAGTCGTCTTGTGTGCGCTTGTTGTAGTTTTTCCTTGACCTTCGCTGACCTCCTTGAATCATGTGGGTTTCCAATTTCCGGAGTTTTTTGTTATCCGGTCCTTCTTCTCTTCTTTGTATTTGGCGGTAGTCGCGCTTTCCGCCCTTTACCAAATGAGTGAGTTTTCCATCTCTTAAGGCCCTTTCTATTTCTTGCATTAGACTGAAGCAGTCGTCAGTTAAGTGACCCGTGTCTTTGTGAAACTCGCAGAAAAGATTGGGATCTTGACCCCTCTTGTTTCGCATTTGTAGGGGTGGTTTGAACTGGTGATTTTCAGTGGCCAAGACCTCGGAAGGGGTCTTTGTTCAATGGTGTCCACTGTTTCTCCCTGTTTTCTCTTTTTACCTCTTTCCGGTGGGCTATCTGATTGATTGTGTGGCGCGCATCCTCCCTTGCTGGGCTTCTCTCTCTATGACCGGACGCTTTCCATGGTTGGCCTCTGCCCTTTTTATTGTGCCGGTCATTGTGGTTATATCCGCGCTGACGGTGACCATCACCGGTCAACTGTCTGTCAGACTGCGCAATGGTTTTGGCTGCTTCAATGAAGGTGTCCCAATCTTTGGGTCCTCCGTCTCTTCCTTTTACATGTTTGATTAGATCGTCGCACTTGACTGCCCTCATGAAGTGCGCGCGCATAATCTTTTCGCATACATCTCCAATTTCCAGACATTCTTTGTTGTACCTAGTGATGAAGTCTTCCACACTCTCGTGGTCTCTGCGCCATATGTTTAAACAATCAGCTGCGTCTCTGGTGTGTCTTCGTTGCTGAGAGAAGTGTGCAAGGAACTTCTCTCGGAAATCGACCCATGACTTGATTTTTCCTGCTGGCAGGCTGTCAAACCAAACGCGCGCTGCGCCAACGAAGGGTTGAGCAAAGAGATGGCACCATGTCGGTAAGTTCCATCCACCTGTTGCTCTAGCACCATTAAAAACTTGGAGGTGATCATCTGGGTCTGTCAACCCGTTGTATTTGACCACGTTGTGTGGCAATTTCGTTTTATCGATAGCGGCCGTGGCAATCTCTCTAATGAATTTTGAATTCTCAGCCATGTCGTCTGGACGATAACTCAAGGTGTAATCATGTTCTGCTTTTGGGTTATAACCTGCGCGCTTGCGAGGTTTGTATGCTTCATGCTCTGGCGGCAACCTACTGAACACTGTGCTTTCTTTGTATGTCTCGTCCTCTTCTTCTTCATAGTTATCGAGCTCGTCGTTTATGTTGTGCGGACCTAAACGACTTTGTATTGGTTTCCTTGCCTTCTAATGATTGGTGCTGGTACTGATTCAGGGCGTAAGTTGAATGCATTGGCCTGTTGAGGCATGGGAGCGCTCAAAGGCCTTTGCGGTGGGGTAACAAATGTGGCCTGGTTGGCTTGTGCTTGGAGCAGAGCTTGCTGCGCTGAGCTATGTGTAGACAAGGTTTATAGACGCCATTTGTTCGGCATACCAGGAAGCCAGAGTTTTTCCTTCGGGTAGCCCTAGTAGTGCAAAGAAGTTCAGTTGAGTTTGATCCGATGGAGCTGAGGGGCCAGCTCCATGGCTCTGTGTTTGTACTGGTGGAGGTGTTTGTTGGACTACCCCAGACGGAGGTTGAAAAGTGGATCCGTTTGTAGTTTGGGTGATTATCCTAGGTGGAGTTTGGAAAGTAGCACCGGTTGTGTTTTGGCTAACAACCCTGGACGCACTCCCAAAGATACTAGGAAAATCATTGTTCATCGTCCCTTCTTGGATAATTTCGTTCCTTTGACCCCTTTGGACGTGTGCATTGTCCGAAACGAGTTCAAAAGAAGAAACGTCTCCATCTACCGGGTGAGAAGGGTTTTGTTCAGCCATTTTGACGAGTGTTTTTCGAAAAAAAAGAGATGAGAGTGGTTTTTGCTAAAAGCGGATGACGCCAATGATGAAACACAGGTTAACACCAAGGTAAATCTGTGGGGTTATTTCTTCTGTGGGTTCAGTCTCCTTTCTTACTCGTCGGAATGACCTGGGTCCTGCAAAACAGCAACACCGTTAGTCTCGTTAAGAGGGGAATATGGGGGTTTCCCTCTTAACCAGGCTCCGGCGTGAGAATAAGTACTGTTCTGAGGGAGAATAAACAGTGTGTGTGGAGTGTGGGAGTATAGAGAGCAAGATTCCTCAACCTGGATGATGAAGGGTCCTATTTATAGCCGGAGGGTGAAGGAGGGAGGAGCAGCGGTGCCAGTTGTGGTTGCGCGCCAGCTGTCCGACCAGGGGGAATATCCTTTTGGTCTCCTCTGTTGTGGTCAGTGTAGTGGTACACGTGGCGCGCTTACATTTGCCTATTCTGGAGACGTCGTACTGGTACTGTCGGAGTGCTCCTTGAATCGTCACAAGCCTACCTGGCGTTCGGTGACTGGTGACACTTGTCGTCCTTTTTGTCGGATGGAGCATCTTTGGTGTCACCTTGATGTTTTCCAGAAGCTTCTAGAAGCTTCTGGATGATCTTGTTGCTGTCAGCGTCACATAGGATGGAAAAGTGGTGTGGTCCTTACCATGTGAGCAAGGATTTGGGACCATACCTCTTCAATCATAAAAAAAACCAAGCAACTAAACCACGTAATCTGATTGAAACTAAACAGTCGATTACTTAAAAGAATGTTAACAGTACACAGAAAGTCTATGACAGTCAAACCATGTGACCAGGTTAAACATGAGCCCTTTGAGTTCAAAATTAAAAACTCATATGAATAACTTAAATGACTTACCATTTGACAACCAATGTCCACATAATAAACGTTAACATAAAAAACAATCAAACACAAAAAGTAAGAAAACCATCTAAAAAAGGCATTCCAGCAATCACAGTATGCAGACAAATAAGTCAATAAAATTACTTTACCAAACTACTGTACTTTATAGTGATGATAGACATAAGAAGACATGAAGAGTAAAGATGAAAGTTATGTAATGTTTCGGTGACTGTAAATCTGTTAAGTTTTTGTGATGAATGTGTGTTTGTTTCTTCTGAATGAGAGTGATCGGAGGGTATTAATTGGGGGAAGGATGAAATTGACCTAAATAGGAGAGTTAAGGAGTATAATAGAAAAGAAGTTGACCTGATTGAAGAAGTTAACATGAAATCGAGAGGGTTTTGTGATCATGAATTAGGTTTAGGGGTTTGAGGAACAATCATATGTCTTCTTTCAAGTTTGCTTATGCTCTGCTATTGGAATCCTGTTTCAATGGCGGCAGGTTCGGTAGGAATGACAGTGGAGTGCGACGGTGAGGGTTGGGAATGCCGAATGCTGGTGATTTGCAGGTGGGTAATGGTTGTTGAGGAGAAGAAGATGACAGGGGTAGGGTGAGGGTGGGGTAGGTTGTGGGGCCTACTTCAAATTTAACTTATTAATTAGATTTTTATTTTTTTTATTCATTAAATGCACGGATAGTTCCTGTGGTTTGCCCTTTTTAAGGAAAGGGTATTTTTGTCATTTCACACCCTTTTAACTAAGAAAACTAACTGATGTTAGGCACAGGGACTATCCGAGAACAAAAATTGAAAAGTTGGAGACTATAGCTATAATTTTAGAAAGTTAGAGACTAAAGGTGAAAAAAAGGCAAACCACAGGTGCTATCCGGGCATTTAACTCTTGCTGAAATGTAAAACTTATTTTGTGTTCTTGAACTTGATTTAATGTATTAGATTGAACTTATTTGGAATATGTTATTTTGAACTATTGAATAATAATTTGAGATTTTTACATATTTTCGAAGAAGCTTTATTACATATTTCCCCAACCCCTAAATTTAATTACATATTTCCCATTCCTAACCATTTTCATTTTTTTTAGCATTTTGTAGTTTTGATTTTGTATTTCATTTGCAAAATCTATGAACCTATGATAATCAAAACACGCGAATAATAAATAGCACGAGCAAAATGAAACTCGTGTATGACTTTGAATACTTCAAGCTTGTTCTAGTTTGGTTTTTATTTACAGTTAGAATTAGAATTTTGGTAAAAAAACAATTGTAACTATATATTTAATAGAAAGACAAATAACAAATAATATATTATTTATAGAAAAGAATTTAACAAAAAATTTCAAACATATGATTTTCCTTAAAAATGCATACAACACCGAGTTTGATCTCAATAATAAAAATCCTTGTGTCATATTTATTCCCGAGGTATGTGTTCTACGTTATAAGTAGTCTGATTCTTTTTTTGCTCTTTAAATGAAAGATCATATGCTTGATTTTTTCTTTTGTTAAATTCTTTTCAGTAAATAATATATTATTTATTATCTGCCCTTCCTTATCTTAAATATACATTGACAATTGTTTTTTTTACCCAAAATCTAAGTATAACGATCAACCAAACTAGAATGGGCTTGAATTAATCATTTAATAAAGAATAGTAATTCTATAAGAGTCTTTTTAATAAAATGGATAAATATGTAATATATGAGGTTTAAGAAGGTGAAATGTGTAATTAAATTTAGAGATTGAGGAAATATGTAATAAGGCTTCTTTAGGAACGGGAAATATGTAATAAAGTTTATTTAAGAAGGGGAAATATGTAATTAAATTTAGGAGTTGGGGAAATTTGTAATAAAGCTTCTTAGGAGGGGGAAATATGTAAAAATCCCTAATAATTTAGACAACTAAATTTTGAGAGCTATATTTTAATTTTTCTTTTTAAATTGAGCAAACCAAGCCGATTCGAGCCAACTCGGTTTAAAAACCAAATCGAGCCCGAGTTTAGATTTTCAGCTCGATTTCAAATTCGATCCAAACAGAGCCAGCTCGATTTATAATCGAGCAGTGCTCGAGCTTGCCATAGCTCGGCTAGGCATTATCAATTTTGCCGCCTAATATTTGAAAACCACAGCCAGCTTCTTAAACACCGTCTTTTCCCTTAAATGTTCCAGAGGTAAGTTTAGTATGTATGAGAATAACACAGCTGGAGGAGAGATTCAGTTGATTGATCCCTCTTATCTGTTGCAATTGTTATTCATATTAGGTGTGCGTGCGTTCGAACCACCACTTTTCCACATAATCACGGTCTCAATAAGTAATTTCAATCTCTGTTGTTTTCATTTCAGTCGTTGCCCCTTTTGTTAGTTTAGTTTTTGCTTGTTTCGGGAGAGATTTTAGCTGTTGAGTTTACATGCACACCAGGTGTTTGATTTAATGTCTCAATTAAAGATGCCCCTTTTTGTTTCAATTTCTGCAACGACTTCGTTTTCAGTGTTTAACTACACCACTAATCATTCATTCATAAGTAATTGGGTCGAATTTGCCACCTCTAGCTATAACCGAGTCACAATTGCTGAGTTGTCACATATGGTTTTATAGATGGTTATTGTATTCCATGCTGATTTTTGATGGTGAACTATGAAGCTTACTTTTCTTGTGGTAATGTTACAGTATAATAAGAATTCACACCTCGATATGAAAGTAATGATAAAAAACTTGAACAAGCTTATGATAGAAGTTGTAAAATTCAGAGACTTAAATGTTAGGCAAGCTCTATTTATCTATGAAATTAATAGGTAAAATGACCAAAATAAAAATTTAACATTTTATGGATGGTATTGGTGAGTAAGGAGTTATAACAATAATTACATTGCATCTGTAGTTATGTTTACCTTCTTTTAAGAGTACACTTTCATGTGATTGACACTACCGCATTAGAACTTCAGAAGAAAGGGTGTAATTTTTTAACTATTTTTTTTAGTTAGACATTAGATAATCTGGAATTGAAAGCAAGAAAAAAGTCACTTTTTTTAACCAAACACTAAAAAAGTTAGTTAAGATGGCTTCTTAATTGAGAACCCACAAAGAAATTAGCGATTACTCGATAACAAATAGGCTTACATGTATATCTGAATAAATTAGAATATTTCTTGGTCAACATTATCCCTTTGACCCCCGTTTCTGGCCTCCACTGGTGTATAGCCACTTTTTGTTTGTTTAGCAAGTGTAATTCAGAAAAGTTTTGAGTTCTCTAAAGATGAAATGTTTTTTATATATATACATATATATATATAAATTTAGTTGTGGGGTTTGGAGAAGGAGAACATACATGCTTGCCATTTCACTCTGTCTAAACTTTATAAGTTATTATTTCTTTTAGTTTATAATTTATGCATCATTTTGATAGACAGTATTCTAGCTGAACTCAGGGAGCATAAAAACTCTTAAATTGACTTTGACTTTTTTCAACTTGTTTTACTGCTTTGGGTCAACTGGCTTCGTTTTTTTTCTTCATGACTTTGTGTGTGTAGCGTAAATTTTTTAATAAAAACAGAAAATTGATCATGTGTATTGCTGAGCTTCTTTTGTATACTAGATCGACATTCATGTTGTAGCATCCAGTAGATCATTTTTCATGTCTAAATTGGGGATGAGTACTAAATTAGGGTGCTTGAACCTAAAAGTCGAGGTTTTTGATTTAAATGATTCAAAGAAAAAAAGTTTGTAAATAACAGGTTATATGGATGTCGATATATACCTAGACTCATGTTTATATATGCATAAATTTCACATACCCTTGAACGTGTGACCTGCTGACCTGTTCCTTTTGAAGGAAAGTTTATGTGCTTTTATCAACTAATTATGTTATTTGTTCGTAAATGTAGAACTGTAGTTTGATTGCTGTGTATATATTTGTATGTTCCATCATATGTACTATGCATATTGCTATAGAAAATGTTCACCTAAACTGTTAATTTGACTATATCTTTGGGATACATTTGGATCTTTTAGGCTGCTAATACTCTGTTAGTTGTTAGCTGTTATCCATACAAACCCTATAGGTTCTTCAATATCCACATTTTCATTTTATTAAATTAGATTACTTTTTACTATTTATTTTATTAATATACAACGCCTTAATACTTTTTGTGTCCTAGGTTACATTTCTAATATCACTATCTTTTACATGGCCACTCACTCTCTGTTGGATTTGGTTAAACTGGGAGCTGTGTGTGTGTATAGGGACCCAGATGGGAAAAAACAGTCGATTCATCAGTCAACATCCGATTGAAAACAGGGTACTCTGTTTTGGGCATCCGAGCAGCCAGTTTCATCGGAATCCACGTCAGCGCCGCCTTGAAACGCTGTGTTGACTACGTTTTATGGTTAGACAATTGTAACAATTATTACGATCCTACCCACAAAAGGGCGTCAACATTTGTTGGAAAAAATGGGATTTTCATTGTGGAAGGGGACATAGACAACACTGTTCTGCTGACCAAACTCTTTGAGGTAATACATTTTACTCATGAGATGTATTTAGCTGCTCAAGCTGGTGTTAGATACGCAATGCAGAATCCAAAATCATATATTTATAGTAACATTGCGGGTTTTGTTAATGTTCTTGAAGTATGTAAAAATGCAAATCCACAGGCTGTTATTGTTTGGGCATCTTCTAGTTCTGTTTATGGGTTGAATACAAAAGTACCCTTTTCGGAAAAAGACCGAACGGATCAACCCGCGAGCCTATACGCTGCAACGAAGAAAGCGGGTGAAGAAATCGCGCATACGTATAATCACATTTACGGGTTGTCTTTAACGGGTTTAAGGTTCTTTACGGTTTATGGACCCTGGGGTAGACCGGATATGGCTTATTTTTTCTTTACTAAAGATATCTTGAAAACGTAAACCGATTCCCATTTTTGAGTCGAGTAATCATGGGACCGTTGCGCGTGATTTTATATATTGATGATATTGTAAAGGGTTGTATAGGTGCCGTAGACACTGCTGAAAAGAGTACATGTACAGGAAGTGGTGGGAAGAAAAAAAGGGGCTGCACAGTTTAGAATTTTTAATTTAGGGAATACTTCGCCTGTGCCTGTTTCGGATCTTGTTAGTATTTTGGAGAAGTTGTTGAAAGTGAAAGCGAAACGACGTGTGATGAAGTTGCCTAGAAATGGTGATGTCCCGTTTACTCATGCGAATATTAGTTTGGCGCAAAGGGAGTTTGGGTATAAACCAACGACGGATCTTCAAACGGGGTTGAAGAAGTTTGTTAGATGGTATGAGAAGTATTATGGTTCGGGAAAGAAGAGTGATCATTGAGGCAAAAAGTGGTAAACTTGTTCTTGAATTCTTATTCGTTTCGATATGTTCGCATGATTGATTTGTTAATCCTGCACTTTATGAAAACAAGTTATCTTGTTTTCAACTGTTGGTATATGATGTTGCATCAAGTAAGGAGGAAAGAGGGATCTCACACGATGAACAAGTTTTTGTGGTCCATCGTGGTCTTCATTTGAGAACTTTGCGTTCTTGTTAACTAGCGCGAATGTAATTTATTGTAGTAGTATTATTGTTGGATTCGTGACTATTAGAGCAAAATTTATTTGGTTGGACTTTTGTATCATTTCATGGTATTCAAATAAATAGAACACATTAGTTTAAATGTTATGATGTTTCTTGATTGAAGGTTGACTTGCTGTGTTTTTTTTTTTTTTTCAATTTTTCGTTTTATTATAAATTTCTTGATATTTGTTTGGTTTTTATGATCTCTTGATAATTTTTTTTCATTCAGCTTTGACTTTTATGATATCTTTTGTTCTGTTACCTCATTGCTTGCCTTTCTTTTTCTGGATACTGGATCCATAAATGGACAGTATTTGTGTAAACTTTATAAGAGATATTGCAACATGAATGGATACCATTTGAGTTACTACCAAGAGAATTACATGTTCTAGGACACAAGTTTGTTGGAATATTGACTTTGTGTGGACAATCAAACTAAGACTTAGCGAATACCCTAGATCGATTATCAGTTAGTTTGCAATGGAATATTAGTTAATCAATATGTCAGGTATCACTGTTTTGAGGACAAGGTATTAATAAAAATTGAATGTTTCATAATACAATAAAAAATTACAGGCGATTTCCTAGCTAACACTCTAACTATGAAGAGAGTTACTTGCAGATTTCCTCTAAAATATGCACACAAATGTTCACACACCGAATTCACACTTAACTGCTTGACCCAAGAAGCTATGGGGTCAAGTGGCAATAAATTCAATGTGGACTCGTGTATTCATAATCTTGTTGAAATTTACATAAGTGATAATTACGTATAACATCTTCTTAACTGACTGTCTTATTCCAATGATAGACTGACATGTGGCATCTCTTGTTCATTAACGATAAATCTTTATCAATCTTCACCAGATTGGTGGGAAGTTCCTTTTATTTTCATCAGATGGTAACTTGCCATCATAGGCAGGTTCCACTGATTCTTCATCAGTTATAAGTTACCATCAGAGGTAACTTAGCCCATGAGGGACCAGACGCAACTTGTAACAACTCTAGGGGTTCCTTCAATGGCAAATCTTCTTCATTAGCAATAAAACCTTATTAGTGACAAGTCTTCATCAAGAGTAACCTCTTGTCAATAATAAGACTCCCTCCAAGTTAACAACCTAAATAAATGAATAATGATTTAATACATGATCCATGCGTTTTTACAAACAAACGAAAATAACTAAAACTAGGGAAAACCTTGAGTTCAAAATCGGAGCTACAGATGGTGAAATTGGGTCCCGTGAGACGGGTTTTGTCTATTACATTTGTCCAAGCGTGTGGCAAAGAGCATTTATCCAAGCGTGTCGCTCGTTGAGACGTATATGTCCATTACTGATCCCCTGTATAACTCCACATGTGATGAAAGTCATGCCCTTTTCAGTTTTAAACCATTTTCTAGCTCACTTCTGTGTGTCTAGTTGCTCCAAATACGAGTCTGGTAAATCATGGATCAACTCCATATCACCATCAACGTAAAGATTAAGCATCATTTGTTACTTCCACCTAAATATTCCATCCTAGTAAACAAGAGCATATGAAAAACTGCAACATTTACTTCACTTTTTTTATTACCTTTTAATATGTAAAATTACTTTTGAATGAATAAATACCCTTGCAATTATTTTAACTGAAAAAACTATACTATCATTGACATGTCTTTTGTTGACATGCTAATTATTGATAATTATTTTTAGACAAAAGGAGCTTTTGGGTTGATCCAACGCGTTCCGTTTTGAATCTCTTACTCAAATAACTACTACTAACCATGTTGATTAGTCAAAGGGCCAGTTAAGTCGAAGTTTGAGAAATTGATAAAGATTTGAAATTGCATACCTGCATGATACGAGTCTTGAGAGTTGAGTTAAAATCTGCATGAAGATACTGTATCTTTTCTAGGCTTTCTTCAATCGTACTATTTGCAAATTCTTCAACATCTGTGACTTTGGATGTGTGTTGTTGATATGCAGAAAACTTGGTATAATGTCTTCTTTCTTCAACTGTAGACAAGGGTCAAACAACACACTTTGACATTAGTGGCCAAACCATTGTTTTGAAAATTAATTTTAACAAGAATATAACCAACACACATAACACCTTCTAAACACTATTAAAAGAAAGACTACTTTAAAAATTAGTATATTTTTTATAATCGTAGTTAAAACATTAACTAGAGATGAGGTTAAAGAAATTAAAGTGTTTGCATGTCAGTCCAACAATCCAACCTGACCCGACCCATTTCAACCCTTACTAAAAAGTTAACCATTTTTCTTAACCCAGACCTCTTTCGACTCGTTACGCAATCCACCCATAATTTGTGTAGGAAAAAAAGTATATGCTTACCAGAACTCATCTTGTCCCTTGTTCATTTGTTTAGTCTTCGTCTGGAAACTCATCAACCACTTTGACCCTTTTACTCTAACTTAGCCTCTGGTGTGATAATCTTGGTCTTCAATCTCCGTTAATTCCTTATCACACTTTAGAGTTCACAATACAGCCTAGATTGCCTGTCGCGGAGAAAGAAATGTGACTAAGCGTAATGCCTAGAGTGAATGAATACAACAAAAATACAGAAACATACAAGTCTAACACCAACATCATATACAAGGTTTTAACGTATAAGAGTGAACATTACAATTATTTAGATAAAATCCCAAGTTGCCTATTTATATTAGGGCAATCTTTTATTTTTTGTTGGCCAAACTAATATTTGTTAACTTCTGCACATTTATGAACTATATACATCTCATCTAGGTTTGATCCTTCAGTTTAGTATACAGATCATGTAACCCGACCCGATACCATACCTGAAACCGGTTTGACCCAAACTGACCACAACCCGACCCAAACAGCCAATTTGTATATCAAATCCTACTCTTGTTACTAAAACCGGTTTGGACTCGAACCTGTTTGAAAAACAGGTATAATCAGGGCCGTCCCTAAGAATTCTAAAAAAACTTTGGGCCTTGGGCGAGTAGTGAAAATCGAGCCCTAAAATATGTATTTTAAAAAAAACCATCTATATAAAAAAGCTTAAAATGTATTAAAAAGCTTAAAACATCTATATATATATATATATATTAAAAATCATATTTTTTAAAAATTTACGGCCGCGGGAGATTTGGGCCTCGGGTGGTCACCCGGCCCATCCACCCTAAGAGCCGGCCATGGTACGTAATATTAGAAAACTAGGGGTTTAAAAAGGTGAAACGCTTTCAACGCGGCCGAAACCGATTTGTATGGGATCAAATATTTTACGTCATAACCGGCTTATGAGCGAACCGATTTTGACTCAAAACGGTTTTAACCAAACCGAGCTGGTTTTGGTAAACACCCAAATTAGAGATGGGCATAAAAACCGGTTCCTACCCGATTCCAGTGGACCCGACCCGGACCCGGTTCCGGTTCCTACCCGATGCTCAGAGGAACCGGTCCCAGGTTTAAAAAACCCGACGGGTATTACCCGGTTCCCATTTTTCCCAAAAAATACTAACCGTACCCGGTTCCTAACTGGACCCGGTTTCTACCCGTACCCGGTTCCTAAGTGTACCCGGTATGTTACCGTTGGAACCGATTCGTATATGAATATGACCGTTGGAACCGAATCTTGATATTTGTAAACACATTAAATGCCAAATTTGACCGTTGGAACCGGTTCCGTTATGACCGTTGGAACCGGTTATACTATAAATATCACCATTTTTTTTATTTTTTATCACAAATCATCTTCTTCTTCTATCTATTTCTTCTCCTTCTTTACATATTTCTAATGGCTTCAAAGAACTCTAAAAGCACAAACTCTCCATCCGTCAATAATGTTCCACAAGGTTCAAATGCTCCATTTGTAGTGGGAACATTATCGCATAGCCGCAATATGGATGTTTGGTGCAATTGGGATTTAGTCGAGATGAGCGATGGTTCGCAAAAGGCCCAATGCAAGCATTGTGGCTCCTTGTTAAGCAAGGACTCTAATTCCACTTTAACGAAGCATGCCAAGAAGTATTGCAAAGCTCTAAAAGATTTGACACCCGGTCAAGTTCAACTTTCAAAAGATGGAAAGATTTTCCGCTACGAACAAAAGATAACTCGTGATAGGATGGCGAAGTTGGTCATCAAAAAAGCGTTGCCTTTTGGACACTTTGACGACCCCGATCTCACTAAGCTAATTAGGGAGACGCTTCAACCTAGCTACAAACATGTAAGTCGTCGAACTTTAAAACGTCATTGTTTAAATATTTGGGAAAATGCAAGAAAAGAATTAATAGCATGTTTTCAAAATTTAAAGACTTGTGTAAATTTAACTAGTGATGTGTGGTCGGCTCCACACGGTTTACCCGAATCATACATTTGTGTCACCGCTCATTGGGTTGATCCTAATACGTGGCAAATGATGAAGCGTACGATCGCATTTGAAGAGTTTCCTTCTCCTCATACGGGAGAAAATATTTATAAAATTATGAATGCCACAATTATAAAATATTGTTTAGAGGATAAAATATTTTCAATATCTTTCGATAACGCCTCAAACAACTCAAATGCGATCCAAAAACTAAAGTTGAAGTACAAACCAATTTGTGATGGATCCACCAAACTACACATTAGAAGAACCGGATCCTTCGCCCTTTCCTTCCTTTTTTGCCTTTGTCACCGGGCAATGTTTGTCGGTATGCTTCTTGAGTGTGGAGTTTGCCGCCGCCTTCATGAACTTCCCACAATTCTTGCACCGAGCCATCTCATGGTTATCCGACATCAAACACAAATCAAAATACTTCCAAATTGCGGGGTTACGCTTGGTTTCTAAAATCAAAACAACTCCTTCTTCCGATGCCATAGCTTCTTATTCTTTCAATTAGTTTAGAGAGAGATTAGTGAGAGATTGGGTTGAATGAAAATGAGCCGAAACCGGTTAATATGTTAAATATCGGTTACAAACGGTAATATTACCGTTGGAACCGGTTTCGCTGAGTATAATAAGTTAAAATGGCAGCAGCTTTAATCGAGTGTATACAGGGAATCGGTTACGACCAGTATGCAGCAGCTTTTTTATCGAAAAACCCAAAATAACCGGGTCCAAACAGTACCCGTACCCGGTTCCAAACAGTACCCGTACCCGGTTCCTTTGAACCCGTAACCGGTTACGCCCGGTTCTATATTTATTTACTTGTACCCGGGTTGTACCCGAACCCGGTTCCACCAAGAACCCGGTTCCACTCAGTTGTATCCATACCCGGGTACGGGTTGGAACCGGTTCCGGGTTTTAAGAATACCCGATTTTGCCCATCTCTAACCCAAATGAAGACTATGAATTATGAAATAGTTTATGTTGGGCTAAATAACATTCTTTAATTGTAAACCAGTTGGGCTTCCAACATTAAAACAGGCCCAAACTAGAAAGAAACCAGTCTTTGAAAATAAATAATTAGAGGTTTGACGATGTTAATTGTTACCTTACCGCCGTCGACGAAGTCATCGGCTGTGATGGCTTTATAAATGTGTGAAGATGGTGGTACGATGTCGTTTACCTCTGGTGATTTGGTTAGGAAATCTGTTTTCAGCGACTACAGAGAAAGAGAAAGAAGAAGAAGGTAAGGGTTATTTATTTAAAACAAAGTCTAGCAATAATTAACTGGTATTTAATTAACATGTATGTACCTTTCTTTCAATTAGTCTTCAATTGTGGATGCAGGGGATATGAGAGATGAGGGGCCAGTAGTGGGAGCCTCTTCCTTCACACCTTTCTTTCAATTTTGGGCAATTCCATATTCTCAAACTCAAAAGTGAAGGTAACAGCGTCTCTGGTAGATTGTTCAACTTTGGGCAACTCCAAATTCCAAGATGTTGAAGGGATGTGAGGTGTTGGAGTCCCCATGAAAGTGATTCCAGATTATCAAAATTGTTTATCTCCAGAGATGTAAGGGAAGAAGGGAAAATGTGGGACAATTGACTAAAATTCCTCACATCAGGTTCACACCATAACTTTAGGTCAACAAGGGAAGCAGGGAAATTCTGATTGCCCCATTCTGAGATGGGCTTTTTCAACCCCCCTATTTCAAGGGAACACAAATTGGGAGGCCAAAGCCCACGAGGAAAGGAAGCATCAATCATTGGACACTCATTGATACGCATATGTTTTAACATGATGAGATTGGATAGCTGAAGGTCAGGAAATGACTCCAGATTTTCACAATAACTTATGCTCCAACTGATTAGATTTGGCAGCTGCAGGTCACCAAATGCCTTCATGTTTTTGCAAAAAATAACATCCAGATTTGTGAGATTTGGCAGATGGAGGTTAGGAAATGACTCTATGCTTTCACACAATTGTATAGACAACAAGGTGAGATTTGATAGCTGATGAAGATCAGAAAATAACTCCATGTTTTTACATTCACTTATTCTCAAAGAGTTGAGGTGAGTGGAGTGACTCAATTGATTTATTGATTTTAGATTTTCACAACCCCATATATATATAGTAAGTGACTTGAGATTCTGCCCTCCTCCACCTGTTGTTGTTGCTCTTGGGAAGGAGACATGTCTAACTGAACTACACCATCTGATAGCTAAACTCTCAATGCTATTTGGACAACACACACGCTCCATACTATGACATGACCGTATCTCCAACATCCTAAGAGATGATAGGAGGTTGCTCCCAATGTTATCCTCATCCTCCTCTTTCTCTCCTAAACTCACCAAATTTTTACATCCCCATACCTTCAATTCCTTTAAATTTGTAAGAACTTTACTTGCCTCTGCATCTGATTCCCACAGGTATCTTATTTCATCACAATCCCGTATGCTTAGTTCTTCTACTGCCCCTAAATTCTCTATAACACCTCTCCACACGTCATCTGTAAGCCCTAAAATAGATCCGATTTCTATCTCTGTGGTTGATGAAGCTGCTCGAACCAGACTTCTCAGCACACTTTCACAACATTCAATTATTGTTAATACTCTTAGTGAAGGTAATGCTTCAAGTGAGACATCACTCAAATTGGGACAGTTTATTATTTCAAGCTCTCGAAGGCATGGAAACATTGCCTCGCTATTGGTTGACCATACCTCCCAACTCGACATATTTTCAAACCTTAGAATTTCAAGTGAAGGTAGTCGCCCAAGTGGCGGTAGAGATGTACATTTTCTACAAGCGCGTAGCGACACATGAACCAATCTATTAAAAGACGGATCCCCAACCCAGTTTGGAAACTCCATTCCCTCGTAACACTCAACCTCAAGCATTTTCAACTTATCACTGCGGGGCTTTAGCTCATTGAGAACTTCCTTCTCAAGTGTTTCACTTGCAAACCCATCATCCCATTTCAACTCTAACTTGTTAATCCCTTTGAAAGATAAGTTTGCCTCTCGTGCATGCATTGAGCTCTGCACTTTGTTCAACCCCTCGATGGAAATTTCCCCCTGCAGATCCTTCAACCGCTTAAGCTCGGTTATTGCAAAGCCACTGTTTCCTCCGATGATGATCCTAGTGAGAGTCTGTAGGCTTTTCAACTCACCAATTCCCAAAGGCAACTTCTTCAAAAGTGGAGTATTTCTGATGTCAAAATGCCTCAGCCTTTTGAGTTTAAAGAAGCTTTTAGGCAAATTGGTCAGACTTTCACATCCAGAAACTATCAATGTCTGTAAATTATAAAGATTGCCAACATTCTCAGGCAACTCTTTTATATTTGTATGAGATAGATTAAGATACCTCAGGTGCTTCAAAGTACCAATGGAACTTGGTACCTCACTTATGTTAAAACGCCACAAAGAAAGAACCCTTAACAGTGGTAGCTGAGGAAGCAAGTCAACCAAAATCTTGCTGGATAAGTAAAACTCGTTCCAGCCTTGATCTACCCCAACATATACCGCTAACAATGTTCTCAAATTTCTGGCCTTTTCAAATGCCCCGAACTTTTGGAAAGCTACATACTCCTCACGAATAAATGACATATGTCTGTACTTGGCTAAAGCTTCCTCCGTCATCTCCATCTGATTATCAAACCTTAAAAAATATTCTCCAGCAACAAATGTGGCCAGGTCGTTCATGAGATCATGCATCACAAAAAAGGGTTCACCACTAGGTGCAGGTTGAAAAAATGACCTCGATAGCAATTTCTCAAAATATTCACGGGCCAAGCATTCTAGTGACTTGTTTGCAAGTGACTCATTCAGATACCCTTCAGCCACCCATAATAATACCAACTCTTCTTTTTCAAACAAAAAATCCTTAGGGAACAAAGAGCAATAAGCAAACAATCGCTTCAAATCGGCAGAAAGATCATGGTAACTTAGCCGAAGGGCTGGGACAATTTCATCAGCACTTTCTAAATTCCATATCTCACTGTTCAACACATCATTCCACTCTTCTTCTTCTTCTTCTTCGGTTTTTGTTCTCATTAACCTTCCAATTGCCTTTAAAGCTAAAGGCAAACCACCACATTTTTTTACAATACCTTCAGCTTGTGGTTTAAGTGTTGCGTGTGAGTCAAAGTTATCCTCATCCAATGCATGTAGAGCTAATAAAGACAAAGCATCTTCATGCGACAAACGGTCGAGATGATCTACATGATTAAAACCTATCTTTTTGAGCAGTTGCTGCTTGCGAGTTGTCATGATCACCCGACTTCCAGTAGCCCCAGAATGAAATGGACACACTAGGTTTTCCCACTCTTCATACTTTTCATTCCACACATCATCGAGCACTAATAGAAATCGTTTGCCCTCAAGTTTCTCTTTAAGAGCAATTTGAAGCTGATTTATATCTTTAAACTGCTTGTTTTCTGTAGCCACAGATTGATAGATGGTTTCACTTATTTTAAATATATCAAACTCATCGGATACGCAAACCCATGCCATGAGTTCAAAGTGATCCTTCACTCGCGTATCGTTGTACAATATTCTAGCCAGAGTGGTCTTCCCCACCCCACCCATACCAACTATGGGTACGATAATAAAGTTTTGTTTAGATGGCTCATCCTGCAACAACTTGTTGATCAACTTTTCTCTCTCACCTTCTCGCCCAACAACATCAGATTCTAGCAAAGATGATTCATTTCTTCTACTAGTATTTTTTGGCTTTTCATTTTTCACAATCAAACCAAGATCACCTTTTTGGATCTCTAGATGTTGTAACTTGGTGTTGATACTATCTAACTTGTGATGCAGACGTTGACTTAGTGAGAATTTTGTGCAGCAAGTTGGGACTATGAGGTTTCTTACCTTGCTGGTGATTGCTCCCGATTCCTGGGTCAGCTCACGACGCATAGCTTCGGTAGCCACATCGTCCAGTACGTCATCGATGTCGTAAGCCAAATGTTGGAGACGGTTGAGCCATTGTTTAACAGCTTTTTCAGTTATTTCTTTCTCAGAAGCATCAGTAAGCAAATCTTGGATATGGGAGAGTGTGCTCTGCAGTTCATTGAGCTCAGAATCAATCTTCTGAGAGCGAGCAAATTTCTTGAAGGCTTCATCGGTTAGCTTCTCAAAGATGACATTGAGGAGGGCGGATGCAGCAGTTTCAGCCATTGTTAACTAACAGTGAAGAGGTTTACCGGAAATTGGAAAGAGGGTAGTTGGTGTGTAATCTGTATGCTATGAATGTAAACAAGATACAATGGAGATAAGATAGGAGTGTTGTAATTGGGGATAAGAAATGAGTGGACAGAAAGAACGTCTATGTTTTTAGACATGTGAACCAATAGTCTTGGTCAACAGTTTTTAATATATTGTACAATGAGTAGTTCCCAGTAATTAATGAGCCAGCACATTTTGTTATCATTTATTCATTATATACAACTAGGATTGAGACCCATTCTTTAGTTATAACTAAGTTGATCTACGACCAGCATGTTATGTTAAACCTGTCAAACGGGGAAGAAATAGACGATGTAAAAACGTTCACCTACAGACGCACGTTGCGTCGTGTTAACTCACAAAATTTAGAACGGAACGTAAAAAAGGTTAAACCAAAGACATAGTCGATCTAGGACCCGCCACGTTATGTTAAACCTGTCAAACGGGGAAAAATAGACGATGTAAAAAACGTTCACCCACACACGCACGTTGTGTCGTGTTAAGTCGCAAAATTTAGAACGAAACGTAAAAACGTTAAATCAAAGACGCACATTGTGATGTGTTAAGTCACAAAATTTAGAACCAAGCATAAAGCGAAAAATTTGCGGAAAATGAAAACTATAAAGGACCAAAGTTGAAAGTAAAAAAAGTTGTAAGAATAGATTGCAAAAGATAAAAAGTTTTGGGTTAAAAGTAAAAAAACAAATAGTTTTGGGTTAAAAGTAATTGATAAAATACTTTAGGGTGAAAAGTAAAAAAAAAAAACAATCATTTTTTTTTTTTGAAAAACCCCCCAAAGCCAAGGTTACGACAACTATATGAATAACCATTTTTTCTTTGGAAAACCCTCAAAGCACACCCCGTGTTGCGGCGGGACGTAAAACGGTGTCAAATAATACTAATGTAACACAACCGTTATCGACCACCAACACTGACTCTACCTAGGATGTGCGTGTTGCGACGAACTTGTCAAACATGTGAAAATGTAGGTAAAAAAATTGAATCACACATGCACGTTGCGCCGTGTTAACTTGCAAAATTTGAAACAAAACATAAAAAAGTTGAACTGCATTCGTACGTTGCGTCGTATTAACTCGAAAAATTTAAAACTATACATAAACCGAAAATTTGCCAAAGTTGAAAAGTGTAAGTGGCAAAAGTTGTGAAGTTAAATTGCAAATAATGAAGAGTTTTGGGTTAAAGTTAAAAAAACAAATTATGTATGGTTAAAATTGCAAAAGTTAAAAACCTTTGGGTTAAAAGTCAAAAATCAAGTTTTTTTTTGAAAAACTCTCAAAGCATAAGTTACAAGTTGTAATGCACAAAAAGTTTGCTTATTTATATATGGTATAAGTTGAACCGCATTCGTACGTTGCGTCGTATTAACTCGAAAAATTTAAAACTATACATAAACCGAAAATTTGCCAAAGATGAAAAGTGTAAGTGGCAAAAGTTGTGAAGTTAAATTGCAAATAATGAAGAGTTTTGGGTTAAAGTTAAAAAAACAAATTATGTAGGGTTAAAATTGAAAAAGTTAAAAACCTTTGGGTTAAAAGTCAAAAATCAAGTTTTTTTTTTGAAAAACTCTCAAAGCATAAGTTACAAGTTGTAATGCACAAAAAGTTTGCTTATTTATATATGGTATAATTATATTTTGTAGAGGGTGAATTTAGAGACAATATTTAGAGAGACGCAGGCAGGGACGGACCTAGGTGAAACCTAAGGTGGGCGGGCGTACCTCTTAAAAAAATTTAGTGTATTTTTAGGCAAAAAACCCGACCGCACCTCTTGAAAATATGTTTCAACCACTCATCCGCACCTCCAACAAATAATTTCTGGGACCGCTACTGGATGAAGGCAACATCTTTCTCATGGATCAAATACAAGGGAAAAAAAATCAACCCGGACTGGAATAAAAGGTTAAAATTTGAAGTTGGTTAGGAAAGGGTTATTTTTATGTTTTAATTATATGTAATTTTGGTGAGAAATTTTCAGGTGATTGGCTAGTTTCTTACTAACCATTTGAATATGTTATTGATGTAAAATTAGGTGTGGAATAAAAGTATTGTTTGCGCTTAAAAAAACAATTATGTTTTGAGATGCTTCATTTTAATTGCTTGTGTCGCTGTTAGAAAGCGCTTTACTATTTTCGTAAATAAAATTAAAAAATAGTAAACTATACAAATAGTTTTTTTAGTACGAATAAAACTGAGGAATAAATTGAAAAGAGAGATTTAAGGTGAAATAAAGGGAATTCTATTGGCATACCTAATTATCTATCCCTACACTTTACTTTTTCAATGCCGGTCGTACAGACCTATATGAGTCGTATTGGTTCAAAAGTCAAAAGTCAAATCTACATGTGTCAGTTCTTGTCTGGCGGCTGGCTAGACCAATACGGGTTTTATTGCTTTGGTTTTTTTTTACAAATTTTTGTATACGTTTAATCATAGTTTTAACAAAGTTTAATAAAAGAATTCTTTAATTTTTAAACAAAAAACATTTATTTTCGTAAACATTTAATCATAGTTTTAACAAACTTTAATAAAAGAATTCTTTTATTTTTTAAACAAAAAACATTTTTAAAAATTTATCATGTCGTATAGGTTTGTTACATGTTTATTATACTATACTATCTATGTTATAACCGTATTATATACTATAATTTACAAGTAAAACATTTAAAAAAAACTAAGATATAAAACATTTTTATACATTATAAAACAGAAAAGAAAAAAAAAACATGAATTTTGAATCAATGCGATGCGTATAGGGCCATACACAACGTATTGAATCATCTGATACACAACGTTTAGGCTTGTACACTATATCCCTGAAATTACTGAAATACCCCTATTTTTTGATAAATTCAGGGGTATTTTTGAGAATTCAAAGGTTAATATGCATCGTATAGGCCTATACGATGCGTATTAATCTGCTATACGATACAACATAGGCCTATACGATCGTATATGGCATAAAAAGAAAATTTGTTTTTATCGTGTTTTCCTCGGTTCGACGCGTATGCGTATATTTTTTTGACGATCTTTCGCATACTTTGTCATTTTATGACGTATACCTTCAACATGCGTCGTTTCGGTGACGTTCGGTTGCGTGCAATTATTGTATTGAATGTATTCTATGATTACGTACTTGTTTGAAATCCACTTGTATTGTATAGTGTCGTGTTATATGTATACGCGTGTGGAAATATCATTAGTTGCGTATTTTGACGTATTTTTGCGCATTTTGACGTATTTCGGCGTATTTTAACGTATTTCGGCTTATTTTAACGTATTTTATCGTAATTTGACGTATTTTAGTGTATTGCAATGTATATTAGCATATTTCATGTATTTTAGCGTATTTTTGCATATTTTAGAGTTTTTAGCGTATTTTGACATATGTTTGCGTACTTTAGAGTATTTTAGCGTATTTTGACATATTTTGGCGTATTTTAGAGTATTTTAGCGTATTTTCGCATATTAAGGCACTGAATTACACGTTCTTCGTGAGTCTGAGGAACTTTTAATAAGCTGTCTCAGTTGTCAAATTCGTTGCATGCATTCATATTGTTTGAACAGTGACACCCCAGCAATTTATGGGGTTATATGTCTTGATCTGTGTATTTTTCAGCGTTGTGTATGTCTTTGTTAAAACTATGATTAAATGTATACAAAAAACTATGATTAAATGTATTTTTCAGCGTTGTGTATGTCTTTGTTAAATATAATTAATGGTATCATAATTACTACGTTACATGACTTGAAAATCCCCCCAAAACATGGGGTACAACACCACTAAGCGTCATGTAGAATACAACTATGCACAAAAAACTCATTAAGCATCATGTACAAACCCACTATGCACAACATCTTTCAAATTAATAGTATATAAATATATAGAGTTTCAAATCTTATAGGTCATCTAATAAAGTGAGGGATAATTAAATTAGGTTCACCACTATGTTGTAAAAACGTATACAGAAACTCCTAACTTTATAAAAGTTAAAGAAAATCCGAATGTTTCTATCGGATTGCAATGGATACCCTTTAATTTCAATAATTAATAATTACGGTCACGGTCTTTTTTTTGTTAAAACCATTACACCATACGTCCTTTATCCCTAACTTAGTTAAATTTTCTAGTTAGATCCAGTCATGTGCATCACACTTGAGGGTAAATTCGTCTTTTTACCATCTTAGGAACTATTTGTGTAATTAACTTAAAGTTCTAAACCAAAAATTAAAATAAACGTGTTTTACTCTTTATTCCACCCATCACAACCACCACCGTCACAACTTAACCACCACCATCTTCATCTAGTTTTGGGTGATAATGTTGAAGAAATTTAGGAATTGGTGATGTCAGTTGGGGAAAATATGGCGGCGAGAGGGGAGAGAGAGAGGGTACAAGGAAGATTATGACGATGATAGTTTAGGTTTATAATTTTTATATAAGTTTTTAAATTTTGACATTCTTTTTTTGTATTAAATGACTGTTTTGTCCTCACATGAGTTGCACATGACCTTACTTAACTGAAAATTTTAGCCAGGTTTGGGTCAAAGGACCTAAGGTGTAACATGTTTTGCAAATAAATGAGTGTGACTGTAATTATTTAAGTTAAAGGTCATCAATTGGAACCCGCTACAAACATAAAGGACGAAAAGTGTAATTTTCCCCCCTTTATAAAACACTAACTTCAAAATATCGGTTTGGTTTTGGTGAAAGGTCAAAACCGAACCATGTTCACCCCTAATTTCAACTCATGACCTAAGAACGGGTAGATACAGGCTATCTTTTATTTTCAAAATTGTCAAACAAGTAATCAAATTTGGCTAAAGAAGAAAATGGCACGTGTCAAAAGTTGTCTATGATGGCTTGAATGAAGATTTATTTTGTACAATTGCTCCATTTCAATCTCAATTTTGTGGCCCCATTTACCTTGTGAAACATGAAATGAAAAATAAAGCATAAGAGAAATTGAGCAAAAGCAGAGGTGACATTTTCTACTCATTTAGTTATAAAAGCAATCAACTCATGTTAAGTTTTATATCTCCGGAATGAAACACTATGAAATTAAAGTCCCAAAAGTACTCTTTGTGCATTAAACCTCCAAAGATAGTTCACTATCGAACTAATATAGATTTTGTAATCAGATTAGAGTCTTGAAAACACTAAGGTTGCGTTTGGTTCGCATGAATTTAATGAAATTTAAGGGAATTGGAATCTGAATTATATCTCTTAAGATGTTTGGTTCACATAATTTGATGTCGTGTTTGGTTGACAATGGAATAGGAATTTGCCATGAATTCCTTCAAATTCCCTTAACTAAAGGAATTCAAAATCCTTCTCACAAGTGAAGGAATTAAAGTAAATGCATTGAATTATTTGACCATTTCGACCCGCATTGTTTCGACCCGCACCGTTTTGATCCTTATTGTTTCGATCTGAACCTTTTTAAACCGAACCGTTTCGACCCGTACACCGTCGAAACGTTCGACCCGTATCGTTTCGACCTGTACCTTTTCTACCCGAAGCGTTTAGACGCGAACGGTTTCGACTCTCTAACCCTTATGACCCGTACCGTTTCTACGAGAACCGTTACAACCCGTACCGTTTCTACGCGAACCATTTCGACCCGTAGCATTTCGATCCGTATCGTTTTGACCCGAACTGCTTAGACGAGAACCATTTTGACCCGTACCGTTTTAACCCGTACCGGCACCATAACAACATCAAATTAGGTGACATCTACATACTAGTGTTACAAATCATAGTCTAAGCCTTCTCGCCACGAATCCTATGTGCAAGTTGTATCCACAGCTCGGTGAGGTTAACGAAGTCACATCTCAGCTTATAGCTCGTTTGCCTGTCCTACTTTGACTATAAAGGTCACTCAAAACAACAATTTTCCAAAATTGGAATTCATATGAATATATTTTGATTATCTAAAAAACCAAATATGTATGTTAAAACATTACCTTATTTAAGGAAAGCTCATTGTGCGGGCAAATTGAAGTGCAAATATTGTAATGATTCGAATAAATAAAGACTTAGTTTATTAGGTTTTTATTTTTCATTTTTTATAACAAATGTCAGTGTTGTACCAATATTGTAATGATTCGAATCAATAACGATCATATTCCCATCACAACATTGGGGAATTCCAGTAGCTTATATTTAAGTAGTAAAAGAAAATAAAAAACAATAAAAATTGTTCATTGCTTTTTGAGCCACATCAAATACCGAAGAAAATGATGCATTGGGTTGTTGATTTTTTTTTTTTTTTTTAAGTTAGTAAGACTAGAGGGTATGGTGAGGGCTATCCACATGAGGATGGGCCGTCACATAGGCGCCACATCACCGGCTCATAGGGGACGAGTCTCCTTCACTTTTGAGGGGGGTGGAGGATGGGGCTACCCCACCTAAATATTTTATAATTTTCTAAGTTTTTATTATTAACTTAATAAAAACTTTATAAAAATTAAAAAATACAACATAAATAAATTCATAACATAAAAAAAATTACATTTCCTAAAAATAAAAAAAAAACATTTCCGAAAAATAAAAAAAAAATTACATTTCCTAAAAAAAAAAAAACCTACGACGTCCATTTTTTCTTCACCTCTTCCTTCATCCTCCGATACACCTCTCGTTCATCCTCCGGAACCGAGTCGAGATCCAACCTCATTATCCTAAAATCCTCCGCTCGAGCATAGTCGGCCGACACGTTTTTCTTGTGACTATATTTTTCGGCCGCAAAGTCTTTAAACGAACGGAATTCGGAAATCAACTCGTCCATTTTCGAAGACGCCTTCGAGCCGCCACCTCCACCCGAGCCGCCCCCTCCACTCGAGCCGGCCCCTTTGCGCTTTCCGGCCGCCTCTTTTTTTTGCTTTGTCCCTTCCGCCGGGACGTTCGATCTCGTGAGCGGGCAACGCATCCTCGTCATATTCCGGTTCGTCGTTTATGTCGATTTGACAACGAGCGGTGGAGCCTCCCTCACTATAACTTCCGGACTCGGAAGTTTTAGTCCGTTTGGCGGTTGCGACCTCATTTGGAACCGGCGCCCATTTAGGTTCTTTCTTTAAAATGTTCCATGCTCGGAGGTGCGGGAAAGGCGGATTTTTTGCTTCCCATTTAGCCATCGCAAGGTTAAGAACGTCCTCGTCGCTACTCCCACTAGGACGATTGATGTAAAGTGGGCTATAAATCCCGATAAAATCATTCACGCACTTGTTCATTTTCCGCCACTTGCCCGATACGGAATCGAGATCACGGGCCGGGCCTTGCTCCATAAGCTCGTTAAATCTATCCGTACATGCCTTCCAAAAACTAGAACCCGTTTGATTGTTCCCTAAAATTAAAAAAAATTGCATTAGTAAAACTAAAAAATAAATATTTTTAAATTTAAATTAAAAAAATTTAACTTTGGTTCATACCGACAATCGGGCAAGTTGAGGCCTTAACATACGCAATTGCTAGCGCCTCCTCCTCTACTTTTGTCCACTGTCTCGGCTTTGCTCTCGAACCGCTTTTTTTTTTTTGCGGTGTCGGGTTCGGTTTCAACCGCCTTCCCCTTCCCCGTGTTTTTTTTTGCGCTTGAGTTCTTTAGGTGGCGATTCGGGGACGACTTCATCATCGTCAAGTTGAACCGAGGGTTGCGGTTGGGAAGTTGGCGGTTGCGATTGGAATTGATCAAGTTGAACCGAGTTGCGTTGCATGAATTGTTGGAGTGCTTGGTATTGTTTTGAACTTGGGACATTTGGGAGAAGGCGTTAGGTGATTGTTGGAAACCCGAAAACGTAAATTGTGGATTCCCCCACGAAGGATCCATAGCCGGAGTGTAAGCGGGACTCGAAAAAAAGTTAGAATTGTTCGGGTTGGGGTTGTTTGGGTTGAATGGATTCATGATGGTAAAAAAAAAAAGGTATTTTTTTTATAAAAATGGATGAGAATAGAAGAAGAATGGGAGAAATAGATGTGAATGGTATAAAAAAATGAATGAAGTTGATATACATTTAAAGTGAAAAAGGTAATTTTTTTTATTAAAACTATCCGTTAGTAACGGATATATTTTTGAAATTTGGGCCATCGACTTCGTCTGTGGGGAGCTGGATTCGCCGGGCCGGAACCAGGGGGCGGTGTGGGGGACCGGCGCCGGGCCTCGCCGGACCTAAGCCGGCCCCCATACCGCTTAGTCTAATGGTTGTTTAAAGGTTTTAAATTAATTATGGTATTTGATAAGTAAAGTAAAACATTTTATATAAAATCACTTGGTGTTTTGGTTATTGAAGTGCAAAGAATGGCATAGACGGGTGTAATAAGGGGCTAGGAGGTAATATTGTAAGGGATTAACAATTTGTTAAGTCATTTTAATTATATTTTTTGTATAGCATAATATATATTTTATGAAGTCATTTTTATAATAATAATAACTACTATGTAAATATATATCTAATATATTGAATAAAAATTATATTAATAAAAAGCTAGTTTAGGCTTGAGAGCCAGTTTGACCTCGATAAAGTAAAGCTTGGGCACGTTTATTAAACAAGCTTATTTTTAAGGCCACTCAGGTTTGAGCTCGTTTAAGTTTAGCTTAGCTCACGAGCGGCTTGACATGTTTAAACCCTTCATTTTGACCAAGAAAGTTAAAGAAAGTAACATTATTTTAATTAAATAGGGAGAGGTTCGTTTCTTCCCTTAGTTTTGATCAAGAAAGTAACATTTTAATTCAAACAATGTACGCTTATTGTTTTTAATTTCCCTTTAACATGGTTTAAACATGTCATGTGGAGAAAGAAAATTAACAATTCAAGATTCTACTTAAATGTAGTAAAAAATTAAAACAAATATTTCTTCTACTTTAAGAAATCAAGGGTGATAGCGTTTGTGGTGGCTGCCACAAATAATGTTAGTGTTCGTTAATATGGAGTTAGCCTAGCTCATAGAAGCACATGTCTCTTACTCCTAAAAGGGAAGGTCTTAGGTTTAAATCTAAGCATAAAGGAATAATTTATAATTATTAGTGTAAAAAAATAAATTAGCCATTCGAAAAAAAAAACGTCAATGTTCAAAGATGTCACGACAAATTTGAGGGCAACATAAGTACAGATTTGAACGAGAAACTACAAAAAGGATCCTATGAGAATGGAGACCATACTTGAACATAGAGGGGTAAAGTGAACATCTTGAAAATGGGTCCAGAATCTAACTTCTTGATACCATAAGCCCCCTGAACTTCTCCTCCCTTGCTTTATCATGTTGCAGATGTTAGTCTTAAATCATTTTACCACAATACTAATATAAAACAAACCACAATCACTTTGGCAAGTTTGAAATATATTTAGTAGTTGTCTGAAAACACTTTTTTTTTTCAAATATTTTAGTATTTTTAGATATAGTTATTAGTTAGTGTGTCATATATGACTAATATGAATAGGTTTCAAATAATAGAGTGATTTACTAGGTTTTATTCTTTTAATATACTCTACACAAGTTTTTAATATACAGCAAAGAGAAATAAAAAAATTTGGATCAACGGACTCATAAGTAAATAAGTCGAAATAAAGTTAACCATTTACAAAAAAACATTTGTAGTGAGTCTCCTTAGGTAAATGTATAATACCTTTATAACATCCTTTTTTGTGAACGGCTGACAGGAACATCCTTTATTTTCTGTGAACGGCTGACAGGAACAACTATTGGCTAGGTTTCGCACACGATCCTGGAACAGCAGTGATTCTGGGATAACAGTGCCAGGCTTTAAACTCATTTGACTTTTTTTAGCGTTGCTCATAAGATATGAAATAGAAGTTATATAAATGAAACTATAAGTAAATAGGTCAAAGTTAACAGCTATACATAAGAAACTTATGGTCGTCGAATGACAACATGCTACTTACGTTGTATTTTAGGGTGTAAGAGTAACTTTTAAAGTATACAAATCACCTCCATTTAATCATCTTGCGTTCTTTGTGGTTTCTTCCTGCAATGATAAAGAAACTAAAAGTTAAGATTCTTCATGTTGTGTGTGTTTTGGAGACCCAAAAAAGTTCCAAAGAAAAAAAAAATGCAAATTTATAGCATTCGCGATTTCAAAAAAGTTTGGAACTTGTTTCGTGTCATATTTCAAAAGAACACGACGACTTTTTGCTAACCACCACCTACCTTTGACCATTTGACCAAAGGCTATCATCACCAGACTCCCAAAAACCAAAACCAAAGCTCCCGCAACCCTACTGGAAATCCGGTGAGTTCCTTGATGGCTGGACGGAACGCCCTCCTGCAAATTGAATTTTACTAGAACCTTGGTTAATCTTTTATTAATTTTCTTAATATAAGAAGAAAGTTTTACTATTAGTTAAATGTCTTAAATTCATTTTTATAATAATTTTACTAGAAAACTTCCCAAATTTTTTATTTACAAATTCATGGAATAGTTGAAAATTATAATACTACAGTTTTTATGGGACAACAATAGAAGTTATATGTAGCAAGTTGAATACACCAATAATTGTATGGTAATGGTTTTCACAAGGAAACTTCAAAAGGATAACTGATGATCATTTAATAACCAAAGGTCACAATTTCAAACCATTTGTATTAAAACGGGTCATTTTGAACTATATTTTCTTGAAAACCGTTGAAAAGGATATAAATAATTTCAATGAAGATTGCATTTATCACGTTTCATGTTAGAAAAAAAAGAAAATAAAATAAAATAAACACCTTAGCCTTCTTTTTTGTAGCTTTGTGTATCCGTTTCAGCTCTTTGGCTCTTGCTTTCCTTTTAGCATCCTTATTCCCCTTAAAAACAATTATATAAAGTTGTCTATTAGTAAACACAGGACAACAATAACACTTCATATTTATACAGTATCTCAGATATTATCAGAAACTGAATATATTATAGCCTAAAAGAGAAAAAAAATCAAACAACAGATAGATGAAACACTGATAATGCTACCTAAGCAGCAATATGAGCCCATTTACTTTTAAAATGGAAGACTTGGATCGTGCTTTATCTAAAATGTTTCAAAAAAAAAACTAGAAGGGAATGGGTCACCCGAAACCCGTTCCGACCCGAACCAAAATAACCTTTTTGTAAATCGACCCGTTCCGACCCGACCCGTTCTGAACCAAACCCGTTTTGACCCGCAACCCAAACCCACCCAACCCGACCCATTTGCCAGGCCTGTCAAAAACCTTTCAAAGGGACAATAAAGCGTGTGCTGCCTAAACCAACCAACCTGGCCCATTGACCCATTACGCGACCCACCCACGGCGATTTCAAACTACTATACACAATCAAGTATATAAATGGGCAGGAACAACATAGACAAAACTATACACTGCAGAAGATACCTGCTTTACGTTCTGAGATTCTTCCATTTCTTTTGTTAATGGGCTGGGAACTTTGGCAGCTTGCCAATCCCACGTATCCAGGTTCAACGCCATAAAACGTCTAAACGTATTCCTTACTTCTTTACCAGCAGCAAGCCTATAAGCAGTCCGTCCCCTTTCATCTATAACACAAGGATCAGAACCTTGTTGTAGTAGTTCCAGAACTTTCTCTGCATTTCCAGCTTTTGCTGCTCCATGTAAAGGCAATGACATATGCACTCTTTGTACATTTTTAACAAGATCATCTTCTGAAAGATTCTCAATTTCCAGGTTATTATTTGTGTTTTCTGTGACAAGTGTACTTGTTGAATCTTCTTTGATAACAGGTGATATTTCTTCATCTGGTTCAGTGGAGATTTGTGTCAATATTTTATATAACCGTTGAGCTTCTTTGAATGTTGGCCTTTGAACTGTTAATGGGATGTGTCTGTAACATGTTTCTGGCATCTGAAGCATGGATTTTCACCATTAAATAGCTGTTTTCCGTTGTGTGAAGGAGCATGAATGAAAATAGCAGTAGATAGATCAAAATACGGCTTCCATGCAGTGAGTAGTTCGCGGATATCCTAAATGTTAAATGAGAATCAGTCAAAGAACTAAAAAACAATTACAGCATGCAAGAAAAAAACGGAAGTGTTCGACAAATGCAGCCTTCTGTGTTATGAAACTACTATGCATTCACAAAGTCATCTATTTCATATTTGTTCTTTTATCTGTCTTACTTTGACTATATAGGTCAAAACAACAACCTTCCAAAAGTGGAATATGTATGTATACATTTTAATTTTCAAAAAAAGTATGTTAAAACATGCCTTGGTTAAAGCAAGTTCATTGTACCGTCGAATTGAAGCTCCTGCAGAATGTGCAATATTGCCACCAGCATCTTCTGCCGATTGCTTCTTACCAGCTTTTGCCCTTACTACATATCTACGTGAAAAAGGTAGCATTTTTAGCATTTTTCCCAACTGACCGTATTTAGTTTGAAAGCAACAGAGCAGTTAAGTCATGTAGCAGAGACCTACTAGTAGAAGTGAAACTAATGAGACTAAAACTGCATATTAGAGCCTATTGTCCTGATACCATATTATTTTATCTTGTGCACACTAAATATCATAAGAACAGTGACAATGAAGGAGGACTTGTTAGTCTATCATAAAGCATGAAAAAATATCATTCGTTCCACCAGTTCATAGATTCCTACCTAAGTATTTTCTTTTTATTTTTTATGGTGTTGTTTATGAATGTCAAGATGTATTGATTTGGTTTGTGTTTTCATCTCAATATAATTATACTATACTACTATGGTTTACTTTCATTGATTGTTAATTTGATATTACTTACTTTGAAGTTTTATACCTAATTTAATACATGTTTCTTAATGTGTAAGTATCCCATATGCCAATAGTATTACTATATTTAGAAGGAGACGTCCTGAGCGACGCATGGGTATTATACTAGTTCAAAAAGTGACGAAGTATGTGGTATGTCCAGTCGAAAGGAGACCAGTTTCAAGTTCCTAAGCAAACTTTATTTTGAATAAAAAATTAAGTTGAACTCAAAATTAAGAAAAGGACGAACCTGTGAAATGTTTTGTGGGTGACAACAGTCTTTCCATCAAAGACACAACCAGCAAAATGACCAGCGCTAGCAAGCAAGATAACTCTCAAACATGTATCGTTTCTAGGCTCGTTGATCACATTGAGCAGTTTCTCAATCACTTCCCTCACTGTCAAAAACGGCGTATCATCATCCTTTATGGGTCCAGATAAATCATGTTCAAAGCGAATTTTCTCATTGTCACCTAAAAGCAAGCACTTCCAGAATAAAACTGTTTTGTACTCCCCAACAATCCCCTACTTAAATCACCATGGCCACCGAATTCTCTGTTATCTTCGTCTTCTGAACCTGATATGCTTGATATAATATCATCATCTTTAAGTAAAGAATTGGAACTCCATTCATCAAAATCATCCTCCTTGATAGTATCCTTCCCTGCAATGCTTAGCTTTATCTGAGAAAGAGAACATAAATTATGAAACACAAATATTACACAAAATAATGAGTCACCCAACTACCATAGTATTCCTCAACATTCTAGCAAAAATAACAACAAAGGCCAGTTTCAGTAACAAACATATATCACTCTGAATTATTATTATTATATAATTGTTATTAGCAGATATATATTAGCCTTGTTATTAAGAGATAAGTCAAAGATTGAGAATCCTATAAAGATTAAAGTATAGATTATTGCTTTAAAACTCGGTATGTATGGGCTTATGGCTTTATATTTGTTGTTACATAATCTCATCAACAAAAACTACAATCTGTATGAAGGTTGATTAGGGGTGTAAACAAGCCGGGCCGAGCCCGAGCTCGGCTCGCGAATAAAACCCAAAGCTCGAGCTCGGCTCGAGCTCGCTTCAATATCGCTTAAACAAGCTAGAGTTCGGCTCGAGCTCGGCTTGCCAATGTTATCATCATTATTATCATATTAAATATAAAATAAATAAATTTTTGTTTGGGCTCGTTTAGGCTCGTGAGCCTAAACGAGCTTTGTATTTCAGGCTCGAGCTCGGGCTCGATAACTAATCGAGCTCTATTTCAGGCTCGAGCTCGGGCTCGTTAAAGCACGGCTCGTTCGAGCTTTTAACCGAACCGATAACGAGTAGCTCTCGAGCCTTTGGGCTTGTTTACACCCCTAAGATTGATGCCTAGTGAAATATGTATCTGTTTTATTTACCATTATCTTGGTAACTTATTTCACAATTCAGGCTTCTTAGGTTCAAAACAGAGACATGCATACATACCTATATCTAAACTGAGCCAAGAAATTGGTTAATGGTTAGTACCTATGTTGTCAAGAGCCCTTCGGGCGCGCGCTTAAGCCCTCAAACAAGGTGAGTTGCAAAGAAAGCGCCTTACAGCCATTCAGACACTCCGGTAACGTTCCGGTGAGGTTCCGGCCGAATTCTATTAATTCCAGTAAAAAAAATCTACAAATTCCTGCCAAACTGGTTTAACACATCCAAAAGTAGCCCGAAACCAGTCCTAAACAAACCTAAAACAAGTCTAAAATTCCCTAAAAATGGTATGTTTATGCTATGTGCCCTGGTTTGCGCTTTCGGTAACTATAATTAGTACATACATGACACATTTATTGACACATACAGATATATAGAAAAAAGACCTTAAAGCTGTAACTGAATTACAAATTCATGTAAAGAAACAGGCCTTCTACTTGTAAATTTGTTTGAATTCATAAAGTAAAAGCAGTAACACCTGATGAAAAAAAATAGAGAATGAGAATTAGGTTAAGCGAAATTACATTGAATCGATGGAAATCAGACTTGAAGTGAGACCGCTGGTCAATCAAAACTGTAATTACAAGTATTACACGTCAGTCTGTCGGTGGTATTAATAATAATATTCTTCTCCGACGCCGTTTCGATTTCGTCGGAAATATTATTATGAATTGCGGTGGTGGAAGAAGGTGAAAGCAATTCAATGAGACTGAAGGAAGTGATTAAGTTCGACGGGAGTTTGAAAATAGAACAGTGTCGTCGTTTATGTTCGTCTGAATCGGTAACGGCGGCACAGTGGCCGGAAGTAAACTCCATTCGTCCCCAAGATTGACTCACATTGGTGGTTATTGGGCCCAGTTTCCTAAACAACTCTCACTTTAGCCCAACTAAATTGGGTAAATTACATTTTTCGTTTTTTATATTTGTAGCGAATTGGAACGGATAACCTTTAACTTCAATAATTAAAGCTATAGTCATTTATTTAGAAAACTCATACACCTTAGGTCCTATAACACTAACTCAATTAAATTTTTCAGTTAACTTTGGTCATATAGAGGTAATTTAGTCTTTTAACTTTTAAAATATCGTAATAAATAAAACAAAAAGAACTTATCCACAACCAACCACTAGTGTATTTCCCCACTACCAAAGCCACCACCACCTGAAACCCAACCTCCGGCTACCACCACCACAATCGCCATCTCCACAACCACCACCACACCCATCATCGTAGCCACCACACTCCACCAAAATTAGAATTCATCACTGTCGCCGTCCTCGTCAACATCAACATCTCCAATTACCAGCATCTTCAAAAATCATAAATCACACTTACAAACCCGGATACAAACACCCTCGCAAACCGCCTGAAACGCAAAATCACTACCTGATCTCTCCCGTTACTTGTCGATTTCGGATCTAAAACGTAAGGAGTTGGTGATGTCGTTAAAGGGTGGGTGATTCAGATCTGCAACATAGGGAGTTGGTGATGTCGTTAAAGAGTGGGATGATTCAGATTCAGTGTTTGTGTGTTCAAATGAAACCCACCAAATCCGATTCAGATCTAGGACGTAGGGAGTTGGTGACGTCGTTAAACCACCACCATAAACCCCCAAATCCGGCTGACCCACCAAATCCGACAACCCTCGCACCACCCACACCTGACCCGACCACCATTAGCATCGTCTTCATCTTCGAGTGAAACCCTAACTCTCAAATCTTCAACAACTTTGGCGACGATAGTGTTTCCAAGAACAACAACTGTTTAAATCTCGTGATGTGTGCATACCAAAATCTCCATTAACTACACTCGTTTTGCCTTAAGACTTCTGAAATCTAAAAAGTTGCAGGTGATTGAGGTTCATGTTTGTAATTTAAGAGAAGAAGAAAGGAATTGCTTATAAGTAATCTCAAAAATGGAAAAAAAGTCAAAGGTTTTAATTTCCCATCCATTCATCTAATTTAATTATTGTTTTATTTTTAAAAAATTTGGTTTTGTTTATTTGTTTAAATATATTAATAAATTACTAATCTACCCTCATGTGCTTTGTACATGCCATACTTAACTCAAAAATCTAATTGAGTTAGTGCTAAAGGACCTAAGGTGTAATGAGTTTTCCAAATAAAGGATTGTAGTTGTAATTGTTGAAGTCAAAGGTCATCCATTGCAACCCGCTACAAACATAAAGGACGAAAAAGTGTAATTTACCCTTTTTTTAATAATGCATGCAGCTACTTAAATATTATACCAGTACATATATTCTTTTAAATTAAATGTCGTATTACTAATTTATATATGATGTTTATCTAATATGTCAACGTAAACTTTTAAAAGAAAGTCGTAATTGAGTTATAACTATAATGCTAAGGTAAGTGTCTAAACCAATCCTATCTAAAGTTACTCAAAACCAATCTTATCATCTCGTCTATGCCTGTATCACAATCCACGTTGGCTAGTATTTTTGTTGCTATGGCATTCCACATAATTAATGACTTGCTCAGTCATGATCCACATCACCAACCATGTAAGCAATTTTTATGATGTGAAGTCCTGTAAAAATACGTAATCACTTTTATCAATTTTGTCACAACTAGTTAAAACATATTCTTTAAGCAAATATACTAATACTTCAGGGTCCTTTGGGTGTTTACACTATAAACTTGAACCAAACTTGTAACAAAACAACAATCTCCGTATAATAAACTTGAAGATTTGCTTTAATTTCTGTTACTTGTAAGATTAAATATGTTATGTTTAATATTTAATCTAGTAGCCATTATAATCATTTACATAATATATATCAAAATATATAATAATCTATTAAATAATTAGTTGGTAATTGTTGATGGACCATATTACCCTTATTAACTAATTAGGTTTCCTCCTGGGTGCTTATATAAGGAGACTTATGTAGAGATTAAGGGGTTACACAGTTACACAATTAGACATACCCTATAATCATAACATCATCATCATCGACCTCTTCTCCTAACCGAATCCCCTATTCGGTTTAATCATCACCATCATCAGTCAGCACCCTAAGGAGGAACCAGATCACACTGACAACTATGTCGAACTCGATGTCATCTTCTCTGACTGGATTCTCCACTGCACTGTCTGCTGTAACAGGTATGTTTTCATGTTTTCCATTATGATTAACAGAATCGTTCAACATATGCTTTCATGTTTTCCATTATGATTAAACAGAATCGTTCAACATGTGGTATCAGAGCATATGTTGATTAGTCGGTTCTGTTGTGTGTCCGTAAATCTGGATTAAAACTGGAAAACAGGATTTGAAAACCATAATAAAATTTCGGTTTTTGTCATCCGAGATGACATTCCGGATTCGTCTCGGATCATGTGCTCAATTTTGTTACTATTCCGAAATCTGAATATTCAAAATATGTTTAAATGTGTAAATAATTACCAGATTTCGGATGAATGTTTGGGTATTTTTTATTTAGGGTTCATCATAAGTTCTTGATTAAATTCGAAAAATTCCATTAGTTTTGGAATGAATTCGGATTATTGGGTGTTTTTGTTCCTGTTTGATCCATTGTTATCTACTTAAATTTTCGAAAATCTGTTTTTCTATTAATGGATACAATTTTTCGAAATAAACAGATAAATATAATCAATGTTTAAACAGGAAACTTAATCCCATAATCCCTAAGATTTCGGATTTAAGCCTTATCAATTATTAACTGCCAAAATTAAGGATTTAGCAGCTTGAGGAACACATTTCGGATGATCTTTTCGGACCTCATTTCGGACTAAGCGTCCATTACGGATCAACATCTGCTTGATCATTACGGACCATCACAGATCATTTCAGACTAATCATTTCGGACTAAGCTTCCATTTCGGACCATCACGGATCATTTCAGACTAAGCATTATCATCATGGAATCATCCGCAATCGTTCGTCTTGGACACATCCGAAATCATCCGAAATCACCCGAAATCATCCGACTTACACGTCCTAAACACATCCGAAATCATTCGAAATTACTCATCTCGGACAATCCAAGATCATTCGAAATCTTTCATTTCGGATGAATACAAGACATAAACCATCCGAAATCATCAGTGTTCATAATCAAGACTTATTCGAAATCCTATTACTTTATTAAGCAGTTAATGTAAACTAAAATCAAGACATAAACCATCCTAAATCATCAGTTCGATCCGCGCTAACGGGTGGTTTGCTATTAAATAATTGGTTTTGTAATTACTTAGTTAATTAATCAGAATCAGATAATGTTTTACAAAACCAAAATGGCTTAACTTGAATGAGCTTTTGATGTATCATTTCTGGCCAAAGCTGATTTGATACATCTACTTATCATTCAGGTATTACGAAAGCTATGTTGAGTGTGCATCATAAACATGAATGTCTTAATATCTGGCCAAAGCTGATTTAATTCCTTTATAGATGGCATACTTAACAAGTGCATAAGAAAAGTGATTGTCTCAATTTATGGCCAAAGCTGATTTGTTACAACCACTTTACACACATGCTTAAATGATTACACTTCTGGCCAAAGCTGATTTGTCTTCGTTTAAGTAGAATTTTTTAACTAAGTCTATTATTTTGATGTTAGTAATAGACAATATCACAGCTTCATAATGTAAAATGGTCATTATTTATGCCTGCCTTAGTTTAACGTGCCCTTAGATCACATTAGAACTTCTTCCTTAGTATGATAACTTGCTCATCTTATTTCCACTATCAGCGCCCAATTGCGAGATTCCACCTTTGACCGGTGATAACTTTGCTGCATGGAAGGATGCTCTCATGCTTACACTTGGATTGTTGGACTTTGACTACTCTTAGAGAGAATAAGCCAGTGGACCTTACCACTCAAAGTACTGCTGCTGAGCAGTTAACTCATGAAAAGTGGACTAGGTGTAACCGCATGTCTCTCATGTTTATGAAGCAGTCCATAAGTAATGCAATCAGGGGAGCCATTCCTGATTCTGAAGATGCTAAAACCTACTTGGCTTCTGTGGAGGCGCAGTTCAAGGGGACGTCTAAAGCACATGCTAGTACCCTTATTCTCAAGCTGGTGATGACTAAGTATGATGGGAGGAGCGGCATTCGCGAGCACATCATGATGATGAATGACATGGCCAATAAGCTGAAGGGGCTGGAAATGGAAATCAGTGATGGTTTTCTCGTTCATTTCATCATTACTTCGCTTCCTTCGTCCTTTGAAGCATTTAAGATCAATTACAACACTCAGAAGGACAAATGGACGATGAGTGAGCTGGTCGCTATGTGCGTACAGGAGGAAGAGCGCATGAGGATGGATCGCACTACCAATGTTGCTAACTTCACTACCTCCAACTCTAAGAAGAGGAAGAACAATCATCAGAGGAAGAATGCTTCAAAAGTCCAAAGGCCCAATCCTAATACAAGTGCACCCTCCAGCTCTAAGAACTCCTTAGGCAGAATCCATTGCAAGTTCTGTAAAAAGACAGGACACATGCAGAAGGAATGCCCTGACTTTAAGGAGTGGCTGGCTAAGAAAGGTAATGATTATTTTATGATACTTGAGTCCTATAATTTAAGTGTTCCTGCTAATTCTTGGTGGTTTGATTCTGGTTCTATGGTTCATGTTACCAATTCAACTCAGGGATTCCTTACAATCCGGAAGCTGGAAAGAAACCAAAGAACGCTTAAGGTTGGGGATGATCGAGAATTAGAAGTGAAGGCCATTGGAACATTACAATTATTTATGAAAACTGGTTTATGTATTAAACTTTATGATACCTTATATGTTTCTGAGGTAACCCGGAACCTTGTATCAGGACCAAAGTTAGACATGGACGGTTTTATTGTTTCCCATGGTCATCTCAAACTCTCTATCCTCTATGATTCTGTTCTTTATGGTACTGGTGTTCTGGATGGTGGTCTCTATAGATTAGAACTGGATGATAATTTTTCCAAATCTTTGTTGTCATATGTAAGGCCTCCTAATCCAAGATCTCACTCAGCTAAAGCCACCAACAGGTGTGCGGAATCCACCTGATGAAGAACCACTGTAGATGAAACACTAGAATGCAAGATTTGTGAGAGAAATCAAGAATACACTGAGTATTCTTGATGAGGAAGATGAATGACGTCACACACACAGTAGCCGCCAGACAAATACACACACAATGATTAGGGTTAGGTGCACAGAATTTCACACAGAATCGCTTCCTTGTCTATTCCACATAAAGGTATATATACAAGGTAAAGCCCGGACTTTCAAGACAAACTAGAAAGCCTGGACAAAACAAACAACACAAAACACTGACCTTTATCCCTATACAAAACTCGGACAAAGTTCCTAGCCTTAAACCCCTGACCTTTGTCCTTAACATAAACCTCAGACAAAATACAATCCTAAAGTTGGGACAAAGTGTCCCTAGGATAAAGTTGGGACAAACTTTCAACAATGTACAATAAAGACCCTATTGAATGGAAGACATGCACTTATCACCTAAAGTGCATTAACAAACTCCCCCTTGATCAGTGCATGGTCTTCATTGGACTTGAGATCTTCATCCTTTCTTCGAGAACTTGCTGCCTGGTTTTTCACACAGAACTGCACGACTTTGATGAATTGATCAGCTAACGGATTGATCTTCTTCAAAGGAAAGCAACGGCAGACGTCTTAGCTTCTTCAATACTTCCATCTTGAGATGAACGATCCAGACGCACACAGCTTCTGCAAATCTTCCATCTTGTGATGAACGATCAAGACGCACACAGCTTCTGCAAATCTTCCATCTTGTGATGAACGATCCAGATGCACACAGCTTCTGCAAATCTTCCATCTTGTGGTGACCGATCCAGACCTGAAACACTTAACACCGGATTAAGAAACTTAACCCAGGAGACACTCGGCCCAAACCTGGATCCCAAAACTAAATTCCAATATCCCGGAATCAACAAATGAAATATTAAACAACCAATATTTAATAATTTGTATTTCAAAACACGATCATTCAGAACAACTTACTTCAAACTAATACTTTTGGAAAATATCACAACTTGGAAGCAGATTTACCGAAACACCTTAAAATGACGTGATTACCCACACACTTAGATGGATCTTGCACGGCCGATTTTTATACAAAAAGACTTATTTTAAAATTACCTAACTTGATGTTTAACACCTTATTAAAGAATGTTCACAACCCTTAGAGAATTTTCAAAATGATAACTCGCACATAGAAACAAGAAAGCAAAATCTTTTTGATGTTTTTGAATTTTTGACTGAATAAAGAAATTAAACCTACGAACGTATTTACACTAATTATCTTTTTTGTGAAATCGGAGCAAAGGGATCATATCGGTTTTTCTGTCAATATCCAACACAAGAACATAGTTTATCAGTTTAAGCTCTTAGAATGATATTAACAGTTCAAGACGTTCAACGGTATTGTGGTCCACTTAAGTTTTAGCACGCTTTCGAACACTGTTTTCGAGATATGCGATTAAGTGTTTTAATAGCTGACTGTAACTATGTTTACCCACCTCAGAATATACTCCCGTATCAAGGTATGCACGAGAGATCATCTTACTGGTGAGTATACCATTTATCATCTGTTTTTGACGTATAAGCTAATGTGAGATACTCACTTATTTGAAATTGAAAAACAAGTCCTTTGTGATAGAATCACTTATTGAGGAGGAACTTGAATTTCAGATGCAAAGGGCACAGCAGCAAGTCCGTGAACAGGTTAGTACCATCGTACAGACAAAGAGACGAACTTGACTCCCGCATGATTTTGTGGGACATGTGATTGTTTATCACTTATTTGGGTCGAATGCGTCATGTATTAAAGATATTTACACGTATGTATGGTATCATGGAAGATCTAGACTTACGTCCCCGTTGTTTTCGGTAAAAGAAACAACCATGATACCCAGATGATAAACAGCATAAAGACCACGTATCTCAGAACCTCGGCAATCTATCAAACGAAATTACGGTACCAAGACCATATATCCGAGAGATGTACCACACAAGTTACGCAGTTCATTATGTTTATATACCAAAAACAGGTTCTTATTGACGCGTAAAACCTACCGAAGCAACGTATAATGAAGCTGTTACAGTTAACGGTTAATTTTATATATTACTATAATCCTACACCAGATACGACTAACCGATGTACTATCATTTCCCTTATATCTCAACACGACTTCATTTTATATTTTTCAAATGTTTTTGTATTTTTCTTAAAATTTATCCTACAATTAAGTAAAATATTTTTGGAGTTTTTCAATTTTTCGAAAGCGGTAAGAACTGTACAGAAAACATAAAATAAAGTTTCTATGCAAGTTTTGAAAAGCATTTTACTCGGGGTTGATCATGCCAATCATTCGGACCAGATTTTCAAATCTAGCCCGATCGAATGTCTTCGTAAACAGGTCGGCAAGATTATCCAAGGTGTCTACCCTAACCACTTCTATTAAACCCTTCTCAGCACAGTCACGAATGAAATGATGCCTAACATCTATGTGCTTAGTGCGTGAGTGATTAACTGGATTGTTAGTTATGGAAATGGCAGAGTTGTTATCGACAAGAATAGGAGTTCGAGTAAAATTCAAACCGTAGTCCCTCATTTGTTGCTGAATCCACAAAACCTGAGCACAACAGCTTGAAGCAGCAATGTACTCGGCCTCGCACGTGGATAGAGAAACAGCAACTTGATTTTTGCATTGCCAAGAGACAAGACGATTCCCAAGAAGTTGTGCGCCACCAGAGGTTGACTTTCTGTTCATCCGGCACCCTCCGAAATCTGCGTCAGCATACGCCATCAAATCCAGACCACCTTCAGCTGGATACCACAATCCAAGCTTAGGCGTCCCTTTCAGATATCTGAAAATACGCTTGACTGCTTTCAAGTGAGACTCCTTCGGAGTTGATTGGTACCTAGCACACAAACAAACAGAGAACATAATATCTGGTCGTGAAGCAGTAAGATACATCAATGAACCTATCATTGCTCGATATAGAGTCGGATCCACTTCAGGATCTTTCACATCATCGGATGAAAGCTTGATATTTGTCGGGAGAGGCGTGTCATAAGGTAAGCTATCTTCCAATCCAAATCTTTTAAGAATCTCGTGGACATACTTTGTCTGATGCACGTACGTCCCGGTTTTCCCTTGACTCACTTGAAGACCTAAAAAGAAAGATAACTCGCCCATCGCGCTCATTTCAAACTTTGACTTTATCACAGCCTCGAACTCACGACACAATTCTTCATTTGAAGAACCAAAAATTATGTCATCAACGTAAATTTGCACGATCAGAAAATCTCCCCCTTTCTTCAAAATGAACAGTGTGGAGTCAATCGCGCCACGCGAGAACCCATGCTCCAATAGATGCTTTGACAACGTCTCATACCATGCTCGAGGAGCCTGATGGAGACCGTAGAGAGCCTTGTCCAACAAATAGACTTTGTTGTCTAACCCTGGAGCTTCGAAACCCGGTGGTTGGGATACATACACAGTTTCATGCAATTTCCCATAAAGGAACGCGCTTTTCACATCCAACTGATAGACTTTGAAACGCATGTGTGCAGCAAAGGCTAGAAACAAACGAATAGCTTCCAGTCTTGCCACCGGTGCATAAACTTCGGTATAATCAATCCCTTCCTCCTGATTGAAGCCTTGAACAACCAACCATGCTTTGTTTCTGACAAGGACACCCTTGTCGTCTTTCTTGCACTTGAAAACCCATTTCGTGTTGATTGCATGTTGGCCCTTTGGAAGATCGACCAAATTCCACACCTTTAACTTGTCGAACTGAGCTAACTCTTCTTGCATCGCCTCACACCAAGAATTATCCTTCAGAGCCATTTGATAGTTCTTCGGCTCTATTTGAGAGATAAAACATTCATGCAGGCTAAGATTGTAGATTTCTTCTTTCTTGATAGCAGAGAACAGACATTGCATCTCTGAAATACTCCTTCGCGTTTGCACTCCTGCATTTGGATTCCCAATAATATTATCAACAGGATGATGAATATTTGTTCTTGGAACTGGAATTGCCGGAGCTTGAAGATTGTTTCCCAAATTCGATTGAATCTCCCCCTCAACATTTGCATTACAACTAGAAGCTTGATCATTTCCAGAAGACGCATTAACATTTGGATATGTTGAGAAATCAACGTAAAGATCACCACTTGTAGTTTGAGCAGTTGCATTGGGGATCTGCTCAGCAACAACTTCATTCACGATTGAAGAATCAGCAACTGGAACTCCTGAGTGAACATTCGAAGACACATTAGTAGGAATACTTGCTCTCCAGCTCGCATCCACTTCATCTTTGTTCACAAGATGTGTGTAGACAACCTCCGAATCTTCTTCTGAAACATCAGGAAGATCAAATGAATCAAATAATTTATCATAATCATAACCACTTTTGGGACCGAATTCGGACGGTGGAGGATCAAAACTCAAAGGAATTATATCAAACACGATCTCCACTGTATGCTTCTTAACGTTATAAACGCGTTTGTTGGGGGTTCCATTGGCATAACCCAAAAAGAACCCAACTTCACCAACTTCCCCCATTTTAGGAGTATCTTTGGTGCGTTTGATAACACACTTAATCCCAAAAGGTTGAAAACCAGATAAGTTTGGTTTCTTGTTTTCAAGCAATTCATAACACGTTTTATCTTCTCTTTTGACCGTAAGCACATGATTTAACACATAACATGCAGTGTTTACCGCCTCGGCCCAGAAGAAAATTGGCAATTTTGATTCAGAAAGCATAGTTCGGGCCGCCTCAATTAGGGTACGATTTTTCCGTTCTGCAACTCCGTTCTGTTGAGGAACATATGGAGCGCTGAACTGATGAACTATTCCCATTTCCCGACATAACTCATCCATATAATGATTTTTAAACTCAGTGCCATTGTCACTTCGGATTTTCTTAATAGGAAGTGAATAATTTTTCTCAAGTTGTTTGAATAAATCTATTAAAATACCAGCAGTTTGATCCTTTGTTTTTAAGAAAAATACCCATGAGTAACGTGAGAAATCGTCAGTGACAACTAAGCAATAAGACACCCCACCAATGCTAGCAACATGGATCGAGCCGAAAAGATCCATGTGAAGCAATTCAAGTGGTTTTTGGATTGAGTTAACTATTTTCGGTTTATGAGGCTTTCGTTTGATTTTTCCTTTTTCACAAGATTCACATTTGTTGTGCATATTGAAACTACGTAAGGGAACCCCCAACACTAAGTTGTTTTTCACTAAGTGGTTCATTTTTCGTAGATGCACGTGGCCCATTCTCCTATGCCAGAGATACGATTGATCTTCAGTCGCCTTTGAAAGTAGACAAGTCACTGGAGCAGACGAGTTAACCAACGGGCGCATGTCCATGACATATGTGTTGTTCACCCTTGGAGCCCTCATAACGACCCAATCTTCAGGAACAACAAATCCCGGACGCAAGACGAAGCAAGCTTTATCAGTGAACAGCATTGTGTACTTATTATCACAGATTTGAGAAACCGACATCAAGTTATGCTTCAGTTCTTCAACGTAGTTCACTTTATGCAGCGTAAATTTTCCATTTGACACTGAACCTTCACCGGTGATGTAACCACCCTTCTCACCGGCAAAATTTACATAACCACCACGAATTTGTTTGAAATTGTTCATTAACTCTTTATTTCCCGTCATGTGTCTGGAACAGCCACTATCGATATACCAAATATAGATAGCTCTTTTCAGCTGCTCCTACACTCCCCAACAAGAAAATTTAGTTAGAGTGTGGGACCCAAGCCATGATGGTCTTGGGTCGTCCCGATTCATCAACATAAGAAAACTCTTTGAAATAACCATCATTGCCATTGTGTCCTCCATTTCCATTTAGGAAATTGTTGGAATGACTCCCCGCAAATTGTGGATTATACGGAGTTGACGATCTGTTGGTATAACCAGAGTTTCCATAATCTCGGCTTCCATAGTTTTGGTATCCGTAATTTTGATTCCTAGGTGGCTCAAAATTCCTACCAAATCTAGGAACATCATCGCGTCTTGAGAATGATCGTGGATGATTATCCGAATGCTGTCTTTGATTTGGAAATCGGGGGGGGGGGGGGTGACGCATTTCGGTCATTCACGAATCTGTTCTGTGCATGAGGTCTAACATTGTTGTTGCTCGAACCTCCAGAACGTTGGTCATTCTCATGTGTTTGGAAAGTAACATGATTTTGTCGTCTGTGAGGGGTTTTCTCACGAGTATCATGTCTTTGAGATGAACTTTCCGATCCTTCACCACGATTAATAACAACTGGTTTCTTCCCGTGATCCTGATTTTGTTGTGATTTAACATTTGTTTTGACAACTGGTTTTACTTCTTGTTTAATCACTTTGTTTTTCTCAACCTTCTGATTTTTACCATTTTTCTTTTCAACATTAACAGATTCATTTTGTGGTTTTTCAACAAAAGGTTTCCTTTGATCAGGATCAACAAGAGATTTACCCTTGTCATCTGGACAGTCTGCTGCTAAGTGTCCTTTCCCACGACACTTATAGCATTTACGAATTTTCGCAGCATTCTTTGGACGTTCCTCATGATCGGTCGAAGATGATGATTCGTTGGTGGAATTTTTCAAAATTTGGTTCACAAACTGAGAGTTGGAACCGGTTTCGATCTTTACTTCTTCTTTGACAAAATCCTCCCCTTTAACAAACTCAGTTTTAGGGATATTTTTCAAAGACCTTTTAGAATTCCCACGTGACTTTGTTTTTGACTTCACATTTTGAACTTGATTAAGCATTTCCAAAATCTTATTGTTTATCAAATTTTCAATGTTTTCAAGATTTACTTCATTTTTCTTTGACACTCCACTCATCTTCGACTGATCTGAGTCAGTAACCTCATCTGGCTCAGATTCTGACTCACTTTGCGGCTCAACCGTCAGAGGAGTCTTTGGCACAAAATTTGCCAATTCAGGATCAATGTTTGGCATCGATGTATAATTATGGTTTACCGGAGGGGGCACCTTAGTATAACTAATGCCGAACATTTCTTCCTCAGATTCTTTGAGACGTTGGCTATTAATACAGAAATTCATCACTTCAGATGAATCCCTGAACTTCTCAATTTTTCGTTGCAGATCTAAAATCAGATTATCTTTTTCCAAAATGATTTTGTTCTTTTCCAAAACAAAATTTTGATTCATTTCAAGTTCAGATTTTAATTCCTGATTTTTAACAGTTCCCTGAGCCACAAGTCTCTCAAATTCAGAGATATCATTTTTCAGCGCTTTTATCTTAATTCGGTGTTCTTTATCCGAATTAGACAACACAGCAATGAGTTCTCTGGATTTTTCTAAATCAGCAATTAAGTTTGTGTTATGAAGTGCATATCTATCTATCTTAGTCACAAACTCAACACATCTAGCACATCGCTTATCTACAGAAGATGATTTTACCTCAATGCCAGCCATGAATGCACAAGCCTCGTTTTCTCCGGATTTTTCTTCCAACCTTTTAGCTTCTGCATCCGCAAATTGCTGCATTTCGGCTGTGGAGATGTTGAATTCAAAGCGTTCTCCCTTTTCTCCATCTTCTGTTTTGTTAGCCTTTTCAACAGACTCTTCATTCGGGTTATCTTCATTCTCAGAAACATTTCCCGAATTCAACTCTTCCCCAAGAACCTCAGCTACAACTGCAAGTTCCTCAATGCTAGTCTCTTCAACAATCTCTTCACACATTTCTTCAGCTACAACCGCAAATTCCTCAATGCTAGTCTCTTCGACAATCTCTTCACACACTTCTTCGTTGACAATTTCAGCTATAAAGGCTTGTGACACAATAGCTCCTGAAAAGTCTTCCAATGCACAACCCCAGTCGTAAGGCTCAGTCACTTTTTGTAAAGATTGAGCCACCATAGCATTGTTTGTTGAAGGTGTAAGATTTTCAGAACCACTTAGACGAGCACTTGAGTTTGAAGTAGTTGCTGAATTGTTGTGAGGTCTTGAGTTGTTTCCTTGAGAGTTGTTTTCTCTGTTCGATCTCTCCATCTTCGGCTTCCGACAATCACGTGCGAAATGCCCGTAGATGTTGCAGTTGTGACATTTCACCTTTGACATGTCGACTCCCATTCGAGTCTTTGTATGACCTCCTATGAACTTCCTACCCGTCTTCAACAGAAACTTCTTCGCTCTACGGACTAACAGTGCCATATTGAGTTGTAGATCAAGTTCTTCCATTTCGTCTTGATCTATCTGATCAAAGTCCTCATCGAGACTGTAACATCCTAACATTTTACCCTTAAATTTAAGCAAAATATAGTTTAAATACACGTCATTCTTTAACAAAGATCATATTTAATTAAAACCTTAGTCAACTAATGACTAAGTTAAAACGTTTCAAAAAATTTTTAACAAGAGTTTACAACCCATATACAAGAGCTACAAAAGATTCATATAATAGCGGAAGCTTCATAAGACGTGTTCGGTTCTTCGACGTTGCTTGATCACCATCCGTAAGGTCCATCTAGTTACCTAGGGTCAAAACCGTTAAACATTAGTTTTGACATCATTATATAACATTTTAAACACAAGATCTAACATTTAAACTTTGAAAAGCAATTAATAAAAAATATAAAGTCCACCGTAAATTACGGTATCACCGTAATTTACGGTGAGACCTGAAACTATTTGGTCACCGTAAATCAGTAGACCTTCGCCGTAAACAAGTTTGACCCTCACCGTAAATTACAGTACTACCGTAATTTACGGTGGAACCTGGAAATCAAATGTCTTGATTGTTTGGTTCATCTCATTCATCCCAAATCTTGTAAATTACATCAAATCGACCCATTACATCAATTCTAATATTTCAAATGACGTGACAGATATTAACTAATAATCATAGTATAGTCCGTCATATTCCGGAGTATAAATTATGCTTCACTCGATTATTTGACCCGTTTAGATACCAATAGTTAATCATCAACAATGTAATACGTACATCGAGTTTCTAACAATTGTTTTGACCCGTCTCACTTGATTAAGACAAAGGTCCCTTCCGAGTTATATTGAACTATCTTGTTCACCATGTTTTCGAAGATACAACATCAAACTATTAATTAATTTATGATGCAACGAAATAATAAATTCGTACTTACCCATTTTTGCTATCTTTCAACTAATAAGTTTATGGCACATAAAGCCCAAAATTTGTAGCTTGTTAACACTCGCATATTTTACAAATCTCCTAGTTTAATGCTCATATGATTACATCACCATTATCGTTGTCTAAAATGCTTAAACTACAATATTCACAACTAGTAGTCCATCGGCTCATCTTGTGGAACCATCCACTTATGACAACTGCCAAATGGGTTCATTGCTTATGCTAGGTCTAACAAAACAAACATTTAACCACAACGGATGCAATTTCAACACAATGTCAATCTAATAGTAAGATTTACGAAACTTATCAACAATGGGATTAACGTAACTAATCAAGTTACATACCTTCAAAGTTTGCCCTTCAAACGTGGTTCGCCTCCCGCTTGTCCACTTGACGCTCCTGCGTCCGATCCTATAGAGTTCATTCACAATGCGTTTTAGAACTCTATTTAAATCATGATTCGCATATTTCGCCAAAACATCATGATTATGAGTTTAAGCTCAGAATTTCTGTTTTAGGCCTTCATAGAGGCATTTCATCAAACACTTTAAAGGCAGAATTTTATATCTCTCATATTCAAGTTTATAGCTTGTTAGTTAGCTAACTAAATCATCAATATAACCTTCATATATCATTTACACATCATGCATTTTCTGAAATCATTTTCTAAGATCAAATTACACTAAAATATTCATTCCAAATCCTAGTGTTCATCATCATATTGTAAAACCCACAATCCACCTTCAAGGTGTTCATGAAATTTCCAGAATTTGGTAGTGATTTCACATGTAGTTTGCTAGATTTCACATCTAGACACCATATCAACCCTAATCTAACTACATAACACACATGCAACCTCAAATTCCAGATTTTACAAAATCATGAGAAATTCAAGTTGAAGGATTTCATCAGATTTTACATACCTTAGAATCCTCTCGCAATGAGGATCACGAATCTATGATTAAATTTCGATTTCGACTTGGATTGAGCCTTAAATTTGTAGATTTAGTGAGGTTCTAGGCTTTTGAAGGTGGGTGTCGCCCAGATGTTCTTGATCGACCAGGGTTATCAAAAGTGGGGTTTATTTTATGTTTTATTTGTTTATTAGAATCAAAGTTTCAACTTTTAACACTTAGACCCCTCCACTTTGATAAATCATTGATTTATTGGCTTTTAACTAAATCAATAAGTTATTCCTAGATTTATAAACTAACTAGGTTAGATTTCCTAGTTAATAGATCCTAGTTTATTAAAACCTTATTAATATAAAATTTAAGGTTTTATATTTTCGGGGTGTTACAAGTCCACCCCCCTTAAAAGGGTTTCGTCCCCGAAACCCTAGTACGTACCAAATAAAGTAGGGTGAAGACGTCGCATCTCCTCTTCGGACTCCCACGTAGTGTCCGAACCCTTTCTATGCTCCCATTTGACTTTGACTTGATCAATTTGTTTATTTCGTAGATGTTTGACCTTTCGGTCCAGAATCTCCACCGGTCTCACCACATAATTCAAACTATTATCCACTTCAATATCGTCGTAATGAATATAGTCCGTTTCGTCCGCTAAGCACTTTCTTAGTTGTGACACGTGGAACGTGCCATGGATTCCACTCAGCTCCTCCGGTAGTTCAAGACGGTAAGCTACCTTGCCAACTCTTCCGATAATTTTAAAAGGTCCAATAAACCTTGGGCTTAGCTTTCCCCTTTTTCGGAATCTAATAACACCTTTCCATGGGGAAACTTTTAGCATGACCCTGTCACCAACTTGGAATTCAATTGGCCTTTTCCTTTTATCAACGTACACCTTCTGCCTGTCTTGAGCCGCTTTCAAGTGTGCCCGAACTTTATCGATCTTTTCATTTGTGGCTCGTACTATATCTTGGTGGGCGAGTTCACGTGGACCCACTTCACCCCAACATACCGGAGTTCGACACTTCCTACCGTAAAGCATTTCGTATGGTGCCATCTTAATACTAGATTGGTAGCTGTTGTTATACGAAAACTCTACTAACGGTAGATGAACATCCCAACTGCCTCCAAAGTCGATTATACACGCCCGTAGCATGTCTCCCAAAATTTGTATTGTTCTTTCACTTTGCCCATCCGTTTGAGGATGGTACGCGGTGCTAATGAACAATTTGGTTCCCATTTGTTCTTGGAATTCTCGCCAAAATTTCGAAGTAAACCGGGTATCCCTATCGGACACGATGGACACCGGCACCCCATGACGGGCTATTATTTCATTGGTGTAAACTTCTGACATCTTTTCTGACGTGTAAGTCTCACGAATCGGAATGAAGTGAGCACTTTTTGTCAGTCTATCCACCACTACCCATATGGCATCAAAACTACGAGTTGTCCTAGGCAGTTTGGTTAACAGGTCCATTGTAATATGTTCCCATTTCCAAACCGGAATTTCCAACGGTTGGAGTTTGCCATAGGGTTTCTGATGCTCCGCCTTGACTTGTAAACATGTTAAGCATTTTTCCACATACTTCGCCACATCTCTCTTCATTCCGGGCCACCAATAATTTTGTTTCAAATCATTGTACATCTTAGTCGCACCCGGATGAATTGAATAACGGGATTTATGAGCTTCATCAAGTAGAAGCGCCTTAACTCCACAGGTATGTGGGACCCATACCCTTCCGGATCGAGTCTTTAACCCGTGATTCCCATCCGTCAAGTCTTTCAACTGACCAATTATTCTTTCCTTCTTCCAATTCTCTTCTTTTACCGCTTCTAATTGCGCCTCTCGAATACGTTCAAGTATACCCGAGGTTACCACGAGTTGCATCGATCGTACTCGTATCGGGACATAATCCGCTTTTCTGCTTAGAGCGTCCGCTACCACATTTGCCTTTCTGGGGTGATAATGTATCTCACAATCATAGTCTTTCACCGTTTCCAACCATCGCCTTTGTCGCATATTTAACTCCTTCTGATCGAAGAAGTATTTCAAGCTCTTGTGGTCGGTGAATATGGTGCATTTTACCCCGTACAAGTAATGCCTCCATATTTTTAATGCAAATACCACCGCTGCCAACTCTAGATCGTGAGTGGGGTATTTCTTCTCGTGTATCTTCAATTGCCTCGAGGCATAGGCTATTACCTTGCCTCGTTGCATCAACACGCAACCGAGCCCCGATAATGAAGCATCCGAATAAACCACCATGTCTTCAACTCCGTCCGGCAATGTCAGTACCGGAGCTTGAGTTAGCCTTTCTTTTAGCGTTCGAAAAGCTTTTTCTTGATCGACTCCCCAGACAAACTTTGCTTTCTTTTGGGTTAGTCTTGTTAGCGGCGACGCAATCTTGGAGAAATCTTGAATGAATCTCCTATAGTACCCTGCAAGCCCCAAAAAGCTTCTAATTTCTGAAGGGTTCTTCGGGGGTTTCCATTTTGACACAGCCTCTATTTTTGACGGATCCACCAATACTCCGTCCGCATTTATAACATGGCCTAAGAATTGAACCTCTCGTAACCAAAAGGCGCATTTAGAGAATTTTGCATATAACTTCTCTCGCCTAAGTGTCTCTAACACTTCTTGTAAATGGTGTGCGTGTTCAGCTTCATTTTTCGAGTACACCAAGATATCATCGATAAATACGATAACCGACTTATCCAACATTGGCTTGCAAACCCGGTTCATGAGGTCCATGAAAGCCGCGGGCGCATTAGTTAGCCCAAATGACATCACGAGAAATTCATAATGTCCGTATCTTGTGCGGAAAGCCGTCTTCGGTACATCTTCTTCTTTGACCTTTAGTTGGTGGTATCCCGACCTAAGGTCAATTTTTGAAAACCAACTCGCGCCTTGTAGTTGGTCAAATAAGTCGTCTATCCTCGGGAGCGGGTATCGGTTCTTTATCGTGAGTTTGTTTAACTCCCGGTAATCAATACACATGCGCATGCTCCCGTCCTTCTTTCTCACAAACAACACCGGTGCGCCCCAAGGAGACACACTCGGCCTTATGAATCCCTTGTCAAGCAAATCTTGGATTTGGGACATCAACTCTTGTAATTCCGACGGTGCAAGTCGGTACGGGGCTTTTGCTACAGGTTTCGCGCCCGGAATCAATTCGATCCCGAACTCTACTTCCCGTTCAGGCGGTATCCCCGGTAAATCTTCCGGAAAAACATCTTCGTAATCTCGTACTACCGGTACATCTCCAATCTTTCGTGATTCTTTCTCGGTCTCATTTGCATAAATTATGAATTCCTTGCATCCTCGCTTCATGAGCTTGTGAGCTTTCAACATCGAACATACTATGGGGTTGCCTCGTTTTTCGCCATAAATGGTGACGTGTTTTTCGCTAGGAGATGTTAGTTTTATCTCCTTGCGAAAACACACGACCTTTGCATGGTATTGAGATAGCCAATCCATCCCCACGACTACTTGAAATTCTCCCATCGACATCGGAATTAGATTTATCAAATATTCTTCATCATCGATGCTCAGTTTACAATTTTCACATACATCACAAACAATAAAGCTTTTGTCATTACCTATCTCTACTTCTAAAGGCACAGGTAATTTTGTTAAAATAAATGAAGGATGTCGAATAAGTCCATATGAAACAAAGGATTTATTCGCACCCGTATCAAATAACACATGTGCAGGAATTGAATTTACAGCAAATATACCTGAGACCACGTCAGGTTCAACCTTTGCTTCTGCGGCGGTTAGTTGGAAAGATCTTGCTTTTGCTTTCGGGGCTTCACCTTTTGATTCTTGCCCATCCTTCTTTCCGACTAATTCCGGGCATTCCGACTTCTTGTGACCCGTTCGATAACAGTTGTAACAAACCGTCACTTTTTCCGGGCATGACATAGCCATATGTCCCGTTTTCTTGCATATGGGACAAGGCTTATCCTTGTAACGACATTCACCTTTATGATTTTTCCCACAAATTTTGCAACCTGATGTGCTACCTTTAGCACCTGATTTCTTGGCTGATTCATTCGTTCTTGCTTTCTTGGTAGGGCTTGGGTTCACATCTTGTGCCCTTCGTTCACCCCGTTCTATACTCTTCTTCAATTCGATCTCCCTTTCCCGAGCAGCATTGACAATCTCGGTAAGGGTCTCGTACTTTGAAGGGGTTATGAACTCCCTATACTCCGCGCTTAGCATGTTATGATAATAATATATCTTTTGCTCTTCATTTGTTATCAAATCATCACAGAACTTCATCTTGTCCATAAACATCCCCGTGATCTTGTCTATGGATTCACCTTTATGTCTGAGTTGCATGAATTCTTCCTTGATTTTATTTATGACCGCCTTGGGACTATGGTGTTTAAGAAACGGCGTCTTAAACTCCTCCCAAGTCATGGCCTTAACCGCTTCACTTCCAATCTCCTTCTTTTTGTTATCCCACCAATCTTTCGCTTGACTCCTTAGTTGACCCGTACCATAAGCTACGTAGTCTTCTTCGTCACAATGAGTTCTCTCGAATACCCCTTCGAGGTCACTTAGCCATCGTTGGCACACTATTGGGTCAACCTCCCCATTATATATTGGTGGTTTACAAGCCATGAATTCCTTGTATGAACAAGGCTTTCGTCCTCCCCGCTTTTCCTTTGCTACATTTGAACCTTCTTCTAGTTTCTTGATTCTATCTTCTACTATTGATAGAACCGTGTTTTGGATTTTATCAATAAAATCCGACAAACTGTTTTCGATCGCCTTTCCAACCTCTTCGGCAATCACTTCCCTCACTTGTTCGGTGACTCTTGGCACCGCATTATCATTGCCTCCATCAGCCATCTCGATTTCTGAAATGTTTACATAAATTGTTAAACATTTCATTTATAACACATGCTTTACTTGTTTGATTTAATCAAGTTCGTAACTTGATTTAATCATTCTTGTTTTAATTCAATCAAGTTTGTAACTTGATTTAGTAATTCTTGTTTCTATTCAATCAAGTCCGTAACTTGATTTGATAATTCTTGTTTTGATTCAATCAAGTTCGTAACTTGATTTGATAATTCTTGTTTCATGCATTTCCTGTTTTTGAGTGAGTTTACACACTCTTTTCATTTTCATGCATATTTATTCATTTCTCGTTCTATACATGATACATAATTTATTAACACAATAAGTAAATTCTTACCGGACGACCGATCAAGCTTGAACCGAACACTTATTGACAACCTAGAGCTCTGATTACCAACTTGTAACATCCTAACATTTTACCCTTAAATTTAAGCAAAATATAGTTTAAATACACGTCATTCTTTAACAAAGATCATATTTAATTAAAACCTTAGTCAACTAATGACTAAGTTAAAACGTTTCAAAAATTTTTTAACAAGAGTTTACAACCCATATACAAGAGCTACAAAAGATTCATATAATAGCGGAAGCTTCATAAGACGTGTTCGGTTCTTCGACGTTGCTTGATCACCATCCGTAAGGTCCATCTAGTTACCTAGGGTCAAAACCGTTAAACATTAGTTTTGACATCATTATATAACATTTTAAACACAAGATCTAACATTTAAACTTTGAAAAGCAATTAATAAAAAATATAAAGTCCACCGTAAATTACGGTATCACCGTAATTTACGGTGAGACCTGAAACTATTTGGTCACCGTAAATCAGTAGACCTTCGCCGTAAACAAGTTTGACCCTCACCGTAAATTACGGTACTACCGTAATTTACGGTGGAACCTGGAAATCAAATGTCTTGATTGTTTGGTTCATCTCATTCATCCCAAATCTTGTAAATTACATCAAATCGACCCATTACATCAATTCTAATATTTCAAATGACGTGACAGATATTAACTAATAATCATAGTATAGTCCGTCATATTCCGGAGTATAAATTATGCTTCACTCGATTATTTGACCCGTTTAGATACCAATAGTTAATCATCAACAATGTAATACGTACATCGAGTTTCTAACAATTGTTTTGACCCGTCTCACTTGATTAAGACAAAGGTCCCTTCCGAGTTATATTGAACTATCTTGTTCACCATGTTTTCGAAGATACAACATAAAACTATTAATTAATTTATGATGCAACGAAATAATAAATTCGTACTTACCCATTTTTGCTATCTTTCAACTAATAAGTTTATGGCACATAACGCCCAAAATTTGTAGCTTGTTAACACTCGCATATTTTACAAATCTCCTAGTTTAATGCTCATATGATTACATCACCATTATCGTTGTCTAAAATGCTTAAACTACAATATTCACAACTAGTAGTCCATCGGCTCATCTTGTGGAACCATCCACTTATGACAACTGCCAAATGGGTTCATTGCTTATGCTAGGTCTAACAAAACAAACATTTAACCACAACGGATGCAATTTCAACACAATGTCAATCTAATAGTAAGATTTACGAAACTTATCAACAATGGGATTAACGTAACTAATCAAGTTACATACCTTCAAAGTTTGCCCTTCAAACGTGGTTCGCCTCCCGCTTGTCCACTTGACGCTCCTGCGTCCGATCCTATAGAGTTCATTCACAATGCGTTTTAGAACTCTATTTAAATCATGATTCGCATATTTCGCCAAAACATCATGATTATGAGTTTAAGCTCATAATTTCTGTTTTAGGCCTTCATAGAGGCATTTCATCAAACACTTTAAAGGCAGAATTTTATATCTCTCATATTCAAGTTTATAGCTTGTTAGTTAGCTAACTAAATCATCAATATAACCTTCATATATCATTTACACATCATGCATTTTCTGAAATCATTTTCTAAGATCAAATTACACTAAAATATTCATTCCAAATCCTAGTGTTCATCATCATATTGTAAAACCCACAATCCACCTTCAAGGTGTTCATGAAATTTCCAGAATTTGGTAGTGATTTCACATGTAGTTGGCTAGATTTCACATCTAGACACCATATCAACCCTAATCTAACTACATAACACACATGCAACCTCAAATTCCAGATTTTACAAAATCATGAGAAATTCAAGTTGAAGGATTTCATCAGATTTTACATACCTTAGAATCCTCTCGCAATGAGGATCACGAATCTATGATTAAATTTCGATTTCGACTTGGATTGAGCCTTAAATTTGTAGATTTAGTGAGGTTCTAGGCTTTTGAAGGTGGGTGTCGCCCAGATGTTCTTGATCGACCAGGGTTATCAAAAGTGGGGTTTATTTTATGTTTTATTTGTTTATTAGAATCAAAGTTTCAACTTTTAACACTTAGACCCCTCCACTTTGATAAATCATTGATTTATTGGCTTTTAACTAAATCAATAAGTTATTCCTAGATTTATAAACTAACTAGGTTAGATTTCCTAGTTAATAAATCCTAGTTTATTAAAACCTTATTAATATAAAATTTAAGGTTTTATATTTTCGGGGTGTTACAGAGACTTGATGGTTCAACGAGCTTTCCAAGACAGAAGTTCTCGTAGGCAGTCACGAAGGACGCCAAAAGGCTCATGTTTTCTTCAATCAACTTTAAGCAGCTTGCATCTACCTTAGGAATGTTCAAACTTGTTCCTTGAGATTTCTGAGCTCCACTGGAAGAGTACATTCCTTGATTGGAATTTGTTGTTCCACCTGAACTGACATTGTTGCTTATAAAGGCGTGTTCACTTGCAGAACCTTCATTCTCCGAATACAAAGCAATACCGACTCCACCATTACTACCCTTCTCCGTTGGTTTCGAAGCCTTATATAACTGAGGATCTTGGATCTTCTCGAAATCAGATGCTTGATCTTCCATATTCCAAGAATAACCCTTCAGTTTTTGTACAACTTCTTCCAATGAAAGCTCCTCATAGAGAACACCTTCTCTAATCAATGCGGTGTACATATTCCATTCTCTGGGAAGACAATTCAGAAACTTCTCGACCTTCTCAAATTCAGTGTAGATACCTTCTTGACTTCTATCAAGCTCGCTCAACAAATGATAAAACCGGTTCACTGTATCATCAAATGATTCATTTCTTAAGGCTTTAAACACAACAAATTGAGTCTTCAAACGTTCGAGTCGTCGTTTCTTGTATATTGCATTTCCTTCATAGCGTTCGATCATGCTATTCCACAACTCCTTCGAGGTACTTCTCTTACGGAAAGTATGAAGTATCGATTGTGTCATAGCCATCGTTATCATTGACATAGCTTTCTCTTCACAATCAAAAAATTTCTTTTGGTCGTCAGTGAGAGCCAAGTACGTATCAATCGTCAACGTACGTACTGGAGTAGCTCCACATCCTTTAACGATACACAACCAAATCTTGATGTCTTTTGCTCTTACATACCTCTCAAACCGATCCTTCCATTCTGGGAAATCCAATTCATTAATCAACAGAGGAGGCTTGTCGTTACTCCCCACTTCAGCATTGTGTTTGAGATTCTGAACCATAGCAGTAAGATTGTTCGCCATTTGAACAATGTTTGAATGAAACAGAAGGTTATCAGAAGGTTAACAGTAGGTTTCCAAGCAAAAGAGTTACTGAGAGAGCTTCCAAATCCAAAACTCGGAGAGAAAACACAGAGTGAAATGCCTGAGGCTTTAATCAGAATGCAACACCCCGGATCAGAACTTGAAAGAAATCCCAAACCTCGGACACACACTAAGGAAAGGAAAACAAGAAGCTCGGAGATAGTGACAAAATTCGGATCAACGCAAAGAAAGTTAACACTCGGACAAAAGGAAATGCTAGACTTGAAGTTAAAACTCAGACTAACAAGGAAACTTTTAAAAAGCCGGACTTAACTAAACAAAGGAGACAAAACACGGACAGGTTGGACTACAACTTAGAATAAAACTCGGACAACATGAAGTAAAACTCGGACCTAACATAAACTTCGGACTACTAGGGGATATGAAATATCGGACCTAATAATGTATAAGAGATCGGACCTAAACTTGTGAACTAAAAACTCAGAACATCTCCTGATAATAAGATCTAAAAGTCGGACAATGAGATGTATGAAAATTCGGACCTAGTGCTTAAACTGAAACTCGGACTCACAAGTAGACACTAAGACAATAAAACTAGGACTCACAAGTAGACACTAAGACAATAAAACTCGGACTCACAATAAAACTCAGACTCGAAGAAGAAACTCAGACTCGGATCTCTCAAGTTCTGGATAAAAAACTCGGATCTAATAGATGTTCTTAAACTCCGACCAATATAAAACTCAGACTCTATGTTTTAATATTTGGACTCAACAAACAAAAAAAGATGGTCAGACAAACTCGGACTCAACAAAGTTGGGTAAAACACACTCAATTATACTATAAAACTCGGACAGGACTCAATTATATGATAAAACTCGGACTCTAAATAAGAAAACAATATTCGGACAAGAGTAATAACTATAATAAAGTTCGGACAACCCTATCTAAAGGTAAAAATTCGGACAGTGGAGATTTGAAACTCAGAACAAGAGTTTTCAAAACTCAGAAGAAACCAATCCCCGGACTATCTCCCCAATGTGACTTCACACTGGTTCAACAATAACCCGGAGACACAAACACAGAATTTTAAACTACGGACAAATCTTCCAAAGATCAAACTCAGGAATCTTTTTCGATCTTCAAACTCTGTATGAACAAGAACTAAAACCCCTATAAAACCCAGATGAAGAAAAACACTAAAAATCACCAAACTACTCAAAATCCATCATCAAATCACTAGATATGAATGAAGAATCATGAATAAAACACAAAAACTCACTAAACACTCACTAATCCCTATCAAAGATGAACTTTTCTCACAAAAACCTTCAAACTAAGAAAACACCTACAGTAGTATGAGCACACTGCTCTGATACCACTTGTAAGGCCTCCTAATCCAAGATCTCACTCAGCTAAAGCCACCAACAGGTGTGCGGAATCCACCTGATGAAGAACCACTGTAGATGAAACACTAGAATGCAAGATTTGTGAGAGAAATCAAGAATACACTAAGTATTCTTGATGAGGAAGATGAATGACGTCACACACACAGTAGCCGCCAGACAAATACACACACAATGATTAGGGTTAGGTGCACAGAATTTCACACAGAATCGCTTCCTTGTCTATTCCACATAAAGGTATATATACAAGGTAAAGCCCGGACTTTCAAGACAAACTAGAAAGCCCGGACAAAACAAACAACACAAAACACTGACCTTTATCCCTATACAAAACTCGGACAAAGTTCCTAGCCTTAAACCCCTGACCTTTGTCCTTAACATAAACAAATACAATCCTAAAGTTGGGACAAAGTGTCCCTAGGATAAAGTTGGGACAAACTTTCAACAATGTACAATAAAGACCCTATTGAATGGAAGACATGCACTTATCACCTAAAGTGCATTAACATCATATAACATTAATGAATCAATCACAAAGATGAAAGAGAAACGAGACTTAGAGACTTCATCCATGTTGTGGCATCAGTGTTTAGGCCACATCTCAAAAGAACGATTAAATCGTCTTGTAAAGGATGAAGTCTTACCTCCTCTCGATTTCTCTGGTTTTGGAACATGTGTAAAATGTCTTAAAGGTAAAATGACATTAGCGAATAAGAAAGGTGCCACTAGGAGCTCTAATTTATTAGAACTCATTCATACTGACATTAGTGGTCCCTACCAAATCGCTGGCATAACAGGACATACTTCATTTATCACCTTCATTGATGATTATTCTCGTTACATGTACTTGTATCTTATTAAGGAAAAGTCTGAATCTCTTACAATTTTTAAAGATTATAAGGCTGAAGTTGAAAAGCAATTAGATCGTCAGATTAAAGTTGTGAGATCAGATAGAGGCAGTGAATATTATGGAAGACATACTGATGTGGGTCAAGCTCCTGGTCCATTTTATGAGTTTTGTAAGGGCCAGGGGATTGTGAACCAATACACCATGCCTGGTACACCTCAGCAGAACGGAGTCGCTGAACGAAGAAACCGTACCCTTATGAACATGGTGCGCAGTATGTTAGCCAACACAAATTTACCATTATTCCTCTGGACTGAAGCGTTAAAAGCAGCTGTTCATATACTCAATAGAGTTCCTTCTAAGTCTGTCCCTAAAACTCCTTATGAAATTTGGACAGGAAGGAAACCGAGTCTTAAATATATGAAAGTATGGGGCTGCATTGCTGAAGCAAAACTTTACAATCCTTTCCTAAGGAAACTTGACCCTAAAACAGTTACCTGTTTCTTTATCGGGTATCCTGATAATTCAAAGGGTTACCATTTCTATTGTCCTTCTCATGTCACCCGTATTGTTGAAACCAAGCGTGCTGCGTTCCTGGAGGATTTCAAGGTTAGTGGGAGCAGTACCAACCCTTACGAAGAATTACAAGAAGTACAAGACGCGGGGGGGGGGGAGACTCGTCGCTTACCATTACTCCGATTACTCCTCTTGTACCCAATGCAACTACTGCACCTGAAGCTACTGCACCAACTGCAAATTCACCTCTACAATCAGAACCTATTATACCTCATGATGAAGGCACATCAAACGCTCATAACCAAGACAACGCTGAACCCGATAATCAACTCAGAAGGTCATCTAGGCAGAGAAGGCCTACGAATTGGGATGATTATGTTACATACCTGACTGAAATGGATCCCGGAAAGCTCACAATGAAGCCATAAGCAGTGATCAGTCTTCTGAATGGAATAAAACAATGATTGATGAGCTTGAATCCATGAAGAAAAATGACGTTTGAGATTTGGTAGAATTACCCAACGGAGTCAAACCCGTAGGATGCAAATGGGTGTTCAAAACAAAACTGGATCCGAATGGGAACGTTGAACGCTACAAAGCGAGATTGGTTGCAAAGGGCTACACTCAGAAAGAGGGAATTGATTATCAAGAGACGTTTTCACCTGTCTCTCATAAAGATTCATTAAGGATCGTCATGGCCCTAGTAGCTCATTTTGATTTAGAGTTACATCAGATGGACGTTAAAACCGCTTTCCTTAACGGAGACTTAGACGAAGATGTTTACATGAAACAACCTGAAGGCTTTAAACCTGAAGGTCAGGAGCATCTAGTCTGTAAGTTGAAGAAATCCATTTACGGGTTAAAACAAGCATCACGTCAGTGGTACCTCAAGTTTGATGAAGTCATGAAGAAACAAGGTTTTATGAAGAATCAAGTGGATCAATGCACCTACCTCAAGATGAGTGGGAGCAACTTTACTATACTTGTCCTTTACGTAGATGATATTCTGTTGGCAAGTAATAGTTTAGACATGTTGCATGAGTCGAAGTGGTTACTCTCGCATAACTTCGACATGAAGGATCTCAGAGATGCTTCTTACGTCATTGGCATCGAAATTCACCGAGACAGACACAAAGGGATCTTAGGATTGTCCCAAAAGGCTTACATAGATCGTGTCCTTACACGTTACAACATGCAACAGTGCAAACCCTCCGTTGCTCCAGTAGTTAAAGGAGATGTTTTCGGTTCATTCCAGTGTCCGACAACAGAGGTTGAGAAGGAGCAAATGAGCCAGATACCTTACGCGTCAGTAGTCGGGAGCCTGATGTATGCTCAAGTCTGCACTCGCCCAGATATCGCTTATATTGCTGGAATGCTAGGCCGTTATCAGACTAATCCTGGCCTAGATCACTGGAAAGCAGCTAAGAAGGTACTTCGATATCTGCAAGGGACGAAAGACTATAAAATGACTTATAGAAGAAGTGATCATTTAGAAGTGGTGGGCTATTCTGATTCTGACTTTGCCAAATGCAAAGATGATAAGAAATCCACTTCGGGCTATATCTTTATGTTAGCAGGCGGCCCTATCTCTTGGAAGAGTCAGAAACAACAGTTGACCACAACTTCCACAATGATGGCAGAGTACATTACTGTTTATAATGCAACCTGTCATGGAATGTTGCTTAGAAATCTGATCATTGGACTCAGAGTAGTTAATTCCATTTCTAGACCATTGAAGCTTTACTGTGATAATTCAGCTGCCGTTAGTTTCTCGAACACTAACAGTTCGACTAGAGCGGGTTTATATCTCGATACAAAACATTTGTCCGTACGTGAACGAGTTGAGGAAAATAATCTTTGTATCGAGTATATTAGTACTAAAGATATGCTTGCGGATCCGATGACTAAAGGTCTCCCTCCTAAGGTTTACGAAGAACATGTTCGGAATATGGGATTTAGTAAAGACCTTATTTAAGCATATTGTACTAGCTTATGTTTATGATTAATGAAATTTCCTCAGTTTGATTTTGTATGTCTCTCAGAATATGTGCAACCGGTATAATGGCATATAGACAAATAAAGTTACAAATCAAACAAAGGGCTTATGCGTATTTTGATCATAACGATTAGGTTTTAAATTAAGGCTATAGTATGACTAATGGGGGTCCTGAGTCGCATAATGATTCAACGGCTGTATTTCTCTGCTATAGTACTTGTTTAAGGCTAAAATGAGTGTTAACTCCTGATCAGGCTTATCTAATACTCATAGTAAATGATTACTCGGCTAAGTGGGAGAATGTAAGATTAAATATATTATGTTTAATATTTAATCTAGTAGCCATTATAATCATTTACATAATATATATCAAAATATATAATAACCTATTAAATAATTAGTTGGTAATTGTTGATGGACCATATTACCCTTCTTAACTAATTAGGTTTCCTCCTGGGTGCTTATATAAGGAGACTTATGTAGAGGTTAAGGGGTTACACAGTTACACAATTAGACATACCCTATAATCATAACATCATCATCATCGACCTCTTCTCCTAACCGAATCCCCTATTCGGTTTAATCATCACCATCATCAGTCAGCACCCTAAGGAGGAACCAGATCACACTGACAACTATGTCGAACTCAATGTCATCTTCTCTGACTGGATTCTCCACTGCACTGTCTGCTGTAACAGGTATGTTTTCATGTTTTCCATTATGATTAAACAGAATCGTTCAACACTACTTAAATTGTGTATTTGATCTAAATGTGTATTTGGATGTAAAATAAGTTATGTTATAGGTTCTGAATTAATATGGATGTTTATAAATCTTTTAGAAGATAAATTGATATCAAATTTGTTTGATTTTTATGTGCTTTAAGTCTTAAGCACATTGGTAATAGTTATTAGTTGAAGTTGAAACTCTTACTTTGGTTGCATTTTATCTCATTTATACATGCTCAAATTGTAGCGCACTTTTAAGTGGATTAATGCCAATAAATTAATTGATTAAGCATATATAGGTTTCTTTCCTTATAAATATGACCCTGTTTCAGCTTAAATAGTCATAGGATTTGATATCTCACTTCTTTTCTGATCCACATTATATATGTATGTCCTGTACTTGTTCCACATAAAGTTTTAGATGAATCTTTCGACACAACAGTTTTGTAATATTGCTGTGAACACCGGAAATGTGGGTTTTAAATTTGTAACATATGTGTACCAAGCTTGAATGTGTAAGGTAATTTGGATTTACCTAAAAGCACAAGTGCACATCTTAAGTTAACGACAATTATCTTCCTATTTTTCTTGTAGGTGCTTCTTTGCATGTTAATGTATGTGCTTTATTTCTCAATGTAAGTAAGACCAAAGGAATATTTGTTGGATCAGTGATCGATTATCATTCATGAACAATAGATGAACAATTGTGAGTTTGAGTATGCACAGATTTTGTGCAGGGACTCGTTTGTTGAAACAGAGATATATAGAATTTGCAATACATACAAAGTATTAATTTCACAAATACAAGTGAAGACATCAGTGGGTATTTATACCCTTACAATACTACAGTTATTTAATCGTTTTCTAACTAACTAACTAACATAACTACATAATCCAATTTCTTGTTCATAGCTCTGAAACTACATATACCTCATTGCTAGTCTTTCTTTTTCTGGATACTGGATCCATGAATGGACAATATTTTTGTGAACTTTATAAGAGACATTGCAACATGAATGGATACCATTCGAGTTACTACCAAGAGAATTACATGTTCTAGGACACAAATTTGTTGGGAGATTGACTTTGTGTGGATCACAATCAAACTAAGACTTAGCGAATACCCTAGATCGATTATTAGTTAGTTTGCAATGGACTATTAGTTAATCGATATGTCAGGTATCATTGTTTTAAGCACAAGGTATTAATAAAAATTGAATGTTTCATAATACAATAAAAAATTACAGGCGATTTCCTAGCTAACACTCTAGCAATGAAGAGGGTTACTTGCAGATTTCCTCTAAAATATGTACACATAAGTTCACACACCGAATTCACACTTAACTGCTTGACCAAAGAAGCTATGGGGTCAAGTGGCAATAAATTCAATGCGGACTCGTGTATTCATAATCTTGTTGAGATTTATATAAGTGATAATTTTTTTGGATAAAGGGTTACCCCGGTGAATTTTATATATCAACAAAATAAAGTACAGGGTGCGATAAGACATTGACACACACTACTAGACTTGGCAAACCAAGACTAGGACCGGAACAAATCTTCTTAACTGACTGTCTTATTCCAATGATAGACTGATATGTGGCATCTCTTGTTCCTTAACAAGAAACCTTTATCAATCTTCACCAGATTGGTGGGAAGTTCCTTTTATTTTCATCAGATGGTAACTTGCCATCAGAGGCAAGTTCCACTAATTCTTCATCAGTTATAACTTACCATCAGAGGTAACTTAGCCCATGAGGGACCAGACGCAACTTGTAACAACTCTAGGGGTTCCTTCAATGGCAAGTCTTCTTCATTAGCAACAAAACCTTATTAGTGACAAGTCTTCATCAATAGTAACCTCTTGTCAATAATAAGTCTCCCTCCAAGTTAACAACCTAAATAAATGAATAATTATTTAAGGCTGGAGATATTTGGACACCCTCTGCACCTATTTGGACACTTTTGTGCCCTAGACGCCTCGTATAGGGCTATACGAGGCGTCTAAGCACTGAATTCAAGGGGGTCTCAGAGGGTGTCAGGCACAAAGTTTAAGGAACCCTATATGAAGGGTATAGACCTATACGAGGCGTCTAATGTTGGTTTTTTTTTTTTGGCTGAAATTAGGGGTGTTTTGGTGGGTTTTGGTGTGGTTTTTTGGATAGTTTTTGAAGATGTGTTTTTTGGTTGAAAATTTTATTGTTTTTAAAAAAAGTTTTGTTTTTTTTTGTTTTTTAAACTATAAAAAAGTTTTTGTTTTTTAAAAATCAACTATTTTAAAAATCGGCTCTTTAAATATATTATATCGATTAAATATTGTTTCCGATTAAATCGGCTCTTTAATGTTTTTAACATTTTACTTTTTTATTCTTCCCATTAAAATTTTATCTCGTTCAAATATTGTTTCCGTATTATATTCAAAACATATTTTGTTTCCGTATTATCTCAATTTAAGACAACAATCATTAGGTAACCGAATAACTGAAAACAAACACAAATATAACATGTATAAGATAACTTTGTACATCCATAACAAAAATATATAAGATAAGTTTGTACATCCATAATAAAAATAAAACAACAACAGGTCTATGCATCCAAATCCGAATCCGAATCTGGATGTGGCTGCTGCTGCTGCTGATGTGGTGCTCGAGCCAGTGGAAGCGGTATCGGGGGCACCCCCTCTCTCTCGTCTATCCTGCTCGCACTGTACCAGCCAACCTACCAAATCGTTGAGCCTGTCAAGATCGGCTCGTACATCCGGATGTAACGCAGCTCCTGGGGCACGACCTGGAATAGCGTGACGTGGAAACTGAGGCGCCCCGGCAGGTGGCGGTGGCTGTGGCACCGCTGCACCGTCTACATCCTCCGGAGGCTCCTCCACAGGCACTACATCAGCAGGATCTACAGGAGGATAAACGGGCTCGAAATGCTCTGGTAGTGCCTCCTCTGTCCATATGCCCCCGGTATCGCGGTTTTTAAACCGCGGGCCAACTGCGAACCTCTTGATTACCTTCATCCCCCACAGCGACTGCACGCCCATCCGCGTCGGCATGACTGGCGGCGTCCGTAGATGTGGGTCCTCGTGCAGTACGAGGCCAAATGAACGGGCAATGACGGTCACGTACGCCTCGCCATACAAAAATCCACGCTCCTGCCGGTGATGGGCGGAGGCGTAGTACTGGGCTAGACCGTGTGCTAGCGCGCACGGCCTCCTATACAACAAACAATAAAGGAAAAAAAGATCTGTGGTCGTACACCACTCACGGCTGTACCCGCGCGCTGAGATAGAAGTAGCGAGCAAATGGTGCAGATACCTGCAGATAGTGTTAGCGAAATACAGAAACAGAGATTAATAAACAATGCACATAATCACAATAATTGCCGTAATAAACGTACGTACCTGTACAGTGGGTCCGTAACAAACGACACCCTCCCCTTCGACTTATCGTGCTCCCAATGATCTGGCCCCGCAATCACCTGCCAAAACCCTAGAAGAATGGGTTTTTCAACCACCACTAGCCCCGCTGTGTAAACCTCAGTCTCGATCTCCCCCTGCATGTATAAACCAGAACGCACCGCAAAGTCTGCTAGCGTCATCGTACGCAAAACGCCAGCGAGCTTGAAAGAAATCTCAGGCGAAGGGGGAGCACCTGGGTACGGAAGCGGCACTGGGACCCCAGGAGGGTGAAATGTGAATGACGAAAGGAACTCGACCAGCAGCTCCCTGTAGGTCGGCGTGTGCGCCAAATCAAAAAGACGATGCCACTGCGAATCGAGAGGTACAAACCGACGCACTCTATCCGTCTTAGCAAGCTGGTCCATCGCATCCCAGTCGATCGATGCATGCGATCCAATGTGCATCCTCCGAAGCTTCTGGCAATGGCGGGCGGCATCGGTGCCCGCGGGAAACTCTAGATACGGACAACCCTGCAGCGTATCCAGAGGCGGCCGCCGTCTCCGTCGTGGACCCTCCTGAACCGGCTGACCCCCCTCAAGCTCTATCTCAATATCATCGCCCTCCATAATCAATCTGCAAATAAATAACGTATACGCATAAAAGCAATATTAAATAAATAAATAATAATAATAACAATAATAATACTAATACTAATAAATAAATCAGAATAAAAATAATAATAAATAATAATAATAATAATAATAATAACAATAATAATACTAATAATAATAATAATAATAATAACAATAACAATAATAATAACAACATTAACAATAATAATAATAAATAATAATAATAATAATAATAATAATAATAAATATTAACAATAATAATAATAACAATAATAATAATAAATAAATAAATCATAATAATAATAACAATAATAATAATTAATAAGAAAAAAATAATAATAATTAATAAATAATAATAATAAATAAATAAATAATAATAATAACAATAATAATACTAATAATAATAATAATTAATAAATAATAATAATAATAATAATAACAATAACAACATTAACAATAATAATAATAAATAATAATAATAATAAATAAATATTAACAATAATAATAATAACAATAATAATAATAATAAATAATAAATAATAATAACAATAACAATAATAATAATACTAATAATAATAATTAATAAGAAAAAAATATTACAGAGCCTCGTATAGCCCTCGTATAGGGCTATACTCGGCGTCCTGTTCTTCCCCATTCATCTTCAACCTCAAACTCAAACCCCACAAAAATCAAATTTCAGGGCAAACCTACGGTCTAAAGGCAAAAACGTGGCAAAAATACTAAACTACGGGGCGAAATACGTACCGGTGATGCTTCAAATCTTCGAAAATCCGGTCGAAATACGTATCCGAGGCGTATAGAGGTGTATTCTCCGTATGTTTGTTTGTTTTTTGTTTGGGGGTTATAACCAGCCTCGTCTAGACCCCCCTGCCTTATACGAGGCATAGACGCCTCGTATAGGGCTATACGCGTCGTCCTATCTTTTTCTGAAATGACCATTTAGCCCCTGTTATGCCCCCAGTATAGGCATTATTCAGGGGCAAAATGGTAATTAACCAATACAAAAAGATATTTCTGTAATGGTTAATTATCATTTTGCCCCTGATTAGAGCCTATACTGAGGGCTTTACAGGGGCAAAATGGTAATTTAATAAACATTTTTTCATAATTAAAAAACAAAACCTTAAAAAGTTGCCGCCTCACAAGACGACACGTATAGCTCTATACGCGGCGTCTGGGATTTTCAAAATTACCTTTAAGCCCCTGTTGAAGGCCTATACTGGGGACTTTCAGGGGCAAAATGGTAATTAACATAAAATATTTTCAAAATTCAAATTTAAAAAAAAAGAAATGTTGCCGACACTGTTGACGACTCGTATAGCTCTATACGAGGCGTCCTCATTCAAAAAATTCAAATTTTGATTTTCAAATATTCAAAATTCAAAATTTGAAAAACCCGCTCAAATGGACGACTCGTATAGATCTATACGAGGCATCTGTGGATTCTAGAATGACCTTTTAGCCCCTGAAATAAGCCTAGATTGGGGGCATACCAGGGGCAAAATGGTCTTTTGGGCAAACTATACGACACGTATAGCTCTATACGCGTCGTATATTTCTAATTTTTTTTAAAAAAAATGATATTAACCTGTTTTAATTATAGAAAAATGATACAAATTATAAAAAAAATTATAGAAATTGTAGAAAATTATGGGAATTAATAAAAAAAATACATTCAAATTACAAAAATCATTCTTCCGTATCACTATCGATGTAATTAAGACCGGGGTTTGATCTTGGCGGAATATTCATTATCGATGTATACCATTCTAGACGTGGCAAGTACATATCTTCCCATTGTTCCGTATGGGGTGTTCGGTGGGTCAACCATAGCCCGTGTGCTGGTGGCATTGGATAATCCCCTTCCAGCTTAACATGTATGAAGTGGTTCTCGTTTACATGTGTAAGCGTTATGAACAATGGTTGTTGATTAGCCGGAGGACTTAGTATCGGGAAGAAAGTGGAACTAGCACCCATGGTTGTCGTTAACAGGTGCACCCCGATACCGTACGTTTGTGCAATAAGAAGTCCTGCAAAGGGGAAGTCCATCCAGTGATCCCCCCCACAACCGGACACTGAATCCCAAATTAGGCCCTGACGATGCGTGTAAAAATAACCTTTACCCCATGCTTCAAATATTGGGAACCAGATCGATTTGTTCTGATCCATTTCTTGGGCAAGGTGCCTTCGAATGAGCCCCCATGAACTCTGTTCCATACCTAAGCCCACAGCCACAGACCGAAACCCACAATGACCGTCCGGCATCACATCTCGTATGAACGAGACGTACGGATGGAACACTAGCGGAATGTCATCCTGAAACTGTTCGATGATTCCCACGTACTCGTCCCCAATGATTAACGGAAAACCGTGAGCATCTCGTGTCTCTTTCTTCTTAGAACTCTTTGAACGGCTTAGGCTCGCTTTGGGTTTTTGGGACCTTATAACCGACTGTTGAGAGGCCTGTGACGGAACGTACGAGCTGTGGCGAGGTTTATCGTACTTACTTTGTCAGGAACCTTCAAAGCACGTGTTTGCATCACCGAATGAGCTTCTCCTCAATTCTTCATCTATACGAGAGGCCTCGTCCAACCTTTGTTGTACCTGCTTTGTTGTTGGTCGGCCACGAGTATTTTGTTGGACAACCAGTGGTTTCTTGGTAGATTTCTTTGGAGTCAACACCGCTTTAATCTTTGACATCAGGCTTTTTTGCTGAGCTGGGGGGTGCGACTCTAATTGTTGTCTAACAATATTTAGCTCTTCGACCACGTCCACGTCATCGTCTATCAATTTACAACTTTGGAAGTTAAGTTTCCGCCAGAAGACGTCCACGTCTTCGAGTTGAATCGGACGCTCTGCACGGTTAAAAACAACATTGTTTAAGTCACATGATTAACAGAAATATATCACACAAGTGTTGTACGTTTAACAATTATTACCTTCAAGAATGTACTTTACTATCCTACAAGCACAGGGCAACCCACAGCTGTGCCACATTTGGCAACCACATGATGAATGAAAGCGCTCCAAGACATCTACCTTCCTAATTGCCTCGCCCCTCAACAAGTCAAGGGCTGTATGAGATACTTTTCCAAGTAGGCGTTGAAACAACGGGTGTTTGTGGTGGGTCATTCTTTTTTCGATGCTATCTCGAAAAGTCTTCCTTATTTCACCGAACTGTGTCTCAACTATATCATGGACACAACCAACTACACGGTCCAGCGAGCTCCTATCTTCAACGTATCTCTTTAAGTTGGCGTGTTGGCTCTCAACTCTGTTTGTGGTACGATTACCAAAGTTGCGCCTCTTATCAGTCCACGCAAAGACGAACATCTCCTTATAGTCTTTTAGCCAGTTATCGTACACGTATTTGAAGACTCCTAAAACGTAAAAATAATTTAATAAAATTTGCATATGTGAGTCGTATGTTATTATAAAAACTTACTAGAACTTTTGCACTCCACAAGTCGTTGTCGCATGTTGCGCAAGTGGTACTCGTAGATGAGTATGGATGGAGACTCAATCAATGTCCCCCAGAATGACAAAAATTTCTTCCAGTCTTCGTCTGTGAAGGCACCCTTGCAGTGCTTCATAACATTCTGTTGTATGTGCCACCTGCAAAGAAGCCTGGAGGCGTTTGGAAATACTTTAGCACACGCGCCCATAAGGGCTAGGTCTCTATCGGTTAAAATCACACGTGGCTCCATGCATTCATCCAACATTGACTTGACCCTCTCAAGCACCCACACAAAGTTATCACCCCGTTCTTTACTAACAACGGCATGCGCGATAATAAACGATTTGTTGGTAGGCGTCATACCAACAATCTGGATAAAGGGCATATTGTATATGTTTATCTTGTACGTCGCATCGATCAGCATGACGTGGGGGAATGCACGCCACATGCATCTCGAGTCCCGATGAAGAAAGAAGATCTCTGTTACGATCTCTGTTCCGGGTTCCTCCCGTGTCTCGTAAATAAAGTCGTTGTTTATCAGCTTGTTTTCTAGTGACTGCATGGGAGTCAATCCTTGTCTTTGTTCGGCTCTAATCTTCGCCACAACGTTTTGAACGTCTTTCAGAACATGAAACCTGTCGGGGTCCTGCTTCCTTATCGTTTGAAATATTTTGCGCGACTCCATGTTTTGAGCTGTCAGCTGCTCGATCAGTTTCATTTCGCTTGGAGTAAACCTTCGCACAAACGCGTGGGCCGACAGGTCCTCACAAAGTTCGTGGTTATGTTCAATTTTTCCGTCTTTAATCTCCCAGGTTTCATACGGGTGGTTTCGCACAGCCAGCAGGTAAAACGGGCAACCGGTTTTTTTGCTTCCGGCTTTTCTAAGTGTTGCTGTAGTCTGGTGCTCACCACCACGATCACATTCAAGCCATACCCTCCCGATTCTTCCACCGGTTTTCTTTGATCGACAGGTGACAATAACGAAACCATCCGCGTTTGCTATTTCTTGTATCCGATTCTTTAGTTCATCTAAAGAGTTGAAAACCTGTAACATCGACAATAATAAAAAATAATTTTAATAAATAAATAAATAATAATAATAATAATAATACCTGCTTTTTTATGTACGGACTGTCCTGGATGGGAGGTGTCTCACCACCATATCTACCATATCCACCATAACCACCGTCTCCTCCGTATCCACTGTATCCACCATCTCCTCTGTAACCACCGTCTCCTCCGTATCCACCGTCTCCTACGTATCCACCGTCTCCTCCGTATCCACCGTCTCCTCCGTATTCACACCCGTATCTATAATCCGGATACCCTTGTTGCGTCGGATAGCTTGGTTGACAAGCATGGTATGAGTCATCTACAGGGGCTGTTTCATCAACAGGGGGATGATTGTTCAAATCTAGAAACGGTTTGTTTTGTTCTCGTTGTATACTAGACACAACCTCCTCTTGCTCATTAGAATCGGGAACGCAAGACTCCTCCAAAATAAAGAACCATATCATCATTAGTAAATAATAAACAAAAACAAAAACTAATTAAAACATTTAAGTACCTGTACTGTTACCGGATCGCTTTCGGGCACCCAGTTCTCGCTATAATACTGCCCGAAGACATAGTTGCCGTCCCAGTATGATGACATTTCAACACTTCGGGATGATAAGAACACAAATGCAAAGCAGAATGAAAGAAGAAGAAGAAGCAGAAAGATGAAGCAGATTTAAATGTTGAATGCTCGGGGGTGGACAAAGCATACACTGTATGTTGCACTTTTTCATAAGTCTTAGACGCCTCGTATAGCTCTAGACCCCTCGTATACCTTTAAGTCACTTGTCAAATGTATAGTAAATCAGTCACTAAAGACGCCTCGTATAGGCCTATACGAGGCGTCTTAGTGCCTCGTATCCATCCCTCGTACAGACCTAGACTCCCCGTCTGATGTGACTGATTTGACATTGTGCTTTGGTGCAGAGCTGGTCGGAAAAGTAACCCTATACGCCTCGTATAGGTCTATACGAGGCGTCCTGAAGGGTGTCAAAATAGGCATTAAGGTGTGTAAATATGTACACCCTTATTTAATTCATGATCCAGGCGTTTTTACAAACAAACGAAAATAACTAAAACTAGGGAAAACCTTGAGTTCAAAATCGGGGCTACAGATGGCGAAATTGGGTCCCGTGAGTCGGGTTTTGTCTATTACATTTGTCCAAGCGTGTGGCTCGTTGAGACGTATATGTCCATTACTTATCCCCCGTATAACTCCACATGTGATGAAAGTCATGCCCTTTTCAGTTTTAAACCATTTTCTAGCTCACTTCTGTGTGTCTAGTTGCTCCAAATACGAGTCTGGTAAATCATGGATCAACTCCATATCACCATCAACGTAAAGATTAAGCATCATTTGTTACCTTCCACCTAAATATTCCATCCTAGTAAACAAGAGCATATGAAAAACTGCCACATTTGTATTACTTCACTTTTTTTTACTACCTTTTAATATGTAAAATTACTTTTGAATGCATAAATACCCTTGCAATTATTTTAACTGAAAAAACTATACTATCATTGACATGATAGGTCTTTTGTTGACATGCTAATTATTGATAATTATTTTTAGACAAAAGGAGCTTTTGGGTTGATCCAACGCGTTCCATTTTGAATCTCTTACTCAAATAACTACTACTAACCATGTTGATTAGTCAAAGGTTTTAGTTAAGTCGAAGTATGAGAAATTGATAAAGATTTGAAATTGCATACCACTGGAACTGCATGATACGAATCTTGAGAGTTGAGTTAAAATCTGCACGAAGATACTGTATCTTTTCTAGGCTTTCTTCACTCGTACTATTTGAAAATTCTTCAACATCTGTGACTTTGGATGTGTGTTGTTGATATGCAGAAACCTTGGTAGAATGTCTTCTTTCTTCAACTGTAGTCAAGGGTCAAACAACACACTTTGACATTAGTGGCCAAACCATTGCCTTGAAAATTAATTTTAACAAGAATATAACCAAAACTCATAACACCTTCTAAACACTATTAAAAGAAAGTTAGACTACTTTAAAAATTAGTATATTTTTGATAATCGTAGTTAAAACATTAACTAGAGATGAGGTTAAAAGAAATTAAAGTGTTTGCATGTCAGTCCAACAATCCAACCTGACCCGACCCATTTCAACCCTTACTAACCCATTTTTCTTAACCCAGACCTCTTTCGACTCGTTACGCAATCCACCCATAATTTCTGTAGGAAAAAAATGTATATGCTTACTAGAACTCATCTTGTCCCTTGTTCATTTATTTAGCCTTCGTCTGGAAACTCATCAACCACTTTGACCCTTTTACTCTAACTTAGCCTCTGGTGTGATATGAAAACAGTGTTATATCCAATAATAATAAAAACCAGGTTGACTGAAAGGAACTTACAGTGCTAAAATCTCTCTGTTCTCACATTTGTCCCAGTCAACTCAACTGTGAATGTTCCACCATCACCTTGAAGAACTTTTAGGATGTAATGGTTATATGTCCCTGCAACATTTATTTATAATGTATAAGATATTCGGCTGTCCTACTAAATTGAAACTTCTGATCTAAGATAAAGAGGAAAATGTTTTCAAATCGACATCATTAAAATTCAATTTTAGGTTTTGAGCAACAAAAACCTAGTCCAACAAAAACACGCACAAAACAAGCCAGTTTATCATATGGAAATCTCAGGGTATTTAATAAACAAGTACCTCCAGTCTATTTGGATTTTGGGGATATGAGAGATTCGGGGCCAGTAGTGGGATCCTCTTCCTTCACACCTTTCTTTCAATTTTGGGCATTCGTCAATAATCAAACTCAAAAGTGAAGGTAACAGCCTCTCTCGTAGATCGTTCACCTTTGGACATCTGCCAATGAAGAGATGTTAAAGGGACGTGAGGTGTTGGAGAATTGGACCCACAGAATTGGGTCAATGAAGCACACATGAAACGGATATTGATACACGGGTTAAAACCCGAGTATCGCAGTTTTATCACTGCCAGTGGCGGACCCAGGAATTTTTCCATGGGGGTGCGGAACATTTTCTAAAATTTTAGGCCCCAAGGTATATAAATAAAAAATCGGTTCGTATCGGGTCGGTTCGGGTCGAGTCGGGCCATGTAAAACAAACAACTAAATTTATATAATCATCAAAAACGAAAAACTTTTTTTACCTACTAATAACGGGACAGAGCCGATCCTGAAAATTCAAGTGCTCTGGGTGAGCCAAAAAAGGTCCTTAGATAAGGACTTGTTAACTTATATAAGTCATAAGTGAGAAGTTATAAATAGTTAAATACTAACTTCTCAACACACAAAACCATCTTAAATAAGCTAACCCAAACATTATAAAAACAACTTATTAACTTTTATAAGTTATAAGTCGCTCCAAAATAACCCAAACCAAACACCCCCTTAATTTAAATAGTTATGACTAATAATTGATATATAATAATGAGATATTAATTTTAGGTTATTTTAAATTCAACTAAAAAACCTATAAGGCCATATGTAATGGGGCTTTATAGGGGCTTAAAAGGTTTTGATAATGCCCTTATATCATTCCTCATGGGCATTATAGGGGCATGAAGAGTGAGTAACATTTCTAGAATAATGCCCAATAAGGAGGAAAAACAAAGAAACTAATAAATGAAAGGGTATTATAAAACCTTAACCATTACACGAAGCATTATGATGATGATGTGGCAAAAAATACCCCTTAAGGGGCATTAACCATTACCCATGGTCTAATAACGAGATATTAATTTTAGGTTGTTTTAAATTCAACTAAAAAACATGAAGGTTTAATTTGTAATTGACTTCAATTAAGGGTGTTACTAGCCGACAAAGAGACCGGTTGTAAATGAAGTACAGAACTAATACAAAGATCGATGCAATGCCCTGAGTTGCGAAATACAGTAGGGTCACAGGTCACTACTAACCAATACATCCACTAGATAATTTGCACATATGTGAAAAGTTAAAATGGAAAAGAAAAAAAAATCTATAAATTCCAGTGCATTTCCTTTTCTCTTTCTTCCTTTTTTTAAACTTCATCTTCTTCAAAGAGTTTTATTCCACCATTAAAGCTTTATTCAAGCTTCCAAAACTCAACGAGTTCAGACGGAAAATTCCAAGGGGTGCGGACGGAAAATTCCATGGGGTGCGGACGAAAAATTCCAAGGGGTGCGGACGGGATTTTTGACGGAATTTAGCACTAAAATTTTTTTTTCCCGGGGGTGCGCCCGCCCACCTTGGGCTGGGCTTAGGTCCGCCCCTGATCACTGCTATCCAGGGTTGGGCCACACAACCAAGTATAACTATTTTTGAAAACTTATTGGCAGGTGAGGAAGCTTCAGCAAAGCAGTTTGCTGGAACATCAATCAAGAATGAAACCGAAGCTTTGTATGCTTCGAAGTCCAAAGGAAGATACCAAAAGAATGACAGGTTCAAGAAAAGCCAAGCATCTGATAAGTCAAAAGCAAACGCTAAAGATGACATGGCGGAAAATAAGAAAACATTCAAAGGAAAATGGTTTCCGTTCAAGTGTCATAATTGCGGGATCAAAGGTCACATGGCCAAAGATTGTCGAAAACCGAAACAAGACAAGGGTAATAGTGCAGAAGTAGAAACTAGAAGAAGGGATAACTTACCAACTGCCTTCAACCGAATTGAATACAAACCGGATACACAAATTTCTTCTATTAATTGTTGTGAATTAATAAACTTGACTACAAGGACTCAATATTTAAAGACTAAACATCCTAGACTAATACGAATTATATTTCTTCTCTAACTCAAATACTAACAATACTTATCTAAACAAGTAATAATAAAACTAATACTAATAGATAATTCAAATAATAATTAAATACATTTAATTATTATTTTACTCGTTTAGTCCTTCGACTTTAGATTTTCTCTAAACCGCCCCTTGAGATTGTCCGTACCTCTCTAGTTGATGTTGTAATTTCATCATGACTCACACCGATTCCAACCGGACCCAAATCGCCAATTTGTGTATCAGTTCCAACTCTCGTTACTAAAATCAGTTTGGACTCGAACCTGTTTGAAAAACCAGGATAATATTAGAAAACTATAGGTTTAAAAAAGCGAAACGGTTTCTACACGACCCAAACCGATTTGTATAGGATCAAATATTTTCCTTCATAACCGGTTTTGACTCAAAATGGTTTTGACCAAAGTTGACCAAACCGAGCCTGTTTTCCTAAAAAAAAAAAAGCAAATGTACACCTATACTACATTCTATAGATGAAATAGTTTATGTTGGGCTTAATAACATTCCTTAATTGTAAACCAGTTGGGCTTCCAACATTAAAACAGGCCCAAACAAGAAAGAAACGAGGAGCAGAAACTTTAAAAATAAATAATTTGAGGTTTAACGATGTTAATTGTCACCTGAGGGTGTGAGCAGCGTTCGGCTGTGATGACGGGTCGCCGGAAAAAAAAACTGCCGTCGACAAAGCCATCTGCGGTGACGTTCGATTGTTTGATGTCGTTTTTCCGGTGACTGGGTATTCAGGGCAGTAAATGCTTTTCAATGAATACAGAGGAAACAAGAAGAGACAAAAGATCAAATACAAATAATTTTAACATATAAACATACAAATTGAAGGAAAACTTAAAAAGACAAGGTGACATTTTTGTAATTACCACCAACTATCAAAATTACTATACAAATGTGAACTCAACCAAAAATACCTAAAAAACACAATTTTTTTTTAATATTTTTTATAAAAAAATCGCTACATTTAGTTTTTAGCATTTTAGCTTGGGTGGGGGGGGGGGGGTGGGGGGGGTGGGGTGGGGAGGGGGTGTTAGGTTTTTCGGGTGGTGGGGGTTAGGTTTTTTTTTTAGGTTTTTGGGGGGTGGGGGTGAGGGGGGGTTAGGTTTGTTTTAGGTTTTTGGGGTGAGGGGGGTGGGGATTAGTTTTTTTTATAGGTTTTTTAGGTATATTTGTAGAGTAACTTTGATAGTTATTGATAATTACAAAAATGCCAACTCGTCTTTTTGAGTTTTCCTTCAATTTGTATGTTTAGTATGTTAAGATTATTTGTATAAGAACTTTCCCCAACAAGAAGAATGTAAGGGTTATTTATTTGAAACAATCACTAGCAATGATAAACATGTAAGAAACAATTGCTTTTTAATAAACATGTACCTTTAACGTTTTTAGAATACTACAACAAAAACTTCAAAAGTCAAACCATCATACACAAACACATCCTTCTCATAGAAAGAAATAATCCACTCGAATAGTCATCCGACCGGACTACCGTCCGACCGGATAACCGTCCGAACGAATTATCATCCGCATGACTGGCCGTCCGATCGGATTACCATCCGACCGAACTGCCATTCGACCCATCAACACTTGCCTTCGTTTTACGAGTCACTTATCATTACGCTATCGAACTATTCAGGCTAACCTTACTCTCAAGCGCTCCCTTCAATCCATCAACCGCTGTGAGTATACTCGATCCCTTTTTGCTTTAAGCACTTTTGGGTGTTACATACGTTACTTATACGAAATCACATCAAACACACTACGCAATATTTTTAACGCTAACCGTTACCGCAAGTATTACATGACTTAATGAATGCTTGTTTGTTATGTTTACACATGGAATGCTGTCTACCTGCCTATGCAACGATAGTACTATAGTTTGGACTCAGCACCCGTTCACACGGGGGTTGTTAAGGATAATTATTTGCATGGATTACGGTGGTGATCATGTATTACGAACTGCCTTGGGCAGTCAACCCGCAGTCACTGGTATCGATAGGTCCATGTCGATAATTAACATGCTTCGTTTTCCTCTGTGTACGTGCTGGTTATGCGTAAAACTATTTCGAACTCTATATGCTATTATCAAACTTGTATGCTCGCCTTTACACTACATGTATTGACTTTTATTTTAACGTATGTGACAGGTATTTAGGATGCTTATCTACTAGGGAAGCGAGGCTAGAATAAGTTTCTAGAGGCCAACAAATAGTTGTCTGTACAAATGTAATCAAGGGTCTCTAGAAGCAGATAAACAATTGGGCTATTTGAAAAGAATCTGAGTTGTCGGAATAGAACTATTTGCCTAGATTTTGTCTGTAATAATTTGTTTACCTTTTGAGACATGGTATGGGACATGTTACTTTAAATTGATCGGTAATGATAATTGTTATGGAAACTTCTGGACAATCTGTTTCGCTCAGTGCCATGCCCCGATGATTCCGCCATCGGTTGGGGTGTGACATGTAGAATGGCGAACGGAGTTTGGAATAGTATCGCGAGCTGGGTACATTTACCTCCTATTTTTCTGTTTTCAATTAAGGATATTCTGGAAGTGTCTTTGAGTTCAGGATGGCCGAAGGGTAAAAAGGAGGTTCTATATGGTATTGTTGTGTTGACGTGTTAGCGTCTGTGGAAGGCTCGAAACGAGAAGGTTTCTAGTCATACTAGTAGAAACGTTGTTGAGATTGTCTCGGATGTCAAAGCCATGGGGTACCTTTGGTATTCTAATAGGTGTAGAACTAGTGTGGTGGATTGGAAGGGTTGGCAATCTTTTAGTTTCGATATAATGTAATTGTTTTGTGGTAGGGGTCTCCGTCTTGGAGATTTCCCGTTTTTTGGTGTTGAATGAAGTTTGCCTTTCAAAAAAAAAAAAAAAAAAAAACTCCTCGTGAAATTGACACCCTTGTTAATCGTTATCCTAGTTAGCCTAATGTAAAAAGGATTATAAGCTCTTTTTATTTTTAATCGATTCTTCCACAAAAGTCACTGACTTACTAGCATGCCTTACTAAATAATGCATCTTCTTTGTTACAGTCTTAACACTCTAACTTGGTACACCATCCTTGACACCCATAATTGCACTATTCCGTAGTTAAAACCTTTGCAAATTAATAATGTTTGGACTAAGATATTTTATTAATTTAGTGAGATATTATAATGATAAATTAATAATTTATTAATTTAAAGAAATACGTATGACCTTTAAATTTCCAAGTCCAATGTACATTCACAAATTAACTGAGTCAAGTTCATTGTTTTTTAATACAAAAGTCAGTTTATTATATCAAAAAATAAATTACAAAAACAAGTTTAAATGCACATTTATTAGAACAAATATATATACACTGAGATTTCAAAAAAGTTATTATTGTATTATTTTATTGATTGAGACCCAATTTTGTATTGGTTCTAAGTTGAAACTGGCCAAATTATTAAGTTATCGAGTATTAATTTATAGAGATTTTACTGTATATTTCTTGTTTTTCATTTATCTTTTACAAGAAAACACACATAACTAAATCCTCATACCTTTTCTACTAATACCAACATGACCTCACTCATATTCCTTATTCTCAATTTCTTTTGGGCACAATTTATACTATCCTTACGATAAATAAACAATAAAAAAATATCAAATATAACATGCTATTTGCTTTTATATGAGTTCCCTTATCATATTTTTTTAACTTTTCTGTCTCATCATCATCATACTCAGTAAATCCCACCAATAGCAAAGCAAAGGTAGGGTCTGAGGAGGGTAAGATGTAGACAGCCTTACCTCTACCCCCGTAGGAATAGAGAGGCTGCTTCCAGTGAGACCCCCGGCTCGATAGTAGTTTTGCATCAAGCCTTGGACATAAGGCACATAACACTCAGCAATCGGGACAAAGACCGATTAGTGCATGTACCCTTTTGTCTTTCAGCTATCAACGCCACCACATGATGCATGATTAACCGTCCTCAGCTTTTAACGTTATTTTCACAAAATTAGTAAAATAACGTTAAAATTAGTGCACTTTCACTTTTGCCCCCCAATGGCCCACACATATATACATTATATGCGCATACCGCAAGTGGACTTTTCTGTCTACGTTTCCTTTTAAGTTGTTTTTTTAAATAGTATTCAAGATATGACCGAATCAAACGATAAACAAGAAGAGAAAATATATTGACATGTTAGGATAATGAATTAATATAAAATAAAACTAGGAGGAAATATATAGTTATTTGTAGTTATATATAAAAGTTAAATTTGGGAAAAAAATAATAATCCCAATTGTGTAAAAATAAAAACTACCCTCCTCATATTTCAAAATCACCAATTAAAACATTCATTGCGTTCTTTCTCCAATCAAAACCCTAAATCATAAACGAAGAAAACCCTAATTTTACCCCCAATTCATCTTACAGAGGTTAACCCTTCTGATTATTACTGTTTCTTGATTCTTATCATCTGTGATGAGTTCCCACTTTGAATATTCAAAATCATCTTCTTTAGTCCGCCTCTGTGTTTCTTTCTCACCCCATTCACACATATCTTCTTGCAATCAATCTTTACAATCAAGAACTCCCACAAGATTGCTCCATTAAGCAACAAATTGCTCTTCTTTTTCATCAATTCATCATTTTTTTTTTCTAAAGATAAGGATCATTCTTCAAACCCTTCAATTAAAAAAAAACAATCTTTTTTGCATATTTGTTCAAACCCTAAAAGGGTGTTTCCCATTTCAAGATTTTACATTCCACCCTGTTAATCTTTTTCATTAATCATCAATTTTCTCCAAAAGATTTGGATCATTCTTCAAACCCTTGAAAAAAGAAACTATCTTTTTTGTATATTTACTCAAACCCTAAAAGGGTGTTTTCAATTTCAAGCTTTTCTTGAAAATCATCAAGTCATCTCATCTGGATAGTATCCCATCAAACATTTGAATTTTTTTTGTATATCTGTTTAGACCCTAAAAGGGTGTTTTCAATTTCAAGATTTTCTTGAAAATCATGAAGTCAACTTATCTAGATGATAATATCCCATCAACACCTGGGAAATTCAAGATGGAAAAATCAAATTATTATCATAGATTAAGATGGCATTATCCACATCTAGCAAAGGTCACATTTTGGAGTTTTGTTTTCTTTGGATTAATCTTTGTTTTCTTCTTTAATTCATCAACGCTATCAACAGATCCTTCTTACAAATCCTTAAAAATCAAATCTTGGGGCGGACCCGGATGGGAAAAACGGGTCAAATCATCAGCAAAGATCCGATCAGAAACAGGGTACTCTGTTTTAGTCACCGGTGCAGCCGGCTTCATCGGAAGCCACGTCAGCACGGCGTTAAAACGTCGTGGTGATGGCGTTTTAGGGTTGGACAATTTCAACGATTATTACGATCCCACCCTCAAAAGGGCTCGTCAAGTTTTGTTGGAAAAAAGGGGGATTTTCATTGTGGAAGGGGACATAAACGACACCGTTTTGCTGAACAAACTCTTTGAGGTAGTACATTTTACTCATGTGATGCATTTAGCAGCACAAGCTGGTGTTAGATATGCAATGCAGAATCCAAAATCTTATATTCATAGTAACGTTGCTGGTTTTGTTAATGTTCTTGAAGTATGCAAAAATGCAAATCCACAGCCTGCAATTGTTTGGGCTTCTTCTAGTTCTGTTTATGGGTTGAATACAAAAGTACCCTTTTCAGAAAAAGACCGAACGGATCAACCCGCGAGCCTATACGCCGCGACGAAGAAAGCGGGTGAAGAAATCGCGCATACATATAATCATATCTATGGGTTGTCTTTAACGGGTTTGAGGTTCTTTACGGTTTATGGACCGTGGGGTAGACCGGACATGGCTTAACTTTTTCTTCACTAAAGATATCTTGAAACGAAAACCGATACCCGTCTTTGAATCGGATAATCATGGAACGGTTGCGCGTGATTTTACGTATATTGATGATATTGTAAAGGGTTGTTTAGGTGCTTTAGACACACTGAAAAGAGTACAGGAAGTGGTGGAAAGAAGAAAGGAGATGCACAGTTTAGAATTTTTAATTTAGGGAATACTTCGCCTGTGCCGGTTACGGATCTTGTTAGTATTTTGGAGAAGTTGTTGAAAGTGAAAGCGAAACAACGTGTGATTAAGTTGCCTAGAAATGGTGATGTCCCGTTTACTCATGCGAATATTAGTTTGGCGCAAAGGGAGTTTGGGTATAAACCAACGACGGATCTTCAAACCGGGTTGAAGAAGTTTGTTAGATGGTATGAGAAGTATTATGGTTCGGGAAAGAAGAGTGATCATTGAGGCAAAAAGTGGTAAACTTGTTCTTGAATTCTTATTTGTTTTGATATATTTCGCATGATTGATTTGTTAATCCTGCACTTTATGAAAACAAGTTATCTTGTTTTCAACTGTTGGTATATGATGTTGCATCAAGTAAGGAGGAAAGAGGGATCTCACACGATGAACAAGTTTTTGTGGTCCATCGTGGTCTTCATTTGAGAACTTTGTGTTCTTGTTAACTAGCGTGAATGTAATTTATTGTAGTAGTATTATTGTTGGATTCGTGACTAATAGAGCAAAATTTATTTGGTTGGACTTTTGTATCATTTCATGGTATTCAAATATATAGAACACATTAGTTTAGATGTTATGATGTTTCTTGATTGAAGGTTGACTTGCTGTGTTTTTTTTTTTATTTTGTTTTTTTATTATAAATTTCTTGATGTGAGTTTGATTTTTATGATCTCTTAATTTTTTTCCATCCAGCTTTGACTTTTATGATTTCTTTTGTTCTGTTACCTTATTGCTAGTCTTTCTTTTTCTGGATACTGGATCCATGAATGGACAATATTTTTGTAAACTTTATTAGAGATATTGCAACATGAATGGATACTACCAAGAGAATTACATGTTCTAGGACACAAATTTGTTGGGAGATTGACTTTGTGTGGATCACAATCAAACTAAGACTTAGCGAATACCCTACATCGATTGTTGGGAGATTTACATAAGTGATAATTACGTATAACATCCTCTTAACTGACTGTCTTATTCCAATGATAGACTGGCATGTGGCATCTCTTGTTCCTTAACGAGAAATCTTTATCAATCTTCATCAGATGGTAACTTGCCATCAATGGCAAGTCTTCTTCATTAGCAACAAAACCTTATTAGTGGCAAGTCTTCTTCATTATGAACCTCTTGTCAATAATAAGGCTTCCTCCAAGTTAACAACCTAAATAAACGATAATTATTTAATTCAAGATCCATACGTTTTTACAAACCAAAGAAAATAACTAAAATCAGGGAATACCTTGAGTTCAAAATCGGAGTTCTAGATGGCGAAATCGGGTCCCGTGAGTCGGGTTTTGTCTATTGCATTTGTCCAAGCGCGTGGCTCGTTGAGACGTGTAACTCCACATGTGATGAAAGTTATGCCCTTTTCAGTTTTAAACCATTTTCTAGCTCACTTTTGTGTGTCTAGTTGCTCCAAATACGAGTCTGGTAAAACATGGATCAACTCCATATCACCATCAACGTAAAGATTAAGCATCATTTGTTACCTTCCACCTAAATATTCCATCCTAGTAAACAAGTGCAAATGAAAAACTGCAACATTTGTATTACTTTTGAATGCATAAATACCCTTTGCAATTATTTTAATTAAAAAAAAACTATACTATCATTGAAATGATATGTCTTTTGTTGCCATGCTAATTATTGATAATTATTTTTAGACAAAAGGAGCTTTTGGGTTGATCCAACGCGTTCCATTTAGAATCTCTTACTCAAATAACTACCACTAACCATGTTGATTAGTCAACGGCCTAGTTAAGTCGAAGTATGAGAAATTGATAAAGATTTGAAATTGCATACCACTGGAACTGCATGATACGAGTCTTGAGAGTTGAGCTAAAATATGCATGAAGATACTGTATCGTTTCTAGGCTTTCTTCACTCGTACTATTTGCAAATTCTTCAACATCTGTGACTTTGGATGTCAAGGGTCAAACAACACACTTTGACATTAGTGGCCAAAGCATTGTTTTGAAAATTAATTTTAACAAGAATATAACCATAACACATAACACCTTCTAAACACTATTAAAAGAAAGTTAGACTACTATAAAAATTAGTATATTTTTTATAATAGTAGTTAAAACATTAACCAGAGATGAGGTTAAAAGAAATTAAAGTGTTTGCATGTCAGTCCAACAATCCAACCTGACCCGACCCATTTCAACCCTTACTAAACATTTATGAACTATATACATCTCATCTAGGTTTGATCCTTCAGTTTAGTATACAGATCATGTAACCCAACCCAACCCGACCCAAACTGCCAATTTGTATATCAAATCCTACTCTCCTTACTAAAACCGGTTTGGACTCGAACCTGTTTGAAAAACAGGTATAATCAGGGTCGTCCCTAAGAATTCTAAAAAAACTTTGGACCCTGGGCGAGTAGTGAAAATCGAGCACTAAAATATGTATTTTAAAAGAACTATCTATATAAAAAAGCTTAAAACATATATATTAAAAATCATATTTTTTAAAATTTATGGCCACGGGAGATTTTGGTAAACACCCAAATGAAGACTATAATGAATTATGAAATAGTTTATGTTGGGCTAACTAACATTCCTTAATTGTAAACCAGTTGGGCTTCCAAGTTCCAACATTAAAACAGGCCCAAACTAGAAAGAAACCAGTCTTTGAAAATAAATAATTAGAGGTTTGACGATGTTAATTGTTACCTGACAGAAAAATTACAGCCGTCGACGAAGTCATCGGCTGTGATGGCTTTATAAATCCGATATGATGTGTGGAGATGGTGATTTGGTATTCACGACAGGAAATCTGTTTTGAGTGACTACAGAAGAAAGAAGAAGATAAGGGTTATTTACTTAAAACAACGTCTAGCAATAATTAACTGGTATTTAATTAACATGTATGTACCTTTCTTTCAATTAGTCTTCAATTTCGATTTTGGGGATATGAGAGATTCGGGGCCAGTAGTGGGAGCCTCTTCCTTCACACCTTTCTTTCAATTTTGGGCAATCACCGAATATTCTCAAACTCAAAAGTGAAGGTAACAGCGTCTCTGGTAGATCGTTCACCTTTGGGCATTTCCAAATTTCAAGATGTTGAAGAGATGTGAGGTGTTGGAGTCCGGTTGAAAGTGATTCCAGATTATCAAATTTCCATATGCACAGAGATGTAAGAGAAGAAGGGAAAAGGTGGGACAATTGACTAAAGTTCCTCACATTTGGTTCACCATTTAACACTAGGTGAACAAGGGAAGCTGGGAAATTCTGATAGCCCCATTCTGAGATGGGCTTTTTCAACCCCCCTACTTGAAGGAAACACAAATTGGGAGGCCAAAGCCCACGAGGAAATGAAGCATCAATCATTGGACATCTGCTGATAGTCATATCTTTTAACATGGTGAGATTGGATAGCTGAAGGCCAGGAAATGACTCCAGATTTTCACAATTCCATATCCACCAACTGACTAGATTTGGTAGCTGCACGTCACCAAATGCCTTCATGTTTTTGCAACGTGCTATGTATACTTTTGTGAGATTTGGCAGCTGGAGGTTAGGAAATGACTCTATGCTTTCACAACCATCTATAAACAACGAGGTGAGATTTGATAGCTGATGAAGATCAGAAAATAACTCCATGTTTTGACAACCTTTTATTGACAAAGAGGTGAGGTGAGTGGAGTTACTCAATTGATTTATTGATTTTAGATTTCCACCTGTTGTTGCTCTTGGGAAGGAGACATGTCTAACTGAACTACACCAAGTGATGTTTAACCTCTCAATGCTATTGGGACAACACAAACGCTCCATACTTTCACATGACTGTATCTCCAACTTCCTAAGGGATGATAGGAGGTTGCTCCCAATGTTATCCTCATCCTCCTCTTTCTCTCCTAAACTCACCAATTTTTTACATCCAGATACCTTCAATCCCTTTAAATTTGTAAGAAGTTTACTTGCCTCTGCATCTGATTCCCACAGGTATCTTATTTCATCACAATCCTGTATGCTTAGTTCTTCTACTGCCCCTAAATTCTCTATAACACCTCTCCACACGTCATCTGTAAGCCCTAAAATTGATCTTATATTCAATTTAGTGGTTGATGAAGCTGCTTGAACCAGGCTTCTCAGCATACTTTCACCACATCTATCTATTTTCAGTACTCTTAGTGAAGGTAATGCTTTAAGTGAGACATCAATCAAATTGGGACATTTTGTTATTTGAAGCTCTCGAAGGCATGGAAACATTACCTCGTTATTGGTTGACCATACCTCCCAACTCGACATATCTTCAAACCTTAAAATTTCAAGTGAAGGTAGTCGCCCAAGCGGCGGTAGAGATGTACATTTTCTACAAGCGCGTAGCGACACATGAACCAATCTATTAAAAGACGGATCCCCAACCCAGTTTGGAAACTCCATTCCCTCGTAACACTCAACCTCAAGCATTTTCAACTTATCACTGCGCGGCTTTAGCTCATTGAGAACTTCCTTCTCAAGTGTTTCACTTGCAGACCCATCATCCCATTTCAACTCTAGCTTGTTAATCCCTTTGAAAGATAAGTTCGCCTCTCGTGCATGCATTGAGCTCTGCACTTTGTTCAACCCCTCGATGGAAATTTCCCCCTGCAGATCCTTTAATCCCTTAAGCTCGGTTATTGCAAAGCCACTGTTTCCTCCGATGATGATCCTAGTGAGAGTCTGTAGGCTTTTCAACTCACCAATTCCCAAAGGCAACTTCTTCAAAAGTGGAGTATTTCTGATGTCAAAATGCCTTAGCCTTTTGAGTTTAAAGAAGCTTTTAGGCAAATTGATCAGACATCTACATCCAGAAACTATCAATGTCTGTAAATTATAAAGATTGCCAACATTCTCAGGCAACTCTTTTATATTTGTATGAGATAGATTAAGATACCGCAAGTGCTTCAAAGTACCAATGGAATTTGGTACCTCACTTATGTTAAAACGCCTCAAAGAAAGAACCCTTAACAGTGGTAGCTGAGGAAGCAAGTCAACCAAAATCTTGCTGGATAAGTAAAACTTCTTCCAGCCTTGATCTACCCCAACATATATCGCTAACAATGTTCTCAAACTTCTGGCCTTTTCAAATGCCCCGAACTTCTGGAAAGCTACATACTCCTCACGAATAAATGACATATGTCTGTACTTGGCTAAAGCTTCCTCCGTCATCTCCATCTGATTATCAAACCTTAAAAAATATTCTCCAGCAACAAATGTGGCCAGGTCGTTCATGAGATCATGCATCACAAAAAAGGGTTCACCACTAGGTGCAGGTTGAAAAAATGACCTCGATAGCAATTTCTCAAAATATTCACGTGCCAAGCATTCTGGTGACTTTTTTGCAAGTGACTCATTCAGATACCCTTCAGCCACCCATAATAATACCAACTCCTCTTTTTCAAACAAAAAGTCCTTAGGGAACAAAGAGCAATAAGCAAACAATCGCTTCAAATCGGCAGAAAGATCATGGTAACTTAGCCTGAGGGCTGGAACAATTTCATTAGCAGTTTCTAAATCCCATATCTCACTGTTTAACACTTCATCCCATTCTTCTCCATCTGTCTTCGTTCTCAACAGCCTTCCGATTGCCTTTATAGCCAAAGGCAAACAACCACACTTTTCGACAATACCTTCACCTAGTGGTTTAAGTGTTTCATGCGAGTCAAAGTTATCTACATCCAATGCATGTCGAGCTAATAAAGACAAAGCATCATCATGCGACAAACTCTCGAGAAGGTCTAGATGAATAAAACCTATCTTTTTAAGCAGTTGATGCTTGCGAGTTGTCATGATTACCCTACTTCCAGTAGCCCCAGAATGAAATGGACGCACTAGGTTTTCCCAGTCGTCATAGTTTTCATTCCAAACATCATCAAGTACTAGAAGAAATCTTTTGTCCTTAAGTTGCTCTCTCAGAGCAGTTTGAAGCAGATTTATATCTTTAAACTGCTTGTTTTCTGTAGCCACTGATTGGAAGATGGTTTCACTTAATTTAAATATATCAAAAACGTCGGAAACACAAACCCATATCAAGAGTTTAAAGTGATCTATCACCCGTGCATCGTTATACAATATTCTTGCCAGAGTGGTTTTCCCCACCCCACCCATACCAACGATGGGCACAATAATAAAGTTTTGTTTAGATGGTTCATCCTGCAACAACTTGTTGATCAACTTCTCTTTCTCACCTTCTCGCCCAACAACATCAGATTCTAGCAAAGATGTTTCGTTTCTTCTACTAGTACCTTTTGGCTTTTCATCTTTCACAATCAAACCCAGATCAGACTTTTGTTTTTCTAGATGTTGTAACTTGGTGTTAATACTATCTAACTTGTGATGCAAACTTTGACTTAGTGAGAATTTTGTGAATAAACTTGGGACCATGAGCTTCCTTACCTTGCTAATGACTGATCCTGATTCCTGTGTCAGCTCACGATGTATAGCTTCGGTAGCCACATCGTCGAGTACATCATCGATATCGTAAGCCAAATGTTGGAGACTATTCAGCCATAGTCTGACAGATTCATTGGTTATTTCCTTGTGAGTAGCATCATTAAACAGAGCTTTAATTTGGGACAGTGTGATCTTCAGGTCATTGAGCTTAGAATCAATCTCCTGAGAGCGAGCAAATTTGTTGAAGGCTTCATCGGTTAGCTTGTCAAAGATGACATTGAGAAGAGCTTCTGCCATTGTTAACAGACAGTGAAGAGGTTTACTGGAAACTGGAATGAGAGTAGTTGGTGAATGGTGTGTAATCTGTATGCTATGAATGTAAGTAAGCAAGACACAAGTGGAGATAAGATGGGGGTGGTCTGAGTGGAGATAAGAAACGAGTGGACAGAAAGAAGGATTCGTTTGATAGACATTTGAAACAATTGTCTTGGTCAACGTACAGTTTTTGAATGGAGTGGTTCCCAGGATTAAATGAGCTGCACATATTTGTTATGCCAAGTTGTCGACATTCATTTCTATTACTTGTGTTGCTATTAGAAATCATTTTACTATCGTTGTAAAAGAAATATAAACAAGAGTAAATGATACAAATGGCGTTTGGTTTGCGGAATAATTCGGAATTGGAACTAGGATATAGGAATTAGAATTTGAAGAAATTGGATTTGAAATTTAAACATTCCAATTGGAATTGGAAATTGTTGGAATTGGAATCTCAATTTCATTTGTGTTTGCTTGTCAAATGAATTGGAATCCATCACCCCGGCACTCACAACCACCAGTTCGGGTCGAAACGATTCAGGTCGAAACGTTTCGGGTCGAAGCGGTTCGATTCGAAACTGTTCGGGTCGAAGCGGTTCGATTCGAAACGGTACTGGTCGAAACGGTTCGCGTCGAAACGGTTCGGATCGGGTCGAAACGGTTTGGGTCGAAACAGTTTGGGTCGAAAAGGTTCGATTCAAAATAGTACGTGTCGAAACGGTACGCGTCGAAACGGTTCGATTCAAAACGGTACGGGTCGAAACGGTTCGCGTCGAAACGGTTCGCGTCGAAACGGTACTGGTCGAAACCGTTCGCGTCGAATCGATTCGAAACGGTACGGGTCGAAACGGTACTGGTCGAAACGATACGGGTCGAAACGGTTCGCGTCGAAATGGTACGCGTCGAAACAGTTCGCGTGAAAACGGTTCGCGTCGAAATAAACATCTATATATATTAATAAATGTGATGATTTCGGCCATTTGTCTTTGAATGGTGGAGCCATTTTGCTGATGTGGCATCTATTGGTTTAGTGGAGGTTGATTTTGGGAGGGAATTGGTCTAATTATGTCTACACAAACCAAATTTCTAAATACACAAACCAAACCTCAAGTATTGGACGCGGGATCCGACAATAGTTGGGTCGGATATATGGGTTTCGAATTAACCCAATAACAATATGGATCTTGTATAATGTTTTGTCTCAATTATTTTCCCCAAAATATCAAACATGCGCTTTCTTTCTCTCTGTTCTCTCTCTATTATACCTACTTTCTTCGAGGTTCTTCTTCAATCAAGAATCTTTCAAAAATCGAGGGTAAACTACATCATCAAGGCTTTAAACTGTTTGTTTATGTTGTTTGATCTTCATTTTAATCATGGAAAAGTAACTTTTTTTTGTTGAAAACCCTTTCGGCAAATGCTAATTATTGTTGTTATTCTTCTATTTTTGTAGATCATTACATATATACAGAAGGTATGTAAACGAAACAAGATTGTTATGTATTTTAAGTGTTTAATCCCAATTTTTAAAGATTTTTCTGTATTTTTTGTGTTGTTGTTTATGATTTACATTATCCGATTTGAATGTTATTGTTTTGGTCAAAAATTACCGAAGCAATTAAGTGATCAAATTAGTAATGTGAGGTAGTGTGCTAGAAAGTGTATAGAAAATATGCTTGTTGAGTTATTTAGAAAATCAGTATTCAGGATACGGCTCAGGATATTGAGCTGTATCTATGATCAAACTATGAGCAAAAGTAAAGTAAATGACACGAGATGTACGAGGAAAGCCCTTGATCAATCTAGATCGCCGGCATAAAACCTCGGGAGCTGACAATCGCAACTGCCTTGTTCTTCTTATTACTTCAAACGTCAGGATACAGTGCAGGATATAGACCAGATCGCTAAGTGTTACAATGCCTTTGTATGAAAGTGAGAATTGCTCGAGAGCAAGTGTTAGAGTGTAGCGAGTGTGAATGTGATGTCCTCTTTGATCTGGTATACCCACCTATTTATAGTAATGAATTACAAACAATAATCCCTACAAATATGGGGTACTCCGAATATTCCATTGTGAACGTTATTGACCGAGTAATATGGCTTCAACGTCTTCATTTGAACGACTTGGACCGAGTCTTCCGCGGAATGAGTCTTATGAACGTTGCCAGCTTCTAACCCACGTACCTGCACATAATCCATTAGTAATCCTGAGGATACCATTCAGGATGTTACCAATATCCTGAACCAGCATCCCGGATGTAAACAGATACTACATAACCAAGATATAAACCAAGATATTTTCCAGGATATAGGGGTTCAGAATTTCACCCATAACAATTGTCCCCAAAAATGTTACCGTTTGATATCCTGCACTAACGGTTACATTTTTCACGGTGGCCGAGGTAATTAAGAGATAAGACTATTGATGTGACAGCTTTCAACCACCCGGCCTATATTTACTCATCATGCCCTATATCTTCTCATCCTCATCTCCTTTTTTACCCACAATCGACAAGGAAAAAGGTAATATTCTCTCCCTCATCTTCATATTCATCTTTTATCTTTCTCCGGCGAGAATTCAGGCGACCAAATGCCTAGGCAAACAAGGTCCAGTTCAGGCGACTCGGCTCCCACATTCATCCAACAGAATCTTCTCCAAGAACCGGAGAATGAGACATGCACCTTTGACAGTGCCCACCTGTCAGCCTTGAAATCCTCCGGTATCTTTCCGGAAGGAACTATATTCAGACCCTTTGATAGAGAAATCCGGTCAGATATGGTTTCCAACGAGTGGATATGTTTCAATGCCTTCCCCTTTACCTTAGGGTTACGATTCCCCTTTCCGGACTTCATCACCGAGTTCTTTAATATCACCAAAATTTCTTTCAGCCAAACCATGCCAATGCTCTGGCGTGTTTTGTCTGTTCTTGACCAAATCAAGAGAAACCACATACCTGCCATTTCCGTCCATGATCTCCCTTTAGCCTACAAGCTTAGATGCCATGGCTCATCTAGATTCCTATTTTATTCTACTTCCGGTGACCCATTGATACTTCATGCCACCAGGAATGAGGATGGTTGGCAATCCAAGTTTTTCTTTGTAAAAAGGGATTCAATCCCTGGTGGAACGGATTATCCGATGAGATGGTTGAGAAAGGGTAGGACTTAGGGTTTAAGAATGATCCTGTCTCTTATTCTGTCTCATATCCTGAGCTAATGAATTTCATTTTCTCTGTTTGTGTATGCAGCTGATTTCAGGAAGATCGCACCTCCCCTTGCTGATTCTCAAAAAAGAATAGACGCCATCAGACTGCTTTCAGAAACAGAGAGAAGCTTTAATCCATCTCCACCAACTCCAAGCCCTCTTTCAAGCGCAAACATGTCTGGTAAGAATCCTGCAAGATATCCTGTACACACATGTTTTTATTTGATATTCTTAGGAGAGATTCAGAATTTTACTCCCTGTGTGCAGATTCCAGCAAAGTTCCAGTCTATCTAGACCTTGATGAACTCGACAGCTATCCAACTCCAGCCACAGTCAAGAAGGAGACTCCTGCTGCTACTAGCTCCAAGCCACTCCCGGCACCCAAGGCCAATCCAAGAACCCGTGCTTCCACAGCGAAAAAGAGGAAGGGTCTTGAAGTCAGTGCTCCAGGCTCAGAAGGGTTCTCCTATGATGAACTCAGCTTCTCTGATTCCTTAGAGCCAATGACATCCTTCCTTAACAAGGTAATATCCTGACGCATATCCTTCATGTATATCCTGCACATATATCCTGCATGTATATCCTAACAGGATATCCTGGTAGGATATCTTGGTCAACATATATTCTAACTTTATACCTGTAATTGATGTGCAGGGCCTCCAGCATTTGCTCCACTTGTACAATGACGCTTGTGGTACTGTGGCACTTCATGAAGCCAGGATCAAACAGCTCGAAAGCACCGTTGCTGACCAAGGTGCCATTGCTGAAGCCAAGACCCGGCACTACGAAAGCCTGCTGAAGAAGGTCACCCAAGACGCTGAGGTCAAACTTGCCACCGTTCAAATGGATCATGATCAAGCCTTGATCAATTTCCGGGAGGGAATCAAGGCTTCTGCTATCGTCTCCCTGTTACAAGCACGCATCAAGATGGCCTACGAGGCCAAGGAGACGGGCCTTGTTTGTCCATCTTGGCCAGTTGAATCCTGGGTGGCCAAGTTAAAGGAGCTCGGAGGCAAAGCTGTTCCATTTCCTGCTGAAGCCGGTGAGTCTTCTAAGTCAGCAGAGGTGGTGGTCCAGGCTGGAGACAAGAAGGATGCTGGAGCAGATGCTGGGATGGACATTGGCGAGGATGCTGCTCAGGATGCTGGTCAGGATGCTGGTGCTGAGAAGTCTGAGAAGGTTGGAGGAGATGCCGCTGTGTGAGGGCATTTAGGTGGGCGATGACGGATATACGTGCCAAGGCCAGAGCCCACCTTTTTGAATTTGAATGTTGGTTTGTAGTCCCTTAAACAATTTACTTTTCTGCACTTTACTTTCCTGCACCTGAACAATTTACATTTCCTGCATGCTTTGTGAACAATACAACAGTTGGAGGTGGATGGGTCTCGGTTTGAGATGAAACCTTCAACTGTTGGGTAAATAGGGTAAAGAACTATTAGTGCTCTTAGTGGATGGGCCTTGTTTTGAGGTGAAACTAAGAGCACATCTTTTGGCATGTTAATAATATAACTACTCTTTTGACTTTATTATTATTGCCATTAACATACAAATTTTACTTGTGAAAATTGTTTGGTTTGTACATTTTTAGGAATATATATTATAAATGTATCCTGGAAGGTATCCTGAAAGATATCTTGATAAGGATATTAGAATATAACCTATAAATTGTCCAAATAAAAAGGAGAGATCATACCAGAGATTCTTAGAGAATCAATTTCAATCCTCCATTATAAGTTTGTCCCTAGTGCATACTTATAAACTTGGATCCATCCTTTGAACAGTATAATGTATGTCCCCTGTGTTCGACAAAAACACAAATGTATTTATATTTTGACTCGAATGAATTCCGAATACCCCAGGGCAAAACCCATGATATCCTGAAATGAATCCTTAGCATACTTGGGATAAACCCTTAATACCCTGGGGATAAACCCTAAATTTCATGCGCTACAGGCGAGAGTGTACAAACTCCAATTCTTAGAAAGGTGAAAACCTTTAAATCTTTGAGAGTATGAAAATACTCTTTCGTGAGAGAGGGTGATCAATCCTCATATACCTTTAGGATCCAGGATATAGCCAACAGTAACGAAATTGTCAGCCACTTTTACATGAACTGGTCCCGCTACCTTGAACTATACCTAGATAACTTGCGCTCCAGGCGAGGTGTTTAAACCCATTTCGAAAGAAAGGTGAATACCTTTAAACCTTTGAAGGGACCAGGATCCCTTAAACGTGAGAGAGGGGGCCAATCCTCTAATCTTTCGACTTATCCTGAGTATATATCCTGGAGCTATATCCTGAAACATATCCTGCAAAACAATTGTAAACTAAGGTGGGTGTTAGCTTAGCTAACACCCCTCCGATGCTTAAGTCAGTATTGGGTTCAAAACAATAAACAAATATATTTAAAAATAGAATACATACCATTCCGAGATAAAAAATAAATTCTACTCTTACTTGAAATAGAGCTTTAAATGTATTGCATTCCAGGATCTTGGTAGCATATCCCCTTGCATATTTTTTAGTCGATATGCTCCTTTCCCTGCTTCTGACTCGACTTCATAAGGTCCTTCCCATTTCGGAGCTAGCTTGCCATCGGCAGGATTAGTGGTATTTTGAAAAGCCTTCCTTAACACCCGATCACCAACTCGAAATCTTCTAGTCCTTATATTCTTATTATATGCTCTGGATATTCTTTGTTGATATGCTGCCATCCTTAGCCTTGCTGCATCTCTTTTTTCGTCTATAGTATCCAAATCCTGACATAAGACTTCAGGATTCTGTTCAGGATCCTGCAGCATAGATCTTGCAGTAGGTATCTGTTTTGGTCAAAAATTACCGACGTAATTAAGTGATCAAATTAGTTAAGTGAGGTAGTGTGCTAGAAATGAGTGTCGAAAATATGTTAATCAAGTTGCTTTGTAAAAACAGTTTCAGGATACGGCTCAAGATGTAGAGCTGTATCTATGATCAAACAATGAGCAAAAATAAAGTAAACGACACGAGATGTACGAGGAAAGCCCTTGATCAATCTAGATCGCCGGCATAAAACCTCGGGAGCTGACAATCGCAGCTGCCTTATTCTTCAATTGCTTCAAAAATCAGGATACAGTGCAGGATGTGGTACGGATCGACTAAGTGTTACAACGAAACTTGAATACAAGTGTGGTGTTTGCAATGAGCTAGAGAGTGTAAGTGTATGAGAGTGTTAGTGAAAAGTTGTGTGTTCTAAGCTGATCCGTCCCCATCTATTTATAGTTAAGATAGAATAACAAACTAGCCTAAACTTGCGGGATCCACCGAATATTCCTTCTTCGAACGTTGTAGACCTGGTCTTTCGGGCTCAACGTCTCTCTCTCAACAAATTCGTCCGAGTCTTGAGGAGAAGAAGTCCTCTTGACTGTTAGCAAGTCTCAGCCCTTAACCTGCACGTGGTTAATTCAATAAGCCTCAGGATATCGCCCAAGATGTTAGCAATATCCTCTTCCAGCATGCTGGTCACAAATGAACAAACATAGGCAGGATATTGGTCAGGATATATACGTTAAGAAAATGACCCCTAACAATTGTCCCTAAATATATCGGTTGGTATACCAATCCAACGGATATATTTCAAAAATCTTATCCCCCAACTCAAGGTATTTAAAACGAAGCGACGGTCAAGATCACATCGTAACTTCCAACGCGTTTTTTACTCAATGGAGATCCACGATGCCCCTATATCTTCTCTTTTCTTGTTTGAAAAGCAGATATCTTCAACAGACCCTTCAGGTAATTCTCCATTTCTGATTTTCTTCCTGTCAATTTACTTCATCTTTCTAGCAATGGCCGCCGAGACCTTCACCCAGCAGAATCTTCTCAAAAATCCCGAGAAGGAGATCTGCGCTTTTGACAACGCAGACATTGCAGCTTTAAGATCCTCCGGCGCTTTCCCTGACAACACAGTCTTTAGGCCATTCGATCGGTCAATCCGATCGGATGTTTCTTCTACCGAATGGATCTGTTTTCCAGCATACCCTTTTTCACTAGGTCTCCGATACCCTTTTCCTGAATTCATGATGCAATTCTTTCGTATTACTGGCATCTCTTTTGCTCAAACCATGCCCATGGTTTGGAGAGTTTTGATTGTACTCAACCAAATCAAAAACCTCCATTGCTCTGACCTCTGCATCGAGGATTTACCTATTGCTTATCGCCTTCGATCCCACGGCTCTAGCCGGTTCTTGCTTTTTTCAACCTCCAGCAAACCCCTGATTCTCAAAGCCACCAAAAACGAAGACGGATGGCAACGCAAATTCTTCTTTGTCAAACGAGATTCCATTGCTGAGGGTGCCAACCTTCCGGTGTAGTGGTTAACCACCGGTAGGATCATAAATATCCTCATAGACGATTTGATTGTTATCCTCTATTAATATTCTTCTTTTTGACCTTTATGCAGTGAACTTTAAGAAAGTTGCTCCTCCTACCGCTGAGTCAGAAGAGAGAATCAATACCGTTTACCGGTTACCTGCAATAGACAGGACTTTTACCACACACGTTCCGAGTTCAAGTCAGTACTCATCATCCGAGATGTCTGGTAAGAATTCCTTTCAAAATAATTAGTCAAAACAATATAATGATAAAGAGTAAAACTTTTCCCTTTACGCAGCACCAGCTAAGATCCCTGAAGTCTTTGATCTTGACGAACTGGATAGCTATTCTGACCAGATCCAGGTCAAGAAAGAACCTGGCTCCAAGACCACTGCTACATCCAAACCCAGCAGCTCCAAAGCCATCATCATTCCTAAACCTTCACCGGCTACCAAGCCCCGGAGTTCAAGTTCCCGCAAAAGGAAAGAACCCGATTCCCCTGTCATTTCTGACACCTTTCCTTATGAAAAGCACGGGTTCATTGAAGCCAGTGGTTTTATGACTTCTTTTCTCAACCAGGTTAGTATCTTTATATCATATCCTGCAATTTAGACTATTTTCAAAGATTTAATAATATTAATCCCTGTCCTCTTACCTTTGTAGGGTCTTGAGCGTTTGGTTTACTTATATCAAGAATCCTGCAAGCTTAACAAAACACTTGAATCTAAGCTAAAGGAAGCAGAAATCACAATCTCTGACCAAGGTATGATTGCGGCCGCCAAGTCTCGTCATTACGAGGAGAAATACAAAGCTATGACCCAGGAACATCAAGTTGCTCTTAACAAAGCTACTCTTCAAGCCCAGGCCGATCTGGAAGCTGCCCATGTGCAGTACGAACGGGATATGGTCAGTTACCGAGAAAGCCTCAAAAGTTCCGTCGTCATTTCTCTTCTCCAGGCTAGGTTGAAGATGGCTCACGAAGCCAAAACATTAGGCTTCGAATGCCCTTCTTGGGACGTTGGTGCTTGGGAGACCAAGCTGAAGAATCTTGGCGGTACTTCTTCCAAATCAACTGTCGATGAACCTTCTAAAGCAGTTGAAAAGGCAATCGATGCTGACAAGGATGCTGAGGCGGATCCCAAAATGGATGTTGCTGAAACCGCTATGGAGCAAGAAGGCACTACCCCCTAGAGCTTATTTTCATTCGAACAATTTTATGTCTTTATGAACAATTTTCATTTCTGTCTCTAAACAATTTGATAACCGAAGGCGGATGGGTCCTGGGTTTCAGGATGAAACCTTCGGTTATCAACCAGTATTGATCGCTTTAAGAATAATTTCATCTTTTGACTTATTTTCTGTTACCTTGCATTACTTTGCATCACTTAGTATGAGTCTTATTTTTGTAAAGATTTTGTATTGGTATCTTATAAAATATCCTGATCAGTATGCTCAGTAACATACTGCAAAAGCCTTGTATTAGATAGATCTTCCAAACGTTCTTACAATTTTGTAAAAATTTCTTTAGAAAGTAAAAAATAGTTTATCTTTTCAAAATCAAGTTTTGATAATATTTAAATGATCAAAGTTCCAAACCAATACTAGTTTCAAACATCCTAATCAAATATCCTTAAAAGGACTTTGAGGATATATATATCAGGATACTTAACATAATGTCACCAAAAACCTAAACGAGGCTTATAAAGGAAAGGTCATACCAGAAATAGGACATAAACCTATTACCAAACTTCAATCCCTTTGCAACTCTTCCAGTGAAGATGTCCCCTGTGCAAGGTACTTAGTGCATTAGTCGCAAACTTCATCCTTTTAGCTTTACACCACCACCTTGGAGGGAATGTCCCCTGTATACAATGCCTTCAAGTATCTTAGAAATCTACTTAATGTCAGTTTCCATTGCATAAGCAATTTTTTACGTCCCAAGGGTAAAACCCAAGGATGTACTGGAGATAAATCCTTTGTATCCTGGGGAAAATCCCAACTTTTCATGCGCTACAGGCGGGAGTGTATAAACTCCAAGACTTAGAAAGGTGAAAACCTTTAAACCTTAGAGAGTATGAAAATACCCTTTCGTGAGAGAGGGTGATCAATCCTCATATACCTTTAGGATTCAGGATATAGCCAATGGTAACGAAATTGTCAGCCACTTTTACATGGACTGGTCCCGCCACCTTGAACTATCCCTGAATAACTTGCGCTCCAGGCGGGGTGTTTAAACCCAATTCGGAAGAAAGGTGAATACCTTTAAACCAGTGAAGGGATCAGTATCCCTTAAACGTGAGAGAGGGGGCCAATCCTCTAATCTTCTGAGTTATCCTGAGTGCATATCCTGGAGCTATATCCTGAAACATATCTTGCAAAACAAATGTAAACTAAGGTGGGTGTTAGCTTGGCTAACACCCCTCCGATGCTTAAGTCAGTATCAGGTTACAAAGAACAAATTAAACCAAACATATTTAAAAGAAGTAGAATCATACAATCTTGAGTTAGAAATTAAATTCTAGACTCACTTGAAATAGAGCTTAAGGTGTATAGCATTCCAAGATCTCGGTAGCATATCCCCCTCCATATTCTTGAGTCTATATGCTCCTTTCCCTGCTTCTGATTCAACTTCATATGGTCCTTCCCATTTTGGAGCTAACTTGCCATCGGCAGGATTAGTAGTATTTTGGAAAGCCTTTCTTAACACCCAATCTCCAACCTTAAATCTTCTGGTTCTGATATTCTTGTTATATGCCCTGGATATTCTCTGTTGATATGTTGCCATCCTTAGCCTTGCCGCATCTCTCTTTTCATCTATAGTGTCTAAATCCTGACTCAAGGCTTCAGGATTCTTCTCAGGATCACTTAAGACAGATCTTGCAGTAGGTATCGTCATTTCCGTTGGAATCATTGCTTCTGCTCCAAACACCAAGGAAAATGGGGTTTGGCCTGTTGCATTCTTTACCGTTGTCCTATCAGCCCATAAAACAAAGGGTAATTCTTCCGCCCATCTTCCTTTTTTGGCTCCAAGCCTTTTCTTTAAGTTATTGACAATTATCTTGTTTGAGGATTCTGCTTGTCCATTTGCTTGAGGATGTACCGGAGTAGATGTAATCATTTTGATTCCCCAACTCTTGCAAAAGTCAGTAGTCCTATTACTTATAAACTGAGAAACATTGTCACAGATTATCTCGGCTGGTACTCCGAATCTGGTCAGGATATTCCTCTTTATGAAGGATACTACTTCTTGGTCTCTAACTTGAACAAATGCTTCAGCTTCAACCCACTTAGAGAAATAATCCGTCATTGCTAACATAAAGACTTTTCCTCCCGGAGCTTTTGGTAGCTTTCCCACTATATCCATACCCCACTACATAAATGGCCAAGGGGAAACAATAGGATACAATGGTTCAGCAGGTTGATGCAGTATGTTACTATGTCTTTGACATGCGTCACATCTTCGAGCATATTCTGCGGCATCTTTTCTCATTGTTGGCCAATAATATCCTGTCCTTAATACTTTTGAGAATAACGACCTGCCCCCAGCATGGTTACCACAATCCCCTTCATATATATCCTGAAGTACTTCCTTGGCTTCAGGATCCTCCAAGCACCTCAAATACGGTCCTGCAAGAGATTTCTTGTATAAAATATTATCTATAATAGTGAATCGTGATACCTTCATCCTAAATGCCTTAGGATTTTCATTTCCAGGGATGTGTCCTTCTTTGAGATATTTCATGATTGGAGCCGTCCAGGGTTTAGGATCCTCTTCAGGATGTTCTGCCCCAGGATCCTGAATACCAGCTACTTCTTTACCCTGAGGATTCGTTGCAGGATATAAGACATGTAATATCGGTATTTGTGTCCCTTCAGGTATCCTGATCGATGATCCCAGATTTGCTAAGGCATCTGCTTCAGCATTATCTTCCCTTGGCACCTGTTCAAGTATAAAAACATCGAAATATCCTGCTAATTTTTTGAGAATATCGAGATATTCGATTAATTTCTCTCCCTTAACTGCATAGGATCCATTAAAATGGTTAGTAATTAACAAAGAGTCCACATATACTTGCAAATTTTTGATACTCATGCTCTTAGCCAACTCTAATCCTGCAATTAAAGCCTCATACTCTGCTTCATTATTAGTAGCAGGAAATTCACACCTAATAGCCTGGGGTAATATGTCCCCCTGTGGCGATTTTAGTAGTATTCCTAATCCTACTCCTCTTACATTAGATGCACCGTCAGTATATAATGTCCAGGATCCTGAGGATTCTCCTAGCTGTTGAACTTCTAGATCTACCTCATCCTGAATGTCACTACTAAAATCAGCCACAAAGTCAGCTAAAGCCTGAGACTTTATGGCATTCCTAGGTTCATATACTAAATCATAAGCACTCAACTTTACTGACCACTTGGCCATCCTGCCTGACATTTCTGGTTTCCTAAGCACATTTTTGATGGGATAATTTGTTTTAACATGTATCCTATGTGTCTCGAAATAATGCCTAAGTTTCGTTGATGCCATAATTAATGCTAGTATCAATTTTTCTAAATGAGAATACCTAGTTTCAGCATCTAACAAACTTTTACTAACATAATAAACAGGATATTGTTGACCTTCATGGTCTTTTATAAGAACGGCACTTACAGCATTCCCTGATACAGCAAGGTACAGGGATAGTGGTTCACCATTTTCCGGCTTCATCAATAGAGGTGCGGTTGAGATATACCGTTTCAAATCCTGCAGGGCTGCTTCATGCTTTTCCCCCATTCGAATTTTTTGTTCTTCTTCAGGATATCATAAAAGTCTTTGCATTTCTCTGAGGATCTTGAGATAAACCTGTTTAGGGCTGCTACTCGGCCTGTCAATCTTTGTACGTCCTTCATATTTGAGGGTGATTTTATGTCCAGGATAGCTTTGATCTGCTCTGGGCTCGCTTCTATCCCCCTTTTTGTCACCATATATCCAAGAAACTTTCCTGCTCCCACTCCGAAATGGCATTTAGCAGGATTCAGCTTCATGTTGTATTGATCCAGGATATCAAATGCTCCTTTAATATCCTGGAGGTGATCCTGAGCTTTCTTTGATTTTACCACCATATCGTCAATGTACACCTCCATGGTGTCCCCCAGTTTGTCTTTGAACATCATGTTTACCAATCTCTGGTATGTTGCACCTGCATTTTTCAAACCAAAAGGCATAGCTGTATAACAATAAATACCTGTTGGTGTCATGAAAGCGGTATCCTCCTGGTCAGAAGGCTCCATTTGGATCTGTTGAAATCCTGAGGATGCGTCCATGAAGGTCAGCATTTCATGCCCGGCAGTGGCATCTACCATTGCATCAATGTGGGGAAGAGGAAATGGGTCTTTAGGACAAGCTTTGTTCAAGTCTGTGTAGTCTACACAGACTCTCCATTTCCCGTTTTTCTTCTGTACCACAACTACGTTTGCTAGCCATCTTGGAAACTTGACTTCTCTGATCATTCTGGATTTTAATAATCTTTCAACTTCCTCCTGGATAATCATGTTCCGCTCAGGAGCAAACTTCCTTCTTTTTTGTTGCACAGGCTTAAACGATTTATCAATTCCAAGCTTGTGAGTGATAATATCTTTGGATATGCCTGTCATATCCTCATGCTTCCATGCAAACGTTGACATCCTGCATTTCAAAAAGTTAATTAATTGTTCTTCAATATCCTGAGGGATATTGGTCCCTACGAGCACCGAAATATAGGGATTATCCTGGTCCAGGATAATTTTCTTCACATCCTGCTCCGGATCCTCCACGATATCCTGGTCCCGTGTCTTTAATTGCTATGCTGCACTAGGTTTGGCTGAGGATTTCATCGAGGATGAGTAGCACTCTTTCGCCTCCTGCTGATCACTATCAACTTTGACCACTCCCCAGGGGGTAGGTATCTTGATGCATTGGTGATATGTTGATGGCACGGCCTTCATATCGTGAATCCACGGTCTTCCCAGTATGATGTTATAGCAGGATAGAGAATCCATCACACAGAAACGTTGTATCGAATTGACTCCTTCAACGTATACTGGCAACTTTATCTCTCCCACTGTGTTTCTAGCCTCTCCACTGAATCCAACAAGCACGGTAGACTTTGAAGTGATATCCATTGGAGATACATTCATTCTCTTCAGAGTTTCTAGTTGGATTATGTTGACGGAGCTGCCATTATCAACCAGTATCCCGCGCACAAAATGGTTAGCCACATATAACGTTATTACCAGAGCATCATGGTGAGGATCCTGGACAGTATCCCTGTCATCTGCATCAAAAGTGATCACTTTGTCAGTTGTGAGGGTAGTCATCCTGACTGGTCTGTCTCCCCTTTCGGCCTTGGCTTCCTTTGCATGTCTCTTTGCTGCCGAATACGAAGTTCCACAAATGTCGGATCCCCCCGAAATGAAGTTGATTATCTTGGCATCCGCGGGAGGTGATGCTGCTCGTTCAGGATCCTTCTCAGTATCCTGACCCTTATTCTTCTTTTTTCCTAAGAGATCTTTCAGATATCCCTTGCTTAGAAGATAGCTTATTTCTTTCCTTAGAGCAATGCAATCCTCAGTCATATGTCTGAAATCTTCGTGGAAAGCACACCATTTTGACTTATCTTTCCAGTCAGCCTTTTGTTGATTCTTTCGAGGCCACCTAGCTTTGTCTCCTAGACCCTGCATAGCATACATCAATTCAGGAATATTAACAGAAAAGCAATATTCGGACAACTCAGGATACTCTTCAGGATCCTCATCTTCGACAGCGTTCACTCTTTTGTTTTCATTTCTACTATACGGCTTAGGCCGATATGACTTGAACGAGGATTCTGACTTCCTATTGGTTGATTCATAAGTGTTGGATGAGTTCATCCTTTCTTGCATCTTCCTGTCATCTTCCAGACGGATATATCTCAAAGCCCTGTTACGAGCTTCATCGAGATTCCTGCAGGGATTCATTACAAGATCCTGATAAAACTGAGAATCCTTTTGTAATCCCATCTTAAAAGCTTGCACAGCTGTTGCAACATCAAGATGTGGGATATCCAAGGATTCTCGACTAAATTTGTTCACATAATCCCTCAAGGACTCCTGAGGCCCTTGAGTTATCCTATAAAGATCACTGGTTAGTTTCTCAAAACTCCGACTACAAGAAAATTGACTGTTAAATAAATTAACCAAATGAGCAAATGAAGTAATTGAGTGAGGAGGAACGTTTAACAGCCATTTTAAGGCTGATCCTGTTAGAGTAGAACCAAATCCCTTGCACAAGCACGCTTCCTTGAGCTCCGGAGGGATAGGGTTAATCTCCATTCTTTCCCTATACTGAGCAATATGCTCCTCAGGATCCGTAGTCCCATCATAAAGCTTCATGTTGGGGGTTTGGAATCTCTTTGGGATCTCAGCATCACAGATAGGATACGCGAAACGAGATATCTTGTGGCTGTCTTGAGACACTTCCGGGATCGGCTGGACCACCCCAGGTACACTAGATATCATGTCCTTTAACTTCTGAAGTTCCCTGGTAAGTGCTGATGTTACACCTGTATCCTGCAAAGATCCACCACTGTTAGTAGCATGGGTATTATTATTATTAGACACGTTACCAGTTGGAGGATTTTGCCCATATCCTGAAGCATATCCTGAGCTCCTTATGGTTGACATCCTGACCAAGGAGGGTATTTCAGGAGTATGATTCTGAGGAAGACTGGGCACAATATTCCCCCTATTATCCTCGGTATATACAGCTGAACTAAAGTTCAACGCTCTGGGGTGTAACGGAGTGACATTGTCCTCCGCAGATCTACTCGAGCCAGCCTTCAGGAGTTGTATTTCCCTCAAAAGCATTTGGTTTGTTTCCTGTTGCTGCCTCATTTGTTCCTGCACACTTCCAAATAAGGTTAAAATTTCATCATTAGAAGCTAAAACGGGAGCAGATCCCTGGACACTCCGAGTTGGGATAACATCTTGAGATTGTGTAGAGGCTGGCATCCTTGGAGGAGGTGGTGGAAGCACCGAACCGGTAGTAGCAGAAGTCATAGCAGACACAGTAGAGGAACTCATGTTTGATCTTGAGGCCATTATGGACAATGTGGCAAAAAGTTTTGAAAATAGAAAACCGATTAGCGATTTGACAAAAAATTTTAGTAAAGAGAGCACCACTTGCCCCACGGTGGGCGCCAAATTGTTTTGGTCAAAAATTACCGACGTAATTAAGTGATCAAATTAGTTAAGTGAGGTAGTGTGCTAGAAATGAGTGTCGAAAATATGTTAATCAAGTTGATTTGTAAAAACAGTTTCAGGATACGGCTCAAGATGTAGAGCTGTATCTATGATCAAACAATGAGCAAAAATAAAGTAAACGACACGAGATGTACGAGGAAAGCCCTTGATCAATCTAGATCGCCGGCATAAAACCTCGGGAGCTGACAATCGCAGCTGCCTTATTCTTCAATTGCTTCAAAAATCAGGATACAGTGCAGGATGTGGTACGGATCGACTAAGTGTTACAACGAAACTTGAATACAAGTGTGGTGTTTGCAATGAGCTAGAGAGTGTAAGTGTATGAGAGTGTTAGTGAAAAGTTGTGTGTTCTAAGCTGATCCGTCCCCATCTATTTATAGTTAAGATAGAATAACAAACTAGCCTAAACTTGCGGTGTCACACCCCCAAAATCCACCTACGGAGTACTACCGCTTGGAGGCGTGACTGACCAGGATCCAGCCACCAATCATATTGAACAAGCATATAAGTAGTTATAAAAATCCACCCAATACAATTGGTGTTCAAACAAAACATAGTTAAGTTGCAAGCGGAAGCATAAGTCTTAAATCAAAACATAAGTTTAATTGTTTCATAGTTTAACGTGGACACACAGTCGTCCATGTCCCACAACGATCCTCCTTCATGCAAGCTCCAGCTAAGAACCTAAGGACCTGCAAAGCATGTAGTAACGAGTCAACAACAAGTTGAGTGAGTTCACGGTTGGGTGTTCGTTTTAGGTTGTTTCGAAAACAGTTTCCTTTAGCTGGCATCCTGCCGTGGGGGTTACCCCATAGTTAAAAACGTGACTTGTTTGTTCCCGGTTACTCTGGCAATCCTGCCGTGGGGGCTACCCCGTGTTAGTTATCTGGCATTTCGGTCGTGGGGCTACCCCATGTATACACTAGACTCGTTACCATATCGACTGCTGACTGTAGTCATGTTTAAGTGCCCTGAAACTGTCAATGTCTATCATCATTGACGTGCCCCAGATCCATTAGTTCACGCCCGTCCTCTGCGGCACGGTGTGAGGTTTGTCAGACCTAAATAGCGCTATCTAACTAATGACCCGCTCGCCATTGGCCCGACGATTAAGTCGATATAAAAATGAGGGACTTCGTGATAGAGTTTTGGTCTAGTACGAGTTATCTGTCCGTGAGGACGAGGAATTACATTCCTGAACCTTTGCTGTCCTACCCAAGGAGGACGAGGAACCCAGTTCCTTAACCCCAATTCCCGACCCCTGGGAATCCCATGCTTTGTAGAGGGTGTGAACTCACCTTGGTTTGCTCGGTAGAAACACAGAAAGTCAATCAAGCAATATCGTGGCTACTCACGTCCTATCACAGTTGTATCATACAATCAGGTTCGTATTCAAGTAGTGCACGTATGTTCTACACGTATGCTGGCACGTTGCATGCAAGTTCATCCATAGCAGCCCAAATAATCATTCACAGTTAACAGTACGTATGAGGTCCGTGTAGTAGGCCCAAAAGTCCGGCCCAATCAATTAAGTCCGAAATGAGGTGCAAGCCCAAACAGCGTGTATCTGTGTAGAGTCTCGAGTCGCAACTAGGCGTTTGCGACTCGCAACCGGAGTCGCAACCATGGTTTCGGTCCATGCTGTTTTGGTTACGAGTCGCAACTGGACTCGCAACGGTGGTTTCGAGTCACAAGGTTTGTGCTTGATCAAGTGTGGTTTCGAGTCGCAACCAGGTGTTTGCGACTCGCAACTGATGTCGCAACCGGGAGATTTCGACTCATCATGCATGGTTTCGAGTCGCAACTGATGGTTTCGAGTGGACAACTGCTGATTCGGAACAGTGTACTATCCAATGAGAATTTGATTTCAGAAAATGGTTTGTACTATCCACTTAAACATGTTTGTTTGTCTAGTAATTTACTAATTTGGATCAAACACATCAGATTTTAAATATTCAAGCATGCTCATATGATATTCAAGTTGTTCTTCACACATTCATCATGTTCATCAATATCCAAGTAGTTCATCATATCATAACTTGAAACAACAATCCAAAATATTCAAACAACTAATCCGATTTCCACATATAAGCAGCCATTAATCAAGCATTTGATTTGTAACATAGGGGTATGCAATCTGACTTCATGAATATTAACAACTAGTGGTTTAGACTACATTTAAACACAAGACATCATGAGTTCATTATGCCACATATCCGAAATCAAAGCGTGTTCCGATTATCAACATCATACATACGATTCACAAGCACATCATCATTGTACAAACGGTTCTAGTTCAATCATGTCATCCATAACATCAAATATCATAAACACTATCAAGCATCATAAACACTAACAAACATCATAAACACTAACAAACATCATAAACACTAACAAACATCATAAACACTAACAAACATCATAAACACTAACCGGTTGTGAGGTGGTGAAAGATGAAGCTTTGTTTGGTGTGAATAAGCAAATCCGAGAAATCCTTTTGTGGTCGGTTGGTTTGATCCGAGAAGAAAGGAGAAGGAGTATGATGTTTGGTGTCTAGGGTTCTTAGTGAGAGAATGGAGAGTGTGTGTGTGTAGAGGAGAGTATGAGTGTTGTCCAAAAATGACAAGTGTGGGTATTATGAGGATTATATACTTGTTTCACTTGTACACCCTAATGGGCTTTCGAATTAGGCTAAGTGTGTGTGTGTGTGGCCCAACCGGCCCATATGTTATCGTTCACTCGAGACCACATGGTCTCGAGTCGGGTTCTTGTGTCTCGGTTCATATATACACACCGCATACATACAAGCACACACAAATAACACATAATCACATAAAGGTTCATTTGTCATTAATCACATAAGCTAACTAACCACGCGTTTAAGCATACACAAATGGTTCTAGATTTCGAGTTGTCACATCATCCCCAAGTTGAAAGAAATTTCGTCCCGAAATTTGGTAGGCACTCACTGAGGAAGCTAGTTAAGTTGTATGGTTTTCCTGGTTTTCCTGGGGTGTCACATCCACCCCCCGTTGATCTGGAATTTCGTCCCGAAATTCCGTAGCTTCAGCCTCAGTAGTGGGTGTACTGTTTGCGAACAGTTGGGGATACTTTTGTTTCATCTGATCTTCGCGCTCCCAGGTGAACTCTGGGCCGCGACGTGAGTTCCAACGAACTCGAACGAGAGGTATTCTAGTGCTCTTGAGGACCTTAACATCCCGGTCCGTGATTTCAACTGGTTCCTCGACGAATCGTAACTGCTCGTCGATAGTGAGTTCTTTCAAAGGAACTACGTGGGTCTCATCTGACGGACACTTCTTCAGATTCGACACGTGAAAAACGTTGTGAACTGCACCGAGTTCCGCTGGTAAGTTTAATCTGTAGGCCACCCTGCCTATTTTCTCAATGACCTCGAAGGGTCCAACGTATCGTGGGTTAAGTTTGCCGCGTTTACCAAAACGAACCACACCCTTCCAGGGTGAAACTTTGAGTAGTACCCGCTCCCCAACCTGGAGCTCAAGTGGTTTCCTGCCCATGTCGGCGTAAACTTTCTGACGTTCACGAGCGGCTGTCATGCGTTTTCGTATCTGAGCGATTTGCTCGGTTGTATCTACCACATATTCTGGACCAGTGATCTGACTTTCTCCCACCTCTGCCCAGCAAAGAGGAGACCGGCATTTACGTCCGTACAATGCCTCAAACGGAGCAGCTCCAATGCTGGTGTGGTAGCTGTTATTGTACGAGAATTCCACAAGTGGCAGGTGCTTTTCCCAGCGGTTGCCAAAGTCGATTACACATGCGCGAAGCATGTCTTCTAAGGTTTGAATAGTGCGCTCGGACTGCCCGTCCGTCTGAGGATGGTACGCTGTGCTCATGTCTAGTCGTGAGCCGAAGGATTTGTGCATTGCTTGCCACAGCTCTGAAGTGAAACGTGCATCTCGGTCCGAGATGATAGAGGTGGGCACCCCGTGCCTCGAAACGACTTCCTTGAGGTATATTTCTGCAAGAGTGGAGAACTTATCCGTTTCCTTGATGGCCAGGAAGTGTGCAGATTTTGTGAGTCGATCCACGATCACCCAAATAGTGTCGTTCCCGCGCTGGGATCTAGGTAGGCCAGTAACAAAATCCATGGAAATTTGCTCCCATTTCCATTGAGGTATCTCTGGTTGTTGGAGCAGGCCTGATGGTTTCTGGTATTCCGACTTGACTCTCGCACAAGTCAAACACTTGCTGACGTAGGTTGCTATGTGGGCCTTCATGCTAGGCCACCAGTACGTAGTTTTGATGTCGTGATACATCTTATCTGATCCAGGGTGTACTGAGTAGCGAGACTTGTGTGCTTCATCCATCACAAGCTCTCGTAGGTTGCCATAAAGTGGGACCCAAACGCGTCCCGTTACGTAGTAAGCACCGTCTTCCTTCTGTTCCAATCGTTGCCTTGATCCGCGTAGGGCTTCAGCCCTGACGTTTTCTGGTTTCAGTGCTTCTATCTGAGCTGCTCGTATCTGGGAAGGCAGACTAGAATGGATCGTGAGTTGTAAAGCTCGCACGCGCTTAGGCGCAGTGTCCTTCCGACTGAGGGCGTCAGCCACAACATTGGCCTTGCCCGGGTGATACCTGATTGAGCACTCGTAATCATTTAGTAGTTCGACCCATCGTCGTTGTCGCATATTCAGTTCCTTCTGCTTGAAGATGTGCTCGAGGCTCCTGTGGTCGGTGTAGATCGCGCATATTGGTTCCATACAGGTAATGCCGCCATAACTTAAGCGCAAAAACAACAGCTCCCAGCTCTAAATCGTGCGTAGTGTAGTTCTTTTCATGAACCTTGAGTTGGCGTGAGGCGTAGGCTATAACTTTATCTCGTTGCATCAACACGCAACCAAGACCCTGAATTGATGCGTCGCAATATACCACAAAGTCGTCTGTGCCTTCCGGCAAGGAAAGGATAGGTGCGCTACAAAGTCTATCCTTTAGGTGCTGAAATGCCAACTCCTGTGCGTTTCCCCAGCGATAAACAACGCCCTTCTGCGTTAGTGAGGTGAGAGGCTGTGCAATCTTAGAAAAATCCTTTATGAATCTCCGGTAGTATCCCGCCAAACCCAAGAATTGGCGAATTTCCTTCGGTGTACGAGGTGCAGGCCAGTTCTTAATCGAGTCTATCTTGGATGGATCAACATGAATCCCATCCTTGTTCACCACGTGGCCTAGGAAATGGACTTCTCGAAGCCAGAAGTCGCATTTCGAGAACTTCGCATAAAGCTGTTCTGTTCGAAGGAGTTCCAGAATAAGTCGCAGATGCTGCTCGTGCTCCTCCCGACTCTTGGAATAGATCAGGATGTCGTCGATGAAGACTATAACAAACTTGTCCAGGTAAGGCTTGCACACTCGGTTCATCAAGTCCATGAAAACCGCAGGTGCATTTGTCATCCCAAAAGGCATGACCAAAAACTCATAGTGCCCGTATCGAGTTCTGAAAGCTGTTTTGGAGACGTCCTCTTCCCGGACTCTCAGCTGGTGATATCCTGATCTCAAATCGATCTTCGAATAGTAGCTCGACCCTTGCAGCTGGTCGAACAAGTCGTCGATACGCGGTAGAGGATAGCGGTTCTTCACCGTCACCTTGTTAAGTTCCCGGTAGTCGATGCACATTCTGAAAGTACCGTCCTTCTTCTTTACAAATAACACTGGAGCTCCCCAGGGCGATGAGCTAGGGCGAATAAAACCCTTATCCAAGAGTTCTTGTAATTGCGTGGAGAGTTCTTTCAATTCTGATGGGGCTAAACGATAAGGTGCACGGGCTATGGGCGCAGCTCCAGGAGCTAGTTCGATCTGAAACTCGACTTGGCGATGAGGTGGAAGACCAGGTAATTCCTCAGGAAATACCTCTGGATAATCGCGTACAACCGGAAAATTTTCTATCTTCTTCTCTTTTTCTGAGGTGTCAGTAACGAGAGCCAAAATGGCAGTGTGGCCCTTTCGCAAGCACTTTTGGGCCTTAAGGAGAGAAATGACGTTCTCAACAGCACTCCTCTTGTCGCCATGAATCATGAGAGGTTCGCCACCGGAACCTGGAATACGGACAACCTTCTCGTTGCAAAGAATCTCTGCTCGGTGTTGGGATAACCAATCCATTCCAATGACAACGTCGAAACTACCCAAGACAATAGGAATGAGGTCGATAGAGAAGGTCTGGTCAGCGAGAATGAGTTTACAACCCTTGACTACGTGTGTGGCTTCTAAGCTCTTACCATTTGCTAGCTCTACTATGTGCTTGTTGTTCAAAAGTGTTGGAATACGCTTAAGCATTCGACTAACTTCTAGTGACACGTAGCTAGTATCGGCACCCGAATCAAATAAAACTGAAACATAAAAGTCGTCGAGAAGGAACTTACCCGCCACAACATTGGGGTCGTTCCTTGCTTCACCTTGGCCAATCACAAACATCCGCCCCCTGGCGCCATTGTTGTTGTTGTTCCCATTGTTACCATTCCCCTGATTGTTGTTATTGTTGTTGTTGTTGTTCTGGTTCCTGTTCAGTTGGGGACAATCTCTCTTGAAGTGGCCCTCAGCTCCACACTGAAAGCACCCTTTGTTATCACCCTGTTGCTGTTGCTGGCGCTGGTTCTGTTGAGCTTGCTGACGATTCGGATTAGCGGGGTATAAGCTCCTGCAATCCTTTGCAGCGTGACCAGGCTTGTTGCACCGATGACAGTTGCCTCTGGTGCATGGTCCGCTGTGGTGCAGGCTGCAGCGATTGCATTTGGGGTGATTTCCTTTGTATCCGCCACCAGACGATTGCTGATTAGGGCTCTTGTAGTCCTCAGTCTTTCTCTGCTGAGACTGGGACTGAACAGAAGCCGAACCTTTACTCGAAGTTCCATCCCATTTCCGTTTGTTGTCGCTTGAGGTACCAGAAGTAGTCGCAGCACCTATGCGTTTTGGTAACTTGTTCTGCTCCACCGCCTGATCCGTGAGACGGTGAGCCAACTGTACAGTTTGCTGGTAGGTAGCGAGGTTCGCTGAAGTCACATGACTTTGGATTTCTGGCACTAAGCCCTGAAGAAATAGTTCGATGCGTTTGATGGGAGGATCCACCATAGTAGGGCACAGAATTGCCAGTTCGTTCGACCTTTTCACATAAGCTTCAATTTCCGACCCCGTCATCTTGAGGTTGAAGAACTCCACCTCGAGTTTGTGAATCTCATCACGACTGCAGTATTCCTCTTTGATCATTTCCTTAAAAGTTTCCCATGGGGTGGCGTTGGCAGCAACCAACCCTAGCATCTGAACTTGAGCGTTCCACCATGTGAGGGCTAAACCCTCGAGAGTACCAGTAGCATACTTCACCCTGCGCGCCTCAGGGCATTCGCACATTTCGAACACAGATTCTAGCTTCTCAAACCAGTGTAGGAGACCTACTGCTCCTTCAGTGCCGCTAAAAGTAGTTGGTCGGCAGTCCATGAAAGTCTTAAAAGTGCACACGGGTGGCTGAACGTGCTGACCTATCGTAGGTGAAAGAAAAGACAGAGTTTAACACAAAGGTTGGTTCACGAAAGTAGGATCCTAAAGATCCTAGAGTGAGTTTGGACTGCAGGATATACCTCCTGCGTGTGCAGCTGCAAGTGCTGCGGCAACTCGTTCGTTGATCAGAGCCGTCAACTGGGCTTGTGTCAGGTTAACGCGTCCAGACATGATTCTTCATATCAAGAGTAACACGAGTGAGAGAGGTTCGTGAAGGTACAATGATAGGATAGAGTAAGCGCGCATGTGTTCAAGCAACAATGGTTATACCAACCAAGCATATCATAAGCAATGTACTATGTAACTAACAAGTAGGCAATATACACAGACCATATTACCTAGGATGTCGAGCCTTGCATGTGGAGTGAAGCATCGTTGTGGACCGTTGAGCACTGTACAGGTTATAGTCTGGTTTTAACAAAAAACGTCTTTCCCTTTATTAAAACCAAGTTCACTATAACCAATGGCTCTGATACCAATCTGTCACACCCCCAAAATCCACCTACGGAGTACTACCGCTTGGAGGCGTGACTGACCAGGATCCAGCCACCAATCATATTGAACAAGCATATAAGTAGTTATAAAAATCCACCCAATACAATTGGTGTTCAAACAAAACATAGTTAAGTTGCAAGCGGAAGCATAAGTCTTAAATCAAAACATAAGTTTAATTGTTTCATAGTTTAACGTGGACACACAGTCGTCCATGTCCCACAACGATCCTCCTTCATGCAAGCTCCAGCTAAGAACCTAAGGACCTGCAAAGCATGTAGTAACGAGTCAACAACAAGTTGAGTGAGTTCACGGTTGGGTGTTCGTTTTAGGTTGTTTCGAAAACAGTTTCCTTTAGCTGGCATCCTGCCGTGGGGGTTACCCCATAGTTAAAAACGTGACTTGTTTGTTCCCGGTTACTCTGGCAATCCTGCCGTGGGGGCTACCCCGTGTTAGTTATCTGGCATTTCGGCCGTGGGGCTACCCCATGTATACACTAGACTCGTTACCATATCGACTGCTGACTGTAGTCATGTTTAAGTGCCCTGAAACTGTCAATGTCTATCATCATTGACGTGCCCCAGATCCATTAGTTCACGCCCGTCCTCTGCGGCACGGTGTGAGGTTTGTCAGACCTAAATAGCGCTATCTAACTAATGACCCGCTCGCCATTGGCCCGGCGATTAAGTCGATATAAAAATGAGGGACTTCGTGATAGAGTTTTGGTCTAGTACGAGTTATCTGTCCGTGAGGACGAGGAATTACATTCCTGAACCTTTGCTGTCCTACCCAAGGAGGACGAGGAACCCAGTTCCTTAACCCCAATTCCCGACCCCTGGGAATCCCATGCTTTGTAGAGGGTGTGAACTCACCTTGGTTTGCTCGGTAGAAACACAGAAAGTCAATCAAGCAATATCGTGGCTACTCACGTCCTATCACAGTTGTATCATACAATCAGGTTCGTATTCAAGTAGTGCACGTATGTTCTACACGTATGCTGGCACGTTGCATGCAAGTTCATCCATAGCAGCCCAAATAATCATTCACAGTTAACAGTACGTATGAGGTCCGTGTAGTAGGCCCAAAAGTCCGGCCCAATCAATTAAGTCCGAAATGAGGTGCAAGCCCAAACAGCGTGTATCTGTGTAGAGTCTCGAGTCGCAACTAGGCGTTTGCGACTCGCAACCGGAGTCGCAACCATGGTTTCGGTCCATGCTGTTTTGGTTACGAGTCGCAACTGGACTCGCAACGGTGGTTTCGAGTCACAAGGTTTGTGCTTGATCAAGTGTGGTTTCGAGTCGCAACCAGGTGTTTGCGACTCGCAACTGATGTCGCAACCGGGAGATTTCGACTCATCATGCATGGTTTCGAGTCGCAACTGATGGTTTCGAGTGGACAACTGCTGATTCGGAACAGTGTACTATCCAATGAGAATTTGATTTCAGAAAAGGGTTTGTACTATCCACTTAAACATGTTTGTTTGTCTAGTAATTTACTAATTTGGATCAAACACATCAGATTTTAAATATTCAAGCATGCTCATATGATATTCAAGTTGTTCTTCACACATTCATCATGTTCATCAATATCCAAGTAGTTCATCATATCATAACTTGAAACAACAATCCAAAATATTCAAACAACTAATCCGATTTCCACATATAAGCAGCCATTAATCAACCATTTTATTTGTAACATAGGGGTATGCAATCTGACTTCATGAATATTAACAACTAGTGGTTTAGACTACATTTAAACACAAGACATCATGAGTTCATTATGCCACATATCCGAAATCAAAGCGTGTTCCGATTATCAACATCATACATACGATTCACAAGCACATCATCATTGTACAAACGGTTCTAGTTCAATCATGTCATCCATAACATCAAATATCATAAACACTATCAAGCATCATAAACACTAACAAACATCATAAACACTAACAAACATCATAAACACTAACAAACATCATAAACACTAACAAACATCATAAACACTAACCGGTTGTGAGGTGGTGAAAGATGCAGCTTTGTTTGGTGTGAATAAGCAAATCCGAGAAATCCTTTTGTGGTCGGTTGGTTTGATCCGAGAAGAAAGGAGAAGGAGTATGATGTTTGGTGTCTAGGGTTCTTAGTGAGAGAATGGAGAGTGTGTGTGTGTAGAGGAGAGTATGAGTGTTGTCCAAAAATGACAAGTGTGGGTATTATGAGGATTATATACTTGTTTCACTTGTACACCCTAATGGGCTTTCGAATTAGGCTAAGTGTGTGTGTGTGTGGCCCAACCGGCCCATATGTTATCGTTCACTCGAGACCACATGGTCTCGAGTCGGGTTCTTGTGTCTCGGTTCATATATACACACCGCATACATACAAGCACACACAAATAACACATAATCACATAAAGGTTCATTTGTCATTAATCACATAAGCTAACTAACCACGCGTTTAAGCATACACAAATGGTTCTAGATTTCGAGTTGTCACATGCGGGATCCACCGAATATTCCTTCTTCGAACGTTGTAGACCTGGTCTTTCGGGCTCAACATCTCTCTCTCAACAAATTCGTCCGAGTCTTGAGGAGAAGAAGTCCTCTTGACCGTTAGCAAGTCTCAGCCCTTAACCTGCACGTGGTTAATTCAATAAGCCTCAGGATATCGCCCAAGATGTTAGCAATATCCTCTTCCAGCATGCTGGTCACAACTGAACAAACATAGGCAGGATATTGGTCAGGATATATACGTTAAGAAAATGACCCCTAACAGTATCGTCATTTCTGTTGGAATCATCGCCTCCGCTCCAAATACCAAGGAAAACGGGGTTTGGCCGGTTGCATTCTTTACCGCTGTCCTATCAGCCCACAAAACAAAGGGTAGCTCTTCCGCCTATCTTCCTTTTTTGGCTCCAAGTCTCTTCTTTAAGTTATTGACTATTATCTTGTTTGAAGATTCAGCTTGTCCATTCGCTTGAGGATGTACTGGAGTAGATGTGATCATTTTAATTCCCCAACTTTTGCAAAAGTCAGTAGTCCTTTTGCTTATAAACTGGGACCCATTATCACAAATGATCTCAACTGGTACCCCAAACCTAGTCAGGATATTCCTCTTTATGAAGGATACTACTTCTTGGTCTCTAACTTGGACAAATGCTTCAGCCTCAACCCACTTGGAGAAATAATCCGTCATAGCTAACATAAAGACTTTTCCTCCCAGAGCTTTTGGTAATTTCCCTACTATATCCATCCCCCACTTAATGCATGGCCAAGGGGAAACTATAGGATATAATGGTTCAGCTGGTTGATGTAGTATGTTACTATGTCTTTGACATGCATCACATCTTCGAGCATATTCTGCAGCATCTTTCCTCATTGTTGGCCAATAATATGCTGTCCTTAATACTTTCGAGAACAATGATCTGCCCCCAGTATGATTACCACAATCCCCTTCATGTATATCCTGAAGTACTTCTTTGGCTTCATGATCCTCCAAGCACCTTAAATATGGTCCTGCAAGAGATTTCTTGTATAAAATATTATTTATAATAGTGAATCGTGATACCTTCATCCTAAACGCCTTAGGATTTTCATTTCCGGGGATGTGTCCTTCTTTGAGATATTTCACAATTGGAGCCGTCCAGGATTTAGGATCCTGTTTAGGATATTCCGCTCCAGGATCCTGAATACCCGCTACTTCTTTATCCTGAGGATTCGTTGCAGGATATAAAACATGTAATACTGGTATTTGGGTCCCTTCCGGTATCCTGATTGATGATCCCAGATTTGCTAAGGCATCCGCTTCAGCATTATTGTAACAACTCTCATCAAAGGTCATAATTATTAAATTAATTTGTCTAATAGGAAACCCTAATTGAGACACCCAAGTGATTCTGAACAAACCCTAAAATTTGCATAATTTTCAGAATCAGGATTAGGGCCCCTAAAACTCAGGGGGGGGGTTAAACCCTATTGACGATTATCCACTTAAAACGTTGGCAGAAAGGAATTTACGAAAACTGTCAAGTCAGCAAGGCTAGTCCCAACCGTGGCAACCCTATGCCTAAAAATAGGTCTCACGCGGCCCGCGTACGGTTAGCTTAAATCTCACGCGGGCCGCCTCAGGGTCAAAATTCACCTATAAATAGAGGACAGTGGGACTTGATTTCTGGAAGAAAAACGACGTAAAAATTCACTATACACACTGAGTTACGTTCGAATTACTACACAAACACACACGAATTCCGAATCGCTGCCGCAAAACAGGGTATTAGCACGATCGCTGCTATGATTCATTTTCCGATCGATCAATGTACTCAACGGGTGTTTAAGTGCTGCCCACATTAGGGTAATGCTTTGTCATTAGTCGATTAATTCGACAGATGTTAAGCATAGCACTTTGTCACTCGTTGTGATGGTTGATCTCGTGAGTTATCGTAAATGCTGTATTGATTACTAACCCAGTTTTGTGTGCATTGTTATCTAAATTAGGTTAATCAGGCTAATTCATAGACTAGACTCTGTCCGTATTAAATCAGCAATGTGAGTCATTCTCTTTTTATCAAATCTATTTACAAAATCATGTTTATTTTCAAAGTTATAATTACGGGGATTAAGTCTTTGTAATCACCAAGTTACAGCCGGTATGTGGGGTTTTGTATACATTACTTGATAATCGTCACCATTGGGGCAGCCAATTGGGGGATATGACCATAGTCACAGATTCGGTCGAGTGACAAATACCGTGGGTAGTTGGTTTGATAATAGAAACATTGTAATCGCTCTTAATACTGTAAATTATAACAAATGTGTCATTTTAGTAAATAGAGTGATTCACTCAGTATTTCCCGCTGACAAAACCTTTTTCAAACATGTTTCAGGTGATCTGTTGTAATTCAGGAAAAGTGCTGAGAAGCATTTCAAGCTTGAGAAAGTGGCTCATTATAAAATAAAGAAATAAGTTCTGTAATATAACGATTTCGTAGTAAAATCATAATATTGTAAAATATCGGGGTTTATCCCGAAATGTGAAATAAAATAAATCGGGAAAATTTTAGCTTTAAACGATCCTGATAAATAAACTTCCGCTGTTAAACTCAATTAAATAAATACCACGGGATTTCTGTCCCGCGGCTCCTGAAACGGGTCAAACCGGGTCGGGGGTCGTGACAGAAAAATGTGGTATCAGAGCCACTGGGTTAAGCTAATTAAGTATTTAGAAATACTTAATTTTTCCTGATTACTATTATGTGATTATGTGTGTTATTAACTGATTATTTGTTAGTTACAGTATGGGTAAGCAAAAGCTATCAAGCATCTATCTTAAATTAGATAGATCATCCAATGAGAAGGGAAGTTCATCCCGAACCAAATCCTCGAATCAGGCTGAAATTCCTGAAGAAGGAATATTTGTGCGAAAGGCACAATACGAGGAATCACTTTCTCCTAGAAGGAGGGAGATGATTATTAAGAAAAGTAAAGAGAAAATCCGAGAAAAGAAGATTTAACGGGAAACTCAGGAATTAATTGATAAATCACCTTGGGAAGATAAGCTAGATGAGAAATGGTCAAATTTATATATGCTAGCCACAGTAGCAGAAAATATAAATCTTTAAATATTTTAAAGTTTTAGCACTTTACCCTTACAATCTAGAAACCCTGTGCAATAAATAAAATTTCAAAACCCTAAGTATGTTTTCCAGTTATCTTTGTAATAAATTAGTACACAGTATGTAATAAATTAAAAGGTTATTTATGAATTTTAACTTAGTATTTTATGCATTTTGCATATATGCTACATCAGCATGAGTGGGATATCTGAAGCCTTTCAGAACCTTAATCTTTACCCGGTGAATATCGAAGTTTCCAAAGAATTTACTGGATACTTTCCTGATATAGAACAACCTGTAGAATTCAATGCTCCACCCTTGAAAAAGCCAAAACCCAAGAAAAGAAGGAAATACGTTTGGGGGAGTCGTATACGTAAGAAAAATCCAGCTACAAAACTTCCCAAAATAAACAATCCTTTGAAAAAGGGAAAAGAAATTATAACCGGAGAAAGTTCTAAACAGCAGGAAATGGAAACTGAAAACAAGGAAGAGGTTAAGGAGATAGGAATGCAGATGGAGGAAGGTACTAAAGAAATAGTAATGGAAGTTGGGCAAGGCTCTAGACCAACTCAGATAGAAATCGGAGAAAGCTCCAATCAAAATCAGGGAAGGACCTTTCAAGATGAGATAGATTTCTTATTGGCAAGCTGTGAAACTATTCAGCCTGTCAATACTAATATTTTTACTTATCCTCTTGAAAACCAACTCCCTATGAATTGGGAACCAGCAATCCCAGACCCAATAGTCCACTCCCAACCCATAGGAATGGACGAATGGTGGACAAACGATTGGCAATTCCAAAATATTGTCAACGATCCTTATTCCTTTCTTCCACAATTCGATCCAGAACCCCTACCTAATCCACCCATGAGTAATGAAAACATGACTGAACTTCGCCACTTTGGTGAAGAGTTGATGGATGCGGGGAATAGAATCAGGGAAATAGGGGGACAAATTGCCTGGAAGTACGATGAGAGGGAACTGTGTAGGATCGGATTCCGACCCGAACGAGTCGTTTGGAAGAGTTCTAGTCCGTTTCAGAGGCGGAAACTAAGAAACGGATGTCGAAACAGCTTGCGTATCACTTTAACTACTGATTATATTGATATAATATCGTTTACAATCAGTCTTCACACCGGCAGCACCTCGGTATGGAATTTCAGAACTGTTACAAATGACAAGTCAAGAAGCCTATTTATAGAAGTATGATTTCGCTTGAAAGTCCCTCAAGCGAAATCCTCTAGAACTTTGAAGCGAAAACTTTAATAAACTATTCAAGCGAAATTGACAAAATATAGAAATCTGTTTCAAGTTTGCATGCAATTCCACGTATTCTTGATTCCATGATGCAGTGATGATGTCAGCATAATGATGTCATCTTTAAACATGATGATGTCACACTCGATCAAAACTGCAACGCACCCGAGACTCGATATTAAGACGAAGACGACATATGTGTGCACCAACAGACCCCCCCCCTCAGATGTTGACGAGTCTTAAGTGTCGAGTCTGTGCATCTTCAGTCTTTATCAGTCTGTTCACTTTCTTCGCATATATCAGGATCTTCTCTTTGGCTCTAACCTCGTCAGACTCCCCCTCTCATCATGATGGGATCGCTGTCTGGAATTAGCTATCACCTTGAGATCAATCCCTGGTTTTATCTCTTGTTCAGCACATCACCTACACACTTCTCAACACAACATAAGTTTTCACTTAAACCAATAAGAAAAACTTACTAGAAATAGTTACATCAAGTTCAAATTAATGACCCTGATTAACTAAACTCAATTTCTTTCTCAAATCAAAATTTTCAATTCAACACACACAAACTCCCAAACCTGTTCATCCTGTTTAGCTCTCGGAATTTTGAATATCAGCTTTTCAACATCAGTTGTCGAAAATCTTTTTGTATTTTTCAAAAATATAAAACACAAATGCAATAACAGAAATTAAATGCAGAAATGAAATATGTACAAACACTATTTTTGTGAGTTCGTGTAAGAGGATCATATCAGTTTATGTGACCAATCACTAGCACCGTTAAGCTTTAAACATTTTAGTTTTAAACGATTCACATGGATTGACAATATTGTTGTCCACATAAACTCAATCTAAAAACTTTCAATCTGCTTACCGATACGTTAAGGTATATTAATATGCACTAAGTTCTTATGGACCCCACGATCTCAGCATATCCCCTCATCATGCAATACACTAACTCAAGTAATGCCTTTAAACTTTATCAACTGTGATTTGTGCGAAAATAAAGCAGAATGTTTAAACATTAACAATCAGGTCGATACTTCCGTATACGCAGAGAAAGTCCAATGTTTAAACAAAATAAGAAAATAAAAATAAGTTGAAGTTGTTTAGGCTTTAACCACCAGGTCGATACTCCCGTATACGCAGAGGTGATCCAAAGCTTAAACGAAACACCAAAGAAAATAAAGCAGAACGTTTAGGCAACAACATCCAGGTCGATACTCACGTATACGCAGAGGATGTCCGATGCTTAAACAAAATAAAGAAATAAAACAAGTTTAAATCTTTGCAAAATAAAATGCACAATCACAGCGACTTTTCAGCAAAGTTGTAAAAGTTCACAAACTTAACCAGTTTTATGTCTTTCGACAATCAGCGATTACTGAGTAGGCACACAGTCAAGAAGGACAAAACTAAGTACTATACTTTCGATCATATTTTCCACTAGAACTAGGCTTTTTCATTTAAGTTTGTATCGTTCTCGCAAATCTACTAGTCTAGCTGAGTCTATCGTCACATCTTTAGTGAGATCGCTTATCACATTTTATCTCTCCATTTCTTTAGCATGCTGTGATAGTCTAACTGATCTACTATCATTTCCTCTTTTTCACAACAAAACTCATTTTGAATTTTTCAATGTTTTTGACATTTTCAAATTTTCTAATTTTTATAAAATTTTTACTCCCCCTAAAATCAAAATATGTCTCAATTTTGATTTTCTGGGAAAATTTGAAAACAAGCTGTACAAACTTGACAACATGATGAGAATCACTTCAATTCTCCATTCTCTTGGCTTAAACAATCAGAACTCCCCCTCACAATAAACTATTTTCCCATAGTGATTTCAAAACACTTAAGTTTGTTTTAATCAAAATGGTTTTTCCGGAAAATTAGTTTTGTTGATTTTCACAACCACTTGTAGGTTTGGGGTCATCACATCATCTTGTTCCTTTCAACCACTTTTTAAAAAAATTTAACATCTGTAAGATCAATTCTCAAACATCACTTGTAGAAAATCAAGTACAATTTAATGTCCCTGATTTACCACTTGTAAGACGAAATCACTTTCGTGAATTTTTCAAGAAATGTGCCGATTCATGTTCCACGCTTACCAACCTGGGAACTCCGGCAAGTCAGGTTTTTCATTTAAACAGATTCACCCAAGCCTGACTGTTCTTGGGTGATTTTGAATTCTTGTTCAACAATGGTGGAAAATTTGCATCATCCATTGTTAAATCAGAATTCTCAATTTTTCCACAACACATGGCTCTTCTGGCTTTACCACACCAGATTCATTGCCTGAATGTGGCTTGTCTGACTTTGATGAGCCAGATTCATCGCCGACATGTGGCTCCTTTGTTTCCGAAGAAACAGATTCATTGCCAACAACTTTCTTCTTCTTCTTTTTCTCTTCTGTCCTCAGATTTGTATCTGATGAATTCGTTTTGCTTGATTTGTCATTCTTTGGCGAGCAAGACGATTTATCAGAACTTTTATCTGTTTTACCAGTTGTATCCGAGGACAAAATCCTTTCCAGATACTCTCTGGCCTTCTTCCTCTTCTTCCTCAGTCTGTCTTTTTGCCCCTGAGAAAGCTTTACTTTCGGTTCTTGAACTTTCGGTTCTTGAACTTTACATTCTTGAACTTTCTGTTCTTTGGGCTTGACAGAGACTGGTTTCTTTGCCAATTTCTGAGATTTAACCCTCAATCTGTCATTTGATCTCCTTGGGCAATCTCTGGCAATGTGGCCTCTGATTTGGCAGTTATAGCATCTTCTCGTCTCATAACTCCAACTCTGGCAGTTAACAGCAATGTGTCCTTGATAGCCGCATCTGTAACACACTCTGTTATCATACCAATCACCATTTTCAGTCCAAACATTTAGATCAAAGCACTGTTTGGCTTGGTGATAATATCCTCTCCTCTTGTTTGCTGGATTTGGCTTTTTAGCACTGTGGTCAAACCTGCACCACTTTTCACCAACTATTTTTGAGTTTTGTTTTTCAGATTTTTGTGATTTTGTATAACGATTGGATGATTGAACTGATGAGCTTTTATTCTTGTTTTGACCATTTTCTGAATTTTTAACTTTTTGTTTCTGTTCCACTTTCTTCATCAAAGGTTTTTGCGTAGAGCATTCTCCCTTTTCAGTTGATTGTGGAACAGTTTCTTGAAACTTTTCTTTTAACTTCAAAAATAAATTCTTTTTGTCAATTTTTACTTTTTCATCATCAGATTTTTCATCGCAATCTTCAACTTTGACATTGTCAAAGTTTGTGACATTGTCACTTATTGGAACGGAATTGATCGGTTTTGGACAGGGGAACACAGATGAAGTCACAAAACCTTTCAATTTCTTTTCAAGCTCATCAATTTTGTTCCTTGAATTCTCAGCTTCATTTTCAAGCTGAGATATTCGTTCAAGATGAGACTTGATTGTTTTTTCATTTTCAATTTTAATGTTTTCAAGAACAGATTTTTCATTTTCCAAAACTTTTAACTGTTCTTGAAATTTTGTTTCATTAGCTTTCAGATTTTTGTTCTCCAGCTTTATCCAGAAATCTTCGTCTTCTGAAGATTTCTTTTTGCTTTCAAAATCCTTTTCTTTCTCTTTCAAAATCTTGTTTTCTAATGTCAAACTGTTCAAATCATTTAACAGTTTGTCATTTTCAGATTTCAACCTCTCACAATTTTCCTTCATTTCAAGAATCTGTTTATCAGCAGATTTCTTTTCATCCTTCCTTACTGAAATCTCTTCAGTCTGTTCCTCTCCCACTTGGACACCTTTACTCTTGCTCTTCTTTAATATTGATTTTCCACCTTGACTTTTCTTCTTCTCAGCATTGATCACCATCTGTTCTTCAATCTTTTTAATGAGTGGACAAATTGTCAGTTGGGAAAATTCTCCAGAAATCTTCAAGTTTAAGATATAATTTTTCCATTCTTCTTGAGGTAAAGCACTGATAAATTTTTCAACCCATTCTTCTGATTTCTTTTTGATACCCTTCTCGGACATTGAACGAACAAGATGGCTATACCTCTCAATGATGCTCTTTGTATTTTCTCCTGGACAACCTGAAAACGAATCAAATTCTTTCGTTAAAACATTTATTTTATCTAATGTTTCTTGAGACATATTAAAGAAATTAATATCCATGATTCGAAAACCCGTTTTTCAAGATAGTCCTGTTAAACAAAATATCAAGTCCAAGCTATATCACCTTTCAAACAAAATACCAATTACTCAAAATTCTGATTACTTTTAGCATATGATGTCTCACATTTAATATTCAATTGAACCACATTTGAAATCACATGCATACACCAGTTTACTTACACATCACGTGAAGCTTTGACTAACAATTTTTATATATAATGAATCACATAGACATTTTGATTGGACCGTCCACTTTTACTCAATGACAATCACCTGCACCTTTTAATTCTTGTCGACAACAATCACATGCACTTATCAATTAAAACAAGTCTGATAACAGTTTTCGAATTTTGTATTCACTAAAGATGGGTGGCCGACACTATTGATTAGGCTGCAAAACTTTAAGTCACATGCATACTATAAAAGCTGTAAACATTAATGAACCAGCAATCTCAATATTCAAAACACAAGACCCGATATATCTAACATGCTAATCGACAACCTTAATTGGAATTTTCAATATTATAAATGCAGTGGTCGACAAACAATACAGTTTTCACATGAAATGGCAGTGATATCACACGTCAGTCAAACACTTTATCAAAGTAAAAACTTTTATCAAACAACATGGCAAACAATATCATCTCATGCATTACTTATTAACTCTTTCTGACACACTATCTTGAAATCTTGTAAGAATCACTTGTTTGTGGGAGAGTGTGTACAAGATATATTTAAACCGACAACCAATATTACATGTAATCTGATTATGAACACCTCGTGCAAACTGACACAAAAGCTCGTGAATTCTTGTCTCAATTAACTAACAACTTCGATCAGAATATTACACACAATTCGACGTACACACTCAAATGAACTCAACTAGACACATGTCATATTTTTCAAGCGAAATCAATAAGCAAACTCAAGCGAAATCGTGTGCAAATATGATGTTTTCAAGCGAAATCATAATGATGTCAGCAAACCGATCTGATTTTGGTCCGATTAATCCAATTTTAATCCGATTTTAGATCTGAAAGTCTCAAGGGTTTGTTAAAACATGTTTTTGCACGTATTGTGAAAGTTTGAATCGATTTTATCCGTAAAAAGTTTGTTCGATTTTGAAAGAAGATGTAGAAAATCAGAAAAAGTGACAAAAACGAGCTGTTTTGGCGAAATCTCTTCCTCCTGAGCTCTGATACCAATTGTAGGATCGGATTCCGACCCGAACGAGTCGTTTGGAAGAGTTCTAGTCCGTTTCAGAGGCGGAAACTAAGAAACGGATGTCGAAACAGCTTGCGTATCACTTTAACTACTGATTATATTGATATAATATCGTTTACAATCAGTCTTCACACCGGCAGCACCTCGGTATGGAATTTCAGAACTGTTACAAATGACAAGTCAAGAAGCCTATTTATAGAAGTATGATTTCGCTTGAAAGTCCCTCAAGCGAAATCCTCTAGAACTTTGAAGCGAAAACTTTAATAAACTATTCAAGCGAAATTGACAAAATATAGAAATCTGTTTCAAGTTTGCATGCAATTCCACGTATTCTTGATTCCATGATGCAGTGATGATGTCAGCATAATGATGTCATCTTTAAACATGATGATGTCACACTCGATCAAAACTGCAACGCACCCGAGACTCGATATTAAGACGAAGACGACAGATGTGTGCACCAACAAACTGCGTTTTTAGAACGGCAAGTGATGAGAGATAGTACGATGGTAAAACGGTGGTTGTATAATAGTAATAGTAAAATTAGTCCGTAAATAACGAATAAAACTCTGTAAGATATTGGTGTGTAATATTGCATACTATACTAGATATAAAATGAAATCGAGAAATCGATTGTTTTGACTATACCTGTATTGTAAAATTTTCTGATTATTTGTATATAATTGTTATTTAGCAGATACTAATAAAAATTTATATATACATTATCAGATGGCAAACAGTGGTAATGAACCTATAAATGAAGTTAATCAGTCTGAGCAACATTCAAGAGATCAATATATGACTCGGCAAGATATCGAAAACATTGTTGCTCAAGGGATAGCCAATGCTATTCCAGCATTCGTTGCTGCTATAAAGAATCCAATCGAACCGCAACAAATTGTCCCTAGTAAACAGATTACTGAAGATAACTTCAGTAATAGTGTAAATGGAGGCAATAATCATGATAATCATAATAGGGAACCACATAAAGCTCCATTACCCAAGAAAATGAAAACTGCAACGCCTGGTTGCACTTTCAAAGAATTCCTTGCTTGTAAACCCACTGAATTTGCAGGCAATGAAGGAGCAACTGCATCACTGCGTTGGTTAGAGAAAACCGAAGCAATCATTGCAATAAGTAAATGTGGTAAAGATGATCAGTTCATGTACGCATCAAATCTCTTCAAAAAAGGAGCACTCGAATGGTGGAACACTGTGTTACAATCAAAAGGAAGAGTAATAGCTTATGCTATGACTTGGGAAGAATTTAAGGGTTTTGTGGAAAGAAAATTCTGTCCCGAGTATGAAAAGGAATAGATGACGAATAAGTTTCTAAATCATCGGATGATGGATGTAGATTGTCGCGGTTATACCTCGACATTCTTTGAATATGCTAGAGTGGTACCAACACTGGCTTCGCCAGAACCGGTACTCATTTCTCGCTATATTTGGGGGCTAATTAGCGAAATCCGCAATATTGTTAAAGCTGCGAGACCTCGCACTATTGATGATGCGGTAGAATTAGCTAATACTCTAACCGATGAACTGGTGCGCACAAGAGATGAAGATAGGAAAAAGGAACTAGCTCAGAAAATTACCCAAGGATTTCGTGTGGGTAATAATAACAGCTTCAAGAGAAAAGGAACAGGGCAATCTCCAGCTCCGTCATTCTGCAGGAAATGCAAAAAGAAACATTATGGAAGATGCGATATCACTTGCAATTTTTGCAAAACAGTAGGACATCGTGAGGAAAACTGCAAAAAGAAAACCGTAATCTGTTTTAACTGTGGAGAAGCGGGGCATTATAAAACAGAATGTCCTAAATTGATCAAACCAGTAGATAACAAACCCAAGGCGACCGAAGGAACTACTAAGAAGAATGCCAGGGCATTTCAGCTGACCACTCAAGAAGCAGAACTCATTCCGGATGTGATAGCGGGTACGTTCTTAGTTCACAACGTTTACGCCAAAGTATTATTTGACTCTGGTGCAAACCAAAGTTTTATAAATACTTCATTCTTCCAAGCTCTTAGTTTACCTTTAACCAATATTAGGCAGATTTTTACAGTTGAAACAGCAGATGGAAATTCAGTTAAAATAGATAAAGTTTTGCAAGAAGGAAACATAGAACTTTTAGGACATAAATTCTCTGCAAAACTATTGCCGATGAATTTGGCTGAATTTGATGTTGTATTAGGAATGGATTGGTTAGTAGCCAACCATGCTAGAATCCTTTGTGATCAGAATTCCATAGAAATTCAATCACCCACTGGAGAAGTGATTAGGATTACAGGAGATAAACCACGAAAACCCATGAAGTTCATATCGGTAATGAAAATTGCTAATTATGAACGAAAACAAGGAATAGTGTATATGATTTCGGTAATCATTAGCACTAAGGGTAAAGATCTTAAGGAAATACCAATAGTCTCAGAATATCCTGATGTATTTCCAGAAGATTTACCAGGATTACCTCCAAACAGGGAAGTAGAATTTAGGATTCATCTAATTCCAGGAACTACACCGATAGCCAAGGCACCTTATCGGTTAGCACCCACAGAAATGTTAGAACTGAAAAAGCAATTAGATGAATTACTAAGTAAAGGATTCATACAACCTAGCTCATCCCCTTGGGGAGCGCCAGTGTTGTTTGTGAAGAAAAAGGATGGTTCAATGAGAATGTGTATTGATTATAGAGAATTGAATAAGATTACAATTAAGAATCGATACCCATTACCTAGGATTGATGATCTTTTTGATCAACTTCAAGGAGCTAGATATTTTTCTAAGATAGATTTACGCTCTGGATATCATCAATTGAAGGTACAAGAAGAAGACATACCTAAAACTGCTTTCAGAACTAGGTATGGTCATTACGAGTTTACAGTCATGCCCTTTGGGTTAACAAATGCACCTGCAGCATTCATGGACATGATGAATAGGATCTGTAAACCGTACCTGGATAAATTTGTAATTGTCTTCATAGACGATATACTTATTTATTCCAAAAGTCAGGACGAACATTGTCAGCACTTGCATGCACTCTTAACTTTGTTAAGAAAAGAAAAGCTTTACGCCAAATTCTCGAAATGTGAATTTTGGTTACAAGAAGTGCAATTCTTAGGACACATGGTGAATCATGAAGGTATTCATGTAGATCCTGCTAAGATAGAGGCAATTACCAATTGGAAGGTTCCACAATCCGCAATGGAAATTAGAAGTTTTATAGGATTAGCTGGGTATTATAGACGGTTTATTAAGGATTTTTCCAAGATAGCCGTACCATTAACTAAGCTAACTTGTAAAGCCATTAAGTTTGAATGGGGACCTAAACAGGAAGAAGCCTTTAGGATTTTGAAACAGAAATTAACAAATGCTCCAATCTTAGCCTTACCAGAAGGAACTGAAGATTTTGAAGTATACTGTGATGCTTCAAAATTAGGATTTGGATGTGTGCTTATGCAACGCAAGAAGGTAATTGCGTATGCTTCAAGACAATTGAAAAAGCACGAAGAGAATTATACGACTCATGACTTAGAGTTAGGAGCCGTAATTTTTGCCCTTAAGATTTGGAGACATTATCTGTACGGAAGTAAGTTTACTATCTATACAGATCATAAGAGTTTAAAATATATATTTGGGCAAAAAGAGTTAAATATGAGGCAAAGAAGATGGATGGAAATTTTAAGTGACTACGACTGTGATATTCAATATCATGAGGGAAAAGCAAATGTAGTTGCGGATGCCTTAAGTCGTAAGTATCATGAAAAACAACGACGAGTTCGTGCTTTCCGATTAAATCTACAGTTAGATTTAATGGAACAATTGAAGCATTTTCAAGAAATATCAATAGAGGATGTTACTGAAGGAATGAAAGGACGAATAAAAGAATTAGAACAAGGAGCTGATGGAATTTTGAGATTCCACAAAAGCAGAATTTGGGTACCTAAGCAAGGAGAATTAAGAAATAAAATTCTAGAAGAAGCTCATAAATCTAGGTATACAATACACCCTGGAAACAATAAGATGTACCAAGATTTAAGAAAGAACTTCTGGTGGATAGGAATGAAAAAGGATATAGCACGATATGTTTCTAAATGTCTCACTTGTTCACAAGTTAAAGCAGAACATCAGAAACCTTCAGGTCTACTACAACAATTAGAAATGCCAGTATGGAAATGGGAACTTATAACAATGGATTTTGTTACTAAGTTACCCAAAACCAGAAAAGGTAATGATGCGATTTGGGTAATTGTGGATCGATTAACCAAATCTGCTCACTTTCTACCTATGAAAGAAACCTTTAGCATGGAAAGACTGGCAAAGTTGTATGTAGATGAAGTCGTATCTCTACATGGAGTTCCACTCTCCATTGTATCAGGTAGGGATAGTCGTTTCACTTCTCATTTCTGGAAAAGTTTCCAGCAAGCTATGGGAACTCGACTAAACCTAAGCACTGCATATCATCCTCAAACAGATGGGCAAAGTGAAAGAACGATCCAAACTCTAGAAGACATGCTCCGAGCATGTGTGATAGATTTTGGTGGAAATTGGGACGATCACTTACCATTGATTGAATTCTCCTATAACAATAGTTATCACTCAAGCATTGAAACTGCTCCATTTGAAGCACTATATGGAATAAAGTGCAGAACTCCAGTTTGTTGGGCAGAAATAGGAGAAAGTCAATTATCAGGTCCTGAAATAGTGCAAGAGACGACTGATAAGATTACTCTAATCAAGGAAAGACTGAAGATGGCTAGAGATCGCCAAAAGAGTTATGCAGACAATAGAAGCAAGCCGTTAGAATTCCAAGTTGGAGACAGAGTACTGTTGAAAGTTTCTCCTTGGAAAGGAGTTGTTAGATTCGGTAAGAAAGGAAAGCTAAGTCCAAGATACGTAGGACCATTTCCAGTGATTCAACGTATAGGACCAGTAGCTTATCGTTTACAATTACCAGAAGAATTAGCTGGAGTACATGATGTATTTCATGTATCCAATCTCAAGAAATGTCTATCAGACGAATCTTTGGTAGTACCTCTTCGAGATATAGAGGTAAACGAAAAGCTGAAATTTGTTGAGAAACCGCTTCAAATTGAGGATCGAAAGATCAAGTTTCTCAAACATAAACGACTAGTTTTAGTCAAAGTCAGATGGGATTCAAAGAGAGGAGCTGAATATACTTGGGAGCTGGAATCAGAAATGAAGCGAAAGTATCCTCATTTATTCCAGTAAATCTCGAGGACGAGATTTTTATTAAGGTGGGGAGAATGTAACAACTCTCATCAAAGGTCATAATTATTAAATTAATTTGTCTAATAGGAAACCCTAATTGAGACACCCAAGTGATTCTGAACAAACGCTAAAATTTTCATAATTTTCAGAATCAGGATTAGGGCCCCTAAAACTCAGGGGGGGTTAAACCCTATTGACGATTATCCACTTAAAACGTTGGCAGAAAGGAATTTACGAAAACTGTCAAGTCAGCAAGGCTAGTCCCAACCGTGGCAACCCTATGCCTAAAAATAGGTCTCACGCGGCCCGCGTACGGTTAGCTTAAATCTCACGCGGGCCGCCTCAGGGTCAAAATTCACCTATAAATAGAGGACAGTGGGACTTGATTTCTGGAAGAAAAACGACGTAAAAATTCACTATACACACTGAGTTACGTTCGAATTACTACACAAACACACACGAATTCCGAATCGCTGCCGCAAAACAGGGTACTAGCACGATCGCTGCTACGATTCATTTTCCGATCGATCAATGTACTCAACGGGTGTTTAAGTGCTGCCCACATTAGGGTAATGCTTTGTCATTAGTCGATTAATTCGACAGATGTTAAGCATAGCACTTTGTCACTCGTTGTGATGGTTGATCTCGTGAGTTATCGTAAATGCTGTATTGATTACTAACCCAGTTTTGTGTGCATTGTTATCTAAATTAGGTTAATCAGGCTAATTCATAGACTAGACTCTGTCCGTATTAAATCAGCAATGTGAGTCATTCTCTTTTTATCAAATCTATTTACAAAATCATGTTTATTTTCAAAGTTATAATTACGGGGATTAAGTCTTTGTAATCACCAAGTTACAGCCGGTATGTGGGGTTTTGTATACATTACTTGATAATCGTCACCATTGGGGCAGCCAATTGGGGGATATGACCATAGTCACAGATTCGGTCGAGTGACAAATACCGTGGGTAGTTGGTTTGATAATAGAAACATTGTAATCGCTCTTAATACTGTAAATTATAACAAATGTGTCATTTTAGTAAATAGAGTGATTCACTCAGTATTTCCCGCTGACAAAACCTTTTTCAAACATGTTTCAGGTGATCTGTTGTAATTCAGGAAAAGTGCTGAGAAGCATTTCAAGCTTGAGAAAGTGGCTCATTATAAAATAAAGAAATAAGTTCTGTAATATAACGATTTCGTAGTAAAATCATAATATTGTAAAATATCGGGGTTTATCCCGAAATGTGAAATAAAATAAATCGGGAAAATTTTAGCTTTAAACGATCCTGATAAATAAACTTCCGCTGTTAAACTCAATTAAATAAATACCACGGGATTTCTGTCCCGCGGCTCCTGAAACGGGTCAAACCGGGTCGGGGGTCGTGACAGAAAAATGTGGTATCAGAGCCACTGGGTTAAGCTAATTAAGTATTTAGAAATACTTAATTTTTCCTGATTACTATTATGTGATTATGTGTGTTATTAACTGATTATTTGTTAGTTACAGTATGGGTAAGCAAAAGCTGTCAAGCATCTATCTTAAATTAGATAGATCATCCAATGAGAAGGGAAGTTCATCCCGAACCAAATCCTCGAATCAGGCTGAAATTCCCGAAGAAGGAATATTTGTGCGAAAGGCACAATACGAGGAATCACTTTCTCCTAGAAGGAGGGAGATGATTATTAAGAAAAGTAAAGAGAAAATCCGAGAAAAGAAGATTTAACGGGAAACTCAGGAATTATTTGATAAATCACCTTGGGAAGATAAGCTAGATGAGAAATGGTCAAATTTATATATGCTAGCCACAGTAGCAGAAAATATAAATCTTTAAATATTTTAAAGTTTTAGCACTTTACCCTTACAATCTAGAAACCCTGTGCAATAAATAAAATTTCAAAACCCTAAGTATGTTTTCCAGTTATCTTTGTAATAAATTAGTACACAGTATGTAATAAATTAAAAGGTTATTTATGAATTTTAACTTAGTATTTTATGCATTTTGCATATATGCTACATCAGCATGAGTGGGATATCTGAAGCCTTTCAGAACCTTAATCTTTACCCGGTGAATATCGAAGTTTCCAAAGAATTTACTAGATACTTTCCTGATATAGAACAACCTGTAGAATTCAATGCTCCACCCTTGAAAAAGCCAAAACCCAAGAAAAGAAGGAAATACGTTTGGGGGAGTCGTATACGTAAGAAAAAGCCAGCTACAAAACTTCCCAAAATAAACAATCCTTTGAAAAAGGGAAAAGAAATTATAACCGGAGAAAGTTCTAAACAGCAGGAAATGGAAACTGAAAACAAGGAAGAGGTTAAGGAGATAGGTATGCAGATGGAGGAAGGTACTAAAGAAATAGTAATGGAAGTTGGGCAAGGCTCTAGACCAACTCAGATAGAAATCGGAGAAAGCTCCAATCAAAATCAGGGAAGGACCTTTCAAGATCCCGAAATGTGAAATAAAATAAATCGGGAAAATTTTAGCTTTAAACGATCCTGATAAATAAACTTCCGCTGTTAAAATCAATTAAATAAATACCACGGGATTTCTGTCCCGCGGCTCCTGAAACGGGTCAAACCGGGTCGGGGGCCGTGACAATTATCCTCCCTTGGTACCTGTTCAAGTGTAAAAACATCGAAATATCCTGCTAATTTTTTAAGAATATCGAGGTATTCGATTAACTTCTCACCCTTAACTGCATAGGATCCATTAAAATGGTTAGTAATTAACAATGAGTCAACATATACTTGTAAATTTTTGATACTCATGCTCTTAGCCAACTCAAATCCTGCAATTAAAGCCTCATACTCTGCTTCATTATTAGTAGCAGGAAATTCACACCTAATAGCCTGGGGTAATATGTCCCCCTGTGGCGATTTTAGTAGTATTCCTAATCCTACTCCTCTTATATTAGATGCACCGTCAGTATATAATGTCCAGGATCCTGAGGATTCTCCTAACTGTTGAACTTCTAGGGCTACCTCGCCCTGAATGTCACTACTAAAGTCAGCCACAAAGTCAGCTAAAGCCTGAGATTTTATGGCATTCCTAGGTTCATATACTAAATCATAAGCACTTAACTTTACCGACCACTTGGCCATCCTGCCTGACATCTCTGGTTTTCTAAGCACATTTTTGACAGGATAATTTGTTTAAACATGTATCCTATGTGTCTCGAAATAATGTCTAAGCTTCGTTGATGCCATGACTAATGCTAGTATCAATTTTTCTAAATGAGAATATCTAGTTTCAGCATCTAACAAGCTTTTACTAACATAATAAACAGGATATTGCTGACCTTCATGGTCCTTTACAAGGACGACACTTACAGCATTCCCTGATACCGCGAGGTATAGGGATAATGGTTCACCATTCTCGGGCTTCATCAGTAGAGGTGCGGTTGAAAGATATTGCTTTAAGTCCTGTAGGGCCGCTTCATGCTTCTCGCCCCATTCGAATTTCTTGTTCTTCTTCAGGATATCATAAAAGTCTTTGCATTTTTCTGAGGATCTTGAGATAAATCTATTTAATGCTGCCACTCGCCCTGTTAGTCGTTGAACATCCTTCATATTTGAGGGCGACTTAATATCCAAGATTGCTTTAATCTGCTCCGGGCTTGCTTCTATTCCTCTTTTGGTCACCATATATCCTAAGAATTTTCCTGTCCCTACTCCAAAATGGCACTTGGCAGGATTCAGCTTCATATTATACTGATCCAGGATATCAAACGCTCCTTTAATATCCTGGAGATGATCCTGAGCTTTCTTTGACTTTACCACCATATCGTCGATGTACACCTCCATGGTGTCCCCCAGTTTGTCTTTGAACATCATGTTTACCAATCTTTGGTATGTTGCACCTGCATTTTTCAAACCAAAAGGCATAGCTGTATAACAATAAATACCTGTTGGTGTCATGAAGGCAGTATCCTCCTGGTCAGAAGGCTCCATTTGGATCTGTTGAAATCCTGAGGATGCGTCCATGAAGGTCAGCATTTCATGCCCGACAGTGGCATCTACCATTGCATCAATGTGGGGAAGAGGAAATGGGTCTTTAGGACAAGCTTTGTTCAAGTCTGTGTAGTCTACACAAACTCTCCATTTCCCGTTTTTCTTCTGTACCACAACCACGTTTGCTAGCCACCTTGGGAACTTAACGTCTCTGATCATCCTGGACTTCAATAATCTCTCAACTTCCTCTTGAATAATCGTATTCCGCTCAGGAGCAAACTTCCTTCTTTTTTGTTGAACAGGCTTGAATGATTTATCGATTCCAAGCTTGTGAGTGATGACGTCTTTGGATATGCCTGTCATATCCTCATGCTTCCATGCAAACGTTGACATCCTGCATTTCAAAAAGTTAATTAACTGTTCTTCAATATCCTGAGGGATATTGGTTCCTACGAGCACCGAAATATCAGGGTTATCCTGGTCCAAGATAATTTTCTTTACATCCTGCTCCGGATCCTCCATGATATCCTGGGCCCGCGTCTTTAATTGCTATGCCGCACTAGGCTTGGTTGAGGATTTCATCGAGGATGAGTAGCATTCTTTCGCCTCCTGCTGATCACTATCAACTTTGACAACCCCCCAAGGGGTAGGTATCTTGATGCATTGGTGATATGTTGATGGTACCGCTTTCATATCGTGAATCCACGGTCTTCCCAGTATGATGTTATAGCAGGATAGAGAATCCATCACACAGAAACGTTGTATCGAGTTGACTCCTTCAACGTACACTGGCAACTTTATCTCTCCCACCGTGTTTCTAGCCTCTCCACTGAACCCAACAAGCACGGTAGACTTTGAAGTGATATCCATTGGAGATACATTCATTCTTTTCAGCGTCTCTAGTTGGATTATGTTGACGGAGCTGCCATTATCAACCAATATCCTGCGTACAAAATGGTTAGCCACATATAAAGTTATTACCAGACCATCATGGTGAGGATCCTGGACAGTATCCCTATCATCAGCATCAAATGTGATCACTTTGTCAGTTGTGAGGGTAGTCATCCTGATAGGTTTATCTCCCCTTTCGGCCTTAGCTTCTTTTGCATGTCTCTTTGCTGCCGAATACGAAGTCCCGCAAATGTCGGATCCTCCCGAAATGAAGTTGATTATCTTGGCATCCGCGGGAGGTGATGCTGCTCGCTCAGGATCCTTCTCAGTATCCCGACTCTTATTCTTCTTTCTTCCTAAGAGATCTTTCAAATATCCCTTGCTTAGAAGATAGCTTATTTCTTTCCTTAAAGCGATGCAATCCTCAGTCATATGTCCAAAATCTTCGTGGAAAGCACACCATTTTGATTTGTCTTTCCAATCGGCTTTTTGTTGACTCTTTCGAGGCCATCTAGCCTTGTCTCCTAGACCCTGCATGGCATACATCAATTCAGGAATGTTAACAGAAAAGCAATATTCAGATAATTCAGGATACTCTTCAGGATCCTCGTCTTCGACAGCATTCACTCTCTTGTTTTCATTTCTACCATATGGCTTAGGCCGATATGATTTGAATGAGGATTCTGACTTCCTGTTAGTTGACTCATAAGTGTTAGATGAGTTCATCCTTTCTTGCATCTTTCTGTCATCCTCCAACCGAATATATCTTAGGGCCCTGTTCCGAGCTTCATCCAAGTTCCTGCATGGGTTCATTACAAGGTCTTGATAAAATTGAGAATCTTTTTGCAGCCCCATCTTGAAAGCTTGCACAGCTGTTGCAACATCAAGATGAGGAATGTCTAGGGATTCCCGGCTGAACTTGTTCACATAATCCCTAAGGGATTCCTGAGGCCCCTGTGTTATCCTGTAGAGATCACTTGTTAATTTTTCAAAACTTCTACTACAAGAAAACTGACTATTAAATAAATTTACTAAGTGAGCAAAAGATGTAATCGAATGTGGAGGAACATTCAAGAGCCATTTCAAGGCTGATCCTGTCAAGGTTGAACCAAAACCCTTGCACAAGCATGCTTCCTTGAGATCTGGAGGGATAGGGTTAATCTCCATCCTTTCCCTATACTGAGCAATATGCTCCTCAGGATCCGTAGTTCCGTCGTAAAGCTTCATGTTGGGGGTTTGGAATCTCTTTGGGATCTCAGCATCACAGATAGGATATGCAAAACGAGATATTTTGTGGCTGTCTTGGGACACTTCCGGGATCGGCTGGACCACCCCGGGCACACTAGATATCATGTCCTTCAACTTCTGAAGTTCCCTAGTAAGCGCCGATGTCACACCTGTATCCTGCAAAGATCCACTATTGTTAGTAGCATGAGTATTATTATTATTTGACACGTTACCCGTTGGAGGATTTTGCACATATCCTGAAGCATATCCAGAGCTCCTTATGGTCGACATCCTGACCGAGGAGGGTATTTCAGGAGTATGATTCTGAGGAAGGCTGGGCACAATATTCCCCCTGTTATCCTCAGTATACACAGCTGAACTGAAGTTCAACGTTCTGGGATGTAATGGAGTGACAATATCCTCAGCAGATCTGCTTGAGCCAGACTTCAGGAGTTGTATTTCCCTTAAAGGCATTTGGTTTGTTTCCTGTTGCTGCCTCATTTGTTCCTGCACACTTCCAAATAAGGTTAAAATTTCATCGTTAGAAGCTAAAACGGGAGCAGATTCCTGAACACTGCGGGTAGGGATAATATCCTGAGGTCGTGTAGAGGCTGGCATCCTTGGAGGATGTGGTGGAAGCACCGGACCGGTAGTAGCAGAAGTCATAGCATCCTTGGGCAATCACCGAATATTCTCAAACTCAAAAGTGAAGGTAACAGCGTCTCTGGTAGATCGTTCACCTTTGGGCATTTCCAAATTTCAAGATGTTGAAGAGATGTGAGGTGTTGGAGTCCGGTGGAAAGTGATTCCAGATTATCAAATTTCCATATGCACAGAGATGTAAGAGAAGAAGGGAAAAGGTGGGACAATTGACTAAAGTTCCTCACATTGGGTTCACCATTTAACACTAGGTGAACAAGGGAAGCTGGGAAATTCTGATAGCCCCATTCTGAGATGGGCTTTTTCAACCCCCCTACTTGAAGGAAACACAAATTGGGAGGCCAAAGCCCACGAGGAAATGAAGCATCAATCATTGGACATCTGCTGATAGTCATATCTTTTAACATGGTGAGATTGGATAGCTGAAGGTCAGGAAATGACTCCAGATTTTCACAATTCCATATCCACCAACTGACTAGATTTGGTAGCTGCACGTCACCAAATGCCTTCATGTTTTTGCAACGTGTGATGTATACTTTTGTGAGATTTGGCAGCTGGAGGTTAGGAAATGACTCTATGCTTTCACAACCATCTATAAACAACGAGGTGAGATTTGATAGCTGATGAAGATCAGAAAATAACTCCATGTTTTGACAACCTTTTATTGACAAAGAGGTGAGGTGAGTGGAGTTACTCAATTGATTTATTGATTTTAGATTTCCACCTGTTGTTGCTCTTGGGAAGGAGACATGTATAACTGAACTACGCCAAGTGATGTTTAACCTCTCAATGCTATTGGGACAACACAAACGCTCCATACTTTCACATGACTGTATCTCCAACTTCCTAAGGGATGATAGGAGGTTGCTCCCAATGTTATCCTCATCCTCCTCTTTCTCTCCTAAACTCACCAATTTTTTACATCCAGATACCTTCAATCCCTTTAAATTTGTAAGAACTTTACTTGCCTCTGCATCTGATTCCCACAGGTATCTTATTTCATCACAATCCTGTATGCTTAGTTCTTCTACTGCCCCTAAATTCTCTATAACACCTCTCCACACGTCATCTGTAAGCCCTAAAATTGATCTTATATTCAATTTAGTGGTTGATGAAGCTGCTTGAACCAGGCTTCTCAGCATACTTTCACCACATCTATCTATTTTCAGTACTCTTAGTGAAGGTAATGCTTTAAGTGAGACATCAATCAAATTGGGACATTTTGTTATTTGAAGCTCTCGAAGGCATGGAAACATTACCTCGTTATTGGTTGACCATACCTCCCAACTCGACATATCTTCAAACCTTAAAATTTCAAGTGAAGGTAGTCGCCCAAGCGGCGGTAGAGATGTACATTTTCTACAAGCGCGTAGCGACAGATGAACCAATCTATTAAAAGACGGATCCCCAACCCAGTTTGGAAACTCCATTCCCTCGTAACACTCAACCTCAAGCATTTTCAACTTATCACTGCGCGGCTTTAGCTCATTGAGAACTTCCTTCTCAAGTGTTTCACTTGCAGACCCATCATCCCATTTCAACTCTAGCTTGTTAATCCCTTTGAAAGATAAGTTCGCCTCTCGTGCATGCATTGAGCTCTGCACTTTGTTCAACCCCTCGATGGAAATTTCCCCCTGCAGATCCTTTAATCCCTTAAGCTCGGTTATTGCAAAGCCACTGTTTCCTCCGATGATGATCCTAGTGAGAGTCTGTAGGCTTTTCAACTCACCAATTCCCAAAGGCAACTTCTTCAAAAGTGGAGTATTTCTGATGTCAAAATGCCTTAGCCTTTTGAGTTTAAAGAAGCTTTTAGGCAAATTGATCAGACATCTACATCCAGAAACTATCAATGTCTGTAAATTATAAAGATTGCCAACATTCTCAGGCAACTCTTTTATATTTGTATGAGATAGATTAAGATACCGCAAGTGCTTCAAAGTACCAATGGAATTTGGTACCTCACTTATGTTAAAACGCCTCAAAGAAAGAACCCTTAACAGTGGTAGCTGAGGAAGCAAGTCAACCAAAATCTTGCTGGATAAGTAAAACTTCTTCCAGCCTTGATCTACCCCAACATATATCGCTAACAATGTTCTCAAACTTCTGGCCTTTTCAAATGCCCCGAACTTCTGGAAAGCTACATACTCCTCACGAATAAATGACATATGTCTGTACTTGGCTAAAGCTTCCTCCGTCATCTCCATCTGATTATCAAACCTTAAAAAATATTCTCCAGCAACAAATGTGGCCAGGTCGTTCATGAGATCATGCATCACAAAAAAGGGTTCACCACTAGGTGCAGGTTGAAAAAATGACCTCGATAGCAATTTCTCAAAATATTCACGTGCCAAGCATTCTGGTGACTTTTTTGCAAGTGACTCATTCAGATACCCTTCAGCCACCCATAATAATACCAACTCCTCTTTTTCAAACAAAAAGTCCTTAGGGAACAAAGAGCAATAAGCAAACAATCGCTTCAAATCGGCAGAAAGATCATGGTAACTTAGCCTGAGGGCTGGAACAATTTCATTAGCAGTTTCTAAATCCCATATCTCACTGTTTAACACTTCATCCCATTCTTCTCCATCTGTCTTCGTTCTCAACAGCCTTCCGATTGCCTTTATAGCCAAAGGCAAACAACCACACTTTTCGACAATACCTTCACCTAGTGGTTTAAGTGTTTCATGCGAGTCAAAGTTATCTACATCCAATGCATGTCGAGCTAATAAAGACAAAGCATCATCATGCGACAAACTCTCGAGAAGGTCTAGATGAATAAAACCTATCTTTTTAAGCAGTTGATGCTTGCGAGTTGTCATGATTACCCTACTTCCAGTAGCCCCAGAATGAAATGGACGCACTAGGTTTTCCCAGTCGTCATAGTTTTCATTCCAAACATCATCAAGTACTAGAAGAAATCTTTTGTCCTTAAGTTGCTCTCTCAGAGCAGTTTGAAGCAGATTTATATCTTTAAACTGCTTGTTTTCTGTAGCCACTGATTGGAAGATGGTTTCACTTAATTTAAATATATCAAAAACGTCGGAAACACAAACCCATATCAAGAGTTTAAAGTGATCTATCACCCGTGCATCGTTATACAATATTCTTGCCAGAGTGGTTTTCCCCACCCCACCCATACCAACGATGGGCACAATAATAAAGTTTTGTTTAGATGGTTCATCCTGCAACAACTTGTTGATCAACTTCTCTTTCTCACCTTCTCGCCCAACAACATCAGATTCTAGCAAAGATGTTTCGTTTCTTCTACTAGTACCTTTTGGCTTTTCATCTTTCACAATCAAACCCAGATCAGACTTTTGTTTTTCTAGATGTTGTAACTTGGTGTTAATACTATCTAACTTGTGATGCAAACTTTGACTTAGTGAGAATTTTGTGAATAAACTTGGGACCATGAGCTTCCTTACCTTGCTAATGACTGATCCTGATTCCTGTGTCAGCTCACGATGTATAGCTTCGGTAGCCACATCGTCGAGTACATCATCGATATCGTAAGCCAAATGTTGGAGACTATTCAGCCATAGTCTGACAGATTCATTGGTTATTTCCTTGTGAGTAGCATCATTAAACAGAGCTTTAATTTGGGACAGTGTGATCTTCAGGTCATTGAGCTTAGAATCAATCTCCTGAGAGCGAGCAAATTTGTTGAAGGCTTCATCGGTTAGCTTGTCAAAGATGACATTGAGAAGAGCTTCTGCCATTGTTAACAGACAGTGAAGAGGTTTACTGGAAACTGGAATGAGAGTAGTTGGTGAATGGTGTGTAATCTGTATGCTATGAATGTAAGTAAGCAAGACACAAGTGGAGATAAGATGGGGGTGGTCTGAGTGGAGATAAGAAACGAGTGGACAGAAAGAAGGATTCGTTTGATAGACATTTGAAACAATTGTCTTGGTCAACGTACAGTTTTTTAATGGAGTGGTTCCCAGGATTAAATGAGCTGCACATATTTGTTATGCCAAGTTGTCGACATTCATTTCTATTACTTGTGTTGCTATTAGAAATCATTTTACTATCGTTGTAAAAGAAATATAAACAAGAGTAAATGATACAAATGGCGTTTGGTTTGCGGAATGATTCGGAATTGGAACTAGGATATAGGAATTAGAATTTGAAGAAATTTGATTTGAAATTTAAACATTCCAATTGGAATTGGAAATTGTTGGAATTGGAATCTCAATTTCATTTGTGTTTGCTTGTCAAATGAATTGGAATCCATCACCCCGGCACTCACAACCACCAGTTCGGGTCGAAACGGTTCGGGTCGAAGCGGTTCGATTCGAAACTGTTCGGGTCAAAGCGGTTCGATTCGAAACGGTACTGGTCGAAACGGTTCGCGTCGAAACGGTTCGCGTCGAAACGGTTCGCGTCGAAACGGTTCGGGTCGAAACGGTTTGGGTCGAAACAGTTTGGGTCGAAAAGGTTCGATTCAAAATAGTACGTGTCGAAACGGTACGCGTCGAAACGGTTCGATTCAAAACGGTACGGGTCGAAACGGTTCGCGTCGAAACGGTACTGGTCGAAACCGTTCGCGTCGAATCGATTCGAAACGGTACGGGTCGAAACGGTACTGGTCGAAACGATACGGGTCGAAACGGTTCGCGTCGAAATGGTACGCGTCGAAACAGTTCGCGTGAAAACGGTTCGCGTCGAAATAAACATCTATATATATTAATAAATGAGATGATTTCGGCCATTTGTCTTTGAATGGTGGAGCCATTTTGCTGATGTGGCATCTATTGGTTTAGTGGAGGTTGATTTTGGGAGGGAATTGGTCTAATTATGTCTACACAAACCAAATTTCTAAATACACAAACCAAACCTTAAGTATTGGACGCGGGATCCGACAATAGTTGGGTCGGATATATGGGTTTCGAATTAACCCAATAACAATATGGATCTTGTATAATGTTTTGTCTCAATTATTTTCCCCAAAATATCAAACATGCGCTTTCTTTCTCGCTGTTCTCTCTCTATTATACCTACTTTCTTCGAGGTTCTTCTTCAATCAAGAATCTTTCAAAAATCGAGGGTAAACTACATCATCAAGGCTTTAAACTGTTTGTTTATGTTGTTTGATCTTCATTTTAATCATGGAAAAGTAACTTTTTTTTGTTGAAAACCCTTTCGGCAAATGCTAATTATTGTTGTTATTCTTCTATTTTTGTAGATCATTACATATATACAGAAGGTATGTAAACGAAACAAGATTGTTATGTATTTTAAGTGTTTAATCCCAATTTTTAAAGATTTTTCTGTATTTTTTGTGTTGTTGTTTATGATTTTACATTATCCGATTTGAATGTTATTGTTTTGGTCAAAAATTACCGAAGCAATTAAGTAATCAAATTAGTAATGTGAGGTAGTGTGCTAGAAAGTGTATAGAAAATATGCTTGTTGAGTTATTTAGAAAATCAGTATTCAGGATACGGCTCAGGATATTGAGCTGTATCTATGATCAAACTATGAGCAAAAGTAAAGTAAATGGCACGAGATGTACGAGGAAAGCCCTTGATCAATCTAGATCGCCGGCATAAAACCTCGGGAGCTGACAATCGCAGCTGCCTTGTTCTTCTTATTACTTCAAACGTCAGGATACAGTGCAGGATATAGACCAGATCGCTAAGTGTTACAATGCCTTTGTATGAAAGTGAGAATTGCTCGAGAGCAAGTGTTAGAGTGTAGCGAGTGTGAATGTGATGTCCTCTTTGATCTGGTATACCCACCTATTTATAGTAATGAATTACAAACAATAATCCCTACAAATATGGGGTACTCCGAATATTCCATTGTGAACGTTATTGACCGAGTAATATGGCTTCAACGTCTTCATTTGAACGACTTGGACCGAGTCTTCCGCGGAATGAGTCTTATGAACGTTGCCAGCTTCTAACCCACGTACCTGCACATAATCCATTAGTAATCCTGAGGATACCATTCAGGATGTTACCAATATCCTGAACCAGCATCCCGGATGTAAACAGATACTACATAACCAAGATATAAACCAAGATATTTTCCAGGATATAGGGGTTCAGAATTTCACCCATAACAGTTATGAAAGGATCATTTGTTGTTGATGTCTTTATGGAGTGATGTTCTTAGTGATTCTTTTGTTTTGGTTTTTACTTTTTTCATGATTAACCCTAAATTTTATGCCATTGCCGGACTATCAATCTTCGTCGAACATGCTACAGGTAATTTTAGTTTTATTGTGTTTTTTTTTTGCTAATTTTTTATCCGGTATATTGTTCGGTTTCGTCCTTTATGCTCGTTTAATTTTGGCTGTATTTTTTAGTTAGTAATAAGTTTGGTATTGATTTAATTTCCCGAAAATTTAAAGTGTTTCTATAAATAAATTGATTTACGTTTTTTGAAACCCCTGCTTTTTTCATCAAAGAAAATTTAAAGTGTTTCTATAAATAAGATTAGATTGTTATGTATTTTAAATGCTTAATCGCACTTTTTTTTTTTATCAATTTTCTGTATTTTTTGTGTTGCTGATGTTGATTTAAATTTTTCGAATCTAATCTTATTAATGTATCTATTCTTGATGTCTTTGAAAGAGTGATGCTCTTACTGATTTTTTTATTTTGTTTTTTCATGATAAACCCTAATTTTTATGCAACTGCAGGGGTCTGAATCTTCTTCGAACACAAGAGGTAAGTTTAATTTTATCGTTTTTTTGGTGTTTTTTGATCCGGTATTGTTTTGGTCAAAAATTACCGAAGCAATTAAGTGATCAAATTAGTTAAGTGAGGTAGTGTGCTAGAAATGTGTGTTGAAAATATGCTGATTAAGTTGTTAGTAAAAATAGTTTTCAGGGTACTGCTCAGGATATTGAGTTGTATCTACGATCAAACTATGAGCAAAAAGTATATGGGGTGACACGAGATATACGAGGAAAGCCATTGATCAATCTAGATCGCCGGCACAAAACCTCGGGAGCTGACTATCGCAGCTGCCTTGTTCTTCTTATTGCTTTAAACGTCAGGATACAGTGCAGGATATTGATCAGATCACTAAGTGTTACAATGTTTTTTGTGAAAGTGAAAGTTGCGAGAGAGTAAGTGTGAGAGAGTAGTGAGTGTAGTTGTGATGTCCTATTCGATCTGATTTATCCACCTATTTATAGCTAGCAAACGAAAACAAAGTCTCCTATAAGTATGGGATGCCTTCGAATATTCTCTAGTAGCCGTTGGAGACCAGGTAAAGCGGGTTCAACGTCTTCCTTTGAACGACTTAGACCGAGTCTTCCGGGGAAAGGGTCCTCATGAACGTTACCAGCTTGGACTCGTACTCCTGTACATAATCCGTTAGTAATCCTCAGGATACCATTCAGGATGTTACCAATATCCTGAATCAGCATCCCGGACATGAACATATATCATACAAGCAAGATATAATTTAAGATATTATCCAGGATATGAGCTCAGAATTTCACCCATAACAGGTATAATGATAGTTTTCATCATTTATGCTAATCTCTATAATTTTTAAGTTATTTTGTTTTGTTTTTTGGCAAATCTAACTATGTTATTTTTTGAAATTTGAAAATCTTTGTTTTTTTACTAATAAATTTTGAATTGTATTAATATGTATTAATAATTCTTTTGTTTTGGTTTATTATTTCTATTTTGCTTTTTTCATGATTAACTAATAAGTTTTATATTGTGTTAATTTTGAATCCATTAAAGATTATGTAAATTTTTAGTGTGTGATATGTTTTTATGGAATATTGATTGTGTTTCTAAAAATAAATAGGTTTTAATTTTTTTTTAAACCGTTCCTTTTTAATTAATTGTTTTAGAAGTTTTTCTCGATATTATAAGTTTGTTTCTATAAATAGTTTACCGTTTTAATTTTTAAAAAGCCTTCATATTTAATTTCCAGATATGGATCAGAGTAACAACAGTCCTTCATTTTTAAAGCTTATTGAGGAAGATGACCCATTATTTTTGGTATGTTTATTTGTTTTCTAATTAGTAATCAAATTTTAAGTAAACTAATGCTTATGTTTTTTTTTTGTCTTAAACTCATAGCAAATACCTAATAACTATGCTTCATTGATGTGGGGAGAGCAACCACCTTAGAAAGAATCTGTTAAGATTGTTGATGGCAACAAGTTATGGTTTGTAAGACTGAAAAAAACTGATTTGTGCCCTGTACTTGGTGATGGCTTCACCAAAGTTGTTCGGGATAGTTGTATAAGAAAAAATGACTATCTTATGTTTCAGTCCTTTGGACCATCATCATTCTTTCTTTCGGTGTTTAAATTATTTGTTCATGAAAAATTGCTTTATATCCAAAATCGTACCTGAGGAAGATGTTATTGTAAGTAGTATATATTATACAATCAGTATGTTGAATAATTTTTTCTTTCTGTATATTGGTTTTTTAATTTTTAATTATCACTACCTTTGCAGGTTATGGCTGATGAATTTTGGAGGCAATTTTATGGGAAAATTTCAAAGGTGGTCAATCAATCCTTTATTTAGTAGATAGATTTTATAACGTTAAGATGGACGGATTAACTGACAGCTGTGTTTTTACTCATGGATGTTCTGAGATGGTAAATTTAACCCTTTATTTAGGAAAAATTTCAAAGGTGGTCAATCAGCCCTTTTTTAGGTTTCATTGTTTATGCTGATGTATATAATTTTGTAAAATATATATATATATATATATATATATATATTTGCAAATCTAACTATGATATTTTTTAAAATTTGAATATTTGGGTTGTTTCTAATAAATTTTGTACTGTTTTAATATGTATTAATTACAATCCATCAAAGATTTCGTTATTTCCTTAAATTTTAGTATTATATGGTTTTCCTAAATTAAGGTATCTCTTTTCTATAAATAAATGGTGGAGCAATTTTGCTTGGCAATGTTAGACCTTCCTAATAAGTTTGCTTAATTTACGGGATTGGATGTTAGTGATTTGATTTTCAGAATTTAAATTTTAAATTTTGAAGTCAATCATTATTTTAAATTTAAATTTTGAAGTCAATCATTATTGTAAATCTTCCATTTTTTTGTTGTTCAAGATGTTTAATTCGGTTAGAATTAAAAGGGTTTGGAAATAAAAGGTTTGGTGTTTAGGTTTTCAGTTTAGATATACGTTAATTAAAAGATTCTACCTTTTTTTGCAATAGGTGTTTTGCTTTCTTTAAAGTAAATCCTTCAGTTGAGGTATCACTTGGATATAAATCTTTCATCTATTTTTTTTATCTTTCTTGAAAGCAAATGGGATGTTGTAACCGGACTTTTGTTTGTTTCTTTTGTATCAGTCAGGTATTTTTTTATTTGTTTATTATTTTTTTATTCTTTTTTGCAAGTGAACATGACCAGAGGCAAACTGATAGTGTTTCAGTAAGCTTATAAATTTTCCATAGAGAAGAAACGAAGGGAGAAGCATTCTTAGAGTAAGCTTATGAACACCGTTTGATTCTTGGTCATATGTATCACTCTTGGCTTTAGGACACTTCTGATATCGTCTCGAGAAAAGACAAAAAGTATATATTCAAACAATATTCAATTATAAAAACATTATTGAACAATTTATAACGTTAATAAACAATGTGTTTTTTCAGCATTTGGTTGGCATTTTGTGCATAAAGATTGATTATTATTATTAGTTTTTTACTTAATGGTGTGGCTAGGGTGATTTACTAATCAAGTGGTGGCTCAAGTGGATGATTCTACCATGTTTGCTAGGTACGTGTCAAGATTTATGGGTAGTTTAATATATTGTTTGATTCGAGTTATAAAGCGAAAGGTATGGTTTATTAGGTTTATTTTGAGTTTTGATCTTTCTCCCACTTTATTCAATTGGATATTTTAAACTTTGCTATCTGAGCTTTATTTGGACTCAGTGACTTGAGATTTTGGGTTTTTAGGTCCGCTGGGTTACCTGGGGGATTACATTTGAGCTTTCGGTGAAATATGGTTTAAATCAAGATGATAGAACCTACCATAAAGATAAAAAAATTTATAAATACCTCCTCGCGTATGTGATGCGTGCGTGTTCACCCCTGGTCTCCGTCTCTCGCCTCGATTCCAAGGACCCTATTTCAGTATGCAGTTTTCTAATCTGATCGGAGGTGCAATTACCGACCAGATCGAGTGTCCATGTAAGCAGTCTCCATCTCTCTCTTAATTCCATCTTCTTCTTTCATTCTGTTCAATATTCCGGTGACAATATGACAAGGCAAACAAGATCAAGCTCCGGTGACTCCGCTCCCACATTCATCCAACAGAATCTTCTCCAAGATCCGGAGAAGGAAATATGCACCTTTGATAGTGCACACTTGTCAGCTCTCAAATCATCCGGCATCTTCCCGGAAGGGACGGTGTTCCGGCCGTTTGACCGGGAAATCCGGTCGGACATGGTTTCCGACGAGTGGTTATGTTTCAATGCCTTTCCCTTTACCTTAGGATTGCAGTTTCCCTTTCCTGATTTCATCACTGATTTCTTTAATGTTACCAAATCTGCTTCAGTCAGACAATGCCGATGCTCTGGCGAGTCTTGTCTGTTCTTGATCAGATCAAGAAAAATCATATCCCTGACCTTTTTGTTCATGACCTCCCCCTAGCATATCGGCTTAGATGCCATGGTTCCTGTAGATTTTTGTTCTACTCTACCTCCGGCGATCCACTGATACTTCGTGCCACCAGGAACGAGGAGAAATGGCAATCCAAGTTCTTCTTTGTAAAAAGAGACTCCATCCCTGGTGGAACGGAATATCTGGTGAAGTGGTTGAGAAAGGCTAGGATTTAGGGTTAAGGATGATCCTGTCTTGTATCCTGCTTTATATCTTGAGCTAATCAATTTTTTTATTGTCTTGTACACAGCTGATTTTAGGAAGCTTGCACCTCCCCTAGCTGATTCACAAAAGAGAATTGACGCTATCAGACTCCTCCCAGAGGCTGAAAGAAGTTTTAACCTGTCTCCACCATCTCCAAGTCCACTTTCCAGTGCAAACATGTCTGGTAAGGATCCTGCACGATATCCTGCATACAAGTTTTTATTTGATATGTTTAGGAAAGAATATTACTCCCTGTATGCAGACTCCAGCAAAGTTCCAATCCTCCTGAACCTTGATGAGCTTGACAGTTATCCCACTCCAGTCAATGTCAAGAAAGAGACTCCTGCCACCACCAGCTCCAAACCAGTACCGGTTCCTAAGCCCAACCCAAGAACTCGTGCTTCCACCGCAAAAAAGAGGAAATGTTCTGAAGTTAGTGCCCCAGGCTCTGAAGGGTTCTCATACGAAGAACTCAGCTTTACTGATTCCTTGGAACCGATGACATCCTTCCTGAACAAGGTAATATCCTGCGAGTATATCCTGCACACATATCCTGATAGGATATCCTGACAGAATATCCTGGTTAGTATATTTTGACTTATACCTGAATTTTGATGTGCAGGGCCTCCAGCATCTGTTTCATCTTTACACCGATGCTTGCAGCACAAACAAGTTCCAAGAGGCCAGGATCAAACAGCTTGAGACCACCGTTGCCGACCAAGGGGCCATTGCTGAGGTTAAGACCTGTCATTATGAGGACAAGCTGAAGAAGGTCACCTAGGATGCTGAGATCAAACTGGCCACCATCCAAATGGAGCATGAACAGGCCATGGCCTCTTTCCGAGAAGGAATCAAAGCCTCTTCCATCGTCTCTCTGCTACAAGCTCGCATTAAGATGGCTTATGAGGCTAAGGAGACAGGCCTTGAGTGCCCATCCTGCCCGGTTGAATCCTGGGTGGCAAAGCTGAAGGAGCTTGGAGGCAAGGCTGTGCCACTTCCTGCTAAGACTGGCGAATCCTCCAAGTCAGCAGAGCCGGTGGACAAGGCTGGGGAACTGAAGGATGCTGGGACGAATGCTGATGAGGATGCTGCTCAGGATGCGGAGGCTGAGAAGACGGAGAAGGCTGAAGAAGATGCCGCTATGTGAGGGCATTCAAGTGGGCGATGATGGATATATGTGCCAAGGCCGGAGCCCACTTTTTTAAATTTGATCGTTGGTTTGTAACCCCAAGACAATTTACTTTTTCTGCACTTTACTTTTCCTGCATTTGAACAATATGATGGCCAAAGGTGGAGGGATCCTGAGTTTCAGGACGAAGCCCTTGGTCGTCACCGTTAGTATGCTTTGCTTTTGAACAATATAACAGTTGGAGGTGGATGGGTCTCGGTTTGAGACAAAACCTTCAACTGTTAAGTAAATATGGTAAGGAACTAACCGTGCTCTTGGTGGATGGACCTTGGTTTAAGGTGAAACCAAGAGCACAACTGTTGGTATGTTAATAAACATATTTTAATAAATCAGGGAATTTTCTAAAACATGTTTCAGGCGACCTGCTGTAAATCAAGGAAAAACGTGCTATGGAGCACTAACAAGCTTGAAGAGGTGGCTCAGTTAAAAATGAATAACATATTTTAATAAATCAGGGAATTTTCTAGTTAAATTCCTCTATTGTAAATTACGGGGTTTTATCCAAAATTATGGAATAAAATAATTGGGTATTTTGAGTTTTAAAAGATCCTGTTAAAAAATCTTCCGCTGTCGCATCACGGATACCACGGGTTCCTGTCCCGCGGCTCTCGACCGGGTCAAACCGGGGCTGGGGCCGTGACAGGAAAAGGTGGTATCAGAGCTACTGAAAGAGCCACTGATTTAACCCTATTAAGTATTTTAAAATACTTAATTTTCCTGATTTTCATTTTGTGATTAGATGTTTTATTAACCGACTACTTGTTAATTACAGTATGGGTAAGCAAAGAATCTCGGATATCTATCTTAAATTAGATAAGTCACCAAAAGAAAAGGGAAGCTCATCCCAATCAAACTCCTCAAGATAATCAGTAGATACTGAGGAAGGAATATTTGTTCGAAAAGCACAATATGAGGAACCACTTTCTCCTAATAAAAGAAGTTTGATTATTAGGAAAAGTCAAGAGAAAATAAAGAAATCACAACCAAAAGAAAAGAGAGAAAACCAGAAACTAGATAGTAACCCACCATGGGAAGACAAGTTAGATGAAAAATGGGCAGATCTATATATGTTATCTACGGTAGCAGTCAATGCTAGCATTTAAATACCATGACCCAGTTCTAGCACCCTTATTACCTACAAACCAGAAACTTTACCCAGTAAATAAATAAGTTTTCAATAAACTCTAATTTTCAGTTGTCTTTTGTATTAAATTAGTTCCCACGGTGTGCAATAATACTTGAATGATTATCTGAGAAAATTTTTATTATAAAATTTTAACTTAGCATTTTGTGTGCATTTTTGCATATATGCTAAACAGCATGAATGAGTTAGCTGAAGCCATTCAGAATCTCAATCTGTATCCAGTGAAAATAGAAGTTTCCAAAGACTTTACTGGTTACATACCTGATGTGGAAGAACCTATGGAATTCAATGCTCCACCACCAGAGAAACAAAAACCTAAGAAAAGGAGAAGATTTGTAGGATGGAGGCGTGTGCGCAGAAGGAAACCAGCAACTAGGAGAATTCCCAAAATAGAGAATCCCATAGATAAAGGAAAAGGGATTGAAATCGGGGAAGATTCCAGGCAAACATAAATGGAATTTGGGGAAAGTTCGAGGCAAGCCGAGGAATTACCTTTACAGGAAGAATTGAATCGCATACTGGCAGGCTGTGATATCATTAGTCATATCAATACCAACCTTTACCCTTATCCTGCTAAAACTCAACTTCCAATAAATTTGGAACCAGCCATTCCAGACCCACTTATACATACCCAACCTCTAGGAGAAATGGACGAGTGGTGGACTAATGACTGGCAATTTCAAAACCTCCTCAATAACCCTTATACCTTTTTCCCTCAGTTCGACCCAGAACCTATACCAAACCCACCAATGAGCAATGAAAATTTAGCTGAACTCCGCCATTTTGGCGAGGAGCTGATAGGTGCAGGGAATAGGATTCGGGAGGTGGGAGAACAAATCTCCTGGAAGTATGACCAGAGGGAACGTCGTTACTAAAGTGCCCAGGGATAGGATGGTGGTGAAACTATGACTGTATAATAATAATAATAATAATAATAATAAAATAAGTCTGTAAAATAACCTACCAATAAAATCTTTGTAATATAACGGTGTGTAATGATGCATAATATATATATATATAAAGAGAAATTGAGGAATCGATAATTTTGGATATATATATATGTGTGTTGTGAAATTTGCATGATTGTTTTGTGTATAATTGTTATTTACTCTGTACTAATAAATTATATATATTAATTATCAGATGGAAAACGCTAATAATGAACCAGTTAATGAGATTAACCAATCTGAGCAACACCAGGAGGATCAATTTATGACTAGGCAAGATATCGAGAATATCGTTGCTCAAGGAATAGCCAATTCTATTCCAGCAATCCTTGCGGCTGCCCAGAAACCTGTTGAACCTCAACAAATCATTCCTAGTAAACGTACCTAAGAAGATAACTTCAGTAATAGTGTAAACGGAGGCAGCAACAACAACAATAACAATAATGATAATGTTCTGCAAGCCCCGATTCCTAAGAAAATGAAAGCTGCAACGCCTGGTTGCACTTACAAAGAATTTCTTGCCTGTAAACCAGCCGAGTTTGCAGGTAACGAAGGGGCAACTGCAGCACTACGTTGGTTAGAGAAAACCGAGGCAGTAATTACCATAAGTAAATGTGCTGAAGAAGACCAGGTCATGTATGCATCGAATCTTTTTAAACAAGCTAAAGGAAGAACTGTGGCATATGCTATGAAATGGGAAGAGTTTAAAAATCTTGTAGAAAGAAAATTCTGTCCCGAATATGAAAAGGAACAAATGACAAATAAGTTCCTAAATCATCGAATGATTGGTGTAGATTGTCGAGGATATACTTCGACATTCTTCGAATATGCTAGAGTGGTACCAACCCTGGCTTCGCCATAACCTGTACTTATTTCTCGCTATATTTGGGGATTGATTGGCGAAATCCGTAATATCGTTAAAGCTGTGAAACCTCGCACTATTGATGATGCGGTGGATTTAGCCAATACTCTGACTGACGAACTGGTACGGACACTAGAAGAAAATAGAAAGAGGGAAGTGGCCCAAAAGATTACCCAGGAATTTCGTATGGGTAACCGTAATAATTTCAAGAGAAGAGGAACTGGACAATCTTCCATTGTTCCATTTTGCAATAGTTGCAAAAGAAAGCATTTAGGAAGATGCAAGGGATATTGCAACTTTTGCAAAATTCCAGGGCATCAGGAGGAAGATTGCAGGAAGAAGAAATTCACAGTTTGCTATAACTGTGGAGAAAATGGACATATTAGGCCAGACTGTCCGAAATTGATCAAACCAGCTAATAATAATAAAGCCAAACCTACAGAAGGAACTAATAAGAAGAACGTAAGAGCCTTCCAACTGACTACTCAAGAAGCAGAGCTAATTCCGGATGTGATAGCTGGTACGTTTCTAGTTCACAACGTCTATGCAAAAGTATTATTTGACTCTGGTGCAAACCAAAGTTTTATAAATACTTCATTCTGCCAAGCTCTTAAGTTACCCTTAACCAACCTTAGGCAGACTTTTACAGTCGAAACGGCAGACGGAAATTCTGTCAACATAAATAAGATGTTGCGAGAAGGAAATATAGAACTTTCAGGTCATAAATTTTCTGCAAATCTGTTACCTATGAATTTAGCTGGATTCGATGTGGTATTAGGAATGGATTGGTTAGTAGCCAACCATGCTCAAATCCTATGTGATAGAAACTCCATAGAAATTTATGCACCTACAGGAGAATTAGTAATAATTACAGGAGATAAGTCGCGAAAGCCACTAAAGTTCATTTCAGTAATTAAAATTGCTAATTATGAATGAAAGCAAGGAGTAGTGTATATGATTTCAGTAATCATTAACACTAAGGGTAAGGAACTTAAGGAAATTCCAGTAGTATCTGAATACCCAGAAGTATTCCCAGAAGAACTACTTGGATTACCACCTGATAGGGAGGTAGAATTTAGAATTCATCTAATTCCTGGAACTACACCGATAGCCAAGGCACCTTATCGGTTAGCACCCACCGAAATGTTAGAATTGAAAAAGGAATTAGATGAATTACTAGGCAAAGGATTCATACAACCTAGCTCATCCCCTTGGGGAGCTCTAGTGTTGTTTGTGAAAAAGAAGGATGGGTCAATGAGAATGTGTATCGATTATAGGGAATTGAATAAGGTTACAATTAAGAATCGATACCCATTACCTAGAATTGATGATCTTTTTTATCAACTTCAAGGAGCTAGATATTTTTCTAAGATAGACTTACGCCCCGGATATCATCAGTTAAAGGTACTGGAAGAAGACATACCAAAAACAGCTTTCAGAACTAGGTATGGTCACTACGAGTTTACAGTTATGCCCTTCGGACTAACGAATGCACCTGCAACATTTATGGACATGATGAATAGAATCTGTAAACCGTATTTGGATAAATTTGTAATTGTCTTCATAGACGATATACTCATTTATTCCAAAAGTCAAGACGAGCATTGTCAGCAGTTGCATGCGCTCTTAACTTTGTTAAGAAAAAAAATCTTTACGCCAAATTCTCGAAGTGTGAATTTTGGCTACAGGAAGTGCAATTTTTAGGACACATGGTGAATCATGAAGGTATTCATGTAGATCCTGCTAAGATAGAAGCAATTACCAAATGGAAGGCCCCACAGTCAGCTATGGAAATTAAAAGCTTTCTAGGATTAGCTAGATATTATAGGCGCTTTATTAAGGATTTTTCTAAGATATCAGTACCATTAACTAAGCTAACCTGTAAAGCAACAAAATTTGAGTGGGGCCCTAAACAAGATGAGGCTTTTAAGATTTTAAAGCAGGAACTAACAAATGCTCCAATTCTAGCCTTACCAGAAGGAACAGAAGATTTTGAAGTTTACTGCGATGCTTCAAAGCTAGGATTAGGATGTGTGCTGATGCAATGCAAAAAGGTGATTGCATATGCATCAAGACAATTGAAAAAGCACAAAGAAAATTATACGACTCATGATTTAGAGTTAGGAGCCATAATTTTTGCCCTTAAGATTTGGAGACATTATCTGTACGGAAGTAAGTTTACTGTCTATACAGATCATAAAAGCTTAAGATATATATTTGGGCAAAAAGAATTAAACATGAGACAAAGGAGATGGATAGAAATACTAAGAGACTACGACAGTGATATTCAGTATCACGAAGGAAAAGCCAATGTAGTAGCTGATGCTTTAAGCCGTAAGTATCATGAGAAACAACGACGGATTCGTGCTCTTAGATTAAATCTACAATTAGATTTAATGGAACAACTAAAGAATGTTCAAGAAACAGCAATCAAGGACGATGCTGAAGGAATGAAAGGACGGATAAAAGAATTAGAGCAAGGAAATGATGGAATTTGGAGATTCCATAAGAAAAGGATTTGGGTACCTAAGCAGGGAGAATTAAGAAATAAGATCTTAGAAGAAGCCCATAAATCTAGGTATACCATGCATCCATGTAACAACAAGATGTACCAAGATTTAAGAAATAATTTTTGGTGGATAGGAATGAAAAAGGACATAGCTAGATATGTTTCTAAGTGTCTTACTTGTTCACAAGTTAAGGCGGAACACCAGAAACCCTCAGGTCTACTACAACAATTAGAAATGTCAGTATGGAAATGGGAACTCATAACAATGGATTTTGTTACTAAGTTACCCAAAACCAGAAAAGGTAATGATGCGATTTGGGTAATTATGGATCGATTAACCAAATCAGCTCATTTTCTACCTATGAAGGAAACCTTTAGCATGGAATGGTTAGCCAAGTTGTATGTAGATGAAGTCGTATCTTTACATGGAGTTCCACTCTCCATTGTATCAGATAGAGATAGTCGTTTTACTTCCCACTTCTGGAAAAGTTTCCAGGAAGCAATGGGAACCCGGCTAAATTTAAGTACGGCATATCATCCACAAACAGACGGGCAAAGTGAAAGGACGATACAAACACTGGAAGACATGCTCCAAGCATGTGTAATAGATTTTGGTGGAAACTGGGATGACCACCTACCTTTAATTGAATTTTCCTATAATAATAGTTATCATGCAAGTATTGAAGCTGCCCCATTCGAAGCACTGTATGGATGAAAGTGCAGAACTCCAGTTTGCTGGGCAGAAATAGGAGAAAGTCAATTATCAGGACCAAAGATTGTGCAAGAAACTACCGACAAGATCACTCAAATCAAGGAAAGACTGAAGACGGCTCGAGATCGCCAGAAAGGTTATGCAGATAATCGACGCAATCCGTTAGAGTTTCAAATTGGAGACAAAGTACTATTGAAAGTATCTCCTTGGAAAGGAGTAGTCCGGTTTGGAAAGAAAGGAAAGCTAAGTCCAAGATACGTAGGACCATTCCCAGTGATCCAACGTATAGGACCAGTTGCTTATCGTTTACAACTACCAGAAGAACTAGCTGGAGTACATGATGTGTTTCATGTATCCAACCTCAAGAAATGTCTATCTGACGAATCTCTGGTAGTACCTCTCAAAGATATAGAGGTAAATGAAAAGTTAAAATTTGTTGAGAAACCTCTTCAGATAGAAGATAGAAAGATCAAGTTTCTTAAACACAAGCGTTTAGTGCTTGTCAAAGTCAAGTGGGATTCGAAAAGAGGACCCGAATACACTTGGGAGCTGGAATCAGAAATGAAGCGAAAGTATCCTCACTTATTCCAGTAAATCTCGAGGACGAGATTTTAAATAAGGTGGGAAGGATGTAACAACTCTTATCAAAAGTCCTATTTATTATTTTATTTGGTCAAATAGGAAACCCTAATTGAGACCCCCAAGTGATCCTGCATAAACCCTAAAAATTTCAGAACAATCGGAATCAGGATCAGGACCCCTAAAACTCAGAGGGGGGGGGGGGGGGTAAACCCTAGTTGGTATTATCTTGACAGTTTTACGTGTAAAACGAATTTGCATGAACGACCAACTCACCTGAGCTACTGGGACACGGGACTACCCTATGATAGGGTAGTACCCCTCGCGCCACGTGACGACCCCTTGCGCCACACGAGGGGGTCGGTTTTTCAGATATAAATAGTAGACTTTGGCACTTGCAATTTCGCATTGGTTCGACGTAGAAATTCAATACGTACACTGAGATATAGCAGAAACAGTCCTAAAACACACACGATCACGAAACGCTGCCGCTATAACAGGGTAATAACTCGATCTCTTATACGATTCAATATCCGATCGATTGAAACTATCCAATGGATGTTTAAGTGCTGCCCACATTAGGGTTATGCTTTGTCATTCGTCGTAAATTCGATGGATGTTTAAGTATCGCACTTTGTCATTCTTTGTGAGGGTTTAATCTCGTGAGTTATCGTAAATGCTGTATTAGTTACTAACCTAGTTCGTGTGCATGTTGTTTAAATTTAGGTTAAAAGGCTAATCAGTAGGCTAAACTCTGCCCATATAAATCTGCAATGTGAGTCATTCTCTTTTTATCAAATATTTTACAATACTCCATTTTCAAATGTTATAATTACAGGGAGTAAGTCGTGGTTATTTTAATCACCGGCTAGTGGGATATTGTGCACATTACTAATTTTCACTGGTTAGGCTAATATATCCTAACAGTGATCGTCACTAGTTGGGTGACAGGACCCAATAGTGGTATGACCATCGTCACGCAATGTGACACGGCGCCAGATAAAAATAAGATAGAAGCCATTGTAATCACTCTTATGCTGTAATTGATAACTATGTGTCCTTTTATCAAAAGGAATGATTCACCAGTATTTCCCCGCTGACAAAATATTTTTAAAACATGTTTCAGGAGACCTGTTGTAAATCAAGGAAAAACGTGCTATGGAGCACTAACAAGCTTGAAGAGGTGGCTCAGTTAAAAATGAATAAACATGTTTTAATAAATCAGGGAATTTCCTAGTTAAATTCCTCTATTGTAAATTACGGGGTTTTATCCCAAATTATGGAATAAAATAATTGGGCATTTTGAGTTTTAAAAGATCCTGTTAAAAAATCTTCCGCTGTCGCATCACGGATACCACGGTTTCCTGTCCCGCGGCTCTCGACCGGGTCAAACCGGGGCTGGGGCCCTGACAGTGTACAAACTCCAAGACTTAGAAAGGTGAAAACCTTTAAACCTTAGAGAGTATGAAAATACCCTTTCGTGAGAGAGGGTGATCAATCCTCATATACCTTTAGGATCCAGGATATAGCCAATAGTTACGAAATTGTCAGCCACTTTTACATGAACTGGTCCCGCTACCTTGAACTATCCCTAGATAACTTGCGCTCCAGGTGGGGTGTTTAAACCCAATTCGTAAGAAAGGTGAATACCTTTAAACCTTTGAAGGGATTAGAATCCCTTATACGTGAGAGAGGGGGCCAATCCTCCAATCCTTCGAGATATCCTGAGCGTATATCCTGAAGCATATTCCGCAAAACAATCTTAAACTAAGGTGGGTGTTAGCTTGGCTAACACCCCTCCGATGCTTAAGTCAGTATTGGGTTCAAGATAATAAACAAATTCAAACATATTTAAAAGAGGTAGAATACATACCATTCTGAGATAGAAATTAAATTCTATTCTTACTTGAAATATAGCTTTAAGTGTATAGCATTCCATGATCTTGGTAGCATATCCCCTTCCATACTCCTGAGTCGGTATGCTCCTTTTCCTGATTCTGACTCAACCTCATATGGTCCTTCCCACTTTGGAGCCAACTTTCCATCGGCAGGATTAGTAGTATTTTGAAAAGCCTTTCTTAACACCCAATCACCAACTCGAAATCTTCTAGTCCTTATATTCTTGTTATATGCTCTGGATATCCTTTGTTGATATGCTGCCATCCTTAGCCTTGCTGTATCTCTTGTTTCGTCTACAGTGTCCAAGTCTTGACATAAAGCTTCAGGATTCTGCTCAGGATCCCGGAGTATAGATCTTGCCGTAGGTATCACCATTTCTGTTGGGATTAGTGCTTCTGCTCCAAATACCAAGGAAAACGGAGTCTGGCCAGTTGCATTTTTTACCGTTGTTCTATCAGCCCACAAAACAAAGGGTAGTTCTTCTGCCCATCTTCCCTTTATAGCTCCTAGTCTATTCTTCAAGTTGTTGACAATTATCTTGTTTGAGGATTCGGCTTGTCCATTTGCTTAAGGGTGTACCGGAGTAGATGTGATCATTTTGATTCCCCAACTTTTGCAAAAGTCAGTAGTTCTCTTGCTTATAAACTGAGATCCATTGTCACAAATGATTTCAGCTGGTACTCCAAACCTGGTCAGGATATTCCTCTTTATGAAGGATACTACTTCTTGGTCTCTAACTTGAACAAATGCTTCAGCTTCAACCCACTTAGAGACATAATCAGTCATTGCCAGCATAAAGACTTTTCCTCCTGGAGCTTTTGGTAATTTCCCTACTATGTCCATCCCCCATTTCATGAATGGCCATGGGGAAGCTATAGGATATAGTGGTTCAGCTGGTTGATGCAGTATGTTACTGTGCCTTTGACATGCATCACATCTTCGAGCATATTCTGTAGCATCTTTCTTCATTGTCGGCCAATAGTATCCCATTCTTAATACTTTCGAGAATAATGACCTGCCCCCAGTGTGGTTACCACAATCCCCTTCATGTATATCTTGGAGCACTTCCTTAGTTTCAGGATCCTTCAAGCATCTCAGGTATGGACCTGCAAGAGATTTCTTATACAAAACGTTATTTATAATGGTGAATCGTGATACCTTCATCCTGAATGCCTTAGGATTTTCGTCTTTAGGGATGTATTCTTCCTTAAGATATCTTATGATTGGAGCCATCCATGATTCATCATCCTTATCAGGATCACGACCAGGATCCTGGATGCTTGTTACCTCCTTATCCTGAGCTTTGAAGGGATCCACAGCAGGATACAGGATATGAAGTATTGGTATTTGGGTTCCCTCTGGCATCCTGACCGATGATCCTAAGTTTGCCAAGGCATCCGCTTCAGCATTATCTTCTCTTGGTACCTGTTCAAGTGTAAAAATATCGAAATATCCTGCTAATTTTTTGAGAATATCAAGGTACTCGATTAACTTCTTACCTTTAACTGCATAGGATCCATTAAAATGATTAGTGATTAACAAGGAGTCAACATATACTTGCAAATTCTTGATATTCATATTCTTAGCCAAGTCGAATCCTGCAATTAAAGCCTCATATTCTGCTTCATTATTAGTAGCAGGAAATTCACACCTAATAGCCTGGGGTAATATGTCCCCCTGTGGCGATTTTAGTAGTATTCCCAATCCTACTCCTCTAACATTAGATGCTCCATCAGTATATAATGTCCAGGATCCTGAGGATTCTCCTAACTGCTGGACTTCTAGGTCTACTTCATCCTGAATGTCACTACTGAAATTAGCCACAAAGTCAGCTAGAGCCTGTGATTTTATGGCATTTCTAGGTTCGTATACTAAGTCATAAGCACTTAATTTCACTAACCACTTAGCCATCCTGCCTGACATCTCAGGTTTCCTAAGCACATTTTTAACAGGATAATTGGTTTTAACATGTATCCTATGTGTCTCAAAGTAATGTCTAAGCTTTGTCGATGCCATAACTAGAGCCAATATTAACTTTTCTAAATGTGAATATCTAGTTTCAGCATCTAATAAACTTTTACTAACATAATAGACAGGATATTGCTGACCTTCATGATCCTTTATAAGGACGGCACTTACAGCATTCCCTGATACTGTGAGGTATAGGGACAGTGGTTCACCATTCTCAGGCTTCATCAATAGAGGTGCAGTTGAGAGATACTTCTTCAAATCCTGCAGGGCTGCGTTATGCTTCTCTTTCCATTCGAACTTCTTGTTTTTCTTCAGGATATCATAAAATTCTTTGCATTTTTCCGAGGATCTTGAAATAAATCTATTTAGTGCTGCCACTCGCCCTGTCAATCGTTGAACATCCTTCATGTTTGAAGGTGATTTGATATCCAAGATAGCTTTAATCTGCTCCAGGCTTGCCTCTATTCCCCTTTTAGTCACCATATATCCTAGAAACTTTCCTGCCCCACTCCGAAATGGCACTTAGCAGGATTTAGCTTCATGTTATACTGATCCAGGATATCAAATGCTCCCTTAATATCCTAGAGGTGATCCTCAGCCTTCTTAGATTTTACCACCATATCGTCAATGTATAACTCCATAGTGTCCCCCAGCTTGTCTTTAAACATCATGTTCACCAATCTCTGGTACGTTGCACCTGCATTTTTCAAACCAAAAGGCATAGCAGTGTAACAATAAATACCTGTTGGTGTCATGAAGGCAGTATCCTCCTGGTCCGAAGGTTCCATTTGAATCTGCTGAAATCCTGAGGATGCATCCATGAAGGTTAACATCTCATGGCCGGCAGTAGCATCCACCATTGCATCAATATGAGGAAGAGGAAATGGGTCTTTGGGACAAGCCTTGTTCAAGTCTGTGTAATCTACACAGACTCTCCATTTCCCATTTTTCTTCTGTACCACGACTACAATCGCTAGCCACCTTGGAAACTTGACTTCTCTGATCATTTTAGATTTCAATATCCTCTCTACTTCTTCCTGAATGATCACATTTCACTCCGGAGCAAACTTCCTCCTCTTTTGTTTGACAGGTTTAAATGATCTGTCAATACCGAGCTTATGTGTTATAATATCTTTGGAAATGCCTGGCATATCCTCGTGCTTCCACGCGAATGTCGACATCCTGCACTTCAAAAAGTTAGTTAACTGTTCTTCAATATCCGGAGGGATATTGGTTCCTACGAGCACCGAGATATCCGGATTATCCTGATCTAGGATAACTTTCTTCATATCCTGCTCTGAAGCCTCCACGATATCCTGGGCCCGCATCTTTAATTGCTACGCTGCATTAGGCTTGGTTGAGGATTTCATTGAGGATGAGTAACATTCCTTCGCCTCCTGCTGATCACTATCAACCTTGACAACTCCCCAATGGGTAGGGATCTTGATGCATTGATGATAAGTTGATGGCACAGCCTTCATATCATGGATCCATGGCCTGCCCAGTATGATGTTATAGCAGGATAGGGAGTCCATCACACAGAAACGTTGTATTGAGTTGACCCCTTCAACATATACCGGTAGCTTTATCTCTCCCACTGTGTTCCTAGCCTCTCCACTGAATCCAACAAGCACAGTGGATTTCGAAGTGATATCCATTGGAGATACATTCATTCTTTTCAAAGTTTCTAGTTGGATTATGTTGACGGAGCTGCCATTATCTACCAATATCCTGCGTACAAAATGGTTAGCCACATATAATGTTATTACCAGAGCATCATGGTGAGGATCCTGGACAGTATCCCTGTCATCACTGTCAAATGTGATCACTTTATCAGTTGTGAGGGTAGTCATCCTGGCTGGTTTATCTCCCCTTTCGGCCTTAGCTTCCTTTGCATGTCTCTTGGCCGCAGAATACGAAGTCCCACAAATGTCGGATCCTCCTGAAATAAAGTTAATTATCTTGGCATCCGCAGGAGGTGATGCTACTCGTTCAGGATCCTTCTTAGTATCCTGACCCTTATTCTTCTTTCTTCCTAGGAGATCCTTCAGATATCCCTTGCTTAGAAGATAACTTATTTCTTTTCTTAGAGCAATGCAATCCTCAGTTACATGTCCGAAATCTTCATGGAAGGCACATCATTTGGACTTATCCTTCCAATCAGCTTTTTGTTGATTCTTTCGAGGCCACCTGGCTTTGTCTCCCAGACCCTGCATAGCATACATCAGTTCAGATATGTTAACAGAAAAGCAATATTCAGATAATTCAGGATACTCCTCAGGATCCTCATCTTCAACAGCATTCACTCTCTTGCTGTCATTTCTGCCATACGGCTTAGAGCGATATGGCTTAAACGATGATTCTGACTTCCTATTGGTTGACTCATAAGTGGTGGACGAGTTCATCCTCTCTTGCATCTTCTTGTCATCCTCCAGTTGAATATATCTTAGTGCCCTATTTCGAGCTTCGTCCAAGTTCCTGCATGGGTTCATTACAAGATCTTGGTAAAACTGAGAATCTTTTTGCAGCCCCATCTTGAAAGCTTGCACAGCTGTTGCAACATCAAGATGTGGAATATCTAAGGATTCTCGGCTAAACTTGTTCACATAATCTCTTAAGGATTCCTGAGGTCCTTGAGTTATCCTGTAGAGGTCACTTGTTAGTTTTTCAAAATTTCGACTGCAAGAAAATTGACCATTAAATAAATTTACTAAGTGAGCAAATGATGTAATCGAATGAGGAGGAACGTTTAAGAGCCATTTTAAGGTTGATCCTGTTAAGGTAGAACCAAAACCCTTGCATAGGCATGCTTCCTTGAGGTCTGGAGGGATAGGGTTGATCTCCATTCTTTCCCTATACTGGGCAATATGCTCTTCAGGATCCGTAGTCCCATCATAGAGCTTCATGTTGGGGGTTTGAAATCTTTTTGGGATTTCAGCATCACAGATAGGATATGCAAAGCGAGATATCCTGTGGCTGTCTTGGGACACCTCCGGAATTGGCTGGACCACTCCAGGTACACTGGATATCATGTCCTTCAATTTTTGAAGCTCCCTAGTAAATGTCGACGTCATACCTGCATCCTGCAAAGATCCACTATTGTTAGTAGCAAGAATATTATTATTATTTGACATGTTACCGGTCTGAGGATTCTGGCCATCTCCTGAAGCATATCCTGAGCTCCTCACAGTTGACATCCTGACTGAAGAGGGTATTTCAGGAGTATGATTCTGAGAATTGCTAGGCACGATATTTCCCCTGTTATCCTCAGTATATACGGCCGAGCTGAAGTTCAAAGTTCTGGGCTGTAAAGGAGTGACAATATCCTCAGCTGGCCTGCTTGAACTAGATTTCAAGAGTTGTATTTCTCTCATCAGCATTTGGTTTGTTTCCTGTTGCTGCCTCATCTGTTCCTGTATACTACCAAATAAGGTTAGAATTTCATCATTAGAAGCCAAAACAGGAGCAGATCCCTGAGTGCTCCAAGTAGGGATAACATCACGAGCCACATGACTTTCAGTTCCTTGTGAAGAGGTTTGCATTCTCGGAGGAGGTGGTGGAAGTAGCAAACCAACTATTACAAAGGTTGTAGCAGACACGGTGGAGGAGCTCATGTTTGATCTTGAGGCCATTGTAAATAATGTGGTAAAAAGTTTTGAGAATAGAAAACCAAGTAACGATTTTACAAAGGTTTTTAGCAAAGATAGCACCACTTGCCCCACGGTGGGCGCCAAATTGTTTTGGTCAAAAATTACCGAAGCAATTAAGTGATCAAATTAGTTAAGTGAGGTAGTGTGCTAGAAATGTGTGTTGAAAATATGCTGATTAAGTTGTTTGTAAAAATAGTTTTCAGGATACGGCTCAGGATATTGAGCTGTATCTACGATCAAACTATGAGCAAAAAGTAAAGGGGGTGACACGAGATATACGAGGAAAGCCCTTGATCAATCTAGATCGCCAGCACAAAACCTCGGGAGCTGACTATCGCAGCTGCCTTGTTCTTCTTATTGCTTTAAACGTCAGGATACAGTGCAGGATATTGATCAGATCACTAAGTGTTACAATGTTTTTTTGTGAAAATGAAAGTTGCGAGAGAGTAAGTGTGAGAGAGTAGTGAGTGTAGTTGTGATGTTTGTAGGATCGTTTTGTGACCCGAACGAGTCGTTCAGAAGAGATAAAACAGTTTCAGATGCGGAAAATAAGAAACTGACGATGAAACAACTTGTTTATCACTTTAATCCTCTTGTGTATTGATATAACAGTGTGTACAGTCGAAAAGTATACCGGCAGCACTTCGGTATCACTCTGAGACAATTGTTACAAATGAAAAGACAAAATGCCTATTTATAGTATACATGATTTCGCTTGAAACCTGACAACTTAATTCAAGCGAAATCCACTAAAGAACTATTCAAGCGAAATCCATGCATTTGACTTTGAAGCGAAACCGACGAAAACAAACATTCTGATTTCATGATTTGAAACTTGCTTTGTCTTTTGTGATGATGTCACTCTGATGTCATTTTCATGATGTCATCAATGAGTATGATGACATCATGTCTTGATCAAAACCGCAACGGAACTAAGACTCGATATAAGACGAAGACGACAGATGTGTGCACCAACAGACTCCCCCTCAGATGTTGACGAGTCTCACATGTCGAGTCTTTGCATCTTCAGTCTTAATCAGTCTTTGAGCTTCATTCTTTCTCTCAAAATTAACAGACTCCTCCTTGCAATGTGCTGGTATTCCGTTAGTTCTTCAGCATCATCTGCTTCAGGATCTTTGTCTGGCTTTCTTTGTCTTCAGAATCTTAAACCTGGCACTCTATAGAATCTTCAATTTCCAGAATCGAAACTTGGCTATTCCTGCACATTCTTAACCCAGAAATGAATTTCTAAATTTAACAATTTAAATGCACCAACATTCTGATATAATCAGATGACTCCCTCTCATAAACATAAGCATCAACAATCACTCTCCCTCAGATCACAAACTCATGATGAACCACTTGAAGATTTAAAAAAAATACATTTTGACATTTCAAAACACACTCCCCCTCACAACAATGTCATCATGTTTAGCACTTGGAATTTTGAAAATCAGCTTTCCAACATCAGTTGTCGAAAATCTTTTTGACTTTTTCAAAAGTTTATGCTAAAACACACTGAAAATCTTTTTGTATTTTTGAAATAAACAACAAAATGCAGTAAAGAAATATTTACAGACAATATTTTTGTGAGTTCGTGCAAGAGGATCATATCAGTTTATGAGACGTCACAAGTACCGTTGAGCTTAGTTACACTTTAAGAATTAAACAATTCACATAGATTGCCAATATACTGATCCACTTAAATTTTCACACAAATTTCAACTGATTCAGGATATGAGTTAGATGTTTTAAATACTTAAACTCATTCATGTGTCCCACCTCTTGAATATACTCCCGTATCCAGATCCCAATATTCAGTCTTACAGGTGAGTATACCACAGATGATATCTGTCAGGGGAATAAATTATAGTACGAGGGCCGTGAGAGCTCAGGTCGATCTTTCGATACGCAGAGAGATGACGGCTTCGACTTTCTGTGGGTCCCCTTTAGAGGATCTTTTGATTACAACAGCAATGATTATCAATTTTATTGTTTCATCAATTTGCTGAGGGCTGCGCTATATTTCAAGCAAGCGGAAAGTATTCTCCGGGGACTAGGCCATTGCTTCCGCAAAATCAGAAGTCCCGGGATAATACCCCAGATATCACTGAGCATAAAGACCTAGTATCTCAGAAAGAGGGACCTTTCAAACAAGATTTCAGGGGTTACCTATATATCCAAGTAGTGTTCCCCACGAAATAAGCAAGTTTGAATTTATGTTTATATCCCGAAAAAGTTTACTAAATGTGTAAAAACCTATCGGCATATCATCAGTGAGACTGTTTAACACTATTTAAACATTACATTTCTTTAGCATACTGTGACTGTCTACTGATGTACTATCATTTCCTCTTCTTTGACACTAAAACTCATTTTTGATTTTATCATGTTTTTGGCTTTTTCAAATTTTCTAATGTTTTTGGATTTTCTGAAAACTTCTACTCCCCCTAAAATGCAAATACATTTTAGGAAATTTGAAAATAAACTATACAATAAAGTGACAACCGATATCAAATCGCTTCAAATCGCCATCCACTTGGCATAAACAATCAGAACTCCCCCTTTCACAAAACTATTTTCTCATAATGATTTCAAAACACTTAAGTTTGTTTTAATCAGAATGATTTTTCCGGAAAATAAGTTTTGTTGGTTTTACCACTTGTAAAGTTAGGGGTTTGGTTCATCATTTTGTCCATTCAATCTCTTATATGTGGATTACATCAAGTTCAAACTAATGACCTTGAGTAATCACTTTGTCAGAATCAACCTCTCACCACTTTGTAAGAATATCCAAAAACATATAATCACATGTAGGAATAAAACATCTACACAAACCATTTTACCAAACAAAATGCCGATTCCTGCTTCGCACTTACCAACCTGGAAGCTCCGACAAGTCACACTCATCCTGTAACAATTAAACACATTTAAAAATCTTTCACAAAATCTATCTTAACAAGAATGATGCCGATTCCTGATCCACGATTACAAACTTGGGATCTCCGGCAAAGTCCTAAGACTTCAAGGGAAACTGACTTCCATCCAAGTCTTTTCAGACTTGATGGCTTTCAGTTCTTGCACAGTAGGGTTGTATGTTGCCTTTTTAGTTGCATAAAAATCTTTAACCCCCTTAACTTTCCCATTCAACATTTTTCCAAAAATTTTCTTAACACTTCCATTGAATGTTTTCTCGACATCAAACTTAGTTTTCTCTGTGTAAAACTGATTCGAAATATCAACCTTACCAACTTTCTGTTTAACTTCTTCAAATTTCAGTGATGGAAACTCATCATCATTCACTGAAATTTTCATCTCAACCTGTGGCTCTTCTGGCTTTGTGGAACCAGATTCATCGCCGACTTTCTCATCATCTTTCTTAACAACCCACACTTGGTTGTCTTTTGCATTCTTTTTGTAAAAATTCTTTTTAGAACATTCACCAACCTCATAAGTTGAGTTTTAAAAAATTTTAAAATTTTCAATTGGTGGTTCAACATCAACAACTTTCTCTTTCAATTTCTGAGAAACTCCCTGTTTTGTTTTGGCATTTTTCTGACAGTTCCATGCAATGTGACCAGTTTCATTGCACTTGTAACAGGTACGAGTCTCTCTTTGATAAAACAATTCAGTTCCATTCTTCTTCTTTTCAGCAAGAAACTCTTGATTTGACTGTCCCCAGAATGGTTTCTTCTGTTCCTCTTCTGCACTTCCACCTGACACAAATTCTGTTTCTGTTTTAGAATTTTTCAAATTTTTATGGTTTTCTGGTGGAATAAATCCAAGACCTTTCTTTTTGTAGCTACGATTTTGGTTTTGTTTCTTTTGAAAATCAGAACCAGAATTGTAACCCTTTTTCTTGTTTAACCGTTGTTGAACTCTTGAAGTGTACTTTTTAGGTTTTTCAGTAAGATTTAAATCTTTTATTTCAGAAATATTAATTTCTGTCATTTTGAAAACCTTTTTGATCATATCAAAACGAACACTTCTTATTGGAAACTCTTTGTCAGAGTATAATTTTTCCGAATCATTTAAAGTGTATGCAACTTCAAATGTTTCATCATCCAAATTTGCTTTCGATAACAAAAATTCTTTACTATAAGACCGTTTAACCGACGACTTTGGACTGTTGACTGACGAATTTGACCCTCCAGACTCAGACTCAAACTTTGACTCAGAATCCTCCTCAGTATCCAACACCTGATCGACCACCTTTTTAATTAACTCAGACTCATGATCAGTATCAGACGAGGTAAACGTGACATCAATGTTATCTGGTAAAACGTCAGTTGTGTCGGTTTTTAGCTTTATATTGACTGCTTTTTCAAGTTGCTCCTCGTTTGGTTTTCTAGGAGAGTACCCTTCCCAAATTGGAGGCGGACACTTGTAATAGCTAACAGTCGGTTTCTTACCACAATCTTTCTTCTTCTTTTGCTTCTCATCTTGAAAAACTTCCATACCTGCAACAGTTGGGTAAATACGATCAATGAGATAATCAGAACTAGAATAACTTTGTAATAAACGTCTAATTCTCTCATTCTCAATCTTCTCTGTCTCCAACTCTTGCTTCCATTTAGCACTTTCTTCGATGTAAAAGTTGATGGCTTTCTGTTTTGTCATCATCACAGCATTCATCATCGTAAGTTCTTGTTCTCTTTCTGAATTTGTCTTTTGGAGACCAGTTACTGTTTTGTTCAAGACATCATAAGATTCTTTCACATAATTGAGATTGAACAGTAACTGCTCTTTCTTCTTCTCATACTCAGCGATTATCTCGTCTTTTGTTGCACATTCCTTGCAAGCTTCCAAACACTTCTCGCAAGGTTTTACAACTTCAACAATCTTCTCAATCTCAATTGTCTTTACCACTTCAACCACTTTTTCTTCTTCAATCACCTTCTTAGCTTCAGTCATCTTTTCTCCAGCAACAACTTTAACTTCTTCAGTTTGAACAATTTCATCCTTTTCAGCATCACTTTTAGTTTTCAAATCCTTTTGTTCTTTTGCAGCTCGTTTCTCTTTCATCTTCTCCAAGCGATCTGCAAAATAGAAATGAAAACTTTCAGGAGAAAGATGAGATTTTGCAACATTTATATGTTTTTCTTCCTCATCATCACTGCTATTATCAACCGGTGACTGATCAAACTGTACAGATTTTTCAGAATCAGCATCTGATACACCAGAATCAGACGGTGTTTGATCAAATACAACTTCTTTTTCTGAATTAACATCATTTTGCACACTCTCTTCTGCACTTAGTGAATCTTCATCAGCACTTTCTGAGCTTTCTTCAGATGTAACAGACTGTTCCTTCACACTTTTCACTGTCTCACCAATAGATTTCATCCATGTGGCGAACATGTCTGGTTCTCTAACAATCTTTGCAATGAAAGCTTTGAAATCACCCTTTTCATCAACAAACATATCCCAACTGAAACCTTCAGGTAGTCTCTCATCATCTTGATCGACTATGCATGCTTTGCTATCAGAAGATATATAGTTGCTCCAGTTGAAATCTACCAAACATCCTCTCTTTGAATCCTCAATCTTTCTACCATGAGCCGTTTGTGAGTCTTGTGACTGACCAACTTGCTGATAAATGGCTTTTCGGTAGTAATCGTCTTTTCCGAACGGATTCTGAGCTCCACTAGCTTCCCTGTTTTTGCACTCCCGCTTGAAATGACCTTTCTCCCTGCATCGAAAACAAGTAACTTTAGATTTATCAAAACCTAAAGTAGATACATGAGCATCAAGAAAGTCATTTCTCCCGGTAATCGTTTTGAATTTTTCAGCACGTCTAAGAACACTAGCAAGACACCATTTAATGTCCATCAGTTCCATCTCTTCGGCGTCTATCTGATCGTAATCCTCTTTGGTGAGCATAGGATTTCCGATCCGACCTGCAACTAGACCTTCATACGATAACAACACAGAACCAAGTAGAGCCATGTGATCTTTAGCAGTATCTTCTGAAAAACTTTGACCTTCTGGAAGATTTAGAGCGATGTTGCACTGAATCACATAACCATTTCCTGTTTTTGTGCTTTGGGACTGAAAGCTTTCTGATGAACTCTTTGGATTGACACTTGGATATAATGAGAAACCACTGCTGCTTTTGTTTGAACTTTGATCAATCTTTTCTGTAGAATCCCCAGCACTATACGCAGTCTGGATTTTCGGACTTCTCTCAGTTTCTGAAACCGGAACACTTCCTTTATAATACATTTTTACATCCTGTTGACCACTTGGACTGTTCATTCTCGTGATCTTTTGCTGTTCCAAATCTTGACCCTCAATCTTTTCAATAAACTCACCAATTGATAACCCATCATAAACCCCTGTGTTTTTCAGAATCATCAAATAAGTTCCCCACTCTTTTTGCGGTAACGCATCAGCTAATTTGTCTACCCACTCTTCAGACTCCTTTTCTATACTAAGCATTGACATAGATCGCACAAGGTGACAGTATCTTTCAATCAGCTTCTTTGTGTCTTCACCTGGTAGACTGCTGAACAGATCAAATTCTTTCTTTAACAGTGCCTTCTTGCTTTTAATCATTTTCTCGCTACCCTCAAATTTGACTTTAAGTGCATCCCAGATTGACTTTGAAGTTTTGTCATGCTGAAGCAGTATGAAAATGTCTTCTTTGATAGCTTGTTGAAGTAGACTAATCATCATCTTTTCAGATCTATACATATCACGTTCTTCATTACTAAATTCATGTATTTTTTTATTAACTTTCAAATCAGTCTGTGGCAAAACATATTTCTTCAAAATACATTCCCATGACCTAAGATGGTTAGCCTGAACCCAGTTTTCGAATCTATCTTTCCACCCATAGTATTCTTCGATACTCATCAATTTCGGGGGCTTTTGGGTGGTTCCCGTCTCGTTTTCCAAATTCATGTTCTGAGCAATAGTAGATGGACCAGACGGTGTTGCAAATGCATTGTAGAACTCGGTATCCATGACTCGGAATCAAAGAATTTCTCAAACAATCTTTCACACGAACTGATTCTCCTCGTAACACAATAATACCTGAAACAGATAAACAAACAATCAGTTTAAAAACTTATCGATTAACAGAATAAAACTGGTACTCGAACTGGTGATAATTCTGTTTGGACTGAAGGTTGACACACTGTGCGGACTGAACGTTGACACACTGTGCGGACTGCTATGACCCGGATCAACAACCGACCTGACTAAACCACACAACCAGAAAGAGTTCGAATTCAAACAAACTGAAACGTCTCTTGTGAACTTTAATCAACACAGTTGGGCTGTAAATGATGTAGAAACTTGGGCTGATGACTTTATAATGTTGAAAACTTGGGCCTTATGATATGAATATAATCACATGGATTGATGAAAGATGCTGACACACGGCAATTAAAAAATTTCTATTGTACCGATGTATTTCACTATCTTTAATCACATGTAAACTTTACTTGAATATGTCAGACAATCTCGTGAATATGTCCTTTTATAAAAGCTAACAATTAATTTTTTATTTCATGCAAACTACTATGACCAAACACATGCACATGTAAACTGACACAATTACAATTCAATTTTCAAGATATGAAATGACAATATCACATGAAATAACAAATGATTCTGAACATCTCGTACATACTGACACAAGAACTCGTGATATCTTGTTCCAACTAATCAATGACCTGACATCCTCGATTCTTCCTAAATGCTCATTGAACCTCAAAACCACTAAACCGACAATTTTAATTGAAACTTATTTCAATTTGACCGCTAACTTCTCATGGAAATCTTATTCTTTGATTTTATCACAACTCACATGCAACTTTGATTTTTTCGATAAACATCAAACATAAACAATCAATGTTCACATGAAAATCTATTCTATAAATCTCGGGACTATGTAACTTGACTTAATAGCCGACAACTAATAATACTCAACAACAATTTCCGATAAAATGAATGAATCGGTGCACCAGTTCATGTGATTTGTAAGTTCAAGACAACCTCTTTTTAATGTTTCAATATCTCGATCACATGCAATTCTTGAACTAATCACTCACATGCAAACTGACAATCTCGATATATGTATCACACAACTCGATGTACACAGTCAACTTATTTCAAGCGAAATCCACACGAAGCGAAATCCTCGATTTCGCTTCAAACTCTCACTTTTTTCAAGCGAAATCCAACATGATATCAGCAAATAACGATCTGATTTTGGTCCGATTGAACAAGATTTAAGCCAATTTTAGATCTGAAACTCTCAAGGGTTTGTTAAAACATGTTTACGCACATTATGTGAGAATTTGAGCCGATTTTATCCGTAAAAAATTTAATTTTTTAGAAAGAATGGTGTAGACACAGAAAAAAAATGATGAAAACGAGCTGTTTTTGCGAAATCTCTTCCTCCTGAGCTCTGATACCACTTGTAGGATCGTTTTGTGACCCGAACGAGTCGTTCAGAAGAGATAAAACAGTTTCAGATGCGAAAAATAAGAAACTGACGATGAAACAGCTTGTTTATCACTTTAATCCTCTTGTGTATTGATATAACAGTGTGTACAGTCGAAAAGTATACCGGCAGCACTTCGGTATCACTCTGAGACAATTGTTACAAATGAAAAGACAAAATGCCTATTTATAGTATACATGATTTCGCTTGAAACCTGACAACTTAATTCAAGTGACATCCACTAAAGAACTATTCAAGCGAAATCCATGCATTTGACTTTGAAGCGAAACCGACGAAAACAAACATTCTGATTTCATGATTTGAAACTTGCTTTGTCTTTTGTGATGATGTCACTCTGATGTCATTTTCATGATGTCATCAATGAGTATGATGACATCATGTCTTGATCAAAACCGCAACGGAACTAAGACTCGATATAAGACGAAGACGACAGATGTGTGCACCAACAATGTTGTCACACCCCGATATTTCCACACTTTACCGGTGGGCCCGGTAGGGGAGTAATGTGACGTGGTTGGTAACATCATAGTCAAACAACACAATATTTAAATGCACAGCGGAAGCAAAAGATAAATATATTACAATCCGAATATAAAGTAATATCCAAGTATTACAAACGGAACGTAAAGGATCCACAGGCGGATCTTAAAACAACAAAAGAAATTTTCAGACTAATGGCTTATGTGGAGGAGTTGCAAAGTCCTCATCTAACAAGTCCTGAGCAGCTTCCAGCCTATTACGTACTTGTACCTGTCACTTAGACTTTGGAAAATACGTCAGTTTTCACTGGTAAATACACTCAACTGACTCATTTGAAAAGAGTTTGTAAATTGGTTTGAATGCACTTCGGCACAAAATATGTTGACACATTTATTAAAATGCACAAGGCAAAATTAATCTTTTATACTTGGGACAAACTATATCTCATGTTATCAGTTTTACATAACTTGCTCTACATACGGGGCCCGGTTCTATGTCGGTTCAAGATTAACCGACACACCACTATTCCCTTATTGGGTATAATTAATTAATAAACATATGGCATCTGTCAGGTGTATGCCTACACCCCGTGCTTAGGTCGTGGCCATTGCATTTAATGAGTCAAGGATATCCAGGACACGGTAGCATTAACCCCCAATGTTTCAGTCAAGCAATACGAATTAAAAACAGGTTATTTGGATTTCCCGACTCATTGGTCTTCGAATCCCATACCTGACCATGCGGTAATTATATTACCGTATCCCAAGCCCGTAATAGGGAAAATAAGTTAAGAGTATTTACCTGAGCTAGCTCCTGTCTTAAATAGCAAGAATTATAATACTCAGCCGTATTCACTTAAGTAAGCGTAGGTACAATTTACCGGAAGGCTCTAGTCTGGAATGATGATATAAATAACCAATTAGAATACTAACGGGTCTTTAATTAAGCCTAAACTTAGACCGGTTAGTTTTAAGAAAATATACGGTTCAAACGCATGATAAAGAGAAGACCGGAATAGAATGTGATTTAGACCCGACAAGTTTGAAGACTTGTATAATATGGGTAATCTAAACACATTCTGGATTTTGAGATAAAACCGATAAGGTTTGACCCGTGTCGGCTAATTTGTATAAACTAGTTACATAAACCGAACCGAACGCGCATGAAGCGTAACGGGTAACCATAAGAGTCCTAAACAGGTTTCCTAAGTTAACATGCCTTAAATATGTTGTGATATCAGTAGGATACCTTCCATTATGCCCAAAATGAGTTTAATCTCATATTAAGCCCCTTAGGGGTATTTTGATCATTTTAAAGATTATAAAAGGGATCAATTAAGCTTCTGTGATCCGGGTTTGAATAAATCAGTAAAATAGTTTATTTTAACTTGGTATATCAGTTGGTGTTAAGTCCTATGTGGCAAAATGGTTTTAAACCCTTACTATGCGCTTAATACGCGTATAACGCCATTTTAAGCGATTTACGGGTTAAAATAGTATTCTGAGTTTCCAGGTTAGTTTACAAGGTTCAAAACACTTCATTTATTATTTATCAGTAGCAATTGGATTGGTAGCAAAAGGACTTGTAAAACTCATTTTATGGCCGAAAAGGGTATAATCGGTATTTACCGAATCAAGGTACTAATCCTAGCTTATGATCAGTTTAAAAATAATTAAAAATCTTCAAAAATCCCAAAATATTATATTACATCAGTGGGTAAAAGGTTTGGTGTCAAAAATCGGGTTTAGATAGGCTTTACGCTAATGACGCCGTTTAATTAATAAAAGTGTTTATAATTACGTCATTAAGCATAACTCCTAATCTAGACTTCCGATTGACGTGAAAATTTACTCACATGTTCAATAATTAGTAACAAAGACTTTTGTACTTTCACATCTTCAAAAATCTCGTTTTATGAACATAAGGGCAATATGGTCAACATTTGGCAATTTAACGGAAACATGCAACGAATTGGACAATCAAGGTAACAACCACAGAGGTTTATACTAACATGTTACAAGGTCCTAATGGAACTTTAAGGCATGTCTAAACCTATCAAAACCGGGTCAGAATCGAGGTCAAAGCAGAAAGTCAAACTATGCGACTTTCGGCTCCGAATCGATTCAAAACAGAGAGTTGTCGAATCAAACAAGCTTAGACAAGTTATTATACTTATTTTCAAGTTATATGAATGATAAAACAGATTACACGCCTTCTGTATCGTTAATTATGCATTTAATGGTTCTGTTGAGTTTTTCGGAAGAAGTTTGACTCAACAAACGACATAGTTAGAACGGTTATCAGTGGGTGCCCTTTTAGGGGTTAATTGCCCACCTAATTACCAACTTATAACAACTTTCGTTTCGAAAAAACCCTGGACCGTTTGTGATTTATCGCTAAGTCAAACCGTAATTACGACGGTTTGACTTCTAGGCTATAAACTAATCAAGACTTAATTAAGAAGGGTCAAGGGTACTTACACGTGTCTAATGTTGATTAGGAAGGTCTTGGGATCTGCTTTTATGCTCCAGAAATGATCAGGAAGTGAATGCAAGAATGTTTGCAACTTATGAACTTTATATAAGAACTTTGATCTTCATAGATTGTTGCCATGCAAGGCTACCAATGCTCAAGGATGAATACATGTGTCCCCTATAGCCTCAAAACCATGATAGGAAGCCCATTGTATTGCAACAAGTCGATTTAAGTCGGTTAACAACCCAAAACAGCCACCTGTGGGTTTTTCTGTCGCTGGGCACTGCTTGCGCACCGTAACAAATATTTGTTGCGGTGCGCAAGCCTTCATCAGGCTTGTCATTTTTGCATTTTTGGTCCCTAGTCCCCCGAAACATCGCTTTCTCATTGTTTCTTGCATTTTGAGGCTTTAGTATTGACATATGGGGGCTTTAAAACTTATAACCACTTTGTGAAGTCCTCGGCCACTTCGGGTTTACCCGAAAAACCCTAAATTTCAACGTTGACGTTTCTAACCCCTCGCACACGAATTTCATCATAACTTTGTCATACGATAACGAAACTTGGTGATATTTTTATGGTGCAATCTAGTGAGCATAATTAATCGTTACAAGGCTTCGGGTTTGCTAAAAGGTCACTCAGAGGTATATCTTAACATGGTGACACATTTAACCCCTGTAGTTTGTAATCTCTCACTTTCTTTCACAATTCGTTTCGTATGATCCATGATCCATTCGTTTAAGGTTATTAACATCATGTAGGGTTATTGTAAAGTATATTTATTCATTGTTGACATTTTGAACCCTTATCTTTACATAGTTTCATTGTTTGTCAACTTTAGTCCCTCGAAAGTATTCTTTCACACGTTCAAAAGTTATGACACGTGTCAACACATTATAGGACGTAAATTTTCGAGGTGTTACATCCTCACCCCCTTAAAAGAAATCTCGACCTCGAGATTTGTTAAAATGTTGGAAGTACTCTTTGTCGCATAATGGACTTAACTTTTATAATATATTTGGAGTCTTTCCAAGCTCCCATAGTGACTCCTATATTAGGTACATGTATCCTTTTTGAGCTTCTTAACCTGTCGATCCTCAATCGATACAAGATGTTCATCACATCATAAATCCGCATACCTTATTGTGATAGTGCTTCTTGACTTATTGGCGAAACACCCCTTCAGTCACTAGTGTGCAATGTATTGCGAGCTCCGCCAAACTCCTTAAATAGGTTTTAGCTTATAAGCTACTTGATCTGGGTACATCCGATTTCCTTCGGATGATTCTATATGTTCAGAGTTTAACTAGCCTGATAATTTAACAAATTTGGTACACCCTTCCTGGGTGATACCTTTTGTTGAACCTTATTCCTTAACAAGAATTTAGAAGGTTTGTTATTTTCATTAATCCTTGAATTTTCTGCCGAATAGTGGCATCTTACTGATGTTTATGAATTTGTGTGATCTTATTTGTTGTTTCCAATACAACTTTCAGATTCTGATAAGTGGACTTCCCAAAGTCTCGTTCATCCCACGGATGTTTTAATATTTCATTTATACAAGGTTTCCAAAAGAGCCACCTTGATACTTATATAGCAACTATTATGGAAAAGCTTATCTTAAGGTGAGATGGTTGTTCCAACCATTGCCTAACTAATCTCAAAGAATAGTTATTCCTTACAGCTAGTCGAACAAGTCGACGATCCTGGGCAGCAAATGGCGATTCTTAAGTGTGCCTAAATAGGGTTGCGGTAATCAATGCATAAGCAAGATGAACCGTCTTTCTTATTTACTAAAAATCAGAGTTCTTAGAACTTTGAATTTTGGCTTTATGAAACCTTCTCTAAAAACTTATTGATTTGGCTCTTAGTTCTTCCTATTTCGTTGGTACCAACAGATATAAGACTCTTACAATAATTGCAGCCCTAAGCGGGATGTTTGTCCTAACATCCTCTTGCCTCTCAAGAGGTAAACAGGGTAGTTCTTATAAAGAAGCTAATTATGACACACAGAGATGTCAGAGATTTCCGCATTCTCAGGCTTTGGCTCATCTATCGCTGTCGGTGTCAGATAAATGACACATTCTCTTTACCATAGCAAAGATGCCCTAAGTAGAGATACTTATAAGGACATTTTTATACTGGATATCTTCTTTGAATACTACTTGTCGACTTTAGTACAATATGACCATTGGGATATCTCAGGGGTTCCATGCATTAAACCTCCATACTGATCAGGCATGGAAGCAATCTATGGGACACACTAGGATACGCCAATCCTCATATGGCACTCTTATCAAACATAAGTTGGCATTCGCAGGCGATATAAAATAATGAGAAAAATAATAAAATAAAGTAATATATATTGTCGTACTCTTTTTGGGGAAGAGTACTCCAGATTCTTATGAAAGGATTTTCTCCGAGGATAGGAGAGAGGGTCTTTAAAAATTCCTTTGGTAAATTATACCTTATAGTTAATATCTGGAGTTCTTATGAATGAAATCAAGAGTTTGCTAAGCTTATGGTTTGCTAAAGGTTTATTATCCCTTGCATTAATTATGGAAATACTTAGCAGACACTATCAATGCTAAATGGTAAGGGACGTACCTAATGCTATTATCGATGTGCACTGTCTCTGGCATTCAACCGGTAGTCCAGGCATTTCCTTTCTTATCCTTCACAGACTTAGCTGCTCCTCTCTTGGCAGCCTTAGGGCAATTAGTACTGATGTGCCCCTTTTTACCACAGCTGAAACAGTTTGCATCTATTATGTCCCTACATTCGTGGGACTGGTGGCCAGCTCTTTTACAGATGCCACATTGCTTTACCTTTTTGTTTAATCGACACTGTCCCCAACGTCTTTTATTGCAGGTTTTGCATGTAGGCTTTTTGTTGGAATCCTGTTGGTTATTGTTGAACTCGGATTTGCTCTTCTTAGGATTCTGAGAGTTATCCTCCTCCCTTTGTCTTTTTTCATTAGTTTCATTCTTGAGCGACTTTTGTCTCACTATATCTAGAGTGAGAGACAAGGATAGATCTACAGCTGATCTGTAGTTGACTGGCCTTGAAGCCTTAACATTCCCTTTTATTTCTGGTGCCAAACCACCGATGAAACGTGCAATGCGTTTTGGTTCCGGGGTAATTAAATAGGGTACCAGTCTGGATAGGGAGTTGAAGTCGGTAACATATTGCTTACAATTTAGGTTTTTCATTGTGAGAGTCAGAAAATCTGTCTCCACCTTTTCCACTTCGTGTTGTGGACAGTAGTTCTCTTTGATAAGGTCCACAAACTTGGACCATCCCATATGGTATAGGGGAATTTTTCCAGTGGACTGCATCATGGACCTCCACCATATAAGAGCCTCTCCCTTAAAAGATTGTGAAACAAATTTTACTACGTCCTTATCAGCACAATCGCTGATGTCCACAACCGTTTCCATTTCCTCAAGCCATTCCATAGCATCAATTGCTCCTTTTTCGCCATTGAAATCTCTGGGTTTGCATGAGACGAAATATTTGTAGGTGCACCCGCCTTCAGTTGAACGGGGCTTATCATAGAGTACTAACTCCTGAGGTTCGCTCTTTTCATCAGAAGAGTGAACGGAGCTCTCCTTACGAGCTGATGTATGTGTTTCCGTATGGACCTTTGAGTGAGTGACACTCGGTTCCTTTTTGTTCTCAAGGATCTTATCCACAACTTCACTAACTGCTGCTCTAATCAAGGCCTGAAGAGTAGTGCCATTAACATTTATATTTATATTTGCATCCTTGTTTTTAGCCGCAGTACTGCTGTGTGCTTCGTCGGAAACCTCCATTCTGGAGCTTTGGTACTAAACACCAAAAATAACATATGCTTAGATACAAAATAGTATGGAATCATCGTACTGGATGATTTATAAATCATGGTATTATTAAATCATAATGGCTGTTAGGTTTATAACTCCCTTATAGTTTGCTACTAGAAAATATGTCAATTATATTTAGCCTAGGTCAAAAAGGACCATCAATTGTGTTTAAGGTTTGGACAAGTCCATTACCTTTTGACAGGGAATCTCAATGTCACAATTGTCTTTGTCACAACGACAATCTTTAGATATTTGGAAGGCTTGTCTCGAAGGACATTAATAATCATAGGCACGAAGGCCTTGTCACAAAGGACTTATAAGAATATGGCACATAAGGCATTAATATATAAGCCGCAATTTTATCGGATTAGAGATCTTAAGGTTTGAACATAGTTCTTCACCTTTGGACAGAGAGTCAAAGATTACAGCCGTCATTTCTTTGGAAGGTAATTTATTTTGCCACAAAGGCTAGTCAATGGACATAATTCTGATTAACCGGATAATGGTGAGCTTCAGAGGAGTCAGCCTTGGTGAAGCTTTGAAGGCTACTAATCCAAGTAGTAATAATTTGTTTAATTATAGGGAATCGTCGAATTTTGATGATTAAATAGCCATGGCGCAATTAAACCATATAGGCCAATAGATAGAATTTAATTTATTTGATTATGTTTTGCCTAAGTTTAAATAAACCATCTTTGGCATTTAAGCGGAATATAATCCTTCATATTTATTAGACAGGGGACATAAGTCACGACTGCCAATGTCGTACTGACATTTTATATAGCACAAGAGCTTGTTCCCAAGGACTCTTGATGGCACAGGGCCTTATCACTAGGGAAAAATCCAAAACATAATCGATGATTCCTTTGGATCGGAAAATTTCATAGTTCATTGTCTTGACAAGAATTTATGAAATAAAAACTATCTTTTCATGTATACACCTTTTCCCGTAGGTATACATCCCAAATGGATGTTTTGATGCGTACATCATTTTCGACGTCTACCAGCCAAGATTCCTATTGATCATTTATGCTAACTAAGGGATTTAGAAACTTCCTATTATAAGGATGACAAGTGTGATTTTATCGCATCACGGTTGTCGGGAGTGTTAACACATTTTCAGATGTTAACAAGGATCTGAATCTCTTTTTAAACAGATTTTACCATCTTAGCTAGGTCTCCAATGACATTCAAGCTAGGTCAAACCTTTTAAGATTCTCTTTTAATAATTATACTGGCAGGAAAGGAATGATATTTATTTTTATTCAGGATTTTTATTAATATTATCCTGGATTTAATAAAAATATAACTATAGTACAAAACGTCAAGTCACAAGGACAAGTTTAATTTATAAGCCATGATTTCAGAGAATCAAAGCATGAAGGTATATCAGCACAACAGGCCTAGTCACAAGGACATTTATGAATTATAAGCTATGATTTCAGAGAATCAAAGCATGTAGGTTTGAACATAGTTCATTACCTTTCTCAGACAGGGAGTCATCGCTACCACTGTCGTTGTCGTAATTGACGATACAATATGGCCCGTAGGCAAATCAATTAACATTACAAAACGATGTTTTAAGAAAATATTAATCATCACACTGATGATAGTAGTCATGATAGTATTGATCATATTGACTATGAGGCTTGGGCATAGCCCACCACCTTAGACAGGAACCATAATGGTTACTACTGTCATTGTTGTATTGACAATATTATAAAGTATAACCCGTAGGAACTTCATCACTAAGGATGTAGATAATATGATCATCATATTGATGATATTAGTCATGATCACATTGATCATACAGACTAATAGGCTTGAGCATAGCTCACCACCATAGACAAGGAATCATAAAGATCAAATGTCAATGTCTCAAATGGACAATACCTTATAGCCCGTAGGCATTTCCCTTCAAAGGGATGGTTATAATATGATCATCTTATAGGATGATATAAGTCATGATTTCTAAATCAATAGACTAGATAAGAAAATTGGAAGAATCCAATATAAGAACGACTGTTGTGATTTTCTCGAATCACATCTGTCAAGAGTGCTAACACGTTCTAGGTGTTAACAAGGATTTGAATCTCTTGAATAGGTCCTACCATCTTGGCCTCGTCATATAGGCTAGGTTTACCTTTAAGACTCGTTTTTAATAATAAACACAGAACAATCCTAACTCAGGATGTTAATAAGGATCTGAACCTAGTTGAGGAACTACCATCTTTGCCCTGTCTCAAAATAATGCGTGGCTAGGTCTTGTCCTTTTTAGATTTTGCCATTTTATATAAAGGTAGATCTTATAAAAGGAACGTTTGAATGAAAATTTAAAGTTAATTATTCCACTATAAAATAAAAAAATACAGATGTGCCCTAGACGGGACTTGAAAGGAATAATGTTGTCCTCGAAGGAACTGAAAGGTAATTATGTCCTTATAAGGACTATTAAGGAAACGATTTTTAGCAAACGGAGTTTCTTCTTCTTTTTATTTCTGAATGCTTTCTCCTTGGTTGCATGTTTCATCCTAGCCGCTGTACGAAGGTCAGTAAATTAAGGCTCCGGGTGTGGAGAATTATTATTACGGCTTCTTCGCTTAGCGACGTATCCAAAATATAAAAATTTGGAAGCAGAATTTCCAGATAAGGATTGAGAATATTCCTATGTTAACTCTAGACTCAGAAGGTCAAGGAATGTGCTAATGTGTCATTGAGATTAAACACAAAAAGCTAGTGTTTAATTCACTCAATGTTGGCTCTGATACCAACCTGTCACACCCCGATATTTCCACACTTTACCGGTGGGCCCGGTAGGGGAGTAATGTGACGTGGTTGGTAACATCATAGTCAAACAACACAATATTTAAATGCACAGCGGAAGCAAAAGATAAATATATTACAATCCGAATATAAAGTAATATCCAAGTATTACAAACGAAACGTAAAGGATCCACAGGCGGATCTTAAAACAACAAAAGAAATTTTCAGACTAATGGCTTATGTGGAGGAGTTGCAAAGTCCTCATCTAACAAGTCCTGAGCAGCTTCCAGCCTATTACGTACTTGTACCTGTCACTTAGACTTTGGAAAATACGTCAGTTTTCACTGGTAAATACACTCAACTGACTCATTTGAAAAGAGTTTGTAAATTGGTTTGAATGCACTTCGGCACAAAATATGTTGACACATTTATTAAAATGCACAAGGCAAAATTAATCTTTTATACTTGGGACAAACTATATCTCATGTTATCAGTTTTACATAACTTGCTCTACATACGGGGCCCGGTTCTATGTCGGTTCAAGATTAACCGACACACAACTATTCCCTTATTGGGTATAATTAATTAATAAACATATGGCATCTGTCAGGTGTATGCCTACACCCCGTGCTTAGGTCGTGGCCATTGCATTTAATGAGTCAAGGATATCCAGGACACGGTAGCATTAACCCCCAATGTTTCAGTCAAGCAATACAAATTAAAAACAGGTTATTTGGATTTCCCGACTCATTGGTCTTCGAATCCCATACCTGACCATGCGGTAATTATATTACCGTATCCCAAGCCCGTAATAGGGAAAATAAGTTAAGAGTATTTACCTGAGCTAGCTCCTGTCTTAAATAGCAAGAATTATAATACTCAGCCGTATTTACTTAAGTAAGCGTAGGTACAATTTACCGGAAGGCTCTAGTCTGGAATGATGGTATAAATAACCAATTAGAATACTAACGGGTCTTTAATTAAGCCTAAACTTAGACCGGTTAGTTTTAAGAAAATATACGGTTCAAACGCATGATAAAGCGAAGACCGGAATAGAATGTGATTTAGACCCGACAAGTTTGAAGACTTGTATAATATGGGTAATCTAAACACATTCTGGATTTTGAGATAAAACCGATAAGGTTTGACCCGTGTCGGCTAATTTGTATAAACTAGTTACATAAACCGAACCGAACGCGCATGAAGCGTAACGGGTAACCATAAGAGTCCTAAACAGGTTTCCTAAGTTAACATGCCTTAAATATGTTGTGATATCAGTACGATACCTTCCATTATGCCCAAAACGAGTTTAATCTCATATTAAGCCCCTTAGGGGTATTTTGGTCATTTTAAAGATTATAAAAGGGATCAATTAAGCTTCTGTGATCCGGGTCTGAATAAATCAGTAAAATAGTTTATTTTAACTTGGTATATCAGTTGGTGTTAAGTCCTACGTGGCAAAATGGTTTTAAACCCTTACTATGCGCTTAATACGCGTATAACGCCATTTTAAGCGATTTACGGGTTAAAATAGTATTCTGAGTTTCCAGGTCAGTTTACAAGGTTCAAAACACTTCATTTATTATTTATCAGTAGCAATTGGATTGGTAGCAAAAGGACTTGTAAAACTCATTTTATGGCCGAAAAGGGTATAATCGATATTTACCGAATCAAGGTACTAATCCTAGCTTATGATCAGTTTAAAAATAATTAAAAATCTTCAAAAATCCCAAAATATTATATTACATCAGTGGGTAAAAGGTTTGGTGTCAAAAATGGGGTTTAGATAGGCTTTACGCTAATGACGCCGTTTAATTAATAAAAGTGTTTATAATTACGTCATTAAGCATAACTCCTAATCTAGACTTCCGATTGACGTGAAAATTTACTGACATGTTCAATAATTAGTAACAAAGACTTTTGTACTTTTACATCTTCAAAAATCTCGTTTTATGAACATAAGGGCAATATGGTCAACATTTGGCAATTTAACGGAAACATGCAACGAATTGGACAATCAAGGTAACAACCACAGAGGTTTATACTAACATGTTACAAGGTCCTAATGGAACTTTAAGGCATGTCTAAACCTATCAAAACCGGGTCAGAATCGAGGTCAAAGCAGAAAGTCAAACTATGCGACTTTGGGCTCCGAATCGATTCAAAACAGAGAGTTGTCGAATCAAACAAGCTTAGACAAGTTATTATACTTATTTTCAAGTTATATGAATGATAAAACAGATTACACGCCTTCTGTATCGTTAATTATGCGTTTAATGGTTCTGTTGACTTTTTCGGAAGAAGTTTGACTCAACAAACGACATAGTTAGAACGGTTATCAGTGGGTGCCCTTTTAGGGGTTAATTGCCCACCTAATTACCAACTTATAACAACTTTCGTTTCGACAAAACCCTGGACCGTTTGTGATTTATCGCTAAGTCAAACCGTAATTACGACGGTTTGACTTCTAGGCTATAAACTAATCAAGACTTAATTAAGAAGGGTCAAGGGTACTTACACGTGTCTAATGATGATTAGGAAGGTCTTGGGATCTGCTTTTATGCTCCAGAAATGATCAGGAAGTGAATGCAAGAATGTTTGCAACTTATGAACTTTATATAAGAACTTTGATCTTCATAGATTGTTGCCATGCAAGGCTACCAATGCTCAAGGATGAATACATGTGTCCCCTATAGCCTCAAAACCATGATAGGAAGCCCATTGTATTGCAACAAGTCGATTTAAGTCGGTTAACAGCCCAAAACAGCCACCTGTGGGTTTTTCTGTCGCTGGGCACTGCTTGCGCACCATAACAAATATTTGTTGCGGTGCGCAAGCCTTCATCAAGCTTGTCATTTTTGCATTTTTGGTCCCTAGTCCCCCGAAACATCGCTTTCTCATTGTTTCTTGCATTTTGAGGCTTTAGTATTGACATATGGGGGCTTTAAAACTTATACCCACTTTGTGAAGTCCTCGGCCACTTCGGGTTTACCCGAAAAACCCTAAATTTCAACGTTGACGTTTCTAACCCCTCGCACACGAATTTCATCATAACTTTCTCATACGATAACGAAACTTGGTGATATTTTTATGGTGCAATCTAGTGAGCATAATTAATCGTTACAAGGCTTCGGATTTGCTAAAAGGTCACTCAGAGGTATATCTTAACATGTTGACACATTTAACCCCTGTAGTTTGTAATCTCTCACTTTCTTTCACAATTCGTTTCGTATGATCCATGATCCATTCGTTTAAGGTTATTAACATCATGTAGGGTTATTGTAAAGTATATTTATTCATAGTTGACATTTTGAACCCTTATCTTTACATAGTTTCATTGTTTGTCAACTTTAGTCCCTCGAAAGTATTCTTTCACACGTTCAAAAGTTATGACACGTGTCAACACATTATAGGACGTAAATTTTCGAGGTGTTACAGATGTCCTATTCGATCTGATTTATCCACCTATTTATAGCTAGCAAACGAAAACAAAATCTCCTATAAGTATGGGATGCCTTCGAATATTCTCTAGTAGCCGTTGGAGACCAGGTAAAGCGGGTTCAACATCTTCCTTTGAACGACTTAGACCGAGTCTTCCGGGGAAAGGGTCCTCATGAACGTTACCAGCTTGGACTCGTACTCCTGCACATAATCCGTTAGTAATCCTCAGGATACCATTCAGGATGTTACCAATATCCTGAATCAGCATCCCGGACATGAACATATATCATACAAGCAAGATATAATTTAAGATATTATCCAGGATATGAGCTCAGAATTTCACCCATAACAGGTATAATGATAGTTTTCATCGTTTATGTTAATCTCTATAATTTTTAAGTTATTTTGTTTTGTTTTTTGGCAAATCTAACTATGATATTTTTTGAAATTTGAAAATCTTTGTTTTTTTACTAATAAATTTTGAATTGTATTAATATGTATTAATAATTCTTTTGTTTTGGTTTATTATTTCTATTTTTCTTTTTTCATGATTAACTAATAAATTTTATATTGTGTTAATTGTGAATCCATTAAAGATTATGTAAATTTTTAGTGTGTGATATGTTTTTACGGAATATTGATTGTGTTTCTAAAAATAAATAGGTTTTAAATTTTTTTGAAACCGTTCCTTTTTAATTATTTGTTTTAGAAGTTTCTCTCGATATTATAAGTTTGTTTCTATAAATAGTTTACCATTTTAATTTTCAACAAGCCTTCATATTTAATTTCCAGATATGGATCAGAGTAACAAGAGTCCTTCAAAGCTTATTGAGAAAGATGACCCATTATTTTTGGTATGTTTATTTGTTTTCTAATTAGTAATCAAATTTTAAGTAAACTAATGTTTATGTTTTTTTTTTTTTTTTTTTTGTCTTAAACTCATAGCAAATACCTAATGACTATGCTTCATTGATGTGGGGAGAGCAACCACCTTACATAGAATCTGTTAAGATTGTTGATGGCAACAAGTTATGGTTTGTAAGACTGAAAAAAACTGATTTGGGCCCTGTACTTGGTGATGGCTTCACCAAAGTTGTTCGGGATAGTTGTATAAGAAAAAATGACTATCTTATGTTTCAGTCCTTTGGACCATCATCATTCTTTCTTTCGGTGTTTAAATTATTTGTTCATGAAAAAATGGTTTATATCCAAAATCGCACCTGAGGAAGATGTTATTGTAAGTAGTATATATTATACAATCAGTATGTTGAATAATTTTTTCTTTCTGTATATTGGTTTTTTAATTTTTAATTATCACTACCTTTGCAGGTCATGGCTGATGAATTTTGGAGGCAATTTTATGGGAAAATTTCAAAGGTGGTCAATCAATCCTTTATTTAGTAGATAGATTTTATAACATTAAGATGGACGGATTAACTGACAGCTGTGTTTTTACTCATGGATGTTCTGAGATGGTAAATTTAACCCTTTATTTAGGAAAAATTTTAAAGGTGGTCAATCAACCCTTTTTTAGGTTTCATTGTTTATGCTGATGTATATAATTTTGTAATATATATATATATATATATATTGCAAATCTAACTATGATATTTTTTAAAATTTGAATATTTGGGTTGTTTCTAATAAATTTTGTACTATTTTAATATGTATTAATTACAATCCATCAAAGATTTCGTTATTTCCTTAAATTTTAGTATTATATGGTTTTCGTAAATTAAGGTATCTCTTTTCTATAAATAAATGGTGGAGCAATTTTGCTTGGCAATGTTAGACTTTCCTAATAAGTTTGCTTAATTTACGGGATTGGATGTTAGTGATTTGATTTTCAGAATTTAAATTTTAAATTTTAAATTTTGAAGTCAATCATTATTTTAAATTTAAATTTTGAAGTCAATCATTATTGTAAATCTTCCAATTTTTTTTTTGTTGTTCAAGATGTTTAATTCGGTTAGAATTAAAAGGGTTTGGAAATAAAAGGTTTGGAGTTTAGGTTTTCAGTTTAGATATACATTAATTAAAAGATTCTACCTTTTTTTTGCAATAGGTGTTTTGATTTCTTTAAAGTAAATCCTTCAGTTGAGGTATCACTTGGATATAAATCTTTCATCTATTTTTTTATCTTTCTTGAAAGCAAATGGGATGTTGTAACCGGACTTTTGTTTGTTTCTTTTGTATCAGTCAGGTATTTTTTTTATTTGTTTATTATTTTTTTATTCTTTTTTGCAAGTGAACATGACCAGAGGCAAACTAATAGTGTTTCAGTAAGCTTATAAATTTTCCATAGAGAAGAAACGAAGGGAGAAGCATTCTTAGAGGTATGCTTATGAACACCGTTTGATTCTTGGTCATATGTATCACTCTTGGCTTTAGGACACTTCTGATATCGTCTCGAGAAAAGACAAAAAGTATATATTCAAACAATATTCAATTATAAAAACATTATTGAACAATTTATACCGTTAATAAACAATGTGTTTTTTCAGCATTTGGTTGGCATTTTGTGCATAAAGATTGATTATTATTATTAGTTTTTTACTTAATGGTGTGGCTAGGGTGATTTACTAATCAAGTGGTGGCTCAAGTGGATGATTCTACCATGTTTGCTAGGTACGTGTCAAGATTTATGGGTAGTTTAATATATTGTTTGATTCGAGTTATAAAGCGAAAGGTATGGTTTATTAGGTTTATTTTGAGTTTTGATCTTTCTCCCACTTTATTCAATTGGATATTTTAAACTTTGCTATCTGAGCTTTATTTGGACCCAGTGACTTGAGATTTTGGGTTTTTAGGTCCGCTGGGTTACATGGGGGATTACATTTGAGCTTTCGGTGAAATATGGTTTAAATCAAGATGATAGAACCTACCATAAAGATAAAAAAATTTATAAATACCTCCTCGCGTATGTGATGCGTGCGTGTTCACCCCTGGTCTCCGTCTCTCGCCTCGGTTCCAAGGACCCTATTTCAGTATGCAGTTTTCTGATCTGATCGGAGGTGCAATTACCGACCAGATCGAGTGTCCATGTAAGCAATCTCCATCTTAGCTCATTAACTCCATCTGATCTGAAATTTTAGGATTTTGGTGATGTTTAACGATTCAATGTGTATTGTTTCTTTGCTCTTTATTTGCCAAGTTTGATTCATGTTTTGAGGATTTGTGTTTTAATAGCTGCTGACAGCATACATTGATCTATTTCAGGTATGGGAATGGATCATAACATGTTGAGAGTTCGTCTTCGTGAAGCAGGATTTGATGAAGAATCGATTAAACGAAGGGATAATGGTTCATTAATCGCTCATATTGCTAAACTTGAAGCTCAGGTTGTTATTCTTTTCCACATTGTTGATAACTGTATGGTTTTGTTAATTGGATTCAATTGTTAGGACTGATGACCAATTTTTTTACTTGCCAAAGATTTTATTTTTAAGCAACATACTGACTAATTAGCTCCTAAAAATGTTGACTGGAGGTGGAGATGGTCAAATGAATGATTTAGTTTGCTGCTATTATCATTGGAACCGCGATTGGTTTAAACGTGGTAAATGGAGTTAGTTGAGCCAGTCCTCAGAGTGTTGCCATAACCGAAAGGTAACCTCAAACAGGTACGTTTTATAATTTTTTATGATATTTTTTAGTTGTGAATGTTTCAAATTTTGAAGAAATTGATTGGTAGAATTGATTGATTTACTTCAAATGCTACTCAATTAAGAGCATTAAAAGTCTGACCCAAATTAAGCAGACAACTATTTTTTTTTTTATTTTTTTTTTTTGCAGATTACTTTTTTGGTTGTGAAGATCGTGTGATTTTGGAATAAGAAGTCTGGGCTGAGATTCGTTTCATTTGAGTCTCTCGACTGCGGCTTCTTCTGAGGTTCGTTTCGATTGTAATGGGTACATGCTAATGACGAATTTGTGATAAAATTGTTAGGGTTCTATGATGTTTGGTTGAGAGTTTGGATTTGGGCGCACAAATATTTTTATCAAGAAGATTTTACCGTTTTATACCTTCATGGTGTCCCTTTGTTTAGGATATTTTATGTAGTATTATATTTTAGAATAAAAAAGAAATTACAAACAACAAATAGTGGTTGGATGCAACTTGGTCGATTTCATTTGGGTTTGATTAAGTTTTTTTCTTGACCTACTTCAGTGGTATTCATTCTTGATTTATGTATGAGTTTCTTTATTTGTTTATAAAATCCTAATCTTCTTCATGAAACAAATTGCTAAGGTTCTACTAAATCCAAACATGTATTTTTTGGTGATGTTTTTTGTTGTAGCTGATGTGGGTGGGGCAAGGCTCTGTGGCTTGGTTATAACTCCGTCGTTCCACCGCGTCAAGAGGTAGTCGTTTTCACGCGGTCACGGATTTGCAAATGAGTGGGATTTGCCATCTCCGGCGTTACTTGCAGATTCGTCACACACGTACATACACTGCGTTTCTCTCTGTTATTCTGATCTTAATCGCCGCCTCCCTGTTATTTTGCTCTTAATCGCAAAGGTATGTTTAGAACCATTAAACCTTTTCTGTTACTTTGGATATTTAGATTTTTGATGTGGGCGTGAATGTGTACATTATGTAGGTAGCTCCAATCGATGAGTAGCAGGCCAAAATAATCTTTGCAAGTCTCCTTTTCCTCAACATATTTAGCATATTATAGATTTGCTTATGTTCTATCAATGTTAGGCTAAAAAAATAAGAGTTGCTGTCCATTTAGCGGGTCAATTTATGTTTTATTTTGATATGGTTGTATGCGTGTGGCGGATATTTCGGATTTCAACATTTTGCGACTTATATGCCTATTATAAATAACTTATTTGTAATCTGTGATTTATTTTCTTTTTCACTGGTATCACGGAATTCGGATTCTTGAAGTCATGCATTATTTGTGGAATTTAAGCTATTTAGTTGATTTATGTTTGCGTTTTTTTTGTGAGAGAAGTCAAATGATTTTGTTACTTTTCTTCATCTGATAGTGCGGTTTTGTGATAGGACTACAAGTTGCCCCTTTCATTAATCTTAGTGTTAGTGTTAGTGTATAAGTAAATGATTCCAAACTGCTTGAAATTTCCACAGGTCCCAAATTGTCACTCATAAGAAAATTATTCATGTAATTGATTCCAAACTGCTTGAATAATCCGTTATACTAAAAAAAATATACATTATTAATATACATTCTTGCTTTTGTATGTTTTTATGGCTCTTTACAACAAGAAAAAATTTAAGAAACCGAATTAAAAATTTATGGTGAGGAAAATGGAAAGATGATACTTTAGATGTTAAAAGTGTTATTTTATACTTTTATTTGTTGTAAATTAAATTTTCCTCCACGGAAAGTTTCCGGGTTATAACCTAGTCTTATTATATATCACAAAAAAAAAATACACTTCTTATGGTATTGTATTATGCAAAAGGAGATTTCACGATGTCAAAATCATTCAATCAACATCGTTAATTGACGAATTTGTTGTTACGTAATTTAGCAGTATAGAGCATTTGCATAATTTCTTCATGGAAACTTTGCATGCGTTCCATCGTTTATTCACCGGCCATTATTTAAGTTGTAAAAAAAGCAACAATAGACAAGTAAACATCGAATCTATACATATTTTTTTCTGATCTTAGACAAGATTGGCTTAACCTCTTTTTTTTATCCTAACATGTGGGAATATGATGACACACATTTTTTGTATATGATTTCTAAAAGGCACAGAACCACACAACTCCATTTGAAAATTCAACAGTTAGAGAATTACGGGTGTTGTCATTGGAGAGGAAGAATTGAATGCGAATCGGACATAGTCAAGCCCTAAAGAATTGGGGGCACCAAACTTCAGCATATATTTTGTTATAGTCGAGCTGCCCCTACCTTAGATGCCAGGGAGAAACTTTTGCGCACCCAACTCTGAATTTGTAAAAGTTGGGTGTTCATTAATTATAAGTCTGCATTATGGTTTGATTATAAATAGAACAACTTTTGGGCTCAAGTGAGTCATTTATCTAAATCGGTCTGCACGGCTTGTTTAAATAACGGGTTATACATTTCAACTTGTCGTTAACGGGTCAAACAAGTCAACCTACGCATGACAACTCAAACTTAAATTATCACCCCTGCTTTTAAAGCCTCTATATACCCTTGTTACTATCAGCTATGTGATCTCCTAGAAATAACATTAGTAAGTCAAAAGTGTACGGTCACACAAACCATCCATTCATTAAAAAGAACATCATGCCAACTGAATAATGTTTGGTACATTTTCATTTGCTACAACAGCCCAACAAAAGAGAAACCAAGACTGTGTCCAGCTAAACAAAGAAAACCCTAGCAAAATCACAGCCCGGCAATTGGCCCCACCGGTTATTGTCGGATCGGGTATCGATTAACATTCACGAACATAGGATGAACAACTGTGAGTTTGAATATGCACAAAATACGTGCAGGGACTCGTCTGGTGAAACATAGACAAAGAAAATATACAATGTAAACTTCTAATTTCACACATACAAATAAAGACATCGGTGGGTATTTACACCCTTACAGTACGACAGTTATTTAACCCAACACAGTCCATTTCAGCTTATTATCTATCAGCTTACTATTGTATTACTGTTTAAAATTGTAAAAAATGTCAATAAAAAGACATAAAAGTGTTTGTGGGTCAACTCAACACAGTCCATTTCAGCACACTCAAAAAACAACAAATGTGAATAATAAGAAAAGGGTATTTAGATGATTGTGTGTATTAAAAGTAAACTCTTGAATACATTCACCTATTTCACCCATGCATATTTTATCTCTTCTTATGATTTGAGTAATTTAAGATAAAACTCAACGTAAATATATTCATTCATAACTAAATTGGTCTAGAAACTTCAAATGGTGACCAACTTCTTATATGCAAATTGCAAGAAATGCGTGACCAAGTTAATATATTTCATAACTTGAATCTTCAACAAGAGTACCCAAATCAATTGCGATTTCACCACTGCTGATTTGCTATAGAAAGTAAGATAAAAACTCACACAAACCTTTTATCAAACAGTTGGTGTGCATTCACCCATTCATCTTTTATCCCTTCTTTTAATTTGAGTCAATTAAGAATGCATAAAACGTGTGACCAAGTTCATATTATTCATAACTTGTTTGTTCAACAACAATACCCAAATTAACTGTGATTACACCAATGCTGATTTGCTATAGAAAGTAAGGTAAAAATTCACACGTACGTTTTATCAAACAGGTGGTGTGCATCCATTCCATTCTTTACAATACAGCTCAACAACTACAAAATTAGAATATCTGTATATGATATGACTTCTCCGAATCGGGGAGTACTTCCAGATTATCCCGTCCGTTTTCCTGTAACATGAAATTAATACTCTGTCTAATGCATTCAAAAGGAGACTGTTGTGGCCTAGGTAGTTATTTTAGAAATTAATCATCGTTGAATATAAAACGTAGAAGTAACAAGTTTCATATATCAAATCACTGAGAAACTCAGATGTTTAACGAGTAATAACCCAGATACGAATATACACAAAAATGCTGAATGTTTGTGTGCTAGATGCACACCACATGTTATTTGTTTTACTAATGTATCATTTTCTAAGAATTTAAACAATAACGTATGTAAGTTTATTAGTCTAAAACCTAATTTGATCTTTTGTTGGCTAAACAGAGTTGCTGCAGAAACATAAGTGACATGAAATCTAAAAACAATCAGTTCGATGTAAAGATTATGTAATTAACTCTTACGTGGATTATTGAGAATGAGTTCCAACATAAGCTAACTAGTTCTATACCCGTCCGGTGGACGGGTATGTTAATGGTATAATAACACGAGTATTTAAACAAAAACATTATTTGTCAAAATGACATTAAGTGTTTTATATTTGTCCCAACTGAAAACACATTAAACCCCATATTTGAAGCAATCAATAATCTCAAAGCATAACTCACTTTGTTCCACCAACAAAAGTGTCACTGCTTTGTGAAGGCAACATTGACACTATGAATTTGAACTACAAACCACCAAAATTAAAGTACCACGGGAGTACTTGAATTGTATATAATATAATGAAATGTTATCTCCAATACACATGTCATGAACAACATGCATATAGCGTTGTGCCACCTAGTCCCCTTGGCTGGAACCTCGCTGATTTGTGAGGACAACAGTATATAGCGTTGTGCCACCTAGTCCCCTTGGCTGGAACCTCGCTCATGTGAAAAGTACCCACCTTTCTATGGCTTAGAACAAAGCCATTAAAGAAATAAGTTATTTTTATAACTCATTCATGTGAAGAGTGCCCACCTTTCTTGCGGTTGCATAATACTTGTCAATTAATTCCCACAGCAAACGTGAACCATTCTTTGATTAAATAGCATAACTCAGCTCTCGCAAAACCAGTGCCTCATATCTCAGTGCCAAGCAACTCTGAAAATAAAGATGTGAGAAAAACAATGTAATTAGGATTTTGATTGATAAACTAAAAGCATGAAATCATGAGCGAATATTAAGAACCATATTGAATAAATATCTTTGTCTGATTCAGCGACGACTCGATGAGCATACGCAACCCGCTTTACCAGACTCGACTTAGTTTTCTCTATCGTTCGGTTCGAAGCTTCCTCTGTACGAGCAAGAATGTAACCAAAATAGGAAGTCTAATAATTAAGATATATCCATGGGTAGTATATGCCATTCCAAAAAAATTTGTAACTAAAAAATAATAGCTTAAAGTTATGAACTGATGATTTATCAATAAATGCCATCCTATATTCATTTCCTGGCAAGGATGTTGGAACTCGTGGGAAGTTTTGATCACCATAAGAATATGAGCCCACTCAACTGGATATTTTGATGTATCCCTATACAATAATAAAGAAGCATGTAAAATTAGTAATAAAATTTTAGGTTAATCACGCGAATAGGTGATAATAATAATAGATACTTGCCTTATTTTTACAAGAGGATACTCTTGTCCCAAGCATATCATGTCATGATCCAAGCCATGTCCTACAAGAATCCCTTCCCAGCTCTTGTCGGATCTTCCATATCGGTTTTTCATTGCATAAAAAATTTAGAATTTTCCTTTGAACATCTTGAGATATTCTGGTCTAATTCCTGTGCTCTCATACCTGGAAAATATACGTTTGTATGCTTACTTGAGGAACTTTGTAGCAATTACATAATCGTATTTGCCCTCAAATTATAGGAAAAGATAGCATATAGGAGATACCTGTTGTTTGTAACAGGAAGTTGTGGCTTGACATAAGAATGAAAGTGTATGTTTTCATATTTATCCTTACACAAAGATCTAAAGTATCAATGTACCATCACTACCACCGCCAACCATTTTGCTGGAAACCATCTTGTTTTCTCATTTTCAATTCTCAGGTCATCATCCATGTGTAAGCTAGCAACTCGATAAGCCTACAATGACATCCATACCAAGTGTATCATTTTATTGACAGGTGGCAAGATGGGTGTGTTGGGTTGACCCGAACCACCTTTTTCCAGATAGATTAAAAAAAAGTAAGTAGTTAATTTGTTAATTATAATTATGTAACTGTTATCATTCCAATAATAATCTAAACAATTTAAGAAGGTTTATGCATTAAAAATACACTTAAGGCGACTTCAACTCTGCATTCAACCTGTTTCATGTAAGCTAAAATTCTTTTTTTTACCAGAATGAAAACTGTTTTTGTTGATGTTTGCTTGGTTGAAACACTCCCTCCTCCACTTAACACACTCACTGCAAACACAATAAAGACAAAAAAAAATGATGAGTTGAGAGTTTGATTGAATCATGTACCAATGCACAAACGTGATAAAATTGAATAAAGTGAACAAAACGAACATCAATTAATCAAGTTCGCACCTGGTAACTGATTGGAGATTAGGAGAGAAATCTGGAACGATCACGAATAGGATTCCTAGTCATTGGTGAATTCAGATTACAATATTTAGTCAAGAACAATTTCTGAAAATAATCACATTACAAAAAAATCGAGCAAAAACATCTCAGTTAATCAAATTCACACCTGGTAACTGCTTAGATCGATCCAATTTCACCACGGATACAAGGTGGAAACACGAGATTCTGAAGTGCACCAATCAATTTCTGAATGCATCCAGCGATTGATTTGCATAGGTTAGGAAGAAATCATGATTTTTTGGGGAAAGATCGCAATAATGGAGATGTAGAGGATTGCAGGTTCTTCTAGTCCTATACCCAACAGGCGCTAAACTGCAAGAAAATAGGAGATAGATCGTGGCCTCTGTACTTCCTAGTTTGCAAGAAACCGTAAATAACTTCCCCTTCTAGAAGTTTTTCATGAATTAAAAGGGCTAGGATTTAATTTTAGCTTCATCCAATGGCTCATATTTCTTATTGTTCCCATTGACTTTAATGAGAACATAAGAATATATAATTTGAGTCAAACTGTAATGGGAAATTCACGTACCTGTTAAGTGCAAAATATCATGATAATCACGTACCTCCGTAGGCCTATAGCCCTTGAAACTGGGTATTCATACCCGAACTCATACCCGGTTATACCAGATTATACCCTACTCGGGTACATAGGGTATAGTCTTTCTCCTTAATACCAGTACCCGAACCCTACTCGGTTCCTTTCTCAATACCCGATCATGCCTCGAACCGGCCGAAAACAGAGGAAACCGAACCGAACAATTCATATTTCTATATATTTCTATCTTTTATACATCCAGTTCATATTTTATACCTTCATTTCGTATATTTATATTCCCATTCCATTTATTTATTTACTCATCTATTTCATGTATTTATACGTCAATTTAATTTATTTCTAAACAAAAGTTTTAGCTCAAGTTTGGTTTTGACTATTAACCGAAACTAAACAAACAAACAAACTAAAAACCGTCATTCTAACATAATAAACTAAACTAGTTAACTAAAAACAAATTGATTAACAAAATAGACTAATTGATTACTTCGATTTATTGAGGAACTGAACCAATCGAACCATGCACATTCTTGCAGTGTATGTGTTTCCTGCCGATCACAGGGGCACCCTTCTAGTTTTAGCATATTAAAGACACCCAACCATATTTTGTCTTGTTAATTACTTCAGGTCATCTCATTTTTATTTCAATGCGGTGACACTTTGACATTTATTTCAACAGTTTAATTATCGTCATACTCATTAAATCTCATTAATAACAAAGCTAAGGTACGATCTGAGGAGGGTAAAATGTAGACAGCCTTACCTCTACCCGTAGGAATAGAGAGACTGCTTCTAGTGAGACCCCCGACTCGAATCTCAACAGTTTAATTAAAAGATCAATATTGATAACTTTAAAAACTAACATATTTATTTTGAAACTATAAAGCTATTATTAAAAAAGTTGTGTCACACCCTCAAATTCCACATGCGGAGTATTACCGTGAGGCGTGCGATTGCCCAGGAACCAGCTACTAATTATTTTGAACCGTTTGCGAATGTTATAATTTTTCCCAATTAACACGATTAGTTTCTATTTTTAGATATCCAAAAACACAATTTAGTTTAACAACGGAAGTGTAAAGAAAACCCTTTACAATTTAAAACCACAAGTTCTTTAATTATACGTTAATATGAAACTTACAAACCACGCACTCCAGCCGATTGCAATGTCCGTCTGAAGCTGTAACGACCAACCTTCAAAGCATGCAGTAGGGTGTCAACATAAAGTTGGCGAGTTCACGAGTTCACAATTTTCCAGTTTTATTCCCAAAAACTTTTTTTGGTTTAATTAGTTAAGTTACTCATTTATATCATGCCATGGGGAGCTACCCAATATGTAAGTTACTAAACTGCGTCATACCGAATACTCTGCGACCTCATGTTTGTTTGCCCTGTTTTGTCAATGTCTATCATCATTGACGGTTTGCCTGAGTCTATTAGTTCACGGCCAATCCTCTCCGGGCACGACGTGAGGTGGGTGAAATCTAAATAGCGTTATCAACTAATAACCCGTTCGCCAGGCACTGGCGATTAATCGGTATCATAAGTACGGATTTTCTTGATAGAGTTTCGTTTAGTACACTTGTTGCATCTAATATAAATAGTAATTAACTGAGCTTCCCACACAAGGGGAAAATGTTACCCGTATCCCACACAAGGAGATAATGTTACTCGTATCCCGCACAAGGAGATAATGTAGTTTGTATCCCACACAAGGAGATAGCATAGTTTGTATCCCACACAAGGAGATAGCGTTTTTCGTTCCGTTTCCCAACCACCGGGAACACATGCTTTTAGTAAAAGTTGTGAACTCACATTTGCTCTGCTCGGTAGATAAAGCATTTGTCCTAAGTTGGTCAACCACATCTTATTATGGTTATCACTTATTAGGACATTATACAAGTAATCACGTATTAATTACACGTATCTAACACGTATTCATCAAGTAGTGTACAAGTATCAACTATCGTACGTTACACTAACATGCATGGACATTTATAATTATCATCTCAGTTAATCATTACTCAACGTACTGTATAAATGTACATTTAAACAAATAGAACATGGGCTTTTACTAGTGTGCGACCCACTGGAGTGCGACCCACTAAGGTCAAAGCCCATGTTGAAGTGTGCGGTCCACACAGGAGTGTGCGATACACACGGGAGTGTGCGACCCCTGACAAGTGTGCGGTCTAATTTAGGGTGTGCGGCCCAGCTTAGTCCCTTGTACGTTGTGCACCAAGAGCTGTACAATCAGAAGTGTGCGGCCACTAGGTTGCGGCTTGCATAGTCTGCTTGTACAGTGTGTAATTATGGTTTGTACATCACCTGAGTGTGCAGTCCAATAGTGTGCGGTCCACTAATAGATAAGGCCCAAAGGGACTATGCGGCCCACTTGTTAAGTGTGCGGCCCACACTGGAGTGTGCTGCCTGCTTGACAAGTGTGCGGTCATGCAACTTGGAGTTTGTACGATGTGCAGTACTGACTTGTACATAGGAGTGTGCGACATAGCTTATTTAAATTAGAAAAACATTAACAAAGACATTCAACATTCCACTTTATGCATCAATCCCTCAAATCCTATTATCATCACGTGTTTACCCAAATAATCTATGCTCACACATCCATTCCAATAATAGGTAAGTCTTCTCGACCATAACTCACACCAAAACTCGACATTTAATTTATATGGCGTTTTATCAGTTATTAAAAGAAACATATACCACATTTGCAAACATTAATCATTCTTTATTCATGATTCCTAAACAGTTTATGAGCAATATTCTAAAACAACTTTCACATCTAAGAAACAAACAGTGAACGAGTGAATGTTCTCATTCAAAACAGCAGACACCGACTTTCCCCTCTTGAATTCATATACAAAACAGTTGGTGCCTAACTTATCTTAAACATGCTTGTAAATTTCATCTAACAATTTTTCAATTATGTATATGACCACAAGAATGCAAAACCACTCATATACTAGCCAAGAATTTCAATCAGTTAATGATTTTTTTGCAAAAATAGGGGGTTTGAGCCAGAAAAGAGTGCCATTAGGTGGTCACCAATATTGTTTTCATGTCTAGGTAAGTTGTAACATCAAACAGCGACCTTCAATGATCATTTCTGCAAAAAGTCAGAGTTCTGCAAAAGCTGCACAACCTTGCTGAAAGTCGCTGAATCATCCTACCACCTTGCTGAAAGTCGCTGAATCATGTCACTACCATATAAAAGTCGTTGTTTCATATGACAATCTTCTTAAAAGTCGCTGTTTCAAAGGACAATGTTCATAAAAGTCGCTGAATCATCCAGCAATCTTCATAAAAGTCGCTGAATCATCCAGCAATCTTCATAAAAGTCGCTGAATCATCCAGCAATCTTCATAAAAGTCGCTGAATCATCCTACAATCTTCCTCAAGATCGCTGAATCATCCTACAATCTTCCTGTGGTGGTTCTTGAGAGCTAAACAGGCCAAGAAGGAAACAAAATTAATATGTGTTTTTGTGTGGTTTGTAGACATTACTTTACTTTTCGGGCTCTGGATGTGTGCGGCTTTGATTTGATCATAATGCTACCGAAGAGGATGAAAACCACAGGAAGAATGGTTCCAATGTAGAATACACTCTCGTATGCAGTGATTGTTTCGTCCAGACTTAGTACCTGAAACGTAATATATATATATATATATATATATATATATATATATATATGTATGACATGAATTAATGGGGTATTTCCACGTGCATTTTGAAAATGATTATTTGATAGGTGGCCAACTATAAGAAAGCATGATGTAATGCTTCAAGTTGTAGTAACTGGATATCATTTGTTTGAAATACACTGGTCAATCTAATGAGAAAATAACCAAAAACTAAAAATTATTTAAAAAAAAAATTGATTAAATTTCTAAATTTTGTATCGAGTGAATTGCAAGTTTTGTCCTTTATCTTTAGGCCATTTTGCAGACGGTGTCCTTTATGTTTAAAGTTGACGAGTTTTGTCCTTTATGTTTTAAATTCCTGCACGTTATGTCCTTTAGGCCTAACCTAGTTAATTTTTTCAGTTAAATTAGATCACAAAAGAGTATTTTAGTCTTTTTACCCATTTAAATAAAAATGTTTTAACAAATAAAACAAAAATAAAAATGTTTTAATAATATATAATACTCTACTCTCTCACACTTAATGAACATCCCTCTCTCTCTCTATCCCCCCTCTCTCTACATCTCTCTCTCTCTCTACTCCAACCTCCGATCTCCGATTCCTTACATCAATTGTCAATAATATTCACATCCAGCAGCATGAAGAGTTTCGTGAGTTTGAAGATCTTGAGATTTATCTCCGATCCTTTGTTAACTGATGGTGAGGTGACGCTTACGGACGAGCAGAGAAGCTTAAGGTTAGAGAGGTTGTTTGAAGAATTGGATCGGTTTGAAGGTTGTACGGAAACTGCTGAGATGAATCAGATCGAAGAAAATATTGGAGAATTTCAGAAATTAGGACCAGTTTCTGATGAAGATGAGGATATTTTTGGTTCAGAAATTAGGACCGGTTCAGCAAATCATCAAATCATCAAATCGGTAGGTTTAGATTTAACCTAGTTTTAGGATATTTTTGTTGAATTAAGTTGAATCTGAAAATTTTGGGGTTTGTACTGAATCTGAAAATTTGGGGGTTTGTGTTTGGATGAAATTTTGGTGGTGGTGGCGGGGTGGATGGGTGGTGATGATGTCGTTGCAACGGTGGTGGGTTGGTGGGTATGGTGGAAGCAGGTGGTGGTGGTGGAAGGAGGCTGTGGTTGTGGTGGTAGTGTCGGTGGTGGAAGGAGGCTGTTGTGGTAATGGTGGAAGGAGGTTGTGGTGGTGGTTATGGTGGAAACATGTGGAAGGAGGTTGTGATGGTGATTATGGTGGTACAGATGAAGCATGAGGAAGATGGTGGTACAGAGGTTATGGTGGTGGTTAAAGTGTTTTTTTTTAATAAAATGGTTAGTTATTTAAGTTTTTATATAATCAGTCTCTAAAAGGTAAAGTGACAAAATTGCCCTCATGTGCAAGGCACATGATTAGATTTAACTGAAAAAAATTAACTAGGTTAGGCCTAAAGGACATAACGTGCAGGAATTTAAAACATAAAGGACAAAACTCGTCAACTTTAAACATAAAGGACACCGCCTGCAAAGTGGCCTAAAGATAAAGGTCAAAACTTGCAATTCACTCTTTTGTATCTATATATTTCTAGCTATAACCTTTTTCTTCATGGTATTAACAACTGAACATATGGGTGAAAAACTTAAAATTGGGGTAAACAAGTAGGTCCAGTTTTTCCTTATATATTCACATTTGTTGTAGTTATAGAAGCTGACTGTAACACCTCGCAAATTCACGTCCTATAATGTGTTGACACGTGTCATATGTTTGAACGTGTGAAAGAATGTTCTGAAAGGACTAAAGTTGACAATCATGGGAAGTATGTTAATATACGAGTTCTAAATGTCAACAGTGATTAAATATATGGTACATTAACCCTACATGTTGTTTATAACATCAAACGAATAAATCATGGATCATGCGAAGCTAAAAGTGAGAGATTACAAACTGCAGGGGTTAAATGTGTCAACATGTTTAAGTTATACCTCTGAGTGACCTTTTGACAAACCCGAAGCTTTGTAACTGTTAATTATGCTCACTAGAATGCACGATATAAATTTCATAAAGTTTTGTTATCGTATGAGAAAGTTATGATCAAATTCGTACATAAGGGGTTAAAGCGTCAACGTTGAAAGTTACGACTTTTCGGGTTAACATGAAATGACCAAGGACTTAGAAAATGTAGTATAAGTCTTGAGGCCCATATGTGCCAATATAGAGGGCTCAAAATGCAAGAAAATAAGCTTGGTTGACCTTTCGAAAGGCCAAGAGGTGAGATGCAACATCTTATGCCTGATCAGAAGGCCCATGCGGGCCGCGTGACATATATCAACATCTTACGTGGGCCGCCTGGCCCGCCCAGATGCAGAAAATCGTTTAACTTGCCTGTTCAGCCATCTAAACGACATGTAATGCCCTTAAACCCTTTCAAGAGACCCCTAAACAACCCCTAAACACTTTGTAGGATCGAGAATCGATCTGAACGAGTCTTCAGAAGAGCTCTAAACTGATTCAAAGGCAGAATACAATGAAACAGAGTTTGTTTCAGCTTGATATTCACTAATAACTGTCTCTTGTATTGATTAGAACGCGTTTACAAGTCTGGAGACACTTCGGCAGAGCTTCGCTACCGGAATCCAAAAGTTACAAATGAAAAACTCAAGTCACATATTTATACTATTTCCAGTTCGTTTGAACAGGCATTTCCAGTTCGTTTGAACAGTCCACTTCGTTTGAATTGTCCATTTCGTTTGAACAGTCCACTTCGTTTGAGCTGTCCACTTCGTTTGAACTGGCTTGTTCACCTTTGTTTCCTGTTTAACTCGAACTGCGTGACTTGATCTTTCATTACTAGTCTAAGACTCGAACGAAGATGAAGTCGACAGACAACTGCACTAACAGACTCCCCCTTGAATGTTGACGGAATCTTCAGTGAGAGTCTTCCACATGACGACTCTTCAATCTTGATCGATCTCCTTTTTTTTTAGCATGGACCAGGATCTTCTCTTTGGCTCTAACCTCGTCAGACTCCCCCTCTCATCATGATTGGATCGCTGTCTGGAATTAGCTATCACCTAGAGATCACATCCTGGCTTTAATTCTGTTCAGCTCAACTCCTGCACACATTTTCTCACCACCACATAAGTTTTTACTTAAAAACAATAAGAAAAAAACTTACTGAAAAAGTTACATCAAGTTCAAATTAATGATCTCGATTAACTAATCAAACTTCTTTCTCAAAATAAATTTCTCAATTCAATACACACACTCCCAAACTAGTTCATCATGTTCAGCACTTGAAATTTTGAATATCAGCTTTTCAACATCAGTTGTCGAAAATCTTTTTGTATTTTATCAAAATTTTATGCTAAAACACACTAAAAATCTTTTTGGATTTTTGAAAAGAATAAAATGCAGTAAAGAAATATTTACAGACAATATTTTTGTGAGTTTGTATAAGAGGATCATATCAGTTTATGAGACAAATCACTAACACCGTTAAGCTTTAGACATTTTAAGCTCTAAACAATTCACTTAGATTGTCAGTATACTGATCCACTTAAATTTTCACACAAAGTTCAACTGCTTCGAGATATGATATTAATGTATTAAGAACTTAAACTCAATCGCGTGTCCCACCTCAGAATATACTCCCGTATCCAGATCCCAATATTCAGTCTTACAGGTAATTATGACACAAATGATATCTGTAGGGGTTAATAAATTATGAAGAATCATGAGAGCTCAGGTCAGAACTACCGTTCAGCAGAGAGATCATGACTCAACTTTTGGGTGTGTCCCCTTTAGAGGATATTTTTTACAACAACATTGCTAAGCAATTTTATTGTCTTATCATATATGCTGAGGGTGATGCTATGTTTCAAGCATTGCAGAAAGTATTATTCGAGGACTAGGTCAGAACTTCCATTCAGCAGAAGTCCAAGAATAATACCCCAGATATCACTGAGTATAAAGACCTAGTATATCAGAAAAAGGAATCTTTCAAACAAGATTTCGGGGGTTACCCATATATCCGAGAGATGTTTCCCCACGATATAAGCAAGTTTGAAATTTAGGTTTATATCTCGTCACAATCTACTAAATGTGCAAAAACCTACTGGCACATCATCAGTGAGACCGTTTATCACTTTTAACTTTCCAATTCTTTAGCATGTTGTGATCGTCCACTGATGTATTATCATTTCCTCTTCTTGACAACAAAACTCATTTTTGTTTTATCATGTTTTTGTCTTTTTCAAATTTTCAAATGTTTTTGGATTTTCTAAAAATTCTTACTCCCCCTAAAATGCAAACACATTTTAGGAAATTTGAAAACAAACTGTACAATAAAATGACAACCAATATCGAATCACCTCAATTCGCCATTCACTTGGCATAAACAATCAGAACTCCCCCTCACAACAAACCATTTTCTCATTAAGATTTCAAAACACTTAAGTTTGTTTTAATCAAAATGATTTTTCCGGAAAAAAAGTTTGTTTTTACCACTTGTAAAGTTGGGGATGTGGTTCATCATTTTGTCTTCAACCACTTGTAGAAAATCAAGTACAAATTAATGTCCCTGATTTACCACTTGTACGAAAAATCCAACTAAGAAAGATAGATGCCGATTCCTGCTCCACGCTTACAAACCTGGGAGCTCCGGCAAGTCAGGTTTTTCATTTAAACAGACTCACCCAAGCCTGACGGTCCTTGGGTGATTTTGAGTTCTTGTTTAACAATGGTGGAAAATTTGCATCATCCATTGTTAGACCAGAATTCTCATTTTTTACCTCAAACGATGGCTCTTCTGGCTTTACCAAACCAGATTAATTGCCTGCACGTGGCTTGTCTGACTTTGATGAGTCAGATTCATCGCCAACAACTGGCTCCTTTGTTTTCGAAGAAACAAATTCATCACCACAAACTTTCTTCTTCTTCTTTCCCTCTTTCGTCCTCAGATTTGTATCTGATGAATGCGTTTTGCTTGATTTGTTGTTCTTTGGTGAGCAAGATGATTTATCAGAACTTTTATCTGTTTTACCAGTTGTATCCGAGGACAAAATCTTCTCCAGTTACTCTCTGGCCTTCTTCCTCTTCTTCCTCAGTCTGTTTTTTTGTCCCTGAGAAAGTTTCACTTTCTTTTCTTGAACTTTAGGTTCTTGAACCTTCTGTTCTCTGGGCTTGACATTGACTGGTTTCTTCACCTGCCTCTGAGATTCAGCCCTCGATCTTCTCATTGATCTCATTAAGCAATCTCTAGCAATATGGCCAATGATGTTGCAGTTAAAGCATCTCCTTGACTCAAACCTCCAACTCTGGCAGTTAACAGCAATGTGTCCTTGATAACCGCATCTGTAACACACTCTGTTATCGTACCAATCACCATTTTCAGTCCAAACATTCAGATCATAGCATTGTTTGGCTTGGTGATAATCTTTCCTCCTCTTGTTTGCTGGATTTGGCTTTTGAGCTCTGTGGTCCGACCTGCACCACTCATTACCAACAAATTTTGAATTTTGAATTTTTACTTTTTGTAATTTTTGATTGCGATTGGATGATTGATCTGATGAACTTTTATTTTCTTTTTGAACATTTTTCAAACTTTTCTCTTTTTGTTTTTGTTCCACTTTCTTCTTCAAAGGTTTTTGCTTAGAGCATTCTCCCTTTTCAGTTGATTGTGGAACAGTTTCTTGAAACTTTTCTTTTAACTTCAAAAATAAATTCTTTTTCTTCATTTTTTCATTTTCATCATCAGATTTCTCATCACAATCTTCAACTTTGACTTTGTCAAAGTTTGTGACATTGTCACTTATTGGAACAGAACTGATTGGTTTTGGACAAGGAATATTTGAAGTATTTACAAACACCTTCAACTTTTCTTCCCATTCCTTGATTTTCTTTTGAGCACATTCTGCTTCCTTTTCAAGTCGAATAATCTTTTCAAAATGAGAATTGATAGCAATTTGTTTTTCAAGATTGTTTTTACCAAACAGATCTCTCTCATCTTCTAAAAATTTTATTTGACTTTGAAAATCTTTCTCAATTTTTACTTTTTCATTTTCCAAATTGTGTATTTGATTTTTCAAAACATTTTCTGATTTTTTAAGATTTTTGTTTTCTAATGACAAACTCTCAACTTCCTTCAAGAGTTTGTCATTTTCAGATGTCAACTTCTCACAATTTTTCAGCAAAACAAAAATCTGTTTATCATCAGCTTTTGTCTCAACCTTTAAAGCTGAAATATTTTCAACCTGTTTCTTTTCCTCATGAACACTTTCATCCTTACTCTCTTCTTCTGATGAATGATCAAAGATAGGTGTGTCTTCTGCAATCTCTTTCTTTAACTCTGGTTCAGGATTCACAGATACAGGTTTTTCAGATTCTACTGTGTCAACCTTGATCGATGAAACTTGTTCAATCTGCTCAGCTCTGATCTCTTCTTTAACAATAACTTCCTTTTGATTCTTTCTTTTTGCATCTTGTTTTTCTTTCAATTTTTCAATTTTATCGGCATAAAATAATTTTCCACTACGTTGATCAGATGGAAGTTGTTGTTTAAGATATTCAAGTTCCCGGATTTCCTCTTTATAATTGTCACTCTCTTCATCAGACGAGTGATCAAAAACCGGAACTTTTTCCAAAACTTCTTTTGCTGAAACTGTTTCTTCTTCTTTCTTTATCGGAATATACTGCTGAGATTCATAATGCACATATGCAAACACTTCTTCAAAATCCATGTTTTCGGTAAACAATTTCACAAACTCAGCTTTCAAACAAAAATACTTCAAGCGATATTACCCTTCTCAAACGGACTGACTACTTCGTATGAACTGAGATCGTGTGACCTTACTGATTTTCAAACGGACTGAACCTTTCAAACGATCTGACCTCTCAAGCAAACTAGAATCCCTCAAACGAACTGAGATCTTCAAACGAACTGAGGTTCAGACGAACTGGACTCTTAAGCGATCTGGTTAAGTTTGCTTTTCCAAACGATCTGTCTCAAACGAACTGAGGTTCAAACGAACTGAGGTTCAGACGAACTGGGGTCACTTCATACGAACTGAACAACTTTTCAAACGAACTGAGGTCACTTCATATGAACTGATGAACTTTTCAAACGAACTGACCTTCTCTTCGTTTGAAAACTCAAACGAACTGGATTTTTCAAACGAACTGACGAGAGATTTCAAACGAACTGAAAATTTTCAAACGACCTGAATCCACTTCGTGCGAACTGGAGGCTTTATTTCAAACGAACTGGATCTTTTCATACGAACTGAAATCCAATTTCAAACGAAGTGAAGCATTTTTGACCAATCTGATGAGTTTTTGTCAAAAATGATATCCAAGGCTTGTTCTACAACAAATTCCGATCCCAAAGATGTATAAAATGTTCAAAAACGTCCACTGAATTGCTGTAGATCTGAGTTCAAAGTTTTGGTTCGTGTGAACTGGACACACCTTCAAACGAACTGATCGTTTTTTATCAAATTGATTGAGTTTTACTTTGAATTTAAGCCGGAAACTTTTACAGATTGATTAAAACATAATTTCGCTTGTTATAAGCAAAAATCAGTTCATTTTATCTGAAAAATCTCGTTAAATTTTTGAAAAATGTGACAGAATGAAGTAGAAAACAGAATTCTTAATGAAATCGAGCTGAAATAACAAGAGCTCTTCCTCCTGAGCTCTGATACCACTTGTAGGATCGAGAATCGATCTGAACGAGTCTTCAGAAGAGCTCTAAACTGATTCAAAGGCAGAATACAATGAATCAGAGTTTGTTTCAGCTTGATATTCACTAATAACTGTCTCTTGTATTGATTAGAACGCATTTACAAGTCTGGAGACACTTCGGCAGAGCTTTGCTACCGGAATCCAAAAGTTACAAATGAAAAACTCAAGTCACATATTTATACTATTTCCAGTTCGTTTGAACAGGCATTTCCAGTTCGTTTGAACAGTCCACTTCGTTTGAATTGTCCACTTCGTTTGAACAGTCCACTTTGTTTGAGCTGTCCACTTAGTTTGAACTGGCTTGTTCACCTTTGTTTCCTGTTTAACTCGAACTGCGTGACTTGATCTTTCATTACTAGTCTAAGACTCGAACGAAGATGAAGTCGACAAACAACTGCACTAACACACTTAGGGACACTTGTAGAAGGATTGTGGTCAGTAGTAGGCTTGTTTGTCAACAATTTGTGGATCAAAATCCACTATAAAAAGCCATGAAGTTGCAAACATTCCTCACATCTTCATTTGCACTTCTGATCATTTTTGGAGCTCCCAAGCAGGCTCAAGTCTCCACAATTTGTGCATAGGACTCTTGTAAGTATACTTGACCCTTCTAAATTAAGTTTTAGCTTAGTTATAGCTTAAAAGTCAAACCGTCGTAATTAACGGTTGGCTTTAGGATTAATCACTAATGGTCCAGTGATTAGTCGAATCAAAAGTAGTTATATGTTGGTAATTATGTGGGTAATAAACCGTCAAAAGGGTCCCCCCTGAATCCCCCTCTAACTAGGTCAAATGTCGGGTCAAACTTGCGATTAAAAAGTCAACAGGATACTTAAATTCTAAATTTATGCATAATTAACAATGTAGAACATATACAACCTATTGGATCATTGTTATAACTTAGTAATTAGTGTAAGAACATGTCTAAACATGTTCAACCCGACAATTTCCTATTTAGACCCGGTTCGGAACCGAAAGTCGAATAGTTTGACTTTTACTTTGACTTTCAGTTCTGACCTGTTTTGGGGATGATTTAGAAATCCCTAAGAGCTTCATTTGGACCAGGTTACATGCTAGTATAACCTTCTGTGATTATACACTATGGTTCATTAGTTAACCGATTAATACGCATGATTCCGTTAATTGCTCATATGTTGACCATTATGCCCTTATTACCTTAAAACGTGATTTTTGGAAATGTAAAAGAGTAGAAACTTTAATTACTGATATATAAACTTGTATGCAAAGTTTGACATCAGTTTGAGGTGTAGGTTATGAGTTATGCTCGTTAGCGTAAAATTTAAGCTTTATGTTAATTAAACGGCGTATTTAGCGTATAGCCTACTTAAACATGCTTTTTGATACCAAACTTAATACCCACTGATGTAATATATTATTTTTGGATTTTTAAAGATTTTTAATCAATTTTAGGCTGAGCATAACTTATAGTCGTAGACTTAATCCGGTAATTGTCGGTTTTGCCCTTACGGGCCATAAAATGAGTTTTACATATCTAAACGACTCCAAACCTTTTGCTACTGATCACATATGATAAATAAATTATTTTAAGCCTTCTGGAAATATAAAAATATCAGATTTATGCATCAAACCCGGAAATGGCCTCTAATCGCCTTTTTAAGCGTTTTAAACGCATAGTATGTACTAAAACTGTTTTTAACATACAAGGGTTGATACCTACTGATATTTGAGGAAAATTATGATATTTTGACAGTAAGTAAAGGTTGATAAACTCAGACTTCAGTTTTGAGCTTTTCGGCTTATGTGAAATTACCAAAATACCCCTACGGGGCATAGCTTGGTTATAATTGATAAATTTCACTTATATACTTTAACCTACTGATATAACTTAGAAAATTGAGTATATTTGCTGATTACATCAGGCCTGTAACTCAGGTTGACACTTAAACTCTTTTACAACCTTTAAAATGACCAAACTACCCCTACGGGGCATAGTTTGTGATTAATTTCATTTCGGGCATAATAAAAGGCATCTTACTGATGTCACAATATATATGAAGCATATTAACTTAGGAAACCTGTAAATAGCTCTCATGAATACCCGTTACGCTTATTACGCGTTCGGTTCGGTTTATGTAACTAGTTTACATAAATTAGCCTAAACGGGTCAAACCTTATCGGTTTATTCTCAAAATCCAGAATGTGTATGAAATACCCATATTAAGCAAGTCTCTGAACTTGTCGGGTCTAAATCACATTCTACCCGGTCTTCGCTTAATCGTGCGTACGAACCGTATCTTTGAAACTAACCGGTCTAAGCTTAAGCTTAATTAAAGACCCGTTAGAATTCTAATAGGTTATTATAAACCTCCGTTCCAGATTAGGAGTACCAGTAAAAGCTACTTGCGTTTGCTTATTGTGATTTATACATTGCTCAGGTAAATACTTTTAACTTATTTTCCCTATACGGGCTTGGGTTACGGTATAGAGTATACCTCTTGATCGGGCATCAAATCCTCCACCGTTGGGTGGGTAATTGAATAATTTGATCGGCTCGTTTAAACAGTCTTGTTACTTAAAGCCTTTGGGGGGTTAATGACCATGTCCCGGATATCCTTGGCATCATTTTATGAAATGGCCATGACTTAAGCGCGGGGTGTAGGCGTACACCCGTCAGTGCATAAAAGAATATTGTGGTGTGTCTATTGATCTTTAACCCGGACTTGATCCGGGCTACTGAACGCACAAGGAACATGTAATTCGTTCACAAGATTATATATTTAAATAATTCTCCCAAGTTATAAAAAGATTAATTTTGCCTCTGTGCATTTTAATCAAATTATAAAAGATATTTTGTGCCACGTGCATCCAAATCAATTTTCTTAAACCATTTTCAAAATGAGTCAGTTAATTGTATTTACCAGTGTAAACTGACGTATTTTCCAAAAAGGCTAAATGCAGGTACTATACGTAATTGGCTGGATATTTCTCCTTAGCATCGATAGAAGTCTCGCAAGCTTAAGATGCCTAAAAGTCTGTTGAACTATTGTTTCCATTTTATTTACGATCCGTCTGTGGATAAACAATCGACAGTTGTGATATTTGATATTACAATATTATATTCGGTTGTATTATATCTTTTAAATTGCTTCCGCTGTGCATTTATATATTGTGTTGTTTGACTATTATGTTGCCAACCACGTCACGATACTCCCCACCGGGCCCACCGGTGACACGTGGAAATCGGGGTGTGACAGGTTGGTATCAGAGCCAACATTGAGTGAATTGAACACTAGTCTTTCGTGTTTAATCTCAATGACACAGTAACACATTCCTTGACCTTCAGAGTCTAGACTTAACATAGGGGTATTCTCAATTCTAACCTGGAAATTTTTGCTTCCAAATTTTTATATATACGTCGCCAAGCGAAGAAGCTGTGATAAAAATCCTCCACTGGAGCCTTGAAATGCCGAGCTTCGTACCGCGGCTAGAATGAAACGAGCATCCAAGGAGAGGACACTCAGAAATAAAATAAAGAAGAAAATCCTCTTGCTGAAGATCGTTTCCTTAATAAGTCCTTATAAGGACACAATTATCTTTCAGTCCGTACGAGGACAACATTATCCCTTTCAAGTCCCGCTTAGGGCAACTTTATACTTTTATTTTTATATAGTGGAATGATTAAGTTTAAACTTTCATTCTAAACAAGAAATATTAAATAAATGGAAAATAACATTTCCGTTTGCAAGATCTACCATTATAATAAAATGGCAAAATCTAAAAAGGACAAGACCTAGCTTCGGGCCAAGATGGCAGTTCCTCAATTTAGATTCAGATCCTTATTAACATTTCAATTTAGAAATTTTTCTGCGATAAATATTAAAAGAATCTTAAGAGTGAAACCTAGCCTGAGTGTCATTATAAAGACCTGGCCAAGATGGTAAGACCTGTTTAAAAGATTCGTATCCCAGTTAACATCTGAAAACAAGTTAACACTCCCGGCAGATGTGATTCGTTGGAAATCACACACGTTATTAAGGATTCTTCAAAAGATTCCTAACCCAGTTTAATGATCTCTGAATCCTGGGTTTACATCATCAATTAAGATGATCATATTTTAACCATACGTGGTAATATAGTGCCTACGGGCCTTGCTCATTTCTACATGAGCCAAAATATAGTGGTAGCTATGACTCCCTGTCAGAAAAAGGTAATGAACTAGGTTCAAACCTCAAGGCTTTGATTCTCTGAAATCCTAGCTTATAATTTATAAATGTCCTTGTGACTAGGCCTATTATGCCAGAATACCTTCATGCTTTGATTCTCTGAAATCATAGCTTATAATTTATATGTGTCCTTGTGACTAAGCCTGTTGTGCTAATATACTTAAAGGCCTTGATTCTCTGAAATCATGGCTTATGATTTAAAATTGTCCTTGTGACTAGGCCTTTTGTGCTATTAAATAAAAACTGTTATTTTTGCTTTGATTCTTTGAAATCACAAGCTTATAATTTATAAATGTCCATGTAACCAGGCCATTGGGTGCCACTAATAAAACTATTAATGTTTTATAATTAGGATAAATTATAATAGAAATCCTAAATATATATGATTAATAAATTAACCAAATATGGTCTCTGTTTACCATGGTTAATGAATTTCCCTAAGGGGCAATTCCGTAATAAACATCCCTTAGAAGGGAAGTGCCTACGGGCTATAGTTAATGTCCTCTGAGACTAAAGACAGTGGTAGCCTACAGCTCCCTGTCAGGAAAAGGTAATGAACTTTGATTCAAACCTTAATGCCGCGATTCTATGAAATCATGACTTATAAATTAAACTTGTCTACGCGACTGGGCCATTTGTGCTATTATTAACTTATAAATTAGGATTATGATAAAAATCCTGAATAAAATAAATATCCTTCCTCCCCTGCCAGTATGCATTTTAAAAAGAATCTTAAAGGTGAAACCTAGCCTACGCGGCCAAGATGGTGAAACCTACTCAAGGGATTCAGATCCTTGTTAACACCTAAGAACGTGTTAGCACTCCTGACAAATGTGATTCGATAAAATCACAACAGTCATCCCTATGTCGGAAATTTTAAATTCCTAATTTGCTTTATGATCTAGAAATCATGGCTTATATCATCTTATAAGATGATCATATTATAAACATCCGTGAGTGATGAAGTGCCTACGGGCTAAATTTGTTGTCCGATAAGACAACGACAGTGGTAGTCCTTGACCCTGTCTAAAGATATTGGAATACGTCCAAGCATAATAATTGGTAGAGACCATACGATCTCGACTAATATCATCTGAAAAGATGATCATACCATAAATATCCCTTAGAAGGGAAATGCCTACGGGCTATAATTAACGTCCTCCGAGACTAAAGACAGAGGTGGCCTACAACTCCCTGTCAAGAAAAGATGTTTTGCCTACGGGCTATAATAAATTGTCCATCTGAGACATTGACATTGTGGTCTTTATGATTCCTTGTCTAAGGTGGTGAGCTATGCTCAAGCCAAATAGTCAATATGATTAATGCAATCCTGACTTATATCATCTAAAATGATGAATCCATTATAAACATCCATTAGTGATGTTTCGCCTACGGGCCATATTATATTGTCCATTTGTGACACAAACATTATGATCTCTATGATCCCCTGTTTAAGGTAGTGAGCTGCGCTCAAGCCTAATAGTCTATATGATCATTGCGATCCTGACTAGTATCATCAGTATGATGATCATAAATTCATAATATTGACATCCCTAGTGATGAACTGCCTACGGGCTATACTTTACTCTATTGTCGATAAGACAAAATAGCGGTGATCTTTATGATCCCCTATTCAAAATGGTGGGATTATACCTAAACCTAATAGTCTATATGATCGATGTGATCATGACTAATATAAGTAGATATGATAATTATAGATAGACATCCACTAGTGATGTTAATTGGTTTACCTTTCTGTCAAGAGAATCGCCTTTCAAGACGATGACAGTTGTAGTCCATGACTTCCTGACCAAAGGTGAAGAACTATGTTCAAGCCTTAAGACTCCTGATCTAATAAGATTGCAGCCTATGAATTGATGTCCTTGTGACAAATCCACAAGTTATATTTCAAGTCACCCATAACAAGCCTCCGTGCTATAATTCATCGTTCGTGACAAGTTAACATACTAACTGTTAACATCGCTGGTGACAGGCCTTAGTGCCATACCCTATAACGTCCTAGAGACAAGGCAATTTGTGCCGTATCTAAATGTCATTACGACAAGGCCTTCGCGCCATATGATTACTTATGTCTTTCATGACTAGGCTTATTGCCATATCTTTCTACGTCCCTCGTGACAGGCTTCTATGCCATTTATGTATATATATATATAACCAAAGTCATGTAAGGCTAGCCTTTGAGCTATTTATAATCGTCCTTGTGACAAAGACAGTTGTGACATTATGGTCCCATGTCAAGCAGGTATTGGACACGCTCCAAACCTTGAATGCCATTGATAGTCCTCTTGTGACCTAAGCTAAATGTAATAGATATACATTCAAATAGCATTCATTAAGAATGTTCGGAACATAATGGCCTATACGGTTCGTGGATGTCGTGGCTAATATATGTCAGGTCATCAGGATGATGACTAATAATGGTTTAATTTAGTATTTAGTACCAAGTTTGAGTATGGAAAACTCGGATGAGGTAGGCAATAGTCGCGATGCTATTAATGCGACAAAAGCAAATAATGTCTCAAACGTAAACCTCAAGATTAATGGATTAAATCTCCAAACGGTGGTTAACGCAGCAGTTTGAAAGGCCAAGGGGAAAAGGTCATGAAACAACCCAAAGAGCCGAATGCTTCTCGCTCTAAATTTCATCCAAAACCACGTTCAAATACTCGTGAGAAGAGCTTTGTTCACACTTCAGATATGAAGGATGAACCGAAGGAGGAGGATAACTCCCAGAAATCTAAGAAAAAGGGCAAGTACAGGCTTAATAAAAAGCAACGAAAGTTCAGTAAGAAGCCTGTATGAAAGAATTGCTATCAAAGACACTAGGGACAGTGTCGAATAGAACCAGGACCAAAGCAGAGTGACATCTGCTAAGGAATATGTCATCATTTTCCCAGGAATGTAGGGACATAAAGAACGCAGTCTATCACGGCTGTGGTGAGTAAGGCCGCATCAGAACTAGATTCCATAAAGCTGCCAAAGAAGGTGCAGCTAAGCCTGGAAAGGCTAAAGGAAGAAATGCCTGAACTCACCTGATGAATGCCAAGAGGCAGTTCACGATGTCATCAAGTACATCCCTTATCATTTACCAATAATAATTTCTGCTAAGTGTCCTGATTTAATACAGGCAATAATAAATCTTCATAAACCATAAGCTTAGCAAACTTTTATATTATCCACAAGGTATAACTTACCAAGGAAACCATAGTAACCGATCCTTATAGTATCGGCAAGGAATCCTTCCGAAAAATCTAAGAGTACTCTTTCTTCGCATAGAGTACGACAACATATGTTATTTTAATTATTTTCTCATTGTTTTTCTATCACTTGCGAATGCCAAACTATGTTTGATAAAAGTGCTATATGAGGATTGGCGTATCCTAGTGTGTCCCATAGATTACTTCCATGCTTGATCAGTATGGAGGTTTAATACATGGAACCCCTGAGATATCCCAATGGTTATATTGTACTAAAGTCAACTAGTAGTATTCAAAGAAGATATCCAGAATGGAATTATCCAAGTAAATGTTCCCAATTACGAAATTCGTGGACTTGTAACATAAATGTGTCACTCATTTGCCACAAGCAATGATGGATGAACTGGAGCCTGAGATATGGAAAAATCTCTGTAGCCTCCTTGTATCTTGATTATCTTCTCATAAGTTTTCCCTGCTTACCTCCGGGAAGACAGGTAGAATTAAGATTTATATCCCATTTAAGGCTGTATTATTATGAAATCTCCAAGACGGCTAGTACCATCATTGGAAGAATCGAAACCCTGATTTACTAAGTTTTAAAATAGAGGGTTCATATAGCCTAACTCGATATTCCGAAAGTTTGATATTGTTAAATAAGAAAGACGGTTCATATTGCTTATATTGCCGCAACCCTACTTGGGCAACGATTAAGAATTTGCCATCAGCTACCCAGGATCTAAGGGCAAACTATTGGTGGATAGGCTTGAAGAAGTCTGTGGCCACCTATGTAGTTGAATGCTTGACATGTGCGCAAGTCAAAGCCGAGCATCAAAAACCGTCAGGTTTGCTACAACAGCCTGAACTTCCTACGTGGAAGTGGGAAATGGTAACTATTGATTTTATTACCAAGTTACCCAAGACAAGGAAAGGAAATGAAACAATATGGGTTATAGTTGACAGACTGACTAAGTCAGCACATTTCTTACCCATCAAGGAGACTTATAGCTCCGACATGTTAGCCCAGTTATACGTTGATAAGATTGTAGCCTTACATGGCATACCTGTGTCTATTATCTCTGACCGAGATACTAGATACTCGTCACATTTTTGGAGGAGTTTCCAACAATCTTTGGGCACACGTTTGAATTTTAGTACGGCTTATCATCCTCAGACTGACGGTCAGAGTGAGCGTACTATTCCAACGTTGGAAGACATGCTACGTGCATGTGCGATCGATTTGGGTGGTAGTGGGGATAAGAACCTACCATTAATCGAATTCTCCTACAACAATAGCTACCATACCAACATTAAGGCTGCGCCCTTCGAGGCATTATACGGTAGAAAGTGTAGATCGCCCGTTTGTCGGGCGGAAGTTGGAGATGTCCAATTATCAGGACCAGAGATAGTCTTTGAAACGACGGACAAGATTGTCCAGATTCGTGACCGTCTCAAGGTTGCCCGAGATAGGCAGAAGAGTTACGCAGATCTAAAGCGTAAAGCTTTTTACTTCGAAGTAGGTGATAAAGTGTTGCTCAAAGTATCACCCTGGAAGGGAGTGATGCGATTTGGTAAGAAAGGCAAGCTAAGCCCGAGATACATAGGACCTTTCGAGGTTATCGAACGTGTCGGGTCAGTTGCCTTTAAGTTGAAATTACCTGAAGAGCTCAGTGGAATTCACAATGTGTTCCACATCTGCAATCTGAAGAAGTGCTTCACTGATGAATCATTGGTAATACCGCATACAGATGTGCATATAGATGAGAGCTTAAAATTTGTGGAAAAACCTTTGTCGATTGAAGATCGACAGGTAAAGAAGCTTCGAAGGAAGCATGTACCTATTGTAAAAGTCAAATGGGATGCCCGTAGAGGTCCCGAATACACATGGGAGGTTGAATCCACGATGAAAGAAAAGTACCCTTATTTATTTCAGTAAATCTCGGGTCGAGATTTATTTTAAGGGGGTGAGGATGTAACACCTCGAAAATTCACGTCCTATAATGTGTTGACACGTGTCATATGTTTGAATGTGTGAAAGAATGTTCTGAAAGGACTAAAGTTGACAATCATGGGAAGTATGTTAATATATGAGTTCTAAATGTCAACAGTGAATAAATATAGGGTACATTAACCCTACATGTTGTTTATAACATCAAACGAATAAATCATGGATCATGCGAAGCTAAAAGTGAGAGATTACAAACTGCAGGGGTTAAATGTGTCAACATGTTTAAGTTATACCTCTGAGTGACCTTTTAACAAACCCGAAGCTTTGTAACTGTTAATTATGCTCACTAGAATGCACGATATAAATTTCATAAAGTTTCGTTATCGTATGAGAAAGTTATGATCAAATTCGTACATAAGGGGTTAAAGCGTCAACGTTGAAAGTTACGACTTTTCGGGTTAACATGAAATGACCAAGGACTTAGAAAATGTAGTATAAGTCTTGAGGCCCATATGTGTCAATATAGAGGGCTCAAAATGCAAGAAAATAAGCTTGGTTGACCTTTCGAAAGGCCAAGAGGTGAGATGCAACATCTTAAAAATGTTTTTGCCTGATCAGAAGGCCCATGCGGGCCGCGTGACATATATCAACATCTTACGCGGGCCGCCTGGCCCGCCCAGATGCAGAAAATCATTTAACTTGCCTGTTCAGCCTTCTAAACGACATGTAATGCCCTTAAACCCTTCCAAGAGACCCCTAAACAACCCCTAAACACTTAGGGACACTTGTAGAAGGATTGTGGTCAGTAGTAGGCTTGTTTGTCAACAATTTGTGGATCAAAATCCACTATAAAAAGCCATGAAGTTGCAAACATTCCTCACATCTTCATTTGCACTTCTGATCATTTTTGGAGCTCCCAAGCAGGCTCAAGTCTCCACAATTTGTGCATAGGACTCTTGTAAGTATACTTGACCCTTCTAAATTAAGTTTTAGCTTAGTTATAGCTTAAAAGTCAAACCGTCGTAATTAACGGTTGGCTTTAGGATTAATCACTAATGGTCCAGTGATTAGTCGAATCAAAAGTAGTTATATGTTGGTAATTATGTGGGTAATAAACCGTCAAAAGGGTCCCCCCTGAATCCCCCTCTAACTAGGTCAAATGTCGGGTCAAACTTGCGATTAAAAAGTCAATAGGATACTTAAATTCTAAATTTATGCATAATTAGCAATGTAGAACATATACAACCTGTTGGATCATTGTTATAACTTAGTAATTAGTGTAAGAACATGTCTAAACATGTTCAACCCGACAATTTCCTATTTAGACCCGGTTCGGAACCGAAAGTCGCATAGTTTGACTTTTACTTTGACTTTCACTTCTGACCTGTTTTGGGGATGATTTAGAAATCCCTAAGAGCTTCATTTGGACCAGGTTACATGCTAGTATAACCCTCTGTGATTATACACTATGGTTCATTAGTTAACCGATTAATACGCATGATTCTGTTAATTGCTCATATGTTGACCATTATACCCTTATTACCTTAAAACGTGATTTTTGGAAATGTAAAAGAGTAGAAACTTTAATTACTGATATATAAACTTGTATGCAAAGTTTGACATCAGTTTGTGGTGTAGGTTATGAGTTATGCTCGTTAGCGTAAAATTTAAGCTTTATGCTAATTAAACGGCGTATTTAGCGTATAGCCTACTTAAACATACTTTTTGATACCAAACTTAATACCCACTGATGTAATATATTATTTTGGGATTTTTAAAGATTTTTAATCAATTTTAGGCGGAGCATAACTTATAGTCGTAGGCTTAATCCGGTAATTGTCGGTTTTGCCCTTACGGGCCATAAAATGAGTTTTACATATCTAAACGACTCCAAACCTTTTGCTACTGATCACATATGATAAATAAATTATTTTAAGCCTTCTGGAAATAAAAAAAATATCAGATTTATGTATCAAACCCGGAAATGGCCTCTAATCGCCTTTTTAAGCGTTTTTAACGCATAGTATGTACTAAAACTGTTTTTAACATACAAGGGTTGATACCTACTGATATTTGAGGCAAATTATGATATTTTGACAGTAAGTAAAGGTTGATAAACTCAGACTTCAGTTTTGAGCTTTTCGGCTTATGTGAAATTACCAAAATACCCCTACGGGGCATAGCTTGGTTATAATTGATAAATTTCACTTATATACTTTAACCTACTGATATAACTTAGCAAATTGAGTATATTTTCTGATTACATCAGGCCTGTAACTCAGGTTGACACTTAAACTCTTTTACAACCTTTAAAATGACCAAACTACCCCTACGGGGCATAGTTTGTGATTAAATTCATTTCGGGCATAATAAAAGGCATCTTACTGATGTCACAACATATATGAAGCATATTAACTTAGGAAACCTGTAAATAGCTCTCATGAATACCCGTTACGCTTATTACGCGTTCGGTTCGGTTTATGTAACTAGTTTACATAAATTAGCCTAAACGGGTCAAACCTTATCGGTTTATTCTCAAAATCCAGAATGTGTATGAAATACCCATATTAAGCAAGTCTCTGAACTTGTCGGGTCTAAATCACATTCTACCCGGTCTTCGCTTAATCGTGCGTACGAACCGTATCTTTGAAACTAACCGGTCTAATCTTAAGCTTAATTAAAGACCCGTTAGAATTATAATAGGTTATTATAAACCTCCGTTCCAGATTAGGAGTACCAGTAAAAGCTACTTGCGTTTGCTTATTGTGATTTATAAATTGCTCAGGTAAATACTTTTAACTTATTTTCCCTATACGGGCTTGGGTTACGGTATATAGTATACCGCTTGATCGGGCATCAAATCCTCCACCGTTGGGTGGGTAATTGAATAATTTGATCGGCTCGTTTAAACAGTCTTGTTACTTAAAGCCTTTGGGGGGTTAATGACCATGTCCCGGATATCCTTGGCATCATTTTACGAAATGGCCACGACTTAAGCGCGGGGTGTAGGCGTACACCCGTCAGTGCATAAAAGAATATTGTGGTGTGTCTATTGATCTTTAACCCAGACTTGATCTGGGCTACTGAACGCACAAGGAACATGTAATTTGTTCACAAGATTATATATTTAAATAATTCTCCCAAGTTATAAAAAGATTAATTTTGCCTCTGTGCATTTTAATCAAATTATAAAAGATATTTTGTGCCACGTGCATCCAAATCAATTTTCTTAAACCATTTTCAAAATGAGTCAGTTAATTGTATTTACCAGTGTAAACTGACGTATTTTCCAAAAAGGCTAAATGCAGGTACTATACGTAATTGGCTGGATATTTCTCCTTAGCATCGATAGAAGTCTCACAAGCTTAAGATGCCTAAAAGTCTGTTGAACTATTGTTTCCATTTTATTTACGATCCGTCTGTGGATAAACAATCGACAGTTGTGATATTTGATATTACAATATTATATTCGGTTGTATTATATCTTTTAAATTGCTTCCGCTGTGCATTTATATATTGTGTTGTTTGACTATTATGTTGCCAACCATGTCACGATACTCCCCACCGTGCCCACCGGTGACACGTGGAAATCGGGGTGTGACACTGACTACACAACTTCTAAATAACGAGATATATAGTTAGTTTTATAACATAAATCCAAACACTCCCAAAAATGTCTGCATCAAGTTGTTTAGACTCCTTACAGATCCTAAAACCGTCAACATATATAACCATACTTACCATGAAACCAACAGAAGAGTACGTTAGAACAATAACCGTGTAAGCGAAATTTGAGAGCATAATCATCTTCTTAAACATACGTTTACCGCCGGAGACAGATTGGTGGCATCTGTAAATGGCTGATCATACATACGCAAAATATGAAAAAAAGCAACACTTTTATGAAGATTGCTGGATGATTCAGCGACTTTTATGAAGATTGCTGGATGATTCAGCGACTTTTATGCACATTGTCCTTTGAAACAACTTTTAAGAAGATTGTCATATGAAACAGCGACTTTTATATGGTAGTGACATGATTCAGCGACTTTCAGCAAGGTGGTAGGATGATTCAGCGACTTTCAACAAGGTTGTGCAGCTTTTGCAGAACTCTGACTTTTTGCAGAAATGATCATTGAAGGTCGCTCTTTGATGTTACAACTTACCTAGATATGAAAACAATATTGGTGACCACCTAATGGCACTCTTTTCTGGCTCAAAACACCTATTTCTGCAAAAAATTCTCAGTTAATCAAACATATATTTTGATTACAATAGTCATGTGAATAAGACCTTATGAACTTCTGATGTGGAATAAAAGAGAACACAGCAAACACCAAACAACTCATAAATACATATATCAAAGATCGTCAACAATCAATTATCACAATTCAACTTAAACCATGAAATGAACTCACAAAACTACTATTGAAACAACACAATATTTACAGTATACAAACAACTAACCATTTTCATCTCGGTCCCGACACCATCATCAGCTGCTGTTACTAAGACTGCCGACGTCCGCAGCCGCCATTCAGCCACTACCATCATCATCTTTACTGCCCGAAACCACCACAATAACCATTGCTACCTTTTTGAACCCGAGCACCACCTGAATCTGATCGCAGGAAAATCACAGTCACCGCCGCAGACGGCGGCGCCGCTGCCGTCGCTGCTGTAACAATCACCACCGCCTCTCTCTCATCATCCTTTCACTCCGCCGCCCTCTCTATCTTTCTCTCTTCTGATCTCGTCAAATCATACCGTATCCGGGTGCGTGTGTATACGAATTGAGGTGTTACAAGGGTATAAGGAATGAATTTAGGGGGTGTTTGTCGGTATTACTGTAGGAACGACGGTCGGAGTTCCTCCGTTGCTGGATTCATTTGAGAGATGGAGATGAGTGTGTCTAACAGAGGGAGGAGGGGATGTGCGTGTGTGTGTGGTTGTTGACGGAGAATGAACGGCCGGTGGAGTCGCCGAAGTCCGGTTCGTCGCCGAAGACTCTCATCGAAGAGAGATGAGTGTCTGAGATATATGCATTTAGGGTTTTAAGAAATGGTTAAGGGTTTATTTAAAGGGTAGTGTTTTTAGGGGTGTAGGTAAGTTGGGTTGGGCCTGGCCCAAATGCATGAACTTGTTAAATAATTATGTGTCTCGCTCAAATGTACTGGCCCGATTATATTAATACTAAAATATAACGGTAAATAAATAAAAAAATAGATATGTACGCGTATTAAATTAAGTACGCGTAGTCCACGTTATCAGTTAAACGGTGCGCTTCTTGTGACACCTGTGTCACTTCAACCATCAAACAAATGCCAAACCAATGAAATATTGTATTTCATACTTGGGATATGTAAAAATATGTGTATCGTTTGCACATATCAACTCTCGATCGATTTCAAGCTTTAAATCGCTTTCTGGAAGGTTATACGCGCTCTGATGCATAAATATAACCAGTTTAATGCAACGAACACTCCGGAATAGTGAAATAGGCTTAACATACCTTAAATAACCTCCACATACCTTAGAAATAAGTTTTGGATGGTTTGGTGTGTTGAAATCAAGTTTGTTCGATCGCAGGGACTAATTGTGTCAAACTGCGAAACTATACCAATTTGTATAGCAACGAACATTCCGGAACTTAATAATAAGTTAAACACACCCTAAATATCCTTTACATAGCTTAGAAATAGACTTTGAGGGGTTCGGTGTGCTAAAATAAACTTTATGCTCATTCAGGGACTAAAAGCGTCAAAAGTGCATAAGTTTGTACTTTCGCGCATAACTTACGTTTTGAATACATCCGGACATCCAAAAATTTATGTAAGCACTAAAATATTTTATTTTAGTGTTTGGCTTGTCAAAAATCCATTCGTCGCGCAATTTGGACCGTTTTTACGTCCGTTACGACTTCCGTCGTAATTAACCGAACAACGCAACCGTACGGCCAAACAAACCGACATCCGAGATATTTTTTAGCACATTTTAAGTTCCCTATACTTTAACTTCATTTTAGAGCCTTGAAATGGGGTTAACGGGCCTTAAACGTGTCAAAAATGACTTAAATGCATGACAGGGACTAAATCTGTAATTCTGCCAAAGTTGTACCTTGCGCACCTCAACACTGTCAGTGTTGAGGTCCGTAAGCAAGTCACCAGCACAGCAGAATGTTGCAAATAGCCTGTTTTCAGCTGTTATGCACTCCTTTCTCACTTGCAAATGGTTTCTAGCAATCCTATGGGCTCCCATGGGTTTTTAATTCAGTGGGTATGTGTTGTACGGCTGAGATTTAATGCTTGGGAAACAAGAAATGATCTTAATGGCTCTACATTTCCTATATATACCCCCCCATGTCTTGCTCATTTTCCCTCACATTTGAAATCTGATTCAAAGCTCTCTAAGTGGAAGTTTATATGCTTCGTATCTGAGAGTGAATCGGGTTCAAATCTTGCGGGGACCCTTTGTAAGTGTTCCTTCGTTCTTTTTATGCGTTTTTAGCTTGAAAGTCAAACTGTGTTTGACTTTCTACATTGACCAGTTTATGGTCAATACAAAGTTTGTTTGAACATCATAACGTGAGCGTAATCACGATGGTCATAGTCCCTAGTGACTATACCTACTGATTACCACATTATCTAGGCTCAGTGACGAGTCGTAGTTTCGGGCAAAATGCGTGTTCTTGTGTATTTTGTAACCAAACTACTCTAGGGTATCAAAACCGTTTGTTTTGATACCAAACCTGTTTTCTAACTTAACTAAACATGTTTCGACATGTTTAGCTCGTCACTTTTTAGATTAAGTGCTTATGTAGAGTCGTAAGTCAAGCGGTCTAAACACCCGCTTAGACTTACGAACTAGACCCGTTTGGTCGATCTTTAGGATCCGACCAAACACATTAGGTGACCATAGTTGTATAGGGAATAACCTTTCAAGGTTATACCTTATGGTCACCTAGTTTAAGTAGTTGTATGATAGGTAGTTTATATGCCTTAGGTAAATTACCAAAATACCCTTTTCATGTGTAATTGGTAATTAAGCATATGTAACCTAAACTTTTGTCATTTAACTGATTATGTAACATAATTAAGTATGTTAGGGCATATAATACTTGTCATAGGCTACCTAAACGGGTCGTGACGGGTCGTAAGCACTTAGGTTAGGTTTCCTTTAGTATGTAGGCCTTGTTAAACGATATCATATGAGTTCCCACGCTCATTTGGTTCACGAGACCTCATACTATCCAATCCCCCGATTTAGGTCCGGTTATTTATGTAGTTGCCTATTAGGTACCGTTTGATTTCCGGGACTCCTCTAGCTTGCTTGGTAGTTGTTCAAGACTTCTAAGCACTCTCAAGTGAGTACATAGTTCCCCTATTTTACTGTTTTCCAAACTGTTTTGGGGTGAAGCATGTGTACCTATCTGTTATTTTCATGTTTTCCAAAAGTATAATTGATTATACATGTTAGTACTTATCTGTTGACAAACTGAATGACTATCTATGGTTTAAACACTGATTTTTCAAAGACTATAACATTAGTTGTTGAATTGTACTTATTTTGTTCACCAGACCGGTTGGTAGTATGATATAGCGCTATAGGATTTGACACCCCATTCCTGTTGTCATGGAATGTCTGAAACCAATTTGTTTCTCCATCCAAATAGGGATTGCCTTTGTGGTATCCCTATAGTCTCAAAGGTGTATTTTGATGCACTAGGTCTGAATGAATTCTTAAGTCTCATTATTTTTGTATATTAAGTTATACTCCCAAAAGTATAGTTTGATATGCTCTCATATGTGACAATGTACAAAACCAACATGTATTTTGTTAATCATTAAAACATATTTTGATATGTTATTTACAAAACCAAAACATAGTTTAATATGTTATTTATCACATCCAAAGCATATTTTGATATGTTATTTACAAAACCAAAACATATTTTAATATGTTATTTATCCAAAGTATACTTTTGATATACTACTGAAAATTTATTTACTTTAACAACTAAAGTGTATTTAATATACTATTGTTTTGCAATTGGGTTTTAGGGTTAGTGTTTAGATAACGGGACGGGTGTAATATGATGAAAACATGGTAGATACGCCGCTGGTACTTCTTATATATAAGTGTTTTCATTGCATTACATACCGTGGCGTTATTTAGTACACTTGGGTTAACGGTTTTGGAACTGAAATATATTTTAATATATTACTTATTCGACTTTCTTAGAACCAAAGTATATTTTTATATACACTATGAATCTTTTTTATCAAAATATTGTTTTTCAAACAATATATTTTTATAACAAACTTATTCTACTTACTTATTAAATTCCTATGTCTTATTACCTTATATCATTCGATTTCTTATAAATGATTTATAAAAGAAAACCTTTTTCAAGGATCATGGCTGCTTTTATTAAAACTTTTTCTTTAAACTCATAAGTCATGAATCCTATTTTCACAAAACCTATGTATCTCACAGGCATTTTTATGCTGACGTACCTATTTTTACACATGTTTCAGGTGCTGCTTTGTGATGATTGATGATATATGCTACACTTAGGATGGACTCGTGCCTTAGCGACTTTAAAACTTGAAAGATAATAGTTGTACTTATTTGAATGTATTAAAACAATGAGTTCATTTATTCAATAAAACAAAATTATTTATTCCATGGTTGTGAAACAATGATTCTGTTACAACACTCCCCTACGTTTCCGCCACGTTTTGTTGTTTTACGTGGTCGGGGTGTGACAGAAAAGTTGGTATCAGAGCCAATGGTTATAGGGAATTAGGTTATTAGTAATGCTTTGACCTAGACTATAACCTTCCTAGGACCCTAACACAAGTTTTCTTGTGTTTAGTTTTAAAACAATACCGTCACTTATTCTTAGGTGACAACCACAATAAGAACACAAATTTCTATCCCGCTTTGAAAACTAATCATCTGTTCTAGGATGATTTATTGTAAGGTTTTGAACCCTTTAAGTTTTCAAATCCCGTCAAAGTTGGTCTAAATAATGTGAACACGTGCAAACTGGAAGGGTGGGTGTCACGGCCCCCGACCCGGTTTGACCCGTTTTAGGAGCCGCGAGACAGAAATCCCGTGGTATTTAATTAAGTGAGTTTAATAGCGGAAGTTTCTTCAGGATCATTTTTAAAAACTGAAATATTTCCCGATTATTTTATTTCACAACTCGGGATAAAACCCGGTAATTTACAATCTTGAGATTTCACAAAGAAATCTTTTATTTTACAAAACATGTTTCTTTATTTTATACTGAGCCACTTCCTTAAGCTGATAGTGCTTCACGGCACCTTTCCTGGATCACAATAAATCACCTGAAACATCTTTGAAAAAGGTTTTGTCAGTGGGAAATACTGAGTGAATCATTCTATTTACTAAAACGACACGTTTGTTATAATTTACAGTATTAAGAGTGATTACAATGTTTCTGATATCAAACCAACTACCCACGGTATTTGTCACTCGACCGGATCTGTGACTATGGTCATATCCCCCATTGGCTGCCCCAATGGTGACGATTATCAAGTAATGTATACAAAACCCCACATACCGGCTGTAATTTGGTGATTACAAAGACTTAATCCCCGTAATTATAACTTTGAAAATAACATGCTTTTGAAATCAAATTTGATAAAAAGAGAATGACTCACATTGCAGATTTAGTTATGAACAGAGCTTAGTCTACTGATTAGCCTTGATAACCTAGTTTAAATAATCAAGCACACAAATTAGGTTAGTAACTTAATACAGCATTTACGACAACTCACGAGATTAAAACCTTCACAACAAATGACAAAGTGTGATACTTAAACATCCATCGATTTAACGACGAATGACAAAGCATAAACCCTAATGTGGGCAGCACTTAAACATCCATTGGATAGTTTAATCGATCGGACATTGAATCGTAGCAGCGATCGAGTTATTACCCTGATTGCGGCAGCACTTCGTGATCAGTGTGTGTTTATTGTAGTATTCAGACAATATCTCAACGTACAATTTGAGTTTGAACGTCGAACTAACGCACAATTGCATGAAAAAGACGATACTATTTATACATGAAAAACCGCCCCCTCACGCCACGCGAGAGGTCCCCTTGTTCGCGTCACGTGGCGCGAGAGACCCTAGTCTACTATAGGGTTGCTTCGTGTCTGCATAGCTCAGCTGAGTTGGTTTCGCGTTATTTTGAATTTTTGACAGCAAACTGTGTGGATATTACCGATTAGGGTTTACCCCCCCTGAGTTTTAGGGGCCCTGATCCTGATTCTGATTGTTCTGAAAATTTTAGGGTTTACACAGAATCACTTGGGTTTCTCAATTAGGGTTTCCTATTGGTTAAATTAAAGTAATAAATAGTACTTTTTGATGAGAGTTGTTACATTCTCCCCACCTTAAGAAAAATCTCGTCCTCGAGATTTACCGGAATAAATGTGGATACTTTCGCTTCATTTCTGATTCCAGCTCCCAAGTGTATTCAGCTCCTCTCTTTGAATCCCATTTGACTTTGACTAAAACTAGTCGTTTGTGTTTGAGAAACTTCACTTTTCTGTCTTCTATCTGAAGAGGTTTCTCAACAAATTTTAACTTTTTGTTTACCTCTATATCTCGAAGAGGTACTACCAGTGATTCATCTGATAAGCATTTCTTGAGATTGGATACATGAAATACATCATGTACTCCAGCTAATTCTTCTGGTAGTTGTAAACGATAAGCAACTGGTCCTATACGTTGGATCACTGGAAATGGTCCTACGTACCTTGGACTTAGCTTTCCTTTCTTTCCGAATCTAACTACTCCTTTCCAAGGAGAAACTTTCAACAGTACTCTGTCTCCAACTTGGAATTCTAACGGCTTGCATCTATTGTCTGCATAACTCTTCTGACGATCGCGAGCCATCTTCAGTCTTTCCTTGATTTGAGTAATCTTATCAGTCGTCTCTTGTACTATTTCAGGACCTGACAATTGATTTTCTCCTATTTCTGCCCAACAAACTGGAGTTCTGCACTTTCTTCCATACAGTGCTTCAAATGGGGCAGTTTCAATACTTGAATGATAGCTATTGTTATAAGAGAATTCAATTAATGGTAAATGATCATCCCAGTTTCCACCAAAATCTATTACACATGCTCGGAGCATGTCTTCTAGAGTTTGGATCGTCCTTTCACTTTGTCCGTCTGTTTGTGGATGATAAGCCGTACTCAGATTGAGTCGAGTTCCCATAGCTTGCTGGAAACTTTTCCAAAAATGAGAAGTGAAACGACTATCTCTATCTGATACAATGGAGAGTGGAACTCCATGTAAAGATATGACTTCATCTACATACAATTTTGCCAATCTTTCCATGCTAAAGGTTTCTTTCATTGGTAGAAAGTGAGCTGATTTGGTTAATCGATCCACAATTACCCAAATCGCATCATTACCTTTTCTTGTTTTGGGTAACTTAGTGACAAAATCCATGGTTATAAGTTCCCATTTCCATACAGGCATTTCTAATTGTTGTAGTAACCCTGAAGGTTTCTGATGTTCTGCCTTAACTTGTGAACAAGTGAGACATTTAGAAACATATCGTGCTATGTCCTTTTTCATTCCTATCCACCAAAAGTTCTTTCTTAAATCTTGGTACATTTTATTGTTTCCTGGGTGCATAGTATACCTAGATTTATGAGCTTCTTCTAGAATCTTAGGTCTTAAGTCTCCCTGCTTAGGTACCCAAATTCTACTTTTGTGGAATTTCCAAATTCCATCTGCTCCTTGTTCTAATTCCTTTATTCGTCCTTTTATTCCTTCAGCATCATCCTTGATTGCTGTAGCTTGAATATTCTTCAATTGTTCCATTAAATCTATTTGTAGATTTAATCTGAGAGCACGAACTCGTCGTTGTTTCTCATAATACTTACGACTTAAAGCATCTGCAACTACATTTGCTTTTCCTTCGTGATACTGAATATCACAATCGTAGTCACTTAGGATTTCCATCCATCTATTTTTGCCTCATATTTAACTCTTTTTGCCCAAATATATATCTTAAACTTTTGTGGTCTGTGTAGACAGTAAATTTACTTCCGTAAAGATAATGTCTCCAAATCTTAAGGGCAAAAATTACGGCTCCTAATTCTAAATCATGAGTCGTATAGTTTTCTTCGTGCTTTTTCAATTGCCTTGAAGCATATGCAATCACCTTTTTACGTTGCATAAGTACACATCCATATCCTAGTTTGGAAGCATCACAATATACTTCAAAATCTTCAGTTCCTTCTGGTAAGGCTAAGATTGGTGCATTTGTTAATTTCTGCTTCAATATTCTAAAGGCTTCTTCTTGCTTTGGTCCCCATTCAAACTTAACTGCTTTACAGGTTAGCTTAGTTAAACCGTCTATAATACCCAGCTAAACCTATAAAACTTCTTATTTCCATTGCTGTTTGTGGAACCTTCCATTTGGTAATTACCTCTATCTTAGCAGGATCTACATGAATACCTTCGTGATTCACCATGTGTCCTAGGAATTGCACTTCCTTTAACCAAAATTCACATTTCGAGAATTTGGCATAAAGCTTTTCTTTTCTTAATAAAGTTAAGAGTGCATGAAGGTGTTCACAATGCTCTATCTGACTTTTGGAATAAATAAGTATATCGTCTATAAAAACAATTACAAATTTATCCAAATATGGTTTACAGATCCTATTCATCATGTCCATGAATGCAGCAGGTGCATTTGTTAACCCAAAGGGCATGACTGTAAATTCATAATGACCATACCTAGTTCTGAAAGCAGTCTTAGGTATGTCCTCTTCTTGTACCTTCAATTGATGATATCCGGAGCGTAGATCTATCTTAGAAAAATATCTAGCCCCCTGAAGTTGATCAAATAGATCATCAATTCTAGGTAATGGGTATCAATTCTTAATTGTAACCTTATTCAATTCTCTATAATCGATACACATTCTCATTGAACCATCCTTTTTCTTCACAAACAACACTGGCGCTCCCCAAGGGGATGAGCTAGGTTGTATGAATCCTTTACTTAGTAATTCATCTAATTGCTTTTTCAGTTCTAACATTTTTGTAGGTGCTAACCGATAAGGTGCCTTGGCTATCGATGTAGTTCCTGGAATTAGATGAATCCTAAATTCTACTTCCCTATCTGGAGGTAATCCCGACAAATCTTCTGGGAATATATCTGGATATTCTGAGACTACAGGAATTTTCTTAAGTTCTTTACCCTTAGTACTAATGATTACTGAAATCATATATACTATTCCTTGTTTTCGTTCATAATTAGCAACTTTCATTACTGATATGAACTTCATGGGCTTACGTGGTTTATCTCCTGTAATCCTAATTACTTCTCCGTTGGATGATTGAATTTCTATAGAGTTCTGATCACAAAGGATTCTAGCATGGTTGGCTACTAACCAATCCATTCCTAATATAACATCAAATTCAGCTAAATTCATCGGCAATAGTTTTGCAGAGAATTTATGTCCTAAAAGTTTTATATTTTCTTCTTGCAAAACTTTATCTATTTTAACTGAATTTCCGTCTGCCGTTTCAACTGTAAAAATCTGCCTAATATTGGTTAAAGGTAAATTAAGAGCTTGGCAAAATGAAGTATTTATAAAACTTTGGTTTGCACCAGAGTCAAATAATACTTTGGCATAAATGTTGTGAACTAAGAACGTACCCACTATCACATCTGGGATGAGTTCTGCTTCTTGAGTGGTCAGCTGAAATGCTCTAGCATTCTTCTTAATAGTTCCGTCGGTTGCCTTAGTTTTGTTGTCTACTGGTTTGATTAATTTAGGACATTCTGTTTTATAATGTCCATTTTCTCCACAGTTATAGCAAACTATTGTTTTCTTTCTGCAGTTTTCTTCACGATGTCCTACAACTTTGCAAAAATTGCAGGTTATATCACATCTTCCATAATGTTTCTTCTTGCATTTTCGGCAGAATGACGGAGTTGAGAATTGCCCAGTTCCTTTTCTCTTGAAATTACTACTTTTATCCGCACGAAATCCTTGAGTAATTTTCTGAGCCAATTCTTTCTTTCTGTTTTCATCTTGGGTGCGCACTAGTTCATCGGTTAGGGTATTAGCTAATTCCACAGCATCATCAATAGTGCGAGGTCTCGCGGCTTTAACGATGTTGCGGATTTCACTAATCAGTCCCCAAATGTAGCGAGAAATGAGTACCGGTTCTGGCGAAGCCAGTGTTGGTACCATTCTAGCATATTCAAAGAATGTCGAAGTATAACCGCGACAATCTACACCCATCATCCGATGATTTAGAAACTTATTTGTCATCTGTTCCTTTTCATACTCGGGACATAATTTTCTTTCTACAAAACCCTTAAATTCTTCCCAAGTCATGGCATAGGCTATCATTCTTCCTTTTGATTGTAACAGAGTGTTCCACCATTCGAGTGCTCCTTCCTTGAAGAGATTTGATGCGTACATAACCTGATCATCTTTAGCACATTTACTTATTGCAATAACTGCTTTGGTTTTCTCTAACCAACGCAGTGATGCAGTTGCTCCTTCATTGCCTGCAAATTCAGTGGGTTTACAAGCAAGGAATTCTTTGAAAGTGCAACCAGGCGTTGTGGCTTTCATTTTCTTAGGAAATGGAGCTTGATGTGGTTCCCTATTATGATTAACATTATCATTGCCTCTGTTTACACTATTACTGAAGTTATCTTCAGAAATACGTTTACTAGGAACAATTTGTTGCGGTTCGATTGGATTCTTTATAGCAGCAACGAATGCTGGAATAGCATTAGCTATTCCTTGAGCAACAATATTTTCGATATCTTGCCGAGTCATATATTGATCTCCTGGATGTTGCTCAGACTGATTAACCTCATTTACTGGTTCATTACCACTGTTTGCCATCTGATAATTAATATATATAATTTATTAGTATCCGATAAATAATAACTATACATAAAAATAATCAAACAATTTTCTCAATACACGTATAGTCAAAATTATCGATTTATCGATTTCATTTTATATCTTTTATAGTATGCATCACTACACACCAATATTTTACAAAGTTTTATTCGTAGTTATTTTACAAACTGATGTCATTATTACTATTACTTTTACACAACCACAATTTCACCATCCTACTATCTCTCGTCACTTGTCGTTTTAAAAACGAAGTTCCCTTTCATCATATTTCCAGGCAATTTGTCCCCCTATTTCCCGGATTCTATTCCCTGCATCCATTAACTCTTAGCCAAAATGGCGAAGTTCTGCTAAATTCTCGTTACTCATGGGTGGATTTGGTAATGGTTCCGGGTCAACTTGTGGGAAAAATGTATCAGGGTTGTTTAAAAGATTTTGGTATTGCCAATCAGTTGTCCACCATTCATCTAATTCTACTGGTAGTGGTTGAGGTTGGACAATAGGATCTGGAATAGCAGGTTCCAGATTGATTGGAATTGGAGCTTCTAGTGGATAGCTAAAAAGATCTTCTTCAGTAAATATAAGGTTTGGATTAGCTGGTTCAAGGTTTCCATCGGCAGGTCCGATGAGGTCACTCATTACTAGTTTATGATCTAAAACTTCCCAGGGAGTCATTTTCTGTTTCTGCCTAGAACTTTCTCCGACTTCTCTTTCTGTTTACTTAAAACTCTTCTCAGCTTCTATCTCTATTTGATTAATATTTTCCTCAATTTCTACCCCCTTTCCTTTGTCTTTTGGTTCTTCAGTTTTGGTAACCTTTCTTGTTGCTGGCTTTTTCCTACGTACACGCCTCCAGCCCACAAATCTGCTTCTTTTCTTGGGTTTAGGTTTTGCCATTGGTTTGGATTGAAATTCCATGGGTTCTTCTTTATCAGCGAAGTAACCAGTGAATTCCTTGGAAACTTCTATCTTAACGGGATAGAGGTTAAGATTTTCTAAACCTTCAGATATCTCATTCATGCTGTTTAGCATATATGCAAAATACATACCAAATGTTAAAATAGAATAACAAAATTTTATAGATAACCCATAAATATTATTGCATACATAAAACAACTGACAAGTAAATTATACTACGATTTACTGTAACTTATTTATTTACTAAATAAGGTTTCTGGGAAATAAAAGTGCTAAAACTTTTGAGTATTTAGAGATTTGCATTTTCTGCTACTGTGGCTAGCATATAAAGATTTGCCCATTTCTCATCTAATTTGTCCTCCCAAGGTGATTTATTGATTAAATCCTGGGTTTCTTGTTTAACTTTCTTCTCTCGGTTTTTCCTTATTTCCTCCTGACTTTTCCTAATAATCAAACTTCTTTTATTAGGAGAAAGTGGTTCTTCATATTGTGCTTTACGGACAAATATTCCTTCTTCAGGAATTACATAAGGTTTTGTTTGGGATGAACTTCCCTTCTCGTTGGATGACCTATCTAGTTTAAGATAGATGTTTGAAAGCTTTTGTTTACCCATACTGTAATTAACAATAATCAGTTAATAAAACACATAATCACATAATTGGCAATCAGTAAAATTAAGTATTTCTAAATACTTAATAGGCTTAAATCAGTGGCTCTGATACCACCTTATTTCTGTCACGGCCCCCGACCCGGTTTGACCCGTTTCAGGAGCCGCGAGACAGAAATCCCGTGGTATTTAATTAAGTGAGTTTAACAGCGGAAGTTTCTTCAGGATCATTTTTAAAAACTGAAATATTTCCCGATTATTTTATTTCACAAGTGGGGATAAAACCCGGTAATTTACAATCTTGAGATTTCACAAAGAAATCTTTTATTTTACAAAACATGTTTCTTTATTTTATACTGAGCCACTTCCTTAAGCTGATAGTGCTTCACGGCACTTTTCCTGGATCACAATAAATCACCTGAAACATGTTTGAAAAAGGTTTTGTCAGTGGGAAATACTGAGTGAATCATTCTATTTACTAAAACGACACGTTTGTTATAATTTACAGTATTAAGAGTGATTACAATGTTTCTGATATCAAACCAACTACCCACGGTATTTGTCACTCGACCGGATCTGTGACTATGGTCATATCCCCCATTGGCTGCCCCAATGGTGACGATTATCAAGTAATCTATACAAAACCCCACATACCAGCTGTAATTTGGTGATTACAAAGACTTAATCCCCGTAATTATAACTTTTAAAATAACATGCTTTTGAAATCAAATATGATAAAAAGAGAATGACTCACATTGCAGATTTAGTTATGAACAGAGCTTAGCCTACTGATTAGCCTTGATAACCTAGTTTAAATAATCAAGCACACAAATTAGGTTAGTAACTTAATACAACATTTACGACAACTCACGAGATTAAAACCTTCACAACAAATGACAAAGTGCGATACTTAAACATCCATCGATTTAACGACGAATGACAAAGCATAAACCCTAATGTGGGCAGCACTTAAACATCCATTGGATAGTTTAATCGATCGGACATTGAATCGTAGCAGCGATCGAGTTATTACCCTGATTGCGGCAGCACTTCGTGATCAGTGTGTGTTTATTGTAGTATTAAGACAATATCTCAACGTACAATTTGAGTTTGAACGTCGAACTAACGCACAATTGCATGAAACAGACGATACTATTTATACATGAAAAACCGCCCCCTCGCGCCACGCGAGAGGTCCCCTTGTTCGCGTCGCGTGGCGCGAGAGACCCTAGTCTACTATAGGGTTGCTTCGTGTCTGCATAGCTCAGCTGAGTTGGTTTCGCGTTATTTTGAATTTTTGACAGCAAACTGTGTGGATATTACCGATTAGGGTTTACCCCCCCTGAGTTTTAGGGACCCTGATCCTGATTCTGATTGTTCTGAAAATTTTAGGGTTTACACAGAATCACTTGGGTTTCTCAATTAGGGTTTCCTAGTGGTTAAATTAAAGTAATAAATAGTACTTTTTGATGAGAGTTGTTACAGTGGGTGCCTGTACCCTGAGTTTTCTGTCTAAGGCTAGAGTGTTCGTACAAATCCACATAATCGGACCAGTCACTCTTACCTGGGAACTCTTGGGGTGAGTGTCCACTTATAGGCGAGCATGTCTTCGCGATACATTATTTTTGACCTATTTACTTTGAATAATCACCGAGGTCGTTTGTTGCTTTGTAGTAACAAACAAATGACCACTATCCTTGCTTTCATCAGATTTGTTTCATCTCATTCTTTTCGTCTAATTCTCTCACTCGTTTCCTTTCATGTTCCTCTTTTAGAATGCCTCCTCGACGCGACAATCAGATGGCGAATGCCGAACTGGCGGAAATCATCGTGCAGCAAATGGCTGCTGCCTTCCCAAATCTTTATGCTCAAATGATTCAAGCCATCAACAACAACAATGCTCCATGCAATTTCAAGGATTTTAACTCGGCTAAACCGCTCAAGTTTAGTGGTTCTGAGGGAGCAACTGGGCTTCTTCAATGGTTCGAGAGCATTGAGAATACTTTCCGTCACGTTCAGTGTCCTGAAAATCGCAAGGTCGAGTTTTCTTCGAGTGTATTCCAGAAAAAAGGGCTCTTACGTGGTGGAACGGGGTTATGAGAGACCGCGGTGCTGAGGTTGCATTAGCACAGACTTGGGCCGAGCTTAGGGCTCTTATGATGTAGGAATTCTGTCCTCGTCATAAGCTAAGGGCTCTAGAAAGGGAATTTGATGATTTGAAGCAAGACAGTGGAGAACATCTAGCCTATACTGACCGTTATGAAGAATTGAGCCTGTTGTGTCCTGCTATGGTTACGCCTCTGGATAAGGCGATTGAGAAATACATTGATGGTCTTCCTGACTTAATTCAGGATATTGTTACTTGCAACAACCCTACTACTGTCAGACAAGCCATTGAATTGTCTGCCACTCTGACTGAATCCCATATCAGGAAGCGCAAGCTATTTCGGAAGGGCGACTCAAGACCATCTGACAAGACTGCTCAAGTGGAACCAAAGGAAGAAAATGCTGAGGTGTCCAAAAAGAAGAAGCGCAAAGCCTCTCAAAACTACGCTGTAACTACTCAAGACAAACAGGTTGCACCAAACCAGCCAGCACAACCTCGCAAAAGGCAAAACTATGTTGGCACCGCACCTTTGTGCAATAAATGAAACCGTCATCACCTAGAGCAAGAGCAATGCCACAAATGTACCCACTGTGGGCGATTGGGACATTTGATCAACGTTTGCCGTTATACAAATCAAGCTGCTGCAAACCCTGCTGCTGTTCAAGCACGGTTCCCTCCAGGGTCATGTTATAACTGTGGTGACCTTACTCACTACAGAAACAATTGCCCAAGACTCGTTAACATACCTCCAGCTCGTGGACGGGTGTTTAACATCAATGAGGCAAACGTGAACAATGATGCAGCAGTGAACAATTTGTGTTTTGTTATTTCCTTTGGTTGTTATCTTTTGACATTTAAAGACAAGTCAGTTGTTATATAAATAAAAATTCGTCGTTTTTATTTTTGCAAAAATGATACGATTGTGTGAATGTTTGATACAACCTTATGATGCCAACACAAAGACAAACTACTTGTGTGGTTCTGTCATTTTTATGATCACTTGTAATCTCCCCAAGAACCTTAAATACCTGTTTCTTTTAAGAAACAAAGCCAAATTCCTCTTAAGATCTTTCTATCTCCATAGTTAGATTCATGTGTTTAAAGTGCCAAATGAAATCCTCGGATTGAATTCCTGATGTGCTTTAAATACCCGTGACCAAACATAACAAATTAATAATCAAGTTAATCAAATATGCGATTATGTGCTTAAGTATTTTCTTATATGTTTTGTGTTTTTATGTTATCCATCCAAATCCTCATAGAATCTTCCATATCTCATATATGGGATTCATAGTAGGATATCTAAAGGTACTATCTTAAATCCTTAATGGACTTCAACGTTGTAGTTAAGTTCCATGGGTTATAAAGTACTATTTTATAAATTGGACCCCCTTGAGTGGTCTAGTTAAACAGATTGATTTGAAAATCTGGTTAGAATTACCATGTGATGATAAAATTGAAAAAGATCCCTTTAAATGGTCTATTTAAGGAGATCGTACGACGGTCTAGTTAAGAAAATCATGTGTTGATCTAGTTAAAAAGATCGTTCGTTGATCTAGTTAAAAAGATCCTTTGGTGGTCTAGTCAAGTCGCTTCATGTTTATTCAATTGATTTTTCCCCTACGCATTATGAAATGGACTGTGCGGACTGTGCAAGGAATTACGTAATTATGGAGGCCTACATAATTATGGAATTCAGTGCACATAAACCACAAGAAGTTTTGTCATGTGTTAAGACTTATAGTGACAAGAGTAATGATACGGGAGAAGTCTTGGACCTCGACCAATGTCATCTATTCTTACACTCCTCAATTCTGATTTCAAGCACACACAAGTTTCCTATGATAAGTCTTCACGGGAAACGTTTTCCTCTCCGTAGTTTGAAACCCCATGTTTTGCTAACTAAAAGGACTTCACTTTGAGGGTTGACATTTCGCTAAGAAACCTATCATGGCCTAGAGTTCTACTTAGGTTTCAAGGGATTCATTCGAAAGCGAAAACATCACAATTGTCCTCACAAGTTTCTCCAAAAAATTAAATTTCGGGATGAAATTTCCTAAAGTAGGGGAGACTGTGACACCTGTGTCACTTCAACCATCAAACAAATTCCAAACCAATGAAATATTGTATTTCATACTTGGGATATGTAAAAATATGTGTATCGTTTGCACATATCAACTCTCGATCGATTTCAAGCTTTAAATCGCTTTCTGGAAGGTTATACGCGCTCTGATGCATAAATATAACCAGTTTAATGCAACGAACACTCTGGAATAGTGAAATAGGCTTAACATACCTTAAATAACCTCCACATACCTTAGAAATAAGTTTTGGATGGTTTGGTGTGTTGAAATCAAGTTTGTTCGATCGCATGGACTAATTGTGTCAAACTGCGAAACTATACCGATTTGTATAGCAACGAACATTCCGGAACTTAATCATAAGTTAAACACACCCTAAATATCCTTTACATAGCTTAGAAATAGGCTTTGAGGGGTTCGGTGTGCTAAAATAAACTTTATGCTCATTCAGGGACTAAAAGCGTCAAAAAGTGCATAAGTTTGCACTTTCGCGCATAACTTACGTTCTGAATACATCCGGACATCCAAAAATTTATGTAAGCACTAAAATAATTTATTTTAGTGTTTGGCTTGTCAAAAATCCATTCGTCGCGCAATTTGGACTGTTTTTACGTCCGTTACGACTTCCGTCGTAATTAACCGAACAACGCAACCGTACGGCCAAACGAACCGACATCTGAGATATTTTTGAGCACATTTTAAGTTCCCTATACTTTAACTTCATTTTAGAGCCTTGAAATGGGGTTAACGGGCCTTAAACGTGTCAAAAATGACTTAAATGCATGACATGGACTAAATCTGTAATTCTGCCAAAGTTGTACCTTGCGCACCTCAACACTGTTAGTGTTGAGGTCCGTAAGCAAGTCACCAGCACAGCAGAATGTTGCAAACAGCCTGTTTTCAGCTGTTATGCACTCCTTTCTCACTTGCAAATGGTTTCTAGCAATCCTATGGGCTCCCATGGGTTTTTAATTCAGTGGGAATGTGTTGTACGGCTGAGATTTAACGCTTGGGAAACAAGAAATGATCTTAACGGCTCTACATTTCCTATATATACCCCCCCATGTCTTGCTCATTTTCCCTCACATTTGAAATCTGATTCAAAGCTCTCTAAGTGGAAGTTTATATGCTTCCTACCTGAGAGTGAATCGGGTTCAAATCTTGCGGGGACCCTTTGTAAGTGTTCCTTCGTTCTTTTTATGCATTTTTAGCTTGAAAGTCAAACTGTGTTTGACTTTCTACATTGACCAGTTTATGGTCAATACGAAGTTCGTTTGAACTTCATAACGTGAGCGTAATCACGATGGTCATAGTCCCTAGTGACTATACCTACTGATTACCACATTATCTAGGCTCAGTGACGAGTCGTAGTTTCGGGCAAAATGCGTGTTCTTGCGTATTTTGTAACCAAACTACTCTAGGGTATCAAAACCATTTGTTTTGAAACCAAACCTGTTTTCTAACTTAACTAAACATGTTTCGACATGTTTAGCTCGTCACTTTTTAGATTAAGTGCTTATGTAGAGTCGTAAGTCAAGCGGTCTAAACAACCGCTTAGACTTACGAACTAGACCCGTTTGGTCGATCTTTAGGATCCGACCAAACACATTAGGTGACCATAGTTGTATAGGGAATAACCTTTCAAGGTTATACCTTATGGTCACCTAGTTTAAGTAGTTGTATGATAGGTAGTTTATATGCCTTAGGTAAATTACCAAAATACCCTTTTCATGTGTAATTGGTAATTAAGCATATGTAACCTAAACTTTTGTCATTTAACTGATTATGTAACATAATTAAGTATGTTAGGGCATATAATACTTGTCATAGGACTAGTTAGGCGGTCTGAACGCGTTATACGCGAACGACGCGTTAAAGTAGCATAAGCTACCTAAACGGGTCGTGACGGGTCGTAAGCACTTTGGTTAGGTTTCCTTTAGTATGTAGGCCTTGTTAAACCATATCATATGAGTTCCCACGCTCATTTGGTTCACGAGACCTCATACTATCCAATCCCCCGATTTAGGTCCGGTTATTTATGTAATTACCTATTAGGTACCGTTTGATTTCCGGGACTCCTCTAGCTTGTTTGGTAGTTGTTCAAGACTTCTAAGCACTCTCAAGTGAGTACATAGTTCCCCTATTTTACTGTTTTCCAAACTGTTTTGGGGTGAAGCATGTGTACCTATCTGTTATTTTCATGTTTTCCAAAAGTATAATTGATTATACATGTTAGTACTTATCTGTTGACAAACTGAATGACTATCTATGGTTTAAACACTGATTTTTCAAAGACTATAACATTAATTGTTGAATTGTACTTATTTTGTTCACCAGAGCGGTTTGTAGTATGATATAGCGCTATAGGATTTGACACCCCATTCCTGTTGTCATGGAATGTCTGAAACCAATTTGTTTCTCCATCCAAATAGGGATTGCCTTTGTGGTATCCCTATAGTCTCAAAGGTGTATTTTGATGCACTAGGTCTGAATGAATTCTTAAGTCTCATTATTTTTGTATATTAAGTTATACTCCCAAAAGTATAGTTTGATATGCTCTCATATGTGACAATGTACAAAACCAACATGTATTTTGTTAATAATTAAAACATATTTTGATATGTTATTTACAAAACCAAAACATAGTTTAATATGTTATTTATCACATCCAAAGCATATTTTGATATGTTATTTACAAAACCAAAACATAGTTTAATATGTTATTTATCCAAAGTATACTTTTGATATACTACTGAAAATTTATTTACTTTAACAACTAAAGTGTATTTAATATACTATTGTTTTGCAATTGGGTTTTAGGGTTAGTGTTTAGATAACGGGACGGGTGTAATATGATGAAAACATGGTAGATACGCCGCTGGTACTTCTTATATATAAGTGTTTTCATTGCATTACATACCGTGGCGTTATTTAGTACACTTGGGTTAACGGTTTTGGAACTGAAATATATTTTAATATATTACTTATTCGACTTTCTTAGAACCAAAGTATATTTTTATATACACTATGAATCTTTTTTATCAAAATATTGTTTTTCAAACAATATATTTTTATAACAAACTTATTCTACTTACTTATTAAATTCCTATGTCTTATTACCTTATATCATTCGATTTCTTATAAATGATTTATAAAAGAAAACCTTTTTCAAGGATCATGGCTGCTTTTATTAAAACTTTTTCTTTAAACTCATAAGTCATGAATCCTATTTTCACAAAACCTATGTATCTCACAGGCATTTTTATGCTGACGTACCTATTTTTACACATGTTTCAGGTGCTGCTTTGTGATGATTGATGATATAGGCTACACTTAGGATGGACTCGTGCCTTAGCGACTTTAAAACTTGAAAGATAATAGTTGTACTTATTTGAATGTATTAAAACAATGAGTTCATTTATTCAATAAAACAAAATTATTTATTCCATGGTTGTGAAACAATGATTCTGTTACAACACTCCCCGACGTTTCCGCCACGTTTTGTTGTTTTACGTGGTCGGGGTGTGACACTTCTCTCGCCGTAATTTATTATTAAATAATCATAACAATAATAATAACAATAATAATAACAATAATAATAATAATAATAATAATAATAAAATACCCTTCTCTCGATGATCGGGATCGAGAGTACGGGTTGTCACATTCTCCCAATGTTACAGGAATTTCGTCCTCGAAATTTAAGCAAAAGTCATACGTTACGCTCTATATGTATAGATTCCATTACCATACGTAAATACACGCAGTTCACGAAAGTTCACAAAACGAACATGTAAGCCACATAGCACATAAAGTCACATAATACGTAGGGTCACCTAGCATAAAATTTACAGGGTTTGTACGTATTTCACATAGTATAGAATTTCACGAAATTAGTTGTATCCTCAAAGAAACGTGCAGGAAAACCCAAAGTGTCACATTATCCCCAAGTTCAAAGAAATTTTGTCCAAAAATTTAGCGTGCAACCACTGACAAGCTAGTGTTTTAAATGTTTTCGTGGGGCGTCACATCATCCCCATGTTGGTTTGAAATTTCTTCCCGAAATTCAGTTGTAGCCTCAGTGCTGGATGTATTGTTTGTAAATAACTGGGGATACCTGCGCATCATCTGGTCTTCCCGTTCCCAGGTAAACTCTGAGCCACGGCATGAGTTCCAACAAACTCGGACTATTGGTATCTTGCTACGCTTGAGGGTTTTGATTTCTCGATCCTTGATCTCAACCAGTTCCTCAACGAAGCGTAGTTGATCATCGATCATGAGTTCCTAAAAGGGAACGATATGTGTTTCATCTGACAAGCAGTTCTTTAGATTTGACACGTGAAAAACGTTGTGCACCACACTCAGCTCTTCAGGCAGGTTTAGTTTATACGCTACCTTACCGATTCTCTCGGTAATTTCGAATGATCCAACGTATCGCGGATTAAGCTTGCCCCTTTTGCCAAAACTTACCACACCCTTCCAGGGTGAAACTTTTAGTAGAACCTAGTGCCAAAACTTACCACACCCTTCCATGCATTGTCTAAACTGGGAAATCTTTTCCGCAGTGTCAAGTACAAGTTCTGGGCCGGTGATTTGGCTTTCGCCAAGCTTCGCCCAAAACAAAAGTGACCAGAATTTCCGTCCGTACAATGCCTCAAATGGTGTTGCCTGAATGCTAGTTTGGTAGTTGTTGTTGTAAGGGAGTTCTACCAAAGGTAAGTCGTTCCCACCCGTTTCCAAAGTTGATAACACATGCTCTCAGCATGTCTTCAAGTGTTTGGATGGTGTGTTCAGTCTGCCCATCCGCATGCGGGTGATAAATGGTGCTCATGTCTAATTGTGAGCCGATGGATTTATGCACAACCCACCACAAATCGGATGTAAAACGAGGGTCACGATCAGAAATGATAGAAGTTGGCACTACTTTCAATTAGACGGCTGCAAATTTCGAAAACTTGCCGGTTTCCTTGATCGCAAGGAAGTGCCCAAACTTTGTTAAACGGTCTATGATCACCCAAATGGGCCTTGAGGTCGTGATGCATCTTGTCAGGGTCGGAATGTAACGTGAAGCGAGACTTGTGTGCTTCACCCATCACAAGTTCTCAGAGATTTCCGTAAGATGGAACCCAGATACGTTCCATGAAGTAGTAAATGTCGTCATCTTTGAGTTCGAGCTGCTTTTCCATGCCCCGCATGGACTCAGCCAGAAGATTTTCCACTTTCAGTGCTTCGACTTGTTTCGGATTTGATTAGAGAGTTTATAATGAATAGCAAGCTGTAACGCACGTACATGCTTAGGTTTAGTCTCTTTTCGGCTAAGGGCATCGGCTACTACCTTAGCCTCACCCGGATGATGCATGATTGCGCATTCGTTAATCATTCAAGAGTTCGACCCACTGGCATTGCCGCATGTTCAACTCATTTCGATCCAGTATGTGTCGGAGACTCTTGTGATTGGAGTAATTCATGCACTTGGTACCGTACAAGTAATGTCTCCATATCTTGAGTGCGAAAACTACTGCTCCCAGTTCCAAATCAGGTATAGTGTAGCTCCTTTCGTGAATTTTGGGTTGTCGAGAGGCGTATGCTATAACTTTCTCGCGTTGCATCACCACGCAACCGAGTCCTTGAGCATTTCTCTACTGATAGGCGATACACTTTCGAGCTAGGTAGTATGGGGTTGTTGCACGTGATCGAGAACAATGGGTTTCGCGAAGCTAAAAGTCGTCTGCTGGAAACTCAACATAGAGTCCTTCTCTCATAGGAGTTTCCAAGGTGAGGTGTATAGGTTGTTCGAGTTCCTACTGGCTCTTACAGTAGATTTCAGGGGTTGTTAAAGAAACAAGTGACGAACTCGTCAGGGTAGGGTTTGCATAAACGGCTCGTGAGTTTTATGAAGACTGTAGGGGTGTCAGTTAATTCGAACGTCATAACTAGAAAATCGTATGTTTGAGATACCCTCATCTCCGAGATATCCATGGTTCGTTTCTCCTGGAGTAATGTACGCTGGGGAAAATTCGTTCAAGCGGAATTTCTCACAAAGATAGTGTAAGACAAAACGATATTGTTTATGAAGCATATCATCATAGATGTGGGAAACATTCCAAGATGTAGTTAGATTCGACGCATCCAAATATAAAATCTTCAGGATAAGTAGCAAGGGTTTTTCCGATATCGCGGATGTAGTTGGTCGTACACAAGAGTGTAAAATAAGAATAAAGGACACTTTTTGTCGATATAAGTGTCGCGTTAATGACGTCGATACAACAAGAATCAGCCAAAGAAGTATGGTTGTAGCACTAGCTTGTAACATTAAGGTTTGCTAAAAAGTCTGTCGAAGTTTTCGAGTTAGGTCGTACACGAGAGGGGGGGGGGTAATTCACCCTTATCCATGCTCTTGGATGAGTTTGCGATTTATCAAATTGGGAAGCAATCAAAGTTTTAGGAGTTGTCGCAAGTCGTGCGAATGAGTTTGAAATAACGTGTGGGTCGTGGAGAGGTTCAATGCGAAAATGCGAAAATAGGTTTAAAATGGCATGTTTGTCTGCCCAACACATCACCATAGTCGCTATCAGAGAATGATAACTAGAATGGATCCTTGATAAACACATGTCGATGTAAAGGCTAGCGAAAAGGCCCATAAATTACGAAAGAGGATAGTGCAGGCATGGTTAGAACAGTTATAGTCGAGCAGTAGAACTCTAGGTTATTCAATCAAACAAAGGGAATGAGTCTCCCTTTCTAGGTTAGGGAAAATGGGTATGTGAATGAAGGAGAGTAAGCGATGTCGTCGGTTGATGTGTGTAAAATGCAACATATAAATTACAACAAATGAGGCATAAAACTAACCCCTTTTAGTACTAATGTTGGAAAAAGTGTGCTTTTGTCTTCCTTTTGTATTTTCAGGATTAAATGAGCGTAAACGAACAAAAGGAACAAATGTGCAGCAAAATCTAACATAATTACAAGAAAAGGAACAAACGTGGCATGCCCGACCCCTCGACAGCATCTTCCCTAGCAAAAACAGGAAAACAGAAGGCTGACCACGGCCCCGTGCCCAGCGGACACGGGGGCGTGGCCAGATGTCTGCAGAAAGGACAAAGCTATAGAAGCTTCTATTCCCGACACGAGGGCGTGTCCAGCTCGACACGGGGCATGGTCAACGCTAATATTCGCAGAATCCAAGCAAATCTTGATAGTACAGATACGCTTCAGCACACGGGGTCGTGCCCAGAGGACACGGGGCTTGTGGAGCTAATGCAGACAAATTGCAATTAATGAAGAAAGAGAAAGTGGATGGACACGGGGCCGTGCCCAGTGGACACGGGGCCGTGTTCGGGCTTCTGTGGAGGCTATAAATAGAGGTGCTTGGTTCACTTCAAAGGCATCCCTTGACAAACCACCTCTCTCCCACTTCACCCACACTCCACCACCATCACAACACCCACATCCACCACCATCATCCATCATCCATCATAAAGTGTGTGTAGTAGTCTCGGGATCCAAGATTGATAGTAAGAGTTCTTGACAATCAAAGTCCATGTTTGCCTAAGTCTCTTACATCACTTGGTGAAGACAAGCATTTAGTGTAATACTTTTGATTTTTAATCTTTTCACACTTTTTATTTGGTTTTGTATTAATGACTTTAATAACTAGTTTCTTATGTTGAAGGTGAAACTTCCTTATCATTTGTCCGTGGTGTCTTGGCGTTATTTTACTGTCTATATAAAATAAAAGATTTACACCATTCATATCTCTACGGTCTATATAGAGATATGTTGGCTACCTGGTCGGGGGTTAAGGGAATGGTTTGGTAAGGTTCTTACCTTGTTCAGTGTATAAATCCTGCAAGGACATGGGTCAAGCTTACTAGGACCTCCTTCAATACCCACTGGTATTGGATGGCGGGGGTGCGAATGGCTTGATCCCCTCATATGTAAACTACTATTAATGCATTAACCCGGCTACTTAGGATTGTAACCCTGCTGACTCAAACCACTTAGCCGAGGGTAACGTCACCTTCAAAAGAGGGGCCTAACACATTACGCATTAATAACTTAATTAATTATCTTTCAATATTCCGACCCTTTAGGATTGTATCCTTGCTGACTCAAACTACTGGGTTGAGGGTAACGTCACCTTCAAAAGAGGGGCCTACTACTATAACTAAGATAATCTTTTAAAAAGTGCAAAAGTGCGGAAGTCATCAAAGGTTACACTAAACGCGAGTCGGATCCAAGTGATTCATCTTGTCTATCTGTTTTTATTTTTATTTTTATTTTTCAGCATTTTTAGTTTTTATTTTCATGTTTAAACCTTTTTCTAAAATTTTGATTTGATTAGACATTGAGGATAAACGGTACTAAAAGCTTTTGTGTCCTTGGATGACCTCGGTATCTTACCAACGCTATACTACGCTCACGATGGGGCGCACTTGCCCATATGTGTGTTTAGTGTTAGTAAAATATCGTGTTTTATAAATTTAAAACTTGACTAAGGTGTTAAAAAGGGCTTAAAATATACATAAAAACTTATAACGCTACACACGCATCAAGTTTTTGGCGCCGTTGCCGGGGACACAAGGATTTTAAGAAAGTTAGGAATCAACGGCCTAATCGTTTTTCTTATTTTCTGTTTTTTTAGGATTTTTCTAGATTTTTCAGTTTTTGCAGAGCTCGGACACGGGCCGTGCCTGGTCGTTCACGGGCCATGCCCAGCATCGTTACTGGCAGTTTTTATTTTCCGAGTTACAGAGAGTTGAGCACGGGCCGTGTTGGTGCAGCACGTGGCCGTGTTGAACTCCCTAGTAATAGGGATCCGGAAAAAAATCACTGTAACTCCGACCACGGGGCCGTGCTCAGCTGAGCTCGGGGCCGTGGTGAAACTTCTGACCAACAATCTTTTTTGTTTTTATCGCAGGACTTGGAACCCAGGCGCCGCACCTGAACCTCCTACGCAGTGCATGAGCTCCAGTTCCAATAAATACATAAAAGAACCTCTAGACGAACCCGAACGCTTTCTAAGAAAAAGACTTAAAGTTAAAAACCAAGAGAAAGTTTCGGGGGACCCACTTCCAACGGCGGACCAACGTACTCTAATGGATTACCTACGACCTACGGTAGGTAATCTCGGCGCCGCTATCAATGCACCGAATGTCGATGCCAACAACTTCGAACTTCGGCCGCATTTGATACAAATGCTCCAAAACTCAGCAAGTTTCCCCGGGCTTGCCGACGAAGATCCCCATTTACATATTACCAACTTTTTGGAAATATGTGATACTTTTCGGATCAAAGGAGCCTCTAATGACGCCATCCGCCTCCGAATGTTCCCATTTTCACTAAAAGACCGGGCTAAGGCTTGGCTTAACAACCTCCCAGTTGGTTCGGTAAACACCTGGGATGAACTAGCCCAAAAGTTTTTGTATAAGTATTTCCCTCCTTCTAAAACGGCTAAATTAATGACTGAAATTAATACATACTCACAAGAGGATGGGGAATCCTTATACGAAAATTAGGAACGGTTCAAGGAGCTACTAAGAAAGTGTCCTCATCATGGTCTTGCGGTATGGCAACAAGTATCCACTTTCTATAATGGGTTGTTGCCACACACAAGACAAACACTTGACTCTAGCTCCGGGGGACTTCTAGGTAATCGTTGGCCAAATGAAATTTATAATCAAATTGAAGAAATTGCTCAAAACAATTTTCAGTGGCACACTCCCCGATGCACAAAATCTATTGCTCTGGGCACCCATAAGGTTGATGAGAACACCTCTTTGCAAGCCCAAATCGAGGCCCTTTCTTCAAAAATAAAAAAAAATAGAAATGGCAAAAACGGTCTCGGTTGTGGCTTGTGAAGGGTGTGGTGGACCACATGAAAATTGGAGTTGTATGAAAGAAATGGATAATCAAACAGACACGGTAAACTACATTGATAATAGACCTAGGCCGTCAGGTCCACCGACGGGTACCTACAACCAAGGGTGGCGGAACCACCACGTCAGCATTCACTTTTTACTTTATAAAACCCTATTTCATCCCCAAACAGAGCTTTTACTGCCGTCTCGAATTTAAAGTTTATCAAAGCGGTTTCCACCTTCATCTTCAACACTTCTTCGTCAACCTCTCGCAAATTTCAATTCTGACCATGGCTATGACAATCAAAAACCCCATAACTACCTGCATATTTTTTAGAAAACCAAGAAAAATACTCTCTATCATTCAATGATTGATGTTCTTACATCATCAAAATATAAGGCCATTCTTACTGCCGATGCACCCATTTACCAAGAAACACTCCGTGATTTCTGGGCAAATGGCAATATTGAAGAACAAAACAATTGTAACAACTAGCCCAAAATCGGTAATTTCCGTACTATTTTAATTAATATTTATTACCTGCATTTATGTGTTTACACATCAACATTATGTGCTTATTTGATATGCAATTGAATTCATGCATGTTCGATATATTAATTGTCACATTATACTACACTTTAAGCGTTGTGTCGAATTGATTAATGTAACACCCCAAAAACGGGTTTGGTAATCAAACCGCGTTACTAGTAATGACGGGTAAAATATTGTTGGTGGTGAAAATTAACCCGGTGAATATTAGGATTTAAATAAATAAACCTAATATTAAATAAAAAGTGAATAAAAACTTTTGAGGAAATAAAGTTCATTAGACGCCCGAGTTAACGGGACTTAGAGTGAAACAGGTTATAACCCCCGGAACCTACTAAGTTAACTAGGAATAATTAACCTAGTTATTAATGTGTAATTAACTGAATAAATAAAGATCAAGACTTTTAACCCTCTTTATAAAACTTCTAAACACGTGGGGACCAAAAGTGGGCAATTTAGGAAATGTTTTAATTAAAAATAATAATAAAAATCAAAACACACACTTGGTGTGTGTGTGGGTCGATCGACCAGAGTAGGAGAAAAGGAGCTCAAACCCTAAACTCTACAAAATCATCAAATTGAAGCTTGATTCAAGGCCAAAATCGATGCATGAATACATAGAAACGATCACCTAGTCATGGGGATCATAAGGTATGTCATAAAACCTAGATTGGTTAAAGTTGAAAATCTAGACAAGTAGGTTACTTGTAAATAGATGGTTGGGTTATGATCCAAAGTCGAAATTGAATGTCTATGTATGTTTAATTTCGTTAGTTAGGATAATATTATGAAAAACTTGATGTAATATTACTTGAAGATGATTAACAAGTAAACTAGGAAGTGGGTTTTGACTAAATTCGTGTATGTGATGTTTTTAGGGTTTTTTATTGCTAAAAATAGTGTTATAATGTCATAAACATGTTTTAATTGAAAGCTGAATTCAAACAGCTTCTGATCAGAATTTACAGTCGACTTGTATTGGCTGTAACATGGACAAAACTTGACAAAAACACGTGTTTCTTGAGTCTAAAATGTAATTCCAGGAAATATCTTTAAAACCCCACTGGAATTGCATTTTTTCGACGAAAATTGAATGTTTTATGAATTTTTCGGTATCGAAGGTTCATGCTGTGTTTTCGGGTAGAATTTGCAGCCCATTACGAATGTCATAACTCAATTTAAGAATTGATTTATGATCTCAAATTTTTACTGTGGGTAGCTTCAGGTAATTCCAAAAATCTCCAACTGGAATTTCGTCAATCGGATAAACGAGGAATTTTAAATGAATTTTTTCGTAAGCTGTAGTCAGAAGTGACGAATCTAATTGCAACTTAGTAAATGAATTTTATGAATTTTTGGTAAAGAGTTAGATCTTGAAATTTTAACACAAGGTCTAACCCTCCGAGAGGTACGTCACATAAAAAATCATAATTTTTGAAGACTTGTAAACAAGTTAAACAGGTCACCAAAAACAGCCTATTTTTCGGTGATATGAACTTGCCTAATTGATGTTAATCTTGGCTAAATGACAAGTTATAAACTAGTTGTTGAATATATGGCATGCTTTGATTGATAAGTGTGTAAAAAAAGGGGTCCATAGGGTGATGGCCATTTGTATAGAATGACCAATCTAACCATCTTATGGATGTTATGATATAGTTTGACTCTAAACAAGCTAGGTGGAGGCTTGGAGAGGAACGGGTCAAACGGATCATGGATGCGAAGAATGTTTGCGCGGACGTGAGGTAAGTAAAGCTTACACCCAATTTAAGTGTACGCATTTATTTTATATGTGATAAATATGACAACGGATTGTATCCGGATATGGGTTCCGACACAAAACAATATGAGTCGGAGTGAATAAAAACGATTAAAACTATGGTTAATGGAAAAAGGATCTTGTGGTAAAAAAAATCCGAAATGGGTCGGATGTGTGAATGGGTAGTTAAAACCATGTTTTGTTGTAAATGTAAATGTTTGGTCGAGGCCAAACGGGTCAAATGGTGGTGATAACACCATTTGACAATATCGACTAACGTTTGGTTGTCAAGTCATATGTTCACAGGAGTGAACGGGAAGTGGATAATTGCTTAGCTATTAAGTAGCGGCTAAATAAAGTAAGGTATAAAATGGGTCTATACGTTGACCCGAGCCAGGTACGCATAAAGTAAGATTATAGTTAAAGGTGCAATTTGGTCAAATAATTAGTGAAAGTTCTTCGTCGTAAAATGAAGTACTAAAATTGACCAAACAGCCCTTGATGGGAAAACTGGGCAAACGACCCTTAGAGGTTGTTTAGGAATTTGCATTAAGATTACGAAATATAGGTAGATACCTTAATGTAGTAAAATGATGGGTGAAAGAAGAGAGTGAAATTTAAAGTTAATGGTAAATCCCTCTAACGGGTCAAAATGAAGTTTTGCGCATAACTCAACTTTTAGTTGCATAATGTATGAAAGTTTTGAACTCACGAGTTAATGGTTTTGAGATAATGAATATCTCAAGAATTTACAATGATTTAAACGAAAGTGGTTTAATGAATCATGAAACGGGGTCAAAAGTGTTAAAAATGAATTTCAAGCCGAGAGCTTGAAATTTGAATTTTTGAAGTAGTTGAATATCAGGTTTTAACTCCATAAGATGGAGAATTAAATTACAAACGCGTAGGAAAAAGAATCGTGTAAAACGGATAAGTAGATAAAAAGTTATGGCATTTTGAAGTTGGAATTTGGTTAAAAACTAGAGCTGGGCAAAAATGCAGGTTTCAGTAACGAATCTGCTGGAAATTGGTCTTTCCCGCGCCACGCGACGGGTCACAAGGTTTGGGTCGCGACACGCGACAGATGTCGCGCCACGCGACAAGCTGAGCAGAGTCTCTCGCGACACGCGAGAGACATAAAAGCTGGAAAAATATTTTTGTTATGTTTGTTTGATGCTTAGAACTTGTTTAAACTTATTTTAAGCTATCAAAACTAACTTTTATGTTGGTTTTGAATTTAGGTGAACCTAGTAAGCATCCGGATGAAGATCAAGCATGGACAAGAACCGAACACACGATCGAACAAAGCTTCCGCGTTAATCTAATATGTTTTTGTTTTAAGTGAACTATGTAAAACACTTGGTACTATATTTGAATATTATTGACATGTAAGAATGTTAACTTGGAAAAGTTTTTGTAAAGTCGTATTTTAGTATAAAATGCGTGTTTTATTATTATAATCTTTATTAATTGAGACGGGTGCTACAATTAGTAAGCTCACCGGTTAAACGAGCTGCGTTAGCATGTCTGCAGAAAACAACCAGACAATAGATTTAGGACTTAGAAGTAGGTCCAACATAAAAAATACATTAAAAAATAAGTAGGTGAACAAAGGTTAATATAAACACTTTCCGGAAGCTAAAACCGACACTAAAAAGTACCCGAAACGCACTCTAAATGCAGAATTTTGCAGAAAATCAGCAAAAACAGCAAATAAACATCAAAATAACATGCAGAATTAAGGTTTAAATGTCCAGAATAACTTGTAAACTGCCGGGAATGAAAACTGTCACAAAAGGTACTTCATATCTTGCAAAACTGCGCTATTTAGCACTTTAACGAACTGTTAACCGAACGAATAACCGGACACTACCCAAAACACTAAAAATACACTAGAAGCATTGTTTTAATGATATAAAACTAGTTATAATGCTAGAACACCATAAAAATCATAAAAACACATAAACACACATAACCGTCCATTTAACACTTAAATTTACATCTTCTACCTTATACTTCCAAATTTTTACACTTTACCCCCCCCCCCCCCTCTTGATGACCGGCCCCAAGTGGCCCCACAAACATCATCCATTAAAATATTATGTAATGTGGCTTAGACATATGGACTTGTGGACATTAACATGTTGGAGGATTATAAACATAAACCATAAGACCTTACTCCTTATCCTTTCATTTCAATATTTTCACCATCTTTCTTCCTCCTCTCTTCTCTACTCTCGGCCACACCCACCTACACTATCACCACCATTTTCTTCATCCTTCAAGCCATTCTTAGGATATCCAAAGGTGCTAGAAGGTGAACTATGAAGGTGTGAAGCAAAGGAAGTTCAAGGACCTTCTTGGAGAGCTTTTATCCACTTATTTTCTTCATTCTTCTTCTTCTTGTGTTCTTTGCCACTTCCCTAGCCACAAGAGCTAGTGGTAAGTCTCTTACACTCATTTTTAGTCCATGTTCATGCTATGTACAAGTTTCACTTTCAAAGAACATAAACTTTTAAAGATGGTAACTTAAAGATGTAACATAATCTAAGTGAAAACAAGTTGTTTTGAAGTTGTTTGATGTATGTGATGAAGTTGTGAACCTTGATCTTGTGTTTTTGGTTAGATCCATCGTGTGTAAGCTTGTTAGAAGCTTAGATCTAACAAGTTTAAGCATGGATCTTGAAAGATCCATGATGATGAACCTAAAGATCTTTAAAATGAACATAAAATGGTTTTAGAATATGTTTTTAATGGTTTTGAAACCCTAAAACTCATGGATGATTTACTTAGTAAGTTAAAGTTTCATGAAAAGTTTGTAAAAATTTAACAAGAACACTTATTTTTGGAAGATCCACGTATGGAAAGTGTAGATCTAAAAGACTACACATTTTTAACAAAACTCAAGTTCAACATAAGGTTTTTCATGGTGATTTTAGTGTATGTTACTTGTGAAATTTGTTGGAAATCGATTTTGATGATGAAAAAAAAATAAACACATGTTTTAAAAACATGGGAAACCTTTTATAAAATTTTGACACTTAGAAAAATATAAGTTTTGGTGAAACTTATTCCCCAAAATTCAGTTAAAAATATTTAAAGGTTTCCTAATTTTTATACAAAAATTACAAGTTAAGAAATAAGGATTTCTTCATGTATAAAAACAATATTAAGTATGTATATTTTTAGGGAAAAATATATATATTTAGTGGTTACAAGATTATGTGCTAAGTGTATATTATGTGTATTATATGTATTATTGATGTTAGGAACTTGAAAAATACATTAAATACTCACAAGGAGTATACTAGAAAAATACACATACAAATACTTAAGAAATACACAATGATACAAGTATACAAAATTACATATAAAAATGATACATGGACAAATACAAAATATATATCAATATACATATATTTCCTACAAAATTAAGAACTTGGACAATTAGTGGACTTATCGGACAATTTTATATATTCATGGACTTATACAAAAATTATTACAAGTAATGGAAGGATTAAAAAATGTGACAAGTGACAAAAATAAGTAAATATAAATATATATATTTAACAAAGTGTGACAATAAATATATAACCAATAAACCTTTAAAATATTATTATTTTTAAGAAGTAAAAGTCTGGAAAGTAATGAAAATCAAAGAATTGATTCTTGGCTAATTAATACAAATATACAAGTATTTACACTTAAAATACAAGTATACTTTCCTAAGTATACTTACACCCAAAAGTAATATTGGAAATAGTATTTAACAAATTACTTATATTTATTTTTGAACGAATATTAGTGACATAAATTTTGTAAAAGTTAAAAATATATTATTTTTAACATATAACATTCTCAAAATCCTACTTATACATATATATATTTTTCGGGATGAAAATATATAACAAATACAATATTAAATATAATGTGACATACATATACAAATGGTACAAGAAACAATACATGTAAGACACCTTAAATCCAAATAGTAACTTGTACTTAGGGATTTACAAGTTAGGTGATTAACATACTTAGAACGTCTATAGGTCACGACATTCAAGTAGCAAAAGCCGGTGCAACTAGACGCTCAAGACGCAAAGCAGTGAGTTCATGTCCCCACTTCTAAACGTTTTTACTGTTTTCTAAACTTTGGGGAAAATACATGTACAAATGGTATGCTTTAAAACAAAGGAATCATACATAGATCATGTTACGAATATGGTATACGTAAGCACCATCAATCTAGTTTAGACCAAAAGAACAAGGGTTAGATCTAACAGGTCCGGACAGCCTCACTCTCTTGACAACACATAGTCATGGAGTGTCTTGGGTCACAGTCGTAGGGTAAACGATGATAAAAGTCGCCTAGGTTTGGATGCTTCCTATTTCGTCACATATGTTAGTGGCCTTGCAAACCATTAGCGATCTCGATTCCATTTCATTACAACTCTCAAACTTACATTTTACAATTACATACCATGCTTTTACACAATTACAAATGTTACATTTTACACAATCTGCATGAATTCACACCAACTTTTGTTGATGATTTTTAAACTTACATGTATTTCAGGGAATTAGTGGATAATGCTCGCGGGATCCTTGTCAAGATGTTTAATGTCTAACCTCTGTTGCCATCTTTTGTGGATTTGCTTGCTATATCCCACCTTCTGTGGTGATATAGGAAACAAAATCTTGATCTTTGTTTTGAAATGGTGTTGTGAACTTTCAAACAATTATCTTTTATTTTTGATGTAAACTTTAAACTAAATTTCTGTATTTGGGGATAATTTAACTTTGAATGGCAACGTGGATTTTGTTTTATATCACGTAGCATGTTTACTTATCGTATGCAATGAGAACCACTCAGATCCCACCTCGTGCTTCCGCCTTTGAAAGGGGTGTGCCAACAATGAGCCATTCTGTATAACTTCAAAAGTCGGAGGTGAATTGGTTGTTATTACCCCCACTTCCATATCAACAACATTTGGGATAAACGACTTGGCAGGTAAGATATCTTTCTCAAAAAATGAGTTTCAAACAGAGCTGATTGAGAGGTGATATGATGGACCGTTGAATAAAGCTACAATGTTTAAACCAAATTTTCCACCTCCAACGAAATTCTTGTTTCGTACCCTTTTAACATGTCTCTCAAATAAAACCACTGCTTTTTAATGAAATACCTTTGAAAATTCAGTACTTGGGGTATGCAATTTTGACAAACACTGATTTTAATTATTCCCAAGCACTATTTACTGACTTGGTTACAAATTTGAAAAAAACATTAAAAACGAGAAAAATGCTGCTTTTCTTATGTTTCCTAGACTATTAAGCTACTAGCTGCAAAAACATGTTTCTCAAAAAGCTTTTGAACAAGGTACAACTTTTAAAATGAATAGTCTAACATCTAAAACTTTTACTCGCCTTATGGCCAAAGAGTCAAATGTTTCCAAAACACAAGCAAAGAGGAATGAGCAAATTTTAGATGAGTCCACATCTGCTCCTCAAACCTCTGTTGCTGAGCCCACTGCTCTTGGTGATCACAACACTATAACTACTGCTGTAAAACCCCCAACAAAAAAACCCAAAAAGACCAAAACAAAATCCAAAAAGCCTACCAAACCCACAAAAATGGGTCTTCTGGAAGATGAGATCACAGAGGTTAACCCTGTGACAACACAAATGTCACTACAAACCACTGTTGCTACTTCCTCACAACATGTGGAAAGATCTCAACCCTTAAACCAAACTCCTCATGATTCCTCACAAAAGGAACATGTTGTAATCACAGGGACACCACAATATGATGCCATACGTTCATTTGAAAGTATGCTTGAAAGCCCTTCTCCCAGGGCAATGTCTCTTTCCACACCAATCCCTTCATCTCCTATTCCACCAACCTTTGTATAATTGTTTGAAGCTATTTACATTCAGACTCATAGCAGCCCCTCTCACCAACACATTACTGAGAGTTTAACTTCAACAATTGCTGTGTCTGAACCTGTTCAAATAGCTATCCCACAAACAGTTGAGAAGGCTACTACAAATGTTGAATCAACTGATTTACATTTGGACAGTAGTTTCATCTCTAAGACTCCCTTGAAGGCAACAACTGCTGTGGCTACTAAGTACTAAGGTAACCACTGCTGCAGAGGGAGTCCCCAGAACCAAGAAAAAGGGGCATTTGCTTCTGATGATTTGGAGTCTACTCCTATCACCAAGGCAGATACAACAACCTCTGGTGGGAATTCAGATGATCCTATTAAGTTAGGTGATGAATTAAGATACACAGAATTGACGACTAGAATGTCTTCCTTTGAAAACACTGTTGGGGAAATGAAAGAAATGATGAAACAAGTGTTGGAGGCTTCTAAAAGTCAGCCTAGCCATCAGTAAATCTCCCAAAAGTTATGGAATTCAGAGCAACCAATACTTGCAGCTCAAAGCGAATTAGCTGAACTTTAACACAACTCACACATGGAACTGATCTGAGTTATGGTTGAGGCTAGGTACAAAGATACTCAGGCAGACATAAGGGGTATTAAAGAATCCCTTGCTAAACTTTTACTGGCACTTCCCCTGCACCTGTGTTTGAAAAGGATGATCAAGATGATGCCAAAGGGGGGGGGGAGAAAGATTCAATGAGAAAGCTAAATGTTGATCCTAAAGCAAATCCAAAAGGCCAGCGAACACAAAAGCCAGAGTCTGCCAAAGATACTTCCACAAAATCCTCTAAAAAATCTGATGTTGGAAAGAAAAAAAGAATTGATGAGACCCTTAATATTCAAACAGATGAAGAGATTTTGGCAAAGCAGAAGAGAAAAGATACAACGGATAACAAGGCTGATATCTGGAAGAAAGAACAGAAGGAAAAGATGAAAAGACTTTCTGATAGAAGAAAATCTTTCAGAAACAACAGACCACCATTAGCCATATTTCCCAAAACATCTGCTGCTTCTAAAAAGCCAACAACCACTGATGCAACCAAACCCAAACCCTCACCTCAAAAACCACCACAAAGGAAGTAGAAAACAGCTTCACCGCCACCATCTTCCACAAAGCCAACAGATGTTGATGCAACAAAAGCATCAGCAGATGTTAAGTCATCATTTGTTGAGACACCAGTGGTTTCAACAGCTGTTAGCCAAACCACTGCCTCCATTCATTTTGACACATCAACACAATTAGCACCAACACCCCAAGGATTTTCTTCATAATCATCCTTCTCACCTAAACCATTTTCTCCGTCAAAAACTCCTCCTCCTCCCAAATTTACCTATGCAAGAAAAAGGAAATTTGTTGTGCTTGAAGAAGATAAAGAAATTCTTTCACCAGTTCCTTTATCATCTGCTCCTGCTCAATTCATTCCACCCTCATCACCACAAACAAACCCACTAAATCATCCACCCATTGGTTACATGCCACGTGTTATCCCATTGCCAACTCAATATCCTCTGGAACTTATTATAGTCCAATCTGAAATGGAATCATTTTATAAGATAAAGGATCCATCTAAAAGAACCTTCCCATCTCTATTTGGCTTCAGAACACCACAGAATCTGGATGAATACTTAAAGTTGAAAGCCAAACAAGCAGAGCATATAGCCAAAGAAGAGAGTAAAGGGTTGGGGGACAGGAGATACCAAAGTTTGTATCAACATGGGCTTAGCAAGGTCAGAAAACTTGAAGACTTTGCTAGAGACTTAAGTAAATCCATGTCAGAGTTGCCACCAAATGCTGGTCTTCAAGAGGAACTAAGGGTTGACTATTTAGACTTCATCATGAAGAACAAGCCCTACAAAGCTAACAAGTCTCAATTCAAAGATTGGTCTTTAGATGCTCTCAAAGAAGAAATTAACAGAATTACAATGATGAGCAAAGATCCTCAAATGAAGAAAATTGCATGTCACACCCCGAATTTCCACGTGTCACCGGTGGGCCCGGTGGGGAGTATCGTGACGTAGTTGATATTATCATAGTCAAACAACACAATATATAAATGCACAACGGAAGCAAAAGATAAATATATTACAATCCGAATATAAAGTGATATCCAGTATTACAACGAAGAGTAAAGGATCCACAGGCGGATCTTAAAACATAAACATTGTTCAACAGACTTTAGGCGCCTAGAACTTGCAAGATTCCTTATAAACGCCCTGAGCTTCCAGCCAATTACGTTCTGTACCTGTCACTTAACCCTTTTGGAAAATACGTCAGTTTTCACTAGTAAATACACTCAACCGACTCATTTTGAAAAGGTTTAATAAAAATTTATTTGAATGCACAAGGCACAAACTCTTTATAACTTGGGACAATTATAGTTATAATCTTGTATACAGATTTACATGTTCGTTATACGTTCAGGGCCCGATGTAGAAACCGAGTCAGATTAACAGACACGCCACAAGTATAGGCCCACAAGAGAGTGAGATACCGTTTTTCCTTAAACAACTGTCAGGTGTATGCCTACACCCCGTGTATAAGGCATGGCCATTTTATAACACATTGATGTCAAGGATATCCGGGACATGGTCATTAACCCCTAAAGGTCTTTATTTCAAACAATACAGATTAAACTGGGTTACCTCAATAATTTAACCATAATAAGATTAAATATTCAATACCCGACCAAGCGGTATTATTATAATACCGTATCCCAAGCCCGTATAGGGAAAATAAGTTAAGAGTATTTACCTGAGCTAGCTCCTGACTTAAATAGCAAGAATTTAATAACTCAGCCGTATTCACTTAAGTAAGCGTAGGTACCATTTACCGGAAGGCTCTAGTCTGGAATGATGGTATAAATAACCAATTAGAATGCTAACGGGTCTTTAATTAAGCCTAAGCTTAGACCGGTTAGTCTTACAGAAAGATACGGTTCAAACGCATGATAAGGCGAAGACCGGATTAGAATGTGGTTTTGACCCGACAAGTTTAAAGACTTGTATAATATGGGTAATCTAAACACATTCTGGATTTTGAGACAAAAAGGATATGGTTTGACCCGTTTCGGCTAATTATGCAAACTAGTTACATACGCCGATCCGAACGTGAAAAGTGCATAAGGAGTAACCAAATGAGTCATATGCAAGTTTCCTAAGTTATTATGCTTTAATTATGTTGTGACATCAGAAAGATATCTTATATTATGCCCAAAACGGATTTAGACTCACAATACGCCCCGTAGGGGTATTTTGGTCATTAAAAAGGTTATAAAAGAGTTTAAATATGAACTTGAGTTTCGGGTCTGATGTAATCAGTAAAATTACTCAATTTACTAGGTTATATCAGTAGGGTATCATATATATGTGAAATCTATCCTTTATAATCAAACTATGCCTCTTAAGGGTATTTTGGTAATTTCACATAGGCCTAAAAGGTCAAAACTGGAAACATGTGTTTAAAAACTTTTACTTACTGTTAATATATAAAAATATACTAAAATATCAGTAGGTATCAACCTTATATGTTTAATATGGTTTTAGCACACACTATGCATCAAAAACGCTTAAAAAGGCGATTTAGAGGAATTTCCGGGTTTTCAAAGGAAAGCTGATATTTTTATAATTCCAGAAGGCTCAAAATACTTTATTTATTATATTAGATTAGTAGAAAAAGGTTTGGGGTCAAAAGGATTTGTAAAACTCATTTTATGGCTTAAAAGGGTAAAACCGGCATTAACCGAATCATACTTAGAACTCTAAGTTATGCTCAGCCTAAAAATAAATAAAAATCTCCAAAAATCTTAAAATATTATTTTATATCAGTGGGTAAAAATATTGGTATCAAAAAGTGGTTTTAAATAGGCTATACGCTAAATACGCCATTTAATTAACATAAAGCTTTCAAAATACGCTAACGAGCATAACTCTTAATCTAGACCTCAAACTTATGTCAAATTTTTGGTACAAGTTTATAAATCAGTAATTAAGGTTTCTACTCTTTTACTTTTTCAAAAATCACGTTTTAAAGTCAAAAGGGCATAATAGTCAACATTTAAGCATTTAACGGAATCATGCATATGAATCGGATAACTAATGAACCAAGTTGTATAATCACAGAGGGTTATACTTATAGGTAACTTGGTCCTAATAAAGCTCTAAGGAATTTCTAAACTACGCTTAAACGGGTCAAAACTGAAAGTCAAAGTATAAGTCAAACTATGCGACTTTCGGTCCCGAACCGAGCCTAAACTGAAAATTGTCGAGTTGAACATGTTTAGACATGTTCTTATATTAATTACCAAGTTATATTAATGATCAAACAGGTTGCAAGTATCCTACATTGCTAATTATGCTTTAATTTGAAAATAAACATTCTGTTGACTTTTTAAAGTAAGCTTTGACTCGACAATTAACATAGTTAAAGTGGGAATCTGAAAGTACCCTTTTAAGGGTTTATTACCCACACAATTACCTACTTATAGGTACTTTTATTTCGTGATTAGACTGAGCACATTTTAATTAATCATGAAGTCAAACCTTAATTACGACGGTTTGAATTTTAACTAATTAACTAAGCTAAAACGAATTTAGAAAGGTTAAATACACTTACAAGAGTCCTAATTATGATTAGTGATCACTAAGAAGATGGCTTGCTGACCAGAGAGCTCCAGAAAATAAGTTGTGAATGTTGCAAGTGCAAATTCCCAAGAGTTGCAACTTTGCATCTCTTATATAGTGAACCCAAGAGCTTAGGATCATCACACATAAGTCTAGGAAGGTTGCAAGATGTCCCCAGGTGTCCTATAATGCTAAAAACCAGATATAGGAGCCCCTGAATTCGAAAACCACCCATATAAGGCGGTGTAACCGGCTGGAACAGGCAGCTACCTGTTTTCTGTTGCTGGGCACTAGCTAACGGACCGTAAGGTCCATAGTGTTGAGGTCCGTAAGCTAGTTATCAGGTTTCTCATTTTGCACTTTTGGTCCTTGGTCCTTCCAAACGTCGTTTTCACACTATTTCTTACATTATAAGCCCTCTAAATTGATTTATAAGGGCTCCAAGACTTATACCAACTTTGTTAAGTCCTTGGTTAACTTTTGATTACTCGAAAAGTCATAACTTTCATCGTTGACGCATCTAACCCCGCGAATACGAATTTGATCATAACTTTCTCATACGATAACGAAACTTTATGAAATTTTTATCATGTACTCTAGTGAGCATATTTAATCGTTACAAAGCTTCGGGTTTGCTAAAAGGTCACTCAGAGGTATACTTTAAACATGTTGACACATTTCACCCCTGTAGTTTGTAATCTCTCACTTTCTTTTATATTTAGCTTCGTATGATCCATGATTCATTCGTGTGAATGCATAAACATCTTGTAGGGTTATTGTGAGGCATATTTATCCATTGTTGACATTTTGAACCCTTATATTCACATAGTTTCTCTATTTTTCAACTTTAGTCCCTCTAGAGTATTCTTTCACACGTTCAAGCTTATGACACGTGTCAATACATTATAGGACGTGAATTTTCAAGGTGTTACATCCTCACCCCCTTAAATGAAATCTCGACCTCGAGATTTGTTAAAACACTGGAAGTACTTCTTGTCGCATAGTGGACCTAACTCCTATAACATATCTGGAGTCTTTCCAAGCTCCCACAATTGACCTCTATAATAGGCATATGCATCCTTTTGGAGCTTCTTCACCTGTCGATCCTTAATCGACATAGGTTGCTCATTATATCATAAATCTGCATATCATTATGTGATAGTGCTTCTTGACTTATTGATGAAACACATCCTTAAATCATTAGTGTGAAATGTATTGCGAGCTCCATCCAACTCCTTTAAAAAGGTTTTAGCTTTAAGCTATCTGATCTTGATACATTCGATTCCTTCGAATGATTTTATATATTCAGAGCTTAACTAGTCTGATAATTAACAAATTGGCACACCCTTCCAGGGTGATATCTTTGTTGAATCTTATTTCTTAACAAGGACTTAGGAGGGTTGCTATTCTCATTAATCTTTGATTTTCTGCCAAAACTGGCAACTTACAGATGATCATTGATTTGTATGATCCTATTCGTTGTTTCCAATGCAACTTTCAGATCCTGATGATTGGACGTACCAATCTTCTATTTAACAATAGATATTCAACATTCCATCTAAGCAAGGTCTCCAAAGGAGCAGCCTTGATACTTATACATCAACTATTATAGAAAAGCTTATCTCAATGTGAAATGGTTATTCCAACCATTACTTAAAACTAATCTTAAGGGATAGTTAATCCTCACAGTTAGTCGAACAAATCGACGATCCTGGGCAGCTGATGGAAATTCTTAATTGTTGCCTAATTAGGGTTGCGGTAATCAATGCATAAGCAGAATGAACCGTCTTTCTTATTTAACTCTCGAAATATCGAGTTAGACTATATGAATCTCTTATCTTAAAGTTTACTTAATCAAGGTTTTGATTATCCCATAATCAATCATGGAGTTCTACAACACTCCAACCCAAAGTGGGATGTTAATCTTAACTCTACTTGCCTCTCAGGGGTAAACAGGGTAATCTTAGGAGAAGATAATTAAGGTACAAGGAGGTTACAGAGATTTCCAAATCTTGGCTTCAGTTCATCAATCATATTCTGTATCAGATAAGTGACACATTTATGTTACGAGTCCATGAATTCCTTAATCGGGAACATTTACTTGGACCATTCCATTTTGGATATTTTCTTTGAATACCAATAGTTGACCTTAGCATCATATGACCATTGAGATATCCTTGTGGTCCCATGCATTAAACCTCCATACTGATCAGGCATGGAAGCAATCTATGGGATATATTAAGATACACCAATCCTCATATGACACTTTTATCATACCGTCTGGTATCCGCAATCATTAGAGATCAAAGAGATATCAATTCTAAGTGTTGACGCATTACACCTAGAAAGAGGATACTTCTAAAATTCTACGACTGAAGGTTCTTGACAAGAACAGAAGAAATAGTTCTTATGATTTTACCTGTAAGTTTTACCTTACACTTAATATCTGAGGTTCTTACGGAAAGAAAAAAATTTTTTCCTAAAAGTTTGCTAAGTTTGTAGTCTTATGAGAGACTTAGCAGCACCTAAACCCAGATGTAATTCTTAGCAAATAAATCTTAATAAGGGATTTACCTAGTGTCATTATTAATGTGAACTGCCTCTAATCATACATTAGGAGGGTTAAGCGCCTCCATTCTTAATCTTTTTAAACTTAGCTGCAAAATCTATGACAAATTTAGGGCAGTCTCAGCTTTGACTGGTCGTTTCTTAATCTATATAACGTGAGTAGCTGAGGTAGATCCATAATGGATTCTTAATAAGCAGGCTTTGAAGCTTTTCCATGAATTTTCTCATAGCCTTTCTAACAGCTGCGTTAATTGCAGTTTTGGAGATTAACTTCAGTAATATTGAGGTTCACATCTGATGCACCATTAACATTTGTCGCATCTCTAACATCGTGACTGTTGTTTATCTCTTCTGAGTTTTCCATACTCGGAGCTTTGGTATTAAATACGAAATTCAGCAAGGCAATCCATACCCAGTGTCTCCTTGAATTGTCAAAGGCTCCCCATAAGGAGTCTTGATAACTACTTGCTTCTTATCACACACAACATGGACTTGGTTACAAGACAACCAATCCATTCCTATCATTATAATGAGTCCCTCTTATTTTAAACGGAAACAAGGACAGCGGGTCTTTATGTGCCCCTTTTTGCCATAACCATAGCAGGTGGCGTCCTTAAAGTCCTTGCATTCATGGTCTTGTGATCCATCTCTGTCACATCCCCTGGTCTGTTCATAGAAACTTTTTCCGAAGTGCTTCTTCCCGCAGGTTTTATATTTAGGTTTCGCCTCCTTTGGCTTGGGCTGGTTATAGTCTGAACCAATCTTACCCTTTTTGTAACCTTTATTTGGGGTATTATCTCACTTTCACTTATGATCCTATAATATACGGTCCACGACGTTGTTTACGGCTGTATCTATCATAGCCTGTAGCTTGGTGCCCGTTAAGTTCAGTCTTGCATTATTATTCTTGATCACTTGGATGATTGTGAGCTTCAGAGGAGTCGGCCATGGTGAAGCTTTGAAGGTTACAAACCATGTAGTAATAATTTGCTGAATTTTCGAACTTGATGATTAAATAGCCATGGTGTAAATCAACCATATAGGCCAATAGATAGTATTAAATTTATTGATTATGTTTTGCCTAAGTTTTCAAATAAACCATCTTTGGCGTTTAAACGGAATATAATCCTTCATATTTATTAGACAGGGGACATAAGTCACGACTGTTAATGTCGTACCGACATTTTATATAGCACAACTGCTTATTCCCAAGGACTTTTTGATGGCACAGAGGCCTTGTCACTAGGGAAATTTTAAAACATAATCAATGATTCCTTTGGATCGGAAAACTTCATAGTTCATTGTCTTGACAAGAAGTTATGAAATAAAACTATCTTTTTCATGTATACATCTTTGCCCGTAGGTATACATCCCAGATGGATGTTTAGATGTGTACCTCATGTTCGACGTTTATTAGCCATGATTCCTATTGACCATTTAGGCTAAATAAGGGGTTTGGAAGTTCCTAATATAAAGATGACAAGCGTGATTTTATCGCATCACTGTTGTCGGGAGTGTTAACACGTTTTCAAGTGTTAATAAGGATCTGAATCTCTTTTAAACAGGTTTTACCATCTTAGCTAGGTCTTCAAAGACATTCAAGCTAGGTCAAACCTTTTAAGATTCTATTTTAATACATATACTAACAGAAAAGGAATAATATTTATTTTATTCAGGATTTTCATTATAATTATCCTAGATTTAATTAAAATACAACTATGGCACAGAAAGGCCAAGTCACGTAGACAAGTTTAAATTTATAAGCCCAGAATTTATGGAATCAAGGCATTAAGGTTTGAATCAAAGTTCATTACCTTTCTTTGAAAGGGAGTTGTAAGCTACCACTGTCTTTAGTCTTATATGACATTGGATATGATTCGTAAGTATTATATCCCCAATTATAATTTAATAATGGCTCAACAGCCTAGTCACATGGACAGATTTAATTTATAAACCAGGATTTTTATAGAATCGAGGTACTAAGGCTTGAATCAAAGTTCATTGCCCTTTTTAACAGGGGGTTGTAGACCACTACTGTCTTTAGTCTCAAAGGACGTTAATTATAGCCCGTAGGCATTTCATCCATAAGGGATGGTTATATAAATAAGGGAATTTATAACATCCCAATTTAAAATGACTTATGTGATTTTATTGAATCATATCTTTGTCATTAATGATAACATATCAGATGTTAATAAGGGTTTGAATCTTTCGAATAGGTTTTACCATCTTGGCCAAGTCTGCAACGACATTTAGGCTAGGTTTTACCTTTAAGATTCTTTTAATATTTACGCAGAACAATCCTAAATTGAAATGTTAACAAGGATCTGAATCTAATTGAGGAACTACCATCTTGGCCCTGTCTTAATGTGACATATGGCTAGGTCTTGTCCTTTTTAAATTTTGCCATTTTATTATAATGGTAGATCTTATATAAAAAAAAGAATGTTATTTTAAATCTAACCGTTCCTATTAAAATTTAAACAAATACATGGTTGCCCAAAATGGGACTTCTAACTGAAATGACTCGCCCATGCAAGAGCTAATCAGAAAATAACAAAAGAAACAAATAAAACGAATTAGGATTAGTCCTATGTTCTTGTCTAGACTCAAGAATGTGCAACTGTGTAACTGAGATTAAACACAAAAGACTAATGTTTAATTCACTCAGTGTTGGCTCTGATACCAACCTGTCACACTCCGAATTTCCACGTGTCACCGGTGGGCCCGGTGGGGAGTATGGTGACGTAGTTGATATTATCATAGTCAAACAACACAATATATAAATGCACAGCGGAAGCAAAAGATAAATATATTACAATCCGAATATAAAGTGATATCCAGTATTACAACGGAGAGTAAAGGATCCACAGGCGGATCTTAAAACATAAACATTGTTCAACAGACTTTAGGCGCCTAGAACTTGCAAGATTCCTTATAAACGCCCTGAGCTTCCAGCCAATTACGTTCAGTACCTGTCACTTAACCCTTTTGGAAAATACGTCAGTTTTCACTAGTAAATACCCTCAACCGACTCATTTTGAAAAGGTTTAATAAAAATTGATTTGAATGCACAAGGCACAAACTCTTTATAACTTGGGACAATTATAGTTATAATCTTGTATACAGATTTACATGTTCGTTATACGTTCAGGGCCCGATGTAGAAACCGAGTCAGATTAACAGACACGCCACAAGTATAGGCCCACAAGAGAGTGAGATACCGTTTTTCCTTAAACAACTGTCAGGTGTATGCCTACACCCCGTGTATAAGGCGTGGCCATTTTATAACACAATGATGTCAAGGATATCCGGGACATGGTCATTAACCCCTAAAGGTCTTTATTTCAAACAATACAGATTAAACCGGGTTACCTCAATAATTTAACCATAATAAGATTAAATATTCAATACCCGACCAAGCGGTATTATTATAATACCGTATCCCAAGCCCGTATAGGGAAAATAAGTTAAGAGTATTTACCTGAGCTAGCCCCTGACTTAAATAGCAAGAATTTAATAACTCAGCCGTATTCACTTAAGTAAGCGTAGGTACCATTTACCGGAAGGCTCTAGTCTGGAATGATGGTATAAATAACCAATTAGAATGCTAACGGGTCTTTAAATAAGCCTAAGCTTAGACCGGTTAGTCTTACAGAAAGATACGGTTCAAACGCATGATAAGGCGAAGACCGGATTAGAATGTGGTTTTGACCCGACAAGTTTGAAGACTTGTATAATATGGGTAATCTAAACACATTCTGGATTTTGAGACAAAAAAGGATATGGTTTGACCCGTTTCGGCTAATATATGTAAACTAGTTACATACGCCGATCCGAACGCGAAAAGTGCGTAACAAGTAACCAAATGAGTCATATGCAAGTTTCCTAAGTTATTATGCTTTAATTATGTTGTGACATCAGAAAGATATCTTATATTATGCCCAAAACGGATTTAGACTCACAATACGCCCCGTAGGGGTATTTTGGTCATTAAAAAGGTTATAAAAGAGTTTAAATATGAACTTGAGTTTCGGGTCTGATGTAATCAGTAAAATTACTCAATTTACTAGGTTATATCAGTAGGGTATCATATATATGTGAAATCTATCCTTTATAATCAAACTATGTCTCTTAAGAGTATTTTGGTAATTTCACATAGGCCTAAAAGGTCAAAACTGAAAACCTGTGTTTAAAAACTTTTACTTACTGTTAATATATAAAAATATACTAAAATATCAGTAGGTATCAACCTTATATGTTTAATATGGTTTTAGCACACACTATGCGTAAAAAACGCTTAAAAAGGCGATTTGGAGCCATTTCCGGGTTTTCAAAGGAAAGCTGATATTTTTATAATTCCAGAAGGCTCAAAATACTTTATTTATTATATTAGATCAGTAGAAAAAGGTTTGGGGTCAAAAGGATTTGTAAAACTCATTTTACGGCTTAAAAGGGTAAAACCGGCATTAACCGAATCATACTTAGAACTCTAAGTTATGCTCAGCCTAAAAATAAATAAAAATCTCCAAAAATCTTAAAATATTATTTTATATCAGTGGGTAAAAATATTGGTATCAAAAAGTGGTTTTAAATAGGCTATACGCTATATACGCCATTTAATTAACATAAAGCTTTCAAAATACGCTAATGAGCATAACTCTTAATCTAGACCTCAAACTGATGTCAAATTTTTGGTGCAAGTTTATAAATCAGTAATTAAGGTTTCTACTATTTTACTTTTTCAAAAATCATGTTTTAAGGTCAAAAGGGCATAATAGTCAACATTTAAGCATTTAACGGAATCATGCATATGAATCGGATAACTAATGAACCAAGTTGTATAATCACAGAGGGTTATACTTATAGGTAACTTGGTCCTAATAAAGCTCTAAGGCATTTCTAAACTATGCTTAAATGGGTCAGAACTGAAAGTCAAAGTATAAGTCAAACTATGCGACTTTCGGTCCCGAACCGAGCCTAAACTGAAAATTGTCGAGTTGAACATGTTTAGACATGTTCTTATATTAATTACCAAGTTATATTAATGATCAAACAGGTTGCAAGTATCCTACATTGCTAATTATGCTTTAATTTGAAAATAAACATTCTGTTGACTTTTTAAAGTAAGCTTTGACTCGACAATTAACATAGTTAAAGTGGGAATCTGAAAGTACCCTTTTAAGGGTTTATTACCCACATAATTACCTACTTATAGGTACTTTTAATTCATGATTAGACTGAGCACATTTTAATTAATCATGAAGTCAAACCTTAATTACGACGGTTTGACTTTTAACTAATTAACTAAGCTAAAACGAATTTAGAAAGGTTAAATACACTTACAAGAGTCCTAATTATGATTAGTGATCACTAGGAAGATGGCTTGCTGACCAGAGAGCTCCAGAAAATAAGTTGTGAATGTTGCAAGTGCAAATGCCCAAGAGTTGCAACTTTGCATCTCTTATATAGTGAACCCAAGAGCTTAGGATCATCACACATAAGTCTATGAAGGTTGCAAGATGTCCCCAGGTGTCCTATAATGCTAAAAACCAGATATAGGAGCCCCTGAATTCGAAAACCACCCATATAAGGCGGTGTAACCGGCTGGAACAGGCAGCTGCCTGTTTTCTGTTGCTGGGCACTAGCTTACGGACCGTAAGGTCCATAGTGTTGAGGTCCGTAAGCTAGTTATCAGGTTTCTCATTTTGCACTTTTGGTCCCTGGTCCTTCCAAACGTCGTTTTCACACTATTTCTTACATTATAAGCCCTCTAAATTGATTTATAAGGGCTCCAAGACTTATACCAACTTTGTTAAGTCCTTGGTTAACTTTTGATTACTCGAAAAGTCATAACTTTCATCGTTGACGCATCTAACCCCTCGAATACGAATTTGATCATAACTTTCTCATACGATAACGAAACTTTATGAAATTTATATCATGTACTCTAGTGAGCATATTTAATCATTACAAAGCTTCGGGTTTGCTAAAAGTTCACTCAGAGGTATACTTTAAACATGTTGACACTTTTCACCCCTGTAGTTTGTAATCTCTCACTTTCTTTTATATTTAGCTTCGTATGATCCATGATTCATTCGTGTGAATGCATAAACATCTTGTAGGGTTATTGTAAGGCATATTTATCCATTGTTGACATTTTGTCCCTTATATTCACATAGTTTCTTTATTTGTCAACTTTAGTCCCTCTAGAGTATTCTTTCACACGTTCAAGCTTATGACACGTGTCAATACATTATAGGATGTGAATTTTCGAGGTGTTACACTGCACTAAATTGGAACAAATACAAGCAGGTTGATTCAAATGATGCATTGAGGTTCAAAAGAATGAGAGCAGAGCTTGTTACTGTAGGATATGGGTCTGTTAGATCAATTGCCAGATGGTCAAAGCAAAATGTTGATGAGACCTATAGAAGACTGGAAGAGTGTCACACCCCGATATTTCCACGTATTACCAGTGGGCCCGGTGGGGAGTATCGTGACGTAGTTGATATCATCATAGTCAAACAACACAATATATAAATGCACAGCGGAGGCAAAAGATAGATTCATTTCAACTTTAATAAATTGTAATATCGAGTATCACAAATAGTCGAAACAGATCCACAGGCGGATCAAAATAAAAAGGAGATATTGTTAAACAGTTTTAAGACATCCAAGCTTGCGAGACTTATTGTGGACGCTAGGAGAAAGCCAGCCTAGTTCGAGTAGTACCTGCACTTAATCTTTTGGGAAAATACGTCAGTTTACATGGTAAATACAATTTAACTGACTCATTTTGAAAAGTTTAATAAAATTGATTTGAATGCACGTGGCACAAAACTTTTTATAACTTGGGATAATTATTTAAATATAATCTCGTAAAAGAATTACATGTTACTTATGCGTTCAGTAGCCCGATCCGTAAACCGGGTTAAAGATTAATAGACACACCACATTATTTATTTAGGCACTGACGGGTGTACGCCTACACCCCGTGCTTAGGTCGTGGCCATTTCGTAAAATGATGCCAAGGATATCCGGGACATGGTCATTAACCCCCCAAAGGCTTTAAGCAAACAAAACATTTCCAAACGGAGCATATCAATGGTTTAACCTCTATTCGATTAAAGATTCAACGCCCGACCAAGCGGTTTTTTATATACCATACCCCAAGCCCGTATAGGGAAAATAAGTTAAAATTATTTACCTTTGCAAGTATAAATCACAATTAGCAAGTGCGTGTAGCTTTTACTGGGTCTCCTATTCTGGAACAAAGGTTTATAATAACCTATTAGATTTCTAACGGGTCTTTAATTAAGCTTAAGCTTAGACCGGTTAGTTTTAAAGGAAGATACGGTTCGAACGCATGAATAAGCGAAGACCGGATTAGAATGTGATTTAGACCTGAAAAGTTTGAAGACTTTTATAATATGGGTAAACTAAACACATTCTGGATTTTGAGACAAAAATGATAAGGTTTGACCCGTTTCGGCTAATATATGTAAACTAGTTACATAAGCCGATCCGAACGCGAAAAGTGCGTAACGAGTAACCAATCCTATGCAAGTTTCCTAAGTTAATATGCCTTAAATATGTTGTGACATCAGTAATATGTCTTCCATTATGCCCGAATTGGATTTAAACTCAAACTATGCCTCGTAAGGGCATTTTGGTCATTTAAAAGGTTATAAAAGAGTTTAATTAGTAATCTGAGTTACAGGTCTGATTTATTTAGTAAATATACTTAATTTAATAAGTTATAACAGTAGGGTACTAGATATATGTGAAATTTATCATTTAAAACAAACTATGCACCGTAGGGGTATTTTGGTAATTTCACATAGGCTTAAAAGGTCAAAACTGGAAATCTGAGTTTAAAACTTTTGCTTACTGTTAAAATATAAAATTTTACTAAAAATATCAGTAGGCATCAAACCTTATATGTTTAAAATAGTTTTAATATATATTATGCGTTAAAAACGCTTAAAAAGGCGATTTTGAGCTATTTCCGAGTTTTTAAAGGAAAGCTGAAAATTTTAATATTCCAGAAGGCTCAAAATATTTTATTTATGATAACAAATCAGTAGCAAAAGGTTTGGTATCAAAATTATTTGTAAAACTCATTTTATAACCCAAAAGGGCAAAACCGACAATTTCCGAATCTAGCTTAGAGACCTATGTTATGCTCAGCCAAAAATTAAATAAAAATCTTTAAAAATCTCAAAATATTATTTTATATAAGTGGGTAAAAAGTTTGGTATTAAAAATCGGGTTTAGATAGGCTATATGCTAATTACGCCGTTTATTTAATAAAAAACTTTCTAATTACGCTAATGAGCATAACTCTTAATCTAGACCTCAAACTGATGTCAAATTTTAGGTGCAAGTTTATAAATCAGTAACTAAGGTTTCTTCTCTTTTACTTTTTCAAAAATCACGTTTTATAGTCAAAAGGGCATAATAGTCAACATTTAAGCACTTAACGGAAACATGCATATGAATCGGATAACTAATGAACCAAGTTGTATAATCTCAGAGAGTTATACTTATATGAAACCTGGTCCAAATAAAGCTCTAAGGCAATTCTAAAACATGCTTATACGGGTCAGAACTGAAAGTCAAAGCGAAAGTCAAATTATGCGACTTTCGGTTCCGATCCGAGTCTAAACTGAAAATTGTCGGGTTGAACATGTTTAGACATGTTTTTACATTAATTACCAAGTTATATTAGTGATCAAACAGGTTGCTTGTCTCCTACATTGCTAATTATGCATTAATTTGAAAATAAGCATTCTGTTGACTTTTTAATAACAAGTTTGACCCGACAATTGACCTAGTTAGAGTGGGAATCAGAGGGTACCCTTTTAAGGGTTTGTTACCCACATAAATACCTACTTATAGGTACTTTTAATTCGAGATTTGACTGAAAAAATTTTAATTAATCTCGAAGTCAAACATTAATTACGACAGTTTGACTTTTAGCTAATTAACTAAGCTAAACTGAATTAGGAAGGGTTTAGGAAACTTACAAAGGTCCTAAGTATGATTAGGAATCACTAGGATGCTTGTTGCTGATCAGGGGAGCTCCAGAACTTGAAGTTGTGAATGTTGCAAATGAGTGAACAAAGTTGCAACCAAAGTGGGTTCTTTTATAGTCATTTTGATCTCATAAGATGATGCCAAAGAGGTCTATGAGTGTTTCCAGATCAAGACAAGTGCCCCCTATGCATGAAATACCATTGGGGCAGTCCCTGGTGTGTAAAAACAACGTTTTAAGTCGGTTGCACAGCCTTTACAGGCAGCTGTGCGCAGTTCTGCTGCTGCAGTGGGTCACGCGGCCCGCGTAAGAGCCCATAGGGGCTTACGCGGCCGGTATCAGTGCACGGATCAGGTTAAACAAGTTTTGTTATTTGCATTTCAGGCCCCTGGTCCTTTCTAACGTGGTTTTAAGTGTTTTTCTTGCACTTTTGACCCTCTAACCTTGTTTATAAGGGCTCCATGAGATGTTTAAACATTTGCAAGTCCTTGGTTAACTTTGTGATCACCCGAAAAGTCATAGTTTCCATCGTTGACGCCTTTAACCCCTCGCATACGAATTTGATCATAACTTTCTCATACGACAACGAAACTTTATGTAATTTTTATCACATTTTCTAGTGTAACGCCCCAAAAATCTGAATGTTAATATTTGTCGTGTGTTCTTATATGACACGTCGTAAAATAAATAACTAGGCTATTTAACCTAGTTAAGGGTACGGTCTAAAGTATTAAATGATGAAGGTAGTGTCAGTTATGTTTTAAAGGGAACCCGAGGGGCTAAAGTGGAACTAATGAAAGTTAAGTTATTAAATAACTAACCACACACACAAACACACACATACGTGTGTTCGAGAAGGAGCAGGAGGCTCCCATGGAGCCTCAAACCCTAATTCATCTTTATACTCAAATTGAAAGGCAAGATGACGCTTAAAATCATAACCGAGCATGGATAAATGATCACCATCACGAGGGGATCATAAGGTATGTCTTAAATCTAAGATTCGTGATCATGTGTGAAGTGGGTTATGTTCAAATCCGTGAGTTAATATGAAATTGATCATGTACAAGGGTTAGAATCATCGTATAGAACATGGGTTACGTATGGTTTGTGTTAATTTGATGATTAGAGATGAAACCCGTTAAGTTAGGGTGAAGATGATGACTAGAATCACCACCTATGTCAAAGTCTTGTTGAAAGATTGATGTATTATGTGGGTATGATGAATTCTTGTTAGATGAATTAGGAGAAATATGATGATGATATGTTTGATGTTTATTTGGGAGTGATACATGATGATTAGTAGTAGGTTTTGATGGGTTATGTATGAGTTTAGAAGAATTATGCATGAATTAGTTGTACGTTATGCTTAAAAGGTAGTACACACACTAAGCGTTTGATAAAATGTATATAGTGTTGACCGTATAGTCGACTATGATGTTACGAGTATACGATGATAAGTCGATAGTTAAATATGGTTAATAGTTGACTCTTGAGAGTCAACTAAGTATAAGAAACATGATTTGACTCGTTGTCGTAAAAGTGGGATTATAGGAAGTCGTTGGGTACATGTTATGTTAGTATGCGTTAATTGTGATTACATGATGAATTACATGAGTTGAAAGGATATGAAGTTGATTACATGTTTTATGTTTGTTAGAAAAAGCTACTGAAAGTTAAGTGTGAAATATGCGATTGATGTGATTGTTAACATGTACAAATGAGTATGCTAATAAGAGCGTGATTTCGATGAAATGAAAGCATAGGAATCACGTCGAGACGGACTCAAGCATGAGGTGTTAACGGGTCAAGAAGAGGCAAGGAATTGGATACGAGCACGGACGCATAAGGTAAGTGATTTCCGTAATCACTTCTTAGTTCGATTAAGTAATAAAGTGTTTTAATTAATTAAACATGATGTTTGAGGTCAAATATGTGTTGAAGTCTTTCGTCGTAGATGATGAGATTAAAGTTGACTAAAATGCCCTTGATGGGTATATTGGGCAAACGATCTTAAAAGTAGTTTAGAAATAAGCTATTCGATTAGTGTAATGTTTTGAAAAATAAGAAAGCAAGAAGAATGATTTTCGTAAGCTAAGGACCTTAATATGCGCAAATACCCTTAACGGGTCAAAATAAGCTCTTGAGCGAAAATGGGACAAGAGGATGCAAGACATCCGAGAACTTAATCTTTTATGATAAACGAGTGTTGAAATTATAGGGTCATGAGGAATTTAGATCAAACAACCAAGTTATGTTGATAAATGCATGAACGGGTCAAAATTTGGTAAAAGGGTAATAAGCCGAAGAGTTAGAAGTCTGAAATTTTATTATGTTGGATGTTGGATTTTAACTCCATTAGATGGAGAATTAAATTACGGACATGTAGGAAAAAGAATCGGGTAAAACAGACGTAAAATGAGAGAATTATGCTCGTTTCCGTAAAATGAGGTTGTGCTGGGAATATGCAATTAACAGCTGCAAAAGTTCTGTGAAAACAGGGGCTTGGCGTGACGCCAAGGCCCTTGGCGTCACGCGAGGCCCCCCTTGTTTAGCGAAAATTGTTCGTTTGCTCCGTTTTGGCTTGGGAACTCGTTTAAAGGCGTTTTAAGCCACGTACGCCTAATTTAACTTATGTTTATGTGATCTTAAGGGTATGCACGTATGTAAATAGGTACGTATGTATGTTTATAAGGATGTGAACAAGTACGTGGATGTATGAGGGTATGAAGGAGACTAGGCATGTATGAGTTTGGTATACTGCAAGCAGGGATGTATGTATGTATATATGTGTCATGTCATGACCGTACGTAACGATGTAGGTATTTGTATATGTAGATACGTATAGAATGATTGAGATGTATTTATATGTAAGTATGCATGTAGGTTGGCATTTATGTGTGTACATATGTATGCATGGAGATAATGTGATGAAGTTTAGGTATGTTTACGTTGTTTATTCGTGTACCTGGAGTTATAAGTGAAATGCAGGAATAGCAAAGAAGTCTCACCACGAATGGTATGACAGGATGGGAAAGCTGGGATGTAAAGAGTTAACGAAACGAGAAGTTGTAGGATCGTTTGCTGACCCGAACGAGTCGTTCAGAGGTTGTCTCTTGCGTTTCAGATGCGGAATAATAAGAAATGCAAGTAGAAGTAGCTTGTTCTTCTTCCTAACTGCTTGTTTTATTGATATGAAACGTTTTACAGCTCGATCTTCACACCGGCAGAGCTTCGGCGTGGAATTTCACATACATGTTATGAGATCCGCCCTAATGACTCCTATATATAGAGTTTCTGGTTCGCTTATGTGTCACATGTCCATAAAAGCGGACCAGACATGTACACATAAGCGGACCAGACTGACAAATAAGCTGACCAGACTGACAAATAAGTGGACCAGAATCCCTATGTCCCTATGAGCGGACCAGATATGTAACACTTATACAGACTCCTGTTTTCTCGTATTTCGTGCCCTATGCTATACAATACGACGTAAGACCTGATCCTAGACACCTAGACGTAATCAACAGATGTAGTGCACCAACAGACTCCCCCTCAGATGTTGATGGAGTCGCCTATACACTCTGACTGCAAAACCGTGTCTTCTCATCTTCAATCTAGATCAGTCTCTGGGCTTTTTCTTCTTTCAATCTTCAGACTCCCCTTCTCGATTTACTGGCATTCTTTTATTCTTCAGAAACATCTTCAGGATCGTTGTCTGATCTACACAGGCTTTCAGAATTGATTTCCAGGATCGAAACTTGGCTCTCTTCCAACAGAGATTTTCAGAATATCGAAACCTGGCTACCTGCACAATCTTAACCCAGACATAAATTTTCTAATTTTATCACATATCAAATACCTGTGCATCAACACATAACTCTCATAATCACTAAAACAAACATATAATTGCAACATCTCAGGCTCTCTCTCAAATATCTATGATGAACCACTTGAAGAAGGTTAGATTTAACGAAAACAGTTAGATTTACACAAACACTCCCCCTCAAATGCTGCTCATCATGTTTAGCACTTGGAATTTTGAAAATCAGTTTTCCAACATCAGTTGTCGAAAATCTTTTTGACTTTTTCAAAAAATATGCTAAAACACACCGAAAATCTTTTTGGATTTTCAGAGAGACTAAAATGCAGAAATAAAATATTTACAAACAATATTTTTGTGAGTTTGTGCAAGAGGATCATATCAGTTTCTGAGACAAATCACCAACACCGTTAAGCTACATTTCATTTTAAGTTCTAAACGATTCACTTAGATTGTCAGTATACTTGTCCACTTAAATTTTCACACAAAGTTCAACTGATCCGAGATACGATATTAATGTTTTAAGCACTTGAACTTATCCGTGTGTCCCACTACTTGAATATACTCCCGTATCCAGATCCCAATATTCAGTCTTACAGGTGAGTATACCACAGATGATATCTGTAAGGGAATAAATTATAGTGTGAGGGCCGTGAGAGCTCAGGTCGATCTTTCGATACGCAGAGAGATGATGGCTTCGACTTTTGGTGTGTCCCCTTTAGAGGATCTTTTGCATTACAACAGCAGCGACTATCAATTTTATTGTTTCATCAGCTTGCTGAGGGCGATGCTATGTTTCAAGCATTTGCAGAAAGCATTATCCGGGGACTAGGTCAGAAATTTCTTTCAGCAGAAGTCCCGGGATAATACCCCAGATATCACTGAGCATAAAGACCTAGTATCTCAGAATAAGGGACCTTTCAAACAAGATTTCAGGGGTTACCTATATATCCAAGTTTGTGTTAACCCACAGAACAAGCAAGTTTGAAATTTATGTTTATATCTCGTCACAATTTACTAAATGTGCAAAAACCTACTGGCACATCATCAGTGAGACCGTTTATCACATTTTTACTTTCCAATTCTTTAGCATGCTGTGATCGTCCACTGATGTACTATCATTTCCTCTTTTATGCAACAAAAACTCATTTTGAATTTTATCATGTTTTTGGCTTTTTCAAATTTTCGCTTTTTCAAATTTTCAAATGTTTTTGGATTTTCTAAAAATTTCTACTCCCCCTAAAATGCAAACACATTAAAGGAAATTTGAAAATAAACTGTACAACAAACTTGACAACCGATATCGAATCGCTTCAAATCGCCATCCACTAGGCATAAACAATCAGAACTCCCCCTTTCACAAAACTATTTTCTCATAATGAGTTCAAAACACTTAAGTTTGTTTTACCCAAAATGATTTTTTCGGAAAATAAGTTTTGTTGATTTTACTACTTGTAGGTTCGGGGTGTGGTTCATCACATTGTTCGTCTCTTGTCATAAATAGTAAATCAAGTACAAATTAATGTCCCTGATTTACCATTTGCATTCAAGCAACCTCTAAACCAATTGTAAAAATAACCACTTGTAAAAACACACAATACCACTTGTAGATTAATGTCACTTGTAGGAATGTTACGTCTACATCACCATTTTACCAATCAGGATGCCGATTCCTGCTTCGCACTTACCAACCTGGAAGCTCCGGCATAGTCCTTCAACCTGTAAACATTCAAACACTATAAAAATCTTTCAACCAAAATCTTCAAACATTAGAAAGATGCCGATTCCTGATCCACGATATAAACTTGGGATCTCCGGCATAGTCCTGAGACTATCATGGGAAACAAACTTCCATCCAAGTCTTTTCAGACTTGATGGCTTTCAAATCTTGCGCAGTAGGGTTGTAAGTTGCCTTTTTAGTTGCATAAAAATATTTAACCCCCTTAGCTTTCCCATTCAACATTTTCCCAAAAATTTTCTTAACACTCCTATTGAATGTTTTCTCGACATCAAACTTAGTATTATCTTTGTAAAACTGATTCGAGATATCAACCTTGCCAACTTTCTGTTTAACTTCTTCAAATTTCAGTGATGGAAACTCATCATCATTCACTGAAATTTGCATCTCAACCTGTGGCTCTTCTGGCTTTGTGGAACCAGATTCATCGCCAACATTCACATCAACTTTCTTAACAACCCACACTTGGTTTGTCATTCTCTTTCTTTTTATAAAAATTCTTTTTAGAACACTCACCAATCTCATAAGTTGAGTTTTCAAAAATTTTAAATTTTTCGGTTGGTGGTTCAATATCAACAACTTTTTCTTTCAATTTCTGAGAAACTCCCTGTTTTGTTTTAGCATTCTTTGTACAATTCCATGCAATGTGACCAGTTTCATTGCACTTGTAACAGGTTCGAGTCTCTCTTTGGTAACATATATCAGCTCCATTCTTCTTCTTTTCAGCAAGAAATTCTTGATTTGACTGTCTCCAGAATGGTTTCTTTTGTTCCTCTTCTGCACTTCCACCTGACACAAATTCTGTTTTTGTTTTAGAATTTTTCAAATTTTTATGATTTTCTGGTGGAATAAATCCAAGACCTTTCTTTTTGTAGCTACGATTTTGGTTTTGTTTCTTTTGAAAACCAGAACCAGAATTGTAACCCTTTTTCTTGTTTAGACGTTGTTGAATTCTTGAAGTGTACTTTTTAGGTTTTTCAGTAAGATTTAAATCTTTTATTTCAGAAATTTTAATTTCTGTCATTTTGAAAACCTTTTTAATCATGTTAAAACGAACACTTCTTATTGGAAACTCTTTGTCAGAGTATAATTTGTCCGAACCATTCAAAGTATACACAACTTCGAATGCTTCATCATCCAAATTTGCTTTCGATAACAAAAATTCTTTACTATAAGACCGTTTAACCGACGACTGTGAACTGTTGACCGACAAACTCGAACTTTTGACTGACGAACTCGAACACCCAGACTCGGATTTTGACTCAGACTCCTCCTCAGTATCCAACACCTGATCGACCACCTTTTTGATTAACTCAGACTCATGATCAGTATCGGACGAAGTAAACGTGACATCAATGTTATCTGGTAAAACGTCAGTTGTGTCGGTTTTTAGCTTTATATTGACTGCTTTTTCAAGTTGCTCCTCATTTGGTTTTCTAGGAGAGTACCCTTCCCAAATTGGAGGCGGACACTTGTTATATCTAACAGTCGGTTTCTTACCACAATTTTTCTTTTCCTTCGGCTTCTCGTCTTGAAAAGCTTCCATACTTGCAACAGTTGGGTAAATACGATCAATGAGATAATCAGAACTAGAATAACTTTGTAATAAACGTCTAATTCTCTCATTCTCAATCTTCTCTGTCTCCAACTCTTGCTTCCATTTAGCACTCTCTTCGATGTAAAAATTGATAGCTTTTTGCTTTCTCATCATAACAGCATTCATCATCGTAAGTGCTTGTTCTCTTTCTGAGTTTGTCTTTTGGAGACCAGTTACTGTTTTGTTCAAGACATCATAAGATTCTTTCACATAATTGAGATTGAACAGTAACTGCTCTTTCTTCTTCTCATATTCAGCAATGATGTCGTCTTTTGTAGTACATTCCTTGCAAGCTTCCAAACACTTCTCGCAAGGCTTTACAACTTCAACAATCTTCTCAATCTCGATTGTCTTTACCACTTCAACCACCTTTTCTTCTTCCTTCACTCGCTCAGTTTCAATCATCTCCTCAACAACAACTTCAACATTCTCATTCTTAACAACATCTTCAGATTTCTTTATTTGTTGTTCTTTAGCAGCTCGTTTCTCCATGCGATCTGCAAAATAGAAATGAAAACTTTCAGGAGAAAGATGAGATTTAGCAATATTGATATATTTCTCTTCCTCATCATCACTGCTACTATGAACTGGTGACGGATCAAACTGTACAGATTTTTCAGAATCAGCATCTGATACACTAGAATCAGACGGTGTTTTATCAAAAACAACTGCCTTTTCTGCAACAAACTCATTCTGTACATCTTCATCTGAACTATGTAAACTTTCATCTAAACCTTCTGAAATTTCTCCAGATCTCTCTGAAAGTTTATCAGTACTATCTGACCCTTCATCGGTTGACACAGACTTTTCATCTTCACTTTTCACATTCTCCCCGATAGATCTCATCCAAGTAGCAAACAAATCTGGCTCTCGGACGATCTTGGCAATGAACGCTTTGAACTCTCCTTTTTCATCCACAAACATATCCCAACTGAAACCTTCTGGTAGTTTCTCATCATCTTGATCGATAATGCGTGCTGCTTTGCCTTCAGATGATATGTAATCACTCCAGCTGAAATCTACCAAACATGCTCTTTTGGGATCTTTAATCTCTCTCCCGTGAGCTGTCTGTGGTTCTTGGAATTGACCAACTTGTTGATAGATAGCTTTGCGGTAGTAATCATCTTTCCCGAATGGATTCTGTGTTCCGCTAGCTTCTCTTCCTTTGCACTCCCGTTTGAAATGACCTTTCTCCCTGCATCGAAAACAAGTAACTTTAGATTTATCAAAACCTAAAGTTGATACATGAGCATCTAGAAAATCATTTCTCCCAGTAATGGTTTTGAATTTCTCAGCTCGTCGAAGAACACTTGCGAGACACCATTTGATATCCATAAGTTCCATCTCTTCGGCGTCTATCTGATCGTAATCCTCTTTGGTAAGCATAGGATTGCCGATCCGACCAGCAACAAGACCTTCATAGGATAACAGTACTGAACCCAGAAGTGCCATATGGTCTTTAGCAGTGTCTTCAGAGAAGCTTTGACCTTCTGGAAGGTTGAGAGCTATGTTGCATTGAATCACGTATCCATTTCCTGTTTTTGTACTCTGAGACTGAAAACTCGTGTTAGTCTCTTTCGGATTCACACTCGGAAACGATGAAAACCCGCTGCTATTCTTGTTCGAACCCTGATCAGCTTTCTCAGATGAATCACCAGCACTGAAAGCAGTTTGAATCTTCGGACTTCTTTCAGACTCCGTGGCTGGAATACTACCCCTGTAGTACATCTTCACATCCTGTTGACCACTCGGACTATTCATCCTCGCAATTTTCTGCTGTTTAAGATCCTGACTCTCAATTTTCTCTATAAACTGTGAGATTGTCAACCCATCATACACACCAGTATTCTTCAAGATCATCAAATACGTTCCCCACTCCTTTTGAGGTAACGCGTCCGCCAATTTATCCACCCACTCCTCACGACCTTTTTCAACACCCAACATAGATAAAGATCGCACCAAATGACAGTATCTCTCGATTAGCTTTTTAGTATCCTCTCCCGGCAAACTACTAAACAAATCAAATTCTTTCTTTAGTAACGCTTTCTTGCTTTTGATCATGTTTTCGCTTCCCTCGAACTTTACCTTTAGCGCATCCCAAATTGACTTAGCAGTTTTGTCGTGCTGTAACAGGATGAATATATCTTCCTTTATTGCTTGCTGCAACAAACTAATCATCATTTTCTCGGCTCTATACATTGCTCATTCTTGATCTGTAAACTCAGATATCTCCTTTTTAACATGTAATTCAGTTTCAGGCAACGTGTACTTTTTCAATATGCACTCCCATGATCTGAGATGATTTGCCTGAACCCAGTTTTCAAAGCGATCTTTCCACCCGTAGTATTCTTCAATACTCATCAGTTTCGGGGGTTTCTGAGTGGTTCTCGTCCCGTTTTCAAGATTCATGGCTTGAGCAATCGCAGCTGGTGATGACGGTATTGCAAACGCATTGTAGAACTCGGAATCCATACTGACTTAACACGTTTTTCAATGAAGATGACAGAACAGCGAATCAGAAATATCCTTTGGAGCGGTCCAACAACAATGTCCGTTCGAGCGGACCAGAAACTGTTCAAATGAGCGGACCAGAAATTGTTCGTTCGAGCGGACCAGAAATTGTTCGTTCGAGCGGAAAAGAAATTGTTCGTTCGAGTGGACCAGAAATTGTTTGTTCGAGCGGACCAGAAATTGTTTGTTCGAGCGGACCAGAAATTGTTCGAATGAGCGGACCAGAAATTGTTCAAATGAGCGGACCAGAATGCTGCACTAAGAGCGAACCAGAACTAAAAACAGGAGCGAACCAGCATTACTTGTACGTTGAAGCGGACCAGAAACGCGAACCACATATCGAACATGTTTTGACTCGTTAAAACTTCGAATTTTGGCTTCAAACTTTCCAGGATTTATCTCGATACTATTGCGCACAAGCTGTGAAAATTTGAGCGAATTCCGACCGTGAAATCTTCCCGAATCAGTAAAAGAAAGGTGTAGAAGTGAAAAGAAATGATGAAAAACAGCTACAATCTGCAGAAAACCTCCTCCCAAGCTCTGATACCACTTGTAGGATCGTTTGCTGACCCGAACGAGTCGTTCAGAGGTTGTCTCTTGCGTTTCAGATGCGGAATAATAAGAAATGCAAGTAGAAGTAGCTTGTTCTTCTTCCTAACTGCTTGTTTTATTGATATGAAACGTTTTACAGCTCGATCTTCACACCGGCAGAGCTTCGGCGTGGAATTTCACATACATGTTATGAGATCCGCCCTAATGACTCCTATATATAGAGTTTCTGGTTCGCTTATGTGTCACATGTCCATAAAAGCGGACCAGACATGTACACATAAGCGGACCAGACTGACAAATAAGCTGACCAGACTGACAAATAAGTGGACCAGAATCCCTATGTCCCTATGAGCGGACCAGACATGTAACACTTATACAGACTCCTGTTTTCTCGTATTTCGTGCCCTATGCTATACAATACGACGTAAGACCTGATCCTAGACACCTAGACGTAATCAACAGATGTAGTGCACCAACAGAAGTAAACGTGAACAGACCTTGTATGTTTATAATGCGTACTAATGTTGTGAATTTTATGTGGTGAGCGCAGGTAGTACCAGTCATGAGGATATCCAAGGATTGGAGATCGAGGATCGAGTCACAAGATAGATTGTACGGGAGTGTTGAGTACGTAATTGAGTGAAGCTAGGTTATGGTTTCTTATTGAAAATGAGTATAATAAATGTATTTATTGTGAAAGAATTAATCTTAAAAATGAATTTAAGTGCACCAAGGTGTTTGTAACGAAAGAATTTTTTTTTTATGGTACGATTTCCGCTGCGACTTTAGTCAGTTACGAATTAGGGTGTAACAAGTTGGTATCAGAGTATAATTTATCGTTACAAAGCTTCGGGTTTGCTAAAAGGTCACTCAGAGGTATACTTTAAACATGTTGACACATTTAACCCCTGTAGTTTGTAATTTCTCACTTTCTTTCATATTTAGCTTCGTATGATCCATGATTTATTCGTTTGAAGGTATAATCATCTTGTAGGGCTATTTTAAAATATATTTATCCATTGTTGACACTTTGGACCCTTATACTTACATACTTTCCTTGTTTGCCAACTTTAGTCCTTCTAAAGTATTCTTTCACACGTTCAAAGCTTATGACACGTGTCAATACATTATTGGTCATGAAATTTCGAGGTGTTACATCCTCACCCCCTTAAAAGAAATCTCAACCTCGAGATTTACTTAAACAAATGAGGCTACTTTTCTTTCATCGTGGACTTTACCTCCCATGTGTATCCGGGACCTCTGCGGGCATCCCATTTGACCTTTACAACAGGCACATGCTTCCTTTGAAGCTTCTTTACCTGTCGATCCTCAATCGACAATGGTTTTTCCATAAATTTCAAGCTCTCATCTATATGCACATCCGTATGTGGTATGACTAGCGATTCGTCAGCTAGGCATTTCTTCAGATTGTAGACGTGGAATACGTTATGAATACCACTGAGCTCTTCAGGTAAGTTTAACTTGTAAGCCACTGACCCGACACATTCGATGATCTCGAATGGTCCTATATACCTTGGGCTTAACTTACCTTTCTTACCAAATCGCATCACCCCCTTCCAGGGTGATACCTTTAGCAAAACCTTATCACCAACCTCATATTTCAAAGGTTTACGCTTTAAATCTGCGTAGCTTTTCTACCTATCTCTGGAAGCTTTCAGGCGGTCATGAATCTGGACAATCTTGTCCGTCGTTTCAAAGACTAAATCAGGTCCTGATAATTGAACTTCTCCTACTTCCGCCCAACAAATAGGCGTTCTGCATTTTCTACCATATAATGCCTCAAAAGGCGTAGCCTTAATACTAGTGTGGTAGCTATTGTTGTAAGAGAATTCAATCAATGGCAGGTGGTTATCCCAACTACCACCTTAATCAATTACACATGCACGAAGCATGTCTTCCAAAGTTTGGATTGTACGCTCACTTTGCCCATCTGTCTGTGGATGGTAAGCCGTACTAAAGTTTAAGCGCGTGCCCAAAGACTGTTGGAAACTTTTCCAAAAATGTGATGTGTATCTCGTATCTCTGTCAGAGATAATTGACACTGGAACGCCATCCAGAGCTACAATCTTATCTACGTACAATTGAGCTAACATGTCAGAGCTATAAGTCTCCTTAATTGGTAGGAAATGTGCTGACTTAGTCAGTCTATCTACTATCACCCATATAGTATCATTTCCCTTCCTTGTCTTTGGCAACTTGGTGATGAAATCCATTGTCACCATCTCCCACTTCCATGTGGGAAGTTCAGGCTGTTGTAGCAAACCTGACGGCTTCTGATGCTCAGCTTTGACTTGCGCGCACGTCAAACATTTAGCTACATAGGCGGCTACAGACTTTTTCAAGCCTATCCACCAATAGTTTGCCTTTAGATCCTGGTACATCTTATCAGCTCCAGGATGAACAGAATATTTGGAACTGTGGGCTTCCTGGAGGATAACATCCCGAAGTCCTCCATAAACTGGAACCCATATTCGTCCATTTAACATTAGGATTCCATCCTTGTCATAGGATAACTGCTCTTCAGTTACTCCTAGATTTTCTTCAGGATAGTTAGCTTCCAACACAGCTTCCTTCTGTGCAGCTAACAACATTTCGTTCAAACTATTCTTTATCTCAATGCTCTTGGCATTGATTCTTATAGGCTTCACTCTCTCCTTCCTGCTTAAGGCATCAGCAACTACATTCGCCTTGCCTGGATGGTATCTTATCTCACAATCATAATCATTTAAAGTTTCCATCCAACATCGCTGCCTCATGTTCAAGTCCTTTTGATTGAACAAGTGTTGAAGGCTTTTGTGATCTGAATAGATCACACACTTGGTTCCATACAAGTAATGCCTCCACAGTTTTAGTGCAAATACAACGGCACGCAGCTCCAAGTCATGGGTGGTGTAGTTCTTCTCGTGCACCTTTAGCTGTCGTGAAGCATAGGCAATGACTTTGCCTTTCTGCATAAGCACACAGCCCATACCGGTGTGTGATGCATCACAATATACTACAAACTCATCAATTCCATCAGGCAATGTCAATACAGGAGCGCTGCTCAACTTCTGCTTCAGAATATCAAAAGACTCTTGCTGCTTAGGCCCCCAGTCAAACTTGCTTTTCTTGCGGGTGAGTAAAGTCAGGGGTGTTGCAATTCTTGAGAAGTTTTCGATAAATCGCCCATAGTATCCTGCTAATCCTAGAAAGCTGCGAATCTCAGTAGGCGTCTTTGGCTCTTGCCAATTCAGAACTGCTTCTACCTTAGCGGGATCTACTTGGATACCACGCTCACTAACCACATGTCCAAGGAATTGGACTTCTCGAAGCCAAAATTCGCACTTCGAAAATTTGGCGTTGAGTTTCTCATGATGTAGAAGTTTAAGAATACAACGAAGGTGTTTCTCATGGTCAGCTTGGTTCTTTGAGTAGATGAGGATGTCGTCTATGAAGACTATGACAAATTTGTCCAAGTAGGGCTTGCAGACGCGATTCATGAGGTCCATGAATGCGGCAGGATCATTAGTGAGCCCAAAAGGCATCACTAGGAACTCGTAATGACCATAACGAGTCCTAAATGCAGTCTTGTGTACTTCTTCATCTTTAACTTTCAATTGATGATAGCCTGACCTCAAATCTATCTTAGAGAAGTAGCTTGCCCCTTGCAATTGATCGAACAGATCGTCGATCCTGGGCAAAGGATACATATTCTTGATAGTGACCTTATTAAGCTCACGGTAATCGATGCATAGACGCATCGAACCATCCTTCTTCTTGACAAACAAGATCGGCGCTCCCCAAGGAGACGAGCTAGGTCTAATGAAACCTTTGGGTAGCAGATCATCTAACTGCATCCTCAACTCCTTCATCTCTGTTGGTGCTAACCTATAAGGTGCTATAGCAACAGGTGCTGCTCCAGGGATGATGTCAATTCTGAATTCCACTTGCCTATCTGGTGGTAAACCAGGTAGTTCTTTAGGGAAAACTTCAGGATATTCAGAAATGACGGGAATGTCTTCTATCTTAGGTTTCGGCTCATCGATAGTCACTTGTGCCATGTAGATGACACAACCTTTCTTCAAACACCTAGAGGCCTTGAGCATAGACACTTGCTTAGGCAGCCCATATTGGGTATCTCCCTGAATGGTAAGTGGCTCACCGGACGGGGTCTTGACTACTACTTGCTTCTTGTTGCACATAATCTGGGCTTGGTTATGCGATAACCAGTCCATACCTATCACTATATCAAAATCGGCTAGCTTAAAGGGAAGTAAAGACAAAGGAAAAGAGTGATTCCTAATGGATATAACACATCCATCTAAAACAGTTGAGGCGGTTTCTATGGTTCCATCAGCTAATTCCACTTCATACTTCATACTTCACACTTAAGGCTTTTACAGGCAATTTCAACAACTCACAAAACTTGTTATCCACAAAAGACTTATCCGCTCCGGAATCAAACAACACTCTAGCATAAACATCATTTATGAGAAAAGTACATGTGATCACGTTGTCGTCCTGAATAGCTTCCTTTGCATCCATCTTGAAGACCCTAGCATTTTTCTTTGGGCAATTGGACTTAATGTGCCCTTTTTCATTGCAACTGTAGCACGTTGCGTCCTTCAGCTTCTTGCACTCAAGGGTCTTATGTTCCGAGGATTAGCAAATCCCACAAGGCCTCGGTTGAGACTGGGATTTCGACTCAAGTCGGCACCTCCCAAAATGGTGCTTCTTACAAACCTTACACTTGGGCTTATCACCAGATTGATGCCCATCTTTCCTAGATCCAGACCCCTTCTTGTGGTCATTGTTTCCCCTGTGCTTCTTGTCTGACCTTCGTGAATTGTCGTCTTCACGCTTCCTTTTCTCGGCATCCGTGTTCCTCAGCGATCTCTGCCTGACCGCGTCCAGTGTGAGGGACAAGGATATATCAGCTGCAGACCTGAATGTAGCTGGCCGAGAGGCTTTTACACTTGCCTTAATTTCTGGGGCTAAACCTCCAATGAAACGAGCTATTCTTTTGGGTTCCGGGGTTACAAGATAAGGAACCAACCTTGACATTGTATTAAAGCTCGTAAGGTAAGCTTGGCAATCCAAATTCTTCATCACCAATGACAGAAAATCTGACTCAATCTTTTCTACCTCATGCTGCAGACAGTAGTTCTCCTTGATGAGGGTAACAAATTGTTCCCATGTCATATTGTACAGTGGAACCTTCCCAGTAGCTTGAATCAACGATCTCCACCAGGCTAAGGCCTCACCTTTGAACGATTGCGATACAAATTTTACTACATCCTTATCAGCGCACCCGCTGATATCAACCACGGTATCTATTTCATCCAACCATGTCATGCAGTCAACCGCTCCTTTCTCCCCAGTAAAGTCTCTGGGTTTACATGAGACGAAGTATTTATACGTACAGGACTTATCACGCGGTTTCTGCTTAAGCTCGATCTTCTTTGACGGAACGCTTTGCTGGTTTGAGGAATGATGCTCGTCATCATCCTTCTTGGGCTTATCTAGCTTAGAGGGTGGCTTACTATGAGCCTCAGAATGTGTTTTTGGCTTAGAATGAGGTGCTGATTGGGTCCTGCTTCGAGTACTACTCGATTCACTATATTGCCTCTCTATGGCTTTGGTGACCGCATTGTCAATTAATGTATGGATTTCTGCACCAGTTATATTGATTCTGGTGGCGTCATGATTCTCCTTTGGCCGACTGTTAACCTCGTCAGACTCGGCCATGTAGTTGAACTGCTACATAAGATGATGACAATGATTCATTTAAGGAATTATAATAGGTCTGTCATCTTGATAATTTATTAACCATGGTAATTAAAGGGCCATATTGGTTAATTTGTTAAGTAATTTCATTCGGGACTTTTTATTAGTAACCTTTAGTTCTAGAATGAAATATAATATTGGCACAACAGGCCTAGTCACGTGGACAATTCTAAATTATAGATTTAGATCTTATAGGATCTAGTTATTAAAGTTTGAATTAAGATTCACTACCTTTCATGACAGGGAGTCTATAAGCTACGGCTGTCTTTTGTCTTATATGCCATTAGTTATAGCCCGTAGGCATCATCACAATCGGATGTTTAAATAATAAGGAGTTGGGATAATTAACACAAGGGTGACATGTGTGATTTTGCGGATCACATTAGCCAAGAATGTTAACATGTTTGCAGATGTTAACAGAGATTTGAATCTTTTTAAACAGGTTTTACCATATTGGCTAAGTCTTTATAATGACCTATAAGCTAGGTTTTACCTTTTTAAGATTCTTATTAATATTCAACGCAGAACAATCCTATATTGAAATGGTTAATATGGATCTGAATCTAATTGGGGAATTACCATCTTGACCCTGTCTTTAAAATGACATAAGGTTAGGTCTTGTCCCTTTTAGATTTTATCATTTTAATATAATGATAGATCTTGTATAACTATTGTTATTATTTATTTTATATATATTTTTTTTGTTCATGCATATTACTGAAAATAAAATTTAAATCTAACCATTTCACCACATGAATAAAAGTACGAGTCTGCCCCGAACGGGACTTTCAAATGCAATAACATGCCCTCGCAGGGGCTTAACCAAACAAACATACCCACGCAGGGGTCAAAATAAAAGAAATTGCCCACGCAGGGGCTTAACTAACAAAACATACCCGCGCAGGGGTTAAAACAGAAAGACAGGCCCACGCAGGGGCTCAACGGAAACAAGGAAATACAATCAACAATTGAAGGATTTAACGGTCCTTCTTGCTCTTCCCTTTTATCAAACTTGCTAATCCCTTGAGGAAACCATGTCGTTCCCTTCGATCTCTGTGAACTTGATGTTCAACCTGGTCCAGTCTTTGGAGAATTTCCTCTCTTTCTGGCGGGGAAAATTGTGGTACTTGCAGCTGCGGCTGATATGGAGGTCGAAAAGACGGCTGCTGTTGGTACCCATAAGCTGGGTATCCGACTCCCCAAGGAGCTCCGTAAGGCCCATCGGGGTTAGCAGCATTGTAGTTCCAAGCCGCCAGGTAGGGATCGATCTCAGCATAGTTAAAGCTGGAGTGAGCAGGCTGCTCAAAGGGGTTATATGTTGCCGGGCCAGTGTACGTGGGAATTGGGTTGTCAAAGCCCAATGGTGGTGGCATGGCATGCGTAGAGTTCACTTCCGGGTTGGGGTTTGAAGGTCCCCCAAACTGCTGGTCTCCTCGGAGCGGCAGATAGTGGCTGCTACTCGATGGTTGGGGCGTGCTGATATGTACCCCTCCTCCTTGCACGGACATTCGTGCGTTTGTTCTCCTTCGCCTTGGCGGCTCAGGAGACTGCTGCTGAGGTGGTGGTGGTGGCGGGGTAACTGCCACAAAGCAAGAATCCCTGGAAGGATCCGATTGCTGCTGCTGGGGCGTTGAATGATAAGAGGGTGTGAAATACCACTCATACTGGTTCATCCTCGCTTGAAAACTGTCTGGACCACGGTAAGGCGATCCGTGAAAAGATGATCCATCAGAGATTTCAATTGGGTGTGTGGGGGTACCGCTCGGTGGTTCTGTAGGGTCGGTATCCTCATCCATGTCCATGGCGTGATCTCCTGGAAAGTGGTCTTCAGGCCCCAACGGGTTAACACCCACTGGTTCCTCTAGGTAGTTTGCCGGGTTGAACCGGCTGCGAAAGAGATGGGACGGGTTATCAAAAGAATGGCACGAGTTGGAGCGCTGTAGAGGGATAAACGAAGGCTGTGGGTTATCTGGTTCGTTCTCGGAGTGGGGTCCAAAGGAATGTAGGTAAGAAGGTGACGAAGCTAATGAGACCGACCGCCTCGCTGGCTGCAGGTGTGATCTCCAGTCTCCCTGAGGACTGGTGCTAACAGGAACGGGTGAAGTTCGCCTTTGAGAAGGCCTGACCTCCTGGTCGTGGGTTCCTACCGGTGCCTTTCCTCTGCCTCTGAAGAATCTTGGCGGCATATTTCCTGTCAAAACAAAAAGATACAACAAAAGAAATATAAAGGACAAAGTTATCAAAACAATTTGGATTATTCCTAAGTTCTTTGTCTAGAGTCAAAAATTTAAGCAATGTGCAATTGTGTAACTGAAATTAAACACAAAAGGCTAGTGTTTAATTCACTCAGCGTTGGCTCTGATACCAACCTGTCACACCCCGATATTTCCATGTATTACCGGTGGGCCCGGTGGGGAGTATCGTGACGTAGTTGATATCATCATAGTCAAACAACACAATACATAAATGCACAGCGGAAGCAAAAGATAGATTCATTTCAACTTTAATAAATTGTAGTATCGAGTATCACAAATAGTCGAAACAGATCCACAGGCGGATCAAAATAAAAAGGAGATATTGTTCAACAGTTTTAAGACATCCAAGCTTGCGAGACTTATTGTGGACGCTAGGAGAAAGCCAGCCTAGTTCGAGTAGTACCTGCACTTAACCTTTTGGGAAAATACGTCATTTTATACTGGTAAATACAATTTAACTGACTCATTTTGAAAAGTTTAATAAAATTGATTTGAATGCACGTGGCACAAAACTTTTTATAACTTGGGATAATTATTTAAATATAATCTCATAAAAGAATTACATGTTACTTATGCGTTCAGTAGCCCGATCCGTAAACCGGGTTAAAGATTAATAGACACACCACATTATTTATTTAGGCACTGACGGGTGTACGCCTACACCCCGTGCTTAGGTCATGGCCATTTCGTAAAATGATGCCAAGGATATCCGGGACATGGTCATTAACCCCCCAAAGGCTTTAAGCAAACAAAACATTTTCAAACGGAGCATATCAATGGTTTAACCTCTATTCGATTAAAGATTCAATGCCCGACCAAGCGGTATTTTATATACCATACCCCAAGCCCGTATAGGGAAAATAAGTTAAAAGTATTTACCTTTGCAAGTATAAATCACAATTAGCAAGTGTGTGTAGCTTTTACTGGGTCTCCTATTCTGGAAAAAAGGTTTATAATAACCTATTAGATTTCTAACGGGTCTTTAATTAAGCTTAAGCTTAGACCGGTTAGTTTTAAAGGAAGATACGGTTCGAACGCATGAATAAGCGAAGACCGGATTAGAATGTGATTTAGACCCTACAAGTTTAAAGACTTGTATAATATGGGTAAACTAAACACAATCTGGATTTTGAGACAAAAATGATAAGGTTTGACCCGTTTCGGCTAATATATGTAAACTAGTTACATAAGCCGATCCGAACGCGAAAAGTGCATAACGAGTAACCAATTGAGTCCTATTCAAGTTTCCTAAGTTAATATGCCTTAAATATGTTGTGACATCAGTAAGATGTCTTCCATTATGCCCGAATTGGATTTAAACTCAAGCTATGCCTCGTAAGGGCATTTTGGTCATTTAAAAGGTTACAAAAGAGTTTAATTAGTAATCTGAGTTACAGGTCTGATTTATTTAGTAAATATACTTAATTTAATAAGTTATAACAGTAGGGTACTAGATATATGTGAAATTTATCATTTAAAACCAACTATGCACCTTAGGGGTATTTTGGTAATTTCACATAGGCTTAAAAGGTCAAAACTGGAAATCTGAGTTTAAAACTTTTGCTTACTGTTAAAATATAAAATTTTACTAAAAATATCAGTAGGCATCAAACCTTATATGTTTAAAATAGTTTTAATATATATTATGTGTTAAAAACGCTTAAAAAGGTGATTTTGAGCTATTTTCGGGTTTTTAAAGGAAAGCTGAAAATTTTAATATTCCAGAAGGCTCAAAATATTTTATTTATCATAACAAATCAGTAGCAAAAGGTTTGGTATCAAAGTTATTTGTAAAACTCATTTTATAGCCCAAAAGGGCAAAACCGACAATTTCCGAATCAAGCTTAGAGACCTATGTTATGCTCAGCCAAAAATTAAATAAAAATCTTTAAAAATATCAAAATATTATTTTATATCAGTGGGTAAAAAGTTTGGTATTAAAAATTGGGTTTAGATAGGCTATATGCTAATTACGCCGTTTATTTAATAAAAAGCTTTCTAATTACGCTAATGAGCATAACTCTTAATCTAGACCTCAAACTGATGTCAAATTTTAGGTGCAAGTTTATAAATCAGCATGTCTCCTACATTGCTAATTATGCATTAATTTGAAAATAAGCATTCTGTTGACTTTTTAATAACAAGTTTGACCCGACAATTGACCTAGTTAGAGTGAGAATCAGAGGGTACCCTTTTAAGGGTTTATTACCCACATAAATACCTACTTATAGGTACTTTTAATTCGAGATTTGACTGAAAAATTTTTAATTAATCTCGAAGTCAAACTTTAATTACGACGGTTTGACTTTTAGCTAATTAACTAAGCTAAACTGAATTAGGAAGGGTTTAGGACACTTACAAAGGTCCTAAGTATGATTAGGAATCACTAGGATGCTTGTTGCTGATCAGGGGAGCTCTAGAACTTGAAGTTGTGAATGTTGCAAATGAGTGAACAAAGTTGCAACCAAAGTGGGTTCTTTTATAGTCATTTTGATCTCATAAGATGATGCCAAAGAGGTCTATGAGTGTTTCCAGATCAAGACAAGTGCCCCCTATGCATGAAATACCATTGGGCAGCCCCTGGTATGTAAAAACAACGTTTTAAGTCGGTTGCACAGCCTTTACAGGCAGCTGTGCGCAGTTCTGCTGCTGCAGTGGGTCACGCGGCCCGCGTAAGAGCCCATAGGGGCTTACGCGGCCGGTATCAGTGCACGGATCAGGTTAAACAAGTTTTGTTATTTGCATTTCAGCCCCTGGTCCTTTCTAACGTGGTTTTAAGTGTTTTTCTTGCACTTTTGACCCTCTAACCTTGTTTATAAGGGCTCCATGACATGTTTAAACATTTGCAAGTCCTTGGTTAACTTTGTGATCACCCGAAAAGTCATAATTTCCATCGTTGACGCCTTTAACCCTTCGCATACGAATTTGATCATAACTTTCTCATACGACAACGAAACTTTAAGAAATTTTTATCACATTTTCTAGTGAGTATAATTTATCGTTACAAAGCTTCGGGTTTGCTAAAAGGTCGCTCATAGGTATACTTTAAACATGTTGACACATTTAACCCCTGTAGTTTGTAATTTCTCACTTTCTTTCATATTTAGCTTCGTATGATCCTTGATTTATTCGTTTGAAGGTATAATCATCTTGTAGGGCTATTTTAAAATATATTTATCCATTGTTGACACTTTGGACCCTTATACTTACATACTTTCCTTGTTTGCCAACTTTAGTCCTTCTAAAGTATTCTTTCACACGTTCAAAGCTTATGACACGTGTCAATACATTATTGGTCATGAAATTTCGAGGTGTTACAAAGAGCTTAGAAAGAAAGACCCAAAAGTTCCTCAAATGCCAGTTTATCCTAAAACCACTGCTGACAAACTTCAACAGACCCAAGGCTCCAAAAGATTACCTTATCATCTACTTTACCCATCAGTGCCTTGAATCAACTAAAAAGGCAAAAGCAGACTGATGAGGAAGATGAGGAGAGGTTTGAAGAATACAGAAAAGAGGGAATCAAATGTCAGCTCAGATTTCAAATGGATGATGCTATTGACCTACTCACTACTCAACTTGCTGAAACAATCAAAAAGTTGGCCAAGAGACCTCAATCCCCAAACTCATCTCAAATAAATCTCATCCCTAGAAAGTCATCTGATCCAAAAATACTAAAGTGGAAGTCTGATCCATACACCCACGTATTGACTTTGCTCAGATCAGATGGTAATGTTGAAATGATATCAAGGAAGGATGCATATGGTTTGAATGCAGGTGACCTTCAAGATCTATTGAACCTTCAACTGAGTAGGGATGAAGAATACACAGGTTCCTTGGACTTTGAACTTCAATTCAAAGGGCAAATCAGGGAACTGTTGATGAGGAAATAAAGATCAGAGAATAATGAAGGGTTTTAGCATCATCTGTTTTAGGGGGAGATTGTTGGCTCATGTGATCCTTCCTTGAAGAACAGATGATACAAAGCCAAAACTACTCTGCAACAACTGATCCTAAATAAACAGTATTTTGATCTCTATTCGCTCCAATGGCAAAGGCATCTAACATATGCTAGTCTCTAAGGTCGTTTAAGTACAAAGCTCTGATAAAGTGTAAAGACTGTTGAAGACCAATCCACTAAAGAAGTCAAAGATCTATTGGAAGGCAAAGGACTGATCAACCTTTGTAGAAAGCACTACTAAAGCTTCATCAGCGGTTGAGCCCATCAGATGATAGCATCAACAACACTTTAGTAGTCAGTGTTTAAATATATCAGTGCTTTGTATTAAGCAGTGTTTAGAGTTGTTTAATGTTATTAGATGTCATTGTCTAGGTGACGTCAGCCAAGATGCCACAGTGGTTAGGATTGTACTATAAATAGACAGGGCTTGTACTGTTCTATTAGCTTACACACTCACTTGCATTTTGTACGAACAATGACTTGTGAGTTCAGGCTGAGGGGGAGATAGTAGTTCATGCATGCATATTGAATCATTGTGTAATACAATCTTTTGATTAAAAGTTTTCATGATGAAAGTTGTTCTTCCATTGTTTGTGTTATAAAGTTTTCTTCATTTCTACTGCAATTATTCATTTATCTCCTTTCATCTTGCATTTCTTAAAACAAACACAAACAATTAAACTCAGATCCTAACACCGCAGCATATTGTTCATCTTATTATCATCTTTCATCTTTTAAACAAACACAAACAATTAAACTCAGATCCTAAGATGTACGAACAAATTCTATGATCTTAGGTTGAGGGGGAGTTGTAATTCATGCTTACGTGAATCGTTTGTGTATTCAATCATTCAACAAAAAGTCTTTGTGTATTCAATCGTTTGTAATTCATGCTTACGTGAAAGCATATCTTCCATTGTTTGGTACAATATATATATACCTATCTATACTTTTTTATTAAAATGTATTATGCATGGTTTTCTAAAATCCACTCGTGTTTGCATACGGGTTTTACTACTAGTACTATATAATAAAAGAAACCATTTGGAGGACACTTGTCATCGTATTAGGCCATATCTTTTGGATAATTATTATTTTAGTTTGATCTCTTCTAATTAGTTATAGATAACCCTCATACTAAATATTATTTAGTTTAATATCCTATGGATAATTGTTATTTAGTTTAATCTCTTCTGATTAATTATAGACAACTCTCCTACTAAATATTATTTTGTTTAATATCTTCGATTTAACTATAGATAATTATTATTTAGTTTAAATTTAATGTATACTTCTCATTTATAATATTATTTATTTGATTTTCTAGATTATATGAGAGGCACTTACTTTTTATTTTTAATATATAAATTTAATCTCATTCTTTTCGTTGATGTAATTATCTCTAACAAACTTTAAACTTTTACCATAGTATATATAATGCTAGACATAAAATCAAAAAACATTTTGGATGGCATCAATAACTTAAGACATAATATAATTATATGTATAATATGCACTTTTTAATAAAATAATACCAAACAAAATTACAAATATAAAATCATTGATTTTACTAATAATAGCAAAGTCTTAATTATTTTAAATAAGATTTACTACGGGTTTTGTTAAATATAATTTATATTTTATCACTCAAACGGTTGCTTATTTGCTTCTTGAATAACATGTTTGACCACTGTATCTTTTTTTCAATAATCATCTCCGCAATCACCATATCTATCGCGTACCGAGTATATCCATTAGTATTTTTTAAATATAATTTTCTTATTATTTGGTATATAAAATCATATTTATTCAAGCCGTGTGATACACGATGGTTTTTAAAGATATAACTTTTTTAATTATTTGATAAATAATATTACTTTATTCAACCCGTGTAATACACGGGGTTTTTAAAGATATAACTTTTTTTATTATTTGATAAATAATATTACTTTATTCAACCGGTGTAATACACGTGGTTTTAAATATATAACTTTTAATTTTTGGTATAAAAAATTGCATTTATTCAACCCGTACAATATGGTTCCTATAGATATAACTTTTTATTATTTAATATATAAAATTATATTTATTCAACTCGTGCAATAAAGGAGGTTTTTAAAGATATATTGTTTTATTATTCAGTATATAAAATTCATTTATTTAACTCGTGTCTCGGGGTTATAACCTAGTTTATTTTTAAAGTTAAATATTACAAGTTATTCGGAAAAAAAAACAGATTAAAATAAAAGTAGATGACATGTCATGGTAACAAAATGAATCAAGTCCCGTCCAAAAAGAAATCATTTTTACGTCTGTTTAAAAGATATAAAAGGCTATACATAGATAGACCACATCATATAGTGGTGTTATCCTAACATAATAATTCATGTGCAGGTAGATGACATGTCATGGTAACAAACAGAACATGGACTTGAGAGAACAACATTGAAACATCAGTTTGAAATAGAATAATTGATACACAATAAGTTGTGTACTACATAAGAAAAGGATGAGGTTTTATAGAGATTATACAAAAAAGATTTTGACTGGTTTTCTTGACTTGCTAAGAAGGGATAAATGTAACATTTGTATATATGTTAAGAATTCAAAGCATCTGTTGATGGTGTTCCAATAACTTCAATGTGTTAGTCGAAATAAAATGTTATTATGTGCTAGTATTCACCGGTACAAGGAGGGGGGGTAGGGGATAAATTACTATAGTGTTTTTGGTTAAAACGGTATAAAGGTTTTATTTTTCGTGGGTCCAAAAAGGTTTCACCGTTGCCATATTAGTCCAGTGGGTTAACTTCATCCATTTTTTCTGTTAACGAGAAGGGCAATTCGGTCATTTTGTATGTAATTATGTTAACTCTCGTTAACAGAAAAAATGTATGAAGTTAAACAGTGGATTAAAATGACAACGGTGAAACCTTTTTGGACCCACATGGGGAAAATGAAACATTTGGACTAAGTTGACAAAATGACCCAAAACACATGGACTAAAATGACATTTAACTCAAAATATTATTATAAAGACTGAACAGAGGTGATCTAAGTCTCGTGTTTGAGAATTGAATACCACGTGTTTTGTAGATGTTAACAAATAAACTATGTTTTTTTCTAAGATATCTATATATAAGTATTAACTTGTTAAATGTAACCAGCTTTTGTAAATCCTACATGATGTTCTGAACTTTGGAATATTATAAAAAAGAGTAGGGTTCGCACGGAAAGTGTGTTTTTCCTAGAAAGTCTAGGAAGCGATCTGGTCCATCAGATTGGTGTGTTTAAGGGTTGAGATTAAATCAATGGCAATCTTGTAATATTTAACTAGATTTAATAGATTGTTTTAAATGAATAGGGGCAAATTCGTCATAACAGTGTTTTAATTCAATCAAAAATAACCGTCAACATGTCACATCTCCTTATTACATGCGAATTTCCCTCTCTCTCACTTTCTCTCTCTAAACCCACAACGAAATCACTCAAAAATCATACCAAAAATACCTAAAATCATGGATGAAGATAAGAGATTTTCCAACTTCTATATACGTAAGATCAAACGGATATTGTGTTCTGTGTTTTAGTAAGCGATTAGGGTTCAATCGTGTTCTACATTGAAGTGTTTTATGTTTGCAGGGAAGAGATTCAAAAAAAAGGAGGATTTGAACAAGATGGATGCGAGCAGAATTGAAGTCGCCGGAAGAGAAAACACAGTCGCCAGAAGCAAAATTGTAGTCTCCAGAACCGTAGGTATGTGTTTTAAATAACAAATATCTGTATGATTTCCGATTGTTGGGGATGACTGTTATTTATTGGTTGTGTTTGGTAATGTGTTTTATGGTCAGGTGATGTAGGTTTAATTTGTGTGTTTTATATTTTTTTGTTGTTAATGAGTTTGGCCCCAAATGTGTTTTATGGGGTGGTTTTTAAAAAATATGTGTTTTAACCTCATTATGTTAGTCGGTTTTTCCTAATCAAATGTGTTTTATGGACATGTGTTAAACAAATGTCTTTTATGTGCACGTTTTAAACTGATGTGTTTTAATGTCAGGTTGTTAATGGGTTTTCCATAAACAAATTTCTTTTATGGGCAGTTGTTAAACTCTGTTTGTTAATGGGTTTTTCCCTAAAATGTGTTTCAAACATATGTGTTTTAAGGTCAGTTTGCCCAGGTTTTAAAGATGATTAAGTTGGGTTTGTGGATTGTATTTTACAAAACATAGATGTCCTACTGGGTGTTTCTCATAAATGTGTTTTACCATTAACTGGCACATGTGTGTTTTACAATTATACTTGATTTTTTAAGTTTATAAAGGGAATGTGGGATTGGGGATTGAGTTTTATAAATCCTAAACAAGTGTTTTCCAGTCAAACGGAGAAAGAGTGAGAGGATAAAAGGAAAATGGCTTTCAAAGGTACCCGGAAACCCACCTGACAAACCAATTATACTGGATGAATCAGACACAGACGAAGCATCGCCTTTACTAGGTGCGGTTAGTTGTGGCAGTGAAGGGTGGGGGGTAACTTATATGGCTATCTGTCTGAACAGTTGTGTTTTTTTGTTACTAACAGCACAACCTGTTAACAAAACTACAAAAACGGTAGACAACAAAGTAGACTGCGCACAACAACCGCCTGCTGGCACCCTTCTGTCTGACATTGCACAACTGTTTCCGAACGTAATGGGTACAATTGACGATTTACAGTCGGAACCCAACGAAAATCGTGAAATGCCAATATGTAAGTTAGATGAACAAACGTGAAACCATATGATTGATGATGTAAAACACAATGCATAATACTAACAACTTTTATGGGCTTTAAATCAGCCGACGCAAGCAACAAGGGTATCGATACCGATAAGAAGAGGAAGGACAAAAAGGCTGGAATCGAACCGAAAGAAAAGAAATCCGCGGTTATACCAACAGTCAATAAGCGTAAAGAAGTAGCACACGGTAAATTGAAAAATATGAACTAAATTTCAGTTACTTAATAAACTGACTTGCTGATCGGCTTCGTGTGTTGGTGTTTTGTCAGGTTCCACAATAGAAGACTCTGATGATGATTTTGACAACCCACCTTGGAAAAAAACGAGGTCGGGTGCTAGCCCACAAGTTGTTGAAAAAACACAACGACCACCAGATGCTAGTTCAAGCAAAGACTCAAAAACACGCAAGAGGCCAACAACGGTCAAGAATTACATACCACTCTCAGATGGGAAACTAACTTTGCGATTGGCTCTTAAGCACATGGGGGAGTTGATGGAATCTTTGAACGAAAATCAACGGGAGGCTGTCAGAAACATAGGTTTCGGGTCAATACTTAGCTTTAGAATGGGTCCGATTCCCTCAACTCTGAGTTGGTGGTTGGTAAATAACTACGACACTAAAACACGGGTCTTGAATTGTGGTAGCCACCACATTCAAATAACAGAGGAATTGGTGCACGATGTGTTCGGTGTACCAAGAGGGAATGAAGAAATAAAGGAAGTAGAGAGAGCAAGGGCTGATTTCCACGAGGTTGTGGCAGAATGGAAAGGACAATTCGAAAACCCTCCTGCACGTTTGACGCCTGTTCAGTTCAAAACATACATGCAGGGCCAAAAAGCGAGCGGGAGAATCTTTGTGTTGAACTTTTTGTTGTTCTACAACACAGTGCTCGGAGAGAAAACTACGAATTCATCAATTAATATGAAGTTTTTACCAGCCTTGCATCGAGGGAAGGATATCAGAAGTTTTAACTGATGTGAGTACATGATCAGGTGTCTGGATCGAACGGTGGAAACATAGACGCCAAAGGAACCCTTTCTTGGACCAATGCCTTTACTGTTGGTATGATCTAAATACATATATAATTTTCTAAATCAGACACTATGAGTGTGCTATAAAACACATATGTTTGCTGGTAAAACACATTAATATTGTTTCAATATATTAATGCAATAATAAAATCAAAACATGCATGTGAAAACCATTATGATGAAATCTGATCATCAAAAAACACAATGTGATGTAATGTGTAATAGGAAAAACCATCAACACACATTCGAAGTTTTGTTAAACAGCATTATAAGTGATAAAACACAATCTCATGTATATAAAACACTAAAAACACATCTGACATCAGTTCTTCGTTTTTTACAGGCTGCGTTGATACGTGACCAAAAGGAATACAAAGAAGATGAGCCAAGAGCAACTCATCTCATCGAAGATATCACTGATGACGATATCGAGGCAGTCAGCATGAAGTTGGACTCGGTCAGATTTGATCAAATCTTAGTGGATGCATATGAGTTGCAACCGGAACAAAGGTATCCGTTTGGAAAAAATTCTGATGAAGAAGTTGAAGCAACAGAAGTGAAATCAAATAAGAAAGATGAAACCAAGACTGTAAAACACATTAGGAAATGTGATCCAGAAAAAAGAAAAAAGTGTGTTGTGAAGCGGGCCGGTAAAACGCATGGTAAACCTCCGGTCTCAGAGGTACCGAAAAAAAAAACAAATTGAAAAGGAGCGGGCGAAAACCGACGAGGTTGGGAAGAAGAAAACTGATGTTGAAGGTGGCCCGGAAACTGCCCCTGTTGAAGGTGGCCCGGAAACTGCGCCTGTTGTCGAAGAAATTCCGGTTAATGCGGGTTTCCATGCAGAGTTTGATCAACGCAGGTATGTAGATGTTGGCCCGGAAACAGAGCCTGTTGTTGATACATCCGATATAGAGAAATACTACAGAGAAACAGGCGAGTGGGGCCAAACACAACAAAGTCAGCCGGGGATTACGTCACCTATGGTATCTCAATATGGATCAACACCACAAGCGACACAAAGCGACGAGGTAATCTTATAATTTTCGAATTTATTCTACTAAAAACAAACATAATTGAAAACATTTACATTGAAATAAGAAATTACTTAAAAATAATTTTTTGAGATGTGGCACATGCAACACCTTATAACACATTCAGAATACCAAAAAAACACATATATACAAATGGTAAAACACATTGAAGATTGATAAAATAGCACGCTGGACCTTTGATACACATTCTGATTGGTAAAAGACAATTCTGATTGGTAAAACACAATCAGAATGGTAAAAATCATATTCCAACTGGTAAAACACTTTCAGAATGGTAAAACACATTGAAAATTGGGAAAAATAGCACACTGAACCTTTAAAACACATTCTGATTGCTAAAACACAATGCTGTTTGGTAAAACACATTAAGCATTGAAATAAAAAGAAAAACAATAATGATTGGTAAAACACATTTTCAATCTGGTAAAAACACATTGCATTTTGGGAAAAAAGACAATGATAATTTGTGGATGATCTAAATCAGGTACATGCGGGAATGTTGGAAGTGTTCTTGAATCAATTCGACGAGTGTGTTAAAAGGATAAACGAAACTTTTACAGAAGGTTTCCAATTGTACCCCGAAAGCGAGAAAATAAAAGAGATACACACATTGTGGACTGAGAAACTGAAACAGTTTGGATCGACATGTACGCCAACTGAACAACCACAAACTCCTACGGATAAAACACCAGAAAAAGAGGCACATAAGGAGAATGTGGATATGTCACAGTTGTCCCAGTGGACACCTTCGTTGGTAGAAGAGATATGTAAGACGGTTGACAAGACAACCACCCCGATGACTCAGCTTACAGTAGTGGAGCAGCCCGCACTCGCCGTCACACCGATCTCCCAAAAAACACAGGAGGAATATGAATATTCGATTAGACGTGGGCAGCTTATACACGAGTTGGACCTTGGAAAGCGGGATTTAAGACCGCAGAGACAAGCAGAGTTGACCGATGCTCTAAGGTCTCCATACGTGAAGCGGGCAGTAGAGATTAGGGCAAAGCTTGAAAACGCTGAGGTCTCGGTCAGCTCATACATGTTTTCAGCCTGGGGTTCAATGTGGTATGTTACAAAAATGCCATTTTTATGACACTTGTTTGTACATTTTCACACAATATGATAACACATTGATTAAAACACATTTGTATACATTAGGGATGTTGTGTTTAGGACTAAGAGAGGAGTGCCGGTTATGAGATCTCCGCTCGAATCATTAATGCCGGGTATCGAAGTGCACATATTGGTAATAAGCGCATGGGTGGATTTGTTGAATTATGAAGAAAAATTCAAGCAAAGGGGGAGCATTGCACGCATCTTCTGTTCAGTAAACATGTTGGTAAGGCTGATCATAATGAACTTGTAATAAAAGTGTACAACTTTTGTAATATTGTTTAACACAATGACTTTGAAATGCAGAATGAAGACGACTATATAAAAAATGCAAAAACCAGAGCAAAAATATTCGCAGATAACATGGAACCGGTTTTAATTTCTGCTGATGTGAAAAAGATACCTGACAAGTCTCTCGTCTTTGTACCAGTCTTACACGACGCACATTTCTGTTGCGTGTGTTTTAATCTAAGGGACATGAAGGTAGAGGTTTTGGACAACAGCGCTAAGGATATCTCAATGCAAGCCAAATACAAAAAAACGGCCGGACAAATTGGTACGCCCCTCTATATATAAACTACAAACGTCCTTTGTTACAACACAAATAACAAAAAGTTTAAAATAGTTCATAAAGTTTTATAAAGTTTGATGTTGAAACACAGTTGATACTGAATGATGTTAACTTAAAACACACGTAATCAGATTTTTAAACGTTGATGTTAAAACACAGTTGATACTTTAAAGCACAGAGTAATGTAGCAATACATAGTAACAAATAATATTAACTTAAATAATATTAACTTAACACACACTGCATCAGAATTTTAAATTATTTACCTTTGTTTATAATCCATTGTGCATTTACCTTGGTTAAAAAACAATGGATACTGCATGATACGTTATCAGCACTGTTAAAACACAATTGATACTTTAAAACACAGTGTAATGTGGCAATACATAATAACAAATAATATTAACTTAAAACACACTTCATCAGAATTTTAAAGTTTAATGTTAGAACAGTATTGATACTGAATGATGGTATATTGAACATAAAACACACTGCCTCATAATTTTAAATTATTTACCTTTGTTAATAACGGTGGTGCATTTACATGAATTTAGTTTAAAACAAAATCTGATTAAAATGTTTATCATGCAGCGTGATGCTTTATCAGTGTACTTGGAAAAAAATGGGCATCCAGCGGGCGGGTTGATCGGTAAAGTTGAGCCGGTACGATTGGAGATGCCATGGCGTACAAAAAATAATGTAATCGATTGTGGCGTTTTCGTGATGCGCCATATGGAAACCTACAAGGGCGTAGCTGGAAAAGGTTGGGAATGCGGATTCTCGAACGAGTGCACTGATGCGGGTGAGATTTCATACAAGCAGCGCCAAGAAATTGATGATCTCAGGCAAAAGTACATTACGAAGATGCTCCTAAGTGAAGCAAACGAGTACAAAGGTTTTGTTAAATCTGAGGTTGCTAAATATAACAAGTTGTCGGCCGATGAAAAAAATAGGCTAGGAGCAAAAGCCTACGACGCAATCATTGAAAGATTGGATAATTAGCTTGAAATGGGATGTTTTCGTAAAACACTTTTCTTGCCGGTGGTTTGTTTGAAGTAATGTGGGATGTTCTACAAAAAACAGTTTTAACATTTTGTTCAGAATGTTCAGATCTTTTGGTTTTTATAAGTTAGAATTTGTTTAGTGTGTACAGTTACCTTTTTTTTTTTTTTGGGTGTCTATAAAAATTACAAGTATAACAGTTTGAACCCCCTTAACAATGTGAATTTATATCGAAAATGTTAATTGGTTTCGATCTACATAAGACATACAGATTGTATTAATGTATTACCTCTTCAAACACAACCTATATAGATTATGAAAATACTGTGATCTGAAAACCAGTCTATAATATGGGAAAAAGCTGCATGCTAAAACACATCAGGAAAAAACAAAATTAATAACTGATAAAACACATTACATAAAACATTCTGATGGTTTCTCAGGAAATTAAAACACATTGTAATACTTTAAATAAAGTTTCTATACTGTGATCTGGATACCAGCCTATCAATTTCATCAACTTTCTATAGTTTAAAACAAAGTTAAAACACTTTTGGACAACTTAAACTGTATAACAAAACCACGAACAAATCAAGCATCATATAAACACAGGAGGATATTTAAAAAACAAAGTTAACCCTAAAACACAAAGCAACAAACACATAAAATGTCGAATCCAACAAGTCTTAAAATGAAGAAAAACAAATCCAAACAAGTCTTAAAATGAAGAAAAACAAATCCAAAACAAACACACGAGAAAAATAAAACATAAATTTGAATAGTTCAGCAACAGACTTTAAATTTTGATAAAAAGGATCCTACTCTGCCGCGTCTTCATCATCCATATCTGCATCGTTTTCAGATGTGTAAAACACATCATCAGCATCGTTTGATCCAGGAGCATCACCTTCACCCACTGTATCAGCGTCTCCTTCAACAATTGTATCTACATTACCTTCAGCATTCCACGAAGCACCTGCCTCAGACGCAGCCACGTGGTATTTCCAGCACATTACTCTGTTATGACCATATTTTTTACATAACGAACATTGACGACGTTTACTTCCAGACTGACTTATGGCTCGCTCCTTTTGAGATTTAAGGCGTTTATGAGAACCACAACCCTTGAACCTGGTACCAACTGGAACACGGATAGTGGCCGTGCTCTCTGGAGCAACTCCCAGCAGTTCAGCAAATCGATTACGTCGTGTCTTTGGAGGTGCATTTATTTGAGCTTCATCAGCGACTGACATAAACTGCTTGATATGATCCCGAAAACAGACAACTGATCAAATTTTGAAATCAACTTGTTCACGACATACTCAGTTGCGTGACTAATCTCACGAACACAACGGTTAACCTCCTCACTACGATCTGGATCTCCACCATCCGTAAGAATGGACCCGGGGGAACTATTTGGAACAGCTTCACGGGTCCAACGCCTCAATATATATTGTTTCGGAAACTCCCTTACATCAAGAATCCGTAACACACAAAAAATGTGACTGCACAACAATCCAAATTGCTCAAACCTGTTGCAGTTACACTTAACAGTAACATCCTCCTCGCGTATCATAACCTATAACATTTAGTATCCATAAAACACAGTTCATATAAAAGATGGATATTTAAAAAAAAATAAAAATAATGTATACATTAAGTAAAACAAAATATCACCTCGAAGAACGAAGAACATGGCTGATCGAGATCCTTTATAAAAAACTTAATGAAATCACCGATGTGATCTAATCTGACACTGGTACAACGATGAATAGCATGTTGAATCTCGAGTTGAACATCAAAAAATATAGTTCTGGTATATATCTGAGCTGCTTGCTTCTCGAGAACAAAATCACTCCACTATCCAGGGTTGGTGTATCGAGTGTCATGATCGTTTTTTCGATGCTCGTGTCTTTGCGCTTCAACAGCTGTGTCGAAGTGGCTAAGAAATTCAACCAACGTGCACTTTGGATTGCTAATCTTGCCGAAAAAGTGATTCTCGCTTTCGGACCTAGATGATGTCCGCATAAGACCAGACATTTCTTCTTCACGATAGTAAGCTGGAATCCATGATTCACGTAGCCCGTATATGTACGTCAGCCATTCATGGTCGGTTAAACCGAAATCATTTAAAATAGCTGCCCATTCAGTCTCAAACGCTTCGGGCAATAGAGAATCAGTCCAAACAACTGCAGACAATCTTTTCCTGAAATCTGTATTTGAACACAGGGCAGCCCCGACCTAGAGGAACATTATACGCATGTATGTTATAAAACAAAATTTAAAACACAGTAAAAAATACACATGTAAAAAAAAGAAAAACCTGTTATATAAGAAACAGACCTTTGTAGTGAGTTTATCCATGATGTGCCACATACATAATCGATGCCTAGACTCAGGCCAAACATCCGCTATAGCCCTTTTCATCGCAGGGTCTTGGTCAGTACCGATTACGGAGGCGCGTACCCATATGCGTTCTTGATCGCCTTAAGCAACCAGCTATACGTCTCTGCCGTTTCAGAACCGAGAATTGCAGCACCAAGTGTGACATTCCTATTGTGATTATCAATCCCAGTGAAAGGGACAAACATCATGTTATACCTGCAAAACAAACAAATCAGCGGTGACAAATATATAATGCTGTATTTATAACACAGTAGGTTTTAAAACACAATGAATATATAAAAAATGAATCTCGTCGTTACTTGTTACGCTTGTACGTGGCATCAAATGATATAACGTCTCCAAACATATAATAATTCCTTTTCATATCCTCGTCGGCCCAAAAAATGCACTTTAACACACCTTCGTCTGTCGTTTCATATTCACACGAGAAGTTCGGTAAAAACTCCTTTTTCCTCATCAGTCGCTTCACAAACATTTCAGCATCAAACTCTCCGATAAAAATATTTAATTCTTTCTTGAAATTTTTAAATCGACTTTCGTCGCACCGACTTTGTCGAACCCACCATACACTTCCTTCATAATGTTAAATGCACGAACAGGACCAATGTTGAGATGTGACATCTTGTTTATCATCTCTTCGTGTGCACGATTAATACCTCTGTTTTCCTTGAGAAGATGTAAATCTTCTTCGTGCACAAAATCATGGTTGTGCGCCTCTGTAAAATGATACAGCAAATACTTCTTGGCATCGGTAAGCTTTATTCTGATCGCAGCTTGGCATCCGGTCCTTTTGGAGGGGACCCTACGTACCCACCTATCAGACGGCTGTTCGACTAAAGTATCGACCGGTCGAAAATCTTTTTGACCCTCCTTTGAACAATAAAAATACTTGTTTATAACAATACCACGGTTCTCGTGCTGTGTGCCCTTCCTTACCGTCCACCCTCCAGCTTCTGCGTAAGTTTTGTAAAAGTTATAAGCATCATCAACAGAGTCAAATAACATGCCCTCTGCTGGCGTCAACGAAGATGGTGAATCTGGAATATATCTCTTTGTTCCAGAATTTGGAGAGACTTGTTCAATACCTCGTAATTAGTAAGTGGGTGCATCTACAACACATGACAAAAAATTAGCCTATAACATATTTGTAAAACCCAATGTAAAAAAACATATAATGCAATTAGTAACCATGGAAAAAAACAAAATAATGCAATTTAAAACACACCATTCAATTAAAAAAAAATAAAAAACGGGCACCACAACCTCAATATCTGTTAAAACACATAACTGATAAAACACATCATTCAAGAAGAAACTATAAACAATGTTGACTACAACCTCAATATCTGTTAAAAACACATAACTGATAAAACACATCACAGTTAAAACACAACATTAATTGAGGAATAATAAAAAAAAATATTTACTTCAACCACAATAACTGTTAAAACACATTACTATTTAAAAACACCATTCAATGAGATTATAAAAAAATATTGAGTTCAACCTCAATATCTGTTAAAACACATAACTGGTAAAACACACTACCGTTAAACACAAAAAAAGCTGAACCTGTATGGCAGTTAAAACACAACACCAATAACAAATATGATGGTTTGGCACATAAATTAAAAATATGGATTTTAAAACAAACAATGAAATATCTTAATAAAAAAAAAAATTAATCTTCAGATTACAAAACATCAGTCACCTTATACAGTAAACTAAACACTAAAACCTCAACCTCTGTGGCTGTTAAAACACAGCATCAAGAACAAACTGACGATTTGCAGAAAAATTATAACAAACAGTTCAAAAAACTACAAAAGTAACTTTAATTACCATCTCCACCATCAACAATTGTGTTCGATGCCATGGTTTATCACACTGAAAAAATATTGAATATGGACGATGCTGGTGAAGAAAAGAATGATCGAAATTATAATATATAGATATGTGATTTGTGTTCGTGATATTTGGAAGAGATTTGGATTCAAAAAAAAAAACTATAATCCCGAAAATCATGCATGTAATCGGTTACACATATGATCCTGCGAATATAAGTTATTTGAGATAATTACCAAAAATAAAATTAATACATGAAATTACATGTTTGCCCTTCTAGTTAAAATACAACAATGACACATGTCCAATTACTATTGCTTCCTAGACTTTCTAGGAAACATGGACTTTCCACCCAACTCCTACTCTATAAAAAAAATTGCGACCTAATTTTGTATATGTAATCAGCATTTTGTTATTTAGAATTTTAGTGTGTAACACAAAGCAACCGTTGTTGGTAAACATCGGTCTATTTCGCTCACCATCCGAAGATGTCTAATACATTCGATAGGAGACTTTTGAGGTCAAATTAGTTATGTTAGGGGAGGCGGGGTGGCAGCGTTATGAACAAACTTCACGCGTGATGGCAATTTGCACACCGCCGCCAACATACAATTTAACGCGTGGAAAACTTCACGCGTTGAAGTTGTTTGAAATGTGACCGTTTGGCATTTTTGACCGTTAAAAAACGGTAATTTTTAATAAAAAAAACCATTAAACCATTTATATATACTTCTCAATTTTTAACCATTTCACCCACACCAAAACATAAACACATACCACACATTTTACATATTTCTCAAATGGGTTTTCCTACGGATTCGACGTTTCCGATGGAGAGCGATAGCGATAGCGATACCCAATCGTCTTCTGACAATGAGACGCTTAAATATTTTGTGTCGGTGTATAACGAACTTGAATCGAGTTCGTCCCGCCCAAAGAAGAAGATGGTAGATCGTGATCGTATACATGCCAACGAAGTGTTAATGAATGATTATTTTGTGGAGAATCCGGTCTACAATGCCGAAACATTTAGAGATCGGTTTCGTTTACCAAAAGAATTATTTTTAAAGATTGTTGGAGACATCGAAGCAACCGAAGAATGGTTTCAAGAAGGTTACGATGCGAGGGACAAACCAAGTTTCACGCCGATACAAAAATGCACGTCCGCCTTTCGCCAACTAGCGACAGGTAACCCTCCCGATCAATTTGATGAATACCTAGCTATGGCGGCCAAAACTTCCCGTGAATGTCTGCAATTTTTTTTGTAACGCGGTCATTATATTGTATGGTAAAGAGTTTTTACGTAAACCGACGAGACACGACATCTCACGTATTTACGCCGCACATGAGGCTAGATGGCATTTTCCAGAGATGCTTGGTAGCATCGATTGTATACATATCGAGTGGAAAAATTGTCCAAGAGTTGAGAGGGGCGTATGTTAGGGGTGACATCAAAAGACCAACCATCAAACTTGAAGCGGTGACGTCGAATAAATTATGGTTTTGGCATTCATATTTCGGTGTTCCAGGTTCAAACAACGACATCAATGTTTTGCACACGTCGCCGTTGTTCCAAACCGTAACGGATGGTACCGCACCCTTCTGTCCATTCTATGTTAACGGACGATATTACAGACGAGACTTTCTTCTTGTAGATGGTATCTACCCATCATAGTCTGTATTTGTGAAAGCTCCTTCATTTCCTGTCGAGGCTAAAGAAATCGTGTTCAAAAAGTTGCAAGAATCGGCAAGAAAAGATGTTGAGAGGGCTTTTGGTGTTTTAAAGGGTAGATGGGGGATACTAAGCCGACCGGCTCGTGCGATGAACAAGAAATCAATACATAGCATAGTATATGCATGTATCATATTACACAATATGCTAATCAAAGAAGACGGACGTGCAATATCTCCGGATTGGGTGCCGGACCTCCTACACAAGTTCACGTTCCAGAAAATATCCAACAAGACTTGCGTGATGAAGAAACTCACTTTCGGTTGAGATATGATTTAATCGAACTAGTAGGTTCTTTAGGTTTGGAGTTTCATGATTCGGACGAGGAGTAGAGTTTCATTATTATTTTTTTATATTGTAGTCTAAAATATTTTTAGTATGTTTAATTGAACTAGTATGTTTTAATTTTAATGAAATTTATAATTTTAGTGTTTTATTGTTAATTTCTAATTTAAAAAAATTAAAAAAAGTTGTGAGTGATGGAATTCCATCACTGTGATGATCACCGCCACTAAAAAAAGGTTGTGAGTGATGGAATAATGGTTGATGACATGGCGGAACTTGATTGGATGTTATTAGTGATGAGTGATGACCACCCCCACTCCCCTTATAAACCAATGAATGTTAAATATATTTTTTTTTTCAAGATTTATGACCTAAGTTTTGGCTCTTGGTTAAGATGAGTAGACAATCTGTAATAAAATGATAGCATCCAATCAGGGAATGTTTCCCACAGCTTTCAAATCCAAAACCAAAAGAACTCATAAAAGCTGGAAGTAACAGTTTGAAAAATGATATAACTTAGCAGACTCAAATGGGTAAACAAGTGACAGTCCAGATCTTAACAAAACTGAAATCCAAATATTGCTTATTGCTTGCATAATCCACACCTAACTTTCATTTTTTATTTTTATTTTGATTTTTTGTGTTGTTACTAAATAGAATTGTTGGTTGATCATATTTTCATACGTGCATAACACATCAGCAACCCAAACCCACGTTTACTTGCATGATACCCATGTTTCCTTTATATGTTCCATGTTTCCCATGTTCATTTGTTTACTGCATGCATGTTCTCACTTACTAGGTAGTTGTTAGATTAGTTTTGCATATTTAAAGTCATGTACGTTGCACTTTGAAAGGAGAAGAAATATTAGATCGAAGTTATTATTGTCTTGCTCTCTCATCTATTCTTTGGAGCCTAACCCACTCTAGGGGTCTCTTGGGAGATTAGCCATCTCGAATCGGCTCTATCATATTTCCAACCCCAACATATCTTCAAACCCTACAGAATCAAACTTGGACAAGTCGTTCAAGCACCACAAATACTGATCAATGTTCCCAGTACTAGTTCATGAAAGGGACCTTCAAGTTTTTAACTGTTTAATTCGCAATATTCAGTTAACAGAGTGTTTTGTTAGAAGTGATTTTCAATTTCTGCTTATTTAAGATCAACTAATCAGAACTAATCAACTAATCATCTAATTGTGAGTTTAATTTAATTCAAATTCCTTAAGTCGCATCGGAATGTAAGTACAAAAACACAAACACACCCTTCAATACTAAAGTTCAACTTTTTTGGATGACTCCCAAGCTCATCTTTACATTATGCAAATTGGCATTCCCGTTCGGCTGAGTTTACTTTGTGGCAATTAGGGTCTGCGCTAACCATCTCTATCTCCAGAGGGTTCAGTTGAGAGCCCACTGAAGCATATAGGGATCACAAGAAATGGGTTTTGAGGCCTGGTTTTCACCTTCCTACAACAAACCATGAGATGTGAGTTGTTTATCAGTTGACATGAATACTTGTGATCCAAAACAACTTCTTTGTCCTGCCTGTATTTTCATCTGCCTACTCTTGGCCCAAACAAACTCTTTCTCATACCTGTAACTTCAGCATCAAAACAAGAAATCATGTCAAAACCATACTTGGACAAAATACATTTCATGATAATGTAGATGCTCTTGCTTTGATCAAATGACAAAAACACCCTTCGCATACAAGTCTCACGCTAATGACATAACTTGAAGGTTGACCGCTAAAATAGACAACACACAATTTAACAAATCAAGGGTCCAGCTACATGATCTGAAATGAAAAGGAAGTAGTTAATATGTATTGTACTGTACCAACCTGAAAAGCTGCAAATTTAAAGGGGCTTTCTGGATGAAACAATCTTTGATCTGTCTGGTCTGAACTCATGAAACTTGATCCCTTCTATTGCATATGGCTGATAAGCTGCCGCATCCCCTTACTTCACATCATAACTATCAGGTAAAACACCATCATCAAAGCATATCTTTGCAACCCGCATAATTTGGCATAATCTGACCACAACGATATCTTGAGTCTTGTCAGGATTATAGGTCCTGTCAGCCAACTCATGAAAACATATGTGCGCTTCTTAGGAACAGTTGATTTGTTTACCTCCCCAATGTAGTATTTGTGCATCATATCTCTAGCATCATCACTATGCATTATAAGCCTCCACCCATGACCTCAATAACCTGGTGTAGGTTAAGTTTGTCAACACATGATCACATATAAAAGCAACAAGAATTAGAAACATCGATCAATGGTTCCTTCCTTTAACATTAACCCTATCTCGCTTAAATTCTTCACAGAACACCGCTGTTTGTATCAATTACTATTCCAATTAATCAAATTAGCTATCCTTTCTTTATTATTAGTTTATAACTCCACCGTAAAGAAAAAGCCTAAATTAATTAGACCAAATTGCAGATATAAAACCTAAATTTAAACGCAATTTCTAAATCAGATTCAAGTTTGTAATCGAAGAAACTTAATCAAGTTTCGTAGGTATCACTACTTCGCTTAAGTTCTTCATAGACCACCAGTGTTCATATCAATTGTTAATACAATTAATCAAATTAGCTATGTTTTCTTTATCATAATCTACGGTAAACAAAATACCGAAATTAATCAAACCAAATGTATATCTAAACCCAAATTTGTAAAGTCAACTTCTGAATCAGATTCAACTTTTAATGGAAAACTTCAATCAAATTTCATTATCTATTATTATAACACTTCAATAATTCTACAAACAACACCAAAACCCTAACTAAAGTTAACTCACATCCATCGCATAAACTAGCTACCAAAAAACAAAAAATTAACCGTACAATCACACAAATCAACTGATTAACAACTTAAAATTGCACCCAATCAACCTTCCAAAGAAAGATCAACAAAAATCACAAACAAAACAATAACAATAATATTAATTATCGACAAATTTAACTCATGAAAGTCAACATTAGTATGCATTGTGATATCAGTTCCACCATATGCAGCTATATAATAGTTTAAACTCATGAAAAGTGATCAATGATTTCAACACATAATTTATTGTTATCATTAAAATTCGATTTTAGGTTTTGAGCAACAAAATCCTCATCCAACAGAAAGAAAAAAAAAAAACACGCACAAGACTGAGAATGCTAGTTTATCATATGGAAATTAGAGGGTATTAGAAAAAAAGTACCTGAAATCTGTTATTTCGATGCAGGGGATATGAGAGATGAGGGGCCAGTAGTGGGAGCCTGAGCCACTTCCATTACACCTTTCTTCCAATTTTGGGCAATCCCATATTCTCAAACTCAAAAGTGAAGGTAACAACGTCTCTGGTAGATCGTTCACCTTTGGGCAGAAGGAAATGTGTAGATGTTGAAGGGATGTGAGGTGTTGGAGCCCCGTTGAAAGTGATTCCAAATCATGAAACCAGTTTATAACAAATGTAGTGAGAGACGAAGGAAGAAGACGGGACAATTGACTAAAATCACTCACTTGGGGTTCAGACCATAACTCTAGGTGAACAAGGGAAGGAGGAAAATTCAGATCCCCCCACTCTGATATGGGCTTCTTCAACCCCCCTATTTCAAGGGAACACAATTTGGGAGGCCAAAGCCCACCATGAACCGAAACATCAATTCCTGAACACTCTTTGATTACCAGATCTTTTAACAAGGTGAGATTCGATAGCTCAGGTAACGACACCAGACTTTCACAATCAACAATTGACAAACTTGTGAGGTTTGATAGCTCAGGTAATGACTCCAGACTTTCACATTTACTAATTTCCAAACGGGTGAGGTTTGATAGCTGAAGCTCTGGAAGTGACACGATATGTGGACAAAATGATATACGCAGGCTGGTGAGGTGAGTGGAGTTACTCAATTCACTGATTGATCTTAGATTTTCCCAATTATAAATATCTAGGGCTTCAAGCATTGGCATGCTTGTGTTGTTGATCCTTCCCACCTGAAGTTTATCACATCTGCTTAAACTAATTTTCAAACTCACAAGGTTATTTAGACAACATAAATGTTTTATGCTACCACAATGACTTGTTAGGACCTGAACACGAATCACACGAACACTAGAACAATCTGCAACAAGCACACACACTCACACACTCTAAATCACAAGAACAAGAACACAAGATTTATAGTGGTTCGGTCTAATCTGACCTACATCCACTCTCCACAACTAGTTCTTTCTTTGTATTAGGTGCTCAAAGAAGTTTACAGTACACGAAGAGAAGTATTTATATGGGTTACAATTAGGGTTGTTGACTTTACTAAATAAACAGAGAATACTCCTGCTAGCCGCAAAAGGAGTGTAGCACAGAACACCCCTGCTAGATGCAGAAGGAGTGTAACAAGGAACACCCCTACTAGTCAAATCCTCCACAACCCAACAATCTCCCACTTGGAGGCTTTGACGACTTCAAACTGCTCTCCTTAAAACTTCATCTTCATAAGTACCTTTGTAAACTCTTCATCTTTACTAGTTGTGGGCGGCCTTCTCATCAGTTAACCTGAAGGCCCGTTGAAGCTCCCACTGAGCTTCAACTCATCAGTCACTACTCGTGACTCGTTCTCTGTCCCTATCGGCTCCCACTGACACGAACTGCCCGATCCTGGAACATCCTGAGAACAAACACTCTCCGAATAAAGCAGATAATCAACTGGAGAGACTTTGACAGCTGGAATACTGGTTCTCTTAACCCACTGTCGTCTGGTAACTCTGACTGAAGCACGACCCGTGCTCCCACTGCCACGAATGCCCCTGGCTGATTTTACTGAACCTTTTCTAGCACGTTCAACCTGAATCTGACCTGTGACTCTGGGTTTGCCATCTGCAAAGCAAACCTTCTTCTGCCCACGAGATTCTGTGAACCGGATCTTGGTCTTCTTCTGAACTGGGATAACCTCTCCCTCAGTCGGTACACTGACCATGTACAATGAGCCCCTCTTCTTGCCACGCGCAACTACTAAATTTCCCTTAATTACCTTCCACTGTCCACTACCGAACTTAACCTCGTGACCCTGATCATCCAGCTGCCCGACAGAAATAAGCATTTTCTTCAAGCCTGGAATAACTCTCACGTCTCTTAAAGTCCACGTAGATCCGACTGGAGTAACTAAGTCAACATCACCCATGCCTGTGACATCTAAGACTTCATCATTTGCAAGTCGTACCTTGCCAAAATCCCCAATTTTAAGATTCCGTAGTGCTTCACTGCTGTGGGTAGCGTGAAATGAAGCACCCGAATCCATAACCCAGGAATCCACACTGCTCTCTACATTACAGATCAAAACTTCATCATCTGAATGGTCTACTGCAGCATTAACTTCTTTCTTTTCATTTGGACATTGATTCCTGAAATGTCCAACCTCTTTACAGTTCCAACAGGTCACATCATTTCGAGCCCTGGACTGACTCCTCTTTCTGTTCTTGCTGCCACTACATCTGTTATTCTTCCTTCCTCTGCCAACATGCATTAAATCACCCGATGATCCACCTGAATTTCTTCTTCGGACATCTTCGCCCAGAATAAGATCTCGCATCTTCACAAACGTAAACTTGCTCGTATCTGAAGAGCTCGTATCTGAAGAGCTCGTAACAGCAGTTACGGTTCCTGACCAACTATCGGGTAATGAGGACAATAACAATAGGGCTTGAACCTCATCATCAAACTTGATGTTCACAGACACCAATCGAGACAATATCGAGTTTAAGTTATTGATGTGCGCTGTAACTGAATCACCTTCCCTCATCCTGGTGTTCACAAGCTCTCGAATAAGATAAACCTTGTTCGCTGCAGAAGGCTTCTCATACATATTCGATAATGCTGCCATCATTCCTCTAGCTGAGGTCTCCTTCTGGAGGTTGAATGCAACATTCTCCGATAGAGAAAGCGTTATCACTGCTCTGGCTTTCTTATCCATCCTATCCCAATCTGCTTGTGGCATTTTTTCTGGTTTTTCATCCTCGAGCACTACATCTAAGTCTTTCTGACAAAGTAATGCTTCAATCTGCATCTTCCACCAACCAAACTTCTTCCCGTCAAACTTTTCGATTTGCACCTTCCCTTCTTCTGCCATGATAACACAAGCACGACTAAAACGAAACTGAAATCGAAACAAATAGAAAACCAACACTGAAACAAATAGAAACAGAAAACACCTGATTCAAGTTTCTTTGATCTTCAAACGGACGGTTTAGCACTTATATCTCAGTACTTATCTCTTTGGTCAAAGTTGAGGGGCCTTTTTGCAAATAAGAGAAAGATGATTTTCTCTTAAAGAAACAAAGAAGAAAAAAAAGAACGCCCAGTTCTTTCTTCTTCCTACGACCTGCTCCCACAAACTTCACAAAATCAGGTGACCAAGGTGCAAAATCAAAGCCCCAATCTTTGATTTTTGGAACCCTAGATGCGATATTCAGCAAGGATGGTCTTCAATTTCGTAACCCTAGGCGGCGGCGGCTACTGGGTTATCGAACCCTAGTCGCAATCTGCTGAAGATGTCTTCAAATCGGAGCCCTAATCGGAGTTAGGAACTGACGGCGGTGGTATCGGCTGTGCTAGCGGCGGCTGGTTCAGAAACCCTAGACGCTATGTCTGCGACTGTGACTGAAACCCGAGACCACGGCTTGTTCTTCGACAGGTAAGTGTTCTTCTTCACCTCTTACCTAGTTTGTGTGAATCGATCAAGAGCCTGAGCTCTGATACCAGTTGTTAGGACCTGAACACGAATCACACGAACACTAGAACAATCTGCAACAAGCACACACACTCACACACTCTAAATCACAAGAACAAGAACACAAGATTTATAGTGGTTCGGTCTAATCTGACCTACATCCACTCTCCACAACTAGTTCTTTCTTTGTATTAGGTGCTCAAAGAAGTTTACAGTACACGAAGAGAAGTATTTATATGGGTTACAATTAGGGTTGTTGACTTTACTAAATAAACAGAGAATACTCCTGCTAGCCGCAAAAGGAGTGTAGCACAGAACACCCCTGCTAGATGCAGAAGGAGTGTAACAAGGAACACCCCTACTAGTCAAATCCTCCACAACCCAACATGACTTACATCCAACAATCTAAGAGATAATAGGGCGTTGCTCCCAAAACTGTCTTCTTTCTCTCCTAAGCTTACCAAACCTGAACAATCCCATAATTCCAATTTCTTTAAATTCACAAGAAGCTTACTTGCCTTTGTTTCTGATTCCCACAAGTATTTCATTTCATTACATCTATTGATACTTAGTTCTTCAACTGCCCCGAGATACTCTATAACACTTCTCCATATCTTATCTGTAAGCCCTGAGATAGAATATATTTTCAACTCAGTGATTGAAGAAGCTACCTGAACCAGACTTCTGAGCACACTATCACCACATCCATCAATTTCAAGAACCTTGAGTAAAGGCAGTGCTTGAAGTGAGACACTAATTAATTTCGGACATCTTCTTATATGAATCTCTTTAAGGCACCGGAACACTGCAATAGAACCCTCATTTATAGTTGACCACCCCTCCCAACCAGTGTAACACCTCGAAAAATTCACGTCCTATAATGTGTTGACACGTGTCATAAAGTTTGAACGTGTGAAAGAATGTTATAAAAGGACTAAAGTTGACAAACAAGGAAAGTATGTGTTTATACGGATTCTAAGTGTCAACTGTGAATAAATATAATGAACATTAACCCTACAAAATGTTCATACCTTCAAACGAATGAATCATGGATCATACGAAGCTAAAAGTGAGAGATTACAAACTACAGGGGTTAAATGTGTCAACATGTTAAAGATATACCTCTGAGTGACCTTTTGACAAACCCGAAGCTTTGTAAATGTAAATTATGCTCACTAGAATGCACGATTAAAATTTCATAAAGTTTCGTTATCGTATGAGAAAGTTGTGATCAAATTCGGGTGCGAGGGGTTAAAGCGTAAACATTGGAAATTAAGACTTATCGGGTAACCATAAAGTTACCCAAGGACTTAACAAAGTATGGTTATGTCTTAAGGCCCATAAAATTCAAGTTAGAGGACTCGAAGTGCAAGAAAGCATGTTAAGATCAAGTGTAGAAGGATCAGGGACTAAAAGCGTCAAAAAGTGCATAAGTTTGCATTTTCGCGCATAACCTACGTTCTGAATACATCCGGACATCCAAAAATTTATGTAAGCATGACTACATTATATTTTAGTGTTCGCCTTAAGAAAAATCCATTCATCGCGTCATTTGGTTCGTTTTTCGCATTCGGGACCAGATTCGATGTATTAGCCGTTGTTTAATTCACAACCACACATTCTAAACTTGCTTAGTCAGCGGATAAGGATGGAATTTAAACACCTAAACACCATGACTTTGCAACACATGTATGGATGGAATTTAAACACCTAAACACCATAACTTTGCAACACATGTATGGATGGAATTTAAACACCTAAACACCATAACCTTGCAACACATGTATGGATGGAATTTAAACACCTAAACACCATAACTTTGCAACACATGTATGGATGGAATTTAAACACCTAAACACCATGACTTTGCAACACATGTATGGATGGAATTTAAACACCTAAACACCATAACTTTGCAACACATGTACGGATGGGATTAAGGCACGTTTTCCATGAAACGATCTTAACGGTTCGGGTATTCCTATAAATACCCCATACCTCCCATTACTAAAATCACTAGAAACTTGATTTGAGAAACTCTAAGTTGAAACATTTGTTTCATACCTGAGATTTTTGAATCGAGTTTAGCATTCGGGGACCCTTCGTAAGTATTCTTTCGTTCTTTTCCTTATTTTATTGCTTTTCGAGTCAGAAAGTCAAACTTTGTTTGACTTTCAGCGTTGACCAGTAATGGTCAATGCGAAGTTCGTTTGAACTTCGCAACGTGAGTGTAATCACGTTGGTCATAGTCCCTTGGGACTATGCCCACTGATTACCACGTTGTCTAGGGTCGTAGGGTAGGCGATCTAATAAATCGCCTATACCTTCGAACCCGACCCAGTTTGGTCGATCATTAGGATCCGACCAAATACATTAGGTAACCATAGTATGTAGGGAATAACCTTCCGAGGTTATACCCTATGGTCGCTTCGTTTGAATAGTGGTATGACAGGTAGTATATATGCCTTAGGTAAATGACCAAAATACCCCTACGGGGCTTAAATTGAGATTAAACTCGTTTTGGGCATAATGGAAGGTATCCTACTGATACCACAACATATTTAAGGCATATTAACTTAGGAAACCTGTTCGTGATCCATTCGGTTACCCGTTACGCTTATTACGCGATCGGTTAGGTTTATGTAACAAGTTTACATAAATTAGCCGAAACGGGTCAAACCTTATCGGTTTTATCTCAAAATCCAGAAGGTGTTGAGTTTACCCATATTATACAAGTCTCCAAACTTGTCGGGTCTAAATCACATTCTATTCCGGTCTTCGCTTAAACGTGCGTAAGAACCGTATATTTCCCTTAAGACTAACCGGTCTAAGCTTAGGCTTAATTAAAGACCCGTTAGCATTCTAATTAATTATTATTTATACCATCATTCCAGACTAGAGCTTTCCGGTAAATTGTACCTACGCTTACTTAAGTGACTACGGCTGAGTTATTAGATTCTTGCTATTTAAGACAGGAGCTAGCTCAGGTAAATACTCTTAACTTATTTTCCCTATACGGGCTTGGGATACGGTGCTATAAAAGTACCGCTTGGTCGGGTATGTAGACATGTAAATCAGATTGTGATTAATGTATTACATAACTCGCTTTATTCTGTATTATTTGATGTATGGCCCTTGGGGGTTAAATGACCATGTCCCGGATATCCTTGGCATCATTTTACGAAATGGCCATGACCTAAGCACGGGGTGTAGGCGTACACCTGATAGATGCATTATGTAAAAACTGGTAATCCACTTAGGGGTATCATCCTTGTGGGCATTATACCGGAACTGGTAATCCACTTAGAGGATGATAGCCTGTGGGCATTATACCTATGGCGTGTCAGCTAATCTGTTCCGACGGACGGCAAATAAGTAAAACTGTATACAAGATTATATACAAATAATTTTCCCAAGTTATAAAAGATTAATTTTGCCTCTGTGCATTTTAATCAAAGTGTCAAAAGGTTTTGTGCCTGGTGCATCTAAATCAATTTTCTTAAACTCTTTTCAAATGAGTCGGTTGAGTGTATTTACCAGTGAAAACTGACGTATTTTCCAAAAAGGTTAAGTGACAGGTACTAAACGAAATTGGCTGGAAGCTCAGGGCGCTAATAAGGAATCTTGCAAGTTCTAGGCGTCTAAAGTCTGTTGAACAAATGATATGTTTTAAAGATCCGCCTGTAGATCCTTTACTTTCCGTTGTAATACTGAATATTACTTTATATTCGGAATGTAATAATGATTATCGTTTGCTTCCGCTGTGCATTCATATATATTGTGTTGTTTGACTATTATGTTGCCAACCATGACGTCACGATACTCCCCACCGGGCCCACCGGTGACACGTGGAAATTCGGGGTGTGACAGGTTGGTATCAGAGCCAACACTGAGTGAATTAAACACTAGTCTTTTGTGTTTAATCTCAGTTACACAATTGCACATTCTTGAGTCTAGACAAGAACATAGGAAAAATCCAAATTTGTTTCATTTTACCTTATTTGGTTCCTTTGTTATTTTTCTGATTAGCCCTTGCATGGGCAAGTCAATTGCTATAGAAGTCCCGTTTAGGGCAACCATATACTTGTTAAATTTTAAAGGAACGATTATATTTAAAGTATCATTCCTATATTATAAGATCTACCATTATAATAAAATGGCAAAATTTAAAAAGGACAAAACCTAGCCATGTGTCACATTAAGACAGGGCCAAGATGGTAGTTCCATAATTAGATTCAGATCCTTGTTAACAGTTCAATTTAGGATTGTTCCGCGTTAAATATTAAAAAGAATCTTAAAGGTAAAAACCTAGCCTAAATGTCACGGCATACAAGGCCAAGATGGTAGAACCTATTCAAGAGATTCAAATCCTTATTAAAAATATGAAAGCATATTAACATGCTCGACAAAATGTGATATGATAAAATCACATAAGTCATTTTGGGATATACTAAATTCCCTTATTTATATAATCATCCCTTATGGATGAAGTGCCCACGGGCTATAACTAACGTCCTCTGGGACTAAAGACAGTGGTAGTCTACTACTCCCTGTCAAGAAAAGGTAATGAACTTTGATTCAAACCTTGAAGCCTCGATTCTATAAAATCAAGGCCTATAAATTAAACTTGTCTAAATGACTAGGCCTTTTGTGCTATTATTAACTTATAATTTAGGAGTATAATAAATATCCTGAATAATTATATATTTATCAAATTAACCAATATGTGTATTAAAAACATGGTTAATAAATCATTCAAAAAGATAAAACTGTTTAAACTTCCGTAAAAACCTTGTCCTTGTTTAATTTATGTAGCAATTAAAACTACATGGCGGGGTCGGAGGAAGGGAATAGTCACCCTCTGGAAAATCGCGATGATGAAAGGATTTATATAACCAGAGGAGAACTTCGTACATTGATTGACTCAGCTGTATCTAAAGCTGTGAAGGAGCAATTCCAGGAGTATAGTGAGACAAATAGTAAAGCCTCATCTGTACCCCACCCTAAATCCATCCCTAAAACTCATCCAGAGCCTGATAACAAGCCGCCCTCAAAGAAAGATGAGTTAAAGAAAGATGAGTTAAAGAAAGATGATGATCGACATTCATCTGGTCGAAACAGTGTTCCATCCAAGAAGATAGTGTTCGATGATGAACCGCATACCAAGTCCTGTACATATAAATACTTTGTTTCCTGCAAACCCCGGGACTTCACTGGGGAGAAAGGAGCAATAGATTGTATGACCTGGTTGGATGAAATGGACACAATTGTCGATATCAGCGGTTGTGCTGAAAGGGATGTAGTAAAGTATGTATCCCAATCATTCAAAGGGGAGGCACTAGCATGGTGGAAGTCTCTCATTCAAGCTACGGGGAAGATCCCTTTGTACGAGATGACTTGGGATCAGTTCGTTGCTCTTATCAAAGAAAATTACTGTCCTCAACATGAAGTTGAGAAGATTGAGACTGAATTCTTGACATTAGTCATGGAGAACTTAGATTGTCAAGCATACCTTACAAATTTCAATACCAAGTCTCGATTGGTTCCTTACCTTGTAACACCAGAGCCCAAGCGAATTGCACGCTTCATTGGGGGTTTAGCCCCAGAAATCAAAGCCAGTGTTAAGGCTTCAAGACCTACTACATTTAGGTCAGTAGCTGACCTCTCTCTGTCCCTTACTTTAGATGCGGTCAGACTAAGGTCGCTAAAGAAATCTGAAGAAGGTAAGAAAAAGCGTGAGGATGATAACTCACGAGGATCTGAGAAGAAACACAAGGGAAACACTGACTCTGAGAGGTCTGGGTCTGGAAAGAATGGTCAGCGGACAGAGGAAAAGCCAAGATGCTCGACTTGCCAAAAACGCCACTTTGGAAAATGCAGAATGGAGTCCAATTCTAATTCAGGACCACCTGCATGTGGGATATGCAAGTCTAGGGAGCACAAGACTGTTGATTGCGGGAAGATTAAAGATGCTACCTGCTACAACTGCAACGAGAAAGGGCACATAAAGACCAACTGCCCTAAGTACGCGAGGAAGCCCGAGTAGGCCAAGAGAACAAACGCACGAGTTATCAGGAGGAACGCCCAAGAGATGATGCGGAATAATAATAGTATAATATGTACATTTCCTTATCAAACAGTTTATGCAGAAACTTATTTGATATTGGCACATATAAATATATTATGAATGATAAAGGTTGAGAACTGTTGTTTCCACCTGATTAAGACTCCAGTCATTTAATGCCCGATAGAAAGTGACGATGTTACGTCGAAAATGCTCCAACAAATCCTATATTGATATTAATACCTATTGGAAATCACTTTTCTAATATCCTTATAGCAAACTTTGGGTTGCATACTTAAGGACTCAATATAGTGATAAAAATCGATTGGTTGCCTTAAAAATCAAGTCCATATTATGAGTGATAAGAAGCAATTAATTATCAAGACTCCTTATGAGACAACCCTCGTAATTACGCGTATCCGTACGAGTAATTAATATTAAACATAAAAAATGGTGGAACTGGCCGTCCCCGGAATCGAACCCGGGTCTAGGCCGTCCGCACCCTTTCGCGCGCCTAGCCAACTGAGCTAGGTGCCTAGTTTGTGAAACTTCCATCATTTATTAGATATAAGCACTTGTACAATAAACTTCCTTATCATTTATCAATGATAATTTCTACTAAGTGTCCTGTTTTTAATACAGGCAATAATAAATCTTCATGAACCATAAGCTTAGCAAAAATTTTTATTATCATCCACAAGGTATAACTTACCAAGGAAACCATAGTAACCGATTCTTCTAGTATCGGCAAGGAATCCTTCCGAAAATCTAAGAGTACTCTTTCTTCGCATAGAGTACGACAACATATGTTATTTTAATTATTTTCTCATTGTTTTTCTATCGCCTGCGAATGCCAAACTATGTTTGATAAATGTGTCATATGAGGATTGGCGTATCCTAGTGTGTCCCATAGATTATTCCCATGTCTGATCAGCATGGAGATTTAATGCATGGAACCACAAAGATATCCCAATGATCATATGGTACTAAAGTCATCTAATGGCATTCAAAGAAGATATCCATAATATAATTGTCCAAGTAAATATTCCCGATTAAGGAATTCGTGGACTAGTAACATAAATATGTCATTTTTCACAAGCAATGATGGATGAACTGGAGCTTGAGATATGGAAAATCTCTGTAACCTCCCTGTATGTTGGTCATCTTCTTCTAAGTTTACCCTGTTTGCCCCCTGGAGACAGGTGGAGTTAAGATTAACATCCCACTTTGGGTTAGAGTGTTGTAAGAACTCCATGTTGATTATGGAATAACCGAAAACCTGATTAAGTAAATTTTAAGATAGAAGATTCATAGCCTAACTCAATATCTTGAGAATTCGGTATAGGAAATTTTGAAAGACGGTTCATTTTGCTAAGGCATTGTTTACCGCAACCCTAATTAGGCGACGATTAAGAATCGCCATCAGCTGCCCAAAATCGTCGAATTGTTCGACTAACTGTAAAGATTAGCTATTCCGTAAGATTAATTTGGAGCAATGGTTGGAATAATCACCTCACCTTAAGATAAGCTTTCCTATAATAACTGCCATATAAGTATCAAGGTGGCTCCTTGGAGACCTTGTATAAATGGCATGTTAAACGTTTATTGTTAGGACAATAGATTGGTAAGTCCAATTATAAGGATCTGAACGTTGCCCAGGAAACAACAAATAAGATCATATAAATCCGTACTCGATTGTAAGTTGCCATTATTAGGCAGAGAATACTTCCTTTATTTCAGTAAATCTCGGGTCGAGATTTATTTTAAGGGGGTGAGGATGTAACACCTCGAAAAATTCACGTCCTATAATGTGTTGACACGTGTCATAAAGTTTGAACGTGTGAAAGAATGTTATAAAAGGACTAAAGTTGACAAACAAGGAAAGTATGTGTTTATACGGATTCTAAGTGTCAACTGTGAATAAATATAATGAACATTAACCCTACAAAATGTTCATACCTTCAAACGAATGAATCATGGATCATACGAAGCTAAAAGTGAGAGATTACAAACTACAGGGGTTAAATGTGTCAACATGTTAAAGATATACCTCTGAGTGACCTTTTGACAAACCCGAAGCTTTGTAAATGTAAATTATGCTCACTAGAATGCACGATTAAAATTTCATAAAGTTTCGTTATCGTATGAGAAAGTTGTGATCAAATTCGGGTGCGAGGGGTTAAAGCGTAAACATTGGAAATTAAGACTTATCGGGTAACCATAAAGTTACCCAAGGACTTAACAAAGTATGGTTATGTCTTAAGGCCCATAAAATTCAAGTTAGAGGACTCGAAGTGCAAGAAAGCATGTTAAGATCAAGTGTAGAAGGATCAGGGACTAAAAGCGTCAAAAAGTGCATAAGTTTGCATTTTCGCGCATAACCTACGTTCTGAATACATCCGGACATCCAAAAATTTATGTAAGCATGACTACATTATATTTTAGTGTTCGCCTTAAGAAAAATCCATTCATCGCGTCATTTGGTTCGTTTTTCGCATTCGGGACCAGATTCGATGTATTAGCCGTTGTTTAATTCACAACCACACATTCTAAACTTGCTTAGTCAGCGGATAAGGATGGAATTTAAACACCTAAACACCATGACTTTGCAACACATGTATGGATGGAATTTAAACACCTAAACACCATAACTTTGCAACACATGTATGGATGGAATTTAAACACCTAAACACCATAACCTTGCAACACATGTATGGATGGAATTTAAACACCTAAACACCATAACTTTGCAACACATGTATGGATGGAATTTAAACACCTAAACACCATGACTTTGCAACACATGTATGGATGGAATTTAAACACCTAAACACCATAACTTTGCAACACATGTACGGATGGGATTAAGGCACGTTTTCCATGAAACGATCTTAACGGTTCGGGTATTCCTATAAATACCCCATACCTCCCATTACTAAAATCACTAGAAACTTGATTTGAGAAACTCTAAGTTGAAACATTTGTTTCATACCTGAGATTTTTGAATCGAGTTTAGCATTCGGGGACCCTTCGTAAGTATTCTTTCGTTCTTTTCCTTATTTTATTGCTTTTCGAGTCAGAAAGTCAAACTTTGTTTGACTTTCAGCGTTGACCAGTAATGGTCAATGCGAAGTTCGTTTGAACTTCGCAACGTGAGTGTAATCACGTTGGTCATAGTCCCTTGGGACTATGCCCACTGATTACCACGTTGTCTAGGGTCGTAGGGTAGGCGATCTAATAAATCGCCTATACCTTCGAACCCGACCCAGTTTGGTCGATCATTAGGATCCGACCAAATACATTAGGTAACCATAGTATGTAGGGAATAACCTTCCGAGGTTATACCCTATGGTCGCTTCGTTTGAATAGTGGTATGACAGGTAGTATATATGCCTTAGGTAAATGACCAAAATACCCCTACGGGGCTTAAATTGAGATTAAACTCGTTTTGGGCATAATGGAAGGTATCCTACTGATACCACAACATATTTAAGGCATATTAACTTAGGAAACCTGTTCGTGATCCATTCGGTTACCCGTTACGCTTATTACGCGATCGGTTAGGTTTATGTAACAAGTTTACATAAATTAGCCGAAACGGGTCAAACCTTATCGGTTTTATCTCAAAATCCAGAAGGTGTTGAGTTTACCCATATTATACAAGTCTCCAAACTTGTCGGGTCTAAATCACATTCTATTCCGGTCTTCGCTTAAACGTGCGTAAGAACCGTATATTTCCCTTAAGACTAACCGGTCTAAGCTTAGGCTTAATTAAAGACCCGTTAGCATTCTAATTAATTATTATTTATACCATCATTCCAGACTAGAGCTTTCCGGTAAATTGTACCTACGCTTACTTAAGTGACTACGGCTGAGTTATTAGATTCTTGCTATTTAAGACAGGAGCTAGCTCAGGTAAATACTCTTAACTTATTTTCCCTATACGGGCTTGGGATACGGTGCTATAAAAGTACCGCTTGGTCGGGTATGTAGACATGTAAATCGGATTGTGATTAATGTATTACATAACTCGCTTTATTCTGTATTATTTGATGTATGGCCCTTGGGGGTTAAATGACCATGTCCCGGATATCCTTGGCATCATTTTACGAAATGGCCATGACCTAAGCACGGGGTGTAGGCGTACACCTGACAGATGCATTATGTAAAAACTGGTAATCCACTTAGGGGTATCATCCTTGTGGGCATTATACCGGAACTGGTAATCCACTTAGAGGATGATAGCCTGTGGGCATTATACCTATGGCGTGTCAGCTAATCTGTTCCGACGGACGGCAAATAAGTAAAACTGTATACAAGATTATATACAAATAATTTTCCCAAGTTATAAAAGATTAATTTTGCCTCTGTGCATTTTAATCAAAGTGTCAAAAGGTTTTGTGCCTGGTGCATCTAAATCAATTTTCTTAAACTCTTTTCAAATGAGTCGGTTGAGTGTATTTACCAGTGAAAACTGACGTATTTTCCAAAAAGGTTAAGTGACAGGTACTAAACGAAATTGGCTGGAAGCTCAGGGCGCTAATAAGGAATCTTGCAAGTTCTAGGCGTCTAAAGTCTGTTGAACAAATGATATGTTTTAAAGATCCGCCTGTAGATCCTTTACTTTCCGTTGTAATACTGAATATTACTTTATATTCGGAATGTAATAATGATTATCGTTTGCTTCCGCTGTGCATTCATATATATTGTGTTGTTTGACTATTATGTTGCCAACCATGACGTCACGATACTCCCCACCGGGCCCACCGGTGACACGTGGAAATTCGGGGTGTGACAGGTTGGTATCAGAGCCAACACTGAGTGAATTAAACACTAGTCTTTTGTGTTTAATCTCAGTTACACAATTGCACATTCTTGAGTCTAGACAAGAACATAGGAAAAATCCAAATTTGTTTCATTTTACCTTATTTGGTTCCTTTGTTATTTTTCTGATTAGCCCTTGCATGGGCAAGTCAATTGCTATAGAAGTCCCGTTTAGGGCAACCATATACTTGTTAAATTTTAAAGGAACGATTATATTTAAAGTATCATTCCTATATTATAAGATCTACCATTATAATAAAATGGCAAAATTTAAAAAGGACAAAACCTAGCCATGTGTCACATTAAGACAGGGCCAAGATGGTAGTTCCATAATTAGATTCAGATCCTTGTTAACAGTTCAATTTAGGATTGTTCTGCGTTAAATATTAAAAAGAATCTTAAAGGTAAAAACCTAGCCTAAATGTCATGGCATACAAGGCCAAGATGGTAGAACCTATTCAAGAGATTCAAATCCTTATTAAAAATATGAAAGCATATTAACATGCTCGACAAAATGTGATATGATAAAATCACATAAGTCATTTTGGGATATACTAAATTCCCTTATTTATATAATCATCCCTTATGGATGAAGTGCCCACGGGCTATAACTAACGTCCTCTGGGACTAAAGACAGTGGTAGTCTACTACTCCCTGTCAAGAAAAGGTAATGAACTTTGATTCAAACCTTGAAGCCTCGATTCTATAAAATCAAGGCCTATAAATTAAACTTGTCTAAATGACTAGGCCTTTTGTGCTATTATTAACTTATAATTTAGGAGTATAATAAATATCCTGAATAATTATATATTTATCAAATTAACCAATATGTGTATTAAAAACATGGTTAATAAATCATTCAAAAAGATAAAACTGTTTAAACTTCCGTAAAAACCTTGTCCTTGTTTAATTTATGTAGCAATTAAAACTACATGGCGGGGTCGGAGGAAGGGAATAGTCACCCTCTGGAAAATCGCGATGATGAAAGGATTTATATAACCAGAGGAGAACTTCGTACATTGATTGACTCAGCTGTATCTAAAGCTGTGAAGGAGCAATTCCAGGAGTATAGTGAGACAAATAGTAAAGCCTCATCTGTACCCCACCCTAAATCCATCCCTAAAACTCATCCAGAGCCTGATAACAAGCCGCCCTCAAAGAAAGATGAGTTAAAGAAAGATGAGTTAAAGAAAGATGATGATCGACATTCATCTGGTCGAAACAGTGTTCCATCCAAGAAGATAGTGTTCGATGATGAACCGCATACCAAGTCCTGTACATATAAATACTTTGTTTCCTGCAAACCCCGGGACTTCACTGGGGAGAAAGGAGCAATAGATTGTATGACCTGGTTGGATGAAATGGACACAATTGTCGATATCAGCGGTTGTGCTGAAAGGGATGTAGTAAAGTATGTATCCCAATCATTCAAAGGGGAGGCACTAGCATGGTGGAAGTCTCTCATTCAAGCTACGGGGAAGATCCCTTTGTACGAGATGACTTGGGATCAGTTCGTTGCTCTTATCAAAGAAAATTACTGTCCTCAACATGAAGTTGAGAAGATTGAGACTGAATTCTTGACATTAGTCATGGAGAACTTAGATTGTCAAGCATACCTTACAAATTTCAATACCAAGTCTCGATTGGTTCCTTACCTTGTAACACCAGAGCCCAAGCGAATTGCACGCTTCATTGGGGGTTTAGCCCCAGAAATCAAAGCCAGTGTTAAGGCTTCAAGACCTACTACATTTAGGTCAGTAGCTGACCTCTCTCTGTCCCTTACTTTAGATGCGGTCAGACTAAGGTCGCTAAAGAAATCTGAAGAAGGTAAGAAAAAGCGTGAGGATGATAACTCACGAGGATCTGAGAAGAAACACAAGGGAAACACTGACTCTGAGAGGTCTGGGTCTGGAAAGAATGGTCAGCGGACAGAGGAAAAGCCAAGATGCTCGACTTGCCAAAAACGCCACTTTGGAAAATGCAGAATGGAGTCCAATTCTAATTCAGGACCACCTGCATGTGGGATATGCAAGTCTAGGGAGCACAAGACTGTTGATTGCGGGAAGATTAAAGATGCTACCTGCTACAACTGCAACGAGAAAGGGCACATAAAGACCAACTGCCCTAAGTACGCGAGGAAGCCCGAGTAGGCCAAGAGAACAAACGCACGAGTTATCAGGAGGAACGCCCAAGAGATGATGCGGAATAATAATAGTATAATATGTACATTTCCTTATCAAACAGTTTATGCAGAAACTTATTTGATATTGGCACATATAAATATATTATGAATGATAAAGGTTGAGAACTGTTGTTTCCACCTGATTAAGACTCCAGTCATTTAATGCCCGATAGAAAGTGACGATGTTACGTCGAAAATGCTCCAACAAATCCTATATTGATATTAATACCTATTGGAAATCACTTTTCTAATATCCTTATAGCAAACTTTGGGTTGCATACTTAAGGACTCAATATAGTGATAAAAATCGATTGGTTGCCTTAAAAATCAAGTCCATATTGTGAGTGATAAGAAGCAATTAATTATCAAGACTCCTTATGAGACAACCCTCGTAATTACGCGTATCCGTACGAGTAATTAATATTAAACATAAAAAAATGGTGGAACTGGCCGTCCCCGGAATCGAACCCGGGTCTAGGCCGTCCGCACCCTTTCGCACGCCTAGCCAACTGAGCTAGGTGCCTAGTTTGTGAAACTTCCATCATTTATTAGATATAAGCACTTGTACAATAAACTTCCTTATCATTTATCAATGATAATTTCTACTAAGTGTCCTGTTTTTAATACAGGCAATAATAAATCTTCATGAACCATAAGCTTAGCAAAAATTTTTATTATCATCCACAAGGTATAACTTACCAAGGAAACCATAGTAACCGATTCTTCTAGTATCGGCAAGGAATCCTTCCGAAAATCTAAGAGTACTCTTTCTTCGCATAGAGTACGACAACATATGTTATTTTAATTATTTTCTCATTGTTTTTCTATCGCCTGCGAATGCCAAACTATGTTTGATAAATGTGTCATATGAGGATTGGCGTATCCTAGTGTGTCCCATAGATTATTCCCATGTCTGATCAGCATGGAGATTTAATGCATGGAACCACAAAGATATCCCAATGATCATATGGTACTAAAGTCATCTAATGGCATTCAAAGAAGATATCCATAATATAATTGTCCAAGTAAATATTCCCGATTAAGGAATTCGTGGACTAGTAACATAAATATGTCATTTTTCACAAGCAATGATGGATGAACTGGAGCTTGAGATATGGAAAATCTCTGTAACCTCCCTGTATGTTGGTCATCTTCTTCTAAGTTTACCCTGTTTGCCCCCTGGAGACAGGTGGAGTTAAGATTAACATCCCACTTTGGGTTAGAGTGTTGTAAGAACTCCATGTTGATTATGGAATAACCGAAAACCTGATTAAGTAAATTTTAAGATAGAAGATTCATAGCCTAACTCAATATCTTGAGAATTCGGTATAGGAAATTTTGAAAGACGGTTCATTTTGCTAAGGCATTGTTTACCGCAACCCTAATTAGGCGACGATTAAGAATCGCCATCAGCTGCCCAAAATCGTCGAATTGTTCGACTAACTGTAAAGATTAGCTATTCCGTAAGATTAATTTGGAGCAATGGTTGGAATAATCACCTCACCTTAAGATAAGCTTTCCTATAATAACTGCCATATAAGTATCAAGGTGGCTCCTTGGAGACCTTGTATAAATGGCATGTTAAACGTTTATTGTTAGGACAATAGATTGGTAAGTCCAATTATAAGGATCTGAACGTTGCCCAGGAAACAACAAATAAGATCATATAAATCCGTACTCGATTGTAAGTTGCCATTATTAGGCAGAGAATACTTCCTTTATTTCAGTAAATCTCGGGTCGAGATTTATTTTAAGGGGGTGAGGATGTAACACCTCGAAAAATTCACGTCCTATAATGTGTTGACACGTGTCATAAAGTTTGAACGTGTGAAAGAATGTTATAAAAGGACTAAAGTTGACAAACAAGGAAAGTATGTGTTTATACGGATTCTAAGTGTCAACTGTGAATAAATATAATGAACATTAACCCTACAAAATGTTCATACCTTCAAACGAATGAATCATGGATCATACGAAGCTAAAAGTGAGAGATTACAAACTACAGGGGTTAAATGTGTCAACATGTTAAAGATATACCTCTGAGTGACCTTTTGACAAACCCGAAGCTTTGTAAATGTAAATTATGCTCACTAGAATGCACGATTAAAATTTCATAAAGTTTCGTTATCGTATGAGAAAGTTGTGATCAAATTCGGGTGCGAGGGGTTAAAGCGTAAACATTGGAAATTAAGACTTATCGGGTAACCATAAAGTTACCCAAGGACTTAACAAAGTATGGTTATGTCTTAAGGCCCATAAAATTCAAGTTAGAGGACTCGAAGTGCAAGAAAGCATGTTAAGATCAAGTGTAGAAGGATCAGGGACTAAAAGCGTCAAAAAGTGCATAAGTTTGCATTTTCGCGCATAACCTACGTTCTGAATACATCCGGACATCCAAAAATTTATGTAAGCATGACTACATTATATTTTAGTGTTCGCCTTAAGAAAAATCCATTCATCGCGTCATTTGGTTCGTTTTTCGCATTCGGGACCAGATTCGATGTATTAGCCGTTGTTTAATTCACAACCACACATTCTAAACTTGCTTAGTCAGCGGATAAGGATGGAATTTAAACACCTAAACACCATGACTTTGCAACACATGTATGGATGGAATTTAAACACCTAAACACCATAACTTTGCAACACATGTATGGATGGAATTTAAACACCTAAACACCATAACCTTGCAACACATGTATGGATGGAATTTAAACACCTAAACACCATAACTTTGCAACACATGTATGGATGGAATTTAAACACCTAAACACCATGACTTTGCAACACATGTATGGATGGAATTTAAACACCTAAACACCATAACTTTGCAACACATGTACGGATGGGATTAAGGCACGTTTTCCATGAAACGATCTTAACGGTTCGGGTATTCCTATAAATACCCCATACCTCCCATTACTAAAATCACTAGAAACTTGATTTGAGAAACTCTAAGTTGAAACATTTGTTTCATACCTGAGATTTTTGAATCGAGTTTAGCATTCGGGGACCCTTCGTAAGTATTCTTTCGTTCTTTTCCTTATTTTATTGCTTTTCGAGTCAGAAAGTCAAACTTTGTTTGACTTTCAGCGTTGACCAGTAATGGTCAATGCGAAGTTCGTTTGAACTTCGCAACGTGAGTGTAATCACGTTGGTCATAGTCCCTTGGGACTATGCCCACTGATTACCACGTTGTTTAGGGTCGTAGGGTAGGCGATCTAATAAATCGCCTATACCTTCGAACCCGACCCAGTTTGGTCGATCATTAGGATCCGACCAAATACATTAGGTAACCATAGTATGTAGGGAATAACCTTCCGAGGTTATACCCTATGGTCGCTTCGTTTGAATAGTGGTATGACAGGTAGTATATATGCCTTAGGTAAATGACCAAAATACCCCTACGGGGCTTAAATTGAGATTAAACTCGTTTTGGGCATAATGGAAGGTATCCTACTGATACCACAACATATTTAAGGCATATTAACTTAGGAAACCTGTTCGTGATCCATTCGGTTACCCGTTACGCTTATTACGCGATCGGTTAGGTTTATGTAACAAGTTTACATAAATTAGCCGAAACGGGTCAAACCTTATCGGTTTTATCTCAAAATCCAGAAGGTGTTGAGTTTACCCATATTATACAAGTCTCCAAACTTGTCGGGTCTAAATCACATTCTATTCCGGTCTTCGCTTAAACGTGCGTAAGAACCGTATATTTCCCTTAAGACTAACCGGTCTAAGCTTAGGCTTAATTAAAGACCCGTTAGCATTCTAATTAATTATTATTTATACCATCATTCCAGACTAGAGCTTTCCGGTAAATTGTACCTACGCTTACTTAAGTGACTACGGCTGAGTTATTAGATTCTTGCTATTTAAGACAGGAGCTAGCTCAGGTAAATACTCTTAACTTATTTTCCCTATACGGGCTTGGGATACGGTGCTATAAAAGTACCGCTTGGTCGGGTATGTAGACATGTAAATCGGATTGTGATTAATGTATTACATAACTCGCTTTATTCTGTATTATTTGATGTATGGCCCTTGGGGGTTAAATGACCATGTCCCGGATATCCTTGGCATCATTTTACGAAATGGCCATGACCTAAGCACGGGGTGTAGGCGTACACCTGACAGATGCATTATGTAAAAACTGGTAATCCACTTAGGGGTATCATCCTTGTGGGCATTATACCGGAACTGGTAATCCACTTAGAGGATGATAGCCTGTGGGCATTATACCTATGGCGTGTCAGCTAATCTGTTCCGACGGACGGCAAATAAGTAAAACTGTATACAAGATTATATACAAATAATTTTCCCAAGTTATAAAAGATTAATTTTGCCTCTGTGCATTTTAATCAAAGTGTCAAAAGGTTTTGTGCCTGGTGCATCTAAATCAATTTTCTTAAACTCTTTTCAAATGAGTCGGTTGAGTGTATTTACCAGTGAAAACTGACGTATTTTCCAAAAAGGTTAAGTGACAGGTACTAAACGAAATTGGCTGGAAGCTCAGGGCGCTAATAAGGAATCTTGCAAGTTCTAGGCGTCTAAAGTCTGTTGAACAAATGATATGTTTTAAAGATCCGCCTGTAGATCCTTTACTTTCCGTTGTAATACTGAATATTACTTTATATTCGGAATGTAATAATGATTATCGTTTGCTTCCGCTGTGCATTCATATATATTGTGTTGTTTGACTATTATGTTGCCAACCATGACGTCACGATACTCCCCACCGGGCCCACCGGTGACACGTGGAAATTCGGGGTGTGACAACCAGACATGTCTACGAATGTTAGAACTTCAAGTGATCGAAAGGCATTAACATCACTCCCAGTTAACTCTAGACCTATGATTTTAACCTCATCCATGCCTTCAATATACAACCTCTTAAGTGAAGGCAGTAGCCCAAATGGGGGTAGAGATGTGCATTTTCTACAACCACGTATAGATACATCAACCAACTCATGAAAAGAGGGATCACCAATCCAATTTGGAAACTGTCTTCCCCTATATGACAAGATTGAAAGCTCTTCCAATGAATCACTATTAGGCTTCAGCTCATTGAGAACCCGCTTTTCAAGTGTACCTATTTGAGAACAACCAAACACATCAACCCATTGCAGCTCTAATCGAGTAATCTTTTTTAGAGATAAGTTTGCCTCTCGTGCGTGTCTTGCGCTTTGCACTTTGTGCAACCCCTCAATGGAAACTTCACCATGTAGATTCTTTAATCCCTTAAGCTCATTTATTTCTATGCCATCGTCTCGTCCGATGATAATCTTGGTGAGAGTCTGTAGGCTTTCCAACTCACCAATCCCCAACGGCAGCTTCTCCAAAAGCGGAGTATCCCTTATGTCAAAATGTCGTAACCTTTTAAGCTTTAAGAAGCTTTTAGGCAGCTTAATTAAGTGCCAACACCTATAAACAATTAATGTCTGTAGGTTATAAAGGTTGCCAACATTCTCCGGTAACTCTTTTATCCTAGTTATAGATAAATTAAGATACCGCAAGTGCTTCAAACCACCTACAGAATTTGGTACCTCTCTTATTGCAAAATGACTCAAAGAAAGAACCCTTAACAATGATAACCTTGGCAATAAGTCAATCAAAACTTTATTAGATAAATAAAAGCCCTGATCCACAACAACAGATACTGCTAAAAGTGTTCTCAAGCTTTTGGCTCCTTTGAATGCCTCAAACTTATGGTAACCTACATAGTCCTCACGTGTAAATGACATATGGCGATACTTGGCCAAATCTTCCGTCTTTGTTTTCGTATGATCGTCAAACCTTAGAAAAAATTCTCCGGCAACAAACGTGGCCAAGTCAACCATCAAATCATGCATTATAAACATGGATTCCTCATTAGGTGCATATTGAAAAAATGACCTTGATAACAAAATTTCAAAATATTCATGGCCAGATCGTTCTGGTGACTTGGTTGCATTTGATGGGCTCAAAAACCCTTCGGCCATCCACAATAAGACCAACTCCTCTTTGTTAAACAAATAACCCTTAGGGAACAAGCAGCAGTATGCAAACAACTGTTTCATATCTACAGAAAGATCATGGAAGCTTAGCCTAAGAGCTGGAATGATGTGTTTACCATCTTCTATATCCCATATCTCACTATTCAACACATCCTCCCAATCTTCTACATTTGTTTTTCTCCTTAATAACCTTCCAATTGCCTTTTTAGCCAGAGGCAAATGACCACACTTGTTTACAATACCTTCCCCATTTGCTTTTAGTGTTGGGTGTAAGTCAAAGTTATCTACACCTAATGCATGTAGAGCAAACAACGACAAAGCATCTTCTTTCGACAAAAGCTCGAGACGATCTAGATGACGAAAACCTAGGTTTTTGAGCAATAGATCGTTTCTAGTTGTCATGATTATCTTACTTCCATGAGCACCTGCACGAAATGGGCGCACTAGATGTTCCCAATCGTCATAGTTTTCATTCCACACATCATCAACTACTAGTAGGAATCGTTTTTCCTTAAATTTCTCAAGAAGAGACAACTGAAGCTGATTTAAGTCTTTAGATTCCTTTTTTTTTTATCCTTGTTTTCATCATTTTGTTCATCATTGTTTTCCCTAGTCACATATTGAAGGATGGTATCGCTTATCTTAAAAATATCAAACTCTCTAGAAACATAAACCCATACCTTGAGCTCAAAGTGAGCCTGCACCTTTGTATCGTTATACAAAAGTCTAGCTAGAGTGGTCTTACCAACCCCACCCATACCAACTATGGGTAAGATACTAAAGTTTTCCTTAGATGACCCATCATCCCCAAACAACATCTTCATAAATTTCTTTTTCTCAACTTCTCTTCCAATAACATCAGGTTCTGGCAAAGAGGTTTCATTTCTTCTACTAGTATTTTTTGGCTTTTCATCTTTCTTAATCAAACCTAGATCATTTTTTTGTTTTTCTAAGTGTTGTAATTCGGTGGTAATACTATCTAACTTAGCAGATAACCTATGACTTAGTGAGAAATTTGTGCAGCATGTGGGGATGAGCTTTCTTACCTTGCTGCAGATAACTGCTCCTGATTCCGGGGTCAGCTCACGGTGCATAGCTTCGGTAGCCAAATCGTCAAGTACATCATCGATGTCATAAGCCAAATGTTGGAGACCATTCAGCCATCTTTTGACAGATTTATCTGTCACTTCCTTCTCAGAGGCATCATTAAGCAAATCTTGTATATGTGACAATGTGCTCCTCAATTCCTTCAGCTCGTTGTGAATTCCCTGAGAGCGAGCAATTCGCTTCATGGCTTCATCAGTCAGCTTCTGAAAAACGACTTTCACGAGCTCAATGGCAACAATTTCAGCCATTGTCTATTGCAATTACTTAAACTTGGATCAGGGATTTGAATGAAATGATTGTGCATAGAAACAACAGCTGCAATAAATGTTTGGTTTATAGTACAAAAAAGAACTTTATCATTAGAGAATAACTTGTGGGATAGTAACAAGTCATTCTATTCGTGTTGATAGTGCTTTCTGCATTGTTAAAGTTATTCTCTAATAACTTTATCATAAGAGAATAACTTGTGGGAGTAGCTGGCAGCCTTTATTGTACAAAAGTGTATTTTTATCTTTTATTAATATCGACTGGAATTGAATATGCAAACGAATTTTCATTTTTGTCAAAGATAATCCTGTGGGTGTATACGGTAGGAGAATATAATGGATTGCTCCTAAGGGTGGAAGGTATGGTTCAATCTGTTGATACATATTATGTGGATACGGCTCGGCTCGGTTCGGTTTGCATACTAGATTACATTTATGTGTTTAGGCTTATATTGTGTAACCCATTGTTGTTTGGCTCAAATTGAAGAAGCCCAAGAAGTAGTCCAACATGATGAAGCTCAAAGTCAAGGCCCAAGCCCATATGGATTTCGTCCATGTCCCCATGTGCTGAAATCACTTGTGGTGAAAACACCTTGTGATGAAAACACTTATGGCGAAATCCCCTAGGTGACGAAATCACCTGATTTCGTCCATGTGTTTTCGTGGGTCTTGATTTCATGGACCACTTTACTATATAAACACAGACAACAGACATAAAACAAGGAGAGAAGTCTGAATAGATTTCGGAGCGAACACTGTAAACACACACACACTGAGAGTTTATGAGAGCATCTTGTAAACATTGTATTGTAACCGTTTTCTAGATTAATACAATGGAGTGTTAATCGGTGAATCTTGTGTTTTACGTGTTCGTCACTTGGTTTAACTTACCCGTTTGGATTCCGCACTTTCGGGTTTGTCGGAAAACAGGGAATAGAGGTTACTCGATCCTCCGGGTGGACCTACAATTGGTATCAGAGCATTGGCTCGATTCCTTGTTTAAACCAAGTTGTTTTTCTTGTGTTTTTCAAAGTTTTATAGGTGTTTTTCTTGATTTTTGAACTTAAAGATCATACATTTTCTGGAAAATCACTTTAAAATTCTCGAAAAAAACCTTGTTGTTTTGCTGTTTGTTTTATTAAAAACCTTGTTAAAACTTATGCATATATGTTAGAATTGGGTTATTATTGAAACATTGTGCAAAAATTGTGTTTGGAAATTTTACAGGTGACCGGAATATTCATCAAGTTCTTCAAATCTTCAAATTGTTCTTGAATAAATATTGAGTTTGATCTTTATTTGTTACTGAATAATTGTGTTTGTGTTTGTTGTATTGATTATTATATCATTGTTTGACGTTATGTACACAAGAATGATGAAAGGTTGAAATAAGGGTGCTTCGAAATCAGATAAAAGTAAGGAGTGTTTGAAAAGGAAGCTTATTGTGTTAGGATAAGATTTGATAAATATCTTGCAAGTTGTTTCTCAATAGTCAACGAAAACACCTCAGTCAACAATATCAAGCTTATTTTCAACGAAATCACTCCCTGATAATCCTTCCTGCCGAAAACCCCACCTGGGCCGAAATCAACTTCTGGGCCCAAAATCAGTTCTGGGCCGAAATCATCCTGGTCGAAATCCCTTATTGCCGAAAACACCTTGTGCACTTGTTGCCGAAATCCCTTATATGTCCAGTCAACGAAATCAGTCCATTCAACAATATCAAGCCACGAAATCAGTTTGTTAATCATTCTTGACGAAATCAGTTTGCATATCATTCTTGGCCGAAATCACTTATCAACAAAGACCAACTTCTCTTTGCCGAAATCACCTATCAACGAAATCAGTCCTGGCCGAAATCACACCCTTGCCGAAATCAGTCCTTGGTCAAAATCACATGTGCTGAAATCACTTCCTGCCGAAAACCCTTCTTTGTTTTCGTCAAACATCACAGCAACGAAAACACACTATTTTCGTCACACACTTGTGTTATTTTTTTTAAAAACAGAAGACTTGTAACTCATATTTAACTGTTTAATTTGTGTGATTTAATCAGGTATTCGTCATTATACATTCAAAATGAATCCGGCTTGGGGTACTCCGTCAAATGCAGAGAACAAATATAGAAGTACGGGTTTGTCTCCCTCATGGACCGAATATCCCGCACCCACTTCTGCAATACCAGTGCGACAAAATACTGATATGTATTATGGAACTCCTAGCACTTCTGCAAGACCTGCTTCACACGCTCCACTTCAAACGGCGTTTGTCACAGGCACAGATTTATATGGCAATCCAATACAAGTTCCTGTAAAGCCAGCTCCAACCACAGACTTGTATGGAAATCCATTGCCACCAGTTGCTTCACAGTGCCATCGTTCTCTTGTAGCACCATCATCTCTTGATCCAAGGAACTGTAGTCAAACAAAAACGGCGTTTTATGCTAAAATTGTCAAAGATGCCAGCAATGGAGATTCCTCCGGAAATGATGACAGTTCTGAACATGACATTAATTCAGTTGAAGTTGTTTCAAGTTCAGTTGAAGATGTTACAACTTCAAGTTCAAGTTCAAGCGAGGATGGATCTGAATCTGAATCATCAAGGGAGATTGTTGATTCTGAGGCAAATGAGTCAACATCTGAGAGTGATTCAAGCCAGGTATGTGCCGATGAACCAACTGTTGTTAATTGTGATAATTGTGCTAGCTTAAGTATTAAATGTGCTGATTTAGATGCTAAATTGTCTGACTTGCAAAGCGAACATGATGCTTTAGATGGTAAGTGGTACACTAAGTGGTGCGATTTGCAAAGCAAACATGAGGCTTTGCAAAGCGAGCATGATGTGACATATATCCACAATCAACATTTGATCGTGGATCTTTCGAAATGCACAGAGGCCAACATGTTTCGTGAAAATTATGAAAAGGAATTTAAAAAGATAATTGAAACATTAAAACAAGATAAGACCGAGCTAACGAAAATGGTTTCAAGAAAACAAACTGAAATAAACCTTTACATCAATAGGCTCGAGATAATGCAAAAAGAAATGGCTTGTGTTAAAACTGAAAGTGAGGCGATCCGACTCAAGTTAGACAGCTATTTAAGCTCTAGCTATGTGCTGGATCACATTATTGATGTTCAGAAAAAGAAAACAGATGTCACATGCATAGGTTATAAGAAGTGTCCACCACCTATTAAACACGATTATTCTTCGATGCCTGATGAGGAAAATAAACCTCATTGTGAGCCCTCAGTTTCATTGAGCCTTGAGGAATTCACAATTGGGCTAGGTTACAAAAAGGAAGTATCCTCAGATTTGGATGAATCAGCAGATGCGAAAGTGTCAACTGCTGAACAAAATCAGGATCCTCCAGTCATTGTTGAGGATGCTGATTCGTCAGATGATGAATCCGAGGATACCAACTCTGAACAGTCAGAAACGGTAACAAAAGAGGAAAACATACCTCTCGAAAATCACATTCTTTGTGATCCACCTGCAAAACCGTTTGTGACTGCTACAGCCAAGTCCGTTGAATCCTCATCTGGAAGTTGTGAAAGCGTGAACTTGCTTTACACGTTGATTGGATCTGATAAAATATATTCAGACAATGATTTTCCAATCAAGAATGTCAATCAATCTTTGATTGATAAAGTTTTCGAAGATTCTACCAGCAAGTTTTTGGGAAAGTCGAGCCCAGGAGTTGTAGTAACTCAGTGCGCTCCTATCCCAAAATCCGAAGTTAGAAAGAAATATGGGAATCAAAAATTGCAAAAACAAAACAATCAACGAAAGCAAAATCACATTCACCAAGGAAAGGGAAAAGGCAAACAAAGCCAAAACAAGAAGACGATTCAGAAGGTAAACTTCGTGAAATCCAGAGGGACTGATAAAATTGAAACTTTCGAAAACAAATCCAACACGGATTTTGTTAAACAAAGTAAAATTTTGAAAAGAAATAGTCAAAACAACTACACACAACACACAAACGGTTGTGATGTAGGACCAAGTACCTCAAGATCACGAAGTTCATCATCAAGCTCTTACAGTTATGATACTCCGAGGTTTGTTGAGCGGAGATCATGCTTTGAATGCGGTGAGTATGGCCACATTGTCAGAAATTGTCCATATCTCTCCAAAGGAAAGGCAAAAGTTGATCTCCCCCATGGTAGCAGTTACCATAAAAGATCTGTTTCACCAAGACAGGACCCTCGTCTTGTTAAACAACGAGAAATGAAACAGAAAAAGAAACAACGAAAAGAAGTTGAAAAGGTTTTAAAACCAGAGGTTGTCCAAACACAGTCTGTTAAGTTAGAAGTTAAAAATGAAAAACAAAAACAGATTTGGAAACCAAAATCGAAAATTGTTTCAGGGGGAGCTACATCAATTCCGAATCATCGGGAAATGGATGTCACAATTCTCGATGATGACGGACGACCCAAGTCTGTGAAGGCTTGGGTCCCCCTCTCCAACTAATCTCTGAGTGAGAGTGCAGGATGTTCCAGGAGGAACTATTGATAGTCTCAGGATTGTTGATAGTGGAGCGTCCATGCACAAGATCGGCGACATAAGGCTCCGAAATATTGTTACATCTAGGAGAATATTGTTGCCATTGATGGAGAGGAAAAAGGAATGAAGTTGAAAATTTCGACAAGATGAAAAATGTGCCAAAAATTTGGTTGTTATGGTTTTTGATCGGGTCAACAGGAAAGATTCCAATGAAAAGTACGCGCCTGCAGCACGTCTGAAGTTTTTTTTAAAGATTCATGGATTTTTCTTCCACAAGAAGTTCAAAGTCCACAAGATGAACGTGTAGGGTACTTTTCTCTACGGTGTGATTGAAGAAAATGTGTTTGTTGAACAAACCAACCGGGTGTGCGGATGCCTTGGCGTGGATTGAACAACCGCACACTACTTTTCAAAGAGAAAGTCAAAGACCTTCGCTGGTACAATATGGAAGACCAGCCGGACCCAGAGGTTTATGATCTTGTTGCTGTGAATTGAAGTAGCTGATAAATTGACTTTGAAGTCCACACCGGGTGGATATCCAGTTTAGGAGAGCGCTCAGATTCCTTGCAATGCACGAAGCAGTTGCAGGATACGGTTTTAAATTTCTAATCTCTCTTATACTTGTCGATATTTAAGCTGCTTTATAAATTATTATCATCTCGTACAGCACTCTTGACCTGACACGTTGAACTCGAATATCACTTCACACGTGATTGTTTCACTATGAAACTCATCAATGTTGTCATGGTCCATACCGATGACCAACGTGCCGACCTTTTTACCAAAGCATTTGATAAATCAAGATTTGACTTTTTATTATTGGTAAACGGCATTAAGGTCAAGCAAGAGTAATCCACTTTGGAAAATCGTTTTTGTAAATATCTTTGTGTTTTTAAAATTATTGTAAGTTTGTTGATTTTAGGGGGAGTAATTCCAAAATTTGAAAATTCAAAAACATTGAAAAAATTCAAAACCCAAAAACAATAGAAAAACAAAAATGAGTTTCCTGATTGACGAGCAAAAGAGAAAATGATAGTACATCAGTGGTCTGTCCAAACCTTTTTAAACTGAAATACAAAATGAAAAACGATAAGCAGCTCTATATAAGATGTATCGGTAGGCTCACAATCATCTTAAAGTGTGCAGGGTGATATAAACTTAAATCGACTGAAGACCAGGGGGAACCACTCATTGGCATATGGTCTTAGTACCGAAATTTCGTTTGAGAGATTGCCGAGGTTTTGAGATATGTGGTCTTTATGCTGTTTATCATCTGGGTATCATGGTTGTTTCTTTTACCGAAACAAAACGGAGACGAAGTCTAGATCTTCCATGATATCATACATACGTGTACATACTGCATACGACCTCAATAAGTGATCAACAATCACATGTCCACAAAACAAGTGATAATATATCACATTCATCCGGGAGTCAAGTTCGTCTCTTTGCTGTACGAAAGTACTGACCTGTTCACGGACTTGCTCTTGTGCCCTTCATGCATTTGAAATTCAAGTTCCTCGTCAATAAGTGATTCTATCACATAGGGCTTGTTTTCAATTCAAAATAAGTGAGTTTCTCACATCTTTTTCATATACGTCAAAACAGATGATAAATGGTATACTCACCAGTAAGATGAACTCTCGTGCATACCTTGATACGGGAATGTGTCGTGATGTGGATGAACACCGGTCGGTAAGTATAAATCATACCTTAACGTATCCCCTCGCCATGATTACATATGATAAGTTGAGCTTATGTGGATAACAATACCGATAATCGTTATAGGATGTTTATCAAATTGTTAACCAAAAGAACAACAAGAGTGTTTTGGCATGACCGTACACTGATATGATTCTCTTACCCTCGAAACTCGCAAAAAGAATGTTTGTATATATTTACTTTTCTTAGTTACTTGTTGGTGCATGTTATGTGACAACAGCTGTGGATTGGTCTTTGGATATTAAACAGAAGATTGGACTATGAAGACTTAAAGATTTCGAGATTATCAAGCCCAATCAAGTCCAAGTTTGTATGAAGTTTATTAGGTCCGAATTTATTATAAATTTGTATACGGGCCATAGCCCAATTCGTGTATGGTAGGTTGTAGTATATAAACAACCTCTTACTACATGTTTAGGGTTAGACTTTTGGAGACTTTTAGGCAATTGAGAGAGAGTTCGAATACACAGATTATTGGCTGTGAGTTCGTGAAGATCTTGAGTGATTGTAAACGTTTTCGTTGGATAATCATAGAAGATCGGTTGGTAAATCGTCTGGTGTTCTTGTTTCTGTTTATTTGGTTTATCAAGGGGATTCCGCACCCTTGGTAGATTGTCAGTTTTGTTACGATCCATACGGGATAGGGACCTACAATTGGTATCAGAGCATTTGCTCTTGTGTACGGTTCAAAACTGATCGGAAAGAAACAAGTTTTTGGGTTGCAGTTTGAATTCTCGAAGAACATCGAAGAACAGTCAAAATTTTCGTGATTTTGATCGGTTTTGGTGTTATTTGGAAGTTGTTTGCTGATTTTTTGGAGTTTTAGTTGGAAAGTTATCAATCAGAAGATTCTACGGTTTAAAAGGTGCTGATTTTTCGGGATTTTGGTTGAAAAATAGCTGGTCTCGACTCAAGGTTGCAGGTCTCGACTCGTAACAAGTAATCTCGACTGGTACTGTTCACTCGCAACCAGAGGTCTCGACTTGTGCTGGTTGACTCGAAACTGTAGTCTCGACTTGTGCTGTTTGACTCGAAATATTGGTCTCGACTCGCAACAGTGGTCTCGACTCGCAACCGTGGTTTTGACTTGTGCTGATTTGACTCGCAACCGTGGTTTCGACTCGCAACCGTGGTTTCGACTTGTGCTGATTTGACTCGCAACGGAGGTCTCGACTCGGAATATTAGTCTCGACTCGAAACAGTAGTCTCGACTGGACTGTGTGGTCTCGACTGGACTGAGTAGTTGAAAGTTTGAAAGTGGTGGAATTTTTCTAGGCAATCGTAGGAAAAATTTCACTGTTTCGTGTTTAGAGAATTACCCGTAACTCATCTGGACAAACCGTTTGCACCGTTGGACTCCTTGGATTTTTAGGACAAAAAAAAAAAAAAAAAAAAAAAAAAAGACTCTGGAAAATCCCGAAATAGGTTTTAGACATTATATATCATTGGAATCGTAATCTCGAGACGAATCTAACGGTATAAATTTAGTAAAAACAGGTTTCGGACTAAAATTGTACGGTTTAACCAGTCTGCTTAAGTTAAAATGTCGAACATGTCTAAATTGAACGAGCTTTTAAGGATGGAACACGAGGTAGGCACAACGAACAAACCACCTAAGATGATGAAGGTGGAGAATTACTTGACATGGAAGGATAGGTTTCAATCCTTTATTGAATATCAGGACACACGCATGTGGATTTGTATTGAAGATGGGTACACAAACCCTACACATGACTTTGAAGGCAGACCGCGTGTCACAGCCTATGTGAACATGCAAGAAAATGATAAAAGGATGTATGAGGCTGAAAAGAAAGCCTTGGCAGCTATCAAGATGTCCCTACCTGATAGCATCAAACACACCTTTAAGAAGTACACTACTTCAAAAGAAATGTGGGATGCGTTAGAGAAGAGATATGAAGGGAATTCTGATGTCAAGAAGAACAAAATTGATCTACTGAAGAAGCAGTTTGCTGTGTTCAAGTACATGAAAAATGAGTCACTTGAGGACGTCATTACTCGATACTACCATCTGATGTCAGAATTGGACAATTATGATATAGATTGTTATTCTGACATAGAGAAAAATGACAAGCTGCTTGATGCTCTGCCTGCTAAATGGGATATTTACACTCTCATGATAAAGGGAGAAGCTGATTATGAAACAAAGGAACTGGAAGAAGTAGTTGGAAAGCTAAGAGCTTATGAGCTCAGCATGAAGAAGAAGGACACTGGATATGATCAGGTTCAAGATCCAGGGATTTACAATGGGCTTACATCTTCTTCATCTCACGATGCTTCTAGCGACTCTGCCACTGCTTTCCTCTCGCGTGAAACTGAGCAGGTCACAGTAAATGAGGATGGTGATGTATGTTTTGTAGCTGCTTCAGGAGGATCAACTGGAGCTAAGAGAACATCAACTGCTAAGCAAAGTAGTAGTTCAAAGTCAATGCCAATGAGTGTGAAGTCTGCTGAAGAGCATCTTGCTCTACTTGCTTCTTTTGTTTCTTCTTATGAAAACTACATTCAGGGGAAGATATCTGATCCTGCTGTTTTAGATGAAGATTACGATCAGATTGACCCTGATGATCTTGAAGATATGGATTTGCAATGGCAAATGGCCATGATTACTAGAAGGGTGAAGAGGTTCATGAACAGAACTGGAAGGAAATTTGTAGGGAAATCTGTTGGTTTTGACAAGACCAAAGTGAGGTGCTTTAACTGTCAAAGTTATGGTCATTTTGCTAGGGAATGTCAGAAACAAAAGAATGAAACCTCAAGTCAGAGTTCAAACAATAGAAATTCATCAAACAACTCTAACTCAAGAGCGCTGATCTCTACTGCACGAGAAGGTTCATATGACTGGAGTATTCACTTGGAAAATGATGAGAATGTCACTCAAGCATTTATGGCAGAGATTGTTCCCGTTGATGAAGCTGAAGCTAACATGAATGCTGAAGTTGAGAAGAAAAGTGAAGCTGAGGTAGATAAGGCTGATCAGACAACAGATGCTAAAAAAGGAAAGCCAAAGTCTGAGCATGAAATGGATGATGAAAAGGAAGCAGATGAGAAAGATGAAATCATCAAAAGAATGGAAGCTCAACTTGCTGCTCTTATGGCCAACTCAGACAAATCGACAGGAGAGGTAAGTAACTCTGCTACTTCTGTTTGCTTAAAGTGTCGTGAATTACAGGGTGAAGTTGACAGGTTGTCAACTCAAAACAAAAGTCTGGTGAGCGAAATATCTAACGTAAAAGAATCAAATTTCTTTGCAAAAAGAAATGAGTCATCATATTTGAAAAAGATAAAAGGCTATGAAGCTGAAATTGAAGTTTTAACCTGTAAACTAAACGAAAAACTTCAAGTCATAGACTTAGCTCATGACATGATGGCTGAGAAAACAAAAGAAATTTCTGAAAAATGCAAAGAGTTGTCAGATGCACAACTCAAAATTGTTGAACTCGAAAAGAAATTAGGTCAATTCAGGGATTCTACTTTTGTTATGAAACACATGATGGGTGGGTTAAAGAAGAGTAATGACAAGACAAGTGTGGGATTCAAGGGCTTCAATGAAGTTCCACCTCCTCTTAGTCATGACTATTCTTTCTTACCTAATGAAGATGAGTTCACAGACTTTCTGTCAACATCACCAAGTAGTTTCACATCTAGTCAAGGTGATGTGTTTGAAGATAATGATGCTAAGAAGGTCAATAACAGCAAACCTGTTTTGAAAAGGAAAAATTCAAATCCTACGAATAAAAATCCAACTTTTGTTAAAAAGGTTAATTTTGTTCAAGGAAGTGATATGAAAAACGAAACAGCTGTTATAGAAAATGAATCAAATGTAGAGTTTGCTAAAAACAAAAACATAGAAAATCTTGAAACTAAGCAAACTGAACCAAATCCTTCTAAGGCATCATCATCTAAACCAGAATCTAGTTCAAATGCTTCAGCTAAGAAGTCTTCGAATAAGAGATCGTGCTTCAAATGTCACACCAAGGGACATGTAGCTAGCTGCTGTCCTAACAAAAAGGTTGAAGCACAAGTTAGTGAGAAACAAAGAGGGAAATCACCTGAGAAGCAAGGTGATAATGAGGAGAAAGTCTCAAGTTCTCCAAAGCAATCTGCTCCAAAGCAACAATCGGGTGTTGCTGGTGGTGTAGATAAGGCTGAAAAAGAAACTCCACAAGTTCCTCGTTTTCAAAGAAATCAACCAAGATTTCAGCCTGAATCTACATCAGGCAGATATGAAAGACCAAGAAGTAGTTCACCAAGAATGAACAACCAAAATTCAAATAATTTTAGAAGTCAAGGTCAATATCAAAATCGATACCAAAATAATGGTGGTCGAACTTTTTATAACAATGGCTTTCGAAATTACAACAATCAAGGTTCTTGGAATCAAAATCAAAGTTTTCAAAGGTCACATAGTCCAAACACAAACAGGTACCCTCAGGACCAGAGACCTTATGGAAATCATGCCCCATTTCCATCAACAGGCCCAAGATCCAAGACTCCACCTAGGAGTGATGGATACTGGATGGATGTTCCTGTAGTTGATGAATCTGGAAGACCCAAGACCATTAAGGCTTGGGTCCCCCAATCTAACTAATCTTTTGGTTGGTGTGTGCAGGAGCTGCTAAGGAGGATTATCAACTTATGGTATGTTGATAGTGGCTGCTCCAGGCACATGACGGGGGATGCGAGGTTGTTTTCTGGATTTGAAGAATATGATGGTGGACATGTAAATTTTGCTGGTGCTAAAGGTGGTAGGATAACTGGACGAGGAAAAGTGACGAATGGGAAGATCACTTTGGACAAAGTGAACTATGTTGAGCAGCTTAAACACAATCTGATGAGCGTGTCACAAGTCTGCGACAAGGGTCACTCGGTCCATTTTACAAATAGTGAGGCATTGGTGTTGAAACCGGGTTTGGTTATTCCGGACGATTGGATAGTGATGCGTGCACCAAGGAAAAATGATACTTATGTCATGGACATGGGTGCCAAGGATCCAACTGCAGCGGTGGCGTGTTTACTGTCAAAAGCATCTGAAGCTGAATCTATGTTGTGGCACAGACGCATGGCCCACATTCACTATCGCAAAATGAATTATATCATAAAAAATGAGCTAGTGAAAGGGGTTCCATTGCTGAGGTTTCAAGTGGAAGATAAATGTCTTCCATGTCAAAAGGGAAAACAACACAAGAAACCTCATAAGTCTAAAACAGTAAATTCCATTAATGCCCCTTATGAATTACTTCACATGGATTTATTCGGTGCAGTGAATGTGAGGAGCATAGGTGGAAAGTACTATTGTCTTGTTGTCACTGATGATTATTCACGTTATTCATGGGTTTTCTTTTTAGGTACAAAAGATGAAACAGCAGAGATGTTGATAGATCTTTTTACAAAATTGGAAAACGTCCATGATGCAAGGATCAAGAGGATAAGGAGTGATAATGGCACGGAGTTCAAGAATCGGATTCTGGATCTCTACTGTCTTCGAAAGGGAATAGAACATCAATATTCAGCTCCTTATACTCCTCAACAAAATGGAGTCGCTGAGAGGAAAAACAGGACGTTGATTGAAGCCGCTAGGACGATGCTTTCAGATTCAAAGCTACCAGTTCTTTTCTGGGGAGAAGCTGTGAATACAGCTTGCTATGTCCTAAACAAAGTTTTAACCGTTAAACGTTTTAACAAAACTTGTCATGAGTTGATGTTTAACGAAAAACCAAACTTAACAGGCTTTGAACCATTTGGATTACCCTGCACCATTGTGCGAAACAAAGATAAACAAAAATTCGGTGAGGTGGCTGACGAAGGCTACTTTCTGGGTTACGTGCCTGGCACACCGAATAAAAGGGTTTTTAATCTCAAAACTGGTAAAATTGAGGTTGTTTTTAATGTGGAAATTACTTCCTACAAACCTCAACAATCAACGAGTGGTCCTGCTATACTGTATGATTATGAAAGTGTGTTTAAATCATTTAATATTCCTGAGGTTTCTGATGCAGATGATTCTCAGCTGATTCAAACAGTGGTATGTGAAGACGATGAAGGCGAATTCATGCCTAGATCAAATGTTGATATTTCAGATGCTCCGGAAATTTCCCAAGGTGCTGCTGATCCTGATTCAAGTGATAGTGACTCTGAACCTATTCAGGGGGATGAGTTCATTAATCCGTTTGCAAATCAGAATATTCAGGGGGAGATTGGATCAAACCTGGGTGATAATCTAGAAGTCGATACAGTTGCTACTACACGAGCAAATAAAGATCATCCGGTTGACATGATACTTGGAGATCCTACTGCAGGTGTTCAGACGAGAAGAAGCATAGCAGCGAATTCTGGGTTATTTGTTTCGATTGAGAAGACTGGGATAGTGAATAAATGCTTGTATAGTTGCTTTATTTCCCAAGAGGAGCCGAAGAACATTCACATGGCTCTTAAAGACAATTCATGGGTTGAAGCTATGCAAGAAGAATTGGCCCAGTTTGCGAAGTTGAAGGTTTGGGAGTTAGTGGACCTTCCTAAAGGTGAAAGAGAGATTGGCACTAAGTGGGTGTTTAAGTGCAAGAAGGATGATAGAGGTATTGTCACACGCAACAAGGCTCGGTTAGTGGTAAAAGGGTTCAATCAGCAAGAAGGGATAGATTATAATGAAGTGTTTGCACCAGTGGCAAGGTTGGAGGCAATTCGTTTGTTTCTAGCTTTCGCTTCATTCAAGGGCTTTAAAGTTTTCCAACTAGACGTGAAGAGTGCATTTCTTTATGGGAAAGTCCAAGAAGTGGTGTATGTCTCACAACCAGATGGGTTCGTTGATCCAGACTATCCAGATCGAGTTTACAAACTTGATAAGGCTTTATATGGGTTACATCAAGCTCCTAGGGCGTGGTACGAGACACTGTCTACACATCTGATCAAGAATGGTTTTGAGAGAGGTCAGATTGACAGTACACTGTTCATCAAGAGAAAGAAGGAAGATTTTCTGCTGGTACAGGTTTATGTGGATGACATCATCTTTGGGTCATCAGATGAGAACATGTGTAAGGAGTTTGAACAGGTGATGAAGAGTAAGTTTGAAATGAGTGCTATGGGTGAGCTGTCTTACTTTCTGGGATTACAAGTTGAACAGAGGGAGGATGGGATGTTTATTCATCAAACAAAGAATGTGTATGACATTTTGGATCGGTTCAAAATGAATGATTGCTCTACTTTCAACACACCCATTTGCGAAAATCACAATCTCGGCCCAGATCATGAAAGTACTGAAGATGTTGATCCTACTCAATACAGGGCGATGATTGGTTCTCTAATGTACTTGACTGCTTCAAGACCTGACATCATGTTTGCCGTATGCTTGTGTGCCAGATATCAGGCGAATCCGAAAGAGTCACACATGAAAGCAGTGAAGCGTATTCTTCGTTACTTGAAGGGGAAACCTAAACTTGGGTTGTGGTATCCAGCTGATAGTGATTTGAGGTTCGTTGCTTACACTGATTCAGACTTTGGAGGATGCAAATCAAACAGAAAGTCTACAACAGGTGGTTGTCAGTTCTTAGGAGGCAGGATCGTGTCTTGGCAATGCAAGAAGCAATCCTGTGTGTCTACATCTACGTGTGAAGCTGAATATATTGCTGCGGGTAGCTGTTGCTCTCAGGTCCTCTGGATTCAACAGCAGATGCGCGATTACGGTTTGGATTTCACTCGTACTCCTATTATGATAGATAATAATGCCACCATATCAATCACAAACAATCCCGTAAAGCACAGTAGAACTAAACATATTGACATACGTCATCACTTTATACGGGATTGTGCTGAAAAACGACTAATTGAATTACATCGAGTCGACACAGAAGATAACCTTGCTGATCTTTACACAAAAGCTTTTGATCGAGCTCGCTTTGAACACTTAGTCGAACTCAACGGGATGAGGAATCCTGAATAACTGGTTTTTCATAAGAATTTTGTAAATAGTTTACTGCTTTTTCAAAAATCAAAAATACAAAAACATTGAAAAATCAAAAACATAAAAAAAATAGAAAATCAAAAATGAGTTTTCACTGTGTGAAAAAGAAGAAATGATAGTGCATCAGAAAGTTAGACTGTCACACTCGGACTGATTTAAAATGCTTAAGTGTGATAGCAGCTTCATCATATGATATACCAGTAGGCAAAAGCATGAAATAATCAACTTACCAATGTGATATAAACCTAAATGCACTGAGTATGAGTGGGGAACACATCAGTGGTGTATGGTTTAATGACCTTAAATCTTGCGTTGATAGATTGCCAAAATCTGAAGTTTTGGGTCTTTAGACTGTTATTTCATCTGGGGATATCCTGGCTGTCATTCTGTTTAGATCTAAAATTGTACACGACCCCAGGAAAGAAAGTCACTTGGAATTAGCACATTTCTATTTGAATGTCTGTAAGTTGTCCCGATACACACAATTTTGATCTGATTCTGAAATCTTCTCTGAAAAAAGTCGTGTACCTCCTCTGCTGCATCCAGATATATGCTGACCTGGAGGTGCTAGGCAACGACAGCTTCTGTTGCATCCAGATACATGCTGACCTAGCTGTACGTTGTCGCGCTATAGATCTAATACACCCGAAAGAGGCCCTCAAGTGCCCAAAAGAAACCCAATAAACCTATATCAAACTGAGAAAACTCATTTGATCTGTATATTATACCATCTCTCCTAAAGATCTATTCTGTTCTCTTCTCAACCTATTCCCAGTTAAGATTTCAGAAATCTGGATTGGACTTGTGAAATATGTGGTAGGGAAGATACTTGCATGATAGAGTGTGTTGTTTATATTTCCAGGATTTGATTAGTATTTGTTTGGGTGTTCATTGTTAAGCAATCAAAACATGATAAAACAGATTATATGCAGACCTAGACACTGTCATGATATCTTAAAGGATGACATCGTATACTCACCTACTACGATGAATCTTTGTGCATACCTTGATCGTGGGAGTATATCCTGAAGTGGGACACACTACATATTTCAGATATAAAATTACCTTAACGTATCATACGGTAATGGTTCTTGAAATGTTCATGCATTTTGTTTAAGTGGACAAACATACTGGTAATCGTCTTGAACTGCTTTTCACGAAAAAAAATTAAATAAAGAATTATCTAATTGTGTGAAACAGTTTGATTGTGTTGGTATGATCTTCTTACCGGTGATTCTCACAAAAATAGAGTGTTTATTGCTTTTCGTATTTATTTGCTTTCAGAAAAATACAAAAATACAAAAATAGTGTCTTTTTCTGTTTAAAATTCTTAATGTACGGAAAACTGTTATTCGTGGAGGAGTTGTTACTGATAGGGGGAGACGGTGTTAGTAAGTGGGTTCAACATTTTGAAATGATGCAGGTTATAAGGTGTTTGATTAAAAATTGTTGCGTGTTGGTGCGTAATTTGAAAATGCTTAATCTGTTATACAGTTTAACTATCTCTTGAATAATAATAATTCCTTAACTATGTTGAAAAATTCTTATGGTTTCTCGAGATGTTTGTTTTATAGTATACAGATTGAAGCAGTTTGTTGATGAGAAGTTGCTTTGAAGAGATGAGGAGTTTGTTGCTGCTTGGTAGAGTCCTCCTTCTACAATGCAGAATGGATGCTGTGAAGAGTTATTGCGAATGCTGAATACAACTTGGAAGATTTGGTGATTGGATACATCAGCTTAGGGGGAGTCTGTTGCTGACAGAATTCATGTTGAAGCTGACGCTATCCAAAGACCAAAAGACTGTGATATTCTGAAGACTAAAGTTTCCTTTGCAAGCTATTGTCAAGGGGGAGTTTGTTGGTGCATGTTATGTGACAACAGCTGTGGATTGGTCTTTGGATATTAAACAGAAGATTGGACTATGAAGACTTAAAGATTTCGAGATTATCAAGCCCAATCAAGTCCAAGTTTGTATGAAGTTTATTAGGTCCGAATTTATTATAAATTTGTATACGGGCCATAGCCCAATTCGTGTATGGTAGGTTGTAGTATATAAACAACCTCTTACTACATGTTTAGGGTTAGACTTTTGGAGACTTTTAGGCAATTGAGAGAGAGTTCGAATACACAGATTATTGGCTGTGAGTTCGTGAAGATCTTGAGTGATTGTAAACGTTTTCGTTGGATAATCATAGAAGATCGGTTGGTAAATCATCTTGTGTTCTTGTTTCTGTTTGATAGGTTTATCAAGGGGATTCCGCACCCTTGGTAGATTGTCAGTTTTGTTACGATCCATACGGGATAGGGACCTACAATTGATATCAGAGCCAAATCATCCAAGTTCAAGTTAAAGTTAAAGTCCATCTAGTTTAGCCCGAATTGTATCTAGAATGCGTATGGGCTTGGCCCAATTCGTGTATGGTAGGTTGTAGTATATAAACAACCTCTTACTACATGTTTAGGGTTAGACTTTTGGAGACTTTTAGGCAATTGAGAGAGAGTTCGAATATCTGTTGCTGACAGAATTCATGTTGAAGCTGACGCTATCCAAAGACCAAAAGACTGTGAGATTCTGAAGACTAAAGTTTCCTTTGCAAGCTATTGTCAAGGGGGAGTTTGTTGGTGCATGTTATGTGACAACAGCTGTGGATTGGTCTTTGGATATTAAACAGAAGATTGGACTATGAAGACTTAAAGATTTCGAGATTATCAAGCCCAATCAAGTCCAAGTTTGTATGAAGTTTATTAGGTCCGAATTTATTATAAATTTGTATACGGGCCATAGCCCAATTCGTGTATGGTAGGTTGTAGTATATAAACAACCTCTTACTACATGTTTAGGGTTAGACTTTTGGAGACTTTTAGGCAATTGAGAGAGAGTTCGAATACACAGATTATTGGCTGTGAGTTCGTGAAGATCTTGAGTGATTGTAAACGTTTTCGTTGGATAATCATAGAAGATCGGTTGGTAAATCGTCTGGTGTTCTTGTTTCTGTTTATTTGGTTTATCAAGGGGATTCCGCACCCTTGGTAGATTGTCAGTTTTGTTACGATCCATACGGGATAGGGACCTACATTACTGCAACTCTGTATATATTTATTTACTGCTTTCAGTCTTTAAGTTTGAAATATTCAAAATGCCAAAAAGATTTTAGGTGTGTTTTAATTTAAACTTTATAAAAGTCAAAAAGATTTTATTTCTATTTTAGTTTTCATTAACCGATGTTGGAATTCAAGTCTTCGTTGCCTGAAATCTGATGAAAACCAAAACGACTGAATCTTCATAAACGGTCAGAGTTTGCAAGTTTTGAAAGTTAATAATTAAAATTGAAAAATCTGTTAACTTTTCAAACTAAATGTCGGACGGTAGTTGAAAACATGGTCACATGTGTGTTATTTGTTTAATGTTAACTATATTCCAAGCAGTTGTTCTCATTGCGCGTTTAGCTTTCTTGCATGTGCAGATGCTAAAGGCGAGGAGAACATGTTCGATGACAAGCTTCGGAATGAAGACACGACATGGAGGCACTCAAATGATAAAGATGATCGAGTTGCCGCTGATCAATCACCAACACCACAAGGATCTAAAGAATTGAAAATCAAAAGATTCACAGCATAATCAAATGGGGAGTTTATTGATACACTTCCTAAATGAAAAAGGGGAGTTTGTTGATACACTTTCTACTTACAACACGTGAAGTCTTTGAAGATCCTTTCCGAGAATGAATGAACCATCAAGAGATGGAGAACGAGATTACGAACCTCACGAGCAGCATCCAATGGGGAGTTTGTTGATACATATTATGTGGATACGGCTCGGCTCGGTTCGACTCGGCTACGAAGTGAAGGCCGTAGTCAAGACAACCTCCTGTCTTGACTCGGTATGCGATTGACTTCGTAACGTTTGATGTAATTGCAACTGCGTGTGTGCAGTTTGCATACTAGATTACATTTATGTGTTTAGGCTTATATTGTGTAACCCATTGTTGTTTGGCTCAAATTGAAGAAGCCCAAGAAGTAGTCCAACATGATGAAGCTCAAAGTCAAGGCCCAAGCCCATATGGATTTCGTCCATGTCCCCATGTGCTGAAATCACTTGTGGTGAAAACACCTTGTGATGAAAACACTTATGGCGAAATCCCCTAGGTGACGAAATCACCTGATTTCGTCCATGTGTTTTCGTGGGTCTTGATTTCGTGGACCACTTTACTATATAAACACAGACAACAGACATAAAACAAGGTGAGAAGTCTGAATAGATTTCGGAGCGAACACTGTAAACACACACACACCGAGAGATTATGAGAGCATCTTGTAAACATTGTATTGTAACCGTTTTCTAGATTAATACAATGGAGTGTTAATCGGTGAATCTTGTGTTTTACGTGTTCGTCACTTGGTTTAACTTACCCGTTTGGATTCCGCACTTTCGGGTTTGTCGGAAAACAGGGAATAGAGGTTACTCGATCCTCCGGGTGGACCTACACAATCACTTTAGGGTGTTTGAGTTACTCTCTAGCCAATAATATCATGCCATGTCAAGTTCCCATTTCACTCCCCATTTTGCACTCAATCACTGGGTATGGTTCAATCACTATTAGGGTGTTTGAGTTATATTTTTTATTTTCTAGAAATTATTAATAAATAAATAACACATTATATTCCTCAATCAATCCACTCAATCAATCGGTGAGTATACACCAAAAACCACACTCACCGAATAAAAAAAGAGGGCCGGGTGATTCACCGATCGGTGAAATGGAGTCCCCGAAGGGTTTACCGAACCACACCGTGAGCCCTAAAGTTAAGTAAAGAATTCCTTGGTTTTAGAGGTTAACATGTCACAAAACTTTCTCATATTGTATATTGAAGGTTCTCAGTTATGGCATGATTATCATTGGGAATTCTTTTTAAAAACATACCATATATTCTGCTTATGAGTTGTGTTTAACCAATTCTAGATGGCCCTTTTTGACCCGGTCATTCCGGGCCTTTCAAAAAATTAACTTGTTTGGACACGCCCGTTTTACTACATCTACCATTTACAGTTGAGGATAATATATAAAGTTTAATTGCATTTTGGCAGTAACAAAATTGTGTTTTTTTTTTAATCTTTTTGAAACATATTTGGTGAACTATCAACCAACACAAGTAGAAACCCTTTTGAGTACGCATCATATGTTGCTTAAACAACGTTTATTTATTGGTAAAATTGGATATATCAACTTTTTACTCTATTCGTCTCATTTTGGGGCGTTTTTTTATTAAACAACGCCCAAGCACGTCGAACCCATCGGCCCCCGGGGCGTTTTTTGAACAAAATTTTTGAATAGCGTTGTTTTAAAAACGCTCGAGCCCCGCACACTTTTCGAAATCATACCGTTGGTAAACGGTCAAATGCATTAATTTTTTTTATTTCAACTTTTACCCTATATAATTCCTACTTTCCATCTATTTTTTATAAACTTTTCACCCACATTCTCTATTTTTTAAAAACTTTCTCCACTTTTCACCCACAAGCATGAATCCCTTCTGACCCCCATTCGGTGTGCCGTCGAGACCCGGTAACCCCAATACATATTGGCCAAACACCACACAACCGCAACCAAACTTCAACCTACAAGACATGGATCCTAATGTATTTGCGTACGCCCAAATACTAGCATTGGGCGGTTCCCAACCATTCTTTCAAATTCCGCAAACCTTTCCAACAATGGGCGGTTCGCAACCGTCTACTCAAGATACCGATCCGGAGATAGAAACGGTACCGGAGACACAATCCGAGCCCGTTGTCGAGAGATCCAAACGTGGGAAAAGGTCTCACAAAAAGGAAAGATCCAACCGCTCCTCGTCGAAAAAGAAACTACCAAGCATGGATGAAAGACGAGGAGTACGCGTTGGCACGTGTGTGGCTAGATATATCGGAGGCCCCCGATATTGGTAAGTGTTTTAAAAAAGTTACTTTTTTTACATAATTCGGTTCATTCGGCCCATGTATTTTTTATTTTTTTTTTGTAAAATATAACATTATAATTTTTCTATTTCTTTGTAGCAAATTATCAAACATTACCGGTTTTTTGGCAAAAAATTCGTGAAACATTCTTTAAAGTAATGGGGAAAGATGAATATCGAGATAAAGATTCTATTTCGAGCAATGGACCGATATCAACTTTAAATGTCATCAGTTTCAAGAGGTCTTCCAACGCACTCGGGACAACAGGGGAGGCGGCCAACACGATGGTAATATTATAACAAGAGTGTTGGAAGAATACAATGCTACGAAATGCAGTTTCAAGTATTGAAGATGTTAGGGAGCTTTTACGAGGAAGTCCCAAATGGTCAAACATACCGACGATGACGTCTAGCGGTAGACGTAAATCAAAGCGGTCCAAAAAATCATCGTCGGTTGACCCGGACACACCCACCACAGATGCTCATAAAGTCGATTTAAATATTATTTTAGACGAAGGCGAGGATTTGGAGTTGGAGCGACCGCCAGGTAGAAGAAGTGCAAAAAATAAGGGAAAAAAACGGAGTCCACTTCTTCTAATCCCGAAATATTGAAGCAAGATTTCGAAGAGATGAATCGACTCCTTCAGGACATTCGAGATCTCGGTCATAGGCATTTACAAACTATGGAGGAAAGAAACGCCGAAAACAAAAAGTTTGTAGCGATACAAGAATCAAGACAAATGGAGAAAGATATCGAATTTTTGTTTAAACCCATCGACCATCTTACCGGCGACACGTTGATCGTAGCCCAAATGCGTCATCAACAAATCCGTCAAAAATACGGACTCTAGCTTAATAGTTTTTGTTTTATTTGTTTCGGTTTTTTGATTTTTTTAGGATTTTAATTTTTTTTTCTTATTTCGGATTTTTATTTTTTTTAAGAATGCAATGTTTTTATTTAATGAAATTTATTAGTTTTAATTAAAAAAATTATTAATTGTTTAATGATTGATGGGGCATTATTGGGCATTATCACCACTATGCCATTTGTGAAAAACGCCAATTTGCTGACTAGGATGACACGTGACGGAAATCGCCCATGGATGGGGCATTATTCACCCTTACCACTACGTATGATCTTAGAGGTGGCAAAATATGTAGGTCATAATAAATTTGAGTCAAATTGTAATGGGAAATTCACCTACCTATTAAGTGAAAAAAAAACTCGTCTACGAATATCATGATAAACACGTACCTCCGTAGGCCTATAGCCCTTGAAACCGGGTATTAATACCCGGACTTATACCCGGTTATACCCGATCATACCCTACCCGGGTACATAGGGTATGGTCTTTCTCCTTAACACCCGTACCCGAACCCTACCCAGTTCCTTTCTCAATACTCGTTCATGCCCAGAACAGGCCGAAAACAGAGGAAACCAAACCGAACAATTCATATTTCTATACATTTCTATGTTTTATACCTCCGGTTCGTATTTTATACCTTCATTTCATATATTTATATTTCCAATTTATTTATTTACACCTTCATTTCATGTATTTATACCTCAATTTTATTTATTTCTAAACAAAAGTTTTAGCCCAAGTTTGGTTTTGACTATTAAACAAAATTAAACGAAACAAACTAAAAACCATCAATCTAACGTAATAAACTAAACTAGTTAACTAAAAACAAATTGATTAACAAAACAGACTAATTAATTACTTCGATTTCAGGTTCGGTTGAGGAATTAAACCAATCAAACCATGCACATCCTTGCAGTGTATTTGTTTCCTGCCGCATCGCAGGGGCAGTCTTCTAGTTTTAGCATGTTAAAGACACCCAACCATATTTTGTCTTGTTAACTTCAGGTCCTCTCATTTTTATTTCAATGTGTTGACACTTTGAAACTATAAAACTATTATTAAGAAAGTTGAATTAGAAACATTCTTACTAGTTAAGCGATAATATTAACTAAATTTAAACCCGGATAAAACCATGAGAGTTTTAGACCGCGGGGAGTTGTTGTCACACCCCAACCGATGGCGGAAACATCGGGGGCGTGACACTAAGCGTTCAGATTGCTCAAGAGATTCCACAACACTAAATTGTTTCAATAGTAATTAATTAATTTCATGCAAAAAAAAATTGTCTAAACAACGATCCCCAATTCACAATCACGGAAGTATCAAATACGTAACATTCAAATATTGTTCAAAATTCTTGATTTAACTAGATGAGTTTCTAAGCATCATCCTAGCTTGTTTCTTTGGCGTCCAAACTTATCAGCCTGCAACATGTATTAAAATACTATCAACAAAATGTTGGCGAGTATACAAGTTTGAGTACGTAATAACATAATAGTTTAAAAGACTCATATCCATCATGTAACACATAATAAGTTTCACCAAGCTAGTTTGCGCAGTCTAAGTGATAGCCCAAGTTTCCAATGCGTTAAATGCCTTTCCCAAAGACTAACGGGAGGTTAAATGTCTCCTCCTCACAATACCCCAATGACTAACGGGGAGGTGCATTACCCCTATAGCGCTACCATTGTTAAGGCGGAATTGCACACAAGGATTAAACGTTCATATGGCATAAAAGTCTCAAGAATCACAAGTTTCAAGTTTCATGTTCACAGTGGATAGAGTATGTTTCCAAATAAGTTTCAAGTGTCATGTTTATAGAATACATGTTGCATCCCAAAGTATTCAAAACAAAAAGGGATCGAGTATACTCACAGTGGGTGCTAAGTATCAACACCAACTAATTGGATCGAAGGGAGCGCTGGAGTTAGCCTGATTATGGTATAACAGTATAAGCGTCGAACAGAATGTTGAATCGTGCGGAAATCGGATAAAAGTATCTGACAGTTTTCCTGATCGGATGGTCATCTGGACGGATGGTCATCCGGTAGGATGAGCATTCAATCAGATGGTCGTTCGATCAGTAGTGTGTTTTGCGAAATGTTTTCAAACTTTTGAAGTTTTCGTTGTAGTATAAATTCAATTCTGTAACACCCCGTCCCGGAATGGGCCGGCGTGTCACAATAACAGTAGTCAGATCAAAAACATATTTCCATTTATACTTAAATGTATTACAAGGCTTTACAATTTAATGAAGGATATCTAATCCAGTACAATTATTTCTATCTTCTTTTCCAAACACTCGAGCACTCTTCCATATCCCGTTCCAGATTGTCCCGATAACCTGACGTAAAGAAGAAAACACACAAAAACGTACGTCTGAGCAAAATTTGAAAAGTTTTGCCCAGTGTGCGGATAGCGGAAAACAAAAGCTTATTTTACGATGCAAAAACATAATTTCAGAATCATATCTTACGGATGTACCCATGAGCAAACTGAAAACGTGACAATACACAGGTAGCTATTCCTGCATAATTATCACATGAAATGGCAAGTTGGCATACCCGTTATCCATTTCCTGAAAACTTAAATCCTAGGATCGATCCATACGCCTCCTAATAACTTATATGTACCACACTTGTACTTAAGAGACGCCGTGAACTAATCTCTCCGTCACGGATAGAGCACATGATGTCGATGCCACAACAACATGCTCGTGGGACACTCCACGAGAAGCGATACTCAGGGTATCAGAGTACAAATGGTCTTATTCACATAACTTATAAAACTTATTTTCAGAACAGAACGGAACATATATTGGAACATGCGATAATGAGTAAACTAACAGAAAACTATCGCATGACATGAAAACTAAATCAAATGATTAGAATAGGAATTTAAACGGACTGTCAAATGAATCGATAATCAAAAACGTGAGGAAATTGTTTTTAAAAGACATAGTAATTTGACTTGAATAACATAATACTTGTATATCCTATTAACTTGTAACTTATTTACTTATAACTTATAAGTCTTAAGATACTTAACTTGTAACTTGTAAAAATACGAATCTTTGGCGAGATTGAAAATATAAGAGTGGAACCAGTCACCAAGGTGTGGATATCAATCCTATCTTGACAATTTCGTCCCCAAAATGTGGATTATTAAACGAAACAAGATAAAACCTTGACTCGTTAATAAGGAACCACTAGAGTATGAAATTTGATTTGTAAATTTATAAACAAATAACTCATAAACATATATACTTGTAAATACGAAAAAGAATATTTTTCATAAACCATTTTCTAAATAACTGATGTAAAACAAAACCTTTTTTTTTAAAACGTTTGTAACTTCCAATACTTATTTCATAACTTAATCTTAATACGGAATAACTTAATCTTAATACGGAATAACTTAATCTTAATACGGAATAACTTAATCTTAATACGTAATATCTTAATCTTAATACGGAATAACTTAATCTTAATACGGAATAACTTAATCTTAATACGGAATAACTTAATCTTAATACGGAATAACTTAATCTTAATACGGAATAACTTAATCTTAATACGGAATTTAAAATCAGAAATAATATACTTAGATCAAAATGACATAAATCGAAAGAAAGGAGTCTATCCGTACCCAACGGACATAAATCGAAAGGATTCTATACGTACCCAACTGACATAAATCGAAAGAAAGGATTCTATTCTTACGGAATTTATAACTTATTTCAAAACTTAATCTTAATACGGAATCTAAAATCAGGAATAATATACTCGGATCAAAACGACATAAATCGAAAGAAAAGGATTCTATCCGTACGGAACTTATAACTTAATTCATAACTAAATCTTAATACGGAACTTAAAATCAAGAATCATAAATTGAAAGAAAGGTTTCTTATAAAAAACTACATAAATCGAAAGAAGGGAGTCTATCCGTACTATATTTATAACTTACTTAATATTAATACGGAATTTAAAATCAGAATTGACAGAAATCGAAAGAATTGAATCTATCCGTACAGAACTTATAACTTATAACTTAAATCTTAATACGGAATTTAAAATCAGAAATGTCCAAACGACGTAAATCGAGAGAAAGGAATCTATCCGTACAGAACTTATAACTTATAACTTAAATCTTAATACGGAATTTAAAATCAGAAATGTCCAAACGACGTAAATCGAGAGAAAGGAATCTATCCGTACAGAACTTATAACTTATAACTTAAATCTTAATACGGAATTTAAAATCAAAAATGTCCAAACGACGTAAATCGAGAGAAAGGAATCTATCCGTACAGAACTTATAACTTATAACTTAAATCTTAATACGGAATTTAAAATCAGAAATGTCCAAACGACGTAAATCGAGAGAAAGGAATCTATCCGTACCTTCAAATTTTCCAAGTGATGCTACCTTGTTTTCAATTGTAGGTTTATACCGGCAGAGCTTAGCCTACTAATTATCCTCTTAATCTAATTTGCACACAAACTAGGTAATTAACTAATACAGCTTTTACGATAACTCACGAGATCAAACCTTCACAACAAATGACAAAGTGCAATACTTCATCCATCGAATTAACGATGATCTGTCAAATTAATGACGAACGACAAAGTACGATACTTAAACATCCAGCGGATTCACAACTAAGGACAGAGTATAGTCCGATTTCGGACAGCACTCAACATCCCGTCGAAATCACGACGAATGACAAAGTATAACCCAATTTGAGCAGCACTTAAACATCTATCGGATAGTATTAATCGATCGGACATTGAATCGTAGCAGCGATTGAGTTAATACCCTGTTCTGCAGCACCCCGCTATACTTAATTTGTGTTTCGTGTGTGTTGATTGTGATAATCAGACGATAATTCGAAGCCTAAGACGAATTTCTTCGTCGATTGAACACCAGAAAGCAAATGCCAAGGTCCTCTATTTATAGCTGAAATTTGTCCTGCCCTGCGCATCGTAGCACTAAAACCCCTACGATGCGTATGAGATTTTATCAAGCCTGCGCATCGTAGGCTTTAAACCCCTACGATGCGTATGGAATATATTTTCACTATAGGTCTGCCACGCGTGGAACTAGGCTAGCTGAGTCGACGGAATCATTAAAATAAACTTCCTCCGCAAGTTTATTAAGATAATTATCAAGTAGGAATTACCCCCCCCCCCCTGAGTTTTAGGGGCCCTGATCCTGATTCTGAAAATTCTGAAAATCTTAGGGTTTGTGCAGAATCACTTGGGTGTCTTAATTAGGGTTTCCTATTGGACTATAAATCATAAGAAATAATAGTTTTTAATGAGGGTTGTTACATTTTTGTTTTAAAATTTTCGGGTGTTACAAATTCATTCGATCGGGTGGTCATCCGCTCGGATGAGCGTTCGATCGGATGACTATTCTAGTGAAAGTTTGATAATTTAAGGTCCTGATTCAAATAGTTTAAGCGTTGAAGGCTACAGGGAGCATGTCTCTTGGTTGGATGATCGTTCGATCGAACGGTCATTCGGTCGGACGATCATTCGGCTGTTGTGATCTTATTCCTTTGTAAAGTTTTTGAGTTTAACTGAAATGACCTGATAACGTACCAAGACAACGGAACCCACCAAGGCTCAGCTTGTCTGATCGGACGGGAATCACCCCGTTCGATCAGGGTAACTGTTCTTGACGGAGTTTCATGTCTGACCCGTAATTTGGTCATCTATCTGGTAGAAATTCGTTATCGAGCCGACTCCAGACTAAGGAATAAGTCCTAGGCATGTTTTGGGTCCAAATTCCACCGAGTTGAGTAGAAAAGTTACAAAGTTTGAAGAATAGTTGAAAAGTATGAATTTCCTTTGAGAAAACGTTGAGGTTTTGCAAAGATTCGTGTTTAAATGTGTAAAATACGGGTGGATTTGCACCATTCCCGATGAGATGACGTCATTCACTGATTACATGAGCAACCCGTGTGATGTTACATTCAAGAGTCTAAATCGGGTGATTTCGTGAATGAAACCAGTGATTTTAATGGAAAGAATGGTGGGGAATTGTGTAATGATGAAAGAAGTACAAGATTCAAGTAGAATACTTACGAAATCGGCTTAGAATCGAGTGAAATGTGCTTGAGAATGACTTGGAAGGCTCTGGGTCGGACGAGGCTGTCACATCAGTGAACAGTGAGTATTTATAGGTGACAGAGACAAGTAAGGCGGTGTAGGTGTGCTCTGGGTCGGACGGCTATTCGGTCGAATGGCCATCCGGTCGAACAGCCATCCGATCGGACGGTCATCCGATCGGACGGTCATCCGATCGGACGGTCATCCGATCGGATGTCCATTCGGACAGCCGAGACCCGTTTGTTAGTTTTCCGACCTTGGTTCGTTTTGCGAGCTAGATTAAGCGTTGCGTTACGTATTATTGTGGGTAATCCATGTTATACAATGAACACAAAAGTTTCCATTTTTCAAGTATCAAAAGAATCTAGGATCAAAGTATCACAAGATTCAAAGTATCACAAGATTTAAGTATCACGCATAGCCAATGTCTAGTTTCGAGTTTCATAGTATCATAAGAGTCTAGTATCTCAAGAGTCAAGTTTCACATAAGTTTCTGTCACACCCCAACCGATGGCGGAATCATCGGGGCGCGGCACTGAGCGAAACAGATTGTCCAGAAGTTTCCATAACAATTATAAATACAAATTATCTTAAAACATCATGTCCCATACCATGACAATAATAGCATCATAATTATTACAGACAAAATCTAGGCAAATAATTCTGTTCCGACAACTCAGATTTAAAGAAAAAGAGTAGTCGTTCAACTGCTTCTAGAGACCCTTGATTCGTTATCTACAGACAACTATTTGTTGGGCTCTAGAGCTTTATTCTAGCCTCGGTGCCCTAGCAGGTAAGCATCCTAAGGACCTGTCACATACGTTAAAATAAAGTCAATACATAAAATGTAAAGGTGAGCATACAAGTTTGATATAGCATATAAAGTTCGAATAGTTTACGCATAACCAGCACGTACGCACGGTAAAATGAGGCACGTAAGTTATCGACACGGGTCTATTGACACCAATGACTGCGGGTTGACTGCCCAAGGCAGTTCGCAATACATGATTACCACCGTAATCCATGCAAGTAATTGTCCTTAACAACCCCCGTGACCGGGTGCTGAGTCCAAACTATAGTACTATCGTTGCTAAGGCAGGTGAACAGCATTCCATGTGTAAACATAACAAACAAGCATTCATTTAGCCACGTAATACATGCGGTAAAGGTTAGCGTTCAAATAGTATTGAGTAGTGTGATGGATGTGATTTTGAATATTCGTAACGTATGTAACACCCAAAAGTGTGTAAGCAAAAAGGGTTCGAGTATACTCACAGCGATTGGATGGATTGAAGGGAGCGCTTAGCGAGTAAAGTTAGCCTGAATAGATTCGATAGCAATACGATAAGTGGCGCGTAAAACTAGCATAACATAAGTGAGTCGAGTAGGGGACAATTCGTTCGAACAGTCATCCGGTCGGACAGGTGGTCCGGTCGGATGCCCATTCGAGTGGATTGTTTCTTCCTTCAGGACGGATGTGTTTGTGTATGATGGCTTGTCCTTTGAAGTTTTCGTTGTAGCATTTTGAAAACAATGAAGTATCTCTACCCTTCAGGTCGGTCGGCCGGACGGTCAGTCGGACGGACGGCGACTCGAGTGGCGAGGTTACTTAGTAGAAACAAGTTCATCGTTGGTTGTCACTCGATCGGACGGCAGTCCGGTCGGATGGCATCCGTAGTGCATAGAACATGTTGAAAATTGTTTAAGTCCAAGTATCTCATGATCCGAGGAGTAATCCGGTCGGATGACCGGTTGGCCTTTCGTTCAATACTCAAACTCTAGATAAAGTTGATTAAGTGTGAGTCGTTCGGACGGTAGTCCGGTCGGGTAGCCATTCATTCGGACGTGTGGTCCGGTCGGATAGCATTCCACCCTGGTCGCTCCGTTCGTATCACACTTGGTTGTTTTGACGGTTTGTCGCTTTATCGAGACGTTTTGACAACGTGTTAGCCAATAGAACTTCGTTCTTACCCGTGTGACCAACCCGACCAGGTATCACCCTAGTTCGGCCGGTTAACGGATCAGACGGTTTGTTCTTGTCTAACCCGAAATCGATGGTCTCGTGTGTAGAATCCAGACTTCGAACTAGTACAACACTATTAACGAGTAGGAGACTAGAACAAAGTCCGATTCTATCGATTTTGAGGGCATTGAGTATAAAAGAGTTGAAAGAAAGTTAGAAACCATCTTTCAATCCCTTTTTACCATAACAGTGTATAGATCTCAGCGAGATCTTCATTCATTTGTGTGGAAATCGGCTGGATTTAAGTTGTTCTTGGTGGACCTAAGTCAAAACATGAAGTTCTTCAAGAACTCACGATGACGTCATCCGGGAACACCTTAAATCCGGTGATTTCATGGTTAAAAGTTAAGATTCAAAAGATAGAAATGTGTAGAAGTGCGTGTAGATCAAAAACGTACAAGGTTTAGGTCGGGATCTTACCGGAATCGGAAGAAATCTGAGAAAAGATGAAGAACACGAGCGGGTCGGACGTCACTTGCCAAAAGTGGTAAGTATGAAGGTGACAGGTGGTATTTATAGAGTTCCAAAAGAGGAAAGTGCGAGTCGGTCGGATGACATCCCGCCCGGATGACCATCCGTTCGGATGTCATCTCGGTCGGATATCAGCTTTCCAACTTGGCCAGGTGACAGCCCGGTCGGATGGCTATCCGGCCGGACGGCACTTGGTCCTTGTGTTTGACGCGACGATTCTTGTTGTTTCGATCTCGATTGCGAGCGATTTCGATGCGATAGAGTTTCTTAGTCAAATTACTTTTAATCCCAACTACTATATCTAACATACAATCATCCTACATTTCCTTCGTCTTTCGTTTGCGATTCGGGTATTCGAGGTAGACTTCGATTCGATTTGGGTTTCGATTGCGTTTCGATTTGATCAATACCAAAACATAAATAAACATGCACAAGTAACACATAATTGTCACACACACGTAAAGCAATATCCAAAACAGCTATTTCGAGATGCGATTAGTATCACGGTTTGATGTCGATTTGATTAGCATAGTTGATCGGTGTTTAGTTAACTTTATCGCATTGTTACTGCCTATAGTTCACAGTCGTAAATCGATTAAACCGCGAGTAATATACGTCGATAGTTTGCAATTAACAACACTTACTCCACATAATACGAATAAAATAAAGAAATTTCTACAAGTCAAATCCGTTTGACCGGTCGTTGACTTTGACTTGTGAAAACACGGGGTGTTACAGTTTCGCATAGTGTCAAAGTTTCACATAGTTTTAACATAGTTTAAGGCTCAAATAGATAACACTAAATATTACAGGGACTAGTCTTGCCAAAAGCTAAAAGATTCAAACGCAGGGCGTTACAGTTGTGGCGTCGGTTGGGCAGGGGAAGCCAACCAAAGCTGGCTAAGCCACTCCGTGCCAGCGTTGGGTTTGGCGTTGCTCGGCCAGTGTTGCTATGGTGCCTGGCCGGGGGGGGGGGGGGGGGGTGTGAGCTGGCTAGCCAGGATTAGGTGATCATTTTTACCGTTATTCTATAAATCTCAACTATTTAAAAAAAATAAAGTCAGCCAACATGGCTGTCCAACGCCGCTACCCACACCGATTCCACACCCGACTGTTTTTTGGGTGGTCCGGTGGACCCCACTATCGCCACGTATCGAGCAAAGCACCCAACTCAAACCCCTCCACTCCCCGCAGTCTTATTACAATAAATTTAAATATGAGTAAACTCTGTAATTAGAATCATTACTACTAATATATAAAAAATGACTCTTCTTTTCTTATTTTTAAATCGCAAATTTGGATCACTGGCGGATCACTGGAGTATTATCGTGCTATCAGCGGAACCACCCGATCATATCCATCTCCACTACGCTATAATGCATATACACCAATTCAGGAGGAAACCCAATAAATCTGGGAAAAACCCTTCTTGTGAGATGCGAACCCAGGACCTAATAGTTCCTAAGCCTTATCTCGGCCTCAAAATACCACTAGACTATAATGTGGCAAAAAAAAAAAGTTACTTTTATATATATTACACTACAAGCAATAATACTTTTTATAACTAGCATAATTTACTTAAATAACTAGGTGTGTAAAGGCTTAGGAGGTTTTCTTAGATTCCCTAGTATCTTTGCTAACGATTATTACTCATTTCTATAACTACAATAGTTACTTTATATAAACTAAAGGAATTATTTATCTACGATTATAATAAAGTTAAACCATTTTCAATATTAAAATGCAACTTCATAGCTTGTAAATCATCATACTCAGTAAATATGATTCATAGCTTGTGAATCATATTTATGTAAGTCTTAATAATCGGATAACCATTTTTAATGTATTTTAATCCCTCATAGAAATCGCTTAACATTTTATCCTAAATTATTTTATGAAAGTAATCCACTTACTATTATATATATATTATATATTATATATATATATATATATATATATATATATATATATATATATATATATATATAGGAGAGGGTTTAAATGAGAACGCTAAATATTGAGAGAACCGTGAGAACAAATGAATTTAATGTTGTGACTTCTTTTTTGATGTTGTATTTTAATTAGAATGAGGTTTGTATTAAAAAAATTCGGTTTTGATTGGTTTTTTTATTCGTTCTCACGGTTCTCACAATATTTAGCGTTCTCAAGATAACCCTCCCCTATATATATATATATATATATATATATATATATATATATATATTGTTTTCGAGAGACGGTAAATAGTAATTTTATTTTTATAATAATATATAGTTTTTTATTATTTTATTATTTAATATATTATAATAGTTTATTATTATATTACTTTTAATAATATATTTTTCTTTTTTTAAACATCTATTTCCTTTACCTTTTTTAATAATTGTTTTTTTTTTCTTTTTTAACATATATTAATTTATCGATTAATTTGATACTTCTTTAATAAGTAACGTTTATAACTTTTTTCTAAAAACTTAAGTACGTAGTTGTGCTTGAGTCCTTTCCTTGACATTGCGTTATAAGTTTTGTTAAAACGAGATTATACTCAAAATAAAGTATTTATTTGGTATCATAAAACGGTACGATATAAAAAAAATCTAGTAATTATCATTTGCTCGGTTTCGTCGCAACGCGCGATATAAAAAAAATCTAGTAATTAATAAATTTTACTGATAACATCATTATGTAACTTATTTAGTAAAATCAGACTAGAGTTATATTAGGATATGTGTTCATCATGGGCCTGCTGGCTAAGATATTTTGGGCTAAGTTATTGTGAGCTAGAAATCAATCAAATACTATCACAGATTAACTATTTAGCTGGGCTTCCTCCTGGCCCACTAAGAGACCGTCTGTCAAGGCAAATCAATTAGGAAACCGGATATTTCAAATATTCATCACTATTGAACATATTTACTTAGACCCTGGCGGTCTGATCATTAGTGTTTTAGTTATATATAACCTTCAAAGACAAGGATAAAAAGTGTTGAAGAATCAACACAGGCCTACTCAAAGGACAAATTAACGATATCAAAAGATTACCCGTTGCAACCGGGTTATTATGAGTGGTGGAACTAGCCCATTTAATCAGGGGTATCCCCCAACAAAAAAAAATTACCGTACAATCATACAATATTAAAAAAAAAAAAAGACAATAAATAAATAAAGTAAACAAATACCTAATAAATTTGGTTTTTTTTTTTTTTTTTCAAATACTAGAGTATCACAGATTAACTATTTAGCCGGGCTTCCTCCTGGCCCCCTAAGATAGAGGTGCACAAACCGGTTAATTTTAATAACCAGTTCGGTTAACCGGTTATACCGGTTAATTTGACTTTTTGAATTTAACCGGTTAATGCTTTAACCGGTTATTACTTTAACCAGTTATTTTTTTAACTGGTCCGGTTAATTACTTTAACCGGTTCGGTTAATTAACCGGTTATTTTCGGTTATTAACCGGTTTTTTTGTCTTTTTTTTGAATTTTTTGGTTATTTTTTCGGTTAACCGGTCTATCGGTTAAAAAAACCGGTTAATAACCGGTTACTATACTAAATACTTATAACCGGTTACTAACCTACGGTTAAAAATAACCACTAACCGGTTATTCCTAAATCGGTTATTAACCGGTTACGGTTTCGGTTAATAACCGGTTACGGTTAATTAACCGGTTATTTTGTGCACCTCTACCCTAAGAGACCGTCTGTCAAGGCAAATCAATTCGGAAACTCGGTTCGATCCCTTTGTATTCTTTCTTTCTTTTTAAATTTTATAATTCATTTACATATCATAATATTAATTCATAGATATTTAAAGTTCACTTTTCTTGAGAACAGTGGCGGCTTTCATTAAAACCGGATATTTCCATTTCAAATATTCATTATTATTGAACATATACATATTTACTTAGACTCTAGCGGTCTGATCATTAGTGTTTTAGTTATATATAACCTTCAAAGACGAGGATAAAAAGTGTTGAAGAATCAACACAGGCCTACTCAAAGAACAAAGGATATCAAAAGATTACCCGTTGCAACCGGGTTGTTACCAGTGGCGGAACTAGCTCATTAAATCAGAGGTATCCAAAAAAAAATTTTACGGTACAATCATACAATATTAAAAAAAAGATAATAAATAAATAAAGTAAACAAATACCTAATAGATTTGGTCTTCATTTTTTCATAGTTTGAAATCGTTCCATCACATCCTCATCTTTTACTTTATGAAAAAAAATCATTTTCGACCGCACAAACATGACATTGTTCAAAAAATTTCGGGCCCATTCGATTGCGTAAATCCGTCTTGATAATCTTCAATTTCGAAAAACATCTTTCAACGGTTGCGGTTGCAACCGGTAAAACCAAAGCTAGCTTCACTACCCGATAAACCAAAGGAAAATTATGTGTTCCCATTTCAACCATAAGACGCGCAAGATCACTTATTCTATTATATGGGTTTTATTAGTTATTACAATTTGGGTTTAATTATCATAGAACTAATTATTTGGGCTTTGTTACTAAACAGGTTTTGGGCTTAATGAATAATATCAAGTTTCATAATTTTCTCTTAGGGGTATCCTCGTATATGTTTTTGGGTATGCTATGTATAAAACAGGAAAAAAATTACACTGCGAATACGAATACGAATACAGGGTTGAGCCATAGCCCATGCTACGGCTCATTCTACATTGCTTCCGCCCCTGGTTGTTACCAATATGTCAAACCCGGCTATTTTGTGTAGTGTGGTTTACAAAACTAATCCAAATAAGCAAGTAATAATTGTACAAAGGTATCATCCAAGAAGAAACGAAGTCGAGAAACAAGATATTCAAGCCCTTCCTATACAAATCCGCATTTATATTGCTAATTGACATTCCCGTTCAGGTGAACCATTTTTTTTTTCTTTTTAACGTTTTTTTACCTGTCTCAAGTGAAGAGAGGATTTGGTTGAGAGCCTAATGAAGCATATATGGATCAGAATAAATGGGCCATGAGGCCCGTGTTCACCTCCTTACAGGCTTACACTACCATAATTGTAGTGAGTGCTGCCTATTCTCGGCCCAAACAAACTCTTGTCCTTCATGTAGTTTCAACATCAAAACAAACAATCATGTCAAACTATGATATAGGTGACGAGGTATGACCCGGACCGGCTGACCCGATCCGGTCATCACCTATTATTTTATTATAAATAATCAATCATATTTACGTTTATTCTAGAATGTTCCATTCTGCATGGATAAAATAAGTAACCGGATCTCCGATATTTTGGGAAGATCATGAAATCCCTAACTCACCGGATTATCTCCTAACATACAGGAAACCCTAATCATAAACTATAAATAGAGGTAAACATCAAAGGTATGGACACTCGGCTCTTACAAACTCTCTCCCTCTCTTTATACTCTTTACTCCCAAATTACCGAGACTTATTCTCACGCCGGAGGGTGGTTACAGGAATAACCTCATTCCTGTAACGAGTCCTAACAGTGTTCTGTTTTGCAGCCAACTGTTCGGACCACTAAGAGTCGAAGTATTCGTCGGAGCCTAACCGTTCAGGTCAGTGTTTCTTCATTGGCGCCATTCGTGGGACCAACGGTAGCACCAGACAACTTGTACCCAATGGCAAGCGGTCAGACCACGGCAACAACACCATCAAATCCGGCGATGACGACCAGCCCCCGCCATCCATGACAATCTCTACAGCTACTACAACTCCTGCATTACCATTATCAAACCTCTGGAAGGCTGGGTACAATCGGCTATCACGCCATAGTAAACTCATTCCAACCAATACGAGTGCACCCTCGGGAATCACCTGACACTCGGAGGGGTGCTGACTAAGCCTCTTGAATAAGGCATTCTCTATGTATGCATCAGCAGGAGGACCATCATCCCTCAATTTTTCCTTGGGACCCATCTCTCGCCAATGCATCTCCCCAGGGATGACGTTAGCGTCTATAAAGAAGATCTTCTTTTTCTAATCTTTATCCCTGGAACTTGAAGGAACGCTTCTCAAGCAAGAAATGCCTATATCCCGTCGATCAAAGGTGAAAAAAGGGATTTTCACACAAGAACGAAAAAAGCCCTAAATATTAAGATTTCAAGGATATGGCCTAGCCCTAAGCAATCGAATTCGAAGTGACGAAGTTTCGCCAATCCAAGGGGGTGTACCTAGGAGATGTGGATTTGATATTCATCAAGAACGGCCTTGCAGAATTTTGTAATGGGAAGCTGGAAGTTACAAAACTTGAAAAAATCACTGAACAGTGTGATTTTCCCCTGTTTCAGAGGAAACACTGTGTCCTTCTCCGATGGCAGCACCGGATGCCACTCTGGCTTAATATCGTACTCTCGAATGAGATTACTAAACGATATCGCCCCCCATTTGCAGTAAAGAACGTCAGAACTAGATTCCGCTTTAGAAGACTCGCCTATTTTGGGAGACATTGCAGACAACCAAGAAGTTGAAAGTAGCGAAATAAGAAAATGAAATGGTACGAATCCGTAATAGTGTGCCTATTTATGGAAAAAGTAGACAACCTTTTCAAATTCAAAAGGAAACAACAAATGAGATGGCGACGCGCGACCGTTCGGGGCGTGCACAACTGCCATCCTAATGATGACCAACTGACACACCTTTTCACATCACCGCCATATTCAAAAAGTGTTGTACTCCTACTTAAGAAATATGTACCTAAGGTGCATTTTGACTTTTTATTCTTTAAGTCCGACATCATGAAATTCATTTCATAACTTCGGACTAGGGGGACATGACGAGGTATGACCCGGACCGGCTGACCCAACCCGGTCATCACCTATTATTTTATTATAAATAATCAATCATATTCATGTTTATTCTAGAATGTTCCATTTCGCATGGATAAACTAAGTAACCGGATCTCCGATATTTTGGGAAGATCATGCAAATCCCTAACTCACCGGATTATCTCCTAACATACAGGAAACCCAAATCATAAACTATAAATAGAGGTAAACGTCAAAGGTATGGACATTCGGCTCTTACAAACTGTAACAACTCGCCCAAAATGTCCTAAAACGCTCCGTAAGTGAAAACCCGGACCCCTGAAACCCTAATGTTCATGAAAAACCAAGAAATTTAGAAATCTGGAATTCACGCGGGCCGCGTAAGATATAAGGGTAGTCTACGCGGGCCGCGACAGATCGAAAATCACCGGATATGCATGAAGGCCACGTGTCGTCACACGTGTCAAGACCACCGATGACTCAGCAACCTCCGATCCGATCCAAACTCCCTCGCGGGCCGCGTAAGCGTTCCTTTGAGTTTACGCGGGCCGCAACGCGCCCCATTTCCAGCCTATAAATGAGGAGTTCAAGTTCAGTTGATATTCGCTCAATTCTTTTCTTCTTTTAGCTTCTATTATAGCAAAATTATAGCTCGGGTATTATACTCTAAATCCCGAAACTCTGCCCGTTATTAGAGTAATAACTCTAGTCACTGGTACGATACTTTATCCGATCGATTGAAACCAATCCGATGGATGTTTAAGTACTGTACTTTGTCATTCGTCGTGAATCCGATGGATGTTTAAGTGCTGCCGATATACGGCTATACTTTGTCATTCATCGTGAGGGTTTTGATTTCGTGATTATCGTTAAAGTTGAATTGGGTTAATACACTAATACGAGTTCCATTTTTATCTAAAAAAATTAGAACTCATAACCAGGGAGATGCTAAAATAGAATAATTAGTAATTAAGTAATCTTACTAGTTAAATAAAACTTAGCGGTTAAGAAACCTTAATAGATAAGTTAAACTTAATCAGCTAAGTAAGATTAATTAATCAGTTAAGTAAGATTAAGTAAGTTAAGAATGATTAATTAATCAGTTAAGCAAGATTAATTAAGCTAAGCAAGATTAATTAAGCTAAGTAAGATTAATTAATCAGCTAAGTAAGATTTATTAAAAACCTAAATAGATATACATGAAAAATAGATATATATGGGGTAGATATTATCTAAGGATTATATTATCTAAAGAAAGTTTTATCTAGGGAAGGTTTTATCTAGGGAAGGTTTAACTGAGGAAGATAACACCTAGGGAAATTCTATATAGGGGTAAGACTTATCCCTTGGCTATAAATAGGAAGCTTAGGATTCTTTTTCCTTTGCTCATTCCTTCTATTCTTCTCTCTATACGTTGGTGTTCCAACCAATAATCACCAAAGCGATGTTTTGTCCGATCGATTCAGGAACCAACTAACGGATGCCAAAGTACTATACTTTGTGAGTTCGTTAAACGGATGCCAAAGTACTATACTTTGTGAGTTCGTTAAGGTTCGGATCTCGTGACCATCGTTAGGTTTGATATGGTTTAACACTAATACGTATTCCACTCTGTTAAACTAAATGTTTAACTACCTGAAACTCTACACCATACTCTTACAATCAAAATGGATGCTTAATCATCAGAAGATTCAGAACCATAAAGTAGATGCTTAGAATCAAGATGCTTGTTTAAACAAGACTATATGCTAACAAGGTGAGTCATTCTCTTTTTATCAATAATGTTTTACAATACTCCAAACATTTTTAAAAAGTTATAAATACAGGGATTAAGTCGTGGTTATCTTGAATCACTGGCTAGTGGGGTATTGTGCACATTACTAAGTTCTCACGGTTAGGCTAATAAATCCTAACAGTGATAATCATCACTACTTGGGGAGGGACCCAATAGTGGTATGACCATCGTCACCAGGAGGTGACACGACGCCAGATAAAAATAAGATAGAAGCCATTGTAATCGCTCTTTTGCTGTAATTTATAACAATGTGTCTTTTTGTACAAACTGAATGAACTCACCAGTATTTCCCGCTGACCAAATCTTTTTAAAACGCGTTTCAGGTAATTACAGTAGATCGGAATAAGAGTTGGATACGGCACCAAAAGGCTTACAGAAGTGGCTTAATTTATCAATTAAATTAAATTAAGAAAAGTTGTTTTATGTATTCGGGTTTATCCCATATTAAAGCTACCTTTCAAAACATGGTTTTATCCCATTTAATAAATAAAATCCGGTGTTTTCTAAACTCTGATATTTTTCCTAACTCACGGTCCTGATGAAATTTCCGCTGCAATGCTTTCTAAATAACCACCGGTACCACTAAACTGGTTCGCGGCTCCCGATTCCGTCCAGGGTGGGATCGGGGGTCGTGACAGAAGTGGTATCAGAGCCACTGATTTAAGCCAATAGGTGTTGTGATAATAATACCTAAGCTTAAATAAAAGAGTTAGGAAATTACTATTAACTGGTAGCACACATGATAGCATTTAGACTTGAACTTAAGAAAAGATGCCTTAATTAGTATAAGCTCCGAGATAAGCTAAATACTTGTATAAATAAAGTGTGAGGGGTTTTGGTATGCCGTGAGGATAATAACTAGAACGTTGCAAGTATAATAAATAAGCAATAACACTTGACCACTGTTATTTCTTATTTATTGGTACTACTTTGTTCTAGAATATGATCCGTCAGGTAAATACTAATTTCCTGCTTCCTTGTTGAAAGTCATAATGCACTTTCCAAATCATGATTTAAGAAAAATACTATTTATGGGAAATATAAATTTCTTCTCCGGCAAGACTGGGTATGGTGTAGCAGACTCTCCAGCTTGTCCGGATATAATGGGGTTACCTCTCCGGCGAGAACCGGATAAGACGGGGTATATAATATGTCAAACAAGTGACAAGATTTCCCTAAATAGTATCATGACCTGATATCTGACTTGTTTTTTGAAATAAGAATCTGTTAAATACATTGACCTTATGAAGGGTATGTATATTACAGCATTTGAAATATATGATTATATAGATATGTATATCTATAAGGAATTCCAAAAGTCAATTAAGAATAAAGCACAAGCATATGTGTCAATAATAAATCTAGATTTCTTTATCAGGAATCTCTTGCATATATCTATAATTCTAATATCAAACATTATTTCATTTGATCATCTGCCTTGTAACTCGTGCGACAATATAAACAAATGGAAACCCTTTAAGTTGGGACGCCATCAAAAGTATAAAGAATTTCCAATGCGTTACCATAAACTATTAATGTAAGTAAGAAGCATGTAAAGTTGTGCTAGTGCACAAGACAACACATGAAACTTAAATTATACGTCCACAGACGTCGAAGGATATCACACATGACTTTCAAGGCAAGGCCTTTTGAAAATATAATTGAGCATGACGACCCCAATGCGAATCCCGTCAGTGAAAGAATTTCTAATCAAAAAGCAGCACTTGGCCACGTGATCCTACAAACAACATGAATCTTGCTGAAGTACGATAGAACAAGATTTCACAACAATCGGTGCATAGTCTAATCCAATTCTTGACGCTGCAAAAGGAGTAACATACCTTTGCAATTCCCCTATTTCATTTTATTCGACATTCCCTGGTAATGTCACTTAACAACGGTTATCACACAAAATTTCCAGATAAAATTCTTAAATTCCTTTTGTTAAAATTCAGACCTCTGCACATAGTAAATAGACTTTTGCATTTTGTAGGTCCGGCTAGGGGAGGATCTAGTCGCCTAATCCTTGTGTACAAACCAACCCGGTTGTGCGGAATCCAACCGAGATAGCAAACCGAGATAGAACACGCAAATAATCAACACACAAGACTCAACGATTAACACCACTTGTATTAAACGTATGAAAGGTCCGGTTACAGCTCAATGTTTACAAATCAGTCCTGTAAACTCTCTAAGTGTGTGTGTGTTCTCTGCTAACTGTCATCTCTGTCTAACTGAACACAACACACGGGTATTTATACCCAAACACAGCAGGTCCGGTCGAAGGATCATGCAGACCGGTCGAAAGATCATCTTTCGACCAGGAACAGCTCGAAAGATCAACATGTACCACGAAAGATGGGATCTTTCGTGGTCCATCTATCGAAAGCTATCTATCGAGCTCATCATCGAAGGATATAAGTGATCCTTCGATGACACATCCTTCGAACCAAACAAATTACAAACATAATGTTGACTGTTTGGCCAAGTCAAACCGGAGGATGGTTGACTTGGTCAAACTTACAGACTAACAAAGACATCGTTTCGTAACAAGACAAAATACAGACAAAGTACAGACACAAGTGCACCAACAAACTCCCCCTTGGCTGTAGCTTTGTCTGGCTGTAGCTTTGTCTCGATCTTTGTGACTTCAAGTCTTTGACATCTTCTCAAGTCTTCAATGTCGGAGGATCTTGAAAGTCTTCACGTCTTGAAAGCAGAAAGTGTACCAACAAACTCCCCGTTTCGTGTAGGAAGTGTGTTGACAAACTCCCCCTTAACATAAGCTCCCCCTTGAGTTATGCTCGTGAAATACTTGTTCTTTATGAAGTGAGATCCTTGTGGTGTTGATGATGGTCAGCGGCAACTCGATCATCTTCATCATTTGAGTGCCTTCACGTCGTGTCTTCATCCCGAAGCTTGTCATCGACCATGTTCTCCTTGCCTTTAGAATCTGCACATGCAAGAAATCTAAACGCGTAATGAGAACAACCGCCTGGAATACAAAATAAACAAACGACACACGTGTGACCATTGTTTAAACAAACACCGTCCGACAGTTTGAAAGTTTAAAGTATTTTATCAATTTCAATTTTAACTTTCAAAACTTGCAAATTTCGACCGTTTATGAAGATTTAGTCGTTTTCGGTTTTCGTTCAGGTTTCAGGTAACGAAGACTCGAGCTCCAACATCGTACGATCGAAAATAAAATAGAAATAAAATCTTTTTGGCTTTTATAAGGTTTATATTAAAACACACATAAAATCTTTTTGGTATTTTTAATATTTCAAATGTAAAGACTGAAAGCAGTAAATAAATATATACAGACAATCTGTTTGCGAGTTTCGAGGGTAAGAGAATCATATCAGTGTACGGTCATGCCAAAACGCTCTTGTTGTTCAATTAGTTAACATTAAGATAAGCATCCTATAACAATTATCGGTATTGTTGTCCACTTAAGCTCAACTTATCAGATGTAATCATGGCAAGGGGATACGTTAAGGTATGATTTATACTTACCAACCGGTGTTCATCCACATCACGACACATTCCCGTATCAAGGTATGCACGAGAGTTCATCTTACCGGTGAGTATACCGATTATCATCTGTTTGACCGTATATGATGTGAGATTCTCACTTATTTGATTTGAAAACAAGCCCTATGTGATAGAATCACTTATTGATGAGGAACTTGATTTTCGATGCATGAGGGCACAGGAGCAAGTCCGTGAACAGGTCAGTACTTTCGTACAGCAGAGAGACGAACTTGACTCCCGGATAAATGTGATATATTATCACTTATTTGTTGGACATGTGATTGTTGATCACTTATTGAGGTCGTATGCAATATGTACACGTATGTATGGTATCATGGAAGATCTAGACTTGCGTCCCCGTTATTTTTCGGTAAAAGATACAACCATGATACCCAGATGATAAGCAGCATAAAGACCGAATATTTCAGAACCTCGGCAATCTCTCAAACGAAATTTCGGTACTAAGACCATATGCCAATGAATGGTTCCCACCTGGTCTTCAGTCGATTTAAGTTTATATCACCCTGCACACTTTAAAATGACTGTGAGCCTACCGATACATCTTATATAGAGCTGCTTATCGTTTTTCAGTTTAGGTTTAAAGAGGTTTAGACAGATCACCGATGTACTATCATTTTCTCTTTTGCTCGCCAGGAAACTCATTTTTGCTTTTCTATTGTTTTTGTGTTTTTAAAATTTTTCTATGTTTTTGGATTTTCAAATTTTGAAATTTTTACTCCCCCTAAAATCAATAAACTAAGACAAATTTAAAACACAAAGGTATTTACAAAAATGATTTTCCGATGTTGGTTTTAACTCATGTTTTACCTCAGTGCCCTTTACCAAAATTAAGTTAATCAGAAATGATTTATCGAATTTTGGAGAAAATGAGTTGGCACGTCGGTAAACGGTGTGGACCATGACAACATTGACGAGTTTCATATTGAAACAATCACGTGTGAGGTGATATTCGAGATCAACGTGTCTGGTCAAAGAGTGCTGTAGAGAGGATAAAAATTCATAAAGCAGCTTAAATATCGACAAGTATAGGAGAGATAAGAAATTTAAAACCGTATCCTGCAACTGCTTCGTGCATTGCCAGGAATCTGAGTGCTCTCCCAAACTGGATATCCACCCGGTGTGGATTTCAAAGTCGATTCTTTGTAGCTACTGAGAAGTCTCTTGACAGCAACAAGATCATAGACCTCTGGGTCCGGCTGGTCTTCCACATTTCACCAGCGAAGGTCTTTATCTTTCTCTTGAGAAGTAGTGTGCGGTTGTTCAATCCACGCCAAGGCATCTGCACACCCGGTTTGGTTTGATCAACAAACACATTTTCTTCAAACACACCGCGAAGAAATGTACACTGCACGTTCATCTTGTTGATTTTGAACTTCAAACGTGCTGCAGGTGCGTACTTTTCATTTGAATCTTTCCTGAGGACCCGATCAAAAACCATAACAACCAAATTTTTGGCACATATTTCATCTGGTCGAATTTTTCAACTTCATTCAACAACATTCTTTCATCAGACATTTTTGTCTTCTTTTCTCCTCTCTCCATCAAAGGGCAACAACATTCTCCTAAATGTAACAATATTTCGGAGCCGCATGTCGCCGATCTTGTGCATGGACGCTCCACTATCAACAATCCTAAGACTATTAATAGTTCCTCCTGGAACATCCTGCACACTCATTCAGAGATTAGTTGGAGAGGGGGACCCAAGCCTTCACAGACTTGGGTCGTCCGTCATCATCGAGGATTGTGACATCCATTTCCCGATGATTCGGAATTGATGTAGCTCCCCCTGAAACAATTTCCAATTTTGGTTTCCAAATCTGTTTTTGGTTTTCATGTTTAACATTTGATTCGACAGATTTTGTATGGACAACCTCTGGTTTTAAAACCTTTTCAATTTCTTTTCTTTGTTTCCTTTTCTGTTTCATTTCCCGTTGTTTAACAAGACGAGGGTCTGATTTTGACGAAACAGATCGCTTTCAGTAATTTCGTTCACGGGGATCATCTTCTTTGGCTTTTAATTTATGAAGATACGGACAATTTCGAATGATATGTCCAATTGTACCACATTCAAAACATGATCTTCGTTCTACAAACCCCGAAGAATCATGTGGTCGTCTTGCCAATGATGAACTGTGTGAACCCGAGGTACTAGGTTTTGAACTACTTGGTTCATTCCTTTTCATCACTGTTGCCTTTTGGACAAAATCTAAGTTAGATTGATTGGCAAACTTTTCAATTTTGTCCGTTCCCTTCGATTCCACAAAGTTCACATTCTTCTTCTTCCTCTGATTCGGCTTCCTTTGACTCTGAGTCGGTGCTTTACCTTTGGGTTTGGTATGATTTTGCTGTTTTTCCACTGTCGGTAATTTCTTATTCCCAAATTGTTTTCTAACTTCAGCCTTTGGGATAGGAGGACACTGTGTGACTGTAACATGTGGTCCTGTCTTTCCCAAAAACTTACTTGTAGAATTTTCAAAGACTTTACTGATTAAAGATTGATTAACATTTTTAATAGGAAAATCTTTGTCAGAATAGATTTTATCATCACCAACAAGAGTGTACAGCAAATCCACACTCTCCGACTCTTTTGCTGATGTGGACTCGGTTGGAACAGTCTTAGCAGGTTTTGTGGGAGGATCACATAGGATATGATTCTCAAGAGGTATGTCCTCTTCTTTGATTACTGCATCAGACTTTTCCGAATCAGTATCATCAGACTCATCATCAGAAGAATCAGTATCCTCAATCACAACTGGAGGATCCTGATTCGGTTCAGCAGTTACAAAGGTATCTGCTGACACATCTGAATCTGACGATACTTCTTTCTTGTATCCGAGCCCTGCTGCGAATTCCTCAACGTCCAAAGGAACAGATGGTTCAAAGTGAGTTCTATACTCCTCATCAGGCAGTGCATCGTAATTGTTTCTCACGGGTGGTGGACATTTCTTATAACCTATGCATGTGACATCCCGTTTTTCTTTCTGAACATCAATGATGTGATCCAACACATAGCTAGAACTCAAATAACTGTCTAACTTGAGTCGGATCGCCTCACTTTCTGTTTTAACACAAGCCATTTCCTTTTGCATTACCTCAAGACGAGTTATATACAAATTAATCTCAGTTTGTTTTCTGGAAACCATTTTTGTCAGCTCTGTTTTATCTTTCTTTAACGTTTCAATCATAGATTTAAAATTCTTTTCATGGTTTTCATAAAACATGTTGGCTTCTGTGCACTTAGAAAGATCCACTGTTAATTTCTGATTGTGGATGAATGTCACATCATATTTCTCTTGCAAAGCCTCGTGTTTGCTCTGCAACTCACACCACTTATCATTCAATGAAACATGTTTGTCTTGCAAGTCAAACAAACTAGCTTGTAAAGCATCATGTTTGGCTTGCAACCCAGACATGTTTGCTTCTAAATTAGCACATTTTCCACTCAATCTATCACAATTATCACAAATAACAGCAGTTGGTTCATCGACAGATACCTGACTTGAATCACTCTCAGATGTTGACCTTTCTGCATCAAAATCAACAACCTCCCTTGATGATTCATATTCAGATCCATCCTCGCTTGAACTTGAAGTTGTATCATCCTCAACTGAAGTTGAAACATCTTCATCTGAACTACTGTCATGTTCAGAACTGTCATTATTTCCCGAGGATTCACCATTTCTGGCATCTTTGACAACTTCAGCATACAACGCCGTTTTTGTCTGACTACAGTTCCTTGTATCAAGAGATGATGGTGCTACCGTAGAAGGATGGCACTGTGAGGCAACTGTTGGAGGAACTGGTTCAAGCGGATTTCCGTACATATCTGTTGTTCTGATAAGTCGTTGGCTTTGCTGTTGTGGTACTTGTTGAGGAACTGGTTCAAGCGGATTTCCATACATGTCTGTTTTTCGAGGGACTGGAACTTGTATTGGAGTGCCAAAACAATTTGTGATTGTGACAAACGCCGTTGGTCTTGAGGAAGCTATATCCGGAGACGGAGTACCAAAATAAATCTCTGTAAATAAAGCCTCACTGCTTCTATACTTGTTTTCTGTATCTGACGGAGTACCCCAGGCCGGATTCATTTTTTATCAAGAAAAATAAGAACCTGAAAATCACAACTTGTTAAGCATAAACAGATTAATGATCGAAAGATCAACACCTGTTCGAAGAATCAACAGTGTTCGAAAGATCACTGTTGAGTTTCGAACAATGTTTTTCGAAAGATTCTCCAACGAAGGATCCTTATCTTTCGAAAATGAACTGTAGACCGAAAGATGAACACGAAAGATGACTTCGAAAGACTCCCCAGTCGAAGGATCCTAGTCTTTCGAAAATGAGCAGAAGACCGAAAGATGTATGTTTCGAAAATATTCCTTGGAACGAAAGATAAGTCTCGCACTTCGAAGGATGCTCGAAGGATGACTATCTGTCGAACCTCCTTTGGTCGAAAGATGATCTTTCGACTTCGAAGGATATCTTTCGATCGGTTCTGACACAGTTGACAACGAGTGACAGGTTGGTGAAAAAGTTGACGGGTTGGTAAAAACTTTCGGCAGAAAGTATGTTCAGACCATATCTTTCAGGTCTGAATATGCAGGCTTTCACCAAACAGGTAATGATGTCCAATATTTTAATCAGTTTACAATTTCCAACACAAACAAACACTTTGTAATTCAAAATTTTTAAGATCAAAAGTGTAGTTTTATGAAGAACACTATGAAGACTTCAAGAACACTTATAAATTTTCGGAAAAAATTAAACTTCCAAACACAAGATTTTGCTAAAATGTTTAATGAAAACCAAAAACTAACATGAGAACATGATAAACAACAAGGTTTTCAACAAAACACCAAGCAAAAACAGCCCGGTTTTCCAGAAAATATAAACTCCAAACACCCGAAAAACACCCGAAAACACTCGGTTTTAACAAGGAGAAGAGCCAAGGCTCTGATACCACTTGTAGGTCCGGCTAGGGGAGGATCTAGTCGCCTAATCCTTGTGTACAAACCAACCCGGTTGTGCGGAATCCAACCGAGATAGCAAACCGAGATAGAACACGCAAATAATCAACACACAAGACTCAACGATTAACACCACTTGTATTAAACGTATGAAAGGTCCGGTTACAGCTCAATGTTTACAAATCAGTCCTGTAAACTCTCTAAGTGTGTGTGTGTTCTCTGCTAACTGTCATCTCTGTCTAACTGAACACAACACACGGGTATTTATACCCAAACACAGCAGGTCCGGTCGAAGGATCATGCAGACCGGTCGAAAGATCATCTTTCGACCAGGAACAGCTCGAAAGATCAACATGTACCACGAAAGATGGGATCTTTCGTGGTCCATCTATCGAAAGCTATCTATCGAGCTCATCATCGAAGGATATAAGTGATCCTTCGATGACACATCCTTCGAACCAAACAAATTACAAACATAATGTTGACTGTTTGGCCAAGTCAAACCGGAGGATGGTTGACTTGGTCAAACTTACAGACTAACAAAGACATCGTTTCGTAACAAGACAAAATACAGACAAAGTACAGACACAAGTGCACCAACACATTTCTACTCTCCTAATGGTCATCATGAGGGTTTCTTTCATAATCGCGAACATTTAATTGGTTGTTTCATTTCTTGGTAAATCCACACATGCACTGTTTGTTGCGAATGTGGTTAGTTTGAATTATGAAGACCATGGGAGGGCTTCATTCCAATTTGTTGTTTTATCAAAGCTCAAATATCGTTTCGCTATACTTGATCTTTGCATTGTAAACCGCGTTTCTTGCAAAATCGATGACTCTTTGATATCGAATCAATGAATTTCTTGAAAAACTCGATTTTCTTTTGAATGGTATACATGGTTTTTGTTGTAACCATGTCAGAACTTTCTTATTGATACATGAACTCGTTGTGTTTAAACCAAGTTCCATTGTTTGAACTTGCTCGCAATACGTATTCAATTCAAGGTCCCGTATGATAGATTAAGGTCATCATATTCGAATTAATCCCAACAAGCCCTTCAATTACTTTGAACCATAACAGGCTTGTTTGGTCTTCGACTTCATTAAATCATTTCTTTGATCACGATCACCTTGTGGTGACGTTTTCACAAAATTGAAGCTTGCGCTAATCTCATTTGCACACATCATATACGGATTTAATTATTTATTTTTATTGAATCCGCTTTGTTGGTTTATCCTATAAAAGCAATCTTAACACAATCGTGTGCTAAGATAATGATACACAAATTCATGTCATATTTCAGTGTATCTCTTAACGGTTCTTACAGCATCAATCGAGCCTTTCGTGATATTTATTGCTTAATTATCTTCAATCAAAAAACATTATTCAATTGTTTCAATTTCAATCGAAAATCCTACTAGATTTGTTTGAAACAAACATTCGGACTTACTTCATTTGATTTAAAACACGGTGAACTCGTCCAGTCACCGCTATTATTATTTCGATCACTACGACACCTTGTGACGTCGGTATAGACTTGTAGCTTGAGCTAATCTATATATATATACCTTTCGCTTGACTCATCCTTGAAAGTGGTCTTAATACAACTATGTGTTAAGACAATGATACACTAAACACCGTTGTATATAGGTGTATCCTTGTAATTCGATAAATGTCAACCCGTTGATTTTTCTCATATCATAATTCAATCATTGACAAATCATTTTCGTACTTCTATTTCATTCAAGCTTGTTGATTCGGAGACTTCCTCAGTTGACAATCAAAGTAAGTTTTCTGTTGACAGTGAATTCTATTGTTTCTAAAAATCATTCACAACTTGTAAACATTCACATCTATTGATCATATATCTTTTTGACTTAAACCTAATCACCTTGGAAACTATATCATTTCATCTCATTCATTTGACATCAACTTCTTGAACTAATTCAGTTGACCCATTGAGCCCTATTTACTGTAAAACACGTATTCATCTTAAAACTATTTTTTTATTGACTAAAACGTGACATAACTCTAAAAGAGATATCGTAGCCCAAATCTCGAGGACGAGATTTAAAACAAGGTGGGGAGGATGTAACGACTCGCCCAAAAATGTCCTAAAACGCTCCGTAAGTGAAAACCCGGACCCCTGAAACCCTAATGTTCATGAAAAACCAAGAAATTTAGAAATCTGGAATTCACTCGGGCCGCGTAAGACATAAGGGTAGTCTACGCGGGCCGCGACAGATCGAAAATCACCGGATATGCATGAAGGCCACGTGTCGTCACACGTGTCAAGACCACCGATGACTCAGCAACCTCCGATCTGATCCAAACTCCTCGCGGGCCGCGTAAACGTTCCTTTGAGTTTACGCGGGCCGCGACGCGCCCCATTTCCAACCTATAAATGAGGAGTTCAAGTTCAGTTGATATTCGCTCAATTCTTTTCTTCTTTTAGCTTCTATTATAGCAAAATTATAGCTCGGGTATTATACTCTAAATCCCGAAACTCTGCCCGTTATTAGAGTAATAACTCTAGTCACTGGTACGATACTTTATCCGATCGATTGAAACCAATCCGATGTATGTTTAAGTACTGTACTTTGTCATTCGTCGTGAATCCGATGGATGTTTAAGTGCTGCCGATATACGGCTATACTTTGTCATTCATCGTGAGGGTTTTGATTTCGTGATTATCGTTAAAGTTGAATTGGGTAAATACACTAATACGAATTCCATTTTTATCTAAAAAAATTAGAACTCATAACCAGGGATAGAATAATTAGTAATTAAGTAATCTTACTAGTTAAATAAAACTTAGCGGTTAAGAAACCTTAATAGACAAGTTAAACTTAATCAGCTAAGTAAGATTAATTAATCAGTTAAGTAAGATTAAGTAAGTTAAGTATGATTAATTAATCAGTTAAGCAAGATTAATTAAGCTAAGCAAGATTAATTAAGCTAAGTAAGATTAATTAATCAACTAAGTAAGATTTATTAAAAACCTAAATAGATATACATGAAAAATAGATATATATGGGGTAGATATTATCTAAGGAAGATATTATATAAGGAAAGTTTTATTTAGGGAAGGTTTAACTGAGGAAGATAACACATAGGGAAATTCTATATAGGGGTAAGACTTATCCCTTGGTTATAAATAGGAAGCTTAGGATTCGTTTTCCTTTGCTCATTCCTTCTATTCTTCTCTCTATACGTTGGTGTTCCAACCAAAAATCACCAAAGCGATGTTCTGTCCGATCGATTCAGGAACCAACTAACGGATGCCAAAGTACTATACTTTGTGAGTTCGTTAAACGGATGCCAAAGTACTATACTTTGTGAGTTCGTTAAACGGATGCCAAAGTACTATACTTTGTGAGTTCGTTAAGGTTCGGATCTCGTGACCATCGTTAGGTTTGATATGGTTTAACACTAATACGATTCCACTCTGTTAAACTAAATGTTTAACTACCCGAAACTCTACACCATACTCTTACAATCAAAATGGATGCTTAATCATCAGAAGATTCAGAACCATAAAGTAGATGCTTAGAATCAAGATGCTTGTTTAAACAAGACTATATGCTAACAAGGTGAGTCATTCTCTTTTTATCAATAATGTTTTACAATACTCCAAACATTTTCAAAAAGTTATAAATACAGGGATTAAGTCGTGGTTATCTTGAATCACTGGCTAGTGGGGTATTGTGCACATTACTAAGTTCTCACGGTTAGGCTAATAAATCCTAACAGTGATAATCATCACTACTTGGGGAGGGACCCAATAGTGGTATGACCATCGTCACCAGGAGGTGACACGGCGCCAGATAAAAATAAGATAGAAGCCATTGTAATCGCTCTTATGCTGTAATTTATAACAATGTGTCTTTTTGTACAAAATGAATGAACTCACCAGTATTTCTCGCTGACCAAATCTTTTTAAATCGCGTTTCAGGTAATTACAGTAGATCGGAATAAGAGTTGGATACGACACCAAAAGGCTTACAGAAGTGGCTTAATTTATCAATTAACTTAAATTAAGAAAAGTTGTTTTATGTATTCGGGCTTATCCCATATTAAAGCTACCTTTCAAAACATGGTTTTATCCCATTTAATAAATAAAATCCGGTGTTTTCTAAACTCTGATATTTTCCTAACTCACGCTCCTGATGAAATTTCCGCTGCAATGCTTTCTAAATAACCACCGGTACCACTAAACTGGTTCGCGGCTCCCGATTCCGTCCAGGGTGGGATCGGGGGTCGTGACACAAACTCTCTCCCTCTCTTTATACTCTTTTACTCCCAAATTACCGAGACTTATTCTCACGCCGGAGGGTGGTTACAGGAATAACCCTATTCCTATAACGAGTCCTAACGGTGTTCTGTTTTGCAGCTAGCTGTTCGGACCACTAAGAGTCGAAGTATTCATTGGAGACTAATCGTTCAGGTCAGTGTTTCTTCAATAGGCAATATACATTTTATGATAATCTAAATACATTTGCTTTAGTCAAATGAAAAAAACACCCTTCACATCCAAGCTTCACTCTAATAGTTAAAGGTTGACGGTTAAACCTGGCCCATAAAATGTTACACCTCAGGGGGTTAGTTACATGATCTGAACAACATGAATGGATACCCTTCGAGTTACTACCAAGAGAATTACATCTATTTTCTAGGACGTAATGTTATCAATATGACAATATATACAGACTAATCTAGGGTTAGGAAAACTTAATCCCCAAGTTAGGCCCAAGCCCACATAGAGATAACTTGGGCCGGCTAAATTAAAATCCTAATTTAACTGCCAACTAAAGACGTGTCGGCCGACCCAAGGCTAGGGTCGGCCGCCCTCCCTTAGTCAGGACTCTACACCAATTCACCCAACAATCTCCCACTTGGAGGCTAGAACAAGCTCAATAGTCTTCAAAATTTGTACATTTTGTAAGCTTTCTTTACCACTAGTTGCTGTAGCCTTCTCAACAATTAACCTGAAGGCACATTGAAGCTCCCACTAAGCGTCAACTCATCAGTTACAACCTGCGACTCATTCTCTATCCATGTTGGCTTCTTGCTTAAATAAACTCCCGGATCTTGAAAAATCTTGAGAATACACACTCTCCAATACTAGCAATAAATACTGAATCGCCTCCTGAGAAGCTGTGATAAGCATATCGTCGATCATTCCATTGGATAAAGAGCTGGACGAATCGGATGACGAGTGAAGTGACATTTTTTTAAATGATTGGAGAGAGTTTGTGTGTTTTAGTGAGTGATTTTGTGATTAGTTTATTTTAAATATATGTAATAAGGTTTTAAGGTTTTTTTATTCAATTTGACCATTGATCAACACGGTTATATTTCAAAATACACATTGAAATCATACAACGGCGCCCGTTACTGGCTTGGCGAATTGACCCATAGCGCCCCCTCCCCTAGCGCCTGGGAAATGGGGGAGGGGCGCCAAATGGCGCTATATTGGATGATTTGGAAAGGGGGGCGAGACCACACCGTACAACCTAATAAACTAAACCTTTATTGTGACACGTGTCAATTAGATTAGATTGGGTAGTGTGGCTTAGCGCCCCCTGCCATCTCACCCTCTTTGGTGCCCCTTCCCCATTTCCTGGGCGCTATGGGGGCGTTATGGGCAATTTTGTTACCACAATGGCGAGCGTTATGGGCAATTTCGTCATGTGGGACCCATTCATTTCCACCAATCAGATTTTCTCCTTTTCTATTTCCTTTATTTTTCTTTTTTATATTGTTTAAAAAAGGCTTAAAAGGGACGTTTTCCCAATGTTTTAAAATCCGGTTTTTTAATCATACCGGATTAGGTACAAAAATGGTTTAACCAGTTGAACCGAGTTGTACCGGGCAGTTCAATCGGGTTGATTGTTAACTGTATAATTCCATAAATTACAACATCAACTCAAAAAATAATCCAAATTGGATGAAGATGTAAATTTGGAACAAATGATGGAGTGATGAAAGTCGAAAACAAGTCACGAATGATGGAGTGGAGTGATGAAGCAAATTTTGAATTTTGATCGATGAAGATAAAATATTAAAAGTAGTTAGGTTAAAGTTGAGAGTAAATATGGAGATGGGCCGATAAAAAGTAAAATCCTAACCCAAAAACAGACCTGAGCCCGTACCGGTATAACGTTCAAACCGGTATACCGGATTTTACCGGCGGTACAAAGTTGATGCTGTTTCTCCTACTTACCGGGGTGTTTCGGACCGAATTTACATCAAAAAACGGTAATACCGGTATTACCGGCCGGTTTTTAAAACATTGGTTTTTCCGCACCATACATGTTAATCATAAAGCCCCTCGCTTATATAAAGTATACGTGACACTGATATGACGTGTTTATACCACACCATACAGAAGCTCATATGGTGATTTTCCCGCTACCCATAAACAAACAATTAAAACAAATTAAGATATGAAAGTTGAATTTAATTTCCGTTAAGACCGAGGGGTATGGGGCTCGACCGCTGTCCGGCGCCGTCCAGGTGGGTCGTCCCACACCGGCCCCTTGTGGCCCGTCGCGTCCTCAGCGGCTTCTCCCCGACGATGGAGACGAGCCAGATGAATGGTGGGCCCCTTCAATAATGCCGTTACAACGGCTAGTTTTTAAAAAAAAAATTCATTAATTTAAATCCTATATAAATACCCACACCATTTAACCATTTTTATACAAATAATCACCCACTTTCTCCAAACATCTCTCTTTACACACCATTTTTATACAAAAAATCTTCTCTAAAAAATACACCATGGCATCTTCCTCTTCATCGGGTTCGACGGACACCATGGAAGCCGTAAAATATTTTATAAACAAGGTGGTAGAGGCGACACAAGTAATTTTGGAAGAAGAAGAGAAGGAGGAGGTTTCGTCACAACCACGAAACAGGAACCCACACATCGAGCGAGACCGAGAAAGTTAGTGATATTTTTATTCTTATTTTTTAATTTTTAGGTTTTTAGTCTTATTTTTTTAATTATAAGTTGTATATATATTTTGTCATCTTGTAGGTTCTAACCAAAGATTATTCGCCGATTACTTTGCCGACGAGCCGTTGTACTCGGAGGCTATTTTTAGACGACGTTTCAGAATGAGTCGTCGACTTTTCTTACGTATTGCCGACGATTTAGCCGCTTATCACCCGTTTTTTACCTTGCGACCCGATGCTAGAGGCAAAATGAGCTTCACCACCTTACAGAAATGCACTGCGGCGATTCGTCAACTAGCTTATGGGACGGCAGCCGATGCTTGGGACGAATACTTAAAGATGTCCGAAAGAACTGCTAGAGAATGTTTATACAAGTTTTGCAAATTTGTGGTGAGGCTCTACAGCCAAAAATATTTGCGAAAACCGAATTACAATGACGTCCAACAGTTGTATAACAAGTTCTTTTAATTCTAGGTGTCCTTTCCATCTATTACAACCTTTTTGAGAGTTTTTTCTCATATTAATGTTGGTGAAAAAAGTATTTATCAAAATAGTGTGGTTAGAAAAATATTTACTAAAATGGTATTTTTAAAAAATTATTTGTTTTTCACTCCTAACCTTATTGGATTAATCCAATTCATTAAAACAATTTTGATTTATCCTAGTATTTGGTCTCTCACATAACTTTTTTTAAGAATCTTAAAGAAAACTATTTTTTTTAATAAAATCTACTTAAAAACACTTGTTTTAAAATTCTAAATTTATGTAGTTGATAAAAAACCTTCGTGTGGTTCGACTAACTTTAGTTATACCCTGATAATTAAATATTTATTAAAAAACCGAAAATATACTAAATCTAAAAACTTAAAATTACAGACCATTGTAATAGTTCCCCTAGCTTATGTTTCTTTATATAAATAATACGATACTTGGATATATTTTTCTCTCCAACTAAATGCATTAGTTAAAGATATGTATTTCGTGTCACAACACACCTAGGAGTTAGTAGGTTCGAATAACCCACTTAAAATAAACTTTTTTTTAACTAAAACCTACTTGGAAAAAATAGGATTTGTTGTAAAAATTTGTATTTACTGTTTGTTTTCAACAATCTCAGTTATACCCTCTTAAATTTTTTATGAAAAAAAATATACCTGTTTTATTTATAGCATGTATTAACGAATGAGGTAAGGATTAAATTTGAACCTACCAATTCATTCGTTTATTCGAGAACTTTATTTAAAGAATATGCATACAACGGAATGGATTATTAAAAAAATATAAATTAATGTTTAAAAAAGTAAGTTACTACACTGTGTTATGTATAAAAAACATAATCAAACGGAGTTTCAACAATATATGTATATAGATAATAGATTTGAGTGATTTTCAGGTTCTTTTTAATCAAATACACAATTTTAATGTATAATTGGAGTTATTAGGATTACCGTTATTGCATTAAATATAGACTTTTAGATTTTTAAAGAATTAAATATATTTTTAGAATAAGTTTTTTTAAAGAAGGTTTTATAAAAAAAGATTTATAATTTTTTTGTAAGATACTTGATAATAAATAAGTTAGTGAGCGATCCAATAACATGATTAAATCAATAATTATTTAAAGAATCGGATTTATCCAATAAGGTTAGGAATGAAAAAGAAACAAACCTTAAAAACACTATTTTGGTAAATATTTTTATATCATCACTATTACTGTAAATATTTTTACCACCAACACTATTATAGGAAAAAACTCCTGTTTTTAGTTTTCGAAAATAAAGTTGACTTGTCAAATAATTTTTTCATCAACAATGCTTCCAATATCAAATTTTAAATCGATTTTATTGTTAAATACCAAAATTTAATTTAGTACCAATCCATATTTCTAAATGTATATCTATATCCTTTACACTATATAAGCATTCACATTCTACTCATCAAATTTTCCTATATCTTTAATATTGAAAAAAAAATATACTTAAATACACCATTTCTCTGCCCCACCCCTATATTTATAAAAATTGTTATAGTAGTTTTTCATATATAAAAAGCTACTGTTCTGTAACACTCTATCCTGTTATTACCGAATAACTTAATAATTCACATAATTAGGTCCCAAAATTTTTTAAAAGATTATCAAACATGTTTAGGGTGACTAACAACCCAGACAAACTGACATAACAATTTATTACATCGATAAATTACAGACGAAACAACAAGGTTTATTACACCAAAACTTTGTCGCGCATGATCATACTTAAACTTTCCAGAAAGGATGCTCCCGCGGAATTGGCAGTTTTGGAGTGTTCGATTACCCGCATGCTTGGTCGTCCGTCCGTCCATTAGAAAACCTATCATAAACACTAAAAGCTATTAGTGTTTAAGTTAAACGGTCAACGCGATCTAAAACAACAAAGAAAACAAGTAATCCTAAAACAGTGTCCTGTTGCACCACGCAACAGGACACACATGCTCCTTCGCGTGGCGCGAAGAAGGTCAGTTTCCAGCAAGTTTTTGAAACTGGCGGCTTTAACCCTTGCACGGAATTATGCCAGAAGTTCACAGTTTTTGCACCGAACTTGACCTAACTTCAAGTTTACCATTTTTAAATCTTTCCCCCATAATTTGGGTTCAAACCCTTATTCGAACCCGCTTTAGACATGTGTAAACGCTTTAATTTGGGTTGCGTTTTATCAAAAACTCCTTGAATAAAGATTAAAAAAAAACTAGCCAACCTCTTAAATCTTGTTATTTTGTAATATTTAGCTTATTACTGTACTATAGTGATTGCTGCAATTGTTATGGTCAATCTTTTAATCTTTTTATATGTTGTTGGTGCATATTCTTGCTGGAAGCCATTAGTGGAGTAAGTAGCCATTAAAACTTGTGCATTATTATAATATTTGGGCAAAAGAAAAATAGCCTTATCGTACAAAAACGTACGAAAAGAATGAAAAGCTAAAAAAATCGGTGACATTTTCATAATTATTTACTGGTACAGTAATTATCATGGTACAGTAATTATCAAAATTACTCTACAAATGGTCTTGTAGGGTAATTTTGTAAAATGACCTTGTAGGGTAATTTTATAGAGTATCATAATTACTCTACAAATGATCTTGTATGATAATTTTGATCTTGTAGGGTAATTTTAATCCTGTAGGGTAATTATGAGTAAAATAATTACGAAAACGTCACCGTTTTTTTTTTTTTTTTGCCTTTTCATGCATTTCGTACGTTTTGTACGATGTACGATAAAGCTATTGATTATAACGATGATGGCAATATTTGGAGATTAAAACATAAGAAAACGAATTTGGTTTTTCCTCTGGACAATCACGTGGGTGTAATAAGTAGTTGCATGAGCATCTAAAGGGTTGTCAATCAAAACCACTTAACTGACCAACAACTTCACCAAAATTGACTAAAATTGACTTTTAGTTGGCTAAGGTTTTTGCAAATCAGACACACTTAACCACTTAATTTGTGGATTAAGAAACAAGCGACCATAGGATTTTGTCAATTGAACTAAGATTGACCTTAAATTTTTCAGATTGACCATCCGTGGTACTTTTAGGTAGTTTTCGTTTCATAGAATGTGATTAAATTGAAATTGGAATTTAAACATTCTAACAGGAATAGGAATTGGACAATCATGCGTGTTGTTGTATTTCCACTCTTGTTGTATTTCAAGCAATCGTCTTCGTCTAATGATAGGCTGGCATGTAGCATCTCTTCTTCATTAACGAGACTTCTTCATAAAGCTTCACTAGAGGTAACTTGCTTCAGTGGCAAGTTCCTTTAATCTTCATAAATTGGTAACTTGCCATCATAGGCAAGTTCCATAATCCTCGTTAATGGTAACTTGCCATCAGAGGCAAATTCCATTAATTCTTCATCACTTATAAGTTACCATCAGAGTTACAAGTGCCATCCGACGCAACTAGTAACACCTCCAAGGGTTCCTTCATCGACAAGTCTTTTTCATTAGCAACAAAACCTTATTAGTGACTAGTCTTCATCAGTGATAACCTGTTGTCAATTATAAGGCATCCTCAGTTAACAGCCTTAATAAACGAATTATTATTTAATTCAAAGATACAGGCGTTTTTACAAACAAATGAAAATAATTAAAGCTGCTAAAACTGGGGACAACCTTGAGTTCAAAATCGGAGCTCTAGATGGTGAGTTTGGGTCTCAAGAGTCGGGAAAGCCCACCCATCGCATCTGTCCAAGCGTGTCGCTCACTGTGACGTGTATGTCCATTAGTTATCCTGTATAACTCCAAACGTAATGAAAGTTATGCCCTTTTTAGTTTGAACCATTTTCTAGCTTACTTCCGTGTGTGTCTAGTTGCTCCAAATACAAGTCTACTAAATCATGGATCAACTCTGTATCACCACCAACGTAAAGATTAAGCATCATTTGGTACCTTTAACATTCCATCCCAGTAAACAAGAGCATATGAAAAATTGCAACATTTGTATTACTTCACTTTTTATTACCTTTTTTAAGATGTAAAGTTACCCGAAAAGTATTTTCAATGATATTATCCTAGTAAAAGAAAAACTAGACTATCATTGAAGTGATACTTCTTTTGTTGACATGCTAACTATGGATAAAAAAGTTTTATAATATTGGACGAAAAAAGCTTTGGGTTGACCCAACCCGTTCCATTTTGAGCCTTTGAATTACTACTAGTAACCATGTTGATTATTTAAAGGCCCGGTTAAGTCAACGTATGCGAAGTTGATAAAGATTTGATATTGCATACCACTGGAACTGCATGGTAGAGTCTTGAGAGTTTCGTTAAAATCTGCATGAAAATTCTGCATCTTCTCTGGGATTTCTTCACCCACACTCTTTGCAAATTCTACAACATTTGTGTCTTTTCCAGCAAGTATGAAATTTAGTATTATATGTATTTTGGGTGTGTGCTGTTGATTTGCAGAAACCTTGATAGAATGTCTTCTTTCTTCAACTGCACTCAAGGGTCAAACAACATACTTTGACTTTAGCGACCAAATCAATTGCTTTTCAAATTAATTTTAACAAGAATATAATCAAAACACATATGACGTATCCCCTTCTAAACACTTTACAAAATGTTCAGATTACTATTATAAATAGTATATATTTCTTTTGTAATCATAGTTAAAACATTAACTAGCAATATGGTTAAAAGAAAATTATAATATTTGCACGTGAACAGATCAATCCAACCTTACCCGACCCGTTTCAATGCTACAAAAAAAGTTAACCAACTTTTTTAAGCCGGACTTGTTTTGACTCGTTACCCGACCCACCTGTAATTTTTTATGGGAAAAAGGTATCCACTTACCAGGTTACTACTGTGAATGTTCCATCACCTTGAAGAACCTTTAGGATGTAATGGTTATATGTCCCTGCAACATTTAGTTGTAATGCATAAGATATTCGGTTGGCCTACTAAATTGAAACTTCTGATCTAAGATAATGAGGAAAATGTTTGACTTACATGTTTTGCAAAATCAAATCAGTTGACGTAATTTCCATGTTGAAACTGAACCATTGAACAAACTCAATGCACCAACCTGCAAAAAGGATAATGAAAATGGCTAAGAAAAAGGAAAAACAACATACGAAACTGAAAGTCAACTTGATATAAATATTAATAACATGTCTAACTGAAATAAAACTTAACTAAGAAAAAAAGAAATCAGGGTAATAAACAAAAAATTAAAAGTGATAGAAATACCAATTATTAAGATCTGTTGTGTCAAAATCGACTTCCATCATTCCAATTAGATGCAGGGGATGTGAGAGATGAGGGGCCAGTAGCGGGAGCCTCTTCCATTACACCTTTCTTTCAATTTTGGGCATTCGTCAATTATCAAACTCAAAAGGGAATCTAACAGCGCCTCTGGTAGATCGTTCACCTTTGGACACATTCGAATGCTAAGATGTTGAAGGGATTTGAGGTGTTGGAGTCCAGTTGAAAGTGATTCCAGTTCATCAAAACCATGTATTTCAAGTTCAGTAAGAGACGAAGGAAGAAGATGTGACAACTGACTAAAATCACACACATCGGGTTCAAAACGTAACTTTAAGTGAGCAAGCGATGTTGGAAAATTCAGATCCCCCCACTCTGACATGGGCTTCTTCAACCGCCCTATTTCAAGAGAACACAATTTGGGAGGCGAACGCCCATGATGAGTGGAAATATCTATACCTGGACAACTTACAATCGTCAGATCTTTTAACAAGGTGAGATTCGATAGCTCAGGTAATGACTCTAGCCTATGACAACCTTGTATTGACAAATTGGTGAGGTTTGATAGTTGAAGGTCAGGAAGTGACACAATATGGGGACAAGCTACTATACGCAAGCAGGTGAGGTGAGTGGAGTTACTCAATTGACTGATTGATCTTAGATTTTGCCAACAAAAAATATCTGCGGTTTCAAGAATTGGCATGCTTGTGTTGTTGATCTTTCCCTCAAGTATATCACATTTGCTTATACGAAGTGATTTGAGCTTCTGCCCTCCTTCTTTTGGGAAGGAGACATCTGTAACTGAACAACAGTAAATATCCAAAACCTCAATGCTATTTGGACAACATAAACGCTTTATGCTTTCACAAAAACCTACTTCCAATGTTCTAAGAGATAATAGGGAGCTGTTCCCAAAATTGTCCTCCTCTTTCTCTCCTAAACTTACCAAACCTGAACATTGACATAAACTCAATTCCTTTAAATTCATAAGGAACTTACTTGCCTCTGTTTCTGATTCCCACAAGTACTTTATTTCATTACACAAAATGATACTTAATCCTTCAACTTTCCCAAGATACTCAATAACACCTCTCCACGACTTATCTGTAAGCCCTGAGATAGAGCTTACGCTCAACCAAGTAATTGAACAAGCTCCTTGAACAATACTTCTCAACACACCATCATCACAGCCACCTATTACAAGAACCTTGAGTGAAGGCAGTGCTTGAACTGAGACATTAATCAATTTGGGACATTGTTTTATATGAAGCTCTTTAAGGCACGTAAACACTGCAGCTGAACCCCTATTTTTAGTTGACCACCCCTCCCATCCAGACATATCTTCAAATGTTAGAACTTCAAGTGAACGGAAGGCATTAACATCACTCCCACTTAACTCTGGCCCTATGATTTTAACCTCGTCCATGCCTTGAATAAGCAACTCCTTAAGTGCAGGTAGCAACCCAAATGGAGGTAGAGATGTGCATTTTCTACAACCACGTATAGACACATTAACCAACTTATGAAAAGAGGGATCACCAACCCAATTTGAAAGTTTTGTTCCCCCGTATGACACGACTGAAAGCTCTTTCAATGAATCACTATTGGGCTCCAGCTCATTGAGAACCTCCTCTTCAAGTGTACCCATTCGAGAAACATCAAACACATCAACCCATTGAAGCTCTAGTCTAGTAATCTTTTTTAGAGATAAGTTTGCATCCCGTGCATGCTTTGCACATTGCACTCTGTGCAATCCTTTAATGGAAACTTCCCCATGGAGATTTCTAAATCCCTTGAGCTCATTTATTGCAAAGCCATCATCTCCTTCAATGATGATCTTGGTGAGAGTCTGTAGGCTTTCTAACTCACCAATCCCTAGTGGCAGCTTCTCCAAAATCGTAGTTCTCCGTATGTCAAAATGTCGTAACTTTTTAAGCTTTAAGAAGCTTTTAGGCAGCTTAGTTAATCCCCAACACCCAAAAACAATCAATGTCTGTAAATTATAAAGGTTGCCAACATTCTCCGGTAACTCTTTTATGTTTGTTTGAGATAAATTAAGATACCGCAAGTGTTTCAAAGCACCAATGAACTCTGGTACCTCGCTTATCTTATAACAACTCAAAGAAAGAACTCTTAACAATGTTAACTCTGGAAGTATGTCGACCAAAATCTTAGAGGATAAGTAAAAATTGTCCCAACCTTTATCCACACCGAGAGATACTACTAAAAGTGTTCTCAAGCTTTTGGCACTTTTGAATGCCTCAAACTTATGGTAACCTACATACTTCTCACGAGTAAATGACATATGCCGATACTTTGCCAAATCTTCCGTCCTTGTTTTCATATGATTGTCAAACCTTAGAAAAAATTCTCCGGCAACAAACGTAGCCAAGTCATTCATCAGATCATGCATGATAAACAATGATTTATCATTAGGTGCATGTTGGAAAAATGACCTTGATAACAAAATTTCAAAATATTCATGGCCCAAGCGTTCTGGTGACTTGGTTGCATTTGATGGGCTCAAAAACCCTTCGGCCATCCACAATAATACCAACTCGTCCTTGTCAAACAAATAGTCCTTTGGGAACAAGGAGCAGTATGCAAACAATTGCTTCAAATCTGCAAAAAGATCGTGGTAGCTAAGCCTAAGAGCCGGAACAATCTTATCACTATTTTCTAAATTCCATATCTCACTGTTCAACACGTCTTCCCAGTCTTCTACATTTGTTCTTGTTCCCAATAGCCTTCCAATTGCCTTCAAAGCCAAAGGCAAACCAGCACACTTTTTCACAATACCTTCACCATATGGTTTAAGTGTCGTGTGTGAATTGAAGTTCTCAACGCCTAAAGCATGTAGAGCAAATAAAGATAGACCATCTTCATGTGACAAGCTCTTAAGACAGTCTAGATGACCAAAACGTAGCTTTTTGAGCAATTCTTCTTTGCGAGTTGTCATGATTATCCTACTTCCAGGGGCACATGAACGAAATGGGCGCACTAGCTTTTCCCAATCGTCATCATCTTCATGCCACACATCATCAAGTACTAGTAGAAATCGTTTGTTCTTTAATTTCTCTATGAGAGCCATTTGCAGCTGATTTAAATCTTTATATTCCTTGCTTTCTTTAGTCATAGATTGAAGGATGATATCACTTATCTTAAATATATCAAAATCATCAGAAACACAAACCCATATCTTGGTTTCAAAGTGTTTCTGCACCTTAGCATCATTATACAAAAGTCTAGCTAGAGTGGTCTTGCCAACCCCACCCATACCAACTATGGGTACTATGCTAAAACTTTCCTTAGATGACCCATCATCCACTAACAACTTGTTCAACAATTTCCCTTTCTCAACTTCTCTTCCAATAACACTTGACCCATCTGGCAAAGAGGTTTCATTTCTTCTACTAGTAATAACTTTTGGCTTTTCACCTATCACAACCAACCCTGGATTTTGTTTTTCTAGATCCTGTAACCTCTTGGTAATACTATCTAACTTGGGAGACAACCTATGAGTCAGTGAGAATTTTGTGCAGCAAGTTGGTATGAGCTTTATTACCATGCTGGTGCTTGCTCCAGGTTCTTGCAGGGTGAGCTCACGATGCATATCTTCTGTAGCCACATCGTCGAGTACGTCATCGATATCGTAAGCCAAATGTTGGAGACCATTCAGCCATGACGCGACAGTTTTATTGTTCACTTCCTTCTGAGAGGCATCATGAAGCAGATCTTGGATTCTGGACAACGTGCTCTTCAACTCCTTCAGCTCGCTGTGAATTCCCTGAGAGCGAGCAATTCGCTTGAAGGCTTCATCAGTCATCTTCTCAGCAACCACTTTGACGAGTTCAATAGCAACAGTTTCAGCCATCGTTAACAGTGAAATGGGAATGAGAGTAGTTGGTCTGAAGAGAGGTGTGTGGATAAGATATGAGTGGAATGCAAAGAATGAAGTCATCGTTTTATCAACCAATGGTCTTGGTCAACAATGGACTTAGTCAACGAAGAGGAGTTGAGATAAGATATGTGTGGACAGAAATAACTCTCCTGTTCATGGTTTAATGTCATCTTAAGATATGGTTTAATGTGCTACTAAATACACTCTCTAATTATTAAATACGCTCCTCCTCTCACATACTTAAGGGTGAGAACCGTGTGGGACCTATACTTTTTCTTTCACAAGAGGAAATGTAATTAATGAGGGGGTGCGTTTAAATCAACCCTTACATAAATTAGTGTAAAGGTATATTTTACAACGAAATCAGTATGGTTCTAGTTTAATAAACGAGTCGTGTTTGTATTCATGTTCGGGTTAATCTGCTTATCGGGTCAATTTAATTAAAAAGGTTGACATGTTATCCGTTTTATTAAATAGATAAACCAATCAAATTGTTAAGCACATTTTTTTAGATCTCTTCGACCAGTTTAGCTAGTTCCTTTTTTATTCATTCACCCAACATCTTATTTGAAATCACTAACATAAATTTCACTTCACCCATGACCTACTTATCTCATTTGCCACTTGAAAACACGCACGTGACTTCAACTTTCTATAACCACATCTTTCAATGTAATGGATTCCCAATCTAATATATATTCTCGTTTTCACATGTCAATTGGATGAGTAAAGTCTTATTTGAGTCCTTTTGGTTTGTACAGTTTAACCATTTGAATTCAAAAACTAAAACTGTCTTGATTTGAGTCCCTGTGGTTTCTAATTTTAACCATTTGAATCCAAAAGTTGGATTCAAATGGTTAAAATTAGAGACCACAGGGACTCAAATGGTTAAAATTAGAGACCATAGGGACTTAAATCAAGACAGTTTTGGTTTTTGGATTCAAATGGTTAAACTACACAAACCACAGGGACTCAAATAGGACTTTACTCCAATTGGATTCATATACTTCTATAATATCCTTACAAAATGATTTAATAATTCTTAACAACCTAACTTATGATAATCTTATTAGTTATATTAATATACTGATCTTTTCCAGTTTATAATAAGGTTAAATTAATATACTGATCTTTTCCAGTTTATAATAAGGTTAAATTTATTGCGATATTAAGATACAACTTTATAACTTGTTAATCATAATTATAAATCCTGATATTCATATTACCCATTCATTAAAGACCTCATACCTGTCATTTATTCTAATTTAGTTTCTGAAAGTAATCTACGAATAGTATTACATTAAATTTCCTAATAACATCATTATATTATATATAAGTCATTTAGTAAAATTAGATTAGAGAATGGAATAATCCTGGGCTTACCAGTAAGCTATATTGGGAGAAGGTGTTGTCAGAGAATCATAGCGGGCTTACCAGTAAGCTATACTACCCTAAATAAGAGAATAAGTGGGCTTCCTACTGGCCCACCAAGCCACCGAGGTATAATTAATAACCGGTTTCTATACTTAGGTGCTGTTTATTTTTTCTGTAGGAAAAGGTCTGCAGTCTGCGGACCACATCTGCAGGAGAAGAGGTGGATCAAAGGTCTGCAGTCTGCAAGAGGAAGAGGGTTTGTTTTTTTTTTCTGCATAAACCTCTTCACACACACATTACACACACAATACACACACCAGACTTCTCTCTCTGCTTTCACCACCGCCACCACCGTCACCACCGCCACCACTTCACCACCGTCACTACCGCCACCACCGTCACCACTACACCACCGCCCTTCACCGTCTCTTTCTCCTCTCACAGATCTCTCTCTCCTCCCTCGATCTCTCTCTCTGCCTTCATCACCACCACCAAGCACCACCACAAACCCACCACCACCACCGTCACCTCCTCCCTCTGCCTTCATCTGCCACCACCACAACCAACAGCCACCACCGCCTTACACCACAACCAACAACCACTACACCACAGCCACCACCGTCACCACTCTTCTCTATCTCTCGATCATCTGTTCCAGCGACCAAGAAAGGGAGTCGGCCCCCGATTTTTCATCTCCGACACACAACCATCACCCCACTTCACAGTCGCCCCCGATTTTTCATCTTCGACACACAACACACAACCGGTCATCTGTTTCTCCGGCGAACTGAGAGGTGAGCAGCGGGTTCGAGTTGTCTCACCGGTAAGTTGCTGATGATGTTCATTGATTCGATTTGGTGGGTTTTATTCGATTTGGTGGTTTCGATTTGGGGTTTTTAGTTTGTAGATTTGGGGGTTTCGATTTGGGGGTTTTATTCGATTTGGTGGCGGAGCAGGGGTGGGAGGTGGTGGCGGAGTGGAGGTGGGCGGCGGAGGTGGAGGTGGTGGCAGGATGTGGGGGTGGAGGTGTGGAAGAAGAGCCAAGAAGAGGTTTGTGTCTGTGTGGTGAAGACATGGGAACATGTATGTGTGGTGAAGAGGTCTCGCAGACCTTTTTTAATAAAAGGTCTGCGAGAAAACAAACAATCTGCAGCATCCAAACGTCTGCCCGCGTCTGCGCGGCGCAGACATAAGTGGCCAGAAGTACTTCTGGCCAAAAAACAAACAGAACCTAAATATCTATAACCAATTATTAAACGACGGTTAAAGTTAACCACTAACCAGTTAATGTTCTAGCAGGTAATAACCATAAGCGGTTCCAGTTTTGGTTAATATATGGTTTCGGTTAACCGGTTTTTGTTGCCCACCTCTAGTTGTGCACAAATTGGGACATAAAGGTGCACATAAACATCTTACTCAGAACCCCGGACCCAAGAAAAAAAACCCCGAACCTGTTATTTTGTCCTCAATATTTTATATCCATAACCAATTCCTGTGCGACCAGTAAGGTATGGATAGCGTATACATTTTGACGTCAATACATGTACCCGAAACCCAAACCCAGATACACCCTATACCCGAGACATTTTTTATATCCGATAGAATACCCAAATTTTAAAGTATATTTTTATGCTTACTTTACAACTTTTATATATAAGTTTTTTTAGAAATGTATATTATAAAGAAAATAATTTATATTTAAGTAAATTTATGTTATTGCAATTTATTTTAATTGTTTTTATAAATTACATATCAAAATTAATTTTTAAACGAATATTTTGTTTGTGTAAAATAGAAAAACTAATTTTTTTTAAACGGGTACCAGGACCCATACCCGGTTCCTATACCCAATTATACCTAAACCCAATAATACCCGATCGGTCTACCCAGGTACATAGGTCTGGTTTTTCTCCTCCATACCTGTACCCGAACCCTACCCAGTTTCTCTCAATACCCGATTTTACAATACATGATCATACCAGACTTAGTTCCATACCCAACCGGTATTAAAAGAACCCGATTTGTTCACCTCGATGGGGGTATATAACCAGCTTTTGAAAACAAAGTGATTGGGGATTTTCTTTCTTCGGTTTCAGGTGTTTTTTTATAACATGATTTTTTTTTTGCACAATCACAAATTTCATGATTCACGAACGCTACATATATGTGATAGGGAAAGGATCAAATAGGAAGTTTATTTTGGCTAGGAAGTATAGGAAGCAATATGATTATGACATGTGGCAAATTTTAAAAATAAAGGGGAATGGTATTTTAGTCAGTTTTATTTAATCTTCTCTCTTCTTCTTTCTCTGTAACTTCAAAACTCACCATTTTCAAAACCCACAATCTTCAACATTTTCTTCACTTTCTATCTCAATAATCACTAATTATAATGCGAGTTTCGTCACCAATCAATGAATCAAACACCCAATCAACGTGTTCTTCAACTTTTTTGAAGAAACCCAGTTTAATTTCATACAATATCTCATTTTTTTCCGTTACTTTGAAGCAAATCACTCGATTCATTCCATTCGATCGCTAATAAGTTTTTCTAGCATTCAATTTTCGTCAGTCGTTGAAGAAATTTGAAGAAATCAGCTTCGATCCATGTAAGAAAATTTTGAATTGCTTCGATCCATAAAACGGTAAATTACTTAAGGTGATCCGACGCGAAACGATACGGGTCGGAATAAGTAAAAGGGGTAAAACGGTAATTCGGTCTTGTATAGACCGAATAAACTATGAGTTTTGAGAAAAGACATGTTATGGGGTAAACCATAATGAGTAAAAGGGTACTATGGTAATTGGCTACGAGCTAACGGACAAACAATTGTTTTTGAAAAAGATGCTTTACGGCGTAAAACATGGTGAGTCAAAAGAATTAAAAATGATTTTAAACAATATGATAATACGGTGTAAACCGGAACGGGCACATGGGTGGGACAGTAAATAAATACCATCTCACGATGAATAAATGGTCAAATGGACTAAACGGGTCAAAAGGTGATAATATCACCATTTGACATTAGTGATTAATGTTGTTGTCGAGTTTTATGCTCACAGGAATGGATAGCGCATGAGACGCCGTTGTTATTAATTAGCAACTTATATGAGGAGGTATTAAAACGGGTCAATACTTTGACCCGAGCCAGGTATGTCAAAATAAGATTGTAGCTAAAATGTGCGATTTTAGTCAAATATGTTATCAAAACTCCTTTGTCGTAAATAACGGACTAAGGTTGACCAAAACGCCCTTGATCTATAAACCGGGCAAACGACCCTTAAAGGTGGTTTAGAAATAAGTATTATGATCAAGTAAGTCTTTGATAAATGTAAAAGTTATAGGAAAAAGCCTTTTTGGGTCAAACGCCTAAAAATGGGTCTTTTCTGTAAAATTGACTAACCGAATGGTAGAATCCGGAATAACTAGTTTACTACATTAAATCCACCACAAATATAGTTGTGGTGGAAGACAAATAGATATCTTAATGTAGAAATAAGATGCGAGTAAACGATGAGCGAGATTTATGCTTAAATGCTTAAAATATCTAAACGGGTCAAAATAAAGTAAATGGTTAAATGTTGGTTTAAGTGATGTCACACCCCGATTTTCACGTGTCACCGGTGGGCCCGGTGGGGAGTATCGTGACGTGGTTGGCAACATAATAGTCAAACAACACAATATATAAATATGCACAGCGGAAGCAAATTGTAAAATATAATTCAACCGAATTTAATATTGTAATATCAAATGTCACAATATTCGGAAGTTTATCCACAGACGGATCGAAAACAAATAATAGTTCAACAGACTTTAGGCATCTTAAGCTTGCGAGACTTCTATTGATGCTAAGGAGAAATCCCAGCTAATTACGCTTAGTACCTGCATTTAATCTTTTTGGGAAAATACGTCAGTTTACACTGGTAAATACAATCAACTGACTCATTTTAAAAATGATTGCAAATTTATTTGGATGCACGTGGCATAAACATTTTATTTAACTTGGGAGAATTATTTATAATTATAATCTTGTGAACGAATTACATGTTCCTTGTGCATTCAGTAGCCCGGATCGTGTCCGGGTTAAAGATCAATAGACACACCACATTATTCTTTTGTGCACTGACGGGTGTACGCCTACACCCCGCGCTTAAGTCGTGGCCATTTCGTAAAATGATGCCAAGGATATCCGGGACATGGTCATTAACCCCCCAAAGGCTTTAAGTAACAAGACTGTTTAAACGAGCCGATCAAATTATTCAATTAACCACCCAACGATGGAAGATTTGATGCCCGATCAAGCGGTATTCTATATACCGTAACCCAAGCCCGTATAGGGAAAATAAGTTAAAAGTATTTACCTGAGCAATGTATAAATCACAATAAGCAAATTACAAGTAGCTTTTACTGGTTCTCCTAATCTGGAACGAAGGTTTATAATAACCTATTAGAATTCTAACGGGTCTTTAATTAAGCTTAAGCTTAGACCGGTTAGTTTCAAAGATACGGTTCGTACTGTCACACCCTGGCTTTGCGGAAGCGTGGTTAATTTTGGTGTGACTTCTTAATACCATAGCTTAATCATACCAAAGCTATATGAGTTAAAACATGCAAGATCATCCATTAAGTTTTGAAAATCAAACACAATACCATTGTTTTAACATACCCTGACAAACATAATCTTGTTCAACAAACTTTACAAACTGAAACATAACATAGACATGGTTTAAGGAGTGTGTCTTGTCCAGGAAAGAGACACATCCCCTAAACCCCGGATGACCTTGGAAACAAGTGCAGCGGAAAACATGCCATACCGTGCCAGATCTCGTTAATTTCCTGAAATACATGTAAGTTGAAAAATCAACAATAATGTTGAGCGAGTTCATGTGCAAGTGAGTAAGTAAAACACTTGTAAGTATAAAAGTTCCCTGGTATGTAGCAGTGTAAGAGGACTTGTGATCACCAATGGTTTGCAAGGCCATTAGCATGTAGTGAAATGCAAGTAGGAAGACACAACCCTAGCCGATTTTTGCGTTGGGCAACCAAGTCACTCCAGGTCCGTTCTGTTGGTCCTCAGAGAGGTCCGTTCTGTTGGGCCTAGAGCTGGGCTCGCTACACCCAGATAGATCTACCGCTTAAGTCCCTCGGTGTTCTAACTACCCATTCACATGATCTAAAACCTCCTTACGTTAATCATACCATGTATAAAGTACTTGTAAACAAAGTAACATGTATTTCACCCCCGCAGTTAAGAAAACTGAAAACAGTTAGAGAAAAGGGGGGACATGAACTCACAGTCGGTGCGTCTCTACCAAGTGTCTCCGAATCTGAAAGCTGTGCGACGACCTACAAGTGCTAATTCTATTAGACGGATGGCCGTGCCTTAGCTTTTATAGTTAAGGTTTTGGAAATAGTTAGACAACTATTTCGTGTTTACGTTTTGTATACACTTGGTAGTTATAATCCTTCCCAAGGATGGGAGATACAATACATGTGCGTAAGTTACGTTTTAATAATCGAGTGGTAATATAATTACCGGTGTAACTTATATTGTTATGGTGAAAGCGTTCGCAAGGTTTTGGGATCATTAACGCTTGTAAATATTATTGTTACTCTAAAATAATAATTATGTATTTTCACAAAATAATCATAAACAGTGTTGTGACAAAATATATTTATCACGTTAATATTTGTGAAAATCCCACCTCCGAATATTTAATAAATAAAGTCATGGCGAAAATTTATGTTTCGAAAACATGTCAAAAATAGTTCTAACACTTGTTGTGTAAATAATACTAAGTGTTAGGTTTTTAGAAAATTTCGCCAGAGTTTCCTCTGTAACTGGAGGTGGCCACGCTTTCAAGCGTATCATTTTCTTTTAACAAATCAATTCAACAACTTCTTTATCCAAACAAACAATTTCCGACACATCAAACTAGTCGACAAGTATGTAAATTGCATAATCGCATGAACTTGTAGCTTTTCCGTATCTATAATGTAAATCCCATTATATTTTGTAGATCTTTATATAAAGTAACTTCAATCTTGTAAAAACCTCGTGTTTAGAGAAATCCGTCTTTACAACTTCTAGTAACAAGTGACAAATCTATATCTTTGTCGGATCTTTTCATTTCACAAGTGTTTACACACTTGTGGTTTATAAAATCATGTTTGTTAGTGTAAGATCCATCTTTTTAGAAAACATGATTTCTTTAACGTGTGGTTCTTTGAAAATACCACTTGCAGATACGTAGATCCGCTAGTTTTAAACACCATTGTACAAGTTAAATCACTTTTACACAAGTAAAATATTTTTACACAAGTTCATGTCTCTTGTGTGGTAGAGTTTCACCTTTTAACCCTTGTGCTAACCAAAATAGGCTTATGTGAAGATCCATGATCTTACAAAGTCGGGTTAAATGGTGATCCGAGCTACCACATCGTAGATCGGGTCTAAATAATCATACATTTCAAAGACTACAACTTTTACACAAGTTAGATGCTATTAACCACCATTTTTAGAGTTTTCACTAGACTTTTATGCATCAAAATGTATGTTATCGATATCTCACCGACAAAAATCCTTTTACCCACTTTAGATAAGTGTAAAAACGAGTTTTAAGTGTTATACCTCTAGCTCGGGGCTAGGGAAGATCTTTGGTGAAGAATGGGTGGATAAAAGCTAACGGAAGTGGTCCTTCGCGCTCCGAGTGCACCAAAGCTCCTAATACGTAACCCGTGAAGCTTGAATGATGATGGAATGTAGTGATCAAGAGCCGAAGGTGGGTGTATGGGGGCTGGAGTGTTCGGCCGAGAGTGAAGGGAGCAAGAGAGAGTGAGTGAGTTGGTGATTATGTGTTAGTGAAGATTATGTTGTGTAATCTTTAGTATTTATAGGCAAATCAAGTGTTATTATCCAATGGACACAATGTCCCCTAGATATTTAGCAAACTAGATTAAGCAAATCTTTGCAAGTACATGGGGTGGTCACTAGGTGACCGATTCGGTTGGGGGGGGGGGTCCTTGGTTCGATTTTAACTAGGTAGTTAGGGTAAACCAAGTTAAGTTAAGTGTTAAACTCCGTTAGTTATGTACAACGTGTTATGACGGGTGTTAGGGTAATCAGGGACCCTAACTGGCTCAGAAAAAGAGTAATAATAAAAATAACAATGTTTTCATGTTTCGGGTAAAGTCCGGGTGTCCGGTTGGATAGTAATCCGTTAAAGCGTTACAAAAGCTTTAAAGTGTCGTTATTGTTATTTTTAGTGACACAATTCATTCCTGACACTTTGGAAAGTGTCTAGTGTTATTTTTCTCATGTTCTGGCACTTTACTAGTCAGCTAGAAGCTGGTTGATTTATTAAAGTGCGGTGTTTTGTACTTAAAGTACGTTTTAGGCACATCCAATCAGTGTATCTTATTCCTAGAGACGCAGTTCCACAACCCTTATAACCCTACACTCACTACCAGTGTAGTCAAAATATTTGAGGCTCTTAACAGGCCTTAGAGGCAGTGTCTGCCTGATGCTGGTTATATCAGCATGTTCACTGTGTATCCGTTTAGTGCTACTGTGCTTTTTGTGCATCATGTTTGTCACTAAGGTGCCGTATGTAAGTAATGTAGTGACAGCGAGCAAGTATGATGCAAGTAAGTTCATGTATCAGTATTCAAGTAGCAGTTCATCAGCTAGTTCACACAAGCACAGTAATTAAGCAGTAATTAATCGTTAATTAAGTTGTACGAATACCTGGTTTAGTGCGGGTTGTCACATTCTCCCCCCGTTAAATAAATTTCGTCCCGAAATTTAAGTTCTGCTTGTAGATGCAGAGTTCTTAGGAAATAAGTGGGGGTATTTCTCTTTCATCCGGTCCTCACGTTCCCAGGTGAATTCAGGACCATGTCTGGCATTCCAACGAACTTTGACGAGTTTGACACTGCTCCGGCGGGTCTTGTTAACTTTCCAATTTGTGACCTCGACAGGTTCTTCAACGAAGTGGAGCGTGTCGTCAATATGAATCTCGTCGATGGGAATGGCAACGTCAATTTGAGTTGGACTTTTCTTTAGATTGGATACATGAAATGTATCGTGAACGCCATTCAGTTCAGCAGGTAGGTCCAACTTGTATGCTACTGTTCCAATTCTTTCTAGAATTCTGAAGGGACCAATGTAGCGCGGATTTAACTTCCCACGCTTTCCAAAGCGTGCCACCCCCTTCCAGGGTGAAACCTTCAATAACACCATTTCCCCAACTTGGAAATCCACATGCTTCCGGTCTGGATCCGCATAGGCCTTTTGTCTGTGGCGAGCTGCTTCGATGCGTTTAAGTATTTGCGCAATCTTGTCTGTCGTCTCTTGGACGATCTCGGGACCAGCAAGCTGCCTATCACCTGCGTCAGCCCAACATAGTGGTGATCGGCACTTGCGTCCGTAGAGGGCTTCAAATGGCGCGACACCAATACTGGTGTGGTAGCTGTTGTTGTATGAAAATTCTACCAAAGGTAAATGTTTATCCCAGCTACCGCCCAAATCCATAACACATGCCCTCAGCATGTCTTCCAAAGTTTGTATCGTTCGCTCGCTCTGGCCGTCAGTTTGCGGATGGAACGCAGTGCTCAGATTCAACTGTGAGCCAAAGGCTTCTTGGAAGGATTGCCATATCCTTGACACAAACCTTCCGTCTCTATCAGAGATGATTGAGAGAGGTACTCCATGACGTGCGACAATCTCTCTCATGTATATTTCCGCAAGTTTACTAGTACTGTCTTTCTCTCTGATTGGCAGAAAGTGTGCGGACTTTGTTAGGCGGTCAACTATCACCCAAATCATATCATGGCCTCTTGGCGTTCTTGGCAATTTCGTAACAAAATCCATTGAGATTTGTTCCCATTTCCACTTGGGAATCTCTGGTTGTTGCAGTAGCCCTGAAGGCTTCTGGTATTCTGCCTTAACCTTAGCGCACGTCAAACATTTGCTCACATAAATAGCAACATCGCCTTTCATCCTAGGCCACCAATAATATTCTTTGAGATCCTGGTACATCTTATCCGATCCAGGGTGGATAGAGTACCGTGACTTGTGCGCTTCGTCGAAAATAACTTTCCTTAATCCACCAAACAGAGGAACCCAAACCCTTTTCTCGAAACATAACGTTCCTTCCTCGTTTGGTACCAAAAGCTTCTCCATTCCACGGAGATATTCATCCTCAAGGTTTCCCTCCTTGAGAGCTTCCTTTTGTGCGGCACGAATGCGCAAGGAAAGGTCGGTTCGGATGATCATTTCCAAAGCCCTAACCCTTATGGGCTTGATTCTCTCTTTACGACTTAGGGCATCGGCGACCACGTTCGCCTTCCCTGGGTGATACTTTATCTCGCAGTCGTAGTCGTTCAACAATTCAACCCATCGTCTTTGCCTCATATTCAACTCCTTCTGGTTGAATATATGTTGTAGGCTCTTGTGATCTGTGAAGATTGTGTACTTCGTACCATAAAGGTAATGTCTCCAGATCTTTAAAGCAAAAACCACTGCGCCGAGCTCTAGATCATGCGTGGTATAGTTCTTTTCGTGCACTTTTAGTTGACGCGATGCATAAGCAATAACCCTTTGGCGTTGCATCAACACGCATCCCAAACCTTGACGCGATGCGTCGCAGTATACCACAAAGTCATCAGTACCTTCTGGTAGAGCTAAGATTGGCGCGTTACAAAGCTTATCCTTCAATATCTGAAACGCTTCATCCTGTTTGATTCCCCAATCAAACGTCTTATCCTTCTGGGTGAGGAGCGTCAAAGGTTGAGCGATCTTTGAAAAGTCCTCAATGAACCTTCGATAATAGCCGGCCAAACCCAAGAATTGCCGAATCTCGGTTGGCGTCGTAGGTGTTTCCCAATTCTTGATTGCCTCGATCTTTGTTGGGTCCACGTGGATTCCATTTCCATTCACCACGTGCCCAAGGAATTGGACTTCGCGTAGCCAAAACTCGCACTTGGAGAATTTGGCGTACAGCTGTTCCTTCTTTAGCAGCTCCAAAATGGTTCTCAGATGCTGCTCGTGTTCAGCCTTCGTTTTTGAGTAGATCAAGATGTCATCGATGAATACAATCACGAACTTGTCCAAATATGGCTTGCAAACCCTATTCATTAAGTCCATAAAGACTGCAGGTGCGTTTGTCAGACCAAACGGCATAACAAGGAACTCGTAGTGTCCATAACGAGTTCGGAAGGCTGTCTTCGGGATACTTTCCTCCTGTATCCTTAACTGATGGTATCCAGATCGAAGATCGATCTTAGAGTAAAAGCTAGAGCCTTGCAGTTGAATCAAACAGATCGTCGATTCTTGGCAGAGGGTACCTATTCTTGATCGTCAGCTTGTTCAACTCCCGGTAGTCAATGCACATACGAAAGCTACCGTCCTTCTTCTTGACAAACAGAACTGGAGCTCCCCAAGGCGAGAAGCTTGGTCGGATAAAACCCTTGTCTAACAACTCTTGAAGTTGTGTTGACAGTTCCTGCATCTCAGACGGAGCAAGTCTATATGGTGCCTTAGCCACAGGCGCGGCGCCTGGAACTAAGTCAATGTGAAACTCTACTTGCCTCTGAGGTGGCAGTCCCGGTAAGTCTTCTGGGAAGACTTCTGGATATTCCCTCACGACAGGGATGTCTTCGATTCTCGGCTCAGCAGCCTTCTTATCCACAATGTGTGCCAGAAAAGCAACACATCCTTTCTGTAAACATTTCCTTGCTTTCAAGCAGCTGATAATCCTTAGCGGTGTGTCACGCTTCTCTCCGTGAACCACAATTGTCTCACCTTCATCGGTTGGGATACGAACAACTTTCTCGTGACATACTATCTCAGCCTTGTTGCCTGACAACCAATCCATTCCTACCACCACGTCGAAGCTTCCCAATTGGACTGGTAGTAGATCCAAAGTAAACTCACGTTCTCCCAATTCTATCACACAGCCTTTGATTACTTCGTTGGTTTCAACTAACTTTCCATTAGCTAATTCGATCGAGTAGGGAATATCTAACTTATTAGCGGCTAACCCAAGCATATTCTTAAATTCTAACGATACGAAGCTATAATCGGCACCAGTATCAAATAAAACGGATGCATAGCGTTGATTGATAGGGAACGTACCGGTAACAACATTGGGATCCTGGCGTGCTTCCCTAGCTTCGAGTTGGAACACTCTACCACGGGCTTGGTTCAACGTTGGGCAGTTCTTCTTAAAATGCCCGATTTCCCCGCAGTTATAGCATCCGAGTCTCTGCCCGTTTCCACCCCCATTTCCAGCTGGGGTGTTGTTCTGGTTGGCATTACCAGCCTGATTCACATTGTTGCCTCGATTTCTGTTTCCTCCAAAATTTTCTTGTGGGCGATTCCCATTTCCACCACGGTCATCATTCCTATTTCCATATCCTCCCTGGCCTCCTCGACCGGCAGGGGCCCAACAAGTGTCTTTCGAGTGCCCACGTTTCCCACACGAATCACATACTTTTAACCCACATTGACCAGAATGGTGACGCTGGCAGGCATTACACTTGGGCTGGGTGCCCATATATCCCCTTCCTTTCCTTCCACTGCCAGCTGTACCCTGAGCTGGCGTGTTTGGTGCTCCTCTCTTACCATCACCGCTAATGCCTTGCTTAAAGTTCGAGAACTTTCTTTTGTTAACCCCTGACGACTCAACATGAGTCTCCTTCTTTCTTTGTTCCACATCACCAAACTTGTTCAGACGAATGGCCTCTTCTGTGAGAGCCACGCTCAAATCAATCGCCTCAGTGATTGTTGCAGGTTTTGAAGAGGTCACCATACTTATGATTTGGGGAGCCAAACCCCAAATGAAGCGCTCGATTCGCTTGTATTCAGGTGTGACCATGTAAGGAACCACTTGAGATAAGTCGTGAAACCTTTGGACGTATTCTGCAACCTTTGGTCCATCCATCTTTAAATGCCAAAATTCAGTCTCCAACTTCTGAATTTCCGCGCGAGAACAGTACTTTTTGCGCATAAGTTCTTTCAATTCGGCCCAAGTCAGCGCGTAGGCGGCAACTTCGCCCAGAGTCTGTACTTGCAGATTCCACCAAGAGAGGGCTCCATCCAAGAATAGCCCTGAGATGTATGTGACTTGCTGATCCTCTGCGCATTTGCTCATGCGTAAAACAGAATCAGTTTTCTCAGCCCAGTGGGTAAAGGCAACTGCACCTCCTGTGCCATCGAAGTTGACCGGTTTGCAGTCTAAAAACTGCTTGTAGGTGCATCCTGCACGTATGTTAAAACATGTGATTGGCATTAGCATCATCGCTAAAATCTCCAACTAGTTCATGGTAGGTCCAAATGGCTTGGTATTACCGTGAGGTGGATTGTTGTTGCCCTGGTTAACACTTCCGCTCGCCCCTGGCTGAGATGCTGCGTACTGTGCTATGGCAGCTGCAATGACTTGCTGTAGCTCTGCCTCATTAGTGGGCATTGGCGTTGGGCGTTTTGGCGGCATCTTCTAAAAGATGTGTTCACGTTGGTCAGGCCATAGTAAAATGTACGTATATAGTAATAGTAATAGCACGTAATATCACATGTCATCAATACATCACATATATCAATCATCCACATCTCATAACACAACAATGCAAATAAGTAATCAAGCGGAACAGATATGATGAGAATACTGCGATTGTCATATATCAAGACCACAGAGTAAGTGTATCAGTACATCATAGTGTCATACAATCATCCATCAACTAGGGGCTACATCACCCCTATCCAAAAATCATAACAAATCAGTGTCAAATACAACATCAAGTACATGTCAACAAAAGTCAAAGTCATAAAGTGGTCTCCAAAATGCTGTGCAATCCAACAATCGCCGTCTTCTCATCCTCGTCTACCTAATCAGTAACTGGTGAGCTCTATGCAGATGGTGGTGGAGGAGGGGGAAAGTGGGTGTAAAACAAGCGGCGTAACTGGAGCCAGTCCTCCTCCTGGGCTCGCTGAGTACGAATAATAGAGGCAACCTGCTGCTCTAATGTAAAGAGACGGGCAGCAATATCTGGAAGTAATGGTCGAAACGGCTGTAGAGGGGAGGGTGCCTGACCATGGCACTGACATGACAGCCGAGCTCTCTCGAGCTCCTGAATACGCTGTGTGTGGGACTCGTGCTGTGCGACGAAGGACATCAAGACGTCCTCGATGGTGTATCCCCTGTGAAAAGCATGGTAGGGGTCAGTAGGTGGCACACCGGAGCCAGGTGCCCAAAGAAATGGCTCGCTAGTGAGGTCGAAAGGTGCCACGCGAAATGGAGCGACAGCGGGTGGAACGGATGACGTCTGAGGCATGAAAGGGATAGGCATCGGTACATGCCCATCAGGGTGAGCTGAAGAACCCTCTCCAGGCCCTGCTGGAGGTACAAACATAGGAACCTGAAATGAAAAGTCAATATGTGGTGCAACAGGAATCTGTGGAGGAAAAGGTGGAACATCCTCATCAGCCGGTATCCAACCGTGCTGTGCGGACTCATCCGGTGGATCCATATGTGCCGCGAACAGTGCATGTCCGGGCTCCAGTGGAACGGGATCAAGTAAGGGAGCAACAACAGGGTGAACGGGTGCAAGGTGCTCTATAGGATGGTCAGCAGGTATATCACCAACGGGTAAAGGAACAACGGGATCAACAGCAACATGATCGCCCTCAATCACAGGAACATCTACAGGGAGATCAGCAACAACAGGCTCAAAAGGGATATCAACATGTACTGGGCCATGCTCGGGTATAGGGTCTAGAGCAGCTGCCTGCTCAGGAGCAACGGCAGGCTCGAAGTCATCAAAAGCCATCTCAAACTCAAAATATGGATCAATAGGATCCACTGGGTCAACAGGGTCTACTGGATCCTCCATAAACTGATCCATGGGAACAAACTCTAAGTCACGATCTGGGTCGAACCCTGGGGGAAACATAGGGTCGGAATCCTCCACATCATCGTGGTCGAAAGTGAAACTGGGGATGGGGGCAACAGAAGATGCATGATCAGAATCTGACTCATGAGAGAAGTGCTGCGCACTCGGGGCATGTGAGGGTACAGAGGCCACAGACTCAAAGGAGTCCGCGACTGGGGAGTGAGCAGGTGACTCCGCGGCGGGAGCGTCTGCGATCAATAAGAGATCGGCGGCAGGAAGGGCCTCGCCCTGAGCATCCTCCTCGAAAGGCTCCTCATCAAACATATCGACATCATCCTCCTCATCGTTGATGGGTAAATCGTAAGCTGGGTACGCAGCCAGCGGTATAGGAGCAGGGATCAATGCCAGTGGTAGATCCCCGGCGATAGGACCATCTGCGAGCTCGCCAGCACCGTCAGGTAGTGCAAAGGGCTGGAAATCGTCCTCATCTGTGCTCGTGAAGTCGGACGTGTAAACCTCGTGCTCCGATGACTCAATGTCGTCTGAAACGATAGGCCTCGGGCCTGTGGTACCTGAACCACTAGTGTCTGCAGAATCCATGTGTCTGTAACATATGCACAAATAGTCAATCATAAATCAAGTAATCACATAAGTCACCACGTAAGGTATCACGTAATTCTCCTAGTCTTACTAGCCAATATCATCCAGTCTACAAGACTGCTCTATCCTTCACCTTGACCACTTAGATCGCTCCTCGGTCTCCTTGACCGAACCTCAGTCGTCATGACTGAGCCTATTTTTCCTAGCCTTGCTAGCCCACTACCTCGGTCACCTAGACCGAGCCTCGATCCTCCAGATCGATCCTATAACAAACCAACGTGCTCAACTACTTCGATCACCTCGATCCTCCAGACCGAGCCTCAGCCCTCCAAGCTTAGCCTATAATTAATAAAATGTGCTCAACATTTGTTTGTAAAAAGTTTTGGATCTGGACTTAAGTGGTATGCAGAAAAATGTTTTCGTGAGAGCCCTAGTGATCATAGTCTAGACTCGAGAAAGAATCCTAGTTCGCTATGATCAGAGCTCTGATACCAAGCTGTCACACCCTGGCTTTGCGGAAGCGTGGTTAATTTTGGTGTGACTTCTTAATACCATAGCTTAATCATACCAAAGCTATATGAGTTAAAACATGCAAGATCATCCATTAAGTTTTGAAAATCAAACACAATACCATTGTTTTAACATACCCTGACAAACATAATCTTGTTCAACAAACTTTACAAACTGAAACATAACATAGACATGGTTTAAGGAGTGTGTCTTGTCCAGGAAAGAGACACATCCCCTAAACCCCGGATGACCTTGGAAACAAGTGCAGCGGAAAACATGCCATACCGTGCCAGATCTCGTTAATTTCCTGAAATACATGTAAGTTGAAAAATCAACAATAATGTTGAGCGAGTTCATGTGCAAGTGAGTAAGTAAAACACTTGTAAGTATAAAAGTTCCCTGGTATGTAGCAGTGTAAGAGGACTTGTGATCACCAATGGTTTGCAAGGCCATTAGCATGTAGTGAAATGCAAGTAGGAAGACACAACCCTAGCCGATTTTTGTGTTGGGCAACCAAGTCACTCCAGGTCCGTTCTGTTGGTCCTCAGAGAGGTCCGTTCTGTTGGGCCTAGAGCTGGGCTCGCTACACCCAGATAGATCTACCGCTTAAGTCCCTCGGTGTTCTAACTACCCATTCACATGATCTAAAACCTCCTTACGTTAATCATACCATGTATAAAGTACTTGTAAACAAAGTAACATGTATTTCACCCCCGCAGTTAAGAAAACTGAAAACAGTTAGAGAAAAGGGGGACATGAACTCACAGTCGGTGCGTCTCTACCAAGTGTCTCCGAATCTGAAAGCTGTGCGACGACCTACAAGTGCTAATTCTATTAGACGGATGGCCGTGCCTTAGCTTTTATAGTTAAGGTTTTGGAAATAGTTAGACAACTATTTCGTGTTTACGTTTTGTATACACTTGGTAGTTATAATCCTTCCCAAGGATGGGAGATACAATACATGTGCGTAAGTTACGTTTTAATAATCGAGTGGTAATATAATTACCGGTGTAACTTATATTGTTATGGTGAAAGCGTTCGCAAGGTTTTGGGATCATTAACGCTTGTAAATATTATTGTTACTCTAAAATAATAATTATGTATTTTCACAAAATAATCATAAACAGTGTTGTGACAAAATATATTTATCACGTTAATATTTGTGAAAATCCCACCTCCGAATATTTAATAAATAAAGTCATGGCGAAAATTTATGTTTCGAAAACATGTCAAAAATAGTTCTAACACTTGTTGTGTAAATAATACTAAGTGTTAGGTTTTTAGAAAATTTCGCCAGAGTTTCCTCTGTAACTAGAGGTGGCCACGCTTTCAAGCGTATCATTTTCTTTTAACAAATCAATTCAACAACTTCTTTATCCAAACAAACAATTTCTGACACATCAAACTAGTCGACAAGTATGTAAATTGCATAATCGCATGAACTTGTAGCTTTTCCGTATCTATAATGTAAATCCCATTATATTTTGTAGATCTTTATATAAAGTAACTTCAATCTTGTAAAAACCTCGTGTTTAGAGAAATCCGTCTTTACAACTTCTAGTAACAAGTGACAAATCTAGTTCTTTGTCGGATCTTTTCATTTCACAAGTGTTTACACACTTGTGGTTTATAAAATCATGTTTGTTAGTGTAAGATCCATCTTTTTAGAAAACATGATTTCTTTAACGTGTGGTTCTTTGAAAATACCACTTGCAGATACGTAGATCCGCTAGTTTTAAACACCACTGTACAAGTTAAATCACTTTTACACAAGTAAAATATTTTTACACAAGTTCATGTCTCTTGTGTGGTAGAGTTTCACCTTTTTAACCCTTGTGCTAACCAAAATAGGCTTATGTGAAGATCCATGATCTTACAAAGTCGGGTTAAATGGTGATCCGAGCTACCACATCGTAGATCGGGTCTAAATAATCATACATTTCAAAGACTACAACTTTTACACAAGTTAGATGCTATTAACCACCATTTTTAGAGTTTTCACTAGACTTTTATGCATCAAAATGTATGTTATCGATATTTCACCGACAAAAATCCTTTTACCCACTTTAGATAAGTGTAAAAACGAGTTTTAAGTGTTATACCTCTAGCTCGGGGCTAGGGAAGATCTTTGGTGAAGAATGGGTGGATAAAAGCTAACGGAAGTGGTCCTTCGCGCTCCGAGTGCACCAAAGCTCCTAATACGTAACCCGTGAAGCTTGAATGGTGATGGAATGTAGTGATCAAGAGCCGAAGGTGGGTGTATGGGGGCTGGAGTGTTCGGCCGAGAGTGAAGGGAGCAAGAGAGAGTGAGTGAGTTGGTGATTATGTGTTAGTGAAGATTATGTTGTGTAATCTTTAGTATTTATAGGCAAATCAAGTGTTATTATCCAATGGACACAATGTCCCCTAGATATTTAGCAAACTAGATTAAGCAAATCTTTGCAAGTACATGGGGTGGTCACTAGGTGACCGATTCGGTTGGGGGGGGGTCCTTGGTTCGATTTTAACTAGGTAGTTAGGGTAAACCAAGTTAAGTTAAGTGTTAAACTCCGTTAGTTATGTACAACGTGTTATGACGGGTGTTAGGGTAATCAGGGACCCTAACTGGCTCAGAAAAAGAGTAATAATAAAAATAACAATGTTTTCATGTTTCGGGTAAAGTCCGGGTGTCCGGTTGGATAGTAATCCGTTAAAGCGTTACAAAAGCTTTAAAGTGTCGTTATTGTTATTTTTAGTGACACAATTCATTCCTGACACTTTGGAAAGTGTCTAGTGTTATTTTTCTCATGTTCTGGCACTTTACTAGTCAGCTAGAAGCTGGTTGATTTATTAAAGTGCGGTGTTTTGTACTTAAAGTACGTTTTAGGCACATCCAATCAGTGTATCTTATTCCTAGAGACGCAGTTCCACAACCCTTATAACCCTACACTCACTACCAGTGTAGTCAAAATATTTGAGGCTCTTAACAGGCCTTAGAGGCAGTGTCTGCCTGATGCTGGTTATATCAGCATGTTCACTGTGTATCCGTTTAGTGCTACTGTGCTTTTTGTGCATCATGTTTGTCACTAAGGTGTCGTATGTAAGTAATGTAGTGACAGCGAGCAAGTATGATGCAAGTAAGTTCATGTATCAGTATTCAAGTAGCAGTTCATCAGCTAGTTCACACAAGCACAGTAATTAAGCAGTAATTAATCATTAATTAAGTTGTACGGATACCTGGTTTAGTGCGGGTTGTCACACGTACGCACGATTAAGCGAAGACCGGATAGAATGTGATTTAGACCCGACAAGTTCAGAGACTTGCTTAATATGGGTATTTCATACACATTCTGGATTTTGAGATAAAACCGATAAGGTTTAACCTGTTTCGGCTAATTTATGTAAACTAGTTACATAAACTGAACCGTAAGCGTAATAAGCGTAACGGGTATTCATATGAGCCATTTACATGTTTCCTAAGTTAATATGCTTCATATATGTTGTGACATCAGTAAGATGTCTTTTATTATGCCCGCAACGAATTTAAACACAAACTATGCCCCGTAGGGGTTGTTTGGTCATTTAAAAGGTTATAAAAGAGTTTAAGTATTTACCTGAGTTACAGGTCTGATGTAATCAGCAAAAATACTTATTTTACCATGTTATAACAGTAGAGTAAAGTATATATGTGAATTTATCAATTATAACTACACTATGCCCCGTAGGGGTATTTTGGTAATTTCACATAAGCCGAAAAGCTCAAAACTGAAGTCTAAGTTTAACAACCTTTGCTTACTGTTAAATATTATAATTTGCCTCAAATATCAGTAGGTATCACCCTTGTATGTTTAAAAATAGTCTTAGTACATACTATGCACTAAAACGCTTAATAAGGCGATTAAAAGCCATTTCCGGGTTCGATACTTAAAGCTGATATTTTTTTATTATTCCAGAAGGCTTAAAATAATTTATTTATCAAGTGTGATCAGTAGCAAAAGGTTTGGAGTCGTTTAGATATGTAAAACTCATTTTATGGCCCGTAAGGGCAAAACCGACAATTACCGGATTAAGCCTACGACTATGAGTTATGCTCAGCCTAAAATTTATTAAAAATCCCAAAATAATATATTACATCAGTGGGTAAAGATTTTGATATCAAAAAGTAGGCTTAACTAGGCTATACGCTAACTACGCCGTTTTATTAACATAAAGCTTTCATTTTACGCTAACGAGCATAACTCTTAATCTACACTTCAAACTGATGTCAAACTTTGCATACAAGTTTATATATCAGTAATTAAAGTTTCTACTCTTTTACATTTCCAAAAATCACGTTTTGAGGTAATAAGGGCATAATGGTCAACATATGAGCAATTAACGGAATCATGCGTATTAATTGGATAACTAATGATCCGAGGTGTATAATCACAGAGGGTTATACTAGCATGTAACCTGGTCCAAATGAAGCTCTAAGGTATTTCTAAAACATACCATAACGGGTCAGAACTGAAATCAAAGTATAAGTCAAACTATGCGAATTTCGGTTCCGAATCGGGTCTAAACAGGAAATTGTCGGGTTGAACATGTTAAGACATGTTCTTACACTTATTACCAAGTTATATTAATGATCAAACAGGTTATATGTGTTCTATATTGCTAATCATGCATAAATTGTAATTTAAACATTCTGTTGACTTTTTATTAAGACGTTTGACCCGACATTTGACCTAGTTAGAGTGGGAATCAGGGGGAACCCTTTTAAGGGTTTATTACCCACATAATTACCAACTTATAACTACTTTTGATTCGACTAATCACTGGACCATTAGTGATTAATCTTAAAGTCAACCGTTAATTACGACGGTTTGACTTTTAAGCTAAAACTCAATTAAGAAAGGATTATCAAACTTACTGAAGTCCTATGCACGAAATGTGAAGCTTAGAGAGAGGTCCTTAGCTCCAGAAATGCTCCAATGTGCAGATGAAGGTGTGTAGAACAATGTTGCAACTTCATGGCTTTATATAGTGATCAAATCACCATAACTTGTTGACACACAAGTCTACCATTGACCACAAATCACCAACAAGTGTCCCTAAGTGTCTAGGACTGTTTAGGGGTCGCCCACAATGTGCAAATATCTGTTAAGGGTCGATTGAGCGCGTTTACAGGCTGTTGTCTTCACTTTCTGCATCTGGGCGATTGACGCGGCCCGCGTAAAAGACCTTAAGGTCTTACGCGGCCCGCCTTGACCCTGAAATCAGATTATGCATTTTCCATTTGTTGCATACTTGACCCTTGGCTCTTCGAAAGGGCAACCAAGTTTATTTCTTGCATTTTGACCCCCTCTTATTTACCTACAAGGGCTTTAGGACTTATACCCACTTTGCCAAGTCCCTGGACATTTCATGTTAACCCGAAAAGTCATAACTTTCAACGTTAACGTTTTAACCCCTTACACATGAATTTGATCATAACTTTCTCATACGATAACGAAACTTTATGAAATTTATATCGTGCATTCTAGTGAGCATAATTAACCGTTACAAAGTTTCGGGTTTGTCAAAAGGTCACTCAGAGGTATAACTTAAACATGTTGACACATTTAACCCCTGTGGTTTGTAATCTCTCACTTTTAGCTTCGTATGATCCATGATTTATTCGTTTGGTGATATAAACATCATGTAGGGTTAATGTACAATATATTTATTCACTGTTGACATTTAGAACTCGTATTTTCATATACTTTTCATGTTTGTCAACTTTAGTCCTTTCATAACATTCCTTCACACGTTCAAACATATGACACGTGTCAACACTTTATAGGACGTGAATTTTCGAGGTGTTACATCCTCACCCCCTTAAAATAAATCTCGACCCGAGATTTACTGAAATAAATAAGGGTACTTTTCTTTCATCGTGGATTCAACCTCCCACGTGAATTCGGGACCTCTACGGGCATCCCATTTTACCTTTACAATAGGTACGTGCTTCCTTCGAAGCTTCTTAACATGTCGATCTTCAATCGACAACGCTTTTTCCACAAATTTTAAGCTCTCATCTATATGCACATCTGTATGTGGTATAACTAGTGATTCATCAGCGAAGCACTTCTTCAGATTGCAGATGTGGAACACATTGTGAATTCCACTGAGCTCTTCTGGTAAGTTTAACTTATAGGCAACTGACCCGACACGTTCGATAACCTCAAAAGGTCCTATGTATCTCGGGCTTAGTTTGCCTTTCTTACCAAATCGCATCACTCCCTTCCAGGTTGATACTTTAAGCAATACCTTGTCACCTACTTCGAAGTGAAAGGATTTACGCTTTGGATCTGCGTAACTCTTCTGCCTATCTCGGGCAGCTTTGAGACGGTCACGAATCTGGACAATCTTGTCCGTCGTTTCAAATACTATCTCTGGTCCTGATAATTGGACATCTCCAACTTCCGCCCAACAAACGGGCGTTCTACACTTTCTACAATATAAGGCCTCAAAAGGCGCAGCCTTTATGCTGGTGTGGTAGCTATTGTTGTAGGAGAACTCAATCAAGGGTAGGTGTTTATCCCAACTACCACCTAAATCAATTACACATGCACGTAGCATGTCTTCCAATGTTTGAATAGTACGCTCACTCTGACCGTCTGTCTGAGGATGGTAAGCCGTACTAAAATTCAAATGCGTGCCCAAAGATTGCTGGAAACTTTTCCAAAAATGTGACGTGTATCTAGTATCTCTGTCAGAGATAATAGACACAGGTATGCCATGCAAGGCTACAATCTTATCAACGTACAACTGGGCTAACATGTCGGAGCTATAAGTCTCCTTGATGGGTAAGAAATGTGCTGACTTAGTCAGTCTATCAACTATAACCCATATTGTATCATTGCCTTTCCTTGTCTTAGGTAATTTGGTGATAAAATCCATAGTTACCATTTCCCACTTCCACATAGGAAGTTCAGGCTGTTGTAGCAAGCCTAACGGCTTTTGATGTTCTGCTTTGACTTGCGCACAAGTCAAGCACTTAGCTACATAGGCAGCTACAGACTTTTTCAAGCCTATCCACCGATAATTTGCCCTTAGATCCTGGTACATCTTATCAGCTCCAGGATGAACGGAGTATTTGGAACTATGGGCTTCCTGGAGAATGACATCTCGAAGTCCTCCATAAATTGGAACCTATATTCGTCCATTTAATCTCAGAATTCCGTCCTTGCTAAGAGTTAACTGTTCCTCAGTTACCCCTAGCTTTTCATTAGGATAGTTAGCTTCCAACACAGCTTCCTTCTGTGCAGCTAACAACCTTTCAGTCAAACTGTTCTTTATCTCCATGCGCTTGGCATTGATTCGAATGGGTTTCACCCTTTCCTTTCGACTTAAGGCATCAGCGACTACATTCGCCTTGCCGGGATGATATCTGATTTCACAATCATAATCATTTAAAGTCTCCATCCAACGGTGTTGCCTCATGTTTAAGTCCTTCTGATTAAATAGGTGTTGGAGGCTCTTGTGATCAGAATAGATCACACACTTGATTCCATATAAATAATGCCTCCACAGTTTTAGTGCGAATACAACCGCACCCAACTCCAAGTCGTGAGTGGTGTAATTCTTTTCATGCACCTTTAACTGTCGTGATGCATAGGCAATAACCTTGCCTTTCTGCATAAGTACACACCCCATTCCAGTGTGCGATGCATCACAATAAACCACAAAATCTTCTATTCCATCCGGCAACGTCAACACAAGGGCGTTGCTCAACTTCTGTTTAAGGATATCGAAGGATTCTTGCTGCTCGGGGCCCCAAACGAACTTTACTTTCTTCTTGGTCAGGGAAGTTAGGGGTGCAGCAATCCTTGAAAATTTTTCGATAAAACGCCTGTAATATCCTGCCAATCCCAGGAAACTACGAATCTCTGTAGGCGTCTTTGGCTCTTGCCAGTTCATAACTGCTTCGACCTTAGCGGGATCCACTTGGATACCACGCTCGCTAACCACATGTCCAAGGAATTGGACTTCTCGAAGCCAAAATTCACATTTAGAGAATTTGGCATAGAGCTTCTCCTGATGCAGAAGTTTGAGAATACAGCAAAGGTGTTTCTCATGGTCAGGTTGGTTCTTTGAGTAGATAAGAATGTCGTCGATGAAAACGATGACGAATTTATCTAAGTAAGGCTTGCAAACGCGATTCATGAGGTCCATGAACGCCGCTGGTGCATTAGTGAGCCCAAAAGGCATCACTAGGAACTCGTAGTGGCCATAACGAGTCCTAAATGCAGTTTTGTGCACGTCTTCATCTCTAACCTTCTGTTGATGGTAGCCTGACCTCAAGTCAATCTTCGAGAAATAACTTGCCCCTTGTAACTGATCGAACAAATCGTCGATCCTGGGCAAAGGATACCTATTCTTTATAGTGACCTTATTAAGTTCACGATAATCGATGCACAGACGCATCGATCCGTCCTTCTTCTTGACAAACAGGACTGGCGCTCCCTAAGGAGACGAACTACGTTTTATGAAACCTTTAGCTAGCAATTCATCCAGTTGTGTTCTTAATTCCTTCATTTCCGTTGGCGCCAACCTATAAGGTGCTCTAGCAACTGGTGCTGCTCCGGGGATGATGTCAATTCTGAATTCCACTTGCCTATCTGGTGGCAAACCAGGTAGTTCTTCCGGAAAAACTTCTGGGTATTCAGAAATGACAGGGATGTCTTCTATCTTTGGTTTAGGCTCATCAAAAATCACTTGTGCCATGTAGATGACACAACCCTTCTTTAAACATTTTGAAGCCTTGAGCATAGTCACTTGCTCAGGCAGCCCATACTGGGTATCTCCCCGAATAGTAAGTGATTCACCAGACGGAGTCTTTATTGCCACTTGTTTCTTGTTACAGACAATTTGGGCCTGGTTATGAGATAACCAGTCCATACCCAGAACTATGTCAAAACCGGCCAACTTAAAGGGAAGCAGAGACAGGGGAAAAGAGTGGTTCTTAATGGATATAACACATCCATCTAACACAGTTGGGACGGCTTCTAAGGTGCCATCTGCTAACTCTACCTCATAATTTATACTCAAGGTTTTGACAGGTAAATTCAGCAATTTGCAAAATTTATGATCTACAAACGACTTATCAGCTCCTGAATCAAATAGTACTCTAGCATAGACGTCATTTACAAGGAAGGTACCTGTAATAACGTTGTCGTCTAGCACCGCTTCCTTGGCATCCATTCTGAAGACTCTAGCATTAGTCTTCTTGGCCTCTTCAGGCTTCTTGGTGTATTTAGGACAGTTGGTTTTAATGTGCCGCTTTTCATTGCAACAGTAGCACGTTGCGTCTTTCATCTTCTTGCAATCCAAGGTCTTGTGATCCGTGGACTTGCATATACCACAAGCAAAGGTTTTTTACTGAGTCTGAGAGTTCGACTCGAGTCTGCACTTTCCAAAGTGTTGTTTCTTGCAAATCTTGCACTTGGGCTTCTCACCAGAATGGTGCCCATCTTTCCTTGACTCAGATCCTTTCTTGTTGTCACCGTTCCCACGGTGCTTCTTGTTCGATCTGCGTGAACTATCATCTTCACGTTTCCTCTTCTCAGCCTCCTTATTCCTCAGCGATCTTTGCCTGACCGCATCCAAAGTGAGGGACAAGGATATGTCAGCTACAGATCTAAAAGTAGCTGGCCGAGAAGCCTTCACGCTTGCCTTGATTTCCGGGGCTAAACCACCGATAAAACGAGCTATTCTTTTTGGTTCCGGGGTTACCAGATACGGGACCAACCGGGACATCGTGTTGAAGCTCGTGAGGTAAGCTTGACAGTCAAGGTTTGTCATCACCAATGATAGAAAATCAGACTCTATCTTCTCCACCTCATGCTGAGGGCAGTAATTTTCCCTGATGAGGGCAAGAAATTGATCCCATGACATGTTGTACAATGGGATTTTCCCGGTAGCTTGAATCAGTGATCTCCACCATGCTAAAGCTTCACCCTTAAAAGATTGCGACACAAACTTGACTATATCCCTCTCAGCGCATCCGCTGATATCCACAACTGTGTCCATCTCATCCAGCCACATCATACAGTCAATGGCTCCTTTCTCCCCAGTGAAATCCCGGGGTTTGCAGGAAACAAAATATTTATAAGAGCAACCCTTGTCACGGGGTCCTTGGTTTAGTACAACCTGCTGAGATGGAGCACTGTGGTGGTTCGAGGAGTGCCGATCATCATCTTTCTTCGGTTCGTCCTTCTTGGACGGTGGCTTTGAAGGCTGTGTAGATAGGGTCCTACTACGAGTCCCACTATACTCTTCGTACTGCCGTTCCAATGCCTTAGTAACTGCGTCGTCGACCAACGCTTTTAATTCAGCACCCGTTAGATTAATCCGGGCGTTATCAATGTTCTCCACTGGATGACTATTTATCTCATCTGAGTTAGCCATTTTAATTGAACTGTTACAGAAAACAAGAACAATAGTTTATTTGGGAGATTATTATGGAATTGCCCCTTAGGGTAATTCATTAACCATGGTAAACAGAGACCATATTTGGTTAATTTATTAATCATATTTATTTAGGATTTCTATCATAATTTTTTTTTATCTTAATTATAAAACAATAACAGTTTTATTTGTGGCACAAAAGGCCTAGTCACAAGGACGTTTATAAATTATAAGCTATGATTTCAGAGAATCAAAGCATGAAGGTTTGACCCTAGTTCATTACCTTTATTTGACAGGGAGCCATCGCTACCACTGTCTTTTGGCTCATATGGAAATGAGCAGGGCCCGTAGGCACCATATTACCACGTATGGTCAAAATATGATCATCTTAATTAATGATTTAACCCATGATTCGGAGATCATTTAATTGGGTTTGGAATCTTTGAAAAGATCCTTATATAATAATGACGTGTGTGATTTTAATGAATCACGTCTGCTAGGAGTGTTAACATGTTCTCAGATGTTAACCGGGATTTGAATCTTTTAAACAGGTCTTACCATCATGGCCAGGTCTTTATAATGACACTCAAGCTAGGTTTCACTCTTAAGATTCTTATTCAATATTTAAATAGGCAGATTAAAAGGAATGATTTTGATTTGTTTATTTCATATATAATATTTATGCATATAATAGCAAGATGAAATTTATAAACATAACATTCCATTATTTATCAAAAGATTACATGTTGCCCTAAACGGGACTTTTCAACAAACAACTTACCCACGCAGGGGTTTAAACAAATACTTACCCACGCAGGGGCTTAATAACACACATACCCACGCAGGGGCTTAATAAACATAATAGTCCACGCAGGAACTTACACAAATAACATACCCACGTAGGGGTTTACAGAAAGATAGACCCACGCAGGGGTCAAAACAAACAAGCATACCCACGAAGGGGTTTATACAGCAAGACTGGCCCACGCAGGGGCTCAACAACAAATGGAAGGATTCAGTGGTCCTTCTTGCTCTTCCCTTTAATTAGGCTCGTTAATCCTTGGAAGAAAGTTTGTCGCTCCCTTCGTTCCCTGTGGAACTCACGTTCTACATGGTCCAACCTTTGCAGAATTTCTTCACGCTCTGGTGGGGAGAACCTTGGTGGTTGCGATTGTTGCCTGATAATAGGTCTTGGAGGTATTTGGTACCCGTGTGTTGGGTACCCTACTCCCCATGGATCTCCATAGGGTCTTTGGGTGTTGTAGTTAGCCGCTACCATGTATGAGTCGGCTTCGGCGTAGTTGTAGTTGGTGTGCACTGGCTGTTCAAACGGGTTATACGCCATGGAACCCGTGTATGCCGAAATTGGGTTATCAAAACCCATCGGCGGTGGTTGCGGTGCAACTGGGTGTGAAGGTCCACCCATTTGTGGATCTTCTTGATGTGGCGGGTAATGGCTGCCACTTGATTGCCGAGGAGAGCTGAAATGGAAATCTCCTCCTCGCGCGGACATACGCCCTCCGGTTCTCCTACGCCTCGGCGGTTGTGGAGGTGGCGGAGGAGGTGGTGGCGTGACTGCCACAAATCGGGAATCCACAGAGGGATCCCGCTGCTGCTGCTGCTGGTGGTGAGGCGGTGAATGGCGAGGAGGTGTAAAATACCATTCATGCCGGGTAAACATAGCTTGGAAGCTATCTGGACCAACATAGGGTGATCCGTGAAAAGAAGAGCCATCCGAAATCTCAATGGGATGGTTGGGTGTACCACTCGCAGGTTCGACGGGATCCGTGTCCTCGTCCATATCCATAGCATTATCTCCCGAGAAATGATCATCTGGCCCTAGTGGGTTAAAACCCACGGGTTCTTGTATGAAATTTGCCGGGTTAAACCGGCCCCTAAAAACAGGTGTAGGGTCACCAAAAGAGTTGTGCGATAAGGATCGCTGTAATGGTATGTAGGAAGGTTGAGGGTTGTTGGGCTCATTTTCCGAGTATGGCCCATATGAGTTATGCACGGGAGGTGTCGAACTGTGCGAAACCGACCGTCTAGCCGGTTCGAAGAGGTTTCTCCGGTTCTGCCGGGGATCGTCACTCTCCGTGGTCGAAGGAGCTCGCACATTCGAAGGTCCAGCTTCGTTGTCATTGGGGGCGGTGATTGGCCCCTTTCCTCGTCATCTTCTTCGGAAGAATCTTGGTGGCATTTTGTTAATCCTGTCAATATAGCATGAGATAACAACAAACAATATATATAAATTAAAGGACAAAACAAAAACCAAACAGGGTAGAATTTGTCCTATGTTACTTGTCTAGACTCGAAAGTTTAGATATGTGCAATTGTGTAACTGAGATTAAACACAAAAGGCTAGTGTTTAATTCACTCAGTGTTGGCTCTGATACCAACCTGTCACACCCCGATTTCCACGTGTCACCGGTGGGCCCGGTGGGGAGTATCGTGACGTGGTTGGCAACATAATAGTCAAACAACACAATATATAAATATGCACAGCGGAAGCAAATTGTAAAATATAATTCAACCGAATTTAATATTGTAATATCAAATGTCACAATATTCGGAAGTTTATCCACAGACGGATCGAAAACAAATAATAGTTCAACAGACTTTAGGCATCTTAAGCTTGCGAGACTTCTATTGATGCTAAGGAGAAATCCCAGCCAATTACGCTTAGTACCTGCATTTAATCTTTTTGGGAAAATACGTCAGTTTACACTGGTAAATACAATCAACTGACTCATTTTAAAAATGATTGCAAATTTATTTGGATGCACGTGGCATAAACATTTTATTTAACTTGGGAGAATTATTTATAATTATAATCTTGTGAACGAATTACATGTTCCTTGTGCGTTCAGTAGCCCGGATCGTGTCCGGGTTAAAGATCAATAGACACACCACATTATTCTTTTGTGCACTGACGGGTGTACGCCTACACCTCGCGCTTAAGTCGTGGCCATTTCGTAAAATGATGCCAAGGATATCTGGGACATGGTCATTAACCCCCCAAAGGCTTTAAGTAACAAGACTGTTTAAACGAGCCGATCAAATTATTCAATTAACCACCCAACGATGGAAGATTTGATGCCCGATCAAGCGGTATTCTATATACCGTAACCCAAGCCCGTATAGGGAAAATAAGTTAAAAGTATTTACCTGAGCAATGTATAAATCACAATAAGCAAATTGCAAGTAGCTTTTACTGGTTCTCCTAATCTGGAACGAAGGTTTATAATAACCTATTAGAATTCTAACGGGTCTTTAATTAAGCTTAAGCTTAGACCGGTTAGTTTCAAAGATACGGTTCGTACGCACGATTAAGCGAAGACCGGATAGAATGTGATTTAGACCCGACAAGTTCAGAGACTTGCTTAATATGGGTATTTCATACACATTCTGGATTTTGAGATAAAACCGATAAGGTTTGACCCGTTTCGGTTAATTTATGTAAACTAGTTACATAAACTGAACTGTACGCGTAATAAGCGTAACGGGTATTCATATGAGCCATTTACAGGTTTCCTAAGTTAATATACTTCATATATATTGTGACATCAGTAAGATGTCTTTTATTATGCCCGCAACGAATTTAAACACAAACTATGCCCCGTAGGGGTAGTTTGGTCATTTAAAAGGTTATAAAAGAGTTTAAGTATTTACCTGAGTTACAGGTCTGATGTTATCAGCAAAAATACTTATTTTACCATGTTATAACAGTAGAGTAAAGTATATATGTGAAATTTATCAATTATAACTACATTATGCCCCGTAGGGGTATTTTGGTAATTTCACATAAGCCGAAAAGCTCAAAACTGAAGTCTGAGTTTAACAACCTTTGCTTACTGTTAAATATTATAATTTGCCTTAAATATCAGTAGGTATCACCCTTGTATGTTTAAAAATAGTCTTAGTACATACTATGCGCTAAAACGCTTAATAAGGCGATTAAAAGCCATTTTCGGGTTCGATACTTAAAGCTGATATTTTTTTATTATTCCAGAAGGCTTAAAATAATTTATTTATCAAGTGTAATTAGTAGCAAAAGGTTTGGAGTCGTTTAGATATGTAAAACTCATTTTATGGCCCGTAAGGGCAAAACCGACAATTACCGGATTAAGCCTACGACTATGAGTTATGCTCAGCCTAAAATTTATTAAAAATCCCAAAATAATATATTACATCAGTGGGTAAAGATTTTTGATATCAAAAAGTAGGCTTAACTAGGCTATACGCTAATTACGCCGTTTTATTAACATAAAGCTTTCATTTTACGCTAACGAGCATAACTCTTAATCTACACTTCAAACTGATGTCAAACTTTGCATACAATTTTATATATCAGTAATTAAAGTTTCTACTCTTTTACATTTCCAAAAATCACGTTTTGAGGTAATAAGGGCATAATGGTCAACATATGAGCAATTAACGGAATCATGCGTATTAATTGGATAACTAATGATCCGAGGTGTATAATCACAGAGGGTTATACTAGCATGTAACCTGGTCCAAATGAAGCTCTAAGGTATTTCTAAAACATATCATAACGGGTCAAAACTGAAAGTCAAAGTATAAGTCAAACTATGCGACTTTCGGTTCCGAATCGGGTCTAAACAGGAAATTGTCGGGTTGAACATGTTTAGACATGTTCTTACACTTATTACCAAGTTATATTAATGATCAAACAGGTTATATGTGTTCTATATTGCTAATCATGCATAAATTGTAATTTAAACATTCTGTTGACTTTTTATTAACACGTTTGACCCGACATTTGACCTAGTTAGAGTGGGAATCAGGGGGAACCCTTTTAAGGGTTTATTACCCACATAATTACCAACTTATAACTACTTTTGATTCGACTAATCACTGGACCATTAGTGATTAATCTTAAAGTCAACCGTTAATTACGACGGTTTGACTTTTAAGCTAAAACTAAGCTAAAACTCAATTAAGAAAGGATTAGCAAACTTACTGAAGTCCTATGCACGAAATGTGAAGCTTAGAGAGAGGTCCTTAGCTCCAGAAATGCCCCAATGTGCAGATGAAGGTGTGTAGAACAATGTTGCAACTTCATGGCTTTATATAGTGATCAAATCACCATAACTTGTTGACACACAAGTCTACCATTGACCACAAATCACTAACAAGTGTCCCTAAGTGTCTAGGACTGTTTAGGGGTCGCCCACAATGTGCAAATATCTGTTAAGGGTCGATTGAGCGCGTTTACAGGCTGCTGTCTTCACTTTCTGCATCTGGGCGATTGACGCGTCCCGCGTAAAAGACCTTAAGGTATTACGCGGCCCGCCTTGACCCTGAAATCAGATTATGCATTTTCCATTTGTTGCATACTTGACCCTTGGCTCTTCGAAAGGGCAACCAAGTTTATTTCTTGCATTTTGACCCCCTCTTATTTACCTACAAGGGCTTTAGGACTTATACCCACTTTGCCAAGTCCCTGGACATTTCATGTTAACCCGAAAAGTCATAACTTTCAACGTTAACGTTTTAACCCCTTACACACGAATTTGATCATAACTTTCTCATACGATAACGAAACTTTATGAAATTTATATCGTGCATTCTAGTGAGCATAATTAACCGTTACAAAGCTTTGGGTTTGTCAAAAGGTCACTCAGAGGTATAACTTAAACATGTTGACACATTTAACCCCTGTGGTTTGTAATCTCTCACTTTTAGCTTCGTATGATCCATGATTTATTCGTTTGGTGATATAAACATCATGTAGGGTTAATGTACAATATATTTATTTACTGTTGACATTTAGAACTCGTATTTTCATATACTTTTCATGTTTGTCAACTTTAGTCCTTTCATAACATTCCTTCACACGTTCAAACATATGACACGTGTCAACACTTTATAGGACGTGAATTTTCAAGGTGTTACAAGTGATTAGAAAGTCATGAAATAAACCGGTGAATTGATTACGTAAGCCGAGTATCGGATGCGCTAAACATAGATTGACGAATTTTTAGTTTGGAATTGAAACTTAGAGAATTAGTGGTTCTTTAAGTTAAACATGGAAAACTTGATGTTTGAATCAAGTTTATCAAACAGATGTGAATGCGTAAGCAAACCTCATAGTGGGAGCGAATACGCTAGTGTCATGAAGCCCGGAGATTTGGGTAAAATGATCAAGGATTAACCTTGGTCATAAGTAGTGAAAAACATGTTAGAACATAATGGGTCGAATAATTTTCTATTTGATTCGTAAGCCGTTGGTTCATAAATCAGGATTTGTTGTGAAATGATGTAATAAACATAGAGATAAACGTATTACAGTAGTATAGAAACAAGAATCATGTGAATCGAATAAGTATATTGAATATTATGCAATTTACAAGTTGTAACAAGTGGAAAATGTGGAGCTGGGCAACTGCAGCTCCAACAAAAATAACATTATGTTGAAATGTAGCCTTCGCGTCACGCGGCGGAAGGAAGGAAAGACCGTCGCACCATGTGACGATCGTCGCGGTGTCACACCCTGACTTTTGCGGAAGCGTGATTATGGTGTGACTTTCTTAATACCATTGCATTCAATCATAACACAACTATATGATTAAAACCAGAGATGTTCATCCATAAATTTAGTTTGAAAACACCACAACATAATTGTCTGAAACGTAGTCTCCAAATTTAAATTACAACCACAATATGTTTTAAAGAGTTCACGAGGACTCGACAAAATACCTTAATTAAAACCGAGTTTAGAACCATGTATCTCGTCCAGGATTAAGTTACATCTCCTAAACCCTAAGGACTTCGGATGACATCTTTTTATTCATTACGCAGCTTGAAACATGCAAACACCCGCCAGATCCACTTAATTCCCTTAAATACATGTAGTTTGAAAACATCAACAAAAGTTGAGCGAGTTCATGTGTTTCTTCGTGTGTATGTATAAACCTTTGTATTGTTTGAAAAAATATGTATGTATGTATGTATGTATGTAAATCCCGGTATGAAAGCAAACAAGGAAACAGATCGATTAATGGTTTGCAAGGCCATTAACATGCATGTAACAGCATAGGAAGGCTCAAACCTAGCAAATTTGTACCGGGCCTCCGGCAGTAAGACATAGTCACCCTATGGCCACCCTGGTCCTCATGGGTGTGGGCTCACTACACCCAAATAGATCTATCACTCATGCCCCTCGGTCCTAACACGAGGATTAATGGTCTTAAGAGTGCGCCTACCCATTCACATGATCTACTGTACTTTCCAAAGCTAACCATACCAATTGTAATTGTATGTAATCATTTTGTAACATGTATTTCACCCCCGAAGTTATAAAACTGAAAACAGTTAAAAGAAAAGGGGGACATGAACTCACTGTCTTGCGTCTTCAGTAATCGCAACTCAAATCTCTTCAGCAAACACGACTACCTACAATGTACTAACGTCTATTAGACGGACGGGTCGTGCCTTGTTTTAGTATTTACGTTTTTGAGTTACGTTTCTTTTACGCTTCTGATATTATTCCAAGTTATAATTACTTGTTAAAATAATTAATATTTTAACTTAAATTATATTCTTAAGTTTTTGGAATAATTGTTAAAACAATATTTTTGTAATAATACTTCTCAAGTATTTCTACTCGTATTTCCTTCCCAAGGATGGGGTATCTCATACATGTGTATTCGTATTTGTATATATTTTTGCCATGTATCGTGGCGTATTCCGGTGTGGGTTTATACGTACGAGAATACGTATTTTCTTGTAATAGTTAAGTATTCTTATACTTAATTTTGTGTTAAACTTTCCGAAATATTGTTTCTAATAAAAGTCCACTAATATATATATTTCTCAATATATATTTTAATGAATATTACTTAGAAAAATTATTCATAATTTTTCTTTTGGCAAAATATTTGTAGTTCTAAAATAATATATTTTCAAGTCTCACTTAGAAAATATTTATAAACTTATTTTATCCAAAAATAATGTATTTCAAGTTTATCCAAGAAAATATATATTTTTCCCAAAAATATTATATCTCCTAACAATTCCAAGAAAATATATTTTTGCTTCCCAAAAATTATATATTTCCTTCTCGTCAAAATATGATATAACTTTGTGATAATCATAAAAATCATATTTTCATTTCTTGTGTCCAAAATATTATTTACCAAAAATATATTCATAAATGTATTTTCCGGAACATTTTGTAAGTTACATTCTTTCGTTCGGTTTCACAATATTATGTGTGTAACTTGCGTATTTATTCCTTGAGATTTTTGGTAACATCTTGGATTGTAATTTCTTGGTATTGTCAGGTTATATTATTTGAAGTCCTAATATAACTATTACACAAAGTATACACATAATCATACATGTGTGTCTTCTATGTATATATATTCTAAATATATATATTTAGCCACTTTTATTTATAAAAACCAACTTCCAATATTTGTATTTTTGTAACAAAAATTATGGCAAGGTTTATATGGAAACTCATGGTTAAAATACACTTGTAAATATTTGTTTGAAAATATTTTTCTAAGTGTTTATATTTTTAGAAATTTTTGCCATAGTTTTCCCTAAAAATGGAGGTTTCCATGCTTTCAAGCATATCATTTTCTTTTGTAAAAATCATCACAATCAATTTACAATCATCAACAAACAATATTCACTTACCAATATTGCCAAAATCATGCTTAATCTACTACTTCATGAACTTGAAAGTTTATGAAAAATTGTAGTAATTTGGTAGTGTGTTTAGTGAGTTTAGTTACCCTTTAAAATGTGTTTACTTTTTTAAAAGCTTCATTCTTGAAAGATTTAGGTGTTTACAACTTGTAAACATGTTTTACAAAAACGTTTCTTTATGAAATCTTCTTGTTACACAAGTGTTTCTACACTTGTTTTACCACCAAAAATAGTGTATGTTTAAGTAAGAACCAAGACCTACTAAAAATCATCTTTTGAACTTGTTTCTTTTGGAAAACCATTCATAAATCTTAGATCTATATGTTTATTAACCCACTTTGATTATTATTTTTCAAGAAATCAAAGTATTCTTTTCAAGTTCATGATTTAAGGGTGGATGATATTTCATCCTACAACCTTCTTACATTTCTCATCTTGCTAAACTATGTTTCTAATCATGATTTAGCAAGATGCTATGATGATCAACATCATCTTTACAAACAAATCAATGATCAACAAGCATTCATATCATAATCAACTTAGTTTCATCAAGATTTCATCATAAATCAAGTTTATGTTCAAGTTTCATGATTATGTTCTTTAGTGTCATCTTTTAACCAACTAAATAAGAAGTAACAAGGGATTATAAGAGCCTTACTACTAGCTCTATGGCTAGGGATGAACTCAAGATGAAGATGAGGTGGTTAATAGCACAAGAGAAAGGTCCTTCAATCTCCAAGAGTTCCAAGCTTCTTTATCTTGCTTCTAACACCTTTGTATGGTCTTGTAATGGTGGAAGAAGATTGGATGATGATGGTTATGGTGGTGATGGGTTTCGGCCGAGAAGGAGAAGAGAGGGAGAAGAAAGAATGAAGTGTTGGTGAGTGAAAGATTATGAGTTCTTGATCCCTAATGTTCTTCTTGTATCCATTCTTTCACTTAAACCCTTGTGTAATATGTCAATTAAGGGAGAACAAGATCCAATATAATATGAAAATAAAATCTATGGGGTAGGGCCATGTATGGCCGATTACATAGGTGGGGGGGGTATAGGTTAGGCTTATACCATTTAGTTCAAAACCAAGTATAAGTTAGGTGTTTTAGTTACTAGATATTTTATATGGGGTGTTATGTCACACCCCGGTATTTCCACGTATTACCGGTGGGCCCGGTGGGGAGTATCGTGACGTAATTGATATCATCATAGTCAATAATCACAGTGTAAATGCACAGCGGAAGTCTAAAGTAAAATATATTACAAACCGATTTGAAAGTAACATAACATATTACAACGGAATGTAAAAGGATCCACAGGCGGATCTAAGTAAAAGAAACATTGTTCAACAGATTTTTAAGTGACCGAGCTTGCTACTCTTTATTTATTCACTCTGGAGTAGCCAGCCTATTTCGCTTAGTACCTGCACTTAACATTTTGGAAAATACGTCAGTTTACACTGGTAAATACAATTAACCGACTCATTTTGAAAATGTTTTAGAAAATTGATTTAGATGCACAAGGCACAAATAATCTTTTATAACTTGGGACCATTATTTAAAAATAATCTTGTATACAGATTTATATGTTTGTCGTCCGTCAGGGCCGGTTAGAAGAGCCGGACAAGATTAACTGACACACCACTGGTATAATGCCCACAAGGAAATTCCTTATTGTGGGATACCTTTTATACATACGCAACTGTCAGGTGTATGCCTACACCCCGTGCTTAAGTCGTGGCCATTTCAATGAATGAGCCGAGGATATCCAGGACACGGTCATTAACCCCCCAAAGGCATTGCACCAAACAAAACAGATTAAAACGGGTTATGCAAATATATTAATCACAATCCGATTTAAATAACCACAAACCCGACCAAGCGGTATTATAATACCATATCCCAAGCCCGTATAACAGAAAATAAGTTAAAAGTATTTACCTGAGCAAAAATAAAGTTTTATCCCAGCCGTATACAACAAGCAAGTACATATATATTTTACTGGTCTCCTAAATCTGGAAATGAAGGTTTAATAACCTAATAGATTCCTAACGGGTCTTACTTAAGTTTAAACTTAGTCCGGTTAGTTTTAAGGAAATGTTTACGGTTCAAAACGCATGATTAAGCAAAGACCGGATTAGAGTGTGATTTAGACCTGACAAGTTTGAAGACTTGTATAATATGGGTAAACTAAACACATTCTGGATTTTGAGGTAAAAATGATAAGGTTTGACCCGTTTCGGTCAATTTATGCAAACTAGTTACATAAACCGTACCGAACGCAAAAAATGCATAACGGGTAACCAAATGAGTCATGAACAGGTTTCCTAAGTTAATATGCTTTAAATATGTTGTGATATCAGTAAGATACTTTCCATTATGCCCAAAACGAATTTAAACTCAAATTAGGCCCCGTATGGGTATTTTGGTCATTTTAAAGGTTATAAAAGGGATTAAACATTAATCTGAGGTTCAGGTCAGAAATGATCAGTAAAATATTTTATTTAACAAGTTGTATCAGTAGGGTATTGCATATATGTGAAATTTATCATCTATAACCAAACTATGCACCGTAGGGGCATTTTGGTAATTTCACATAAGCTTTAAAGGTCAAATTTGGAAATCTGAGTTTAAAACTTTTGCTTACTGTTAAAGTATAAAATTTTACTTAAAACATCAGTAGGTATTAAGTCTTATATGACAAAAATAGTTTTAATTCATACTATGTGCTTAAAACGCGTAAAAAGTCGATTTTAGGCGATTTTCAGGTTATATAAGGAAAGCTGAGATTTTTATCAGTCCAGAAGGCTTAAAATATTTTATTTAACATATAAAATCAGTAGCAAAAGGTTTGGTATCAAAATGTTATGTAAAACTCATTTTATTAGCAAAAAGGGTATAACAGACAATTACCGAATCAAAGCAATAACCCTATGTTATAATCAGTTTAAAAATAAATAAAAATCTTCAAATTTTCCAAAATATTATATTACATTAGTGGGTAAAAGGTTTGGTGTCAAAATTCGGGTTTAAATAGGCTTTATGCCAATTATGCCGTTTAATTAATAAAAAGCTTTCAATTTACGCTATTGGGCATAACTCCTAATCTAGACCTCAAACTGATGTCAAATTTTTAGGACAAGTTTATAATTCAGTAATAAAGGTTTTTGTCCTCTCACATTTTCAAAAATCTCGTTTTAATATCAAAAGGGCATTATGGTCAACATTTAAGCAATTAACGGAAACATGCAAATGAATCGGATAATTAAGGAACCATGTAGTATAACCCCAGAGGGTTTTACTATCTTATAATATGGTCCTAAAGAAACCTTAAGGCATATCTAAAACATGCTCAATCGGGTCAGAACTGAAAGTCAAAGCAAAAGTCAACTTTTGTGACTTTCGGTTGCGAACCGAGTCTGAACTCTGAAGTGTCGGGTTGAACATGTTTAGACATGTTCTTACATTAATTACCAAGTTATTTTAATGTTTAAACAGGTTCCATAACTTCTACATTGCTAATTATGCATTTATTTGTAAAATAGCTTCCTGTTGACTTTTTAATATTAGGTTTGACCCGACATTTGACCAAGTTAGGGTGATAATCAGTAGGTGCCCTCTTAGGGGTTTATTACCTACATAATTACCCACTTATAGCTACTTTTAATTTGACTAATTACTGGACCATTAGTGATTAATCACTAAGTCAAACCTTAATTACGATAAGTTTGACTTTTGGTCATTAAACTAATTAAAACTGAAATTAGGAGATTAAGAACACTCACAATAGTCCTTAGCATGAAAATGAATCTTAAGAAGACTTGATTGAAGATCAGGAAGCTCCAGAGAAAGCCTTGAAGTGAGTTAGAAGTGAGCAAGAACAATGGTTGCAACTTCATTCCTTTATATAGGAATTTTAAACTCATGAGATCATTCCACCAAGGCCTACAACTGATCTCAGATCAATCCCAAGTGTCCCTATGCATGAAAATTTGTTGGCTGAGCTCCTGGTTTCGAAAAATGGTATGCAAAGGCGGTGTAACCTACTGTTACAGGCAACTGTCCAAGTTTCTGTTGCTGGCAGTTTGTACGCGGCCCGCGTAAAGGTTAAGGGAACTTTACACGGCCCGCGACAATCCCTAAAACCAGGAAACATGTTTCAAACTTTTCACTTTTGGTCCCTGATCCATTTAAACTTTATACAAGTTCCATTTATTGCATTTAGGACCCCCATAGTTAACTTTTAAGGGTCTTGAGTCACAAATTAACTCCGTTAAGCTTCCGGTTAGTTGTACAATCACCCGAAACGTCTTGTATTCATCGGAACTTCCAAAGAATTCTTATACGTCATTCATGATATTAAATTATATAATTGTTACAATATTTTTGGGTTCGTTAAAGGTCACTCAGAGGTTACTTTCAACATGTTGACACTTTTAACCCCTATGTTTCACAAGATCCCTATTTTAAGCACAAACGACTTTTCAAGTTCGATAAATTATTCTTTAAAGAATACGAACGCCGTGTGAGGTCACTCAGAGGCACAAGTTAGGCATGTTAACACTTTGGATCCTTTTATTAACATATTTACATTGTTTGACAACTTCAGTCCTTCTTAATCAAACTCTTACACGTTTAAGTCCATGACACGTGTCTTCATTATATTGGTCGTGATTTTACGAGGTGTTACATGTTATGATGTTCGGGGAACATAACTAGCTTGGAAACATTAAAACAGTACTTCTAGTATAATTTTGGTGTTTCAGGTTATGTCCGGTTGTTCGGTTGGATACTGGTTCGTTAAAGTGCTAAACTATACCGTTTAGTGTGCTTTATGTATCCTTTTGGGACACTTTTAATTCCCGACACTTAGGAAAGCATTCAAGACCATTGAACCATGTTTCTGCATAATATTAATGTGTTAAAATGCTGATTTTTGCTGTATTGTGCTGAATTCAGCACTTTATGTGAGTTTTAGGCACTTTCCGGCACCTAAACTATTACTTAGAAAAGCAGTCTTGTGATCCTCACTTTCCTACACTCTGTACTAGTGTAATACTTGGTTTTTGGCTCACACTGTGTCTCAAAACAACGTCTGTCTATGTATTGAGCTCCGTCAGCATTTTCCTGGTTTGTCTGTTAACTGTGCTAACTGTGCTTTGTGCATCATTTATGTCAATATGGTTTGTATGTAATAATGATGTGTCATTATGCAATATATGGTGCATATGTAAGTATGATGCAGTAATCAGAATGCAGTTATTTGTAATTTAGCATAGTCATTAAGCACTAATCAAGATTAATTAATTGTACGGATGCATGGATTTTTGTCAGTTGTCACACGCGGCACGCGACCAAAAACAACCGAACCCGTCGCGGCACGCGACGGGTATAAAAGCTGGAATTTTTGTTTGTTTTGTTTAAAGAACTTGTTAAAATGTATATTAGAACTATCATAACTAACGTTTATGGTGGTTTGATTATAGGTTAGTGTTATAAGGCTCTCGGATGAGGATCAAGTGACGTACAAGAACCGAACACACGTTAAATGAAGCTTCCGCGTTGATCTTGTTTTGTTTCGATAATGTGAATTATGTAGACACTTAAAATCAGTATTTTATATGTTTTAAACTCAAAGTGAACATCATTTTGGAATGTTTTTGTAAGATGACATATTTGTCGTATAAATGAATATTTTATATGATGAATTGTTTATAAACTAGTAAGGGTCTTGCATAAACCCATTATAACGTAAAACCACAAGTTCATTATATATACGTAACATGAAGCTTACAAACCACACACACTCCAGCCGATTGCAACGCCCGTCCATAGCTGTACCTAACAACCTGCAAAGCATGCAGTAGGGTGTCAACATAAAGTTGGCGAGTTCACAGTTTATCAATGTTGTTCCAAAAACGTAGGTTGTTAAGTTACTCAGTTTTATAAAACATGTTATGGGGAGCTACCCCATCTTTAAGCTACTAAACTGTGCCATACCGAAACTAATTGTAAATGTTGTTAGTGCCCCAAGTCAATGTCTATCATCATTGACCAGTTGCCCAGGCATAAAAGTTCACTCCCGTCCTCTTCGGCACGGTGTGAGGTTTGTCAAACCTAATAGCGCTACTAACTATTATCCCGTTCGCCAGGCCCCGACGATTAATCGGTATAAATGTGTGGGGAGTTTCAGATAGAGTTTCGTTTAGTCTGCTAAAGATATGCAGTATAAATAGTAAATTAACAGTATTCCATCCACAGGAATACTAGGCAATCCCAAACCAGGGAAAGTGTTGTTCGTTCCCAACCACCGGGAATACATGCTTTTAGTAAAATGTGTGAACTCACCTTAGATTAGCTTGGCAGATTAAGTTATACGAGCTAGTATGGTCAACCATGTCCTATTATGGTTACCAAGAACATTAGGGGTCGTTTATGTAACCCACGCATATCTTACACACATCTAACAATTAACCTGCATATAAGTTGTCACAACTACATTACCGAGTAGTTTTAGGCACATGTTCGTAGGATACACTACAACATGCCATTCATCAGTTATACAAGCATTAAGCACATGCGGACACTAAGAGTAGCACATTAGACACTTTACCAACTCATAAGCGTGCATAACTCAATTCACTGAAAATAGGTTGTTTTGGGATGTCCGTTTACCGTACTTACGAGCTTACAAAAATTACGATCTTTTTATGTGACGGCCCCTCGGAGGGGTTATCCTTGTGTTAAATTTTTAGAGTCTAACACTTTACTGAAAATTTATAAAAAATCATTTACAAAGCAGCAAATCAGGTTCGTCACTTTCTGACTGCAGCCCACGGAAAAATTCATTTAAGATTATCCGATTGACATAATTCCAGTTGGAGATTTTCATGACCTCCTGAAGCTACCTACATAAAAATTTGAGATCATAACTCAATTCCTAAATTGAGTTATGACATTCGTAATGGGCTGCAAATTCTACCAAAAAACGCAGCCTGAACCTTCGATACGAAAAAAATTCATAAAACATTCAATTTTCGTCAAAAAAAATGCAATTCCAGTGGGGTTTTAAAGCTATTTCCGGAATTACATTTTAGACTCAAGAAACAAATGCTTTTGTCATATTTTTTTTCTACTTTACAACCAATAAAAGTTGGTTGTAAATTCTGATCAGGCTCTGTTTGGATTTAGCTTTCAATTATAACATGTTTATGACACTATAAACCCTATTTTCAACAATCAAAACCCCAACAACATCACATACACGAATTTTAGCATTAAGTTTCATCCTCAACATCAAACATAATCAAAACCCTAGCATGCATGCATGATCATAGAGTTACTAACTAGCAAGTATCATCATCTACACATTAAAATACATGATTCTAGCAAACCGTAACACATAGCATCCATGTTATCATGCATCAATAATCACAAAAAGATCAAGAATTCCTGTAGAATTAAGTAACGCAGCCATGAATAACAAGTTATGAGTGTATGTTAGAGGGATTACCTAGAACGATAGAGATGAAGATTAAGAACCCAAAAAAGACGAGTTTTCATAGCTTTTTCTTGAGTTTTCTAGAGAGAGGGTAGAGAGAGAGGGAGAGAGAGGAAGAGAGGTGACGTCTGGGGAATGGGGCGATCTAGGGTTGGGTTTGGTTTTATTATATTTTTTTTAAAACAAAACTTTAGCAAATGCACAAAAGGTTCTCCAAGTTTTCCAATTCTCAAACTTGGACAAGAAGTTATCAACATAACTTTATAGAATGACACACAAGTCCCTTGTTTTGCATAGTTAATCAAATTAAATCCGTTTGTTTGTTCGCGTGTTACTAACTTGTGCATTTAAAAATTGTAATTAACAGAAAAAGCGTTAACGGCGTTAACCTGAAAGTACGAGATGTCACAGCGTGGACCACCCGGGGTGCCTTAGTTCCCGCGACATGTTGGGCTCGGTCCTGCCCCCTCACATGCGGCGTATCAGCAGCTACGTGAGGACGTTGGCTGGCTGAAGCATGTGATGTGCTGGGTAGCTGAGGAGTTGCAGGACCGACGACAGCATAATTGGTTACTTCCACGACCCTACATTCCGACTGCAGCATGGCATCAACATTATCAGCAGCAGCAGCATCAGCAGGAGGATCCGCTGCCATAATATTTTATCTTCTTCGATGTATTTAGTACTTAGTTATATTATATCTTTTGTTATGTATGTACAAACTTATGCTGTAGATATCAAACTTAGACAAATATATCATATTCAGTCGTATTGAAACAATATAGTATTTTAATTTAACTAGGTTTTAATGATGCGCGCCGCGTTGCGGCGCGACAAAACTAAGTCATTGTAAAACTATTTATTGCGACTAAATACTTGGTTGTTATTAAAGCTGTGCTATTTAGTGTCTTATTTTTAAGTTGACAAGTGGAGTTTTCATACAACAGAGCCGTTGGTAGCAAGCGAGTTAGTAACTCCTGGTGATGGCGACTATTGCGATGTCTAAGCATCCACTAATCCAACAAATAAGGAATAAGAATTGTATAAATACAATCGGAAAAACGTGTGAAAGAGGAGAAAAAGGAAGATGACGTGAAGTTATGTAAGCATAAAATGGGGAAAAAAAAAAGAAGACCCCATGATTTGAACTTGAGTCTCTTTAAAACACATACAACCACAAAACCACTCCACCATAATGAATAATCTAACTAACTTTGAAGAAAATGGATATATATACACACACTTAAAAAGGGTATAGGGGAAAAAAGTCAACAAAGACAACCAATAAGAAAAGTTTACTATTCATTATGATGTGACAACTACTATTCATTAGCTTTGTTTTTTAATATATGTATAATTTAAGCGGTATAGTAAGGAAACGGTGTAATATATTCAAACTGTACCCGGGTATTTCAAAATAATTAACGTTATAAAAATTTAAAACTGCTATAATATTTTAATTTAAATGGCATAGTATGGAAACACAGTAAAATATATTTGAACCATACCTGAGTAATTTAATAAAATTAACAGTATAAAAATCTTGAATGGTATAATATTCGAACCGCACCGAGACTTGGTATAATAATTTAATTTAAACGGAATTGTATTGAAACGGTATAATATATTCGAACCGTACCCGGATATTTCAAAATATTTAACGGTTTTAATTTTAACGGTATAGTATGGAAACGGTATAATATATTCTAACCGTACACAAGTATTTAAAAATAATTAACGGTATGATATTTAAACGTTTATAGCATTCGAAACGCACTAGACATGGTATAATAATTTAATCTAAACGATAACAATATAATATATTCGATCCGTATATACGTTTTTCAAAAAAGTTTAACGGTATATAATATTAATGGCATAACATTAACGATTATATATTTTAAGCGATATAACCTTAGAACCGGGTATGTATTTGTACCACAAATACATCAAAATAACCAAACAAAATCCTGATAGGTTATATACGCTGCGTATAGCTCTATACGCAGCGTATATAAACCCTGGTTGTCTGTGCCAATGATTGCTGGGTAGGTTCTGAATTCTATGCACCTATACGCTGCGTATAGAGCTATACGCAGCGTATATAAACCTTAAGTGTGCAAATAGGCAGTCTTGAAGTGTGAATAGTCTAAGCCAATAACAATTGTAACAGATGCTTATGGTAAAAAGATAAACTGTATCCTTAGAGAATAACTTGTGGGATAGTAACAAGTTATTCTATTATTGTGATTATTTTGGCAAACTTTTTTTCTTAAGAGTAAAGTACTTTTTGAGTCTATGTGGTTTGTGCATTTTAATTATTTGAATCTAAAAAGCAAACTTGTCTTGATTTGAGCCCCTGTGGTTTGTATTTTTAACCATTTGAATCCAAAATGAAACCTCATCCAACCCTTTGAGTCCCTGTGGTTTGTATTTTTAACCCTTTGAATCCAACCCTTTTAGTCTATGATTTGGATGAGGTTTGCATTTTGGATTCAAAAGGTTAAAAATACAAACCACAGGGACTCAAATCAAAACAAGTTTGGTTTTTGGATTCAAATAGTTAAAATACACAAACCAAAGGGACTCAAAAAGGACTTTACTCTTTTCTTAAATATTCTTGGGTATGTTCTGGCTGGCAGACTTTATTGTCAAAATTAAGCAAAGAATTTTCTTTTTTGTCAAGCTAAGAATGTGGATGTAGTAATGGTTTGTCCCTACATTAAATAAATAGTTACTTAGTTATACCATTAAAAAAATCATTTGTTTGGATCATAGATGTAGGGATGTGCAAAAAACCGAATTCACCGAACCATAACCGAATTAACCGACAAAATCGAACCGAAAAAACCGAACCAAATAAAAAACCAGTGGGTCGGTTAATGGTTTTTTTGAAAACCGAAAGTAGCGGGTCGGTTATGGTTATCATTTTTTTCTATACCCACCATAACCGAACCGAACCGACATGTAATAAATCTTTGTAGGATTTAGAATTTTTCACCATATTTTTAATATTTTATGTTTTTGACTGAAGATTTATAATACTTATAAGTTTTTATATCATTTTGTGGCTTTGGTTTAATGTTTATTTGAATTTATGGAATGTATGATATCACTTTATTTGGATATTTGATAATAATTGGTATTAATATTATAGATTATATGTATTTTTTAATACTATGTAATATACTAATATATAGAAATATGCAATAACAATTTATTCCATGTTAAAAAAAATAAGTTATTTTTAGCTAAGCTAAATACACGGTTAACCACCCATAACCGACCCGCTATAACCATCAAAACCGAATAACCATAACCATCATAACCGATCGGTTATGGTTATGGTTATCCAATAACCAACATTGCGGTTATGGTTATGGTTTTTGCTCAAAACCGACCCATACACACGCCTACATAGATGTTATTCACGTTACCCAACCCACCCACTTTAGGACATCTACAATTAACACTTAAGGGATATATATAAAGTTGGGTAAATTATATTTTTCGTCTTTTATGTTTGTACCAGATTACAATGGATAGCATTTAACTTCAATAATTACAATCGCAATCCTTTATTTGGAAAACCCGTTACATATTTCGTCCTTTACCTCAAACTAGTTTAGATATTTCAGTTAACTCTGATCATGTGCATAGCACGTGAGGGCGTTTATGTCCTTTTACCTCTGATTTCTCTCACTTTGTAAACCCCTCTTTCACCCTCCATCTTAAATTAGGGTTCCAAACTTAACCTGCTATCCAAACTCCACCACCACCAAGTTCACTGTCAACCAAGCCAACCACCTCCGCTATTCTTTTGTTTCATTCAATTTACAAAGAAAACAGTACATGAAATGAAGTTCACCACCAGATAGATTACTTCGATTCGGTCAACTTCACACTGAAATCCCACAGTTTCTTCAACCAACCTCCACAACCACCACCATATCCCAGCCGCCGCCACCACCACCATATCCAGCAAACACCACTTCTCCCTCTTTATAACAAGCGACCGGCGATTCCATCGGCGGCATTGGTTTCTCCGCCGCCACCACCGCCTCCGCCACCACCGGTGGAGAATCGGAATAATGAAACGAAAGCGGTGGAGAGTGATGAAGGGGTTAAGTTTAGGGTGATGAGCGGTTTGTATGTATAAATGATTGCAGCTCACTGTGATACAACGACAGCGAGAATGCTGGTAGGGAACAAGAGGGATTTGGAGAATATTAGGGACGTTAGTGTCGTTGAGGGTAAAAGACTTGCTGAAGAAGGGCTTTTTTTCATCGAGACGTATGCGCTTGATTCTACCAATGTCAAAGAGCGTTTCAGGTCATGATTCGGGAAGTTTACAATAATGTTAGAAGGAAGGTTTTGAACTCGGATTCGTATAAGGGGGAGTTGTCTTGAAACCGTGTAAGCCTCATCAATGGCTCCAAGAACACTAGTTCGTGTTGTTGACGGTGAGTGAAGCCCTGTTTTTTTGTAGTTTTGATTTGGATTTGTCTGGTTTTAAGGTATACAATGTTGTTACTCCGCCTTGCATTTTTTTGAGTTTGAGTTTCTAATACCACATATAAAACATGTGTTTAATTAGTGATTGTCTGATATGGATCAATCGGTTGATAGATAATCTGTTGAGTGGATCAAACTCAAAAGAAATTAGCAAAATAAATAACCCACTAATATGCTAAACATACTTTGCTATTTATAGCATTACAAGCAAAATAAATAACCCACTAACTAATAACATGGAGATCATTGGTAACAACCAATTAGTCACTTTATTGACTAGGTAATACAAAGAAAAATAAATTTAACATATGAAAAATATATAAATAAAGGAAATATCATTTTGATGCAAAACCCATGGAGCTCCAACTTAGAAGGCACATATCATTGTCATCATCTTTTGTAACATTAATGCGTTCATTTTGGTTTGGGCTAATTGTGTAAAAGTTACCTGACTTAACTAAAAATTTGTATTTTGTTTTTGTTTTATTTATAAAATATTAATTAGATTGGTAAAAAGACCAGCGTGCCCTTGTATAAATAGACTTAACTAAAATTTTTAACCTTGTTAGTGCTAAAGGACGAAACATGCAACGGGTTTTCCAAATAAAGGACTGTGACTGTAATTATTAAAGTTAAAGGCTATCTGTTGCAATCCGGTATAAACATAAAGGACGAAAAGTGTAATTTACCCTATAAAGTTTAACAACATTTTTGGCAGTGATAACATTGTTTTGAATCTGTTTGAAACATATTTGTGAAGTGTCAACCGATTCAAGTAGATACCATTTTGAATATGCATCACATGTTGCTTAAACAACATTATTTATTGGGCAAAATGGATATATCAACTTTTCACCGTTAGAGGTGGTAAAATGTGTGGTCGTGTAACGTGTCAAAATAGGTTATTTGGAAAAATGGGTCTGTTAGTTATCTTTAGAGGATGTCACAAAGAATCAGGTCTCATCCGAAAAATTAACATTTTAGTAACATTTTCTATCTTGTGTTGGATTTGAACTTTAGAGAACACCCTCTAAAAACATCAGCAAAACTGCAAAAGAGTGCGTAGTATTTGAACAAAAGTAATTGCTATAGGTGTTACTTTCGACTAGAGATGAACAACGAACGGGTATAACCAAACCAGTTTGGAGAAATCGACCTGAACCGAACCCAGTTGTAACCGATACTGTACTAAGCAGTTCGGTTTGTAATACAAACCGTAGGTTTGGGACCGGTTCCCATTCTCCTCGCCAAAAATCGAACCGAACAGGTTTTTACAATGCGGTTGGGGAAAAAAACGGTCCTTTATTTAATAGAATGTTGTTTTATTGATTTTTTAATATTATAAAAAGCCGGTTATTTTTATACCATAATTGTTTGTAAACTATAGCAATAACAAAATTCGTATTTTATGTTTTTTCTTTTAACTTTTTTTTGTTGTAAAATCATTTAAAAAAGTGTGTGCAAGAACCGGGAACCGAAACCGAACCGAAACAACCAGCCATACAAACTGGTGTTAAAAACCAACCATAAAACCGCCCAAACCGGGGTGGAACTGAACCGAAACCGGTTTGGCCAAGAATCAGCCAAAAAAAACCGAGAATAAAATACAAAAGTCCACGTAGAATAAAATAGAGGTGGGGAAACCTAACGGATTTGAGTCAAATTGTAACGGGAAATTCTCGTATCGGTTAGGAGAAAACAAATTTTGGTCATGCACCATTGGCACCTTGTGTAATCCTTTTGTTAATCGAGAAATTATGTCGGACAAATATCCGATGTGTTATATGTTAAAACTTCAAAACCCCCAGAAACATTCTTAAGACCCAACAATCAGTATGTTTAATTATTGAGCCAGCCACCCAAGCCCATTACCATAGGCCCACAGCCCGCAAAGCCACAAAACCATTGTCCAATGAGTTAAAATGTGCCAGCCACTTACAAAGATTTATTAAAGCAAAGTGTAAAATGTGCCGGCCACTTACAAAGATTTATTAAAGAAAAGTGTGTTTTTTTTTTTTACTTTTTATTTTGATTCTACAACTCAGTTTTGTTGGAATGAATTATGTAAAATATATCATTTTAATGGTATTATCTAGAATGACAAAAACAGTGGCTGGGAATAGTCTTTTGATGTAATTGATTGAGTGGGGTGGCCACATGTCATTCACAAAAGTTTTTTTTGTCAAATTATGATTTTGCTCCGTTTAAATTTACAGTTTTATTGTTGCTTTTGTTTTTTTCCTCCCAGCCAAATTAGAATTTTGCCCTCATTTCAAATTTATAATTTTGTCAATCGTCTTTTTTATATTTCTGTCAAATTATGATTTTGCCCATGATAAAAAATTATAGCCATGCCATCGTTTTAGTTTTTTTTTTTTTTTTTCTTTTGACAAAACTATGGTAGTGTTTTGTTTTGTTTTATTATTTTTTTTACAAAACTATGGTATTGTTTTGTTTTAATTAGTTGACTCGGTGCAATTTTTATTCGTGCCAGATGGCTGCCTGGCATACGCTCATTTGTCCTGAAAAATTACAGTTTTGCCTGAGTTTAAAATTAGAGTTTTTCCATCATTATAGGTTTTTTTTTTTTTTTGTAAAAATATGGTAGTGTTTTCTTTTAATTGGTTGACTTGATGTAATTTTTTTGAGATCATGTTATGAGTAGTATGTACAAGTAACCGAAACACAGACGTACATGTTAATGTTACGAAAGAAAATTATTCGGTTTAATGTCCCGCAACGTGATAAGGGCAAAAACTAGTGTATAATATAATAACTAAACAAGTAATAATATGGGCTTCCCACGTGATTAAACAATTAGTAGCATACTGTATACCACAACTCCACAAGGTCGCTTTTCTTTCATGAAAATGAATAACGGGCCATAAACAACCATTTAAAGATCAGGCCCAATTATAGACAAACTCACATCAAAGGCCACATTTAAATGTAAACCAATCAAGAACATCGTCCGGTACAATATGAAATTATGAATCAACTGTTTTCATATTCAGAAGGGAATGGCAGCGCAGTTTGTTGCTCGTCTACCTGCTATCCTTATGTAATTTGCCTTGGTGATTGTAATGAAATTCAAATTGCTAAACATTTAATTTTGTAGGGAAAAAATGTGTTATCATTACAACAAACATAAGTCGACCCATACATGATCAGGTGTTTACATTAAAATTTAAATTAGAGTTAATTGCTCGGATGGTCCCTATGGTTTCACGTTTTTTCACGTTTAGTCCCCACATTTTGAAAATAGCATGTATGCTCCCTATGGTTTGTCATTTTGTTACTCGGATAGTCCCCCAACATTTACTCTGGGGACTATACGAGTAACAAAATGACAAACCATAGGGAGCATACCTACTATTTTCAAACTAACTGACATTTACTCAGAGACTATCCGAGTAACAAAATGACAAACCATAGGGAGCATACCTGCTATTTTCAAAAGGTGGGGACTAAACGTGAAAAAAGTTGAAACCACAGAAACCATCTGAGCAATTAACTCTTTAAATTATACAAAGAGAACATCAATTCACACATGTTTGTGTTTGTGTGTATATGTTCTATGTTGTTGTCAAAGTGATTTGTATATACAAGTGAGCATATTATATTTTTCCCATAAGAGTCAATGAGATAATTCGGTACAATTAGATTTTGGTTTTGATCAATAAGTAATGCTTCGTGGGGGAACTCGAATCAATCCGGTTCATTATGGTATCGGTACTTACCTTATCAACCAAAAGAGAGAAAAAAAAGCCATGATGTGCCAAAAAGGATATCGACACGTGTTTAAATTGATCGAAAACCATAAAACAAATATCAATGTTGTTCGATCCAAACGGGTTCGGTTCGTCACTCGTATAATTTACGATAACAATAAAAAACTTTATATTGAATACAATTAAAATCAAACTAAAGAATACAAATAATTTGAGAAAAAATCAAATCAAACTAAATAATAAATGAAGTATATTATTAAAAGCTTAAGAAGAAAAACAATAAATTAGTTGACACAATAACGAGAATCTTTTAAGGAACTGAGATAATGAGGGAAATGCTAAACGAGAATCTTTTAAGGAACTGAGATAACGAGGGAGATGCTAATTGTGGACCGGAAAAGGTTAGTTTTTTTTTTTTTTTGAAACTTCAACTTCATTCACAAACAAACCGACGGAGCCCCTAAAGCAAGGACTACCGGCGCATTACAACATATACAAAGGAGATTTTAACCAGTTTTCCCACGACAAATCCTTAAACCTTGACCTATGTTTACACCAAAAGAAAGCCAACCTTTTAATGTTAGCAATCACAATTCTGCCTGAGGTCTTCTTCTCTTGAAACACGCTTTCGTTCCTAGCACGCCAAACGCACCAACAAGAAACCATGATAATGCCGTGAACGATGATCTTTCCCCATTTCCCTCCTTCTGCGCCTTTAAAGGTCTGCAGCAAGTCAGTAACGTCAAACGCTATAATAGGGCTGAGCCGACACCAAAGACCGATAGCCGACCACACCTCCTGAGCGACTGAACAAATGTATGCATGTTATAAACAGTCCAAGTTTTATGTCTCTTTGTTAATTTGATGAATTACAATCATTGGATCTAAGTTCGACTTTTAGGTTTCGTTTTGATTAGTTTTTTTTTTCAGTTCCATTATGGGTTATTTGAGGTTTTGATTGGATCAGGTCAGGCATAACTAGGCTGAAACCGCTTTCAAGTCATAGGGTATGATACCAATAAATAACCGGTGGGTAGGGCCAGGTATGAAACTAGTACGAAGGAATTTTTAGTACTAAGGCTAGAGGGTGTGGGATGGAGCCCCTTGGGGGTTATAAAGGACACCTCAGCGTCACCTAGACGCCACGTCAACCAGGGGGCTTTATAACCCCCCCCCCCCCTTAATTTGCAGGGTGTGGGATGGAGCCCCGTCATCATTACCTAATTATTTTTTATTTTAAAAATCATTTAATTTTCATATATTAATTTATACATCACATGGCAAACCGTCATATTTGACTTTTCTTTCTCGATCCATGCAATTGCATCACGTTACCATGTTGGCGAGCTTAATATAGCGCCCGGACTTAAATCGCTGGGTGTGGGTGTATAGCGCCCGGGGCGCTATAGGCTCTGACGTGGCGAGGGTGGCGCCCCCCACACCCTCCGGCCTAAGTATGGGCTTTTTAATTAAGGAATTTTAAGATAAGAATAAAATTGGGATCTTATGGATTTATTAAAGCTCATAAAACTAATAAAAGAGATTTATTAATAGATCAATTGGATCACATTTAAATACCAACATATCAATATATAATGTACTAGTTTATAGACCCGTGTGGTACACGGGTTTGATGATATTTAGCTTTACTAAAGTATAAATGAATGTACATGAATTTATTGGGTTTGATGATATTTAATTTTACTAAAGTGTAACAAATGTACATGACTTTAATATTTTTATTAGATCCAACAATGTAAAATAAAGGTGCATGTTACATTCTACAAATTCATCATCATACCAACCAATGGTTGGGAGTATGTTTATATGAACTTTTGACCTTTTCCAATATGTTATTACAACTAATTAAGATCACCGCCTTAAAAAAAAAGGAATCGGCATATATAGAAAAACATGTATTGAAATGAAATATTATTATAAAACTGTCAGTAAACTCAAAATCAATGAACACAATCGAAGAACATGAATTTTATTATCAAAACTCTTCAAAAATACAAGTGAATCAGTCATCACAGATTGATTGACTGATGAAAGACAAAAATCATCAAAAAATGATAAACTGATGATGATAGCAGAACCCCTAACAATCTCACGAAGAACTTGCGAGAAGAAGGATAAAGATAACACAAGAACAGAAGATTCAACAAGGTGATCTTCGTACAAAACATAATCCTCACGAATGGACATGTGAGGAGATCAGAGGAAACACCAGCATAAAAGAACTGGTTGCAAGAGAATGAGGAGCCCGAGCTCCTTTATTCAAAACTGGAACCATCTATTCTTTATAACAAGGCAGCAACCTCTAACGGCTATAAGCCCAACACAAGGCAGCACATTTTCAAATAAGCCCGGCACAAGAAGGAAGCCCAATATCTAATGAGTTCAGCCCATGATCAGTTACAACTGCAACCTGACCTTCTATCCAGCTCCATCAGTCCAACTTTGACCATTTATTAGCCCAAACCTCAAAATATAACAAACAAAATATTAATGAGATTTATAAAGACAATACTAGAGATATTAAAACTGAAGTATAAAAGTGTCCCTTTTAACAAAAACATACATCTCTATGTGTCGATTCAATTCACCATATCTTTATCAACTATTATGGTATCACTTGTTATCATGTAGATGTGTATCCCATCCATATTTTTCTTACAAAAAACTGGTGGAACACATTGATAAGTCAACAAAAATAGGCCGAAGCGTTAATAATATTATTAGACTTGGCTATTTATAAAATGTATAAATCGTGAGATTTTTTTGAGACTGTGCATGAGAGGTGCTACTCTACAATAAACTGTTTCTCCTTTTTGACAAAAGATTTAGTAATTTAATATGAAACGATCTTTCGGGCACTTGCATATATGCAACGCACACTACATATACCTTGAGATGAAAGTAAAAACATTCTCAGACAGTGTAGGATTGTTGGATGGTATCTATGTCGATGTTCTTCAGTTTTACAACGGATTCTACATGACCTTTCAGGGTAAGCAACTCTTGCAACCTGCATATATGAAATGCATGTGTATAAATTGATATCTTTCAAATTAATACATCAATAACTTCTCTTTTATGTCTGTTCTGGCTATGTAAGAATGCTAAAAAGGGAAGTGTACCTTGTCATCTCAGCTTGGCGTTTTGCATCTTTAGCCATCTGATTAAGTTCATTGTGGTTGGTCGGTCAACGCTATGAATTTCAGTCAGGTCCAGACCGTGCAGTGTCCGTTGTGCTTGAGCCCATTAAACCTTGCGGTCTTCCTTCCCAAAGTTTGTTTTCCTAGTGAAAGCAACCTGCACCAAAAAAATGTAATTTAAGTATCATGTAGTTAAGGGGTGCATTTATTAGTTGGTCAACGTTTTACTCATGCGCTGGTCAATGACAAGATCCCATGCTCTACCACTTATAGCATATCTGATGAATAACTTTAAGAAATCGAGTGGGATGTAGAATACAATGTTGTAGAGCCATATTACACTTGCCCAACCCCATCTGATCCCTTCGATTGCAGAAAAATTCCAGTCTCCATAAACTACAATCAATATTGCAATCTGAAAAGAAAAACAAAGATTTTTTTAGCTAACTACGTAATAATCAATTATAATAATCATAACTGGTAAATCCACTCACCAATTGAGCAATCAAGAAGGCATCAAAAAGTAGAGCTCCTGCACCTAGAACGTGTAACGAATATTAGAGCCTGACTGATGGTGCTCACTGGTAGGTATACCGCCGAGGCTAGCTTTTTTTTAACATTGTCCAACGTAACTTGACCAGTTTTTTCTGAAGGCTTGAAACTCCTAAAACACGCTGGAAAATGGCACGCTAGATATAATTTTGAAACCTATAAAGTAGAATATTGAGAAATTATGATTTAGCATATCAACAATTAGACATAAGAATGAAAAAAACTAATGTGTTTCCCCTAAAAAGAAGAAGAAGCTAGTGTTGGGTGCCTCATTATCATTCCACTTAAAAATAAGAATGAAAAAAAATAAATAAATAATGAATTTCTCCTCACATCCTCTTCTTCATCTGATGAAGATTATAATACGAAGGATCCTTCCCAAATAACTTGCATTAACTGTAGGGCTGCAAATGAGCCAAAAGTTTGGGCCCGAAGTTATTATTTTGAGTAAATCTTTAGATCTAAACATTGCAAGAAAACATGTAAAAACTAAAATCGACCAATATCTCAACCGTAAACTGAAGACTGCAGAAACCAAGTTTCGGTATTGGTTCTGTATAAACCCAAATTCAACTCGTGCAAAAGCTTGCAATTTCAATAATCAATTCAAAATTTTATAGACATTAAAGAAGCTTAGTACAACATATTAATTTTTAAAACCTATTTTTACCAAAACTTTGATTGAATTGGATCTAATATACGATATTAATACGATATTAATCAATTTATAGAACTGAATTTGAAAAAAACTTACCTAGACGGAGAATATTGAAGAGAAGATCAATAGATAAAGGTCTCCATATCACCTGTATCAATCATTGTAATTTACAGAACTGACATTAGATAAGGATGAATGAAAGTCTAAAGAATTTATATTTTATTCAGAGTGGATCATGATACCAAACAAAACAAAACAATAACAATAGAGATGCAGACTCCCGTTTTTTATCCCCCACATCGCTTGAATAGAGAAGATGATGAATCAGTGATGTTGGAGACGATGACGCTCCTCTGGGAGGGCGGCAAGATAGGAGAATATTGAAGAGAAGATCAATAGATTAGGGCTTGGGAGATAGAGAGTCAAAATCGGGGTTGAAGGTGCAGGAGAGTGGGTTTAGAACCAGAGCATTAGAAAATGCCACGTGGCATTTCCATAAGCCGATGAAAAAGAGATGTTGACATGTGGATTTTTATGGATTCTTTTATTAGATTTAGATTAAAGTGAATCGTCTAATATGATTAAACTTTCATAAATAACAATCGGGCAAAGTTGGATTTTACTTTCTGCATGGTACTAGGACTGTGTCCAAAAAGCTCGCTCGGATTTAGCTCGAGAAAAGCTCGCTCGATACGGCTTGGTTTGAAAATGAGCCGCCGAGCTAGCTCGGCTCGGTTAGAAAGTGAGCCTAGCTCAGCTCGGCTCGTAACGAGTCAGGTTGACTTGGTTTGGCTTACTTGGTAGCTCGGCTCAGCTTAGCTTGGATTATTTACACGTATTTAGAAGTGTAATTTGATATCTATGACATATTTAAAGGTTGATTACCATGCTAACAAACTAATATTGTATTTGGCTGAAATGTAAAACTTATTTTGTGTTCTTGAACTTGATTTTGGCTTGTATTGTATTACATTGAACTTATTTTGAATATGTTCTTTTGAACTATTGAATAATAATTTAGACAACTGAATTTTGAGAGCTATATTTTAATTTTTCTTTTTAAATTTGAGCAAACCAAACCGATTCGAGCCAACTCGGTTTAAAACCAAGTCAAGCCCGAGCTTAGATTTTCAGCTCTGTTTGAAATCAGATCCGAACGAAGCCAGCTCGGTTTATAACCGAGCCGAGCTTGAGCTTGCCCTAGCTCGGCTTAGCTTGGCTCATGAAGACTTGGGCAAAAATAGTAATTTACTCATTTTGAAAACCACAGCCTGCTTCTTAAACACCGTCTTTTCCCTTCCCTGTTCCAGGTGAGGTTTTAGTATGGATGAAAATAACACAGCTGGAGGAGAGACTCATTTGATTGATCCCTCTTATCTGTTGCAATTGTTCTTCACATTAGGTGTGCGTGCGTTCGAACCACCACTTTTCCACATAATTACGGTCCCAATTAGTAATTTAAATCTCTATTTTAGTTGCTATTTTCATTTCAGTCGTTGCCCCTTTTGTGGGTTTGTTTTTGATCGTAAATCTCTGCTATTTGTGACTAGGGTTTTCTTGTTGGTGTTTTTTTGTGGTTGATTTATGAACTAGAGGGTGTTCGTATGGTTTTTTGTGCAGATGTGAAATTGGGGATGTATGTTGCGCTGTTGTACGTTTGTTAGTTTTTTTTTTTTGCTTGTTTTGGGAGAGAGTTTAGCTGTTAAGTTTACATGCACACCAGGTGTTTGATTTAATGCCTCAACAGGGGCGGACCTACCATATACCCGGGGGCAACGCCCGCTACGGCTTGGCTCGGAAAAATTTGGAAAAATTAGTGTAAATTTTTGAAAAATTTGAGGTTTTTTCGATTTCGTTACGGCTTATTTATAAAACGTTACGGCTTGGCGGATTTTCTAGATCCGCCACTGTGCCTCAATGAAAGATGCCCCCTTTTGTTTCAATTTCTGAAACGACTTCGTTTTTACACCACTAATCATTCATTAATTTGCCACCTCTAGCTATAACCGAGTCACAATTGCTGAGTTGTCACATATGATTTTATAGATGGTTATTGTATTCCATGCTGATTTTTGATGGTGAACTATGAGGCTTATTTTTCTTGTGGTAATGTTACAGTATAATAAGCATTCACACCTAGATATGAAAGTATTGAAAAAAAACTTGAACAAACTTATGATAGAAGTTGTAAAATTCAGAGACTTGAATGTTAGGCAAGCTCTGTTTATCTATGAAATTAATAGGTAAAATGAGCAAAATAAACATTTAACATTTTATGGATGGTATTGGCGTTAGAGTAAGGGGTTATAACAATAATTACATTGCATCTGTAGATATGTTTATCTTCTTTTAAGAGTACACTTTCATGTGATTGATACTACCGCATTAGAACTTTAGAAGAAAGGGTATAATTCTTTAACTATTTTTTTAGTTAGACATTAGATAATCTGGAATTGAAAGTAAGAAACTAAGTCACTTTTTTTAACCAAACACTAAAAAAGTTAGTTAAGCTGGCTTCTTCTTTGAGAACCCACAAAGAAATTAGCGAGTATTGATAACAAATAGGCTTACATGTATATCTGAATAAATTAGAATATTTCATGGTCAACATTATCCCTTTGACCCGTATTAACCAACCCGTTTCTGGCCTCCACTGGTGTATAGCCACTTTTTGTTTGTTTAGCAAGTGTAATTCAGAAAAGTTTTCAGTTCTCTAAAGATGAAATGTTTTTTTTTTATATATATAAATTTAGTTGTGGGGTTTGGAGAAGGAGAACATGCATGCTTGCCATTTCACTTTGTCTAAACTTTATAAGTTATTATTTCTTTTAATTTATAATTTATGCATCATTTTGATAGACAATACATTCTAGCTGAACTGAGGGAGCATAAAAACTCTTAAATTGACTCTGACTTTTTTCAACTTGTTTTACTGCTTTGGGTCAACTGGCTTCGTTTTTTTTTTCATGACTTTGTGTTTATGTTGCGTAAATTTTTTAATAAAAACAGAAAATTGATCATGTGTATTGCTGAGCTTCTTTTGTATACTAGATCGACATTCATGTTGTAGCATCCAGCAAATCATTTTTCATGTCTAAATTGGGGATGAATACTAAATTAGGGTTCTTGAACCTAAATGTTGAGGTTTTTGATTTAATTGATTCAAATAAAAAGAGTTTGTAAATAACAGGTTATATGGATGTTGATATATACCTAGACTCATGTTTATATATGTATAAATTTCACATACCCTTGAACGAGTGACCTGCTGACCTGCTCCTTTTTCAGTAAAGTTTATGTGCTTTTATCAACTAATTATGTTATTTGTTCATAAATGTAGAACTGTAGTTTGATTGTTGTGTATATATTTGTATGATCCATCATACGTACCATGCATATTGCTATAGAAAATGTTCACTTAATCTGTTAATTTGACTATATCTTTGGGATACATTTGAATCTTTTAGGCTGCTAATACTCTGTTAGTTGTTAGCTGTTATCCATACAAACCCTATAGGTTCTTCAATATCCACATTTTCATTTTATTAAATTAGATTACTTTTTACTGTTTATTTTATTAATATACAACGCCTTAATACTTTTTGTGTCTTAGGTTACATTTCTAATATAGGGACCCAGATGGGAAAAACAGTCGATTCATCCGTCAACATCCGATTGAAAACAGGGTACTCTGTTTTGGGCATCCGAGCAGCCGGTTTCCTCGGAATCCACGTCAGTGCCGCCTTGAAACGTGTGTTGACTACATTTTATGGTTAGATAATTGTAACAATTATTACGATCCTACCCACAAAAGGGCTCAACATTTGTTGGAAAAAATGGGATTTTCATTGTGGAAGGGGACATAAACGACACCGTTTTGCTGACCAAACTCTTTGAGGCATTTAGCTGCTCAAGCTGGTGTTAGATACGCAATGCAGAATCCAAAATCATATATTCATAGTAACATTGCTGGTTTTGTTAATGTTCTTGAAGTATGCAAAAATGCAAATCCACAGCCTGCAATTGTTTGGGCATCTTCTAGTTTACTCATGCGAATATTAGTTTAGAATTTTTAATTTAGGGAATACTTCGCCTTTGCCGGTTTCGGATCTTGTTAGTATTTTGGAGAAGTTGTTGAAAGTGAAAACGAAACGGCGTGTGATGAAGTTGCCTAGAAATGGTGATGTCCCGTTTACTCATGCGAATATTAGTTTGGCGCAAAGGGAGTTTGGGTATAAACCAACGACGGATCTTCAAACCGGGTTGAAGAAGTTTGTTAGATGGTATGAGAAGTATTATGGTTCGGGAAAGAAGAGTGATCATTGAGGCAAAAGGGGTAAACTTGTTCTTGAATTCTTATCCGTTTTGATATATTCGCATGATTGATTTGTTAATCCTGCACTTTATGAAAACAAGTTATCTTGTTTTCAACTGTTGGTATATGATGTTGCATCAAGGAGGAAAGAGGGATCTCACACGATGAACAAGTTTTTGTGGTCCATCGTGGTCTTCATTTGAGAACTTTGCGTTCTTGTTAACTAGCGCGAATGTAATTTATTCTAGTAGTATTATTGTTGGATTCGTGACTAATAGAGCAAAATTTATTTGGTACCAAATTTACTATACCAAATCATTTTCGGCACCAATTTGGTACCCACCTTTTGGCGTTTTCAGAATCGTTACTTTCGGTTCGACACCGGTCTAGCACCATACCTATATTTATTGATTTTTACCTTCAAATACCATACCGTATTGTACCAAGCATTTTCGGTGTCGGTACCTAATTTCGATGATTTTCCGGATCGGTACTTTCGGTGCCGTTACCGGTACCGAGTTCATCCATATTTTAACGTGTTAGCACCGTAATAACTGAATTGAAAACAACCGAATTTCCAACGTGTAGGACGTGTGGGTCCTATTATTATATATTAGGTTATTTAAAATCGGTTTTTTAGGACGGATTGACTATCCTTTTCACGACATTTTTATTTATGTTTTGATATTTTGTATCTGCTTGCCGTTACTGACACGCGTTTTGCAGTCATTGGGTCCCCGCCGCAACACGCGGGCGGAAATTTAACTAGTTTTATTAAAAATATATTAGAGAATTAATGTGGGTGTTTGGGATTCCTTATTCTTCCAACTTATTGACTTATTAACTTATTGAATAGTGAAAAAGGACTTTTTGAGTGTTTGGGATTCCTTGTGACGTGAGTGGAGAAGTCAATAAGTCAGGAAATCCTGACTTATTAACTTATTGAATAGTGAAATAGAAGTGAAAAGGAGTTTTGAGAAGGAATCCCAAACACCCCAATGTTTTACCCTTTTCTTTTTACTAAAACATAAAATTTTCAAAGTAACCCATTGTTAACCTTTTTTCATCATCCTCTTATCGTCATTATCCAACATCCAAACATCAATTTTCATGTTCATCCTTCATATCACCAGCCGTAAACCCTTCTTTCAAGTTATTATAATCACCTAAAATAATTTATTGACATACTAATGATGGAAAATGTTCATAGTCAAATCATCATTAGTGTCCAATATATGTTTCCTATCCAGGGATTAAAGTATGATGATGATCGATCCTAAATTTTCTTACTGATTTTGGTGGTCTATAGAAGTAATCGCGTACGACAAGTTTCCGACATAAAGCTTCCGGCGATTCCGGCCCGTCATATTCTTCTTCTTCATTGACGTGGTCGTTTTGTAATTCTTATTCAGTTTCTGCTATATCTGATTCCCAACTTGAATTGTTTTGTATGGTGGGAAGGAGGATCTAAGCAGTAGGGACAAATTCAATTACTTGGTTTTGAAATTGAGAAAAAAAATTGGGGGATTTTGAAGTGAGATTTGGGGATTTTCATTAGGGAAGTTTGTAAGCTGACAGTTTTGGAGGTTCATAGTTGGGAAGATGAGCTTGAAGAAATGGTGATAGAGAATAACGAAGCAGCAGACCTTTTGAATTCTGGAGGGCATTTTTGTCATAATGTGTAGTTTTATAAAAGAGTGTGTGTCTCACTCATTGTGGTGTAAAGTCATAAAAGTAATTTAGACAATGATGTTAAGTCGTAAAAGTAATTTATACATTAACTTGGTTAAGTAGAGATAAAAAAAGTATAATATATGTGTTGTATGTTGTGGCGTAAAAGTAATTTAAACAAAATGAATAGTAAGTAGAAAAGTTTGGAGGAGTTTTGTTTCTATGTTAATTTTTTTGAAGGTGTTTATGTACTATGTTAAAAAGTTAGGGGGTATCTTTTGCAAACCACCAGCTAGGGCTGTCCAAAAAGCTCGCGGCTCGGAGCTCGCTCGGATTTAGCTCGGAAAAAGCTTGCTCGATATGGCTCAGTTTGAAAGTGAGCCGAGCCGGCTCGACTCGGTTAGAAAGTGAGCCTAGCTCGGCCCGGCTCGTGACGAGCCTAGCTCGAATTATTTAACTTATAATATATTTAATTTTTATATACATATAATATATTACAAAAAAGTGATTATTATTTACTTGTATTTAGACTTGTAGTTTGATATCTACGACATATTTAAAAGTTGATTGCCGCGCTAATGAGCACATATTGTATTTACTTGAAATATAAAACTTATTTTGCGTTGTCGAACATGATTTTGTTTTGTAATGTATTAGGTTGAACTTATTTTAAATATGTTTTTTTAAAGTATTGAATAATATTTTAGAATACTGAATTTTGAGAGTTATGTATTAATTTTTATTTTTAAAATCGAGCCAAACCAAGCCGAGCCGAGCCAGCTCGGTTTAAAACCAAGCCGAGCCCGAGCTTAGATTTTCAGCCCGGTTTCAAATCCGAGCCGAGCCAGCTCGGTTTATAATCGAGCCGAGCCCGAGCTTGCCTCGACCCATGAACAGCCCGCCAGCTTGTTAAACACCGTAAGTCTTTTCCCTTCCCTGTTGTTCCAATCGAGTTTGGTATGGATGAGAAAAAGACTGCTGGACTGGAGGAGAGATTCAGTTGATTGATCCTTCTAATCTGTTGCACTTGTTCTTCACATCAGGTGCGTGCGTTCGAACCACCATAATCACTGTCCCAAAAAGTCATTTATACCTCCGTTTTAGTTACTGTTTTGATTTTAATCTTTGCCCCCTTTGTGGGTTAATCGTAAACTTCTGCTATTGTGACTAGGGTTTTCTTGTTCGTGTTTTTTTTGTGGTTGATTTATGAACTAGAGGGTGTTTTGTGTTCAATCCGTACCGTAGGATGTGAAATTGGGGACGTATGTTGCGCTGTTGTACATTTACTAGTTTTGTTTTTGCTTGTTTTGGAAGAGGTTTTAGCTATGGAGTTTACATGCACACCAGGTGTTTGTTATAATCAGTGTTGTAAGAAGCGCTAGGCGCTAGTCGGGCGGTGGAGTACCGACTAGCGAATCGGAATTAATCGGAATTAATCGGAATTAATCGGATTGTGATTTTTATAAGTAGTTTTTAGTTACATATATACACACACATTTTTATATGTAGTTTTTTAAAGTAAACATGTTTTAACCCCTCATTAACTCATTTTTTTAAGTAATTGGATGGAATTTATATGGTTTGGTCAAAATTTAGCCGGCATTTAGCCAAAATTTGGCAAGAATAGGACCGCCATTGACTGACTAGCTATTAATCGGCCATTAATCGGTGAACCTCCGATTAGTGATTAATCGACGACTAATCGGAGACTAGTCGGGATTTTTACAACCATGGTTATAATACCTCAATGAAAGATGTCTCTTAACTTTTTGTTTCATTTTTTAGTTAAATGCTTGGTTGGTCCTTGTGGTTTGTACAAATTGAAGACTTGGTCTTAGTGGTTTACTAATTACACGCATGGTACCAAAACTTGTCAAAAATGAACTCGCTTGGTCCCTAACCCTAACATCAGTTAAATATCTCTGTTAAAACACCTCATGTGCTTGGCACGTGAGGGTAATTTTGTCATTTCAGTTCAGCAAATTATAAAAAAAGTTAAATACCTGGTTGGTCCCACCCCACCCCCTTCTTCTTCCCCAAACCACCACCATCGTCAGTACTTTCCGGCCAAGTACCACCACCGTCTGTACTTTCCGGCCATGATAGTTGAAAAGGAACTTGGTCTTCTTCGTCTCTCTCTCTCTATCTTCATCCTTTGATCCTTGTCTCACCAATAAATTCAACCACAGAATCAATCTGCAGCTCCGTCAACGCAATCTCGATCGATCAAACTCCGATTCAACGGTATCTTCTGAACCGTTCAACTCCGCTAATGTTTTTCTTCTTTGAGGTTAACTTTGATTTCGATTCGTTTGTTTTGTATGAAGTTAGGGTTAAACTGTGTCTGATTGTTCTGTGGATGAAGCTGTGTAAGTTTGTGTGTTTAGATGATTCTTGTTTCAGGTTAATTTTGATTTGTTCGTGATGTCAGAAGTTAGGTTTAAACTGTGTGACTGTTGTGTGGATGAAATTGTGTGTTCAGATGCTCTTTGTTCCATAGTTATGTGATCGGTGATTGTCGTTTTAGGTTAACTTTGATTTTGAATCGTGTTCTGTTAGAAGTTAGGTTTGAACTTGTTGTTTGATGACGGTGGTGGTGGTTTGGCCGTTTGGGGAAGAAGAAGGGGGTGGGCAGTGGCGGATCTAGAAAATCCGTCAAGCCGTAACGTTTTATAAAAAAGCCGTAACGAAATCGTAAAAACGTCAAATTTTTCCAAAATTTACACTAATTTTACACTACCGCCGGAGCGCCAAGCCGGAGCGGAGGTTGCCCCTTCTTATATGCTAGGTCGGCCCCTGGGGGTGGGGTGAGACCAACCAGGTATTTAACTTTTTTTATAATGGGCTGGACTGAAATGACCAAATTACCCTCACGTGCCAAGCACATGGGGTGTTTTAACAGAGATATTTAACTGATGTTAGGGCTGGGGACCAAGCGAGTTCATTTTTGGCAAGTTTTGGTACCATGCGCGTAATTAGTAAACCACTAGGACCAAGTCTGCAATTTTTGCAAACCACAGGGACCAACCAAGCATTTAACTCTAAAACGACTTTGTTTTCAGTGTTTAACTATGTGGCGTTTTGGAGCAGATCTCAGGTTGTTGATTTGTTTAGCACATCAGATGATGGCTTTGGGTATTTTGTTCTTTTTATAACTAAACTTGCTAAAGCATTTTTGTTTGATTTTTTCAGCTTGCAGATTGGGAGGAAGGAGAATTGAGAAAATATTACAGACTCGAATCAAGTCAAGCCACAGGTAGAGGTTGACTTGAAATTGGCAACCAAAGAGCATGAAGACTCAATTTTAGAAGAGGCTCAGGTTATAGAGGTTGGTTCTTCATTTTCATGCATTCAAACTTAAATACCCTTTATGGATGGTATTGGCATTAGAGAAAGGGGTTATAACAATAATAACATTGCATCTGTAGATATGTTTACCTTCTTTTAAGAGTACACTTTCATGTGATCGACACTACCGCATTAGAACTTTAGAAGAAAGGGTATAATTTTTTAACTATTTTTTTAGTTAGACATTAGATAATCTGGAATTGAAAGTAAGAACCAAAGTCACTTTTTTTAACCAAACACTAAAAAAGTTAGTTAAGCTGGCTTCTTATTTGAGAACCCACAAAGAAATTAGCGATTACTTGATAACAAATAGGCTTACATGTATATCTGAATAAATTAGAATATTTCTTGGTCAACATTATCCCTTTGACCCAAATTAACCAACCCGTTTCTGGCCTCCACTGGTGTATAGCCACTTTTTGTTTGTTTAGCAAGTGTAATTCAGAAAAGTTTTGAGTTCTCTAAAGATGAAATGTTTTATATATATATATATAAATTTAGTTGTGGGGTTTGGAGAAGGAGAACATACATGCTTGCCATTTCACTCTGTCTAAACTTTTTAAGTTATTATTTCTTTTAGTTTATAATTTATGCATCATTTTGATAGACAGTACATTCTTGCTGAACCGAGGGAGCATAAAAACTCTTAAATTGACTTTGACTTTTTTCAACTTGTTTTACTGCTTTGGGTCAACTGGTTTCGTTTTTTTCTTCATGACTTTGTGTGTATGTAGCGTAAATTTTTTAATTAAAACAGAAAATTGATCATGTGTATTGCTGAGCTTCTTTTGTATACTAGATCGACATTCATGTTGTAACATCCAGTAGATCATTTTTCATGTCTAAATTGGGGATGAGTACTAAATTAGGGTTCTTGAACCTAAAAGTCGAGGTTTTTGATTTAATTGATTCAAAGAAAAAAAGTTTGTAAATAACAGGTTATATGGATGTTGATATATACCTAGACTCGTGTCTATATATGTATAAATTTCACATACCCTTGAACGAGTGATCTGCTGACCTGTTCCTTTTGCAGGAAAGTTTATGTGCTTTTATCAACTAATTATGTTATCTGTTCATAAATGTAGAGCTGTAGTTTGATGGCTGTGTATATATTTGTTTGTTGCATCAGATGTACCATGCATATTGCTATTGAAAATGTTCACTTAATCTGTTAATTTGACTATATCTTTGGGATACATTTGGATCTTTTAGGCTGGTAATGATCAGTTAGTTGTTAGCTGTTATTCACACAAACCTCACAGGTTCTTCTATATCCATATTTTCATTTTATTGAATTAGATTACTTTTTACTATTTATTTTTATTAATATACAACGCCTTAATAATTTTTGTGTCCTAGGTTACATTTCTAATATCACTATCTTTTACATGGCCACTCACTCTCTGTTGGATTAGGTTAAACTGGGAGCTGTGTGTGTATGGGGACCCAGATGGGAAAAAACCGGCCAATTCATCGAAAAAAAGGTACTCTGTTTTGGACATCGAAGCAGCCGGTTTCGTTGGAATCCATGTCAGCGCCGCCTTGAAACGCCACGTTGACTACGTTTTAGGGTTAGATAATTGTAACAATTATTATGATCCTACCCACAAAAGGGCGTCAACATTTGTTGGAAAAAAATGGGATTTTCATTGTGGAAGGGGACATAAACGACACCGTTTTGCTGAACAAACTTTTTGAGGTAGTACATTTTACTCATGTTATGCATTTAGCAGCTCAAGCTGGTGTTAGATATGCAATGCAGAATCCGAAATCTTATATTCATAGTAATATTGCTGGATTTGTTAATATTCTTGAAGTTTGTAAAAATGCAAATCCACAGCATGCAATTGTTTGGGCATTTTCTAGTTCTGTTTATGGGTTAAATACAAAAGTACCCTTTTCGGAAAAAGACCGAACGGATCAACCTGCGAGCCTATACGCAACAGCAAAAAAAAAGCGGGTGAAGAAATCACGCATACGTATAATCATATTTATGGGTTGTTTTTAACGGGTTTAAGGTTCTTTAGGGTCTGGGGACCGTCGGGTAGGCCGGATATGGCTTACTTTTTCTTCACCGAAGAAATCTTGAAACGAAAACCGATTCCCATTTTTTAGTTGAGTATAAACCGACGACGGATCTTCAAACGGGGTTGAAGAAGTTTGGTAGATGGTACGTGAGGTATTATGGTTCGCGGAAAAAGAGTGATCATTGAGGAAAAAAGTGGTAAACTTGTTCTTGAATTCTTATTGGTTTTGATATACTCAGCATGATTCTTTTATGAATCTTGCATTTTTTGAAAACAGGTTATATTGTTTTCAACTGTTGGTATATGATGTTGTATCAAGGAAGAAGGAAAGAGGGATCTCACACCATGAACAAGTTTTTGTGGTCCATTGGGGTCTTCATTTGAGAATTTTGTGTTCTTGTTAACTCGCCCGAATGTAATTTATGGTAGTGTTATTGTAGGATTCATGACTAATAGAGCAAATTTTATTTGGTTGGACTTTTGTATCATTTCATGATATGAGTTTGGTTTTTGTGATCTTTTGATAACTTTGTGTTTTACTTTTAGGAATTCTTTTTCCTGTTACCTTATTACTAGTCTTCCTTTTTCTGGATATTGGATCCATGGGGTTTTTTTGAACATGCATTTAAACTTATCTATGTCAACTGAACAAATTACAATTGAAATTACAGACAATTTCCTAGATATGTTAGAGGAGGTATTCATCAAAATCGAATGTTTCAATACATCATGTAAAACTAGCCACAAATTACAATTGAAATTACAGACGATTTCCTAGATATGTTAGGTTGGTGACTTGAAAATTTCCTCTGCAGTTTGCACACATAAGTTCGAGCACTGAATTCATACTCAACTGCTTGACACAATAAGCTATGGGGTCAAGTGATAATAAATTCAATGCAGACTCATGTTTTTGTTATCTTGTTGAGATGTACGGAATAGACAAGTGACAATTACGTATAACATCCTCTCAACAAATTGTCTTCGTCAAATGATAGGCTAACACGTGGCATCTCTTCTTCATTAGTGAGACTTCATCAATATTCACTGGAGGTAACTTGCTTCAGTGGTGTATTCCTTTAATCTCCATCAACTTGAACCATAGGCAAGTTCCATAATTGTCATTAGTGGTAACATGCCGTCAGAGGTAATCTCCATTAATTCTTCGTCAGTTATAAGTTCCAATCAGAGCTACGTAACTTAGCCCATGAATGCCAAGTGCCATCAGACGCAACTTGTAACCGCTCCAAGGTTCCTTGAAATTAACAGCCTAAAAAACGAATAAATATCTAGTTAAAAAATCCAGCCGTTTTTTACAGACGGAATTAATTAAAACTGTTAAAATTGAGGAAAACCTTGACTTCAAAATTGGAGCTCTAGATGACGAAATTGGGTGCTGAGAGTCGGAAAACCCGCCTATAGCATTTGTCCAAGCGTGTGGCTCCTTAGAGACGTTTATGTCCATAACTTCAAATGTAATGAAAGTTATGCCTTTTTTAGCTTCTGTGTTTCTAGTTGCACCAGCTACAAGTATGCTAGATCATGGATCAACTCTGTATCACCATCAATGTGAAGATTAAGCATCATTCTGTACTTTGCACTTTGGTTTTCATTCACCTTGAAAATGAAACAACTTAACTAAATAGAACCAAAGATGTTCATCTGCACATACGCAAATCTTTGGCCAAACAAATTCTTTGTCCCTCTTGTGTTTCTTCATCAAAATAGTAAATCATGTCAAAATTTTTGCTTTGGTCATATGACATAACTTGAAGGTTGACACCAGACCACATAAAATTTTACAAATCAATGGTTCAGTTACATGATCTGAACGAATAAGGAATGATCGATATGGGTTGTATTTTAACGAACCTGCAAAGCTGTAAACTTAAAGAAGCTTTCCGGATGAAAGCAACAATGTGATGAAACCATCTTTCTGGTTCGAACGCATCAAACTTGACCCTGCCTACTGCATATGGCTGATAAGGTATGGTAATATCCTTTCTTCGCATCATAACCAATAGATACATCATCACCCCGCAAAGCATATAAATCTAGCGTCTGATGGTATTGTTTCCACCTAAAAGTTTCATCCTAGTAAACAACAGCATATGAAAGCTTGCCACATTTGTATTATACGATGTAAAGTTACCAAAAGTGTAATAAAAAAAAATTAAAATCCTTTAAATTGTTTTAGTAAAAAAAAATCGGCTTATCATTGAAATATTGAGAGGCTAATTATTAACAATAGTTAATTTATAACTTTTGGTAGGTCCAACCTGTTACGAGATGAGCCTCTGACTCTCCTGTAGGTTATGAGAAATGGCTAAATATCTGAGATGGCATACCACTGGAACTGCATGATAGTTCGGTTGAAATCTGCATGAAGATTCTGCATCTTTTCTAGGCTTTCTTCACTCACACCGTTTGCAAATTCTACAACATTTGTAGACATGGTTTCTCATTTTTGTTGTTTTTTCGATTTCTGTTGCAACCTTATCTTGAATCTCAGTAATGTAAGAAGAATGTTAAAAAACTCAAGAAGCTTGATAGATTTTCTTCTTTCTTGAACTGCAAATTTAAGAATTCAAGGGTCAAACAACACTCTTTGACATTAGTGGCCAATGCTTTTAAAATTTAAATCTAACAAGAATGTTAAAAGAAAACAACTTTTGCCACTAAAGATGATGTGGAACGTGTTGCATTTTTATCCCATTTTTAATTTTAATACTATTCTCAAAACAATGAAGAATAGTAATCACTTTGGAAATCAATATAATCCGTTTGACATCAAGAGTCAAACTGTACTTCATGTTTTGTGGATGTGATAATTTCAACTCATTTATATATAATACAATACAATTATACAAGGGTTCATGTTGTTATCTAAAAATTTGTTATTTATATACTTATAAAGTATACGTAGAATGTGTTATTTATACTTATTTGTGTGTGTGTCATGTGTATATATAATATGTGTGTGTAATATAATGCTTTTATATTTAGATTGACCTTCTTCACTTGAACCACATATGCTGTGAAAATCAACTCCAAAAGCATCTTTGAATAATGAATCCAACGTGCCATCATGAATAAATCCTGTGTTATATCATGAATACCAATAATCAAAACCAGCTTGATATATGATAATGGGGTGGTCAAATGTTGTAGACTGAAAGGAACTTATACTTATGCTATCGACAGTTTGATTGTTATTTGCTGGTTCAGTCATCATATGCAGGAATTTATACCATTTTCCTGAAGATTACACTGCCAAAATCTCTCATTCATAGGTTGAGAGTCAACTTTTCTCTGTTCTCTCATTTGTCTCGGTCAACTGTGAATGTTCATCCTTTACAATGTCATGCTTATAGGGTCCTGCAAAACATAGTTGTATTCTATAAGATATTCTATTGTCCCACTAAATTGAAACATCTGATTTAAGATAATTAGGAAAATGCTTGATTTACATGTTTTACAGAATCAGATCAGCAGGTATAATTTTCAAGTTAAAAGGCCATGTTTAAAATGGAATTCCTAAAAATGAATCATTGAACAAACTCAATTCAAGAAATAGCAAAAAGGATAATGAAATTGGCTAAGAAAAAAACAGCATATCTATTCAGCCCCCTTTTATTTGAACCGAAAGTCAAAAATGATATTAATATTTATTGCATGTCTAGCTGAAATAAAGATGAACTAAAAAAAATAAAACATCACAGTTTCAATTAAAAAGAAAAAACAAGAACCTTACAAGAGATAACTGAGAATACCAGTTTATTATGGAAATCAGAGGATATTTACCTGTCGATTATGTCGATGCTGGGGACATGAGAGATGAGGGGCCAGTAGTGGGAGCCTCTTCCTTCACACCTTTCTTTCAATTTTGGGCAATTATTCTGTCAATATCAATTCCCAAAGCAATTTTGAATGTCAAATCCAACATGCTTTCCTGAATGAATCCTGTGTTATATAATTAATACCAATAATTAAAACAGGTTTATTGAAAGGAACTTACATCGCTAAAATCTCTCTGTTTTCACATTTATTGAAAGGAACTTACATCGCTAAAATCTCTCTGTCCCATTCAACTGTAGAGTGTTCCATCACCTAGAATATCCTTTAGGATGTAATGGTTATATGTCCCTGCAACATTTAGTTGTAATGTATAAGATATTCGTTAATCCTACTAAATTGAAACTTCTGATTTAAAAAAAAAAAATAAGTACCTGAAGTCTATTTGGATTTTGGGGATATGAGAGATTCGGGGCCAGTAGTGGGAGCCTCTTCCTTCACACCTTTCTTCCAATCTTGGGCATTCAGATATTGTCAAACTCAAAAGTGAAGGTAATAGTGTCTCTGGTAGATGTATCATCTCTGGGCATTTGTTAAAGGAGAGGTGTTGAAGTGATGTGAGGTGTTGGAGTCCCATTGAAAGTGATTCCAGATTATCAAATTCTTCAATGCGAAATTTAATGAGAGACGAAGGAAGAAGACTTGACAACAGACCAAAGTTACTCACATGGGCTTCACCAAATAACCGAAGGTCAACAAGGGAAGTTGGAAAATTTTGGGGGCCCCACTCTGAGATAGGTTTTTTCAACCCCCCTATCCCAAGGGTAACCAAATTGGGAGGCCAATGCCCACGAGGAAAGGATGCATCAATACTAGGACATTTTGTGATATTCAGACGTTTTAACAAGGTCAGATTTGATAGCTCAATGTCAGGAAATGACTCAAGACTTGGACAATCTTTTATCGACAAAAGGGTGAGGTGAATTGAGTTACTCAATTGAGTGATTGATCTCAGATTTGACCAACCATAAATATACACGTCTTCAAGCATTGGCATGTTTGTGTTGTTGATCTTTTCCATTAGTTTCTCGCATTCACATAAAGTAAGTGACTTGAGCTTTTGACCTCCTCCTCCAGTTTCCATTTCCATTGGGAAGGAGACACATGTAATTGACTCACAAACATAAATACTCAAACTCTCAATATTACTTGGACAATAGCAACGCACCATGCTTTCACACCCCGACACATCCAACATCCTAAGAGATGATAGAAGATTGCTCACAGAATTATCCTTCTCTTTCTCCCCTAAACTTACCAGATTTTCACAGTACCGTACATTTAATTTCTTTATATTCACAAGAACCTTACTTGCTTGTTCTTCTGATTCCCACAAGTGTCTTATTCTCTTACACCTCTCTATACTTACTTCTTCAACTTCCCCAAGATACTTTAAAACAGACATCCACACCTCATATGTAAGTTCTGGAATAGATCTTATTTCTAACTTGGCAATTGATGAAGCCACCTGGGCCAGACTTCTCAACACACCATCACCACATCCATCTATCGTTAAAATCCTTAGTGAAGAAAGTGCTTCAAGTGAGATGTCAATTAAATTGGGACAACTTTTTATTTGAAGCTCACGAAGAGATGGAAACACTACCTTGCCATCGGTTGACCATACCTCCCACCCCGACATATCTTCAAACCCTAGAATTTCAAGTGAAGGGAAGCCGACAATAGTAGTACCAATAAACTCCAAACCAATGACTTTAACCTTATCCATCCCTTGAATAAACATCTCCTTAAGTGAAGGTAGCTGCCCAAGTGGTGGTAGAGATGTACATTTTCTACAACCACGTATCGACACATGAACCAAATCATGAAAAGAAGGATCCCCAACCCAATTTGGAAACTCTATCCCCATATAACACTCAATGCCAAGGATTTTCAACTTATCAATATGAGGCTTTAGCTCATTAAGAACCTCTTTCTCAAGTGTTTCTCTTGGAGAACCATCACCCCATTTCAACTCTAACTTAGTAAGCCTTTTTAGACATAAGTTCGCCTCTCGCGCATGCATCATGCTTTGCACTTGGTGCAACCCCTCAATTGAAATTTCCCCTTGGAGATTTGTTAATCCCTTAAGCTTGGTTATTGCAAAGCCACTGTCTCCTCCAAGGATTATCTTGGTGAGAGTCATTAGGCTTCTCAACTCACCAATCCCTAAGGGTAAGTTTTTCAAAAGCGGAGTATCCCTGATGTCAAAATGCCGTAACTCTTTGAGTTTTGAGAAGCTTTTAGGCAACTTTGTCAAATTCCGACAGCCAAAAACGATCAGTGTTTGTAAATTATATAGATTTCCCATATTGTTTGGTAACTCTTTAATTTGAGTTTGTGATAAGTTAAAATACCTCAAGTGCTTCAAACTACCAATGAAGTCTGGTACCACACTTATCTCAAAACGACTCAAACAAAGAACCCTTAACAATGGTAACTGTGGAAGCAAGTCATCCAGAATCTTACTTGATAGGTAAAAGTGGTTTGAACTTTGATCCACCCCAACATATACAGCTAAGAATGATCTCAAATTCTTAGCTCTCTTGAAGGCCTCAAACTTCCGGTAAACTACATATTCCTCGCGAATAAATGACATATGGCGGTACTTTGCTAAATCTTCTTCTGCCATCTCCATCTGCTTGTCAAATCTCAAAAAAGAATTTCCAGCAACATATGTAGCCAAGTCGTTCATGAGATCATGCATCATAAACAAAGATTTGTCATTAGGTGCATGTTGGAAAAACGACCTTGATAACAATTTCTCAAAATATTCATGGCCTAAACGTTCGGGTGACTTGTTTGCAGGTGGCCGATTCAAATACCCTTCAGCCATCCATAATAGTACCAACTCCTCCTTGTCAAACAAAAAGTCCTTAGGGAACAACGAGCAGTATGCAAACAATTGCTTCAAATCAGCTGAAAGGTCATGGTAGCTTAACCTAAGGGCTGGAACAATCTCATCGGCATTTTCTAAATCCCAAATCTCACTATTAAGCACCTCATTCCAATATTCTCCATCTATATTCGTTCTCAATAGCCTTCCAATTGCCTTTAAAGCCAAAGGCAAACCACCGCATTTTTTCACAATACCTTCACCTTGTGGTTTAAGTGTTGCATGTAAGTTAAAGTTATCTACACCCAATGCATGTAGAGCAAATAGAGACAAAGCATCTTCATGCGAAAAAATCTCGAGACGATCTAGATGATCAAAACCTAGCTTTTTGAGCAATTGGTCCTTGCGGGTTGTCATGATTATCCTACTTCCAGGAGCCGAAAATTGAAATGGGCGCACCAAGTTTTCCCAATCTCCATAGTTCAAATTCCACATATCATCGAGTACTAGTAGAAATCGCCGGTCCTTAAGTTGTTTTGCAAGAGCCATCTGAAGCTGATTTAAATCTTCAAATTCCTTCTTTTCCCCATACACAAATCGCTTGTCTTTAAGTTGCTCTATGAGAGCCCCTTGAAGTTGATTAAAATCTTCAAATTCCTTATTTTCCCAAGACACAGCTTGAAACATGATTTTGCTTATCTTGTAGATATCAAAATCATCAGAAACACAAACCCATGCTTGGACTTCAAAGTGATCCTTCACCTGTGCTTCGTTATACAAAAGTCTTGCTAAAGTTGTCTTTCCTACCCCACCCATACCGACTATGGGTACGATGCTAAAGTTTTCTGTAGATGCCTCATCCTGCAACAACTTGATGAGTAATTTCTGCTTCTCACTTTCTCGTCCAATAACATCAGATTCTAGCAAAGATGTTTCGTTTCTTCTACTAGTACCTTTTGGCTTTTCATCTTTCACAATCAACCCCAGATCAGACTTTTGTTTTTCTAGATGTTGTAACTGCGTGTTAATACTATCTAACTTGGGACTCAACCTATGGCTTAGTGAGAAGTTTGTGCAGCAAGTTGGGATGAGCTTTCTTACCATGCTGGTGCTTGCTTCTGATTCTGGTGTCAGCTCACGATGCATAGCTTCGGTAGCCACATCGTCAAGTACGTCATCGATATCGTAAGCCAAATGTTGGAGACTATTGAGCCATAGTCTGACAGATTCATGAGTTGTTTCCTTGTGAGAAGCGTCATTCAGCAGAGCTTGGATCTGGGTCAACGTGATCCCCAATTGCTTGAGCTCCGAGTGAATCTTCTGAGAGCGAGCATATTTCTTGAAGGCTTCATCGGCTAGCTTCTGAAAAATGACATTGAGAAGGGCAGAAGCAGCAGTTTCAGCCATTGTTAACTAACAGTGAAGTGGTAAACTGGAAATTGGAATGAGAGTAGGTGATCTGGTGATTCTGGTCTGTAAGCTATGAATGTAAATGAGAGATCAGGAGTGGAGATAAGATAGGAGTGGTCTGAGTGGGTGGAGCTAAGAAATGAGTGGACAGAAAGAAGGATACAAAGGCCATTAAGTTGGGCCGGGTCCAGTTCTTAGACAAGTCACTTAGGCTCAAGCTGATTAAGTTGGGTCGAGTCCAGTTCTTTTCCTAGTTTTCAATAATACATTATTATACATATATATATATATATATATTTTGTTTTAATGTAATAAAAATATATAGAGTTTCAAATCTTATAGGTCATCTAATAAAGTGAGGGATAATTAAGTCAGGTTCACTATGGATGTCCAAAAAGCTTGCGGCTCGGAGCTCGCTCGGATTTAGCTCGGAAAAAACTCACTCGATATGGCTCGGTTTGAAAGTGAGCCGAGCCGGCTCGGCTCGGCTCGGTTAGAAAGTGAGCCTAGTTTGGCTCGGCTCGTGATGAGCCAAATTGGCTTGGTTTGGCTCGCTTGGTAGCTCGGCTCGGCTTAGCTCAAATTATTTTACTTATAATATATTTATTTTATTTTATTTTTATATACATATAATATATTACAAAAAAGTGATTATTATTTACATGTAATTAGGCTTGTAGTTTGATATCTATGACATATTTAAAAGTTGATTGTCGTGCTAATTAACAAATATTGTATTTACTTGAAATATAAAACTTATTTTGCGTTATTGAACGTGATTTTGGTTTGTAGTGTATTAGGTTGAACTTATTTTGAATATGTTCTTTTGAAGAATTGAATAATATTTTAGAATGCTGAATTTTGAGAGCTACTTATTAACTTTTATTTTTAAAATCGAGCCAAACCAAGCCGAGGCGAGCCAGCTCGGTTTAAAACCAAGCCGAGCTCGAGCTTAGATTTTCATCTCGGTTTTAAATTTGAGCCGAGCTAGCTCGGCCGAGCCCGAGCTTGCCCTAGCTCGGCTCGGCTCGGCACATGAACAACCCTAGGTTGACCATTATTTTATAAAAACTTATATTCGTAATAAACGTTAAAGAAAGTCCTAATGTAGTTAAATCAATGTGAAAGTTGTTACTATAATGCTAAATGGAGGGTAGTTTAATCAAGTAAGAGTTGGATATTTATTTATTTGTGTAAATGTACATGGATGCATCATCAAGTAACGACTAGCGAGACACCAGTTATTAACCGAAAAACACCATAATAAATTAAAATATAGAAAAACCGAAATAGAAATAACCAAAGATGATCGGTTATAAAACACTAAATTCGAACATATCGGTTTGGTTTTGGTGAAAGGTCAAAACCGAACCATGTTCACCCCTGATTTCAACTCATTACCTAAGAATGGGTAGATTCAGGATATCTTTTATTTTAACAAAATAAATCATATCTAAAAACACACACCATGCAGGATTTGAAAACATAAAGTACAAAACACATCAATTTTAAAGGTAAAGGATACCGCTTGTAATTTAATATAAAGATAAAGGACAAAATTTGCAATTCACTTTTTTTCAAAATTGTCAAACAGGTAATCAAATTTGGCTAAAGAAGAAAGTGGCACGTGTCAAAAGTTGTCTGTGATGGCTTGAATGAAGATTTATTTTGTACAATTGCTCCATTTCAATCTCAATTTTGTGGGCAGAACCGATGCGAGAGGGAGAAGCGGGGATTGAGAGCTTTCAAGCCCATTTACTCAGTGAAACATGAAATGAAAAATAAAGCACAAGAGAAATTGAGCAAAAGTAGAGGTGACATTTTCTACTCATTTAGTTATAAAATCAATCAATTCATGTTAAGTTTTATATCTCCAGAATGAAACACTATGAAATTAGAGTCCCAAAAGTACCGTTTCGACCCGAACCGGGGGTTGTGGGTGCCGGGATGATGGATTCCAATTCATTAGACAACCAAACACAACAAAAATGGTATTGAGATTTCAATTCCAATTAGAATGTTTAAATTCCAAATCCAATTCCTTCAAATTCTAATTCCTATACAAATTCCAATTCTAATTCCAAAACATTCAGCGAACCAAAACACCCCCTAATGGTTTATAAACATATTTAAAATGTTTGACAAAGTATTTTTAGGTCAACCCAATACACGACATGTTTGACCATTACAAAGCTTACTCATTTTGACCCCTTATTCAACCCAGCCGACCAACCCATTTTGGCACCTCTGAAAACCTTAAGCTCTAACATCTGCGGAAACTGTAAAGCTGTTCCATCATGTAGAAGTGCTCCATATGTATCTGAAAATATACTTGGTCACTCGAATGTCCTGTACATACATCTATAACACTTAAAAAGAAGTACAAGTAGCATGTGACAGTCTTGATAAGGTTGGTCCGCTCATGAATACACATAATGGATACACAAGTATGTCCATCTTATACAAAACCATAGATTGAGCTAGATCAAAATGCATAACAGAGTTCAAGAATCCTACACAGCCAAATCAATTAGCTCTAAAAAAGGTGATGAATGCAGAGTTTAATAGAACATCAGAAACAACGAAAGTACGAAACAATAAATTGACAGCATAAGAATGAACAATAATTTGACAACCCAGTCATATAACGTCACTAAATTTGAAATTTATTTAGTAGTTGGCCGAAAACACTTTTTTTAAATATTTTAGTATTTTTAGATATAGTTATTAGTTAGTGTGTCATATATGACTAATAAGAATAAGTTTCAAATAATAAAGTGAGTTAATAGGTTTTATTCTTTTAATATACTCTACACAAGTCTTTAATATACAGCAAAGAGAAATAAAAAAATTGGATCAACGGACTCATAAGTAAATAAGTCAAAATAAAGCTAACCATTTACCAAAAAAAAAAAAAAAAAAAAAAAACATTTGTAGTGAGTCTCCTTAGGTAAATGTATAATACCTTTATAACATCCTTTTTTGTGCACGGCTGACAGGAACATCCTTTAGTTTTTTGTGAACGGCTGACAGGAACAACTATTGGCTAGGTTTCGCACACGATACTGGAACAGCAGTGATTTTGGGATAACAGTGCCAGGCTTTAAACTCACTCGACTTTTTTTAGCGTTACTCATAAGATATGAAATAGAAGTTATATCAATGAAACTATAAGTAAATAGGTCAAAGTTAACATCTATACAAAAGAAACTTATGGTCGTCAAATGACAACATGCTACTTACGTTGTATTTTAGGGTGTAAGAATAACTTTTAAAGTATACGAATCACCTCCATTTAATCATCTTGCGTTCTTTGTGGTTTCTTCCTGCAATGATACAACAACAACAACAACAACCATACCCAGTATATCCCACAAATAGCAACGCTATTTATAGGGTCTGGGGAGGGTGGGATGTAGACAGACCTTGCCTCCATCCCTAAGGATAGAGAGGCTGCTTCCAGAGAGACCCCCGGCTCTAAAACCATCGGCTCTAAAACCATCAACATACCAACTCACCAAGTCACAAAAAATATATAAATATATAAATAAGAAGTCAGAGAGTATACCAACACACAACATACCAACATACCAAGAAAGTGATCAGAGAGTGACACAATATAATGTATAACATGTATGATAGCATACAACATCATATGGGTATAAACACAAGAAGGCAATCACCTGTAAAGTCACTTAAAAGATAAGAAAAATATACGTCCCTAAATATACCTAAGACCCTACTGCAATATCTTCTAGAAGTCTTTAACCCTAATTCTTCATGCAATGATAAAGAAACTAAAAGTTAAGGTTCTTAATGTTGTGTGTGTTTTGGAGACCCAAAAAGGTTCCAAAGAAGAAAAAAATATTGCAAATTTATAGCATTCGCGATTTCAATAAAGTTTGGAACTTGTTTCGTGTCATATTTCAAAAGAACATGACGATTTTTTGCTAACCATCACCTACCTTTGACCATTTGACCAAAGGCTATCATCACCAGACTCCCAAAAACCAAAACCAAAGCTCCCGCAACCCTACTGGAAATCCGGCGAGTTCCTTGATGGCTGGACGGAACGCCCTCCTGCAAATTGAATTTTAATAGAACCTTGGGTAATCTTTTATGATTTTTCTTAATATAAGAAGAAAGTTTTACTATTAGTTAAATGTCTTAAATTCATTTTTATAATAATTTTACTAGAAAACTTCCCAAATTTTTTATTTACAAATTCATGGAATAGTTGAAAATTATAATACTACAGTTTTTATGGGAAACAATACAAGTTTTATGTAGCAAGTTGAATACACCAATAATTGTATGGTAATGGTTTTCACATGGAAACTTCAAAAGGATAGCTGATGATCATTTAATAACCAAAGGTCACAATTTCAACCCATTTGTATTAAAACAGGTGATTTTGAACTGTATATTCTTGAAAACCGTTGAAAAGGATATAAATAATTTCAATGAAGATTGCATTATCACGTTTCACGTTAGAAAAAAGAACTAAAATAAACACCTTAGCCTTCTTTTTTGTAGCTTTGTGTATCCGTATTAGCTCTTTGGCTCTTGCTTTCCTTTTAGCATCCTTATTTGCCTTAAAAACAATTATATAAAGTTGGGTATTAGCAAACGCAGGACAACAGTAACACTTCATATTTATACAGTATCTCAGATATTATCAGAAACTGAATATATTATAGCCTAAAAGAGAAAAATAAAATCATACAACACATAGATGAAACACTGATAATGCTACCTAAGCGGCAATATGAGCCCATTTACTTTTAAAATGGAAGACTTGGATCATACTTTATCTAAAATGTGTCAAAAAAGAAATAACTAGAAGGGAATGGGTCACCCGAAACCCGTTCTGAGCAAACCCGTTCCGACCAGAACCAAAATAACCTTTTTTAAATCGACCCGTTTCGACCCGACCCGTTCTGACCCAAATCCGTTTTGACCCGCAACCCAACCCGACCCATTTGCCAGGGCCAGGCATGTCAAAAAACTTTCAAAGGGACAATAAAGCGTGTGCTGCCTAAACCAAGCAGCCTGGCCCATTGACCCATTACGCGACCCGCCCATTGACCCATTACGCGACCCACCCATTGACCCATTACGCGACCCACCTCTAAATGTGGCGATTTCAGACAACTATACACAATCAAGTATATAAATGGGCAGGAACAATATAGACAAAACTATACACAGCAGAAGGTACCTGCTTTACGTTCTGAGATTCTTCCATTTCTTTTGTTAAAGGGCTGGGAACTTTGGCAGCTTGCCAATCCCACGTATCCGGGTTCAACGCCATAAAACGTCTAAACATATTCCTTACTTCTTTACCAGCAGCAAGCCTATAAGCAGTCCGTCCCCGTTCATCTATAACACGAGGATCAGAACCTTGTTCTAGTAGTTCCAGAACTTTCTCTGCATTTCCAGCTTTTGCTGCTTCATGTAAAGGCAATGACATATGCACTCTTTGCACATTTTTAACAAGATCATCTTCTGAAAGATTCTCAATTTCCAGGTTATTATTTGTGTTTTCTGTGACAAGTGTACTTGTTGAATCTTCTTTGATAACAGGTGATATTTCTTCATCTGGTTCAGTGGAGATTTGTGTCAATATTTTATATAACCGTTGAGCTTCTTTGAATGTTGGCCTTTGAACTGTTAATGGGATGTGTCTGATAACATGTTGCTGGCATCTGAAGCATGGATTTTCACCATTAAATAGCTGTTTTCGGTTGTGTGAAGGAGCATGAATGAAAATAGCAGTAGATATATCAAAATACGGCTTCCATGCAGTGAGTAGTTCGCGGATATCCTAAATGTTAAATGAGAATCAGTCAAAGAACTAAAAAACAATTACAGCATGCAAGAAAAAAACGAAAGTGTTTGACAAATGCAGCCTTCTGTGTTATGAAACTACTATGCATTCACAAAGTCATCTATTTCATATTTGTTCTTTTATCTGTCTTACTTTGACTATATAGGTCAAAACAACAACCTTCCAAAAGTGGAATATGTATGTATATATTTTAATTTTCAAAAAAAAAAGTATGTTAAAACATGCCTTGGTTAAAGCAAGTTCATTGTGCCGTCGAATTGAGGCTCCTGCAGAATGTGCAATATTGCCACCAGCATCTTCTGACGATTGCTTCTTACCAGCTTTTGCCCTTACTACATATCTACGTGAAAAAGGAAGCATTTTTAGCATTTTGCCCAACTGCCCGTATTTAGTTTGAAAGCAACAGAGCAGTTTAACAGAGACCTTCTAGCAGAAGTGAAGCTAATAACACTAAAACTGCATATTAGAGCTTATTGTCCTGATACGATATTATTTTATCTTGTGCACACTAAATATCATAAGAACAGTGACAATGAAGGAGGACTTGTTAGTCTATCATAAAGCATGAAAAAAAATCATTTGTTCCACCAGTTCATAGATTCCTACCTAAGTATTTTCTTTTTATTTTTTTATGGTGGTGCTTATGAATGTCAAGATGTATTGATATGGTTTGTGTTTTCATCTCAATATGATTATACTATACTACTATGGTTTACTTTCATTGATTGTTAATTTGATATTACTTACTTTTAAGTTTTATACCTAATTTAATACATGTTTCTTAATGTGTAAGTATACCATATGCCAATAGTATTATTACTATATTTAGAAGGAGACGTCCTGAGCGACACATGGGTATTATACTAGTTAAAAAGGTGATGAAGTATGTGGTATGTCCAGTCAAAAGGAGATCAGTTTCATGTTCCTAAGCAAACGTTATTTTGAAAAAAAAATTAAGTTGAACTCTAAATGTACCTAAAAATAGAACATTTAAGAAAAGGACAAACCTGTGGAATGTTTTGTGGGTGACAACAGTGTTTCCATCAAAGACGCAACCAGCAAAATGACCAGCGCTAGCAAGCAAGATAACTCTCAAACATGTATTGTTTCTAGGCTCGTTGATCACATTGAGCAGTTTCTCAATCACTTTCCTCACTGTCACAAACGGCGTATCATCATCCTTTATGGGTCCAGATAAATCATGTTCAAAGCGAATTTTCTCATCGTCACCTAAAAGCAAGCACTTCCAGAATGAAATTGATTCTCCATTTGGCAGACGTATAGAAACTTTCTGTTTTGTACTCACCAACAATCCCCTACTCAAATCATCATGGCCACCAAATTCTCTGTTATCTTCGTCTTCTGAATCTGATATACTTGATATAATATCATGATCATCCTCCTTGATAGTATCCTTCCCTGCAACACTTAGCTTTATCTAAGAAAGAAAAAGTAAATTGTGAAACACAAATATTACACTAAATAATTAGTCACCCAACTCCCATAGTATTCCTCAACATTCAAGCAAAGATAAAAACTAAGGCTGCTTTCGGTAACAAATTTATATAACTTAGTTATTATTATATAATTGTTATTAGCAGATATATATATTAGCTTTATTATTATGAGATAAGTCAAAGACTGAGAGTCCTATAAAAATTATGGTATAGACTCTTGTTTTAAAACTCTATATGTACGGCTTATGTCTTTAGAGTTGTAATTTTATTATGCTTAATATTAACCAATGATTATGTATCACTAAGGTCTAAGAGAGTTGGTTTACCTCTTCAAGTAAACCGTGGGAGAGCCAATTGACTTCTCAAACGTTGACTAGTCTATCTTTATATTTGTTTATTCTTATCAGAAGCCTCTATATTACATCATCTCATCAACAAAAACTATAATCTGTATGAAGATTGATACCTACTGAAATATGTATCTGTTTTTTTAACCATTATCATGGTAATTTATTTCACAATTCAGGCTTCTTAGGTATAAAACAGAGACATACATTCTACATATATCTAAACTGAGTCAAGGAATTGGTTAGTACCTATGTTGTCAACAGCCCTTCAGGCGCACACTTAGGCCTTCAGGCGCACACTATATAAACACCGTATAACACTATGTAACATCATATAACACCATATAACACTATGTAACACTATATGACACCATATAACAATATATAACACTATACATCTATCATAGACATGCTATTAGACAAACTATAGTGTTATATTTGTTATATAGTGTTACATAGTGTTATATGGTGTTATATGGTGTTACATATTGTTATATGGTGTTTATATGGTGTTATATAGTGTTATATATAGTGTTATAATACACTTCTCACACTTCTGGATTAACGTACAGGATCCTCTACCATATTGGTCAGTACCTATATTGTCAAAACCCCTTCGGCGCACACTTAGACCCAAGGCTTAGGGGCTGTTTGGTAGCATCTGAATGACATTAAGAGGCTACCTCTTAATGAAATCATTTAAGAGTTTAACAAAGATAATGTAGAAGAATGTGACATGTGATGGTTTACCATTCAGATGTTACCTCTTATCCAGTCAGACATAAGGTTACCTCTTATTCATTCAGACATAAGGGCCACAAATGATTTCATTAAGAGACAGCCTCTGAATGGATTAAGAGGCTACCAAACAGCCCCTTACCCTTTGACCTTTCGGCAACTATGGTTAGTACATACATGACACATATAGTGATATATGGAATAAAAAAAAGAAGCTGTAATTAAATTACAAATTCATGTAAAGAAACAGGCATTCTACTTAATAATTCGTTTGCAGTCAAGTTACCAGTAACACATTATTTAGCTCAAATTGTTCAAATACGCATTGTATAGTCTTCTCTATAAATTGTTCAAATGATAAAGTAAAACCAGTAAGACTTGATGAAAAAATAGAGAATATATGACATTTAATTAAGTTAGGTTAAGCGAAGTTACATTGAATCTATGAAAATCAGACTTGAAGTCAGACCGCTGGTCATGAAGTGAATCAAAACTGTAATTACAGGTGTTACACGTCAGCCTCTCGGTATGAATAATAATATTCTTCTCCGACGTCGTTTCGATTTGGTGGGAAGAAGATGAAAGCAATTCAATGAAACGGAAGGAAGTGGTGAAGTTTGACGGAAGTTTGAAAATAGAATAGTGTCGTCGTTTATGTTCGTCGGAATCGGTAACGGCGGCAAGGTCGCCGGAAGTGAACTGCATTCGTCGTCTCCAGTCCAAGGGGGGAAGATAACTGGTTGGAGTCGTCAGTCACATATAAGTTAGGCCCAGTCCAACATCTTAACAACTTAGGCCCAGTCACTTGAGTCCAATCTAATGACAATTAAGCCTCACCGTAACTTGGATTCTTGGGTCCTTTTTGGACTACTAGACGAGTGATCCAACATCATTATCCAATTTCTTTCTCTTACCAAACTTATTGGCGATTTTCAACATAATACATTTATAAGTTGCTCACATCATGCGGTAATAGTTTTCTTAAGTGGTTGGCCACTTTGGGCGGCCACTTTTGACTTTTGTTTTTTGTTTTTTTTTTTTTTCATATAATATAATAGTTATTTATATGTGATGCAAAATTACAATTTTATTCCGGGTGTAAAATTACGACTTTGTCCTTGATTCAAAATAAAATTTTGCTTTTGCCCCTTGATTAAATTTACGATTTTACCCTCAGTTAAAAAATACAATTTTGCCCGCAGTTCAAAATAAAATTATGGTTTTGCCCTCAGCTAGAGTCCTGCCAAATTACGATTTGGTTCCCAGTTTAAAATTACGATTTTGCCCCCAGCTAAAAATTACGATTTTGCCCGCAGCTAAAATATTACGATTTTGCCCTCATTTCAAAATAAAAAAATTGATTTTGCCCTCAGTTCAAAATATTATTTTACCTCCATTTTAAAATTACGATTTTACCTCCGCTAAAAATTGCAATCTTGCCATCGTTTTTTTTTTCTTTGGCAAAACCATGGTAGTGTTTTATTTTATTTTGTTGACTTAATTTTGTATTTATTCATGCCAAACAACTGCCTAGCACTCGCTAATTGGTCCTGACAAATTATTGTTTTGCCCCCAACTCTAAATTACATGTTTGTCATCGTTTTAGTTAAATTTTTTTTATCATAACTATGGTACTGTTTTTCCTTAATTGGTAAACTTGATGTATCTTTTTTTTATATCGTGTTATAGGTAGCATGTATAAGTAACCGACATAAACGCGTACATGTTATTAACCTAAGAAATACTCGGTTTAGCGCCCCGCAACGCGGGCGGCGCATAACTCTAGCTGCCTAACACTGGCTCATTAGTTCTGAAAAATTACAGCTTTGCCCTGAGCCCAAAATTACGGTCTTATCATCGTTTTTTTTTCATAGCAAAATTATATTAGTCTTTTTTTTAATTGATTGAGAATTATTCGGCCATCGCCACGCAACGCGGGCGGGGCATCTACTAGTTATACTACATATACAATCATAAGTTGGGGGGAATAGTGCCAGACAGATGTCTGGCACTCCCACATTTGACCAACCTTTTTTTAATTTAATTTTATTTCCAGTTTAAAATTATGCTTTCGTCCTTCGTTTAAAAATACGTTTTTGCTCCCAGCTTAAAATAAAATTATAATTTTGCCCCTAGCTCAAAATTACGCTTTTGCCCTCGGTTCAAAAACTCATTTTTAATTTTGTTCTCAGTTTAAAATTACGGGTTCGCCCTTCGTTTAAAATTACGGTTTTGCCCCCAGTTCAAAATAAAATTTTGGTTTTCCCTCTACCTTAAAATTACGATTCTGCCCTCAGCTCAAAATTACGTTTTTGCCCACAGTTCAAAATAAAATTATGATTCCCCCCACCCCCAGCTCAAAATTATGATTTTGCTCTCAGTTTAAAATTAAGTTGGGGGGAATAGTGTCAGTCAGCTGCCTGGCACTCCCACATTTGACCAACCTTTTTTTAATTTAATTTTATTTCCAGTTTAAAATTACGCTTTCGTCCTTCGTTTAAAAATACGTTTTTGCTCCCAACTTAAAATAAAATTATAATTTTGCCCCTAGCTCAAAATTACGCTTTTGCCCTCGGTTCAAGAACTCATTTTTAATTTTGTTCTCAGTTTAAAATTACGGTTTTGCCCCCAGTTCAAAATAAAATTTTGGTTTTCCCTCTACCTTAAAATTACGATTCTGCCCTCAGCTCAAAATTACGTTTTTGCCCACAGTTCAAAATAAAATTATGATTCCCCCCACCCCCAGCTCAAAATTATGATTTTGCTCTCAGTTTAAAATTATGATCTCGCCTCCAGCTAAAAATATAATTACGATTTTGCCCTCTATACAGACATACATGTTATGAGAGATAAATATTCGGTTTATTGCCCCGCAACGCGGGCGGGACAAAAACTAGTATCTATACAAGAAACCTGATTTTGGACACGTGTCATTCATTAAAGATGTCTACATTTGTAATTTCATACCTTTTCATACTTAATATTATTATTTACCAAATTGACACTTTTTTATTTAGTTTACCCTTATCTCATATTTTATGAAAAAAAAATATCGATTATTCTATCTCTTATTTTCATATTGCATTTTTTTTTTAAATTTAGTTTGTACTTATCTTTTCCGTTCAAATGGGACAGAAGTAAAATTATTGGGTTTCACACATGGTTGTAAAAATCCCGACTAGTCGCCGATTAATCATTAATCGGAGGTTCACCGATTTATGGCCGATTAATAGCTAGGCAGTCAATGGCGGTCCTATTCTGGCCAAATTTTGGCTAGATGCTGGCCAAATTTTGACCAAACCATATAAATTCCTTCCAATTACTTAAAAAAATGGGTTAATGAGTGGTTAAAACATGTCTACTTTAAAAAACTACATATAAAAATGTGTGTGTATATGTAACTAAAAATTACATATAAAAATCTCAATCCGATTAATTTCGATTAATCACTATTAATCCTGATTAATCGCTAGTCGGTACCCCACCGCCCGACTAGCGCCTAGCGATTCTTACAACACTGGTTTCACATTTGTAATTAGTTATTTTTTTATTAAGATGCTATCGTTCTATTTGCTCATATTCGAAATGATCAGAAAAAAAAACTCAGTTATTTTTGTTTCTAGGAAATCATAATCCTTTTATTTGATTCAATCATTCTAGAAGTTTTAAAACTAAAATATAATCTATCATAATCAAATTCACATTTCAAAACCCTCAAAATTCAACCATTCAATAATCACAATTACTCACACCTATAAGCCCATATATAATCTAACCTACTTTTAATAAAGGATTCCAATTAATTCTACGTGAAATTTATAAAGACTTTTTGTTATACACTTAATTTCATATATAATCTAATCTAACTTTTAATAATGTATATATGTGTGGACGCTCGGAGGGCAAAAGAGAAATTGCACTAATTTTAACATTATTTCACTAAATTTGTGAAAATAACGTTAAAAGCGGCGGACGGTTAATCATGCATCATCATCATGTGGTGGCGTTGATAGCAGAAAGACAAAAGGGAACATGCTGTAACGCCCCAAAATCTGAATGTTAATAATTGTCGTATGTTCTTATGTGACACGTCATGAAACAAATAACTAGGCTATTTAACCTAGTTAAGGGTATGGTCAAAAGTATTAAATGATGAAGGTAGTGTCAGTTATGTTTTAAAGGTAAACCCGAGGGGCTAAAGTGGAACAAATGAAAGTTGATTTACTAATTAAAAAGAAATCAACACACACATAAACACACACATCGTGTGTGTTCGAGAAAGATCAGGAGGCTCCCATGGAGCCTCAAACCCTAAATCGTCTTTAAGCTCAAATTGGAAGGCAAGATGAAGCTGAAATCCATAACCGAGCATGGATTAATGATCACCAACACGAGGGGATCATAAGGTATGTCTTAAATTTAAGATTGGTGATCATGGGTGAAGTGGGTTATGTCCTAATCCGTGAGTTAATATGAAATTGATCATGTACAAGGGTTAGAATCCTCGTGTAGAACACGGGTTATGAATGGTTTGCGTTAATTTGATGATTAGAGGTGACACCCGTTAGTTAGGGTGAAGATGATGACTAGAATCACCTCCTATGTTCAAGTCTTGTTGAATGATTTATGTATTATGTGGGTATGATGAATTATTGTTAGATGAAAGTATAGGAATATGATGATGTTATGTTTAATGTTCATTTGGAATGATATGTGATGATTAGTAGAAGGATTTGATGAGTTATGTATGAGTTTAGAGGATTCATGCTTGAATTAGTTGTAAGTTATGCTTAAAAGGTAGTACTTACATCAAGTGTATGATAAAATGAACATAGTGCCGTCCGTATGGTCGATTACGATGTTACGGGTATATGTAGATGAGTTGATGGTTACATATGGTTAATAGTTGACTTTTGAAAGTCAACAAGATTAAGAAACATGATTGGACTCGTTGTCGTAAAGGTAGGATGATAGGAAGTCGTTTGGTACATGTTATGTTAATATGTATTATTTGTAATTACATGATGAATTACGTGTGATGAAAAGAGTATGAAGTCGATTATATGTTTTAATGCTTGTTAGAAATGATTAAGGAAAGTTAAGTGTGAATTATGCGAATGATATGATGGCTACATGTACAAATGAGTATGCTAATAAGGGCGTGGTTTCGATGAAATGAAAGTATAGGAAACACGTCGAGACGGACTCAAGCTTGAGGTGTTAACGGGTCAAGAAGAGGCAAGGAATCGGATACGAGCACGGACGCATAAGGTAAGTGATTTCTGTAATCACTTCTTAGTTCGATTAAGTAATATGGTGTTTTAATTAACTAAACACGATGGTTGAAGACAAGTATGTGTCGTAGTCTTTTGTCATTAAGTATGGGATTAAAGTTGACCAAAATGCCCTTGATGGGTATTTTGGGCAAACGATCTTAAAAAGTAGTTTAGAAGCAAGTTACTCGATTAGTGTAATGTTTTGGTTAAGTATGAAAGTGAGAAGTATGGTTTGTAAGTCATAAACGTTTTAATGCGCAATTACCCTTAACGGGTCAAAATAAGCTTTTGAGCGAAAACGGGTGGAATGAGATGTAGGGCATCCGAGAATGAACCTTTTATGACAAATGACCTTGAAACTATCAATTCATATGAAGTTGAGGTCAAACAAACAAGTTATGTGGGTAAATGCATGAACGGGTAGAAATCATGGAAAAGGGTAACAAGCCGAAGGCTTAAAAGTTATAAATTTCGGTAGTCTAAATGTTGGATCTTAACTCCATAAGATGGAGAATTAAATTACGGACGCGTAGGAAAAAGAATCGGGTAAAACGGACCAATAACGAAGAAGTTATGACCGTTTCCGTGAAACGGGATCGCGCTGGGAATATGCAGCAAGTTGCTGCAAGTTGTCTGTGAAAACAAGGGCCTAGCGTGACGCCAAGGGCCTTGGCGTCACGCGAGCCCCTCCCTGGTCGTCGAAAGTTGCTCGTTTGCTCAGTTTTGGCTTGGGAACTCGTTTAAACGCGTTTTAAGTTGCGAATGACTAATTTGACTCATGTTTTGTGACCATTAGGGTAAGCGTACATGTGGATAGGTATGTATGGATGTTGTTTATCTTTATACACGTATGTAGAAGTGTATGTAAGAGTGTATGCGCGAATGTATGTAAGATGATAGTGTGTAAGCGAGTACGTAAGGATATATATGAAGACGTATATGAGTAGGTAAGTATGAGACGGGTATATTGCAATGGGTGATTGAAAATATAAATGTAGGCATGTATGTAGGTGGATACGTATGTATGTTGTATAAGTGTATGTATGTAAGGATGTATGTAGATAGTATGTATATGTAGTCAAGTGAGTATGTACGAAGGTATGCACGTATGTGAGTTGTGAGAAGGAATGGAATAAGTATGTACGTATGTATGTAAGTATGTAAGTATGTTTGTATGTAAGTATGTAGGTATGTTTGTATGTATGTAAGTATGTATGTATGTATGTAGGCATGTAAGTATGTATGTTTGTATGTATGTATGAAGGAATGTATTTAGGTATGCACGTACGTATGTATGTAGGTACATAGGTATGCACGTACGTATGTATTGCTATATTTGATCGTAAGTGTATGTATAGGTTGTATGAAAGTATGTACGCATGCATTTCAATGAAATTGAGTACTAACGATAATAACAGCGTGCCTGGTGATGAAGTGTAACGCAGGAATACCAAGGAAGTCTCACTACGGATCGTATGATCAGAGGGAAAGCCGGGATGTAAAGAGTTAAAGAAATGAAAATTAAACGTGAACAAATCTTGTATGCTTATGATACGTACTAACGTTATGAATTTTATGTGGTGAGCGCAGGTAGTACAAGCCATGAGGATTACTAAGGAGTATAGATCGAAGATCGAGTCGTAAGACGGATTGTACGGGAATGTTTAAATAAGTAATTTAGTGTCGATAAGTTACGTTCTTATATTATAAAATGAATTTTTAGAATGTCAAGATGTATGTCATGAAAGAAATTTTCAGACTCGAAATTCCGCTGCGTCACTTTAAGGTTAAACGTGTTAGGGTGTTACACATGCACTAATCGGTCTTTGTCCCGATTGCTAAGTGTTATGTGCCTTATGTCCAAAGCTTGATGCAAAACTACTATCGAGTCGGGGGTCTTACTGAAAGCAGCCTCTACATCTTACTCTCCTCAGACCCTACCTTAGCTTTGCTATTTGTGGGATTTACTGAGTATGATGGTGATGATGATGATTTAGTAAATATAATTAGATTTATTCAACCCGTATAATACACGGGGTTTATAAAGAGATATTTTTTTTTTATTTAGTTTATAAAATTACATTTATCCAACCCGTGTAATATACAAGGTTACAAAATTACATTTATTTAACCCGTGTAATACACAATGTTTTTTAAGATATAACTTTTTTTATTATTTAGTATATATAATTAGATTTATTCAACCCGTACATTACAAGGGTTTTTATTATTTGGTATATAAAATTACATTTATTCAGTACAATACATGAGGTTTTTAGAGATATAATTTTTTTTATTATTTAATATATAAAATTACATTTGTTCAACCCGTGTAATAAACGAGATTTTTAAAGAATAATTGTTTTAATTTATTATATAAAATTATATTTATTCAACCCGTGTAATACACGGGGTTCTAACCTAGTACCATTGTAATTGTATTTTTCTTATTCGTAAAGCTATAATTAATTATGCATAACCTTCGTAAAGCTATAATTAATTATGCATAACATTATAAATAACATAAAACTAGTATTTATGACTCGTGCTTTGCAGCGAGACTGTTAAGTCGAACAAAAAATAAATGTAAAAATTGATGAATCACGCACGCACGTTACGGCGTGTTAACTTACAAAAATTAGTCCGAAAAAGTAAAACATAGAAAAGAATAACTAAGTCGGCTTAGGACCCCATGAGTTTCGTGTCACACCCCTGTATTTCCACTTTTGACCGGTGGGCCCGGTGGGGGTATAGTGACGTGGTTGGCAACATTACAGTCAAACAACACAATCTTTAAATGCACAGCGGAAGCAAATGAAAGATATATTTCAACCGAATAAAATATTGTAATATCAAGTATCACAACAGTCGAAAGTTTATCCACAGATGGATCAAAATAAAATATAGGAAACAGTAGTTCAACAGACTTTAGGCATCTTAAGCTTGCGAGACTCTTTTGATGCTAAGGAGAAATCCAGCCTATTATGAGTAGTACCTGCACTTAATCTTTTTGGGAAAATACGTCAGTTTACACTGGTAAATACATTCAACCGACTCATTTTGAAAAAAAAATGGTTAAAACTGATTTGGATGCACATGGCACAAACATTTTATAACTTGGGATAATTATTTAAATATATAATATCGTAAAAGAATTACATGTTCCTTATGCGTTCAGTAGCCCGGATCGTGCCGGGTTAAATATCAATAGACACACCACATTATTTATTCTGGCGCTGACGGGTGTACGCCTACACCCCGCGCATAGGTCGTGGCCATTTCGTAAAATGATGCCAAGGATATCCGGGACATGGTCATTAACCTCCCAAAGGCTTTAAGCAAACAAAACATAAGTTAAACGGGCCGATTAATATCAATTTAACCATCATACGTGGAAAGATTTAATGCCCGACCAAGCGGTATTTTATATACCGTACCCCAAGCCCGTATAGGGAAAATAAGTTAAAAGTATTTACCTTTGCAAGTATAATTCACAATTAGCAAATGCGGGTAGCTTTTACCGGTTCTCCTATTCTGGAACAAAGGTTTATAATAACCTATTAGAATCCTAACGGTCTTTAGTTAAGCTTAAGCTTAGACCGATTAGTTTTACGGTTCAAACGCACGATTAGGCGAAGACCGGAATAGAATGTGATTTAGACCCGACAAGATTGAAGACTTGCCTTATATAGGTAATCTAGGCACATTCTGAATTTTGGGGTAAAACCGATAAGGTTTGACCCGTTTCGGCTAATTTATGTAAACTAGTAACATAAGCCGAACCGTACGCGCAAGAGGCGTAACGGGTAATCATAAGGGTCCTAACCAGGTTTCCTAAGTTAATATGCCTCAAATATGTTGTGATATCAGTAGGATGCCTTCAATTATGCCCAAAACGAATTCGAACACAAACTATGCCCCGTAGGGGGTAATTTGGTCATTTACAAGGTTATAAAAGAGTTTAAGTATTATCCTGAGTTACAGGTCTGATATGTTCAGCAAAAATAGTTAGTTTACTAAGTTATAACAGTATGGTATTGTATATATGTGAAATTTATCAATTATAACCAAACTATGCACCGTAGGGGAATTTTGGTAATTTCACATAAGCCGAAAAGCTCAAAACTGAAGTCTGAGTTAAACAACTTTTGCTTACTGTTAAAATATTATAATTTACCTAAAATATCAGTAGGTATCAACCCTTGTATGTTTAAAATAGTTTTAGTACATACTATGCGTTAAAAACGCTTAAAAAGGCGATTTGGAGCCATTTCCGGGTTCTATACACAAAGCTGATATTTCTATTATTCCAGAAGGTCTAAGATAATTTATTTATCATGTGAAATCAGTAGCAAAAGGTTTGGGGTCAAAAAGATATGTAAAACTCATTTTATAGCCTAAAAGGGCAAAACCGACCATTACCGAATTAAGCTTACGACTCTAAGTTATGCTCAGCCTAAAATCAATTAAAAATCTTCAAAAATCCCAAAATAATATATTACATCAGTGGGTAAGAAGTTTGGTATCAAAAAGTAAGTTTAAATATCAGCAACTAAGGTTTCTACTCTTTTACCTTTTTAAAAATCACGTTTTATGGTGAGAATGGCTTAATGGTCAGCATATAGGCAATTAACGGAATCATGCATATTAATTGGTTAACTAATGAACCAAAGTGTATAATCACAGAGGGTTATACTAGCATGTAACCTGGTCCTAAGGAAGCTCTAAGGCATTCCCAAATCATACTAAATGGGGTCAGAACTGAAGTCAAAGCAAAAGTCAAAGTTTTGCGACTTTCGGTTCCGAACCGGGTCTAAACAGAAAATTGTCGGGTTGAACATGTTTAGACATGTTCTTACACTAATTACCAAGTTATATTAATGATCAAACAGGTTGTATGGGTTCTACATTGCTAATTATGCATAAATTGGAAATTAAGCATTCTGTTGACTTTTTAATAACAAGTTTGACCCGACATTTGACCTAGTTAGAGTGGGAATCAGAGGGTGCCCTTTTAAGGGTTTATTGCCCACATAATTACCAACTTATAACTAATTTTAATTCGACTAATCACTGGACCATTAGTGATTAATCGTAAAGTCAACCGTTAATTACGACGGTTTGACTTTTAAGCTTAAACTAAGTAAAAACTCAACTAAGAAAGGTTAAGCATACTTACTGAAGTCCTATGCTTGATTAGTGATCACTTGAGTCTGCTTTGGAGCTCCAGAAATGATCAGAAATGCTGAAGTGAGGTGTGATCAAATTGGTTGTAACAAGGGCCTTTATATAGTGTTATAAACCTCATAGATTGTTGACAACAAGTGCTACCAATGGTCATGGATCATCAACAGATGTCCCTAAGTGCCTAGGAGTCATTTAGGGGTCACCCATGGGAGAAAATATCTTATTAAAGTCGGTTTATGCGTGAAAATCGGCTGCTGTCAAAAGTTTCTGATACTGGGCAAGTCAGGCGGGCCGCGTAAGCTCCTGGTATGGCTTACACGGCCCGTATGGGCCTTCTGCTCAGACTTCACATTTTCTAGTTTTTGCATACTTGACTCTTGGCCCTTCGAAAGGTCAACCAAGCTTATATCTTGCATTTTGAGCCCCTCATCTTGACCTATAAGGGGTTCATGACTTATACCCACTTTGCCAAGTCCTTGGTCACTTCTGGTTAACCCGAAAAGTCATAATTCTCAACGTTAACGCTTTAACCCCTTGTATACGAATTTGATCATAACTTTCTCATACGATAACGAAACTTTATGAAATTTTTATCATGCATTCTAGTGAGCATAATTAATCGTTACAAAGCTTCGGGTGTGCTAAAAGGTCACTCAGAGGTATAACTTAAACATGTTGACACATTTAACCCCTGTAGTTTGTAATCTCTCACTTTCTTTCATATTTAGCTTCGTATGATCCATGATTTATTCGTTTGATGATATAAACATCATGTAGGGTTATTGTATAGTATTTTTATTCACTGTTGACATTTTGAACCCATATATTCACATACTTTCCATATTTGTCAAATTTAGTCCTTCTAGAACATTCTTTCACACGTTCAAACCTATGACACGTGTCAATACATTACAGGACGTGAATTTTCGAGGTGTTACATTTCGAGGGTGCCGTTAAAACGTAAAAAGGTTGACGCAAAAACGTTGAACCACACGCGTGCGTTGCAGTGTGTTAACTCACAAAATCTAGAATGGATTGTAAAACGACAAATTTGTAAAAGATGTAAAATACTGGAGACCAGAGTTGAAAGTAGAAAAGTGTTTAGGTTAGAAATAGAAAATGTTTAGGACAAATATGTAAAAGATGAAAACTATAGGGTTAAAAGTGTAAAATATGGAACCTACGACTGCAACCATTGTTTGTAGTTATTTCTACAAATTGTTATGGTCAAACTTCTTTTCTTTTTGTCTATTACTAGATTTTAGCCGGTGCCGCGCGTTGCGGCGGCAACGTCACGCCTGTAACTTCGTTACATGGGATACGATGATGACATTAACGTGTGATGTGACACGTTTTTTACTTTATTATACATATTGCGTTAGTAACAATAACTTGGTTAGAAATAAATAAAAAGATATGTAAGAACTGCTCAATTTACTTCAAATATATTTGTTAAGATTTATGACAAAAATGTAAGAATTGCTCTAGTTTCGTAATGGTTGTAAAGTATTTTGATTAATGTTGTTTTGTTTTTCTAAACAAAAGGTTATGAGAATGTAAAATTGTAAATGATTATTATTACGTTTCATATAAATCATTATGAGAATATTAATGATTATTATTAGGTTTCATATAAATTACTGTATTATCACAATATAAAAGGTTGTCATATATTGAAGGTTAAAAAAGAAAAGTAGTTAAAGGTTGAGGGTTAGTATGTATATTTATTAGGAAAATTGGTTTTTAATAAACCAACCTTTGTCCCGTTGGTAAATAATAATCTTACCTACGTAATTGGTATACAATAATCCTACCTATCAACATGTTGGTACTCATTGAACTTCCGTTAATTTTTTTTAACTGAAGTTAGTTTTTAAGTTTTATTTATTACACAAAAAGTCCCTGTAGTTGTAATTTACTAGTTTTAACTATTTTATAAAACAAAAAAGCCTCAAGGGACTGTAATTTACTACTTTTAAAATTGTTAAAACTAGTAAATTACAACTACATGGACTGTTTGTGTAATAAATAAAACTTAAAAACTAACTTAAGTTAAAAAAAATTAACGGAAGTTCATTGAGTACCAACATGTTGATAGGTAGGATTATTGCATACCAATTACGTAGGTAAGATTATTATTTATCAACGGGACAAATGTTGGTTTATTAAAAAGCAATTTTCCTATTTATTAAAAGGTGAAGGTTTAAATAGAAAGGTCCCACCGACCTTTCTCTTTAATATATAGTTATTAATGATTATTATTAGGTTTCATATAAATTACTGTATTATCACAATATATAAAGGTTGTCATATATTGAAGGTTAAAAAAGAAAAGTAGTTAAAGGTTGAGGGTTAGTATATATATTTATTAAAAGGTGAAGGTTTAAAGAGAAAGGTCCCACCGACCTTTCTCTTTAATATATAGTTAATTGTGCATGTTCTGGCTGCTGGCGGCCATTGATGCAGTAGGTAGTCATTAAAAGAAACCCACTTGTATATTTACATAATATTTTATGGATTAAATTATTACAATGAGGATGGCAATATTTTGTCACATTCTTATAATATGGTTAAAACAGAATACTTATTTTTATTGTACAATTTTTTTATAATATCCATTGGTGATCAAAAAAACAAGACGTGAATCCAAGGGGTGCAAACAAATGTTGTTTTTCTTGTAGTTAATCATGTGGGTGGTTGCATGAGCATATAAAGGGTTGTAAATTATAACCACTAAATTTAACCAACAAATTTACCAAAATTGACTAAAATTGACTTTTAGTTGTCAAACGTTTTGCATAACCCGATTTGGTAAATCAGAACCTGTCGACCAGGGGTAGCTTAGTTTAAACTCGGGGGTGCACCCGCCCCCTCCAATGTTTCGGTTAGAAGTGTAAAATTTCCAATTTTTCGTCGAAAAATTTTAAAATTATAAAGGATCGTCCCCCATTATTTTGCCTAAATATTTATATAATATATAAATTGGGTTCCATGACTTTCCGCTCCCGGGAACTTTTGGTCAAGCTCCGTCACTGCTGTCGACCTCTTAATCATGTGGATTAGGAAACAAGAGACCATAGAATTTTGTCAGTTGCAGGAAAGTTGACCTTTGATTTTTCAGATTGACCATTCATGGTACTCTTAGGTTTCTTGGGTTGTATTTTGTAATATACAGGTGTTTATAAGAATCCAGATAAAGCTTCAGATTGTACATATTGTACATGAAGCTTTTTCTTTCATTATATTGTTTTTAGTGTTCAAGAATTGATAAATTCGTAAAAATGATCTACAATTCATTACTTTATAAATACCATACGAATGCAGAGTGTCTCATATACATGAAGCTTGTGCCTCAGTTTTCTCGACCTAAACACATCAGTACATCTCATGCCTTTAAAGTTTTAATACTAAGGATGACATGTTGTGATATTGACACACATGACATGAACTTGGGAGTTAAATATCAGTCTTGGTCATTTTTGTGTCTGTTTTACTTATGAATAAGTCATTTTGTATTATGTTTCATCTTTAATTATAAAATATAGAGTAAACTGCCATTTTGGTCCCTGTGGTTTGGGCACTTTTGTCATTTTAATCCAAATCTCAAACTTTTTAAATCTGGGTGCATGTGGTTTCACTTTTATTGCTATTTTAGTCCAAAATTAAGAGTAAACTGCCATTTTAGTCCTTGTGGTTTCACTTTTATTGCCATTTTAGTCCAAATCTCAAACTTTTTGGAACAGTCAAAAAAGGGGGATTTTGAATTTTGGACTAAAATGGCAATAAAGATGAAACCACAGGGACCCAGATTTAAAAAGTTTGAGATTTGGACTAAAATGGCAAAAATGCCCAAACCACAGGGACCAAAATGGCAGTTTACTCTAAAATATAAAAAGTAGCTAAAATGGAAACACTATCATATGGGTCAAAGTCAACCAAATTTTTTTTTTTTAAACCATAAAGCCTTCAAATCCGCTGTAGTTAAAATATCATATATCTACTGAAAGAATATAAATCATCACGAACGGATGTGTTAAGACTTACGAGCTACAAACATGCATCAGTCAGTTATTATACTCCTTTTAAGTCTCTTAACAACTTATCAACAACCATTTTTAGGTGGTTATGATTAAGTGTATAAGTATTGCAACAACAATTCCCGTTTCATTCTTAATTTTGTATCTCTTTGTTTTCATAACTTGAGTATTCATCTACAGTACCCAATTCAAATTACACCATTGCTATAGAAAATAAGGTAAAAGCTGACACATACCTTTTTATCAAACAGATGGTGTGCATTTATTGTACTCCTTACAATTCAGCTGACCACGAAGAAGATCGTTAAGGATGTCATGGTTATAGATTCCCTGCAACATTTATTTAGTTGTAATTTGTAAGATATATATTCAGATAGGAGGGTCCCATCTCCCAAAATATCAACAACCTAACTCAAATTTTCAATCTTAGTTGCTGACCACTTATAAAAATCAAATGCAGAAGAGATCTTTGCTGCCTAGAAGGGGAAAAAGTGTCGCTTCACTAAATTTTGACTTTTGAAGTTTGACCATTCGTTCATATTGGGCTCTTCAAAATAACGAAATTGTTATCATTTGTGGGCTAAGACCATCCCCATTCCCAGTACAGTTCAATCCAACCCAAATCAATTTTTTATTAAATAAATATATCTTATGAGTATTTTTATTCCAACAAATAAAATTAATTTTTATTTCAGAGGAAATAAATTATTGGTATAAATATAATAATAAGAAAAAGAAAAAAATTAACATTTATCAAATGCTCGATAGATAAAGTATATTAAAAATATTTTTTAATAAAACTTAGTTCATTTTGAAAATTGGTTAATTACAGATGTATTTTTTTACTTTCAATTTTGGTCCTTTATAGTTTTCATTTTCCGCAAATTTTTCGGTTTATGCTTGGTTCTAAATTTTGTGACTTAACACATCGCAACGTGCGTCTTTGGTTTAACGTTTTTACGTTTCGTTCTAAATTTTGCGAGTTAACACGACGCAACGTGCGTGTGTGGGTGAACGTTTTTACATCGTCTATTTTTTCCACGTTTGACAGGTTTAACATAACGTGCGGGTCCTAGATTGACTTAGTTATAACTAAAGAATTCCCGCCGCATTGCGGCGGGTCGCAATCCTAGTTGTTACAATATACCAACTTTAAACCAATAATTTAGTTTCCAAAAAACATGTATCAAAAAGTCCTAATACGAACATACCACATAGAATAACCATGTAATTAATTCTGAGAATATATTTTTCAATTGAAATAAATAAACTAATAAAGATACATAAAATAATTTATGCCTTACGTTACATTTTACAGATCTAAATTTTAAGTAAATAATAATAATAATAATAATATAAACCGAAAGAAAAATAAAACATATATCATGTTAATTCTTGGAAAATTGGCAATAGACTCGTGTTGTCTTATTTGTTTGTGAGCAATTGCACATGGCAGAAGGCCAGAAGGCCTTGCAAATGTGTAGGGCTCATAATACTTTCCATGGACAAAGAAAATACTAATATAAAATTATGTTTTTTTTAAACGGCAAGGTCTCACAATTTTTTTGGTGCGAGACACCCCACCCCACCCCCCCCCCCCCGCGAGCGCGCGCGCGCATTGGGGAGGACCGTCGCTCCTCTCCGGCCAGACGTGAGTGTCTTAACCGTGCCCCAGCTGGCGTCAGAGAGTGACCGGCGTCCAAAGGAAAAACCCCAGTGTCTCGCCACATCGAATAGGGCTTGACGGATTGAGGGCCGCCACAGAGGGGAATAAACCGTCTCAAGTGTGGATCAAAACCGGGCATCATGGGCTTGACGGATTGAGGGCATCGGTGGGAATTAAGTAAAGCGGCTTGTAAAAGGGACTCCATTGATGTGGTGCGGTTAAGAAAATCAATCTGCGTACGCTTGTTTGTAGTGGTAGAGGGTTAACACTCCACGTTGATCTTGTTCTTCCTTTGCGCCAGTTATTAAGAATTTGAGAGATGATGTGGTAAATGATTGTGTAGTGTGAGTGTGGTGGTGGTTGCTTTGAGGATTATAAAGGTTGTGAAACGGTGGCTAATTGTGAGGAAACAATGGTGATGGTTGGAGACGTTTCACAGTAATGCGACGGTTCGTTTAGTTGTGCATATTCAACACCGGTTGAGTATATGAGTTTGAGAATATTAACTTCATGGGGACAAAACTGTTTTTCAACCGACGCAAGTTCGTCCTATTTATTTTTAACCGACATGAATATTAATTTTACGGGGACAAAAGTTGCTTTTTAACCGACGCGAGTTCATCCTATTTGTTTATAACTGACGCCAGTTGATAAATGTATAAGAGTATAATTATAAAAAAAAAACAAAATTCATCAACACAATTAACAAAATCAAAGCACCATGAACAGATTACTGCATCCCACTTTTCAATTTTCTTACACACCAAATTCCGATGAAAAGCTTTATGTTGCAGCTCATCTTTTGGCTATGATCTGAATTGATGTAAAATTTTTGAATACATGCTGTTAATTTTGAATTCATGTAGCTGCAGAAAGTAAAGTGTGTTATTTTTGACTTTATAAGTCAGCTGATGCAAATTTGTAACTTTTTTATGGCCTGACCTGAACCTATTTTTTAACCCATCTTCACCCAAACCCATCCTGACCTAAACCCATTCTAACCCATACGGCCATACGCATTCTGACCTTTTTTTTATCAGCCCATCCTGACCCAAACCCATTCTAACCCAAACGCATTCTGACCCGGCAACCAACCCAATCTAACCAGCCCATTTTGCCACCTCTATCTATCACAAACTGATCAGATATATAGGGGCATATGGCTTTAACTTTATTTGACATCACTGAGATAGTCGCTTTACCACTTAAAGTAAACCACGGGAGAACCAATTGACTTCTCAAACATGGAGTAACCTATCTTTCTATTCGTTTATTCTATTTTTGGTTCATAAACACTCTATTCGTGAAACGGGTCTTATAACGAGCATCTATATTCCATCATCTTAATAGCAAAAACAATAATGTTGATGAAGATTGTTGTTTACTGTAATGTGCATTTCTTTTACCATTTATTTCACAGCCTCTAAATAAGAAAAAATAAAAATGGTTCGTGATACTACCCCCAATTTGGACTTCCTAGGTTCAAAACAGAGACACAAATCCATATATACATATAAATCGAACCAATAAACTGGTTAGTACATACATAAACACATACAGATATGTGAAAAAAAAGACCATGAAGCTGCAATTTGAATTACAAATTCATGTAAAAAAGAAACAGGCATTCTACTTATAATTCGAATAAGTTATTTTGAATCCAAGTAACCAGTAACACAGTAGTAACAAATAAGCATTGTTTAGTCTCTATAAATAGCTAAAATCATAAAGTAAAACAAGTTACACTTAATGAGAAGAATACATAATTACATTCAATTAAGTTAGGTTAAGCAAAATCACACCGAATCGGTGTAAATCAGAGTTGAGGTGAGAGTGGTGGTGGTGAAGTGAATGGAAACTGTAATTACATGTGCTTCTCTCCGGTGGCGGAGCTTGAACAAAAGTTCAAGAGGGGCGAAAGTTCACTATCTTTCGGGTTATTGTTCGGGTTGGCGATTCAGTTCGGGTCGTGTCAAACAATAATAACTCCAAATATCTAATTATTCGTCACTTATTCCCCAAATCCCCAATTCCACCGCTATAAACCCTAATTTTGGAATCTTTAAACAATAATTACAATAGATGAAATGCATAGGTTAATCTCATTTTATATGATACAATTGAGGTCTGAAAACCTACTAATACCCAAAAATTCGATACAATATGCATATCCCTCAACAACCCTACTTCACAACCTACCTTCAAGAACTCAACAATGGTGAATGAGAAGCTAAAACAAAGAATTACCTAATAATGAAGAAGTCGTGATTACATGCCTCGTTTGTCCTCTTTCCATTTCGCGTGACGAACAACAACAGCAACAGAACCCAGTATTTTCCTTGATGCGTGGAACAGCAGGAGACGTGGCCCCCTTCAATTTTTTTTTTTTTTTTTTTTTTGAGTATACTGCAATTTTACCCCTGGGGTTTAGGGCAATTGACATGTCTACCCCCTAAGGAAATAAATGCAATTTTACCCCCCACTGTTTGGGGTTATGTCGCAACTTTACCCCCCGGACCATCTTTCCGTCACAGATCATCGTTTTCTTTTAATGGTCAAAAGGCAAATATGTAAAATCACCATTGTCTTCAGCTATTACCCTTCGCTTCAGCTGCAACCTCAGAAAAATCCCATTTCATCACTTTGAAACCCTCAACACAACCTACCTCTAAATTCAAGAGCTGCTCATTGGCGATCTTCAAGAATTACAGTGGATTAGAACTCTGTTACGAGCATGGATCTTCGATTGTGGAAGCTACGAGCTGAAGACCAGTATTTCGAACCGGATGAAATGTACCTTAAGTGACATGCAAGCTCACAGGGTCTGAATTAGGTAAAATTTGAACCTTTTTCTGTGTTAATTTGTTATTCTTGTTTGTTTAAAGGTCAAACTCAATCTCAATTTACCATAAAATTTCACCATGGAGGTAATTTTGTAGAAAACCCAAATAGGAATTACTTTGGTGGGAAGATGAACTACATTGATCATGTAGATTTTCGAGTGTTGAATACTGATGTTTTAGAGGAGATGGTTAAGAAATTAGGATACAATGATGGTTTGTTTTTCTGCATTCATTATAAGGAATCGTACTGTTCGTTGGATTTTGGTCTTTGGGCATTTAAATATGATGTTGACTTAGAGCCTATCTTTGATCATGTGTGTCAAGGAGTCCACATTATAGACATGTATGTTGAACACCAGAGGTCAACAATCTTGATTGTGTCAAGTGAAGTTCCTATTGATAGAACATGTAAAGCAATTGTTCCAGCATCATTTACAAAAAATAATCAGAATCATAGTATGAATGAAGATGAGGAAGAAATTGAAGATCATGATGAAGAGAGTGAAGGAAGTGATCAAGGAAATGATCCCGATTATGAGTATATTGAGGAAGATAATTTGGTTTATAAAATAGAGCTGGATATGCAGAGGTTCAGGGCTAATGTTGAATTTACTAGGGAAGAACTGGATGGTTCAACTGATGGGGATCATGATGATGAGAGAAGCGAAGAAGGTCATCTGCCTGTAGACCTGGAGGACTTTGAAAGTGGGTCTGATGACAATTCAAGCCTTAGAGATAAGGTTGCTAGGGAGATAAGGAGGAGAAACAAGGGTGCTTTAAAAGGTCCAAATGATCTGCCATTCTTTGTTGGTTAGCTTATTGATGACAAGAAAAAGATGAATCAGATGGTGAAAGATTATGCTCTTAAGGAAAGGAGGGATGTGTTTATTCTAAAAAACGAATTTTTAAGGTATAGGGTAGTATGTTTTGGATCCACCACTACTTGGTCATGTAAAAAAAGAAGGGGGATGAAGGGCAAAATAGTAAATGCACTAAAGTAGGGCAAGTTGGAAGGCCAAAGAAGAAACGAAGGAAGACATTTGGTGAAAAAGAGTTTGAGCAGGAGTTCAACAAAGGGGGTAAAATGACCAGAAAGGGAACCAGCATCAAGTGTGGTAAATGTGGGAACATGGGTCACAATGTCAGGAGCTGCAAAGGACAAGGGGGTGAACAATCCACTGCTTCACAGGAATCACACACTGCCACTCAAGGTGCACCAATTTACAATCTTTATGAGTGGCGGATGGTTTGTAACTTTAGACTATGTTTGTTTGTTTGTTCAAGACAATGTTTGGTTTGTCAAGTTTGTTCAAGACAATGTTTGGTTTAGAATCTTTATGAGTGACGGATGGTTATGTTGTCATGGCTGCTTTATGTTTGCTTTGTATATGGCTTGTATTTTGGTTTACAACTGTTTGGTTTACACATGGCTGCTTTATTTTGGTTTACAATGTTTGGTTTGTATATGGCTGCTTTAGTACAAATAATGTGTTCAAACAGAATTTTGGCGGAAAGTGATTCGATTACATTGCAACATTTAGTACAAATAAGAGGTCCAAAATACAAACATACAACCAAACACATCTAGCCTATTTCTAGTGACAATCATCCAAACAAGACCAATCCGAATCAGAACCATGCTCCCCTTCATATGGGTCAAAGTACCAATCATCCTCTTCATCCTAATATGTGTAATCCCATGCATGTTCCAGCACTTCAGGGTCATAATCCTTTGTCGGATCTCCGAATATCTTTTCATAATCAATTTCTTGCTCCATGTAAGGTCTGAGTATCTCAGAGTCTTGATCCTCAAAGTATACATAACTGCATGGTTCTTCGGCTGCAACGACGTCTTCATCCTTAGCAATTTATTTCTCATTCTCAACTATATCATTCTTTTTGTCAGCAATACCTACAGAATTACAAGCAGGCTACCAAAACAAACATAAAGTAAGAACTTGAAAAGGACCATTGCATAAACTTGAAAACTCATAACTCAAATACAGTTAGAGTCAAAATACACAAACTAATCCAATTTCTCCACATTTAACTACTTAAGCAAAAAAAGTAGAACAATCAAGACCCATGTAATCCCTAAGTACATCTTCAGTTTGAACACATCGCCATTCTTATACCGAGCCAACTGGTCTTTGCACTTAGCCAACTCATCCTTATCTTTAATGCTTTGAATTAAAGCAGGCATTACCTCTCTACAAATCGGACATCCCTGTTCTTCACCAACATCAGCCCATCTGAGGAATCCACATCCTCCAACCTATTATCGGACATCATAAGCAACACGACACACAAACTTGAGTTTCAATAAGCATAAAACAGAAGAAACTTACACATCGAAGATACCATCGACCAGGATTAGCTTTGGATTCTGATTGTTTGACCACTATTTTCCCACCATAAGGACAGATGATGTCTGAAGCTTGAGTTTTGCCCATTGTCTCCTTGAATCGAAGCACATAGGAAGAAGATGAAGACATGTTCAGCAAGAGCGATCAATTTGGGGGTCGATTGAAGATTTGGGTGAGAACAGCGTTTAGGGCAGTGATGTGAGGGCTTCAAGTCACACTAACGGTACTTTGGACATTTCAATACACACTAACGGTAATATTAACGTTGACATGGTCCGGGGGGTAAAGTTGCGACATAACCCTAAACGGTAGGGGGTAAAATTGCATTTATTTCCTTAGGGGGGTAGACATGCCAATTGCCCTAAACCCCAGGGGGTAAAATTGCAGTTTACTCTTTTTTTTAAACAAGTTTGAATTTTGACAAGAAACCACCCTCAAGTTTCATTTATTTAAAAACAAGTTTTAAATTACAATAAAAGCCCTTACAAGTTTAAAAATTTACTAATAGTTATGTTCTTCACGTTTTTTTAATAACCCAATAAGATAATACATATAATTTTTTTTTACAAGAAAATTGGAAGGGGCTGGAATTTTTAGGCAAAATAATTTAGGGGACCGGACTCAATACCTTTAAAAATTCAGATAGAATTCCAAAAAAAAAAATTATACTACTCAGCGAAAAAACAGGGGGGGGGGGACAAAGTTGCGCTCTTACGTCTCTCGGTGGTATGAATACCATTCTTCTATGACATCGTTTCGGTTTGATGGGAAGTATTATTTATGGTGGTTGAATGTGTGAAGTTGGAAGTTTGAAGAGTTAGTTGGATTAGGTTTTTTGTATGTCGGAATGCAATTTTTATAATAAATTTTATTTTTTTTCGGATCAAAATAATCAAATTTTATAGGCATATAACTAAAAATTTATTGTGATTAACTGATTTATTTTAGTAATCCAAAAACAAAGAGCAAATATAAAAAAAGATAAATAATAATTGAAAACGAAAGTAAGGGGCTGTTTGTTTACCTTTTAATGAGACCTCTTACTGGTTCAGACTGTTTGTTTCACGAGTAGATATCTGAATGGTCAGACATTTGTCTCTGAAGGTTAAGATTTATACAAAGTCTGAATGATTAAGACTTATAATCTGAATTGGTCAGACATTTGCATCTGAACGGTTAAGCATTATACAGGCTCTGAAGGGGTATGGTCCCAGATCTCGCGTCAGCATGACCGCGAGTGACCATTAACCTTATCAAAAACCCCCACCAGCAAGAACTTATCTGCGTTCGCACGGACATGCGCGAACACAGCAGTCCAACCTGTCCAGTGATGAAAAGACACCTTAAGTACGAAAACAGATGTTACGCATAGCGATGCGGCCTAGCACCGCATCCTATGAACATTTTCGTCACGACAAGGGATCTGGACAACAGTAACAGTCACCAAGTGGCGATGCGGCATGGCACCGCATCTCGCAAGCATCTTGGTTAGAACAAAGAACGCGGGAACAACATCAGTTACCGCAAGCAGCGATGCGGCCTGGCACCGCATCCTGCCTACAAGGTAAGTGGGTCTGACACCACAGTGCAAGTGGCACTGTGAACAGCCATCTGTCAGCCCACATGTGTGCAACAGTCTGACACCACAGCAGGACGTGGCATCACGACCGTAACCGACAGGCCTGACACGCCTACAGAAGACTGTGTGATGTCAGACTAGCTACTCAACTACCCTCCTCCACTACTCGGCTATAAATACCCATCCCAAACCAGGTTTGAGGTATCTTCTCTCAACTCCCTCACTACTACTACTATCACACTTTGCTTCCCAAGCAAATTACTGATTCTCACGCCGGAGAGTGGTAACAAGGAGCACCCCCACCCCATTCTCCTTGTTACGAGTCACGGCTTGTTTCCTTGTGCAGGAAACCAACCAGCGGACGATCCAGCCGACGATCCTCGGAAAGAAGGGATTAACCCTACTTGACGAGCCCAGTGAGTTAACCCCACCCGGTTAACCATTGTTTCATCATTGGCGCCCACCGCTACTCTTAGCACTTTTGTAACCATCCTTTTATTCTTTCCAAAGATCATGTCTGATCGTCTAAACAACATTACCGGGGATAGCCTAAACCCCACAAACCCAGGACCTACGGGGACTACTCATCCAGTCCCAAACCCTAGCCACATTGGCACATCAACGCAAGGGGGCGCATCCCTTAAGTTCGGACACGACCTTTCACAGTACGCTGCTGTGATACCTCCAGACATGAACCTTCATGCCTGGTACGACCAGCAACAAACTTTGCTGGCCGCAGCATACAACAGAGCTTGCGCCGAAGCGCAAGTACCAGTCGGGCCTACCCCAGCACCGCATACTCCTGCGGGTCGTACTCTACAATACGACGGTAGGGCCCCCACACAACCAACCTCCGGAAGTAGGCGAGAAGACCGCGGCTCCTCTTACTGCGAGGTCCGCACAATCAATGAGGATGATTCCTCATACGGGTCCCGCAGCAGGGGCCCAGTACATAGTCGCCTAGGCCCTCATGTCGATAATAGGCGACAATCAACAGCCCACCGCGACACCGGCATCCACAGCCGGTTGGGACCTCAGTCCCACCATGAAGGATATGGCTGTACCGACCCGGACGACCATACATACTGCGGGGATTCCCACGCTACTAGAAGCAGACCGGGAGGACATAACTATGTCCCTCCAACTCAACCCCGCACCACATACCTCCGCGCTGCAAAGCGCCACCAGAACTAACCCTACAGGCCGAAATCTGCGGCCGAAAACTCCAAGTTCGCCCCAGAGATTGCCCACGCAGATGTCACCACCACTAAATTCCCATTAAACATTGGGAAGTACAATGGTTCGACCGACCCAGACGATCACATGAACATCTACGTTGGCGCCGGGTGCAACGGCAGGTGGGACGAACGCACTTGGTGTCATTTTTTTCCCCCAGACCCTAACAGGCCTGGCCAGGGCTTGGTTCGATTCTTTGCCAGTGGGATCATTGGCCTCATTTGAGGACTTGCAAACAAAGTTCCTCGCACACTTTTGCCAACAGCGACGTCATGAACCTGATTCTGTGGACGTCATGAACATCTGGCGCAGGGACAACGAATCGCTTGAGGCGTTTGTTGTCCGTTACAACAAAGAATGCCTGGAGATAGGCGACGTTGCGGACCAAATGGCACGTAACCATTTCATTGTTGCCGTTAAGGATGAACAAATGGTTATGACTATCTCCGGCAAGGAAGGCTTGCCTAAGAAATGGGAAGATGTCATGGCGGCGGTCAAGACATACGCCCAGACTCAGCGGTCCCTCAAACCGCACGTCTCAAAGGCACACCCCCAAACGGAATGCCAGTCCTCCCATCAAGACCACAAGCGTAACAACATGCGCAACCGGGACACCTGGAATCGCGGCAGCGATCCCAGACCATATGTCCCGCGTAACAACCAGCCCGACGCAAGGGCAACAATCAACGCCCAGCGTGAAAACCGGGCGTCGAAGAAGGGGTCTCGGGACCGCAACTGGACCGAGATCAACCAGTCGCCAAGCGACGTCCTTCTTACGGACGTGCAATTCCTGCGACCAGCCCAACCGATGAAGTCCAAGAAGAACCAAGATCTCACACTCTATTGTGAGTATCACAAGGACTCGGGCCACACAACAAACAACTGCATCAGTCTCCGAATGGAGTTTGAGCAAGCCCTGAAATAGGGGAAGTTGCAACATCTGTTGCCGGGCGCGCAAAAACCTACCAAGCGCATCACCCCCCCCCCCACAACGAGGGCACATGATCAATGGAGGACGAGGAAGGCCGCGCAAGGCGGTAAGGAGACCGGACAATGACTGGAAAAACGAACAAGTTGTCTTTCCAAAAGTACGAGGTGGATCGCGCTACAGGCGCGCTGTGGTTATCACAGGCCACCTGGCTCACTACTGCACCGAGCGATTATTTATCGACCCGGGCAGTACATCTGATATTATATACGAGCAGTGCTTCAACCAATTCGATCAAGAAGACAAGGATCGGTTGCAGCCGGTGGACTACCCATTGGCCGGGTTCGCGGGGGAAACCGTATTCCCCTTGGGCCATATTACTTTTCCGGTGCGCCTCACCAACGGAAGGCACACAAGAACGGAGGAGGTGAACTTCATGCTTTTACTTCACACCTCCAAATACGACGTACTTCTCGGGAGGGAGTCCCAGGGCGACTTCAACATGATCACATCCGTCCCCCACTCTGCCATCGGTTTTCCAACCGAGACGGGGATCGGGATAATATAAGCCCGCAGAGAAGTTATGTCCACGGACGAGCTGTGTCCGAACAAGATAGCAAGGCCTACCCCCAACACTCAACCAGAAAAATGGGTTCTTAACGCAAGACACCCAGAGCAAACGGGGATCGCACCTGAAGCAGCTCCTCTTCAGGAAACAGGATATTTTTGCGTGGACACCTGCAGACATGACAGGAGTACCACGCGAAATTGCGCCGCATTTCTTGAATACCAAGCCAGGTATCAAGCCGGTGATCCAAGGCCAACGCCACCTTGGATCAGTAAAAAACCAGGCGATGCATGAGCAAGTCTAAGAACTGCTCTCCGCAGGCATCCTGTGGGAAGTCAAGTACCAGACTTCGTTATCCAACCCAATCATGGTAGAAAAACCATCCGGGGGCTGGCGCATGTGCGTCGATTATAAAGACCTCAACAAAGCCTGCCCCAAAGATTGTTACGCACTTCCGGAGATCGACGAGAAGGTCGATAACCTCGCACCATTTCGATGGAAGTGTTTCCTCGATTGTTACAAAGGTTACCACCAGGTACAAATGACAATCGAGGACGAAGATAAAACGGCATTCCTCACACCGACCGGAAATTACTGCTATACAAAAATGTCGTTCGGGTTGCGCAACGCGGGTGCAACATATCAAAAGTAGATGAACGACACTTTACGCGGTCAAATCAGCAAAAGTGTTGAAATCTATATGGACGATCTGGTCGTCATGAGCATGGAGGAAGATACCATGCTCAACGATATTGAAACAACATTCCAAACTCTGCGAAGCGTTAACATGAAACTCAACCCAGGGAAATGCTCATTTGGAATGGAAGAAGGCAAGTTCCTTGGATTCATTGTAACCAAAGATGGATTCAAGGTGAACCCGGAAAAAGTTCAGGCGATCGAGCGCATGCCATCGCCTTCCACGATGAAAGAAATGCAACGACTAGCCGGCAGGCTAGCCGCACTGAATAGATTGTTAGCCAACCATGCAGCCAAGTCTTACCCTTTCATCAAGACCCTGCGGAGCTGCTTAAAAAAGGAGCAATTTCAATGGATCGCAGAAGCCGAAAAAGCCTTCCGGGAGATGAAGGAGTGTTTGATTCAACTCCCAACTCTAACCGCGCCACGCAAAGATGAACCACTTATCTTATACCTATCTGCCGCGGACAACGCGGTAGGTGCGGTACTCATAGTGGAGCGAGAAGGAGTTCAAACACCCATCTACTATATCAGCAAAATGCTCAATGACCCAGAGACGAGATACTCCATTATGGAGAAGTTGGTATTGGTACTAGTACACGCGTCAAGACGGCTGCGACGTTACTTTGCAAACCACGTCATCACGATGTTAACCAACTACAGGATTGGCCCGATCCTAGCAAAACCCGACATCTCTGGTAGATTAGCAAAATGGGCAATTGAGCTGGGCGCACTTACACTGAACTATAAGCCGCGCCCCGCAATCAAAGGCCAGGTCTTGGCTGATTTCGTTGCCGAGGTCTCGGTGAATCGCATTCAAGAATGCGAGGAAGAGCAAAACCCTGTACCACCACCATCCTGCTCAGAAACATGGGCACTATTTACCGATGGTGCGTCTAACGAGGATGGTGCAGGTGCAGGTCTGCGTCTCGTCAGCCCTGATGGCCAAGAGCTCACCTATGCAATCCGCCTCGATTTCAAATGCACAAACAACGAGGCAGAGTATGAGGCTCTACTGGCAGGGCTACGTCTGGCAGTCAAACTCGGCGTCCAACATTTGGAAGCACACGTCGATTCATTACTGGTTGCAGGGCAGATGCGCGACGACTATGCCGCAAAAGGGGATATCATGATCCTCTACCTCGAACAAGCCCTGCAACTAAAATCAAAGTTCACTTCCTTCAATATCCTCCATATCAACAGAAGTGAAAACAAACCCGCGGATGCACTGTCAAAACTCGCATCCACCAGCTTCCAACACCTGGCAAAGGAGGTAGGCATCGAAATCCTACAGAACCCCTCAGTACCCCTGCGCCAAGTCAATGTCATCCAGTACGGTACAACATCCTGGATGACACCAATCATTGCATACTTGCAATCGGGTTTACTCCCAAAAGCAAGGAGAGGCACGCAAGTTGCAACACAAAGCGTGTCATTATCAAATGGGAGACGGCATCTTATACCGTAAATCATACCTGGGGCCACTCCTGCGATGCGTCGACCCCCAAGACGCCACATACCTTATCAGAGAAATACACGAGGGAATATGTGGCATACATGTAGGCCCACGCATGGTGGTGGCCAAAGTCATGAACGCCGGGTACTATTGGCCCGACATGCACCTGGATGCGGTCAAGGTTTTACGCAAATGTTTCAATTGTCAGCGGCATGCTCCAAAGACCTTGCGCCCCAAAAACAACCTGATCCCCGTCACCACCGCATGGCCATTCCAAAAATGGGCAATCGATGTGGTGGGACCTTTTCCAGACGCACCAGGTGCAGTGAAGTTTATCATAGTAGCTGTTGATTACTTTACAAAATGGGTAGAGGCAAAACCGCTCGCCTCAACCACCGCTATGATAACAAGGAAATTCATCTGGGAACACATCATCTGCCGTTTCGGTCTACCAATGTGCATTATTACCGACAACGGCACCAACTTTGCTGCTGATGACTTTCAAAAATGGCTAAAAGAACTACACATTGAACACATATTCTCCTCGGTGGCACATCCGCTAGGGAATGGCCAAGTCGAGAGTATCAATAATAGTTTAGTCGAAGGCATCAAAGCACGGTTGGGAACAGCCAGGCGCGGTTGGGTTGACGAACTCCCAAGTATCTTATGGGCTCACAGAACAAGCCCAAAGACAAGTCACGGTGAGACACCCTTCAGCCTGGTCTATGGCACTGAAGCGGTGTTCCCCGCTGAAGTAGGCCTCCCCTCACCCCGAATGTTGGCTATCGACAAAATAGACAACAATAAGGAACGCATGGTTGACTTGGATCTCCTAGAAGAAAGACGTGAAAATGCAGCAATCAACGAGGCCATGTACAAAACCAAGCTTGAAAAGTACTACAATGCACGCGTCCGCATTTGTACCTTCAACCCGGGAGACTATGTCCTTCGTGACAACGAAGCGTCTAACGCAGAACGCCCAGGGAAACTTGCCCCCAAGTGGGAAGGGCCCTACCTCATCCAAGAGGTCCTAGGAAAGGGCACATATAAACTGCAAACGTTAGACGGCGAACCTATCGCACGCACATGGAATGCACAACAACTTCGACGCTGTTATATGTAACCCATGTCTTTCACATTTTCGATGTAACCTATCGGGCTGCAGGCCATTTGCAAATAAATAAATAAATGAATTCATTGCAATATTGTTTATTGCCTTCTATTACAAATGCGTGTTCCACTCTGCGGTATCTGCAAAAACAGATTAGCAAAATCTTCATTCGTGATACCCACGCAGAATGGTGACCACATGCAAATATTGTAATAGGCCAGCAATGGCAAAACATCAACTGTCTATCCGGCTGGATATGCAAATACGAATTTCACAAGGCCTACACAATTCCTAAACCCTAACGGGATAAAAGCAGGAATTGACTAATGCTCATACAACAGTAGTATAGAGTATACTTAACAACGCTTTACAGCGGGTAGAGTTCTTCATACTTGCATATCACCTAGATATGCAAGAGGCAAATACAAACTTAGTGTTATTCACAATAGCATTAACTCACACAAGTTCAAACATGCAAGTAATAAAAACACTTGTATAACTTGAACAAAACAGTTAAAACTTTATATTCAAAAAATTTCTACACATACGCGGTGCACAAGGGATTTACATAAGGTTCTTAACATTTACATTGAGGAAACAAAAAAGGCACGCAGGCCGGCCTAGTCTTTCTTTGTACCGCTGGAACCCGCACCATCCTTGCCATCACCAGCAGGCTTTTCCTCATCTTCCTCATCAGCATATAACAACTGCAAGCGGTCTACATAGTCTTCAGCCTCCAGGCATTCCTCAAGTTCCTCAAGTGCTGCAATTGACGTGTCATTGTACGCTGCAAGAGCAGCAGCAAGAAGCGCTTCAGTGTCCACACCGTGGAACCCAGACCTTTCATTAGTATAATTGCCCTGGGCCAAAATATTCATATGAGAAATACAACGGTTGTAGCCAGCTTTAAAACCAGCATCCCGGGCGCGCTGCCTAATCTCATTAACACCTGCCACATTCTCAGGTGCGTCAAGGATAGACGTAACAATCTGCGAAACACAAATAGTACGGTTATCAAAGGCAAACCTAAAAAAGATAGCAAAGGTAACGGATACTCACATGCCCGATACCGTGCATACGCATCCATTCGCGATCATCCTTGAGCTGATCAAGTGAAGAAGCAAGACTATCTCTAGCCTCTGCAAGATCCCTCGCCCGTGCTTCAGCATCGGTAGCACGGGCACTGACCACCTCAATAACGGCCACCTGGCTCCGCACTTCAGCCTTTCAACAAGGAAAAAACAAGTATGCAAAGATTCTCGATCATACTTATCGAATAAATGTACAAAGTCAAGAGCAAAAGAGACTCATACCTGAAGGCCCTGAACAGTTTTGTTTAAATGGGTGCAGTCAGCATTAGCTTCTCAAGAGCCTTGGCAGCACGGGCCTCCGACTCCTTGGCCTCTTCAAGAGCCTTGACAACGCGAGCTTCTGCCTCCTTGGCCTCTTTGGCAACCGCATCAGCTACGGCTTTCTCCTTAACCAAAGCAGCATTCGCTGCCTTGACGTTAGTAAGCTCCTGACGAACACGAAAGAGAGTTTCATTCTGTTTGGCCCAAGATTCTTTCCAAGTCTTGCGCTCATCAGAAAGTGTCTTGCGCTCATTAGAAAGAGATTCTTTCCAACTCCTACGCTCATCAGAAAGCAGTTTGGCAAGGGTACGAACCTGTTTAAGGCCAGCAGTTGCAGCCCACTCCTCAGTCTGCTTATGCTTCTCAAAGGCAGCTTTGTCCCTTTCAAGCTGCTCTGCACTCTCACGGGCAGCCCTCACCAACTCCTCAGCCTCAGCCCGCAGGCGAGCATTTTCCTCCTCCCTGCGCCCAAGCACTTTGTAGTCTTCCATAATGGCATTCGCCATTATGGAACTCCCCACAAGCATGGTGGAGAGGTGATTAATCCGGAGTTCTCGCGGTAGGGCACGGGCCCGGTTAACTTTAAACGGGGTGCCCAAACCACCCAAAATCTCCCTACATGCGGAGGGATCAGCAGAAATATCATCCCCTTGCATAATATTCCAAGGGGGGCGGTGATAAGTCACAGACCGCTCTTCCGTATAGGTGCGGAAGTAAAACTCCAGTTCAGACTCTCCATGCTGAATAGGAGTTTCCTTAGAACCCGCACCCCCAGAAGCGGAACCAGAAGCCTTCTTGGCAGCAGGAGATTTTCTCTTCTCATCATTATCAAACTTCAAGTTGAGCTCCTCAGTGTTATGCGGTGAGATCAGATTATCATGGGAATCCACAGTATCATGGATCTGCGCCGCAGGTTTCTTCCCAGTATCCTCTACACACACTGGAGACTCGGTGGTAAACTCTTTATTAATCCCCGCATCCACAGCCGTGTCATGCGGGGGGAAAGGAGGAGCATCAAACATAGAGAACCCTTCATCTTGCGGTTCTGCAAATAAAGCAAAAACACACATCAATTACAAGTACAATAACAAAATACTTGTAAAATTTATGAATCACTTACCAGAAACAACCACAGGTTTCACAACAGCAGCAGTCCGTTTGGTCTGTATCTTCGGACGCTTCTTTTCACCAGCATCAACAGCCTTCTTTGGCTATCTCTTCCTCTTCTCGTCAGCATGTTTGGAACCCGCAGAGGTCCCACCTGCAGCCTCACCACCACATGGAACACCCAAACCCTCAAGGGTGTCAGACACAACCACGTAATCGGTATACATGCGGAAACGAGAATGAGAGATACCTGCCGCCCTCGGTACCAAAGGCGGAACAACAGGAGCCTCAGGTTTTTTCTTGCCGCGACCCCGCGCAGCTTTCTCTGCATGCTTCTTGGGAGCACCCTTCACCTCAAATTTACCCAGGGCCCCAAGAGTACCTGCGTTTACATCATCCAAAAAAAAAAAAAAAACAAATAAGTTGAACTTCTTTACAAAGCAAGTAAGCAGAATATAGAATATACCTTCGCCTTGCTGCAGGGGCGCGTTCAACACCTCGCGAGCAGGAACGCGGAAGTTATTAACAATGGTCAAGTTAAAACCTTCACCTTCCGCAGTCTGAAGAATCTTAACCTTGCCTGTGAAGGTCGGATTAAACATCCTCCACAGCTCAACATCCTCTGATAAGTACATTTACAAATCAGTAACAAACAAGGAAGTAAGGAAACCGCAAAAGAGTAGAACACTTACATCTACTCTTTTCCCGTACAACGGGCCTTGCATGCCTATCAGCCCTGGTCAACATCATCCGCAGCACCCACAGCTGCGTGTTGTCCAGCTTCTGATGCTCAATGGTCCTCAACCTTGGGAACCACTACACCGTCTCCGCACTGGGAAGATCAATATCCTTCGCAGGGATCGCTTCATTCACATTGCAGAAGGTCATCCTCGCAACGACCGCCACTGCCTTAACGTAGAAGAACTTTCTCTTCCACGTTGTGATACCCTTGGGTGGGGTCATCAGCTTAGTGCTCCCATACCGTTGGCCAAAAGAAAAAAACCTAGTATTTAGAGTCAACTGATAGAACCGACGGAAGTTTTCTACAGAAATTTCCAGCCCAAGAGCATGAAAAGTGTACTCAAAATTTCTAATCCGAATCATCCCAAACGGACTCAGTTGGGAAATGTGGAGCTTGTAATACTCCAAAACCTCAGCAAAAAACATGGTTAATGGTAAACGAAGGTTACCATCAACAAAGAAATCAGCCCACATGGTGACATAACCGGCCGGAGCATCAGCACCGGTGTCACCCTCCTGGGGATAAAGAGCCCCAAACTCCTTGGGCATTTGGATGCTGGTCATCAAGAGCCCTCGACCACTTCAATATTGGTAGCCCACCGCCGGGGGCACTGCCACCATCTTCTTCCTCTTCCGCCACCACCGGCGAAGAATGCTCCGGGTTTTCACCCTCAGCATGGTGTGGGTTGGATGGTTCAGCCATCAAAGAATATAATGAAGAAGATAGAAGAATGAGTTTACAAGAAAACCCAGAAACTTGACCGGAATTTCAGACAGTTTATCGAAGAAGACAAAGAAAATACCCTCTTTTCACCGGAATTTTTTTTTTTGAAAATTTTGAACAAGTAAGGAAACCACAAACGATTTCCTCTTATATACTCATCGCAATTAATGCGATGCAGTAACCGACTCATCACGTTCAAAATTGGCAAATTGCGCGGAGACACGTGTCCAGCAAAGGTTACGCTGACGGTTACCACGCGCGCGTAGCCATCCACGCGCCTGACAAAAGAGACTTTTACACTACTTGCTATAGTGCATTTATGACCTCGGGCGGTGCAAACGTCCTTTTATTTCAGCACATGACAGAATCCTACCAACTTTCACCAACCCACATGTGCGACCGTGACGTATGCAGCAGAAAGCGACAACATTATCCAAACATAAGCGGCATGCGGTTTCTCTGGTTTACCGCACCATAACCCATACCGCATGTCGTTTTTTACATACCCCTCAAAAAAGACAAAAATATATATCTCCAAATTATGTAAAGGGGTATAACCAATATCCGCATATACCCACGAGCACACGTGGAATATGCGGAGATGACACACACACGCCCATACAGGTGTGTCAGATACTCAGAACCAGCGGTGTTCTTTGGACTGCAAAAACCGCTTCCCAGGATGCGGTAAACCGCATTCCATGCAAGCTTCTTCAAGCTTCAAATCCCTCGTCCTCGGTTCGCAACCACAGAGGGGACGCAAACAGCTTCTCCTTGGGGAAAAGGACGAGTATGCGGAGCAACCGCACATCAGCAACCCTGTCTCCTGATCCTTCAAGCGCCACATCAAAGCTTCAAACTTTCTAGAAGCGAGTTCTTTGCTGTAAACCGCCAATACCCTCGCGTAGATACGGCAAAACGCAACTATGCGAACGGTAGCTACGGAAGAGCCACAACTAACCCACCACGAGGTGGACCAAAGCTACTTCCGGGAAAACTGTTTCCCAAACACGCGTGAAGGAAAGTGGTTACAGAAGACAACTGCCTTCCAACTACGCATGAAGGGAAGTGGTTACAGAATGAATGCGGACGAGTTTCACCCAGATTCCCAAGTATCTATGGTGTACTCTCAGCAGACAAGATAAGGAACAATGGTAACAAGTCTGCTTATGACTGACTACCCACCTATAAGCCGCATAGAATAAACAATGGTGGGCATCAACATGCCTATGACCATGTTTATTTGACCATTATCCAGATTCACATTGTTCGGTCAAACACGGCCAACAATGACGCAAGTACTCCTCATCGTTCGACCACACATGGCCAACGATGTGCGGCAACGAAGTAACCGCAAAGGACGTACGGTTACTTAAGAGCTAAACCACAGAGGACGTGCGGTTACTTGAGAACTAAACCGCAGAGGATGTGCGGTTACTAGAGAGCTAAACTGGAGAACACGAACACCCCACAAAAATAGGGATCATCGTTCAATGTCCAGTTGCTAAACATAGAGCTTGAGCAAAGTACTTACAACTTTGCATCCGCCGACGCAGAGGTTACAACTAGAATGGAGAAGACTGGCTTCTTCCGTCACCATCTCAAAGGTTGGTTCGAACCCTGCTAACATCTTCTGTCACCATCTCAAAGGTTGGTTCGAAACAACAACAGATGGCTGATGACATCAGAAGAGACGGAACTGGCTAAAACCGGTATGGAAGAGACGTCACCGGACACACATCTTGATTTACTGGAAGTAGGAACCATCTGCATGGCCCATATTCTACCTTTTAGACACCATAGTCCAGTATTCCTCCCACATGCAACTTGCATAAGGAAGAAACACTAGACTGGGGGGACTTGAAGGGGTATGGTTCCAAATCTCGCGTCAGCAAAGTTGCGCTCTTACGTCTCAATACCTTTAAAAATTCAGATAGAATTCTAAAAAAAAAAAAATTATACTACTCAGCGAAAAAACAGGGGGGGGGGACAAAGTTGCGCTCTTACGTCTCTCGGTGGTATGAATACCATTCTTCTATGACATCGTTTCGGTTTGATGGGAAGTATTATTTATGGTGGTTGAATGTGTGAAGTTGGAAGTTTGAAGAGTTAGTTGGATTAGGTTTTTTGTATGTCGGAATGCAATTTTTATAATAAATTTTATTTTTTTCGGATCAAAATAATCAAATTTTATAGGCATATAACTAAAAATTTATTGTGATAAACTGATTTATTTTAATAATCCAAAAACAAAGAGCAAATATAAAAAAAGATAAATAATAATTGAAAACGAAAGTAAGGGGCTGTTTGTTTACCTTTTAATGAGACCTCTTACTGGTTCAGGCTGTTTGTTTCACAAGTAGATGTCTGAATGGTCAGACATTTGTCTCTGAAGGTTAAGATTTATACAAAGTCTGAATGATTAAGACATCTAATCTGAATTGGTCAGACATTTGCCTCTGAATGGTTAAGCATTATACAGGCTCTGAAGGGGTATGGTCCCAGATCTCGCGTCAGCATGACCGCGAGTGACCATTAACCTTATCAAAAACCCCCAGCAGCAAGAACTTATCTGCGTTCGCACGAACATGCACGAACACAGCAGTCCAACCTGTCCAGTGATGAAAAGACACCTTAAGTACGAAAACAGATGTTACGCATAGCGATGCGGCCTAGCACCGCATCCTATGAACATTTTCGTCACGACAAGGGATCTGGATAACAATAACAGTCACCAAGTGGCGATGCGGCATGACACCGCATCTCGCAAGCATCTTGGTTAGAACAAAGAACGCGGGAACAACATCAGTTACCGCAAGCAGCGATGCAGCCTGGCACCGCATCCTGCCTACAAGGCAAATGGGTCTGACACCACAGTGCAAGTGGCAATGTGAACAGCCATCTGTCAGCCCACATGTGTGCAACAGTCTGACACCACAGCAGGACGTGGCATCACCACCATAACCGACAGGCCTGACACGCCTACAGAAGACTGTGCGATGTCAGACTAGCTACTCAACTACCCTCCTCCACTCCTCGGCTATAAATACCCATCCCAAACCAGGTTTGAGGTATCTTCTCTCAACTCCCTCACTACTACTACTATCACACTTTGCTTCCCAAACAAATTACTGATTCTCACGCCGGAGAGTGGTAACAAGGAGCACCCCCACCCCATTCTCCTTGTTACGAGTCACGGCTTGTTTCCTTATGCAGGAAACCAACCAGCGGACGATCCAACCGGCGATCCTTGGAAAGAAGGGATTAACCCTACTTGACGAGACCAGTGAGTTAACCCCACCCGGTTAACCATTGTTTCATCAGGCTCTTAATGGTTCAGACCTCTTACTGGTTCAACACTTAATGGTTCAGCCCCTAACCCTTATTATCAGTTTTAAGAGTCAGATAATAACTCATCTACGAAAGAGCTTATAGCCAATGGTATCAAGGTACTGCATTGATGTCACACTCCCAAAAATGGTAAAGGACGTTTAGTCTCATTTGAGACAAGTGGTGCATATCTTAGAAGTAGTTTTTTTGGCATTTAGAAAAAGATAAAAGCTCACCTGACTTATACCTATTTAACTATTCACTTTAGTTTTTTTAATGCTCCACATCATCAACCACTTGGTTTTTTTTATTCGACATTCTATGTCGTCATTTATGTTAATGTGGTATTCCAAGTCATCAAACACTTGGTAAGTTCCTGTGGAGGAATGACCCGGCCCGGTCATTCCGGGTCGGATAATCATCATTAAATATGGAATAATAATAATAAAGATACGAAAGATATTCCCATGCAAATATAAGGACGGTGCAATCTCCGAAAAGTTAGGAGATGCGGCTAACCGACTCTCCGACTTAAGGGGAAACCCTAATATGCCAGAACCTATAAATAGAGGACGAAATCATAAGGTACGATCATGCAATCTCTCCCTCTCTCTGTCCTAAACACTTATTCTTGCATCTACGAATACGTATTCTCACGCCAGAGGATGGTTACAGGAATAACCCCATTCCTGTTACGAGTCCTAACGGTGTTCTGTTTTGCAGAGTGATGTTCAGACCATCTACGATTGGATCATCCAACATACTAACGTATAATCAGGTAACGTTTATACATTGGCGCCATCTGTGGGACCTGATACTGAGAATCCATTACCATGATGAATGGTTTGAACATCAGTTCTGCAGTAACTAGCGTCGTTCCAACACCTACTAGCCAAGAAGGTGCAGCTTCAACAAGTGTGACTACGACGGTTTCTTCTCCGGCGATCACGAGGTCCTTGAACAAGGAGTTTGATGCAGAGATGCCGCCAGGGTATGGTGGCGGGTCCGTTAGGGCAACGGTCATGTAACAACCCGCGTTTTGAAAGTCAAAGTACAAGTCAAAGTCAAAGTCAAAGGAAGAAAAGATTGCTAATTGCGATCTGTCACTCCTTGCTTAACTATTGATTGTACACCTTGACTTGTAGTCGAATTCTTTTATTTATTTTCTTTAGTTGTATTATGTGGAGTATCTATAATAATCGAAGTTTAATCGCATGTTAATCGCTAATCTATTTATCGCTAATCGCATCGCAATCGCATTCGCAACTTGAATTGTAGGTTCTGTATATTGTTTTACGTGTGTGTGTTATTTATGTGTTACTTGTGCATGTTTATAATGTGTTTGTGGTGGTTAATCGAAACGCAATCGCAACTCTATCGCAACGTAATCTCATTGCGAACCGGAAACGCAAGTTTAGATATGTTTTCATATGTTAAGTTATATTATTTGTATGGCTATTAATTAAATCTATCGCATCGCTTAAACGACACTCGCTTAAATGCATCGCAACGACCAACGCATAAAACGAAACATCGAAACCCAACTCGCGGCAACCTTTCGATAGAATGACCATGTACGGATGACCATCTGATCGGATGGCCATCCGATCGGGTTGCCATCCGATTCGTTACACAGCACCGCCTTTCCTCTTTTGGAATCCTATAAATGCACCTGTCACATCACAAACAGTGATGTGACAACTCTGGTACAACTCTTCAACTTCTCAGCCTATTTTCTCTCGATTCCTCGCGATTCTTGTAAGTTTTTGTCACGGCCCCGACCCGGTTTGACCCGTTTCGAGAGCCACGGGACAGAAAATCCCGTGGTATTTATTTAACTGCGGAAGTTTTCTTCAGGATCTTTTTAAAACTGCAATTTCCCGATTTATTTTATTTCACAACTCGGGATAAAACCCCGGTAATTTACAATCATATGATTTCTCTGAGAAATCTTTATTTTACAAAACATGTTTCTTTATTTTATATTGAGCCACTTCCTTAAGCTGGTAGTGCTTCACGGCACTTTTCCTGGATCACAACAGATCACCTGAAACATGTTTGAAAAAGGTTTTGTCAGCGGGAAATACTGGTAAATCATTCTTTTTAGTAAAATGACACGTTTGTTATAATTTACAGTATTAAGAGCGATTACAATGTTTCCTGATATCAACCAACTACCCACAGTATTTGTCACTCGACTTGTTTCTGTGACTATGGTCAGATTACCCATTGGCTAACGCGTTGGCCATTGGTGACGGGAATAAGTAATGTATACAAAACCCCACATACTGGCTGTAATTTGGTGATTACAAAGACTTAATCCCTGTAATTATAACTTTGAAAATAAACATGCTTTTGAAATCAAATTTGATAAAAAGAGAATGACTCACATTGCAGATTTAATATGAACAGAGCTTAGCCTACTGATTAGCCTTGATAACCTAGTTTAAATAATAATGCACACAAACTAGGTTAGTAACTAATACAACATTTACGATAACTCACGAGATTAAACCTTCACAACGAATGACAAAGTGCGATACTTAAACATCCATCGAATTAACGACGAATGACAAAGCATTAACCCTAATGTGGGCAGCACTTAAACATCCATTGGATAGTTTAATCGATCGGACATTGAATCGTAGCAGCGATCGAGTTATTACCCTGTTGCGGCAGCACTTCGTGATTTGTGTGTGTTTTGAGACTGTTTCTACAATATCTCAACGTACGTATTGAATTTGAATGTCGAACTAACGCACAATTGCATGTACCAGACTCCCCTATTTATACATGAAAAACCGCGCCGTTGCGTGGCGCGACGGGTTACTTTTAGGGTAGGGTAGGTTCGTGTCTATTATAGCCTTAGTGAGTCACAATTCGACGAAATTCAATTCCTACAGCAAACTGTGTTGATAATACTAACTAGGGTTTACCCCCCCTGAGTTTTAGGGGCCCTGATCCTGATTCCGACTGTTCTGAAAATTTTAGGGTTTATGCAGAATCACTTGGGTGTCTTAATTAGGGTTTCCTATTGGATAAATTAATTGAATAAATAGGACTTTTGATGAGAGTTGTTACATCCTCCCCACCTTAATAAAAATCTCGTCCTCGATATGTACTGGAATAAGTAGGGATACTTTCGCTTCATCTCCAATTCCAGCTCCCAAGTGTATTCAGGTCCTCTCTTTGAATCCCACTTGACTTTAACTAGCACTAGTCGTTTGTGTTTGAGAAATTTGACCTTTCTGTCTTCTATCTGAAGAGGTTTCTCAACAAATTTTAACTTTTCGTTTACCTCTATATCTTGGAGAGGTACTACCAGAGATTCATCTGATAGGCATTTCCTGAGATTGGATACATGAAATACATCATATACTCCAGCTAACTCTTCTGGTAGTTGTAAACGATAAGCAACTGGTCCTATACGTTGGATTACTGAAAATGGTCCTACGTATCTTGGACTTAACTTTCCTTTCTTACCGAATCGAACTACTCCTTTCCAAGCTGAAACTTTTAATAATACTTTGTCTCCTACTTGGAACTCCAACGGTTTTCGTCTATTGTCTGCATTACTCTTTTGATGATCTCGAGCAGTCTTCAGTCTTTCCTTGATCTGAGTAATCTTGTCAGTCGTCTCTTGCACTATTTCAGGACCTGACAATTGACTTTCTCCTATTTCTGCCCAACAAACTGGAGTTCTGCACTTTCTTCCATACAGTGCCATGAATGGGGCAGTTTCAATACTTGCATGATAACTATTGTTATAAGAGAATTCAATTAATGCTAAATGATCATCCTAGTTTCCACCAAAATCTACTACACATGCTCGGAGCATGTCTTCCAGAGTTTGGATCGTCCTTTCACTTTGTCCATCTGTCTGAGGATGATATGCCGTACTTAGATTTAGTCGAGTTCCCATTGCTTCTTGGAAACTTGTCCAAAAATGGGAAGTAAAACGACTATCCCTATCGGAAACAATGGAGAGTGGAACTCCATGTAAAGATACGACTTTATCTACATACAACTTTGCCAATCTTTCCATGCTAAAGGTTTCTTTCATAGGTAGAAAGTGAGCTGATTTGGTTAATCGATCCACAATTACCCAAATCGCATCATTACCTTTTCTGGTTTTGGGTAACTTAGTAACAAAATCCATTGTTATGAGTTCCCATTTCCATACAGGCATTTCTAGTTGTTGTAGTAGACCTGAAGGTTTCTGGTGTTCTGCCTTAACTTGTGAACAAGTAAGACACTTAGAAACATATCAAGCTATATCCTTTTTCATTCATTTCCACCAAAAGTTATTCTTTAAATCTTGGTACATCTTATTGTTTCCAGGGTGCATGGTATACCTAGATTTATGGGCTTCTTCTAAAATCTTATTTCTTAATTCTCCCTGCTTAGGTACCCAAATTCTTCTTTTGTGGAATCTCCAAATTCCATCAGCTCCTTGTTCTAATTCTTTTATTCGTCCTTTCATTCATTCAGCATTATCCTTGATTGCTGTTTCTTGGAAATGCTTTAGTTGTTCCATTAAATCTAACTGTAGATTTAATCTAAGAGCACGAACCCGACGTTGTTTCTCATGGTACTTACGACTTAAGGCATCTGCAACTACATTTGCCTTTCCTTCGTGATACCGAATATCACAGTCATAGTCACTTAGGATTTCCATCCATCTCCTTTGCCTCATGTTTAACTCTTTTTGCCCAAATATATATCTTAAACTTTTATGATCCGTATAGACAGTAAACTTACTTCCGTACAGATAATGTCTCCAAATTTTAAGGGCAAAAATTATGGCTCCTAATTCTAAGTCATGAGTTGTATAATTTTCTTCATGCTTTTTCAATTGTCTTGAAGCATACACAATTACCTTCTTGCGTTGCATTAGCACACATCCTAATCCTAGTTTTGAAGCATCACAGTAAACTTCAAAATCTTCAGTTCCTTCTGGCAAAGCTAAGATTGGGGCATTTGTTAATTTCTGCTTTAGAATTCTAAAAGCTTCTTCTTGCTTAGGTCCCCATTCAAACTTAACTGCTTTACAGGTTAGCTTAGTTAATGGTACTGCTATCTTGGAAAAATCCTTAATAAACCGTCTATAGTATCCAGCTAAACCTATAAAACTTCTAATTTCCATTACAGATTGCGGAACCTTCCATTTGGTAATTGCCTCTATCTTAGCAGGATCTACATGAATACCTTCGTGATTCACCATATGTCCTAGGAATTGCACTTCTTGAAACCAAAATTCACACTTCGAGAATTTAGCATATAGCTTTTCTTTTCTTAACAAAGTTAAGAGTGCATGCAAATGTTCACAATGCTCGTCCTGACTTTTTGAATAAATAAGTATATCGTCGATAAAAACAATTACAAATTTATCCAAATACGGTTTACAGATTCTATTCATCATGTCCATGAATGCGGCAGGTGCATTTGTTAATCCGAAGGGCATGACTGTAAACTCGTAATGACCATACCTAGTTCTGAAAGCAGTTTTAGGTATGTCTTCTTCTTGTACCTTCAATTGATGATATCCGGAGCGTAAATCGATCTTAGAAAAATATCTAGCTCCTTGAAGTTGATCAAAAAGATCATCAATCCTAGGTAATGGGTATCGATTCTTAATTGTAACTTTATTCAATTCTCTATAATCAATACACATTCTCATTGAACCATCCTTTTTCTTTACAAACAACACTGGTGCTCCCCACGGGGATGAACTAGGTTGTATGAAACCTTTACTTAGTAATTCATCTAATTGCTTTTTCAGTTCTAACATTTCTGTGGGTGCTAACCGATAAGGTGCCTTGGCTATCGGTGTAGTTCCAGGAATTAGATGAATCCTAAATTCTACTTCTCTAACTGGTGGTAATCCTGGTAACTCTTCTAGGAATACATCTGGATATTCCGAGACTACAGAAATTTCCTTAAGTTCTTACTCTTAGTACTAATGATTACTGAAATCATATATACTATTCCTTGCTTCCGTTCATAACTAGCAACTTTCATTACTGATATGAACTTCATGGGCTTACGTGGCTTATCTCCTGTAATCTTGATTATTTCTCCAGTAGGTGCTTGAATCTCTACGGAGTTCTTATCACAAAGGATTCGAGCATGGTTGGCTACTAACCAATCCATTCCTAACACAACATCGAACCCATCTAAATTCATTGGCAATAGGTTTGCATGAAATTTATGACCTGAAAGTTCTATATTTTCTTTTTGCAAAACCTTATCTATGTTAATAGAATTTCCGTCTGCCGTTTCGACTGTAAAAATCTGCCTAAGGTTGGTTAAAGGTAAGTTAAGAGTTTGACAGAATGAAGTATTTATAAAACTGTGGTTCGCACCAGAGTCAAATAATACTTTTGCGTAAATGTTGTGAACTAAGAACGTACCAGCTATCACATCTGGAATTAGTTCTGCCTCCTGAGTAGTTAATTGGAAAGCACGAACATTCTTCTTAGTAGCTCCGTCAGCTGGTTTAGCTTTGTTGTCTGCTGGTTTAACCAATTTAGGGCATTCTGACTTAAAATGTCTTGTTTCTTCACAGTTATAGCAGACTCTTGTTTTCTTTCTGCAGTCTTCTTCGCGATGTCCGATGGCTTTGCAAAAATTGCAGGTTACATTACATCTTCCATAATGTTTCTTTTTGCAATTCTTGCAGAACGGCGAAGTTGAAGATTGCCCTGTTCCTCTTTTCCTGAAACTGCTGTTATTACCCGTACGAAATCCTTGGGTAATTTTCTGAGCCAGTTCCTTTTTCCTGTTTTCATCTCTCGTGCGTACTAGTTCATCAGTTAGGGTGTTAGCTAATTCCACCGCATCGTCAATAGTATGAGGTCTCGCAGCTTTAACGATGTTACGGATTTCGCCAATCAGTCTCCAAATATAGCGAGAAATGAGTACCGGTTCTGGCGAAGCCAGTGTTGGTACCACTCTAGCATATTCAAAGAATGTCGAAGTATAACCGCGACAATCTACACCCATCATTCTATGATTTATGAATTTATTTGCCATTTGATCTTTTTCATATTCGGGACAGAATTTTCTTTCTACAAGACTCTTAAATTCTTCCCAATTCATGGCATACGCCATCATCATTCCTTTTGCTTGTAACACCGTGTTCCACCATTCTAGCACCCCTTCTTTGAAAAGATTTGACGCATACATGACCTTGTCGTCTTTATCACATTTACTTATTGTAATTACTGCCTCGGTTTTCTCTAACCAACGCAGTGCCGCAGTCGCTCCTTCATTGCCTGCAAATTCCGCGGGTTTACAAGCAAGAAATTCTTTGTAAGTGCAACCAGGCGTTGCAGCTTTCATTTTCTTAGGGAGCGGAGCTTGCAGTGGATCATTATTGTGATTAATATGATTATCGCCCCCGTTTACGCTATTACTGAAGTTATCTTCAGAAATACGTTTGCTAGGAATGATTTTTTGAGGTTCAGCTGGTTTCTGTGCAGCAGCAAGTATTGCTGGAATAGCATTAGCTATCCCTTGACCAACGATATTTTCTATATCTTGTCTAGTCATATATTGATTCCCCGGGTGTTGTTCAGATTGATTAACCTTATTTACTGGTTCATTATTAGCGTTTTCCATCTGATAATTAATATATAATTTATTAGTATCCAATAAATAACAATCATACACAAAATAATCATACAAAGTTCACAACACACATATAGCCAAAACTATCGATTTCTCGATTCCCATTTTTATATATTTTATAATATGCGTCCATACACACTATTTATCTTACAAAGTTTTATTTTAGGTTATTTTACAAGATTTTACTTTTATTATTATACAACCATATTTTCATAACCCTACTACCCCTCGTCAGTTGGTATTTCAGTAACGACATTCCCTCTCGTCGTATTTCCAGGAGATCTGTTCTCCTACCTCCCTGATCCTATTTCCTGCATCCACCCAGCTCCTCGCCAAAGTGGCGGAGTTCAGCTAAGTTTTCAGTGCTCATTGGTGTGTTTGGTATAGGTTCTGGGTCGAACTGAGGAAGAAAAGAATAAGGACTGTTGAGTAGGTTTTGGAATTGCCAATCATTAGTCCACCATTCATCCATTCCTAGAGGCTGGGTGTGGATTATTGGTTCTGAGATTGCTGGTTCCAAATTCATTGGTAGTTGTGTTTCAGCAGGATAAGGGTATAGATTATTATTAATAGGCTTGACGACATCACAGCTCGCCAATGCACGATCTAATTCCTCCTGAAAAGGTAACTCCTCAATCTGTCTAGAGCTTTCCCCAACTTCCATCTGGATTTGCCTAGAACCTTCTCCATACTCCATTTCCAGTGGCCTAGAACCTTTTCCAAATTCCATTTCCAGTGGCCTAGAACCTTCACTGACTTCAATCCCCTTTCCTTTGTCTAAGGGATTTTCTATTTTAGGAATCTTCCTAGTTGCAGGTTTCCTCCTGCGCACACGCCTCCATCCCACAAATCTCCTCCTTTTCTTAGGCTTGGGTTTCTCCGGAGGTGGAGCATTGAATTCCATAGGTTCTTCTATGTCTGGTATATACCTATTGAAATCTCTGGAAACCTCTATTTTTACCGGATAGAGATTTAGATTTTGAAGGGCTTCAGACAAGTCATTCATGCTGTTTAGCACATATGCAAAATACAAAAATTACTAATTTAAAATTTTTATAACAAAATTTCATAATTAACCTTTAAATATTATTACATACCATGTGACTAATTTAATACAAAGAACAACTGAAAATAAAACATATTAGGGTTTACTGTAACTTTATTTATTTACTGGATGAGGTTTCTAGCTTGTAGGTGATATGGTTGCTAAAATTAAAACAAGATATTTAAAGATTTGCATTTACTGCTACAGTGGCTAGCATATAAAGATCTGCCCATTTTTCATCTAACTTGTCTTCCCATGGTGGGTTACTGCCTAATTCTTGGGTTTTCTGATTAACTCTCTTTTCTTTTGTTTGTAATTTCTTTAATTTCTCCTGACCTTTCCTAATAATCAAACTTCTTTTATTAGGAGAAAGTGGTTCCTCATATTATGCCTTTCGAACAAATATTCCTTCTTCAGGAATGGCAGAGTGATTTGAGGATTTGGTTTGGGATGAACTTCCCTTCTCGTTGGATGACCTATCTAATTTAAGATAGATGTTTAAAATCTTTTGCTTACCCATACTGTACACAAATAGTCAAATAATAAAACACATAATCACAAAATAGCAATTAATAAAATTAAGTATTTTCTAAATACTTAATTGGCTTAAATCAGTGGCTCTGATACCACCTTTTTCTGTCACGGCCCCCGACCCGGTTTGACCCGTTTCGAGAGCCGCGGGACAGAAAATCCCATGGTATTTATTTAACAGCGGAAGTTTTCTTCAGGATCTTTTTAAAACTGGAATTTCCCAATTTATTTTATTTCACAACTCGGGATAAAACCCCGGTAATTTACAATCATATGATTTCACTGAGAAATCTTTATTTTACAAAACATGTTTCTTTATTTTATATTGAGCCACTTCCTTAAGCTGGTAGTGCTTCACAGCACTTTTCCTGGATCACAACAGATCACCTGAAACATGTTTGAAAAAGGTTTTGTCAGCGGGAAATACTGGTGAATCATTCTTTTTAGTAAAATGACACGTTTGTTATAATTTACAGTATTAAGAGTGATTACAATGTTTCCTGATATCAACCAACTACCCACAGTATTTGTCACTCGACTTGTTTCTGTGACTATGGTCAGATCACCCATTGGCTAACTCGTTGTCCAATGGTGACGGGAATAAGTAATGTATACAAAACCCCACATACTGGCTGTAATTTGGTGATTACAAAGACTTAATCCCTGTAATTATAACTTTGAAAATAAACATCCTTTTGAAATCAAATTTGATAAAAAAAGAATGACTCACATTGCAGATTTAATATGAACAGAGCTTAGCCTACTGATTAGCCTTGATAACCTAGTTTAAATAACAATGCACACAAACTAGGTTAGTAACTAATACAACATTTACGATAACTCACGAGATTAAACCTTCACAACGAACGACAAAGTGCGATACTTAAACATCCATCGAATTAACGACGAATGACAAAGCATTAACCCTAATGTGGGCAGCACTTAAACATCCATTGGATAGTTTAATCGATCGGACATTGAATCGTAGCAGCGATCGAGTTATTACCCTGTTGGGCAGCACTTCATGATTTGTGTGTGTTTTGAGACTGTTTCTACAATATCTCAACGTACGTATTGAATTTGAATGTCGAACTAACGCACAATTGCATGTACCAGACTCCCCTATTTATACATGAAAAACCGCGTCGTCGCGTGGCGCGACAGCCTGTCGCGGTGGTTGAAAACCGGTGACCATAATCGTATAATTTGCTGATTTTATGTACGTTTTAAATTCGGATAGCCTACTTTTAATCTAAAATATGTTTTGTAGGTTTGACAAATTTAAGGAGCTTTTTGGGAGCTTTACGAGTCATCGGGTCAAAGAACGGTGAACCAGAACGCGAAACAGATCAACCGGGAACGCAAGACGCAACAAACGAAAAAAGCTCATCAGGAGAGCCCGTCGGCGACGGGCAACAGAAACTCATTCCGGAAACTTTTTTTTCTTGGATGCTGTTAATAATCGGAACTTTGACTTATTAAAAGAACTTCGGGTTTTTAGTCAAAAGAAGGCCAAGAGCATTAAATGAGAGCAGAAATTAGAGAAGTTAAGCAACTCTAAAAACTCCTCTAGCTTACATGTTCATATGGAAGTGTGAACATCAAGATCCTCAAAAGTCTTGGAGGAATTGAATGCTCAAAAACTTGAAGATGTGAATGCTCTAAATGCTCCATGGATATAAAAGGGGATCATCATCAAAGAAGAGGAGACACCTCCATATCCAGGTTCAAGTGGAGAAATCCATCCTTACGTATTTGCAATTTTCACCATCGTAGTCTACAAGCATTCATCTTGCATCGAGAATATTCAGCATTGTCTATCCTCCAAGCTCCAAGATGACTTCCGGCAAGTTTCATTTATCCGATGATCAAGCTCCGTCAACCATGAGTGGCTAATCATCTTGGTTTCACCCCGGTGTAGGTAGTTGTTTAATTTATGGTTTTGAATTGTTCTTGCTTCAATTTGTGACAATTTGTGTATGATTTTAGAAACCTTTGACAATAGCTTGCATTTGTTTCGAATTCATAAACTGTCGAGCGATGTTAAAAGTTATGACTTTATGAAATGGTTATGTGTAATATGCGTTGTCTTGGTTAGGATTTACTTGTGTTGATTACAAAGTGTATTCTTGTCCGTTCATTGAAACGTTGATAGTTATTAGCACCTAAGTCACGGTACACTAAATCCGTTAATTGTATGCATTTGAGTTGAAGCCTTAAACTTGTAGAAACCATAAGTTAGCAACTACCGAAACCGGGTGTGATTCCTTTATTTATTATTGTTTAGTAACCAAATATTCATTACAATTGTTAACTAGAAGTTGTTATCCAAGTAAACCAATTTATTTAGTTAAATTCATATCTTTCATCAAAAACAAAATTATAAGAATATCATAGCAAGCTTCATAAATCGTGACAACCATTTTAGTTCTAGTGAATCCATTCGCAAACCACATACTCTTCGTGGATCGACCCCTTGCTACCACTAGCTATTTGTTAAGGGTAATTTGGGCTTATAAATATTATCTTTGACCGGAGCGCGACACTCCGATCAAATTTTGGCGCCGCTGCCGGGGAGTTCGTGCGCTTTGTGTTTGGATAATTTTCAGAATTTTTGTGATTAAGGTGCTTTGTTTCTTTGTGTTATTTCTCTATTTTCTTGCTACGCGGGTGTGTTACTTGTGCAGATTATACTTACAAGTAGTGCATGCATACAAGGAATTCCGGTAGAACCTCACCACTAGTGTTCGAACCGGAGGTTGAGCGTTTAGTTCGAAGAAACTTAGCCACTCGGTTAGAGGCAACACTTGCTTCTAATCAACCCAACACCAATTCACCATATACACCATCCATTGAAAGCAATTCAATGGCAAACCAAAATTCCAACCAAAACCCAAATCCACACCAATTTCAATACCAAAGCAATCTCCCTCCCATTCCAAATATTCAACATATGCCTCAAGAACAACCGGGTGGTAACAACAATACCGGACCACCCACACCACCTTTCCAAAACCAAAATCCCAACAACAACCAAAGAACACCCCAACAACAAAACCTTCATCAACAAACGTATCGTGGCAATCCCGCGAACGAAGACCCATTGTTCAACTTAGATGATTTGAGGAATGCCATTCCCGATGAAGAACCTTATAGTGTTCCCGGTTATCAATCACCGGAGCATTTAAGCATTCATACGGAGAATTCGGATGACGGGAGTTACTATGATGATCGGGTCAACAATAACGGAGATTGGGGGTACGTGAATCGGGGAAATATTTACAATAATCCCGGATTTGAAGGTGAAGAGTTTGGCTATCCGAATGCCAATTATGTGGGGATGAATGATGGTTACGGGAATAATCGCCAACGACGAAACAACAACAACAACAACAATGGTAATCCTAATCGGATTCCGCGTTTCGTGGGGGGAGGTTATCAAATGAGTGACCAAGGTGGAAATCGAAGAGATGATCGAAGAGGTGATAGAAGGGATAATCGAAGACCGGTCAACCAAGAAGTAAACGGTCCACATCGTCATCAACAACCTCCACGGGGAGTAAATGACCGTTTTCGACCGGTAGTTACCGACAATGATTCTCCTATAGTGTGTGAAAGGCGAATGTTTGATTGTAAGCCTCATTATATCAATATACTTCCCCACTTCAATGGGAGGTCTAATGATGAGCCTTACACACACTTGGCTGAATTTTCATCCCTATGTAATACAATCGGTGGGCACAACTTTGCATTGGAGGAGGTCAAACTTCGATTGTTCCAATTTTCATTGAAAGACAAGGCAAAGCAATGGTTTCTCACACTTCCCGCGAATAGCATCTGAACATGGGAAGAAATGCAACAAGTCTTTCTAGATGAATACTATTCGATGTCGAAGACCGATGATGCACGGGATGAAATAAGATCGTTTCGACAACTATCGAGTGAACCGTTACATGAAGCATTCACTCGATTCAAAGAGTTGATGCAGAAATGCCCACATCACCAAATAGAAAAGTGGGAATTGGTGAAATGCTTTGTACGTGGGTTGGATGATGCAACATGGAATCGCCTCGAGTCAACAAGCAACGGGACTCTTTTAAGCAATCATGAAGATGACGATTGGGAATTTCTTGAGCGTATTAGCAAACGGTCAAAGGAGAAGGAATCGGCCGATAGAGCAAAGAAACATCCCATTTCCCGTTCACTTCCCGATCTCGATTCTAAGGATAGGATTTCTACCTTAGAACGGGAGTTAGCTCGTATGAAAAAGAAGGAGGTGAATGCGGTCCAATTTGTGGTGTGTGAAGATTGTGGAGAAATTGGCTATAAGGCCGATCAATGTCCAACGGGACCAAGTGAGTACACCGAGGAGTCAACGAAGTGTTCGGGGAAAGAAAAAATAACGACATGAATTCGAACACTTACCACCCGGGGTTGAGAAACCATCCAAACTTCCGATATGGGAACGCCACAAATCAAATGAACCCGAATTTTCAACCGGGTAATCAAAGCGGGTCATCATATCCGAATCGCCAAGGTGGTAACCAAGGGGGTTATCAACGTCCTTACAACCAAGGATACCAAGGTAGAGATAATAATTATCAAAATGGATATCAAAGAAATTACAACAACCAAGGCGGTAATGGAAGTGGGTCAAACAACCAAGGAGGTGGCAATGATGTGAATGTGAAGTTGGATGCTATGCTTTCAATGATGCAAAAGTCCCAGAAGGAGAATGAAATTCGGGACAAGGCACATGAGTTGTTAGCAAAACAAGTAACCCAACTCGCGGAGGAAATGGCTCAAGTGAGAGGAAACGCGGGAAAGCTTCCAAGTGACACAACGGTAAACCCTAAGCATCAAGGGTCGAGCTCAAGAAACACACGTGAGGTACCAATTAATAATGTTACTTTACGTAGTGGTCGACAATTAGAAAATGGTGTCAAAACATCACCACCTCAATTTGTTGAAGGGGTGGTGGAAGATGTAAGTGATGATGAGAATGAGGGTGGTCGAACGGGTCAAAATAAAAATGACTTGAAAAATAATAACAACACTACCGTTGTGACCATACCCGTCCCTAAGGCTAAGGAAAAGGGTGTGGAGGTTAATACCGCCCCTTATCCCGAAGCATTGAAGGGACCGATCAAAAAGATTGTAAACAAAAGAGGTCCACAACAAGATGAGTTGTTGGAAATTTTTAAGCAAGTGAAAATAAATTTACCTCTTTTGGATGCAATTAAGCAAGTACCATCCTATGCTAAGTACTTGAAAGATTTATGTACCCAAAAACGAACTCATAAATTTCCCAAGAAATTAGATTTAACCAATAATGTGAGTTCGATTCTTTTGGGTGCACTTCCACCTAAGCTCCAAGATCCGGGTGCGCCTATCATTTCAATTCAAGTAGGCGATTTTAAAATCAATCGGGCACTTCTAGACCTTGGTGCTAGTGTAAGCATTTTACCGGGTAGTTTGTATGACCAATACGAGTTTGGCCCACTTAAGACATCAAACACCACCGTGGTGTTAGCCGACTTGACACCCAAACTACCCTGTGGAATTGTTTCGGATGTGATAGTAAAAATCAAAGATTTTTATTATCCGGTGGACTTTTTAGTACTTGATTATGTGACCAATGACCCAACCAAGCAACCTACGGTGATTTTGGGTCGACCGTTCTTAGCAACCGAAAATTCTCAAATTGATTGTAAAAAGGGAACGGTTGACATGACATTTGGAAACCGAAGGTTGAGGTTGCATGTTTTTTCCGGACTTATGAACCCTTCAGTTGATGATGAATGCTATATGGCGGACATCGTTGACACGTGTATACCTCTTTGCGATACAATCGTGAACGGGGACAACACAATGGAGGATTGTTATATGTTTGATAGGTCACAAGCGGAGACGGATCGAAGCATGGATGAAGAGATGAAAGAATTGGAGGTCATGGCAATGAAAGAAGGAAGGCCCACGTGGACACATCACGTGGAAAGTCTTCCGGAAAGCATCGATACAAATTTGAAACCATCTTTGGAAGAACCTCCGGTGCTAGAGTTGAAGGTGCTACCCAAGCATCTCAAGTATGCTTATGTGGGTGAAGGTAGCACACTCCCGGTTATCATTGCATCAAACTTAACCGAGAAACAAGAAGAACAATTGATGGGTGTTTTGCTCGCCAATCGGGCGGCAATTGGATGGACCATTGCTGATTTGAAGGGAATTAGTCCCTCGGTAGTCATGCACAAGATCATCACGGAAGATGGTATGAGTCCTTCTCGCGACACACAAAGGAGACTAAATCCAAACATGCGAGAAGTGGTCAAGAAGGAGGTCCTAAAATGGCTGGATGCGGGTATCATTTACCCGATCTCGGATAGCGAATGGGTGAGCCCAACACAAACGGTTCCAAAGAAAGAGGGTATACAAGTCGTCAAAAATGACGCAGGTGAAGAGGTAGCCACTCGGCCGGTAACCGGGTGGCGAATTTGTATTGATTATAGGAAGTTGAATGCCGCAACTTCCAAAGATCATTTCCCTTTACCCTTTATTGATCAAATAGTTGAGAAATTATCGGGGCAACAATTTTATTGCTTCCTAGATGGTTATTCGGGTTACAACCAAATTGCCATCCATCCAGAAGATCAATCAAAGACCACGTTTACTTGTCCATATGGCACTTTTGCATTTAGGCGAATGCCATTTGGATTATGTAACGCCCCCGCCACCTTTCAAAGGTGTATGATGAGTATCTTTTCAGATATGGTGGGGAAGTCTTTGGAAATTTTCATGGATGACTTCTCAATTTTTGGGTCATCGTTTGAGGCTTGTTTGGATCAACTAGATAAAGTGTTAAAAAGATGTGTCGAAACTAGTTTGGTCCTAAGTTGGGAAAAGAGCCATTTCATGGTTCAAGAGGGAATCGTGTTGGGGCACGTAGTGTCAAGTCGTGGGATAGAGGTTGATCGTGCAAAAATACAAGTTATATCTACTTTACCGTATCCCACAACTGTTAAAGGTATTAGATCATTTTTAGGTCACGCGGGTTTTTATCGACGATTTATTAAGGGTTTTAGTGATATAACCAAGCCTTTATGTAATTTGTTGTTAAAAGACCAACCGTTTGATTTCAATGAAAATTGTGAAAATGCTTTTAACAAATTAAAAGAGAAGCTAGTTGAGTCCCCAATCTTGCAATCGCCAAATTGGTCTTTCCCTTTCGAAATTATGTGCGATGCGAGTGATTATGCGGTAGGGGCCGTATTGGGACAACGGATTGATAAGAAGCCTGTTGCTATATATTACGCAAGTAAGACTCTTTCGGATGCACAATTGAATTACACCACCACCGAAAAAGAGCTACTTGCGGTAGTATATGCATTGGATAAATTTCGGTCATATATATGGGGTAGTAAAGTGATTATTTACTCTGATCACACTGCAGTTAGGTACCTCATGGAGAAAAAGGATGCCAAGCCGAGATTGATCCGATGGGTGTTGTTGCTTCAAGAGTTCAATTTGGAGATAAGGGACAAGAAGGGAACCGAGAATGTAGTGGCAGACCACTTGTCTCGGTTGATAGTTGAAGATGATCCTAAAACATTAGAGATCAATGAGTCTTTCCCGGATGAGTACATTATGAAATTAGATAAGTTACCTTGGTATGCAAACATTGTGAATTATCTTGTTACAGGTGACCTACCGGCTCATTGGGATAGACGAAAGAGGCAACATTTCCTATCTCAAGTCAAGTATTACCAATTGGAAGAACCGCACTTATGGAAAAAGTGTGCGGATCAAGTGATTAGAAGATGCATACCCGATGAAGAAATCCCAAGCGTGTTGCAGCATCTTCATTCGTTTGCATGCGGTGGCCATTTTAGTGGTCACAAAACATGTCACAAAGTTTTAAATAGTGGTCTTTATTGGCCAACTATTTTTAAAGATGCAAATGAATTTGCCAGAAATTGTGTAGAGTGCCAGAAATTAGGGGGTATTTCAAAACAGGATGAGATGCCCATGCAACCAATTCTTGTAGTCGATATTTTCGATGTGTGGGGTATTGATTTCATGGGCCCATTCCCCAATTCTTATGGCAATTTGTATATCTTGGTGGCCGTTGACTATGTGTCAAAATGGGTTGAAGCAATAGCCACCAAGACAAACGACCATTCCGTAGTTTGTAACTTTGTTCAAACCAATATTTTCTAAAGGTTTGGGATTCCTCGTGTCATCATAAGTGATGGAGGATCTCATTTTAAAAAATTTCGGTTTGGAAAACTATTAAAACGGTTTGGTGTTGATCATAGAATTGCTACCCCCTATCACCCGCAAACAAGTGGGCAAGTTGAGGTGTCAAATAGGCAAATTAAAAATATTTTGCAAAAGACCGTGCGGGCGGACCGTAAGGATTGGTCAATCAAATTGAACGATGCTTTATGGGCCTACCGTACGGCATATAAAACACCCATTGGCACTACACCTTATCGTTTGGTTTACGGTAAAAACTGTCACTTACCAGTTGAACTTGTGCATAAATCATTATGGGCTATTAAAGAAGTTAATGTTCAATATGATGATGCAGGAAAAGAAAGGAAACTCAAGTTATGCGAGTTAGAGGAGCTAAGAGAAATGGCATACGAATACGCGTCCAAGTACAAAGATGGGATGAAGAAGGCGCATGATGCCAAACTGAGAAAGAAAGAATTTGAAGTAGGGCAAAAGGTATGGCTCTACAATTCGAAACTCAAATTCTTTCCCGAAAAGCTCCGAAGCAAGTGGATGGGACCCTATGTGATCACTCGGGTCGGACAATTGGGTGATGTTACTATTGAGGACCCGAAGGATGGGTCAAGACAAACGGTAAACGGACATCGATTAAAACCGTTTCTTGATGGTAACGAAAACATGGACAAAAACAGAGAATCGGTAAGCTTTATGGTAAGCATACCGATTTACGAGGTCAATTAAAAAGGGCCGGTAACATTTAGTGTACAGTTAGGTTTAATAAATTGTGTGTGTTTGTGATATAATCGTTTTCGTTTCCACCTAACTTTGTTTAAAGTGTGTGAAGTCCGGACATCACAAACGACTCTTGAAGACGTAAGGTATGTTTTAAATTTCGTTTTGTGCATTGCGGACAATACACGTTTAATTTAGGGGGTGGTAGAATCGTTACGATTATTCGTAATTTTTAAGTTTTCTAATAAAAATCACAAAAAGATTTTTATTATTTTTTAGGATTTTTTTATAAACATAGTCCCTTTATTAAAAGTACTTATTTTTAAACATATTTTCATAAAAAAAAAAAAAAAAATTTGAAAAAGGTCAGCCGTCGGAGACGGGGCTTCAAGCCGTCGCCGACGGGCTTCAGAAAATGCCGTCGCCCACTTTTTCCCGTAGACAGGCTGTTAAGCCGTCGGGGATTTTCGCACAAACCACTACCCGTCGGCGACGGGTTGGGACCCCGTCGGCGACGGGATTCCGTTTACACACCGGGGTGTTTCGTTTTGTGATGCTAGGACTCGAACTTAAACCTATTTTTTCCACTCTAAACTCCATCAAACCGGGTTTTAACCTTTCATAACATCAAAAACAAATACCAACACCCAAAAATCATTACATACATCACCTACAACCCACCTACCATCATCTTTTTCATCCAAAATCCTCAAGAACACCAAGAACTCTTCAAAACTTCCAATCTTCATAAATCCTTCAATCAGCTTCCATCAAATCAACTGATTCTTAAGTCCATTTTGCTTATTTTTTCGAGAGGAACAAAACCCCCAACACGGTTTGCATCAATTCTTACTAGTTTGCAAGATTTCTGGACGTGTAGTTTAGGGTTTTTGAAAGAGTGTTCATCAAATCTCTTGTTTTGCACTTTTTCTTGGTTCTTCTTGCTATCTAACATCAAAGGTATGGATTTCCCTTAACTTTATGCTTGATTATCATATGATTATTGTTTTTCTTCTGAAATGTTGGACTTGTTAGTTTAAGAGTAGGTTGTTTAAGCAATGTATGATGTTCTAGCATGATTTTAAGTTAGATTGGTTGTTTTGAATGAAATTTGAGCATGTTAGCCATATTGAAGTGATTACACTTGGTATGAACATGATTTGAACATGAAGATGATGTTGAAATTATAAGAAATTGTAAGATTAAAAAAAAAAAATTTTGATAAGTTATGACAAAATGAGCAACTTTGGAAGTTTAAAATGGCGATTTTGCATATGCTTGTTAGTTAAAACTTCAACATCATATATCATGTTCAAAGTTGAGAATTTAGTAAGATTTGGGGTCATGTTGATAATTGGTTGTTCTTGTGAATATAGTTATGGCCGGTGGAAGAAAGAAGCAAAAGACCACAGAACAAGGTTCTTCAGCTGGGGCAGGGTCTTCTTCAGGGTTATTACCAAGGAAATGGGAGCAACTAACCGCCATTGAAGAAGGTGATCCGAGACTATTTCGCCAAGACTGGGAATGGGCAAAGTTCAGAGATAGTGAAAGTGCAAAGGTATGGGATAATGATAAAAACAAATCATTATCCAGGTACAATGATAAGAAGCTAGAGGCAAAGCTTTGGAGATGGAAGATGGTCACTAAAGTTCAGACCTCAGTTCCGGAAAGGGCTGTATGTGAAAGGGTGGTTAATATGGAGGAATTTAGGCAAATTGGAATCACACAGATGTTTGAAAGGCTGGGTTGGGAAAAAGTAATTGACTGGTGCGAAGATAACACTTCGCGAATCTACTTATCAGAAGTTTGTGAATGGCTGTCGACATTGCGGTTTGTGGATAAAGATAAGCACCCTTCGGAATGGAAATTGGTCGGAAAAACAACTCGAGGGACAATGACAATGTCCTTCGAATCAATAAATTGCATCGCCCGTTTTGACTCATTGGGGGTGCAAGCATATGATTATCCGAACATGGAGAAATTTTTGGATACTCATATGAATGAAACTGACCCGGATCAATTGATGGCTGTTATCTTACCGTACAAAAAAGGGGGAGAAGCTAAAAAGAAACACATGTCGATTGAAGGAAAAATTCTACAAGGAATTTCTGTAGAAAATGTGATGGTGCGATTTGGTGACCGAGGAGGGGCGAGAGGACCTGATTGTAGGGTTGTCCATTCTTTGTTATACGGGACTCCTACATTATCATGGAGGCATATAGTGATGATCAACACGTGGGTCACTCGGGAGTCATCCCAAAGGCGTTTCATCCCATACGCACGCCTCATTAGTGCCATGATTGTTCAACAAAACTGTTTGCCTCAGAATTCACTTTGGGTAACCAAACCCCTTGAGGAATTTGACCAAGCATCAATGAGAAAGAATTGGGGAATATTTGTAGAGCTGCGTGGAAACGAGTACGTAGTAACCGACAAGTTGGGTAATAGGTACGACTTCCCTGATCCAAATCCTCAAGGGGCTGGGGGAGATGAAGAAATGATGATTGAAGAAGAAGAGGAAGAAGCTGGGCCTTCTGGTCCCCGTCAACCACAACAAAGGTACATGAGGCCACATAGAGAAATCAATGCAGACGTGGCCAATTTGGTGAATCAACGACGGGTACCAACGTATAGAAACTTCACCCGGGGGGAACAAGCAAACTATGATAATACCTCGGCTTGCATAGGTGAAGGAAGAGAATACAACAGGAGGAGAGAAGATTGGGAAGGGGTTCACGGGACCTATTCACACGAGCAATGGGATTCTCAAGCGGCTTATCGCGAGAGAATGGAAAAATACATGGAAGACCAACGAGTTCAAATGGAACGCTTGGTACAAGCTCAAGAAGAAGAAAGGGCCCGAAGACGGGCATATAAGGAACAAGAGGCGGCAAGGATAAATGAAGCTAGAGAAGAAGAGCGACGTCGATGGAGTGCTCTAGCTTTGTCTCATGAAATGGCTATTAACAACGCCAAGGTGCTACACGATCAAGAGCGCCACCAAACAGACCTTCTAGCCGGCCTTCCATATGCCGAACACTCGGGGTGGACCAATTACCCCGACATTCCTCATCCATTGGGCCCAAACAACCCAACTCCTCACTGGCCCGAAGCGGTAGCTTCAAGCTTTGTTCCCATCCCCTACCAACCACCACCACCACCACAACAAGAGCAAAGCCCGCTCGATAACCTTCGGGACATGTGGGAATCTCTCACTGGTTATCCATACCAACCGAACCCGCCAATGGACCCTAACGAACGATATCAGCGGTGAAGGTATGGTGTGTTTGTTTATGTTTATGTTGTCTATTTTATTTTGTGTGTTTTAATTTTATTTTGTCTTTTATTTGTTTTTCCACATAAATAAAGGTAAAATAATGCATGACTTGGTAATGTGTTCATAAAAATGGTAGAACTAGGTAACTAACAAAATTTGATGGTTGTGAGAAGCATGCTTCTACACAAGAGTTAGAATTTGTAGGTACATAATGTTCGCGAGACAACCATTTTTATGAAGAGAAGAAGGAGATATGGACATCAAGCAACAAAATCAGGTGCATGCATTTCCATTTTACCTTGTTTATTAATAATAAGTGGTTTGTTGGTTAAATGTTTGAAATTCGGGGTGAACTTTGGGAGGGTTAGCCGTGTCACATCCCTTGTGCAATTTTAAAATTCTAGTTCTTACACATTGAGGACAATGTTTACCTCAAGTGTGGGGATGGGGGAGTAGTAAAAATCCATTTGGTCTTTTCAATTTTTTTTTCAAAAGTTTCTTGTTTCAAAAGCAATCTTAAAAGCACAAGTAGCTAAGTCAACGAGGGATGACACAATCCATTTGGTCTTTTGTCATGGTTAAGTTCAAATTAATAGCATGAAGGGTATTTAACGGGTGGTTATTTGGGAATAATTCGCCTAAGGAACTAGCATTTGGTGCATATCACATATCATACCCTTATAAGTGAGATTTTGAGCCACTTTTATACATCATATACATATGTCTTTGTTGAGTGGACCATTAGTCATGTATTGTAGAACTTGCATCTTTTGATACATTTGAGACCATAGACCGAATACAAGCACGAGAATGATTAAGGCATTAGGTGAACCTTTTCCTTTTACACCATTCTTATATCCTTACCCAAAAATTATCCCTTAGTTGCCAACTTTGAGCTTAAACCTTCGTTTGACAACCCACTTAACCAACAACCTTAAACCTTTGTGTTTTAAACCCGTGTGATGAACATTCGATTATTTAGCAAAGTTGTATAGTTGTATTTTTGTAATGAAAAAAAAAATCAGAAAATGTTATGAAAAAGATAAGAAATTCATAGAGAAAAGAACAAAAATATGTGTTTCTAGTTGTTGAATAAAAGGTGAAAAATCATTGCCTTATAGTTAATGTTTGTAGTTTACTTAAGTTAGAATAGTTGTGTTGTAATAAAAATCGAATTTTTTCATCACTTTAGCCACTTTAAATATCCTATTTCCTACCCTTAACCCTAGCCCCGTTACAACCCTTTCAAAGACCTTGTGACTTGTGCTTAGTATTCGTGATCAATGGTGGAGAATGATTGAGTTGCAAGCCTATGCGGGTATGTGTTCTAATTGGTTTTGAGCGATTAATTGTCAAGATGCTAATACACTACATATGAGCCAAATATTAAGCCTAGTGGAGAGAACATTGTGAGGGATATGTATGAATTGATAGTTTTAAGGGCGAGTTAATCTTGGGTAACCATTTGTGTATGTGAAATCACATTACCATTAGATATTTCGAATTGTAAAAAAAAAAGCTTGAACTTTTGTATGACAATCGACCTTAACCTTTGTCTCGGGGGTGGGAAGTGTATTCGTTGTTCGACCCACGTGAAAGTGAAAAACAGATTTGCTTGAGGGCAAGCAAAAGACAAGTGTGGGGATGTGATGCGTGGTTGAAAACCGGTGACCATAATCGTATAATTTGCTGATTTTATGTACGTTTTAAATTCGGATAGCCTACTTTTAATCTAAAATATGTTTTGTAGGTTTGACAAATTTAAGGAGCTTTTTGGGAGCTTTACGAGTCATCGGGTCAAAGAACGGTGAACCAGAACGCGAAACAGATCAACCGGGAACGCAAGACGCAACAAACGAAAAAAGCTCATCAGGAGAGCCCGTCGGCGACGGGCAGGGACCCCGTCGGCGACGGGCAACAGAAACTCATTCCGGAAACTTTTTTTTCTTGGATGCTGTTAATAATTGGAACTTTGACTTATTAAAAGAACTTCGGGTTTTTAGTCAAAAGAAGGCCAAGAGCATTAAATGAGAGCAGAAATTAGAGAAGTTAAGCAACTCTAAAAACTCCTCTAGCTTACATGTTCATATGGAAGTGTGAACATCAAGATCATCAAAAGTCTTGGAGGAATTGAATGCTCAAAAGCTTGAAGATGTGAATGCTCTAAATTCTCCATGGATATAAAAGGGGATCATCATCAAAGAAGAGGAGACACCTCCATATCCAGGTTCAAGTGGAGAAATCCATCCTTACGTATTTGCAATTTTCACCATCGTAGTCTACAAGCATTCATCTTGCATCGAGAATATTCAGCATTGTCTATCCTCCAAGCTCCAAGATGACTTCCGGCAAGTTTCATTTATCCGATGATCAAGCTCCGTCAACCATGAGTGGCTAATCATCTTGGTTTCACCCCGGTGTAGGTAGTTGTTTAATTTATGGTTTTGAATTGTTCTTGCTTCAATTTGTGACAATTTGTGTATGATTTTAGAAACCTTTGACAATAGCTTGCATTTGTTTCGAATTCATAAACTGTCGAGCGATGTTAAAAGTTATGACTTTATGAAATGGTTATGTGTAATATGCGTTGTCTTAGTTAGGATTTACTTGTGTTGATTACAAAGTGTATTCTTGTCCGTTCATTGAAACGTTGATAGTTATTAGCACCTAAGTCACGGTACACTAAATCCGTTAATTGTATGCATTTGAGTTGAAGCCTTAAACTTGTAGAAACCATAAGTTAGCAACTACCGAAACCGGGTGTGATTCCTTTATTTATTATTGTTTAGTAACCAAATATTCATTACAATTGTTAACTAGAAGTTGTTATCCAAGTAAACCAATTTATTTAGTTAAATTCATATCTTTCATCAAAAACAAAATTATAAGAATATCATAGCAAGCTTCATAAATCGTGACAACCATTTTAGTTCTAGTGAATCCATTCGCAAACCAATTACTCTTCGTGGATCGACCCCTTGCTACCACTAGCTATTTGTTAAGGGTAATTTGGGCTTATAAATATTATCTTTGACCGGAGCGCGACACTCCGATCAGCGTGGCGCGACGGGTTACTTTTAGGGTAGGGTAGGTTTGTGTCCGTTATAGCCTTAGTGAGTCACAATTTGACGAAATTAAATTCCTACAGCAAACTGTGTTGATAATACTAACTAGGGTTTACCCCCCCCCCCCCTGAGTTTTAGGGGCCCTGATCCTGATTTCGACTGTTCTGAAAATTTTAGGGTTTATGCAGAATCACTTGGGTGTCTTAATTAGGGTTTCCTATTGGATAAATTAATTGAATAAATAGGACTTTTAATGAGAGTTGTTACAATTTTCAACTCAAATCTTGTACATCTATCATCTACACACACTTCTTCATCATTTTCACCTTTAAATCTTAACTTTTCACCGTGAAATCGGGTGATTTGAGGTGTTCTAGGGTGATGTCATCATGGGGTTCTTATGAACTTCAAGATTTGAACTCGCTCCACCAAGAACAACTCAGATCTAAAGGATTTCAACATGATTTAACACTGTTTTCGCATAGATCTAAACATTTTCAAGGTTAATAAGGATTGAAAGATGTTTTCGTGACTTTCTCTCAACTCTTTTACACTCATACACTAAAAACCGATAGAATCGGAGCTCGTTCAGGCCTTTTACTCGTTCCTAGTGAAGTGTCGGTCTGAGATCTGATTCCTATCAACGAGATAACCGACTCAGCGAGTTGAACATGAGCAACCGTCACGAACAGTTAACTGATCGAACTGGGGTGATTCCCGTCCGATCGAGAACTTGGACTTGATGGGGTTTTCCGTTGTTTAACACGTTGTCATACCGTCTTGGTCAAACATCAAACTTTTCAAACTTAACAAAATATTCAAGTTTTCAAAATGATCAGGTCGTGGAACGGATTGCCGTCCGATCGGATTGCCGTCCGATCAGATTGCCATCCGATCGAACGACAATCCGATCGGATGACCCAAGATCTTCAACACTTAGCATTTTCATAATTTTCAAAGATCATTAGTTTCTGACGGATTGTCATCCGATCGGATGACCATCCGATCGAATGACCATCCGATCGAATGACCAATCCTGCTGTGAACTTGTTCTCTGGGATGTCTCGCTGGACGGATCGCCATCCGATCAAACGACCATCTGATCGGATGACTGTTCGATCGAACGAACGATCTGAAAGGTAGAGATACTTCTCTGATTTTAAAATGCTACAACAAAAACTTCAAAGCCATCATATACAAACACATCCATCCCAAACGAGTGGCAATCCGACCGAATGGCCATCCGACCGGATTGTCATCCGATCGAATGACCATCCGTTCGGATTGTCATCTGATCGGAAGACCATTCGCCACTTGGCTCACTCTTCATCGTTTAACACGTCGTTCATTGCTTATGCTATCGTTCTGTAATCAGGCTAACTTTCCAGCGCTCCCTTCAATCCAAGACGGTGGTTATTTATTAAACGCTATCAGTGAGTATACTAGAACCCTTTTTGCTTTATGCACTTTTGGGTGTTACATACGTTACTTATTCAAATCACAATCGACACACAACGCAAACACTTTTATACACTGACAGTTATTGCATGTTATACGTGTTAATCGATGAATGCTTGTATGTTATGTTTACACAGTGATTGTTACCTGACACCTTAGCAACGATAGTACTATAGTTTGGACTCAGCACCTGTCGTGGACAGGGGTTGTTAAGGGCTTTACTTCACGTGTCCCAGTGGGGATATGTGTTGCGCATTCTACAACTCGCAGTCACGTCTGTGCATATTTCATTGTCGATAACCTACTAGCTTCACTTTGTCACATGTTACATGTTGGTTATGCATAAAATGATTTTGCTATCTATTATACTATTAAACTTATATGCTCACCTTTACACTATGTGTATTGACATCTATTTTAACGTATGTGACAGGTGTTTAGGATGCTGTGCTTGCTTGCTATCTTTTGTGGAATCAAGATAGGATGGGTCTAGAAACAAACAAACAATTTATGTCATGAGTTGTCGAAACAATTTATCGTCTTTGGGATATTATGTCTGTATTAACTGATTTGCTAAGTATGTTATGGTATGGGACGTAACTTTAAATATTTGGTAAAATTAGTCGTTATGGATTTCTCTTGGACAATCTGTTTCGCTCAGTGCCTCACCTCGATGTTTCCGCCATCGGTTGGGGTGTGACAGGTCACTGGTGTGGGATCTTCAACTCAAAGTGTAGGGTTGACTCAGCTTACGACTACATCCACGACGACGACGGTTACTCTACCGGTTTCACAAGGCTTAGTCTTAAATACCAGCTTGCCAATGTTTACACCGGCCTCAGGTCAAAGGGACTACTATTATCACATGCCCGAGCTACGAAGTCTAGAGTATTGAGCCTTGCACTTGGAGTGTAGTGTCATTGCGAGCTACGTAGCACAAAAACGGGTTATAGTTTGGTTTTTCTTAAAAAGACTTTTATTTTCAAAACCCGAGTTCATTATAACCAATGGCTCTGATACCAATCTGTCACACCCTCAAATTCCACATGCAGAGTATTACCGTGGGGCGTGTGACTAACCAGGATCCAGCCACCAATCATATTGAACAAACATAAAATAAAGCAAGTTATCAAAATACGATTAGTGACTACTAAAGTCCACATCTAAGTATCGAGTTTAAAACAATGTTTAAAGGAAATAGCGGAAGCATAGTTCAATAGTTCAATCAAAAGCCCAAAGTTTAAATTTATTTTAAAACTCGACACAGGTTAGCGCGACCACTACACTCCTCAAGCAGCAAGTTCATGCCGTTACTGATTACCTACAAAGCATGCAATATGGTGTCAACATAAAGTTGGCGAATTCACAAATCATCCAATTTTAAAGTTTGAAAACGAAAGTTGTTTAGATAAAACATTTATAATCACGTTATGGGGAGCTACCCCATCTGTAAGCTCACTAAACTGTAAATACCGAACAATGTGACGTTGTGTTGTTGTGCCCCAAGTCAATGTCTATCATCATTGACCAAGTTTCGAGGCCTACTAGTTCATGCATGATCCCCCCGGTCACGGTGTGAGGTTTGTCAAACCTAATAGCGTTATCAACTAATATCCCGTTCGCCCCCGGCGGCTAATAGGTATCTTAAAGTGGGGACTTCATGATAGAGTTTCGTTTAGTTTGCTAAGACATGATTTATAAATAATATCCAAACGTATCCCCCCCCCCCCCCGGGAATAGCAGTTTAAAAGTATCCTTCCCCAGGATAGTAGTTCGTCCGTGTTCCCCCGGGACACATGCTTTTAGTGTGTGTGAACTCATCTTGGTTTGCTCGGCAGAAGGTTTATTTGTTAAATCGACTTTGGTCAATCACGCCCTAATATGGCTATCATGTCTAGTTAGATTTGCATACAATCATTTCACATATTGACACATGTCACAAATCAAGTAGCACATAAGATCTTCATGTATTAAAGATAATAATCATACGGGTCACGCAAAATCAGTCTACACCGATCATACCTGAAATTAACATTATGAATATCTTAACAGTTTGTGCGGTTCTTAATATTTTTACATTTTATGGTTTAATTTAAGGAACATACGGCCCGGTTAAATCACTAGCCCAAAAGAATCACTAACATGAATTAGTCCATATATCAGTCTTCTTAAATACACAACCCACAGTTGAAATCCCGGGCCAATTGGGGGTGTGTGGCCCAGTGATTGCCAGCACACTTATTCAAGTGTGTGACCTATCCATGGTTTGCACTTCACGCATTATTATATACTAGTAATAAGACCCGCGCGCGTTGTGGCGCGGGTACTTTGCAAATATCGAACGGATTAGTGCAAGTGTTATGTGATGCGTTAACCATATCAAAACGCACGTTTTGACGTATCCGATTGAAGTCAATGTATCCTATAGTTGCATTGCGATTGGATTAAAGCATAACGTGAATCAAATTTATATCGTACAATCATAACGTATTATACGCGACCCGACTAACTCGAATTTATATCGTCAAACCAAAAACTCTAGAGGGGTCAAAGTGGCATTTACAAAGTTCATAAAAAGTTAAGTGGTTAAAAATTGCATTTCCTAAACTTAAGGGCTAAGAAAGGGTAAAGATATAATTTGATAAAGTTTTGGGGTAAGAAGGAAACTATAACAAAGTTGGAGCTGAAAAGGAAATTACCACAAAGTTGGGGTGTCAAAAGCAAACTATTTGTAAAATGGAGTAGTAGTTTAGGGACTAAATTTGCTATTTTATGAAACTTTGAAGGTACCAAAGTCAAGGGGCTAAAATTGCAACATCGTGAAAGTATGGGGGATGGGGAGGCAAATCCGGTGAGGTTTCCACCGACTTTGTCTTTTGACGGGTGGAAACATATAGAAAGACAACCCCGTTTTAAAATTGATGATGAATGTTAAAATTACGTGAAACCTATTTACATTGATTTTGTTGCTTGAGTTCTAATTACTACAACCCAGTTTTTCTTTATTGATTAATTTTTTAGATACGTGCCCAAGTTATCATTGATATTTGATGGTTAACATGGCGCATAATTGATTCAGTAGGATTATGGTTCCAACTCTCCATGATTTTGATTTTTGATTGCTAAGTTAATGACTTCCTCAAGAGTTTACTAGGCACACTAATCTTTCTCTCACTTCCTATTGTCATCCTTGGATCAACAAATCATAATTAACCGTTTGTTTTTGTCACACCCCAACCGATGGCGGAATCATCGGGGCGCGGCACTAGGCGAATCAGATTGCTCAAGAGAATCCATAACAACTATATTGCGATAATATTTAATTCATTCGTTATCCCATACTAACAAATAATACAATCACACAAGTTATCACAGATTTCTTGTCCTCTCGAACAATACAAATCCGACAACCTAGATTCTTAGTTGAGTTTCTAGACCTCCTAGCTTGATTTGATATAGTCTGCGATCTAACCCGCAACATACGTTAAAATATTTGTCAATACAAAAGTATTGGCGAGTATACAGGTTTGATATGTATAGCGTAATGGATAAAAAGTGTAGCGAATTCCCATATGCAAGAACGTAACACACGACATACATACTCACAAAGCTGATACTACCAACTAAGTCCTCGATGCTCGAATATGCGATGGCAAACTAGCTCCCGTCGGGCGCAATAGTACTATACTAGTCAATGGTGGGACGTCGCGAGTATAAGCCCTAGCACATATGCAACTAGCATCACGTATATCTATGCATAGCAGTTATTCGCAAGTGATAATTCGATTGATTGAATAATTCGTTTGATAAGTTCGATTTGTTATAAACGTATGTTACACCCAAAATGCGATTAAAAAGGGTTCAAGTATACTCACAGTGCGTAATTAGCGAGAATACAACTTGATTGGATCGGTTGCGAGTGCGTCTGCGTTAAATCATTGAAGGATATAGTAAACGGTGCACGGTTAAGCGAGAATGGCGTCGAAAAGTCAGTTATCTGGTCGGATGGTGCTCATCCGTTCGGATGGGCTCATCCGATCAGATGACACATGGATCGGATGACAAAATGGATCGGATGACAATATGGATCGGATGACCATTCTGGGTCGGATGGGCTGGTCCGGTCGGATGACAGTCATCCGGTCGGATGACATGCTATCCGATCGGATGACATGTGGTCCGTTCGGATGACATGTTTTCGGGTCGGATGACACGTCTGTTTTATCGTCCCGATCAGTCGTTTTTTAGTGTTTTAGCTAGGAATACGTGCGGCTTTACTGGAACAGTGTAATTTCGTATTAGCAATTGAAATTCCATCAGTTCCGACCCGTTCTAACGGCCGGGAATCACCCCGCTCCACCAGATCTGGCCGTTCTTGACGGTTTCTCATGTTTAACTCGAAATCGCACAGTTCCTTGGTTAAATACATAGATTTAGGTGAGATTTATTATCAAAACATGTGGAAACCACCCAGATCTGAGTCGTTTATGGTGGGATGAGGTCACAACTTGAAGTTCATACGAACTCTTGGTGACATCACCTTAAAACACCTCAAATCAGTAGATTTCACGGTTAGAAATTGAGTTTTAAAAGATAGAATGGTGTAGAACTGAGTGTAGATCACAGAAGTACAAGTTTTTAGGTTGAAATCTTACCGGAATCACGAGAAATCGAGAGAAAAGGGTCCTGAAGCGTGTTTGGTCGAGTGGGAGCTGTCACATCACTGTTTGAGTGTTGTGCATGCTATTTATAGGCGAAACGAGAGCTGAAAAGTGTTTTGGGTCGGATGGCCCATCCGTTCGGATGGCCCATCCGTTCGGATGGCTATCTGTTCGGATGGAACATCCGTTCGGATGAGGCTGTCCATCCGGATGGCCATCCCGGCGAGGGGATTTTCTTCGTTTTTGATCGTTTCGATAGTTTTCGAAGTACGCGCTTTTTATATCATTATTATATTATTATATATGTATATATATATCACTAGGGGTCGTATTTACGTATCCATAATTCAAAGTTTCGATAACTAACAATCGGTTTTCGATTTGAGTGTGCGATTATTAGCGACGTTTCACGGCCATCAAGGAGGGTAGTATAGGTCCTTACTCGATGTTATCGTGAACGTTATTGCGTGTTGTGCCACAATGACTGACAGGGTACCACTTACTCGTATTGTCATCATCGTCACGACGACTGGAGCTATAGCACTCACCCGAGAGTCTTTGTTAGCGTTAATAGTCTGCGTTTCGACACATCACGGCCACCGAGGAGGGTAGAATAGGTCCTCACTCAGTGTCATCGTGAGTGTTAGTGTTCGTGATGTTATGTAGTGATAATGTATAGCGAAAATATGTGATTATCCTTCGAATAGCGATGTATGCGATATAGTTACATTATGATCCGAATCTCAGGTGCTAGGCGTAACGAGTATAACGAATAGTAACAACGCACAAAAGTGCGGGTTGTTACAGTTTTGCAGATATAGATAATCACCAATCTTTGTTCTGTATTAGATTGGATTTAAGAGAATTCATCATGTTTCGTTTCTATCTGGCAATCCAAAATCGGATGGAGTTTGAACAAAAGGTCAGATATCCATTTGTCGAAGAATTATCATGTTTAAAATCATATGATCCCATAGAAATTTGTTGCATTGACTTACACACATGGATATAATGAATTTCTCATATTGCACTCAGCTGTTGTGGATGGTTGCTGATTAGGTGAAGATCAATGCGCAAAGAATTGTAAGTTTGTTTGTATCTTTTTTTGTTATTTTGTACAAATTTTGTAACATTAAACATAGAGAAAATTACAAAATTAGCCAAGATAAAAGTCAAATTACCAATCTAGCCACCTCATGCGTCCTTGGAAGGCCACTCACAGATCCCAAGTCTTCTGATGCGTCTGCATGGCCAAGTATTGCGTCCGCCAATCCCCAACTGACACGTGGAAAGACTCATCCCATCCCACACATGAAAGACTCATCCCATGCGTCCGCGGACTCATCCCATGCTTGAAAGACTCATCCCATGTTTGAAAGACTCATCCCATGCGTCTGTGGCCACGTGTCTATTTTTTATTGGGTTTCTCCCTAAGGACTCATCCCATGCTTGAAAGACTCATCCCATACATGTGAGTGGCCTTCCAAAGAGGCATGAGGTGGCTAGATTGCTAATTTGATTAAAGTCTTGGCTAGATTGGTAATTTTCTCTTAAACATATATTATTTTTGCTTTTGATTTATTCCATGTTTTAAAATTTTGATCATACAGAAGGATTGCTTTGAGTTATACGCTTTGATTCATGGACATTTACGTGAAGAGGTAATACACATTTACATGTACATCTTTTTTGATGTAGGCTGGGTACTTTAACTGCATAATGACATAAGTGTTTGTTGCTATAACTCTGTTTCGATCTGATGTATTTGGTTGCTGTAATCATGCCGGCTAAACGTTTTGTTGGCCCGCTATTAGCATTTTAATAAAGTCTTTGTTGCCCGTTCAAAAAACGAGTTTAACATTATATTATAAATTTTTAATTATTTTTGAGGTTGACAGTAGTCTACTCATTTATTAATAATAGAAATAAGATAAAGAATATACATGGATTAAAAGAACAAATATAAATTCTGATGATGAATTATTGTATCACTTCCTAAAAACATATACTTATTATATCTGATGTTTTCATTTTTATTATTCTCTTTTTTTTTTTCATTTTTTATGTGCTACAGATACTATGCTGGAAACCACATACAGAAGGGCATTCATGTGAATTTTGGGTCTTCTTTGGTGGGATGCATCTATTGGAAAAACAATTACTACTTTTATCAGATTCTTTACAGTGATTAAGTTACAATTATGTCGAGCACTAATGGTCAAGTGATTCGATGCAAAGGTAAGCGTTTTCTACTTTTCTTCAATATTTCAAGTCTTTTTATAACCTGATCATGGATTTAAACATGTAAGTTTAACTGATGTAACAGCCGCGGTGGTCGAAGAAGTGGAAGTGGCGCCACCGCAGAAAATGGAAGTCCGAATTAAGATCCTCTTCACTTCCCTTTGCCACACTGATGTTTACTTCTGGGAAGCCAATGTAAGCATTTTAAATTCAATCAACTTTATTTAGTTTTACTATTTTTTTAGATCAAATATCTAATCTTGAATCTTTAATTACTGCAGGGGCAAAATCCTGTATTTCCAAGAATTTTAGGACATGAAGCTGGAGGGTATGTTCCATTCTTGTATCAAAGTCAAAAGGGTTTGTATTTTTTTAATATTTTGAAACACATAACCTAATTGATTTGATTAATATGAACACAGGGTTGTGGAGAGTGTTGGGGAAGGAGTGAATGATCTACAGCCAGGGGATCATGTTCTTCCTGTTTTCACCGGAGAGTGCGAAGTGTGTGCTCACTGTAAGTCCGAAGAGAGCAATATGTGTGTGCGCGCACGCATGTGTATAATGAATAAATAGCGATACCAGCCAAAACACTATAGATTGCTTTTTGTATGAAAGGTAAAAAATATCATTCACTGGGGTTCCGACTAGACATCATAATTTATATGAATACTCATATACTACTTTAATAGTATTAGGGGTGTTCACGGTCCGGTTTTTACATCAAACCGTAAGCCAAACCGTTAGTAACGGTTTTTGATAATCGAAAACCGAAATCGAACCGTTTAGTCTTGAAACCGAACCAAACTGAACCGTTACTAACGGTTTGGTTCCGGTTTAGTTTCATGGTTTGGGCTTTTATAATAGTCCATCTCTAAAATAAATTGTATGGATTTAACTATACCTCTAATGGCGTTCTGTTTAGCAAGGGAATGCATTTTGATGGGTCTCATTTAAATCTGATATTGGTTTGCTTGTACATGTATCACATGAGCAGTGAGCTATTAACCCAATGTTGTTTTTTTATTTTTTATAACGGAACTAGAAACTAAGAACATTACATGTAATGCTGCATGTAACGTCCACTTGCCCCAAGTTTATAATTTTAATCCAATCAACCTAAATATACAAATAATAAATAGTTATACCTACTATAAAATATCTAAAAAAATAATCCACATATTAATCCTACGGTCCGGTCCGGTTTTCGGTATAAACCGTTAACCAAACCATTTGCTACGGTTTGGAATTTTTGAAACCGACCGACCAAAACATAAGAAAGAAAACCAACAGAGAAACCGAACCGATGACCGGTTTGAACGGTTTCACGGTTTTAAACCAAACTGTGAACACCCCTAAATAGTATTGGCTTTTGAATTGATAGTCTATTGTATTGGTTTAGAGTGACTATGAGAAGGGGAAAACTCCATAGGAAGGGGTAAGCATGATTTGTGCTTATTTACAAGTGAAATAGATGCTTTAAAGACGATATCTTTTTCTTTGGGTTCCTTTAATAAAGTTATCCTCCCAAGTTAGTTGTAAGTGATGTTTTTTCTAGACCTACATACAATTCATATTTCCATATTCAGTTTTCAAATGGTTTGAATTGGTTTCAAAGAGACGATACTACATCCGTGATTAAACCTAGAGAGTGGTATCATATAACATTTATTGTTATGTTTTTTTAATTTGTTTGTTGTGTTGATACTTTTGTAGCAGTCAGGCATATATGGAATGAGAGAGTTACATTGGGAAGTTTACGTGAAGCTCAATAAAATGGAATATAAGGTACCATATTTAGTTTTAGACTTAGTTGAAATTCATTTTGTTAATCAAGGAGCACTTTTATATTTATCTATCAACATATTCGAAGGAGCAATGTTTTTATTAATCTACCCATGTTGATTACAAGTTTTAGGAAGTATTTGTTATATATGAGCATTGAACTTGTGTTGATTGTTGATGAGTGCTTACGTCTTTGTACTTCATCAATTTAGTTTCACCAACATAAAAGTTGAAGTCTTTGTTTTAGATTTTATAATTTGAAGCAAATTGTTGTCTTACGTTTTTTATTTTCATACTTGTGCAATATGTCGCTAGGAAATCCAGTTTCGGAGTATGCTACAATTTTAAACTCAAGGGTTAATATGTTGTTACTCCAGGTCATTGCTCCCCATGAACCTGTTAAAAAAATTAAAAAAAGAAAAACAATTATATAAAATTGGTTTTGGTTAAAAAGTGGTTTTTCTAATAAAAATACCAACTTGATTTAGAAATTTGTTTGTTGAAAAATAATCTTTACACATGTAACATGTTCACCATCTCACACATAGAGAACATCATAAAGATTTTGAAATTATGTTGTGTTTTCCACAAGTAACTGGGAGGGTTGATGTTTGTATGGAAGACGAAACCGTTAACTACCTCAACCGACGTGATGTACGTAGAGCCTTGCATGCGCACTTGGTTGGGGTTTGAAAATGGGAAATGAAGAAGACAAGTCCGTTAATGCATTAAAAGTTGTTTGGTATTTAGAAGACCATAATGCAAGAACATATATAATTCGTTGGAATTGAAATTTGAGAGTTTTTTTTAAATTCGTGATACTTAGCGAGATTCTTTTGTGTAAACAATTTAGTTTTTTAGTTTTGTTTATTTGTATTACATTTCATGAACTACTTACTGCTCAAGTTATTGATTTTTTTTTTATTACTCTCAGTAGTCTTTGAATATTTATTTATTTTGCAGGGAGTCTCCAAAGTCTAAAGACACGTGGACATGACTAAGATATACACCCAGTATTGTGACCAAGATTATTTACCATACATGATTGTTAATTGACATTTCCATTTCACCCTGTTTATGTTTTGTTTTAGTAGTCAATGACGCACTTAAAGGCTCAAGGCAATTCGATTCTTTGAAAGTGGCCTCCAACCTTGCTTTGCCAGGTTTTTTTGTCATGTTATACATTTGAATGCACCTTTAGATTAAAAATCTCACATATTTTAGTGTTTTTAAATAAATAATGTTTTCATTTAATGCAAAGAAAAAAACACCTGTGTCATTATGCAATTAAAGTACCCGGTCTACGGATGGAGCGACACATGGCAATCACTTCAGTATGGTGGCGTGGAGAAAAAAGTACGGATGGGAAAGTGATGTGGAAGAGAATAAAAAATAAAAATAAACATCACCCAATCAAAAGTCAAAACAAACCTAAATTACACCCACCAATCAAGAGCCTCCACATCACCCACAAATTTACCCCCACACCGGTGGAAATCCTCAAGCCCCACCCACAACGCCGCCCTCCACGGCATACGTGGGGTGGTGTTCCCGATGTGGAGGGCTTCCACGCCCACACCGTGTGGTCTTAGGGTTAACGGGTTATCAAATCATGGGTATTGAGCTTAAAACTGGTGGGCTTGGTTGTTGCAATTTGGATTTTGCCGCGTACTGGGTTTGGTTTCCATCATCATGTGGGTTTCATTTCCAGATTCAAATATTTTGAATAAACACATGATGTGGGTGATATAATGTAGAGTTGTGTAAGTAACCCGTATAACAATGCGGGTCATATGAACATGATGACTTTAATAGTATGAGTCGCATAAATTTTTGCTAAAATAATAAAAGTTAAACTTTGAAAATGTCCTGCTCCTGCAACTATCGTATATGACCATGAGTGATTAATACTCACAAGTATTTAGACTATGGGGTATGGGGCTTGGGTTAGGGCGTGGGTTGGGGGGAAACGCCCAAGCCACCACCCCGGGTGGGCTTGGGTTGTGGCGTGGCCCTTGGGGCTTGGGTTTCAAGCCAGGCGTGGGGCGGTCTTGACATCCTAGCTGGCGGCCTCCTATTCATTGACCCCGCCATGTCATAGCGGGCCATTTGAAAGTTTGAATTTTAAATTCAAACCGTTTGGCCAATCCAAGCGGTCACCCCAACCCCAACATCCCCTATAAATGTAACCCCCAACACCACCGGCTACCCCATCCCAAACCGTCACTATCCACCGCTACCCCACCGGCCACGAACCCGCTACCCCAACCCGAAGAAGATGGCATCTTGGACCCACGAGGAAGAATTGGCTCTCGTCACAAGCGTCGTTGACGCTATGAAGGGTCGGCAACCCGGCCAAACACGATATTGGCCGGAAGCATTCGCAACCTACAAACATAATGTCCGACACGACCGCCACAACCTCAACGCGTGCCAACATAAATGGCGTGAGCTACGGCCCAATCTCGATCGTTTCAAGGCTTACTACGAAGCCGTTCCGAGCGGCGATTTAAGCCACGAGGACCGGGTGGCGGTGGCGAACATTGAATTTCTAGGCAAGGAGCGAAGGGCGTTCGACAAGATCGCCCTTTTTGAAATTTACCTAACGCTCTAGGTTTTTTATTTTGTAATTTTTAGGTATTATGTAATTTTTAGGATTATGAAATTTTTAAAAATCTAATGAAATTTTAGGTTTTTTTTTTATAAATGTTGTGTGAATTTTATAAATTTTTTGTAATTTTTTTTAATAATCTGCAAAGCGGTGCACCCAACCCACGCCCCGCCATACCCCACGGACACGTCACTAGGCGGTGGGGGGCTCCAATTCCAGGTGTCAACTCATGCCCCAACCCAAGCCCAACCCAACCCAAGCCCCACCATACCCCACGGTCTTATAACTCAAAATCCAAACCCTGCCACCAGAAGGTACACATTGGCTAAACACTTGATTACATTTTTGCATCTTCTATTCTATTTTTATTTCTGACCATTTTCATTTCTTGTAAAAGAGACCCATTATCACAATCTTTATTTTGATGTTAAACTGTGAATAGGGATGGCAAAAATACCCGAGCCCGACGGGTATACCCGAAACCCGACACAAATGGGACGGGTATACCTGTGACACTCTGGATTTTCCCGAACAACCTTCTTGTTTCAGTATTTCGTGTACATATTATTAAATGAAAGTTTGTGATTTATCTTGATGTGCTATGTGTCGATAAAGTGTACGTATGATGTATAGTTATGTATATATATATGTATAAGTGAGCTGAGACCATGAACCCGACTCGAGACCACTCGGTCTCGAGTGAACAGTATAACAGTTGGGCCGGTTGGGCCATGCCTCCCTTTATCCCCCTCGGAAACCCATTAGGGTGCACCGACTTGGGGCTAGTATATAACCCATGCTCCTAGCCAACCTTGCCATTTCTTTGGGCAACCCACACTCACTCTCACACACACTCTCCTTCTCCCTCTCCTCTCATCTTTCTCTCACTAAAACCCTAAGTCTCAACATACTTCTCATCTCTCTCTCGGACCAACCGACAACAACAAGGAACCTCGGTCAAGCTCATTATCATCAATCGGAGGATTCACTTCATCATCTTCTTCCATCTCGGTGTCTTATAGCAACCGGTTAGTGTTTTAGATGTCTTACTAGATGTTTATGTGCATAATGGTGTTACTAGCTTGAATGATTAAATAGTAAAGGTAGTGTGTAAACTTTGGTATGATAATAAATTGCTAAGATATTTGAATGGTGAATGATTTGTAGTTAGGATGCTTATGGTCATTCGACTTATGTTAAAAATCATAGGACAAATGTTGTTTTGATAATGATATGCAAGGTTGTCATGACATATGGATTGTATGTATACATGTTCCTGTTTTGGGTGAAATGCATGCTAGATTTAGGACTTAAATAGTCATGTTTGGTGAATGAGAAAAACCCTAAATGATGAACTGTTTAAAGATTTAATGAACATTTGAAATGCTATGTTTTGATCCATTTGAGTAAATATTTAGACAAGAAAACATGTTTGTGCATTCTGGTTGTTTAGTACACAATTTCATGAACATGCAATCCCATTGGATAGTACATAAGAGGTTCTAGAAGGATCTCCACACCAGACAAACGAGTCGAGACCCTCGGTTGCGACTCGAGACCATTAAGTGGTAACTCGAGACCGCAGGGATTGCGACTCGAGACCCTGACCAAACAACCCAAGACAATTGCAAGTACTCGAGACCAGCAAGATCTCGACTCGAGATCTCATGATCTCGACTCGAGACCGAACTTGAGACCCCCAAGGTTACGACTCATGCCTACACCACTCGAGACTGCTCATCAGTAACTCGAGACCTCCAGGCTGCGACCCGAGACCCCGTGTTCTCGAGTCGAGACCACGTAATCTCGATTTGGGCCGTCCGATCCAGTTATTGGGCCACATATGTGACAACATGTTTTGGGCTTTCAATCTGTGTTACTGTTACTGTGTGCTACTATGGATAACAGTTAGAACAGGCCCAATAACTTATAGGAAAATTGTATATCATGCATGCTACGTGTCAGATATGTGTAAGATATACGTGATTTCTCTGTACCCAACCTGACTTATACTGGTAACCATGTTAGGACGTGGTGACCAACGTATTTGACCAAGTAACAAATCTACCGAGCAACCCAAGGTGAGTTCACAACGATTAAAGCATGCGTTCCCGGTGGTTTGGGAAACGGAAACTTAAACAACGCTATCCCCTCGTAAGGGATACCAACCTACTTTTCTCCCCTTAAATGGGACTTTTAGTTAATTACTGTTTATACTAGATGCAGCAAGCAACACTAAACGAAACTCTATCACTCAAGTCCTCACTTCTTAATACCGATTAGTCGCCGGGGTCAGGCGAACGGGTTATTAGTTGATAGCGCTATTTAGGTCTAACCAGCCTCACACCGACCCTTGTTACTGGGAACGGGAGTGAACTAATGTACTCAGGCAAACCGTCAATGATGATAGAACATTGACAAACGGGGCACTGCGGAAACGTACGGTTAAGTAAGTATTCGGTATTGTTAAACAGTTCAGTCGCTTACTTATGGGGTAGCTCCCCATGGCATGTATAAACGGATAAATTAACTAGTGAAACAAGTTTTTGGAAATTAAAAACTGGACAACTCGTGAACTCGCCAACATCTTTGTTGATACCCTACTGCATGCTTTGCAGGTACCCAGTGACTCAGGAGCTTGCAGCTTGGGAAGGTGTAGTGTTCGTCTAACCCATGTGTTGGGTTCTAAATAATCTTGAACTATGAACTTTGTTTCGAAACTGTTTGGTTTATGCTTCCGCTGCTTACTTAAACTGTTATTTGAACTTAAACTTTTAAACCTTAATGTTTACTAACTATTATGGTTGGTGAACATTCTTACTATTAACCAATACTCAGTATAATTGGTGGCTGGATCCTGGTCAGTCACGCCTCCAAGCGGTGGTACTCCGCATGTGGATTTTGGGGGTGTGACAGATTGGTATCAGAGCCATTGGTTATAGTGAACTTGGTTTTAAAAAGGAAGTCTTTTTGAGAAAAACCAGACTATAACCCGTGACTCGTGACGACACTACACTCCAAGTGCAAGACTCAACGCATTAGACCTCATAGCTCTCACTTATGTTTACTTGCTGTTTGTTTAAGTGCTTATGTGCTAATATACATATTAGTGTGCCTAGCTAGATGTATACACATCCTCCCCCACATTCTTGTTTCACTACGACGTCCTTTCTCACTCTGTGTTTTCTGAACATCAAGATAATGACTGGACTCGATGGAGACAGCATAGCCCTGACAAGGGACCAGCTGGCGGCCCGATAGACGCTCGGGTCGCTGAAGCCTTGGTAACCAACCCAGAAGGACCATTCACATACACCCAACCCCGAGTTGGCACCCTCAGGGCGTTCTTGGAATGCAAACCACACCCCTTCGATGGCACGGAAGGAGCAGTAGGTCTTTTACATTGGTTCAGGAGGATCGAGTCTGCGTTCGAAGAAGGTGAAAGCCCATGTAGCAAACGAGTAGAGTACGCCACTAGCACGTTTCAAGGAAAAGCGTTTTCGTGGTGGAACGCGCAAGTCCAGATGCTCGGATTGGCAGATGCAAATGCCACTCCCTGGGGTGATTTCAAGGATCTGATCAGGGAAGAATTCTGTCACAAGGATGACATGCAGAAGCTGGAAATGGAATACTATGGGTTAAAGATGGTTGGCTCGGAGATCGAAGCGTACACGAAAAGGTCCAATGACTTGGCTGCTTTATGTCCTAACTTATCGCAGCCTCCCTACAAGCGAATCGCACTCTACCTTAGGGGCTTAGTCCCAGAAATCCAGGGTTCAGTGATTGCAACCAAACCCCCTACAATCCAGCAAGTCATCCGTCTAGCACACCATTTCACAAACCAAGCGGTGGAAGAGGGCAGGTTGCCCAGGCGTTTAACTGCTACAGCTAATGCTTTTGATTTCAGCAAACACAAGTGGAATGACTACCAAAGTGCGAGTCCCAGCACTATGCCACCTCAAGCTCAACAAAGGAGGGTCGTTGGGAGCGAGGGCCCTGACCCGCGAACGGGTGGTTACCAAGGAAAACTACCCAAGTGTAACAAGTGTGGCCGACATCACAATGGGCCCTGTGCCAGGAACAAGTGTCAGCAATGCAACAAGCTTGGGCATGAAGCAAAGAATTGTAGGAGCCCACACCCAGCAAAGCAAGTCCAGCTACGGCAACCACAGCAGCAACCCAAAGGGATTAACAAGGGATGTTATCGGTGTGGAGTAGATGGGAAATTGCCCGCAACAAGGTAACATTAGAGGGTGTTTTCGGTGCGGGGATACAACACACATCAGGAAGGATTGTTCACAATTGAATCAAAGCCGTAACAACCCCAACGTAGTAACGAGTAAGTTCCTACTTAACGATCATTGTGTTGCCATACTTTAATTCTGAAACCGACGATAGTTACGTATTAATACGCATAAGTAGACGCCTAGGCCGACACCAAACTCTAAGCCCGTTGTCGAAGTGGCTTATGGTAGAAACTTTGAGGCCTCACCCGTTGTCAGTAACTGCAACCTCGTGATGTCTGGTCAGACCTTTTCCATCGACCTCTTTCCTATCGTTCTTGGAAGTTTCGACGTCGTCATTGGTATGGATTGGCTACCCAAACATCGGGCTGGAATCCTCTGTTGAGAGGAAATCGTTTGTATTCCACGTCCTTCGGGCAAACCCCCATCGTTCAAGGTGACAAAGGCGGAGAAGTCACCGGCATCATTTCGTACTTAAAAGCCCAGAAGTGTTTATAAAAGGGGCACACTGCTATCTTAGCACTTGTCACCAACACCCAGAAAAAGGGAAAAGAGGATCGAGAATTTTTCAAATAGTACGCAACTACCCGAGGTATTACCTGGACTCCCTCCTCACCGTCAGGTCAATTCCAAATCGAGCCAGCTCCTGGAGCAGCACCTATGGCTCATGTGCCTTACCGACCAGCTCCCGTAGAACTGGAGGAACTTTCTACGCAGCTACGAGAATTGTTGGACAAAGGATTTATCCGTCCTAGTTCGTCGCCCTGGGGAGCACCAGTGCTTTTTGTCAAGAAGAAAGATGGCACATTCCGCATGTGCATCGACTATCGTGAGCTGAACAAGGTTACCATCAAGAATCGTTACCCCCTTCCACGTATCGAAGGTCTATTCGATCAGTTGCAAGGATCGAGCTAGTATTCTAAGATTGACCTGCGATCAGGTTATCATCAGCTGAGAGTCCGTGACGAAGACATCTCCAAAACTGCGTTCAGAACCCGTTATGGTCATTACGAGTTCCTCGTCATGCCATTTGGAATGACTAACGCGCCTGCGGTATTCATGGACCTCACGAATCGCGTGTGCAAGCCCTACCTCGACAAATTCGTGATTGTGATTATTGATGACATCTTGATCTACTCGAAAAGTCAAGAGGAGCATGAGCAGCACCTGCGTCTTATTCTCGAACTCCTTCGCAATGAACAACTGTACGCCAAATTCTCGAAATGTGACTTCTGGCTTCGAGAAGTCCACTTCCTTGGACACGTGGTCAATAAGGACGGAATTCACGTCGATCCAGCTAAGATCGACTCTATAAAGAATTGGCCTACTCCTAAAACACTGATCGAAGTTCGCCAATTTTTGGGAGTGGCGGGATACTATTGAAGATTCATCAAAGGATTTTCAAAGATCGCTCAACCCCTCACGACTCTCACCCAGAAGGGTATTGCTTACAAATGGAATGATGCTCAGGAATCTGCCTTTCAGGAACTAAAGAAGAACCTTTGTAGTGCTCCTATTCTTTCCTTACCTGAAGGTACCGACGACTTTGTTGTTTACTGCGACGCTTCTATTCACGGACTTTGTTGCGTGTTGATGCAACGCGAGAAGGTTATTGGTTACGCTTCGCGACAACTCAAGATCCACGAACGGAACTACACGACACCTGACTTAGAATTCGGAGCTGTGGTCTTCGCGCTCAAGATTTGGAGACATTACTTGTACGGTACCAAGTGCACGATTTACACCGATCACAAGAGTCTCCAGCACATAATGGAACAAAAGGAGTTGAATATGCGGCAACGCCGATGGGTCGAACTCCCAAATGACTACGAGTGTGCAATTAAATATCATCCAGGCAAGGCTAATGTGGTAGCCGATGCCCTCAGCAGAAAGGAAACCAAACCTAAGTGTGTTCGTGCCTTACAGCTCACCATCCACTCAAACCTCCCTAAGCAGATCCGAAACGCTCAGGTTGAAGCATTGAAAGCCGAGAATATCAGGGCTGAGTCCCTGCGAAGATCGAGGAAATGGCTAGAACAAAGGGAAGACGGCGCTTACTATGTGACAGGACGTATATGGGTCCCACTTCATGGGAATCTGCGTGAACTTGTGATGGACGAAGCACACAAATCTCGTTACTTGGTACATCCTGGTTCGGATAAGATGTACCACGATCTCAAGACTACGTATTGGTGGCCTGTTATGAAGGCCAACATAGCCACCTACCGTCAGGCTTGTTACAACAACCAGAACTGCCAAAATGGAAATAGGAGAGCATCTCTATGGATTTCGTCACAGGCTTACCAGGATCTCAGAACGGGAACGACACTTACCATTGGTGGAGTTCTCCTACAACAATAGCTACCACACCAGCGTTCAGGCGGCACCCTTTGAGGCATTGTACGGTCGTAGATGCCGGTCACCCTTATGTTGGGCGGAAGTTGGCGAAAGCCAAATTACTGGCCCGGAACTCGTGGTCGAGACAACAGAAAGGATCGCCCAGATCAGACAACGCATGGCGGCAGCTCGTGATCATCAGAAAAGTGACGCTGATAAGCGTAGGACACCGTTAGAATTCCAGGTCGGTGACCGGGTTCTACTTAAAGTCTCACCCTGGAGGGGTGTGGTTCGTTTTGGTAAACGGGGCAAGCTAAATCCGCGATATGTTGGACTATTCGAAATTACCCAGAAGATCGGTAAGGTTGCTTATAGATTGAACCTGCCGAAAGAACTGAGTGCAGTGCACAACGTCTTTCATGTGTCTAATCTGAAGAAGTGTCTGTCAGACGAAACACTCATCATTCCTTTCAAGGAACTCACTATTGACGAACAGCTACACTTTACTGAGGAACCGATTGAGATCACGGATCGAGAAATCAAAACCCTCAAACGTAGCCAGATACCTATCGTACGAATTCGTTGGAACTCGCGATGTGGCCCAGAGTTTACCTGGGAGCGAGAGGACTAGATGAAGCGCAAATATCCCCAGTTGTTCCCTAATGAAACTCCCAGCACTGAAGCTACAACCGAATTTCGGGACGAAATTCCAAACTAACGGGGGAATAATGTGACACCCCGTTGAAACATTCCCACCAGCTTGACAGTGGCTGCCTTAACTTTCGGGACGAGAGTTCTTAAAACTTGGGGATAATGTGACACTCTGGATTTTCCTGAACAACCTTCTTGTTTCAGTATTTCGTGTACATATTATTAAATGAAAGTTTGTGATTTATCTTGATGTGCTATGTGTCGATAAAGTGTACGTATGATGTATAGTTATGTATATATATATATATGTATAAGTGAGCCGAGACCATGAACCCGACTCGAGACCACTCGGTCTCGAGTGAACAGTATAACAGTTGGGCCGGTTGGGCCATGCCTCCCTTTATCACCCTCGGAAACCCATTAGGGTGCACTGACTTGGGGCTAGTATATAACCCATGCTCCTAGCCAACCTTGCCATTTCTTTGGGCAACCCACACTCACTCTCACACACACTCTCCTTCTCCCTCTCCTCTCATCTTTCTCTCACTAAAACCCAAAGTCTCAACATACTTCTCATCTCTCTCTCGGACCAACCGACAACAACAAGGAACCTCGGTCAAGCTCATTATCATCAATCGGAGGATTCACTTCATCATCTTCTTCCATCTCGGTGTCTTATAGCAACCGGTTAGTGTTTTAGATGTCTTACTAGATGTTTATGTGCATAATGGTGTTACTTGCTTGAATGATTAAATAGTAAAGGTAGTGTGTAAACTTTGGTATGATAATAAATTGCAAAGATATTTGAATGGTGAATGATTTGTAGTTAGGATGCTTATGGTCATTCGACTTATGTTAAAAATCATAGGACAAATGTTGTTTTGATAATGATATGCAAGGTTGTCATGACATATGGATTGTATGTATACATGTTCCTGTTTTGGGTGAAATGCATGCTAGATTTAGGACTTAAATAGTCATGTTTAGTGAATGAGAAAAACCCTAAATGATGAACTGTTTGAAGATTTAATGAACATTTGAAATGCTATGTTTTGATCCATTTGAGTAAATATTTAGACAAGAAAACATGTTTGTGCATTCTGGTTGGTTAGTACACAATTTCATGAACATGCAATCCCATTGGATAGTACATAAGAGGTTCTAGAAGGATCTCCACACCAGACAAACGAGTCGAGACCCTCGGTTGCCACTCGAGACCATTAAGTGGTAACTCGAGACCGCAGGGATTGCGACTCGAGACCCTGACCAAACAACCCAAGACAATTGCAAGTACTCGAGACCAGCAAGATCTCGACTCGAGATCTCATGATCTCGACTCGAGACCGAACTTGAGACCTCCAAGGTTACGACTCATGCCTACACCACTCGAGACTGCTCATCAGTAACTCGAGACCTCCAGGCTGCGACCCGAGACCCCGTGTTCTCGAGTCGAGACCACGTAATTTCGATTTGGGCCGTCCGATCCAGTTATTGGGCCACATATGTGACAACATGTTTTGGGCTTTCAATCTGTGTCACTGTTACTGTGTGCTACTATGGATAACTGTTAGAACAGGCCCAATAACTTATACGAAAATTGTATATCATGCATGCTACGTGTCAGATATTTGTAAGATATACGTGATTTCTCTGTACCCAACCTGACTTATACTGGTAACCATGTTAGGACGTGGTGACCAACGTATTTGACCAAGTAACAAATCTACATAGCAACCCAAGGTGAGTTCACAACTATTAAAGCATGCGTTCCCGGTGGTTTGGGAAACGGAAACTTAAACAACGCTACCCCTCGTAAGGGATACCAACCTACTTTTCTCCCCTTAAATGGGACTTTTAGTTAATTACTGTTTATACTAGATGCAGCAAGCAACACTAAACGAAACTATATCACTCAAGTCCTCACTTCTTAATACCGATTAGTCGCCGGGGTCAAGCGAACGGGTTATTAGTTGATAGCGCTATTTAGGTCTAACCAGCCTCACACCGACCCTTGTTACTGGGAACGGGAGTGAACTAATGTACTCAGGAAAACCGTCAATGATGATAGAACATTGACAAACGGGGCACTGCGGAAACGTACGGTTAAGTAAGTATTCGGTATTGTAAAACAGTTTAGTCGCTTACTTATGGGGTAGCTCCCCTTGGCATGTATAAACGGATAAATTAACTAGTGAAACAAGTTTTTGGAAATTAAAAACTGGACAACTCGTGAACTCACCAACATCTTTGTTGATACCCTACTGCATGCTTTGCAGGTACCCAATGACTCAGGAGCTTGCAGCTTGGGAAGGTGTAGTGTTCGTCTAACCCATGTGTTGGGTTCTAAATAATCTTGAACTATGAACTTTGTTTCGAAACTGTTTGGTTTATGCTTCCGCTGCTTACATAAACTGTTATTTGAACTTAAACTTTTAAACCTTAATGTTTACTAACTATTATGGTTGGTGAACATTCTTACTATTAACCAATACTCAGTATAATTGGTGGCTGGATCCTGGTCAGTCACGCCTCTAAGCGGTGGTACTCCGCATGTGGATTTTGGGGGTGTGACAATACCCGATACCCGACGGGTATTGGGCCGGGTATGGGATTTGTTTTAAAAATTTTCGCGGGTATGGGTCGGGTATGGGATTAGGTGATACCCGACCCGATTACCCGAAACCACATACCCGTTTACCCGAACTATATACCCGATTTTTTTTAATTTATACTTTTATTTTCCATTAACCCTTGTCTATTAGTGATTTACTTTAGTATGTTCATAATTTGAAAAAATAAATTTTCTTTTAGTATATGCATTTGATAATAGTATTTATATTTTGTATGTTGTAAATTATATGCATGTGAGTGTATAACTATTATAAAGTTATTATTAATTTATGATAAAACTTATATTTATGTAATGTACATTTTTAATTTATAATAGTTGCTGTATAAATAAAATAATATAACAATTACAATAGTAAAAAAATGTATTTAGAAATCCCAACATATATCTTTTAATAAACTAATGGGTAAACCCGATACCCGCGGGTATACCCGATACCCGACGGGTAATTACCCGACAAATACCCGACGGGTATTGGGTCGGGTATGGGACACGATTTTATAACCGGGTACGGGTATGGGATTACCAATACCCGACCCGAACCCGACCCATTGCCATCCCTAACTGTGAAGACAAATAGGACTCTAGAAACTGATATCTTATCTAACTGTTGTAGTGATGGTGCTGAGATTTAGAAGACTGTTGATTAAGAAATCTTTGAATTATTAAATAAAAACAATTGTATGGAAATACAATTGAAGGAAATGAAAGAAAGATATTTAACAATAAGCCTAAAGTTGGCAGAGGTGTGTGGTGAAAGACAACAACTTATAATGATCTACATCATGGGAAATATGTAAATTCAAGTTAGTTGTGTTCATAGGTTCATTCATGTTGTTACTATATAATACATTAACGTAACCCGTCCACCGGACGAGTATTAAACTAGTTAAAAATGGTGCCTCAATCTACTGTGCGACTTCTCTTGTGCATTTAAAATTTTGTCTTGTCTCTTTATTTAGTGGTCCAGAGATGGGATCAAATACAAACCTCAATATGTGTAAGAACTATAAGAACCAACCACTGTTAGACATGTGTCCTTCATTAAAAAAACTAGACAAGGGTATTTTAGACTTTATCACTCTATTTTTTGAATTTAATTAATTCCAAATTTTAATTATCCCCAATATTCATGCACTATTTCAAATCAAAATTTGAAAACATCCAACAACAGGCACTTTGTAAATCAGCACAATCTTCACAAATCGCAACAATAGGCACTTTGTTAATCAACACTTTGTTAATCAGCACAATCTCCGCCAACAACAGGCAATTTGTTAATCAGCACTTTGTAACAAATTATTACAACTATATGATTGTTTTAAACTAAGATAAAAGTCAATAAAGATAAGTACCAAGAATTCAAATAAAGAAATAAACAGGTAAATTAAAATAAAAACTTAAAATTAATTTTCCATTACGCAGTTAGCATGTGTATTTACATAAATTTAGTTTCCTGTTGTGCTTGTTATTCAAGTGCAGCAAAAAACAAATTTAATTCCCTGTTGTGCTTGTTTTTCAAGTGCTGCTAAAACATGTGCTACTTATTTTTTTCAGTATGTTTTTAATGTGTTGTTTACACACGTGCTGGTATGTTTCTAAAGTTCTGTTAGCACATGTGCTGATATGTTTTTAAAGTGTTGTTAGCATATGTGCTGGTATGTTTTTAAAGTGTTGTTAGCATATGTGCTGGTATGTTTTTAAAGTGTTGTTAATACACGTGTTGGTTAGTATTCAAAGTGCTGATTGAAATCACCTTCAAGCAGGATAAAATCTTATGGGAAGAATATTTAACAAATTTTATGAAATATCTCAATGGACAATTATATTGTAATTAACACATAATCAGCACATTATCAGCACAATTATAAAACAACTTTTGGTAACTTTTTTAAAAGTTACTTTTATAAATAAAAAAAGTATAGTAATATGGTACTCATATTAAAGATAAAAAAATACTTGATTTTATGGTATATTTAAAAAAAAAATAATGAAGTATATAAAAGTTATTTTAGTTTAAAAAACCTTGGTGGAATTTGTATTTAATTGAAAATGTCAAATGACTAGCAATTTTACATAATTACCCCTAACTTGTAAGTACTAATTTTTAATTATAAGGGTTTTATTTATAATCAACTATAACCTTTGATTTAAACTATCAATGGTTCAGATCTGTTCTTACGGTTCTTACAGTTAGCACTGTTTGTACAGGATCTCAACCCTAGTGGTCCACATGGCTCATTTATTGTGCAGCACTAAGTTGTACCCCAAGGAGTTTAAGTTGTACATTACATAAATGTGCAGCCGGTTTTTTTTGCCTGAAAATAGTCTTTCCAATTTGGAAAGACATGGAGGGGAGGGGAGGGATTTTTAACTCGGGAACACACCGTTAGTATTCATGCCTAAATATTCCAGCATATAGATTCAAGTGTTAATAGTGATGAACACCCACATGAATATCGTATGTATTAACCTCCACCGCCCCTATTTCATACCGTTTTCGAATCTACGAACTCTATTAGCCTCTTGTAATCAGCGATGACTATTTCTAAGCGGATTTAATCATCATATCATCACCATTAATTAAAAAAATCATCAGAATTTCTCATAACATTACATTCTAACAAATTATCCTAACAATATCACAAACACAAAGAATCATTCTTTTCTTTCTTTCAGTTTATGAGTCTGTTTCCCACAATCATTATCCTGTGCATATATCAATCACTATCATTCTTAAACAATCATTCCAAATTAATCAAATCATGAGAATATAACAAACAACACATTCTCTCATCCTAGTGTCTTATTATCTTAACAATATCACTCATAGTTTAACAATGGATCTATCCTCACGAGTCATCAGCACCTTACGCTAAATCGTTTTCTTTATTCATCATCTTCTTATGATTATAATTTACACAATTACTTCTTCATTAGCCCAGAATCAATCATACAGTAAAAACACCTACCTGGAATCAATTGGGGCCACAGAGTTGTAGGGATTAGAATGCGAGGGAAGAGAGAGAGAGAGAGTTTCTAAGACCAAGCGTACTGGGCGGTATCTCCCCCCAATCACGCCGATAAACGCCACCGCCACCGCCCCGCCGGCGTGTTCTTTCAAAATATCACCGACAGCGTGTTTTGAATCACGCTGAAGTTGCTGGAGTGTTTGATAATTTGACCAATGACTGGGCTTCTTTGTTTGGCGAATAACAAATTTTAATGGTTTATTTTATTTAAATTCTATTTTACACCCCTTTTAACATAATGCCCACATCCCTACTACATCCATTCTAGAAAACGCTCCATAATGCACCATTGCTGATTGCCTGATTGGGCTGACACATGGCGCAAAACGCCCAAGGGTGGGGTGTTAACCACTACACATGATCTAAGGGAGCAAGGAGCTGTCGTTGAAAGCTGGATTTTCAGGTGCAAGGTGCTGCCGTAAATTCTCAAGTGAAAGAGAGGTATTTCTCTGAAATGGAGGGTGACATTTTCTGATTTGACAGGGTTGTGCATAGAAAAGGAAGGGGGAATGTATGGGAGAAAGTAGCCGTCATATGTGGGGAAAGGTTTTTAGGGGTTTGGAGCACCAATAGCTTTTATATCTCTCTGATTGTGTCGCACACCTGTTGTGGAATCCAGCTGGCAGGTAAGTCAGCACAATCATTCCTAAGTGTGTGCGTCTGAGTAATGTATTTATGTGTGCGACTAAGAGGTGGCCCATAGACTAATAAGAGTGTGCGGTTCCTTTATTGGGCTCACTATCTTACCGGCCCACCAAGGGGGGTGTGTATATTGTGGCTGTGTATGTTAAAAGCATTTAACCAATTAATTACTAATTTCATATATATTATATTCATAACAAATTTCAAAATCATAAAATATGTATCAAACCAATTAACTAATACAAATAAATTTTATAGCAAAATTCTTTGTTCAGATATAGAATGTGCGGGAAGCCAGATATGTCACATGAAATGTTTAAGCTTTTTAACCATGCCCCAACCTCATTGAATTTAAAACTCTAGACACTTTGTGTTTGTATGTATGCTTCGAAATAACACCTGTTACTTTTGCTTTTGGAATTTAGTACGCATGTGGTAGTGAAATATAATTGATATTCTACGAACTTTACCTATGTATATTGATTGTTTGCGCATTTATTTTGTCTGACCCACACATTTAAAGCCTAACTTTAGAAAACATTGACCTAAAAACGGATATGATTTTTTGACAACCGAAGTGTGCACGTTTCGATTTTAGGCAATAACTGAACCGTATCGCACCATGCTCACCCCAAAAAGATAATATTACCACGTCTATTTTATTTGTTTTAGTTCTATTAATTCGCTAGATTATGCAAAAAGTCAAACATTAATCCTTTTCATTTCTTTTAGTTATATAAATAGCAACTTTAGTTGGTCTCACCTACCAAAAAGTTAGTTACTGTACTAGATTTACAAGTATATGCATTATGTACAAGCATGTAATCAACACAAACGACTGCATAGCCGATTTATTGTACCGTTTGTGCAACTGCTTCATGCTAAGATTGAATACTACAAGACCATTGCTCTTATTCATGTGGTGTTGACGGTAACTTTTTCTTGGTGGGGGCCTGAGTGAGCAGGGCCGTCTCAACCATTTTGTGGCCCAAAACGAAGTACAAAAATGAGGCTTTAAAAAATGGTTGAAAAATTTTAACTTCTAATTTACTAGTTAAGAATGAAAAACATACCTGTTGCACTCATAATTTTAACATCCGCACCATAGTCAAAACTATAAGGACTCCCATAGCTGTGATACCGTTCAGAATCTGTATCCGGAACCCATTCACAAACCTGTTCATAATTTAATGGCACAAACCTATTGCCTTGATAAAAGACTATTTGATAAAAACCCTCCTCCTTTATCCGGGCTTGGGACCGGCAAAATAAACTAAAAAGTTTATAGTTGGCGGAGTTAAAAATTTTTTTTATTTTTTATTTTCGTTTGTGTTAAGATATTTTTAGATTAAGTTTATTTTTCTAGCTTTATGAGAAGCAAATATTTTAATAAAACTTTCATAATCGGTATCTTCTAACAAATCACCTTCAATTGACAAAAGTGCTAACTCATTCAATCTATCTTGTGACATTGTAGATCTTAAATATTTTTTAAAATATATACCTAGCGGCCCAATCTTTTAAGCCCATACCGAATCACGCACTGTGTTTCCTTCCTGAGTTCCCAAGTATACCTAGCGGCCCAATCTTTTAAGCCTACTCCTTTGTTTATAAGCCCAAAATGGAATACAAGCTAAATAATTTTTTTTTGGCTGGAGGCCCTATAAAATATGTGGCCAAAAGCCCTAGCTTGAGTTAGCTGGCCCATGGGCCGGCCCGGGTAGTTAGCGCCTGATAACTCCGGAGTGACACAACAGCTAGAGAGAACACGACTTTGATTTTGAAGATGCGGCCGTAGAAGAAGTTAGAGAGAAAATGGCTTTGATTTTGATGATTCGGCCGTAGATGAAGTTCGAGAGAAAATGGAGAGATAGAAGGGAATTAGGGTTAGAATGTGATTGAAGGATATATAAAGGATCCGGATTTAGAAGATGGGTCGGGTATGCACCACGACATTTTTCATATCTCTATACTTACAACATGTGGCAAAATTGAAAGAGAGAATGACACTTGTCAAGAAAAAAAGGGAGGACTCTTGTATGGATAACAGTCTAACACATAAGCTCAAAAGGCTTTACTTATAGAGTTATAGTATTGATGGATAAAAGAAGTATGGGTTCAACCCAATATGAATATATATACGTGTGCATCGATATATATACGTGTGCATCGATATATGTGACATAATTCCATGATATTTTGAGTGACTTTTTGTGTTTTGTTTTGCATTCAAATAGTATTATTATTAGGAGGGGACCACACATAATGGTCGAAGGTTATTAAAAATATAATCAAAATGCATAGAACCTTCTAAACACGCTTTAAAAATAGCATAATTTTTTTAATCATAGTTAAAATTTTAATTAATGATAAGATTAAAAGAAAATCAAAATGTTCGCACCTCCGTAGATTATTCCAACCCAACCGAACCCGTTTCAACCTTACTAAAAAGATAACCATTTTTCTAACTCGTTACCCCACCCACCGAGAAATCATCATGCCCCTTGTACTAGATCAGCTCATAAACAAACTCATCAACCACTTTGACTTAACCTCTGGTCTTATATTTAAAAGTTTCTTAATGGTCCTTGTTATGTCAACATACCGTTTGAGAGTCCAATGCACTTGTATCATCGAAAACATTACTAGATCTAAGACCTTCTTCACTTGAACCATACATTCTTTGATGCTTTCATGAAAAAATCCTGTGTTATATCATGAATACCAAAAGTCAAAACCGGGTTGTTAAATCATGGGGTGACCAAATGTTGTTGACTGAAAGGAACTTACACAGATATCTAAACTTTGATTGCTATTTGCTGATTCAGTCATTTTATGCGCACGAGTTTTACTGCACTTTTTCTGAATGCTTTTGTTGAAAATTCATACGCTTGAGACCTTTCTCTGTTCTCGCATTTGTGCATGTTAAGTTGTTAACTGTAAATGTTGGCATCACCCAGAAGATCCTTTAGGATGTCATGGTTATAGCCTACGGGTGCCTGCAAAATTAAGTTGTAATACATAAGATATTTGGTTGTCACACTAAACTGAAACTTTTGATCTAAGATAATGAGAAAAATGCTTGATCTAATTGTTTTACAAAATCAAATCAGTTGGTAAAATTTTCAACTGAAATGGCCATGTTTTTAATGGAATTCCTGAAAATGAATCATCGAACAAACTCAATTAAAAAAATGGAAAAAAGAAAATGATCTACTGGCTAAGAAAAAAAAAACATATCCATTCAGCCTCCTCTGAATTGAACAAATTCTTGAATTTATCAAACAGAAAGCCAAGGTGATATAAATATTAACTGCATGTCTAATTAAAATAAAATTATTTAATAAACAAGTACCTGACGTTTATGTTGATGCATGCCATATGAGAGATTCGGGGCCAGTAGTGGGAGCCTCTTCCTGCACACCTTTCTTCCAATTTTGGGCAATCACGTATACTCAAACTCAAAAGTGAAGGTAACAGTGTTTCTGGTAGATGTGTTATCTTTGGGCAGTTGTAAAGGATGAGATGTTCAAGAGATGTGAGGTGTTGGAGTCCCGTTGAAAGCGATTCCAGTTCATCAAAATTGAATATGCACAGATATGTAAGAGATGAAGGAAGAAGATGGGAGAGTTGACTAAAGTTACTCACATGGGAGTCACCAATGAGACGTAGGTCATCAAGAGAAGCTGGAAAATTTGGAGGGCCCCATTCTGAGATAGGCCTTTTCAACCCCCCTATACTAAGGTCAACTAAATTGGGAGGCCAAAACCCTTCATGAATGGAAACACAAAAACTTGGACAGTTTACGATTACAAGTTTTGTTAATGAAGTGAGATTGGATAGTTTAAATGACTCAATGCTCGGACAATCTGTTATAGCGAGAAGGGTGAGGTGATTGAAGGTACTAAGATAAGTTATTGATTTCAGATTTGTCCACTCACTTATAAATATTTGTTCTAGCCTTGGCATGCTTGTGTTGTTGATCTCTTCCATTAGTTTCTTACAACCATGTATCGCAAGTGACTTGAGCTTCTCCGCCCCTCCTACTGTTCTTGCAAATGAAACAAGTGTAAGTGAACTACAATCTCTTATAACCAAATTCTCAATGCTATTTGGACAATAACAATGCTTCATACAATCACAATCCCTGATATTCAAACTTCTAAGAGAGAATAAGAGGTTGCTCCCAAAATTATCCTCTTCTTCTTCTTTCTCTGCTAAACTCACCAGATCTTTACATTCAGATACATGCAATTCCTTTAAATTTAAAAAGACCTTACTCATCTCTTCTTTTGATTCACACAAGTATCTTATTTCATTACAACAACATAAGTTTAGTTTTTCAACTGCCCCAAGATACTTTATAACATCTCTCCACACTTCGTTAGTTAGCCCTCCAATAGATTTTATTCTCAACTCCTTGACTAATTGAGTTGCCCGAAGCAAACTTCTCAACACGCCATCACCACACTCACTTATTACTAGAACCCTTAGTGAAGGTAATGCTTCCAATGAAATGCTAATCAAATTGGGACAATTTTCTATTTGAAGCTCTCGGAGGCACGGAAACATTGCATCTAAAGCCTCGTTATTGGTTGACCATACCTCCCACTTACGCATATCATCAAACCTTAGAATTTCAAGTGAAGGGAACCCAATGGAAGTCTTGGGTAACTCCGAACCTATGATTTTAATCTCATCCATGCCTTGAATAAATAACTCCTTAAGTGAAGGTAGATGCCCAAATGGTGGTAGAGATGTGCATTTTCTACAACCACGTATTGAGACATTAACCAACTTATGAAAAGATGGATCACCAACCCAATTTGAAAGCTTTATTCCCCCGTATGACACAATTGCAAGCTTTTTCAACCTATCTCTACTAGGCTCTAGCATATTGAGAACCTCCTTTTCAATTGGACCCCTTTGTGAACCATCAAACTCATCAACCCATTTCAGCTCTAATTCGGTAATATCTTTTAGAGATAAGTTCACCTCCGATCCACGTGTTATACTTTTCACTCTTTGCAATCCCTCAATGGAAATTATCCCATGCAGATTCTTAAATCGCTTAAGATCAGTTATTGCAAAGCCATCTTCTCCTCCGATGATGATCTTAGTGAGAGTATAAAGACTTTTCAACTCGCCAATCCCTAAGGGCAACGTATCCAAAAGTGGAGTATCTCTAATGTCAAAATGGCGTAACTTTTTAAGCTTTATGAAGCTTTTAGGCAGCTTAGTTAAATTACTACAACCAAAAATTATTAATGTTTGTAAATTATAAAGATTGCCTACACTCTCTGGTAACTCCTTTATCTTAGTCTTGGATAAATTAAGATACCGCAAGTGCTTCAGACTACCAATGAACTCTGGTACCTCATCTATCTCAAAACCACTCAAAGAAAGAACCCTTAATAGTGTTAACTCAGGAAGTAAGTCAACCAAAATTTTGGTGGATAAGTAAAACCACGGCCAATTATATTTGACATATACTGCTAATAACGTTCTCAAGCTTCTTGCTCTTTTAAATGCCTCAAACTTATTGTAACTCACATAAGTCTCTCAAATAAACGACATATAGCGGTACTTTGACAAAGCTTCCTTCGGTATATCCATGTGATTATTAAACCTTAGAAAATGTTCTCCAGCAACAAAGGTGGCCAAATCATTCATCAGGTCATGCATCATAAATAATGATTCCTCATTAGGTGCATGTTGAAAAAATGACCTTGATAACAAAATTTCAAAATATTCATGGCCTAAGCGTTCTAGTGACTTGGTAGCGTTGGATTGGTTTAAAAACCCTTCTGCCATCCACAACAGGACCAACTCCTCTTTGGCAAACAAAAAGTCCTTAGGGAACAAGGAGCAATATGCAAATAACTGCTTCAAGTCTGCAGAAAGATCATGGTAGCTTAGCCTGAGAGCTGGAACAATCTTATCATCATTTTCTAAATTCCATATCTCACTATGCAACACCTCTTGCCACTCTTCTCCGTTTGTCCTTGCTCTCAATAGCCTCCCGATTGCCTTCAAAGCCAAAGGCAAACCAGCACACTTTTTCACAATAGCTTCACCATGTGGTTTAAGTGTCATGTGCGAGTTGAAGTTCTCTACTCCTAATGCATTTAGTGCAAATAAAGATAAAGCATCTGCATGCGGCAAACTCTTGAGGCGATCCAGATGATCAAAACCTAGCTTTATGAGCAATTCTTCTTTACGGGTTGTCATGATTATCCTACTTCCAGGAGCACATGAATGAAATGGACGCACTAGGTTTTCCCAATCGTTTTCGTTTTCATGCCACACATCATCGAGAACAAGTAGAAATCGTTTGTTCTTAAGTTGATTTGTAAGAGCCATATGAAGCTGATTCAAATTTTCAAAATTCTTGTTTTCCTTAGACACATCTTGAAACATGGTTTTGCTTATCTTAAAGATATCAAAATCATCAGAAACACAAATCCATACGTGGAGTTCAAAGTGACTCTGCACCATAGTATCATTATACAAAAGTCTAGCTAGGGTGGTTTTTCCTACCCCACCCATACCAACTATGGGTAAGATGCTAAAGTTTTCCTTAGATGACCCATCATCCCCTAACAACTTGTTCAACAATTTCTCTTTCTCAACTTCTCTTCCTATAACAATAGACCGATCTGGCAAAGAGGTTTCGTTTGTTCTACTAGTATTTTTTGGCTTTTCATCTTTCACAATCAAACCTAGATCAGACTTTTGTTTTTCTAGATGTTGTAACTGCGTGTTAATACTATCTAACTTGGGAGACAACCTATGAGTCAGTGAGAAATTTGTGCAGCAAGTTGGGATGAGCTTTCTTACCTTGCTGGTGGTTGCTCCAGGTTCCTGGGTCAGCTCACGATTCATTGCTTCGGTAGCCAAATCGTCAAGCACGTCATCAATATCGTAAGCCAAATGCTGGAGATTAGTCAGCCATCGTTTGACAGTTCTATCTGTCACTTCCTTCTGAGAGGCATCATGAAGTAGATCTTGGATCCTGGACAACGTGCTCTTCAATTCCTTCAGCTCCTTGTGAATTCCCTGAGAGCGAATAATTGGCTTCAAGGCTTCATCAGTCAGCTTCTCAAAAATGACTTTGACAAGTTCAATAGCAACAGTTTCAGCCATTGTTTACAGCAGTTACTTGAACTGGGAGCTGTGTATGTTTATGTATGACAGGGAATTAGAGATCTTAATGAAATGATTAAGTGCACAGAAACAACGATTGCTACCTTCTTTATAGTGATTTTTGTAATTTTTAGATTTTTTTTTAAAATCAAGTGAGCTATAATAATGTAATATTCTGGCCGGCAGCCGGTAGATAAGGATTTTAGGTACTAGGTGTATTTTCATAATATTTGATGGAAGACACTGACGAAGGCTATATTTGGTTGTATACTTATAAATTAGTATTTATGAAAATATGAGGGTGACATATAACTGCTACAATTACTTAATAATAAAGGGTGACTACTGACTGGCTTTTGGGGAATCCAATGGTTGCAGAATTTAATAAGCAAATGGATTTGGTTTTTGTTAAATGAATGACGGATCAAAGTGATTTTTGGTTGAAACTTGGAACCAGAAATTTTTCGTCCGGGGTTAAAACCGGTCAGACCACGTTTCGTTGACATAATAATGAGTCAAAAAAGATAGCTACAGTAGATAGTCAAAGTTGATCCTTGAAAAGATGATACAGGCAAATACATGCATGCATGAGTTATTATATAATACTCTAATTTGTATCATTTCTAGGCTATGAAGGTTGTACCTTCTGCTTAACTGGTGTTTCTTTGAAAGAAACATTGCTTTTCTTTTACAACTCATACCCTCAAACTCACGCATACACGTCTACAGAGTCAGGACGGCGTCGCGAGAGAGAGAGAAGCAGGATAAAGAGAGAGACCGATGAAAGGGAGAGGAAGTCGGCCACCCCAACTTGACGATGACGAAGGGGGTGATAGCGGCGGCTTATGGCTGAACAGACTGGCAGCGATGGCGGCTAGGGTTCCAGTTTAGGGGTTTTGAAACCAGATCAACGCTGCTTATTAGGGTTCACCACGAATTCATCTCACCTATTAGGTATGAATTTTACCGTCTTTTGTTATTGATTGTGGTATACTCTGTTGTCTGGATTTGGCAGTATCTTTTGTTATTGAAAGCAAGTCTAAGTTTGTTGAAAATTAGGGTTACAGAGTTTAGTTTAATTTGGTGATTTATAGAAGCATTTGTAGTGAAATTTAAGTAAAATTAGGAACAAAATATATGTTTCAAACTCTCAATTTGATTGAAACTGATAAGAGATTTATTGCAGCTTCATATGATTGTTTAGTGGTGGCTATGTATAGTTTTTCAAAGAGTGATAATTTATATTTGATAAATTGTGTGCTTCACATATTCGGTATGTTTCAATATTCAACTGATTCAAATTTTGAGTTTACATATACTTGCAAAACTGGAAGCATATGGTTCATCACTGTAAATGATGACATTTGTTATGCTACTTGAGTATAATGGAGGAATGGCAGCCAACGTACAAGCTAAAATATACCTTCCTACTTCCGTGATGGATCCAAACAAGTAGAATGTTATGTGGGACCCATATCATGATGACCAAAATCAGGGCTTCAAAGGGTCCGAACAAGGGTTCATTTCATGTGATGGTTTCGATCAGATCGGCGACAATAAAGGCGGTAAGCTGGTAACTGATGATTGGGGGGCTTCTCGTGGCAATGAGTTTTGGCTTGACACCGTCGACTCACGATAAGTTCAGGTCACATCTCCGATGAATCAATATCGCACCGATCAACTCTGCCTTGGCAGCACACGGTACTGATACTGATATGTTATTCTTTCTTTCGAGCATACGATGCTTGTATGCATACAAATGTGTAAATTGAATAAAAGCATATGTTTGTGTGTTTTGGGTTTTGTGAATAGCCAATAGAGGCAGAGATGGTTGTCGTTGTAGGCGGACTTCTGGCCTTCTATGGCGGCAGCGTTGACGATGGTCGTTTTCCTATTGACGTTTCGTTTGTTACTTTCTATCGCCGACGATCTTTTGGCCGTCTATGGTGGCGGCGGTGATGATCGATACTGTTATTTAATTTAAACCTTTGGTGGTAGCCTCTCGGTGGTCGTCGGTTTAAGTTGATTTGATGCTTTACGAGTTGTGCTTCTTAGGTTGTTCGTCGGTTACCACCTGGTTTAAGTAGTAACCGTGTGTTGCTCACCATTTGAGTTGGTATCTTACATGTGGTCGTTTCGTCGGGAACTTGCACGGTGAAGACCAGTTCTGTTCTGGAATGTGAGCCATATGTCATAGCCTCTTTGTGACAAGCAATTTAAGTTGGTCTGATGATGCTTGCTATTCTTGAAGGATGATGTCGTATGGCATTGAATGGCCATTGCTATGATGATGATGATGATGATGATGATGGCTCATCTGAGGTGTTTTTGGTTGTGCAGTCGGTTTATGTTGGTTGGTTGATGGTGTGGCAAACTGGCAACATTGTTGACTATGATGAAAATTTCTTAGCTGGGGTACTGTATGATGGCCTGATAAGCCCTTGAGCCAGCGGTAATTCTAAGCCAAACTATTTTTCTAACTTTTTATAAATATCATTTATGAATTGTTGTTGAGAAGTGTTCTAATATCTATCCAAAACTCTCCCTGGAGGTATGAAGTCTTTACCTTTTTATCAGTTTATATAAATTTGCTTTTTTATTCTAATGGTAGAACCAAACACAAGTTCACCTCTGAACACCCAAGCTTCAGCACTTTGGAGTAATCAAGAAGGTGGTTACATCATCATTTATTGAAAGTCATCTTGCATTCATGACATCATTTTATATTGAAACTAGAGTAAATTGCGGTTTTGGTCCCTGTGGTTTATTGGCCATTGCAATATTTTACAATTTTGAAAAGTCTTGCAATTTTGATACTAATTACGTAGGGTTATAGAGAGGTTATGCATAGACGTTGCCATGAATGGAAGATCAAGGAGGAAACAATGCATCGTAGCTTATCAGTGTTCGTTTTCTCCTCCTATTGTGGTGGTGCAGGTACCGGTGAAGACTTGGTGTATAACTTATTACATAATAAATGTGAGTAAACCTTAAAAGTCATTTTTCTTTACTTGCTAAAATACAACCAACTTATAAATACCCATATACTATATATATATATATATATATATATATATATATATATATATATATATATATATATATTACAGAGTTCCTTCAACTATAATGCTATTAAAGGCCTATTCCTTTTTTTAGTTGTGGTGGGTATTGATTGGTGTAGTTGATAGCAAGGTTTAAAAAGGCTAAAACGGGCATCAAGGCGTTTTCCCTTAGCCTCACGAGGCGTAAGCCTCGAGGCAGGTCGAGGCGTAAGCCTCAAACATTATTAAAAAAATTAAAAAAATATATATATCTCTCACAAAAATCACAAATTAACATAAAACAAACATCTTAAATAGAAAATATTTCAACAAATAACATAAAACAAACATCATAAATAGAAAAAAAAAATAGCCTCAGGCTTCAGCAAGAAAATTCAGCAACAAAACATAACAAAAAAATCTAAGAAAAACCTAATTAAAACAAAAAAAAAATGGCCTCAGGCTTCAGCAACAAAACTGTTAAAAAATATAATCCTATATTCTTCTTTTCAATTCAATATCTAATATATATCCTTTTCTTTTTTCTATGTCCCGACTCCCGAGGTCCTTTATTTGTAATATTATAAAGAAGGCATGCCCCTTGAGTTCCTTGCTTCAAGGTTTTTGTTCCAGTTTCTTCCTTCAAGGCAAGCATGCCCTGAGTTCCCCTTTTCTCAAGAAGTTCTCGTTTCCTTTCAAGAGGCTTTGGTTCTATAAAAGAGTGGGGTTTCTCATGGTTCAGTCAACCGAAAATATATACACGCATACACTCTCTGTCTTGCTTCTGCTATTGCCTTCTTCAGAGTCCTCTGTTCCTGTGTACGTGATTCTGTGTCTTCTATTAGGGTTTTTTTTTTAACCTACAGATGTTTTTTAAGTGAAGTATTGGGCTGGACCACAAATTAAGCCCAATAAACACTAAATGGGTCCAAAAACAAAGTCCAGAAAACTAAAAAATGTTCAATTTTCACAAGTCTGGTGAGGCTTAAGCCTCACCGCCTCGCCTCACCGCCTCGGACCGCCTCGGGCCGCCTCAGATGACTGAGGCCTAGGTTTCAGTTTACCCTTATGAGGCTAAGCCTTTACTGCGTTTTTCCACCGCCTCAGCTGAGGCGTACGCCTCAAGGCGCGCCTCAGACCGCCTTTTTAAACAATGGTTGATAGGATTTCCTTTCTTTGAATCACAAGCAAAATGGATTGCTCAGCTGTTGTCTTGCAAGAGAAGTTTGCTATCAAGAGATGAAATCCATTGAAGATTTCTATAAATTTAGAGAGTCTGCTGTATGTAATTCCTAGGCATAATACGCATGATATAGCCGATTTTTAGGTAACCAAGTTCGTACTCCATATGCATACCAAGAGATGAATTTTTCTGATAAGTATGTCATAGATTGGGTTTTTTAGTAAAACCAAAAAAATACATTATTATTATTATTTTATTTTATTTTATTTTTAATAAGGTCATCTAAACTGATGCTGAACCTTCAGGTATGTGGGAGACTCATAATGATTTACTTTTTCATAAGAATGAGCCAACCTTTCGATAACATTAATATGGATGACATCTTGGCTCAGTTATTTTAATTTTAAACAATCAAAAACAGGACCAAACATCAAACTTTATCTAGAATACTTGGAGAAATCCCCCCAATAGTTGTTTTTTGTAGGTTGTATGTCTGGTTGTCTATTTGTTTTGATTTTTGCCTCTTTAGCTTGTATGTTTCCAGCTGCGTGCTAGCTGTTTTAATGTGATTATTTGTTGTTGGTGAAAAAAAAATTGATGCCAAACCTTGAAATGGTTGTAAAACCTCTTTTGAATTATATGCAGAGGTGCTTCAATTTAACTCAAATTACTCATTTACAATACAATTGCTCTATGGCTCTACACGGCTCTGAGGTAGCCTTGCTATTATAGTAGGTCAAAATGTTACGTGTGTATTAATGATAAGTCTTGCTCATCGTATAAAGCTATGTTTGATAGATCAATATACTTCGAGTCAATTTCGTGGCCCGCGGCGCAACGCGCGCGGGTCCGTTTTCTAGTTGTACTCTAACCTCTTATCATCAACGGTCTTTAGGTAGTTACTTTTAAGGTAGAATAACTTGTGTATGTCTTAGCTCTTAACAAGTCATGTTTGAATCCTTCCAAGCGAAATACAAAACTTTATCTTGAATAAAACGGCGATAGAGAAACCTAATAACAACAAGCAGAAACAATCGGTGACGGTTCGACACGGTAGATGGTCGAGTCAGTTAACGGTCATAACCGATTTGAGTCAAACTGTAACGAGTTCTCGTGTGTTAAAAAGGACGGACCAAGTTGAGTTGACTAGAAACTTGTTTTCCATTTTTATAAACTTGCACTACAATTATAATCCAGAAACGAAAACAAACAAGTTTTTAAAAATAATAATCTGAGTATTAAAATAATCAAGAAACGAAAACAAATAAGTTTTTAAAAATAAGCTACAGACTAATTTCACTCTAATTGACCCATACACTTTTTATCTGTATCTTTTTTATTTAACACATATAACGTAAATCACAATCGAAATCATTTCATATTATATGACACTGGCTTTCTTTTGGCTTCACAAAGATAACCATATAACGATTGCAACCAGTGTTTATAGTGATTAGTGCAATTATTATGTGGTCAAAGTTTTTTTCATTTTTTATATTATCGTGCATGTTCTGGCCGGCAATTATTAGTAGGTAATATTCATTAAAAATAATCACTTGTGTATTTTCATAATATTTGATGTGTTACAATGAGAGGGTAATATTTGGTTGTATCCTCATGGACCTCATATAATGGTTATAGTACAAAAAATTACTGTTAAAATATCCGGTGGTTATGAAAAGAATAAGATGTAAATCCAAGGGGTGCAGAATGGAATAAGCAAAGGAACATGGTATTTATTATGGATAATCATGTGGACGTATTAGGTAGTTAGGCTACGGGGTGTGGGGTGTGTCCCCTGCCCGTCGAGACCCAGCATGGACCAGCAGCACTGCCCTCTTGGCCCGTCCCCGTAATCTTCGTCCTACCATACATACATACATACATACATACATACATAAAGGGGCGTATCTACCTTATGCCCAAGGTGGGCGAGCGCACCCCTTAAAAAAAAAGATTAAGTGCTAAATTCTCGGTAAAATCTCGACCGCACCTTTGAAAATTTTCGTCCTCACCCCTTGGAAAATCTCGACTGCACTCCTTGAATTTTTTTTTTTTTTAAAATACAACCTAATTAACTTTCTCTTAACTTTTAGCCTAATAAACACTCCATAACCCAGCCCAACCCAATTAATAATATAATCTGAACTAAAATATAATAACCCAACCCACCGCCCTTTCCCCTTCTCTCGTCCCGCTCTTTGTTTTGTGATCTCAGGCCCACGACAACAACAACAACGCACAACAGGTCTTCATCAGGCAGCAGCAACAGCTTTGGATTCCGCCGAGAATAGTAAATTATGGCCACCAAACTCACGAAAACAACATTTTCATCACTCTTTCCGGGTATGGTTCAATTATTTAGTTGTTTTCTTGGAGAAATAAAATTGTTTAAATGTTTGAAATTTTAGTTGTTTTGTTGTTTTTTGAAACTTTAGTTGGCTGATTTTGTTGTTTTTTGAAACTTTAGTTGGCTGATTTTGTTGTTTTAGTTAAAGTTTAGTATGTTTAAATGGTTAGTTACAAGGAATCAACAATTAAAACTGGGGCTTGATTTTAAAGTTAAAAATTATGAAGTCTGGTGATGATTGTTTAAGTGTATAGTGTTAAGAATTAGTTGTATATGTTATATAGAGAAATACTTGCTTAGAAAAGTAGCTCTAAATAATGTTTGTATAAATTTTAAAAAATAAAAACCAGTAGGGCGACATTTTAAATATGTTTGTAACGACGTTTGACATGTTTTTGATGATTATATAAATTTTAGCTTGATATTCTTTTGTTTTACATGACCCGACCCGAACCGAACCGACCCGATAAGGCCCGATATGAACTTAAATTTTTTTCATATACCTAAGGGCCTAAAATGTTTAAAAATATTCCGCACCCCCATGAAAAAAATCATAGGTCCGCCACTGTATATGTATAGTGAAAGTTTAATGTACCATATGCATTATCGTATGAGCGTACGAGATTTGAAGTCCGCACGTCATAAACTCCATAAATGAAATCCCGCATGTTGTAAAGTTTTAAAACCCGCAAATTGAGAAAACTAAAAAACGCATGGTGAAAATGCAAAAAATCGCATGTTGTATTAAAAAAAATCGCATGTTATGAGCAAAAAGCCGCATGTTGTAACTCAATCTCATACGCATCGTACGTTAAAAAAAATTGCACGTTAACCAACCCATATATATATATATATATATATAGGGGATGGATCATGAGAAAACTAGTTTAAATGAGAAAAACAAAAAACTAACCAAAAAAGCCTAAAAAAAACCTAAAAACATACCAAATTTTTTTTTTTTTACAAATTTTTATAGAAAAATCGCTACTTTTTATGTATGGAAAAAAATTTTCAAAAAAAAAAAAAAAACATAAAGCTTAAACCACTTAACCCACCCCCCACCGACACCTAAACCCCCCACCCCCACCCCCCAAAAACCTAAATTCACCCTCCCACCAAAAGCCTAACCCCCCCCCCCCCACCCCCCAAAAACCTAAACCCCCCCACCTCCACCCTCCAGAAAACCTAAAACTAAACCCTAAACATAAACCCGAAAAAAACCTAAACCCCCCACCCCCAAAAACCTAAACCCCCTCCCCCCACACCCAAAAACCTAATCCTAAACCTCCAAAAAAAACTAACCCTAAAATCTAAACTAGACTCAAAAAGCTAATTATAAGCTTGTAATGCAATTGTAGTACATGTTATATTGCACATGTGCACTACTATAATAATAGTATTGAAAACAAGACGACACCATAAATCTTTTTTTACATTAAAAATATGCTCGAATATACTTGTTACACCCTAGAATTTAAACCCTTGATTTTAAATAAAATATAGTTAAGTACATGTCTTTCATTTACAAAATTCCATAATAACCATGACCCTAGTCGAGGGATGACCAAGATACAAAATTTGTCAACTGTTTAAAATGTATTAACAACCATACACAAGACTACAAAAGATCTAAAACGTTGCGGAAGCTTCAAAATAGAGTGTTCGGTTCTTAGTCATGTCACTTGATCTTCACCCGTAAGACTTGTCGATTTACCTATGGTCAAAACCAGTTAAAACATTAGTTTTGACATTAACGTATACTATAAACACAAGTTTGAACATTACATTTATATAACAAAAACAAAAACAAGTTTCCTGGATCCACCGTAAATTACGGTATCACCGTAATTTACGGTGATCCTTGATCTTTCCTGATCACCGTAAATCAGTACATAATTACCGTAACAAGTCTGGCCTACACCGTAAATTACGGTATCACCGTAATTTACGGTAGGTCCTGGAAATCTATGTCTTGATTTGTTAGTTCATTTCCTTCAAAACCAATTTCGGAATTTGCCTTGCAAACCACCCATTTCATCTAAAACTAGTATTTCTAGCCTGGAATAAACATTAGCCAATAGCATAGAACAATCTAACATATTTCCGGAATATAATTTATGTTTTACTCGATTAATTGACCCGTTCGGCTCGTCTAAGGAAAACCTCCTATATAACGACTACCAACGCGCACCATCCGAACTTAAATCATCAATCAATATAACGACTTCAAGGCTTACTTCCAAACAATTCTTATGCAATTTCAATCACATATTTAAATCATCCGACAAAATAAATGTAACGGAACAAGTTACATACCTTAGCGTACACCCTTCAACCGCGAATCAACACCGGCTTGTCCACTAGTCGTTCCGGTATCTTTTCCTATAGAGTTCCATTCAAAACATGTTTAGAACTCTCTTTAGACCTCACTTCGCATAATATACCGAAATATCACAATTATGCGTTAAAGCTTTAAATTTCTATTTCTAAGCCCTCTTTGAGGCATTTTCACAAACACCTTAAGGGCAGATTTATCACAAGTTTATATGACATGTTTCTAGTTCATCATTTAACTCTAATTTCACTCAAATCAACAATTTACATGATTGTTAGCTTCTAGATTTCTGAATTTACTTCCAAATCGTCAAATTACACAAAATCAACAATCTACTTCTTAATGTTCATCATTATCATATAAAACCCACAACCCACCTTCAAGGTGTTCATGGGACTTCATGAATTTGGTCATGATTTCACATGTAGTTGGCTAGGGTTTCGCTTCTAAACACCACATAAACTCTAATCTAACTACATAACCCACATGCAACCTCTAATTCCAGATTTTACAAAATCATGAGAAATTCAAGTAGAGAGATTTCATCAGATTTTACATACCTTAGAATCCTCTTGTGATGAGGATTAATAATCTGTACTCGGATTTTGATTTGGAACAAGATTTAACCTTCAATTTGAGAGTTCTAGTGATTTTAGGTTTTGTTGAAGGTAAATGTCGCCCCCATGTAGTTCTGGTCGACCAGAGTTCTAAAGTGGGGGTGTTTGGCTTGTGTTTATTTGTTAATTATAATTCAAGTTTCAATTTTGACATCTTAAACCCCTCTACTTTGACAAACATTGATTTTTAATTACTTTTAACCCCATTTTAGGTTATTTCTAGAGAATTTACTAATTAGGTTAAAATTCCTAGTTAGTAAATTCCCATTTATTTAAACCTTACTAATTTCAGTTTAAGGTTTTTACATTTTTCGGGGTGTTACAAGTCCACCCCCCTTAAAAAGGGTTTCGTCCTCGAAACCGCAATACGTACCAAATAAAGTAGGGTGAAGACGTCGCATCTCCTCTTCGGACTCCCATGTAGTGTCCGAACCCTTCCTATGCTCCCATTTGACTTTGACTTGATCGATTTGTTTATTTCGTAAACGTTTGACCTTTCTGTCTAAAATTTCAACCGGTCTCACCACATAATTTAGACTATTATCCACTTCGATATCATCGTAATGGATATAGGTCGTTTCGTCAGCTAGGCACTTTCTTAATTGAGATACGTGAAACGTGCCATGGATCCCACTTAGCTCCTCCGGTAGTTCAAGACGGTAAGCTACCTTGCCAACTCTCCCGATAATTTTAAATGGCCCGATAAACCTTGGGCTTAACTTCCCCTTCTTTCTAAATCTAATAACGCCTTTCCATGGGGACACTTTTAACATGACCATGTCACCCACTTGAAATTCAATTGGCCTTTTCCTTTTATCTACATACGCCTTTTGCCTGTCTTGAGCCGCTTTCAAGTGTGCCCGAACTTTATCGATCTTTTCGTTCGTTGCTCTTACTATGTCTTGATGGGCGAGTTCACGTGGACCCACTTCACCCCAACAAACCGGGGTTCGACACTTCCTACCGTAAAGCAGTTCGTATGGTGCCATTTTAATACTAGATTGGTAACTGTTGTTATACGAAAACTCGACTAACGGTAGGTGAACATCCCAACAGCCTCCAAAGTCGATTATACACGCCCGTAGCATATCTCCCAATATTTGTATCGTTCTTTCACTTTGTCCATCCGTTTGGGGATGGTACGCAGTGCTAATGTACAACTTGGTCCCCATTTGTTCTTGGAAATCACGCCAGAAATTCGAAGTAAACCGGGTATCCCTATCGGACACAATGGACACCGGCACTCCATGACGTGCTATGATTTCATTGGTATAGACTTCTGACATCTTTTCTGACGTATAAGTCTCACGAATCGGAATGAAGTGAGCACTTTTCGTCAATCTATCCACCACTACCCATATTGCATCAAAACCACGATTCGTCTTAGGCAACTTGGTTAACAGGTCCATTGTAATATGTTCCCATTTCCAAACCGGAATTTCTAACGGTTGGAGTTTGCCATAGGGTTTCTGATGCTCCGCCTTGACTTGTAAGCATGTCAAGCATTTTTCCACATACTTCGCCACATCCCTTTTCATTCCGGGCCACCAATAATTTTGTTTCAAATCATTGTACATCTTGGTCGCACCCGGATGAATTGAATAACGGGATTTATGAGCTTCATCAAGTAGAAGCGCCTTTACTCCACAGGTATGTGGGACCCATATCCTTCCGGATCGAGTCTTCAACCCATGATTCCCATCCGTCAAATCTTTCAATTGTCCAATTATTCTTTCTTTCTTCCAATTTTCTTCTTTCACCGCTTCTAACTGCGCTTCTCGAATTCGTTCAAGTATACCCGAGGTCACCACGAGTTGCATTGACCTCACTCGTATTGGGACATAGTCCGCTTTTCGACTTAGAGCGTCCGCTACCACGTTTGCTTTTCCGGGGTGATAATGTATCTCACAGTCGTAGTCCTTCACCGTCTCTAGCCATCGCCTTTGCCGCATGTTCAACTCCTTCTGATCGAAGAAGTACTTCAAACTTTTGTGATCGGTGAATATGGTGCACTTTACCCCATACAAATAATGTCTCCATATTTTTAATGCAAATACTACCGCTGCCAATTCGAGATCGTGCGTGGGGTATTTCTTCTCGTGCATCTTCAATTGTCTCGAGGCATAGGCTATTACCTTGCCCCGTTGCATCAACACGCAACCGAGCCCCGATAACGAAGCATCCGAATAAACCACCATGTCTTCGACTCCGTTCGGCAATGTCAGTACCGGAGCTTGAGTTAATCTTTCTTTTAGCGTCTGAAACGCTTTTTCTTGATCGAATCCCCAAACAAACTTTGCTTTCTTTTGGGTTAGCTTTGTTAGTGGCGATGCAATCTTGGAGAAATCTTGAATGAATCTCCTATAATATCCCGCAAGTCCCAAAAAGCTTCTAATTTCCGAAGGGTTCTTCGGGGGATTCCATTTTGACACTGCCTCTATCTTTGTCGGATCCACCAAAACTCCGTCGGCATTTATGACATGGCCGAGAAATTGTACCTCTCGTAACCAAAAGGCACATTTAGAAAATTTTGCATAAAGCTTCTCTCGTCTAAGTGTCTCTAACACTTCTTGCAAGTGGCGCGCGTGTTCAGCTTCACTTTTCGAATACACCAAGATATCATCGATAAACACGATGACCGACTTATCTAACATTGGCTTGCAAACCCGGTTCATGAGGTCCATGAAAGCTGCGGGCGCATTTGTTAGGCCAAATGACATCACGAGAAATTCGTAATGTCCGTATCTTGTGCGGAAAGCCGTCTTCGGCACATCTTCTTCTTTGACCTTCAGTTGATGATACCCCGATCTAAGGTCAATTTTGGAAAACCAATTCGCACCTTGTAGTTGGTCGAATAAATCATCTATCCTCGGGAGCGGGTATCGATTCTTTATCGTGAGTTTGTTCAACTCCCGGTAATCAATACACATACGCATACTCCCGTCTTTCTTCCTCACGAACAATACCGGTGCGCCCCAAGGAGACACACTCGGCCTTATGAATCCCTTGTCAAGCAGGTCTTGGATTTGGGACATTAACTCTTGTAGTTCCGACGGTGCAAGTCGGTACGGGGCTTTTGCCACAGGTTTCGCGCCCGGAATCAATTCGATCCCGAACTCTACTTCCCGTTCAGGCGGTATCCCCGGTAAATCTTCCGGAAAAACATCTCCGTAATCTCGTACTACCGGTACATCTCCAATCTTCCGTGATTCTTTCTCGGCCTCATTTGCATAAATTATGAATGCCTTGCATCCTCGCTTCATGAGCTTGTGAGCTTTCAACATCGAACATACTATGGGGTTGCCTCGTTTTTCGCCGTAAATGGTGACGTGTTTTCCGCTCGGAGATGTTAGTTTTATCTCTTTGCGAAAACACACGACCTTTGCATGGTATTGAGATAGCCAATCCATCCCCACGACCACTTGGAATTCTCCCATTGACATCGGAATTAGGTTTATCAAATATTCTTCATCATCGATGCTCAGTTTACAATTTTCACATACATCACAAACAATAAAGCTTTTGTTATTACCTATCTCTACTTCTAAAGGCGCAGGTAATTTCGTTAGAATAAATGAAGGATGTCGAATAAATCCATATGAAACAAAGGATTTATTCGCACCCGTATCAAATAACACGTGTGCGGGAATTGAATTTACAGCAAATATACCTGAGACCACATCAGGTTCAATCTTCGCTTCTGTGGCAGTTAGTTGGAAAGATCTTGCCTTTGCTTTCGGGGCTTCATCCTTCGATTCTTGCCCATCTTTCTTTCCAACCAGTTCCGGGCACTCCGACTTCTTGTGACCCGTTCGATAACAGTTGTAACAAACCGTCACTTTCTCCGGGCATGACATAGCCATATGTCCCTTTTTCTTGCATATGGGACATGGCTTGTCCTTGTAACGACATTCGCCCTTATGATTTTTCCCACAAATTTTGCAACCCGGTGTACTACCTTTAGCATCCGACCTCTTTGCTGTTTCATTCGTTCTTGCTTTCTTGGTAGGGCTTGGACTCACATCTTGTGCCCTTCGTTCACCCCGTTCTATACTCTTCTTCAATTCAATCTCCCTTTCCCGAGCAGCATTGACAATCTCGGTGAGGGTCTCATACTTCGAAGGGGTTATGAACTCTCTATATTCCGCACTTAGCATATTATGATAATAATAGACCTTTTGCTCTTCGTTCGTTATCAAATCATCACAGAACTTCATTTTGTCCATAAACATTCCCGTGATCTTGTCTATGGATTCACCTTTGTGTCTGAGTTGCATGAACTCTTCCTTGATCTTGTTTATGACCGCTTTGGGGCTATGGTGTTTAAGAAACGGCGTCTTAAACTCCTCCCAAGACATGGCCTTAGCCGCTTCACTTCCAATCTCCTTCTTTTTGTTGTCCCACCAATCTTTCGCTTGATTCCTTAGTTGACCCGTACCAAAGGCTACGTAGTCTTCTTCGTCACAATGGGTTCTCTCGAATACCCCTTCAATGTCACTTAGCCATCGTTGGCACACTATTGGGTCAACCTCCCCATTATATATTGGTGGTTTACAAGCCATGAATTCCTTGTATGAACAAGGCTTTCTTCCTCCACGCTTTTCCTTTACTGCATTTGAATCATCTTCCAGTTTCTTGATTCTATCTTCTACTATTGATAAAACCGTGTCTTGGATTTTATCAATAAAGTCCGACAAACTGTTTTCGATCGCCTTTCCAACCTCTTCGGCAATCACTTCCCTCACTTGTTCGGTGACTCTTGGCACCGCATTATCATTGTCTCCATCAGCCATCTCGATTTCTGAAATGTTTACATAGATTGTTAAGCATTCTATTTATAACACATGCTTTATTTGTTTTGATTTAATCAAGTTCGTAACTTGATTTAATCATTCTTGTTTTAACTCAATCAAGTTCATAACTTGATTTGATCATTCATGTTTCTATTCAATCAAGTCCGTAACTTGATTTGATCATTCATGTTTCTATTTAATCAAGTCCGTAACTTGATTTGATCATTCATGTTTCTATTTAATCAAGTCCGTAACTTGATTTGATCATTCATGTTTCTATTTAATCAAGTCCGTAACTTGATTTAATCATTCATGTTTCTATTTAATCAAGTCCGTAACTTGATTTGATCATTCATGTTTCTATTTAATCAAGTCCGTAACTTGATTTGATCATTCATGTTTCGTGCATTTCTTGCTTTTTGAGTGAGCTTACACACTATTTTCATACATATTGTCCATTTCTCATTTTATTCGTAGTACATAATTTATTACAAAACAAGTTAGTTCTTACCGGACGATCGATCAAGCTTGAACCGAACACTTATTGACAACCTTGAGCTCTGATTACCAACTTGTTACACCCTAGAATTTAAACCCTTGATTTTAAATAAAATATAGTTAAGTACATGTCTTTCATTTACAAAATTCCATAATAACCATGACCCTAGTCGAGGGATGACCAAGATACAAAATTTGTCAACTGTTTAAAATGTATTAACAACCATACACAAGACTACAAAAGATCTAAAACGTTGCGGAAGCTTCAAAATAGAGTGTTCGGTTCTTAGTCATGTCACTTGATCTTCACCCGTAAGACTTGTCGATTTACCTATGGTCAAAACCAGTTAAAACATTAGTTTTGACATTAACGTATACTATAAACACAAGTTTGAACATTACATTTATATAACAAAAACAAAAACAAGTTTCCTGGATCCACCGTAAATTACGGTATCACCGTAATTTACGGTGATCCTTGATCTTTCCTGATCACCGTAAATCAGTACATAATTACCGTAACAAGTCTGGCCTACACCGTAAATTACGGTATCACCGTAATTTACGGTAGGTCCTGGAAATCTATGTCTTGATTTGTTAGTTCATTTCCTTCAAAACCAATTTCGGAATTTGCCTTGCAAACCACCCATTTCATCTAAAACTAGTATTTCTAGCCTGGAATAAACATTAGCCAATAGCATAGAACAATCTAACATATTTCCGGAATATAATTTATGTTTTACTCGATTAATTGACCCGTTCGGCTCGTCTAAGGAAAACCTCCTATATAACGACTACCAACGCGCACCATCCGAACTTAAATCATCAATCAATATAACGACTTCAAGGCTTACTTCCAAACAATTCTTATGCAATTTCAATCACATATTTAAATCATCCGACAAAATAAATGTAACGGAACAAGTTACATACCTTAGCGTACACCCTTCAACCGCGAATCAACACCGGCTTGTCCACTAGTCGTTCCGGTATCTTTTCCTATAGAGTTCCATTCAAAACATGTTTAGAACTCTCTTTAGACCTCACTTCGCATAATATACCGAAATATCACAATTATGCGTTAAAGCTTTAAATTTCTATTTCTAAGCCCTCTTTGAGGCATTTTCACAAACACCTTAAGGGCAGATTTATCACAAGTTTATATGACATGTTTCTAGTTCATCATTTAACTCTAATTTCACTCAAATCAACAATTTACATGATTGTTAGCTTCTAGATTTCTGAATTTACTTCCAAATCGTCAAATTACACAAAATCAACAATCTACTTCTTAATGTTCATCATTATCATATAAAACCCACAACCCACCTTCAAGGTGTTCATGGGACTTCATGAATTTGGTCATGATTTCACATGTAGTTGGCTAGGGTTTCGCTTCTAAACACCACATAAACTCTAATCTAACTACATAACCCACATGCAACCTCTAATTCCAGATTTTACAAAATCATGAGAAATTCAAGTAGAGAGATTTCATCAGATTTTACATACCTTAGAATCCTCTTGTGATGAGGATTAATAATCTGTACTCGGATTTTGATTTGGAACAAGATTTAACCTTCAATTTGAGAGTTCTAGTGATTTTAGGTTTTGTTGAAGGTAAATGTCGCCCCCATGTAGTTCTGGTCGACCAGAGTTCTAAAGTGGGGGTGTTTGGCTTGTGTTTATTTGTTAATTATAATTCAAGTTTCAATTTTGACATCTTAAACCCCTCTACTTTGACAAACATTGATTTTTAATTACTTTTAACCCCATTTTAGGTTATTTCTAGAGAATTTACTAATTAGGTTAAAATTCCTAGTTAGTAAATTCCCATTTATTTAAACCTTACTAATTTCAGTTTAAGGTTTTTACATTTTTCGGGGTGTTACAATACTTGAATGAAAGATACAAAAATTTGTGATCTTATGGTGCCTTTTTTTGTTTTAAAACGATAACGTATGGAGAAATGGGAAATGTTTGAAAAGTTATACATTTTTTTTTCCAATTTTACCCCTCCTTCATTAAAAGTCCCCCTCCTTCATTAAAAGTCTCCCCTCTCCTTTTTAGTGGTTTTTAGTTAGTTTTCTAGTTTTCTCATTTATATCTAGTTTTCTCATGATCCATCCCCTATATATATATATATATATATATATATATATAGGGGATGGATCATGAGAAAACTAGTTTAAATGAGAAAACCAAAAAACTAACCAAAAAAGCCTAAAAAAACCTAAAAACATACCAATTTTTTTTTTTTTACAATTTTTTATAGAAAAATCGCTACTTTTTATATATGGAAAAAAAATTTCAAAAAAAAAATTTTTTTTTTTTTTTTTTGTTGTACTGCACATGTGCACTAATACATAAAGCTTAAACCACTTAACCCACCCCCCACCGACACCCCCCAAAAACCTAAACCCCCCACCCCCACCCCCCCCCCCCCCCCAAAAAAAAAACCTAAATTCACCCTCCCACCAAAAGCCTAACCCCCCCCCACCCCCCAAAAACCTAAACCCCCCACCCTCCCGAAAACCTAAAACTAAACCCTAAACATAAACCCGAAAAAAAACTAAACCCCCCCCCCCACCCCCACCCCCACCCCCAAAAACCTAAACCCCCATCCCCCCACACCCAAAAACCTAATCATAATCCTAAACCTCCAAAAAAACTAACCCTAAAAACTAAACTAGACTTAAAAAACTAATTTTAAGCATGTAATGCAATTGTAGTACATGTTATATTGCACATGTGCACTACTATAATAATAGTATTGAAAACAAGACGACACCATAAATCTTTTTTTATGTCATAAAAAATATGCTCGAATATACTTGAATGAAAGATACAAAAATTTGTGATCTTATGGTGCCATTTTTGTTTTAAAATGATAACGTATGGAGAAATGGGAAATGTTTGAAAAGTTATATATATTTTTTTTTCCAATTTTACCCTTCCTTCATTAAAAGTCCCCCCTCCTTCATTAAAAGTCCCCCTTTCCATTTTAGTGGTTTTTAGTTAGTTTTCTAGTTTTCTCATTTATATCTAGTTTTCTCATGATCATCTCCCTATATATATATATATAGTGGAGAGTTCAAATGAGTCTATTATTTATTTTTGCTATTCAAATTAATGAACTCTAATCATTTAATGAGTCTATCTTATAAAATAGTTGTGCACTTTACACAATAAAAATAATCATGCACATGATCTTACATTTTCAACGTTTCCTACACCATTAAAATAATATACATATATATATATATATATATATATATATATATAGGGGAAGGTTCAAATGAAAACCACTAGTTATTGTGAAAACTCGAAAACTAATTAAAAAAGCCAAAAAAACATACCAAATTTTTTTTGCATAATAATTTTCGCAGGTTTTTTTATATAAAAAAAAATTTTAAATTTTTTTTTTTTGTGTAGTGCACATGTGTAATACTACACATGACACATGTGTAGTATTACACATCTGTACTGCAATTTATTTTTTTTTTTGAAAAAAAGTTTTTTTCATATATTAAAACCAGCGATTTTTATAAAAAAAATTGAAAAAAAAATTGTGTGTTTTTTAGGCTTTTTTTAGTTAGTTTTCGAGTTTTCACAATAAAAGTGGTTTTCATTTGAACCATCCCCTATATATGCAGACTAATTTCACTCTAATTGACCCATACACTTTTTATCTGTATCTTTTTTATTTGACACATATAACGTAAATCACAACCGAAATCATTTCATATTATATGACATGGCTTTCTTTTGGCTTCACACAGATAAAGATATGACGATTGCAACCAGTGTTTATAGTGATTACTGCAATTATTATGTGGTCAATGTTTTTTTCTTTTTTTATATTATAGTGCATGTTCTGGCCGGCAATTATTAGTAGATAATATTCATTAAAAATAATCACTTGTGTATTTTCATAATATTTGATGTGTTACACTGACAAGGTAATATTTGGTTGTATCCTCATGGACCTCATATAATGGTTATAGTACAAAAAAAATTATTGTTAAAATATCCGGTGGTTATTAAAAGAATAAGATGTAAATCCAAGGGGTGCTGAATGGAATAAGCAAAGGAATATGGTCTTTCTTATGGATAATCATGTGGACGTATTAGGTAGTTAGGCTACGGGGTGTGGGGTGCGTCCCCTGCCCGTCGAGGCCCAGCATGGACCAGCAGCACAACCCTCTTGGGCCTGTCCCAACATCTTCGTCCTACCAAAGCCTATTGGGACGACCCTCCCTTATCCTGCATGCATGCATACATACATACATACATACATACATACATACATACATACATACATACATATATATAGGGTAGGGTTCTAGAGTGAACACTAGGTTGAGAGTGAACTGTGTGAACTAATCTGGGCCATTGGATTACATCATCTAGAGATTTTTAAACAATGGCAAGATTGTAATTATAATGTTGTAACTTCCCTCTAAATTAATTGACAGAAGGGTATTTGCGTCTTTTGTAAATTGCATTTATTAAACAATATAATCAAAATCCCTAAAATCTCGCTAGTTTCCGTATATACAAGATACACAGCTGTTAGTGTATACACATGTGTACAATCTCGCTAGTATTAGTTTATACAAGATACACAGATGTTAGTTTATACACATGTGTACAGTCTCGCTAACTATCAGTTTATACAATATACACAGTTGTTAGTTTATACACATATGTACAGTCTCGCTGTTAGGATCTGAGTTTGATTGATTGTGGTTTTGTTTAACAAATTGAAGATGAAATTGTATTAAGTGCAGCGGAAATAAGATGGAATAAACTTTCAACACAATCAAACGAGAGAACAATTCTAAGCACACATGTTTGACATCAAACCGAATGATTATATTTATTACAATCAACGATTACAATATGCATGCATGCAAAAGTCTCCCCCTCAGCCTGAGCTCACAAGATTGCTTGTACAGAATGACAGAGATGAAAGAGTTGATAGAACAGTATAGGGTACTGCTCTATTTATACTGCAAAGCAAACCACTATGGCATCTTTGCTGACGTCACCATTGATAGTGACATCTAACTTCCTAACAACCTGAAACTACTGATCTATACAAACACTGTTATCTAAACACTGTTATCTAAACAATTGATTATAATACAAATAAGAAAGTAAACAACTGATTCTTCATTCCACTGCTTCAACCCTAGCAGTGCTTTGGTCTTCAGCAGTACTTGAACCAAATCAGTAGATTGACTAAGCAGCACTTTGTCTTCAACAGTCTTTGGGAAGAAACAGTTGTTGTAGACCATCAGTAGTTGTAAGAGATCAGTACTTAGGGGACAGCAGTTGTTAGAATCACAATCAAAGGGGAAAGACTGGTTGCAAACCACTGCTTATTCTGGATCCACTGCCCCTGATCCAGTTTTGGCTTTATATCAACTGTTCCTCTATAGGGTTCAATCCCAACAATCTCCCCCTGGAACAGATGATGCCAAAACTCTTCATTATTCTTGGATCTTTATTGCCTCATCAAAAATTCCCTTACTTGACCTTTGAATTGTAATTCAAAGTCCATGGAACTTGTATCATCCTCATCCCTACATAGTTCAAGCTCAAGAAGATCTTGTAAATCTTTAACACCCAGGCCTAGTGCTTGATCTCTTGATATGTGCTTTACCTCCCCATTGGATCTGAGCAGAGTCAATACATGGGTCTGGTTGTCAGACTTCCACTTTAGTATCTTTGAATTCAATGGGTTTCTGGGGAGAGATTTATTTGCTGATGAGTTTGGAGATGGAGGCATGTTTAAAACTTTGTTGGCAATATTTTGAAGCTTTGCTGTGCTATCTTCTTCTAATGCCATTCTCTTGATAGCCTCTTTAAAGTACTCAGCTTCTTGTTCCTTTTCTTCTGCATCAGTTAGCTTTTGCCTCTTTCTTTGGCACAATGACTGAGGTATCTGCTGATGTGAACAGTGGTTCAGAAGTGTGGATCTGCTGCTTTGGCTTATCAGTGGTTTTGTAATCAGGCTTCTTGGTAAGCTAGGATCTGTCATTCTTCTTTTTCTTAGCCTTTCATAAGCCTCATATGTGTATTGCCTTGTCCATTTTGCTATGGCCTTGGCAGTTCCAAACTTTGCATCCACCAACTCTTGTTTCTTCCTTTTGTACTCCATGGTAAGATCAGCAATGGTCTTTTTGTATTTGCTCCAGTTTGGTGCTGACCTTTTCATGTCTGGATCATTCTTGATCCTCTCAATTCTGTTTACCTCATGCTTTAATGCAATGAGTGGCCATTCACTGAACTGCTCTTCCTTAGCTAGATAGAATTTTTCCCTCATGATAAATTCCAGATAATCTTTTCTCATTACCTTTTGTAGGTCAGCTTCAGGTGTCACACCCCGACCGCGTAAAACAACAAATCGCGGCGGAAACATCGGGGCGTGTTGCAACAGAATTATAGTACAAAAAAAATCGTTAAATTCGTTTTAGGTCGTGAAACTACTTAAATGGTCGTCTCGCTAATAACATTCAAACCTTCTTGACTCGCATTAATAAACCCTTACCAAAGGATAGATTAATAATTCGCATTAATAAACCCTTACCAAAGGATAGATTAACATCTCGCATTAATAAACCCTTACCAAAGAGTAAATTAAAAATTTCAGATTCAGTCGCTACCCACAACACCCACACATAACTACGGGTGTAGTAACTAACGGGATTTGTCAGATCCTATGGTACCATAACCTAATACTGGTCTGCTTGATCATTGCTAATGAATGTCATTTGTTATGTAACTACAACCAACAAGTTTGTTCACTTTATTGAAATCGTTATTAGTTTTGTATAAATCGTCTTAATTGTTTTTTAAACCATCGTTATAACATCGAAAACATTTAGCACATATGAGTCACCCCAAAACAATTGAAAGCAGTAAAATAGGGGAATAATGTACTCGCCTGAGAATGCTTAGAGATCTTGAACAACAACCAAGCAAAGCTAGAGGGAGCACGGAATCAATCGGCAGTCTAAAACCATGTAAATAAACCAGACCTAAATCGGGAGATCGGATAGGATGAGGCTTGGTAAACCAAATGAGTATTGGAACTCATATGATATGGTTTAACAAGGCCTACATACTACAATGAGACTAACCTAAGTGCTTTCGACCCATCGCGACCCATTAAGGTAACTTATGCTACTTTAACGCGTCGTGCGCGTGAAACGCGTTCGGACCGTCTAACTAGTCCTATGACAAGTGTTATATGCCTAAACATGTTACATAATCAGTTATGTGACAAAAGTTTAGGTTACATATGCTTAATTACCAATTATACATGAAAAGGGTATTCTGGTAATTTACCTAAGGCATATAAACTACCTATCATACAACTACTTAAACGAAGCGACCATAAGGTATAACCTCGGAAGGTTATTCCCTACCTACTATGGTCACCTAATGTGTTTGGTCGGATCCTAATGATCGACCAAATGGGTCGGGTTCGAGGTATAAGCGATTTATTAGATCGCTTACCCTACGACCCTAAACAACGTGGTAATCAGTAGGCATAGTCCCAAGGGACTATAACCAACGTGATTACACTCACGTTGCGAAGTTCCTACGAACTTCGCATTGACCATAAGCTGGTCAACGCTGAAAGTCAAACAAAGTTTGACTTTCGGACTCGAGAAGCAATAAAATAAGGAAAAGAACGAAAGAATACTTACGAAGGGTCCCCGAATGCTAACTTTGATTCAAAAATCTCAGGTATGAAACAATAGTTTCAACTTAGAGTTTCTCAAATCAAAGTTCTTGTAATTTTGAAGCATGGGGGGTGGGGTATTTATAGTAAAAGGTCCACCGTTAAGATCGTTTCATGGAAAACGTGCCTTAATCCCACCCGTACAAGTGTCGGGACCTTATGGTGACTAAAATGTGATCCTTATCAGATGACTAGACAAATGAGAATGTGTGGTGGTGGATCAAACAGCTGCAATCTGCTGTTAGAAACATTTAACCTGGTCAGAAGGTCTGACGCGGGCCGCCTAAGGATGTTAAGATCCTGAGGCGGGCCGCCTAGGAGTCACAGATCAGAACAAAGTTTCAGAAATGTCAGTTTCAGTCCCTGCACGTGTTTAAGGCCATTTCCGACACTTCTAAGGCCCGTAAAGCCAACTTTAAGGCCCTAAAATGTTGCCTAAACATTGAGGACATGAAACATGCTCAAAAATATGCCGGGTGTTGGTTCGTTTGGTCGTACGAACGCGATGTTCGCTTAATTACGACGGAATGCGCATAAGCGCGAAAAACGATCCAAATGACGCGACGAATGGATTTTTGACAAGCCAAACACTAAAGCATAATATAGTCATGCTTACATAAATTTTTGGATGTTCGGATGTATTTAGAACGTGAGTTATGCGTAAAAATGCAAACTTGTGCACTTTTTGACACTTTTAGTCCCTGAATGACCCAAAAGTTTATTTTAGCACACCAAACACCTCAAAGCCTATTTCTAAGCCATGTAAAGGATATTTATGGTATGTTTAACTTATGGTCATGTTCCGGAATGTCTGTTACAGTTCAAATTGGCATACTTTCGCAGTTTGTCAAATTTAGTCCCTGTAAGCGATTTAACTTGATTTTGCCATACCAAAGCCTTCAAAACTTATTTCTAAGTTATGTAAAGGTTATTTAAGGTATGTTAAGCCTATTTCACTATTCCGGAGTGTTTTTTGCATTAAACTGGTTATATTTATGCATCGGTGCGCGTATAACCTTCCAGAAAGCGATTTAGAGTTTGAAATTGAACAAGAATTGATATGTGCAAATGATACACATATTTTTACAAATCCCAAGTAAGAAATATAATATTTCATTGGTTCGGTATTTGTTTGATGGCCGTGGAGGCACAGGTGTTACAGTCTCCCCTACTTTAGGAAATTTCGTCCCGAAATTTATTTAGAGGAAACTTGTGAGAGCTTGAAAACATGAAGTTGAAAAGATCGAACAATATTGATTAGGGTTCTGAACTTCTAGTAACCTTTAATAACATCATGATTGCAATGTAAGAGGGATACTTATATACAAGTATATGAAGCGTCATTGGTGCGTCCACCGTACCTCTATTACATCGTTCTCATTTCGTTATTGTCGTCACTATCGGTTTTTACACATAATAAATCTTACTGTGGTTACCGTGCACTGTATCTCATAACTATGTACGCGTCCATAATTAGACAATTCCTTGCACAGTTCGCACAGTCTATTTTATAATATGTAGGGTAAAACCAAATGAACAATCCTGTGATGAGTGTGACTAGACCGCCATAGAGTCCTTTTAATTAAATCAATAAATGATCTAAATAGACTATCAAGGAGTCTGTTCAGCTACATCACTAGATGTCGTTCTTTAACCAAATTGTGAATCAATCTTTTTTACTAGACCACTAAGAGGGTCTCTTATGAAACATGGAATGGTACTATATAACCCAAGGGTCTTAACTATTACATAGAAGCCCATTAAGGATTGAAGGTAGTACCTTTTGAATATCCTGCTACGAATCCCTCATATGAAGATATGAAAGATTCTGCGAGGATTTGGATAACGAATATCCAGAGTATTAAAAACACAAAAATGCATAAAAGAAAACATAAGATGAATAAACACATAGTCACATAACCACAAAATTGTTTAACTAGAAGTTTGTTCTGCTAACAGAGTACATGTATTTAAAGCACACTAGGAATCCATCTCGTGGATTTCATTTGGCACTTTAAACATTATCAAGAATCTAACTATAAAGATAGAAAGATTCAAAAAGAAAATTCGATTTCGATTATAAAGAATCGAAATGTTCGAATTAAGGTACATAAGGAATCCAATTAAGGACTCTGATTTGAATGATGATTATCCACAAGGGTCTAATTGTGGAGATAAAAAGATCCCATATGGATTTTAGAAGTTGGAGATGTTTTGAAATCTTGCACGGGATGTGCTTAAGTCTAAACATGAAGTAAAATGCTTATGAAGTTGAGATGCTAGATATGTCAAGGCGACATATGAAGCAGAATTTGAAGGCTAAGTCAATGTACGAGGAAAATATTTTTGAAAACTGTGCATGGGGTTCTTTTAAGAAAAAAATGTGTTTACCGTTTTTGAAACCTTATATATAATACTTTTGAAATAAAGTAGGTGTATTAGGTAGATATATTTACAAAAATGTTTTAAAATCATGCGAGATGAATTTTGAAATTATGTATAAGGTTTTTGAAAGACATGAATGATGCTTTTCGAAATTATGCACTTGATCAGAAAATGTATTGTGTTAATATTGTCTTCAGACTATATGAAATATTTTGAAATTAGAAAGGTTGGTTTTGATAACATGGCCAATGTTTTTGAAATAACATAGACAATGCATCTAGAAAAATTGTTTTCAAACTATATGAAATGTTTTGAGATCATGAAGATTGTTTTGAAATACTGGTACTGTGTATGTTGAAAAATCAAAACGTAATGGGTATGAGATTTGAAAATACCCTTAGTTATCTAACCAAAGATTTAAAGGCACAGATGTGCGAAAAGCACGATTACTCATAATGTCACTTAATTTTCTGTACTTTGTTTCTTAGAGTGAAACGAGTACTTAAAATTTTCGAGGGAATCATGAGCAATCATTTGAAAGAGAGAAATCACAAGAGTAGTTTGTAAGGTACATAGTTCCTTGATGTAGGTATCATAGGAAAAGCCATACACACCTAGCAGGGGGTTGAGCTGGTTGGTTGGGGAACTGCTTTACCATTGTGAGCGACCATGGCGAAGTTCTGAGAAGCCTTTCGCTTCTTTGACTTCTTAGGGGATCGTTCATCCATGGTCTTTGATTCCTCGATTGGTTTATTGGCTGATGGTGTTGTCGCCTGACTAGGTCCTGCCTGTCTTGGTGACTCTTGAGTGGCTTCATCCTGGAGATGATACATGGCAGTAGCTAATTCAACAGTCTTCAGGACTACTTCGCCTATTCGCTGAGCAAATTTTGGCTGCTTGCTCAGATATCTGGGCGTCATCGTGATGAAGAGACATTCTTGAAGAAAAAGAAAGGCATAGTGAGAAACAGGTGAAAGATTATTGGACAATCAAAACAGAAAGATAACGCATGAAAATTGCGATCATTTGTTTGTTACCTAAGGCAAACAAATGAGACGGTGACTAATCAAAGTAAATGGGTCAAAAATAATGTATCGCGAAGACATGCTCGCCTATAAGTGAACACTCATCCCAAGAATTCCCAGGTAAGCACAACTGGTCTCGCGTCTGATGAGATGTATACGAAGTGCTTGCCTAGACAGAAAACCCAGAATACAGGCATTCACCCTTCCAGTTTGCACGTGTTCACATTATTTAAAACCCAAAACCTTGACGAAGTTTTGAAAACTCAAAGGGGTTCAAAACCATATACTAGAGAGTTCAAAACCTTACCATAGAGGGTTCAAAACCTAGTAATCAATCATCCTAGAACAGATGATTAGTTTTCAAAGCGGTTTTGAAATTTATGTTCTTGTTGTAGTCGTCACCTAAGGATAGGTGACGGTATTGTTTTATGACTAAACGCAAGTAAACTCGCGTTAGGGTCCTAAGAAGGTTATAGACTAGGTCAAAGCATTACTAATAACCTAATTCCCTATAACCATTGGCTCTGATACCATCTTTTCTGTCACACCCCGACCGCGTAAAACAACAAATCGCGGCGGAAACATCGGGGCGTGTTGCAACAGAATTAATGTTTCATAACCATGGATACCAAAAAGTGTTTCGTTTTATTAAACATTGAATAATTACATCGTCTGGAAATCTAAATACACAAATTAAACGTAGTCTATCATTGTTATTGAGTCACTAAGGCCTTGTCCAGTCCTATGTGAGCATGCATCTTATCAATCGATATCATTCAACAATACCTGAAACATATGTGAAAACGAGGTCAGCAAAGAAATGCTGGCGAGTACATAGGTTTTGTGAAAATAAGATTCATGACTTCTGTTTAAGAAAATGTTTAGTTATGAACCTTGTAATTTGCTTTGCCTTTGTAAATCATTTGAAAAATAATAAGTTCAGGTGATATGTATAATAAGAGAATAATGCATGATTAAATGAATAACCATGTAAAATGAGTTTGTATAAGATAAGTTGTTTGTAAATAAATGTCTTGTGAAAAGTATGTTACTTGTATAAAATGTTCTATGTCTCAAACTGAAATGATTCAAATAACGCTACAATATGTAATACCATACAAACACTTATATATAGGAAGTACCAGCGGCGTATCCACCATGCTTTTATCATATTCCACACGCATTGTTACTTAATCACTTAATCAAACCAACCCACCAAAGTAATGTTCATGCCCAATGTAAATCATGTAATATGTAACCAAAACCCAATCGTATATCGCTTTGAAGCCAATCGTTTACCCAATCGTTAAAACATCGTGTGAAAACCAATCGTTTACCCAATCGTTAAATTCGTTTTAGGTCGTGAAACTACTTAAATGGTCGTCTCGCTAATAACATTCAAACCTTCTTGACTCGCATTAATAAACCCTTACCAAAGGATAGATTAATAATTCGCATTAATAAACCCTTACCAAAGGATAGATTAACATCTCGCATTAATAAACCCTTACCAAAGAGTAAATTAAAAATTTCAGATTCAGTCGCTACCCACAACACCCACACATAACTACGGGTGTAGTAACTAACGAGATTTGTCAGATCCTATGGTACCATAACCTAATACTGGTCGGCTTGATCATTGCTAATGAATGTCATTTGTTATGTAACTACAACCAACAAGTTTGTTCACTTTATTGAAATCGTTATTAGTTTTGTATAAATCGTCTTAATTGTTTTTGAAACCATCGTTATAACATCGAAAACATTTAGCACATATGAGTCACCCCAAAACAATTGAAAGCAGTAAAATAGGGGAATAATGTACTCGCCTGAGAATGCTTAGAGATCTTGAACAACAACCAAGCAAAGCTAGAGGGGGCACGGAATCAATCGGCAGTCTAAAACCATGTAAATAAACCAGACCTAAATCGGGAGATCGGATAGGATGAGGCTTGGTAAACCAAATGAGTATTGGAACTCATATGATATGGTTTAACAAGGCCTACATACTACAATGAGACTAACCTAAGTGCTTTCGACCCATCGCGACCCATTAAGGTAACTTATGCTACTTTAACGCGTCGTGCGCGTGAAACGCGTTCGGACCGTCTAACTAGTCCTATGACAAGTGTTATATGCCTAAACATGTTACATAATCAGTTATGTGACAAAAGTTTAGGTTACATATGCTTAATTACCAATTATACATGAAAAGGGTATTCTGGTAATTTACCTAAGGCATATAAACTACCTATCATACAACTACTTAAACGAAGCGACCATAAGGTATAACCTCGGAAGGTTATTCCCTACCTACTATGGTCACCTAATGTGTTTGGTCGGATCCTAATGATCGACCAAATGGGTCGGGTTCGAGGTATAAGCGATTTATTAGATCGCTTACCCTACGACCCTAAACAACGTGGTAATCAGTAGGCATAGTCCCAAGGGACTATAACCAACGTGATTACACTCACGTTGCGAAGTTCCTACGAACTTCGCATTGACCATAAGCTGGTCAACGCTGAAAGTCAAACAAAGTTTGACTTTCAGACTCGAAAAGCAATAAAATAAGGAAAAGAACGAAAGAATACTTACGAAGGGTCCCCGAATGCTAACTTTGATTCAAAAATCTCAGGTATGAAACAATAGTTTCAACTTAGAGTTTCTCAAATCAAAGTTCTTGTAATTTTGAAGCATGGGGGGTGGGGTATTTATAGTAAAAGGTCCACCGTTAAGATCGTTTCATGGAAAACGTGCCTTAATCCCACCCGTACAAGTGTCGGGACCTTATGGTGACTAAAATGTGATCCTTATCAGATGACTAGACAAATGAGAATGTGTGTTGGTGGATCAAACAGCTGCAATCTGCTGTTAGAAACATTTAACCTGGTCAGAAGGTCTGACGCGGGCCGCCTAAGGATGTTAAGATCCTGAGGCGGGCCGCCTAGGAGTCACAGATCAGAACAAAGTTTCAGAAATGTCAGTTTCAGTCCCTGCACGTGTTTAAGGCCATTTCCGACACTTCTAAGGCCCGTAAAGCCAACTTTAAGGCCCTAAAATGTTGCCTAAACATTGAGGACATGAAACATGCTCAAAAATATGCCGGGTGTTGGTTCGTTTGGTCGTACGAACGCGATGTTCGCTTAATTACGACGGAATGCGCATAAGCGCGAAAAACGATCCAAATGACGCGACGAATGGATTTTTGACAAGCCAAACACTAAATCATAATATAGTCATGCTTACATAAATTTTTGGATGTTCGGATGTATTTAGAACGTGAGTTATGCGTAAAAATGCAAACTTGTGCACTTTTTGACACTTTTAGTCCCTGAGTGACCCAAAAGTTTATTTTAGCACACCAAACACCTCAAAGCCTATTTCTAAGCCATGTAAAGGATATTTATGGTATGTTTAACTTATGGTCATGTTCCGGAATGTCTGTTACAGTTCAAATTGGCATACTTTCGCAGTTTGTCAAATTTAGTCCCTGTAAGCGATTTAACTTGATTTTGCCATACCAAAGCCTTCAAAACTTATTTCTAAGTTATGTAAAGGTTATTTAAGGTATGTTAAGCCTATGTCACTATTCCGGAGTGTTTTTTGCATTAAACTGGTTATATTTATGCATCGGTGCGCGTATAACCTTCCAGAAAGCGATTTAGAGTTTGAAATTGAACAAGAATTGATATGTGCAAATGATACACATATTTTTACAAATCCCAAGTATGAAATATAATATTTCATTGGTTCGGTATTTGTTTGATGGCCGTGGAGGCACAGGTGTTACATCAGGTGGCAGATTAGACATTTCTTTGCTCAGGTCTCTTGCATAATCTTCCATTTGTCTAACCTTAGTGAGCAAGAATTGCATTCTTTTAGAAATGGCTTTGTCACCTTTACCCTTGCATTCCAACCTAGCTCTTATTTCAGCTTGCCTGGCCTTGAGTTATAGATACTCATCTGAAGGGGTAAGGTCCCAAAAACCTCGCTTCGAGTACTTAGGACCTTACCACGACCTCAGCTTTTAACCCTCTTTAGACCTTGCGCGGCCGCGCACCGGTCCTACAAAGAGAGCTTAGGAGAAAAGGCAACAAGCAACACCTGCCCGTCAAAAGGTAACCAATGTATCCTTGCGCCTCTCTCCATAACAAATAGGGATAAAATCCCAGTTAATACCCCCGCTTAAATAATACACCAGACCTGGATATTATTTCCTTCACTGATACTACACGATAAGGAATCACACCGGATTATGGCTATAATCTTCTAGAAGACTCAATCGTGCACCACCAGACGATAAGCAATGCTCTTGTCCAACGGCGATAAGCAATGCTCTTGTCCTGACGTGAGCCAAGGGTGTTGTGTATTGCCTGACATAAATCATGCATAGATCAAATTCAGAGGTAACATGAGTTGGCACCTCGTGCCTAAAATCCGCCTCTCTCAGAGGAACATTCACAACTGTGAAGACTCGTCAGTTTTCTTGATTGCAAGAAAGTGTGCTGGTAACGTGTGTCCATCAACGATCATCCAGGTGATATTGTTTCCGTTTCGAGTTGTAAGTAGACCAGTGATAAAATCCATGGCAGTCTGTTCCCATTTCCATATATGCGTTTCTGGTTGCTAATATCCCACCTTGACTTTCCCACAAGTCAACCATCGTTCTCATGCGTTGCTATGTGGGCCTTCAAGCCCGGTCACCCGTACATGGTCTTCAGGTTTTAATACATCCTATCAAAACTCAGATGAATAGGATATCGAGGCCCTTGTGCTTCGCCTGCACCAATTCCCTAAGGTCACTGTATAATAAGACCCACATCCGTTCCAAAAGGTAGCGAATATTGTCCAACCTGCAAAGGGTTGCTTCTCCATGCCCCGCGTGGCTTAACTTGAAAATTCTCTTCCTTCAGTTCCCTAGTTTGAACAGAACGAGTCTGATCAGGTAAGTTAGAGTCGATAGCGAGCTGCAGAGCTCGTGCACGTTCAGGTTTCACAGTCGTGATCATTCAAAAGTTCTTCCTGCTATGCTATTACGTGTTTAGCTCCTCCGATCAAGGGTACACGGGAGGCCCTTGTGATCGGTCTAGATAGTGCATTTGGTACCGCCCAAGTAATGCCTCCAGCTCAAATCCGAGATCGTGGCTTCCATCCCCGGTTATGAGTCGTGCAATTCTTCCTGTTAATTCACCACGTGAGTCATCACCCTCTCGTGATGCTCAATGCATTGCAGAGTTGGGATTCGAAAGCTGAAAAGAAGTCCTCCTGTTTTGTCTTCCCCGAACACAACACCCTGCTGTGCTAAAGAAATTCAAGTTGCGCGATCTTCGAAAATCCAGTGATGAATCTGCGATAGTATCCAGCGAAACCAAGAAATTGCTGTATCCCTGAAGGAATCTTTGGTGTCGATCAGTTTCTAACCAAATGGATCCTAGCAAGATCCACGTGCATTCCCACTTCGTTGGTTACATGATCAAAATGCATCTCTCGAATCTAGATGTTACATTTAACAAGACTTCACACGCAATGGCTCCTCCCTCAGGAGCTCTAAAATATGATAAAGATGTTGTCCATGATGTTCCTTTCTCCTGGAAATGATTCGACACGTCATCAATAAGCATAGTCGATTCATGTGATCAATAAAGCTTCTGGTGTGATGATTAGCCCAAAGGTCATGGAATACAACGTTGCAAAGGCCACACTGCGTTTGATATGCCGTTGTAGGAACATTCTCCCCTCAGACTTCCCTCTGACAATAGTTCGGTCGTTAGTCAATCCTCGAATGGGAGCTTGACCCTCGTAACTGGTCAACAGGTCGTTAATACATGGTTGAGGCAAACGGTTCTTGACTGTCACCTTACTGGGTTCTGGATAATCAGTACACGTACGAAAAGGCTTATCCTCACGGATATAACTGAGGCTCCCCAACGCGGAAAGAGCCAGGTCCGACAAAACTTCTGTCCAACAATTCCTGTAGTATACTAGACAGCTCTTGCAACCCCCCTGGTGCAAGACGACAAGGAATACAAGTAGCCAGGGTTGTCTCTGGCGCGAGATCAAACTGAGATTCTGCCTAACAGTTGTGGAAGTAATCCTGAAAGTTCTTCGAGTAGCTCATCGGAAGAAATCACAACCCATTGATGTATTCTCGATCCTCCATAGACGCTCCTGGCTTTCACTGCTGAAATGACGCTAACTCTTGCACTACTTTGACGCTTTAGAACAGATAACAATTCTCCACTAGGGAGAGGGATATGCAAAACTATCTTCTCACAGGGTATATCTGCGCGATATCTGGATAACCAATCACCCTAACTTCTGCATCGAACTATCAAAGATAACAGATAGAAGGTCGGTGTCGAACGCTTGTCCCACAAGGTCGAGTTTGCATCCCAATGAACGTATGAGGTTTCAATCGACTTGCTATCAGCCGATTTCACAACAGATTCAGTTTCAAGAAACATCAGGGTTGAACAAAAAAGAGACAAAGCGATTAGCTACCATACAAGTTACCATGTTGCCATATTGCCTGGCGTCGCCTACGCCAACCCTAAATGCCCTACCACGAGTGCCACTTCCAGTGTTGTTGTTACGGTCACGTGGATCCCCCATACTGCCTTCGTTTCCCTGGTTGTGGTCGTCTTTGATCTAATAATGGCCGATCCATGTCGTAGGCACTTCCGTCTTCCATGTCGTAGGCCACGATTACGAGTTCCTTGATGTTGCTTTGACTGTTGCCTCTACTGTCGTTGCTGAGTTGGAGCCCTACAATCTTTCACCAACTGGGTCCGTCTTGTCGCATGTCCGTGTCACGTCCTAAGGCGTTACTCATTGTGCTAGCAGCTACACATTCCATACCATAGTCCATGGTCATCGTTTATGTCCCGATTAACTCGTAAGAGTTGACTCCCATAAGTCGCTGTCTAGAGTTAAAGAATCGATTGGAGTCGAATTGCTGATGTTCGCTGCCAGAAACCAAGGCCGTTCTAACACTGAGGTCGGCGAGATACTACGATCATCCTCTTGCCCCTCAATCTTGCAAGTTGGTCGAGTAATACACAGTACGTTACGAGGGTGTTGCAGAAGTGATCGCACTTCGGGATCTAAGACGTCAATACATTAAGTTCCAACAAACAGAGAGAAGTGAGGGAGGTATAGACCAAACATTCGACGTTGGGACACCCAACTCAGGGACGTCCGTACAAACACCTAGCATTCTACACAGTTCGCTAGACGTTCAGATGGGTATTCGGGTATACTCGATAGCTTCGAGATTCGCAAGGATTCAGTGAGAAGTGAAAAGTTCATGTTCGAGTAGGAGACAATCACTGCTATGACTCCTATAGACTTGTTTCACATTGATCAAATAACGGAACAGAACCCCTTTTTCACTTGTTAAGCCTCATTGGGACTCGCATGCACCCCACATTATTATTATGTGTGCACCCACAATAATATATTGATTTGCATGCTCATCTCAGTTCCTCCTAACTCATGTCAAAGGGTTCCTCAAACTCGAATGCCAAACAGAGGTTATCAAAACAATAGATCACAAGAATCTAAGGACTACGACATGCTATCAACGTATCACAATGTAAGCAAGCAATTCATGTAATCATGCTATAGTGACTAGTGTGTGTTTGTACGCTACATCATAAACAAATGTACACTACTCATGCAATGTATAACACAGATGAAAAGACGAACCTTGCAATCTGGAGCTGAGTGTCATGGTCGTATCCTCGTTTTCAGAACTGTTCGGTTATAGTCCGGTTTTATAAAAAAAACATTTTAAAATATAACCAGTGGCTCTGATACCAAACTGTCACACCCCCAAAATACCACAGGCGGGAACCTCCGCGAGGCGTGTGACGCACCAGGATCTAGCCACCAATCATATTGAACTCATACATGATTTAAGTAAAAACTTTCATTTATTAAGGTAAGGTATTACATTACATAAAGCATAACTCATTGTATTCAGCGGAAGCATAAATCATAAGTGTTACATAAACAGTATAAACTAAAGCCATTAGACTTGTCTTGCAATCCCATGCTTTACGACCCATGACCACTGAGCAAGTTTCACGATCCACATAATCTATAACCTGCGAGCGTGCACACACGTGTATCAGACAACGCTGGTGAGTTCATAGTTTTACGAAAACGTTAGTTACCAAGTGATTAGTTCCGTTCATTGATTACAATGTTGATAATACCCCTAGTACAAGACGGCTCCTGATTTACATTGCCCTTTCTCCAATGCTCCTATCAAAGCATTAGTCATGACTAGGTCATTAGTTCAACACCCGTCCTCCCAGGTACGGGGTGAGGTTGCCAAACCTAAGTAGCTCTACTAACTAATACCTTGTTACCTCTCAGGTAACCAAACAACACGGAGGGACTTTAAAGGTGATAGGATGAGTATATTATCCAACATTACCGATTTACAACAAGACATATTCCTCTCAGGAATACCCAAACAAGTTACCCAAAAACCTATCCCTCCCAGGGATACCCAAAGACTGTCCCAACCACCGGGACGCATGCTCAAGAGAGATGAACTCACCTTAGATTTGCTCGGTATGACTAATTACTTGTTTACAGTTGGTCAACCAGATCCTAATAGGGTTACCAACGACAGTCAGTTTCGCATACACGTAAATCACAAACTCTATGTACATATTGCACAAGTAACAAGTATAGCACGTATTATCACACAAATTGTAGCAAGTATTCGGCCTTATGTATATCCACATTACAAGTTAATATCATACGTGCATCCTCCATATTAACACTTAGCAATTAATTGGTCATCCATATGAGAGTGCGGCCCACACAGTTTCGTGTGCGACTCGAGTGTTACCCGTTCATATTGCCCAGCTCAACTATATAAAACTCAACCAAAGTGTGCGGTCGACATTTAAGTGCGCGACTGACATGTGATGTGCGACCCGTCAAATTGTGGCCCTTTTGACGAGTGTGCGAGCCCACCATGGTGCGGCTCGGTTAAGTGGCTTGTAACAACTGTTCGTACAGCACGCTGTCTTGCTGGTTCGGTGCATTAATGTGTGTGTTCAAGGTGCAATCGGTCACACCACCCATGATTTAAGAAATCAATTACACTTTCCCTTACTGTTCGACTTAATCCCTTTATTATCATTCAAAACCATTCAATCATCTTAGTGCCATGATTCATATATATATATACCCTAGCAATTAATTAATTCATTTAAAAGTAGTCAACGTAAACATTAGGGTGAGCGGGGAACTCCCCTAAGAGGGGAGTCCCCTAAGAGGGGAGTCCCCTCTCTTACGCACACCCAATCCGTTTATGCCACGTCAACTCCCATCTTAAACTCCCCTCGCACCCCAATTTGATGGCGGCACTCCCCTCTTAGGGGAATTGTTTTTTTATTAAAAAAAAAAAAAAAAGCTTTTGATTGGTTGAAACATAGGCTGGCCCCACCACCATCTCTCCCCCTCTTCGGTGACTCCCCACCGCTCACCCTCCCCGATTCGGGTCCCCGCTTGGATGGCGGTGGTGTTCCCGATCGGTGGATAGGGTCCCCGCTCTTGGTCACCGCATACGCCCCGATCACCCTTATGCAAACAAGGATTACACTCCCAAGATGTCATCTCCTACCTCATCAATAGCAACCAGTCACATTCATTTGATCACATCATAATACATCATCATAATCACACATATCCTTATCATCACAATTATGAGGAACACGTCATTCCATCCTAGTCCACATGCAATGTCCATAAAATAAGAATTGTTGGTTTGTTCATGATAATCATCATTCATCCCTTTACAACACATAATCACAGAAGTTTATATCCATTACTCATTTATTATCTAATTTTCATGAGATCATCTATTCCTCAACATATATCATCAAATCATCGATTTCGTCAAGCAACAATAACCTTCGATTATTACATGATGTTTACTATTTACAGCATTAATCCTACATCATCAGTTAAACACTATGAACATTTATCTAGTTTTGTGATGACCTTAAACAACCCAGCCGATTCATAACAATTCCTTTACGATCATAACATGGTAAATGATTATCCCCTTGCTTATTCAATCAACATCGATCCATCTATGGACTAAACCTCAAATCGTGTTCTAATAATACGTGGCAATAAGACTAAAGGGTATGGTGAGGCCCATCCCCACGAGGATGGGCCGCCACGTAGGCGCCACATCACCGGCTCGTGGAGGATGGGCCTCCTTCACTTTTGAGGGGATGGAGGATGGGGCTACCCCACCTCAATATTTTATAATTTCCTAAGTGTTTTTTTATTAACTTAATAAATAATTTATAAAAGTTAAAAAAATACAACATAAAACAACATAAATAAAGTCATTTCATAACATAAAAAAAAATTACATTTCCTAAAAATAAAAAATAAGAACATTTCTGAAAATTAAAAAAAAAATTACATTTCCTAAAAATAAAAAATAAAAAACCTACGACGTCCATTTGTTTGGGTTAGGGTCGTTTGGGTTGAATGGATTCATGATGGTAAAAAAAAATGGGAGTGTTTTTTTATAAAAATGGATGAGAGTAGGAGAAGATTGGGAGAAATGGATGTGAATTGTATAAAAAATGGATGAAGTTGATTAATATTTAAAGTGGAAAAGGTAATTTTTTTTTATTAAACTATCCGTTATTCAACGGATATAAATTTGAAAGTGGGGCGGCAAGACCGGCTGTGGGTTGCTGGGGACGATGGAACGAAGGGAGGGGGGCGGTGTGGGGGACCAGCGCCAGTCCTAGCCGGGCCTCAGCCGGCCCCCATACCTTCTAGTCTAACACTCCACGTGATCACCAAAACTCTTATTAATTACATACAAGTTCACACCACATTCTCTAGATTAATTAAATCATGTGAAATACATAAATGACAAAGCAATCATACCTATCGATAGGAGTGGGATGGTGGTAACTAGGGTAGCTGATGTTTGCAATTCAAAAGGATAAGAGCTGCCGTCGAAGAGGCCTAGGGTTTGCTGCCTTGAATGTAGGGTGTGCAGAATTCGTTTCGAATTCGAAAAATTCGATATTCGTTTAAATTCGATTCGATTATCAAGAATTCGTTTCGATTATAAGAATTCGAATTCGATTCAATTCGAGTCAAGTAAATCGAATACGAATTTATAATTTCAAATTCGATTCGATTCGAAATTCGAATAAAAATTATACATTTTTATTTATTATTTTTATATATAATACATATATAACTTTGATTAGGCTATACTATAAATTATTTTCAAATTTTTTCCAAGTATTAAAATTACTCATTACCAAACCCACTACATGGCCCATAACTAAAACCTAAGTAACAAATCTATCAATAGATTTTTAAGCGTAAAAATATTAACTTGTAATGGAGTGGTTATTTCTGACTTCTCGTTTTGAATTTTAGACTTGTGGTACTTTATTTGTAACTTTTTAATGTGATATCGTGCTTTATGACTGCTTTAAAATTTATGTTTCATTATGAAATTTTTTTACATGTTTTTAAAGAATCCGAATTAAATCGAATTTATTCGAATTCGATTCGAATTCGAATTTTTAATCGAATACGAATTGGGTTTTTTATTCGAATACAAATTCGAATCGAATTCGGTAGGTTTTAATCGAATTCGAATCGAATACGAATTCAAGGAAAAATAAAAATTATTCGAACAATTCGATTCGAATAATTCGAAAATTCGATATTCGATTCGATGAGCACCCCTACTTGAATGCCTCTTTTTTTTTTTTTTGAAATAATCAATACATACATGCACAAACGTGCTTCAAATAAGAGGTATGCGGTTCAGGTTGGGCTTCGGGTAGCATGGGCCGAGAATGCAAAGGGGATGTGCAAGCCAAGAGGAGTGGGCGGCCTCAGGCCCAAGTGTGAGGCCCGATCATGTAACAAAGACACTTAAAATAGCCCACGACGCACCCGGTCATACTCAACTACGTTTATACGTTTAACAAGTTTAGCGTTTAAATTTTATAATAGCACAGAACGTAAAAAGAGGGATCATGAGGAAATCAGGATCACGAGATTAAATAACACTAACCTTGAAAGTTCGGGTTGTCACACCGATCCTCTGTTTTCTCCGGCGATACCAAATGAAAGTAAAGATTCCGGCAACTAATAACATGGTGGTCAACACCGCTCCGAGTATAGTAGCAAGTCCGGCATTCGTTGACTTTGACTGATCATTGGTTACATTTGCAGACTGTGGAATGGCCTTGGGTGTGAGTCCTTTCGACTGCGGTCCAAAAGGCTCGGGTTTATTAGGACTTTCGGGATCAAAATACGCATTGCATACTTTTAAATCCGCGAAACCGGATCCACATAGTTCTAGGTTGTTTGCATATTGAAATCCTTCGTCGAGTTTCTTCAAAACTTCGAAAATAAAAAAAAATTAGAAAAGTATAACTATGTTTCAATGGATCAACAAAGTTAGGGGTGCTAAACGGGTCGTATTCGCAGGTTGGCCGGTTCAACCCTACCCGAACCCGGAAATTTTAGACAAACCCGACCGGAACCCGAAAATCATGTCATAGGTATGAAGCCGCACCCGACCCGAATATTCAAGGGTTGACCCAAACACGACCTGTTTAACAAAAAAAAAATCAATAATAAGCTGTTAGAATAATATATTCAAGTTTAAGCTAATCTTATGTGAAGTAATCTAAACACATATCAATTAGTATTAAGTTAGTTGAATAATTTATTCAAGTTTAATATATTCAAGTTTAAGCTAATCTTATGTGAAGTAATCTAAACACATATCAATTAGTATTAAGTTAGTTGAATAATTTATTCAAGTTTAAGCTAATCTTATGTGAAGTAATCTAAACACATATCCATTAGTATTAAGCTAGTAGAATAATTTATTCAAGTTGGGCAATGAAGTTAATCAACAAGATCCTATAACATGTTAAAGAGAAGAAATCATATTAGGTTATTGATTATCTTTATTCAAAAAGTGAATCAACCAAATCCAATACACACACATGAAAGAAGAAATCTTGATATGAAATGCAAATCAACCCAAAAAGATCAAAGCAAACCAACATTAATTATTGTGTTATCATCTTAAGTTCAAAGATAAAAAAAGAGTTAAATGTCATTTTAGTCCCTGTGGTTTGGGTCATTTTGTCAGTTTAGTTCAAAGGTTTCGTTTTTCGCATGTGGGTCCAAAAATGTTTCACCGTTGCCATTTTAGTCCACTGGGTTAACTTCATACATTTTTTATGTTAACGAAAAGGATCAATTCGGTCATTTTATATGTAATTATGTCATTATGTGACACCTGACCGACCACATAGATCCGCCCCGTAAACCATAAATACTTTTATAAACAAGAACCGGAAGTTTTTAAAACTCAGCGGTGAAAATAGAACTATTAGACATATATTGTCAACCATTATCACAAATTTTCTCATACTATCTCCAAAAAAATATAATAATTTAAAGAGTTAACTGCCATTTTCGTCCCTGTGGTTTGGTCACTTTGGCCATTTCAGTCCATTTCTCAAAAATGCGCCATTTTCGTCCCCCACGTTCTGGAAAGGTGCCATTTCAGTCCAAAAATCATAACCCAGTTAAGTCAGTTTGTTAATAAGGACTGATTGTGTAAATTTGTAACATAAGGGACCATTTAAGTAAAATGTATAAATATTTGAAAAATGGACTGAAATGGCACCACCGCCACACCAGTTCCCACCACCGCCACCAAAGCCACTGCCACCACCGCCACCACCGCCACCACCGCCACCACAGCCACCACAGCCACCACCGCCACCACAGCCACTGCCACCACCACCGCCACCACCACCACCACTCCGCTGTCACCACAGCCACCACGCCACCACAGCCACTGCCACCACCACCACTCCGCTGCCACCACGCCACCACCCCCACTGCCGCCGCCTGCAACTCACCGGAAAAACGGCACCGTTAAAACGAAGTGTTTAAGAGAATGTTACAATGTCTGGCTGTAGCCCCCCAGGATGGTTTTTGATAGTATATAGGAACAGAACAACTACAAGCATGATGGATGCGAGACAGGGTGTAAAATCTCATACCGTTAATTCAACCTCATGTTTTATTGATTAGAGTCAAATACACAAGTATATGAGATCAGAGCTTAATTGATTATAAATTTCATCTTCTCCGATCTGTATCAGTTCGTAATCTTCGAATTCATTTAGCTGGATATTTAGGTTGCTTTTGTAACATCCCAGACTGTAACTTGTGATGTGCAATTTTTCTACAGGATATCTTAATCCCCTGTTTCAAGTTTTTACACATAATTAATCTTTGTTGCAAACATTTTATGACAATTCAAGAATTTTAAAATGTAATACTACACACTTGAAATAACACGTGTTTCATAGAATCTCTACGCGTTATTAAAAATTAATCTTGAAGTATCTTTAACGTATACTAAATTAAATGAGGTGAGCAGAAGAATGAGGTGAGCAGAAGAAGATGACCGGTGTTACAGGATGAATGGGTGGCTGCCGGAGAAGATGACCGGAGGAGAGTTGCAGGTTCCGGTGAAGGGTTCCGGAGAAGATGAATGAAAGACGGAGATAATGGACGGGCTGTGGTGGTCGTTGAGCGATAACAGAGACGAAGGTGGCAGCGGTCGATGTTGCAGGTTTACGGTGTCGGAGAAGATGAAGGTTGATGTCGTTGGTCACCGAAGTACAAGACCTGGTGTTGCAGGTTGTGAGAGATACGGTGACCGGAGAAGAGAAAGATGGTCGGAGTAGATGGTGTCGGTTCGTAACAGTTGAACAGAGATGTTTAAGGTTTTACGGTGGTCGGAGGAGATCCGTCGGAGTGATTGAAGAAGACGGGCGGTGATGAAGATGGTGGCGGTGGTGGTGGCGGTGGCGGTGGTGGCTGTGGTGGCGGTGGTGGTGGTGGTGGCAGCGGAGTGGTGGTGGTGGCAGGGCTAGTGGTGGTGTTCAAATTTACACAATCAGTCCTTTATGTTACAAATTTACACAATCAGTCCTTATTAACAAACTGACTTAACTGGGTTATGATTTTTGGACTGAAATAGCACCTTTCCAGAACGTGGGGGACGAAAATGGCGCATTTTTGAGAAATGGACTGAAATGGCCAAAGTGACCAAACCACAGGGACGAAAATGGCAGTTAACTCTAATTTAAATGATTATAAATGATCAATATACTTTTGTTAAATTTAAAAGAATGTCTTTTTAATGTGGCTCGATTAGAGAAGTAACAAAGGTTCATGGGTTTTCAAGAAATATCCGAATTTCAAATGATAAAAAGTGTGGGTATGTTGAGATTGCGCACCAAGTGTTTGATAAAATGCTTCAAAGAGTTTTTAACTCGTTGATAAACTTTTATCGGGATATGTCAAGTGTGGGATTGTACGTATGGCGAGCAAGTTGTTTGATTCGTTGCCTTTGAATATAAAGAATTTGAGATCTTGGAACTTTTACTTCTGAAATAAGAAACTTATAGTCTAAAATAATCCGACTACGTTAAAACTAAACGAAAGCCCCGATCGCATAAAGTCATACACGTGACTTTACACAATCCAAAGGCAAGTTAAAACAACATCCTAACTGGTTCGAGCGAGTAACTCGAACCTAATAACTATCAGTTAGTGAATCAATGGGTAGAACCGACACCACTTAGTTCTTGAACCACGGTCACGATTGTAGGCCTCGAGCTTGCAAACTCGTGAGTGCACAACAACGCAATTTTCCCAAGCAAAACAGCCTCAGACTCGGAGAATTTACCGTCAAGATTAGCATCCACAAAATCTTCAAACTTGCACAACTCGGCACCTTGACGAATGGATGAACCGATTCTCGTTTTTCCCGAGATAATTTGGAAAACGAGCATCCCGAACGCGTAAATGTCACTTTTATCGGTAAACCGGCCCATTGTTGTGTACTCAGGGGGCAAGGTATCCCATTGCAGCACTGGCTTTGAGAGTCGAAAATCTGATATCGTCGGCTAGTAGTTTGTGGAGGCCTGAACCCGAGAGCAACGGTGTGTAGTGGTGATCGATAAGCACTTTCTCGGCTGCTATGTTTTGATGAACGAGAGCCGGTTTGTTTCCTTTGATCTCGTGTAGGTACTCCATACCTAAAACAACAAACACAAAACAAATCAACCATCAAAATTCAAAGATTAAAGTAGTGTTCCTGTGGTTTACCAAAATTTTGGATTTGGTCCATAGTTTTCCAAAAGTACATGGATGGTCCCTGTGGTTTGAACTTTGTAACGCATTTAGTCCCCAGGCAACAATTCTAAAGGTTTTAGCATGTCCTAGTTTGGGACTAAATGCATTACAAAGTGAAAACCACAGGGGCCATTCATGTACTCTTTGAAAAAAAGCTAGGGACTAAATGCGTTACAAAGTGCAAACCGTAGGGACCATTTGTGTACTTTTGAAAAGTTAGGGACCAAATCTAAAATTTTGGTAAACTAAAGGTGCCACTGTAGTTTACTCAAATTCAGAAACCAAACATCAAACATGAAAACGGATTATAGTGACTAACCTTTAGCAATGCCTTTGATAATCGAAAACCGAGTCGACCAATCAAGAACATTCACGGGTGCGGTTTTAGCATTAACATCAAGATACTGCAACAAGTTTCCCTTAGCAACATAATCATAGATCAAAAAACACTCACCCCGACCTTTCGAACAGCAAAAACCTCGTAACCGAAGAAGATTTTCGTGTTTCAATGACGTTAGCATCTTTAACCCCTTCAAAAACTCGGTTTCATCAGACACGCAGCTCGTTTTCGCAATTCGTTTAATAGCAACTATAGACCCGTCGCGTAAAATCCCTCTATAAGTAGCCGAAAAACTGCCTTTCCCTAACAAATACGAGTCGGAAAAAACCCGATTTGCTGACTCAACATCGTCGACGTTGAACACGTAGCTCTCGGGAATATCTTGCAAGAACCCGCTTCCCGTTTGACCGTTTGACATCGGGTCCCACCCGTTTGAGTACTCAAGGCTTATGAGAGGTGAAGCACTTCTTCTGTTGGCTACTTCTTTGACTTGATACTGATCCGTACTAATTCGACTATCGGATGACTCAAAGGCGGTCCCGATCCTCTGTTTTCTCCGGCGATACCAAATGAAAGTAAAGATTCCGGCAACTAATAACATGGTGGTCAACACGGCTCCGAGTATAGCAGCAAGTCCCGCATTCGTTGACTTTGACTTTGACTGATCGCCGGTTACATTTGCAGACTGTGGAATGACCTTGGGTGTGAGTCCTTTCGACTGTGGTCCAAACGGCTCGGGTTTGTTAGGATTTTCGGGATCGAAAGACGCATTGCATACTTTTAGATCCGCGAAACCCGATCCACATAGTTCTAGGTTGTTTGCATACTGAAATCCGTCATCGAGTTTCTTCAAAACTTCGAAAATATATATAAAAAAATTAATTAGAAAAGTATAACTATGTTTCAATGAATCAACAAAGTTAGGGGTGCTAAACGGGTCGTCTTCGTGGGTTGGCCGGTTCAACCCTACCCTAACCCGAAAATTTTAGACAAACCCGACCTGAACCCGAATATTCGCAGATTGACCCGAACACGACCCGTTCAACCCGATTTTTTTTATATTTTAAATTTTCAGAAAGTTAATATATTAAAGTTAAAATTTACTACAAATACACACAATTATATGTAATACAAGTACATTTAAATTTAAAATCTTATGTCAATTTCATCTTTTTAAGTTATAATTATGGCATAAAATACACACGCGGTTTAATTTCTGACGTAAAACGTATTGTAAAAAGAATATAATACAATATAAATGGGTTAAACGTGTTGACCCGAACCCGACCCGTTTAGCTAAACAGGTTCGCGGTTCAACCTGGAACTGACCCAAACCCAAACCCACGAATTTCGTGTTAGGTTCGAGTCATATTTTCGGGTCGTTTCAGAAATTCACACCCTTAAACAAACATATAAACATAAAGTATAATTACCTAACGGGACATTGCCTGAAAGCGTATTGTTTCGCACATCCAACACTTGTAACAACGGTGCGTCTGCTATTGTCGATGGGATCGAGCCAAAGAGGCGATTAAAGCTCAAGTCTAACCGCTGTAACGTCCCTAAATTCCCGAGTGTAGCGGGGATTGCACCGGTTAGTTGGTTGTATTGAAGAGCAAGGACGGTTAGCTTCTTTAGAGAACCAAGTTGTGTAGGCAAGCTTCCATTCAGTTGGTTGTAACATAGTTGCAAAACTATAGAATATAATAAAAATACAACGTTAGGCACATTATATGGTTTGATAAGATTAAGGATTTGTTCTTAACATTTTTAAATGCAAACGGGACCCACATCTTTCACTTAAGGATTCACAAATCATATGGTTTTGCAAAACGGGTCGTGTTTGCAGGTTGATGGGTCTAACTCGACATGAATCTGAAAATTTTACATGAGCACGGCCCGCTTAACACTGCTTTTTAATTTATTATTTTTCGCATATTAATACTTTATAGTTTAAAATTGCATATAAAATATTACATTTAAATTATAAAATCAGATCTTTCCAATCAATTTAATTTATGACATAAAACACATTTTAAAAAGAGTAAACTGCTAAAATGGTCCCTAAGGTTTGGTCACTTTTGACACTTTAGTTCAAAACTCAAACCTTTTGAATATGGGTCCATGTCGTTTCAATTTTGTTGCCATTTTCATCCGAAATCAAAATCTGGTCAGATTTTTCAGTTAACATCTAGTTTTTTTTTTTGTATTTTTCCTCCCTTTTAATGAAGGGCAAAATGGTCTTTTAACGTTTTATTATAACAAACTAAAAAATCCGACCAGATTTTGCTTTTGAATGAAAATGGCAATAAAATTGAAACCACAGGGAACCAGATTCAAAGGGTTTAAGTTTTGGATTAAAGTGATAAAAGTGACCAAACCTTAGGGACCATTTTGGCAGTTTACTCTTTTAAAAATATAAAAAAAAAAAAACAAAAGGGATAAACGGGTCAACCAACAAACCCATCAGTTGACAGGCAGTTGACAGGAACACGACCCACCTGAAATTGACCCAAACTCGTTTATACTAAACCCAAATCTACAAATTTGTTTGTCGTGTTTTCGTATTAGAAATTCACACCCTACAAAATAGATCCAGCTTGGGTCCAACCTTGAACCTTGTACACCCCTATCCAAAAACGAATCTTGTAACACGACAACATTGTTGGAATCAAGGCAACACATGATTTTCTTTTTCGTTTTTTAATTATAATAATATCAAGACAATTTAAAGAAATTTGATTCTCAGCTTCCAAGAAACCAATTTTTTACAAGAAAACAATTGGGTAACTCTTTCTTCTAGATCAGAAACTTCCTGACCCAGAATAATGCATGCGTGATGACTTGTAAATTATGTATCGAGAGTTGTAACATGTTTTGGATTAGAGAACTTCTACTGGTTAACCAAACATTGATTCTTTCTTCCTGACATGTCACTTATTGTTAACCAATTCATACAAACATGCAGGAATTTTAATTATGATAGATATTCATGTTATTTATTTACTTAAAACACTCGTACTCATATTTACTAACACCGAGTGTAAACAAGCAGTGGCGAAGCTTGAGATTTCCGACCGAGGAGCGGAAGTCACCAGAGCTAAAAATTTCTAAAAAAACCGGAGGGTCGAAAACATATATACCCAAAAAAATTTATACAAAAACTACATACTCTCCACTACTGAGCGAAAAGTTCGGGGGGTCAGCCGCCCCCTCCCGCCCCTTAAAAGCTTCGCCTATGTAAACAAGCGCCTGTATCCAACTAGGCTTAAGCTCGGCTTAGCTTACTAGAGCTCGAGCTCTGATCATGGGTAGTTTTTCAAGCTCGAGTTGCCTCGGGGCCGGGTCGTTTGTTGTTTATTAACTAGTTATATGCATTTGTTATATAGTTCCTTTATATATAACATAATCTAGTTATTTTTTATGATAGTTTTATACATAATACTACTAGCTTTTATCTAGATATATTATTAATATGATAAATAAAATTATATAAATAATAAGCTCATTCAGGCGAGAGCTCGATATGTGAAGCTCGGGCCCATTTTTAGATAAGCTTATTTTTAGGTTGGGATCAATTCAAGCTTTTATGGCTTGACTTGTTACATCCCTAATTGACACACATAGAACATCCTTTAATTGCAAATAAATATCCAAAATCCAAATATGTATTAAAAAATCATTTCAGTTTTTTTACTGAAAAAAAAAAAAAAAAAAAAAAAAAAAAAACAGTTATGGAGAGAAACAGCCCACAAATGATTATACACACACATAAATGATTATACCTACTTTAAATGCAAATAAATATTTAAAAGATCCAAATTACACTAAAAAAGGGCTACATTAATACATTATATGAGTCTATGTATAGATGCATTAATCAAGTCTATAACTTTAAAACCAACATTTAAACAAAATCCTTAAAAAAAAAAAAAAAAAACTAACCTTGAAGATTATCCATCTTCTCAAGCTCAGTAGGAATCTGCCCAGAAAGATTATTCACATTGAGATACAAATCAGTGAGCTGAGTCAACTCACCAATCTCTTTAGGAATCTCACCATGCAACCCATTAAAATGCAAATACAACCCAGACAACCTTTCAAGCTGACCAATCACAGAAGGTATCTGACCCAAAAGCCCTTTACCCTGAAGAGAAATATTCACCACTTGACCCAACCCATCACAAGCAACACCCTCAAATGACCCATCACAGTAACTAGTACCATTTGAACTCCAAGAACTTAAAGTTTGACCATCTGGGTCCAAAAAAGATTTGATTTTTAACAAGATTTCAAGTTCTTTATTGTGGGTATGTTCATTTTTGGCTAGGGTTTGTAGTGGGTTGGAAAGAAGAACAAGAATGAGGGTAGAGAGAGAAAGGAGGAGAGAGAGGGGGTGCATTGTCTTGTTTTGGTGAAAGAATTTGTGGGTTTTGGGGTTGGTGATGAAGTAATGAAGAGAATGAGTGAGGATTTGAAATGGTGAACAGAGATGCTGACAAAAGTGACATGTGAAAGACAAATGGAGTCAAGGTTGAAACGGCTTTGTTGTTGTTTGAATTTGTTGCAGTTAAGAGCTTGTAGTATTTTTAGTCCCTGTATTAAGGGCATGTTTGGCTAAGCTTATTATAGTTAAAAAGGACTTTTGAAAAAGGACTTTTGGGAAAAGGACTTTTTGAAAAGGAGTTTTAAAAAAAAGTGTTTGGATTAGCTTATTGATGTAAAATGACTAAAATGGGCATTCTTTTAGATATAAGGAGGTAAAGAAGGGGTATATTGGTAATTTGTAGTTTGAAAAGTTAAAAGTTGGCCAAGAAGTGAAACCTCATTTTTCTTATTTGCAAAAAACCATTTCTAAAAGGACTTTTGGCTTAGCCAAACACAAAAACAACTTATTGGCTTTTTGATAAGTCAATAAGCCCATAAGTTGTTTTGAAAAGCTTAGCCAAACATGCCCTAAGTGGCGAAGCTTGAGATTTCCGACCGGAGGGTCGAAGACGTATACAACAAATATTTCTATAAAACCGGGGGGTCAAAAACGTATATACCCAGAAATTTCTATACGAAAACTACATACTCTCCACTACTGAGTGAAAAGTTCAGGGGGTCGGTGGCCCCCTGCTGCCCTCACAAAGCTACGCCCTTGCTTGTGTTGTAGGTTGTGGTCCTCCCTCTTTTTGCATAACACTTCACATGTAGTGAGTATAATTCAGTGTGCTCTTATGTTGTAACATCTATTGTTTTATCGCGCGTTTTGGCGGGCAGGATTGCAGGAACACAGTCGGTTTCAGCATGCTCGTACAAACGATAGAAAAAGCCTTAACAATGTAGTCGTAATAGGCTTAAAACGTCTTCACTTCATTGGTTTTTTTAATTGAATTATAGTTAGACAATAAGAAGAAAAAAAAATTAAATTGATTTAGTTTAATTTATAATTAATGATAAAGGAAAATATAAATTTAATATAGTAGAATACTTGTTAGTTAGTAAACTAAAGAGTGTTGTATAGGAAACGTATTATCCAACACAAACATTGCAGCGTAAGTTTATATCACGTAAAAAGGTATTTAGGTAATGTTAATTTACAAGATTTGTGTGTATTTTTTGTTGTATCTTTTGCTTTGTTGGTTTGTTCCTTGGGCTTCTTGTTTTGTACCTTTTAGGTTAGTGGGGGGTTTAAAAGGTTGATCCCTTATCGCTTGTTACTCCTTTACGCTTTCTCTCTCTCTCTATAAACGCAAATTGCTTTTCTTGCGTTTTCTTCGGCGATCTTCCGGTGACTGTAGGTAAGTATTCTGTTTATTTGTTGTCGTATGTTGTTTAATCGTGTTGGTTTTTGGGTATTCCTAGGTTTACGATTTTCTTTGAATGATTTTGATTTTCTGGTAACTGTCGCTTAGTATTTCCGTTCGGCGTTGTCATATGTTGTTTGATCGTCTTGATTAGACTCTTTACTTTAGGCATTTAAGAAGACTTTTAATAAGCAACCACGTCTATTTAAATCTAAGCCTATGATCAATTGTGAGTGATAATTGTTGATAACATTTTTTAGTTTCGTTGGAATTCTATTGGTGTGTAACCTATATTTTTTTTTCCTTTTATGCAATAGGTTGTTACACCTTATGTAGAACTGTGTTTGCTTCGTTGATTCATTATTTCCTTATTGCCTACCGAATTGGGTGCGTATTTCAGATTCACACGCCGGCCTAGGATGCGTATGTCGGAGTTGATTACATCATGGTAAGCGTACTGCTTATTGTTTTATTTATTACATATTTTTAGTTATTTTAATAGATAATTAATTATTAATTTTTTTAGGTCAACCGACACACACAATTCCAAGATAATCTTTGGATATGAGGCGTCCTAGATACGGATTTCAGATCTAGCTTATAAGGTTAGTCCTTTTTTATTCTTTTTTTGCTTCACATCTAGCTTATAAGGTTAGTCTTTTTAATTCTTTTTCTTTGGCTGCTTGCATTGTATCGAAATTGTTGTTGCCTACAGAATTATATCAAACTCAATATATGTTTCATCTCACTAACATTTGATGGATGATATATTGGAATCATCAACTCAATGTACCCATATGCAAGATTTACATTTTCTAACTTCAAGTGGAATTCAAAGAAACGGATTTGACAGCTGCCTTGCATAGCTGATGATGCAGTCAGTAATAGAGGCCAATACATACAGGTGCAAGGAAACACGATATCATGTCATCACTGACCCACAATGCAGAGTCAAGTGAAAATGTGAAAACATCATTGACCCACAATGAAAAGGTATCCCTCCACAAGATTCACATTTTCCAACTTCAACTGGAACTCCAAAAAACATGTTTATGAGCTAGCTATCAAAATTTTATGTATTCGAAAGTAACAATATGTAATAACCATTAATGGTCCTTGGTGATGTGCCTGTAGCCGGATGGAACCACTCTTTGGAAAAAGACTCTGCCGCAACACCATGATGTCCGTGCCTTTGTATTACACAAAAATTCAGTTGTTGGGTTTCTTATTTTTGTAAAAACATTATGCTTATCGTTGTACTAGGCTTTTGTTTTAGGAAAGCAAACAACTTTATTACTTTATATTGTATGAAAGTGTTATGTATTCGAAAATAACAATATGCAACAACCATTGACGATCAGTCTATGTTATAAACGCTTTGCGTTCATTGTGTCCGTGACGCAACACGCACCGACATAATTCTAGTTCTAATTTAAAAATTAAACATCACAGAATCCGCTACAACTTCCACTTTGTTTTAACAAATACAAAAATACATGATTGTATTATTAGTCAAACAAACTTTGTAAAGTTAACAAATTAAAAACATAGAAAACTTGATCACAAGTTTAGATGAAAAAATAGGAGTAAATTGCCATTTTAGTCCTTGAGTTTTGTCCAAATTTGCCATTTTAGTCCAAATATTTTTTTTTGTGCCTCTAGGTCCCTGACTTTTACATTTTTTTGCCAATTTGATCATTTTGTCTAACTCTATCCAAAAACTCAGTTTGTAACAGGGGTATTTTGGGATTTCCTTAAAAAATGTTTTCAGTTGCCATTTTGATCCAATTCAAAAAAATCAAAAAAATTCCAAAAAATCAAAAAATTCCAAAAAAAATCGAAAATAAAAAAAATTCTAAAAATCAAAAAAATTCTAAAAAATCATAAAAATTCTAAAAAATCCAAAAATCATTAAATGTTTCGGCACGAACCGTTTCGACCCGTACCGTTTCGAACCGTACCGTATCGAACCGAACCGTTTCGACGCGAACCGTTTCGAACCGAACCGTTTCGACGCGAACCGTTTCGAACCGAACCGTTTCGACCCGTACCGTATCGAACCGAACCGTTTCGACGCGAACCGTTTCAAGCCGAACCGTTTCGACGCGAACCGTTTCGAGCCGAACCGTTTCGACACGAACCGTTTCGAACCGAACCGTTTCGACACGAACCGTTTCGACCCGTACCGTTTCGAACCCGAACCGTTTCGAGCCGAACCGTTTCGACGCGAAGCGTTTCGACCCGTACCGTTTCGAGCCGTACCGTTTCGACGCGAAGCGTTTCGAACCCGTACCGTATCGAACCGTACCGTTTCGACCCGTACCGTTTCGAACCGTACCGTTTCGAACCCGAACCGTTTCGACGCGAAGCGTTTCGACCCGTACCGTTTCGAACCGTACCGTTTCGACGCGAACCGTTTCGAACCGAACCGTTTTGACGCGAACCGTTTCGAACCGTACGGGTCGAAACGGTACGGGTTCGAAACGGTTCGCGTCGAAACGGTTCGAAACGGGTACGGGTCGAAACGGTACGGTTCGATACGGTTCGGGTTCGAAACGGTACGGGTCGAAACGGTACGGTTCGATACGGTACGGGTTCGAAACGGTTCGCGTCGAAACGGTTCGGTTCGATACGGTACGGGTCGAAACGGTTCGGTTCGAAACGGTACGGGTCGAAACGGTTCGTGCCGAAACATTTAATGATTTTTGGATTTTTTAGAGTTTTTATGATTTTTTAGAATTTTTTTGATTTTTAGATTTTTTTGAATTTTTTAGAATTTTTATGATTTTTTAAAATTTTTTTGATTTTTAGATTTTTTTTGAATTTTTTTGATTTTTTGGAATTTTTTTGATTTTTTAGAATTGGATCAAAATGGCAACTGAAAACATTAGTGATTAAGTACAAACTGGGTTTTTGGATGGAGTTAGACAAAATGATCAAAATAGCAACAAAATGTAAAAGTCAGGGACCCGGAGGCACAAAAAAAACTATTTGGACTAAAATGGCAAATTTGGACAAAACTCAGGGACTAAAATGGCAATTTACTCAAAAAATAGTGAAAAATAATAAAAACATGTTTTTTTTTCTTTTGTTACACACCATAAAGGTGTAGAGAGTGGTTAGACACTTGAAAGTGGTAAACTTCAAAATCAACCAATCAGAGTGTGCCATGTTATTCAACCTTAATTGTTTAAACTATGCTCAAAAGTGTTGGCAATTGTTAGACACTTGCTAAACTATTTAAAAAAAAAGGAAAAACTGTGTGATTGGTTGAGATGACATGGACCCCACCACACACCCACCCTCTCTCTCCCCTTCCCTCCCTTCACCGATTCGGTGATCCTTCGACGAATTGCACCCCCATTTCGGTAAACATTCATGTGACAAATGGTTGGCGGTGGATGATATGCGATGCCGAGTGGATTTACCGCCCCACTCCGGACACCTTAATTGTTCCAACTCCTAAATGTTGAGAGAAAAAAAAACATTTTACAAATGTGGGATGGTGACGTATTATTTTGTGCATGATGATGGCAGCTTTTTTCCCACACCCGTGTCTTATTGAACATGTGAATATGGGAAGGAAGCAAATGAATTCACAAGTGTCTCGATCAAATGTTTAAGTGGCAAATTCAGTGTTTATTTCAGCCTTTTTGGCAATATGTATTGTTTTTTCGTCATAGTCTTATTGCTTTTTTTTTTTTTCCTTTTGCAGCATGAGAGTATTTTGTCCATTAATGTGGGGCTCAAACTTTGTAATATATGATGGCATTGTTTTCAGTTTTTAGTGTGTGACGATAATCACGATACGAAGTAAGTGCTCACATGATTTTATTTTTTAAGTAAATTACGTTTTTGGCCCCTGTTGTTATATCACTTTTACTATATTAGCTCAAAATAAGAATTTTTAACATATCTGCCCCTATGGTCTCTATAACTAACCATTTTGGCCCTTAAGTCTAGAGATCATGGGGGCCAAAATGGTTAGTTATAGAAACCATGGGGGCCAAAATGGTTAGTTATAGAGACCATGAGGGGTAGATATGTTAAAAATTCTTATTTTAGGCTAATATAGTAAAAGTGATATAACCATAGGGGGTAGGGATAGTGTACATTAATTCAGAAGTGTGAGAAGTGTATTATAACACTATATATAACACTATATAACACCATATAAACACCGTATATCACTATGTAACACCATATAACACCATGTAACACTATGTTACATTATGTAACACTATATAACAATATATAACAATATACATCTATCATAGACATGCTATCAGGCAAAATATAGTGTTATATTTGTTATATAATGTTATATAGTGTTACATAGTGTTATATGGTATTATATGGTGTTACATAGTGTTATACGGTGTTTATATGGTGTTATATAGTGTTATAATACACTTCTTACACTTCTGGATTAATGTACAGGATCCTCTACCTAACCACAGGGGCCAAAAACATAATTTACTCTTATTTGATTTTTAACTTATTAGAAAAGATTGATTCTATACGGTTTTAAACTATATTCATATGTGAGCTTTTACACTTTAAAATCACATGAATAACAGAGATATTGGTAAAGTCTTGAGACATAGGAAGTAATCAAATCATACATCTATCTCGGAGGAAAGAGTGGCTGCTTTTAGTAATACCAACATCTCCAAAACCGTATCCGGACAATCTTATTATAGTATTATATTATAAGGCTGCAGGGTATGGAGAGGGGCTTCATTGTGCCATGTATGCATCACGTCAACCATGGGCTCTATTGCCCTTGCTCAATAGCTAGCATGGTATAAAATAGAGCCCAGTGACAAATTTAGGATTTTTTGTCAGGGTGGGGCACAAAATGACTCATATTATAACGAGTCAAGTTTGAACGGTCTGAGACAAAAAAAAAAAAAAATAAGGAAAATCGCAAGTAACAACTAACAATACGTTGATAATGCATTTCAAATTTTTATCATATTATATAAATACGGATAGGGGAAGGTTCATTTGAGAAGAAAATTTAATTGAGAAGATAAAGAACAAAGGGTAATTTTGTAAAATATTAAATAGTTTTTTCACTTATCTCATTTATTATTTACTAATTAATTAGTCATAAAGACTAGTATCCTCCACACTAACTTTTTTTGCCTACACACATCATAAGTTATCTTACAAATTTCGAAATTCATCCTACACGTTGAAATTTATCCTACACCACTCGTAATTTATCCTACACAACTAGTAATTTATCCTACACTTTAAATTATTTTATTTTATTTTTTTGAAAAAGTATATATTTTTGAAGATAAGTTACAAAAAAATTAATTTAATTAGCTATTAAAGAGCAAGACTACAAATTAATGATATATGTAGATTTACCAATGTACCCTTATAGTAACATTAAATACTTATATTAAATGAAGTAAAATAAAGCATTCTTATTGGTTGAAATTTCTTCTTTTTTCTTCTTACAAAAAATTTCTTCTCATTTGAACTCTCCACAATACGGATAACAATGATAAAATAGGTGGAACCAGGGATTAACAGGGTCCACTTTTGTATATAAAGCCTGAGTTATTCTTAGCATAACTATGAGTTGGCTTATTAGTTTATAACAATTAGGGTAAAGTTAACGTACAAAGTGTCTTATCGTACAAAACGTACGAAAGACATGAAAAAGCTAAAAAAACGCAGTGATATTTTCGTAATTATTTACTCGCAGAGTAATTATCAAAATTACTCTACAAATGACCCTATAGATTAATTTTGATCTTGTAGAGTAATTTTGTAAAATGTTATTGTAGGGTAATTTTGATCTCGTAGAGTATCATAATTACTCTACAAATGATCTTGTATGATAATTTTGATCTTGTAAGGTAATTTTTTAGAGTATCATAATTACTCTACAAATGATTTCGTAGAGTAATTTTGAATTGTATGTTGTTTGATAAATTTGCAGAGTAAATTTGATTCACTTTTAGAGTAATTTTGATGCATAGTAATTTTGATGCACTTGTAGAGTAATTTTGATAATTACCCTACAAGATCAAAATTACTCTACAAGAATATTTTATAAAATTACTCTGCAAGATCAAAATTACTCTACATGATCATTTGTAGAGTAATTTTGAAAAGTACTAATAATTAAGAAAATACCATCGCGTTTTTTCATCAAAACTTTCAGTTGGTACATTTTGTACGTTAAAATTATTTGTATTTGATCTTTAGTCATAACAATTAAAGAAAACTTTATTATAACCTTCGATTAAAAAGTTTTGATAGTTAATTGATTGTGTTACACATAGTGATAAATATATTAAATCGTATCAAAATTCAGATACTCTTTATCAACACAATTTTCTACTTAAATACATATATTAAATGATAATAAAGTAATTTTTAAAATAACTTTAGTTGTTTACTTTTGTATTGTAATCAAATATCATAAATTACTAAACTAGTGGTTATGAGTAATGCTTTCCCTGTCTTTTATAAAGAATGCTAGTTTATAACTCTGTGTATTACATGGGTTGAATAAATGAATTTTATATACTAAATAATAAAACAATATATATTTAAAAACCTCCTTTATTGCATGGTTTGAATAAATGAAAATTTTTATATTAAATAATAAAAGGTTATATCTATAAGAACCATATGTATTGTACGGGTTGAATAAATGTAATTTTATATAACAAATAAAAAAAGTTCTATCTTTAAAATCATGTGTATTACACGGGTTGAATAAATGTAATATTGTAATTGTATAAATGTAATATTGTTTACCAAATAATAAAAAAAGTTATATTTTTAAAAATTCTCTTGTATTACACGGGTTGAATAAATATTATTTTATATACCAAATAATAAGAAAATTATATTTAAAAAACTAATGGATATACTCGGTACGCGATAGACGTGGTGATTACGGAGATGCTTATTGAAAAGAATATACAGTTGTCAAACATGTTATTCAAGAAGCAAATAAGCAGCCATTTGAGTGATAAAATATAATTTATATTTAAAAACCCGCAATAAATCTAATTTTATATATAAAGTTACATTGAAAGTTATATACAATTTGTTTGAATATTAAGTAATAAAATCAAGAGTTAAATGTTATTTTAGTCATTGTGGTTTGGGCTATTTTGTCAGTTTAGTCCAAAGGTTTCATTTTTCGTCTGTAGGTTCAAAAAAGTTTCACTGTTGCCATTTTAGTCCACTGGGTTAATTTCATCCATTATTTTTGTTAATGAGAATGGCGATTCGATCATTTTATATGGCCGAATTGCCTTTCTAAGTAACAGAATTACATATAAAATGACTGAATTGCCCTCTGGTTAACAGAAAAAATGGATGAAGTTAACCCAGGGGACTAGAATGGCAACAGTGAAACCTTTTTAGATTCACATGAGAAAAATGAAACATTTTGACTAAACTGACAAAATGTCACAAACCACAAGGCATAAAGTGGCATTTAACTCTAAAATCAATATAATAATTTTTTTAATAATGAAAATAAAAATAAATAATATATTATCACAAAGTTTGGTTTTGGTGGTAAATAATTTGGCTATTTAAAAATCTCTTAAATTAACAATTTAAATTTAAGGATAATATTTTATTAGAAAAATAAAAGTATCTTATTCGATATTTAAAGTAGGATAAGATTTAATATTAATTTTTTCTATTTAGTTAATATAAGATAGAAAAAAAATATATGAGTGAATAGTTAGGGTAAAAGGAAACAAAAAATTGTAGCTGTTATATACAATGTTTTCAGAACCGGACCGGAGGTCGACCCGGTCACCTTACGGGGTCAAAGGTCAGACCGGTTCGGCCGGATTTAAGAACCGGATTACGTCATAAATTATATAAAAATATATATAAAACATAGAAAAAATAGATAAAATTCCAAATAGTTAAGGAACTAAAAACACAACCATTAGTCATTCAAAAACATTCAAAAGTACCAAATCTTGCAACTAACTATCAAACATAGTGTCAAATCTTGTTTTGAGTTTTTTAGATTAGGTTTTGAAGTGATTTATTCCATATTTAATAAAAAAAACCATGACCGGCCCGACCCTATGTGACCAGCCGGCCCGACCTGATGTTGGTCCGGTTTGATGGCATGAACCGGCCCGGATGAAGTCCCGATTCCCGGCCGGACTGGTCCGATCGCTGATAAGTGTGATTTTGAAGATAATCACTCGATTCGATCGCTGATAAGTGTTTCTATCATTCAAATTCCATCAATCGTTGAAGAAACCGGCTTCGATCCATGTAAGAAATTCTTTAATTTCATGTTTACGATCTGGGTTTTTGATTTAGTCATTGCGTTTTACGATCTTGGCGGGGGTGCGGGGGCAGCGCCCTTGGTAGCGGGGTCCCAGGGGCGGCAGCCCCTGGCAGGGTCCAAGGGGCAGAGCCCCTGGCTGGGGTTGACAGTTTTTGATTAAACTGCTTTAATAAAAATGCATCAGAAAATTAAATTTTCTGTAAATTGCCTCTGGAAAACTACATTCGTGGACAGTTTTTGATCTCCTGCTTCCTGGTTCAGACAATTCACAAACAAAACTGTTGTCCTGGTTCAATGTGTTTTAGAGAGAACACTTTCTTTAGTGTTTTTAGGCCATTGCGTTTTAGAACTAAGACATTTTTATGTGTTTTCTGGCCATTGCGTTTTAGAACTAAGACATTTTTATATGTTTTCTGGCCATTGCGTTTTAGAAAAACACATTTTTGAAGTGTTTTTAGTCATTGCATTTTAGGTCAAACACATTTTTAGGTGTTTTCAGTCCATTGCGTTTTAGAGAGAACACTTTCTTTTGTTTTTTTAGTCCATTGCGTTTTAGAAATGAGACATTTTTAAGTGTTTTCTGGCCATTGTGTTTTATAAATAAGACATTTCTTTGTGTTTTTTGTGCATTGCGTTTTAGAAAAATGTCATTTTTTAGGTTTTTTTTTCCATTGCGTTTTACGCAACTGGGGTTTTTCCACTGCGTTTTACGCAACTGGGTTTTAAATTTTTTTTTTCGAAAATATAACAATAGTATACTCGTTTTAAAGATAAAAAAACGCTCGTTTTTTGGTGCAATTTTTATAAAAAAATAATGTCGTATGAAAGAGTTATTAACGTTTAAAAAATGAGGGAGTATTGGAGTAGAGAGAAACTATTGTTCTGAATTGACTACAATACCCTTACACAAACTCACGCGCCTCTTTTCTTATTTTCAATTTCTCTCATTTAATCTTAGCCATTGATTAAGTAAATAAATGATCAAGATTACTTCCTAGCCAAATAAACTTCATATTGTATCTCCACTCAGACAATCAAATAAATAATATTATAATGAGAAGTATACATTAAATTTAAACTAAAGGGTAAATTACACTTTTCGTCTTTTATGTTTGTATCAAATTGCAATGAATAGCCTTTAAAATCAATAATTACAGTCACAGTCCTTTTTTTTAGTAAAACCTTTGCACCTTACGTCCTTTGCCCATAACCTTATTAAAATTTCCAGTTAAATATGTTATGTGCAAGGGTACTTTTGTAATTTTGCTCATTTATCTAATATAAATTTATAAATAAAACAAATCAAATTAAAAAAAACCCTGAATCTCTTTATCTCTGAACCTGAACCCAAATCTTATGAACATCAGATCAGATCTGGGTCTAATCTCTAATACAAAACCCATTTTTACCCAACCAAACCCTAAAATCACTACCAACAACACACCCAATTTCTTCTTCCATACTCTCAAACCTGCAACTCATTTGGAATGGTGGTCGGATTTTGGAGTGAAAGAGACGAATCAGTTGAAGAATCGAGTGAAAGAGAAGAAGACGTCGTTCAAAAACTCACCTGCTCACCGCCAATCTCCACCACAACCAACAACAACAACAGCCGCCGGTCTACAACATCAGCAAAAGCGACTTCCGTGACATCGTTCAAAAACTCACTGGTTCACCGCCAATCTCCGCTACATGTGGTGTTTTCAGACAAACGTGACCGGATTCGGACACCCTTTACCGCCGCAAGTCCAACCGTCAACTTCCGTTACGCTGCCGTCATGCGTCGGCCAAGGCCACATATGTGAAAGTTGAGGAGGTGCCCAGAAACAAAATGACGAGGAAATGTCACCCCTTTGAATTTAGAAATCTCATATACTCGTGAAGGTTCATTTGACCAAAAAGAAATTTTGATCATACCATTGTACCATGTTTCAACTTGACATTTGTTGAACAGAGTGTAGATAAAGAAATGTAGAAGATGATCAGTTGGAGTTTATGAGAAGGTGGATTTGGATGCGTGTCTGTCCCTTAAAATCTGAGTAAGGTTGGTTGATTGTTGGGTGGAGCAGGTAGTTTTCTAGAGAGAGAGAGAGACATGAGAGAGAAGAGAAAGAAAGGTGATAAAGTTTTAGGTTGTGTGGATGTGAAAATAAAAGGGAAAATAAGATATACTTTAAATAAAATAGGTAAAATTACTAAGATACCCTCATGTGCAAGGCACATGCTATAGTTAACAGAAAATTTTAATCTGATTAGTGCTAAAGGACGTAGGGTGTAATTGGATTTCCAAATAAAGGATTGTAACTGTAATTGATAAAGTTAAAGGTTATCCATTGCAATCCGATATAAACACAAAGGACGAAAAATGTAATTTACCCTAAACTAAATAATAATTAGAGTTAAATGCCATTTTAGTCCCTGTGGTTTGGGTCATTTTGCCAGTTTAGTCCAAAGGTTTCATTTTTAACCTGTGGGTCCAAAAAGGTTTCACAATTGCCATTTTAGTCCACTGGGTTAACTTCATCCATTTTTTCTGTTAACGAGAAGGCCAATTCGGTCATTTTATATGGCTGAATTGTCATTTTAGTTAACAGAATTACATACAAAATGACCAAATTGGCCTTCTCGTTAACAGAAAAAATGGATGAAGTTAACCCAGTGGACTAAAATGGCAACTGTGAAACCTTTTTGGACCCACAGGTTAAAAATGAAACCTTTGGACTAAACTGGCAAAATAGCCCAAACTACAGGGACTAAAATGGCATTTAACTCTAATAATTATCTATAGTTAAGTAGAAGAGATGAAACAAAATAATATTTAGTATGAAAGTGATCTATAATTAATTAGAAGATATTAAACTCAATAATAATTATTTAAAAGAGATTAAACTAAATAATAATTATACATAAGAGACATAGCCTAATAATAACAAATGTCCCTAAAATGGTTTCTTTTATTATATAGTATAGATATTATACTTTTAAATTTGAGTAAATTGTCATTTTAGTCCCTAAGATTTATTCAAATTTGTCATTTTAGTCTAAATAGTTTTTTTTTCTCCTCTGAGTCTCTGACTTTTCCCCATTGTTGCCATTTTGATCACATACCATATCTCTGTCCAAAAAGCCCATTTTTAACCATGGGTATTTTGGGAATTAACTTTATAAATCTTTTCACTAGCCATTTTAATCCATTCTTTTATTACAGTATATAAACACATCACTTTCCACTTTCACCTTAAACCCTAAAATCCCAATTTTCACACACGATCGTTCACCATCCTGTTCAAATTGAACCCTAAACAAGCTGGTGGTCTACTTGAATTAGACCGTAAAGTACTCGAAGTCATCAGAAGCAAAAAAGAAATGGTGATCTGGACAAGGGACTTGAAGACATAAACAAATTTAATTAACTAGTTTAAGAGTAAATTACAAAAAAAATCGTTCTTTATGTTGATATCAGATTGCAAACTATGTCCTTTATCTTGTATTAACTAGTTTAAGAGTAAATTACAAAAATTGTTCGAATTTTATTTAGTATTTAGGGTAAAATTACCAAAATACCCTCATGTGGGATCTACTTGGTTAGATTTAACCATAAAAACTAAAGGACATGATGTGTAAAAATTTGCAAACATTAAGTACGTTTTTTGTACTTTTTAAAGATAAAAGACATAGTTTACAATATGGTCTCAACAAAAAGGACGATTTTTGTAATTTACTCCTAGTTTAATATCCGTTCCGGTGGACGGGTATTTTACTACCATATTGAAATAAATTTTTTTATTTACATTATAATAACACATTATTTCTTTAAAAAAAATCCAAAATGTGTAAATTTTAACTCATTAAATAAGTTCACATTTACATGTATAATACGCCTCACAACTTGAAAAAACAATGTTAGAGACAATTTTAACAACTCAAATTTGAGTCTTTAAGTAAAACATAAAATAACCAGTTGAAATAAAACATCAATATGTCTATCATATTAAATTAAAAGTTTAAATGAACGATATGAAGCCGGGGCGGATTTGGTGACGAGTCAAAACGGTTTTTAGCAAGATGACTCCAAGCCGTTTTAAAAAGTGTCAATTTGGTAAGGGTCAAATTAAGTGAGCACTATATATACTCTATAGGTGTCGTAGCCTAGCCTCGTAGACGGGATCCCAAGGGCCCGAAGGTGTTTTCTTTTTCTATTTTTTTTATAACAGAAAGGGGATCCATGAGCTAGAGAAGGATCAAAATACACCAAATTTAATCATCAATTACATTAACACCTAATTTTAGAGTTAATTACATAGTTAGTCCCTGTGGTTTGCACAAAATAACATACTTAGGTACTAATAGTATAAAATCACCTTCTAGGGTATCAACTTTTCATTTTGTAACGTTTGGAGGTATTAACTTCTAGGGTATTAACATAGTTAATCCATGTGGTTTGCACAAAATAACATACTTAGGTACTAATAGAATGTGATTTTAAGCCTACAAATAACGTTAATACCTTCAAACGTTACAAAATGAAAAGTTAATACCCTAGAATGTGATTTTAAACTATTAGCACCTAAGTATGTTATTTTATGCAAACCACAGGGACTAACTATGTAATTAACTCCCTAATTTTATTTAGGTTTAAATCAATTTTACAAAATCTATTTATTTTTTTATTTTCGTCTTTTTATTATATCTCTTAATTAACATAAAATCTATTTATTTATTTTATTATATATTAACAAACAAAATGCTAATTTTTCACATTGAAGTTGTGACACCCTTGAATTTTCTTGACATGATGTGCTTAAATCACCCGGCAGACCATATGGATACCTGATCAGGAAAAAAAAACCAAAAATTACCTCTGTTTGCATTGAAATTTTTTTCTTTTATTTTTTCAATATAAAAAGAGAATGGATCAAAATAGCAATTTGAAATATTTAAATTGAAAATCCCCAAAATACTTCTGGTTGGTTAAAAATGAGGTTTTTGGACGGAGTTAGGCAATGTGATCAAAATGACAACAAAAGGAAAAGTCAGGAATCCAGAGGAAAAAAAAAACTATTTGGACTAAAATAACAAGTTTAGACAAATCTCAGGGACTAAAATGACAATTTACTCTTTAAAAATCTATATAACAATATATTAAATTATGTTAAATAACATACATATCATCACTATGATAATGTTTGATATATTTAAAAATGTATATATATGTTATAATATTAGTCTCAAAAAATAATTGTGCATTTCATAGCATATAAATGTAAATAATGTCATCAAAATATATATATTTCAAATGAAAAGTTTAATTTTCAAATAATAAAGCTACAAGAAGAAAACATTACTAACAAATATGAATACTTAAAAGTTTTCGGGTATATAGTTCAGGTAAACGAATATATAGATTCAGGTAATCGGGTCGAGTATCATCTAATTCCATACCCGTCCCATGCCCGCGGAACATTTTTAGGTCAAAGCACAATAATTAATTTTATTATTTTTGTTAATAATTGTTATAATGAAACCTATAATGACCATTTTGCCCATTAGAAAAAGGACAAATACTAGGATTTTATTTGAGAAATCTGAGCTGATTTTGCTTTTGGAATACAATGACAATAAAATTGAAACAACAGGGACCCAGATTCAAAAGTTTTGAGTTTTGGACTAAAGTGACAAAAGTGACCAAACCTCAGAGACCAAAATGGCATTTTACTCAAAATTCTTTATTTGATTGATGAACAACCCCTTAGTTTAGCGGTGGCAATTCCTAATGCTATTGTTGAAAGTTAATCCTAAAACTCGTATGAGTTGAAAGTTGAAGGGCTAAAATGAAAGATTGATATAATTAGTTATTAGGGTAAATTACTTTTTGAGTCCCTGTGTTTTATGTGTTTTAACTAGTTGAGTCCAAAAGCAAAAAGTTTAACGACCTGAGTCCCTATAAGCATTTTCTTTAACCATTTGAGTCCAAATTTTTAACTCCGTTTAAATTTTCTGTTAGTTTTTCATTAAAAGACTAAAATGCCCCTTTATTATTATTATTATTATTATTAATAGATAAAGTGAGAAACAATACCCACAAACACTGATTTCTTTCTCTTTCTCATCTATCTCTTTCTTCCTTATCTCTCTCTCAACCACACCACCACCACCACCACCATCTGTTCCCGTGCTCTGTGCTACTATTTAATTCATACATAGATTCATTCCCAAAATGAAAACTTTACAACCAACCCAACTCGATTTGGAAGCTAAAGACCACTCCCGCCATCATTCCACCGTGGCCAACATTGAGATTGTAGGGGCGGTGGTATCTGATGAGGAGGAGAAAGGGAGGGAATCCACGGTGTCAGATTTCTCGGTGGTGGATCTGGAAAGTGATACGATGAACATGTGAAATTTTGATCTTTGAAGTGAAATTAATGTAATGCCCTTGGTTATTGATCTAATTTAACATAAAACCCAGTAAAATTTTTGATGGAAGACGATAAATGGTTGCAGGTATTTCGTCTTCTTTGTGTTCTTTTATCCTGTTTATGATCCTCTGTTTTTTTTTTGTCTTTCTTGATGTATTTTGTTTGTGATTGAAGGTAGGGGTAGATGTGGAATTTCGCATAAGCCATCAAAGAAGTTGAATACATTGAGGTCTGTGGCTGGAGTGGATAAGCTTCCTAAAAAGGTGATTTGTAATCATATTAATCACAGAAGGTGGTGATAGTTGTGGACAGTGGCGGATCTAGAAACGGATCGTAGCCGTAACGTTTTATAAATAAGCCGTAACGAAATCGGAAAAACGTCAAATTTTTCCGAAATTTACACTAATTTTTCCAAATTTTTCCGCGCGAAGCCGTAGCGGGCGTTGCCCCCTGGTATAAGCTACATCCGCCCCTGGTTGTGGAGGTACGGTGGGGATGGTGGTGGTGCGGTGGTGTTAATGGTGGTGGTAGGGGTAGAGAGAAAAAGGGGAGGGATGGACAGGTGTGTGAAATGTAACTGTCTGCAGATGTGTGTATAACAATATATATAATTTATTTTATATATAATATTAAAATATTTATACATTAAAAACTTGTTCCTTATACTCTTGTGCATATAAGACATGTACTTTGTGTGTAAATGACCAAATTACCCTTATAGTTAACAAACTTGGTGGATGGAGTTAGAAATTTGGACTCAAATGGTTAAAGAAAATGCTTATAGGGACTCATGTCGTTAAACTTTTTTCTTTTGGACTAAACTAGTTAAAACTCATAAAACACAGGGACTCAAAAAGTAATTTACCCTAGTTATTATTAAAGTTTGGTTTATTTAGGTAATTATATTGTAATAGGTTTAGGAAATGTTTACTTGTCTTGGGGAGCAAGTTTAGTATAACTATAAATAGGGGTTTATGTTATTGTTTTATTTGTCCCTTTTCTTGTAAGTTTGTATGTTCGTTTAATTGAATAGAAATAGTTGTGGGTTTGTCTTCCCAAATATCTTGTATTCGTGTTTGATTCAATTGTTTGAATCACAACAGTAGGTTGTTTTTTGGAAAAAAAAAAGCAAGTGGAGATAACTTTCATTGAAAAGAAAGGACCGTAAGATTCAAAAGTGACATCAAGTTTTGATCGCAGCAACCGAACCTGTTCTATTTGGTAGTAAGTCCGAAATAAAAACACAACACTGGGTTTCCGGGTCGAGTAGGTAACCAAGGAAGTATTTTTTTCTTGATGAATTGAAAGAAAGAAAGTATGAAAGAAAGAAAGTAATAAAGAAAGAAAAAAAGTTTATAGTGTTTGGTTATTTATTAGAGATTGGTTTCGGGATCGGGAATCAATTCTAACTGAAAATAGCAAACTATAAAAGAAACGAAAGATATAAAAGACACGATGGTGATTGGAGGCCTTCTAGTATTGATGAAATCGAACTACAAAGTATGGTCGACCAAGATGGAGAGATTCTTGAAAGACTATGGCTTTGGGAATGTTATTGAACCTACAACCGGCCTAGTTGTAGATGAAAGGAATATGTACACTGCATTGGGGGTACATATGCCAAACCTTACCGGAAGACATCTTGGTACAAGTTGGCATACTCATGAATGCTAAGGAAGTATGGCGTGCCTTGAAGATTCGATTTATTGGAATCGATCATGTACGAAAAGAAGAACAGGAAAAAGCAGCTCAAGAAGCCACTGAGAAAGAAAGACCGGATGAGATCGCTGAGAAAGAAAGATTAGATGCGATTGTTCAAGAAGAACAAACACGTAAAAAATAAGCTCAAGAAGCTATAGAGAAAGAAGAAGCTTTGCAAGCTATTTTGGAAAGTGAAGAAAAAAGAAATATTAAATAAAGAAAAAGAAAGAATTGCTTTGGAAGAAGAAGAGAAGACGGTGAACCTTCAGGTATGTTTTCCTAACTCAAACAACCTTGAAGATGAAGAAACTGCTAAGATCAATTCGCAGCAGCGAAGTAAGAAACCTGCTATTGATCATGATGATGAGAGAAAAGATCTAGTAACGTATGAAAGAAAGGATGCAGCTAACGAATCTACACATTTAGAATCATATGTGAAAGTCAACAGTCGAGCATCTGTTGAAGAAAAATCAGAACCGAATGAAAAATTCAAAAGAATAATCAGAAATAAAAGCCCAATAGGGTCTGATAAAGAAAGAAAGGTTAACCCAACTGCGAGTTTTGGGTCAAAGTCGCATTGCTAAAAATGTTTGGTTGAGCACAAAAAGAAAAGAAAAGTGAGGAGAAAGAACTTGTCAATTGAACAAGTAATTCAACAAATATTTGAAGATAGAAAAGTTCAAGAAAAGAAAGTGTTCAATGAAGTCAGATCCGATACGAATGTGGAAGGTTTGAATGATGAGCGTGCAGAATCTGTTAAACAGGTTTGTTACAAACAAATGAAAAGAAAGAATAAAGGCGGACCAATGATAGAAATTGAAGAGTTGCGATTGCTATTTGGGATTCAAGACCTTGGTGGTACAAAGTGAAGAAAGTTTGGGTCGGGTTTTAGGATTAAGGGGGAATGTTGAAAGTTAATCCTAAAACTCGTATGAGTTGAAAGTTGAAGGGATAAAGTGAAAGATTGATATAATTAGTTATTATTAAAGTTTGGTTTATTTTAGGTAATTATATTGTAATAGGTTTAGGAAATGTTTACTTGTCTTGGGGAGCAAGTTTAGTATAACTATAAATAGGGGTCTAGATTATTGTTTTATTTGTCCATTTTCTTGTAAGTTCGCATGTTCAATTAATTGAATAGAAAGAGTCGTGGGTTTGTTTTCCCAAATATCTTGTGTTCGTGTTTGATTCAATTGTTTGAACCGTCTGGGCCAACAGCTATTTGAAATGAACGGAATACGAAAATAATTAAATTGTGGGTTATCATGTCTAACAAATAGGCCATGTTCAATTGGCATGTTTAATTAAAGGGTCATGTTATGGTTATACTAAAATTAAATAGGTCGACTAATGAACTTGTTCTGAATTAGAAACAACAATTATTGTTCAAGTTCAACCTAGTAGCCAGTTTACAACCCTCCCATCCATTTACAATATTTTATAGCTTGATTACAACCCATTTACAACTCGTTAGTCCATTTACAATTTACAATCTGATTAGATCGAGTTACAAAGTATACCCTATTTTGGGTAATGGATATATGGGTCGTGTTTGGGCTCATTAACTTCAACCAGACACGATTTTCACCGTGCACTTATAGTGTAATTACTCAATACATCCAAATGCTCATCCCAAACAAATACTAAATTCGTTTGCACCCTTCGGAGTTGGTTCCTGATGTGTAAAATGTTTAATATATTTTTTTAAAACATCAAATTAAATGATCAAACTAGCTTAATTACACACAATCGGCAAGTGCACCGGTCGTTATGTAGTCAAGTTGGTAAGACCGAGTATCAATCCGTGGACACAATGGCGCGACTCTCGATACTAAAATTTAGTCGAGTCCTAGTCTAGCAATTTTTAGTGAGTGTTTGGATTTATATTAACTACTAAAATTAAATAAGAGAGCAAATACGAAAGCAGAGCAAACAGAGAACACAAATAGTAGATTTGGGTGCAGTCAGATGATGAAAAAGTGGCTACCTAGGCAAGATGCATGTCAATTCACTCACGGTTCTCGGAATGGAATAACTAACTTTTGGCTACCGGGATCTTAAGGTTCACTAAACAAGACCTAAACTGGCTGGCAGATCATTCTCCAAACAGGTCGCAATCTAGGGTCAAGAAAAGCGTATAAACTCACCGGTTAAAGTCAGATCACCTCTCGGTCTCTCTAACTAGGTTATGGTACCCTAAATCTAGATTACCTCTCGATCTCACTAGAAACGGTACATCCGGGAAGTGTAAGGGATGTACGGGGTGGTGACTCTAATTAGGTTCTAACACGGTTTGCTAAAAATCACAAGAAAACCTAGGGTAATTCACTCTTGTACAATTAACACCTAACTCGTCTAATGATTAAGACAACCCGACATCTAATCTCCTTTCGGTCTCAAAGATGGTAGAATATTTAATTACCAAATAGTTTATTAATTTGTTCCTAGGGTTTACTACATCTAGCAACCACAAGATTAGTCGAAAACACAAAGTTAACGAAATCACCTAACCCTAGCTTTAATCAATACGCAATCAATTTTAACAAAGAAAAGGTGGAACAAATATAAACCATCAATTATTAAATACGCATGCACATTAGAACCATGACAAGAGCACTTTTACCACAGCACTGAGCCAAAACATTAATTAATCAAACCAAGAAACCGTAAATAAACTAACAATTATTCAAAGCCTAGGTAGCACGAAGAAAATTAGCCAAGCATGTTTAAACAAAAATCAAACATAAGTTCATCGTGAATAAATTCATGAAACATGTTCAAAAGTATCAAGTAGATGCCCCGCCCGCGTTGCGGGGCGATGGCCGAATAATTCGCAACCAATTAAAAAAAGACTACTATAATTTTGCTAGGAAAAAAATAAAAACGATGATAAGACCGTATTTTTGGGCTCAGGGCAAAACTGTAATTTTTCAGGACTAATGAGCCAGTGTTAGGCAACTCCTTGACACGGGAAGAAATTAAATCGAGTAAAGCAATTAAAACAAAAAACCTTTATAGTTTTGGTAAAAAAACTAAAACGATGGGAAAAACGTAATTTTTAACCGAGGGCCAAATCATAATTTTAATTCAGGGATAAATCGTAAAGTAAATGGACCAACGGGCGAGTGCTAGGAAGTTGCCGGCACGACTGTAATTTTGCACTGGGGGCAAACTTGTAATCTCACCAGGAAATCAAACAAAAACGATGGACAAAATGTAAATTTAAGTTGAGGGCAAAATTGTAACCTGGCTGTGAGAAAAAAAAACTAATGGCGAAAGTATAAATTTATACGGGGCAAAATCGTAATTTTGAGCCGATGGCAAAATTAGAATTTTTAGCCGGGAGCAAAAGCGTAAATTTATTTTTAAGCGTGGGCAAAAACATAACTTTGACCTGATGGCAAAATCGTAATTTTAAGGGAAAAAAACTAATGGCAAAATTGTAAATTGAAACGGGTCAAAATCGTAATTTTTAACCGGGGGGCAAAATTGAAATATTTAGCTGGGAGCAAAAGCGTAAATTTATTTTTAAGCGGGGGCGAAAACATAAATTTGAACTGATGGCAAAATCGTAATTTTAAATCGGGATAAAATCGTAAATTTGTTGGGCCAATAGGGGAGTGTCAGGCAGCTGCTTGGCACTATTACACATGCCGCCCATTTTGCCCAATTGAGGGGCGGAACTATTAAAGGCTGACGTAGGCACACTTGAGTTTGTATGTATTGAAAATTCTGCCAGCCACCCTTTGTGATTTATTGTCATACATAGGCAAAATCCATGAGTATTTGAAATATTTATTACTAATAAGACCAACTCATATTGACCATCTTTTAATTTCCTTTCTTTTTTTTTCTTCATAGAATTCATTAATATATGCATCCTAAAATAAATTATAAAATAGAGATAGTAGGCTTTGTCTACTAAATGAAAATGGCTGCGATTTTGATTCGGTCTCTGGCGCTCTACTCTGCCCAACTGGCTGATTATTTCATTCTTACTTATTTCCTCTCCATTTGCACCAGGACCTGTAATAATAATAAATAATAAAATATATGTCTAAATATTATAAAAATGACTCTAAACTATTAATTAAAATAATATACAAAATACACAAGAAAAATAAGATACGTTTGCAACACATCAGTTCCCTATGCAGGAAGCACTTAAATATTTAATACCTCCAAATGCTTATCTACACCAAATACAAAATACCGAAAATTCCAAATTCACATGTTATATGGTATTAACAAGGAGTCAATTTGGTTTTAGAGTAAACCGCAATATGCGCCCCTGAGGTATGGTGGTGAGATCAACCTGGACCCTTAATTTGAAAATATCGCTACCTGAGTCCTCATAGTTTCCATATCGCTACACAATGAGTTATTTTTTCATCCTCCCGTTAGTTGTGCCGTTGGAGACAAGAGTAATTTTGTATCTTCACCTTCAGCATAATGAACCCCTCTTGATTTATAACCGCTTGTGTTCTCGTCCCAGCGTAAAACCTAAATACCAAAGTCGCCTTTGCATATCAAACCTGCTCATGAACTAAATTCATCAACTATCTCCGATGGCTAGTAGATTTTGGAGGATTCATGGTATTGCAGAAGAATTTGACCCAGATACCAATTACTTAAGTGTACTCATAATTTCCTGTGACCATGAACCTAAATTTGGAGTGTTCAACATTAAACAAGCTTTTATTCTTTTTGTGGTTATAGTTGACACTTCCATACTTTTCTCATTAAAAATTTTTCATGGAGGTGAGTTTTCTAACTATCTTGGAAGGGTATGCTTAGATGGTACGACAACATTCACTAATAGTGCTGATGTTGATGATTTTGGAATCGATGTTTTAGAGGAGATGCTTAAGGAAATCCGATATCCATGTGATATGAGTTTTTATTATCATTATAAGGTTTTGTATTCGTCTTTGGATTTGGGTCTTAAAGTGTTGAGTAATGATAGTGAATTTGTTACCTTGTTTGATCATGTCCGAAAAGGAGTTAAGCTTATTGAAATACACATTGAACATTGGCATTCACGTATCTTGTCCGAAAAGGAGTTAAGCTTATTGAAATACAAGAAGATGTTGGTCCATCTAAAGATGTGGGTCCTTCTAATTCTAGCATTGCAATTGATAATGCTCAATTCATTGAAACTGAAAATGACATCGATATTAAAAATGTAAGCAGTGGTCTTGGATCACTAGAGGATAATGATGTAGATAATCCATATTATATTGTAGATGAAGATAATGTTGTGGAGGATGTAGAAGTGGACATAAAGCATTTTTAAGGCTTGTGCTAATTATGATGCTGATGAAATTCATGATTCAAGTGATTATGATCATGTTGAACAGAATGACATTAATGTTGATCTTGATAACTTTTACCGTGATAATGATGAGAATTCCATAGTGTTGCAATATATTGCAAGGAAGTTGAAAAGGAAAAGAAAATCCACTGCTAGTGGTGGTAACCCATCATTTAATTCATTATTTGTTGGTGAGATAATCTTAACTGATGATAATTGACAAGAAGAGTTGAATCAAATGGTTAAAACATTTGCACTTAAGTCAAGAAGACCCGTTTATATTCTAAAAAAATGAGCATTTCAGGTATAGGGTTTTTTGCATTGGTTCAAATCCAAGTTTCAATATTAGTGAAGGTTCTCAGGGGAAAAATAGAAAATTGAGGGGGATAGGTTAAAAAGCTAATAAAAGGAACACTAAACCCACTTATGTTGTGAAGTTATGATGTTATGTTAATTAAGACATTGTAACACTTTGTGTTATATGTTGTGTTAAGACCTTAGCATATTGAGTATGTTTGAATTGCATAGCTGTTTGAATTCTTAAAGTCAAATCATAGTATTATTGCATATGTTTGAATTGCAACCATGTTGCATTGCATAACTGTTTGACTTCTTAAAGTCAAATCTTAGTATACCAATTGCATAAGCTTTGAACTGGAGTCAAATGCTACAAAGAAAACTAACCAAACATTTTATTACTGTAACATCTCGAAAATTCATGTCCTATAATGTGTTGACACGTGTCATAAGCTTTGAACGTGTGAAAGAATACTCTAGAGGGACTAAAGTTGACAAACAAAGAAACTATGTGAAAATAAGGGTTCAAAATGTCAACAATGAATAAATATACTTTACAATAACCCTACATGATGTTTATACCCTTAAACGAATGAAACATGGATCATACGAAGCTAATTGTGAAAGAAAGTGAGAGATTACAAACTACAGGGGTTAAATGTGTCAACATGTTTAAGATATACCTCTGAGTGACCTTTTAGCAAAACCGAAGCTTTGTAACGATTAATTATGCTCACTAGAATGCGTGATAAAAATTTCACCAAGTTTCGTCGTCGTATGAGAAAGTTATGATAAAATTCGTGTGCGAGGGGTTAAAGCGTCAACGTTGAAAATTATGACTTTTCGGGTAAACATAAAGGGACCAAGGACTTCACAAAGTGGGTATAAGTCTTGAAGCCCTTATATGTCAATTGGAAAGGCTTATAATGCAAGAATTGAAGTGAAAGTGACGTTTAGGAGGACCAGGGACTAAAAATGCAATAAACAAAAACTTTATAACCTGAAGCCAGGCTCCAGGCGGGCCGCGTAAGGCTTATCAGGACCTTACGCGGGCCGCGTGCGGTCCCCTGATATAGAAAACAACAGACAGCTGTCTGTTGTGCCTTTAACCGACTCCAATTGCCTTTGTTGGATACCATGGGCTTCCTAAACTGGTTTATTGGCTCTAGGGGGCACTTGTATGCATCTTGTGACAATCCTAGACATGCATGGCACCATCTTGAGCAACCATGAAAGCTATATAAAGCTCCATTATTTTGCAACTTTGATCACACCATCACAACTTCAACTTCTGATCATTCTAGAGCTCAAGGCCATCTTCTAAGCTTCCCTAATCGTGCATTAGACACTTGTAAGTATCCTCAACCTTCCTTATTTAAGTTTTTGCTTAGTTTATAGCCTTAAAGTCAAACCGTCGTAATTAACGGTTGACTTATTGATTAATCACTAATGGTCCAGTGATTTGTCAAACTTAAGGTAGTTATAAGTTGGTAATTATGTGGGCATTAAACCCTTAAAAGGGCACCCTCTGATTCCCACTCTAACTAGATCATTTGTCGAGTCAAAGTTGTTTAGAAAAGTCAACAGAATGCTAATCTTTGAATTAACGCGTAATTAACAATGTAGAAGGCGTGTAACCTATTTTATCATTCATATAACTTGGTAATAAGTATAAGAACTGGTCTAAGGTTGTTTGATTCGACAATTTTCTGTTTTAACCCGGCTCGGAGCCGAAAGTCGCAAAACTTTGACTTTTGCTTTGACTTCAGTTCTGTCCCGATTTAGATAGGTTTAGACATGCCTTAAAGTTCTATTAGGACCTAGTTACATGTTAGTATAACCCTCTGTGGTTAGTTCGTTGATTATCCGATTCATTTGCACGTTTCCGTTAAATGCTTAATGTTGACCATAATGCCCTTTTAACCATAAAACGAGAATTTTAGAAAGGTGAAAGGACAATAATCTTTATTACTGATTAATAAACATGTCCCTAAAATTTCACAACAATTGGAGGTCTAGATTAGGAGTTATGCTCAATGGCGTAATTAGAAAGCTTTTTATTAAATAAACGGCGTCATTAGCGTAAAGCCTATCTAAACCCAAATTTTGACACCAAACCTTTCACCCACTGATGTAATATAATATTTTGGGATTTTTGAAGATTTTTAATTATTTTAAAACTGATCATAAGCTAGGTTTATCGCCTTGATTCGGTAAATACCGATTATACCCTTTTAGGCCATAAAATGAGTTTTACAAATCCTTTTGATACCAATCCAATTGCTACTGATTTTATTTTATAAATGAAGTGTTTTGAACCTTATGAACCGATCAGAAAACTCAGAATCCTATTTTAACCCGGAAATCGCTTAAAACGGTTATTTACGCGTATTAAACACCTAGTATGGGTTTAAAACCATTTTGTCACATAAGACTTAACACCAACTGATATAACCTGTTAAAATAAGTTATTTTACTGATTAACTCAGACCCGGATCACAAGAGTTTAATTAATCCCTTTTATAACCTTTAAAATAACCAAAATACCCCTATGTGGTTTAATTTGAGATTAAACTCGTTTTGGGCATAATGGAAGATATCCTACTGATATCACAACAAATTTAGGGCATATTAACTTAGGAAACCTATTTAGGACTCTTATGGTTACTCGTTACGCTTCATGCGCGTTCGGTTCGGTTTATGTAACTAGTTTGCATAAATTAGCCGAAACGGGTCAAACCTTATCATTTTCATCTCAAAATCCAGAATGTGTTTAGTTTGCCCATATTATACAAGCCTTCAAACTTGTCGGGTCTAAATCACATTCTGTTCCGGTCTTCGCTTAATCATGCGTACGAACCGTATATTCCTTTAAAACTAACCGGTCTAGGTTTAGGCTTAATTAAAGACCCGTTAGGATTCTAATAGGTTATTATAAACCTTCGTTCCAGAATAGGAGCCGGTAAAAGCTACTTGCTCTCGCTGATTGTGATTTATAATTGCTCAGGTAAATACTTTTAACTTATTTTCCCTATAGGGGCTTGGGGTACGGTATATAAAATACCGGTTGGTCGGGCATTGAATCTTTAATTTGTATAAAAGTTAAATCATTGAGATGTCCCGTTTGAAATGTTTTGTTTGCTTAAAGCCTTTGGGGGGTTAATGACCATGTCCCGGATATCCCTGGCATCATTTTACGAAATGGCCACGACCTAAGAACGGGGTGTAGGCGTACACCTGTCAGTGCATAAATAATGTGGTGTGTCTATTGATCTTTAACCCGGTCTGCGGATCTGAACGCATAAGGAACATGTAATTCTTTTACAAGTGTTATATTCAAATAATTATCCCAAGTTATAAAATATTATTTGTGCCTTGTGCCTTAAATTCATTTTCTTAAACTCTTTTTAAAATGAGTCGGTTGATTGTATTTACCAGTGTAAACTGACGTATTTTCTCAAAAAGGTTAAGTGCAGGTACTACTCGTAATAGGCTGGCTTTCTCCTAGCATCCACAATAAGTCTCGCAAGCTTGGATGTCATAAAACTGTTGAACAATATTCCTTTTTATTTTGATCCACCTGTGGATTGTATTCAACTAATTGTGATACTTAATATTACAATATTATTTGGTTGAATGAATTTATCCTTTGCTTCCGCTGTGCATTTAAATATTGTGTTGTTTGACTATTATGTTACCAACCACGTCACGATACTCCCCTACCGGGCGCACCGGTAAAACGTGTAAAAGTCGGGGTGTGACAATTACAATCGAAGTAAAAGTCATACATTACAAATAACTCTAATACACACTTATTTTACATAGTTATTTCCAATGACAATCATCATATGACCATTCTTAATATGAATGATGTTCCCCTTCGTATGGATTATCGTACCAGTACCCCACCTCTTTTTTGGGACTGTCGTAATCTGATACGTGCTTCAATCTTGGTCAGTCCACGATCAACATGCACACCCACGAAGCCATGCAACTCATTTAGATATTAATGTGAAATTGTTTTAATTTCCAAGTAGTGGCATAGTGATTGTGTTAAAGAAACAACCAGAAAATGACCCAGAGAAAACTTGAACCAATGATTATCGAATCTTATTGAATTGTGAAAGTATAGAATGAAATTACAAGAATTGAAAACAATGAACTATTTACAAACTAATACAAGCCCTCTATTTATACCAAGTACTCCAAATTTAGTTACAACAAACCGTTGTAAGAATTTTCACAAACACCCCCTGAACTTACAAGAAAGTAAGTATTAGCCCTTGTATCCCAATCACTGCTCCTCCTTATCAACTGATCTTTAAACACTGATTTCCTACCCACTGCTTATTCCAACATCAATTGTTTTTAACCATCAGTTATTGTCATCAGATGTTAACCTACATCAGTGTTTGATCACAAGCAGTGCTTACAAGGTTTCCATCAGCTGTTTGCCTCCTTAGTATTTAACAGTGGTTTGTTTTATTCACTCTAAACTCGTCAGTGGTTGTAGGTAAACTGAAATGTTACTTTTCCTCAATAATCTCCACCTATGTAACAATTCTGTTTATCCCAAACTGAATGAGTTAAAACAAAATGTAAACTTTGCACCTGGCAAAGCCTTGGTCATTACATCAGCCGGGTTAACATCTGTTCCAACCCACTTGACCACCACTTCTTTAGAAGTCACCACATCTCTGATCCAAAACATCTTCACATTGATGTGTTTTTTTCTTTCATGAAAAAACTGTTCTTTGACAACTGAACAACACCTTCATTATCACAGTTCACTTCCACACCATCCAATCTGATTCCCAGATCAGCAACCATACCCTTTAACCATAATGACTCTTTTACTCCTTCAGTTAAAGATATGAATTCTGCCTCAGTTGTGGATAGTGCAACCACATGCTGCAACTGAGACTTCCAACTTACCACATTCCCCATTACTGAGAACACATAACCAGTTATTGATCTGCCATTGTCTTTATCTTTTGCATAATCAGAATCAACATAACCACTGATCATATTCCCATTCTTCTCAGCATAGTCTTCAAACTTTAAACCAAGTTTCCTTGTGCCTGCCAAATACCTGAGAATCCATTTTACTGCTGCCCAATGATTTTTACCAGGATTTGCCATGTATCTACTCACCACACTAACATCATATGCAATATCAGGTCTTGTGCAGACCATGATATACATCAGACTTCCAACAATGTTTGCATATGGAACCTTGCTCATATACTCTTTATCCTCATCTGTTTGAGGACAATCTTTCTTTGACAAATTGAAATGAGCTGCCAGAGGAGTTGTAACAGGCTTACAATATCCCATTCCATAATTCTTTAACACTTTCTCAATATAAGAAGATTGAGACAGTGTTAACACCTTTTCTTCCCTGTTTCCGTGAATTTCCATACCTAGGATCTTCCTAGCTTCTCCCAAATCCTTCATTTCAAACTCTTTCATTAGCAGTTTCTTGGTTTCTTCTATTTGACTCTTACTTTAACAAGCTATCAGCATATCATCAACATATAGAAGCAGATAGGCAAATTTATCCCTGTCATACTCTCTATGATACACACAACTGTCATAAGGACTTCTTCTGAAATCACTGCTCACAATATACTCATCAAACCTTTTGTACCACTGTTTGGGAGACTGTTTAAGTCCATACAAGGACCTCTTTAATAAACAAGCTTTTTTTTCTTGGCCTTTGACCTCATACCCCTTTGGTTGTGCCATGTAGATCTGCTCCTCCAAATTACCATGCAAACATGCAGTTTTTACATCCATTTGTTCCAATTCCAAATCTAATGAAGCAACCAACGACAAGATGATTCTAATTGATACATGTTTGACTACAGGAGAAAAGATCTCATTGTAGTCAATACCTGCCTTTTGTGTGAATCCTTTGGCCACTAATCTTGCTTTATACCTTGGACCCTCTCCTGGTTTAACACCTTCTTTAATCTTATAGATCCACTTGCAAGACACCAACTTATGATCTTTCGGATTTATTACCAATTCCCATGTACCATTCTTGTACAGAGAATCCATCTCCTCATTCATTGCTTGACACCATTTTTGACTTTCTTCTAAATTTATAGCTTCTTCAAAAGTTAGTGGTTCAAAGATATTTTCATTCTCAGCTGTTATAAAAGCAACTGCTAAGATATCTTCATTATCTCTATACCTCAGTGGTTTCATAACTTTCCTCTTTGACCTGTCTCTTATCAAATTGTAATCTTCCAAATTTGGTTCACTTTGACTTGTTTCACCCTGACTTGCATCAGTACTTTGACTTGATTCACCCTGAGTTGTACCAGACCTTTCATCATTCTCCTTTGGTCTGTTTAACACTGGCTCCACCTCAAACTGAAGATCATCTTTCTTGGATACATTCTTGTTCATAGACTCAATGACATCTTTGTATAGGATATTTTCCCTGCACTGAACATTTCTGCTCACAATAACCTTTGGATTTTTCAACCTCCAAAGCCTGTATCCCTTTACTCCTTCAGTATACCCCAACATTACACATATTTGTGACCTTGGATCTAATTTATCATCACTGACATGAGAATACACCACAGACCCAAACACTTTCAAATCTTCATACTCAGGTTTAACTCCAGTCCACATTTCCATAGGTGTCTTCATCTTAATTACTGATGAAGGACATCTATTAATCAAATAAGCTGCAGTGGATACAACTTCACCCTAGAACTTCTTTGGCATCCCTGAAGTTGCTAACATGCATCTTATTCTATCCAACAAGGTTCTATTCATTCTTTCAGCCAAACCATTCTGTTGAGGAGTACCAGGAATGGTTAAGTGTCTGGCTATTCCATTTGCTTTACAAAATTGATCAAACTCATGATTACAAAACTCCAACCCATTATCTGTTCTGAGTTTCTTCAACTTTCTTTCAGTTTGATTTTCCACTAATACTTTCCACTCTTTAAACTTTTTGAAAGTATCACTTTTATGTTTAAGTACATAGACCCACACTCTTATAGAGTAATCATCTATGATTGACAAGAAGTATCTATCATCCCCCAAAGTTTCTGTTATTGCAGGCCCCCACAGATCAGAGTGAACATAATCTATGACTCCCTTAGAAATATGTTTTCTTTTACTAAACTTCACTCTTTTCTGTTTTCCCAAAACACAACTTTCACAAAAGCTTATATCACAGTTCTTTAATTCACCAAGAACTTGTTGTTTTGACAATTCAATCAGGCCTTGTTAACTTATATGACCAAGTCTCTTATGCCACTTCAGGGCTTCATCATTTCCTTCTTCACTTGCTATAGCAGCTACTCCATCAACAATTTTACAATCCAACATGTAAATATTGTTCTTGATTCTAGTACCACTTAGCACCACCATAGACCCTTTTATGACTCTAGCTTTACCATCTCTAAGACTAACATGATATCCCATCTTCTCTAAAGTACCAAGAGACAATAAACTTCTCTTAAGATCAGGAATGTACCTCACATCTTTGAGATAAAAAATAATACCAGATTCTGTCTTTATTGTAACTGTGCCAATTCCAAGAATCTGGCAAGGCCTGTCATCACCAAGCTTCATAGACCCCATGTCCACCATCTTCAATTCTTTGAAGGCTTCTTTTAGAGGTGTCATATGGAATGAACACCCTGAATCCACCACTTTTTTTTGTTACATTCACTTGTAACCACAAGAACATCAACACTGTCATAACCTCTTTCTGATTGATCATCTGAATCTACATGACTGCTTTGCCCCTTTGAGTAATTTCCTTCACTTTTCCTTCTCTTGAATTTTGGACAACCTTTCTTGAAGTGTTTCTCTAAATTACAAACAAAACACCTCCTCTTGAATCTTGACTTGGATTTTGACCTGGAATTCTTGTTGTTGCTACCACCGTAATTCCTTTGATCTGACCTTCCTCTCACAAACAAACCATCTCCACATTCTTCTTTAGAATCTGACCTCTTCTTCAATTCTTTTGAATTCAAGGCAGACAAGACATCTTCCATGGATAGAGAATCTCTACCATACATCAATGTATCCACAAAGTGTTCATAAGATGATGGTAGAGAAATGAGAAATATTATGGCCTGATCTTCATCATCCAACACCACTTCTATGTTTTCAAGATCCAAGATCAACTTGTTGAATTCATCTATATGATCTTCAAGACTCTTCCCTGATGACATGTGAAACGTGTACAGTCTCTTCTTCAAATACAACCGATTTGCCAAAGATTTCATCATATACAATGACTCCAACTTTGCCCAAATCCCTGCAGCAGATGTCTCCTTTGATACTTCACGAAGAACTCGATCACCAAGACTCAATATGATTGCACTATGAGCCTTCTCAAACATATCCTTCTTTTATTTATCACTTAAGCCCTCAGGAAGGTTATCTTCTCCTCTCAGCACATCTACGACACCATTATGAACCGGAAGAGCCCTCATCTTCACACGCCACAGACTAAAATCATTCTTCCCATCGAATTTCTCCAATTCAAACTTCGTTGACACCATCTTTGATCTCTGATTGCGGAATTGAAAATCAATTTCTTTGAATCGAGCCACCAATGGCTCTGATACCAATTGTTAAAGAAACAGCCAGAAATTGACCCAGAGAAATCTTGAACCAATGATTATCGAATCTTATTGAATTGTGAAAGTACAGAATGAAATTACAATAATTGAAAACAATGAACTATTTACAAACTAATACAAACCCTCTATTTATACTAAGTGCTCCAAATTCAGTTACAACAAACCGTTGTAAGAATTTTCACAAACACCCCCTGAACTTACAAGAAAGTAAGTATCAGCCCTTGTATCCCAACCACTACTCCTCCTTATCAACTGATCTTCAAACACTAATTTCCTACCCACTGCTTATTCCAACAGCAGTTGTTTTTAACCATCAGTTATTGTCATCAGCTGTTAACCTCCATCAGTGTTTGATTACAAGCAGTGCTTACAAGGTTTCCATCGGCTGTTTGCCTCCTTAGTATTTAACAACGGTTTGTTTTATTCACTCTAAACTCATCAGTGGTTGTAGGTAAACTGAAATGTTACTTTTCCTCAATAGGTTGGTTAATTTAATATCTTTCTGTTATTCGAATGTAAGGCTATTTGAGCCATTAGTTTCTTTGAGTTGATTATGAATGTAAATTATTAAAAATTAGTCTATATCTCTCTAAATTTCTTTCTGGTCTTCTCATCCATTTCTCTTGATTCAAGTTTGATACTCAACATAATCCCATGCCTTTTTCAATACTTCAGGGTCATATTCCAACTCCGGATCTTTTTCATATTCTTCATCATGTATGTTTATGGCTTCTTCTTCTTCTTGCACAAATATCTGCACAGGTGTGCCTTCTTCTTCTTGCACAACTTCTTTTTCAGTAGCTCATCAACTTCAGTGTGGTTACAATATGGCTACTAAAATACAAATTGGATAACTAGTAAGACATGAATCAACATAATATGTTTACTCTAATACATGAAAATTTTTAACATTATAAATAGATCCATTAGAGGTTTTCAAAAGAAAATAAAAATACAAATTTCATAGCTTTAGTAAAATACATAAACAAGAAACAAAAATGTTAAAAATATCCTATATATTTTATATATTTCAGTTTAAATGTTTTCCTTTTATACTTTCTAACCCTTGCCTTTTATTCTCTTTTTTGATTGAGGTTTGATCCAGTTGCTTGGTTTGCTTTGGGCTCAGTAGGGCTGGTCCATGCTTGCTATGGGCTTAAGGGTTTCGTGTTGATCTGGCTATATAATGTGGCTCCTTGGGATCCTGGCTTCACCGTCTCACACTACTCCTTCTTGAATACTTGTGCTCCTTCTCTCATTTCCTCACACGTTCATTCGTGAGGGTGTTAAACTGTTCTTTGTTAACCTTTTGGTTGTATTTGTACACCAGTCAATCTGTGATGACTGGCTGATTTCCTTGTACTTTTTTTTAGAGAAAGTAGTTGAATAAATTTGGTTTTCTCTTTGGTTGATTCAATCCCTGAAGTTCTGACATGGTTTCAGAGCTCCAAGGTTAAATTGGTGCTCTGGTGGTCTTCCGCTGCAATCTCCGGTGATTGTTTCTCCGAGTATCAGTCCAAGGACTCTGATCTAGGGTTATGACGGTGGTGCTTGAAGTCTTGGTTGTCCTGTGGTCCGCTGATTTTTCTCTGTCTCTTTGTTGCTCGTGATTGCTGAGGCGCCACTGGAATTACGAAACCCTAACTTTAGGGTTTGTTCGCATCTTATTTTTGAAGGATTTCGTGTTGGTCCCTTTAGGGAAAACCAACAGATCTGGTCTTCTGTCTTCTGATCAAGGTCTTGTAACCCTAAGTGAAGGTTACTAACCTTGATCCTTTGGATTTTGCTTGCACCCACTATGAGATCGTTCTATTCTCCTTTTTTACTTTCTGTCTTGCATCATTTTTGTTACGTCTAGGCATTTTGATACCGGGTGTTTAGGTGAGACCGGTTTGATCTTGGGATACAGAGAGGGTTCACTTTGTTGCATATTGTTTGAGTCTAAAGTTCCCTGAATACCGTCTGCAGATGCACCTTTGAGTGATGAACCTCTGATCGGACCTCTGTTTAGGCTTCGCTTTTTACCCTGACCTTTCTTGTTACTACCTATACTCTTTTCTTTGCTTGCTATTTTTTGTTTACTACTGTGTTGATTAATGTTTGTCTGCTAGCTTGTTTTTTCTATCCCTGTGCTTATCTGTGTTATTGTGTTATTTTTACAAAAATGCCTAGCACAGATGATCAAGGTGAAACCTCTGTTACTTTGGTCAGCAAATTAGATGCAAGCGACCCACTATATCTGCATGCTAGTGACTCTAGTAGTCTCACTATTGTCAATATCAAACTAAAAGGAACTGAAAATTATGTGGTTTGGTCAAATGCTATGAAACTTGCTTTAACTGCTAAGAATAAGTTAGGCTTTATTAATGGAACTTGTATCAAATCAACTAAAGATGATGTTCTGGCTAGTCAATGGGATGTGTGCAATTCTGTTGTTTTAATTTGGATTCTCAATTCTGTTTCTGAAGAACTATATGTTGGTCAAGTTTACTCTAGGCTTGCTAGTGAAGTCTGGAGTGACTTAAAGGACACTTATGACAGGGTTGATGGGTCGGATGTGTTTGGGTTATACCAAAAAATTAATTCTGTTAGCCAAAATGGGGCAAGTGTATCTGAATATTATCATAAACTCAACACTATGCGGAAACAATTTGATGCCATGGTTGATGTGCTCTAAAACATACATATTTTATATAAATATTCCTACACCTTTGAGTAACTTTAGAGTTGTTTTTATTAAATTCTACCCATAATTGGTTCATATTTAAAGTTGAATGGTTTCAAAAGAAAATGAGAAAAACAAGGTTTATTTCGTCAATATATATATATATATATATATATATATATAGTTATTTATATGATAATAATGGGGTAATGGGTTAAATGATCACATTCTATAAATTGATTTTTGTTGTCAATATGTAGGCTCTAGGAATTGGTGGATGGTGAGAATTAATTGAAGATGAGGAATCACCAAGTGATTTAATGATTCTACCATACGAGCATATGGAAGAAAAGTATAAATCTTTGGATGGCTACAGGAGCTCACGAAAAATAAAAATAAAAAATAAAACAAACGACTTGGGCTGTTATTTGGTGGAGCACACATGACCCAGCCAACTTGACTTTCTTGTGATGCATGGACCATGCCCATTTAATTTGATAAAGAGACATATTGACGCAAATTTGAGGGACAGATATTATTTTTTTGTGAGGAGGTATTCTTGGGCGGCTGCTTGCAGAAGTCGACGAAAAGAGAAAGAAAAAAAAGGTCATTGGTCAAGAGGGTTCAGGCCACGATCAAGATTCAACTACGGGTTTGCAATCTATTAGTGTTCAGTTTTAATAACTTTATGTTTTTTTTAGTTGACACTATGGTTTGATTATTAATTCAGACTAGTTTCTTTTTAATGGTTATGTTTCTTGGCTAAACTTTTATGCTACCTAGGTCTAGATGAACTATGATTTAATGTTTTGTCTATTCGGTTTTGACTAATGATTAAATTGAGATGATTTACATATTCCTGTTATATGATTGTTTATGAATTTGTGTGCTTGTCTTGGTTGTGATTGGTTGTTTGGTTAGGTGATCTTGTTAGTCTGGTCTGGAACTATTTAGATCATTCTAGGTCCGTTAATCTATTAGGTTTTCGGTCTAGAGCTTGAGATTAGAAATAATTCAAGTTTAACTAAATTAATTAAAATCAACTGAGTATAGTGTGCATCCTTTTCTGGCAACTCTAGGGACGAGTCATGATTGCTAGGTTATTAGCTAGGTGTTGTTTGACAGTTTGGGTGACCGATAGCTCGGATCCAGTTGCTTATTCGCGTTTAGAGTTTCCTAGGTTTTCAGTTATTTAGCAGGTTTAGCTTCATGATCTGACAGTCGTGGGATTCGGTATCGATAGCTCGAGTCGTTTCCAATTTAGCACTTCATCACTCTGTTCCATCTTCTATTTTGGTTGATCATCCTTAGCGGGAGGTTTTCTGGGTAGATTCGGAGCTTTAGCCATTGGTCAGGACTAGATGGTCATAGGTTGGTCATAGGGATTCGAAGCCTGGGTAGTTCTCTCTCATCATTGTTTGCTTCCCGTTACTTCACTATCTTGCTTGTTTTCTCCGTTTTCTTATTTACCCGCTTTAGTAGAATTAGAAAAATCTAAAAAACACAAATTAAAACCAGTTAAGTAATTAGTTGAGTCAGAGTCTAGTTTAGCGTCGCTAGTGTCTCGTGGGTTCGATACTCGGACTTCATTAGGCTTTACTACGTACGATAGGTACACTTGCCTGTCAGTGGTCTAGCATTTAGAGAGTCTTAGTTTATAAATTTAAAACTAGGGTGTCTAGATTAGGTTAGTAGTTTTTATAGACCGCATTCCGCACATCAAGTTTTTGGCGCCGTTGCCGGGGACACTTAGGTGATTGCGTTATTAGCTTTGACTGATCTTATTTGTTTAATTGGTCTTATCTGTAGTTTGAGTCTTAGGGTTTGTGTCTAGTAGTAGTGTGTCTAGTCGTTTCTGTTCATATATTTTTATTAGTTAATTTTTTTTATATATATTTTCTATCATGTGTTTATTCTGTGGAGGGAACCATTACACTAAATATTGCCCAATTCGAACGGGGTACCCTCCCTGTGTTACGAAGTTTGCGGATGCAATTACAGGCTTCATTCAGAAAACTCAAATGGCAAAAGAGCAAGGGGATCAGAGATTTCCCGACATTCTCGCCTTTTCTAAGCAAGCGCTTGTGTTACTACAGCTATTGGCGGATAATTGGAGGATTCAGCAAGTGGATATGGAGTGTCAGGGCTGCGGTGGACCGCATCAGTATGAAGATTGTCCGGTCGCCTTTCGATGGGTAATGCCCGATACTACATATTGGCCGGAAGATTTGGTGTGGTTCACGAATGATGAGATGATAGATACCATCGAGCCTACTGACAAGGAGACGCCGTTGGAGGGCGAAGAAAGCGGTGGAAGAGAAGAAGAAGATGATGAAGCAGTTGAAGAGCTTCAAGGCGACTCAGAGCTATCGGATATAGAGGCGGAGACGATAATGGACGTTGAAGTCCCACCTCCGGTTCAACAGGTCGCTAATTCCAGCCATTGGTGTCCCACGCCATGGAATATCGACGATAGCTTCTGGAGTGATGATGAGGGGGTAGTAGAAGAGGCCGAGTTAGAGATGGCTGACTACACCGCCCCGATGGTAGAAGGTGCGTAGCCTCCCGATAGTATGGACGATTATGAGGATGGTTGTTACCCCACTAACCCGATATGGGACATGTCTGACGCATCTGAAGTGGGGGATGATCATACTCTATCATGGGAGGAGGAGTTTGGTGACGAGTTGGGTGGTTTACCAACTCTCGTAGATGAAGAGCGATTTGATCCAGTCGGCGATTTGACTAAACTAGAAGCATTATTGATGGAGAAGCCGACTATGGAGTTCAAAGAGTCACCAAACTCAGCAGCGGAGCGAGCGGATGAGGAGTTTGATAGCCGGCCCGTGGAGAATCCAGGAGATGGACGCCCAACACGATCAAAGACACGGGAGAAGGCGAAAAGGAGCCTGGACAGACCTTTCGCGGAGATTCGGGGACGGTGCCGAAAAAAGAAGGAGATGGAAGCGCTAAAGTCTACTCGACACCACTATTCTCATTACATGCCTCGAATCAGGTTTGGTCCAGGTAAGTTTAAATATTGGTGGTCCGACCCATTCGAGAATTTTAAACGGTTTATAAATTCCATTCTAAAAATCTTAATTAATAATAATGAACGGGTGGAATTAAACGGGTCGGACCGGGGTTGGATAAAGGAGAAACCTCCTGATAGAGTTTGAGTGTGGGGAGGTTTTGTAGAGTTTGTTTAGTTTGTTCGGTTTGTTTGCAGTTTTCTATTCATTTTGTACATTGAGTCATTTATTTTGTACTATGAGTCTAATTTAGTCGTTTTTTAGAGTCGGTACTGCTTTGGTTTTGCTTGTTTTTGTTTATACAGGTTTGAATATGTACCACCCGTACTCAATCTCCATTCGGGTGATTTCGGAGCTGTTAAGCCAATTTCAAGGAATTTTCTAAGTATACCAGTCAGTGTCAGAGCCGATCACGAATGGAATGCTATACGATCGAGCTGGATTGGACGAGAGTTTTGGAGCATACGCATTATTAAACCAGCTAAGTCCTTTCCAATTTGCCATTTTTCTTTTATTTCTTATTTATTTTAGTTTTTTTTTGAGTCAGTTTTCATCCTACATTGAGGGCAATGTAGAGTTTAAGTGTGGGGATGGGAAACTAACGTTTAGTGTTTAGTTAGTTGAGTTATTTGAGTCATAAAATTTGAAAAGCACAAAAAAAATTATAAAAATTAAAAATCCAAAAAAAAAAAAAAATTTGAAAACTAAAAAATGTCTCTTGATTAAGATGTTTGCAAAATAAAAACAGAAAATGATAGAAAAATCAGTTTTGTTCGGGTTTCAAATAATAATAATATGAGGATAAAAATTGAGCTTGTGTCTAATTTGGGATATGTGAGTAGGTCTGATCCGGTTTCTAAGTTCCTTTGAGCTAAATATACTTAATTGTTAGTTTACTAGTGGGTTCTCATCTAGGAAAAGTGGGGAAATTGAAACCGCCAATAATAGCATAAGGGATGCCGTTATAAGCTAAGATCGTTAGAGTTTCTTATCATATCATGAAAGAAAAAGAAAAAAAATATATAAAATAAATGAGCTAGAAACTAAAAGAAAGTAGCGCAGGCCTATGTAATCTTGGTTGGGGATAGCGACTCTACAACCTGAATGCCTCTAGGATGTGTGAAATCAAAATTGCAATAAATTACCGACGCCTATTGTAATCTTGGTTGGGGATAGCGACTCTACAACCGGAATGCCTCTGGGTTAGGTAAAGCAACGTCTAAGCTCAAAAGAAAGAAAAAAAAATGAATGAAAAAAAAAAACAAATGAAAAAAGATTTGATTTTAAATTCTTTTGATCTTGGTATAAAACGGTTAGGAAATGACCCAGTGGTTGTTCCTTTTGTCCTATAAGCTTGAGGGGGGATCAAGTGGATTTGCGATTCTTAGTGTGAGAACCTAGGTAAATTAACCGAACTTGAACTAAACTTACATGATAAGGGATTGGAACCGGGTTTGGGTTTAAGTGGACACATATACTTACAATCGCGGTTAACACAAGTTTTAATTTTAATAAATAATCTAGATTTTTGAACCTGAGTATCTCTGATTATGATTCCGTCTGCATAAGTCTTTTTCAGGGACGAAAAAGGTTTAAGTGTAGGGATATTTGATGTGCTCTAAAATATACATATTTTTATATAAATATTACTACACCTTTGAGTAACTTTAGAGTTGTTTTTATTAAATTCAACCCATAATTGGTTCATATTTAAAGTTGAAAGGTTTCAAAAGAAAATGAGAAAAAAAAGGTTTATTTCGTCAATATATATATATATATAGGGAGAAGATCATGCGAGAACCACCTCTTATTGCGAGAACCAATGTGAACACAACCAAAAATGCCTAAAAATAGCTAAAAATCACACGAAATTTTTTTTTAAATATTTTTTATATAAAAATCGCTACTTTTCGAAGCAAAAAAAAAAAAAAAAATTTTAATTTTTTTTTGCCATTAAAAGTAGCGATTTGAGCATAAAAAATATTAAAAAAAAATTTTTTAGATTTTTTTTAGATTTTTTTTTAGGTTTTTTGAGGGTTTAGTTTTTAGCATTTTAGCTTGGGGAGGTTTTTTTAGTTTTTTTTTTAGGTTTTTTTAGCTATTTTAGGTTGTGTTCACATTGGTTCTCGCGGTTCTCACAATAAGGGTGGTTCTCGCATGAGCCCCTCCCTATATATATATATATATATATATATATAGTTATTTATATGATAATAATGGGTTAATGGGTTAAATGATCACATTCTATAAATTGATTTTTGTTGTCAATATGTAGGCTCTAGGAATTGGTGGATGGTGAGAATTAATTGAAGATGAGGAATCACCAAGTGATTTAATGATTCTACCATACGAGCATATGGAAGAAAAGTATAAATCTTTGGATGGCTACAGGAGCTCACGAAAAAAAAAATAAAAAATAAAACAAACGACTTGGGCTGTTATTTGGTGGAGCACACATGACCTAGCCAACTTGACTTTCTTGTGATGCATAGACCATGCCCATTTAATTTGATAAAGAGACATATTGACGCAAATTTGAGGGACAGATATTATTTTTTTGTGAGGAGGTATTCTTGGGCGGCTGCTTGCAGAAGTCGACGAAAAGAGAAAGAAAAAAAGAAAAAAAAGGTCATTGGTCAAGAGGGTTCAGGCCACGATCAAGATTCAACTCCGGGTTTACAATCTATTAGTGTTCAGTTTTAATAACTTTATGTTTTTTTTAGTTGACACTATGGATTGTTTATTAATTCAGACTGGTTTCTTTTTAATGGTTATGTTTCTTGGCTAAACTTTTATGCTACCTAGGTCTAGATGAACTATGATTTAATGTTTTGTCTATTCGGTTTTGAATAATGATTAAATTGAGATGATTTACATATTCCTGTTTTATGATTGTTTATGAATTTATGTGCTTGTCTTGGTTGTGATTGGTTGTTTGGTTAGGTGATCTTGTTAGTCTGCTCTGGAACTATTTAGATCATTCTAGGTCCGTTAATCTATTAGGTTTTCGGTCTAGAGCTTAAGATTAGAAATAATTCAAGTTCAACTAAATTAATTAAAATCAACTGAGTATAGTGTGCATCCTTTTCTGGCAACTCTAGGGACGAGTCAAGATTGCTAGGTTATTAGCTAGGCGTTGTTTGGCAGTTTGGGTGACCGATAGCTCGGATCCAGTTGTTTATTCGCGTTTAGAGTTTCCTAGGTTTTCAGTAATTTAGCTTCATGATCTGACAGTCGTGGGATTCGGTATCGATAGCTCGAGTCGTTTCCAATTTAGCACTTCATCACTCTGTTCCATCTTCTATTTTGGTTGATCATCCTTAGCGGGAGGTTTTCTGGGTAGATTCGGAGCTTTAGCCATTGGTCAGGACTAGATGGTCATAGGTTGGTCATAGGGATTCGAAGCCTGGGTAGTTCTCTCTCATCATTGTTTGCTTCCCGTCACTTCACTATCTTGCTTGTTTTCTCCGTTTTCTTATTTACTCGCTTTAGTAGAATTAGAAAAATCTCAAAAACACAAATTAAAACCAGTTAAGTAATTAGTTGAGTCAGAGTCTAGCTTAGCGTCGGTAGTGTCTCGTGGGTTCGATACTCAGACTTCATTAGGCTTTACTACGTACGATAGGTGCACTTGCCTGTCAGTGGTCTAGCATTTAGAGAGTCTTAGTTTATAAATTTGAAACTAGGGTGTCTAGATTAGGTTAGTAGTTTTTATAGACCGCATTCCGCACATCAAGTTTTTGGCGCCGTTGCCGGGGACACTTAGGCGATTGCGTTATTAGCTTTGACTGATCTTATTTGTTTAATTGGTCTTATCTGTAGTTTGAGTCTTAGGGTTTGTGTCTAGTAGTAGTGTGTCTAGTCGTTTCTGTTCATATATTTTTATTAGTTAATTTTTTTTATATATATTTTCTATCATGTGTTTAATCTGTGGAGGGGACCATTACACTAAATATAGCCCAATTCGAACGGGGTACCCTCCCTGTGTTACGAAGTTTGCGGATGCAATTACAGGCTTCATTCAGAAAACTCAAACGGCAAAAGAGCAAGGGGATCAGAGATTTCCCGACATGCTCGCCTTTTCTAAGCAAGCGCTTGTGTTACTACAGCTATTGGCTGATAATTGGAGGATTCAGCAAGTGGATCTGGAGTGTCAGGGCTGCGGTGGACCGCATCAGTATGAAGATTGTCCGGTCGCCTTTCGATGGGTAATGCCCGATACTACATATTGGCCGGAAGATTTGGTGTGGTTCACGAATGATGAGATGATAGATACCATCGAGCCTACTGATAAGGAGACGCCGTTGGAGGGCGAAGAAAGCGGTGGAAGAGAAGAAGAGGATGATGAAGCAGTTGAAGAGCTTCAAGGCGACTCAGAGCTATCGGATATAGAGCCGGAGACGATAATGGACGTTGAAGTCCCACCTCCGGTTCAACAGGCCGCTAACTCCAGCCATTGGTGTCCCACGCCATGGAGTATCGACGATAGCTTCTGGAGTGATGATGAGGGGGTAGTAGAAGAGGCCGAGTTAGAGATGGCTGACTACACCGCCCCGATGGTAGAAGGTGCGCAGCCTCCCGATAGTATGGACGATTATGAGGATGGTTGTTACCCCACTAACCCGATATGGTAGATGTCTGACGCATCTAAAGTGGGGGATGATCATACTCTATCATAGGAGGATGAGTTTGGTGACGAGTTGGGTGGTTTACCAACTCTCGTAGATGAAGAGCGATTTGATCCAGTCGGCGATTTGACTAAACTAGAAGCATTATTGATGGAGAAGCCGACTATGGAGTTCAAAGAGTCACCAAACTCAGCAGCGGAGCGAGCGGATGAGGAGTTTGATAGCCGGCCCGTGGAGAATCCAGGAGATGGACTCCCAACACGATCAAAGACATGGCAGAAGGCGAAAAGGAGCCTGGACAGACCTTTCGCGGAGATTCGAGGATGGTGCCGAAGAAAGAAGGAGATGGAAGCGCTGAAGTCTAATCGACACCACTATTCTCATTACATGCCTCGAATCAGGTTTGGTCCAGGTAAGTTTAAATATTGGTGGTCCGACCCATACGAGAATTTTAAACGGTTTATAAATTCCATTCTAAAAATCTTAATTAATAATAAGGCACGAGTGGAATTAAACGGGTTGGACCGGGGTTGGATAAAGGAGAAACCTCCTGATAGAGTTTGAGTGTGGGGAGGTTTTGTAGAGTTTGTATAGTTTGTTCGGTTTGTTTGCAGTTTTCTATTCATTTTGTACATTGAGTCATTTATTTTGTACTATGAGTCTAATTTAGTCATTTTTTTTAGAGTCGGTACTGCTTTGGTTTTGCTTGTTTTTGTTTATACAGGTTTGAATATGTACCACCCGTACTCAATCTCCATTCGGGTGATTTCGGAGCCGTTAAGCCAATTTCAAGGAATTTTCTATGTATACCAGTTAGTGTCAGAGCCGATCGCGAATGGAATGCTATACGATCGAGCTGGATTGGACGAGAGTTTTGGAGCATACGCATTATTAAACCAGCTAAGTCCTTTCCAATTTGCCATTTTTCTTTTATTTCTTATTTATTTTAGTTTTTTTTTGAGTCAGTTTCCATCCTACATTGAGGGCAATGTAGAGTTTAAGTGTGGGGATGGGAAACTAGCGTTTAGTGTTTAGTTAGTTGAGTCATTTGAGTCATAAAATTTGAAAAACACAAAAAAAAATTATAAAAATTAAAAATCCAAAAAATAATTGAAAAATAAAAAATGTCTCTTGATTAAGATGTTTGCAAAAGAGTTAATTACTGTTTTCGTCCCTGTGGTTTGTCAAAAATCACTATTTTAGTCCATTAGTTTAAAATATGCGATTTCAGTCCCTGTGGTTTCACTTTCGTAACCATTTCAGTCCCTGTGGTTTCACTTTCGTAACCATTTCAATCCATTATTCTGTTAAGTACAGGGACTGAAATGGTTACGAGGTGGACTGAAATGGTTATGAAAGTGAAACCACAGGGACTGAAATCGCAATTTTTAAACTAATGGACTGAAATAGTGATTTTTGACAAACCACAGGGACGAAAACAGTAATTAACTCTTTGCAAAATAAAAACAGAAAATGATAGAAAAATCAGTTTTGTTCAGGTTTCAAATAATAATAATATGAGGATAAAAATTGAGCTTGTGTCTAATTTGGGATATGTGAGTAGGCCTGATCCGGTTTCTAAGTTCCTTTGAGCTAAATATACTTAATTGTTAGTTTACTAGTGGGTTCTCATCTAGGAAAAGTGGGGAAATTGAAACCGCCAATAATAGCATAAGGGATGCCGTTATAAGCTAAGATCGTTAGAGTTTCTTATTGTAACACCCATTCTTATAATTCAAGGTTTAAGTATCATTTACGAAAAACAATCATGTAATTAAGATTACATATGCATTGGAAATTACGGGTTTATTAAAACTTTTAAAATTTAAAAGTATACAACATATCATGTGTACGTTCGTCGTTTAACATAATAACGATGCATAGTGCGGAAGCTTATTTCTTGATCGTGTTCGGTTCTTCGTTGTGCTTGATCGTCCTCCGGTGCTAAAATTTTACCTGAAACTCATAAAACATGAGTTGGATTAGTCATATGTAACTTAGAACGTATTTAAACGGGTTCGCAATGCATTAACGGTTAAAATAAGCGATTTTAGCGAAACTGACACCCGCTCGCGTAGCGCCACTGCCAGTCGCGCTACGCCACTGCTTGTTTTCGACAGAATGTTGTTTACAGGTGCTGCAGATTCCCAGTACGACCTTATTTCACGGAAACGGCCATAACTTCTTTGTTATTGATCCGTTTTACCCGATTCTTTTTCCTACGCGCCCGTAATTTAATTCTACATCTAATGGAGTTAAAATCCAACATCCAACATAAGAAATTTTGAGACTTCTAAGCCTTCGACTCGTTACCTTTTTACCGAATTTTAACCCGTTTATGCATTTTATCAAACAAACGTATTTATTTGATTCCTATATCTCATTCACTTCTTCAAATTAATGTTACCTACTATATTAGGTTCTAACCATAGGTTTATTACACAATTTGAACCCGTTTTCGCTCGTATGCTTATTTTGACCCGTTAAGGGTATTTAAGCACTTAAAAGCTTGGAATCGCTTTCATTCTTTTCTAGCATCTTATTCCTACATTTCTTATCAAGTAATCTTCCACTACAACTATATGTGTGTTGGATTTAATGTGTATATCAATATGCTCCGAGTTTTACCCCTCGGATTATTATTTTACGGCAAAGACTCAATTAGAGCCATTTGACTAACTTATTACATCTTTCACTTCTATACTTATTTTAAGTATTCATCTAATAATGAAATTCGTTTCCAAACAACCTTTAAGGGTTGTTTGTTCAATTTAGCCTACAAGGGCGTTTTGGTCAATTTTGGTCCTTTTACGACGAAGGACTCTCCCTTCAATTATTCAACCAAAATAGCACTTTTATCTACAATATAATTATGCGTACCTGGCCCGGATCAACAAGTAGACCCGATTTATATCTCGTTTTCATTATCACACCATCAATGGTGACGCAATTATCCGATTTGCTAATCGGTCCTGTTAACATAAGACTTGACAACCACATTAGTCGATATTGTCAAATGGTGTTATCACCACCATTCGACCCGTTTGGACTATATGCCCTACATTATCTATTTAATCAAAAACATCGTTTTTGATTTCTAATTCATACATCCATCCCATCCCGGATTTTATAACCATACCCTTTTTCGTTTACACTCTTTTCTTACAAATTCAACCCATTTCGGCTTACGCCATGGGTATCCTTTTAACCTTGATTTACATTAGTCGATACTTGACAAATTTCCATATTTCCAATATTACCGTTATCACGTTTACAACGTATCGAATAAACGGGTATTCTACATAAGTGTGTAAATTACACTTACCTCGCATCCACGCCACGCTTTTCTTTCCGTACTTGCTCCGTTTGACCCGCTTCCTTTCCAAGCCTCCACCTAGCTTGTCAAGCGTCAAACTATCATCATAATTCGTAAGACGGTTAGTTTAGTCATTATCACATACGACTATTCCATCTTACAAACTCTATGTCGGAACTACTATTCGACTTCAATGTTGGTTTATTTGACTTTCGATAGTCAACTAACTTCAATCATATTATACGCACAATAAGTTCAATCAACATCACGTTTAGAACCCATATTATTCCGTATTACACGTAGTTAGTCGAGTTAGCCAATTACGCCTTTCTTTCATAATTTCATTATGTCAACATTCATTCGGTCATTTTAACAAACACCTAATGTGCATAATATTACTTATTTACTAACTAGTTCATAACTAGTTATCTTTACCAAGATTTACATCAACACATTCAAACCTCTAAGTCTAGTGTTCATGAACTACATCAAGAACTTATATCATAACCTCAATATTCATCAATCTTACATTCTAATCTGAGTGTTCATCATATTAACTTAAAACCCACTTAGCACATAATAGGGTAATTACCAAATCCCTAGTTTTGACAACAATTCATCAAATTTTCTACTAGGGTTTGTTTCTAAACCAAGATATAATCACAATAACACTCATAGACTCAACATTCATTCCAGAATTTCGATTATGATTGTTCATCAAAATCTCAAGGTATCACTAAATCATAAATTTCAACATACCTTATGATCCCCACGACTAGGTGATCATTAATACGTGTTCATGCATCCGATTCGGGCTAGATTTGACCTTCAATTTTGTTGATTTGTTGAAGTTAGGGTTTGAGCTCCCATGGAGCTTCTCCTGGTCGATCAGAACACGCATACAATGCGTGTGTGTGTGTTTTATATTTTTTTTTTGTTTTAATAAAACAAGTTTCCCACTTGTCCATATTAGTCCCTCATGTTTAGAGATTCATAAATAAAACTATAACTCATAGTTTATTATTTGATTACCCATTACTAACTAGGTTAATTTTACCTAGTTAACTTAGTGGGTTCCGGGAGATAAAAACCCGTTTTATTTTAATATTGTATATCAATGTCACAATATCCGTAAGTTTATCCACAGTCGGATCGAAAATAAAATAGTATTAATGGTTCAACAGACTTCAGGCATCTTAAGCTTGCGAGACTTCTAATGATGCTAAGGAGAAATCCCAGCCAATTTCGCTTAGTACCTGCATTTAATCTTTTTGGGAAAATACGTCAGGTTACACTGGTAAATACATTCAACTGACTCATTTTGGAAAATGATTGAAAATTGGTTTGGATGCACATGGCATAAACATTTTATTTAACTTGGGAGAATTATTTAATATTATAATCTTGTGAACGAATTACATGTTCCTTGTGCGTTCAGTAGCCCGGATCTTGTCCGGGTTAAAGATCAATAGACACACCACAATGTTCTTTTGTGCACTGACGGGTGTACGCCTACACCCCGCGCTTAAGTCGTGGCCATTTCGTAAAATGATGCCGAGGATATCCGAGACATGGTCATTAACCCCCCAAAGGCTTTAAGTAACAAGACTGTTTAAACGAGCCGATCAAATTATTCAACTACCCACCTAACGGTGGAGATTTGATGCCCGATCAAGCGGTATACTATATACCGTAACCCAAGCCCGTATTGGGAAAATAAGTTAAAAGTATTTACCTGAGCAAAGTATAATTCACAATTAGCAAAATGCACGTAGATTTTACTGGTCCTCCTAATCTGGAACGAAGGTTTTATAATAACCTATTAGAATCCTAACGGGTCTTTAATTAAGCTTAAGCTTAGACCGGCTAGTTTCAAAGACACGGTTCGTACGCACGATTAAGCGAAGACCGGATAGAATGTGATTTAGACCCGACAAGTTTGAAGACTTGTTTAATATGGGTTTATTATTCACATTCTGGATTTTGAGATTAAACCGTTAAGGTTTGACCCGTTTCGGCTAATTTATGTAAACTTGTTACATAAACCGAACCGTACGCGTAATAAGCGTGACGGGTATTCATGAGAGCTATATACAGGTTTCCTAAGTTAATTATGCCTCAAATATGTTGCGACATCAGTAAGACGTCTTTCATTATGCCCGAAACGTGTTTAAACACAAACTAGGCCCCGTAGGGGTAGTTTGGTCATTTAAAAGTTTATAAAAGAGTTTAAGTAACAACCTGAGTTACAGGTCTGATGTAATCAGCAAAAATACATAATTTGCTAAGTTATATCAGTAGGTTAAAGCATATATGTGAAATTTATCATTTTCAACCAAACTATGCCCCGTAGGGGTATTTTGGTAATTTCACATAAGCCGAAAAGCTCAAAACTGAAGTATGAGTTTATCAACCTTTGCTTACTGTTAAAATATTATAATTTGTCTCATATATCAGTAGTTATCAACCCGGGTATGTCCAATATAATTTTAATACATACTTTGCGCTAAAAACGCTTAATAAGGCGATTAAAGGCCATTTCCGGGTTCGATACTTAAATCTGATATTTTTATATTTCCAGAAGGCTTTAAATAATTTATTTATCATATGTGATCAGTAGCAAAAGGTTTGGAGTCGTTTAGATATGTAAAACTCATTTTATGGCCCGTAAGGGCAAAACCGACAATTACCGGATTAAGCCTACGACTACTAGTTATGCTCAGCCTAAAATTAATTAAAAATCTTTAAAAATCCCAAAATAATATATTATATCAGTGGGTATTAAGTTTGATACCAAAAAGTAGGCTTAACTAGGCTATACGCTAATTACGCCATTTTATTAACATAAAGCATTCATTTTGCGATAATGAGCATAACTCTTAATCTACACGTCAAACTGATGTCAAATTTTGCATACAAGTTTATATATCAGAATATAAGGTTTCTACTCTTTTACATTTCCAAAAAATCACGTTTTAAGGTAATAAGGGCATAATGGTTAACATATGAGCAATTAACGGAAATATGCATATTAATTGGATAACTAATGAACCAAGGTGTATAATCATAGAGGTTTATTCTAACAAGTAACCTAGTCCAATTAAAACTCTGAGTCATTTCTAAAACATGCCTAAACGGGTCAGAACTGAAAGTCAAAGTGAAAGTCAAACTATGTGACTTTCGGTTCCGAACCGGGTTTAAACAGGAAATGGTCGGGTTGAACATGTTTAGACATGTCCTTGCACTTATTACTAAGTTATAATAATGATCCAACAGGTTGTATATGATCTACAATGTTAATTATGCATAAATGGCATTTTAGACTTCCTGTTGACTTTTTAAATATAAGTTTGACCCGACTTTTGACCTGGTTAGAGTGGTAATCAGGGGGAACCCTTTTAAGGGTTTATTACCCACATAAATACCTACTTATAACTACTTTTAATTCGAGATATGACTGAGACATTAATACTTAATCTCGAAGTCAAACCGTAATTACGACGGTTTGACTTTTAGCTAAATAACTAAGCTAAAATTAATTAGAGAAGGTTAGGCAACTTACAAAGGTCCTAAGCTTGATTAGAGAACACTTGAGAGAAGGCTTTGAGTTCCAGAAGTGCTCCAAGAATGCAGATGAAGATGTGATTGCAAAGTTGCAACTCTTGGCACTTATATAGTGGATTAACTCACCACAATGTATTGACAACAAGGTCTACTACTGCCCACAACATTCCCACATGTGTCCTAGTGCTCTAGGATAGTTTAGGGGTCGCCCATAATGCAGAAATATCGTTTAAAGATCGGTTCTCCGCGTTTACAGGCAGCTGTCACGTTTTTCTGGTTCTGGGCTCCTCACGCGGCCCGCCTGAGGATTCATAAATGTTGAAGCGGGCCGCCTCAGCCATATAAATCAGAATTTTCATTTTTATTGTTTTGCAAGTTGTCCCTTGGCTTCATGGAAGGTCAAGTTAGCTAAATACTTGCAATTTGACCCCCTTATATTTGTATACAAGGGCTTTAGGACTTATACCCACTTTGCCAAGTCCCTGAACACTTCCGGTTAACCCGAAAAGTCTTAACTTTCAATGTTAACGCTTTAACCCCTCGCACACGAATTTGATCACAACTTTCTCATACGATAACGAAACTTTACGAAATTTAAATCGTGCATTCTAGAGAGCATAACTAACAGAAATCTCGACCCCGAGATTTACTGAAATAAATAAGGGTACTTTTCTTTCATCGTGGATTCAACCTCCCACGTGAATTCGGGACCTCTACGGGCATCCCATTTGACCTTTACAATAGGTACATGCTTCCTTCGAAGCTTCTTTACCTGTTGATCTTCAATCGACAAAGGTTTTTCCACAAACTTTAAGCTCTCATCTATATGCACATCTGTATGCGGTATAACCAGTGATTCATCAGCGAAGCACTTCTTCAGATTGCAGATGTGGAACACATTGTGAATTCCACTGAGCTCTTCCGGTAAGTTTAACTTATAGGCAACTGACCCGACACGTTCGATAACCTCGAAAGGTCCTATGTATCTCGGGCTTAGCTTGCCTTTCTTACCAAACCGCATCACTCCCTTCCAGGGTGACACTTTAAGTAGGACTTTGTCACCTACTTCGAAGTGAAAATCCTTACGCTTAGGATCATCGTAACTCTTCTGCCTATCCCGGGCAGCTTTGAGACGGTCTCGAATCTGGACAATCTTGTCCATCGTCTCGAACACTATCTCTGGTCCTGATAATTGGACATCTCCAACTTCCGCCCAACAAATAGGCGATCTACACTTTCTACCGTATAATGCCTCAAAAGGCGCAACCTTAATGCTTGTATGGTAGCTATTGTTGTAGGAGAATTCGATTAATGGTAGGTTCTTATCCCAACTACCACCCAAATCGATCGCACATGCACGTAGCATGTCTTCCAACGTTTGAATAGTACGCTCACTCTGACCGTCAGTCTGAGGATGATAAGCCGTACTAAAATTCAAACGTGTGCCCAAAGATTGTTGGAAACTCTTCCAAAAATGTGACGTGTACCTAGTATCTCTATCAGAGATAATAGCCACAAGTATGCCATGTAAGGCTACAATCTTATCAACGTATAATTGGGCTAACATGTCGGAGCTATAAGTCTCCTTGATGGGTAAGAAATGTGCTGACTTAGTCAGTCTATCAACTATAACCCATATTGTATCATTGCCTTTCCTTGTCTTTGGCAACTTGGTAATAAAATCCATTGTCACCATTTCCCACTTCCACGTAGGAAGTTCAGGCTGTTGTAGCAAACCTGACGGTTTCTGATGCTCAGCTTTGACTTGCGCACATGTCAAGCATTTAGCTACATGGGTGGCTACATACTTTTTCAAGCCTATCCACCAATAATTTGCCTTTAGATCCTGGTACATCTTATCAGCTCCAGGATGAACGGAGTATTTTGAACTATGGGCTTCCTGGAGAATAACATCTCGAAGACCTCCATAAATTGGAACCCATATTCGTCCATTTAATCGTAAAATTCCGTCCTTGCTAAGAGTTAACTGCTCCTCAGTTACTCCTAGCTTTTCATTAGGATAGTTAGCTTCCAACACAGCTTCCTTCTGTGCAGCTAACAACCTTTCAATCAAATTATTCTTTATCTCCATGCGCTTGACATTGATTCGGATGGGTTTCACCCTTTCCTTCCGACTCAAGGCATCGGCGACTACATTCGCCTTGCCGGGATAGTATTTGATTTCACAATCATAATCATTTAAAGTTTCCATCCAACGGCGTTGCCTCATGTTTAGTTCCTTCTGATTGAACAGATGTTGGAGGCTCTTGTGATCAGAATAGATCACACACTTGACACCATAAAGATAGTGCCTCCAAAGTTTCAGTGCGAATACAACGGCACCCAGCTCCAAGTCATGGGTGGTGTAATTCCTTTCATGCACTTTCAATTTTTGTGAAGCGTAGGCAATAACCTTGCCTTTCTGCATAAGTACACACCCCATGCCAGTGTGCGAAGCATCACAATAAACCACAAATTCTTCTATTCCATCTGGCAATGTCAGTACTGGGGCGTTGCTCAACTTTTGCTTCAGAATATCAAAGGATCCTTGCTGCTTAGGGCCCCAACCAAACTTAACCTTCTTCTTAGTTAAGGAGGTTAGGGGTAATCCTTGAAAAATTTTCAATGAAACGCCTGTAATATCCTGCCAATCCCAGGAAGCTACGAATCTCTGTAGGCATCTTTGGTTCTTGCCAGTTCATTACGGCTTCAACCTTAGCGGGATCCACCTGGATACCACGCTCACTAACCACGTGTCCAAGGAATTGGACCTCTCGAAGCCAAAATTCACACTTGGAGAATTTGGCATAGAGCTTCTCCTGCTGCAGGAGCTTGAGAATACAGCGAAGGTGTTTCTCATGGTCAGCTTGATTCTTCGAATAGATAAGAATGTCGTCGATGAAAACGATGACGAATTTATCTAAGTATGGTTTGCAAACGCGATTCATGAGATCCATGAACGCGGCAGGTGCATTAGTGAGCCCAAAAGGCATCACTAGGAACTCGTAATGACCATAACGAGTCCTAAATGCTGTTTTGTGCACGTCTTCATCTCTAACCTTCAGTTGATGGTAGCCTGACCTTAAGTCAATCTTCGAGAAATAACTTGCTCCTTGTAATTGATCGAACAAATCGTCGATCCTGGGTAAAGGATACCTATTCTTGATCGTGACCTTATTAAGCTCACGATAATCGATGCACAGACGCATCGATCCGTCCTTCTTCTTGACAAACAGGACTAGCGCTCCCCAAGGAGACGAACTAGGTTTTATGAAACCCTTGGCTAGTAATTCGTCTAGCTGTGTCCTCAATTCTTTCATCTCCATTGGAGCCAACCTACAGGGTGCTCTGGCAACTGGTGCTGCTCCGGGGATGATGTCAATCCTGAATTCCACTTGCCTATCTGGTGGCAAACCAGGTAGTTCTTCTGGAAAAACTTCTGGGAATTCAGAGATAACAGGGATGTCTTCTATCTTCGGTTTGGGCTCGTCAATAATCACCTGTGCCATGTAGATGACACACCCCTTCTTCAAACACTTGGAAGCCTTGAGCATAGTCACTTGCTCAGGCAGTCCATACTGGGTATCTCCCCGAATGGTAAGTGATTCACCAGACGGAGTCTTTATCACCACTTGCTTTCTATTGCATTCAATTTGGGCCTGGTTATGAGATAACCAGTCCATACCCAGAACTATGTCAAAACCGGCCAACTTAAAGGGAAGTAGAGACAGAGGAAAAGAATGGTTCTTAATGGATATAACACACCCATCTAACATAGTTGAGACGGTTTCTAGTGTACCATCTGCTAACTCCACTTCATAATTCACGTTTAAGGTTTTGACAGGTAATTTCAGCAATTTGCAAAATTTATGATCTACAAACGACTTATCAGCGCCTGAATCGAAAAGTACTCTAGCAAAGACGTCATTTACAAGGAAAGTACCTGTAATAACGTTGTCGTCTAGAATCGCTTCCTTTGCGTCCATTCTGAAGACTCTAGCATTAGTCTTCTTGGCCTCTTCAGGCTTCTTGGCGTACTTAGGGCAGTTGGTTTTAATGTGCCCCTTTTCATTGCAACGGTAGCACGTTGCGTCTTTTATCTTCTTGCAATCCAAGGTTTTGTGATCCGTGGACTTGCATATACCACACGCAAAGGGTTTTGACTGAGTCTGAGAGTTCGACTCGAGTCTGCACTTTCCATAGTGCTGTTTGTTGCAAATTTTGCATTTGGGCTTCTCACCAGAATTATGCCCATCTTTCCTTGATTCAGATCCTTTCTTGTTATCATCGTTCCCACGGTGTTTCTTGTTCGATCTTCGTGAACCATCATCTTCACGCTTTCTCTTCTCAGCCTCCTTATTCCTCAGCGATCTCTGCCTGACCGCATCCAGAGTGAGGGATAAGGAAATGTCAGCTACTGATCTAAAAGTAGCTGGCCGAGAAGCTTTCACGCTTGCCTTGATCTCGGGGGCTAAACCACCGATAAAACGAGCTATTCGCTTTGGTTCCAGGGTTACTAAATATGGAACCAACCGAGACATAGTGTTGAAGCTCGTTAGGTAAGCTTGACAGTCGAGGTTTGTCATCACCAAGGATAGAAAGTCAGACTCTATCTTCTCCACCTCATGCTGAGGGCAGTAATTTTCCTTGATTAGGGCGACAAATTGATCCCATGACATAGTGTACAATGGGATTTTCCCGGTGTCTTGAATTAAAGATCTCCACCATGCTAATGCTTCACCCTTAAAGGACTGTGACACAAACTTAACCACATCCCGTTCAGCGCATCCGCTGATATCTACCACCGTGTCCATCTCGTCCAACCAAGTCATGCAGTCGACGGCTCCCTTTTCCCCAGTAAAATCCCTGGGCTTACAAGACACGAAGTACTTATAGGAGCAACCCTTGTTACGGGGTTCTTGATTCAGCACTATATGCTGAGATGGGACACTTTGATGGTTGGTGGACTGGCGATCATCACCATCTTTCTTGGGAATATCCTTTTTGGGAGGAGGCTTGCTATGAGCCTCAGAATGTGTCTTGGGCTTTGAATGCGGTGCAGATTGGGTCCTACTTCGAGTACCACTATAATCATCATACTGCCGCTCCAGAGCCTGTGTAACAGCGCCGTCTATGATCGCTTTTAATTCAGCACCCGTTAGATTGATTCGGGCGTCATTATTAACCTCCACTGGATGGCTATTAACCTCGTCTGAGTTAGCTATTTAAATTGAACTGTTGCAGAAAACAAGGACAATAGTTTATTTGGGAGTTTATGGAATTGTCTTTTATGGCAATTCATTAACCATGGTACAGAGACCATATTTGGTTAATTTATAAATCATATTCATTTAGGATTTCTATAATAATTTATCCTAATTACAAAACAATAACAGTTTTATTTGTGGCACAAAAGGCCTAGTCACGTGGACATTTTTAATTTAATCTATGATTTCAGAGAATCAAAACCTTAAGGTATACTGGCACAATAGGCCTAGTCACAAGGACAATTATAAATTATATGCTAGGATTTCAGAGAATCAAAGCATTTGAGGTTTGAACCTAGTTCATTACCTTTATTTGGCAGGGAGTCATAGCTACCACTGTCTTTTGGCTCATATGGAAATGAGCAGGGCCCGTAGGCATTATATTACCAACGTATGGTAAAATATGATCATCTTAATTGATGATCTTAACCCTTGATTTAGAGATCATTAAATTGGGTTAGGAATCTTCTAAAGAATCCTTATACATATAAAAATGACATGTGATTTTAACGAATCACGTCTGCCAGGAGTGTTAACATGTTTTCAGATGTTAACTTGGATTTGAATCTTTTGAACAGGTCTTACCATCTTGGCCTGGTCTTATAATTGACCCGAGGCTAGGTTTCACACTTTAAGATTCTTAATTAATAATTACATAGGCAGATTAATTCAAAAGGAATGATTTTAATTTATTTATTTCATTTATAATTTATTTATGCACATAAAGCAATATGAAATTTATAAAACAAACATTCCATTGATTTATTATAATATTACACATTGCCCTAAACGGGTCTTTTCAAATAACAAACTTACCCTCGTAGGGGTTTAAACAAGTACTCACCCACGCAGGGGCTTAATAACACACATGCCCACGCAGGGGCTTAATAACATAATTGTCCACGCAGGGACTTACACAAATAGCACACCCACGCAGGGGTTTACAGAAAGATAGACCCACGCAGGGGTCAATACAAACAAGCATACCCACACAGGGGATAATAAAGCAAATACAGGGAAAAACAACAGTGGAAGGATTCAATGATCCTTCTTACTCTTCCCTTTGATCAAACTTGCTAATCCTTGAAAGAAAGTCTGTCTCTCCCTACGGTCCCTGTGCACTTCCCGTTCAACCTGATCCAGCCTCTGAAGGAGTTCTTCACGCTCAGGTGGGGAGAACCTAGGCGGCTGCGATTGAGTCCGTATGATAGGCCTAGGTGGTATCTGGTACCCATGTGTTGGGTACCCAAATCCCCATGGAGCTCCGTATGGTCCTTCCGGGTGCAGGGCATTGTAGTTGGCTGCCACCATGTAAGGGTCGGCCTCTGCGTACCCGTAGTTGTTGTGGACCGGCGGCTCGAACGGGTTGTATGCCATGGAACCCGTATATGCTGGGATTGGGTTGTCAAAACCCATTGGCGGTGGCTGCGGCATCGCTGGGTTGGAAGGCCCACCCATTTGTGGGTCCTCCTGATGCGGTGGGTAGTGGCTGCCACTTGATTGACATGGGGAACTGAAATGGGAGCCCCCTGCTCGTGCCGACATGCGGGCACCGGTTCTCCTACGCCTTGGTGGTTGAGGGGGTGCCGGCTGAACTGGTGGCGGCGGAGGTGGTGGCGTAACTTCCACAAATCGGGGGTCCCCAGAGGAATCTTGATGATGCTGCTGCTGCTGCTGCTGAGGAGGCGACGAATGGTGAGGAGGTGTATAGTACCATTCGTTCTGAGTGAACATAGCTTGAAAGCTATCCGGACCAACATAGGGTGATCCGTGGAACGAAGATCCGTCGGAGATTTCGATCGGGTGGTTCGGCGTACCACTGGCTGGCTCGACGGGGTCCGTATCCTCGTCCATGTCGTCCGCATTATCTCCAGAGAAGTGATCATCTGGCCCCAGTGGGTTAAAACCTACGGGTTCTTGTATGTAGCCTACCGGATTAAACTGACCCCGAAAAACAGGTGTGGGGTCCCCGTAAGAATGGTGCGATAAAGATCGCTGTAATGGTATGTATGACGGTTGAGGGTTGTTGGGCTCATATTCCGTCTGAGGCCCAAAAGGGTTAGGAGGTGTTGAACTATGTGAAACCGACCGTCTAGCCGGCTCGAAAAGGTTTCTCCGGTTCTGCCGGGGATCGTCACTTTCTGTCGTAGATGGGGCTCGAGCATTCGAAGGCCCAGCTTCGTTATCGTTGGGGGCGGTGACTGGCCCCTTGCCTCGTCCTCTTCTTCGGAAGAATCTTGGCGGCATTTTCAAATCCTGTCATAATAATATGAGATAACAAAACAAGAATATATGCAAAAATAAAGGACAACACAAACAAAGTGGAATTTGTCCTATGTTATATGTCTAGACTCGAAAGTTTAAAATTGTGCAATTGTGTAACTGAGATTAAACACAAAAAGGCTAGTGTTTAATTCACTCAGTGTTGGCTCTGATACCAACCTGTCACACCCCGATTTCCACGTGTCACCGGTGGGCCCGGTGGGGGAGTATCGTGACGTGGTTGGCAACATAATAGTCAAGCAACACAATGTTTAATATGCACAGCGGAAGCAATTTAAAAGATATAATACAACCAAATTTAATATTGTATATCAATGTCACAATATCCGGAAGTTTATCCACAGTCGGATCGAAAATAAAATAGTATTAATGGTTCAACAGACTTCAGGCATCTTAAGCTTGCGAGACTTCTAATGATGCTAAGGAGAAATCCCAGCCAATTTCGCTTAGTACCTGCATTTAATCTTTTTGGGAAAATACGTCAGTTTACACTGGTAAATACATTCAACTGACTCATTTTGGAAAATGATTGAAAAATTGGTTTGGATGCACATGGCATAAACATTTTATTTTACTTGGGAGAATTAGTTAATATAATAATCTTGTGAACGAATTACATGTTCCTTGTGTGTTCAGTAGCCCGGATCTTGTCCGGGTTAAAGATCAATAGACACACCACAATGTTCTTTTGTGCACTGACGGGTGTACGCCTACACCCCGCGCTTAAGTCGTGGCCATTTCGTAAAATGATGCCGAGGATATCCGGGACATGGTCATTAACCCCCCAAAGGCTTTAAGTAACAAGACTGTTTAAACGAACCGATCAAATTATTCAACTACCCACCTAACGGTGGAGATTTGATGCCCGATCAAGCGGTATACTATATACCGTAACCCAAGCCCGTATAGGGAAAATAAGTTAAAAGTATTTACCTGAGAAAAGTATAATTCACAATTAGCAAAATGCACGTAGCTTTTACTGGTCCTCCTAATCTGGAACGAAGGTTTTATAATAACCTATTAGAATCCTAACGGGTCTTTAATTAAGCTTAAGCTTAGACCCGCTAGTTTCAAAGACACGGTTCGTACGCACGATTAAGCGAAGACCAGATAGAATGTGATTTAGACCCGACAAGTTTGAAGACTTGTTTAATATGGGTTTATTATTCACATTCTGGATTTTGAGATAAAACCGTTAAGGTTTGACCCGTTTCGGCTAATTTATGTAAACTTGTTACATAAACCGAACCGTACGCGTAATAAGCGTGACGGGTATTCATGAGAGCTATATACAGGTTTCCTAAGTTAATTATGCCTCAAATATGTTGCGACATCAGTAAGACGTCTTTCATTATGCCTAAAACGTGTTTAAACACAAACTAGGCCCCGTAGGGGTAGTTTGGTCATTTAAAAGTTTATAAAAGAGTTTAAGTAACAACCTGAGTTACAGGTCTGATGTAATCAGCAAAAATACATAATTTGCTAAGTTATATCAGTAGGTTAAAGCATATATGTGAAATTTATCATTTTCAACCAAACTATGCCCCGTAGGGGTATTTTGGTAATTTCACATAAGCCGAAAAGCTCAAAACTGAAGTCTGAGTTTATCAACCTTTGCTTACTGTTAAAATATTATAATTTGTCTCATATATCAGTAGGTATCAACCCGGGTATGTCCAATATAATTTTAATACATACTTTGCGCTAAAAACGCTTAATAAGGCGATTAAAGGCCATTTCCGGGTTCGATACTTAAATCTGATATTTTTATATTTCCAGAAGGCTTTAAATAATTTATTTATCATATGTGATCAGTAGCAAAAGGTTTGGAGTCGTTTAGATATGTAAAACTCATTTTATGGCCCGTAAGGGCAAAACCGACAATTACCGGATTAAGCCTACGACTACTAGTTATGCTCAGCCTAAAATTAATTAAAAATCTTAAAAATTCCCAAAATAATATATTATATCAGTGGGTATTAAGTTTGATACCAAAAAGTAGGCTTAACTAGGCTATACGCTAATTACGCCATTTTATTAACATAAAGCATTCATTTTGCGATAATGAGCATAACTCTTAATCTACACGTCAAACTGATGTCAAATTTTGCATACAAGTTTATATATCAGAATATAAGGTTTCTACTCTTTTACATTTCCAAAAAATCACGTTTTAAGGTAATAAGGGCATAATGGTTAACATATGAGCAATTAACGGAAATATGCATATTAATTGGATAACTAATGAACCAAGGTGTATAATCATAGAGGTTTATTCTAACAAGTAACCTAGTCCAATTAAAACTCTGAGTCATTTCTAAAACATGCCTAAACGGGTCAGAACTGAAAGTCAAAGTGAAAGTCAAACTATGTGACTTTCGGTTCCGAACCGGGTTTAAACAGGAAATGGTCGGGTTGAACATGTTTAGACATGTCCTTGCACTTATTACTAAGTTATAATAATGATCCAACAGGTTGTATATGATCTACAATGTTAATTATGCATAAATGGCATTTTAGACTTCCTGTTGACTTTTTAAATATAAGTTTGACCCGACTTTTGACCTGGTTAGAGTGGTAATCAGGGGGAACCCTTTTAAGGGTTTATTACCCACATAAATACCTACTTATAACTACTTTTAATTCGAGATATGACTGAGACATTAATACTTAATCTCGAAGTCAAACCGTAATTACGACGGTTTGACTTTTAGCTAAATAACTAAGCTAAAATTAATTAGAGAAGGTTAGGCAACTTACAAAGGTCCTAAGCTTGATTAGAGAACACTTGAGAGAAGGCTTTGAGTTCCAGAAGTGCTCCAAGAATGCAGATGAAGATGTGATTGCAAAGTTGCAACTCTTGGCACTTATATAGTGGATTAACTCACCACAATGTATTGACAACAAGGTCTACTACTGCCCACAACATTCCCACATGTGTCCTAGTGCTCTAGGATAGTTTAGGGGTCGCCCATAATGCAGAAATATCGTTTAAAGATCGGTTCTCCGCGTTTACAGGCAGCTGTCACGTTTTTCTGGTTCTGGGCTCCTCACGCGGCCCGCCTGAGGATTCATAAATGTTGAAGCGGGCCGCCTCAGCCATATAAATCAGAATTTTCATTTTTATTGTTTTGCAAGTTGTCCCTTGGCTTCATGGAAGGTCAAGTTAGCTAAATACTTGCAATTTGACCCCCTTATATTTGTATACAAGGGCTTTAGGACTTATACCCACTTTGCCAAGTCCCTGAACACTTCCGGTTAACCCGAAAAGTCTTAACTTTCAATGTTAACGCTTTAACCCCTCGCACACGAATTTGATCACAACTTTCTCATACGATAACGAAACTTTACGAAATTTAAATCGTGCATTCTAGAGAGCATAACTAACAGTTACAAAGCTTCGGGTTTGTCAAAAGGTCACTCAGAGGTTTATCTTTAAACATGTTGACACATTTAACCCCTGTAGTTTGTAATCTATCACTTTTAGCTTCGTATGATCCATGATTTATTCGTTTGATGTTATAAACATCATGTAAGGTTATTATGAAGTATATTTATTCACCGTTGACATTTAAAACCCGTATAATCACATACTTTCCATGTTTGTCAACTTTAGTCTTTTTATAACATTCTTTCACACGTTCAAACTTTATGACACGTGTCAACACATTATAGGACGTGAATTTTCGAGGTGTTACATCCTCACCCCCTTAAAAGAAATCTCGACCCCGAGATTTACTGAAATAAATAAGGGTACTTTTCTTTCATCGTGGATTCAACCTCCCACGTGAATTCGGGACCTCTACGGGCATCCCATTTGACCTTTACAATAGGTACATGCTTCCTTCGAAGCTTCTTTACCTGTCGATCTTCAATCGACAAAGGTTTTTCCACAAACTTTAAGCTCTCATCTATATGCACATCTGTATGCGGTATAACCAGTGATTCATCAGCGAAGCACTTCTTCAGATTGCAGATGTGGAACACATTGTGAATTCCACTGAGCTCTTTCGGTAAGTTTAACTTATAGGCAACTGACCCGACACGTTCGATAACCTCGAAAGGTCCTATGTATCTCAGGATTAGCTTGCCTTTCTTACCAAACCGCATCACTCCCTTCCAGGGTGACACTTTAAGTAGGACTTTGTCACCTACTTCGAAGTGAAAATCCTTACGCTTTGGATCATCGTAACTCTTCTGCCTATCCCGGGCAGCTTTGAGACGGTCTCGAAGCTGGACAATCTTGTCCGTCGTCTCGAACACTATCTTTGGTCCTGATAATTGGACATCTCCAACTTCCGCCCAACAAATAGGCGATCTACACTTTCTACCGTATAATGCCTCAAAAGGCGCAGCCTTAATGCTTGTATGGTAGCTATTGTTGTAGGAGAATTCGATTAATGGTAGGTTCTTATCCCAACTACCACCCAAATCGATCGCACATGCACGTAGCATGTCTTCCAACGTTTGAATAGTACGCTCACTCTGACCGTCAGTCTGAGGATGATAAGCCGTACTAAAATTCAAACGTGTGCCCAAAGATTGTTGGAAACTCTTCCAAAAATGTGACGTGTACCTAGTATCTCTATCAGAGATAATAGCCACAGGTATGCCATGTAAGGCTACAATCTTATCAACGTATAATTGGGCTAACATGTCGGAGCTATAAGTCTCCTTGATGGGTAAGAAATGTGCTGACTTAGTCAGTCTATCAACTATAACCCATATTGTATCATTGCCTTTCCTTGTCTTTGGCAACTTGGTAATAAAATCCATTGTCACCATTTCCCACTTCCACGTAGGAAGTTCAGGCTGTTGTAGCAAACCTGACGGTTTCTGATGCTCGGCTTTGACTTGCGCACATGTCAAGCATTTAGCTACATGGGTGGCTACATACTTTTTCAAGCCTATCCACCAATAATTTGCCTTTAGATCCTGGTACATCTTATCAGCTCCAGGATGAACGGAGTATTTGGAACTATGGGCTTCCTGGAGAATAACATCTCGAAGACCTCCATAAATTGGAACCCATATTCGTCCATTTAATCGTAAAATTCCGTCCTTGCTAAGAGTTAACTGCTCCTCAGTTACTCCTAGCTTTTCATTAGGATAGTTAGCTTCCAACACAGCTTCCTTCTGTGCAGCTAACAACCTTTCAATCAAATTATTCTTTATCTCCATGCGCTTGACATTGATTCGGATGGGTTTCACCCTTTCCTTCCGACTCAAGGCATCGGCGACTACATTCGCCTTGCCGGGATGGTATTTGATTTCACAATCATAATCATTTAAAGTTTCCATCCAACGGCGTTGCCTCATGTTTAGTTCCTTCTGATTGAACAGATGTTGGAGGCTCTTGTGATCAGAATAGATCACACACTTGACACCATAAAGATAGTGCCTCCAAAGTTTCAGTGCGAATACAACGGCACCCAGCTCCAAGTCATGGGTGGTGTAATTCCTTTCATGCACTTTCAATTTTTGTGAAGCGTAGGCAATAACCTTGCCTTTCTGCATAAGCACACACCCCATGCCAGTGTGCGAAGCATCACAATAAACCACAAATTCTTCTATTCCATCTGGCAATGTCAGTACTGGGGCGTTGCTCAACTTTTGCTTCAGAATATCAAAGGATCCTTGCTGCTTAGGGCCCCAACCAAACTTAACCTTCTTCTTAGTTAAGGAGGTTAGGGGTAATCCTTGAAAAATTTTCAATGAAACGCCTGTAATATCCTGCCAATCCCAGGAAGCTACGAATCTCTGTAGGCGTCTTTGGTTCTTGCCAGTTCATTACGGCTTCAACCTTAGCGGGATCCACCTGGATACCACGCTCACTAACCACGTGTCCAAGGAATTGGACCTCTCGAAGCCAAAATTCACACTTGGAGAATTTGGCATAGAGCTTCTCCTGCTGCAGGAGCTTGAGAATACAGCGAAGGTGTTTCTCATGGTCAGCTTGATTCTTCGAATAGATAAGAATGTCGTCGATGAAAACGATGACGAATTTATCTAAGTACGGTTTGCAAACGCGATTCATGAGATCCATGAACGCGGCAGGTGCATTAGTGAGCCCAAAAGGCATCACTAGGAACTCGTAATGACCATAACGAGTCCTAAATGCTGTTTTGTGCACGTCTTCATCTCTAACCTTCAGTTGATGGTAGCCTGACCTTAAGTCAATCTTCGAGAAATAACTTGCTCCTTGTAATTGATCGAACAAATCGTCGATCCTGGGTAAAGGATACCTATTCTTGATCGTGACCTTATTAAGCTCACGATAATCGATGCACAGACGCATCGATCCGTCCTTCTTCTTGACAAACAGGACTGGCGCTCCCCAAGGAGACGAACTAGGTTTTATGAAACCCTTGGCTAGTAATTCGTCTAGCTGTGTCCTCAATTCTTTCATTTCCATTGGAGCCAACCTATAGGGTGCTCTGGCAACTGGTGCTGCTCCGGGGATGATTTCAATCCTGAATTCCACTTGCCTATCTGGTGGCAAACCAGGTAGTTCTTCTGGAAAAACTTCTGGGAATTCAGAGATAACAGGGATGTCTTCTATCTTCGGTTTGGGCTCGTCAATAATCACCTGTGCCATGTAGATGACACACCCCTTCTTCAAACACTTGGAAGCCTTGAGCATAGTCACTTGCTCAGGCAGTCCATACTGGGTATCTCCCCGAATGGTAAGTGATTCACCAGACGGAGTCTTTATCACCACTTGCTTTCTATTGCATTCAATTTGGGCCTGGTTATGAGATAACCAGTCCATACCCAGAACTATGTCAAAACCGGCCAACTTAAAGGGAAGTAGAGACAGAGGAAAAGAATGGTTCTTAATGGATATAACACACCCATCTAACATAGTTGAGACGGTTTCTAGTGTACCATCTGCTAACTCCACTTCATAATTCACGTTTAAGGTTTTGACAGGTAATTTCAGCAATTTGCAAAATTTATGATCTACAAACGACTTATCAGCGCCTGAATCGAAAAGTACTCTAGCAAAGACGTCATTTACAAGGAAAGTACCTGTAATAACGTTGTCGTCTAGAATCGCTTCCTTTGCGTCCATTCTGAAGACTCTAGCATTAGTCTTCTTGGCCTCTTCAGGCTTCTTGGCGTACTTAGGGCAGTTGGTTTTAATGTGCCCCTTTTCATTGCAACGGTAGCACGTTGCGTCTTTTATCTTCTTGCAATCCAAGGTTTTGTGATCCGTGGACTTGCATATACCACACGCAAAGGGTTTTGACTGAGTCTGAGAGTTCGACTCGAGTCTGCACTTTCCATAGTGCTGTTTGTTGCAAATTTTGCATTTGGGCTTCTCACCAGAATTATGCCCATCTTTCCTTGATTCAGATCCTTTCTTGTTATCATCGTTCCCACGGTGTTTCTTGTTCGATCTTCGTGAACCATCATCTTCACGCTTTCTCTTCTCAGCCTCCTTATTCCTCAGCGATCTCTGCCTGACCGCATCCAGAGTGAGGGATAAGGAAATGTCAGCTACTGATCTAAAAGTAGCTGGCCGAGAAGCTTTCACGCTTGCCTTGATCTCGGGGGCTAAACCACCGATAAAACGAGCTATTCGCTTTGGTTCCGGGGTTACTAAATATGGAACCAACCGAGACATAGTGTTGATGCTCGTTAGGTAAGCTTGACAGTCGAGGTTTGTCATCACCAAGGATAGAAAGTCAGACTCTATCTTCTCCACCTCATGCTGAGGGCAGTAATTTTCCTTGATTAGGGCGACAAATTGATCCCATGACATAGTGTACAATGGGATTTTCCCGGTGTCTTGAATTAAAGATCTCCACCATGCTAATGCTTCACCCTTAAAGGACTGTGACACAAACTTAACCACATCCCGTTCAGCGCATCCGCTGATATCTACCACCGTGTCCATCTCGTCCAACCAAGTCATGCAGTCGACGGCTCCCTTTTCCCCAGTAAAATCCCTGGGCTTACAAGACACGGAGTACTTATAGGAGCAACCCTTGTTACGGGGTTCTTGATTCAGCACTATATGCTGAGATGGGACACTTTGATGGTTGGTGGACTGGCGATCATCACCATCTTTCTTGGGAATATCCTTTTTGGGAGGAGGCTTGCTATGAGCCTCAGAATGTGTCTTGGGCTTTGAATGCGGTGCAGATTGGGTCCTACTTCGAGTACCACTATAATCATCATACTGCCGCTCCAGAGCCTGTGTAACAGCGCCGTCTATGATCGCTTTTAATTCAGCACCCGTTAGATTGATTCGGGCGTCATTATTAACCTCCACTGGATGGCTATTAACCTCGTCTGAGTTAGCCATTTAAATTGAACTGTTGCAGAAAACAAGGACAATAGTTTATTTGGGAGTTTATGGAATTGTCTTTTATGGCAATTCATTAACCATGGTACAGAGACCATATTTGGTTAATTTATAAATCATATTCATTTAGGATTTCTATAATAATTTATCCTAATTATAAAACAATAACAGTTTTATTTGTGGCACAAAAGGCCTAGTCACGTGGACATTTTTAATTTAATCTATGATTTCAGAGAATCAAAACCTTAAGGTATACTGGCACAATAGGCCTAGTCACAAGGACAATTATAAATTATATGCTAGGATTTCAGAGAATCAAAGCATTTGAGGTTTGAACCTAGTTCATTACCTTTATTTGGCAGGGAGTCATAGCTACCTCTTCTTCGGAAGAATCTTGGCGGCATTTTCAAATCCTGTCATAATAATATGAGATAACAAAACAAGAATATATGCAAAAATAAAGGACAACACAAACAAAGTGGAATTTGTCCTATGTTATATGTCTAGACTCGAAAGTTTAAAATTGTGCAATTGTGTAACTGAGATTAAACACAAAAAGGCTAGTGTTTAATTCACTCAGTGTTGGCTCTGATACCAACCTGTCACACCCCGATTTCCACGTGTCACCGGTGGGCCCGGTGGGGGAGTATCGTGACGTGGTTGGCAACATAATAGTCAAGCAACACAATGTTTAATATGCACAGCGGAAGCAATTTAAAAGATACAATACAACCAAATTTAATATTGTATATCAATGTCACAATATCCGGAAGTTTATCCACAGTCGGATCGAAAATAAAATAGTATTAATGGTTCAACAGACTTCAGGCATCTTAAGCTTGCGAGACTTCTAATGATGCTAAGGAGAAATCCCAGCCAATTTCGCTTAGTACCTGCATTTAATCTTTTTGGGAAAATACGTCAGTTTACACTGGTAAATACATTCAACTGACTCATTTTGGAAAATGATTGAAAAATTGGTTTGGATGCACATGGCATAAACATTTTATTTTACTTGGGAGAATTAGTTAATATTATAATCTTGTGAACGAATTACATGTTCCTTGTGTGTTCAGTAGCCCGGATCTTGTCCGGGTTAAAGATCAATAGACACACCACAATGTTCTTTTGTGCACTGACGGGTGTACGCCTACACCCCGCGCTTAAGTCGTGGCCATTTCGTAAAATGATGCCGAGGATATCCGGGACATGGTCATTAACCCCCCAAAGGCTTTAAGTAACAAGACTGTTTAAACGAACCGATCAAATTATTCAACTACCCACCTAACGGTGGAGATTTGATGCCCGATCAAGCGGTATACTATATACCGTAACCCAAGCCCGTATAGGGAAAATAAGTTAAAAGTATTTACCTGAGCAAAGTATAATTCACAATTAGCAAAATGCACGTAGCTTTTACTGGTCCTCCTAATCTGGAACGAAGGTTTTATAATAACCTATTAGAATCCTAACGGGTCTTTAATTAAGCTTAAGCTTAGACCGGCTAGTTTCAAAGATACGGTTCGTACGCACGATTAAGCGAAGACCAGATAGAATGTGATTTAGACCCGACAAGTTTGAAGACTTGTTTAATATGGGTTTATTATTCACATTCTGGATTTTGAGATAAAACCGTTAAGGTTTGACCCGTTTCGGCTAATTTATGTAAACTTGTTACATAAACCGAACCGTACGCGTAATAAGCGTGACGGGTATTCATGAGAGCTATATACAGGTTTCCTAAGTTAATTATGCCTCAAATATGTTGCGACATCAGTAAGACGTCTTTCATTATGCCTAAAACGTGTTTAAACACAAACTAGGCCCCGTAGGGGTAGTTTGGTCATTTAAAAGTTTATAAAAGAGTTTAAGTAACAACCTGAGTTACAGGTCTGATGTAATCAGCAAAAATACATAATTTGCTAAGTTATATCAGTAGGTTAAAGCATATATGTGAAATTTATCATTTTCAACCAAACTATGCCCCGTAGGGGTATTTTGGTAATTTCACATAAGCCGAAAAGCTCAAAACTGAAGTCTGAGTTTATCAACCTTTGCTTACTGTTAAAATATTATAATTTGTCTCATATATCAGTAGGTATCAACCCGGGTATGTCCAATATAATTTTAATACATACTTTGCGCTAAAAACGCTTAATAAGGCGATTAAAGGCCATTTCCGGGTTCGATACTTAAATCTGATATTTTTATATTTCCAGAAGGCTTTAAATAATTTATTTATCATATGTGATCAGTAGCAAAAGGTTTGGAGTCGTTTAGATATGTAAAACTCATTTTATAGCCCGTAAGGGCAAAACCGACAATTACCGGATTAAGCCTACGACTACTAGTTATGCTCAACCTAAAATTAATTAAAAATCTTTAAAAATCCCAAAATAATATATTATATCATTGGGTATTAAGTTTGATACCAAAAAGTAGGCTTAACTAGGCTATACGCTAATTACGCCATTTTATTAACATAAAACATTCATTTTGCGATAATGAGCATAACTCTTAATCTACACGTCAAACTGATGTCAAATTTTTCATACAAGTTTATATATCAGAATATAAGGTTTCTACTCTTTTACATTTCCAAAAAATCACGTTTTAAGGTAATAAGGGCATAATGGTCAACATATGAGCAATTAACGGAAATATGCATATTAATTGGATAACTAATGAACCAAAGTGTATAATCACAGAGGTTTATTCTAACAAGTAACCTAGTCCAATTAAAGCTCTGAGGCATTTCTAAAACATGCCTAAACGGGTCAGAACTGAAAGTCAAAGTGAAAGTCAAACTATGTGACTTTCGGTTCCGAACCGGGTATAAACAGGAAATGGTCGGGTTGAACATGTTTAGACATGTCCTTGCACTTATTACTTGTTAGTCCCGAAAAACCCGTGATATCACTCAACGGTTCGATCGAACGCGGAATATAAGATCAAACCGGCAAGAACAAAAAGAAATTTTTCATTGAAGAACTTAGTGCCGCTGCTTAGATCGCACACAGTCTCGAAGACTGTCTGGTACGATCTTCGAGAACCTTGCACACAATCCCTAGGATTGTCTTGTACAAGGCTCTCTATTTGGGGCTACATGATTACACAAATGAGAGCTCTACTACCAATATTCTAATCAAGACTATTTATAGGAGCCTCTACCCCATTGGCCCACATGGCCTAGCCCAAACCCAAGTGTTAATCTAAACCCAATAAACATAAATAAATACAATAAAGATAAGCGTAAAACTCTGGACCTAACAATCTCCCCCTAGTTTTATGCTCTCTTTATTACGGTTCAGATGATATCCAACCTTGGGTCTTCTCCTTTAGTGGCCCAGCAGTAAACGAGCCCATCAACATATCTCAGATGATACAAAGTTGTTTCGGATGATAAATGACTGAAGGAGATCCGTCTCGGATGATGTCGGATACGTAGAAGTTGATCTCGAATGAAAATGTGTGATCTCGGATGATATTTTTAAATCTGATTCGCTAACAAGAACACACGGATTCAAGTGATCCGTCTGGTATTCAAGTCGCGCAAAAACACAAGTTTTTGCAATGGAACCAATAAGAACTCCATAGGTAACCAGGTCCAACAGCCAAACAAACTCATGTGTCAACAGCTTTCCTTATATGGTCCGAAATAGGAATCCATATACCATTAAGTTTCGTGTAAGTTGACTCCAAAATTTTAAATAAAAATACATCATCCCATCTTCAATGTGAACAGACATGAACTAAATACTAGGCCCAATAAATCATACCTGGTTCATTTCTATGCGTGGCCCAAAAAGAAATTATAGGGTCCAGTAGAAAAAAATGTTTCGCTCCACTGTTGGTCCCACAAAAAGTTGCACAAGAAATTCACAATCAAACCATTATCAAATTTCACCATGGTCCCCACAACATTTTTCACCGAAAACAATTCATTCTTGGCTGCACATGTTGGTCCCACCTCACAATTTGCAATTTTCATTGGTGACCATTGATCAGGCATCCCATCTAATGGCTAATAATTGTTAGGGTTTTTGACCATGATGAGACATCATGTGCACAGCCGTCAAGGAACATTCCAACATTCTTTTGATGATGATGATGTGACATCATCTTCAAACATTCATCATAATTTATCACATAATTCATCCGTAATACATCCATTTCCATCCGATATCATAACCCTTTAATCCGAGATCAACATATATACCCATCTCGGATCGCATCATCATATATCACATCTTCAAGCAGTTATCATATTCACCATACATACGTACCGAGATCATACTTTCATCATCCGGTACATTCCGTCGAATAAAATAACATCTCCAACGTACCTGCAACTCCGGCGATTGCATCATCATCGTTATCGGCGACCAAACACCGTTCGACTCCGAACACCGCGACGTATCATCTTCGTCATCTCCACAGCAACAATCGTTCATCTTCTACACCATCGGTCACCAGTTCATCGACGACCACCGATCTCCGTTCATCGATAACCACCGCCGTATATCACCAACCTGCAACTTCTTTCTTCTCCTTGTTTCTTCATCATTCTCCATCTTCGACGTACACTGTTCATCTCTTCGACGACAACCATCTTTTCCGACCACACAACTCCGTCGTGAATCGTCCTTCATCATCGGCTCCGTACCGTTGCTGGTCAACCTGCCGTCCACTGATAGTCCCAACAACACCAACGGACAACCGACTTCAGCTTTCTACCATCTTTTCCGATCAGCTGTCGTCGAACCGACACCATCTTCAACGGTTACCGAAACTGTACCAGATCTTAAAGTTTTTCAGATCTGTTGACGAATATCAGATTTCATGAACCAAGATCTCCATTTACGAACATACACACAAACACCGAGCACCGATTCGTGATTCACCGGAAACCAACTGCACCACAGATTCCGAAAATCAAAGTGAATATGCGACACTGTGCAAAACTTCTTCTTCTCGTTCTTCGAGTGATATCAAAACCGAGCCTTTGAAAGACTTCAATGGCTTTGATACCACTTGTTAGTCCCGAAAAACCCGTGATATCACTCAACGGTTCGATCGAACGCGGAATATAAGATCAAACCGGCAAGAACAAAAAGAAATTTTTCATTGAAGAACTTAGTGCCGCTGCTTAGATCGCACACAGTTTCGAAGACTGTCTGGTACGATCTTCGAGAACCTTGCACACAATCCCTAGGATTGTCTTGTACAAGGCTCTCTATTTGGGGCTACATGATTACACAAATGAGAGCTCTACTACCAATATTCTAATCAAGACTATTTATAGGAGCCTCTACCCCATTGGCGCACATGGCCTAGCCCAAACCCAAGTGTTAATCTAAACCCAATAAACATAAATAAATACAATAAAGATAAGCGTAAAACTCTGGACCTAACATTACTAAGTTATAATAATGATCCAACAGGTTGTATATGATCTACAATGTTAATTATGCATAAATGGCATTTTAGACTTCCTGTTGACTTTTTAAATATAAGTTTGACCCGACTTTTGACCTGGTTAGAGTGGTAATCAGGGGGAACCCTTTTAAGGGTTTATTACCCACATAAATACCTACTTATAACTACTTTTAATTCGAGATATGACTGAGCCATTAATACTTAATCTCGAAGTCAAACCGTAATTACGACGGTTTGACTTTTAGCTAAATAACTAAGCTAAAATTAATTAGAGAAGGTTAGGCAACTTACAAAGGTCCTAAGCTTGATTAGAGAACACTTGAGAGAAGGCTTTGAGTTCCAGAAGTGCTCCAAGAATGCAGATGAAAATGTGATTGCAAAGTTGCAACTCTTGGCACTTATATAGTGGATTAACTCACCACAATGTATTGACAACAAGGTCTACTACTGCCCACAACATTCCCACATGTGTCCTAGTGCTCTAGGATAGTTTAGGGGTCGCCCATAATGCAGAAATATCGTTTAAAGATCGGTTCTCTACGTTTACAGGCAGCTGTCACGTTTTTCTGGTTCTGGGCTCCTCACGCGGCCCGCCTGAGGATTCATAAATGTTGAAGCGGGCCGCCTCAGCCATATAAATCAGAATTTTCATTTTTATTGTTTTGCAAGTTGTCCCTTGGCTTCATGGAAGGTCAAGTTAGCTAAATACTTGCAATTTGACCCCCTTATATTTGTATACAAGGGCTTTAGGACTTATACCCACTTTGCCAAGTCCCTGAACACTTCCGGTTAACCCGAAAAGTCTTAACTTTCAATGTTAACGCTTTAACCCCTCGCACACGAATTTGATCACAACTTTCTCATACGATAACGAAACTTTACGAAATTTAAATCGTGCATTCTAGAGAGCATAACTAACAGTTACAAAGCTTCGGGTTTGTCAAAAGGTCACTCAGAGGTTTATCTTTAAACATGTTGACACATTTAACCCCTATAGTTTGTAATCTATCACTTTTAGCTTCGTATGATCCATGATTTATTCGTTTGATGTTATAAACATCATGTAAGGTTATTATGAAGTATATTTATTCACCGTTGACAATTAAAACCCGTATAATCACATACTTTCCATGTTTGTCAACTTTAGTCTTTTTATAACATTCTTGCACACGTTCAAACTTTATGACACGTGTCAACACATTATAGGACGTGAATTTTCGAGGTGTTACATAGGGTTTGTTTCTAAACCAAGATATAATCACAATAACACTCATAGACACAACATTCATTCCAGAATTTCGATTATGATTGTTCATCAAAATCTCAAGGTATCACTAAATCATAAATTTCAACATACCTTATGATCCCCACGACTAGGTGATCATTAATACGTGTTCATGCATCCGATTCGGGCTAGATTTGACCTTCAATTTTGTTGATTTGTTGAAGTTAGGGTTTGAGCTCCCATGGAGCTTCTCCTGGTAGATCAAAACACGCACACAATGCGGGTGTGTGTGTTTTATATTTTTTTTTGTTTTAATAAAACAAGTTTCCCACTTGTCCATATTAGTCCCTCATGTTTAGAGATTCATAAATAAAACTATAACTCATAGTTTATTATTTGATTACCCATTACTAACTAGGTTAATTTTACCTAGTTAACTTAGTGGGTTCCGGGAGATAAAAACCCGTTTTATTTTAAGTCCCGTTGACTCGGGCTCTTATAAACTTAATTCCTTAATTCTTCGATTCGCTTGTATTTAAATTATTAGGATTTCTAATTTAAATCCAAATATTTACCGGGTTATTTTCACTGCTAACGGTATTTTACCCGTCTATTAGTATTAACGGAGTTTGATTACCAAATCCGTTTTCGGGGTGTTACAAGTCTACCCCCCTTAAAGAGGTTTCGTCCTCGAAACCTTTTCTTACATAATTCATTGAGTTTAAACCCAATGTATTCGATCCGAGAAATATTTTAAACATTACTTATACTTTTTAACCAATCGTTAGTATTACCCGAAAAGTATGGTAACATCTTTTTGGTTACTAATTGTCTACATATCTCATACGACATAGTGTAACTTCGAAATAACGTAATCTCGTTATTTCCACTAGTTTAGTTAACTTAGCGATATCCATCGCTTTCCTATACTATCGAATTTCCTTATGAATCCGTTACTTTGACCCGTTTAAAGGTCTTTAGTGAAATCTTTCACTTTTAGCAACCATTTCTTTTGTTTTCAAATTCATTTATTCGGTTCAGTTACACTGAATCCACCGCTTACAAGCAACCAAATTACTTAAATGACCTTAACCGGTCTCATTAACTAGACTTATTAGTCCAGTTGCTTTTTACCGCTCGCTTGGTTATAATGTGATTCCACTTCACGTTGCATTTCTTGACCGTGATCGTGTCACGTCATACTTAATTTATATCAACCTTTCATTTTCGAAAAGATCACTTTTCGAATATATCGTCTTGCGCCTATCAGCGTCAAGACTTGAATCTTTCATGCTTACTATTCAATTTCCTATCAGAATTTATATTTGTAAAAATGTTATTTCTTACTAAAACTGAATTTTAGTCTAACGTTTTTCTCTTTAACTATGTCAATTACTCATATCAAGGAAATTGGCAACCCCGAATTTATTGTTTTCCGTTCTCGTTTTACGCGGGGAATCGTAACAAGTTCCCTCACCTTACACTATTGACCCGTAGGTTCCTTCACTTAACCTCGTAGGCTATTTCCTTAACCTTTCATCTCTTTAAGACGAGGCCCTTATGATCCCTTTGCTTCAATTCATGACCCGTGGGTCATTTTGGCCCCGTAGACCTTTACACAATTTAATATCCCGTAGGTTATGATGATCCCGTAGATCATCTTTTATTCTAGTCTTTATTCCATTGTCTATTTATACATATATAGCTTTAAGGCATCCTTTGTTATGTTTGGAATCGTTTATTTTTGCTTTTGAACTTTAGTTGGCCTTGACCGTAGTCTAAAGCTTCGTTCGTTTACTCTTGGACTAATCTTCCGACTTTATGACTCTTTACGTCATTTACGCGTCGGTTTGTTCTACACTCACCGTTTCTCCGGTTCTTAATTATACTTCTTTAAGACCCATTACCCGGGTTCTTTATCTTAGTGTTTTTAACATTTTTGTTTTGCTAGTTTGCATTTTTCCTATATATATATTCCTTTATGACCAATCACGTAGGTTCATTAATGTTTCGCGCTTCCATTATTCAGTTTGCGCTTACTTGCACTACCAAGTTTTTATACCTTATTTATCTCGTTTGACTTATTCGTGTGAAATTTCATCACTTGTGAACATCAAATTCCATTCCTTATTCGACTCGTTCAACTTTAAAATAGTTGAGCGTAGTTATTAACATTCTGTTTGCAAATTCTCATTGTCTTTTAGTCATGACTCATATTCCGAGTCTTTTGACTTTCTATTTCGCGTTCCCGTCTCTAGGTTTACGCATTCTTTCCAAATCCTATCCATTCATCGGGTATCTTTACCGTAATCATCTTCAAGTAACCATTCTTATATGGTTTTGGACGTTATTTTAATTTATTTGGTCGTCTTAGCGAGATCCATCGCTTTTATTCAATCAAGTCCTTTATTCTTTATTCAATTCGTTTGACTTGTCCATGTGAATTTCATCACTTGTGACAGTCAAACTTTTATCCCTATGCCTTAGCATTCCTATTGGTCGGTCTGTATTTTCTTTTTACTTGATCCTTGTCCCTTCTCTCGGGCTCGTTATTCTTACGTAATACGCTTTCGTCAACCGACTTACGTTTACGTTTACTATCAAACATCTTACTTATTTGATTCATTTGGGTACCATTTAAGTTAGTCCCATTCACCTCACCCTTACTACATCGAACATAAATGTGTCCATCATAAGAAGTTCATGGTACCACGTGTTCACTACTTACTTGGCCAGAGTAAGCGATCAACACTTGGTATACATGACCTTTTTATAATTTTCACATTACACCCCATGTAAGCAATGCCTCTATTTGTTTTTCTTGGAAACAATATCCCAGATAGGTTTTCTATTCAGGTTTTTCCAAGTTTTCAATCTACATATGCAACTTTCAATATCTACATATTTGTTGCATATTACTATTTATGTAATAATTTAAAATGTGCACCTGATAATGTTTGCCCCGACGGGCGTTCCTTGCCATTAGCCTTGTTCGCGGTCGTTACGCGGTTTTGTCCTTGGTGAGCATGCTCCTCTTGTCATACTTCAGACTGTTCTTCTATCATATCCGTCGCTTTGTTAAACTCTCGCTATCCTCATATGCGAGTGTCTTTCAACTAAAACATATACAACAGTTAGTAATTTCAACATTAAGGATGCCCGTATTATAATACAAGGCTTTTCTACTATACGCATCAACGCGTGTAATTTCGTTGACTATATCTATTCTATATCATTTTTATTGGTGTAACGTGTATTACACGATAACCATATGTGTTGTTCTCAACACTTTAATCATACTAAACCTTTGATATACATGTACTTACCGGATTTGCGATCAAGCCTCGAACCGAACACCAATCTTTATCTAGAGCGTAAGGTTTAAGTCCAAGCATAGCTTTCCCGCCATACTTGAATCTCTTAAACCAAGGCTCTGATACCAACTTGTAACACCCATTCTTATAATTCAAGGTCTAAGTATCATTTACGAAAAACAATCATGTAATTAAGATTACATATGCATTGGAAATTACGGGTTTATTAAAACTTTTTACAATTTAAAAGTATACAACATATCATGTGTACGTTCGTCGTTTAACATAATAACGATGCATAGTGCGGAAGCTTATTTCTTGATTGTGTTCAGTTCTTCGTTGTGCTTGATCGTCCTCCGGTGCTAAAATTTTACCTGAAACTCATAAAACATGAGTTGGATTAGTCATATGTAACTTAGAACGTATTTAAACGGGTTCGCAATGCATTAACGGTTAAAATAAACGATTTTCACGAAACTGACACCCGCTCGCGTAGCGCCACTGCCAGTCGCGCTACGCCACTGCTTGTTTTCGACAGAATGTTGTTTACAGGTGCTGCAGATTCCCAGCACGACCTGATTTCACGGAAACGGCCATAACTTCTTCGTTATTGATCCGTTTTACCCGATTCTTTTTCCTACGCGTCCGTAATTTAATTCTCCATCTAATGGAGTTAAAATCCAACATAAGAAATTTTGAGACTTCTAAGCCTTCGACTCGTTACCTTTTTACCGAATTTTAACCCGTTTATGCATTTTATCAAACAAACGTATTTATTTGATTCCTATATCTCATTCACTTCTTCAAATTAATGTTACCTACTATATTAGGTTCTAACCATAGGTTTATTACACAATTTGAACCCGTTTTCGCTCGTATGCTTATTTTGACCCGTTAAGGGTATTTAAGCACTTAAAAGCTTGGAATCGCTTTCATTCTTTTCTAGCATCTTATTCCTACATTTCTTATCAAGTAATCTTCCACTACAACTATATGTGTGTTGGATTTAATGTGTATATCAATATGCTCCGAGTTTTACCCCTCGGATTATTATTTTACGGCAAAGACTCAATTAGAGCCATTTGACTAACTTATTACATCTTTCACTTCTATACTTACTTTAAGTATTCATCTAATCATGAAATTCGTTTCCAAACAACCTTTAAGGGTTGTTTGTTCAATTTAGCCTACAAGGGCGTTTTGGTCAATTTTGGTCCTTTTACGACGAAGGACTCTCCCTTCAATTATTCAACCAAAATAGCACTTTTATATACAATATAATTATGCGTACCTGGCCCGGATCAACAAGTAGACCCGATTTATATCTCGTTTTCATTATCACACCATCAATGGTGATGCAATTATCCGATTTGCTAATAGGTCCTGTTAACATAAGACTTGACAACCACATTAGTCGATATTGTCAAATGGTGTTATCACCACCATTCGACCCGTTTGGACTATATGCCCTACATTATCTATTTAATCAAAAACATCGTTTTTGATTTCTAATTCATACATCCATCCCATCCCGGATTTTATAACCATACCCTTTTTCGTTTACACTCTTTTCTTACAAATTCAACCCATTTCGGCTTACGCCATGGGTATCCTTTTAACCTTGATTTACATTAGTCGATACTTGACAAATTTCCATATTTCCAATATTACCGTTATCACGTTTACAACGTATCGAATAAACGGGTATTCTACATAAGTGTGTAAATTACACTTACCTCGCATCCACGCCACGCTTTTCTTTCCGTACTTGCTCCGTTTGACCCGCTTCCTTTCCAAGCCTCCACCTAGCTTGTCAAGCGTCAAACTATCATCATAATTCGTAAGACGGTTAGTTTACTCATTATCACATACGACTATTCCATCTTACAAACTCTATGTCGGAACTACTATTCGACTTCAATGTTGGTTTATTTGACTTTCGATAGTCAACTAACTTCAATCATATTATACGCACAATAAGTTCAATCAACATCACGTTTAGAACCCATATTATTCCGTATTACACGTAGTTAGTCGAGTTAGCCAATTACGCCTTTCTTTCATAATTTCATTATGTCAACATTCATTCGGTCATTTTAACAAACACCTAATGTGCATAATATTACTTATTTACTAACTAGTTCATAACTAGTTATCTTTACCAAGATTTACATCAACACATTCAAACCTCTAAGTCTAGTGTTCATGAACTACATCAAGAACTTATATCATAACCTCAATATTCATCAATCTTACATTCTAATCTGAGTGTTCATCATATTAACTTAAAACCCACTTAGCACATAATAGGGTAATTACCAAATCCCTAGTTTTGACAACAATTCATCAAATTTTCTACTAGGGTTTGTTTCTAAACCAAGATATAATCACAATAACACTCATAGACTCAACATTCATTCCAAAATTTCGATTATGATTGTTCATCAAAATCTCAAGGTATCACTAAATCATAAATTTCAACATACCTTATGATCCCCACGACTAGGTGATCATTAATACGTGTTCATGCATCCGATTCGGGCTAGATTTGACCTTCAATTTTGTTGATTTGTTGAAGTTAGGGTTTGAGCTCCCATGGAGCTTCTCCTGGTCGATCAGAACACGCACACAATGCGTGTGTGTGTGTTTTATATTTTTTTTTGTTTTAATAAAACAAGTTTCCCACTTGTCCATATTAGTCCTTCATGTTTAGAGATTCATAAATAAAACTATAACTCATAGTTTATTATTTGATTACCCATTACTAACTAGGTTAATTTTACCTAGTTAACTTAGTGGGTTCCGGGAGATAAAAACCCGTTTTATTTTAAGTCCCGTTGACTCGGGCTCTTATAAACTTAATTCCTTAATTCTTCGATTCACTTGTATTTAAATTATTAGGATTTCTTATTTAAATCCAAATATTTACCGGGTTATTTTCACTGCTAACAGTATTTTACCCGTCTATTAGTATTAACGGAGTTTGATTACCAAATCCGTTTTCGGGGTGTTACAAGTCTACCCCCCTTAAAGAGGTTTCGTCCTCGAAACCTTTTCTTACATAATTCATTGAGTTTAAACCCAATGTATTCGATCCGAGAAATATTTTAAACATTACTTATACTTTTTAACCAATCGTTAGTATTACCCGAAAAGTATGGTAACATCTTTTTGGTTACTAATTGTCTACATATCTCATACGACATAGTGTAACTTCGAAATAACGTAATCTCGTTATTTCCACTAGTTTAGTTAACTTAGCGATATCCATCGCTTTCCTATACTATCGAATTTCCTTATGAATCCGTTACTTTGACCCGTTTAAAGGTCTTTAGTGAAATCTTTCACTTTTAGCAACCATTTCTTTTGTTTTCAAATTCATTTATTCGGTTCAGTTATACTGAATCCACCGCTTACAAGCAAACAAATTACTTAAATGACCTTAACCGGTCTCATTAACTAGACTTATTAGTCCAGTTGCTTTTTATCGCTCGCTTGGTTATAATGTGATTCCACTTCACGTTGCATTTCTTGACCGTGATCGTGTCACGTCATACTTAATTTATATCAACCTTTCATTTTCGAAAAGATCACTTTTCGAATATATCGTCTTGCGCCTATCAGCTTCAAGACTTGAATCTTTTATGCTTACTATTCAATTTCCTATCAGAATTTATATTTGTAAAAATGTTATTTCTTACTAAAACTGAATTTTAGTCTAACGTTTTTCTCTTTAACTATGTCAATTACTCATATCAAGGAAATTGGCAACCCCTAATTTATTGTTTTCCGTTCTCATTTTACGCGGGGAATCGTAACAAGTTCCCTCACCTTACACTATTGACCCGTAGGTTCCTTCACTTAACCTCGTAGGCTATTTCCTTAAGCTTTCATCTCTTTAGGACGAGGCCCTTATGATCCCTTTGCTTCAATTCATGACCCGTGGGTCATTTTGGCCCCGTAGACCTTTACACTATTTAATATCCCGTAGGTTATGATGATCCCGTAGATCATCTTTTATTCTAGTCTTTATTCCATTGTCTATTTATACATATATAGCTTTAAAGCATCGTTTGTTATGTTTGGAATCGTTTATTTTTGCTTTTGAACTTTAGTTGGCCTTGACCGTAGTCTAAAGCTTCGTTCGTTTACTCTTGGACTAATCTTCCGACTTTATGACTCTTTACGGTATTTACGCGTCGGTTTGTTCTACACTCACCGTTTCTCCGGTTCTTAATTATACTTCTTTAAGACCCATTACCCGGGTTTTTTATCTTAGTGTTTTTAACATTTTTGTTTTGCTAGTTTGCATTTTTCCTATATATATTCCTTTATGACCCATCACGTAGGTTCATTAATGTTTCGCGCTTCCATTATTCAGTTTGCGCTTACTTGCACTACCAAGTTTTTATACCTTATTTATCTCGTTTGACTTGTTCGTGTGAAATTTCATCACTTGTGAACATCAAATTCCATTCCTTATTCGACTCGTTCAACTTTAAAATAGTTGAGCGTAGTTATTAACATTCTGTTTGCAAATTCTCATTGTCTTTTAGTCATGACTCATATTCCGAGTCTTTTGACTTTCTATTTCGCGTTCCCGTCTCTTGGTTTACGCATTCTTTCCAAATCCTACCCATTCATCGGGTATCTTTACCGTAATCATTTTCAAGTAACCATTCTTATATGGTTTTGGACGTTATTTTAATTTATTTGGTCGTCTTAGCGAGATCCATCGCTTTTATTCAATCAAGTCCTTTATTCTTTATTCAATTCGTTTGACTTGTCCATGTGAATTTCATCACTTGTGACAGTCAAACTTTTATCCCTATGCCTTAGCATTCCTATTGGTCGGTCTGTATTTTCTTTTTACTTGATCCTTGTCCCTTCTCTCGGGCTCGTTATTCTTACGTAATACGCTTTCGTCATCCGACTTACGTTTACGTTTACTATAAAACATCTTACTTATTTGATTCATTTGGGTACCATTTAAGTTAGTCCCATTCACCTCACCCTTACTACATCGAACATAAATGTGTCCATCATAAGAAGTTCATGGTACCACGTGTTCACTACTTACTTGGCCAGAGTAAGCGATCAACACTTGGTATACATGACCTTTTTATAATTTTCACATTACACCCCATGTAAGCAATGCCTCTATTTGTTTTTCTTGGAAACAATATCCCGGATAGGTTTTCTATTCAGGTTTTTCCAAGTTTTCAATCTACATATGCAACTTTCAATATCTACATATTTGTTGTATATTACTATTTATGTAATAATTTAAAATGTGCACCTGATAATGTTTGCCCCGACGGGCGTTCCTTGCCATTAGCCTTGTTCGCGGTCGTTACGCGGTTTAGTCCTTGGTGAGCATGCTCCTCTTGTCATATTTCAGACTGTTCTTCTATCATATCCGTCGCATTGTTAAACTCTCGCTATCCTCATATGCGAGTGTCTTTCAACTAAAACATATACAACAGTTAGTAATTTCAACATTAAGGATGCCCGTATTATAATACAAGGCTTTTCTACTATACGCATCAACGCGTGTAATTTCGTTGACTATATCTATTCTATATCATTTTTATTGGTGTAACGTGTATTACACGATAACCATATGTGTTGTTCTCAACACTTTAATCATACTAAACCTTTGATATACATGTACTTACAGGATTTGCGATCAAGCCTCGAACCGAACACCAATCTTTATCTAGAGCGTAAGGTTTAAGTCCAAGCATAGCTTTCCCGCCATACTTGAATCTCTTAAACCAAGGTTCTGATACCAACTTGTAACACCCATTATTATAATTCAAGGTCTAAGTATCATTTACGAAAAACAATCATGTAATTAAGATTACATATGCATTGGAAATTACGGGTTTATTAAAACTTTTTACAATTTAAAAGTATACAACATATCATGTGTACGTTCGTCGTTTAACATAATAACGATGCATAGTGCGGAAGCTTATTTCTTGATTGTGTTCAGTTCTTCGTTGTGCTTGATCGTCCTCCGGTGCTAAAATTTTACCTGAAACTCATAAAACATGAGTTGGATTAGTCATATGTAACTTAGAACGTATTTAAACGGGTTCGCAATGCATTAACGGTTAAAATAAACGATTTTCACGAAACTGACACCCTCTCGCGTAGCGCCACTGCCAGTCGCGCTACGCCACTGCTTGTTTTCGACAGAATGTTGTTTACAGGTGCTGCAGATTCCCAGCACGACCTGATTTCACGGAAACGGCCATAACTTCTTCGTTATTGATCCGTTTTACCCGATTCTTTTTCCTACGCGTCCGTAATTTAATTCTCCATCTAATGGAGTTAAAATCCAACATAAGAAATTTTGAGACTTCTAAGCCTTCGACTCGTTACCTTTTTACCGAATTTTAACCCGTTTATGCATTTTATCAAACAAACGTATTTATTTGATTCCTATATCTCATTCACTTCTTCAAATTAATGTTACCTACTATATTAGGTTCTAACCATAGGTTTATTACACAATTTGAACCCGTTTTCGCTCGTATGCTTATTTTGACCCGTTAAGGGTATTTAAGCACTTAAAAGCTTGGAATCGCTTTCATTCTTTTCTAGCATCTTATTCCTACATTTCTTATCAAGTAATCTTCCACTACAACTATATGTGTGTTGGATTTAATGTGTATATCAATATGCTCCGAGTTTTACCCCTCGGATTATTATTTTACGGCAAAGACTCAATTAGAGCCATTTGACTAACTTATTACATCTTTCACTTCTATACTTACTTTAAGTATTCATCTAATCATGAAATTCGTTTCCAAACAACCTTTAAGGGTTGTTTGTTCAATTTAGCCTACAAGGGCGTTTTGGTCAATTTTGGTCCTTTTACGACGAAGGACTCTCCCTTCAATTATTCAACCAAAATAGCACTTTTATCTACAATATAATTATGCGTACCTGGCCCGGATCAACAAGTAGACCCGATTTATATCTCGTTTTCATTATCACACCATCAATGGTGACGCAATTATCCGATTTGCTAATAGGTCCTGTTAACATAAGACTTGACAACCACATTAGTCGATATTGTCAAATGGTGTTATCACCACCATTCGACCCGTTTGGACTATATGCCCTACATTATCTATTTAATCAAAAACATCGTTTTTGATTTCTAATTCATACATCCATCCCATCCCGGATTTTATAACCATACCCTTTTTCGTTTACACTCTTTTCTTACAAATTCAACCCATTTCGGCTTACGCCATGGGTATCCTTTTAACCTTGATTTACATTAGTCAATACTTGACAAATTTCCATATTTCCAATATTACCGTTATCACGTTTACAACGTATCGAATAAACGGGTATTCTACATAAGTGTGTAAATTACACTTACCTCGCATCCACACCACGCTTTTCTTTCCGTACTTGCTCCGTTTGACCCGCTTCCTTTCCAAGCCTCCACCTAGCTTGTCAAGCGTCAAACTATCATCATAATTCGTAAGACGGTTAGTTTAGTCATTATCACATACGACTATTCCATCTTACAAACTCTATGTCGGAACTACTATTCGACTTCAATGTTGGTTTATTTGACTTTCGATAGTCAAGTAACTTCAATCATATTATACGCACAATAAGTTCAATCAACATCACGTTTAGAACCCATATTATTCCGTATTACACGTAGTTAGTCGAGTTAGCCAATTACGCCTTTCTTTCATAATTTCATTATGTCAACATTCATTCGGTCATTTTAACAAACACCTAATGTGCATAATATTACTTATTTACTAACTAGTTCATAACTAGTTATCTTTACCAAGATTTACATCAACACATTCAAACCTCTAAGTCTAGTGTTCATGAACTACATCAAGAACTTATATCATAACCTCAATATTCATCAATCTTACATTCTAATCTGAGTGTTCATCATATTAACTTAAAACCCACTTAGCACATAATAGGGTAATTACCAAATCCCTAGTTTTGACAACAATTCATCAAATTTTCTACTAGGGTTTGTTTCTAAACCAAGATATAATCACAATAACACTCATAGACTCAACATTCATTCCCGAATTTCGATTATGATTGTTCATCAAAATCTCAAGGTATCACTAAATCATAAATTTCAACATACCTTATGATCCCCACGACTAGGTGATCATTAATACGTGTTCATGCATCCGATTCGGGCTAGATTTGACCTTCAATTTTGTTGATTTGTTGAAGTTAGGGTTTGAGCTCCCATGGAGCTTCTCCTGGTCGATCAGAACACGCATACAATGCGTGTGTGTGTGTTTTATATTTTTTTTTTGTTTTAATAAAACAAGTTTCCCACTTGTCCATATTAGTCCCTCATGTTTAGAGATTCATAAATAAAACTATAACTCATAGTTTATTATTTGATTACCCATTACTAACTAGGTTAATTTTACCTAGTTAACTTAGTGGGTTCCGGGAGATAAAAACCCGTTTTATTTTAAGTCCCGTTGACTCGGGCTCTTATAAACTTAATTCCTTAATTCTTCGATTCGCTTGTATTTAAATTATTAGGATTTCTTATTTAAATCCAAATATTTACCGGGTTATTTTCACTGCTAACGGTATTTTACCCGTCTATTAGTATTAATGGAGTTTGATTACCAAATCCGTTTTCGGGGTGTTACACTTATCATATCATGAAAGAAAAAGAAAAAAAAAGTATATAAAATAAATGAGCTAGAAACTAAAAGAAAGTAGCACAGGCCTATGTAATCTTGGTTGGGGATAGCGACTCTACAACCGGAATGCCTCTGGGATGTGTGAAATCAAAATTGCAATAAATTACCGACACCTATTGTAATCTTGGTTGGGGATAGCGACTCTACAGCCGGAATGCCTCTGGGTTAGGTAAAACAACGTCTAAGCTCAAAAGAAAGAAAACAAATGAATGAAAAAAAAACAAATGAAAAAAGATTTGATTTTAAATTCTTTTGATCTTGGTATAAAACGGTTAGGAAATGACCCAGTGGTTGTTCCTTTTGTCCTATAAGCTTGAGGGGGGATCAAGTGGATTTGCGATTCTTAGTGTGAGACCTAGGTAAATTAACCGAACTTGAACTAAACTTACATGATAAGGGATTGGAACCAGGTTTGGGTTTAAGTGGACACATATACTTACAATCGCGGTTAACACAAGTTTTAATTTTAATAAATAATCTAGATTTTTGAACCTGAGTATCTCTGATTATGATTCCGTTTGCATAAGTCTTTTTCAGGGACGAAAAAGGTTTAAGTGTAGGGATATTTGATGTGCTCTAAAACATACATATTTTTATATAAATATTCCTACACCTTTGAGTAACTTTAGAGTTGTTTTTATTAAATTCTTCCCATAATTGGTTCATATTTAAAGTTGAATGGTTTCAAAAGAAAATGAGAAAAAAAGGTTTATTTCGTCAATATATATATATATATATATATATATATATATATATATATATATATATATATAGGATTAGGTTCAAACGTGAACAAAATCCCAAGAGTGAACTGTGTGAACTGATCTGGGCCCTTGATTTCTATGATCTTGAGATTAAAGTGAGTGGCATGATTGTAATTATTTGGTTAGTTTTTTCCATTTAATTAAATACAAAAAGGGTATATGTGTAATTTCATCTTAAATTGATTTGCATAAATCCTGTTCTCTCATAAATCAAGTAAACACTATCCTCTTCATTATTTGATAAAACCCTACCCAAAAACTCCCAGCCGACCCCTGCTCTCTCCCTCGTTCTCTTCTCCGGCTCCGGCAACCGGAGCAACGCCGGCCACCTTCATCACCCCGATATCCAGCCGCACCCCCACACACCCTAACCACGACCGATTGATCCATTTTTTTTTGTCTCTCCATCTCGATGATGAAACAGAGTGCCGCCGATCTGACGTTTATCGCCGGCGATGTGATATTTATCGCCGGCCGATCTGATGTTTATCGCTGATCTGATGTTTATCGCCGATCGGATGTTTATCGCCGGCCGATCTGAGATGAGAGAGAGAAAGAGAGGGTCGCGTGGCGGCGGCGGCAACTGACGGCGATGTACACGGTTCGGTGAGAATCAACGGCAGCCAAGAGTATCTTCTTGAAAAGGTATTTGCTTTTCAAGAACTGGGTTCTATCTCTGATTATTTGTGTGTAACTGTTCTATTTTGAATAAGTTTTGGTTTTGGCGAAATTTTGAATTATTTGTACTAGTAGAGGTTTAGTTTCTAATGAAACTTTGAATTATTTGATCGATTCGTAGAGATTCGGTTTAGTTTATGATGAAATATTGAATTATTTGATTGATTCTCACTCGTGGAGGTTTAGTTTATGATGAAATTTTGGTTCAATTTTTTTTTTTTTTTTTTGTTGACAACTTTGAATTATTTGAGTGATCCACGTTCTGTTTTTGATGAAATTCGAATTATTTGAGAGATTCGCAGGTTCACTTTGTAATAATATTTTGATTTATTTTGAGTGATTCGCACAGTAGAGGTTCACTTTGTAATAATAATATTTTTGATTAATTCGAGTCATTCGCACCGTAGCGGTTCACTTTATAATAATATTTTGAATTATTTGAGTCGTAGAGATGATAATTTTGAATTATTTGAGTGATTCGTACTCATAGAGGCTTGTACACATGTGTATTCTGATTTTGCTCTGTTTTTAATGCGATGTACACATGTGTATTCTGATTTTTCTATGGTTTTAACGCGATGTACACATGTGTATTCTGATTTTGCTCTGTTTTTAATGCGATGTACACATGTGTATTCTGAGTTTAATGCGATGTACACATGTGTATAGCGTCTGTTTTTGTGATATCTCAGAATTTTGTGTGTATTGAATGTGTAAAGTTGTTAATGTACACTTGTGAATTATACAAAGTATTAGTTGCTGAGTTTTTTTTGTGCTATTATAGGAGATGTCGTTAACGAGAATAGTGGTGATGGAAGGTCGATAAGGATGATTCACGTATGAGGTCAATAAGGATGATTCACATATGTTTGTTTGCTTGGTCGATAAGGATGATTCAGCATACAACGTGGCGAATAGTTGTAAAAGATTATGTTTTTTGTTTTTTTGATTATGTTGGGTTTATTGTTTCTACGAAACTGGAACTTGTAATTATATATTTTTTGTTTGGTTTGGAAAACATTATGGAACTTGTAATTTGTTAAATATAAAATAGTTTTACAAGTATTGTTTTTATGTATGTATTATGTAGCTAATTACACATATGTACGATGCTGAGTACACATGTGTACTGTTATCCAAGTACACATGTGTATACCGTTGAAATATGAAGGTTACGTGGATCTTAAAAATCAAAATTTGAATTCTGGTGATGAAATCTGAAATAAAAATTAAAATTGAAATCTGGTGATTTGTTGTTTGTTTTGATAATTATCTTATTAATAAATAAAACATAATGTGGATAATAAATTTAAAATAGGAAAGATGTAACTTAATTCAATAATAAAATAATGATTTAAATCTAATTTTTTATATAATTACAATCCTACCCTTAACAACTAAAAAGGAAATCAAGGGTCCAGATCTGTTCACGCAGTTCACTCTTAGGAGGTTGTTCACGCTGGAACCCTACCTTATATATATATATATATATAGAGAGAGAGAGAGAGAGAGGCTCATGCGAGAACCACCCTTATTGTGAGAACCGCGAGAACCAATGTGAACACAACCTAAAATAGCTAAAAAAACCTAACCCCCACCCCCCCCCCCCCAAAAAAAAAAAAACCTAACCCCCCCCCTAAAAAAAACCTAAACCCCCCTCCCCCACCCCCAAAAACCTAAACCCCCCAAGCTAAAATGCTAAAAACTAAACCCCCAAAAAACCTAAAAAAATAAAAAAAAAATCTAAATTTTTTTTTAATATTTTTTATGCTCAAATCGCTACTTTTAGTGGCAAAATTTTTTTTTTTTAATTTTTTTTTTGGCTTCGAAAAGTAACGATTTTTATATAAAAAATATTAAAAAAAAATTGTGTGATTTTTAGCTATTTTTAGGCATTTTTGGTTGTGTTCACATTGGTTCTCGCAATAAGAGGTGGTTCCAGGGGCGGACCCAAGTTATGGGGTGGGTGGGCGGCCGCACCCCTTGAAAAAAAAAAATTTAGTGGTATTTTTCGCGAAAAATCCAGACCGCACCCGTTGGAAATTTTCGTCCGCACCCTTTGGAAAAAAATGTTATGAATTTATGTAAAAAAAATTGTGAACACGGATTGAAACCCGATCAAATTATGTAAACAAGTTAGCCTACTAACCCCTTTAATAAAACTTAAATTCAATCCATCAAACCCAATAACTTAATACATATTCAAGCCCAACCCAACTACTAGTTTTGTTAAACAAACCAGTCCACATAATACATAAAAAAAACCCAAATCGCTGCCACTTGTCAGCGACTCCCGTCCTCCCTCTGCCTCACTTCAGCGCCCAGTGACAGCATAATTCCGGCCGGGGACTACAAAATTTCGGCTTCAAACTGGTTAATTCAGGCCACCCCTGACAAGTACATGTTTTTTACTAGGGCATATAATAATTACAAGGGCTTGAAATTCAAAATTTTGGTTGGCAAACAAGTTTGTTGATTATATGATTGTTGGTTGGCAAATAATAATTACTATGGCTTGAAATTCAAAATTTTAAATTGAAAATTAAGGAACATGGGCTTTGATTGAACACTTGAAGATCCTTGTTTATTTTGTATGTGATAGGATTAGGAATGAACAATGAGCAGTGAAGTTATGTCGCGATTTCTCAAGAGGAAAGGGGTTAAACCACTTTTTTTCGCCGGATTATTCTAATTAAAGACCAAGGTATGTTATAGATAAGTTTTTTTGTTCTTTTATTGAATGCTTAAGAGAAATAAAAGTAGGGATGGTTTGAACTTTGATGTTTTTTTGTTTGTTAATGTGATAGGAAGTTAGGAACTAGGGTTTGATTGTTTGAGAATTGAAATGGACCCGACCCGATCTGATTCGACTCGCTATGAAACTTTGTTTGTTTGTTTTTACTTGTTTTACATGACCCGACCCGATCCGACCCGCTATGAACCGCTTTTTTTATATAGCTAGGGGTCTAAAATCTTTAAAAAAATTCCGCACCCCCAGGAAAAAAATCCTGGGCCCGCCACTGGGTGGTTCTCGCATGATCTTCTCCCTATATATATATATATATAGAGAGAGAAAGTATAATGTACAAAACTGCTTATCATACATTATCGTACGCGACAATACACACAACATGCGTGATTATTTTTTTTTGCCATTTATAACGTGCGTGATTAACTACCCATGCGTGATTATCACAAAAAACTGCTCCCCATGCGTTATTAGGGCTCCATGCGTTATTTTTACCCAGATCGGACGGTTGGAAGCGTAGCGTACGTGAAGTATGATAAGCCCTTTTGTATGTTAACCTACCCCTATATATATATATATATATATATATATATATATATATATATATATATATATATATATCTATATAGGGAAAGGTTAACATACAAAAAGGCTTATCGTACAAAAATACGCGACACGCTTAACCGTCCGATCATTGCCCTAATCACGCATAAGACACAAAATAACGCATGGGATCCATTTTTTGGTGATAATCACGCATGGGGGGTGATAATCACGCATGAGATGTATAATTACGCACGTTATGATGGTAAAAAAAATAATCACGCACGTTGTTTTTGTTTGTCGCGTACGATAATGTATGATAAGCCTTTTTGTACATTATACTTTCTCTCTCTCTATATATATATATATAGTTATTTATATGATAATAATGGGGTAATGGGTTAAATGATCACATTCTATAAATTGATTTTTGTTGTCAATATGTAGGCTATAGGAATTGGTGGATGCTGAGAATTAATTGAAGATGAGGAATCACCAAGTGATTTAATGATTCTACCATACGAGCATATGGAAGAAAAGTATAAATCTTTGGATGGCTATAGGAGCTCACGAAAAAAAAAAAAAAACAAAACAAACGACTTGGGCTGTTATTTGGTGGAGCACACATTACCAAGCCAACTTGACTTTCTTGTGATGCATGGACCATGCGCATTTAATTTGATAAAGAGACATATTGACGCAAATTTGAGGGACAGATATTATTTTTTTGTGAGGAGGTATTCTTGGGCGGCTGCTTGCAGAAGTCGACGAAAAGAGAGAAAAAAAGAAAAAAAAGGTCATTGGTCAAGAGGGTTCAGGCCACGATCAAGATTCAACTCCGGTTTTGCAATCTATTAGTGTTCAGTTTTAATAACTTTATGTTTTTTTTAGTTGACACTATGGATTGTTTATTAATTGAGACTAGTTTCTTTTTAATGGTTATATTTCTTGGCTAAACTTTTATGCTACCTAGGTCTAGATGAACTATGATTTAATGTTTTGTCTATTCGGTTTTGACTAATGATTAAATTGAGATGATTTACATATTCCTGTTTTATGATTGTTTATGAATTTGTGTGCTTCTCTTGGTTGTGATTGGTTGTTTGGTTAGGTGATCTTGTTAGTTTGGTCTGGAACTGTTTAGATCATTCTAGGTCCGTTAATCTATTAGGTTTTCGGTCTAGAGCTTGAGATTAGAAATAATTCAAGTTTAACTAAATTCAACTGAGTATAGTGTGCATCCTTTTCTGGCAACTCTAGGGACGAGTCAGGATTGCTAGGTTATTAGCTAGGCGTTGTTTGGCAGTTTGGGTGACCGATAGCTCGGATCCAGTTGCTTATTCGCGTTTAGAGTTTCCTAGGTTTTCAGTTATTTAGCAGGTTTAGCTTCATGATCTGACAGTCGTGGGATTCGGTATCGATAGCTCGAGTCGTTTCCAATTTAGCACTTCATCACTCTGTTCCATCTTCTATTTTGGTTGATCATCCTTAGCGGGAGGTTTTCTGGGTAGATTCGGAGCTTTAGCCATTGGTCAGGACTAGATGGTCATAGGTTGGTCATCGGGATTCGAAGCCTGGTAGTTCTCTCTCATCATTGTTTGCTTCCCGTCACTTCACTATCTTGCTTGTTTTCTCCGTTTTCTTATTTACTCACTTTAGTAGAATTAGAAAAATCTCAAAAACAAAAATTAAAACCAGTTAAGTAATTAGTTGAGTCAGAGTCTAGCTTAGCGTCGCTAGTGTCTCGTGGGTTCGATACTCGGACTTCATTAGGCTTTACTACGTACGATAGGTGCACTTGCCTGTCAGTGGTCTAGCATTTAGAGAGTCTTAGTTTATAAATTTAAAACTAGGGTGTCTAGATTAGGTTAGTAGTTTTTATAGACCGCATTCCGCATATCAAGTTTTTGGCGCCGTTGCCGGGGACACTTAGGCGATTGCGTTATTAGCTTTGACTGATCTTATTTGTTTAATTGGTCTTATCTATAGTTTGAGTCTTAGGGTTTGTGTCTAGTAGTAGTGTGTCTAGTCGTTTCTGTTCATATATTTTTATTAGTTAATTTTTTTTATATATATTTTCTATCATGTGTTTAATCTGTGGAGGGGACCATTACACTAAATATTGCCCAATTCGAACGGGGTACCCTCCCTGTGTTACGAAGTTTGCGGATGCAATTACAGGCTTCATTCAGAAAACTCAAACGGCAAAAGAGCATGGGGATCAGAGATTTCCCGACATGCTCGCCTTTTCTAAGCAAGCACTTGTGTTACTACAGCTATTGGCTGATAATTGGAGGATTCAGCAAGTGGATCTGGAGTGTCAGGGCTGCGGTGGACCGCATCAGTATGAAGATTGTCCGGTCGCCTTTCGATGGGTAATGCCCGATACTACATATTGGCCGGAAGATTTGGTGTGGTTCACGAATGATGAGATGATAGATACCATCGAGCCTACTGACAAGGAGACGCCGTTGGAGGGCGAAGAAAGTGGTGGAAGAGAAGAAGAGGATGATGAAGCAGTTGAAGAGCTTCAAGGCGACTCAGAGCTATCGGATATAGAGCCGGAGACGATAATGGACGTTGAAGTCCCACCTCCGGTTCAACAGGTCGCTAACTCCAGCCATTGGTGTCCACGCCATGGAATATCGACGATAGCTTCTGGAGTGATGACGAGGGGGTAGTAGAAGAGGCCGAGTTAGAGATGGCTGACTACACCGCCCCGATGGTAGAAGGTGTGCAGCCTCCCGATAGTATGGACGATTATGAGGATGGTTGTTACCCCACTAACCCGATATGGGACATGTCTGACGCATCTGAAGTGGGGGATGATCATACTCTATCATAGGAGGAGGAGTTTGGTGAGGAGTTGGGTGGTTTACCAACTCTCGTAGATGAAGAGCGATTTGACTGAACTAGAAGCATTATTGTTGGAGAAGCCGACTATGGAGTTCAAAGAGTCACCAAACTCAGCAGCGGAGCGAGCGGATGAGGAGTTTGATAGCCGGCCCGTGGAGAATCCAGGAGATGGACTCCCAACACGATCAAAGACATGGGAGAAGGCGAAAAGGAGCCTGGACAGACCTTTCGCGGAGATTCGGGGATGGTGCCGAAGAAAGAAGGAGATGGAAGCGCTGAAGTCTACTCGACACCACTATTCTCATTACATGCCTCGAATCAGGTTTGATCCAGGTAAGTTTAAATATTGGTGGTCCGACCCATACGAGAATTTTAAACGGTTTATAAATTCCATTCTAAAAATCTTAATTAATAATAAGGCACGAGTGGAATTAAACGGGTTGGACCGGGGTTGGATAAAGGAGAAACCTCCTGATAGAGTTTGAGTGTGGGGAGGTTTTGTAGAGTTTGTACAGTTTGTTCGGTTTGTTTGCAGTTTTCTATTCATTTTGTACATTGAGTCATTTATTTTGTACTATGAGTCTAATTTAGTCATTTTTTTAGAGTCGGTACTGCTTTGGTTTTGCTTGTTTTTGTTTATACAGGTTTGAATATGTACCACCCGTACTCAATCTCCATTCGGGTGATTTCGGAGCCGTTAAGCCAATTTCAAGGAATTTTCTAAGTATACCAGTCAGTGTCAGAGCCGATCGCGAATGGAATGCTATACGATCGAGCTGGATTGGACGAGAGTTTTGGAGCATACACATTATTAAACCAGCTAAGTCCTTTCCAATTTGCCATTTTCTTTTATTTCTTATTTATTTTAGTTTTTTTTTGAGTCAGATTCCATCCTACATTGAGGGCAATGTAGAGTTTAAGTGTGGGGATGGGAAACTAGCGTTTATTGTTTAGTTAGTTGAGTCATTTGAGTCATAAAATTTGAAAAGCACAAAAAAAAAAAATTATAAGAATTAAAAATCCAAAAATAAAAAATTGAAAAATAAAAAGTGTCTCTTGATTAAGATGTTTGCAAAATAAAAACAGAAAATAATAGAAAAATCAGTTTTGTTCGGGTTTCAAATGATAATAATACGAGGATAAAAATTGAGCTTGTGTCTAATTTGGGATATGTGAGTAGGCCTGATCCGGTTTCTAAGTTCCTTTGAGCTAAATATACTTAATTGTTAGTTTACTAGTGGGTTCTCATCTAGGAAAAGTGAGGAAATTGAAACCGCCAATAATAGCATAAGGGATGCCGTTATAAGCTAAGATCGTTAGAGTTTCTTATCATATCATGAAAGAAAAAGAAAAAAAATATATAAAATAAATGAGCTAGAAACTAAAAGAAAGTAGCGCATGCCTATGTAATCTTGGTTGGGGATAGCGACTCTACAACCAGAATGCCTCTGGGATGTGTGAAATCAAAATTGCAATAAATTACCCTCGCCTATTGTAATCTTGGTTGGGGATAGCGACTCTACAGCCGGAATGCCTCTGGGTTAGGTAAAACAACGTCTAAGCTCAAAAGAAAGAAAAAAAATGAATGAAAAAAAAAAACAAATGAAAAAAGATTTGATTTTAAATTCTTTTGATCTTGGTATAAAACGGTTAGGAAATGACCCAGTGGTTGTTCCTTTTGTCCTATAAGCTTGAGGGGGGATCAAGTGGATTTGCGATTCTTAGTGTGAGACCTAGGTAAATTAACCGAACTTGAACTAAACTTACATGATAAGGGATTGGAACCAGGTTTGGGTTTAAGTGGACACATATACTTACAATCGCGGATAACACAAGTTTTAATTTTAATAAATAATCTAGATTTTTGAACCTGAGTATCTCTGATTGTGATTCCGTTTGCATAAGTGTCTTTTTCAGGGACGAAAAAGGTTTAAGTGTGGGGATATTTGATGTGCTCTAAAACATACATATTTTTATATAAATATTCCTACACCTTTGAGTAACTTTAGAGTTGTTTTTATTAAATTCTACCCATAATTGGTTCATATTTAAAGTTGAATGGTTTCAAAAGAAAATGAGAAAAAAAGGTTTATTTCATCAATATATATATATATATATATATATATATATATATATAGGTAAAGGGTACTGTACAAATTCCCTTATCGTACATTACGTACGCTACAATCTCAGCCGTCAGATCATCTTCCCGCAATGAAAATCGCATGTTGTTTTTTTTTGTAATAATTTCGCATGTGATAATTTTGATGAAATAGCAGGTGTTTTTTTGTAACAATTTCGCATGTGATAATTTTGATGAAATAGAAGGTTGTTTTTTTGTAACAATTTCGCATGTGGTAATTCAATTTCGCATGTGATAATTTTGATGAAATAGCAGGTTGTTTTTTTGTAACAATTTCGCATGTGATAATTTTGGTAACAATTTCGCATGTGGTAATTCAATTTCACATGCGATTTTCAATGCGGGAAGATGATCTGACGGCTGAGATTGTAGCGTACGTAATGTACGATAAGCGCATTTGTACGTTAACCAGCCCCTATATATATATATATATAGTTATTTATATGATAATAATGGGGTAATGGGTTAAATGATCACATTCTATAAATTGATTTTTGTTGTCAATATGTAGGCTATAGGAATTGGTGGATGGTGAGAATTAATTGAAGATGAGGAATCACCAAATGATTTAATGATTCTACCATACGAGCATATGGAAGAAAAGTATAAATCTTTGGATGGCTACAGGAGCTCACGAAAAAAAAAAAAAAACAAACGACTTGGGCTGTTATTTGGTGGAGCACACATTACCCAGCCAACTTGACTTTCTTGTGATGCATGGACCATGCGCATTTAATTTGATAAAGAGACATATTGACGCAAATTTGAGGGACAGATATTATTTTTTTGTGAGGAGGTATTCTTGGGCGGCTGCTTGCAGAAGTCGACGAAAAGAGAAAGAAAAAAAGAAAAAAAAGGTCATTGGTCAAGAGGGTTCAGGCCACGATCAAGATTCAACTACGGGTTTGCAATCTATTAGTGTTCAGTTTTAATAACTTTATGTTTTTTTTAGTTGACACTATGGATTGTTTATTAATTCAGACTAGTTTCTTTTTAATGGTTATGTTTCTTGGCTAAACTTTTATGCTACCTAGGTCTATATGAACTATGATTTAATGTTTTGTCTATTCGGTTTTGACTAATGATTAAATTGAGATGATTTACATATTCCTGTTTTATGATTGTTTATGAATTTGTGTGCTTCTCTTGGTTGTGATTGGTTGTTTGGTTAGGTGATCTTGTTAGTCTGGTCTGGAACTATTTAGATCATTCTAGGTCCGTTAATCTATTAGGTTTTCGGTCTAGAGCTTGAGATTAGAAATAATTCAAGTTTAACTAAATTAATTAAAATCAACTGAGTATAGTGTGCATCCTTTTCTGGCAACTCTAGGGACGAGTCAGGATTGCTAGGTTATTAGCTAGGCGTTGTTTGGCAGTTTGGGTGACCGATAGCTCGGATCCAGTTGCTTATTCGCGTTTAAAGTTTCTTAGGTTTTCAGTTATTTAGCAGGTTTAGCTTCATGATCTGACAGTCGTGGGATTCGGTATCGATAGCTCGAGTCGTTTCCAATTTAGCACTTCATCACTCTGTTCCATCTTCTATTTTGGTTGATCATCCTTAGCGGGAGGTTTTCTAGGTTGATTCGGAGCTTTAGCCATTGGTCAGGACTAGATGGTCATAGGTTGGTCATAGGGATTCGAAGCCTGGGTAGTTCTCTCGCTTCCCGTCACTTCACTATCTTGCTTGTTTTCTCCGTTTTCTTATTTACTCGCTTTAGTAGAATTAGAAAAATCTCAAAAACACAAATTAAAACAAGTTAAGTAATTAGTTGAGTCAGAGTCTAGTTTAGCGTCGCTAGTGTCTCGTGGGTTCGATACTCTGACTTCATTAGGCTTTACTACGTACGATAGGTACACTTTCCTGTCAGTGGTCTAGCATTTAGAGAGTCTTAGTTTATAAATTTAAAACTAGGGTGTCTAGATTAGGTTAGTTGTAACGCCCCAAAAACCGGTTATTAATTAAAATAATGAAAATAAACAAAAAGTAACCTAGTTGATGGGTTATGATAAGAAATAAGTTAAAAATTTGAAATAATGCTTGAATTAAATACTTATCAACTTAGAAGGGGGTAATGTGTAAAGTTCTAATAGTTAAGGATTTATAATGGGTAAACCCAGAAACACACACTCTGTGCGTGGGTTTGGATCGATCAAGCAGGAGGAGAACAAGGTGAAACCCTTGTTCTCCAAATTCAGCAAATTGAAGTGGAAATTCAAGGAAAATCTAATGCATGAACTACGATTTACACTCATCTAAACTCGGTTATTGAAGTGGTAAGCTTAATTTTTCTGAAATCACGAATTGTAGAATAAGGGGTTCAACCAATCTCGATTTCTTGTACCATATATGGGAAATCTGAGTTAGAATTGCCTCCTAGAACAAGAATCATGTGTGATTTTAGGTTGCATGAAAGATTGTAGTGAAAACCCACTTTGTGAAATTGTGTTATGATTAAGAAGATCATAATGATTGTGATTATATGTGATCTTGATATATGATCTAGTTTGTAATGCTTGAATGTTAGATAAATTAATGTAGGAGGAAATAATTATGCAAAATTAGAATAAATATGAATGTTGGGTGATGATGAACTAGTAAAGATGTGCTTTAGAGACTTGTACTTTATACCTCAATTATGATGCCTACCAAGTGTTTGATGAAATGCTTAAGAGATGAATTTATGAGTAACTTGGAAAAATGGTAGAATGAAGTAGATGAACTAAATGAATGAATGAATGTTGTAATGTAGGCGTGAAGGAAGAAGGTACAAGCACTAGGAAAACGGAAGGCACGCAAGACCGAGGTATGTTCCATTGCATACAAAACCTTATTTAAAATTTGTTAATAAATACGATGAACAATCTTGGTTATAATGAATATGGTTCATAGTAAATGAATAACAAACTCCTTGTGGGTTTGATTATGTTAACGAAGGTTACGATAAGCTATGCAAGTCGACCGGTTCGAATTGAACAAGTCGAGTAAGTATAAGGTACCATTCGTTTAGAACGGGTGGTCATGAAAGCAATAAAGAATGTATGAAGTTCAATCCGGTTAATGGATGGAACGAAGGATTTATGTTGAAAGTAATCAACCCGATGTTACCGGGTCGTATGTGTACCATTTCATCTCATTATGAGAGCATATGTCAACCCATCTAGTTGGGTAAACCGGATGTGTAAGAGAAATGAAAGAATATGAACGAATGGTATTATATTGATGTTATTATAAATGAATCAAGTATTATGATTAACTTTTAAAAGTTTGTTGTGAATGTAGGTAAATCCTCATTTTAGGCGACTTGGAGAATTGGAGCGAGCACGTGTTCTTGTTATGTCATGCCAATCGCTTCCGCTAATTTGCTTTAATGTTTTGTGTCAAACGCATGTTATTTTGCATAACCTTATTAGTAGTCATACTTTTCAAAACTTGTTGTTTTGGTTTTAGTAGTATGTTGTCAATCAAACCGTAGTCTTGTATTTAGTTTTGATTATAATCTTGACAGGGGTATGCTCGTCTTATGGACGGGTCATGCCCAAATTTTGTTAAAAGCTTTTATGCATATTGTTAAATGTAATGTCTTTTAATCAGTAAAGTTGTTATTTATAAAGACGAATAAACGGTCCTTACAAGTTGGTATCAGAGCCTAGGTTTCAGGGATTCGAGCTTTTAACGCGATGCTTGAACTCAAACCGATGGCTCATTCGAAAGTGTGCTCGCTCCAAGATCGCCAATGAGGTAAAAAGATTTAAGTTTCGGTAAACGCAAGTATGCATAGTGAGTTTATAATGTAAACATTGAAGATAAGTATGTTGATAAATAATAAAGGGAGGTGAAACGGGAAGTTCCAGGGACCGTATAGCTGGAACCGACCCGAAAAACCGATTAAAAGTACTTAAACAAGTCAGCAGCGAAATTGTCATACTTAGTTTGTGCCGACGCCCTATGAGTCTTCCTACGGGCTTAGTGGCCGACGGCCACTTTACAAGGCCCGTCGCCGATGGGTAAAGAGCCGTCACCGACGGCCAGTAGAAAACGACTCTGCTGAATAATGTTTGTTTTGCTTATTTTTCACAATTAGAGTTCCCTTATGAACTAGATAACTATCAACGATGACATGAGGTCCTTGTGAACACACTAATAAGATACTTACGATCATGAATGGAGATTAAAACGAAAAAGAGTTCGTAAGTGTGATAAACAATGGAAGGTATAATCCAAAAAGAATGATGTAAATTTAATGGTTAACAACCATGAAATGCATGATTACGATTGTAATAAACAAAGGTCGGAGTATGTGTATAATTGAAAGATTGTGTTAAATGATAAATGTAAATGCTATTTTATAGATGGCTGATGCAAGAAACGCTAATGAAGATGATGATACGGCTCGTCAAGAAGTATTTATCAATAAGGTCACGGAAGTGGCGGAAGGGGTTATGCAAGCTAATCTTCCACGATTAGCTCAAGAAGTAGAAAGTCGGGTATTGGGAGTTGTAGATGCCATGATGACTAGCAAGATTGAAGAATTAAAGGAACTGATTGAAGGATCTAAAAGCAAAAGCAAAGAACGACGGTGTACTTACAAAGACTTCATGGCGTGCAATCCCGCAACGTATGATGGTAAAATCGATCCGATTGCATGCCAAAGGTGGGTTTCAAACATAGAAGCGGTATTTATACGAAGTCGATGTGATAAGGAAGACCAGGTGATGTTTGCTACTGGTCAACTTGTTCTTCAAGCGGAAGATTGGTGGGATGCACATAGTAAGGAGGTTGGGGAAGACAAGTTGCAAGAGATGACATGGCAAGAATTTAAGGAGCCCTTCATGAGATATCATTGTCCTCAGTCAGCTATTGACAAGATTCAGGAGGATTTCTTACGCCTCAGACAGAAAAATGAGTCAATAAACGAAATATCAAACACTTTCATGGATAAGATGAAGTTCTGCGGGGATTTTGTGAAGACTGAAAGAATGAAGATCAATCGTTTTTATGGCATATTAAAAGCAGAATTTAGGGAGTTCATCACTCCCTCAAAATGTGAAACCCTTGATGAGCTTATCAATTTAGCACGGGATAGAGAAATCGAGATTAAAAGGAAAGAAGAACGAGGTGAAAAGAGATCGAATGAAAAAGGGGCAAGTTCAAGTCCGTCCAAGAAAGCAAAGTTTCAAGATCACAAGAAGAATGACAAGTCAAGGAGTGGTATTCCTCCGTGCAAGACATGTGGAAAACTTCATACTGGGGAGTGTCTTCTGGGTAAGAAGGGGTGCTACAAATGTGGCGAGGAAGGGCATACGTCCTACAAATGCCCTAGCAACCCGAAGACGTGTTTCAATTGTTTCCAAAAAGGGCATGTTAAATCGGAGTGTCCAAAATCCAACAAGGATCAAAGAAGGAGGGAAAGAACGAAGAAAGCTCTAAAGCGAAAGGGAGGATGTTCCAAATCACCTCCGAAGAAGCTAAGTCCCATCCGAATGTGGTTTCAGGTATCTTTATATTAAACTCCATACCGGTTTATGTTTTGTTTGATACCGGGGCCACTATGTCGTTTATTTCAAATGAAATCATACAACATCCTTCATTTAAGATCGAACGAATGCTGATGCCTTTAGAAGTAGAAATAGCTGATAGTAAGATTTATATGTTACACGAGATTTGTAAAAATTGCAAATTTACCATAGAAGATGAAGAATTCGATATCGACCTCATACCTATGGTTTTGGGGGAATTCAAAATGATAGTGGGTATGGATTGGATGACCCGACACCAAGCGGGAATTAATTGTGAAACTAAAACAATACATGTCCAGTCCCCAAGTGGAAAACGAATAACTATACAAGGCGAGAGAAGGATGGAAGCGAAACTTTGTACCCTCGTTCAAGCCGCTAAGTATACACTTAACGGGGGTAGAGCATACCTAGCTTACGTGGTAGATGCTCAACAAGGTTTCCCGAAGCTTGAAGACGTGGATATAGTGAATGAATTTCCGGATGTATTTCCGGAGGAATTTCCGGGACTTCCCCCCGAAAGAGAAATAGAGTTTCGCATCGAATTGAATCCGGTTGCGAAGCCGGTTGCGAAGGCTCCTTATAGATTGGCTCCCACCGATATGCGGGAGCTAATGACACAATTACAAGACTTGTTAGATAAGGGCTTTATACGTCCGAGTGTGTCACATTGGGGAGCGCCTGTCTTATTTGTTAAGAAAAAAGATGGGTCGATGCGCATGTGCATTGACTACAGAGAATTAAACAAGCTAACCATCAAGAACCGCTACCCTTTACCTAGAATTGACGATCTTTTTGATCAATTGCAAGGGGCGAGTTGGTTCTCCAAGATAGATCTGCGTTCGGGGTACCATCAAGTTAGAGTACGGGAAGAAGATATTCCGAAAACCGCGTTCAGAACCCGTTATGGGCATTATGAATTTTTAGTCATGTCTTTTGGATTGACGAATGTGCCGGCTGCGTTTATGGATCTTATGAACCGGGTATGTCGACCCATGTTAGATAAATCGGTGATCGTGTTCATAGATGATATTCTAGTCTACTCTCGAAGCAAGGCCGAACATGCAAGACATTTGCGTGAAGTACTTGAAGTTCTCCGTAAAGAGAAACTTTACGCGAAATTTTCAAAATGCGCCTTTTGGCTCAGAGAGGTGCAGTTTATGGGTCATGTGATCAATTCGGAGGGTGTCTTAGTAGATCCGTCAAAAATCGATGCCGTAATGAAATGGGTTCCTCCGAAGAACCCGACTGAAATAAGAAGTTTTCTAGGCCTCGCGGGATATTACAGAAGGTTCATACAGGATTTTTCGAAGATAGCTTTACCCTTAACAAAACTGACGAGGAAGAAAGAGAAGTTTGTGTGGGGTAAAGAACAGGAGGAAGCCTTTCGAGTATTAAAAGAAAAATTATCATGTCCCCCAGTCTTGACCTTACCGGACGGGACTGAAGACCTGGTGGTCTATTCAGACGCATCACACCAGGGTTTAGGTTGCGTTTTGATGCAAAGGGGAAGGGTTATCGCATAAGCTTCACGACAATTGAAACTGCATGAAGTAAACTACCCAACACATGATTTGGAATTGGCAGCGGTAGTATTTGCCTTAAAAATTTGGAGGCATTATCTATATGGAGTGAAATGCACAATTTACTCGGATCACAAAAGCCTTAAATATTTCTTTGAGTAGAAAGACTTAAATATGAGGCAACGGAGGTGGTTAGAACTTATCAAAGATTACGATTGTGATATCCTTTATCACCCGGGAAAAGCGAATGTGGTAGCCGACGCATTAAGCCGAAAAGAGTATCCGTCTCCCATTCGAGTAAAATCCATGAAGATGATAGTTACGCCACGATTACTCGAGACGATACGTGATTCCCAAATAAAGTCGCTTGGAGCGGAAGACTTAAAGAAAGAAAGATTGAAAGGTGTAACCGATAAACTAGAAGAAAATTCGATCGGACTCAAGACGAGATTCGGCCGAATTTGGATACCTCGTTTCTGTAAAGTCAAGACTGCGTTACTTGAAGAAGCTCATAAGTCACGGTATTCGGTTCACCCCGGGGCTACAAAGATGTATCAGGACTTGAAGACCAATTATTGGTGGCCGGGCATGAAACGTGATATCGTTAAGTATGTCGCGAAATGCTTAACATGTTCCCAAGTGAAAGCAGAGCATCAAAAACCATACGGGGAGTTGCAACCTTTAGAGATCCCGGTATGGAAATGGGAGGAACTAACAATGGATTTGGTAACCAAGCTTCCTAGAACGAAAAAGGGGCACGATACAATATGGGTAATCGTAGATCGGCTTACGAAAATCGCTCATTTTCTACCCATCAAAGAGGCTTACTCTTCCGAGAAAATGGCAGAAATATATATGAATGAGATCATATCTCGACACGGGGTACCCGTGTCAATCGTCTCGGACCGGGACACCAGATTTACCTCCCGCTACTGGCAAAAGTTTCACGAGAGTGTGGGCACGAGGTTACACATAAGCACCGCCTACCACCCTCAGACTGACGGCCAGTCAGAAAGAACCATTCAAACACTTGTCGATATGCTGAGAGCGTGTGCATTAGACTTTGGGGGAAGCTGGGATGACCATCTACCCCTAGTGGAATTCTCTTATAATAATAGTTACCATAATGGCATTAAAATGGCTCCTTATGAACTACTGTACGGGAGAAAATGTAGAACTCCCGTATGTTGGGGTGAAGTGGGACAAAGAGAGCTTGCGCCAAGTGATCTAATAGCAGTAACAAATGAAAAGATAAAATTGGTAAGAGCTCGACTGAAAGCAGCCCAGGATCGGCAAAAAGCTTACGCAAACAAGAAAAGGCGTCTTATTGAATTTCAAGTCGGAGATTTCGTTCTGCTGAAAGTGTCCCCATGGAAGGGTATAATCCGTTTTCGCAAACGGGGCAAATTAGGTCCTCGATATATTGGACCGTTCAAAATCTTGGCTCGAGTTGGAAGGGTTGCATATCGATTAGAATTACCGCCTACTCTAGACGGGATTCATAATACCTTCCACGTGTCACAGTTGAGGAAGTGTCTTGCGGACGAAACGGCATTAGTACCTCTCGATGACATCGAGTTGAAAGAGGGGTTGAATTATGTCGAAAGACCAATAGCCATTAAAGACGTTAAGGTGAAGAATCTTCGAAACAAAGCTGTTAGACAAGTGTTAGTTCAATGGCAACACCGAAAGGGGTCGGAACTCACATGGGAAGCGGAAGATGAAATGAGGAAGCACTATCCTTTTCTGTTTGGTATGTGCACTTTAAATTGTTATGTACCTAGGTTTCGAGGACGAAACCTCTTTTAAGGGGGGTAGACTTGTAACGCCCCCAAAACCGGTTATTAATTAAAATAATGAAAATAAACAAAAAGTAACCTAGTTGATGGGTTATGATAAGAAATAGGTTAAAAATTTGAAATAATGCTTGAATTAAATACTTATCAACTTAGAAGGGGGTAATGTGTAAAGTTCTAATAGTTTAGGATTTATAATGGGTAAACCCACAAACACACACTCTGTGCGTGGGTTTGGATCGATCAAGTAGGAGGAGAACAAGGTGAAACCCTTGTTCTCCAAATTCAGCAAATTGAAGTGGAAATTCAAGGAAAATCTAATGCATGAACTACGATTTACACTCATCTAAACTCGATTATTGAAGTGGTAAGCTTAATTTTTCTGAAATCACGAATTGTAGAATGAGGGGTTCAACCAATCTCGATTTCTTGTACCATATATGGGAAATCTGAGTTAGAATTGCCTCCTAGAACAAGAATCATGTGTGATTTTAGGTTGCATGAAAGATTGTAGTGAAAACCCACTTTGTGAAATTGTGTTATGATTAAGAAGATCATAATGATTGTGATTATATGTTATCTTGATATATGATCTAGTTTGTAATGCTTGAATGTTAGATAAATTAATGTAGGAGGAAATAATTATGCAAAATTAGAATAAATATGAATGTTGGGTGATGATGAACTAGTAAAGATGTGCTTTAGAGACTTGTACTTTATACCTCAATTATGATGCCTACCAAGTGTTTGATGAAATGCTTAAGAGATGAATTTATGAGTAACTTGGAAAAATGGTAGAATGAAGTAGATGAACTAAATGAATGAATGAATGTTGTAATGTAGGCGTGAAGGAAGAAGGTACAAGCACTAGGAAAACGGAAGGCACGCAAGACCGAGGTATGTTCCATTGCATACAAAACCTTATTTAAATTTTGTTAATAAATAAGATGAACAATCTTGGTTATAATGAATATGGTTCATAGTAAATGAATAACAAACTCCTTGTGGGTTTGATTATGTTAACGAAGGTTACGATAAGCTATGCAAGTCGACCGGTTCGAATTGAACAAGTCGAGTAAGTATAAGGTACCATTCGTTTAGAACGGGTGGTCATGAAAGCAATAAAGAATGTATGAAGTTCAATCCGGTTAATGGATGGAACGAAGGATTTATGTTGAAAGTAATCAACCCGATGTTACCGGGTCGTATGTGTACCATTGCATCTCATTATGAGAGCATATGCCAACCCATCTAGTTGGGTAAACCGGATGTGTAAGAGAAATGAAAGAATATGAACGAATGGTATTATATTGATGTTATTATAAATGAATCAAGTATTATGATTAACTTTTAAAAGTTTGTTGTGAATGTAGGTAAATCCTCATTTTAGGCGACTTGGAGAATTGGAGCGAGCACGTGTTCTTGTTATGTCATGCCAATCGCTTCCGCTAATTTGCTTTAATGTTTTGTGTCAAACGCATGTTATTTTGCATAACCTTATTAGTAGTCATACTTTTCAAAACTTGTTGTTTTGGTTGTAGTAGTATGTTGTCAATCAAACCGTAGTCTTGTATTTAGTTTTGATTATAATCTTGACAGGGGTATGCTCGTCTTATGGACGGGTCATGCCCAAATTTTGTTAAAAGCTTTTATGCATATTGTTAAATGTAATGTCTTTTAATCAGTAAAGTTGTTATTTATAAAGACGAATAAACGGTCCTTACATTAGTAGTTTTTATAGACCGCATTCCGCACATCAATGGTTCAATTGCCTTCTTGTACTTGTGATGCTTCTTCTAAATATAATGAATTCAGTCAACTAATTAAACTTATGCAGTTCTTGATGGGATTAGATGACCTTTATCAAACTGTTAGAACAAACTTGCTAACCAGGGATCCTTTACCTACTGTTAAAACTGCTTTTTCCATTATTTCTAGAGAAGAATCACACAGGGATTCTAATAAATCCTCAAAGGTTCCCAATGTTGGCTTTGTTGCAAAAACATCACAATATAATGACAATAAAAAACATTTTAGCAAAGGTCCTAATCCCAACCTATAATGTACCCACTACAATAAGGTTGGTCACGTGATTGAAAAATGTTTTGAACTCCATGGTTATCCCTCAAACTACAGAAATAAACCAAGTCAAAACAGTCCTCAATGGTCTAAAACAAATGTGTCTGCTAATAATTCTGTTGCCAACACTATGAATGATCAATCTGCTAGTACTTCCTTGAATGCTTTAACTTCTGATCAATTCTCCAAGCTGTTAGGTTTGCTAAATGAAAATAAGCTGGAAGATTCTCACAAATCTAATATGAGTGGTAAGTGCTACAGTATCTTCTCTTCTCTAGGATCTTATAAAAATACTTACTGTTTTAACACCAGTTTTTTCCATCGAAATAGACTAAAATGGATTATTGATTCGGGGGGCTAATCAACATATGGTTATGAACAATGATAACATGTTTAATCTAGTTGATGTGTCTGATTATGATATTACTGTGAAACATCCAAATGGAACAGATGCTAAAGTTAAACAAATAGGATGCTTTAAACTTTCTGAAGATGTGATCTTGAAAGATGTCATTGTTGTTCCTGAATATTGTGTGAATCTCATTTCTGTTCACAAACTTGCTAAAGATAACAAACTTAAAGTTGTCTTTGATGAACATAATTGTTATAATCAGGATGTGTCCTTAAGGAAAAACCTGGTGATTGGTAGACAATCAGATGGTCTTTACTTCTGTGGTAATTCCAGTAATCCTATTATTGCTTGCTTTAATAAAACTGAAACAATAAAGCTCTGGCATTCCAGACTTGGTCATCCCTCAGATCAAGTCCTACATGTTCTAAACCATAAAAACAAATCAGGACAAGTTGAGCCTTGTGACACATGTCACAAAGCGAAACAACGGAGAATTCCTTTTCCCTTAAGTGACCATAAGTCTAAACATGTTGGTGACTTAGTTCATCTTGATGTTTGGGGTCCATATAAACGGCACAGCCTTGATGGCTATAAATTTTTTCTCACTATTGTTGATGACTACTCCAGATCTGTATGGGTCTATCTTATGAAATCCAAAACTGAGGTGTTTGACAATATAAAAAACTTCTATGATTTGGTCAAAACTCAATTCGAAACAAAAATTAAAAGTTTTAGAAGTGATAATGGGTCTGAGTTCATAAATTCTCAAATGGAAAATTTTGTTAAAACTCATGGAATTCTTCATCAAACTTCTTGTACTTATACACCCCAACAAAATGGGATTGCTGAAAGAAAACATAGACACCTTCTGAATGTAACAAGAGCTTTATTATTTCAATCTGGGGTCCCTTTAAGATTCTGGTCTGAATGCGTCCTTATTGCTGCTTATTTGATTAACAGGACCCCATCTTTTGTGCTAGGTGGTAGAACACCCTATGAGTTGCTTTATGGCTTTGAACCTTCTCTTGATCACTTGAAAGTTTTTGGATGTCTATGTTACTTTACTGTTTTAAACAACACTGATAAACTTGAAGAAAGAGCTGAACGATGTGTCTTTATGGGATACTCAAATTTTAAAAAAGGTTACAAACTTTGGAGTTTGGATACAAGGACATTCTCCTTCTCAAGAGATGTCAGTTTTTATGAAACTGTCTTTCCTTTTAAAACTAAGTTGTTTTCTGAAACTGATTTAGACAAAACAAACTCTTTGAATCACTCAAACTTTTTTGATGTTTATGAACCTTCAAGTGATACAAATCCCGATGATGAAGAGAAATAGTCTACTGATTCTGTACCTGAGACACAACAACACAGTAGCTCTAATGGGCCAGTTGATGTTGCTGATGCTCAACAGTCATTCTCTTTAGGTGACATGGCTAATGTTCAGCATCATAGTGAGTCTCAAACTGAGTCTGTGAAGTGGAACAAATGATGAATCAATCCTTCCTGAGCGTAACCAACCTTTTCTTAGAAAATCTACTAGACATGTGTCTGCCTCTAAAAGGTTTAATGACTTCATTGTTGGCAATGCTAAATACAGTTATGATAAAGTTGTTAGCTATGCAAATATGTCTAGTGAAAACGTGTGTTTTGCTGCTAATTTGAATAAAATGGCTGAACCTGTTAGTTATAGAGAAGCATGCAAGGATAAAAGATGAACATATGCCATGAATAATGAACTTTCTGCTTTATATAGTGATGATACATGGGACATAGTTGACCTCCCAAACGGGAAGAAACCCATTGGGTGCAAATGGGTATACAAAGTTAAATACAAATCAAGTGGTGAAATTGATAGGTTTAAAGCCAGGCTTGTTGCCAAAGGCTTTAGTCAAGTCGAGGGCATAGACTTTGAGGAGACCTTTTCTCCTGTTGTCAAGATGGTCACGGTTAGATGCATGATTAGTCTTTCCGTGCAAAATAACTGGCCCATTTATCAACTTGATGTGAATAATGCATTCCTTTATGGAAATCTAAAGGAAGAGGTTTATATGACTCCTCCTGATGGTTTAAATATAGATAAAAATAATAAAGTGTGTAGACTAAAAAGGTCTCTTTATGGTTTAAAGCAAGCTCCTCGCATGTGGAATGAAAAACTCGTACAAGTTCTTGTTAAAATTGGTTTTGTTCAGTCCAAATGTGACCATTCTATGTTCATTAAGTCTAATAACTCCGTGTTTATTGCTTTATTAGTTTATGTGGATGACATTGTGTTAACGGGAAATAATTCTGATGAAATTAATAACATCAAATACCTATTAAAAAAGGAATTTCAAATCAAAGACCTTGGTTTATTAAAATACTTTCTTGGCATTGAAGTCATTAAAAACAGTGATGGTATTTGTCTTACTCAAAGAAAATATTGTATGGATCTTTTAAACGAATATGGGATGAGTGGATGTAAACCTGTCAGTTGTCCCATTGAGCAAAACTATGTTTTAACCAAACTAAGTAAAAATGAAGAATTGAAGGATGCTAATGTCACTGAGTATCAAAAACTTGTTGGGAAACTCATTTACCTATCCCACACTCGTCCTGACATTGCATATGTTGTTCATTACCTTTCTCAATATATGCATAAACCAACCGAGGCACACTCTCAGATAGCCTTTAGGCTGCTTAGATACTTAAAAGGTGCACCCGGTCTTGGCATCATGTTTAAACAAAGTGACTCCTTTCAACTATCGGCTTATGCTGATTCTGATTGGGCTAAATGTGTCGACAACAGGAGGTATGTCACAGGGTTTTGTATCTTTCTCGGAAACTCCTTAGTTTCTTGGAAAAGCAAGAAACAACGTGTAGTTTCTCGTTCCTCTGCTGAAGCTGAGTACAGGTCCATGTGTAGTGCCTCTTGTGAAATTCTGTGGTTAATAAATATCTTAAGGGAATTAGGGGTTAAAGTTGATCTTCCGGTAACTCTCAGATGTGACAATACTGTAGCCATCTCTATAGCTGCAAATCCTGTGTTTCATGATAAAACGAAACACTTTGAGGTTGACCTATTCTTCCTGAGGGAAAAAATAGCTGCAGGTATCATCAAGACAGCTGGTATAAAAACTGAATCTCAACTCGCTGACCTCTTCACACAAGGTTTGATGCCAAGGAATCATGATGAAATGTGTAAGTCTTTAGGTTGATAAATTTGTTTAAACATTTAAACTGAGGGGGGGGGGTGTTAAAAATATCCTATATATTTTATATATTTCAGTTTAAATGTTTTCCTTTTAAACTTTCTAACCGTTGCCTTTTATTCTCTTTTTTGATTGAGGTTTGATCCCGTTGCTTGGTTTGCTTTGGGCTCAGTTGGGCTGGTCCATGCTTGCTATGGGCTTAAGGGTTTCGTGTTGATCCGGCTATATAATGTGGCTCCTTGGGATCCTGGCTTCACCGTCTCACACTACTCCTTCTTGAATACTTGTGCTCCTTCTCTCATTTCCTCACACGTTCATTCGTGAGGGTGTTAAACTGTTCTTTGTTAACCTTTTGGTTGTATTTGTACACCAGTCAATCTGTGATGACTGGCTGATTTCCTTGTACTGTTTTTAGAGAAAGAAGTTGAATAAATTTGGTTTTCTCTTTGGTTGATTCAATCCCTGAAGTTCTGACAAAAAACCAACTAATCCTAACACAATCTTCAATTTCATCACTTTCTTTGCTTTGGTCTTTTGCCGATTCATCTTTCTTTTTGATACTCCTTAACAAAGCAGGGAGTACCTGTCACATATGGGACATGTGAGAGTATCAGCCAACCGTAGCCATCCACAACTGCCCTTGTGCAATGAAATTATGTAAACTATGCAATTTAAAAAAAAAAACACATTAACTAAAATTAAACATTCTATACACTCTGCATTATGATTATCAGTAACCTATATATTATGCAACAACCAAAAATACTTAACTTACATCAACAAGCTATGAATTATGTAGTTCAGGCACACTAATTCACTTATCTCAAATATTCGTCCAAAACACATTAAACCAAAACTGCTCAATAACTTAAAAATTATCAACATTTTTGGTTAGCTATAGAATCCCAACACTTACACAATACAAGAATTATCCATCGGGATTTGCATCCATCCTTGAAATCCGATAGCAAGTAGCTGCACCGAAAGAGCAAATCGCATCCGAGTTGTGAATACAATTGTCAACCCAAGAAGTTCTTGATCCCCAATTACGAGTTGATGAAATGGAGAAGAAAGGAGACCGTCTGGAATGAATTGGGGAAGAAATTGGGGCTCCAAATGAATTCAGTCAACTAATTAAACTTATGCTTCTTCTAAATATAATGAATTCAGTCAACTAATTAAACTTATGCAGTTCTTGATGGGATTAGATGACCTTTATCAAACTGTTAGAACAAACTTGCTAACCAGGGATCCTTTACCTACTGTTAAAACTGCTTTTTCCATTATTTCTAGAGAAGAATCACACAGGGATTCTAATAAATCCTCAAAGGTTCCCAATGTTGGCTTTGTTGCAAAAACATCACAATATAATGACAATAAAAAACATTTTAGCAAAGGTCCTAATCCCAACCTATAATGTACCCACTACAATAAGGTTGGTCACGTGATTGAAAAATGTTTTGAACTCCATGGTTATCCCTCAAACTACAGAAATAAACCAAGTCAAAACAGTCCTCAATGGTCTAAAACAAATGTGTTTGCTAATAATTCTGTTGCCAACACTATGAATGATCAATCTGCTAGTACTTCCTTGAATGCTTTAACTTCTGATCAATTCTCCAAGCTGTTAGGTCTGCTAAATGAAAATAAGCTGGAAGATTCTCACAAATCTAATATGAGTGGTAAGTGCTACAGTATCTTCTCTTCTCTAGGATCTTATAAAAATACTTACTGTTTTAACACCAGTTTTTTCCATCGAAATAGACTAAAATGGATTATTGATTCGGGGGGCTAATCAACATATGGTTATGAACAATGATAACATGTTTAATCTAGTTGATGTGTCTGATTATGATATTACTGTGAAACATCCAAATGGAACAGATGCTAAAGTTAAACAAATAGGATGCTTTAAACTTTCTGAAGATGTGATCTTGAAAGATGTCATTGTTGTTCCTGAATATTGTGTGAATCTCATTTCTGTTCACAAACTTGCTAAAGATAACAAACTTAAAGTTGTCTTTGATGAACATAATTGTTATAATCAGGATGTGTCCTTAAGGAAAAACCTGGTGATTGGTAGACAATCAGATGGTCTTTACTTCTGTGGTAATTCCAGTAATCCTATTATTGCTTGCTTTAATAAAACTGAAACAATAAAGCTCTGGCATTCCAGACTTGGTCATCCCTCAGATCAAGTCCTACATGTTCTAAACCATAAAAACAAATCAGGACAAGTTGAGCCTTGTGACACATGTCACAAAGCGAAACAACGGAGAATTCCTTTTCCCTTAAGTGACCATAAGTCTAAACATGTTGGTGACTTAGTTCATCTTGATGTTTGGGGTCCATATAAACGGCACAGCCTTGATGGCTATAAATTTTTTCTCACTATTGTTGATGACTACTCCAGATCTGTATGGGTCTATCTTATGAAATCCAAAACTGAGGTGTTTGACAATATAAAAAACTTCTATGATTTGGTCAAAACTCAATTCGAAACAAAAATTAAAAGTTTTAGAAGTGATAATGGGTCTGAGTTCATAAATTCTCAAATGGAAAATTTTGTTAAAACTCATGGAATTCTTCATCAAACTTCTTGTACTTATACACCCCAACAAAATGGGATTGCTGAAAGAAAACATAGACACCTTCTGAATGTAACAAGAGCTTTATTATTTCAATCTGGGGTCCCTTTAAGATTCTGGTCTGAATGCGTCCTTATTGCTGCTTATTTGATTAACAGGACCCCATCTTTTGTGCTAGGTGGTAGAACACCCTATGAGTTGCTTTATGGCTTTGAACCTTCTCTTGATCACTTGAAAGTTTTTGGATGTCTATGTTACTTTACTGTTTTAAACAACACTGATAAACTTGAAGAAAGAGCTGAACGATGTGTCTTTATGGGATACTCAAATTTTAAAAAAGGTTACAAACTTTGGAGTTTGGATACAAGGACATTCTCCTTCTCAAGAGATGTCAGTTTTTATGAAACTGTCTTTCCTTTTAAAACTAAGTTGTTTTCTGAAACTGATTTAGACAAAACAAACTCTTTGAATCACTCAAACTTTTTTGATGTTTATGAACCTTCAAGTGATACAAATCCCGATGATGAAGAGAAATAGTCTACTGATTCTGTACCTGAGACACAACAACACAGTAGCTCTAATGGGCCAGTTGATGTTGCTGATGCTCAACAGTCATTCTCTTTAGGTGACATGGCTAATGTTCAGCATCATAGTGAGTCTCAAACTGAGTCTGTGAAGTGGAACAAATGATGAATCAATCCTTCCTGAGCGTAACCAACCTTTTCTTAGAAAATCTACTAGACATGTGTCTGCCTCTAAAAGGTTTAATGACTTCATTGTTGGCAATGCTAAATACAGTTATGATAAAGTTGTTAGCTATGCAAATATGTCTAGTGAAAACGTGTGTTTTGCTGCTAATTTGAATAAAATGGCTGAACCTGTTAGTTATAGAGAAGCATGCAAGGATAAAAGATGAACATATGCCATGAATAATGAACTTTCTGCTTTATATAGTGATGATACATGGGACATAGTTGACCTCCCAAACGGGAAGAAACCCATTGGGTGCAAATGGGTATACAAAGTTAAATACAAATCAAGTGGTGAAATTGATAGGTTTAAAGCCAGGCTTGTTGCCAAAGGCTTTAGTCAAGTCGAGGGCATAGACTTTGAGGAGACCTTTTCTCCTGTTGTCAAGATGGTCACGGTTAGATGCATGATTAGTCTTTCCGTGCAAAATAACTGGCCCATTTATCAACTTGATGTGAATAATGCATTACTTTATGGAAATCTAAAGGAAGAGGTTTATATGACTCCTCCTGATGGTTTAAATATAGATAAAAATAATAAAGTGTGTAGACTAAAAAGGTCTCTTTATGGTTTAAAGCAAGCTCCTCGCATGTGGAATGAAAAACTCGTACAAGTTCTTGTTAAAATTGGTTTTGTTCAGTCCAAATGTGACCATTCTATGTTCATTAAGTCTAATAACTCCGTGTTTATTGCTTTATTAGTTTATGTGGATGACATTGTGTTAACGGGAAATAATTCTGATGAAATTAATAACATCAAATACCTATTAAAAAAGGAATTTCAAATCAAAGACCTTGGTTTATTAAAATACTTTCTTGGCATTGAAGTCATTAAAAACAGTGATGGTATTTGTCTTACTCAAAGAAAATATTGTATGGATCTTTTAAACGAATATGGGATGAGTGGATGTAAACCTGTCAGTTGTCCCATTGAGCAAAACTATGTTTTAACCAAACTAAGTAAAAATGAAGAATTGAAGGATGCTAATGTCACTGAGTATCAAAAACTTGTTGGGAAACTCATTTACCTATCCCACACTCGTCCTGACATTGCATATGTTGTTCATTACCTTTCTCAATATATGCATAAACCAACCGAGGCACACTCTCAGATAGCCTTTAGGCTGCTTAGATACTTAAAAGGTGCACCCGGTCTTGGCATCATGTTTAAACAAAGTGACTCCTTTCAACTATCGGCTTATGCTGATTCTGATTGGGCTAAATGTGTCGACAACAGGAGGTATGTCACAGGGTTTTGTATCTTTCTCGGAAACTCCTTAGTTTCTTGGAAAAGCAAGAAACAACGTGTAGTTTCTCGTTCCTCTGCTGAAGCTGAGTACAGGTCCATGTGTAGTGCCTCTTGTGAAATTCTGTGGTTAATAAATATCTTAAGGGAATTAGGGGTTAAAGTTGATCTTCCGGTAACTCTCAGATGTGACAATACTGTAGCCATCTCTATAGCTGCAAATCCTGTGTTTCATGATAAAACGAAACACTTTGAGGTTGACCTATTCTTCCTGAGGGAAAAAATAGCTGCAGGTATCATCAAGACAGCTGGTATAAAAACTGAATCTCAACTCGCTGACCTCTTCACACAAGGTTTGATGCCAAGGAATCATGATGAAATGTGTAAGTCTTTAGGTTGATAAATTTGTTTAAACATTTAAACTGAGGGGGGGGGGGGGGTGTTAAAAATATCCTATATATTTTATATATTTCAGTTTAAATGTTTTCCTTTTAAACTTTCTAACCGTTGCCTTTTATTCTCTTTTTTGATTGAGGTTTGATCCCGTTGCTTGGTTTGCTTTGGGCTCAGTTGGGCTGGTCCATGCTTGCTATGGGCTTAAGGGTTTCGTGTTGATCCGGCTATATAATGTGGCTCCTTGGGATCCTGGCTTCACCGTCTCACACTACTCCTTCTTGAATACTTGTGCTCCTTCTCTCATTTCCTCACACGTTCATTCGTGAGGGTGTTAAACTGTTCTTTGTTAACCTTTTGGTTGTATTTGTACACCAGTCAATCTGTGATGACTGGCTGATTTCCTTGTACTGTTTTTAGAGAAAGAAGTTGAATAAATTTGGTTTTCTCTTTGGTTGATTCAATCCCTGAAGTTCTGACAAAAAACCAACTAATCCTAACACAATCTTCAATTTCATCACTTTCTTTGCTTTGGTCTTTTGCCGATTCATCTTTCTTTTTGATACTCCTTAACAAAGCAGGGAGTACCTGTCACATATGGGACATGTGAGAGTATCAGCCAACCGTAGCCATCCACAACTGCCCTTGTGCAATGAAATTATGTAAACTATGCAATTTAAAAAAAAAAACACATTAACTAAAATTAAACATTCTATACACTCTGCATTATGATTATCAGTAACCTATATATTATGCAACAACCAAAAATACTTAACTTACATCAACAAGCTATGAATTATGTAGTTCAGGCACACTAATTCACTTATCTCAAATATTCGTCCAAAACACATTAAACCAAAACTGCTCAATAACTTAAAAATTATCAACATTTTTGGTTAGCTATAGAATCCCAACACTTACACAATACAAGAATTATCCATCGGGATTTGCATCCATCCTTGAAATCCGATAGCAAGTAGCTGCACCGAAAGAGCAAATCGCATCCGAGTTGTGAATACAATTGTCAACCCAAGAAGTTCTTGATCCCCAATTACGAGTTGATGAAATGGAGAAGAAAGGAGACCGTCTGGAATGAATTGGGGAAGAAATTGGGGCTCCAAATGAGTGTTAATAAACGATCAAGGGTAAAAGAGACAGTTCACCCATTTCCAACGGCACAACTAATTGGAGGATGACAAAGGACTCATATTGTAGCGAAATGGAAACTACATGGACTCAGGTAACGAGATTTTCAAATTAGGGACGTAAGTTGATCCCGCCATCATACCTCATGGACACAAATTCCAATTTACTCTTGGTTTTAAATGATGCCAAATTAATGTCGTCCAATCGATTGTTCTTAAATGTTTTTCTTAATTTTGAAACCTGCTTCTAACAAAAAAAATAAATAAAAATTACATTTGTATCTTTACTTCTCGATCTTATTTTCATGGCGTTTCATTAATTAATATTCATATTCAAATCTAGTATATAATTTCATGGAAAGATAGATGATGGATATTTAAAGAGAAAATAATTTGCATGAAGTTGACTAAAAGAGGGTGACATCACGTTATATAAAATTATTTAGGAAGAGTTATATCCATAAATACTTAATTGTATATTTGGTGGAACCTTTCAAACCAAATTTTATTGCCTTCGTCATTGCAATTTATCAAATATTATGAAAATACACAAGTAGGTTTTTTTTTTTTCTTGATACCTGCTCCTTCTCGAATGGCTGCCGACCAGAACAAGCAGACTGATGCTAACAAAGAAAACTTTGACCTTTATTAACGACTGCAGAACTCACTATAAATAACGGTTGCAGTTGTTGTTTCTGTGCACTCATACATACACATACACAGAACTCGCAACTTAAGTAATTGCTATAAACAATGGCAGAAGCTGTTGCAGAACTCATCAAAGTCATTTCTGTGAAGCTAGCCGATGAAGCCTTCAAGATATATGTTCGCTCTCAAGGAATTCACACCGAGTTGAAGAATTTGGGGAGAGAATTGTCCCAGATCCAAGCTGTGCTGAATGATGCTTCTGACAAAGAAATAAAGGACGGATCTGTAAAACAATGGCTGAACGATCTCCAACATTTGGCTTATGATATCGATGACATACTAGACGATGTGGCTACTGAAGCTATGCATAGTGAGCTGACCCAAGAATCAGGAGCAACCACCAGAAAGGTAAGAAAGTTTATCCCAACTTGCTGCACAAATTTCTCACTAAGTCATAGATTGACTCACAAATTAGATATTATTAATAAGGAGTTGCAAAATCTAGAAAATCGAACAAGACATCTAGGTTTGATTAAGAAAGATAAAAGGCCGAAAAATACAAGTAGAAGAAGCGAAACCTCTTTGCTAGAATCTATTGTTGTTGGACGAGAAGGTGAGAAAGAGAAATTAATGAACAAGTTGTTGCAGGATGATGAGCCATCAAAGGAAAACTTTATTATTGTTCCTATAGTTGGTTTGGGTGGGGTAGGAAAGACTACTCTAGCTAGAATCTTGTATAACCATACAAGGGTGAAGGGTCATTTTGAACTCAATGCATGGGTTTGTGTTTCTGATGACTTTGATATATTTAAGATAAGTGAAACCATCTTTCAATCTGTGTACGGAGGAAACACGCAATTTAATGATATAAATCAGCTTCAAGTTGCTCTTAAGGAGCAAATCAAGGACAAGCGATTTCTACTAGTACTCGATGATGTTTGGATTGAAAACTATGACGATTGGGAGAACCTAATGCGCCCATTTCATTTTGGGGCTCCTGGGAGTAGGGTACTCATGACAACTCGCAAGCAACAATTGCTCAAAAAGATAGGTTTTAATCATATAGACCATCTTGAGAGTTTGTCGCATGAAGATGCTTTGTCTTTATTTGCTCTACATGCATTAGGTGTAGATAACTTCAACTCACACACAACACTTAAGCCACATGGTGAAGGTATTGTGAAAAAGTGTGGTGGTCTGCCTTTGGCTTTAAAGGCAATTGGAAGGTTATGTAGGACAAAAATAGATGGAGAAGGTTGGGATGGTGTGTTGAATAGTGAGATATGGGATTTAGAAAATGGTGGTGAGATTGTTCCAGCCCTTAGGCTAAGTTACCATGATCTTTCTGCAGATTTAAAACAGTTGTTTGCATATTGCTCCTTGTTCCCTAAGGGATTTTTGTTTGACAAGGAAGAATTGGTATTATTATGGATGGCAGAGGGTTATTTAAACCAGCCACCTACAAAAAAGTCACCAGAACATTTGGGCCATGAATATTTTGAGAAATTGATATCAAGGTCATTTTTTCAACATGCGCGTAATGACAAATCTTTGTATGTGATGCATGATCTCATGAACGACTTGGCCACATTTGTTGCTGGAGATTACTTTTTAAGGTTTGACAAGCAGAGAGAGATAGCCAAAGAAGCTTTGGTGAAGCACCGCTATATGTCATTTACTCGTGAGGACTATGTAGGTTACCATAAGTTTGAGGCATTTAAAAGAGCCAAAAGCTTGAGAACATTGTTGGCAGTCTATGTCGAGGTTGATAATAGTTTGGGCTACTATTACTTATCCAATAAGATTTTGGTTGACTTACTTCCTGAGTTATCACAACTAAGGGTCCTTTGTTTGAGTCATTTTGAGATGAGTGAGGTACCAGAGTTCATTGGTAGTTTGAAGCTCTTGCGGTATCTTAATTTTTCTCGAACTAAGATTAAAGAGTTACCTGAGAATGTTGGAAATCTTTATAATTTACAAACGCTTATTGTTTCAGGTTGTAGAAAGTTAACTAAGTTACCAAAAAGCTTCTTAAAGCTCAAAAAGTTGCGACATTTTGACATCCGTGATACTCCACTTTTGGAGAAGATCCCCTTGGGAATTGGTGAGTTAAAAAGCATACAAACTCTCACGAAGATCATCATCGGAGGAGTCAATGGTTTTTCAATAACCGAGCTTAAGGGATTAAAGAATCTCAATGGGGAAATTTCTTTTGAAGGGTTGCACAAAGTGCAAAACGCAATGCATGCACGGGAAGCAAGCTTATCTCTAAAAAGGATTACTAAATTAGAGCTGCGATGGGTTGATGTGTTTGATGGTTCTCGAAGGGGTGCACTTGAAAAGGAGGTTCTCAATGAGTTGAAGCCTAACAGTGATAAGTTGAAAGAGCTTGCAATTGTGTCATACGGTGGAACCGAGTTTTCAAATTGGGTTGGGGATCCCTCTTTTCATGAGTTGGTTCATGTGTCCATACTTGGTTGTAGAAAATGTACATCCTTACCACCACTTGGCAAGTGTCCTTCACTTAAGACATTGTTTATTCAAGGTATGAATGAGGTTAAAGTTATAGGTTTGGAGTTAACCGGGGCTGATGTTGTTGCCTTCCCTTCCCTTGAAACTCTACGGTTTGAAGATATGTCGGGTTGGGAGGTATGGTCAACCAGTAACGAGGTTCTAGATGTAGTGTTTCCATGCCTTCGTGAGCTTTATATAAAAAACTGCTGCAATTTAGTTGATATTTCACTCAAACGACTACCTTCACTAAAGGTTTTACAAATAAATAGATGTGGTGATGGTCTATTGAGAAGTCTGGTTCAAGCAGTTTCATCTGTCACAGACATGGAAATAAAATCTATTTTAGGGCTTACTGATGAGGTGTGGAGAGGTGTTATAAAGTATCTTGGGGCAGTTGAACGTGTAAAAGTTGAGGAGTGTAATGAAATAAGATACTTGTGGGAATCAGAAGCAGAGGCGAGTAAGTTTCTTGTGAATTTAAAGGCGTTGGTAATAAATGGATGTAATAGTTTGGTGAGTTTAGGAGAGAAAGAAGAAGAGGAGAATGTTTTTGCAAGCAACCTCTTGTCATCTCTTAGGATATTGGAGGTAAAGGGTTGTGATAATATGAAGCATTGTTGTTGTCCAAATAGTATTAGCATTGAAAGTTTGAGGATCAGTTGTTGTAGTTCAATTACACGTGTCTCCTTCCCAGCAACAACAACGAGAGGAGGCGGCCAGAAGCTCAAGGCACTTGATATATTTCGTTGCAATGAACTAATGGAAAATATTAGCAACACGAGCATGCCGATGCTTGAATACGTAAATATTAATGGTTGGAGAAGTTTGAAATCAATAATTCAGTTGAGTAACTTCATTCACATCACCCAACTGAGTATTAAACATTGCCCAAGTATTAAGTCATTTCCTCACCTTCAGCTGTCAAACCTCATCTTTTTATCAGTACAATATTGTGAAAGTTTGGAGTCATTTCCTATGTTATCGAATCTCACCTTGTTAAAAAAACTAGTAATAACAAATTGTCCGAATATGGATAACTCCTTTACTCGTGGGTTTTGGCCTCCCCAATTGGTTACCCTTGTAGTAGGGGGGTTAAAAACTCCCATCTCAGAGTGGGACGCCCATAATTTCCCCACTTCCCTGGATGACCTAACGTTAGGTGAAGAACCAAGTGTGAGTAATTTTACTCAGTTGTCCGACCTTTTCCCTTCTTCTCTTACTCAACTTAGCTTGGTAAAATTTGATAATTTGGAATCACTTTTTATGGGACTCCAACACCTCACCTCCCTTCAACATCTCAGCATTTACGGATGCCCAAAGATGACACGTTTACCAGAGATGTTGTTACCTTCACTGTTGAGTTTGTACATATCTCAATGCCCAAATCTAAAAGAAAGGTGTAATGGAAAAGGATCCTACTATTGGCCCCTCATATCTCATATCCCACGCATTCACATAGAAGACTAAAGGTACTTGTTTATTGCATGCCCTCTGATTTCTATTTGTAGGAACTAAATATTTGTTTTAATGTGAAAGTCTTCTCAAAGATGGTAAATTGGTATTCTTGGTCTTGTGTTTTTAGAGCATTCACATTTATTCCATCATATTTTCACCTTAAATTACATTAAAAAATACTACATTTTCTCTCTCATTTTTAATTAAATAATATTTTTTATACCTTTATCATTACTTTTTCTCTCTCCTCCACTCACAACCACTTTCAAAGTATATTAAAAAATTATAGGGGGTGAACAGTGCCCCCTAAATATACAGATGAACAGTAACATTTTCTCTCACCTCCACTCACAACCACTTTTTATACTTTTTATATTATAAAAACTTTACACATATAATTTGATGGCATGGATGTGAATGCTCTAGGGAGAATTTCAGGCATATCCCCAAAAAGTCTTCGAATATCATATATCTATACTATATAATAAAAAAATCATTCATGGGACACTTGCCATCATATTGGACCATGTATCTGTTAATTTTCTCAATCTCTTATGAATAATTATTATTTATAGATAACCCTGCTACTAAATATAATTTAGTTTAATCTCTTCTAATTAATATTATTATATCAATTTTATTACATAATTTTTAAACAAATTGTATATAACTTTCAATATTACTTTATATATAGATTAGATTTATTACAGGTTTTTTAGATATAATTTATATTTTATCACTCAAATGACTGCTTATTTGCTTCTTGAATAACACGTTTGAGCACTGGATCTTCTTTTCAATAACCATCTCCGCAATCACCATATCTATCGCATACCGAGTATATCCGTTAGTTTTTTTAAATATAAATTTCTTATTATTTGGTATGTAAAATCATATTTATTCAATCCGTATAATACACGAGGGTTTTTAAAGATATAATTTTTTTTATTATTTGGTAAACAATATTTCATTTATTCAACCAGTGTAATACACATGGTTTTAAAGATATAATTTTTTTTATTATTTGGTATCTAAAATTACATTTATTCAACGCGTACAATACATATGGTTTTTATAGATATAACTTTGTATTATTTAATATATAAAATTATATTTATTCAACCTGTGAAATAAATGAGGTTTTTAAAGATATATTATTTTATTATTTAGTGTATAAAATTCGTTTATTCAAACCGTGTAACACACGGGGTTATAACCTAGTATGTTTATATATATATATATCCAACCAAACTTTAAAATCTATCTACTTATATATAAAAGGAGAAGTATGGCTGACATAAAAAATGCTTAGGTGTTGACCTCTCAGCTATGACAACTAGGATTTTCTTATCTCATTATTACATCAGCTATTTTAATAAAATAATTTCTTTTTAGAAAGGGGAGATGTATGAAGATGTAGGGATCACATTTGGCTCCATATGTCACTTTTGAAATTGAAATTCAAACCTAAATCTCTGCTCTCTCTCCCTTAACCGCCTCATTCATCTCCTCTTCTCCAAGCAAACTCATCAGTTTCTCTTTCTATATTCCCTCAAGAATATCCAGAAGATACAATGGAGATCGATACGGCAACAATCATCACCGTGGAGGTCTCTCCGAGACAATCGTTCTTTGACAACAGTCATCCTTGGTATGCTTTTAATACCGGAGGCGGTGGAGGTGGAGGTGAAAGAGAATCCAACGATGAAACCCTAATTACTTTGTAACGGACCACTTCGAACTTTATATAACCCACTATCACCGCCGACCTCAAACCCTAGCACCCTCACTCCCCATTTTTATACCCCTAAACCCCCTCTCAATCCTTCAATTGTTTTCTCCAATTGCTGTAAGCACTCTAAAGTCAATTCTCTTTCACTTCTCCCCAATTGTTTTCCGTATTCTGTTAATTTATTACTTGATTTTAATTTGATTGTAGTGTTGAGAAATCATGTCGGACGATGAACGAGTTGAAGAGAAGGAGCTGGATCTTTCTTCACCAGAAGTTGTATGTCACACCCCCCAAAATACCACCTAGGGAATGTCCCTGCTAGGCGTGTGACGTACCAATAAAGAGCCACTAATTACATTGAACCCATACAAGTTTATAAATAAAATCCTCAATTATTAATGAAAATACCATCAACAAGTTTAAATGAAAACCAACATGTTCAGCGGAAGCAAATAATAAACCAAAGTTAAACTGTTTAAAACCAATGTATAGTATCAAGAATCCAATCGCATAAATCCTTCCAATCGACCCATGACCACTCCAGCTACTCCAAACATAAACATAACTAATCCTTCAATCACCACTTATAATTATCACCATATTTCCTGTTTAGTTCGGCCCAACATTTCCCCAACCCATTTGTTACTCTTAATGCTCCTCCCGGCCCATTTATATGTGTGGGTAACGGGCCAGACCCGAGGCCCAGACTTGACCGGCCCAGCTGTGTTGCTGTGCGATTTCACACAACAATTGGCCCATGTGTACAACCCAATCCGATTACCAAGCCCAACCCAGTTATTAATCATCAAGCCCAAACTAATAGATCAATTTATGTGCGTGTGTGTGTACAACAGTTGTATGCGGCCCAAGTACATAACCCAATTTAACAAATATGTATATCAACATCAGCTAATTTTCTTCATTGTTTGCAAATGTCACAGTTCATCAAATCAATAATCAGTTTATTAACCTAATCACCCTCTCAAATCTCAATCTCATATAAATCAAATAACATGGAAATTCTAAAATCAAAATAACAATTCATCAACATGCTCCTAATAATACAATCTGATCACACATAGTTTACACAATTCGGTCATATATTGTTTGTTTCATTGAGTGTTTTAACCACCTTAATTACCAATTAATTAGTAATATGAATCCATCAACAGCATCACTCATCACAACTTATGCACATAATTCATATTGTTAATATTGTGGCTCTAGCATGAAGAAATCCTGATTTGTTTATAGTTACAAACATTACAATTCAACACATATTCATGAATCTCAATACAACCAACTAATATAAATCATATGTTGGAAAACATACCGATCCAAGAACTATAGGCAGAGGAGAAGGTGACGAGGGGGGTCTGCCGTCGCAAGATTGAGAGAGGGGATAGAGTTTGTTTGAGTGAATTAGGGATTATGCAAAGTTTACAAAGGATTGTGTCCCACGCATAAGAGTTTTACGTATACATAAAGGAGGGGGTGTTGGGCCGATCTGTTTAAAGGAGGGAGTGGGCCGAGAAGTATAAGCACAAGTGAATTGATCAAACACAAGAGAATTGGGCTGGGTATTTGCGGCCCACATGCATAGTTATGTAACATTTAACAAGGTTCACATTTAACAAGGTTAACATTTAACAAGGTTAACATGCACGTTTAGGTTTAAGCTTAACGAAGTGGTACAAGTACAGAATATTCAACGCACCCGAGAGGGATAAATAGAAGTTAAGATCACGAAATAAAACATCACTAACCTTGAGAGTTCGGGTTGTCACATCATCCCCAACTTGAAAGAAATTTCGTCCCGAAATTTGACAAGTAAGCACAGAGGAGTGAAGTGAGAAATCAATATTGTTGCTGGTTTTCCTCAGGTGCCACATCATCCCCAACTTGAAGAGGAATTTCGTCCCGAAATTCACCAGTATTACCAGAATTAGATTTGTTATCAGGAAAAAGTTGAGGATATTTGAGCTTCATCTGATCCTCACGCTCCCACGTGAACTCCGGTCCACGTCTTGAGTTCCAACGAACTCTCACAATCGGAATACGACTATGTTTACGCACCTTGACCTCCCGATCCATGATCTCTATAGGTTCTTCAACAAACTGTAACTTGTCGTCAATCTTGAGCTCTTGAAACGGCACAATCAGTGTTTCATCCGACAAACACTTCTTCAATTGCGAAACATGAAAGACATCGTGAACATTACCCAACTCAGCAGGTAACTCAAGCTTGTAAGCCATCTTACCGATCCGCTCCAGGATTCTAAATGGCCCAACGTAACGCGGATTAAGCTTCCCACGTTTCCCAAAGCGTACGACACCCTTCCATGGAGAAACTTTCAACATAACTCGATCACCTATAGCGAACTCTAACGGATTCCTACGCTCATCAGCGTAGTTTTTCTGACGATCACGTGCTGCTGCCATACGATTTCTGATCTGAACAATCTTTTCTGAAGTTTCGAGCACAAGCTCAGGACCCGTAATCTGGTTGTCACCCACCTTAGCCCAACAAAGAGGAGAACGGCACTTTCACCCGTACAGTGCCTCGAATGGAGCTGCCTGAATACTAGTGTGGTAGCTGTTGTTGTAGGAGAACTCTATCAACGGCAAATGTTTCTCCCACCCTTTCCCAAAATCAATCATACAGGCACGTAGCATGTCTTCAAGTGTCTGAATAGTGCGCTCACTCTGACCATCCGTCTGTGGGTGATAAGCAGTACTCATATCGAGACGTGAACCGAACGATTTATGCATTGACTGCCATAAATCAGAAATGAAACGCGGGTCTCGATCTGAGATGATAGAAGTTGGCACCCCGTGCCTAGAAACCACTTCCTTAAGATAAACTGCTGCAAGCTGTGAGAACTTATATGTTTCCTTGATCGCTAGAAAATGCGCTGATTTAGTGAGACGATCAACGATCACCCAAATCGTATCATTTCCAGCCTGAGTTCTCGGTAGTCCTGTGACGAAATCCATAGCAATCTGCTCCCATTTCCACGTGGGTATCTCTGGCTGCTGAAGTAGACCCGAGGGTTTCTGATACTCCACCTTGACTTTAGCACAAGTCAAACACTTACTCACGTATGTCGCTATATGAGCCTTCATCTTTGGCCACCAATACATAACCCTGAGGTCCTGATACATTTTTTCTGAACCCGGGTGAACAGAATACCGAGACTTGTGCGCTTCGTCCATCACAAGCTCTCGAAGATTACCATATAGAGGAATACATACCCGCTCCATAAAGTAATGAATGCCGTCAGATCTCTCCACAAGTCGCTTTTCCATGCCCCGCAAGTATTCACCCTTGATGTTCTCTTCCTTCAATGCCTCGATCTGAGCGGAACGAATCTGAGCAGGTAAACCAGAATGAATAGTAAGCTGCAGAGCGCGAACACGCTTAGGCTTCGTCTCCTTTCGGCTAAGTGCATCAGCTACAACGTTAGCCTTACCCGGATGATACTTGATGGCACACTCGTAATCGTTTAACAGTTCTATCCAACGACGCTGTCGCATATTCAATTCCTTCTGGTCGAAGATATGCTGGAGGCTCCTGTGATCGGTGTAGATAGTGCATTAGGTACCGTACAGATAATGCCTCCAAATCTTCAACACAAATACCACAGCTCCTAACTCCAAGTCGTGAGTCGTATAATTCTTCTCGTGTACCTTCAACTGTCGAGAAGCTTAAGTTATCACTTTCTCGCGTTGCATCAACACGCAACCGAGACCCTGAATCGATGCATCACAATAAACCACAAAATCCTCGGTACCCTCAGGTAGAGACAAGATCGGTGCGCTACATAGTTTCTTCTTCAAGAGCTGGAAAGCATCCTCCTGCTTCGTTCCCCAAGAATAAACAACGTTCTTCTGTGTCAAGGAGGTGAGAGGTTGAGCGATCTTCGAGAAATCCTGAATAAACCGACGATAGTACCCTGCAAGACCAAGAAATTGTCGCACCTCCGAAGGATTCTTCGGTGCCGGCCAATTCCTAATAGCATCGATCTTAGCAGGATCGACGTGTATCCCCTTTTCGTTAACTATATGCCCAAGAAAGTGTACTTCTCGAATCCAGAAATCACACTTAGAAAACTTCGCGTAAAGCTGCTCCTTCCTCAGGAGCTCCAAGATAAGACGTAGATGTCGCTCGTGGTCCTCCTTGCTCTTGGAGTAGATCAAGATGTCGTCGATGAAAATAATAACAAAGTCGTCGAGATACGGTTTGCACACGCGGTTCATGAGATCCATGAAGACCGCTGGTGCGTTAGTCATCCCAAACGGCATAACCAAAAACTCATAGTGGCCATACCGCGTTCGAAAAGCCGTTCTGGGAACATCCTCCTCGCGGACTCGTACCTGATGATAAACCGACCTTAAGTCGATCTTGGAATAAAACTTGACCCTTGCAACTGGTCAAACAGATCGTCGATACGTGGTACAGGATAACGGTTCTTGACCGTCACCTTGTTGAGCTCACGATAATCTATACACATCTGAAAGGACCCATCCTTCTTTTTCACAAACAGTACTGGGCTCCCCAAGGTGAAGAGCTGGGTCGGATAAAACCTCTATCCAACAGCTCTTGGAGTTGGTTTGACAACTCCTGTAACTCTCCTGGCATAAGACGATAAGGAGCACGAGCAATCGGGGCTGCTCCTAGCGCGAGGTCAATCTGAAATTCCACCTGACGATGTGGATGTAAACCAGGGAGTTCTTCAGGAAATACATCAGGAAAGTCACGAACAACTGGAAGGTCCTCGATCCTTCTCTCATCAGACTTTGAATTGGTAACAAGAGCTAAAATAGCAGGGTAGCCCTTACGCAGACACTTCTGAGCCTTCATTGCTGAAATAATGCTAACCGTGGCACCACTATGATGACCCGGAACCGATAAGGATTCTCCACTGGGGAGAGGAATGCGCACGATTTTCTCCTTGCAGAGAATTTCTGCCTGGTGCTTGGACAACCAGTCCATGCCAATAACCACATTAAAACTTCCAAGAGTAACAGGGAGTAGGTCAATGTCGAACACTTGACCCATGAGATCGAGTTTGCACCCAATGAGAACATGTGAAGCTTCGATTGTTTTACCATCAGCTAGTTCTACTATATGTTTAGTTACAAGAGGTGTAGGACTCAATCCTAACTGACGACTGAACCCCAAAGATACATAACTCCAATCGGAACCAGAGTCAAATAAAACAGAAGCAAATATATCGTTTATCGAAAACATACCAGTCACTACATTGCCATCGTTCCTAGCCTCCCCAGCTCCAATAGTAAACATTCGCCCACGCGCACCATTTCCCCCATTGTTCCCATTGTTGTTCCCAGTGTTATTATTATTACCCGCGTTCTGATTCAGCTGAGGGCACTCCCGCTTGAAATGGCCCTCGTCACCACACTGAAAACAACCCTTGCGATTACCCTGATTTTGCTGAGGTTGCTGTCTATCCTGCTGCTGTGGCTGCTGCTGCTGTCTCGGAAGTGGGGCCCTGCAATCCTTGGCCACATGACCCACTTTGTTGCACCTGTGACAAACTCGGGTGCACGGCCCACGATGATGATAGTTACACTTGTTACACTTTGGATGCTTCCCCGCGTAAGTACTCTGACTCGAAGTGTTGCCCTGGTTCTGATTCACCGAAGACGACTGGTTGAAACTACGATTGCTACCGGTGTCTGGTCTCTTCTGTGACTGTATCGAATTGGACGCTTGTTGTCAGTGGCGGGGGTAGCAGCTGTAGTAGCAGCAGTAGTAGAAGAAACACGTGGTGGTAGCGCCCCGCGCTCCACCTCCTGGTCAGTGATCTTGTGAGCTAAGCGAATGATCTGAGGTAGATTGTTAAGGTTTGCAGCAGTAACATAACTTTTCACAGCTGGTGCCAGGCCCTTGAGGTACAACTCAATCCTTCGAGGTGGAGGTCGAGATAGGTTAGGACATAAGGTTGCTAGCTCATGAGACCTCTTCGTGTATGCCTCGATCTTCGACCCCACCATCTTCAATTCATAATACTCGTTCTCAAGCTTCTGGATCTCATCACGAGGACAGTACTCCTCTCGCATCAGCTCCTTAAACTCATCCCAAGTAGTGGCATTCGCCATCTCAATACCCAACATCTGAACCTGGGCATTCCACCAAGTCAAGGCACCGTCCTCGAGCGTGCCTGAAGCATACTTCACCCGGTCCCCCACGGGACAGTTGCACATAGCAAACACAGATTCGGCCTTCTCAAACCAACGCAAGAGTGCCACAGCCCCTTCAGTCTCACTGAAGATCTGTGGCTTACAATCCATGAAGGTTTTGAACGTACAAGCAGGTGGATTGTTTTGATTCGTAGGTTGACCTAAAACATAAGAACGTACAACACACAAGTAAGATTCGAGTATACGACACAAGGATAGAAAGTAATTGGCACATATCGTACCAGCCTGGTAAGCCGCTAGGGCTTCAACCACGTGAGTGTTGATCAAGTTGGTTAGTTCGGCCTGAGTCATAGCAATGTGGCCACGTCCACCACCGCGGCCTCCTCCACGTCCACTCATGATTCTATACAAGAAAAAGGAAGGATTTAAAATGCAAGTTCGAGCAAGAGTCAAGCATTACTATGACCTCCATAGACTACTGAGTTTTATCATGACATCAATTAACAGAGCGGAACCCCTCTCACACTCGTTAAGCCTTACTGGGACTCACATGCACCCCACATTATTATTATGTGTGCACCCATAATAATAAGGCAATTTGCATGCTTATCTCAGTGCCTCTTAACTCGCGCTAAAAGATTCCCCGAATTCGAGCGATAAGACAGAGGACACCACAACATAGATCATGAAAGTTCAAGAAGAGTCGCACTCTTAAAACACGTAACATGGGTTGATAACATATAACTCATACTGTAGTGCCAAGTGTGTATTCACGTGTAATGTCATACATAAGTGTATGCTAGATATACTACGCAATAGTAAACAAGAAACGAACCTTGCAGTCTAGAGCTGAGTGTCATGGTCGATTTCGGATCTGTTCGGTTATAGTCTGGTTTTTATAAAAACATTTTAAAACCAAGTTCACTATAACCAGTGGCTCTGATACCAAACTGTCACACCCCCAAAATACCACCTAGGGAATGTCCCTGCTAGGCGTGTGACGTACCAATAACGAGCCACTAATTACATTGAACCCATACAAGTTTATAAATAAAATCCTCAATTATTAATGAAAATACCATCAACAAGTTTAAATGAAAACCAACATGTTCAGCGGAAGCAAATAATAAACCAAAGTTAAACTGTTTAAAACCAATGTATAGTATCAAGAATCCAATCGCATAAATCCCTCCAATCGACCCATGACCACTCCAGCTACTCCAAACATAAACATAACTAATCCTTCAATCACCACTTATAATTATCACCATATTTCATGTTTAGTTCAGCCCAACATTTCCCCAACCCACTTGTTACTCTTAATGCTCCTCCCGACCCATTTATATGTGTGGGTAACAGGCCGGACCCGAGGCCCAGACTTGACCGGCCCAGCTGTGTTGCTGTGCGATTTCACACAACAATTGGCCCATGTGTACAGCCCAATCCGATTACCAAGCCCAGCCCAGTTATTAATCATCAAGCCCAAACTAATAGATCAATTTATGTGCGTGTGTGTGTCCAACAGTTGTATGCGGCCCAAGTACATAACCCAATTTAACAAATATGTATATCAACATCAGCTAATTTTCTTCATTGTTTGCAAATGTCACAATTCATCAAATCAATAATCAGTTTATTAACCTAATCACCCTCTCAAATCTCAATCTCATATAAATCAAATAACATGGAAATTTTAAAATCAAAATAACAATTCATCAACATGCTCCTAATAATACAATCTGATCACACATAGTTTACACAATTCGGTCATATATTGTTTGTTTCATTGAGTGTTTTAACCACCTTAATTACCAATTAATCAGTAATATGAATCCATCAACAGCATCACTCATCACAACTTATGCACATAATTCATATTGTTAATATTGTGGCTCTAGCATGAAGAAATCCTGATTTGTTTATAGTTACAAACATTACAATCTAACACATATTCATGAATCTCAATACAACCAACTAATATAAATCATATGTTGGAAAACATACCGATCCAAGAACTATAGGCAGAGGAGAAGGTCACGAGGGGGGGGGGGGTCTGCCGTCGCAAGATTGAGAGAGGGGATAGAGTTTGTTTGAGTGAATTAGGGATTATGCAAAGTTTACAAAGGATTGTGTCCCACGCATAAGAGTTTTACGTATACATAAAGGAGGGGATGTTGGGCCGATCTGTTTAAAGGAGGGAGTGGGCCGAGAAGTATAAGCACAAGTGAATTGATCAAACACAAGAGAATTGGGCTGGGTATTTGCGGCCCATATGCATAGTTATGTAACATTTAACAAGGTTCACATTTAACCAGGTTAACATTTAACAAGGTTAACATTTAACAAGGTTAACATTTAACAAGGTTAACATTTAACAAGGTTAACATGCACGTTTAGGTTTAAGCTTAACGAAGCGGTACAAGTACAGAATATTCAACGCACCCGAGAGGGATAAATAGAAGTTAAGATCACGAAATAAAACATCACTAACCTTGAGAGTTCGGGTTGTCACATTGTAACCAAATACAAATCGGCAGCTGAGATTGTTAACAGTTAATATCGTTCTTTTTGTGTTTCTTTTATGCTAATTGTTGTGATTCCGTGGCTTATGTGTTAAGAAAGTTAAAGAGTTTTGTTCAGAATGTGTTGTTTTTGGATTGTGAAAATATTTGCAGTGTGACAGAGGGAATTGGGGTTTATAATCTATTTTGATAGTAGAAAATAAAAATCTTTAAACTACTGTGCAAACAGAAGATTAACTATTTTTGTTTATTTTGCTATATTTGGTGAACATGATGAAAGCATATAAAATGTACCACTTTTCTTTTTTGGAGTGTGACAGAGAGATTGTGCTACAATTCTAAGCTTATTCTAAGTTTAGGGAAAAAAGTCTTTTTTTTTGTTTATGATTTTCATGTTATGCGTAAAAAAGAAAAATCTTGTAAGTTATAGTTTTTTATGCATAAAAAGAGAAAAATCTTGTAAGTTATAGTTTTTTTTTTCGGTTGAACCGGCGAATTTGTTTACGTTTGGTACGTTGTGTTAATTTTTTTTTGATGGGCAAAGCAAACCTTTGGCTAATTTGTTGTTGTATTGTTTGTGTGTTTGTATCTAAGCTATTAGATACAATTAGAGTTTGTAGTTTGTTGGTTTGTATGGCTAATGAACCAGGTCCGTTCAACCAGAGAATGATTGGTAAGAGTTCCATAGTCTCAGCTATGGCTCAATAGAGGATTATTAGTTGAAAGACAAATAATTCTTCTTTCTTTGGTTCTGGTCATGGTGAAATTTTATTGCTATTTTATAAGAGATTTATCTTATAATCCTAGGTATTAGAAAAAACCCTGTCAGTTTACCATATTATTTGAATTATTCTATAGACAGACACATGGAATTAGTCGAATAAGCATACAGATTCATTGATGCTACTCTCCTTTTTATTTCCGAAACCCTAACAAGTTTAATAACTTCAGGCATGAGACGGAGTCAAAGAAACTATATTTATCAGTTCACAAGATCAATGACCTACTTGAGTTTCTCAAGAAGCAACTGGAATAATGCCACCGTATTAAAGGTACGGTATCATCATTTTATATAAAATTTATAAATATTTTTGATGACTATGTTCCTGTTTGATTGATGCTGGTCCAGATTAACTAAAACGATAGTGATTAACAAGTTTAATAACTTCAGGCATGAGACGGAGTCAAAGAAACTATCTTTCTCAGTTCACAAGATCAATGACCTACTTGAGTTTCTCAAGAAGCAACTGGAAGAATGCCACCGTATTAAAGGTACGGTATCATCATTTTATATAAAATTTTATAAATATTTTTGATGACTATATTCCTGTTTGATTGATGCAGGAGAGAGGAAGGAGATGGATTTCAGAAACTCATTTACTCAGCTTTATGATACGTTTCATATCGACAACATGAAAATCCTCAAGCTCTTGGTTAATCTCAGGGATGACCCGCTGCCACTTTTCGATGGGTCTACTAAAAAAATGGTAGGAAGGCTTTATTTACATTATTAGTTATGTTTGATGTTTGATTCGGTGAGTTATCAAATTATTTATTTTTTACATTATTTGTTACTGGTTTATATGTAGTTTCAAAATGTCGAGTTTGGTTATTGTATTGTTCTTGAAATAGGTTATTATATCATAAACATTATTGTAATGAAACTGAATGTGTATTTATATCAAACTTATAGCTATTCGCATGCAAAGCTGAAGCGTTATTGAAGCTCCATCAGTTGGATGATGCAGAGTCGTTTATCCAACACCAGAGAGTGTTTTAAAATGGTGGTGTTGTAACTTGTAACACAATATGATTAAAAAGGTTATTTATAATCTGTCTTTTTATTAACCCATGATGTTTTTATTTCAAATAAATAGGAGCTCAGAGGAATCATAAAAGGTTCTGGCTACATGTGTGGTTGTCAATCATGTAATCATACTAAGGTAAGCTATTCTTCACTCTCTGTGTAATTTCATACATTGAAATAGTTTTTAACTACATTAAATATATTTTTTTCGGGCTAGGCACTGAATGCTTACGAGTTTGAACGTCACGCTGGTTGCAAAACAAAGCACCCAAACAATCGCTTATATTTTGAGAGCAGGAAAACAATATATCAAATAGTACAGGAGTTGAGAAGCACACCCGAGAGTTTATTGTTTGATGTGATCCAAACCATAACTGTTCCCGATCAATCAAAAAGCATTTCGTAGTTGGAAAGGTAAGTTTAATTTTACATCGAGTAGACGATTATGATTAAGATCTGATGTTATTTGTTTTCATTCTTCAGAGTCTTTTCAAGCGGCTACTCGTGAACTTCAACAGATTTATGGGAAGGATAAATTGAATATATAGCTATAGTTGGCATCTTAGGCTTCAGGGGTGCATGCAGAAACAATTTTTAAGTAAAAAACCGCTTGAAATGTACACTAAATGTACACGTTTATACACCGTACGTGTGCAAAACTCCCGCTGCATTTCTGTTTGGTGCTTAACTCTAAAATGCTTCGCTAACTATGGTTTACTACTTTCTAACAGGTTGTGTTGTAAAGCAACACGGAAAAAAGAAGAGAATGAGGATTCCCCCTTTTCTCTTAAACCCATTGAAGCTGAGTTTTGAAGCAATTTGTGAGTATGCTTATGCATTTCTATTTAGATTTCGGGTTTATATTAATTTCATTTCTATTGTCGGTGGGTTCTTTGAGGTGAAAAGTGAGTGTTATTGTTCTATAATTTCTTATTTGACTTCTTTAGTCAATCCTTTTAAAATAATTTGACCTTTTTTTATTTTATGATGTTTTTTTTTGGTTTATTTGAAAATCAAAATAATCAAAGAAATAGTCTTATATACTTGATTTAAGGTAACAAAATGAGGAAGCCAACCTACTTTTGACTATAATGAAGTAACTCAATATTGTTTCTTAATTTTGACTTTGTATGCAGTTGACCATCTTGGTGAATTTGATAAAGTCAGTATGAATAGAGGTGTACTTAATGGTGCATGTTCATCATGATAATCTGAAAAAAAGGTTCAAAAGTACACACCAGTGGACTTCTTTTGACTCATGTTGGGTAACATTGATGCAAGAAATTAAAAATACAATGGAACAAGGTGATCATATTGTCGCAGGTAATAATAATGAACTAATCATCCTTTTGTCATATTTTTATTGTGATTTAGCGTTTTAGCATGATTTTTTTTTTTGTGAATTTTTAAGCTTTTATTACTCATAATATGTACGCATGCCATATGTTTGATAAAATGCTTTTGTAAAAAAAAAAAACCCTAAAGATTTGATGAAGTTTGGTGCTAATTATAAGTATATATTCCATACCATGTGAAAAAAAGAATAGTGTTTGTTTACTAATCACCATCTCCTCGATAGTATTTATAGTCCACACGCTAACACACATATGCAGAGTGATCAATGAAAAATCATTACTAATGTCACAAATGACCCTCGAGAAAAGATTCAGGCAGTTAGTTGTTTTTGTTGCGTCGACACTTATGGAAAACGGCGGTGTCCCACAATCTGCAGCACCAGAGAGTGTTTTAAAAGAAGGTATCCAGGTTATCAGTTGTGGGTATGAAGACAAAACCGACTGGGGCAGTGAGGTTCGTTTTCGTTTTGGTTTCAACTTTTTAAACCTTTTAAGCTTATTTGGATTTTTGAACAGTATCTAATCAGTTGAGTATTGACAGATTGGGTGGATTTACGGTTCTTTTCTTTAAGTATAGATTTCTGAATCTATTGGTACCGGTAGCCCTACATGTACTCCGACACCAGTTCATCGGTTGTTCGTCTCAGTATAGGTTCAATTCTCACATCTCTCGCTTTTCAGTTCACAATTCTACTTGAAGTTTGGCCAATATTGTTTTTTTATAGACAAAATATGGCCATAGATTCGAGTGATTTTTCTGAGCCCACTCCATCTTAGTTTACTCCCAAAAGGTACACTTTTTATGTTTCTTTTAATATTTTCCGCTTTTAGTTTTTTTCCCAGTTTCAGTTAGGGTCTTATATTTGTTGTTCAAATTTAGAGCATAATTTGATATAAATCGATGACTGTAATTATGAGTTTATATGTGATTATTTGTTCAATAATCATGTTTTTGGGAAATCGAGCAGTGGATTTAAGAATAATGCCAATAAAAACTCAAGATGAAGAGCAAAATAGTGAAGATAGAGTGAGGATTGTTACTCAATCGACTGGTTATATGCAGCCTTGGTGGCATAGGATTAAAGATGGAGTGAGCAAAACAGTATTCGTTGGCTCAGATCTCTACCTCAACAAGAACAATGCCATACGGACTTTAAAAGTATCATGGCATCGTTATAGTGATATTCATCTTGGAATTCTATGTTCGGATTCGATTTTCAGGTCTAAACTCTAAACCAACAGTTTGGTTCAGTTTTCAGGTCTCACTGATATTTTCATTTAATTATAATTTATGACCGTTATTGTAGGCTTTATGATATGTCCTCAGCTATTGAGCAACCAGAGCAAGAGTATTATCTACAGCCAGTTGCACGTGGTAGATCAAGGAATGCTTCATCATTATGCCCTGTTGACTTATTATAACACGTAGGTATAAAACTTACTCATTTTATATTTGAACCAAAGTTCAATTAGAAATGCTTGAATAAGAGAAAGTTGGCAAGAGAGTATGCATGTGTATGGGAGAATTAGATTAACCAACAAAAAGAGAAAATAAAGGGGAATTGTTATCTTACGATGAGTAGTTTAAAGGTTTTACCACTTTTGAAGTATATATGTTCAAAGTTAACATCTAAATTGCTTATAATATCAGTGACCGAGTAGGTGAAAAAGGAATTTGGGCAGGTCAAACCGCTTATGCGTTGGGTTGTATGATCCTTTGGAAGAAGAAGATGAGGTAATTTGTTCTCTTCATGATTCTTTTGTGTATATACTCTGTTGATACTCTCGATTAGGGTTTTTGCTAATTACTTGCTATTTTTAACCTTTATGCGGATTACCAGTTAATTATATTTGTTGTGAACAGATGTTAGAAAGTAAAACAGTGGTTGATACATCTGTTGACTTTGGTCAACAGATGAATGAAAACAGATGTTTGAATCCACTGTTCGTTTAAAACAATGTTTTTTGGATAAAAAGTGAAACCACTGTTTTGGGTTAAAACAGTGTTTTGAATATACTGTTGGGTCAACAGATGTTTGAAATCATTGTTGGGTTAAAACAGTGTTTTGTGGAGAAAACAGTGGTTGAAACCACTGTTTGGTTAAAACGGTGGTTTGAAATCACTGGTGCGTTAAAACAGTGTTTTGTGGAGAAAACAAATGTTTGAAACCACTGTTGAGTTAAAATAGTGGTTTCACTTTGGTCAAACAGACTTTTGAACAACTAAAAGAGTGGTTTACTCTTTTAAACAGAGTTTTTCCTTTTGGTCATCTTTGAACAATCTTGTACTGATTTTAAACAACATTTTGAAATTTTTAGAAACAACATGTTAATGTTTTTATTGATAAGATTGGAAATAAGGTACCGAAGAAGTATAATATAAATGATTTTGTGTATTATTATATAAGAACGTTCTGCACTGGCACATTGTAGATCATCAATCTTTCCCGTTGGAAATACTTTCATTCCAAAAACTGTGGAAAGTTGCTTATTCAAGACCAGAACGCTATACAATGGCGGCTGCAGCCGAAATTGTGAGGCAAGTAAATTATAATTTTGATTTCCATATATCAGAGTATCTATTACTCAAAAGTGCATTTCTTTAATTTTGTTATATTGTACAGTTATAATCAAAGAAGGGGAATTAATGTGCTTGTTGAGCTTGATTTTCCTGGACATGCTTGATCCTAGTAATTCTTATATCATTTATATGTTCGTCAAGGTTTTATAAAGATTATATATCGGATTTGATTACTAATTACTGGATTTCACACAGTAGTTAGTTAATTCGCATTAAGTAATTGCTATTCTGCTAATTTGTACTAATCACTGGATTACATATAGTAGTTAGTTAATTTGCATTAAGTAACCGCAATTATGTTAATTTGTAACAAAAATTGCATTCAGTATATCGGATTCAATCACTAATCACTTGATTACACATAGTAGTTAGTTAATTTCATCTGATTATACTTGAATTGTTTGATTGAATATTAGGTACATAGCACCAAAGCTGGTTCCAGGTCAATATGGTGGACTTAGCTGGGAAGGTGAATTTGCCTCTACTGACTCGGTCACAGAAAAGATCATCAAGCCTTCAACTAAACACACCATTGAGATCGCTGCTCTTGAGGTACTATTCAATGATTTTTTTGATCCTATCTAGGTTATTTTATATGAGAATTTCGTTAGATAACATACAAGATATGATTTTTGATCGATTTATTGATTTTTTTTATAAATTTTTTTTTGATGTGGTTGTGGAAACTAATTTTTGGACGAATTTTCTTAAATGACATACAAGTTATGATTTTTATTAAATGATTTCGATCATATCTTGGTTTTTATGTAATCTTTTAAACGTAGGCTTACATTCAATGTTTACGATGTACCCGCGTCCATCGAATGGGTGTCCACCTAGTACTCTATAATAAAATAAACCTATGGATGACACGTGTCATTCATTAGAGCTATTTAATTTTTTGTTTTCCCGCCTAAAATATGTTTTATCATTATCCCTATTTAATTTATCAAATTCAAATAAACATGATAATTATCAATCCGTTTGATTCAAGATAAAGATTTAATATATTACATATGAAAATCATCAGTAATTAGCCAAGGTGATTTCATCATAAGAAAACTATTTTTCTTTTATTTTTTATTATGTAGGCCATCATTAAAAATCGGTCATTCATGACCAAAGAATTTAAAAATTTTTTTTTCTCCATTTTGAATGTCGAATAGAATTCTTATACTTTTCTAATAAAATGTTATCCTCAAATTTAAATTGTTAAATTAAGATATTTTCTAAATAAACCAAATTATTATTTTTTACCCGAAAACCAAACTTTGTATTAATATATTATTGATTTTTATTTTCATTAATTAAAAAATATTATATTGATTTTATTTCTTAATTTATAAATCAAATTGTATATAACTTTTAATATTATTCGTTATATAAAATTAAATTTATTCAACCCATGTAATACACGAGGTTTTTTTTAGATTTATTTTTTTATTATTTAATACAAAATTAAATTTATTCAACACGTGTAATACACAAGGTCTTTTTAAGATATAACTTTTTTTGTTATTTGCTATGTAAAATTACATTTATTTAACCTGCATAATAGACGGGGTTCTTAAAGAATAACCTTTTTATTAATTAATTAATATATAAAATTACAATTATTCAACTCGTGTAATACACAACGGTTTTTAAAGATATATATTATTTTATTATTTAGTATATGAAATTATATTTATTCAACACGTGTAATACACGGGGTTCTAACCTAGTGTTATATACATATAACACTCTAATCATCAAAATATCATATTTACCCAATTTAACTTATTTAATTTAATTAAAAAATTTCGGTATGATCATTTAATTATCCTTATTTTAGTTAAAAACTTTAGTAATTTATATTTGATAAACAAGTAACTAGTTGTGTCACGTGTTGCCAATGATCTCTAGATCAAGTGGTGGAGGGCTTGCATTTCTCTTGAGAGATGCAGATTCGACTCCCACTTTGTGCAGAGTGAGGCACTGGTGGGCGATGAATTGGTGGTGGACTCGGGTTACTCTCGGAGTACTCCGTTTGTCCAGTGGGTGCCCCGAGAGTGCTCGGGATTGAGTTTGTTGACCGTTCAAAAAAAAAAGTTGTGTCACGTGTTACAAAGTGAGCTAGAATCCATTACTACCTACTTAATAATTTCTTTATTAAACTCATAATACACGGGTTTCTAACCTACTAAATTATAAATTAATCAATTAATAACAAATATTATTATATCATCTCGGTCTCCGTTATAATGAGGGTCATTGCCTAAAATATTAAAACAATTGCAAAAGACCTTTCCCCCCTATGTGACATGAGTTGCTTTGACATGGAGAATACTGAATAAAGTCATATAATTTAAACATAAATCTCAAATTTCAGCGATCCATTCTATAATGCTCTGGTGATAAAATTCTTTACCCGTTTTACTAATAATCTTTATTATATTCATTTTGATGTGAACGTGTTTAGTTTACTGGAAGAGTTAATGTAAATATTAATCATACTTTTACCCGTTTGGCTTATTATTATTCGTTTGGTATCACTCGTTGGAATCATCTTAGGCTGTCAAACATAAGATCCAACCTTACTTACATTCGAATATCTTGCTTGAATTTTACAAAACAAACTTGTAGCCTAATTATAACAATGAGTTAGTGGTATAAAAAACAAACGATACAAGGGTTGAACTCATGACCTCTTGTTGGTAAAGAGAGGGATTTACCAATACACCAGTTTTCCTATTATTCTATGGTGTCCACCTAATTGTATTTATGGGGTCCTTTTACAATTTAATATACCGAATCTGCTAAATTTTTTAAAAACATTGGGGTCCGGATACCCCGACCCACTCTATGTGAGTCCGCCCCTGATTAAACATATCTTAACTATTGATATTTCTTCACTTTAAAAGTTATGTTTTATATTTCACAATATTTTATTTGAAATCCTATCTTACTAACATGTTTTTCTTCAGTTCAAATTGAGTAAATTACGATTTTGACCGCTGTGGTTATATCACTTTTACCCTTTGTTAGGGCATTGGTTTTAAATAGTCTGGATCATGTATCCTTAGATTTAGCCTGGATCTTATCCTTAGCGGATGGTGCAGGAAGCCTAAGAATCAAGGATCCTTATTATTTCCTATGTTATCTAACAATTGTTCTCTATGTTTCTAATGTTTATTCGCAGGTAATGGGCGACGTGGACTTAATCAATGCTGGAATTTCGGTGAATATGCTTCAAATAAGCATGTGCATGAAGAAGGGTAGCCGTTATGGACGAATGTGCGGGACTTGCACTTTTTTCGTGTTGTTAGTCGGCTAGGATTTTCTAAATATGTCAAGGGGTATTGAGCTCAATTAGAGATATACGCACACTGCTCTCGCATACACTCGTTCATACTCGAAACTGATCTCAAGCACAAACACTAGAATTCACTTGTATCGAGCTCAATATCATCTGATGTTGTATTGAATTGTTATTTGGTTGCTCAATGGAATTGGTGATCGGTAGTTTCCATCACCCGAGGTTTTTTATGCCGGAGATCTTCTAAAGATCAAGGGCTTTTCCCTCGTATAAATCACGGTGTTCATTGTTATTTTCACTTTACAGTCGTTTACATTGTTGTTTATAACAACCTTCCTAAAACCATTAACGTGACCATAAAACATTCCTATATACCCCTTACGCGAGAAACGGACCCAGAATACCCTTATATTTATAAAAAAAACAAGAAAAACAAAAATTGGGAGTCGCTCGCGGGGCACGACCCCCGTTAGCTCCGTGTGTCGCGGGCCGTGACTGGCTTGGATTGTCGGTCAAGGCATAGCGCCACGTGGCTAGTGACTCGGCAAGGCTAGGCCAATGACTGGCCAAAGCTATATTCGACACGCGTCTTCTCGCGGGCCGCGAAGGCCGTGGCCAAAGGCGTCGCGGGGCGCGACTCGCTGTCCAATCAGCACTATAAATAGAGGCTTCAGGCCTCATTTCAAACCGTTCATTTCCAAAATCTCTCTCTAACTCTCTGATAGTATGAACTCTCGGGAAATAATACCCTATAAAGCGAAGCTCTGCCTTGTTGTAAGTATTATAACCCTGCTGTTACCCTACACGATCGATTTAGGGCTCCGTAACGCATGTCAAGGCTCTGCCTGACTTAGTCGTTGGAGTTCTGTCTCGTGTTAGACCCGATTGATCTAGGATTCCGTAATGCATGTCAAGGCTCTACCTGACTCAGTCATTGGAGTTCTGTCTCGAGTTGTACGGTTAATGTGATTTGTGTTATTTTACTAACACGTGTGCATTGTTTAATTTTAATAGATAATAACCAGGAGAATCACCAGGAAGCTATACTAGTATCACCTAAGTCAACAATGTAAGTATATTCACTTTGCCTCACTATTTGTGAGTACCTTTTCTTTTTGTGAGTCAAAATGCTTTACCAAAACCTCAAATGTTTTCAAATACAATTATAGTGATTAAGTCTTTGTAATTCTATAATTGCTGCCAGTATTATGGGGTCTGTATATAGTACTTGATACCCTTCACAATTGGGCACGGGTATCCAATGTGTGATATGACCATAGTCATAGATCCGTCGAGTGACACGTACTGACCGAGTAATTGTGTAGATATAAACATTGTAATTGCCCTTAATACTGTAATGTGTAAACAACTGATGCTTTACCAAATAGAATGTACTTACCAGTATTTCTTGCTGATAAAATGTTTTTAAAACACGTTTCAGGTAACATAATGTGAAAGCCAATAGAAGCCAGCTGGAGAGCACTGAAGGCTTGGAAAAGTGGCTATAAAAGTTACCTAAATAAAAAGGAGTTTTTGTTTTCAATAATTATGGTTTATCCCTACAAATGTCCTGTCAATTGAACTTGGGTTTTACCCCAATGTTTTGTTCTAAAAAGTATGGTGTTTCACTCTGATAAAAATATTTCCTAACTACGGTCCTGATGTATTCCGCTGCCAAATTAATAAACACCGATACCACTGGCTCTAAGTCTCGTGGCACCCGCTCCCGGAGTAGGGGTCAGGGTTGCGACAGAAGGTGGTATCAGAGCTATAGCCACTGGTTTAAGCCAATGAAGTGTTCTGTTGACACTTAAATTCTGTGTTAGGAAATAATTTATGTGATTATGTATTGTTTTGTGTTATTTGATTATTTGTTAGTTTACAGTATGAGTGAGTAGGGTACATCCGACACTTATCATCAATTAGCTAGTTCCCCAAAATATAAAGGGACCTCATCTCAGCCAAATCCCTCAGGATACTCAGCTGATACTAAGGAAGGAATATTTATTTTTAAGGCACAGTCTGAGGAACTGTTTACTACTAAAAAGAGAGGATCGTTTAGTAGAGGAGCACATGAGAGGAGGAAGAGGATGAAGAAATTAAAACAACAAAGAGCGATAGTAAGAGTTAATAAGGAAGTGAATGCACAAACTCAGGAAGCAGGGAATAGACCACCGTGGGAAGAAGAACTAGATAGACAGTTGGCAGATTTCCATATGCTAGCCACTACAGCAGTAGACTCTAACCTAAACCAAATAGCTGAACCGCCACTATTACCCTTATTCCCAGATCAACAAATGCTAGAACCCAACCAGGAGGACCAGTTTCTAATCTCAGACATTGACCCTTATGAGATTCCCAGAATTCCCCCACCAAACCCCATAGCTCAGTACACTGACCTTAACCCTTTAGACCCGTTTTGGAATAGTGACTGGTGGAAGCAGGGTGTAGTAAGAAACCCATACCCTTACGGACACCCCATACCTCGATACCCTGATCCAGTACCAGCACCCATGCCATCTATGAGCCAGGAAAATTTGGAAGAACTTCGCTCATATGGTGACGAATTAGTGGAAGAAGGAGATAGAATCCGTCAAATAGGAGAAAAGCTTATGTGGAAGGATGTCGAGCATGATATACATGATTGGATACACAATACCTAAAATAATACCTAGATGTATCTAGATATATAGATATTGATGCATAACTACTAGTGTGTTTAAATTCTAGTTATAGTTTGTAATTGACGCATATATATGAAAAGAGTAAAAGTCGCAATGTTCGACGTTTTTTCTCAATCTGTTGGTGTGATTGTGTATAAATATTTGTACTAAGTTCTATTCTGTGATAATTAATACCTGATAAATGTTTCCAATTCAGATGGACAACGAAGTAAATCAGGAAAACCAGAATAATGATAATAATGGAAACCAAATAGATAATAGTGCCATCCAACATATAGTAGCACAAGGAATTATAGATGCTATGCCATATATTATCAAGACTGTTAAGGAAGCAGAAAATAAATCTGTAACTGGAAGTAAACGACAACACACTGAACCAAGTCACAGTGTGAACGGAAATCATAGACCCCTTATCCAAGCTCCAATCCCTAAAAGAAGAAGAACTGCTTCTTACGGTTGTTCTTATAAAGAATTCTTGGCTTGCAAACCAATAGAATTCTCAGGCAATGAAGGAGCCATTTCAGCTTTACGCTAAACAGAAAAGACAGAAGCAGTCATAAAGATAAGTAAATGTGCAGATGAAGATAAAATTATGTTTGCTTCTAATCTTTTCAAAAATGCAGCCTTAGAATGGTGGAATACTATTCACCAGTCTAGAGGAAGTGATAGAGTTTATAATATGGAATGGGCTAACTTTAAAGATATAGTCGAAAGAAAATTATGTCCTCCTCATGAAAAGGAAATCGCCAATAAGTTCCTAAATCATAAAATGACTGGAATAGACTGCAAATGTTACACTACCATATTCTTCGAATATGCTAGAATAGTGCCAACCTTAGCCTCACCTGAGCCAGTGTTAATCTCTTGTTATGTTTGGGGATTAATTAGTGAGATTAGACATGTAGTCAAGGCAGCTAGATCGCAAACCATAGAAGAAGTAGTAGAACTAGCCAATACCCTGACAGATGAATTGGTACGTACGCAAGAGGAAAACCAGAGAAAGAACTTAGCTCAAAAGCTTACCCAGGAATTTCGTTTTGGTAATTCCTACCATGGAAAAGGAACAGGTTCTTCTGCACCCTACTGCAAGTTTTGTAAAAAGAAGCACTCAGTAAAGTGTGTTGTGTCCTATAACTTTTTCAAGTACCCAAGACATAAGGAAGAAGATTGTAGAAGAAAGGCTAGTGCCAGGATATGCTACAATTATGGAGAGGCTGGTCACATCAAACCAAACTGTCTGAAACTAGCTCTAACAACAACCAACAAAGCTAAGACAGCTGAAGCACCCAAGAAAAATGCCAGAGCATTCGTTCTGACAGCTGAAGAAGCCAAGATTATTCCAGATGTGATTTCCGGTACGTTCTTAGTTAACAACATTTTTGCCAAGGTATTATTTGACTCTGGTGTAAACCAAAGTTTTATCAATACTTCTTTCTACAAACTTCTCGACCAACCTTTAACCAAACTTCAACAAGATTGTCTAGTAGAGATGGCAAACGGAGAATCCATTAAGATTAGTGAGATGTTGCAGGAAGCAAGAATAGAAATTTTGAATCATAACTTTTCAGCTAACCTTTATCCAATGAATCTAGCCGGATTTGATGTTGTCTTAGGAATGGATTGGTTGGTAGCCAATCGTGCCAGTATTTTATGTGATCAAAAGTCAGTGCAACTAAGTACACCAAGTGGTAAAAAGATCACAATTAAAGGAGATAAGCCAACCAGGTCGACGAAATTCACCTCTGTGATGAAAGCTGCAAGTTATAAAGGAAAAGGAGGAATAGTGTATATGATTTCCATAATCATTAACACTAAAGGAAAAGAATTAAAAGATATTCCTGTAGCAACTAAATTCTCAGATGTTTTTCCATAAGAGTTACCTGGATTACCACTGGATAGAGAGGTTGAATTTAGAATTCACCTAATACCAGGGACATCACCGATTGCTAAGGCACCATATCGATTAGCACCAACGGAAATGCAGGAACTGAAGAAACAGTTGGACGAACTACTTTACAAAGGTTTTATCCACCCTAGTTCATCACCATGGGGAGCACCGGTATTATTTGTCAAAAAGAAGGACGGATCAATGTGTATGTGCATTGATTACCGATAATTGAACAAGGTTACGATTAAGAATCGGTACCCACTACCGAGAATCGATGATCTGTTCGATCAACTTCAAGGAGCTCGATTCTTTTCTAAGATCTATTTACGTTCAGGATATCATCAATTGAAAGTATAGAAAGAGGACATTCCTAAAACTGCTTTCAGAACAAGGTACGGTCATTATGAATTTACCGTTATGCCATTTGGTTTAACCAATGCCCTAGCCACATTTATGGACATGATGAATAGGATATGTAAACCATACCTGGATAAATTTATAATTGTTTTTATAGATGATATTCTAATTTACTCTAAGAGTAAAGAGGAATATGCAGCGCATCTGCATACACTTCTAACATTATTGAGAAAAGAGAAGCTTTATGCTAAATTCTCAAAATGTGAATTCTGGTTACAAGAAGTGCAATTCCTTGGACATCTGGTTAATCATGAAGGAATTCATGTGGATCCCACAAAGATCGAGGCAATTACTAAATGGAAAATCCCTGAGTCGCCAACAGAAGTAAGGAGTTTTCTTGGACTAGCAGGATATTATAGACGGTTTATCCGAGATTTCTCTAGAATAACCATTCCATTAACCAAACTAACCTGCAAATCAGTTAAGTTTGAATGGGGACCAAAACAAGAAGAAGTTTTTAAGATTCTTAATCAAAGGTTAACCAATATACCCATACTCGCACTACCAGAAGGAACTAAAGACTTTATAGTCTATTGTGATGCGTCTAAGTTAGGATATGGATGTGTGTTGATGCAACGTCAAAAGGTTATAGCTTATGCCTCTAGACAACTTAAGAAACATGAAGAGAATTACACAACCCATGATCTAGAGTTAGGAGCTATAATTTTTGCCCTTAAGATTTGGAGACACTATTTATATGGAAGTAAATTTGTTGTCTTCACGGATCATAAGAGTTTAAGATATATTTTTGGGTAAAAGGAATTAAATATGAGACAGAGACGCTGGATGGAGATTCTTAGTGATTATGATTGTGATATCCAGTATCATGCTGGAAAAGCTAATGTAGTAGCTGATGCTTTAAGTCGAAAATATCATGAAAAAACAAAACAAGTACGCTCTCTCAAATTAAATCTGCAAATAGATTTAAATGAGCAAATTAGAGAGCTACAGGAAACAGTAATAAAAAATGATACTGAAAAATTAAAAGGTATGATTAAAGAATTAGAACAAGGAATCGATGGAATTTAGAGATTCCATAAAAAAAGGACCTGGATACCTAAACAAGGAAACCTACGCCACAGAATTCTAGAAGAAGCTCATAAGTCTAAGTATACGATACATCCCGGTAGAGATAAAATGTATCAAGATCTAAGAAAGAATTTCTGGTGGATAGGAATGAAAAAGGATATAACAAACTATGTTGCTAAATGTCTAACTTGTTCTCAAGTTAAAGCTGAATATCAGAAACCTTCAGGGTTATTACAGCAATTAGAAATGCCAATATAGAAATGGGAATTTATAACAATGGACTTTGTTACCAACTTACCCAAGACACGAAAAGGAAATGATACAATCTAGGTGATTGTAGATAGATTGACCAAATCTGCTCATTTCTTACCAATGAAGGAAACTTTCAGTATGGAACAGTTAGCCAAGTTATATGTAAATGAAATAGTTTCATTACATGGAATTCTTTATCTATCGTATCTGATAGAGATAGCCGTTTTACTTCTCATTTTTGGACAAGTTTCCAAAAAGCAATGGGAACCAAGTTAAATCTAAGCACCGCTTATCATCCTCAAACGGACGGACAAAGCGAAAGGACAATACAAACAATGAAAGATATGCTTAGAGCTTGTGTAATTGATTTCGGAGGAAATTGGGACAATCATTGTGACAACTGTCAAAAATCCAGGTATCCGTATAATTAATTAATCTTGATTAATGCTTAATGACTGTGCTGAATTACAAATTAACTGCTTTCTGATTACTGCCATACACATACATGTGCATCATACATTGTTTAATGTCATATCAATATTGCATGAAAGCTATATTGCCTTAAATGATGCCTAAAGTACAGTTAGCACAGTGAACGGATAAATCAGCAAATGCTGACAGAACTCAGCACATAGACAGACAGTGTTTTTAGACACAGTATGAGCCAGAAACTGAGTACTACACTAGTATAGAGTGTAGGGAAGTAAGGACCACAAAACTACTTTTCTAGGTGATAGTTTAAGTGCCGGAAAGTGCCAAAAACTCACCCAAAGTGCTGAATTCAGCAAAATTCAGCATAAATCAGCATTTTAACATACTTATTTTATGCAGAAACATGGTTAAATGGTCCTGAATGCTTTCCTAAGTGTCGGGAATTAAAAGTGTCACAAAAGATAACATAAAGAACACTGAACTGCAAGTTTAGCACTTTAACAAAACAGTATCCAACCGAACAACCGGACACTACCCGAAACACCAAATTTACACTAGGAGCACTGTTTTAATATTTCCAAGCTAGTTATGATCCCCGAACATCATAACACCTCCTAAAAAATATCTAATAACTGAAACACGTAACGAACACTTGGATTGGAACTAAATTGCAACTAAATTGCAACTAAAGGATTAAACCTACACCTAGACCCCCCCCCCACCTATGGACGGCCATGCCTCACCCCCATACCTTCAAGATTTTATTTCTTTATTATATTGGATCTTGTTTTGCTTTTTAGGACACATTACACATGAGTTAATAAGGGATGATGGTTATAAGTAAGAACTTGAAGGTTAAGAGCTCATTATCACAACACACTTGATCTTCTTCTTCCCCTTGGGAGCTCTCGGCCGAACCACATCCCACACACACTCACCTTCAATCATTCATCCTCATCCAATCCAAGCATTCACAAAGGTGTTAAAGTTCATACAAGGAAGCTTGGTGGCTTTGGATCTTGAAGGACCTTCTCTATTTGCTTTTATCCTCTTGATTCATCCCTAGCCTTGAGCTAGTGGTAAGATCCTTGTACACTCCATATTACTTCCATTTTTAGTGGTTAATGATGAATCATAATCAAGAACAACAAGAACACTAAAGAACATAAGCATGAAACTTGAATATAAGCTTGATTTATGAAGTAATCTTGATGAAACTAAGTTGTTTATGAGATGTATGCTTGTTGATATTTGATTGTTTGTAGAAATGATGTTGATCATCATAACATCTTGCTAGATCATGATTAGAAACATAGTTTAGCAAGATGAGAAAGTGAGAATGCGGTAGGATGAAAGATCATCCACACTTAAATCATGAACTTGAGAAGAATACTTTGGTTTCTTGAAAAATAATAATCAAAGTGAGTTAATAATCATATAGATCTAAAATTTATGAATGGTTTTCCAAAAGAACCAAGTTTAAAATATGAGTTTTAGTAGATCTTGGTTCTTACATAAACAAGACTTGTTTTTAATGATTAACCAAGTGTAGAAACACTTGTGTAACAAGAAAATTTCATTAAGAAACATTTTTGTAAAGCATGATTACAAGTTGTAAACATCTTAGTCATGCAAGAATGATGTTTTTATATAAACAACCACACTTTAAAGGGTAACTAAACTCACTAAACACACTACCAAGTTACTACAAGTTTTCATAAACTATCAAGTTCATGAAGTAGTGGAATAAGCATGATTTTGGCAAAATTGGTAAGTATAAGTTGTTTAGTGTTGATTGTGGATTGATTGTGATGATTTTACAAAAGAAAATGATATGCTTGAAAGCATGGAAACCTCCATTTTTAGGGGAAACTATGGCAAAATTTTCTAAAAATATAAACACTTAGAAAAATATTCATAAACCTACACTTACAAGTGTATTTTCAACAATGAATGATTATATAAACTTTGCCATAATTTTTTGTTACAAGAATACAAATATTGGAGGTTGGTTTTTACAAATAAAAGTGGCTAAATATATATATTTAGAATATATATACAATGGAGACACATATGTGTGATTATGTGTATACTTTGTGTAATAGTTATATTATTTTAGGACTTGAAATAATATAACACATCAAAATACCAAGGATTATCATCCAGAATATTAGCAAAATCCCAAGGAATAAGTGTTAGGGGAGGATTTTCCAATGATCAATGATCCTCAATTACTATTGGGCTTAGGGATCCTCAATTCTGTCTGAATTAGTGATCCTCAGAGAGTATTGTAGGATCAGGATCCAGGATCATCATAAGGATCCTTACACTAACGATTGTCTGCTTTGAATATGATGTTGTTTTGCAGGAGTATGAGCTTGGACTTGGTCTTGGTCTTGGCGATATTCCTGGAGCATATTCCCTATTTATTCCGCACGTGCTTGACTAATATGGACGTTATGGAGTTCGTGGGAGACATGCATGAAATGCGGATAGTTAGTTACTTTAGATATTTTCTAAATGTATAAGGGGATAGCGAGCTAAATTAGAACACTTGGCTATTTTTTTTGGCTAAACACACACACTCGTAACTGCTCTCATCAGCTCTCGACAGTTTACTTGGCGATTACACACTTTTTTGCACATTACACTCTAGTGATCCTTGTAACTAGCTCGCTATCATCCAAAGTTGTAACACATTTTCTGTAACAACTCTCATCAAAAGTCCTAATTATTATTTTAATTTGGCCAATAGGAAACCCTAATTGAGAAACCCAAGCAATTCTGAACTAACCCTAAAATTTTCAGAATAGTTGGAATTAGAATCAGGGCCCCTAAAACTCAGGGGGGGTAAACCCTAATTGATAATTATCTTCCAAATACGCTGTCAAAATTTAGTTACGTTCGAATCACAACTCACTAGGCCTATACTAGTGACAAGGCTACCCTAGGGTAGATGTGTACCCCAGGCGAGTCGCGACAGCATCGATGTCGTCTTCCGCGACACGCGGGAGATGCCAATTTCACGTATAAATACAGGGCCTTGGGACTTGAATTCTGTCTTTGGAACGACGTAAATTCGCTTTACGTAGATTGAGTTATAACAGAAACAGTCCACAAAACACACACTGATCACGAAGTGCTGCCACAATCAGGGTAATAACTCGATCGCTATTACGATTCAACGTCCGATCGATTATAACTATCCAACGATTGTTTAAGTGCCGCTCAAATTGAGTTTATACTTTGTTAATTCATCGTGATTTCGACTTGAATGTTTGAGTGCTGTTCGAAATCGGACTATACTCTGTCATTCGTTGTGAATCCACTGAATTGTTAAGTATTGCACTTATAAATTGTTGTGAGGGTTTAATCTCGTGAATTGTCGTAACTGCTGTATTAGTTACTAACCTGTTTGTATGTGCATTGTTATTTAAATTAGGTTAATCAAGGCTAATCAGTAGGCTTATACTCTGCTCGTTAAATCTACAATGTGAGTCATTCTCTTTTTATCAAATTACTTTCAAAAACATGTTTATTTTCAAAGGTTATAATTACAGTGATTGAGTTTATGTAATCACTAAATTACAGCCGGTATGTGGGGTATTGTGCACATTACTACTGTTGTTGTCACTTTAGGTGAGCGAACCTAATTAGTGATATCCGTCATTCATTGGGGCAGCCAATGGTGATATGACCACAGTCACCGAAATGAGTCGAGTGACAAATACTGTGGGTAGTTGGTTTGATATCAGAAACATTGTAATCTCTCTTAATACTGTGAATTATAACAAACAAGTAGTTTTAGTAAAACTGAATGATTCACTCAGTATTTCCCCGCTGACAAAACCTTTTTCAAACATGTTTCAGGCGATCTGTTGTGAGCAAAGGAAAAGTGCCGTGGAGCACTACAAGCTTAGAAAAGTGGCTCAATGTAAATAAATAAAGAAACATGTTTTGAGAAATAAAGATTTCCTAGCAAAATCACTTTATTGTAAATTATGGGATTTATCCCTATATTATATATAAACGAGCAGTTTTAATATTAATCGATCCTGTTTAAAACGACTTCCGCTGTCACTAAATTAGATTCCATAGGATTTCCTGCCTCGCGGCTCTGGACCGGGTCAAACCGGGGCCAAGGACCGTGACAGGAAAAGGTGGTATCAGAGCCACTGATTTAAGCTTACTATTGATTTTAGCCTATAAGAGATATTTAGGAAATTTAATTGCTATTCTGTGAAAACATGTTTATTAACTGATTAATTGTTGAGTTACAGTATGGGTAAACAAAAGATTTCTGCTATCTACCACAAATTAGATACTGCACCCACAGAAAAAAGGAACCTCTTCCTCCAAACACCCAGCAGAGATGGAAGAAGGGATTTTTGTCCGTAAAGCAAATTATGAAAATCCTCTTACCCAAGATAAAAGAAAATTGATTCTTAGAAAGGGACAGGAGAGAATAAAGAAACCCCAAGTCAAGAAAGTGAGGTTTAATTCAGAAATCCAGGAATTAGGCAATAGGCCACCTTGGGAAGACACATTAGATGAAAAATGGGCAAACCTTTATATGCTAGCTACCGTAGCAGAGAATGCAAACCTCTAAAATATCAATCAGCCTGGTCTAGTAGAAAATTAATCTCCAGTAAATAAATAAAGTATAGTGTGTTCTCTTTCCTATGATCTTTTGTACAAATCCGTATGCAATAAAACTTTAATGTTTATTTGTAAAACTTTGTTCCAAAGTTTTAACTTAGCATTTTTGTGCATTTTGCATATATGCTATCCAGCATGAGTGAGATATCGGAAGCATTTCAGAATCTCAACCTCTACCCAGTACCAATTGAAGTCTCCCACGACTTTACTGGTTATATTGCTGAAATGGTTTTATTTACAATTATTTGATACTAATAGTTATATTTATAATAATTATCAGATGGAAAACGCTAGTAATGAACCAGTTAGTGAAGAAAATCAATCTGAACAAAATCAGGAAAACCAGTATATGACTAGACAAGATATTGAGAACCTCATCACTCAAGGGATAGCTAATGCTATTCCAGCAATCATGGCTGCTGCTCAGAAACCTGTTGAACCACAACAAATCATTCCTAGTAAACGTACTCAGGAAGATAATTTTAGTCATAGTGTAAATAGAGGCGGCAATCATGACGATAATAATCCACGACAGGCTCCACCTCTTAAGAAAATGAAAGCCGCAACACCTGGTTGCACTTTCAAAGAATTTCTTGCTTGCAAACCTGTTGAATTTGCAGGCAACGAAGGAGCAACTGCAGTACTGCGTTGGTTAGAGAAAACCGAAGCAGTAATTGCAATAAGTAAGTGTTCCGAAGAAGATCAGGTTATGTATGCGTCAAATTTGTTCAAAGAAGGAGCATTAGAATGGTGGAACACTGTATTACAAGCAAAAGGAAGAAGGATAGCTTATGCTATAAACTGGGAAGAATTTAAAATTCTTGTAGAAAGAAAATATTGTCCTGAATATGAAAAGGAACAAATGGCAAATAAGTTCCTAAACCATCGTATGGTAGGTGTAGAGTGTCGCGGTTATACTTCGACATTCTTTGAATATGCTAGAGTGGTACCAACACTGGCTTCGCCAGAACCGGTACTCATTTCCCGTTACATTTGGGGATTAATTAGTGAAATTCGTAACATCGTTAAAGCTGCGAGACCTCGCATTATTGACGATGCTGTGGAATTAGCTAATACCCTAACTGATGAACTAGTGCGCACAAGAGAAGAAGATCGAAAGAAGGAATTGGCTCAAAAGATTACCCAAGGATTTCGTGTGGGTAATGATAATAATAGTTTCAAGAAAAGAGGAAGGAGACAATCTGCACAACCACCTTTTTGCAGAAATTGCAAAAAGAATCATTTTGGAAAATGCAATATAATCTGCAACTTCTGCAAAATGGCAGGACATCGTGAAGAAAATTGCAAAAAGAAAACCATAGTCTGCTATAACTGTGGAGAAACAGGACATTATAAAACAGAATGTCCTAAATTGATTAAAACCACAGACAATAAAGGCAAATCAGCTGATGGAACAACAAAGAAGAATGCCCGAGCATTCCAGCTAACCACTCAAGAAGCTGAACTAATCCCTGACGTCATAGCTGGTACGTTTTTGGTCCACGACGTTTATGCAAAAGTATTATTTGACTCTGGTGCAAACCAAAGTTTTATCAATACTTCATTTTGCCAAGCCCTTAACTTACCCTTAACCACCCTTAGGCAAATTTTTACAGTTGAAACGGCAGACGGGAATTCTGTTAACATAAATAAGATTTTGCAAGAAGGAAAGATAGAACTGTTAGGCCATAAGTTTTCTGCAAACCTGTTACCTATGAAGTTAGCTGAATTTGATGTTGTATTAGGAATGGATTGGTTAGTAGCCAACCATGCTAGAATCCTTTGTGATCAGAATTCCATAGAAATTCAATCACCCACTGGAGAAATGATTAGGATTACAGGAGATAAACCACGTAAACCCATGAAGTTCATATCAGTAATGAAAGTTGCTAATTATGAACGAAAACAAGGCATAGTGTATATGATTTCGGTAATCATTAGTACTAAGGGTAAAGATCTTAAGGAGATTCCTGTAGTCTTAGAATACCCAGATGTATTCCCAGAAGAGTTACCGGGATTACCACCAGATAGGGAGGTAGAGTTTAGGATTCATCTAATTCCAGGAACTACACCGATAGCCAAGGCACCTTATCGGTTAGCACCCACTGAAATGTTAGAACTAAAAACGCAATTAGATGAATTACTAAGTAAAGGATTCATACAACCTAGATCATCCCCTTGGGGAGCTCCAGTGTTGTTTGTAAAGAAAAAGGATGGTTCAATGAGAATGTGTATCGATTATAGAGAATTGAATAAGGTTACAATTAAGAATAGATACCCATTACCTAGGATTGATGATCTGTTTGATCAACTTCAGGGGGCTAGATATTTTTCTAAGATAGATTTACGTTCCGGATATCACCAGTTGAAAGTACAAGAAGAAGACATACCTAAAACTGCTTTCAGAACTAGGTATGGCCATTATGAGTTTACAGTCATGCCCTTTGGATTAACGAATGCACCTGCTGTATTTATGGACATGATGAATCGGATCTGTAAACCATACTTGGATAAATTTGTAATCGTATTCATCGACGATATACTTATTTATTCCAAAAGTCAGGAAGAACATTGCAAACACTTGCATGCACTCTTAACTTTGTTAAGAAAGGAAAAACTTTATGCCAAATTCTCGAAGTGTGAATTCTGGCTGCAAGAAGTACAATTTTTAGGTCACATGGTGAATCACGAAGGTATTCACGTAGATCCTGCTAAAATAGAAGCAATCACCAAATGGAAGGTCCCACAAACAGCTATGGAAATTAGAAGTTTTCTAGGCTTAGCCGGATACTATAGACGATTTATTAAGGATTTCTCTAAGATAGCTGTACCTTTGACTAAGTTAACCTGTAAAGCCACTAAGTTTGAATGGGGACATAGGCAAGAAGAAGCTTTTAAGATTTTAAAGCATCGATTGACGAATGCTCCAATTTTAGCATTACTTGAAGGAACAGAAGATTTTGAAGTATATTGTGATGCTTCAAAATTAGGATTCGGATGTGTGTTGATGCAACGCAAGAAGGTAATTGCGTATGCCTCCCGGCAGTTGAAAAAGCACGAGGAAAATTATACGACTCATGACTTAGAATTAGGAGCCATAATTTTTGCCCTTAAAATCTGGAGACATTATCTATATGGAAGTAAGTTTACTGTTTATACAGATCATAAAAGTTTAAGGTATATATTTGGGCAGAAAGAGTTAAATATGAGGCAAAGAAGATGGATGGAAGTTCTAAGTGATTACGACTGTAATATTCAATATCATGAAGGAAAGGCAAACGTAGTTGCAGATGCCTTAAGTCATAAGTATCAGGAAAACAAAAGCGAGTTCGTGCTCTTAGATTAAATCTACAAGTAGATTTAATGGAACACTTAAATAAAGTTCAGGAAACAGTAATCAAGGACGACGCTGAAGGAATGAAAGGTTATATAAAGGAACTAGAGCAAGGAAATGATGGAATTTGGAGATTCCACAAGAAACGAATTTGAGTACCTAAGCAGGGAAAATTAAGAAATCAGATTTTAGAAGAAGCTCATAAATCTCGGTATACCGTACATCCAGGAAACAATAAAATGTACCAAGATTTAAGAAATAATTTCTGGTGGATAGGAATGAAAAAGGATATAGCTGAATACGTATCTAAATGTCTTACTTGTTCACAAGTTAAGGCAGAACACCAGAAACCTTCAGGACTATTACAACAATTGGAAATGCCTGTATGGAAATGGGAACTTATAACAATGGATTTTGTTACTAAGTTGCCTAAAACAAGAAAAGGTAATAATGCGATTTGGGTAATTGTGGATCGATTAACCAAATCAGCTCATTTTCTACCCATAAAGGAAACCTTTAGCATGGAAAGGCTAGCCAAGTTGTACGTAGACGAAGTGGTATCTTTACATGGAGTCCCACTCTCCATTGTATCAGATAGGGATAGTCGTTTCACTTCTCATTTTTGGAAAAGTTTCCAGCAAGCTATGGGAACTCGACTAAATCTGAGTACTGCATATCATCCCCAAACAGACGGACAAAATGAAAGAACCATCCAAACTCTAGAAGATATGCTTCGAGCATGTGTAATAGATTTTGGTGGAAACTGGGATGATCATTTACCATTAATTGAATTCTCCTATAATAATAGTTATCATTCAAGCATTGAAACTGCTCCATTTGAATCACTGTATGGAAGAAAGTGCAGAACTCCAGTTTGTTGGGCAGAAATAGGAGAGAGTCAATTATCAGGTCCAGAAATTGTGCAAGAAACTACTGATAAGATTACTCAAATCAAGGAAAGACTGAAGATGGCTCGTGATCGTCAGAAGAGTTATGCAGATAATCGGCTCAAGCCACTTGAATTCCAAATAGGAGACAAAGTACTCTTGAAAGTTTCTCCTTGGAAAGGAGTTGTTCGATTCGGTAAGAAAGGAAAACTAAGTCCAAGGTATGTAGGACCATTTTCAGTGATCCAACGTATAGGACCAGTTGCTTATCGTTTACGACTACCAGAAGAATTATCTGGAGTACATGATGTATTTCATGTATCCAATCTCAAGAAATGCTTATCAGATGAATCACTGGTAGTACCTCTTCGAGATATAGAGGTAAACGAAATGTTGAAATTTGTTGAGAAACCTCTTCAAATTGAGGATCGAAAGATTAAGTTTCTCAAACATAAACGACTAGTTTTAGTCAAAGTCAAATGGGATTCAAAGAGAGGAGCTGAATACACTTGGGAGCTGGAATCAGAAATGAAGAGAAAGTATCCTCATTTATTCCAGTAAATCTCGAGGACGAGATTTTTATTAAGGTAGGGAGAATGTAACAACTCTCATCAAAAGTCCTAATTATTATTTTAATTTGGCCAATAGGAAACCCTAATTGAGAAACCCAAGCAATTCTGAACTAACCCTAAAATTTTCAGAATAGTTGGAATTAGAATCAGGGCCCCTAAAACTCAGGGGGGGGGGGGGTAAACCCTAATTGATAATTATCTTCGAAATACGCTGTCAAAATTTAGTTACGTTCGAATCACAACTCACCAGGCCTATACTAGTGACAAGGCTACCCTAGGGTAGATGTGTACCCCAGGCGAGTCGCTATAGCATCCATGTCGTCTTCCGCGACACGCGGGAAATGCCAATTTCACGTATAAATACAGGGCCTTGGGACTTGAATTCTGTCTTTGGAACGACGTAAATTCGCTTTACGTAGATTGAGTTATAATAGAAACAGTCCACAAAACACACACTGATCACGAAGTGCTGCCACAATCAGGGTAATAACTCGATCGCTATTACGATTCAACGTCCGATCGATTATAACTATCCAACGATTGTTTAAGTGCCGCTCAAATTGAGTTTATACTTTGTTAATTCATCGTGATTTCGACTTGAATGTTTGAGTGCTGTTCGAAATCGGACTATACTCTGTCATTCGTTGTGAATCCACTGAATTGTTAAGTATTGCACTTATAAATTGTTGTGAGGGTTTAATCTCGTGAATTATCGTAACTGCTGTATTAGTTACTAACCTGTTTGTATGTGCATTGTTATTTAAATTAGGTTAATCAAGGCTAATCAGTAGGCTTATACTCTGCTCGTTAAATCTACAATGTGAGTCATTCTCTTTTTATCAAATTACTTTCAAAAACATGTTTATTTTCAAAGGTTATAATTACAGTGATTGAGTTTATGTAATCACCAAATTACAGCCGGTATGTGGGGTATTGTGCACATTACTACTGTTGTTGTCACTTTAGGTGAGCGAACCTAATTAGTGATATCCGTCATTCATTGGGGCAGCCAATGGTGATATGACCACAGTCACCGAAATGAGTCGAGTGACAAATACTGTGGGTAGTTGGTTTGATATCAGAAACATTGTAATCTCTCTTAATACTGTGAATTATAACAAACAAGTAGTTTTAGTAAAACTGAATGATTCACTCAGTATTTCCCCGCTGACAAAACCTTTTTCAAACATGTTTCAGGCGATCTGTTGTGAGCAAAGGAAAAGTGCCGTGGAGCACTACAAGCTTAGAAAAGTGGCTCAATGTAAATAAATAAAGAAACATGTTTTGAGAAATAAAGATTTCCCAGCAAAATCACTTTATTGTAAATTATGGGATTTATCCCTATATTATATATAAACGAGCAGTTTTAATATTAATCGATCCTGTTTAAAAAGACTTCCGCTGTCACTACATTAGATACCACAGGATTTCCTGCCTCGCGGCTCTGGACCGAGTCAAACCGGGGCCAAGGACCGTGACATTTTCTGTTTAATCTGAGTTGGTGATCGGTAGTTTCCATCACCCGAGGTTTTTTATGCCGGAGATCAACTCTTGATCAAGGGCTTTTTCCTCGTATAAATCATTGTGTCACTTGTTCATTACATTTCTGAGTGATCCTTAGTATTGTTCATTGATTCAAGCATCACACCTCACAACAGAAAGTTTGGTTGCATTATCTTAGCTTGATTTTTGACCAAAACAGTTTGGCGCCCACCGTGGGGCAATTGGTGCTTCATTCCTAAGAAGATTCATATTTTTGTGATCATTTCGGTTCGTTACAACCAAGCACATGGCTTCCTCAACAAAGAACACATGAAGCTCTATGCCGGCAATGAGTTCTTCACAGGGCGTTCCTCCTTTGCCTCCACCACCTTCTGGATCCCAGAAGAATTCTGAAAATGCTGCGAAGAGACAAACCCCCATTTTCTCAAAACCACTAACTTCTTCTGTTTCTTCTAATCCTACTACTAATGATCTTTACACTCTGATTTTGCAGATGAGGAATCACGCATAAGAGCAGGACAAAACCAACGAAAGGATCCTCCGGGAGATCGCTGAGATCAAGAAACAGAAGAAATCAGTGGAGGATCACTCTCCTCTGATGCCAAGGTCATTGAATTTTGACACTCCAATTGTAACTACCCTGCAATCGGAAGTTTCGGGCATCCAGTATCAAAGTGGTCCATCAGAAAGGCGTTATGGAACAGCAACTATGAGTCAAGCATTTGGCTCTCACTCCCAGCCTCAGGGATCCTATTTTCAGCCACCGGGATCCTCTTTTCAGCATCAGGGATCCTTCGTCAGCTCAGGAGGATATTTGGGAATGCACACAGTCCAAGGATCCTCCCAGGTCCAAGGATCCTCCCAGGTCCAAGGATCCTCCCAGGTCCAAGGATCCTTTCAGGTTCAAGGATCCTCTCAGCCTCAAGGATCTAACATCTTACAGGATCAAGGATTCTTTAGAAGTATGCAGCCTCCAAGCTCGGATGTTCATCAAGGAGACTTCATACCAATGCAGACTATCGCTTCCTCTGGTCCTTCAATCATACCAGAGTCCCGTCAATATGGATTCACATTTGGAATTCCAAACACGAATCCTCTGGGAGGTAACACTTTTAATAATTCATATAACACTAACCTTGGCTCTATGCAGGATATAGGTATCAATCAGGCTATGGCCAGGGAGTTACAGAAGCTCAAGGATATGATATCCAGCGTACCAGGAGTGGTTAAACCCATTCCTGAAATTGCAGATGGTAGCCATAGGATATCTCGCTTTGCACCACCTATTTGTGATACTGAGATACCCAAGAGGTTCCAAATACCAACTATGAAGCTATATGATGGTTCAACGGGTCCAGAGGAACATGTAGCTCAATATAGGGAGAGGATGGAGATCAATCCAATTCCTGAGAGGTTGAAAGAAGCATGTCTATGCAAGGGTTTTGGATCCACACTTACAGGATCTGCTCTTAAATGGCTGCTAAGTCTTCCCCCTTACTCTATTATATCATTTGCTAATCTAGTTAATTTGTTTAATAGTCAATTCTCTTGTAGTAGAAAATTTGAACGATTAACTAGTGATTTATATAGGGTAACACAAGGTCAAAATGAATCACTTAGAGATTACATCACTAAATTTAGTAAAGAATCCTTAGATATCCCTAACCTGGATATAGCTACGGCGGTAGAAGCCTTTAAAATGGGTTTGCTTAGGGATTCACTGTTCTATGATGATCTTGTTATGACCCCATGCAGGAATCTTGATGAAGTAAGAACTAGGGCCCTTAGATTCATCCGATTAGAGGATGACAAAAGGATCCAGGAAAGACTGACAGGATCCTCAAAACAGGAAAAGCAAGGATCCTACTTCAGGAACAACAAATCAAAATCCTACAACAAATCTGATAACCAGAATGTGCATCCAGTGGAACAGGAAGAGGATGATGAGGATTATCCTCCTATTTCTGAATACTGTTTTTTTTTATAACAATGAACTAATTCTTGCAATGCAGAATCTGGGTGAGAAAGCTAGGTGGCCAAGAAAAAGTGATAAACCAGCTGCTACAAAGGATAAGTCCAAGTGGTGTGCATACCATGAGGATTTTGGGCATCTCACTGAAGAGTGTATTGCACTTAGAAAGGAAATTGGTTACTTGTTAAGCAAGGGGCATTTGAAAGAGCTTTTGGGACGGAAGAAGTCAAGGATCCAGGATCCTGAAAGGATCCCGGAAAAGGCTCCTGCTCCTCCAGCAGATGCACAAGTTATAAACTTTATATCCGGTGGATCAGACATTTGTGGTACTTCCTTTTCAGCAGCCAAAAGATATGCCAAGGAAACCAAGATGGATAATGGAGATAGACCCATCCAGACGTCCACTGTCACCAAGGATAAGATCATAACTTTTGATGAGGATGATCGTCTTGATGTTCAGGATCCTCATCATGATGGTCTTGTTATTACCCTGTTTATTTCTAATCATTTTGTTCGCAGGATCCTTATAGATGGAGGAAGCTCTGTGAACATAATTCAGCTTGATGTCCTCAAGAAGATGAATATTCCGGAGTCTGATATTGTCCCAAGATCCTCAGTCCTTGTGGGATTCAGTGGGGAAACCAAGAACACATTGGGGGACATCAAACTCCCTATCTATATTGAAGGACTCCATTCTTATCAAAAGTTTTGTGTTATAGATTGCTTATCTTGTTGTAATGTTATCCTTGGCAGGCCATGGATACATGACATGAAGGCAGTCCCATCTACTTATCATCAGTGCGTGAAGCTTCCTAGTCCATGGGGAGTGGTGAAAATTGAGGGTGATCAACAAGAAGCTAAGAATTGCTATACTTCGTCAATGAAGCCAGCCCCAAGACCAAGGGAGCAATAGCAATTAAAGTATCCTTCAAGAGATGTCTTGGAGGTAAGAGAACAGGATGTAAAAGAAATCCTCATGGATCCTCATGATCCTGAATCCAAGATCTTCATAGGATTAGGGATCCTTAGCAACATTGAACAGGATCTAGTATCCTTCCTTAAAAGAAGGAAAACTACCTTTGCATGGAAGCATGAGGATATGACAGGTATATCTAAGGATATAATTACTCATAAGCTTGGCATTGACAGGTCATTCAAGCCTATACATCAGAAGAGGAGGAAGTTTGCACCTGAAAGGAATGCTATTATCCAGGAAGAGGTAGATAAACTACTTCGGGCAGGTATGATAAGAGAGGTTAAGTATCCAAGATGGTTAGCCAATGTGGTTGTTGTTCAAAAGAAAAATGGAAAGTGGAGGGTATGTGTCGATTTTACCGATTTAAACAAGGCATGTCCCAAGGATCCTTTCCCATTACCCCACATTGACTCCATGGTGGATGCTACCGCGGGTCATGAGTTGTTGACATTTATGGATGCTTCATTTGGATTTCAGCAAATTCAGATGGAACCATCTGATCAAGAGGATACAGCCTTTATGACCCCAACTGGTATATATTGTTATATTGCTATGCCATTTGGACTAAGGAATGCAGGTGCTACTTATCAAAGGCTAGTCAATATGATGTTCAAGGAACAAATTGGACACACTATGGAAGTCTATATAGATGACATGGTGGTTAAGTCCAAGAAAGCTGAGGATCACCTTAAAGACTTGGAGGAAGCATTCAATATCCTTGATAAATTTAATATGAAACTAAATCCTTCCAAGTGTCATTTTGGTGTTAAAGCAGGTAAATTCTTAGGCTATATGGTGACAAAGAGGGGCATTGAGGCAAGTCCAGAGCAGATTAAGGCTATTGTGAATATCAAATCTCCTGCCAATGCCAAGGATGTGCAAAGATTGACAAGCAGGATCGCAGCCTTGAACAGGTTCATATCCAAATCCTCAGAAAAGTGCAAGGAATTCTATGACATCTTGAGGAAGAACAAGAAATTTGAATGGACTGAGAAGCATGAAAGTGCCCTCAAAGCTCTTAAGGATTACCTATCCTCAGCCCCCGCCTTGATGAAACCAGAAAAGGGGGATATATTATCCTTATACCTAGCAGTATCCTCAAAAGCAGTAAGTGCGGTCCTTGTTAAGGATCACCAAGGTACACAACATCCTGTTTATTATGTAAGTAAGAGTTTACTTGACGCTGAATCCAGGTATTCACACTTAGAGAAACTTATCCTTGCATTAATTATGGCATCTACTAAATTAAGACATTATTTTGAGACTCATGCCATTATTGTTAAGACTAATTTTCCAATTAAGAATGTTCTCAGGAAACCTGAAATGTCAGGAAGGATGGCTAAGTGGGAAGTGAAGCTTAGTGCATATGATATAAGATATGAACTAAGTACTGCCATCAAATCCCAAGCCTTAGCTGACTTTGTGGCAGATTTTAGTAGTGACTTGCAAAAGGAAGCTGAGTTGGAAGTCCAACAGCTAGAAGAAACTAAGGATCCTTGGATACTCTTCACTGATGGAGCCTCTAATTTCAAAGGAACAGGGCTTGGAATACTACTAAAATCGCCACAGGGGGACATAATACCCCACTCCATAGCTTGTGAATTTCAAACTACCAACAATGAGGCTGAGTATGAAGCCTTGATAGCTGGTTTGCAAATTTCCAAGCATATGAGGATCAGGTATCTTGAGGTACATGTGGATTCATTATTGATCACTAATCACTTTAATGGATCCTATGCTGTTAAAGGAGAAAAGCTAATCAAATATTTAGAGATAGTCAAAGAATTGGCACTCTCCTTTGTTTCCTTTAGTTTGACATAGGTACCAAGGGAAGAGAATGCAGAGGCTGATGCATTAGCCGATCTAGGATCATCCGTGAAGATCCCGGAGGATATCAGGATACCTATTATCCACATCCTGACCCCTGCTATCGAGGATCATGTAGCCAGGGAGATAGGAGAGGATTCTGCAATCGTCTCTAGTGATGATACTCAATCTCGTTCAGGATCATGGATCCTTCCAATCATGAGATACATACAACATGGAGAGATTCCTACAGGAGAAAACCCCAGGGCTTTCAAAATTAAGGTATCTCAATTTACAATATTAAATAATATGTTGTATAGACGATCTCTTGCAGGACCATATCTAAGATGCATTGAGGATCCTGAAATTCAAGAAGTCCTGAAGGATTTCCATGAAGGAGATTGTGGGAACCACACTAGGGGCAGAGCATTATTCTCAAGGATCCTGAGGACAGGATACTATTAGCCTACTATGAAGAAGGATGTTGTGGAATATGCCAAGAAATGTGATCCTTGTCAGAGACACAGTAATATCCTTCACCAACCAGCAGAACTTTTGCATCATATATCCTCTTCTTGGCCATTTATGAGATGGGGAATGGATATAGTTGGTAAGCTTCCTAAGGCACCTGGTGGAAAACTATTCATGCTTGCTATGACTGATTACTTCTCCAAGTGGATAGAGGCTGAAGCCTTTGCTCTAGTCAGAGAAAAGGAAGTGATATCCTTTATTAAGAGAAACATTATTACTAGATTTGGTATCCCTTCTGAAATTGTTTGTGATAATGGATCCCAATTTATTGGGAGTAGAACTACTAACTTTTGTGACAGCTGGGGGATTAATATGATAACATCAACACCAGTCCACCCACAAGCTAATGGTTAGGCAGAATCATCCAACAAGATCGTCGTCAACAATTTGAAGAAAAAGCTTGGATCCAAGAAAGGAAAATGGGCAGAAGAACTACCTTATGTGCTTTGGGCTGATAGGACAACTCCCAAGAATGCCACTGGCCAAACTCCATTTTCTTTGGTATTTGGGGCAGAATCAGTGATCCCTACAAAGATGGTGGTTCCTACTGCAAGAACAAGCATTCGTGATCCTGAAGAAAATGCTGAAAACTTGGTTCAAGATTTGGATACTATAGAAGAACTCAGGGATTTGGCAAGGATAAGGATGGCCAGTTATCAACAAAGGATGGCTGGAGCCTACAACAAAAATGTCAGGATCAGGAAATTCCAAGTTGGTGATATGGTGTTAAGGAAAGCATTTCAGAATACCACCAATCTTGCTGATGGAAAGTTGGCACCAAAGTGGGAAGGCCCTTACTTGATCGAAGCTGAGGCAGGAAAGGGGGCATATCGATTGCTAACAATGGAAGGTGATTTGCTACCAAGAGCTTGGAACGCTGTCCATTTAAAGAAATACTTCATGTAATTAGGATCCATGATCCTTACCTGACAAGTATCCTTGAAGGATCCTTACAGGACAGATGATCCTCATTTTGGTAATATTCTAATCTCAAACTATTTCATTCTTTAGTTATCTTATATAAGGATAAGGATCATGCATCCTTTATCCTCCTTTCACGTGATTCTGAGTTTTGAAGGTTCAGGTATCCTTAACAAAGGATTGAGTATCCACAGAAGTATCCAGTTGTTTAGGCTTGACCCTAGTTATTTGGGCTTGACCCCAGTTTGGGCCTGTCCCCAGTTTCGCCAGTAGCGCACGATGATCCTAGTACAGTTCATGGCAATGAGACCAGTACTCGCTTTAGGGGCTGACAATTTCATTGTACTAGCTGTATTCAGGATCCTACGTATAATGGTAGACGTACCATACATCCATTCCTAAGGTTTCTAACGTTTTCACGTTAGCTAAGGTTTTGGCATTTTCATGTCACTAAGTTTGGATAGTTGCCAGTGAGGGCCATACTCCAGTTTACACACGATTCTTTGGGCTTGTCCCCAGTTATCCTTTGGGCTTGTCCCCAGTATATTAGGCTTGTCCCCAGAATTGTTGGGCTTGTCCCCAGTTACTAACTTTTATCTTATACTGGCTTAGTCCCAAGTTGTATCCTATTTCAGGTTTTTGAAGCTAAATGACCAAGGATCCTTGATCCTTACCTTCTACTAAGGTTTGTGTTTTGGTTATCCTGATTATAAGTGTTAAAGGTTAGGATCCTAACTTGGATTCTCAGGTATGATCCTTAATTACTTTGATTTTATTTATTATTTACATAAGTGACCCTTCTCCTTTGACAACTGTACTTATGATCCTTAAACTACACTACTTTTCAGAACTTGTCAATAATAGGATATGTGATCCTTAATCATATCCTAAACTTTTTGAGGATATTTATTAAATTTTTTCTCCTTTACTTAATAAATTCAGACAAAATATATCACAACAATTGAAAAGTAAAGTATTCACAAGGATAACAACACGGGAAATAGCCAAAAAGTTAAGATTTTATTCACAAAAACGTTAAACCCTTCAAGGTTGTCAAAATTGCCAACCCACGTTTCTACTAGCAAAACGTGGCCCGTCCACATGGGTTGGCAAAGGGTATCCATTGTTAACGGGCATAAGAATGCAGGAAATAAAGACAGAAGGATAACAAGTGGCTTCATCCCCCAAACAGAGGATCCATCCACCACCCATTATCCTACCTATTGTCCAAGGATCCATGATCCTCAACCCTAGAAACTATTGTCTAAGTTATTACAGACCAACATTGTTCAGAAAAACAACATAACCAAAAACCATTACCAAACTATAAAAAATGGGCTCCGGCCACGTCTAGAAATATCCATCATCGCCCATTTCAGCAGCCTACACCTTTGCTGCATCACCATAACCTTCACCAGCTCCTCCAGCATCACCCGCATGATCCTTGACCCCACTGCTGCCAGCCTCGATTGCTAGGACTCCACCAGCCTCTTCTTCATCATCCAGCTCAGCTAACCTAGCCGTCCAGCCCTCTATGTCCCAGTTGCTCTTGTCAAAGTCAGGATCCTGAGCTTCTTGGGCCATCTGCAACTTGGTTTTGTACATAGCGATGGCAGCGGAGATTTTGGCATCATTGGTGATTTCAGCCTTCTCCTGATCAGCGGTGATATGAGCCAGGACAAGTTCCCTCTTTACCAAATTGACATCGTTTTCAAGGGAGGCAATCTTCTTATCCTTGGCCAGCATGATCTTTTGGAGGTCCACACACTTTTGTTCAACCTTTTCAATACTGCCTACATAGTCCTCGATTTCAGCAAATTTCTGCAAAAAGACAATGTAAAGTTTAGGATCACATGATCCTCAAGTGCACAGGATAATTAGGCTAAGTCAATGATCCTTACATCAGCAAAGTACTCAAGGAACTGGTGGCGGATTAGAGGCAAGCCTTCTAGATTGTCAGTCTCAGAGGCCTTCCTCTTCTTTCCCTTGGAGGTGATAGGCTTGGGGATGGCAGTACTTGGGCTAGCAGCAGCCTTTTTCTTCCCAGACCTGGGACCGACAGTGGTGAGATCGGTGACACTGAAACGGGTAGCAGACTTCGATGATTTTCCAGCACCTACACATCCAAAACAGATAAGTATCCTTATTTCATTTTTATTTAAACATTTAGTTATGCACAAAATGGGATACTTACTCGACATCGTAACGGAGCCTGAGGATACTTCCTGAGAATCCTGGGTATTTGCTTGAAATGTTCTTATTGCAGGATCAAGCCTCCGGAAAGCAGCAAGCCTTTCCTTCGTTGCAGGTGTTGTGACAATGTGTGAAACGGTAATAGCTGCAAAATAGAAATGAAAGAGTCAGTGATCCTCAGCGGAGACAGGGTATCCTATGATCCTTCTACGAGGATCCTCTATCCTACCATGAGTAACCCATTTTCTTGGAAGATCCTTCCCATCAGGGATGGAATCCCTTCTGACAAAGAAGAATCGCCTTTTCCAGTTGGTGTCATTCTTAGTGGTTTTGAAGATGGGGTGTTCTTCACCGGGTTTGTGTTTGAATAGATATCGGTGAGATCCATGGCTCACAAGGTCGTACATCTCTGCTAACTCCGACATTCCCAGATCAATACCTTCATGCTCAATGATTCTTTCAAGGGTATACAAGACCCTCCACATCATTGGCATCGCTTGGATGTAGGAGATGCCAGTGAGAGAGAAGAAAGATTGGGTGAAATCAGGAAAAGGATACGAGTATCCTATCATAAATGGGGTGATAGGAAAGGCAACCCAGGTTTCAGAAACAAAGTCGCTTAGGACGGTGGGATCAAAAGCTTTAAAAACGGTGTTTGCCGGAAAACAATGGCGGATCCTGTCTATCTGTGGATCAGTAAAGCAGCATCTTTCTTTCGCAGAGTCTTCAATGATCCCTTGGGTCTTTAAGGGACTGTCATTTTTGTGATCCTTAGCCGGTGAGGATCTCAGCATCATCTTGGTCATAATGATGGTGAAGAAGAAGAAACAGAATGAGAAGATGAAGAGAGCAAGGAAAGAGAAGTACCTGATCAAGTCTTCGAATGAGGATTTAAAGGATGAAACGCACGAATTTAAATGCTTCCTAACCCTTATCTCTAACTTCAATTTATAATCATGAATTTGCAGGATAGTCACTTCAGTGACGTCAGATTGGCAACGGCTAGTCAGAAAGTAACGGCTATATATCCGTTGGTTTGTTACGGATAAGAACGAGAAAATATAACTCGTTTATTTACACATTACTCCTTATATTTTGGGGGCAATTGTTAGGGGAGGATTTTCCAATGATCAGTGATCCTCAATTACTGTTGGGCTTAGGGATCCTCAATTCTGTCTGAATTAGTGATCCAACCGAACAACCGGACACTACCCGAAACACCAAATTTACACTAGGAGCATTGTTTTAATATTTCCAAGCTAGTTATGATCCCCGAACATCATAAGACCACCTAAAAATATCTAATAACTGAAACACGTAACGAACACTTGGATTGGAACTAAATTGCAAGTAAATTGCAACTAAAGGTTTAAACCTACACCTAGACCCCCCCCACCTATGGACGGCCATGCCTCACCCCCATACCTTCAAGATTTTATTTATTTATTATATTGGATCTTGTTTTGCTTTTTAGGACACATTACACATGAGTTAATAAGGGATGATGGTTATAAGTAAGAACTTGAAGGTTAAGAGCTCATTATCACAACACACTTGATCTTCTTCTTCCCCTTGGGAGCTCTCGGCCGAATCACATCCCACACATACTCACCTTCAATCATTCATCCTCATCCAATCCAAGCATTCACAAAGGTGTTAAAGTTCATACAAGGAAGCTTGGTGGCTTTGGATCTTGAAGGACCTTCTCTATTTGCTTTTATCCTCTTGATTCATCCCTAGCCTTGAGCTAGTGGTAAGATCCTTGTACACTCCATATTACTTCCATTTTTAGTGGTTAATGATGAATCATAATCAAGAACAACAAGAACACTAAAGAACATAAGCATGAAACTTGAACATAAGCTTGATTTATGAAGTAATCTTGATGAAACTAAGTTGTTTATGAGATGTACGCTTGTTGATCTTTGATTGTTTGTAGAAATGATGTTGATCATCATAACATCTTGCTAGATCATGATTAGAAACATAGTTTAGCAAGATGAGAAAGTGAGAATGCGGTAGGATGAAAGATCATCCACACTTAAATCATGAACTTGAGAAGAATACTTTGGTTTCTTGAAAAATAATAATCAAAGTGAGTTAATAATCATATAGATCTAAAATTTATGAATGGTGTTCCAAAAGAACCAAGTTTAAAATATGAGTTTTAGCAGATCTTGGTTCTTACATAAACAAGACTTGTTTTTAGTGATTAACCAAGTGTAGAAACACTTGGGTAACAAGAAAATTTCATTAAGAAACATTTTTGTAAAGCATGATTACAAGTTGTAAACATCTTAGTCATGCAAGAATGATGTTTTTATATAAACAACCACACTTTAAAGGGTAACTAAACTCACTAAACACAATACCAAGTTACTATAAATTTTCATAAACTATCAAGTTCATGAAGTAGTGGAATAAGCATGATTTTGGCAAAATTGGTAAGTATAAGTTGTTTAGTGTTGATTGTGGATTGATTGTGATGATTTTACAAAAGAAAATGATATGCTTGAAAGCATGGAAACCTCCATTTTTAGGGGAAACTATGGCAAAATTTTCTAAAAATATAAACACTTAGAAAAATATTCATAAACCTACACTTACAAGTGTATTTTCAACAATGAATGATTATATAAACTTTTCCATAATTTTTTGTTACAAGAATACAAATATTGGAGGTTGGTTTTTACAAATAAAAGTGGCTAAATATATATTTAGAATATATATACAATGGAGACACATATGTGTGATTATGTGTATACTTTGTGTAATAGTTATATTATTTTAGGACTTGAAATAATATAACACATCAAAATACCAAGGATTATCATCCAGAATATTAGCAAAATCCCAAGGAATAAGTGTTAGGGGAGGATTTTCCAATGATCAGTGATCCTCAATTACTGTTGGGCTTAGGGATCCTCAATTCTGTCTGAATTAGTGATCCTCAGAGAGTATTGTAGGATCAGGATCCAGGATCATCATAAGGATCCTTACACTAACGATTGTCTGCTTTGAATATGATGTTGTTTTGCAGGAGTATGAGCTTGGACTTGGTCTTGGCGATATTCCTGGAGCATATTCCCTATTTATTCCGCACGTGCTTGACTAATATGGACGTTATGGAGTTCGTGGGAGACATGCATGAAATGCGGATAGTTAGTTACTTTAGATATTTTCTAAATTTATAAGGGGATAGCGAGCTAAATTAGAACACTTGGCTATTTTTTGGCTAAGCACACACACTCGTAACTGCTCTCATCAGCTCTCGACAGTTTACTTGGCGATTACACACTTTTTTGCACATTACACTTGTTTTGGTCAAAAAAATCTAATGAGGATAATGCAACCAAACTCTTTGTTACGGGGAATGATGCTTTGAATGTGGAACAATGATAAGGATCACTTCAATGTAAATTGCACAATCGACACAAGGGTTTATACGGGGAAAAAGCCCTTGATCAAGAGTTGATCTCCGGCACAAAAAACCCCGGGTGATGGAAACTACCGATCACCAAGCTTAAATAAATCAATAAATGTTTACAACTTCGGATAGTAACGAGCCAGGTACAAGGATCACTAGTGTGAAATGTGTAAAAGTGAGTGAAAACTGATAAGTGTTCGTCGAGAGCTTCAAGAGTGCGATTGTATGAGAGTGTGTGTAGCTGAAAATGACTAAGTGTTCTTAATTCTAGCTCGTCACCCCTTTAAAAATAGAAGTTAACTACACGAACAAACTATCCGACTTTTGTGCCAAGCTCCCACGTTCACCACAACGTCCATTTCCAGTCAAACGTGTGCGAAATACCCGTGGAATATTCCATAGTAACGTTGCCAAGACCAAGTCAAGCTTGTTACTCCTGCAAAATAATACGAAACATAAACAAACAATCGTTAGTATGAGGATCCTTAAAGTGATCCATGATCCTGATCCTGAAGTTCTTCTGAGGATCACTATCTGTCACAGAAGTAAGGATCATTAATTAGGATAACAAGTAAGGATCACTAATTGTTAGAAAATCCTCCCCTAACAATTGCCCCCAAAATATAAGGAGTGATATGTTAAATAAGCGAATTATATTTTCTTGATCTTATCCGCAACTAACTATCGTAAATATAGCCGTTATTGTAGAACTATCCGTTGCAACCATGACGTCACAGAAGTGACAACCCTGCACGATCATGATTATAAATAGGAGATATAGATAGGATCGATTGCATTTAAAATTTCAGAGATACTCCCTTTATAACTGCATTCCGAAGATAAACAGGTATTCTCTCTTCATCTTCTTCCTTCTTTGCTCTGTTTTCCGTCTCTTCCCATTTTTCTATCAAAGATGTTGCTCCGGAACTCCCCAGCTAAGGATCATCCGAAAAACAGCTCACCGAAAAGCCAGGGAATCATCGAAGATTCCATAAAAGAACGCTGCTGTTTCAACGATGCACAGATTGATAGGATCCGCCACTGCTTCCCGGCGAACACCGAGTTTAGACCTTTTGATCCCAATGCCCTGAGTGATCATATTTCCGACAAGTGGGTTGCTTTTCCTGTCACTCCGTTCTCCATAGGCTATACATATCCTTTCCCAGCCTTCACCCAATCTTTCTTTTCCCTAACCGGCATCTCTTATATCCAAGCCATACCGATGATCTGGAGGGTTTTGTATACCCTTGAAAGGATCATCGAGCAGGAAGGGATAGACCTAGGAATGTCAGAGCTGGGAGAGCTGTATGATCTTACTACCTTTGGCTCTCATCGCTATTTGTTCAAACGTAAACCTGGTGAGGAACACCCGATCTTCAAAGCTACCAAGAATGACGCTAACTGGAAGCGGCGTTTCTTTTTCGTCAAGAGAGATTCTATTGATGATGGAAAGGATCTACCCAAGAAATGGGCTACCCATGGTAGGGTGGAGGATCCTGAGAAGGATCAACAGAGAACTTTCCTTGTATATAAGGATCACTTATATATCTTTGCTTTCTTGTTATGCAGCTATCACCGTCTCACACCTCAGACTGTCTCCTGCTGCCAAAGAGAGACTCATCGCTTTCAAGAAACTTGATCCTGAAACAAGAACTTTCAAGACAACAACCCAAGACTCTCAAGAGGTATCCTCAGGATCTGTCACGATGTCAAGTAAGTATCTTTGTTTAAAAATTAAATAAATAGTGAAATATAAATGAAGTAAAGATACTTATCTTGTTTTGGTTGTGTAGGCGCTGGAAAATCCACCAAGCCTGCTTCTCAATTCGACACGGCTGACCTTGATACTGTTAGACCCAGGAAGAAGAGGTCCACCACCAGTCCTAGCATCTCCATTCCCAAGGCACCCACCAAAGGAAGGGGTGGCAAAAAGAGAAAGACCTCCGAGGCTGAGGATCTGCAGGGTCTGCCTCTGATCCGTCACCAATTCCTCGAGTACTTCAATGATGTAAGGATCACTGTATCTGCCTGTATATCCTGCTGTCATATCCTGCTGACATATCCTGCTGATTTGAGGATCACTTGGTCCTGACCTTATCTTTTATCCCCTTTGCAGAAATTCGCTGAGATTGAGGACTATGTGGGGAACGTCGAGGAGCAGGACAAGAAGATTGCTGACCTCCAACAGGTTGCAGTGCTTAAGGACCTCAAAATTGCTGATCTTCAGAAGGAACTCCAAGATGCCAATACTAAGACGGCTAAACTTCTGATCGACCTTGACTATGAAAAGCATGATCTCATAGAAGGTGCAAAGGTCTCTGCTGCCATTACAATGTATCAGACAAAACTGAAGATGGCCCAGGAAGCTCAAGATCCTAACTTCGACAGAAGCAGCTGGGATGTTGAGGGCTGGAAAGCAAGGTTAGCTGATCTTGAAGATGATGAAGAGGCTGAGGAAGTTTTGGCGATTGAGGCTGGAGGCAAGGCTGAAGGTGGTGAAACAAGTGGAGCTGGAGGTGGTGATGCAGGGAAGGTTTAGGATGCACGATTGGGCGATGATGGAAACTTCTAGACATAGCCGGAGCCAATTTTTTAGTTTGATGGTTGTTTTGTTGAACAATTAGATGGTTTGTACTGAACAATAGTTTTAGGATTAAGGATCATGTATGATCCTTTGGACAATAGGCAGGATTGCAAATGGTGGAGGGATCCTCTGTTTGGGGGATGAAGCCATTGTGATCCTGCCGCCTTTATATTCCTCCACTACTTTTGAACCTATTATCATGGACACCCTTTACCTACCCCAGCGGACGGGCCACGTATTGCTGGTAGATGCTCGGGGTAGGTAATTTTGACAACCTTTTAAGGGCTAGTCTTTTTGTTAATAAATAAAATCTTAATCTTTTGTCGCTTATCTTGTATTGTTATCCTTTTTTATTCTTTAGTTCTCAATTGTTTTAATGTACATTTATTGAATAAACAATTTTGAACAAGTCAGATTAAAAATATTTTAGGATATGATCCATAATCAAATATCCTATAGTTAAAGAATCCCAAGAAGTAATATATTCTAAGGATCACAAGTTTAGTTGTCAAACTTTAAGGGTTATTAAAATAAACAATGAATAGAATTAAAAATAGTTAAGGATCATACCTGAGGATCCAAGTTAGGATCCTAACCATAATCAGGATAACTATAAGATAAACCTTAGAGAGAAGTAAGGATCAAGGATCCCTAGTTGCTCATCTTCAAGGACCTGAAAATAGAGCATAACTTGGGACTAAGCCAATATAAGATAGGAGTTAGTAACTGGGGACAAGCCCAAGGATAACTGGGGACAAGCCCAAGGATCGTATGTAAACTGGAGTATGGCCCTAACTGGCGACTATCCAAACTTAGTGACATGAAAATGCCAAAACCTTAGCTAACGTGAAAACGTTAAAACCTTAGGAACGGATGTATGGTACGGTACGTCTACCATTATACGTAGGATCCTAGGTATAGCCAGTACAATGGAATTATCAGCCCCTAAAGCGAGTACTGGTCCCACTGCCTTGAACTATACCAGGATCATCATGCGCTACAGGCGGAACTGGGGCAAGCCCAAATAACTGGGGTTAAACCCAAGGAACGGATTGCTTCTGCAGATAACCAATGTTATGCTAAGGATACCTGAACTTTCAAAACTTAAAATCACGTGAGAGATGGATAAAGGACACATGATCCTTATCCTTATATGAGAAAATAAAGAAATGAAATAGTTCAAGGTTAGGATATTACCAAAGTAGGGATCACCGATACTTTAAGGATCCTTCAAGGATACCCCTAACGTGAGGATCATCTTCCATGAGGATCATGCTTACATGAAATATTTCTTCAAGTGGACAGCATTCCAAGCTCTTGGTAGCAAATCACCTTCCATGGTTAGCAATCTATATGCCCCCTTTCCTGCTTCAGCTTCAATCAAATAAGGGCCTTCCCATTTTGGAGCCAATTTTCCATCAGCAGGATTGGTGGTATTCTGAAATGCTTTCCTTAATACCATATCTCCAACTTGAAACTTCCTGATCCTGACATTTTTGTTGTAAGCACCAGCCATTCTTTGTTGATAACTGGCCATCCTTATCCTAGCCAGATCCCTGATTTCTTCAATAGTATCCAGGTCTTGAACCAAGTTCTCATCATTTTCCTCAGGATCACGGGTACTTGTTCTAGCAGTTGGAACCACCATTTCTGTTGGGATCACTGATTCTGCCCCAAATACCAAAGAGAATGGCGTTTGACCAGTAGCATTCTTAGGGGTTGTCCTATCAGCCCAAAGCACATAAGGTAGTTCTTCTGCCCATTTCCCTTTCTTGGATCCAAGCTTCTTCTTCAAATTGTTGATGATGATCTTGTTGGATGATTCTGCTTGACCGTTAGCTTGTGGGTGGACTGGTGTTGATGTTATCATCTTAATCCCCCAGCTGTCACAAAAGTTAGTGGTTCTGCCCCCAATAAATTGGGAACCATTGTCGCATATAATTTCAGAAGGAATACCGAATCTAGTTATAATATTTCTTTTAATGAAGGATATAACTTCCTTTTCTCTGACTTGGGCAAAAGCTTCAGCCTCTATCCACTTGGAGAAGTAATCAGTCATAGCTAGCATGAACACTTTTCCACCAGGTGCCTTAGGGAGCTTACCAACTATATCCATACCCCATCTCATAAATGGCCAAGAGGAGGGTATAGGATGCAAAAATTCAGCTGGTTGATGAAGGATATTGCTGTGTCTCTGACAAGGATCACATCTCTTAGCATACTCCACAGCATCTCTTTTCATGGTTGGCCAGTAGTATCCTGTTCTCAGGATCCTTGAGAATAATGCCCTGCCCCCAGTGTGGTTTCCACAATCTCCTTCATGGAAGTCTTTTAAAACTTCTTCGATCTCAGGATCCTCAATGCATCTCAAGTATGGTCCTGCAAGAGATCGTCTATACAACATATTATTTAAAATTGTGAATTGAGATACCTTAATTTTGAAAGCCCTAGGGTTTTCTCCTGTAGGAATCTCTCCATGTTGTAAGTATCTCATAATTGGTGAGATCCATGATCCTGATCCTGAATGGGATTGAGTATCCTCACTAGGGATAATTGCAGAATTATTTCCTATCTCCATAGCCACATGATCCTCGATAGCCGGGGTTAGGATATGGATAATAGGGATCTTGATATCCTCCGGGATCTTCAAATATGATCCTAAGTTAGCCAATGCATCAGCTTCTGTATTCTCTTCCCTTGGTACCTGTGTCAAACTAAAGGAAACGAAAGAGAGTGCCAATTTTTTGACTATCTCTAAATATTTGGTTAGCTTTTCACCTTTATCAGCATAGGATCCATTAAAGTGGTTTTTAATTAACAAAGAATCTACATGTACCTCAAGATACTTGATCCCCATATGCTTAGCAATTTGCAAACCAACAATTAAGGCTTCATATTCAGCCTCATTGTTAGTGGTTTGGAACTCACAAGCTATAGAGTGGGGTATTATGTCCCCCTGTGGCGATTTTAGTAGTATTCCAAGCCCTGTGCCTTTGACATTTGAGGATCCATCAGTATAAAGTACCCAAGGATCCTTGGTCTCCTTTAGCTGCTGGACTTCTAACTCAGCTTCTTTTTGTAAATCACTACTGAAATCAGCCACAAAGTCAGCTAATGCTTGGGATTTGATGGCTGTCCTAGGCTCATATCTTATATCATAGGCACTAAGCTTCACTGCCCACTTAGCCATCCTTCCTGACATCTCTGGTTTCCTGAGGACATTCTTAATTGGAAAATTAGTTTTAACAACAATAACATGAGTTTCAAAATAATGTCTCAACTTAGTGGATGCCATAATTAATGCGAGAATAAGCTTTTCAAGGTGTGAATACCTGGATTCGGCATCGAGTAAACTTTTACTTACATAATAGACAGGATGTTGTGTACCTTCGTGATCCTTAACAAGGACCGCACTTACTGCTTTTGAGGATACTGCAAGATATAAGGATAGCACATCACCTTTTTCTGGTTTCATCAAGGCCGGGGCTGAGGATAGGTAATCTTTGAGAGCTTTTAAGGCATTTTCATGCTTCTCAGTCCACTCAAATTTCTTGTTTTTCCTTAGGATATCATAGAATTCTTTGCACTTCTCTGAGGATTTGGATATAAATCTGTTCAAAGCTGCTATCCTGCCTGTTAGCCTTGGGACATCCTTAGCATTGGCCGGAGATTTTATGTTCACTACTGCTTTGATTTGTTCCGGGCTAGCTTCAATGCCTCTCTTGGTCACCATGTATCCTAAGAATTTACCTGCTTTAACACCAAAGTGACATTTTGAAGGATTAAGCTTCATATTATATTTGTCAAGGATATCGAATGCTTCCTCCAAGTTTCTTAGGTGATCCTCAGCTTTTATGGATTTTACCACCATATCATCTATGTAAACCTCCATAGTTTGTCCAATCTGATCCTTGAACATCATATTCACCAGCCTTTGATATGTTGCACCTGCATTCCTTAGTCCGAACGGCATAGCAATATAACAATATATACGAGTTGGAGTCATGAAGGCTGTATCCTCTTGATCGGATGGTTCCATTTGGATTTGTTGAAATCCAGATGAAGCATCCATAAAAGTTAACAGTTCATGACCCGCGGTTGCATCCACCATGGAGTCAATGTGGGGTAATGGGAAAGGATCCTTGGGACATGCCTTATTTAAATCGGTAAAATCGACACATACCCTGCACTTTCTGTTTTTCTTTTGAACAACAACCACATTGGCCAACCATCTTGGATACTTGACCTCTCTAATCATACCTGTTTTGGTCAAAAAATCAGACGAGGATAATGCAACCAAACTCTTTGTTACGGGGTATGATGCTTGTATTGGTAAACAACAAGTATATGAAATCAACGAAGAACACCGAGATTTATACGAGGAAAAAGCCCTTGATCTTTAGAAGATCTCCGGCATAAAAAACCTCGGGTGATGGAAACTACCGATCACCAACTATATTGCAAAAACAGCAGTGATCCTTGTACAACTTCGGAAGAAAACAAGCTCGATACAATGAATTGCTAGTGTAAGTGTGTGTTTTTGCTAAGTGTTTGCAGAGAATTCGTGTTTTGTGTGTATTTTCGGTGGTGTGCATGACTTATGCCTTCATTGAGCTGTTTTCCCCTTAAAAAGATAAGAAATAAACAACTAACTAACTTCCCGAAAAAGGTGGAAGTCACCCATGACCACCACTAATGGTTATTTCTTCAATATGCACGTGCCTAAAAGCATATTCCACGAGATTCCAGCAGAGAAGTGGTCCACTACGTCCATTACCTACATTTACACATTAAAAACGTGCAAAACATAAGTTCTGTTAAGGATCCTGGATCCTCAGACTCGTGATCCTCAGACTCTGGATCCTCAGACTCTTTGCATCATCCATTAAGGATCCGTGATCCATGCCCAGTCTCAGGATAGATGATCCTTAGCATAAAATTCATGCCCTAACAATTGCCCCCAATATGGCAGTTGTGATAAGGATTCACAGCTGTCATATTTCCGTCAGAAGTGGACTAGCCGTTGCTGCCGGTAACTAGTTGTTACACTGCCTGTCGTCACTGATAAGACCTGCTATAATCATCATTGCAGAATATAGAGTTAGAGATAACTCCTCAAGTGCCTTTACAGATCAGAAGATCCTTCCGTTCGTGGAGAATGAATCCTTCAACACAGTTTGCTATTAACCTTCCTGCACTTTAATTTCTGCATAGACACTTTAACTGTTAGATAGCCTTATCCGGCCTGGGTGGATGGTCCACGATTTTGCTGGTGAAATCCAGGCCAGATGATTTTGATACATAATGAATAGGTAATAACATTAATCTTTTTTAGCTACATCTATAGTTGTTCCTTCCCTTTTTATTTTTCATGTATGCTTTCTATTTTCAAAAATATCATCACCAAACAACTGGAAAGTTATTGAAAATCTGATGATAATGTAAAACTTTTAACAGAAAACTTGAAGTGTTCGAACAAATGTGGATCAATGATCCCTAACCAAAAAGGATAAGAGACAACTTACAGCTTAGAAAAAGTTAGAATATAACATACCAGAGAATCCAAGTTAGGATTCTATATCCTTGTAAATTATTGCTAAATAAGCAAACTATGAAAAGTAAAGCTTCTAGGATCAAGGATCCTTATCGTCAGAACTTGTATAACTTTAGACAGTAGTTTCTAGGGTGAAGGATCAGGGATCCTTGAACAATAGGCAGGATAATGGGTGGTGGATGGATCCTCTGTTTGGGGGATGAAGCCACTCGTTATCCTTCCGTCTTTTATTTTCTGCACTACAAAGACCCGTAAACAATGGACACCCTTTGCCAACCCATGTGGACGGGCCACGTTTTGCTGGTAGAAACGTGGGTTGGCAATTTTGACAACCGTAAATGGTTTAACCTTTTGTGAATAAAATAACTTGAACTTTTTGGCTTATTTTGTGTTGATATCCTTGTTAATATCTTACTTTCCAACTGTTGTAATGTTCATTCTGTTTATACTTATCAAGCCTTGAAAAATTAAAAAAGATATCCAAAAAGTTTAGGATATGATCAAGGATCACATATCCCATAACCGATAAGTTCTAAAAAGTGATATAGTTTAAGAATCACAAGTTCAGTTGTCAAGTATAAGGGTTATTCAAATGAATAATGAATAAAATCAAAATAGTTAAGGATCATACCTGAGAATCCAAGTTAGGATCCTAACCTTTATCATTATAAACAGGATAACCATAAGACAAACCTTAATGGAAGGTAAGGATCAAGGATCCTTGGTCGTTTGTCTCCAAAAACCTGAAATAGGATACACCTTGGGACTAAGCCAATATAAGATAAGAGTTAGTAACTGGGGACAAGCCCAACAAACTGGGGACAAGCCCAAATAAACTGGGGACAAGCCCAAATAAACGGATGTAAACTGGGGTCAAGCCCATATAAACGGATGTAAACTGGGGTCAAGCCCATATAAACGGATGTAAACTGGGGTCAAGCCCATATAAACGGATGTAAACTGGGGTCAAGCCCATATAAACGGATGTAAACTGGAGTATGGCCCTCACTGGCGACTATCCAAACTTGTGCGACATGAAAATGCCGAAACCTTAGCTAACGTGAAAACGTTAGAAACCTTAGGAACGGATGTATGGTACGTCTACCATTATACGTAGGATCCTGGGTACAGCCAGTGCAATGAAATTGTCAGCCCCTAAAACGAGTACTGGTCGCACTGCCTTGAACTGCACCAGGATCATCGTGCGCTACTGGCGAAACTGGGGACAAGCCCATAAACTTTGGAGAGTTGGCCAACCACTTTGATCTTCTGTAAAATGATAACAACTCTACAAAAGCTTAAACTTTGTGAAAATAGATGTTAACTGATTAACATCTTTAACTTATGATAAGTAATAAGTATAAAATGAATGAAAATGAAAATGAAAGTAATGTGTTACCAAATGTAGAATCATATATCCTTTGAGGATCATGGATCCTTAATCAGAATACCGGTATCGCTGAGGATCCCTGATCCTTCTTACTTAGTATTTTTTGAGATGAACAGCATTCCAAGCTCTTGGTAGGAGATCACCATCCATTGTTAACAAATGATATGCCCCCTTTCCTGATTCAGCTTCAATTAGATAGGGGTCTTCCCACTTTGGTGCTAGCTTGCCATCCTAAGGATTTGTAGTGTTCTGGAATGCTTTTCTTAGCACAAAATCACCAACTTGAAATCTTCTAATCCTGACATTCTTGTTGTATGCTCCAGCCATTCTTTGTTGATAACTGGCCATTTCCTTTTTTCTGACTTTGAGCAAAAGCTTCTTCTTAGGATGCAGATGTTATGTTGGTTGGTGTAGAATATTACTGTGTCTTTGACAAGCATCACACTTCTTTGCATAATCCACAACATCCTTCTTCGTGGTAGGCCTATAGTATGTTGTTCTAAGGATCCTTGAGAATAGTGCTCTGCCCCCAGTGTAGTTTCCACAGTCTCCTTGACTTTGAAAGCTTTAGGATTTTGTCTTGTAGGGATCTCTCCATGTTGTATATATCTTAGGATTGGAAGGATCCAAGATCCTGAATTCGACTGTGCAGGATCACCAGGTATGATTGCAGAATCCTCCACTATCTCCATGGCTACGTGATCCTCAATTGCAGGAGTTAAAACATGGGTGATGAGTATTTTTCACATCTTCTGGCGTCTTTAGGAATGATCCAAGGTTAGTTAAAGCGTCAGCTTCTGCATTTTCTTCCCTGGGTACCTGTGGTAGACTGAAAAAAGCAAAAGAATCTGCCAGTTTCCTGACTATTTCTAAGTACTTGATTAGCTTTTCACATTTGACAGTGTAAGAACTGTTATAATGATTAGTAATTGATAGAGAATCTACATATACTTGAAGATACCTGATCCTCATATTATTAGCTAATTGCAAACCTGCTATCAAGGCCTCATACGCTGTCTCATGATTAGTGGTTTGGAATTCACATGCAATGGATCGGGGTATAATGTCCCCCTGTGGCGATTTTAGTAGTGTGCTTTGTCTAATTCCTTTAACATCTGAAGCTCCATCCGTGAGGAGTGTCTAAGGATCCTTGGTCTTCTCAAGTTGTTGAACTTCTAATTCAGCTTCCCTTTGTAGATCACTATTAATGTCATATGCAATAAGCTTGATTGCCCACTTTGCCATTCTTCCTGACATTTAAAGTTTCCTGAGAACATTCTGGCCTCAGCATCAAGTAGAATTTTACTTACATAGTATACCGGATGTTGAGAGCCTTCATGATCCTTAACTAGGATTACACTTACTGCTTTAGCTGAAATAGCTAAGTATAAGGATAACGATTCTCCATTTTCTGGTTTCATCAGGGCTGGTGCTGAGGATAGATAATCCTTAAGAACCTTAAGTGCAGCTTCATGCTTATCAGTCCACTCAAACTTGCCTTGAGCAATTTGTCTACCTCTTCTTGGATAATGGCATTCCTTTCAAGTGCAAACTTTCTCCTGTCATATCTTCATGTTTCCAAGCGAAGGTAGATTTTCTTCTTTCCAAGAAGGATACTAAATCCTGCTCAATACTGTCTAGGATCCCGGATCCTATAAAAATTTTGGATTCAGGATCCTCTGGGTTCAACATAATATCCTTGACGTCTTGCTCTCTTGCCTCCATGATGTCTTGCTCCTTGGAGGCTGGCTTCATTGAAGAAGTGTAACAGTTCTTTGCCTCCTACTGATCACTTTCTATCTTCACCATATCTCATAGAGTTGGGACCTTGACACATTGATGATATGTTGAGGGGGACTGCCTTCATATCGTGTATCCATGGCCTGCCAAAGATAACATTACAGCAAGATAAGCAATCAATAACATAGAATTTTTTTAACATAATTCACTCCCTCTACATAGATAGGAAGTTTGGTGTCCCCCAATGCAATCTTTGTCTCTCCACTGAATCCCACAAGGACAGATGATCTTTGGATAATATCGGATTCAAGGATGTCCATTCTATTGAGGACATCCAACTGGATTATGTTCACTAAGCTTTTCCCATCAATGAGAATCCTGCGAACAAAATGGTTAGATATAAATAATGTAATAACTACACCGTCGTGATGAGGATCCTGAATGTCCGCACAGTTATCCTCATCATATGATATCACTTTCTGCTGGGTAAGGATGGAGGTCCGAACAGGTTTGCCCCCATTCTCCATCTTTGTTTCCTTTGCACTTCTCTTAGCTGCTGAGAACCTCCGGAGATGAAATGGATGATTTGAGCATCGGATGGTGGAGGAGGAGCTTTTTCAGGAACTTTCTCAGGATACTTGATCCTTGACTTTTTCCTTCCGAGCAATTCCTTCAAGTATCCTTTGCTCAAAAGATAACCTATCTCCTTCCTTAATGCTATGCACTCATCTGTGAGATGACCAGAATCCCCATGGTAAGCACACCATTTCGATTCGTCTTTGGTGGTAGGCGGTTTGTCATTCTTCCTTGGCCACCTAACATTGTCACCTAAACTCTGCATAGAAAGGATTAGTTCATTATTATCAGCAGAAAGACAATATTCAGAAATAGGAGGATAATCCTAATCATCTTCCTCTTGTTCCACAGCATGCACACTTTGGTTGTCATGCTTGGAGTATTGCTTGGATCAGTTATCCTTGAGATAGGATCCTTATTTGTCTTGCTTTGAGGATCCTGACAATCTCTCATGGATCCTTTTGTCATCCTCTAAACGGATGAACCTAAGGGCCCTGTTTCTTTTTTCATCTAAGTTCCTGCAAGGGGTCATGACAAGATCATCATAGAACATTGAATCCCTAAGCAAACCCATTTTAAAGGCTTCTAGAGCTGTAGCAATATCTAAGTTAGGGATTTCTAAGGATTCTTTACTAAATCCAGTGATATAATCTCTAAGTGATTCATTTTGACCTTGTGTTACCCTATATAGATCACTAGTTAATCGTTCAAATTTTCTACTACATGAGAATTGGCTATTAAACAGATTAACTAGATTAGCAAATGGAGTAATAGAGTAAGGGGGAAGACTTAGCAGCCATTTAAGAGCAGATCCTGTGAGTGTGGATCCAAAACCCTTGCATAGACATGCTTCTTTTAACCTCTCAGGAATGGGATTGATCTCCATTCTTTCCCTTGTGACTTCCATCTGGAATTTCAGGAATGGGCTTAACCACTCTCGGAACGTTGGATATCATATCTTTGAGTTTCTGCAACTTCTTAGCCATGGCTTGGTTGATACCTGTATCCTGCACAAAGCCATGGTTAGCATTGCAAAAATTATTCAAAGTGTTACCTCTTGAATGATTCAAGTTTGGAATTCCAGATGTGAATCCATGTTGGCGGGATTCTGGCATAACCGAGGGATCAGAGGGAGCAATGGTCTGCATTGGAATGAAGTCTCCTTGATGAACATTTGAACTTCCAGGTTGTTGACTCCCTAAGGATCCTTGATTCTGAAAGATGTTGGATCCTTGATGTGCTGTGAATGGGGGTCTTGGAGGATAATCCATGGATCCGGAAACCTGAGATGAGGATCCTTGAACCTGGAAGGAGGATCCTTGAACCTGAGAGGATCCTTGAACCTGAGAGGATCCTTGAACCTGAGAGGATCCTTAAATCTGTGAGGATCCTTGAACCTGCGAGGATCCTTGAACCTGAGAGGATCCTTGAACCTAAGAGGATCCTTGAACCTAAGAGGATCCTTGAACCTGCGAGGATCCTTGAACCTGAGAGGATCCTTGAATTGGCTGCGTCCCCATGCATTCTCCTAAACTGGTGAAGAATCCCTGATGCTGAAATGAGGATCCTGAAGGCTGGAAAGAGGATCCTTGAGCTTGAGACATTGCCGATGATCCAGAACGTATTCCTGTTGATCCACCCTGGTATTGGACATGTGGAGCTGCAAAGTGCTGGGAAGTTATGGCCGGAGTGTCGAAATTCAGCGACCTCGACATCAAAGGGGAGTGATCCTCTGCTGATTTTATCAATTTCGCGAAGGATCCTGCCATTAGTCTTGACCTGCTGCTGCATGTGATCCTTCATCTGCACAATCAAAGCATAAAAATCACTGTTAGTAAGTGTAGAGGAAGAAACAACAGTTGGTTTTGTGAAAACGAGGGTTGTCTTCTTCGGAGAATTCTCAGCATTCTTCTAGAATGCAAGGGGGAGATGATCCAAAGGCGGAATGCCCTGTGAAAAAGTGACCGCCGACATAGAACTTGGAGTAGTTTTCCCTGAGAAGCCATGCGGTTGAAGGTAATGAACCGAAATGAATGAAATGAACAAAATTTCTCAGAATTGAAGCACCAATTGCCCCACGGTGGGCGCCAAACTGTTTTGGTCAAAAAATCAGACGAGGATAATGCAACCAAACTCTCTGTTACGGGGTATGATGCTTGTATTGGTAAACAACAAGTATATGAAATCAACGAAGAACACCGATATTTATACGAGGAAAAAGCCCTTGATCTTTAGAAGATCTCTGGCATAAAAAACCTCGGGTGATGGAAACTACCGATCACCAACTATATTGCAAAAACAGCAGTGATCCTTGTACAACTTCGGAAGAAAACAAGCTCGATACAATGAATTGCTAGTGTAAGTGTGTGTTTTTGCTAAGTGTTTGCAGAGAATTCGTGTTTTGTGTGTATTTTCGGTGGTGTGCACGACTTGTGCCTTCATTGAGCTGTTTTCCCCTTAAAAAGATAAGAAATAAACAACTAACTAACTTCCCGAAAAAGGTGGAAGTCACCCATGACCACCACTAATGGTTATTTCTTCAATTTGCACGTGCCTAAAAGCATATTCCACAAGATTCCAGCATAGAAGTGGTCCACTACGTCCATTACCTACATTTACACATTAAAAAAGTGCAAAACATAAGTTCTGTTAAGGATCCTGGATCCTCAGACTCGTGATCCTCAGACTCGTGATCCTCAGACTCTGGATCCTCAGACTCTCTGCATCATCCATTAAGGATCCGTGATCCATGCCCAGTCTCAGGATAGATGATCCTTAGCATAAAATTCATGCCCTAACAATACCTACCCGGAGCAATTTCTCTACCTCTTCCTGGATAATGGCATTTCTTTCCGGTGCAAACTTTCTTCTCCTTTGATGGATTGGTTTGAAGGACCTATCAATGCCAAGTTTGTGAGTGATTACATCTTGAGATATACCAGTCATGTCTTCGTGTTTCCATGCAAAGGTAGTCTTTCTCCTTTTGAGGAAGGATACGAGGTCTTCTTTCATTTCGCCGAGGATCCCTGATCTGATATAGATTTTGGATTCAGGATCATGAGGATCCATGAGGATTTCTACCACATCCTGCTCTCTTGCCTCCAAGACATCCCTTGGAGGATACTTTGATTGCTATTGCTCCCTTGACTTTGAGGCTGGTTTCATCGATGAAGTATAGCAATTCTTGGCCTCCTGCTGATCACTATCAATCTTGACTATTCCCCAAGGACTAGGGAGCTTCACACATTGATGGTAAGTAGATGGGACTGCCTTCATATCGTGTATCCAGGGCCTGCCAAGGATAACATTACAACAAGATAAACAGTCAATAACACAAAATTTTTGATAAGAGTGTAGGCCTTCGATGTATATTGGGAGCTTAATGTCCCCCAGGGTATTCTTAGTTTCGCCACTAAATCCCACGAGCACGGAGGATCTTTGTATGATATCTGTTTCAGGGATACCCATCTTCTTTAGAACATCAAGCTGGATAATGTTCACTGAGCTTCCTCCGTCTATAAGGATCCTGCGGACAAAATGGTTAGAAATGAAAAGAGTAATAACTAAACCATCGTGATGAGGATCCTGGATATCAACACGATCATCCTCATCAAAGGTTATGACTTTTCCTTCGGAGACAATTGATGTTCGAACGGGTCTTTCTCCACTATCCAATTTAGTTTCCTTTGCATGCCTTTTAGCTGCTGAGAAGGATGTGCCGCAAATGTCTGATCCTCCAGAAATAAAGTTTATTACTTGTGCATCTGCTGGAGGGGCTGGAGCCTTCTCAGGGATCCTTTCAGGATCCTGAGTCCTTGACTTTTTTCTTCCCAACAATTCTTTTAGATGCCCCTTGCTCAACAAGTATCCAATTTCCTTTCTTAGTGCGATGCATTCTTCTGTAAGATGCCCAAAATCTTCATGGTATGCACACCACTTTGATTTATCTTTGGTTGTAGCTGGCCTATCATTCTTTCTGGGCCATCTGGCTTTATCACCTAGATTCTACATCGCAAGGATTAGTTCATTGTTATCAACAGAAAAACAATATTCAGAGATTGGAGGATAATCCTCATCATCCTCTTCTTGATCAACAGCATGCACGTTCTGGTTATCAGATCTGTTATAGGATCTGAACTTGTTCTTGAATGAGGATCCTTGCTTATCTTGCTTTGAGGATCCTGCTAACCTCTCCTGGATCCTTTTGTCATCCTCTAGCCGGATGAATCTAAGTGCCCGGGTTCTTACCTCATCTAGGTTCCTGCATGGTGTCATAACAAGATCATCATAGAACAATGAATCCCTAAGTAATCCCATTTTGAAGGCCTCAACAGCCGTGGCTATATCCAAGTTGGGAATGTCTAAGGATTCTTTACTAAATTTGGTAATGTAATCCCTTAATGATTCATTATGACCCTGGGTTATCCTATATAGATCACTAGTTAATCGTTCAAATTTCCTACTACAAGAAAACTGTTTATTAAATAGGTTAACTAGATTAGCAAATGAGGTAATAGAGTAGGGGGGAAGACTTAGCAGCCATTTGAGAGCTGATCCAGTAAGAGTGGATCCGAATCCTTTGCACAGGCATGCTTCCTTTAACCTTTCTGGGATTGGGTTGATCTCCATCCTCTCCCTGTATTGTGCTATGTGTTCTTCAGGATCCGTCGAACCATCATACAGCTTCATAGTTGGGACATGGAACCTCTTGGGTATCTCAGCATCACAGATTGGTGGTGCAAAACGAGATATCTTATGGCTTCCATCTGCAATCTCTGGGATAGGTTTGACCACTCCTGGAACACTTGATATCATATCTTTTAACTTTTGCAACTCTCTGGCCATGGCATGATTGATACCTGGATCCTGCATAAGGCCATGGTTAGTAGTATAAGAATTATTAAAAGTGTTACCTCCCATTGGATTCAGATTAGGAAAAATGGATGTTAATCCATATTGCTGGGCCTCTGGAATGATCGAAGGACCAGTAGAAGCATTGGCCTGCATTGGAATAAAATCTCCCTGATGGACATCTGAACTTCCTGTTTGCAAACTCCTCAAGGATCCTGGCATCTGGAAGGATCCCTGAAACTGGGACGATCCTGGGACAAAGGAGGATCCTCGAACCTGGGATGATCCTGGAACAAAGGAGGATCCTTGAACCTGGGATGATCCTGGAACAAAGGAGGATCCTTGAACCTGGGATGATCCTGGAACAATGGAGGATCCTTGAACCTGGGATGATCCTGGAACAAAGGAGGATCCTTGAACCTGGGATGATCCTGGAACAAAGGAGGATCCTTGAACCTGGGATGATCCTGGAACAATGGAGGATCCTTGAACCTGCTGCACTGCTGAGTATCCTCCTGAATTCGTGAGGGATCCCATATGCTGAGGATAGGATCCTGCTGGCTGGAAATATGGACCTAATGCCTGGGTCACCGTTGTTGTTCCGTAGTGCACTCCTTTTGGTCCACCCACATATTGAACATCTGGAACCACTGATGGCTGAGAAGTAATCACCGGAGTATCAAAATTCAAAGACCTGGGCATCAGTGGGGAATGATCCTCTGCCGTTTTCTTTTGTTTCTTGAGATCTCCGATTTCTTTGAGAATCCTTTCATTGGTCTTATCCTGTTGCTGTATATGATCCTTCATCTGCAAAATCAAAGTAAACATGTCACTAGTAGTGGGAGTGTAAGAAGCAGAAGAAGTTGGAGGTTTTGAGAAAATGGGAGTTGGTTTCTTCTCGGCATTTTTCTGAGGTCCAGAAGGTGGTGGAGGCAAAGGTGGAATGCCCTGAGATGAATTGACCGCAGACATTGCAGTAGAGGTATTCTTCAATGAGGAAGCCATGTATTTGTATGCAATGAACCGGAATGACCACCAACAGAAAAATTTCTTAGGAATGAAGCACCAATTGCCCCACGGTGGGCGCCAAACTGTTTTGGTCAAAAAAATCTGATGAGGATAATGCAACCAAACTCTTTGTTACGGGGAATGATGCTTTGAATGTGGAACAATGATAAGGATCACTTCAATGTAAATTGCACAATCGACACAAGGGTTTATACGGGGAAAAAGCCCTTGATCAAGAGTTGATCTCCGGCACAAAAAACCCCGGGTGATGGAAACTACCGATCACCAAGCTTAAATAAATCAATAAATGTTTACAACTTCGGATAGTAACGAGCCAGGTACAAGGATCACTAGTGTGAAATGTGTAAAAGTGAGTGAAAACTGATAAGTGTTCGTCGAGAGCTTCAAGAGTGCGATTGTATGAGAGTGTGTGTAGCTGAAAATGACTAAGTGTTCTTAATTCTAGCTCGTCACCCCTTTAAAAATAGAAGTTAACTACACTAACAAACTATCCGACTTTTGTGCCAAGCTCCCACGTTCTCCACAACGTCCATTTCCAGTCAAACGTGTGCGAAATACCCGTGGAATATTCCATAGTAACGTTGCCAAGACCAAGTCAAGCTTGTTACTCCTGCAAAATAATACGAAACATAAACAAACAATCGTTAGTATGAGGATCCTTAAAGTGATCCATGATCCTGATCCTGAAGTTCTTCTGAGGATCACTATCTGTCACAGAAGTAAGGATCATTAATTAGGATAACAAGTAAGGATCACTAATTGTTAGAAAATCCTCCCCTAACAACACTCTAGTGATCCTTGTAACTAGCTCGCTATCATCCAAAGTTGTAACACATTTTCTGTTTAATCTGAGTTGGTGATCGGTAGTTTCCATCACCCGAGGTTTTTTATGCCGGAGATCAACTCTTGATCAAGGGCTTTTTCCTCGTATAAATCATTGTGTCACTTGTTCATTACATTTCTGAGTGATCCTTAGTATTGTTCATTGATTCAAGCATCACACCTCACAACAGAAAGTTTGGTTGCATTATCTTAGCTTGATTTTTGACCAAAACAGTTTGGCGCCCACCGTGGGGCAATTTGTGCTTCATTCCTAAGAAGATTCATATTTTTGTGATCATTTCGGTTCGTTACAACCAAGCACATGGCTTCCTCAACAAAGAACACATCAAGCTCTATGCCGGCAATGAGTTCTTCACAGGGCGTTCCTCCTTTGCCTCCACCACCTTCTGGATCCCAGAAGAATGCTGAAAATGCTGCGAAGAGACAAACCCCCATTTTCTCAAAACCACTAACTTCTTCTGTTTCTTCTAATCCTACTACTAATGATCTTTACACTCTGATTTTGCAGATGAGGAATCACGCACAAGAGCAGGACAAAACCAACAAAAGGATCCTCCGGGAGATCGCTGAGATCAAGAAACAGAAGAAATCAGTGGAGGATCACTCTCCTCTGATTCCAAGGTCATTGAATTTTGACACTCCAATTGTAACTACCCTGCAATCGGCAGTTCCGGGCATCCAGTATCAAAGTGGTCCATCAGAAAGGCGTTATGGAACAGCAACTATGAGTCAAGCATTTGGCTCTCACTCCCAGCCTCAGGGATCCTATTTTCAGCCATCGGGATCCTCTTTTCAGCATCAGGGATCCTTCGTCAGCTCAGGAGGATATTTGGGAATGCACACAGTCCAAGGATCCTCCCAGGTCCAAGGATCCTCCCAGGTCCAAGGATCCTCCCAGGTCCAAGGATCCTTTATGGTTCCAGGATCCTTTCAGGTTCAAGGATCCTCTCAGCCTCAAGGATCTAACATCTTACAGGATCAAGGATTCTTTAGAAGTATGCAGCCTCCAAGCTCGGATGTTCATCAAGGAGACTTCATACTAATGCATACTATCGCTTCCTCTGGTCCTTCAATCATACCAGAGTCCTGTCAATATGGATTCACATTTAGAATTCCAAACACGAATCCTATGGGAGGTAACACTTTTAATAATTCATATAACACTAACCTTGGCTCTATGCAGGATATAGGTATCAATCAGGCTATGGCCAGGGAGTTACAGAAGCTCAAGGATATGATATCCAGAGTACCAGGAGTGGTTAAACCCATTCCTGAAATTGCAGATGGTAGCCATATGTCACACCCCTAATTTCCACGTGTCACCGGTGGGGAGTATCGTGACGTAGTTGATATCATCATAGTCAAACAACACATTATTTAAATGCACAGCGGAAGCAAAAGGTAAATATATTACAATCCGAATATAAAGTAATATTCGGTATTACAACGGAAAGTAAAGAATCCACAGGCGGATCTTAAAACATAAACATTATTCAACAGACTTTAGACGCCTAGAACTTGCAAGATTCCTTATTAATGCCCTGAGCTTCCAGCCAATTACGTCCAGTACCTGTCACTTAACCCTTTTGGAAAAATACGTCAGTTTTCACTGTCAAATACACTCAACCGACTCATTTTGAAAAGGTTTAATAAAAATTGATTTGAATGCACAAGGCACAAACTCTTTATAACTTGGGACAATTATAGTTATAATCTTGTATACAGATTTACATGTTCGTTATACATTTAGGGCCCGATGTAGAAACCGAGTCAGATTAACAGACACGCCACAAGTATAGGCCCACAAGAGAGTGAGATACCGTTTTTCCTTAAACAACTGTCAGGTGTATGCCTACACCCCGTGCATAAGGCGTGGCCATTTTATAACACAATGATGTCAAGGATATCCGGGACAAGGTCATTAACCCCTAAAGGTCTTTATTTCAAACAATACAGATTAAACCGGGTTACCTCAATAATTTAATCACAATTCGACTAAATATTCAATACCCGACCAAGCGGTATTATTATACCGTATCCCAAGCCCGTATAGGGAAAATAAGTTAAGAGTATTTACCTGAGCTAGCTCCTGTCTTAAATAGTAAGAATTTAATAACTTAGCCGTATTCACTTAAGTAAGCGTAGGTACCATTTACCGGAAGGCTCTAGTCTGGAATGATGGTATAAATAACCAATTAGAATGCTAACGGGTCTTTAATTAAGCCTAAGCTTAGACCGGTTAGTCCTACAGAAGGATACGGTTCAAACGCATGATAAGGCGAAGACCGGATTAGAATGTGGTTTAGACCCGACAAGTTTGAATACTTGTATAATATGGGTATACTAAATACATCCTGTATTTTGAGACAAAGATGATAAGGTTTGACCCGTTTCGGTCAATTTATGCAAACTAGTTACATAAACCGAATCGAACGCGAAAAGGGCGTCACGGGTAACCATAAGAGTCATATGCAAGTTCCCTGAGTTAATATGCCTTAAACATGTTGTGATATCAGTAAGGTATCTTCTATTATGCCCAAAACGGATTTAAACACAAATTATGCCTAATAAGGGCATTTTGGTCATTTAAAAGATTATAAAAGAGTTTAATTAGTAATCTGAGTTACATGTCTGATTTATACAGTAAATACACTTAATTTAATAAGTTATAACAGTAGGGTATGACCTATATGTGAAATTTATCATTTAAAACCAAACTATGCACCTTAGGGGTATTTTGGTAATTTCACTTTGACCTAAAAGGTCAAAACTGGAAATCTGAGTGTAAGACTTTAGTTTACTGTAAAAATATAATAATTTACTTAAAATATCAGTAGGTATCAACCTTATGTGCTCAACATAATCTTAATACATACTATGCGTCAAAAATGCCCAAAAAGGCGATTTGGAGCCATTTCTGGGTTTTCAAAGGAAAGCTGATATTTTTATAATTCCAGGAGGCTCAAAATACTTTATTTATTATATTAGGTCAGTAGAAAAAGGTTTGGGGTCAAAAGGATTTGTAAAACTCATTTTATGGCTTAAAAGGGTAAACCCGGCATTAACCGAATCATACTTAAAGACCTATGTTATGATCAGCCAAAAATTAAATAAAAATCCTTAAATATTATTTTATATCAGTGGGTAAAATGTTTGATATCAAAAAGTGGGTTTAAATAGGCTATACGCTAAATACGCCATTTAATTAACATATAGCTTTCAAATTACGCTAATGAGCATAACTCTTAATCTAGACCTCAAACTGATGTCAAATTTTAGGTGCAAGTTTATAAATCAGTAATTAAGGTTTCTACTCTTTTACTTTTTCAAAAATATCATTTTAAGGTCAAAAGGGCATAATAGTCAACATTTAAGCATTTAACGGAATCATGCATATGAATCAGATAACTAATGAACCAAGTTGTATAATCACAGAGGGTTATACTTATAGGTAACTTGGTCCTAATAAGGCTCTAAGGCATTTCTAAACTATGCTTAAATGGGTCAGAACTGAAAGTCAAAGCAGAGGTCAAACTATGCGACTTTCGGGTCCAAGCCGAGCCTAAACTGAAAATTGTCGAGTTGAACACGTTGGGACATGTTCTTATATTAATTACCAAGTTATATTAGTGATCAAACAGGTTGCAAGTATCCTACATTGCTAATTATGCTTTAATTTGAAATTAAACATTATGTTGACTTTTTAAAGTAAGCTTTGACTCGACAATTAACATAGTTAGAGTGGGAATCTGAAAGTACCCTTTTAAGGGTTTATTACCCACCTAAATACCTACTTAAAGGTACTTTTAATTCGTGATTAGACTGAGCACATTTTAATTAATCACGAAGTCAAATCTTAATTACGATGGTTTGACTTTTAGCTAATTTAATTAAGCTAAAACGAATTAAGAAAGGTTAATTACACTTACAAAAGTCCTAAGCACAACTAATGATCACTAGGAAGGATGCTTGAGCTCCAGGAACCTCCAAGAAGAGAGTTGTGAAGTTTATAAGTGAATGAGCAATCAAGAACCCAAGTTCATGGCCCTTATATAGGTTTCTAAATGCCTTTAGATCATTACACACAAGCCTAGAGATGTTATGGGATCATTCCAAGTGTCCCTAGACCTTTTAAAACCATCAAACAAGCCCCTGAATTCGAATACCATCGTTTTAAGTCGGTGCAACCGGAATTAACAGGCAGCTGTCAAGAATTCTGCACCTGGGACCTGCTTGCGTACCGCAACGCTCACAGTGTTGAGGTGCGCAAGCAACATGCCAGCACAACAAAACTTCCAAATGTTTACAGTTTGGCCCCTGGACCTTCCAAACGTCGTTTTCACATTATTTCTTGCATTATAAGCCTTCTAAATTTACTTTTGAGGGTTCCAAGACTTATACAAACTTTGTTAAGTCCTTCTTTAACTTTGTAATCACCCGAAAAACTATAATTTCCAACGTTGACGCTCTTAACCCCTCGTATACGAATTTGATCATAACTTTCTCATACGATAACGAAACTTTATGAAATTTTTGTCATGTATTCTAGTGAGCATATTTAATCGTTACAAAGCTTCGGGTTTGCTAAAAGGTCACTCAGAGGTATACTTTAAACATGTTGACATATTTAACCCTTGTAGTTTGTAATCTCTCACTTTCTTTTATATTTAGCTTCGTATGATCCATGATTCATTCGTGTGAATGTCTAAACATCTTGTAGGGTTATTGTAAGGCATATTTATCCATTGTTAACATTTTGAACCCTTTATTTGTCAACTTTAGTCCCTCTAGTGTATTCTTTCACACGTTCAAGCTTATGACACGTGTCAATACATTATAGGACGTGAATTTTCGAGGTGTTACACCATAGGATATCTCGCTTTGCACCACCTATTTGTGATGCTAAGATACCCAAGAGGTTCCAAATACCAACTATGAAGCTATATGATGGTTCAACGGATCCAGAGGAACATGTAGCTCAATATAGGGAGAGGATGGAGATCAATCCAATTCCTGAGAGGTTGAAAGAAGCATGTCTATGCAAGGGTTTTGGATCCACACTTACAGGATCTGCTCTTAAATGGCTGCTAAGTCTTCCCCCTTACTCTATTACTTCATTTGCTAATCTAGTTAATTTATTTAATAGTCAATTCTCTTGTAGTAGAAAATTTGAACGATTAACTAGTGATTTATATAGGGTAACACAAGGTCAAAATGAATCACTTAGAGATTACATCACTAAATTTAGTAAAGAATCCTTAGATATCCCTAACGTGGATATAGCTACGGTGGTAGAAGCCTTTAAAATGGGTTTGCTTAGGGATTCACTGTTCTATGATGCTCTTGTTATAACCCCATGCAGGAATCTTGATGAAGTAAGAACCAGGGCCCTTAGATTCATCCGATTAGAGGATGACAAAAGGATCCAGGAAAGACTGATAGGATTCTCAAAATAGGAAAAGCAAGGATCCTACTTCAGGAACAACAAATCAAAATCCTACAACAAATCTGATAACCAGAATGTGCATGCAGTGGAACAGGAAGAGGATGATGAGGATTATCCTCCTATTTCTGAATACAGTTTTTCTGTTGATAACAATGAACTAATTCTTGCAATGCAGAATCTGGGTGAGAAAGCTAGGTGGCTAAGAAAAAGTGATAAACCAGCTGCTACAAAGGATAAGTCCAAGTGGTGTGCATACCATGAGGATTTAGGGCATCTCACTGAAGAGTGTATTGCACTTAGAAAGGAAATTGGTTACTTGTTAAGCAAGGGGCATTTGAAAGAGCTTTTGGGACGGAAGAAGTCAAGGATCCAGGATCCTGAAAGGATCCCGGAAAAGGCTCCTACTCCTCCAGCAGATGCACAAGTTATAAACTTTATATCCGGTGGATCAGACATTTGTGTTACTTCCTTTTCAACAGCCAAAAGACATGCCAAGGAAACCAAGATGGATAATGGAGACAGACCCATCCGGACGTCCACTGTCACCAAGGATAAGATCATAACTTTTGATGAGGATGATCGTCTTGATGTTCAGGATCCTCATCATGATGGTCTTGTTATTACCCTGTTTATTTCTAATCATTTTGTTCGCAGGATCCTTATAGATGGAGGAAGCTCTGTGAACATCATTCAGCTTGATGCCCTCAAGAAGATGAATATTCCGGAGTCTGATATTGTCCCAAGATCCTCAGTCCTTGTGGGATTCAGTGGGGAACCCAAGAACACATTGGGGGATATCAAACTCCCTATCTATATTGAAGGACTCCATTCTTATCAAAAGTTTTGTGTTATAGATTGCTTATCTTGTTGTAATGTTATCCTTGGCAGGCCATGGATACATGACATGAAGGCAGTCCCATCTACTTATCATCAGTGCGTGAAGCTTCCTAGTCCATGGGGAGTGGTGAAAATTGAGAGTGATTAACAAGAAGCTAAGAATTGCTATACCTCGTCAATGAAGCCAGCCTCAAGACCAAGGGAGCAATAGCAATTAAAGTATCCTTCAAGAGATGTCTTGGAGGCAAGAGAACAGGATGTAAAAGAAATCCTCATGGATCCTCATGATCCTGAATCCAAGATCTTCATAGGATCAGGGATCCTTAGCAACATTGAACAGGATCTAGTATCCTTCCTTAAAAGAAGGAAAACTACCTTTGCATGGAAGCATGAGGATATGACAGGTATATCTAAGGATATAATTACTCATAAGCTTGGCATTGACAGGTCATTCAAGCCTATACATCAGAAGAGGAGGAAGTTTGCACCTGAAAGGAATGCTATTATCTAGGAAGAGGTAGATAAACTACTTCGGGCAGGTATGATAAGAGAGGTTAAGTATCCAAGATGGTTAGCCAATGTGGTTGTTGTTCAAAAGAAAAATGGAAAGTGGAGGGTATGTGTCGATTTTACCGATTTAAACAAGGCATGTCCCAAGGATCCTTTCCCATTACCCCACATTGACTCCATGGTGGATGCTACCGCGGGTCATGAGTTGTTGACTTTTATGGATGCTTCATCTGGATTTCAGCAAATTTAGATGGAACCATCTGATCAAGAGGATACAGCCTTTATGACCCCAACTGGTATATATTGTTATATTGCTATGCCATTTGGACTAAGGAATGCAGGTGCTACTTATCAAAGGCTAGTCAATATGATGTTCAAGGAACAAATTGGACACACTATGGAAGTCTATATAGATGACATGGTGGTTAAGTCCAAGAAAGCTGAGGATCACCATAAAGACTTGGAGGAAGCATTCAATATCCTTGATAAATTTAATATGAAACTAAATCCTTCCAAGTGTCATTTTGGTGTTAAAGCAGGTAAATTCTTAGGCTATATGGTGACAAAGAGGGGCATTGAGGCAAGTCCAGAGCAGATTAAGGCTATTGTGAATATCAAATCTCCTGCCAATGCCAAGGATGTGCAAAGATTGACAGGCAGGATCGCAGCCTTGAACAGGTTCATATCCAAATCCTCAGAAAAGTGCAAGGAATTCTATGACATCCTGAGGAAGAACAAGAAATTTGAATGGACTGAGAAGCATGAAAGTGCCCTCAAAGCTCTTAAGGATTACCTATCCTCAGCCCCCGCCTTGATGAAACCAGAAAAGGGGGATATATTATCCTTATACCTAGCAGTATCCTCAAAAGCAGTAAGTGGTCCTTGTTAAGTGTTTTGGTCAGAAAATCTGATGATGATATTGCAACCAAACTCTTTGTTTAGGGGAATGATGCTTAAAATGTGTAACAACAATGAGGATCACTTCAATATAGAATGCACAAATAACACAAGGATTTATACGGGGAAAAAGCCCTTGATCAAGAGTTGATCTCCGGCACAAAAAACCCCGGGTGATGGAAACTACCGATCACCAAGCTAAAATAAATGGTTAAATGTTTACAACTTCGGATAGTAACGAGCTAGGTACAAGGATCACTACGGTGAAGTGTGTAAAAAGTGTATGAAATCGCTAAGTGTTTGAACGAGAGCTTGTATGAGCGTGTTTGCGAGTGTGTGTAACTGCCAAAAAATGACTAAGTGTCACTAACTAGCTCGTTCCCCCTTTAAAATAAGAAAAATATCTAGCTAACAAACTCTCCGACTTTCGGGCCAAGCCTCCACGTTCTCCATAACGTCTAGTTTTGATCTAGCACGTGCAGAATACTTCGGGAATATTCTCCAAGAATATCGCTAAGACTTGGTCTAGCTAGTTATACCTGCGAAATGTTATAAAACATAAGTAAACAATCGTCAGTATGAGGATCCTTGAAGTGATCCATGATCCTGATCCTAAAGCCCTTCTGAGGATCACCACCTGTCACAGAAGTAAGGATCACTAGTTAGGATAATGAATAAGGATCACTAATTGTTAGAAAATCCTCCCCTAACAATTGCCCCCAAAATATAAGGAGTAAAATTGTAAAATTAGCGAGTTATGTTTTCTCGAACTTATCCGTAACAAACTAACGGATATATAGCCGTTAATTTTGAACTAGCCGTTGCGATGATGATGTCACAGAAGTGACAACCTGCAAGATCATGATTATAAATAGAGATATAGATAGGATCAAATGCATTTAAATTTTCAGAGAAACTCCCTTTATAATCCACATTCCGAAGACGTTCAGGTATTCTCTCTCTCTATCCTTTTCCCTCTCTTGCTCTGTTTTCATCTTTCCATAAAAAATGTTGCTCCGAAGTTCTCCGGGCAAAGATCACAAGAAGGATAGCCCTTTGGAAAGTCAGAAAATCATCAAGGACTCCACGAATGAAAAGTGTTGCTTTGACGAGGCACAGATAGACAAAATCCGTTGCTGTTTTCCGGCGGATGCCTTTATCAGACCCTTTGATCCTACTACCCTTAGCGACTATGTTTCAGAAACATGGGTTGCATTTCCAGCCACTCCATTCACCATAGGATACACCTATCCTTTCCCAGAGTTTACACAATCCTTCTTTTCCCTTACCGGCATCTCTTATATCCAAGCCATGCCGATGATTTGGAGGGTCTTGTATACCCTGGAGAGAATCATCGAACAGGAAGGCATTGCTTTGGGCATGTCAGAATTGGCGGAGCTGTATGATCTTACTACCTTTGGTTCCCATCGTTATTTGCTTAAGCGAAAACCCGGTGCAGATCATCCTCTTCTGAAAGTCACCAAGAATGACAAAGACTGGAAACGTCGCTTTTTCTTTGTCAAGAGAGATTCTATCCAGGATGGAAAGGATCTTCCTAAAAATTGGGCTACCCATGGTAGGATGGAGGATCCCGATAAGGATCACCAGGAACATTCTTTGATTGTAAGGATCACTTATATTTTTGCTTTCTTGTTTTGCAGCTATCACTGTTTCACGTATCCGCACATCTCCTGAAACCAAGGATAGGCTTGCTGCTTTTTGGAAGCTTGACCCTGAGATAAGAACTTTCAAGACAACAACCCAAGATTCACAGGAGGTATCCTCAGGCTCTGTCACAATGTCAAGTAAGTATCCTTGTTTAAAATTACATATATAGTAAAATATGAACTAGGAAAAGATACTTATCTTGTTTTAATTGTGTAGGTGCTGGAAAATCTGTCAAGCCTGTTTCCCAATTCAACACAGCTGACCTTGATCTCATACGGCCCAGGAAGAAGAGGTCCACTACCAGTCCTAGCATTTCCATTCCAAGGGCACCCACTAAAGGAAAGGGTGTCAAGAAGAGGAAAACTTCTGATGCTGAGGATCTTCAAGGGCTGCCACTGATCCGCCACCAATTCCTTGAATACTTCAATGAAGTAAGGATCCTTAACTTTGCCTAGGTATTTTGCTCTTATGAGGATCACTTGACCTTGAACTGCCTTATCTTCTTTCTGCAGAAATTTGCTGAGATCGAGGATTACGTGGGCAATATTGAGGAGCTGGACAAGAAAATAGCTGATCTCCAACAGGTTGCCGTGCTCAAAGATCTTGCACTTGCTGATGCTCGGAAGGAACTCCAGGATACCAAGCAGGAAATGGCCAAGGTGCTGGTTAACTTTGATTATGAAAAGCATGACCTCATCGAAAATACCAAGATCTCTGCTGCCATCACAATGTATCAGACTAAGTTGAAGATGGCCCAGGAAGCTCAAGATCCTAGTTTCGACAAAAGCAGCTGGGATGTTGAAGGCTGGAAGGCAAGGTTGGCTGATCTCGAGGATGATGAGGAGGAGGCAGCTGACGTCCTGGCAATTGAAGCAAGTGGCAGTGGGAAGGATCAAGCTGGTGGTGATGATGCTGGTGGTGATGCAGCCAAGGTGTGAGCTGCACAATTGGGCGATGATGGATATATGTGCCAAGGCCGGAGCCCAATTTTTTAGTTTGATGGTTGTTTTTTGTGGTTGTGATGTTTAAGACAATTTCATGGGTTGTACTTTGAACAATAGGTTTTAGGATTAAGGATCATGTATGATCCTGTGGACAATAGGCAGGATTGCAATTGGTGGAGGGATCCTCTGTTTGGGGGATGAAGCCATTGTGATCCTGCCGCCTTTATATCCCTGCACTACTTTTGAACTCATTATCATGGACACCCTTTACCTACCCCAACGGACGGGCCACGTTTTGCTGGTAGAAGCTCGGGTAGGTAATTTTGACAACCTTTAAAGGGTTAGTCTTATGTTAATAAATAAAAACTTAACCTTTTGTCGCTTATCTTGTGTTGTCATCCTTTTTAGTATGTTATTTTCCAACTGTTATAATGTTCAATTTGTTTATACTTATCAAACCTTGAAAAATTAGAAAAGATATCCAAAAAGTTTAAGATATGAACAAGGATCACATATCTCATAACCGATAAGTTTTTTAAAAAATGGTATAGTTTAAGAAACACAAGTTCAGTTGTCAAGTATAGGGGTTATTCAAATGAATAATGAATAAAACCAAAAAAGTTAAGGATCATACCTGAGGATCCAAGTTAGAATCCTGACCATAATAAGGATAACTATAAGATAAACCTTAGAGTGAAATAAGGATCAAGGATCCCTAGCTGCCTATCTTCAAGGACCTGAAATAGAGCATAACTTGGGACTAAGCCGATATAAGAAAAGAGTTAGCAACTGGGGACAAGCCCAAGGATAACTGGGGACAAGCCCAAGGATAACTGGGGACAAGCCCAAGGATAACTGGGGACAAGCCCAAGGATAACTGGGGACAAGCCCAAGGATCGTATGTAAACTGGAGTATGGCCCTAACTGGCGACTATCCAAACTTAGTGACATGAAGATGCCAAAACCTTAGCTAACGTGAAAACGTTAGAAACCTTAGCTAACGTGAAAACGTTAGAAACCTTATGAACGGATGTATGGTACGTCTACCATTATACGTAGGATCCTAAGCATAGCCAGAACAATGGAATTATCAGCCCCTATAATGAGTACTGGTCCCAAAGCCTTGAACTATACCAGGATCATCGTGCGCTGCAGGCGGAATCTGGGGACAAGCCCAAATAACTGGGGTTAAACCCAAAGGACGGATTGCTTCTGTGGATAACCAATGTTGTGCTGAAGATACCTGAGCTTTCAAAACTTGAACTCACGTGAGAGATGGATAAAGGATACATGATCCTTATCCTTAGATGAGAAAATTAAGAAATGAAATAGTTCAAGATTAGGATATTACCTGAGTAAGGATCACCGATACTTTGAGGATCCTTTAAGGATATCCCTTCCATGAGGATCACATATACCATAAGGATCCTGCTTACATGAAATATTTCTTCAAGTGGACAGCATTCCAAGCTCTTGGTAGCAATTCACCTTCCATGGTTAGCAATCTATATGCCCCCTTTCCTGCTTCAGCTTCAATCAAATAAGGGCCTTCCCATTTTGGAGCCAATTTTCCATCAGCAGGATTGGTGGTATTCTGAAATGCTTTCCTTAACACCATGTCTCCAACTTGAAACCTCCTGATCCTGACATTTTTGTTGTAAGCACCAGCCATTCTTTGTTGGTAACTGGCCATCCTGATCCTAGCCATATCCCTGATTTCTTCAATAGTATCCAGGTCTTGAGCCAAGTTTTCATCATTTTCCTCAGGATCACGGGTACTTGTTCTAGCAGTAGGAACCACCATTTCTGTTGGGATCACTGATTCTGCCCCAAACACCAAAGAGAATGGTGTTTGACCAGTAGCATTCTTAGGGGTTGTCCTGTCAGCCCAGAGCACATAGGGTAGCTCTTCTGCCCATTTTCCTTTCTTGGATCCAAGCTTCTTCTTCAAGTTGTTGATGATGATCTTGTTGGATGATTCTGCTTGACCATTAGCTTGTGGGTGGACTGGTGTTGATGTTATCATCTTAATCCCCCAACTGTCACAAAAATTGGTGGTTCTGCCCCCAATAAATTGGGAACCATTATCACATGTAATCTCAGAAGGAATTCCAAATCTAGTTATAATATTTCTTTTGATGAAGGATATAACTTCCTTTTCTCTAACTTGAGCAAAAGCTTCAGCCTCTATCCACTTGGAGAAGTAATCAGTCATAGCTAGCATGAATACTTTTCCACCAGGTGCCTTAGGGAGCTTGCCAACTATATCCATACCCCATCTCATAAATGGCCAAGAGGAGGATATAGGATGCAATAGTTCGGCTGGTTGATGAAGGATATTGCTGTGTCTCTGGCAAGGATCACATCTTCTGGCATACTCCACAGCATCTTTCTTCATGGTTGGCCAGTAGTATCCTGTCCTCAGGATCCTTGAGAATAATGCCCTGCCCCCAGTGTGATTTCCACAATCTCCTTCATGGAAGTCTTTTAAAACCTCCTGAACTTCAGGATCCTCAATGCATCTCAAGTATGGTCCTGCAAGAGATCGTCTATACAACATATTATTCATAATTGTGAATTGAGATACCTTAGATTTGAAAGCCCTAGGGTTTTCTCCTGTAGGAATCTCTCCATGTTGTAAGTATCTCATAATTGGTGAGATCCACGATCCGGATCCTGAATGGGATTGAGTATCCTCACTAGGGATCATTGCAGAATTATTCCCTATCTCCATAGCCACATGATCCTCAATAGCTGGGGTCAGGATATGGATAATAGGGATCTTGATATCCTCTGGGATCTTCAAAGATGATCCTAAGTTAGCCAATGCATCAGCTTCTGTATTTTCTTCCCTTGGTACCTGTGACAAACTAAAAGAGACAAAAGAGAGTGCCAAACTTTTGACTATCTCCAAATATTTGGTTAGTTTTTCACCTTTAACAGCATATGACCCATTAAAGTGATTTGTAATTAACAAAGAATCTACGTGTACCTCAAGATACCTGATCCCCATATGCTTTGCAATTTGCAAACCAGCAATTAAGGCTTCATATTCAGCCTCATTATTAGTGGTTTGGAACTCACAAGCTATAGAATGGGGTATTATGTCCCCCTGTGGCGATTTTAGTAGTATTCCGAGCCCTGTGCCTTTGACATTTGAGGATCCATCAGTATGGAGTATCCAAGGATCCTTGGTCTCCTCTAGCTGCTGGACTTCTAACTCAGCTTCTTCTTGTAAATCACTACTGAAATCAGCCACAAAGTCAGCTAATGCTTGGGATTTGATAGCTGTCCTAGGCTCATATCTTATATCATATGCACTCAGCTTTACTGCCCACTTAGCCATCCTTCCTGACATCTCTGGTTTCCTGAGGACATTCTTAATTGGAAAATTAGTTTTAACAATGATAACATGAGTTTCAAAATAATGTCTTAACTTAGTAGATGCCATTATTAATGCAAGAATAAGTTTTTCAAGGTGTGAGTACCTGGATTCGGCATCAAGTAAACTTTTACTTACATAATAGATAGGATGTTGTGTACCTTCATGATCCTTAACAAGGACCGCACTTACCGCTTTTGAGGATACTGCGAGATACAAGGATAACACTTCACCTTTTTCTGGTTTCATTAAAGCCGGGGCCGAGGATAGGTAATCTTTGAGGGCTTTTAAAGCATTTTCATGCTTCTCCGTCCACTCAAATTTCTTGTTCTTCCTTAGGATATCATAGAATTCTTTACACTTCTCGGAGGATTTAGATATGAATCTGTTCAAGGCTGCTATCCTTCCTGTTAACCTTTGAACATCCTTAGCATTGACCGGAGATTTGATATTCACTATTGCTTTGATTTGTTCCGGGCTAGCTTCGATGCCTCTCTTAGTCACCATGTATCCTAAGAATTTACCTGCTTTAACACCAAAATGACATTTTGAAGGATTAAGCTTCATGTTATATTTGTCAAGGATATCGAATGCTTCCTCCAAGTCTCTTAGGTGATCCTCAGCTTTTAAGGATTTCACCACCATATCGTCTATGTAAACCTCCATAGTTTGTCCAATCTGATCCTTGAACATCATATTCACCAGCCTTTGGTACGTTGCACCTGCATTTCTCAATCCGAACGGCATAGCAATATAGCAATATATACCAGTTGGAGTCATGAAGGCCGTATCCTCTTGATCGGATGGTTCCATTTGGATTTGTTGAAATCCAGATGAAGCATCCATAAAAGTTAACAGTTCATGACCCGCAGTTGCATCCACCATGGAGTCAATGTGGGGTAAAGGGAAAGGATCCTTGGGACATGCCTTATTTAAATCTGTAAAATCGACACATACCCTCCACTTTCCGTTTTTCTTTTGAACAACAACCACATTGGCCAACCATCTTGGATACTTGACCTCTCTAATCATACCTGCTCGGAGCAATTTCTCTACCTCTTCTTGGATAATGGCATTCCTTTCTGGTGCAAACTTCCTTCTCCTTTGATGGATGGGTTTGAAAGATCTGTCGATGCCGAGCTTATGAGTGATAACATCCTTGGATATGCCAGTCATGTCTTCGTGTTTCCATGCAAAGGTAGTCTTTCTCCTTTTGAGGAAGGATATGAGGTCTTCTTTCATTTCGCCAAGGATCCCTGACCCGATATAGATTTTGGATTCAGGATCATCAGGATCCATGAGGATTTCTACCACATCCTGCTCTCTGGCCTCCAAGACACTCCTTGGAGGATACCTTGATTGCTATTGCTCCCTTGACTTCGAAGCTGGTTTCATCGATGAAGTGTAGCAATCCTTAGCTTCCTGCTGATCGCTATCAATCTTTACTATTCCCCAAGGACTAGGGAGCTTCACACATTGATGGTAAGTAGATGGGACTGCTTTCATATCGTGTATCCAGGGCCTGCCAAGGATAACATTACAACAAGATAAACAGTCAATAACACAAAACTTTTGATAAGAGTGTAAGCCTTCAATATATATTGGGAGTTTAATGTCCCCCAGGGTGTTCTTGGTCTCGCCACTAAATCCCACGAGCACGGAGGATCTTGGTATGATCTCTGATTCAGGGATACCCATCTTCTTTAGAACATCAAGCTGGATAATGTTCACTGAACTTCCTCCGTCTATTAGGATCCTGCGGACAAAATAGTTAGATATAAAAAGAGTAATAACTAAACCATCGTGATGAGGATCCTGGATATCAATACGATCCTCTTCATCAAAGGTTATGACTTTTCCTTCGGAGACACTCGATGTTCGAACTGGCCTTTCTCCGTTATCCATTTTAGTTTCCTTCGCATGCCTCTTAGCTGCTGAGAAGGATGTGCCACAAATGTCGGATCCCCCAGAGATAAAGTTTATCACTTATGCGTCTGCTGGAGGGGCTGGAGCCTTCTCAGGGATCCTTTCAGGATCCTGAGTCCTTGACTTTTTTCTTCCCAACAACTCTTTTAGATGCCCTTTGCTCAGCAAGTATCCAATTTCCTTTCTCAACGCAATGCATTCTTCTGTTAGGTGCCCAAAATCTTCATGATATGCACACCACTTTGATTTATCCTTAGTTGCAGCTGGCCTGTCATTCTTTCTTGGCCATCTAGCTTTATCACCTAGGTTCTGCATGGCAAGGATTAGTTCATTATTATCAACACTAAAGCAATATTCAGAAATTGGAGGATAATCCTCATCATCCTCTTCTTGATCAACAGAATGCACGTTCTGATTATCAGATTTGTTGTAGGATCTGAACTTGTTGTTTCTGAATGAGGATCCTTGCTTATCCTGTTTTGAGGATCCTGTTATCCTCTCCTGAATCCTCTTGTCATCCTCTAGCCGAATGAACCTGAGGGCCCGGGTTCTTACCTCATCTAGGTTCCTGCATGGTGTCATAACAAGATCATCATAAAATAACGAATCCCTGAGCAATCCCATCTTGAAGGCTTCAACAGCCGTGGCTATATCTAAGTTGGGAATGTCTAAGGATTCTTTACTAAATTTGGTAATGTAATCCCTTAATGATTCATTATGACCCTGGGTTATCCTATATAAATCACTAGTTAGTCGTTCAAATTTTCTACTACAAGAAAACTGAGTATTAAACAAGTTAACTAGGTTTGCAAATGAGGTAATAGAATAGGGAGGAAGACTTAGCAGCCATTTGAGAGCTGATCCAGTAAGAGTGGATCCGAATCCTTTGCATAGGCATGCTTCCTTTAACTTTTCTGGGATTGGATTGATCTCCATCCTCTCCCTGTATTGTGCTATGTGTTCTTCAGGATCCGTCGAACCATCATACAGTTTCATTGTAGGCACATGGAACCTCTTGGGTATCTCAGCATCACAGATTGGTGGTGCAAAGCGAGATATCTTGTGGCTCCCATCTGCAATCTCTGGAATAGGTTTGACTACTCCCGGAACACTCGAGATCATATCCTTTAGCTTTTGCAATTCTCTGGCCATGGCATGATTGATACCTGGATCCTGCATAAAACCATGGTTAATATTATGAGAATTATTAAAAGTGTTACCTCCCATTGGATTCAAGTTAGGAAATATGGAGGTTAATCCATATTGTTGAGACTCTGGAATGATCGAGGGGCCAGCAGAGGCATTGGTCTGCATTGGAATAAAATCTCCTTGATGGACATCTGAACTTCCTGTTTGCAAACTCCTCAAGGATCCTGGCATCTGGAAGGATCCCTGAAACTGGGATGATCCTGGAACAAAGGAGGATCCTTGAACCTGGGATGATCCTGGAACGAAGGAGGATCCTTGAACCTGGGATGATCCTGGAACGAAGGAGGATCCTTGAACCTGGGATGATCCTGGAACGAAGGAGGATCCTTGAACCTGGGATGATCCTGGAACGAAGGAGGATCCTTGAACCTGGGATGATCCTGGAACGAAGGAGGATCCTTGAATCTGGGATGATCCTGGAACGAAGGAGGATCCTTGAACCTGGGATGATCCTGGAACGAAGGAGGATCCTTGAACCTGGGATGATCCTGGAACGAAGGAGGATCCTTGAACCTGCTGCATTCCTGAATATCCTCCTGTACTCGTGAGGGATCCCATATGCTGGGGATAGGATCCTGCTGGCTGGAAATATGAACCTAGTGCCTGGGTCATAGCTGTTGTTCCGTAGTGCACTCCTTTTGGTCCACCCGCATATTGAATGTTTGGAACCACTGACGGCTGAGAAGTAACCACCGGAGTGTCAAAATTCAAAGATCTGGGCATCAGTGGAGAATGATCCTCTGCCGTTTTCTTCTGTTTCTTAATTTCATCAATCTCCCGGAGGATCCTTTCGTTGGTCTTATCCTGCTCTTGTGCATGATTCCTCATCTGCAAAATCAAGGCATAGAGATCATTAGTAGTAGGATTAGTTGAAACAGAAGAAGTAGGTGGCTTTGAGAAAATGGGAGTCGGTTTCTTCGCAGCATTTTCTGTATTCTTCTGGGATCCAGAAGGTGGTGGAGGCAAAGGAGGAACGCCTTGTGAGGAAGTGAATGAGGGCATCAAGTTTGAAGCATTCTTCGATGAGGAAGCCATCTGCTTGGTTGTAGCTAGCCGAATTAAGCACAGAAATGCGTATTTTCTTAAGGACGAAGCACCAATTGCCCCACGGTGGGCGCCAATCTGTTTTGGTCAGAAAATCTGATGATGATATTGCAACCAATCTCTTTGTTTAGGGGAATGATGCTTAAAATGTGTAACAACAATGAGGATCACTTCAATATAGAATGCACAAATAACACAAGGATTTATACGGGGAAAAAGCCCTTGATCAAGAGTTGATCTCCGGCACAAAAAACCCCGGGTGATGGAAACTACCGATCACCAAGCTAAAATAAATGGTTAAATGTTTACAACTTCGGATAGTAACGAGCTAGGTACAAGGATCACTACGGTGAAGTGTGTAAAAAGTGTATGAAATCGCTAAGTGTTTGAACGAGAGCTTGTATGAGCGTGTTTGCGAGTGTGTGTAACTGCCAAAAAATGACTAAGTGTCACTAACTAGCTCGTTCCCCCTTTAAAATAAGAAAAATATCTAGCTAACAAACTCTCCGACTTTCGGGCCAAGCCTCCACGTTCTCCATAACGTCTAGTTTTGATCTAGCACGTGCAGAATACTTCGGGAATATTCTCCAAGAATATCGCTAAGACTTGGTCTAGCTAGTTATACCTGCGAAATGTTATAAAACATAAGTAAACAATCGTCAGTATGAGGATCCTTGAAGTGATCCATGATCCTGATCCTAAAGCCCTTCTGAGGATCACCACCTGTCACAGAAGTAAGGATCACTAGTTAGGATAATGAATAAGGATCACTAATTGTTAGAAAATCCTCCCCTAACATTAAGGATCACCAAGGTACACAACATCCTGTTTATTATGTAAGTAAGAGTTTGCTTGACGCTGAATCCAAGTATTCACACTTAGAGAAACTTATCCTTGCATTAATTATGGCATCTACTAAATTAAGACATTATTTTGAGACTCATGCCATTATTGTTAAGACTAATTTTCCAATTAAGAATGTTCTCAGGAAACCTAAAATGTCAGGAAGGATGGCTAAGTGGGCAGTGAAGCTTAGTGCATATGATATAAGATATGAACCAAGTACTGCCATCAAATCCCAAGCCTTAGCTGACTTTGTGGCAGATTTTAGTAGTGACTTGCAAAAGGAAGCTGAGTTGGAAGTCCAACAGCTAGAAGAAACTAAGGATCCTTGGATACTCTTCACTGATGGAGCCTCTAATGTCAAAGGAACAGGGCTTGGAATACTACTAAAATCGCCACAGGGGGACTGTTAGGGGTGGATTTCTAAATGAACCGTGATCCTCAGTTATTATCCTCTTTAGTGATCCTTACTTCTGTGACAGATAGTGATCCTCAGAACTGTTACAGGATCAGGATCATGGATCACTACACGGATCCCAGGACTAACGGTTGTCTATTTTGAATTTGTGAATGTTTTGCAGGAAGTTCAACTCGGACTTAGTCTTGGCGACATTCCTGGAGAATATTCCCAGACTATCTCGCACGTGCTTGGCCAAAAATGGACGTTGTGGAGAACGTGGAGGCATGGCACGAAAGTCGGAAAGTTTGTTAGCTAGTTATTTTCTTATTTTAAAGGGGTAACGAGCTAGTTAGTAACACTTAGTCATTTTCTCAGTTACACACTCTCATATACTCGCACACTTGAAGCTCTCAACGAACACTCATTCATTTTCACTCACTTTTACACATTTCACGATAGTGATCCTTGTACCTAGCTCGTTACTATCCGAAGTTGTAAACATTTATTCATTTATTTGAGCTTGGTGATCGGTAGTTTCCATCACCCGGGGTTTTTTGTGCCGGAGATCAACTCTTGATCAAGGGCTTTTTCCCCGTATAAATCCTTGTGTTGTTTGTGCAATTTACATTGAAGTGATCCTTGTCATTGTTCCATATTATTAGCATCATTCCCCATAACAGAGAGTTTGGTTGCAATATCCTCAACAGATTTTTTGACCAAAACAGTTTGGCGCCCACCGTGGGGCAATTGGTGCTTCGTCCTTAGAAAAATTCGTATTTATGTGCTCATTTCGGTTCACTACAACCAAGCAAATGGCTTCCTCAGCGAAGAATGCTTCAAATTTGATGCCCTCATTCACTTCTTCTCAAGGCGTTCCTCCTTTGCCTCCACCACCTTCTGGATCCCAGAAGAATGCTGAGAATGCTATGAAGAAACCAACTCCCATTTTCTCAAAACCTCCAACTTCTTCTGCTTCTTACACTCCCACTACTAGTGACATGTTTACTTTGATTTTGCAGATGAAGGATCAGATACGGCAACAGGATAAGACCAATGAGAGGATTCTTAAAGAAATCGGAGATCTCAAGAAACAAAAGACAACGGCAGAGGATCATTCCCCACTGGTGCCAAAATCTTTGAATTTTGATACTCCGGTGATTACTTCTCAGCCATCAGTGGTTCCAGACGTTCAATATGTGGGTGGACCGAAAGGAGTGCACTACGGAACAACAACAATGACCCAGGCATCAGGATCATCCCAGGTTCAAGGATCCTCCTTCGTTCCAAGATCATCCCAGGTTCAAGGATCCTCCTTCGTTCCAGGATCATCCCAGGTTCAAGGATACTCCTTCGTTCCAGGATCGTCTCAGTTTCAGGGATCCTTCCAGATGCCAGGATACTTGAGGAGTTTGCAAACAGGAAGTTCAGATGTCCATCAGGGAGATTTTATTCCAATGCAGACCAATGCTTCTACTGGTCCCTCGATCATTCCAGAGCCTCAACAATATGGATTAACATCTAATCTTCCTAGTCTGAATCCAATGGGAGGTAACACTTTTAATAATTCTTATACTACTAACCATGGTCTTATGCAGGATCCAGGTATCAATCATGCCATGGCCAGAGAATTGCAAAAGTTAAAGGATATGATATCAAGTGTTCCAGGAGTGGTCAAACCTATCCCAGAGATTGCAGATGGGAGCCACAAGATATCTCGTTTTGCACCACCAATCTGTGATGTTGAGATACCCAAGAGGTTCCATGTGCCAACAATGAAACTGTATGATGGTTCGACAGATCCTGAGGAACACATAGCACAATACAGGGAGAGGATGGAGATCAATCCAATTCCAGAAAGGTTAAGGAAGCATGCCTGTGCAAGGGATTCGGATCCACTCTTACTAGATCAGCTCTCAAATGGCTGCTAAGTCTTCCCCCCTATTCTATTACCTCATTTGCTAACCTAGTTAACTTGTTTAACAATCAGTTTTCTTGTAGTAGAAAATTCGAACGATTAACTAGTGATCTATATAGGATAACCCAGGGTCATAATGAATCATTAAGGGATTACATTACCAAATTCAGTAAAGAATCCTTAGACATTCCCAACTTAGATATAGCCACGGCTGTTGAGGCCTTTAAAATGGGATTGCTTAGGGATTCGTTGTTCTATGATGATCTTGTTATGACACCATGCAGGAACTTAGATGAGGTAAGAACCCGAGCACTTAGATTCATTCGGCTAGAGGATGACAAGAGGATCCAGGAAAGGTTAGCAGGATCCTCAAAGCAGGATAAGCAAGGATCCTCATTCAGGAACAACAAGTTCAGATCCTACAACAGATCTGATAACCAGAACGTGCATTCTATTGATCAAGAAGAGGATGATGAGGATTATCCTCCAATTTCTGAATATTGTTTTTGTGTTGATAACAACGAACTAATCCTTGCGATGCAGAACCTAGGTGATAAAGCTAGATGGCCAAGAAAAAATGATAGGCCAGCTGCAACTAAGGATAAATCAAAGTGGTGTGCATACCATGAAGATTTTGGGCATCTCACAGAAGAATGCACTGCACTAAGAAAGGAAATTGGATACTTGTTGAGCAAGGGGCATCTAAAAGAACTGTTGGGAAGAAAAAAGTCAAAGACTCAGGATCCTGAAAGGATCCCTGAGAAGGCTCCGGCCCCTCCAGCGGATGCACAAGTGATAAACTTCATTTCTGGAGGATCAGACATTTGCGGCACATCCTTCTCAGCAGCTAAAAGGCATGCAAAGGAAACTAAAATGGATAATGGAGAAAGACCTGTTCGAACATCAAGTGTCTCCGAAGGAAAAGTCATAACCTTTGATGAAGAGGATCGTGTTGATATCCAGGATCCTCATCACGATGGTTTAGTTATTACTCTTTTCATTTCTAACCATTTTGTCCGCAGGATCCTTATAGACGGAGGAAGTTCAGTGAACATTATCCAGCTTGATGTTCTAAAGAAGATGGGTATCCCTCAATCAGATATCATACCAAGATCCTCCGTGCTTGTGGGATTTAGTGGCGAAACTAAGAATACCCTGGGGGACATTAAACTCCCAATATATATCGAAGGCCTACACTCTTATCAAAAGTTTTGTGTTATTGACTGTTTATCTTGTTGTAATGTTATCCTTGGCAGGCCCTGGATACACGATATGAAAGCAGTCCCATCTACCTACCATCAATGTGTGAAGCTCCCTAGTCCTTGGGGAATAGTGAAGATTGATAGTGATCAGCAGGAGGCTAAGAATTGCTACACTTCATCGATGAAACCAGCCTCGAAGTCAAGGGAGCAATAGCAATCAAGGTATCCTCCAAGGGATGTCTTGGAGGCAAGAGAGCAGGATGTGGTAGAAATCCTCATGGATCCCGATGATCCTGAATCCAAAATCTACATCGGATCAGGGATCCTTGGCGAAATGAAAGAAGACCTCGTATCCTTCCTCAAAAGGAGAAAGACTACCTTTGCATGGAAACATGAAGACATGACTGGCATATCCAAAGATGTTATCACTCACAAACTCGGCATTGACAGATCCTTCAAACCAATCCATCAAAGGAGAAGAAAGTTTGCACCGGAAAGGAATGCCATTATCCAAGAAGAGGTAGAGAAATTGCTCCGGGCAGGTATGATTAGAGAGGTCAAGTATCCAAGATGGTTGGCCAATGTGGTTGTTGTTCAAAAGAAAAACGGAAAGTGGAGGGTATGTGTCGATTTTACCGACTTAAACAAGGAATGTCCCAAGGATCCTTTCCCATTACCCCACATTGACTCCATGGTGGATGAAACTGCGGGTCATGAACTGTTAACTTTTATGGATGCTTCATCTGGATTCCAACAAATCCAAATGGAACCATCCGACCAAGAGGATACGGCCTTCATAACTCCAACTGGTATATACTGCTATATTGCTATGCCGTTCGGATTAAGAAATGCAGGTGCAACATATCAAAGGCTGGTGAATATGATGTTCAAGGATCAGATTGGACAAACTATGGAGGTTTACATAGATGATATGGTGGTAAAATCCATAAAAGCTGAGGATCACCTAAGAGACTTGGAGGAAGCATTCGATACCCTTGACAAATATAACATGAAACTTAATCCTTCAAAATGTCACTTTGGTGTTAAAGCAGGTAAATTCTTAGGATACATGGTAACCAAGAGAGGCATTGAAGCTAGCCCGGAACAAATCAAAGCAATAGTGAACATCAAATCTCCGGCCAATGCTAAGGATGTTCAAAAGCTAACAGGCAGGATAGCAGCTTTAAACAGATTTATATCCAAATCCTCAGAGAAGTGAAAAGAGTTCTATGATATCCTAAGGAAGAACAAGAAATTTGAGTGGACTGAGAAGTATGAAAATGCTTTAAGAGCCCTCAAAGATTACCTATCCTCAGCCCCGGCTTTGATGAAACCAGAAAAAGGCGATGTGCTATCCTTGTATCTTGCAGTATCCTCAAAAGCAGTAAGTGCGGTCCTTGTTAAGGATCATGAAGGTACACAACATCCTGTCTATTATATAAGTAAAAGTTTACTTGATGCCGAATCCAGGTATTCACACCTTGAAAAACTTATTCTTGCCTTAATTATGGCATCTACTAAGTTAAGGCATTATTTTGAAACTCATGTTATCATTGTTAAAACTAATTTTCCAATTAAGAATGTCCTCAGGAAACCAGAGATGTCAGGAAGGATGGCTAAGTGGGCAGTGAAGCTAAGTGCATATGATATAAGATATGAGCCTAGGACAGCCATCAAATCCCAAGCATTAGCTGACTTTGTGGCTGATTTCAGTAGTGATTTACAAGAAGAAGCTGAGTTAGAAGTCCAGCAGCTAGAAGAGACCAAGGATCCTTGGATACTCTATACTGATGGATCCTCAAATGTCAAAGGCACAGGGCTTGGAATACTACTAAAATCGCCACAGGGGGACATAATACCCCACTCTATAGCTTGTGAGTTCCAAACCACTAACAATGAGGCTGAATATGAAGCCTTAATTGCTGGTTTGCAAATTGCAAAGCATATGGGGATCAGGTATCTTGAGGTACATGTAGATTCATTGTTAATTACAAACCACTTTAATGGATCCTATGCTGTTAAAGGTGAAAAGCTAACCAAATATTTAGAGATAGTCAAAAGTTTGGCACTCTCTTTTGTTTCCTTTAGTTTGACACAGGTACCAAGGGAAGAAAATACAGAAGCTGATGCATTGGCTAATTTAGGATCATCCTTGAAGATCCCGGAGGATATCAAGATCCCTATTATCCATATCCTGACCCCGGCTATTGAGGATCATGTGGCTATGGAGATAGGAAATGATTCTGCAATGATCCCTAGTGAGGATACTCGATCCCATTCAGGATCAGGATCATGGATCTCACCAATTATGAGATACTTACAACATGGAGAGATTCCTATAGGAGAAAACCCTAGGGCTTTCAAATCTAAGGTATCTCAATTCACAATTTTAAATAATATGTTGTATAGACGATCTCTTGCAGGACCATACTTGAGATGCATTGAGGATCCTGAAATCCAAAAAGTTTTAAAAGACTTCCATGAAGGAGATTGTGGAAACCACACTGGGGGCAGGGCATTATTCTCAAGGATCCTGAGGACAGGATACTACTGGCCAACCATGAAGAGAGATGCTGTGGAGTATGCTAAAAGATGTGATCCTTGTCAGAGACACCGCAATATCCTTCATCAACCAGCTGAATTATTACATCCTATATCCTCCTCTTGGCCATTTATGAGATGGGGTATGGATATAGTTGGTAAGCTCCCTAAGGCACCTGGTGGAAAAGTATTTATGCTTGCTATGACTGATTACTTCTCCAAGTGGATAGAGGCTGAAGCTTTTGCCCAAGTCAGAGAAAAGGAAGTTATATCCTTCATCAAAAGAAATATTATAACTAGATTTGGAATTCCTTCTGAAATTATATGTGATAATGGTTCCCAATTTATTGGGGGCAGAACCACTAACTTTTGTGACAGCTGGGGTATTAAGATGATAACATCAACACCAGTCCACCCACAAGCTAATGGTCAGATTGAATCATCCAACAAGATCATCATCAACAATTTGAAGAAGAAGCTTGGATCCAAGAAAGGGAAATGGGCAGAAGAACTACCCTATGTGCTTTGGGCTGATAGGACAACCCCTAAGAATGCTACTGGTCAAACGCCATTCTCTTTGGTATTTGGGGCAGAATCAGTGATCCCAACAGAAATGGTAGTTCCAACTGCAAGAACAAGTACCCGTGATCCTGAGGAGAATGATGAGAACTTAGCTCAAGACCTGGATACTATTGAAGAAATCAGGGATATGGCTAGGATAAGGATGGCCAGTTATCAGCAAAGAATGGCTGGTGCTTACAACAAAAATGTCAGGATCAGGAGGTTTCAAGTTGGAGATATGGTATTAAGGAAAGCATTTCAGAATACCACCAATCCTGCTGATGGAAAATTGGCTCCAAAATGGGAAGGCCCTTATTTGATTGAAGCTGAAGCAGGAAAGGGGGCATATAGATTGCTAACCATGGAAGGTGATTTGCTACCAAGAGCTTGGAATGCTGTCCACTTAAAGAAATATTTCATGTGAGCAGGATCCTCATGGCACAGATGATCCTCACGATAAGGATATCCTTAAAGGATCCTCAAAGTATCAGTGATCCTTACTTAGGTAACATCCTAAACTTGAACTATTTCATTTCTTTATTTTCTCATATAAGGATAAGGATCATGCGTCCTTTATCCATCTCTCACGTGAGTTTAAGTTTTGAAAGTCCAGGTATCCTTAGCATAACACTGGTTATCCGCTGAAGCAATCCGTTCCTTGGGTTTAACCCCAGTTATTTGGGCTTGACCCCAGTTCCGCCTGTAGCGCATGATGATCCTGGTATAGTTCAAGGCAGTGGGACCAGTACTCGTTTTAGGGGCTGATAATTCCATTGTACTGGCTATGCTTAGGATCCTACGTATAATGGTAGACGTACCATACATCCGTTCCTAAGGTTTCTAACGTTTTCACGTTAGCTAAGGTTTCTAACGTTTTCACGTTAGCTAAGGTTTTGGCATTTTCATGTCACTAAGTTTGGATAGTCGCCAGTTAGGGCCATACTCCAGTTTACATACGATCCTTGGGCTTGTCCCCAGTTATCCTTGGGCTTGTCCCCAGTTATTCTTGGGCTTGTCCCCAGTTATCCTTGGGCTTGTCCCCAGTTATCCTTGGGCTTGTCCCCAGTTATCCTTGGGCTTGTCCCCAGTTGCTAACTCTTTTCTTATGTTGGCTTAGTCCCAAGTTATGCTCTATTTCAGGTTCTTGAAGATAGGCAACTAGGGATCCCTGATCCTTACTTTATTCTAAGGTTTATCTTATAGTTATCCTTATTATGGTTAGGATCCTAACTTGGACCCTCAGGTATGATCCTTAACTATTTTTAATTCTATTCATTATTTATTTGAATAACCCTTATACTTGACAACTGAACTTGTGATTTTTAAACTATATCACTTTTTAGAACTTATCGGTTATGGGATATGTGATCCTTGATCATGTCCTAAACTTTTTGGATATCTTTTTTAATTTTTCAAGGCTTGATAAGTATAAACAGAATGAACATTACAACAGTTGGAAAGTAAGATATTAACAAGGATAACAACACAAGATAAGCGACAAAAGGTTAAGATTTTATTTATTAACAAAAGACTAACCCTTAAAAGGTTGTCAAAATTACCTACCCGAGCATCTACCAGCAAAACGTGGCCCGTCCGCTGGGGTAGGTAAAGGGTGTCTATAATAAGTTCAAAAGTAGTGCAGGAATATAAAGGCGGCAGGATCACAATGGCTTCATCCCCCAAACAGAGGATCCCTCCACCAATTGCAATCCTGCCTATTGTCCTAAGGATCATACATGATCCTTAATCCTAAAACCTATTGTTCAAGTACAAACCATTAAATTGTTTTAAACATCACAACCACAAAAAACTACCACCAGATTTAAAAAATTGGGCTCCGGCTACGTCTAGAAATGTCCATCATTGCCCAATCAAGCAGCCTAAACTTTTGCTGCATCACCACCTCCGGCTCCACTTGCTTCACCAGCTTCATCCTTGCTTCCAGCCTCAATTGTCAGGATCTCTTCAGCCTCCTCTTCATCACCCAATTCAGCCAGCCTTGCTTTCCATTCTTCAATTTCCCAGCTGCTTTTGTCGAAGGCAGGATCCTGAGCTTCCAAGGCCATTTGCAGCTTGGTTTTGTACATTGCTATGGCGGCAGAGACTTTGGCATCATCTGTGATCTCCTGCCTTTCATAGTCAAAATTAACCAGCACCTTAGCCATCTCCTGTTTGGTATCCTGGAGTTCCTTCCGAAGATCAGCAAGTGCAAGATCCTTGAGCACGGCAACCTGCTGGAGGTCGGCAATCTTCTTATCCTGATCCTCAACATGGCCAACATAATCCTCGATCTCAGAGAATTTCTGCAAAAAGGATAAAGGATAAGGTCAGGATTAAGTGATCCTCAAATCAGCAGGATATATCAGCAGGATATGTCGACAGGATATATGAGCAGAGACAATGATCCTTACCTCATTGAAGTACTCGAGGAATTGGTGGCGGATTAGAGGCAGACCCTGCAAATCCTCAGCCTCGGAGGCCTTTCTCCTCTTGATTCCCTTTCCTTTGAGGGGTGCCTTGGGGATCGAGGCTGTCGGGCTGGCAGGAACCTTTCTTTTGGAGGATTTGACAGTGGTGAGATCGGTGACACTGAACCTTGAAGCAGCTTTGGCAGATTTTCCAGCACCTACACAACCAAAACAAGATAAGTATCTTTTCTTAATTTACATTTTACTATTTATTTAAACAAGGATACTTACTTGACATTGTGACAGAGCCTGAGGATACCTCCTGAGAGTCTTGGGTTGTAGTCTTGAAAGTTCTAGTTTCAGGATCGAGTTTCCAGAAAGCCGCAAGCCTTTCCCTGGTTGCGGATGTTGTGATGAGATGCGAAACAGAGATAGCTGCATGACACAAGACAAAAGGGGTTAGTGATCCTATCACATGAACAAGACTACCTGGTGATCCTTCTCATGATCCTCCGGCCTACCATTGGTGGACCATGTCTTTGGTAGATCCTCTCCGTTTAGAATGGAATTCCTCCTGACAAAGAAGAAGCAACGTTTCCAATCTTTGTTGTTCTTAGTGACTTTGAGAAGGGGATGTTCTGCACCGGGTTTTCGCTTGAACAAATAACGATGGGAACCAAAGGTAGTAAGATCATACAGTTCTGCCAATTCCGACATTCCTAAATCAACGCCTTCCTGCCCGATGATCCTCTCTAGGGTATATAAAACCCTCCAAATCATCGGCATGGCTTGGATGTAAGATATGCCGGTCAGGGAAAAGAAGGATTGTGTGAATTCTGGGAAAGGATAGGTGTACCCTATAGTGAATGGAGTAGCTGGAAAGGCAACCCATGTTTCAGAAACATAGTCGCTAAGAACAGTGGGATCAAAGGGTTTGAAGAAGGCACTCGCCGGAAAACAGTGACGGATTTTATCTACTTGTGCATCGTTAAAACAACACCTCTCATTCGCTGAGTCTTTAATGATTTTTTGACTCTTCAAAGGGCTATCCTTCTTGTGATCCTTGCCCGGTGAGCTTCGGAGCATCATTCATAGAGCGATGGTGGTAAAGAAAGAAAAACAGAGTAAGAAAAGGAAAAAGAGAAGAAAGAGATACCTGATTGATCTTCGACTGAGAATATAAAGGGAGTTTCTTTCGAATTTGAATGCATATTGATCCTATCTATATCTCTATTTATAATTATGATTCTGCAGGATTGTCACTTCCGTGACGTCATGATCGCAACGGCTAGTTCTATTTTAACGACTGTATATCCGTTAGTTTGTTGCGGATAAGATCAGTAAAATATAACTCACATATTTACAATTTAACTCCTTATATTTTGGGGGCAATTGTTAGGGGTGGATTTCTAAATGAACCGTGATCCTCAGTTATTATCCTCTTTAGTGATCCTTACTTCTGTGACAGATAGTGATCCTCAGAACTGTTACAGGATCAGGATCATGGATCACTACACGGATCCCAGGACTAACGGTTGTCTATTTTGAATTTGTGAATGTTTTGCAGGAAGTTCAACTCGGACTTAGTCTTGGCGACATTCCTGGAGAATATTCCCAGACTATCTCGCACGTGCTTGGCCAAAAATGGACGTTGTGGAGAACGTGGAGGCATGGCACGAAAGTCGGAAAGTTTGTTAGCTAGTTATTTTCTTATTTTAAAGGGGTAACGAGCTAGTTAGTAACACTTAGTCATTTTCTCAGTTACACACTCTCATATACTCGCACACTTGAAGCTCTCGACGAACACTCATTCATTTTCACTCACTTTTACACATTTCACGATAGTGATCCTTGTACCTAGCTCGTTACTATCCGAAGTTGTAAACATTTATTCATTTATTTGAGCTTGGTGATCGGTAGTTTCCATCACCCGAGGTATTTTGTCCCGGAGATCAACTCTTGATCAAGGGCTTTTTCCCCGTATAAATCCTTGTGTTGTTTGTGCAATTTACATTGAAGTGATCCTTGTCATTGTTCCATATTATTAGCATCATTCCCCATAACAGAGAGTTTGGTTGCAATATCCTCAACAGAATTTTTGACCAAAACAGGGACATAATACCCCACTCCATAGCTTGTGAATTTCAAACTACCAACAATGAGGCTGAGAATGAAGCCTTGATAGCTGGTTTGCAAATTGCCAAGCATATGAGGATCAGGTATCTTGAGGTACATGTGGATTCATTATTGATCACTAATCACTTTAATGGATCCTATGTTGTTAAAGGAGAAAAGCTAATCAAATATTTAGAGATAGTCAACGAATTGGCACTCTCCTTTGTTTCCTTTAGTTTGACATAGGTACCAAGGGAAGAGAATGCAGAGGCTGATGCATTAGCCAATCTAGGATCATCCCTGAAGATCCCGGAGGATATCAGGATCCCTATTATCCACATCCTGACCCCTGCTATCGAGGATCATGTAGCCATGGATATAGGAGAGGATTCTGCAATCGTCCCTAGTGATGATACTCAATCTGGTTCAGGATCATGGATCCTTCCAATCATGAGATACATACAACATGGAGAGATTCCTACAGGAGAAAACCCTAGGGCTTTCAAAACTAAGGTATCTCAATATACAATATTGAATAATATGTTGTATAGACAATCTCTTGCAGGACCATATCTAAGATGCATTGAGGATCCTAAAATTCAAGAAGTCCTGAAGGATTTCCATGAAGGAGATTATGGAAACCACACTGGGGGCAGAGCATTATTCTCAAGGATCCTGAGGACAGGATACTATTGGCCTACTATGAAGAAGGATGCTATGGAATATGCCAAGAAATGTGATCCTTGTCAGAGACACAGTAATATCCTTCACCAACCAGCAGAACTTTTGCATCCTATATCCTCTTCTTGGCCATTTATGAGATGGGGAATGGATATAGTTGGTAAGCTTCCTAAGGCACCTGGTGGAAAACTATTCATGCTTGCTATGACTGATTACTTCTCCAAGTGGATAGAGGCTGAAGCCTTTGCTCAAGTCAGAGAAAAGGAAGTGATATCCTTTATTAAGAGAAACATTATTACTAGATTTGGTATCCCTTCTGAAATTGTTTGTGATAATGGATCCCAATTTATTGGGAGTAGAACTACTAACTTTTGTGACAGCTGGGGGATTAAGATGATAACATCAACACCAGTCCACCCACAAGCTAATGGTCAGGCAGAATCATCCAACAAGATCATCGTCAACAATTTGAAGAAAAAGCTTGGATCCAAGAAAGGAAAATGGGCAGAAGAACTACCTTATGTGCTTTGGGCTGATAGGACAACTCCCAAGAATGCCACAGGCCAAACTCCATTTTCTTTGGTATTTGGGGCAGAATCAGTGATCCCTACAAAGATGGTGGTTCCTACTGCAAGAACAAGCATTCGTGATCCTGAAGAAAATGCTGAAAACTTGGTTCAAGATTTGGATACTATAGAAGAACTCAGGGATTTGGCAAGGATAAGGATGGCCAGTTATCAACAAAGGATGGCTGGAGCCTACAACAAAAATGTCAGGATCAGGAAATTTCAAGTTGGTGATATGGTGTTAAGGAAAGCATTTCAGAATACCACCAATCTTGCTGATGGAAAGTTGGCACCAAAGTGGGAAGGCCCTTACTTGATCGAAGCTGAGGCAGGAAAGGGGGCATATCGATTGCTAACAATGGAAGGTGATTTGCTACCAAGAGCTTGGAACGCTGTCCATTTAAAGAAATACTTCATGTAATTAGGATCCATGATCCTTACCTGACAAGTATCCTTGAAGGATCCTTACAGGACAGATGATCCTCATTTTGGTAATATTCTAATCTCAAACTATTTCATTCTTTAGTTATCTTATATAAGGATAAGGATCATGCATCCTTTATCCTCCTTTCACGTGATTCTGAGTTTTGAAGGTTCAGGTATCCTTAACAAAGGATTGAGTATCCACAGAAGTATCCAGTTGTTTGGGCTTGACCCCAGTTTGGGCCTGTCCCCAGTTTCGCCAGTAGCGCACGATGATCCTGGTACAATTCATGGCAATGGGACCAGTACTCGCTTTAGGGGCTGACAATTTCATTGTACTGGCTGTATTCAGGATCCTACGTATAATGGTAGACGTACCATACATCCGTTCCTAAGGTTTCTAACGTTTTCACGTTAGCTAAGGTTTTGGCATTTTCATGTCACTAAGTTTGGATAGTCGCCAGTGAGGGCCATACTCAAGTTTACACACGATCGTTTGGGCTTGTCCCCATTTATCCTTTGGGCTTGTCCCCAGTATATTAGGCTTGTCCCCAGAATTGTTGGGCTTGTCCCCAGTTACTAACTTTTATCTTATACTGGCTTAGTCCTAAGTTGTATCCTATTTCAGGTTTTTGAAGCTAAATGACCAAGGATCCTTGATCCTTACCTTCTACTAAGGTTTGTCTTTTGGTTATCCTGATTATAAGTGTTAAAGGTTAGGATCCTAACTTGGATTCTCAGGTATGATCCTTAATTACTTTGATTTTATTTATTAGTTACATAAGTGACCCTTCTCCTTTGACAACTGTACTTATGATCCTTAAACTACACTACTTTTCAGAACTTGTCAATTATAGGATATGTGATCCTTAATCATATCCTAAACTTTTTGAGGATATTTATTAAATTTTTTCTCCTTTACTTAATAAATTCAGACAAAATATATCACAACAATTGAAAAGTAAAGTATTCACAAGGATAACAACACGGGAAATAGCCAAAAAGTTAAGATTTTATTCACAAAAACGTTAAACCCTTCAAGGTTGTCAAAATTGCCAACCCACGTTTCTACTAGCAAAACGTGGCCCGTCCACATGGGTTGGCAAAGGGTGTCCATTGTTAACGGGTATAAGAATGCAGGAAATAAAGACGGAAGGATAACGAGTGGCTTCATCCCCCAAACAGAGGATCCATCCACCACCCATTATCCTACCTATTGTCCAAGGATCCATGATCCTCAACCCTAGAAACTATTGTCTAAGTTATTACAGACCAGCATTGTTCAGAAAAACACCATAACCAAAAACCATTACCAAACTAAAAAAATGGGCTCCGGCCACGTCTAGAAATATCCATCATCGCCCATTTCAGCAGCCTACACCTTTGCTGCATCACCATAACCTTCACCAGCTCCTCCAGCTCCAGCATCACCCGCATGATCCTTGACCCCACTGCTGCCAGCCTCGATTGCTAGGACTCCACCAGCCTCTTCTTCTTCATCCAGCTCAGCTAACCTAGCCGTCCAGCCCTCTATGTCCCAGTTGCTCTTGTCAAAGTCAGGATCCTGAGCTTCTTGGGCCATCTGCAACTTGGTTTTGTACATAGCGATGGCAGCGGAGATTTTGGCATCATTGGTGATTTCAGCCTTCTCCTGATCAGCAGTGATATGAGCCAGGACAAGTTCCCTCTTTACCAGATTGACATCGTTTTCAAGGGCGGCAATCTTCTTATCCTTGGCCAGCATGATCTTTTGGAGGTCCACACACTTTTGTTCAACCTCTTCAATACTGCCTACATAGTCCTCGATTTCAGCAAATTTCTGCAAAAAGACAATGTAAAGTTTAGGATCACATGATCCTCAAGTGCACAGGATAATTAGGCTAAGTCAATGATCCTTACATCAGCAAAGTACTCAAGGAACTGGTGGCGGATTAGAGGCAAGCCTTCTAGATTGTCAGTCTCAGAGGCCTTCCTCTTCTTTCCCTTGGAGGTGATAGGCTTAGGGATGGCAGTACTTGGGCTAGCAGCAGCCTTTTTCTTCCCAGACCTGGGACCGACAGTGGTGAGATCGGTGACACTGAAACGGGTAGCAGACTTCGATGATTTTCCAGCACCTACACATCCAAAACAGATAAGTATCCTTATTTCATTTTTATTTAAACATTTAGTTATGCACAAAATGGGATACTTACTTGACATCATAACGGAGCCTGAGGATACTTCCTGAGAATCCTGGGTATTTGCTTGAAATGTTCTTATTGCAGGATCAAGCCTCCGGAAAGCAGCAAGCCTTTCCTTCGTTGCAGGTGTTGTGACAATGTGTGAAACGGTAATAGCTGCAAAATAGAAATGAAAGAGTCAGTGATCCTCAGCGGAGACAGGGTATCCTATGATCCTTCTACGAGGATCCTCTATCCTACCATGAGTAACCCATTTTCTTGGAAGATCCTTCCCATCGGGGATGGAATCCCTTCTGACAAAGAAGAATCGCCTTTTCTAGTTGGTGTCATTCTTAGTGGTTTTGAAGATGGGGTGTTCTTCACCGGGTTTGTGTTTGAATAGATATCGATGAGATCCATGGCTCACAAGGTCGTACATCTCTGCTATCTCCGACATTCCCAGATCAATACCTTCATGCTCAATGATTCTTTCAAGGGTATACAAGACCCTCCACATCATTGGCATCGCTTGGATGTAGGAGATGCCAGTGAGAGAGAAGAAAGATTGGGTGAAATCAGGAAAAGGATACGAGTATCCTATCATAAATGGGGTGATAGGAAAGGCTACCCAGGTTTCAGAAACAAAGTCGCTTAGGACGGTGGGATCAAAAGCTTTAAAAACGGTGTTTGCCGAAAAACAATGGCGGATCCTGCCTATCTGTGGATCAGTAAAGCAGCATCTTTCTTTCGCAGAGTCTTCAATGATCCCTTGGGTCTTTAAGGTACTGTCCTTTTTATGATCCTTAGCCGATGAGGATCTCAGCATCATCTTGGTCATAATGATGGTGAAGAAGAAGAAACAGAATGAGAAGATGAAGAGAGCAAGGAAAGAGAAGTACCTGGTTAAGTCTTCGAATGAGGATTTAAAGGATGAAACGCACAAATTTATATGCTTCCTAACCCTTATCTCTAACTTCAATTTATAATCATGAATTTGCAGGATAGTCACTTCAGTGACGTCAGATTGGCAACGGCAAGTCAGAAAGTAACGGCTATATATCCGTTGGTTTGTTACGGATAAGAACGAGAAAATATAACTCGTTTATTTACACATTACTCCTTATATTTTGGGGGCAATTGTCAGGGGAGGATTTTCCAATGATCAGTGATCCTCAATTACTGTTGGGCTTAGGGATCCTCAATTCTGTCTGAATTAGTGATCCAACCGAACAACCGAACACTACCCGAAACACCAAATTTACACTAGGAGCACTGTTTTAATATTTCCAAGCTAGTTATGATCCCCGAACATCATAACACCTCCTAAAAATATCTAATAACTGAAACACGTAACGAACACTTGGATTGGAACTAAATTGCAACTAAAGGATTAAACCTACACCTAGACCCCCCCCCACCTATGGACGGCCATGCCTCACCCCATACCTTCAAGATTTTATGCATTTATTATATTGGATCTTGTTTTGCTTTTTAGGACACATTACACATGAGTTAATAAGGGATGATGGTTATAAGTAAGAACTTGAAGGTTAAGAGCTCATTATCACAACACACTTGATCTTCTTCTTCCCCTTGGGAGCTCTCGGCCGAACCACATCCCACGCACACTCACCTTCAATCATTCATCCTCATCCAATCCAAGCATTCACAAAGGTGTTAAAGTTCATACAAGGAAGCTTGGTGGCTTTGGATCTTGAAGGACCTTCTCAATTTGCTTTTATCCTCTTGATTTCTACTCTTGATTCATCCCTAGCCTTGAGCTAGTGGTAAGATCCTTGTACACTCCATATTACTTCCATTTTTAGTGGTTAATGATGAATCATAATCAAGAACAACAAGAACACTAAAGAACATAAGCATGAAACTTGAACATAAGCTTGATTTATGAAGTAATCTTGATGAAACTAAGTTGTTTATGAGATGTATGCTTGTTGATCTTTGATTGTTTGTAGAAATGATGTTGATCATCATAACATCTTGCTAGATCATGATTAGAAACATAGTTTAGCAAGATGAGAAAGTGAGAATGCGGTAGGATGAAAGATCATCCACACTTAAATCATGAACTTGAGAAGAATACTTTGGTTTCTTGAAAAATAATAATCAAAGTGAGTTAATAATCATATAGATCTAAAATTTATGAATGGTTTTCCAAAAGAACCAAGTTTAAAATATGAGTTTTAGTAGATCTTGGTTCTTACATAAACAAGACTTGTTTTTAGTGATTAACCAAGTGTAGAAACACTTGTGTAACAAGAAAATTTCATTAAGAAACATTTTTGTAAAGCATGATTATAAGTTGTAAACATCTTAGTCATGCAAGAATGATGTTTTTATATAAACAACCACACTTTAAAGGGTAACTAAACTCACTAAACACACTACCAAGTTACTACAAATTTTCATAAACTATCAAGTTCATGAAGTAGTGGAATAAGCATGATTTTGTCAAAATTGGTAAGTATAAGTTGTTTAGTGTTGATTGTGGATTGATTGTGATGATTTTACAAAAGAAAATGATATGCTTGAAAGCATGGAAACCTCCATTTTTAGGGGAAACTATGGCAAAACTTTCTAAAAATATAAACACTTAGAAAAATATTCATAAACCTACACTTACAAGTGTATTTTCAACAATGAATGATTATATAAACTTTGCCATAATTTTTTGTTACAAGAATACAAATATTGGAGGTTGGTTTTTACAAATAAAAGTGGCTAAATATATATTTAGAATATATATACAATGGAGACACATATGTGTGATTATGTGTATACTTTGTGTAATAGTTATATTATTTTAGGACTTGAAATAATATAACACATCAAAATACCAAGGATTATCATCCAGAATATTAGCAAAATCCCAAGGAATAAGTGTTAGGGGAGGATTTTCCAAAGATCAGTGATCCTCAATTACTGTTGGGCTTAGGGATCCTCAATTCTGTCTGAATTAGTGATCCTCAGAGAGTATTGTAGGATTAGGATCCAGGATCATCATAAGGATCCTTACACTAAGGATTGTCTGCTTTGAATATGATGTTGTTTTGCAGGAGTATGAGCTTGGACTTGGTCTTGGCGATATTCCTGGAGCATATTCCCTATTTATTCCGCACGTGCTTGACTAATATGGACGTTATGGAGTTCGTGGGAGACTTGCATGAAATGCGGATAGTTAGTTACTTTAGATATTTTCTAAATTTATAAGGGGATAGCGAGCTAAATTAGAACACTTGGCTATTTTTTGGCTAAACACACACACTCGTAACTGCTCTCATCAGCTCTCGACAGTTTACTTGGCGATTACACACTTTTTTGCACATTACACTCTAGTGATCCTTGTAACTAGCTCGCTATCATCCAAAGTTGTAACACATTTTCTGTTTAATCTGAGTTGGTGATCGGTAGTTTCCATCACCCGAGGTTTTTTATGCCGAAGATCAACTCTTGATCAAGGGCTTTTTCCTTGTATAAATCATTGTGTCACTTGTTCATTACATTTCTGAGTGATCCTTAGTATTGTTCATTGATTCAAGCATCACACCTCACAACAGAAAGTTTGGTTGCATTATTTTAGCTTGATTTTTGACCAAAACAATAAGTATATAAGTTACACACTAAATATTGGCGAAACCGAACAAGAAATGTAACTTACAAAATATTCCGGAAAATATATTCACAAGTATATTTTGGTAAATAATATTTTGGACACAAGGAAACGAAAGTATGATTTTTATGATTATCACAAGAGTATATCATATCTTGACAAGAAGGAAATATATGATTTTTGGTGAATAAAAATATATATGTGTTTCCTTGGAATTATTAGAAGATATATTATTTTTGGGAAAAATATATATTTTCTTGAGTAAACTTGAAATATATTATTTTGGAACTACAAATATTTATGCCAAGGGAAAAATTATAAATATCTCTTCATCGAAGCCTACTAGTTGCATCGTCAATCACATACATACATACATACATAGTTAAGTGGGCCTTCATGCCCGATTCCCAGTGCAAGATGTAGGGATCCTAATATCTCTCATCATAATCCAGACGAGTAGAATGTCGAGCCCGGTGTGCTTTTTTCAACACGAGCTTCCCCACAGTTACCGTATAATGGGACCCAGATTCGTTCCATGAGGTAGCGAATATCGTTCGGCCTGTCAATGGTTGCTTTTCCATGCCCCACATGGGTTTAACTTGCAAATTTTGTTCCTTCAGTTCTCCGGTTTGAACATAGCGAGTTCGATCAGGTAGATTATAATCGATAGTGAGTTGCAAAGCTCGTGCACGTTCAGGTTTCACAGTCGTAATCATTCAAAAGTTCCATCCAGCGATGCTACTACATGTTTAGCTCCTCCGAACAAAGGTACACGGGAGGCCCTTGTGATCGGTCTAAGTAATGTATTTGGTACCGTCCAAGTAATGCCTTCAATTTAAATCCAAAGACTACGGCTTCCACCGCAGGTCGTGACTCGTACAGTTCTTCCTGTAAATCCACCACGTAAACCGTCACCTTCTCGTGCCACATTGGCATGTAACTGGGTCTCTGCTTTGAATCGTCATGATATACCACTAGATCATTCGTGCCCTCAGGTAAAAACGATATACAGTACATTGTAGTGTTGAGTTTCAAAAGCTTGAAGAGACGTTCCCCTGTTCCGTCTCCCACGGATACACAGCACACTGCTATGTTAAAGAGGTTAGAGCTGTAAAATCCTTGAAAATCATGCGATGAATCTGCGATTGTATCTTGCGACACCAAAGGTTTGCCGTACCCCCAAAGGGATCTTTGGTGGCGATCAGTTTCTAACAGAATGGATATTAGCGAGATCCACGTGTATTCCCTCTTCGTCGGCTACGTGACCAAGAAAAGTATGTACCTCTCGAATCAAAAAGTTACTCCTAACGAGACTTCGCGGGTAGTGGCCCCTCCCTCCGGATCTCTAAGATAGGATACAAATGCCGCCCATGGTGTTCCTTTCTCCTGGAAGTGATTCAGGACGTCCTCAATAAATACGGTCGATTCATACGATCCGTAGAGCTGCTGGTGTGTTGTTTGTCCCAAGAGGTCATGGAATAATTCTTCCTGTGTCTCCTGACAGTGGCCGCATTGCGTTCGATATGCCGTTTTAGGAACCTCCTCCCCTTGGACTTCCATCTGATGATAGTTTGCCCGTTCGTCAATCTTCGAATGGAAGCTTGTCCCTCGCAACTTGGTCAATAGGTTGGTTGCCAATACAATGGTCGAGGCAAACAGTTTTGGACTGTCACCTTGCTGAGTTCTGGATAATCAGTATACATACAAAGAGGCTTATCTTCACAGGTATAACTGGGGCTCCCCAAAACGGAGAACTAAATCCAACAGAACACCTGTCCAACGGTTCCGGTAGTTGATTCGACAGTTCTGGCGACCCTCCTGGTGCGAAACGGTGGAGAGTATGAGTAATCAGGGCTGCCTCTGGCATGAGATCAAACTGAGATTTTACTTAACAGTCGTGAAAGTAAACCTGAAAGTTCCTTGGGTAGTACCCCGAGAGGAATCACAAACAATTGGTGGATCCCCGATCCTATTTTCCTTAGCCTGACAATCAGAAACGGTTGCTAACATAGCGGGGTAATCCCTCCGTAGACACTTCTGGGCTTCCATTGCAGAATTGATGCTAACCTTTACACAACTCTGGTACTTTGGAACAGATGACGATTCTCCACTAGGGAGAGGGGTACGCAACGCTTTCTTCTCACAGGGTATATCCGCGTGATGTATGGGTAACCAATCCATACCAACTACTCCATCAAATTATCGAGGATAACAGAAAGAAGGTTGACATCGAACACTTGTCCCACAAGGTCGAGTTTACATCCCAACGAACATATGAGGTTTCATTTGACTTGCCATCAGTTGCTGCCACCACAGGTTCGGTTTCAAGAAGCATCAGGGTTGACCAAAACAGGGCTACTTATACAAGTTACCATGCTGCTATTATGTCTGGCGTCACCTACGCCAATCCTAAATGCCCTTTCGTAAGCATCATTTCCAGTGTTGTTGTTTTCGTTGCGAGAATTCCTAGTACCGTCTTTGTTCCCTTGGATGTTGGCACTTTGACTTAACACAGTCAATCCTTGTCGAGGTCAACTTCGTTTCCATACTGTAAGCTATGATTACGAGTTCCTTGATATTGCTGTAACCGTTGCCTCTACTGTCATTGCTTAAAACGGGGCCCTACGATCTTTCAACAACAGGGTCCATCTTGTCCCACTCCGTGTCGCGTCCTAAGGCACTACTCACTACGTGGGAAGTTACACATTCCGTGTCCCGATTGATTCGTAAGAGTCGACTCCCATAAGTCGCTTACTAGGGTTAAGGATTCGGTGGAGGTCAATCTGCTGGAGTTCGTTGCTGGTAATCAGGGTCGTTCTGATACTGAGGTTGGTAAGGCACTACGCTCATCCTCGTGTCCATCGTTCTTGCAAGTGGACTGAGTAATACACGATATGTTTCCAGAGTGTTGCAGAAGTGGTTGCACTTCGGGATCTAAGCGTCAATACGTTAAATTCCAGCAGACGAAGAAAATGAGAAAAGTATAGACCAATCATTTGACGTTGCGGCATCCAATTCAAGGACATTCGTGCAAGCACCTAACATTCTACACGGTTTGCTAGGCGTTCAGATGCGTGCTCAGGTAATACTCGCTAGCATCGAGATTCGTAAGGATTCAGAAAGGAGTGAAAAGATCGCGTTCAAGTATGCGACAACCACTGATGTGACTCCTATGGATTTGGTTGGTTTCTCATGATCAAACAACAGACCCGAACCCCTTTTTCACTTGTTAAGGCTCACTGGGACTCGCATGCACCCCACATTATTATTATGTGTGCACCCACAATAATATTACGATTTGCATGCTCATCTCAGTTCCTCCTAACTCATGTCAAATGGTTCTTCAAACTCAAATGTCAAACAGAGGTTGTCAATGTAATAAAATCACAGGAATCCAAAGACTATGGCAAACTAACAATGCACCATGAGATTGTTCGCTTTGGCAGCCAGCACGCTCCCAGCGTCTGCCCCTCATGGTTTTTCAAAACGAGTCATAATATAAGCAAGTAATTCATGCTATCATGCTATAGTGACGAGTGTGTGTTCGTATGTTATTTCATAAGCAATTGTGTACTAATCATGTAATGTATGCGACCAGTGAGAAAGACGAACCTTGCAATCTGGAGCTGAGTGTCATGGTCATATTCACGTATTCAGAACTGTTCGGTTATAGTCTGGTTTTACAAAAATGTTTTGAAACCAAGTTCACTATAACCAGTGGCTCTGATACCAAACTGTCACACCCCCAAAATACCACCTAGGGAATGTCCCTGCTAGGCGTGTGACGTACCAACAACGAGCCACTAATTACATTGAACCCATACAAGTTTATAAATAAAATTCTCAATCATTAAAGAAAATGCCATCAACAAGTTTAAATGAAAACCAACACGTTCAGCGGAAGCAATTAGAAAACCAAAGTTAATCAGTTTCAAAACCAATGTATAGTATCAAGAAATCAATTCCATAAATTCTTCCAATCGACCCATGACCACTCCAGCTACTCCATACAGCAAGTTCCCAAATCCAAGATATCTAACGACCCTGCGAGCATGCAACAAGTGTATCAGACAACGCTGGTGAGTTCATAGTTTTACGAAAACGTTAGTTACCAAGTGTTTAATTTAGTCCATTGAATATAATGTTGATAATACCCTAAATACAAGACGGCTTCAGATTTACATTGCCCTTTCTCCAATGCTCTTATCAAAGCATTGGTCATGACTAGGTCATTAGTTCAACACCCGTCCTCCCAGGTACGGGGTGAGGTTGCCAAACCTAAGTAGCGCTACTAACTAATACCATGTTACCTCCCCGGTAACCAAACAACACGGAGGGACTTTAAGGGTGATAGGATGAGTATATTATCCAACATTCCCGTTTTTACCCAAAAGACTTATCCCTCCCCGGGATACCCACTGACTGTCCCAACCACCGGGACGCATGCTCAAGAGAGATGAACTCACCTTAGAGTGCTTAGTAAGACTTAGTTACTTGTTTAACCTTAATCAAGTGTGTCCTATTTCAATTATTGGCAACAGTTAGGACCACGTTCAACGTTTAGCACCATGCTTATCACATAACATTCATCATGCATTTCGGTAGCTCATGTAGTAACCCACAACAGTTGCACAATCAACACTTAAATGAATAGCCACTCTTTATCAACCCACAATTAAACAAATAACATTCCTTATTAAACAATACCAATCAATCAGCATTCTTTAGTAAACAATACTAATCAAACAATATTCTTTATTACACACTACTAATCAAACATGAAATTTCTTAGATGTAGCCGCTCGGGCCCAACCACCGGTCATACGGCCCAACCATGTGTAACACAGCGTCCTCGTAGCCTTGCGGAAATCCCACCCGGCCCAGCGGCCCAACCAAGGTATACACCCCGGCCCTCCCCTTATATGCAACAGTTTAAGTTTTGTGGCCCAGCTTTTAATGGAATGGCCCAATTAATCCAATGGTGTGTGTGTGTGTTCGATAGTTTGTGTATAGTCTAATTGTAAAATTCAATTTATCAAGTATGTAATTCACATCATAACTCAACCACTTAAAGAGCTCATTGTTAAAAACAATCCCAAACCAGGCTGGATGTATCTGGGCTGCTCATGCCCGAGCCCAATTTACACATTGTTATGTGTGGTCCAATACTCCCAAATATTCAACATACAGGTCCGATTATGAAAGCCCATACATCTTTTATTTCATATCAGTGGTTTATTATTAAGCAATTACACCCTAAACCAAATACACAATACTTCTAATTATCCAGCGTAGTGTAATCGGTTCATCATGTCATATAAACAAGTCACATATATGTTCACAGCTCAAACCTATTACGTGTTTTCACTATTCTGTCTTAACCCTCTTAATCCACAATCCATTAAACCACACATAACCACCATTAAATAATCGGAATACATGAGCATGGTATTAAGGAAACTTAGTTTACATGTATAACAAAATCATTAATCACTAATCCATACCTCCTAGTTTACATGTGCAGCCAATGACATCAAGTTAAAGTTTCACATAACATCACTATTACTTGTTTTAGTTTAATACTTCAGAGTATGCAACAAAGTTGTTGCAAAGAAATCCTAGATTATTCTTAAATCGATTCAAGCACCAAGAAGGTAACTAACTATGATCCATGGCCTCAACAAACAACAAGCAGATTACATGAATTGATTAACATACTAACCGGAGTGTAGAAGATGCAACTAGTAGGCTTCGATGAAGAGGGGGTCTCATGTTGCCGTACGTAATTATGGAGGAGAATAGGGTTCTTGTTTGAGTTTTTGTTATGAGATAAAACAATACGCACCTAATATGATAAAGGTCTGGGGCTGCCAAGTCCTTTTCTTGATCGAATTGGGCTTAAGCCCATGTAATTGGATTGCCAAAATAAATGGGTAAGGCTGCCATCACAATGGACTAGGTACTAGGTGGCGGTTTGGGCTTCTAATAAACTGAGCCGAAGTATCAACACTCAAAGGTGAGCCGGGTTTAATAGATTCGGGTAGCGTAATGTTTAACGGGTATAATGCGCGTTTAGGTTTAACAGGATTGTAATAACACAAGAACATAAAACAAGGAATAATGATCAGTTAAGATTACTGGATTAAACGGCACAAACCTTAAAAGTTCGGATTGTCACATTTGGGTTGGGCAGTGTGTCTTATTCCTGGACGAGACACGTCTTCCAAACCTTGGTTTTATTTACTATCTTTTGATGAGTCCTTAGTGAACTCTTTAAACAATTCGTATGGTTTGTAATCTGAATTTGAAGTCTACGTTTTAAAACAATGTTGTTATGTTTTAAACTTATTTAATGGATGACAAATCTATGGTTTTAATCATATAGTTGTTGTTATGATTGAATGCAATGGTATTAAGAAAGTCACACCATAATCACACTTCCGTAAAAGTCAGGGTGTGACAATCATTTACCATTAATAGAATTTTCCTACAACAACAGCTATCATACCAGCATCAATGCTGCACCATTTGAAGCACATTATGGACCAAAGGGCCGCACTCCAGTCTGTTGGGCAGAAATTGGAGAAAAGCAATTATCTGGACCAGAGATAGTGCAAGAAACAATGGACAAGATAATTCAAATCAAGGAAAGGCTAAAAGCAGCACGAGATCATCAAAAGAGTTATGAAGATAACAAACGAAAACCGTTAGAATTTCAAGTTGGAGATAAGGTATTGTTAAAAAGTTTCTCCATGGAAAGGAATAGTCAGATTCGTTAAAAAAGGAAAGCTAAGCCCCATGTATGTTGGACCTTTTGAGATTATCAAAAGAGTAGGATCCGTAGCCTATTAGCTGCAACTGCCAAAGGAAATGGCAGGAATACATGATGTGTTTCATGTATGTTGATATTCACCAATTTACACATATTTTAGTCCCCCATTTTATGCGTTTTCGGACGTAAAACCGTCATTCGGATACTTAATCATGTATACTTTTGTTTACAGGCCTAAAATAGCATGCCAAACAAGATGATAGTGAAAACGAGGACTTTCCGGACGAAACGACAAAGCTGCGAACATTCTGTGGAAATTCTGACCTGGGAATGTGGCACGGTTGTGCAACTCATGGAACGACCGTGCGGTATCGGAAACTAAGTTCCTCTCGGTGATGCACAGCCAGTGCGACCCAACGTGCAAGCCTTCTCGGCAATGCACGACCCTGCAACTCATGGAACGACCGTGCAACCCCGATGACCAAGCCAGCCCGAAACTGCACCAACAGTGCAACTGCACGTGCAACCCTTAACCAGAGACGCATTATCGTGCCACCTAAGGAACGGTCGTGCGAGATCGAAGACTGGTCAAGATCTGTGATGTCATGCGGTATGGTGAACAATAACTCCAATAATGCAAAAAGTGAACGGTCGTGCCAATAAAGTGCACGACCGTGCGAGAGCTAAAAGATATAAAAAACATGCAGAAACATTCTGCTCGTAACTCTGGATTTTTTGGGAGCGATTCTGGCGATTTTCAGGCTCCGGAGGCGTTAGCTTTCAACCGGATTCAAGCCACATTGTGCCGATTATCTCCGTTATCTTCCGGATTCTTAATCTAGTGCTTGTTTATGGTTTGGTTTTCTAATATTTCCATAATTTTGTTAATGTTTCAAGCATTTAGATTAATTTTTATGTATTTTTGTAGCCTTTGGGAAAAAACACAACAATCCCTTGCTTAATTATAACCATTAGTACGTTAATCTTGTTTGTAATGACACTTGGAAGTATTTTCTATGTTAATCTTTGATGATTAGTTTGCAACCTTGTTATTGTTGTTCATTTCTTGATTATAAGTAATTATGTTGGATGATTAATGTATGGTTAGTTGAGATAGTTGAAAGATGAAGCCTAATTAATCATGTGTTAGTAGACTTTAAACTTGGTTAACTAGTTTAGCTTGGTTAAAATGTATGCACCATGATACTAGAAATGGTTAGTGGTTTAATAAAATGTAATTATTGTTAATCAAGAAAGCTTTCCGTCACGTAAGGACCTTAACGGGTTAAATGGTGTTGTTATGAATTCTTGCCATGAATTGTTAACTTAGTTAGTAGTTTAGGCCAAAATTGCTATCTTGGTGATTTTATATGCAAGATTTGTAAAATGAACTCGGTTGTGATTTAATCTAGTTTATGCTTGTCTCGGTGGTTACATTGTGTTTATTGATGTCACTTTCCTTGTTTAAGTGAGGTTAGAAAACTCCTAACGGATGACTAACTTATTTTTAAGAGATTTTCATAGACATTTATCGATTGCACGTTAATGAACAATTTTAGGTGGTTAAAGTGTGTTTATCGTTTTAGCTTTCCGAATGATTGTCATGTTAGGATTCCCGAAAGGGATACTAATTGTCTTCAAAATGAATAATTGACCAAATGTTTCTAGTGACAAAACCGACATAGTTGACATGTTGTGATTGTGTATAAAGCAAGGCTATTTATCTATTTTTATATTTGAAGTCTATTATGTTTTTATAAGTACTTGTTCATGCTTACTTTAGTTTTTAGAAAATCAAACAACTTATCTTTCTTCCGTTAATTTAATGACAAAGGTCTAGTATTCTTCCTCCGCCCATTTCCTTGGATCGATACTTGGTTCTTACCGATGCTTTACTACATGTATGGTGGGGTACACTTGCCTCTTTCGTGTGTGTTTTGATGTTGAAGTATAAATCACTTTTATAAATTTAAAACCAAATCGTGTGTAATTTCATTATAAAAATATGTATATACGCGACACGTCAAGTTTTTGGCGCCGTTGCCGGGGATATGGCGAGCTTTAGGAACGACCCAAGTCATTGTTTTATCGGTGTATATACTTGTTAATATTTTTGAATATTTTCTTGATTATTTATTCGTCTATTTATTTGTTAATATTTCTTGCTTTTAATTCAATTTATTCGTTTTCAAGATTGTTTTTGTACACTCGTAAATTTTTATTTCATTAATTTGTTCGATTTCGGATTTATTTATTCATTTATTCTTTGAATTTTCGGCTTTGAAAAATCATTTTTACACTAGCCGATTCGATTATTTTTATTGCTTTAATTTTTATAAAATTTCGGGCCCATTTTCGGATTTTTATAAAATTTTCAGCCCATTTAAAATAATATTCTGTTTCTTTTTAGCAAAAAAAAACAGCATTATTATATTAATAAAATATTCATTGTGTCAAATTTTCGTTTGCAGGCTGATGTCCTCAACCCCCGCTCCCGATCTTGTTGAGCCGTCAGACAAACCCGAGCGTGATCTAAGGAGACGTCTTCGTGCGAGATCTCGTGCGGTTGGGCTTCTACTCGCAGCTGGTGAGCAGGAGCAGGTGGTACCCGCTGAAGCCGAGGGCTCAGGGGCAGCAGGAAACGCAATCATGGCGGACGACGACAGACCTTTGAATGAAACAAACCAACCCGGAGGAGAAGGCTTGCTACCGAGCATCGCCCGACCGACGGTAGCAGCACCGAGTTTCGAGATAAAATCCAGCATCATCAATATGATACAAAACTCGGTGTAGTTTGATGGGAAGGATCACGAGGATCCGGGTCGGCACATCGCAAAGTTTCTCGAGGTGTGCTCGACTTTCAAGATAGGAGATGTTTCTGAGGACGCGATCCGTTTGTGGCTCTTTCCATTTTCATTGCGAGACAAAGCCCGATCTTGGCTTTTGTTACTTCCGGCAGGATCTATCACCACTTGGGCCGGGATGGCAGAACTATTTGTGCAGAAATATTTTCCTCCGGAAAAGACGACTAAATTGAGGAACCGTATCATGACATTCAAGCAAGACGACGGAGAATCTCTACACGTAGCTTGGGAGAGGTTTAGAGATCTTTTAATTGATGTCCCACATCACGGGTTGCCAACTAGTACTGACCTTCTATCAGGGACTCAATTATGACTCGCAGGAGCGTTTAGACGTGTATGCAGGAGGCGATCTTGGAACGAAGACACCAACTGAAGCTTACGCGATCATAGAGAAAGATGCGTTGAAGTCAAGTTCTCGCCACGGTGGAGCGCGGAATAAGACATCATCCACTTCCGGAGTTCATGTTGTAGATACATATACAGCTCTTACTGCGCAAATTGGAGCCTTAGCAACAAGAATTGATCAATCTCATAATGTCTCGCGAATTCAATCACCATCATGTGAGCAGGGTGTTATGTTTACAGGACACTAGGAGGTGAACTACATGGGCAATCAAATCAGGCCCCAAAATAACCCCTATAGCAACACGTACAATCCAGGGTGGAAGAATCACCCAAAATTTGGGTGGAAATCTGGTTCTGGGAACCAAAACGCACACGGGTATGCTCAACATGCTCCCACGCCACATCAATCTCAAGGTCAATCCTTCCAGCCACAGTATCATACTCAAGGCTCAGGAAGCAGTTCCCAGCCACATGCCTCTCAAAGCAACGCAAAGCTAGAGGAAATGATGGCACAACTGCTTAACAACTCCAACAGTGCTAATCAAATTGCTGAGAAACGATATCAGCAGCATGAGGAGCGGTTCTTGGTCAACGAAGGAGAAATGCGGAGTCAAAAGGCCTCCATTCAGACCGTCGAGAATCAAGTGGGCCAGTTGGCAAAAATGATGTCGGAGAGACCCCCAGGTGGTCTTCCGGGCAATACAGAGCAGAATCCGAAGGGGCGTGGTAATGACCCGCACATGTAACAAGTGTGGGGACATGAGTCTTGCTATCGACTCGCCGACAAAAATTTAGCATGAGTCTTGCTATCGACTCACCGACAAAAATTTAGCATGAGTCTACGCTACTGACTCGTGGATTAAAAATGTAGCAAGAGCGACTTAAGCGCTTTATGGGCAAAATTGTCCTTTTTTGTGTTTTTGTCGTTTTAGCGTAATTTAGGCTTGTTTAGTAGTTTCCGTAGGTTTGTTTTGTTTTTAGACGTGCCGAGCGTAGGGTCTATGTGAGAAAAATGTTAGAACAGTTTGCAGATGGTTAAAATGGCGAAAAACGGCCAAAACAGGTGCTGAAAATGCATTCTGCAGAAAAAAACTGATCTGCAGCTGTCGCACACCCGTGCCTCCTATCGCACGCCCGTGCGAATCCGGGATGGCCGGCGCCTCTAGTCGCACCCCCTTTTGCAGTTCCGAGATCAGTGTGCCAGGGTCAGGTTTCAGCGGTGATGCACGACCGTGCGAGCGGTTGAACGACCGTGCGAGAGGCTGAGGGCAGTTTGGTCATTTGGAAATATAAATACCCTCATCTGCAGCCCCCATCACAATTCGCGAACCCTAAACTGTACCAGCCGTTCCAGAGCGATTTTCCCTCAAATCGCACGATTTCTTCGCACGGTTTCGCACATCTCTTCGCACGGTATGTTCTTTCTTGTCGATTTCCTGTTTCATCTTTGTCTAGGTTAGATTCGTTTGATTCTTCAAGGCTTTTTAGGGTTCCCTTCATAAACACAAGCGAAACCCTAACCCTTGCAAGAATCATATGTCTCGTGAACAACCAGTTGATTCTCTGCCCCCTGTTTGCATAAAAACTTGTTGATTTTTGAAAAATCTGGCTATTCAGAGCCGGGGTTAGAATCTGCAGAAATTACAGGTCACACAGTCGTTCCCCCTGTGGCACGGTCCGTGCATTTCCGGATGTTCACGATAGATTGCTGTTGGCTCGGTGATGCACGGTGGTGCCGTTGGTCGCACGTCGTCCAGTCTCGACAAACACCGATCAACCATGCTGATTACCGGTGACGCACGACCGTGCGTCTGGTCGCACGTCCGTGCGACATGCCCAGATCAGCGAGACAGAACCTTCATAATAGTGTGTTCTGCTGTTCCAAATAAAATTTTCTCTGTTTCTCCTGTTTTAACTATCTTCCCTCATGCAGATGAATCACCCGTTTCTTCAATTCAACGAACACAACGAACGAGAGAGTCTATGCATCCCAAAGCTTCAATCATTATGGAATAGGCGAGGGCAGTTTGGCATCCCTCGAAGGCTAGACTGGGATGTCATGGCTGAAATAAATCAGCGTGATCAATTAGAGAACATGTTAACACTTCCACTGTCGCGTTTAGTAGCCATCGATCGCCCGATTTATCGGGAGCTGATGATTGAATTCTTTGCCACATATTCCTATGACAAGCCCAAAGCTTATCAGAATCCCGACTTCCGCTACAAAAATAGAGTACATTTCAGATTGGGCGGGCGTTGGCATCATTGGAGTATGGGAAGATTGGGTCGGAGACTTGGGATCTATACAAATGAAGACATGGATTCAGAGTTCTTCACAGATCGGTTTACCTTCCCAAGTGATGAAGCGCGGAACGCGTTTTGGGCTTAAATTGCGGTTGGTGACCCATACGATCCTAGAATGTCAAAAGCTTCGAGGCTACGAGACCCTCTACACAGAGTCATGCATCATATCTTTAGTCACACCATATGCGGGCACATGGACAGTTTAGGCAACTGTCCAATACCAGATCTTATCTTTCTATATGCGCTAGCCGAGGGGCAACACATCAACCTCGCCGCGAGGATGGCGGAGTATTTTGTGAAGAGTTCTGGAAGGACGAACAGCAATCAGATTCATGGCGGTCAGTATGTGACCGAGATCGCCTACAACATGGGAATCATGACTGATGAGGTACTTCAGGGACTCACTCTAGTGACCGAGGGTACATATGTTGACATTCGTTCATTGAAGGCGATGGGGGTGATTGCAGAGACGGATCATGGTGATCGATTGAGGGGTTTGGACAACGAGGTCTGGGACCCGTTGCCTCCACTACCAGCGGATGATGAAGATGAGGAGATGCATGATGAGGAGCATGAGGAGGAGGAGCAGAACCAGCCGCCACCCACACCACCACACCAGCAGTTCCACCAGCACCAGGATTGGCCTGAGGGCATACCGTCTTATCCTGATCTCTACCAGCAGTTTCAGCAGATGCAGGTGAGTCAAGAGTATCAGCGCACCAGTTTAGAGCAGTTGTATGCTAGTCAGGAGCAGCAAAGGATTCATATAGAGCAGATAAGGGCTAACCAGGACCAGATCAGGGCGAACCAGGACTTCATGCGCCGGGAGGTGCATGATGGATTCTCGTACATATTCGGGGGGCTTCAGAACGCCTACCCAAACTACTTCGGTCAGCCCCCACAGTTCCCATACGGGAACCCACCTGGTTATGATGGAGCAGGCCCTTCCGGCACAAGTGGAGGTGCTGACGGTGATGATGAGTAGCTGGTGGTGGTTTTCGTATTTTAGTAGGTTATTTTCGGGTGTTTATTTTGGTTGTCATTTCAAACACCCCCGGATATTATTGTTTATTTCTTTCGGTATTTTGTATGGATATTTTTAATATTTCTATTATTGTTTAGTGTATGGTTTGAGTTGCAACTGTTTTGTTCCGCATGTTATATTCTGTTTTGCTTTGTTTTGCCTTGTGACATATATGCAGATTTATGGAGCACACATGGGACCGGAGCACATCACAGATACAGCTTTGAAGTCTCGTTGCATCAAAATCATCTTCAGGGGAGTATTATTCTCCTTTATCTCTATATTTCGGGTTTCGCATTGGGGACAATGCGAAGTTCAAGTTTGGGGAGGGGTTTAACTTGTTAACTTTGTTTGTCCTATATATATATATATATATATATATATATATAATCAAAAATCAAAAAAATCATTCAAAAATATCAGTAATTTGTATATATTATTTTTAGTAAATAAACCGGTTGGTTGTGTTTTAGAAAGCTTCGGACATGATAAAAACTCGACAAGCAAAATAAATTTTGAAAAAGAAAACAGGAAAGCGTGACAAACAAAGAAAGACTTGCATGATAGTTTTCACACTTTTACCCATTCCTTCCGTTACGTGAGCATATTTGAGCCTTGAAATTGTTATATATTTGTTCATTTCGGATGTAGGAGTGAGCCGGATGTCATGTGTAATTTAGAACTTGTCACTAGCATGCTTGTTAAGACCATGAACTTACGGAATTGTGTAGAAGTGATAGAGGCACCTAGAAAACCCCTTTGTGTTAGCCTTGTTCTTTGTGTTGTGCTTCCCGTAAACCCTACGTTACCCTTTAGGATTAACCATGTCGAGCCTTCCCGTTTACCTTTGTTTACCCAACATAATCGCCCACTTAGGCAAATTTAGTCTTTTTTATGTTTTAAACCTTTTAGTGTTGAAACTCGGTCAAAATAATCGTTTAACTAGCGCTTGTTATAGTTTATTTTTCATTGTATAAATCCATTAGTTTCTTTGCAAAAAAAAAATAAATAAAAATAAAACACCCTAAAATAGGGTGAATTCGACAAAATTCGAGCAATTTTGAATGCTTAATGATAAAATCTCGATTGATGAGCTCGATTTCGCAAAAGTCGCCTTTTTTTAAGGCGTTAGTATGTATAGTTGTATTGTTTTACGCTAGTTAAACGCTAAAACCGAGTTTTAACCATTTCGCCACTTTAAATATCCATAACCATCACCCAAGCCTAACGTTTAAACCCGTAAAGTCCTTTTGATTTGCACTTTTTCGCATGTTAGTTGGTGGAGACGAGATCTTATGACAAGCTTATGATATTACACATTTCATTGACAAGGCATTGAGTGTTTGCACATACACATTTTATGTATGTTTCACATATAAAACCGAGTGTGTGTGAACATTGTGAGTTGTGTGAAGATTAGCATGTTTAGTCAATTGAAAGTGAAGTCACGGCTTTTTGGTTATCCATACATATATTTGCATATGCTTGTTTGGTTTGATTCATTTGATGTTGTCTTTCGAAAAACTGGCTAACCGTTTGTAGTTGTTTCAATAAATAGTTTGTAAATTCTCGTTCTTGTTAGATTCTATCTTTTATTGCATTTTAGTTTATCTTGCTTAAGGACAAGCAAGGTTCAAGTGTGGGGAGATTTGATATTCACCAATTTACACATATTTTAGTCCCCCATTTTATCCCCATTTTATGCGTTTTCGGCCGTAAAACCGTCATTCGGATACTTAATCATGTATACTTTTGTTTACAGGCCTAAAACAGCATGCCAGACAAGACGATAGTGAAAACGAGGACTTTCCGGACGAAACGACAAAGCTGCGAACATTCTGTGGAAATTCTGACCTGGGAATGTGGCACGGTCGTGCAACTCATGGAACGACCGTGCGGTACCGGAAACCAAGCTCCTCTCAGTGATGCACAGCCTGTGCGACCCAACGTGCAAGCCTTCTCGGCAATGCACGACCCTGCAACTCATGGAACGACCGTGCAACCCCGATGACCAAGCCAGCCCGGAACTGCACCAACAGTGCAACCCTTAACGAGAGACGCACGATCGTGCCACCTAAGGAACGGTCGTGCGAGATCGAAGACTGGTCAAGATCTGTGATGTCATGCGGTATGGTGAACAGTAACTCCAATAATGCAAAAAGTGAACGGTCGTGCCAATAAAGTGCACGACCGTGCGAGAGCTAAAAGATATAAAAAACATGCAGAAACATTTTGCTCGTAACTCTGGATTTTTTGGGAGCGATTCTGGCGATTTTCAGGCTCCGGGGGCGTTAGCTTTCACCCGGATTCAAGCCACATTGTGCCGATTATCTCCGTTATCTTCCAGATTCTTAATCTAGTGCTTGTTTATGGTTTGGTTTTCTAATCTTTCCATAATTTTGTTAATGTTTCAAGCATTTAGATTAATGTTTATGTATTATTGTAGCCTTTGGGCAAAAACACAACAATCCCTTGCTTAATTATAACCATTAGTACGTTAATCTTGTTTGTAATGACACTTGGAAGTATTTTCTATGTTAATCTTTGATGATTAGTTTGCAACCTTGTTATTGTTGTTGATTTCTTGATTATAAGTAATTATGTTGGATGATTAATGTATGGTTAGTTGGGATAGTTGAAAGATGAAGCCTAATTAATCATGTGTTAGTAGACTTTAAACTTTGTTAACTAGTTTAGCTTGGTTAAAATGTATGCACCATGATACTAGAAATGGTTAGTGGTTTAATAAAATGTAATTATTGTTAATCAAGAAAGCTTTCCGTCACTTAAGGACATTAACGGGTTAAATGGTGTTGTTATGAATTCTTGCCATGAATTGTTAACTTAGTTAGTAGTTTAGGCCAAAATTGCTATCTTGGTGATTTTATATGCAAGATTTGTAAAATGAACTCGGTTGTGATTTAATCTATTTTATGCTTGTCTCGGTGGTTACATTGTGTTTATCGATGTCACTTTCCTTGTTTAAGTGAGGTTAGAAAACTCCTAACGGATGACTAACTTATTTTTAAGAGATTTTCATAGACATTTATCGATTGCACGTTAATGAACAATTTTAGGTGGTTAAAGTGTGTTTATCGTTTTAGCTTTCCGAATGATTTTCATGTTAGGATTCCCGAAAGGGATACTAATTGTCTTGAAAATGAATAATTGACCAAATGTTTCTAGTGACAAAACCGTCATAGTTGACATGTTGTGGTTGTGTATAAAGCATGGCTATTTATCTATTTTTATATTTGAAGTCTATTATGTTTTTATAAGTACTTGTTTATGCTTACTTTTGTTTTTAGAAAATCAAACAACTTATCTTTCTTCCGTTAATTTAATGACAAAGGTCTAGTATTCTTCCTCCGCCCATTTCCTCGGATCGATACTTGGTTCTTACCGATGCTTTACTACATGTATGATGGGGTACACTTGCCTCTTTCGTGTGTGTTTTGATGTTGAAGTATAAATCACTTTTATAAATTTAAAACCAAATCGTGTGTAGTTTCATTATAAAAATATGTATATACGCGCACACGTCATATGTAATCTCAAGAAATGCTTAGCATACGGATCATTAGTGATACCTCTTAAGGACATAGAGGTAAATGAGAAACTTAAGTTTATCGAGAAACCCATTCAGATTGAAGATAGAAAGATCAAGAATCTCAAACACAAGAGATTAGTTCTGGTCAAAGTAAAATGAGATTCTAAGAGAGGACCAGAATACACGTGGAAACTCGAGTCATAGATGCAAAAGAAATACCTACACCTGTTCCAATAGACCTCGAGGACGAGATCTAAAACAAGGTGGGGAGGATATAACAACCTTCCTAGAACCCTTAACGTGACCTTAAAACATTCCTTATATACCCCTTACACGAGAAACGGACCCAGAATACCCTTGTATTTATAAAAAAAACAAGAAAAACCAAAATTGGGAGTCGCTCGCGGGGCGCGACCCCCTTAGCTCCGTGTGTCGCGGGCCGCGACTGGCTTGGATTGTCGGTCAAGGCATAGCGCCACATGGCTAGTGACTCTGCAAGGCTAGGCCAATGACTGGCCAAAGCTATATTCGACATGCGTCTTCTCGCGGGCCGCGAAGCCCTAGGCCAAAGGCGTCGCAAGGCGCAACTCGCTGTCCGATCAACACTATAAATAGAGGCTTCAGGCCTCATTTCAAACCGTTCATTTCCAAAATCTCTCTCTAACTCTCTGATAGTATAAACTCTCGGGAAATAATACCCTATAAAGCGAAGCTCTGCCTTGTTGTAAGTATTATAACCCTGTTGTTACCCTACACGATCGATTTAAGGCTCCGTAACGCATGTCAAGGCTCTGCCTGACTCAGTCGTTGGAGTTCTGTCTCGTGTTACACCCAATTGATCTAGGATTCCGTAATGCATGTCAAGGCTCTGCCTGACTCAGTCATTGGAGTTCTGTCTCGAGTTGTACGGTTAATGTGATTTGGGTTATTTTACTAACACGTGTGCATTGTTTACTTTTAATAGAAAATAACCAGGAGAATCACCAGGAAGCTATAGTAGTATCACCTAAGTCAACAATGTAAGTATATTCACTTTTCCTCACTATTTGTGAGTACCTTTTCTTTTTGTGAGTCAAAATGTTTTACCAAAACCTCAAATGTTTTCAAATACAATTACAATGATTAAGTCTTTGTAATTCTACAATTGCTGCCAGTATTATGGGGTTTGTATACAGTACTTGATAACCTTCACAATTGGGCACGGGTATCCAATGTGTGATATGACCATAGTCACAGATCCATTGAGTGACACGTACTGACTGAGTAATTGTGTAGATATAAACATTGTAATCGCCCTTAATACTGTAATGTGTAAACAACTGATGCTTTACAAAATAGAATGTACTTACCAGTATTTCTTGCTGATAAAATGTTTTTAAAACGCGTTTCAAGTAACACAATGTGAAAGTCAATAGAAGCCAGCTGGAGAGCACTGAAGGCTTGGAAAAGTGGCTATAAAAGTTACCTAAATAAAAAGGAGTTTTTGTTTTCAATAATTCCTACAAATGTACTGTCAAATGAACTTGGGTTTTACCCCAATGTTTTGTTATAAAAACTATGGTGTTTCACTCTGATAAAAATATTTCCTAACTATGTTCCTGATGTATTCCGCTGCCAAATTAATAAACACCGATACCATCGGCCCTGAGTCTCGCGGCACCCGCTCCCGGGGTAGGGGTCGGGAGTTGCGATATTGTTCAACACATAAGGACTCTACCTCACAAACAAAATTTGGTTACATTATCCTTAACCTGATTTTTGACCAAAACACCTTTTTAGCCCAAAAAGGAATCTTTTAACATCTGAACCCTCGTCGTCTTTTTTTCTAACCATTTTGGCCCCTAACACTAACTCCATCCATTTACTTGGTTCAATTCACCTATAAATAATTTTTAAAAAGCTAAAAGAAGTATAATTAAATATTTGCAAATTATAGTGGGTACCACCCTCACCTATAAATAATTATTAAAAAGCTAAAACACAAGTATATATTCTTTTGATTTTCAAACTTTCGTTAACTTTTTAATTGGTTATGTATTAATGACTTTAATAACTAGTTATTTATATTGAAAGTGAACTTTACTATATCATCTCTTCATGTTTTGTAGATTTACTCATTCGTGTCTTTACGGTCTATATAAAGCGCGTTAACTGCCTGGAAGGGGGTTAGAAGAGTGGTATGGGTAAAATTTTTGACTCGTTTAGTGTATAGACCCTGCGAGGACTTGATTCAGGCTTATTAGGACTTTCTTTGAGGCAGATAACATCAAATTGGGGGAAGTAAGAATGACTTGAATCTCTTATAAATAAATTGTTATTAAAACTTTATACCGGCCTTGCGGGACTGTATCCCTCTGACTTAGACCAATATGGCCGAGTGTAGCGTTGCCTCCAAAAGAGGGACATGCCACATTTTGCATTAGTAACTTACTTAATTATCTTTTAATATTTCGGCCTTGCGAGACTGTGTCTCTGCTGACTCAGACCAATATTACTGACGGTAGCGTTGCCTCCAAAGAGGGACATGTCACTATAACTAAGATAATCTCTTAAAAACCTAAAGTGCGGAAATCATCAAAGGATACATAAAAGATGAGTCGGAACCAAGTGATTCTATCTTGTCTATTTGTTTCTTTTACTTATTTAGTTTTTTTTATTTATTTTACTTATTTAAGTATTTTCTCAAAGATTTGGTTAGATTAGATGTTAATAATATTCCGGTACTAAAAGCTCTTGTGTCCTTAGACGACCTCGGTATCTTACCATCACTATATTACGCCAACGATGGGTGAACTTGCCCTAGCGTGTTGTAGAGAGTGATAGTGTTATCGTGTTTTATAAATTTAAAGCTTGATAAATGAGTAAAAGTATTTAAAAATATACAGACCCTCGCTCACGTCAACAATCCGGACATTTTTCTCTTTGAAAAAAAAACTTTCGTTTATTGGTTAACTTTGTGTAAATGCGTGTTTAGTTCCTCAGCTTTAACTTTGGTTGTATACATGTTTGATACTTCTACTTTTATTCCTTTTAGTATTTCGTTTTTAGCATTTTCTCATTGCTACCATGATGAACCAACATGTGGGAAGAGTGACTCTTTGCTATTGATGGACAAACATTGCTACCCGTGGACTTAAATAAAGTTACATTACAATTCCTAACCTTAGTTAAAAAAAATCTTTGACGGTCGTATTTTTATTTACGTCTCGATATAGTTTTTATTAAGATTGTGTTATGAGTAGTATGTACAAGTATCCGAAACACATACATACATGCTATGAAATTGAAAAATATTCAGCCCCGCAACACGGGGGAACATAAACCTAGTTACTAATAAATAAAGCAAAGTATGCTAAGGTCAAACTTTTGGTTTGCTACAAACTGGGCTTAGGCTATGTTCATTAGGCCTTGGGGTATACTTTAACTCTTTTTAACACCCCTTAGGTGTCACATCACTTATTTTTCTCTATTTCCCTTTATCTCACGTCAAGGAAATGGTTTAAGCCTCTTAACTTTATTCTTTCAATGGTTTGAGTGTAAAAACTTTTAATGATTTGGGTGTAAAAAAGGAAAACAAATTAAGACAATCTCTTAACATCATGTTAACATATAATCCCTTTAGCACCCTTAACACAAGAAGGGAGTGGTTTGCAATGCCGTTTAACATGTCATGTCATCGTTAATGTAGGTCCGGCTAGGGGAGGATCTAGTCGCCTAATCCTTGTGTACGAACCAACCCGGTTTTGCGGAATCCAACCGAGATAGCAAACCGAGATCGAACACGACAATGATAGACACGAGACTCAACGATTAACACCAATGTATTAATACTTGAAAACGGTTACAATACAAGGTTTACAAATATTCTCTGTAAACTCTCTCTAACTCTCTCGTGTGTGTGTTCTCTACTTTTCTCTCTGTGTCTTCAGTCTATTTATAGCACCAGCATCACAGCAATCGACGAAACTGAATAGGGACTCGGCGAAACGGTTGTAGCCGGCGAAACACATACAAAGTCGACGAAACATACATGTGTTTCGTCGACATGTATACAAAACAAGTGGGCTTCGGCCCAGTTGAAAGATTTCTGTTCATGCATTGTGATTGGCCCAAACTCAAATTACATGCATGCACACGGTTCCGATTCAACTTGTTTAAGATTTGTGAAGCTTAGTCAAAGTCTTGACATCATCATGACAAGAGGGAAACGTTCTCGGCTCTCCGTGCTTCGCGTGTCGAACTCTAGGGCGCACGACGGAGGAATGTCGTGACGTCGGGCTTGAGCCGAACCTAACCGGGTCGAACCGAACCGAGTCGCGTCGAGTCGAGTCGCGTCCACATATATGTATCAACAAACTCCCCCTTGGACGCTACTCGCGAGATTCGCCTTTCATGTCTTCTACATTGGAGGATCTTCAAAGTCTTCACGTCTTGAAAGCAGAAAGTGTATCAACAAGCTCCCCGTTTCATGTAGGAAGTGTGTTGACAAACTCCCCCTTAACATAAGCTCCCCCTTGAGTTATGCTCGTGAATGTCTTGATCTTTACAACTTGAGATCCTTGTGGTGTTGATGATGGCCAGCGGCAACTCGATCATCTTCATCATTTGAGTGCCTTCACGTTGTGTCTTCATTCCGAAGCTTGTCATCGACCATGTTCTCCTTGCCTTTAGAATCTGCACATGCAAGAAATCTAAACGCGTAACGAGAACACTGCTTGGAATATAGTTAGTATAAACAAACGACACACGTATGACCATATTTCAATCAAACACCGTCCGACAGTTTGAAAGTTTAACAAATTTGTCAATTTTAGTTTTTAACTTTCAAAACTTGCAAATTTTGACCGTTTATGAAGATTTAGTCGATTTGATTTTCAACCAGGTTTCAGGCAACGAAGACTCGAGTTCCAACATCGTACAATCGAAAATAAGCTAGAAATAAAATCTTTTTGGCTTTTAGAAAGTTTATATTAAAACACACCTAAAATCTTTTTGGTATTTTGAATATTTCAAATTTAAAGACTGAAAGCAGTAAATAAATATATACAGAGATGCAGAAATTGAAAGCAGTAAATAAATATTTACAAACATTCTTTTTGTGAGTTTCGAGGGTAAGAGAATCATATCAGTGTACGGTCATGCCAAAACGCTCTTGTTGTTCAATTAGTTAATGTCACGGCCCTTGGCCCCGGTTTGACCCGGTCCAGAGCCGCCAGGCAGGAAATCCCGTGGTATCTAATTTATTGACAGCGGAAGTCTTTTTTAAACAGGATCGATTAATATTAAAACTGCTCGTTTATATATAATATAGGGATAAATCCCATAATTTACAATAAAGTGATTTCGCTGGGAAATCTTTATTTCTCAAAACATGTTTCTTTATTTATTTACATTGAGCCACTTTTCTAAGCTTGTAGTGCTCCACGGCACTTTTCCTTTGCTCACAACAGATCACCTGAAACATGTTTGAAAAAGGTTTTGTCAGCAGGGAAATACTGAGTGAATCATTCAGTTTTACTAAAACGACTCGTTTGTTATAATTCACAGTATTAAGAGATTACAATGTTTCTGATATCAAACCAACTACCCACAGTATTTGTCACTCGACTCTTTTCGGTGACTGTGGTCATATCACCATTGGCTGCCCCAATGAATAACGAATATCACTAATTTTAGGTTCGCCCACCTAAAGTGATAAAACAGTAATACTGTGCACAATACCCCACATACCGGCTGTAATTTGGTGATTACATAAACTTAATCCCTGTAATTATAACTTTGAAAATATTTAAGAATTTATAAAGCACTTTGATAAAAAGAGAATGACTCACATTGTAGATTTAACGAGCAGAGTATAAGCCTACTGATTAGCCGTGATTAACCTAATTTAAATAACAATGCACACACAAACAGTTTAGTAACTAATACAGCAGTTACGACAATTCACGAGATTAAACCCTCACAACAATTTATAAGTGCAATACTTAACAATTCGGCGGATTCACAACGAATGACAGAGTATAGTCCGATTTCGAACAGCACTCAAACATTCAAGTCGAAATCACGATGAATTAACAAAGTATAAACTCAATTTGAGCGGCACTTAAACAATCATTGGATAGTTATAATCGATCAGACGTTGAATCGTAATGGCGATCGAGTTATTACCCTGATTGTGGCAGCACTTCGTGATCAGTGTGTGTTTAGTGGACTGTTTCTGTTATAACTCAACCTACGTAAAGCGAATTTACGTCGTTCCAAAGACAGAATTCAAGTCCCAATGCCCAGTATTTATACGTGAAATTGGATTCCCCCGCGTGTCGCGGGAGATGATGGTGATGTTGTCGCGACTCGCCTGGGGTACACATCTACCCTAGGGTAGCCTTGTCACTAGTATAGGCCTGGTGAGTTGTGATTTGAACGTAACTAAATTTTGACAGCGTTTTTCGAAGATAATTATCAATTAGGGTTTACCCCCCCCCCCCCCCTGAGTTTTAGGGGCCCTGATTCTAATTCCAACTATTCTGAAAATTTTAGGGTTAGTTCAGAATTACTTGGGTTTCTCAATTAGGGTTTCCTATTGGCCAAATTAAAATAATAAGTAGGACTTTTGATGAGAGTTGTTACATCCTCCCCACCTTAATAAGAATCTCGTCCTCGAGATTTATTGGAATAATTTAGGATACTTTCTCTTCATTTCTAATTCCAGCTCCCAAGTGTATTCAGCTCCTCTCTTTGAATCCCATTTGACTTTGACTAAAACTAGGCGTTTATGTTTGAGAAACTTAATCTTTCGATCCTCAATTTGAAGAGGTTTCTCAACAAATTTCAACTTTTTGTTTACCTCTATATCTTGAAGAGGTACTACCAGTGATTCATCTGATAAGCATTTCTTGAGATTGGATACATGAAATACATCATGTACTCCAGCTAATTCTTCTGGTAATTGTAACCGATAAGCAATGGGTCCTATACGTTGGATCACTAAAAATGGTCCTACGTACCTGGGACTTAGCTTTCCTTTCTTACCGAATCAAACAATTCCTTTCCAAGGAGAAACTTTCAAGAGTACTTTATCTCCGACTTGAAATTCTAATGGTTTGCGGCGATTATCTGCATAACTTTTCTGACGATCTCGAGCTGTTTTCAGTCTTTCCTTGATCTGAGTTATCTTGTCAGTAGTTTCTTGCACAATTTCTGGACCTGATAATTGACTTTCTCCTATTTCTGCCCAACAAACTGGAGTTCTACATTTTCTTCCATATAGTGCTTCAAATGGAGCAGTTTCAATGCTTGAATGATAACTCTTGTTATAGGAGAATTCAATTAATGGTAAATGATCATCCCAGTTTCCACCAAAATCTATTACACATGCTCGAAGCATGTCTTCTAGAGTTTGGATGGTTCTTTCACTTTGTCCGTCTGTTTGGGGATGATATGCCGTACTCAGATTTAGTCGAGTTCCCATAGCTTGCTGGAAACTTTTCCAAAAATGAGAAGTGAAACGACTATCCCTATCTGATACAATGGAGAGTGGGACTCCATGTAAAGATACTACTTCGTCTACGTACAACTTGGCTAGCCTTTCCATGCTAAAAGTTTCTTTCATTGGTAGAAAATGAGCTGATTTGGTTAATCGATCCACAATTACCCAAATCGCATCATTACATTTTCTTGTTTTAGGCAACTTAGTAACAAAATCCATTGTTATAAGTTCCCATTTCCATACAGGCATTTCCAATTGTTGTAGTAGTCCTGAAGGTTTCTGATGTTCAGCCTTTACTTGTGAACAAGTAAGACACTTGGAAACATATCTTGCTATATCTTTCTTCATGCCTATCCACCAAAAATTCTTTCTTAAATCTTGGTACATCTTATTGTTTCCAGGGTGCATAGTATACCTAGATTTATGGGCTTCTTCTAAAATCTTATTTCTTAATTCACCTTGCTTAGGTACCCAAATTCGTTTCTTGTGGAATCTCCAAATTTCATCATTTCCTTGCTCTAGTTCCTTTATATAACCTTTCATTCCTTCAGCATCATCCTTGATTGCTGTTTCCTGAACTTTCTTTATTTGTTCCATTAAATCTACTTGTAGATTTAATCTAAGAGCATGAACTCGCTTTTGTTTTTCCTGATACTTACGACTTAAGGCATCTGCAACTACGTTTGCCTTTCCTTCATGATATTGAATATCACAGTCGTAATCGCTTAGAACTTCCATCCATCTTCTTTGCCTCATATTTAACTCTTTCTGCCCAAATATATACCTTAAACTTTTATGATCTGTATAAACAGTAAACTTACTTCCATACAGATAATGTCTCCAGATTTTAAGGGCAAAAATTATGGCTCCTAATTCTAAGTCATGAGTCGTATAATTTTCCTCGTGCTTTTTCAACTGCCGGGAGGCATACGCAATTACCTTCTTGCGTTGCATCAACACACATCCGAATCCTAATTTTGAAGCATCACAATATACTTCAAAATTTTCTGTTCCTTCGGGCAATGCTAAAATTGGAGCATTCGTCAATCGGTGCTTTAAAATCTTAAAAGCTTCTTCTTGCCTATGTCCCTATTCAAACTTAGTGGCCTTACAGGTTAACTTAGTCAAAGGTACAGCTATCTTAGAGAAATCCTTAATAAATCGTCTATAGCATCCGACTAAGCCTAGAAAACTTCTAATTTCCATAGCTGTTCGTGGGACCTTCCATTTGGTAATTGCTTCTATTTTAGCAGGATCTACGTGAATGCCTTCGTGATTCACCATGTGACCTAAAAATTGTACTTCTTGCAGCCAGAATTCACACTTCGAGAATTTGGCATAAAGTTTTTCCTTTCTTAACAAAGTTAAGAGTGCATGCAAGTGTTCGCAATGTTCATCCTGACTTTTGGAATAAATAAGTATATCGTCGATAAATACTATTACAAATTTATCCAAGTATGGCTTACAGATCCGATTCATCATGTCCATAAATGCTGCTGGGGCATTTGTTAGTCCAAAGGGCATGACTGTAAACTCATAATGGCCATACCTAGTTCTGAAAGCAGTTTTAGGTATGTCTTCTTCTTGTACTTTCAACTGGTGATATCCGGATATTAGATCTATCTTAGAGAAATATCTAGCCCCCTGAAGTTGATCAAACAGATCATCAATCCTAGGTAATGGGTATCGATTCTTAATTGTAACCTTATTCAATTCTCTATAATCGATACACATTCTCATTGAACCATCCTTTTTCTTTACAAACAACAATGGAGCTCCCCAAGGGGATGAGCTAGGTTGTATGAATCCTTTACTTAGTAATTCATCTAATTGCGTTTTTAGTTCTAACATTTCAGTGGGTGCTAACCGATAAGGTGCCTTGGCTATCGGTGTAGTTCCTGGAATTAGATGAATCCTAAATTCTACTTCCCTATCCGGAGGTAATCCCGGTAAATCTTCTGGGAATACATCTGGATATTCTGAGACTACTGGTATTTCCTTAAGATCTTTTCCCTTAGTACTAAAGATTACCAAAATCATATACACTATTCCTTGTTTTCGTTCATAATTAACAACTTTCATTACTGATATGAACTTCATGGGCTTACGTGGTTTATCTCCTGTAATCCTAATCACTTTTCCGGTGGGTGATTGAATTTCTATGGAATTCTGATCACAAAGGATTCTAGCATGGTTGGCTACTAACCAATCCATTCCTAACACTACATCAAATTCGGCTAACTTCATAGGTAACAGGTTTGCAGAAAACTTCTGGCCTAACAATTCTATCTTTCCTTTTTGCAAAACCTTATTTATGTTAACAGAATTTCCGTCTGCCGTTTCGACTGTAAAATTTTGCCTAAGGGTATTTAAAGGTAAGTTAAGGGCTTGGCAAAATGAAGTATTGATAAAACTTTGGTTTGCACCAGAGTCAAATAACACTTTTGCATAAACGTTGTGGACCAAGAACGTACCAGCTATGACGTCAGGGATTAGTTCAGCTTCTTGAGTGGTTAGCTGGAATGTTCGGGCATTCTTCTTTGTTGTTCCATCAACTGGTTTGCCTTTATTGTCTGTGGTTTTAGTCAATTTAGGACATTCTGTTTTGTAATGTCCTGTTTCTCCACAGTTATAGCAGACTATGGTTTTCTTTTTGCAATTTTCTTCACGATGTCCTGCCATTTTGCAGAAGTTGCAATTTACATTGCATTTTCCAAAATGATTCTTTTTGCAATTGCTGCAAAAAGGCGGTTGTGCAGATTTTCTCCTTCCTCTTTTCTTGAACCTATTATCATTACCCACACGAAATCCTTGGGTAATCTTCTGAGCCAATTCCTTCTTCCGATCTTCTTCTCTTGTACGCACTAGTTCATCAGTTAGGGTATTAGCTAGTTCCACAGCATCGTCAATAGTGCGAGGTCTCGCAGCTTTAACGATGTTACGAATTTCACTAATTAATCCCCAAATGTAACGGGAAATGAGTACCGGTTCTGGCGAAGCCAGTGTTGGTACCACTCTAGCATATTCAAAGAATGTCGAAGTATAACCGCGACACTCTACGCCTACCATACGATGATTTAGGAACTTATTTGCCATTTGTTCCTTTTCATATTCAGGACAGAATTTTCTTTCTACAAGACTTTTAAATTCTTCCTAGTTCATAGCATAAGCTATCCTTCTTCCTTTTGCTTGTAATACGGTGTTCCACCATTCTAGTGCCCCTTCTTTGAATAAATTTGACGCATACATAACCTGATCTTCTTCGGAACACTTACTTATTGCAATTACTGCTTCGGTTTTCTCTAACCAACGCAGTACTGCAGTTGCTCCTTCGTTGCCTGCAAATTCAGCAGGTTTGCAAGCAAGAAATTCTTTGAAAGTGCAACCAGGTGTTGCGGCTTTCATTTTCTTAGGAGGTGGAGCCTGTTGTGGATTATTATCGTCATGATTGCCGCCTCCATTTACACTATGACTAAAATTATCTTCCTGAGTACGTTTACTAGGAACGATTTGTTGCGGTTCTATTGGATTTTTAACAGCAGCAACGAATGCTGGAATAGCATTAGCTATCCCTTGAGCAACAATATTTTCAATATCTTGTCTAGTCATATACTGGTTTTCCTGATTTTGTTCAGATTGATTCCCTTCATTAACTGATTCATTACTAGCGTTTTCCATCTGATAATTATTATAAATATAACTATTAGTATCAAATGATTGTAAATAAACAATTACACAGAAGCACATAAAATCTTACAACACATATATATATATCCAAAATTGTCGATGTTTCGACTTCTATTTTGCTTTATATATTATATAGGCATCCATACACACTGTTTATCTTACAATGTTTTATTTCCCATTTTACAGAGTTACATTTAGCTATTATTATTATTATTATTATACAGACATTTTTTCCCAACCCCACTATTCTTTGGTCAACTGGCAGTTTAGTAGCGACGCTCCCTTTCGTCGTATTTCCAGGAAATTTGTTCCCCCATTTCCCGGATTCTATTCCCTGTACCTATCAGCTCTTCACCGAACTGGCGGAGTTCGGCTAAGTTTTCGTTGCTCATTGAAGGATTGGGGATAGGTTCTGGATCAAATTGTGGAAGGAAAGAACAAGGACTGTTGATGATATTTTCGAATTGCCAGTCATTTATCCACCATTCTTCCATTTGGCCTAAAGGTCGAGTGTGGATTAGTGGGTCTGGAATAGCTGGTTCCAGATTTACAGGAAGTTGGGTTTCTATGTAAGGATATAGATTATTATGGATAGGGCTAATGACATCACAATTTGCTAGTAAACGGTCGATTTCGTCTTGAAATGTGATTTCTTCAGTTTGTCTAGAACTCACTCCAATTTCTATTCCTTTTTGTTTAGAATCTTTCCGGATTTCTATTTCTGCTGGATTAGAATTTTCTCCGATTTCGACTCCTTTTCCTTTGTCTATAAGGTTTTCTATTTTGGGAAGTTTCCTAGTAACTGGCTTTCTCCTGCGCACTTTCCTCCATCCTACATATCTTCTTTTCTTTTTAAGTTTTGCTTTTTCCAGCGGTGGAGCTTGGAATTCCAGAGGTTCCTCTATGTCAGCAATATAACCAGTAAAGTCGTGGGAGACTTCAATTGGTACTGGGTAGAGATTTAGATTCTGAAATGCTTCCGATATCTCGCTCATACTGGATAGCATATATGCAAAATGCACAAAAATGCTAAGTTAAAACTTTGGAACAAAGTTTTACAAATAAACATTAAAGTTTTATTGCATACGGATTTGTACAAAAGACTACAGGAAAGTGAACACACTAAAATTTATTTATTTACTGAGGATTAATTTTCTACTAGACCAGCTTATTGATAGTTTAGAGGTTTGCATTTTCTGCTACGGTAGCTAGCATATAAAGGTTTGCCCATTTTTCATCTAATGTGTCTTCCCAAGGTGGCCTATATCCTAATTCCTGGATTTCTGAATTAAACCTCACTTTCTTGACTTGGGGTTTCTTTATTTTCTCCTGTCCCTTTTTAACAATCAAATTTCTTTTATCTTGGGTAAGAGGATTTTCATAATTTGCTTTACGGACAAAAATCCCTTCTTCCATCTCTGCTGGGTGTTTGGAGGAAGAGGTTCCTTTTTCTGTGGGTGCAGTATCTAATTTGTGGAAGATAGCAGAAATCTTTTGTTTACCCATACTGTAACTCAACAATTAATTAGTTAATAAAACATGTTTTCACAGAATGGCAATTAAATTTCATAAGTATCTCTCAATAACTTTAATAGGCTAAAATCAATAGTAAGCTTAAATCAGTGGCTCTGATACCACCTTCTTTCCTGTCACGGCCCTTGGCCCCGGTTTGACCCGGTCCAGAGCCGCCAGGCAGGAAATCCCGTGGTATCTAATTTATTGACAGCGGAAGTCTTTTTTAAACAGGATCGATTAATATTAAAACTGCTCGTTTATATATAATATAGGGATAAATCCCATAATTTACAATAAAGTGATTTCGCTGGGAAATCTTTATTTCTCAAAACATGTTTCTTTATTTATTTACATTGAGCCACTTTTCTAAGCTTGTAGTGCTCCACGGCACTTTTCCTTTGCTCACAACAGATCACCTGAAACATGTTTGAAAAAGGTTTTGTCAGCAGGGAAATACTGAGTGAATCATTCAGTTTTACTAAAACGACTCGTTTGTTATAATTCACAGTATTAAGAGATTACAATGTTTCTGATATCAAACCAACTACCCACAGTATTTGTCACTCGACTCTTTTCGGTGACTGTGGTCATATCACCATTGGCTGCCCCAATGAATGACAAATATCACTAATTTTAGGTTCGCCCACCTAAAGTGATAAAACAGTAATACTGTGCACAATACCCCACATACCGGCTGTAATTTGGTGATTACATAAACTTAATCCCTGTAATTATAACTTTGAAAATTTTTAAGAATTTATAAAGCACTTTGATAAAAAGAGAATGACTCACATTGTAGATTTAACGAGCAGAGTATAAGCCTACTGATTAGCCGTGATTAACCTAATTTAAATAACAATGCACACACAAACAGTTTAGTAACTAATACAGCAGTTATGACAATTCACGAGATTAAACCCTCACAACAATTTATAAGTGCAATACTTAACAATTCGGCGGATTCACAACGAATGACAGAGTATAGTCCGATTTCGAACAGCACTCAAACATTCAAGTCGAAATCACGATGAATTAACAAAGTATAAACTCAATTTGAGCGGCACTTAAACAATCGTTGGATAGTTATAATCGATCGGACGTTGAATCGTAATGGCGATCGAGTTATTACCCTGATTGTGGCAGCACTTCGTGATCAGTGTGTGTTTAGTGGACTGTTTCTGTTATAACTCAACCTACGTAAAGCGAATTTACGTCGTTCCAAAGACAGAATTCAAGTCCCAATGCCCAGTATTTATACGTGAAATTGGATTCCCCCGCGTGTCGCGGGAGATGATGGTGATGTTGTCGCGACTCGCCTGGGGTACACATCTACCCTAGGGTAGCCTTGTCACTAGTATAGGCCTGGTGAGTTGTGATTTGAACGTAACTAAATTTTGACAGCGTTTTTCGAAGATAATTATCAATTAGGGTTTACCCCCCCCCCCCCCCCCTGAGTTTTAGGGGCCCTGATTCTAATTCCAACTATTCTGAAAATTTTAGGGTTAGTTCAGAATTACTTGGGTTTATCAATTAGGGTTTCCTATTGGCCAAATTAAAATAATAAGTAGGACTATTGATGAGAGTTGTTACAGTTAACATTAAGATAAGCATCCTATAACGATTATCGGTATTGTTGTCCACATAAGCTCAACTTATCAGATGTAATCATGGCGAGGGGATACGTTAAGGTATGATTTATACTTACCGACCGGTGTTCATCCACATCACGACACATTCCCGTATCAAGGTATGCACGAGGATTCATCTTACCGGTGAGTATACCGATTATCATCTGTTTGACCGTATATGATGTGAGAAACTCACTTATTTTGATTGAAAACAAGCCCTATGTGATAGAATCACTTATTGATGAGGAACTTGATTTTCATATGCATGAGGGCACAGGAGCAAGTCTGTGAACAGGTCAGTACTTTCGTACAGCAGAGAGACGAACTTGACTCCCGGATAAATGTGATATATTATCACTTATTTTGTGGACATGTGATTGTTGATCACTTATTGAGGTCGAATGCAATATGTACACGTATGTATAGTATCAAGGAAGATCTAGACTTGCGTCCCCGTTATTTTTCGGAAAAAGATACAACCATGATACCCAGATGATAAGCAGCATAAAGACCGAAAATATCAGAACCTCGGCAATCTCTCAAACGAAATTTCGGTACTAAGACCATATGCCAATGAGTGGTTCCCACCTGGTCTTCAGTCGATTTAAGTTTATATCACCCTGCACACTTTAAAATGATTATGAGCCTACCGATACATCTTATATAGAGCTGCTTATCGCTTTTCATTTTAGTTTTAAAGAGGTTTGGACAGACCACTGATGTACTATCATATTCTCTTTTGCTCGCCAGGAAACTCATTTTTGCTTTTCTATTGTTTTTGTGTTTTTGAAATTTTTCGATGTTTTTGGATTTTCAAATTTTGGATTTACTCCCCCTAAAATCAACAAACTAAGATAAATTTAAAACACAAAGGTATTTACAAAAATGATTTTTCGATGTTGGTTTTACTCTTGCTTGACCTTAATGCCGTTTACCAATAATAAAAAGTCAAATCTTGATTTGTCAAATGCTTTGGTAAAAAGGTCGGCACGTTGGTCATCGGTGTGGACCTTAACAACATCGATTAGCCTTTTCTCAAAGCAATCACGTATGAAGTGATACTTGATTTCGATGTGTTTGGTCTTTGAGTGCTGCACAGGATTTCTAGTGATCTGTAATGCAGCAGAATTATCAACGTAAATAGGAGTAGTTAGGAATTCAAAACAGTAGTCGCGCAATTGTTGTTGGATCCACAGGACTTGGGAGCAACAACTTGAGGCAGCAATGTATTCAGCTTCGCATGTTGATGTAGCGACACAAGTCTGCTTCTTGCACTGCCATGTGACTAGGCGATTTCCCAAAAACTGACATCCAGCCGTTGTGGATTTGCCGTTGATTTTGCATCCGCCAAAATCAGAATCACTGAAAGCGATCAAGTCAAAGTTATTATCCCTAGGGTACCATAGACCGGTGTCAGGGCAACCCTTCAAATAACGAAAAATCCTTTTTACAGCTGCAAGATGTGAGGCCTTCGGGTTGACTTGATATCTGGCAAGCAGGCACGTTGGGTACATTATATCTGGTCTTGATGCTGTGAGGTACATAAGAGATCCGATCATCGCGCGGTAGTATGAGGGGTTAACAGATTCACCCTTCAAGTCCGGAGTAATTCCGTGATTTTGCGGCAATGGGGTACCGATGGGCGTTGCATCAGACATCTGGAACCGGCTCAAGATGTCACCAACATATTTAGTCTGATGGATGAATATCCCAGACTCAGTTTGTTGCACTGGTAGGCCCAAAAAGAAAGTCATTTCTCCCATAGCACTCATCTCGAATTTATCCTGCATAATACGCTCGAAATTCCTACACAAAACATCATTAGTAGAACCAAATATAATATCATCAACGTATACCTATACCAGTAGAAGATCTCCATCTTATTCTTTGATGAAAAGAGTACAATCGATAAGTCCTCTGCGAAATCCATTCTCCAGCAGATAATTAGATAAGGTTGCGTACCAAGCTCGCGGTGCTTGATGTAGACCATAGAGAGCTTTGTTGAGCAACCAAACTCGATCAGGATGGATAGGATCTTCAAAACCTGGAGGCTGTTCGACGTACACCTCCTCTTCAACCACACCATGTAAGAATGCACTTTTGATGTCCATCTGGTAAACCTTGAATCCTTTGAATGAGGCATAAGCCAGAAAGATTCGAATTGCTTCCAGACGTGCAACAGGTGCATACACTTCGTTGTAGTCGATCCCTTCTATCTGACGAAAACCTTGAACAACTAATTGTGCTTTGTTCCGAATAACAACCCCACGGTCATCCTTTTTGCATTTAAACACCCAACGGGTACCAATCTTCTTGTAACCAGCAGGTTTCTCTACGAGTTTCCAGACACCAAGCTTCTGGAATTGTTGCAGTTCTTCCTGCATTGCTTCAACCCAAGAGTTATCTTTCAAAGCTTCCTTCCAAGTTCTTGGCTCTTCCTGTGAGACATAACACGCGAAAGACCAATCATTTTGTTGACCAGATTCTCGGATAGCTGCATACAAGCCTGCATTGTTGTTGTTTCGCAACATGTTTCTTGTTTGAACGCCACTCTGTACATTTCCGATGATGTTTTGTTGAGGATGGGTATTGTGAATCCTTGTCTCTGGATTATCTTGAACTGGAATATTTGTACCCAGATTGTTGAGATTGAGATCAACAACCAATTCAATGCCCGGAATTGACGAACAGGAAGATGCAGTAGCTTCAGCTGTTCTAGGAGCATCCACTGGAGGTGTTCCCTCTGAAGTACCATGAACTGCTGTCGTTGGAGCTTCTTGATCTGCATCGAGAAATTCATCATCCTCTGAAGATTCGTTCAATTCGGTAGCATCGTGAAAATCCTCATTATCGAGAGCATTATTGTTCACTGAAGATGGTTCTTGATTGACAATAATGGGACGAACCAGCGGTGAATCTATTGCATTGTCACTCTCGAAAAACATCCTTGCCGCAACATTTTCTTCAACGGCTTCAACATTGATCGAATTGAAAAAGTCATCGTACTCAAACATCCATGGCTGACCAGGACATTTGACTGGCAAAGTGTGCCTTTGTACTCTGACCTCAGACCATTCCTCGACCCTTTTAGTCTCTAGATTCCAGACTCTTAAGTTCAGGGTGGCATACCCAAGAAAGTATCCCTCAATTGCTTTTGCCCCAAACTTTCCATTAGGATCGATGATTGTGCACGGAGCTCCAAACGGTTCAAGATATGACAAATCTGGTTTCCGTTTGTGAAGAAGCTCATAACAGGTCTTGTTGTGCCTTTTGACTGTAAGGACTCGGTTCAATGTATAACATGCAGAGGCCACAGCTTCACTCCAGAATGGAATGGGCAACTGCGACTCTACCAACATTGTCCTAGCAGTCTCGATCAATGTGCGGTTCTTACGTTCAGCGACGCCATTCTGTTGAGGAGTATAAGCTGCACTAAATTCATGAAGAATACCTTTTGAAGTGCAAAACTCCGCCATGGCATGATTTTTAAATTCTGTACCATTATCGCTGCGTATCCGCCTAACCTTCAACTTGTACAAATTCTCAATCTGAATGATTAAATTTTTGATAATACCAAACGTTTCACTCTTGTGTGCCATAAACGCCACCCAAAAAAATCTTGAATAATCATCAGTTATCACGAGGCAATATTGATCATTCCTAATACTTTTGTGCTTGACAGGACCGAACAAATTCATGTGCAAACGTTCAAGGGGAACAGCCACCGTGTTGATCTTCTTAGTCGGGTGTCGCTTCTTTGTTTGTTTTCCTTTCTGGCACGAAACACAGACGTCTTGAAGATGGAAATTTTTAAGAGGAACACCATTCACCAATTCATTTGACACTAAATGATTCATTTTGCGTAAGTGAATGTGACCCATTCGTCTGTGCCAAGAGATTGAGTCTTTTTCTGTGGCTTTGGAAACGAAACAGGTTGCTTGTGCAGACGTTGTGATAGCTTGGCTCATATCAAGGACATACAAATCATTTATCCTTGGAGCAGACAAGAGAATCCATTCTTTTGGAATTTTGAAGCCGGGTTTCAGCACATAACATCCATTTGCATCAAAGTGTACTGAGAACTCCTTATCACAGATTTGTGAAACGCTGAGAAGATTGTGATCAAGTTGCTGTACAAAGTTGATCTTATCAAAGCTTACAACCCCGTTGGATATCATTCCTTCACCAGTAATATATCCGCCTTTATCTCCAGCAAAAGCAACATAACCTCCTCTAATAGATTTGACGTCGTAGAGAAGCTTCATGTCGCCTGTCATGTGCCTGGATGCCCCACTATCAACAATCCAATGACTACTGATAGTTCCTCCTGGAACACCCTGCACATGAACTCACTTGATTAGTTGGAGATGGGGACCCAAGCCATTGTGGTCTTGGGTCTTCCATTTTTATCAACAACTATAACTTCCACTTTTTGATGATTCGGAAATTGTGATGGTCCCTCTGAACTTGTGGTCAATTTAGGTTTCCATGTCTGTTGAGTTTTACCAGTTTGATTGTTTGACAATTTAACTTCGTGATTGTTTGAAGTTTTTGAAAATTTTGAGTTTTCTGGCTTAACTGAAACATATTGTTTTTGAACCACATCAGTTTTAAGTACCTTTTCAATCACCTTGACTTGTTGGCGTTTCTGTTTCTTTTCCCTTTCTCTTACAAGTCGGGGATCTTGTTTTACAGAAACAGATCGCTTTTGGTGATTGCGTTCACGGGGATCATCAACCTTTGCTTTCAACTTATGAAGATACGGACAGTTTCGAATTATATGTCCACTTTCACCACATTCAAAACATGATCTTCGTTCAACAAACCCCGAAGTATCATGTGATCGTCTTGCCGATAATGATGAACTTTGTGACCCCGAGGTACTAGGTTTTGAACTACTTGGTTCATTTCTTTTCAACACTGTTGCTTGTTTAACAAAATCCAAGTTAGATTTGTTTTCAAAAGTTTCGATTTTGTCCGTTCCCTTTGATTTCAAAAAGTTCACATTCTTGTTCTTCTTTTGATTCGGCTTCCTTTGACTTTGAGTCGTTGCTTTTCCTTTTGGTTTGGTATGATTTTGCTGTTTTTGCACTGTTGGTAATTTCTGATTTCCATATTGTTTTCGAACTTCAGCCTTTGGAATAGGAGGACACTGTGTTACTGTAACATGTGATCCTGTCTTTCCCAAAAACTTACTTGTTGAATTTTCAAAGACTTTACTGATTAATGATTGATTAACATTCTTAATAGGAAAATCTTTGTCTAAATAAATTTTATCATCACCAACAAGAGTGTATAGCAAATCCACACTTTCAGACTCTTTTGCAGACGTGGACTCGGTCGGAACAGTCTTAGCAGGTTTTGCGGGAGGATCACATAAAATATGATTCTCAAGAGGTATGTCCTCTTCGTTGATTACCGCATCAGAGTTTGCTGAATCAGTATCATCAGATTCATCATCAGAAGAATCAGCATCCTCAATCACAACTGGAGGATCCTGATTCGGTTCAGCAGAAGACACACATGTATCTGCTGACACATCCGAATCTGACGATACTTCCTTCTTGTATCCGAGTCCTGTTGCAAATTCCTCAACGTCCAAAGGAACAGATGGTTCAAAGTGAGTTCTATACTCCTCATCAGGCATGGCATCATAATTGTTTCTCACGGGTGGTGGACATTTCTTATATCCAATGCATGTGACATCCCGTTTCTCTTTCTGAACATCAATGATGTGATCCAACACATAGCTAGAGCTCAAATAACTGTCTAACTTAAGCTGGATCGCCTCACTTTCAGTTTTAACACAAGCCATCTCTTTTTGCATTATCTCAAGACGAGTGATATACAAATTTATGTCAGTTTGTTTTCTGGAAACCATTTTTGTCAGCTCGGTTTTATCTTTCTTTAATTTTTCAATCATCAATTTAAATTCCTTTTCATGGTTTTCATAAAACATGTTGGCTTCTGTGCACTTAGAAAGATCCACGGTCAATTTCTGATTGTGGATGAATGTCACATCATATTTCTCTTGCAAAGCCTCGTGTTTGCTTTGCAATTCACACCACTTATCATTCAACGAAACATGTTTGTCTTGCAAGTCAAACAAACTAGCTTGTAAAGCATCATGTTTGCCTTGCAACTCAGACATGTTTGCTTCTAAATCAGCACATTTAACACTCAAACTATCACAATTATCACAAATAATAGCAGTGGGTTCATCGACACATACCTGACTTGATGAACTGTCGACATTAGCCATAAAGGCTGAATGGAGAGAAGACGAAGAATAAGCAGCTTGATCCACCAAAATAGATCTTCTTTGAGTTCCTGCTGCAGCTTCTTCCAAAAGCCCATCAACATCTTCATCAACTGACGCACTTGATGTCTCACCCACATGATCATCACCTGAACTCGAGGATTCTTCATCTGAGCTTCTACTATAACTAGAACTGTCTTCATCTTCAGAAGATTCATCACCATTGGTGGAAGATTCTCCGCCACTGGCGTGTTTAAGATCCTTGACAACCTCAGCAAAACAAGCTGTTCCATCCGGAGTATCATTTCCCAACTGAATTGACCAATCACAACCTTCATCTACTTGAACCACAAGTGCCTGGTTGGCGTTTGATGGTCCTGCTTGACTTGGGTTGTTGACCGGTATCAACGTACGCTCATTGTTCCTGTTCTGATTCTGTTGGTTGCCTTGATTTCTGAACGGATTCTGGTTCCCATGCTGAGCTGGTCTTGTACATTCCCTTTTAAAATGACCACGTTCACCACAGTTAAAGCACTTGACGGATTGCTTGGCGAACCCATACTTGGTATCTTTCTTGCTTTCCAAGCTGGTTCTACCCGTCCATTCCATGAAGTCTTTTGCTCGCCTTACAGCACTGGCGAAAGCCCACTTGATGTCCATCATCTCCATCTCCTCTTTATCTATCTGCTGGTAATCTTCTTGAGTCAGATTGATGTTCCCGACCTGACCTGCTATCAACCCACAATACGCGCTCACCAATGTGTTTAGTAGCTCCATATGTTCTTTTGCTACTTCAACACTTACTTTAGAGAAGCTTGAAGTGTCGAGTCGTACTGTATTAGATGGCTGACCAGCTGATGACGTGCTACCATAACAGGCTTGTTGTTGCACAGGTAGAGGATTGCCGTACAAATCTGTGGTTGGTTGAACAACCGTTGGTCTTGAGGAATGTGGAAGTGGATTTCCATACAGATCTGTTGGTCCGGTAGATCGAACAGGTAATGGATTTCCGAACATATCAGTTGCTCTGATAGGTCGTTGGCTTTGCTGTTGTGGCACTGGTTGAGGAACTGGTTGAAGCGGATTTCCGTACAAGTCTGTTGTTGGAGCTGGCTTAACAGGAACTTGGATAGGATTGCCATGTAGATCTGTGCTAGACACAAACGCCGTCTGAATTGGAGCATGTGAGATTGGTCTTGCAGGAGTACTAGGAGTTCCATAATACATCTCAGGATTATGTCGCACTTGTATTGTAGGAGAGCTAGGAGTTCCATAATACATTTCAGGATTCTGTGGCACTAGGACCCTTTTCGCCTTAAGGATTTCTTCCTGATTCTTATTCTCCAGGAGTTGAGCAAAGTCATTGAAGTTTGTTGTAGCCAAAGTGCCATTGTACTTTAGGATTTCCAAGAAATTACTCCATTGTGGTGGCAAAGCATCAGCAAACTTGGTGACAACTTCGAGTGGAGTCGTTACCACTCCAAAATTTCCCAATTCAGTCAACAAATGAGAAAATCGACTCGTCAAATCTCCCAAAGATTCTTTATCCATGCATGTAAACCCATCAAACTCTTTCTTGAGTAGATCGTGTCTCAATTGGCGAGTCGTTTCGTTTCCTACACATCTCGTTTTCAACGCATCCCATAATTTCTTTGTCGTTTTGAAGCTGACAAATTGATGGTAAATATCCTTGCTTAATGCCTGAGTAAGAATGGCATATGCCTTCTTTTCCAAGTCATATGTCTTTTTCTGATCTTCAGGAAGATCGGCAAATGTAGCAGCAGTTGAAGCGGCAACTTCTATAGCTTGATCGAAATATGTGGTGAAACGTAACCACAATTCCGTGTTTTGTCCAAGGACGTATGTATGAAATCTGTCTACCCATCCCGGATATTCGTTTAAGTGCATCAACTTTGGAGGCCGATTCAAACTTCCGGTTTCGCTCTCGCTCAATAGAATACTTTGAACACTCGGAGTTTGATTTGATACGAATGCCCATTGACCGGTAGAAATTGTATTAGCTTGCGAAGATACCGGCACGGGAGATTCGGCCCACGAAGGAGACAAACCCGTACTTCTATACTTTCCTGTATCCGGAGACGGAGTACCCCACCAACTCGGATACATATTTGATAAAGAAAAATGAATACCTGAAAATCACACCTCAAACAAACAGTTAAACCACTAGTGTAAACCTTCTGTTTAAAATTTGACAACAATCCTGACGAAACACGTCCCACGAAACACAATCTTGTTTGATAAATGACGAAACAGAATGTCGACGAGACTGATTTACTAAGGAACCGACGAAAATGATTACTGATCGACGAAACCAAGTGTTCGACGAAACAGGTTTGAGAAGTGATATGCGACGAAAGAGGCCCAATACTATTGTGACGAAACAGATCTTGCTTTTTGGGCTCCTAATTGACGAAACGGCCCAGGCCTAATGTCGACGAAACTGATTTAAATTGATTTTAAATAAAGCCCAGTTACTAAGCCCACTTCAAAAATGACGAAACTGACAATCTTGTTTCGTCTAACACACTTCGGCGAAAATGAATTTTAATTTGGGCTTGGTGAAATAAAAAGGTGTCAGTGGTTGGTAGACTTTTCAAACTTTATCCTTTTCTGACACAACAGACCACACTTTCGGCTCAGGACATGCCCATTTCACCAAACAAGTATGATTAGTAATATTTTAATCTTGTAACCCTTTCCAACACACAAACACTTTCACAAGTAATTTTTCAAGGATCAAAAAGTTGTTTTTATGAAGAACACTTGAAGATTATGAAGAACACTATGAACTAGATGAAGTTTCCGGTGAACCGAAACTTTCCGAACACACTATTTTGCTAAAAATGTTTAATAAAAACCCACAACTAACATGTGAACATGAGAAATAAGAAGGTTTTTAACAAAACACAAAGCAAAACAACAAGATTTACTCCTGATTTAAGATGTTTTCCAGAAATATAGCTTTTCAAACCCGAAAAAAAAAACAACCCAAGAACACCTCGGTTTTAACAAGGAGAAGAGCCAAGGCTCTGATACCACTTGTAGGTCCGGCTAGGGGAGGATCTAGTCGCCTAATCCTTGTGTACGAACCAACCCGGTTGTGCGGAATCCAACCGAGATAGCAAACCGAGATCGAACACGACAATGATAGACACGAGACTCAACGATTAACACCAATGTATTAATACTTGAAAACGGTTACAATACAAGGTTTACAAATATTCTCTGTAAACTCTCTCTAACTCTCTCGTGTGTGTGTTCTCTACTTTTCTCTCTGTGTCTTCAGTCTATTTATAGCACCAGCATCACAGCAATCGACGAAACTGAATAGGGACTCGGCGAAACGGTTGTAGCCGGCGAAACACATACAAAGTCGACGAAACATACATGTGTTTCGTCGACATGTATACAAAACAAGTGGGCTTCGGCCCAGTTGAAAGATTTCTGTTCATGCATTGTGATTGGCCCAAACTCAAATTACATAATGCATGCACACGGTTCCGATTCAACTTGTTTAAGATTTGTGAAGCTTAGTCAAAGTCTTGACATCATCATGACATCATCATGATGATGTCATGATGATGTGTCAAGCGGGAAACGTTCTCGGCTCTCCGTGCTTCGTGTGTCGAACTCTGGGGCGCACGACGGAGGAATGTCGTGACGTCGGGCTTGAGCCGAACCTAACCGGGTCGAACCGAACCGAGTCGCGTCGAGTCGAGTCGCGTCCACATATATGTATCAACAGTTAACACACTAGATGTTAAGGTACACCCATGACCTTAGTGATCAAGTGTTGGGTTGGTCACCAATAACACAAGAATTGAAGTAATTAAAAAAAAAAGAAACTCACACCGACCAAAGTTGACAACAAGGTTGGTGGAGCAACCTTGGTTTCAACCCAAACTAATACCCCTAATAATTTAGTTGATCAAATAACTTATAATATTTAAACTTAAAAAAAACTAAATGCACGGCATTTCTTTTTTTTTTTTTTTTGAACATCCTGATATAATTTTTTTTAAAAACCGAGTTCATACAACATGTTAAAAGTTAGGATTGCCAGTTGTTATTTTTAAAGTTTGGACTGTTAACGGCCAACGACGAATAGTTGGAATTATTAAAATCCAATATTCTTATTTTAAAAAAACCCTCTACCTAGCACATGCCTCTCATGTGACTAAGAATTAACTATAAGTTGGATGGATTTAGTGAGTTTGATCAAAACCGCAATAAAATAGAAATATTTGTATGCATATTGCAAGAAATTTGGATTTTGTAAAGTATAGCAATAATCACTAAACCACAGGGACCAAAACCGCAATTCACTCTTAATTTTTTAATAAAAAGTTGGGTCACCAATGAACATTATGTTAGGGACTGCAGTCAACCGTGTCCCCTGTAGTCGTCAACTCGTTTCTAATAAGTATTTTTATTTTAATATCTAGTATAATATAAATAGGAGAAGATATAGTTATTTTCTTGTTAGATATGCAAGTTAAATTTGGGGGAAAAAATAATAGTCCCAATTATGTAAAAATCAAAGACAACCCTTCTTAGACCGTGGGGTGTGGGGTGTGGATTGGGGCGGCGGTTACCAAGCAATGCTAGTTGGATCACACTGGGCTAGCGTTGGCCATGGCGTTGCCCCGGTGGCGTGAAGATTGAGCCTGGCGTGTGACATGGCTAGCTTTGGTTGGCTGGTCCAATATAGTCGTTGGGGCTAGCCGTTGCCAAACGGCTACATTAATTAAAAAAAATGTTTTTTATATATTAAACCTATATAAATACCCCCCCCCCCCCATTTTTAACATTTTTTTACCACTTCTCTACTTCTTCTACCATATCTCTTTACTTTTTTTATAAAATCAACCCACAACATCCTACAATGCATCCTTTTAACTCAAGCTACGACCCAAACAACCCATTTGATACCAAGAAAACCTGAACCATAGCCCGCCACCAAACCTGACCCAAATACCCCTTACACGCGGCCATCCACACCAACCGCCACACGGTTTAGTATACTCACCGTGTCCCGATCTAGCCGGAATCGCATCGTATTTAGGAAACCGAGTATACACGAACTTTCCATACGACGATTCATCTATTCCAGTTAACCTTTCCCAACCCGATTCTGTGTCTGAAACTCAACCGTAAGACGTTGGTGGTTCATCATCCAAACCGGCAAAAAAAGAAACCACAAGAAAAAAACGGATGAAGAGAAAGCTATAGCGGCCACTTAACGAACACAATTAAAGTGGCCGGTTCAAGAAGAAATTACTTTGACAAGATGTTGGATCGACGAATCGCAAAATCCGATTCATGGTATTTTTTATTTAACATATTTAATGTTTACAATATCATTATTTTAAGTTTTATTATAATTTTTTTAATAATGTCTAAAATATTTTTGGAATAGGGAATTCACGACACAAAAAAAGATTTTTGGGATTACATAAAGAAAACATTTCATACGCCAATGCAAAGGGCGGAGGTGTATCGTGAAAATCATAGCCTCTTGTCGAAGTGGGGTTAAATAAATACGCACGTCACCACGTTCAACGCTTGTTTTCGTAAGGCGAAGAACACACCAAGGAGCGGTGAAACCATGGTTGACTTTATTAAGAATGCCTTGCTAGCATACAGAGAGAACAAGAAGAACGAGTTCAAGTACATGCATTGTTGGGATGTATGTACGTACGCTTCGAAATGAGTGAGAGTCCCTCCAGCTAGCGAGTCAACCTCATCCAAAAGGGCAAGAACACCCTCGTCCCAAGCTCAGTACGATGCTCGTGATCCAGAGTTTGATCTTAATTTGGAGATTTTGATGATTCTCCTTCCCGCCCACCCGGCAGAGACACGTAAAAAAAGCGGATTCAAAGAAGGAGATCGGGTTCGGCCCCGGGTTCGGCCCCGAGTTCGGCCTCGGGTAAAGGGTTGTACAACGACCAGTTGGAAGATCTTAGGACGGAAATTGATACATTTAATTTCCTCCAACAACAAAGGATCGAGATGAGGAAAAATATCCAAGCATCGTATGATAAAAAGATATCTCTAAAACAAAAACGCGAAGATATGAATTTTCTCGCCATGCCCGTCGATCACCTTACCGGCTCACAATTGGCAATGACGTTGGAAATGAAAGAAGAAATCATGAAACAATATTACATGGAGAAATCATGAAGTTTTTCATTTTTTTTAAATTTTATGTATTTTTTAAATTTTATTTGTAGTTTTTTAAAATATTATATGTAATCTTCTCTTCCATTTTAATTAGTGTGTTATTTTAATTAAATGAAATTTAAAATAGTTAAAAAAAATCCACATGGCTGACCACGCCAGCTGAAGCCATACCACACCATACCATACCCCTTGTTTTTTAATATTACCTTGTGAATCCCATACTCACCACGTGTTGAGCAATGCACCCAACCCAAGCCCCTCCACATCGGCATAGGCTTATATTTAGGCTCCAAAGTCAAAATCACATCCATACCAAAATCCCAAAATAAACGATCATTGTCTTCTTTCTCCAATCAAAACCCTAATAAAATCACCCCTACGAAGAAAACCCTAATTTTAGCCCCAATTCCGATTCAACTATTTCATGATTTTTATAATCTGTAATGAGTTCCACTTTGAATATTCAAAATCATCTTCTTTGAATCTTCATTAGTACGCCTCTGTGTTTCTTTCTCACCCCATTCACACATATCTTCTTGCAATCAATCTTTACAATCAAGAACTCCCACAAGATTGCTCCATTAAGCAACAAATTGCTCTTCTTTTTCATCAATTCATCATTTTTTTCTTCTAAAGATAAGGATCATTCTTCAAACCCTTCAAGAAAAAAAAAACAATTTTTTTTGCATATTTGTTCAAACCCTAAAAGGGTGTTTCCCATTTCAAGATTTTACATTCCACCCTGTTAGTCTTTTTCATTAATCATCAATTTTCTCCAAAAGATTTGGATCATTCTTCAAACCCTTGAAAAAAGAAACTATCTTTTTTGTATATTTACTCAAACCCTAAAAGGGTGTTTTCAATTTCAAGCTTTTCTTGAAAATCATCAAGTCATCTCATCTGGACAGTATCCTATCAAACATTTGATTTTTTTTTTTTTTTTTTGGTATATCCGTTTAGACCCTAAAAGGGGTGTTTTCAATTTCAAGATTTTCTTGAAAATCATGAAGTCAACTTATCTAGATGATAATATCCCATCAACACCTGGGAAATTCAAGATGGAAAAATCAAGTTATTATCATAGATTAAGATGGCATTATCCACATCTAGCTAAGGTCACATTTTGGAGTTGTATTTTCTTTGGATTAATCTTTGTTTTCTTCTTTAATTCATCAACGCTATCAACAGATCTTTCTCACAAATCCTTAAAAATTAAATCTTGGGGCGGACCCGGATGGGAAAAACGGGTCAAATCATCAGCAAAGATCCGATCAAAAACAGGGTACTCTGTTTTAGTCACAGGTGCAGCTGGCTTCATCGGAAGCTACGTCAGCACGGCGTTAAAACGCCGTGGTGACGGCGTTTTAGGGTTGGACAATTTCAACGATTATTACGATCCCACCCTCAAAAGGGCCCGTCAAGTTTTGTTGGAAAAAAGGGGGATTTTCATTGTGGAAGGGGACATAAACGACACCGTTTTGCTGAACAAACTCTTTGAGGTAGTACATTTTACTCATGTGATGCATTTAGCAGCTCAAGCTGGTGTTAGATATGCAATGCAGAATCCGAAATCTTATATTCATAGTAACATTGTTGGTTTTGTTAATGTTCTTGAAGTATGCAAAAATGAAAATCCACAGCCTGCAATTGTTTGGGCTTCTTCTAGTTCTGTTTATGGGTTGAATACAAAAGTACCCTTTTCAGAAAAAAGAAAAAGACCGAACGGATCAACCCGTGAGCCTATACGCTGCAACGAAGAAAGCGGGTGAAGAAATCGCGCATACATATAATCATATCTATGGGTTGTCTTTAACGGGTTTGAGGTTCTTTACGGTTTATGGACCGTGGGGTAGACCGGACATGGCTTACTTTTTCTTCACCAAAGATATCTTGAAACGAAAACCGATACCCGTCTTTGAATCGGGTAATCATGGAACGGTTGCGCGTGATTTTATGTATATTGATGATATTGTAAAGGGTTGTTTAGGTGCTTTAGACACCACTGAAAAGAGTACAGGAAGTGGTGGAAAGAAGAAAGGAGATGCACAGTTTAGAATTTTTAATTTAGGGAATACTTCGCCTGTGCCGGTTACGGATCTTGTTAGTATTTTGGAGAAGTTGTTGAAAGTGAAAGCGAAACAACGTGTGATTAAGTTGCCTAGAAATGGTGATGTCCCGTTTACTCATGCGAATATTAGTTTGGCGCAAAGGGAGTTTGGGTATAAACCAACGACGGATCTTCAAACCGGGTTGAAGAAGTTTGTTAGATGGTATGAGAAGTATTATGGTTCGGGAAAGAAGAGTGATCATTGAGGCAAAAAGTGGTAAACTTGTTCTTGAATTCTTATTTGTTTTGATATATTTCGCATGATTGATTTGTTAATCCTGCACTTTATGAAAACAAGTTATCTTGTTTTCAACTGTTGGTATATGATGTTGCATCAAGTAAGGAGGAAAGAGGGATCTCACACGATGAACAAGTTTTTGTGGTCCATCGTGGTCTTCATTTGAGAACTTTGTGTTCTTGTTAACTAGCGTGAATGTAATTTATTGTAGTAGTATTATTGTTGGATTCGTGACTAATAGAGCAAAATTTATTTGGTTGGACTTTTGTATCATTTCATGGTATTCAAATATATAGAACACATTAGTTTAGATGTTATGATGTTTCTTGATTGAAGGTTGACTTGCTGTGTTTTTTTTTTTATTTTGTTTTTTTATTATAAATTTCTTGATGTGAGTTTGATTTTTATGATCTCTTAATTTTTTTCCATCCAGCTTTGACTTTTATGATTTCTTTTGTTCTGTTACCTTATTGCTAGTCTTTCTTTTTCTGGATACTGGATCCATGAATGGACAATATTTTTGTAAACTTTATTAGAGATATTGCAACATGAATGGATACTACCAAGAGAATTACATGTTCTAGGACACAAATTTGTTGGGAGATTGACTTTGTGTGGATCACAATCAAACTAAGACTTAGCGAATACCCTACATCGATTGTTGGGAGATTTACATAAGTGATAATTACGTATAACATCCTCTTAACTGACTGTCTTATTCCAATGATAGACTGGCATGTGGCATCTCTTGTTCCTTAACGAGAAATCTTTATCAATCTTCATCAGATGGTAACTTGCCATCAATGGCAAGTCTTCTTCATTAGCAACAAAACCTTATTAGTGGCAAGTCTTCTTCATTATGAACCTCTTGTCAATAATAAGGCTCCCTCCAAGTTAACAACCTAAATAAACGATAATTATTTAATTCAAGATCCATACGTTTTTACAAACCAAAGAAAATAACTAAAATCAGGGAATACCTTGAGTTCAAAATCGGAGTTCTAGATGGCGAAATCGGGTCCCGTGAGTCGGGTTTTGTCTATTGCATTTGTCCAAGCGCGTGGCTCGTTGAGACGTGTAACTCCACATGTGATGAAAGTTATGCCCTTTTCAGTTTTAAACCATTTTCTAGCTCACTTTTGTGTGTCTAGTTGCTCCAAATACGAGTCTGGTAAAACATGGATCAACTCCATATCACCATCAACGTAAAGATTAAGCATCATTTGTTACCTTCCACCTAAATATTCCATCCTAGTAAACAAGTGCAAATGAAAAACTGCAACATTTGTATTACTTTTGAATGCATAAATACCCTTTGCAATTATTTTAATTAAAAAAAAAACTATACTATCATTGAAATGATATGTCTTTTGTTGCCATGCTAATTATTGATAATTATTTTTAGACAAAAGGAGCTTTTGGGTTGATCCAACGCGTTCCATTTAGAATCTCTTACTCAAATAACTACCACTAACCATGTTGATTAGTCAACGGCCTAGTTAAGTCGAAGTATGAGAAATTGATAAAGATTTGAAATTGCATACCACTGGAACTGCATGATACGAGTCTTGAGAGTTGAGCTAAAATATGCATGAAGATACTGTATCGTTTCTAGGCTTTCTTCACTCGTACTATTTGCAAATTCTTCAACATCTGTGACTTTGGATGTCAAGGGTCAAACAACACACTTTGACATTAGTGGCCAAACCATTGTTTTGAAAATTAATTTTAACAAGAATATAACCATAACACATAACACCTTCTAAACACTATTAAAAGAAAGTTAGACTACTATAAAAATTAGTATATTTTTTATAATAGTAGTTAAAACATTAACCAGAGATGAGGTTAAAAGAAATTAAAGTGTTTGCATGTCAGTCCAACAATCCAACCTGACCCGACCCATTTCAACCCTTACTAAACATTTATGAACTATATACATCTCATCTAGGTTTGATCCTTCAGTTTAGTATACAGATCATGTAACCCAACCCAACCCGACCCAAACTGCCAATTTGTATATCAAATCCTACTCTCCTTACTAAAACCGGTTTGGACTCGAACCTGTTTGAAAAACAGGTATAATCAGGGTCGTCCCTAAGAATTCTAAAAAAACTTTGGACCCTGGGCGAGTAGTGAAAATCGAGCCCTAAAATATGTATTTTAAAAGAACTATCTATATAAAAAAGCTTAAAACATATATATTAAAAATCATATTTTTTAAAATTTATGGCCACGGGAGATTTTGGTAAACACCCAAATGAAGACTATAATGAATTATGAAATAGTTTATGTTGGGCTAACTAACATTCCTTAATTGTAAACCAGTTGGGCTTCCAAGTTCCAACATTAAAACAGGCCCAAACTAGAAAGAAACCAGTCTTTGAAAATAAATAATTAGAGGTTTGACGATGTTAATTGTTACCTGACGGAAAAATTACAGCCGTCGACGAAGTCATCGGCTGTGATGGCTTTATAAATCCGATATGATGTGTGGAGATGGTGATTTGGTATTCACGACAGGAAATCTGTTTTGAGTGACTACAGAAGAAAGAAGAAGATAAGGGTTATTTACTTAAAACAACGTCTAGCAATAATTAACTGGTATTTAATTAACATGTATGTACCTTTCTTTCAATTAGTCTTCAATTTCGATTTTGGGGATATGAGAGATTCGGGGCCAGTAGTGGGAGCCTCTTCCTTCACACCTTTCTTTCAATTTTGGGCAATCACCGAATATTCTCAAACTCAAAAGTGAAGGTAACAGCGTCTCTGGTAGATCGTTCACCTTTGGGCATTTCCAAATTTCAAGATGTTGAAGAGATGTGAGGTGTTGGAGTCCGGTTGAAAGTGATTCCAGATTATCAAATTTCCATATGCACAGAGATGTAAGAGAAGAAGGGAAAAGGTGGGACAATTGACTAAAGTTCCTCACATTTGGTTCACCATTTAACACTAGGTGAACAAGGGAAGCTGGGAAATTCTGATAGCCCCATTCTGAGATGGGCTTTTTCAACCCCCCTACTTGAAGGAAACACAAATTGGGAGGCCAAAGCCCACGAGGAAATGAAGCATCAATCATTGGACATCTGCTGATAGTCATATCTTTTAACATGGTGAGATTGGATAGCTGAAGGCCAGGAAATGACTCCAGATTTTCACAATTCCATATCCACCAACTGACTAGATTTGGTAGCTGCACGTCACCAAATGCCTTCATGTTTTTGCAACGTGCTATGTATACTTTTGTGAGATTTGGCAGCTGGAGGTTAGGAAATGACTCTATGCTTTCACAACCATCTATAAACAACGAGGTGAGATTTGATAGCTGATGAAGATCAGAAAATAACTCCATGTTTTGACAACCTTTTATTGACAAAGAGGTGAGGTGAGTGGAGTTACTCAATTGATTTATTGATTTTAGATTTCCACCTGTTGTTGCTCTTGGGAAGGAGACATGTCTAACTGAACTACACCAAGTGATGTTTAACCTCTCAATGCTATTGGGACAACACAAACGCTCCATACTTTCACATGACTGTATCTCCAACTTCCTAAGGGATGATAGGAGGTTGCTCCCAATGTTATCCTCATCCTCCTCTTTCTCTCCTAAACTCACCAATTTTTTACATCCAGATACCTTCAATCCCTTTAAATTTGTAAGAAGTTTACTTGCCTCTGCATCTGATTCCCACAGGTATCTTATTTCATCACAATCCTGTATGCTTAGTTCTTCTACTGCCCCTAAATTCTCTATAACACCTCTCCACACGTCATCTGTAAGCCCTAAAATTGATCTTATATTCAATTTCGTGGTTGATGAAGCTGCTTGAACCAGGCTTCTCAGCATACTTTCACCACATCTATCTATTTTCAGTACTCTTAGTGAAGGTAATGCTTTAAGTGAGACATCAATCAAATTGGGACATTTTGTTATTTGAAGCTCTCGAAGGCATGGAAACATTACCTCGTTATTGGTTGACCATACCTCCCAACTCGACATATCTTCAAACCTTAAAATTTCAAGTGAAGGTAGTCGCCCAAGCGGCGGTAGAGATGTACATTTTCTACAAGCGCGTAGCGACACATGAACCAATCTATTAAAAGACGGATCCCCAACCCAGTTTGGAAACTCCATTCCCTCGTAACACTCAACCTCAAGCATTTTCAACTTATCACTGCGCGGCTTTAGCTCATTGAGAACTTCCTTCTCAAGTGTTTCACTTGCAGACCCATCATCCCATTTCAACTCTAGCTTGTTAATCCCTTTGAAAGATAAGTTCGCCTCTCGTGCATGCATTGAGCTCTGCACTTTGTTCAACCCCTCGATGGAAATTTCCCCCTGCAGATCCTTTAATCCCTTAAGCTCGGTTATTGCAAAGCCACTATTTCCTCCGATGATGATCCTAGTGAGAGTCTGTACGCTTTTCAACTCACCAATTCCCAAAGGCAACTTCTTCAAAAGTGGAGTATTTCTGATGTCAAAATGCCTTAGCCTTTTGAGTTTAAAGAAGCTTTTAGGCAAATTGATCAGACATCTACATCCAGAAACTATCAATGTCTGTAAATTATAAAGATTGCCAACATTCTCAGGCAACTCTTTTATATTTGTATGAGATAGATTAAGATACCGCAAGTGCTTCAAAGTACCAATGGAATTTGGTACCTCACTTATGTTAAAACGCCTCAAAGAAAGAACCCTTAACAGTGGTAGCTGAGGAAGCAAGTCAACCAAAATCTTGCTGGATAAGTAAAACTTCTTCCAGCCTTGATCTACCCCAACATATATCGCTAACAATGTTCTCAAACTTCTGGCCTTTTCAAATGCCCCGAACTTCTGGAAAGCTACATACTCCTCACGAATAAATGACATATGTCTGTACTTGGCTAAAGCTTCCTCCGTCATCTCCATCTGATTATCAAACCTTAAAAAATATTCTCCAGCAACAAATGTGGCCAGGTCATTCATGAGATCATGCATCACAAAAAAGGGTTCACCACTAGGTGCAGGTTGAAAAAATGACCTCGATAGCAATTTCTCAAAATATTCACGTGCCAAGCATTCTGGTGACTTTTTTGCAAGTGACTCATTCAGATACCCTTCAGCCACCCATAATAATACCAACTCCTCTTTTTCAAACAAAAAGTCCTTAGGGAACAAAGAGCAATAAGCAAACAATCGCTTCAAATCGGCAGAAAGATCATGGTAACTTAGCCTGAGGGCTGGAACAATTTCATTAGCAGTTTCTAAATCCCATATCTCACTGTTTAACACTTCATCCCATTCTTCTCCATCTGTCTTCGTTCTCAACAGCCTTCCGATTGCCTTTATAGCCAAAGGCAAACAACCACACTTTTCGACAATACCTTCACCTAGTGGTTTAAGTGTTTCATGCGAGTCAAAGTTATCTACATCCAATGCATGTCGAGCTAATAAAGACAAAGCATCATCATGCGACAAACTCTCGAGAAGGTCTAGATGAATAAAACCTATCTTTTTAAGCAGTTGATGCTTGCGAGTTGTCATGATTACCCTACTTCCAGTAGCCCCAGAATGAAATGGACGCACTAGGTTTTCCCAGTCGTCATAGTTTTCATTCCAAACATCATCAAGTACTAGAAGAAATCTTTTGTCCTTAAGTTGCTCTCTCAGAGCAGTTTGAAGCAGATTTATATCTTTAAACTGCTTGTTTTCTGTAGCCACTGATTGGAAGATGGTTTCACTTAATTTAAATATATCAAAAACGTCGGAAACACAAACCCATATCAAGAGTTCAAAGTGATCTATCACCCGTGCATCGTTATACAATATTCTTGCCAGAGTGGTTTTCCCCACCCCACCCATACCAACGATGGGCACAATAATAAAGTTTTGTTTAGATGGTTCATCCTGCAACAACTTGTTGATCAACTTCTCTTTCTCACCTTCTCGCCCAACAACATCAGATTCTAGCAAAGATGTTTCGTTTCTTCTACTAGTACCTTTTGGCTTTTCATCTTTCACAATCAAACCCAGATCAGACTTTTGTTTTTCTAGATGTTGTAACTTGGTGTTAATACTATCTAACTTGTGATGCAAACTTTGACTTAGTGAGAATTTTGTGAATAAACTTGGGACCATGAGCTTCCTTACCTTGCTAATGACTGATCCTGATTCCTGTGTCAGCTCACGATGTATAGCTTCGGTAGCCACATCGTCGAGTACATCATCGATATCGTAAGCCAAATGTTGGAGACTATTCAGCCATAGTCTGACAGATTCATTGGTTATTTCCTTGTGAGAAGCATCATTAAACAGAGCTTTAATTTGGGACAGTGTGATCTTCAGGTCATTGAGCTTAGAATCAATCTCCTGAGAGCGAGCAAATTTGTTGAAGGCTTCATCGGTTAGCTTGTCAAAGATGACATTGAGAAGAGCTTCTGCCATTGTTAACAGACAGTGAAGAGGTTTACTGGAAACTGGAATGAGAGTAGTTGGTGAATGGTGTGTAATCTGTATGCTATGAATGTAAGTAAGCAAGACACAAGTGGAGATAAGATGGGAGTGGTCTGAGTGGAGATAAGAAACGAGTGGACAGAAAGAAGGATTCGTTTGATAGACATTTGAAACAATTGTCTTGGTCAACGTACAGTTTTTGAATGGAGTGGTTCCCAGGATTAAATGAGCTGCACATATTTGTTATGCCAAGTTGTCGACATTCATTTCTATTACTTGTGTTGCTATTAGAAATCATTTTACTATCGTTGTAAAAGAAATATAAACAAGAGTAAATGATACAAATGGCGTTTGGTTTGCGGAATGATTCGGAATTGGAACTAGGATATAGGAATTAGAATTTGAAGAAATTGGATTTGAAATTTAAACATTCCAATTGGAATTGGAAATTGTTGGAATTGGAATCTCAATTTCATTTGTGTTTGCTTGTCAAATGAATTGGAATCCATCACCCCGGCACTCACAACCACCAGTTCGGGTCGAAACGATTCGGGTCGAAACGATTCAGGTCGAAACGGTTCGGGTCGAAGCGGTTCGATTCGAAACTGTTCGGGTCGAAGCGGTTCGATTCGAAACGGTACTGGTCGAAACGGTTCGCGTCGAAACGGTTCGGATCGGGTCGAAACGGTTTGGGTCGAAACGGTTTGGGTCGAAACAGTTTGGGTCGAAAAGGTTCGATTCAAAATAGTACGTGTCGAAACGGTACGCGTCGAAACGGTTCGATTCAAAACGGTACGGGTCGAAACGGTTCGCGTCGAAACGGTTCGCGTCGAAACGGTTCGCGTCGAAACGGTACTGGTCGAAACCGTTCGCGTCGAATCGATTCGAAACGGTACGGGTCGAAACGGTACTGGTCGAAACGATACGGGTCGAAACGGTTCGCGTCGAAATGGTACGCGTCGAAACAGTTCGCGTGAAAACGGTTCGCGTCGAAATAAACATCTATATATATTAATAAATGAGATGATTTCGGCCATTTGTCTTTGAATGGTGGAGCCATTTTGCTGATGTGGCATCTATTGGTTTAGTGGAGGTTGATTTTGGGAGGGAATTGGTCTAATTATGTCTACACAAACCAAATTTCTAAATACACAAACCAAACCTCAAGTATTGGACGCGGGATCCGACAATAGTTGGGTCGGATATATGGGTTTCGAATTAACCCAATAACAATATGGATCTTGTATAATGTTTTGTCTCAATTATTTTCCCCAAAATATCAAACATGCGCTTTCTTTCTCTCTGTTCTCTCTCTATTATACCTACTTTCTTCGAGGTTCTTCTTCAATCAAGAATCTTTCAAAAATCGAGGGTAAACTACATCATCAAGGCTTTAAACTGTTTGTTTATGTTGTTTGATCTTCATTTTAATCATGGAAAAGTAACTTTTTTTTGTTGAAAACCCTTTCGGCAAATGCTAATTATTGTTGTTATTCTTCTATTTTTGTAGATCATTACATATATACAGAAGGTATGTAAACGAAACAAGATTGTTATGTATTTTAAGTGTTTAATCCCAATTTTTAAAGATTTTTCTGTATTTTTTGTGTTGTTGTTTATGATTTACATTATCCGATTTGAATGTTATTGTTTTGGTCAAAAATTACCGAAGCAATTAAGTGATCAAATTAGTAATGTGAGGTAGTGTGCTAGAAAGTGTATAGAAAATATGCTTGTTGAGTTATTTAGAAAATCAGTATTCAGGATACGGCTCAGGATATTGAGCTGTATCTATGATCAAACTATGAGCAAAAGTAAAGTAAATGACACGAGATGTACGAGGAAAGCCCTTGATCAATCTAGATCGCCGGCATAAAACCTCGGGAGCTGACAATCGCAACTGCCTTGTTCTTCTTATTACTTCAAACGTCAGGATACAGTGCAGGATATAGACCAGATCGCTAAGTGTTACAATGCCTTTGTATGAAAGTGAGAATTGCTCGAGAGCAAGTGTTAGAGTGTAGCGAGTGTGAATGTGATGTCCTCTTTGATCTGGTATACCCACCTATTTATAGTAATGAATTACAAACAATAATCCCTACAAATATGGGGTACTCCGAATATTCCATTGTGAACGTTATTGACCGAGTAATATGGCTTCAACGTCTTCATTTGAACGACTTGGACCGAGTCTTCCGCGGAATGAGTCTTATGAACGTTGCCAGCTTCTAACCCACGTACCTGCACATAATCCATTAGTAATCCTGAGGATACCATTCAGGATGTTACCAATATCCTGAACCAGCATCCCGGATGTAAACAGATACTACATAACCAAGATATAAACCAAGATATTTTCCAGGATATAGGGGTTCAGAATTTCACCCATAACAATTGTCCCCAAAAATGTTACCGTTTGATATCCTGCACTAACGGTTACATTTTTCACGGTGGCCGAGGTAATTAAGAGATAAGACTATTGATGTGACAGCTTTCAACCACCCGGCCTATATTTACTCATCATGCCCTATATCTTCTCATCCTCATCTCCTTTTTTACCCACAATCGACAAGGAAAAAGGTAATATTCTCTCCCTCATCTTCATATTCATCTTTTATCTTTCTCCGGCGAGAATTCAGGCGACCAAATGCCTAGGAAAACAAGGTCCAGTTCAGGCGACTCGGCTCCCACATTCATCCAACAGAATCTTCTCCAAGAACCGGAGAATGAGACATGCACCTTTGACAGTGCCCACCTGTCAGCCTTGAAATCCTCCGGTATCTTTCCGGAAGGAACTATATTCAGACCCTTTGATAGAGAAATCCGGTCAGATATGGTTTCCAACGAGTGGATATGTTTCAATGCCTTCCCCTTTACCTTAGGGTTACGATTCCCCTTTCCGGACTTCATCACCGAGTTCTTTAATATCACCAAAATTTCTTTCAGCCAAACCATGCCAATGCTCTGGCGTGTTTTGTCTGTTCTTGACCAAATCAAGAGAAACCACATACCTGCCCTTTCCGTCCATGATCTCCCTTTAGCCTACAAGCTTAGATGCCATGGCTCATCTAGATTCCTATTTTATTCTACTTCCGGTGACCCATTGATACTTCGTGCCACCAGGAATGAGGATGGTTGGCAATCCAAGTTTTTCTTTGTAAAAAGGGATTCAATCCCTGGTGGAACGGATTATCCGATGAGATGGTTGAGAAAGGGTAGGACTTAGGGTTTAAGAATGATCCTGTCTCTTATTCTGTCTCATATCCTAAGCTAATGAATTTCATTTTCTCTGTTTGTGTATGCAGCTGATTTCCGGAAGATCGCACCTCCCCTTGCTGATTCTCAAAAAAGAATAGACGCCATCAGACTGCTTTCAGAAACAGAGAGAAGCTTTAATCCATCTCCACCAACTCCAAGCCCTCTTTCAAGCGCAAACATGTCTGGTAAGAATCCTGCAAGATATCCTGTACACACATGTTTTTATTTGATATTCTTAGGAGAGATTCAGAATTTTACTCCCTGTGTGCAGATTCCAGCAAAGTTCCAGTCTATCTAGACCTTGATGAACTCGACAGCTATCCAACTCTAGCCACAGTCAAGAAGGAGACTCCTGCTGCTACTAGCTCCAAGCCACTCCCGGCACCCAAGGCCAATCCAAGAACCCGTGCTTCCACAGCGAAAAAGAGGAAGGGTCTTGAAGTCAGTGCTCCAGGCTCAGAAGGGTTCTCCTATGACGAACTCAGCTTCTCTGATTCCTTAGAGCCAATGACATCCTTCCTTAACAAGGTAATATCCTGACGCATATCCTTCATGTATATCCTGCACATATATCCTGCATGTATATCCTAACAGGATATCCTGGTAGGATATCTTGGTCAACATATATTCTAACTTTATACCTGTAATTGATGTGCAGGGCCTCCAGCATTTGCTCCACTTGTACAATGACGCTTGTGGTACTGTGGCACTTCATGAAGCCAGGATCAAACAGCTCGAAAGCACCGTTGCTGACCAAGGTGCCATTGCTGAAGCCAAGACCCGGCACTACGAAAGCCTGCTGAAGAAGGTCACCCAAGACGCTGAGGTCAAACTTGCCACCGTTCAAATGGATCATGATCAAGCCTTGATCAATTTCCGGGAGGGAATCAAGGCTTCTGCTATCGTCTCCCTGTTACAAGCACGCATCAAGATGGCCTACGAGGCCAAGGAGACGGGCCTTGTTTGTCCATCTTGGCCAGTTGAATCCTGGGTGGCCAAGTTAAAGGAGCTCGGAGGCAAAGCTGTTCCATTTCCTGCTGAAGCCGGTGAGTCTTCTAAGTCAGCAGAGGTGGTGGTCCAGGCTGGAGACAAGAAGGATGCTGGAGCAGATGCTGGGATGGACATTGGCGAGGATGCTGCTCAGGATGCTGGTCAGGATGCTGGTGCTGAGAAGTCTGAGAAAGTTGGAGGAGATGCCGCTGTGTGAGGGCATTTAGGTGGGCGATGACGGATATACGTGCCAAGGCCAGAGCCCACCTTTTTGAATTTGAATGTTGGTTTGTAGTCCCTTAAACAATTTACTTTTCTGCACTTTACTTTCCTGCACCTGAACAATTTACATTTCCTGCATGCTTTTTGAACAATACAACAGTTGGAGGTGGATGGGTCTCGGTTTGAGATGAAACCTTCAACTGTTGGGTAAATAGGGTAAAGAACTATTAGTGCTCTTAGTGGATGGGCCTTGTTTTGAGGTGAAACTAAGAGCACATCTTTTGGCATGTTAATAATATAACTACTCTTTTGACTTTATTATTATTGCCATTAACATACAAATTTTACTTGTGAAAATTGTTTGGTTTGTACATTTTTAGGAATATATATTATAAATGTATCCTGGAAGGTATCCTGAAAGATATCTTGATAAGGATATTAGAATATAACCTATAAATTGTCCAAATAAAAAGGAGAGATCATACCAGAGATTCTTAGAGAATCAATTTCAATCCTCCATTATAAGTTTGTCCCTAGTGCATACTTATAAACTTGGATCCATCCTTTGAACAGTATAATGTATGTCCCCTGTGTTCGACAAAAACACAAATGTATTTATATTTTGACTCGAATGAATTCCGAATACCCCAGGGCAAAACCCATGATATCCTGAAATGAATCCTTAGCATACTTGGGATAAACCCTTAATACCCTGGGGATAAACCCTAAATTTCATGCGCTACAGGCGAGAGTGTACAAACTCCAATTCTTAGAAAGGTGAAAACCTTTAAACCTTTGAGAGTATGAAAATACTCTTTCGTGAGAGAGGGTGATCAATCCTCATATACCTTTAGGATCCAGGATATAGCCAACAGTAACGAAATTGTCAGCCACTTTTACATGAACTGGTCCCGCTACCTTGAACTATACCTAGATAACTTGCGCTCCAGGCGAGGTGTTTAAACCCATTTCGAAAGAAAGGTGAATACCTTTAAACCTTTGAAGGGACCAGGATCCCTTAAACGTGAGAGAGGGGGCCAATCCTCTAATCTTTCGACTTATCCTGAGTATATATCCTGGAGCTATATCCTGAAACATATCCTGCAAAACAATTGTAAACTAAGGTGGGTGTTAGCTTAGCTAACACCCCTCCGATGCTTAAGTCAGTATTGGGTTCAAAACAATAAACAAATATATTTAAAAATAGAATACATACCATTCCGAGATAAAAAGTAAATTCTACTCTTACTTGAAATAGAGCTTTAAATGTATTGCATTCCAGGATCTTGGTAGCATATCCCCTTGCATATTTTTTAGTCGATATGCTCCTTTCCCTGCTTCTGACTCGACTTCATAAGGTCCTTCCCATTTCGGAGCTAGCTTGCCATCGGCAGGATTAGTGGTATTTTGAAAAGCCTTCCTTAACACCCGATCACCAACTCGAAATCTTCTAGTCCTTATATTCTTATTATATGCTCTGGATATTCTTTGTTGATATGCTGCCATCCTTAGCCTTGCTGCATCTCTTTTTTCGTCTATAGTATCCAAATCCTGACATAAGACTTCAGGATTCTGTTCAGGATCCTGCAGCATAGATCTTGCAATAGGTATCTGTTTTGGTCAAAAATTACCGACGTAATTAAGTGATCAAATTAGTTAAGTGAGGTAGTGTGCTAGAAATGAGTGTCGAAAATATGTTAATCAAGTTGATTTGTAAAAACAGTTTCAGGATACGGCTCAAGATGTAGAGCTGTATCTATGATCAAACAATGAGCAAAAATAAAGTAAACGACACGAGATGTACGAGGAAAGCCCTTGATCAATCTAGATCGCCGGCATAAAACCTCGGGAGCTGACAATCGCAGCTGCCTTATTCTTCAATTGCTTCAAAAATCAGGATACAGTGCAGGATGTGGTACGGATCGACTAAGTGTTACAACGAAACTTGAATACAAGTGCGGTGTTTGCAATGAGCTAGAGAGTGTAAGTGTATGAGAGTGTTAGTGAAAAGTTGTGTGTTCTAAGCTGATCCGTCCCCATCTATTTATAGTTAAGATAGAATAACAAACTAGCCTAAACTTGCGGGATCCACCGAATATTCCTTCTTCGAACGTTGTAGACCTGGTCTTTCGGGCTCAACGTCTCTCTCTCAACAAATTCGTCCGAGTCTTGAGGAGAAAAAGTCCTCTTGACCGTTAGCAAGTCTCAGCCCTTAACCTGCACGTGGTTAATTCAATAAGCCTCAGGATATCGCCCAAGATGTTAGCAATATCCTCTTCCAGCATGCTGGTCACAAATGAACAAACATAGGCAGGATATATACGTTAAGAAAATGACCCCTAACAATTGTCCCCAAATATATCGGTTGGTATACCAATCCAACGGATATATTTCAAAAATCTTATCCCCCAACTCAAGGTATTTAAAACGAAGCGACGGTCAAGATCACATCGTAACTTCCAACGCGTTTTTTACTCAATGGAGATCCACGATGCCCCTATATCTTCTCTTTTCTTGTTTGAAAAGCAGATATCTTCAACAGACCCTTCAGGTAATTCTCCATTTCTGATTTTCTTCCTGTCAATTTACTTCATCTTTCTAGCAATGGCCACCGAGACCTTCACCCAGCAGAATCTTCTCAAAAATCCCGAGAAGGAGATCTGCGCTTTTGACAACGCAGACATTGCAGCTTTAAGAGCCTCCGGCGCTTTCCCTGACAGCACAGTCTTTAGGCCATTCGATCGGTCAATCCGATCGGATGTTTCTTCTACCGAATGGATCTGTTTTCCAGCATACCCTTTTTCACTAGGTCTCCGATACCCTTTTCCTGAATTCATGATGCAATTCTTTCGTATTACTGGCATCTCTTTTGCTCAAACCATGCCCATGGTTTGGAGAGTTTTGATTGTACTCAACCAAATCAAAAACCTCCATTGCTCTGACCTCTGCATCGAGGATTTACCTATTGCTTATCGCCTTCGATCCCACGGCTCTAGCCGGTTCTTGCTTTTTTCAACCTCCAGCAAACCCCTGATTCTCAAAGCCACCAAAAACGAAGACGGATGGCAACGCAAATTCTTCTTTGTCAAACGAGATTCCATTGCTGAGGGTGCCAACCTTCCGGTGTAGTGGTTAACCACCGGTAGGATCATAAATATCCTCATAGACGATTTGATTGTTATCCTCTATTAATATTCTTCTTTTTGACCTTTATGCAGTGAACTTTAAGAAAGTTGCTCCTCCTACCGCTGAGTCAGAAGAGAGAATCAATACCGTTTACCGGTTACCTGCAATAGACAGGACTTTTACCACACACGTTCCGAGTTCAAGTCAGTACTCATCATCCGAGATGTCTGGTAAGAATTCCTTTCAAAATAATTAGTCAAAACAATATAATGATAAAGAGTAAAACTTTTCCCTTTACGCAGCACCAGCTAAGATCCCTGAAGTCTTTGATCTTGACGAACTGGATAGCTATTCTGACCAGATCCAGGTCAAGAAAGAACCTGGCTCCAAGACCACTGCTACATCCAAACCCAACAGCTCCAAAGCCATCATCATTCCTAAACCTTCACCGGCTACCAAGCCCCGGAGTTCAAGTTCCCGCAAAAGGAAAGAACCCGATTCCCCTGTCATTTCTGACACCTTTCCTTATGAAAAGCACGGGTTCATTGAAGCCAGTGGTTTTATGACTTCTTTTCTCAACCAGGTTAGTATCTTTATATCATATCCTGCAATTTAGACTATTTTCAAAGATTTAATAATATTAATCCCTGTCCTCTTACCTTTGTAGGGTCTTGAGCGTTTGGTTTACTTATATCAAGAATCCTGCAAGCTTAACAAAACACTTGAATCTAAGCTAAAGGAAGCAGAAATCACAATCTCTGACCAAGGTATGATCGCGGCCGCCAAGTCTCGTCATTACGAGGAGAAATACAAAGCTATGACCCAGGAACATCAAGTTGCTCTTAACAAAGCTACTCTTCAAGCCCAGGCCGATCTGGAAGCTGCCCATGTGCAGTACGAACGGGATATGGTCAGTTACCGAGAAAGCCTCAAAAGTTCCGTCGTCATTTCTCTTCTCCAGGCTAGGTTGAAGATGGCTCACGAAGCCAAAACATTAGGCTTCGAATGCCCTTCTTGGGACGTTGGTGCTTGGGAGACCAAGCTGAAGAATCTTGGCGGTACCTCTTCCAAATCAACTGTCGATGAACCTTCTAAAGCAGTCGAAAAGGCAATCGATGCTGACAAGGATGCTGAGGCGGATCCCAAAATGGATGTTGCTGAAACCGCTATGGAGCAAGAAGGCACTACCCCCTAGAGCTTATTTTCATTGGAACAATTTTATGTCTTTATGAACAATTTTCATTTCTGTCTCTAAACAATTTGATAACCGAAGGCGGATGGGTCCTGGGTTTCAGGATGAAACCTTCGGTTATCAACCAGTATTGATCGCTTTAAGAATAATTTCATCTTTTGACTTATTTTCTGTTACCTTGCATTACTTTGCATCACTTAGTATGAGTCTTATTTTTGTAAAGATTTTGTATTGGTATCTTATAAAATATCCTGATCAGTATGCTCAGTAACATACTGCAAAAGCCTTGTATTAGATAGATCTTCCAAACGTTCTTACAATTTTGTAAAAATTTCTTTAGAAAGTAAAAAATAGTTTATCTTTTCAAAATCAAGTTTTGATAATATTTAAATGATCAAAGTTCCAAACCAATACTAGTTTCAAACATCCTAATCAAATATCCTTAAAAGGACTTTGAGGATATATATCAGGATACTTAACATAATGTCACCAAAAACCTAAACGAGGCTTATAAAGGAAAGGTCATACCAGAAATAGGACATAAACCTATTACCAAACTTCAATCCCTTTGCAACTCTTCCAGTGAAGATGTCCCCTGTGCAAGGTACTTAGTGCATTAGTCGCAAACTTCATCCTTTTAGCTTTACACCACCACCTTGGAGGGAATGTCCCCTGTATACAATGCCTTCAAGTATCTTAGAAATCTACTTAATGTCAGTTTCCATTGCATAAGCAATTTTTTACGTCCCAAGGGTAAAACCCAAGGATGTACTGGAGATAAATCCTTTGTATCCTGGGGAAAATCCCAACTTTTCATGCGCTACAGGCGGGAGTGTATAAACTCCAAGACTTAGAAAGGTGAAAACCTTTAAACCTTAGAGAGTATGAAAATACCCTTTCGTGAGAGAGGGTGATCAATCCTCATATACCTTTAGGATTCAGGATATAGCTAATGGTAACGAAATTGTCAGCCACTTTTACATGGACTGGTCCCGCCACCTTGAACTATCCCTGAATAACTTGCGCTCCAGGCGGGGTGTTTAAACCCAATTCGGAAGAAAGGTGAATACCTTTAAACCAGTGAAGGGATCAGTATCCCTTAAACGTGAGAGAGGGGGCCAATCCTCTAATCTTCTGAGTTATCCTGAGTGCATATCCTGGAGCTATATCCTGAAACATATCTTGCAAAACAAATGTAAACTAAGGTGGGTGTTAGCTTGGCTAACACCCCTCCGATGCTTAAGTCAGTATCAGGTTACAAAGAACAAATTAAACCAAACATATTTAAAAGAAGTAGAATCATACAATCTTGAGTTAGAAATTAAATTCTAGACTCACTTGAAATAGAGCTTAAGGTGTATAGCATTCCAAGATCTCGGTAGCATATCCCCCTCCATATTCTTGAGTCTATATGCTCATTTCCCTGCTTCTGATTCAACTTCATATGGTCCTTCCCATTTTGGAGCTAACTTGCCATCGGCAGGATTAGTAGTATTTTGGAAAGCCTTTCTTAACACCCAATCTCCAACCTTAAATCTTCTGGTTCTGATATTCTTGTTATATGCCCTGGATATTCTCTGTTGATATGTTGCCATCCTTAGCCTTGCCGCATCTCTCTTTTCATCTATAGTGTCTAAATCCTGACTCAAGGCTTCAGGATTCTTCTCAGGATCACTTAAGACAGATCTTGCAGTAGGTATCGTCATTTCCGTTGGAATCATTGCTTCTGCTCCAAACACCAAGGAAAATGGGGTTTGGCCTGTTGCATTCTTTACCGTTGTCCTATCAGCCCATAAAACAAAGGGTAATTCTTCCGCCCATCTTCCTTTTTTGGCTCCAAGCCTTTTCTTTAAGTTATTGACAATTATCTTGTTTGAGGATTCTGCTTGTCCATTTGCTTGAGGATGTACCGGAGTAGATGTAATCATTTTGATTCCCCAACTCTTGCAAAAGTCAGTAGTCCTATTACTTATAAACTGAGAAACATTGTCACAGATTATCTCGGCTGGTACTCCGAATCTGGTCAGGATATTCCTCTTTATGAAGGATACTACTTCTTGGTCTCTAACTTGAACAAATGCTTCAGCTTCAACCCACTTAGAGAAATAATCCGTCATTGCTAACATAAAGACTTTTCCTCCCGGAGCTTTCGGTAGCTTTCCCACTATATCCATACCCCACTTCATAAATGGCCAAGGGGAAACAATAGGATACAATGGTTCAGCAGGTTGATGCAGTATGTTACTATGTCTTTGACATGCGTCACATCTTCGAGCATATTCTGCGGCATCTTTTCTCATTGTTGGCCAATAATATCCTGTCCTTAATACTTTTGAGAATAACGACCTGCCCCCAGCATGGTTACCACAATCCCCTTCATATATATCCTGAAGTACTTCCTTGGCTTCAGGATCCTCCAAGCACCTCAAATACGGTCCTGCAAGAGATTTCTTGTATAAAATATTATCTATAATAGTGAATCGTGATACCTTCATCCTAAATGCCTTAGGATTTTCATTTCCAGGGATGTGTCCTTCTTTGAGATATTTCATGATTGGAGCCGTCCAGGGTTTAGGATCCTCTTTAGGATGTTCTGCCCCAGGATCCTGAATACCAGCTACTTCTTTACCCTGAGGATTCGTTGCAGGATATAAGACATGTAATATCGGTATTTGTGTCCCTTCAGGTATCCTGATCGATGATCCCAGATTTGCTAAGGCATCTGCTTCAGCATTATCTTCCCTTGGCACCTGTTCAAGTATAAAAACATCGAAATATCCTGCTAATTTTTTGAGAATATCGATATATTCGATTAATTTCTCTCCCTTAACTGCATAGGATCCATTAAAATGGTTAGTAATTAACAAAGAGTCCACATATACTTGCAAATTTTTGATACTCATGCTCTTAGCCAACTCTAATCCTGCAATTAAAGCCTCATACTCTGCTTCATTATTAGTAGCAGGAAATTCACACCTAATAGCCTGGGGTAATATGTCCCCCTGTGGCGATTTTAGTAGTATTCCTAATCCTACTCCTCTTACATTAGATGCACCGTCAGTATATAATGTCCAGGATCCTGAGGATTCTCCTAGCTGTTGAACTTCTAGATCTACCTCATCCTGAATGTCACTACTAAAATCAGCCACAAAGTCAGCTAAAGCCTGAGACTTTATGGCATTCCTAGGTTCATATACTAAATCATAAGCACTCAACTTTACTGACCACTTGGCCATCCTGCCTGACATTTCTGGTTTCCTAAGCACATTTTTGATGGGATAATTTGTTTTAACATGTATCCTATGTGTCTCGAAATAATGCCTAAGTTTCGTTGATGCCATAATTAATGCTAGTATCAATTTTTCTAAATGAGAATACCTAGTTTCAGCATCTAACAAACTTTTACTAACATAATAAACAGGATATTGTTGACCTTCATGGTCTTTTATAAGAACGGCACTTACAGCATTCCCTGATACAGCAAGGTACAGGGATAGTGGTTCACCATTTTCCGGCTTCATCAATAGAGGTGCGGTTGAGATATACCGTTTCAAATCCTGCAGGGCTGCTTCATGTTTTTCCCCCCATTCGAATTTTTTATTCTTCTTCAGGATATCATAAAAGTCTTTGCATTTCTCTGAGGATCTTGAGATAAACCTGTTTAGGGCTGCTACTCGGCCTGTCAATCTTTGTACGTCCTTCATATTTGAGGGTGATTTTATGTCCAGGATAGCTTTGATCTGCTCTGGGCTCGCTTCTATCCCCCTTTTTGTCACCATATATCCAAGAAACTTTCCTGCTCCCACTCCGAAATGGCATTTAGCAGGATTCAGCTTCATGTTGTATTGATCCAGGATATCAAATGCTCCTTTAATATCCTGGAGGTGATCCTGAGCTTTCTTTGATTTTACCACCATATCGTCAATGTACACCTCCATGGTGTCCCCCAGTTTGTCTTTGAACATCATGTTTACCAATCTCTGGTATGTTGCACCTGCATTTTTCAAACCAAAAGGCATAGCTGTATAACAATAAATACCTGTTGGTGTCATGAAAGCGGTATCCTCCTGGTCAGAAGGCTCCATTTGGATCTGTTGAAATCCTGAGGATGCGTCCATGAAGGTCAGCATTTCATGCCCGGCAGTGGCATCTACCATTGCATCAATGTGGGGAAGAGGAAATGGGTCTTTAGGACAAGCTTTGTTCAAGTCTGTGTAGTCTACACAGACTCTCCATTTCCCGTTTTTCTTCTGTACCACAACTACGTTTGCTAGCCATCTTGGAAACTTGACTTCTCTGATCATTCTGGATTTTAATAATCTTTCAACTTCCTCCTGGATAATCATGTTCCGCTCAGGAGCAAACTTCCTTCTTTTTTGTTGCACAGGCTTAAACGATTTATCAATTCCAAGCTTGTGAGTGATAATATCTTTGGATATGCCTGTCATATCCTCATGCTTTCATGCAAACGTTGACATCCTGCATTTCAAAAAGTTAATTAATTGTTCTTCAATATCCTGAGGGATATTGGTCCCTACGAGCACCGAAATATAGGGATTATCCTGGTCCAGGATAATTTTCTTCACATCCTGCTCCGGATCCTCCACGATATCCTGGTCCCGTGTCTTTAATTGCTATGCTGCACTAGGTTTGGCTGAGGATTTCATCGAGGATGAGTAGCACTCTTTCGCCTCCTGCTGATCACTATCAACTTTGACCACTCCCCAGGGGGTAGGTATCTTGATGCATTGGTGATATGTTGATGGCACGGCCTTCATATCGTGAATCCACGGTCTTCCCAGTATGATGTTATAGCAGGATAGAGAATCCATCACACAGAAACGTTGTATCGAATTGACTCCTTCAACGTATACTGGCAACTTTATCTCTCCCACTGTGTTTCTAGCCTCTCCACTGAATCCAACAAGCACGGTAGACTTTGAAGTGATATCCATTGGAGATACATTCATTCTCTTCAGAGTTTCTAGTTGGATTATGTTGACGGAGCTGCCTTTATCAACCAGTATCCCGCGCACAAAATGGTTAGCCACATATAACGTTATTACCAGAGCATCATGGTGAGGATCCTGGACAGTATCCCTGTCATCTGCATCAAAAGTGATCACTTTGTCAGTTGTGAGGGTAGTCATCCTGACTGGTCTGTCTCCCCTTTCGGCCTTGGCTTCCTTTGCATGTCTCTTTGCTGCCGAATACAAAGTTCCACAAATGTCGGATCCCCCCGAAATGAAGTTGATTATCTTGGCATCCGCGGGAGGTGATGCTGCTCGTTCAGGATCCTTCTCAGTATCCTGACCCTTATTCTTCTTTTTTCCTAAGAGATCTTTCAGATATCCCTTGCTTAGAAGATAGCTTATTTCTTTCCTTAGAGCAATGCAATCCTCAGTCATATGTCCGAAATCTTCGTGGAAAGCACACCATTTTGACTTATCTTTCCAGTCAGCCTTTTGTTGATTCTTTCGAGGCCACCTAGCTTTGTCTCCTAGACCCTGCATAGCATACATCAATTCAGGAATATTAACAGAAAAGCAATATTCGGACAACTCAGGATACTCTTCAGGATCCTCATCTTCGACAGCGTTCACTCTTTTGTTTTCATTTCTACTATACGGCTTAGGCCGATATGACTTGAACGAGGATTCTGACTTCCTATTGGTTGATTCATAAGTGTTGGATGAGTTCATCCTTTCTTGCATCTTCCTGTCATCTTCCAGACGGATATATCTCAAAGCCCTGTTACGAGCTTCATCGAGATTCCTGCAGGGATTCATTACAAGATCCTGATAAAACTGAGAATCCTTTTGTAATCCCATCTTAAAAGCTTGCACAGCTGTTGCAACATCAAGATGTGGGATATCCAAGGATTCTCGACTAAATTTGTTCACATAATCCCTCAAGGACTCCTGAGGCCCTTGAGTTATCCTATAAAGATCACTGGTTAGTTTCTCAAAACTCCGACTACAAGAAAATTGACTGTTAAATAAATTAACCAAATGAGCAAATGAAGTAATTGAGTGAGGAGGAACGTTTAACAGCCATTTTAAGGCTGATCCTGTTAGAGTAGAACCAAATCCCTTGCACAAGCACGCTTCCTTGAGCTCCGGAGGGATAGGGTTAATCTCCATTCTTTCCCTATACTGAGCAATATGCTCCTCAGGATCCGTAGTCCCATCATAAAGCTTCATGTTGGGGGTTTGGAATCTCTTTGGGATCTCAGCATCACAGATAGGATACGCGAAACGAGATATCTTGTGGCTGTCTTGAGACACTTCCGGGATCGGCTGGACCACCCCAGGTACACTAGATATCATGTCCTTTAACTTCTGAAGTTCCCTGGTAAGTGCTGATGTTACACCTGTATCCTGCAAAGATCCACCACTATTAGTAGCATGGGTATTATTATTATTAGACACGTTACCAGTTGGAGGATTTTGCCCATATCCTGAAGCATATCCTGAGCTCCTTATGGTTGACATCCTGACCAAGGAGGGTATTTCAGGAGTATGATTCTAAGGAAGACTGGGCACAATATTCCCCCTATTATCCTCGGTATATACAGCTGAACTAAAGTTCAACGCTCTGGGGTGTAACGGAGTGACATTGTCCTCCGCAGATCTGCTCGAGCCAGCCTTCAGGAGTTGTATTTCCCTCAAAAGCATTTGGTTTGTTTCCTGTTGCTGCCTCATTTGTTCCTGCACACTTCCAAATAAGGTTAAAATTTCATCATTAGAAGCTAAAACGGGAGCAGATCCCTGGACACTCCGAGTTGGGATAACATCTTGAGATTGTGTAGAGGCTGGCATCCTTGGAGGAGGTGGTGGAAGCACCGAACCGGTAGTAGCAGAAGTCATAGCAGACACAGTAGAGGAACTCATGTTTGATCTTGAGGCCATTATGGACAATGTGGCAAAAAGTTTTGAAAATAGAAAACCGATTAGCGATTTGACAAAAAATTTTAGTAAAGAGAGCACCACTTGCCCCACGGTGGGCGCCAAATTGTTTTGGTCAAAAATTACCGACGTAATTAAGTGATCAAATTAGTTAAGTGAGGTAGTGTGCTAGAAATGAGTGTCGAAAATATGTTAATCAAGTTGATTTGTAAAAACAGTTTCAGGATACGGCTCAAGATGTAGAGCTGTATCTATGATCAAACAATGAGCAAAAATAAAGTAAACGACACGAGATGTACGAGGAAAGCCCTTGATCAATCTAGATCGCCGGCATAAAACCTCGGGAGCTGACAATCGCAGCTGCCTTATTCTTCAATTGCTTCAAAAATCAGGATACAGTGCAGGATGTGGTACGGATCGACTAAGTGTTACAACGAAACTTGAATACAAGTGTGGTGTTTGCAATGAGCTAGAGAGTGTAAGTGTATGAGAGTGTTAGTGAAAAGTTGTGTGTTCTAAGCTGATCCGTCCCCATCTATTTATAGTTAAGATAGAATAACAAACTAGCCTAAACTTGCGGGATCCACCGAATATTCCTTCTTCGAACGTTGTAGACCTGGTCTTTCGGGCTCAACGTCTCTCTCTCAACAAATTCGTCCGAGTCTTGAGGAGAAGAAGTCCTCTTGACTGTTAGCAAGTCTCAGCCCTTAACCTGCACGTGGTTAATTCAATAAGCCTCAGGATATCGCCCAAGATGTTAGCAATATCCTCTTCCAGCATGCTGGTCACAAATGAACAAACATAGGCAGGATATTGGTCAGGATATATACGTTAAGAAAATGACCCCTAACAGTATCGTCATTTCTGTTGGAATCATTGCCTCCACTCCAAATACCAAGGAAAACGGGGTTTGGCCGGTTGCATTCTTTACCGTTGTCCTATCAGCCCACAAAACAAAGGGTAGCTCTTCCGCCTATCTTCCTTTTTTGGCTCCAAGTCTCTTCTTTAAGTTATTGACTATTATCTTGTCCATTCGCTTGAGGATGTACTGGAGTAGATGTGATCATTTTGATTCCCCAACTTTTGCAAAAGTCAGTAGTCCTTTTGCTTATAAACTGGGACCCATTATCACAAATGATCTCAACTGGTACCCCAAACCTAGTCAGGATATTCGTCTTTATGAAGGATACTACTTCTTGGTCTCTAACTTGGACAAATGCTTCAGCCTCAACCCACTTGGAGAAATAATCCGTCATAGCTAACATAAAGACTTTTCCTCCCGGAGCTTTTGGTAATTTCCCTACTATATCCATCCCCCACTTCATGAATGGCCAAGGGGAAACTATAGGATATAATGGTTCAGCTGGTTGATGTAGTATGTTACTATGTCTTTGACATGCATCACATCTTCGAACATATTCTGCAGCATCTTTCCTCATTGTTGGCCAATAATATCCTGTCCTTAATACTTTCGAGAACAATGATCTGCCCCCAGTATGATTACCACAATCCCCTTCATGTATATCCTGAAGTACTTCTTTGGCTTCATGATCCTCCAAGCACCTTAAATATGGTCCTGCAAGAGATTTCTTGTATAAAATATTATTTATAATAGTGAATCGTGATACCTTCATCCTAAACGCCTTAGGATTTTCATTTCCGGGGATGTGTCCTTCTTTGAGATATTTCACAATTGGAGCCGTCCAGGATTTAGGATCCTGTTTAGGATATTCCGCTCCAGGATCCTGAATACCCGCTACTTCTTTATCCTGAGGATTCGTTGCAGGATATAAAACATGTAATACTGGTATTTGGGTCCCTTCCGGTATCCTGATTGATGATCCCAGATTTGCTAAGGCATCCGCTTCAGCATTATTGTAACAACTCTCATCAAAGGTCATAATTATTAAATTAATTTGTCTAATAGGAAACCCTAATTGAGACACCCAAGTGATTCTGAACAAACCCTAAAATTTTCATAATTTTCAGAATCAGGATTAGGGCCCCTAAAACTCAGGGGGGGTTAAACCCTATTGACGATTATCCACTTAAAACGTTGGCAGAAAGGAATTTACGAAAACTGTCAAGTCAGCAAGGCTAGTCCCAACCGTGGCAACCCTATGCCTAAAAATAGGTCTCACGCGGCCCGCGTACGGTTAGCTTAAATCTCACGCGGGCCGCCTCAGGGTCAAAATTCACCTATAAATAGAGGACAGTGGGACTTGATTTCTGGAAGAAAAACGACGTAAAAATTCACTATACACACTGAGTTACGTTCGAATTACTACACAAACACACACGAATTCCGAATCGCTGCCGCAAAACAGGGTATTAGCACGATCGCTGCTACGATTCATTTTCCGATCGATCAATGTACTCAACGGGTGTTTAAGTGCTGCCCACATTAGGGTAATGCTTTGTCATTAGTCGATTAATTCGACAGATGTTAAGCATAGCACTTTGTCACTCGTTGTGATGGTTGATCTCGTGAGTTATCGTAAATGCTGTATTGATTACTAACCCAGTTTTGTGTGCATTGTTATCTAAATTAGGTTAATCAGGCTAATTCATAGACTAGACTCTGTCCGTATTAAATCAGCAATGTGAGTCATTCTCTTTTTATCAAATCTATTTACAAAATCATGTTTATTTTCAAAGTTATAATTACGGGGATTAAGTCTTTGTAATCACCAAGTTACAGCCAGTATGTGGGGTTTTGTATACATTACTTGATAATCGTCACCATTGGGGCAGCCAATTGGGGGATATGAACATAGTCACAGGTTCGGTCGAGTGACAAATACCGTGGGTAGTTGGTTTGATAATAGAAACATTGTAATCGCTCTTAATACTGTAAATTATAACAAATGTGTCATTTTAGTAAATAGAGTGATTCACTCAGTATTTCCCGCTGACAAAACCTTTTTCAAACATGTTTCAGGTGATCTGTTGTAATTCAGGAAAAGTGCTGAGAAGCATTTCAAGCTTGAGAAAGTGGCTCATTATAAAATAAAGAAATAAGTTCTGTAATATAACGATTTCGTAGTAAAATCATAATATTGTAAAATATCGGGGTTTATCCCGAAATGTGAAATAAAATAAATCGGGAAAATTTTAGCTTTAAACGATCCTGATAAATAAACTTCCGCTGTTAAACTCAATTAAATAAATACCACGGGATTTCTGTCCCGCGGCTCCTGAAACGGGTCAAACCGGGTCGGGGGTCGTGACAGAAAAATGTGGTATCAGAGCCACTGGGTTAAGCTAATTAAGTATTTAGAAATACTTAATTTTTCCTGATTACTATTATGTGATTATGTGTGTTATTAACTGATTATTTGTTAGTTACAGTATGGGTAAGCAAAAGCTGTCAAGCATCTATCTTAAATTAGATAGATCATCCAATGAGAAGGGAAGTTCATCCCGAACCAAATCCTCGAATCAGGCTGAAATTCCTGAAGAAGGAATATTTGTGCGAAAGGCACAATACGAGGAATCACTTTCTCCTAGAAGGAGGGAGATGATTATTAAGAAAAGTAAAGAGAAAATCCGAGAAAAGAAGATTTAACGGGAAACTCAGGAATTAATTGATAAATCACCTTGGGAAGGTAAGCTAGATGAGAAATGGTCAAATTTATATATGCTAGCCACAGTAGCAGAAAATATAAATCTTTAAATATTTTAAAGTTTTAGCACTTTACCCTTACAATCTAGAAACCCTGTGCAATAAATAAAATTTCAAAACCCTAAGTATGTTTTCCAGTTATCTTTGTAATAAATTAGTACACAGTATGTAATAAATTAAAAGGTTATTTATGAATTTTAACTTAGTATTTTATGCATTTTGCATATATGCTACATCAGCATGAGTGGGATATCTGAAGCCTTTCAGAACCTTAATCTTTACCCGGTGAATATCGAAGTTTCCAAAGAATTTACTAGATACTTTCCTGATATAGAACAACCTGTAGAATTCAATGCTCCACCCTTGAAAAAGCCAAAACCCAAAAAAGAAGGAAATACGTTTGGGGGAGTCGTATACGTAAGAAAAAGCCAGCTACAAAACTTCCCAAAATAAACAATCCTTTGAAAACGAGAAAAGAAATTATAACCGGAGAAAGTTCTAAACAGCAGGTAATGGAAACTGAAAACAAGGAAGAGGTTAAGGAGATAGGAATGCAGATGGAGGAAGGTACTAAAGAAATAGTAATGGAAGTTGGGCAAGGCTCTAGACCAACTTAGATAGAAATCGGAGAAAGCTCCAATCAAAATCAGGGAAGGACCTTTCAAGATGAGATAGATTTCTTATTGGCAAGCTGTGAAACTATTCAGCCTGTCAATACTAATATTTTTACTTATCCTCTTGAAAACCAACTCCCTATGAATTGGGAACCAGCAATCCCAGACCCAATAGTCCACTCCCAACCCATAGGAATGGACGAATGGTGGACAAACGATTGGCAATTCCAAAATATTGTCAACGATCCTTATTCCTTTCTTCCACAATTCGATCCAGAACCCCTACCTAATCCACCCATGAGTAATGAAAACATGACTGAACTTCGCCACTTTGGTGAAGAGTTGATGGATGCGGGGAATAGAATCAGGGAAATAGGGGGACAAATTGCCTGGAAGTACGATGAGAGGGAACTGTGTAGGATCGGATTCCGACCCGAACGAGTCGTTTGGAAGAGTTCTAGTCCGTTTCAGAGGCGGAAACTAAGAAACGGATGTCGAAACAGCTTGCGTATCACTTTAACTACTGATTATATTGATATAATATCGTTTACAATCAGTCTTCACACCGGCAGCACCTCGGTATGGAATTTCAGAACTGTTACAAATGACAAGTCAAGAAGCCTATTTATAGAAGTATGATTTCGCTTGAAAGTCCCTCAAGCGAAATCCTCTAGAACTTTGAAGCGAAAACTTTAATAAACTATTCAAGCGAAATTGACAAAATATAGAAATCTGTTTCAAGTTTGCATGCAATTCCACGTATTCTTGATTCCATGATGCAGTGATGATGTCAGCATAATGATGTCATCTTTAAACATGATGATGTCACACTCGATCAAAACTGCAACGCACCCGAGACTCGATATTAAGACGAAGACGACAGATGTGTGCACCAACAGACTCCCCCTCAGATGTTGACGAGTCTTAAGTGTCGAGTCTGTGCATCTTCAGTCTTTATCAGTCTGTTCACTTTCTTCGCATATATCAGGATCTTCTCTTTGGCTCTAACCTCGTCAGACTCCCCCTCTCATCATGATGGGATCGCTGTCTGGAATTAGCTATCACCTTGAGATCAATCCCTGGTTTTATCTCTTGTTCAGCACATCACCTACACACTTCTCAACACAACATAAGTTTTCACTTAAACCAATAAGAAAAACTTACTAGAAATAGTTACATCAAGTTCAAATTAATGACCCTGATTAACTAAACTCAATTTCTTTCTCAAATCAAAATTTTCAATTCAACACACACAAACTCCCAAACCTGTTCATCCTGTTTAGCACTCGGAATTTTGAATATCAGCTTTTCAACATCAGTTGTCGAAAATCTTTTTGTATTTTTCAAAAATATAAAACACAAATGCAATAACAGAAATTAAATGCAGAAATGAAATATGTACAAACACTATTTTTGTGAGTTCGTGTAAGAGGATCATATCAGTTTATGTGACCAATCACTAGCACCGTTAAGCTTTAAACATTTTAGTTTTAAACGATTCACATGGATTGACAATATTGTTGTCCACATAAACTCAATCTAAAAACTTTCAATCTGCTTACCGATACGTTAAGGTATATTAATATGCACTAAGTTCTTATGGACCCCACGATCTCAGCATATCCCCTCATCATGCAATATAGTAACTCAAGTAATGCCTTTAAACTTTATCAACTGTGATTTGTGCGAAAATAAAGCAGAATGTTTAAACATTAACAATCAGGTCGATACTTCCGTATACGCAGAGAAAGTCCAATGTTTAAACAAAATAAGAAAATAAAAATAAGTTGAAGTTGTTTAGGCTTTAACCACCAGGTCGATACTCCCGTATACGCAGAGGTGATCCAAAGCTTAAACGAAACACCAAAGAAAATAAAGCAGAACGTTTAGGCAACAACATCCAGGTCGATACTCACGTATACGCAGAGGATGTTCGATGCTTAAACAAAATAAAGAAATAAAACAAGTTTAAATCTTTGCAAAATAAAATGCACAATCACAGCGACTTTTCAGCAAAGTTGTAAAAGTTCACAAACTTAACCAGTTTTATGTCTTTCGACAATCAGCGATTACTGAGCAGGCACACAGTCAAGAAGGACAAAACTAAGTACTATACTTTCGATCATATTTTCCACTAGAACTAGGCTTTTTCATTTAAGTTTGTATCGTTCTCGCAAATCTACTAGTCTAGCTGAGTCTATCGTCACATCTTTAGTGAGATCGCTTATCACATTTTATCTCTCCATTTCTTTAGCATGCTGTGATAGTCTAACTGATCTACTATCATTTCCTCTTTTTCACAACAAAACTCATTTTGAATTTTTCAATGTTTTTGACATTTTCAAATTTTCTAATTTTTATAAAATTTTTACTCCCCCTAAAATCAAAATATGTCTCAATTTTGATTTTCTGGGAAAATTTGAAAACAAGCTGTACAAACTTGACAACATGACGAGAATCACTTCAATTCTCCATTCTCTTGGCTTAAACAATTAGAACTCCCCCTCACAACAAACTATTTTCCCATAGTGATTTCAAAACACTTAAGTTTGTTTTAATCAAAATGGTTTTTCCGGAAAATTAGTTTTGTTGATTTTCACAACCACTTGTAGGTTTGGGGTCATCACATCATCTTGTTCCTTTCAACCACTTTTTAAAAAAATTTAACATCTGTAAGATCAATTCTCAAACATCACTTGTAGAAAATCAAGTACAATTTAATGTCCCTGATTTACCACTTGTAAGACGAAATCACTTTCGTGAATTTCTCAAGAAATGTGCCGATTCATGTTCCACGCTTACCAACCTGGGAACTCCGGCAAGTCAGGTTTTTCATTTAAACAGATTCACCCAAGCCTGACTGTTCTTGGGTGATTTTGAATTCTTGTTCAACAATGGTGGAAAATTTGCATCATCCATTGTTAAATCAGAATTCTCAATTTTTACCTCAACACATGGCTCTTCTGGCTTTACCACACCAGATTCATTGCCTGAATGTGGCTTGTCTGACTTTGATGAGCCAGATTCATCGCCGACATGTGGCTCCTTTGTTTCCGAAGAAACAGATTCATTGCCAACAACTTTCTTCTTCTTCTTTTTCTCTTCTGTCCTCAGATTTGTATCTGATGAATTCGTTTTGCTTGATTTGTCATTCTTTGGCGAGCAAGACGATTTATCAGAACTTTTATCTGTTTTACCAGTTGTATCCGAGGACAAAATCCTTTCCAGATACTCTCTGGCCTTCTTCCTCTTCTTCCTCAGTCTGTCTTTTTGCCCCTGAGAAAGCTTTACTTTCGGTTCTTGAACTTTCGGTTCTTGAACTTTACATTCTTGAACTTTCTGTTCTTTGGGCTTGACAGAGACTGGTTTCTTTGCCAATTTCTGAGATTTAACCCTCAATCTGTCATTTGATCTCCTTGGGCAATCTCTGGCAATGTGGCCTCTGATTTGGCAGTTATAGCATCTTCTCGTCTCATAACTCCAACTCTGGCAGTTAACAGCAATGTGTCCTTGATAGCCGCATCTGTAACACACTCTGTTATCGTACCAATCACCATTTTCAGTCCAAACATTTAGATCAAAGCACTGTTTGGCTTGGTGATAATATCCTCTCCTCTTGTTTGCTGGATTTGGCTTTTTAGCACTGTGGTCATACCTGCACCACTTTTCACCAACTATTTTTGAGTTTTGTTTTTCAGATTTTTGTGATTTTGTATAACGATTTGATGATTGAACTGATGAGCTTTTATTCTTGTTTTGACCATTTTCTGAATTTTTAACTTTTTGTTTCTGTTCCACTTTCTTCTTCAAAGGTTTTTGCGTAGAGCATTCTCCCTTTTCAGTTGATTGTGGAACAGTTTCTTGAAACTTTTCTTTTAACTTCAAAAATAAATTCTTTTTGTCAATTTTTACTTTTTCATCATCAGATTTTTCATCGCAATCTTCAACTTTGACATTGTCAAAGTTTGTGACATTGTCACTTATTGGAACGGAATTGATCGGTTTTGGACAGGGGAACACAGATGAAGTCACAAAACCTTTCAATTTCTTTTCAAGCTCATCAATTTTGTTCCTTGAATTCTCAGCTTCATTTTCAAGCTGAGATATTCGTTCAAGATGAGACTTGATTGTTTTTTCATTTTCAATTTTAATGTTTTCAAGAACAGATGTTTCATTTTCCAAAACTTTTAACTGTTCTTGAAATTTTGTTTCATTAGCTTTCAGATTTTTGTTCTCCAGCTTTATCCAGAAATCTTCGTCTTCTGAAGATTTCTTTTTGCTTTCAAAATCCTTTTCTTTCTCTTTCAAAATCTTGTTTTCTAATGTCAAACTGTTCAAATCATTTAACAGTTTGTCATTTTCAGATTTCAACCTCTCACAATTTTCCTTCATTTCAAGAATCTGTTTATCAGCAGATTTCTTTTCATCCTTCCTTACTGAAATCTCTTCAGTCTGTTCCTCTCCCACTTGGACACCTTTACTCTTGCTCTTCTTTAATATTGATTTTCCACCTTGACTTTTCTTCTTCTCAGCATTGATCACCATCTGTTCTTCAATCTTTTTAATGAGTGGACAAATTGTCAGTTGGGAAAATTCTCCAGAAATCTTCAAGTTTAAGATATAATTTTTCCATTCTTCTTGAGGTAAAGCACTGATAAATTTTTCAACCCATTCTTCTGATTTCTTTTTGATACCCTTCTCGGACATTGAACGAACAAGATGGCTATACCTCTCAATGATGCTCTTTGTATTTTCTCCTGGACAACCTGAAAACGAATCAAATTCTTTCGTTAAAACATTTATTTTATCTAATGTTTCTTGAGACATATTAAAGAAATTAATATCCATGATTCGAAAACCCGTTTTTCAAGATAGTCCTGTTAAACAAAATATCAAGTCCAAGCTATATCACCTTTCAAACAAAATACCAATTACTCAAAATTCTGATTACTTTTAGCATATGATGTCTCACATTTAATATTCAATTGAACCACATTTGAAATCACATGCATACACCAGTTTACTTACACATCACGTGAAGCTTTGACTAACAATTTTTATATATAATGAATCACATAGACATTTTGATTGGACCGTCCACTTTTACTCAATGACAATCACCTGCACCTTTTAATTCTTGTCGACAACAATCACATGCACTTATCAATTAAAACAAGTCTGATAACAGTTTTCGAATTTTGTATTCACTAAAGATGGGTGGCCGACACTATTGATTAGGCTGCAAAACTTTAAGTCACATGCATACTATAAAAGCTGTAAACATTAATGAACCAGCAATCTCAATATTCAAAACACAAGACCCGATATATCTAACATGCTAATCGACAACCTTAATTGGAATTTTCAATATTATAAATGCAGTGGTCGACAAACAATACAGTTTTCACATGAAATGGCAGTGATATCACACGTCAGTCAAACACTTTATCAAAGTAAAAACTTTTATCAAACAACATGGCAAACAATATCATCTCATGCATTACTTATTAACTCTTTCTGACACACTATCTTGAAATCTTGTAAGAATCACTTGTTTGTGGGAGAGTGTGTACAAGATATATTTAAACCGACAACCAATATTACATGTAATCTGATTATGAACACCTCGTGCAAACTGACACAAAAGCTCGTGAATTCTTGTCTCAATTAACTAACAACCTCGATCAGAATATTACACACAATTCGACGTACACACTCAAATGAACTCAACTAGACACATGTCATATTTTTCAAGCGAAATCAATAAGCAAACTCAAGCGAAATCATGTGCAAATATGATGTTTTCAAGCGAAATCATAATGATGTCAGCAAACCGATCTGATTTTGGTCCGATTAATCCAATTTTAATCCGATTTTAGATCTGAAAGTCTCAAGGGTTTGTTAAAACATGTTTTTGCACGTATTGTGAAAGTTTGAATCGATTTTATCCGTAAAAAGTTTGTTCGATTTTGAAAGAAGATGTAGAAAATCAGAAAAAGTGACAAAAACGAGCTGTTTTGGCGAAATCTCTTCCTCCTGAGCTCTGATACCAATTGTAGGATCGGATTCCGACCCGAACAAGTCGTTTGGAAGAGTTCTAGTCCGTTTCAGAGGCGGAAACTAAGAAACGGATGTCGAAACAGCTTGTGTATCACTTTAACTACTGATTATATTGATATAATATCGTTTACAATCAGTCTTCACACCGGCAGCACCTCGGTATGGAATTTCAGAACTGTTACAAATGACAAGTCAAGAAGCCTATTTATAGAAGTATGATTTCGCTTGAAAGTCCCTCAAGCGAAATCCTCTAGAACTTTGAAGCGAAAACTTTAATAAACTATTCAAGCGAAATTGATAAAATATAGAAATCTGTTTCAAGTTTGCATGCAATTCCACGTATTCTTGATTCCATGATGCAGTGATGATGTCAGCATAATGATGTCATCTTTAAACATGATGATGTCACACTCGATCAAAACTGCAACGCACCCGAGACTCGATATTAAGACGAAGACGACAGATGTGTGCACCAACAAACTGCGTTTTTAGAACGGCAAGTGATGAGAGATAGTACGATGGTAAAACGGTGGTTGTATAATAGTAATAGTAAAATTAGTCCGTAAATAACGAATAAAACTCTGTAAGATATTGGTGTGTAATAATGCATACTATACTAGATATAAAATGAAATCGAGAAATCGATTGTTTTGACTATACCTGTATTGTAAAATTTTCTGATTATTTGTATATAATTGTTATTTAGCAGATACTAATAAAAATTTATATATACATTATCAGATGGCAAACAGTGGTAATGAACCTATAAATGAAGTTAATCAGTCTGAGCAACATTCAAGAGATCAATATATGACTCGGCAAGATATCGAAAACATTGTTGCTCAAGGGATAGCCAATGCTATTCCAGCATTCGTTGCTGCTATAAAGAATCCAATCGAACCGCAACAAATTGTCCCTAGTAAACAGATTACTGAAGATAACTTCAGTAATAGTGTAAATGGAGGCAATAATCATGATAATCATAATAGGGAACCACATAAAGCTCCATTACCCAAGAAAATGAAAACTGCAACGCCTGGTTGCACTTTCAAAGAATTCCTTGCTTGTAAACCCACTGAATTTGCAGGCAATGAAGGAGCAACTGCATCACTGCGTTGGTTAGAGAAAACCGAAGCAATCATTGCAATAAGTAAATGTGGTAAAGATGATCAGTTCATGTACGCATCAAATCTCTTCAAAAAAGGAGCACTCGAATGGTGGAACACTGTGTTACAATCAAAAGGAAGAGTAATAGCTTATGCTATGACTTGGGAAGAATTTAAGGGTTTTGTGGAAAGAAAATTCTGTCCCGAGTATGAAAAGGAATAGATGACGAATAAGTTTCTAAATCATCGGATGATGGATGTAGATTGTCGCGGTTATACCTCGACATTCTTTGAATATGCTAGAGTGGTACCAACACTGGCTTCGCCAGAACCGGTACTCATTTCTCGCTATATTTGGGGGCTAATTAGCGAAATCCGCAATATTGTTAAAGCTGCGAGACCTCGCACTATTGATGATGCGGTAGAATTAGCTAATACTCTAACCGATGAACTGGTGCGCACAAGAGATGAAGATAGGAAAAAGGAACTAGCTCAGAAAATTACCCAAGGATTTCGTGTGGGTAATAATAACAGCTTCAAGAGAAAAGGAACAGGGCAATCTCCAGCTCCGTCATTCTGCAGGAAATGCAAAAAGAAACATTATGGAAGATGCGATATCACTTGCAATTTTTGCAAAACTGTAGGACATCGTGAAGAAAACTTCAAAAAGAAAACCGTAATCTGTTTTAACTGTGGAGAAGCGGGGCATTATAAAATAGAATGTCCTAAATTGATCAAACCAGTAGATAACAAACCCAAGGCGACCGAAGGAACTACTAAGAAGAATGCCAGGGCATTTCAGCTGACCACTCAAGAAGCAGAACTCATTCCGGATGTGATAGCGGGTACGTTCTTAGTTCACAACGTTTACGCCAAAGTATTATTTGACTCTGGTGCAAACCAAAGTTTTATAAATACTTCATTCTTCCAAGCTCTTAGTTTACCTTTAACCAATATTAGGCAGATTTTTACAGTTGAAACAGCAGACGGAAATTCAGTTAAAATAGATAAAGTTTTGCAAGAAGGAAACATAGAACTTTTAGGACATAAATTCTCTGCAAAACTATTGCCGATGAATTTGGCTGAATTTGATGTTGTATTAGGAATGGATTGGTTAGTAGCCAACCATGCTAGAATCCTTTGTGATCAGAATTCCATAGAAATTCAATCACCCACTGGAGAAGTGATTAGGATTACAGGAGATAAACCACGAAAACCCATGAAGTTCATATCGGTAATGAAAATTGCTAATTATGAACGAAAACAAGGAATAGTGTATATGATTTCGGTAATCATTAGCACTAAGGGTAAAGATCTTAAGGAAATACCAATAGTCTCAGAATATCCTGATGTATTTCCAGAAGATTTACCGGGATTACCTCCAAACAGGGAAGTTGAATTTAGGATTCATCTAATTCCAGGAACTACACCGATAGCCAAGGCACCTTATCGGTTAGCACCCACAGAAATGTTAGAACTGAAAAAGCAATTAGATGAATTACTAAGTAAAGGATTCATACAACCTAGCTCATCCCCTTGGGGAGCGCCAGTGTTGTTTGTGAAGAAAAAGGATGGTTCAATGAGAATGTGTATTGATTATAGAGAATTGAATAAGATTACAATTAAGAATCGATACCCATTACCTAGGATTGATGATCTTTTTGATCAACTTCAAGGAGCTAGATATTTTTCTAAGATAGATTTACGCTCTGGATATCATCAATTGAAGGTACAAGAAGAAGACATACCTAAAACTGCTTTCAGAACTAGGTATGGTCATTACGAGTTTACAGTCATGCCCTTTGGGTTAACAAATGCACCTGCAGCATTCATGGACATGATGAATAGGATCTGTAAACCGTACCTGGATAAATTTGTAATTGTCTTCATAGACGATATACTTATTTATTCCAAAAGTCAGGACGAACATTGTCAGCACTTGCATGCACTCTTAACTTTGTTAAGAAAAGAAAAGCTTTACGCCAAATTCTCGAAATGTGAATTTTGGTTACAAGAAGTGCAATTCTTAGGACACATGGTGAATCATGAAGGTATTCATGTAGATCCTGCTAAGATAGAGGCAATTACCAATTGGAAGGTTCCACAATCCGCAATGGAAATTAGAAGTTTTATAGGATTAGCTGGGTATTATAGACGGTTTATTAAGGATTTTTCCAAGATAGCCGTACCATTAACTAAGCTAACTTGTAAAGCCATTAAGTTTGAATGGGGACCTAAACAGGAAGAAGCCTTTAGGATTTTGAAACAGAAATTAACAAATGCTCCAATCTTAGCCTTACCAGAAGGAACTGAAGATTTTGAAGTATACTGTGATGCTTCAAAATTAGGATTTGGATGTGTGCTTATGCAACGCAAGAAGGTAATTGCGTATGCTTCAAGACAATTGAAAAAGCACGAAGAGAATTATACGACTCATGACTTAGAGTTAGGAGCCGTAATTTTTGCCCTTAAGATTTGGAGACATTATCTGTACGGAAGTAAGTTTACTATCTATACAGATCATAAGAGTTTAAAATATATATTTGGGCAAAAAGAGTTAAATATGAGGCAAAGAAGATGGATGGAAATTTTAAGTGACTACGACTGTGATATTCAATATCACGAGGGAAAAGCAAATGTAGTTGCGGATGCCTTAAGTCGTAAGTATCATGAAAAACAACGACGAGTTCGTGCTCTCCGATTAAATCTACAGTTAGATTTAATGGAACAATTGAAGCATTTTCAAGAAATATCAATAGAGGATGTTACTGAAGGAATGAAAGGACGAATAAAAGAATTAGAACAAGGAGCTGATGGAATTTTGAGATTCCACAAAAGCAGAATTTGGGTACCTAAGCAAGGAGAATTAAGAAATAAAATTCTAGAAGAAGCTCATAAATCTAGGTATACAATACACCCTGGAAACAATAAGATGTACCAAGATTTAAGAAAGAACTTCTGGTGGATAGGAATGAAAAAGGATATAGCACGATATGTTTCTAAATGTCTCACTTGTTCACAAGTTAAAGCAGAACATCAGAAACCTTCAGGTCTACTACAACAATTAGAAATGCCAGTATGGAAATGGGAACTTATAACAATGGATTTTGTTACTAAGTTACCCAAAACCAGAAAAGGTAATGATGCGATTTGGGTAATTGTGGATCGATTAACCAAATCTGCTCACTTTCTACCTATGAAAGAAACCTTTAGCATGGAAAGACTGGCAAAGTTGTATGTAGATGAAGTCGTATCTCTACATGGAGTTCCACTCTCCATTGTATCAGATAGGGATAGTCGTTTCACTTCTCATTTCTGGAAAAGTTTCCAGCAAGCTATGGGAACTCGACTAAACCTAAGCACTGCATATCATCCTCAAACAGATGGGCAAAGTGAAAGAACGATCCAAACTCTAGAAGACATGCTCCGAGCATGTGTGATAGATTTTGGTGGAAATTGGGACGATCACTTACCATTGATTGAATTCTCCTATAACAATAGTTATCACTCAAGCATTGAAACTGCTCCATTTGAAGCACTATATGGAATAAAGTGCAGAACTCTAGTTTGTTGGGCAGAAATAGGAGAAAGTCAATTATCAGGTCCTGAAATAGTGCAAGAGACGACTGATAAGATTACTCTAATCAAGGAAAGACTGAAGATGGCTAGAGATCGCCAAAAGAGTTATGCAGACAATAGAAGCAAGCCGTTAGAATTCCAAGTTGGAGACAGAGTACTGTTGAAAGTTTCTCCTTGGAAAGGAGTTGTTAGATTCGGTAAGAAAGGAAAGCTAAGTCCAAGATACGTAGGACCATTTCCAGTGATTCAACGTATAGGACCAGTAGCTTATCGTTTACAATTACCAGAAGAATTAGCTGGAGTACATGATGTATTTCATGTATCCAATCTCAAGAAATGTCTATCAGACGAATCTTTGGTAGTACCTCTTCGAGATATAGAGGTAAACGAAAAGCTGAAATTTGTTGAGAAACCGCTTCAAATTGAGGATCGAAAGATCAAGTTTCTCAAACATAAACGACTAGTTTTAGTCAAAGTCAGATGGGATTCAAAGAGAGGAGCTGAATATACTTGGGAGCTGGAATCAGAAATGAAGCGAAAGTATCCTCATTTATTCCAGTAAATCTCGAGGACGAGATTTTTATTAAGGTGGGGAGAATGTAACAACTCTCATCAAAGGTCATAATTATTAAATTAATTTGTCTAATAGGAAACCCTAATTGAGACACCCAAGTGATTCTGAACAAACGCTAAAATTTTCATAATTTTCAGAATCAGGATTAGGGCCCCTAAAACTCAGGGGGGGTTAAACCCTATTGACGATTATCCACTTAAAACGTTGGCAGAAAGGAATTTACGAAAACTGTCAAGTCAGCAAGGCTAGTCCCAACCGTGGCAACCCTATGCCTAAAAATAGGTCTCACGCGGCCCGCGTACGGTTAGCTTAAATCTCACGCGGGCCGCCTCAGGGTCAAAATTCACCTATAAATAGAGGACAGTGGGACTTGATTTCTGGAAGAAAAACGACGTAAAAATTCACTATACACACTGAGTTACGTTCGAATTACTACACAAACACACACGAATTCCGAATCGCTGCCGCAAAACAGGGTATTAGCACGATCGCTGCTACGATTCATTTTCCGATCGATCAATGTACTCAACGGGTGTTTAAGTGCTGCCCACATTAGGGTAATGCTTTGTCATTAGTCGATTAATTCGACAGATGTTAAGCATAGCACTTTGTCACTCGTTGTGATGGTTGATCTCGTGAGTTATCGTAAATGCTGTATTGATTACTAACCCAGTTTTGTGTGCATTGTTATCTAAATTAGGTTAATCAGGCTAATTCATAGACTAGACTCTGTCCGTATTAAATCAGCAATGTGAGTCATTCTCTTTTTATCAAATCTATTTACAAAATCATGTTTATTTTCAAAGTTATAATTACGGGGATTAAGTCTTTGTAATCACCAAGTTACAGCCGGTATGTGGGGTTTTGTATACATTACTTGATAATCGTCACCATTGGGGCAGCCAATTGGGGGATATGAACATAGTCACAGGTTCGGTCGAGTGACAAATACCGTGGGTAGTTGGTTTGATAATAGAAACATTGTAATCGCTCTTAATACTGTAAATTATAACAAATGTGTCATTTTAGTAAATAGAGTGATTCACTCAGTATTTCCCGCTGACAAAACCTTTTTCAAACATGTTTCAGGTGATCTGTTGTAATTCAGGAAAAGTGCTGAGAAGCATTTCAAGCTTGAGAAAGTGGCTCATTATAAAATAAAGAAATAAGTTCTGTAATATAACGATTTCGTAGTAAAATCATAATATTGTAAAATATCGGGGTTTATCCCGAAATGTGAAATAAAATAAATCGGGAAAATTTTAGCTTTAAACGATCCTGATAAATAAACTTCCACTGTTAAACTCAATTAAATAAATACCACGGGATTTCTGTCCCGCGGCTCCTGAAACGGGTCAAACCGGGTCGGGGGTCGTGACAGAAAAATGTGGTATCAGAGCCACTGGGTTAAGCTAATTAAGTATTTAGAAATACTTAATTTTTCCTGATTACTATTATGTGATTATGTGTGTTATTAACTGATTATTTGTTAGTTACAGTATGGGTAAGCAAAAGCTGTCAAGCATCTATCTTAAATTAGATAGATCATCCAATGAGAAGGGAAGTTCATCCCGAACCAAATCCTCGAATCAGGCTGAAATTCCTGAAGAAGGAATATTTGTGCGAAAGGCACAATACGAGGAATCACTTTCTCCTAGAAGGAGGGAGATGATTATTAAGAAAAGTAAAGAGAAAATCCGAGAAAAGAAGATTTAACGGGAAACTCAGGAATTAATTGATAAATCACCTTGGGAAGATAAGCTAGATGAGAAATGGTCAAATTTATATATGCTAGCCACAGTAGCAGAAAATATAAATCTTTAAATATTTTAAAGTTTTAGCACTTTACCCTTACAATCTAGAAACCCTGTGCAATAAATAAAATTTCAAAACCCTAAGTATGTTTTCCAGTTATCTTTGTAATAAATTAGTACACAGTATGTAATAAATTAAAAGGTTATTTATGAATTTTAACTTAGTATTTTATGCATTTTGCATATATGCTACATCAGCATGAGTGGGATATCTGAAGCCTTTCAGAACCTTAATCTTTACCCGGTGAATATCGAAGTTTCCAAAGAATTTACTAGATACTTTCCTGATATAGAACAACCTGTAGAATTCAATGCTCCACCCTTGAAAAAGCCAAAACCCAAGAAAAGAAGGAAATACGTTTGGGGGAGTCGTATACGTAAGAAAAAGCCAGCTACAAAACTTCCCAAAATAAACAATCCTTTGAAAAAGGGAAAAGAAATTATAACCGGAGAAAGTTCTAAACAGCAGGAAATGGAAACTGAAAACAAGGAAGAGGTTAAGGAGATAGGTATGCAGATGGAGGAAGGTACTAAAGAAATAGTAATGGAAGTTGGGCAAGGCTCTAGACCAACTCAGATAGAAATCGGAGAAAGCTCCAATCAAAATCAGGGAAGGACCTTTCAAGATCCCGAAATGTGAAATAAAATAAATCGGGAAAATTTTAGCTTTAAACGATCCTGATAAATAAACTTCCGCTGTTAAACTCAATTAAATAAATACCACGGGATTTCTGTCCCGCGGCTCCTGAAACGGGTCAAACCGGGTCGGGGGCCGTGACAATTATCCTCCCTTGGTACCTGTTCAAGTGTAAAAACATCGAAATATCCTGCTAATTTTTTAAGAATATCGAGGTATTCGATTAACTTCTCACCCTTAACTGCATAGGATCCATTAAAATGGTTAGTAATTAACAATGAGTCAACATATACTTGCAAATTTTTGATACTCATGCTCTTAGCCAACTCTAATCCTGCAATTAAAGCCTCATACTCTGCTTCATTATTAGTAGCAGGAAATTCACACCTAATAGCCTGGGGTAATATGTCCCCCTGTGGCGATTTTAGTAGTATTCCTAATCCTACTCCTCTTATATTAGATGCACCGTCAGTATATAATGTCCAGGATCCTGAGGATTCTCCTAACTGTTGAACTTCTAGGGCTACCTCGCCCTGAATGTCACTACTAAAGTCAGCCACAAAGTCAGCTAAAGCCTGAGATTTTATGGCATTCCTAGGTTCATATACTAAATCATAAGCACTTAACTTTACCGACCACTTGGCCATCCTGCCTGACATCTCTGGTTTTCTAAGCACATTTTTGACAGGATAATTTGTTTAAACATGTATCCTATGTGTCTCGAAATAATGTCTAAGCTTCGTTGATGCCATGACTAATGCTAGTATCAATTTTTCTAAATGAGAATATCTAGTTTCAGCATCTAACAAGCTTTTACTAACATAATAAACAGGATATTGCTGACCTTCATGGTCCTTTACAAGGACGACACTTACAGCATTCCCTGATACCGCGAGGTATAGGGATAATGGTTCACCATTCTCGGGCTTCATTAGTAGAGGTGCGGTTGAAAGATATTGCTTTAAGTCCTGTAGGGCCGCTTCATGCTTCTCGCCCCATTCGAATTTCTTGTTCTTCTTCAGGATATCATAAAAGTCTTTGCATTTTTCTGAGGATCTTGAGATAAATCTATTTAATGCTGCCACTCGCCCTGTTAGTCGTTGAACATCCTTCATATTTGAGGGCGACTTAATATCCAAGATTGCTTTAATCTGCTCCGGGCTTGCTTCTATTCCTCTTTTGGTCACCATATATCCTAAGAATTTTCCTGCCCCTACTCCAAAATGGCACTTGGCAGGATTCAGCTTCATATTATACTGATCCAGGATATCAAACGCTCCTTTAATATCCTGGAGATGATCCTGAGCTTTCTTTGACTTTACCACCATATCGTCGATGTACACCTCCATGGTGTCCCCCAGTTTGTCTTTGAACATCATGTTTACCAATCTTTGGTATGTTGCACCTGCATTTTTCAAACCAAAAGGCATAGCTGTATAACAATAAATACCTGTTGGTGTCATGAAGGCAGTATCCTCCTGGTCAGAAGGCTCCATTTGGATCTGTTGAAATCCTGAGGATGCGTCCATGAAGGTCAGCATTTCATGCCCGGCAGTGGCATCTACCATTGCATCAATGTGGGGAAGAGGAAATGGGTCTTTAGGACAAGCTTTGTTCAAGTCTGTGTAGTCTACACAAACTCTCCATTTCCCGTTTTTCTTCTGTACCACAACCACGTTTGCTAGCCACCTTGGGAACTTAACGTCTCTGATCATCCTGGACTTCAATAATCTCTCAACTTCCTCTTGAATAATCGTATTCCGCTCAGGAGCAAACTTCCTTCTTTTTTGTTGAACAGGCTTGAATGATTTATCGATTCCAAGCTTGTGAGTGATGACGTCTTTGGATATGCCTGTCATATCCTCATGCTTCCATGCAAACGTTGACATCCTGCATTTCAAAAAGTTAATTAACTGTTCTTCAATATCCTGAGGGATATTGGTTCCTACGAGCACCAAAATATCAGGGTTATCCTGGTCCAAGATAATTTTCTTTACATCCTGCTCCGGATCCTCCATGATATCCTGGGCCCGCGTCTTTAATTGCTATGCCGCACTAGGCTTGGTTGAGGATTTCATCGAGGATGAGTAGCATTCTTTCGCCTCCTGCTGATCACTATCAACTTTGACAACCCCCCAAGGGGTAGGTATCTTGATGCATTGGTGATATGTTGATGGTACCGCTTTCATATCGTGAATCCACGGTCTTCCCAGTATGATGTTATAGCAGGATAGAGAATCCATCACACAGAAACGTTGTATCGAGTTGACTCCTTCAACGTACACTGGCAACTTTATCTCTCCCACCGTGTTTCTAGCCTCTCCACTGAACCCAACAAGCACGGTAGACTTTGAAGTGATATCCATTGGAGATACATTCATTCTTTTCAGCGTCTCTAGTTGGATTATGTTGACAGAGCTGCCATTATCAACCAATATCCTGCGTACAAAATGGTTAGCCACATATAAAGTTATTACCAGACCATCATGGTGAGGATCCTGGACAGTATCCCTGTCATCAGCATCAAATGTGATCACTTTGTCAGTTGTGAGGGTAGTCATCCTGACAGGTTTATCTCCCCTTTCGGCCTTAGCTTCTTTTGCATGTCTCTTTGCTGCCGAATACGAAGTCCCGCAAATGTCGGATCCTCCCGAAATGAAGTTGATTATCTTGGCATCCGCGGGAGGTGATGCTGCTCGCTCAGGATCCTTCTCAGTATCCCGACTCTTATTCTTCTTTCTTCCTAAGAGATCTTTCAAATATCCCTTGCTTAGAAGATAGCTTATTTCTTTCCTTAGAGCGATGCAATCCTCAGTCATATGTCCAAAATCTTCGTGGAAAGCACACCATTTTGATTTGTCTTTCCAATCGGCTTTTTGTTGACTCTTTCGAGGCCATCTAGCCTTGTCTCCTAGACCCTGCATGGCATACATCAATTCAGGAATGTTAACAGAAAAGCAATATTCAGATAATTCAGGATACTCTTCAGGATCCTCGTCTTCGACAGCATTCACTCTCTTGTTTTCATTTCTACCATATGGCTTAGGCCGATATGATTTGAATGAGGATTCTGACTTCTTGTTAGTTGACTCATAAGTGTTAGATGAGTTCATCCTTTCTTGCATCTTTCTGTCATCCTCCAACCGAATATATCTTAGGGCCCTGTTCCGAGCTTCATCCAAGTTCCTGCATGGGTTCATTACAAGGTCTTGATAAAATTGAGAATCTTTTTGCAGCCCCATCTTGAAAGCTTGCACAGCTGTTGCAACATCAAGATGAGGAATGTCTAGGGATTCCCAGCTGAACTTGTTCACATAATCCCTAAGGGATTCCTGAGGCCCCTGTGTTATCCTGTAGAGATCACTTGTTAATTTTTCAAAACTTCTACTACAAGAAAACTGACTATTAAATAAATTTACTAAGTGAGCAAAAGATGTAATCGAATGTGGAGGAACATTCAAGAGCCATTTCAAGGCTGATCCTGTCAAGGTTGAACCAAAACCCTTGCACAAGCATGCTTCCTTGAGATCTGGAGGGATAGGGTTAATCTCCATCCTTTCCCTATACTGAGCAATATGCTCCTTAGGATCCGTAGTTCCGTCGTAAAGCTTCATGTTGGGGGTTTGGAATCTCTTTGGGATCTCAGCATCACAGATAGGATATGCAAAACGAGATATTTTGTGGCTGTCTTGGGACACTTCCGGGATCGGCTGGACCACCCCGGGCACACTAGATATCATGTCCTTCAACTTCTGAAGTTCCCTAGTAAGCGCCGATGTCACACCTGTATCCTGCAAAGATCCACTATTGTTAGTAGCATGAGTATTATTATTATTTAACACGTTACCCGTTGGAGGATTTTGCACATATCCTGAAGCATATCCTGAGCTCCTTATGGTCGACATCCTGACCGAGGAGGGTATTTCAGGAGTATGATTCTGAGGAAGGCTGGGCACAATATTCCCCCTGTTATCCTCAGTATACACAGCTGAACTGAAGTTCAACGTTCTGGGATGTAATGGAGTGACAATATCCTCAGCAGATCTGCTAGAGCCAGACTTCAGGAGTTGTATTTCCCTTAAAGGCATTTGGTTTGTTTCCTGTTGCTGCCTCATTTGTTCCTGCACACTTCCAAATAAGGTTAAAATTTCATCGTTAGAAGCTAAAACGGGAGCAGATTCCTGAACACTGCGGGTAGGGATAATATCCTGAGGTCGTGTAGAGGCTGGCATCCTTGGAGGAGGTGGTGGAAGCACCGGACCGGTAGTAGCAGAAGTCATAGCATCCTTGGGCAATCACCGAATATTCTCAAACTCAAAAGTGAAGGTAACAGCGTCTCTGGTAGATTGTTCACCTTTGGGCATTTCCAAATTTCAAGATGTTGAAGAGATGTGAGGTGTTGGAGTCCGGTTGAAAGTGATTCCAGATTATCAAATTTCCATATGCACAGAGATGTAAGAGAAGAAGGGAAAAGGTGGGACAATTGACTAAAGTTCCTCACATTGGGTTCACCATTTAACACTAGGTGAACAAGGGAAGCTGGGAAATTCTGATAGCCCCATTCTGAGATGGGCTTTTTCAACCCCCCTACTTGAAGGAAACACAAATTGGGAGGCCAAAGCCCACGAGGAAATGAAGCATCAATCATTGGACATCTGCTGATAGTCATATCTTTTAACATGGTGAGATTGGATAGCTGAAGGTCAGGAAATGACTCCAGATTTTCACAATTCCATATCCACCAACTGACTAGATTTGGTAGCTGCACGTCACCAAATGCCTTCATGTTTTTGCAACGTGTGATGTATACTTTTGTGAGATTTGGCAGCTGGAGGTTAGGAAATGACTCTATGCTTTCACAACCATCTATAAACAACGAGGTGAGATTTGATAGCTGATGAAGATCAGAAAATAACTCCATGTTTTGACAACCTTTTATTGACAAAGAGGTGAGGTGAGTGGAGTTACTCAATTGATTTATTGATTTTAGATTTCCACCTGTTGTTGCTCTTGGGAAGGAGACATGTATAACTGAACTACGCCAAGTGATGTTTAACCTCTCAATGCTATTGGGACAACACAAACGCTCCATACTTTCACATGACTGTATCTCCAACTTCCTAAGGGATGATAGGAGGTTGCTCCCAATGTTATCCTCATCCTCCTCTTTCTCTCCTAAACTCACCAATTTTTTACATCCAGATACCTTCAATCCCTTTAAATTTGTAAGAACTTTACTTGCCTCTGCATCTGATTCCCACAGGTATCTTATTTCATCACAATCCTGTATGCTTAGTTCTTCTACTGCCCCTAAATTCTCTATAACACCTCTCCACACGTCATCTGTAAGCCCTAAAATTGATCTTATATTCAATTTAGTGGTTGATGAAGCTGCTTGAACCAGGCTTCTCAGCATACTTTCACCACATCTATCTATTTTCAGTACTCTTAGTGAAGGTAATGCTTTAAGTGAGACATCAATCAAATTGGGACATTTTGTTATTTGAAGCTCTCGAAGGCATGGAAACATTACCTCGTTATTGGTTGACCATACCTCCCAACTCGACATATCTTCAAACCTTAAAATTTCAAGTGAAGGTAGTCGCCCAAGCGGCGGTAGAGATGTACATTTTCTACAAGCGCGTAGCGACAGATGAACCAATCTATTAAAAGACGGATCCCCAACCCAGTTTGGAAACTCCATTCCCTCGTAACACTCAACCTCAAGCATTTTCAACTTATCACTGCGCGGCTTTAGCTCATTGAGAACTTCCTTCTCAAGTGTTTCACTTGCAGACCCATCATCCCATTTCAACTCTAGCTTGTTAATCCCTTTGAAAGATAAGTTCGCCTCTCGTGCATGCATTGAGCTCTGCACTTTGTTCAACCCCTCGATGGAAATTTCCCCCTGCAGATCCTTTAATCCCTTAAGCTCGGTTATTGCAAAGCCACTGTTTCCTCCGATGATGATCCTAGTGAGAGTCTGTAGGCTTTTCAACTCACCAATTCCCAAAGGCAACTTCTTCAAAAGTGGAGTATTTCTGATGTCAAAATGCCTTAGCCTTTTGAGTTTAAAGAAGCTTTTAGGCAAATTGATCAGACATCTACATCCAGAAACTATCAATGTCTGTAAATTATAAAGATTGCCAACATTCTCAGGCAACTCTTTTATATTTGTATGAGATAGATTAAGATACCGCAAGTGCTTCAAAGTACCAATGGAATTTGGTACCTCACTTATGTTAAAACGCCTCAAAGAAAGAACCCTTAACAGTGGTAGCTGAGGAAGCAAGTCAACCAAAATCTTGCTGGATAAGTAAAACTTCTTCCAGCCTTGATCTACCCCAACATATATCGCTAACAATGTTCTCAAACTTCTGGCCTTTTCAAATGCCCCGAACTTCTGGAAAGCTACATACTCCTCACGAATAAATGACATATGTCTGTACTTGCCTAAAGCTTCATCCGTCATCTCCATCTGATTATCAAACCTTAAAAAATATTCTCCAGCAACAAATGTGGCCAGGTCGTTCATGAGATCATGCATCACAAAAAAGGGTTCACCACTAGGTGCAGGTTGAAAAAATGACCTCGATAGCAATTTCTCAAAATATTCACGTGCCAAGCATTCTGGTGACTTTTTTGCAAGTGACTCATTCAGATACCCTTCAGCCACCCATAATAATACCAACTCCTCTTTTTCAAACAAAAAGTCCTTAGGGAACAAAGAGCAATAAGCAAACAATCGCTTCAAATCGGCAGAAAGATCATGGTAACTTAGCCTGAGGGCTGGAACAATTTCATTAGCAGTTTCTAAATCCCATATCTCACTGTTTAACACATCATCCCATTCTTCTCCATCTGTCTTCGTTCTCAACAGCCTTCCGATTGCCTTTATAGCCAAAGGCAAACAACCACACTTTTCGACAATACCTTCACCTAGTGGTTTAAGTGTTTCATGCGAGTCAAAGTTATCTACATCCAATGCATGTCGAGCTAATAAAGACAAAGCATCATCATGCGACAAACTCTCGAGAAGGTCTAGATGAATAAAATGTTATGTGTGAAGCCACTTTGAGGATTGTCAAAGATTGTGGCAGAATGTAAACGGAAAAAGTCAGCAGCAGAGAATAAACACGCTTGCGGCTCTTCCAAATTCAACCCTCGTTCCGTGGTTTACGGCATGTTCCATGGTTCCTTGTGTTGATCAATCTCTATATATAGATATCATTGTATTTGTAAACTTTGTACCTCATCAAGTAATGTAAACTCCTGGTTACCCGTGGACGTAGGTCAGTTTAGACCGAACCACGTAAATCCTTGTGTTCTTGAGTGGCAGAGAGTGAGAGTGTGTGGTCTGAGAGTTCAGTTGTTCGTGTGTATTCCGCAATTCGTTTTCAACGGGTGTTGTCGATCCTAACAACTGGTATCAGAGCTCAGGCTCCTGTTGTTGAACCGAACAGAAACCGAACAGAAACTGAACAGAGAAGGGGGTGTACAGGATAGAGAAGATACTGACCTGTACCAAAGTTCCGATCAGAACCGCCGCAGCTCAGGTGAATCACAGCCGTGATTCCGAAGCCGCCGCCATCAGAACCGCCTCCGTTGCCGTCGATGTTTATCCGAAGTGGGTTTGTTTGAAACCCTTGAATAATAGCAGGTTCAAGAAGAACAAGAAATGTTATTTTGTTCAAAATGAAACTCGTTCAAAAGAAGAAGAAAGTAAAGGTGGTTGGGTCCCCACATGTCATGTCTACCACTTTTTTCAAAAAAGAAAAAGAAAAGAATGATTTTTTTTTCTCGGTAGGTACAACAATAGAAAACAAAAGGGTATTTTTTTGTTGTGGAACTAGATGATCGAGTGGTGATTTAGAGTTTGTGGTTGTCGATTAATTTTTTCGACTGGAGCCGGGTAAACTCTTGGAGATCACCAGATTATTTTTCTTTTTTGCGGACGAGGTGATGGGTGAGAACATGGAGAAAATGGAATCAACAGGGTTGTTGTGGCCGACACGAGTGAAAAAAAAGGAGGTGACAAATTTCAAGATCAGTTTTTTTTACCGGTTGAACCAGCCGTAATTTTCAGAGTATCGTTTCGTTGAAGATCGAAGAAACAGAACCGTAGACCAGACGTGGTTCGGTTGTTTCAGTGTTGATTTTCGGTTTATATTTCGATTTAAATTTCGGTTAGTCGTGTTTGCTAACATGGCAGAAGACGGGAAAGTTCAAATCGATAAGTTTAACGGTACAGATTTTAGCTGGTGGAAGATGCAGATTGAGGCATTATTGGTTCAAAAAGATCTTGATATTGTGTTATCAGGGTTAGACCAGAAAAGGTGGAACCAGCAGATTGGGAATCAAAAGACAGGAGGTCTTTCTGATTTGAGAGCTGGTGAATACTAGGATGAGGGACGACAGTTCAGTCGACAGTTCAGTCACTGAGCACATCAATGAAGTTCAAGCCCTATTGTTATTGTCCTCATTACCCGATAGTTGGTCCAGAACCGTAACTGCTGTTACAAGCTCTTCAGATACGAGCAAGTTTACGTTCGTGAAGATGCGGGATCTTATTCTGGGCGAAGATGTCAGAAGAAGAAATTCAGGTGGATCTTCGTGTGATTTAATGCATGTTGGCAGAGGAAGGAAGAATAACAGAAGTAGTGGCAGTAAGAACAGAAAGAGGAGTCAGTCGAGGACTCGAAATGATGTGACTTGTTAGAACTGTAAACAGGTTGGACACTTCAGGAATCAGTGCCCAAATAAGCAGAAAGAAGTTAATGCTGCAGAAGACCACTTAGAAGATAATCTATGGAGTGGAGAGCAGTTTGGATTCCTAGGTCAAGAATTCTGGTGCTTCATTTCACGCTACCCACAGCAGTGAAGCACTGCAGAATCTGAAAGTTGGAGACTTTGGAAAGGTAAGACTTGCGAACGAGGAATGTTTGCTGTATATGGTCAGATTACCGTCTGAGGGAGTGACCGTCCCAGTTCAGAAGAGAAACAAAGTCCGGTTCACAGAATCTCGTGACAGAAGAAGGTTTGTTTTGCAGGAGATAAACCCAGAGTCATAGGTCAGATTCAGGTTGAACGTGCTAGGAAAGGTTCAGGGAAACCAGTCAGGGGTATTCGTGACAGTGGGAGCACAGGTAGTGCATCAGTCAGAGTTACCAGAAGACAGTGGGTTAAGAGAACCAGTATTCCAGCGGTGAAAGTCTCTCCAGTGAATTACCTGCTTATAATGGAGAGTGTTAGTTCTCAGATTTTCTCAGAGTACGGCAGTTCGTGTCAGTGGGAGCCGGAAGGGATAGAGAACGAGTCACAGGTTGTGACTGATGAGTTGAGGCTCAGTGGGAGCTTCAACGGGCCTTCAGGATAATTGAAGAGAAGGCCGGGTAACTAGGAAGGAGCTAAGAACAAGGGGGATCTTATTTACAGAAATACAGATGCACAGTTGAAGCACAGGTGAAGATTGTTCCGTGGCTTCAAGTGGGAGATTGTTATGTGTGAAGCCACTTTGAGGATTGTCAAAGATTGTGGCAGAATGTAAACGGAAAAAGTCAGCAGCAGAGAATAAACACGCTTGCGGCTCTTCCAAATTCAACCCTCGTTCCGTGGTTTACGGCATGTTCCATGGTTCCTTGTGTTGATCAATCTCTATATATAGATATCATTGTATTTGTAAACTTTGTACCTCATCAAGTAATGTAAACTCCTGGTTACCCGTGGACGTAGGTCAGTTTAGACCGAACCACGTAAATCCTTGTGTTCTTGAGTGGCAGAGAGTGAGAGTGTGTGGTCTGAGAGTTCAGTTGTTCGTGTGTATTCCGCAATTCGTGTTCAACGGGTGTTGTCGATCCTAACATAAAACCTATCTTTTTAAGCAGTTGATGCTTGCGAGTTGTCATGATTACCCTACTTCCAGTAGCCCCAGAATGAAATGGACGCACTAGGTTTTCCCAGTCGTCATAGTTTTCATTCCAAACATCATCAAGTACTAGAAGAAATCTTTTGTCCTTAAGTTGCTCTCTCAGAGCAGTTTGAAGCAGATTTATATCTTTAAACTGCTTGTTTTCTGTAGCCACTGATTGGAAGATGGTTTCACTTAATTTAAATATATCAAAAACGTCGGAAACACAAACCCATATCAAGAGTTCAAAGTGATCTATCACCCGTGCATCGTTATACAATATTCTTGCCAGAGTGGTTTTCCCCACCCCACCCATACCAACGATGGGCACAATAATAAAGTTTTGTTTAGATGGTTCATCCTGCAACAACTTGTTGATCAACTTCTCTTTCTCACCTTCTCGCCCAACAACATCAGATTCTAGCAAAGATGTTTCGTTTCTTCTACTAGTACCTTTTGGCTTTTCATCTTTCACAATCAAACCCAGATCAGACTTTTGTTTTTCTAGATGTTGTAACTTGGTGTTAATACTATCTAACTTGTGATGCAAACTTTGACTTAGTGAGAATTTTGTGAATAAACTTGGGACCATGAGCTTCCTTACCTTGCTAATGACTGATCCTGATTCCTGTGTCAGCTCACGATGTATAGCTTCGGTAGCCACATCGTCGAGTACATCATCGATATCGTAAGCCAAATGTTGGAGACTATTCAGCCATAGTCTGACAGATTCATTGGTTATTTCCTTGTGAGAAGCATCATTAAACAGAGCTTTAATTTGGGACAGTGTGATCTTCAGGTCATTGAGCTTAGAATCAATCTCCTGAGAGCGAGCAAATTTGTTGAAGGCTTCATCGGTTAGCTTGTCAAAGATGACATTGAGAAGAGCTTCTGCCATTGTTAACAGACAGTGAAGAGGTTTACTGGAAACTGGAATGAGAGTAGTTGGTGAATGGTGTGTAATCTGTATGCTATGAATGTAAGTAAGCAAGACACAAGTGGAGATAAGATGGGAGTGGTCTGAGTGGAGATAAGAAACGAGTGGACAGAAAGAAGGATTCGTTTGATAGACATTTGAAACAATTGTCTTGGTCAACGTACAGTTTTTTAATGGAGTGGTTCCCAGGATTAAATGAGCTGCACATATTTGTTATGCCAAGTTGTCGACATTCATTTCTATTACTTGTGTTGCTATTAGAAATCATTTTACTATCGTTGTAAAAGAAATATAAACAAGAGTAAATGATACAAATGGCGTTTGGTTTGCGGAATGATTCGGAATTGGAACTAGGATATAGGAATTAGAATTTGAAGAAATTGGATTTGAAATTTAAACATTCCAATTGGAATTGGAAATTGTTGGAATTGGAATCTCAATTTCATTTGTGTTTGCTTGTCAAATGAATTGTAATCCATCACCCCGGCACTCACAACCACCAGTTCGGGTCGAAACGGTTCAGGTCGAAACGGTTCGGGTCGAAGCGGTTCGATTCGAAACTGTTCGGGTCGAAGCGGTTCGATTCGATTCGAAACGGTACTGGTCGAAACGGTTTGGGTCGAAACGGTTTGGGTCGAAACAGTTTGGGTCGAAAAGGTTCGATTCAAAATAGTACGTGTCGAAACGGTACGCGTCGAAACGGTTCGATTCAAAACGGTACGGGTCGAAACGGTTCACGTCGAAACGGTACTGGTCGAAACCGTTCGCGTCGAATCGATTCGAAACGGTACGGGTCGAAACGGTACTGGTCGAAACGATACGGGTCGAAACGGTTCGCGTCGAAATGGTACGCGTCGAAACAGTTCGCGTGAAAACGGTTCGCGTCGAAATAAACATCTATATATATTAATAAATGAGATGATTTCGGCCATTTGTCTTTGAATGGTGGAGCCATTTTGCTGATGTGGCATCTATTGGTTTAGTGGAGGTTGATTTTGGGAGGGAATTGGTCTAATTATGTCTACACAAACCAAATTTCTAAATACACAAACCAAACCTTAAGTATTGGACGCGGGATCCGACAATAGTTGGGTCGGATATATGGGTTTCGAATTAACCCAATAACAATATGGATCTTGTATAATGTTTTGTCTCAATTATTTTCCCCAAAATATCAAACATGCGCTTTCTTTCTCTCTGTTCTCTCTCTATTATACCTACTTTCTTCGAGGTTCTTCTTCAATCAAGAATCTTTCAAAAATCGAGGGTAAACTACATCATCAAGGCTTTAAACTGTTTGTTTATGTTGTTTGATCTTCATTTTAATCATGGAAAAGTAACTTTTTTTTGTTGAAAACCCTTTCGGCAAATGCTAATTATTGATGTTATTCTTCTATTTTTGTAGATCATTACATATATACAGAAGGTATATAAACGAAACAAGATTGTTATGTATTTTAAGTGTTTAATCCCAATTTTTAAAGATTTTTCTGTATTTTTTGTGTTGTTGTTTATGATTTTACATTATCCGATTTGAATGTTATTGTTTTGGTCAAAAATTATCGAAGCAATTAAGTAATCAAATTAGTAATGTGAGGTAGTGTGCTAGAAAGTGTATAGAAAATATGCTTGTTGAGTTATTTAGAAAATCAGTATTCAGGATACGGCTCAGGATATTGAGCTGTATCTATGATCAAACTATGAGCAAAAGTAAAGTAAATGACACGAGATGTACGAGGAAAGCCCTTGATCAATCTAGATCGCCGGCATAAAACCTCGGGAGCTGACAATCGCAGCTGCCTTGTTCTTCTTATTACTTCAAACGTCAGGATACAGTGCAGGATATAGACCAGATCGCTAAGTGTTACAATGCCTTTGTATGAAAGTGAGAATTGCTCGAGAGCAAGTGTTAGAGTGTAGCGAGTGTGAATGTGATGTCCTCTTTGATCTGGTATACCCACCTATTTATAGTAATGAATTACAAACAATAATCCCTACAAATATGGGGTACTCCGAATATTCCATTGTGAACGTTATTGACCGAGTAATATGGCTTCAACGTCTTCATTTGAACGACTTGGACCGAGTCTTCCGCGGAATGAGTCTTATGAACGTTGCCAGCTTCTAACCCACGTACCTGCACATAATCCATTAGTAATCCTGAGGATACCATTCAGGATGTTACCAATATCCTGAACCAGCATCCCGGATGTAAACAGATACTACATAACCAAGATATAAACCAAGATATTTTCCAGGATATAGGGGTTCAGAATTTCACCCATAACAGTTATGAAAGGATCATTTGTTGTTGATGTCTTTATGGAGTGATGTTCTTAGTGATTCTTTTGTTTTGGTTTTTACTTTTTTCATGATTAACCCTAAATTTTATGCCATTGCCGGACTATCAATCTTCGTCGAACATGCTACAGGTAATTTTAGTTTTATTGTGTTTTTTTTTGCTAATTTTTTATCCGGTATATTGTTCGGTTTCGTCCTTTATGCTCGTTTAATTTTGGCTGTATTTTTTAGTTAGTAATAAGTTTGGTATTGATTTAATTTCCCGAAAATTTAAAGTGTTTCTATAAATAAATTGATTTACGTTTTTTGAAACCCCTGCTTTTTTCATCAACGAAAATTTAAAGTGTTTCTATAAATAAGATTAGATTGTTATGTATTTTAAATGCTTAATCGCACTTTTTTTTTATCAATTTTCTGTATTTTTTGTGTTGCTGATGTTGATTTAAATTTTTCGAATCTAATCTTATTAATGTATCTATTCTTGATGTCTTTGAAAGAGTGATGCTCTTACTGATTTTTTTATTTTGTTTTTTCATGATAAACCCTAATTTTTATGCAACTGCAGGGGTCTGAATCTTCTTCGAACACAAGAGGTAAGTTTAATTTTATCGTTTTTTTGGTGTTTTTTGATCCGGTATTGTTTTGGTCAAAAATTACCGAAGCAATTAAGTGATCAAATTAGTTAAGTGAGGTAGTGTGCTAGAAATGTGTGTTGAAAATATGCTGATTAAGTTGTTAGTAAAAATAGTTTTCAGGGTACTGCTCAGGATATTGAGTTGTATCTACGATCAAACTATGAGCAAAAAGTATATGGGGTGACACGAGATATACGAGGAAAGCCATTGATCAATCTAGATCGCCGGCACAAAACCTCGGGAGCTGACTATCGCAGCTGCCTTGTTCTTCTTATTGCTTTAAACGTCAGGATACAGTGCAGGATATTGATCAGATCACTAAGTGTTACAATGTTTTTTGTGAAAGTGAAAGTTGCGAGAGAGTAAGTGTGAGAGAGTAGTGAGTGTAGTTGTGATGTCCTATTCGATCTGATTTATCCACCTATTTATAGCTAGCAAACGAAAACAAAGTCTCCTATAAGTATGGGATGCCTTCGAATATTCTCTAGTAGCCGTTGGAGACCAGGTAAAGCGGGTTCAACGTCTTCCTTTGAACGACTTAGACCGAGTCTTCCGGGGAAAGGGTCCTCATGAACGTTACCAGCTTGGACTCGTACTCCTGTACATAATCCGTTAGTAATCCTCAGGATACCATTCAGGATGTTACCAATATCCTGAATCAGCATCCCGTACATGAACATATATCATACAAGCAAGATATAATTTAAGATATTATCCAGGATATGAGCTCAGAATTTCACCCATAACAGGTATAATGATAGTTTTCATCATTTATGCTAATCTCTATAATTTTTAAGTTATTTTGTTTTGTTTTTTGGCAAATCTAACTATGTTATTTTTTGAAATTTGAAAATCTTTGTTTTTTTACTAATAAATTTTGAATTGTATTAATATGTATTAATAATTCTTTTGTTTTGGTTTATTATTTCTATTTTGCTTTTTTCATGATTAACTAATAAGTTTTATATTGTGTTAATTTTGAATCCATTAAAGATTATGTAAATTTTTAGTGTGTGATATGTTTTTACGGAATATTGATTGTGTTTCTAAAAATAAATAGGTTTTAATTTTTTTTAAACCGTTCCTTTTTAATTAATTGTTTTAGAAGTTTTTCTCGATATTATAAGTTTGTTTCTATAAATAGTTTACCGTTTTAATTTTTAAAAAGCCTTCATATTTAATTTCCAGATATGGATCAGAGTAACAACAGTCCTTCATTTTTAAAGCTTATTGAGGAAGATGACCCATTATTTTTGGTATGTTTATTTGTTTTCTAATTAGTAATCAAATTTTAAGTAAACTAATGTTTATGTTTTTTTTTTGTCTTAAACTCATAGCAAATACCTAATAACTATGCTTCATTGATGTGGGGAGAGCAACCACCTTAGAAAGAATCTGTTAAGATTGTTGATGGCAACAAGTTATGGTTTGTAAGACTGAAAAAAACTGATTTGTGCCCTGTACTTGGTGATGGCTTCACCAAAGTTGTTCGGGATAGTTGTATAAGAAAAAATGACTATCTTATGTTTCAGTCCTTTGGACCATCATCATTCTTTCTTTCGGTGTTTAAATTATTTGTTCATGAAAAATTGCTTTATATCCAAAATCGTACCTGAGGAAGATGTTATTGTAAGTAGTATATATTATACAATCAGTATGTTGAATAATTTTTTCTTTCTGTATATTGGTTTTTTAATTTTTAATTATCACTACCTTTGCAGGTTATGGCTGATGAATTTTGGAGGCAATTTTATGGGAAAATTTCAAAGGTGGTCAATCAATCCTTTATTTAGTAGATAGATTTTATAACGTTAAGATGGACGGATTAACTGACAGCTGTGTTTTTACTCATGGATGTTCTGAGATGGTAAATTTAACCCTTTATTTAGGAAAAATTTCAAAGGTGGTCAATCAGCCCTTTTTTAGGTTTCATTGTTTATGCTGATGTATATAATTTTGTAATATATATATATATATATATATATATATATATATTTGCAAATCTAACTATGATATTTTTTAAAATTTGAATATTTGGGTTGTTTCTAATAAATTTTGTACTGTTTTAATATGTATTAATTACAATCCATCAAAGATTTCGTTATTTCCTTAAATTTTAGTATTATATGGTTTTCCTAAATTAAGGTATCTCTTTTCTATAAATAAATGGTGGAGCAATTTTGCTTGGCAATGTTAGACCTTCCTAATAAGTTTGCTTAATTTACGGGATTGGATGTTAGTGATTTGATTTTCAGAATTTAAATTTTAAATTTTGAAGTCAATCATTATTTTAAATTTAAATTTTGAAGTCAATCATTATTGTAAATCTTCCATTTTTTTGTTGTTCAAGATGTTTAATTCGGTTAGAATTAAAAGGGTTTGGAAATAAAAGGTTTGGTGTTTAGGTTTTCAGTTTAGATATACGTTAATTAAAAGATTCTACCTTTTTTTGCAATAGGTGTTTTGCTTTCTTTAAAGTAAATCCTTCAGTTGAGGTATCACTTGGATATAAATCTTTCATCTATTTTTTTTATCTTTCTTGAAAGCAAATGGGATGTTGTAACCGGACTTTTGTTTGTTTCTTTTGTATCAGTCAGGTATTTTTTTATTTGTTTATTATTTTTTTATTCTTTTTTGCAAGTGAACATGACCAGAGGCAAACTGATAGTGTTTCAGTAAGCTTATAAATTTTCCATAGAGAAGAAACGAAGGGAGAAGCATTCTTAGAGTAAGCTTATGAACACCGTTTGATTCTTGGTCATATGTATCACTCTTGGCTTTAGGACACTTCTGATATCGTCTCGAGAAAAGACAAAAAGTATATATTCAAACAATATTCAATTATAAAAACATTATTGAACAATTTATAACGTTAATAAACAATGTGTTTTTTCAGCATTTGGTTGGCATTTTGTGCATAAAGATTGATTATTATTATTAGTTTTTTACTTAATGGTGTGGCTAGGGTGATTTACTAATCAAGTGGTGGCTCAAGTGGATGATTCTACCATGTTTGCTAGGTACGTGTCAAGATTTATGGGTAGTTTAATATATTGTTTGATTCGAGTTATAAAGCGAAAGGTATGGTTTATTAGGTTTATTTTGAGTTTTGATCTTTCTCCCACTTTATTCAATTGGATATTTTAAACTTTGCTATCTGAGCTTTATTTCGACTCAGTGACTTGAGATTTTGGGTTTTTAGGTCCGCTGGGTTACCTGGGGGATTACATTTGAGCTTTCGGTGAAATATGGTTTAAATCAAGATGATAGAACCTACCATAAAGATAAAAAAAATTTATAAATACCTCATCGCGTATGTGATGCGTGCGTGTTCACCCCTGGTCTCCGTCTCTCGCCTCGATTCCAAGGACCCTATTTCAGTATGCAGTTTTCTAATCTGATCGGAGGTGCAATTACCGACCAGATCGAGTGTCCATGTAAGCAGTCTCCATCTCTCTCTTAATTCCATCTTCTTCTTTCATTCTGTTCAATATTCCGGTGACAATATGACAAGGCAAACAAGATCAAGCTCCGGTGACTCCGCTCCCACATTCATCCAACAGAATCTTCTCCAAGATCCGGAGAAGGAAATATGCACCTTTGATAGTGCACACTTGTCAGCTCTCAAATCATCCGGCATCTTCCCGGAAGGGACGGTGTTCCGGCTGTTTGACCGGGAAATCCGGTCGGACATGGTTTCCGACGAGTGGTTATGTTTCAATGCCTTTCCCTTTACCTTAGGATTGCAGTTTCCCTTTCCTGATTTCATCACTGATTTCTTTAATGTTACCAAATCTGCTTCAGTCAGACAATGCCGATGCTCTGGCGAGTCTTGTCTGTTCTTGATCAGATCAAGAAAAATCATATCCCTGACCTTTTTGTTCATGACCTCCCTCTAGCATATCGGCTTAGATGCCATGGTTCCTGTAGATTTTTGTTCTACTCTACCTCCGGCGATCCACTGATACTTCGTGCCACCAGGAACGAGGAGAAATGGCAATCCAAGTTCTTCTTTGTAAAAAGAGACTCCATCCCTGGTGGAACGGAATATCTGGTGAAGTGGTTGAGAAAGGCTAGGATTTAGGGTTAAGGATGATCCTGTCTTGTATCCTGCTTTATATCTTGAGCTAATCAATTTTTTTATTGTCTTGTACACAGCTGATTTTAGGAAGCTTGCACCTCCCCTAGCTGATTCACAAAAGAGAATTGACGCTATCAGACTCCTCCCAGAGGCTGAAAGAAGTTTTAACCTGTCTCCACCATCTCCAAGTCCACTTTCCAGTGTAAACATGTCTGGTAAGGATCCTGCACGATATCCTGCATACAAGTTTTTATTTGATATGTTTAGGAAAGAATATTACTCCCTGTATGCAGACTCCAGCAAAGTTCCAATCCTCCTGAACCTTGATGAGCTTGACAGTTATCCCACTCCAGTCAATGTCAAGAAAGAGACTCCTGCCACCACCAGCTCCAAACCAGTACCGGTTCCTAAGCCCAACCCAAGAACTCGTGCTTCCACCGCAAAAAAGAGGAAATGTTCTGAAGTTAGTGCCCCAGGCTCTGAAGGGTTCTCATACGAAGAACTCAGCTTTACTGATTCCTTGGAACCGATGACATCCTTCCTGAACAAGGTAATATCCTGCGACTATATCCTGCACACATATCCTGATAGGATATCCTGACAGAATATCCTGGTTAGTATATTTTGACTTATACCTGAATTTTGATGTGCAGGGCCTCCAGCATCTGTTTCATCTTTACACCGATGCTTGCAGCACAAACAAGTTCCAAGAGGCCAGGATCAAACAGCTTGAGACCACCGTTGCCGACCAAGGGGCCATTGCTGAGGTTAAGACCTGTCATTATGAGGACAAGCTGAAGAAGGTCACCTAGGATGCTGAGATCAAACTGGCCACCATCCAAATGGAGCATGAACAGGCCATGGCCTCTTTCCGAGAAGGAATTAAAGCCTCTTCCATCGTCTCTCTGCTACAAGCTCGTATTAAGATGGCTTATGAGGCTAAGGAGACAGGCCTTGAGTGCCCATCCTGCCCGGTTGAATCCTGGGTGGCAAAGCTGAAGGAGCTTGGAGGCAAGGCTGTGCCACTTCCTGCTAAGACTGGCGAATCCTCCAAGTCAGCAGAGCCGGTGGACAAGGCTGGGGAACTGAAGGATGCTGGGACGAATGCTGATGAGGATGCTGCTCAGGATGCGGAGGCTGAGAAGACGGAGAAGGCTGGAGAAGATGCCGCTATGTGAGGGCATTCAAGTGGGCGAAGATGGATATATGTGCCAAGGCCGGAGCCCACTTTTTTAAATTTGATCGTTGGTTTGTAACCCCAAGACAATTTACTTTTTCTGCACTTTACTTTTCCTGCATTTGAACAATATGATGGCCAAAGGTGGAGGGATCCTGAGTTTCAGGACGAAGCCCTTGGTCGTCACCGTTAGTATGCTTTGCTTTTGAACAATATAACAGTTGGAGGTGGATGGGTCTCGGTTTGAGACAAAACCTTCAACTGTTAAGTAAATATGGTAAGGAACTAACCGTGCTCTTGGTGGATGGACCTTGGTTTAAGGTGAAACCAAGAGCACAACTGTTGGTATGTTAATAAACATATTTTAATAAATCAGGGAATTTTCTAAAACATGTTTCAGGCGACCTGCTGTAAATCAAGGAAAAACGTGCTATGGAGCACTAACAAGCTTGAAGAGGTGGCTCAGTTAAAAATGAATAACATATTTTAATAAATCAGGGAATTTTCTAGTTAAATTCCTCTATTGTAAATTACGAGGTTTTATCCAAAATTATGGAATAAAATAATTGGGTATTTTGAGTTTTAAAAGATCCTGTTAAAAAATCTTCCGCTGTCGCATCACGGATACCACGGGTTCCTGTCCCGCGGCTCTCGACCGGGTCAAACCGGGGCTGGGGCCGTGACAGGAAAAGGTGGTATCAGAGCTACTGAAAGAGCCACTGATTTAACCCTATTAAGTATTTTAAAATACTTAATTTTCCTGATTTTCATTTTGTGATTAGATGTTTTATTAACCGACTACTTGTTAATTACAGTATGGGTAAGCAAAGAATCTCGGATATCTATCTTAAATTAGATAAGTCACCAAAAGAAAAGGGAAGCTCATCCCAATCAAACTCCTCAAGATAATCAGTAGATACTGAGGAAGGAATATTTGTTCGAAAAGCACAATATGAGGAACCACTTTCTCCTAATAAAAGAAGTTTGATTATTAGGAAAAGTCAAGAGAAAATAAAGAAATCACAACCAAAAGAAAAGAGAGAAAACCAGAAACTAGATAGTAACCCACCATGGGAAGACAAGTTAGATGAAAAATGGGCAGATCTATATATGTTATCTACGGTAGCAGTCAATGCTAGCATTTAAATACCATGACCCAGTTCTAGCACCCTTATTACCTACAAACCAGAAACTTTACCCAGTAAATAAATAAGTTTTCAATAAACTCTAATTTTCAGTTGTCTTTTGTATTAAATTAGTTCCCACGGTGTGCAATAATACTTGAATGATTATCTGAGAAAATTTTTATTATAAAATTTTAACTTAGCATTTTGTGTGCATTTTTGCATATATGCTAAACAGCATGAATGAGTTAGCTGAAGCCATTCAGAATCTCAATCTGTATCCAGTGAAAATAGAAGTTTCCAAAGACTTTACTGGTTACATACCTGATGTGGAAGAACCTATGGAATTCAATGCTCCACCACCAGAGAAACAAAAACCTAAGAAAAGGAGAAGATTTGTAGGATGGAGGCGTGTGCGCAGAAGGAAACCAGCAACTAGGAGAATTCCCAAAATAGAGAATCCCATAGATAAAGGAAAAGGGATTGAAATCGGGGAAGATTCCAGGCAAACATAAATGGAATTTGGGGAAAGTTCGAGGCAAGCCGAGGAATTACCTTTACAGGAAGAATTGAATCGCATACTGGCAGGCTGTGATATCATTAGTCATATCAATACCAACCTTTACCCTTATCCTGCTAAAACTCAACTTCCAATAAATTTGGAACCAGCCATTCCAGACCCACTTATACATACCCAACCTCTAGGAGAAATGGACGAGTGGTGGACTAATGACTGGCAATTTCAAAACCTCCTCAATAACCCATATACCTTTTTCCCTCAGTTCGACCCAGAACCTATACCAAACCCACCAATGAGCAATGAAAATTTAGCTGAACTCCGCCATTTTGGCGAGGAGCTGATAGGTGCAGGGAATAGGATTCGGGAGGTGGGAGAACAAATCTCCTGGAAGTACGACCAGAGGGAACGTCGTTACTAAAGTGCCCAGGGATAGGATGGTGGTGAAACTATGACTGTATAATAATAATAATAATAATAAAATAAGTCTGTAAAATAACCTACCAATAAAATCTTTGTAATATAACGGTGTGTAATGATGCATAATATATATATATAAAGAGAAATTGAGGAATCGATAATTTTGGATATATATATATATGTGTGTTGTGAAATTTGCATGATTGTTTTGTGTATAATTGTTATTTACTCTGTACTAATAAATTATATATATTAATTATCAGATGGAAAACGCTAATAATGAACCAGTTAATGAGATTAACCAATCTGAGCAACACCAGGAGGATCAATTTATGACTAGGCAAGATATCGAGAATATCGTTGCTCAAGGAATAGCCAATTCTATTCCAGCAATCCTTGCGGCTGCCCAGAAACCTGTTGAACCTCAACAAATCATTCCTAGTAAACGTACCCAAGAAGATAACTTCAGTAATAGTGTAAACGGAGGCAGCAACAACAACAATAACAATAATGATAATGTTCTGCAAGCCCCGATTCCTAAGAAAATGAAAGCTGCAACGCCTGGTTGCACTTACAAAGAATTTCTTGCCTGTAAACCAGCCGAGTTTGCAGGTAACAAAGGGGCAACTGCAGCACTACGTTGGTTAGAGAAAACCGAGGCAGTAATTACCATAAGTAAATGTGCTGAAGAAGACCAGGTCATGTATGCATCGAATCTTTTTAAACAAGCTAAAGGAAGAACTGTGGCATATGCTATGAAATGGGAAGAGTTTAAAAATCTTGTAGAAAGAAAATTCTGTCCCGAATATGAAAAGGAACAAATGACAAATAAGTTCCTAAATCATCGAATGATTGGTGTAGATTGTCGAGGATATACTTCTACATTCTTCGAATATGCTAGAGTGGTACCAACCCTGGCTTCGCCATAACCTGTACTTATTTCTCGCTATATTTGGGGATTGATTGGCGAAATCCGTAATATCGTTAAAGCTGTGAAACCTCGCACTATTGATGATGCGGTGGATTTAGCCAATACTCTGACTGACGAACTGGTACGGACACTAGAAGAAAATAGAAAGAGGGAAGTGGCCCAAAAGATTACCCAGGAATTTCGTATGGGTAACCGTAATAATTTCAAGAGAAGAGGAACTGGACAATCTTCCATTGTTCCATTTTGCAATAGTTGCAAAAGAAAGCATTTAGGAAGATGCAAGGGATATTGCAACTTTTGCAAAATTCCAGGGCATCAGGAGGAAGATTGCAGGAAGAAGAAATTCACAGTTTGCTATAACTGTGGAGAAAATGGACATATTAGGCCAGACTGTCCGAAATTGATCAAACCAGCTAATAATAATAAAGCCAAACCTAAAGAAGGAACTAATAAGAAGAACGTAAGAGCCTTCCAACTGACTACTCAAGAAGCAGAGCTAATTCCGGATGTGATAGCTGGTACGTTTCTAGTTCACAACGTCTATGCAAAAGTATTATTTGACTCTGGTGCAAACCAAAGTTTTATAAATACTTCATTCTGCCAAGCTCTTAAGTTACCCTTAACCAACCTTAGGCAGACTTTTACAGTCGAAACGGCAGACGGAAATTCTGTCAACATAAATAAGATGTTGCGAGAAGGAAATATAGAACTTTCAGGTCATAAATTTTCTGCAAATCTGTTACCTATGAATTTAGCTGGATTCGATGTGGTATTAGGAATGGATTGGTTAGTAGCCAACCATGCTCAAATCCTATGTGATAGAAACTCCATAGAAATTTATGCACCTACAGGAGAATTAGTAATAATTACAGGAGATAAGTCGCGAAAGCCACTAAAGTTCATTTCAGTAATGAAAATTGCTAATTATGAATGAAAGCAAGGAGTAGTGTATATGATTTCAGTAATCATTAACACTAAGGGTAAGGAACTTAAGGAAATTCCAGTAGTATCTGAATACCCAGAAGTATTCCCAGAAGAACTACTTAGATTACCACCTGATAGGGAGGTAGAATTTAGAATTCATCTAATTCCTGGAACTACACCGATAGCCAAGGCACCTTATCGGTTAGCACCCACCGAAATGTTAGAATTGAAAAAGGAATTAGATGAATTACTAGGCAAAGGATTCATACAACCTAGCTCATCCCCTTGGGGAGCTCTAGTGTTGTTTGTGAAAAAGAAGGATGGGTCAATGAGAATGTGTATCGATTATAGGAAATTGAATAAGGTTACAATTAAGAATCGATACCCATTACCTAGAATTGATGATCTTTTTTATCAACTTCAAGGAGCTAGATATTTTTCTAAGATCGACTTACGCCCCGGATATCATCAGTTAAAGGTACTGGAAGAAGACATACCAAAAACAGCTTTCAGAACTAGGTATGGTCACTACGAGTTTACAGTTATGCCCTTCGGACTAACGAATGCACCTGCAACATTTATGGACATGATGAATAGAATCTGTAAACCGTATTTGGATAAATTTGTAATTGTCTTCATAGACGATATACTCATTTATTCCAAAAGTCAAGACGAGCATTGTCAGCACTTGCATGCGCTCTTAACTTTGTTAAGAAAAAAAATCTTTACGCCAAATTCTCGAAGTGTGAATTTTGGCTACAGGAAGTGCAATTTTTAGGACACATGGTGAATCATGAAGGTATTCATGTAGATCCTGCTAAGATAGAAGCAATTACCAAATGGAAGGCCCCACAGTCAGCTATGGAAATTAAAAGCTTTCTAGGATTAGCTGGATATTATAGGCGCTTTATTAAGGATTTTTCTAAGATATCAGTACCATTAACTAAGCTAACCTGTAAAGCAACAAAATTTGAGTGGGGCCCTAAACAAGATGTGGCTTTTAAGATTTTAAAGCAGGAACTAACAAATGCTCCAATTCTAGCCTTACCAGAAGGAACAGAAGATTTTGAAGTTTACTGCGATGCTTCAAAGCTAGGATTAGGATGTGTGCTGATGCAACGCAAAAAGGTGATTGCATATGCATCAAGACAATTGAAAAAGCACAAAGAAAATTATACGACTCATGATTTAGAGTTAGGAGCCATAATTTTTGCCCTTAAGATTTGGAGACATTATCTGTACGGAAGTAAGTTTACTGTCTATACAGATCATAAAAGCTTAAGATATATATTTGGGCAAAAAGAATTAAACATGAGACAAAGGAGATGGATAGAAATACTAAGAGACTACGACAGTGATATTCAGTATCACGAAGGAAAAGCCAATGTAGTAGCTGATGCTTTAAGCCGTAAGTATCATGAGAAACAATGACGGATTCGTGCTCTTAGATTAAATCTACAATTAGATTTAATGGAACAACTAAAGAATGTTCAAGAAACAGCAATCAAGGACGATGCTGAAGGAATGAAAGGACGGATAAAAGAATTAGAGCAAGGAAATGATGGAATTTGGAGATTCCATAAGAAAAGGATTTGGGTACCTAAGCAGGGAGAATTAAGAAATAAGATCTTAGAAGAAGCCCATAAATCTAGGTATACCATGCATCCATGTAACAACAAGATGTACCAAGATTTAAGAAATAATTTTTGGTGGATAGGAATGAAAAAGGACATAGCTAGATATGTTTCTAAGTGTCTTACTTGTTCACAAGTTAAGGCGGAACACCAGAAACCCTCAGGTCTACTACAACAATTAGAAATGTCAGTATGGAAATGGGAACTCATAACAATGGATTTTGTTACTAAGTTACCCAAAACCAGAAAAGGTAATGATGCGATTTGGGTAATTATGGATCGATTAACCAAATCAGCTCATTTTCTACCTATGAAGGAAACCTTTAGCATGGAATGGTTAGCCAAGTTGTATGTAGATGAAGTCGTATCTTTACATGGAGTTCCACTCTCCATTGTATCAGATAGAGATAGTCGTTTTACTTCCCACTTCTGGAAAAGTTTCCAGGAAGCAATGGGAACCCGGCTAAATTTAAGTACGGCATATCATCCACAAACAGACGGGCAAAGTGAAAGGACGATACAAACACTGGAAGACATGCTCCAAGCATGTGTAATAGATTTTGGTGGAAACTGGGATGACCACCTACCTTTAATTGAATTTTCCTATAATAATAGTTATCATGCAAGTATTGAAGCTGCCCCATTCGAAGCACTGTATGGATGAAAGTGCAGAACTCCAGTTTGCTGGGCAGAAATAGGAGAAAGTCAATTATCAGGACCAGAGATTGTGCAAGAAACTACCGACAAGATCACTCAAATCAAGGAAAGACTGAAGACGGCTCGAGATCGCCAGAAAGGTTATGCAGATAATCGACGCAAGCCGTTAGAGTTTCAAATTGGAGACAAAGTACTATTGAAAGTATCTCCTTGGAAAGGAGTAGTCCGGTTTGGAAAGAAAGGAAAGCTAAGTCCAAGATACGTAGGACCATTCCCAGTGATCCAACGTATAGGACCAGTTGCTTATCGTTTACAACTACCAGAAGAACTAGCTGGAGTACATGATGTGTTTCATGTATCCAACCTCAAGAAATGTCTATCTGACGAATCTCTGGTAGTACCTCTCAAAGATATAGAGGTAAATGAAAAGTTAAAATTTGTTGAGAAACCTCTTCAGATAGAAGATAGAAAGATCAAGTTTCTTAAACACAAGCGTTTAGTGCTTGTCAAAGTCAAGTGGGATTCGAAAAGAGGACCCGAATACACTTGGGAGCTGGAATCAGAAATGAAGCGAAAGTATCCTCACTTATTCCAGTAAATCTCGAGGACGAGATTTTAAATAAGGTGGGAAGGATGTAACAACTCTTATCAAAAGTCCTATTTATTATTTTATTTGGTCAAATAGGAAACCCTAATTGAGACCCCCAAGTGATCCTGCATAAACCCTAAAAATTTCAGAACAATCGGAATCAGGATCAGGACCCCTAAAACTCAGGGGGGGGGGGGGTAAACCCTAGTTGGTATTATCTTGACAGTTTTACGTGTAAAACGAATTTGCATGAACGACCAACTCACCTGAGCTACTGGGACACGGGACTACCCTATGATAGGGTAGTACCCCTCGCGCCACGTGACGACCCCTTGCGCCACGCGAGGGGGTCGGTTTTTCAGATATAAATAGTAGACTTTGGCACTTGCAATTTCGCGTTGGTTCGACGTAGAAATTCAATACGTACACTGAGATATAGCAGAAACAGTCCTAAAACACACACGATCACGAAACGCTGCCGCTATAACAGGGTAATAACTCGATCTCTTATACGATTCAATATCCGATCGATTGAAACTATCCAATGGATGTTTAAGTGCTGCCCACATTAGGGTTATGCTTTGTCATTCGTCGTAAATTCGATGGATGTTTAAGTATCGCACTTTGTCATTCTTTGTGAGGGTTTAATCTCGTGAGTTATCGTAAATGCTGTATTAGTTACTAACCTAGTTCGTGTGCATGTTGTTTAAATTTAGGTTAAAAGGCTAATCAGTAGGCTAAACTCTGCCCATATAAATCTGCAATGTGAGTCATTCTCTTTTTATCAAATATTTTACAATACTCCATTTTCAAATGTTATAATTACAGGGAGTAAGTCGTGGTTATTTTAATCACCGGCTAGTGGGGTATTGTGCACATTACTAATTTTCACTGGTTAGGCTAATATATCCTAACAGTGATCGTCACTAGTTGGGTGACAGGACCCAATAGTGGTATGACCATCGTCACGCAATGTGACACGGCGCCAGATAAAAATAAGATAGAAGCCATTGTAATCACTCTTATGCTGTAATTGATAACTATGTGTCCTTTTATCAAAAGGAATGATTCACCAGTATTTCCCCGCTGACAAAATATTTTTAAAACATGTTTCAGGCGACCTGTTGTAAATCAAGGAAAAACGTGCTATGGAGCACTAACAAGCTTGAAGAGGTGGCTCAGTTAAAAATGAATAAACATGTTTTAATAAATCAGGGAATTTCCTAGTTAAATTCCTCTATTGTAAATTACGGGGTTTTATCCCAAATTATGGAATAAAATAATTGGGCATTTTGAGTTTTAAAAGATCCTGTTAAAAAATCTTCCGCTGTCGCATCACGGATACCACGGTTTCCTGTCCCGCGGCTCTCGACCGGGTCAAACCGGGGCTGGGGCCCTGACAGTGTACAAACTCCAAGACTTAGAAAGGTGAAAACCTTTAAACCTTAGAGAGTATGAAAATACCCTTTCGTGAGAGAGGGTGATCAATCCTCATATACCTTTAGGATCCAGGATATAGCCAATAGTTACGAAATTGTCAGCCACTTTTACATGAACTGGTCCCGCTACCTTGAACTATCCCTAGATAACTTGCGCTCCAGGTGGGATGTTTAAACCCAATTCGTAAGAAAGGTGAATACCTTTAAACCTTTGAAGGGATTAGAATCCCTTATACGTGAGAGAGGGGGCCAATCCTCCAATCCTTCGAGATATCCTGAGCGTATATCCTGGAGCTATATCCTGAAGCATATTCCGCAAAACAATCTTAAACTAAGGTGGGTGTTAGCTTGGCTAACACCCCTCCGATGCTTAAGTCAGTATTGGGTTCAATATAATAAACAAATTCAAACATATTTAAAAGAGGTAGAATACATACCATTCTGAGATAGAAATTAAATTCTATTCTTACTTGAAATATAGCTTTAAGTGTATAGCATTCCATGATCTTGGTAGCATATCCCCTTCCATACTCCTGAGTCGGTATGCTCCTTTTCCTGATTCTGACTCAACCTCATATGGTCCTTCCCACTTTGGAGCCAACTTTCCATCGGCAGGATTAGTAGTATTTTGAAAAGCCTTTCTTAACACCCAATCACCAACTCGAAATCTTCTAGTCCTTATATTCTTGTTATATGCTCTGGATATCCTTTGTTGATATGCTGCCATCCTTAGCCTTGCTGTATCTCTTGTTTCGTCTACAGTGTCCAAGTCTTGACATAAAGCTTCAGGATTCTGCTCAGGATCCCGGAGTATAGATCTTGCCGTAGGTATCACCATTTCTGTTGGGATTAGTGCTTCTGCTCCAAATACCAAGGAAAACGGAGTCTGGCCAGTTGCATTTTTTACCGTTGTTCTATCAGCCCACAAAACAAAGGGTAGTTCTTCTGCCCATCTTCCCTTTTTAGCTCCTAGTCTATTCTTCAAGTTGTTGACAATTATCTTGTTTGAGGATTCGGCTTGTCCATTTGCTTGAGGGTGTACCGGAGTAGATGTGATCATTTTGATTCCCCAACTTTTGCAAAAGTCAGTAGTTCTCTTGCTTATAAACTGAGATCCATTGTCACAAATGATTTCAGCTGGTACTCCAAACCTGGTCAGGATATTCCTCTTTATGAAGGATACTACTTCTTGGTCTCTAACTTGAACAAATGCTTCAGCTTCAACCCACTTAGAGAAATAATCAGTCATTGCCAGCATAAAGACTTTTCCTCCTAGAGCTTTTGGTAATTTCCCTACTATGTCCATCCCCCATTTCATGAATGGCCATGGGGAAGCTATATGATATAGTGGTTCAGCTGGTTGATGCAGTATGTTACTGTGCCTTTGACATGCATCACATCTTCGAGCATATTCTGTAGCATCTTTCTTCATTGTCGGCCAATAGTATCCCGTTCTTAATACTTTCGAGAATAATGACCTGCCCCCAGTGTGGTTACCACAATCCCCTTCATGTATATCTTGGAGCACTTCCTTAGTTTCAGGATCCTTCAAGCATCTCAGGTATGGACCTGCAAGAGATTTCTTATACAAAACGTTATTTATAATGGTGAATCGTGATACCTTCATCCTGAATGCCTTAGGATTTTCGTCTTTAGGGATGTATTCTTCCTTAAGATATCTTATGATTGGAGCCATCCATGATTCATCATCCTTATCAGGATCACGACCAGGATCCTGGATGCTTGTTACCTCCTTATCCTGAGCTTTGAAGGGATCCACAGCAGGATACAGGATATGAAGTATTGGTATTTGGGTTCCCTCTGGCATCCTGACCGATGATCCTAAGTTTGCCAAGGCATCCGCTTCAGCATTATCTTCTCTTGGTACCTGTTCAAGTGTAAAAATATCGAAATATCCTGCTAATTTTTTGAGAATATCAAGGTACTCGATTAACTTCTTACCTTTAACTGCATAGGATCCATTAAAATGATTAGTGATTAACAAGGAGTCAACATATACTTGCAAATTCTTGATATTCATATTCTTAGCCAAGTCGAATCCTGCAATTAAAGCCTCATATTCTGCTTCATTATTAGTAGCAGGAAATTCACACCTAATAGCCTGGGGTAATATGTCCCCCTGTGGCGATTTTAGTAGTATTCCCAATCCTACTCCTCTAACATTAGATGCTCCATCAGTATATAATGTCCAGGATCCTGAGGATTCTCCTAACTGCTGGACTTCTAGGTCTACTTCATCCTGAATGTCACTACTGAAATTAGCCACAAAGTCAGCTAGAGCCTGTGATTTTATGGCATTTCTAGGTTCGTATACTAAGTCATAAGCACTTAATTTCACTGACCACTTAGCCATCCTGCCTGACATCTCAGGTTTCCTAAGCACATTTTTAACAGGATAATTGGTTTTAACAGGATAATTGGTTTTAACATGTATCCTATGTGTCTCAAAGTAATGTCTAAGCTTTGTCGATGCCATAACTAGAGCCAATATTAACTTTTCTAAATGTGAATATCTAGTTTCAGCATCTAATAAACTTTTACTAACATAATAGACAGGATATTGCTGACCTTCATGATCCTTTATAAGGACGACACTTACAGCATTCCCTGATACTGTGAGGTATAGGGACAGTGGTTCACCATTCTCAGGCTTCATCAATAGAGGTGCAGTTGAGAGATACTTCTTCAAATCCTGCAGGGCTGCGTTATGCTTCTCTTTCCATTCGAACTTCTTGTTTTTCTTCAGGATATCATAAAATTCTTTGCATTTTTCCGAGGATCTTGAAATAAATCTATTTAGTGCTGCCACTCGCCCTGTCAATCGTTGAACATCCTTCATGTTTGAAGGTGATTTGATATCCAAGATAGCTTTAATCTGCTCCAGGCTTGCCTCTATTCCCCTTTTAGTCACCATATATCCTAGAAACTTTCCTGCCCCCACTCCGAAATGGCACTTAGCAGGATTTAGCTTCATGTTATACTGATCCAGGATATCAAATGCTCCCTTAATATCCTAGAGGTGATCCTCAGCCTTCTTAGATTTTACCACCATATCGTCAATGTATAACTCCATAGTGTCCCCCAGCTTGTCTTTAAACATCATGTTCACCAATCTCTGGTACGTTGCACCTGCATTTTTCAAACCAAAAGGCATAGCAGTGTAACAATAAATACCTGTTGGTGTCATGAAGGCAGTATCCTCCTGGTCCGAAGGTTCCATTTGAATCTGCTGAAATCCTGAGGATGCATCCATGAAGGTTAACATCTCATGGCCGGCAGTAGCATCCACCATTGCATCAATATGAGGAAGAGGAAATGGGTCTTTGGGACAAGCCTTGTTCAAGTCTGTGTAATCTACACAGACTCTCCATTTCCCATTTTTCTTCTGTACCACGACTACAATCGCTAGCCACCTTGGAAACTTGACTTCTCTGATCATTTTAGATTTCAATATCCTCTCTACTTCTTCCTGAATGATCACATTTCACTCCGGAGCAAACTTCCTCCTCTTTTGTTTGACAGGTTTAAATGATCTGTCAATACCGAGCTTATGTGTTATAATATCTTTGGAAATGCCTGGCATATCCTCGTGCTTCCACGCGAATGTCGACATCCTGCACTTCAAAAAGTTAGTTAACTGTTCTTCAATATCCGGAGGGATATTGGTTCCTACGAGCACCGAGATATCCGGATTATCCTGATCTAGGATAACTTTCTTCATATCCTGCTCTGAAGCCTCCACGATATCCTGGGCCCGCATCTTTAATTGCTACGCTGCATTAGGCTTGGTTGAGGATTTCATTGAGGATGAGTAACATTCCTTCGCCTCCTGCTGATCACTATCAACCTTGACAACTCCCCAATGGGTAGGGATCTTGATGCATTGATGATAAGTTGATGGCACAGCCTTCATATCATGGATCCATGGCCTGCCCAGTATGATGTTATAGCAGGATAGGGAGTCCATCACACAGAAACGTTGTATTGAGTTGACCCCTTCAACATATACCGGTAGCTTTATCTCTCCCACTGTGTTCCTAGCCTCTCCACTGAATCCAACAAGCACAGTGGATTTCGAAGTGATATCCATTGGAGATACATTCATTCTTTTCAAAGTTTCTAGTTGGATTATGTTGACGGAGCTGCCATTATCTACCAATATCCTGCGTACAAAATGGTTAGCCACATATAATGTTATTACCAGAGCATCATGGTGAGGATCCTGGACAGTATCCCTGTCATCACTGTCAAATGTGATCACTTTATCAGTTGTGAGGGTAGTCATCCTGGCTGGTTTATCTCCCCTTTCGGCCTTAGCTTCCTTTGCATGTCTCTTGGCCGCAGAATACGAAGTCCCACAAATGTCGGATCCTCCTGAAATAAAGTTAATTATCTTGGCATCCGCAGGAGGTGATGCTACTCGTTCAGGATCCTTCTTAGTATCCTGACCCTTATTCTTCTTTCTTCCTAGGAGATCCTTCAGATATCCCTTGCTTAGAAGATAACTTATTTCTTTTCTTAGAGCAATGCAATCCTCAGTTACATGTCCGAAATCTTCATGGAAGGCACATCATTTGGACTTATCCTTCCAATCAGCTTTTTGTTGATTCTTTCGAGGCCACCTGGCTTTGTCTCCCAGACCCTGCATAGCATACATCAGTTCAGATATGTTAACAGAAAAGCAATATTCAGATAATTCAGGATACTCCTCAGGATCCTCATCTTCAACAGCATTCACTCTCTTGCTGTCATTTCTGCCATACGGCTTAGAGCGATATGGCTTAAACGATGATTCTGACTTCCTATTGGTTGACTCATAAGTGGTGGACGAGTTCATCCTCTCTTGCATCTTCTTGTCATCCTCCAGTTGAATATATCTTAGTGCTCTATTTCGAGCTTCGTCCAAGTTCCTGCATGGGTTCATTACAAGATCTTGGTAAAACTGAGAATCTTTTTGCAGCCCCATCTTGAAAGCTTGCACAGCTGTTGCAACATCAAGATGTGGAATATCTAAGGATTCTCGGCTAAACTTGTTCACATAATCTCTTAAGGATTCCTGAGGTCCTTGAGTTATCCTGTAGAGGTCACTTGTTAGTTTTTCAAAATTTCGACTGCAAGAAAATTGACCATTAAATAAATTTACTAAGTGAGCAAATGATGTAATCGAATGAGGAGGAACGTTTAAGAGCCATTTTAAGGTTGATCCTGTTAAGGTAGAACCAAAACCCTTGCATAGGCATGCTTCCTTGAGGTCTGGAGGGATAGGGTTGATCTCCATTCTTTCCCTATACTGGGCAATATGCTCTTCAGGATCCGTAGTCCCATCATAGAGCTTCATGTTGGGGGTTTGAAATCTTTTTGGGATTTCAGCATCACAGATAGGATATGCAAAGCGAGATATCCTGTGGCTGTCTTGGGACACCTCCGGAATTGGCTGGACCACTCCAGGTACACTGGATATCATGTCCTTCAATTTTTGAAGCTCCCTAGTAAATCTCGACGTCATACCTGCATCCTGCAAAGATCCACTATTGTTAGTAGCAAGAATATTATTATTATTTGACATGTTACCGGTCTGAGGATTCTGGCCATCTCCTGAAGCATATCCTGAGCTCCTCACAGTTGACATCCTGACTGAGGAGGGTATTTCAGGAGTATGATTCTGAGAATTGCTAGGCACGATATTTCCCCTGTTATCCTCAGTATATACGGCCGAGCTGAAGTTCAAAGTTCTGGGCTGTAAAGGAGTGACAATATCCTCAGCTGGCCTGCTTGAACTAGATTTCAAGAGTTGTATTTCTCTCATCAGCATTTGGTTTGTTTCCTGTTGCTGCCTCATCTGTTCCTGTATACTACCAAATAAGGTTAGAATTTCATCATTAGAAGCCAAAACAGGAGCAGATCCCTGAGTGCTCCAAGTAGGGATAACATCACGAGCCACATGACTTTCAGTTCCTTGTGAAGAGGTTTACATTCTCGGAGGAGGTGGTGGAAGTAGCAAACCAACTATTACAAAGGTTGTAGCAGACACGGTGGAGGAGCTCATGTTTGATCTTGAGGCCATTGTAAATAATGTGGTAAAAAGTTTTGAGAATAGAAAACCAAGTAACGATTTTACAAAGGTTTTTAGCAAAGATAGCACCACTTGCCCCACGGTGGGCGCCAAATTGTTTTGGTCAAAAATTACCGAAGCAATTAAGTGATCAAATTAGTTAAGTGAGGTAGTGTGCTAGAAATGTGTGTTGAAAATATGCTGATTAAGTTGTTTGTAAAAATAGTTTTCAGGATACGGCTCAGGATATTGAGCTGTATCTACGATCAAACTATGAGCAAAAAGTAAAGGGGGTGACACGAGATATACGAGGAAAGCCCTTGATCAATCTAGATCGCCAGCACAAAACCTCGGGAGCTGACTATCGCAGCTGCCTTGTTCTTCTTATTGCTTTAAACGTCAGGATACAGTGCAGGATATTGATCAGATCACTAAGTGTTACAATGTTTTTTGTGAAAATGAAAGTTGCGAGAGAGTAAGTGTGAGAGAGTAGTGAGTGTAGTTGTGATGTTTGTAGGATCGTTTTGTGACCCGAACGAGTCGTTCAGAAGAGATAAAACAGTTTCAGATGCGGAAAATAAGAAACTGACGATGAAACAGCTTGTTTATCACTTTAATCCTCTTGTGTATTGATATAACAGTGTGTACAGTCGAAAAGTATACCGGCAGCACTTCGGTATCACTCTGAGACAATTGTTACAAATGAAAAGACAAAATGCCTATTTATAGTATACATGATTTCGCTTGAAACCTGACAACTTAATTCAAGCGAAATCCACTAAAGAACTATTCAAGCGAAATCCATGCATTTGACTTTGAAGCGAAACCGACGAAAACAAACATTCTGATTTCATGATTTGAAACTTGCTTTGTCTTTTGTGATGATGTCACTCTGATGTCATTTTCATGATGTCATCAATGAGTATGATGACATCATGTCTTGATCAAAACCGCAACGGAACTAAGACTCGATATAAGACGAAGACGACAGATGTGTGCACCAACAGACTCCCCCTCAGATGTTGACGAGTCTCACATGTCGAGTCTTTGCATCTTCAGTCTTAATCAGTCTTTGAGCTTCATTCTTTCTCTCAAAATTAACAGACTCCTCCTTGCAATGTGCTGGTATTCCGTTAGTTCTTCAGCATCATCGGCTTCAGGATCTTTGTCTGGCTTTCTTTGTCTTCAGAATCTTAAACCTGGCACTCTATAGAATCTTCAATTTCCAGAATCGAAACTTGGCTATTCCTGCACATTCTTAACCCAGAAATGAATTTCTAAATTTAACAATTTAAATGCACCAACATTCTGATATAATCAGATGACTCCCTCTCATAAACATAAGCATCAACAATCACTCTCCCTCAGATCACAAACTCATGATGAACCACTGGAAGATTTAAAAAAATACATTTTGACATTTCAAAACACACTCCCCCTCACAACAATGTCATCATGTTTAGCACTTGGAATTTTGAAAATCAGCTTTCCAACATCAGTTGTCGAAAATCTTTTTGACTTTTTCAAAAGTTTATGCTAAAACACACTGAAAATCTTTTTGTATTTTTGAAATAAACAACAAAATGCAGTAAAGAAATATTTACAGACAATATTTTTGTGAGTTCGTGCAAGAGGATCATATCAGTTTATGAGACGTCACAAGTACCGTTGAGCTTAGTTACACTTTAAGAATTAAACAATTCACATAGATTGCCAATATACTGATCCACTTAAATTTTCACACAAATTTCAACTGATTCAGGATATGAGTTAGATGTTTTAAAGACTTAAACTCATTCATGTGTCCCACCTCTTGAATATACTCCTGTATCCAGATCCCAATATTCAGTCTTACAGGTGAGTATACCACAGATGATATCTGTCAGGGGAATAAATTATAGTACGAGGGCCGTGAGAGCTCAGGTCGATCTTTCGATACGCAGAGAGATGACGGCTTCGACTTTCTGTGGGTCCCCTTTAGAGGATCTTTTGATTACAACAGCAATGATTATCAATTTTATTGTTTCATCAATTTGCTGAGGGCTGCGCTATATTTCAAGCAAGCGGAAAGTATTCTCCGGGGACTAGGCCATTGCTTCTGCAAAATCAGAAGTCCCGGGATAATACCCCAGATATCACTGAGCATAAAGACCTAGTATCTCAGAAAGAGGGACCTTTCAAACAAGATTTCAGGGGTTACCTATATATCCAAGTAGTGTTCCCCACGAAATAAGCAAGTTTGAATTTATGTTTATATCCCGAAAAAGTTTACTAAATGTGTAAAAACCTATCGGCATATCATCAGTGAGACTGTTTAACACTATTTAAACATTACATTTCTTTAGTATACTGTGACTGTCTACTGATGTACTATCATTTCCTCTTCTTTGACACTAAAACTCATTTTTGATTTTATCATGTTTTTGGCTTTTTCAAATTTTCTAATGTTTTTGGATTTTCTGAAAACTTCTACTCCCCTTAAAATGCAAATACATTTTAGGAAATTTGAAAATAAACTATACAATAAAGTGACAACCGATATCAAATCGCTTCAAATCGCCATCCACTTGGCATAAACAATCAGAACTCCCCCTTTCACAAAACTATTTTCTCATAATGATTTCAAAACACTTAAGTTTGTTTTAATCAGAATGATTTTTCCGGAAAATAAGTTTTGTTGGTTTTACCACTTGTAAAGTTAGGGGTTTGGTTCATCATTTTGTCCATTCAATCTCTTATATGTGGATTACATCAAGTTCAAACTAATGACCTTGAGTAATCACTTTGTCAGAATCAACCTCTCACCACTTTGTAAGAATATCCAAAAACATATAATCACATGTAGGAATAAAACATCTACACAAACCATTTTACCAAACAAAATGCCGATTCCTGCTTCGCACTTACCAACCTGGAAGCTCCGACAAGTCACACTCATCCTGTAACAATTAAACACATTTAAAAATCTTTCACAAAATCTATCTTAACAAGAATGATGCCGATTCCTGATCCACGATTACAAACTTGGGATCTCCGGCAAAGTCCTAAGACTTCAAGGGAAACAGACTTCCATCCAAGTCTTTTCAGACTTGATGGCTTTCAGTTCTTGCGCAGTAGGGTTGTATGTTGCCATTTTAGTTGCATAAAAATCTTTAACCCCCTTACCTTTCCCATTCAACATTTTTCCAAAAATTTTCTTAACACTTCCATTGAATGTTTTCTCGACATCAAACTTAGTTTTCTCTGTGTAAAACTGATTCGAAATATCAACCTTACCAACTTTCTGTTTAACTTCTTCAAATTTCAGTGATGGAAACTCATCATCATTCACTGAAATTTTCATCTCAACCTGTGGCTCTTCTGGCTTTGTGGAACCAGATTCATCGCCGACTTTCTCATCATCTTTCTTAACAACCCACACTTGGTTGTCTTTTGCATTCTTTTTGTAAAAATTCTTTTTAGAACATTCACCAACCTCATAAGTTGAGTTTTCAAAAATTTTAAAATTTTCAATTGGTGGTTCAACATCAACAACTTTCTCTTTCAATTTCTGAGAAACTCCCTGTTTTGTTTTGGCATTTTTCTGACAGTTCCATGCAATGTGACCAGTTTCATTGCACTTGTAACAGGTACGAGTCTCTCTTTGATAAAACAATTCAGTTCCATTCTTCTTCTTTTCAGCAAGAAACTCTTGATTTGACTGTCCCCAGAATGGTTTCTTCTGTTCCTCTTCTGCACTTCCACCTGACACAAATTCTGTTTCTGTTTTAGAATTTTTCAAATTTTTATGGTTTTCTGGTGGAATAAATCCAAGACCTTTCTTTTTGTAGCTACGATTTTGGTTTTGTTTCTTTTGAAAATCAGAACCAGAATTGTAACCCTTTTTCTTGTTTAACCGTTGTTGAACTCTTGAAGTGTACTTTTTAGGTTTTTCAGTAAGATTTAAATCTTTTATTTCAGAAATATTAATTTCTGTCATTTTGAAAACCTTTTTGATCATATCAAAACGAACACTTCTTATTGGAAACTCTTTGTCAGAGTATAATTTTTCCTAATCATTTAAAGTGTATGCAACTTCAAATGTTTCATCATCCAAATTTGCTTTCGATAACAAAAATTCTTTACTATAAGACCGTTTAACCGACGACTTTGGACTGTTGACTGAAGAATTTGACCCTCCAGACTCAGACTCAGACTTTGACTCAGAATCCTCCTCAGTATCCAACACCTGATCGACCACCTTTTTAATTAACTCAGACTCATGATCAGTATCAGACGAGGTAAACGTGACATCAATGTTATCTGGTAAAACGTCAGTTGTGTCGGTTTTTAGCTTTATATTGACTGCTTTTTCAAGTTGCTCCTCGTTTGGTTTTCTAGGAGAGTACCCTTCCCAAATTGGAGGCGGACACTTGTTATAGCTAACAGTCGGTTTCTTACCACAATCTTTCTTCTTCTTTTGCTTCTCATCTTGAAAAACTTCCATACCTGCAACAGTTGGGTAAATACGATCAATGAGATAATCAGAACTAGAATAACTTTGTAATAAACGTCTAATTCTCTCATTCTCAATCTTCTCTGTCTCCAACTCTTGCTTCCATTTAGCACTTTCTTCGATGTAAAAGTTGATGGCTTTCTGTTTTGTCATCATCACAGCATTCATCATCGTAAGTGCTTGTTCTCTTTCTGAATTTGTCTTTTGGAGACCAGTTACTGTTTTGTTCAAGACATCATAAGATTCTTTCACATAATTGAGATTGAACAGTAACTGCTCTTTCTTCTTCTCATACTCAGCGATTATCTCGTCTTTTGTTGCACATTCCTTGCAAGCTTCCAAACACTTCTCGCAAGGTTTTACAACTTCAACAATCTTCTCAATCTCAATTGTCTTTACCACTTCAACCACTTTTTCTTCTTCAATCACCTTCTTAGCTTCAGTCATCTTTTCTCCAGCAACAACTTTAACTTCTTCAGTTTGAACAATTTCATCCTTTTCAGCATCACTTTTAGTTTTCAAATCCTTTTGTTCTTTTGCAGCTCGTTTCTCTTTCAGCTTCTCCAAGCGATCTGCAAAATAGAAATGAAAACTTTCAGGAGAAAGATGAGATTTTGCAACATTTATATGTTTTTCTTCCTCATCATCACTGCTATTATCAACCGGTGACTGATCAAACTGTACAGATTTTTCAGAATCAGCATCTGATACACCAGAATCAGACGGTGTTTGATCAAATACAACTTCTTTTTCTGAATTAACATCATTTTGCACACTCTCTTCTGCACTTAGTGAATCTTCATCAGCACTTTCTGAGCTTTCTTCAGATGTAACAGACTGTTCCTTCACACTTTTCACTGTCTCACCAATAGATTTCATCCATGTGGCGAACATGTCTGGTTCTCTAACAATCTTTGCAATGAAAGCTTTGAAATCACCCTTTTCATCAACAAACATATCCCAACTGAAACCTTCAGGTAGTCTCTCATCATCTTGATCGACTATGCATGCTTTGCTATCAGAAGATATATAGTTGCTCCAGTTGAAATCTACCAAACATCCTTTCTTTGAATCCTCAATCTTTCTACCATGAGCCGTTTGTGAGTCTTGTGACTGACCAACTTGCTGATAAATGGCTTTTCGGTAGTAATCGTCTTTTCCGAACGGATTCTGAGCTCCACTAGCTTCCCTGTTTTTGCACTCCCGCTTGAAATGACCTTTCTCCCTGCATCGAAAACAAGTAACTTTAGATTTATCAAAACCTAAAGTAGATACATGAGCATCAAGAAAGTCATTTCTCCCGGTAATCGTTTTGAATTTTTCAGCACGTCTAAGAACACTAGCAAGACACCATTTAATGTCCATCAGTTCCATCTCTTCGGCGTCTATCTGATCGTAATCCTCTTTGGTGAGCACAGGATTTCCGATCCGACCTGCAACTAGACCTTCATACGATAACAACACAGAACCAAGTAGAGCCATGTGATCTTTAGCAGTATCTTCTGAAAAACTTTGACCTTCTGGAAGATTTAGAGCGATGTTGCACTGAATCACATAACCATTTCCTGTTTTTGTGCTTTGGGACTGAAAGCTTTCTGATGAACTCTTTGGATTGACACTTGGATATAATGAGAAACCACTGCTGCTTTTGTTTGAACTTTGATCAATCTTTTCTGTAGAATCCCCAGCACTATACGCAGTCTGGATTTTCGGACTTCTCTCAGTTTCTGAAACCGGAACACTTCCTTTATAATACATTTTTACATCCTGTTGACCACTTGGACTGTTCATTCTCGCGATCTTTTGCTGTTCCAAATCTTGACCCTCAATCTTTTCAATAAACTCACCAATTGATAACCCATCATAAACCCCTGTGTTTTTCAGAATCATCAAATAAGTTCCCCACTCTTTTTGCGGTAACGCATCAGCTAATTTGTCTACCCACTCTTCAGACTCCTTTTCTATACTAAGCATTGACATAGATCGCACAAGGTGACAGTATCTTTCAATCAGCTTCTTTGTGTCTTCACCTGGTAGACAGCTGAACAGATCAAATTCTTTCTTTAACAGTGCCTTCTTGCTTTTAATCATTTTCTCGCTACCCTCAAATTTGACTTTAAGTGCATCCCAGATTGACTTTGAAGTTTTGTCATGCTGAAGCAGTATGAAAATGTCTTCTTTGATAGCTTGTTGAAGTAGACTAATCATCATCTTTTCAGATCTATACATATCACGTTCTTCATTACTAAATTCATGTATTTTTTTATTAACTTTCAAATCAGTCTGTGGCAAAACATATTTCTTCAAAATACATTCCCATGACCTAAGATGGTTAGCCTGAACCCAGTTTTCGAATCTATCTTTCCACCCATAGTATTCTTCGATACTCATCAATTTCGGGGGCTTTTGGGTAGTTCCCGTCTCGTTTTCCAAATTCATGTTCTGAGCAATAGTAGATGGACCAGACGGTGTTGCAAATGCATTGTAGAACTCGGTATCCATGACTCGGAATCAAAGAATTTCTCAAACAATCTTTCACACGAATTGATTCTCCTCGTAACACAATAATACCTGAAACAGATAAACAAACAATCAGTTTAAAAACTTATCGATTAACAGAATAAAACTGGTACTCGAATTGGTGATAATTCTGTTTGGACTGAAGGTTGACACACTGTGCGGACTGAATGTTGACACACTGTGCGGACTGCAGAATGACAAACTGTGCGGACTGCTATGACCCGGATCAACAACCGACCTGACTAAACCACACAACCAGAAAGAGTTCGAATTCAAACAAACTGAAACGTCTCTTGTGAACTTTAATCAACACAGTTGGGCTGTAAATGATGTAGAAACTTGGGCTGATGACTTTATAATGTTGAAAACTTGGGCCTTATGATATGAATATAATCACATGGATTGATGAAAGATGCTGACACACGGCAATTAAAAAATTTCTATTGTACCGATGTATTTCACTATCTTTAATCACATGTAAACTTTACTTGAATATGTCAGACAATCTCGTGAATATGTCCTTTTATAAAAGCTAACAATTAATTTTTTATTTCATGCAAACTACTATGACCAAACACATGCACATGTAAACTGACACAATTACAATTCAATTTTCAAGATATGAAATGACAATATCACATGAAATAACAAATGATTCTGAACATCTCGTACATACTGACACAAGAACTCGTGATATCTTGTTCCAACTAATCAATGACCTGACATCCTCGATTCTTCCTAAATGCTCATTGAACCTCAAAACCACTAAACCGACAATTTTAATTGAAACTTATTTCAATTTGACCGCTAACTTCTCATGGAAATCTTATTCTTTGATTTTATCACAACTCACATGCAACTTTGATTTTTTCGATAAACATCAAACATAAACAATCAATGTTCACATGAAAATCTATTCTATAAATCTCGGGACTATGTAACTTGACTTAATAGCCGACAACTAATAATACTCAACAACAATTTCCGATAAAATGAATGAATCGGTGCACCAGTTCATGTGATTTGTAAGTTCAAGACAACCTCTTTTTAATGTTTCAATATCTCGATCACATGCAATTCTTGAACTAATCACTCACATGCAAACTGACAATCTCGATATATGTATCACACAACTCGATGTACACAGTCAACTTATTTCAAGCGAAATCCACACGAAGCGAAATCCTCGATTTCGCTTCAAACTCTCACTTTTTTCAAGCGAAATCCAACATGATATCAGCAAATAACGATCTGATTTTGGTCCGATTGAACAAGATTTAAGCCGATTTTAGATCTGAAACTCTCAAGGGTTTGTTAAAACATGTTTACGCACATTATGTGAGAATTTGAGCCGATTTTATCCGTAAAAAATTTAATTTTTGAGAAAGAATGGTGTAGACACAGAAAAAAAATGATGAAAACGAGCTGTTTTTGCGAAATCTCTTCCTCCTGAGCTCTGATACCACTTGTAAGATCGTTTTGTGACCCGAACGAGTCGTTCAGAAGAGATAAAACAGTTTCAGATGCGGAAAATAAGAAACTGACGATGAAACAGCTTGTTTATCACTTTAATCCTCTTGTGTATTGATATAACAGTGTGTACAGTCGAAAAGTATATCGGCAGCACTTCGGTATCACTCTGAGACAATTGTTACAATTGAAAAGACAAAATGCCTATTTATAGTATACATGATTTCGCTTGAAACCTGACAACTTAATTCAAGTGAAATCCACTAAAGAACTATTCAAGCGAAATCCATGCATTTGACTTTGAAGCGAAACCGACGAAAACAAACATTCTGATTTCATGATTTGAAACTTGCTTTGTCTTTTGTGATGATGTCACTCTGATGTCATTTTCATGATGTCATCAATGAGTATGATGACATCATGTCTTGATCAAAACCGCAACGGAACTAAGACTCGATATAAGACGAAGACGACAGATGTGTGCACCAACAATGTTGTCACACCCCGATATTTCCACACTTTACCGGTGGGCCCGGTAGGGGAGTAATGTGACGTGGTTGGTAACATCATAGTCAAACAACACAATATTTAAATGCACAGCGGAAGCAAAAGATAAATATATTACAATCCGAATATAAAGTAATATCCAAGTATTACAAACGGAACGTAAAGGATCCACAGGCGGATCTTAAAACAACAAAAGAAATTTTCAGACTAATGGCTTATGTGGAGGAGTTGCAAAGTCCTCATCTAACAAGTCCTGAGCAGCTTCCAGCCTATTACGTACTTGTACCTGTCACTTAGACTTTGGAAAATACGTCAGTTTTCACTGGTAAATACACTCAACTGACTCATTTGAAAAGAGTTTGTAAATTGGTTTGAATGCACTTCGGCACAAAATATGTTGACACATTTATTAAAATGCACAAGGCAAAATTAATCTTTTATACTTGGGACAAACTATATCTCATGTTATCAGTTTTACATAACTTGCTCTACATACGGGGCCCGGTTCTATGTCGGTTCAAGATTAACCGACACACCACTATTCCCTTATTGGGTATAATTAATTAATAAACATATGGCATCTGTCAGGTGTATGCCTACACCCCGTGCTTAGGTCGTGGCCATTCCATTTAATGAGTCAAGGATATCCAGGACACGGTAGCATTAACCCCCAATGTTTCAGTCAAGCAATACGAATTAAAAACAGGTTATTTGGATTTCCCGACTCATTGGTCTTCGAATCCCATACCTGACCATGCGGTAATTATATTACCGTATCCCAAGACCGTAATAGGGAAAATAAGTTAAGAGTATTTACCTGAGCTAGCTCCTGTCTTAAATAGCAAGAATTATAATACTCAGCCGTATTCACTTAAGTAAGCGTAGGTACAATTTACCGGAAGGCTCTAGTCTGGAATGATGGTATAAATAACTAATTAGAATACTAACGGGTCTTTAATTAAGCCTAAACTTAGACCGGTTAGTTTTAAGAAAATATACGGTTCAAACGCATGATAAAGCGAAGACCGGAATAGAATGTGATTTAGACCCGACAAGTTTGAAGACTTGTATAATATGGGTAATCTAAACACATTCTGGATTTTGAGATAAAACCGATAAGGTTTGACCCGTGTCGGCTAATTTGTATAAACTAGTTACATAAACCGAACCGAACGCGCATGAAGCGTAACGGGTAACCATAAGAGTCCTAAACAGGTTTCCTAAGTTAACATACCTTAAATATGTTGTGATATCAGTAGGATACCTTCCATTATGCCCAAAACGAGTTTAATCTCATATTAAGCCCCTTAGGGGTATTTTGATCATTTTAAAGATTATAAAAGGGATCAATTAAGCTTCTGTGATCCGGGTTTGAATAAATCAGTAAAATAGTTTATTTTAACTTGGTATATCAGTTGGTGTTAAGTCCTATGTGGCAAAATGGTTTTAAACCCTTACTATGCGCTTAATACGCGTATAACGCCATTTTAAGCGATTTACGGGTTAAAATAGTATTCTGAGTTTCCAGGTTAGTTTACAAGGTTCAAAACACTTCATTTATTATTTATCAGTAGCAATTGGATTGGTAGCAAAAGGACTTGTAAAACTCATTTTATGGCCGAAAAGGGTATAATCGGTATTTACCGAATCAAGGTACTAATCCTAGCTTATGATCAGTTTAAAAATAATTAAAAATCTTCAAAAATCCCAAAATATTATATTACATCAGTGGGTAAAAGGTTTGGTGTCAAAAATGGGGTTTAGATAGGCTTTACGCTAATGACGCCGTTTAATTAATAAAAGTGTTTATAATTACGTCATTAAGCATAACTCCTAATCTAGACTTCCGATTGACGTGAAAATTTACTCACATGTTAAATAATTAGTAACAAAGACTTTTGTACTTTCACATCTTCAAAAATCTCGTTTTATGAACATAAGGGCAATATGGTCAACATTTGGCAATTTAACGGAAACATGCAACGAATTGGACAATCAAGGTAACAACCACAGAGGTTTATACTAACATGTTACAAGGTCCTAATGGAACTTTAAGGAATGTCTAAACCTATCAAAACCGGGTCAGAATCGAGGTCAAAGCAGAAAGTCAAACTATGCGACTTTCGGCTCCGAATCGATTCAAAACAGAGAGTTGTCGAATCAAACAAGCTTAGACAAGTTATTATACTTATTTTCAAGTTATATGAATGATAAAACAGATTACACGCTTTCTGTATCGTTAATTATGCATTTAATGGTTCTGTTGAGTTTTTCGGAAGAAGTTTGACTCAACAAACGACATAGTTAGAACGGTTATCAGTGGGTGCCCTTTTAGGGGTTAATTGCCCACCTAATTACCAACTTATAACAACTTTCGTTTCGAAAAAACCCTGGACCGTTTGTGATTTATCGCTAAGTCAAACCGTAATTACGACGGTTTGACTTCTAGGCTATAAACTAATCAAGACTTAATTAAGAAGGGTCAAGGGTACTTACACGTGTCTAATGTTGATTAGGAAGGTCTTGGGATCTGCTTTTATGCTCCAGAAATGATCAGGAAGTGAATGCAAGAATGTTTGCAACTTATGAACTTTATATAAGAACTTTGATCTTCATAGATTGTTGCCATGCAAGGCTACCAATGCTCAAGGATGAATACATGTGTCCCCTATAGCCTCAAAACCATGATAGGAAGCCCATTGTATTGCAACAAGTCGATTTAAGTCGGTTAACAGCCCAAAACAGCCACCTGTGGGTTTTTCTGTCGCTGGGCACTGCTTGCGCACCGTAACAAATATTTGTTGCGGTGCGCAAGCCTTCATCAGGCTTGTCATTTTTGCATTTTTGGTCCCTAGTCCCCCGAAACATCGCTTTCTCATTGTTTCTTGCATTTTGAGGCTTTAGTATTGACATATGGGGGCTTTAAAACTTATACTCACTTTGTGAAGTCCTCGGCCACTTCGGGTTTACCCGAAAAACCCTAAATTTCAACGTTGACGTTTCTAACCCCTCGCACACGAATTTCATCATAACTTTGTCATACGATAACGAAACTTGGTGATATTTTTATGGTGCAATCTAGTGAGCATAATTAATCGTTACAAGGCTTCGGGTTTGCTAAAAGGTCACTCAGAGGTATATCTTAACATGGTGACACATTTAACCCCTGTAGTTTGTAATCTCTCACTTTCTTTCACAATTCGTTTCGTATGATCCATGATCCATTCGTTTAAGGTTATTAACATCATGTAGGGTTATTGTAAAGTATATTTATTCATTGTTGACATTTTGAACCCTTATCTTTACATAGTTTCATTGTTTGTCAACTTTAGTCCCTCGAAAGTATTCTTTCACACGTTCAAAAGTTATGCACGTGTCAACACATTATAGGACGTAAATTTTCGAGGTGTTACATCCTCACCCCCTTAAAAGAAATCTCGACCTCGAGATTTGTTAAAATGTTGGAAGTACTCTTTGTCGCATAATGGACTTAACTTTTATAATATATTTGGAGTCTTTCCAAGCTCCCATAGTGACTCTTATATTAGGTACATGTATCCTTTTTGAGCTTCTTAACCTGTCGATCCTCAATCGATACAAGATGTTCATCACATCATAAATCCGCATACCTTATTGTGATAGTGCTTCTTGACTTATTGGCGAAACACCCCTTCAGTCACTAGTGTGCAATGTATTGCGAGCTCCGCCAAACTCCTTAAATAGGTTTTAGCTTATAAGCTACTTGATCTGGGTACATCCGATTTCCTTCGGATGATTCTATATGTTCAGAGTTTAACTAGCCTGATAATTTAACAAATTTGGTACACCCTTCCTGGGTGATACCTTTTGTTAAACCTTATTCCTTAACAAGAATTTAGAAGGTTTGTTATTTTCATTAATCCTTGAATTTTCTGCCGAATAGTGGCATCTTACTGATGTTTATGAATTTGTGTGATCTTATTTGTTGTTTCCAATACAACTTTCAGATTCTGATAAGTGGACTTCCCAAAGTCTCGTTCATCCCACGGATGTTTTAATATTTCATTTATACAAGGTTTCCAAAAGAGCCACCTTGATACTTATATAGCAACTATTATGGAAAAGCTTATCTTAAGGTGAGATGGTTGTTCCAACCATTGCCTAACTAATCTCAAAGAATAGTTATTCCTTACAGCTAGTCGAACAAGTCGACGATCCTGGGCAGCAAATGGCGATTCTTAAGTGTGCCTAAATAGGGTTGCGGTAATCAATGCATAAGCAAGATGAACCGTCTTTCTTATTTACTAAAAATCAGAGTTCTTAGAACTTTGAATTTTGGCTTTATGAAACCTTCTCTAAAAACTTATTGATTTGGCTCTTAGTTCTTCCTATTTCGTTGGTACCAACAGATATAAGACTCTTACAATAATTGCAGCCCTAAGCGGGATGTTTGTCCTAACATCCTCTTGCCTCTCAAGAGGTAAACAGGGTAGTTCTTATAAAGAAGCTAATTATGACACACAGAGATGTCAGAGATTTCCGCATTCTCAGGCTTTGGCTCATCTATCGCTGTCGGTGTCAGATAAATGACACATTCTCTTTACCATAGCAAAGATGCCCTAAGTAGAGATACTTATAAGGACATTTTTATACTGGATATCTTCTTTGAATACTACTTGTCGACTTTAGTACAATATGACCATTGGGATATCTCAGGGGTTCCATGCATTAAACCTCCATACTGATCAGGCATGGAAGCAATCTATGGGACACACTAGGATACGCCAATCCTCATATGGCACTCTTATCAAACATAAGTTGGCATTCGCAGGCGATATAAAATAATGAGAAAAATAATAAAATAAAGTAATATATATTGTCGTACTCTTTTTGGGGAAGAGTACTCCAGATTCTTATGAAAGGATTTTCTCCGAGGATGGGAGAGAGGGTCTTTAAAAATTCCTTTGGTAAATTATACCTTATAGTTAATATCTGGAGTTCTTATGAATGAAATCAAGAGTTTGCTAAGCTTATGGTTTGCTAAAGGTTTATTATCCCTTGCATTAATTATGGAAATACTTAGCAGACACTATCAATGCTAAATGGTAAGGGACGTACCTAATGCTATTATCGATGTGCACTGTCTCTGGCATTCAACCGGTAGTCCAGGCATTTCCTTTCTTATCCTTCCCAGACTTAGCTGCTCCTCTCTTGGCAGCCTTAGGGCAATTAGTACTGATGTGCCCCTTTTCACCACAGCTGAAACAGTTTGCATCTATTATGTCCCTACATTCGTGGGACTGGTGGCCAGCTCTTTTACAGATGCCACATTGCTTTACCTTTTTGTTTAATCGACACTGTCCCCAACGTCTTTTATTGCAGGTTTTGCATGTAGGCTTTTTGTTGGAATCCTGTTGGTTATTGTTGAACTCGGATTTGCTCTTCTTAGGATTCTGAGAGTTATCCTCCTCCCTTTGTCTTTTTTCATTAGTTTCATTCTTGAGCGACTTTTGTCTCACTATATCTAGAGTGAGAGACAAGGATAGATCTACAGCTGATCTGTAGTTGACTGGCCTTGAAGCCTTAACATTCCCTTTTATTTCTGGTGCCAAACCACCGATGAAACGCGCAATGCGTTTTGGTTCCGGGGTAATTAAATAGGGTACCAGTCTGGATAGGGAGTTGAAGTCGGTAACATATTGCTTACAATTTAGGTTTTGCATTGTGAGAGTCAGAAAATCTGTCTCCACCTTTTCCACTTCGTGTTGTGGACAGTTGTTCTCTTTGATAAGGTCCACAAACTTGGACCATCCCATATGGTATAGGGGAATTTTTCCAGTGGACTGCATCATGGCCCTCCACCATATAAGAGCCTCTCCCTTGAAAGATTGTGAAACAAATTTTACTACGTCCTTATCAGCACAATCGCTGATGTCCACAACCGTTTCCATTTCCTCAAGCCATTCCATAGCATCAATTGCTCCTTTTTCGCCATTGAAATCTCTGGGTTTGCATGAGACGAAATATTTGTAGGTGCACCCGCCTTCAGTTGAACGGGGCTTATCATAGAGTACTAACTCCTGAGGTTCGCTCTTTTCATCAGAAGAGTGAACGGAGCTCTCCTTACGAGCTGATGTATGTGTTTCCGTATGGACCTTTGAGTGAGTGACACTCGGTTCCTTTTTGTTCTCAAGGATCTTATCCACAACTTCACTAACTGTTGCGCTAATCAAGGCCTGAAGAGTAGTGCCATTAACATTTATATTTATATTTGCATCCTTGTTTTTAGCCGCAGTACTGCTGTGTGCTTCGTCGGAAACCTCCATTCTGGAGCTTTGGTACTAAACACCAAAAATAACATATGCTTAGATACAAAATAGTATGGAATCATCGTACTGGATGATTTATAAATCATGGTATTATTAAATCATAATGGCTGTTAGGTTTATAACTCCCTTATAGTTTGCTACTAGAAAATATGTAAATTATATTTAGCCTAGGTCAAAAAGGACCATCAATTGTGTTTAAGGTTTGGACCAAGTCCATTACCTTTTGACAGGGAATCTCAATGTCACAATTGTCTTTGTCACAACGACAATCTTTAGATATTTGGAAGGCTTGTCTCAAAGGACATTAATAATCATAGGCACGAAGGCCTTGTCACAAAGGACTTATAAGAATATGGCACATAAGGCATTAATATATAAGCCGCAATTTTATCGGATTAGAGATCTTAAGGTTTGAACATAGTTCTTCACCTTTGGACAGAGAGTCAAAGATTACAGCCGTCATTTCTTTGGAAGGTAATTTATTTTGCCACAAAGGCTAGTCAATGGACATAATTCTGATTAACCGGATAATGGTGAGCTTCAGAGGAGTCAGCCTTGGTGAAGCTTTGAAGGCTACTAATCCAAGTAGTAATAATTTGTTTAATTATAGGGAATCGTCGAATTTTGATGATTAAATAGCCATGGCGCAATTAAACCATATAGGCCAATAGATAGAATTTAATTTATTTGATTATGTTTTGCCTAAGTTTAAATAAACCATCTTTGGCATTTAAGCGGAATATAATCCTTCATATTTATTAGACAGGGGACATAAGTCACGACTGCCAATGTCGTACTGACATTTTATATAGCACAAGAGCTTGTTCCCAAGGACTCTTGATGGCACAGGGCCTTATCACTAGGGAAAAATCCAAAACATAATCGATGATTCCTTTGGATCGGAAAATTTCATAGTTCATTGTCTTGACAAGAATTTATGAAATAAAAACTATCTTTTCATGTATACACCTTTTCCCGTAGGTATACATCCCAAATGGATGTTTTGATGCGTACATCATTTTCGACGTCTACCAGCCAAGATTCCTATTGATCATTTATGCTAACTAAGGGATTTAGAAACTTCCTATTATAAGGATGACAAGTGTGATTTTATCGCATCACGGTTGTCGGGAGTGTTAACACATTTTCAGATGTTAACAAGGATCTGAATCTCTTTTTAAACAGATTTTACCATCTTAGCTAGGTCTCCAATGACATTCAAGCTAGGTCAAACCTTTTAAGATTCTCTTTTAATAATTATACTGGCAGGAAAGGAATGATATTTATTTTTATTCAGGATTTTTATTAATATTATCCTGGATTTAATAAAAATATAACTATAGTACAAAACGTCAAGTCACAAGGACAAGTTTAATTTATAAGCCATGATTTCAGAGAATCAAAGCATGAAGGTATATCAGCACAACAGGCCTAGTCACAAGGACATTTATGAATTATAAGCTATGATTTCAGAGAATCAAAGCATGTAGGTTTGAACATAGTTCATTACCTTTCTCAGACAGGGAGTCATCGCTACCACTGTCGTTGTCGTAATTGACGATACAATATGGCCCGTAGGCAAATCAATTAACATTACAAAACGATGTTTTAAGAAAATATTAATCATCACACTGATGATAGTAGTCATGATAGTATTGATCATATTGACTATGAGGCTTGGGCATAGCCCACCACCTTAGACAGGAACCATAATGGTTACTACTGTCATTGTTGTATTGACAATATTATAAAGTATAGCCCGTAGGAACTTCATCACTAAGGATGTTGATAATATGATCATCATATTGATGATATTAGTCATGATCACATTGATCATACAGACTAATAGGCTTGAGCATAGCTCACCACCATAGACAAGGAATCATAAAGATCAAATGTCAATGTCTCAAATGGACAATACCTTATAGCCCGTAGGCATTTCCCTTCAAAGGGATGGTTATAATATGATCATCTTATAGGATGATATAAGTCATGATTTCTAAATCAATAGACTAGATAAGAAAATTGGAAGAATCCAATATAAGAACGACTGTTGTGATTTTCTCAAATCACATCTGTCAAGAGTGCTAACACGTTCTAGGTGTTAACAAGGATTTGAATCTCTTGAATAGGTCCTACCATCTTGGCCTCGTCATATAGGCTAGGTTTACCTTTAAGATTCGTTTTTAATAATAAACGCAGAACAATCCTAACTCAGGATGTTAATAAGGATCTGAACCTAGTTGAGGAACTACCATCTTTGCCCTGTCTCAAAATAATGCGTGGCTAGGTCTTGTCCTTTTTAGATTTTGCCATTTTATATAAAGGTAGATCTTATAAAAGGAATGTTTGAATGAAAATTTAAAGTTAATTATTCCACTATAAAATAAAAAAATACAGATGTGCCCTAGACGGGACTTGAAAGGAATAATGTTGTCCTCGAAGGAACTGAAAGGTAATTATGTCCTTATAAGGACTATTAAGGAAACGATTTTTAGCAAACGGAGTTTCTTCTTCTTTTTATTTCTGAATGCTTTCTCCTTGGTTGCATGTTTCGTCCTAGCCGCTGTACGAAGGTCAGCAAATTAAGGCTCCGGGTGTGGAGAATTATTATTACGGCTTCTTCGCTTAGCGACGTATCCAAAATATAAAAATTTGGAAGCAGAATTTCCAGATAAGGATTGAGAATATTCCTATGTTAAGTCTAGACTCAGAAGGTCAAGGAATGTGCTAATGTGTCATTGAGATTAAACACAAAAAGCTAGTGTTTAATTCACTCAATGTTGGCTCTGATACCAACCTGTCACACCCCGATATTTCCACACTTTACCGGTGGGCCCGGTAGGGGAGTAATGTGACGTGGTTGGTAACATCATAGTCAAACAACACAATATTTAAATGCACAGCGGAAGCAAAAGATAAATATATTACAATCCGAATATAAAGTAATATCCAAGTATTACAAACGGAACGTAAAGGATCCACAGGCGGATCTTAAAACAACAAAAGAAATTTTCAGACTAATGGCTTATGTGGAGGAGTTGCAAAGTCCTCATCTAACAAGTCCTGAGCAGCTTCCAGCCTATTACGTACTTGTACCTGTCACTTAGACTTTGGAAAATACGTCAGTTTTCACTGGTAAATACACTCAACTGACTCATTTGAAAAGAGTTTGTAAATTGGTTTGAATGCACTTCGGCACAAAATATGTTGACACATTTATTAAAATGCACAAGGCAAAATTAATCTTTTATACTTGGGACAAACTATATCTCATGTTATCAGTTTTACATAACTTGCTCTACATACGGGGCCCGGTTCTATGTCGGTTCAAGATTAACCGACACACCACTATTCCCTTATTGGGTATAATTAATTAATAAACATATGGCATCTGTCAGGTGTATGCCTACACCCCGTGCTTAGGTCGTGGCCATTGCATTTAATGAGTCAAGGATATCCAGGATACGGTAGCATTAACCCCCAATGTTTCAGTCAACCAATACGAATTAAAAACAGGTTATTTGGATTTCCCGACTCATTGGTCTTCGAATCCCATACCTGACCATGCGGTAATTATATTACCGTATCCCAAGCCCGTAATAGGGAAAATAAGTTAAGAGTATTTACCTGAGCTAGCTCCTGTCTTAAATAGCAAGAATTATAATACTCAGCCGTATTTACTTAAGTAAGCGTAGGTACAATTTACCGGAAGGCTCTAGTCTGGAATGATGGTATAAATAACCAATTAGAATACTAACGGGTCTTTAATTAAGCCTAAACTTAGACCGGTTAGTTTTAAGAAAATATACGGTTCAAACGCATGATAAAGCGAAGACCGGAATAGAATGTGATTTAGACCCGACAAGTTTGAAGACTTGTATAATATGGGTAATCTAAACACATTCTGGATTTTGAGATAAAACCGATAAGGTTTGACCCGTGTCGGCTAATTTGTATAAACTAGTTACATAAACCGAACCGAACGCGCATGAAGCGTAACGGGTAACCATAAGAGTCCTAAACAGGTTTCCTAAGTTAACATGCCTTAAATATGTTGTGATATCAGTAGGATACCTTCCATTATGCCCAAAACGTGTTTAATCTCATATTAAGCCTCTTAGGGGTATTTTGGTCATTTTAAAGATTATAAAAGGGATCAATTAAGCTTCTGTGATCCGGGTCTGAATAAATCAGTAAAATAGTTTATTTTAACTTGGTATATCAGTTGGTGTTAAGTCCTACGTGGCAAAATGGTTTTAAACCCTTACTATGCGCTTAATACGCGTATAACGCCATTTTAAGCGATTTACGGGTTAAAATAGTATTCTGAGTTTCCAGGTCAGTTTACAAGGTTCAAAACACTTCATTTATTATTTATCAGTAGCAATTGGATTGGTAGCAAAAGGACTTGTAAAACTCATTTTATGGCCGAAAAGGGTATAATCGGTATTTACCGAATCAAGGTACTAATCCTAGCTTATGATCAGTTTAAAAATAATTAAAAATCTTCAAAAATCCCAAAATATTATATTACATCAGTGGGTAAAAGGTTTGGTGTCAAAAATGGGGTTTAGATAGGCTTTACGCTAATGACGCCGTTTAATTAATAAAAGTGTTTATAATTACGTCATTAAGCATAACTCCTAATCTAGACTTCCGATTGACGTGAAAATTTACTGACATGTTCAATAATTAGTAACAAAGACTTTTGTACTTTTACATCTTCAAAAATCTCGTTTTATGAACATAAGGGCAATATGGTCAACATTTGGCAATTTAACGGAAACATGCAACAAATTGGACAATCAAGGTAACAACCACAGAGGTTTATACTAACATGTTACAAGGTCCTAATGGAACTTTAAGGCATGTCTAAACCTATCAAAACCGGGTCAGAATCGAGGTCAAAGCAGAAAGTCAAACTATGCGACTTTGGGCTCCGAATCGATTCAAAACAGAGAGTTGTCGAATCAAACAAGCTTAGACAAGTTATTATACTTATTTTCAAGTTATATGAATGATAAAACAGATTACACGCCTTCTGTATCGTTAATTATGCGTTTAATGGTTCTGTTGACTTTTTCGGAAGAAGTTTGACTCAACAAACGACATAGTTAGAACGGTTATCAGTGGGTGCCCTTTTAGGGGTTAATTGCCCACCTAATTACCAACTTATAACAACTTTCGTTTCGACAAAACCCTGGACCGTTTGTGATTTATCGCTAAGTCAAACCGTAATTACGACGGTTTGACTTCTAGGCTATAAACTAATCAAGACTTAATTAAGAAGGGTCAAGGGTACTTACACGTGTCTAATGATGATTAGGAAGGTCTTGGGATCTGCTTTTATGCTCCAGAAATGATCAGGAAGTGAATGCAAGAATGTTTGCAACTTATGAACTTTATATAAGAACTTTGATCTTCATAGATTGTTGCCATGCAAGGCTACCAATGCTCAAGGATGAATACATGTGTCCCCTATAGCCTCAAAACCATGATAGGAAGCCCATTGTATTGCAACAAGTCGATTTAAGTCGGTTAACAGCCCAAAACAGCCACCTGTGGGTTTTTCTGTCGCTGGGCACTGCTTGCGCACCATAACAAATATTTGTTGCGGTGCGCAAGCCTTCATCAAGCTTGTCATTTTTGCATTTTTGGTCCCTAGTCCCCCGAAACATCGCTTTCTCATTGTTTCTTGCATTTTGAGGCTTTAGTATTGACATATGGGGGCTTTAAAACTTATACCCACTTTGTGAAGTCCTCGGCCACTTCGGGTTTACCCGAAAAACCCTAAATTTCAACGTTGACGTTTCTAACCCCTCGCACACGAATTTCATCATAACTTTCTCATACGATAACGAAACTTGGTGATATTTTTATGGTGCAATCTAGTGAGCATAATTAATCGTTACAAGACTTCGGATTTGCTAAAAGGTCACTCAGAGGTATATCTTAACATGTTGACACATTTAACCCCTGTAGTTTGTAATCTCTCACTTTCTTTCACAATTCGTTTCGTATGATCCATGATCCATTCGTTTAAGGTTATTAACATCATGTAGGGTTATTGTAAAGTATATTTATTCATAGTTGACATTTTGAACCCTTATCTTTACATAGTTTCATTGTTTGTCAACTTTAGTCCCTCGAAAGTATTCTTTCACACGTTCAAAAGTTATGACACGTGTCAACACATTATAGGACGTAAATTTTCGAGGTGTTACAGATGTCCTATTCGATCTGATTTATCCACCTATTTATAGCTAGCAAACGAAAACAAAATCTCCTATAAGTATGGGATGCCTTCGAATATTCTCTAGTAGCCGTTGGAGACCAGGTAAAGCGGGTTCAACATCTTCCTTTGAATGACTTAGACCGAGTCTTCCGGGGAAAGGGTCCTCATGAACGTTACCAGCTTGGACTCGTACTCCTGCACATAATCCGTTAGTAATCCTCAGGATACCATTCAGGATGTTACCAATATCCTGAATCAGCATCCCGGACATGAACATATATCATACAAGCAAGATATAATTTAAGATATTATCCAGGATATGAGCTCAGAATTTCACCCATAACAGGTATAATGATAGTTTTCATCGTTTATGTTAATCTCTATAATTTTTAAGTTATTTTGTTTTGTTTTTTGGCAAATCTAACTATGATATTTTTTGAAATTTGAAAATCTTTGTTTTTTTACTAATAAATTTTGAATTGTATTAATATGTATTAATAATTCTTTTGTTTTGGTTTATTATTTCTATTTTTCTTTTTTCATGATTAACTAATAAATTTTATATTGTGTTAATTTTGAATCCATTAAAGATTATGTAAATTTTTAGTGTGTGATATGTTTTTACGGAATATTGATTGTGTTTCTAAAAATAAATAGGTTTTAATTTTTTTTGAAACCGTTCCTTTTTAATTATTTGTTTTAGAAGTTTCTCTCGATATTATAAGTTTGTTTCTATAAATAGTTTACCATTTTAATTTTCAACAAGCCTTCATATTTAATTTCCAGATATGGATCAGAGTAACAAGAGTCCTTCAAAGCTTATTGAGAAAGATGACCCATTATTTTTGGTATGTTTATTTGTTTTCTAATTAGTAATCAAATTTTAAGTAAACTAATGTTTATGTTTTTTTTTTTTTTTTTTGTCTTAAACTCATAGCAAATACCTAATGACTATGCTTCATTGATGTGGGGAGAGCAACCACCTTACATAGAATCTGTTAAGATTGTTGATGGCAACAAGTTATGGTTTGTAAGACTGAAAAAAACTGATTTGGGCCCTGTACTTGGTGATGGCTTCACCAAAGTTGTTCGGGATAGTTGTATAAGAAAAAATGACTATCTTATGTTTCAGTCCTTTGGACCATCATCATTCTTTCTTTCGGTGTTTAAATTATTTGTTCATGAAAAAATGGTTTATATCCAAAATCGCACCTGAGGAAGATGTTATTGTAAGTAGTATATATTATACAATCAGTATGTTGAATAATTTTTTCTTTCTGTATATTGGTTTTTTAATTTTTAATTATCACTACCTTTGCAGGTCATGGCTGATGAATTTTGGAGGCAATTTTATGGGAAAATTTCAAAGGTGGTCAATCAATCCTTTATTTAGTAGATAGATTTTATAACGTTAAGATGGACGGATTAACTGACAGCTGTGTTTTTACTCATGGATGTTCTGAGATGGTAAATTTAACCCTTTATTTAGGAAAAATTTCAAAGGTGGTCAATCAACCCTTTTTTAGGTTTCATTGTTTATGCTGATGTATATAATTTTGTAATATATATATATATATATATTGCAAATCTAACTATGATATTTTTTAAAATTTGAATATTTGGGTTGTTTCTAATAAATTTTGTACTGTTTTAATATGTATTAATTACAATCCATCAAAGATTTCGTTATTTCCTTAAATTTTAGTATTATATGGTTTTCCTAAATTAAGGTATCTCTTTTCTATAAATAAATGGTGGAGCAATTTTGCTTGGCAATGTTAGACTTTCCTAATAAGTTTGCTTAATTTACGGGATTGGATGTTAGTGATTTGATTTTCAGAATTTAAATTTTAAATTTTAAATTTTGAAGTCAATCATTATTTTAAATTTAAATTTTGAAGTCAATCATTATTGTAAATCTTCCAATTTTTTTTTTGTTGTTCAAGATGTTTAATTCGGTTAGAATTAAAAGGGTTTGGAAATAAAAGGTTTGGAGTTTAGGTTTTCAGTTTAGATATACGTTAATTAAAAGATTCTACCTTTTTTTTGCAATAGGTGTTTTGCTTTCTTTAAAGTAAATCCTTCAGTTGAGGTATCACTTGGATATAAATCTTTCATCTATTTTTTTATCTTTCTTGAAAGCAAATGGGATGTTGTAACCGGACTTTTGTTTGTTTCTTTTGTATCAGTCAGGTATTTTTTTATTTGTTTATTATTTTTTTATTCTTTTTTGCAAGTGAACATGACCAGAGGCAAACTAATAGTGTTTCAGTAAGCTTATAAATTTTCCATAGAGAAGAAACGAAGGGAGAAGCATTCTTAGAGGTATGCTTATGAACACCGTTTGATTCTTGGTCATATGTATCACTCTTGGCTTTAGGACACTTCTGTTATCGTCTCGAGAAAAGACAAAAAGTATATATTCAAACAATATTCAATTATAAAAACATTATTGAACAATTTATAACGTTAATAAACAATGTGTTTTTTCAGCATTTGGTTGGCATTTTGTGCATAAAGATTGATTATTATTATTAGTTTTTTACTTAATGGTGTGGCTAGGGTGATTTACTAATCAAGTGGTGGCTCAAGTGGATGATTCTACCATGTTTGCTAGGTACGTGTCAAGATTTATGGGTAGTTTAATATATTGTTTGATTCGAGTTATAAAGCGAAAGGTATGGTTTATTAGGTTTATTTTGAGTTTTGATCTTTCTCCCACTTTATTCAATTGGATATTTTAAACTTTGCTATCTGAGCTTTATTTGGACCCAGTGACTTGAGATTTTGGGTTTTTAGGTCCGCTGGGTTACATGGGGGATTACATTTGAGCTTTCGGTGAAATATGGTTTAAATCAAGATGATAGAACCTACCATAAAGATAAAAAAATTTATAAATACCTCCTCGCGTATGTGATGCGTGCGTGTTCACCCCTGGTCTCCGTCTCTCGCCTCGGTTCCAAGGACCCTATTTCAGTATGCAGTTTTCTGATCTGATCGGAGGTGCAATTACCGACCAGATCGAGTGTCCATGTAAGCAATCTCCATCTTAGCTCATTAACTCCATCTGATCTGAAATTTTAGGATTTTGGTGATGTTTAACGATTCAATGTGTATTGTTTCTTTGCTCTTTATTTGCCAAGTTTGATTCATGTTTTGAGGATTTGTGTTTTAATAGCTGCTGACAGCATACATTGATCTATTTCAGGTATGGGAATGGATCATAACATGTTGAGAGTTCGTCTTCGTGAAGCAGGATTTGATGAAGAATCGATTAAACGAAGGGATAATGGTTCATTAATCGCTCATATTGCTAAACTTGAAGCTCAGGTTGTTATTCTTTTCCACATTGTTGATAACTGTATGGTTTTGTTAATTGGATTCAATTGTTAGGACTGATGACCAATTTTTTTACTTGCCAAAGATTTTATTTTTAAGCAACATACTGACTAATTAGCTCCTAAAAATGTTGACTGGAGGTGGAGATGGTCAAATGAATGATTTAGTTTGCTGCTATTATCATTGGAACCGCGATTGGTTTAAACGTGGTAAATGGAGTTAGTTGAGCCAGTCCTCAGAGTGTTGCCATAACCGAAAGGTAACCTCAAACAGGTACGTTTTATAATTTTTTATGATATTTTTTAGTTGTGAATGTTTCAAATTTTGAAGAAATTGATTGGTAGAATTGATTGATTTACTTCAAATGCTACTCAATTAAGAGCATTAAAAGTCTGACCCAAATTAAGCAGACAACTATTTTTTTTTTTTTTTTTTTTTGCAGATTACTTTTTTGGTTGTGAAGATCGTGTGATTTTGGAATAAGAAGTCTGGGCTGAGATTCGTTTCATTTGAGTCTCTCGACTGCGGCTTCTTCTGAGGTTCGTTTCGATTGTAATGGGTACATGCTAATGACGAATTTGTGATAAAATTGTTAGGGTTCTATGATGTTTGGTTGAGAGTTTGGATTTGGGCGCACAAATATTTTTATCAAGAAGATTTTACCGTTTTATACCTTCATGGTGTCCCTTTGTTTAGGATATTTTATGTAGTATTATATTTTAGAATAAAAAAGAAATTACAAACAACAAATAGTGGTTGGATGCAACTTGGTCGATTTCATTTGGGTTTGATTAAGTTTTTTTCTTGACCTACTTCAGTGGTATTCATTCTTGATTTATGTATGAGTTTCTTTATTTGTTTATAAAATCCTAATCTTCTTCATGAAACAAATTGCTAAGGTTCTACTAAATCCAAACATGTATTTTTTGGTGATGTTTTTTGTTGTAGCTGATGTGGGTGGGGCAAGGCTCTGTGGCTTGGTTATAACTCCGTCGTTCCACCGCGTCAAGAGGTAGTCGTTTTCACGCGGTCACGGATTTGCAAATGAGTGGGATTTGCCATCTCCGGCGTTACTTGCAGATTCGTCACACACGTACATACACTGCGTTTCTCTCTGTTATTCTGATCTTAATCGCCGCCTCCCTGTTATTTTGCTCTTAATCGCAAAGGTATGTTTAGAACCATTAAACCTTTTCTGTTACTTTGGATATTTAGATTTTTGATGTGGGCGTGAATGTGTACATTATGTAGGTAGCTCCAATCGATGAGTAGCAGGCCAAAATAATCTTTGCAAGTCTCCTTTTCCTCAACATATTTAGCATATTATAGATTTGCTTATGTTCTATCAATGTTAGGTTAAAAAAATAAGAGTTGCTGTCCATTTAGCGGGTCAATTTATGTTTTATTTTGATATGGTTGTATGCGTGTGGCGGATATTTCGGATTTCAACATTTTGCGACTTATATGCCTATTATAAATAACTTATTTGTAATCTGTGATTTATTTTCTTTTTCACTGGTATCACGGAATTCGGATTCTTGAAGTCATGCATTATTTGTGGAATTTAAGCTATTTAGTTGATTTATGTTTGCGTTTTTTTTGTGAGAGAAGTCAAATGATTTTGTTACTTTTCTTCATCTGATAGTGCGGTTTTGTGATAGGACTACAAGTTGCCCCTTTCATTAATCTTAGTGTTAGTGTTAGTGTATAAGTAAATGATTCCAAACTGCTTGAAATTTCCACAGGTCCCAAATTGTCACTCATAAGAAAATTATTCATGTAATTGATTCCAAACTGCTTGAATAATCCGTTATACTAAAAAAAATATACATTATTAATATACATTCTTGCTTTTGTATGTTTTTATGGCTCTTTACAACAAGAAAAAGTTTAAGAAACCGAATTAAAAATTTATGGTGAGGAAAATGGAAAGATGATACTTTAGATGTTAAAAGTGTTATTTTATACTTTTATTTGTTGTAAATTAAATTTTCCTCCACGGAAAGTTTCCGGGTTATAACCTAGTCTTATTATATATCACAAAAAAAATACACTTCTTATGGTATTGTATTATGCAAAAGGAGATTTCACGATGTCAAAATCATTCAATCAACATCGTTAATTGACGAATTTGTTGTTACGTAATTTAGCAGTATAGAGCATTTGCATAATTTCTTCATGGAAACTTTGCATGCGTTCCATCGTTTATTCACCGGCCATTATTTAAGTTGTAAAAAAAGCAACAATAGACAAGTAAACATCGAATCTATACATATTTTTTTCTGATCTTAGACAAGATTGGCTTAACCTCTTTTTTTTATCCTAACATGTGGGAATATGATGACACACATTTTTTGTATATGATTTCTAAAAGGCACAGAACCACACAACTCCATTTGAAAATTCAACAGTTAGAGAATTACGGGTGTTGTCATTTGAGAGGAAGAATTGAATGCGAATCGGACATAGTCAAGCCCTAAAGAATTGGGGGCACCAAACTTCAGCATATATTTTGTTATAGTCGAGCTGCCCCTACCTTAGATGCCAGGGAGAAACTTTTGCGCACCCAACTCTGAATTTGTAAAAGTTGGGTGTTCATTAATTATAAGTCTGCATTATGGTTTGATTATAAATAGAACAACTTTTGGGCTCAAGTGAGTCATTTATCTAAATCGGTCTGCACGGCTTGTTTAAATAACGGGTTATACATTTCAACTTGTCGTTAACGGGTCAAACAAGTCAACCTACGCATGACAACTCAAACTTAAATTATCACCCCTGCTTTTAAAGCCTCTATATACCCTTGTTACTATCAGCTATGTGATCTCCTAGAAATAACATTAGTAAGTCAAAAGTGTACGGTCACACAAACCATCCATTCATTAAAAAGAACATCATGCCAACTGAATAATGTTTGGTACATTTTCATTTGCTACAACAGCCCAACAAAAGAGAAACCAAGACTGTGTCCAGCTAAACAAAGAAAACCCTAGCAAAATCACAGCCCGGCAATTGGCCCCACCGGTTATTGTCGGATCGGGTATCGATTAACATTCACGAACATAGGATGAACAACTGTGAGTTTGAATATGCACAAAATATGTGCAGGGACTCGTCTGGTGAAACATAGACAAAGAAAATATACAATGTAAACTTCTAATTTCACACATACAAATAAAGACATCGGTGGGTATTTATACCCTTACAATACGACAGTTATTTAACCCAACACAGTCCATTTCAGCTTATTATCTATCAGCTTACTATTGTATTACTGTTTAAAATTGTAAAAAATGTCAATAAAAAGACATAAAAGTGTTTGTGGGTCAACTCAACACAGTCCATTTCAGCACACTCAAAAAACAACAAATGTGAATAATAAGAAAAGGGTATTTAGATGATTGTGTGTATTAAAAGTAAACTCTTGAATACATTCACCTATTTCACCCATGCATATTTTATCTCTTCTTATGATTTGAGTAATTTAAGATAAAACTCAACGTAAATATATTCATTCATAACTAAATTGGTCTAGAAACTTCAAATGGTGACCAACTTCTTATATGCAAATTGCAAGAAATGCGTGACCAAGTTAATATATTTCATAACTTGAATCTTCAACAAGAGTACCCAAATCAATTGCGATTTCACCACTGCTGATTTGCTATAGAAAGTAAGATAAAAACTCACACAAACCTTTTATCAAACAGTTGGTGTGCATTCACCCATTCATCTTTTATCCCTTCTTTTAATTTGAGTCAATTAAGAATGCATAAAACGTGTGACCAAGTTCATATTATTCATAACTTGTTTGTTCAACAACAATACCCAAATTAACTGTGATTACACCAATGCTGATTTGCTATAGAAAGTAAGGTAAAAATTCACACGTACGTTTTATCAAACAGGTGGTGTGCATCCATTCCATTCTTTACAATACAGCTCAACAACTACAAAATTAGAATATCTGTATATGATATGACTTCTCCGAATCGGGGAGTACTTCCAGATTATCCCGTCCGTTTTCCTGTAACATGAAATTAATACTCTGTCTAATGCATTCAAAAGGAGACTGTTGTGGCCTAGGTAGTTATTTTAGAAATTAATCATCGTTGAATATAAAACGTAGAAGTAACAAGTTTCATATATCAAATCACTGAGAAACTCAGATGTTTAACGAGTAATAACCCAGATACGAATATACACAAAAATGCAGAATGTTTGTGTGCTAGATGCACACCACATGTTATTTGTTTTACTAATGTATCATTTTCTAAGAATTTAAACAATAACGTATGTAAGTTTATTAGTCTAAAACCTAATTTGATCTTTTGTTGGCTAAACAGAGTTGCTGCAGAAACATAAGTGACATGAAATCTAAAAACAATCAGTTCGATGTAAAGATTATGTAATTAACTCTTACGTGGATTATTGAGAATGAGTTCCAACATAAGCTAACTAGTTCTATACCCGTCCGGTGGACGGGTATGTTAATGGTATAATAACACGAGTATTTAAACAAAAACATTATTTGTCAAAATGACATTAAGTGTTTTATATTTGTCCCAACTGAAAACACATTAAACCCCATATTTGAAGCAATCAATAATCTCAAAGCATAACTCACTTTGTTCCACCAACAAAAGTGTCACTGCTTTGTGAAGGCAACATTGACACTATGAATTTGAACTACAAACCACCAAAATTAAAGTACCACGGGAGTACTTGAATTGTATATAATATAATGAAATGTTATCTCCAATACACATGTCATGAACAACATGCATAAACACTTACACAATTGTCTCACTGATTTGTGAGGACAACAGTATATAGCGTTGTGCCACCTAGTCCCCTTGGCTGGAACCTCGCTCATGTGAAAAGTACCCACCTTTCTATGGCTTAGAACAAAGCCATTAAAGAAATAAGTTATTTTTATAACTCATTCATGTGAAGAGTGCCCACCTTTCTTGCGGTTGCATAATACTTGTCAATTAATTCCCTCAGCAAACGTGAACCATTCTTTGATTAAATAGCATAACTCAGCTCTCGCAAAACCAGTGCCTGATATCTCAGCGCCAAGCAACTCTGAAAATAAAGATGTGAGAAAAACAATGTAATTAGGATTTTGATTCATAAACTAAAAGCATGAAATCATGAGCGAATATTAAGAACCATATTGAATAAATATCTTTGTCTGATTCAGCGACGACTCGATGAGCATACGCAACCCGCTTTACCAGACTCGACTTAGTTTTCTCTATCGTTCGGTTCGACACTTCCTCTGTACGAGCAAGAATGTAACCAAAATAGGAAGTCTAGTAATTAAGATATATCCATGGGTAGTATATGCCATTCCAAAAAAATTTGTAACTAAAAAATAATAGCTTAAAGTTATGAACTGATGATTTATCAATAAATGCCATCCTATATTCATTTCCTGGCAAGGATGTTGGAACTCGTGGGAAGTTTTGATCACCATAAGAATATGAGCCCACTCAACTGGATATTTTGATGTATCCCTATACAATAATAAAGAAGCATGTAAAATTACTAATAAAATTTTAGGTTAATCACGCGAATAGGTGATAATAATAATAGATACTTGCCTTATTTTTACAAGAGGATACTCTTGTCCCAAGCATATCATGATCCAAACCATGTCCTACAAGAATCCCTTCCCAGCTCTTGTCGGATCTTCCATATCGGTTTTTCATTGCATAAAAAATTTAGAATTTTCCTTTGAACATCTTGAGATATTCTGGTCTAATTCCTGTGCTCTCATACCTGGAAAATAAACTTTTGTATGCTTACTTGAGGAACTTTGTAGCAGTTACATAATCGTATTTGCCCTCAAATTATAGGAAAAGATAGCATATAGGAGATACCTGTTGTTTGTAACAGGAAGTTGTGGCTTGACATAAGAATGAAAGTGTATGTTTTCATATTTATCCTTACACAAAGATCTAAAGTATCAATGTACCATCACTACCACCGCCAACCATTTTGATGGAAACCATCTTGTTTTCTCATTTTCAATTCTCAGGTCATCAACTACAAGAAAATGAACCTAATGCAACCCCGATAAAAAGTTGCATTAGGCCTTCTAAAGGTTGCATTAGGCCTAATGCAACCTTTTATCTGGGGCTGCATTAGAAGCAGTTGCATTAGATCTAATGCAACCTTTTTAAGACCAAATGCAACCTTTTTTAAAGTGTTGCATTTACTAGTCAAATGCAACCTTTTTAGTATGCAACCTTTTTTACATTCTAATGCAACTTTTTTTGGATTTTAATTAAAAAAATGCAACATTTTCTACACTCAAATGCAACTTTTTCTATAAAAATACAACCTTTTTCTAGGCCTAATGCAACTGTTATTGTTTTTTAATAGAAAAAATGCAACCTTTTTTATAGCACAAGCAACATTTTTTTTCACACAAAAGCAACCTTACAACATAAGTTCAATTGCTATTAATTGATATAAATTCAATAGTAATTACACAGAAACAATAATAACAAAGATATCATTGATAGTCAAAGTGTGTACTTCAACATGTTTGTTGAAACTTAAATAACTAGTCAATTACAATAATAAAAAAGTGAAAACATTCTACTCATCTCGATCTCCAACTACTTGTTTCATAACCTTCCGCATCATAGCTTCCAAGTTGTGTCGCTTGCTGGCAAACTCTTTTCGCATGGTTTGAAGCTCGGCTTTTTTTCTATAATGATCATTTTCAATCCTTTTGTGCATTTCCAGCAACTAGCTTTCCTCAACTTCAACATGTAAATTAGTTGAAATAAGCCTTATAAAATTAATAACTTGATAAATAAAATAATTGCCTAGCGAAACATAATGCATAATGCAGAGACACAAAAATATATTTTAAGCATACCATTCCACCACTACCTCCAAGTTTAACAGGCATGTGGTAATCTCTGTTTCCATCAAGCTCTACTAGTGTGACTTCCTACATAATACAAGAATTTTGGTAAACGTTCTTACTTCCAACCATATCCTCTGCCCAAATAAACAAGTGTTCTACCAAAAATAACAATGAAAAGATTGAATGCCTGAAGTTACAGTCTACACATTTTCTGAACGTACAGTCCTCATTTCTAAACCTCAAAAAGACTACTAGAATAAATTTTTAGAAGGATGCCACACAAAATAACTGGTCATGGTCTCTTATTACCCCAAGACATCAATATATATGTATTGTAATTTGCATGAAGAAACAAAAACATGACCTGATAGCCCACACTAGCAGATGTAACAGCATTGGGCCTAGCCACATAAGATCTTATCCTCGTGTCTAAACATCCAACAACATCATCATCTGCTAAAAAAATAACAGAAAAAACAAAGATATATTAACTACATATTGAGCAAAACGCAATTTCATTTGAGGTCAAGCTCACCTTCCTGAGACTACCTTTAGTGCCGGAGATTGTTGTTAAGAGAAGATAGAAAGTGTCCTTTTTGCCAGCTCTAATTACCAATGATCATTGTAAGAAAGATGGAGAATGTAAATGTACCTTCATCAAGTGCTCAAGTTTCCCAGATTGATGGCTGAAGCAATACAGGTGCCTGCCGATTGTTTCCAAGTGTAAGATTAAAGAAAAACGATAATCGGGAACATAATATGAACTCTTAAGACGTGAATGTTTTGCCGTGCTGTTCACAAATGCAGTGCAGAATAATAACCATATCCAGTGAATCCCACAAATCACAAAGCTATCAGTAGGGTCAAAAAAAAATTAATTATTAAAAAAACAAAAAAAGGCAAAGGGTCTACTGTAACTCAGGGTTTGAGCAAATACCTATCTTCACCAATCAATATATCCATTCTCCTTTAGGTGATACAAGCTGCAACAAAATCTCCACCCTCCTTTTTACCAGATGAGAAACTTCTCACAACCTGCATTAATATGATGATACTTCTAGTATTCTGAAAGGGTAAAAATAATGATATGAAATTTAGAATGATACATATGAAGGCGCCTTTCTCTGATAAATAAGTTGTGTGTAAATGAATAAACCACAAAAGATGCTTACTTTAATCTTTCCATCTTGGGATCCAGAAGCAAGCATCTCTGAATCTCTACTAAAGTCAATGCACAATCAGATGACAAAGTACAGGATGATGACTCAGACATTAGAAAAGAAATTATTAAAATTAAAACTAACAAGAACTCACTTCTGCTTGGTATTGAAGATCTTTTTTAAGCTTCCCACTTATATGATCCCAAACCTGATATTAACAGTAATGCAGCAATTAAATATCATCAATAACCAACACAGAAGGGTTATTTAACCAGATAAACCTCAATAAACCCATCAACAGAGCAAGAAACAAGAAACTGTTCACCGGTGAGAACCGACCGTTTTCAGGGTGACTTTTCTTTCCAAACTGCAACACAATTATTAAATACCATTAGAAAAATAATGAAACTTTTGTTGAAAATATAACTAGTTCTTTCATCTAGCTTCATATATTAGAAAAATTTGTCCACTAATACCATCTAATCGTCCATAATGATCTAAACTTTAATAGTTAACTGATTTCTAACATTTTAAAATATATGTAACCCATTTGGATAAGATAAACTTTGTGTTAAATTCCATACACGGACATGCTTATTTGATTACCAATATTGATATTAATGTAAGTGATACGTGGGTAAGAATAAAGCACAAAATCATAATAGGATTTAACGCGACGAAATGAATATACAGCAAATCACCTTTATAGTATGACCAAGAGTTGTTGGGTACTTATCATCTACATCTTGTTTCATAGCAGCCGTTCCTCGAAAGAGATCAAACTGTGTTCCAGGTGGAAGTAACCCTGAGATCAAATTATTATAAATTTATAACCAATATGACTTTATCGTAGCAAAAGAGTCAACATCTGTAAAACAATAAATTAAAGTGTAACCTTGGTGTTGTTGCCATTTCAAAGCTTGACCAATTAGAGCCATTAAACGTGATGGTGGAACCACAGAGACTTCTGCAGCAATAGCTGAGAAGAGCAAAAAATACATAGATATCAAATTGTATTCTATTAGGGGGGACGGGGCGCCCCGTGGTGGCCGTTTGGCCACGCGTGGAAGGCAATGAAACACCGCCGCCGGTGCCAAGTTTAACGCGTGGTTTTGAAAAAGCGTTGTATATTTGACGCGTGAAGAAGTTTAGGTAAATTGTTAGGTTGTGAGGGAAATTTTTGGGTGTGGTGAGTGATGGCATTTTCACTAAAATCCACCAATAGTGATGGAATAATGCTTGATGACATGGAGGAACTTGATTGGATGTTGTGAGTGATGAGTGTGTAGTGAGTGATGGACGCCCCTACCCCCTTAGAGGGGTAGGGGTGGTCATCACTCACAACTTCCAATCAAGTTGCTCCATGTTATCAAGCATTATTCCATCAATGGATTTTAGTGGAAATGTTCATCACTCACCACCACACCCAAAAATTTCCCTCACAACCAACAATTTCCCTCACCACCCAACACTTCTTCACGAGTGATAATTATGACGCGTTTTTATTTTGACGCGTGATAAACACTAGTGGTGGTGGTGTTTTGTTTTGTATAACCCGTTATATATCATCACAAGAAAGGGTGAAGATGTTAAAACCTTGAGCAATCTGTGTGCGCCGTTTCTCTTTCGTGGAGTCTTGATAAGCCTAGATAACAAAATAGGTACAATACGATATTACAACAGCACACTCGTTACAATTTAAACAAAATTAAATTTCCAAAATTTCAACCTCATGAGGATCAAAATAAGTTCGAACTAAGAGAAGCTCAAGTCTTAAGTATCTTTCTGGTTCTTCTTGTTTCATGACACTCGTTGCTTGAGTTTGCCTTGATATAGCACGAGCTGTATCCAACTCCCTCAGTTCAATCATTTCAAGAACAATCTAGAACAAAGTAATAACAGAATATACATTAGCACATGCCTCAACATATTACATGAATATAAAGGTAAACTATGTCCCTGCTCATATAAATCTTCAAGTGTCTTTCTTGGAAGCTTAAGTTGTGCCACTTGAGGCAATATTGCATCCCATCTACCACTGTTAATATCTGCTATAAATGTTTCAAGGCTGTCTACTGTTAATAAAACCAAGATGGCCTTAAATCCATTTGAAATCCTTCGCTGATTCACTCTAACACAAAGCTGCCCCAAAATTTACATTTACAACCAAATACAATAATTTAATCAAACCCTAAATGTAATTAAAGCAAGTTTGATGAAAGCGCAAAAAAATACTGCTAAAGGCTGTACCGCTGTAGTGAGGATTGAAACAACATGGAGTCGAGCAGTGATGACGGGTTGTTCGTGGGTCGTTTGTGGTGCAGTGGCGGTTCGTCGGTCACTCAACCGCACCTCATCAGCGGTGCAGTGGTGGGAATCGATAGGAGGAGACAACCGTCTGGAATAGGGATCATAATCGAGCGGATGAGAGGATCGATCCATGTTGAGGGCGAGAACACCGATTTTGGTGGGTGATGCGGGAGATCGAATTGTAAAATTGAGAATGAGAGGGAAATCTAAATTATTTGGGGGAACAGGGGAAACTAAAATAAAAGTAATTATCTAAACTTTTTTTTTTTTTTTGAATATAAGTAATTATATAAACTGATTTATAAATATATAATCCATTGTAAAAAATGAAAACCGTAGATGAAGATTTAAATGTAATGCTTATAAATATTTTGTATTTAGCTATTCTAAAACTAATATTTTTTATAAATAATTATAACTAGATTTCATACATTACTAATCAGTTTCATCAATAATTCATTATCATCTAAATCTAACTCATCCTCCACTACAACTAAATCCTAATAATCTTCCATTTGCCAGTACTAATTAGCATGTTTTCAAATTATACCGACTTCATGCCACCGATCTCCGTTAATCAAACATAATCGTTCAACAGCTAATCCAATTGAACACCATTCACCACTTACATCTACTAAATACAATAGATCACACAAATTGTATACAAAAAACTTTAAATATCAACAGGTTAAGCAACATTTACCTAAATTCGTGTGAATTTTCTTCGAGATTACCTTCAAATCGAGATGATTATGAGTATACTATACGAGAAGAAAAGTAAGGGACCGGAATCCTATGGCTATCTTCGGCGGCCGACCGTCCGATCACGTTGGCGGTTTGATCTAGATAATTATATAATGTATCATGCTGAGATGTGAAATAGCAATGAAGTAAATGTTTTTTTTTTTTTTTTTTTTTTTTGAATCCTCCCCCCCCCCCCCCCCCCCCCCCCCTCAAAAAACTTGGAGTACAACACCTCAATGCCTTAACTTCTAGATAATTTATATTATGTAAATGGTATTTTGAGTTTAGTTTTCAAAAGTTTCGTTTGTACAATTATATAAATTATATCTTATATATAAATATTGTTGACGAAAGATGATGAATAGTAACTATATTTTTATAATAATATATAGTTTTTGTTTTTCTTTTATTTAATATTATAATAATTTATTATTATGTTTACTTTTAATAACATATATTAAATTTTTTCCGTTTTTTAAAAACCATATATTTTCTATACCATTTTTTTAATAATTCTTTTTTTTTTCTTTTTTTAGAACATATATTAATTTACCTATTAACATGACTTTTATGTGAGAGTTGCATTTAAAATTTGTTAATGCAACTTTTTTTAACAAAAGTTGCAAATTTCAACTAAATTTGCAACCTTTCTAGAAAAAGGTTGCTATATTTAATAAAATTTGCAACCTTTTAACAAAAAGGTTGCAAATTCAATATAATTTTGCAACCATTTTTGAAAAAGGTTGCATTAAATCTTCTAATGCAACCTTTATGTTCAACAAAGTTGCATTAGAGTCAAATGCAACACATTTGAAAAAGGTTGCTAATAAAAAGTTGCATTAGGCCAATTTTCTAGTAGTGATCCATGTGTAAGCTAGCAACTCGATAAGCCTACAATGACATCCATACCAAATGTATCATTTTATTGACAGGTGGCAAGATGGGTGTGTTGGGTTCATGACCCGAACCACCTTTTTCCAGATAGATTAAAAAAAGTAAGCAGATAATTTGTTAATTATAATTATGTAACTGTTATCATTCCAATAATAATCTAAACAATTTAAGAAGGTTTATGCATTAAAAATACACTTAAGGCGACTTCAACCCTGCATTCAACCTGTTTCATATAAGCTAAAATTCTTTTTTTACTAGAATGAAAACTGTTTTTGTTGTTGTTTGCTTGGTTGAAACACTCCCTCCTCCACTTAACACACTCACTGCAAATTAAACACAATAAAGAACAAAAAAAAATGATGAGTTGAGAGTTTGATTGAATCATGTACCAATGCACAAACGTGATAAAATTGAATAAAGTGAACAAAACGAACATCAATTAATCAAGTTCGCACCTGGTAACTGATTGGAGATTAGGAGAGAAATCTGGAACGATCACGAATAGGATTCCTAGTCATTGGTGAATTCAGATTACAATATTTAGTCAAGAACAATTTCTGAAAATAATCACATTACAAAAAAATCAAGCAAAAACATCTCAGTTAATCAAATTCACACCTGGTAACTGCTTAGATCGATCCAATTTCACCACGAATACAAAGTGGAAACACGAGATTCTGAAGTGCACCAATCAAATTCTGAATGCATCCAGCGATTGATTTGCATAGGTTAGGAAGAAATCATGATTTTTTTGGGAAAGGTTGCAATAATGGAGATGTAGAGGATTGCAGGTTCTTCTAGTCCTATACCGAACAGGCGCTAAACTGCAAGAAAATAGGAGATAGATCGTGGCCTCTGTACTTCCTAGTTTGTAGGATGTTTAAGTCAAAGGGGAATCAAGAAACCGTAAATAACTTCCCCTTCTAGAAGTTTTTCATGAATTATAAGGGCTAGGATTTAATTTTAGCTTCATCCAATGGCTCATATTTCTTATTGTTCCCATTGACTTTAATGGGAACATAAGAATATATAATTTGAGTCAAGCTGTAATGGGAAATTCACGTACCTATTAAGTGCAAAATATCATGATAATCACGTACCTCCGTAGGCCTATAGCCCTTGAAACTGGGTATTAATACCCGAACTCATACCCGGTTATGCCCGATTATACCCTACCCGGGTACATAGGGTATGGTCTTTCTCCTTAATACCCGTACCCTAACCCTACCCGGTTCCTTTCTCAATACCCGATCATGCCTGGAACCGGCCGAAAAAAGAGGAAACCGAACCGAACAATTCATATTTCTATATATTTCTATCTTTTATACATCCAGTTCATATTTTATATCTTCATTTCGTATATTTATATTTCCATTCCATTTATTTATTTATTCATCCATTTCATGTATTTATACATCAATTTCATTTATTTCTAAACAAAAGTTTTAGCTCAAGTTTGGTTTTCACTATTAACCGAAACTAAACAAACAAACTAAAAACCGTCAATCTAGCATAATAAACTAAACTAGTTAACTAAAAACAAATTGATTAACAAAATAGATTAATTGATTACTTCGATTTCTTGAGGAATTGAACCAATCGAACCATGCACATTCTTGCAATGTATGTGTTTCCTACTGCATCACAGGGCACCCTTCTAGTTTTAGCATATTAAAGACACCCAACCATATTTTGTCTTGTTAATTACTTCAGGTCATCTCATTTTTATTTCAATGCGGTCACACTTTGACATTTATTTCAACAGTTTAATCATCGTCATACTCATTAAATCTCATTAATAACAAAGCCAAGATACGATCTGAGGAGGGTAAGATGTAGACAGCCTTACCTCTACCCGTAGGAATAGAGAGACTGCTTCCAGTGAGACCCCCGGCTCGAATCTCAACAGTTTAATTAAAAGATCAATATTGATTACTTTAAAAACTAACAGATTTATTTTGAAACTATAAAGCTATTATTAAAAAAGTTCTGTCACACCCTCAAATTCCACATGCGAAGTATTACCGCGAGGCGTGCGACTGCCCAGGAACCAGCCACTAATTATTTTGAACCGTTTGCGAATGTTATAATTTTTCCCAATTAACACGATTAGTTTCTATGTTTAGATATCCAAAAACACAATTTAGTTTAGCAACGGAAGTGTAAAGAAAACCCTTTACAATTTAAAACCACAAGTCCTTTAATTATACGTTAATATGAAACTTACAAACCACGCACTCCAGCCGATTGCAATGTCCGTCTGAAGCTGTAACGACCAACCTTCAAAGCATGCAGTAGGGTGTCAACATAAAGTTGGGGAGTTCACAGTTTTCAAGTTTTATTCCCAAAAACTTTTTTTTGTTTAATTAGTTAAGTTACTCATTTATATCATGCCATGGGGAGCTACCCCATATGTAAGTTACTAAACTGCGTCATACCGAATACTCTGCGATCTCATGTTTGTTTTGCCCTGTTTTGTCAATGTCTATCATCATTGACGGTTTGCCTGAGTCTATTAGTTCACGGCCAATCCTCTCCAGGCACGGCGTGAGGTGGGTGAGATCTAAATAGAGCTATCAACTAATAACCCGTTCGCCAGGCACCGGCGACTAATCGGTATCATAAGTAGGGATTTTCTTGATAGAGTTTCGTTTAGTACACTTGTTGCATCTAATATAAATAGTAATTAACTGAGCGTCCCACACAAGGGGAAAATGTTATCCGTATCCCACACAAGGAGATAATGTTACCCGTATCCTGCACAAGGAGATAATGTAGTTTGTATCCCACACAAGGAGATAGCATAGTTTGTATCCCACACAAGGAGATAGCGTTGTTTGTACCCCACACAAGGAGATAGCGTTTTTCGTTCCGTTTCCTAACCACCGGGAACACATGCTTTTAGTAAAAGTTGTGAACTCACATTTGCTTTGCTCGGTAGATAAAGCATTTGTCCTAATTTGTGTACCAAGTTGGGATAAGCCTTTTTACCTTGTTGGTGATGCCTCCAGATTGGTGGGTGAGCTCACGATGCATAGCTTCCGTTGCCAGATCATCAAGTACATCATCAATGTCGTAAGCCAGGTGTTGGAGACCACCGAGCCAGTTTTGAACAGCTTCATCAGTTATTTCCATCTGAGAAGCATTGTTAAGGAGAGACTGGATCTGGGTGAGTGTTCTCTCTAATTTCTTCAGCTCTGACTGGATTCCTTGGGACCGTCCAATTTTCTTCATAGCTTCAGAAGACAGCTTCTCAAAAACAGCTTTGAGGAGTTCAGAGGCAATGATTTCAGCCATTGTTAGCATATGGTGATTGATGATGAAGGAAACTGTGTATAACAAGATAATATGTGAATGAATTAGATCTGATCTATAACCGGTTGACTAAATATACCTGATCTGTAGTAGTTCACCAAATGCATCTGATCTGTAATCCTCAATGAATAAATTATAATATGCAATAATTGACTTAATGAATTGTTGGATCCAAGTGACCTTGTTTCACACTACTTATTTTAGTAGCAACTTGTTAAATATATATTATTAATTGCGGAATTTGGATTTAACAACTAGGGAACTAATCTAATCTGACCCATTACTTAATGGAGCATGCTCTAATTCAAAACCTAACTTATGTCTAATAATTGGATTTTAGACCCATGTTGATCTGCCAAAATAGGTTGGGCATTTAGGTATCTTATTACCCCCATGTTTCTTTTTTTTTTTTTTTGCTCCATTGGGTTATGTAAATGCAGGAAAATATAAAATCATAGCGTATCAGATCAAAACCTGACCCGTTGACAAGCATAAACAGTAGATCTAATATGATTAAATGGAAAACACACCTGAATTGAGGATCTCAACTCCCATACATAAATCAAGAGAATGGACAGCAAGCATTAATCAAACAGCATGTTATAAACTTAGTTTAAAACAGAGTGATGCCCTCATAGGCGTTTAGGTCCCGTCTTTCTTTCGAGGCGTGAGGTGTGAGGAAAGAACTTCACATGTACAACCGGATAAGCTTTATGTAAGACCAAAAGTTGCGTCTGTCTCGTGTATTTTACACATTAGTCTTTTTAACAAGTCAAGTGTTCATAAAATTCTTCATCCATTTTACATGTCACCTTTTAACAAAGTTTGACCAATTTTAACCCAAATGTGCATAAAGCGCCACCTCAAGGCTCTGAGGTGCTTTCCTGAATCGTGATTTCCTTGCGCACTTCGCACATCAGACGTGTCTTTTTATTTAAAACAAAGCTTATGGAAACAGATTCACAAATTTGCAGATCATAGTATTTTTTTATTATTAGAAGGTTTAGAACATATCATGAAACTGAAAATGCACTTGATAATCATTGGGCGCAGCTCAGCTTGGCTAGGAAAGTGGTTGTGAAAGCTCGGCTTTAGAAGAGATGGCATGACTAAACCGAAAAACCAAATTCGGTTCAGTTTCAAACACAAAAAGGCGAATTTAACAAGATGGATGATCATCGATTAAAGTTTCGGGTCCATGGCTTCAGCGTCTAGTTGCCTTGTTTTTTAGTAAGCAAATTTGTTAAATGGGTTGGACAAATAAGAAGATCTATAGCCCATGTTTTTTATTAGCTAATTGTTAAATGTGTGGCACAAACAAGAAAATTCATAGCCCAATACATGTGATTTGCGTTGCCCGGTTTTGACTTTTAAACAAACTAAGTTTCCTAAACCAAAAGTCAGTTATCTAACTCAGTATCAGTCTTTAGAAAGGGTGGAAGTGTTATTGTTATATGTGTAAGGGTGTTTTTGTTTAAGGGGATGTAATGTTATATGCAATGGCGAAGCTTTAGATTTCCGACCAGGGAGTCGAAAACGTATATACCCAAAAATTTCTATAAAACGGGGGTCGAAAACGTATATACCCAAAAATTTCTATACGAAAACTACATACTCACCACTACTGAGCGAAAAGTTCGGGGGTCGGCCGCCTACCTCCCGCCCCTGGTTATATGGCAGTATTTTAATAATGTTTATCGAATGTGAATATAAAAGCCTAAACGATTTATATGCAGTCATAAGGGGATGTAAATGTAATGTGTTATGTGTTACGTGTGGTGTCTCATGATATTTGGGGTAATTGGATGTGAAAATTGAGGTTGCGTTGAGGCTGGTAGTGGTGTAGTAGAATGGCACTTATGAGTTTCAAGAAGATAATGATAGTGAATATTGGGTTAGCAATCCAGGTTACAATATTTTTGAAAAATTAAAATATACTATATAGTATTATTAAAGTTACTAATAAAACACACTAGCCTAGGGGTAAGATCAAATAAAAAGTTCATTTTGCCTAAGTAGAATGAGAAATAATCTTAACCATTCATTTTTCTAATCAATGGTTAAGATGAAAATGTATGAAAAAAGAGGAGTGTAAGGGTATCTTGGGAAAATCACATTTATTGACTTTCTCTCTCCACATGCAAGTCACATGCATATTTTACCCTCATTTTTTAAACGTTCATTAATTTTTTATACGGCATTATTTTTTCATAAAAATTTCACCGTATCGAGCGTTTTTTTATCTTTAATTTGAGTATCATATTGACGACTAAAAAAACCCCAAAGATGTGTTGTATTTCTACGTTGTATAACATTTTTTATGCTAGATTTTTGAACTATATTTTTGTACTCTTAAACGAAACTAAACAATGAATATTATCAAAACTACATTTAATATGCTTTAAAAAATAGGGATTGTTTGATGTAGTAAACCAAGAAATTATGGAGGAAACTGAGCTACTACTTCAACATCTCCACAACTTATGTTCAACTTTGAGGTATGATGAGGTATGATGTATTGTCAAAGTAGGTCAACTTTTCTAGACACACTAAGGGGTCAATCCACAGTATCGAATGTGCTTCTTTTCTTTGGTTCTTGTAAATTCGTTCATTTTTTTTAAACGGTTTCGAAGTTCGAATGGTCGATGCATAGGCCATATGTTCTCCACGTCAATATTTCTTAAAGGCTCTCACTATCTGCACACTGAGTTTGCCTATCTGCACACTTAGGGTTTATATACGCTGCGTATTGGTCAATACGCAGCGTAATACGCTGCGTATTGGTCAATACGCAGCGTATAGGGTTAACCCTATACGCTACGTATTGACCAATACGCAACGTAGGTAGACCATAGATCCCAGAGCCTGATAACCAATCATTGCACAGAAAACAAAGTCCGCATACGCTGCGTATTGAGCAATACGTAGCATATAACCAGGGACCATTTTGTAAATTTATGAAACTTCAGGGACCATATTTGTCAGTTTTCGAAACTTTAGGGACCTTTTTGTAAATTATCGAAAAACCAGGGACCAATTGTGTAAATTTACGAAATCTCAGGGACCATTTTTGTAAATATATCAAAAAAAGGGGAAAAAGGGGGTCTTCATTTAAGAACCGGCCCTTGCAAGACTCGAACTCATGACCTCTCGTTTAGAACCGCAACGCCTTAACCAGTTTATCCTCTGTCCAGAGCTGTTAGACTATGAAACTTAATTACTTATATACACTTGTTAGGTAATACGCTGCGTATTGCTCAATACGCAGCGTATGTTAGTGGTTGGTACACTACCAGACAGTCAAACCTAGTACATGGTCAAATCAGTCTGACATAGGGTGCGTAGTGATCAATACGCATCGTATATATGTAAAACTATACGCTGCGTAGTGGTCCATACGCAGCGTATGTCAGACTGATTTGACATCGATACGATGTTGTCCAGGCACGTGAATAAAGTAATAGGGGGAGTAGAGAGCAATACGCTGCGTATTGAAGTGTCACATGAAAGTCTATTTATCCATCTGTTCACAATTCGAATTCTCAATCATCCTCTGCTTTCTTTCTTTTTCATCTTCCTCTTTCAGTAAACAATTTACATACCATCATTCAACATTATTTGTTCTGTTTTTTCTTCAATCTTGTTAAAATGTCATCATTTTGGAACGATAATTATTTCGGTAATCGCTATTCTAACGACATATGGGGAGCAAATGCTGCCAACGAGGAGGAGGAGGTTGTGTCTGGAGTCCCTGTTGATCAAAAAACACAGTTGCCAGACTTGAACAAGACTCCCACTCCACCTGTTGATGAACCAAATTACCCGGCGCATCAAGTGTATCCAGACTACGGATACGGGTATGAATCTCCATACGTGCAACAAAGTGGATACGGTGCTGAGAATGCACCTGTTGATGAACCATATTACCCGATCCAGCAATCGTATCCGGGTTACGGGGTATACGGGGATGAAGGTGGATACGAAAGTTACAGTGGATACGGTGGTGAAGGTGGATACGGGGGTGATGGTGGTTACAGTGGATACGGGGGTGAAAGTGGACACAGTGGATACGATAGATATGGGGGTGAAGGTGGTTACAATGGATACATGGGTGAAGGTGGACACAGTGGATACGATAGATATGGGGGTGAAGGTGGTTACAGTGGATACGTGGGTGAAGGTGGATACAGTGGATACGATACATCACTTTATGAACCATCTACCCCGGGCAATCCGTTTCAAATAAAGGAGGTATCACATTATTATTATTATTGTTATTATTATTATTGTTATTATTGTTATTATTGTTATTGTTATTATTATTATTGTTATTATTGTTATTATTGTTGTTATTATTATTATTATTTATTATTGTTATTATTGTTATTATTATTATTATTATTATTGTTTATTATTGTTATTATTACTATTGTTATTATTGTTATTATTGTTATTATTGTTATTATTATTATTGTTTATTATTGTTATTATTGTTATTGTTATTATTATTATTATTGTTATTATTATTATTATTATTATTATTGTTATTATTATTATTGTTATTATTGTTATTGTTATTATTGTTATTATTGTTATTATTATTATTATTAACGTAACTTTTTTTTAGCGTTTCATGTCTCTAACTGATTTGAAGAATTGGGTACAAGAAACGGGAAAGGAGTGTGGTTACGTAATTGTTACCCGCCGATCAAAAAATATTGGCGGTACTACTGGGATGGTATGGCTTGTGTGCGACCGTAGTGGTGAGCACCGTAGTAAAGCAACAGTTAGGAAAGCTGGTAGCAAAAAAATCGGTTGCCCATTTTCATTACTCGCCATCTGGGACGTGACGAATGACACGTGGGAGTTAAAAGTGGACTGTGCGAACCATAACCACGAACCTACGACGAGTCTGTTGGGCCACGCTTTTGTGCGAAGATTTACTAAAGCCGAATACAAGCTAGTGGAGCAGCTAACTGCTCAAAACATGGAGCCACGTATCATATTTCAAACCATAAGAAAGCAGTTCCCCGACAGCCTGCACGTTCAGAAAGACGTGCAAAATGCGGTACAAAAAATTAGAGCGACAATAACGGACGGAAGGAATCCTATTCAGGCACTGGAAAGCCTGCTGCACGACCACCGATTCATTTACGACACCCGACAGGAACCCAAAACAGATGTCGTAACAGAGATTTTCTTTGTTCATCCTTATTCAATCACTATGTGGCGTGCATTCCCGCACGTGATGTTGATCGACGCGACCTACAAAACAAACCTCTACAACATGCCATTTGTCCAGGTTGTGGGTATGACGTCGACTGCGAAGTCTTTTTGTATAGCACATGCCGTTATTTGTAAAGAACGAAGGGGTAACTACGTGTGGGTGCTTGAGCGGATCAAGTCAATATTGCATGAATGTATGATGCCGCGTGTGATAGTCACGGATAGGGAGCTTGCCCTAATTAAAGCGTGTTCTAAAGTATTCCCGAACGTAACCAGGCTTCTATGCCACTTTCACATCCAACAAAATATAGCTAGAAATTGCAAGAAAGGGTTCGATAAAGAAGATTGGGGGAAATTTATGTCGTACTGGAATAGATTGTGCGAATCTTCATCAGAGCCCATGTACAAGTACAACTTGGAGAAAATGTATAACCGACTCGTGGTTGCCAACCGAGAAAGTAAGTGTTCCTTCAACAAACGACTCACCCAATCTATTATATTTTACACACGCTTTTACATTTCATTATTTTATTTTTGCAGGTGTCTATGATTACCTCTACGAAAACTGGCTCAAAGACTATAAAGAAATGTTCGTTTATGCGTGGACCGATAAGTGTCGCAACTTTGGTCAGCGCACCACCAACAGAGTTGAGAGCCAGCACGCAAATTTAAAAAGATACATTACGCGCGGGAGTTCATTGGAGCGAATAGCAAGATGCGTCATTGATATAGTTGAAACTCAGTACGATGAAATACAAAAAAGTTTCACTGAGAGCATTGAAAAAACGATGAACCACCACAGACACCGACTGTTGGACAACCTACGTGGAAAGGTTTCCCATGAAGCACTTGATTTGCTGGCAAAAGAGCTACTGAGGAAGATGGAGGTGTTGCGTAAACTTAACGCATCATGTGGTTGCCATATGTGGCTTAGCAATGGATTGCCGTGTGCTTGTAGGCTGGAAAACTACAAATGTACAGGTAAAAAATATTAAAACTACAAACCTTTTGTTATTTTGTACGATTTAGCTGTTTCTCACACCGTATTAACTTAATTGTGCAGGGCGTATTATACAACTCGACGACATAGATGTATTCTGGCGTAAGCTTGACTTGCTCCCGTGTAAACTGGTAGACGAGGAGGTCGATGTTGTAGCAGAGCTAAATAATGTGCGGCAACATTTAGAGGCGCAGTCCCCCGTTCAGCAAAAGAGTTTGCTTTCAAAGATAAAAGCGGTCTTCAACCCGAAATCGTCAACCAAGAAACCACCGATCGTCTAGCAAAATACTCGCGGTCGGCCTACATTAAAGAAAGTACAAGAAAGGCTAGATGAAGCTGCGAGGTTAGACGAAGCTGCGAGACACAGCTCCTATGGCGAGGACAGCAACGTATATACCGCTTCCCCCAAACATAGGTACGATTTACCCCGACACAGCTCATACGTACCGTCAGAGGGCTCTCGTGGAACTGGTTCGGTTAGAAAGTCTGAAAAACCTAAAACGCAACGAAACAGTTCAACGAGTTATAAAAAGAAGGAGACGCGGGATGATAACGGTTTTCCATTAATGAAGGGGGACGAGCACTTGTTAAGCATTGAGAGGTTTAAGGATCAAATTCCTTCAGAGTTTCACTCTTACATATCGCGTATACAAGATGTGACCCCAGACGGTCATTGTGGGTACAGGTCTGTGGCTGTCGGATTAGGTTTTCTGGAACACGCATGGCCCAATATTCGAAGAGATTTACTACTGGAGATTGGCCATAACGAGGCGCGTTGGAAGCATGTATTCGAAACATATAACAAAGGAGACTTTGAACGAATACGTAAGAGCATCGAATGACATTCATTGAAAGCGTGCGGTCCAAGTCACTGGATGGAAATGCCCCAAGTAGGGCTTCTCGTAGCGCAAAGGTATAATATTGTCGTCCACCTGCTAAGCATCGAATGGAGCACTACCATCTTCCCATTAAGGGATGCCCCACTAGATCCACGACCTCAAGCGATAACGCTCGTACATGTTGACGGGGGACATTTCATACATGCTAAGTTGGAAGGAGACTACCCCATGCCTTTAGTGAACCCGTTGTGGTCGACACATCGATCAATAGCTGCGGAACGGTGGGAAGAAATGTATAGACCGCGGTTACAGCACTACTACAAGTTAATCAATCCTAACGCAGACAAAGACAGAGAACCGAGTATAAATGAAATCGAAGATTAACCAGAAACTTGTATTTTTGTAAATTGTAGAATTTTTTTAATTTATAAAGTTTGTATCATTTTCAATTTTAATAATTCAAATAATATCATTTTTAATTAATTTTTAATTTATAAAGTTTGTATCATTTTCAATTTTAATAATTCAAATAATATCATTTTTAATTAATTTTTAATTTATAATTCAAATTTTTATAAACATAATTTTTGTATTATTTTTAGCTTCTCTAAATACAAACCAAGGAAAACAAAAAACAAAAAAAAGACCTATAAGCTGCGTAGGGATCCCTACGCAGTGTATGATTACCAAATGACAATAAAGCCCCTGTTTTTGGCTTCCTTTAGCCTCAGAATAAGGGTAAAAAGGTAAAATGACAAAAACCAAGGCAGCGTATTGATCAATACGCATCGTATGACAAAGGCGGACAATTTTCCCCCCAAAGTAAAGTTTGAAAATATAAATATGTTAAATTACCATTTTGCCCTTCTCTTAGGGCTATACGGGGCTGAATATAAGGGCAAAAAGGTCATTTTCGGACCTTTATATACGCTCCGTATGGAGCTCTACGATACGTATGTAAAGGTCATCACAATGACCTTTATACCCTTCTATCCATGCTTCGTATAGGCTATACAGAAGGGTATATAGGTCATTCTCCTGACCTTTGTGTAGGCGGCGTAGAGACCAATACGGAGCGTAGATAAAGGTCGACAATGACCTTTTTGCCCTTATATTCAGCCCATGTATAGCACTAAACGCCCGTTAGGAGCCTACGCGACTTACGGTTCGACTTCGACTAAATAATAAAAAAAATATAATTTAACGACGACGATCTTAGTTTCGACGCTCGTAAGGCGTGTACGGTCCTAACGAGCGTCGAAACTAAGTTCGTCGTTAAAATATATATTTTTTTATTATTTAGTCGAAGTCGAACCGTAAGGCGCGTAGGTCCCTAACGAGCGTCGAAACTAAGTTCGTCGTTTTATATTTTAACGACGAACTTAGTTTCGACGCTCGTTAGGGACCTACGCGCCTTACGGTTCGACTTCGACTAAATAATAAAAAAAATATAATTTAACGACGAACTTAGTTTCGACGCTCGTTAGGACGTACGGTCCTAACGAGCGTCGAAACTAAGTTCGTCGTTAAAATATATTTTTTTTTATTATTTAGTCGAAGTCGAACCGTAAGGCGCGTAGGTCCCTAACGAGCGTCGAAACTAAGTTCGTCGTTTTATATTTTAACGACGAACTTATTACGACGCTCGTTAGGGACCATTTGTGTCAATTTTTGAAACATCAGGGACCATTTTTGTAAAAAATTGAAACTTCAGGGACCAAAGTGTAAATATATCCAAAAAGGGACCATTTGTGTTAATTTTTGAAACTCCAAGGACCATTTAAACACAATTTCTTTTTAAACAGAATTTTTTTTAAACATATTTTTTTTTAATTATTTAGTCGAAGTCGAACCGTAACCGGCGTTTGAACGACGTTTAAACCGGCAGCCGTTTGGGGCTGCGTTTGCAGCCGTAAACCGGCGTTTAAACGGCTGCAAACACAGCCCCAAAGGGCAGCGATTTCGCAGCCGTTTGCGGCTGCGTTTGCAGCCGTTTAAACGCCCGTTTACGGCTGCAAACGCCGCCGCAAACGGCAGCGAAATCGCAGCCGTTTGCGGCTGCATTTGCAGCCGTTTAAACGCCCGTTTACGGCTGCAAACGCAGCCGCAAATGGCAGCGAAATCACAGCCGTTTGTGGCTGCGTTTGCAGCCTTTTAAACGCCCGTTAGGAGCCTACGCGACTTACGGTTCGACTTCGACTAAATAAAAAAAATATATAATTTAACGACGACGATCTTAGTTTCGACGCTCGTAAGGCGCGTACGGTCCTAACGAGCGTCGAAACTAAGTTCGTCGTTAAAATATATATTTTTTTTATTATTTAGTCGAAGTCGAACCGTAAGGCACGTAGGTCCCTAACGAGCGTCGAAACTAAGTTCGTCGTTTTATATTTTAACGACGAACTTATTACGACGCTCGTTAGGGACCATTTGTGTCAATTTTTGAAACATCAGGGACCATTTTTGTAAAAAATTGAAACTTCAGGGACCAAAGTGTAAATATATCAAAAAAGGGACCATTTGTGTTAATTTTTGAAACTCCAAGGACCATTTAAACCCAATTTCTTTTTAAACAGAATTTTTTTTAAACATATTTTTTTTAATTATTTAGTCGAAGTCGAACCGTAACCGGCGTTTGAACGACGTTTAAACCGGCAGCCGTAAACCGGCGTTTAAACGGCTGCAAACACAGCCCCAAAGGGCAGCGATTTCGCAGCCGTTTGGGGCTGCGTTTGCAGCCGTTTAAACGCCCGTTTACGACTGCAAACGCAGCCGCAAACGGCAGCGAAATCGCAGCCGTTTGCGGCTGCGTTTGCAGCCGTTTAAACGCCCGTTTACGGCTGATTATTATTTACTGACTGGTTTCTATTTATGCAGGTATTTGCACAAGATGATTTCCACTTCGATCACTGCTCGAAACAAAAGCCGGGAGTGGTGTACGAGTGGTGACTTGTTCTTTTTATATTGCCTCTTATACAAGAGGCCGTGCGCTCTCGCCCACGGGTTGGCGCAGTATTTCGCCTCCGTGCATCATCGACAGGAGCGCGGAATGCTATTCGGCGGCGCCTACGTGACCAAGATAGCCCATTCGTTGGGCTATCATCCGGAGAACGACCGCGGCCGTGTAGGCCCGGCGACACAACCAAAGCGGATGGGGATGGACACAGTAAACGGGATGCATATTACCAAAGACTTTCCATGCGGGAAGCGGTTAAAGAAACTGGACGGCACGCAATACGAGCTTACACAACTGCCAGAAGAGTTCCCTCTGTTTTATCCCCCGCACGATCCGGAGCCGCCGGAGCCGCATGAGCCGGCCGCCATTCTTCCGCAGCCACCACAGCCGCGTGGACCACCCGGGGCGCCCCAGTTCCCACACCATGTTTGGCCCGGTCCTGACCCGTCACATCAGCGGCTGCTTCGAAACGTTGAAAGAAACAACTATTTGTTAGAGTGGGTGGCTGCGGCGCTGCAGCAGCAGCGACAGCATGACGGGTTACCTCCACTACCCTTCATTGCGGATGCGGACTGGGATCAGCATCAGCAGCAGCAGCAGCAGCAGTAGTATTTTATCATTTTGTTATGTATGGACAAACTTTGTTATGTATTTTGCTATGTATATATCAAAATTCGGTGTAAATAGTTTCACATATTTTGAAATGTTATATTTTGAAATTCAGGCAGGTTATATAAAATTCTGGCAGGTTATTTAAAGTGTTTTGTTGTATAGATAAACTTCTGGAAGTCGTACCGTAAGGCGCGTAGGTCCCTAACGAGCGTCGAAACTAAGTTCGTCGTTAAAATATAAAACGACGAACTTAGTTTCGACGCTCGTTAGGGACCTACGCGCCTTACGGTTCGACTTCGACTAAATAATAAAAAAAAATATATATTTTAACGACGAACTTAGTTTCGACTCTCGTAAGGCGCGTACGGTCCTAACGAGCGTCGCAACTAAGTTCGTCGTTAAAATATATATTTTTTTGATTATTTAGTCGAAGTCGAACCGTAAGGCGCGTAGGTCCCTAACGAGCGTCGAAACTAAGTTCGTCGTTAAAATATATATTTTTTTTTATTATTTAGTCGAAGTCGAACCGTAAGGCGCGTAGGTCCCTAACGAGCGTCGAAACTAAGTTCGTCGTTTTATATTTTAACGACGAACTTAGTTTCGACGCTCGTTAGGGACCTACGCGCCTTACGGTTCGACTTCGACTAAATAATAAAAAAAATATATATTTTAACGACGAACTTAGTTTCGACGCACGCAAGGCGCGTACGGTCCTAACGAGCGTCGAAAATATATATAGGTCCCTGATGTTTCATAGATTGGCACAAATGGTCCCTGTCAGAGACTATTTTTGTAAAAACTGAAATTGAGGGACTAATTCTGTACACCAGTTGACAAATACGCTGCGTATTGGTCAATACGCAGCGTATAAGGAAGGTCATATACGCTGCGTATTGGTCAATACGCAGCTTATATAAAACTGGTAAACTTTTGATACTTCAAACCCACCCAAATGACCCCATTTTTCCAGATGTTTAATATACGCTGCGTATTGACCAATACGCAGCGTATTGGTTAGCTTGGGTATATAAGGTATTAAGTTTCATACTCTAACAGCTCTGGACAGAGGATAAACTGGTTAAGGCGTTGCGGTTCTAAACGAGAGGTCATGAGTTCGAGTCTTGCAAGGACCGGTTCTTTAAAGAAGACCCCCTTTTTCAGTTTTTACATTTTGGTCCCTGAAGTTTCAGTTTTTACAAAAATAGTCCCTGATAGGGACCATTTGTGTCAATATATGAAAAACCAGGGACCAAAGTGTAAATATATCAAAAATAAGGGACCATTTGTGTCAATTTTTGAAACTCCAGGGACCATTAGTGTAAAATTCAATACGTTGCGTATTGGTCAATACGCAGCATAGACACACATTGTTTTCTGTGCAATGATTGGTTATCAGGGCACTGAGATATATGGACTATCTACGCTGCGTATTGGTCAATACGCAGCATATTGGTTCAACCCTATACGCTGCGTATTGACCAATACGCAGCGTAGATAAACCCTAATTTTGCTAGGGTTTGGTGTGCCAATAGGCACTTTAGTGTGCCAAATTTTTTGTTGAATTTTTTTGTCTATATTTTTGTGCTAAATTTTTTTGTTGAATTTTTTTGTCTTAAATATTTTTCTTGATTTTTTGTGCTGGATTTTTTGTACTATATTTTTTTGTGCTGAATTTTTCCGTGCTATATTTTTTTGTACTGGATTTTTTGTACTAGATTTTTTTGTACTGAATTTTTTTGTTGTATTTTTTAGAAAACAAAAGGGTGGCACATGTGATTTTCACACTCCTATTTATAAGGACCAAAATGCCCTTTCTTCCTACTTATATGGAGTGCAACATAACATCATCACAATCCTTCTTAGACTACTTAGGCAAAATCTACATTTTAGTGGATCCTTCCCTATTTCATAGAGTTGTATTAATTTTTTTTAATGTGCATAGTATCTAAAAATCAAACAAACCCGTAAATCAAAAAATTATTTCATAATCCCCTGTCACTTCAAATACCTTTTTAGTGTAGTTCATTAAATTTTCTTTATAATTATACTAGTCTGGTGCATTGCGACCCTCATTTGTTTCTGGTAGTTTTCTTTTTCATATAATATTTATTGTAGCATCATTATGATTGGATAGACGTAATAAGCATTACACATGTCTAGTAACTAATAAATTTAGCATTTAACCTGGCAATGTTTAAAGAAACCATTGATACAATACACTAACACATGGATAAGGATAATAAGCTTATATCATCATATACAAAACTCTGTCTAGACAAAAGTTTGGAAACAAGCTTATATCATCATTTCCAGACACAAAAACTCTGTCTAGACAAAAGTTTCAGTACACTGCAATATCTTATTCATATCAGCACATGGATATCCTAATTTATCATAAAACATAAAAAAACCTTGATTCCGTTGCGAAGAACACTTTGACGTCAAACACGAAATGACGAAGAAGCCAACGAATTAAAGGCGGTGACTCTGACTCTGTCATGGCAGAAACTGTGGTCCGTTCACCATCTATTGCAGCCAGAGGTTAGATTTCCAACAATATTCTCTCTTCTCATCTCTCTCAGAATCCTCTCTCCGGTGATAGAGATCATAATCGGAGCGAGAACAGAAATCAGATCCTAAAAAACGGAAAACTTATAATCCTAAAAACCCCATCTTAGGAACTAAAAGATATGAATTGGTTTATTAAAACCTTAGTTATTCAAGAACAGAACCTCGGAAGATACGAGTTGCTCCAATCTTGAGTTGATTGTGCTTCTTTCATATGTGCTCTCTCTTTCACTTTCTTTATATTGTGTCTTTGTGTAATTAACTAACTAACTATGAGGGGGAGAATAAGCAGGAGGTCATGGAGATGGACAGTATTGTTAGTTTCTTTTGAAATTTGAATAACCTTTTAAATTGAATTTTTGTTAGTTTATGTTGACATTTCACATTTGACTAATTCCTTAAAATTAGGAAGTTTTGTTAAAATTTGACTAAAGTATAAAGAAATTGTTTACTCAATTATTTGACAATAGTTTTAGTTTTTAAAATTTTAGAATGAAAATGTTATAGAACCTATTATTTAACTCATTAAATGATTATATAGTATAGATTAGTTGTTATATTCTTCTTTAATCACTTGTACATTAAAGCATTTTCGACTTGTACCTTTTAATCCGTGCGTCGATATTGAACAAGACAACTACCGAAACGTCGACAAAAATGTGTAGGTCATCATGCTATCTTTAGATTTTTTTAAACAGTATAGTTTATAAGATATGCCAAGAATACGTAAAAAAAATTATAAGTTTGTTGTGGAGGGGTAAATTATAACTAATTATCTATAATTTTGTTAAAACTTCAGGGATTTAAGTGTAAGGACCTACACGAGGATGTCCTAAAACACTCCGTAAGTAGAAAACCGGACCCCTAAAACCCTAAACCATATCAAAACCAAGAAAAATGAATTTTTTGGTCGCACGCGGGCCGCATAAGACTTAAGGTTAGTCTGTGCGGGCCGCGACAACTTAAAATTCTCCGGATAAGCTTAAGGGACACGTGTTGTCCACGCGTCACGACCACCGATGACTCAGCAACCCTCAAACCGCCCTACCATCCCTCGCGGGCCGCGTAGGTGGTTCTTAGAGTTTACGCGGGCCGCGACGCGCCCCAGTTTCAGCCTATATATTGAGGCTTCCGGTTTCATTTCAAATCGCTCAATTCTTTTCTTCTTTTAGCCTCTATTATAGCAAAGTAATAGTTCGGGAATAATACCTTTTAATCCCGAAACTCTGCTCATTATTAGGGTAATAACTCTAATCACTAGTATGATACTTTATCCGATCGATTAAAACCGATCCAATAGATGTTTAAGTGCTGCCAATATCTGGCTATACTTTGTCATTCATTGTGAGGGTTTTGATCTCATGATTATCGTTAAAGTTGAATTGAGTTAATGCACTAATACGAGTTCCGTTGTGTCTAGAAATTATAACCCATAATCATGGAGCTACTAAGCAAGAAAACTTAGCAGTTAAGTAAGCTAAGTAAGTTAATTAAATCAGCTAAATACGTTATTTAATTATTCGGCTAAGTAAATTACTTAATTAAACCATTAAGGAAAATTAATCAGTTAAGTAAGATTAATTAATCAGTTAAGTAAGATTAATTAAGTTAAGTATGATTAATTAACCAGTTAAACAAGATTAATTAAGCTAAGCAAGATTAATAAAGCTAAGCAAGATTAATTAAGCTAAGTAAGATTAATTAATCAGCTAAGTAAGATTTATTAAACACCTAAATAGACATACATGAAAAATAGATATATATGGAGTAGGTATTATCTAAGGAAGATTTTATCTAAGGAAAGTTTTATCTAGGGAAAGTTTTATCTATGGAAAGTTTTATCTAGGGAAGGTTCAACTAAGGAAGATAACACCTAGGGAAATTCTATATAGGGGTAAGACTTATCCCTTGGCTATAAATAGGAGCCTAGGATTTCATTCTTCCTTGCTCATTTCTTTTCTTCTTCTCTCTATATGTTGGTGTTCTAACCAATAATCACCGATGCGATGTTCTGTCCGATCGATTCAGGAACCAACTAACGGATGCCAAAGTGCTGTATTTTGTGAATTTCGTTAAACGGATGCCAAAGTGCTATACTTTGTGAATTTCGTTAAACTAATGCCAAAGTGCTGTCTAAACAAGACTATACTTTGTGAATTTCGTTAAGGTTCGAATCTCGTGACCGTCGTTAGGTTTGATTTGGTTTAACACTAGTACGTATTCCATTCTGTTAAACTAAATGTTTAACTACTCGAAACTCTACCCCGTACACTTACAATCAAAATGGATGCTTAATCATCAGAGGATTCAGAACTATAAAGTAGATGCTTAAAATCAAGATGCTTGTTTAATCAAGACTATATGCTAACAAGATGAGTCATTCTCTTTTTATCAAAAGTGTTTTACAATACTCCAATTATTTTCAAAGTTATAATTACAGGGATTAAGTCGTGGTTATCTTGAATCACTGGCTAGTGGAGTATTGTGCACATTACTAATTTCTCACGGTTAGGCTAATAATGCTAACAGTGATAATCATCACTACTTGGGTGAAAGGACCCAATAGTGGTATGACCATCGTCACCAGGAGGTGACACGGCACCAGATAAAAATAAGATAGTAGCCATTGTAATCGCTCTTATGCTGTAATCTATAACAAAGTTATAATTACAGGGATTAAGTCTTGGTTATCTTAAAAATAAGATAAAAGCCATTGTAATCGCTCTTATGCTATAATTTATTACAAATGTGTTTTTTGTAAAACCGAATGAACTCACCAGTATTTCCTGCTGACCAAATATTTTTAAAACGCGTTTCAGGTAATTACAGTAGATTGGAGTAAGAGTTGGATACGACACTGAAAGGCTTCAAGAAGTGGCTTATTTTATTAATTAAATCAAATTAAGAAATATTGTTTTATGTAATCGGGTTTATCGCATATTAAAAGCTACCTTTGTAAAACATGGGTTTATCCCCATCTGTTTAATAAATAAAATCCGGTGTTTCTAAAACTCTGATATTTTTCCTAACTCACGGTCCTGATGAAATTTCCGCTGCAATGTTTTCAAAATAACCACCGGTACCACTTGGCTGCTCGCGGCTCCCGATTCCGTCCAGGGTGGGGTCGGGGGTCGTGACATTAAGTGTAATAAGTTTAGGGGCTAAAAAATAAATAGTGTTTAAAAGACCAAACTACCCTCATTTTAGGTGTCTTTCTATAAATAAATGGGGGAAAAGTTCTTATTTTTTGGATATCTTAAAATACTCCTCCCTCATGCATTATAATATAGTATAGATTACGATGGGCTATTAAAAGCGGAATATACCTAAGTATACAAAATAAGATCAGATCATTTCAAAACTCTAAAAAATAAGAACTTTGAGAATCCTTACAAGCAATCACATTATTTATCTCATATATTTAATAATATTTGAGGGTAACCTTAACATTTTTATAAGTAATTGTGTGATTACACATACATAAATTATTTACTACAGATGTGTGAACTTATGATTATATATAAATAATCACAAATAACATATAGAGTAAAATGCACGGATAGTCCTTGTGGTTTTGCAAAATAACACTTATAGTCCCCAACTTTTGGAAATTACACCGGTGCTCCCTGTGGTTTGATAGTTTGTTACTCGGATAGTCCCTGGAATGGATGACGGTTAGTTTTCTCCGTTACGTTAAGTGGATGTGAAATGACAAATTTACCCTTCATCTTGTCCACTCTATAAAAACAAAACAACCCCAACCCACCCACCCCCCTCCTTTCTCTCTGCTTAAATTCTTTTTAATTTCTTTTATTTACTAATTTTGTCACATATATATAAAACAAAATATACATGCAGTTCTTATAAAAAAATTAATAGTTTTGTCACATAATTTTTATAAATTTTCATCCAACCACTAACTCAGTTATTTTTTTTCAATTAAGGTGAAGGATCTTTTAAATTTTATAAAGTAAGACAAAAATTAATTTTCATTTTTTATATATACATCAGTTTTATAAAAATAAAATCTACTTCAACCTCTAAATTTTATAAAACTAAAATGCTAGTGACCTTATAGAAAAAAAGGTTAAATAAACAAATTTTATCATATGTACTAAGTTTGTAATTCATCTTCTACTCTTTTAAATTCATTCCTAACAAAAAACAGAAGCCACCCCCTCTCTTATCAAACAACGTAACGTTACCAAACCTTAAAATTATCCACCAAATAGTAAGTATAATGCCACGAACCAAATTATGTGACAAAACTATTAATTTTTTTTTTATAAAAACTGCATGTATATTCTGTTTTATATATACGTGACAAAATTAATTAAATAAAAGAAATTAAAAAGAGTTTGAGTAAATTGCCAAAATCGTACCTGAGGTTTTATATTTGCATTAAGGGCATTTTGGTCATTTCACACCCACTTAACACCAAAAACTAACCTACATCCATGCCAGGGACTATCCTGAAATGAAATTACAAAAGTTAGGGATACAACTGTAATTTTAGAAAGTTAGAGACTAAAGGTGAAAATGGACAAACCACGGGTACTATCCTCGCATTTTTCTCTTTAAACAGTAATACTTTGTATAAAATATATAAATAAATAAATAAACAAAATAATTTATTGCTAGGAGGTTCTCAAAAGTTCTTAATTTTTTTCTTATGAAAACAATCAAACTCATATAAAATATAGATAAAAAGGGTAAATTACACTTCTCGTCCTTTATGTTTGCATCAGATTGCAATGGATAGCCTTTAACTTCAATAATTACAGTCACAATCCTTTATTTGGAAAACTCATTACACACTACGTCCTTTACCACTAACTTGATTAAAATTTCAGTTAAATCCTATCACATAAGGGTAGTTTAGTCTTTTTACCAATTAAATTAAATTAAGAAAAAAGCTTTAATATTTACCCTCAACCCCCTCCATCCCTCTCAACTCACACTATCCCTTCGACCCTCTTTAAATCATCTGAAATAAAACACCTACAATCTTATATGATCTCATTCTCATTCTTAACCTACAAAATTTTTAGTTAAATCCTCTGACGACCTACAAAATCAAAACTTCCACAACCCCTTGATTCTCATTCTTAACCTTCATCCCCTCACAATCTCACAAATATCAAATACTCTTCATCTATGAACAATCGGTCAAGAGAGAGAGGGCGTGGTAGTGGTAGGTTGGGTCGTAGGTTAAGAGAGAGGGTGAATGTGATGGGGCGGTGATGGCGGCAGATCCGGTGGTGGTGGTTAGGTCACGGGTCAAGAGATGGAGAGGGTGAAGATGATGGGGTGGTGATGGCGGCAGATCTGATGGTAGATCTGATGGTGGTGGTTAGGTCATGGGTCAATAGATGGAGGGGGTGAAGGTGTTGGGGTGGCGGTGACGGCAGATCTTGGTGGTGGTGGGGGATTTGGTGGTGGTTGTGGTTGTCACAGTTGGGTGTCACGAATAGAGGTGGTACCAAATCCCTTCCAGAAACTGTCGCTTCAGCATAATCCGTGAACCGTTTCGAGAACCAATGTGAACACAACAAAATAAACCCACTACACAACCATAAACCTAAAAATCCCTAACCCCCACACCCCCCCCCCCCCCAACAAAAAAAACCCTAACCCCCTACCCCCCCCCCCCCCCGAAGCTAAATGCTAAAAACTAAACCCCCCCAAAAACCTAAAAAAATAAAATAAAATAACCCTCCCACCCCCCCCCCCCCCAATAAAAAAACCTAACCCCCCACCCAAGCTAAATGCTAAAAACTAATCCCCCAAAAAAACTTAAAAAATATAAAAAATCTAAAAAACACACAAAAAAAATTTCATAAAAATATTAAAAAACATTTGTGTGTTTTTTAGATTTTTTAGGTTTTTTGGTTGTGTTCACATTGGTTCTCGTGATTCTCGCAATAAAGTGTGAGATTCATTAGGGAACACTAAAAAGTGCGGAACAGTGGGGAACCGACTCAAACGAATTCCGATTGGACTCATTCCAGCTGCGTTAGAACCGGCTCGTCGAACCCTAACGAGGATCTCTTAACCCTAAACCCTTAATCATAACCCATAAATCCTAAATATATTAGGGTTTGGCTTTTAGGATTTAGCTTTAGGCTTTAGGGTTTAGCTTTAGGTTTAGCCTTTAGGGTTTAGCTTTTATAGTTTATAGTTTAGATTTTACGGTTTAACTTAGGTTTTAGCCTTATTTTTTAGCTTTAGAGTTTTGGAGTTAGGATTTAGGGTGGGTTAAGAGATCTTAGTTAATGTTCAACGAGCCGGTTCCAATGCCGCAGGAATGAGTCCAATCAGAATTCGTTTGAGTCGGTTTCCCGTTGTTCCCACTACAACAAAAATGGCTTTTTAGGACCCTTTTCTATGGGACGCTTGTAAAAGAGGGTCCTAAAAAACTATTTAATAGGACTAATGAACTTTTGGGGTTCTTTTATAATATACTCTACTAAATCGGTGTCCTAAAAAACTATTTAATAGGATGGATGATTTTTTGGGGTCCTATTATCATATAATTTAATAGGACACTTAAAGTGTAGATCCTAATAAAGTACTTTATAAGACATTTAATTGTTAGTGTCCCATTATGTGGTACTATATTAGGACACTTGATCATCTGGGGTCCTATTATAACATAACTTAATAGGACACGTTGTAGTTAAGTCATAAATGTTCAGTGTTATAGGACCCTTTCTAGTCGAAGTCATATTAGAACTTAACTTAATAGGACACTTAACACTTGGGTCTTATAACTTTAAACTTTATAGGACGCTTAATCATTGTGATGTTATTATAATACACCGTAATAGGACACTTGATATTTGAGTCATAAAACATTAGTTTTATAGGACGCTTATTCGCTAGAGTTTTATTATAATATAACTTCAAAAGACACTTGACACTTGGGTCTTATAAATTTAACCTTCATATAACGCTTAATCATTGTGGTGTTATTATAATACACTGTAATAGGACACCTGATATTTGAGTCCTTTTTAAGTTTTTAAAGAAGGTTGGATATTTATGTTATTACACAATTAGTCCCTGTCAAGTGAATTGACAAAAATGCTCTCATGTGCAAGGCACATGACCAGATTTAACTGAAACATCTACTGGGTTGGGCTCTAAAATGGTTTAACCGGTTGAACCGGGTTTTATCGGGCGGTTGAACCGGCACTACGTGAAAAGGGGCTACGACCACACTTTTGGCAAAACCGCCATGCCACACATTTATAAAAATGTGTGGCTAAAGGTTATTTATAACATTTTAAAACACTTTTAGCCACACATTTTATTATTAATGTGACCATTTATATCAGTTCAGAACCTTTAACCTTTATTGGGCTTTACTGGGTCACAATGGCCAATAGTGGTCATAGATATGTTAATGAACCATATTGGGACTTAATGGATCATAATGGACAATAGTAGATCACACATGTCTTAATGGACCATATTGGATCGTATATGTCTTAATGGACCTTATTGGGACTTAATGAAGCACAATGGACAATAGTGGATCGTATATGTCTTAATGGACCTTATTGGGATTTAATATGTCACATTAGCCAATAGTGAATCATATATGTCTTAATGAACCATATAGGGCCTTAATGGATCACAAGGTCAATAGTAGATCAAAATTTTTTAATGGACTATATTGGGCCTTAATGGATCACAATGGCCAACAGTCGATAATACATGTCTTAATGGACCATATGGGCCTTAATGGAACACGATGACTAATTGTGGATCATTTATGTCTTAATGGACCACATTGGGCCTAAATGGATTACAATTGCCAGTATTTGATCCTACATCTCTTAATGGACCATATTGGGCCTTATGGACCTCCATGGCCAATACTAGATCATAAATATATTAATGGGCTATATTGGGGCTTAAAGGATCACAATAAACAATAGTATATCATAGATAATTTACGGTGGGGCCTTAATGAATCACAATAAACAATAGTGGATCATACATGTCTTATGATATAGCATGACTTACTAGAATCTTATATAATCCTTTAACACCCAATACAACATATTAAAGCCCATCATGTTCCAATATCAATCATGAAAACTATTAATGGTATAACATCCGTAAAAAAATGGGCTCCCAAAATCCGACCCGTTTTGAAAATGTAACATCCGTTAAAATGGGCTTCCAAAATCCGACCCGTTTTGAAATTTTCTTTGCGCGTTATTTTTCTATAACCATTTCGAGCACAATCGACATATTTTCTTTGCGCGTTATTTTTCTATAACCATTTCGAGCACAATCGACATATAAAAGGACACTTTATAAATTTTTCCTCATAAAATTTAAACATGGACTATTATTGTATTTTTTTTAAAAAAAGGTGAAGTTCAAGGACTAATTGTGTGAATAATGAAAATAATAAAATTTCAAATAAAAAAAAAAAAGAAAACGGAGACCGCAGGACTCGAACCCGGGTCTCAACGGTACACACACAACGAAATGACCAATGCACCACCTCACTGTTTTGTGCAAGATTATTTAATATTCAAACTGATTGTAGACACCCATTTCAATTAAACTTCTTTTTGAATTACAAACTGCCGCCCATACACGACTGCAACAATGGAAACCACAATCATAGTTATAAAAAATTGATTCCAATTTCCATATATAAGTCGGTCATAGCCTGTAAACGTGGTTTCGGGGAATAATCCGCATCATCGATCCAACATTAAAGACCAAACACCCTAACCTACCATCAAACACTCCCTCTTTCGCTCTCACTATTGATAAACAGCGGTTGTTTCACAATCAGACGAAAACAGCCGAAAACGACGGAAAACCTGGTCACCGGAGAACTGGGACTCTATCTTGGAAACCTGCACGTTCACCGGAGACTCCAGAAACAAACTCACGGAGACGGCCAAAGTTTTACATCGCGACCCTTTCGTTTCGGTATAATTCTTATTATCCGTTTATTTTTGTTAATTTTCCTTGTGAAATGATTTTTTAAATTTCATCATGATATTCAAAAAATCATTTATTGTTCGAATTATGTGTTGGTATAGATATAGGATATAGGTTTGTGCTAATTTGTTGTTTGACAAATAACCGATTAAATTATTGTTCGAATTATGTGTTGGTATAGATATAGGATATGGCTTTTTTTTCGAGGTAAAGAATGATTTCTTTATTGTTCATCTTTAATCACCATATTTGTCAAATGTTATTGGGTTCTATCAAGAAGTGAGTATTTTAATAGTACATTTGTTTACATATTTTTCAATGCACTTCAAAGTATACTGATGTTGATTTGGGGGTTTCAAGATATTTATCACTTTGTTGTCTAATTTATATGTGTTTCTAAATGGCTTTTATATTATTTGTTAAACGTTTTAGTATGTAATAATAAGGATCGCAAAAGAGATGTTGTGCTGAAATTTGAATTATTTTCTTTATGTTTAAAAACTATCCTATGTATGTTTTAGTTTATTTTCTTACTACTGAATAATATTTCATTTTTTTTATTAAATCTGAACAACGGCACAGATGCAACAACTTAGTTCTAATCTTCCCGAGGGCTCGATCGATAAGCCTGGACCAGATGATGTTTTTTTCTAAAGTAATGGGTAATGATCGAAATGATGATGCGGTTATGTATGGTCTGGGTGTTCGTGCTGCTGATCCAAGTCGTTCGGCATGTCATAGAGAAAACATCCAATTGAAGTCTCAATGTGAAGAACTTACTAGTACTGTGGTCCAGTTACGAGACCAAGTATCAGAGATGGAAGGGTCGAGGGGTGGTTCCAGTGTTCAACTCTTGCATCACAACATTTCCCCAATGTAACCAATGGACTTCAACGTTTACGAGTATTTTTCTATATAAATCTTTAAAAACCAATTTTCCTTAGTTTTTCTATAAAAATGTTAGCCTGCTAGTGTAAAACTTTATTAATTTTTTTTGTAAAATGATTCTTTGCACTATTATGACTAGAGTTTAATAAATATTTGTTGAAAACTAAAATCTAGGTCGGAGATGAAGTTTTCCTCAAAAGCATTCTAAACTCTACCAAGATTGTAGCAAGAGGAAGTGTCCAGAGCTTGGACCTAAATGATCTAGTTGGTGGTACAGAGATTGGACCAGAATGGTGTGAGGTAAACGTTAAAGTACCAATAAAAAAGATGAAAACTTGGTAAGACCATAAGGTTTATTTTCTACAATTCAAGATTGTATTGGTGCATCCATCGCATGGCCCTATCCATTCATCTCGGTGTGTATTTGTTAAACTTGTGATACAAATAATTTTAATATCATGAAACTTAATGCTTATACATGGATGGTTTATTTGTAGGTAGTCCATGAGGATTGAGGACGCATGATGACTCAAGATTTTTTGCTTCTTATTTCTTTAATTGCTTTTAATTTCTTTGTTAAATGTTAAGACTTTATGTTAGATAATGTTATAAATTATTTATGGTTAGTGTTTTTGTTATGAACATGCTTATTTGAAATATAATGATTCATTTATTAGTTGATGTTATACAATAACTATTAGGATGTTATATGTTGATGGTCTGTTTATAAAATTGGTTTTATAATCTTATTTGGGATACTAGGACCATTTTCTTGATATTAAAGTAGCTATAACGTTACATCATAAGGGTCCTATAAATTAATTTTTAAGGACGTTTGTATATGTATCAAAAGATTAAAAGTAGGTAATCACATATTAGAACATTGTAAAAGTGTCCTAATATGTTCTTTTTAGGACGTTATTTAAGTTACCTATAGGCATATTATGCGACCATAAAATTGGTTTCATAATCTTATTTGGTATATTAGGACCCTTTTCTTGGTAATAAATTAGTTATAATGTTACATCATAAGGGTCCTATCAATGAATTTCTAAGGACGCTTGTAAGTGTATCAAAAGATTAAAAGTATGTAAGCACATGTTAGAACATCGTAAAAGTGTCCTAATACGTTTTTATTAGGACACTATTTTGGTTGTCCAAAGACATATTACGCGACCATAAAATTGGTTTCATAATCTTATTTGGTATATTAGGACCCTTTTCTTGGTACTAAATTAGCTATAATGTTACATCATAAGGGTCCTATCGATTAATTTCTAAGGACGCTTGTAAGTGTATCAAAAGATTAAAAGTATGTAAGCACATGTTAGAACATCGTAAAAGTGTCCTAATATGTTTTTATTAGGACACTATTTTGGTTATTGAAAGACATATTATGCGACCATAAAATTGGTTTCATAATCTTATTTGAGATGTTAGGACGCTTTTTTAGTTCCGGGACTTATTACGACCCCTTTACATGAAACGCTTTTACCGTTGGTCCTATTAAATGAAAGGTCCTATAAAATAGCCTTTTAGGATGCTTTTGTACGTACTAAAAACCCAATTTTCTTGTAGTGTCCCCACTTTTTTAGTGTTTCCCAATGAACCTTCCCATATATATATATAGGGGATGGATCATGAAAAACTACTTTAAATGAGAAAAAAAAAACTAACCAAAAACACCTAAAAAGCATACAAAAAAAAAACTAATAAAAAAAACCTAAAAAACATACCAAAAGAAAAATTTATACTGCACATGTGCAATAATACGGAAAAGCCTAAACCACCTAACCCACCCCCAACCTAAATTCACCCTCCCCCCAAAAGCCTAACCCCCCCCCCCCCCCACACCAAAAAAAAACCCTAAAATAAACCCTAAACATAAACCCAAACCCCCCCCCCCCAAATAAAAAAATAAAACTAAACCCCCTCCCTCCCACACCAAAAAACCTAATCCTAATCCTAAAATAAGACAGCACAAGGATAAAACTCAATACATGCTTCTCGTATAGAGATGTCAGTCGCATAGGGCGACCGGGCCAGGCCCCCTCCAAAAAACCTAACCCTAAAAGCTAAACTAAACTCAAAAGCTAACTTTAAGCATATGATGCACATAAGTACACATATAACGCACATGTGCAGTACACGGTTTTTTTTTTTTGGAAAAAGTTTTGCAAAATTTTAAAAAGAAAAATTGTAAAAAAATGGGTATATTTTTTAGGCTTTTTTAGTTTTCTCATTTATATGTAGTTTTCTTATGATCATCTCCCTATATATATATATATATATGGGTGGGAGTTGGCTATAAAGTCCATTTTTCCTACAAAGTGTAAAAATGTCATAAAACATCTAATGGCAGCCATAAAACACATTCAAAACCCACAAATAACAAAGTGAAGATTACTAAAGCGCAATATTTGTGGGTTTTTGCATTGTGTTTTGGTTGATAAGGTTTTGATTATCGAATGACTAACATTAGTGTGTTTTATGTTGATTATCATGTTGTGTTCTATATTCATAGTTCAAAGATGATGTGGTTGAAGTTTTGATGGACTGTTAGGGTTTGGATATTGTGTTTTAATGATCTACACTCTGTTATTTGTGGGTTTTGAGTGTGTTTTATGAATGAAATTGTGGTGTTTTATGACTTTGTACACTTTGTAGGAAAAATGAATTTTGTAACCGAACCCCGCCATATATATATATATATCTTTTAACCGAACCCCGCCTATAAATCTACATACATCTTTTAACCACAGAACACAAAAAGCAAATCTTTCTCCAATTTTTTCCATTCTTTATCAAAAAAACACAAAAAAGTTTCCTTCCTTCTTCATCCCATCTTGAAGATGTAGTTCTAAAGAAGTAATTTGTAAATTCCTCCCCAAGAAACACACAGCTTTAGCAACGACCTCTCTCTATCCCTTTTAAAACCTTCAGCCACACTTCAAAATCAAAAGGCCCATATCTCTCACATCCTCTCCAAGAAGAAGGAAGTTACACCCATTTTCTAGAAAAATCTACCATAAAAATCATATAAACCGAAGAAAAGATCAAGGTTCTTCCATTTAAACGACTTGTTACACTAAATGATAAGTGTTCTTCCTTTTACGAATATACTCATAAACTTGTTACACTATTAGTGTTGTTTGTTTATGTGTTTGTTTTTTTTAAAACCATGAAAAAGGTTAGATTTGGGGAGTGTCATTTTTTATGTGTTTGTTTTTTTAAAGACTATGGAAAAAGGTACGATTGGGAGGGGGGGGGTTGTAAAATTTTAACGGCTTTTTTAAGTATTAATTGAGGATTTCATATTGTTAATATGGGGGTTTTTATATTGTTGTTTTTGTTAATGTTACTACCGAAATGTTGATTTTTTGTTGTTTTCTTTTGTGATTTAGAGGTGTTACAAAAGTTTATGTGTATAAAAAGGTTTACAAATTTTAAACTAAAAAAGATTTTATATTTAATGTACATATAAACGTAAACATAAAAATTTAGAAGTTTAGGTTACAAAAGATTCTCTAAAAAATGAAATTTCTATATGCTGTAATTTTTAACTAAAAACTTTGTAAGTGTAGATAACTAAAAACTAGTTTTTGTAAATTTTTTATTTCTTCAACAACAAAAAATGTGATGTTGCATTTTTTTGCTATGTAATATGATTCTAACCTTGGTTACATTTTTTGAGGATGTATTTTATCTGTAACACCCATTGGTATAATGCAAAAAAAAATTAAAATGGAATCTTTGTACATGTAAACATAATATTTTTTTTTTTTTGTTTTTGTACATCTAAACATAATATTTTTTGTTGTAACCATGTCAATGTAGTAGATTGAAGATATGCAAGAGAACAACAGAGGGATGAACTACAGAAGGAAAAAGGCAAAAATCCAACAAAATCACAAAAATTGTCATCTTTATCAACTAACTACTTTTTGTACATTTTTTCATTTCTTCAACAATAAAAAAATGTGATGTTACATTTTTTGCTATGTGCTGTAACATGTATTCGCTTGAGAAAAAACTTTGTAACAACTGTCATTTTTTTAGCACAAGACTTGTTACAAAAAAATGAAGATATATAATGTTATAAATACACATTTTCTTTGACATTTTATCTAACTCCTATTTAATGAATGCACCGTTTCCCAATGTTCCATGCCTTAATAAGAAATTTTTTTATATTTTTAATGACTGTATGAAAAAATCGTATTACATATTATGTGTAAAAAACAAAAAGAAGTGAATTAATTCTTGTTGTTGTAGTTTAAATATTTGTAGAAATTTTGTTACTTATTACTGATAATAAATATAAAAATCTAATAGTTTTAATGTAACTGCAAAAAATGTTACACATTTTGATACAATGGAAAGAAACATGGTGGTGCATTTTTTTAATGTCACCAAAAAGTGTAGATGTTGATGCATTTTTTTTAGGTGGCCCAAAAGTGTAACCTCGAATGTTTTTCCCTTCCAAAAAATATACAAATTTAGTTCACTCTTCTCTATCTCTCTTTGTTTTTTCAATTTATGTCACATTCTGGTGTCCGCTTTTTTATAATTTTATTTGCTTTTCTGGCGAGATTGTTTCATCGGGGCATGATTATCTGGATCTCCTGGAGATAAGCAGATTATTATTTATTAAAGAAAAAAAAACTAGATGTATTATATACTTTATGATTCTCCACAATGAATGACTACTATGAGTTTATATAAAAGAAAGAAAAAAAATAGATATATGATATGCTTTGTGTCGTTTATGATTCTCCACAATGAATGAATATATGAGTTTTCAAATCAAGATTTCGTTTTCCATCAATAACTCAAGGAAATTTTTAATTTCAAGTTGGGGTGGCATCTAGTTTATATTATTATTTTTTTAAATGTTATTAGTTGTTCATACTTTATAAAAACAAAAAGAAATAAAGAAATGTGATAGATCAAGTACAACATTCTTGAGATGCGAGAGATTTAAGACCATATTTAATATACATAAAACAAAAAGTAATAAAGAAATGTGATAGATCAAGTACTGTAATAAATGAAAACAGAGGAGAAAGGAAGCAAAGTTAGCCGTCTCTCACACACTTATCACTTATACATTCAGTCAAAGATTAAGGAAAATGACGAAATTGCCCTTGTCTCATCTTATACATACATGCGATGTGGCTCAATCCTAGCCACATGTGTGAGTTTTCAGGGTTTAGTCAACTGGAGTGGGTTTTCTCCTTATAATTAGCCTATATATATATATATAGGTTCAAACGTGAACAAAATCCCAAGAGTGAACTGCGTGAACTGATCTGGGCCCTTGATTTTTATGATCTTGAGATTTTTAGTGGATGGCAAGATGGTAATTATTTGGTTATTTGTTACTATTTAATTAAGTGAATAAGGGTATATGTGTAATTTACTTTTTAACTTGATTGCATAAATCTCGTTTATCTCCACATTTAGGTTTCAAAATCCCACAAAAATCTCTCTCTCACATATCATCGACATAAAGAAAAGCAGAGGAGACCATCGATCCCTAAACAAAAAACGAACCCTAAATCGATCCTCGACATCCGCCTCCCACCGCCACCACCACCTCTCGTCGTCGCCCTTCCATCCTATCGACATCAAACAGAAGCACTGTTCAGGTTCGTCTTAGACCCTAGTGTAATCGTATATCGTATCAGGTTTGATTCTATGAGCAGTAAGTTTACTTAATTGTTTGTTTTTTGGTTTCTGGTTTGTAGATCTTGAATGTCAATCGATTCTAGAAGAAATCAACCGAGCTGAAACCCCTGGGAGAAAATGAAAATGTCGCATACATGAATTTATGTATCATTATATAATTCTCATGTATTTGTATCAATATATCAGGATCTATATCGATTACTGGGAGAAAATGTCGCTAATTATGAATCGATCCTATGAAAGAACAACTCTCCACTTTTCGTTCTCAGATACTTGGCTCGCAAACACAAGGTGTAATTTTGATCAGATTGGCTTAAATAGTCTAATAATTAGGTTAATATTGCTTGACTGTATGATATGAGTGACAAATTGTTAATCTTTTTCTGATTGTTGATGCTCTGTTATGGTAACTGCAGAATGATATCATGAAGAATCCTGCTTTTAGATCATTGTTTCATGAGATCTGTGCAAAAGTAATGTGATTTTAGATCACTCTTTCATGCTTCTGTTCTTTCATCTAGTTGGAAGCTGCAAGCTACAGGTAATTATGGGGGGTGTTTGGATATATGTGTGATTTGAGTGTGATTATGTGATATTAAGTATTTACAATCGGTGTTTTGTAGGTGCATATAGTAAGAAGATATGGAATAGAAGCTGTAGAAGCCGCAGTTTGTCTAATGGAAATGCATCCTCGGGTTAAAAGAAAGCGGGCTTTAACCTCTGGTAACTAACTATATCAACAGTTAAACACTTTCGGTATTCCCTTCTTGATTTTGCAACTAACTTCATAAAGTTGCTAACTATTTACATGTACGTGGAATGCGTTGTATGTTCGAAGATGTGCAACGGGATTGGGTTGGCACGGGATTGGGTGTACACTTGTGAATTATGCAAAGTATTAGTTGCTGAGTTTTTTTGTTCAATTTTTTGATTTTGCTCTTTTTTTAATGCGATGTACACATGTGTATTCTGATTTGCTCTGGTTTTATGCGATGTACACATGTGTATTTTGATTTTGCTCTGGTTTTACTGCGATGTACACATGTGTATTCTGATTTTAACGCAATGTACACATGTGTATTGCGTCTGTTTTTGTGATATCTCGGAATTTTTTGTGTATTGAATGTGTAAGGTTGTTGATGTACGCTTGTGAATTATGCAAAGTATTAGTTTCTGAGTTTTTTTGTGCTATTATAGGAGATGTCGTTAACGAGAAAAGTGGAGATGGAAGGTCGATAAGGATGATTCACGTATGAGGTCGATAAGGATGATTTCACATATGTTTGTTTGCTTGGTCGATAAGGACGATTCAGCATACAACGTGGCGAATAGTTGTAAAAGATTATGTTTTTTATTTTTTCGATTATGTTGGGTTTATTGTTTTTATGAAACTGGAACTTGTAATTATATGTTTTTTTTGTTTGGTTTGGAAAACATTATAGAACTTGTAATTTGTTAAATATAAAATAGTTTTACTGGTATTGTTTCTATGTATGTATTATGTAGCTAATTACACATATGTACGATGTTAAGTACACAAGTGTAATGTTCTATTTATATCCAAGTACACATGTGTATACCGTTGAAATATGAAGGTTACGTAGATCTTAAAAATCAAAATTTGAATTCTGGTGATGAAATTTGAAATAAAAATTAAAATTGAAATCTGGTGATTTGTTGTTTGTTTTGATAATTTTCTTATTAATAAATAAAACATAATATGGATAATGAATTTAAAATAGGAAAGATGTAACTTAATTCAATTATTAAAATAATGATTTAAATCTAATTTTTTATATAATTACAATCCTACCCTTAACAACTAAAAAGGAAATCAAGGGTCCAGATCTGTTCACGCAGTTCACTCTTGGGAGGTTGTTCACGCTGGAACCCTACCCTATATATATATATATACACACACCATATATGACTTGGACATATATATGGATTCACCAAAGTACAAAATCATCAACTTAGTAGATGATTTTGGTTGGTCATGAATAAGATAAAAATGTACAATTAACCAATTTGCTAAGCAGCCAAATAAGGACAACCCGGACGTGTACATACCCAAGATGGTAAATATTGGAGACGAGGTGGGGTTCGCTTACTTTGATGTCTTGGAAGCTACTTAATTAGATATGCATCTAACTAAAGAACAAGCAAGTGGGGTAGGTGGAATCATGGTTGGAGAACCAAGATTCCATTGTTCACACCTTACCAACACTCAAGTCTTTCAACATTGAGGATTGAAGACTTGGATTGGTTTCAACACTTATAGGTTGTTTGGAACCTTTAGGGCAGTAGCTAATTGAGGTTTTTGGGCCTCTAATCTTATAGAAATCAACCATACACAAGCCCCATAACCATAAGTTTGATTGGGAACAAAGTTGGTACAAGATTCCCACAAGATGAACAAGTAATGAAATATGTTTGTAAAAGTTTTACAAAACAGAATTCAAATCTGAATTTGGAGCCTCATATAAGTGATGTAACACTTTTTCACACCTTGTAGGACCTTGGGTAACATTATTGAAGGTCATCCAAGTAGATTTAAGAAAGAAAATAAGAAGAAAGGCGTAGAACAAAGCCCAAAATCACTGTTTTGGACGTGTGCACAATCTGCCAACACTTAGAAGTTTGGATGATTTGTGAGATCTTGGGAGTGATTTGAGAGAGTGTAAAGGGTCGAGAGAGTGTGGAGTAGGCTTATTTATAAGGGGGGATATTAGGGTTTGACGTTTAATGAAGTTAGGTTGAGGTTAGATGGTTGGGAGGTGACATAAGTGCAAAATTCATGAGCTGAACAAAGAGTCTGCTGCCAGACCCCCTTACGGACCGTAAGGTAGGGCTTGCGGCCCGTAAGCCTTTCCGGAAAAAAAATTACATTTTAGTCCTTGTTGCTACTAGTTAGGTTAAATTATGCAATAAATTTATGTGTGAAACATAAATTATGGTCTAAAGGGTGGTATTAAGCATGTTATGAATATAGTGTATGAGTTGATTGAGTCCAAACATCGAATAAACATGGATACTTGTCGGTTTCGTATAAATTATATATATTGAGTGATTGATTACATGTTGTGTAAGCGTGATTAAACAAGATTGAGATATAACATGATTTTCATTATGATCAAAGTCTCGTGATTACAAATGTCTATACGAAGTACGAATACAATTTACTAAAAATGAAAGTATGAAAAGACGCATGGTTACATCAAAGATCCAATTCTTAAGGAATTACATAACTCAAAATATTCAGTAAATCCTGGAAGAGATAAAATGTACTAGGATTTGAAAAGAAATTATCGGTGGATGGGCATGAAGAAGTCCATAGCCATCCATATAGCTAAATGTTTGACGTGTTCGCAAGTTAAAGCTGAACATCAGAAACCGACGAATTTGTTAAAAATATTATTGTCTAATTTGGGCCGTTTGTTTAAGTGCTTATACACACCAATTTAAAGGTCAATCCCACCTTTTCAAATACTTTTGGTGTTTTGTTTTCAAGTGAGGTTTCTTTTCATTTAAAAAAATGATATAGTCTAACTTGGGACGTTTATTTTATTATTCAGTTATCATTTTAGATGTGTAAAGTTTATGACATTGATAGACCACACCTATCCTATTAACTCAAAAGCTTTATAAAAATTAGTTGGAGAAATATATAACCTATCACGAGAGCTTTGATACACTAACATAAACGAGTGCTGCGTTGCAACATGTCGCTTGCCGCAACATCCCATAGGTTTCCTTAGAGATGGGCATATCCGGTTCTTTTTAATAACCGGAACCGGTTCCAAACCGTACCCGGTTCTTGAATGAGTGTCAATGGAACCGGTTCTTGATGTAACCGGTTCCGATTCCTACCCGGGTTTTAACCATTAAACGAGAACCGAGTGTAACCGGTTCCAGGTAGGGTTGGAACCGGTTCTTGGTGTAACCGGTTCCAGTTCCTACCCGGGTTTTAACCATTAAAAATACTGTAGGAACTAGTTCCTACCTAAGGTTGTTCTTTTTTATCCGTAACCCGAAAACCGACCCAAATTCGAAGTCACCCGAACCCGAATTAGAGAAAAACCGAAAAACCCGAACCCGAACAACCCGACCAACCTGAACCTTAAACGGGTCGGTTATCGGGTCACTTTTTCCCAACCAAAAACCCGAACAACCCGACCCAAATAACCCGAAACTTGAAACCCGAATAAAAACCCGAACATTAGTTGTCTTTTTTTATAGATGCGATTTGATTTGGATTGTTTTGTATTTGAAACATTAAGTTTTGAGACTTTTGAATATTATCATACCATATTGTTAAATAATGTTTGAATATGTGATGATATTTTTTTGACAACATGATATATATGATGATATGTTCTAAAAAAAACATTCTTTTTTTCATTTTGCATTTAAACCCGAAAAACGAACAACCCGACCCGAACTAACCCGAAGCCGAATAACCCATACCGGAATAACCCAAACTTTAAATGGGTTGGGTATCGGGTCACATTTTCCTAACCAAAAACCCGAACAACCCGACCTGAAAAACCCGAAACCCGAAAAAATAACCCGAAGAACACCCCTATTCCTACCCGGGTTTTGAACCGGAAAACACACATTAAACCCGAACCGACCCAAGGAAAGATGCGTGGAGGGTTTGATAATTGATTTTCGTTTTCTTTTATTTGATTTTGATAGCTCGTTTCGTTCATCTTTTATGTGTTATAAAATTACGAACCTGATTAACTCATCAAATAGCTTTCTTCTTAGTTTTAGTTTTCTTGTATTCTTCCATGGTGTCTGGTATATGAAAAAAAAAACCTAGCAGTGTACGGATTATATATGGAGAGTGGTTAAAAGCTGAGATTACAAGATACAACTCCTATAGAATAAAGTACAAGTTGTTAAATCTCTTTGCTTTGGATGTTGATTATTTTGATTTGGGAAAGTACATTTACATTATATATTTAATAGGATATATGATAATGTAATCTAAACGCAGAAAACATTAAAAAAACAAACGATAAAACTCTGCCACAAGTCACACTGATGCTGGTTTTCGTCCGAGTATGAACCGGGTACGGATCTACGGGTAGGAACCGGGTCCGGGTACGAACCGATTTTATTTATAAAATGTGGAACCGTGTAGGATCGTTTTCTGACCCGAACGAGTCGTTCAGAAGAGTTTTTCTGAATACGAAAGGCGGAAACAGACGTATTAAGTTCAATTCAGCTAGAATATCACTTTAAACTGTCTTTATATTGATATAAGATCGATTACAATGTTGCAGACACTTCGGCAGAGCTTCGCTACCGGAATCAGAATCGTTACAAATGACTAGGCACAATAGGTATTTATAGGAGAGGTGATTTCGCTTGAAATGGTTCAAGCGGAATCTGATTTCGCACGGAATTAGCTTCAAATGAAATCATCATGTTAATTTCGTTTGAAATGACATATGTGTCATTTCAAGCGAAATTACCTATAAACACATATTTCTCGTTTTCTGTGCCCTGATCTATCTATACAAATACAAGACTCGATACAAGACGAAGTCGACAGACGCATGCAGCAACAGACTCCCCCTCGAATGTTGACGAGTCTTCAGTGTCGAGTCTTCGCATCTTCAGTCTTTATCAGTCCTCTCGAACTCTTCCAAAGTATCTAACAATGTAAAGTATCCTCAATCTCTCTTCCTTTCATCTTCAAGATCTTGACCTGACTCTAACTTCACTCTAATTCTCTTGATCAGATCTCTTGATTCCTTAAGTTCATCAGCATCATTAGCTTGTATGAACTTCAGGTCTAGAATCAGAACTTGGCTCTTCAATCTTCTATCCCAAGATCTGCGTCTGGCTCTTACAACTTCAGACTCCCCTTTGTGAGCAGACACCCCCTCAAATTATGCTGGAATTATAATCTAACTTTCACAGGTTCTAAGATCGAAATCTGGCTCTTATCAAAGCTATAACCTGCACAATCCTCTACCTCAAAATAAATTTCACAAATTTAACATTTGACAAATTTATTCTCTGCCTACCACTTATATAAACAAAATGATTTAACATTTAACAGCTTCTGATGTCCACTTGTAAGTAAAACAAATTTTCATTCTCTGAAAACCACTTGTAACAATTTCTATATACACACTCTCCCAAACATGTTCATCATGTTTAGCGAATTTTGAAAATCAGCTTTCCAACATTAGTTGTCAAAAATAAGATGAAATTAAAATCTTTTTGGATTTTCAAAATTTTATGCTAGAACACACTTACAGGAACAGAATTGAAATACAGTAAAGAAATATTTACAGACAATATTTTTGTGAGTTTGCGTAAGAGGATCATATCAGTTTTTGACAAATCACAAGCACCGTTAAGCTTTAAACATATTAAGTTCTAAACGATTCACATTGATTGACGATATAATTGTCCTCTTAAACTCAATCTAAAAAATTTTGAAATGCTTACCGATACGTTAAGGTATATTAATATTGCACTAAATTCTTATGGACCCCACGATCTCAGCATATCCCCTCATCATGCAATACACTGACTCAAGTAATGCCTTTAAACTTTCATCAACTGTGATATGTGCTAAACCAAACGCAGAATGTTTAAACATTAACAATCAGGTCGAACTTTCGATACACAGAGAAAGTCCAATGTTTAAACAAAATAAGAAATAAAAACAAGTTGAAGTTGTTTAGGCTTTAATCACCAGTTCGATACTCCCGTATACGCAGAGGTGATCCAAAGCTTAAACGAAACACCAAAGAAAATAAAGCAGAATGTTTAGGCACTAACATCCAGTTCGATACTCACGTATACGCAGAGGATGTCCAATGCTTAAACAAAATAAAGAAATAAAACAAGTTTAAGTCTTTGCAAAATGAAATGCACAATCACAGTGACTTTTTCAGTAAGTTGTGAAAGTTCACAAACTGACCGGTCTTATGTCTTTCGACAATCAACGATTACCGAGTAGGCACACAATCAAGAAAGACAAAACTAAGTACTATGCGTTTGACCGTGTTTCCCACTAGAACTAGGCTTTTTGCTTTAAGTTTGTATCGTTATCGCAAATCTACTAGTCTAGCTGAGCCTATCGTCACATCTTTAGTGAGACCGTTTATCACAATTTATCTTTCCATATCTTTAGCATGCTGTGATAGTCCACTGATTTACTATCATTTCCTCTTTTTACAACAAAACTCATTTTTGCTTTTTCAATGTTTTTTATTTTTTCAAATTTTCTAATGTTTTTGGATTTTCAAAGGAAATTTGAAAACAAACTGTACAAATAAAATGACAAACTTATGTGAATTGCTATAATTCGCCATTCTCTTGGCATAAACAATCAGAACTCCCCCTTACAACAAACTATTTTCCCATTATGATTTCAAAACACTTAAGTTTGTTTTAATCAAATGGTTTTTCCGAAAATTAGTTTTGTTGATTTTACCATTTGTAGGAATGGGGCTCAATTCATCATTTTGTTCTCCTTTAACCATTTGAAAAAAATAACAGTTTTAAGTTTAATCAACAAATATCACTTGTAGGAAATCAAGTACAACTTAATGTCCCTGATTTACCACTTGTAAGTCGAAATCACTTTCGTGAATTTCTCAAGAAAGATGCCGATTCCAGCTCCACTCTTACCAACCTGGGAGCTCCGGCAAATTCACAACCTGTAGAATTTAACAATTTTAGACTTCTCTTAGACACAATTTTTAAGAATGATGCCGATTCATGCTCCACGATTAACCACTTGGGAGCTCCGACAAGTCCTGGTTTTCAATCATCATAATAGGTTCCATCCTAGTCACAAACCTGGGATGACCCATTTTTACCTGGTTTCTTCAATTTTTTCTCATAAAATTCCTTTACCCCTTTGACCTTCCCGTCAACCATTTTTCCAAAAATATGTTGCACTTTGGAGTTAAAAGCTTTTTCAACATCAAATTCTTTCTTTTCAGAGAAAAATTGATTTGAAATCTCAATTTTACCAACCTTTTGTTTAAAATTTTCAGCCCTCAATGGTGGAAAATTGACATCATCCATTGGCGGAACTGATGTTTCCAATTTTAACTCAACCTATGGCTCCTCTGACTTTGTGGAATCAGATTCATTGCCTGAAAATAGCTCCTCTGATTTTGACGAATCAGAATCATTGCTAGAACTATCATCCGATTTCTTAACAATCCACTTTTGATTGTCAAGATTTGCTTTTCTTTTATAAAACCTTTTTGAACATTCACCAACCTCAAATTTCGAGTTTTTGAAAACTATAAAAGGTTTGGTTGGTGGTTCATTCTCAACCATCTTTTCTTTCAGTTTATCAAAGACTCCCTGTTTTGTGTGAATTGCCTTTGGACAGTTCCTGGCAATATGACCAACTATTTTGCATTGAAAACAGGTTCTCGTTTCCTTTTTCTGAGCAGATTCATTCTTCATTTCTTCTTGTTTCTTGGCAAGGAACTCTTTGTTTGATTGTTTCCAGAATGGGCTCTTTTGTTCTTCCTCGGCACTTGTTCCTGAAACAAAAACAGTTTTTGGTTTATAAGTTTTCTCATTTATATAATTTTTCGGTGGAATAAAACCAAGTCCTTTTCTTTTGAAATTACCGTTATGGTTTGGTTTCTTTTGAAAACCTGAACAAGAACTGTAACCCTTTTTCTTGTTTAAACGTTGTTGAACTCTTGAGGTGTAAGATTTAGGTTTATCAGAAAGATTTACATCTTTTATTTCAGAAATATTAATTTCTATTAGTTTGAAAACCTTTTTGATCATATCTGGTTTAACACCTCTTATTGGAAATTCTTCATCAGAATATAATTTGTCAGAATCATTCAAAGTATAAGCCACTTTAAATTTTCTCGTCATTCAAATTAGATTTTGATAGCAGAAATTCTTTATTATAAACCCTTTTATCCTTTTTGACTATTGGACTTGACTTGTCAGACTTTGACTCTGAGTTTGACTCCGACTTTGACTCCTCGGTTTCATCGTTATCCAACACCTGATCGACCACTTTCTTTATTAATTCGGACTCATGATCAGTGTCAGACGATGTGAAAATAACATCAATGTTATTTGACAAATTTTCTGAAGACTCAGACTCCCACTGTAAATTGCTTGCCTTTTTTACTCTTTCTGAATTTGGATTTCGTGGAGAATATCCATTTTCAAGCGGGGGTGGACACTTGTTGTAACTGGCACTTTGTTTCTTACCAGATGTCTTCTCTTCAGTATCCTTTCTCTTTTCAGAATTCTTGTCTTCAGATACTTCATCTTCTTCAAATGCCTTCATGCCTTCAACGGTTGGATAAATCCTGTCAATAACATAAGAAGTACATGAGTAACTTTTTAACAATCTATTTACTCTCTCTGTTTCAATCCTCTGAGTTTCCAGTTTCTGTTCAAGCACAGTACATTTTTCAATGTAATTGTTGACAATTTTCTGCTTAGTCATAAAAGCTCCTTGAAGTGTCTTCATAGCTGTTGCTTGTTCACTGCTTGACAGATTGTACTGATTCATTGCTTTGTTGAGAACATCATATGATTCTTTCAATCTTTTCATGTTGTGAATCAATGTACTGTTTTGTTTCTTTACTGCTTCACAGTTTTCACATATCACCGGAATCTTTTGTGCATCAGCTTCAGCTTCAACTTTGAAAACTGGAATATCTTTGACCTTTTTCCTTATCACTGGAATTTCTTCATCATCACTGCTGACAGGTTTTTTAACTTTCTTCTTTTTCTTTTTAGCTTTTTCATCATCACTATCACTCTCTTCCATTTTTTTTAAATGCTTTTCCATTCTCTTTGCATAATAATCATCATCATTATCACTATCTTCAGCAAGCAACAAAAGCTTTATGATTTGAAGTTTTGTTAGGATCATAGTCATCCCAATTGAAGTTTGCCCAGCTAAACCCTTCTGGTAATTTTTCATCATCTTGGTTTATCAGACATGCTTTACTACCAGCTGAAACATATTTGTTCCAATCAAATCCTTTTGTTGACTTTTTATCATCTTGATTCACCATACAAGCTCTCTTTGATGATTCTTCAATTGTCTTCCTGGCATGTGCAGTTTGTGGTTCTTGTTGTTGTTGAGCAACTTGATGATAAATTGCTTTCCGATAATAGTCATTGTTGTTGAACGGATTTTGAGCTCCACTTGCTTCGCGATTTGTGCACTCTCTCTTGAAGTGTCCCTTTTCCCTGCAACGAAAACAAGTAACTTTAGATTTATCAAAACCTAAAGTAGAAACATTAGCATCACGGAAGTCATCTCTTCCTGTGATTTGTTTAAATTTCTCAGCTCGTCTCAACACTCTCGCTAAACACCACTTTATGTCCATTAATTCCATCTCTTCAGCATCAATCTGATCGTAATCCTCTTTTGTCAACATTGGATTCCCGATCTTTCCTGCAACTAAACTTTCATATGATTCTAGTACAGTTCCCAACAACGACATGTGACTTTTTGCAACCTCTTCTGAGAAATTTTCACCATTTTCAAGATTCAAAACAATGTTGCATTGTAATCTCTTGTCATTCTTGGTTGTTGAAAAATTTGGATCAAATGATGGATATGAAGAAAATTCAGTTTTGCTGTTTGATCCTTTAGATTACCCTCCTGATAAACTTTTAGCATTAAATGCAGTTTCAACCTTTGGTGACATGTTGGTCTTGTCACTGATACCTCCTTTGTAATAAAGACCGATATCTTGTTCACCATCAAAATCCTTCATTCTCGAGATCTTCATTTGTTCCATCTCCTGAGCTTCAAGTTTTTCAATGAACTTGTTCAGTGTCAGATTTCTAAAATCTTTCTTATTTCTCAACATCATGAGATATGTGCCCCAAGTTTCATGTGGCAATGCATCAACCAACTTTTCTATCAACTCTTCATTATCTTTATTGATGCTCACTCTTTTCATTTGGACTAACAAATTGCAATATCTTTCGATGATCTGTTTTGTACTGTAAGACCCTAACTCGTAATTGACAAAAAGTCGAAGTGGAAGTTTAAGCCATAAAATTTCTTTCATTATAAATACCTTAACTTATTTAAAATTTAACTTTAACATAACTCCTTCACATAGATCCATCAATCGACTTATTTATTAAGTAAAAACATAGCTTATGTTTACTACATTATATACATCAACGTTCCCGTACAATCTCACTAGTGACTCGGTCCGTGATCTCTATCCCTTGAAGATCCTTCGTATCTCGTACTACCTGCGTTCACCACATAAAATTCATAAACATCAGTACGCATCATAAACATGTAAGATTTATTCACGTTTATTTTTCGTTCCGTTAACTCTTTACATTTCGGCTTTCCATCTGATCATACGACCCGCGGTGAGACTTCTTTGCTATTCCTGCGTTACACTTCATTCACCATGGCACGCCATTAGTAACATGACCATTCAAACATGTTAGAGCCATTTATATAAGAATATATACAAGATCCTTTCTTTCATGCACAACAAATCCTACTTCATGGATAAGTACCTACACACGTATGTTCATACACATTTCAAACCTACATACATGCATACATACTTATGTACATACATACTTACTTACGTACATACATATATACTTACACACATACGTACATACATGCTTACATACATACTTACATACATACATACATACATACATACATACAAGCTTTATTCCTTTGTGTACATTCAATCCCATTTAATACATATGTACATACTTTCATATATGTATACTCATACATCTATTTACATACACCCGAAAACATACATGCAAACATAAACACATCTACACGTACATGCTTACATACTTACATATAGTTATATAATGCATATAACGTAGTTAGATAGCCTTCACACAAGTTTGGAGTTGAAGAATGCGAAAAATATGAAAGAACCAGCAATTGGCGCAAGAAGAAACCAATCTGGCGCAACCTTGTGCCAGTTCTGGCGCAATACAGAAGACATCAGTCAGGGGCGCAACCTTGTGCCATGGGGGCGCAACCTTGTGCCAGGGGGGCGCAACCTTGCACCTGGTTCAGACCTGCAACTTTCAACATGACGAATTTTTGCAATTTTGGTCATAACTTTCTCATTTCTACCTTGTCCGTTTTACCCGATTCTTTTTCCTACGTGATCGTAATTTAATCCTCTATCATATGGACTTGAAATCCCACGTTCGGTTTAAGGAAATTCTTAACTTACGCGTTTTCGGCTTAATAATCATTTTCTAATTATTCGACCCGTTTATGTTTTCATCAAACCACTCATTTGTTTTACCCCAAAACATACATGAACATTATAACCATAATACTCTTATTTTATCCAGAGTTTCGTACTTGGGGTTTACGCACCTGATACCCGGTATTCATTAAACTCATTCATTCCATTTAAATCTACGAATCAAACTTTGTTACTAAAACCTCCATTTGCGCAAATGTATATCCATTAAACCAAACTCACATCTGAGTCTTTTGACTATTAAACCACATCTCCGATTCCCGGATTGCGTACTTATGTGCAATTCTACCCATTAACTGGTTATACTACGGTAGCCATTTCTTATACAACATTTCGATATAATCATAAGACCTCATTTTGACCCGTTTGGTCTACTTAGAAAAATTCACCGATTTCATTCAACTAAATCCATATTTGACATTAAACATCATGTTTAATTAATTAAAACGCTACATTACTTAAACAAACTAAGAAGTGATTACGGAATCACTTACCTCGTGCATCCGGGTTCGTATCTGATTCCTTGCCTCCTCTTGACCCGTTAGCCTTTCATGCTTGAGTCCGTCTTGACATGATTCCTATACTTTCATGTCACCAAATCACATTTTCGTTAGCATACATCATTGTACATGTTAACGATCATATCAACCGCATATTTCACATTTGACTTCCTTTAGTCACAACTAACAAGCATAAGACACATAATCAATTTCATATCCTTTCAAACTAATGTAATTCATCATGTCATCACAAATAACGCGTATTAACATAACATGTACCATGCGACTTCCTATGATCCTACCTTTATGACAACAAATCAAATCATGCTTCTTATGCGTAGACGCGTAGTTGACTTTCAGAAGTCAACGGTTTAACATACAACTTACGACATAACCTCATATATCCGTGTTATTATTTTAGGCTATACAAGCATCACTATATATATATATATATATATAGCAATCATGATGAAATATGCTCACATCCACACGATCACCTAACTATATACACATACGCATTCACATACACATGCTTTCACATGTTAATGCTTTCATTATATCACATTTGACCACCACATACAAGGTGAGCCTATTTAAACGAAGTCATAACATCATTACTAGCAAGTTCACATGTTTTGTATTTAGTGTACATCAAATCCTACATTACTAATAAGAAATTGATCTAATACATGATGTGCATCCTCATCGTTCAAGCATACGGTACAAGCTCCTAATGCACATTTCCACCCAAATGATATCATCAACAACACCTTCTCCTGAATTCCTTCTACTACGCGTCTCTTATATTCAATTATCATTAATTATATCATTACCATACTCAACACATATTCATTCATTAGTTAGCCTGAAATTTCCCACACTATCCTACACTAGGCATTTCATCAAACACTTGGTGTGCATACACCGTTTGATGCACAATGTACAACCAAATCATGCTTTCATTCCTATTTCTTATCTTCCTTCATCATCACCACTAAGAATTACATAAATTTCATACCATCCTTCAATCTAACCTATATTTATGCATCACACACTAACTAGTTCATAATATTTACACAAATTTCACAACTACAAGATCATCATATAACATCATACTACTTGAACAAGAGGGTTTTGCTTCAAACCATGAAATTACTCAAAATCACACACAACACAAGTTCTATTTGGTGATTCTAATTCACCATCTTACTTAATTTCATATCAATTTACGAATTGATCATAACCCATTTTATTCAAGACCTCCAAATCATAAAATTTAACTTACTTGATGTTAGAACTGCTTAAAGGATCATCATCCTTGGTTCATGCATTCGATTTCGTGTCTGATTTCATCATCAATTCTTGAATTTCTTGTGTAGAGTTGAAGGAGTAGGGTTTCCCCTTCCTGCCCTCTGGTTCGCGACCCACACACCCACAAAACACTGGGTTTTTAATTTTTATCATACTTAATAACATATTTTACATGTTCAACCCCTCAAAGTTGCTTATGTTGTCATTCTTGCATATTTTCTAACCCTTTTTAAACTTCCTTTATTTATTTACAACTTAACTAATCATTTGAAGCATTTATGCATTAAGATAAACATTTATGAAATTTTGGGGTGTTACAAGTCTACCCTCCTTAAAGGAGGTTTCGTCCCCGAAACCTTTCCCATCAATGTCGGTTTGTTCATTAGCAAGCCATAATCTTAAGAACATCACTTCTAGAAATTTCCTTTCCATTCTTACATCAATTCAACCCACCCAGATTTGTACGTATCATCCCTTTAACATCAAACATATATTCCATTTGACCCGTTCATAACAGGTCAACTACATATACTTTACTTTTCCATTCTTTGTCAATTTCTTCTTAAATTTTCAACTCATTACATTAATGTACTTAAACTAGTGTGTGCTGACTAGTAGAGACCTAGAGAGTCTAATGCCATAATTTACATTACAACAATTTGAATTTCATATGAACTTGCTAATACATTTCACTGTTAGCATTAGTTTCACTTATTCCTGGAGTTCTATTTCTACCTCCTTACTCATTCACACTGCTTACTACATTAGTTCTCATCGGACTTACCTACTTAGCAAATCAGATACTTCATGCTATTTGACATTTACTTGCTTAATAGCTATCTACTTACTTTGTTTAACTTTTCGAAAGTCCATTTATAATTACATTCTGACCTATATTTACCAATTACCCAGTTCTGACACATCCCTCCCTACGTTGAGCCATAAGCTCTCATTAAAAGCATAACCTTTATACATACCTGATGCAAGTCCAATCCATTAACTTGTTATCCATACCTCACTTTGGCTATTTCCTTCCAGTTCGCGACATTACATTGTTAGGGGTCATTTTCTTTGCATACATATCCTGACCAATATCCTGCCTTTGTTTGTTTATTTGTGACCAGGATGCTGGAAGAGGATATTGCTAACATCTTGGGCGATATCCTGAGGTTTATTGAATTAACCACGTGCAGGTTAACGGCTGAGACTTGCTAACGGTCAAGTGGACTTCTTCTCCTCAAGACTCGGACGAGTTTGTTGAAGGAGAGACGTTGAGCCCAAAAGACCAGGTCTACAACGTTCGATAAAGGAATATTCGGTGGATCCCGGAAGTTTAGGATAGTTTGTTATTTTATCTTTACTATAAATAGATGGGGGGCGGATCAGTTTAAGGCACACAATTTTCACTAACACTCTCGAACACTTTCACTCTCTAGCTCATTGCAAACACTACACTTGTATTCAAATTTCGTTGTAACACATAGTCGATCCGCACCACATCCTGCACTGTATCCTGACGTTTGGAGTAATAAGAAGAACAAGGCAGCTGCGATTGTCAGCTCCCGAGGTTTTATGCCGGCGATCTAGATTGATCAAGGGCTTTCCTCGTACATCTCGTGTCGTTTACTTTACTTTTGCTCATTGTTTGATCATAGATATAGCTCAATATCCTGAGCCGTATCCTAAATACTGATTTCCTAATTAACTCAACAAGCATATTTTCAAACACACTTTCTAGCACACTACCTCACTTTACTAATTTGATCACTTAATTGCTTCGGTAATTTTTGACCAAAACAATTTGGCGCCCACCGTGGGGCAAGTAGTGCTCTCTTTACTAAAATTTTTTGTCAAATCGCTAATCGGTTTTCTATTTTCAAAACTTTTTGCCACATTGTCCGTAATGGCCTCAAGATCAAACATGAGTTCCTCTACTGTGTCTGCTATGACTTCTGCTACTACCGGTTCGGTGCTTCCACCACCTCCTCCAAGGATGCCAGCCTCTTCACGACCTCAGGATGTTATCCCTACCCGCAGTGTTCAGGAATCTGCTCCTGTTTTAGCTTCTAACGATGAAATTTTAACCTTATTTGGAAGTGTGCAGGAACAAATGAGGCAGCAACAGGAAACAAACCAAATGCTTTTAAGGGAAATACAACTCCTGAAGTCTGGCTCGAGCAGATCTGCTGAAGATAATGTCACTCCATTACATCCCAGAACGTTGAACTTTAGTTAAGCTGTGTATACTGAGGATAACAGGGGGAATATTGTGCCCAGCCTTCCTCAGAATCATACTCCTGAAATACCCTCCTCGATCAGGATGTCAACCATGAGGAGCTCAGGATATGCTTCAGGATATGGGCAAAATCCTCCAACGGGTAACGTGTCAAATAATAATAATACTCATGCTACTAACAATAGTGGATCTTTGCAGGATACAGGTGTAACATCAGCACTTACTAGGGAACTTCAGAAGTTGAAGGACATGATATCTAGTGTACCTGGGGTGGTCTAGCCGATCCCGGAAGTGTCCCAAGACAGCCACAAGATATCTCGTTTTGCATATCCTATCTGTGATGCTGAGATTCCAAAGAGATTTCAAACCCCCAACATGAAGCTCTACGACGGAACTACGGATCCTGAGGAGCATATTGCTCAGTATAGAGAAAGAATGGAGATTAACCCTATCCCTCCGGAGCTCAAGGAAGCATGCTTGTGCAAGGGATTTGGTTCTACTCTAACATGATCAGCCTTAAAATGGCTGTTAAACGTTCCTCCTCACTCAATTACTTCGTTTGCTCATTTGGTTAATTTATTTAACAGTCAATTTTCTTGTAGTCGGAGTTTTGAGAAACTAACCAGTGATCTTTACAGGATAACTCAAGGGCCTCAGGAATCCTTGAGGGATTATGTGAACAAATTCAGTCGAGAATCCTTGGATATCCCACATCTTGATGTTGCAACAGCTGTGCAAGCTTTTAAGATGGGATTACAAAAGGATTCTCAGTTTTATCAGGATCTTGTAATGAATCCCTACAGGAATCTAGACGAAGCTCGTAACAGGGCTTTGAGATATATCCGTCTGGAAGATGACAAGAAGATGCAAGAAAGGATGAACTCATCTAACACTTATGAGTCAACTAACAGGAAGTCAGAATCCTCATTCAAGTCATATCGGCCTAAGCCATATGGTAGAAATGAAAACAAGAGAGTGAATGCTGTCGAAGATGAGGATCCTGAAGAGTATCCTGAGTTGTCTGAATATTGCTTTTCTGTTAACATTCCTGAATTAATGTATGCTATGCAGGGTCTAGGAGATAAGGCTAGGTGGCCTCGAAAGAATCAACAAAAGGCTGACTGGAAAGATAAGTCAAAATGGTGTGCTTTCCATGAAGATTTCGGACATGTAACTGAGGATTGCATTGCTCTAAGGAAAGAAATAAGCTATCTTCTAAGCAAGGGATATCTGAAAGATCTCTTAGGAAAAAAGAAGAATAAGGGTCAGGATACTGAGAAGGATCCTGAACGAGCAGCATCACCTCCTGCGGATGCCAAGATAATCAACTTCATTTCGGGAGGATCCGACATTTGTGGAACTTCGTATTCGGCAGCAAAGAAACATGCAAAAGAAGCTAAGGCCGAAAGGGGAGACAAACCTGTCAGGATGACTACCCTCACAACTGACAAAGTGATCACTTTTGATGCTGATGATAGGGATACTGTCCAGGATCCTCACCATGATGCTCTGGTAATAACGTTATATGTGGCTAACCATTTTGTACGCAGGATATTAGTTGATAATGGCAGCTCCGTCAACATAATCCAACTAGAAACTCTGAAGAGAATGAATGTATCTCCAATGGATATCACTTCAAAGTCTACTGTGCTTGTTGGGTTCAGTGGAGAGGCTAGAAACACAGTGGGAGAGATAAAGTTGCCAGTATACGTTGAAGGAGTCAACTCGATACAACGTTTCTGTGTGATGGATTCTCTCTCCTGCTACAACATCATACTGGGAAGACCATGGATTCACGATATGAAGGCTGTGCCATCAACATATCACCAATGCATCAAGATACCTACACCTTGGGTAGAGTTGAAGGAGTAGGGTTTCCCCTTCCTGCCCTCTGGTTCGCGACCCACACACCCACAAAACACTGGGTTTTTAATTTTTATCATACTTAATAACATATTTTACATGTTCAACCCCTCAAAGTTGCTTATGTTGTCATTCTTGCATATTTTCTAACCCTTTTTAAACTTCCTTTATTTATTTACAACTTAACTAATCATTTGAAGCATTTATGCATTAAGATAAACATTTATGAAATTTTGGGGTGTTACAAGTCTACCCTCCTTAAAGGAGGTTTCGTCCCCGAAACCTTTCCCATCAATGTCGGTTTGTTCATTAGCAAGCCATAATCTTAAGAACATCACTTCTAGAAATTTCCTTTCCATTCTTACATCAATTCAACCCACCCAGATTTGTACGTATCATCCCTTTAACATCAAACATATATTCCATTTGACCCGTTCATAACAGGTCAACTACATATACTTTACTTTTCCATTCTTTGTCAATTTCTTCTTAAATTTTCAACTCATTACATTAACGTACTTAAACTAGTGTGTGCTGACTAGTAGAGACCTAGAGAGTCTAATGCCATAATTTACATTACAACAATTTGAATTTCATATGAACTTGCTAATACATTTCACTGTTAGCATTAGTTTCACTTATTCCTGGAGTTCTATTTCTACCTCCTTACTCATTCACACTGCTTACTACATTAGTTCTCATCGGACTTACCTACTTAGCAAATCAGATACTTCATGCTATTTGACATTTACTTGCTTAATAGCTATCTACTTACTTTGTTTAACTTTTCGAAAGTCCATTTATAATTACATTCTGACCTATATTTACCAATTACCCAGTTCTGACACATCCCTCCCTACGTTGAGCCATAAGCTCTCATTAAAAGCATAACCTTTATACATACCTGATGCAAGTCCAATCCATTAACTTGTTATCCATACCTCACTTTGGCTATTTCCTTCCAGTTCGCGACATTACATTGTTAGGGGTCATTTTCTTTGCATACATATCCTGACCAATATCCTGCCTTTGTTTGTTTATTTGTGACCAGGATGCTGGAAGAGGATATTGCTAACATCTTGGGCGATATCCTGAGGTTTATTGAATTAACCACGTGCAGGTTAACGGCTGAGACTTGCTAACGGTCAAGTGGACTTCTTCTCCTCAAGACTCGGACGAGTTTGTTGAAGGAGAGACGTTGAGCCCAAAAGACCAGGTCTACAACGTTCGATAAAGGAATATTCGGTGGATCCCGGAAGTTTAGGATAGTTTGTTATTTTATCTTTACTATAAATAGATGGGGGGCGGATCAGTTTAAGGCACACAATTTTCACTAACACTCTCGAACACTTTCACTCTCTAGCTCATTGCAAACACTACACTTGTATTCAAATTTCGTTGTAACACATAGTCGATCCGCACCACATCCTGCACTGTATCCTGACGTTTGGAGTAATAAGAAGAACAAGGCAGCTGCGATTGTCAGCTCCCGAGGTTTTATGCCGGCGATCTAGATTGATCAAGGGCTTTCCTCGTACATCTCGTGTCGTTTACTTTACTTTTGCTCATTGTTTGATCATAGATATAGCTCAATATCCTGAGCCGTATCCTAAATACTGATTTCCTAATTAACTCAACAAGCATATTTTCAAACACACTTTCTAGCACACTACCTCACTTTACTAATTTGATCACTTAATTGCTTCGGTAATTTTTGACCAAAACAATTTGGCGCCCACCGTGGGGCAAGTGGTGCTCTCTTTACTAAAAATTTTTGTCAAATCGCTAATCGGTTTTCTATTTTCAAAACTTTTTGCCACATTGTCCGTAATGGCCTCAAGATCAAACATGAGTTCCTCTACTGTGTCTGCTATGACTTCTGCTACTACCGGTTCGGTGCTTCCACCACCTCCTCCAAGGATGCCAGCCTCTTCACGACCTCAGGATGTTATCCCTACCCGCAGTGTTCAGGAATCTGCTCCTGTTTTAGCTTCTAACGATGAAATTTTAACCTTATTTGGAAGTGTGCAGGAACAAATGAGGCAGCAACAGGAAACAAACCAAATGCTTTTAAGGGAAATACAACTCCTGAAGTCTGGCTCGAGCAGATCTGCTGAAGATAATGTCACTCCATTACATCCCAGAACGTTGAACTTTAGTTAAGCTGTGTATACTGAGGATAACAGGGGGAATATTGTGCCCAGCCTTCCTCAGAATCATACTCCTGAAATACCCTCCTCGATCAGGATGTCAACCATGAGGAGCTCAGGATATGCTTCAGGATATGGGCAAAATCCTCCAACGGGTAACGTGTCAAATAATAATAATACTCATGCTACTAACAATAGTGGATCTTTGCAGGATACAGGTGTAACATCAGCACTTACTAGGGAACTTCAGAAGTTGAAGGACATGATATCTAGTGTACCTGGGGTGGTCTAGCCGATCCCGGAAGTGTCCCAAGACAGCCACAAGATATCTCGTTTTGCATATCCTATCTGTGATGCTGAGATTCCAAAGAGATTTCAAACCCCCAACATGAAGCTCTACGACGGAACTACGGATCCTGAGGAGCATATTGCTCAGTATAGAGAAAGAATGGAGATTAACCCTATCCCTCCGGAGCTCAAGGAAGCATGCTTGTGCAAGGGATTTGGTTCTACTCTAACATGATCAGCCTTAAAATGGCTGTTAAACGTTCCTCCTCACTCAATTACTTCGTTTGCTCATTTGGTTAATTTATTTAACAGTCAATTTTCTTGTAGTCGGAGTTTTGAGAAACTAACCAGTGATCTTTACAGGATAACTCAAGGGCCTCAGGAATCCTTGAGGGATTATGTGAACAAATTCAGTCGAGAATCCTTGGATATCCCACATCTTGATGTTGCAACAGCTGTGCAAGCTTTTAAGATGGGATTACAAAAGGATTCTCAGTTTTATCAGGATCTTGTAATGAATCCCTGCAGGAATCTAGACGAAGCTCGTAACAGGGCTTTGAGATATATCCGTCTGGAAGATGACAAGAAGATGCAAGAAAGGATGAACTCATCTAACACTTATGAGTCAACTAACAGGAAGTCAGAATCCTCATTCAAGTCATATCGGCCTAAGCCATATGGTAGAAATGAAAACAAGAGAGTGAATGCTGTCGAAGATGAGGATCCTGAAGAGTATCCTGAGTTGTCTGAATATTGCTTTTCTGTTAACATTCCTGAATTAATGTATGCTATGCAGGGTCTAGGAGATAAGGCTAGGTGGCCTCGAAAGAATCAACAAAAGGCTGACTGGAAAGATAAGTCAAAATGGTGTGCTCTCCATGAAGATTTTGGACATGTAACTGAGGATTGCATTGCTCTAAGGAAAGAAATAAGCTATCTTCTAAGCAAGGGATATCTGAAAGATCTCTTAGGAAAAAAGAAGAATAAGGGTCAGGATACTGAGAAGGATCCTGAACGAGCAGCATCACCTCCTGCGGATGCCAAGATAATCAACTTCATTTCGGGAGGATCCGACATTTGTGGAACTTCGTATTCGGCAGCAAAGAGACATGCAAAAGAAGCTAAGGCCGAAAGGGGAGACAAACCTGTCAGGATGACTACCATCACAACTGACAAAGTGATCACTTTTGATGCTGATGATAGGGATACTGTCCAGGATCCTCACCATGATGCTCTGGTAATAACGTTATATGTGGCTAACCATTTTGTACGCAGGATATTAGTTGATAATGGCAGCTCCGTCAACATAATCCAACTAGAAACTCTGAAGAGAATGAATGTATCTCCAATGGATATCACTTCAAAGTCTACTGTGCTTGTTGGGTTCAGTGGAGAGGCTAGAAACACAGTGGGAGAGATAAAGTTGCCAGTATACGTTGAAGGAGTCAACTCGATACAACGTTTCTGTGTGATGGATTCTCTCTCCTGCTACAACATCATACTGGGAAGACCATGGATTCACGATATGAAGGCTGTGCCATCAACATATCACCAATGCATCAAGATACCTACACCTTGGGGAGTTGTCAAAGTCGATAGTGATCAGCAGGAGGCGAAAGAATGCTACTCATCATCAATGAAATCCTCAACCAAACCTAGTGCAGCATAGCAATTAAAGACGCGGGCCCAGGATATTGTGGAGGATCCGGAGCAGGATGTGAAGAAAATTATCCTGGACCAGGATAATCCTGATATTTCGGTGCTCGTAGGGACCAATATCCCTCAGGATATTGAAGAACAATTAATTAACTTTTTGAAATGCAGGATGTCAACGTTTGCATGGAAGCATGAGGATATGACAGGCATATCCAAAGATATTATCACTCACAAGCTTGGAATTGATAAATCATTCAAGCCTGTGCAGCAAAAAGGAAGGAAGTTTGCTCCTGAGCGGAACACAATTATCCAGGAGGAAGTTGAGAGATTATTGAAGTCCAGGATGATCAGAGAGGTTAAGTTCCCAAGGTGGCTAGCAAACGTGGTTGTAGTACAGAAGAAAAATGGGAAATGGAGAGTTTGTGTGGACTACACAGACTTAAACAAAGCTTGTCCTAAAGACCCATTTCCTCTTCCCCACATTGATGCAATGGTAGATGCCACTGCCGGGCATGAAATGCTGACCTTCATGGACGCATCTTCAGGATTTCAGCAGATCCAAATGGAGCCTTCTGACCAGGAGGATACTGCCTTCATGACACCAACAGGTATTTATTGTTATACAGCTATGCCTCTTGGTTTGAAAAATGCAGGTGCAACATACCAAAGATTGGTAAACATGATGTTCAAAGACAAACTGGGGGACACCATGGAGGTATATATCGATGATATGGTGGTGAAATCTAAAAAGGATGAGGATCACCTCCAGGATATCAAGGGAGCATTTGATATCCTGGATCGATACAACATGAAGCTGAATCCTGCTAAATGCCATTTCGGAGTGGGGGCAGGAAAGTTTCTTGGATATATGGTGACAAAAAGGGGGATAGAAGCAAGCCCAGAGCAGATCAAAGCTATCCTGGATATAAAATCACCCTCAAATATGAAGGACGTACAAAGATTGACAGGCCGAGTAGTAGCTTTAAACAGGTTTATCTCGAGATCCTCAGAGAAGTGCAAAGATTTTTATGATATCCTAAAGAAGAACAAAAGATTTGAATGGGGGGGAAGCATGAAGCAGCCTTGTAGGATTTGAAACGATATCTCTCAACCGCACCTTTATTAATGAAGCCTGAAAATGGTGAACCACTATCCCTATACCTTGCTGTATCAGGGAATGCTGTAAGTGCCGTTCTTGTAAAAGACCATGAAGGTCAGCAATATCCTGTTTACTATGTTAGTAAAAGTTTGCTAGATGCTGAAACTAGGTATTCGCATTTAGAAAAATTGATATTAGCTCTAGTTATGGCATCGACAAAACTTAGGCATTATTTTGAGACACATAGGATACATGTTAAAACAAATTATCCTGTCAAAAATGTGCTCAGGAAACCAGAGATGTCAGGCAGGATGGCCAAGTGGTCAGTAAAGTTAAGTGCTTATGATTTAGTATATGAACCTAGAAATGCCATAAAATCCCAGGCTTTAGCTGACTTTGTGGCTGACTTTAGTAGTGACATTCAGGACGAGGTAGACCTAGAAGTTCAACAGTTAGGAGAATCCTCAGGATCCTGGACATTATATACTGATGGTGCATCTAATGTAAGAGGAGTAGGATTAGGAATACTACTAAAATCGCCACAGGGGGACATATTACCCCAGGCTATTAGGTGTGAATTTCCTGCTACTAATAATGAAGCAGAGTATGAGGCTTTAATTGCAGGATTAGAGTTGGCTAAGAGCATAAGTGTCAAAAATTTGCAAGTATATGTTGACTCTTTGTTAATTACTAACCATTTTAATGGATCCTATGCAGTTAAGGGTGAGAAATTAATCGAATATCTCGATATTCTCAAAAAATTAGCAGGATATTTCGATGTTTTTATACTTGAACAGGTACCGAGGGAGGATAATGCTGAAGCGGATGCATTAGCAAATTTGGGATCATCGATCAGGATACCTGAAGGGACCCAAATTCCAATATTACATGTCTTATATCCTGCAACGAATCCTCAGGATAAAGAAGTAGCGGGTATTCAGGATCCTGGAGCAGAACATCCTGAAAAGGATCCTAAATCCTGGACGGCTCCAATCATGAGATATCTCAAAGAAGGACACATCCCTGGAAATGAGAATCCTAAGGCATTTAGGATGAAGGTATCACGATTCACTATTATAAATAATATTTTATACAAGAAATCTCTTGCAGGACCGTATTTGAGGTGCTTGGAGGATCCTGAAGCCAAAGAAGTACTTCAGGATATACATGAAGGGGATTGTGGTAACCATGCTGGGGGCAGGTCGTTATTCTCAAAAGTGTTAAGGACAGGATATTATTGGCCAACAATGAGAAAGGATGCAGCAGAATATGCTCGAAGATGTGACGCATGTCAAAGACATAGTAACATACTGCATCAACCTGCTGAACCATTATATCTTATTGTTTCCCCTTGGCCGTTTATGAAGTGGGGTATGGATATAGTGGGAAAGCTACCAAAAGCCCCGGGAGGAAAAGTCTTTATGCTAGCAATGACGGATTATTTCTCTAAGTGGGTTGAACCAGAAGCATTTGTTCAAGTGAGAGATCAAGAAGTAGTATCCTTCATAAAGAGGAATATCCTAACCAGATTCGGAGTACCAGCCGAGATAATCTGTGACAATGGTTCTCAATTTATAAGCAAGAGAACTACTGACTTTTTCAAAAGTTGGGGAATCAAAATGGTTACATCTACTCCGGTACATCCTCAAGCAAATGGACAAGCAGAATCCTCAAACAAGATAATTGTCAATAACTTAAAGAAGAGACTTGGAGCCAAAAAAGGAAGATGGGCAGAAGAATTACCCTTTGTTTTATGGGCTGATAGGACAACGGTAAAGAGTGCAACAGGCCAAACTCCATTTTCCTTGGTATTTGGAGCAGAAGCAATGATTCCAACAGAAATGACAATACCTACTGCAAGATCTACCCTAAGTGATCCTGAACAGAATCCTGAAGCCTTGAGTCAAGATTTAGACACTATAGATGAGAAGAGAGATGCGGCAAGGCTAAGGATAGCAGCATACCAACAGAGAATATCCAGGGCATATAACAAAAACATTAGGACCAGAAGATTTAAGGTTGGAGATTGGGTGTTAAGAAAGGCTTTTCAGAATACTACTAATCCTGCCGATGGCAAGTTAGCTCCAAAATGGGAAGGACCATATGAAGTTGAATCAGAAGCAGGGAAAGGAGCATACAGACTCAAGAATATGGAGGGGGATATGCTACCGAGGTCTTGGAATGCTATACACCTTAAGCTCTATTTCAAGTGAGTTTAGAATTCAATTTCTAACTCAGAATGGTATGAATTCTATCTTTTTTAAATATGTTTTGGTTTAATTTATTCTTTGAAACTCAATACTAACTTAAGCATCGGAGGGGTGTTAGCCAAGCTAACACCCACCTTAGTTTACAATTGTTTTGCAGAATATGTTTCAGGATATAGCTCCAGGATATATACTCAGGATAACTCGAAAGATTAGAGGATTGGCCCCCTCTCTCACGTACAAGGGATCCTGATCCCTTCACAGGTTTAAAGGTATTCACCTTTCTTCCGAATTGGGTTTAAACACCCCGCCTGGAGCGCAAGTTATTCAGGGATAGTTCAAGGTGGCGGGACCAGTCCATGTAAAAGTGGCTGACAATTTCGTTACTATTGGCTATATCCCGAATCCTAAAGGTATATGAGGATTGATCACCCTCTCTCACGAAAGGGTATTTTCATACTCTCTAAGGTTTAAAGGTTTTCACCTTTCTAAGTCTTGGAGTTTATACACTCCCGCCTGTAGCGCATGAAAATTTGGGATTTTCCCCAGGATACAAGGGATTTATCTCCAGTACATCCTTGGGTTTTACCCTTGGGACCTAAAAAATTGCCTATACAATGGAAACTGACATTCAGAAGATTTCTAAGTATTTGTACACAGGGGACATTCCTACCAAGGCAGTGATGTAAAGCTCAAAGGCTAAAGTTCGGAACTAGTATGCTAAATATCTCACACCGGGGACATCTTCATTGGAAAAGTTGCAAGGAGATTGAGGTTTGATAAAAGGGTTATATACTACTCCGGGTATGATCTTTCCTTTGTAAGCATCGTCTAAGTTTTTAGTAACATTATGTTAAGTATCCTGATATATTCTCAAAGTCCTTTTCAGGATATTTGATTAGGGTGTTTGAAACCAGTATTAGTTTGGAACTTTGATCATTTAAATATTATTAAAACTTGGTTTTGGAAAGATAGATTGTTTTTCACTTTCTAAAGACATTTCTACAAAGTTGAAGGAACGTTTGGAAGTTCTATCTAATAAAAGGTTTTTACAGTATATCGCTGAGCATACTGATCAGGATATTTTCATAAGATAGTAATATAAAATTTTTATAAAGCTAAGAATTACACTAAGTAATGTAAGACAACAGCAAATAAGTCAAAAGATAGTTATATTATTAACAAGTCAAAAGTTGTGCTTTTGGTTTCACCACAAACCGAGGCCCATCCGCCAAAAGCACAATTAGTTTTTACTATGCTTGTGTAACGGTTGCAGGATATATCTCAAAACAGGACCTATCCACCTGCAACCGTTATCACATTCAAAACGAGTTATACTAATTGATGACCAAGGGCTTCATCCAAAAACCTAGGACCCATCCACCTTTGGTCATCACATTGTTCTAGTGCAGGAAATGTAAATTGTTCGAAGACAAGAAAAGTAAATTGTTTATGCAACCACAACCATGAAATTTAAAAATGGGCTCCGGCCTTGGCACGTATATCCATCATCGCCCACTCCGCTGCCTAAGGGGCAGTACCCTCTTGAACAGCAACCTCCTTCCCAGCGTTCGCACCAGCATCAGCCACAGGATTCTTTTCGGCATCATCATCAGCATTGGCCGCTTCCTCTGTCGCCTTAGAAGGCCCTTCACCAGTATGTTTTGCAGGATGAGCGACGGGATGACCTCCGAGGCCCTGTAGTTTCTCCTCCCAAGCCTTTACGTTCCAGGAAGGGCACTCAAAACCCAAATCCATGGCCTCATAAGCCATCCTTATCCTGGCTTGGAGAAGAGAGACGACCACGGATGCTTTGAGGCTATCCCGATATGAACTCATATTCTGCTGATATTGGAGAAGGGCGGCATCTAGCTTGGCTTGGGCGTCCTCATTAGCCTTGTGGAGGGCAGCTTGATGTTCCTGGGTCATTGCCTTGTATTTGTCTTCATAATGCTGGGATTTGGCAGCCGCAATGGTTCCTTGGTCAGCTATGGTGGCCATGGCTTTCTCCAGCTTGATCTCCAACGTCTTGTTAAGCCCGCAAGCGTCTTCATACAAGTGCATGAGACGATCCAGACCCTATCGATAAAGACACAGGCATTGATGTAAAAAATAAGCAGGATAAGGATTAACATACTTGTGCAGGATATCGAAAAGAAAATTCTACCTGTTGAGGAATGAGGTGGCTTCGTTGAACCCATGATTCTCAAGAGAGAATGTTTCAGAAACAGCTGGGGAGTCCGTCTCCTTTCTCTTCCGAGAGCTAGATGCCCGGGTCCTGGATGCCGGAGGGCCTTTGGGAGCAGAAACAGTCTTCGAGGAGGTAGGCTTTGGAGTAGCAGACGACTTTGGCTTGGATTCTTGTTTGATGGGTTCGAGGCTGGAGTAGCAATCCAACTCGTCAAGTTCGAAACCTTCAAGGTTGACGACTGGTACTACACAAGGGAAGATATTCTTAAACTCATCATACTTTTGAAAAATAATTGATATATGTTGAAAATGTGCTTACCAGACATTTTTGAGCTTGATTTCTGGCTTGAATCTGTAAGAAACAGGGAGAAAGTTCTTTCACTGGCAGGAAGATGGTAGATTTCCTTGATCTTGGATTCGGATTCTGCACTGGGAGGCACTAAATCTCTGAAATTTGCTGCATAAAAACATCAGGATATAAGTCCGGGATACAGTTTGAAGATATAATGGGGGATATTCCTAAAACCCTAAGTCCTACCCTTGGTTAACCATTTAACCGGTAGATCGAAACCCTTATCAATAGAGTCTCTTTTTACGAAAAAGAATTTTCGTCGCCATCGATCCTCGTTCTTGGTGGCTTTAAGAACCAGAGGGTTTTTGGTGGTAGAAAATAGAAGAAAACGGTGATTGCCGTGGGATCTCAACCGGTATGCTATAGGGAGGTCCTCAACAAGTAGGTTAGGAAAATGACGAGATTTGATTTGATCCAGCACTATCAAGACTCGCCAGACCATTGGCATAACTTGGGCATAGCTAAGGCCGGTGAGGTCGAAAAAGCTAGAGATAAAGGGTGGAAATGGGTACCGGAGTCCAAGAGAGAAAGGATAAGCAAAAAAAAAAAACAAACCCACTCGTCGGATGACGCGTCCGATCGGGCTTCCTGGTCGAATGGTCTAAAGACCGTTCCGGTGGGAAAGGCACCGGAATCTTTAAGAGCAGCGATGTCGGCATTGTTGAAGCAGCATATCTCCTTTGCTGGATCGGCAATGAAATTTTGACTTACGAGGGTTGAGGCCGGTCGGTCCGATCGGGATTTCGTTCGTGGTGCCATGAAGAGTATTGAGCAAATTAAGAGAGATTCAAGAAAGAAGGATAGAAAGGAAAATACCTGATGTTCGCTTGCAGATAAGGATAACCGTGATAAGGAGCCCCTCGGTTAATATAGGATGAATATAGGGGGGTAAAGAGTAAATAATGCTTTGGAAGTTGCACCGCTGCCATTTCAAGGGTCTAGTCGTATTAATTACCTTAAGTTATGAGGTGAAACTTTTGAAATATATCCGTTGGATTGGTATCCCAACCGATATATTTGGGGACAATTGTTAGGGGTCATTTTCTTTGCATACATATCCTGACCAATATCCTGCCTTTGTTTGTTTATTTGTGACCAGGATGGTGGAAGAGGATATTGCTAACATCTTGGGCGATATCCTGAGGTTTATTGAATTAACCACGTGCAGGTTAACGGCTGAGACTTGCTAACGGTCAAGTGGACTTCTTCTCCTCAAGACTCGGACGAGTTTGTTGAAGGAGAGACATTGAGCCCGAAAGACCAGGTCTACAACGTTCGATAAAGGAATATTCGGTGGATCCCGGAAGTTTAGGATAGTTTGTTATTTTATCTTTACTATAAATAGATGGGGGGCGGATCAGTTTAAGGCACACAATTTTCACTAACACTCTCGAACACTTTCACTCTCTAGCTCATTGCAAACACTACACTTGTATTCAAATTTCGTTGTAACACATAGTCGATCCGCACCACATCCTGCACTGTATCCTGACGTTTGGAGTAATAAGAAGAACAAGGCAGCTGCGATTGTCAGCTCCCGAGGTTTTATGCCGGCGATCTAGATTGATCAAGGGCTTTCCTCGTACATCTCGTGTCGTTTACTTTACTTTTGCTCATTGTTTGATCATAGATATAGCTCAATATCCTGAGCCGTATCCTGAATACTGATTTCCTAATTAACTCAACAAGCATATTTTCAAACACACTTTCTAGCACACTACCTCACTTTACTAATTTGATCACTTAATTGCTTCGGTAATTTTTGACCAAAACATACATGACGATACATTACGCTCACCTACCATTATATAACTTTACCATTTCAATCATTAAATTTCGGGTTCAAATGGCAATCATCATTTGATCCGCATAACTCATTTGTCCTTTAAACCATTCTTGCATACAACGCATTTGCATAAATACATACACATATATATATATATATATATACACATAAGTTTAAAAGCATAACTTGAATCATATTCGTTTCTTAGAATATTTACTTGCTTGGTTCGTACTCGCTTACAAATTCAAACCTTTCATTCTTATCAATCATTCTCACTTATTTGATACGTACCTATTTGCAAACTCAAACTTTTCATTCTAACATTCATTCCCTTCTATGTTTCGAATCCATCTCGAGGATTCTAACATATCATTCATATCCTTTATTCTTTCTATGTTTCGAATTCGTCTTGCGGATTCGAACATATCATTTACACTTTCCATTACTTCTATGTTTTGAATCCGTCTCACGGGTTCAAGCATATCATTTACATCTCTCATTCACATCTTTCATTCATTACATGTATTGAATCCGTTTCACCGATTCAAACATATCATTTTTTGCATTTCATTCCTTGAATCCGTCTTGCGGATTCAAACATTCCATTCATGCCCTTCATTCCTTGAATCCTTCTCGCGGATTCAAATATTACATTCACACCCTTCATTCTTTGAATCCGTCTCGCGGATTCAAACATCTCATTCATACCTTTCATTCCTTGAATCCTTCTCGCAGATTCAATCGTTTCATTCATATCTTGTTGATCCGTACTTTCTTACGGATTCAACATTCTTCATTCTTATCATTCATACTTTTCATTCTTACATAATACTCTCGATTTCCTGAGAGTCTCACTACCCATTTCACCCGCACGCCCACCTGTTACCCAATTCTAACGGACATACCTGCGATAATTACCATGGTCTCACGAACGTCATATGCTTCTTGCGTACTGGCCAGGTGCGCAATTCACATACTAGTTCGTGCCTTCATGAAATCATCGCCTTATGTCCGAAGTAGTGGGTCCCAGTTCGTGCAACATTTTTTTTTAAATCTTACTAAGACAGTATCGTTGTCTTCCGTTTAATACTTACCCTCCCAAGGAGATTTCTTCCTCTTTCTTTTAACACCGGTACCCATACATATAATTATTGTGTACCTAGGGTCCATCTGTCTATTTGCATCCTTGCCTGCCTTAGCATCCATCTTATACTGCATTCACGGATCATCCTCTTCAAACTTTTAAGCTTACCTTGCACATACAAAACCGTTAGTTTCCTCATATAAATGCATATATACACGCTTTCATTCCATTTCTACCTTTAGATCTTGATCGAGTCATGGATTGTACGGGTTCCTTATCACAGGAGCACACAGGTTTGAGTTCAAGCATTTATCTTCTCGTGCTTGATTCACTCAAACCAGGGCTCTGATACCAACTTGTAAGACCCTAACTCGTAATTGACAAAAAGTCGCAGCGGAAGTTTAAGCCATAAAATTTCTTTCATTATAAATACCTTAACTTATTTAAAATTTAACTTTAACATAACTCCTTCACATAGATCCATCAATCGACTTATTTATTAAGTAAAAACATAGCTTATGTTTACTACATTATATACATCAACGTTCCCGTACAATCTCACTAGTGACTCGGTCCGTGATCTTGATTCACTTAAACCAGGGCTCTGATACCAACTTGTAAGACCCTAACTCGTAATTGACAAAAAGTCGCAGCGGAAGTTTAAGCCATAAAATTTCTTTCATTATAAATACCTTAACTTATTTAAAATTTAACTTTAACATAACTCCTTCACATAGATCCATCAATCGACTTATTTATTAAGTAAAAACATAGCTTATGTTTACTACATTATATACATCAACGTTCCCGTACAATCTCACTAGTGACTCGGTCCGTGATCTCTATCCCTTGAAGATCCTTCGTATCTCGTACTACCTGCGCTCACCACATAAAATTCATAAACATCAGTACGCATCATAAACATGTAAGATTTATTCACGTTTATTTTTCGTTCCGTTAACTCTTTACATTCCGGCTTTCCATCTGATCATACGACCCGCGGTGAGACTTCTTTGCTATTCCTGCGTTACACTTCATTCACCATGGCATGCCATTAGTAACATGACCATTCAAACATGTTAGAGCCATTTATATAAGCATATATACAAGATCCTTTCTTTCATGCACAACAAATCCTACTTCATGGATAAGTACCTACACACGTATGTTCATACACATTTCATACCTACATACATGCATACATACTTATGTACATACATACTTACTTACATACATACATATCTCCTTACACACATACGTACATACAGGTTTACATACATACTTACATACATACATACATACATACATACATACATACATACATACATACAAGCTTTATTCCTTTGTGTATATTCAATCCCATTTAATACATATGTACATACTTTCATATATGTATACTCATACATCTATTTACATACACCCGAAAACATACATGCAAACATAAACACATCTACACGTACATGCTTACATACTTACATATAGTTATATAATGCATATAACGTAGTTAGATAGCCTTCACACAAGTTTGGAGTTGAAGAATGCGAAAAATATGAAAGAACCAGCAATTGGTGCAAGAAGAAACCAATCTGGCGCAACCTTGTGCCAGTTCTGGCGCAATACAGAAGACATCAGTCAGGGGCGCAACCTTGTGCCAGGGGGGCGCAACCTTGCACCTGGTTCAGACCTGCAACTTTCAACATGACGAATTTTTACAATTTTGGTCATAACTTTCTCATTTCTTGTCCGTTTTACCCGATTCTTTTTCCTACGTGATCGTAATTTAATCCTCTATCATACGGATTTGAAATCCCACGTTCGGTTTAAGGAAATTCTTAACTTACGCGTTTTCGGCTTAATAATCATTTTCTAATTATTCGACCCGTTTATGTTTTCATCAAACCACTCATTTGTTTTACCCCAAAACATACATCAACATTATAACCATAATACTCTTATTTTATCCAGAGTTTCGTACTTGGCGTTTACGCACCTGATACCCGGTATTCAATTAACTCATTCATTCCATTTAAATCTACGAATCAAACTTTGTTACTAAAACCTCCATTTGCGCAAATGTATATCCATTAAACCAAACTCACATCTGAGTCTTTTGACTATTAAACCACATCTCCGATTCCCGGATTGCGTACTTATGTGCAATTCTACCCATTAACCGGTTATACTACCGTAGCCATTTCTTATACAACATTTCGATATAATCATAAGACCTCATTTTGACCCGTTTGGTCTACTTAGAAAAATTCACCGATTTTATTCAACTAAATCCATATTTGACATTAAACATCATGTTTAATTAATTAAAACGCTACATTACTTAAACAAACTAAGAAGTGATTACGGAATCACTTACCTCGTGCATCCGGGTTCGTGTCTGATTCCTTGCCTCCTCTTGACCCGTTAGCCTTTCATGCTTGAGTCCGTATTGACATGATTCCTATACTTTCATGTCACCAAATCACATTTTCGTTAGAATACATCATTGTACATGTTAACGATCATATCAACCGCATATTTCACATTTGACTTCCTTTAGTCACAACTAACAAGCATAAGACACATAATCAATTTCATATCCTTTCAAACTAATGTAATTCATCATGTCATCACAAATAACGCGTATTAACATAACATGTACCATGCGACTTCCTATGATCCTACCTTTATGACAACAAATCAAATCATGCTTCTTATGCGTAGACGCGTAGTTGACTTTCAGAAGTCAACGGTTTAACATATAACTTACGACATAACCTCATATATCCGTGTTATTATTTTAGGCTATACAAGCATCACTATATATATATATATATATATATATATAGCAATCATGATGATATATGCTCACATCCACACGATCACCTAACTATATACACATACGCATTCACATACACATGCTTTCACATGTTAATGCTTTCATTATCTCACATTTGACCACCACATACAAGGTGAGCCTATTTAAACGAAGTCATAACATCATTACTAGCAAGTTCACATGTTTTGTATTTAGTGTACATCAAATCCTACATTACCAATAAGAAATTGATCCAATACATGATGTGCATCCTCATCGTTCAAGCATACGGTACAAGCTCCTAATGCACATTTCCACCCAAATGATATCATCAACAACACCTTCTCCTGAATTCCTTCTACTACGCGTCTCTTATATTCAATTATCATTAATTATATCATTACCATACTCAACACATATTCATTCATTAGTTAGCATGAAATTTCCCACACTATCCTACACTAGGCATTTCATCAAACACTTGGTGTGCGTACACCGTTTGATGCACAATGTACAACCAAATCATGCTTTCATTCCTATTTCTTATCTTCCTTCATCATCACCACTAAGAATTACATAAATTTCATACCATCCTTCAATCTAACCTATATTTATGCATCACACACTAACTAGTTCATAATATTTACACAAATTTCACAACTACAAGATCATCACATAACATCATACTACTTGAACAAGTGGGTTTTGCTTCAAACCATGAAATTACTCAAAATCACACACAACACAAGTTCTATTTGGTGATTCTAATTCACCATCTTGCTTAATTTCATATCAATTTACGAATTGATCATAACCCATTTTATTCAAGACCTCCAAATCATAAAATTTAACGTACTTGATGTTAGAACTGCTTAAGGGATCATCATCCTTGGTTCATGCATTCGATTTCGTGTCTGATTTCATCATCAATTCTTGAATTTCTTGTGAAGAGTTGAAGGAGTAGGGTTTCCCCTTCCTGCCCTCTGGTTCGCGACCCACACACCCACAAAACACTGGGTTTTTAATTTTTATCATACTTAATAACATATTTTACATGTTCTACCCCTCAAAGTTGCTTATGTTGTCATTCTTGCATATTTTCTAACCCTTTTTAAACTTCCTTTTTTATTTACAACTTAACTAATCATTTGAAGCATTTATGCATTAAGATAAACATTTATGAAATTTTGGGGTGTTACATGTACTCTCAGTTTTCAATCCACGAAATAAATCGAACTCTTTCTTCAAAAGTGATTTTTTGTTCTTTATCATCTCTTTACTTCCAACAAACTTTGATTTTAATGCTTCCCAGATAGAGTATGCACTTCCATTGTGTTGCAATAAAACCAAGATATCTTCTTTAACCGCTTGATGCAATAGACTAATCATCATCTTTTCATTTTTGTATTTCTTTCTATCATCAACACTTAGATCTTTAATAGCAATCTCCTCTTCGTCATCATTCGTCGGTCTAACATATTTTGTTTCAACACATTCCCAAGCATCCAAATAATTTGCTTGTACCCAATTTTCAAATCGTTCTTCCCATCCTTTGTACTCCTGGATATTCATGAGCTTAGGCGGTTTTTGCATAGTGCCCGTTTCATTTTCCATGGTCAAGTTTTGAGTAACACTAGCCGGAGTAGTCGGAGTAGTAGCAAATGCGTTATAAAATTCCTCTTCCATGTATCGGTAACCAATGATTCAAAATCAGTCAGTTTCAAACGAAATCTCTTTTCACACGAAATTACCTCTCAAACGAAATTACTTCTTTCACACGATATACCCCTCTCAAACGAAATACCTCTTCACATGGAATACCCTTTCAAACGAAATCACAGTTGAAGCGAAATCACCTGCACAACAATCTCAAGCGAAATTCCAACTCACACGGAATCACTTTTCACACGAAATAAGGCTTTCAAACGGAATCACCCAAGCGAAAACTGATTTCGAGCGAAATTAACAGCAACTTCAAGCGAAAATATAATTTCGTGCGAAATTACAGCAATTGTTCGAACGAAATAATATCAACTTTCAAGCGAAATTAAACTTTCGAACAGTTTTAAGCCGAATTAATGTCTGAATCTTTCAAGGGTTTGTTAAAACACTGTTACGCACATTATATGAGAAAATTAGCTGATTTTAACCCTGAAAAGTTGTTTAATTTTGAAAAGAAGGTGTAGAAATCAGAATTTGCAGCTGAATTGATAAGAACTCTTCCTCCTGAGCTCTGATACCACTTGTAGGATCATTTTCTGACCCGAACGAGTCGTTCAGAAGAGTTTTTCTCAATACGAAAGGCGGAAACAGACGTATTAAGTTCAATTCAGCTAGAATATCACTTTAAACTGTCTTTATATTGATATAAAATCGATTACAATGCTGTAGACACTTCGGCAGAGCTTCGCTACCGGAATCAGAATCGTTACAAATGACTAGGCACAATAGGTATTTATAGGAGAGGTGATTTCGCTTGAAATGGTTCAAGCGGAATCTGATTTCGCACGGAATTAGCTTCAAACGAAATCATCATGTTAATTTCGTTTGAAATGACATATGTGTCATTTCAAGCGAAATTACCTATAAACACATATTTCTCGTTTTCCATGCCCTGATCTATCTATACAAATACAAGACTCGATACAAGACGAAGTCGACAGACGCATGCACCAACAAACCGGGTTGCAACCAACGGGTTTTTTGAACCCGGAACCGGTTCTTCTATAGGACCGGTAGGAACTGAAACTGGTTCGAGGTCGGTTCTACCAGTTCGGGTTTGGAACCGGTTATTATGCCCATCTCTAGGTTTCCTACTAGTTCATATTAAATAAAAATATTTTATATTATTCAATTTGTATATATGTTTTAATATCTAAACTTTTTTTTCAACAGCATCTTTTAATATGTAAAAAGAATGAAATCTCAACCATATTGGCCACGTGATTTTATTTTATTAAATGTAATGTAATGATGATGATAATGATGTTATGTCACTTTCAATATTTAAGGTAGAATTAAATAAAGGGTCCTAATAATTTCACATGGTATCGTCTTATTCTAACATGGTTTATACGGGTCGTATAAGGTTATACGGCCCGTATAGAATAAAATGAACCGACAAAGGCTATGCCAGCTAAACCCCCCAAAAAAACCTAAAAAAAAAAAACTAACCCTCCCACCCCCCAAAAACCTATATATATATATGTATATATATGTATATATGTATATATATATATATATATATAGTGAGGTTCATTGGGGAACACTAAAAAGTGGGGAACAGTGGAGAACCGACTCAAACGAACTCCGATTGAACTCATTCCAGCGGCGTTGGAACCGGCTCGTCGAACCCTAACGAGGATCTCTTAACCCTAAATCATAACCCATAAACCCTAAATATATTAGGGTTTGGATTTTAGGGTTTAGCTTTAGGGTTTAGCAAAATTCGTGAGCTGAACAAAGAGTCTGCTGCCAGACCCCCATACGGACCGTAAGTAGGGATGGCAATCAAACCCGAACCCGCTGGGTAAACCCGAAACCCGACACATTTGGGACGGGTTTGGGGTCGGTTAATCAGGTTTGGGACGGGTTTGGGAATAGTTTATATTTTTTTCGCGGGTTTGGGACGGATTTGAGATTTAGTGATATACCCGTTTATTATACCCAATTACCCGAAAAAGTGTACCCGTTTACCTGATTGTATACCCGATATAGTTTTTTTATATTATTATATATGTATATATATGATACATCCATTTTTACATATATAGGTATTCTATTCCGTATACATTGTAGTTATTTGATATATATTTTTATAATGACAATACAAAATGTAACCGGTAGTTACCCGATAGATACCAATGGGTTTTGAGATGAGTATACCCAACGAGTAATCTTTTTAAATTAACGGGTTTACCCGAAACCCGCGGGTATACCCGATACCCGATAGGTATTTATCCGCTAGAAACCCGACAGGTTTGGGACAAGCTTATCTAACCGGGTTTGGGTTTGGGAGTACCTAAACCCGTCCTAAACCCGACCCATTGCCATCCCTAACCGTAAGGTAGGGCTTGCGGTCCGTAAGCCTTTCCAAAAAAAAATTACATTTTAGTCCTTGTTGCTACTAGTTGGGTTATATTATGCAATAAACTTATGTGTGAAACATAAATTATGGTCTAAAGGGTGGTGTTAAGCATGTTATGAATATAGTGTATGAGTTGATTGAGTCCAAACATCGATTAAACATGGATACTTGTCGGTTTCATAGAAATTATATATATTGAGCGATTGATTGCATGTTGTGTAAGCGTGATTAAACAAGATTGAGATATAACATGATTTTCATTATGATCAAAGTCTCATGATTACAAAGGTCTATACGAAGTACGAATACAATTTACTAAAAACGAAAGTATGAAAATACACATGGTTACATCAAAGATCCGATTCTTAAGGAATTACATAACTCAAAATATTCGGTACATCCTGGAAGAGATAAAATATACCAGGATTTGAAAAGAAATTATCGGTGGATGGGAATGAAGAAGTCCATAGCCATCCATATAGCTAAATGTTTGACGCGTTCGCAAGTTAAAGCTGAACACCAGAAACCGTCGAATTTGTTAAAAATATTATTGTCTAATTTGGGCCGTTTGTTTAAATGCTTATACACACCAATTTAAAGGCCAATCCCACCTTTTCAAATACTTTTGGTGTTTTGTTTTCAAGTGAGGTTTCTTTGTTCATTTAAAAAAAAATGATATAGTCTAACTTGGGACGTTTATTTAATTATTCAGTTATCATTTTAGATGTGTAAAGTTTATGACATTGATAGACCACACCGATCCTATTAACTCGAAAGCTTTATAAATATTAATAGGAGAAATATATAACCTATCACGAGAGCTTTGATACACTAACATAAACGAGTACTGCGTTGCAACATGTCGCTTGCCGCAACATCCCATAGGTTTCCTGCTAGTTCCTATTAAATAAAAATATTTTATATTATTCAATTTGTATATATATGTTTTAATATCTAAACTTTTTTTTTCAACAGCATCTTTTAATATGTAAAAAGAATGAATTCTCAACCATATTGGCTACGTGATTTTATTTTATTAAATGTAATGTAATGTAATGTAATGATGATGATAATGATGTTATGTCACTTTCAATATTTAAGGTAGAATTAAATAAATTCAAACGTGCGGAAACCATTGCATAGTTAAAAAAAAAATGGAAATTCCTATATATAGGGGAGTGAATCCAATTGTATGATTGTACCCTTCAAAGTTGAAAGTTAGTTGAGTTCAGGTGTCATGGAGATCAGTTACATGATACTACTTTTCCTTTTCTTCATGTTTATGCATCTGGCATATTTATCAAACTCCAAGTCTATCATCAAGAATCTCCCTGGTTTTCATGGTGATCTCCCATTCACTCTTGAAACTGGGTATGTATTTCAGTATTTGTATTTTCAAAACTTTATATAATGGAAACATGTTTTTGTTTTCATGTATTTAGTTTTTCTTATTTGTTTAATTAATTGATGAAAGATATGTGGGAATTGGAGAAGACGATGCGGTTCAGGTCTTCTACTACTTTGTTGAATCACAAAGAGACCCTTTGCACGACCCTCTTCTTCTTTATATTCCTGGTGGCCCTGGTGCTTCCGGACTATATCCTCTCCTCTATCAAATCGGTAAGTTTATTATACTGGTTTTATGCCGACAGAGGCTGTGGACCTACTTAGTCGAGTTCAAAGGGTTATGCGTAGTAATGTTATGACCCTGAGATCTGAGATCTATGATGTAGTTAATAAGAATTAGTTTTGCTATTCAAAAAGGGTATGGGCGTAGCTTTTTGCCCGTTTATCAACTATCTCGATGTAAATTCATAACACGAAAAATAATTTATGAATTTTAATAGCTCCAGGTGCTTAAAAAACAAAACGTTAAAACCATCAAATTTACGCATGTGAGTTCATTTTCACATTAAAGAATTTCAATCAATATTATGAAGCTCTCAACAGAAATTAAAAGTCGGTCAATTGACTGCTGCCATGTTAATCAGTAGAAATTATAAATACAATATATTGTCAACCTAATTTATAAAATTTAAATGTTTGGTATAACTAATTAATTTATGTAGTTTTAATATTTTTTGGAACAAAAAAAAACAATAAAGTGAATCAGCAACATCAATTAAGCAATTAAAGATCCTCAAATGTACAATAATCAATACTCAATAGTCAATACGAAGTTGTTATTAGACTATGGGTATGGGGCTGGGTTTGGGCGTGGGTTGGGGGAAAACGTCCAAGCCACCATCCCGGGTTGGCTTGGGTTGGGGCGTGACCCTTGGGGCTTGGGTTTCAAGCCGGGCGTTGGGCGGGTCTAGCAAGGTGACATTGCGGGCTGTGAATGGCCAAACCAAACTAGCCGTTGGGGGCTATTTAAAAAAAAATTTCCTTTATAAATACCTTACCATATTTATCATTTTTCTCACACAATATCAAACACATAAAACACAATCTTGCCATGTATTATGTATGTTTATGTACTTTAAAAAAAATATGTATGTTTATTATTTTTATGTAGTTATAAATATAAATATATATATATATATATATATATATATATTTATGTTTATTATTTTTATGTAGTTGTAAATATATATATATATATATATATATATTATGTATGTTTATGTACTTTAAAAAAATATGTATGTTTATTATTTTTATGTAGTTATAAATATAAATATATATATATATATTAAAAAAATGTTGATGTGGCTAGGCCATGCCAGCCCAGCCACGCCCAACCCAAGCCCCACCATACCCCTTTAAAACTTGGCTTTGGGTTTGTAATATTCAAGATCCACGTGTCAACAAATGCCCCAACCCAAGCCCAACCCAAGCCCTACCATACCCCACGGTCTTAGCACTTTGTTGGTTTTGAACTTGTAAAGTCTGTATGAACGAAAAAGAGATTAAGAGAGTGCAAAAATTGATAGGTAATACTCAAATGGCTCAAAGAAAAATGGGTTGAAACAAAGGCTTGAATCGGAAGGTTCCAACCAGTCGGCTGTTATCACAGTCTCAAGGACCTGATTTCAGTAATCAACAAAAACTGAAAAACAATAAACCCTAGATGCTCTATTTTGGGTAAACAATTAAAAGATAAATATGGAAATTAGAATACAACTAACAAATAAAAGATTTCATCGTGATTTCTTCCACATAAGTAGTCACTTTCCATTGGGTTAGATCGGTGTATTGGATGGATGCTTCCGCATCAAAAATCTTTCAGGGAAAAATATTTTGAACCCTTTGTTTGATTTTAAACCTGTGCAGAAAAATATATAATAAGCAGCATTAGGCCATAGGGTGTGGGCTCATGACCACCATAACCCTTCACCTCAATGCCATGTCATCCACCTCTAATCTACCATCCAAAACCACTACCCTAACACTGTGTTCCAGAGTTTACTAACGGAAGGAAAGGAAAGGAAACAGAAAGAAAGTAAAAATATTTTGTGTTCCAGAGTTTCATTTAAGGAAGGAAAAGAAAGGAAAATAAAACATGTCGTGTTCCCGAGTTTCATTTAAGGAAGGAAAAGAAAGGAAATGACAGGAAAACCAGGCTAAATTCTTTAATTTTTCTTTCCTTCCGATTTGGGAGGAAACGGTGGGAAAGTCATCTTTTTTTTTTCCTTTCTCGTCCTTTCCTTTCTCACTTTTGCTTTCTTTTCTTATCCCTCGTTAAGTTAACTCGGGAACATAGCGTAAGGGTTTCATTACCCAAACCACCATCTCCTTATTTATTTTAATTTATTTTTGTAAAGGGAAAGGATTTTTTTTTTTTTTAAATGTAAAGGAGGACCATGGTTGCCATGGTTTAATCCATGCAAACCATGGTGGATCAAACAAAGAGGGTGGTGTAACCTTCGATTCATGTTCCTAGGTGGTGAATCATGCCCCAACCATAACCCTTACACCCTCTAGCCTTAAAATATTGCAGTGTTAGAAATATATATATACTTAAATGCTCATTGTTTGAAATATATATATATGTACTTAAACTAGTTGATGCCCCGCCCGCTTTGCGGGGCGATGGCTGAATAGTTCTCAATCAATTAAAAAAACACTACTATAATTTTGCTAGGAAAAAAACTAAAATGATGATAAGACTGTAATTTTGGGCTCAGTGCAAAACTGTAATTTTTCAGGACTAATGAGCGAGTGTTAGGCAACTCCTTTAGACGAAAAAAAATTAAATCGAGTCAACCAATTAAAAAAACATTTATAGTTTTGCTAGAAAAATTAAAACGATGGGGAAAACGTAACTTTGAACTGAGGGGGAAATCATAATTTTGTTTCAGGGATAAAATCGTAAATTAAATGGACCAATGGGGTTGAGGGCAAAATCGTAACTTGGCTGTGTGAGGAAAAATCTAATGGCAAAACTGTAAATTTAAACGGAGTAAAATCATAATTTTGAACCGAGGGCAAAATTGAATTTTTTAGCTGGGAAAAAAGCGTAAATTTATTTTAAAATGGGGGTAAAAACATAATTTTGAACAGATGGCAAAATCGTTATTATAAGGAAAAAAACCTAATGGCAAAACTGTAAATTTAAACGGGGCAAAATCATAATGTTGAACCGAGGGGAAATTGAAAATTTTTAGCTGTGAGCAAAATCGTAAATTTATTTTTAAGTGAGGGTAAAAGCATAATTTTGAACTTATGGTAAAATCGTAATTTTAAAACAGGATAAAATCGTAAATTTGTTGGGCCAATAGAGGAGTGCCATACATGACTATAAATATAAACGGGACAAAATCGTAATTTAGCAAAAAAAAAAAAAACAAAAAAAAACAAATTGTGGGTGGCAGATGGCCGCCCAACTCCACCAATCCAATGGAAGAACTATTGTCGGGGATGGATTTTGTTAGACCATGCGTAGTGGTAGAGAAAAATAATGCCCCCACCATGGGGCATTATTCGACACGTGTCATCCCAGTCAGCATGGGACGTTATTGCGAAAGTGGTGTAGTGGGAATAATACCTAATAATGCCCTTTCCAATCATTAAAAAAAAAAAGCAAAGAGATGGTGATTGGCTAGTCAAACTTGGACACATGCAAAAGTGGGGGTTCTCAAAAGTTGTCAGACCATGCTCAACATTGATTGGTTAAGCAAATATGTACATAGGGTTATAATTAAAACGCCGGAAACCATTTTTTGAATTTTTTTTTTTTAAAAAAACGCCCCATGTAATGGGGGGAGGGGCGTTTTTTTTCAATTTTTTAAAAAAAAAAACGCCCCACTACGGGTGGCCTTAGAGTAGATAATAATGCTATAAACTACCTCAAATATGTGCCTACTGAAAACAAGTCTATTCTCTCACACACACACACTAAAACACAGGTTGTTTCTTCTTTGCACACACCGAAACCACACTGATCCCTCACATATTAAAACAGTCTGCTCTATTTCACACACACTAAAACACACATTAGCCATGGTTGTTTCTTCATCGGTTCCCTACCGGAATATCAAAGTTGAGGATATAGAAGAACCGTCACTTTTCATATGATTTCTATTAATTGTTTATTAAATCACCAGTCTATTAATTATTTATTTTTGATATTATACAAACTAGTGTTTAACGCAAGTGTTGCGGGCAGCTGGGTCGTAAAACCGCGCTAAGCAGTAATCAATCGACAACCAAAATCTGGAAAAAAAAAACGTAAAAAAGCGCTAATTTATTATGCCCCATTAGGGATGAGCATTTGGTACTGGGTACCGGTTCTCATTTTCCCTGTTTTCGGTACCAATACAGGTACGATACCGGTATTTACAGGTAAAACACCGGTAAGTACCGGTACCAATTTTCCCCATGATTCGGTACCGGTATTAGTTCGGTACCGAACGGGTACCTTGCTCATCCCTATGCCTCATAACACAAAACGTAATAAAAATGCACGTTATAGAACTTTTATATATAAATTAGAACCAATGGGGTGGTGGTCCATTGGAAAAAGCAAAGATTTTAAACACCTTAGGAGGGGAAGATCTTGGGTTCAAGTGCTACAGACAACAAGAATAAAAAAAAATTGCCGTTAAAAAATATATAAATAAGAAAATCTGTATATAAAAACGAAAAAAACCTTTGTAAAACTCATTATAAAAACCTCCTGTCAAGATTAAAACACATTTTTTAAAGGCATAATTTTTCTTTTGAAAGGCAAGATTAAAACACTTACTTTAATTTCTTTTGTGTTGAGTGAAGGAAAATAACACGTGTATCTTTTTAAGGTGTATACTCAGGTGCGTAACATAGTAGGGCCGGAGGGGGTGGCTGACTTTAATCATGCATGTTGAAAAACAATAATCACGCATGTTGAAAACCATAACATGCTTTATTACATAATTATAACATGCTTCATTACATAATTATAACATGTGTGATTATGGTTTGTCAACATGGGTGATTAGGGTTTTGAGTTTTACAACGTGCGTAATTTCACAGTATACGCTCGTACGTTAAGAAAAATATTGTATTTTACACTTTCACTTAACATATGAATGTTGAACTTAATTTCCGGTCATAATTATATTCTATATATGTTGTTAATGAAAAACGATGAATAGTAACTTTGTATAACCATTCTCAGATGTCATTTCCATCTATTATAAGCTTTCTTTAATTTTCCAAAATAAAGTTGACTAATTATATATTATATATATTGTTAATGAATAACGATGAATAATAATTTTATTTTTATAATAATATGTAGTCTTTTATTATTATTTTATTTAATATATTATAATGGTTTATTATTATATTTACTTTTAATAATATATTTTTTTTTCTTTTTTAAACCATATATTTCGTTTAATATTTTTAATAATTCTATTTTCTTTTTTTATAACACATATTAATACTTCTTGTTTTAAAAACATATATTAATTTATCGATTAATTTGATATTTATTTACTAATTTATATTTATAACTTTTTTACTAAATATATAGCATTTTTATTATTTTTATTTAATATATTATAATAGTTTATTATTGTATTTACTTTTAATAACATATTTTTAATTTTTTTTAAACAAAACGATATATTTCCTTTACCTATTTTTTAATAATTTTTTTTCTTTCTTTAGAACATATATTAATTTATCGATTAATTTGATACTTTTTTAATAATTTACGTTTATAACTTTTTTCTAAAAACTTAAGCACATAGTTGTGCTTAATTTTTCCCTTAACATTCTGTTATAAGTTTTGTTAAAAACGAAGTTGTATTTATAATAAATCAAAACAAAGTATTTATTTGGTGTCTTAAAACAGTAGGATAAAAAACTAAATTGTTCTAATGGTTTAGCTTTCTAAACATGTTTATTTTCAAATCACGTTTGTTTTACATTATTATTTGCTCGGTTTAGCCGCAACCCGTGATGGAAAAAAAAACTCGTTATATATTATATATAAGGACAATGAATAGTAACTTTATTTTTATAATAATATATAGCTTTTTATTATTTATTTATTTAATATATTATAATATTATATTATTATATTTACTTTTAACTTATTTTTTTATTTTTTTCCTCTTTTAAAACCATATATTTTCTTTATATATATTTGATGAGGACGATAAATAGTAACTTTATTTTTTAAATAATATATAGCTTTTTATTATTTATTTATTTAATGTATTATAATAGTTTATTATTATATTTACTTTTAATAACATATTTTTTTATTTTTTTTTTCTCTTTTAAAACATATATTTCCTTTACCATTTTTAATAATTCTTTTTTTTCTTTTTAGAACATATATTAATTAATCAATTAATTTGATACTTTTTTAATAATTTATGTTATAACTTTTTTTTCTAAAAACTTAAGTACATAGTTGTGCTTGATTTTTTTCTCTCAACATTTCAGTATAAGTTTTGTTAAAATCGAAATTGTACTAAAAATAAAGTATTTATTTGGTATCATAAAACGGTACGATGATAAACTAATTTAGTTCCAATCCATATTTCTAAATGTATATCTATATTTGTATTTTCTACACTTGTAATATATTCTACAAACTTTATCTATGTATATTTAGTATGCATGTGGTACCGAAATATAATTTATATTCTAAGAACTTTATTTATGTATATTTATTGTTTGCGCATTTATTTTGTCTGGCCCACACATTTAAAGCCTAACTTTAGAAACAATGAAAAAACCGACCTATAGTGGAACCAGAAATCCCATTAACCGAAATCGAACGGATATGATTTTTGATAACCGAAGTGTGCAGTTATCGTTTCGGTTTTAGGCAATAACTGAACTGCATCGAACCATGTTAACCCCTAAAAGATATTATCACCACATCTTTTTTTATTTCTTTTAGTTCTATTAATTCGCTAGATTACGCAAAAAGTCAAAGACATTAATAACACGTCCTTTTCATTTCTTTTAATTATATAAATAACAACTTTAGTGGTCTCACCTACCTAAAGTTAGTTACTCTACTAGATTTACAAGTGTATGTTATGGTTTTTTTTAAACTAAAACTTCATTAAAAACCAAAAACCAAAACCCCGACAAAGTTTCGAGGCGAAACTAAGCCGACCGGTCAAAAACGATTACATCAAAAAGCAAAATTACACCAATCATTCCCGTCCACAACCTCTTTGTTTTGCCTATGTTTAAACCAAAGAAAACTCATTGTCTTGATATTCGCCACAATATCCGCCACCTTGAAACTCTTATGCTCGAACAAACTTTGGTTTTTTGGACGCCAAATCCACCAACACGCTATAATAAAAACTCCTCGAATGACTTCCTTCCTTGTGGTCGACTCCGCGCAAATGTTGTAGAAGTCGAACAAATTACTAACTGTGAAGGCTAACACCCTCGGAATTTTGCACCACGACGATATCCCTTGCCAAACTCCCGTCGCAACTCTACATCCTGTAAATAAATGTTGGACATTTTCCTCCCAATCGCCACAAAGGACACAATCCATATTACCCACATCAATGTTTCTTTTCGTTAACGCCCTTTTCGTTCGGATTCTATCTAAAGTTAAACGCCAAGCAAAGATATTACACTTACTTGGAACCCAACTACACCACTTGAAATTATAGTTGTCATTCGAGTCATCCGGTATACCTTTCAGTATCATCTTCTTCACCGATTTAACTGTGAAAGAACCCGTATTATCTCCGAGCCATTTCAACGAATCCTCCCTCTGAGAAAGCGCCACATCTCGAATCATACTGCTGCATAAATTAAACTCCGAAACCACCTCACTGTCTACCAGATTAGTAGACCAGTTCCATTGAATACAACTTGTTTCTAACAACCCCTCGCATCTGTCCCAAACGCAGTAGTTAGTCTATTTTTCCAGACTGAATAGCCACGGAAATATGACCTGTAGCGGCTTGTCCGCTGTCCATGCATCTAACCAAAAGAGTATACTCTTTCCATCCCCAACTAACCCCTTAATAAAATTACTGACATGATTACCTGTTAGACGCCACAATAGGGATGGCAAAAATACCCGAGCCTGACGGGTATATCCGAAACCCGACACAAATGGGAGGGGTATACCTGATACCTGACGGGTATTAGGCCGGGTATGGGATTAGTTTTAAAAATTTTCGCGGGTATGGGTCGGGTATGGGATTAGATGATACCCGACCCGATTATCCAAAACCACATACCCGTTTACCCGATCATACACTTATATTTTTATTTTTCATTAACCCTTGTCTATTAGTGATTTATTTTAGTATGTACATAATGTGAAAAAATAAATCTTCTTTTAGCATATGTATTTGATAACAGTATTTATATTTAGCATGTTGTGAAGTATATACATGTAAGTGTATAAGTATTATAAAGTTATTATTAATTTATAATAAAACTAGTATTAAGCCCCTACGTTGCAGCGGTTGTCGTAAAACTGTGTCAAGTAGTATCAATGCTATACCATTATCAACAATCACCAACACCGGAAAACTCGTAAAAACAAAATAAATAAAAACGGAAAAAAAGAAAGCCGAGCGAAAAGCAGAGTAAAATCTTTGAATTACGCACGCTCGTTGCAGAGAAATTAAATCGAAACGTAAAACATATAAAAAATAACTAAGTTAATCCAGGACCCGTGCGTTGCGAAGAATGTGTCAAACGGAGAAAAATAGATGTGTTTTGACGGGCCAAACGGGAAAAATATACGAAAAATGTTGAACCCCACACGCACGTTGCGGTACGTTAACTCACAAAATTTAGAACGAAACGAAAAAACTTGGGAATGATGAAAAGTATGGTGGAACAAAATTGAAAATTAAAAAGAGTTGGGGTTAAATTGGAAAAGATGAAAAGCTTTAGATTAATACGTAAAAAAACAAAGAGTATAAATTGTAAAAGTATAAAAGTTTTGGGTAATATTATTGATAAGTAAAAAAACAAAGGGTCTAAAACAAAGGATACTAATAATTTATTAGATATTAGATTTAGATATTTATAATATTATTAATTGGACTTATTAATATTAAAATAAAAATAAGGATAAAGATAAAGATAAAGATAAGTGATATTTATATATATTGGTTATTATACATATGAATTTGAAGTTCTCATGAACAGTGATCTTATATTTTAAAATTTTTAGATATTTTATTTTTTTAATTCTATTTTCAATATTATTTAGTTTTTTTTTTATAAAATATTTTATTCATCATTTAATATTTTTAATAACAAATGTTCGTTAATGTTGGTGCATTACATCTGTCGACTTCGTCTTATATCGAGTCTCGAACTGAAAGTTTGAAGAGTGCCTGTTAGTTTGAAGCCTGCTAGTTTGAACAGGGTCTAGTTTGAACATGGTCTAGTTTGAAGCAGGCTGTGTCACCTTCAAACTAGAGGGTCTCTCCCTATAAATAGGCTTCAAACTTTCTCATTTGTAATTTTCTAATTTCCGACGCCAAGTTTTCATATCTTTGTTTTCTTTTCAACGTTGCGATATAAGTATTATTAAAATTGAATAACGTGCCACTTTCATACGAAACTGAAACGGAACCGACGATGAATGATAACTTATTTTCAGACGTCTTTATTTTTCATTTATACAACTCTGTACTGGCACTTGTTTTTATTCATTTGCCTTAGATAAGCTGACACCATATTGCTATCATACTATACTATACTATACTATACTGAACAAAAATCGGTACTGGTACTTGTATTCATTTTAATTATATACATATTAATTGAAAGAGGGCATGAACAGTGTTTTTGGGTTTTTTTAATATTGTTTTTTCGTAGGTTTTTATTATTATATTAGTTTAATTGATTTAAACAAATATTTTTATATAACTTCTAAGATACGATCAAAGTACCAGTTATCAAACAAGAAATCATAAAAATGAATATATACTGGTACCGATGTTGTTCAGTACGGTATGGTAGCGATACGAAAATAAATATTGATACGACTACAGATGTTTTCAATCGGTTTTGATTGAATTTGGTACAATAGCGACACTAATCCGTTTAAAAAATTAATATCGTAATGTTGAAATAAAAAGAGGGGAATAATTGTTTGTGATTTTTTTCAATATTGTTTTCTAAGGTTTTATTATTTTATTTGTTTATTACTTTAATTGATTTAAATATATTTTGTTCTTTCATATAACTTTTAAAATACGATCAAAGTACCCATTATCAAACAGGAAACAAAAAAAAACGGAATGTATACCGGTACCGATCATGTTCGGTACAATATGGTAGCGATACAGTATCAATTTATTGAAAGCAAAAAAACTAAAAAAAAAATATTGGTACCGATACATATGTTGTTCAATTGGTTTCGACTGGGCTTGGTACGATAGCGGCAGAATATCCGTTATCAAAAAAAATCGTAATGTTGAAATAAAATAAACATAAAATGTAAGCGAACCGAACCAATATCAACTGAACAACATATATAGGTACCATATCAATATGTGTTTTTTTGTTTTCGATCGATGTAATGCTTTCTCTTTCAATTACTATATCGAATGCAGGTACTGTAACGAACCAAATTGAGACCGACTTAATCCCCGCCGAGAAGCGCGGGAGAATATCACTAGTTAGTATTAAAAGAAATATATTAATTAAATAAATATAAATAAAATTTATGTGGTTGAAGGAGAGAATGCCATGTGGCATTATTTGTAGTCTTTTATTAATATTTAGATTTATGTGTATTTAATATACCTTTTTAATGAATAATACTTGTTGTATAAATAAAATAATATAATAATTACAGTAGTAAAAGAATGTATTTAGAAATCCCAATGTATGTCTTTTAACAAACTAATGTGTATACCCGATACCCGGCGGGTAATTACCCGACAAATACCCCGACGGGTATTGGGTCAGGTATGGGGATGCGATTTTATAACCGGGTATGGGTATGGGATTACCAATACCCGGTCCGAACCCGACCCATTGCCATCCCTACGCCACAAACTTTCCCAACGAACCAAGGTATTCCATGGACTAGCCAAAACCGCTTTAGAAGGAAATTGCTTGCACATTCTTGAAGTTTCATGAAAGGCCATTGTAACTCTTTTTAACTTTGCTGATCCTTTTTAAACCTCCAAAACCATTTCGCCAAAACCAAGTTTATGTTACGTACACGCATGTATTCAACACAAACGACTGCATAGCCGATTTAATGTACCGTTTGTACAACTGCATAGCCGATTTAATGTACCGTTTGACCATTGCTCTTATTCATGTGCTGTTGACGGTAACTTTTTCTTGGTGATACGCATATGAGATTTTTTTTTTTTTTTGCTTTGGAGTCTGATTTCTGAAGGAGATAAAGTGGACGTGAAAGGGTTTATAAACTAAGGGTCAAGTTATTCTAGAAAGGCTTCTAATTGTAAGAAGTGTAATAAGGATTTATAGAGTGACAAGTGTCCAATAACATAAAACTAAACCCACTACATCACCACCAAAAACCTAAACACCCACCCCCACCCCACCACCACCCAAAAACCTAACCCCCCCCCCCCCCCCCCCCAACAAAAAAAAAAACTATACCTCACCAAAAAAACTAACGCCCCCCCCCCCCACCCCCCAAAAACCTAAAAAAAACCTAACCCCCCCCCCCCCCCCCCAACCCCCCAAAAACCTATTAAAAAAAATTTAAAAAAAACTAAACACCCGCCCCCGCCCCCACCACCCAAAAACCTAAACCCCCACCCCCTCGGCATAAAAAAAAAAAAAAAAAAAATTTGGGGTGGGTGATGTGTGGGGGGGGGGGGGGGGGTTAGGTTTTTGGTGGTGGTGGATGTTTAAGGGTTTTTTTTTTTTTTTTTTTTAGTGGGGTTTTTTTGTGTAGTGGGTTTTTTTAGGTTATTGGACACTTGTCACTCTATAAATCCTTCTTACACTTCTTACAATTAGGATCCTTTGTATTTGATCCTAATCCTATAAACTAAATTGAATTAAAATTTGGAATATACACACCCACATGAACACAACTTTTAAATTCGGGCCAACTATCAAATTTGGACCTGTTTTTTTAATTTACCAGTTTTTCTATTTCTGTTTGTATATTTTTGCTATGATTTTATTCATGGTATATATCAAAACAATTATGATTAGTCTCGTTCACCTACAATTCTCAAATAACAGACACTAATTTCATTAATGAGAAAGATTATAGAGTTGATTAACAAAATCTCTTTTACACCACGGCTTATTTTAGAACGACGATGCATTTTCTCAAGTATATCTATGATTTATTTATATCCTCCGCGATTGACATAATGTAAATTAATTCCCATGTAAATAATGAAAGATACCATATATCTTCTTTGTTTATTTGTAACTTCTAAGTAATGGATAGTTGTTTGAGTAGTGGGTTTAGTTATTTTAGTAATAGCTATAAATATTACTTGTATGCTTTTGTTTAAATTATGAATGAATGATATGAATTAGTCTCTTCCAAAACCCTAAATTCTCTCAAGCTTCTATCTTTTATTCTTGGACCATTTGAGAAATGATTAAGTTCGTATTAATTGGTATAAGAGCGGTGGTGATCCGCATCAATGGATTACTCCAATAATATAGATTTCATATATTATATTTTTTTCTACAAAACGGGTGTTACACTTTACGCTTTTATGAACTTGATGTAAAGTTTAGAGTAAATTACAAATTTTATCTTTTAACTGTAGCCAAAATTATGAAAGCATCCTTTAAAAAACCACTACACTAAAATCCATTTTTTTTAAAAGTTCTTTCATGTTTGGTCCTTTTAACTAATGTTATTAAAGCTGTGCTATTTAGTGTCTTATTTTTAAGTTGACAAGTGGAGTTTTCATACAACAGAGCCGTTGGTAGCAAGCGAGTTAGTAACTCCTGGCGATGGCGACTATTGCGATGTCTAAGCATCCACTAACCCAACAAATAAGGAATAAGAATTGTATAAATACAATCAGAAAAACGTGTGAAAGAGGAGAAAAAGGAAGATGACGTGAAGTTATGTAAGCATAAAATGGAAAAAAAAAAAAAAGACCTCATGATTTGAACTTGAGTCTATTTAAAACACATACAACCACAAAACCACTCCACCATGATGAATAATCTACCTAACTTTGAAGAAAAATGGATATATATACACTTAAAAATGGTATAGGGGAAAAAAGTCAACAAAAGATGACTTGAAGTTATTTATATTTACTATTCATGACAACCAATAAGGAAAGTTTACTATTCATTATGATGTGACAACTACTATTCATTAGCTTTGTTTTTTAATATATAGGATAATAATTGATGTTAAGTTTATTTCCCAATTATGTCATGTGCACTACACATGAGGGCATAAATGTCCTTTTACCCATTCATTTCATTAGTTTAAAAAACTAAATGAGACCCACCATGCACCACACCATCTTAATCTCTCTACTCCCTCTCTTTCTCCAATCTATATTATAATATGTGTATATATATGTATATCGTTTTCTTTATCTTCATTTCATTGCATCACCACACCATGGGATAAATCAACAAACTTTTTTTCTAGCAACCCACAAAATCACCACCGACCACCTGAATCCCCTTCGATCTAGGGTTTTTACGATCTATCTATGTCCCGTGGCAAATAGACTTCGATCTAGGGTTTTTACGATCTATCTATGTCCCGTGGCAAATAGACAAGTGGCATTGTGGATCCGATCCTACATTGTACAACCGTGGTGTGGTGGTGAAGCTGAATTTTATGTCTTAACTTGTTGGATTCGATGGTGAATTAAGGTGGTTTAGATGGGGTCACCGGAAAAAAAGATGTCTAGAGAGACTAGAGAAAGGGTAGATAGAGACTAGCAACATTTCGATGGTGTGGTGGTGGGGTGACAGTTCCTTGATCTTGAAAATAAAAGATTATGTTGATATTGGGAAATGCAATTGGTCGAGATTGGTTAGACACGATGGTGATTGATAAAGATGGAACGGGTATTGACTTTGGTGTGTATTGAAGAAAATGAAGCTGAGCCACTTGGTTTTTTCAATCAGATGAAGTGAGGGGTAAACTAATGCCCTCATGTTCGGTTCACAAGACTTAACTAGAAAATTTGACACTAGTTAGTTAAAAGGACCAAAAATAGAACTTTTAAACGCCTCTACAAAACAATAGGTTTACTTTTATGGCTTAAGTCATTGATGATTGGATTATAAGAAAATCATCTATTTACTAACCAACACTAATCCAACTATCTTCTACAGGTCCACTACATATCAACATTGAAAACTCAACATTGGAGTTAAACCAAAATTCATGGACAAAGGTTAATTTTAGACATTTTATCACATGTTTTATACAGAGTGTGCCTATTGGCACACCAAACCCTAGCAAAATTAGGGTTTATCTACGCTGCGTATTGGTCAATACGCAGCGTATAGGGTTAAACCAATACGCTGCGTATTGACCAATACGCAGCGTATTGTTTTACACTAATGGTCCCTGGAGTTTCAAAAATTGACACAAATGGTCCCTTATTTTTGATATATTTACACTTTGGTCCCTGGTGTTTCATATATTGACACAAATGGTCCTTGTCAGGGACTATTTTTGTAAAAACTGAAACTTCAGGGACCAAAGTGTAAATATATCAAAAATGGGTAAAAAGGGGGTCTTCTTTAAAGAACCGGCCCTTGCAAGACTCGAACTCATGACCTCTCGTTTAAAATCGCAACGCCTTAACCAATTTATCCTCCGTCTCGGAGCTGTTAGTATATGAAACCTAATTCCTTATATACACTAGCTACCCAATACGCTGCGTATTGGTCAATACGCAGCGTATATAAAACATCTGCAAAATTGGGGTCATTTTGGTAGGTTTGAACTATCAAAAGTTTACCAGATTTATATACGCTGCGTATTGGTCAATACGCAGCGTATATAACCTTCCTGAATTTTAAAACTTCTGTTTTAAAAGGTCCCTGGAGTTTCAAAAATTGACACAAATGGTCCCTTTTTTGATATATTTACACTTTGGTCCCTGAAGTTTCAATTTTTACAAAAATGGTCCCTGATGTTTCAAAAATTGACACAAACGGTCCCTAACGAGCGTCGAAACTAAGTTCGTCGTTAAAATATAAAACGACGAACTTAGTTTCAACGCTCGTTAGAGACCTACGCGCCTTACGGTTCGACTTCGACTAAATAATAAAAAAATATATATTTTAACGACGAACTTAGTTTCGACGCTCGTTAGGACCGTACGCGCCTTACGAGCGTCAAAACTAAGATCGTCGTTAAATTATATTATATTTTTATTATTTAGTCCATGTCGAACCGTAAGTCGCGTAGGTCCCTAACGGGCGTTTAAACGCGATTTCACTGCCGTTTGCGGCTGCGTTTGCAGCCGTAAACGGGCGTTTTAACGGCTGCAAACGCAGCCGCAAACGGCTGCGTTTAAAACTTCCAGAACTTTATCTATACAACAGAACATGTTAAATAACCTGCCAGAATTTTATATGTACATCATAGTATATAACATTTCAAAATATGTTAAACCGTTTACACCGAAAGTTTGATATATACAAGAAAAGTTTGTGCATACATAACAAAATAATAAAATACTACTGCTGCTGCTCCTGCTGCTGCTGATGCTGATCCCATTCCGCATCCGCAATGAAGGGTAGTGGAGGTAACCCGTCATGCTGTCGTTGCTGCTGCAGCGCCGCAGCCACCCACTCCAACAGATAGTTGTTCCTTTCAACGTTCCGAAGCAGCCGCTGATGTGACGGGTCAGGACCGGGCCAAACATGGCGTGGGAACTGAGGCGCCCCGGGTGGTCCACGCGGCTGTGGTGGCTGCGGAAGAACGGCGACCGGCTCATGCGGCTCCGGATCGTGCGGAGGATAAAAAAGAGGGAACTGTTCTGGCAGTTGTGTAAGCTGGTATTGCGTGCCGTCTAGTTTCTTTAACCGCTTCCCGCATGGAAAGTCTTTGGTAATTTGCATCCCGTTTACTATGTTCATCCACATCCGCTTTGGCTATGTCGCCGGGCCTACACGGCCGCGGTCGTTCTCCGGATGATAGCCCAACGAATGGGCTATCTTGGTCACGTAGGCGCCGCCGAATAGCATTCCGCGCTCCTGTCGATGATGCGCGGAGGCGAAGTACTGCGCCAACCCGTGGGCGAGAGCGCACGGCCTCTTGTATAAGAGGCAATATAAAAAGAACAAGTCACTACTCGTACACCACTCCCGGCTTTTGTTTCGAGCAGTGATCGAAGTGGAAATCATTTTGTGCAAATACCTGCATAAATGGAAACCAGTCAGTAAATAATAATCAGGCGACATCGATTAAATGAGGATAAAAAACAATATATTTTTTACTCGTTACGGATTTTGACGCACGTAACGGACCTACGCGCCTTACGAGGGTCAAAACTAAGATCGTCGTTAAATTATATTTTTTTATTATTTAGTCGAAGTCGAACCGTAAGGCGCGTAAGTCCCTAACGAGCGTCGAAACTAAGTTCGTCGTTTTATATTTTAACGACGAACTTATTTCGACGCTCGTTAGGGACCTACGCGCCTTACGGTTCGACTTCGACTAAATAATAAAAAAATATATATTTTAACGACGAACTTAGTTTCGACGCTCGTTAGGACCGTACGCGCCTTACGAGCGTCAAAACTAAGATCGTCGTTAAATTATATTATTTTTTTATTATTTAGTCCATGTCGAACCGTAAGTCGCGTAGGTCCCTAACGGGCGTTTAAAAGGCTGCAAACGCAGCCGCAAACGGCTGCGAGCCGCAAACGGCTGCGATTTCGCTGCCGTTTGCGGCTGCGTTTGCAGCCGTAAACGGGCGTTTAAACGGCTGCAAACGGCTGTGAAATCGCTGCCGTTTGGGGCTGTGTTTGCAGCCGTTTAAACGCCGGTTTACGGCTGCAAACGCAGCCCCAAACGGCTGCCGGTTTAAACGCCGGTTACGGTTCGACTTCGACTAAATAATTAAAAAAAAATTCTGTTTAAAAAAAAATCTGTTTAAAAAGAAATTTTGTTTAAATGGTCCCTGGAGTTTCAAAAATTGACACAAATGGTCCCTTATTTTTGATATGTTTACACTTTGGTCCCTGAAGTTTCAATTTTTACAAAAATGGTCCCTGATGTTTCAAAAATTGACACAAATGGTCCCTAACGAGCGTCGAAACTAAGTTCGTCGTTAAAATATAAAACGACGAACTTAGTTTCGACGTTCGTTAGAGACCTACGCGCCTTACGGTTCGACTTCGACTAAATAATAAAAAAATATATATTTTAACGACGAACTTAGTTTCGACGCTCGTTAGGACCGTACGCGCCTTACGAGAGTCAAAACTAAGATCGTCGTTAAATTATATTTTTTTTATTATTTAGTCGAAGTCGAACCGTAAGGCGCGTAGGTCCCTAACGAGCGTCGAAACTAAGTTCGTCGTTAAAATATAAAACGAGTAATGAAAATGGTCAACCGATTTTTTTGCACAGTCCACTTTTAACTCCCACGTGTCATTCGTCACGTCCCGGATTGCGAGTAATGAAAATGGGCAACCGATTTTTTTGCTACCAGCTTTCCTAACTGTTGCTTTACTACGGTGCTCACCACTACGGTCGCACACAAGCCATACCATCCCAGTAGTAGCACCAATATTTTTTGATCGGTGGGTAACAATTACGTAACCACACTCCTTTCCCGTTTCTTGTACCCAATTCTTCAAATCAGTTAGAGACATGAAACGCTAAAAAAAAGTTACGTTAATAATAATAATAATAATCATAATCATAATAATAATAATAATAATAATAATTATAATATAATTGAAACTCATACTTCAGGGACTAATATGGTCATTATTGAAACTCATACCCCGTAACCCGGATACGATTGCTGCATCGGGTAATATGGTTCATCAACAGGTGCATTCTCAGCACCGTATCCACTTTGTTGCACGTACGGAGATTCATACCCGTATCCGTAATCTGGATACACTTGATGCGCCGGGTAATTTGGTTCATCAACAGGTGGAGTGGGAGTCTTGTTCAAGTCTGGCAACTGTGTTTTTTGATCAACAGGGACTCCAAACACAACCTCCTCCTACTCATTGGCAGCATTTGCTCCCCATATGTCGTTAGAATAGCGATTACCGAAATAATTATCGTTCCAAATGATGACATTTTAACAAGATTGAACAAAAAACAGAACAAATAATTTTGGTTTAGTGTGTAAATTGTTTACTGAAGAAGAAGATGAAAAAGAAAGCAGAGGATTGAGAATTCGAATTGTGAACAGATGGATAAATAGACTTTCATGTGACACTTCAATAGGCAGCGTATCACTCTCTACTCCCCGTATTACTTTATTCACGTACCTGGACAACATCGTATCGATGTCAAATCAGTCTGACATACGCTGCGTATTGACCACTACGCAGCGTATAGGGTTACATCTATACGATGCGTATTGATCACTACGCACCCTATGTCAGACTGATTTGACCATGGTACTAGGTTTGACTGTCTGGTCGTGTACCAACCACTAACATACGCTGCGTATTGAGCAATACGCAGCGTATAACCTAACGAGTGTATATAAGGATTAAGTTTCATATTCTAACAGCTCCGAGACGGAGGATAAACTGGTTAAGCCGTTGCGGTTCTAAACAATAGGTCACGAGTTCGATCCATGCAAGGGCCGGTTCTTAAATGAAGACCCCCTTTTTACCCATTTTTGATATATTTACACTTTGGTCCTTGAAGTTTCAAATTTTACAAAAATGGTCCCTGAGATTTCGTAAATTTACAAAAATGGTCCTTGGTTTTTCAAAAATTTACAAAAAGGTCCCTGAAGTTTCGAAAACTAACAAATATGGTCCCTGAAGTTTCGTAAATTTACAAAAATGGTCCCTGGTTATAAGCTGCGTATTGCTCAATACGCAGCGTATACGAACCTTGTTTTCTGTGCAATGATTGGTTATCAGGCACTGGGATCTATGGTCTACCTACGCTGCGTATTGGTCAATACGCAGCGTATTTAAACCCTAAGTGTGCAGATAGGCAAACTGAGTGTGCAGATAGTGGGAGCATTTATACAAAGACATATAAAATTAAAAAAAGGATTTCTTTATCATATGAATGTGTGTGAGTTTATGGTATGTATGGTGCAATGACAATAATTGTATAATTTTGTAGGTAGCCAATATGATATTCGTAGATCTACCCGCTGTTGTAGGGTTTTCATATGCTAAAACATGGGAAGCATCAAGGAGTAGTGATTCCATTTTTGCTTTACAATGTTATGAGTTTATACAAAAGGTTAGATAAGTTTAGTGCAACATCATTTTCAAATGAGGAATATATTTATCTCTTTCATGGACTCAAAATTTAAGATTTCTATATATTTGGTCTCTTGGACCAACATCCTTTTTTTGTTAATCCTAGACTTATTGGCGGCAACAGGCTCATAACTCATCCTCTAACATATTTTATGTGTTTTATGTACAGTGTGTTAGGTTTTTTTTGGCTATATGAAAATGTGCCCATCCCACATCGGTGCAAGGATGAAAGCTTGGGAGGACTCCAAGCTTATAAAAGGAGTCCAAGGCTTTGGTTTCAAAGTGCCCCAACCAAAAATACACTTGAAGTGTTTGGTTCCTTCTTTCTTTTCTAGTTCTCTTGTCTTAGAGTGTAGGAAGGTTTTGGTTAAACGCTTCGGAGAAGTGTGGTTGTAATTGGGTGGGGGGAGGCTTGAGAGATTAGTCTGTGTGATTGTAAAAATTTGTCGCATAGTGGATCTTTCTCTCTGGAGGCCCGTGGTTTTTCTCCGGTTTTGGAGTTTCCACGTATATTCTTGTGTTCAGTTATATTTCTCTATTGTTAGCTTTGGGAGGGTTGTTGGGATTCTTTGAGACCGCTTGTTTCCCAACACAGTGGCTTGTGGAGCACCCAAGGTTTCTTAATAATCCATTCTACATGTCTGGGATTTCATACTCTGGCATTGTTATACCAGCTGTTACTTTAGAGACATACAAAGGTAACGATTTTTGTATGCGTGTACTATATCATATTATTTATATCCTAATTACAATATTTACTCTTGTTTTATGTAGGCAATCAACTTGGAAATCAACCACGAGTGAATATTAAAGTAAATATCGAACTTCTTCGTAACATTATTGAAAAATTATATTTCTTTACTTATTAACTGGTGTGTGTATATATATATGTGTACGCGCTCGTGTGTATGTGTATGTGTGAGTATTATTAATAGTTTCCCATTATACAGGGATGCATATGTGTAAGCCCTTTAACCGATAAATTCCACGATTTTAACTCGAGATTAGAGTTTGCCCACCGGTTAGCACTTATTTCAGATGATATATACGAGGTAAACAAAAAGTTTATATCAACTTCATGTCATAGTTACTTCACAATTTGTGAGCTATGGTCTAACATCTCATGATTCTTGATATATTTCAGTCTACAAAAGAAACTTGTAATGGAAACTACATAAATTCTGATCCGGATAACACAGTATGTTTATACAATCTTCAACGGATAGAGGAGGTACAAATGGAAAATATTTAATTAAATATTTGTATTTGTTTTTATCACAATCTCTAATAATTTTTCTAATTCCAGTGCACAAGCAAACTTAACATAGGCAATATATTGGATCCACTTTGTGATGCTGCAAATCCAGAGCCAACTTGTTTTGTAACTTTTCTTTCTCATATTAAACAATATGTCCACACGTACACGTACACGTACACATCATACACATACACACACATACATATACACATTTATGTGTGTGTATGTGTGGGGACGGTTCCATACACAATACTCTTAACCTAAAAATAATGAGAAATAAAGTGTCTATATGAATACAATGTGCTGATATGCAAACAAAAAGTGTTCATATGTAACAAAAAATACTGATATGTAACCACCAATGTGTTGTTGCATATCAACTGTTTGTTACATATATATTTGCATATCAACACTTTGTAATCATATCAACACTTTGCTTCATACGATTCTTATGTTAAGATCTATTTGTATTTGATCCTACCATTGTATGTGTGGATACATATATATATACATATATATATAACATTTTTTATCAAATCAACCATTCTTAGTTAACAAAACTAAGAGAATATGATCAGTTTACCAATTATTTTACATTTCTAGGAAGCTGCTTATAGATATTTAGAATCTTGGGCTAACGATAACGTTGTTCAGAAAGCACTTCATGTTCGTGAGGTATGTTTTTACAATTACTTAACAACTAATGAAAATATCTACTCAATGATAAATGAGTGGGTGCTCTCAAAAGTAGCAGTATTGTTGTCACTATACGAAAGTATAAATGAAAATACCTACTGAATTCAATTATTAAATAAAATCTGTATTAAGGCAAAATGTTATATATAGTTTCATCATAGTAACACATAGAATCTACAAATTCCACAAATGAACAAATTGTTTGGTCTTTTGTATTCATCTCCAAAACAAAACTCCATTTTCTTTTGAATTGATTTTATGCCATTTCTTTTTGTAGGGAACGATTGAAACTTGGGAGAACAGTAATTATTCTCTACAATACGATATGAACAAAGAAGACACGATTTATTACTCATATGACATCTTTAGTAGCGTCGACTACCATAGACAACTTGTTGCAAGAAACTCTCATGTTTTGATCATTAACTATTGCAGATACTCTTAAAAATAATATTTATAGTGTAGGCATATATGGTAATTACTTCTATTTTGATCTCTTATGTAATTATCTATTTGTAGTGGTGATCATGATATGAATTTTCCATACATCGGCACTTTGAAATGGATTAAGTCTCTAGATCTTCCAACTGAAAGCCCATGGAAGCCATGGTTTGTTAGTAACCAAGTTGCTGGGTGAGCTCACATTTCTTACATAAGCATTTTCTTAGTTATTAGACATATAGACTGACAATTCTTTACTTTTGTAGATACCGGGTGACGTATGCTAAAAACGGATACAAGTTAATGTATGCAACTATTAAGGTAAGAAACATGAAATTTAAGCGGCATATATAGTCAAACTTTAACCAATCACTATTCGCTCAGAAGGATGGCTTAAATATGTCCAAAGAACTCTGTAACTGTAAAACTGGTTATATTTGAATTTTTGCTTGAAACATAACTAAACAAAATGAATCTAGAACAAAAAATGATTTATTTGCATTATGTAGGGTGGTGGTCATGTAGTGCCATTAGACAAGCCCGAAGAAGCTTTTCTGATCGTGGATGACTGGCTATCTACTAGTTATTTAAGCGATATCTAAGAACATAAAATATATCACTGTTATTAATATCCTTGTCAATTCTAAGTCATGACAAATTATGTCGCATATCAAGTTAATGTTCTTCTGTTTTAGTCTTCTTATGTAAAATCGAAGTCTAATTATTTTATATTATGTTTAATTTAATATGATGTATAATTATAAATGATTATTTAACTATATTTTTAATTTTTTTATGTTTAACATTTAATATAAATATATTTCTTTATCGGGTACACCTTAACATAATGTTTCAAAGAATGTTGTGCATGTAAATATCTGAATTTCATATACCTCTCTACAACCTTCATTATACATCCAACTTAAAATCAAAATTACATGTATCTCACTAGACAATATTCTGCATTGTAACTACTCGAAAAGTGAGCAACTGCCCCCAAAATTTGCAACCAAAAGCTTGCAAACAGCGACAATTTCCGACCGACCTCTCATTGGTAGCAAAATCCTATGATATGTTCGCAAAATGATTGCAAAATTCTTTATTTTCAGTTCCAAACCGATTGGAAAATCCAAAAACAAAAAAGTTTGTGGGAGTTGCATGTTTGGCGGTCACAATATTGGCTAAAAGAAGTCTGTGGGAGTTGCGACCGCTTGACGGTAGCAACATTGGCTAAAGGATTAAGTGGGCTAGTTAAAATTCAATTGACACTCAAACATCAAATTTAGGGTTTCTTTTCATCAACTGGCGCTCAATGCTCCACTCCACCGTCACATTTACGTTCAAAGAGAAGTCGGAAACTTTCAAGAACCTCTCTCGCATCCAAAGCTCCACTCCACCTCGTGAGGCGAAGGGAAAACGCCTGGAAAATTCCGTTCTTTTAAACCTTGATACCTGGCATGGCGGGCTTCATCCCTTGGCATGAGGGAGATGTTGATTATATCATAAGAACATGGGTAAAACATAAACCCTAATAATGTAAATTCAATCATGAACAATAAGATAAGACGTGTGTACCTGGTTAGCCAGTAACCACACTAGGGAATGAAGTAGACGTCATGTACGTCAGATTTTTCGAGTTCCTCCTTAGGGTACAATCTAATGATGGTGATGAAGAAACCGATAAAGGGGAATCGGTTAGGAGAGGAGGCGATTTGATGTTATGTGTTTAATCAAGTTGTCTAACCTTGAAACCTCAACATTAGTCTCCTTATATATGCACCTAAGAGGAAACCCTAATTAGTTAATAAGGGTAATTTGGCCCATCAACAATTACCAACTAATTATTTAATAGGTTGTTATATATTTTGATCTATATAATGTAAATGATTATAATGGCTACTAGATTAAATATAACATAATATATATATTTAATCTTACATTCTCCCACTTAGCCGAGTAATCATTTACTATGAGTATTAGATAAGCCTGATCAGGAGTTAACACTCATTTTAGCCTTAAACAAGAACTATAGCAGAGAAATACAGCCGTTGTATCATTATGCGACTCAGGACCCCCATTAGTCATACTATAGCCTTAATTTAAAACCTAATCGTTATGATCAAAATAAGCAAAAGCCCTTTGTTTGATTTGTAACTTCATTTGTCTATATGCCATTATGCCGGCTGGACATATTCTTAGAGACATACAAAATCAAACTGATGAGGAAAATTAACTAATAGTTAGTCATTCATAGTACGATATGCGGTTGCGCACGGCCATCAATTAATACCCGTCTATGAGCTCTCTTAATAAGACTTATGGGTAATAGCCCTTCAGTTACAGGATCCTTAAGCATATCATGAATGTATTCGATACAAAGACTTAGTTTCCTCAATTCGTTCATAAACGAATAATTAATTGCGTATCAAAATTTAATGCAGCACCTCTCGAACTGTTACTGTTCAAGGAGTCATGGTAGCTGACTTTATCACACTAAGTCTTCAAAACATTAATTATATGGAGTTAATAAACTTATGAGTCCACTGATAAATTTTCAACAACATTTAGTGACTATATTATGTCGTTATAACTTAGGTTGTTGATATCAGTCCATTATGACTCCTCCATGAGATAGGTTTTGTCTGCTGACATAAGGATATACCCGAAATTGCATTTTGTCATCTTTGAACATTACAAAGTTAAAGTAATCAACCGGTTTTAATTCTCACTTCTTCTTTAAATTATAGCCTCTCGTTTCCTTTAAAGATATTGTAATACTCTATTAGATGCTTCACATTAATCTAGACATATCTAGTGTGTTGAAAAGTGAATAATATCTAAACGAGTATAGACTTGAACTTGCATAAGGCTTCTAATTAATGAAGCGTAAGGAAATAATCTCATTTATCCTATTATCCTCTAAAGGAGATCAGTAATGTTTGTTACATATGTAAGGACCCATTTAATGTTAAACTTATGGAACGGAACTAATGTCCCATTGGATCTATCTCAGTATGTTATGATATCTATCACGTAAGAGATATCTCTGAGATCTATTATATCAAAGTTTGTGTTAACAATGCTTTGACTTATGTAACATATACCTGTCAAAAGAATATCATCTATATAGACAGGTTTATCTTAGTTGCTCCCACTCATTTTGAGGTAGGTACATTAATCCACTTGGTTGTTGATGAAAATAATTACGTTAAGATTTCATCACATTATGATGTTTGCATTAACCCATACATGGATTTTATTGGCTTACAAATAAAGTGTTCTTTAACCTTCAGTTTGGAACTTTCAGGTTGTTTGTTTTATGAACATGTAAATATGCCAGCCATTTGTTAGGGAAAATTGTTTCTAATGTTCATCTAATGTAGCTTTAAACTAATATAAGCTACTAGAACAGTGATGATCCTCGAAGAAATCTTCTTTAAGATAGGTAAGAATGATTCTTTGACAATTTATCTCTTCCTGAGTACTTAATTTGAAGAGATAGGATCAGTAAACATTTCCAAAATCCATTTCAACTTCATTAGGGAGGTTATTTAATCATCAAAGTTAGTAGGCTTTTAAACCTAAATGACCTCCTGAGTTGATTATTAGGTTTATTAAAAGTTTCAGTTTATGGATTAGCTCTTGGTTAGGTTGCTATCATTTTCAGGATTCTAAGTTTATAAGAGTTGGTGCAGTAAATGTACAAGAGGTGTAATCGGAGTTAAATTCGGAGTGAAATTTAATGACACTCTCCCCCCCCCCCCCCCCGCCTCTTGTATTCCTTAGAAGTCATGATAAGGACTTTGACTGCTCCCACTGACCTTAGAAATCTTTAGGAACTCAGCATGCTAAGGGTCAATATTTAACGACCGAAGAATTCTAACAGAGAAAAACAAATTAATGACGTTAGTCGTTGTGATTTCTCTTGTTGAGGATTATGTTAGTTTAGGTAAGAAATCTAAGTGTGCCCACAGTTAAGCAACAATGAAACTTTTGTAAGAGTACCTTTAGATTTAAGGAGACAAGTTTTGATAGAACAGTGTCATAATGGAGCAGTGTCTTGTACAAGAGGTGTAAATTGAAGTAATATAAAGTTTTCACTCCCCCACCTCTTGCAACTATTGCAAGTTATTATTAAGACACTTAATGCTCCCACTAATCTTTAATATCTCTAGAATGCTACAAGAGAAGTTTCAATGAGCTACTTGACATGGGAACCTATCACATATACGTTAGACTTTATTTGATTTCTTTAGTGTCCAGATGTCATAAGAAAACTCAAGGACATATTTAATAGAAATCTTATTAAGTACATATATGAATAGATTTCTTCTAAGACCGTAGGCCATATGTGACAAAATTTAGATACAAGTTGATAGTCTTTTAAATGATAAATGAATTATGTCTGAATATTCCATTTGGAATAAGATCCACGAATGTCAATGAATGACTTATGATGGACCCATACTTATTCCTTAAGCCAAGTCATATTTTAGGGCTTTAACGTCATGATTTAAAATCACTTAGAATGAGATTAGATGAAAATATCCTCATTAAGCATGTCATGATTTCTCATGAATTTCGGTTGTAATAAGTCTCATTTTCCTTTTGTCAAATTCTCATTTGCATGATGATAAAAGTTGTGAAAGTTTAAGGTATCATCTAGTTTCATCTTAGTAATGTTTCTATCAAGATATTTAGAACAAATAAAATGAGAGTTTAAGATAAGTGTGACTTTATGTTGGTTATGCAAACCTCACAACCTTCATGACATAGCCTAAGTAATGATACTGTATTCTGATTAATCTTCAGAATATGTAAGGTATCGAAAAGCTTTGTTAGAAGACTGTTTATTATGGTTCTTATAGCCTTAACAATTAATTTTGTCACTAACTCTCATGTTAGTTATTTGTCGAGTTCTGGTAAGGAAACGTATGGAACTAGAGTCAACTAATCATGTGTTAATTGGAATATTAAAATTACCAGACTTAAATATCATTAGTAAGTGACTATCTAATTAATTTATCCAACTGTTCTTTAGAATAATGGATAGTCTCGTTGCTTATGTCTAGTCTAATAGCATAATAATGCAGTGAAATTTTCCCTTGAAGAACCTGAAAGTTGGAATTTTTACTTGTAATTTGTCTATGGACCTTAGAACAATCCTCTTTTAAAGTTTTAAGTGGTTGTAAGGTGAGTAACAACTTATTTTCCAGCTTCAAACATTTATTTCTTTGTACATATGTTGCTTATCAACACACTCATTATACTTTGGTACTTTTGAGTGTTATAGTTGATTTATAAGGCATCAAATTGTACAAGTGAAAATCTTAGTATGCAATGTACTGGAAAAATGTACTTATTTCCATGCGTAAACCCTTAACTTTATGGGTCATGGTATTGTACATTATAATGTATTCACATATACCACTTAACTTTATAGTTTAGAATTTTAAATGAAGGCATGCATCTTAGGAGTTCATGTGATCATTCCACAGATAATAGATTAGTCTTAGGAAAAACTTAATCTGGAATAACTTTAGTGATAGCATTTATGTTAGAGAGTTCTTGATTATCATAAGAGACATCACGTTCGATTTATCCTAATCATCATGCTCTACTTTTCTTCTGTAGTGCTTTTATCAGAAGTGAGCAATAGGATTATCGTGTCTTAAGAGATAATCAAGAATTTAATTTTAAGATCTAATTCTTATAGAAACTTAAAATAAAGCAAAACATTTTAGGTTTAGGAATTAGAGTGGATGAGATATTGATTTATAAAAGAAAATTACAGTGAGTAAAATTATGGGTACTAAAAAATAAGGCAGACAAAATGATCATAAGATTAATGAAGGATCATTAATGTGAGGATCAATAATGTGAGGATCATTATATGAAGAAGTTGTGATATGTCTATTACTAACATCAAAATAATAGACTTAGTTAAAATTCTACTTAGACGAAGACAAATCAGCTTTGGCCAGAAGTGTAATCATTTAAGCATGTGTGCAAAGTAATCGTGACAAATTAGCTTTGGCCAGAGATGAGACAATCACTTTAGTTATGCACTTGTTAAGAATGCTATACATGAATGAATTAAATTAGCTTTGGCCAGAAATTAAGACATTCACGTTTGTAATGCATACTCAACATGGCTTTCATAATACATGAACGATAAATAGATGTATTAAATCAGCTTTGGCCAGAAATGATACATCAGAAGCTCATTCAAGTTAAGCCATTTTGGTTTTGTAAAACATTATTTGATTCTGATTAATTAACTAAGTATTTACAAAAACCAATTATTTAATAGCAAATCACATTAAACAGCCTAATAAAGTAATGAGGTTGAGATATCAAGTTAGTCTTAGGTCTTGAGTGAGATCTCGACTCAGTTATGAGATCTCGAGTCAATTATGAGATCTCGACTCAGTTATGAGGTCTCGAGTGAGATCTAGAGTGAGGTCTCGACTCATCTTGAATCATTATGAGGTTTCGAGTCATTAAGGTCTCGAATCGCAACCATCAGATTGCGAGTCACTAATGCCAGTCGAAACCTCAGTGGTCTCGAGTCGAAACCTTATGGTCTCGAGTTGTAAAGATTAAAACCTTGCGGTCTCGACTCGTTAAGGATGATCCCAAACCTTCTGTAAACAGTTGTTAGTGTGATAAGGTTGAATCAACTAATTTTAAGGGATTTGATTATAATTTCAAAATATCTTATGTGTATCTATCCAAGTTAATTATTCGATTATAATTAAAATTATATTTTATTCGAAACTTGGAGATAAAGTTACACAACTTTAGGAAATATAATCAAACTTAATTTTATCACAAAATTATGAAATTTTAAAAGAAACAACCATGGCAATAGCGTGAATAAGGCAAGTTAATTTTCAACATAATAACTGATTAATATTTGAAAGAATTGTATGATAACATATCAGTGTAATTGGATTCCACCAATTCTAATTTAAATGCACACATTAACATATATGTGAACATGACTTATATGAACACGTAAAACGAGAAACCTCAATTTAATATTAATGAAGTGCAATATTGATAAGAATTCATTGAATTAATTATGGTCTCAAACTTCAAAACCAATATGTACTATAATAATTAATCAGCTGTGGGAACTGATACCGTAAAGGGTTTAAATGAGTTCGATTATTTTAAGAAAAACGATTTAGTAATCATCAAAGAAAAAAATAATTTTTGATTGATTTTAATTTCCAAATTGATTCATTGAATTCCTTGATTGAATTAATATAATCAACATCTGCTCTAATACCACATGTTGATTATATCATAAGAACATGGGTAAAACATAAACCCTAATAATGTAAATTCAATCATGAACAATAAGATAAGACGTGTGTACCTGATTAGCCAGTAACCACACTAGGGAATGAAGTAGACGTCATGTTCGTCAGATTTTTCGAGTTCCTCCTTAAGGTACAATCTAATGATGGTGATGAAGAAACCGATAAAGGGGAATCGGTTAGGAGAGGAGGCGATTTGATGTTATGTGTTTAATCAAGTTGTCTAACCTTGAAACCTCAACATTAATCTCCTTATATATGCACCCAAGAGGAAACCCTAATTAGTTAATAAGGGTAATTTGGCCCATCAACAATTACCAACTAATTATTTAATAGGTTGTTATATATTTTGATCTATATAATGTAAATGATTATAATGGCTACTAGATTAAATATAACATAATATATATATATATATATATATATATATATATATATATATATATTTAATCTTACAGGAGAAGATCTTTGCAACCACTAGGTTTGCTAGTTTTAGATCCATCACTATACCATCCAGCTAGCGGTGCTAACAGGGGTGGGGTGACTGTGGGTGGTGGTGATGATGGCGGAGGTGGCTGATGAGGATGGTGGTGGTTTTCTAGAGAGAAAAAAAAAGAGGAGAGAGAGAGAGAGGAAAAGTGTGTGTGTGTGTATGTTAAGTAAATTGCAATTTGTGTCCTGGGTAAAATGTAATTTCACCTCATTTTTAACAGGGAGATGGCGGGAGGGACACAAAGAAACAAGTTTGTAAACCACAGGGACTTAGATTGTGATAATTAAACATGAGGGGAAATAGTGATCCAGCCACCAAACCATAGGGATGCAAATTTCAGTTTAGTCTTAATAATTTAAGGTGAGAATCCAAGGGGTGTAGAATTGAATAAGCAAACAAATTTGTTTTAGTTATAGATAATCAAGTGGATGTATTCAGTGTTGGTGAATCTCTGGTGGCTTGCGGCTGAAGGCAGAGCTTGAGTGCAAGTCAGATTCTAATAAACAAGTTAATTAATGGTGGATAATTATCTATTCTCCTATACGGTTTATGATAGGAGGTTTGTGGATGATTATTGTGTTGTTAATTAATTAGTATCCTAGTTGTAGTCTAATTGTATGATTTACCATACATACATCTGGTACCAATTCCTTTTATTCAGTAACTTTATTATCTAAATTAAATTAAGATATCCTACTTGTAACTGATTTCATATATTCTGCTTATAAGTTGTCTTTAAGCAATTCTACAGTTATCCCAGTAAATGATTTTCAACATTATCTTGCACAAATTTTTACTTCACCACTTATATCTGCATCACTTGTATGTATGGTGTTTTCTATTAAGATCTTGTTCTAAACACACAATAAAAGCCTAAAACATGCAATGGCATACTCTGTTCTTTAGGTGTTCCTTGAGAGTTGCTCTGTTTCGCATTGATTAAATCTAAAATATTATAGTGTTAGCTGATAGCCTGATAGTATATCTATAATCTATATCTATAATACCTTATTAAAGAAACTAGATTTTCTACCCTTATGGTAATTTGTCACGCATATAAATTTTAAAGCATTGTGTACAAGAGAAACAAGTTATGTTAGAGAGAGTGAAATGGGACATTATCCAAAGTTTTAAGATGCCTAGAGGGTAATCCAGGGATTTCACCTCTGCTTCAACTCATCGCCGTTGTTGAACATTTATCGTCTTTATTCAATGCACAGATTTCAGTCTTGCTTTCAAGATATGTTGTTATCTCTCCACCTTCCCTTATTCCCTCCCAAATCGTTTGTGCTTCCCCACACATATACAAGACTCTCTGCCTCTCTTCGCATTCAATTTGACAATCTTGTATGAAGAACTGAGCATATTCATTAAGGAGGTTACAAAATCGCATATTTTTTGGGTTCCCGTGAGTTCCTCTTTCGATTCAAAACTATCCAGACTTTGAGTTCGACAACGATATTCATCAGTGGATCCACAAGGTACACCAATCTCAACCGTTTGAATATTTATCCAAATTTTACGATTTTATTATTCTGTTTGTTAGTCGTTGTTAGGTTAGAATATGCAATTGACGGATTTATTCATGCGTGAATGTATTACTTATTATTGATTTATTACTGTTTATAGATAATCATGTCTCCCAATCGCCAAAAGTTTAGAACTGCCTTCAATTTCATGCTTATCGGTTCAATTTGGTTCAATTTCATATTAGTTTTATTTTATTTTCTAAAGGTTTGTTCAGACTAGAAGATCTGAATTTGGGATTGTTTATGTAGGTCGCATTTTAGATGCCTCAGTGGTGTTTTTTAAGCATCGTCCGTTCCCAGGCCCTGGACTGGCTAACTCAAGGAAACACGGATGTTTTTTGCCAAGTAGAGGATGACATGGTTAGTTTTTTATGCTATTTTGTATTGAATTTGTGGTGCAGGTGGATGAAATATTTATTGTAGAAGTAAAGGATGCTTGGATTTATGATGAAATATTAGGCCTTTGATGTGGGTTTTACCGATAAAAACAACGGGTGTTCAAGGAGATCAGAGGACTCATTATATTTCTAATATTGTTGCATTTAGAGCTGTCACCAGTCAAGACGGCATGACTGCTGAGCACATGTTTTTATCCTTGTTTTTATTGCTAATGCATATATTAATTTTTAAAATTAAACCACACTGAGTTTTATTGTTTGGTTCATCTGGTTTCAACAAAAAGTCTAGACTAAACCACCAGCTACAGTTTCAGAAAACTACAACCCAAACCCAAACCCATGCCGGGTCTGGTGGGTCAGTCACATAGACTGGTTTTAGCAGTTTAGCGTTCGGTTGTCGTTGATTAGCAGGTGCATATCAATCTAGTTTGAATGATCTTTGGATTAAGGTTGATACGTTAACTGTTTGGTCGCCATATCATTTGAAAGTGTTGGTCATTTTATTTAATTTTTTTCTTGCCACCGTGTCAAAGGTAACCAAGCGTATCCTCTTGTTGTTTATTTGATTTTGAGTGACTGCATATTGGCCCTCAAACAACTAATTTGTATAATGTTAATAATTTCTATATTAGGGGTATAGTTATTGTATGAAACCATACTTAACAACTGGTTTCTAATTCATTTTTATCTAACTGTGTTTCAATTGTAGGCATTTACACTTGATAATGATAGAGCTCTAGAAGATATGTATAGTCAACTTGTTGAGAATTCCCCCCAACTTGATGCTGGCTTGAACACAATGTTCACTCGCATTGCTACTGCCTTTGCTTCAATGAAGGTAAAGAACAATAAATAATGATCATTTATATAAGTTATTGGTTTAAAGGATGAACTCATTGTTGGGGAAATTTGAAATTGCTTGGATAAATCTGAAGTCGTGTAATCACTTTCAGATCAAACAATTGGAGTGGCTACAAATCTTTGATCGGATAAAATCAGATTGATTCTAGATTTCTGTATGAGAATTTGGTTGATAGAATTTTTTAGGGATTTTTGACGAACTGCAAATTCGTCTAGGGTTTTCCAAAAACCGTTTGAGAGCGTATATGCAGTTTTCCACAATTGCTGCAGTTTTCAATTTTGAACAAAAAACCCCTTTAGTCCCTCATGTTTCAAAAGTGCATATTTAGCCCGAAATTTAATTTCTGATGCATTTTCGATAAAGGACTTTTGTCCAGCCAGGGGCTCTGCCCCTTGGACCCCGCCAGGGGCTGCCGCCCCTTGGACCCCGCTTCTCTCGGGGGCGCTGCCCTGTAAGTGCAGTTCCTGCCGGGTAATTGTCGCTTATCAGTTCTGGTCAACCAAAGCAGAAGTCCAAGTTAAACTCAACGATAATGAAGAATTCAAGACCACATGAAGACCAAGGGGAGTTTGTTAGTGCACTTTGGGTGATAAGTGCATGCTTTCCAATTGTTAGGGTCTTTATTGTACAAGTCTTGAAAGTTTGTCCCAACTTTATCCTAGGGACACTTTGTCCAAGTTTTAGAGCTAGGAAAAGTGTCTGAGGTTTATGTTAGGGACAAAAGTCAGGGTTTTGGTGTAGATTGTTTGTCCGAGTTTAGTCCTAGTCTATATATATGTGTTGTATAGGATTATCCCAAAAAATCCATGGATGAGGGATCGATCAAAAACCCTTTAGAGCTTGGTGCATCTCTCACAAATCCCAGCCACTCTTCATCAGTGTGGGATTTCTAGAGAGAGAGTGAGACTATGTGTTAGTGAGAGAAAGCTAGGTTTAGATCTTTGTGATCTAAACCAGCTTGTAGAAGATGATGTATACTCCTTTGGTTTGTGTAATCTGTGATGACTGATTCAATAATAAAGAGATTCATCTTCTACATCTTGTTCATCTTATGATTGTTCTTCATGTCTTGAATCAAGTGCAATGTTTGATGTTCGTCATCGATCCGGTGCTTTAACAGTGGTATCAGAGCGTGGTTACCGATTCGGAATGGTCTAACCGCCTTCCGAATCACCATTGCTCTTGATTTGATGTTTGTTTCCGCCAAACATCCTGAAGACTTGAAGATTCTGGAGAAAACTTGAAGAAAATGAAGTTGTTCGTCGGCTGTGTTGGTTTGGAGATCTAGGGTTTTGATCCAAAAAGGTTTGTCTGAGTTTAAGACTCTGTGTTTGTGGTTCCGGGGTTTTGGTGAACTAGTGTGAAGTCACACTAGGGAGAAAGTCCGGAGACTTGTTTCTGAGTTTTGTCCGAGTTTCTTTAGCTTCCAATTGAGTCCGAGTCTTTTCCTTATACTTCCATAGACTCCGAATTTTATTAAAGATGTCAAGTGTCCGAGTTTAAAGTTCATTCCCTTTATTCCGAGTTTTAAATAACAAACTGTGTGTTTGTTCCGAGTTATAACTTAGTGAAGAAGTTCCGAGTTTTTAGACGTGTTTCAGCTCCAAGTTTTAAAGTCTGTCAGAGTTTTAATAACAACAGCGATTCCGAGGTTCAACCTTCAGTTCTGTCAGAGTTTTAAGCTGTTTCTGTTGAAACTTGTCCGAGTTTTCTAAGCTTTTAACTGATCCGAGTTTTTGTCCGAGTTTCAAAGTTAATATTGTTCAGAGTTTTTTATTAATTGTTCTGACTTAATTGTTCTGAGTTAATTGTTCCGAAGAATCCAACTGTTAAACATTCAACAGTCCGAGTTTTATTATTAAAAATCTGAGTTTTACTATTTCATTGTGTCTGAGTTTCTTTTGTCTGAGTTTTTAAATGGGTTCCGAGGTTTTTAAAGGTTACAGCTGGTCCGAGTTTTCTAAAGTGAAGAAGGTTACAGCTGTTCCGAGGTTTAAAAAGTGAAGAAGAAGAACAGGATCTGATCTGTGAAACCTCTATCCGATTTTTAATAGGGTCCGAGTTTTGACATAAACTCTATTGTTCCGAGTTTTTTATGTGGATGTCTGTTCCAATTCTTTTTATTGCAAGTATATTCTCCGAGTTTGAGAGTTTATAAAGTGCCGATGTTTAACATCAAAACGGTTCCGAGTTTTGATGTCCGAGTTTTGTCAGTCTCCGAGTTAACATGACTGTAGTGTCTCCGAGTTTTGATATCCGAGCTTTGTTAACTGTGAATCAGTTTCCGAGTTTCTGTAAGAGTTCAAAAATTCCGTGTTTTTGTTCTTTTATTTAGGTCAGAGTTTTTTTTTTTTTTTTTTTGCTTCCTCTTTAAGTTGAAGTCTGAGTTTTTGATTGTTCTGAGCTTTTTAAACAGTCAAGTTCCGGTTTTTAACAAATTAAGTCCGAGTTTGTAACTTCGCCACCGGGAACGAAAGTTGTGTTGTGGCGGTTGCGAGACAAAGGGGGATTGACGTTGTTCTCAATGACGAGTCGAAGCGTGAGACGCCTGCTATTGTGTGTTTCGGTGAGAAACAGCGGTTTCTTGGAACAGCTGGTGCGGCGTCGAGCATGATGAACCCGAAGAATACTATTTCTCAGATTAAGCGGTTGATAGGGCGGCCTTTTTCAGATCCTGAGTTGCAACAGGATCTTAAGGCGTTGCCGTTTGCTGTTACTGAGGGATCGGATGGGTTCCCGTTGATTCATGCTCAGGATCTTAAGACTTGCTTGGATGTTTGTATTGTTTACAAAGAAAAAGGGGGAGTAAAAATTTCCTATTTTCTTCGTAAATATAAAGCTTGTGCGTGAAATAGCTCGTGTGTGATTGAGTTTTGTCACGTGTGCTTATGTTATTAATCAAGTGTTGACGTGATGAAGCTGAATTCTCGATTGACGACTAGTTGAAGATTGAGCCTTATTAAGTTGCTGTTTAGAGTAGAGAAGATTAGTTCTGGTCTCGAAATAATGTGGGGCTTCATGATTTGAGGGGAAGGTCGGAGATGAAAGCCATCGGGGTTTCAGCGGATTTGTGAAGATAGGAGATTGATCATGAGGATACATGACGAGATGAGATCATACATGAAGGGTTGAAGACTCTGATCAAGATGGTGGATGTACTTTTACAAAGTTCAGTTTGTTATTAACTTATCGAACTGAGCTTCAAGTTTTTGGGAATTTGAAGTGTTTGATGTTAGGCATTGGAAATCCGACGTTTCGTTCTTCTACCGGTTAAGTTTGAAGATTAATGTATCGAGCGATATTCTCACATGTTGTTGTAAGTCGGTTCGCGTTAACTTGATTCGGGAGTAGTTTGAGGGGGAGGATCTACAGTGTTTGATGTTGGATTCTTCGGGTTTCTCAAAGCGACATTAAGTGATCGTCAGCAAGTCTTTTATTAGAAGGGTTGAAGATCGCTGTGCTCTACCGGAAAGATCAAGTCTCAGCCAAAGTTAAAAGCAGGCATGATATCATCAGTCAAGGGGGAGTCTGTAAGTGCAGTATCCGGTGATTGAAGATTATCCATGCCACACAGAACTGATGCAACAGTTAAGGGGGAGACTGTAAGTGCAGTTCCTGCCGGGTAACTGTCGCTTATCAGTTCTGGTCAACCAAAGCAGAAGTCCAAGTTAAACTCAACGATAATGAAGAATTCAAGACCACATGAAGACCAAGGGGAGTTTGTTAGTGCACTTTGGGTGATAAGTGCATGCTTTCCAATTGTTAGGGTCTTTATTGTACAAGTCTTGAAAGTTTGTCCCAACTTTATCCTAGGGACACTTTGTCCAAGTTTTAGAGCTAGGAAAAGTGTCTGAGGTTTATGTTAGGGACAAAAGTCAGGGTTTTGGTGTAGATTGTTTGTCCGAGTTTAGTCCTAGTCTATATATATGTGTTGTATAGGATTAGGGCAAACATCCATGGATGATTGATCGATCAAGAAGCCTTGTGCACCCCTCTCACTTGTTGTTCCTCCTGGTGTGCACATCCTAGAGAGAGAGACTATGTGTTAGTGAGAGAAAGCTAGGGTTTAGATCTTTGTGATCTAAACCAGCTTGTAGATGATGTATACTCCTTTGGTTTGTGTAATCTGTGATGACTGATTCATCAATAAAGAGATTCATCTTCTACATATTTCTATCTCGTTCATATTTTGTTCTTCATGTCTTGAATCAAGTGCAATGTTTGATGTTCGTCATCGATCCGGTGCTTTAACATGCCCCCGAACCCCCGCCAAGGGGGCGCTGCCCCCTTGGATCCCCCGTTAGTCCCGGTGACATTCAAATAAGCGTGCACTCTTATTTGTATGTCACACGCAATCTCAAATTACACTAAATATCCAACATACCTCCCCCATTTTAGTGTAATCATAGATTAACTAACTTGTTCACCGCAACCAAAACAAACTAATGCATAAATGAAATGTCGTGACGATTGAATTTCATATTAGTATATTACACATTCCAAATATTCGAATTTAAGGGTGTCACTAAGGATTGAACCCTTAATATCCATAATGAATACATGAAGATAATACACACATTAGTTTACATACATAGATCTAACTTGACACTATCTTTTACTAGCCTATGTCCCTATCCTTCATAAGCATATCAAAGCCAAGTCCAAGCTTCTTGAAGCAGCTAAACTTCATGCTCATATAGGTAGCTCTTTTACTCTTGCACCTGCAAATGCAATTTTTCAAAAGAGCTATTAAGAAGATATACCTCAACCTTCCTTAACTTGCAGATCTAAACACATACCTTTGGGACAATTTAATGTTGTGTTCCAAACTCTAGATGTTAAGCTTTCCACATTGAATTCTGCACCTAACGTCATATTAGGTGGGAATTGGGTATCTTAACATGAGAGTTTTCAGATGGACTTTAACCCTGATCCCACAGCTGATACTTTCACGAGATCTCTAGTTAACCCTTTGGTTAAATGATCAGCTAAGTTCTGTTGAGTTCTGACATACTCAACTGAAATCACACCATGCATGATGAGCTCACGAACCATGCTGTGTCTCACACCTAAGTGTCTTGACTTGCCATTATACACTTGACTATATGCCTTAGCCAATGTAGCTTCACTATCACACCTTATAGAAATGGGAGATATTGGTTTGGGCCACAATGGAATCTCATAAATCAAGTTTCTTAGCCAATCAGCTTCCTTACCAGCTGCCGCTAAGGCTACAAACTCAGATTCCATAGTTGAGTCAGTTATACAAGTCTGTTTCTTTGAAGCCCAAGAAATAGCACCTCCCCCAAGTAGGAATACCCAACCACTTGTGGAAGAATGATCTTCCTTATTGTTTATCCAACTTGCATCTGAATATCCTTCAATCACTGAAGGAAATCCAATGTAAGTCAGACCATAATCAATGGTTCCTTTCAAGTATTTGAATACTCGACCTAATGCTTGCCAGTGATGAGTACTAGGATTGCTAGTAAATCTACTAAGCTTTCCAACAGCATACGCTATATCTGGTCTGGTACTGATCATAGCGTACATAAGTGATCCAATTGCTCTTGAGTACTCAAGTGGAGATACTGCAATACCTTTATTAGGTAATAGCTTCAAACTAGGATCAACAGGAGTACTTGCGGGAGAACAATCCTTGAAATTAAACTTGTTCAGGATCTTCTCAATATAGTGGGATTGAGAGATTGAAATGCCCCTGTTCTGACGTTTGATTTTAATACCTAAAATCACCTCAGCCTCCCCCATATCCTTCATAGCAAACTTAGATGATAAAAATTCCTTTGTTCTATCAACTTGATCTTGGTTAGTACCAAAAATCAACATATCATCTACGTACAAACAGATCATGACTCCGTTTCCAGAAGCATCAAACTTGCTATAAACACATTTGTCTGCTTGGTTTAAAACAAAACCATTAGACAACACAATCTCATCAAACTTTTGATGCCACTGTTTAGGTGCTTGCTTCAAGCCATAAAGAGATTTAATTAGTTTACACACCTTGTTTTCACTTCCAGGCATAACAAACCCTTCTGGTTGTTTCATGTAAATCTCCTCATCTAATTCACCATTTAAAAATGCAGTTTTCACATCCATTTGGTGAATTTTAAGATTATGTATAGCAGCAAGTGCTAATAATAATCTAATGGTAGATATCCTTGCTACAGGAGCATATGTATCAAAGAAGTCAATACCCTCCTTTTGTCTAAACCCTTGGATTACTAATCTGGCTTTGAACTTATCAATAGTACCATCCACCTTCATCTTCCTCTTGAAGATCCATTTACTTCCCAATGGTTTACAACCAGGAGGTAAATCCACCAATTTCCAAGTGTTATTTTGCAAGATAGAATCCATTTCATCTTGGATGGCTTCTTTCCAAAAAGAAACATCCCTTGAAGCCATTGCTTCACTATATGTCTTTGGATCCTCATCGACATTGAAACAATATTGATATTGAAAATTAATATCAACCCTCGAACCTTCAACTAAGTACAATTGAAAGTCGTCACCATAAGACTTGGCCTTTCTTTCTCTCGAACTCCTTCTTGGTTCAGTGCTAGTTGAAGGCATAATTTCTTTTCCACTAGAAATCTTTAAAGAAGGATTCATATCCTTTGGCCTAGGTATAGATGTGAATCTCTCTTCATCATATTCTACATTTCCACTTCTTGCCTCAATGACCGTATGGACTGACACGTGGTCATTTGGTTCTATTACATAGAACCTGTGAGCAAATGAATGCTCCGCATATCCAATGAAAATGCATTCTATACCTCTTTCCCCTAAGTTTCTTATCTTAGGATCATTGAGCCTTACCACGGCTCTACAACCCCAAACTCTCAGTTTTTGCAACTCGGGTGGCTTTTTATACCAAAGCTCAAAAGGGGTTGTTTTGTTCCTTTTATTAGGAACTCGGTTTAACAAATAGCAAGCCGTCAACATCGCCTCTCCCCAAAACCCATTATTTAGACCCGAATGGGACAACATGGTATTAACCATCTCTTTTAGTGTCCTATTCTTCCTTTCCGCCACACCATTTTGTTCCGGTGTGTAAGGAGCTGTGGTATGGTGTATTATTCCAGTTGATTGGAAATACACCGGATCAAAATACTCACCACCTCTATCGGTATGTAGAGTTTTGATCAATTCACTTTGATGAAGCTCTACTTCTTGTTTATAGATTTTAAACTTTCCAGAGCTTCGTCTTTTGCATGTAACAAGTAAACGTAACAAAATCTAGTAGCATCATCTATAAAGGTTACAACATACTTCTTGTTACCTAATGATGGTGTACCATGAAAGTCACATAAATCACTATGTATCAAATCTAACAGTTTACTTTCCCTAGTAACATGTTGCATAAAGGGTTTTCTAGTTATTTTATTCAACTTGCAGATATGGCATTTTTCATTTGATAAAGTTACTGCCGGAATTAAGCTCATTTTAGATATTTCCATAAGTCGTTTATAATGTACATGTCCTAATCTAGCATGCCATAATTCAGATTTAGACAAATTTACACTAGAAACAGAATCAATCATACAAACAGAATCATCACTAAACGGCACTTCTAGATTTAACATAATCATACCATTACATAAATAACCAAATCCGATAAAAGAACCATGTCTTGACAAGATATACTTGTCACATTCTAACACTTGTTTGTACCCGCAATTATTTAATACAATACCGGATAACAAGTTTTTCCGAATGCCAGGTACATACAATACATTACTTAAACTTAGAGTTTTTCCAGAAGTAAAGACTAGTACTACACTTCCAATTCCGTGGATTGGCTCGGTTGCAACATTTCCCATCTTTAAAACAGATCCATCTTCAATTAATGTAAGGTCCTTGAACCATCTTCGATCCTTACATACGTGACTTGTTGCTCCCGAGTCATACCACCAAGCAACAGAATCATCCTGCACATAAAATGCTTCAGAAATTAGTGAAACATAATTCACATCCGAATTATAATTAAAGTTTAATTTCTGACCTTGTTGCTTCGGATCCTTAGAGGATCCACTAGTACCAGTTTCGTTCTTGCCTTTAACAACACGACAATCTCTCTTGAAGTGTCCTGGTTTACCACACTTCCAACAGCCTTCATCCTTAGTCTGTTTTGAATGTTTCACAGCCTTGTTCTTCTTGTTAGGCCCACTTTGAAACTTCCTTTTGTTGTTTCCCTTGTTAGAATTTTTAAAACTAGGACCACTTTCTTCCACCATGTTAACAGAAGACCCACCAACGTGTTTATCTTTGTTAACCTTTTCCATGGCCCGACAAGACTCCTCAATTCGAAAACAACTTCCAAGTTCAACCAGATTCATTTCCTCCTTCTTATGTTTTAAAGTATGTTTAAAATCTTTCCAAGAAGGAGGAAGTTTATCAATGATAGATGGAACAGAAATTGCTTCATCCATCTTTAAACCATGTAGTTCGAATTGACCCAGAATTCTTAGACATTCATTATATTGTTCCATGATGGATCTATCATCAACCATTTTATAATTCATAAAATCACTGACTAAGAATTTCTTACTAGATGTGTCTTCAGCCATGTATTTGGCCTCTAGTAATTCCCACAGTTCTTTTGCAGATTCAACATTTTGATATATATCAAAAAGAGAGTCACACATACCATTCAGAATATGCCCACGACAGATGTAATCATCATTCAGCCACTTTCCACGCTTCCTAGTTAGTTCCAGCGGCTCATTCGTCACATCTTCAGGCATCGGGGTACTCAGAACGTACACCACTTTCAAATTCGTCAACAGGAAATGCATCTTCTTTTGCCAGCGACGGAAGTCTTGCCCTTCAAACTTGTCCAATTTCGCAAATTTGTTCGTCATAGCCTTCGCAGATTCACCACCGCTTGTCATCTTCACTGAATTGTTTGATCTTTGTTGGGGAAATTTGAAATTACTTGGATAAATCTGAAGTCGTGTAATCACTTTCAGATCAAACAATTGGAGTGGCTACCAATCTTTGATCGGATAAAATCAGATTGATTCTAGATTTCTGTATGAGAATTTGGTTGATAGAATTTTTTAGGGATTTTTGACGAACTACAAATTCGTCTAGGGTTTTCCAAAAACCGTTTGAGAGCGTATATGCAGTTTTCCACAACTGCTGCAGTTTTCAATTTTGAACAAAAAACCCCTTTAGTCCCTCATGTTTCAAAAGTGCATATTTAGCCCGAAATTTAATTTCTGATGCATTTTCGATAAAGGACTTTTGTCCAGCCAGGGGCTCTGCCCCTTGGACCCCGCCAGGGGCTGCCGCCCCTTGGACCCCGCTTCTCTCGGGGGCGCTGCCCCCTTGGATCCCCCGTTAGTCCCGCTGACATTCAAATAAGCGTGCACTCTTATTTGTATGTCACACGCAATCTCAAATTACACTAAAATATCCAACACTCATTGCATATCTTATTATCTTTAGGAGTTTCCATATGTATGGTATAGGGGATGGATGGGTCTTTTGCAGCAACATTTTGTGATTTGGTGCCTGTAAAGCTTCCGGATTTTTCAACGAAAAAAATGTCATCTGATGTTGACCTTTTAATTTCATTAAGAATGTTACAGACCGATTTTTTTCGCTTTGACTTTTAGCAAATTTGGAGTGAGTTTTGCGCTAACGATCTATGGTATTTCTGGATTCATATTGATGTTGAAATTTCAGTCGAATAACCAAGCACGGGTGATGCATCAGATTGTGTTATCGGTTAGTTGCATCCCCTACAATGGCTGCCAGACATTGACATCAAGTGGGCTCCAAGTATGCTTATTTGTTATTACCGCAACGTCCAGGTTCATCACCTATGTCAAAAACCCATACCACTTGAATTTTATGTACCACTTATGATAAGTGAAGTGTTTTTTTATTTCTAAATTTGAAGAATGATATCTATGAGTAGGTAGCAATTTCTAAAATTTGGCAATTTCAATCTTCATTATCGAAGAAACACATTCAAGAGCTATGGAACTTTCAGCATGTCACATCCCAAACGCCTCAGAATGCACAAAAAGCGATGGTCAAGATCAAATATACTCATTTATATGATTTTATTTTATTTAATTTCTTGATTATAAATAAGAGTTTGGTCAGAGGAGAATTTCTTTTTCTTTATTATATTTATACATTGTGGATCATTAAATCTCTTCAAAGGAGAATTTAGAGTTTAAATGAGTCTCTGTCATGAAAATCAAAATTTTTAGGTGTTATAAAAGAGTCAATTTGTGTTATTAGTCTTTTATAGGACATCTAGATAGTTAAAAAAAAGTTTATAACTATTATTAATATTGAATACTTGTAATTTTATTAATGGGTCATGTCAGTCATTTTGGATTAAAATTGGAGCAGGTTCCTTTCATGTGGGTTATTTTGGATTAAAAAGCACACACATCTATACTATAGGTTAAAGCATATTAGAAGGACAATTAGGTTAGAAACATGGAATCAGATTAGTCTGGATGGAAAGAATATAAGTTGGTTAGAAAACGGATTGTTGATCATGGGTGAAGAAGACGCTTGGTTGTAGCTGGATCAAAGTTAAAAACAAGGTGTCGGGGATTTTGTTGCTGGAAGCAGTTTACATGAATACAAGCAAGACATCTCTGTAATTCTATACTTACTCAAATACCAATTGAAGAGTGAGTCCATGATCATGGAATTAATTAAAAGGTGATGTATGTATATACTTTCATTCTCTTTTGGTTAGCGCACAACGCTACGAGTCTTTAGGTCCCAAAAGCCGAGTTGTGTCTCTCAGGGATGTACTAAACTATGCATAGTCTTGACCTCAACCCGTTTTGACCCATTATCCAACCCATCACCTCTACCATTATGATTTATGAAAGAGTAAATTAAAGGGATACCTACTTGTGTCTTCTTGAAACAGGCATTGAAGAATTCAGTTGTAGAAGTTTCCAATTACCAAAAGGTTGGATTCTATTTGATCATTAGTATGCTTTCAAAGTCTTTCATGTGTAATAGAGGTGGCAAAATGGTAAGACGGGTAATGGGTCAGGATGGGTAAGTTATAGGTGCAAAACATGCACGTTGGTCAGGCCAACCCACCAACTCTTAATATCATTGCACCTTAAATATTTTTAAAAATACTTGAAAAACTATATCATTGCAATGATAATCGAAACTTTAAATAAAATGATTTAGTTTTATGTGTTATGGTTACACTCATGGTGACTTTTAGCTTGTTTGTCACCTCTAATATTGGTGATGGTTAAGAAAGCTAGTGAATTAATTCATCAAGTATATTATTAAAGTTTCAAATTAAATAGTGTTTCTAAATACATATATTTCTTTAATTCATAAAGCTTAGTCTCTGATGTGATTTAACTTTTAACTGTATCACCTGGGATATTGGCAGGGAAGGGTATCTCTCACCTTCTGGTATGTAATGTATCATTTTTTTAAAATTTCTTTATTACTTTCTACTATAGAATGTGGTAAAACAATGTCATTCCTCAAGAATTGACTTTAGAGTTGTTTGGATGCATGTTTTCAAAGTGCCTTTCGTGTTGTAGTAGACGCATATTTCTAAACCGTCTATTTTGACTTCAAGAGTTATAATCAGAATCAGATAATTTGTAGATAGGAGATTTGGATAGTGAGGTAACTTGACATATTATTTAAGGTCTAAGCAGAGTTATCAACATTAAAATTTGAATATTAATTAATAAGATTGGATTTAAGTTTTGCTCACTAACTTTTAACTTTTCTTGTGTTTGTATTTCTTTTATATGTTTGTTCTTGCAGCTAGCAGGTATCCTCTTTGTTTTATGTGTAGTTGTTTGTTTTAAACATCATTAATAGCATGAGTCGTTAATGTCGGCTATGTGTTTGATGAAATGTAAGTTGTTTTGTACATTATCACAATGTATTGCAACCCGTTTTTGGATTTCGCAGCAATGCGCGGGCATTCCCACTAGTCTTCTCTAAAGTAGTTTACTATTTTAGCTATATAAAACATTCAAAGACACAGAATAAACAAAAATAAACACTAATTAAAGCCTAAAACATGCTGTAGTGAAAGACACAATCTGTTCTTCTCTTCAGGCTTTGAGAGTTGCTATGTTTCAAATACAGAGCTTCTTGTCACTTCTGGTTTATATTTTGGTAATTATTAGTAATAATATTGCTACAGAAACATAATTGGGATGAACTCTATAAACAATCGGTTCCACGTCAGTTATCCAACAAAAAACTTGTAGATTATGTAATGAACTCTTACATGGATTATTGAGAAATGATTTCCAAAGGGTGTATATATTGGCACACCAAGCTGCCTATTTGCACACTAAACCCAAGCTTTATATACGTCACGTATAGCCACATTTTTCAATTTCCAAGAGAATCTCTGATATGATGTGGGAATTTGTCCCTTTATATACGTTGCGTATAGACCTATACACATTTTTAGGAAACATTGTTATACATTATTTATCGTTTTAGCAAACTTTTATAATAAGTAATTTTTAAAAACAGATAAATAAAAAACATTGTTAAGTATTCTATCGTATAGTATAATATATGTCTCGTATTATGGATGTAGTATCGTATCATATAGTGCAGTATAAATCTCGTATAGGCCTATACGTGTAATATAATATTGTATCCTATCGTATCGTATCGTATAGTGTAGTATAAGTCATGTATAGGTATATATGTGTAGTATCGTCTCGTTTAGGCCTATAGGTGTAGTATCGTATCATATGGTGTAGTGTAAGTCTTGTATAGGTCCCGTATAGGCTTATCGGTCTCGTATAGGCCTATGGATGTAGTATAGTTCCCACGTAGGCCTATAGGTGTAGTATAATTCTCGTATAGGACTATATGTGTAGTTTAGGTCCCGTATAGGCTTATAGGTCTCGTATATGTGTAGTTTAGGTCCCGTACTATACTATACTATACTATACTATACTATACTATACTATACTATACTATACTATACTATACTATACTATACTATACTATACTATACTATACTATACTATACTATACTATACTATACTACACTATACTACTACACTGCACCACACCACACCACACCACACTATATACGAAACGATATGATACTATGCGAGACTTATACAACACTATACGATACGATACTACATCCGTAGGCCTATACGAGACTTATAGGCTTATACGAGGTCAATACGTGACCTATACGACATGACACGATACGATATTAATCGTATAAAAATGATTAATGTTGTATAAAAAAGTTTGTAAGAAATACTTACTTTTTTATTTATTTAAAATAGAAAACTTTTGTTTATAAAACTTTACTAAAATGATTAATATTTTATAAATGTTTCTAAAAAAGCCAAACCACCCTTTATATATGCTGCGTATAGGTCTATACGCAGCGTATATAAAGGGTCCAAAAGACAATTTTTCCCCTGGTTTGGGTTGCGTATAGCCCCCAGTCCAGGGGTAAAATGGTCTTTTCACCAAACTTGCCTCATATATACACCACATACAGGGCTATAAGAGGTGTATAGTAAAAAAGACCATTTTACCCCTGGATTGCGGGTTATACGCAGCCCAAACAAGGGGTAAAATTGTCTTTTTGACCCTTTATATACGCTGCGTACAGGCCTATACGCAACATATATAAAGGGTAGTTTTTTTAACACCAAACCTGTGGTAAAATACTCTTTTTGACCCTTTATATATGTCGCATATAGGCCTATACGCAGCGTATATAACGTGGCGTATATAAAGGGTGTATTTTGTGAAAACAATTTTATTCATTATTTATCGTTTTAGCAAAGTTCTATAATAAGTACTTTAAAAAAACATTTTTAAGTATCGTATCGTATAGTATAAGTCTCGTATAGGTCTTGTATGTGCCTATAGGCCTATACGGGACCTATACTACACCTATAGGCCTATACAGGTGTTCTATGATATCATATAATATCCTATCGTATTACATCATATTGTATCGTATCATGTAGTGTAGTATAAGTCTCGTATAGGTTCCCTATAGGTTTTGTATGTGCCTATAGACCTATATGGGACCTAAACCACACCTATAGGCCTTTACGGGACCTATACTACACGTATAGGCTTATACGGGTGTTGTATGGTATCTTATAGTAGCATATTTTATCGTATTGCATCGTATCGTATCGTATAGTGTATAGTATAAGTCTCGTATAGGTTCCCTATAGGTCTTGTATATGCTTATAGGCCTATACGGGACCTATACTACACCTATAGGCACGAGTGTTCTATGGTATCCTATAGTATCGTATCGTATCTTATCTTATCGTATCGTATCGTATAGTGTAGTATAAGTCTCGTATAGGTTCCCTATAGGTTTTGTATGTGCCCATAGGCCTATACGGGACCTAAACCACACCTATAGGCCTATAAGGGATCTATACTACACCGATAGGCTTATACGGGTGTTGTATGGTATCCTATAGTATCGTTTCGTATTGCATCGTATCGTATCGTATCGTATCGTATGATGATTTCGAGGTGTGAGGAGTGAGGAGTGAGGAAATAACATAACATGTACAACCAAATATGCTTTATGTAAGACCAAAAGTTGCATCTGTCTCGTATATTTCACACATAAGTCTTTTTAACAAGTAAGCCATTCATAAAATTCTTCAGCCATTTGACTGATTTTACATGTCACCTTTTAACAAAGTTTAAAATATTATCTAACACGAATAACTCAAATCAAATCAAATCAAATGCAATTTTGTAAGCGAGTGTCAACAGGAATATAGTATTACTAGAAACACGAGTGACAACGTAGCACCCTTTTCAGTGTGAAAACTTATTAAGCCTTAACACACAGAATTTACTTTACACACAATTCTTGTGTTGGCTTTAGCAGCCGTAGCACGGGCTATGGCTCAAGTGCGTATTCGTAGTGTATTTTTTTTATTTTTCCGGTTTTATACCAAGGATACCCCTAAAATAATACAAGGATACCCTTAACCAACCCAAACTTGTATTATAAGGGAGTCCGATTGAAACAGTGGCCCGGCCAATTGCCCAAATTATTAATAATATGATTGAAATTGTGGCCCAATTAGTCAGGTATTTGTTTTACTTTATTTATTTATTGTCATTCTTTTATATTGTATGATTGAAGTTAATTTTATTATATTAATACTACAATAATGTATTCAAGTAATTTATTATATGGAAGCTACAGAAATGTTCCCGTACCACTAGGAATCAGTCTTATTTATTTGTTGAATGGTTCTTTTTATTGATAAAAATCACTACTAACGGTTTGGTTTACGATTTAACCTAAAATTTGTTAAATCTGACTGTGAGCACCTCTATATTTATACTAAAAACACCTCTTAATTAAAAAAACATTATCATACTCGGTGACGACGACTACGAGGGTCCCAGATTGGGAACCTCGTCTGCGCTAGCTGTCCCCAACCAAATAATTAGGCCTAAGCCCAGTATGATTTCCCAACTCGCTTTCGATCCAAGAAGATAAAGGCCCATAAGGGAAATCTGACTTTCCGGCCCAAAGACCTCTGAACCAGGCCACTGTTTCGCAGGGCACACGTGATGTGACTATTCTCCTTCGTTAAATGCTCTAAAGACCGCCGACTACCTTTACGACTCTGTCTTGTGAGGGTAAAGTTATTCCTTAAGGACAAAGCATACATTAAATGCTCAAATCCTAGAAGATCCCATTGGGGAAACAACTCTCTGGACAATACCCGGACATCCCTATTGTCAGGAAAGACGTTCGAACGGTCTCTGGCAGGAGAGGGCCCACCTCGGATGAAGAGACTCGACCATATAAGTTGATATTCACTCTCATTTACTATCTCACTGAATTCCCACATTTAATACCAGTATCTCACCAAGAACATTCGGACCAATTCAATACCCGTTACAAACTTGGTTTGAAACAAAGCGATGCCCTCAGAGACGTTTAGGTCCCCAGATTTCGAGGCGCGAGGTGTGAGGAAATAACATAACATATGTACAACCAAATAAGCTTTATGTAAGACCAAAAGTTGCATCTGTCTCGTATATTTTACACATAAGTCTTTTTAACAAGTAAGCCATTCATATAATTCTTCACCCATTTGTATGATTTTACATGTCACCTTTTGACAAAGTTTAAAATATTATCTAACAAGAATAACTCAAATCAAATCAAATGCAATTTTGTAAGCGAGTGTCAATAGGAATATAGTATTACTAGAAACACGAGTGACAACGTACCTTTACTAACCGGTCATAAATAGTTCTTAACAAAGAATCAACGAGCAAGTGTAAAACAAATACAGATTTGGCGTTAGCATACAGAGGCAAACAAATTATGAAGAGAGATTCAAATATCATTAGGATAAAAAGATTAAAGAATGATGTCATTTATATCCAACAAAGAACTTTCTCTAAAAATAAATCTAAAAAAAGTGCAGACAAACTAAGCATTTCTATTTACAAACTACAATGAGCTGATAATTCTTATTGGTTAGGTTACTAAGCAGCAAGTGGCCTGAGCTGATGATCATGAGATGTATCACATGTTGTTTGTGGTAAATACTGCCACATTGGAATGTAAGCGTAGCCAGTGGCGAAGCTTGACCATGAAAACGAGGGGGTCGAAAACGTATATACCCAAAAATTTCTATACGAAAACTACATATATAACACTACTGAGCGAAAAGTTCGGGGGGTCGGGCGCCCCTCCCGGCCCCTCTTAAGCTACGCCCTTGAGCGTAGCCTGGAAAAACGGGCATCTTGGTTCCTTCAGCCTGACATGCAGCTGGATGTGGTGTCATGGATTTGACCTGCTGCTCCATTTTTGCCTTTTCCGCCTTCAAAACAAACTCTTCTTCACGAAGCTCGTTCTTCTCTGCTTGTTGGTTTTGGCAAGTCATAAGAGAAGAGAAGCATTTGTAAGGATTTCTCTATAAGTTTATTAAAAAAAGAAAGAAAGCCATTAAGCAAGTTCATTTATTATCAATTATGCGTGTAGGTATACCTACCTTCAATGTTTCCATTTCTTCTGATAGTTTTTCATTCATTTCTCCATGACCTCATCTGTTCTCTCACTGAAACGGAGACAAAACAAACGGGTTACCGAACTGTACATCTGATATGGTTAGCAGCCATCGATTTAGATCACTGTTTACCAGTATTAAGTATCCCACCCAACCAGACCTAAGATGTGGTACCGACAGATAATATTAACAAAAAAAAGAAAATAGTTCTGTTGACATCAGTTCAAAACAAATATTGTCAGTTTCGACTGTAAACATAAAAAGACAATAAATTTTCTTTTCACAACAATTTTGCAAAAATATAAAATCGTAAAAAGAGCACCAGTTTAATGAAAAACCCGTCCAGTTGACCCATTTGCCTTTAAACAGGTTGTGATGTGTTTAACTTGATATTCAAACACATACTATTTTATTGAAGTAATAATGCACTTTTATTGAAATATTACTTACAATTTTTCAGGGGCTCTATAGAAATAGAGCTTTCTGGGTTTATTCTGATGCAGGGGATATGAGAGATGCGGGACCAATAGGAGCCTCTTCTACTGCACCTTCCTTCTAGATTTCGGCATTTATCAATGTTTAAACTCAATAGTGAAGGCAGCAGATTTTCTGGTAGTTGCATAATCTTTGGGCATAAACATAGAAGGAGATGATGGAGGGAGGTGAGGTGTTGGAGTCCCACTGAAACTGATTTCAGTTTCTTAAAGCCAACCATCCCAAGAGAAGTAAGAGATGAAGGAAGAAGATACGACAACCGACTACCCCTACTCACATCATCATCTAATGGACCACTAATTAACGTTAGGTTGACAAGTGTGGTTGGGAAATTCTGTGGGCCCCACTCTAAGATGGGCTTCTTTAACCACCCTATGAGAAGGGTATGCAGTTTGGGAGGCCAACGCCCACGAGGAAACGAAGCATCTGTACTTGGGCAACCAAATATATGCAGAACTGTTAAGGAGGTGAGATTAGGCAACTCGTGATCCGGAAAAGACTCCATATTTGGACAATCATCTATTACCAGGTATGTGAGGTGAATAAAGTGACTCAATTCAATGATTGTTGTCAGATTTGGCAAGGTGATTAACACTACATTTTGAAGCTTTGGGATGCTTGTGTTGTTGATAACCACCCTAGTGACATCTCCTCCTAACTTCTGCCGTCCTGTTGTCGGGAATGAAGCAGATGTAATGGAAGTACAGTCACGGATGTACAAAGCATCAATGTTATTTGGACACCCACAATGCTCCATACTCTCACATTTTTCTATGATTAACATCCTAAGAGTTGTTATGAGGTGGCTCCCACAATCCTCCTCCTCTCTCTCTCCAAGTCTCACCATATTTTGACATTTCCAAACACCCAACATCCTTAACTTTGTAAGAGCCTTACTCGCCTTTGCTTCTGATTCCCACAAGTATCTTATTTCGTTACATTTGATTATGGATAAGACTTCAACTGCTCCAAGATACTCAATAACACCTCTCCACGCCACATCACTAAGCCTTAATATAGATTCTATTCTCAACTCCTTGACTGATGAAGCAAATTGAACCAGCTTTCTCAACACACCACTACCACATACAGATACTTCTAGAATATTTAATGATGGTAGTGCTTCAAGTGACACTTTAAACAAATTTGGGCACACTCTAATAATAAGCTTTTTAAGGCATGGAAACGACATGACCCCACTATCAGTTGACCATGCTTCCAACCTCTTCATATTTCTTAATTCAAGAACTTCAAGTGATGTGAATTCATGACCAGTCCCAGTTAACTCTGAACCCATAGCTTTCACCTCATCCATGTCTTCAATATACAATTCCCTAAGTGAGGGCAGCTGCCCAAGTGGTGGTAAAGATGTACAGTGTTTACAGCCACGTAGAGACACGCTAATCAAATGAAGAAACGAGGGATCCCCAACCCAATTAGGAAACTCCAAACCTGCATATGACACTATTCCAAGCTTTATCAAACTATCACTATGAGGCTTCAACACATCGAGCACCTCCTTTTCAAGAGATTCCTTTCTAGAATCATTAAACACGTCACTCCATTCTAGTTCTAAACCGCTTAGCCTTTTTTGCGATAGGTTTGCCTCAGATGCATGCATCGCTATTTCCACTTTTTCCAGCCCCTTGATGTGAGTCTTCCCATGAAGATTTGTGAGGTCTTTAAGCTCGGCTATTGCAAGGCCATTTTCTCCTCTGATAATGATCTTGGAGAGAGTTTGTAAGCTTTTCAGCTTGCCAATCCCTAAGGGTATCTTACTCAAAAGCGGAGTATCCCTAATATCCAGATGCCGCAAGTTTTTAAGCTTTGAGAAGTTTATGGGCAACATACTTAGACTGTTACATCTATAAAGGATTAATGATTGTAAATTGTAGAGATTGCCAACATTTTCTGGTAGACATGTGATTAAAGTACGAGATAAATTAAGGTACCGCAAGTGCTTCAAACTGCCAATGGTCTCTGGTACTTCATTGATGAAATAACCACTTAAACTTAGAACCCTTAAAAATGGTAATTCCGGAAGTAAGTCAACCAGAAGCTTACAAGATAAGTAGAACTCTTCCCAACTATCTTCTAGTTCAACGGACACTGCTAAGAAAGTTCTCAAACGTGTTGCGCTTTTGATGGGATTGAACTTCGGGTAAGCTTCATATTCCTCACGAACAAATGACATATGGCGGTACTTTTCCAAGGCTTCCTTCCTAAAATCCTTCTCCATCTCAATGTCTATTCTTAAAAAGAATTCTCCAGCAACAGATGTAGCCAAATCATTCAGCAAGTCATGCATCACAAACAAAGATTTGTTATTAGGTGCATGTTGAAACAATGACCTTGACAACAACTCTTCAAAATACTCCACACCTAACCGTTCCATTGACTTGTTTGAAGATGACGTGTTCAAAAAACCTTCCGCCATCCAAAGTAAAATCAAATCATCTTTGTCAAACATATAGTCCTTGGGGAACAAGGAGCAGTATATAAACAACTGCTTCAAACATGCAGAAAGATCATTGTAGCTCAGTCTAAGAGCTGGGATAATCTCATCTGTTTTATCTAACCTCCAAATCTCATTATTCAACAGCTCCTTCCACTCTTCTTCTTCATTCTTTGTTCTTAATGACCTTCCAAGTACTGTTAAAGCCAAAGGTAAGCCATCACATTTTTCCACAATGCCTTCACCATATTGTTTTAAAACTGGATGTGAATCAAAGTTATCTGCACCCAACGCATGTTGGGCAAATAAGGAAACAGCATCGTCATGTGACAGAGTCTGCACATGGTTTAGATGAACAAAACCCAGCTTTGTGAGCAATTGCACCTTTCGAGTTGTCATTATAATTTTACTTCCAGGAGCACACTCTTTAAATGGGCTCACTAGGGTCTGCCAGTCCTCATAACTCTCACTCCAAACATCATCTAATACTATCAAAAATCTTTTATCCTTAAGTTGATTTTTTAGAGCTACTTGAAGGAGATTTTGATCTGTGAATTCCTTGCCTTCCCCTTTCACAGATTGTAAGATAACTTTACATATATTACAGATATCAAACTGATCTGAGACACTAACCCAAGCCTTGAGTTCAAAGTGCTTCTTAACTTCCGCATCATCATACAAAATTCTTGCTAGAGTGGTTTTCCCTAACCCACCCATACCAACTATGGGCACGATGCTAAAGTTCTGACTACATGACCCATTCTCAAATAGCTTCACTAGCAATTCCTTTATTTCCTCCTGTCTTCCAACAATATGAGATGTATCTAACAAAGAGGTCTGATAAGATCTTTTCGGTTTTTTATCTTTTAGATTAATCAAACCTAGACGATCCTTCTCCTTTTCTAGATCTTCAAATTTAGCGGTTATATAATCTAACTTGGGATGCATTCTCTGACTTAGTGATAAATTGATGCAACAAGTTGGGATGAGCTTTCTTACCTGGCTGGTGATGGCTCCAGATTGCTGGTCGAACTCACGACGCATATCTTCAGTTGCTAAATCATCAAGTACGTCATCTACGTCGTAAGCCAAGTGTCGGAGATCATTGAGCCACTGTTGAACAGCTTCATTAGTTGTTTCCTTCTGAGAAGCATCATTAAGCAGAGACTGGATCTTAATTAATGTGCTTTCTAGTTTCTTCAGTTCTGAATGAATTCCTTTGGACCGATTATATGTGTTGAAGGCTTCAGAGGCCAGGGTTTTCAAAACGGCTTTCAGGATTTCAGAGGCAATGGTTTCAGCCATTGTTAGTATATGGTGATTGGTGATGGAGGAAACTGTGTATAACAAGATAATATGTGAATGAATTAGATCTGATCTGTAACCCGTTGACTAAATAGATCTGATCTGTAGCAGTTCACCAAATACATCTGATCTGTAATCCTCGATGAATAAATTATAATGTGCAATAATTGACTTAATGAATTGTTGGATCCAAGTGACCTTGTTTCACACTACTTATTTTAGTAGCAACTTGTTAAATATATATTATTAATGGGCGGAATTTGGATTTAACAACTAGGGAACTAATCTAATCTGACCCATTACTTAATGGATCATGCTCTAATTCAAAACCTAACTTATGTTTAATAGTTGGATCTTAGACCCATGTTGATCTGCCAAAATAGGTTGGGCATTTAGGTCTCTTGTTACACCCATGTTTCCTTTTTTTTTTTTTTTTTGCTCCATTGGGTCATGTAAATGCATGAAAATATGAAATCATAGCGTATCAGATCAAAACCCGACCCGTTGACAAGCATAAATAGTAGATCTAATATGATTAAATGGAAAACGCACCTGAATTGAGGATCTCAACTCCCATACATACATCAAGAGAATGGCCAGTAAGCATTCATCAAACAGCATGCTATAAACTTGGTTTAAAACAGAGTGATGCCCTCATAGGCGTTTAGGTCCGGTCTTTCTTTCGAGGCGTGAGGTGTGAGGAAAGAACTTCACATGTACAACCGAATAAGCTTTATGTAAGACCAAAAGTTGCATCTGTCTCATATTTTTTACACATTAGTCTTTTTAACAAATCAACTGTTCATAAAATTCTTCATCCATTTGTCTGTTTTTACATGTCACCTTTTAACAAAGTTTGACCAATTTTAACCCAAATGTGCATAAAGCGCCACCTCAAGGCTCTGAGGCGCTTTCCTGAATCGTGATCTCCTTGCGCACTTCGCACATCAGACGTGTCTTTTTATTTAAAACAAAGCTTATGGAATCAGATTCACAAATTTGCAGATCATAGTCTTTTTTTTATTATTAGAAGGTTTATAACATGTCATGAAACTGAAAATGCACTTGATAATCATTGGGCGCAGCTCAGCTTGGCAAGGGAAGTGGTTGTGAAAGCTCGGCTTTAGAAGAGATGGCATGACTGAACCGAAAAACCAAATTCGGTTCAGTTTCAAACACAAAAAAGCCGAATTTAACAAGATGGATGATCATCGGTTAAAGTTTCGGGGTCCATGGCTTCAGCGTCTACTTGCCTTGTTTTTTAGTAAGCAAATTTGTTATATGGGTTGGACAAATAAGAAGATCTATAACCCATGTTTTTTATTAGCTAAATGTTAAATGTGTAGTACAAATAAGAAATTCATAGCCAAATACATGTTATTTGCGTTGCCCGGTTTTGACTTTTAACCAACTAAGTTTCCTAAACCAAAAGTTAGTAGTATCGGTCTTTAGAAGAGGTGGAAGTGTTATTGTTATATGTGTAAGGGTGTTTTTGTTTAAGGGGATGTGATGTTATATGCAATGGGGAAGCTTGAGATTTCTAACCAGGGGGTCGAAAACGTATATACCCAAAATTTTCTATAAAACGGGGGGTCGAAAACGTATATAACCAAAAATTTATATACGAAAACTACATAACATACTCTCTACTACTGAGCGAAAAGTTCGGGGGTCCCCCCCGCCCCGCCCCTGGTTATATGGCGGTATTTTAATAATGTTTACCGAAAGTGATAAGGGGATGTAAATGTAATGGGGATGTAAACGTAATGTGTTCTTTATGTTTGTATCGGATCGTAGTGAATGCACTTTAACTTCAATAATTACAGTCACATTCCTTTATTTGGAAAACTCATTATACCTTAGGTCCTTTGGCCCCATACAGGGGTTTGGCACTTGAAGTTTGGCGTTGGTTCGACGTTAAAATTCAATTCGTACACTGAGATATCGTCTGTTTACTCCAAAAACACACACAAGCACGATATTCTGCCGCGATAACAGGGTAATAACTCGATCACTGCTACAATACAATGTCCGATCGATTAAAACCAATCCGATGGATGTTTAAGTGCTGCCTAAACTCAGGCTATACTTTGTCATTCGTTGTGAATCCGATGGATGTTTGAGTGCTGCCCGAACTCGGACTATACTTTGTCATTTGTTGTGAATCCAATGGATGTTTAAGTACTGCACTTTGTCATTCGTCGTGAGGGTTTTGATTTCGTGAGCTTATTGTAAATGTTGTATTAAGTTACTGACCTAGTTTTCGTATGCATTGTCATTTAAATTAGGTTACAAGGCTAAATCAGTAGGCTAAACTCTGCCTGTCTAAACCTGCAATGTGAGTCATTCTCTTTTTATCAACAATGTTTTACACTACTCCAAATTGTTTTCAAAGGTTATAAATACAGGGATTAAGTCTTGGTTATCTTGAATCACTGGCAAGTGGGGTATTGTGCACATTACTAATTTCTCACGGTTAGGTTCATTAATCTAACAGTGATAATCATCACTACTTGGGTGAAAGGACCCAATAGTGGTATGACCATCGTCACCAGGGTGTGACACGGCGCCAGATAAAAATAAGATAGTAGCCATTGTAATCGCTCTTATGCTGTAATTTATAACTATGCGTCGTTTTATCCAAATTGAGTGACTCGCCAGTATTTCCCCGCTGATAAAATATTTTTAAACATGTTTCAGATGATTTACTATGAACCAAGGAAAACGTGCTACAGAGCACTAGCAAGCTTGGAAGTGGTGGTTCAGTAAAATAAATAAACATGTTTTGTAAACCAGGGAATTTCCTCATGAAATTCCTCTATTGTAAATTACGGGGTTGTCCCAATTGATGAAATAAAATAATTGGGCATTTTTAAGTTTTAAAAGATCCTGTTAAACTTCCGTTGTACACTCAATTAATCAATACCACGGGTTTTCTGTCCCGCGGCTCCTGAACCGGGTAAAACCAGGACGGGAGCCGTGACAGAAAAAGGTGGTATCAGAGCCACTCATTTAAGCCAATTAAGTATTTAGAAATACTTAATTTTTCTGATTTCTATTTTGTGATTCTGTGAAAATTTAATTTTACAAAATTTTAACCTAGAATTTTGTGTGTTTCTTCATATATGCTAACAGCATGAATGAACTATCCGAAGCACTTCAAAACTTTACTATCCATACCAGAGATATGGATACCACCGATACCTTCACTGACTACCAGGCTGATAATAAAGAGCCAATGGTATTCCAAGCCCAACACCAGGAGAAATCCAGACCGAAAAAGAGAAGAAGATTCGTAGGCTGGAGGCGTGTGCGTAGGAAGAAACCAGCGACACGTAAAGTGATAAAGACTGAGGATCCGATGGCTAAAGGCAAAGGAGTAGAGATCGAAGAAAGTTCCAGGCAAGCTCAGGAAATGCCATCATGGGAGGAGCTGGATCATAGATTGGGACTTAGTGACCTCATCGGACCTGCCGATGAGACTCTCTTCAATTACCCAGCTGAAGCCCAACTTCCGGTCAATCTGGAACCGGCTATTCCAGATCCTATTATCCACCCTCGACCTCCACCAGAAGAGCTAGAAGAATGGTGGACCACTGACTGGCAGTTTCAGAATCTCTTGAATAACCCTAATACATTTTTCCCTCAATTTGATTCTGAGCCTCCACTACACCCACCAATGAGTACCGAGAACTTGGCTGAACTTCGCCACTATGGCGAGGAGCTGGTGGACGCAGGAAATAGAATCCGAGATGTGGGAGAGAGGATATCATGGAAGTATGACGAGAGGGAACGTCGTTTCTGAGATGCCAGCTGACGGGGATGGTGTGACTGTGTGGTTGTGCGGATATGTGTTTAATAATAATATAATAATAAAAATATAATCATGTAAAATAACTAAAAATAAAACTTTGTAACATATCTGGTAATGTACGGATGCCTATTAAAATATATAAAATATGGAAGTCGAAAAATCGACAATTTTGGCTATACGTGTTGACATGATTGTGTTGACGTGATTATGTGTGATTGTTTATTATGCTTGGTTGTTATTTATTTTGTGCTAATAAGTAATATATATTAATTACCAGATGGAACACGCCGGTAATGAACCAGTTAATGAAGTTAACCAATCCGAACAAAACCATGAAGATCAATTTCTTAATAGGCAAGATATAGAGAATGTCATTGCTCAGGGAATAGCCAATGCTATTCCAGCAATCATTGCTGCTGCCCGAAATCCAGTTGAGCCTCAACCAATTATTCCCAGCAAACATACTCATAAAGACAACTTCAGTAATAGCGTAAATGGAGGCGGCAACATTAATAATAATGATAATGATGGGATGCAAGCCCCATTCCTTAAAAGAATGAAAGCTGCAACGCCTGGTTGCACTTACAAGGAATTTCTTGCCTGTAAACCTGTTGAATTTGCAGGCAATGAAGGGGCGACTGCTGCACTGCGTTGGTTGGAAAAAACCGAGGCAGTAATTAAAATAAGTAAATGCGCCAAGGAGGATAAAGTCATGTATGCTTCTCATCTTTTCAAGGAAGAAGCATTAGAATGGTGGAACACAGTGTTGCAAGCCAAGGGAAGCGACATGGCCTATGCCATGAACTGGGAAGAGTTTAAGCAATTGGTGGAAAGAAAATTCTGCCCAGAATATGAAAAAGAACAAATGGCAAACAAATTTCTGAGTCACCGAATGGTGGATGTTGACTGCCGAGGGTATACTTCGAAATTTTTCAAATATCCTCGAATTGTGCCTACTCTGGCTTCGCCAGAACCGGTACTTATTTCTCGCTACATTTGGGGTTTAATTGGCGAGATTCGTGATATTGTCAAAGCTGCGAGACCCCGCACGATCGATAATGCGGTGGAATTAGCCAATACTTTGACTGACGGACTGGTGCGTACGCGAGAAGAAAATCGGAAGAAGGAAGTGGCCCAAAAGATTACCCAAGGATTCCATGCGGGTAACAGTAGCAATTTCAAGAAAAAGGGGACCGGGCAATCTTCCACTGTTCCATTTTACAATACCTGTAAAAGAAAGCATTTTGGAATGTGCAAAGGGTATTGCAATTTCTGCAAAATTCCGGGGCACCAAGAAGAAGATTGCAAAAGGAAGAAATCCATAATTTGCTTCAATTGTGGAGAAGCTGGACATTTTAGACCAGAATGCCCTAAACTGCTCAAACCAGCTGACAACAAAGCCAAACCTGCAGAAGGAACTACCAAGAAAAACGCAAGAGCCTTCCAATTGACTACTCAGGAAGCAGAACTAATTCCTGATGTGATTGCTGGTACGTTCCTAGTTCATGACGTTTATGCGAAAGTATTATTTGACTCTGGTGCAAACCAAAGTTTTATAAATGCTTCATTTTGCCAAGCTCTTAAGCTACCCTTAACGAAACTTAGGCAAGTTTTTACAGTAGAAACGGCAGACGGGAACTCTGTTAATATAGATACGGTTTTGCAAAAAGAAAACATAGAACTTTGAGGTCATAAATTTTATGCAAATCTATTACCCATGAATTTAGCTAGATTCGATGCCATGTTAGGAATGGATTGGTTGGTAGCCAACCATGCTCGAATCATCTATGATAAGAATTCCATAGAAATTCGTGCACCCACAGGAGAAGTAATTATGATTACAGGGGATAAGCCGCGTAAACCAATGAAGTTCATTTCGGTAATGAAAGTAGCTAGTTATGAACGAAAGCAAGGAATAGTGTATATGATTTCAGTAATCATTAGCACTAAGGGTAAGAAACTTAAGGAAATTCCGGTAGTATCAGAATACTCGAATGTATTCCCAGAAGAATTACCAGGATTACCACCAGATAGGGAGGTAGAATTTAGAATTCATTTGATTCCTGGAACTACACCAATAGCTAAAGCACCTTATCGGTTAGCACCCACCGAAATGTTAGAACTGAAAAAGCAGTTAGATTAATTATTAAGCAAAGGATTTATACAACCTAGTTCATCCCCATGGGGAGCTCCAGTGTTGTTTGTTAAAAAGAAAGATGGTTCGATGCGAATGTGTATCGATTATAGAGAATTGAATAAGGTTACAATTAAGAATCGATACCCATTACCTAGAATTGATGATCTTTTCGATCAACTTCAAGGAGCTAGATATTTCTCTAAGATAGATTTACGCTCCGGATACCATCAGTTGAAGGTACAAGAAGAAGACATACCTAAAACCGCTTTCAGAACTAGGTATGGTCACTATGAGTTTACAGTCATGCCCTTTGGACTAACAAATGCTCCTGCAACATTTATGGACATGATGAATAGGATCTGTAAACCATATTTGGATAAATTCGTAATTGTCTTCATCGACGATATACTTATTTATTCCAAAAGTCAGGACGAGCATTGTCAGCACCTGCATGCACTCTTAACTTTGTTAAGAAAGGAGAAGCTTTACGCCAAATTCGTGAAGTGTGAATTTTGGCTACAGGAGGTGCAATTTTTGGGACATATGGTGAATCACAAAGGTATTCATGAAGATCCCTCCAAAATAGAAGCGATCACCAAATGGAAGGTCCCGCAATCAGCTACAGAAGTTAGAAGTTTTCTAGGCTTAGTTGGGTACTATAGGCGCTTTATTAAGGATTTCTCTAAGAAAGCTGTGCCATTAACTAAGCTAACCTGTAAAACAGTTAAGTTTGAATGGGGACCTAAACAAGAAGAGGCTTTTAAGATTTTAAAGCAAAAGTTAACAAACACCCCAATTCTTGCCTTACCAGAAGGAACAGAAGATTTTGAAGTTTACTGTGATGCTTCTAAACTAGGATTAGGATGTGTACTAATGCAACGCAAGAAGGTAATTGCGTACGCTTCAAGGCAATTGAAAAAGCACGAGGAAAACTATACGACACATGACTTAGAATTAGGGTCGATAATTTTTGCCCTTAAAATTTGGAGACATTATCTGTATGAAAGTAAGTTTACTGTTTATACAGATCATAAAAGCTTAAAGTACATATTTGGGCAAAAAGAATTGAATATGAGGCAAAGAAGATGGATGGAAATTCTAAGTAACTACGATTGTGATATTCAATATCACGAAGGAAAAGCAAATGTAGTTGCAGATGTCTTAAGTCGTAAGTATCACGAAACGCAAAAGCGAGTTCGTGCTCTTAGATTAAGTTTACAATTAGACTTAATGGAACAACTAAAAAACATTCAGGAAACAGCAATCAAGGATGATGCTGAAGGAATGAAAGGAAGAATAAAGGAATTAGAGCAAGGAGCTGGTGGAATTTGGAGATTCCACAAAAGAAGGATTTGGATACCTTAGCAAGGAGAATTAAGAGATAAGATTTTAGAGGAAGCCCATAAATCTAGGTATACCATGCACCCGGGAAATAATAAGATGTACCAAGATTTAAGAAATAATTTCTGGTGGATAGGAATGAAAAAGGGCATAGCTAGATACGTTTCTAAGTGTCTAACTTGTTCACAAGTTAAGGCAGAACACCAGAAACCTTCAGGGTTACTTCAACAATTAGAAATGCCTGTTTGGAAATGGGAACTTATAACCATGGACTTCGTTACTAAGTTGCCCAAAACCAGAAAAGGTAATGATGCGATTTGGGTAATTGTGGATCGATTAACCAAATCAGCTCATTTTCTACCCATGAAAGAAACCTTTAGCATTGAAAGGTTAGCAAAATTGTACGTAGACGAAGTAGTATCCTTACATGGAGTTCCACTCTCTATTGTATCGGATAGAGATAGTCGTTTCACTTCGCATTTCTGGACTAGTTTCCAAGAAGCCATGGGGACGCGATTAAATTTAAGTACAGCTTACCATCCTCAAACAGACGGACAAAGTGAAAGGACGATCCAAACTGTAACAACTCTCACAAAAACTATTATTTCTTCTTATATTTTGTCCAAAACAAAACCCTAATTAAGACCCCCAAGTGATCCTGCATAAACCCTAAAATTTTCATAACAATCGGAATCAGGATCAGGGCCCCTAAAACTCAGGGGGGGTATTTCCCCGTTAGTATTATCTACACAATTTTACGTGTAAATTGAATTTGCATGAACGGCCAACTCACCTGAGCTATGCAGACACGGGGCTACCCTATGCTAGGGTGGCACCCCTCGCGCCACGCGAGGGGGCTGCTTTTTCAGGTATATATAGAGGGGTGTGGGACTTAGATTTCTGCGTTCGTTCGACGTTAAAATTCGCTTTATACTTTGAGATATCATCTGTGCACTACAAAACACACACAATCACGAAACGCTGCCACGACAACAGGGTAATAACTCGATCGCTGCTACGATTCAATGTCTGATCGATTGAAACTATCCAATGGATGTTTAAGTGCTGCCCACATTAGGGTTATGCTTTGTCATTCGTCGTGAATTCGATGGATGTTTAAGCATCGCACTTTGTCATTCGTTGTGAGGGTTTTATCTCGTGAGTTATTGTAAATGTTGTATTAGTTAATGACCTAGTTCGTGTGCATGTTATTAATTTAGGTTATAAGGCTAATCAGTAGGCTTAAACTCTGTCCGTTAAATCTGCAATGTGAGTCATTCTCTTTTTATCAATAATGTTTTACAATACTCCAAGCATTTTCAAAAGTTATAATTACAGGGATTAAGTCATGGTTATCTTGAATCACTGGCTAGTGGGGTATTGTGCACATTACTAATTTCTCACGGTTAGGCTAATAAATCCTAACAGTGACGTAGTGGTATGACCATCGTCACCAGGAGACACGGCGCCAGATAAAAATAAGATAAAAGCCATTGTAATCGCTCTTATGCTGTAATTGATAACTAATGTGTCATTTTACAAACTTGAATGACTCACCAGTATTTCCCCGCTGACAAAATATTTTTAAAACATGTTTCAGGCGACCTGCTATAAATCAAGGAAACGTGCTACGGAGCACTAACAAGCTTGAAGAGGTGGCTCAGTTAAAATGAATAAACATGTTTTAAATAAATCAGGGAATTTACTTGTCAAATTCCTCTATTGTAAATTTACGGGGTTTATCCCGAATTATGAAATAAAATAATCGGGCATTTTCGAGTTTTTAAAAGATCCTGTTAAAATCTTTCGCTGTCGCATCAATTAGATACCACGGGTTTCTGTCCCGCGGCTCCTGACCGGGTCAAACCGGGGCTGGGGCCGTGATAGGAAAAGGTGGTCTCAGAGCACTAAAAGAGCCACTGATTTAAGCCAATTAAGTATTTTCAAAATACTTAACTTTCCTTATTGCCAATCTGTGATTATGTGATTTTATCTTGACTATCTGTTAATTTAGAGTATGGGTAAGCAAAGAATTTCGGATATCTATCGTAAATTAGATAGTTCACCGAAAGAAAAGGGAAATTCATCCCAATCAAATTCCTCAAGATACTCAGCAGATACTGAGGATGGAATATTTGTCCGTAAGGCACAGTTTGAAAATCCACTTACCCCTAGTAAAAGAAGTTTGATTATTAGAAAAAGTCAAGAGAAAATAAGGAAGTCACAGGAAACCCAGAAAATAAGCAGCAAACCACCATGGGAAGACGAATTAGACAAGAAATGGGCAAATCTCTATATGTTAGCCACTACCGCAGTAAATGCTAACTTCTAGTTAGATCACCAAAACAGTATCAGCACCTGCAAGCTAGAAACTCTAAAAATAAACACTAGTATATTTCAAATTCTAGCTGTATTAAAAATAAATATTTTGTTTCAATAAAATGGTTTGTATTTAAGTTTCTAAATTTCCATTTTATGATTTTGAGAATTACAAAATTTTAACTTAGAATTTTGTGTATTTCTTCATAAACTGCTAAAACAGCATGAATGAATTATTTGAAGCTCTAGAGAATCTCAATCTCTATCCTGTGAAAATAGAAGTTTCCAGAGATTTTACTGGTTACTTGGCCGATGTGGAAGAACCTATTGAATTTCAAGCTCCACCTCCGGAGAAATCAAAAGCTAAGAAAAGAAGGAGATTTGTGGGCTGGAGGCGAGTACGAAGAAGGAAACCAGCAACTAGGAAACTTCCCGAGATAGAAAATCCTATGGATAAAGGAAAAGGGATCGAGATTGGGGAAAGTTCTAGACAAGCAGGAATGGAAATTGGGGAAAGTTCTAAGCAAGCCAAGGAATTGCCACTGCAGGAAGAACTAGATCGCATACTGGCAAACTGTGATATCATTAGACCTATCAAAGAAAATCTCTTCCCTTATCCTGCTGTAATCCAACTTCCAATACACTTGGAACCAGCCATCCCAGAACCTCTGATCCATACCCAACCTCTAGGAGAAATGGACGAATGGTGGACCAACGACTGGCAATTTCAAAACCTCCTAAATAACCCTTATACCTTTTTCCCTCAGTTCGACCCAGAACCTGTACCAAATCCACCAATGAGTAATGAGAACTTAGCTGAACTCCGCCATTTTGGTGAGGAACTGATAGATGCAGGGAATAGGATCCGGGAGGTGGGAGAATAAATATCCTGGAAGTACGACGAAAGGGAACGTCGCTTCTGAGGTGCCAGTTGACAGGAGATAGTGTGGTTGTGAAACTGTGGTTGTATAATAATATAATAATCAAAATAAAAAGTGTAAAATAAACAATAAAAATTGTGTAAAATAATCAGTGTGTAAGGAAGCATATTATAATATATAAAAATAGAAGTCAAGAAATTGACAATTTTGGCTATATATTTGTTTATGTGATTATGTACGATTATTTGTTATATTTGGTTGTTTCTTATTTTATACTAATCATTTATATATAAATTAATTACCAGATGGCACATGCTGGTAATGAACTGATAATAAAGTTAATCAATCTGAGCATATCAATGAAGATCAATTTCTGAATAGGCAAGATATCGAGAATATCGTTGCTCGGGGAATAGCCAATGCTATTCCAGCAATACTTGCTGCTGCTAGAAATCCAGTTGAACCTCAACAAATTATTTCTAGCAAACGTACACATGGCGATAATTTTAGTAATAGTGTAAACAGAGGCGGTAACCATACTATTAACAACAACGATGGAATGCAAGATCCACTCCTTAAAAGAATGAAAATTGTAACGCCTGGTTGCACTTACAAGGAGTTTATTGCATGTAAACCAGCTGAGTTTGCAGGTAACGAAGGGGCAACTGCAGCACTACGTTGGTTGGAGAAAACCAAAGCAGTAGTTATGATAAGTAAATGTGCTGAAGAAGATAAGGTCATGTATGCGTCGCATCTTCTTAAAGAAGGGGCGCTAGAATGGTGGAATACTGTTCTTCAAGCCAAAGGAAGAAATATGGCCTATGCCATGCACTGAGAAGAATTTAAGAGTCTTGTAGAAAAAAAAATTTGCCCCGAATACGAAAAAGAACAAATGACAAATAAGTTCCTGAACCACCGGATGGTGGATGTAGACTGTCGAGGATATACTTCGACATTCTTCGAGTATGCGAGGGTGGTACCAACCCTGGCTTCGCCAGAACCGGTACTTATTTCCCGTTATATATGAGGATTGATTGGTGAAATTCGAGATATCGTCAAAGCTGCGAGACCCCGCACTATTGACGATGCTGTATAATTAGCTAATACCCTAACTGACGGACTGGTACGCACAAGAGAAGAAACCCGGAAAAAGGAAGTGGCCCAAAAGCTTACCCAGGGATTCCGTATGGGTAACAGAAGTAATTTCAAAAGAAAGGGAACTGGGCAATCTTCCACTGGTCCATTTTGCAATTCTTGTAAAAGGAAGCATTTTGGAAGATGCAAAGGATATTGCAATTTTTGCAAGATTCCGGGGCACCAAGAAGAAGACTGCAGGAAGAAGAAAGCAACAGTCTGCTACAACTGTGGAGAAGCTGGACATTTTAGGCCAGACTGCCCGAAATTGGTCAAACCAACTGACAACAAAGCCAAAACTGCAGAAGGAGCCACTAAGAAGAATGTAAGAGCCTTCCAACTGACTACTCAGGAAGCAGAGCTAATTCCTGATGTTATAGCCGGTACGTTCCTAGTTCACGATGTCTATGCAAAAGTATTATTTGACTCTGGTGCAAACCAAAGTTTTATAAATACTTCATTCTGCTAAGCACTTAATTTACCCTTAACCAATCTTAGGCAGATTTTTACAGTCGAAACAGCAAATGGGAATTCTGTTAACATAGATAAGGTTTTGCGAGAAGAAAAGATAGAACTTTTAGGTCGTAAATTTTCTGCAAACCTATTACCTATGAATTTAGCTGGATTCGATGTTGTGTTAGGAATGGATTGGTTAGTAGCCAACCATGCTCGAATTCTTTGTGATAAGAATTCCATAGAAATTCATACACCCGCAGGAGAATTAGTGGTGATTTCAGGAGATAAGCCACGGAAACCAATGAAGTTCATTTCAGTAATGAAAATTGCTAGTTATGAACGAAAACAAGGAATAGTGTATATGATTTCAGTAATCATTAACACTAAAGGTAAGGAACTTAAGGAAATTCCAGTAGTATCAGAATACCCAGATGTATTCCCAGAAGAACTACCTGGATTACCACCAAATAGGGAAGTAGAATTTAGAATTCATCTAATTCCTGGAACTACATCGATAGCCAAGGCACCTTATCGGTTAGCACCCACTGAAATGTTAGAATTGAAAAGGCAATTAGATGAATTACTAAGCAAAGGATTCATACAACCTAGTTCATCCCCGTGGGGAGCTCCAGTGTTGTTTGTAAAAAAGAAAGATGGTTTGATGCGAATGTGTATCGATTATAGGGAATTGAATAAAGTTACAATTAAGAATCGATGCCCATTACCTAGGATTGATGATCTTTTTGATCAATTGCAAGGAGCTAGATATTTTTCTAAGATAGACTTACGCTCCGGATATCATCAATTGAAGGTACAAGAAGAAGACATACCTAAAACTGCTTTCAGAACTAGGTATGGTCATTACGAGTTTACAGTCATGCCCTTTGGGTTAACAAATGCTCCTGCAGCATTTATGGACATGATGAATAGAATCTGTAAACCGTAATTGGATAAATTTGTAATTGTCTTCATCGACGATATACTCATTTATTCCAAAAGTCAGGAAGAACATTGTGAGCACCTGCATGTACTCTTAACTTTGTTAAGAAAGGTGAAGCTTTATGCCAAATTCTCGAAATGTGTATTTTGGCTTCAAGAGGTGCAATTCTTAGGACATATGGTGAATCACGAGGGCATTCACGTAGATCCTGCTAAGATTGAAGCAATCACCAAATGGAAGGTTCCGCAATCAGCAATGGAAATTAGAAGTTTTATAGGGTTAGCCGGATATTATAGACGGTTTATTAAGGATTTTTCCAAGATAGTTGTACCATTAACTAAGCTAACCTGTAAAGCAGTTAAGTTTGAATGGGGACCTAGACAAGAAGAAGCCTTTAGGATTTTGAAGCAAAAGCTAACAAATGCACCAATTCTAGCCTTACCAGAAGGAACAGAAGATTTTGAAGTATATTGTGATGCTTCTAAGCTAGGATTAGGATGTGTGTTAATGCAACGCAAGAAGGTAATTGCGTATGCATCAAGGCAATTGAAAAAGCACGAGGAAAACTATACGACTCATGACTTAGAATTAGGAGCCATAATTTTTGCCCTTAAGATTTGGAGGCACTACTTGTATGGAAGTAAGTTTACTGTTTATACAAACTATAAGAGCTTAAGATATATCTTTGGGCAAAAAGAATTAAATACGAGGCAAAGGAGATGGATGGAAATCCTAAGTGACTACGACTGTGATATTCAATATCATGAGGGAAAAGCAAACGTAGTAGCTGATGCTTTAAGTCGTAAATACCATGAGAAACAACGACGAGTTCGTGCTCTTAGATTAAATCTACAGTTAGATTTAATGGAACAACTAAAGAACATTCAAGAAATAGCAATCAAGGATGATGCTGAAGGAATGAAAGGACGAATAAAGAAATTAGAGCAAGGAAGTGATGGAATTTGGAGATTCCATAAGAAACGAATTTGGGTACCTAAACAGGGAGAATTAAGAAATAAGATTCTAGAAGAAGCCCATAAATCTAGGTATACCATGCATCCTGGTAACAATAAGATGTACCAAGATTTAAGAAATAACTTCTGGTGGATAGGAATGAAAAAGGACATAGCTAGATATGTTTCTAAGTGTCTTACTTGATCACAAGTTAAGGCAGAACACCAGAAACCCTCAGGTCTACTACAACAACTAGAAATGCCTGTATGGAAATGGGAACTTATAACAATGGATTTTGTTACTAAGTTACCCAAAACCAGAAAAGGTAATGATGCGATTTGGGTAATTGTGGATCGATTAACCAAATCAGCTCATTTTCTACCTATGAAATAAACCTTTAGCATGGAAAGGTTGGCAAAGTTGTATGTAGATGAAGTAGTATCCTTACATGGAGTCCCACTCTCCATTGTATCGGATAGGGATAGTCGTTTCACTTCCCACTTCTGGACCAGTTTCCAGGAAGCAATGGGAACCCGATTAAAATTAAGCACTGCATACCATCCTCAAACAGACGGACAAAGTGAAAGGACGATCCAAACTCTGGAAGACATGCTTAGGGCATGTGTAATAGATTTTGGTGGAAATTGGGATAACCATCTACCTTTAATTGAATTCTCCTATAACAATAGTTATCATTCAAGCATCGAAGCTGCCCCATTCGAAGTACTATACGGACGGAAGTGTAGAACTCCAGTTTGTTTGGCAGAAATAGGAGAAAATCAATTATCAGGTCCAGAAATTGTACAAGAAACTACCGACAAGATCACTCAAATCAAGGAAAGACTAAAGATGGCTTGAGATCGCCAAAAAAGCTATGCCGACAATCGACGCAAACCACTCAAGTTTCAAGTTGGAGACAAGGTACTTTTGAAAGTTTCCCCTTGGAAAGGAGTAGTTCGATTCGGTAAGAAAGGAAAGCTAAGTCCAAGATACGTAGGACCATTTCCAGTGATCCAACGTATAGGACCAGTTGCTTATCGTTTACAACTACCAGAAGAACTAGCTGGAGTACATGATGTGTTTCATGTATCCAACCTCAAGAAATGTCTATCTGACGAATCTCTGGTAGTGCCTCTTCAAGATGTAGAGGTAAATGAGAAGCTAAAATTTGTAGAGAAACCACTACAGATAGAAGACAGAAAGATTAAGTTTCTCAAGAATAAGCGACTAGTGCTAGTCAAAGTCAAATGTGATTCTAAAAGAGGATCTGGATACATTTGGGAGCTGGAATCGGAGATGAAGCAAAAGGATCCCTACTTGTTCCAGTAAATCTCGAGGACGAGATTTTTATTAAGGTGGGGAGAATGTAACAACTCTCACCAAAACTATTATTTCTTATTATATTTTGTCCAAAAGGAAACCCTAATTAAGACCCCCAAGTGATCCTGCATAAACCCTAAAATTTTCAGAACAATCGGAATCAGGATCGGGGCCCCTAAAACTCGGGGGGTATTTCCCCGTTAGTATTATCTACACAGTTTTACGTGTAAATTGAATTTGCATGAACGGCCAACTCACATGAGCTATGCAGACACGGGGCTACCCTATGCTAGGGTGGCACCGCTCGCGCCACGCGAGGGGGCTATTTTTCAGGTATATATAGAGAGGTGTGGGACTTAGATTTCTGCGTTCGTTCGACGTTAAAATTCACTTTATACTTCGAGATATCATCTGTGCACTACAAAACACACACAATCACGAAACGTTGCCGCGACAACAGGGCAATAACTCGATCGCTGCTACGATTCAATGTTCGATCGATTGAAACTATCCAACGGATGTTTAAGTGCTGCCCGCATTAGGGTTGTGCTTTGTCATTCGTCGTGAATTCGATGGATGTTTAAGCATCGCACTTTGTCATTCGTTGTGAGGGTTTTATCTCGTGAGTTATCGTAAATGTTGTATTAGTCACTGACCTAGTTCATGTGCATGTTATTAATTTAGGTTACAAGGCTAATCTGTAGGCTTAAACTCTGCCCGTTAAATCTACAATGTGAGTCATTCTCTTTTTATCAATAATGTTTTACAATACTCCAAGCATTTTCAAAAGTTATAATTACAGGGATTAAGTCATGGTTATCTTGAATCACTGGCTAGTGGGGTATTGTGCACATTACTAATTTCTCACGGTTAGGCTAATAAATCCTAACAGTGATAAACGTCACTACTTGGCGAAGGACCCAATAGTGGTATGACCATCGTCACCAGGTGACACGGTGCCAGATAAAAATAAGATAAAAGCCATTGTAATCGCTCTTATGCTGTAATTGATAACTAATGTGTCATTTTACAAACTTGAATGACTCACCAGTATTTCCCCGCTGACAAAATATTTTTAAAACATGTTTCAGGCGACCTGCTATAAATCAAGGAAACGTGCTACGGAGCACTAACAAGCTTGAAGAGGTGGCTCAGTTAAAATATGAATAAACATGTTTTAAATAAATCAAGGAATTTACTTGTGAAATTCCTCTATTGTAAATTTACGGGGTTTATCCTGAATTATGAAATAAAATAATCAGGCATTTTCGAGTTTTTAAAAGATCCTGTTAAAATCTTCCGCTGTCGCATCAATTAGATACCACGGGTTCCTGTCCCGTGGCTCCTGACCGGGTCAAACCGGGGCTGGGGCCGTGACACAAACCCTAGAAGACATGCTCCGGACATGTATAATAGATTTTAGTGGAAACTGGGATGACCACCTACCCTTAATTGAATTCTCCTATAATAATAGTTATCATGCAAGCATTGAAGCTGCCCCATTCGAAGCACTGTATGGACGAAAGTGCAGAACTCCAGTTTGTTGGGCAGAAATAGGAGAAAGCCAATTATCAGGTCCCGAAATTGTACAAGAAACCACCGACAAGATCACTCAAATTAAGGAAAGACTGAAAACGGCTCGAGATCGCCAGAAGAGTTATGCAGATAATCGACGCAAGCCACTAGAATTTCACGTCAGATAAGGTACTCTTGAAAGTTTCTCCTTTGAAAGGAGTAGTTCGGTTCGGTAAAAAGGGAAAGTTAAGTCCAAGGTACGTAGGACCATTCCCAATAATCCAGCGTATAGGACCAGTTGCCTATCGCTTACAACTACCAGAAGAACTAGCTGGAGTACATAATGTGTTTCATGTATCCAACCTCAAGAAATGTCTATCCGACGAATCCCTGGTAGTACCTCTTCAAAATATAGAGGTAAATGAGAAGTTAAAATTTGTTGAGAAGCCACTGCAGATAGAAGACAAAAAGGTCAAGTTTCTCAAACACAAAAGACTAGTACTGGTCAAAGTCAAGTGGGATTCAAAAAGAGGACCAGAGTACACTTGGGAACTGGAATCAGAGATGAAGTGAAAATATCCCTACTTATTCTAGTAAATCTCGAGGACAAGATTTTTATAAGGTGGGGAGGATGTAACAAACTCTCATTAAAATTACTATTTCTTATGTTATTTTGTCCAATAGGAAACCCTAATTGAAACCCCCAGAAATATTGCATAACCCCTAAAATTTTCAGAACAATCGAAATCAGGATCAGGGCCCCTAAAACTCAAGGGGGGTATTCCCCATTAACGATTATCATCACAGTTTGCTGTATAAATCGAATTTCGTCGAGATTTTGACTCACCCAGGCTAGTTAGAGACGTGGCTACCCTACCCTAGAACTGCACCCCTCGCGCCACGCGACAGGCCCTCGCGCCACGCGAGGGAGACCTTTTTCCAGTATAAATGCAGGGGTTTGGCACTTGAAGTTTGGCATTGGTTCGACGTTAAAATTCAATTCGTACACTGAGATATCGTCTGTTTACTCCAAAAACACACACAAGCACGATATTCTGCCGCGATAACAGGGTAATAACTCGATCACTGCTACGATACAATGTCCGATCGATTAAAACCAATCCGATGGATGTTTAAGTGTTGCCTAAACTCAGGCTATACTTTGTCATTCGTTGTGAATCCGATGGATGTTTGAGTGCTGCCCGAACTCGGGCTATACTTTGTCATTCGTTGTGAATCCAATGGATGTTTAAGTACTGCACTTTGTCATTCGTCGTGAGGGTTTTGATTTCGTGAGCTTATCGTAAATGTTGTATTAAGTTACTGACCTAGTTTTCGTATGCATTGTCATTTAAATTAGGTTACAAGGCTAAATCAGTAGGCTAAACTCTGCCTGTCTAAACCTGCAATGTGAGTCGTTCTCTTTTTATCAACGATGTTTTACAATACTCCAAATTGTTTTCAAAGGTTATAAATACAGGGATTAAGTCTTGGTTATCTTGAATCACTGGCAAGTGGGGTATTTTGCACATTACTAATTTCTCACGGTTAGGTTCATTAATCTAACAGTGATAATCATCACTACTTGGGTGAAAGGACCCAATAGTGGTATGACCATCGTCACCAGGGTGTGACACGGCGCCAGATAAAAATAAGATAGTAGCCATTGTAATCGCTCTTATGCTGTAATTTATAACTATGCGTCGTTTTATCCAAATTGGGTGACTCGCCAGTATTTCCCCGCTGATAAAATATTTTTAAACATGTTTCAAGTGATTTACTGTGAACCAAGGAAAACGTGCTACAGAGCATTAGCAAGCTTGAAGTGGTGGCTCAGTAAAATAAATAAACATGTTTTGTAAACCAGGGAATTTCCTCGTGAAATTCCTCTATTGTAAATTACGGGGTTGTCCCAATTGATGAAATAAAATAATTGGGCATTTTCAAGTTTTAAAAGATCCTGTTAAACTTTCGCTGTACACTCAATTAATCAATACCACGTGTTTTCTGTCCCGCGACTCCTGAACCGGGTAAAACCGAGACGGGGGCCGTAACACCCCAACTTGGTTAAAATTTTCAGTTAATTTTAATCACATAAGGGTAATATAGTCCTTTTACCAATTTATTTACAATTATAATAATAAATAAAACACAAATAATTTTTAAAAACAATAAATAACTCTCTTCTCTCACTTTGAAATCTCTCTCCCTCTCTCTCTCTAAACTAAACAGCAGCAACCACCACCTTAGCCACCATAACCCACCTCATCCGCCACACCACTCCCACTTCTTCCGTTTGCAACCCTAAGCACCACCAACCATTTTCCGGAGACATCCAGTCACCATCAACCATTTCTGACGACATCCGGTAACCACCACCATTTCCATCGACATCCGGTCACCACCACCATTTCTGGCGACATCCGGTCACCACCAACCATTTCCAGCGACATCCAGTCACCACCACGATTTCCGACGACATCCACTCACCACCACCACCATTGATTCTTCGTCCCAAAAAAACAGGCTCACCGGCTCGCCGCCATCCTTCTTGAACCCACTAAATTTTCATTAGTATCCCATACCCCCAAATTTTTCATACAATATACATCAATTCCATAAAAAAATCTTGGATTAATCCACGCAAAACCAACAACTTAATAGCTAATCATGGATATCGGCCCTCTGTTCTACAATTTTTTTTCCTATACCTAATAGCTAACCTGGAACAATTCAACTCAAATATTAACAGAATTAAGTGAAAATAAGCGATTCATGATTCAATTCTATCTAGAGAGAGCTTTAAAACTGCTTTTCTAGAATCAAAACTAAGCATCATCATTATCAATCTAACCTTTGCAGCAGGAAACGGAAAACGATACTCAGATCTGTTACAGAGATCTTAATAGTTATAAATGGAAGGGTGGTGGTGTTGTGCAGTGGTGGCATTAATGGTGGTGGTAGTGGCGGGTTGGGATATAGGGTTGGGGATTTTCCATCGAAAAACTTCGTTCTTCACGGATTTGTGGCCAGAGAGAGATAGATGTGATAAAGATGGTTATACATGCTGCGGTGGTGGTTGCAGATGCCGGTGGTGGTGGGATTTTTTTTTTTACAGAGGGTGAAGGGTTTATAAGGGGAAGAAGGAGGGTGTAAAAAGACATAAATGCCCTCACATGAGGTGCACATGATATGACTTAACGTTTAAAATTAACTGAGTTAGTGATAAAGAACCTAAGGTGTAATGTTTTTAACGAAAAAAGGACTGTGACTGTAAATATTTAAGTTAAAGGGTATACGTTGCAATTCAATACAAACATAAAGGACGAAAAGTTTAATTTACCCTTTTCTTTATAATTATATTACGAATGTGCTATTAAAAGCAGTATATATCTAAGTATATAAAATAAGATCAGATCATTTAAAAACTTTAAAAAAATTAAAAACTTTGAGAATCCATACAAGAATCACATTTATCTTATTTATTTAATAATATTTGGGGGTAACATTATCATTTTTATAAGTAACTAGAAAAGTGACCCGCGCGTTGCGCCGCGGGCAACGAAATTGGCGTGCAATCGATCAGATTTACACCAATTATGTTTAACATGACAACGCATTACATAGAGAGATTGATGAATATGTCACCTCACTTGCAGCTGCTTGTGCCCCTTTCCCTTGCCACATTCTTCGAAAAAAGAACTTCTTAGACAATATAGCATCAGGAAGAAAAGAATCCCCTGATTTAAGGTTGGAATTTATAACTTTTGCGATTCATAACGAATGTTGTAACTTTCCTGAAAGAAAAACCATATTCCAATCACATGAAAATAAAAAACAGACTAACGTTCCAAAGGGTAAGCAAGGAGCAGAGAGTAAAAAACCTTTATGATAGGATGCCATAAGTGGAATAAGATCACTAGTCCAGATTGTCTTTTCATCAAATTCCTTCATGATGTTTAACTTCCCTCTTTCCTCAATATGGATTGGCTAGCCACACCATATTCACAATTGAATATTTAAACAAATGACAATAAGAAAAAAAAATAATAGAAGAGAACCGAAGACTGTAGTGTTTTAAAGTTTAAACACCTGTGGTTCTTCTAGTGGATCGTTTAATATCAGATGTGCAGACAGTGAAGCCCCATCTGCTTTGATCATATGATCCCATGAACGTCTTAGATTGAAAGATTGTTGAGGACTATTATAACCCATATCTTTTTTTGAGCAGGGTATATCATGGAGTAATGGGCTTGAAGATGAAAAAAGAGAATGTGTTGAACAACCAGGAATTCTATTTCTTTCCATTTAATTATTAACCCAGGTAGCCAGGAATTTATTCATTGGGTTACCTCTGTAACACAACAATTCTATTTCTTTCCATTTATCAAATAAAAGAGAACAATACAAACTGTTTCTGCTTCCTACTTTAATAGTTTACATGTAGAAAGAGTAGTTTACTTGCATATTATTAGACATCAAAACCTTTTTTTTACATATGAAAGAAAAATTCATCATGGATGCCAAACAAACCCAACAAACTTACATGTTCTTAAAGGGTCCACAAAAAAACACCTGTAATAGATATGCATTCCAAGTAAAACTACCTTACCATCAATTGATTCTCATGTACCTCTAATGTATGTTATGTGCCTTAGTCGTCGTTCAAAAAAAGTACACGCCTTAGTCATGTGTGAGTGATACCAGGTGCTAACCACGCGTCGGCTTTGATGCGGAAGTGATGAGGGAGTGCAAAGCAATCTTGGATGCTACCAGTTGAAAACTACTAAAGAGACGGAATTCCGTAGCTTTGTTGCCCTACTTGAACCTAGAATGTTTTTCGCCTAAGTTCTACAACCACCACAAGATCCTAAAATTCAGACCAAATGCACAACTGCATCACATTATGTTAAAAATGATGAGTAGAGTGAATACTTACACGCAGACGGCCCAGACTGCATAACCGATTTCATGATAGGCTATTAACATCTTGTTCTTTCCATATGTCATTTGAGTTCCCTCCATTCCTGCAATGATTCTATCGATCGAGTCATCAGTCTCTTTCAAACTAATCTTATCCTTGCCTCTTCTGCCAGCAAGAATGGTTGCAACGTTCATTAGATTTGCCAGCTCAACACCGTTAAACCCAAGAGTTCGCATCGCGATCACACTTGGTGACACGATTCTGTCGAACTTCCTGTTTTTGCTACACATCTGGCAAACCAACACTTACCTACACCAGTAAAAGATCATTCTTTTTTAGATCAATTTTTTTGTGGGCTGTAACACCTCGAAAATTCACGTCCTATAATATGTTGACACGTGTCATAAAGTTTGAACGTGTGAAAGAATGTTATAAAAGGACTAAAGTTGACAAACATGGAAAGTATGTGATTATACGGATTCTAAATGTCAACAGTGAATAAATATACTTCATAATAACCCTACATGATGTTTATAACATCAAACGAATAAATCATGGATCATACGAAGCTAAAAGTGAGAGATTACAAACCACAGGGGTTAAATGTGTCAACATGTTAAAGATATACCTCTGAGTGACCTTTTAACAAACCCAAAGCTTTGTAAATGTAAATTATGCTCACTAGAATGCGCGATATAAATTTCATAAAGTTTCGTTATCGTATGAGAAAGTTATGATCAAATTCGTGTGCGAGGGGTTAAAGTGTTAACATTGAAAGTTAAGACTTTTCGGGTTAACCGGAAGTGTTCAGGGACTTGGCAAAGTGGGTATAAGTCCTAAAGCCCTTGTGGGTAAATATAAGGGGGTCAAAATGCAAGAAATAACCCTAGTTGCCCCTTCGTGAAGCCAAAGGTCAAGCTGCAAAACATTTAAAAAATAAAAATCTGATTTTTGGGGCCAAGCGGCCCGCGTGAGATTAAGCTTATCTTGAGGCGGGCCGCGTGAGACGCCCAGAACCAGAAAAACAGGCAGCAGCCTGTTATGCGCGAATTTGACCCATCTAGCCGGTTTTTCTCACATGTGGACGACCCCTAGGCACCCCTAAGCACTAGGACAAGTGTTAATCAGTTGTGGATGGGTGCTAGACTAAGATGTCAACATATTGTGGTGTGTTAAACACTATATAAAGCACACAAGGTGCAACACTTGATCATTCATACTTCTCCTGCATTCTTGGATCATTTCTGGAGCACTCAAGCAGGTCCAACTGATCTTAAGTCGTGCATAGGACCCTTATAAGTTTGCCTAACCCTTCCTAATTGAGTTTTAACTTAGTTTTAGCTTAAAAGTCAAACCGTCGTAATTAACGGTTGACTTTACGATTAATCACAAATGGCCCAGTGATTAGTCGAATTGAAAGTTGTTATAAGATGGTAATTATGTGGGAAATTAACCCCTAAAAGGGTTTCCCCTGATTCCCATCCTAACTAGATCGTTTGTCGGGTCAAACTTAATCCGAAAAAGTCAACTGAAGCATAAAACGCATAATTAGCAATCTAGAAAGCGTGCAACCTGTTTGATCATTATTATAACTTGGTAATTAGTGTAAGAACATGTATAAACATGTTCGACCCGAAAATTTCCTGTTAAGACCCGATTCGGAACCGAAAGTCGCATAGTTTGACTTATACTTTGACTTTCAGTTCTGACCCGTTATGGTATGATTTAGAAATACCTTAGAGCTCCATTTGGACCAGGTTACATGCTAGTATAACCCTCTGTGATTATACACCACGGTTCATTAGTTAACCGATTAATACGCATGATTCCGTTAATTGCTCATATGTTGACCATTATGCCCTTATTACCTTAAAACGTGATTTTTGGAAATGTAAAAGTGTAGAAACCTTAGTTACTAATATATAAACTTGTATGCAAAGTTTGACATCAGTTTGAGGTGTAGATTGAGAGTTATGCTCATTAGCGTAAATTTAAAGCTTTATGTTAATAAAACGGCGTAATTAGCGTATAGCCTAGTTAAGCCTACTTTTTGGTATCAAACTTAATACCCCCTAATGTAATATATTATTTAGGGATTTTTAAAGATTTTTAATAAATTTTAGGCTGAGCATAACTAGTAGTCGTAGGCTTAATCCGGTAATTGTCGGTTTTGCCCTTACGGGCCATAAAATGAGTTTTACATATCTAAATGACTCCAAACCTTTTGCTACTGATCACATATGATAAATAAATTATTTTAAGCTTTCTGGAAATATAAAAATATCAGATTTAAGTATCGAACCCGTAAACGGCTTTTAATCGCCTTATTAAGCGTTTTTAACGCATAGTATGTATTAAAATTATATTGAACATACCCGGGTTGATACCTACTGATATTTTAGGCAAATTAGAATGTTTTAACAGTAAGCAAAGGTTGATTAACTCAGACTCCAGTTTTGAGCTTTTCGGCTTATGTGAAATTACCAAAATGCCCCTACGGTGCATAGTTTGGTTATAATTGGTAAATTCACATATATACTTTATCCTACTGTTATAACTTACCAAAATAAGTATTTTTGCTGATTATATCAGACCGGTAACTCAGGTAAATACTTAAACACTTTTATAACCTTTTAAATGACCAAACTACCCCTACGGGGCCTAGTTTGTGTTTATATACGTTTCGGGCATAATGAAAGACATCTTACTGAGGTCACAACATATTTGAGACATAATTAACTTAGGAAACCTGTATATGGCTCTCATGAGTACCCGTCACGCTTATTACGCGTACGGTTCGGTTTATGTAACAAGTTTACATAAATTAGCCAAAACGGGTCAAACCTTATTGGTTTTATCTCAAAATTCCAGAATGTGTATGAAATACCCATTTAAGACAAGTCTTCAAACTTGTCGGGTCTAAACCACATTCTATTCCGGTCTTCGCTTAATCATGCGTCTGAACCGTATATTCCCTTAAGACTAACCGGTCTAAGCTTAGGCTTAATTAAAGACCCGTTAGCATTCTAATGAGTTATTTATACAATCATTCCAGACTAGAGCCTTCCGGTAAATGGTACCTACGCTTACTTAAGTGAATACGGCTGAGTTATTAAATTCTTACTATTTAAGACAGGAGCTAGCTCAGGTAAATACTCTTAACTTATTTTCCCTATACGGGCTTGGGATACGGCACTATAAAAGTACCGCTTGGTCGGGTGTGTAGTTATTTAAATCGTATTGTGATTGATGTACTTACAACCCGATTAATATGTATTATTTGGTGTATGGCCTTTGGGGGTTAATGACCATGTCCCGGATATCCTTGGCATCATTTTACGAAATGGCCACGACCTAAGCACGGGGTGTAGGCATACACCTGACAGCTGCATTATGTAAAAACTGGTAATCCACTCCGAGGTATCATCCTTGTGGGCATTATACCGGAACTGGTAATCCACTTAGAGGATGATAGCCCGTGGGCATTATACCTGTGGCGTGTCAGTTAATCTAGTCCGGCCCTACAAACCGGCCCTAACGGACGACAAATAAGTAAAACTGTATACAAGATTATATACAAATAATTTTCCCAAGTATAAAAGGTTAATTTTGCCTCTGTGCATTTTAATCAAATTATAAAAGATGTTTTATGCCACGTGCATTCAAATCAATTTTCTTAAACTCTTTTCAAATGAGTCGGTTGAGTGTATTTACCAGTGAAAACTGACGTATTTTCCAAAAAGGTTAAGTGACAGGTACTGAACGTAATTGGCTGGAAGCTCAGGGCGCTAATAAGGAATCTTGAAAGTTCTAGGCGTCTAAAGTCTGTTGAACAAATGATATGTTTTAAGATCCGCCTGTGGATTCTTTACTTTCCGTTGTAATACTGGATATTACTTTATATTCGGAATGTAATAATATTTATCTTTTGCTTCCGCTGTGCATTCATATATATTGTGTTGTTTGACTATTATGTTGCCAACCACGTCACGATACTCCTCACCGGGCCCACCGGTGACACGTGGAAAGTCGGGGTGTGACATGGGCTAACATTGAAACAAATCTTTTGTTCTAGGAATGTATTTTCTTGTTTTTTTTAACTAACCTGTCGATCAAACCACCATGGTCTAAGTAAAGTAGAATCAAGAATCTTAGGTGTGTTAGTTGCAGCAAGAAACCCATCCATTTCTGTAAAAAGTTGAAAACTTGAACCAAAAGACACATATTATCAAATAAAACGGACGGTGTGAGGGTTGCGTGTTTAGTAGCATTTTTATAAAAATATATATATAGACATCAACCAATTAAAACACACCCAAAATCCACCCACCAATCGAGAGCATCCACTTCACAACCCAAATGCTTGTTCTACTTCTTCTTTATACGATGAACACACACAAACCCTAAAGTTAATCTACAGACGCAACTCTTCTTTTCTACCTTATGATAATATAACACAGAACCAACAATCTCCTAACCCTAATCTTTCAAACCAGCTGCAACCTTGCAACATCACACCTTACTTTTTTGTTTTTCTTAAACCACAAAATCGTAGCAAGCGGACGAATAATCTGACCAGATAACAACTTAAAAAACTCTCAGATGAGCCGATGCTCACCATCATCAAGCAAACAATAGAAATTAAAGCAATAACCACAAACTAAAAATTAGGGATTACACGACTGAAACAGAATCTCATCGAACAGCAGATCTCCCACCATCGAGCTCTAGGATGAGCTTTAGGTTAGTTGTGTATCTCGGAGATCGGGTCTGATGCGCCACCATACCATTCCCCGGAACCACCATCGTGTTCATTTTCGTTTACCCCTATCATCACCGTCTTAATCGATACTGGCCGCCGGCGGAGTGTGTACGGATCCCTAATTCTCTTACTCCCGATCTCTTTCTCTAACTTTGTGTGAGAAAGATGATCTGTGGATTTCATATGAAAAGGACGGTGAGCTTATGTGCATTCCACCGCCCACACTACCCAATGACAGAAACTGGGACATCAAAACTAATATTAAGCATACTGTACAACTCTTTATGCATACAAATGTTGAAAATCAAAGTATATATAAATATAAATTGTGTGATCATTTACTACACAGTATATTAATTGATAAAACTACCTTTAAATAATAATACATGTATAAAATAAATAAATAAATAAATAAATAAACAAAATAATTTATTGCTTGGAGGTTCTCAAAGGTTCTTAATTTTTTTAACTTATGAAAACAATCAAACTCGTATAAAATATAGATAAAAAAAAGTCATACCGATCAAATTAATTAAAAAAAACTATTTTTATCAAATTAATATAATTCTTTATTAAGTTACCATTTTTGCCACGCATTTTGCCCTAATTTGATTCAGATTCAAGTGTTTAGGCTTGTATTTAGTTTTGTTTCTAGAAAAGCAGTTTTAAAGCTCTTTCTATATAGAATTAAATCTGAATCGCTTATTTTCACTTAATTCTGTTAATATTTGAGTTGAATTCTTCCAGATTAGCTATTGGGTATATGGAAAAAAAAGAAATTGTAGAACAGAGGGCTGATATCCATGATTAGCTATTAAATTGTTGGTTTTGTGTGGATTAATAGAAGATTTTTTTATGGAATTGATGTATATTGTATGAAAAAATTGGGGGTATAGGATACTAATGAAAATTTAGGGGTTCAAGAAGGATGGTGGCGAGCCGGTGACCCTGTTTTTGGGGGACAAAGAATCAACGATGGTGGTGGTGAGTGGATGTCGTCGGAAATGGTGGTGGTGACCGGATGTCGCCGGAAATGGTTGGTGGTGATTGGATATCGTCGGAAATGGTTGGTGGTGATTGGATGTCGCCAGAAATGGTGCTGGTGACCGATGTCGCCGGAAAAGGCTTAGTGGTGCTTAGGGTTGCAAAAGGAAGAGGTGGGAGTGATGTGGCGGATGTGGTGGGTTAGGGTGGCTAAGGTGGTGGTTGCTGCTGTTTAGTTTAGAAAGAGAGAGACAGAGAGAGAGGGAGAGAGATTTCAAAGTGAGAGAAGAGAGTTATTTATTGTTTTTAAAAATTATTTGTGTTTTATTATTATAATAATTATAAATAAATTGGTAAAAAGACTATATTACCCTTATGTGATCAAAATTAACTGAAAATTTTAACCAAGTTGGGATCAAAGGACCTATGGTGTGATGAGTTTTCTAAATTAAGGACTGTGACTGTAATTATTGAAATTAAAGTGCATCCACTGTGATCCGAAACAAACATAAAAGACTCAACGTTTAAAATTAACCGAGTTAGTGATAAAGGACCTAAGGTGTAATGCTTTTAACGAAAAAAGACTATGACTGTAAATATTGAAGTTAAAGGGTATCCGTTGCAATCTGATACAAACATAAATGACGAAAAGTGTAATTTACCCTTTTCTCTATAATTATATTACGAATGAGCTATTAAAAGCGGTATATACCTAAGTATATAAAATAAGATCAGATCATTTCAAAACTCTAAAAAAATTAAGAAATTCGAGAATCCTTACAAGCAATCACATTATTTATCTCATATATTTAATAATATTTGAGGGTAACCTTATCATTTTTATAAGTAATTGTGTGATCACACAAAGTAAATTATTTACTACACAATATATTAATTGATAAAACTACCTTTAAATAATAATACATGTATAAAATAAATAAATAAACAAAATAATTTATTGCTAGGAGGTTCTCAAAAGTTCTTAATTTTTTTAACTTATGAAAACAATCAAACTCGTATAAAATATAGATAAAAAAAAGTCATATCGATCAAATTAATTAAAAAAAACTATTTACTACATATACATTTATATAAGTTGAGGGAATAGTGTCAGGCAGCTTGCGTGGCAATTCCCTATTAGACAGTTGAGGGAATAAGATCACTGGTCCATATTGTCTTTTCATCAAATTCCTTCATGATGTTTAACTTCCCTCTTTCCTCAATATGGATTGGCTAGCCACACCATATTCACAATTGAATATTTAAACAAATGACAATAAGAAAAAAAAAATAATAGAAGAGAACCGAAGACTGTAGTGTTTTAAAGTTTAAACACTTGTGGTTCTTCTAGTGGATCGTTTAATATCAGATGTGAAGACAGTGAAGCCCCATCTGCTTTGATCATATGATCCCATGAACGTCTTAGATTGAAAGATTGTTGAGGACTATTATAACCCATATCTTTTTTTGAGCGGGGTATATCATGGAGTAATGGGCTTGAAGATGAAAAAAGAGAATGTGTTGAACAATGTGACACATGTGCCTCCACGGCCATCAAACAAATACTGTATCAATGAAATATTGTATTTCATACTTGGGATTTGTATAAATATGTGTATCCTTTGCACATATCAATTCTTGTTCGATTTCAAGCTTTAAATCGCTTTCTGGAAGGTTATACGCGCACTGATGCATAAATATAACCCGTTTAATGCAATGAACACTCCGGAATAGTGAAATAGGCTTAACATACCTTAAATAACCTTTACATAACTTAGAAATAATTTTTGAAGGCTTTGGTATGGCAAAATCGAGTTAATTCGCCTACAGGGACTAAATTTGACAAACTGCGAAAGTATGCCAATTTGAACTGTAACAGACATTTCAGAACATGACCATAAGTTAAACACACCTTAAATATCCTCAATGGGCTTCTATGTAATAGTTAAGACCATTGGATTATATATAGTACCACTCCATGATTCATAAGAGACCCTTTTTGGGGTCTAGTCAAAAAGATTGATTCAAAAATCTAGTTAAGAATGACATGTGATGATATAAGCTAAAAAGACTCCTTGGTTGTCTATTAAAATCATTTATTGATTTAATAAAAGGGACCCTATGGTGGTCTAGTCACACTCATCACAGATTTGTTCATTTGGTTTTCCCCTACACATTATAAAATAGACTGTGTGGACTATGCAAGGAATTGTGTAATTATGGACGCGTACGTAATTATAAAAATTCAGTGCACAGAAACCCAGTAAAACTTATTATGTGTAAGAACCGATAGCGACCACAATAACAAAATGTGAACGATGTAATGGATGTACGGTGGACGCACCAATAACGCTTAATAGACTATTATATAAGTGTCCCTCCTACATTGTAAGCATGATGTTATTTAAAGTTACTAGAAGTTCAAGAACTCTAACCAGTGTAGTTCGATCTTTTCAACTTCATGTTTTAAACTCTCACAAGTTTCCTCTAAATAAAATTTCGGGACGAAATTTCCTAAAGTAGGGGAGACTGTGACACCTGTTCCTCCACGGCCATCAAACAAATACTGTATAAATGAAATATTGTATTTCATACTTGGGATTTGTATAAATATGTGTATCCTTTGCACATATCAATTCTTGTTCGATTTCAAGCTTTAAATTGCTTTCTGGAAGGTTATACGCGCACTGATGCGTAAATATAACCCGTTTAATGCAACGAACACTCCGGAATAGTGAAATAGGCTTAACATACTTAAATAACCTTTACATAACTTAGAAATAAGTTTTGAAGGCTTTGGTATGGCAAAATCGAGTTAATTCGCCTACAGGGACTAAATTTGACAAACTGCGAAAGTATGCCAATTTGAACTGTAACAGACACTCCGGAACATGACCATAAGTTAAACACACCTTAAATATCCTTTATATAGCTTATAAATAGGCTTTGAGGGGTTCGGTGTGCTAAAATAAACTTTTGGCTCATTCAGGGACTAAAAGTGTCAAAAAGTGCATAAGTTTGCACTTTCGCGCATAACTTACGTTCTGAATACATTCGGACATCCAAAAATTTATGTAAGCACTAAAATATTTTATTTTAGTGTTTGGCATAAGAAAAATCCATTTGTCACGCAATTTGGATCGTTTTTCGCGCTTATGCGCATTTCGTCGTAATTAAGCGAACATCGCGATCGTACGGCCAAACGAACCGACACCCGAGATATTTTTTAGCACATTTTAAGTTCCCTATACTTTAACTTCATTTTAGAGCTTTGAAATGGGGTTAACGGGGCTTAAACGTGTCAAAAGTGCATCAAATAGCAAGTTTGGAGCTTCAGGGGCCTGTTCTGCCATTTTTGAAAGTATCAGACCTGCAAGGTCCTTGCGCACTGCAAGGTTCTAAGTCTTATGGTGCGCAAGTAGGGTCTAGATGCAGAAACTCATTTTTGACTGCTGTTATCAGCTCTTATGCACTCCAAAGGCCAATGCCACATGTCAATCCCTGATGTTGGGGGCCATTTTGAGTTACCACAAGTTTGCAACAAGTGTAGGGATGTGATCAAAGCTCGGTATTCGAGAAACGATCCTAACGGTGGTGTATTTACTATAAATACCCACCTCAATTCCTTGCAAAAACCCACAAATCTGATCTAAGAAGCTCTAAGTTGAAGCCATTTGCTTCATACCTGAACTACTTGGATCGAGATTAGCTTGCGGGGACCCTTTGTAAGTGTTCTTTCCTTCTTTCATTCGTTTTAGCGTTAAAGTCAAACTTTGTTTGACTTTCTGCATTGACCAGTTTATGGTCAATGCGAAGTTCATTTGAACTTCATAACGTGAGCGTGATCACGATGGTTATAGTCCCTAGTGACTATACCTACTGATTACCACGTTATCTAGGCTCAGTGACGAGTCGTAGTTTCGGCCAAAATGCGTGTTATTGCGTATTTTGTAACCAAACTACTTTTAGGTATCAAAATCGTTTGTTTTGATACCAAACCTGTTTTCTAAACTTAGTTAAGCATGTTTTAACATGCTTGGCTCGTCACTTTTAGTTTAGTGCTTATATAGGGTCGTAAGGTAAGCGATCTAAACAATCGCTTATACTTTCGAACCCGACCCATTTGGTCGATCATTAGGATCCGACCAAACACATTAGGTGACCATAATATGTAGGGAATAACCTTCCGATGTTATACCTTATGGTCACAATGTTTAGTTAGTTGTATGATAGGTATTATATATGCCTTAGGTAAATTACCAAAATGCCCTTTTTACGCCAAAATTCATTTAATCATATGTAACATAACTTTTGGTATCTAAACTGATTTGGTAACAATATTAGACATGTTAAGGCATATTTTACTTATCGTAGGACTAGTTAGGCTTTCCGAACGCGTTTCACGCGAACGACGCGTTAAAGTAGCATAAGCTACCTAAACGGGTCGTAATGGGTCATAAGCACTTAGGTTAGGTTTCATTTTAGTATGTAGACTTTGTTAAACCATATTACATGAGTCTCCATACTCGTTTGGTTTACGAACCCTCATTCTATCCGATCTTCCGATTATAGGTCCGGTTTATTAATGTAGTTACCTATATTAGGTGCCGTTTGATATCAGTGATCTCTAGCATTGTTTGGTTGTTACTCAAGGACTACTAAGCAATCTCAAGTGGGTACATAGACCCCTCTTTTACTGTTTTCCAAACTGTTTTGGGGTGAAACACATGTGCCAACTTGTTACTTTCATGCTTTCCTGTTTTCACATCATATACTTGCTATGTTCATTAGTACATTTATAGTACATGATTTCATTGTGTTTTATGCTATGTATGCCCATTGTGTGCGTACTTAGTACATTGTTTTACATTACATTTTATGCTATGTATGCCCATTGTGTGCGTACTTAGTACATTGTTTTACATTACATTTTATGCTATGTATGCCCATTGTGTGCGTACTTAGTACATTGTTTTACATTACATTTTATGCTATGTTTGCCCATTGTGTGCGTACTTAGTACATTATTTTACATTACATTCTATGCTATGTATGCCCATTGTGTGCATACTTAGTACATTTATTATTCATCACATGCTTACATTTTGGTATGACATTTGGTTTATTTAAATGGGACAATGTACATTCATTAACACCGATCGTGCCGCTCGGTAGTAGGTAGTGGTACCATAGGACTTGACAACTCCCATTCCTGAAATCTCGGGTTTGTTTGGATTGGAAGGAATGACCGAATCCGATTACATTTCTAGGTGGACCTTAGACTTTGTGCTAGGGTTTATTCTACAGTCACAAGGCTTGGATGTATGAATCTTCACAATACCGCATAGATGTTTATATCAGTATAGCATGCATTTATTACACAAAACATAACTTTGATTTAAACCATGTTTTACTCCAATACCTTGTTTTTGTGCATTTTACATATGGTTTAGTTGACATATTTCACTTACTATACATAAACATTTTGACATTGATATACACAATTCATGGTTTACATTAGACATAAACATTTTGACAATTGATTATACATAAACATTTTACTTTGGCGGTTTGGTTTGGGTAAGTGATTTAAGTAACGAGGCGTGTGTAATACGATACAAGTATGGTGGATACGCCGCTGGTACTTCCTATATATAAGTGCTTGTATGGTTATACATATCGTAGCGTTATTTGAATCATTTCAACATAAGACATATAACATTTTATACAAATAACATACTTTTCACAAGACATTGTTTTACAAAACAACTTATCTTATACAAACTCATTTTACTTGGTTATTCATTTAACCATACATTATTCTCTTATTTATACATATCATCTGATCTTATTGCTTTTCAAATGATTTACAAGACAAAGCAAATTACAAGGTTCATGACTAAACATTTTCTTAAACATAAGTCATGAATTCTATTTTCACAAAACCTATGTATCTCACAGGCATTTTTATGCTGACGTACCTATTTTCACATGTGTTTCAGGATATGATGCATAGGATTTATCAAGATACACTTAGGCGGACTTGGGCCTTAGTGACAATAAAAGATGCAAGACTAGTTATTTATGTTATATTTCTTTTATTGTCAAGACATTGTAACTCTTTTAATCAATAAAACAATATTTCAATTTCCATGTGTTATGAAACAATGATTCTGTTACAACACTCCCCGACGTTTCCGCCACGTTTTGTTGTTTTACGTGGTCGGGGTGTGACAGAAAAGTTGGTATCAGAGCCCATGGTTATAGGGAATTAGGTTATTAGTAATACTTTGACCTAGTCTATAACCTTCCTAGGACCCTAACGCGAGTTTACTTGCGTTTAGTCATAAAACAATACTGTCACCTATCCTTAGGCGACAACCACAACAAGAACATAAATTTCAAAACCGCTTTGAAAACTAATCATCTGTTCTAGGATGATTGATTACTAGGTTTTGAACCCTCTATTGTAAGGTTTTGAACCCTCTGTTATAAGGTTTTGAACCCTCTAAGTTTTCAAATCTTGTCAAAGTTTGGGTCGTATAATGTGAACACGTGCAAACTGGAAGAGTGAATGCCTGTACCCTGAGTTTTCTGTCGAAGGCTAGAGTGTTCGTACAAATCCGCAGTATCGGACCAGTCACTCTTACCTGGGAACTCTTGGGGTGAGTGTTCACTTATAGGCGAGCATGTCTTCAGTGATACATTAATATGACCCGTTTACTTTGATTTGTCACCGTCTCATTTGTTGGCCTTAGGTAACAAACAAATGATCGCAATTTTTATGCATTGCCATCCTATTTTGATTGTCTGATAACCTTTCACTTGTTTCTTCAAATGCCTTTCATTTTCTTCTAGAATGTCTCTTCCTCTCAGCAACGGCCAAATGTCCGAGCAAACAGCCAAATTTGCCCAGCAAATAGGCGAAGTGATTCTGAAGACTGTGGAATTAGGAATTGCCATGTCTCGTCTCAACAATGAAGCCACTCAAGAGTCACCAAAGGAAGCAGAAGTCAAGCCAGCACCACCAGCCAAGAAACCAACCGAGGAATCAAAGACCATGGATGAACGATCCCCTAAGAAGTCAAAGAAGCGAAAGGCTTCTCAGAACTTCGCCATGGTCGCTCACAATGGTAAAGTCGTCCCCAACCAACCAGCTCAACCCCCTGCTAGGAAGCCATACAAAGGAGCTGTTCCTCTGTGCAAACGATGCAACCGTCATCATTCAAACCTCATACCCTGCTCCAAATGTACCTACTGTGGACGGCGGGGACATTTGGTTAACATATGCCACTTTGCTATCCAAAACCAAGCTGTTATAAACCTTGCTACTGCTCAACCTCCTGCTAGGAAACCTTATGCCGGTACTGCACCAAAATGCGACAAATGTAATGGGCATCACCAAGCTCACTTACAATGTCGTCTGTGTGTATCATGTGCGTGAATTGGTCACCTGGCAAGTGCTTGTCGATGTAACCCGAACCAAGGTGGTCCAAATCAACCACAAGCCAATCCTGCTCAAGCTCGCTTTCAGCCTGGATCGTGCTACAACTGTGGCAAGATGGGTCATTTCGTGAATAAATGCCCGAAGCTTGCTAAGGCAAATCCAACCCACGAATGAGCAGTTGGCTGATTAGAAGATGTTGTTGTCTTATGCTTTTGTTTCTTCTATTTCTTGTAATGTGAAACAATCTGTTTTGATTATAAATAAATTATTGTTCACAATTCTGATATACAAGTGTAGTTACATGAGTAAATGGAAATTCTCTATGATACATGTATTAAGGAACTTTGTTCCTTACAAACTACTCTTGTGATTCTCTTTTTCAAATGATCGCTCATGATTCCCTAGAAAATTTTAAGTACTCGTTTCACTCTAAGAAACAAAGTACGGAAAATAAAGTGACATTATGAGTAATCATGCTTCTGCACATCTGTTCCTTTGAATCTTTGGTTAGATAACTAAGGGTATTTGCAAATCTCATACCCATTACGTTTTGATTTTTCAACATACACAGTACAAGTATTTCAAAAACAATCTTCATGATCTCAAAATATTTCATATAGTTTGAAAACAATTTTTTTTAAATGCATTGTCTATGTTATTTCAAAAACATTGGCTATGCTTTCAAAAACAACCTTCAAAATTTCGAAATGTTTCATATAGTCTGGAAACAATATTAACACAGTACATTTTCTTATCAAGTGCATGATTTCGAAAAGCATCATTCCTGTTTTCAAAAACCTTATACATAATTTCAAAATTCATCTCGCATGATTTTAAAACAAATTTTTTTTATATAAATATATACCTACCTAATACACCTACTTTATGATTTCAAAAGTATTATATATAAGGTTTCAAAAAATTGAACACATTTTTAACCCCATGCATAGTTTTCAAAAATATTTTCTTCATACATTGACTTAACTTTCAAATTTCGCTTAATATGTCGCCTTGGCATATCTGGCATCTCAACTTCATAAGCATTTTACTTCATGTTTTGACCTAAGCACATCAAGTGCAAGGTTTCAAAACATCTTCAACTTCTAAAATCAATATGGGATCTTTTTTATCTTCACAATTAGACCCTTGTGGATGATTATCATTCAATTCAGAGTCCTTAATTGGATTCCTTGTGCACCTTAATTCGAACATTTCGGTTCCTTATAATCGAAATCGAATTTTCCCTTTAAAAGATCTTTCTATCTTTATAGTTAGATTTTTTGAAATATTTAAAGCACCAATCAAACTCCACTAATTGGATACCTGGTGTGCTTTGAATACATGTGCACAGTTAACAGAACAAATTAACAAATTAAAGATCTAGATAAACAATCTTTGTGGTTATATGACTATGTGTTTATGCATCTTGTGTTTTCTTTTATGCATTTTGTGTTTTTGTATACTCTGGGTATTCGTTATCCAAATCCTCGTAGAATCTTTCATATCTTCATATGAGGGATTCGTAGTAGGATATTCAAAAAGGTACTACCTTAAATCCTCAATGGGCTTCTATGTAATAGTTAAGACCATTGGATTATATATAGTACCACTCCATGATTCATAAGAGACCCTTTTTGGGGTCTAGTCAAAAAGATTGATTCAAAAATCTAGTTAAGAATGACATGTGATGATATAAGCTGAAAAGACTCCTTGGTTGTCTATTAAAATCATTTATTGATTTAATAAAAGGGACCCTATGGTGGTCTAGTCACACTCATCACAGATTTGTTCATTTGGTTTTCCCCTACACATTATAAAATAGACTGTGTGGACTATGCAAGGAATTGTGTAGTTATGGACGCGTACGTAATTATAAAAATTCAGTGCACGGAAACCCAGTAAAACTTATTATGTGTAAGAACCGATAGCGACCACAATAACAAAATGTGAACGATGTAATGGATGTACGGTGAACGCACCAATAACGCTTAATAGACTATTATATAAGTGTCCCTCCTACATTGTAAGCATGATGTTATTTAAAGTTACTAGAAGTTCAAGAACTCTAACCAGTGTAGTTCGATCTTTTCAACTTCATGTTTTAAACTCTCACAAGTTTCCTCTAAATAAAATTTCGGGACGAAATTTCCTAAAGTAGGGGAGACTTTGACACCTGTGCCTCCACGGCCATCAAACAAATACTGTATCAATGAAATATTGTATTTAATACTTGGGATTTGTATAAATATGTGTATCCTTTGCACATATCAATTCTTGTTCGATTTCAAGCTTTAAATCGCTTTCTGGAAGGTTATACGCGCACTGATGCGTAAATATAACCCGTTTAATGCAACGAACACTCCGTAATAGTGAAATAGGCTTAACATACCTTAAATCATCTTTACAAAACTTAGAAATAAGTTTTGAAGGCTTTGGTATGGCAAAATCGAGTTAATTCGCCTACAGGGACTAAATTTGACAAACTGCGAAAGTATGCCAATTTGAACTGTAACAGACATTCCGGAACATGACCATAAGTTAAACACACCTTAAATATCCTTTATATAGCTTAGAAATAGGCTTTGAGGGGTTCGGTGTGCTAAAATAAACTTTTGGCTCATTCAGGGACTAAAAGTGTCAAAAAGTGCATAAGTTTGCACTTTCGCGCATAACTTACGTTTTGAATACATCCGGACATCCAAAAATTTATGTAAGCACTAAAATATTTTATTTTAGTGTTTGGCATAAGAAAAATCCATTTGTCACGCAATTTGGATCGTTTTTCGCGCTTATGCGCATTCCGTCGTAATTAAGCGAACATCGCGATTGTACGGCCAAACGAACCGACATCCGAGATATTTTTTAGCACATTTTAAGTTCCCTATACTTTAACTTCATTTTAGAGCTTTGAAATGGGGTTAACAGGGCTTAAACGTGTCAAAAGTGCATCAAATAGCAAGTTTGGAGCTTCAGGGGCCTGTTCTGCCATTTTTGAAAGTATCAGACCTGCAAGGTCCTTGCGCACCGCAAGGTTCTAAGTCTTACGGTGCGCAAGTAGGGGCCAGATGCAGAAACTCGTTTTTGACTGCTGTTATCAGCTCTTATGCACTCCAAAGGCCAATGCCACATGTCAATCCCTGATGTTGGGGGCCATTTTGAGTTACCACAAGTTTGCAACAAGTGTATGGATGTGATCAAAGCTCGATATTCGAGAAACGATCCTAACGGTGGTCCATTTACTAAAAATACCCACCTCAATTCCTTGCAAAAACCCACAAATCTGATCTAAGAAGCTCTAAGTTGAAGCCATTTGCTTCATACCTGAACTACTTGGATCGAGATTAGCTTGAGGGGACCCTTTGTAAGTGTTCTTTCTGTCACACCCCGAATTTCCACGTATCACCGGTGGGCCCGGTGGGGAGTATCGTGACGTAGTTGACATCATCATAGTCAAACAACACAATATATAAATGCACAGCGGAAGCAAAAGATAAATATATTACAATCCGATATAAAGTAACATCAAAGTATTACAACGGAATGTAAAAGATCCACAGGCGGATCAAAAGATAAAAAGAAACTTTATTCAACAGACTTTAAGGCATCCAAGCTTGCGAGACTTATTGAGGACGCTAGAAGACAGCCAGCCTAGTACGAGTAGTACCTGCACTTAACCTTTTGGAAAATACGTCAGTTTACACTGGTAAATACAATTTAACTGACTCATTTTGAAAAGGTTTGAAAATTGATTTGAATGCTCGTGGCACAAAACATTTTTATAACTTGGAATAATTATGTGAATATAATCTTGTAAGGGAATTACATGTTACTTATGCATTCAGTAGCCCGATCCGTAGACCGGGTTAAAGATTAATAGACACACCACATTATTTGGTTCGGCACTGACAGGTGTACGCCTACACCCCGTGCTTAGGTCGTGGCCATCTCGTAAGATGATGCCAAGGATATCCGGGACATGGTCATTAACCCCCCCCCCCCCAAAGGCTTTAAGCAAACAAAACACATTCAAAACATAGCATTTCAAGGATTTAACCACTATTCGATTAAAGATTCAATGCCGGACCAAGCGGTATTTTATATACCGTACCCCAAGCCCGTATAAGGGAAAATAAGTTAAAAGTATTTACCTTTGTAAGTATAAATCACAATTAGCGAGTGAAGGTAGCTTTTACTGGTTCTTCTATTCTGGAACAAAGGTTTATAATAACCTATTAGATTTCTAACGGGTCTTTATTTAAGCCTAAGCTTAGACCGGTTAGCTTTTAAGGACGATACGGTTCAAACGCACGATTAAGCGAAGACCGGATAGAATGTGATTTAGACCCGACAAGTTTGAATACTTGTATAATATGGGTATACTAAATACATTCTGGATTTTGAGACAAAGATGATAAGGTTTGACCCGTTTCGGTCAATTTATGCAAACTAGTTACATAAACCGAACCAAGCATGAAAAGGGCATCACGGGTAACCATAAGAGTCATATGCAAGTTCCCTGAGTTAATATGCCTTAAACATGTTGTGATATCAGTAAGGTATCTTCTATTATGCCCAAAACGGATTTAAACACAAATTATGCCTCATAAGGGCATTTTGGTCATTTAAAAGATTATAAAAGAGTTTAATTAGTAATCTGAGTTACAGGTCTGATTTATACAGTAAATACACTTAATTTAATAAGTTATAACAGTAGGGTATGACCTATATGTGAAACTTATCATTTAAAACCAAACTATGCACCTTAGGGGTATTTTGGTAATTTCACAAAGGCTAAAAAAAGGTCAAAACTGGGATTCTGAGTTTAACAACTTTTACTTACTGTTATTATATAAAAATATACTAAAAATATCAGTAGGCATCAACCTTATATGTTTAATATAGTTTTAGTACATCTATGCGTTAAAAACGCTTAAAAAGGCGATTTGGAGTCATTTCCGGGTTTTTAAAGGAAAGTTGATGTTTTTATAATTCCAGAAGGCTCAAAATATTTTATTTAACAAATAAAATCAGTAGAAAAAGGTTTGGGGTCAAAAGGATTTGTAAAACTCATTTTATGGCTTAAAAGGGTAAAATCGGTATTTACCGAATTAAACTTAGAGACCTATGTTATGCTCAGCCAAAAATTTAATAAAAATCTTCAAAAATCCCAAAATATTATTTTATATCAGTAGGTAAAAATTTTGGTATCAAAAATCGGGTTTAGATAGGATATACGCTAATTATGCCGTTTAATTAATAAAAAGCTTTTCATTTACGCTAATGAGCATAACTCCTAATCTAGACCTCAAATTGATGTCAAATTTTAGGGACAAGTTTATATATCATTAATAAATATTATTGTCCTCTCACATTTTCAAATTTATCGTTTTAGGGTCAAAAGGGCATGACGGTCAACATTTAGGCATTTAACAGAAACATGTAATTAATCGGATAACTAAGGATCCAAGTTGTATAACCTCAGAGGGTTACACTAACTTATAACCTGGTCCTAAAGGAATCCTAAGGCATATCTAAACTAAACCAAATCGGGTCAGAACTGAAAGTCAAAGCAAAAGTCAACTTTTGCGACTTTCGGTTCCGAACCGAGCCCATACTTAGAATTGTCGGGTTGAACATGCTTAGACATGTCCAACTGATATTTACCAAGTTATTAAAGTGACAAAACTGATTTTATGACTTTTATGTTAATAGTTATGAATTTTATTTAAAACTAACCCGTTTGACTTTTATTTGACCCGACAATTAAACAAAGTAAACGTGGTAATTAGTAGGCGCCCTTTTAAGGGTTAATCACCTACCTAATTACGGTCACGTAGCTGTGTTCGTTATGAACAATGGTTCAACCGCTTAAAAGTCAAGGCGTTCACCGATAACGCTTGACTTTTCGGTTTAAACGCTAAATAAATAAACTAAGCATGAAGGGATTACTTACAAGGGTCCAAAGGACTCAAGGAGGTTCTCAAAAAGAGTTCAAGATCCTCACAATTCAGAGAGTGTATCAGATTTGAAGGAGATGTGTGAATAAAACAAATGAACTCATCTCCTATTTATAGTTTTCGGGACCTCACGAGATCGCGACAAGTGTCGGGGAGTTAAGATCAGATCATGACAAGTGTAGACCGGTTTTAACATACTATGTGCAGCCCCTAGTATCGAATTTGGGGGTATTGGAAACCATCTAGAACAATTTCCAGCAAGAAACAGGCTGTTACCAGCTGTTTTTGTATCTGATCAGGCCACGCGGCCCGCGTAGATAACTCAGCAGGCTTACGCGGCCCGCCTGCATGTCCCAGGTCAGCAAAACAACTTTCTGAATTTACAGAATCAGTCCCTGTGAGCATATAAGGTTATTTTAAGCACGTTCAAGGCCCGTTAACCTCATTTTAAGGCTCCACTAGGAGGATTAAACATAGAGGACATGAAACATGTTCAAAAACATGTCGGATGTCGGTTCGTTTGGCCGTACGGTCACGTTGTGCGTCTAATTACGACGAAACACGAACGGACGCTAAAAACGATCCAAATTACGCGACGAATGGAATTTTATCAAGGCGATCACTAAAATAAAATATTTTAGTGCTTACATAAATTTTTGGGTGTCCGGGGATATACAGAATGCGAGATATGCGCAGAAGTGCAAACTTGTGGACTTTTTGACACTTTTAGTCCCTGCATGACATAAAAGTTTATTTTCGCGAACCAACACCTCTAAACCTATATCTAAGCTATATAAAGGATAAATAGGGTATGTTAAACTTATGGACATATTCCAGAAGGTCCGTTACCATACGATTCGACCTCCTTTTACAGTTTGACGTAATTAGTCCCTTAATTGCGCAAAGTAGCGCGAAATGCCGTTTAATGATATCTAAGCCTTCCATGGCCCATAATAATCATTACCAAGAATATATTTAAATATTACTACGCTCCCGTTTTCTTAAATGGTCACCGAATGGCGTAGATTCAAAAGTTGACGCTTTAGGTCCCTCTATTGCGCAAACTTGCGCATTTCATCATTTAATAGTATTGAAGCCTCATCTAATCCATATTGCAAGTATTTTTAATCATCACGATGCTTCGGGTTCTCTATAAGGTCATTCAGAGGTATAATTAAACATATTGACACTTCTAGTCCCTCTAACTTGCAAAGTTGCACGTAACTTTACTCATAGGCATAAAAACCTTAAACGACCAATGTTTGGCATTCCTGAGAGTATAATCAAATATCATGAAGCTCCCGGTTTGTTAAATGGTCACTCAGAGGTAAGAATTAACATGTTGACGCTTTCAACCCCTTTATTGCGCAAACTTTCAATTAATTTCGCAAACGGCTACACTTATTCATCAAGTGGCACATTTGTGAACATAAACATCGTAAGAAACTTATTTTTAGGTATGTTACACTTCCATTCCTTTCATAATCAAAGTTTTCGATTTTTCAAAAAATTAGTCCCTAAATTTCAGTGTCTGACTTCATTAGGGTTTATTACACGTGTCAATACATCATTGGACGTGATTTTACGAGGTGTTACACTTTCGTTCTTTCATTCGTTTTAGCGTTAAAGTCAAACTTTGTTTGACTTTCTGCATTGACCAGTTTATGGTCAATGCGAAGTTCGTTTGAACTTCATAACGTGAGCGTGATCACGATGGTTATAGTCCCTAGTGACTATACCTACTGATTACCACGTTATCTAGGCTCAGTGACGAGTCGTAGTTTCGGCCAAAATGCGTGTTATTGCGTATTTTGTAACCAAACTACTTTTAGGTATCAAAAGCGTTTGTTTTGATATCTTTTGTTGAACCTTATTCCTTAACAAGAACTTAGGAGGGTTGTTACTTTCATAAATCCTTGATTTTTCTGCCGAATACTGGCATCTTACTGATGATTTATGGGTTTGTTTGATCTTACTCGTCAAGGCAACTTTCAGATCCTGATAATTGGACTTACCAATCTTCTGTCTACTAATAGATGTTTAACATTCCATCTATACAAGGTCTCCAAAAGAGCAGCCTTGATACTTATATATCAACTATTATAGAAAAGCTTAATTTAAGATGAGATGGTTATTCCAACCATTGCTTAAAACTAATCTTAAGGAATTAGTTGATCCTTGCCGTTAGTCGAACAAATCGACGATCCTGGGCAGCTGATGGCAATTCTTAATTGTTGCCTAATTTGGGTTGCGGTAATCAATGTATAAGCAAAATGAACCGTCTTTCTTAATTAACAATACCGAATTCTTAGAATATAGGGTTAGGCTATATGAATTCTTTATTTTAAAACTTACTTAATCAGGGTTTTGATTATTCCATAATTGGTGTAAGCCGCCTTGGGGATTTCATAACAACGCGGCCCTAAGTGGGATACAAATCTTAACTCTACTTACCTCTCAGGAGGTAAACAGGGTAATCTTAGGAGATGATAATCAAGATACAAGGAGGTTACAGAGACTTTCCATATCTCAGGCTCCAGTTCATCCATTATTGCTTGTGTCAAATAAATGACACATTTATGTTACGAGTCCATGAATTTCTTACTTGAAGACCTTTACTTGGACAATTCCATTCTGGATATCTTCTTTGAATACCATTAGTTGACTTTAGTAGCGTATGACCATCGGAATATCTTTGTGGTCCCATGCATTAAACCTCCATACTGATCAGGCATGGAAGCAATCTATGGAACATATTAAGATACACCTATCCTCATATGGCGCTTTTATCATACCATCTGGTATTCGTAATCGATAGAGATTAAGGAGATATCAACCATATATGCTGACGCACTTCTTCTAGAGAGAGGATACTTATAAAACTCTATGATTGAAGGCTTCTGATAGGAACAGAAGAAATGGTTCTTATGATTTCGCCTGTAAGTTTTACCTTACACTTAATATCTGGGGTTCTTTCGGGAAAAATTTCTAAAAGTTTGCTAAGCTTATGGTCTTATGAGAGACTTAGCAGCACCTGAACCCAAACGTAACTCCTAGCAATAAAATCACAATTAGGGATTTATCTGGTGTTATTAATGTGAGCTGCCCCTAATCCTTCATCAGGAGGGTTAAACGCCTCCATTCTTAATCCTTTTAAACTTAGCTGCAAAATCCTTGACAAAATTCTAGGGTAGTCTCAGCTTTGACTGGTTATTTCTTAATCTATGTAACGTGAGTAGCTGAGGTAGATCCATAATGGATTTATAATGAGCAGGCTTTGAAACCTTAATGTGCCCTCTTATTGCCGACGCTAAATCATAATATTTATATAGTGCATTATGCTTAAATTCTAGATTTACCGAATAAGGGCACTATATCAAACTGTTGATGCATATTTTGTGGACACGACTCGGCTCGGTTCAACTCGGCTCAGTTCGACTTGGTTTCGACTTGAAGACACGAAGATCAAGACAAAGCTGCTTGTGTCTGTACTTTGTCTGTAATGTGTCATGATACAAAACGATGTCTTGTGTTTAGAATTGTTTATATGTGCGTTCGATGTAAGTTTGACCAGTCAACCATCCTCCGGTTTGACTTGGTCAAACAGTTAGCACATTGGTTGAAACATGCTGGTGTCGAAGGATGTCATCGAAGGATGGTTTGTATCCTTCGATGACTTCAAAAGATAATGTACGTCGATAGATACATGTGGACCTCGAAGGATATCATCCTTCGAGGTATGTATGGATCTTTCGGTGGATAGTCTGGTCGATAGATGATCCTTCGACCAGATCTCCTTATCCTTCGACCATAGCTGCTTTGTCGGGTATAAATACCCAAGTGTTGTGTTTATTTCAGTAGAACACACAAGGGAGAAAGGAGAGAACACTTAGCAACACTCTGCCGAAATCACACACACACGAGAGAGAGAGTTTATAGAATACTTCTGTAAACATTGAGCTTGTAACCGGACCCTTCATTCGTATTAATACATGTGGTGTTAATCGGTGAACTTTGTGTGTCGTGCTTTTGCGTGTTCTAACTCGGTTTGCATGCTAGCTTGGATTCCGCACTCGCTAGTGTGTCGATATAACAAGGATAAGGTTTGACCTCATCCGCAAGAGGGACCTACAAGTGGTATCAGAGCTTTGGCTCTTTTCCTTGTTAAAACCGAGTGTTTTCGGGTGTGTTTCGAGTTTTAGAAGCTTTTATTTTCTGGATTTTTCTGTTTAAAACTTCTAAAATTTGCATGTTTTGCTGAAAGTTGCTATAAAAACCGGTTTATTCTTCATTTTCACTTTGTTAAAAGTTGGTTTTTATTGAAGTTTCGGCCAAAACTCGTGTTCGGCAGTGTCGGTTTTCTGGAAAATTCAAATTTTCTGGGTTTGTTCTTGGTTGTTCTTCAAATATTCAAGTGTTCTTCAAAACTTTTATGTATTTTGATCTTGTTTGACTATTTTCGAAAGTTGCTTGCATTGGGAAGGTACCCAAATCTGTTTTGGCAGAAAAGAAGGGTCTGAACATACCTTCTGCCGAAAGTTGCGCACCAACCCGTCACCTTTCTCACCAACCTGTCAACTTTGTGTCAGTTGTGTCAGTTGCAGTCGAAGGATATCTTTCGACATCGAAAGATCATCTTACGATCAAGAAAGGCTCGATAGATAATCATCTTTCGACCCATCATTCGAAGTCCGAGACATATCCTTCGATCAAGGAAATCTCTTCGAAAGATACTTAATCGAAAGATAAGGATATATATTCGAAAGATAAGGATCTGTCAAACTGTGAATCTTTCGAATTAGTGAATCTTTCGAAACCATTGTTCGAGACTCAACAGTGATCTTTCGAACACTGTTGATCCTTCGAACAAGTGTCTGTCTTTCGAACCTGTGTGCTTCTTTCGATCCTAATCTGTTTAAGCTTAACAGTTTGTGTTTTTCAGGACTTTCGATCAAGGATCCTTCGGCAGTTTTGATTATCATTCGAAATTTTTAATATAGTTTGTGAAAATTTATTTTTTTTTAAAAAAAATCATTTTTCACTTAATATATTAATTTTTATAAAATGGGAACAAACGGTGAGTGGTGGACGCAATTAACTTCGATTGCACAATCATCAGCTAAACAACCTGAGCCAGAGTTCGACAAAACTGCATGGATGCGAGCTTGTGCCCCATCTCAAGCTGCAATGATAACTGCAAATCAATGGGCATTGGTCACAAATCAAAGCAACAGCATTCAATCTATGATGCAGAACGATAGTGAAACTGGTACAAGCACAAAGCCGCCAAAGTTAAATCACATCAATGATTGGGGATGGTGGAAAGAAAGGCTGAAAACTTATGTTCAGGGGCAAGGTCAAGATCTATGGATGTGCTTCTTCACCGCATTTGACAATGAGTTGGAAATTGCAGGATCTAATCCACAAACTTACAGCACTCTGTCTGAGGAAGATAAGAAGAAAATTGAGTTAGAGAAGAAAGCATTCATGATTCTCACACAAGCTCTTCACAAAGACATTTACCACCAGTTTGTTTACTGCACGACCACTAAAAGCTTGTGGGATATGCTCACGTTACGATGTGAAGGAAATGCTCAATCAAGAAAGATCAAGCAAGATCTACTGAAGAAAGAGTTTGAAGGATTCACATGTATGGAGAATGAGACTTTGGGAGAGTTATCTACAAGGTTCCATCACTTGATGAGTGAGATGTTTGCTTTTAAAGTCAATGCCACTCCACAAGAAATAGTGAAGAGATTTGCTGATAGCTTACCAGCAAAGTGGAGCAGTTACCTTGAAATTCTCAAAGAAACTGGTGTTTTAGACACAATCACCATTTATGATTTAATTCAAAAATTGGAGAACAAGGATGTGGAAGAAAAGCTTAAGGCAAAAAGAACTCTAACTCCTCAAAGTCCAGAAATGTACTTTGGGATTGCAGGAGGCATCAGTGGAGAAAAACCAGCTTCTCAACACGCGAAGCTTCAAACAGCTTTCGTCTCAAACACTGGACCATCAACAACAGAACAGTTTGATCCTTCAGCATACTTGATGTATCCAAGACCAGATGTGAAACCGACAGCTCAGCAACAACAACCGCAACAGCAAGGGTTCTATGGAAGCTCTTCAAACGTTCAAGCCACTTCCAATCCAAACACAGTCAGATTAGACACTTCCAACTTTTCCAAAGTCAGTGTCGAAATAGCCAAGGAGCATATGGAGATGTTGAATACCTTGGTTAGTGCTTACTGTGGATTGATCGCAGGTCAGATTGGGAATATCAATCTAACCAATGAAGATTATCAGCAAGTGGATAGAGAAGAGTTTGAAATGATGGATATCAAATGGGCTCTTGCTAGTGCAATTCGAAGAGCGAAGGAGTTTATGGAAAGGACGGGGAGAACCAACTTGGAAAACAAGAAAGACACCAAGTATGGGTTCGACAAGCAAGCTGTCAAGTGCTTTAACTGTGGCGAACGGGGTCATTTCAAACGGGAATGCACAAGACCAGCTCAGCATGGAAATCAAAATCCGTTCAGAAACCAAGGCAACCAGCAGAACCAGAACGGGAACAATGTTCGTACGTTGATGCCTGTCAATAACCAAGGCCAAGCAGGGTCATCAAATGCCAACCGGGGGCTGGTGGTTCAAATAGATGAAGGTTGTGATTGGTCACTTCAGCTTGGAGAAGGAGGAAATGGTGGAACAGCATGTTTTGCTGAAGTCGTAAAGGACTTAAAGCACTCCAGTGGTGGAGAATCTTCCACCAATGGTGATGCATCCTCTGAAGATGAAAACAGTTCTGGTTATAGTGGAAGCTCAGATGAAGAATCTTCCACTTCAGGCAATGATCATGTGGACGAGCCACCAAGTGCGTCAGTCGATGCAAATATTGATGAGCTTTTGGAAGAAGCTGCAGCAGGAACTGAAAGAAGATCTAATTTGGTGGATCAAGCTGCTTACACTTCGTCTTCTCTCCATTCAGCCTTTATGGCTAATGTCGACAGTTCATCAGGCCAGGTATGTGTCGACGAACCCACTGTAGTTAGCTGTGAAAAGTGTGATGCTTTAAATGTTAAATATGCTGAACAGGAAAGTAAATTTGAAATCACACACAAACACAATCAAGAATTGATTGTTGATCTTTCTAAAGCAACTGAAGCTAACTTGTTTTTAACCAGAAATGAAAAGGAGTTTAAAGCAACAATTGCGTCATTAAAACATGATGTTTCTGAATTACAAAGGGCTGTTTTGAGAAAACAACATGTTAACAATGATTTAATTGACACAATTGAAAAACAAATGGTAGAGTTAGCAACAGCTAGATGTGAATGTGAGACAATTAAGCAGAAATTGGAAAGCTATTCCAATTCCCGCTATGTTTTGGATCACATTATTGATGTTCAGAAGAAAAAGGGGGATAGGAAGTGTAATGGATTCAAATCATGTCCTCCCCCAATGAATCACAATTACTCCAAAATGTCTGATGACGAGGATATGCCCCGTTTTGAACCTACAGTGCCACTCAATCTAGATGATTTTGCAGCAGGCCTCGGGTTCACAACTGGTACATCATCCTCAGGTCAATCAGAATCTGAGTCTGAGACCGTGACAGATTCATCATGTGTTAAGGAACAGAGTCCTCCCACTGTTGAGGATACTGATTCTTCGGATGATGAATCTGATCCTTCGGATGATGAGTCTGTAGAGATTGTGAAACAACAGTCTAACTCGGTTACAACAGATATTCCAATCGAGAATCACATCTTGTGTGATCCACCAGTGGAACCGAGCAAGACTGAAATGTCAAAAGGAATGGAGTCCCTTGTTTTTAGTTGTGAAGGGAATAACTTGTTGTATACGCTCAAAGGAGATGACAAAATTTACTCTAACAAAGATTTTCCAATTAAAAATGTAAATCAAGATTTAATTGAGCAAATTTTTGAAGGATGTATTGATAAGTTTTTGGGGAACAAAAGTGGCAATGTTACCGTCACTCAATGTGATCCAATTCCGTGTGAACAAATTAGAAAACAATACGGAAACCAAAAACCACAAACTGAGCGAAAACAACAAGTCAATTCTGGAAAGGGTAAGGGACAGGGAAAGAAAGCTCAGAACAAGAATGTTCAAGCACCTAAAGTTCATCAGCAAAAGGTGCAAAACAAAAGAGCTCCCGTTAAGAAAAGAGAACCGAGAGTGAACTTTGTTGGATCCAAGGGTACAGATAAACTGGAAACATTTCAGGATAAATCTAACGTTGATTTTGTAAAACAAGTTAGAATTTTAAAACGAAATGATCAGAATAATTACACCCAACACTCCAACGGATGTGATTTAGGTCCAAGTACATCTAGATCACAAAGTTCATTGTCTGGTTCTCAGTCTGGTCATCAACATGTTTCTCCGAGGTTTGTAGAGCGGAGAATGTGTTTTGAGTGTGGCACAATTGGGCATATTGTAAGATACTGCCCATATCTGCAAAAGTTGAAGGCTCCCCAAGAAACCAATTACCAAAAACGACCTGTTTTCCCAAAACAAGACCCACGTGTCTTGAAAGAAAAGGAAAAGAAGTTAAAACAAAAGGATCAAAAGGTAATTGAGAAGGCCTTAAAATCAGAGGTTAAAGAAGAAAAACCTGTTCAAACAAAACCTAAAACGGTAAAACCAGTAAATGCAAAAACAAATTCAAATACTGGTAAAGAACAAACTGTTTGGAAACAAAAACAGGTAATTGAATCAGGGGGAGCACCGCAGGTTCTGTTTCCTAATCATCAAGTGATTGAAATCACTTTCCTTGATGATCAAGGACGACCCAAGTCCACAAAGGCTTGGGTCCCCCTCTCCGTCTAATCTTTGAATGAGTGTGTAGGATATTCCAGGAGGAACTTTCGATAGTCGTAAGATTATTGAGAGTGGAGTGTCCATGCACAAAATAGGCGACAGAAGAAATTGTTGCCTTTGATGGAGAGAAAAAGGAAAGAGAAAAGAAGTGTCTGTTGAAAGAGTTTGAAAAGCTTCGACAAAAATGCAAAGCCTTTTACAATCAAGCTTTGATCGGGTCCCCAGGGTAGATTCAAATCAAAATGTACGCACCTGCAGCACGTTTGAAGTTCAAAATCAACAAGATGAACGTGCAGTGTACATTTCTTCGCGGTGTGATTGAAGAAAAGGTGTTTGTTGATCAAACCAACCGGGTGTGCGGATGCCTTGGCATGGGTTGAACAACCGCACACTAATTCTGAAAGAGAAAGACAAAAACCTTCGCTGGTGAAATGTTGAAGACCAGCCGGACCCGAGGGTTTATGATCTTGTTGCTGTCAAGGGACTTCTTAGTAGCTACAAAGAATCGACTTTGAAATCCACACCGGGTGGATATCCAGTTTGGGAGAGCACTCAGATTCCTTGCAATGCACGAAGCAGTTGCAGGATACGGTTTTAAAATTTCTAATCTCTCCTTTACTTGTCGATATTTAAGCTGCTTTGTGATTTGTTTTTATCTCGTACAGCACTCTTTGGCCAGACAATGTTGTCATGGTCCGCACCGCTTACCGACGTGCCAACTCATTTTTCCAAAATTTGAGAAATCTTTTCAGATTAAAAATTAATTTTGGTAAACGGCATTGAGGTGAAACATGAGTTAACCAACATCGGGAAATCGTTTTTGTAAATATCTTTGTGTTTTTAAAACTTATCTTAGTTTGTTGATTTTAGGGGGAGTAAATCCAAATTTGAAAAACCAAAAACATTGAAAAATTTCAAAAGCACAAAAACAATAGAAAAACAAAAATGAGTTTCCTGGCGAGAAAAAGAGAAAATGATAGTACATCAGTGGTCTGTCTAAACCTCTTTAAACCTTAAATGAAAAACGATAAGCAGCTCTATATAAGATGTATCGGTAGGCTCACAATCATTTTAAAGTGTGCAGGGTGATATAAACTTAAATCGACTGAAGACTGGGTGGGAACCATTCATTGGCATATGGTCTTGGTACCGAAATTTCGTTTGAGAGATTGCCGAGGTTCTGAAATATTCGGTCTTTATGCTGCTTATCATCTGGGTATCATGGTTGTTTCTATAAAGGACGAAGTCTAAGATCTTCCATGATACTATACATACGTGTACATATTGCATTCGACCTCAATAAGTGATAAACAATCACATGTCCCACAAAATAAGTGATAATATATCACAGATTCTTTCCGGGAGTCAAGTTCGTCTCTCTGCTGTACGAAAGTACTGACCTGTTCACGGACTTGCTCCTGTGCCCTCATGCATCGAAAATCAAGTTCCTCATCAATAAGTGATTATATCACATAGGGCTTGTTTTCAATCAAAATAAGTGAGTTTCTCACATCATATACGGTCAAACAGATGATAATCGGTATACTCACCGGTAAGATGAACCCTCGTGCATACCTTGATACGGGAATGTGTCGTGATGTGGATGAACACCGGTCGGTAAGTATAAATAATACCTTAACGTATCCCCTCACCATGATTACAAATGATAAGTTGAGCTTAAGTGGACAACAATACCGATAATCGTTATAGGATGCTTATCTAAATGTTAACTAATTGAACAAAGAGAGCGTTTTGACATGACCGTACACTGATATGATTCTCTTACCCTCGAAACTCGCAAAAAGAATGTCTGTAGATATTTATTTACTGCTTTTCGTTTCTGCATCTTTGTATATATTTATTTATTGCTTTCCGTCTTTACATTTGATTTATTGAAAAATTCCAAAAAGATTTTAGGTGTGTTTTAATATAAACTTTATAAAATCCAAAAAGATTTTCCTTCTAGTTTATTTTTGATTGACTGATGTTGGAACTCGAGTCTATCCTACCCAAAATCCTGATCGTAAGCCGGAAAACAAGTGCATCTTCATAAACAGTCGAAGTTAACAAGTTTTGAAAGTTAAAGGATTAAAATTGAATATTTTTCTAAACTTTCAAAATGTTGTCGGTTGGTGTTTGATTGAGATTTGATCTCATCTGTGTCATTTGTTTAAATGTTAACTATATTCCAAGCGGTTGTTCTCATTATGCGCTTAGCTTTCTTGCATGTGCAGATGCTAAAGGCGAGGAGAACATGGTCGATGACAAGCTTCGGAATAAAGACACGAAGTGGAGGCACTCAAGTGATGAAAATGTTCGAGTTGCCGCTGTCCCTTCATCAACACCACAAGGATCTGAAGAATTGACAAGTCAAAAGATTCACGAGCATGACTCAATGGAGAGTTCAATCTAAGGGGGAGTTTATTGACACTCTACCTAATCAAAAAGGGAAGTTTGTTGATACACTTTCTACTTACGACACGTGAAGACTTTGAAGATCCTCCGACGTGGAAGACATCGAAGTTGAATCTCACGAATAGCGTTGAACCTCACGAGTAGCGTCCAAGGGGGAGTTTGTTGATGCATATTTTGTGGACACGACTCGGCTCGGTTCAACTCGGCTCAGTTCGACTTGGTTTCGACTTGAAGACACGAAGATCAAGACAAAGCTGCTTGTGTCTGTACTTTGTCTGTAATGTGTCATGATACAAAACGATGTCTTGTGTTTAGAATTGTTTATATGTGCGTTCGATGTAAGTTTGACCAGTCAACCATCCTCCGGTTTGACTTGGTCAAACAGTTAGCACATTGGTTGAAACATGCTGGTGTCGAAGGATGTCATCGAAGGATGGTTTGTATCCTTCGATGACATCAAAAGATAATGTACGTCGATAGATACATGTGGACCTCGAAGGATATCATCCTTCGAGGTATGTATGGATCTTTCGGTGGATAGTCTGGTCGATAGATGATCCTTCGACCAGATCTCCTTATCCTTCGACCATAGCTGCTTTGTCGGGTATAAATACCCAAGTGTTGTGTTTATTTCAGTAGAACACACAAGGGAGAAAGGAGAGAACACTTAGCAACACTCTGCCGAAATCACACACACACGAGAGAGAGAGTTTATAGAATACTTCTGTAAACATTGAGCTTGTAACCGGACCCTTCATTCGTATTAATACATGTGGTGTTAATCGGTGAACTTTGTGTGTCGTGCTTTTGCGTGTTCTAACTCGGTTTGCATGCTAGCTTGGATTCCGCACTCGCTAGTGTGTCGATATAACAAGGATAAGGTTTGACCTCATCCGCAAGAGGGACCTACACAAACAATGAGCCAAGGTTTGCAACACACTGCCGATAGTTTATAGCTCTTATGGGGGGAGTCGCAATATTCTTATTCCATCTTTTTCCATTTCGTGAAGCGACTAATAGGTTTTTCTAATAAGGTCCTTAAAATTTGGACCATCCCATAATGTATAAGAGGATCTTTCTTGTGAACTCCATTAATGTCCTTACTAATCAATGGTATTGCCATCGAATGACTGTGACGCAAACCTCACCGTGTCCTTTCCAGCATAACTGTTGACATACCTAATGATTTCTATTTCATTTAACAATTCCCTGCAATCGATGGTCCCTTTTTACTATTGAAGTCTCTTGACTTCTAAGAGATGAGGTACTTTTAAGTAAAACCTAAAAAGAATGGGCTCCTTGCCACATATGATTTTATTTGGGTTATTCTTCGCATATGGAGTATGAATAAAGCTCCTATCATGAGTAGCGACATGTGTTTTAGAGCAAACAACATTTGGCTTCTTGAATCTCCTCATGTCTTTTCTCATAACCTTTCTAACAACTGCGTTAACTTCAGTTTTGGAGATTAATTCCATTAATATTGAGGTTCACACTTGATGCACCATTAATATTTGTCGCATTTCTAGCATCACGACTGTTGTTTGTTTCTTCTGAGTTTTCCATACTCGAAGTTTTGTTGTTAAATACCAATTTCAACAAGTACTTAGGTGACCCATACCTAGTGCCTTCTTGAATTGTCAAAGGCTCCCCATAAGGAGTTTTGATAACTACTTGCTTCTTATCATCCACAATATGGGCTTGGTTACCAGACAACCAATCCATTCCTATCTCGATATCGAGTCCCTTATTATATAAATGGAAACAAGGACAGCAGAAAAGAATGATTCCTAAAACATCCATCTAATATTGTTGAAGCAGTCTCTGAGGTACTATCGGTCAATTTTACTTTACATTCAACGCTTAGAGTTTTAGCAGACAGATTTAATGATTTACAAAATCTATTGTCTACGAAGGACTTATCTGAACCTGAATCAATTAATACTCTAGCATGAGCGTTATTGATAAAGAAAGTACCTGTTGTGACATTGTCATCCTGAATAGTCTCTTGTGCATCCACTTGGGAGCTTCCATCTTTGGTCTTCTTAGACTCCTCAGGCTTCTTGGTTTTATTTGGGCAATTTGTCTTTATGTGCCCTATTTCATTGCAACCATAGCAGGTTGCGTCCTTTATGTCTTGGCACTCCAAGGTCTTGTGCCATTTCTTGTTACAAATCCCACAAGGCCTAGCTTGTGACTCCAAAGTGCATTTCCCTTTAGTTGCCTTCTTTGGGCAGCGGTTATTTATGTGCCCCTTCTCGCCACAATCATAGCATGTGGCGTCCTTCAAGTCCTTGCACTCATGGGTCTTGTGATCCATCTCCTTGTAGATGACACATCCCCCGGTCTGCTCATAGAAACATTTTCCGAAGTTCTTCTTCTTGCAGGTTTTACATTTGGGTTTTGCCTCCTTTGGCTTGGACTGGTTATAGTTTGAACCGGTCTTACCCTTTTTGTAATCTTTATTTGGGGTATTATCGCACTTTCGCTTATGATCTTTTAATACACGTTCCACGGCTTTGTTTACGGCTGTATCCAACATAGCCTGTAACTCGGTGCCCGTTAAGTTCAATCTTGCACTATCATTCTGATCAACTGGATGATTGTGAGCTTCAGATGAGCCAGCCATGGTGAAGCTTTGTAGGCTACAAACCAAGTAGTAATAATTGGTTTAATTATATGGTGAATTATCGAATTTGATGAATAAATAGCCATGGTGTAATTAACCATATAGGCCAATAGATAGTATTTAATTTATTTGATTATGTTTTGCCTAAGTTTTTACATAAACCATCTTTGGCATTTAAACGGAATATAATCCTTCATATTTACTAGACATGGGACATAAGTCACGACTGTCAATGTCATACTGACATCTTATATAGCACAACGGCTTGTTCCAAAGGACTTTTCTATGGCACAGATGCCTTGTCACTAGGGAAATTTTAAAACATAATCAATGATTCCTTTGGATCGGAAAATTTCATAGTTCATTGCCTTGACAAGAAGTTATGAAATAAAACTATCTTTTTCATGTATACATCTTTGCCCGTAGGTATACATCCCAGATGGATGTTTAGATGTGTACATCATGTTCGACGTTTATTAGCCATGATTCCTATTGGTCATTTAGGCTAAATAAGGGGTTTGGAAGTTCCTAATATAAAGACGACAAGCGTGATTTTATCGCATTACTGTTGTCGGGAGTGTTAACACGTTTTTAAGTGTTAATAAGGATCTGAATCTCTTTTAAACAGGTTTTACCATCTTAGCTAGGTCTTCAATGACATTCAAGCTAGGTCAAACCTTTTAAGATTATCTTTTAATATTTATACTGGCAGGAAATGGATAAAATGATAGAGGATGGAGCTTGGATGATTAGAAATATTCCGATAATTTTGAAGGAGTGGTCAGCCTCTATCAAGTTGGAAAAGGAAGATATAAAAGCTATCCCAGTTTGGGTCAAGATGCATGATGTACCGTTAGCGGCATATACCGAGGATGGTCTTAGTTTGCTTGCTTCTAAGATAGGGGTGCCTAAGATGCTAGATTCGTACACTGCTACGATGTGTGCTGAGTCTTGGGGACGAAGCAGTTATGCTAGAGCTCTCATTGAAATTCAGTTGGGGGCTGAGTTGAAGAGGAGTGTTACTGTTGCAATCCCATCTTTAGATGGTAATGGTCATTCAAAGGTGGAGGTAAAAATCGAATATGATTGGGAGCCTTTAAGGTGCTCATCCTGTTGCGTGTTTGGTCATGAAGATAGCTCGTGCCCAAAGAACCCTCAGGTTGTTTCGAGTGAGGATTCTGGGAAGAAAATTGATGATTTTCAGGTTGTGGGTGCCAAGAAGAAGAAAGCTACTAGCCAAGGTCTTCATATGAAAAATCAGAAACCTAAGGTAGTGTATAGACCTGTTGTAAACCCTAAACCAAATTCGTCCTTGAGGAAGCCGATGAATAATCAGGTATCAACATCAAACCCCTTTGATACCCTTAAGGACGATGATGGTGATCAGGGAGGTAGTACGGTGGGTCGTATAGAGAAGAAGGCCAAGCAGTCTAATGACAAGCAGGATTCAGATGAGGAGGAGGTCGTTGAAGTCTACAATGAAACTAATGAATTTATGACTTCGGGAACACATCCTTCATCTTCTAGAGCTCGGGCAAGCAACTCCTCCATAAAGGGTTCCAATGGCTAGACATGTAGTGATTCGAGTCAAGGGGTTGCCAGTTTGTGGCAATTTCATCTTTGATGATGGAGGTTGAGTCGGTTTTTGGTTTTTTCGTATTTTTTGCCTACTTTGTTTTCATGATGTAATGTAGGCTAGGTTATGGGTTGTCTTAGAATGTTTGGTTTGTTTTTTTTTTTGTTTACATATACGGGGCATGTCCTGTATATGAATTAGTGTGGAACTCATCCTCACTACTTGTACTTTTTTGGGATTGTTTTTAATAGAATCACCGGGGTAACCCTTTACCCAAAAAAAAAGAAAGGATTGATATTTATTTTTATTCAGGATTTTTATCATAATTATCCTGGATTTTAATTAAAATATAACTATAGCACAAAAAGTCAAGTCACAAGGGCAACTTTAAATTATAAACCATGATTTTGTAGAATCAGGGTATTTAGGCTTGAACGTGTTCACGCCTTTTCTTGACAGGGAGTTGTAGGCTACGACTGTCTCTAGTCTCAGAGGACGTTAATTATAGCCCGTAGGCATTATATCCCTAATGGATGTTTAAATCATAAAATAAGAAAGGATTTCGGGAGAATCCAGTATAAGGATGATTTATGTGACTTTATCGAACCACGTCTGCCAGAAAAGTTAATATGTTACAGATGTTAACAAGGATGTGAATCTCTTGAATAGGTCCTACCATCTTGGCCTCGTCATATAGGCTAGGTTTACCTTTAAGATTCCTTTTTAATAATTAACGCGGAATAATCCTAACTCGGGAATTTAATAAGGATCTGAACCTAAATTGAGGAACTGCCATCTTGGCCGGGTCTCAATAATGACACGAGGCTAGGTCTTGTCCTTTTTAGATTTTGCCATTTTATTATAATGGTAGATCTTATAACAGAAATGTTATTTTAATTTATTTCATATATTATATTCATATATAATGATATAAATGAAATTTAGATAAAACATCCCAATGGTTTTAGAAGAGGTATAGAATTGCCCTAAGCGGGACTTGAATGAAATGATGTTGTCCATGAAGGGGCTGAAGGATAAGTATGCCCTTATAAGGACTTACTAAGGAAACAAACTTCAGCAAAAGGAGTTTCTTCTTCATTTTAGTTCTGAATGTCTTCTCCTTGGTTGTACATTAATCCTAGTCGCAATACGAAGCTTGGCCTTTCCTAGGCTTCAAATGGGGAGAATTTCCATCACAGCTTCTTGCTTGGCGACATATTTAAAAATATAATTGAAGGTAATAATCCTCCGAATAGGGACGAGAGTATTCCTATGTTAAGTCTAGACTCAGAAGGTCAAAGAATGTGCTATTGTGTCATTGAGATTAAACACAAAAGGCTAGTGTTTAATTCACTCAATGTTGGCTGTGATACCAACCTGTCACACCCCGAATTTCCACGTATCACCGGTGGGCCCGGTGGGGAGTATCGTGACGTAGTTGACATCATCATAGTCAAACAACACAATATATAAATGCACAGCGGAAGCAAAAGATAAATATATTACAATCCGATATAAAGTAACATCAAAGTATTACAACGGAATGTAAAAGATCCACAGGCGGATCAAAAGATAAAAAGAAACTTTATTCAACAGACTTTAAGGCATCCAAGCTTGTGAGACTTATTGAGGACGCTAGAAGACAGCCAGCCTAGTACGAGTAGTACCTGCACTTAACCTTTTGGAAAATACGTCAGTTTACACTGGTAAATACAATTTAACTGACTCATTTTGAAAAGGTTTGAAAATTGATTTGAATGCTCGTGGCACAAAACATTTTATAACTTGGGATAATTATGTGAATATAATCTTGTAAGGGAATTACATGTTACTTATGCGTTCAGTAGCCCGATCCGTAGACCGGGTTAAAGATTAATAGACACACCACATTATTTGGTTCGGCACTGACGGGTGTACGCCTACACCCCGTGCTTAGGTCGTGGCCATCTCGTAAGATGATGCCAAGGATATCTGGGACATGGTCATTAACCCCCCCAAAGGCTTTAAGCAAACAAAACACATTCAAAACGTAGCATTTCAAGGATTTAACCACCATTCGATTAAAGATTCAATGCCGGACCAAGCGATATTTTATATACCGTACCCCAAGCCCGTATAAGGGAAAATAAGTTAAAAGTATTTACCTTTGTAAGTATAAATCACAATTAGCGAGTGAAGGTAGCTTTTACTAGTTCTTCTATTCTGGAACAAAGGTTTATAATAACCTATTAGATTTCTAACGGGTCTTTATTTAAGCCTAAGCTTAGACCGGTTAGCTTTTAAGGACGATACGGTTCAAACGCACGATTAAGCGAAGACCGGATAGAATGTGATTTAGACCCGACAAGTTTGAATACTTGTATAATATGGGTATACTAAATACATTCTGGATTTTGAGACAAAGATGATAAGGTTTGACCCGTTTCGGTCAATTTATGCAAACTAGTTACATAAACCGAACCAAGCATGAAAAGGGCATCACGGGTAACCATAAGAGTCATATGCAAGTTCCCTGAGTTAATATGCCTTAAACATGTTGTGATATCAGTAAGGTATCTTCTATTATGCCCAAAACGGATTTAAACACAAATTATGCCTCATAAGGGCATTTTGGTCATTTAAAAGATTATAAAAGAGTTTAATTAGTAATCTGAGTTACAGGTCTGATTTATACAGTAAATACACTTAATTTAATAAGTTATAACAGTAGGGTATGACCTATATGTGAAACTTATCATTTAAAACCAAACTATGCACCTTAGGGGTATTTTGGTAATTTCACAAAGGCTAAAAAAAGGTCAAAACTGGGATTCTGAGTTTAACAACTTTTACTTACTGTTATTATATAAAAATATACTAAAAATATCAGTAGGTATCAACCTTATATGTTTAATATAGTTTTAGTACATCTATGCGTTAAAAACGCTTAAAAAGGCGATTTGGAGCCATTTCCGGGTTTTTAAAGGAAAGTTGATGTTTTTATAATTCCAGAAGGCTCAAAATATTTTATTTAACAAATAAAATCAGTAGAAAAAGGTTTGGGGTCAAAAGGATTTGTAAAACTCATTTTATGGCTTAAAAGGGTAAAATCGGTATTTACCGAATTAAACTTAGAGACCTATGTTATGCTCAGCCAAAAATTTAATAAAAATCTTCAAAAATCCCAAAATATTATTTTATATCAGTAGGTAAAAATTTTGGTATCAAAAATCGGGTTTAGATAGGATATACGCTAATTATGCCGTTTAATTAATAAAAAGCTTTTCATTTACGCTAATGAGCATAACTCCTAATCTAGACTTCAAATTGATGTCAAATTTTAGGGACAAGTTTATATATCATTAATAAAGATTATTGTCCTCTCACATTTTCAAATTTATCGTTTTAGGGTCAAAAGGGCATGACGGTCAACATTTAGGCATTTAACAGAAACATGTAATTAATCGGATAACTAAGGATCCAAGTTGTATAACCTCAGAGGGTTACACTAACTTATAACCTGGTCCTAAAGGAATCCTAAGGCATATCTAAACTAAACCAAATCGGGTCAGATCTGAAAGTCAAAGCAAAAGTCAACTTTTGCGACTTTCGGTTCCGAACCGAGCCCATACTTAGAATTGTCGGGTTGAACATGCTTAGACATGTCCAACTAATATTTACCAAGTTATTAAAGTGACAAAACTGATTTTATGACTTTTATGTTAATAGTTATGAATTTTATTTAAAACTAACCCGTTTGACTTTTATTTGACCCGACAATTAAACTAAGTAAACGTGGTAATTAGTAGGCGCCCTTTTAAGGGTTAATCACCTACCTAATTACGGTCACGTAGCCGTGTTCGTTATGAACAATGGTTCAACCGCTTAAAAGTCAAGGCGTTCACCGATAACGCTTGACTTTTCGGTTTAAACGCTAAATAAATAAACTAAGCATGAAGGGATTACTTACAAGGGTCCAAAGGACTCAAGGAGGTTCTCAAAAAGAGTTCAAGATCCTCACAATTCAGAGAGTGTATCAGATTTGAAGGAGATGTGTGAATAAAACAAATGAACTCATTCCTATTTATAGTTTTCGGGACCTCACGAGATCGCAACAAGTGTCGGGGAGTTAAGATCAGATCATGACAAGTGTAGACCGGTTTTAACATACTATGTGCAGCCCCTAGTATCGAATTTGGGGGTATTGGAAACCATCTAGAACAATTTCCAGCAAGAAACAGGCTGTTACCAGCTGTTTCTGTATCTGATCAGGCCACGCGGCCCACGTAGATAACTCAGAAGGCTTACGCGGCCCGCCTGCATGTCCCAGGTCAGCAAAACAACTTTCTGAATTTACAGAATCAGTCCCTGTGAGCATATAAGGTTATTTTAAGCACGTTCAAGGCCCGTTAAGCTCATTTTAAGGCTCCACTAGGAGGATTAAACATAGAGGACATGAAACATGTTCAAAAACATGTCGGATGTCGGTTCGTTTGGCCGTACGGTCACGTTGTGCGTCTAATTACGACGAAACACGAACGGATGCTAAAAACGATCCAAATTACGCGACGAATGGAATTTTATCAAGGAGATCACTAAAATAAAATATTTTAGTGCTTACATAAATTTTTGGGTGTCCGGGGATATACAGAATGCGAGATATGCGCAGAAGTGCAAACTTGTGCACTTTTTGACACTTTTAGTCCCTGCATGACATAAAAGTTTATTTTCGCGAACCAACACCTCTAAACCTATATCTAAGCTATATAAAGGATAAATAGGGTATGTTAAACTTATGGACATATTCCAGAAGGTCCGTTACCATACGATTCAACCTCCTTTTACAGTTTGACGTAATTAGTCCCTTAATTGCGCAAAGTAGCGCGAAATGCCGTTTAATGATATCTAAGCCTTCCATGGCACATAATAATCATTAACAAGCATATATTTAAATATTACTACGCTCCCATTTGCTTAAATGGTCACCGAATGGCGTAGATTCAAAAGTTGACGCTTTAGGTCCCTCTATTGCGCAAACTTGCGCATTTCATCATTTAATAGTATTGAAACCTCATCTAATCCATATTGCAAGTATTTTTAATCATCACGATGCTTCGGGTTCTCTAAAAGGTCATTCAGAGGTATAATTAAACATATTGACACTTCTAGTCCCTCTAACTTGCAAAGTTGCGCGTAACTTTACTCATAGGCATAAAAACCTTAAACGACCAATGTTTGGCATTCCTGAGAGTATAATCAAATATCATGAAGCTCCCGGTTTGTTAAATGGTCACTCAGAGGTAAGAATTAAATTGTTGACGCTTTCAACCCCTTTATTGCGCAAACTTTCAATTAATTTCGCAAACGGCTACACTTATTCATCAAGTGGCACATTTGTGAACATAAACATCGTAAGAAACTTATTTTTAGGTATGTTACACTTCCATTCCTTTCATAATCAAAGTTTTCGATTTTTCGAAAAATTAGTCCCTAAATTTCAGTGTTTGACTTCATTAGGGTTTATTACACGTGTCAATACATCATTGGACGTGATTTTACGAGGTGTTACACTTTCGTTCTTTCATTCGTTTTAGCGTTAAAGTCAAACTTTGTTTGACTGTCAAACTTTGTTTGACTTTCTGCATTGACCAGTTTATGGTCAATGCGAAGTTCGTTTGAACTTCATAACGTGAGCGTGATCACGATGGTTATAGTCCCTAGTGACTATACCTACTGATTACCACGTTATCTAGGCTCAGTGACGAGTCGTAGTTTCGGCCAAAATGCGTGTTATTGCTTATTTTGTAACCAAACTACTTTTAGGTATCAAAACCGTTTGTTTTGATACCAAACCTGTTTTCTAAACTTAGTTAAGCATGTTTTAACATGCTTGGCTCGTCACTTTTAGTTTAGTGCTTATATAGGGTCGTAAGGTAAGCGATCTAAACAATCGCTTATACTTTCGAACCCAACCCGTTTGGTCGATCATTAGGATCCGACCAAACACATTAGGTGACCATATTATGTAGGGAATAACCTTCCGAGGTTATACCTTATGGTTACGAGGTTTAGTTAGTTGTATGATAGGTATTATATATGCCTTAGGTAAATTACCAAAATGCCCTTTTTACGCCAAAATTCATTTTAAGCATATGTAACATAACTTTTGGTATCTAAACTGATTTGGTAACAATATTAGACATGTTAAGGCATATTTTACGTATCATAAGACTAGTTAGGCTTTCCGAACGCGTTTCACGCGAACGACGCGTTAAAGTAGCATAAGCTACCTAAACGGGTCGTAATGGGTCATAAGCACTTAGGTTAGGTTTCATTTTAGTATGTAGGCTTTGTTAAACCATATTACACGAGTCTCCATACTCGTTTGGTTTACGAACCCTCATTCTATCCGATCTTCCGATTATAGGTCCGGTTTATTAATGTAGTTACCTATATTAGGTGCCGTTTGATATCAGTGATCTCTAGCATTGTTTGGTTGTTACTCAAGGACTACTAAGCAATCTCAAGTGAGTACATAGACCCCTCTTTTACTGTCTTCCAAACTGTTTTGGGGTGAAACACATGTGCCTACTTGTTACTTTCATGCTTTCCTGTTTTCACATCATATACTTGCTATGTTCATTAGTACATTTATAGTACATGATTTCATTGTGTTTTATGCTATGTATGCCCATTGTGTGCGTACTTAGTACATTGTTTTACATTACATTTTATGCTATGTATGCCCATTGTGTGCGTACTTAGTACATTGTTTTACATTACATTTTATGCTATGTATGCCCATTGTGTGCGTACTTAGTACATTGTTTTACATTACATTTTATGCTATGTTTGCCCATTGTGTGCGTACTTAGTACATTATTTTACATTACATTCTATGCTATGTATGCCCATTGTGTGCATACTTAGTACATTTATTATTCATCACATGCTTACATTTTGGTATGACATTTGGTTTGTTTAAATGGGACAATGTACATTCATTAACACCGATCGTGCCGCTCGGTAGTAGGTAGTGGTACCATAGGACTTGACAACTCCCATTCCTGAAATCTCGGGTTTGTTTGGATTGGAAGGAATGACCGAATCCGATTACATTTCTAGGTGGACCTTAGACTTTGTGCTAGGGTTTATTCTACAGTCACAAGGCTTGGATGTATGAATCTTCACAATACCGCATAGATGTTTATATCAGTATAGCATGCATTTATTACACAAAACATAACTTTGATTTAAACCATGTTTTACTCCAATACCTTGTTTTTGTGCATTTTACATATGGTTTAGTTGACATATTTCACTTACTATACATAAACATTTTGACATTGATATACACAATTCATGGTTTACATTAGACAAACATTTTGACAATTGATTATACATAAACATTTTACTTTGGTGGTTTGGTTTGGGTAAGTGATTTAAGTAACGAGGCGTGTGTAATACGATACATGTATGGTGGATACGCCGCTAGTACTTCCTATATATAAGTGCTTGTATGGTAATACATATCGTAGCGTTATTTGAATCATTTCAACATAAGACATATAACATTTTATACAAATAACATACTTTTCACAAGACATTGTTTTACAAAACAACTTATCCTATACAAACTCATTTTACTTGGTTATTCATTTAACCATACATTATTCTCTTATTTATACATATCATCTGATCTTATTGTTTTTCAAATGATTTACAAGACAAAGCAAATTACAAGGTTCATGACTAAACATTTTCTTAAACATAAGTCATGAATTCTATTTTCACAAAACCTATGTATCTCACAGGCATTTTTATGCTGACGTACCTATTTTCACATGTGTTTCAGGATAAGATGCATAGGATTTATCAAGATACACTTAGGCGGACTTGGGCCTTAGTGACAATAAAAGATGCAAGACTAGTTATTTATGTTATATTTCTTTGATTGTCAAGACATTGTAACTCTTTTAATCAATAAAACAATATTTCAATTTCCATGTGTTATGAAACAATGATTCTGTTACAACACTCCCCGACGTTTCCACCACGTTTTGTTGTTTTACGTGGTCGGGGTGTGACAACCATGTAATAGATATGCATTCCAAGTAAAACTACCTTACCATCAATTGATTCTCATGTACCTCTAATGTATGTTCTGTGCCTTAGTCGTCGTTCAAAAAAAGTACACGCCTTAGTCATGTGTGAGTGATACCTGGTGCTAACCACGCGACGGCTTTGATGCGGAAGTGATGAGGGAGTGCAAAGCAATCTTGGATGCTACCAGTTGAAAACTGCTAAAGAGACGGAATTCCGTAGCTTTGTTGCCCTACTTGAACCTAGAATGTTTTTCGCCTAAGTTCTACAACCACCACAAGATCCTAAAATTCAGACCAAATGCACAACTGCATCACATTATGTTAAAAATGATGAGTAGAGTGAATACTTACACGCAGACGGCCCAGACTGCATAACCGATTTCATGATAGGCTATTAACATCTTGTTCTTTCCATATGTCATTTGAGTTCCCTCCATTCCTGCAATGATTCTATCGATCGAGTCATCAGTCTCTTTCAAACTAATCTTATCCTTGCCTCTTCTGCCAGCAAGAATGGTTGCAACGTTCATTAGATTTGCCAGCTCAACACCGCTGAACCCAAGAGTCGCATCGCGATCACACTTGGTGACACGTTTCTGTCGAACTTCCTGTTTTTGCTACACATCTGGCAAACCAACACTTACCTACACCAGTAAAAGATCATTCTTTTTTAGATCAAATTTTTTGTGGGCTAACATTGAAACAAATCTTTTGTTCTAGGAATGTATTTTCTTGTTTTTTTTAACTAACCTGTCGATCAAACCACCATGGTCTAAGTAAAGTAGAATCAAGAATCTTAGGTGTGTTAGTAGCAGCAAGAAACCCATCCATTTCTGTAAAAAGTTGAAAACTTGAACCAAAAGACACATGTTATCAAATAAAACGGACGGTGTGAGGGTTGCGTGTTTAGTAGCATTTTTATAAAAATATATATATATATACATCAACCAATTAAAACACACCCAAAATCCACCCACCAATCGAGAGCATCCACTTCACAACCCAAATGCTTGTTCTACTTCTTCTTTATACGATGAACACACACAAACCCTAAAGTTAATCTACAGACGCAACTCTTCTTTTCTACCTTATGATAACATAACACAGAACCAACAATCTCCTAACCCTAATCTTTCAAACCAGCTGCAAACTTGCAACATCACACCTTACTTTTTTGTTTTTCTTAAACCACAAAATCGTAGCAAGCGGACGAATAATCTGACCAGATAACAACTTAAAAAACTCTCAGATGAGCCGATGCTTACCATCATCAAGCAAACAATAGAAATTAAAGCAATAACCACAAACTAAAAATTAGGGATTACACAACTGAAACAGAATCTCATCGAACAGCAGATCTCCCACCATCGAGCTCTAGGATAAGCTTTAGGTTAGTTGTGTGTCTCGGAGATCGGGTCTGATGCGCCACCATACCATTCCCCGAAACCACCATCGTGTTCATTTTCGTTTACCCCTATCATCACCGTCTTAATCGATACTGGCCGCCGGCGGAGTGTGTACGGATCCCTGATTCTCTTACTCCCGATCTCTTTCTCTAACTTTGTGTGAGAAAGATGATCTGTGGATTTCATATGAAAAGGACGGTGAGCTTATGTGCATTCCACCGCCCACACTACCCAATGACAGAAACTGAGACATCAAAACTAATATTAAGCATACTGTACAACTCTTTATGCAAATCAGAGTATATATAAATATAAATTGTGTGATCATTTACTACATAGTATATTAATTGATAAAACTACCGTTAAATAATAATACATGCATAAAATAAATAAATAAATAAACAAAATAATTTATTGCTTGGAGGTTCTCAAAAGTCCTTAATTTTTTTAACTTATGAAAACAATCAAACTCGTATAAAATATAGATAAAAAAAAGTCATACCGATCAAATTAATAAAAAAAATAAAATAAAACTATTTTTATCAAATTAATATAATTCTTTATTAAGTTACCATTTTTGCCACGCATTTTGCCCTAATTTGATTCAGATTCAAGTGTTTAGGCTTGTATTTAGTTTTGTTTATAGAAAAGCAGTTTTAAAGCTCTTTCTATATAGAATTAAATCATGAATCGCTTATTTTCACTTAATTATGTTAATATTTGAGTTGAATTCTTCCAGATTAGCTATTGGGTATATGGAAAAAAAGAAATTGTAGAACAGAGGGCTGATATCCATGATTAGCTATTAAATTGTTGGTTTTGCGTGGATTAATAGAAGATTTTTTTTATGGAATTGATGTATATTGTATGAAAAAATTGGGGGTATAGGATACTAATGAAAATTTAGGGGTTCAAGAAGGATGGTGGCGAGCCGGTGACCCTGTTTTTGTGGGACAAAGAATCAACGATGGTGGTGGTGAGTGGATGTCGTCGGAAATGGTGGTGGTGACCGGATGTCGCCGGAAATGGTTGGTGGTGACTGGATATCGTCGGAAATGGTTGGTGGTGACTGGATGTCGCCATAAATGGTGCTGGTGACCGATGTTGCCGGAAAAGGGTTGGTGGTGCTTAGGGTTGCAAAAGGAAGATGTGGGAGTGATGTGGCGGATGTGGTGGGTTAGGGTGGCTAAGGTGGTGGTTGCTGCTGTTTAGTTTGGAGAGAGAGACAGAGAGAGAGAGAGAGATTTCAAAGTGAGAGAAGAGAGTTATTTATTGTTTTTAAAAATTATTTGTGTTTTATTATTATAATAATTGTAAATAAATTGGTAAAAAGACTATATTACCCTTATGTGATCAAAATTAACTGAAAATTTTAACCAAGTTGTGATCAAAGGACCTATGGTGTAATGAGTTTTCTAAATTAAGGACTGTAACTGTAATTATTGAAATTAAAGTGCATCCACTGTGATCCGAAACAAAAATAAAAGACTCAGCGTTTAAAATTAACCGAGTTAGTGATAAAGGACCTAAGGTGTAATGCTTTTAACGAAAAAAGAATGTGACTGTAAATATTGAAGTTAAAGGGTATCCGTTGCAATCTGATACAAACATAAATGACGAAAAGTGTAATTTACCCTTTTCTTTATAATTATATTACGAATGAGCTATTAAAAGCGGTATATACCTAAGTATATAAAATAAGATCAGATCATTTCAAAACTCTAAAAAAATTAAGAAATTCGAGAATCCTTACAAGCAATCACATTATTTATCTCATATATTTAATAATATTTGAGGGTAACCTTATCATTTTTATAAGTAATTGTGTGATCACACAAAGTAAATTATTGACTACACAATATATTAATTGATAAAACTACCTTTAAATAATAATACATGTATAAAATAAATAAATAAATAAATAAACAAAATAATTTATTGCTAGGAGGTTCTCAAAAGTTCTTAATTTTTTTAACTTATGAAAACAATCAAACTCGTATAAAATATAGATAAAAAAAGTCATATCGATCAAATTAATTAAAAAAAAAACTATTTACTACATATACATTTATATAAGTTGAGGGAATAGTGTCAGGCAGCTTGCGGTGCAATTCCCTATTAGACAAATCTATTTTTAATTTAATTTTATTCCTAGTTTAAAATTACGCTTTCATCCTTTGTTTATAATTACGTTTTTGCCCCCACCTCAAATTAAAATTATAATTTTGCCGCTAGCTCAAAATTACGCTTTTACCCTCGAGTCAAAAACTCATTTTTAATTTTGTTCCCAGTTTAAAATTACGGTTTCGCCCTCCGTTTAAAATTAAGTTTTTGCTCCTAGTTCAAAATAAAATTTTGTTTTTTCCTGTAGCTAAAAATTACGATTTTGCCCTCAGTTCAAAATTACGTTTTCGCCCACAGTTCAAAATAAAATTATGTTTTCCCTCTAGCTCAAAATTATGATTTTGCTCTCAGTTTAAAATTATAATTTCGCCTCCAGCTCAAAATATAATTACGATTTTGCCCTCTGTACATACATACATGTTATGAGAGAGAAATATCCGGCTTATTGCCCCGCAACGCGGGCAGGGCAAAAACTAGTTTTAATCAAATTAATATAATTCTTTATTAAGTTACCATTTTTACCACATATTTTTACCGCCAATAACATGTTGGCGCTCGAGTAAACACCCGCGAAAACCTTCAAACAAAACAAACTTCAACAACTCGCGCCAAATATTACCTCCAAATAAATACCATTCATTCTCCACTAATTCTATTCACACTCACACTCCATTCATTTCCCCCAAATTCCAATCAAAACCTCTTCCCTCTGTAGCTGTTATTCAGCTATGGAGACTCCACCAATCATCGTAGACCTCACACAGTCACCCGTTTCAAAGCCCAGACAAACGGAAAACGCTATGGCCGTTGATTCGCCGGAATATTCCGTCAAACGCACGGTTACGAGCACCGGTGGGACTCGTGTATCGACAAAGCAGAGGATCAAAGAAGAAGAAACTGAAGAAACGGAAGAAGGTATGGATTTATGTTATAATAAAGCGAAAAGAGCTAGGGTTTTGTCTGAAAGTGATCCGGATGTGGTGTCTCGTGATTCGTTGAGTACTAGGGTTTTGTTGGAAAGTTGTTCGAGATATGTTGATTCTGTTAAGGAGGAATTGGGTGATGGGTTTGGAGATTTGATTGATGCTGAACCGATTTCGGTGTGTAAAGTTGAGAAAATGAATGATTTAGAGGTGAAAGGATCGAAATTACACACAGACATTTCGTCGAACACCTTACGTGCGCCGTCAAAACTTGAAGGGTCAGCTCTAGAAGGTTCTGTGAAGAAAGAATATGACATGATGGATCACAAGCCTAAGTTAGTTAGCCCGATTTTGTCAAAATCTCACACAGACATTTCGTCGAACACCTTACGTGCTTCTTCAAAGGTTGAGGGTTCGGTTCTAGAAGGTTCTGTGAAAAAAGAATATGATGGGGTGGATCAGAAGCCTAAGTTAGTTAAGCCCGTTTCATCGGTGAGGCCGGATTTGGGTAATGTGTCGGGTTTAAGTAAGAAGGGGCAGAAAGTTGTGGAGGATAGGAAGGTGAGTTTGGTAGGAATAGAGACTGGGGATTTTGAAGAGGAGGCTGATTGGTTGTTGGTGGGACGGACCGCGATTACAGGGTTATCGACAACGAAAGGGCGGAAGCTTGAGGATAATGAGATTGTTCACTTTGCTTTTCCTAATGGGGATGTGAAAGTGAAGAGTGGTTATTGGGCGAATTCGCGAGGTGGAAGTGCTGCTTGTGGGATTGTTAGATTCTCTACTAAAAGATCTGGAGAGGTAATAGTTTAAGATTCTTGATGAATTAATAATTAATCAGTGATTATTTGAAAAGATTCTTGATTGTAAATAAAATTTGTTCTGTTTTGAATTTAGATTGGTCGTCTTCCAATGGAGTGGTCAAAGTGTTTGATTCCGCTTGTTAATTCGAAAAAGGTTAAAGTTCTTGGTAGATGTGTGGCTGCACCAGCAAGTCTCAGCATGATGCAAGAGATTATGCTTTACATAAGGTGATATATATTTATCTTCTTATTGTAGGCATGATTATAGTTCTTATATATTAATTATATGTTGTTTGTTTTGTTGGGTAGCTTTTATATTCATCATTCGATATTCACTGAAGATGGAAATTGTTCATGGAAGTTAGATTCTCCATCAAACATTGACACAACAATTTATCCTTTGTTAACTTTGTTCAAATTGTTGAAAAAGAGCCCATTTCAAAAGGTAATTGTTTTTTTTCAAGTTTAGCTTCTAGAAGGTTTAAGCTAATGAAGTTTGTATCAAATATTAATGGAGTTCTGATGCTGTTGTTAACTGTGTTCTAACCAGGCTGAGTTTACACCGGAAGAGCTTGACACTCGTAAACGCGCGCTTACTCTTGAAGTATGTTTGCCTGATCAATACCTTTATATGTTTTGCTGTTTATACCTTTATATGTTTTGCTGTTTATATTTTTATTTTTTGTATCAAATATTAATGGAGTTCTGATGCTGTTGGAACTATGCATTTGATTTTGATATCATTGGTAGAACCTATTTTGAGTTCCTATTAGTGGTGTGCATGGTTTGGTTTGTTTTGTGTTATGGTAAAACCTAAATCGTAACCAATATATTCGCTTTTCGGTTTTTGAAAATTGTTTTGTTTTGGTTTTAGCAACAGTTCGCTTTTGTTTTTGGAACCTAACTACGTAAGATTCAAAAATAGAAAGTATAATCCAAAATTTAAGATTTTTTTAAATGTTTACATTTAAGTTTTTATATTGAAAATAGAAACATTAATATTATTAAATAACATTGTTTACATAAACCTCAACGTTCTAATCAATTTGTGTTTTTTTCTAAAGTTTATATTAATAACTTTTCTTTTATAATACTTTGAGAGTCATTTAATTTTTTAGGTTAAATTTGTTATTTCTTAGAGGCAATAGATAAATCATTTCAAATATAACTAAACATCTTAATGTTTTTATTATAAATACTTAACATTCAAGAATAAAACTAATAAGTCCTAAATTAATATACAACAAACATTAAAAAATGATTTTTAGGTTATTCGGTTCGGTTTCCATAAAATGCAAAACCGTAACCAAACTGTAAATTTCGGTTCGGTTTTTCCGGTTTGGTTAAATCTGTTTTTTTTTATGTTTCAGTTTGGGTTTTTTGCTCACTCCTAGTATTTTAAATACGCATTTACAAAGTAGACCTTATGTTAGGAGGTTTTTTGGATCATGTTACTGTTAGTGATCATCATGATCATTTTCCAATGTTATATTAATGTTATTTGTACACCTTTATTTGATATTATACTTGAACAATCACATTCTGTCATAGAACCATTACAACTTCTAATCATTTCACTTGTTAACTAAATTTGTGTCATTGTTTTTATCAGAATGATTTAAACGAAGCGGCATCAGTGCTGCCTAGTGCAAAAGGCCGGAAGGGTGGTCAACCATTGCTTATAGAACCAAACAAAGACGCTCAAGTTCTCACCGAATCATCATTAAACAAGCTTGTTGGGGCTGCTGATATGTATAATCTAGAGGTACACTGAAAAAAAAAAACAACTTAATAATTTTAATATTCTATTTTTCACCAAAAACGACCAACATTGTCTAAATTTTTTTTGCAGGAAATGGATCCTCCAACCACACTTGCATGTGATTTAAGGCCATATCAAAAGCAAGCTCTCTATTGGATGACAGAATCGGAAAAAGGCATTGATGTTGAAAAGGCAGAAGAAACGCTTCACCCATGTTGGGCTGCATATCGTATTTGTGACGAGTATGATATTTAATTTTTTTTTTTAATTTATGATGTTTTATAAGGAGAAAAAGATTAAACATTTTTTTTATGATTAACAGAAGGGCAACTGCAATTTATGTGAATATTTTTTCTGGTGAAGCAACTACTAAATTTCCAAAAGCCACACAGATGGCTAGAGGAGGAGTAAGTATATGCTTTCCAGTAACTGTTATCTTAGGGGTGCTAAACGGGTCGTGTTTGCTGGTTCAACCCGACTCGAATCCGAAAATTTTAGACAAACCCGAACACAACCCGAATATTCGTGGGTTGACCTGAACATGACTCGTTCAGCCCGAATTTTTCTATTTTTAATTTCTTTCCCGCAAATTAATATGTTAAATTTAGAATTTACTAAAAAAACCTAAATGTAATTCTTATGTCATTTTCTTTTTTTAAGTTATAATTATGACACAAAACACACATCCAGTTTAATTTATGACATAAATCATATTGTAAAAAATAATATAATATGATATAAATGGGTTAAACGGGTCAACCTGCCAGCTTGACCCGTTTAGCTAAACGGGTTCAACCTAAAACTGACCTGAACTCGTTTAGAGTAAACCCAAACCTGTGAATTTCGTGTCAGGTTCTTGTCGTGTAAGAAATTCGCACCCTTAGTTTTTCATGATTTATTGATCAAATATGTTGTAATTTATTTTCGTTGTCGTACGTCAAATTACGTAGATATTAGCAGACGCAATGGGGCTTGGTAAAACAGTGATGACCATTTCTTTGATCCTTGCAAGACCACACAAAGGAACCTGTGAAAACGAAGACGAAAATGAGTTCATAAAAAAGAATAATGGCTACGAAACAAATGTTTCTAGAAGACCACAAGGTGGAACACTAATTGTTTGTCCTATGGCTTTGCTGAGCCAATGGAAGGTTCGTCCTTTAGTCTTTTAGATTTGTGAAATGTAGGCCTGTAAACGAACCGAACGAACATATAATCAAACAATTTTTTTTGTTCGTTTTTTTATGTCCGTTCATTTAAGACCTAAACGGACTATTCACGAAGATAAACAAATATAATTTAACAAAGATAAAACAATGCAAATGAACATAAATGACCAAACATAAATGGGCATGAAGTAGCTTTTTTATATAAATTATTTTTTATTTATGATAAATTCTATTGGAAAGCCCATTTTTATTACTAGAAAGCCAGATTATCAACTAGTTATATGTATATAAGTAGTTAGAAAGATTCTTTTATCTTTATATTTATATAAATTATGTATACATAAGTGTACGAACATAAACGAACATAAATGAACGATTTTAATTTTTTTTCTTGATTGTAGGATGAACTCGAAACTCATTCTGCACCAAACAGTATATCTGTTTTTGTACATTACGGAGGGGAAAGAAGCACTGATCCAAAAGTGATAGCTGAACCTACTGTCGTCTTAACAACTTACGGTGTTCTATCTGCATCTTATAAAAGCGTAATCCACTATCTTACTCTTCAAAATAGTTTTGGAAATAACTTATCATCTATAATAATAATTTATGTGATTTTTTTATTTATTTTCAGTTTGGTGAAAATAGCATATTTCAAAAGGTAGATTGGTATAGAGTGGTGTTAGATGAAGCTCATATAATTAAGTCTTCAAGAAGCCAAGGTGCTCAAGCCGCTTTTGCGTTATCTTCGTACTGTAGGTGGTGCCTTACTGGTACCCCTCTTCAGGTAACCCTAATGCGCCACATTTTTTTGTCATAATGTATACGGTATATGAGAATCATTTCATTTACACGAACTGAATTGTCTTTCTGCAGAATAATTTGGAAGACCTGTACAGCCTTTTGTGTTTCTTGCATGTTGAACCATGGTGCAACTGGGCATGGTAAGTGATCTAGAGTTGACCACATGGCTGACTTGATATGCATGCACTTACCCTATTTTTTACTATCAAGTAGAGGTGTACAAACCGTTCTTTTACAAACCGAACCGAATTTTTAAACGAACCAGATTTTTAAGGTTAAACAAACCGGTTTTTTTTTCCAAACTGGTTTTGTTTTAAAACCGGTTTCCAATGATCAAATGCAAACTGACAACAACTGGTGCGAACCGGGTTTAAAACCGGTTTGGGACAAAAAAAACAGTTTTAACAAGGAATTTTTTTTAATAATCTTTAGTATTTTAGTTTTGCTATCCAAATAGTAGAGTACAACAGGAAAAACTGATAAAAATGTTATTATTCTTGTGCATCTCTAGAGAAAATGTTGTTATGGAAGTGCATATGTTGATTGAAATCTTGGTTTTTGTTGTCTTTCTGGTTTAATTTTTTATTTGTTTGATTTTTAGGTGGAACAAATTAATTCAGAAGCCTTATGAGAACGGTGATAAACGAGGGCTAAAGCTGGTAAAAGCGATATTAAGACCACTCATGTTGAGAAGAACAAAAGATACAAAAGATAAAGAGGGAAGGTGTGTATGCAATCTTTATAAAACTGTTCATTGTCTTAACTTTTAAATATACGATTAAATGTTAAAACTTTTTTTATTTGATCCAGGCCAATTCTTGTTCTACCACCAACTGACATCCAAATTATCGAATGCGAACAATCCGAAGCCGAACATGATTTCTACGATGCCCTTTTCAAGAGATCTAAAGTACGTCCCATTTGTCGTTTCAACTACATTAGTTTATCGTTAACGTTCATGCACCTCATACATTTTCTTGTTTAAAACAGGTTCAATTTGATCAATTTGTAGCGCAAGGCAAAGTTCTTCACAACTATGCTAATATACTTGAGCTCCTACTTAGATTACGACAATGTTGCAATCACCCATTTCTTGTTATGAGGTTAACATTTGATTCCTTGTTAAAAATCAAACTTTTTTTTTATTTTTTCTTTTACCATTTTAATAAAAGCTTCATGGTTTTTTTTTAACATTTTTTAACGTCTACAGTCGAGGCGATTCTCAACAGTTTTCGGATCTAAACAAACTCGCAAGAAGGTTTCTCGATAACAATCTTGATTCATCAACTCCGAATCCAAGTAAAGCCTACATACAAGAAGTTGTCAACGATATCAAAAACGGCGAAAACACCGAATGTCCCATATGTCTAGAATCTGCAGATGACCCTGTGCTCACACCATGTGCACATAGGATGTGTAGAGAGTGTCTATTATCCAGCTGGCGAAGCCTGACCCACGGGTTATGCCCGATTTGTAGGCAAGATTTGCGAAAAACCGATCTTATTACGTGCCCGACTGATAGTAAGTTTAGAGTTGACGTTGAGAAGAACTGGAAAGAGTCTTCGAAGGTTTCGAAGTTGTTGGAATGTTTGGATAATATAAGGAGAAAAGGGTGTGGAGAGAAGAGTATTGTTTTTAGTCAGTGGACATCGTTTTTGGATCTTTTGGAGATTCCGTTGAAACGGAGAAACATTGGGTTTTTACGATTTGATGGAAGTTTGTCTCAGAAGAATAGAGAGAAGACTTTGAGGGAGTTTAGTGAAACCACTGATAAAATGGTGAGTTTTTTTTCAAATATTTGAGTTATGACAATGTTGAATCACCCTATAAAAAGTTTTGAAAACGGGCCGGTGAAAAGACTCTTTTACCCTTGTATGGTTTTCTAAACGTCACTTCACAAGGTTAAAAACAAATATTTACTGTTGTGAAAACGGTCTTTTTTTAGCCTCTACGCAAAGGAAAGAGTTTTACCTTTGTTTACGCAAAAAAATTGTTTTTTTAAATGCTAGTGAAAAGACTGTTTTACCCTTGAATGGTTTTCAAAACATCACTTTACAAGGTTTTAAAAAGTATCTACACTTTAGACATGAAAATGATATTTTTGTAGTCTCTAGGCAAAGAAAAGACAGTTTTATTTTGTTAAATTGTATAATAGGTTCTTTAGCCTATATTCTAAACAAATACAGTGAAAAGACTATTTCACCCCTTCAAGTTGTAGTTTTGATGCATAAAGATTGAATTTTCAGTTAGTTTTGATTATATATATCTAAATTATGTCATCTTGCAGGTGTTGTTAATGTCCTTAAAAGCTGGTGGCGTTGGCTTAAATTTGACTGCAGCTTCTAATGTATTTCTTATGGTATGTAACCATTTTGACTTTATTTATTGACTTTTCTATTTAGTTTTATTAGTTTCTTGATTTGCTTACAAAACTCATGTTACTATGCTAATTCTTGTAGGACCCATGGTGGAATCCTGCGGTTGAGGAACAAGCGATTATGAGAATTCATCGTATCGGTCAAAAACGAACTGTTTGTGTTAGAAGATTTATCGTTAAGGTTAGTATATATTGTTCAAGTTTTACTATAACAGAATCCGTGTTTACATATCTTCATTTCGTTTCAAATACCATTGAATTGTTCATAAACTTATAATAACTCTGACATTTGTTAGATTTGACTTTTTTGCTGACCTTAAGACTTTCAAAACTTTTTCTGCCTAACAAACATAGAAAACTGGCTAATAGTATTTGAACTTTTATGGGTCAACAATTCTAAATTTCTAATCATAAATTTAAAACACCTAACTTAAAACATCATAAATTAATAAAGTTTTTTGGGTCAGCACAGCAGCTTTCATTTTTTGACTTTTTAGACTCTTTTTGTCCTGTGTCCATGTGGTCTTAATTTTTTTTGTTTTTTGTTTCTAGTAGTCATTTAAACGTATAAACTAAAACAACTAAACATTAAACCTATGGATTGTTTAAGCACAAGACTTTTTAATCAAGTCTTTATTTATGTTTTTTTTTTTTTTTTTGACTTTTTGTTTAATTTAACTTTGACTTTTTTGTTTAGGACACGGTGGAGGAACGAATGCAACAAGTTCAGGCGAGGAAGCAGCGGATGATTGCCGGAGCGCTAACTGATGAAGAAGTTCGCTCGGCTCGGCTTGAAGAACTTAAGATGCTCTTTAGATGATTTATTTTGTTAGAATGATTTCTCTTTTGTGAAATGGAAATGCATTTGGTTTAGTTTATGGGTTAATTTTCGTAAATTTTGTTCTTTATCAAGAGCTTTTGTCATAGACAATTGACTAACAGATGAGGAAGTTCGGTCGGCTCGGCTTGAAGAACTTAAGATGCTCTTTAGATGATTTATTTTGTTAGAATGATTTCTCTTTTGTGAAATGGAAATACATTTGGTTTAGTTTATGGGTTAATTTTTGTAAATCATGTTCTTTATCAAGAGCTTTTGTCATAGACAATTGAAACTAAGCCGTTAATATTGAAACAAGTTGGCTGGTTTGATGAATTTAATATATGTGCAGTTTGGTTTAGTAAAAAAATTTTAGTAGTTTATTGGTTTGGAACTACAATTTGTAAAGTATTTATAAATTAATTAAAACTTTTGCAACAAACAAGATTAAAAACTTAGTTCAAACCGTAAAAGATGGTACCTAACATTGTTGAATAACAAGAGTGTTTCTCGCTTTTTAAATGAACTAGCCCGTAAGATATACAATGTTCCACTCATAGACAAACTATTGGTAAGTTTGGAGAAGTGTGATATATTAATATAAGGTTTATTTTGATGTATACCCTTACAAACTTGAAAACTTTCATATATACCCAAACAAAACAAAAAATATCATATATGCCTTTGCAAAGTAGTTAACATATTAAATATACCCAATTTATTAAAAAGACAATCTAATAAATGATCATATTACCCTTATTTTTTTTTTAACTTCAATTTTTCAAATATGCTCAGGTTAACTTTATATTTTTACATAACACTTTTTTAGCTTAAATTTATTTTTCCTTTTAAAAAAAAATTATCCGTAAACAATAGTATTCTCCATATATAATATTTAAGCTAAGTAAATTAAGCTAGAAATGAGTAAATATAGAATCTGAACTTAAAGGCCATATAATTTCAAAGTTTAAAAAAAAATAAAGGTAAAATTGTCATTTATTAACTGTTTTAATCATGAATTGAATATATGTGATATTTCAACTACTTTGTAATGATATATATAACATTTATAATTTTGCATGAGTATATATGATATTTTGCAACTTTGCAGGGATACATATGAAATTCCGCTCATGACAAGCTATTGGTAAGTCTGAAGAAGGTGTGATATACTAATATAACATCAGTTTTTTATTATCTTTAAAAAGTAAAATTTCCTAATCACCACTTACCATACCCATCTTTCTTTTTATTAAATCTTTATATACTTTATACCTTACTATCCAAGTCCTTTTCAACCCAAATAATGTTTGCCATGGTCCCAACTTACATAGATTTGTAGAACATGGTTGCAATTACTTAGACTAGAAGGTATGGAGGCCGGCTGAGGCCCGGCTAGGACCGGCACCGGTCCCCCACACCGCCCCTTCCATCCGTTTCCGGCTTGACCGGCAGCCCACAGCCGTTCTTGCCGTGCCTCTCTCCTATCTCCTTCTCTCACATATACCTATACATACATACATACATATATATATATATAAAGAGCTTCATCCCCCACCCCCTAGGTGCATCACCTACGTGGCGGCACATCCTTGGAGGACTTGCCTCACCATACCCTTTATTCTTAGGATAAAGTTTATTAAAAAAAATACAAGGTTTACATAGGTCCACGTGTCTCAACCATCACGTACTCATGAAACAAACGGTAACATGAAGACCAACATCCGATTGCCGACACGTGGGTGGTGTGTGAATCATAAGCTATCATGGCCGTTGGATTGTTGATACGAGTCAAAGATCTAGAGAATATGTTGACTAAGCAGGGATCTTATCTTTAAAGCATGAGATGTTAATAAATTAATTCATGATAATTTCCAATCCATAAATTTCCAACAATTTTGTGCTTGTAATTTATATTTTAGGGGGTTTAAAAAAAAAAAGTTAATTTTTTAACGTTAACCTAAAAGCTTTTTATATTTTGCAATTTTAACCCATATAAATTGTTTTTTTTCACTTTTAACTCAAAAGTTTCATTATTTTCAATTTAACCTCACAATATTTTTACCTTCAACTTTGGTCCCTATACTTTTCATCTTTCGCAAATTTTCGTTTTACGTTTCGTTCTAAATTTTGCGAGTTAAGACGGCGCGACGTGCGTGTGTCGTTTAACGTTTTTTTTTGTTTCGTTCAAAATTATGCGAGTTAACACGACGCAACATGCATGTGTGGTTCAATGTTTTACAATTAATTTTTTTTGTTTGACAAGTTCGTCGCAACGCACAGGTCCTGGATCGACTCAGTGTTGGTAGTCTCTGACGGTGGTGTAACATTAGTGTTATTTGACATAGTTTTACGCCCCCGCCGCAACGCGAGGACGCTTAAATCTAGTTAATTTAATATATTAACAGTGAGCTTCCACGTTAGAAACAATATCGTAAAAAACTTGTGACGCTATTGGTTGAGCTGTTTACAGCTAAATAACGCCAAGCTGACAGTCAGTCAAACCACGGCTTCTTTTCACGTGTATCAGTTATTCAATATTCAATTATGTAGTAATACATACATGCCAACAAACTATTATTCATTTGTTTAAACACGCCCACATGGTATACGAGTCCTTAAATTATTATTGTTAGCATGTCTTTCTCCCCTGGCGTTTGATATGTTCGGCTCTTTGATGTCGGAGACGTTTCGGTTCTTGGCTAGAGTTCAGCATGTGGTCCACAACAACTTTTCGACCCTTCAGGGGCGATGCTTTGTTTATAGTAGATTAGGGTTTTCTATTCAGAAGAGGATGGTGGCGCAGTTTGTTGCTTGTCTAACTGATATCCTTATGTAATTTGCCCTGGTGAAATGAATCAATTCAACACAAAAAAAAAAAAAAATAGACAAGATTTCTATTAATATAAAATTTAATATAATACTATCCTTGTTTAACTTCACCGCATCATTTATAAGATACATAGTGACGGACCAGAAACTATTTTCTGAGTATGCGAATGAGGAGTTTAATCAAATTTTTAATGGTTACGATTGAGATTTTTACTTATAAATTACACTAAAAATTCTATTTAAAGGGGCTGTCCGCACACCCACCCATACACCTAGGTCCGCCCTTGAACCTACATTTGTTCTTTTTCCTTTCAGTTCCGACCACCTTTCGATATATGTCCAACTAAAATAGAATGGTTACGATTGAGATTTTTACTTATAAATTACACTAATAATTCTTGTTTTTTTTTAAATTTCCTTTTCTAATTTTAATTTTTAATATTTGATGTTTTATAAAATTTTAAATGTATTGTTGTGACGGATGTAATTTTTATTTATGTATTGGTGTAATTTTAATTCGAAATGAAATTACGCGTGATAATGGATAAGTAATCTAGACACAACTTACAAACCGTTGCTTGTATTATGTTTTGGCTTCATAAGACAATCTTTTTTAACTAAACCACTAGTGTAAGTGTACACATACATACATTCTAACTTTTTTTTTTTTGAAAAGTAAGCATTCATGTGTGTTTAATTGTTTTCCTTAGACAAGCCAATATATACTTTTGAGTTAAATGTTAGGTTGGTCTTTATGGTTTGCTAATATTGCAGACTTAGTCCTAATGGTTCAATGATTACAAAGTTCGTCCCTGTAGTTGTAATTTTTGCACTCGGATGATCCTTATCACTAATCAATGTTAGATTTTTCAGTTAAATATGTGTAAAATGACATAAATGCCCCTAAACAATAAAGAAAACTAAAACTATATAAATTATAATTATTAATAAATTCAAGTGGGTCCCATTTCCTACCACTACCCCTCCACCACCTTCTTCTTCAATCCTATCCTCTGATATTTCCCTGACCACCATAACCACCCAGGTGATAATAAAACCTCCACCACCACCACCACCGTCTCATCTCCACCACCGGTAACCCACCACAACCGCCGTCAACCTACCACAACCACCTCTACCACCGTCTCCCACCACCACTGTCGTCAACCCAACCCATCACAACCACCACCACCGTCGACTTTTCACCACCGAACACCCACCACCATCGTTGACGGTGATGCGAATGGAATTTTCTTACGATGACAAATATCTTTTGGCCGTCTCATGGGATCACCATCTGTCGTTGTTTTCTATAGATCGAACAGGTACGTGAAAGATCTTTCAAACCATTTTAGAAATTTGTATTTGCGAAAATGTGTTTTTAATGGGTTGATTGTGATGGGTTGATGACGGTGGTGGTGGGAGACGGTGGTCAAGGTGGTTGTGGTGGGTTGACGGCGATTGTGATGGGTTACCGGTGGTGGAGGTGAGACAGTGGTGGTGGGGGTGGTTGTAATACCCCGTGTTTCGAAAGTCAAAGTCAAGATTGAAGTCAAGGGGAGACAAGATAGCTAATTGCGATCTGTCACTCCTTGCTCAATTCCTGTTTTGAATTGCACCAAAAAAAAACGAGTATTTTTTATCTTTAAAACGAGTATACTATTGCTAGATTTTCAAAAAAAAAAATTAAAAACCCAGTTGCATAAAACGCAATAGAAAAACCCCCAGTTACGTAAAACACAATGAAAAAAAAACCTAAAAAATGACATTTTTCTAAAACGCAATACACAAAAAACATAAAGTGTTGGGATTGAACCCTACCAGAGGAACAGATAATGTAAAGCCAAAACCAGGTCACAACAGAGGATTCACAATAAGCAGCAGTTTACACTTTGCTCTCCCCTTGAAAGTGATTTATAACAACTGATGGTCCCTATCTGCTGTTCATATTCAACTGCTGCTGTCTTTTCAACTGCTGATGAAAACCCTGAAGTATCCAACACTGCTGGTCCTATCTACTGATGATAAAGCACTGCCCAGTCAAGGACTGATCAACCTTGAGGAAAGCACTGACATAAAGAGAAAGCAGCTGTTTAGTGAATTATCTGTTTTATGTATAGTCAGTGGTTAGGTTAGCAGTGTTTGTGTAAGGACAGTAGATACAGGTTGTTAGGCTGTTAGACGTCGCTTTCATGGTGACGTCAGCTGAGATACCTCAGTGGTTTGGTTTGCCTATAAATGTATCAGTACCTTGTACTGTTACATTTGATTGACTGAGCGAGTTCTTCTCCTCATGTCTAATCCTTTCATCTTGTGTGCAACCAACCTTGGGGCATCAGGCTGAGGGGGAGTTTAGTTTGTAAGCATATCTGTAATCTTTTGCTTTGATTTGTAAATCTTTTGACTCTATGAGAAGCAATTGTTTATCAAACTATTTTCTCCATTTGATTGTGTTTACAAAGTTTGTTTTCATTTCCGCTGCACTTTACATGTTTTCATGTTTACAAATCATTCTAAACATACAAACAAACACAATCATGAGAGCCTCCGATCCTAACACAAAGAAATGTCTTATTTGTAAAACGCAATGGCCAGAAAACACAAAGAAATGTCTTATTTCTAAAACGCAATAGCCTAAAAACTCAAAAGAAAATGTACTTTCTAAAACGCAATGGACAAAAAACACATAAAAATGTGTTTTACCTAAAACGCAATGCACAAAAAACACAAACAAATGTCTTATTTCTAAAACGCAACGGCTAGAAAACACTTAAAATGTATGTTTTCTAAAACGCAATGGACTGAAAACACATAAAAAAGTGTTTTACCTAAAACGCAATGCACAAAAAACACAAATAAATGTCTTATTTGTAAAACGCAATGGCCAAAAAACACTTAAAAATGACTCATTCTAAAACGCAATTGCCTAAAAAACAAAAGAAAGTGTTCTCTGTAAAACGCAATGCACCAAAAACACTTCAAGAATGTGTTTTTCTAAAACGCAATGGCCAGAAAACATATAAAAATGTTTTAGTTCTAAAACACAATTGCCTAAAAACACCAAAGAAAGTGTTTTCTCTAAAACGCATTGAACCATGACAATAGTTTTGTCTGTGCTGTGAACTGTCTGAACCAATGCAGTTTACGAATGCAGTTTCCAGAGGCAATTTACAGAAAATTAATTTTTCTGATGCATTTTTATTTACAACAATTTTTATTACAGCAAAAAAATTTCTGATGCAATTTACAGAAAGTTTCCAGCCAGGGGCTGCCGCCCCTGGGACCCCGCTACCAGGGACGCACGCTGCCCCCGGACCCCCGGCAAGATCATAAAACACAATGACTAAATAAAAAACCCAGATCGTAAAAATGAAATTAAAGAATTTCTTACATGGATCGAAGTGATTTCTTCAACAATTGACGAATTTTGAATGATTGAAACACTTATCAGCGCTCGAATCGAACGGATCGAGTGATTATCTTCAAAATCACCGGAAAAACAAGATTTTGTATGAAATTAAACTGGGTTTTCTTCAAAAAAAAGCTGAAGAACACGTTGATCGGGTGTTTGAATCATTGATTGGTGACGAAAATCGCACTATAATGTAGTGATTATTGAGATAGAAAGTGAAGAAATGGTTGAAGATGGTGAGTTTTGAAAATGGTGGGTTTTGAAGTTACTGAGTTTTGAAAAGTAAGAAGAAATGATAAGATTGACTAAAATACGCTTCCTCTTTATTTTAAATTTTGACACATGTCCTAATCCTATTGCTTTCTATCATTCCTAGATAAAATAAACTTCCTATTTGATCATTTCCCACACTTTGATATCATTTTCAGCATATCACTACTTTGTATCGTTAGTCTATTCTTTCGCTTGCTATACCTAATATCAGTACCGTACCATTACCATAACAAACCAAATTTTACATCATACTTAAAAATCAATTATTTTAGTATTATTAATATTAATTTGTTATATATATAAACCAACTTGAAGCCAAGCCTCCTCATCAATAAACTATCCTTTTTAAAAACTTTTGACTCCTCATCATCGGCTCACCGTGCATAGCACACGCATCTTGATCTTTCTCTCTCTATATATACATATATAAAAACACCCACACCCACAAATATATATACACACACATACCGCACACACATCTCAACCATCAATTTCCACCGAAACCCTAATCCCCAAATCTCTCAATCCAATACAATCCAATCCAATTCAATCTTCTCGATTCTCATTCCAACTGATCGAACAATAATCTCAATCTATGGCGAACGAATCGGTGAAAACTCGGAAACAACTCAGTAGATTACAACGGCGTGCACCGGCGTCAATACAGGTAACTCCGGTGACTCAATGGAACGCTGCGATTCCGTTATTATCGCCGTTAATTACGTCACCGGAGGTGAGGAAGAATTCTGTGAATAACAATAGTCAAGAGGAGTGTCGAAGAGTTGTTAATAGTGATAATAAGATTTCGCCGGAGCCGGAAAAAGGTCCGGTTGTGTATAAGAAGTGGCAACATCCGGCGGCTCCGTTTTATTATGAGCCGGCGCCGACGACGTCGTTTTTGCAGTCGATTTGTACTGGTGTTGTTGATAGAACTAGAAGTTGATGATAGATACAGATTTAGGTTTCATCATCACTTGTATTTTTATTTTTTTTTCTTTAATCTTTTTAGGGCATGTTTGGATAAGCTTTTCAAAACAACTTATTGGCTTATTGACTTATCAAGAAGCCAATAAGTTGTTTTTGTGTTTGGATAGACTAAAAGGACTTTTGGAAATAGCTTTTTGCAAGGAAGGAAAATGAGATTTTGAAAAGCCAAGATTTCATGACTTTTGGATCCAAAAGTGACTTTTCAAAAATGAAATTACTAAATTACCCCTTCTTTACCCCCTTATATCTAAAAGAATGCCCATTTTAGTCATTTTACATCAATAAGCTAATCCAAACACTTTTTTTAAAAACTCCTTTTCAAAAAGTCCTTTTCCCAAAAGTCCTTTTTAACTCTAATAAGCTTAGCCAAACATGCCCTTAATCTAATGGTTAATGATTTTATTTTGTTTCTCATGTTTTTTTTAATTGGCTTAACCTAACCTAAGTTATTGGGACTAGGGCCGGCAATTTCAGACACGAAACGACAACTTTAATAGGTTTGTGAGTGACCTTTAATAGAATTTGTGTCTTAAACAGGTCGACATGATAAGACCTGTTAATTTTCGTGTCTTATCGTGTTCGTGTTTATCTATATCGTATTCGTGTCTTAACAGGTCGTGTCTGACACGGTATGCCAACTTTAGACTCCACACTCTACCCCTCCAAGGTGAGTGCGTGTTTGAGTCTTAACTGGTCATGTTCATGTCTTCGCAGGTTGTATTTTACGCTTATAAGTTTTTTCGTGTCTTAACAGGTTGTGTTCGTGTAACCTGTTTATTATCAGGTTCGTGTTCGTGTTTGGAAAAAGTAATACAATAAGACTTCGTGTCATGTTCGTGTTTACTTGTTCGTGTTTGTGTCTTATCTTATCGTGTACAAAATATGCAAACCCTAGGGCCAACCTAAAAGAAGGGTATATTTGTCTTTTTAATAAGTTAATAGCGTGTATAGGTTTTTATGTCATAGTTTTGTGTTTTTGGAGCCTTGTTAGGAGGATTGTATTGTGAGACCCGCACGAGTGAAGGAAAACTTAATGCAATGTTATGAGATGGATAAGAATTGTGGAATTATGTTTGATGTAGGCCGGGATGTTTAACCATCAACGTCATGTTTGATATTAGAATAGGATGTTTGACTATTAGCGTAGTGGTTAATGTAATGTTATGAGATGGATGAAAGTTATAGAATGATGAGGTGTAATAAGATGTTTATGATGACTAGAAGGCAACATCATGTCGCCCAACAATGAATAAATTTTAACGTAAAGGTCATTGATCGACATAATGTAATAAATGTCGTAAAGTGACATGCTTCAACTTAATAATGGTTGGTCGGACCATTAACATCATGTTTGATGTTAGAATAGGATGTTTGACCATCAGCGTAATGGTTAATGTAATGTTATAAGATGGATAAAAATGTAGAATTGGGAGGTGTGATAAGATTTTGACGGACTAGAAGGCAACATCATGTCACCGAACAAATAATAAATTTTAATGTAAAGGTTGTTGATTGACGTAATGTAATAAAGGTCATAAACTGACATGCTTCAACATAATGATGGTTGGTTAGACATTATTTCATGGTTGGATCAAAACGTGTGTTTAATGATGACGAGATAAAGATCATATCGTCATTGTGATAAGAGTCGATGAAAGTGTCTATGATAAACATTATCTTCGTGTAATAAAGATCGTGTAATCAAGGTTGTAACTTGTAATGCTGGGAGATGTGGAGTGGCGCCCCACCTCCACATCAGCCAATAACCAATAACGCCCTGATGTCGCTCCATCTCCACCTCTTAGGAGTCAAAGGGTGTGCTAAAGGGGCGCCAAAGGAGCTCTTGTTAGTGTAATGGTGGACATTAATAGCGAGGCTCTTGTGGACCCCAAGAGTAAACTAAATATGAACTAGTTACATGAAAAGTATGACGTGAGTGAAAGGTTGACACGCTAATTTTTTTAACGGTAAATTTGGATCACTGAGGACCACTGGAGTATAATCATATCATCAGCAAAACCACCCGATCATATCCATCTCTAAAAGGACATTTTTCTTATGTTAAGCAAGTAAAATGGCAATACACGATTCTTGTCGTGTATAAACATATAACGCATTAGTTGAAAGAAATTTGACACACAAAGAAAAAGGTAGATACACAGCATTGAAATCACGTATTTGATTTCTTTACAAGACATGACTATCTAGAATCTACATTTAAAAAAGGCCACTTTAATGATTTTTCTTTTAAAACCATGACGATGATACGTGTGAGCTATCACATTATATCATAACTACTTCAAAAGATCAAGTACAATGCGGTTGGGGCTTGGGAAGTAGAGGTGCACAAAAAAAGTACCTGAAATCGGACCCGGTAAAAAAAATAACCGAAATCGGACCCGGTAAAAACACCGGAACCGGTTTTTCTAATACTCAAGTTTCTATACCCAAAATTGACCCTACCCATAGGGTATAGATAGGATATGCATTTTGATCTTCATACCCGGAACCGGAACCAGAACCAGAACCGAAGCCGATCATACCCGATTAATACCCGAAACCGAAACCAGAACCGACTATACCCGGCTATACTCGATACATGATTCTAATATTTATCTTTTAAATTTATGTTAGTGTAATTATTTTAATTATTTTACATTATACAATGCATATTTAATAATTTTGAACAAAAAGACGAGAAAATAGGGTAATTAAACACAATAGGTTATAATAAAACCTAAAAATATGGTACTAAAAACTCGGAATAGAGTTAGAAAAATCCGAAAATAGAGTGTTTTAATATCCGGTTTCTTAAGAACCGAAACCAAACCCTACCTGAAACCGGGGTATGGAGAGTATGGTTTTTTGGTCAAATAACTATAACCGGAACCGAACCGATTATAACAATAACCTGTTCTAACCCTTAAAATGAGAAACCAAAAACCAAAACCGGTTATTAAAAATACATGGTTTGTACACTTGTATATGGGAAGCAGATTTTACAAAAGGATGATAAGGAGTAGGATCAAATACAAACCATATTTCGTATACAAACTATAAGAAACATTTAAAAAGTGACATGTAGCATCCAACCAATTATAGAGAAATGGTAAAATGATAACCTAAATAATATCAATTATCTTGAATTCTTTATACTTATGCTAAAAAACAATTAATTCTTTATTTAGATCTTCCTTTTGTTTTCAATGTGCTGATAAAGAAAAGTGCTGATATCATTTCACATATGTGCTAAAATCAATTATGTTGATTAATTTTCATGTGCTAATATAATTCAAAAGTGCTACTTTTATGTACGTATTGTTTTAGTTTGTGCTAATTTAACTTTTTTTAAGTGATAGGATCTGTTCTTACGGTTTGTAGGATAAATATGGTTTGTACCGGAACCAACCCACGATGATAATATTGTAAATCCTAACTGAACCCCGTCATAAATTTGGGCCTAGAGAAATTTATGACATTTAATAGACTCCATTATAGCCCAATTAATTTGAAAGTTATTGGACCTTTTAATTTGCAATAATGCAGTCAAAAAGGAAAGAACCGCCAATGAAATGAATTGTTGGCCCCTCCCATGGGCTAATGATATATTTCTCTTATTATTTAATATTTGTTGATTCTCAAATATTGTGTTAATAAAATAATATAGTAGTAATAGTTTTTTTTTTTTTTTTTTAAATAACACAACGAGAAACTAAATTCAAATTTCAATGCTTGAGAACTCAATTGGGCTTCGCAAGAAGCACTACTTAGAAGGCCCAAATTTTTTATTGGGCTTCACCTTGTAGCCCAAGTAAATCATCTGGGCTGCACATATTAGGCCCATTGTTGCACATCAATAATGGTTGATTTAAGTATGCTTATTTCTCCACTTTTGGGCTGCACATATTAGGCCCAAGGGTTGTATTTTGGTTGCACATCAATAATGACAGACTTAAGTAATGCTTATTTCTCCACTTTTTAAGTCAAGACACAATTAATTATGTAAAATAATTTCTTTTAAAATATTTGAGATTTAAAATAAATATATAGTTTAAAAAAATCAAACTCATATACCATTTTATTCATTTCTAAATAAATGTGTAAATGTTTTGTCCTTTTCTTATCATCTATTAAGTGTAACGATACTGATGTTAACACTTGAATTTAATAAATTTTTTAATGTACAATTTTGTAAAAAAAAGGTAAGTGTTAGATATTAATAAAGTGTGTAAACAAAATATTATGTGTACAATTACATACTATATTGAGTAAATTATTATTTTGGCCCTTGTAGTTTAATCAGTTTAACCTTTTCAGTCTAAAAAAGAATCTTTTGACATATCAGACCCTGAGATTGCATTTTATAACGGTTTTGACCCCTAACACTAATTATGTTACTTTTTTCTAGTTAACCCTAAGGGTATTATGGTCATTTTATAGCTTAGGGGCTGTTTATGTAAGTTATAAAGTTCTTTTAATAGTTTTATTTGTGTAATTACTTACTTTTTTTATTTCTTTATTTAACGATTCTTACTAAAAAATACGTTTTAAATATACAAATAAATACATATTTCTTTAACAATTTGTTTTTCTATAAATGTCGATTTAAAAAAAAATTTGTTTTTAAGCTTCTTAAAACCGTTTATCGTTTTTAAAATCATTCATTTTTTAAATTGTTTGTTTTTAAAATCGTTCTTTTTAAGTCCCCATTTTTTATATAAAATGAACATTTCATTGTTTTTGGATGAGTTATCTGAAAATAGAGAGTTGTCGGAAGAGGAGGAATGGGCAAAAGCGGAATGTTTGAAATATATTATGGAGTTAGAAGGGTATAGAATCAAGGATCTCAAACAAAGAGCAAGGATTAAGTGGGACTTGGAAGGAGATGAAGATCCGGCTTTCTTTCATGGGTACATAAATAGTAGACGGCCCAGCAATAATATTCCGGGGCTCGTGATAAATGCGGAGTGGACGACTAAACCTGCATTGGTTAAAAAGGAGATTATGGGATTCTACATAAATGTTTTCTAGGAAAAAATTAAGGACAGACCTAAACTCAATTGCCACAACATAAAGCGTTTTGGCGGTCGAGGAGGCGGCTTCCCTAATTATTCCTTTCAGTAATGAAGAAATCAAGAGTGCGGTGTTCGAGTGTGGGGCGGACAAAGCTCCTGGTTCAGACGGTTTTAATTTCAAATTCATCAAAAGGTACTGGTCTATTTTTGAGATTGATTTTGCTAACATGCTTGGTTCTTTTTACAGTAAAGGTACGATCTCGGAGGCTTGCAGCTCTTCTTTTATCACGCTTATCCCGAAGAACAAAGATCCGTTGGGATTGAAAGACTATAGACCGATTAACTTAATTGGGGTGATAAGTAAGACTATCTCTATGATTCTTGCTAATCGCCTCAAAAAGGTGATCGGGGGTATCATCTCGGAAAATCAGACGGCTTTTCTAAAAGGAAGGTACATTCTCGACAGTCCCCTCATGTTAAACGAGATTGTCGCTTGGATTAAAAAAAGAAAAAAATAAGGCTTTTCTTCTTAAAATCGATTTTGAAAAAGCGTATGATAATGTTAGTTGGAGGTTTCTGTTGGATATCATGGGGCAAATGGGTTTTCCTAGTTTATGGTGCAAATGGGTGGAAGGGGTTCTTTCCTCGGCTAGGTCTTCTGTGTTGGTTAATGGGTCTCCCACCTTCGAATTCGGATGTTCCAAAGGTCTTAGACAAGGAGACCCTCTATCGCCGTTTCTGTTCCTAGTGGTTATGGAAGCTCTTTCCAGCATTCTTTATAAAGCTGGGATAGAGGGGTGGTTTAAAGGAATCCAAATGCCTAATAATGGTCCGTTAGTCTCTCATCTTTTCTACGCGGACGATGCTCTTGTGATGGGGGAATGGGATAAGGATAATGCGATGAGCGTTTCGAGGTGTTTGAGAATTTTTTATGTTTGTTCGGGATTAAAAATTAACTTACATAAATCTAATCTATACGGGATGGGGGTGGAAGTGGATGATATTAAAGATATAGCCAAGGTGGTGGGGTGTAACACAGGTAATATTCCGTTGTCTTATTTGGGGATTGCGGTGGGGGCTAATATGAATAGAATAAGTAACTGGACCCCGATAGTTGAGGTTTTTGATAAAAGGTTGTCTGTTTGGAAAGCTAAATCTATCTCAATAGGGGGGAGACTTACCCTGATTAACTCAGTGTTGGAAAGTCTCCTTATATATTACTTGTCGCTTTATAAAGCCCCGGTTGGAATCATTAAAATGTTGGAAGCCAAAATGAGAAAATTTCTTTGGGCGGGTGTAAATGATAATAACAAAATGAACTGGGTGGCTTGGGAGTGGGTTACGTGGCCTAAATTAAATGGGGGGTTGAGTATCAATCGTCTCAAAGAAGTTAATGAGGCCCTTTTGGTTAAATGGGGATGGAGGTACAGGGTTGAAAATCAAAGTTTATGGAGGAAAGTGATCGATGATTGTCACGGCAAAATAAACCAGAGGTGTTATCTTCCTTTTAACGGTAATCTGGGAGGGTGTTGGAAAAATATTGTGAAATCAACTTACACTATTAAAATCAAAGGGAAAGGTTTAAACCATCTGATCTTGGGCAAGGTTGGGAACGGGGAAGATATTAGGTTCTGGATTGACACATGGGAAGGAGATATTCCTTTTTCGGAAAGATGGCCACATTTGTTTGGGTTGGATCTGTTTAAAACTTGCAGGGTAGCAGACAGAATGGAGATGAACAGAGGAAATGGTGGGTTTACATGGAACTGGTCTAGACTGCCTGAGTCGGTCGTGGAGCTAAAGGAGTGGCAGGAATGCATAGAGACCCTTAATAAGGTGACGCTCAACAATTCTAAGGATAGGTGGGTTTGGTTGGAAGATAGCAAAGAAGGTTTTTCGGTGAAGGCTGTAAAAAAGGCCTTGATAGCCGAAAGGGGTAATAGTCAGCTTCCTAATTTCGAGTGGTGCAAATGGGTGCCGATTAAATGCAACATTGTGGCTTGGAGAAGTAACTTGGATAGACTTGCTACGAGAGTGAACTTAAGAAGAAGGAATGTGGACATTACATCGGTTATGTGCCCTTTTTGTAACGAGTTTGAGGAAACGGTGGAGCCTCTTTTTTCGGCGTGTTCTATGGCGACTCGAGTTTGGGCAGAGATACGTGTTTGGTGCAAAATCCATCCGATTTATATTTTCGATTTCAAAGACATTCTGGATATTCATAATTATTCTCAAGTCGGAAAGAAAGCTAAGGAAATCATCCAAGGGTTGGTGATTATCTCGTGTTGGAGCATTTGGAAAGGTTGGAACGAGTTGGTTTTCAATCAAATCAGTCGTAGTCCGCATGAGATTGTGAGGAAGATCAAGTCAAGAGGGTATGCTTGGATTAACAATAGAACGTCTTGTAATTATATTAGTTGGGGTGATTGGTGTAAATATCCTATGTATATGTTGTAATTTGTTGCCCTTTGCCTGTTTGGGTCAGGGATGTTTGTGTTGTTTGGCCTTTTGCCTGTTTGGGTCGAATGTGTGTTTTTTAATAAAGTTCTCTTTTCAAAAAAAATATATATATGTATTGATTAAAAGGAGCTGTACTTAACTACTAATTAATAGGTCTGGCTTTGTATTTGTGAGTATATATGAATTCTGAAGTTGGCTGATGCATGAGTATATCAAGTCTTTGAATTTAATATGTGTATATGCTAGTGGGCCGATTATGTTGATAATTTAGAGATATTCGTTTGTTATGATGGAGCCGCACATGGGAGGATACAAGATGTCCCAGAAATCAATTAATTAAAGATGTTGCACATGATGTTCAAATGAAGATTCCAATGTGTATGATACATAGTGCTATATATAAAGTAATTAAAAGAACAGTTTCTAAAATTTGTCCACATATAATTGTTTATTGGTCCGCATGTAACAGCCAATTCATTATATCCATACTTCATTTTTTATAATTAGTTTTGAAGTGTGGATATATGTTCACACATCCAATTGGTTCTACAATTCTAAGTGGCTAAGGTTATAATTAATGGCAATCAAATTTGTGTGAAGTTAGTGGTCATAACGAGTAGGACCATGATGAACTAGTAGTTTACCCGTCCGCTGTCCGGGTATATATGATTAACATCATCCAAACTCACTGCTGTCCGGGTATATATGATTAACATCATCCAAACTCACTGTATATTTTAATATCACGATGACTACTTATCTAACTATTAATAACATCAATAACTATGTCTATATTTAAAATAATGTTGACTTTTAATTTGATTTCGATTAATAACTACAACTCTTCTTGAATTGTCATACATACTAATTTATAATCTTACATCTAATTCGCACAATTTAAAATATTTAATTAATTATTTGTAATTGATTAACGTAGGAATTGCTAACACCATTAAATGAAGATAAAAGAGATCTATCAATGATACATGTTTACAAAAGTATTAAAAAAAACTATCAACACAACCAAACGTATATTATATTTATGTCATGAGAATATTATTTAAGAACATCAATAACAGTGTCTACATTTAAGATAATAATGACTTGTAATAAATGATAAACATGCAGGATACATATACAAAAAAAAAAAAGCAGATAATGTTATCAAGATTTCACAAGTATATAACAAAAGAACCAAAAAAAACACAATGTATACTATAATATACAATAAATCATAAACATGCAGAATACATATACAAAAAAACTAATTGATGTTATCAGGATCTCCCAAGGATATTACACAAAAGGCAAAAAAACACAATATATACTATAATTTACAATTTCGTTGGCAAAACACAAACCATTGTAAAAAACACAATGACTTATTATCCAACTATTAAGAACATCAATAACCATGTCTATATTTAAGATAATAATGACTTTTTATTTGATTGCGATTAGTAACTACAACTGTTCTTATATTCTTATATATCGAATTGTCATACGTACTAACTTAAAATCTTACATCTAATTCACTCAATTTAAAATTTTTAAGTAACTATTTTTAAATTGATTAACATAGCAATTGCTAACACCATCAAATAAAGATAGATGAGATCTATCAAAGTTAGATCAACATAAACTAAATCAATTACAAATCTCTCTATGGTCGCTCGAAGAAAAGGGAGCATATGAAGAACTAAACAGAAAAGTCAGCATCATCAGTGATAACAATTACAAGCGAACCTGGAGCAGCATCGGATAACTTGATGAAGTCCTCCACTCTCCCCCATCAGATTTCAAGAACAACGCAGAAGAGTTTATCACACAACTGTTGAAACAGGATCAGAAAATCTGCCACAATCCTAGCCGATCTGCAAAACAAAAGAAATAATGAAATCGCGTGGAAGAAGGCGAGAGTCGTTGAAATCTTAGGAAGTGTTAATTGTAGCGTATAATATTTTATACATATTTCACTCTTTAATCTTTCTTTATATTTAATTTAATAAAATTAACATCCATTGGATACAAAGTAAACACAATGACAAGAACACATAACATAATGTATAGAAAACCCACCTAAGTTGCAAAACACAACAATTAGACGCAAATAACACAATATATAGAAACAGTTGCAATACCATGGCTAATATTAACACTATCCATACCACCAATATTCAAGTATTTCTTTATTTAATTAAACAAACAATAAAATATAAAAGATAATAAAAGATACGCAATCAACATCATATCTATCACAATCAAAACAACTTCATCATCACCGGCGTTTCATATCTCCTTGAAGATCATCGCCGCCGAAGATTTGATCGACAAAAAGGTAACTTCCGATTGTAAGTCTTAACGGTTTAATTTCTATTAGATTTCTAAACCTCTGTTAGATTCTTAATCAGCCACATATGATGGTTACTGCGGCGAATAACTTGTTTGTAGACGTCAAATCTGATTTTAGGTTTCAATCATCTTCAACCTCTCATATGTTATGTATAGTTGATATATATCTTATGTATTGCATGTTATGGACATTGTCGAACTAATGTTTACATTATAATGATAATAATATATGAAAAAGTTGCAATCAAACAATTGGGGGTGTTTGGGTTAGCTTATTTTGAAGCAACTTATGACCTATTGACTTATAAAAGTTAATAAGTTGTTTTTTGAGTGTTTGGGTTAGCTTATTTTAAAGGGTTTTGTGTGTTGACAAGCCATTTTTGAGAAGTCGCAATTTCTAACTTCTCACTTGTAACTTATATAAGTTAATAAGTCATTTTTAAGAAGGAATCCCAAACACACACAGATGAAAACATATGATTCTGTTATAAATTTTTTTATTTTTGGGGTTCCTTCACTAAAAGTACTTATTAACTTATATAAGTCATAAGTGAGGAGTTACAAATACTAACTTATCAAAAACAACTTCTCAACACACAAAAATAACTTGAATAAGCTAACCCAAACACTATAAACACAACTTATTAAATTTTATAAGTCAATAAGATATAAGTTGCTCCAAAATAACCTAACCCATGTACGATTACGCTAAAAGAGATATTTTACGAATATATATATTTACTGATATATTGAAACGGTATACAGAAGAGATCTATTGCACATTATGAATTAGGAATAATATTCTCATGACATAAGATTACATTTTAACACATTGTGTATTAATACTAACAGTTAATATTAAATGTTATATATCACAGGTATACAAAAATGATTACGTCCTGTCTGTGTCTATTACAAAACCCTAAATCATTGAAACTGGTATGCTGTAATGACTTCAATAAGTAAGTGTAAACTTCATTACGTAAACTGAAATTAGTAAATGTAACTACAGGCATTACCAATTGAGTTTGTAAAGCTTGTGGGAGGAGATTACTGGAACCGGACAAAGATAACGATAAATCATGAAAGCGGAATAAGCTGTACAGCATGGCTGAGAAGTGTAAGAGGTGAAAGTGTTGTCACTGATGGATGGATAAGTATTGTAAAAGGTCTTAAATTGACAAAGAACACCTTATTGGTTTTGAGGATAATCAAAGAAAAATGTCTACAAATACATTGTTTCATAGAAAACGTTTGTGATGAATCGTTCTTGACAGTCAACCGTTACGGAGATTTAAAGATCATAGTAAGTATAGTTATATGTTAGTAGGAATTTGTTTTTTGTTATACTTGTCAGCAAATGGAAAAAAAAGAATATATGTTTATAAAATATTTCACAACTTTTCAGGTCATTCCAGAAGCTTATGTGAACAAATTTTACTGTTACTGGCCAGTAAAAGATTCTTATAACATATACGCAGCAGGTCAGTGTTGGAAAGTTGAGACGGAAAAAATAAATGCATGCTACGTTTTTGCTAAAGGGTGTCCGGAGATGTTTGAATACATTAACATAGAAGAAGGTGATATACTGATGTTGATGAAAACAGACAGCGAATCGTTTGACTTGACACTTTATCGTAGCGGAGTTGAGGTTGTTTTTAGAAAGAAGGAGACAACTAAAGACAGCTCAGTTGTTGAAATACCTAAACACACATACTATGAACACTTCAACTCTGTAAGTAATTTAAAGTAAGTTAACATAGTTTGCTAGTCAATACGACTTATTTACGGATGTTATCGTATAACAGATCTTTACTGATCAAGAAGACTCAATCAACCAATTGATTACTGGGGTAATGAGTTTACATATTTTTACAATACAATATATTGATCCTCAGATGTTAATGAATTTTAAAAATCTTGGATGCAGATGAATGATGAGAAACATGATGTGAATAAGAAAAGTGTTGAAAAAGAAAAGTTGAAGTCTGAAAGAAAGAGTTTTGTAAGTGAAGGAAATAACAACCAGACAAAAGAAGATGTAAGTCTTTGAAACATAATAACGGATAAGTTATTTGTTCATATTATTATACATTCTTAGTTGACGATTGTAGTTTAATTTGCTTTATTGTTACGGGCTGTAATAACAGGTTAAAAAGAAAGGTAAACAGATTGCATCCGATTCTACATCTGAAGAACCTAAACAACTGATATGCTGTACAACTTATGATCATTCTACTGTGTCAGCAACTAGACGACAAACACGTGATCGTTTGGTAAGTTAAGCATAAGTTAACAAAATATTGCAATAAATATTTCTTATACATTAACATATATACTATATATATATATATATTGAAAGGAAATGCATGTTTGAAATGATAAGGTTAACAAAAACGGGAAAAGAAGTCGGATGGCGTTGAAGGTAAGCAATGAAGACGAAAAACGTGTTGCACATCAAAATTATGATCAAGAAAGTGGTGCGTATCAATTCAACAGGAAAGCAAATTATCGAATGGTATGTCATTTCTGTTATTTAATGAGAACAATTGACAACACCATTCATGAGGCTATTTATACGTACAGAATTATGTTTATTCAAAAATTAACAATTGATATTTGTTGCTGCTGACAATTATATCCAACACGGCTAATATACTTCTTAACTCTAACATCAATGCAGCGATTACCTGTAGAAGTTGTAAACAGGGCAAGGCTAACAAAGAAGGTGCATCAGATGAATGTCAGAAACATGGATGGGAAAACAGTTGCGAAGATAGTTAAGCGACAAAAGGACAGAAATGGATTTAGGTATGCGATTGAAGGGTGGCCAAGTTTCATAAAGGAAAATGATATTAGCACGGGTGGCAATATGCATTTAACCTATGTAGAATCAGCAAACCTCCTCATGTTGACGCATGTGGATGCAGTCAGCCAAGCTTAACAGTTAACGTTATATGCTAATGATGCAGATGTCTGCGTATATAAACTAATGCCTTTTGTCGTCATCATTTGATGGTTTTTGGTTGGACATGTTGGTACAGTTTATTGGTTTTTTTTTGGTTGGTTGGTAGTCTAACCTTGATGACAATTATTAGTATATTAGGGCATGGATGACATATTTTGTTTAGAATTATAATTTGCAAACGGTAGTCGAAGTTCATATTAGTTATAAATTTAGCTGTGTTTTCCTGTATACAACATTAGAAGTCTTATTGGTAATATTTCCAACATCCAAATACACTGCATATTTTAATATCATAATGACTTCTTATCCAACTATTAAGAACCTCAATAAGTGTCTCCATAAATAAGTGTCTCCATATTTAAGATAATAATGACTTTTTTATGCGATTGCGATTAGAAGCTACAACTATTCTTGTATTGTCATACATCGAATTGTCAAACATAGTAAATTAAAATCTTACATCTAATTGGTACAATTTAAAATGAATTAGTTATTTGTAAATTGATAAACGTAGAAATTAATAACACCATTAGATGAACTTAGATAATATATATGAAAGTTAGATGTTTACAAAGTGTTGAAAGAACTACCGATGACAAACAAACGTTGATTATATTTACTGGCATAAAATATTACACACCAAACATATTATAAACATAATAGAACAATTAAAATAACACATTAATTTCGAATATTGATTCTCCATATACAACAAAATACCAACCACAAAAACAACCACAAACATAATACAATGTATATAACACAATGATAACAACAAACAACTAAATACAAAACCATAACTAAACATGTGGTGAAACTACAGTTTCAATATAGCTTGCACCTACAATGCCTTGTGTAAAGATGATAGGAAAATAACCATGCATCTTCTTTGCCCTTACGTTTATCTGAGCAACATCACCCCATTCGTGCACTATAATTAATTTGTTATTACCATCAATGTAGTGCACAGATGACCCTATCATCAACGGCATAAACACACGGGGTACAAAAGACACCACTTTCGACCAAGTATTATTTTGTAGACGCCACAATTGAACATCTACACTACACATTCCAATACTAACCAACATATGAAGTTCATCTCGTATAGTCACCAACTGACCTATAGATTCCACACTCAATGTATCTGGGTAACCTACATTTTCTATTACCTTCGACTCAACATCCAAACGAAGAATCGCTGTGTTACCCATACACCAGAATTTGGTCAGTACAAAATACAAACTTTTCCTACAAAACGTCCCAACGGACCAACTATAAACAGCAATATCATATGGACTATCAATTAAGAACCTTGGAGTTGACCATGAACCTTCACTAAACGAATAAATATTAACAGTCAACCTGAAATGAGTGCGTTTAATGTGCACAATTTTGTAATCACCAGCAGAGTCAACACAAAACCCAAGACTATCATCATCCATATTGTAAAATCCCTGATAATTAGAATTTCTCAGCATCTTGAACACACGAGTTAGTGGATTCCAAACAACCAAATCACCAGTATTACATAAGCAAACACATACCATGCCATCCAAACTTGCTAAAAAGATCACATTACATGGATGACAATCGAAGGGAATGTGAATATTATTGCCTAAAACACATCTAGGAGATGCAACATCAACATAACGAATCGCACACGATGATTTGTCAAGAGCAATTATTTTCTGGTCACCTAATACTCGCAAGAAACGACAATTATTCTTAGCAAACTCAGGAGTTGAAAGATAGGCTAACCACTCTTTAGACACAGCCTTGCACCGTATAACCTCCTTTGCCGGAAGTCTTGGAATAATCTTCATCAATATTAACAGAGATGGAAGATCCTTCATATTCACTTACGATTATACTTTAATTAAAAATACTGACGTTGATAGAAAGAGGAAGAAAACACATACGAAAAGCGATTCCTTTGAAAAATGAATAACTACATAAAAACTACCCCAATTAACAGTTGACACAGGTGAGTAAAACCTCCTAAATCTCCGAGAAGTGGTGGTAAACGGTTTTCACACACTATGGGCGATAGGGGGTAAATAAAATTAAATAACAATATATATTAGAAACCGTTTCTAATTTACAGATAAACATATACACATACATGGAGATACTTTTTAATCAATCACATACACAAATATACTTTTTATTAATTAATCTTATTTTTATAAATTACTTTGTTAGTTGTCAAACATTATGCTATTACAATTGTGAAAATAATTACATCGTAGATTTTTTTTTGGCATTGGGTTTTATATATTATTTTGTACTTTTTATAAAAATATTGTTTTTTATGATAATAGGATTATTGAAAAATAATGGACACCACAACTAAAAAATAGGAAGTTAGTTACACAATACAATATATAAAAATAGACACCTACAAAAAAAAAATCAAATATATGGAAAACAGAAAACCAATAACACTTTAATAAACAAAACATAAAATGACAATATTCCAGCAAAAAAACAAAAACAAAAAAATCCAGTAAGAACTATTCCTTAACTGGACATATTACAAAGTGGGAAGTTTCTAATTGTCCTTAACTGCACAATATGTAACCACTATTAAAAAAGAATGAGAAAGACAGCAAAAAGTAGGAATTAATTACACAATGTTATATTTAAATATAGTCAACTACAAAAGAAATCAAATATATAAAAAACAGAAAAACAATGACACAATGATACTCAAAAAACACAATGACTATACTAAAAGAAATCATTCAAATAAAAACTAATCATTAACTGCACCTATTACAATGTGGGAAGTTTCTAATTCTATGTAACTGCACAATGGTAAGGGCTTCCAAGCTGCTCTAAGGGCTTGGTCTCCAAGGGCCCATTGTGTTTTTTTTGTAGACCTTTTTTGTTTTTAAACCACAATCACATGTAATCATAATTAAATACGCACAAAGCAAATATTAAAATCATACACTCTCAATGAATATTTAACATGATAATATAAGCACATTAATTCATAAAGATTCAATCTCATTGTGACAAACTATACCACACATAAAAAACAACCACAAACATCAATTACTAACTGATCAAAACAACGAAGAACAAAAAAAGAACTACATAAAATAGCATAACTAAACATTTGGTGAAATGGTAGTTTCAAAATAAACAGATCCATTCACACCTTGAGTAAAGATGATAGGCAAAAAAACATGCTTTTCCTCTGCCTCTACAGTTACATCAGTAATATCACCCCATTCTTGAACTATAATGAACTTCTTATTTCTGTTGATATAGTGCACAGACGACCCAATCATCAATGGCATAGAAATAGCAGGTGGACAAAAAAATACTTTTGACCACTTTTCATTTTCAAGTTTCCACAATTCCATATTCACACTATAGAATCCCATACTAACCAACATATGGAGTTGATCTCGAATACTAACCAAGTGACCTGTAGCTTCCACATCCATTGTATCTGGGAATCCAACATCAGAAATTACCCTGCTATCAACATCTAAACGAAGTACACATGCGTTACCCACACACCACAACCTAGTCAATACGAAATACAAACAATTTGCACAAAACGTGCCTACAGACCAACTATAGACGTCAACATTAAACAGACTATAGTTTGAGAACATTGGAGTTGACCATGACCCTTCACTGAGAGAATAAATGTTAACAGCCAACATCATATGTGTCCGTTTAATATGCACAATATTGTAATCACCAGAAGACCTGACGCAAAACCCAAGACTATCCTGATTCGGATTAAAAAAACCCTGTGAATTAGAATTTGATAGCATCTTGAACACACGAGTTAATGGATTCCAAACTACCAATTCACCAGTATTGATTAGGCAAACACATACCATCCCATCCAAACTTGCTAGAAATAAAATATTGCACGGATGAGCGGTGAAGGGAATGTGAACTTTATCACCTAAGAAACATTTAGGGGATTCATTATCCACATAACGAATATCACACAATAACCGGTTAACGGCAATTATCTTATGATCACCTAATCTGCGCATGAAACGACAATGATTCATAGCAAACTCAGGTGTTGAAAGATAGACTAACCAATCTTTACACACAACCTTGCACTGTGTAACAACTTTTGACGGAAGTCTTGGGATTATATTCATCAGTATCAGCAGAGACGGAAGAAACTTCACAATCATTGTCAATGTAGGTTAAATAACAAACACTTTGACAATCAATACAACAAATATGAAAAGAGATTCCTAAGAAGATGAAAGTCCAACAAATATTATCACAAGCAGTAGTTAACACACGTATATTAGAGCTCCTACAATTACGAGTAGTAGGTAGTTATTAAATAGATAACTATCCAGATTTTTTAAATCGGTTAAATTTTTAGTACACATTTACATTAATTTTATTTTTTGACAAATATTCAGTTGAATAATAATTTACATAAATAGTAATAACAACTTTTGATTCAATCGTATTTTTAAGTATAATATGGCAACTTTCTCTTATAAATACATACTCGAAATATTTTGTTTCATTGTATGTGTTGCAAGTACTCTTTGATTGTTAGTCTTCTTTCTGATTTTTCGTGTTTGGGTTAACATGTATCGTCATGGTCCGAATTTTATCATAACTATACTTGATCCGCTATCCCTTCAACAGGTACATACCTTTCCGAATTATTTGTTTAAAGTAACGATTCCTATTGTTTCATCCTTTATTCAAAAGTAATTTGCCTTTTGTTTTTTGGTTTTCAGGCTATACCTATATGTATGAGTAGATTTATATGGATGAATAAGTTAGAATCTTCAATTGTTAGTCTTAAATTTGATGAAACGCATTCATGGTCTGTTGTTATCAAATTAATAAAATATGTATTCTACTTTACAGACGGATGGTGTGAGGTTTTAAACTACTTCGGCCATGAATCTTTCTTCATGATTTTCAACTATCTTGGTGATCATACTTTCAAGTTCAACCTCTTCTCTCATGATCCAAATAAAGAGTTTGGAAAATCGTTTTGTAAAATTATTCAAAATCCTATACAAAGTCCAACGGTACGTAATTTTCTTGTACATTTTATTTTTTATTTTTTGTTATTACGATTTATTAAAAAAACATAATACGCATAAAATTGTAATAATTATTTTTTTACAGGTTCTACCAGATACTTTTATTTCAAAACATTATGATTATCGTTTACCGGATAACATGGTTATACTTAATGTATCCGAGTATCATCAATGGGAAGTCCGTATTAGAAAGATTGGGCCAAATTATTGTATTGCTGATGGTTGGTTTAAATTTATTGAAGATCTAAGGTTAAATCCTGGGGATATTCTGTGTTTTCAAAAAAAGGACGTGAATCATATTAATATTATCATATTCAATAAAGATGGTCGTCAAGTTTTGTTAAACAACACTCCTTTGATTGAGCCAGAATATGAACATATTAGCAATGTGGAAGGTTATCGACAAGTTAGTGACGATCCTAGCTATCATTTTTTTGCAATGACAGTAACTCATCAATTGGTATTATACTATCCTGTTTTATGTTAATTTTTTTTTGTTTTTTAGTGTTTTTCATTTAATAACATTTACATATTTTTAACATTTTTACAAAATGTAGATCCTTCCCAAGTTAATTACTGACTTAACTGGTTTAAATGAGTTTTCTGAAGTAAAGATCAAAGTTGTTAAAGGAAATATTTGGGTTACGAATCTTCGTACACACAACATTGATGGTCAAATAAGGTTTGTCAATCAATTTATTATCTTAGTTATTATTTCTCATTTACCCAATGTGTATAGATCACTAACAAAATTTTTCATATTTTTTCTACCATAGGTACGGTGTTGTTGGATGGAAACATATACTTCAAGCTGAACATATTTCCTTAGGTGACGATTGCTTTTTCAACTGGTCTAAAACGAATTCGAGGCTATTGGTTACGAAACTCCAGCAAGCAGAAGTGTTACAGCAATAGAGTTTCAGTTTATATTGAAAACCCGGAAAACATATATCTTACATTTACTTTTCGATCCCCCTTTTTTTATGTTTGTAGTACAATGCGTTGGTTTTTTTTAATATTTAAATTCAGATTGCCATGATAATTTCATCCGTACAGTCCGTTTATGATAAGTAACACAAATCTACTTAAAAAGAATGGTATACATAACATACAAACTACTTAAAAAGTACCAAAATAAAAAACACAATGACAAAAAACACAATGACAAAAAACACAATTGTATAACATATATGATTACACATAACACAGAGACTTCACGTTTACTTTTATTTTTGTTAGGATCTGAGTTTCTTATGATTGACTTTGTTTGGCATAATTGAACAAATGAACGAAAGTAAAATGAGATTAAATGCAGCGGAAGTGGAATCAAACTTTGTAAACACAATCTAAGGGAAAATAGTTTTCGTAAACACATGTTTCTCATCAAAAACCCTGTTTGGGGGGTTTTGATCAAGGTTTTATATAGGGAAAAAGTGAATGCTGACGTGGCAACGATTACAAAAGTCCACGTGCCAACCCTTGGTGAAGGAATTAACAATGTAATATATGACACACACACATACACAAAAATAATGACATAAAAACACAATGACAAAAACACAATTGTATAACATATTTGTACACAACCAACACACATTTGGTTTTTTTTTTATTTATTTATAAATTATGAAACAATTTAAAAGTTAGTAAAATTAGATAAACCTGGATCTGGGTACACTAAACGGTTAATGGCAGGAACGGTTACATAATGTAGAAACTGCTTGGGGAAACGATGCGAATAACTGAAGAGACACACGTTTACACAAAGTTATTACTACACACACAAACCCATTCAGTTAACACGGGAAACATAAACTGATACACGCTTTATTACGCATGAATCAACGAAAAATATTAATAACCTTAGTAATTATAACATAATAATCCAATCGTTTTTTTTTGTTTTTTTGAACGGAATAATCCAATCGCTTTACCGCCTATTCAATTCCCTACCCCTGACCACCTATAAAATAAACTAACCCATAAGTCCATAACACATCACCTATCTTTTAACACTAACTCGAAACATCTCTACATTCAACACAACTACAATCATGCCTGGATCACACTACCATTTCGGAGACACAACAGAGGCCAAGAAAATTATAACCACTGCACACTTTGTAGAGGATCAAAAGGATTCAGAAATCTTACGAACACTACAGAGAATGCATAACACCGCCACTGCAGATGTAGAGAGAAACAATACTGACATGAACTACAACGTTCTGCAGTATATTTCGAATGGGCTACAGAACGAAGATCAAATAAAGATTATACAATATCTGGATAAACAGTTGCAGATAAAGAAAAACATAGCAGTTTCGTTAGAAGAACTCAAGGATACCTTGTGGGAGTACATGAAGACGAAGAACGAAAGGGTTACTATAATGAAAAACTATTAGAAACGTTTAATGATTACTTTTATTTTTTTTTTGATCGCTCATGTATTTGACCTTCTACAAGTGTATCCTATCTACTTAATGTAATAACATATTTAAATATTGACAATGTCTTATAACAAATTTACCTAATGACTCTATTTTACCATTTTACCAAAAATTTTATTTGTTTTGCTTAGAATTTAGATGTATTACATAAAGTAACATATTACAAAACACATGATCAAGTAACATATAGAAGTATGTATACTAATTGATTGTAAAGTATTAACACAGCTATAGTTAATAAACGTTTATTTTCTTACATAACTTGTGTAAGATTGCTCTACAATATTTAGGTTGATTATTTTACGTGTAAAATATCAATAAATATAAGACAGTAGATGAAACGTATTTGTTAATTTACAAATGCCTGTTGATATTACAAAAGAATTGTATTTAACGTATACCATTGTGTTATTGCCATTGTGTTAATAATAACAATGTGGTTTTGGGAAACATTACCATAAATACTGCATTTTTGTTATATGTTAACTTTGTTAAATATTAATCTAATATAAATTTATCTATTACAAAAGTAATTAACTATTATCTACACACAAATTGACATCTATGAACATTAATAACAGCCTAATACAAATAATAGTCACACAAAATACACCAGTCAAAAGCTTTGAAAGTAAATACAAAAAAAAAAAAAAAAAACAAAGAAAACAAAACATTTCGCAATCACAAAAACGGCATTACAAGGTACAAACATAAAGTTAACAAATTACTTGAACACACAAACATACTAACTGCATTAAAATAAAATAAAAAACATAAGCATAAACCGTTTATGGAATGTGAACAGACAACGACGGAAACGAACTACTTCTTAACGCGTTTCACCTTCTCCGAATTATTCCTAAGTCTCTTCTTGTAGTTCCCTCCAATTTGTTTAGCAACCATAGAACCACCAACCGTTGAATTAGACATATTGTTGACAGCATCTTGCACTCCTATATGACTTTTGTTAGAATCAGTCATTTGATCATTTTGAACAGCACCCTACATGAAACATAGACAACATGAAACACTTCTATAATTTCTAAATTATTAAAATGATATACAAAAAACCAATTACCTCTTTATTGATTTGTCTGGCAGAGCCCTCATATTGCTCAGTACCAACAATACCCTAAATGCAACAAACCAACATGTTACACTAAAAAAATAACCAACGTAATAAGATAAAAATAAAACAATTTATTCACCTTCATCACAGATTGACCAACACTGTCATCATGCTTCTTATCATTACCAATATCCTGCCATAACAAAACAACCAATATTACATTCAAAGTACATAAAAAAAATAACCAACAAAATAACATAAAAATAAATCAATTTATTCACCTCCATCGTAGATTGACCAAAACTGTCATCATGCTTCTTATCATTACCAATATCCTGCCATAACAAAACAACCAATATTACATTCAAAGTACATAAAAATACACATCCGAATAAAAGAATCATTTACCTGAAGTCTCGCTTTAGTAAGGCAATCATTTACCTCCGTATGAATAATAACCTATATATAACATCAAAATCAATTTCCAGCTAACTAATACTATAAAGTTTAGAGAAAAATACACTTAACCTCTACTTCAGATTGCAAATGGTTGCCAGCTGTCTTGTTATCTCCAATAATCTAAACGTAACATACGAACCATTAATCAAATAACAGTAACAGTAACTTATATTACAAAGTTAATTAAGTCATGAAAATAATTAAAAGTTTGAAACTCACAAAAAACCAAACCACAAACACATATTGAGATTAAAAAACAAAATACATCAAGAGTTACCGATGACTGCGTTGACGGTGTAAGAGAATTATCAACTACTGAGCTAAACACTTCATCAGCCATCTCCCATTCAACATCTTTAATCTTTGCACACATTTCAGTTTCTTCATCAATTTGAAGAACACCAGCTGATGGAGGAGTGGCAGCGTCAACAGATGTAGATATAGACCTAGGCTGTATAAGCACATTGATATCATCTATGAAGTAATGTTACTATTATCAAACAAACCAACTTACTAAGGTAAAGTCACTTAAACCCAAATAAAACAAATCATTTACCTGTACAACACTTTGGCTAAGGCTAGCATCTCGCCCATTACCAACAATAACCTAAGAAAACAAACCAATAATTAAACTAACTCTAATTAACCATATTAAGTAATATTAAAATAATAGTAACAGTAACCTATATTACAAAGTTAATACAGTCATGAAAACAATTAAAAGTTTGAAACGCACAAAAAACCAAACCACATATACATATTGAAAATAAAAAACAAAAAACATAAAGAGTTACCGATGATTGCTTTGACGGTGTAACAGCATTATCAACTAATGAGCTAAATACTTCATCAGCCATCTCCCATTCAACATCTTTGATCTTTGCACACATTTCGGTTTCCTCATCAATTTGAAGAACACCAGCTGATGGAGGATTGGCAGTGTCAGCAGTTGTAGATATAGACCTAGGCTGTATAAGCTCATTGATATCATCTCCGAGGTATTTAGAAACAGTAAAACGGTTGGAAAATTTAGGCGGTAAATTATAGGGATCGATCTTAATAACAAAAATAACCCTTCGAGAACATAAATTTTCATTCAAATACGATTCTATCCAATTTGGATCATCAACACCCTACAAAAAACATAATAAGCTATCAACACAACTGAACAAACTAATATATACTAATCATGCAAAAAATTCAACAACTAATAATTGTAAAAGGAAATGTAAAATAAACCTCTGACAAAGACTTATTAACTAACTCCTCAGCAGATATTTTAAGTAGAGATACTGCAGCTTCATTAAAAACAACACATGTCATCTCATCATTGGTACCATTAGTAACACAAAGTTCCAATTTGTATCTGCAAAACAGAAACGATTAATAAAACGAAAAACAAACAACAAATAAAATATTAAAAAAACTTACACATAATGTGGATTGACAACATCTTCTTCACAGTTCCAACACAAATAGTAACCGTCAACCATTGACGCCTTCTTACGACATTTGTTACACTTAACATATTTCCAATCACTATGCATTTCCACACCACTTATGTTTGCATCAATGTTGAAAATTGTTCCCTGTACATGATTTAAAGTCAAAAACTAATGATTAAAAGTAAAAAAACTAACAAAAAATAATTTATTTGGGTTGTATTAGCAATACAATACCTCAGCCACATCTCCTGCTGTAAGAAGGCTGTATATGTTTGCAATACTCGTAATTTGAAAGGTGGCTGCATTGTCTTCAATGATAGTAATTTGAGGAGACTCACTGAAAACAAAAAATACAACATATATAAAACATAAATAATAATGCATCTAATAAAACATGCCAAATCACATAATTACATAATCCTGTAGGCATCAATTTCAGGTATAGAAAGATTCAAGTAAATTTGAGTCGCCACAGTTGTCATTAAACTTGTAGAACCTAATTCAATACAAACATTTAAACATAAGTTATAAATAATCAAAATTAACAATGCAACATATCCTATACATAACACCATACCCTTGTAAGATCGAACTTTGCAAGATGACAAAATAATAACAACTGTATTTTTTGCAATTCTTCGAATATAACCATCGCTAAACTGATTCACCAAGTGTCCCCATAATGAAACATTCACCTTCATATCACTGAATTATATATATTTAAGAATGAGATAGTAAAAATAAACAATATAGACAAAAGAATTAATATAGACAACACTAACATACTTGGTGTCAGAGATAACAATGTTTCGTACACCAGGATTGCAAGATGAAACATATTCCAATTGATACTGAACAGAGCCCCATTCCCTAAGAACGCCAATAACATCTACACACACACACACACACACACATATATATAACATTAGAAAACTTGAAGAATAAAAAACTAACAGAATAAAATGCATACATACCTGTAAGATATTTGTCATCATTAACACGATCGGCTAACAGATTGAATGGAAGAAAATCAAACACATATCGTCTGAAGACAGACGGATGCGTCGGACAAGTAGTAATACTTGTTGAATACAAGAACTGAATGAAAATATCGCACCGCAATGGACGATAGATGGTACTATACTTATGAACAACAAACTTACGAATCCTGTAAACACATCCCTCTTTAAACGCATTCTGAAATAACCTCAGCAAGTTAGATGGAATCTTTGCATGAATAGATGAACCCTGAAAAAACATATACATTTTAAGATTAGATAATTACCAATGTAAAATCAAAAACTAAACAATATTGCATTACAAAGAAATACTTACTTGTGCATCAGATAGAATCATGTCAAACGAAAGGATACGATTTGTTTTAGGGTTGAACGATGTCCAAGCACGCGAGACCAACACATCAACTTGCCAGTTGTTGGTAAAATAAGCACGTAAATCCGAAATACTTGCACGATTCATTTTATAAAGTAATAAGCTGCAAATATATATAAGACTGCAATCAACATCACACATATAATCCATAACACTATAAACAAAGACTACACATATAGACCCATATACATACACACAAGGCTAATAATACTCAACAAAGAAAACATGTTACCTTTGAACAACCTAGTTTGACAACACCAATTACACAATAGTATCAGCTGGCGATAATGGCAAATTATAAAAAACTTCCTTGTACACAACATTTTTAGTCATATTGTTAGGACATTTTTCTTTATTATCCACATAGAACTTTAGTCCAGCACGAGATGTTACACGAGATGCAGCAACATATAACTGTCCATGGGAGAACACGGGCTTTACTAAGTAAACACAAACAGTATTAAAAGTTTGGCCTTGACTTTTGTTAATAGTCATAGCAAAACAAACTTTTATAGGAAAATGTCGCCGCTTAAATTCAAAAGGCCAAGACGAATTACTTGGAGTCATATCAATTCTACCAATGAATACTTTCTCTCCAACATGGGGGCCTGTAATAATCGTACATTCAAGAACACGACGACTTATTTGACTTACAACCAACCGCGTCCCATTACACAAGCCACGTTGCATGTTTAGGTTACGCAACAAAATAACAGGTGCACCAACCTTGAGATGTAGTACATGATTCAGAACTCCAGAAAATTTCAAACTGTTAAGAAACTCAGGAGCATACATAGCACGCAATTCTTCAACATTTTGTGTACTCACACATATCTCATCAGCACTAAACAATGTATACATTTCACCTGGTATCTTCTCAAGAACATGTTGGTTAATCGTATCAACTTCATCATTAGTCGGACAAAGAATGCAACGTTCCTTCAAGTAATCGACATCATTAAATCTGTTCATAATATTAGGGAACGTATTTAACACAACGGACTCAAGATGTTTATCAGTTACAGAAATTAACATATCTCTTGGTATATGAATCCATGTATCATCATCTGATCCATCCACAGAAACTGAAGGAAGACAACCAGTCCCCATGTCTAAAAGCCATTTACTAAATTCCTGCATTTGAATAAGATCCCTACCAAAAATACTTGGATCACGTAAACGCATGTTAGTTGTCAAAGAAAACACTTTACATGACCTCCATATATTCGGCGACTTGTTAATCGCTGAAGCAACAATTTCACTCCGTGAACCAAACTGAACAACAGGAAGTATCTGCCGAAAGTCACCACCAAATGCGACAACCTTTCCACCAAATACTTTATGCTCAGCACCAGCCATGCTGTCTCGACACACATCCCTCAATGTTCGATCAACAGCTTCAAATACATGGCGATGTTGTAGAGGTGCTTCATCCCAAATAATAAGTGAAGCATAATTGATTAACTTAGCCAAATCTGAACCAACATCAATGGCACAACAAGAGTCCTTATCAACTTCAATAGGGATGCGAAACCGAGAATGTGCTGTACGCCCACCAGGTAGTAATAAGGAAGCAATACCAGATGACGCAACAGTCAAAACTATCTCATTATTTGATCGAATACGAGCTATAAGGGTCGTCCATAAGAACGTTTTCCCAGTTCCTCCACTACCTAACACAAAAAATACGCCTCCTTTTCTAGCCTGAACAGCAGAATATATACTATCAAACACTTCCTTTTGTTGACTATTCAACGCAGCGTATTGCTTAATAAAACGTGTCCTTTCCTCATTAGCATCATACATTCTCTCAAATTGAACCAACCTGTTGATAAATCTATCTTCCGAAGTATGGTCAATCTGCGGTAAGGTTGGAAAGGAAGTCAACGACCGGCCACTCTGAATCAACACTTGTTCAATCTCTTTCATAGTATAATTCAATATTTCAGCATCTGAGAAATTCAATGAAAAATTTTTCAAAATTGTTCGATATTTATGAAGAATGTCCTCTGATAGGTATTCATAACAATCAAAAAATAATTGCCGAGGATCACTAACAGTACAAAATAACAAAATTGTAACAAACAATTCACGAAGCCGATCCCCAAATTGCCAATGATAAGCCTGGCGTACAGCATCAACCCATTCAACATCATCACCCAAAAGACTTAATGCTTTACAAGCGGACATATACGTTGGATGTTCCACCCCGTCAACAGTTCGAATCTCTTTAAAACTTCTCGGACCACGCACAACATTTAATAGCATTCTAAGATAATACTTTTCACCCATCGTAGGACTTACATAATATATACGTCCAATAGTTTGAAATGAACCTTTACGGGGCTCCCACACTCTTTCCTTCTCATGCCATGTAAACAAAGTTGGGTATTCGGCATACGTCAATGTCCGGCCAAACTCATACCTTTCATTTGCAGCCATCCATTCAGTAAACTTTGACATTGCAGCTGTTGTTCGTTGTAAAACATCAGAAATTTGCTCATGATCCTTAAAATATACTCTATTACACCCTTCTTCATGAAATGGGAGTCTTTCAACAGCCACTGAACGATAATGCATGTCAAACTCAAATATCTTCCAACACGCCTCTGATGCTGAAATATACCTACAATTCATGTACTGCTCAATCTCATTTTCATGATTTAAAAGTGATGTAAATGTTGTTCTCCCACCTTGACCTTCCAATACTGCGGTAGCACGATCTTGACCTTTGTTAATATAGCTGAAAAGATATTAACCAACATTCCTTGGTTACACCATTCAACATTGATATGGCAACCATACTTTATAAGCAACGCACGATTATAAGGAACAACATATCCATTATCTAGCATAATATCTTGCCGACCAACACGAACTTTACGTGAGTTATTACGTCGTCGATACGACGGCCACCCATCATTTCTAATAAAAGTTTCGTCACAATAACTCTTCGGAAATCCTTTAGTACATTTGCCATCATTCATACAAGGACTCGAAGGTCTAAGGTTACCACATGGACCATGCATCATATGAGTACCAACATTTAAAAAACCAATTGGGTCACCCGATTCAGAAGGCAGCTCAGTAGATATAAATCTATCAATTTCATCCGGTGAAGAAATTTTATCAGCTTGACTAAGAAACACAAGAATGTGGCAATGTGGCAGACCACGTTTTTGAAACTCTATTGTGTAAAGAACTGCAAAGACAGAAAAAAAAAAACACAATGTTTTAACACACATCATAATAACACATTAATCACATGTTAACATACAACCATTGAGAATAAAATTCATTTAACTTACCCGCTTTAGGAACACCAAAATGATGCTTTTTCCTTATGTCTTTCATGAGCTCATCAAGTTTGATCTTAAATACCCGTGCAACAATATCAGGTCTTTCAGATACTAAGTGACCCACTGTGTTTTCCTGCAAATGCTGTTGAATTTTACGCCATTTTGGGTTACACGTCATGGTAATAAAAAGATCCGGAATACCAGCCCAACGACAAATTGCCATCGCATCTTGATATTGTTGTATCATATGCCTAGGCCCCCCGGTGAAGGACGCTGGCAACACAACACGTCGACCTATAGAATCACAGTTTGTCTCACCTTCTAATATACGATCATGCAACCCATTATACAACTCCGAACGAATTGTTGTCTGATGAGTCTTGTACCATTGTAAGTCATGTTCAAGCACTTGCGTATATGCATCAACAACAAATGTAAGAAATAACCGGCCAGAACTATGCAATGTTTTACCTTCTCCCATTCTAACCATCAACCGAAAACAATAGTATTCTCTCAATGAAACATTTTTTCTTTTACTTTCAGCACTAATATTACTTAGAGGAATGCCCACATTAAAACCATCTTCTCCATACGGGAAAAGTAATGGATATTGCAACGACATGTAACTGGGATGAAGTTCAGAAATACGTTTCGCATTTGTACTACCACGGTCTTCAACAATAATATCACGGCAATCTGTAGGATTACCATCACCCGGAATCAATGCAGCAACTTCATTGACCGTAGGCAAATTAAACTGTCTCGCATCCCTTCTTCGTGTATCAAGCAGTCTAAGTCTAACAGGTTGCTGCGAAAAGTGAGTAAATCTTTCTTTGGCCATCCTAAAGCTCTGAACTAATGGATTGTGCCGATTAAGCATTTTAATTAAATCATTAACTAAACTTCGAATACATGCATCATCATTCCCAGACTGAATACACTTCTCAACTGCTTTTAATCGATTGTCAACCTCATTTTCTGTGTCATAAATATATAGTTGTGCAAATCTTGGCCGTCCATCAATATGCTGAGGTAACAAAGTACCAATCCTATGATGATTATGTCCATTCAACACATATGTATAGGGACCACTTCCATCATTAACATCCGAACAGACTTTACCACCAGTAGAAGTAAACGAAAACATTGAATTTAGAAGCTTGATATTCTCTTTAAACACCTTAGATCGCGGTTCACCATTCAGCTGTAAAAGCCGCCGCAATGGTTCCGGAGCATGCCGAAGTAAAGGTAAAACAACCTTGCCTTTACCACAACAAATAGAGAAAGTTGGATTAGACGGAGCAAGATATTTAGTACTTCTCTCACCATACCACAAGATCGCTTTGCAATAAGGACATACATATTCTGTAATTCCACAATCCCAATATGATACATCTCCTATACAAAATAAAACAATCATATAAGAGAAAGTTATATTTATCATTTTAATCAGGCATTCAAACAACTAACAGTCATCAATGAACAATCCATACTTGATGAGTTTTCATCTTGGTAAACACCAGCACAAGATGACCTCCGGTTGTGCATAGATGGCGATGATGCTGAAACAAACTCCGAAGTTAAAGAATGTGATACAAAACGTGCATCACTATTCATTGAATTAGTTCCATGGAATTGATTTGAATTTGGGCCAACTGCAATACACGTAGATACAATCAGATGTGTCCTAAAAACATGAACACGTTTACATTACTTGGCATAAAAAAAAATTAACAATACATACCATAACAACGTCGTTGAACTGGCATATTTTCAATGTTTGAACCAGCAGGGCGATCTCGTAATCGAGGACGACCACGACGTCTAATATTACGGGATGTTTCATCAGATCGAAATGTCGACATAGATGAAGAAGACAGTGTTGATAATATTTCATAATCACTTGCAATACCATGGTTAATATTAACACTATCCATACCACCAAGATCTGTATACAAACAACATTCATTTGATACCACTTGTTGAATAATGTCAATGTTTTATTCTCCATCTTCTTCCTCTTCATATCTAGTCCTTAAATACCTCAACTACTCATACTGATAGCTATTACATACTGGAAGCTCTACACAATACTTACCAATCCATACATACATAATATCATGGATTATACCAAACAACCAATGCGCACCAGCCTTACACACTATATGCAAGCTCTGACATTTGTTAGAAGAATCAGCAGATAAACCAACAACATGTGAAAATATTTTGTAGTAAACTTCCTGTTATCACTGTATAAACTTGTTTTGCATATAATGCACTCCAAAATACCATCTCACAACCCATCATTACATAAGCACAAAACACCGTATCCATACTTGATATCACTCCAAGAAAATAGACGACTATTATATAGAAACACCATCGGATCTATATACATACTTAGAACATAACACTGTTTCATGCAGGTAAAGCAAACATCTCGATCATAAATACGCTATTAATTGTCAAGCTATACCCTAATCTATTATTTATACTACATAATTTAAATTAACAAAACACAATAGCAACAAACATAGCTATAAGAAGACATGCAACCAACCATTAAATACATGTAACAACAAAAGAAAGCAATGAAATTAAATATGAATATGAAACACCTATACACACTATGAAAAACAAAATCACACATACATTGCTAAATAGATAGTAGCTCCTTTGATACTTCGTTTCCAACTACAACTTTTCAAAACCTATTGATAAGGGAAACTAAAGAACTGTAGTAAAAAATATTAAGACAACAGTTGGGTTATTAAAAACGGTTATCAAAGTTCAAATAATAATGGGGCAACATAATGGGTAGTTTTTGAACATGCACCATAATTGTAGGAATTATAATTGTCTTTAATTAGATAATATTATATATTTTATACAAAAACAAAGTAAACACGAAACTACCACAAATGAATGCATAACTTAAAATGCTAATTATAATTACAAACATTAGGTGTGTTAACCTAACTTAAGTTTTTTTAAACAAAACGTGTTTTTATAGAAATGTAATAATATATACTAATATTGTCCTATACCATTTATGATGTTGATTACATTGTGTTTTATTATGGAAAAGATTGTGCTTATACGAAATCACTATGTTTAGAATAGTACGTTACCCTATTGCAATAGTCCTTATATACTATTTGTAGTTGTATGTATATTTTATACAATATTAAGCTCTAATAAAGGCATTGTGTTTTTTTATTAAAGCTTACTTTTTTTACTAAATTCTGATTATCAATGTAAACTTGTTTAAGTTGAAAAAAAAAGCACAAACACAACCCAAACTATATAAATCAAACACTCTTTTCTGTAAAGATGGCCTAACTTTAATTGTAAGAAATACAATAACTGAAACAAAAGCCGCTTTTATACAAACTAAAATACTATCCTACAAAAAAAAAAAAAAACCAGAAATAAGAGACATAGAAAAATAAAAAACAAACATGAGTACTAAAATCGCTCTAGATAATTAATCTTAACTTCCATGCAACACTTCACACTTTCGTTTGAAACCGAATTTCAAAACAGTCATATACAAGACATCCATCTGTAACTGCCAAACTACCTCATCGACCAACTTTTATTTAAAAGTTAAAACGACGGAAACCAGATATAATTATACAAACGAATGATATAATCAGAGGTTAAAGAATTCAAATATTCCTTTACGATTATATTTATACATACATACATACATATAATCATATATATATATGCACCGCTAACAAACTTGAGCATAAAACATGGATACCCTGCTAACTGAAAATACATGGAAGATTCATAAATTATGTCACCACACCATTTATTTCGTCAAAAAAAGATGACAACTAACCAACCACGTTTTGTTTTTCTTTTTCTTTTTTTTTTAATAAATTGAATAAATGAGACACTACGTGAGCTATAATCAATAGTTTAAAATAACACATCAAAATTTTAAGCTATGTTCAAACGACGTATAGTGATAAAAATATTTATATCCGCATACATTTTAATGTAATAGTAAAGTTAATCTCATCTTCACTCAAGTCACTGGATGCCTGTTGCAAAAAACACAATTAACATTATCCATAACACAATTCAAGATATTGTTTTGTCTTTTATTAATCAACTAAATAACCGAAATATTATTTTTAGAATATTTTAAATGTAGTATCTTTTTTATGTATTATATGTGTTTTCAAAAACAATGACATGAATTCTAAATTCAGATTGACTTTTTTTCAATAACATGGAACCAAAAATAAAAAACATTGCAAGACTTCCGGTGACAAACACAAAAATGGACCCATGCTGTTTGAAATGTTTCAATGAATTTAATAAAATATGATAAATTTTAAGCTTGGGTTACAATTGTATAATTAATCATAACTTTGAGTTTATGTTTCTAATTTGAACTTATAATAAAATATGATAAACTTTAAGCTTAGGTTACAATTGGATAATTAATCATAACTTTGAGTTTATGTTTATAATTTGAACTTAAAAAAACTTTTGGTTATTTAAAAATTGAATATGAAATCACTATAACTTTTAAGATTTTCAATTAATGTTGTTAGTGATACGATCATTTTGGATGTAGCTTTCTTAATGGTTTACCTTGCAAACCACAATAGAGTTGACTTGATCATTTAACAATCTGTATATATAATGCTAAATCAAAAACACAAAACCTGTATACAATTTGTTACACTACCCGAACAATAAACTACATTACACATCATTAATATATTAAATAATACTACATTAAACATCATCCATATATCAAATAATAAACATAATATCGAACATTAGAAGATCCTTACACAATAAACCACTATATTAACATTAAATTACTAAAATACTAAAGACATTAACATAAACTATAACCAAACATGATACATCAAAACACAAAGAAGAACAGAAGCTTGATACCTTTAGTAATTTGGAGACACAAGGCTCTCAAAATAAACAGACCCTTGTAAGGCAGTCATGTACTTCCAAGGAAAGTAGTACCCAACTTGCATAGTTTTCATATCTAACATATAAATATCCCCACAAGTAGTCATCAACAGCATTTCATCAGTAGACTCTACATACTCTACAAACCCGAGGAAACTCGATGGAACAACACCAATACAAGGCAGAACCCATAAGTTAATCCATTCTTCATATCCCAACTTACACAAACCAACTAAATACATATCATATTTATAACGCATAAAAATGTGAAGTTGCCCAGCAATACTGACCAAAGATCCATCAAAACCTCCTCCATAAAAATCACATGGTAATGGAACACTTGAAAATTGCTCTAGGTTAACATCAAAACGTACAATTGACTGCACACAATCACCAGAACATGAATCAACAATGAAATATACACCATCCCCACACAATGTACCTAATGACCATTTTCCACCATGCTTAACAGACAGAACGTCCGTAATTTTCCTCCAGGAATGTAGTCGGGTAGAATAAATATAAACTGCCTCTGTGCCACGTCTTCTTATAACATGTAAAACCTTGTACTCCTTTGCAGAATCCACATAGAAAGCAGCAGAATCAGAATCTTTTTTGAAGAAACCATGTGATTCACATGATGGAAAAGTTGTACTTGCCTGTGTAAGAGGATTCCAAATTAAAATTTGACAAGTCTCTTCCAGGCACACACATAACATTCCATCCAAACTCTCTAATATCATCAATTCATCTGGTCGGGTTTTGAATGGTTTAACAGACATCATTTTAGGACCACAAAAGCCCGTGCATGCATAAAACAATTTTTCAAGAGAACCACAACGATCTAATTTCGCAAGCACCCACTTGGTAGCTGACGGTGACGTACTACGACAATGAATTAATGGAAACTCTGGTGTGGACAGGATAGACAACCATTTTTTGCACACCAACTTGCAACGACCTATATCTCTTGCAGAAAGTTTTGTAAAAATACCATACATTAATATCTCTACAAGCAACTCCGACATAACAAATATTGATTAACTGCTCACATTAGATCAACACATGTTAGTTAGTCCATTTCACTTTAACATCAAAGTGTAAATCATAGTTATGAAGAATAGAAGGCAAAATAACAAATTGAAGAAAAGATACTTACAAACAGCAACTTTTATTTGCTCAAAGATCTGGAACAATTCTGACTGAAATGTTACCCTATAATCATATAAATAGGAAGATGTGAGAGAGAAACGTCAACCCATAAAAGACTGGAGATAATGGGAGAGAAATGCTTAATAACTAATCACGTAATAAAAGGATTAGTAACCACTAACATAGCAGTTGATTTTTTTTTAAACGGCAAAACTTCTATATAAATATATAAAAAGGCAACATAGCAGATGATATCTCCAACTTTCTAATACACTTTATCCGGTAAAATAACACAAAACAAAATTTATATCATGTCATATAAAAACGCAATAATATCTGAGTCCCTGCCGTCAGTCTTCCGTCAGTTTGACTGTTTGCCAGTTGTGAAAAGTCTATTAATACCCCCCACCCTTTAATATCTACAACCAGTTTCATTATCATCATCAACAGTCGCTCCCAACTCCCAATATCATCATCATCAACAGCTCTCCTCTCCCAACTCCCAAGATCATCATCATCATCTTCATTAAAGAAATCAACAAATCATCCTCATCATCTTCATCGAACATCGAACAGATCATCTTCATCTTCATCGAACAGATCAGGTTCATCTTCATCCTCATATTGGTCATTCGATGTGTTTATGTGTTTATATTGTGAAAAAACAGAGCGATGATTCTGGGTTTGATTTTGGGTTCCATTCGATGATTTTTCGTTGATTTTGGGTTACATTCGATGATTTGGGTTGATTTTGAAAAAACAGAGGGTTGATTTCATTCGATGTGTTTATGTGTTTATATTGTGAAAAAACAGAGCGTTGATTTTGGGTTTGATTTTGGGTTCCATTCTATGTTTTTGGGTTTGATTTTGGGTTCCGTTCGACGATTTTGGGTTGATTTTGAAAAACAGAGGGTTGATTTTGGGTTCCTCATTTTGAATGTGTTTGAATGTGTTATTTTGATTGAATGAGTTCCTTATTTTGATTCGATGATAACAGTTATTTGGGTATTTTGGATTTGATTTGATGATTTGAATGTGTTATTTGGGGTTAGGGTTTAGGGTTGAATGGATTTTTGGTTTGATTCTTGTGGGTTTAGGGTTGAATGGATTTTTTGGTTTGATTCTTGTTCAAAATGCATCAAAACAGAGTGGTATTTGGGATTAGGGTTTAGGGTAGCAATGTGTTTTGGTTTGAATGTGTTTAGGGTTTAGGGTATCAACTGAGTATTAAGAACTGATCGGATGTACAAAATGTGTTTTGGTTTGAATGTGTTTAGGGTTTAGGGTATCAACAGAATGTGTTTTGGTTTGGTTTGTACAGATTCTTGTGGGTTTAGGGTTGAATGGATTTTTGGTTTGATTTTTGTTGTACAGAATGTGTTTTGTTTTGAATGTGTTTTGTTTTGAATGTGTTATTTGCAATGTATTTTGATTTTGATTCTTGTGAGTTCATCATATTGATTTTCGGTTTGATTCGAATGTGTTCCTCATTTGAATGTGTTTTGTTGTATTAAGAACTGTTGTATTAAGAACTGATCGGATAAGATTCGAATGTGTTCCTCATTTGAATGTGTTTTGTTGTACAGAATGGCTGCGGATGTAAAGATACGCAAAACACCAACTACGAAGGCGAGAACACTTGACAACCTCCTAGAAGATGCGTTGCACATAAGGAAGTGATTGATATGAATGATTATAACCCCAGTCTTGAAATTCCAAAGCTCGCTAATTACATATCTACCACTGGGGTTATATTCATTCATATGAATGAATATAACCCAAGTGGCAGATATGTAATTAGATACACTGGGGTTATATTCATTCATATCTGGATCAGCTTCCCGAAGTGCACCCGTCAGTAAAAATCCACAATTGCTTGTGGTCGTATGACGTTTTGTCTCTGTATTGTATGTTACGGTATTTTGTTATCGAGTCTGTAAGTTCCGTCAACTCTACGAAGTTGGTATGACGTTTTGTCTCTGTATTGTATGTATAAAAAGTTTACATTTAATATACAATTTAGGCTTTAATAATTTGTTATATATATTATAAATTTAATTATTAGATTTCTTAACAAAAAACCAAGAAAAGAATTTAGGGGCTCAGGTTGATATTTCACTCATACCATAGGGACGCAAAGTGTTATTAATATATGCAAAAAGACGGTCTTACCCCTGCCTCTAACAGTCAACCTGACGGCAGGGACTCAAAGTGTTATGAAATGAATACCACAGGGGCTCAGAATGCAAAAAATTGTTTTTAGGGGCTCAAGTTGATGTTTGGGACATACCACAGGGACGCAAATTGCATTTTACTCTTTTTATTTTAATGGAATGTTTTGGTTTGTTTCTTGAAAGTTAGTCTGGATGAATTGTGTTTTTTATTATGGTCGTTTTTTTATTGTGGTTATTTAATCATATATTATTTCAAACATTTAATATCTTCAGTTTAATTTCTTCGAGCGACCATCCAGAGAATTGTAATTGATTTGGTTTATTTTGATGTTAAATTGTGCCTGAATATAGACTTGCACTTGCACACATGAAAAAAACACAATCTCAAACAGCTGCTCTGTGAAAAGTTGTCCACTGCCATAACCACTGTTTTGTTCAAACATCTGCTCTGTGAAAAGCTGTCCAATGCTGAAAGTCAACCCCTGTTCTCTCATTTCCTTGGATATCACTGTTGGTCAAAATCAGTGTTTTCATCCACTGATATGCTATCCACTGATAGATAAAATCACCCACTGTTTTCATTATAACCGTTGCAACCACTGATATTGTTGAATCATGTTTGTTCATTTGAATAATTATGCTTTGTTTTTCAGTTTGCTGGGTTGGACAGTGTTGCTCTAATGAGAATGTACATTTAGAAGCAAGTTTATGATGAAGTTTCTGTTATTATTTATGATAATGTGTGTTACTTAGCCACTCAAGTTGATGTTTCACACATACCACAGGGACGGAAATTGCATTTTTCTCTTAATATAAAGTATTGAAAACATATATAAGTTAAAAACTGGAAAAGGCCCCACATTTAGAGTTCATTTTAGCCCTCCAATAATAAAAAACACAAAAAAACAAAAACACAATAAATAAAAACCAATAAATAAATAAAACACAATAAAATAAAAAAACACAATAATAACCACTCCTTAACATTAGTGGTTATACCTGCTAAAATTTATTCAAATAATTAACTGCCAAGTTACACATCACATATTATCATACTACTTATGTAATTACAGGAAATCAACAATTTATAATACACAACATACAACTTACTCTAAGAAGATGATAACCATATATATAACAAAGAACATAAGCAACTAAAATACCATACAAAAATAAAATATCTTCTAACATTACCAAAGTATATTACAATACAAATGAAAAGAGCACCATTCTTTACACACCAACTTATAACGGCCTACGTCTCTTGCAGTAAGATTTGGCAATATCTCAAACATAAGTCAATCGGAATCTCCAGCATGGTAACACTTTCCTACAATGTACATCCCAAGCTAACCACACCATGATACTATCCGCTTTAGCCAAGACGTTCCAACATCTCCTCACTGATTTAAAACGCGTCATGATGTTGAATGTATGAAGAGCCTTACAACGAAGCCTTCATTCCCCTTCACAACCAATGTGGGATGTTACAAATCACACTCCTTACAGGTCCCAACATCCTCGATGGCACACCAGACCAATCCCTAGCACTAATACCATCTGTAACAGCCCAACATAACCACACCATCATAATGTCCACTTTGGCTAGGTCAAAACAAATCAATACCAAATCAATGTTCTTTAAAGAAACAAAACATTTATATATTATAATTTAAAACAATGTTATGCATCATTGTTTGTACTTTATGCTTATAGGGTGACTTTTTGAGATGGTTGGTTGCACCTATAGTTTAGGATTGCATATATGTATTGTACCTTATGTTTTATGAGTTTAAAAAATGCTTGGTTGTATGATCATACGACATTATATTTTATTATTATCTTTATTTTTATTATTATTTATTTCATCTTTTATGCGTTTAAAAAATTTTTGGTTGTAGATTCATAGGACATATATGTATTGTACCCTATGTTTTATGAGTTTAAGAAATGTTTGGTTGTAGGTTCATATGATATTATATTTAATTATGATGCTTCGTAGCTTGATTTAAAAAACATGTAATATATATGATTTTGGGTAATCCCAACATTGTTGTGCAAACTTTTACTACACAGATTATGTGGTACTTTATATATTAAATATAGACAATAAATAGATTGTGCTGGTTTTTTTAAGGCACCAAAGCAATCGATTGAAACATGACGAAACAAATAAGAACAAACATTACGAAAATTGAAATATAACAAAACGACAAAACAATACATCATTTAAACTAATCACCGCCTCAACGTGTTTAGTTATATATATTTATAACATTCAACACAAAACGGCACCTTAATTGGTGAAGAACAATATATGTCACACGCATAACACACATGACCGGGACAAACAGAAAAACCGCCATCAACATCACAGCCATCAGTGACCTCTACATCACAAACATTATCTACATCTCCAGTTTCGATATCACTACTGACTACACTGACTTGATTATCATCTGCAGACATCAGTTGTTGATCACCCTCGTCACAATCTCCTTCGTAACCCGAAACATTATTACCACCAGAAGCATCAAACGCAGAATGAGATTCAACTTGCATATCCCCTACAGTAAGCCGGAACATCTTTGCATGTTTCTTTCCTTTACAATGAGCATAAAGCTGATTTGCACTTGTACAATATATGTCACATAGAGCACAATGAAAATCCACACAACAATACGATAAATCTTGTAACTGTTGGATTAACACTCGAATGAGTAAACAACAAAATTACAAAGTAAAAACACAAAATGATTAATATTTCAAACACTTATACCTTTGTGGTATGCTTCCTTGACATTACATGATGCCTATATTGTTGTTCATTAAGGCATATGACATTGCAAACAGGGCAGCCAATGATTTCTTCCGGTTTGGCACCATTTGCCACTAACTTATAAACATCTACGTTCATGTTCTTCAAACAACTACAACGAAAATGTAATAGAACACACCTCTATATAGGTAAATATTTAAACGGTTTTAAACTCAATTGGACAGGTAAGTTACTAAGTTATATAAAAACTGTAAATTGGCTAAGGTCACAAAATTTTCGGAAATTATGAAATAGTGGATCGAGGTTATACATGACTAAATACAACTCTCATAAACCGATGTTTTAATCAAACAAACTGAAATATTCAAAAAATTCAACCTCAAAGAGTGACTTTTCTCTTCTAATGTGTGAATTTGAAACAACTTTGAATATGTATTTATAATAAAGTTTTATTTTAAACTCAATTGGACAGGTAAGATATATTTACTTGAATAAAAAACTGTAAACTGGCTGAGGTCACAAAATTTTCGGAAATCAAAAAATTAGTGCATGGAGGTTATAGACGAGTAAATACATCTCTCATAAACCGATGTTTTATATGAATATGTAAAATCACATCGTTGTTTATCAAATATTTAATTACTCTAACTAAAGCTGTTTAAGTTGAATAACACTATAGCGATGTTTAAACATATACCTGAATTACATTAACGCTGTTTAAATTGAATTACACATCAAAAATATTGATTGTATAACGTTATTTAATCCTACTACTGACATTATCTAATGACTACAACATACAATACATCACTGACTTTTTAATATATCATAGTCTTTCTAATTAAACATTGAGTTATATTTATTAACCTGTTCTTTATTATTATTATTCTCTATTCATCAGAATCAGAAACCACAACTACACTTGAATCCATCATATAAAAAAAAACAATTCATATAAAAAACATACTGCATATAACTAAATTTTAATAAAACAAACTGAAATATCCAAAATACCCATTGGAAAAAACCTAAAAATCATAACAACTGATTTAAATTAATAGAGATATGAGATAAGTTTATTTCTTGCTAACTTTCTCCAAATCCTTGAAATTACTTGGAGTTGAAGACTTATAGACGTCAACCAATTTACGTTTGTTGATTTCATTGGTATCACAACTGGTTTTAGCATCATCAATCTTAACACTTGAAATGTGACTTTTTTTTTTTGATAAATTCTTTATCGTTTCCCTGAAACAAATGTGAAAATTAAGAAAATAATAATAAAATTAAATATGATGTAAATATAAATGTATAAATACGAATCATGTATTGAAATAAAAAATACCTCAGTAATCTTCATCTTTTCTTTGAGCTCATTAATAATTGACTCATCATCAGTCATGTTTGTGACAAGATACATTTCATCAAAATTAGTCAGATTATAAGTTGTTATCTCAATTTTAAAAGCAAACATCTTTCCAATCAACTTGTCTAAATCAACAGGAAACATTACTTCTTCAACATCCTGTGAATCAGAATATTTTATGATACAATTAATATAAAAAAATATTTAAATACAATGAGAAAAAAAAATAGGAGAAGTTAAGATTATTTATACATACAGATGATGAGTTTTCTTTAAGCAATTGAACAACTGACTTGAGAACAACTTTTTCAATGATTTCATCAACCAGAGGATGAAATAATATTAGTTGAACATCCTCAGTATTATCTTCCACTTGAACTTTTATTTTGAATCTAGTTAAGTTAAATATAAAAACACATATATACAAAATCCATTATTTTATAAAACATATAAATATTAAAATAGATAGAAAAAGGTAATATTACCTTGGAACTGGATATATAACACTTTCATCACAATCACGGTTGAAACACACATGAAAATAATGTGACTCCAAACCCACGCAGTCTACAAGATCTGTACCCGCCTCCATTAAACATTTAGGACACTCCACATAGTGCCAACCAAAATCCTTGTCTATTGCCTTAATAGTACCAATTATGATAACAAATTGAGGCTGTATAAATTGAAAAATACAAAAATAATTTAGTTCAACAAAAAAAAATTTGTACTTTTTGAATTATAAAAATTTAAACAAACCTTCATGATTTGCCAAAGGTCATACACGTTTTTCAACGGAGACTTTATGATAAATTCATCACTTGACATCTACAAAATGAATACAAAACTTTTTAATATACGAATAGCACAAAATAAAAATTGGAAGTAATAAAATAATAGAGAACATGAAGATTAGAGAAAAAAAATATAAAATCATACCTTCTCAGATTCAACCTCAAAGACAGACTTCTCTCTTCTAATGTGTGAATTTGAAACAACTTTGAACATGTATTTATAATACATATTTGATTTAAACTCAATTGGACAGGTAAGTTATATTTACTTGAATAAAAAACTGAAAACTGCCTAAGGTCACAAAATTTTCGGAAAACATGAAATTAGTGGATAGAGGTTATACATGACTAAATACATCTCTCATAAACCGATGTTTTATACACTATGAATATGTAAAATCACAACGATGTTTATCAAATATTTAATAATTGTAACTATTGCTGTTTAAATTGAATTACACTATAACGATGTTTAAACATATACCTGAATTACAATAAACATGCTTAAATTGAATTACACATCAAAAAAATTGATTGTATGACGTTATTTAATCCAACTATTGACATTATTTAATGACTACAACATACAATACCTCACTGACTTTATAATATATCATAGCCTTTCTATTTAAACATTGTGTTATATATATCAACCTGTTCTTTATTATTATCTATTCATCAGAATTAGAAACCACAACTACACTTGATTCCATTACATAAAAAAACACAATTAATACAAAACACATACTGGATATAACTAAATTTTAATCAACAAAAATGGATATAACACAAATTTATACAACAAAAACAGATGTCTGCATACACATCATATTTATACGAAAACTAACCGGCTTATAGAAACATTATTCGAAACAAAATCACAAATCTAAAAACACAATATACTTACACAACTTCTTTTTAACACTAAAAATGATAAATAAATCATACCAAAAATATATGAAACACAATTACCTCCTCTTCCTACAAATCTTTTAAGTTTGCTTGTACAAAATGATTTCTTTCTATTTCCTCTAATATGTTCCTTTGCAAATTCCACGTCAACCTCTTGTCTTTTACTTGCTCTAACGGTATCACCTAGTTCATCTTCAGTGTAATTTCTTGAGTTTTTCTTGAGTTGCTCTAACGGTATCACCTACCACCACCATGAGAACAACTTACTTGTAAATCGCAAGTCAATGTTTGGAGTGGACGCCATTGCAAAAGTATTTCCAAATGATTAAGATTGGTACATAAAACAACAAAAACAATCGCAAATTCTATAACTTCGAGCCCTAACTTTGAGGTAAAACTGAATGTCACCCTTTTCCCTATTTTTAGTTATTATACAGATAATTTAAAAACACTAATATCAAATACCTTTTCACCCCCATACTGAATACCACTCAAACGAATGTTTAGTTTTATTACAAAAAAAACCACCTAATAAACCGAACCCATATATAAGAAGCATAAAAAAAAACATAATCATTTATATATAAAGTTATATTTCTTTAAATATAGAAAATACAATTTCCTGAAACTTCATACTTATTCTCATTCATCACTCTATATATAACATACTAAGAACTCCCCAAAAAAAAAGCAACAACTAACAATATCACCAAAACATGATAAAATAATTAGAACAAAAACCAACACATAAATTGTCATTCATCATACTATATATTACTAACTACATACGAAAAGAAAAAAACATACAAAAAACACCAAAACATAGTTCAATACTTGCAACAAAAAACAACACAGAGTAAATTATACACCAACATTTTATACATAAAATAAAACGATAAATTCAAAGTTTCACAACATGAGAACGACGGCGAATTGAAACTTTTGGAACTTTAAGTTTCCGATAGTAACTTTCTAGTGAATCAGCGGTATCATCAACTTCATCTTCAGAATCAGAAAATTGGTCAAAACCAGACTGACCGATAACCTCATCTACATCAGCATCAATAGTCATATCAATAAACTCAATTTCTTCATGAGAGCTGCTGATCGAAACAACATCATCCTAATTCCAATATAGCAAGTCTCTAGATCGTTTACGCTGCCTCTCAATCCTTCGTATCTGGGTAAGAGAAATAACTTGTTTCATTATGAGCTAGAAACTATCACATAACAAATTTTACTAAGATTTAAAAAATTACAACTTCAATATATATCACCTCCTCACTGAACTCACGGGAAAGATGGGATTTATAAGGACTAAATGGCCCAACAGAAATTATCTCTACACTACCACTGTCGGCCTGTAATCAAAACAAAATAAAAATACCATGTGACACTCTAGGTTTTCCCGAGCAAACACCTTGTAATCACTTAGCGTATATGTATATTATTATTAAATGGAAGTTATTATTCCTCTGTGCTATATGTCGATAACGTGTATGTAATATATATATGTGTGTGTGTAAGGATACTTGTGAACCGAAACCATGACTTGAGACCACCCAGTCTCGAGTAAACGGTGTAACAATGGGCCGGTTGGGCCGTAACCTTAGCCCACCCGAAACCTCCCACTCGAAACCACCCAAAAACCCACTTTTGGTGCATTTCCTCCTATTTAAACCTAAAACCCTCACACCCACTCCTCTTTTACACTCTCCCACTTCATCCTCACTCACTCTCTCTAGAAAACCCTAGCAATCAAGCTCACCAAATCTCTCTTGCTCTCTCTCGGATTCAAACCGGAAGCATCAAGGTATCCGGATCGGCTCGGGATCATCGCATCGGACACTCCTTTCATCACCTCATACACTCATTCACAACCAAAACAAGTTCCGGTTAGTGTCTCACATTGCTAGATATTGTGATGCTTGGTTGATAAATGATATGCATGCCTAGTTTAAAGGTCTCTTTGTATGATTTGCATGATTTAGTTGGTTAGAAATGACTAAATGATATAGATAATTGTTTTGAACCAAGGATTGTATGTTAAAGGTTGTACACAAATCTGTTTTGGTAAATGATAATCATGAGTGTTAGCTATGTGTTGATTTAGATGAATGATAAAGAATGAATATTAGCCGTGTTGATGATGATTATGTGCTAAAGCTAGGGCCGGAGATGATGCCTACATTATGTTTTGACTTAGGATGAATATAAGATGAATATATGATGAATATGTGTTAAATATGCATGAATATTTGATGAACTATTTGAATGTTGATATGAATATTTGAAAACAGTAGGTTTGATCCATTTTCATTTGATATTAGACAAAGAAACATGTTAATGCAATATGGTTGGTTAGTACAAAATCTCATAAAAACAGAATTCTATTGGACAGTACATTGCAACAGGTTCTAGAAGGATTCTTGTGCACGTATCCGAGGTTGCGACTCGAAACCCCCGGTTGCGACTCGCAACCAAAACATGACAACTCGAGACTGCGGAGGTTGCGACTCGAAACCCCCGGTTGCGACTCGCAACCAAAACATGACAACTCGAGACCTCCGGTTGCGACTCGAAACCAGACCATGACAAGTCGAAACCTCCGGTTGCGACTCGAAACCAGACCATGACCAGTCGAAACCTCCGGTTGCGACTCGAAACTGTGTGTTCTCGAGTCGAGACCTCCTGGTCTCGACTGGGCTGCCTGTTTCCGCTATTGGGCCAAAATGTATGAACTGTTCATGCTTGTTACTATTTAAACTGGAATAGGTGCCGATGTGTTTTGGGCTTGTATCTGTTCAAATATGCCAAGTGCTGATTACTGTTAATTTTATGTCGTGCATGCTATGTGTTAGATACATGTAGAATATACGTGACTTCTCTGTACCCAAACCTGACCTATACTAGTAACCATATTAGGACGTGGTGACCAACGTATTTGGCCAAGTAGACTGTCTACCGAGCAACCCAAGGTGAGTTCACAACTAATAAAGCATGCGTTCCCGGTGGTTGGGAAACGGAAACTTAAGCAACGCTATCCCCTCGTAAGGGATACAAACCTACTTCTCTCCCCTTAAATGGGACTTTTAGTTAATTACTGTTTATACCGGATGCAACAAGCAACACTAAACGAAACTCTATCACTCAAGTCCTCACTTCTTAATACCGATTAGTCGCCGGGGTCAGGCGAACGGGTTATTAGTTGATAGCGCTATTTAGGTCTCACCAACCTCACACCGTGCCCGCGTATGGGATCGGGCGTGAACTAATGTACTCTGGCAACCGTCAATGATGATAGAACATTGACAAACGGGGCACTCTACGGAAACGTACGGATGAATAGTATTCGGTATTGTAAAAACAGTTTAGTCGCTTACTTGTGGGGTAGCTCCCCATCGCATGTATAAACGGATAAATTAACTGGTGAAACAAGTTTTTGGAAATTGAAACTGGACAACTCGTGAACTCGCCAACATTTTTGTTGATACCCTACTGCATGCTTTGCAGGTACACAGTGACTCAGGAGCTTGCAGCTTGGGAAGTGTAGTGGTCGTCTAAACCCGCGTGTTGGGTTCTAAATAACTTGAACTATGAACTTTGTTTAAACTGTTTTGCCTATGCTTCCGCTATTTACTTAAACTGTTATTTGAACCTAACTTTCGAACTTTAAACTATGATGCTTACTAACTGTTAAGGTTGGTGATCATCTTTATTATTATCCAAATACTCAGTATAATTGGTGGCTGGATCCTGGTCAGTCACGCCTCCAAGCGGTAGTACTCCGCACGTGGATTTTGGGGGTGTGACAGATTGGTATCAGAGCCATTGGTTATAGTGAACTTGGTTTTAAAAAGGAGAGTCTTTTTGAGAAAAACCAGACTATAACCCGTGACTCGTGACGACACTACACTCCAAGGGCAAGACTCGGCATATTAGACCTCATAGCTCGGACTTGTGTTTACTTGCTTGTTTATCTTATATTGACTGCTCTACTATACATACTAGTGTGCCTAATTAGATAGATACACATCTCTCTTCTGTCTTATTCTCGCTACGTTACGACATCACACTCATACTGTGTTTTCTGGTTATGAAGACAATGAGTGGACGCGGAAGAGGAAGTGTTAACATGACTCAGGCTCAATTCGCTAACTTGCTCAACACGGTGGCTGCAGCTTTCGCAGCACACCCTGGAGGTAAACTCGTTACTTTAGGATGTTTAGATCCTACCCCCACATCGTCTTTCCACCTCTAAACCTATTCGCTTCACTTCTCGCAACAGGTCAGCCTGCGCCTGCACAGCCACGTGTTTGTACTTTCAAAACCTTCATGGATGGCAAGCCTCTCCCTTTCGACGGCACTGAGGGTGCCATAGGCCTTCTGCATTGGATTGAAAAGGCCGAAGCTGTCTTTGCCGTCTGCGAGTGTCCCCCTGCTAACTGGGTTAAGTACGCAACTGGTACGCTTGAAGGAAACGCACTTTCGTGGTGGAAGGCACAGATTCAGATGCTTGGTCTGGAAACTGCTAATGCAACCGCATGGGAAGATTTCAAAAACATGATCAAGGAGGAGTACTGTCACCGGGATGATATCCACAAACTCGAGAACGAGTACTATGCGCTCAAGATGGTTGGATCAGAGATTGAGACCTACACTAAGCAGTCCAACGACTATGCTGCACTTTGCCCAAACATGTCCCGACCTATGTATCGAAGGATTGAATTGTAGATCAAAGGCTTGGTCCCTGAAATCAGAAGTCATGTGACCTCAGCCAACCTCAATACCATACAGCCCGTGGTTCGTCTTGCTCACAAACTCACCAATCAGGCTGTGGAAGAGGGCAAGCTGCCCAAGAGGATCGGTGCTACTGCTGGAACTTCTGGCGATAACAAACGAAAGTGGGATGGAAGTCAGGGAAAGGATGCTAACCCCACTCAGGCCCCAGTTCAACAAAGGAAGACTGAAAGCAACAAGGGCCCTCAGCAACAGGGTGGCTATCGAGGAAACCACCCTAAGTGTAACAAGTGTAACCGACATCACAGTGGGCCATGTGGAAAAGGTCAATGTCAGCGATGCAACAAGATGGGGCATGAAGCCAAAGACTGCCGAAGCCAGTTCCCAGCTAGGCAGAATCAGCAACAACCACAGCAGCAGCAGCAGCAACAAGGAAACAACCGTGGATGCTTCAAGTGTGGAGCAACGGGGCACATGCGAAAGGATTGCCCTGAACTGAATCAAAACAACAACAATCAGGGTGCTGGGAACAATAACAACAATGCTGGAAATGGTGCTAGAGGAAGGGCTTTTGTGATTGGAGCTGGAGAAGCAAGGAATGACCCCAACGTTGTGGCGGGTAAGTTCCTACTTAATGATCGTTATGTTTCCATGCTATTTGATTCCGGAGCAGATGCTAGTTATGTATCCCTACGTATTAGTAAGAAACTTAAGCTCACTCTTACGCCGCTAAGCTCTAAGCACACCGTTGAAATAGCTAATGGTAGAAACCTCGAGGCCTCACACATAATTCGTAACTGCAAATTAGAGTTGTCTGGTCAGACCTTCCGTATTGATCTTTTCCCCATCATTCTTGGAAGCTTCGACGTTATCATTGGTATGGATTGGTTATCCAAACATCGAGCTGAAATCCTTTGCCAAGAGAAAGCTATTCGTATTCCCCGTCCCCCTGGCAAACCTCTTATAGTTCAAGGCGACAAGAGCGGAGAAGTCACGGGCATCATCTCATTCTTAAAGGCCCAGAAGTGTCTACGAAAAGGGCACACCGCTATCTTAGCACTCGTTGCCGACACACAGAAAATGGAAAACAGGATTGAAGATTTTCCAGTTGTACGTGACTATCCTGAGGTATTCCCGGAGGAACTACCTGGACTCCCTCCTCACCGTCAGGTCGAATTTCAAATCGAGCTAGCTCCCGGAGCAGCGCCTATAGCTCGTGCACCTTATCGATTAGCCCCCGCGGAGCTCAAGGAGCTTTCTACTCAACTACAAGAACTTTTGGACAAAGGTTTTATCCGTCCTAGTTCATCACCCTGGGGAGCCCCAGTGCTCTTCGTCAAAAAGAAAGATGGCTCATTCCGAATGTGCATTGACTACCGCGAACTTAACAAGGTTACCATCAAGAATCGTTATCCACTTCCCCGTATCGACGACCTGTTCGACCAGCTGCAAGGGTCGAGCTATTATTCCAAGATCGATCTGCGATCGGGTTATCACCAGCTGAGAGTCCGCGATGAGGACATCTCTAAGACTGCTTTCAGAACCCGCTATGGTCACTACGAATTCCTTGTTATGCCTTTCGGAATGACCAACGCACCTGCAATCTTCATGGATCTCATGAACCGAGTATGCAAACCCTACCTCGATAAGTTCGTAATTGTGTTTATCGATGACATCCTAATCTACTCGAAGAGCCAAGAGGAGCATGAACAACACCTACGCCTTATTCTCGAACTCCTACGCAATGAACAACTGTACGCCAAATTCTCGAAATGTGATTTCTGGCTTAGAGAAGTCCATTTCCTTGGACACATCGTCAATCAGGAAGGGATTCATGTTGACCCTGCTAAGATTGAGTCCATTAAGAATTGGCCTGTGCCTAAGACTCCGACCGAAGTTCGCCAATTCTTGGGATTGGCGGGATACTATCGAAGATTTATCAAGGGATTCTCTAAGATCGCTCAACCACTTACGACACTCACTCAGAAGGGTGTTGCTTACAAATGGAGTGATGCTCAGGAATCTGCCTTCCAGGAACTAAAGAAGAACCTTTGTAGTGCTCCTATCCTCTCCTTACCCGAAGGTACCGACGACTTCATCGTTTACTGCGACGCTTCTCTTCAAGGACTTGGCTGCGTATTGATGCAACGCGAGAAAGTTATCGCTTACGCCTCGCGACAACTCAAGGTCCACGAACGGAACTATACGACGCATGACTTAGAATTTGGAGCTGTGGTCTTCGCGCTCAAGCTTTGGAGACACTACTTGTACGGCACCAAGTGCACGATCTACACTGATCACAAGAGTCTCCAGCACATAATGGGACAGAAGGAGTTGAATATGCGGCAACGCCGATGGGTCGAACTCCTAAATGACTACGAGTGTGCAATCAAATATCACCCAGGCAAGGCTAATGTGGTAGCCGATGCCCTCAGCAGAAAGGAGACCAAACCCAAGCGTGTTCGTGCCTTACAGCTCACTATCCACTCGAACCTCCCTAACCAAATTCGAAATGCTCAGGTTGAAGCATTGAAAGCCAAGAACATCAGGGCCGAGTCCCTACGAGGATCGAGACAACGATTGGAACAAAAAGAAGACGGTGCTTACTACGTGGCCGGACGCATATGGGTTCCGCTTTATGGGAATTTACGTGACCTGGTGATGGATGAAGCCCACAAGTCCCGTTACTCAGTACATCCGGGTTCAGATAAGATGTACCACGACTTGAGGGCTACCTATTGGTGGCCTGGCATGAAAGCCCACATAGCAACCTATGTCAGAAAATGTTTGACTTGTGCAAGGGTCAAGGCTGAGTATCAGAAACCATCAGGCCTACTCCAACAGCCAGAGATTCCGCAATGGAAATGGGAGCAGATTTCCATGGATTTTGTTACTGGCCTGCCTAGGTCTCAGCGCGGAAATGACACCATTTGGGTGATAGTGGATCGCTTAACTAAGTCTGCACACTTCTTGGCTATTAAAGAAACATACAAGTTCTCTACCCTAGCAGAGGTATACTTAAAAGAAGTGGTTTCGAAGCACGGAGTGCCTACCTCTATTATTTCTGATCGAGATGCACGTTTTACTTCAGAATTGTGGCAAGCTATGCACAAATCTTTTGGCTCGCGTTTAGACATGAGCACCGCTTATCATCCGCAAACGGATGGGCAATCGGAACGCACCATCCAAACCCTCGAAGACATGCTTAGGGCATGTGTGATTGATTTTGGCAAGAATTGGGAGAAGCACCTACCGTTAGTAGAATTCTCCTACAACAACAGCTACCACACCAGCATTCAGGCGGCACCCTTTGAGGCATTGTACGGTCGTAAATGTCGATCGCCCCTCTGCTGGGCGGAGGTTGGTGACAGCCAGATCACAGGCCCGGAACATGTAGTCGACACCACAGAAAAGATTGCCCAGATTAGGCAACGCATGGCGGCAGCTCGTGACCGTCAAAAGTACTACGCTGATAAAGATAGGAAACCGCAAGAGTTCCAGGTTGGTGAACGGGCTCTACTTAAGGTCTCACCCTGGAAGGGTGTGGTTCGTTTTGGAAAACGGGGCAAACTTAATCCAAGATATGTCGGACCCTTTGAAGTCACCGAAAAGATCGGTACGGCCGCTTACAGATTGAATCTGCCTGAAGAACTGAGTGCTGTGCACAACGTCTTCCATGTGTCTAATCTGAAGAAGTGCCTGTCAGATGAAACACCCGTCATTCCTTACAAGGAACTTACTATTGACGAACAGCTACACTTTACTGAGGAACCGGTTGAGATCACGGATCGTGAGATCAAAACCCTCAAACGTAGCCAGATACCCCTCGTACGAGTTCGTTGGAACTCACGCCGTGGCCCAGAGTTTACCTGGGAGCGGGAAGACCAGATGAAGCGCAAGTATCCCCAGCTGTTCCCAAATGAAACCCCCAGCACTGAAGCTACAACTGAATTTCGGGACGAAATTCCAAACTAACGGGGGGATGATGTGACATCCCGTTGAAACGTTCGTATTTACACTAGCTTGTCAGTGGCTGCCTTAACTTTCGGGACGAAAGTTCTTAAAACTTGGGGATAATGTGACACTCTAGGTTTTCCCGAGCAAACACCTTGTAATCACTTAGCGTATATGTATATTATTATTAAATGGAAGTTATTATTCCTCTGTGCTATATGTCGATAACGTGTATGTAATATATATATGTGTGTGTGTAAGGATACTTGTGAACCGAAACCATGACTTGAGACCACCCGGTCTCGAGTAAACGGTGTAACAATGGGCCGGTTGGGCCGTAACCTTAGCCCACCCGAAACCTCCCACTCGAAACCACCCAAAAACCCACTTTTGGTGCATTTCCTCCTATTTAAACCTAAAACCCTCACACCCACTCCTCTTTTACACTCTCCCACTTCATCCTCACTCACTCTCTCTAGAAAACCCTAGCAATCAAGCTCACCAAATCTCTCTTGCTCTCTCTCGGATTCAAACCGGAAGCATCAAGGTATCCGGATCGGCTCAGGATCATCGCATCGGACACTCCTTTCATCGCCTCATACACTCATTCACAACCAAAACAAGTTCCGGTTAGTGTCTCACATTGCTAGATATTGTGATGCTTGGTTGATAAATGATATGCATGCCTAGTTTAAAGGTCTCTTTGTATGATTTGCATGATTTAGTTGGTTAGAAATGACTAAATGATATAGATAATTGTTTTGAACCAAGGATTGTATGTTAAAGGTTGTACACAAATCTGTTTTGGTAAATGATAATCATGAGTGTTAGCTATGTGTTGATTTAGATGAATGATAAAGAATGAATATTAGCCGTGTTGATGATGATTATGTGCTAAAGCTAGGGCCGGAGATGATGCCTACATTATGTTTTGACTTAGGATGAATATAAGATGAATATATGATGAATATGTGTTAAATATGCATGAATATTTGATGAACTATTTGAATGTTGATATGAATATTTGAAAACAGTAGGTTTGATCCATTTTCATTTGATATTAGACAAAGAAACATGTTAATGCAATATGGTTGGTTAGTACAAAATCTCATGAAAACAGAATTCTATTGGACAGTACATTGCAACAGGTTCTAGAAGGATTCTTGTGCACATATCCGAGGTTGCGACTCGAAACCCCCGGTTGCGACTCGCAACCAAAACATGACAACTCGAGACTGCGGAGGTTGCGACTCGAAACCCCCGGTTGCGACTCGCAACCAAAACATGACAACTCGAGACCTCCGGTTGCGACTCGAAACCAGACCATGACAAGTCGAAACCTCCGGTTGCGACTCGAAACCAGACCATGACCAGTCGAAACCTCCGGTTGCGACTCGAAACTGTGTGTTCTCGAGTCGAGACCTCCTGGTCTCGACTGGGCTGCCTGTTTCCGCTATTGGGCCAAAATGTATGAACTGTTCATGCTTGTTACTATTTAAACTGGAATAGGTGCCGATGTGTTTTGGGCTTGTATCTGTTCAAATATGCCAAGTGCTGATTACTGTTAATTTTATGTCGTGCATGCTATGTGTTAGATACATGTAGAATATACGTGACTTCTCTGTACCCAAACCTGACCTATACTGGTAACCATATTAGGACGTGGTGACCAACGTATTTGGCCAAGTAGACTGTCTACCGAGCAACCCAAGGTGAGTTCACAACTAATAAAGCATGCGTTCCCGGTGGTTGGGAAACGGAAACTTAAGCAACGCTATCCCCTCGTAAGGGATACAAACCTACTTCTCTCCCCTTAAATGGGACTTTTAGTTAATTACTGTTTATACCGGATGCAACAAGCAACACTAAACGAAACTCTATCACTCAAGTCCTCACTTCTTAATACCGATTAGTCGCCGGGGTCAGGCGAACGGGTTATTAGTTGATAGCGCTATTTAGGTCTCACCAACCTCACACCGTGCCCGCGTATGGGATCGGGCGTGAACTAATGTACTCTGGCAACCGTCAATGATGATAGAACATTGACAAACGGGGCACTCTACGGAAACGTACGGATGAATAGTATTCGGTATTGTAAAAACAGTTTAGTCGCTTACTTGTGGGGTAGCTCCCCATCGCATGTATAAACGGATAAATTAACTGGTGAAACAAGTTTTTGAAAATTGAAACTGGACAACTCGTGAACTCGCCAACATTTTTGTTGATACCCTACTGCATGCTTTGCAGGTACACAGTGACTCAGGAGCTTGCAGCTTGGGAAGTGTAGTGGTCGTCTAAACCCGCGTGTTGGGTTCTAAATAACTTGAACTATGAACTTTGTTTAAACTGTTTTGCCTATGCTTCCGCTATTTACTTAAACTGTTATTTGAACCTAACTTTCGAACTTTAAACTATGATGCTTACTAACTGTTAAGGTTGGTGATCATCTTTATTATTATCCAAATACTCAGTATAATTGGTGGCTGGATCCTGGTCAGTCACGCCTCCAAGCGGTAGTACTCCGCACGTGGATTTTGGGGGTGTGACATACCAAAACAACAAAACAATAATATTAAAATATTACAAATAAACTTTATTTATTGATGATATTACTAAATTACCTGTTCTTGACGATTTAAAGGATTGATAAACGACTGCTGCCGGTCATCACCTAAATGAACAGGATTATTACTTCTTGTAGATGCATTTTTCTCCATCACTTGCTCAATATTTGAAGGATAAATCTAAAAATTCTGCTACAAATTCACAAACCTAAATAGTTTTATACTAACATGTTCTTATTATATAAGCTATTCTACAACGGTTTTTAACACACGTTCAAGTATTGTAGCAACAACTATATACACACGTCACATGTCAAGATAATGGAACAGTTGATATTTCCAGTTTTATAGGACAACATGATTTCGAAGGAAATAAAAAACAGTTTAATATAACTTATATAACAAACCGCCAATTGATATCCTAATCAAAATTATAAGGCTACATCCTAAATTGTTACAAATAATATGGGAGAATGGGAAGTGGGTAGTTACTTCCCATAAAGAATTGCTCTTCTCAACAACTGATCCTGTAAACAACTGTTAAGTCAAAACACTGCTGATCCTGTACACAACTGTTAAGTCAAAGCACTGATGAAGCATAAAGAATTTATCTAAAAATTATAGATAAATTATCATTTGTTTTAGCTTGTGAACCACAAGTTAGCTTCATAGAAAAAAAAAATCACACCTACTCATCTACCTAGTTCAATTACCTTTAGTCCTATGCAATACTTGTGTTACAATCCCAAAGCATGTTACAAGAATCATAGGAGTTAAATATATCAGGGGTATACCTCTTGTCAACATATAATACTTCTCTTCATTAACAAAAGTTATACCGGCAAAGGCTCATTTCCCCATAACTACTACACTCCCGTGTCACATATAAAAAAATACAACAGTTGATACAATAAGTTTGAGTAAACTTCCGTTTTGCTCCCTGTGGTTTGGCCACTTTAACGATTTTGCCCGAAACCTTCAAAAATAGCCATTTTCAACCAATAGTTTGCTATGGTTTTTCCATTTTGCTCCCTGCAGGAAGGAAAATGGAAAAACAAACAATTTGGATGGAGTTAGAGGCAGGGAGCAAAACGAAAGTTTACTCAATAAGTTTTGATTCATTTGAATATAAAAACACAAGTATATTAACAAAAAAAAACACAAAAGAAAAAAAAACACAAAAGAAAAAACACAATGTTATACCATAAAATAAACAGCTTTCGTTAAAACACAATCCATTATATCTAAAACAAAATACTTTAGTTGATTTACAACTAAAGATTAATTTATTAATTGAAATGCAACCATATTATGACATTGTAATTTGTATGAATGAAAATTCAAATCTTATCAGATGTTGTGCTTTGTATAAAAAAATGTTTTTATTGTTTTTATAAAAATACTGTTTTTGTTTATAGACATTACACTTTTCACAACAACATAGAGCTTATAACATTCATACATAAACATTAAACCTAAACATTCATTTGACCAGACCACATTCAAACAACAACAGCTACATATAAACAATCAACCTAATATCCAAATGTTTTAAGCACCACGAATACATCACACAGGACAATACAGTTTCATTCGCTCCACACGACTTCCTCGTGCTTGCTCTTTCAACCTATTCCTTTCAATTGCGTCCAGCACAACGTAAGCTTCACTATCATTATACACAAACTCCCTTCAAGCATTAAGATAATGCAACAATATTTTGGTTGCATATTTGCATCTTAATTCATCTAATTGTTCTTTCTGCCCACAATCTACTTCTTTCACAAACCCACATCGCCAATGTCGTAAAGAACTCCCTTCGAATGACTCCATATGCCTCATTAAAAATATACCACAATCAACTTTGTTGTCTACGGTTCTCCACGGCATTTCTAGTCGACTTATCTGAGCTTTGTGCATCTTACGTCCACCCACAACACCTTGACTTAACATAAAATCTGCTACTAAATGCCTCTGCAATATAACGATAATAAATATAAAAAATTATCTTTTACATATGATTGTGTTTTTTAAATGTCAAGGAATGTACCAAATTTTCTGGCCAGCCTCGGTATTTTAAGTCAGATCTATCATCATATAGACTGCTGTTATCAATCACAGCTATTTGGCACTTTTTCAAATGAAAGCATACCAAGTAGAAGTGATCAGATTGCAAAACAGGTATGAATAAAAGATCAACTTCTTTCAACGATGCTACTTGTTCTTCTTTTAAAACTTTAATCATATTTCCAAAAAATTCAGCTTGCATCATCTCATAGCTTGAACCATATGTGCCACCATCCTGTGTATCAGTTATAATAACGTTACTAAAATAAATAAATAAACAATTCACTTATGTTATTTACTTACCAGCGTCTGATATGTACAAAACAATCGCTTAATTTTGTCATCAGCCTTAAACTTCTCCTCGTGATTTAAGATTCTGGCCCACACATTAACAACAGCAAAATGGACATACTCGTCATGACTCAATGTTTCTAGCACTATCCTTGTTAGACCTGAATCTGGCTGACCTTCAATTTGAAAAACAACGTCCCTACAATGAATACGAGTTAAAACATCAATCAACTTATAATCATAGTACATTATAATAAAAGAAGTTAAAACACATACATTTCAAATCCTCTGGCAGAGAAAATCCAATCAGAATAAATTTTCTTTACAAATGTCAACTTTTCACTCAATTCCACCACCCGGTTAATGTAAGGAGATCCTGGAACCAAAGTCTCATCCGTAGAATCAACTACATTTTCTTCATCCTTTTCATTTGAATGCACACTTTCCATGTTTTCAACTGAATTTACATTTACACCCGTATTACAATCATTTTTCGTCTCTTGACTTTGAGTCTTCTTTTCTCCCTTACTCTGTATTTCATTATCATCTTTTGGAGATGAATCTGGATCTCTGCTCATAAAACCTGCATTTTTTGCAAATGAAATCAACGGATCCAATTGAGCTTTAACTTCTTTAATCACCTGATTATCTGCATAGCACGTAAACCCCTCATTCAGCAATGTCTCTACATTCTTCAAAGACTCTTTTGCCTTTTCAATTTCTACAGTCAAATTTCTGACAAAAACCTGTTTCAATATGAACAATAAAAGATGATAAGAACTATATATATATATATATATATATATATATACATATATCATATATTCAGAGTGAAATACTATATGTTTTTGTGTCTTACCGATTCTGCTTCCTCCGTTCGTTCTTCTGCCACGGGAATATTTGATTCCCTACCAACATCTGCATTCTCATCCCGCCTATTCGAATGTATATTTCGAGTATAACGATCATTGTCTCTACACTCATCATCATCCACTTGCCTTTCATCCTCTCCATGTATATCTTCATGAATCAAATCCTCCTCAACACCAGCACCATCATTGTCTTTTCCCTCGTCAACATCGACTTGCTGTTCCACATTTTCATGCATGGGTTCACCAGTTGAAGAACATTGACGCACCTCACTTTCATTTGATTTTTTGGTCTTTAATCCTGTTGTAGACTTTGAAGTACCTTTCTTTCTTCTTTTCTCAGACTTCAGTCCTTTATTCTTTATGTCCTCCAGTTTGCATAATGTACACTCTTCAATATATTCTATAACAAACAAACCTTTACGCTTAACACGTACATCATGCAACTTGCTTGTATGATCTGCATAGATAAGCTGTAAACAAAAAAATATTTGTCACTCGGTTTTGTTTGGATAAATGCCACAAATGACATTAATATTTTACTTATGATCTTACCGCAAGCAAAAACAGAGGCCCATTAAAAACTTGAGCAGGGTGCCAGCCTTTTCTCGCTCTGTCTAACAAAGTTAACATGTAATCACACCAACCCAGTTCTTTTATGTGAACATCCTTTGTTATTAATGGCAAAAATCTTTGGTTGACAGTGCCACTTTTCGTTCCTTCGCCTAGATGTGTAAACATCAACACCAAAAAGTTAAGAACAAACAACATTCCACAATCATTGCGTTCTCTCTTGCTTCGCCTATCCAAATAAGTTTGTGTTTCTTGTATAAGAAACCTGGTGAAGCCTGTTGGGAATTGACTTCTCCACAATTTAACAACAGGACTTTTTATGTTTGGCCTATTGTTCTCTGTTATCATTCTTGATCCGTTCGGAATTCCCAATACCTTGTGAACCAATTCTGGACTTAACTTTATTGACTGAGATCCAAGATTTAATATTCTTGTTGAATCATCATAGTTCTTAGCCAACCAAAGTCCCAAGCTTGTAGGAACATGCTGAATCTTCAGATTTAGAATAGGACCAAAACTAATATCTCTTACAACGTTCTTTTGCTTGTCATTAAACTCTAACATCCAATCATATAGAGTGCTTGGTGAACATCTTGGTAAAATCTTCTCACCAGTATATGGGAAAAACATTTGACATTGATGGTGATTTGATTCCTCAGGTTGGTCCTTTCGACGTCTCTTCTTTGGTAAGGTATCATCAACTATTATATAACTTAACGAATTTTAGAAACAAACTACAACTAAGATTTTCATGTTTAAATAAATACCTGGTTTTTTTACTTTTGATACAGCAGGATTAACAAAATCAACATCATCATTATCATCAGCATCACCACAGCCTGCCTGTAAAACTGCAGCAGCATATCAAATAAAATAATAAACTATGAAGGGAAAAAATGTATATTATATTTAATCATTTTAAATTGATCTATAACATACCTTCACTCTTTCGTTTCACAGCAGCACGAAACAAAGATCCTTCATGTCTCTCCACATTTTATTAGAAACAAAACACATAAAAAATATTAATTGTAAAACGTTATTTAATCCTACTATTGACATTATCTAATAACTACAACATACAATACAACATTGACTTGTTAATATATCACAGTGTTACAATTTAAACATTGTGTTATATTTATCAACCTGTTTTTTATTATTATCTAGTCATCACAATCAGAAAGCACAACTATACTTAATTTGATGATTTTAAACTCGATACACCCGAGTTTGATTACATTTCTCCAACTTATTCTGCCAATTTTAACAAAATACTATCAGGAAGTATAACATTACAATGTTGTAAAACAACACATAATATTCAACATACAATATAAATACAAAAACACAATCCTATAGCTTACCACATACGTAAAAAAAACACAACATGCACCAAGATACTGCAAATAATCAAGAAACATACGCAAACACAATAATTTCCAAAACCATAATATTAAAAAAAAAGCATAATTAATATAAAAAACATAGTGGATATAACTCGATTTTAACAACAAAAAATGGATATAACACAACTTTATACAACAAAAACAAACATCTACATACACATTATAGTTATACAAAAACTAACCGACTTGTAGAAACCATATTCCAAACAAAATCACAAATCTAAAAACACAATATACTTGTACAACTTCTGTTTAAACATTAAAAATAAAAAAAATAAGATATAAACCATAACAAAAATAAATGAAACGCATTTACCTCTGCTTACGAATCTCTTAGATTTGCTTGTACAGAATGACTTCTTTCTATTTCCACTTATATATTTCTTTGCAATTTCCACTTCAACCTCTTGACGTTTACTTCCTCTAACAGTATCACCTACTCCATCTTCACAGAAATTTCTTGACGATTTCTTACCTATTTAACCAACAGACTTATAAAATCAAAACACAATGAAAATAGTAATCAACAACACCATCACAACAACTTACTTGTAAATCGCAAGTCAATGTTTGCAGTAGACGCCATTGCAAATGTAGTTCCAAATTATTAAGATTAGTACACAAAGCAACAAACACAATCTCAAATTGTATAACTTCGAGCCCTAATTTTCCGTTAAAACCGAATGTTCATCGCTTTCCCTTTTCTTGACTACTTATTATACAGATAATCTCAAAACAATAATAAGAAATTACCTTTTTGCCCCCCCACACTGAATACCAGTTAAATGAATATTTAATCTTATTACAAAAAATAGTACCACTTAATAAACCGAACCCAAATATAACATGCATAAAAAAAACATAATTATTTAAATATATATTCATTTTTTTTAAATATAGAAAAAAAAAAATTATTGAAACTTCATTCTTATTCTCATTCATCATCCTATATACAACACACTAAGTACTCACGAAAAATAAGCAATAACTAACAATATCACCAAAACATAATTCACTAATTAGAACAAAAAACCAAAGAATTTATAGACATCATACCTGTTATTCAAAAGAATGAGATATTGACGTAGGACACCACGTCATCGGGAGTGAGGATGGACCTAAGCAGGATGGACCAAGGGGGTGGATGATGGGCTCCCACACTATTTATAAAAACACTTAAGAAAAAATAAACTGATTTGATTTTACAGAGAGAGAGAGATAGAGAGGAGAGAGAATAAAGAGAGAGGAGAGAAAAAGAGGCCCGTCAATGACGTCTTTAAGCGACTGAGAAACCAAGACAATCATCAGGGGACGGTGTGGGTGACCGGCGCCGGGGCTCGCCAAGGCAAGGCCGGCCCCCATACCCTCCAGTCTAAGTAACCATATTGATAGAAATCATACATACTGGAGAGGATATAAAGACTACTTTTAATAAGGTATACCTTGTTTTATTTAATCTTCTAATAAATAAAATAACACTTCATCTATTAGTTACACAAAGATTCTTACATATAGGGATTTGGACTGTCATCTGGCATCAGCTGCCAGCCCATTCTTCCCTCTTATGTTAAACCAGATGAACCCAATGCTCACTCAATGATTGGTGTGAGATGGACCTATTCTTTTATCTACTTTGAAACCTATATTGCACCTAATAAGGTTGACACTTTCAAGGCCCATGTTATCCGATTTTTGAAAGCCAATGGGATTTAGATAGTTCTAGACTATACCTCTTGTTAACATGTAATATTTCTATTCATTAACAAAAATTTTACGCACAAAAGCTCATTTACCCGTAACTACTATATATACTCCCGTGTTGCATATAAAAAAATATACAACTGTTGATGTAATAACTTTTAATGCGTCTGAATATAAAAAACACAATTATATTAACAAAAACAAAAGACACAAAAAAAAAACACACAATGTTATACCATCAAAATCAAAAGCTTTCATTAAAACACAATCCATTCTATCTAAAATGAAATACTTACTATAGTAGATCGTAGTCTCACTATCAGAACATTGTGTTATATGAATCCAGCTATATTAAACATGATATCATGTTCAGAATAAATACAAATAACTGTTGTTAAATTACCACTTTATTACCATTTAATTTATATAATTTTAATTAACGTATATCTCTTACTTTATATATTATATATTAGTTGTAAGTATATACCAACAACCATTAACAAAAACATTGTAAGAATATATTATCAACAATTTATAAAAGCACAACAACGTACAAAATTACCATAATTTAATATTAAATGGATAAAACAATCTAATGTAACATCATTTTTATCTAAAAAATAGCGATAAAGTCTGGCACGACAAAGTCAAACTCATCTCGTCTAAGACACAAATTTCAAAATGGTTATCTCAAATTTTCAAACCATAATGCCATCCATTTAATAATTTTTAAATAATAAAGAAAAGAAAAAAAATTAACCTAATTTAAATTTGTTAAAAAAATAACAAACACTATTTAAGATCCCTACAACATATTCATAAGATCAAGACTTTCCCCCATTTACATCGTCTCTCTCTCACATCATCATTTATTTACTTCTCTTTTTAGTAGTCCCATTCAGAAAACTCTACTTGTACCGCTTATTTCCTTCATTTTAACAGTTACATTTACAAACGCCCTTTTATTCATCGTCATTACAGTTTGACCAATTATTACAGTTCAGGTCAAACTTGAAAATTGTATCATTTGATTCAACCTTATATTTTTTGGACAAAGTTGGCATCTTTCAAGAATGACAGGGACAAAAATGATAAAAACTTGAAGTTAGGTCTAAATTGGTATAAATGAACAAACCAAAAGGCCGGAAATAAAAATTAACTAAAAACAAATATAACTTTAAAAATTTATACAGGAAATTCCCAAAATATTTCATTAAGAATTATATTATCTTATATCTTATATTATATATATATATATATATATATATATAATATATCTACCATATTTGAAAATAAGTTGGGCTGATGTGGCATCAAATATGGTTTTTGGCTCCAAAACTCCCTTCTCAATCTTTTAACATGGAATGGATCATCCGGACTAAAAACCCGACCCATTATTTCGGATCCTATAAAAGTCTTCTAAATATTTGTTCATCTCTCACACTCCCCACATCTTGTTCACGTTTCCCCACAAAACCTTTGATCATCACCAAATCTACACTGCATATCTCATATCTTCAATCGATCAAATCTTCATTTCCGACACAAGAGAAACATTTCTTCTCTTAAACCTGGTTATCTCCACAATCTTCATCACTTGATTTTTCTCCGAGAAGGTATGGTTACCTTATATGTTTGTCTTTCAAGATTTTATGATTTGGATGATGATCATGGTTTACTTCTAATTATCTTCATCGATTAAGTGAGGATTATCTTCACAATCTGCATCAGTTGATTTTTCCCCGAGAAGCTATGGTTACCGTATATGTTTTTTTTTTTGTAAGATTTGTAAGATTTTGTATCAATTGTATGAAGTTCATGTATTTTATGTCATTATCTTTATCGTATATGTGAAGATTCTACTCCAATCATAGTATTTTTGATATTTTGTTCCGTATTTAGGTTTGGTTTTCGTTTATTTTTATTTTTTTTGGATATAGGGATCTGATTTTTTTTTTTTGTATATTGCACTCTGATTCTCATATTTTGGATGTGTGGTTGAATGTTTTATGATAGATTAGGTTTTCGATATTTGTTGATTTTATTGCTAGAATGATTTATGATATGGTTTTCTTTGTTTATGACAACCTTGTGTTTACTGGTTTTTTGACCTATACATGCAATGTTTAATGTCAAAAACTGTAGCCACTTTTATCCGTCATTAAAGAACATATATCTCTAATACATCATTAACACTCTTGTATTTTTTAAAACCTGTCATGCCCTTACCATTGAATCAAGTATGCCCTTACGAACCCTTAACAATACAAGCCTTAAACATGGATGTATCTTTGTACTACTATTAGTGATAGCTGATAAGATATGTCTTAACCATGGATGTATGGATGAATTACTTTTACTGATAACTGATAACATAGCCACAAACTAAAAGGAATAAACTTTAGATAACTATTGCATACAGTTAGAATTTGCTGAGCTGAACATTTCGAATAATAAGGATATTCATAGACTTGAAAATGATATAAACTTTAAACATTTGATAAAATACGATGTGATATATGACATATCAAGTAACAATGCATAAGGACATCCGTAGCGCTTAACATAGTAGTGCAAAACACATTGACAGTAGTAACACTTGTTTAATTGTCACAACATAATATATCAAAAAAATTAGTTTATAGCATTACATTTTATTAGCTGACTATAACAACTACAACATATATCTTATAAAACGACATGACTTTGCGTGCATTTGGGATTGCAGTCTGCAAATGGCATCATCTTTCTGCGTAGTGTTAAAACAATCATCACGTTCTCGACTGGTACACATCCTATGAGAATACAATTAAATATAAATAATTGCTTACTGGTTTTCTTTATCTTTCACACACTTATATCGTAAATCTTTCAGCCACTACCTCCATCAATTGGGTTCTTTCATGACAAAGAACTACAAAACAAAAGCAAAATTTGTATACAGGCAGATAACGGGCATCATTGGAACGTCAACATCAGGAAAATAAACAGAGTATACTACTTTACAGATGGCTGGAAAAATATTGTTGATGATTTAGGGCTTGATGATGTTTGTTTGATAGTATTTGAAGCTCACAGTGAATGCAAATACAAAATCAAAGCCTTTAAAGATTCACGCCGACTGGGACCATCATTCTGCGATGCAATATTCAAACAAACGGAGAAACACATTGTACGCTCTCAACCATGAACTCCCAAAATAACTTAAAACCACAAATGTATTATAATTTACATAACAAATAACTGCATCTCATCTGTCTAATATAATTATTGCAGAGGCTCCCTAAAAACTTTCTCAAAGACAATATGAAAAATAAGCCCCCAAACATGTCAATACAACTATCTGCAGGTGAAGGACATACATGGGAAATAAAGATAGAGAAAAGAGGAAGACGATACTATTTGACAGACGGATGGATGAATGTTATAAAAGACATGCATCTAAAATTCGGCTACATTCTCGTGTTTGACATAATTCAAAAACCAAAGCTGACGATGACTGTTTTCCATCCTGATGGAAGTGAATTTATAATCCCAAAAAAAGAACCTGTTGAAGAAAAAGAAGCACACACGCATAACCAAGGATGCCACAACAAAGCACCATCATCTACAGCAGACAACAGCACATTTGAAAAGACTGCCACAGAGAAATTCGTAAGATATCCGATACAATTTTTAACTATAATCACAGTTGACTTATATGCATTGAATTCTAACCAACTATTCCATATACTAACATTGTTTATTATACTACTTGAAAAAACAGTTCATCCCAGATGAAGTTGTTAAAAAGAAGAAAATTGCTCAGACACGCACTTTGATAATAAAAAATCAAGAAGGAAGTTGTTATAACCTGGGAGTCAAAAATCATTCACGTAGAGCGCGAAAGGAATACCTGGTGAATGAATGGCTGGAATTTATGGCAGAGAATGATATATCTTATGGAGATAAGTGCACTTTCAAGATCTTAGAAGATGAAGGTATGATATTACTTTCAAACGTTTGCAGGTTAAATTAATTCACCCAGCCAGAAGCAGATTCAGAACCAACTTGACTTCTTTTTGCAACAACTAATATGCAGTATGGTTGGTGGTAGTTTTTTTGTTTAAATTAACCGCCGTTAATCATGAAGGCTTATAACACTTTCCCTAAACTTCAAAAAACAATGTATTTTGTAATGGTAATACCCGTACACAATGATAATCATCGTTGCTCTACTTGCATTGTTGTTTATCATATTGTTTCAAACCGAATATGTCCTTGCAAACAAATAAATAATTTTGTATGAACTAACATGTTAACGTAACATATACCATCTGCTATAGACCACTGTAATAATCACCACAAAATATAGACCACTCAAACATATATCAACTACTATATCCCAATAGCAGTAAAGAACTGCATTTGATGCCAATGGTAGTTTAATATGTAAGCATGTCTATAAGTGTGATGGTTTAAAAAATATATATTGGTTTACAAATGTGTCTACTTTTGCATAAAGCATCAAACAAATGATAAGTAATACATATTCAAAACAAATAAAAATAGCCAACCACAATTAATACTACAATGGAGTCCCAAAAATGATCCCTATAACAATAGAAAAATAAAACTAAATAAAAATGAAACACTTTTTTAAAATAATAAACACAATAAACAGAATTGCTAACAATATAACAGCAAATAAAAATACAAGATAATAGTACTACCCAATAGCTGAATCAACAGTCTCTAAAAATAATGCTCCTTTACGACCAAATAATGCTCCTTTAAGCCAACAAAACGAATCAACATGTTGAAGGTATTCAAAATCTTGTACATTCATGTATACTTCAGCAATATTCCCAAATTTGGGGAGCAAAATCAATTTGCCGTTTGCCACATCCGATGCTCCACACCATTCCACAAATGAGAATGTTTCAACATTTGGAAAAGACGACACCATAGACCATAAATTATCTTGATATTTGAAAAGACTCGCATTAACATTAGGCCAGATTTCAACAACAAACATATGAAGTTTATTGTTAACAGTGAGAAAATGTCCATCATAAACATACAGGTCATTAACTGGGGGAAAAGGGAACCTCTTAAACGATTCAGTAATTACATCAAAACCAATTATATGAATGTCACCCCGTACCCTCACTTGTTTAACAGTGAAATATCAGGTATTGTTCACAAAAGAGCCAACAGACCAAATATAACACCCCGCTGCATATTTTTTCCCAATAAAAAAATCTACATTTCTCCAAGTGCCGAGTCGTCGTGAATAAACACGAGCAAGATCATAATTATGGCGACGTTTAATGTGTAATATTTTAAGATCGGAGGATGTATCAAAATACATACCAGCTGCATCCGATTGCCAATCATATATACGATCAGAGTGCTCATCGAACAAAATTTTGAAACTCATAGTAGTTGGATTCCAAAGCATCATCTGATATGAAGGCCTTTCGTTGCAAACTAATAAAAGCCCACCAACAGTAGAAATAATATGTAACAACAAAGGCCGACTTTTACCAGGGAAACAAATAGTTTTCCTTGCACCAATGTCTACCCGTCCATCCACTATGCTATCAATAAATATTGATAGAGGTTGAATGGTGATTCGTTTCTGACATTTTAAACTACCAATCTGGCTAGAATGCAAAGCAGCAAACTGACAACTTGATAACTCATCACGCCATTGTTTACAAACACATTTGAAACGACCGATTGCCTTAACTGAGAGTCTGGATAGTATTTCAGAAACAACAACTTCGATTCCAATGTCTGACATGCTATAACCTACATTAAAAAGATAAAATTATACATAAAGTAAATACACAAATAAGCGTAAGAAACTGCCTTAACTGGGACTCTACTTAGTAAAAGACTTCAATTATTGTAGTAACTCCTAAACTACCACGTCACAAATCAAAAACACAGCACTTGACTTAATAAGTTTTGAATATAAAAACCAACAATATATTAACAAAAAAAACCCGCCTTACATAGAGTATTATCAAACAACTAAACTGTTAATGAAAAAGACCATTTCATACTCGATAATTGCATATAACCCTTAGTCCAACATAAATTCAATAGTAATCATTTCACCCAATATTAAATCCTATTATATATAATACTTCTCCTAACTACATCTTTTTTTATCATCTTTTCAACCTTTGTTTATCTTCACTCAACTCACACAATAAAACACACAATGAAGTAGAACAAAAAAAAAATTATAAGAAAAAACACAACATCATACCATAACAAACAATTGGCTTGCGTATAACACAATGCATATGAAAAAAAAAACAACTATAATTTAGAATATATACACAACTAAAATATATCATGTAAGTTCTCTAGACTATAAAAATAACGGACTTTGGAAAAACACAATTTATATATTTATATCTTATTATATTCTTCTAAACCACTTTACATTAATTACTTGAAAAGACTCAACTGCAAATGAAAAGACTATTTCAATAAATCATCATTGCATCTTAGCTCGGATGCCAATAACAAATCATTACTCTTCTTTAACACAAGTTGTTAATCCTATTATATATAATACCTCCTAACTACATCCTTTTCTAACCTCTTCAACGACTCTCTAACTTCACTCAACTCTTCTCTGTTCTAACTACAATGGATACATCAAACTCCAAAGGTTGGTCTGAACTGTCCCAAGTTAAAAGGGATATCTATGAAGGATTCAAAGGTCAACATGAAGACACAGAAAGAGAGATCAAAGACACCTTGATTGACATAACACGACTACTTCAACAGCAACTACGGGAGAATAAGAAGATGAAAATGAAGATCATGAGCAACCCACCTTCACATGAACAGTACATTGCTGGATTGCTTCTGTCTGATGAAGAAAGGGAGACAGAGGATCTTCTTGATAAAGCAAACAGCTTAGCTGACCAATACATAGCAAAAACCAACCAAGGAAAGCAAGCTCTTACTAAATTTCTGGCTTATTAGACTGAATGCAAATTAGTTTGATTGATGTGCATGTAGCTGTTGGTATGGGGTTTCTTTCCATGATAGTAGGACATCTTCCTTATGTTTTTGCTTTTTGATCTCATACTTAACGACCAACATGATTCCACATCTAATGTATTGACAAATTTTCTTATTATGTGTAGTTTTGTCAATGAATGATGGTTATATTTATGTTCCTCTTATAAGTTTTTCTATATACAACTTAACTAATGTAGCATGTTATTATTAACAACCAATACGTAAACTGAACTTCAGATACTCACACATAAGAAAGCTGAACAACATCAAAACATACGTGAATAAAAAAAACAAAAGAGAAAGTTTATGTCCAGAAAAAAAAAAACATTGAACAAACACAAAACATAAAAACCATCGCTCTAAAATGCAACAAACAAAAGAAACTACATCTCACTCATTAAAATGGGTAAACTTAATTTCTTTCTTACCAACATCTTTCACGGTCTCCACAATATTATTACTTGTACTTTCACAGATGCTCGAGTTCGAAATGACATCCAAATTGTAAAGATCAAGCAGTTTACGCTTAGACGTCGTATCTTTACAAACCATTGAACATGTTTTTTTATCAATTGAATCACCATCGCAACTCATCACAAGCGAAATTGGAGTACCATTCTTCTTATCATCAGCCATACAGCTCTAAACCAAGATTGAAAAAGTTTATTAACTAAACTACTAAAGACAACTATAATACTTCAGTTAAAAGTTCATAGTACCTGACTAATCCCAGACATTTGTTTAACCAGATCAACAACTGATTCATCGTCAGTTATTCTTTGAATCTCGTATTCTTCATCACAATATGTCAAGTTAGTCTCGCTGACTTCAATCTTGAATGCAAACAATTTATCCACCAAAGTTTTTAATTCGTTTGGAAATCGCACAGTACCATCATCCTGAAAACATAAAAGACAGGATATATAACCAAAAAGTTAGCTTACAAAAAATATATAAATTGAGATATAGAAACTAAATATATACTACCATTATGTTATCCTGAATCAACTGTTTTGCAGACTTCTCGATAACATGGTTAGCCGTATTATGAAACAAAATAAGAGATACATCACCACTGCTATCCTCAACACGAACCTTCAATCTAATTGATAACATAACAACTTAATTTGAATTAAAACGAATTACATAAACCAAAATAAGGTAAGTGATGAAAAAAGTTACAATGACAAAATGACAACGTAAATAACAATAGAATAATAACAATACCTTAAAACCGGTTCATCAATAACATTTTTTCGACAAAATTCATTAGTGCACACATACAACGTATGTTGGTCTTCATCACAACCTCCGTCAGATTTAGTTAAACCAATGTTTTTTGTACAAGCCTCATTTAAACAATTAGGACACTTCAAAGAAAACCAACCAACCTCCTTGGATATTTCCTTTACGGTACCCAGTATGATAACAGATCGTGGCTGTAAAAAATATAAATATATCCACTTACATCTAATGTAAATATTGAAATACGAAACTTGAAATGGTCTATGATTACCTCACTAATTTCCCACACATCATCGATGTTACTAAAAACAACATTCTTTAGAAAATCATCCATAACCGCCTGCAACCCGATAGAATTAGAAAGCAGTAATGCATCAACTTTGCTGTCAGTAACTCAGAATGTAATACAAAAACAATGCAGACAATTATCACATAATGCAATGCACTTGTTTTCAAAACAGAAAGAATATGAACTAAACAAACCTTGCGAATAAAACTGGACATAATCGAATATGATATGTTTATTAAATAATCAAGTAATACGATATTTATACACCATAAAAAGCAGTTGATGACACCAGATTTGTAGGAACATGGGCGATAGCACATAAGTAAGTAGTAAACCGCTAATACATACCATGATGTAAAACAAATAATACATAAAGTATAGCATGTAAAATAAAAAAACAATAATATAGAAAAAACACAATCATAATACTACCATATAAAATAAAAAACACAATACTATATAAACACACAATCATAAACACTCCGGATACTTAGCTTATAATACAATAAAGGGAATTTATTCATTTCTCTGCCACAAAAGATTTATTACACATCAAACACAGCATTTAATGTTATACAATAAGATAAAATAAGACACACAACTACAAAAGAATAGTTAAACCTGAATACAAAAGTTCTAATACATACATTGTCATATAATAAGAGAAAAAATCACTCTTCATAAAATAACACAATTTCTTAAAAAATTACACAATAATAACCATTCCAGATAACTACCTCTACATTAAATTTGAGTTAGGATCGGTTAAGAGAGGTTTATTAACAAATGAACATAGCAGTTTACCTTACCATCTTTGTAGGACAACATGCAAGAAAGACTACAACAACTTATTAACCTAAAATCCTGGATTATAAACCGCTAGTACATACCATATATTAAAATCACACATATTAAAGATTTCATTTAATATAATAACACAATATTATACAAAAGAAGGATAGAACCAAATGATAAACATACCATCTATTTTTACAACTGCCTTTTAGCACACATTCATGAGTTATACTAAATGATAAACATACATGACACATATACAAAAAAAAGGAATTGATGATATCAGGTTTGTAGCATTCTTCACCTGAATATATAGTAAAACAAATTAAACTGAAAATATTAAAAGTTCGAAATAATATATGATTAAATAACACCAATCAGAAATAAATATCCATGCAGACAACTGTTAATACACTTATACATACGGAACTACTTGAGACAATAAAACAAAATTCGAAAAAACGACCACCATTCCCTATAATTCATGATATCAGGTTTGTAGGACTTCTTTACCTACATATATAGTAAAACAAATTGAAATGAAAATATTAAAAGTTCGAAATAATATATGATTAAATAACACCAATTGGAATTAAATATCCATGCAGACAATTGTTAATACACTTATACATACGGAATAACAGAACTACTTGAAACAATAAACAAAATTCAAAAAAACAATCACCATTCCCTATAATATAGCATAATAATTTCTAATCGATCAGCGAAACAGTGGTCTCGATAAATAATGCTCGTTTCGCACCAATGTAGGAATCAACATGTTGGAGGTAATTAAAAACTTCATTGCTCAGTTCAGCTTCAACAGCACCACTCCAAATGTTTTTTATCAACCACTTGTTGTTTTGAAATATATTGGACCAATGGAAACTTTCTACATAACCAATAATTTGAAGATTATTGATAGAAAACATCTTGATGAAGGCTTCATCTTCAACTTTGTACAAAGCAACAGATAACTCGGGAGACCTTTCAACAACAATAAAATGGAGCTTCTTTGCAATGCTCAGAAATTCTCCTCGCCAAGGAGTAACTTCCAAACTTTCAGGAAAACGAAGGCTTCTAAAAGTTTCGGAAATAACATCGAAAGCAACTATATACCTCTCCAAAGCGGGATACCAATTTTTTGAACACACGAAATATATGGTTTTGCCAGAATAAATTCCGGAAGACCATGAATAACCCCGACCACCGAAATTAGCTCCCCTCAAGAAATCTATTTCTCTCCACGTCTCACGACGTCGTGAATAAACACGAGCAGTAACGACATTCAAAAAAATATATTTTATGTGAAGCACTTTAAGATCATTGGTTTCATCAAAATACATTCCACCTGTATCACTGTTTCGAACATACCACTGACAAAAGTCTGACACGGACAACAACTTATGACACCTGGTTGTTGGATTCCAAAGGATCAGCTCACAGCAACTCGGTTCAGAGGACACTAACAACAACCCATTAAGCGACGCTAGAATACGTAAGAATCTAGGGTCAACATTGCCAGGAAAAGTGATCTGTTTGCTTGTAACCACATCCAAATTCCCACCTATTACGTCGTCAACAACAATTGACATATTTGACAAGGAGATATATTTCTTATGTAGAGACTTTCCAATTCGACAAGAATGCATCATCTCAAAAAAATGAGTTGACAGTTCCGTCCGGAAATCTTTGCAAACACATTTCAAACAACCAATTGCTTTGGCAGGAAGCCTTGTGAATATTTCATCGACGATCATTGCAAACCCAAGCTTTTGCATTTTATGATCTATGGGGCTACAATATAAAATATAATAAATGAAACACAATTGAGACAATTTGATATGTAAATGTTTAAAAATAAACACAATGAATACAACCGCTTTTCATACACAACCGGGTGATAAAATATAACTAACCAACCACGTAACTTATATAAAAAAAAAACTGATAATGAAAGCAGTTTAACATTGTATTAACACAATCTTAAACAACTGCTATGTTAGCAAATATTGACCTTTCTACAAACATTTTGAAATGAACACAGCAGTTTACCTTATCATCTATATATATATATATATATATATATAATGGCGTTAATGTCACAAGGTACCGTGTGTAACAAAGTAAAAAAGTGTAATGTCACGTGCGTGCATCAAACGTTATTGTCATCATTGTACATTATAACCACAAATGATTATATAGGTTACACTCAGTTTGATCGGATACATCAAACATATGTTTTATATGGTCAGCACATCACATAATGTGTCGGATACATCAAACATATGTTTTATATGGTCAGCATACATGTTTAGTCCCTCTACTTTAACTTTGCTGTCCTTCTACTCTAGCTTTCCTAATATACATATTTAGTCCCTTAACTTAATAAATTTGATTCCCCATTAGTTTACTTTGCTTATATACATGTTTACGTCATCTACTTTTAACTTTGTTGATATACATATTTAATTACTCTACTTTACTTTTATTTATTAAGTATTTCGCCTTTTACAGTTTTTTTTTCTCCCTAACATAATGAACCAAACCATTGAAACAAACACAATGACTTGTTATCCAACTATTAAGAACATCAATAACCATGTCTATATTTAAGATAATAATGACTTTTTATTCGATTGCGATTAGTAACTACAACTGAGTTTCTTATACAAAAACAATGCAGACAATTATCACATAATGCAATGCACTTGTTTTCAAAACAGAAAGAATATGAACTAAACAAACCTTACGAATAAAACTGGACATAATCGAGTATGATATGTTTATTAAATAATCAAGTAATAGGATATTTATACACCATAAAAAGCAGTTGATGACACCAGTTTTGTAGGAACATGGGCGACAACACATAAGTAGTAAACCGCTAATACATACCATGTTGTAAAACAAATAATACATAAAGTATAGCATGTAAAATAAAAAAACAATAATATAGAAAAAACACAATCATAATACTACCATATAAAATAAAAAACACAATACTATATAAACACACAATCATAAACACTCCGGATGCTTAGCTTATAATCCAATAAGGGAATTTATTAATTTATCTACCACAAAATATTTATTGCACATCAAACACAGCATTTAATGTTATACAATAAGATAAAATAAGACACACAACTACAAAAGAATAGTTAAACCTGAATACAAAAGTTCTAATACATACATTGTCATATAACAAGAAATTCCGTTTTGCTCCCTATGGTTTGGTCACTTTAACAATTTTGCCCCAAACCTTTAAAAATAGCCATTTTCCTCCAATAGTTTGCTATGGTTTTTCCATTTTGCTCCCCGCCTCTAACTCCATCCAAATTGTCTGTATTTCCATTTTGCTCCCCGCAGGGAGCAAAATGCATAAACCATAGCAAACTATTGGAGGAAAATGGCTATTTTTAAAGGTTTGGGGCAAAATCATTAAAGTGACCAAACCACAGGGAGCAAAACGGAAGTTTACTCAAAAATCACTCTTCATAAAATAACACAATTTCTTAAAAAATTACACAATAATAACCATTCCAGATAACTACCTCTACATTAAATTTGAGTTAGGATCGGTTAAGAGAGGTTTACTAACAAATGAACACAGCAGTTTACCTTACCATCTTTGTAGGACAACATGCAAGAAAGACTACAACAACTTATTAACCTAAAATCCTGCATTATAAACCGCTAGTACATACCATATATTAAAATTACACATATTAAAGATTTCATTTAATATAATAACACAATATTATACAAAAGAAGGATAGAACCAACTGATAAACATACCATCTATTTTTACAACTACCTTTTAGCACACATTCATGAGTTGTACTAAATGATATACATACATGACACATATACAAAAAAAAAAAAAAAAAAACAATTGATGATATCAGGTTTGTAGCACTTCTTCACCTAAATATATAGTAAAACAAATTAAACTGAAAATATTAAAAGTTCGAAATAATATATGATTAAATAACACCAATCAGAAATAAATATCCATGCAGACAACTGTTAATACACTTATACATACGGAACTACTTGAAACAATAAACAAAATTCGAAAAAACGACCACCATTCCCTATAATATAGCATAATAATTTCTAATCAATCGGCGAAACAACGGTCTCGATAAATAATGCTAGTTCCACACCAATGTAGGAATCAAGATGTTGAAGGTAATTAAAAACTTCATTGCTCAGCTTAGCTTCAACAGGACGAATCCAAACGTTTCTAAGCAACCACTTGTTGTTTTGAAATATAGTAGACCAACACAAACTTTGTTCATAACTAATAATATGAATATTATTGATAGAAAACATCTTGATGAAGGCTTCATCTTCAACTTTGTACAAACCAACAGATAACTCGGGAGACCCTTCAACAACAATAAAATGGAGCTTCTTTGCAATGCTCATAATTTTTCCTGGCCAAGGAGTAACTTCCAAACTTTAAGGAAAACGAATGCTTCTAAAAGTTTCAGAAATAACATTGAAAGCAACTATATACCTCTCGAAAGGGCCAGGATACCAACTTCTTGAACACACGAAATATATGGATTTGCCAGAATAAATCCCGGAAGACATTGAATAACCCTGACCACCGAAATTAACTCCCCTCAAGAAATCTATTTCCCTCCACGTCTCACAACGTCGTGAATAAACACGAGCAGTAACGACATTATTCAACAAATAATATTTGATGTGAAGCACTTTAAGATCATTGGTTTCATCAAAATACATTCCACCTGTATCACATTTTTGAACATACCGCTGAGAAAAGTCTGAGACGGACAACAACTTATGGCACCTGGTTGTTGGATTCCAAAGGATCAGCTCACAGCATCTCGCATTAAAAGACACTAACAACAGCCCATTAAGCGACGCTAGAATACGTAAGAATATAGGGTCAACATTGCCAGGAAAACTGATCTGTTTGCTTGTAAACACATCCAAATTCCCACCTATTACATTGTCAACAACAATTGACATACCTCGCAAGGAGAGATTTTTCTTATGTGAATTTCCAATTCGACAAGAATGCCTCATCTCAAAAAAATGAGTTGACAGTTCCTTACGGAAATCTTTGCAAACACATTTCAAACAACCAATAGCTTTGGCAGGGAGCCTTGTGAATATTTCATCAAAGATCAATGCAAACCCAAGCTTTTCCATTTTATAATCTATGGGGCTACAATATAAAATATAATAAATGAAATACAATTGAGACAATTTGATATGTAAATGTTTATATATAAACACAATGTATACAACCGCTTTTCATACACAACCGGATGATAAAATAAGACTAACCAACCACGTAACTTATATAAAAAAAAACTGTTAATGAAAGCAGTTTAACATTGTATTAGCACAATCTTAAACAACTGCTGATTTTAGCAAATATTGACCTTTCTACAAACATTTTGAAATCAACACAGCAGTTTACCTTACCATCTTTGTAGGAGAACATGCAAGAAAGACTACAACAACTTATTAACCTAAAATCTTTTATAAACACAGCATTTAATGATATACAATAAGATAAGATAAGACACACAACTACAAAAGAATAGTTAAACCTGAATACAAAAGTTCTAACACATACATTGTCATATAATAAGAGAAAATATCACTCTTCATAAAACAACACAATTTCTTAAAAAATTACACAATAATAACCATTCCAGTTAACTACCTCTACATCAAAATTGAGTTAGAATCGATGAACACAGCAGTTTACCTTTCCATCTTAGGACCTGTTAATAGAACATCAAAAATAGTTACTATTATAATATTCTCTAAATATATTATGAAATTTCATTTTTGTAAATTATCAACCAAAACAGAATATGTGAATTTTAATCTTTTATATGAAAAGATAAACGAATAATAAAAAATATATATAAAAAAAAACAAAACGGCGGCAACAACAATATATCAGCTTTTATGAAATCTTCTCATCAAAGCCATATTCTCTCTCATAATTAAAGGTGTATCAAAAAGTCAAAATATCCATCATACCTGAACTTCTTTATGACTACCCTTCCAACAAAGATCCTTTCAGTTAGTGGATTTGTGATAAGGGTTTCAAAATTTCTCTCATTTGCATTGCTTATTTCTCCAACATACGATTTCTAAGTCAACAAAAATCAGGTAAAGTAATTCCTTTTTTTCAATATTGATGTTCATTTGCCATTTGTTGGTTGGAATAAGTTAATGAAAATGGCAATCTGTATACAGAAACGTAGATGTAACTTGTTTGGTTGACATATTTACCTTGATTCAGTTACATAACATACATATGTTCTTATTGTATTGACTACATACATGTCTTCGGGTATAAAAAAAAACAGATTTAGGAAATCAACTGAACACAGGGAAATGCTAAAAGACATTAAATATAAGATGCACACCAGGTGTTCGAACAAATGACTGTATGAAAAATTTTGTACTTAACAAAAGCATCATTTTGTTAAAGTAAAATTTTCAACAATAGTGAGGTGTTTTATATGATTAGGTTGAATAAATAAATAAATTATGTATGTTTGTCATTCCTTTAAAGTACAACAAAAAGAAAAAAATAAATAAATTTCGCGTTACTAAAATGGGTCAACGTTTTAAATGTTTCTTAGAATGGCTGGAGCTGAAAACGATGTTATCGTCATATCGGATTCTGAAGACTCTTCGACTGAATCAGAGGAGTTTGATGATGATGAGACTGATCCGCTCATATTTTTTGTGCCATACACCAAACAGTTTGTAAGTACCAACAAAATTATATCTTAATAGGCGTCTAATATATTTACATAATTTGGTTAACTTTTGTATTTTTTTAATACTTCAACATCATTAATGGAAATTATTACTATGCTTTGTAACTTATAGCGCATACCGGTTGCAGTAGCACAGATGACAGGAATTGACAAAACCTTGAAAGTTAAGATCGTCAACAGACAACATGTAGAGACAAAACATGATGTTAGGACGGAGCCAAATAAAAACACTATCAAATACATTGTCAAAGGCTGGGCGAAATGGCTTAAAGATAACAACATAAAAAAAGGTGATCATTGCACGTTCCAGTACTTTCCAGATATTCATGCTTTGTTCCTTACCGATGTTTTTCGCTAGTGGTGATGTTTGAAACTTTGAAACAGGGTTGAACCATAACATATGGTAGTTTTGGCAAACGAAGAAACTTAGCGTAGCTTCTGTAGTGTTAAAATAGTTGTTTGTAAGTAGGTTAACATGTTTGTTAGTTCCAAACTTTACATAGTTTGGACGGCTACTATGTAACCGTGTTTATAAATATATACGTTTTCTAGTTCTAATTTATATGTTATATATTGAACATATTTTTTTATCAATTGTATCACCATCAGAACTCAACACAAGCGAAATTGTACTACCATTCTTCTTATCATCAGGCATACAGCCCTAAACCAAAATTGAAAAGGTTTATTAACAAAAGACAACAAAATGGAAAAGACAACTATAATACTTCAGTTAAAAGTTCACAGTACGTGACTAATCCCAGACATTTGCTTAACCAGATCAACAACTGATTCATCGTTAGTTTTTCTTTGAATCTCGTATTCTTCATCACAATATGTCTAGTTAGTCTCACTGACTTCAATCTTGAATGCAAACAGTTTATCCACCAAAGTTTTTAATTCATTTGGAAATCGCACAAGACCATCATCCTGTAAACATAAAAGATAGGATATATATACAATTTCGTAAGTAAAACACAAATCACTGTAAAAAACACAATTCTTATTATCAGGTCTGTAGGACAACTTCACCTACATCTATAATAAAAGTAATAAAAATCAACTGTTGATGTTAACAGTTTTCACTCTTCTACAACTACTTTTTAGCACACATTCATGAGTTGTAATAAATGATAAACATGCAGGTTACATATACAGAAAAAAAAACAATTGATGTTATCAAGATCTCCCAAGGATATTACACAAAAGCCAAAAAAAAAAACACAATATAAACTATAATATACAATTTCGTTGATAAAACACAAACCATTGTAAAAAACACAATGGCTGTAAATAACAAAAAAAAACACAATAGCTGTAAATAACACAATGATTCTAAGTAACACACAATATCATAAATAATAACAGAAACTTCATCGTAAACTTGCTTCTAAATGTACATTCTCATTAGAGCAATAAGAAAATTCATGCAAATGACCATCCACACACTCGTCAGCTACAACCTGACAAAAAAAGCATGTCAATGATTTTTTTATTATAATAACACAAAGGATTACTACAAACACAAAACGATTGTAAAAAACACAATGCTATCTAAATCACAATACTTGACAAAACAAAATGATATTACATTTCCAACTATATTAGAAGACTTCATATCTGTTGGCTGCTTCATTTCCACAACGCTGTCCAACCCAGAAAACTGAAAAACTAAGCATCATTATTCAAATGAACAAACATGGTTAAATAAACACAATACCATATATTAAAATAAACAAACTTGGTACACTTTGTGGATGAAAGTTTGTCGATGATGGAATCAAAGATTCTGGTTTCACTGGGTTTTTCAAATATACCCAAGTAATTGTGTGTAAATTTAAATGGAATCTCACTTTTGGGTGAATCCTTTTGTATGGTTTTACTGGATTTTTTCACCATGATTGAATCGGGGAATTTTGAATTACAGTAAAAACCCTGTTTGGGATTTTTGATCAGGGTTTTATAGACAGGAAAGGTAAATGCTGACATGGCAGCGGTTACAAAGATCTGATAGTCGAAACACTGTCCACGTGACAACCTCTGATGGAAATGAAGGACAAGTATTTTATGAAAACCACTGATATAAGAAGACCAGTGGCTGTAATGGTGACAAATGAAAGCAGTGAGTGATTTTTACTATCAGTGGATAGCATATCAGTGGATAAAAACACTGATTTTGAATAACAGTGCTTATCAAAGAAAAGAGGAAACAGACTTTCAAGAAACAAAACAAAACATTCCATTAAAATAAAAATGAATTTGAATAACAGTACTTATCAAAGAAAAGAGGAAACAGACTTTCAAGAAACAAAACAAAACATTCCATTAAAATAAAAAATACATAATAATTGAATACAAACCACTTCACTATAACAACTATCACTAAACTTAAAAAAACAACTTATAAGGAAACTAAAAACCTACGCTTCAACTCCATTGACTCATTAACTTGTCTATATATCTCTAACATCTGTGCCATTAACTGAACATCTTTATTCCCACTCTCACCATTATTCAACAGTGCCAGGTCACGAACAGCAGTTGCAGGCAATAAACGCAACGTCTCAGTTACATCATCACGAGAGCCAACTCCAGTCTTCAAAGATTGAAAACATTTCCTCAGATCTTTAGAAAACTCTAACTCAGCTTCCAAATCTTCCAACACTGCTTTATAAAACAGTTCCTTCAAATCTTCTCCTTGATTACTTGATGAAGCCATTGAAAAAAGTTAACTTTTTAATTAGAAATCTGTAAAACTTAAATAACTTGAGATACGATATACATGAAATGTCTGCATATATATATAAAAGGCTTATGGACACAAACGCGGAACTATTAATGGCAGCAACGGTTACATGATGTAAAAATTGCTCCGGGAAACGATACAATCATACAAAAAACTGAAGAGACACACGTTTACATACAGTTATTACTATAAACACACAAACCATTAATTAAACACGGGAAACTTAAACTGGTACACGGCTAACTATGCATCAATCAACGAAAATATTAATTACCATTAAATTTTAACGAAAATATTACAAACAAAGAAAAACATGCATGTTTAAGAGAAAAGAAAATACACACATAAAAAAACTCCAACTCAACAGAGTATCATTACCAAAATATAATAACCATCATCATACATAAAAAAACAACATAACTAATCTTCGCCAAAACTGTCGATTTCAATCACCTCATCCCACTTCCAATTCTTCAGCGCCTTTACCCTTTGATTAATTCTTCTGAAATTACGAGGCTAGAGAATAATATATCAGTCATTCATCTAGAATATTAACTAAACACAACTAAACATAAAGATATGGAACCAACCTTGTTGATCTCATGCTTTATAGAATTGTCGGGACATCCAACCAAAGCATCAAACTCCAAGTCAAAGCCTTTAGATTTGTTCTGAAATTTACAAAACAAAATATAAGCAAACATAATAAGATTCAGCATAAACATCACCATCTATCACTAACAAAATAATTTACATACTTTAACATAAACGATTTACCTTTGCAGCTCCGATTGAAGACATAGTCAAGTCAGGAAGTACTCCAAACAATTCTTCAAACTGAAAAACAATATACTCATTAATAAAATAAACTACCATGTTGAACTAAAACAATGTTATCTTACAGTTATAAAAGAATTGTTACATACATCTCCAGTTTCATCAGATATCTTACTCAACTTTTGAAAATGATCATCCACAAAAATGTTGTCAGCCACAACCTGGAAAAAAAAAACAACTGTTAATCACTGTTGTCATAGTATATTACAAAGATAAACCAAAAAACACAGTATATGTAAAAAAACACAATGATTTTTAAAAATAAACAACATTGATAAAATATTTTACAAGAATTATTACGCACGTTTCCAACTTCATCACATGTACTGCTCAACGTTTGAATATGATCATCCACAAAAATCTTGTCAGCCACCACCTAGAAAAGAAAAAAAAACAACTGTCAACCACTGTTGTCATAATATATTACAAAAAAAAAAAAAACATCACAAAAAACACAATAGCTGTAAATAACACAATGATTCTAAGTAACACACAATATCATAAATAATAACAGAAACTTCATCATAAACTTGCTTCTAAATGTACATTCTCATTAGAGCAATAAGAAAATTCATGCAAATGACCATCCACACACTCGTCAGCTACAACCTGACAAAAAAAACATGTCAATGATTTTTTACTATAATAACACAAAGGATTCCTACAAACACAAAATGATTGTAAAAAACACAATGCTATGTAAATCCGAATACTTGACAAAACAAAATGATATTACATTTCCAACTATATTAGAAGACATCATATCTGCTGCTTCATTTCCACAACGCTGTCCAACCCAGCAAACTGAAAAACAAAGCATCATTATTCAAATGAACAAACATGGTTAAATAAACACAATACCATATAAATTAACATCTTACATTTTCCCCCGAAATTGAATCCTCATCATACACAGCATTATCCATCGATCATAACTGAAGCAAAACAAACAAACTAAATAAGAAACTATTATCGAAGCATAACAAACATCATTAACACATAAAATATGTAACCACCTTACAGTGATATGTTTTATTGAAAAGGATGTAATGCAAAGAATTCACGGACATATATATACATCTTGTATGCTAACTACCACGTAGAAGTTATCCAAGATGAACCGACAAGGTTGAGAGAGCGTACCCACGTAGCGAGAAACATGCAGAAAACACAGCAAAACTTAACTTGCGTTGAAAAATCAAACTGCCAATTTTTTGGGATTGAACGGATGAGATTAAATCTTGAAGGTAACCACCTGAATTATTACGGTCAGGATCTACTTGAACGTGGGTTTGACTGACGGTTGTTTCGCGGCGAACAATTTATTAATAATTGCTAGCAATGTATAATTTATTAAATATGTTTTTATTTTCTTTTCTTTCCACTAACTGCTTTTAACTGTAAAGTGTTGCTTGCATATCAATTCCTTATGCTTTAGTGGGAATATTAGGTGAATGTTTTGAGCATGAGTATATCACGCCCATTTGAACACTATTGTTTGGACACTAGGGTTATGCAAAACCCTACTCGTATATTTACCTACATTGAATGTAAATTAGGTCACGCGTAACGGATCTAATTTGTAATTAACACGTAAAGATACATTATCACTTACCGAGCAAACTAAGGTGAGTTCACTACTCTTTCACAAGCATGCGTCCGGGAAGGACAAACAAACTAATATTCCGGGGATGAATACTTTTACTACTTGATTTAATTTTGATGTTAGTTAATAAACTCAACACTATCACCAAAGTCCCTACTTACTACCGAACTAGTTGCCGGGGAGGCAACGGGGTATTAGTTGATAGCGCTATTAGGTTTGACAACCTCACACCGTACCGGGGAGGACGGGTGTGAACTAATGACCTTAACCACATGGCCAATGTTGATAGGCATTGATGAGGGCAAACAAACATACGTCACTTCGGTATCGAGTTTATTATTGACATGCCTTTAAACTAAAATACCTAACATGATTTTCATTAAACAAAACTGTGAACTTGCCAGTTTTATACTGATACACTTTTCTGCATGCTTGCAGGTCGTTAGATGATTACATGAAGCGGAACTTGCAATCAGGAGAGCCGAGGATGTCATGGGTCGTGCGTCTTAATAATACGTTAATGTTATGCTATACTTAATGAACAAATTGTTTTCAAATTACTTAGAACGACTTTCAAATGCTTCCGCTGAACGTATTTTGTTTTAAACAGATGTTTGAATTTCACTTTTCACGTTGAATGAGATTCCAAGTTTATTATATTACTATCAGTTCAATGTGATTAGTGGCTAGATCCTGGTACGTCACACGCCTTGCGGTGGTTTTTGCATGTGGTATTTTGGGGGTGTGACATAACAGGCCTACATTATATCATAACTACTTCAAAAGATCAAGTACAATGCGGTTGGGGCTTAGGAACTAGAGGTGCACAAACAAACGGTGCCTGAAATCGGACCCGGTAAAAAAGGTACCCAAAATCGGACCATTGTAAAAAAATTCAGAACCGGTTTTTCTAATACCCAGGTTTCTATACCCAAAACTGACCATACCTATAGGCCATAGGGTATAAATAGGGTATGCATTTTGATATCCATGCCCAGAACCAGAACCGGAGCCGATCATACCTGATTAATACCCGAAACCGAAACCAGAACCGACTATACCCGGCTATACTCGATACATAATTCTAATATCTATCTTTTAAGTTTATGTTAATGCATTTATTTTAATTATTTTACATTATACAATGCATATTTAATAATTTTTAACAAAAAGACGAGTAAATAGGGTAATAAAACGCAATAGGTTATTATAAAACCTAAAAATAGGGTATTAAAAAACTGGAATAGAGTATAGAAAAATCCGAAAATAGAATATTTTAATACCAAGTTTCTTAAGAACCGAAACCAAACCCTACCTGAAACCGGGGTATGGAGAGTATGGTTTTCTGGTCAAATAACTGGAACCGAAACCGAACTGATTATAACAATAACCGATTCTAACCCTTAAAATGAGAAACCAAAAACCAAAACCGGTTATTAAAAATACCTAGTTTGTACACTTGTATATGGGAAGCAGATTTTACAAAAAGGATGATAATGTTGTAAATCCTAACTGAACCCCGTCATAAATTTGGGCCTGTTCGAGGAAACGGTGGAGCCTCTTTTTTCGGCGTGTTCTATGGCGACTCGAGTTTGGGCAGAGATACGTGTTTGGTGCAAAATCCTTCCGATTTATATTTTCGATTTCAAAGACATTCTGGATATTCATAATTATTCTCAAGTCGGAAAGAAGGCTAAGGAAATCATCCAAGGGTTGGTGATTATCTCGTGTTGGAGCATTTGGAAAGGTTGGAACGAGTTGGTTTTCAATCAAATCAGTCGTAGTCCGCATAAGATTGTGAGGAAGATCAAGTCGAGAGGGTATGCTTGGATGAACAATAGAACGTCTTGTAATTATATTAGTTGGGTGATTGGTGTAAATATCCTATGTATATGTTGTAATTTGTTGCCCTTTGCCCGTTTGGGTCGGGGGTGTTTGTGTTGTTTGGCCTTTTGCCCGTTTGGGTCGAAGGTGTGTTTTTTTAATAAAGTTCTCTTTAAAAAAAATATATGTATTGATTAAAAGGAGCTGTACTTAACTACTAATTAATAGGCCTGGCTTTGTATTTGTGAGTATATATGAATTCTGAAGTTGGCTGAGATCAGGGGCGGACTTACATGGGCGGGCGCACCACCGGGAAAAAAAAATTAGTGCTATTTTCCGTGAAAATCCCGTCTGCACCCCTTGGATTTTTTCGTCCGCACCCCTTGAATTTTTTCATCCGCACCCTTTGGAATTTTTCGTCCACACACCTTAGGTAAAAAATGTTTTCGATTTATATTTTAATTTTTTTTAGTAAACTCTAATTAAAAAAAAAACTACCTAAATTATATAAACTTATAGTACCCAACTTAACCCAAATACCCAATACCTTAACCCACTATTTCATTAAACATAATTAGCCCACTAATTACTAGCCCATTAACCAAACTCAACCTAAGTTCAAACTATAATAATTAAAATAAGTCCAATAGTCCCTTAGAATTCCTCCCGCCATCCCTCTCTTGGGTCGTCTCCTACCAGCGATCATTGAACACAATAGCAACCACAACAGCACGTCATCAGCAGCCGCGAACCACCGCCGTCCGACACCAAAGGGTATTAAAATTCTTAAATAAGTTTGAAATTTCATGTGTTTTGACGTTGTTTATGGTTGTTTAGATGATTTTTAGGGTGATTATGTTGTTTAGATGATTTTTAGGGTGATTATGTTGTTTAGATGATTTTTAGGGTGATTACACACGATTTCTAGGGTTGAAAATTAAAAATGAAACATTATGTTATGGAGTGATAAACTTATGCATCAATTTGTTTGTGATAGGAACCATGAGTAGGGACGTTATGGCGCAATTTCTTTTGTTTTACATGACCCGACCCGAACCGATTTTTTTACTTATATACCTAGGGGCCTAAAATTTTTAAAAATGTTTTGCACCCCCATGGAAAAATTTCTAGGTCCGCCACTGGCTGAGATGTGATATGCATGAGTATATCAAGTCTTTGAATTTAATATGTGTATATGCTAGTGGGCCGATTAGGGTATACGGGGCACTCTCGGTGACCCCATGCGGTGACCCAAGTCCCCGCTAGGGAACACCGCCGCCATCCCTGCGGTGAGGCAAATCGGGGACCAAGCTCGGTATATGTTCACCGCATGAAGAAGGAGAGAGATGGTGGGGCCACCATAATTTTCAACCAATCAATTGTTTTTTTTTTTTTTTTTTTTTTGGAATAAAAAAAAGTCACCTAAGAGGGGTGTGCCGCCATCAAATTGGGGTGTGAGGAGAGTTTAAGAGGGGAGTTGAAGTGGCATAATCTGATTGGGTGTGCGTAAGAGAGAGGACTCCCCTAAGAGGGGACTCCCCTAAGAGGGGAGTGCCCCTCTCACCCTTATGTTGATAATTTAGAGATATTCGTTTGTTATGATGGAGCCGCACATGGGAGGATCCAAGATGTCCCAGAAATCAATTAATTAAAGATGTTGCACATGATGTTCAAATGAAGATTCCAATGTGTATGATACATAGTACTATATATAAAGTAATTAAAAGAACAGTTTCTAAAATTTGTCCACATATAATTGTTTATTGGTCCGCATGTAACAGCCAATTCATTATATCCATACTTCATTTTTTATAATTAGTTTTGAAGTGTGGATATATGTTCACACATGCAATTGGTTCTACAATTCTAAGTGGCTAAGGTTATAATTAATGGCAATCAAATTTGTGTGAAGTTAGTGGTCATAACGAGTAGGACCATGATGAATTGGTAGCAATGTATAATTTATTAAATATGTTTTTATTTTCTTTTCTTTCTACTAACTGCTTTTAACCGTAAAGTGTTGCTTGCATATCAATCCCTTATGCTTTAGTGGGAATATTAGGTGAATGTTTTGAGCATGAGTATATCACGCCCATTTGAACACTATTGTTTGGACACTAGGGTTATGCAAAACCCTACTCGTATATTTACCTACATTGAATGTAAATTAGGTCACGCGTAACGGATCTAATTTGTAATTAACGTGTAAAGACACATTGTCACTTACCGAGCAAACTAAGGTGAGTTCACTACTCTTTCACAAGAATGCGTCCGGGGAAGACAAACAAACTAATATTCCGGGGATGAATACTTTTACTACTTGGTTTAATTTTGATGTTAGTTAATAAACTCAACACTATCACCAAAGTCCCTACTTACTACCGAACTAGTTGCCGGGGAGTCAACGGGGTATTAGTTGATAGCGCTATTAGGCTTGACAACCTCACACCGTACCGGGGAGGACGGGTGTGAACTAATGACCTTAACCACATGGCCAATGTTGATAGGCATTGATGAGGGCAAACAAACATACGTCACTTCGGTATCGAGTTTATTATTGACATGCCTTTAAACTAAAATACCTAACATGATTTGCATTAAACAAAACTGTGAACTTGCCAGTTTTATACTGATACACTTTTCTGCATGCTTGCAGGTCGTTAGATGATTACATGAAGCGGAACTTGCAATCAGGAGAGCCGAGGATGTCATGGGTCGTGCGTCTTAATAATACGTTAATGTTATGCTATGCTTAATGAACAAATTGTTTTCAAATTACTTAGAACGACTTTCAAATGCTTCCGCTGAACGTATTTTGTTTTAAACAGATGTTTGAATTTCACTTTTCACGTTGAATGAGATTCCAAGTTTATTATATTACTATCAGTTCAATGTGATTAGTGGCTAGATCCTGGTACGTCACACGCCTTGCGGTGGTTTTTGCATGTGGTATTTTGGGGGTGTGACATAACAGGCCTACATTATATCATAACTACTTCAAAAGATCAAGTACAATGCGGTTGGGGCTTAGGAACTAGAGGTGCACAAACAAACGGTGCCTGAAATCGGACCCGGTAAAAAAGGTACCCAAAATCGGACCATTGTAAAAAAATTCGGAACCGGTTTTTCTAATACCCAGGTTTCTATACCCAAAACTGACCATACCTATAGGCCATAGGGTATAAATAGGGTATGCATTTTGATATCCATGCCCAGAACCAGAACCAGAACCGGAGCCGATCATACCTGATTAATACCCGAAACCGAAACCAGAACCGACTATACCCGGCTATACTCGATACATAATTCTAATATCTATCTTTTAAGTTTATGTTAATGCATTTATTTTAATTATTTTACATTATACAATGCATATTTAATAATTTTTAACAAAAAGACGAGTAAATAGGGTAATAAAACGCAATAGGTTATTATAAAACCTAAAAATAGGGTATTAAAAAACTGGAATAGAGTATAGAAAAATCCGAAAATAGAATATTTTAATACCAAGTTTCTTAAGAACCGAAACCAAACCCTACCTGAAACCGGGGTATGGAGAGTATGGTTTTCTGGTCAAATAACTGGAACCGGAACCGAACTGATTATAACAATAACCGATTCTAACCCTTAAAATGAGAAACCAAAAACCAAAACCGGTTATTAAAAATACCTGGTTTGTACACTTGTATATGGGAAGCAGATTTTACAAAAAGGATGATAATATTGTAAATCCTAACTGAACCCCGTCATAAATTTGGGCCTGGAGAAATTTATGACATTTAATAGACAACTTTCCACATTTCCATTATAGCCCAATTAATTTGAAAGTTATTGGACCTTTTAATTTGCAATATCAGCAATAATACAGTCAAAAAGGAAAGAAGCACCAATGAAATGAATTGTTGGCCCCTCCCATGGGGCTAATGAATAATGATATATTTCTGTTATTATTTAATATTTGTTGATTCTCAAATATTGTGTTAATAAAATATTCTCAAATATTGTGTTAATAAAATAATATAGTAGTAATAGTTTTTTTTTTTTTTAAATAGCACAACGAGAAACTAAATTCAAATTTCAATGCTTGAGAACTCAATTGGGCTTCGCAAGAAGCACTATTTAGTAGGCCCAAAATAAATAATCTGGGCTGCACATATTAGGCCCAATGGTTGCATTATGGTTGCACATCAATAATGGTAGGCTTCACTTAAGTATGCTTATTTCTCCACTTCTGGGCTGCACATATTAGGCCCAAGGGTTGGATTTTGGTTATCAATAATGGTAGACTTAAGTATGCTTATTATTTCTCCACTTTTTAAGTCAAGACACAATTAATTATGTAAAATAATTTCTTTTAAAATAAACATATAGTTTAAAAAAAAATCAAACTCACATACCATTTTATTCATTTCTAAATAAATGAGTAAATGTCTTGTCCTTTTCTTATCATCTATTAAGTGTAACGATACTGATGTTAACACTTGAATTTAATAAATTTTTAATGTACTATTTTGTAGAAAAAAGGTAAGTGTTAGATATTAATAAAGTGTGGAAACAAAATATTATGTGTACAATTACATACTGTATTTAATTTAATGAAAGTACATATTATCTAATCATCAATTCTTAGAAAACCAAACTAAACCAGTAACTACGTCGGTTTAACTCGTTGGACCAACTGGTATATTCCATAAACTAGTTGGCCTGACATCGTTCTTTGTTTGTTTGTTTGTTTGTTCATTCCACTCCAGCGTTGCACGAATTGTTAAAACATGATGATTTATTACACGTGGTGGGTAGGCAAGCGACATGTGGTGGTTTTCGTTGTAACCAGTTAAATTAGGCAATCCGTTTTTTGCTTTTAGAAGCATGTAAAAGTATCATAAAAGTTGAGACTTGGAAGGTTGTTTATAGTTATACTACTTCACCAAAAGTAGGTTTTGACTTGTCAACTCTGGCCCCAATCATAATGTGAGATTGTACTACAATATATCATAAATTGGTGAACTACCTCACAGTCAAGACTCCTTTTCATGAGCATAAATAATCAGGATTAAATGAGTAAGGTTATCTATCTTATTATGTATATGCATTAAACTACTAAATTTAATGTATTGATTTAAATCTTTGATTATTTTACATTAAATTTGATGTAACATTATGTATTGACTATTTCTATATAGTATTAGAAACCACATGTTACATCATCACATCTTCAATTTTCATCATTATGGCATATTTACATGAATAACGTTACAACTATTTTTTTTTAAAGGTAAACTTCATTAACGAAAAAACGACGACCCAAGCCAGGCCGACAAAGAAAGACAGCTACACTATTACATATTTACAAAAGAACTCCAATCCCTCCAATCTAACACTTTGTGCTTCGATCTATTGGAAAACCAAAGAAAAACCAAAGCCTTAATTTCACTAAAAATACTTTCTATTCTAACCGGAATATTAGAAAATTTGGCATTATTCGTACTCGCCATAAACTCCAGTAAACGATCATAATAATGCCTTGCACCGCATCCTTCTTCTTCTCCGACATACTGAGGTCTTTGTAAAAAGTAAGAAGGTCTTGAAGAGAGAACGCGAAAATGTTTGGAATTTTGCACCAAGAGCTAACTCCGTTCCACACGGTCTACGCATAAAAGAACTATAAACATTATACGATTCATCCATACCAAAAAATAAATAAATCATTCATTAAAGTTTTCAAGTAATTTCTGTGTGACAAATAATATGCATCTTCTTAAATGAACAAACATGTGATGCATCTATAGCTCAACCAAATTAAAATAAATATGTACCGTTATAAAACCAACTCGTAGGGTCAAAGAGTGACTAAAGTTATTATTTTCGACCACTATCGTATTAAAATAAATATGTATCGTTATAAAACCAACTCATAGGGTCAATGAGTAACTAAAATTATTATTTCCGACCACTGTATCTGTTAAACCTAATGTTGTCCTGTTCGTCAAAAGGAGGTTATCGTGTCACTAGTGTGATTGATGCCACTTAAGTTTTTGGTTTTTCATTGTCATCTTTATACACGTACAAGTGTTTGGTTTGTTTTTTATATTTATTTATATATATATATATTTGGTTGATTGCGTTTGGTGAAGGAAAAAAAAGGGCGTCAACTTTTTTGAATATACAATAGAAATTTCCTAATCCTCAAAGTCATAAACTTTACAATAGAAGTTTCCTAATCCTCAAAGTCATAACCCCTCCAATATCTCTAATCTTTATAACCTTGACATCTTATTCTTTTACAATTTATTCTTTTTTTTTTTAAAGTTAAATTTTATTAAAAAACACTTTTTACAATTTATTCATTTCATACTACTTTAACGAAAACTTCACAACCTTTTCATATTTATTTCAATTGGGATTCAAACTCATAATTCCTTGATTGATTTCAGATTTTTAGATTCAAACCCAATTAGCTAGAATTAATTTATCTTTTCATTGGAATTTATAATGTTAAAAAATATGAACCCTAAATTAACAAACCATGAATCGTTAATAGGAATTTATTATGTTAATAAAATATGAACCCTCAAATTAACAAGCTATAAATCATGAAGTAATAAATAAATCACTAAATGGGATAGTGAAAGATATATTTTTTTTTTCAAAATTTCTGATACAACCATGCTCGACCTAACTCAACCCAAACGAAGATGGTTCAGGAGTAATCAACCGCAATGTGACACAGACAGTTCCAGTGTGGACGATTGATCAGATTCGGTTATAAGAAGAGTACTTAAAAGTCAAAAGTAGATGTATAGTGATAAGTGACATCTAGACACTAATTAGGCTACGTGCAACACTTTCCTTTTTTTTACTGCACACCAAAAGTGACTGTTACATCATTGTCACGTACACATGAGCTCTCACTCATTTATATTCAGTTTTGTGTGTAATGGTTTCACATTGAATTTTAATTAAGAAAAAGAAAACAAATAAAACATGTGAAGCATCCCCCCCCCCCCCCCCCCATTTCCTCCTTCACGTCATGAAAGCTCCAACGCCCCACCCATTAGCGGATCTTGAACTTAGTTTTCAGTAAAATCATGGGGACAGACTCTCAAAATCTCATATCTTTTGGAAATTTTCAATAAAATATACACTATGGAGCTAGGGGGGGGGGGGGGGGGGGGATCTGGCTCGTGAAAAGCTCTGCCCCAAGCCCCACCCTATCACGTCCCACTAGGACGGTGTTTCATTCCTAGTCACGCGATGCCACGGACGTTAAACCATAATACATAGAGATAGAATTATAATCAAATTAGTATTTTATTCCGTTTCATATATGTTTTAATTCACCACATCTTGGATTAAGTCAAACTGACTATAAACCGAAAAAAAAGCAGGGACAAGGAATTGTTGGTTGACTTAATCCAAACATGGAAAAAAGCAAATAATCAACGATTTTGACTTTAGAAATTGCATAATCTTTTTCCTCCACAACCTCTCCAATACGTCTCTTATAAAATTCCCTACCTTTTCTAATGTGTCTCTCCCCTTTTAATTAGTCTTTATTTTGATTTAATAATTTCAAATTAGGGCTTTGTTTTTAGTAGATTAGGGTTTTCTATTCAAAAAGGAATGGCGGCGCAGTTTGTTGCTCGTCTACCTACTATCCTCATGTAATTTGCCCTGGTGATTGGAATGAAATTTATTTGAGAAAAAAAAAATAAATAAAAAATAAGAATTTGTTTTTTAGAAAAGTAACTTACACACCTCTAAACTACTACTAAACTATACATTTTTCACCATGATAATTAAACCCTTGTCACTTGAAAAAGCAAAACCTTATTCAACACCTTGATACCGTTAGACTAAAGTCCATATCCAAATACAAAATCGTTAATACATCGTAATATGAAAGGAAGTATGGATGAAATCTTTCCAATGATTAATGAGATTCGAAAAATTAGATATATTAACCAGGTAACTAAACTAATTTTCTTTCATTTATTTCTAATAATGTTTTTACAACAATGCTTCCCATTCAAAGGGAGGGAGAAAATTTGGAGCAAGACATATTTCATATTATTTCTACAATAATGTTTTTACAACGCCTCCTATTTTAAGTAAGGGAATGTGCAACGTGACATTCTTGGAGCTGTCTTTGGGGATATGGAGAGAGAGGGAAGAAAGTTGTCTGTCCCCATGAATGCCTTCAAACAACCTATAAGAGAGAGAGAGAGAGAGAGAGAGAGAGAGTGGGTGGGGGGGTGGACGTTTTTGAAGTCGTTTTCGCTGTGAGAGAGGTAAAGCTTTTAAGTTGGAGGTGGATATGGGTGACATGGACCATTTTCTAAATAATCCATTAAATATGCTATATAAGCATCCGCAACGAGACCCTTTTAGATTTGTACTTTGGAGTGTGAAGAATCGAGGAAGGAGAGGTGTTTGTCTCACATTTCCACGATCGAACTTTGTAAGAGGAGGTGAGAAAAAGGAAAGGACATTTTTGAAGTGTGTTTAATTTTAAGAGGGCAAAGCCTAGGTAGAATGTGTAAGGGTAACGTGGATATGCTTTTGGGAGCATCGGAGATCCTCCAACTAAATAGTAAAATTATTCGCCAATCAAAAGAATCGATATTTTAAAGATGTATCTTACAACACCAACAATTATAAAAGAAAAATAAAACAAAAAAATGAACAACGATCTAGAGATAAAGGAGTAAAAGCATGAATAACAACCTTCAAAGGGTTTGTAGACTAATGATATCAAGGTGTATGTATTGAAGATTCGAGTTCTATAAAGAACAGTAGTGTATAAATAAAAGAACAATTAAATAAAGATGCGTGTTTGTCTTTCTAAATAATTTAAAATGTAACATCATAAGTTAAACCTTAGATTTAATTGATGTAATACTAAGAGTGAATAAAAACTTAGAAGAAAAGGTTTTAAAGTTTACCTTCTAAGACATCCTTTTAAAAATTTGCTTATATTTTAGTTATCATATATAAGAAACAAAATCATACCTGTAATCATAATTATTATTTTTCCTACTACTACAGTACTTCTAATAAATACTAATAAAAAAGTGAGCGCCTTTGGGTATACTTTAACCTAACTTAATCCACCTAAGTGACACATCAACTTTTTTTTCCTCATTTCACTTTGTCTCACTATAAGGAAATGGTTTAACATCTTAACACATAACTCATTTAATGCACTTTAACATTGGGTATTTGTCTAAAAAAGAAAATAATAATTAATTCAATCTCTTAACATTGGGTTAACATGTTAACATATAACTCATTTAATGTACTTTAACACAAAGAGGGAGTGGTTTGCCATGTTAGTTAACATGTCATGTCATTGTTAACACTCTAGATGTTAGAGTACACCTCATGGCCTAATATTATATAGTTGAAGAGCCCTGTTACCCCATTTTGGCCAGACCATGTTGTTTTAACTTGGTTCACGTTGGTTTCAGAGTTTGGCTTGGACGTTCCCCGGAAAACCATGCTGCCAGCTGTCACTTGATAGTCATTGTACCACCAATGTTGTAAAAACCGGTTCAAACCAGCCGGTTGTACCGGTTGAACTGTCAGGTAGAACCGGTTAAACCACCTAGTACACCCGGTTGAACCGCCCGATACACCCGGTTAAATCGTTTCTGAGCCAAATCCGATATAGTATGAAAACTGGATTTTAAAACATTGTATTCCACCACAAGAGCAAAACTCTCTGACGTAACACACAGCAGAACAAAAACCTAGGTAAGCTCGGGATTCGAATTCACAACCTCGCATTTATATTTACAAAGAGTTCTTTCACTTTCTGTACTCTTGCATTTGTTTTTGTTTGCTACTACTACACACAACACAGAAACAGAAACACAAACACAGTGGTGCAGTTAACTTCATCACCTTCATTCAAACTACAAATTTCCCCCAATTTTCATCTTCCACAAAATCAAAACAAACCCTAATTCCACTCTCCACACTCATAATCCCCAAATTCCCCCAATATTGCCACCAATTCCTCCACATTTCACCTTCAATTCCACAAATCTCCACTCAATTTCACAACACATTCATCAATTTCACACTTTTCAACCTTTTGAAGCTTTTCACAGGTTCATCAATGGTGCGATTAGCAAATATCAAACACGCACTCTCATTCGATTCATCATCGTCAAAACCGGTAACGAACAACACTCAATTTCACGAAAACCGTCACAAAAAACCCGAAACAATCGGAATATTATCGTTCGAAGTAGCTAACGTGATGTCAAAAACGGTTAATCTCCACAAATCGTTAACAAATTCCGAGATCTACACGTTAAAACACGAAATCCTCAACTCGTACGGCGTAAAAACCCTAGTTTCGTCAGACGAAACGTATGTTCTACAGCTTGCGTGTACGGAGAAGCTAGAGGAGTTGAATTCGATATCCGACGTCGTTTCGAGGCTTGGTAGGAGGTGTACGGTGCCGCAACTGCTAGGGTTTGAGCATGTGTATATGGATATTGTCAACGGAGTGATTGATATTGGGGAATTAGGGTTTTTAGTCAAGGATATGGATGCAATGGTGAGGAAAATGGAGAGGTATGTTAATGTTACTGCTAGGTTGTATGGTGAAATGGAGGTTTTGAGTGAATTGGAGGTTAGTGTTAATAAGTTTCGACAGGATTCGCACGAAGAAAGCCGGCGAGTGTTTGAGCAGAAGGTGGTTTGGCAGAAGCAGGATGTGAGGCATTTGAAGGATGTTAGTTTGTGGAATATGAGTTATGATAAGGTTGTGGAGATGCTTGCGAGAACGGTGTGTACGCTTTATGCGCGTATTTGTTTGGTTTTCGATGATACGATTAAACGGCGAGAGATGTTTTCGAATAGTTCGGTTTCGCGTGTGGATTTGCGTTCGTGTAGAAGTTTGTCTCAGGTTTCGGGTCAGGTTGATGCGCGTAGTGTGAAATCTAGTAGTGGTTTTAGGCCTGAAATTAGATCGAAAAAGGGGGAAATGTCTTTGTTTAAAGCGGAGGATTTTAATTTCGCGTGTGGGTTGGGTGCGGGGAGGTTGTTTATGGAGTGTTTGAACAGAAGTAGTACGGTTTCGAAAATGGATGATTTCGATGACGGTTCTGTTCGAAAAGACGGTGATGATCATGATCGAAGCAGCCAGATTTCAGGGTCGTGTAGCGTTTCAAGTAGTGTAAGAAAAGATATAAATCATTCAGGTTTTCAAAGTCGGATTCCGATGATGAGAGAACAAAGACGTTTGAAAACGAATATGACAAACAGGGTTAAATCGGCTCCAAAGAATAGGTTAATGGTACAAGCGTCTCAAAACACCATTGGAGGCTCTGCGTTGGCGTTGCATTATGCGAATGTTATAATTGTGATCGAGAAATTACTTCAGTACCCGCATTTGGTTGGTGAGGAAGCTAGAGATGATTTATATCAGATGTTACCAACAAGCTTGCGATTGGCGTTAAAGATGAGTTTAAAGTCGTACGTGAAAGATTTAGCGATATACGATGCGCCACTTGCCCATGATTGGAAAGATAGGCTTGACGAGATTCTTTCTTGGCTTGCGCCTTTGGCGCACAACATGATGCGGTGGCAAAACGAGAGAAATTTCGAGCAGCAACAAATTGTTTCGAGAACGAACGTTCTACTTTTACAAACTTTGTATTTTGCAGATAGAACGAAGACAGAAACAGCAATTTGTGAGCTTCTTGTGGGTTTGAATTATATTTGTCGTTATGAGCATCAGCAAAACGCGTTATTGGACTGTGCAAGCAGTTTTGATTTCGACGATTGCCTTGAATGGCAAACGCAATACTGAGCTTCATGGAGATCAACTGGATTCGTCATCCTGAGTCGTGAGCGTGAGTTTGTCTATCTCTGCTTCGTTTGATACATTTAGTTCAATATGATGTGAATATCATAGATTTTGGCTTTCTATTGATTTATAATCATTGTATGGATGAGTTGTTTTATGTACTTTGTTGTAAGGCATATGTTTTTGCCTTTGAAGTACATAAATTAACTTGAAAAGCGATCTATAATGTATTTCATGGGTTCTCGATTTCATCTATCATACGAGTCTATTCATGTTTAAGTTCTAGTGTTATTATCTAACCGTTGTTAAATCTTGTTTTTTCAATCCCATTGACCAATTTATGCTTAAAATCATCATGTGCCACTTTGACTTTTGACTTTGGTGAATGGTTGTATGATTTCCTTTTTTGTACACTTCATTGATGTCTTGCACTTTTTGTTAGACTACCTAAGAACATGTAATCATTCAAAGTGTGCATTATATCCTTCTGATACTTGAATACTCTAACATGCAATCATTAAAAGTGTGCATTATATACTTCTGCTACTTGAATTCTCTAACATGCTTTCTCTGTATCACTGATGTTATAACTGGACCATATTCAGTTAAGGTTTCCAGAACTTCTTTCAACCACTACCGATGCACATGACGGGTGGTCGGTTTGTGGGGTCGCCTGCAAAATGGATCCACTTTTAGAGGTTTAGTTGTATGTAATCTTGTAGCTGGTAGTGGTTTAGTTGAAAAGGTAAAAGGTTAAAGGTAGCTGCAGTAAGCAAACAGCTTTAGAACCTTTATTGGACATGACTAAAACCATAGTGAGATCATATATCTAGGGCTGTAAACGAACCAAACGTTTGACGAACAGTTCATGAATTATTCGACGATTTGTGTTCGTTCGTGTTCGTTCGTTTATTAACCAAACGAACACGAACAAGAAATTCCGTTCGTTTAGTTAAATGAACAAACAAGAACTGAGGTTGCGTTTGTTCATTTATGTTCGTGAACGTGCGGTAACGTGTTCGTTTGTGTTCGATAGTTCACTAGTGTTTTTAGTTTTTATATTTTATTTAAATACTTCAAAATTCTGACAAAGAAAATATTTAATAAGTGTCAATGTATTATATATTCTGTTCATGGACGTTTGTTTGTGTTCGTTTGTTTCCATTTGTGTTCATGAACACGAACACTATGTTTGTGCTCATTTGTGTTTATCAATGTTCGTTGCCTAAAATTAACAAACGAACACGAACACGTTCATTTCCTTAACAAACGAACACAAACATAAAATCTCATTTGGTAATGAACAGTTCGTGAACACATATATTTCTTAACAAACGAACACGAACAAGGTCATGTTTGTGTTCGTTCGCTTCATTTGCAACCCTAACTACTGATGCAAATGACTGGTTTTTTTGTTAATATAAGCTGTGGGGATGGGGCGGGTGATCGGTTAGTGGGGTCTCCTGCAAAACGGATCAACTTTTAGTTGTATGTAATCTTGTAGCTAGTAGTGGTTTAGGGTGAAGGGAGTGGTGCGGTGAACAAAGCGGCAAAGGAGTTTGCCGCGCGGCAACACCGCCGCCGGCCTCCTTTGCCGCCCGGCAAACATGTGAAATCGGGGAGCACTTACCGATCGGGAAAAGGGAATGTTGATGATTGATGTGTGTGTTTGTGTGTGCAACAATTTATTTAACATATAATTTATAAAAAAAAAAAAAAAAAGTTTACCACTTTCAAGTGTTTAACCATTGCCAACATTTTTCACCAAAGTTTAAACTCTTCACACTTGCTGACATGGCACACTCTGATTGGCCCATTTTGAAGTTTGCCACTTTCATCTGTTTAACCACTCCCTTCACCCTTAGGTGAAGAGAAAAAAGGTTAAAAGTAGCTGCAGCAAGCAAACAGCTTTAGAACCTTTATTGGGCATGACTAAAACCATGGTGAGATCATATATCTAACACTTTTGAGTGGGTCCCATTTATATGGTACTTAATATGATACGACTGAATGTGGACCAACAGATTAATGGAATAATGGTCCCATTTGAATGTGAAATTGACCATTGAAACCATCATGAGAGCATGCATATTACCCAAGCATGCTGCTCCATTTCATGAGGAGTTTACTTATTTTTTTTACCAATTCCCCGTCTAGGGCCGTCCAAACTGCTCAATGCTCGCTCGGAAAATGCTTATTCGATTGAAGGCTCGGTTGTAAACGAGCCGCTCTGCTCGGTTTGGCTTCTAAACAAGCCAAGCATGAGCAAAGGTCTGCTCAATTTGGCTTGAATTATTATTTTTAATTAGTATATATATACAGGGTGGGGTTCGGCTACAAAGTCTATCTTTCCTACAAAGTGTACAAAGTCATAAAACACCACAATTTCAGCCATAAAACACACTCGAAACCAACAAATAACTTACTGAAGGTCACTAAAACACAATATCCAAACCCTAACAAAACTATAAGAACTTCAAACACGTTATCGTAGAACTATGAATATAAAACACAACATGATAATCAACATAAACCACACTAATGTTAGTCATTCAATAATCAAAGCTTTATCATCCAAAACACAACACAAAACCCACAAATATGGGGTTTTAGTAATCTTCACTTTGTTATATGTGTGTTTTGAGTGTGTTTGATGGTCAGCATTGTGGTGTTTTATGACTTTTTACACTTTGTAGGAAAAATGGACTTTGTAGCCAACTCCCACCCTATATATACATATACATATAAACACATAGGCTAATTATAGGGAGAAAACCCACTCCAGTTGACTAAACCCAAGAAACCCACATATGTGGCTAGGATTCAGCCACATCACATCTCCCACATTAATAAGTGAGGGGTATATACATATAAACACATAGGCTAATTATAGGGAGAAAACCCACTCCAGTTGACTAAACCCAAGAAACCCACATATGTGGCTAGGATTCAGCCACATCACATCTCCCACATTAATAAGTGAGGGGTATATACGTCATTTTGCATGATGACAGAAAATGTAACAGCCACATCACATCTCCCATATTAATAAGCACTCTCTCTCTTCCTTTTTAACATAAATTGACGTGCATCTCTCTTCATTTGAAAGATCTCATATTCTCCTTCATCTCTCTTCTCTTACACACTTTTCCCTCTTTCTCTCTCTCTCTCTTTATATCTTTATCATCTAATTCATATTCAGATCTTGAAGATCTTCATCCAGATCTAAAAGTAATCTGAATCCAAAAGATGATCCAATTCAAAAGATCATCATCCAGATGCTCCAGATCTAGAAGATCATCATCCAGATGTTCGATGTTTGAACATGATATTCCAAATCTAGAAGATCCTCCTCCAGATCCGGTTGAAGATGATGTGATGGCGGTTCGATGTTGAAGATGACCCCAAAGATGTTCGATGTTTAAACATGATGTTCCAGATCTAGAAGATCCTCCAGGTCCATAAGTATGTTTGTTTTCAGTTTTTTTTTTCAGATTTGCAATTTTTTTTTTTGCGTTTTGTAGTTCTTCATTTTTTTGTATTTTGTAGATCTGCAGCTTTTTTCTGGATATGTTGTTTTTTTTTTGTTCAAGAAGATGAATGTTTTTAATTTCTTGATTTATCAATTTTTTAATTTCTTGATTTATCATTTTTTTGTATTTTGTAGATCTGCAACTTTGTTTTTTGTTCAAGAAGATGAATGTTTTTAATTTGTTTTTTGTTGTGGTTTGTGGATCTGCTATTTTTTTTGTTCAAGAAGATGGAGGTTTTTAAGTTCTTGTTTTATGGGTTTGTTGTTTTTATTATTGATTGCATCAATTTTTTGTGTAAAATTTGTTTCAGATCTTGTTCAAGAAGGTGAATAAGTATAGTTTTTTTCATCTTTGTTTGCAAATCTACACTTTTTTAGTCTGCATTTTTGTTGTGTTTTGTGGATCTGCAATTTTTTATTATTAAAAAAATGCATGTTACATTCTTTCGTGTTACATAAATAATGCACGTTACTGAAAATAAAGTGTGTTGTGTTTCTGGCATAAATTGATAATTAAAAAATGCATGTTACATTTTTTCGTGTTACATAAATAATGCACGTTACTGAAAATAAAGTGTGTTGTTACACTTTTTTAGACTGTTGTTTTTATTATTGATTGCATCAATTTTTTGTGTAAAATTTGTTTCAGATCTTGTTCAAGAAGGTGAATAAGTATGTTTTTTTCAGCTTTGTTTGCAAATCTACACTTTGAAGATGATGTTTCAGATGTTGAAGATGATTCAAAAGATGTTTGATGTTGAACATAGTTACGAAATGTAACAATCAAAGAAAAAATAAATGTTACATTTTTTCGTGTTACATAAATAATGCACGTTACTGAAAATAAAGTGGATTGTTACACTTTTTTAGACTGTTGTAAAAATAAAGTGTGTTGTTACATTTTTTCCCAGATTATTGTAAAAACAAAGTGACTGTTACAGAAACAAAGTGTGTTGTTACATTTTTTTTGTGTTAGAAATGTAACAATCAATCAAAGCAAAAATGCCTGTTAAATTTTTTTGTGTTACAGAAATAATGTCCGTTACAGAAAATAAAGTGCATTTAATCATATAAAAATTATATGTTACTTTTCTGTGTAATATTTTATGTTATAGAAATAAAGTGTGTTATTACAAATGTGGCATAAATTGATAATTAAAAAATGTATGTTACATTTTTTATGTAATAAAATACAGATGTATATAAAAAAGAAACAAAAAATCTGATTTATATAAAAATGAAAAAAACAGAATTACATCAAAAGAAATAAAAAATCTGACACATGGAAGTAGACTTTTCCCATTTTACCCTTCAAGTACATCATATATATTTAAATATTGAGAGAAAGGGAGAAAAAGCAACACATATCCCAAAATTAATCTTAGCCATCCATGTATCATAATCAATGGTTGTTATTGGGTTTTCAGAGTTTATTCAACTCAAGTGGGTTTTCGATTTATCCTTACCCTAAACACATATATACACAAATATAAATTAAATTTGTGGTTATATATATGAGTGGGGTTCCTGCACAAAGTGTGTTTTTCCTAAAAAGTGTAGGAAGCGATCTTGGTCATTGGATGAGTGTGTTTAATGGCTGAGATCAAGTTGGTAGCATTTTTTGTAATATTTGTGTGTCATTAATTAATTGTTATAATAGGTTAGGGGTAGTCTGGTCATTTACCATGTTTTAAATCAATCGAATAACTGTTAAAAATAACACACCTCCTATAATCTCGCACATTTCTTCTCTCCATCTAAAACCTACTATCGATAACCATCTTGCATACCAAAATTAGCTAGAATCATGGATCAAGATTACAAATTCGGCATGAAATACAAGTGTAAGAGATGATCATAGTACTGTATTTTATTGCACTTGATGTTGGATACTAGATGTGTTCATAGTAGTGTGTTTTAGTGTAAAACACAATGTGACGAACAAGTGACTAACTTGGTAAATGTGTTGTTTTTTTATATTGATATTGTTTTAAGGATTGATGTGTTGAAGCTACATTGTTATTAGATCCTGCATATACATATATTCAGTGTGGTTTGTTAAAGACAACGTGTTTTTTTAAAGTTTGATCATAGTACTGTGCGTTACTGCACTTGATGTTGGATACTGGATGTGTTCATAGTAGTGTGTTTTAGTGATAAAACACAATATGACGAACAAATGACTAACTTGGTAAAGGTGTTTTTACATTGATATTGTCTTAAGGATTGATGTTTTAAAGCCACATTGTGATTAGATCCTGCATATACATGTATTCAGTATGTTTTGTTGGAGACATCGTGTTTTTTTTAAGTTTGATCATAGTACTGTGTTATACAATGTAACGTCATGGTTTTTTTTTTCAGCGAGCCACCTTAGAAGAAGATGACAAATTGCGACTTGAATGGTAAACAATGAATCGGTCCTAATATAACTGTTAATTAGATTTCAATGTGATATTTGGTATCCTTACATTTCTCATGTGTTAGTTATAATAAATATATACCATAAATAGAATAAATATCACATTACCTTCTTGTCTTTTTTCATTAAAATAACTACTTGTCACATGTCATTATGTTGTGGCTTCCTACACTTTGTAAGAAAAATTGGCTTTGTAGCCAACTCCTACTCTCTCTCTCTCTCTATATATATATATATATAGGGGAGGGTTATCTTGAGAACACTAAATATTGCGAGAACCATGATAACGTATGAAAAACAATCAAAACCAAAAATTTTTAATACAAACCTTGTTGTAATTAAAATACAACATTAAAAAAAAGAGTTTACAACATCAAATAGGTCATTCTTCTCTCAAATCACTCTTATTGGATTTTTTACACATGTGAAAAAAATAACAAACTTACACGTGTAAATGGCAAACTTACACATTTCTAATGTTCTTTATTTACGAATTCAAGTAAATTTTAATGTGTAAATTTAATTTCTAACATTGTATTCGAAATAATAATGATAAGTGTAATTTTTTTTTTTGAATTTAAATTGTTTTTGACCAAGTTTTCGTGATTTCTTCATTTGACCTCATGGTTCTTGTAACGCCCTGCTATTTCGTACTTTCCATAATTAGAAAGCATTGCTTGTAATTCTATTTTTGAAAACCTTGTATTCTTGTAATCGTTCTTTCGTTGTAATCGTTGTAAAATCCGAGACTTGGATCATAATGGAATTCGTATTTTCTTTACATTCATGTTATACACATTCCATACATGTTCATACGTTCGAATCTATTAAACTTATGACACTTTATTAACAATTTGTGCAAAATATGTCAAAGTTGCAAACTCGTGATCTATATGCTCAACTTATACAAATTCGACACTTAATCTCGACAAACATACTTTCTTATCCTTGTTTATATTTGTTTTTATGAGATAATTACATTACATGCCTTCATATATGATTATTATACTTAAAACACCCTAAATATACCTTAAAACAACAAGTTATGAAAGTTAGGGTCAAAATTGTCAATATATCAAACAATTGGCCAGACTTGGGCCTCTCACTGGCCGCGACTCGCTAGCCCATACCCTTCGCGGGCCGCGAGGTCGTCCAATCCGCAGGCTTCTTGATCAGCTTCATCTATTGGCGGGTTTTGGTGTTTTTGTGGAGTTTAAACTTGTGTTTCTTGCATTAATTACTCACCAAACCCAACCCTAATCCTTCCCTATAAAACCCAAGCATCTTCCTCACTTTTTCCACTTTGCAACTCACTCAAAACACTCTCAAATCACTCCATTTTCAGCTGTTAATCAGAAGCAAGATCAGATTCGTATCAAGTCACTCAAGCGAGCACAACTTCTTCATTTTTCAACCTTTTTCATTGATTCTTCTTTCTAATCACTTGGAACAACCCTAGGTATGTTTCCACAGGTTTTCCATGGAAAACCAATGTAACACCCCGTGTTTCGGAAGTCAAAGTCAAAGTCAAGATTGAAGTCAAAGGAAGAAAAGATTGTTAATTGCGATCTGTCTCTCCTTGCTCAATTCCTGTTTTGACTTGTAATTAGTCTATTTTATTTTCGCTTTAGTTGTATTATGTGGGGTATCTATTAATAATCGCATAGTAATCGCTATTTATCGCTTGATTAATCGCTTTATCGCTATCGCAATCGCGCTCGCAACTCGAAAGACACATTTTTGGTTATTGTTATACGTGTGTGTGTGCCTTATGTGTTACTTGTGCATGTTTATTTATGTTATGTGTGAAAATCAATCGAAACGCAATCGAACTCAATCGCAATCGAATCACAAACGCTATACGAATACGAAATAAGGATGCTTGTATGTTGATATAGTAGTTGGGATTAAAAGTAATTTGACTAGGAAACTCTAAACGCTTCGAAACATTCGCAATCGCAATCGAAACGGCAAAACTCGTCTCACCGAACATTCAAACAAGGTGACTAATCGACCAGGCGACCAGTCGATCGATCGAGCAGCCCCTCAATCGGACAGCTGTCCGATCGGACTGCCTAACCGATCGACCAGCCCCTCTCCACTCCTTTCCACTTTGGGTAACCCTATAAATACCCCATGTCACCATCAAACTTTCCACTTTTGGCAACTGACGTCCGACCAGCGCTCTAACCTTGCTTTTTCTCCGATTTCTCGCAATCCCGGTAAGATCTCGTCCTAAATCTTGTACTTCCTTAATCTACACGCACTCCTACACCTTTCTATCTTTTGAACCTTAACTTTTAACCGTGAAATCATCAAGATTCGAGGTGTTCTAGGATGACGCCATCATGTGTTCTTGAAGAACTTCATGTTTTGGCCTCAATCCACCAAAAACAACTTAGATCTAACCGATTTCCACATAAACAAATAAGGATCTTTCATAGATCTAAACATATTCACTACAAGAAGGATGGAAAGATAATTTTTCAACTTTCTTTCAACTCTTTTACACTCAATGCACTCAAAACCGATAGAATCGTAGCTTGTGCCGACTTACTACTCATTCTTGTGGTTGTGTTGATTCAAGATCTGGATTCTATCCACGAGACTACCGATTTCGGGTTAAACATGGAACACCGTCTCGAACCGTTAACTGACCGGATTTGGGTGATTCCTGTCCTATCAAGGGTACCAAGTATTGACAAGGTTTCTGTTGCTTAACACGTTACCAAAACATCTCGATAAAACGACAAACAATCAAAACAACCAAGTGTAAGGCGAACAGGCTGACCAGGATGGAGTGCCGTCCGATCGGACTGCTGTCCGATCGAACAGCCAATCCGAACGACTGGCCAATCCGAACGACTTGCACCTTGGTCCCACACTTAACCTTTATTTTTAAACCTCGAAGGATGAACATTGAACTAAGTGCTGACCGATCGGATTACCATCCGAACGGGCTGCAACTTGACCATGTAATGATCAGACTTCAACACTTAAACAATTTTCAGCATGTTCAATGCACAAGGTGTCACACCCCAACCGATGGCGGAAACATCGGGGTATGGCACTGAGCGAAACAGATTGTCTAGAAGTTTCCATAACAATTATCATTACCAATCAATTTAAAATAACATGTCCCATACCATGTCTCAAAAGGTAAACAAATTATTACAGAAAAAATCTAGGCAAATAGTTTATTCCGACAACTCAGATTTAAATGTAGAGCAATTGTTTATCTGCTTCTAGAGACCCTTGATTCAATTAGTACAGACAACTATTTGTTGGCCTCTAGAGCCTTATTCTAGCCTCGATTTCCTAGTAGGTGTGCATCCTAAGCACCTGCCATATACGTAAAAATAAAGTCAATACATATAATGTAAAGGTGATCATACAAGTTTGATAATAGCATATAGAGTTCGAATTCGTTTACGCATAACCAGCACGTACACATAGTGAAATGAAGCACGTTAGTTATCGACATAGATCCATCGATACCAATGACTACGAGTTGACTGCCCGAGGAAGTTCGCAATACATGATTACCCCCGTAATCCATGCAAGTAATTGTCCTTAACAACCCCTGCGAACAGGTGCTGAGTCCAAACTATAGTACTATCGTTGCTAAGTGTAACAACCCTCGGTAAAACCAACACCCTCATAATATGTCTAACACTCTAGTATATTTTAGAATGTCCCAATATGTCTTATATTACATCCCGTATGTGAAAACCGAGCCCAAATTATGTTATAATATATAAAATAAATGAAAAACAAGAAATTATAAGTTGAGGCGGGCCGCGTAGACCCACCCCAACCATTCACGCGGGCGATATTAGGGTGGAAACCTGATATCGTTGATTTCTTTAGTTCATACGGGCCGCGTAAGACCTCGTTTAAGTTAACGCGAGCCGCGAGAGACCTACAACGCGGAGACATCCTGAGCTGACACGTGTCGACATCGTGGCGGACCTACAAGCTGACCCAGCTAAGATATACGTTGACTGGATGTTGACGCGGGCCGCGTAAGCCTTAGCTTACCTTTACGCGGGCCGCGTGAGGGTCAGGTTTTGCAACTATATAAACAGGCCATCGGGTTTCACTTTCCGTCGCTTAATGGGTAATTTGACCATAGCCATAGATCCGGTCGAGTGGCAAATACTGAATGAGTAATTGTGTAGAAATAAACAATGTGATCGCTCTCAATACTGTTTTAATTGATAAAATGTTTCTTGATTAAACTGGGATTCACTCACCAGTATTTCCGACTGACAAATGTTTTTAAAACGCGTTACAGGTAACACAATGTGAACAGCCAATTAGTGAAAAGCCAGCTGGAGAGCACTGAAGGCTTGGGAAAAATGTGGCTATAAAAGTTACCTAATAAACGATGTTTTAAATTCAATAAAATAGGGTTTGTCCCTATAAATGTATTGTAATAAGAAACTTGTGTTTTGCCCATGTTATTATTAATATCAAATATGGTGGTTTTACTCTGATAAACATTTTCTAACTACGGTCCTGATGTAAATTCCGCTGCAAGATTTAAACAACTGATACCACCAAACTCTGAGCTCGCGTCCGCCCGTTCCCGGGACAGATAAGGGATCGGGGGTTGCGACAGGAGGTTGTATCAGAGCCTAGCCACTGGTCTGAGCCAAAGAAGTTAGGAGCTATAATTTTTGCTCTTAAAATTTGGAGACATTACCTTTATGGTAGTAAGTTTACCATATTCACTGATCATAAGAGTTTAAGGTATATCTTCAAGCAAAAAGAGTTGAATATGAGACAAAGACGCTGGATGGAGATGCTTAGTGACTATGATTGTGATATCCAGTATCATGAAGGAAAAGCCAATGTAGTGGCAGATGCTTTAAGCCGAAAGTATCATGAAAAGCCAAAAAGGGTACGTTCTCTTAAATTAAATCTGCAAGTAGATTTAAATGATCAGATAAGAGAAGCACAAGAATCAGTAATCAAGGATGATTCTGAAAAATTAAAAGGTATGCTAAAAGAATTGGAACAAGGAATAGATGGAATTTGGAGGTTCCATGAAAAGAGAACGTGGATACCTAAATTAGGAAACTTACGTCATCGTATATTAGAAGAAGCCCATAAGTCTAAGTATACGATGCATCCAGGAAGTGATAAAATGTACCAGGATTTAAGGAAAAATTTCTGGTGGATAGGAATGAAGAAGGACATAGCAACCTATGTTTCTAAATGTTTAACTTGTTCACAAGTTAAAGCTGAACACCAGAAACCCTCAGGTTTGTTACAACAATTAGAAATGCCAGTTTGGAAATGGGAATTGATAACAATGGATTTTGTTACTAAATTACCCAAAACAAAGAAAGGTAATGATATAATATGGGTGATTGTAGATAGGCTAACAAAGTCAGCTCATTTCCTACCAATGAGAGAAACTTTCAATATGGAACAATTAGCTAAATTATATGTAAATGAAATTGTTTCTTTACATGCCATTCCTTTATCAATTGTTTCTGATAGGGATAGTCGATTTACCTCTCATTTTTGGTCAAGTTTCCAAAAAGCAATGGGAACCAAGTTAAAATTGAGCACAGCTTATCATGCTCAAACGGATGGACAAAGCGAAAGGACAATTCAGACAATGGAGGACATGCTTAGAGCCTGTGTAATTGATTTTGGAGGTAATTGGGATGATCACTTACCTTTAATAGAATTTTCTTATAATAATAGTTATCACACAAGTATCAATGCTGCACCATTCGAAGCACTTTATGGACGAAAGTGTCGAACCCCTGTCTGTTGGACAGTAATTGGGGAAAAGCAACTACCTGGACCTGAGATAGTACAAGAAACAACTGACAAGATCATTCAAGTCAAGGAACGACTGAAAGCAGCACGTGATCGACAGAAGAGTTATGCTGATAACCGACGCAAGCCATTAGAATTTCAAGTAGGAGATAAAGTATTGTTAAAAGTCTCTCCTTGGAAAGGAATAGTAATATTCATCAAACGGGGAAAGCTAAGTCCTAGGTATGTTGGACCTTTTGAGATTATTAGAAGAATAGGGCATGTAGCCTATCAGCTACAACTACCAAAGGAAATGGCAGGAATACATGATGTGTTTCATGTATCAAATCTCAAAAAGTGTTTAGCTGACGAATCACTATTAGTACCTCTTAAGGATATTGAGGTAAATGAACAACTCAAGTTTGTAGAAAGATCTCTACAAATTGAAGACAGGAAAGTCAAGAATCTCAAACACAAGAGACTAGTTCTAGTCAAAGTAAAGTGGGACTCCAAAAGAGGACCTGAGTACACATGGGAGCTTGAATCTGAAATGCAAAGGAAATATCCGCATTTGTTTCAATAGATCTCGAGGACGAGCTCTAAAACAAGGTGGGGAGAATGTAACAACCCTCGGTAAAACCAACACCCTCATAATATATCTAACACTCTAGTATATTTTAGAATGTCCCAATATGTCTTATATTACATCCCGTTTGTGAAAACCGAGCCCAAATTATGTTATAATATATAAAATGAATGAAAAACAAGAAATTATAAGTTGAGGCGGGCCGCGTAGACCCACCCCAACCATTCACGCGGGCGATATCAGGGTGGAAACCTGATATCGTTGATTTCTTTAGTTCATACGGGCCGCGTAAGACCCCGTTTAAGTTAACGCGGGCCGCGAGAGACCTACAACGCGGAGACATCCTGAGCTGACACGTGTCGACATCGTGGCGGACCTACAAGCTGACCCAGCTAAGATATACGTTGACTGGATGTTGACGCGGGCCGCGTAAGCCTTAGCTTACCTTTACGCGGGCCGCGTGAGGGTCAGGTTTTGCAACTATATAAACAGGCCATCGGGTTTCACTTTCCGTCGCTCACAACTTTCTTTCTAAACGAATTTCTGAAGTTATAAGCATTATAGTCGGGTATTATACCCTAATTAGCGAGGTTCTGCTCCGTTGTAAGTATTATAACCCCAGTTTCGTAATAGTTACGCTGCCCGATTGATTTAGGGTTCCGTAACAACTGTCGTGGTTCTGCCCGACGTAGTTGTTGGAATGCCGTCTCGGGGAGGGTATCATTAATATTTTCAAAGGATTATGATACTAACCAATGTACATTTGTATAAATTATAGATTATATCCAGGAAACCCTTACAAGAAGCCTAAGATAGCAATGTGAGTTTATCCTCTTTTTGTTAACCTTTTTGGAATGTTTTACAAAACCTTAAATGTTTTACAATGTAATTAAGCGGTGATTGAGTCTTTGTAGTTCTTCAATTACTGCCAGTATTATGAGGTTTTGTATACAAAATTTATTACTACGAGTAATAGTAAGTCGGAATGACAGTTCATTACCATTGGACGACGAATTAGCCAATGGGTAATTTGACCATAGCCATAGATCCGGTCGAGTGGCAAATACTGAATGAGTAATTGTGTAGAAATAAACAATGTGATCGCTCTCAATACTGTTTTAATTGATAAAATGTTTCTTGATTAAAATGGGATTCACTCACCAGTATTTTCGACTGACAAATGTTTTTAAAACGCGTTACAGGTAACACAATGTGAACAACCAATTAGTGAAAAGCCAGCTGGAGAGCACTGAAGGCTTGGGAAAAATGTGGCTATAAAAGTTACCTAATAAACGATGTTTTAAATTCAATAAATTGGGTTTTTCCCTATAAATGTATTGTAATAAGAAACTTGGGTTTTGCCCATGTTATTATTAATATCAAATATGGTGGTTTTACTCTGATAAACATTTCCTAACTACGGTCCTGATGTAAATTCCGCTGCAAGATTTAAACAACTGATACCACCAAACTCTGAGCTCGCGTCCGCCCGTTCCCGGGACAGATAAGGGATCGGGGGTTGCGACACTAAGGCAGGTAGACAGCATTCCATGTGTAAGCATAACAAACAAGCATTCATAAGCCACGTATAACATGCATTAACGGTTAGCGTTCAAATAGTATTGAGTAGTGTGTTTATTGTGGTTTGAATATTCGTAACGTATGTAACACCCAAAAGTGCGTAAGGCAAAAAGGGATCGAGTATACTCACAGCGGTTGATGGATTGAAGGGAGCGCTTAGCGAGTAAGGTGAGCCTGAATAGTTTGATAGCATAACGATAAGTGGCGCGTAAAACGGTGCAAAGTATCAGTGGGTCGGACAACAGTTCGGTCGGATGGTAATCCGATCGGACGGCTTGTTCGTGCGGATGACAATCCGTTTGGATGGTCATCCTGTCGGACAGCTTGTTCGGTCGGATGACTATTCGAGTGGATTGTTTCTTCCTATGAGAAGGTGGTGTTTGTGTATGATGGCTTGACTTTTGAAGTTTTCGTTGTAGCATTTTGAAAACATTGAAGTATCTCTATCCTTCAAGTCGGTCGGCCGATCGGACGGTCAGTCGTGCGGATGACAATCCGCTCGGATGGTCATCCGGTCGGACGGTAGTCCGGTCGGACGACGACTCTAGTGATAAGGTTACTTAGTGGGAACAAATTCACAGCAGAAGAGTCACTCGGTCGGATGTCCATCCGACCGGGTGGCAACCCTGTTAATGAACATGTTGAAAATTGTTTAAGTCTTTAAAGTCCTAGTATCTCATGATCCGAGGAGTAATCCGGTCGGATGGTAGTCCGATCGGATGGCAATCCGTTCAATACTCAAACTTCAGATAAAGTTGATTAAGTGTGGGACCCAAGGTGTGATCCGTTCGGATGGCAATCCGTTCGGGTGGCTTATCCGCTCGGACAGTAGTCCGGTCGGATAGCACTCCATCCCGGTTGCTCCGTCCGTCTTACACTTGGTCGTTTTGTTTATTTATCCTTTTATCGAGACGTTTTGACAATGTGTTAACCAACAGAATCCCATATTGACCCAAGTGACCTGATCGACCAGGAATCACCCTAGTTAGGCCAGTTAACCGGTTCAAGACGGTTGTTCTTGTTTATCCCGAAATCGGTGGTCTCGTGAGTAGAATCCAGATCTTGAGCTAGCACAACACTAAGAATGAGCAGTTCTATCGGTTTTGAGTGCATTGAGTGTAAATGAGTTGAAAGAAAGTTAGAAACCATCTTTCAATCCTTTTTCACCGTGAATGTGTTTAGATCTATGTAAGATCTTTGTTTATTTGTGTGGAAATCGGTTAGATCTAAGTTGTTCTTGGTGGATTGAGGCCAAAACATGAAGTTCTTCAAGAACTCATGATGACGTCATCCTAGAACACCTTAAATCTAGTGATTTCACGGTTAAAAGTTAAGATTCAAAAGATAGAAAGGTGTAGGAGTGCGTGTAGATCAAGAATGTACAAGATTTAGGACGAGATCTTACCAGAATCGAGAGAAATCGAAGAAAAAGGTGAGGAGAACGAGCTGGTCGGTTAGAGAGTTTCCAAAAGTAGAAAGTTTGAGGGTGACATGGGTATTTATAGGATTCCAAAAGGGGAAAGTGTGGGTCGGTCGGATGACTATCCGGTCGGATGTCATCTCGGTCGGATGGCATCTTGGCACCACGACCAAGTGGCAGCCCGGTCGGATGGCTATCCGGCCGGATGGCACTTGGTTCGTGTGTTCGACGCGACGATTTTTGCTGATTCGATTTCGATTACGAGCGATGCGAATACGATGGAGTTTCCTATTCAAATTACTTTTAATCCCAACTATTCATATCTAGCGTTGTCTCTTCTCCACTAATTATCATACCATTTCGATTGTGACTCAAGTTCGATGTCGATTGAGTTCGATTGCCTTACGAGTTTCAAATGTTTTCCACAACATAACATAAATAAACATGCACAAGTAACACATAAGGCACGCACACACGTATAACACTATTCCAAATTCGTATTTCGAGTTTCGATTCGATTCGATGTCGATTTGATTAGCATAGTTCGATTATCGTTTAGTTAACTTTATCGCATTGTTACTTCCTATAGTTCACAGTCGTAAGTCGATTAGGTAGCGAATAACATACGTCGATTGTTGTAATTATTGACACTTCACATAATACAACACATAAAAGAAATCTACTATAAGTCAAATCGCGCGAAATCGGTCGTTGACTTTGACCTTGACTTTGACTTTGACTTCAGAAACACGGGGTGTTACACAAGGGATGCCACCCGATCGAACCACCGTCCGATGGAGTGACAACCTGCTGTGAACTTGTTCTCACTAAAGTGTCCAACCAATAGGGTTGTCGTCCGATCGACCGACCGTCCGATCGACCGACCTGAGAGGTAGAGATACTTCCATGTTTTCAAAATACTACAACGAAAACTTCAAAGTCAAGCCATCATACACAAACACATCCTTCTCAAAGGAAGAAACAATCCACTCGAAAGGTCACCCGAACGGATGACCATCCGATCGAACTGCTGATCGACCCAACCTTCACTTGTTCCATCCTACGCGTCGCTTATCGTTATGCTATCAATCTGTTCAGGCTAACCCTACTCTCTAGCGCTCCCTTCAATCCATCAACCGCTGTGAGTATACTCAATCCCTTTTTGCTTTACGCACTCTTGGGTGTTACATACGTTACTTATACAAAATCACATCGAACACACTACGCAATACTTTAACCGCTAACCATTATCGCATGTATACGTGACTTAATGAATGCTTGTTTGTTATGTTTACACATGGAATGCTGTCTACATGCCTTAGCAACGATAGTACTATTAGTTTGGACTCAGCCCCGTTCACTCGGGGGTTGTTAAGGACAATTACCTACATGGCTCACAGTGGTGAGTGTGTATCGCGAACTGCCTTGGGCAGTCAACCCGCAGTCATTGGTATCGATAGGTTGATGTCGATAACTAACATGCCTCATTTCACTCTGTGTACGTGCTGGTTATGCGTAACGCTTTCGAACTCTATATGCTATTATCAAACTTGTATGCTCACCTTTACACTATGTGTATTGACTTTTACTTTAACGTATGTGACAGGTGCCTAAGTTGTTTATATGCTTAGCTTGCTGTGAAATTGAGGCAAGGAAAGGTCTAGGATGCTCTTTGTGCTGGTGATGAAATTGAAGCTAGGGAAGAGGTCCTAGAAACCAATAAATAAACTATCTATGTATAAATCTGAGTTGTCGGAACAGAACTACTTGACTAGATTTTGTCTATAATAATTATATTATCACTTATGACATGGTATGGGACGTGTTGCTTTAAATATTTGGTAAATATAGTTGTTATGGAAACTTCTGGACAATCTGTTTCGCTCAGTGCCATGCCCCGATGTTTCCGCCATCGGTTGGGGTATGGCAGATTGGTATCAGAGCCATAACTATAGGGAATTAGCTAAGACTCGACCTAGTCCGGGTCGATGTCTTAGAGACCTAGTCTATAGTTAGGAACCAATAGACCAACTCGTGCATGTCAAGTAGGGATTATATGTGAGCGTACTGCTATTTCTCGCTATTCTCGCCTATACTGCGCTATCACTGCACTCGAATTTTCAATTATGAATAAGCGATTAAGTCGAGATTAGGTGTGAAAACCGTAAACTCTCGACTAAATTACTTGTTCAACCCACATTTTATCTATAATCACGAGAAATTGCGTTGAAATAGGAGTGAAATCCATACTTTGACGCATAATTCTCCTCTATTTTATCAAAACAAGAAAGGAGTTGTTAAGCCAGGGGTGAAACCCTAACCTTGACAACTTGTTCTGACCTTTACTTGGTTTTACGGAACTCTCACCAAAGTCTCGAAAGACTCCAACGACTTGACGTCACACCGGAACTGAAAGGATACGTGCCGAACGCCCAAGAATCGAGGCAAAAGCACAGTCCTGAAGGTCAAATGTGTACGAAAAGTCCTTGAGAATAGTCGAATCACTTTGGATAGTCAATGTCTAATAGCCGCAGACGATCTATTTCTCGATTTTTATGTGTTTTGATTCTGAGCCCGCAACTGCTGACTCTGATGATTCGTCGATTTTATGTGTTTATATGTGTGTTTACCTGTTTATGTGTTTAATTTTGGAGAATTATTCGATTTTTGCTCTCACTTCGATAGACACGCATGACCCGCATTGCTTATCTATCTCAAAACGCTGACAAATCGCTATCACACGAGGAACGACTTTACGGCATATTGTTTGCTATACTATTATACGCTTACACTATACTACTCGATAAGTTATTCGTGACCGCTCTTCTCAAACGCTCACGGACTTTGAATGATAGGTTTCTGTAATCTAACTGCATCTTGTGATTACAGGCGTATGTGTTTCTGTGTTTCTGTGCCCTACGTGCTTATGTGCTTATTTGAATCTATGATTATATGCCTATGTGCTTACGTGATTGTACGTGTTCCTGAGCTTTAGTAGTATTAGGATTGTGAGGTGAGATTCGATTATACTTTGTTGAGTCCTGTGACGATGTCTGTTGCAGACAATGTCGTCATCTGGATCTCGCGCTACCCGTGATGCTCGCCGAAAGCAAGCAGACAAACGCCTCGCTGCCATGATCATTAAGCAAATGGCAAAGGTTGTACCCCAAGTCGTCAGTGAACTGTACGAAAACATGAGTAAATCGTTTGAGGAATCCAGGACCGAGACTCCCAAAGTTGCTTTCAGCTTCAAGCAGTTCAAGGCATGTGGACCAAAAGAGTTCACCGACGAAGAAGGCCCTACGGCTTTGTTTCAATGGTTCGACTCGATCGAAGTCACTCTGCGACAGAGCGGATGTCCTGATAATCTCCGCACACTGAACGCGACCGGCGTCTTCCAGTCCCGCGATCTAGACTGGTGGATGGCCGAAAGGAATAAGCGCGGAAATGATGCAGCTTACGGTCTGTCATGGGACGAGTTGAAGAACATTTTGCTCGAAGAGTTCTGCCCTCCCCATGAGCGCCAGAAGATGGAGGACGAGTTCTGGCACATTAAGCAGAAGGAAGGTGACAACGCTGCCCTGACTGCTCGCTTTAAGCAGCTCAGCATCATCTGTCCCGATCAAGTGAAGACGCCCGGCATGACGATCAAGAAGTACATTCGAGCTTTACCCGACTGTATTGCAGATTTTATGCATGCCGCAAAGCCAGCAACAATCGAAGAAACTTACTTGCTTGCCGCTGAAATCAACGACAAGCGAGTAAAAGCTGGTTTTTGGGATAAAACTTCAAAGAACCTGCATCAAGTCACTGCCGCACCATCCGCCGAAACCGCCGCCGCTCAATCGTCAAAAACCTCATGCCTTAAGAAGAAGAACAACAACAGCAGTTCCAGCAACAAGAACTGTGCTGTCACTACCACTGCTGCTCCACTTCAAGCCGTACCGGCTCAGCAACAATCTCAGCACCGACCAGCACCAGTTACCTATGCACCGCCTGTAAAGCGTGCATACACAGACCCTCACCCCTGCATGCCCAACCTGCTCTTATCATCACCCGGTGGGTCTCGCCTACCGTTTCTGCGCTCACTGCAATATGTACGTCCACTTCACTACTAATTGCCGTACTGGTACCCGTTAAGCACTAGCTCAAGCCACTGCTCATCAAGCTCTGCTCCCAGCCCCACAAGGCCAATGTAACAACTCTCATCAAAAGTTCTAATTATTATTTTATTTTGTCTAATAGGAAACCCTAATTGAGACCCCCAAGTGATTCTGCATAAACCCTAAAAATTTCAGAACAATCAGAATCAGGATCAGGGCCCCTAAAACTCAGGGGGGGGGGTATTCCCTAGTTACGAAAGACCAACTCACCTAAGCTACAAACACACGTGGCTACTCTATAATAGAGTGGTGACCCCTCGCGTCACGCGACGCACCCACGTAGACCCCTCGCGTCACGCGAGGAGGTCAAAATTTAAGTATAAATAGAGGGGTTTGGGACTTGAATTCTGGCACTTGTTCGACAAAAAAATTCGTTATACACACTGAGTTATGGTCTGATTACTACAAAACACACACACAGCACGAAACGCTGCCGCAATAACAGGGTAATAACTCGATCGCTACTACGATTCAATGTCCGATCGATTAAAACTATCCAATGGATGTTTAAGTGCTGCCCACATTAGGGTTATGCTTTGTCATTCGTCGTGAATTCGATGGATATTTAAGTATCGCACTTTGTCATTCGTTGTGAGGGTTTAATCTCGTGAGTTATCGTAAATGCTGTATTAGTTACTGACCTAGTTTGTGTGCATGTTGTTTAAATTTAGGTTAAAAGGCTAATCAGTAGGCTAAACTCTGCCCGTATAAATCTGCAATGTGAGTCATTCTCTTTTTATCAAAAGTAGTTTTACAATACTCCATTTTCAAATGTTATAATTACAGGGAGTAAGTCGTGGTTATCTTAATCACTGGCTAGTGGGGTATTGTGCACATTACTAATTTTTCTCCCGGTTAAGTTCATTGACCTAACCGGGATAATCATCACTACTTGGGGTGGGACCCAATAGTGGTATGACCATCGTCACGCAATGTGACACGGCGCCAGATAAAAATAAGATAGAAGCCATTGTAATCGCTCTTATGCTGTAATTGATAACTATGTGTCATTTTATCAAATTGGAGTGACTCGCCAGCATTTCCCCGCTGATAAAATATTTTTAAAACATGTTTCAGGCAACCTGCTGTAAATCAAGGAAACGTGCTAAGGAGCACTACCAAGCTTGAAGAGGTGGCTCAGTTAAAATGAATAAACATGTTTTAAAAAATCAGGGAATTTCCTAGTTAAATTCCTCTAATGTAAATTACGGGATTTATCCCGAATTATGGAAATAAAATAATTGGGCATTTTTTAGTTTTAAAAGATCCTGTTAAAAATCTTCCGCTGTCGGATCATTGATACCACGTGTTCCTGTCCCGCGGTTCCTGACCGGGTCAAACCGGGGCTGGGGCCGTGACAGGAAAATGTGGTATCAGAGCAACTGAAAGAGCCACTGACTTAAGCCTATTAAGTATTTAAATATACTTAATTTTTTTTCCTAATTACCATTTTGTGATTATGTGCTTTATTAACTGACTATTTGTTAGTTACAGTATGGGTAAGCAGAGAATGTCAGATATCTATCTTAAATTAGATAGTATATCAAAAGATAAGGGATCATCATCCTCAAAACACTCAGTAAATACTGAGGAAAGAATATTTGTCCGTAAGGCGCAGTATGAGGAACCACTTTCTCCTAATAAAAGAAGTTTGATTATTAGAAAAAGTCAAGAGAAAATGAAAAAGTCACAGAAAACCCAGAAATTAGACAGTAACCCACCATGGGAAGACAAGTTAGATGAAAAATGGACAGATCTCTATATGCTAGCCACTGTAGCAGTAAATGCAAATCTTTAAATACCCTGACTCAGTTATAGCACCTATATCATCTACAAGTCAGAAACTTTACCCAGTAAATAAATAATTTTATAATAAACCCTAGTATGTTTTAATTTTCAGTTATCATTTGTATTAAATTAGTTACACAGTATGCTATAATACTTGAAGGTTATCTGTGAAATTTTGTTATAAAAATTTTAACTTAGCATTTTGTGTGTATTTTTGCATATATGCTAAACAGCATGAATGAGTTATCTGAAGCCCTTCAAAATCTCAATCTCTATCCGGTGAAAGTAGAAGTTTCCAAAGACTTTACTGGTTACATACCCGATGTGGAAGAACCTATGGAATTCCACTCTCCACCTTTGGAAAAACCAAAGTCTAAGAAAAAGAGAAGATTTGTAGGCTGGAGGCGGGTGCGCAGGAGGAAACCAGCAACTCGAAAGATTCCCAAAATAGAGAATCCCATGGATAAAGGAAAAGGGATTGAGATTGGGGAAGGATCTAGGCAAACAGAAATAGAAATTGGGGAAAGCTCAAGGCAAGTTGAGGAGTTGCCATTTCAGGAGGAATTGGATCGTGTATTGGCAGGCTGTGATAACATTAGACCTATCAATAACAACCTTTATCCTTATCCTGCCGAAACTCAACTTCCAATAAATTTAGAACCAGCCATCCCAGAACCTTTAATCCATACTCAACCTTTAGGAGAAATGGACGAGTGGTGGACGAACGATTGCCAGTTTCAAAACCTCCTTAATAACCCTTATACCTTTTTCCCTCAGTTCGACCCAGAACCTATACCAAACCCACCAATGAGCAATGAAAATTTAGCTGAACTCCGCCATTTTGGCGAGGAGCTGATAGGTGCAGGGAATAGGATTCGGGACGTAGGAGAACACATCTCCTGGAAGTACGACGAGAGGGAGTGTCGTTACTAACATATCAGCAGAAGAAATAGTGTGAGAACGTAACTGTGATTGTATAATAATAATAATAATAGTAATAAAAATATAATCTTGTAAAATAAAAATAAAACTTTGTAACATAACAGTGTGTACGGATGCATAATATGATATATAAAAAGGGAAATCAAGGAATCGATAATTTAGGATATATATATATGTGTGTTGTGAAATTTATATGATTGTTTTGTGTATAATTGTTATTTATTCTATACTAATAAATTATATATATTAATTATCAGATGAAAAACGCTAATAATGAACCAGTTAACGAAGTCAATCAATCTGAGCAACACCAGGAGGATCAATTTATGACTAGGCAAGATATAGAAAATATCGTTGCTTAAGGAATAGCCAATGCTATTCCAGCAATTCTTGCTGCTGCCCAGAAACCTGTTGAACCTCAACAAATTATTCCTAGCAAACGCACACAAGGCGATAATTTCAGTAATAGTGTAAATGGAGATGGCAACCATATTAATAACAACAATGAGGAGATACAAGCTCCACGCCTTTAGAAAATGAAAGCTGCAACGCCTGGTTGCACTTACAAAGAATTCCTTGCTTGTAAACCAGCTGAATTTGCAGCCAATGAAGGGGCAACTGCAGCACTACGTTGGTTAGAAAAGACCAAAGCAGTAAGTATGATAAGTAAATGTGCTGAAGAAGACAAGGTTATGTATGCGTCAAATCTTTTCAAAGAAGGGGCGTTAGAATGGTGGAATACGGTCCTTCAAGCCAAAGGAAGAAATTTGGCCTATGCCATGAGTTGGGAAGAATTTAAGCAAGTAATGGAAAGAAAATTCTGTCCCGAGTATGAAAAGGAACAAATGGCAAATAAGTTCCTGAACCATCGGATGATGGATGTAGACTGTCGAGGGTATACATCGACATTCTTCGAGTATGCGAGAGTAGTACCAACCCTGGCTTCGCCAGAACCAGTACTTATTTCTCATTATATTTGGGGATTGATTGGCGAAATCCGAAATACCATCAAGGCTGCAAAACCCCGCACGATTGATGATGCGGTAGATTTAGCCAATACTCTGACTGACGAACTGGTACGGACGCGAGAAGAGAATAGAAAAAAGGAAGTAGCCCAAAAGATTACCCAAGGATTCCGTATGGGTAACTGTATCAATTTCAAGAGAAGAGGAACCGGGCAATCTTCCCCTGGTCCATTTTGCAATTCTTGCAAAAGGAAGCATTTTGGAAGATGCAAGGGATATTGCAATTTCTGCAAAATTCCGGGGCATCAAGAGGAAGATTGCAGAAAGAAGAGATTCACAGTCTGTTACAACTGTTGAGAAGCTGGACATCTTAGGCCAGACTGCCCGAAATTGGTCAAACCAGCTGATAATAAAGCCAAGCCTGCAGAAGGAACTACCAAGAAGAACGTAAGAGCCTTCCAATTGACTACTCAGGAAGCAGAGCTAATCCCGGATGTGATAGCTGGTACGTTCCTAGTTCACAACGTTTATGCAAAAGTATTATTTGACTCTGGTGCAAACCAAAGTTTTATAAATACTTCATTCTGTCAAGTACTTAAGTTACCCTTAAAACAACTTAGACAGATTCTTACAGTCGAAACGGCAGACGGAAATTCCGTTAACATAGATAAGGTTTTGCAAGAAGGAAAGATAGAACTCTTAGGACATCATTTTTCTGCAAACTTGTTACCTATGAAATTAGCCGGATTCGATGTTGTGTTAGGAATGGATTGGTTAGTAGCCAACCATGCTCGAATTCTTTGTGACAAGAATTCCATAGAAATTCATACACCCACAGGAGAATTAGTGGTAATTACAGGAGATAAGCCACGAAAGCCACTGAAATTCATTTCAATAATGAAATTGGCCAGTTATTCCAGAAAACAAGAAATTGTGTATATGATTTCAGTAGTCATTAACACGAAAAGTAAAGAACTTAAGGACATTCCAGTAGTATCAAAATATTTGGAAGTATTCCCAGAAGAACTACCTGGATTACCACCTGATAGGGAAGTAGAGTTTAGAATTCATCTAATTCCTGGAACTACACCGATAGCCAAGGCACCTTATCGGTTATCACCCACAGAAATGTTAGAATTGAAAAAGCAATTAGATGAATTACTAAGCAAAGGATTCATACAACCTAGCTCATCCCCATGGGGAGCGCCAGTGTTGTTTGTAAAGAAGAAATATGGTTCAATGCGAATGTGTATCGATTATAGAGAATTAAATAAAGTTACAACTAAGAATCGATACCCATTACCTAGGATTGATGATCTTTTCGATCAACTGCAGGGAGCTAGATATTTTTTCTAAAATAGATTTACGCTCCGGATATCATCAATTGAAGGTACAAGAAGAAGACATACCTAAAACTGCTTTCAGAACTAGGTATGGTCATTACGAGTTTACAGTCATGCCCTTTGGGTTAACAAATGCTCCTGCAGCATTTATGGACATGATGAATAGAATCTGTAAACCGTATTTGGATAAATTTGTAATTGTCTTCATCGACGATATACTTATTTATTCCAAAAGTCAGGAGGAACATTGTGAGCACCTGCATATACTCTTAACCTTGTTAAGAAAGAAGAATCTTTACGCTAAATTCTCAAAGTGTGAATTTTGGTTACAAGAAGTGCAATTCTTAGGACACATGGTGAACCACGATGGCATTCACGTAGATCCTGCTAAGATAGAAGCGATCACTAAATGGAATGTTCCGCAATCAGCGATGGAAATTAGAAGTTTTATAGGTTTAGCCGGATATTATAGACGGTTTATTAAGGATTTTTCTAAGATAGCCATGCCATTAACTAAGCTAACCTGTAAATCAGTTAAGTTTGAGTGGGGACCCAAACAAGATGAGGCTTTTAAGGTTTTAAAACAGAAATTAACCAGTGCTCCAATTCTAGCTTTACCGGAAGGAACAAAAGATTTTTAAGTATATTGTGATGCTTCAAAGCTAGGATTAGGATGTGTGCTTATGCAACGCAAGAAGGTAATTACGTATGCGTCAAGGCAATTGAAAAAGCACGAGGAAAATTATACGACTCATGACTTAGAGTTAGGAGCCATAATTTTTGCCCTTAAGATTTGGAGACATTACCTGTACGGAAGTAAGTTTACTATCTATACAGATCATAAGAGTTTAAGATATATATTTGGGCAAAAAGAATTAAACATGAGGCAAAGGAGATGGATGGAAATCCTAAGTGATTATGACTGTGATATTCAATATCATGAAGGAAAAGCAAACGTAGTTGCTGACGCCTTAAGTCGTAAGTATCATGAGAAACAACGACGAGTTCGTGCTCTTAGATTAAGTTTACAATTAGATTTAATGGACCAACTGAAAAGCATTCAAGAAACAGCAATCAAGGACGATGCTGAAGGAATGAAAGGGTGAATTAAAGAATTAGAACAAGGTAATGATGGAATCTGGAGATTCCATAAGAAACGAATTTGGGTACCTAAGCAGGGAGAATTAAGAAATCAAATTCTAGAGGAAGCTCATAAATCTAGGTATACCATGCATCCTGGTAACAATAAGATGTACCAAGATTTAAGAAATAACTTCCGGTGGATAGGAATGAAATAGGACATAACTAGATATGTTTCTAAATGTCTAACTTGTTCACAAGTTAAGGCAGAACACCAGAAACCTTCAGGTCTACTACAACAATTGGAAATGCCTGTATGGAAATGGGAACTTATAACAATGGATTTTGTTACCAAGTTACCCAAAACCCGAAAAGGTAATGATTCGATTTGGGTAATTGTGGATCGATTAACCAAATCAGCTCATATTCTACCCATGAAAGAAACCTTTAGCATGGAAAGGTTGGCAAAGTTGTATGTAGATGAAGTTGTATCCTTACATGGAGTTCCACTCTCCATTGTATCGGATAGAGATAGTCGTTTCACTTCCCACTTCTGGACAAGTTTCCAGAAAGCAATGGGAACCCGACTGAGTCTAAGTACTGCATATCATCCTCAGACAGACGGACAAAGTGAAAGGACGATTCAAACCCTGGAAGACATGCTTAGGGCATGTGTGATAGATTTTGGTGGAATTTGGGATGATCACCTACCCTTAATTGAATTCTCCTATAATAATAGCTATCATTCAGGCATCGAAGCTGCCCCATTCGAAGCACTGTATGGACGTAAGTGCAGAACTCCAGTTTGCTGGGCAGAAATAGGAGAAAGTCAATTGTCAGGTCCTGAAATAGTACAAAAAACTACAGACAAGATCACTCAAATCAAGGAAAGATTAAAGATGGCTCGAGATCGCCAATAGAGTTATGCAGATAATCGACGCAAGCCGTTAGAATTTCAAGTTGGAGACAGAGTACTATTAAAAGTTTCTCCTTGGAAAGGAGTAGTTCGGTTTGGTAAGAAAGGAAAGCTAAGTCCAAGATACGTAGGACCATTTTCAGTCATCCAACGAATAGGACCAGTTGCTTATCGTTTACAACTACCAGAAGAGTTAGCTGGAGTACATGACGTATTTCATGTATCCAATCTCAAGAAATGTCTATCTGACGAGTCCCTGGTAGTACCTCTTCAAGATATAGAGGTCAATGAAAAGTTAAAGTTTGTTGAGAAGCCATTACAAATAGAAGATAGAAAGATCAAGTTTCTCAAGCACAAGCGGCTAGTGCTGGTCAAAGTCAAGTGTGATTCAAAGAGAGGATCCGAATACACTTGGGAACTGGAATCGGAAATGAAGCGAAAGTATCCTCACTTATTCCAATAAATCTCGAGGACGAGATTTTTATTAAGGTGGGGAGGATGTAACAACTCTCATCAAAAGTTCTAATTATTATTTTATTTTGTCCAATAGGAAACCCTAATTAAGACCCCCAAGTGATTCTGCATAAACCCTAAAAATTTCAGAACAATCAGAATCAGGATCAGGGCCCCTAAAACTCAGGGGGGGGGGTATTCCCTAGTTACGATTATCCACATAATTTGCTGTCAAAATCGAATTTTGACGAAAGACCAACTCACCTGAGCTACAAACACACGTGGCTACTCTATAATTGAGTGGTGACCCCTCGCGTCACGCGAGGGGGTCAAAATTTAAGTATAAATAGAGGGGTTTGGGACTTGAATTCTGGCACTTGTTCGACGAAAAAATTCGTTATACACACTGAGTTATGGTCTGATTACTACAAAACACACACACAGCACGAAACGCTGCCGCAATAACAGGGTAATAACTCGATCGCTACTACGATTCAATGTCCGATCTATTAAAACTATCCAATGGATGTTTAAGTGCTGCCCACATTAGGGTTATGCTTTGTCATTCGTCGTGAATTCGATGGATATTTAAGTATCGCACTTTGTCATTCGTTGTGAGGGTTTAATCTCGTGAGTTATCGTAAATGCTGTATTAGTTACTGACCTAGTTTGTGTGCATGTTGTTTAAATTTAGGTTAAAAGGCTAATTAGTAGGCTAAACTCTGCCCGTATAAATCTACAATGTGAGTCATTCTCTTTTTATCAAAAGTATTTTTACAATACTCCATTTTCAAATGTTATAATTACAGGGAGTAAGTCGTGGTTATCTTAATCACTGGCTAGTGGGGTATTGTGCACATTACTAATTTTTCTCCCGGTTAAGTTCATTGACCTAACCGGGATAATCATCACTACTTGGGGTGGGACCCAATAGTGGTATGACCATCGTCACGCAATGTGACACGGCGCCAGATAAAAATAAGATAGAAGCCATTGTAATCGCTCTTATGCTGTAATTGATAACTATGTGTCATTTTATCAAATTGGAGTGACTCGCCAGCATTTCCCCGCTGATAAAATATTTTTAAAACATGTTTCAGGCAACCTGCTGTAAATCAAGGAAACGTGCTAAGGAGCACTACCAAGCTTGAAGAGGTGGCTCAGTTAAAATGAATAAACATGTTTTAAGAAATTAGGGAATTTCTTAGTTAAATTCCTCTAATGTAAATTACGGGATTTATCCCGAATTATGGAAATAAAATAATTGGGCATTTTTGAGTTTTAAAAGATCCTGTTAAAAATCTTCCGTTGTCGCATCATTGATACTACGTGTTCCTGTCCCGCGGTTCCTGAGCGGGTCAAACCGGGGCTGGGGCTGTGACAGCCAACAAGCGGCTCAGGCACCCGCGGTCAACGCCAGAGTCTGCTTCGCATGTGGTGATCCCAACCACTTTGCGAATGTGTGCCCAAACAGGGTTGTGAAACAAGAGCCCCAGCAGCAGCAGCAACACCAGCAGCAACAGCAACAAGCCGCATGTGCCAGAACTTTCAACATCAACGTGCGCCAAGCCCAGGCTGACAATAACGTGGTCAATGGTACGTTCCTTGTGAATGGTATTTATGCATCGTGTTTGTTTGATACTGGAGCCGATAACTGCTTTGTGTCGTTTGAATTTGAGAAACTTCTTAGTCGTAAGCACTCCCATCTCCCCTTGACATTCGATGTTGAAGTCGCCACCGGAAGAACTGTCGCCGTTAATTCTATTCTTCGTGATTGTACTCTTGAGCTCAAGAATCACATCTTCCTAATCGACCTTATTCCAATGCAACTCGGAAGTTTTGACGTCATAGTAGGCATGGACTTTCTTTGCGAAAACCATGCTGAAGTTGTGTGCTTCGATAAGATGATTCGATTCTCGCTCGCAAATGGTGATTTATTGTGTGTCTATGGTGAAACTGCTTCGAAAGGTCTCAAACTCATGTCATGTGTCCAAGCTAGCAAGTATCTCCGCAAGGAATACAGAGCTTTCTTGGCTAACATTGTAGTAGCGGAGAAGGAAAAGAAAGGAAGACCTGGAGTAAACGACGTTCCTGTGGTTCGAGAATTTCCCAACCTTTTTCCTGAGGATCTTCCCGGACTACCGCCAAGTCGTGATATCGACTTTCGCATCGACCTCATTCCTGGAGCCAACCCTGTTGCCAAAGCTCCTTACCGACTCGCACCGTCCGAAATGCGTGAACTCTCGAGTCAGCTTCAGGAATTACTTGAGAAAGGCTTCATTCGCCCGAGCACCTCTCCTTGGGGCGCGCCGGTCCTTTTCGTCAAAAAGAAGGATGGGTCGTTCAGGATGTGCATCGACTACCGGGAATTGAATAAGCTAACCATCAAGAACCGCTATCCCCTGCCTCGCATTGACGATTTGTTTGATCAGCTACAAGGTGCTACATGCTTCTCGAAAATCGACCTACGCTCAGGCTATCACCAGTTACGCATTCAAGAGGAGGATATACCCAAAACCGCGTTTCGCACCCGATATGGCCACTATGAGTTCGTTGTTATGCCTTTCGGTTTAACCAACGCACCCGCGGTTTTCATGGATTTGATGAATCGCGTGTGTAAACCATATCTCGACCGTTTCGTCATCGTGTCCATCGACGATGTCTTGATCTATTCCAAGTCGAAAGCCGAACACGCGCAACATCTACGTTTGGTTCTCGAGCTACTCCAGGGGAATCGACTCTATGCCAAGTTCTCCAATTGTGAATTTTGGCTGGAAGAGGTTCAATTCCTCGGTCACATTGTAAATAGTCAAGGTATTCACGTCGATCCTGCGAAGATTGAAGCCGTTAAGAGTTGGATTACACCTAAGAACCCGTCCAAAGTCCGTTCTTTTCTGGGAATAGCTGGCTATTATCGACGATTTATCAAAGGATTCTCAAAGATCGATGTACCGCTAACCGCTCTTACGCATAAAGACAAGCCTTTTGTGTGGGGAACTGAATAAGAGTCTGCCTTCCAAACCCTCAAGCACATGCTTTGCAATGCTCCTGTTCTCACTCTACCCGACGGAAACAACGACTTCATTGTCTATTGTGATGCTTCCAACCTTGGTCTTGGTTGTGTTCTCATGCAACGAGACAAGGTCATTGCTTACGCATCTCGTCAGCTCAAAATCCATGAGAAGAACTATACAACCCATGATCTCGAGCTAGGCGCAGTTGTTTTTGCGTTAAAGATTTGGCGACACTACCTGTACGGTACCAAGTGTACGACCTTCACCGATCATAGGAGCCTACAACATATCTTTGATCAAAAAGAACTTAATATGCGTCAACACTGATGGGTAGAACTTCTCAACGATTACGACTGTGAGATTCGTTATCACCCAGGCAAAGCAAATGTCGTTGCCGACGCCCTCAGCAGACGGAGCTATCTGCTCAGCATTCGTGATGTCCAAGCCCAATACGACCTCGAAACCCTCATCCGTGAAGCCCAGCATGCTTGTTTTAACGAGCGCACTTTGAAGAAGGAAAAAATCTATCACGATGGAGCCCAGCTCGTGAATAAGTCAAATGGGATATTCCACTTTCTGGACCGAATTTGGATCCCTAAACGGACCAACTTGCGATAGATATTGATGGACGAAGCCCATAAATCCCGATATTCTATTCATCCCGGTGCCGATAAAATGTAACAGGACCTTCGCTACAAGTACTGGTTGCCGGGCATGAAAAGGGATATTGCTCTCTACGTTGAAAAGTGCCTGACTTGTGCAAAGGTTAAGGCTGAACACCAAAGACCCTCTGGCTTACTCGAACAACCGCCGATCCCTATGTGGAAGTGGGAAAGTATAGCCATGGACTTCATAATAAAGCTTCCGCACACGTCATCAGGTCACGACAGCATCTGGTTTGTTTTTGACCGTCTAACCAAATCAGCTCACTTTTTGCCAATACGAGAAGACTACCAGGTAGAACGATTAGCCCGAATCTACACTAATGAGATCATTTGTAATCATGGGACGCCTCGCGACATCATCTTTGACCGTGATGCTCGGTTTACCTCGCGACATCATCATTTGTAATCATGGGACGCCTCGCGACATCATCCAAAGTGAAGTAAACTTTCTGTTTTGATTTAAACACTTGTTAAACTACTTAAACTTAAGGTTTCTCATACACGTTCCTATGTCCTTATACTCATAATAAAGTCTATGGTTAGTTGGGCTTAAAAAAAAGGTTGTGACATGTAAAATCAGAGGTTTAGACCTCATAAACATTGTGTTTTGTTTGGGTTTTTTTACCCACAAGTGATGAACAAGTCTAAGACTTGAAGATTGTGTGATTATAATGTTAGCTTGGGCTATCCTACTTGAAAATCCACACATTAATTGATGTTTTTTTAGATTAGTTATAGCTATTTCATTCCTTATTGTATGTTCATGACCCTCCTTGTTGTCTATGACAACATGTGTAGTGGTGGACACCAAAGAGGTTCCTAAATGGAAGACTTGTCTTTCCTACCTCATGCATGACTTATGTGAAATACAAAAGAGGTTCCTAAATGGAGGATTTATCCTCCTACCTCATGCTTGACTTATATGACATTATGATATCTATATAACTTATATAATATTCAAGTAACCAAACTTTTGATGATGAACTAGTGGTCATTTGTCAAGATAGTAGGTTACATCATCTAAGATTTTAATAACTTGTTATGATTCTAATGGGTATTTTGACCCATGAAAACATTCTAACCCTTTTGGGTTTCATAGTGTCAAACAAGTATTATATGACTAGATGATTACTTTCCTCATATGCCTACTTTCATGTATTTTAAACTCCGAATCTTTAATCTTCCGTTAACTTCCTATACTCACACACCAATGTTTCTTCGTGTAGAAGGACATGGTGTTCAACTTTAATCAACCAACAACTCTTGTGGGATTATCAAGTGGAAAGCTTGCAAAACCGTGAGTATACTCGATCCCGTTTTTACTTTTTAACACTTTGGGTGCAACATGTATGTTATACAAATCACACGACACTTAAACTATTTTAATCTCTATCTATGCTTAACATGAAACTATATGATGCTTGTTAGACTTGTATGCTATGTAAACTATTTGTGTCGATATATGCTCATTAACTTTGCTAGCCTACCTTAACAATTATAGCGCTATAGGATTAACGCACCGCCCATTAGTCTTGGGGTATTGTTAAGTTAAACATGTTAACCTCCCGTTATTCTTTGGGATAGGCAAAATTAACGCGTTGTATACTTGGGTTTGAACATACAGTACACCGTTTCAGCATATTTGTAACTTGCATATTATTATTCATGTTGGATATGAGACTTTAAACTTTTTATTCTATATTATGCTATGTATGAAAACTTTTATACTCGCCAACTTTTTGTTGATATATTTTAATGCATGTTGCAGGTTGATAGACGTGATGATATTATGAGAAGAAACAAGATTTAGGTGGTATTAGAAACACACCTAGATTATTTTGTCATTTTGATGTTATATTGAAACAATGTTGTCTTTATTTGAATTCTTGTATGACAATTTTTAGTACTGCAATGAAATTGAATTTAAATTATATTGTCACATAGTGTTATGATGTTTTGAGCAATTTGTTCGTCTCATCCCGATGTTTCCGCCATCGGTTGGGGTGTGACAGTTCTCATAATATTTAGCGTTCTCATTTAAACTTTCTTATATATTATATTATATTATATATATTGTGTAGGGTTTATGCGAGAATCACCTCTACTGGGAGAACCGCGAGAACCAATGTGAACACAACAAAATAAACCCACTACACCACCAAAAACCTAAAAAACAACCCCCCCCCCCCCCCCCCCACAAGCTAAATGCTAAAAACTAAACCATAAAGCTAAACCTCAAAAAATCTAAAAAACACAAATATATATATATATATATATAGGGGATCTAAAAAACACAAATATATATATATATATAATTTTTTATTTTTTTTAAATTCGCTACTTATAGTATCCAACTTTTTTTTAATTTTTTTAGTTTTTTTAATAACGAAAAGTAGCGATTTAAAAAAAAGTATATTAAAAAAATTGTGTGTTTTTAGATTTTTTTAGGCATTTTTGTTGTGTTCACATTGGTTCTCGCAATAAAGGGTGGTTCCTAACGGATCATTCTCCTATATATATACCACTCTATTAGATTTTGGTTCACTATATACAAATTTACAACTATTTCTATACGTATTAGCCCAATCACGCCAATAAAAAATTAACATCAAATCTAAAAGTTAAATACGAAACCGTTTAACAATAGTCTGCTCAATGTCTCATGCTGCTACCCTAAGTTGATCGTCTCCTGCTTTCAACGTCATTGTTCGTGTAATATGAACATCGCCTCATCGGCCACAACTGATCGGAAAATACTCATTTGATTTAAGACTCGGCTTTAAATGATCCGCTCGGTTTGATTTGTAAACGAGTCAAGCACGAGCAAAGGTCCGCTCACCTCGTAACCATCTTCCCAACAGTGTACAAACCTGTGCTATAATGTTTTTGTTTTAAGATGTTTAATGATTCTATGTTGTAACTTTGAGGAATAAAAGTACCTAGAGATTGACAATTTGAAATTTTATATATCAAAAAGGTCAACAAGTTGTATTAAATTTTTGATAATGGGCCAAACACGTATGTAGAATAATTAAGTAACAAGAATACGGGTCAAACAAATCTAACGGAGTGAGTCAAAAGCTGGCTACATGTGTGATGTGGAGCAGATTGAGAGGCAGTGCCCTCTTTCGTGGAATAGAAGTAGGATGTAGAGGTATAACTGTATAAACTGACTAATCGAGTTGAGTCGATTGCGAGTTATTCGAGATGAACTTGTTAATACATTGAATTAAGTAGTGGTCAAGTTTGATTGAAGCTCATTTAATAAAAGATACTTGAATCCGAACTCCATAAAAGCTTGATTATGTTTTCTGAGCCTAAACGAATTTATTAGTTACATAAGTATAATAATTTTGGTTTCAACAACAACAACAACCATACCCAGTAAATCCCACAAATAGCAAAGCTACTTATAGGGTCTGGGGAGGGTGGGATGTAGGCAGACCTTGCCTCTATCCATAGGGATAGAGAGGCTGCTTCCAGAGAGACCCTCGGCTCGAAAACGAACAACAAACCAACACACCATGTCAAAGAATATAGAAATAAGAAGTCCCTCGTAACAAGAAATTGATCCGGGTGACACGGTATAATGTAAATCATGTATAATAGCATGCATACAACATCATTTGGGCATAAACACAAGAAGGCAATCAGTGGGAAAGTCCCTTAAAGAGTAAGAAAAACCTACCTCCTTAAAATACACCTAAGACCTTACTGCAATATCTTCTAGAAGTCCTTAACCCTAATCCTACGCCTCCACGAAGTCCTATCTTGGACCATGTCCTCAGAAAGATGCAACTCTACTAAATCATGCCTAATCTGCTCATCCCATGTCAGTTTGGGTCTGCAAATATTATAATCAGTGGCGAAGCTTGAAAAAAATGTTCGGGGGGGGTGGAAGGTACCGGACCTAAAAAAAATTCTATGTTTGGGTCGGATGTCGGTGATTCGATTCGGGTCGGATCGGGTCAAATATTAATATCAAATAAAATACGTTCTCAAACATTAAAACGTAAACATTCTTTAACAAACAATTGAACAAAGACACGAAAACATTAAAAAGAAGAGGAAGGTGGGTACCCGGTGGCCGGTTCTCCTGGATGAAGAATTATAGTTCTGCTCGTCTTCCTTTAAGATTTTTGAATTCGTCAATTATGGACTCCGAATCAAAGCTCTCAGCAATCTCCTTTTCTATGTAAATCACCATACTGTTTGCTAGATACTGATCTGACATCTTATTGCGAAGTCGATTCTTAAATATTTTCATCGCTGAAAATCCTCTCTCCGTTGTTGCAGTCGAAACTGGAAGCGTCAAGATTAGCCGACACACTCTTTCAACCAATTTGTACGTGTTATTTTTCTGACATTGCACAAGAGTTTTGCAAAGATCAGAAAGAGTTGATACCTCACTTAGCTTGGGATTATTTTTTCTTTCAACTTTAAAATTATCCAATTGACCACGTAATAGATTCCTTTCTTTCTCTGTAAAATCGTTAGGATAATACTTCTCAACAAGAAGAACAATCTGATCAATATTAATCTTTTTTGAACTTAAAGACGCACTAAGAGATAACAACTCTGTCGCTTGCTCATTGAATCCACTATTCAGCTCATGCACCTAAATCCCGAACGAAGAAGACAGCCCTAAATCCCGAACGAAGAAGACAGCCGGCCGCACCTCACCTGCGTTTTTTTCTTCTGTTCTCGGTCTCCAGTTAGCAGTAACAAGGAAGCAGTTTTTTTTTTTTTTTTGACCGGTTGCAGCAATAAACATACTAATGGGTTATGGGCTATTCAAGTTATATTGGGTTTTTTTGGGCTTATCATTAATGGGCTAAGTAGTAAGTAATAAACATACAATCCAAGTTATAATTATAATGGGCTATTTAAATAATTTTATTTAGGCTATATAAATATTTTTTTTATAAAACCGGAGGGGTCTTAAACGTATATACCAAAAAAAAAAAAAAAATAAACCGGGGGGTCCAAAAAAATATATACCTAATTTTTTTTTTTAAACCGGGGGGGTGAAGACATATAAACCTAAAAATTTCTATACGAAAAATAGATACGTAACACTACTTCGCAAAAAGTTCGGGGGGTCGGGCGCCCCCTCCCGGCCCCTCATATCCTGCGCCCCTGATTATAATATTATGATATAAATAAATAAATATACATTATGTTGTATAGGGCACTGGTGGACCCAGGAATTTTTCCATGGGGGTGCGAAACATTTTTAAAAATTTTAGGCCCCAAGGTATATAAATAAAAAATCGATTCGTATCGAGTCGGTTGGGGTCGAGTCGGGTCATGTAAAACAAAAGAACTAAATTTATATAATCATCAAAAATACGTCAAACCTTGTTACAAACATAATTAAAACGTCGTCCTACGGGTTTTCATTTTTTTAAATCTATCTAAAACATCATCTAAACCTACTTTCTTAAGCAACTCTTTCTCTATATAACATATACAACCTTCACTTAAATTCTCATCGCCAATCCGATTACGCAAGTATCCACATCAACGAATCCGGAAGACGTATCAACTTTGCTCTTGAGAAATCGCGCCATAATGTCGCTGCTCATTGTTCCTATCGGCCATCACAAACAAATTGATCTATAAGTCCATGGCTCCATAACATATTACATAATGTATCAACTATTCAAACCCTAAATATCACAATATAAATCACCCAAAAAATCATCTAAACAACATATACACCATAAAAAAAGCCAAACGTTCTTCACTAAAAAAAGCCAAACATATTGTGGTATGCGGCTATAAAAAAAGGCAAAATATCATCACTAACAAAATATAACCCACCATAACATAATGAAAACAAAACGAAGCACATGTCTACTATGGTTAGTATACGACTATAATAGGCTGCTGGAGGTGGATAATATCAACCAAAAATCATCAAAAATAACAAAGAAACTTACCCGTGTTTGATTGGCGGTGGTATGGTGGCTGCTGACTGTTCACTGTTGTCGCTGTTGATGTTCTGATCGTTGGCGTGCAAGGACGACAAAGAGAGCATGATAGAATATGTAAGGGTTTTAGGCTTGTTTATTTTATTTTAGTTTGAAATATTGTTGATTTGTTGGGTTTGTTTATTGGGCTAAGGCTTAGTAGTGGGCTAGTTAAATGTATTGGGTATTTGGGTTTAGTTATTTAGGTATTAAAAGTTATATAATTTAGGTAGTATTTTTTTATAAAATAAGAGTTTACTAAAGAATATTTTTAAAATATAATTTGATAGCACTTTTTACCTAAGGGGTGCGGACGAAAAATTCCAAGGGGTGCGGACGAAAAATTCCATGGGGTGAGGAAGAAAAATTCCAAGAGGTGCGGACGAGATTTTCGACGGAACTTAGCACTAAATTTTTTTTTCCCGGGGGTGCGCCCGCCCACCTTGGGCTGGGCTTAGATCCGCCCTTGGTATAGGGATCGGTTCAAATGAAAACCACCACGAGCTGTGAGAACCGTGAGAACTTTTTGTTCCCGCGCGAGTTGGGCCAAATTTTTTTTGCACAAACGTAGATGAAAACATTATAAACACATCTGTAAAAAAGTAAAAAAAAAATTGTCGAGTCGTTAATTTTGACTGATGCAAGTTTTTTTACGCCCTAATAAAAAAAATGTTTATCTTCATACAAATTTACACCAGCGCGTAAAAAAAACTTGCATCAGTCAAAACTAACGACTCGACAATTTTTTTTTTTACTTTTTTTTACAGATGTGTTTATAATGTTTTCATCCACGTTTGTGCAAAAAAAATTTGGCCCAGCTCGCCTAGGATCAAAAAGTTCTCACGGTTCTCATAACTCGTGGTGGTTCTCATTTTAACCCATCCCATTTTGTACATAAAACTATATTTATGACTACACACATGTGTATATAAATGTATAGGGTAAAGATCAAATACATATGGGTCTTAACATACTAAACATGAGATGTGAAGATATATTTTTCCATCTAATTAAGCAGATTTTTAGTTGAAAAATGTAAAAAATTAAAAAAAAAACATTTTATTTTCTTTTTGTATATTTACTCTAGTAGACTAATTATGTGCAATTACACTAGAGTCATTACATAATTGCTCTGCTAGTGTAAATACACGACTTTTTTTAGATTCCTTGACTAAAATACGTGCTTAACAAAATGGGGGAAAATTTTCCAAAAAATAAAAAAAAAAAACTTTTTTCACTTCTCACATTTAGTATATTAAACTCATTTGTACAATAACCTTACTGTATAAATAAATAATAGAGTAAATTACAAGTTTTGTCCTTTATGTTTGTCTCAAATTTCAGGCGCTGTCCTTTACCTTTAAAATTGATGAGTTTTGTACTTAATGTTTCAAAATCTTGCACGTTTTGTCCTTTATGCCAAACCCAGTTAGATTTTTTGGTTAAATCTAGTCATGTGCAAGGCACATGAGGGTACTATTGTAATTTCACCATTCAAGGGGCTATTGTGTAAGTAATATATAGATTGGGACTATTGTGTAATTTCACCATCACCACCGTACCCACCATCACCACCACCCCTGCCTGACTGCTTCCCCTGACAACTAAAAACCCAGCAACAACCCTGCAGCGGCATCGCCGGAATCATTTACACAACAACAGCTTTAGTCACCTCTTCATTTCGACACCGAACCCCAACTTCTAATCCAAATTCTTATCCGAAGACTCACTAACCAATGATCTATAACCAATCAATAATATCCACAATCATCATCAAATTCACATCAAATACACACCAAAAACACACACAAATCCGAACAAATTAACCAACTACGGCCATAACAAAGTCAAAATCGACATAAGTTTAGTCAAAACCACATGAATTCGACTCGGAAAAACAACTTCAATTAAACAAAATCGGTAAAATCGGAAGTATATACCGTCAAAATCACGATATAAACAGCATGGAATTAACGTGACTGATGAAACAATGGTTAACCGGGCGGGGTTAACTCACTGATTTCGTCAAGTAGGGTTAATCCCTTCTTTCCGAGGATCGCTGGCTGGATCGTCCGCTGGTTGGTTTCCTGCACAAGGAAACAAGCCGTGACTCGTAACAAGGAGGATGGGGTGGGGGTGCTCCTTGTTACCACTCTCCGGCGTGAGAATCACTAATTTGCTTGGGAAGCAAAGTGTGATAGTAGTAGTAGTGAGAGAGTTGAGAAGTGATCCCTCAAACCTGGTTTGGGATGGGTATTTATAGGCTATAGCCGAGGAGTGAAGGAGGGTAGTTGAGTAGCTAGTCTGACCCAGTGCTACTTGCACTGTGGTGTCAGTGCTACTTGCACTGTGGTAGGCGATTGTTCCCAGTGCTACTTGCACTGTGGTGTCAGACCCACTTGCCTTGTAGGCAGGATGCGGTGCCGGGCCGCATCGCTGCTTGCGGTAACTGATGTTGTTCCCGCGTTCTTATTCTGGCCAAGATGTATGCGGGATGCGGTGCCGTGCCGCATCGCCGCTTGGTGACTGTTACTGTTGTCCAGATCCCTCGTCGTGACGAAAATGTTCATAGGATGCGGTGCCAGGCCGCATCGCTATGTGTAACATTCGTTCTCGTACTTAAGGTAAGTCTTCTCATTAATGGACAGATTGGTTTCAACCGATGTGTTCGCGCGTGCCCGCACGGACACAGATATGTTCTTGCTGGTGGGGGTTTTTGATAAGGGTAATGGTCACTCGTGGTCGTGCTGACGCGAGATCTGGGACCATACCCCTTCAAGTCCCCCCAGTCTAGTGTTCCTTCCTTATGCAAGTTGCATGTGGGAGGGATACTGGACTATGGTGTCTAGAAGGTAGAATATGGGCCATGCAGATGGCTCCTACTTTCAGTAAATCAAGTTGCGGGTCCGGTGACGTCTCTTCCGTACCGGTGAGTAAGTTCCGTCTGATGCGGAATTCTCAGCCAAAGATTTGATTCTGTAATATGGTCTACCTTTTTCTGATGTCATCAGCCACCTATTGGTGTTTCAAACCAACCTTTGAAACGGTGACTGAAGATGTTAGCAGGGTTCGAACCAACCTTTGAGATGGTGACGGAAGGTGTCCGTTACCTCAACTCTGGTTGTAACCTCTGTGTCAGCTTAGGTCAATCCTGTAAGTGCTTTGCTCAAGCTCTATGTTCAGCAACTGGACATCCAACGATGATCCCTGCTTTGTGGGGTGTTCGTGTTCTTCCAGTTTAACTCTCAAGTAACCGCACGTCTGTTGCAGTTTAGCTCTCAAGTAACCGCACGTCCTTTGCGGTTACCTCGTTGCTGCACATTGTTGGCCATGTGTAATCGAGCCTTGTGAGGTACTTGCGTCATTGTTGGTTGTGTTTGGTCGAACAATGTGAATCTGGACTATGGGGAAATAAACATGGTCATAGGCATGGTAGTGCCCACCATTGTTTATTCTATGCGGTCCATAGGTGGGCAACCAGTCATAAGCAGACTTGTTACCATTGTTCCATATCTACTTTCCTTCACGCTTTGGTGGAAAGTAGTTTTTCTTGAAGTAGTGTTGCGGAAGGAGATCACCTTAGATACTTGGGAATCTGGGTGAAACTCGGCCGCATTCGTTCTGTAGCCACTTTCCTTCACGCTTAGTTGGAAAGCAGTTTTCCTGGAAGTAGCTTTGATCAACCGCGTGGTAGTTTAGTCGTGGCTCTTCCGTATCTACCGTTTACGTATTTGTAGTTCGCCGCAGTTACTCGTGAGTGTCTGCGGTTTGCAGCAAAGAACTCGCTTCTAGAGAGCTTGAAGCTTGTATGTGGCTCTTGAAGGATCAGGAGTCAGGGTTGCTGATGTGCGGTTGCTCAGCATACTTGTCCTTTATCCTAAGGAGAAGCTGTTTGCGTTCCCTCCGTGGTTGTGAACCGGACACGAGGGATTTGAAACTTGAAGAAGCTTGTATGGAACGCGGTTGGCCGCATCCTGAGAAGCGATTTTCGCAGTCCAAAGAACCACGCTGGTTCTGAGTATCTGACACACCTGTACGGGCTCATGTGTGTCATCTCCGCATATTCCACGTGTGCTCATGGGTATATGCAGTTATTGTTTATACCCCTTTATATAATGTAGAGATATATATTTTTGCCTTTTTTGAGGGGTATGTAAAAAAACGACATGCGGTATGGGTTATGGTGCGGTAAACCAGAGAAACCGCATGCTGCTTATGTTTGTGTATTGTTGTCGCTTTTGCGCTGCATACGTGGCTGAACGCACGTGTGGGTTGGTGAAAGTTGGTAGGATTCTATCATGTGCTCAACCGAAAGGACGTTTGCACTGCCCGAGGTCATAAATGCACTGTAGCAAGTAGTGTAAAAGTCTCTTTTTTCAGGCGCGTGGACGGCCACGCGCGCGTGATAACCGTCAGCGGAACCGTCGCTGAACACGTGGCGTCGCGTAATTCGCCCATTTTAAACGTGATGATTCAGTTACTGCATTGCATTAATTACGATGAGTATATAAGGGGAAACCGTTTGTGGTTTCCTCACTTGTTCACAATTTCAAAAATTTTCCGGCTAAAGAGAGTGCTTCCTTTGTCTTCTTCGACAAACTTGTCTGAAAATCTTGCAAGGTTTGTGAGTTTTCTTTGTAAACTCCTTCTGCTATCTTCTGTATTCCTTGATGGCTGAACCATCCAATCCACACTATGCTGAGGGTGAAAACCCTGATCCCTCTTCGCCGGTGGTGGCGGAAGAGGAAGAAGACGGTGGTAGTGCCCCCGGCGGGGGCATACCGGTGCTGAAGTGGTCAAAGAGTCAGTTTGGTAACTTAATGACCAGCATTCAAATGCCCCAGGAGTTTGGGGCTGTTTATCCCCAGGAGGGTGACACCGGTGCCGCTGCTCTGGCCGGTTATGTCACCATGTGGGCTGATTCCTTTATTGATGGTAACCTTCGTTTACCATTAACTGTTTTTGTTGCTGAGGTTTTGAAGTATTACAAGCTCCATATCTCCCAAATGAGTCCGTTTTGGATGATTAAGATTAGAAATTTCGAGTATACTTTCCGTGTTCTTGGTCTGGAAATTTCTGTTGAAAACTTTCGGCGGTTTTACCAGTTAACTGTAAATACTGGGTTTTTCTCTTTTAGTCAACGGTATGGGAGCCCCAAGATGATGACCCCTCCGAAGGGTATTTCAAAGTGGAAAACAAAGCTCTTCTACATTAAGGCAGCCGCGGTCGTTGCCAGGATGACCTTCCGCAACGTGAACGAGGTGATCCCTGCGGAGGATATTGATCTTCCTAGTGCGGATACGGTGGAGTGGTTTCCACGGTTGAAAACCGTTGAGCATAAGAAGCTGGACAACTCGCAGCTGTGGGTGCTGCGGATGTTGTTGACCAGGCCCGATAGGAAGTCAAGGCCCGTTTTGCGGGAAAAGAGTGGTGGTAAGTATTCTTACTCTTGTGCGGTTTCCTTGTTTCCTTATTCGTTACTGATTTGCAATTGTACTATCAGCGGATGCTGCTTTGTGGAGGATGTTTGATCCGACCTTCATGGGCAAGGTTGAGTTACTTCCGCTTGCGGAATGTGAAAAGGGTTTTAATGTGACTATTGTCAACAACTTCCGTGTTCCTGATCGCGAGGCGCTGAACGCACCCCTGCCGCAAAGCAAAGGTATAATCCATAACCTTCTTACTTGCCTTATAAAGAAGGTTCACCTTTCTAATTTGCTTGTTTGATGATGTAAACGCAGGTACTCTTGAGGCCCTGGGTAAATTTGAGGTGAAGGGTACCCCCAAGAAGCATGCGGAAAAAAAGCATGTAGAGAGGGCTGTGCGGGGTCGCGGCAAGAAAAAGCCTGAGGCTGTTGTTGTTCCTCCTTTGGTGCCGCAGGCGGCAGGTATCTCTCGTTCTCCTTTCCGCAGATATACCGATTACGTGGTAGTATCTGACACCCTTGAGGGTTTGGGTGTTCCAGGTGGTAGTGCGGCGGCAGGTGGATCCTCTGCGGGTTCCAAACCTGCTGATGAGAAGAAGAAGAGAAAGCCAGAGAAGGCTGCTGATGCTGGTGAGAAGAAGCGTCCGAAGATACAGACCAAACGGACAATTGCCGTGAAACCTGTGGTTGTTTCTGGTAAGTGATTCATAACCTTTACAAGTGGTTTGTTATGGTACTTGTAATTGATAGGTGTTTTTGCTTTGTTCACAGAACCGCAAGATGAAGGGTTCTCTGTGTTTGATGCTCCTCATTCCCCCTGCATGACACGGCTGCGGATGTGGGGGTTCATAAGGATGTTACCACTGAACCTTCTGCGCAAGTAGAAGATACTGGGAAGAAACCTACGGCGCAGATCGTTGATACGGTAGACTCTCATGATAACCTAATCTCCCCGCAGGATACTGACGAGCTGAACTTGAAGTTTGCTTATACTGAGAGGAAAAAATCTCCCCCTGCTGAGAAAGCTTCTGGTTCCGCTTCTGGGGGTGCGGGTTTTAAAGGGACTCCTATTCAGCCTGAAGAGTCTGAATTGGAATTCTATTACCGCACCTATACTGAAGACCGGGCTGTGAACTATCACCGTCCCCCTTGGAATGTTATGCAAGGGGATGATATTTCTGCTGATCCCTCCGCGTGCAGGGAGATTTTGGGTGGTTTGGGCACCCATTTTGAAGTTAACCGGGCTCGCGGTTTGCCACGTGAGCTCCGGATCAATCAGCTCCCCTCCATGCTTGTGGGGAGTTCCATAATGGCGAATGCCATTATGGAAGACTACAAGGTGCTGGGGCGCAAGGAGGAGGAAACTGCTCGCTTGCGGGCTGAGGCTGAAGAGTTGGTGAAGGCTGCCCGTGAGGGTGTAGAGCAGCTTGAAAAGGATAAGGCTGCCTTTGAGAAGCATAAGCAGACTGAGGAGTGGGCTGCAAGTGCTGGGCTCAAACAGGTTCGTACTCTTGCCAAACTGCTTTCTGATGAGCGCAAGAGTTGGAAAGAATCTCTTTCTAATGAGCGCAAGACACTTTCTGATGAGCGCAAGACTTGGAAAGAATCTTGGGCCAAACAGAATGAAACTCTCTTTCGTGTTCGTCAGGAGCTTGCTAACGTCAAGGCAGCGAATTCTGCTTTGGTCAAGGAGAAAGCCGCAGCTGATGCGGTTGCCAAAGGCTCTTGAAGAGGCCAAGGGGGCGGAGGCCCGCGCTGCCAAGGCTCTTGAAATGGCAAATGCTGACCGCACCCACTTAAACAAAACTGTTCAGGGCCTCCAGGTATGAATTTATTTTGCTCTTGAATTTGTATATATATCTCACAAGTATGTTGATTATCTTTGTATACTTGTGTTTTCCTTGTTAAAAGGCTGAAGTGCGGAGTCGGGAGGCCATTATTGAGGAGGTCTCTGCCCGTGCTGCTGAAGCGCGGGCAAGAGAGGCTGCCGAGGCTAGGGATAACCTTGTTTCTTCATTCGATCAGCTCAAGGAGGATCGCAAATGGATGCGTATTCACGGTATCGGGCATGTAAGTACCCGTTGCCTTTGCTATATTTTTAGGTTTGCCATTAATAACCTTATTGCTTATGCCTTGCAGATTGTTAGGGCTATTCTTGACGCGCCTGAGAACGCAGCTGGTGTAGAGCAAATTAGGCTGCGCGCGCGTGACGCTGGTTTTAAAGCTGGCTACAACCGGTGCATCAATCATATGAACATTATGGCCCAGGGCAAATATACCGATGAAAGGTCCGGTTTCCATGGCGTGGACACTGAAGCGCTTCTTGCTGCCGCTATTGCGGATTATAACGATACGTCCATTTCCGCCCTTGAGAAACTTGACGAATGCATGGACGCAGAAGACTACGTAGACCGCTTGCGGTTATTATATGCTGATGAGGAAGATGAGGAGGAAGAGACTGCTGGTGATAGCAAGGGTGGTGCGGGTTCCAGCGGTACAAAGAAAGACTAGGATGGCCTGCGTGCCCTTTTTTGTTTCCTTAATGTAAATGCTAGGAACCTTATGTAAATCTCTTGGGCACCGCGTAGGTGTTGAAATTTTTTGAATATAAAGAACCATTTTGTTCAAGTTGTACAAGTGTTTTTATTACTTGCATGTTTGAACTTGTATGAATTGATGTTATTGTATATAACACTAAGTCTGTATTTGCCTTTTGCATATCTTGGTGATATGCAAGTATGAAGAACTCTACCCGCTGTAAAGCGCGGTTAAGTATACTCTATACCTTTGTCGTATGAGTATTAGTCAATTCATGTTTTTATCCCGTTAGGGTTTAGGAATTGTGTAGGCTTTGTGAAAACCGTATTTGCATATCCAGCCGGTTAGACAGTTGATGTTTTGCCATTGCTGGCCTATTACAATAGTTGCGTGTGGTCACCACTCTGTGTGGGTATCGCGAATGAAGATTTTGCCAATCTGTTTTTGTAGATACCGCAGAGTGGAACACGCATTTGTAATAGAAGTAAATAAACAATATTGCATTGAATCGTTTATTTATTTATTTGCAAATGGCCTGCGGCCCGATAGGTTACATGGTGAATGTAAAAAACATGGCTTACATGTAACAGCGTCGAAGCTGTTGTGCATTCCATGTGTGTGCGATAGTTTCGCCCTCTAATGTTTGCAGTTTATACGCGCCTTTGCCCAGGACCTGTTGGATGAGGTAGGGTCCTTCCCACTTGGGGACAAGTTTCCCTGGGCGTAAGGCGTTAGATGCTTCATTGTCACGAAGGACGTAGTCTCCTGGGTTGAAGGTACAAATACGGACGCGTGCATTGTAGTACTTTTCAAGTTTGGTTTTGTACTTGGCCTCGTTGATGGTAGCGTTTTCACGCCTTTCTTCCAGGAGGTCCAAGTCGACCCTGTGTTCCTCATTGTTGTCTACCTTGTTGATAGCCAACATTCTAGGTGAGGGGAAGCCTACTTCCGCGGGGATCACCGCTTCAGTGCCATAGACCAGGCAGAAGGGTGTCTCACCGTTACTTGTCTTTGGGCTTGTCCTGTGTGCCCATAAGATACTTGGGAGTTCATCAACCCAGCCGCGTCTGGCTGTTCCCAACCGTGTTTTGATGCCTTCGACTAAACTTTTATTGATACTCTCGACTTGGCCATTCCCTTGCGGATGCGCCACTGAGGAGAATATGTGTTCAATGTTTAGCTCCTTTAGCCATTTTTGAAAGTCGTCGGCAGCGAAGTTGGTGCCGTTGTTAGTAACGATGCACATCGGTAAACCGAAACGGCAGATGATATGTTCCCAGATGAATTTCCTTGTTATCATAGCGGTGGTTGAGGCAAGCGGTTTTGCCTCTACCCATTTTGTAAAGTAATCAACAGCCACTATGATAAATTTCACTGCACCTGGTGCGTCTGGAAATGGTCCCACCACATCGATTGCCCATTTCGGGAATGGCCATGCGGTGGTGACGGGGATCAGGTTGTTTTTGGGGCGCAAGGTCTTGGGAGCATGCCGCTGACAATTGAAACACTTGCGCAAGACTTTGACTGCATCCAGGTGCATGTCGGGCCAGTAGTACCCAACGTTCATGATTTTGGCCACCACCATGCGTGGGCCCGCGTGTATGCCACATATTCCCTCGTGAATTTCTCTGATAAGGTATGTGGCATCTTGGGGGTCGACGCATCGTAGGAGTGGCCCCAGGTATGAATTACGGTATAAGATACCGTCTCCCATTTGATAATGGCACGCTTTGTGTTGCAACTTACGTGCCTCTGCCTTGCTTTCGGGAGTAACACCTGATTGCAAGTATGCAATGATCGGTGTCATCCAGGATGTTGTACCGTACTGGATGACATTGACTTGGCGTAGGGGTACTGAGGGATTTTGCAGAACCTCGATGCGTACCTCTTTTGCCAGGTGTTGGAAGCTGGTGGATGCAAGTTTTGACAGTGCATCCGCGGGTTTGTTATCACTCCTGTTGATATGACGAATATTGAAGGAAGTGAACTTTGATTTCAGTTGCAAGGCTTGTTCGAGGTAGAGGATCATGATATCCCCTTTTGCGGCATAGTCACCGCGTATCTGGCCTGCAACCAATAGTGAGACGACGTGCGCTTCCAAATGTTGGACGCCGAGTTTGACTGCCAGACGCAGCCCTGCCAGTAGAGCCTCGTACTCTGCCTCATTATTTGTGCTTTTGAAATCGAGGCGGATAGCATAAGTAAGCTCTTGGCCATCGGGGCTGACGAGTCGCAGACCCGCACCTGCACCATCCTCGTTGGATGCACCATCGGTAAATAGTGCCCATGTTTCTAAGGAGGATGGTGGTGGCGTAAGGTTTTGTTCTTGTTCGCATTCTTGAATGCGATTTGCTGGTACTTCGGCGACGAAATCAGCCAAGACCTGGCCTTTGATTGCGGGGCACGGCTTATAGTTCAGTGTAAGTGCGCCCAGCTCAATTGCCCATTTTGCTAATCTACCAGAGATGTCGGGTTTTGATAGGATCGGGCCGATCCTGTAGTTGGTTAACACTGTAATGGCGTGGTTTGCAAAGTAACGTCGCAACCGTCTTGACGCGTGCACCAGTGCCAATACCAACTTCTCCATGATTGAGTACCTCGTCTCTGGGTCGTTGAGCATTTTACTGAAATAGTAGATGAGTGTTTGAACTCCTTCTCACTCCACTATGAGTATCGCGCCTACCGCGTTGTCTGCGGCAGATAGGTACAAAATAAGTGGCTCATCCTTGCGTGGTGCGGTTAGAGTTGGGAGTTGAATCAAACACTCTTTCATCTCCCGGAAAGCTTTATCGGCCTCTGCGGTCCATTGGAATTGTTCCTTTTTTAAGCAGCTCCGCAGGGTCTTGATGAAAGGGTAAGACTTAGCTGCATGGTTGGCTAAGAATCTATTCAGTGCGGCTAGCCTGCCGGCTAGTCGTTGCATTTCTTTCATCGTAGAAGGCGATGGCATGCGCTCGATCGCCTGAACTTTTTCCGGGTTCACCTTGAATCCATCTTTGGTTACGATGAATCCAAGGAACTTGCCTTCTTCCATTCCAAACGAGCATTTCCCTGGGTTTAGCTTCATATTGACGCTTCGCAGAGTTTGGAATGTTCTTTCAACATCGTTGAGCATGGTATCTTCCTCCATGCTCATGACGACCAGGTCGTCCATATAGATTTCGACACTTTTGCTGATTTGACCGCGAAAAGTGTCGTTCATCAACTTTTGATAGGTTGCACCCGCGTTGCGCAACCCAAACGACATTTTCGTATAGCAGTAATTTCTGGTAGGCGTGCGGAATGTCGTTTTATCTTCGTCCTCGATTGCCATCAGTACCTGGTGGTAGCCTTTGTAACAATCGAGGAAACACTTCCATCGGAATGGTGCAAGGTTATCGACCTTCTCGTCGATCTCCGGAAGTGCGTAACAATCCTTGGGGCAGGCTTTGTTGAGATCTTTATAATCGACGCACATGCGCCAACCCCCGCTTGGTTTTTCTACCATGACTGGGTTGGACAACCAAGCCTGGTATTTGACTTCCCGCAGGATGCCTGCGGAGAGCAGTTCTTGGACCTGCTCATTCATCGCCTCGTTCTTTGTTGATCCAAGGTGGTGTTGGCCTTGGATCACCGGCTTGATACCTGGTATGGTATTCAAGAAATGCTGCGCAATTTCGCGTGGTACCCCTGTCATGTCTGCGGGTGTCCACGCAAAAATATCCTGGTTCCTGAAGAGGAGCTGCTTCAGGCACGCTCTGATGGTGGGGGACAAGGCGTGGCCCAACGTGACCGTTTGCTCTGGGTGTCTTGCGTTAAGAACCCATTTTTCTGGTTGCGTGTTGGGGGTAGGCCTTGCTATCTTGGCCGGACGCAGCTCGTCCGAGGACATAACTTCTCTGCGGGCGTATATTATCGCAACCCCCGTCTCGGTTGGGAAACCGATGGCAGAGTGGGGGACAGATGTGATCATGTTGAAGTCGCCCTAGGATTCCCTCCCAAGAAGTACGTCGTATTTGGAGGTGTGGGGTATAAGCATGAAGTTTACCTCCTCAGTTCGTGTGTGCCTTCCATTGGTGAGGCGCACAGGAAAAGTGATTTGGCCCAGGGGGAATACGGTTTCCCCCGCAAACCCGGCCAAAGGGTAGTCTACCGGCTGCAACCGATCCTTGTCTTCTTGATCGAACTGGTTAAAGCACTGCTCATATATAATGTCAGATGTACTGCCCGGGTCGATGAATAGTCGCTGGGTGCAGTAGTAAGCCAGGTAGCCTGTGATAACGACGGCGCGCCTGTCGCGCGGTCCGCTTCGGACTTTTGGAAAGACGACTTGCTCGTCTTTCCAGTCATTGTCCGGTCTTCTTGCCGCCTTGCGCGACCTTCCTCATCCTCCATTGATCATGTGGGTTGAGGCCACGTGCATGGTCCTCTTACCCGTGGAGGTGCCCTCGTTGTGGGGGGTAATGCGCTTGGTTTGCTTTTGCGCTGCTGGCAACAGATGTTGCAGCTTCCCTTCCTTAAGGGCTCGCTCAATCTCCAGTCGGAGACTGATGCAGTTGTTTGTTGTGTGGCCCGAGTCCTTGTGGTACTCGCAATAGAGTGCGGGATCCTGGTTCTTCTTGGACTTCATTGGTTGGGCCGGTCGCAGGAATTGCGCGTCCGTAAGGAGGACGTCGCTTGGCGACTGGTTGATCTCGGTCCAGCTACGGTCCCGAGACTCCTTCTTCGACGCCCGGTTTTCACGCAGGGCGTTGATTGTAGCCCTTGCGTCGGGCTGGTTGTTCCGCTGGACATATGGTCTGGGATCGCTGCCGCGATTCCATGTGTCCCGGTTGCGCTTGTTGTTGCGCTTGTGTTCTTGTTGGGAGGACTGGCCTTCCGTTTGGGGCCGTGCCTTTGATACATGCGGTTTGAGGGACCGCTGAGTCTGGGCGTATGTCTTGACCGCAGCCATGACATCTTCCCATTTCTTAGGCAAGCCTTCCTTGTCGGAGATAGTCATAACCATTTGTTCGTCCTTAACGGCAACAATGAAATGGTTGCGTGCCATTTGGTCTGCAACGTCGCCTATCTCCAGGCACTCTTTATTATAACGGACAACGAACGCCTCAAGCGATTCGTTGTCTCTGCGCCAGATGTTCATGACGTCCATAGAATCACGTTCATGACGTCGCTGCTGGCAAAAATGCGCGAGGAACTTTGCTTGTAAGTCCTCGAATGAGGTCAGTGACCCCACTGGCAGAGAATCGAACCAAGCCCTGGCCAGACCTGTTAGGGTCTGTGGGAAAAATTGACACCAAGTGGGTTCGTCCCACCTGCCGTTGCACCCGGCGCCGACGAAGATGTTCATGTGGTCATCTGGGTCGGCTGAACCATTGTATTTTCCAATGTTTAATGGGAATTTGGTGGTGGTGACATCGGCGTTGGCAATCTCCGGGACAAACTTGGAGTTTTCGGCCGTAGATTTCGGCCTGTAGGGTTGGCTCTGGTGGCGCTTTGTAGCGCGGAGGTATGTGGTGCGGGGTTGAGTGGGAGGAACATAGTTGCGTCCTCCCGGTCTACTGCTAGTAGCATAAGACTCCCCGCAATATGTACCGTCGTCCGGATCGGTACGGCCTTGTCCTTCTTGGTGGGACTGAGGTCCCAGCCGGCTATGGATGCCGGGGCCGTGGTGGGCTGTAGACTGTCGCCTAGTTTCGCCATGGGGGCCTAGGTGGCTATGTATAGGGCCTCTGCGGCGGGACCCATACGAGGAATCGTCCTCATCAAGTGTGCGGACGTCGCAGTAAGAGGAACCGCGGTCTTTGTGCCTACTCCGGGAGATTGGATGTCTGGGGGCCCTGCCGTCGTATTGTAAAATACGACCCGCAGGTGTATGCGGTGCCGGGGTAGGCCCCACAGGTACTTGCGCTTCTGCGCAAGCTCTGTTGTATGTTGCGGCCAGCAGAGCTTGTTGTTGGTCATACCAGGTATGAAGGTTCATGCCTGGAGGTATCACAGCGGCGTACTGTGAAAGATCGTGTCCGAACGTAAGGGAAGCGCCCCCTTGCGTCGATGTGCCAACGTGGTCAGCATTTGGGGCTAGGGGAGTGGTCCCCGTAGGCCCTTGATTTGCGGGGTTTAGGTTATCCCCGACAGTGTTGTTCAGACGATCAGACATAATCTTTGGAGAGAAAGGGATGGTGGAAAAAAGTGCTAAGAGTAGCGGTGGGCGCCAATGATGAAACAATGGTTAACTGGGCGGGGTTAACTCACTGATCTCGTCAAGTATGGTTAATCCCTTCTTTCCGAGGATCGCTGGCTGGATCGTCCGCTGGTTGGTTTCCTGCACATGGAAACAAGCCGTGACTCGTAACAAGGAGGATGGGGTGGGGGGTGCTCCTTGTTACCACTCTCCAGCGTGAGAATCAGTAATTTGCTTGGGAAGCAAAGTGTGATAGTAGTAGTAGTGAGAGAGTTGAGAAGTGATCCCTCAAACCTGGTTTGGGATGGGTATTTATAGCCGAGGAGTGAAGGAGGGTAGTTGAGTAGCTAGTCTGACATCGCACAGTCTCTTGCAGGTGTCTCAGACCTGTCGGTTACGGTGGTGATGCCACGTCCTGCTGTGGTGTCAGACTGTTGCACACATGTGGGGTGATAGGCGACTGTTCCCAGTGCTACTTGCACTGTGGTGTCAGACCCACTTGCCTTGTACGCTGGATGCGGTGCCGGGCCGCATCGCTGCTTGCGGTAACTGATGTTGTTCCCGCGTTCTTATTCTGGCCAAGATGTATGCGGGATGCGGTGTCGTGCCGCATCGCCACTTGGTGACTGTTACTGTTGTCCAGATCCCTTGTCGTGACGAAAATGTTCATAGGATGCGGTGCCAGGCCGCATCGCTATGTGTAACATTCGTTCTCGTACTTAAGGTAAGTCTTCTCATTAATGGACAGATTGGTTTCAACCGCTGTGTTCGTGCGTGCCCACACGGACACATATATGTTCTTGCTGGTGGGGGTTTTTGATAAGGGTAATGGTCACTCGTGGTCGTGCTGACGCGAGATCTGGGACCATACCCCTTCAGTGACAAATAGCAAAATTAACGAATGTTTATTACAGATTAATGAAAACTGACATGCAATCGACGGTTAGGATTGAACAATTTGAGAATTGAAAGATGAAAAAAATCTAGGGTTTGATTTGATTGATCCTGTTTACACTGACAGATTGTCTGACGGAGGATTTCGACGAGTCCGGCAACGCCATCAAGCGCCGCCTTCGGATCTTCTCTATTTGTCTCTGTGTATAGCTCCGACATCCCTAAGCCGTACTCGTTCCTCACCTTGACTCTCACCAACGACATCGTTTCCGGTATAGATTCCGGTAACTGCAACCATATATGTGATGAGAGAGAGGGAGAAAGAGGGTGTGTTTGACTGTGAAAGTGTGTAAGAGAGAAAATGGGTGGCAAAAAGGGCAAAAAGGGAGAGAGGGGCGGGTCGCGGGAGGTGGTGGTGATGGTGGTGGCACATGGTTGGTGTGATGGTCTATGGTGGATGATGATATAGAATGAGAGACAGGGAGAGAAAGGAGAAAGAGAGCGACAGAGAGACTAAAGAGTAAGAAAGGGTTTTGAGTTTATTTATGTTTTATTTTTTTGTTTTTTATAATTAACATATTTTATAATTAAATGAATATATAATTACAAAAGAAACCTCATCTACCTACTAAAATTACAAAAATACCCTTACTTAACAGAAAATTTTAACTGGGTTTGGCCTAAATGACAAAACGTGCAAGATTTTGAAACATTAAGTACAAAACTCATCAATTTTAAAGGTAATGACAGCGCCTGAAATTTGGGACAAACATAAAGGACAAAACTTGTAATTTACTCTAAATAATAAAATTCTTAAATCGTTAATAATAATAAACAAGTCGAGTCAAGCTAATGAAATTACTCACGAGCTAAGTTTGAGCTCTGAAATATGTTGCTACAAAAACTCCAAGATCTAATGTTGCGACTTGAGTTGTAGCGTGGAGGAAGAGACTTCTCTAGCCCGAAGAAGTCCTATTAGAGGTGTTGCGTCATATCTCATTCAGGGGCGGACATAAGGGTGGCCCAAGGTGGGCGGGCGCACCCCCGGTAAAAAAAAATTAGTGCTAAGTTCCGTCGAAAATCCCGTCCGCACCCCTTGAAATTTTTCGTTCACACCCCTTGGAATTTTCCGTCCGCACCCCTTATGCAAAAAGTGTTATCAATTTATATTTTAATTTTTTTAGTAAACTCTTATTTTTTTTTAAATACTACCTAAATTATATAACTTTTAATACCTAAATAACTAAATAACTAAACCCAAATACCCAATACCTTTAACTAACTCACTACTAAGTCTTAGCCCAATAAACAAACCCAACAAATCAACAATATTTCAAACTAAAATAAAATAAACAAGCACAAAACCCTTACATATTCTCTCCGTTCTCTGTATCGTCCTTGCAAGCACGCCAGCGATCAGAACATCAGTGACAACAATGAACAGTCAGCTGCCGCATACCACCTTAATCAGCCAGCCACCATACCACCGCCGATCGAACACGGGTAAGTTTATTTGTTATTTTTGATATTTTTTGTTTATTTTTTGATGATTTTTTGGTTGATTTTTGGTGGGACGGAACCGGTAGCCCACCGGAAGTGATTTTTTTATGACGGGAGACATGTGCTTCGTTTTGATGATTTTGTTAGTGATGATATTTTTTTGTGGTGGGTTATATACTTATATTTTGTCAGTGATGATATTTTTCCTTTTTTTATAGCCGCATACACCACAACGATCAGACCTGGTAATGTAAAAATACCCCTTAACTCCGTTTCCGTAGTGTAAAAATACCCCTTAACTCCGTTTCCGTAGTGTAAAAATACCCCGCAACTTCGTCTCCGTTATACAAAGGATACCCCTGGTCTAAAAAATAAAAATTTGGAATACCCCTAAATTTTTGGACTAGTTTCGTCGTTGTGTTATATAGAGAAATAGTTGCTTAAGAAAGTAGGTTTAGATGATGTTTTGGATAGATTTCAAAAAATGAAAACCCGTAATGCGACGTTTTAATTATGTTTGTAACAGGGTTTGACATGTTTTGATGATTATATAAATTTAGTTTGATGTTCTTTTGTTTTACATGACCCGACCTGACTCGAACCGACCCGATGTTTTTACTTATAGACCTTGGGGCCTAAAAATTTTAAAAATATTCTGCACCCCCTTGGAAAAATTCCTGGGTCCGCCACTGATCTCCTTGGGCCAAGAGCAAGTTGTGAAAATGAGAAACCCGTTATAAGCCTACGGGGGGTCGGAGTCATGTGGAGACTGGCACATTCAACCTAGTCACGTATACGGGAAGTATGAAGAGCCATCGTATGTAAGATTCATATACTATTAAGAAAAGGATGATACGGGGAAGTCGTTCTTTTAAAATGATAAATGAAAGATTGGAGAACAAATGGGCAATCAGCATGTCGATTAAGTTCACTTGTATAGTGAAAAAATGGACAAAACCCTAATGGTCTTGACTGGCGTGGACTAGTGCCCATTGAAATTTAAATTAGGATTAGAATGTGGCTACCGTGTATAAATCAGAACTCGAAATAGTTGAATTGAATTCGAGCTTTAGAAATAAAGCTATCAATGAGTTTGTAAGTAAAACGATTCGTCGAGTTAAAAGAGGTTGGAGTCAACTTTACCTTTTTACACCTCTATAGCATGACAACCAATAGAGATTAAAATACTTGCAACTTTCAAAGCCCGTATGCTTTTCACGAAAGACATGCGAGGAAGGACCAACATCAGTATTGCCCGATCGTCCAAAAATTGCTTTAATCAAGGCATCGAATGACACTTTTGGGGGTTTTTGACTTTTCAGTTTTATACTATTTTCTTTTCTAGTGATTTTCACGATAAACTTACGACGAAAGACCAATATCAGTATGGCCCGATCGTCCCAAAATTTCTTTATTCAAGGGTTTGAATGAGTGAATGACACTTTTGGGGGTTTTCTTGACTTTTCAATTTTATACTATTTTCTTTTCTAGTAAAATTAGTTTTAAATTATTTTCTTTATCCTTTGCCAAAAGTAGAATAGCAAATATAAAGTATTATTTGGAGTTTGAATAATTCAGTTCAATAACGTTATAAACATTCTCTCAAAGCAGGGGCGTAACTTCTTCGTGGCCCGGGGGTGTCCGACACCTCCTAATATTTCGCTCGTAGTGTTAGTTTTACCGAATATTTCCAAAAAAAAAAATTTGTTGTGTAAAAGATATGATTTTTAAGAGTCTTCCCCCATTGATTTGGATTTTGAGAATCCGACCCCCACTGATTTTTTTCGTTCAAACTTCACCAATGTCTCAAAGGGCATGCTTATAAAAAGCGTGTGTGATTCCTCACATGCTTACAATATTAATATTCATGTTATTATAAAAATGTTATTTTAGAACTAAATCACTAATCAAGTTTTCTTAAACTCTTTTGTTGTTGCCAAAGATCCATTGAGCTTAAGGACACAATGGCTAAAAGCCTAGAACTCGAAGTAATGACTGCAGGCATGGTTGTAGTGATGCACAAATCGGGTTTTCTGAATACCCGGTTCCGGGTATGGAACCGGGTTCGGGTACGATCGGGTTCTACAAAATCGGGTTTTGACAATACCCGGGTCGGGTCCGGGTCCGGGTTTTATATAAAAAATGTATACCCTATATACCCGGGTTCGGGTCGGGTTTTCTAATACCCGGGTATTATAATACCCTATTTTCGGGTTCGGGTTGGGTTCGGGTTTGGTTCGGGTATGCCTTGGGTATTCGTTTTTTTTTGGATAAATCATAGAAATATAAAATGCAAAACCTTTTTATTTCATAAAACATAGAAATACATGACACCTAAATAATCATTGAATCGGATCGAATAAGATGATGAACATAGATAGCTTCGAATAACTTGATCGTCTTCGTTTATTGTTCGTCATCAAAGACCCATTTTATAGGGTATAGAGATACAATGTAAACCAAATAAATAATCATAATACACTTTCTAATGGCTATATAGCTGTTACCAAGGTACAAAACTCGAAAAAACACAAAAAACGAAAAAACCTGAAGAGGGTATTGGGAAACCCGGACCGGGTATTGAAAAAGCCCGGTTCCGGGTTCGGGTTGAAACCGGGTACTCGTAAAAACCGGGTTGAAAATGGGTATAAAAAAACCCGGTTCCGGGTTCGGGTTTTATAACAGAAATGCATACACAACCCCAACCCTATGGGTAGGGTCGGGTTCGGGTTCGGGTATAAAAAACCCGGGTTTTATAATACCCGGTTCCGGGTTTTATTTTCGGGTCCGGGTCCGGGTTTTTTGTGCACCACTGCATGGTTGGGCTTAGGCCGAGCTTTTCTTTTGCTAAAATAATTTCAGTTATTAAATAACTGCCCATCTGCCATCTGTTGTATGCGGATTACAATTAGCAAAACCATTAGAGTTAAGGTGTTGATTCCTTTGAAGTTAAGAGTTTGAGTCCTGCTGAAGGCGGATTTAATAACGTTTAGATGTTACTTTTTCTCACGATTTAACGACGCCGTCACAACGTGTGGCTTTCTATTTACTGGTATATTATTATTATTATTATTTTACTATACACAAATTATATTATATGAACAGTAACTTACAAGTTACAAGACAACTCAAACTTATGTTACAACCTTTCAAAGCAACATATTACATGAAATATAGTGATATGCCTGTGCTACCTCCTGCTTTTTGAAGAAATCTAAATTAATTTCCCATGACTGATGACACCATGCTCTCCACCAAAATTATCTTCGCTGCCTTCCACTAAATTACAAGTTTTTCAAGCACCAATTATTATTAATATTTAATATTATATATTATCAATTTGTAACATTGTTATGCTTATAGTTGTTGTAAACTATGCATTAAAATTTTTACATGTTATTCTTTATCGTAGGTTCTTATGTTTTGTTTGTACTTTAACAGAAGACTTAGCATTTGTACATGTATAATTGTACATGTCATATAAGGTTTTGTGTTGTGTGATTGGGTAAATTGAGCGGTGATCTTGTTCGGTATCGGTACATAAAGTTAAAAACCGACACCAGCTTGTACAGAAAACGCCAAAAGTCGGTACCGAGTTGATATTGAAATTCTTTTAGTTTAGAAAATTCGGTGCTGCTACCCGGTACCATTTGCTCATCCCTGATCACGGGTACTGTACGGACAAAGGTATCGTAAAACGTTTTTTTGTTAATTTTCTTCAACTTTTAATGATTTCTTTTTTTAGTTTCAGGGTAAGGATGAGCTCGGTGCCAACCGATATCGAATCGGTACTGGTACCAAAAATACCGGTTACAGTACTGGTATATGAAGGTAAAAACCGGTAGCGAACCGGTACCAAGTACGCCAAAAGTTGGTACCGAATTGGTACTTATGATCTTTCGGTTTGGGAAATTTGGTACCGACATCCAGTACCATTTGCTCATATCTGACCACGGATTTCATACAAACAATATCATTACCAAAATTTTTTTTGTTTATTTTCTTTCAGTTATCTTTAAGTGTTTTTTTCTACATTTTCTTTTTTGTTCTTCGCAGCGGTCCCGTGCACAACGCGCACGGAAGTATAGACCTAGTTAATATTAATATTAATATATACTACAAAACCAATGTGAATGAATAGTGTCAGGCTGCTGTCTGTCAATCTTTTATGGGTCCGGGGATATTAGGATTTTACCCTCCACGTTAAAATTACGAAGTTGCCCCGTGTTCAAAGTTACGATTTTCCTCTCGTTAAAAATTACGGTATTGCCATCGCTCTAGCTTTTGGCAAATTAGGATTTTACCCTAGCCCAAAATTACAATTTTGCCCATATTAAAAATTACAGTATTTTCATCGTTTTAGTTTTTTTTATAAGGTGCGTGGGGGAATAGTGTCAGACTGTTGCTTGGCATTCCCCCATTGGCCCGGTTATGATACGATTTTACACTCAGTTAAAAATTACGAATTTGCCCATGTTCAAGGTTACGATTTTGACCTTGGTTAAAAATTACAGTATTGTCATCGCTTTAGGTTTTGACAAATTACGATTTTACCCCAGCCAAAAATTACAATTTTGACCTCAGTTTAAAATTACAATATTGCTATTGTTTTAGTTTTTTTAGCAAATCAATTTCGAAAATTCGATCTCTTCAACCCTCGTTTCTCAATTCCTGAAACTCTGTCTCGATTCCAGTGTACGAAACCCTAATCGCTGAAACGATACCCTGTCCGATTGATTCGAAACCCTAGCAACGAAAAGCTGAAGTTCCGCCTAAATAAGGTGAGTCCTTATACGTTGCGGTTTTAATCTCATGATAATCGTTGAAGTTTGATTTGGTTTCTTACAATTATACGTGTTACATTGTGTGTATAGCTAGGAACCAGGTCTTAAACCCAGGAGGCATGAAAATCCTAAATTCTAATATGTGAGTCATTCTCTTTTATCAAATGCTTTCAAAACCCTAAATGTTTTCCAATTGTTACTTATATTATAGTGATTAAGTATTTGTATTCGTACTGGAAAACTATTGTCAGTATGTGGGGTTTTGTATACACTACTTGATAAGCTTTAATACTTGAGAGAATAATCAACAATGATATGACCACGGTCACAGGGACTGTCGAGTGACAAATACCAGTGGGTAGTTGTAAGATATAAACAAATGTAAAAACCCTTAGTGTTGTAATTATAAGAAATCTATTTTCATACGAATGAATGAATTCACCAGTATCTTCTGCTAATCAAATGTTTTTAAACTCGTTTCAGGTGATTTACTGTGAAGGAAAGGAAAAAGTGCTACGAGGCACTCAAGCTTAAATAAGTGGCTACGTCACATGAATAAAACGTGTTTTGTAATTGAGGGTTTATCCCTGTGAAAACCTTTTATGTAAATTTGGGTTATACCCCATAGTTCATGAAATGAAAACTACGGTGTTTGAAAACTCTGATATTTTTCATGACACCCGGTCCTGATGAAATTTTCGCCGCGATAATTTTAATAAACATCGGGTCCACTTGTGTTGTTCACGGCTCTCATCCAGGTAGAGTCAGAGGATGTGACAGTTTTTTCCATGTTTATTTTACTATATATATGTATGCTTGTTGACGTCACGCATTGCAATGAAACAGAACAAATGATAATGTAAAACATGTTATTTGGAAAGCCAAACCGTTATAATCGGTTCAGATTATCATCGTACCATTTACGATACCAAATAAGTACTCAATTTTGAATACAACTTCATTTTTAATAAAACTTAACCATAACGTCAAGGGAAAAAAGTTAATGAAGGGAAGTTATTAAACATATATCAAATTAATTGATAAAGGAAATATGATTTAAAAATAGAAAAAAATTTAAAAAATGATAAAGGATATATAATTTAAAAAAAAGAAAAAAAATGTTAAAACTTAAAGGTAAATATAATATAATAGTAAACTATTATAACATTAAATAATAAAATATTAAAAAGCTATAAATCATTATAAAAATAAAATTACTATTCATAATTCTTTATCAACTGTATATAAATATTTAATTTTTCTGTTTTTAAATTATATTTTTGTTTTTAATTTTCTTGCTCTTTTATTATTTTACTTAAATTTAATTAAAAAATCTACTAATTTTTTAAGTGGTTTTTTTAACTGACCGCATTTCCGCCCATCACAGTACAAGGGTTTGTTGTCGCTAGTTTACAAACACTTATTATTAATTATTTATAAATAGTTACTTATCATTTGAAATGTCGATCTAAGCACGTGTTAAAACCTCTTACGAGACCAAAAGTTTTTTTTTAAATCAACTCTGTTCTCGTTAAGATTTGTATTGAAATGTTCAGAAATAAATAAGCAAGAATGTGTGTTTAGTTCTATTTTTGAGAAGTTAACGAGCACAAGTTATTTAAAAATATTCGATTAAGTTTTAGTTTAAATATTATGATAAAAATCTAAAAAATAAAATCATGATTCAATTGGTTTATTCACAAGTTATTGACGTTTTTCTCAATTGTTTCTTTCACACGTGATCTTAGTCACGATTCTCGCTTCATATTCACACCACACAACATCGGCACGATGTACCCATGGTCGTGATGTCAAGGTGCCATGTATATTAAAGAGCGAGTAAAGTACCGTTAGAGGTAAAAGTTAACTCGTAAACAAAATAACTAGGAACAAATTAACCTAGTTAGTAACATGTAAATAAGTAATAAACAATGAGTTGTAGCCTTATCTAATCAAAACTAAATTTGAGGGACCAAAGCTGCCAAAGATGAAACTTGTGTTTTAAAACACAAGAATTAAGACATAACACATGTGTGTGTGTGTATGTCGATCATCAGGAGGAGCAAACAAGGGGCAAACCCTTGTTCACCCGAAATCATCAAATTTAAGAGGAAATTGGACCTCAAATTCGTGCATGAACGCATATTAACGATCACCTAGAGAAGGAATCATAAGGTATGTTTAAAAACCTAGATTGGTGAAAGTTATAAGAGTAAAATGCACGGATAGTCCCTGTGGTTTTGTAAAATAACACCTATAGTCCTCAACTTTTGGAAATTACACCGGTGCTCCCTGTGGTTTGACAGTTTGTTACTCGGATAGTCCCTGCAGTGGATGGAGGTTAGTTTTCTCAGTTAAGTGGATGTGAAATGACAAAACTACCCTTACTATTAAATATAATAACTTAGATATATATCTTTTTATTATTTATTTAATCAAGTGGGTAATCAGTTCGACAAAAGCCATCTTCTCACACCTCTACAAATCCTCCACAAAATCTACTGGCATCTCTCTGATCTCCTTCAATCCCAACAAATTACAGCTACCTCCCACACCTTCACTCCGGTAACATTTCCAGCTTCACCTAACATTCCATAAGGTACAAATTGGAATCAACTGAAAGCAAGATCGGTGAAGCAGAGTGGTTGAAAAATCCTAGGCATCCGATCCGATTTCATCCAGGTGTGTGACTGGAGATCATAGATTTCTACGGTGAGTGGATTGTCTTCGAAATCATGGCAGCGGTAGTGGTGGCGGCGACCGTGGTTTAGAGAAAAAGAGAGATAGTAGAAAGGGGGTGGGTTATAACAATTGTCATTTGAAATTTCCTGTTGTTTCAGGTGAGTCTATTCTGGAAATTCCATCTTCATATATAGTCGTTGCTTCCACTTTGATGTTGCAGACTCGGTCCTCACCGACTACTCCATCACCACATCAGACCCACTTCACCTTCCCCTTTCCTCTTGATTTCTGGTTACTAACCACCCCTTGCACCATTTTCGAAACCCACATCGGGATCCTGGTTACATCAAGATGGGTTTTTTATATTCTTTGGACGAACGGTGGAGACAGGCTGGACGAACGCTGGGTAGTCATGATGACGATCTTTGATTTCAAATCCACGTGTTCTTCAGTGGTGGTGGTGGTGTATGCAGGAAAATCCGCAGAGAACAAATGGGTGCATATATTTAAGTTATTATATTTAATAGTAAGGGTAGTTTTGTCATTTTACATCCACTTAACTAAGAAAACTAACCTTCATCCACTCCAGGGACTATCCGAGTAACAAACTGTCGAACCACAGGGAGCACCGGTGTAATTTATAAAAGTTAGGGACTGTAGACGTTATTTTACAAAACCACTGGGACTATCCGTGCATTTTACTCAAGTTATAATTTGAGACAAGTAGAATACTTGTAATTAGATTGTTGGATTATGATCCAAAGATGAAATTAGGTGTAGATGTATGCTTAATTTCCTTAAACATAAGAAAATTATGAAATATTTGATGTAAGGTTACTTATAAGTGATTAACAAGTGGATTATGAAGTGGATTTTGATAATATGATTGAGTTGATGATATATCTATGTTTATAATCATCATGAATGATAGTAATAGGAGGTTATTTGAACAATCAATGAGTTTGAGTTCATGCTCATACCTACCATGAATTGGGTTTTGTATAACATGATGAAATTAATGTTATACTCTTGTTAGGGTGGGAGTTGGCTACAAAGTCTATTTTTCCTACTAAGTGTAAAAAGTCATAAAACACCATAATATCAACCATAAAACACACTCAAAACTCACAAATAACATAGTGAAGATTACTAAAACACCATATTTGTGGGTTTTGTGTTGTGTTTTGGATGATAAGGCTTTGATTATCAAATGACTAACATTAATGTGCTTTATGTTGATTATCATGTTGTGTTTTATATTCATAGTTGTACGATGATGTGTTTGAAGTTTTTAAGGACTGTTAGGGTTCGGATATTGTGTTTTAGTTATCTTCATTATGTTATTTGTGGGTTTTGAATGTGTTTATGGCTGAAATTATAGTGTTTTATGACTTTGTACACTTTGTAGGAAAAATGGACTTTGTACCCGAACCTCACCCACTCATGTTAATAGATGTTTGAAATCATCATGTTTATGTGAATGCTTAAAGTCTTTGGCTAAATTTGATGTTAGGTAAAATTATATTATATGATACATTAGGTTGTTTCATGGTGATGAAATAATCCCAAGTTATTATATAATAATCGATAGATTAGCATACAATGATTATAAATTATGTTAACTTGATGTTAACAATAACACGAACTAAGTTAAAGAAAGTAGTTAAAATGGTGGCCTAAAAATAGTGCCTACCGGGTAATTAATGAAATGCCTAAATGAGTTGTTGAACTTAATTGTGGGTTTATATATGTTAACAGGCAATTGACTTTCAAAAGTCAAACTGACCTTTAATAAGATCGAATGATAATTTTGATATAAAATCCGTAAGGTGGGATAGTCATGATAAATGATGACTGATCTAACCATCTTGCGAATGATAAATGATAGTTTGACGCTTGACAAGCTATGTGGAAGCTTGGGAAGAAGCGGGTCAAATGGATCAAGTACACGGGAAAAGCATAATTGGATGAAAGGTAAGTAAAGCTTTACATCTTTTAAGTAGAACACCCACTTATTGTATTGGTTAACAATAAGGTGATTTAGTATTTGAAATATGACGTTCCGACACGAAACTATACGGGTCGGAACAAGAGAAATTGGTAAGAAACCATATTTGATGGTAAAAAGGGGTAAAACGATAATTTGATCACGTGATGACGAATAAATAAGGAGTTTGAAAAGTTACCTCATGGTATAAGCTATAATGGGTAAAAAGGGGTAAAATGGTAATCTGGGCACGCGTTGACTAGATGAATAATGGGTTTTGAAAAGACACACTATGGCGTAAGCCATAATGGGTCAAACGAATAAAAAGACGACTTAAGTAGTATGATCACAAGGTGTAAATTGAGTTGGACTAAATGGGCGAGATGGTAAATAAGTACTATCTCGTAATACATAATGTTTGGTCATCATAATGTAAAAGGGGTAAGTCAAATGGAGGGTAAAATGGTCATTTAGGCCAAACGGGTCAAATGGTGATGTTTCACCATTTGACAATAATGACTAATGGTTGCTTGTCGAGTTTTGTGCTCATAGGATGAATAGCGTGGGGCTTGCATCGCTTTTAATTAGCAACTAATAATGCAAGGTATTAAAACGAGTCAACGAAATGACCCGAGCCAGGTATGTGTAACGGGACAAACTCTCAATGAGGACTTAGGGTCCGCTGAGAGTTAAACGAGTTATGGGTGGACAATGGATTATCTAAAGGGAGGTATGACTAATAATTTAAATAGGAGATATTGTTCTTAGGAACACAATGATTTTAAAATAGAATATGGGTTAAAAATGCCCACTTGGTCAAAACAAGCTTTAAATATCCTTCGTGATTAAAAGGATTGAAGTTAACCAAACCGCCTTCGAATGATAAATCGGGCAAACGACCCTTAAGGGTAGTTTGGATATGAGTTTTATAATTTGGTCAATCATTCCGGTAGTATACAATGGAAGGTATAAACCATTTGGGCATAATGCTACATAATGGGTCAATTTCGTAAAATTGTCAAACTTGAGGGTAGGATATGAATATAATTATTTTCTATCACAATCCGTCACAATTGAAGTTGTGATAATAGTTAAATGAAGATCATAAAGTGGGAACGCATGTTATGAATGGTGAAACTGAGATATGGGTCAAAATTAGTTTCTGTTTGGTTAGAGTAATCAAACGGGTCAAAATAAATGCGTAAACGTAAACCATGTAACGGGAGCGTAAATGATGTGTGCAAAATGCAACATATAAATTACATCAAATGTGGCATAAAACTAACCCCTTTTTAGTACTAATGTTGGAAAAAGTGTGTTTTTTTTCTTCCTTTTGTATTTTCAGGATTAAATGAGCTCAAATGAACAAAAGAAGCAAAAAGGCAGCTAAATCTAACATAAATACAAGAAAAGGAACAAACGTGGCATGCTTGACCCCCCGACAGCATCTTCCCAAGCAAAAACAAGAAAACAGAAGGCTGAACACGCCCCGTGCTCAATGAGCACGGGGGCGTGCCCAAGTGTCTGCAGAAAAGACAAAGTTGTAGAAGCTTCAATCACCCACCGCGGGGGCGTGCCCAGCGGACACGGGGCCGTGGTCAACTCTAAGATTCGCAGAATCTGGGGAAATCTTGATAGTACAGATACGCTTCTGCACACGGGGTCGTGCCCAGCGAACACGGGGGTGTGGTCAACTAATGCAAACAAACTGCAATTAATGAAGAAAGAGAAGGAGGGTGGACACGGGGCCGTGCCCAATGGACACGGGGCCGTGCCCGAGCTGCTGTTTGTCACACCCTGGCTTTGCGGAAGCGTGGTTAATTTGGTGTGACTTCTTAATACCATAGCTGTAACACCTCGAAAATTTCGGGTTCAATAATAAAACGACACGTGTCATGTAAGACAAAACGCGTTGTAAACCCGGATTTAATAAAGATGTTTCGGTAGGATTTAAAGTGGCGTCATGTTAAATTGTTACCTCTGAACGACCTCAATTATAAATCCCAAGACCCGATATAATGTTACTACACATTTTATGCCCTCAATTCCGAGAATTATTGTAAATAAAGGAATTGCAAAAGCATGATAAGATCTCACGAAGAAAATGAATGATAAACCTTTGTTTTCGGGTCTTGTATATGCATTCAAATGAAACAAGCTCAATTGGTAGGGTATGAAACTATTCTAGGCACTTTGTGGAGGTCCATAAGTGATAATTGAGGCCCCAAACTCAGAAAAGAAGGTTGCCCTTTCGAAACTTCAACAAACAACAACATGTTAGCTTCTGAGAAGGGGTAGCGCACCGCTACAAAGATAGTGTAACGGTGCGCTACCAAGTCACCAGCGACCAGAAAACAGGCTGTTGCCTGTTTTACGCATTTCTGACCCATTTGGCCGGTTTCTCTCACATGTGGACGACCCCTAGACACCCCTAGGCACTAGTAACAAGTGTTAATCAGTTGTGGAAGGATCCTAGACTTTGTTGTCAACTTGTTATGGTGAGTGCAACAAGTATAAAAGGCCTTCAATGTTACACATTTTCCTCACAACTTCTCCTGCACTCTTGGATTGATTCTGGAGCTCAAGCTTGCTTCCTTGTGATCATATCTCGTGCATAGGACTTCAGTAAGTATTCTAATCTTTCTCTAATTGCTTTTAGCTTAGTTAATTAGCTAAAAGTCAAACCGTCGTAATTACGGTTTGACTTCGAGATTAGTCAATAATGGCTCAGTCATATCTCGAATTAAAAGTAGTTATAGGTTGGTATTTATGTGGGTAATAAAACCTCAAAAGGGTTTCCCCTGATCACCATCCTAACCAGGTCAAATGTCGGGTCAAACGATTAATTAAAAAGTCAACATAATGCTTAAAATGTCATTTATGCACAATTAGCTATCTAGAACATATATAACCTGTTTGATCATTGTTATAACTTAGTAATAAGTGTAAGAACATGTCCAAACCTGTTCAACCCGACTATTTCCTGTTTAGACCCGGTTCGGAACCGAAAGTCGCATAGTTTGACTTTCACTTTGACTTTCAGTTCTGACCCGTTTAGGCATATTTTAGAAATGCCTCAGAGCTTTAATTGGACTAGGTTACATGTTAGAACAACCCTCTGTGATTATACACCTTGGTTCGTTAGTTATCCAATTAATATGCACGTTTCCGTTAATTGCTCATATGTTGACCGTTATGCCCTTATTACCTTAAAACGTGATTTATGAAAATGTAAAAGTGTAGAAACCTTTGTTACTGATATATAGACTTGTATGCAAAGTTAGACATCAGTTTGACTTGTAGATTAAGAGTTATGCTCATTATCGCAAAACTAATGCTTTATGTTAATAAAATGGCGTAATTAGCATATAGCCTAGTTAAGCATACTTTTTGGTATCAAATCTTTTACCCACTGATGTAATATATTATTTTGGGATTTTTAAAGATTTTTAATTAATTTTAGGCTGAGCATAACTCATAGTCGTAGGCTTAATTCGGTAATTGTCGGTTTTGCCCTTACGGGCCATAAAATGAGTTTTACATATCTAAACGACCCCAAACCTTTTGCCACTGATTAGTTATGATAAATAAATTATTTTAAGCCTTCTGGAAATATAAAAATATCAGATTTAAGTATCGAACCCGGTAATGGCCTTTAATCGCCTTATTTAGCGTTTTTAGCGCATAGTATGTTTTAAAATCATATTGGACATACCCGGGTTGATACCTACTGATATAAGAGGAAAATTATAATTTTTTAACAGTAAGCAAAGGTTGATAAACTCAGACTTCAGTTTTGAGCCTTTCGGCTTATGTGAAATTACCAAAATACCCCTACGGGGCCTAGTTTGGTTAAAAATGATAAGTTTCACATACATGCTTAAACCTACTGATGTAACTTAGCAAATTGAGTATATTTGCTGATTACATCAGACCTATAACTCAGGTTGTCACTTAAACTCTTTTATAAACTTTGAAATGACCAAACTACCCCTACAGGGCCTAGTTTGTGTTTAAACACGTTTCGGGCATAACGAAAGACACCTTAGTGATGTCACAACATATTTGAGACATAATTAACTTAGGAAACCTGTATATAGCTCTCATGACTACCCGTCACGCTTATTACGCGTACGGTTCGGTTTATGTAACAAGTTTACATAAATTAGCCGAAACGGGTCAAGCCTTAACGGTGTTATCTCAAAATACAGAATGTGAATAATAAACCCATATTAGACAAGTCCTCAAACTTGTCGGGTCTGAATCACATTCTATCCGGTCTTCGCTTAATCGTGCGTTCGAACCGTATCTTGAAACTAGCCGGTCTAAGCTTAAGCTTAATAAAAGACCCGTTAGAATTCTAATAGGTTATATTAAACCTTCTTTCCAGATTAGGAGAAACAGTAAAAGCTACGTGCATTCTGCTTATTGTGATTTATACTTGCATCAGGTAAATACTTTTAACTTATTTTCCCTATACGGGCTTGGGTTACGGTACATAGCGTACCGCTTGATCGGGCATCAAATCTCCACGCTTAGTGGGTAGTTGAATAATTTGATCGGCTCGTTTTAAACAGTCTTGTTTACTTTACAGCCTTTGGGGGTTAATGACCATGTCCCGGATATCCCTGGCATCATCTTACGAGATGGCCACGACCTGAGCACGGGGTGTAGGCGTACTCCCGTGTATAACTCATTGAAGTGGTGTGTTTATTGATCTTTAACCCGGACTAGATCCGGGCTACTGAACGCATAAGTAACATGTAATTCGTTCACAAGATTATAATATTAAATAATTCTCCCAAGTTAAATAAAATGATTTATGCCACGTGCATCCAAACAAATTTTCAATCACTTTCCAAAATGAGTCAGTTGAATGTATTTACCAGTGTAAACTGACGTATTTTCCCAAAAAGACTGAATGCAGGTACTAAACGAAATTTGGCTGGATTGTCTCCTAAGCATCAATAGAAGTCTCGCAAGCTTAGGATGCCAGAAGTCTGTTGAACCATAAATGTTATTTTGTTTCGATCCGTTCTGTGGATAAACACCGGATATTGTGACTTTGATTACAATAAATAAATTCGGTTGTATCTTATTTTTAAATTGCTTCCGCTGTGCATTATTACATTGTGTTGTTTGACTATTACGTTGCCAACCACGTCACGATACTCCCCCACCGGGCCCACCGATGACACGTGGAAATCGGGGTGTGAAAGGTTGGTATCAGAGCCAACTCTGAGTGAATTAAACACTAGCCTTTTTGTGTTTAATCTCAGTTACACAATTGCACATATCTAAACCTTCGAGTCTAGACTTATAACGTAGGACAAATTCCACCTTATTTGGTTTTGTTTTTGTCCTTTAAATTTTATATTTGTTATTGTTAGCTCATGCTTTATTGACAGGAATAACAAAGATGCCTCCGAGATTCTTGCGTACGCGAGGACGCGGAAAGGGGCCGGTAGCCGCCCCCAACGACCATGAAGCAGGACCGTCTAATACACGAGCTCCAGCTGCGACGGAAAGCGAGGACCCCCGCCGAAACAGGCGCAACCAGTTCGAACCAGCAAGGCGATCCGTTTCGCACAGTTCAACACCGCCAGTACAAAACGCATATGGACCGTACTCAGGAGACGAGTCTAACAACCCTCTGCCTTCATATATACCACTGCAGAGGTCGTTGTCCCATCATTCCTATGGGGACCCCACACCCATCTTTAGAGGCCAGTTTAATCCGGCCGATTACCTGCAAGAACCCGTGGGTTTCAACCCACTAGGGCCAGACGATCACTTCTCCGGTGATCAAGCTGACGACATGGACGAGGATACGGACCCCGTCATGCCTGCAAGTGGCACTCCGAACCACCCGATCGAGATCTCCGACGGGTCGTCTTTTCACGGATCACCCTATGGTGGTCCAGACAGTTTCCAAGCCCTGTTCGATCAACACCAGTGGTATTATACACCATCACACCACTCGTCGTCTCATGGGCAGCATCAGCAGTAGCAGTCTCAGCAGCAGCAGGAGCCACAGCCACAGCCGCATCATCAAGATTCATCCGAGGATCACCGATTTGTGGCAGTTACGCCACCACCTCCACTTCCACCAGTTCAATCGACACCTCCTCAACCGCCAAGGCGTAGGAGAACCGGTGCCCGTATGTCGGTGCGACCGGGGGGCTTCAATTTCAGTTCTCCCCGGCAGTCAAGTGCTAGTTACTACCCGCCATACCAGGAGGACCCACAAATGGGTGGACCCTCCAACCCTGCTGTACTACAACCACCGCCGATGGGATTTGACAACCCAATCCCGGCATATACGAGTGGCATGGGATACAACCCGTTTGAACCCCCAACGTATCACGACTATGGGTACGCGGAGGCTGATCCGTACATGTTAGCAGCGAACTACAACACCCAAGGACCCTATGGGGATCCATGGGGGGTGAGTTACCCGACTCAGGGATACGCGATACCTCCTAGACCCATCATCCGGGCTCAATCGCAGCCACCTAGATTCTCACCACCCGAACATGAAGAACTCCTGCAAAGGATAAATCAAGTTGAACGGGTAGTTCACGAGGACCGCCGGGAGAGGCAAACATTCTTCCAGGGATTAGTAGGATTGATCAAGGGGAAGAACAAGAAGGATCGTTGAATCCTTCCACAGTTATTTTCTCCTGTATTTACTGTTGAACCCCTGCGTGGGTGTATTTGGTATTTTGCTTTGAGCCCCTGCGTGGGCATGCTTGTTGTTTGAACCCCTACGTGGGTGTATTGTTAGTGTGAATCCCTGCGTGGACATGTGTGATATTTAGCCCCTGCGTGGGCATGTGTGTTATTTAACCCCTGCGTGGGTAAGTTGTAATTTGAAAGACCCATTTAGGGCAAGTGTGTAATGCTTTGAATAAATAAATGGAATGTTTGTTTTTATAAATTTCATGGTTGCCAATTGTGCATATATACTTTATAAATGAAATAAATAAATTAAAATCATTCCTTTTAAAAATTAATCTGCCTATGTAATTATTTAATTAAGGATCTTTAAGTGTGAAACCTAGCCTAGTGTCAAATATAAGACCGGGCCAAAATGGTAAGACCTGTTTAAAAGATTCAAATCCCTGTTAACATCTTAAAACATGTTAACATTCCTGGCAGAAGTGATTCGTTAAAATCACAGGTCATTTATATGTATAAGGATTCTTTAGAAGATTCCAAACCCAATTATATGATCTCTGAATCATGGGTTAAGATCATCAATTAAGATGATCATAATTTACCACACCTGGTAATACGATGCCTACGGGCCCAGCTCACTTCCATATGAGCCAAAAGACAGTGGTAGCTATGACTCCCTGTCTGATAAGGGTAATGAACTAGGTTCAAACCTTAAAAGTATTGATTCTTTGAAATCATAACTTATAATTTAAATTGTCCATGTGACTAAGCCTTATGTGCTAACATATATTGTTATTGTTTATATTTAGGATAAAATTTAATTGAAATCCTAAATTAATGCGATTAATAAGTTAACCAAATATGGTCTCTGTTTACCATGGTTAACGAGTTACCCTAAGGGGTAATTCCATAATTAACTCCCAAATAAAATATTGTCCTTGTTTTCTGTAACAGTTCAATACAAATGGCTAACTCTAATGAAGGCAATAGCCACCCAGCAGAGCCGAATGAGAACGCCCAGATTACGTTAACGGGTGCCGAGTTAAAAGCAATCATAGACGGCGCTGTTACTCAGGCTTTGGAAAGACAGTATGAGGAATACAGTGGTACTCGAAGTAGGACCCATCACATTCAAAGTCCAGGACACATTCTGAGGCTCATAACAAGCCTCCTCCCAAAAAGGATGGACCCAAGAAAGATGGTGATGACCGTCAGTCCACCAACCGTCAAAGTGTCCCATCTCAGCAATTAGTACTGCATCAAGGACCCCGTAACAAGGGTTGCACTTATAAGTACTTCGTGTCTTGTAAACCCAGGGATTTTACTGGGGAAAAAGGGGCCGTCGACTGTATGACTTGGCTGGACGAAATGGACACGGTGGTGGATATCAGCGGGTGCGCTGAAAGGGATATAGTTAAGTTTGTGTCACAGTCCTTCAAGGGTGAAGCATTGGCATGGTGGAGATCTCTGATGGAGGCCTCCGGAAAGATCCCGTTGTATAGCATGACGTGGGATCAATTCATTGCCCTGATCAAGGATAATTTATGCCCTCAACATGAGGTGGAGAAGATAGAATCTGACTTTCTATCGTTGGTGATGAAGAACCTCGACTGTCAAGCTTACCTGACAAGCTTCAATACGCTGTCCCGGTTGGTTCCCTACTTGGTAACCCCGGAGCCAAAAAGAATCGCTCGCTTTATTGGTGGTTTAGAACCCGAGATCAAGGCAAGCGTAAAAGCTTCCCGGCCAGCTACCTTCAGGTCTTTAACTGACATTTCCTTATCCCTCACTCTGGATGCGGTCCGGCAGAGATCGCAGAGGAATAAGGAGGCCGAGAAGAGGAAGCGTGAAGATGATGGTTCGCGAAGGTCGAACAAGAAACACCGTGGGAACGGTGATAACAAGAAGGGATCTGAATCGAGGAAGGATGGGCATAAGTCTGATGAGAAGCCCAGGTGTAAAATTTGCAAGAAGCAGCACTATGGAAAGTGCAGACTGGAGTCGAGCTCTCAGACTCAGTCAAAATCCTTTGCTTGTGGGATTTGCAAGTCCACGGACCATAAAACCCTGGATTGCAAAAAGATAAAAGACGCAACGTGTTATCGTTGCAATGAGAAGGGGCACATCAAGACCAACTGCCCGAAATACAACAAGAAGCCTGAGGAGGCTAAGAAGACTAATGCCAGAGTCTTCAGAATGGACGCGAAAGAAGCTGTGCAGGACGATAATGTCATAACAGGTACATTCCTTGTAAATGATGTCTTTGCAAGAGTACTTTTTGATTCAGGCGCAGATAAGTCTTTCGTAGATCATAAGTTCTGTAAATTGTTGAATTTACCTGTCAAAACCTTAAACGCAAATTATGAGGTAGAGTTAGCAGATGGTACCATAGAAACCGTCTCTACTGTGTTAGATGGATGTGTTATATCCATTAAGAACCATTCTTTTCCTCTGTCTCTACTTCCGTTTAAGTTAGCCGGTTTTGACATAGTTCTGGGTATGGACTGGTTATCTCATAACCAGGCCCAAATCGTCTGTAACATGAAGCAAGTAGTGATAAAGACTCCGTCTGGTGAGTCACTTACCATTCGGGGAGATACCCAGTATGGACTACCTGAGCACGTGACTATGCTCAAGGCTTCCAAGTGTTTGAAGAAGGGGTGTGTCATCTACATGGCACAGGTGATTATTGATGAGCCCAAACCGAAGTTAGAAGACATCCCTGTCATCTCTGAATACCCAGAAGTGTTTCCTGAAGATCTACCTGGTTTACCACCAGATAGACAAGTTGAATTTAGGATCGATATCATCCCAGGAGCAGCACCAGTTGCTAGAGCACCATACAGATTGGCACCCACAGAAATGAAGGAGTTGCGGACGCAGCTAGATGAATTGCTGGCTAAAGGTTTCATCAGACCTAGTTCATCTCCTTGGGGAGCGCCAATCCTGTTTGTAAAGAAGAAGGATGGGTCGATGCGTCTGTGCATCGACTATCGCGAGCTTAATAAAGTCACGATCAAGAATAGATATCCATTGCCCAGGATCGACGATTTGTTCGATCAGCTTCAAGGGGCAAGTTACTTCTCAAAGATTGATCTGAGGTCAGGCTACCATCAGTTGAAGGTTAAGGATGAAGACGTTCACAAGACTGCATTTAGGACTCGTTATGGTCACTACGAGTTCCTAGTGATGCCTTTTGGGCTCACTAATGCACCAGCCGCGTTCATGGATCTCATGAATCGCGTCTGCAAGCCTTACTTAGATAAATTTGTTATCGTCTTCATCGATGACATCCTTATTTATTCTAAGAATCAAGCTGACCACGAGAAACACCTTCGTTGTATTCTCAAACTCCTACGTCAGGAGAAGCTCTACGCCAAATTCTCTAAGTGTGAATTTTGGCTACGAGAAGTCCAATTTCTTGGACACGTGGTTAGTGAGCGTGGTATCCAGGTGGATCCCGCTAAAGTTGAAGCTGTTATGAATTGGCAAGAGCCAAAGACGCCTACGGAGATTCGTAGCTTCCTGGGATTGGCAGGATATTACAGGCGTTTCATTGAAAACTTTTCAAGGATTGCTGCACCCCTAACCTCCTTAACTAAGAAGAAGGTTAAGTTTGTTTGGGGCCCTAAGCAGCAAGAATCCTTTGATATTCTGAAGCAAAAGTTGAGCAAGCCCCGGTACTGACACTGCCAGATGGAATTGAAGACTTTGTGGTTTATTGTGATGCTTCGCACACTGGCATGGGGTGTGTGCTTATGCAGAAAGGCAAGGTGATTGCCTACGCATCAAGACAATTGAAAGTGCATGAAAAGAATTACACCACCCATGACTTGGAGCTGGGTGCCGTTGTATTCGCACTGAAGCTTTGGAGGCACTATCTTTATGGTGTCAAATGTGTGATTTATTCTGATCACAAGAGCCTCCAACATCTGTTTAATCAGAAGGAGTTAAACATGAGGCAACGCCGTTGGATGGAAACGTTGAATGATTATGATTGTGAAATCAAATACCATCCCGGCAAGGCGAATGTAGTCGCCGATGCCTTGAGTCGGAAGGAAAGGGTTAAGCCTATCCGAATTAACGCCAAGCGTATAGAGATAAAGAACAGTTTGATAGAAAGGGTGTTAGCTGCACAGAAGGAAGCTGTGTTGGAAGCTAACTATCCTAATGAAAAGTTAGGAGTAACTGAGGAGCAGTTAACTCTTAGCAAAGACGGAATCCTGCGATTAAATGGACGGATATGGGTTCCAATTTTTGGAGGACTTCGTGATGTCATCCTCCAAGAAGCCCATAGTTCCAAATACTCCGTTCATCCTGGAGCTGATAAGATGTACCAGGATTTGAAGGCAAACTATTGGTGGATAGGCTTGAAAAAGTCTGTAGCCGCCCATGTAGCAAAATGCTTGACATGTGCGCAAGTCAAAGCCGAGCATCAGAAACCGTCAGGTTTGCTACAACAGCCTGAACTTCCTACGTGGAAGTGGGAAATGGTAACTATGGATTTTATTACCAAGTTACCCAAGACGAGGAAAGGCAATGATACAATATGGGTTATAGTTGACAGACTGACTAAGTCAACTCATTTCTTACCCATCAAGGAGACTTATAGCTCCGACATGTTAGCCCAGTTATACGTTGATAAGATTGTAGCCTTACATGGCATACCTGTAGCTATTATCTCTGACCGGGATACTAGGTACACGTCACATTTTTGGAAGAGTTTCCAACAATCTTTGGGCACACGTTTGAATTTTAGTACGGCTTATCATCCTCAGACTGACGGTCAGAGTGAGCGTACTATTCAAACGTTGGAAGACATGCTACGCGCATGTGCGATCGATTTGGGAGGTAGCTGGGATAAGAACCTACCATTGATCGAATTCTCCTACAACAATAGCTACCACACCAGCATAAAGGTTGCGCCTTTTGAGGCACTATACGGTAGAAAGTGTAGATCGCCAGTTTGTTGGGCGGAAGTTGGAGAAGTCCAGTTATCAGGACCAGAGATCGTGTTCGAAACAACGGACAAGATTGTCCAGATTCGTAACAATCTCCAAGCTGCCCGGAATAGGCAGAAGATTTACGCGGATCCAAATCATAAGGATTTTCACTTCGAAGTAGGTGACAAAGTCCTACTTAAAGTGTCACCCTGGAAAGGAGTGATGCGGTTTGGTAAGAAAGGCAAACTAAGCCCGAGATATATAGGACCTTTCGAGGTTATCGAACGTGTCGGGTCAGTTGCCTATAAGTTGAACTTACCAGAAGAGCTCAGTGGAATTCACAATGTGTTCCACATCTGCAATCTAAAGAAGTGTTTCGCTGACGAATCACTGGTTATACCACATACAGATGTGCATATAGACGCGAGCTTAAAATTTGTTGAAAAACCTTTGTCGATTGAAGATCGACAGGTAAGGAAGCTTCGAAGGAAGCATATACCTTTTGTAAAGATCAAATGGGATGCCCGTAGAGGTCCCGAATTCACGTGGGAGGTTGAATCCACGATGAAAAAAAAGTACCCTTACTTGTTTCAGTAAATCTTGGGTCGAGATTTATTTTAAGGGGGTGAGGATGTAACACCTCGAAAATTTCGGGTTCAATAATAAAACGACACGTGTCATGTAAGACAAAACGCGTTGTAAACCCGGATTTAATAAAGATGTTTCGGTAGGATTTAAAGTGGCGTCATGTTAAATTGTTACCTCTGAACGACCTCAATTATAAATCCCAAGACCCGATATAATGTTACTACACATTTTATGCCCTCAATTCCGAGAATTATTGTAAATAAAGGAATTGCAAAAGCATGATAAGATCTCACGAAGAAAATGAATGATAAACCTTTGTTTTCGGGTCTTGTATATGCATTCAAATGAAACAAGCTCAATTGGTAGGGTATGAAACTATTCTAGGCACTTTATGGAGGTCCATAAGTGATAATTGAGGCCCCAAACTCGGAAAAGAAGGTTGCCCTTTCGAAACTTCAACAAACAACAACATGTTAGCTTCTGAGAAGGGGTAGCGCACCGCTACAAAGATAGTGTAACGGTGCGCTACCAAGTCACCAGCGACCAGAAAACAGGCTGTTGCCTGTTTTACGCATTTCTGACCCATTTGGCCGGTTTCTCTCACATGTGGACGACCCCTAGACACCCCTAGGCACTAGTAACAAGTGTTAATCAGTTGTGGAAGGATCCTAGACTTTGTTGTCAACTTGTTATGGTGAGTGCAACAAGTATAAAAGGCCTTCAATGTTACACATTTTCCTCACAACTTCTCCTGCACTCTTGGATTGATTCTGGAGCTCAAGCTTGCTTCCTTGTGATCATATCTCGTGCATAGGACTTCAGTAAGTATTCTAATCTTTCTCTAATTGCTTTTAGCTTAGTTAATTAGCTAAAAGTCAAACCGTCGTAATTACGGTTTGACTTCGAGATTAGTCAATAATGGCTCAGTCATATCTCGAATTAAAAGTAGTTATAGGTTGGTATTTATGTGGGTAATAAAACCTCAAAAGGGTTTCCCCTGATCACCATCCTAACCAGGTCAAATGTCGGGTCAAACGATTAATTAAAAAGTCAACATAATGCTTAAAATGTCATTTATGCACAATTAGCTATCTAGAACATATATAACCTGTTTGATCATTGTTATAACTTAGTAATAAGTGTAAGAACATGTCCAAACCTGTTCAACCCGACTATTTCCTGTTTAGACCCGGTTCGGAACCGAAAGTCGCATAGTTTGACTTTCACTTTGACTTTCAGTTCTGACCCGTTTAGGCATATTTTAGAAATGTCTCAGAGCTTTAATTGGACTAGGTTACATGTTAGAACAACCCTCTGTGATTATACACCTTGGTTCGTTAGTTATCCAATTAATATGCACGTTTCCGTTAATTGCTCATATGTTGACCGTTATGCCCTTATTACCTTAAAACGTGATTTATGAAAATGTAAAAGTGTAGAAACCTTTGTTACTGATATATAGACTTGTATGCAAAGTTAGACATCAGTTTGACTTGTAGATTAAGAGTTATGCTCATTATCGCAAAACTAATGCTTTATGTTAATAAAATGGCGTAATTAGCATATAGCCTAGTTAAGCATACTTTTTGGTATCAAATCTTTTACCCACTGATGTAATATATTATTTTGGGATTTTTAAAGATTTTTAATTAATTTTAGGCTGAGCATAACTCATAGTCGTAGGCTTAATTCGGTAATTGTCGGTTTTGCCCTTACGGGCCATAAAATGAGTTTTACATATCTAAACGACCCCAAACCTTTTGCCACTGATTAGTTATGATAAATAAATTATTTTAAGCCTTCTGGAAATATAAAAATATCAGATTTAAGTATCGAACCCGGTAATGGCCTTTAATCGCCTTATTTAGCGTTTTTAGCGCATAGTATGTTTTAAAATCATATTGGACATACCCGGGTTGATACCTACTGATATAAGAGGCAAATTATAATGTTTTAACAGTAAGCAAAGGTTGATAAACTCAGACTTCAGTTTTGAGCCTTTCGGCTTATGTGAAATTACCAAAATACCCCTACGGGGCCTAGTTTGGTTAAAAATGATAAGTTTCACATACATGCTTAAACCTACTGATGTAACTTAGCAAATTGAGTATATTTGCTGATTACATCAGACCTGTAACTCAGGTTGTCACTTAAACTCTTTTATAAACTTTGAAATGACCAAACTACCCCTACGGGGCCTAGTTTGTGTTTAAACACGTTTCGGGCATAACCAAAGACACCTTACTGATGTCACAACATATTTGAGACATAATTAACTTAGGAAACCTGTATATAGCTCTCATGACTACCCGTCACGCTTATTACGCGTACGGTTCGGTTTATGTAACAAGTTTACATAAATTAGCCGAAACGGGTCAAGCCTTAACGGTGTTATCTCAAAATCCAGAATGTGAATAATAAATCCATATTAGACAAGTCCTCAAACTTGTCAGGTCTGAATCACATTCTATCTGGTCTTCGCTTAATCGTGCGTTCGAACCGTATCTTGAAACTAGCCGGTCTAAGCTTAAGCTTAATAAAAGACCCGTTAGAATTCTAATAGGTTATATTAAACCTTCGTTCCAGATTAGGAGAAACAGTAAAAGCTACGTGCATTCTGCTTATTGTGATTTATACTTGCATCAGGTAAATACTTTTAACTTATTTTCCCTATACGGGCTTGGGTTACGGTACATAGCGTACCGCTTGATCGGGCATCAAATCTCCACGCTTAGTGGGTAGTTGAATCATTTGATCGGCTCGTTTTAAACAGTCTTGTTTACTTTACAGCCTTTGGGGGGTTAATGACCATGTCCCGGATATCCCTGGCATCATCTTACGAGATGGCCACGACCTGAGCACGGGGTGTAGGCGTACTCCCGTGTATAACTCATTGAAGTGGTGTGTTTATTGATCTTTAACCCGGACTAGATCCGGGCTACTGAACGCATAAGTAACATGTAATTCGTTCACAAGATTATAATATTAAATAATTCTCCCAAGTTAAATAAAATGATTTATGCCACGTGCATCCAAACAAATTTTCAATCACTTTCCAAAATGAGTCAGTTGAATGTATTTACCAGTGTAAACTGACGTATTTTCCCAAAAAGACTGAATGCAGGTACTAAACGAAATTTGGCTGGATTGTCTCCTAAGCATCAATAGAAGTCTCGCAAGCTTAGGATGCCAGAAGTCTGTTGAACCATAAATGTTATTTTGTTTCGATCCGTTCTGTGGATAAACACCGGATATTGTGACTTTGATTACAATAAATAAATTCGGTTGTATCTTATTTTTAAATTGCTTCCGCTGTGCATTATTACATTGTGTTGTTTGACTATTACGTTGCCAACCACGTCACGATACTCCCCCACCGGGCCCACCGGTGACACGTGGAAATCGGGGTGTGACAATAGCTTAATCACAACAAGCTATATGAAATAAAAACCTTGCAAGATCATTCATAGATTTAAGTTTTAAAACCAACGTAACATAACATTGTCTTAGGGACTACAACACCAAAACATAAAACATTGTTTTGAAAGACATAAACATCAACATGAATAAAACGCAGTTTAAGATTTGTGACTCGTCCAGGAAAAAGTCACATTTCCTAAACCGGGATGACCTCGGAACCCATATGCAGCGGGAAGACACAACATACCGCGCCAGATCTTTAATTCCCTGTCAGGATCTGAACCGTGTGAATAGTGTTGTGAGCTCCGAGTGTGTGACGGTGCGGAGGCCACAGACTCAAAGGAGTCTGGAGCGGGTGAGTGTGCAGGTGACTCCTCAGCTGGAGCATCTGCGAGTAACAAAAGACCACCGTCAGCTAGAAGGGCCTCGCCCTCAACATCGTCCTCCAGAGGCTCATCATCAAATAGATCGACGTCGTCGTCAACGTCGGCGTCGAGGAGCATATCGTAAGCAGGATAAACGGCCAAAGGTATGGGAGCAGGGACCTCTACGAGTGGTAGGTACCCAGCAAAAGGACCATCAGCGGGCTCATCGACAGCGTCGGGCAGCGCAAAGGGCTGAAAGTCGTCCTCGTCTGTGCTGGTAACATCTGATGTGTGGACCTCGTGCTCCGAAGACTCTAAGCCGTCTGATACTATGGGTCTAGGGCCCGTGGTGTCCGAATCACCTGTGCCGGGCGAGTCCATGGTGTCTGTAACACAAACACAAATATGTACAAATAATCAATCATACAATCAGATAAGCACATTAGTCACCAAGTAAGCAATCAAATAATTCTCCTAGTCCCACTAGCCTCCCAGCCTCTCAGACTGCTCTTCCTAGTCCTACTAGCCAAATTCTCCCAGCCTCTCAGACTGCTCTTCCTAGTCCCACTAGCCTATTCTCCCAGCCTCTTAGACTGCTCTCCCTAGTCCTACTAGGCAACTACCTCGGTTTCCTAAACTGAGCCTCGGTCCTCCAGACCGAGCCTCAGCCTCCCAGACTGAGCCTATAAATAATAAATAAATGTGCTCAACATTTGTTTGTAAAAAGTTTTGGATCTGGACTTGAGTGGTATGCAGTGTAAAAAAAATGTTTTCGTGAGAGCCCTAGTGATCATAGTCTAGACTCGAGAAGGAATCCTAGTTCGCTATGATCAGAGCTCTGATACCAAGCTGTCACACCCTGGCTTTGCGGAAGCGTGGTTAATTTGGTGTGACTTCTTAATACCATAGCTTAATCACAACAAGCTATATGAAATAAAAACCATGCAAGATCATCCATAGATTTAAGTTTTAAAACCAAAGTAACATAACATTGTCTTAGGGACTACAACACCAAAACATAAAACATTGTTTTGAAAGACATAAACATCAACATGAATAAAACGCAGTTTAAGATTTGTGACTCGTCCAGGAAAAAGTCACATTTCCTAAACCGGGATGACCTCGGAACCCATATGCAGCGGGAAGACACAACATACCGCGCCAGATCTTTAATTCCCTGAAATACATGTAAGTTGAAAAATCAACAATAATGTTGAGCGAGTTCATGTGTAAGTGAGTAAATAAACCTTTGTATGTATAAAAACCCTGGTATGTAGCAAATAAGGAAAAAGAGATCACCAATGGTTTGCAAGGCCATTGATATGTGTGAAGTGCAAGTAGGAAGACTCAAACCTAGCAGATTTATGCGTTGGGTACAAAGTCACCCCGAGGTCCGTTCTGTTTGGGCCTGGGGCTGGGCTCGCTACACCCAGATAGATCTACCGCTCCTGCCCCTCGGTCCTACCCTGAGGATTAATGGCCTCAAGTTTCCGCCTACCCTCTCACATGATCTGAATAATAATAACCCTCCTTACGCTAACCATACCATGTAAGAATTATTCGTAATCATAGTAACATGTATTTCACCCCCGCAGTTTAGAAAACTGAAAACAGTTAGAGAAAAGGGGGACATGAACTCACAGTGGTGCGTCTCTACCAAGTATATCTCCTGATCAAGCAGCTGTGCGACGACCTACACGTACTAAATCTATTAGACAGACGGCCGTGCCTTAGCTTAAGGTTTAAGTTTTTGGGAAATAGTTAGACAACTATTTCGTGTTTATATTTTTGTAAATACTTGGTAATTATTCTCCTTCCCAAGGATGGGGGATTTAATACATGCGTGTTCGTAAAATTCGAAATACATTATTAAGTCTCACTTAATATATTTTATTTCTTACTTCAAAATATAAATATTCTTCCCAAAATAATACTTTGACAAAAATACGCGCTCATAACTATTTTCTGAAATGCGTAAGTTACGTTTTAAAGATCAGGTGGTAATAATTATACCGTTGTAACTTATTATTAATTATGAAGGCGTATGCATTATTTCTGGAATCATTAGTACTTGGTAATATTATTTTTACTCTAAAAATAATATCCGTATATTTCACAAAATAATCATAAACATTTTACAAGTGATGCTATGAAAAACATATATTCTAAATATATATATTTCGGGTTTTATTTTGTGAAAATCCCACCTCCGACACTTTGTAAATAAAGTTATGGCGAAATTTACGTTTTGAAAACAAGTCAAAAAAAATATATTTACAACACTTGTAGTGAAAATATTTCCAAGTGTTAGGTTTTTAGAAAAATTTCGCCAGAGTTTCCCCTGTAACTGGAGGTGGCCACGCTTTCAAGCGTATCGTTTTCTTTTATTATTCAAATCAACAATTTCCTTATTCTCAATAACAACTTTCCAAAACATCAATTAGTCAAAATATATATATAAATCGCAAAAATTACATGAACTTGTGGTTTATCCAAAAATGCGTGATAAATCCCACTATTTTTAGTGGATCTTTGCAATAATCTACTTGGTTTCGTAAAAGCCTCGTTTTTAAAGAAATTCCATCTTTACAACTTCTTGTAAAATTTTACAAAACTAGTTCTTTGTCGAAACTTAGTGTTACACAAGTATTTACACACTTGTGTGTTTGCTAAAATCATTCTTGTTTATGAAAGATCCGTCTTTAAAAGTATGTTTTCTCTTGACACGTGGTCCTTTGAAAATACCGTTTGTAGATCCGTAGATCTACTAGTTTTAAACACTATTTCGTAAGTAAAGTCGATTTTACACAAGTTCATGTTTAGTGTGTGGTAGAGTTTCATCATTTAACCCTTTGTATACTTAAACAAACTCTATGCCATGATTCTTGATCATGACTAATCCGGGTTAGATGATGATCCGAGCTACCACATCATAGATCGGCACTAAATAATCACACAAAACAAATCTTACAAGATTTACACAACCCTTGTGCTATTAACCAACATTTTTAACATTTTAGTAAACTTTTAGCATGTCTTCTTGTATGTTCATAGATTTTAACCGACAAAGTTCTTTTTAACCACTTTAAAATAGATCGAGAGTGTGTTTAAAGCAACTTACTACTAGCTCGAGGCTAGGGAAGAAACTAGTCGAAGAATGAGTGGATAAAAGCAATAGGGTGAGGTCCTTCGCGTTCCGAATGCACCAAGCTTCTTTGTATGAGATCCTTAACACTTGTATACCCTTGGAACTTGCAAGATCAAAACCGAAAATGGATGGATGATATAGGGGATGTTCGGCCGAGAGCTTATAGAGAGGAGAGGGAGAGTTTTGTTGAGAGTTGAGTGATGGAAAGAATGATGTGTTTAGGCTTGAACTTATAGGCAATTTACTACATACTTAACCAATGGATCATATGCTTTCTTGATATGGGACCAAGATGATTAAATTAATCAACAAGTACAAGGGGTGTCCCCCTTGGGGACGGTTCGGTTAGAGAGGGGGGGGGGGGGGTCTTGGTTCAATCTCAACCATGTAGTTAGGACATTAGTTAAGTTAAGTTAAGTTAGTTTAGGGATTAACCCGGTTACTAGTGTGTTATGCATTACAGCGGGTGTCAGGGTATTCAGGGACCCTAACTAGCTCAGAAAAAGCTAGACAATGTAAATGGCAATATTTTTATGTTCCGGGTAAAGTCCGGTTGTTCGGTTGGATAGAGATCCGTTAAAGTGCTTAACAAAGCTTTAAAGTGTCGTTATTATTATTTTTAGTGACACAACTTATTCCCGACACTTTGGAAAGTGTCTAGTAACATTTTTCTCATGTTTTGGCACTTTATTAGGTAGCTTAATGCTGAATTTTTATTTAAAGTGCTGAATTTTGTACTTAAAGTACGTTTTAGGCACATCCGGTCACTGTAATCTCATTCCTAGTGACGCAGTTCTACAACTCTTATATCCCTACACTCACCACTAGTGTAGCAAACTATCTCAGGCTCTTACAGGCCTTAGAGGCAGTACCTGCCTGGTGCTAGTCATGACAGCACGTTTAATAGGTTATCCGTTCATTGTGCTACTGTGCTTTTGGTGCATCAAGGTTGTCACAAAGGTGCTGTAAGCAAAACATGGAGTGACAGCAAGTAAAGTATGATGCAAGTAAGTACATGTATCAGTATTCAAGTAGCAGTTTATCCACAAGTTCAAGTAAGCACAGTAATTAAGCAGTAATTAATTATTAATTAAGTCGTACGGATACCTGGTTTAGTGAGGGTTGTCACATTCTCCCCCCGTTAGAAAAATTTCGTCCCGAAATTTTAAGTTCTGCTTCTAGAAGCAGGGTTCTTCGGAAATAGGTGGGGGTATTTCTCTTTCATCCGGTCCTCACACTCCCAGGTGTATTCAGGACCATGTCTGGCATTCCAACGAACCTTGACGAGCTTGACACTGCTCCGGCGGGTCTTGTTTACTTTCCAATCCGTAACCTCAACAGGTTCTTCAACGAAATGGAGCGTGTCGTCAACATGAATCTCGTCGGTGGGAATGGCAACGGTATCTTGAGTTGGACTTTTCTTCAGGTTGGATACATGAAATGTATCGTGAACTCCATTCAGTTCAGCAGGTAGGTCCAGCTTGTATGCTACTAGTCCTATTCTTTCCAAAATTCTGAAAGGGCCAATGTAGCGCGGATTTAACTTCCCACGCTTTCCGAAGCGTGCCACACCCTTCCAGGGTGAAACTTTCAATAAAACCATATCTCCAACTTGGAACTCCAAATGTTTCCGGTTTGGATCTGCATAGGCTTTCTGTCTTTCGCGAGCTGCTTCGATGCGTTTTCGAATCTGCGCAATCTTGTCTGTCGTCTCTTGGATGATTTCGGGACCAACAAGCTGCCTATCACCTGCGTCAGCCCAGCATAGGGGTGATCGGCACTTGCGTCCGTAAAGAGCTTCGAATGGCGCGGCTCCAATACTGGTGTGGTAGCTGTTGTTGTATGAAAATTCGACCAGTGGCAAATGCTTATCCCAGCTACCGCCCAAATCCATAACACATGCTCTCAGCATATCTTCCAAGGTCTGAATAGTCCGCTCGCTTTGACCGTCGGTCTGAGGGTGAAATGCAGTGCTCAGATTTAATTGTGAGCCAAAAGCTTCTTGGAAGGATTGCCATATCCTTGACACAAACCTTCCGTCTCTATCAGAGATGATCGAGAGAGGCACTCCATGACGTGCGACGATCTCTCTCATGTATATTTCTGCCAGTTTGCTGGTGTTATCCTTCTCTTTGATAGGTAAGAAGTGCGCTGACTTCGTTAATCGGTCCACTATTACCCAGATAGTGTCATGGCCTCTTGGCGTTCTTGGCAACTTTGTAATAAAATCCATGGAGATTTGTTCCCATTTCCATTTGGGAATCTCAGGTTGTTGCAGAAGTCCTGAAGGCTTCTGGTATTCCGCTTTCACCTTAGCGCACGTTAGACACTTGCTCACATAAACAGCAACATCGCCCTTCATCCTAGGCCACCAATAGTAATCCTTGAGATCTTGGTACATCTTATCCGCTCCTGGATGTATAGAGTACCGCGATTTGTGAGCTTCATTAAAAACAACTTTCCTTAAACCACCAAAGAGAGGAACCCAAATCCTTTTCTCAAAACATAACGTTCCTTCCTTGTTTGGCACCAATAGCTTCTCCATCCCACGGAGATATTCTTCTTCAAGATTTCTTTCCTTAAGAGCTTCTTTCTGCGCGGCATGAATGCGTAAGGAAAGATCGGTTTGGATAATCATTTCTAAAACCCTAACCCTTATGGGCTTGATCCTCTCCTTTCGACTTAGGGCGTCGGCAACCACATTCGCCTTCCCTGGATGATACTTTATCTCGCAATCGTAATCATTTAACAACTCAACCCATCGTCTTTGTCTCATATTCAACTCCTTCTGGTTGAATATGTGTTGTAGGCTCTTATGATCTGTAAAAATTGTACATTTTGTACCATATAGGTAGTGTCTCCAGATCTTTAAAGCAAATATCACTGCGCCTAGCTCCAAATCGTGCGTGGTATAGTTCTTCTCATGTACCTTCAACTGACGTGATGCGTAAGCAATAACCTTCTGGCGTTGCATCAACACGCAACCCAATCCTTGACGCGAGGCGTCACAGTATACCACGAAATCGTCAGTACCTTCCGGTAGTGCTAGGATTGGCGCATTGCAGAGCTTATCCTTCAACAGCTGAAACGCTTCTTCCTGTTTGATTCCCCAATCAAACTTCTTAACTTTCTGGGTGAGGAGCGTCAATGGTTGAGCGATCTTCGAAAAATCCTCAATGAACCTTCGATAGTAGCCAGCCAAACCCAAGAATTGTCGAATCTCGGTTGGCGTCTTTGGCGTTTCCCAATTCTTGATCGCTTCGATCTTGGTTGGATCCACATGGATTCCATCTCCATTTACCACATGTCCAAGAAATTGGACTTCACGTAGCCAAAATTCACACTTAGAGAATTTGGCATACAACTGTTCTTTCTTCAGCAACTCCAAAATAGCTCTTAGATGCTGTTCGTGCTCAGCCTTTGTCCTCGAATAAATCAAGATGTCGTCGATAAACACAATCACGAACTTGTCCAAGTACGGCTTGCAAACTCTATTCATCAAATCCATAAAGACTGCAGGTGCGTTTGTCAATCCAAACGGCATAACAAGGAACTCGTAGTGTCCATAACGAGTTCTGAAGGCTGTCTTCGGGATACTCTCCTCTTGTATCCTTAACTGATGGTATCCAGATCGCAAATCGATCTTTGAGTAAAAGCTTGAACCTTGCAGTTGATCAAACAGATCATCAATTCTTGGCAAAGGATATCTATTCTTGATCGTCAGCTTGTTCAGCTCCCGGTAGTCTATGCACATTCGAAAACTACCGTCCTTCTTTTTGACAAACAGGACCGGAGCTCCCCAAGGCGAGAAGCTTGGTCGGATAAATCCCTTGTCTAACAACTCTTGAAGTTGTGTCGACAATTCTTGCATCTCAGACGGGGTAAGTCTATAAGGTGCCTTAGCCACAGGCGCGACGCCTAGGACTAAATCGATGTGAAACTCCACTTGCCTCTGAGGCGGCAATCCAGGCAAGTCCTCCGGGAAGACTTCCGGATACTCCCTCACGACAGGGATGTCTTCGATCTTCGGTTCTGCAACTTTCTTGTCTACAATGTGTGCCAGGAAGGCAGCACATCCCTTCTGTAAACACTTTCGCGCTTCGAGGCAGCTGATAATTCTTAACGGCGTATCGTGTTTTTCGCCATGAACCACAATCGTTTCTCCATCTTCGGTCGGGATACGAACGACCTTTTCGTGACAAACAATTTCTGCCTTGTTGCTTGATAACCAATCCATTCCTACTACTACGTCAAAGCTCCCCAGCTGGACTGGTAGTAGATCCAAAGTAAACTCACGTCCTCCCAACTCGATTGCACAACCTCTGATCACTTCATTGGCTTCTACTAACTTCCCATTAGCCAATTCGATTGAGTAGGGAATATCTAACTTACTAGCGGCTAAACCAAGCATATTCTTAAATTCTAATGATACGAAGCTATAGTCGGCACCAGTATCAAATAAAACGGATGCATAGCGTTGGTTTACAGGGAACATACCAGTAACGACATTGGGGTCCTGGCGCGCTTCCCTCGCTTCGATATGGAACACTCTTCCACGGGCTTGGTTCAACTCTGGGCAGTTCCTCTTAAAGTGCCCGATATCACCACAGTTAAAGCATCCAGGTCTTTGCCTGTTTCCACCTCCATTTCCAGCTTGGTTATTCCTTTGGTTATGATTCACAGCGCCTGCTTGATTCGCATTGTTGCCTCGATTCCCATTACATCCATTGTTTCCTTGTGGGCGATTTCCAATTCCACCCCGATTATTGTTTCTGTTTCCAAATCCTCCTTGGCCTCCCTGACCAACAGTGGCCCAACAAGAATCCTTCAAGTGGCCAGGTTTCCCACACGCTTCACATACCTTCAAACCACATCGGCCAGAATGGTGACGCTGGCAGGTGTTGCACTTGGGCTGGGTGCCCATATATCCCTTTCCTTTCTTTCCACCACCAGCTGTAACCTGAGCTGGCGCGTTTGGCTCTCCTTTCTTAACAACACCACTAATGCCTTGTTTAAAGTTCGAGAACTTTCGTTTGTTACCTCCAGATGACTCGACGTGAGTCTCTTTCTTCTTTGTCTCGATCTCATCGAACTTGTTCAGGCGGATAGCCTCCTCAGTGAGAGCTACACTCAAATCGATCGCCTCAGTAATTGTTGCAGGCTTGGAGGAGGTCACCATGCTTATGATTTGAGGAGCTAATCCTCAAATGAAGCGTTTAATCCGCTTGAATTCTGGAGTGACCATATAGGGTACCACATGCGACAGGTCGTGAAACCTCTGAACATATTCCGCGATCTTCGGACCTTCCATCTTCAAATGCCAGAACTCAGTTTCCAATCTTTGGATTTCAGTGCGAGAACAATACTTTTTGCGCATTAGTTCCTTCAGTTCGGTCCATGTTAGTGCGTAGGCAGCAGCTTCACCAAGTGTCTGTACTTGCAAATTCCACCAAGATAGGGCTCCATCCAGAAATAGCCCAGAAATGTAGGTGACTTGCTGGTCCGGTGCACATTTGCTCATGCGGAGAACAGATTCAGTCTTCTCGGCCCAACGAACAAAAGCGACAGCACCTCTGGTGCCATCAAAGTTGACAGGCTTGCAATCTAGAAACTGCTTGTAGGTGCACCCTGCACATACGTTACAACATATGAATGACATTAGCATCCTTGCTAGAGATATCCAATTAGATCATGGTATGTCTTAATGACTTAGTATTACCATGAGGTGGATTGTTGTTGCCATTGTTGTTTGAGCTGCTTCCGCTGGGTCCTCCTTGCGAGGCAGCGTATTGCGCGATGGCAGCAGCGATGACTTGTTGAAGTTCTGCCTCGTTGGTAGGCATCGGCGTTTGACGTCTAGGCGGCATCTTCTAAAAGATGAGTTCACGTCGGTCAGGCCAAAATAAAGCGTACGTATATAATGATAGTAATAGTACATAACATCTCATGTTATAATCATATCAATCGCACAACATCCCATGTTATAAAACATAAATAATCAATCAAAACATCACATATGATGAGAATACTGCGATTGTATTGCCAAACTCGAGACCACATGGTAGAGTGTATAAGTACATAATAGTGTCACACATCATCATCGACTAAGGGCTACATCACCCCAGTCCAAAAGAATATCAAATCAGTGTCAATACATCCCATATACATGATCAACAAAAGTCAGAATCAGAATGCAGTCTCCAAAAATGCTGTGTGGTCAGAGCAATCGCCGTCTTCTCACCAACGTCTACCCATGCTGTACTAAAGATGCCCTAAACTGATGGTGGTGGAGGAGGGGGAAAATGGGTGTAGAACAAACGTCGCAAATGGAGCCAGTCCTCCTCCATGGCTCTCTGGGTACGCAACCAAGAAGCAACCTGCTGCTCAAGTGCCAAAAGGCGTGCAGCATAGTCAGGTAACAATGGTCGAGGGTGCTGCGAAGAAGCAGGGTGGGTCTGACCCTGACACTGGCACGGCGGTGGCTGAGCTCTCTCAAGCTCCTGAATACGCTGTGTGAGTGCCTCCTGCTGGACAACAAACGACATCAGAACGTCCTCAATAGAATACCCCATATGGAAAGATTGGTAGGGGTCGGTCGGTGGCATAACAGAAGGTGACGTCCAGAGAAACGGCTCACTGGCTGGATCAAAAGGTGGCACAAAGAATGGTGGTGCAGGGGGAATAGCAGATGAAGTCTGTGGCATAACATGAATATATGTCGGCACATGTCCAAAGGGACGAGCCGAGGAACCCTCTCCAGGTCGAGCTGGAGGTGTGTACTGTGCAAATGAAAAAGAGAAATCAACGTGACGTGCATCGGTGGTATGAGGAGGAATAGGTGGAAGCTCATCATCCACAGGAATCCACCCATGCTGGGCGTGCTCATCTCGTGGGTCAATCTGTGCCTCAAAAAGTGCTCGATCAAACAGTACAGGCATAGGGTCAAGGTGGGGTGCAACAAGAGGGTCAGCAGGTATATCAGCGATAAGTGGGGGATCAACATGATCAGCAGCAATAACATGGTCACCCTCCAGTAGTGGTGCATCAGCAGGGTGATCATCAATGGGTGGGTCAGCAATCACAGGATCAATAGGTATGCCAGCATGAGCAGGGTCATGCTCAAGCACTGGGTCAGGAGCAGCTACTGGCTCGAGGGCCATGGCAGACTCGGGATCAACGAACTCCATACCAAGATCTGCATGATCAGCGAATGCAGGGTCAACTGGGTCTACTGGGTCAACCATAGGCTGATCCAAGTGGATGAACTCTATCTCCCGGTCCGGGTCAAATCCAGGGGGAAAAACAGGGTCTGAATCCTCATCGAAGTCGTGATCGAAGGCAAATCTAGGAGCAGAGGCAGCAGATGATGCCCTGTCAGGATCTGAACCGTGTGAATAGTGTTGTGCGCTCCGAGTGTGTGACGGTGCGGAGGCCACAGACTCGAAGGAGTCTGGAGCGGGTGAGTGTGCAGGTGACTCCTCAGCTGGAGCATCTGCGAGTAACAAAAGACCACCGTCAGCTAGAAGGGCCTCGCCCTCAACATCGTCCTCCAGAGGCTCATCATCAAATAGATCGACGTCGTCGTCAACGTCGGCGTCGAGGAGCATATCGTAAGCAGGATAAACGGCCAAAGGTATGGGAGCAGGGACCTCTACGAGTGGTAGGTACCCAGCAAAAGGACCATCAGCGGGCTCATCGACAACGTCGGGCAGCGCAAAGGGCTGAAAGTCGTCCTCGTCTGTGCTGGTAACATCTGATGTGTGGACCTCGTGCTCCGAAGACTCTAAGTCGTCTGATACTATGGGTCTAGGGCCCGTGGTGTCCGAATCACCTGTGCCGGGCGAGTCCATGGTGTCTGTAACACAAACACAAATATGTACAAATAATCAATCATACAATCAGATAAGCACATTAGTCACCAAGTAAGCAATCAAATAATTCTCCTAGTCCCACTAGCCTCCCAGCCTCTCAGACTGCTCTTCCTAGTCCTACTAGCCAAATTCTCCCAGCCTCTCAGACTGCTCTTCCTAGTCCCACTAGCCTTTTCTCCCAGCCTCTTAGACTGCTCTCCCTAGTCCTACTAGGCAACTACCTCGGTTTCCTAAACCGAGCCTCGGTCCTCCAGACCGAGCCTCAGCCTCCCAGACTGAGCCTATAAATAATAAATAAATGTGCTCAACATTTGTTTGTAAAAAGTTTTGGATCTGGACTTGAGTGGTATGCAGTGTAAAAAAAATGTTTTCGTGAGAGCCCTAGTGATCATAGTCTAGACTCGAGAAGGAATCCTAGTTCGCTATGATCAGAGCTCTGATACCAAGCTGTCACACCCTGGCTTTGCGGAAGCATGGTTAATTTGGTGTGACTTCTTAATACCATAGCTTAATCACAACAAGCTATATGAAATAAAAACCATGCAAGATCATCCATAGATTTAAGTTTTAAAACCAAAGTAACATAACATTGTCTTAGGGACTACAACACCAAAACATAAAACATTGTTTTGAAAGACATAAACATCAACATGAATAAAACGCAGTTTAAGATTTGTGACTCGTCCAGGAAAAAGTCACATTTCCTAAACCGGGATGACCTCGGAACCCATATGCAGCGGGAAGACACAACATACCGCGCCAGATCTTTAATTCCCTGAAATACATGTAAGTTGAAAAATCAACAATAATGTTGAGCGAGTTCATGTGTAAGTGAGTAAATAAACCTTTGTATGTATAAAAACCCTGGTATGTAGCAAATAAGGAAAAAGAGATCACCAATGGTTTGCAAGGCCATTGATATGTGTGAAGTGCAAGTAGGAAGACTCAAACCTAGCAGATTTATGCGTTGGGTACAAAGTCACCCCGAGGTCCGTTCTGTTTGGGCCTGGGGCTGGGCTCGCTACACCCAGATAGATCTACCGCTCCTGCCCCTCGGTCCTACCCTGAGGATTAATGGCCTCAAGTTTCCGCCTACCCACTCACATGATCTGAATAATAATAACCCTCCTTACGCTAACCATACCATGTAAGAATTATTCGTAATCATAGTAACATGTATTTCACCCCCGCAGTTTAGAAAACTGAAAACAGTTAGAGAAAAGGGGGACATGAACTCACAGTGGTGCGTCTCTACCAAGTATATCTCCTGATCAAGCAGCTGTGCGACGACCTACACGTACTAAATCTATTAGACGGACGGCCGTGCCTTAGCTTAAGGTTTAAGTTTTTGGGAAATAGTTAGACAACTATTTCGTGTTTATATTTTTGTAAATACTTGGTAATTATTCCCCTTCCCAAGGATGGGGGATTTAATACATGCGTGTTCGTAAAATTCGAAATACATTATTAAGTCTCACTTAATATATTTTATTTCTTACTTCAAAATATAAATATTCTTCCCAAAATAATACTTTGACAAAAATACGCGCTCATAACTATTTTCTGAAATGCGTAAGTTACGTTTTAAAGATCAGGTGGTAATAATTATACCGTTGTAACTTATTATTAATTATGAAGGCGTATGCATTATCTCTGGAATCATTAGTACTTGGTAATATTATTTTTACTCTAAAAATAATATCCGTATATTTCACAAAATAATCATAAACATTTTACAAGTGATGCTATGAAAAACATATATTCTAAATATATATATTTCGGGTTTTATTTTGTGAAAATCCCACCTCCGACACTTTGTAAATAAAGTTATGGCGAAATTTACGTTTTGAAAACAAGTCAAAAAAAATATATTTACAACACTTGTAGTGAAAATATTTCCAAGTGTTAGGTTTTTAGAAAAATTTCGCCAGAGTTTCCCCTGTAACTGGAGGTGGCCACGTTTTCAAGCGTATCGTTTTCTTTTATTATTCAAATCAACAATTTCCTTATTCTCAATAACAACTTTCCAAAACATCAATTAGTCAAAATATATATATAAATCGCAAAAATTACATGAACTTGTGGTTTATCCAAAAATGCGTGATAAATCCCACTATTTTTAGTGGATCTTTGCAATAATCTACTTGGTTTCGTAAAAGCCTCGTTTTTAAAGAAATTCCATCTTTACAACTTCTTGTAAAATTTTACAAAACTAGTTCTTTGTCGAAACTTAGTGTTACACAAGTATTTACACACTTGTGTGTTTGCTAAAATCATTCTTGTTTATGAAAGATCCGTCTTTAAAAGTATGTTTTCTCTTGACACGTGGTCCTTTGAAAATACCGTTTGTAGATCCGTAGATCTACTAGTTTTAAACACTATTTCGTAAGTAAAGTCGATTTTACACAAGTTCATGTTTAGTGTGTGGTAGAGTTTCATCATTTAACCCTTTGTATACTTAAACAAACTCTATGCCATGATTCTTGATCATGACTAATCCGGGTTAGATGATGATCCGAGCTACCACATCATAGATCGGCACTAAATAATCACACAAAACAAATCTTACAAGATTTACACAACCCTTGTGCTATTAACCAACATTTTTAACATTTTAGTAAACTTTTAGCATGTCTTCTTGTATGTTCATAGATTTTAACCGACAAAGTTCTTTTTAACCACTTTAAAATAGATCGAGAGTGTGTTTAAAGCAACTTACTACTAGCTCGAGGCTAGGGAAGAAACTAGTCGAAGAATGAGTGGATAAAAGCAATAGGGTGAGGTCCTTCGCGTTCCGAATGCACCAAGCTTCTTTGTATGAGATCCTTAACACTTGTATACCCTTGGAACTTGCAAGATCAAAACCGAAAATGGATGGATGATATAGGGGATGTTCGGCCGAGAGCTTATAGAGAGGAGAGGGAGAGTTTTGTTGAGAGTTGAGTGATGGAAAGAATGATGTGTTTAGGCTTGAACTTATAGGCAATTTACTACATACTTAACCAATGGATCATATGCTTTCTTGATATGGGACCAAGATGATTAAATTAATCAACAAGTATAAGGGGTGTCCCCCTTGGGGACGGTTCGGTTAGAGAGGGGGGGGGGGGTCTTGGTTCAATCTCAACCATGTAGTTAGGACATTAGTTAAGTTAAGTTAAGTTAGTTTAGGGATTAACCCGGTTACTAGTGTGTTATGCATTACAGCGGGTGTCAGGGTATTCAGGGACCCTAACTAGCTCAGAAAAAGCTAGACAATGTAAATGGCAATATTTTTATGTTCCGGGTAAAGTCCGGTTGTTCGGTTGGATAGAGATCCGTTAAAGTTCTTAACAAAGCTTTAAAGTGTCGTTATTATTATTTTTAGTGACACAACTTATTCCCGACACTTTGGAAAGTGTCTAGTAACATTTTTCTCATGTTTTGGCACTTTATTAGGTAGCTTAATGCTGAATTTTTATTTAAAGTGCTGAATTTTGTACTTAAAGTACGTTTTAGGCACATCCGGTCACTATAATCTCATTCCTAGTGACGCAGTTCTACAACTCTTATATCCCTACACTCACCACTAGTGTAGCAAACTATCTCAGGCTCTTACAGGCCTTAGAGGCAGTACCTGCCTGGTGCTAGTTATGACAGCACGTTTAATAGGTTATCCGTTCATTGTGCTACTGTGCTTTTGGTGCATCAAGGTTGTCACAAAGGTGCTGTAAGCAAAACATGGAGTGACAGCAAGTAAAGTATGATGCAAGTAAGTACATGTATCAGTATTCAAGTAGCAGTTTATCCACAAGTTCAAGTAAGCACAGTAATTAAGCAGTAATTAATTATTAATTAAGTCGTACGGATACCTGGTTTAGTGAGGGTTGTCACACTGTTCAGGCTATAAATAGGGGTGCTTGGCTTATTTGCAAACCATCCCTTGGCACACCACCTCTCTCACACTTCACCCACACTCCCCCACCACCACAACACCATCATACACCACCATTATCCATCATAGAGTGTGTGAGTCGTCTCGGGATCCAAGATTGATCGTAAGAGTTCTTGACAATCAAAGGCCATGTTTGCCTAAGTCTCTTACATCACTTGGTGAAGACAGGTGTCTAGTGTAATACTTTTTATTTTGAGTAAATTTCTGTTTTCGTCCCTGAGGTTTGTCCATTTTAACTAGTTTAGTCCAAAAATCTAATTTATAACAAAACCATCCCTAAGGTTTGCATTTCTTAACGTTTTTCATCCCTAAAGTTTGCATTTCTTAACGCTTTTCATCCCTAAGAATTAAATGAAAAAGCACCCTTAGGGATGAAAAGCGTTAAGAAATGCAAACTTCAGGGCTGGATTTGTTATAAATTAGATTTTTGGACTAAACTAGTTAAAATTGACAAACCTCAGGGACGAAAACAGAAATTTACTCTTTTATTTTTAATCTTTTCGCACTTTTTATTTGGTTATGTATTAATGACTTTAATAACTAGTTTCTTATGTTGAAGGTGATTCTTCCTTATCATATGTCCGTGGTGTCTTGGCATTATTTTACTGTCAATATAAAATAAAAGATTTTCACCATTCATATCTCCACGGTCTATATGGAGGTATGTTGGCTACCTGGTCGGGGGTTAGGGGAACGGTTTGGTAAGAGTCTTGCCTTGTTCAGTGTATAGATCCTGCAAGGACCTGGGTCAAATTTAGTAGGACCTCCTTCAATACCCACCGGTATTGGATGGCGGGGGTCCAAACTCTTTGATCCCCTAATATGTAAGCTACTATTAAAACTTTAACCCGGCTACTTAGGACTGTATCCCTGCTGACTCAGACTACTTAGCCGAGGGTAACGTCACCTTCAAAAGAGGGGCCTACCACATTATGCATTAATAACTTAATTAATTATCTTTCAATAATCCGACCCTTTAGGATTGTATCCTTGCTGACTCAAACTACTGGGTTGAGGGTAACGTCACCTTCAAAAGAGGGGCCTACTACAATAACTAAGATAATCTCTTAAAAAGTTCAAAAGTGCGGAAATAATCAAAGGTTACACTACACACGAGTCGGATCCAAGTGATTAATCTTGTCTATCTGTTTTTATTTTATTTTATTTTTCAGCACTTTAGTTAGTTTTATTTTTCTTGTTTAAAAACCTTTTTCTAACTTTTGATTTGATTAGACGTTGAGGATAAACCGGTATTAAAAGCTCTTGTGTCCTTGGACGACCTCGGTATCTTACCAACACTATACTACGCTCGCGATGGGTGCACTTGCCCATATGTGTGTTTAGTGTTAGTAAATATCGTGTTTTATAAATTTAAAACTTGACTAAAAAGTGTAAAAGGGCTTAAATTATACATTAAAAACTATACACAATTACGCACATCAGTAAACGCGTGTTTCGTAAACCCGGAGGAGGGTTAAAATCTGTAAGGAATTGATCCTTACCATAAAAATGTGGATAGTATAGCCAAGTATGATAACAGGTCGAATAATCGCATGAATAAATTGTGAGCCGATGGCATAAGATGAAAATGTCATTATTCCGGGTTGCGGATTTTGAGTCTAGAATGTGGCGATTAATTTACGATCACGTAGAAACAAACTTGAGGTTAAACGGATAAGTATACAAAAAGTTATGGAAGTTTTCGTGTTAAAGGGTAAAACAAGAAAGACATGATACAGCAGACCTGTACCGTAACTTACGACCGACTGCCGTAGGCTACGGTAGCAAAGAAAACTTCAGCAGATTATAGCCGTAACCTACGACTGAGTGCCGTAGGCTACGGCAGGGCTTAACTGCCCATTTTCAAGACAGTGTACCGTAAGCTACGGTACTCCTACCGTAGCTTATGTCGGGTATCTCCGCCAAATTTCTTATTTTGTTTATTTGGGTTATTTGAGTTATTAAATTACATTTTTAACAATTTATAACGTTTAATATGTTTAATGATTCTTAGGTCATGCTACCAGGAAACGGATGGGATCAAGCTAAAGATGAACCGAACACGTCTGAAAGTTATGTTTCCGCGTTTGTTCTTTTGAACATCAAATCTAACTATGATAGTATGCTGAAACTTTTGGAAACCTTATGAAGTATTTAAGAGACTCTAAGTCATGTAATGATGTGATATAAAGTTTTTATTAAACTTCAACTTTTAAATGGATGTTATTTGCATTACTTTTATATAAATGCAAATATTTTACTAAATTCTCCTTTAGTTAAGTACGGGTCTTACATGCCACTTCTCCTTTCACGTCCACACACCACAATGGATGGTCTAAAAACCATTTGTACTCATCCTCCAATGAAAATGACACACACATATACGTGTGTACTATGAGGGTTCTAGGCAAGACACGGTTGTTTTACGATAGCATTATGAACAAAACAAATTATTAATTTTATAAGTCTTAAACAATTTTAAAGGATGTTGGATTTAAATAACCTTAATTTTCACCAATTGGTCGGTAGAGCTCTCAACTTTCGATTTGTATCACACCACTCCTAACTTTTAACTTATTGGCCGATAGCACTCTCAAACTAACTGAACCCTAACCCAATTATTTTTTTTGCTGATGTGGCACTTGTGTGTTAACGTGGCGGCTGACTTGGCAGCTAACATGGCGTCTGGCTTAGCTTTTTGATGACGTGGCACTAGTTTGGTGACGTGGCAGCTGAAGTCAATAAACTGGGTTAGTGTTGGGTTAGTTTGGGAATCCTATCGGCCAATAAGTTGAAAGTTAGGAGTGGTGTGGTAAAAATTAAAAGTTGGGAGTGCTATCAGCCAATTGGTGAAAGTTAAAGTTATTTAAATCCAATATCCCAATTTTAAATTATAAGAAAGTGTTTAAAACTTGCATATGTAAGTATACTAAGACAATGTTTATACATATGCACGACCTACACATGCACATACACATTTAAAAATGAGTAAAAAACATATGAACAGGCTAATTTAATGTTTTCTATGTACATAACATATATATGTGTAAGAAATAGAGTTAAGAAAAATATGAACTATTGATAAAAGAGTTATATGATTTAAGCTTGTTTTTCCTTTTTTCACAGTAATTTATTATTTTGATATATATATATATATAGAGAGAGAGAGAGAGAGAGGTAAACCTTAAATCATGAAATGGACCAATGAGGCATTTGGGTCCCAGTTGGCCTTCAAAACTGAAACACATAGAAGTTGTCTAACTTGAATAAATTCATGCATGCTTCTCTCCTCTTTCCTTTCATCAATATTATTATTGTCAAACAAGACATGTTATCTCCCATTGATATTGGGCTCTTCTAGTACAAACACTACATGACACCATGTGCGTGTCACGTGTCATTTTCTAAGATTAATAAAAGAATTTTGTTTTTTCATGGCATCCCATCATTTCTGAACTAACGTGGTTTGAGTCGTTTTACTAGTTTAGTCTAAGGTAGTGTTTGGTATACAGGAATGAGAGGTGGAATGGAATGGATGATTACGAGGGAATGAAGAAAATCAGAGGCGCAGCTTTCAAGGGGCCGGAGGGGGCGCCCGACCCCCCGAACTTTTCGCTCGGTAGTGTTATGTATGTACGTTTCGTATAGAATTTTTTATGTATATACGTTTTCGACTCCCCGGTTTTATAAAAAAAAAAATTTACTTATATAGAATTTTTAGGTCCAGTGACTTCCGATCCCCCGGTGAAAATTTTCAAGCTTCGCCACTGAAGAAAATGATGTTTGATTGATCAATAAAATGGAATCACTCATTCCAAAAGGCATTCCATTCCCTCAAAATCATTCATCCCCCCCCCCCCCCATGTTTTTTTTTCATTCCATCCTCTCTTGCACCATTCATAACACCACAACCCACCACCTTCGCCACAACCCACCACCACCACCCACCATCGCCGCCACCCGCCACCACCCACCACCGACGCCATCGCCGCCACCCGCCACCACCTCCCCCGACAGCCACCGTCGCCGCCGCCACCCATTCGTCACCGTTATCAACCACAGCCGCGACCAACCGCCAACGCCACTTGCCGCTGTCGCCCACCACCACCCATCGCCGCCGCCGACATCCACCACCGCCACCTATAACCACCCACAATCACTACCACCGACCACCACCTCCACTCACCGCTGACTTTATTACTCCGTTTTTCTTGCCTACCGAACAATACACAGTGATAATCCATTCCATTCACACATGGTAACCAAACAAGACATGGAATGATAATGATCCATTGCATTCCCACGTCCATTCCATTACCTCGTCCATTCCATTCCTTCGTCCATTCCATTACCCCATACCAAACAGACCCTAAAGGTTTTATTTTTCGTCTGTAGGTCCAAAAAGGTTTTACTGTTGCCATTTTAGTCCACTAGGTTAATTTCATCCATTTTTTCTGTTAACGAGAAGGGCAATTCGGTCATTTTATATGGCCGAATTGCCCTTCTAGTTAACAGAATTACATATAAAATGACTGAATTGCCCTTCTCGTTAATAGAATAATGGATGAAGTTAACCAAGTGGATTAAAATGGCAACGGGGAAACCTTTTTGGACCTACAGGCGAAAAATAAAACTTTTGGATTAAACTGACAAAATAGCCCAAACCACAAGGACTAAAATGACATTTAACTCTAAGATTTATAAAGAAGTTTGTTTTTTCATGGCATAGGGCTGTTCATGAGCCGAGCCAGGGTAAGCTTGGGCTCGGATTTGAAACCGAGCTGAAAATCTAAGCTCGGACTCGGCTTGGTTTTAAACCGAGCTGGCTCGGCTCGGCTTGGCTTGGCTCGATTTTATAAAGAAAAATATAATATATAACTATCCAAATTCAGTAGCCTAAAATATTATTCAATACTTCAAAAAAACATATTCAAAATAAGTTTATCCTAATACATTATAAGTTAAATCATGTTTAACAACAAAAAATAAGTTTCATAATTTCAATGAAATACAATATTAGTTCATTAGCAAGGTAATTAAGATTCAAATATGCCATGAATATCAAATTATAAGCCTAAATATATATAAATAATAACAAGTTTTTTAGTAATATATTATAATGTATATAAAAATAAATATATTATGAAGAAAATAATAAAGCCGAGCTGAGCTACCAAGCGAGCCAAACCGAGCCAACTCGGCTCGTTACGAGCCGAGCCGGCTCACTTTCTAACCGAGCCGAGCTGGCTTGGTTCACTTTCAAACCGAGCCATATCGAGCGAGCTTTTTCCGAACTAAATCCGAGCGAGCTCCGAGCTGCGAGCTTTTTGGACAGCCCTAATGGCATGCCATCATTTCGTAAGCATTTACTGTTAACTTACAGCATTTCAATCATGTTTATTAAGTTGTTAAGTCTACGGGTCGAGTTTCGTCAAGTAGGGTTAATCACTCTTTTCCTCGATCGATAGCCGGGTCGTCCTCTAATTCGTCTCCAGCACAATGAAAACACACAGTGACTCGTAACAAGGAGAATGGAGTGGGGTTGCTCCTTGTTACCACCCTCCGGCGTGAGAATAAGTATTTGCTTGGGAGCAAGATAAGTATTTAAGTAGTAATTGTGAGAGAGCAGATTAGCGTTACCTCAAACCTGGTTCGAGATGGGTATTTATAGCCGAAGAGTGAAGGAGAAGGGCCAAAGGGCCGCTTGATGGGCCTAGGGCCCGACTGACAATCTTGCAGCTTTTTGTAGATGTGACAGTTGTGCGGGTCACGAGAGTTTTGGGCGCACGCGGAGATGTTGTCGTGTGTCCTGCTGCATCGGTTGTATGAAGGAACACCCGTCACGTGGCCTGCAGTCTGTTCACCAGCTTTATGCATGTGGGCTGGGCAGCTGCGCATTGGGCGGTCAGCTGACCGCTGCTGTCAGTGCCCGAGCATACCACTTGCTAGTTTGGTCACGGAAGTCAAAGTGACGGTTCCACTTGTATAACAATAGGATACGGTTTTGCACCGCATCGCTATGCGCGGTAAACTGAGCACAAACCAAACATTTCTATTGCCACTCTGCGCGCGCCAGTGTAGGACCGCAGCCTGGAAATGTGTTTGACAGAAAGTGAATGTAGTGAGCTACTATCATTATTGGTAGTAATTACCGCATCTCTTGTATGTTGACAAAAACAGCTCATCTCTCCCCAAGAGGGAAAGCAAACCGGGTTCGTGCGTGCCTGCACGAACGGAGGTGAATCCTGTCAGTAGGGGCAATGAGCCGGGTGATGGTCACTCGCGCCCAAACCTGGTACGAGAATTAGGACCATACCCCTTCAGAGCTTTTGGTTTTTCATACTGTCAAAAAGTTGAAGAATGGTTTTTTCCTCTTGTTAAAGAGTTCAAGAATGAAAAAGTAACATTCCTTTAACAAAGACAAATCTTGCATACTTAAATCTATTAAAGATTTCCTCAAAGAGAGCTTCATATAGGAGATCAAATCCTTCTTTTACTCCATCTTTACACTATACATATTAATATATTGTCTACCAATACCCAAAATATCCTCTATCTCAGTTAGATATGTTAGTTTATTAATCAACCACCTTCTTTCACCACCTTCTTCCTGACTTTGACCTTGACTTTGACTTCATTAGACCTTATTGGCTTGGATTAACACTCTCCTTAACTCATCAGCAATACCCTTCAAAAGTACCGGTTTTTGGATAAGTCCATTCATCCCAATTTGCATGCATCGTTCCCACAGATCTTCATCGGCACTAGCCGTTGAAGCAATAATCAACGGCCAGTTTTGGCTTCTAAACTTTCTTAACCTCGACGCAACTTCAAACCCGTCTAGATCGGGCATGTGTAGATCCAATATCAAGATTTGGTAAGCGGATACGGGTGGATTGAGAGCCGTGAGACAGTCGTAACCCGAGGTTACGGTCGTAACCACACAGCCTAATTTCTCGAGCAGCTTACGGGTTACCGCACGATTTGTATCGTCTTCGTCGGCTAGAAGAACTTGAAGGCCTCTAAACATTGAGTTTGATTGCGGGTTGTGATCGGATGATTCGCTGGTTTCGGATAATCCGATCATGATTGATGGCCGAAGCTGAAACGCGAGAACGAGGGACATGCTTTGATCGAATTCTACGGGATTCGGGACTACCCATATGTTCCCTTGCATCATCTGCCCAAAAACCAACATTTATTTCAAATCAAATTAGCCAAAAACATTAACAATAAAACAGATTATTAGTAATAGTATCAAATACAATGATTAGAGGTGGCTACATTTGAAAACAGATTTGGTTGACCCGAAACATTTCTTGACCAAAAGTTCTATTGTTCTTTATAAATGATTAAAAAAAATATAAAGAGTAAAATGTCATTTTCGTCTCTGAGGTTTGGCCAGTTTGCGACTTTCGTCCAAATGTTTTTTTTTTTCCGCATCTGGATCCAAAAGGTTTGAAATCTTGCTGCTTTCATCCGGCTTGTTAACTCCATCCATTTTTTTCCGTTAAGTCAGGGGTAATTTCCGTATTTTTTGTTAACTTAAAGGGCAATTCTGTCTTTTTCACTTTATGTACAAGCATTTAACATAATGTATATAAAGTGAAGAAGACCAAATTGTTCTTTAAGTTAACAAAAAAGACGAATATACCCCTGCCTTAACGGAGAAAAATGGATAAAGTAAACGAGCCGGATGAAAATGGCAAGATTTCAAACCTTTTGGATCCAGATGTGGAAAAACAAACATTTGGACGAAAGTCGCAAAACTGACCAAACCTGAAACCTCAGGGACGATAATGGCATTTCACTCAAAATATAATTTCGAAAACATAACCTAACCATATAAAAGAAAAGATTTACAAGGGTTTATGCATTATGAGTGAACTTTGGGCGACTTTCGACCCATTTCCTTTTTAGCCAACTTTTTAAACCCGTTTGACCCACCATAAGTAAACGAACCGAAATTGGCACTACATAAAACTACAAATATCATGCAACAAATTTCTTAATAAAGATTCAAACACCAGTTCAAAAACTAACCTGAACCAACTTTTTGCACATGCTAAAGCTCAAACTTTCCTCAGCCACCAATCGACGGTTTCTCTGATCACTTGAAGACGGTTTCAAAACCGCAAATGCATCACTTAACCCGATTTCAAACTTAACAACAACCAAACAATCATTCGAATTTGATCTCCAAGAACGCCATTGCTGATCGTTTCTACCAACGCTTCCACTCTCTCGATAAATCCTTAACGTTAAACATCCACCTCCGTTACCCCAACTCAAAAGATTACCGATCATATGCAAGATCACCTGTAACACCCGTCTTTCATCTCCCATTACGTAATTTGGTAAAAATTTATCAACGTTTATGTCAAAGTCGTAACCTTTATAAACACACAAACACTTTGCAAGACACGCAGCTTCTTTGATCATACCATGAAGCTGAAAGGATCGCATTTCCAATAGAAACTTGCCGTTATCTTTGGAATAATCGTCCACTACATCGTTAATCAGCATCGAAAGAACACTGCTTGTCTTGACCATTGTGTCGACAAGTATACGTTGTTGACCGTTTGGTTTCTCGTCTTGTAGAATCGAAAGCAAACCCATGATTGAATGCATCGGTTTTCGTAACCCCTTACTCATAACCGTTTGAAACGAGCTTCTCGCTTGACTCGCCCTCATCGCATCCTGTTTCGCTTGTTGTAACGCTTGGTTTTGCGCCACTAGTTTATCTCTCATGAGTCGAGATTCTTCCAAAACCGCAGCGTGCGAGAGCGCAACGGCTACTTGATCCGCAACGACTTTGAGTATTTCGAGCTCCGAATTCGTCCACGATCGGAAATTTCCACCGGGTAGAACCAAAACTAATATTGCGTAACACGCTTGAATCATCTCGGGGGTCCCACCTTTAAAGTCGGCAACTCGAAGCATCGGCATACGGATTGCAGCGACGGCTCCCGGTTGACTCGACCCTCCACTGCTTAACTCGGCTAATCTCGATTCGGGTTCCAATAACTTTACGACTTCGCTTTGTTTGATTTCTTGAACATCGGAATCGTTAATCGGGATGCAAAACCGATCACCGGTTGTCGAATTGCCGCCTCTTAGCTGATGAGTGAGATTCATCACCGTTTTAGCTTCATCTGGCATCCAAATTGCGCAGTTTTGCAAATCTAAAGTCTCGGATAGCTTATCGAGAGTCGTGTAAAGAATCGTGTGGCGATCAAGAGACTTTCGTATTTCTTGTGTGAGCATACGAACGTGCCACCCGGCTTCTTTTTGTCTCTTGATCATTCCCATTTCTCTACCGAGATCCCAAAACTTCTTTTTAAGCATAAATTCTCTAACTTTAACTTTCAAAAGCAACGGAATGAGAGTGAATAACGTAATGGCGGTTGCGAATGAGACTAACGCAGTTAGGAACTTGAATACGGTGAGTGCGAGCATTAGTTGAAACGGGTGGGCATCGTATGTCCAACCGTTGAGTAAATGTGTCATTCCGCATAGTACGATAAAGAGAATGAATTGAACAAGTACCCATTTGAAAGGGACGTTCGAACAACTAACGAAGTACAGAAGCTCGATTGGAATCGAAAAGTAAGCGACTGCTATTAAGAAATCGCTCACTCGTTGTGTTTCCATTATGTTTCGGTACCCAAAGAAGCCTTCGGCCTCACAGTTACACCCTGAGAACCCATTCTCAGATGCTGAAACACAGATCAACAACAAGAAAACCGCTGCGAAAATTGATAATGTTTTCGACATCTGGTTCGTCAAACCGATCCTCCAATTTGCATTATTTGATCAGATTATACAAAACCCTTAATTCCTCTTGAAGTTAACATCCTGTTCATCCAATGAATCAATTATAAAACAGAGAAAAAGTGTTATAAAAAGGTTAATTAACCAGAAATGAAATTGAAAAAACCCTTTGAGACATTTAATCAAACAGTTGGTGTGCTAAATTTCATCTCAGCCATTTCTGAATCACAACATTGCTTAAATTGAACCCAAACTTGTACACAAAAACAGAGAAAAAAAAAACTGTTAAAAAAAAGTTATAAAAAAGATTAATTAACAAAAAATGAAATTGACAAAACCCTTTTGAGACATTTAATCAAACAGTTGGTGTGCAAAATTCCATCTCAACAAAAAACTTCTAAATTTCAACATTGCTTAAATTTCACCCAATCTTTTACACAAAATCCAGTGAAAAATTTAACAAAACCAAGAAATCCAAACTCCCAAGCAAATTAAACACAAGAAACAAAAAATTACTGAAACCACCACAAACCAATCAATCCAAATTAACCCAAAAATCAATAATGCAGGTGTAAAGTAAGCCGTACCGTGCAAGAACACATCCTCAGCACCACCAAAATTCACTTCTTCAAATCAAGAATCAATCAAATTCATTCAAGAACTAACAAATTTAACAAAAACCCATATCAAAACAGCCTTTGAATGATCCGATTAATGGAAAAATAATGAAAAAGATTGGATTTTTGAGTTGAAGTGTGTGGGATACTAGATGCATGAACCCACCTCAGTTTTTTCCCCTTAATATACACCTACTACCAGTTTTGAAACAGAAGTTTTGTAGGGGGAAAGAGACGAGTTTTTCGTTAGATTTAGCGCCGTTGTTTTGTGTTAGAGAGAGAGAGAGAGAGAGAGAGAGAGATTGGAATGGAATAGAAAAGGAGATCAAGAAAAGGAAAAGAAAGAGTTTTTAATTCATTTGGTTGTGATTTTGATGAAACAAAGAGAGGATGCACCTTATATAATAATAATAATAATAATAATAATAATAATAATAATAATAATAATAATAATAATAATAATAATAATAATAAGTTTATATTTAATTTGGAGTTAAATGCCATTTTAGTCCCTGTGGTTTGGGTCATTTTGCCAGTTTAGTCCAAAGGTTTCATTTTTAACCTGTGGGTCAAAAAATGTTTCACAATTGCCATTTTAGTCCACTGGGTTAACTTCATCCGTTTTTTCTGTTAACGAGAAGGCCAATTTGGTCATTTTGTATGTAATTCTGTTAACTAAAAGGGCAATTCAGCCATATAAAATGACCGAATTGGCCTTCTCGTTAACAGAAAAAACGGATGAAGTTAACCCAGTGGACTAAAATGGCAACTGTGAAACCTTTTTGGACCCACATGTTAAAAATAAAACCTTTGGACTAAACTGGCAAAATGGCCCAAACCTCAGGGACTAAAATGGCATTTAACTCTTTAATTTGGTTGGGTTGGGTTGGGTTGGGTTGGGTTGATAAGGGTGTTTATGGTGCGGTTTAGTTGGTTTTGATAAATTTGGGTTCGGGGCGTAACTATGGCTACGGTTGTAGTCGAGCCGAGCTAGGTTGGGCTTAAGTTTGAGCTCGAACTTAAACGAGTCAGTTTGGTTTGGCTCGTTTATTTTATTGAGCTGAAAAGTCGAGGTTGAGCTTGTAAAAAGTTCGAGTCAACTCGAACCCAAAAGATAGACTTATGTATTATTTTCATTTTTTTCTAATATTATAAAGACATAAAGGTGGATGTAAACGAGCTGAGTCAAGCCCGAGTTCAACTAGGCTTGAGCTGGGTTCGGTTCGAGTCTAATATTTAGAGATCGAGCTTGGCTCGGAGGTAAAACCCGAGAGATTGAGTTGGGCTCGGCTCGAGGAAATTTAAGAACAATTTTAAATGAGCTAAAAACTCTGCTCGAGCTCGCTTTGATAGCGTAAACGAGCCAAACCTTAGCGAGAGCTCGGCTCGCCAATGTTAAATGTAGGTGTATATATATATATATATAGGAACAGGATCAGGAGAGAACGCCTCAAAGTTTGAGAACGGTGAGAACGCTTCCTGGCCTAACACGTGTCCCGCGTCATGGAGAAGGGGTTTTTTTTGTCTTTTCATTCTTCTTTTATTTCCCAACGCGGTTTAATATTTTATGGCATCTAAGTTTTTTTTTGGCGTTAATCGTATTTTTTAAACTTTTTGGCGTTGAATTAATTGTTTTTGTGTCACATATATAATTTTTTGGCGTTATAGAGTTTTCTGGTTAATTTTTTTGGCGTTATAGAGTTTTCTGGTTAATTTTTTTGGCGTTATGGCGTTTTGTATAATAATTCACTACGAGTCTCTAATATTTGCATAAGATTACAATAAGACCAATTTTTTTTTTTTTTTTTTTTTTTTTTTTTTTGCGTTTAGTGATTTTTTTGACGTTTAATACCCTTTACAAGGTGTTTTGCCAGCAGTTGTTCTCCCAGTTTTCATACTTCTAGCTTTTTGGTGTTTGTAGTTTTTGGCGTTTTATATAATAATGTTATTTTTTTTATAGAGAACTAGTTAACAAATCAACATATAACTTGATATCAAAACAATATAAAATGAAAACTAAAATAATAAAAAATTATAATCTAATTTCTCTTCCGAATCTTCACTGTCATCAGCCTCTATCTTCTTGAATTTGTTTTGGCGTTTTGAACCTTTTTTGAATAGTTTTGCTAGTTGCCAACTTTCCTACATAAACCCCGTCTTTTTCAGAAGAAGCTGCTTAGTGGCATCATGTTTTTGGTGTGATACCCTTGTTTGGCGGCATGTCATTGAAGATCAACTCTTGCTTGATGCTATTTATAATAATGGAGTCCAAAATAGCATTTTACACTTTAGTTGAACCCTTTCTTCCATGCCTATAACCATCAAGAAGAAATCTCACATGATAGCATATCACCGTCATCAGTCTCTTTTTCTTGAATATTTGCCCATCTCATCCACCAAAATATTATTGAGTTAACCCTCTTAGAAAAAGGATCCATTTCAGTGAAAGCTTTGACATCTGTGGCGTTTTAAAGGGAGTGGTTTCTAGAGGATATGACGTTTTTGTGTTTTTCTGGGTGTGATTAATTTCATTGTGTATAGTCCCCTCTCTTATAGGAGTTTTTTGGCGCGTAGTTTAAGCGGGACTTTTTATTGTAATAAATGATAGTTATAAGGTAACTGTCTTTTCAGTTACTGTATTTTGTATTACTGTGTTGACCAGCTTTTATGAGTTTTATAGGTTATAAACGTCTCATCTTCTAAGTTTGGCGTTTTTTAAATGGCCTTATGCAGACCATCATGACAAAATACAATAATGGAGTAAATAAAATAGTAAGGAGGAAAATATTTTTTTGTTATTTATGGCGTTTTGTTAGAGTGAACATTTTTTAGTATTATTTTGGCGTTTTGCTAATAAAGATAGTAATATATCATTTAATTATCTTAAATAAAAAAGATTACATACAAGAAAAAAAAAGGAAACAAATTTAAAATCCTTCGTCAGAAAGTACTTTATCTGAATAGTATCCATCACTTGTGTCATCTTCTTCCTCCTCGGAGTCTTCATCTTGATCTTCATCCATGTCATCACATTCACCTTCATCAGCTTCTTGTTCCTGAAGATTTTGAAGCCTCCACCTGAACATGTCTTGCATTAACTCCAATTTTGAGTCTATTTCTGGGTTGGTACAGGTGGCGTTATGCAATTCTTCCATGAAACCCAGTCGCTGCTTTGTCATGATGTTCTCTAGCCAGTAGACTTGTTGTTCTCCGTTGTCGTATGTAATCGTCACCATGTCTGTTTCATCATCAAAACGCCATGATGTCATGACAGGGTCTGGCTTCACATCTCCTTTGATTGCTCCAAATTTTCTGGTTAATGCTTTCAAAAGCATATGCGTTTCATGGCATTAGTTGTATAGAGCGATGCCAATGGATAAGATTTGCCTCTGTATCTGTTCTTCCATGTTTAGAATTGCCCGGACCGTCTTAACATACACCCTCCTTCTGTTGTCAAAATGGATGACGTATCGCCTGATCCCTAGAGTGTATCTCCACGAAACGATTGTTGCCATTTTTGGCGTTTTGCTTAAGTTGGCGTTTTTGGTTAACGATTTTTTTTTTTTGCAGAAAATGAATAGATTGAGTGATTATGGAAGCTATGGTTTACGTTTGTTTATATAATGATGTTTTGGAGCGTAATTTAGGAGGAAATTTCTTCTAATAAATGTTAATAACTGAAATTCAGTTATTTGTGTTGTTTTATCTTCCTGTAATATTCAACGCGTTTTATTTTTAATTTGTGGCGTTTTGTTTTTAATGGCGTTTTATTTTTTGTATGGCGTTTTATCCTATGATGGCGTTTTGAATATGAGAGGTAAAAAGACCCTTTTACCCTTAATGAAGCGCGTCCCACCTAATAATATTGATGTTATTTACGAAAACGCCATGGCACAATCTAGTCCATGGATTGTTTTGATCGGACGATCCATAATCGTTCTCACACTTTTCACCGTTTTCTCCAAATCCCGACCCTATATATATATATATGGGAGAAGATCATGCGAGAACCACCTCTTATTGCGAGAACCGCGAGAACCAATGTGAACACAACCGAAAATGCCTAAAAATAGCTAAAAATCACACAATTTTTTTTAATATTTTTTATATAAAAACCGCTACTTTTCGAAGCAAAAAAAAAATAAAATTGGCCACTAAAAGTAGCGATTTGAGCATAAAAAATATTAAAAAAAATATATATATTTTTTTATTTTTTTTAGATATTTTTTAGGGTTTAGTTTTTAGCATTTTAGCTTAGGGGAGGGGGTGGGGGGGTTTAGGTTTTTTGGGGGTGGGGGAGGGGGGTTTAGGTTTTTTTTTTTGGGGGGGGGGGGGGGGGGGAGGGGGGGGGTGTAAGTTTTTTGGGGGTTTTAGTTTTTAGCATTTTGCTTGGGGGGGGGGGGGGGGGTTAGTTTTTTTTAGGTTTTTTCGCTATTTTAGGTTGTGTTCACATTGGTTCTCGCGGTTCTCGTAATAAGGGTGGTTCTCGCATGAACTCCTCCCATATATATATATATATATATATAATTTGTTTGGGTTCGTTTAGACTCGCGAACCTAAACGAGACATGTATGTAAAGCTTGAGCTCGATAACTAAACAAGTCATAATGCTCGTCCGAACCTTTTATTGATCGGATCCCGAGTAGCTCTCGAGCCGCTCCGCCTCCTTTACACCCTACACAAAGGCATAATAAAAATATTATATGTATTATTTTTTTGATATTTTTCTAGCTCTTTATATAATTAATTAAACTTTAAATGTTGACACTTTAACCCCTATCACATATTTTTAATTTTAATACATTTAAAACTAAATTAGTATATATGAAATAAAATAATTCGAGTCGGCTCGATTCGTTTACAACTGAGTTGATTTCGAGTCGAGCTTTTTTAGCGAGTCACGAACCATCAACTTTGAACACCACTAGCTATGGTTTAAAGGATGACAAATTGAACTGACTGGATTGGGTGAGATGATTAGACTGGCTGGTTTTATTGGTAATGGCAGTTTAACAATTTGGTTTGATGGTTTGACTGTTTTCTTTTATTAAAGTTTTGAAATGATGAACGTGGTTCAGGGCCGACCCTCTGAGCATGGGCCAGGTGAGCGACGCCTAAGTGCTAAAAATCTAAGGGCTAAAAAATCTCTATATATACTTTTAACTGTGCCAATCTGTTTTATTATTTGAAGTTACAATCATTTTAAAAGGCCAAAATTTAAACCCAAACTAAATAAGTAATGGTAAAATGGTATACTCAGTTTTAAAAGGTGTAAATTACAAACAATTAAACCCAAATTAAATATAATGTACCAATCGATTTAAGGGGTAGAGCCTGATTTTTTTTTTTTTTTATCTCGGTGAGGGTTCTAATTACAACTATTTTCGGAGATGGTCTAAGGTGGTTCATAATTATAGCTTATATACATAACTACATATTCAATATAAAAAAAATGTAAAAATAGTGAAAGGTAAACTCTTAGGTAGGTTTAAACAGTCATGATATGATACAACACCTGTATAGGCCTATACGAGACCTAAACCACACCTATAGTCCTATGCGAGACCTATACTACACCTACAGGCATATACAAGTTATTATAATTAATAATAGATTTTTTATAATTAATATTAGAGTTATTATAATTAATATGAGTTTTTATAATTAATATTAGAGTTATTATAATTAATATGAGTTGTTTTATAATTAATATTAGTGTTAATGATATTAATATGAGTTTTTTATAATTAATATGAGTGTTATTATAATTAATATGAGTTTTTCATAATTAATATTAGTGTTATTGATATTAATATGAGTTTTTTATAATTAATATTAGTGTTATGGATATTAAAAAGAGAAAACAAAAAAATTTAAAAATATATGCCCCATATAGGGCTAGACTGGGCGTATAGTGAGGTCCAAAAGACCATTATAACCCTGTTTTGCCCCCAGTCTAGGTCTAATTCAGGGGTAAAATATGCCTCATACAGGCCTATACTAGGCGTATAAGAGAGGCAAAAAAGACTATTATAGCCATGTTTTGCCCCAGTCTAGGCCTAATTCAGGGGTAAAATGGTCTTTTTCAAGTATACGCCCTATATAGGCCTATACGAGGCATATAAGACAAAATATGACATAATCAGAGATTCTCTTGGAAATTGAAAAACGTTATACGCTACGTATAGACCTATACGAGGCGTATACGAGGGTGTGTAAATAGGGACTAGGGTGTGTGAATATGTAGATCCGGCTCGGTTCGTTTCGTTTACAACTGAGTTGATTTCGAGTCGAGCTTTTTTAGCGAGTCACGAACCATCAACTTTGAACACCACTAGCTATGGTTTAAAGGATGACAAATTGAACTGGCTGGATTGGGTGAGATGATTAGACTGGCTGGTTTTATTGGTAATGGCAGTTTAACAATTTGGTTTGATGGTTTGACTGTTTTCTTTTATTAAAGTTTTGAAATGATGAACGTGGTTCAGGGCCGACCCTCTGAGCATTGGCCAGATGAGCGGCGGCTAAGTGCTAAAAATCTAAGGGCTAAAAAATCTCTATATATACTCTTAACTGTGCCAATCTGTTTTATTATTTGAAGTTACAATCGTTTTAAAAGGCCGAAATTTAAACCCAAACTAAATAAGTAATGGTAAAATGGTATACTCAGTTTTAAAAGGCGCAAATTACAAACAATTAAACCCAAATTAAATATAATGTACCAATCGATTTAGGGGTAGAGCTTGATTTTTTTTATCTCGGTGAGGGTCCTAATTACAACCATTTTCGGAGATGGCCTAAGGTGGTTCATAATTATAGCTTATATACATAACTACATATTTCAATATAAAAAAAAGTGTAAAAATAGTGAAAGGTAAACTGTTAGGTAGGTTTAGGGCTGTAAACGAACCGAACGAACACGAACAAGACCTTGTTCGTGTTCGTTTGTTAAGAAATATATGTGTTCGCGAACCGTTCATGAACACTTATCGAACGAGATTTTATGTTCGTGTTCGTTTGTTAAGGAAATGAACTTGTTCGTGTTCGTTTGTGTTTGTTTGTTAATTTTAGGCAACAAATGTTGACGAACACAAATGAGCACAAACTAATGTTATGAACACAAATGGAAACAAACGAACACAAACAATCGTTCATGAACATAATATATAATACACTGACACTTATTAGATATTTAATTTGTCGGAATTTTGAAATATTTTAATAAATATAAAAACTAAAAACACTAATGAACTATCGAACACAAACGAACATGTTACCGAACGTTAACGAACATAAACGAACGAACACGGCCTATGTTCATGTTTGTTCATTTAACTAAACGAACGAAATTTCTTGTTCGTGTTCGTTTGTTTAATAAACGAACGAACACAAACGAACTTCACGCCGAACGTTTGGTTCATTTACAGCCCTAGGTAGGTTTAAACAGTCATTTCCAAGTTCAAACTAAACCGAATTGTTAAGCGACAAACCATCAAAACCAAACCACTGGATCTCAAAGCAGCCTGCGCCTGCTTAGGATTAAATGGTTCGATATTTTTAACGATTTAGTTACAACCTAGAAGGCTAGAATTAAAGGTTGGACTGTTAGGAAATAGAAATTAAAGAGTTGTGTTAGTTGTTAAACTCAATTTGTTACGTGCCAACCACCTCTTTCTTTAAATGTTGGGTTAAATAACACAAATATAATGTGGTTTAACACATATTTTAGGCACTTGGTGATTATTATTATTATTATTATTATTTATTTTTATTATTTTTTTTTGGTTGGACAAATTCATAATATACCACCAGTGTCTTTGTATTTATTCCTACCAGCTTTTTGCTAGTAATACAATTAACCTGGTCTTTTTATATATATATATATAAAGTGATTGCCGTTCAAAAAAAATACAATTAACCTGGCGATATTTTCTAGACATGCAGCATTTAAAAAAGTAATATTTTAAAAATTGAAACTTTATTGACCATTCTATGATTCTAGTGGTCTGCAGTTGTGCACAAGAAGGTTCACTTCATCAGAACCAAACCAAAATTTTCCGAATATTGAATAATGTTAACCAATAGGTTTTGGCGTTAAAGCTAAGAATCGCTAGGCACTAGTTTGGAAAGTGAAGTGAATCGAAATTAACAGGGATTAATCGGATTGGGATTTTATATGTAATTTTCAGTTATATGTATACACACATTTTTTATGTATTTTTTTAAGTAGACATGTTTTAACACCTTATTCGACCCATATTAGTAGATAGGATTAACTGCAAGAATTTACAGGTTTTGCTCAAGAATCTGGCCTAAATTGGTTGGAATCATTAGACTACCACCGACTTTTGGCCAATTAGGACTGGATTTGACCACTGTTGACCGCCTACTAATTAATTGACCGATTAGATAAAAAAAATACTCGGTGAACCTGGGACTAGCGATTAATCGAAAGCCAGTCGGGATTTTTACAACCATGACGTTAACCAATCGGTTTTAGATTAATCGTTTTTTATTTTGAGTACGAGTCGGTCACGATTAATTTGAGAGGAACTAAAATTTCACGAACTGCCTTTGTTTTGCATCTTTTTCTTGTGAGATAAAGTTTTGGAATTGTTAAAAGTTTCGTGAAGGCTTCAAACCATTCATATATCATAAAATTCATTCATATATATCATAAAATTCATATATATCATAAAATTCAAACTAAATGAATAGTGAATTTAGGGTATATTAGAATATGAGGTATGGGGCGGGGTTGTGGCGTGGATTGGGTATAAACGCCTAAATCATCACCCCGGGTGGGTTTGGAAATTTAGGGTATATTAGAATATGGGGTATGGGGCGGGGTTGTGGCGTGGGTTTGGTACAAATGCCCAAGTCACCACCCCGAGTGGGCTTGGGTTTCGACGTGGCCCCTTAGGCGGGGGTTTCAGCCCGGGCGTTGGACGGGGCTATCAAGATTACATGACGGGATCTCATTGGCCAAGACAAGTAGCCGTTTGGGCTAGCCGTTGGTCAACGGTTATGTGTTTAAAAAAAAATTATTCACTATAAATACTCACACTTCTATTCATTTTTTTACCACAACTACTCCACCTCTTCTATAATCATCTCTATCTTATTTAAAAAAAAAATTCTCATCCAACCACAATACGAAAAATGAATCCTCATAATCATGGTTTTGACATGAACAATCCGTGGGCATTCCAAGAAACACCTATATGATAAAATTCAAACTAAATGAATAGTGAATTTAGGGTATATTAGAATATGGGGTATGGGGCGGGGCTGTGGCGTGGGTTGGGAATAAACGCCTAAGTCACCACCCCGGGTGGGCTTGGGAATTTAGGGTATATTAGAATATGGGGTATGGGGCGGGGTTGTGGCGTGGGTTTGGTACAAACGCCCAAGTCACCACCCCGGGTGGGCTTGGGTTTCGACGTGGCCCCTTGGACGGGGGTTTCAGCCCGGGCGTTGGACGGGGCTATCAAGATGACATGACGGGATCTCATTGGCCAAGACAAGTAGCCGTTTGGGCTAGCCGTTGGCCAACGACTATGTGTTTAAAAAAATTATTCACTATAAATACTCACACTTCTATTCATTTTTTACCACAACTACTCCACCTCTTCTATAATCATCTCTATCTTATTTTAAAAAAAAATTATCATCCAACCACAATACGAAAAATGAATCCTCATAATCGTGGTTTTGACCTGAACAATCCGTGGGCATTCCAAGAAACACCTAGCCCAGCATCCAATCGTCCAATTGCTCCCTTTTTAATACACTCCACGAGGCCGGATATGGCTGGTTATGCATCGTTTATCTCGAATCGTTTGAAGAATGATGTCGGTCGAAAACACCAATGCCTTTCGCGCAACGCGCGTCATTGAAAAATACTAGTTTATACAATTTCTAAACATTAAAGAACAATCATCAAGTTTCATTAGTCCGTCATAAAAATTAAAAATATGTGTGGAACTTACTAAGGGCCAGAAGGTGGTCAAACCCTTCTACTTTTAGACATAGACTCATGATCATCATCATACTCAATAGAGATAGCAGAGTTAACGTAGGTGTCACACCCCAACCGATGGCGGAATCATCGGGGCGCGGCACTGAGCGAAACAGATTGTCCAGAAGTTTCCATAACAACTATCATTACCATTTAATTAAAGCAATACGTCCCATACCGTATCTTAAATAGTCAAACAAGTTATTACAGATAACATCAAAACAAATACTCTGTTCCGACAACTCAGATTTAAACATAACTAATTTATTTGTTGGTTTCTAGGACTCCAGTTCCTAGCTTCAATTTCATCACAGCCCGAGAAGCATATAAACAACCTAGGCACCTGTCACATACGTTAAAATAAAATCAATACATATAATGTAAAGGTGAGCATACAAGTTTGATAATAGCATATAGAGTTCGAATTCGTTTACGCATAACCAGCACGTACACATAGTGAAATGAAGCACGTTAGTTATCGACATAGATCCATCGATACCAATGACTGCGGGTTGACTGCCCGAGGCAGTTCGCAATACATGATTACCACCGTAATCCATGCAAGTAAAAGATCCTTAACAACCCCCGTGTGAACGGGTGCTGAGTCCAAACTATAGTACTATCGTTGCTAAGGCAGGTAGACAGCATTCCATGTGTAAACATAACAAACAAGCATTCATAAGCCACGTATAACATGCGTAAATGGTTTAACGTTAAAATAGCTTGAGTAGTGTGATAGTTGTAGTTTGAATATTCGTAACGTATGTAACACCCAAAAGTGCTAAAGCAAAAAGGGTTCGAGTATACTCACAGCGATTGTGGATTGAAGGGAGCGCTTTACAGCGAGTACGGTTAGCCTGAATAGATTTGATAACAACGATAAGTGGCGCGTAAATCAGTACAAGGTGAGCGTGGTTAGGATGGCTGATCGTGCGGATCAGCTATCCGTGAGAGGGAGTCATCCGTGCGCATGAACTATCCGTGCGGATGGTGATCCATCCGGATAAGCTATCCGTGCGTGCGAGCTGTCCGTGCGGATGGTAATCCGTGCGGATTAGTTGTGCGTGAGGATGGCTTATCCGTGCGGATTGGTTGTGCGTGCGGATGGCTTGTACGGACAAGTTGTTTGTGTGGATAAACGTTCAAGTGGATTGTTTCTTCCTAAGTGTGAGATGTGTTTGTGTATGATGGCTTGTGCTTTGGAGTTTTCGTTGTAGCATTTAGAAAACACATAAGTGTTTCTACCTTTCAAGCCGGTCGCGCGGACAACAATCCGTACGGATGGCAGTCCGTGCGGACATTGGTAATCCGTGCGGACAGTCTGTGCGCGCGGGCAGAGACAATCCGTCCGGATAGCCTGTCCGTGCGTACGACTTGGCCGTGCGGATGAACATTGTTTGAATTTTATTTTAAGGCCTTAGTATCTCATGATCCGAAGAGTAATCCATTCAGAGGTCGTCCGTCCGGATTGCTCATTCCTCGATACTCAAACCTTGTTTGGAAAGTGGGTCCCAAGGGTAGCTCGTCCGGGTGACAACCCGTCCGTATGGCCTGTGCGTGCGGACAGCTTGTCCGTGCGGATAGCTGGTCCGTGCGGACAGCTTCTGGTCTGATTGTTCCGTTCGTCTACTCTGGGTTTCTGTTGTCGTTTATCGAGACGTTCTGGTTACATGGCAACCACTTGGAGTTGTATTCTCACCCGCTTTCGAGTTCCCAAGTAAACTTCGCGCCTCGTTTACCTTCCCATTGAACTTTCACAATGGGAATGCGTGAGCGCCTGAGTTCTTTGGTCTGGCGATCCATGATTTCGACAGGCTTTTCCACGAAGTGTAATGTTTCGTTCACTTGTAGATCATCTAGAGGAACATGTAAGCCGTGGTCGGCGATGCACTTTCGGAGGTTTGACACGTGGAAAGTCGGATGGACATTGCTAAGTTCCTCCGGTAATTCGAGTCTGTAGGCGACTTTTCCGATCCTTTCGAGAATCTTAAAGGGTCCAACATATCGAGGCGCGAGTTTCCCCTTCTTGCCGAATCGGACTACACCCTTCCAAGGTGATACCTTTAGGAGTACGTAGTCACCAACGCCATATTCACGGGGTTTGCGCTTTTTATCGGCGTAAACTTTCTGTCGATCCCGAGCTTTCGCTAGGTTGTCCCGAATTTGAAAAATTTTGTCTGTCGTTTCTTGTAGCAGCTCCGGACCGGTTAGTTGCGAGTGACCGATCTCGTGCCACACAATAGGCGATCGGCATCTTCTTCCGTATAAGGCCTCGAAAGGTGCCATCTGGATGCTAGCCTGGTAGCTGTTGCAAAAAGACAGCTAAATCCAACATAAATACAAGAAAAGGAACATTAGTGGACTGCCCGGACCCTCAACGGCACCTTCCAAAGCAAAAGAGAGAAAACAGAAGGCTGAACACGCCCCGTGCTCAGCCAGCACGGGGCCGTGCCCAAGAAGCAGCAGAAAAGACAAACCTATAGAAGCTTCTATTGCCCATCACGGGGCCGTGCTCAGCGGACACGGGGGCGTGTCGAAAGTACAGCGGGCGCATTTATTGTAATTGCGAATTACAATTAATGAGGAGAGAGAGTGTCAGACGGACACGGGGCCGTGCCCAGCGGACACGGGGCCGTGTCCAGCTCTCTGTTCAGCCTATAAATAGGAGTGCTTGGATTTATTTCATCTCATCCCTTGGCACACCACCTCTCTCACACTTCATCCACCACCCACCACCATCACAACACCATCATCCACCACCATCATCCATTGTCCATCGTAGAGTGTGTGAGTCGTCTCGGGATCCAAGATTGATCGTAAGAGTTCTTGACAATCAAGGCCATGTTTGCCTAAGTCTCTTACATCACTTGGTGAAGACAAAGTGTCTAGTATAATACTTTTTTATTTCTAATCTTTTGCACTTTTTATTTGGTTTTGTATTAATGACTTTAATAACTAGTTACTTATGTTGAAGGTGATCTTTCCTTATCGTTTGTCCGTGGTGTCTTGGCATTATTTTACTGTCTATATAAAATAAAGGATTTTCACCATTCATATCTCCACGGTCTATATGGAGATATGTTGGCTACCTGGTAGGGGGTTAAGGGAACGGTTTGGTAAAGGTCTTGCCATTGTTCAGCGTTTAGAGGTCCTGCAATGGACCTGGGTCAAATTTAGTAGGACCTCCTTCAATACTTCACGGTATTGGATGGCGGGGGTCCAAACTCTTTGATCCCCTCATAAGTTAACTACTATTAATACTATAACCCGGCTATTTAGGACTGTATCCCTGCTGACTCAGACTACTTAGCCGAGGGTAACGTCACCGCCAAAAGCGGGGCCTACCACAATACTGCATTAATAACTTAATTCATTATCTTCCAATAATCCACCCCTTTAGGATTGTATCCCTGCTGACTCAAACTACTGGGGTGAGGGTAACGTCACCTTCAAAAGAGGGGCCTACTACAATAACTAAGATAATCTCTTAATTATGTGCAAAAGTGCGGAAATAATCAAAGGTTATACTAGATACGAGTCGGAACCAAGTGATTCATCTTGTCTATCTGTTTTTATTTTTATTTTTATTTTCAGCATTTTAGTTAGTTTTATTTTTCTTAGTTCAAAACATTTTTCTAAACTTTTATTTTGGTTAGACGTTGAGAATAAACCGGTACTAAAAGCTCTTGTGTCCTTGGACGACCTCGGTATCTTACCAACGCTATACTACACTCAACGATGGGTGCACTTGCCCATATGTGTGTTTAGTGTTAGTGAAATATCGTGTTTTATAAATTTAAAACTTGGCTAAAATAAGTGTTAAAAAGGGCTTAAAATATACACCTAATATATATAACACTTTACCGCACATCAAGTTTTTTTTGGCGCCGTTGCCGGGGACACAAGGATTTTAAGAAAGTTAGGAATCAACGGCCTAATCATATTTTGTTTTTCTTTTTATTTTTTTAGGATTTTCTTAGTTTTTCAGCTTCTGCAGCTCTCAGCACGGGCCGTGCCCGGTCAGACACGGGCCGTGCCCAGCAATCATCACTGGCAGTTTTGTTTTCTGAGTTACAGAGAGCTAAACACGGGGCCGTGTCGGTGCAACACGGGGTCGTGTCCAACTCCCAGTAACAGGGATCCAGAAATAAATTACTGTGCCTCTGAACACGGGCCGTGTTCATTGAGCACGGGGCCGTGGTGAACATTCTGACCAGCGTTCTTTTCTGTTTTTGTTGCAGGACTTGGAACCCAGGCGCCACATTTGAACCTCCTACGTAGTGCATGAGCTCCAGTTCTAACAGAGACATAAAAGAACCCCTAGAAGAACCCGAGCGCTTTCTCAGAAAAAGACTAAAAGCTAAAAATCAAGAGAAAGCTTCGGGGGACCCACTTCCAATGGCGGACCAACGTACCCTCATGGATTATCTACGGCCTACCGTAGGCAATCTTGGCGCCGCTATCAATGCCCCGAATGTCGAGGCCAACAACTTCGAACTTCGGCCGCATTTGATACAAATGCTCCAAAACTCCGCAACCTTCCATGGGCTTGCGGACGAGGATCCCCATCTACATATTACTAACTTCTTAGAAATATGTGATACCTTCCGGATCAATGGAGCATCAAATGACGCCATCCGCCTTCGAATGTTTCCTTTTCCACTTAAAGACCGAGCTAAGGCTTGGCTTAACACCCTCCCAGCTGGATCGGTAAACACCTGGGATGAACTCGCCCAAAAGTTTTTGTAAAAGTATTTCCCTCCTGCTAAAACGGCTAAATTAATGACTGAAATTAATACATACTCACAAGAGGATGGGGAATCCTTATATGAAACTTGGGAAAGGTTCAAGGAGCTTCTAAGAAAGTGTCCTCACCATGGTCTAGCGGTATGGCAACAAGTATCCACTTTCTACAATGGATTGTTGCCACACACAAGACAAACACTTGATTCAAGCTCCGGGGGACTCTTAGGTAATCGTCGCCCAAATGAAATATATAACCAAATTGAGGAAATTGCTCAAACCAATTTTCAATGGCACACTCCCCGAGGTAATAAATCTATTGCCCCGGGCGCCCATAAGGTTGATGAAAGCACCTCTTTACAAGCCCAAATCGAGGCCCTCTCTTCAAAAATCAAAAGGCTAGAAATGACAAAAACGGCCTCGGTTATGGCTTGTGAAGGGTGTGGTGGGTCACATGAAAATTGGAGTTGTATGAAAGAATTAGATGAACAAACTGAAACGGTAAACTACATGGATAATAGACCTAGGCCGTCGGGTCCTCCAACGGGTACCTACAACCAAGGATGGCGTAACCACCCAAATCTTGGTTGGAGAGATCCCGGAAGTAGTAGTACCCAACAAAACCAACGAACTAATTTTCAACAACCGCAAAATTTTCCTCAACAACAAAGTGGAAGAGAAAGGCTTGAAGATACTGTATCTCGCCTCATCTCTGACACTGAAAAGAAGAACTCGGATCGATTTCAACAATTGGAATCGAATTTCAGAAATCAACAAGCTAGCATTCAAAACGTTGAAAAACAATTAAATCAACTAGCTCAAAATTTCTCCGAGAGACCACAAGGCGCATTACCCAGTAATACCGAACCAAACCCAAAGGCACCAGTCCATCTCATCACATTAAGAAATCGAACCGTGGGTCCCGAGGATGCTCCATTGCCGCCAAATGAAAGAAGCCATTCTAGCCAGACTGTAACTCCTCCTGCGCCAGAAAAGGTTTCTACACCAAATCAAGAGCCCACCAAGACTCCTCCAATCCCGTACCCCGGTAGGTTAAATAGTCAAAAGACCGATGAGCAATTCGCAAAGTTCGAAAGTTTACTAAAACAATTGCATGTTAATATTCCTTTTATTGAGGTCGTAACCCAAATGCCTAAATATGCAAAATTCATGAGGGATTTCCTCACTCACAAAAGGAAAATTGAATCATTGCAATTAGTTAACTTAGGCGAAGAATGCTCAGCTCTAGTACTCAACAAACTTCCACAAAAGAAAATCGACCCCGGGAGCTTCACAATCCCTTGTTCGATTGGGAAGTCCCCCGTCCGAAATGCTTTAGCTGATCTTGGGGCTAGCATCAACCTCATGCCCACCTCAATGTTCAAGCGACTCGGCCTAGGAACAACAAGCCCTACAAAGATGAGCATACAACTCGCCGACAGGTCCGTCAAATTCCCACATGGTGTCGCCGAAAATCTGTTAGTCAAGGTCGACAAATTCGTCTTTCCAACCGACTTTGTCATCCTAGACATGGAAGAAGACACCGAGGTCCCTCTCATCCTCGGGAGGCCATTTCTAGCCACCGCTCAAGCAGTGGTGGATATGAACGACGGAACTCTAACATTGAAGTTTGGGGAGGAGGAAGTGAAATTTGAATGTGGAAAGCGAGTAGAGGAAGAAGATCCGGTCAACTACATGAAGGTCATAGACTCAAGCTTGGATGACGCTCTCCGACGGTGTAACATGGGATGCAACACATCCCACTTGGGTAACATATGACCAGGCTTTGGGTCTAGCCAAGGACCCTTATAAACGTGGCGCACCATGGAGGCATTCCACGGAACTATCCTTAGTTTAATTTTCAGGAATAAAACACACTCATGGTGGTAAAGGATGAAAAGGGGAACGAGAAAAATGATCCCATGCACAAGAACGAGGCAACCCGACAATTTTCTCCATTTCAGAAGGTTCAACACGGGCCGTGCCCAACCAACACGGCCCCGTGTCGAACCACCTGCAGAAAAACGCCCAGTTCAGGTACCTGGACACGGGCCGTGTTCACCCAACACGCCCCCGTGTCCAGCCTTCTGTTTGACTTATTTCAATTTTGTTACTGGCACTTGAACACGGGGCCGTGCCCGGATAACACGGGGCCGTGTTCAGTGCCCAGTAACACAAAATTTTGCTTTTTAAACACTATTTTACACATCTAATCAACCTAAAAATTTATTTTTGGGACACATTGAGGACAATGTGTAATTTAAGTGTGGGGGGGGATGCTAAAACCTTGAATTTTGCAAGTCCTAAATACAAGCCTTACACAAAACTCTATTGGAACCGCTAATCACCCCAAATTTTTTCAAAAATAACATTTTTTTTACTTGTCTAGGTTTAACTCGGGAAATTCAAGATCTCAAAAAGGTTATATTTTTACAAATTTACAACCGATAGCGTAGTGATAAAAAGAACCAACATAAGAAAATTATGAAAAGGCATGACAAACTTATTTAAAATTTGATTATATATACTTGATCACATAAAAACCCATTCCCACAAAAGTGAGTTTTGAGCCTTTATTGAGCACACAGTTACATATCATTTGACTAAATGCTCATTTTTCGTTTCTTGTGTGAATAGCCGCTTGGTTCTTACGACTCTAGAACTTGCCATGACAATACATTCCCGGTCCTTATCAACTTAAACCCGAGTAAGTAAATGATGGAGGCATTAGGACTAACCTTTTTCATTTCTACACCATTATTTTTCTTTTTCTTTTACCACCTACCCAAAAAATCCCCCTAGTTAGCCCCTTTAAGCCTAAACCTTTTCGTTTCATCACCCAAACAAAAAACCCTTTCATCCACCAAAAACCTTTTTCATTTTTAACCCTTTATTTTAGTAACAAGTTCGGTTCTTCGTGAAAAAAAAAATTGATAATGATGAAGCAAAAAGAAAATAAACAAACAAAGTAATCAAAAATAACTTTGTTTGAATAAAAGCTTCATTAAAAAATAAAAAGTTGCAAAAATACGAAAACCGACACTTGTTACGCTTTTAGCCCTTTTTCTACTAACCACTAACCCAACCACCTACCTTTAACCCTAGCCAACCCTTAACCCACAAAGTCCTCTTGATATCTACAAAGGTATAAAAGTTAAAAAGGAGGAGGATTGATTTCTTGGCAAGCCTATGGTAGGAATAAGTTCCATGCCGCTCTCGAGTGATTCACTAAAAATACACCTTCGGCCGAGTGTGAGTGAATTCCCCGCGAGGTATGTGAACTTGTATATAAATAGAATTTTAAAAAAGGCATGTTATGCCCAAATAAGTAATTTCTTTTATGAACAGTTCTAAATAAATCATTACGAATAGGAGTGTAAATAAATAAAAATAAAACCCAAAAAGATCTTGGAGATCCCGACACTCTACGACAAGCCCAAAACCTTCTCTTCTACCTATTCCATTTGGGAGTGTAAGCCACATATTAAAGAGTTTTGCTTGAGGACAAGCAAAAGTTCAAGTGTGGGGGTATTTGATGTGTGTAAAATGCAACATATAAATTACATCAAATGAGGCATAAAACTAACCCTTTTTTAGTACTAATATTGGAAAAAGAGTGTTTTTGTCTTCCTTTTGTATTTTCAGGATTAAATGAGCTCAAGAACGCAAAATAAGCAAAAAGACAGCTAAATCCAACATAAATACAAGAAAAGGAACATTAGTGGACTGCCCGGACCCTCAACGGCACCTTCCAAAGCAAAATAGAGAAAACAGAAGGCTGAACACGCCCCGTGCTCAGCCAGCACGGGGCCGTGCCCAAGAAGCAGCAGAAAAGACAAACCTATAGAAGCTTCTATTGCCCATCACGGGGCCGTGCTCAGCGGACACGGGGGCGTGTCGAAAGTACAGCAGGCGCATTTATTGTAATTGCGAATTACAATTAATGAGGAGAGAGAGTGTCAGACGGACACGGGGCCGTGCCCAGCGGACACGGGGCCGTGTCCAGCTCTCTGTTCAGCCTATAAATAGGAGTGCTTGGATTCATTTCATCTCATCCCTTGGCACACCACCTCTCTCACACTTCATCCACCACCCACCACCATCACAACACCATCATCCACCACCATCATCCATTGTCCATCGTAGAGTGTGTGAGTCGTCTCGGGATCCAAGATTGATCGTAAGAGTTCTTGACAATCAAGGCCATGTTTGCCTAAGTCTCTTACATCACTTGGTGAAGACAAAGTGTCTAGTATAATACTTTTTTATTTCTAATCTTTTGCACTTTTTATTTGGTTTTGTATTAATGACTTTAATAACTAGTTACTTATGTTGAAGGTGATCTTTCCTTATCGTTTGTCCGTGGTGTCTTGGCATTATTTTACTGTCTATATAAAATAAAGGATTTTCACCATTCATATCTCCACGGTCTATATGGAGATATGTTGGCTACCTGGTAGGGGGTTAAGGGAACGGTTTGGTAAAGGTCTTGCCATTGTTCAGCGTTTAGAGGTCCTGCAATGGACCTGGGTCAAATTTAGTAGGACCTCCTTCAATACTTCACGGTATTGGATGGCGGGGGTCCAAACTCTTTGATCCCCTCATAAGTTAACTACTATTAATACTATAACCCGGCTATTTAGGACTGTATCCCTGCTGACTCAGACTACTTAGCCGAGGGTAACGTCACCGCCAAAAGCGGGGCCTACCACAATACTGCATTAATAACTTAATTCATTATCTTCCAATAATCTACCCCTTTAGGATTGTATCCCTGCTGACTCAAACTACTGGGGTGAGGGTAACGTCACCTTCAAAAGAGGGGCCTACTACAATAACTAAGATAATCTCTTAATTATGTGCAAAAGTGCGGAAATAATCAAAGGTTATAGTAGATACGAGTCGGAACCAAGTGATTCATCTTGTCTATCTGTTTTTATTTTTATTTTTATTTTCAGCATTTTAGTTAGTTTTATTTTTCTTAGTTCAAAACATTTTTCTAAACTTTTATTTTGGTTAGACGTTGAGGATAAACCGGTACTAAAAGCTCTTGTGTCCTTGGACGACCTCGGTATCTTATCAACGCTATACTACACTCAACGATGGGTGCACTTGCCCATATGTGTGTTTAGTGTTAGTGAAATATCGTGTTTTATAAATTTAAAACTTGGCTAAAATAAGTGTTAAAAAGGGCTTAAAATATACACCTAATATATATAACACTTTACCGCACATCAGAAGCATCACAGTAGACAATGAAATTATCGTTCCCGTCGGGTAGTGTGAGAACAGGAGCATTGCAAAGCATGTGTTTGAGGGTTCGAAAGGCAGACTCTTGTTTGGTTCCCCAGACAAAAGGCTGATCCTTGTGAGTGAGAGAGGTAAGTGGTACAGCAATCTTCGAGAATCCCTCGATAAATCGTCGATAATAGCCTGCTAGCCCGAGAAAGGAACGGGCTTCAGACGGGTTCTTAGGTGTAACCCAGCTCTTAACAGCTTCAATCTTCGCAGGATCAACGTGAATACCCTGACTATTTACGATGTGACCCAGAAACTGAACCTCCCCCAACCAAAACTCGCACTTGGAGAATTTGGCGTAGAGTTGGTTCCCCTGGAGTAACTCGAGGACCAAACGTAGATGTTGCGCGTGTTCGGCTCTCGTCTTGGAATAGATCAAGACATCGTCGATGAACACGATGACGAAGCGGTCGAGATATGGTTTGCACACTCGATTCATCAGATCCATGAAAACTGCTGGTGCATTTGTTAGGCCAAAAGGCATGACAACGAATTCGTAATGGCCGTAACGAGTGCGAAACGCGGTTTTGGGTATATCCTCCTCCTGTATATGCAGCTGATGATATCCTGAACGCAGATCGATCTTCGAGAAACACGTAGCGCCTTGTAGTTGGTCAAACAAATCGTCGATTCGAGGCAGAGGATAGCGGTTCTTGATAGTCAACTTATTCAATTCCCGGTAGTCGATGCACATCCGGAACGACCCTCGTGAGGAGGGCAGAATTCCTCTAGCATGACTTCCTTGAGCTCGTCCCATGACAAACCGTAAGCTGCATCATTCCCTCTTTTGTTCCTCTCGGCCATCCACCAGTCTAAAGCACGGGACTGAAAGACGCCGGTAGCATTCAGAGTTCGAAGGTCATCAGGGCAACCACTTTGTCGCAGAGTAACCTCGATAGAGTCAAACCAGTGGAATAGTGCAGTAGGGCCTCCTTCGCCTGTGAATTCTTTCGGCCCACATGACTTGAATTGTTTTAAACTGAAAGGTCTTGCGACAGCTCTAGGACCTTCAGTCCTCGATTCCTCGGATGATTTGCTGGCATTCTCATAGGCATCGCTCACCGCCTTTGCTACAACTTTCACGACGATGGAAGCAAGGCGTCTGTCCTTCTTTTCCTGGCGAGAGAGTGGATGACGGGATCCAGACGACATTGTCTGCAATAGACATCGCCATGGAACTCAACACATGTATTCGAATCTCACCTCACACGTCTACTACTACTAAAGCTCAGTAACACGTACCATGTACACGCATATAGTCACAAAATCACATAATTGCACAAAATCACATAAACACATAGAGCACATAATCACAATATTCCTAAACACGTAAGCATAACAGCAAGAAACACGTATAACTTAATCACTAAAAGCAGTCAGAAAACAGAAACCTAGTATTCAGAGTTTGCGAGTGTTCGAAAGCAGTGTAGCGCGAGCGATTTGTCAATGTCGTGTCGTGTGAGTTTTGTGTTTTTAGCAGAAGCAATAGTGTTGGGTCGAAACCAATAGTACCTCAAAACGTTAACAAATAACAGAAAAACACATAAAATCTTCATAAAGGTCGATAAATCAAAAGTAGATTGTCTGCGGCTAATAGACTTCGACTAACCAAAGTGGCTCGACTATTCGCAAGGATCTTGTGTGCACAATTACCTCCAGGACTATGCCTTTGCCTCGATTCTTGGGCGTTGGCGCAATTCCCATTGGTTATGTTGTGTCTTTAGATCGTTGGAGTCCATCGAACTTTGGTGAGAGTTTTTGTATAAAAGCAGGACGAGTCGTCAAGGTTAGGGTTTCACCCCTATCTTGCAACTTCCGTCCTCGTTTTTGATAAAAATTGAGGAGATTATTCATCAAAATATGGATTTCACTCCTGATTTGGTATGATTCTCCTCGTTTGTAGCTAAAACGTAAGTTGATTAGGCAACTTTAGTCGAGAGTTTGCGGTTTTCACACCTATTCCCGGCCTCATTACCTGTTCACAACTTGAAAATTCGAGTGCAATGATAGAAAAGAACGAGTGATAGTGGTGAGTTTACGCATACGCGTGAGTCGGTTTGTTGGTTCTTAACTATAGACTAGGTCTCTAAGACTTCGACCCGGACTAGGTCGAGTCTTGCCTAAATTCCTATAGTTATGGCTCTGATACCAATCTGTCACACCCCAACCGATGGCGGAATCATCGGGGCGCGACACTGAGCGAAACAGATTGTCCAGAAGTTTCCATAACAACTATCATTACCATTTAATTAAAGCAATACGTCCCATACCGTATCTTAAATAGTCAAACAAGTTATTACAGATAACATCAAAACAAATACTCTGTTCCGACAACTCAGATTTAAACATAACTAATTTATTTGTTGGTTTCTAGGACTCCAGTTCCTAGCTTCAATTTCATCACAGCCCGAGAAGCATATAAACAACCTAGGCACCTGTCACATACATTAAAATAAAATCAATACATATAATGTAAAGGTGAGCATACAAGTTTGATAATAGCATATAGAGTTCGAATTCGTTTACGCATAACCAGCACGTACACATAGTGAAATGAAGCACGTTAGTTATCGACATAGATCCATCGATACCAATGACTGCGGGTTGACTGCCCGAGGCAGTTCGCAATACATGATTACCACCGTAATCCATGCAAGTAAAAGATCCTTAACAACCCCCGTGTGAACGGGTGCTGAGTCCAAACTATAGTACTATCGTTGCTAAGGCAGGTAGACATCATTCCATGTGTAAACATAACAAACAAGCATTCATAAGCCACGTATAACATGCGTAAATGGTTTAGCGTTAAAATAGCTTGAGTAGTGTGATAGTTGTAGTTTGAATATTCGTAACGTATGTAACACCCAAAAGTGCTAAAGCAAAAAGGGTTCGAGTATACTCACAGCGATTGTGGATTGAAGGGAGCGCTTTACAGCGAGTACGGTTAGCCTGAATAGATTTGATAACAACGATAAGTGGCGCGTAAATCAGTACAAGGTGAGCGTGGTTAGGATGGCTGATCGTGCGGATCAGCTATCCGTGAGAGGGAGTCATCCGTGCGCATGAACTATCCGTGCGGATGGTGATGCGTGCGGATGGTGATCCATCCGGATAAGCTATCCGTGCGTGCGAGCTGTCCGTGAGGATGGTAATCCGTGCGGATTAGTTGTGCGTGCGGATGGCTTATCCGTACGGATTGGTTGTGCGTGCGGATGGCTTGTACGGACAAGTTGTTTGTGTGGATAAACGTTCAAGTGGATTGTTTCTTCCAAAGTGTGAGATGTGTTTGTGTATGATGGCTTGTGCTTTGGAGTTTTCGTTGTAGCATTTAGAAAACACATAACTGTTTCTACCTTTCAAGTCGGTCGCGCGGACAACAATCCGTACGGATGGCAGTCCGTGCGGACATTGGTAATCCGTGCGGACAGTCTGTGCGCGCGGGCAGAGACAATCCGTCCGGATAGCCTGTCCGTGCGTACGACTTGGCCGTGCGGATGAACATTGTTTGAATTTTATTTTAAGGCCTTAGTATCTCATGATCCGAAGAGTAATCCATTCAGAGGTCGTCCGTCCGGATTGCTCATTCGTCGATACTCAAACCTTGTTTGGAAAGTGGGTCCCAATGGTAGCTCGTCCGGGTGACAACCCGTCCGTATGGCCTGTGCGTGCGGACAGCTTGTCCGTGCGGATAGCTGGTCCGTGCGGACAGCCTCTGGTCTGATTGTTCCGTTCGTCTACTCTGGGTTTCTGTTGTCGTTTATCGAGACGTTCTGGTTACGTGGCAACCACTTGGAGTTGTATTCTCACCCGCGTGACTAGACCGGTCAGGAACCACCCTAACTCGGCCTGTCGGCGACTCAGAACGGTCATTCCGGTTGACCCCGAAATCAGGTGTAACACCCTGAATTTTTTTTTTTTTTTTTTGTAAAGTATACGACAAACAACATGTAATTATGACTACATATTCTTTGTAAAAATACGGGTTTGTTTAAACCTTAAAATTATAAAATAATACAACATAACATAATTGAGTACGTCGTTTAAACATTTCAAAAGTTGTTTAGCAAACAGTTTACATCATAAACATTGTTTAAACCGAGTTAATTTATGCGGAAGCTTCAAGAGTATGTGTTCGGTTCTTCAAAAGTTGCTTGATCGTCACCCATAATCCTTGAGTACCTAAGACTGAAATGTTTACATAAACATTTATATTAGAATGCTTAGAAATGATACTTGATCGAAACTACGATCGAAATGAATTTGAAAATTTACAATTATATAAAATTTATAAACATTCAGGCCCTACCGTAACTTACGGTTTCACCGTAAGTTACGGTGTTCAATTTCCAATAATGGTTCACCGTAAACCAGTAAACTCACACCGTAAGCTCCTGACCTTTACCGTAAGTTACGGTACTACCGTAACTTACGGTAGTCCCTGTAAATCCATCTTTTGGTTGCTTTGTTCATTATACTCAAGCCTAAATCTCGGGTTTCGCTCTTTCTAACATACCAATACATTAGTTTCTCGAAATTCTAATATGTTACATATGAACCAATATCAAAGATCAATCAATCATATTCAAAAATATCATGCATATCACGTTATATCAATTTACTAATGTGCAAGGTTCAAATTACGGGTTTCTTATGAATTATTAACCCGTTTTACCTATCTACTCCTTTTGACCCGTGAAGGGAAGTTAGACACTTTTAACTATAAATCTATATATAAGCGTACCTGGCTCGGGTCAACATATTGACCCGTTTTAAGACCTTGTCTCTATAATATGCTAATTCATAGCCTCGCTAATTCATAAACCAATTACCCTGCGAGCATGAGACTCGACATACACTTATTAGTCGTTAATTGTCAAATGGTATAAATATTACCATTTGACCCGTTTGGTCTAGACTGCCAAATATTTTGTGCTTAATATTAAATGGTGTTGTTTTAAACTTCAACTCTTTTTCGTCTACACATGACTAATTCGTCGTTTTACTCTTTTTATTCGTTTAGGCTTACCTTAATAAGTAGCCATTCAAAAACTCATTTTATATATATGTCATCTCGTGACCAATTACCATTTCGCTCATTTTACCATTAAACATGGTTTATCATTATTTTATATGTCCCGACCCGTTTCATTTCGTGTCGGAACCATATTTCAAATATAGCTTTTGTCGTATTTACAACCTATGAATAAACACATAACTTACAAAAGAGGGCGTAAGCTTTACTTACCTTGCATCCGGTTATGCTCTTTTTCTGCGTACTTGATTCGTTTGACCCGCTTCTTTCCCAAGTCTTCATCTAGCTTGTCTAGAGTCAAACTATCATCATCACAATTCGTAAGACGGTTAGATTAGTCATAATCATTTACGACTATTCCATCCTACGGGTTTTATGTCGAATTTATCATTCGTCCATATCAAAATTATCATTCGATCTAATCATTGGTCAGTTTGACTTTTTAAAAGTCAATTGACTTATCAACATATTCAAATGAACATTTGGTTCAATGAACTCACTTAGGCATATTTCATCCGAACTCTTAACGAAATAAAATTTTACATACTAACTAGTAGGCCGCGATTTCATTTAGGCATTTCATATCACTGAAAATGGGCTGTTTTTGGTGACTTGTTTAACCTGTTTACATGTCTTCAAAAATTATGTTTTTTTTATATGGCGTACATCTCAGAGGGTTAGGCCTTGTGTTAAAATTTCAAGATCTAACTCTTTACCAAAAATTCATAAAAATTCATTTACTAAGCTGCAATCAGATTCGTCACTTCTGACTGCAGCTTACGGAAAAATTCATTTAAAATTCCTCGTTTATCCGATTGACGAAATTCCAATTGGCGATTCTTTTAATCACTTAAAACTTTCTACAGTAAAAATTTGAGACCATAACTCAATTCCTAAATTGAGTTATGACATTCGTAATGGGCTGCAATTTCTGCCAGAAAACGCAGCTTGAACCTTTGATACGGAAAAATTCATAAAACGCTCAATTCTCGTCGAAAAAATGCGATTCCAGTGGGGTTTTAAAGATATTTCCTGGAATTACATTTTAGACTCAAGAAACACTTGTTTTTATTACGTTTTGTCCAGGTTACAGCCGATACAAGTCGGTTGTAAATTCTGATCAAGAGTCGTTTGAATTCAGCTTTCAATTTAAGCAAGTTCTTGACATCATAACACCATTTTAGCAATCAAAAACCCTAACAACAATCACCTTCAATGGTGTTTATGGATTTTTTTACTAAAATTAGGCACGATTTCAACATATCTTGTCTAGGGTTTACTCCTAAACACTACAAGGTTCCTATTTCATCCATATAACAAGCATGCATCAACAAATTTCGAATACCCTAAATTCATGAGAATTTCAAGTAGAGAATTAACATCAAATTTTACATACCTTACAACTCCCTTGCGATGAGGATCACGATTCTAAGCTCGGATTTCGTTTTGGACCAGATTTGCACCTCCAATTGAGAGTTTTTGTGAGTTTTATAGGGTTTGGAGCATGGGGATCGCCCCTGTCTTTCTTCTGATCGACCAGACTCCCATTTTGGGGTGTTTGGTTTATTTTTTATTTGTTTTATCAATTTTGGTTTCAATTTTAACAACTTAGGTCCCTCCACTTTTCCTTAATTCTTAATTTAAGTGTTTTAACCCACTCATAAGTCACTTTCTAACTAGGTTAGAATTATTCCTAGTTAACTTGGTAGGTTCGGGAAGTTGTAACCCGTTTTACTTTAAGTCCCGTTAAATCGGGCCTTTTATCTTTCTATTTTCTTGAAAGTTCTTGTTCACTTTAAATAAATATTAGGATTATTTAAATAAATTCCTAATATTTACCAGTTTACTTTTACCACTTACGGTACTTTCCCCGTCTTATGTATTAACGGGGTTTAATTACCCAAACCCGTTTTCGGGGTGTTACATCAGGTGTCTGTGGGTAGAATCCAGATCCAGGACTAGTGCTTCACTATTATCGAGTAGAAGACTAGAACCGATCAGGTTCGTACCGATTCTAAGGGAAAAAGAAGGAGAGAACTTAGGTTTATTTCTTTCAACTCTTTTATCCTTAGAAAAGTTTAGATCTAGGTAAAGTTAATGTGAAATCTTGTGGAAATCGTTTAGATCTGAGTTATTCTTGGTGGAATGAGGTCAAGCTTGAAGTTCATAAGAACTTCATGATGACGTCACCCGAGAATACCTCAAATCCGGATGATTTCATGGTTAAAAGTGAAGATTTGAAAGATGGAAATGTGTAGAATTGTGTAGTGATCAAGAATGTACAAGAATTAGTGCAAGATCTTACCTGGATTGAGAGAAATCTGAGAAAAAGTGAAGAATGCGTGCGGTTCGGACGTCACTTGCCAAAAGTGGAAAAGTTGGAGAGTGACCCGTGTATTTATAGGATGCAAAAAAGGGAAAAGGGTGAGCCGTGCGCATGGCACGTACCCGGATAGGCTATCCGCGCGGATAGGTCATCCGCGCGGATTGGCAATCCGCGCGGATTGGCAATCCGCGCGGATTGGCCATCCGTGCGGATGCCGCCTGCTTTGGTGCGTCCGGTGCGATGTTGCTTCGGTTTCGATTTGCGAGCGATTCGATAGGGTTTCCTAGTCAAATTACTTTCAGTCCCAACTACTTCTTATATGGTTCAACTTGGAATTCGGGTTCGGGTTCGTTTACATTCGAGTTAGACTTCGAGTTCGATTGAGTTCGCTTGATTATCACAACATAACATAAAATAAACATGCACAGGTAACACGTAAAGCACACACACACGTAGAAATGACAAGTAAAATACATAGTTCGAGTTATGGTTCGATGTCGATTTGATTAGCATAGCTTGATTAACTTTATCGCATTGTTACTTCCTATCATTCACAGTCGTAGGTCGATTGAAATACGGTAAACACGATTTGATTATTGTAATGAACGACACTTACTCCACATAATATAAATAAAATAAAAACATTTCTACGAGTCAAGTCGCGCGAAATCGGTCGTTGACTTTGACCTTGACCTTGACTTTGACTTTCACTCGTGAAAACACGGGGTGTTACAGTAGGGTCTGAAGAGAGTAAGATGTAGACAGCCTTACCTCTACCTCGTAGGAATAGAGAGACTGCAGTACTGAGACCCCCGACTCGATAGTAGTTTTGGATTAAACCTTAGACATAAGGCACATAACACATATTTTTAGACACAGAAGTGCAAGTTTAACCTATTATGTTTGGTTTACTTCACCTCCCTTATTTGATGTTTAAATTCTTTGATCAAACAAGATAAATACAATGAAATGTTAGTTAATAATATTCCTTTAAACACACTTATATAAATACCTAAAATGGGAGTTTCGTGGGGGGATCCACTTGGGCTGCATGAACACAATTGGGACACACTTTTGATCCTATCATTAGGCTTGTACTCAATTCTCTTTTTACTTTCTTTTTTCAATTATCACTTTAACAAATCTACAACTTTTCTAGGCAACCAATACTTTTTCCTAAATAATAATAATAGTCTAATGCTTTTAGGTTTTTATTCAAGCGACGAGTATAAAATCTATTCCTAAAATTCACTTAATGCATGTTTATGAGACGTGAACCCTTACAACTTTAGTAGGGATACACGATAAACTACTGGTGCCACTAGACCAAGATTTTCTTTCCATGTTTTTTAGTTAAAATTCACGAACCATTTTTTTTGAGAAAAATACATCAACTCTAATAAGATACGCTTAAAACCATGTAACCCGGATATGGCTGTGTATATGAATACGTCAAGTGGATAAATTAGCATGTCAAAACAAGTGGAGTCTAATCCGGTTGACAACTAGAACTTATAAATCAAATCGTTTTTTTTTTTATTTAGTTTTAAACGGATTGATTGGCCGGAACATATATTTATAACTTATCAAACAGATTAAAATATTGAGATATTGGATTTAAATGACATCAAATTTCACCAATTGGTTGATAACACTCTCAACTTTCGATTTGTATCACATCACTCCCAACTTTTAACTTATTGGCCCATAGCACTCCCAAACTAACCTAACACTAACCCAGTTTGTTGACATCAACTGCCACGTCATTAAAAAAGCTAAGTCAGATGCCACGTTAGCTGCCAAGTCAGACGCCACGTCAGCTGCCATGTCACCACACAAGTGGCACATCTACAAAAAAAACTAATTAGGCTAGGTTCAGTTAGTTTGGGAATGCTATCAGCCAATAAGTTAAAAGTTGGGAATGGTGTGATACAAATCGAAAGTTGGAAGTGCTATCGACTAATTGGTGAAAGTTGAGATTATTTAAATCTAATATCCTTAAATTATTTACAGTATAAACCTCTCAACTGACGATCTTATTATTTAGGGGGTGTTTAGCTTAGCTTTTCCAAACTTCTTATAACTTTTTGGAAAAGTTAGTAAGTCACAATGGAGTGACTTATTGACTTTTCCCCTCACATATACTTCCAATCCCAAACATCATTTAACTTTTCAAAAAGTCAATAAGTTATAAGTTAGTTAGCTAAAATAAGCAATCTCAAACGCCCCCTTATTTTCATGTTAGGTTTTACTTTTCTATTTACATTATTGTACTACTAGGATTGCATATTTAACCCTTAATCTCAATGACAATAATTTCAATCAACCATCTACATCATGTCAACATTGGTGTACTCCATTTAGGTTTATTTTTCTTTCTTGGAACTTATATAGTTGTATTATTTGGGATCCCATTGTTTTGTTGTAGTTTATGCTGTGCGCATAAAATTCATATTTAAAGTCATGATATCCAATGAAATCCAAGTCTTGAACTTAATGATTGTTTCTTTTTTCATTCAAAGGTTCAACATTTTTAGGCCGTGGGGTATGGGGCGTGGGTTAGGGTAAAACACCCAAGCCACCACCCCGAGTGGGCTTGAGTTGGGGCGTGGCCCCTTGGGGCTTGGCTTTCAAGCCGGGCGTGGGGCGGAATGGCCAAGAGAGCTGGCGGTATTTCATTGGGTCACCCCGCCACGTCAGGCGGCCAATTCAAATTTTGAATTTAAAAATTCAAACGGTCCCCCCATACCACCCAACCGCCACCCCGGTCTCCCAACATCCTCTATATATTTGTAACCCCCCAACCCACTGGTCCCCCCATCCCACGAACCGAAACCCCACCGGCTACCCATTCTTGAACCCGCTACCCCACTGGTCCCCCCATCCCACGAACCCAACACCGCTATGGCATCCTGGACCCGTGAAGAAGAAATGACACTCGTCACTGAAGGGGCGGCCATCGGGCCAAACAAAATATTGGACGGAAGCATTCGCGGCCTACCGACATAACGTCGGTAACGACCGCCACAACCTCAACGCGTGCCAACATAAATGGTGCGACCTACGGCCCAAGCTCGAGCGTTTCAAGGCTTACTACGAAGCCGTTCCCGTTGGCGAGTTAAGCCACGAGGACCGGGTGGCGGTGGCGAACATAGAGTTTCGAGGCAAGGAAAACAAGGCGTTCGATAAGATCGACCTTTTTGAAAATTTTTTAACACTCTAGGTTTGTTTATTTTGTAATTTTTAGAAATTATGTCATTTTTAGGATTATGTAATTTTTAATGAAGTTGTAGGTTTTTTTTATAAATGTTGTGTGATTTTTTATAAATTTTTTGTATTTTAAAAAAAAAACCATTCTGCCACGCGGTGCACCCAACCCAAGCCCAACCCACGCCCCGCCATACCCCGCGGCCACGTAACCAGACAGTGGGGGGGCTCCCTTTACACGTGTCAGCAAATGCCCCAACCCAAGCCCAACCCCCCGCCCCACCATACCCCACGGTCTTAGGCCGTGGGGTATGGTGGGGCGGGGGTTGGGTTGGGTTGGGGCATTAGTTGACACGTGGCTTGGGGGAGGCAGACATGGACTAACCCACATTCAACACGGTATGGTGGGGCGTGGGTTTGGCGGGCTTTGCTGGGCTGACCCGCTGGGCTATTTGAATATTATTTAAAACAAAAAATTTAATTTTTTAATATTTTTAAATAAAGAAAATTACAAAAAAAAAAAAAATTCCTAACTTTTATATTTGTTTTTTATCTCTTCTCTCATCGCCAAGATTAGTTGTAACTCTTCACCCTCTAGGTGATCAATGGGCTGGAATAGAAATTTCAAATCATCCCGTTTTTGTTTCTGGGCATATCTAGCGGCATATCTAGCTTCTTTGCTCCTTCGTATTTCGGCCCTTTGTTGTTGGAATACGTTGAATGTATCCAACTTGCATGAAATGTTATCCAGCTGCTCGTTGTATATTCCCCCACGCGAGCCCGAACTCCCAGCTGAAGGCGATGCCGTACCAGATCTTATAGTGAAAAATTAATTTTTTTTAACATAGTCGTTGGCCAACGGCTATTTTGTTTTGGCCATACACAACCCGCCATGTCAGCTCGCTTCCCCCGCCCCATGCCCGGCTTGAAACCCAAGCCCCAAGGGCCACGCCCCAACCCAAGCCCACCCGGGGTGGTGCCTTGGGCGTTTTCCCCCAACCCAAGCCCATACCCCAAAGCCTTAGGTTGCTTCTATATTTTCCACTTTATAATAAGTGTGAGATATTATCATGATTTGAGTTATTTATGGTAACACAAACTTTTTTTGTCAAATTCATGATTTGAGTTATTTATGGTAACACAAACTTTTTTTTGTCAAATGTAAACCTTAAATAATTGGTCCAATTTTGTTGGTTGTCCTCTGTCAAATAAAATTATACTTTACAATAGAACAGGAAAAGAAATTTAACTAAAAAGTATTTTACCATAGAGAACCATGACAAAGTAAAAGGCAAAAATAAATAATGAAATTACTTTGAACAAAGTAAATAACATCACATACTTTTATAAAATATATATAGGATTTGAACCTAATATACCGCTTAATTTGTCTTACTAAATATGCTAAAATTACAAGTTTTGTCCTTTATCTATATATTCATTTTTAGGCGGTGTCCTTTTCAACGAATTTTGACAAGTTTTGCCCTTTATAGGGAATTTTGTTGCAAGTTACTTCCTTTGAGCCTAACCCAGTTAAATTTTTCTGTTAAATCTTATTACTTATTTAAAGGACAAAACTTGTAAATTATCCTCCACAATCACCCCAACGTCACCACATCACCCCGCCGGACAAAAACTCTCTCTCACTAAAAACCACCACCGTCACCTCCACTCCCCACCACCACCACCGCCCCTGCCGCTATCCCCTTCTATCACCATTGCGCTGCCTCTAAACCCATACCTGCCTCCACCACCAACCACCCATCCCTAAATCAACAACCACCATCAACCACCCATCCCTAAATCAACCTGATACGAATATATATACATATATATTAAAAAGAAAAAAAAAGCCTAAAAGATTAACATAGAGGAAACAGAACTAACCAGCACTTCCAGTAAATTCGGAAACAAAAGCACGCCTTTTAGAGCATTCACATCCAAACCATCAAATTATACATACATTCCACTAAAAAACAACTCCTATATCAATATATTTCCACTAAAACAAATACTTTTTCTCTCTCCTTTTCAATTAAATAATATTATCATCACATTTTTCTCTCTCCTTCACTCACAACCACTTTCAATATATATTAAAAAAATTATACTGGGTGAACAGTGTCCCCCCAAATATACAGATGAACAGTAACATTTTCTCTCTCCTCCACTCACAACCACTTTTTATACCTTTTATAATATAAAAACCCCCCTCACATGTTTTGATGGATAGAATGGGAATGCTCTTATCCCTCGCAGATACATACTCACTCTACAACATCATCCAACACAAACTAGTCATCTAATAAGAAATACTCTAAATATCAATTCAAACCTCAACTATTTATAGATTGAAATTGCAACAAATCGACTACTGACAGGTGACAATGAATGATTGAGGTATAAATAGATTGAAATTAAGAAAAATCGGGAAATATATGAAGATTAAGATGAGGAAATTGAGATTGGACCTGATGATAATCTTCTAATGGAACAACTAGGGCGTCGAGAGGTGGAGAGTGTGAAGCCATTAGAGATCTCAAAGCAGAGAGAGTGTCTGCCATAGTTGTTGTTTGGAGATTTGTGTTTTAGGGTTTGTGAATTATGATTTGGGTGGTGTTTGTTTTTTCCAAAAAGAGCTTCCTGGCCTCTTCTGTCTGCACCGTGCAGACGCGGGAAGAGGTTTAGCCTCAGAAGAGTGTTTGTTTTTTTTTTCGAGAAGTGCTTTTCACCTCTCCCCAACCTCTTCTTGGGGAAGTAATGAGAGGTAAGCTTCTCCAAGAAGAGGTTTACCTCTTCTTGGCACCACCTCCACCTCCACCCCTGCACCGACACCACCTCCACCTCCACCTCTTCTTGGCACCACCTTCATTATAATTTTGATTATAATGAAGTGGTGGTGATGATGGCGGTGGTGATGATGACGGTGGTGATGTGGTGGCGGTGGTGAAGTGGTGGCGGTGATGATGATGGCGGTGGTGCAGAGGTTGTAGAGAGAGAGAGTAGAGAGAGATCAGTTTGTTTTGTTGTGTGTGTGTGTTTTGGGTGAAGATGTTTTATATAAAAAAAAACAAACCCTCTTCTCCTTGCAGCCTGCAGACATTTGGTCCACCTCTTCTCCTGCAGATGCCTGCAGATGTGGCCTGCAGCAGAAGAGGTTTTCCAGCAGAAAAAACAAACAGCACCTTGATCGATCGATTGAGTGAAAAAGAAGAAGAGGTGACGGTGGGGTGATTGTGGAGGATAAATTACAAGTTTTGTCCTTTAAATAAGTAAAAAGACTAAATTACGCAAATAAAAAAAAATTAACTAGGTTAGGCTCAAAGGACGTAACTTGCAACAAAATTCTCTATAAAAGACAAAACCTGTCAAAATTCGTTGAAAAGGATACTGCCTTAAAAATTGTATACAGAAAAATGACAAAACTTGTAATTTTTCCTATATAATAAAAGTTGATTTTTTCTTCTTCGTATTAGATTGTGCGTTACACAATTGAGGAAGGTGTCGGGGGAGCAGGGAACACCGCGCCACCTCCCCCTTCCCTGTGAAATTTTAGGCTTTCAGGGTTGGGCTCTCGACCTCCCTGTGCAATTCTTTCTCTTAATTTCTCTTCTCTTTCCCTCTCGCTCCTTTTTATTTTACAAAAATGGTGGGAAATAGGGATAGGTGTAACGTACGTTCAAGGGTGAAGGTACGAGATGAGAGAAGATGGTGATGCAGCATTGAGGTGAGAGTCAGAGATCAAAGATCAGGGAAAAATATAACACATAGCCTTAAAACTGCTATATTAGTTTAATGATATGCCATATCGTTAGATATTATACGTGATGTAACCAGATATATTTGGTAATCTAAGATTCAAACCGTCGTACCACAAAGTTTTGGATTGTTGACATAACATGATCAAATGTCACACATACTTGCTCCAACTTAAAGTTAGGACTGAATTTTGGCAATCAGGGGCGCAACTTTGTAGGGGCCGGGGAAGGGGGCGTTCGATCCCCCGAACTTTTCGCTCATTAGAGTTCGGTATATAGTTTTCGTATAGAATTTTTTAGGTATACGTTTTCGACCCCCCGGTTTAATATTTTTTTAGGTATATACGTTTTCGACCCCGGTCGAAAATCTCAAGCTTCGGCACTGCCAACAACACACAAAACTCTAGGAACATGGAAGTAACATGATTCACTTACGACCATATTAAACCTTATACATCATATATTTGGTCCAATTTTATAAGTTTGTCCAATGTAAAATAAATAATTTTTAACGGCAAATTTCATTTTAATCTCTATCGTGTCGTTTGTGCGACTTGAACACAAAACATCTCTCTCTCAAACTCAGATGTTAAAAGATTTTGCCATTACCAATGGACCACCATCTCATTGGTTAAAATAAATAAATGATATTTATAACTTGTAGCACAAAAAGAAAACCTTCTAAAAAAAAGTAAAGGACTACATTTATTTCTATTGAATATAAAGAGTTCTTATCTTAGAAAAAAGAACTATAACAAGTAACAATGTTCACTACTCGATCTGATTCAAGCCATGCCAACTCGAGTTCGACTCGACTTGATTTTAAACCAAGTTGAAAACTTGAGCTCGATCCCAACTTGGTTTAAAAAAAATGGCTCGGTTTGTCACAGTCTGATTTGGCTCACTTTGTCACAACCTGGTTTGGCTCGCTTACATTGTTAGAACTTAGAAGAAAGGAGATGTATTCATGCAAAGAAGTCCTGGACCGGATAATGATGAAAAGGTGAGCTTAAAAAACAAAAAAAAAGGTTATTATTTGGTCTATATAATAGTAAAAGGATGAGTTAATTTAAGCAAGCGAAACAAACGCCAACAAGTGAGCCAACCATGGCTCGGGCTAGGTCGACGACTCGTGTACAAACTACAAAGCAAGCCATTTTCAAACCCACCTACAAGATATAATAAATAAGATGTCAGTATTTTTGGTATCAATTTCAAATTCACAAGAATCTAGATAAAGAACCTTAACACAAATTTGTGCATGCGTTGCACGTGTGTGAACGACCCAACATGTGTGTGCACATGTCTATACATACATGTAGTAACCTTTTAGTTGTATTTCATTTTCAGCAATGGTCGATCTCATAGAACTACCTACCAAAAAAAAAAAAAATAAACTTAGATCGACATTAACGTAGTTGCTTCACTTGTTGACAACTTAATGGATAAGGTACCCCGTAACGATGATCGTTTAGATCTGTCTTGTTTAAAACGAGTTTGTTATTTTTTTCTCAGCCCAAAATGCTTGGTGTGAAACGTATAAAGAAAGGGGCTCTATAAATGGAATGAGGTTAACATTATGATAAGGGTTGACCCAAAGCCTTCCAAGTGGGTCAGTTTGAGTTGCTTTTAAAATTATATGTGTTGGTTTGGGTAAGATATTTTAACTAAATGGGTCACAATGGGTCACTTGAAATTTCATCTTGTTATTTTCGGGTCAAAGCAGGTTGACAACATTAAAGAAATGGGTCGATGCGGGTTACGGCACGAAACGAGTTTTGGATCGGAACGGGTTCAGTTCGAATTGAGTTTCGGGCCGAGCCGGGTTTCGACGCGAGCCGTTTCGACCCGAGCCGTTTCGACGCGAGCCGCTTCGACGCGAGCCATTTCGACCCGAGCCCGTTTCGACCCGAACCAAAACAACCCATTTTTTAATTGACCCGTTTTGACCCGAACCTGTTTTGACCCATGACCCGACCCGTCCCAACCCGTTTGCCAGGTTGTCATTATCGCAAACGCAAAGTAAAAGAAGATGGGCTCTTTCTATTTTTGGATTTAGGACACATGTTGCAAAGAAAGTTCAGTTTATACTTTATTGTGTTCATTTATAATTCACATGTTTTTCAACTTTCACATTGGGACTCATAAAGTAAGCTTGGGTGAGCATAACTTTATGTCATTTTTTGTATACCAGTTGTTTTTATTATTGCAAATGCCAATGGAGATTGTAGAGTATTGGAGTTTATTATGTTTTTCTAGTGCTTGTTTTCTTGCTAAGGATAAATGGATCGACCATACCACATTAGTTAATTGATTAATATTACATCTCACTGGTGTATATTTAAAAAAAAGAGTTAATTACTGTTTTTATCCTTTTTGTTTGTCAAAAATCACTATTTCAGTCCATTAGTTTAAAAATTGTGATTTCAGTCCATGTGTTTTCACTTTCGTAACAATTTCAGTCCACCTCGTAACCATTTCAGTCCCTGTACTAACAGAATATATGGATTGAAATGGTTACGAAAGTGAAACCACAGGGACTGAAATCGCAAATTTTAAACTAATGGACTGAAATAGTGATTTTTGACAAACCACAGGGACGAAAACAGTAATTAACTCTAAAAAAAACTATACTCGATAATATGAAATATCCTCCCATGTTTATTTATGCGTGAAGCTCTTGGATCCAATAAATATGAACCGAACAAAAATGAACATGGTATTTTTTTAAGCAACCCGTTTCTACTTTGATCTTATTATTAAAACTCAAAACAAAACTGATTAAATGACTTTTTATGTACCGTTGCAATGGTTCATGAAAAGGGTGTAACCGTAAAGTGAAGATGGTTTAACTTTCATTAAAGGGTGTAATCGTAATGATGAAGTGGCTAACTTTTTATGTACCGTTGCAATGGTTCATGAAAATGGTGTAACCGTAAACTGAAGATGTTTTAACTTTCATTAAAGGGTGTAACCGTAATGATGAAGTGGCTAACTTTTTATGTACCGTTGCAATGGTTCATGAAAAGGTGCCGTAGTATATGTAGAAATGATGAATTTGGTGTTTAAAAGTCAAAAGATTTGCAACAAAATTCACATACACATGTAATTACAATGTCTTTATGAATTTGGTGTCTTAAAACTCTAGTGTATTACTTGAATTATTCCAAATTGATTTCATATAATCCACAGCAAGAGTTCAGTAGGATAGAAGGCTGTTTCTTTTTTTTTTGGTGGCTATGTTAATTAGAATATGCCCTTGAACTACTTTGTATAAAAAAGGATTATGACATTCAAATCTTGTATAGACAACTTATGAAATACAACAACACAATAGTTACATATCAAAGAAATACAAATACATTTTCTGTATTTGATAGATTCGTAAAATATGTTTTATTCGTTTAAGATCAACTTATACGTAACAAGAAGTTTTTGAAAAGAAAAAAAGAGTACAAAAAATATAACAGCGTAGCAACTTACACACGGCACAATCCTTCCTCAACATCATACCTCCAAGCACCCGATAACTCATCCAGGTGATGTAAAAGTAAAACTCGAGGAAAGCTTGTATGATAATGTTGTCGACATACTCTTTTTGAAATATTGAAATGTCATTTTAAAGATCCCAACCACAAATGCTAGAAGATTGAGGGTGATCAAAGAACAAAGGGGAGCAAGAAAGATACTTGAAGTTTGGAAATGGTATATGCATGCCCATTTGGTATAGTTTTACTTCATCATCATTAGGCTTTATTTGTTAGTATAAAATTTGCTTCTTTCACCCCCCAAGTTTTCCCATAATTGCATAAGTGCTTCCATAAAGATTATTACATGTAGGACTGGCAATAGATATCTGTATAAAACATGATTAGACCTGTTTACTGAAAAAGTATACAATGTGATTTTTTACTTTTTAAAAAATAAATAAAATTATGAGGTTAGGATCCATCATTTCTTTTTCTTGGTACATAAAACATAAAACTGTGTTATAGACATTAGATATCAAGTAGTTAAACGAGTTGTATTCATATTTAATACTTGTGTTATACACGTGGTCAGAAACCTATTAAACCCGAAAAGACACGGTTTGCCAGCCCTAATTACATGTGATTTCCTTCATCATCCACAGCCTTTGCTCATGTTTCCATGCTTGGATGGAAGCTCCTGTAGAGTGGATCTCTCTCATGTGTTGTAAATTTGATGACACAAATAGATAGAGAAAGGCAAGCTCGGGAAAGGGGGTTAACATTTAACAACCTGCATAATGTACATATACATGTTGTGAAAATAGATCTTTCTTGTGAAACCAAATAAGGTTCTTAAATAATTCTTTTTGGATTACTAAGTGATGTGAAACTCAAACTCAACAACCTGAACCGTAATATTCGGTTTTCAGGAAGTACAAAACACAAAACAGAACTGTTGGTTTTTGTATGATTCGATGATTCCGGTTTGGTTATGTTGGTTAATTTGGTTTCGTCTCGATTTTCTTCACACTCCTAAGTACATTTACAACTCCACTCTATTCCATCTTCTTCTCCTCTAAACTATGTTATACAGTATACACACATATATTTCTTATAACTCTAAGCTATGTTATACAGTATACACACATATATTTCTTATAATAGTTTTATGATATACGGAGGATATGTTCATTTTAGAAGAGAGTTTTAGTGTGAGTTATGTTTCTGATAAATTATGTTTGCTGTCTTCTGATAGTTATGTTAAGTGCTTGTTAATTTTTTGGTGGATTCTTCGTAATCTTTATGATGAAAAAGACATATTTATACTTAAATGAATATTATTTGTGTGTATTCATTTGTGTTCATAAACGGTGTGTGTGTTCATTTATCTTCATTAACATTTTTTTAGTTCAGTGGCTTTTGGTAAGTGTTCGCGAACAGTTCATGAACACGTCATTTCCTTAACGAACGAACACGAACAAGAAATCTCATTTGGGAAGCGTTCGTGAACAGTTCATAAACAAGATCATTCCTTAGTGAATGAACACGTACAAAGCTTTGTTTGTGTTCTTTCGGTCCGTTTACAACCCTATCTCTATGTTCTCGCATTATTTTGTGTTGAGAATCGAATATTCCCCTGTAATAACATCTATTATGTAATCTATAAAAATAAAATTTATTATATGTATATAACTAATAAGTCCGTTTATACTCTCTGATCTAGTCACGCTTGGGATGTGAAACTCAAACTCAAGCTCGTGTTCGAGCTTCTTTAACCTTGACTTTTTTTTCGTGTTTGTAGTGAGTATGTCTTAAATCCAAAATCGACTCTACTCGTTTAAACTCTTAAAATTTTCTCAGTAAAAATATACTATAAAATAGATATTTTCTGGGTGTTTCTGGTTGCTACAAATATATATGAATTAGAATTATAAAACACAAATAAATACATACAACTCATTGATAATTTTCAAGATGTCTCCTTAAAAAATTAAAATGGGCATTATGTCTGGGCTCCCGCAGGCCCAATTTACTTCTTGCTAAAGCCTAAACCTCAGCCATACGGCCCATACAACAAAAAGGTGTGGGTGAGACCGTGAGAATAGAAGTTGAGTAAATTGCCATTTTAATCCTGAGTTTTGACAAAATTGTCACTTTAGTTCAAATAGTTTTTTTTTTGTCATTTTAGTCCAAATAGTTTTGTTTTCTTCCATTTTAGTTCCTGACTTTTGTCATTTTCTGCCATTTTCATCCAACCCACTAACTCCATTAAAAAAATTTAGTTAACTTACGTGAATTTTGGTCAAACCACAAATTTTTTTTTTTTTTGCAAGTGCGATGGTATGGGGAAGGTGTTGTGCCGGTTTACAGTGAAGATAATGGCGGTGGTTGTTGGTTTTACGATGATGGCAGTGGTGTTGGTTGATGACGTGGGTAGCGGAAAAGTGGCCGGTGGTGGTGGAAATGGTGGGTGGTGTTGGTGGTGGGGTGGGTGGGTGAGTGGTGACGGTGCATGGAGGCGGTGACGATGATAGAAGGTTGTGATGGGGTGAGTGGTGGGAGGTAGTGGTGGTGGTCGATGAAAATGACAAAAAATGACAAAAGTCTGAGACTAAAATGACAGAAAACAAAACTATTTTGATTAAAATAGCAAAAAAAAAAAAAATTATTTGGATTAAAGTGACAATTTTAGTCAAACATCGGGAATTAAAATGACAATTTATTCAAAGAAGTTTGTTGTAAAAAAAAAAAGAAATTGTAATAACATTAGTAATAAAAGACACAATTGTCAAAGTAGATATGTCATAATCCATCACTTAGGGGCTGTTTGGTTGGCTCTGAATGAAACCATTCAGAGGTCCACCTCTGATTCGGTCAGAGGTGAAGGTGTTTGGTTGTGCCTCTTAATGGCAAACCTCTTAATGATTCAGTGCTGAATCATTCAGATATGGAAACATGCTGAATGAAAAATAAGACCTCTGTACCCTTTCACTCCGTAACTCCCTCCCTCCTCCATCCTTTTGCGATGCCACCACAGCCAACGTCCACCATCAACGCCGCTAAATGTGACCTGAAACAGGAACATACCCGAACTCGAGCCGAAAACAGAAACAGCCCCGCCTGCGTATTTGGAAAACGTTCGACCTAGAACCGGCACGAACCACCGTCGCCGCCTTACTTCTCTCTCTCGTCGCCGTGTCTGCGGTTTCTCATCGGAAAGCAGTCCAGTCGGTAACCACCGCCGCCTTAGGCGGCGCTGCTACTCGTGTCACCCGACGGAGAGACAGAGGGGAGACCGAGGGGGGGTGTTGTGTGGTGTGTGTGTTCGTTCACCGTCGTTGGAGTCACCAGAATTCTGGCTCCGGTCGCCGGATACGGGAATGAAAAGGAGAGAGCAGGGGGGTTGTTTTGGGGGCTAGGGTTTCAATTGTGAGAATGAGATGGGTTTTTAATTATGTTTATAAAATGATTTTTTTTTTATTATAAGGGGTAAAAATGTCATTTTACACAGTCATTCAGATGTGCAACCAAACAGCACTTTACTGGTTCAGTACTTACTGGTTCAGAGCCTCTTACCCATTCAGACCTCTTATTCATTCAGCACTTATTGATTCAGATGTTGCCAAACAGCCCCTTAGTCTCACATTTAATCGTGTGGTTTTCTATTTTATTACTGTTCCACTTATTCAATGCGAGATTGACACAATTTTAAAGTCTCTACTTCATTTCTCATATAGTAATAACAACATTTATTATTATTACGTAATAGTCTATCATCATTACTACACACCAAAGGTGTATTTTCTATAATGTCTACATATATATACTTATCTTTCCGACCGCCGGAGGCTCGACGATTCGGTGTTGTTTAGGGTTAGAGTGCAAGGTCACTGATTCTTCGGTTTGGACCTTTCATTCTAACTGTTTCTTCATCCTTTCCATTCGCCTTCGGGGTTGGTTTCTGGTCTTCGGTTCCTCTGTTTTTTCTGGTGGTCCTCTTGTCGGTGGCTCGACGATAGGAAGGTGGACGGAATAGCGCTACAGGTTTGACGTGATTCCCATATTGCTTGTGGAGTTAATTTAACATGTCTCTCTATCTTGTCTATCCCTTCCTCTCCATTCGCCTTCCGGGTGAGGTTGTTCCGCCATTATGGATGGGCCCTGGTTGGATCCTCATCATCTGAGAAAGAAGGGTAAAGAAAAGTACGTCAGAAAGTCTAAGAGGGACAACATCACCAAATTCTACATTTCGAATTTGCCTTCGGGATGTAGACCCTGGGACGTTGCAGACTTTGTAAGGCACTGTGGGGACGTGGCAGGCATGTATATCGCGAGAAAAAGGGATAAGGAAGGTTAAAGATTCGGATTCCTTAGTCTTCGTAATGTCTCGGGTGCTAAAGCTGTTGAAAGAGATTTTAACGGATTGAAGATGGGGGGTTTCAGTTTACGGGTTAATGTTGCTAGATTCGCGGAAGAGAATGCGGAGCGGTGGGACGTAGATAATCAAGACAATGCCGATGCCAAAAATTATCCGGAACAAAGAAAGATGAATCTGGGTTATGAGGGAAATTGTTCCGGTATGGAGAGGAAGGAAGGGTGGTTGAGGGATGGAGTATCCTTTAAGGATATGCTGAAGCAAGGAAGTAGCGGTAGTGGGGAGGAGAAAATGGATAAGGAGGTCGAGGTGCATAGTGAGACGTCGGCGTTCTTCGATCTCCCAGGGAGAGCCGTGGTAGGTCGAGCTATTGATTTGGTATCCCTGAGGAAGATGTCCACTCTTATCAAGGAAGCAGGGTTCTCCGAATTTAAGATTCAATACCTCGGGGGTCTAAGTTTGTTGGTGTCGTTCGATGATGATATTGGAGCAGCTGATTTTCTGTTGGATGTTGAAAAGTGGAGTAGGTGGTTCTCGTCTCTTGACATGTGGGCTGGTCAGTCGATGCCTTATGAAAGAGTGGCGTGGTTAAAGTTTCATGGTATGCCTCTACACTTATCAGAAAATAAAGTTTTCGATGATGCGGCTGGGTTTTTCGGAAAGGTGATTCATCACTCTCAACTTTCTGCGTCGGACAAAGATTTATCGGTAAACTATGTTGGGATTCTGGTGGACCATGGTAAGAGAATTGAAGATTGTATTACTTTAAAATGGAAAAACAAGAAGTTTAAGGTCTGGGTAACTGAGGAGAGGGACGAATGGGTTCCTGATTGCTTATCGGAGGAGGGATGGTCGGAGCTCAAGGATGATAAAGAGTCGCCAGAGAATTCTAACGATCAGAGATCCGAAGAATTCGATCGGTCGCCGAATTTGTCGGCTGATAATGGGGATATCGAGGAGAACTCTAATAACTTTTCTGGAGAGAAATCTAATGGTAGCGCTAATCCCAATGTTTTCCCTGTCAACATTAATGTTTTCTCTTCGGTGGCTGGAGACAATAACACTTCTAGAAAAAAGCCTTTCGATGTGTCCAGGGATAAACATAAGCCCATTCCCAAAGGTATAAGCCCAGAGGTGTCTAGTAGGCCCAATAAAAGAACCCGGATTGAAATGGAGGAGTCATTTGACATATTTGGAGTATTGGGCGGGCCCAATGGTTCTAGTATTATGGGGCCTTCTGTATCGGAGAATGATAAGGATTTTAACAATTCATTAAGATTTGACCTGAACAAAAAAGGATATTCCCCTGGGGAAGGTGAGGGCTCGATCGGTGATGAGAGACCGGTCTCTCACCACAACATTTCTGGGACAACGGAAGAATTCGCAGATAAGGATGATGGAGGTGAGGATCTTTTGAAGGAGATTGATGCCACGATTCGTCTAGGCAACAGAATTGGTGTGGACCTGAGTAATCACTGTGTTCTTGTGGAGAAGTAGATCGGGATTGAAGGTAACAATGCGGTTTTATCATGAATTTTCTTTCTGTCAATGCTTGTGGGATAGGGGGGCTGGTAAGGACGACTGGATCAGGAGGCTTAGACAAGACCATGGTATTGATTTTTTGCTAATTCAGGAGTCTAAAAAAGAGGACCTGTCTCGTGTTAATTTTACTAATTTTTGGGGGAATAAAGAATTTGGTTTGGAATATGTCAGTTCGGTTGGTCTTTCAGGAGGCCTGCTTTGTATTCGGGACCCTGTTTTGTTCGAGGCCACATCGGTTGTCAAAAACAACAATTTTCTTGCAGTAATTGGTAAACTCAAAGGTAGCGGTTCTCTCTTGAATATTGGTAACGTCTATGCTCCTCAACTGGTCAGAGCTAAGAAAGACCTTTGGTTAGAGATTGCTTCTGTCATGGAGGACCACCCTGGTATGTGGGTATTGGGAGGTGATTTCAACGCGGTTAGGGATCCTCGTGAAAGGAGAAACTCCAGATTTAATAATGCTTGCGCTTCGAATTTCAATAATTTTATCTTCAACACGGGGCTTTTAGAATATGATATGAAAGGAAGCATGTTCACTTGTATTAGAGGAAACGACAAGAAGCTTAGTAAAATTGACAGGTTCTTGGTATGCTCGGACTTTTTTAATCGTTGGCCAGATGCTACTTTCAGGGCTATTCCGGTCAGTCACTCGGATCACGGTCCCATTTTGCTCATCCCTCAAATGAGGAATTTTGGTGCTAAACCATTTAGAGTTTTTAACTCGTGGCTGGAAAAAGACGGATATAAGGAAGCTGTGGAAAATTCTTTGGAGGGTTTCAACGTTTCGGGTCCGCCGGACTACGTTCTGATTCAAAAATTTGCGGCTATTAGGAAAGGTATTAAAGTTTGGAGAGATGAGATGAAAAAGAAAGAAGGTGAAGAGACTAGTAGGGTGATGGAAGAATTGGAGGAATTGGAGAAGGTTTTGGAGTCGAGAGACTTTTCGGAGGAGGAAGAATGGTCTTATTTGGAAAATAAAAAATTACTAATGGAAACCGAGAGAAGTAAATCCTCGGATTTGAGACAAAGATCTAGAATAAAGTGGGCTTTAGACGGAGACGAAAACTCGAAGTTCTTTCATGCGCATGTCAACGCTAGAAAAGCGGTTAATGGAATTCTGGGGCTCAACATCGGTTCGACTTGGGTTAATAAACCTTCGGTGGTTAAGTTGGAAATTCTGAAGTTTTTTAGATCCAGATTTTCGGAAGAAGTGTCTAGTAGGTCGTATTTGGAGTGCTTTAGTATTAAGCAATTATCTGAAGCGGATAAGGTCAGGCTTACCGTGCCGTTTTCTTTATTGGAAGTTAAGAACGCTCTTAAGGAGTGTGGAGACGATAAAGCTCCTGGCCCGGACGGTCTTAACTTTAAATTCATAAAAGTTTTTTGGCATCTTTTTGAGGAGGATTTTATGAAAGTGTTCAACAATTTTTTTGAGTCTGGAAAATTTAGCAATGGTTGTAATTCGTCTTTTATCAGTCTCGCCCCCAAGATTAAAGACCCGGTAGATTTAAAAAGCTACATGCCCATCAATCTTATTGGGATTATTACTAAATTGATTTCCATGGTGTTAGCTTCTAGATTGAAGAAGGTTATCGGTTCGATGATATCGGAATCCCAATCGGCCTTTTTGAAAGGAAATTATATATTGGATGGCCCTTTAATTATTAATGAGTTATTCAACTGGGGTAAGAAGGTGAAAAAAAAGCATTTTTTTTCCTCAAAATCGACTTTGAGAAGGCGTATGATAACGTGAATTGGAAGTTTTTGTTGTCAGTCATGGATCATATGGGTTTTCCTCCTAGATGGTGTAATTGGATTAAAGGTTGTGTGGAATCGGCAAGGTCTTCCGTCTTAGTGAATGGTTCTCCTACGTTTGAGTTTGGTTGCTCTAAAGGGATTAGACAAGGGGACCCGATCTCTCCTTTTTTATTCATTATTGTGATGGAGGCTTTATCGTTAATGATTGATAAGGCGAAGAATGAAAGTATTATGGTTGGTATTAAAACCCCTCTGAATGGTCCGTATGTTTCCCATTTGTTTTACGCGGATGACGCGTTAATAATGGGAGAATGGTCGAGAAGCAATATTGAATGTGTGGTCCGTATTCTCAGGATTTTTCATCTATGTTCAGGTCTGAAAATAAATTTATCCAAATCTAATTTATTTGGGGTTGGAATAAGTAATGGGGAGCTGGATATTATGGCAAACATTATTGGATGTCAAGCGGAGGTTTTTCCTTTTAGATATCTCGGATTGACTGTTGGGTCAAACATGAATAGGGTTGTTGGGTGTCGAATCCAGCAAATAAATATAAAATAAACCTACTTGACACACTAAAAATAGTATGAATGGAAGTCAGGTTCGTGTCCACAGGGATACAGATTAACGAATTATGCCAAAACGTTTTAAATCCAGATACGGTTGTTTTGAAAAGGGGATGGGTTTTAGTTTAACTAAAATGTAAAAAACAATTTATAATTTTTAGATTAAAAAGAAAAGCTAATGAAAGTGGTTGGAAAAATTCAAATGTTAAAAAACTAATTTCAACACCAGGGCAATTTCTTGATTCGGTTCGACTTACGATCATTAACGGTCACGGTGCAATGATCCTTTTTAAATAATAGTTTGTATCAATACTAGATGTCACGCAGTTCGGACATCCACTCCATCTAATGTCTAACCAAACGCAGTTCGTCGGTTAGAGCCAACCCGCTACTCTAAGCTCACGCCGTTCGGATTTTAGTGTGCGGGTTGCGGGATAGAAGTATCAATTACAATCAAACACTCACGCCGTTCGGAGTGTTTAATTATATTATATGATTCTATAATAATTTTGGGTTCATAGACAAACTCAAAATATTATTTGTTCCTAGTCTCAATAATTAAAACTTTATTAGGGTTCTAAAAATTGATTGAACTTTATTAGAAAAATTAATAAATTGATCAGGTTTACTAACAATCTAATATTTCCGGATCGAATCCGTATTAAAAACAAGAATCACACAAACAAACCACTAAAATAATCGGATCTAACATAACCGTTTCACATAAGGTTGTGAACCAAATCAAAGAAAATAAACCCTAATGTTGAAACTATACGGTTCTAGCCGGACATGATGGCTAGTTCAATAAAGTCTAATACTAAACAAAACATTCAAGAACTCAACTTACGAAAAACAAATCTGCCAAAATTTGTTTTGATGTTCTCGAAAATCCCACCAAAAGAAAACAAAAAAAAAAAACACTTTTTTTTTTCTTCTCCTTGACTTCGAATCCCCCTCAAAAGATGGATTCCCTTCTTGTTTTCACTTCCAGCCGTCCCCAGACATTACCCTATATACTTAAAGTACAAAGTCGGTGGCAAAGGCCACCGACAAAACTCGTCCTATCCTTTGTCTTTTTTCTTGCTATTTTACACTTTCACACTTACCATTGTCCCTCCTAATAGTGATGTGCTTTCACCACTGCAACACAGCCGGCGAATTCGGTAGCAGATGTCGCGGAGGCGGCGGTTTCAGGGACGGCGGAGGCCGTGGCGGACGCGGCGGAGGTGGCCGATTCGGCGGCGTCTGGTACTATCTTAAATTATCTTAAAAGACAAAGTCGGTGGAAACCCACCGGCTTTGCCTCCCCCAAACTTTCAACTTTTAGGTTTTGGCCCCAATTTTCTCATTTACCAGTTCACACATCATGATCCGTCGACAAAAATCATCGTTTCCACCATGCTCCACCTCTCTCTTTCATCTTTCTCTCTCTAGAAGTTACAGTATCCAATGCACCACTCTGAGAAACTAGATCGGAAAAATTGAAAGATCGCAGAATGAAACGAACCGTATGGAACCACCATCACCACGGCCAGCCCATAACGTTGTACCCGATCATCAACGCTGGAACCACCACCACCACAGCCGCTCCACCATCTACTTTCCCTCTCTTCGGTTTTCTGAGCTAAAAAGCGACGGTGGTTCTGCACTCGAATCTCCTTCTTCGTTCCCGATCTAGGACATGCAACAATTGCCGAGCAGGAACAAAGCTACACCCACATTTTTAATCAACAACCCATCCAGATTACAAATTTCATAACAAATACCAAAAACGAAATTTAAATAAGTGGACCAAAACCTTTAGGATTACAAGCTTCATAAAAGAGACAAAGAAAGCTTTAATTTTTATCTTTGAATGGTGCAGAACCTATTGTTGTAGGTGATGGTGGTGGAAATAGATGATAAAGGCCAACTTCAAAGAGAGATCAGAGAAAGATCGAGAATTAATGAATGAATTTTAAAAGAGAGAAATGATTTTTTTACCCTAATAAAAAAGATCTTGAGATTTGTAAAGATCTTGAGATTTGTTCCGTTTGATTATTTTTGGGTTTCATAAATTAAAATTAAACTTTTTTCTCTTTTGGATCCTCACATATTAACTATTAACTACACATCACCAAGTATAAATTTGCATTATTTTCCTTTTTTTAAAGAGAAATGTCGCTTCTTTTACACAATTACACCAATATTTATTTTATTTGCAAAAGTTCGAGCATGAGATCTCCGGATTAAAATACATGTGGTTTCATCAAAATACACAATAGCCCCTTGCGGCGTGGGTTGGATACAAACGCCCAAGTCACCCTCCGGGTGGGCTTGGGTTTCGGCGTGGCCCCTCGGGCGGGGGTTTCAGCCCGGGCGTTGGGCGGGCCTGGCGGTATTCCGTGGCCGGCTCTCATTGGTTGGGTTGGCTAGGCTTTTTTTTTTTAATTTTGTGTGTATTTTTATAATAATTGAAAAAAAAAATTATAACACGTGGCCAACCCACGCGGGCTAGCCACGCCCCGCCATACCGACCCAACATGCAACTGACCAGCGGTGCCCCTCAAAGTCCACGTGTCAACCCATACCCCAAACCCCCGCTCCACCATACCCCAGAGTCTTATTACACCCATCATATTATTCTTAACTTTTGAAAATTCTAATTTTTACCCCTATACTATTAATCTATTTTACAACCCTCTCAAAAGTGCGTGGCATTTATAATAAAGGTCCCTTTTTTTCCACCCAACATACAACTCAACTTTTGAAAATTGTTGTTTTAACCCCTACACTATTACTTTATTTTACGAAACCCTTAACTTTTAAAAATTGCAATTTTTTTTCTTTAGCTAATTTTCTTTTTAAACTACTAATAATTTGTCGTTGTGTTTAAAAACTTTGTAAAAATATCATTTAAACCAACCCGAGTTTCTAACTCTCCGACTTTACCCCTTTCGTTCCTTTACCTAAAAAACTACTTTTACGTGCGTATTTTTATTTATGTGTCTTATAAATTTGAGTTTTCCTACGTTTCTACATAAACTTATTTTTTAGCAAGTTATGTCAAATATAATACGTTTTCGTGCTTATTTTATGTACGGTTTTAGTTGGTCTACGTTTCATTGTAAATTTTGTTCTGTATCGAATGAGGTCAAATATAATACGTTCTCATTCGACGGTATAAATTTTAGTTACTCTACGTTTCGACCCTGCCACAACGTGCTAGGGGTAAAATTCCAACCCTTGATGTGAATATGTTTTTTTTAGTACACGTGACAGTTTTCCCTTTATTCACGTTTTAATCTTTGTTTTGTACATTTCATGTTTATGAGTCGGATCACATATAAATACGTCATGATTGTACTGTATAAATTCGATTACTTTACATTGGATCCAACCGCAAATGCTATTCAGTTAAATCGGATATGTTAAAGCGCATGTTTTCAAATTATATACGTATCACATAACGCTTGAATTAATTCATTCAATGTTTGCAATGTACCCGCGCCGCAACGCGCGCGGGTCTTATGACTAGTTTCCTCCAAATCCTCAAGTTTGTTTATTATTTTTTTTCTTTTTTTTTCCTTTCAATTGCCAAAAGCTCTCACTTTGTGTTTTCATTTTTTTTCTTTTCTTTGGCAGCCCAACCATGTCATCAATTGGCCCAAACTTAGGAACTTTATTTCAGCCCAATGCCATCTCCAATTATTTCATTCGATGAACAAATAAGCTTCTTTTTATTCTTGCAGTGATCAGGCCCTTGTAAATCATCCAACTAAAAATCCATGCTATCCACTTTTACTTGAACCCGTACTTTATTTATTTCTTGAGTCTTTACGAGCCTTTTCACTATCTCTTGTCATTCCTTACAACCGCTCCATGCCTACAAAATCATTAAAACGTCCAAAGTAGATTCCGTTCCACAAAAACGCGTATTTTCCAAAATAATGCAATATCTATAGTATAAATGCCTAAAATGCAATTAAATATGCACACTAAAATGTGGTAAATTATGCCTAAAAATGCAACTAACAAATCTCCCCAAGCTTAAACCTTTCCTTGTCCTCAAGGAAGTCAAGAATAAGAATAAACCGAGAAATAAACACGAAAAATAAAACATAAATGCATGCTAAATTTTTTTTAACCCGCTTCTTTTATTCCGGAAAATAAACTTGTAATGAGATCACATCCAACATTGTCAACTCTTGTTACATTCATTCGAACCCGGGAAATACTTACACGTGTAACCGCGATTGTTGATATTTTGTGTCCCTTTAAACTCAAACCCGCTTAATCACAACCAAATGTTTTATGCTTAATAATATACAAATTTACCAACATGGTTCAACCGTCCCCACGCCCAACACCTATGGCAACATCTACCCAACCTCACGACCTTTTGAAGATATCCAAAACCACACTTGATGCGACCATGCATCCAAACCATGACATGATAGTTATTATTTTTTTTTTTTCCGTTTTTCAAGGGGTCGGGACTTTTCTCCCTAATTTGCTCAAATATTTTTTTTATTTCGATTTTCTTTTTTTTTTTCAATTTTTTGGCATACATTGTGCTCTTTTACCCCTTCCTTTTTCTCTTTTTTTTCTTTTTAACTATAATAACCTATGAGGTCAATTTTTCACCTCTTTATTATTTTTTTTCAATGAAATTACGGAGGTGTCATGATATGGGAAACATGGTGTGTGATAGAGGATATGCAACTCAACCGATTTTTGGTCGGGATCAATTTTTTAACCACAAGCATCAAGATGGGAAACTAAACACATATATAATTAAGGTTATTGCATACAACATTGGCGTTCCTAAGTTAGGGCCGAGCCTATCAACACATCCCAAATTATCTATGTTTTCTTCCCCAAAGTTACCATTTCACGCATAAGCTTTGACATGCTAGAAGTCATATCATTTCTCATTTTTTCACAAATCATTTCAGCGGAACAGAAACGTTTTTTTTTTTTATGCACGTATATACACCCTAAATGCAATGAACATGAAAAATGCAACTATTTACAAACTAAGTAATGCATAGATAAAATGAGAACATAACATTACCTCAAATCTCAACCTCCCCAAGCTTAAGATATAGCATCGTCCTCGAGGCTCGGAGACATATGTGGAAGGCATCTACATAGGCGGCGGAAGTGGCGTAGGTCCAAAGTCGACCTATGTGATCACGGAGGGATGCAAGATCATCAAAAGTCTGATTCAAATGTTCATTTTTTTAGTACGGCCTACATCTCTCATCCATTTGTACAACGAGAAGATGTTTATTGACTTAATGGCTTTTTGCTGCGCAGTTCGCATGTGGTGATGACGAGGTGGTTACGACTTGTCTTTTCATTCTACGCATATCTACGAACTGAATTCAAAGACAATAAACCAACAATGAGCAATATTAACACTATAAAAATAATTAGCGAACCTGATTTCCTAGTTGAATGAATGTAGATATTGCTCCTCGCAGATTTAATCCAAAACAAGTTTACTAAGTGACATACCTTATTTTCTCTAAAATAGAGTAAAATACCTGATGGATATCACCTCAAACCCGTGATACGCAGCTATAAGTCAATAAACTCAAGATAACACAATCATTTAAACAATAGCAATGATCAACCAATTCGGATGCAAAACTAATTCATTAAAATTCATTTCAGTGAACTAAACCAATTTTTGCAAACCAAATTCTAATTCTAACAACTCCTTCTCTGATAAAACATTAATTCATTTAAGTTCAATTCAAAGCAAAGTGGGATTATTCAATTCAAGTAACAGAGGTTAGGGCTTGAATCAGTAGCAAGTCTCAATTGAGGATGTTAAGAACAGTGGTTCGGGTGCTGTCACAGGAGTAAGGCGACGGGTGCTCCGGGATGTCGCTAGGAAGAGAACGAAAGATAATCGAGACATACCTGAGTTTAGAAGTGGGGGAGAACCGGTTGTTGGATGATGACGGCTGAAGACGGTGGCGGTCGGAACCAGCGATGGGGTGGGCGACGGAGCGGGTGATGGTAGTTCAGGGGCGGAGATGACGGGTGGTGTCGGTGAACGTCGGAGATGAGTCCGATGGCTGAAGACGAAGACCGGCAGAGTGGAGGTGGGGTTGTGGCTGAAGGTTGCTGATGGACAGTACGGTGGGTGATGTTAGGGTTAAAGGGAGAAAGAAGGGTTTTAGGTTCTCAGAATGTGAAGAGGGGAATCGTGGAGATGTGGTCGATGGGGATTTGTTTTGTTTTATATGTTGGTTTTTTTTTTTATAGCTTGAAACCTGCTTCCACTCTCTTAATTCACAGAAGGTTCACCCGGCCGGGTGAGAGTTTGACACGCCCGGGTCAAGGACCTGAATGTTTTTTTATAAAATTTAACATGGCCGGGTCACTTTTTATAGAATTTTTAACACGGCCGGGTTAACGTTCTGAAATAAAAACACACTTTCACATGGTCGGGCCTTTTTTTTTTTAAATATCCAACGTGGCCGGGTTAAACTTTTGACTAAATTTTTTTTTTATACTTTTTTTTTGTAAGAAAAAAAAAATGCAAAATAATACAAAACCACGGGTTGCCTCCCGCGAAGCGCCTTTCTTTCTCGTCTTTGGCTAGACTTGGACCTTATTTCGTTAATCTGGTGCTTGCTCAATACACGGAAGAAGCTTTCGGATAATACTTGATGATTTCATTTTTGATGCTCTTTCCTTTGCTTTCTTCTGCGGGTCCATGAGGATCGTGACATCCATTAGATCCTCCCCAAGCTTAAGCTTTTCAGGAAGTTCCTTTAATGCAGCTTCGTCAATGTTTTTGTTTGACACTAATGCTTGAAAATCAAGGTTAGACAACTCAAAACATTCATTAGTTAGTGGTTCAATGACATCAATATAATTCAAAGACGAGACATCACTTGGGTAACGCATAGCATCATCTATATTAAAATTGATTACCTCCCCATCAAATTCCATAGAAAGGGTGCCGCTATAAACATCGATTTTTGTCCTTGCGGTTTTTAAAAATGGCCTCCCTAATAATATAGAACTTGAATTTGGGGCTTCATCACCCTCCATGTCTAGAACATAAAAATCAGCTGGAAAGACTAATTCATTCACTTGAACCAATACATCTTCTAATACACCTTTTGGGCGTACTATGGATCGATCGGCCAATTGAATGACTACCCCGGTCCTCTTTAACGGTCCTACGTTAAGTGTTTTAAAAATCGAGTATGGTAGGACGTTAATAGAGGCTCCAAGGTCCAACATAGCTCTAGGCACAGTGATATTCCCCAATTTACAAGGAACGGTGAAAACACCTGGATCCTTACACTTTGGAGGTAGTCTCTTTTGTAACACGGCAGAAATATTTTCACTAACCTTGATCGTTTCATTACCTTTAAGCTTCTTCTTTGATGTACAAAGTTCTTTGAGGAACTTCGCATACCGTGGTACTTGTTTTATAGCGTCAAGAAGGGGAATGTTTACCTCTACCTTCCGAAAGGTCTCCATGATTTCTTGTTCCTCTCTTTGCTTTTGTGTGCTTCTCAGTCTTGAGGGGAATGGGGGAGGAGTGGTGAACTTTGTCTTGACTTCATCTGATTTTGGAGCCTTGGGTTTTTCCGTATCTTTCTTCTCAACAACAACCTCTTCTTCCTCTTCTTGCATTGTCAGACCGTCGTAGCTCTTTCCACTCCTCAAGGTAATGGCACTCACGTTGTGCTTTGGGTTATTCTCGGTCTGTGCGAGAAATTTACCTTGAGACTCTAATTTACTCACCGAGCTAGCAAGTTGAGCCATTTGTTGTTCCAAGTTCTTGATGCTAGCTTTAGTCTCCTGTTGGAACGTATGCGTGCTGGTTGCCAAACTTTTCACAATATCTTCCAAAGACATTCCCGAGCTACCCGCTTGTTGTTGGGCGGTTTGTTGTTGTCGAGGTTGAAAGTTTGGTGGTTGTTGATTACCTTGGGAGGTTGGGCGTTGTTGATATTGTTGAGGCCTTTGCTGGAAATTTATATTGGGAGGGTGTCCCCAATTTTGATTGCCTCGGGGTTGTTCATATTGTCTTGAATTTTGCCCCGGATAACCTCCAAGTGCTTGTGCTTGTTCAACATCATCCTGTAGTGTAGGACACATATCAGTGGGGTGTCCAAATTGTAGACAAATTCCACAAGCTCGTGCTTGTGGCTCAGCACACTTATCCTTGGTGAGTTGCATGACTGCTTTTGTCAGCTCAGCAAGTTGAGTTTCAATGTGAGGAGTCCTCACTTCGTTGACTGCTCGTGGCACATCGGTGTACCACTCATCTTCTTGTGCGGAGTGCTTGGTGTCTTCAGCTATTGATGTGATTAGGGCTCTAATTTGAGTGGGCGTTTTATCCAATAGAGCTCCTCCACTGGACGCATTTATCAAACGCCTCTCCATTGGTGCTAATCCTTCACAAAAGTATTGAAGGAGTTGATGCTCAGATATTCCATGTTGTGGACAACGAGCGCACAACTTTTTAAACCTGTCCCAATAAGTGTGCAAGGCTTCTCTTTTGAGTTGCTTGATTCCGATGATCTCCTTGCGTAGGATCGAAGCTTTGACTTCTGGGAAGTATTTGTCTAGAAACAGCTTTGCAAGTTCATTCCAAGTAGTTACCGACCCCGGTGGTAGGTAATATAACCATTCTTTTGCTGAATCTTGAAGAGCAAAGGGGAATGCCCTTAGCTTGATTTGGTCTTCAGTGACGTTATGTGGCTTCATACCGGAGCACACAACATGGAACTCTTTGAGGAACTTGTGTGTGTCTTCATTTTCAAGACCCCGAAAGTAAGGTAGTAGATGAATGAGACCAGATTTCAGTTCAAAGTTCTCCATGGCAGGGTAGTTGATGCAAAGGGGTTGTTGTGGGACATCACGAGTCGCCCACTGTCTAAGGGTTTGTTCAGCTGCCATTGTAACAGTAGAGATTGGAGATTCCTGGGAAGACTGGCGATGTACCTGTACTAAAAGAAATCTTGGCACAAAACAGTTAGATTTGCCGTATCCCCGGCAACGGCGCCAATTTGTTGGGTGTCGAATCCAGCAAATAAATATAAAATAAACCTACTTGACACACTAAAAATAGTATGAATGGAAGTCAGGTTCGTGTCCACAGGGATACAGATTAACGAATTATGCCAAAACGTTTTAAATCCAGATACGGTTGTTTTGAAAAGGGGATGGGTTTTAGTTTAACTAAAATGTAAAAAACAATTTATAATTTTTAGATTAAAAAGAAAAGCTAATGAAAGTGGTTGGAAAAATTCAAATGTTAAAAAACTAATTTCAACACCAGGGCAATTTCTTGATTCGGTTCGACTTACGATCATTAACGGTCACGGTGCAATGATCCTTTTTAAATAATAGTTTGTATCAATACTAGATGTCACGCAGTTCGGACATCCACTCCATCTAATGTCTAACCAAACGCAGTTCGTCGGTTAGAGCCAACCCGCTACTCTAAGCTCACGCCGTTCGGATTTTAGTGTGCGGGTTGCGGGATAGAAGTATCAATTACAATCAAACACTCACGCCGTTCGGAGTGTTTAATTATATTATATGATTCTATAATAATTTTGGGTTCATAGACAAACTCAAAATATTATTTGTTCCTAGTCTCAATAATTAAAACTTTATTAGGGTTCTAAAAATTGATTGAACTTTATTAGAAAAATTAATAAATTGATCAGGTTTACTAACAATCTAATATTTCCGGATCGAATCCGTATTAAAAACAAGAATCACACAAACAAACCACTAAAATAATCGGATCTAACATAACCGTTTCACGTAAGGTTGTGAACCAAATCAAAGAAAATAAACCCTAATGTTGAAACTATACGGTTCTAGCCGGACATGATGGCTAGTTCAATAAAGTCTAATACTAAACAAAACATTCAAGAACTCAACTTACGAAAAACAAATCTGCCAAAATTTGTTTTGATGTTCTCGAAAATCCCACCAAAAGAAAACAAAAAAAAAAAAAACACTTTTTTTTTTCTTCTCCTTGACTTCGAATCCCCCTCAAAAGATGGATTCCCTTCTTGTTTTCACTTCCAGCCGTCCCCAGACATTTCCTCCAAATCCTCAAGTTTGTTTATTATTTTTTTTCTTTTTTTTTCCTTTCAATTGCCAAAAGCTCTCACTTTGTGTTTTCATTTTTTTTCTTTTCTTTGGCAGCCCAACCATGTCATCAATTGGCCCAAACTTAGGAACTTTAATTCAGCCCAATGCCATCTCCAATTATTTCATTCGATGAACAAATAAGCTTCTTTTTATTCTTGCAGTGATCAGGCCCTTGTAAATCATCCAACTAAAAATCCATGCTATCCACTTTTACTTGAACCCGTACTTTATTTATTTCTTGAGTCTTTACGAGCCTTTTCACTATCTCTTGTCATTCCTTACAACCGCTCCATGCCTACAAAATCATTAAAACGTCCAAAGTAGATTCCGTTCCACAAAAACGCGTATTTTCCAAAATAATGCAATATCTATAGTATAAATGCCTAAAATGCAATTAAATATGCACACTAAAATGTGGTAAATTATGCCTAAAAATGCAACTAACAAGGGTTGCCAATTGGAAACCGGTCTATGATATTTTCGATGCCAGGCTAGCTAAACGGAAAGCGGGTATGCTTTCAATGGGCGGGAGAATTACTTTGATTAAATCGGTTCTCGAAATTTTACCGAATTATTTTTTCTCTCTTTATAAAGCTCCAATCCAGGTTATTAAGGTCCTTGAATCCAAGATTAGAAATTTTTTGTGGGGTGGTGGTAGTGAGTCTAGTAAGATTCATTGGGCGGCTTGGGAACGGGTGGTTTGTCCCGTGGAAAAAGGTGGTTTGGGTCTGAGTAAACTCAATCACATAAATATCTCTTTATTGACTAAGTGGGGCTGGCGGTTTAAGGCGGAAAAAGACAAGCTTTGGGTAAAAGTGATTGATTCGCTGCACAGTTCGAATAACATCAGGGATAGTTTTCCGGTCAAATCTTATAGGGGAGGGGGGTTTGGTGTAGTATTGTCAAAGTGCTGAATAATACTATGATTGAAAACAAGCCGATCAAAGATTTCTTTAAAGGGAGAATAGGTAACGAGGAGTCTATTCAATTCTGGTTACATTCTTGGCTGATTGATGGTCCTTTGAGACTTCGCTTTCCTGCGTTATTTGATTTGGAAGTTAAAAAAGATTGCAAAATCGCTGAGAGACTGATCTGTAATGATGGAGGGTCTCGGTATAGCTGGCTGTGGAAAAGATCGTTGTTGGCTGGTCACGAGGTTGACGAACTGATCGGCCTCTGTTCTCTGCTGCTCGATGTGGTAATTAAGGAAGATGCGGATGAATGGTGTAACACCCCGAAAATGGGTTTGGTAATCAAACCCCGTTAATACAAAAAGACGGGTAAAGTACCGTTAGTGGTAAAAGTAACCCGGTAAATATTAGGATTTAAATAAATAATCCTAATATTAATTAAAAAGCGGATAAGAATTTTCAAAAAAAAAAAAATGGATAAAAGGCCCGAGTTAACGGAACTTAAAATAAACGGGTTAGAACTCCCGGAACTCACTAAGTTAACTAAGGGTAATTAACCTAGTTAATTAATTGTTTAAAAACAATAAAGAAGCATGGACTAGTAAGCCTTTTATAAACCATGAGTATTTGAGGGACCAAAGTTGGACAATTGCAAAGTGGTATTATTAAAACAAAAATTAAACACCAAACACACACTTGTGTGTGTCTGGTTCGATCAAAAAAACACAGGGGCGACCAAGTTCTTCCACCAAACCCTAGTTCATGCTCCTAAATCAGTTCCAAAATGAAATCTGAGCATAGATTGGTGATCTCCTCTGAAAAGGGATCATAAGATATGTAAATTTTGTAGAACATTTCCATCTAAATTTCTGGATGAACTTAGAGAAATCGAAAATTTATGTTGCATGAATGATATGTAGATGAAATAGGAACATTTAAATACCTAGGAGTAAACCCTAGACAAGTATATATTGAAATCATGCTTAGCTCAAGTAAATTCAGATTTTGTTGATGCTAAATTCATGTATGAGATGTTTTTAGGGTTTTGATTGCTAAAAATTAGTGTTATGATGTCAAGAACATGCTTAAATTGAAAGCTGAATTCAAACAGCTCCTGATCAGAATTTACAGCCGACTTGTATTGGCTGTAACCTGAACAAAACGTGACAAAAACATGTGTTTCTTAAGTCTAAAATGTAATTCCAGGAAATATCTTTAAAACCCCACTGGAATCGCATTTTTCGACGAAAATTGAGCGTTTTATGAATTTTCCGTATCAAAGGTTCAAGCTGCGTTTTCTGGCAGAATTTGCAGCCCATTACGAATGTCATAACTCAATTTAGGAATTGAGTTATGATCTCAAATTCTTACTGTAGAAAGTTTTAAGTGATTAAAAGAATTGCCAATTGGAATTTCGTCAATCGGATAAACGAGGAATTTTTAGTGAATTTTTCCGTAAGCTGCAGTCAGAAGTGACGAATCTGATTGCAGCTTAGTAAATGAATTTTTATGAATTTTTGGTAAAGAGTTAGATCTTGAAATTTTAACACAAGGTCTAACCCTCCGAGAGGTATGCCACAAAAAAAATCATAATTTTTGAAGAGTTGTAAACATGTTAAACGGGTCACCAAAAACATCAGATTTTCAGTGATACGAAACTTGATTGTTGATGTTATAAATTATGCCCACAATGTTCATATGTTGAAATTATGAATCAAACGCGTAATTTCCTAGTTCGACTAATTACGTGTGATGTGGGGTAATACAAATTTTAATTATGAAGTCGATTTAGCTTATATGCACATATCATATAATTAAGGGTAGTTAACTTTTGAAGAGTTAAACTAACCATGGACGGAGTCGAATAATAGTTTTGACATAGAAAATACGTAAGGTGGAATAGTCTTGGTTATAATGACTAATCTAACCACCTTGTGAATTATGATGATAGTTCGACTCTTGACAAACTAGATGGAGGCTTGGGAATGAAGCGGGTCAAACGGAGCAAGTACAAAAAGGAAAGCGTAATTTGGATGCGAGGTAAGTTAAGCTTACACCCCTTGGTATTATGATACATTTACTTGTGAGTATTGATTTTTGAATTATGACAAATATTTGAAAATACTATATTTCGGCATAATACAATGTACGCCGGAATAAGGAAATATGGTAAGAAACCATAAACTATGGTAAAAAGGGGTAAAAACGGTAGACTTGTCGGGTGAAGACTAACCAATATGGATATTTTGAACACCACGTTATAGGGTGAACCGTAATGGGTAAAAGTGATTGAATAAAAAAAATTTCGTACATGAGTCGACGGATAGATAAAAGGTTTGAAAAGATAACCATTTGGTGTAAATCTTAACGGGTCAAATAATTCAAGTAATGCCATTTAAGTAATAAGAACTCACGGTGTGAACCGGAATAGGTTAAGGGGCTGGATGGTATTTAAAAATATCATCTTATGTTGATAAATGGTCACTTTCGGCTAAACGGGTCAAATGGTAAGTTAATACCATTTGACAATAATACTAATTGATGACCGCTTGTTAAGTGTTGTGATTTCAGGAAAGGACATACGGTTTGTAATGCTTTTATCTAGAAAATTTAAAAGCAAAAGATATTTAAACGGGTCAATATGTTGACCCGAGCCAGGTACGCATATTTTGAATTATAGCTAGAAGTAATAAGATGGTCAAATATTAGTGAAAACCCTTCGTCGTACAATGAGGGACTGAAGTTGACCAAAATATCCATGAACACTGAACCGGGTAAACGATTCTTATGAGCCGTTTAAGAACGTGTTTTACAATCATGTAAGTTATAGGTAAATATCAAGTGGACTGTGCATAACAAAAGGGAAAGATTTAAACTTAAAAGGTTTAAATCTTCGAAACGGGTCAAAAGTTTTAGTAAAATAATTTCAAGCCAAGGGCTTGAAATTCTATACTTTGAGAAGTTAGATATCAGGTTTTAACTCCATAATATGGATAATCCAAATACGGTCGCGTAGGAAAAAGAATCACCTAAAACGGACTTGTAGATAAAAAGTTATGGCCATTTGAAGTTTAGTTTTTGTTAAAAACTTGAGCTGGGCAGAAAATGCAGATCCAGAAACGGACCTGCTGGAAATTAGTTTCCCCCGCGCCATGCGACGGGATCCAGTAATTGGGGCGCGACACGCGACAGAACAATGGACTCCTCCCGCGTGTCGCGGGAGGCACGATTTGGAAAAATTTATTTTATTTTCATTTGTTTGATAAAAGGGACTTGATAAAACTAGTTATATTAGTATCAAAACTAACATTGGTGTTGGTTTTGATTACAGGTAAACTTAAGTAAGCTTACGGATGAAGATCAAGCTCGTTGTTGGACCGAACACAATCAAGATACAAGCTTCCGCACGGCGTTTCGTTGTCATTTTGAACGACGAACTTATTTTTTTTATGTTGTAAATTTTTAAGTTGCAAAAGATTAAAATTTCTCGTATTTTCTATGGATCCTTAATCGTAATTACATGTTTATTTTCGTTATATAAACGAAAAACTTTAAAATAATAACAAGGGTGTTACAAGTTGGTAATCAGAGCTCAAGGTTAAAAGAGTAACTGTGTTCGGTTCGAGGCTTGATCGCAAATCCGGTAAGTACATGTATGTTAATAGTTTAGTAGGATTAAAGTGTTGTGAACAACACATAGGGTATCGTGTAATACACGTTACACCAACGAAAATTATTAGTATAGTTAACGAAATCACGTGCAGTAAAAAGCCTTGTATTCAATACGTGCATTTATTAATGTTGAAATTACTAACTTTTGTAAATGTTTAGTTGATGGATACTCGCATCTGAAGATGACGAGAGTTGAACGAATTGTGGATATGACGGTGGAACGGTCCGAGGTATGACAAGCAGAGCATACCCATCAAGGACTTAAATCGCGTGACGATCGCGAACAAAGTCAAAGGCAAGGAAAGCCCATTAAGGGCAAGCATTATCAGGTACACACTTTTAAATTTAATTGCACAAGTAGTAATATGCAACAAACACGTAGGGACAGACGGTTGCATATATCTAATAAAACCTGAATAGGATATCTATTCAGGATGATGTTTCCAAGAGAAGTTTAATAGAACATGTGCTATTCACGATGAGGAATAACAAGAAATAATAGGAATAGTTCATATGAAAACTTGGACGGGGGGTAATTATCCAAGTGGAAAAACTCTCAATATAATGCTATTGAGAAGAGTAGCGATCACATTAATAAATGTGATTATATAATAGTTCGATAGAAAAGAAAAACATTTTATATGTTCAAATGTAAAACTAGTAAAACTAATGATTGTTGTTTTGCAATTAAATAAAGTTTTACTAAATGAAATCAGAGATATGAAATAAATAGAGGCATTACTTACATAGGGTGTGATGTGAAAGCTATAAAAAGGTCATGTGTATCATGTGCTGATCGCTTACTCTGGCCAAGTAAGTAGTGGCATATGATACCATGAGCTTCTTATAGCGGACACATTTATGTCCGATGTAGTAAGGACGGGGTGAGTGGGACAAATTAAAAAGTACCCAAATGAATCAAATGAGCAAAACATTTGATAATAATGTAAACGCACAGCCGGGTGACGGAAGCGTATTACATTAGGATAATGAGCCCGAGTGAAGGGACAAAGATTAATGTAAAATAATTAAGATATGAATTGGGAGGGGGTGTACTTACACTCGAACCCGGAGAATGCAAATGTGCCTCTTAACGGGCCGTTTTTGTAAAACGTCAAACTTGAGGACAAAGTCAGAATATAAAAGTGAAGCGAAGTCTTAATGCATACCGTGAGGGTTGCAATAATAACGACTTCGGTAAAATACCCGGTTGATGGGTAAGGATTAAACACATGCGTAGACCGAGAAACGGGAACTCGAATGGAAAGTTAAAAGACTCGGGTTTTGAGTCATGACTAAAAGACGACAAGATAATGTAAATAGAAATTTTGATAATTACGTTCAACTATTTTAAGATGAAAGGGGTCAAATAAAGAGTGAAGTTTGACATTCATAAGTGAGGAAGTTTCACATAAACAAGTCAAACGAGACTAATAAAGAATAACGCTTGAAAATGAAAGTAAGCGCAAGCTGAATAATGAAAGCGCGAAATATCAATGAACCTATGTGATAGGTCGTAAAAGAGTATAGAAAGGAAAATGCAAACCACTGAAACTGGAGTGTTAAAACATTAAGATAAAGAACACAGGTAACAGTTTGAAAGGAAATAGAGGCGTAAACTGAATAGCGATAAGAATGAGACAAACCGACGTGTAAATGACGGAAGAAGTCATAGAGTCGGAAGAATAATTTAAAAGAAAACAAATGTAGCCTTAGACTACGGTCAAGGTAAAACGAAATGCAAAAGCAAAAAAATAAAAGATTTGAAAGATAATAAAAAAAGACCTTTAGGTCGCAAATAAAAAAAACGAATTGTCGGGGCCTCACCTTAAAAAGGTAAAAGGTGAAAACCTAAATAAATAGCCTACGATTTGGAAAAATTTATTTTATTTTCATTTGTTTGATAAAAGGGACTTGATAAAACTAGTTATATTAGTATCAAAACTAACATTGGTGTTGGTTTTGATTACAGGTAAACTTAAGTAAGCTTACGGATGAAGATCAAGCTCGTTGTTGGACCGAACACAATCAAGATACAAGCTTCCGCACGGCGTTTCGTTGTCATTTTGAACGACGAACTTATTTTTTTTATGTTGTAAATTTTTAAGTTGCAAAAGATTAAAATTTCTCGTATTTTCTATGGATCCTTAATCGTAATTACATGTTTATTTTCGTTATATAAACGAAAAACTTTAAAATAATAACAAGGGTGTTACAAATGGTCCTGGTTAGGCTCGGCCGATAACCTATTCAGTGTGGGTTCTGTCAAAGACCTGCTGTTTAGATGTTATATTCCGCAGGGTAACTATTTTCCAAGTATTTGCAGTTGGCTCCCTCGTAAATGTAACGTTTTCATTTGGAGACTTGGCCTTAACAAGTTGGCTTCTATGGACGCCCTCAAGAAGAGGAACATCGACATGGGGGATCAAGCTTGCGTGCTTTGTAGTGACGTTGACGAAACAGTTGAACATCTTTTCACCTCTTGTAGTTTTTCTTCCACTGTTTGGTCTATTGTTTCTTCATGGTGCAAGGTTCCTTTTATTTGGGCTTTCTCGGTGAAGGACTTACTCGAAACTCATGGTTTTATCGGTCTTAATGGGAAGAAGAAAGTTCTTATCCAAGGTATAATTAGAATCGGTTGTTGGTGTATCTGGAAGGCAAGGAACGAGGCCAGATTCAACAACAAAACCGTTAAGTTGGTGGAAATAATTCGGGAGATTAAATCGATCGGTTTTTTCTGGTTCAATTCAAGATCTAAGGATAGTGTAGTTAAGTGGGAAGAATGGTGTAGTTTTATTTTGATGTAATTTTTCTGTTTGTTTGTTTTTCTGCCGCCCTCCTTGGGTCTTGGCGTTTGGTTTAATGAAGTTCTCCTTTAAAAAAAACATATATATACTTATATATGAAACTAATGTCTCCAATTTTGAGTTTGCTTCATACAAGGTATCTTTTTGGTTATCAAACCATAACATACATCAATTCTACTCAAAAGTTGATACAAATATTATATTTACCTAAACAAAGGTATAATATATCAAATATAATTATTTACAAATTAATAACATTTATATTATTTCCTTAACACTAGCGGTTATCACATAGAGACCACAAGGGCATCCCGATAGTGACGTCTGGCCAATGACGTTCTGCGGGTTCACACCCTCCTTTGCTACCACTAATGATTAGGAGAAAGAAGACCAAAAGGATATTTTGAAAGTGACGTCTCTTCCAATCCCTTCTCACCGTCCCAGCTTGAAATACTGAACTTCTCCCTTTCCGGTAATTCATTCCATACCATCTACTCTCACTCTCACCTTCCACTTATACTCAAGAGAAAACAATATTTATTCTCACGTTGGATGGTGGTTACTAGAAGAATCCACATCTTCCCTTTCCCGTAACAAGCCTAACAGTGGTTTTAGTTTTACAGATCAAAATATTCTCAAGAACCCACAGTGATTGGAAGAATCTCCAACTTATCGAACATAGTCAAAACACCACCCGTTTAACCTAGTGTTTCTTTACTACACAACATAGTATCAAAGGTGTGTAAGAACGTTATCAAAAGTACGTGAAAGACAACAAATTGTAATTCAAGCGCAAAAAACATGCAAGTGTAAAAACACAATATGTTGGGGTGTACCCATTTTTTTTCCTTGAAAATATACTAGCTCACTTCAATGTTGGATGATGATCATAGCCGATTCATACCGCATGATCCTCTCGAATTACGGAAAATCAAATAGAGATAAACACCAATAAACTTAACTACTTGTTTTAATTCAAACTCATGAGGCTCTCATAAGACCATAAACAAAATCCAAACCCAATTATAAAACCTTATCTATGTGTTTTGATATATATGTGTGTGTGGGAGTGTTCGTGCATTTTATGTGTCAATCAACTGAAAGATCTTAATTAGATAATGCTTTGGTCTTCTTTGTGTTATGTGGTTCTTTAGATATTAGGGTTTGATTATTTGAGACAAACACGAGTTTGTCTTGTAATGTGAATGAGTCTAACGAGACTTTCAAGAAATTGTTTGTGGTAGTGAACATATAAGTTGCTGAAAAATGCACGAGGTGCGAAATTCGAGATACTCACCGGAGTAAAGAACTCGTGAAGATTATGGAATACTTCAACACCTCACAACAACTGACAATTTACAAACGTGAACATGTTTCTCAATTAACAAAAGATACTGAGTTAGGATCCTCCTCTTACAATCTTACGTCTTTTGAAGCAAACAAGTTTGAAAGATTGAAAAATAATTAATTTTTGGAAGCATTAGCCTATGGGGAGTCTGTTGATACATCTAGAGGCTAACGTTCCAAAATGACGAAGTAATCACAAATAAAGACCAAAGATAAAAGATATAGCTTTTGTCAAATGGGAGATTGTTAATGCATTTTAGGTGCCAATCGGCTAAGATATCTTAATTAGATAATGTTTTGGTCTTGTTTGTATTTCGTGGTTGTTTATATATTAGAGTTTGGTTATTTGAGACACATGAATGAGTCATTTGTTTGACTTTTCAAAAGTCAAACTAATGAGAAAATTCAAAGGATTGGCCATTCTCTTGAAAAGTCAAGAGATTATGCCATTCTTTTGAATTTTCAATAGAATGTGCCATATGTTTTGTCACGGCCCCCGACCCAGTTTCCTGGTCTTGAAGTCGCGGGACAGAAACCCAATTATTTAAACTGAAAAACTGAACTAGTTAAATAAAAGTCTACCTACTGATTAAGCCTGGTAACCTAGTTAAATAATGCAAACGAAACTAGGTTAGTAACTTAATACAACATTTACGATAATTTCACGAAATCAAAACCCTCACGACGAATGACAAAGTATAGCCCGAATTCAGGCAGCACTTAAACATCCATCGGATCGGTTTCAATCGATCGGACATTATATCGTAGCAGTGATCGAGTTATTACCCTGTTATCGCAGCAGCGTTTCGACACTTAAATTGAAATTTCGAACAGAAAGGAAGTTGTTTTAATGAAAGTTTTCGAGCAGACTGTAAAGGCCATGCAACGTCCAATTTATAGCTAAAATTTAGGTCTCTCGCGGCCCGCGTAAACTTGAAGGGGAATCCTTCGCGGGCCACCCTAGCTACGGCTAGGGCTGCCATGTCACCACCTAGCCTTGACACGTGGATGACACGTGTCGTTCATCATTATCCGGAGATCATAGAGTTGTCGCGCCCCGCGAAGACCTACCTTAATTCCTTCGCGGCCGGCGACCGAGTACAAAATTTGTTTTTCTTGATTTTTCACAAAAAATAGGGTTTTAGGAGTTCGGGTTGTTACTTACGGAGCGTTGTAGGACGTTTTCGTGCAGGTCCTTACATCCTCCCCACCTTATTTAAAATCTCGTCCTCGAGATTTACTGGAACAAGTAAGGGTACTTTCGCTTCATTTCCGATTCCAACTCCCATGTGTACTCAGGTCCTCTTTTCGAATCCCACTTTACTTTGACCAGCACCAATCTCTTGTGCTTGAGGAACTTGACCTTTCTGTCCTCTATTTGAAGAGGTTTCTCTTCAAATTTTAACTTTTCATTTACCTCTATATCTTGAAGAGGTACTACCAGTGATTCATCAGATAAACACTTTTTAAGATTAGATACATGAAACACATCATGTACCCCGGCTAGTTCTTCTGGTACTTGTAATCGATAGGCAACTGGTCCTATTCGTTGGGTAACTGTGAATGGTGCTATGTACCTTGGACTCAGCTTTCCTTTCTTACCGAATCGCACTACCCCTTTCCAAGGAGAAACTTTCAATAGTACTTTGTCTCCAACTTGAAATTCTAACGGCTTACATCGATTGTTTGCATAACCCTTTTGGCGGTCTAGATCCGTTTTTAGTCTTTCCTTTATTTGAGTTATCTTGTCGGTGGTTTCCTGTACAATTTCGGGACCTGATAATTTTACTTTCTCCTATTTCTGCCCAACATACTGGAGTTCGACATTTTCGTCCATACAGTGCTTCAAACGGGGCAACATTGATGCTTGTATGATAACTGTTGTTATAGGAGAATTCTATTAATGGTAAGTGGTCATCCCAATTTCCACCGAAATCTATTACACATGCCCTGAGCATGTCTTCTAGGGTTTGGATCGTCCTTTCACTCTGTCCATCTGTTTGTGGATGGTATGCAGTACTTAAATTTAATCGCGTCCCCATTGCTTCTTGGAAACTTGTCCAGAAATGCGAAGTGAAACGACTATCTCTGTCTAACACAATGGAGAGTGGAACTCCATGTAGGTATACTACCTCGTCTACATATAATTTAGCTAATCTTTCCATACTAAAGGTTTCCTTCATTGGTAGGAAATGAGCTGATTTGGTTAATCGATCTACAATCACCCAGATTGCATCGTTACCTTTCCTGGTCTTGGGTAGTTTAGTAACAAAATCCATTGTTATTAACTCCCATTTCCATACAGGCATTTCAAACTATTGAAGTAAACCTGAGGGTTTCTGGTGTTCTGCCTTAACTTGGGAACAAGTTAGACACTTAGAAACGTATCTAGCTATGTCCTTTTTCATTCCTATCCACCATAAGTTATTCCTTAAGTCTTGATACATCTTGTTATTACCAGGATGCATCGTATACCTAGATTTATGGGCTTCCTCTACTATCTTATCTTGTAAGTTTCCTTGTCTAGGTACCCAAATCCTTTTCTTATGGAATCTCCAAATTCCATTAGTCCCTTGCTCTAGTTCCTTTATCCGTCCTTTTATTCCTTCAGCATCATCCTGGATTGCTGTCTCTTGAACTTTTTTCAATTGTTCCATTAAATTCAGTTGTAGATTTAATCTAAGAGCACGAACTCGCCTTTGCTTCTCATGGTACTTACGACTTAGGGCATCTGCTACTACATTTGCCTTTCCTTCGTGATATAAGATATCACAGTCATAATCACTTAAAATTTCCATCCATCTTCTTTGCCTCATGTTTAATTCTTTTTGCCCAAATATGTATCTTAGACTCTTGTGATCTGTATAAACAGTAAATTTACTTTCGTACAGATAATGTCTCCAAATTTTAAGGGCAAAAATTATTGCTCCTAATTCTAAGTCGTGAGTCGTGTAATTCTCCTCGTGCTTTTTCAATTGTCTTGATGCATACGCAATTACCTTTTTGCGTTGCATTAGCACACATCCTAACCCTAGCTTAGAAGCATCACAGTAGACTTCAAAATCTTATGTCCCTTCTGGTAGGGCAAGAATTGGGGCATTTGTTAATCTTTGCTTTAAAATCCTAAAGGCCTCTTCTTGCTTAGATCCCCATTCAAACTTAACAGTTTTACAGGTTAGCTTAGTTAGCGGAACAACGATCTTAGAAAAGTCTTTGATGAAGCGCCTATAGTAGCCAACTAATCCTAGAAAACTTCTAACTTCAGTAGCTGATTGCGGGACCTTCCAACTTGTGATCGCTTCTATCTTGGAGGGATCCACGTGATTGCCTCCGTGATTCACCATGTGTCCTAAAAAATGTACCTCTTGTAGCCAAAATTCACACTTTGAGAATTTGGTGTAAAGCTTTTCCTTTCTTAACAGGGTTAAGAGTGCATGTAGGTGCTCACAATGTTCGTCCTGACTTTTGGAATAAATAAGTATATCGTCGATAAATACAATTACAAATTTATCTAGATACGGTTTACAAATTCTATTCATCATGTCCATAAATGTTGCAGGAGCATTCGTTAATCCAAAGGGCATGACTGTAAACTCGTAGTGACCATACCTAGTCCTGAAAGCATTTTTAGGTATGTCTTCTTCCTGTACCTTTAACTGATGATATCCGGAGCGCAAATCTATCTTAGAGAAATACCTAGCTCCTTGAAGTTGATCGAAAAGATCATCGATCCTAGGTAATGGGTATCGATTCTTAATAGTAACCTTATTCAATTCTCTATAATCGATACACATCCCCATCGAACCATCCTTTTTTTTCACAAACAACACAGGTGCTCCCCAAGGGGACGAACTAGGTTGTATGAATCCTTTGCCTAACAATTCATCTAACTGCTTTTTCAATTCTAACATTTCTGTGGGTGCTAACCGATTAAGGTGCCTTAGCTATTGGTGCAGTTCCAGGGATTAGATGAATTCTAAACTCTACTTCTCTATCGGGTGGTAATCCAGGTAGCTCTTCTGGGAATACATCAGGGTATTCTGATACTTCTGGGATTTCCTTAAGCTCTTTGCTTTTAGTGTTAATGATTACCGAAACCATATACACTATTCCTTGCTTTCGTTTATAACTAGCAACTTTCATTACTGAAATGAACTTCATCGGTTTACGTGGCTTATCTCCTGCAACCAAAATTACTTCTCCTGTGGGTGTAAGTATTTCTATGGAATTTAGATCACATAGGATATGAGCATGGTTGGCTAATAACCAATCCATTCCTAATATGACATCGAATCCTGCTAAATTCATAGGTAGAAGGTTTGCAGAAAATTTATGGCCTGAGAGTTCTATTTTTCCTTCTTGTAGTTCTTTATCTATTTTAACAGAATTCCTTTCTGCCGTTTCTACCGTATAAATTTGCCTAAGCTTGGTTAAAGGTTGTTTAAGAGCTTGGCAGAATGAAGTATTTATAAAACTTTGGTTTGCACCAAAGTCAAATAATACTTTTGCGTAAACGTAATGAACTAGGAACGTACCAGCTATCACATCAGGAATCAGATCTGCTTCTTGCGTTGTCAGCTGAAATGCTCTTGCATTCTTTTTATTAGTTCCTTTAGTCGCTTTTGCCTTGTTGTTAGCTGGCTTGACCAGTTTAGGGCATTCTGGTTTGAAATGCCCAGCTTCTCCGCAGTTGTAGCAGATCATGGTTTTCTTTCTGCATTCCTCCTCTCGGTGTCCCGATCTTTTACAGAAATTGCAATTTTCCTTGCACTTCCCAAGATGCTTCTTTTTACAGTTACTACAAAACGGAGCGGTGGAGGATTGCCCGGTTCCATTTTTCTTGAAGTTACTACTATTATTACCCCCACGAAAACCTTGGGAAATCTTTTGGGCCAATTCCTTTTTCCTGTTTTATTATCTTGTGCGCACCAGTCCGTCAGTCAGGGTGTTGGCCAATTCGACCGCATCATCAATCGTTCGGGGTCTCGCAGCCTTGACTATGTCACGAATCTCGCTAATTAATCCCCAAATATAGCGAGAAATAAGCACCGGTTCTGGCGAGGCCAGAGTTGGCACAATTCTAGCATACTCAAAAAATTTCGAAGTATACCCACGACAATCAACGTCCACCATCTGGTGGTTCAGGAACTTATTTGTCATCTGTTCCTTTTCGTAGGAGGGACAAAACTTTCTTTCCACCAATTCCTTAAATTCCTCCCAACTCATGTCATAAGCTACGTCACTTCCCTTAGCTTGCAGCACCGTGTTCCACCATTCTAACGCTTCTTCCTTGAAAAGGTGGGATGCATACATCACCCTGTCTTCTTCTGCGCACTTACTTATTTTAATCACAGCTGCGATCTTTTCCAACCATCGCAGTGCGACAGTCGCCCCTTCATTGCCTGCAAATTCGACTGGCTTACAGGCGGGAAATTCTTTGTAAGTGCAACCAGTCGTTGCTACTTTCATTTTCTTAAGTAATGGGGCTTGAACCACATTATTATTATCGCCGCCCCCATTCACACTGTTACTGAAATTATCATCGCTGGTGCGTTTGCTATGGTTGGCTTGGGAAGGTTCAACAGGATTCTTAACGGCAGCGACGATTGCTGGGATAGCATTGGCTATACCCTGAGCAACGATATTTTCTATATCTTGTCTATTAATAAAATGGTCTTCATTATTGGGTTCAGATTGGTTAACTTCGTTTGTCGGTTGGTTTACTGCGTTTTCCATCTGAATCATTAACAATATATATAAATTATTGTCACAAAATTGATAGCAACTAAACACAATAGGGCAATCACAACACAATTAAGTTAACACATATAGCCAAAATTTTTGACATTGCGACATTTATATTTATGTTATATTATGCGTCCATACGAGCCAAATATTTTATAGACGTTTTATTTTAGTATTATTATAGAATATTATATTATTATTATATATATAATTTTTTCACATATTATTATACAAAATATTTAACTATGGTTAACTGGCTTTTCAAAAACGACGCTCCCTCTCGTCGTACTTCCATGTGATGTTTTCCGCCACTTCTCGAATCCGATTTCCCGCATCCACCAGTTCCTCGCCATAGCGGCGTAATTCGGCAACGTTCTCCGGGTTCATGGGTGGAAAAGGAGCAGGTTCAGGATCAAACTGGGGAAAGTACACATTTGGGTTATGCATAAAATTCTGAAAATGCCAGTCGCTCGTTCCAACTGCCCTGTAACAGGTTGAGGGTTAACAATTGGGTCTGGAATAGCAGGTTCCAAATTGATAGGAAGTTCTGATTGGGCGGGAAAATTGAAAAGGGTTTCATCAGCAGGTCCGATGAGGTCACAATTTGCCAGTTTTCTATCAAGTTCTTCCCAAGTTGGCAACTCCTGAGCTTGACCAGAGCTATCTCCTATCTCTTTTCCCTTTCCTTTTGGATCCTCCGTTTTCTTTACCCGTTGGGCAGCGGGGTTCTTCTTTCTTCCTCATTTCCAATCCAGCAGCCTTCTTCTCTTTTTGGGTTTGGGTTTCTCCTGGGACTGGGCCTGAAACACTAGTGGCTCCTCGGTGTCGGCCTGATAACCGGACTGGGTTCCTGTTGTATCCATATCAGTAGTATGGATTGTGAAATTTTGGAGGGCTTCTGATAGTTCATTCATGCTGTTAGTCACACATAAGGAAACACACAAAATCCAAATTAAAATTGTATTTATTAAATTTTCACAGAATCACAAAATGGCAATTTGAAAAATTAAGTAATTTCAAAATACTTAATTGGCTTAAATCAGTGGCTCTGATACCACCTTTTTCGGTCACGGCCCCCGACCCAGTTGCCTGGTCCTGAAGCCGCGGGACAGAAACCCGTGGTATTGGTGGTTGATTTGGCAGCGGAAATTTTAATAGGATCGTTTAAACTGAAAACACCCAATTATTTTATTTCAAGTTTCGGGACAAACCCTGTGATTTACAATAAAGTAATTTCACTGGGAAATCCCCTAATTACAAAAACATGTTTATTTATTTACTGAGCCACTTCATTCAAGCTGGAGTGCTACGCGACACTTTTCCTTGTTCACAGTAAATCACCTAAAACATGTTTAAAAACAAATTTTATCAGCGGGGAAATACTGGCGAGTCATCCAATTTGTACAAAACGACACATTGTTATAAATTACAGTATTAAGAGTTTTTACATTTGCTCCTATCTTATAATTATCTGGTCCAGTTGTCACTCGACCGGATCTATGACTGTGGCCATGTCACTAATTAGGCTCGCTCACCTAAGAGTGATAAAACAGTAGTAATGTGCACAATACCCCCACTTACTGCCAGTAATTAAAGATTTGCAAAGACTTAATCCCTGTACTTATAACTGGAAAATATTTAGGGTTCTATAAAGCAACTTTGATAAAAACAGAATGACTCACATTGCAAGTTTAAGGGGACAGAGTCTGCCTACTTATTAAGCTTGGTAACCTAGTTAAATAATGCAAACGAAACTAGGTTAGTAACTTAATACAACATTTACGATAATTTCACGAAATCAAAACCCTCACGACGAATGACAAAGTATAGCCCGAATTCAGGCAGCACTTAAACATCCATCGGTTCAGTTTCAATCCATCGGACATTATATCGTAGCAGTGATCGAGTTATTACCCTGTTATCGCAGCAGCGTTTCGACACTTAAATTGAAATTTCGAACAGAAAGGAAGCTGTTTTAATGAAAGTTTTTGAGCAGACTGTAAAGGCCATGCAACGTCCAATTTATAGCTGAAATTTAGGTCTCTCGCGGCCCGCGTAAACTTGAAGGGGAATCCTTCGCGGCCCGCGAGGGCCACCCTAGCTACGGCTAGGGCTGCCGTGTCACCACCTAGCCTTGACACGTGGACGGCACGTGTCGTTCATCATTATCCGGAGATCATAGAGCCGTCGCGCCCCGCGAAGACCTTCCTTAATTCCTTCGCGGCCCGCGACCGAGTACAGAATTTGTTTTTCTTGATTTTTCACAAAAATTAGGGTTTTAGGAGTTCGGTTGTTACTTACGGAGCGTTGTAGGACGTTTTCGTGCAGGTCCTTACATGTTTGACTTTTAATAGATTGTGCCAATCTCTTGAATAAATAGAGTTTCTCGTTCACTTGTCACAACTTTGCCAGACAAAACTCAAATCTTGTTATCATCAAATTGTAACCAAACTCTTGCGAAATCTAACAGAAATCAGTTCTTTACGTCGTTGTATTCAGTTGATTGATTATAGTTTCCGCATATAATCAATTGTTATTGGTTGAACATCTTATACATTATAAACAAGATCGGATCCTAGAATTTCAAAAAGAGAGTTTTTTCTAAGAGTGTTTAACAAATTTTAATAACCATGTTCACAAAAAAAAAACTAAGTTTAAATTGAGGGAGTACACTTCATAATTTGTGAACATATATCGGGTTTTATATTTGACAAAGTATGGCAAATATTCCAATCCAGCTAATAGTTTTACCAAATCACTAGATGTGATATGGAACTTTAATAACATTTTATAACACCTTACTAAGGTATCTCAATACACCTAACATGGATTTATGACTCATTTCAACATAGTATATGAAAGTTTCATTCCCATTAGCCAATTGTTGATTCACATTACGTATGGGATTTGAAATTAGTAACACGTGTTAATTTGAGTTATCCTTGATTTTACACAGTTATTCAAAGATAAGACACATGGGCATGAAGGTACTCATGAAATGTACAAAAGGTTGTGTATGATCTATGTATAATCATGGTTGCATAAGTCGCTAGCCGCTCCCTAGTCGGATTTGAGAGTACCCAGGAGTACTCGGGAAGTACTCGGCCTAGGCGGAGATTACTCGGGGAGTTATCTACCTAGGCGATTAGTACTCAGGCCTCGACAGCCTACCTTGTAACGAGTACTCGGGAAGTACTTGAAGCCTAGACGGGACTTTTACAACCATGTGTATAATATACATGGACTATGATCATGTCTACACGACATATTTCCACGTATATGTTAGTCTTGCAACAGTTGTATGCTTCTCAAATATCACCACCAAAACATTTGTATTAGATTACAACACACTATAACCTAATATGAACTTTCCAAACATACTGGTTATATTTCTAGTAACCTTAAGAATTATAATTTGAAATCACATGATTCAAGCTTTATCTCAATTTTAACTAGGAACTTAATTTTTTTATCACATATACTTATGAATATAAATATAAAACTAATGCCTCCAATCTTGAGTTTGCTTCATACAAAGTTTTTTTTTTATCTAACCATAATATACATCAATTTGGTCTTTAAGCTACATGTTTTTTCAATAACCCTTGCAAATGGGCCAGTTAGTCTTGGAATTACTCCATTACATTTTTTGTTTATTGTTTCCATTCCTTATTATGACTTCAAGCATTTTGATCTCTCACTACATGAAAATCTTTGTCATATGAATCTTGATTCAAGTTCGCCATCCTAATTACTCTCACTTTAAAACATGTATTTGCACCAAACAACATTCAGACTAGATTAGGTCTCATGCGTGATGCGCTTATTTTCAAATTTGAAATGAAGAAATAAATAGCAATATTGTCTCTTAATAACTCATACTCAATGAGTTTGTAGTTTTGACCCATCCTTAAAAGGGACAAATTTATATATTCTACTCAAAAGTTGGTACATAATTGTATGTACCTAAATTAAAGTATAATATCAAATATATATTTTCAAACTTTTTAACATATATATTATTTCCTTAACACTAACATTAGGATATTTATAGTTCATAGTGTAAAAACAAATGAAAGGGTATGGTTCTCATGTTATAAATTAAATGTTAGTAATCTTCAAAACAACGAACATTAGTTGTCACTTTGTGACATCTAATGATTAGTTATTAGAAGCAATTGCTCCCCCTGAGGGTGTCATAGAGGATTTCATTCATATATGGAGTTGTATCTTTTATAAAGAAATTAAGTGATAACGTTGTTGAGGGGGACGTAACGTATAATATTGAAATGGTTGTTAACTATCGTAATTTGAATCTTGATAATTTTTGTTTTGCTTTTGTTCTTATTAAACATGCTTAATCTAAGTCTTTAGAGGAAGTTGTTTGTGATGAAAATTAGATAAGGACAATGTATGAGGGAAAGAAACTTAATAGAAATAATACTTGGGTCTTAACTAATGTTCCCAAATGAACAAGAACTATTAGTCGTAAGTGTAATTTTGGAATAAATTATAAGTCATAAGGTGAAATAGATAGATATGAAACTAGATTAGTAATGAAGGCTATGATGACATGGGAGGTTTAGATTTTGATGAAGCGTTTTCTTTTGTTGTTAAAATGCTTAATCGGATTAACTATAAACAAGGGTTAATATATGTTTCAATTGAGTATGAGTAATGCTTTTTGTATGAATATTTGTCAAAAGATGTGTGTATTTCTTAAAAGAGACCCAAAGTGTGCAAATTGGTTATCTTTATAAGGTCTAAAATAGGTTCCTGAAAATGGAATGAAAAGTTACTTTGTTAGAAATTGCTTTTGTGCATTTTTGTTGGTGACTATTCTTTGTTTGTTAGACTAATTTAATGTATTTTTCTAAAGTTTTTATGGTTTATGCAGATGACATTGTTGTTACAAACAACACTGAGGTAGATTTGGAAAGGTTAGATTGTTTTCAATTTTAAAGTTTAAGATAAAAGACTTTCAATTTTAAAGGTAGATTTGATAAGAGGAAAAAAAAAAAGAATTTCAATGATGGTAGAGTTGATTCTTTTTTCATTCAAAGTGAATGGGTTGAAATACACTTTGTGAAAAGTTGGAGATGTATCTTACTTTAGGTTTTTAAAGAACACTATTGAACATTATTTTGTTTCATTCAAATTAACTAACCAAGTCTCACTATCTTTATGATTTCTTTATTGGATTGGGTTTTCTGTTTTATTTTGTTTGTCTTTCTTTTTTTCTTTTTAGTTTTGTATTTTGTTTGGATAAAGATTTAAATACAAAGATACATTAAGATTTGATGACGGGGGTAGCCCAAGACTAAATAAAATGACTAAATACATGAACGCTCAAAGGGTTAAACGGTTCAATGGTTGAAAAGCTGAGGAGATGAAGTAAAGCAATACGGGAACAGTAAATAGTCACATCTCCGGATTGCTTCACCAACTCGCCAGCCGCAAAAGCAATGTAGGTCCTCAGAACACATTCTATTATCCAGGGGTTAAAAGGCTTCAACCCCTGAAAGGGTAAGCCCCTCACTGCAAGCAAGGTCACTAGTCAAATGCATTCCTCTTTGGGAGGTGTCTTCTCCTATATATTTGACACTTCATTTACTGAGTTGGGACATTCCTGGCCAGTCCAGATTCCTCAAATCTCTGGTCATACACTCTGAGTAATTGCTTCATGCGAGTTACTCCCTTTCACATCCAACACACACATTCTGTTTGCTCCTTCATCCGAATCTGAATACACTTCAGAAGAGGATCTTCAGCAAAACAATAAAAATAAACTAGTGAACCTCCTTCCACGTCTTGCAAACGTGGGGGGACCCCACGACCTGCGTTAGGCAAAGTTGAACCCTTCAACCCTTTTGCCTGACCAGCCCAGCTACCATCATTGGTCTATTATTTGTTGCATCAACAAGTTGGCGCCCACCGTGGGGCTACGCCGCTATTTCTCCTCGAAAAGACCTAGTAGTGTAGCTCTTTTCTCTTGAAACCGCCATGTCCGAAAGTGGATCCCCGGGTGAAGTAAATCAGGTTCCAAACACCTCAACCCCGGGTAGTAGCCAAGCTCATGTGGCTATACCAACTTCTTTCTCAACTCCGGGGAGCACTCACGAGTTTCTCACCTTCAACACTCCAACTCCGTCCAGATCCGGAGTTCCCTCCCCCAATGTTGGTATCTCTGACACCCCAGCACGTGTTGAACTTACCCCTGAGGGGGTTGCCAACAATTTCCTTGAGTTGAGGTATCTCCTCAACCAATATGTGAGTAGAGAAAGAGACAAGGGAGTGAGGATTCGTCTAGACTATGACGAGCCGGAACCAACGTTATCTCCCGGACCTCCTATCCCTCCTTTTACAACTAGGAATGAGGCTGGTCCCAGTAATCCTCCAAACCCTAATCCATATCTATCCACAATGGCGAATCCAACAGTACATCCTATCTTCTCTTCCCAACCAATTACAAGTGGTGCTCCTTTGGGGCATGAGCTAACCCTCGACCAGCTCCTACAGTCCCCAGTAACAAGCCTTCCAGCTTCTACCACAACTTCGTGGGAACAAGCTCTGTCCGTGCTCCCCTTGGCACGAAGTGCTGTTATGAGCACCCCCCTTGGAGTGAGCTGCTCGGTTGCACCTGGAAGCCTTCAAGGCTTCAACCTCATGCCCCCAATGATGGCCCAGATGATGGCCAGCTTCCCGTGGCAGCACTTTATTAATCAAGTGCTGGCCACTCAGGGAAACAACAGCAATGGCAACAACATAGGTGCAAGGGCTAAAGAAGACTTGGCCAAACCATATAAGCCAAGTAACCTTTCATGCTTTTCACAGCAAATAGCTGATTATGATTTTCAAACAAAGATCAAGATGCCTCCTCACATCAAAACATACGATGGGACTGAAGATTCTGAGGACCATCTTCAGATATTTACCGGTGCAGCAAGGATAGAGAAGTGGTCAAACGCTGAATGTTGCCTAATGTTCATGCAAATCCTTGTTGGATCAGCCAGAATCTGGTTCAACGACTTACCTGCTTTTTGTATGAATATTTGTCAAAAGATGTGTGTATTTCTTAAAAGAGACCCAAGGTGTGCAAATTGGTTATCTTTATAAGGTCTAAAATAGGTTCCTGAAAATGGAATTAAAAATTACTTTGTTAGAAATTGCTTTTGTGCATTTTTTTGTTGGTGACTATTCTTTGTTTGTTAGACTAATTTAATGTAATTTTCTAAAGTTTTTATGGTTTATGCAGATGACATTGTTGTTATAAACAACACTGAGGTAGATTTGGAAAGGTTAGATTGTTTTCAACTTTAAAGTTTAAGATAAAAGACCCATGACAATTAAAAGCTTTATTGGAATTCAAGTAACTAAATATGAATTATATATATGTTTATCACAAAGAAAATGTTGTTTTGAGTTGCTATTTGAATTTGGATTGCTTGTATGAAAAACAATGGATACTCTAGTTAAGCAAACTTAGTTGTTTATGCAAAACAATAATGTATAGATCTTAGTATTGGGCCATGGGTATAACCTATTATAAATTAATTTAGATTATATATATTCTCGAAGACCTAACTATGAATTGTAATTTATTAGTTGAATTCTATTTTGAAAATAATGGTCATATGTATATAGCTACAAATCCATTTTTTTAAAGCATTTTGAAATGAGTTTACATTTGAGAAATGCGATAAGAGGAAAAAAAAAATCAATGATGGTGTTGTTAAAACATGATTCTCTTTTCATTCAAAGTAAATGGGCTGAAATACACTTTGTGAGAAGTTGAAGGTCTGTATCTTACTTTAAGTTTTTAAAGAACATTATAGAACATTATTTTGTTTTCATTCAAATTAACTATCCAAGTTAGGGCTGTAAACGAACCGAACGTTCAGCGAACAGTTCGTGAACCGTTCGGCGGGAAGTTCGTTTATGTTCGTTCGATTAGCTTAATGAACGAACACGAACAAAAAATTTCGTTCGGTTAGCTTAGCGAACGAACACGAACACAGGTCTCGTTCGTTCGACTGCGTTCGTGAACGTTCGGTAACATGTTCGTTTGATTATATAAAAAAATAATAAATAATAGACCTTTTATCTAAACATATTGAAAACTTGAAACCCTATTTTATATCTAAGTCAGCTAAAATTTGGACATTCTAAGACATTTTTTGGGATAATTATGTCTGAGTTAGTTAAACTTTATTCAACGTTTGGTGGTGTGGTAAACTTCTTGTGTTTTGATTTATCATTTGACGGTTGTATTTAACTACTTATATCCAATGTTTAAAGATAACAATGTTTTCATTTTTTTATTTTCAAGTTAAATGTTCGTTTCCATTCATTTTTATTTGCTTGCGTTCGTTTGTGTTCGAGACCAGTGTTCACGAACTGTTCGTGAACAATTGAATTTTCTTAACGAACGAACACGAACATAAACTTATGTTCGGTATGCGTTCGTGAACAGTTCGCGAACATGTTAATTTCCTTAACGAACGAACACGAACATGGCCTTGTTCGTGTTCGTTCGGTTCGTTTACAGCCCTAATCCAAGTCTCTCTATCTTTATGATTTCTTTTTAGGATTGGGTTTTCTGTTTTATTTTGTTTGTCTTTCTTTTTTTCTTTTTAGTTTTGTATTTTGTTTGGATAAAGATTTAAATACAAAGAGATATTAAGATACAAAGTGTAAAAAGTTTTTTTAGAGTGTGTAATTTTGATTGTATTATGTATAATTTTCATTTGTTACTTCTTTCATGTGTAATTTTGATGCATAATTTTGATTTCCTTTATGCGTAATTTCCATTTGTTATTTCTTTCATGCATAGTTATTTTTTACACTATGCGTAATTTTGAGGTCCTTCATGTATACTTGTATAGTTATTTTTTACACTTAGTACTTTAAGTGTACTTTTTGCATTAACTTACCACTTTTTTGTTTTGAGTAATTTTGTGATTTAGATCTAGGTTCAAGTATGTTTATGTTCTTGTTCCTTGATCCTGAAGTGTATATCAAGTTTAAGTTCAGACATGATCATTTGAGGTATGTTGTTTCTGATTGGTGATAGAACTTCTTTATAAACTAGTATTAAGCACCCGCGCCTTGCAGCGAGAACTTAAGTAACGCAAAATTTCTCCTACATTCACTAAATGTCCTATCGAAAACACAATGACGATGTTAAAACCTACATAACATAGATCAAAGATTGCTACATTTTGCCTCTACATAATCTTTGTGGTGGAGTCGCCGCCAACAGACTCCACCACACTCTCCACCACCACCCCATCGTCAAACCGTTGTACGGGCATCAACCCCAATTTCATATGCTATCCACCACCACCTCTCGTATCAATCTTTTCATGTGAAAAATTAATTTCTTGCTCTGATTTGGGCCTAAATGTAGATATAGTATGAGTCACAATAGATTCCTCATTTTCCCTAACCGATAACAATGAAGTCAAACAATGTGTTCATTTGCAATTTTGAAGTTGATTCAAGCTTTATAAATTTTTCTAAATACCCATTTAGGGTTTTAGAATCTTTATTATTGGAGTCTTGATGATCAAAACTTGCAATCGTAAAACAGATCTAAGTGTGGTTAACAGATCTAGTGAAGGTGGTGGTGGTACGGAGGGGGTGGGGATTGAAGGTGGTGGTGGTGGCACGGAGAGGGTGGGACAGTGGAGGTTAGTAGAGAGTGTAGAAAAAGGAGAAAGAAAAGGTTTGTGTGTGTGTGTAAAGGTGGTGGTCCGTCATACCTCTTTTTCTTGACGATGGTGAGGTGTTTGTGAATTGTGATGATGGTAGTGGTTTTGCAGCGATGGGGGAGGTACGGTGGGGAGGGGGCGGTGATAGTGGTGGAGGTGCGATGGGGATGGGTGTGTGTGAAATGACTAAAGTGTCCTCGCAATTAACAAACTTGATGGATGGTGTTAGTAAATTGGACTCAAAAGGTTACAAAATGAGAATTTGAGGGTGTTTTTTAATTTTGTATTTAAATGGTTAAAACTACTAAAACACATGGACTCAAAAAGTGATTTACTCAATTAAGAAATATACTATAAACCCCAACATAGGTCAAAACCTTAACAACTTCAAAACCACCTCCCGTATCAATCTTTTCATGTGAAAAAACTAAATTCTTTCTCTGATTTAGGCCTAAATGTAGATATATTATGAGTCACAATAGATTCCTCGTTTTCCCTAACTGATAACAACGAAGTAAAACAACGTGTTCATTTGCAATTTTGAAGTTGATTCAAGCTTTTTACATTTTTCTAAATACCCATTTAGGGTTTTAGAATCTTTATTATTGGAGTCTTGGATGATCAAAACTTGCAATCATAAAACAGATCTAAGTGTGGTTAACAGATCTAGTGAAGGTGGTGGTGATACGGAGGGGTGGGGATTGAAGGTGGTGGTGGTGGTACAGAGGGGGTGGGACAGTGGAGGTTAGTAGAGAGTGTAGAAAGAGGAGAAAGAAAAGGTTTGTGTGTGTGTGTAAAGGTGGTGGTCTGTCATACCTCTTTTTTCTTGCCGATGGTGGGGTGTTTGTGATGATGGTAGTGGTTGTGCAACGATGGTGGAGGTACGGTGGGGAGGGTGGCGGTGGTGATAGTGGTAGATGTGCGATGGGGATGGGTGTGTGTGAAATGACTAAAGTGTCCTCGTAGTTAACAAACTTGATGGATGGTGTTAGTAAATTGGACTCAGAAGGTTACAAAATGAGAATTTGAGGGCGTTAGACTTTTAGTTTTGTATTTAAATGGTTAAAACCACTAAAACACATAGACTCATAAAGTGATTTACTCAATTAAGAAATATACTATAAACCCTAGCATAGGTCAAAACCTTAACAACTTCAAAATTAGGGGTGATAAATAGGTCGGGTTCGTGGGTTCAACCCGACCGAACCCGAAAATTTTAGACGAACCCGAACCCGAAAATCTTGTCATACATTAGCGGGTTGATCCGAACACGACCCGTCCAACTCGAATTTTCAAAAAAAAAAATTCGCAAATTAATATATTAAAATTAAAATTTTACTACAAAAAAACACAAATATATATAATACAATTAGATTTTAATTATAAAATTTTATGTCAATCTTAACGTTAAAAAAGGGCACTAATTTTAACGTTATTTTACTAATTTCGTGAAAATAACGTTAAAAAGCGAGGGACGGTTAATCATGCATCATGTGGTGGCGTTGATAGCCGAAAAACAAGGGGGTACATGCACTAATCGGCTTTTGTCCCAATTGTTGAGTGTTATGTGCCTTATGTCCAAGGCTTGATACAAAACTACTATCGAGTCGGGGGTTTCACTGGAAGCAGCGTCTCTATTCCTATGGGATAGAGGTAAGGTTGTCTACATCTTACCCTTCTCAGACCCTACCTTAGCTCTGTTATTGGTGGGATTTACCGAGTATGATGATGATGATGATGAATTTTATGTCAATCTCTCTTTTTAAGTTACAATTATTCATAAAATACACACCCAATCTAATTATGACATAAAACATATTGTATAAAAATAAAATAAAATATACTATAAATGGGTTAAACATGTCAACCCATCAACCCGACCGGGTTGACCCAAACCTGACCCGTTTAGCTAAACGGTTTTGCGGGTTCAACCTGAAACTGGCTCGAACCCGTTTAGACTAAACTTAAACCCGCAAATTACATGTTAGGTTCATGTCGTGTCAGAAATTCACACCCCTATTCAAAATCACCACTGCATTATCCGGTTGTTCTGTGGGCCACTACTCCCATGGCGACACGTGAAAAGTTGTCACCCACCGTTCGTATAAGGACGATAACCACCGAGTTGGTCTCCATAGCTAGGGGTGTTCAGAATTCGTTTCGAATTCAAAAAATTCAAAATTCAAATTCGATTCAACTCGAGTCAAGTAAATTGAATATGAATCGAATACAAATTTATAAATTCAATTCGATTCGATTCGAAATTCGAATAAAATTTATATATTTTATTTATTATTTATATATATTATTTTTATATATAATACATGTATAACTTTTATTGGGTTATACTATAAATTATTTACAAAATTTATTCCAAGTATTAAAATTACCCATTACTAAACCCACTACATGGCTCATAACCAAAACCTAAGTAACAAATCTATTAATAGATTTCTAACCCTAAATTATTAACTTGTAATGTGGAGTGTTTGTTCCCGACTTCTCGTTTTGAATTTTAGACTTCTGGTACTTTATTTGGAACTTTTTATTGTGATATCGTGCTTTATGGCTGCTTTAAAATTTATGTTTCATTTTAATAGTTTTTTACATGTTTTAAAAGAATCTGAATCAAATCGAATTTATTCGAATTTGATTCGAATTCGAATTTTGAATCAAATACGAATTGGGTTTTTTATTCGAATACGAATTCAAATCGAATTGGATAGGTTTTAATCGAATTCGAATTCAAGGGAAAATAAAAATTATTCGAATAATTCGATTCAAAAATTCGATATTCGATTCGATGAACTCCCCTGTCCATAGCCACAGGTCAATCCTTAACACACAAAATTTGATAACGTTTAGGGGTGTGCATGGTTCGGTTCGGTTTTTGGGCAAAACTAAAACCGAAACCGAATTGTCGGTTTTCGGTTTATGAAAACTGTGTTTAGGTTTTTTTTTTTGTTTCGGTTTTTACACCGGTTCGGTTTTTCAATTATTTTGGTTTTTGAAACAAAATTATGTAAGATTAAAAAATAAAAGTTATAATTTAAAATTTAAGGATCTTTCTTATATATTTACATCTAAGTTATTATATTTAGCCTTTCTAATTAAAAATATTCACATAAACCTAGCCTTTTTAATTAATAATGTTCACATAAACCTAATCTTCTAATATATTTTTATGTTTCTCCAAAGTTTTTATCAAGACATTTAACACCTCGGAAATTCATGTCCAGTAAATTAAAGACACGTGTCATGTAATGCAAACATGCTATGGAAACGGATCCAGATAAAGATGTGCGGTAGGATTTAAAAATGTCGACATGTTAATTTATACCTCTAAGCGACCTACTAATAAATCCCTAACCATGATATAATTTATCAACATCTCAATTTATGCAAATAAATCTGGTTATCCTAAATAATAAATTAATTATAACTCTAGACATGGATCCAATGCAAATTCTTGGTATTTCCGTCAATTTAAACCTCCCACAAAGTACCAAAATGTGTAAGTGCATGTCTAGACATGCCATGGCTGAAAACATGGTCCCCATTCTGATTAAAATGCATGAGATTCGGAGATGTAGACATTGCATGGTCACAGCCTGAATTAAAACGAATTTTTATCCTCTGCTGAAGCCTTACGGACCGTAAGGGTTGGAGCTTACGGTCCGTAAGCAGTGTATCTGGGCGAATTAATTGACAGTTGCCTGTCCAAACGGTTACACCGCCTTATTTCAGTGGCATTCGAAAATCAGGGACTCTCTAGGTGGTTTTTAGCATCTTAGGTACACCTGGGATGATCTTACAACACCTATAGACTAATTTGGCATGATCTAAAGCTTTTGAGTTCACTATATAAGAAGATCAAACTTGCAACATTTTGGTCTTTCATTTGCAACTTCTCTCAAGATAGTCTCCGGAGCTCTCCTGATCAGCAACAAGTTTCCTAGTGGTCCCTAATCATACTTAGGACTCTTGTAAGTATCCTTAACCCTTCCTAATTCAGTTTAGCCTAGTTAATTAGCTAAAAGTCAAACCGTCGTAATTAACATTTGACTTCAAGATTAAATAAAATTTGCTCAGTCAAATCTCGAATTGAAAGTTCCTATAAGTAAGTATTTATGTGGGTAATAAACCCTTAAAAGGGTACTCTATGATTCCCACTCTAACTAGGTCAATTGTCGGGTCAAACTTGTTATTAAAAAGTCAACAGAATGCTTATTTTCAAATTAATGCATAATTGGCAATGTAGGAGGCATACAACCTGTTTTATCATTAATATAACTTGGTAATTAATGTAAAAACATGTCTAAACATGTTCAACCCGACAATTTTCAATAGAGACCCGGTTTAGAACCGAAAGTCGCATAATTTGACTTTTGCTTTGACTTTCAGTTCTGACCCGTTTATGCATGTTTTAGAGTTACCTTAGAGTTTTATTTGGACCAGGTTTCATATAAGTATAACTCTCTGAGATTATACAACTTGGTTCATTAGTTATCCGATTCATATGCATGTTTCCGTTAAATGCTTAAATGTTGACTATTATGCCCTTTTGACTATAAAACGTGATTTTGAAAAAGTAAAAGAGTAGAAACCTTCGTTACTAATTTATAAACTTGCACCAAAAATTTGACATCAGTTTGAGGTCTAGATTAAGAGTTATGCTCATTAGCGTAATTTGAAGGCTTTTTATTAAATAAACGGCGTAATTAGCATATAGCCTATTTAAAGCCACTTTTTGATATCAAACTTTTTACCCACTGATGTAATATAATATTTTGGGATTTTTGAAGATTTTTATTTAATTTTTGGCTGAGCATAACATAGGTCTCTAAGTTTGATTCGGTTAATGCCGGTTTTGCCCTTTAAGCCATAAAAATGAGTTTTACAAATCCTTTTGACCCCAAACCTTTTTCTACTGATTTTATTTGATAAATAAAATATTTTGAGTCTTCTGGAATTATAAAAATATCAGCTTTCCTTTAAAAACCTGGAAATGGCTCCAAATCGACTTTTTAAGCGTTTTTAACGCATAGTATGTACTAAAACCATATTAAACATATAAGGTTGATACCTACTGATATTTTTAGTATATTTTTATATATTAACAGTAAGTAAAAGTTTTTAAACTCGGGTTTCCAGTTTTGACCTTTTAAGCCTAAGTGAAATTACCAAAATACCCCTAAGGTGCATAGTTTGGTTCTAAATGATAATTTTCACATATAGGTCATACCCTACTGTTATAACTTATTAAATTAAGTGTATTTACTGAATAAATCAGACCTGTAACTCAGATTACTAATTAAACTCTTTTATAACCTTTTAAATGACCAAAATGCCCTTACGAGGCATACTTTGAGTTTAAATCCATTTCGGGCATAATAGAAGATACCTTACTGATATCACAACATGTTTAAGGCATATTAACTCAGGGAACTTGCATATGACTCTTATGGTTACCCGTTACGCCCTTTTCGCGTTCGGTTCGGTTTATGTAACTAGTTTGCATAAATTGACTGAAACGGGTCAAACCTTATCATTTTTGTCTCAAAATCCAGAATGTATTTAGTTTACCCATATTATACAAGTCTTCAAACTTGTTGGGTCTAAATCACATTCCATTCCGGTCTTCGCTTAATCGTGCGTTTGAACCGCATCTTCCTTTAAAACTAACCAGTCTAAGCTTAAGCTTAAATAAAGACCCGTTAGAAATCTAATAGGTTATTATAAACCTTTGTTCCAGAATAGGAGAACCAGTAAAAGCTACCCGCACGTGCTAATTGAGAATTATACTTGCAATGGTAAATACTTTTAACTTATTTTCCCTATACGGGCTTGGGGTATGGTATATAAAATACCGCTTGGTCCGGCATTGAATCTTTAATCGAATAGAGGTTAAATCATTGATATGCTACGTTTTGAAATGTTGTGTGTGCTTAAAGCCTTTGGGGGGTTAATGACCATGTCCCGGATATCCTTGGCATCATCTTACGAGATGGCCACGACCTAAGCACGGGGTGTAGGCGTACACCTGTCAGTGCCTAACCAAATAATGTGGTGTGTCTATTGATCTTTAACCCGGTCTACGGATCGGGCTACTGAACGCATAAGTAACATGTAATTCACTTACAAGATTATATTCAAATAATTATCTCAAGTTATAAAAATGTTTTGTGCCACGTGCATTCAAATCAATTTTCAAACCTTTTCAAAATGAGTCCGTTAAATTGTATTTACCAGTGTAAACTGACGTATTTTCCAAAAGGTTAAGTGCAGGTACTACTCGTACTAGGCTGGCGGTCTTCTAGCGTCCACCATAAGTCTCGCAAGCTTGGATGTCAATAAAACTGTTAAACTGTTGAACAATATCTCCTTTTTATTTTGATCCGCCTGTGGATCCGTTTCAACTATTTCGTGATATTTAATATTAAAATTTATTAAAGTTGAAATGAATCTATCTTTGCTTCCGCTGTGCATTTAGTTTGTGTTGTTTGACTATGATGATATCAACTACGTCACGATACTCCCCACCGGGACCACCGGTAATACGTGGAAATATCGGGGTGTGACAAGATGATGTGCGGTGAAGTGTTATATATATTAGGTGTATATTTTAAGCCCCTTTAACACTTATTTTAGCCAAGTTTTAAATTTATAAAACACGATATTTCACTAACACTAAACACACATATGGGCAAGTGCACCCATCGTGAGCGTAGTATAGTGTTGGTAAGATACCGAGGTCGTCCAAGGACACAAGAGCTTTTAGTACCGGTTTATCCTCAACGTCTAATCAAAATAAAAAGTTTAGAAAAAGATTTTTAAACTAAGAAAAATAAAAGCTAACTAAAATGCTGAAAATAAAATAAAAATAAAAACAGATAGACAAGATGAATCACTTGGTTCCGACTCGTATCTAGTATAACCTTTGATTATTTCCGCACTTTTGCACATAATTAAGAGATTATCTTAGTTATTGTAGTAGGCCCATCTTTTGAAGGTGACGTTACCCTCACTCCAGTAGTTTGAATCAGCAAGGATACAATCCTAAAAGGGTGGATTATTGGAAGATAATGAATTAAGTTATTAATGCAATATTATGGTAGGCCCCGCTTTTGGCGGTGACGTTACCCTCGGCTAAGTAGTCTGAGTCAGCAGGGATACAGTCCTAAATAGCTGGGTTATAGTATTAATAGTAGTTAACTTATGAGGGGATCAAAGAGTTTGGACCCCCGCCATCCAATACCGTGAAGCATTGAAGGAGGTCCAACTAAATTTGACCCAGGTCCATTGCAGGACCTCTAAACGCTGAACAATGGCAAGACCTTTACCAAACCGTTCCCTTAACCCCCGACCAGGTAGCCAACATACCTCCATATAGACCGTGGAGATATGAATGGTGAAAATCTTTTATTTTATATAGACAGTAAAATAATGCCAAGACACCACGGACAAACGATAAGGAAAGATCACCTTCAACATAAGTAACTAGTTATTAAAGTCATTAATACAAAACCAAATAAAAAGTGCAAAAGATTAGAAATAAAAAGTTAAATACTTTTAACTTATTTTCCCTATACGGGCTTGGGGTACGGTATATAAAATACCGCTTGGTCGGGCATTGAATCTTTAATTGTATGATGGTTAAAGTATTGAGATGTTCCGTTTAATTTGTTTTGTTTGCTTAAAGCCTTTGGGGGTTAATGACCGTTGTCCCGGATATCCCTGGCATCATTTTACGAAATGGCCACGACCTTAGCACCCAGGTGTAGGCGTACACCTGTCGGTGTCTCATTTAAAATAAGTGGTGAGTCCATTAATCTTTAACCCGGCTCGATCCGGGCTACTGAACGCATAAGGAACATGTAAATCTTGTACAAGTTTATATATTTAAATAATTATCCCAAGTTATAAAACATTATTTGTGCCTTGTGCATTCAAATCAATCATTCCTTTAAACCCTTTTCAAAATGAGTCAGTTGATTGTATTTACCAGTGTAAACTGACGTATTTTCCCAAAAAGGCTAAGTGCATGTACTAATCGGAATTGGCTGGCTACTCCTAGTATCAATAAAGAGTCTCGCAAGCTTAGATGCCTAAAGTCTGTTGAACAGTGTTATTTTTATTTTCGATCCGCCTGTGGATCCCTTACTTCCGTTGTAATATTGTGATGTTACATTATTTCGGATTATAATATATTTATCCTTTTACTTCCGCTGTGCATCTATATATTGTGTTGTTTGACTATGATGTTGCCAACCACGTCACGCTACTCCCCTATCGGGCCCACCGGTAAAGTGTGGAAATATCGGGGTGTGACAGGTTGGTATCAGAGCCAACATTGAGTGAATTAAACACTATCCCCTAGTGTTTAATCTCAATGACACAGTAGCACATTCCTTGACCTTCTGAGTCTAGACTTAACTTAGGAATATTCTCAATCCTAATCTAAAATTTTTGCTTCCAAATTTTATTGGATACGTCGCCAAGCGAAAAAAGCCGTAATAGGAATTCTCCACACCCGGAGCCCTGAATTGCTGAGCTTCGTACCGCGGCTAGAATGAAACGAGTATCCAAGGAGAAAGCATTCAAAAATAAAATGAAGAAGAAACTCATTTTACTGAAGATCGTTTCCTTATTAGTCCTCATAAGGACATATTTATCTTTCAGTCCCTCCGAGGACACATTATTCCTTTCAAGTCCCGCTTAGGGCAACTCTGTACTTTTATTTTTATATAGAGGATTGATTAAATTGAAGTTTTCATTCTAAATATGAAATAAATGAAAAATAACATTCCTTTTATAAGATCTACCATTATAATAAAATGGCAAAATCTAGAAAGGACAAGACCTAGCCACGTGTCATTTTAAGACCGGGCCAAGATGGTAGTTCCATAATTAGATTAAGATCCATATTTAACACCTCAATTTAGAATTGTTCTACGTTAAATATTAATAAGAATCTTACGAGTGAAACCTAGCCTTCGGGTCATTTTAAGGCCGGGCCATGATTGTAAGACCTGTTTAAAAGATTCGAATCCCTGTTAACATTTGTAAATTTGTTAACACTCCTGGCAGACGTGATTCGTTAAAAATCACACACGACATTTTTATATATGGATTCTTTAAAAGATCCCTAACTCAACTTAATGATCTCTGAATCATGGGTTTAGATCATCAATTAAGATGATCATATTTTGACCATACATTGGTAAAATAATGCCTACGGGCCTTGCTCATTTTTACATGAGCCAAAAGACAGTGGTAGCAATGACTCCCTGTCCGAAAAAGGTAATGAACTATGTTCAAACCCAAATGCCTTGATTCTCTGAAATCATGGTTTATAAATTAAACTTGTCTACGCGACTAGGCCATTTGTGCTATTACTAACTGGTAAATCAGGATTTATGATAGAAATCCTGAATAAAATAGATATCATTCCTTTCCTGCCAGTATAAATATTAAAAGAGAATCTTAAAAGGTTTGACCTAGCTTGAATGTCATGAAGACCTAGCTAAGATGGTAAAACCTGTTTAGAAAGAGATTCAGATCATTATTAACATTTGAAAATATGTTAACACTCCCGACAACAGTGATGCGATAAAATCACAATTGTCATCCTAATAATAGGAATTTTCCAAATCCCTTATTTAGCATAAAGGATCAATAGGAATCATGGCTAGTAAACGTCGAGCATGATGTACGCATCAAAACATCCACTTGGGATGTATACCTACGGGAAAAGGTGTATACATTAAAAGATAGTTTATTTCATAAATTCTTGTCAAAACAATGAATTATGGAATTTTCCGATCCAAAGGAATCATCGATTATGTTTTAAATTTTTCTCTAGTGACAAGGCCCCTGTGCCATCAAAAGTCCTTGGGAACAAGCTCTTGTGCTATATAAAATGTCAATACGACATTGACAGTCGTGATTTAGGTCCCCTGTCTAATAAATATGAAGGATTATATCCTGTTTACACGCCAAGGATGGTTTATCTAAAAACCTAGGCAGAACATAATCGAATGACTTAAATACTATCTTTTGGCCTATATGGTTTATTTACACCATAACTATCTAATTAACAAATTCGACAATTCGCCATATAATTAAGCCAATTATTACTACTTGGTTTGTAGCCTTCAAAGCTTCACCATGGCTGACTCCTCTGAAGCTCACAATCGTCCAGTTGATCAGAATGATGAAGTAAGACTGAACTTAACAAGCACCGAGTTACAGGCTATGTTAAATACAGCCATAAATAACGTTGTGGATCGAGTACTGAGGGATCACAAACGAAAGGGCAATAATACCCCAATTCAAGGTTGTAAAAAGGGTAAGACCGGTTCAAACCATAAACCGTCCAAGCCAAAGGGGGCAAAGCCCAAATGCAATAACTGCAGGAAGCAACATTCTGGAAAATGCACCATCGACCCACGTGCTAATTTATGTGGAATTTGCAAAACCAAGGGTCACAAGACCTTGGATTGCAAGAAATTGGAAGATGCAACCTGTCATGGCTGCGGCGAAAAGGGCCACATCAGTACTAATTGCCCTAAGGCTGCCAAGGAAGGAGCAGTTAAGTATGGCAAGTATTTAAAGGACAAACAGCAGTCAGGAGAAAAACCCAGATGCAAAACCTGCAAGAAACAACACTTCAGGAAGTGCAGGTATGGATCGAACTCGCATACACAGTCGAGAACTTTTGCATGTGGGATCTGCAAGTCCAAGGAGCATAAGACCTTGGATTGTAAGAGATTGGGAGACGCAACCTGCTATGGATGCAATAAAATAGGGCACATCAAAACTAACTACCCAAATAAAACCAAGAAGTCTGTCGAGGCTAAGAAGACCAAAACCGGAAACTCCCAAATGGATACTCAAGAGGCTATCCAAGATGACAAGGTCACAACAGGTACTTTCTATATCAATAACGCTCATGTTAGAGTATTATTTAATTCAGGTTCAGATAAGTCTCTCATAGACAATAGATATTGTAAATCATTAAATCTGCCTGTTAAAAACTCTAAGCGTTAAGTATGAAGTAAAATTGACCGATAATACCTCAGAGACTGCTCCAGCAATATTAAATGGATGTTTTATATCCATTAGGAATTACCCTTCTCCACTATCCTTGTTTCGTTAATAAGAGGACTCGATATAGTAATAGCAATCGATAGTTTGTCTTGAAAAATCAAGCCCATATTGTGGGTGATAAAAAGCAATTAATTATCAAGACTCCTTATGAGACAACCCTCATAATTACATGTATCCGTACGATTAATTAATATAAAAAAAATGGTGGAACCGGCCGTCCCCGGAATCGAACCTGGGTCTAGGCCGTACCCTTTCGCGCGCCTAGCCAACCGAGCTAGGTGCCTAGTTTGTGAAATTTCCATTATGATTAAATATAAGCACATGTACAATAACTTCCTTACTTCTTACTATAAGTCACATACTTATCATTCTTATGTTGACTAAGTATTAGAATCCAAGATTTTACCTCTATGTTTTAGTTACTCTTTGATTGCTTATGTTGACTAAACACTAGAAAGGATGAAGTAGAAACCATTAAGTATATCAGTGGTTATACTAGAAAGGACATGGTAAGATATACATCACAGTCATTCGATGGCAATACTACTAATTAGTAAGGACATTAATGAAATCCTCAAGAAGGATCCTCTTATACATTGTGGAATGGTCCAAGTTTTAAGGACCTTATTAGAAAAACCTAGTATCCGTTTGGCAAAAAGGGAAAAGACGGAATAAAAATTTCTGACTCTCGCCATAAAAGTTCTAGACTGTCGACTGTATGTCGCAAATTTTAAATTCATTGGCTGAGATAGTACCCTATTAAAGCACATAACTATTAGTGGTTAGCATTGGCAATAAGAGGGCACACTAAGGTTTCAAAACCTACTCATTAAAAAAAAATCCATCATGGATCTACCTCAGCTACCCACGTTATAATGATTAAGAAGTAATCAGTCAAAGCTAAGACTGCCCTAAAGTTATCTAAGATTTTACAGCTAAGTTTAGATGGATTAAGAAAGGAGGCGTTTAACTCTCCTGTTGAATAATTAGAGGCAGCTCACATTAGAAATGTCACCAGATAATCCCTTATTGTGACTTTATTGCTAGGAGATACGATTAGGATCAGGTGTTGCTAAGTCTCTCATAAGAACCTAAGCTTAGCAAACTTTTAGAAAATTTCCCGTAAGAACTCCAGATATTAAGCGTAAGATAAAACTTACCTGCGAAGTTATAAGAACCATTTCTTCTGTTCTTGTCAGAAACCTCCAGTCATAGAAAAAATTTTCCTCTCTCAAGAGGAAGTGCGTCAGCACATGTAGATGATATCTCTTTAATCTCTATCGATTCCGAATACCAAACGGTATGATAAAAGCATCATATGAGGATTGGTGTATCTTAATAAATTCCATAGATTGCTTCCATGCCTGATCAGTATGGAGGTTTAATACATGGGACCACAAAGATATTCCGATGGTCATAGAGTACTAAAGTCAACTAATGGTATTCAAAGGAGATATCCTGAATGGAATTGTCCAATTAAATGTTCCATACCGAGGAATTCGTGGACTCGTATCGTAAATGTGTCACTTAATTGACACAAACAATGGTGGATGAATTGGAGCCTGAGATTTGTAAAAATCTCTGTAATCTCCTGGTACCTCGATTATCTTCTCCTAATATTACCCTATTACCCCTGTGAGGCAGGTAGAGTTAAAGTTTATATCCCATTTAAGGTTGTATTATTGTGAAATCTCCAAGACGGTTAGTACCACCATTGGAAGAATCGAAACCATGATTAACTAAGTTTTAAAATAGAGAGTTCATATAGCCTAACTCAAATATCTTGAGAATTCGGTATAGTTAATGATAAAAGACGGTTCATTTTGCTTATGCATTATTTACCGCAACCCTAATTAGGCAACGATTAAGAACCGCCATCAGCTGCCCCGGATCGTCGATTTGTTCGACTAACTGTAAGGATTAGCTGTTCCTTAAGATTTGTATTGAATAGTGATTGGAATAACCATCTCACATTAAGATAAGCTTTTCTATAAAAATTGTTATGTAAGTATTAAGGCTACTCCTTTGGAGACCTTGTATAGATGGAATGTTAAACATCTATTGTTAGATAGAGAATTAGTAAGTCCAATTATCAAGATCTGAAAGTTGCCTGGGAGACAACAAATAAGATCATACAAATTCATAATCGATTGTAGGTTGCCAGTATACGGCAAGAAATCAAGGAGTTATGAAAATAGCAAACTTCCTAAGTTCTTGTTAAGGAATATGGTTTAACAAAAGATATCACCCAAGAAGGGTGTACCAAATTTGTGAAGTTATCAGGCTAGTTAAGCTCTGAATATATGGAAATCATTCGAAGGAAATCGAATGTATCAAGATCAAATAGCTTGTAAGCTAAAACCTACTTAAGGAGTTTGACGGAGCTCGCAATACATTGCACACTAGTGACTGAAGGATGTGTTCCGCCAATAAGTCAAGAAGCACTATCACATAATGATATGCAGAATTATGATATGATGAGCATCCTGTATCGATTGAGGATCGACAGGTCAAGAAGCTCCAAAAGGATACATACGCCTAATATAAGAGCCACTTTGGGAGCTTGGAAAGACTCCAGATATGCTATAAAAGTTAAGTCCCTTATGCGATAAAGAGTACTTCCAGCATTTTAACAAATCTCGAGGTCGAGATTTCTTTTAAGGGGGTGAGGATGTAACACCTCGAAAATTTACGTCCTATAATGTCTTGACACGTGTCATAACCTTTGAACGTGAGAAAGAATGTTCTTGAAGGACTAAAGTTGACAAATAATGAAACTGTGTAAATATAAGGGTTCAAAGTGTCAACAATGAATAAATATACTTTACAATAACCCTACATGATGTTTATAACCTTAAACGAATGGATCATGGATCATACGAAGCGAATTGTGAAAGAAAGTGAGAGATTACAAACTACAGGGGTTAAATGTGTCAACATGTTAAAGATATACCTCTGAGTGACCTTATAGCAAACCCGAAGCCTTGTAACGATTAATTATGCTCACTAGAATGCACCATAAAAATTTCACCAAGTTTCGTTGCCGTATGAGAAAGTTGTGATAAAATTCGTGTGTGAGGGTTAGAATCGTCAACATTGAAAATTTGGGCTTTTCGGGTGATCACAAAGTTACCCGAGGACTTCACAAAGATGGTATAAGTCTTGAAGCCCTTATAAATCAAGTTAGAGGGCTTATAATGCAATAAACAAGGTGAAAGCGACGTTTAGGAGGACCGGGGACTGAAAATGTAATAATTGAAAAGTTTATAACCTGAAGCCAGGCTCCAGGCGGCCCGCGTGAGGATTGCTAACAGCTGAAGCGGGCCGCGTCCCACCTGCAGATGCAGAAAAAACAGACAGCAGCCTGTACAGCCGGTTTAACCGACTTAACTTGCATTTTTTCGATTATAGGGGCTTATTTTGATGCCTTGTACTAGCCTAGGGACACTTGGGGTGATCCCATAACACTTGTAGACTTGGTGTGGCATGATCTTGATCAATCAAACCCACTAGATAAGAACCCACTTTGTGCAAACTTTTGATCATTAATTCTCAATCATCTTCTGGTCATTTCTGGAGCACAAGGACCATCCTCAAGCATTCCAAATCGTTCATAGGACTTGTGTAAGTGTCCTAAACCTTCCTTGTTTAAGTTTTGATTAGTTTATAGCCTAGAAGTCAAACCGTCGTAATTACGGTTTGACTTAGCGTTTAATCGCTAACGGTCCAGCGATTTGGCAAACTTAAGGTTGTTATAAGTTGGTCTTTATGTGGGCTTTAAACCCTTAAAAGGGCACCCACTGATACCCGTTCTAGCTAGGTCGTTTGTCGAGTCAAAGAAGATTAGAAAAAGTCAACAGAATTGTAAACTTGGATTTAACGCATAATTAGCGATGTAAAAGGCGTGTAACCTATTTTATTGTTCATATAACCTGATAATAAGTATAAAAACTTGTCTACGCTTGTTTGATTCGACAACTTTCTGTTTTGAACCGATTCGGAACCGAAAGACGCAAAAGTTTGACTTTTGCTTTGACCTCAGTTCTGACCCGGTTTAGATAGGTTTAGACATGCCTTAAAGTTCCATTAGGACCTAGTTACATGTTGGTACAACCCTCTGCGTTTATACCACTTGGAACCTCGATTGTCCGACGTTTTCGTTAATTGCTTAAATAGTGACCATAATGCCCTTATGACCATACAACGAGAATTTTGGAAATGTGAAAGTACAATAATCTTTGTTACTGATTATAAAACATGTCCCTAAATTTTCACATCAGTCGAAGGTCTAGATTAGGAGTTATGCTTAATGACGTAATTCCAACGCTTCTTAGTAATTAATCGACGTCATTAGCGTAAAGCCTATCTAAACCCAATTTTTTACACCAAACCTTTTACCCACTGATGTAATTTAATATTTTGGGATTTTTGAAGATTTTTAATTATTTTTAAACTGATCATAAGCTAGGATTAGTACCTTGATTCGGTAAATACCGATTATACCCTTTTCGGCCATAAAATGAGTTTTACAAGTCCTTTTGCTACCAATCCAATTGCTACTGATTTTAAATAATAAATGAAGTGTTTTAAACCTGTTTAAATGATCAGAAAACTCAGAATCCTATTTTAAACCGTACGTCGCTTAAAACGGCTTTATACGCGTATCATACGCATAACTTATGTTTAAAACCATTTTGTGATATAAAACTTTTCACCAACTGTTATAACCTGATAAATTAAATTATTTTACTGATGTATTCTGACCCGAATCTCAGAAACTTAAATAAACTCTTTTATAACCTTTAAAATGACCAAAATACCCCTACGGGGCGTAATTAAGGATTAAACTCGTTTTGGGCATAATGGAAGGTATCTTAATGATATCACAACATATTTAAAGCATATTAACTTAGGAAACCTGTTCATGACCTATTCGGTTACCCGTTTATACGTTATTCGCGTTCGGTTCGGTTTATGTAACTAGTTGCATAAACTAGCCGAAACGGGTCAAACGTTATCGTTTTTATCTCAAAATCCAGAGTGTGTTTAGTTTACCCATATTATACAAGTCTTCAAACTTGTTGGGTCTAAATCACATTCTATTCCGGTCTTCGCTTTATCATGCGTTTGAACCGTATCTTCCTCTTGAAAACTAACCGGTCTAAGTCAAGGCTTAATTAAAGACCCGTTAGGATTCTAATAGGTTATTAAAAACCTTCGTTCCAGATTTAGGAGCCCAGTAAAAGCTATCTGTATTTGCTGATTTGATACGGCTGGGATTGAATTTATATTTAGCTCAGGTAAATACTTTTAACTTATTTTCCCTATACGGGCTTGGGGTACGGTATATAAAATACCGCTTGGTCGGGCATTGAATCTTTAATTGTATGATGGTTAAAGTATTGAGATGTTCCGTTTAATTTGTTTTGTTTGCTTAAAGCCTTTGGGGGTTAATGACCGTTGTCCCGGATATCCCTGGCATCATTTTACGAAATGGCCACGACCTTAGCACCCAGGTGTAGGCGTACACCTGTCGGTGTCTCATTTAAAATAAGTGGTGAGTCCATTAATCTTTAACCCGGCTCGATCCGGGCTACTGAACGCATAAGGAACATGTAAATCTTGTACAAGTTTATATATTTAAATAATTATCCCAAGTTATAAAACATTATTTGTGCCTTGTGCATTCAAATCAATCATTCCTTTAAACCCTTTTCAAAATGAGTCAGTTGATTGTATTTACCAGTGTAAACTGACGTATTTTCCCAAAAAGGCTAAGTGCATGTACTAATCGGAATTGGCTGGCTACTCCTAGTATCAATAAAGAGTCTCGCAAGCTTAGATGCCTAAAGTCTGTTGAACAGTGTTATTTTTATTTTCGATCCGCCTGTGGATCCCTTACTTCCGTTGTAATATTGTGATGTTACATTATTTCGGATTATAATATATTTATCCTTTTACTTCCGCTGTGCATCTATATATTGTGTTGTTTGACTATGATGTTGCCAACCACGTCACGCTACTCCCCTATCGGGCCCACCGGTAAAGTGTGGAAATATTGGGGTGTGACAATTAGTTAGGGAAAACTTGTGTGAACAGAGAAAAATGATATCAAACGAATAGGATCATACCTCTACTACTGAAATCTCGAAATCGGACCCTTAGACTTCTAAGTCCCCACCATCAGTTGTCGATCCGTCGGAATCCTAACAAATCCGCTTTTGGTCATATCAACAACACCTCCTTTTTCTGGTCATATCGACAACACCACCGGATTCGTTATCCCATGATTAGTCTGAAATGGTGTTGCACATGCTGAACATAAACCCATCGCATCACCACCGTAAACCTTAGTGTTTTCTAGATCCGTTGGTAGCGCTGGTGTACTCCGTCGTAGTGCCCGGCACCGACCGCCTTCCTTTTCTTTCTATTCTCTGATCTCTCCCTTTCTCTCTCTAAAGTTATATCTCCCTTTTCTCTACATGCTTACAAATGAAGTCAAAAGTGAAAAGCAGTAAATGGATTGACAGAAACATGTGTATGAAACGTGTCTAAAGCCGGTGCAAGTTTAACTGTAAATTACGAAAATACACACGCTATTGTTCCTCATCATGTTTAAAATTAACAAATATAGATATAGATATAGATATACATAATTGTTTATTACCATACTTTCGACATCTTATACATTTAACATTAATAGATATACGTAATTGTTTATTACCATACTATCAAAATCTTATATAATATTTTTTGCGGGTTATTGGATTTTATCATCCACACCTATTGGCCGTTGTCACCCTCAACTATCACTTTGACGCCTGTCACCCCCAACTTAACACTTAGTGTGTTCTGTCACCACGCCGTTAACTGATCACTAACTTTTGATTCTGTTATTATACTTTTGGGGGGTGTCATAGGGATCTTAGGAAGGTTTTAGGGATCTTTGGACACCCCAAAAGTATAGTAATAGGATCAAAAGTTAGTGATCAGTTAACGACGTGGTGACAAAACACACTAAGTGTTAGGTTATAGGTGACAAACGTCAAAGTGATAGTTGGGGGTCACAACTGCTAATATCCAATAGTTAGGGGTGATAAAATCCAGATATCAAACTTTGAATATCCACAATTACTTTTTTTATTAGACGGGGTTGCACTTTTTCAAATTATGATATTGCTAAATTTTTTTGTAAGTTAACGTTATAAATTTCTTTGGAATGTAATATATATTTTTATGGAGATTACATCTATTGCAAGTAGAGTTGACAGAATGTGTCCCGTTGTGTTATAAGGATCGTCTCGACACATTAATATGTTTATTGGGTTCAAACAAGACTCGTTTGCCATTTGCTTGAATATTAACATAGACATGTTTAATAAGCGATTTTTTTTTCACAACTACTCGAATTAAATCTAACTTAATCCATTCAATAACATAAATATCATGACACGTAAATTTTACTCAGTTATGTACTTATGTATAAGAAGTTTAATAACGTGAGTAACAAACAAGTTTAACATGATTATTCACATGGTTTTTCAACACACTTTGAATAGAAGACTTTGACTACCTTGCAAAATAGGACTATAAACTTAGAAAGTTATAATAACTAGGGTTAAGACCCGCCCGCGTTGCGGCGCGGGTACATCGTAAATATTGAATAGATTAGTCCAAACGTTATATGATGCATTAACCATATGAAAACACACATTTCGACGTATCCAGTTGAACTCAATGTAACCTGTATAAGCATTGTGATTGGATCAAACGTAAAGTAAATGGAATTCATATCGAACAATCATAACGTATTATATGTGACCCAACTCATACATAGAAAACGTAACAGGTATGAAGGAAAATATGCACATGTAATCGAAAGGGATTAATTAGAGCTTTCGAAAAAAAGGGAGAAAAAGAAACCATAATTTGACTCCACTCGGTTCGAAACTAACTTTACGAAACATACATAAAATAAACACGAAAACATATTATATTTGAACTAAATCATTTCCCAAAAAAGTTTACGTCAAAACGTAGAACAACTTGAATTTATACCAAAACGTACGTAAAAATATGCACGTAAAAATGGTTTATTTAAACGAAAACGTATTATATTTGACCTGACTCGTCTATAAAAAAAGTTTACATCGGAATATATAACAAATCATATTTATACATACTCGTACATAAATATGCACATAAAAATAGTTTTTAAGTAAAGGAAGAATAGGGGTAAATCGAAAGAAAATATTAGTAAAAATTTAATAGGTTAAAAACGTTCGTAAAAGCGTGCCAAGTAGCACCAATGCTACAACGACATCGACTCTCAACATCGTAAAAATAAAATAGATAAAATGGTAAAAATTACACAGAACGAAAATGAGACTAAAATCGTTGAACCACGCACACCCGTTACAGTGTCTTAATGCGAAGAAATTAAGCAGAAACGTAAAACGTAGAAAATAATAACTTAGTTGATCTACGACCCGCCCGTTGCGGCGAACTTTTCAAAAGGGGAAAATGGATGCGTTGTAACGGGTCTGTCAAATATGAAAAAATAGAGCAAAAACGTTGAACCTCACATGCACGCTACGACATGTTAACTCGCAAAATTTAGATCGAAACGTAAAACGAAAAACTTGCGAAAGATAAAAAGTATGAGGGACCAAAGTTGTAAATAGCAAAGTGTTGTGTTAAATTATAAAAGATGGAAAACTTTGAGTTAAAAGTAAAAAAATTAAAAGGGGTTAAAATGTAAAAGATAAAACTTTTAGGTTGAAAGTGAAAAATTAAGTTTTTTTTAAAAACTCCCCAAGCACAAGTTACACGTGCTAATGCACAAAAAAGTTACTAACTTATTTAGATCGAAACATAAAACGAAAAACTTGCGAAAGATAAAAAGTATGAGGGACCAAAGTTGTAAATAGCAAAGTGTTGTGTTAAATTATAAAAGATGGAAAACTTTGAGTTAAAAGTAAAAAAAATTAAAAGGGGTTAAAATGTAAAAGATAAAACTTTTAGATTGAAAGTGAAAAATTAAGTTTTTTTTTTGAAAAACTCCCCAAGCACAAGTTACAAGTGCTAATGCACAAAAAAGTTAGTAACTTATATATGTAACTAGTATTAAGGCCCCCGCGTTGCGGCGGGGACATAAAACCATGCAAAGTAGCACCAATGTCACACCACTACCAGCGATCAACGCCGAAAAACTCATGAAAACAAAATAAATAGAAAAGGAGAAAATAAAACTGGATGAAAAGTAGATTTAAAATCGTTGAACCACGCACACCCATTGCGGTGTGTTAATGCGAAAAATTTAGGTTGAAACGTAAAACATAGAAAAATACCTAAGTCGATCGAGGACCCGTACGTTGCGACGAACTTCTCAAATGGGAAAAATAGACGAAAAAACTTTGAACCCCACACGCACGTTGCGGCGTGTTAACTTGCAAAATTTTGAACGAAACGTAAAACAAAAAACTTGCGAAAGATGAAAACTATGGGGGGCAAAGTTGAAAGTAAAAAAGTATTGGGGTTAAATTGCAAAAGATGAAATTCTTTGTGTTAAAAGTAAAAAAATCAAAGGGGTTAAATTGCAAAAATAAGATATTTTGGGTTAGAAGTGAAAAATATTACAAACCTTTTTGAAATACCCCCTAAACATGGGGTACAACAACATGAAGCACATACATGTTGTTAATTTATAATATGGAAATAATATTTTTAAAGGGTATGGTTCATGAAAGAATCACCTTTATTGCGAGAACCAATGTAAACACAACAAAATAAGCCATTACATCATCAAAAACCTAAAAAAAACTAACCCCCAAAAAAAAACCTAAACCCACACACACACACACACACAAAAAAAAAAACCTAAACCCCTTCCCCAACACCCCCCCCCCCCCCCCACAAAAAAAATAATAATAAATAATAATAATAATAATAATAATTCCTAAACCCCCTCCACCCCCACCCAAACTAAATGCTAAAAACTAAACCCCAAAAAAACTAAAAAAATCTTAAAAAATCTAAAAAACACATAAATTTTTTTTGTAATATTTTTATGGTAAAATCGCTACTTTTAGTAGCCAAATTTTTTTTAATAACGAAAAGTAGCGATTTTACCATAAAAATATTAAAAAAATTGTGTGTTTTTTTGATTTTTTAGGTATTTTTGGTTGTGTTCACATTGGTTCTCGCAATAAAGGGTGGTTCATAACGGATCATTCTCCTATTTTTAATTAAGTTTAAAGTTATAAAACTACATCATTTGGATAAACGCCGTCAACATGTTTACTCATTCAATATAATTACTAAACAGGTTATGCATATTATAAACGAGTTAGAGGGGTTGAACCCGTTTAGGCACTTTTTAATCATGTTGACCGGTGATGAAACACTGGTTAACACTATGGTTAATCAGTGGGGTTACTTCTTCTGTGGGTTCAATCTCTCTTCCTACTCGTAAGATGACCGTCTCCTGCAAAACAGCAAACCGTCAGTCTCGTTAAGAGGGGAATATGGGGGTTTCCCTCTTAACCAGGCTCCGGCGTGAGAATAAGTACTGTTCCGAGGAAGAATAATCAGTGTGTGTTAAGTGTGAGAATAGTGAGAGCCAGATCCTTTTACCTGAATGATGGAGGGTTCTATTTATAGCCGGATGGTGGAAGAGAGAGGAGCAACGACGCCAGCTGTAGACGCGCACCAGCTGTCCGACCAAGGGGAATATCCTCTTGGTCTCCTCTGCTGCGGTCAGTGTAGTGGTACACGTGGCGCGTCTTTATTTGTCGAATGTGGAAACATCGTACTGAAGTTGTCTGGCTGCTCCCTGACCTGTTGCAGGCCTACATGGCGCTTGATGGTTGGTGACACGTGCTGTCCTTTATGTCGCCTGGAGTATCTTTGGTGTCACCTGGATATTTTCCAGAAGCTTCTAGAAGCTTCTGGATGATGCGGCTGACGTCAACGCCATGTAGGATGGAGAAAGTGGTATGGTCCTTGCCATGTTGGCAAGGAATTGGGACCATACCTCTTCAAGTCCCCCCAGTCCAGTGTGCCTTCTAGGTGAGTTGATCGTCTAGGAGGGATTCTGGACTTATGAAGGTAGTGCTTGTTATGGTGTGCGGGTTTTTGACTCCTTGCGGGAGTGAGCCAAACGGACGCATGGCTCATGGCGCATGGGTTTTGACTCCTTGCAGAAATGAGCCAAATGGACGCATGACGCATGGCGCATGGGTTTCGACTCCCTGCGGAAGTGAGCCAAATGGACACATGACGCATGGCGCATGGGTTTTGACTCCTTGCGGAAGTGAGCCAAATGGACGCATGACGCATGGGTTCTGACTCTTTGCGGAAGTGAGCCAAATGGACGCATGGTGCATGGTTTTTGACTCCTTGCGGAAGTGAGCCAAATGGACGCATGGCGCATGGCGCATGGGTTTTGACTCCTTGAGGAAGTGAGCCAAATGGACGCATGACGCACGGTGCATGGTTTTTGACTCCTTGCGGAAGTGAGCCAAACGGACGCATGGTGCATGGCTTCGGCACTTTTATGAGTGTTGTCTTCAGGAGGAAGCTTTGTTGTCTTCGGGGGGAGTGACTGACGTGACAGCCTGGTGTCAGTTGAACAGGCGCCTTTTCAGTCACGTCAGTTACTCTACGTCATGATGGCAGGCGGTTGTTGCACACTTTTCCGGAAAAGATGGTGGCGTCTTCTCTCTCCTCTGACGTGTCTCGCCTTGATTGGGTCTTTTCCTGTACCTCTGGCGGTTCGCTGCCCATCGCATTAAATGCGATGGGTATAAATTCCAAGGCGGTCTCCTCTATTCTTCACTTTTCAAAATTTGAATCCCGGAATTTCCTCATCTTCCCTGATCTTTCTTCTTTCAACCTTTGAGTTCATCTCCTTCCTTGTTCCATTTTCCATTATGTCTACTTCGAATCCTATTTCGAAGAAAAAGAGGAATAAGGGTAGAACTCCTCCTGGCCCGGATCAAGCGGTGATTGGTTGGAAAGAGGAGGAATTTCAGAATCTAGTGAGGGAGATGGGTTTTCTCCCTGATTGGGGTGCTCAATATCCTATTGCAGGTTCCACTGCCATGGATGCCCCTCCCGGGTACATGACCCTGTACGCTGCTTTCTTCCGGGAAGGTAGCTTTAGACTCCCGATGACTCGGTTTACTGCTGACGTTTTGAGGGGCTATGGTCTCCACATTTCTCAAATAAATGCCATCGGGCTTCCCCGTATCACCCATTTTGAGTTCGTATGTATGGCCAACCGGTTAGATCCGACGTTCGAGATGTTCAACGTTTTCTACACTGTTACATATACAAATGGGTTTTACTCTTTCAGTGCTCGTACCGGTGTGACGCCAGTTTGTTCTGTGCCATTGAAGGGTATACATGACTGGAAGCAGAAGTTTTTCTTTATTCGCCGGGGGGTTGTTCCCGTGGATATGCATTACAGATCTGTGGGTGAGGGTATCCCGAAGATTGATGTGGTTGCAGACTTTGCTAATCAGGAGTGGTATAAGAGGTTGACCCGGAAGGCTACTCCGATAATTCAGCTTGAAGAGATGGCGTTGGTTGGTGCCGGGATGAGTGTGAAGTGGGTTCCTAAAAATCCGCTGGGTGTTCCGGTTTACGGTCATGGCGGCAAGTGTACGTTTGTTCTATCTTTCCCTTTTGTTTTTCCTTTGGTTGTATTATTTTTGTATTGCTTCATTTCTTCCTTTTTGCAGTAGGGTTCTCATTGATGAATGTTTTGGATCCCGATGCTCCGGGTGCGATGGTTGAAGCAATACCAAAGACTGATAAAGGACCTTGGTTGGATCAGATCCGCCACCGGTTTCTGCACCCAAGTGATGGGAGTTTCACTGCTTATGTGAACACTGTGTTAGGTGAGGATGTTGAAAATGAGGGTGATTCATTTGATTCCATTCGAGAAGAAGTTATCGTTCTCTCGAGTGATGGTTCTGGCAGGTCGTTGGAAGACCTAACGTCTCCTTCCGCGCGTGCAGGTCCGGTGCAAGGGGCTGTGCAAGAGCCGGTGAACGAGCTTGTTGAGGAAAATGTGGAGATTCCGGTCGAGACTGTTGACCCGTTGGAGACGAGGAGGAAGAAAACGGATAGGCCGGAAGGGAAAGGGAAAAAAGTTGAAGGAACCTCCTCTAAGTCTCCTCGTAAGCGACTTCCTACTTCTCGCACCTTTGATTATGTTGTCGTTTCTGATACATTGCCCGGTCTAGGGGTTGGAGAGAAACACCCTGAGTCGGACCCTGAGGATCGGGCGACTTTAACGTAGATTATGCAGAAGAAGATGTTTGATGATAGGAAACGAAAGCTTGACGAGCAGGCTGCTGCTGCGTTTGCCGCGAAGAAGATTAGACTTCAGAAAGAGAATCCTCCTGCCCCTTCTGAATCGGACATTGATATGGGTATTTTCGCTGAAAAGCCAAGTGATTTGTTGCAGAAAATCTTTGAGGCTTCTGGTATTCGCTTTATTCTTTTCCAGTGTCTCTTACGTTTTTATTTATTGGTCTTTTTTCTTTGAATATGCTCTGCTCGTTTTTGGGCAGGTACCAAAACAGCCAAGAGTGGGCATAAAGTTGACATATCCAAGATCACACCTCCTGCGTCTCCGCCGTCGAGGACATTCGGGTTGTCTCCCCCTCATGATACTCATGACGGGCAGAGAGAGACTGCGAATGTTGAACAAGTTGGGGAAGGTGGTGGTGAGGCAGGTGGTGCTGCGGGCGGTGGTGCTGGTGGTGATCGCGGTAAGAATGTTGAGGTTGAAGTAGAGGTGAGTGAAACGATTCCTGATCGAACTGTGTATACCAAACGTCCCCCAGGTGATGGTGGTGGTGCAACTTCGGGTGCCGTCCGCAGCCCTCAGTTTGGAAAATTTCATGCTGACTCCTTTGATACCACGAATCCGGCTTGTGACGAACTTCCGTACATCCCCCGTTGGAACTTGACCCAAGGTTCTAGGATGTACAACCCTGAAAATTGTCATGACTTCTACTCATTGTCTCTCCCCCCAGCTGAAAGGATGTTTCAGAGGAAACGTCGCCGGTTTGCACTGTTGGATGATCATGTTCAGGCCGGGGTTAATTTTTTCTCTACCACTCAAGAGATTGTCCGCGAGTGGAAACAGATGGGGGAGGATACAATGGAGTTTGAGAATGATAAGAGACTGTTTGCGGAAGAAAAGGAGAAGTTTAATGCTGAGAAGAAGGGGTTGGAGTGGAGGCTTGCTGACGCCGAGGAAAAACTTGCCCAGGAGAGGAAAGTCAATGCTGACAAACAGAAAAATTGGGAAGCGGCGTGCGAGCGTACCAATGTTGAGCTTAGAACGCAACGTGACACGATTACTCGTTTGTCTGGTGAAAAGAAGGATATTGCTGATGAGGCTAATCAAGCGCGCATGAGGTTTGAGAAGAAAGAGACAGAGTATGTTGAACGCATCGCTAAGCTGGAGGTTCTGGCGAGGCGATGTGAGACTTCTGAACGTCTTCTTCAGGAGAAGACTGCTGAGTGCCAAGCCGCTGAACTCCTTGCTGAGGAGATGTCTGCTGATTGTAAATGGTTACTTTCACGCACGGTGCCTCTGGTAATTTCTTGTACCTTCTTTATTTTGACTGTCGTAAATTGTCCCTTACTTTTGTGTTTGTTGTAGATTGCTGAACGCATCGTTAATTCGCACGAGCTTGCCCATTATATGTATGAGTTGGGGCAAGCTGGGTACAGCAGTGGTCGCAAGGATGGATACAACGAAGGCAGGGCTGCGGCCCTTAATAAGGAGAAAGAACACCATTTCGAGCTGTGGAAGGAGGATTGCACTGGTGCTTACGCCGCAAAGAGGCAAGAGTTTTCGTCCTTGGAGTTTGCAGTGATTAAAGCTGCGAAAAAGCTGGCTCGGAGGCCAGATGGTGTTGCTATGTTGAAAGGCGCGTTGGGTGATGAAGGTGGTGCGACTGGAGGTGCTGGGCCTAGTCAACCTGAATGAAGGCTTCCGGCCTGCACGCCGCGTATGACCTTAGGTGGTCTTGTATTTGCCAATTTCGACAAAACAATTTTAACTTCCTTGTTTATGCTTGTGGATATACGGCTGTGTGTGGACATATGTTATTCTGACAATTGTCTTGTTTTTATGCGAATTTGTTATCGTCATAATATGTGCATGTTGAATTGCTTTGATTCAGGTATCACGAATGAATAATGGCGCTGACAGGTTGTGTTGTGTTTATTACAACGTTTTATTCTGTCGTATTTGTGCGCAGGTGGCTCGTGAGTACGACGTGATCGAGTGACAGGTTATTGTGTGTACCCGGCTGTTCTCAGCCTTGGGGGTGTTTACAATGTTTGTTTGTCCTGTGTTCGACGTTTTCGTGTCTATGTGGGCACGAAGTATTTGATTGGCGTTTGTTAGGCTTTAGTTGTGTGTGTGACCCGGCTGTGCACTTGTTTGTGACAGGCCTTGGAGGTCTACAACGTTTCCTAATGGTCGAGCCGTGGATGGTTTCGTGTATGCCCAAAGTGATGCATGCAGTTGTGACAAAGAAATTTGCATAATTAAAAAGGTAGCCAAACACTTCTTGTATTATAAATGTGTTGGCAACTTGGCCATTGCAATTACAAGAACCTCATTCATAAGTAGCACCTTCTCAGTTGTTGAGCGTTCCATGTGCGGGGAACCTCTTTGTTGTCGATGGTGCGCAGTTTGTAGGCCCCCTTTCCGAGCACGGTGTCAATGACATACGGACCTTCCCATTTGGGAGCCAACTTCCCGGGTTTTTCTGCATTCGAAGCTTCATTGTCTCTGAGGACGTATTCTCCCGGGTTGAAGTTGCATATTCGCACTTTAGAGTTGTAATATTTTTCCAGCTTTGTTTTGTACTTTGCTTCGTTGATTGCTGCCATTTCTCTCCGTTCTTCTAGGAGGTCGAGGTCGAGCCTCCTTTCTTCTTCATTGTTGATCATATTCATGGAGAGCATTCTGGGTGACGGCAATCCTATCTCTGCCGGTATTACAGCCTCCGACCCATAAACCAAGCTAAAAGGTGTTTCTCCGTTGCTAGTTTTGGGCATCGTCCTGTGGGCCCATAAGATGCTTGGCAGTTCGTCTACCCAACCTCTTCTCTTTTCTCCCAGCCTTGCCTTAATTCCGTCGACTATACTCTTGTTGACGGCTTCAACTTGACCGTTCCCCTGCGGGTGCGCAACCGAGGAGAAGGTATGTTCGATGTGTAATTCTTTGAACCACTGTTGAAGGTTGTCTTCGGCAAATTGGTTCCATTATCGGTGATTATCTTGAGAGGTAACCCAAAACGACATATTATTTGTTCCCAAATGAACTTTTTGACAACGGCGGCTGTGGTCGACGCGAGGGCCTTCGCCTCTACCCATTTGGTGAAATAGTCAACTGCGACTATTATAAACTTGACAGCTCCTGGGGCTTCGGGAAAAGGTCCGACCATGTCTATTCCCCATTGCTGGAAAGGCCATGCCGTAGTAACTGGTACTAACTCGTTCTTGGGGCGCATCGTTTTGGGCGCATGTCTTTGACATCCAACGCATTTCCTCAACTCTTTGACTGCGTCCAGATGCATTCCGGGCCAATAGTATCCCGCATTCATGACTTTTGCTACCACCATCCTTGGGCCAGCATGTATACCACAGATTCCCTCGTGCACTTCCCTGATCAGATAGCGTGCGTCTTCGGGGTCAACACATCTTAACAAAGGCCCGAGGTAGGATTTTCTATACAAGATCCCATCAGCCATCTGGTAATGTTCGGATTTGTACTGGACTTTCCTTGCTTCTGCCTTGTTCTCCTGGAGTATTCCGGATTGGAGGTATGTGATTATCGGAGTCATCCAAGACGTCGTCCCTAGTTGAACGGCGCTTACTTCTCGAAGTGGTACGGAGGGGTTGCTCAGAACTTCTATTCGTACATCCTTTGCTAAGTGTTGGAAGCTTGTAGAGGCGAGTTTACTCAGCGCGTCTGCTGGCTTGTTCTCGCTTCTATTTATGTGATGCACTTTGTAGGAATAGAAGGATTGTAGCAGTGTCTTTGCTTGGTTTAGGTAGAGTGCCATCGTATCTCCCCTGGCTTCGTATTCTCCGTTGATTTGGCCTGCCACCAACATGGAGTCTACGTGTGCCTCGATGTGTCGTACGCCCATTTTGATTGCCAATCTTAGCCCAGCGAGGAAGGCTTCGTATTCGGCTTCGTTGTTTGTGCTTTTAAAATCCAGGCGTATGGCATAGGTGAACTCGTGTTTGTCGGGGCTCACCAGCCGGAGGCCAGCACCTACGCCGTCCTCGTTGGACGCGCCATCTGTGTATAGTAGCCAGGGTTCTTCAACTTGTTGTTTCTCGGCCTTTTCCATTGCCTTGCATTCTCGATCTTTGTCGTCTGGTACCTCTGTCATGAAATCTGCGAGCACTTGACCCTTGATCGCCGGTCTCGGTCTGAACACTACGTTATGACCTCCGAGCTCTATCGCCCATTTTGCTAGTCTCCCTGAAATCTCCGGTCTTGCGAGTATGTTGCCAATGTTGTAGTTTGTTAACACGTGAATGACGTGATTGGCGAAGTACCTACGCAGCCGTCTTGATGCATGAATTAGTGCGAGCGCTAGTTTCTCCATGATTGCGTACCGGGTTTCCGGATCGGTTAAAGTTCGTGACACATAGTAGACCGGTGTCTGGACGCCTTGTCGATCGACAAGCAACACAGCTCCCACTGCCCTGTCAGAGGCGGACAAGTATAGCACCAGAGGTTCACCCTTGACTGGTGCAGTTAAGGTTGGTAGCTTGATGAGGCAGTCTTTCATCTCTCGGAAAGCGCTTTCAGATTCCGGAGTCCACTGAAATTGACTCTTCTTCATACAGTTTCGGAGAGTTTTTATAAACGGAAATGATTTTGCCGCGTGATTGGCTAGGAAGCGGTTGAGTGCTGCCAACCGTCCTGCCAATTTTTGCATCTCCTTGATCGTTGACGGTGACGGCATGCGTTCTATTGCTTGTATCTTGTCGGGGTTCACCTTGAAACCATCTTTCGTGACAATGAAACCCAAGAATTTCCCCTCCTCCATGCCAAAGGAGCATTTCGCCGGGTTTAGCTTGATGCTGACTCCGCGCAGGGTGTCGAACGTCTTTTGGATGTTCAGCAACATTGTACTCTCCTCCTTGCTCATGATAACTAAATCATCCATGTACACTTCTATGTACTTGCCGATGGCGTCGTGAAAGGTTTCGTTCATGAGCCGTTGGTAAGTTGCGCCCGCATTTTTAAGACCAAAAGGCATTTTGGTATAGCAGTATAACCCTGTTGGCGTGCGGAACGCGGTCTTGTCTTCATCTTGCACGACCATTTGTACCTGGTGGTACCCTTTGTAGCAATCAAGAAAACATTTCCATCGGAATGTGGCAAGTGAATCGATCTTTTCATCGATATCTGGTAAGGCGTAACAGTCCCGCGGACATGCCTTGTTCAGATCTTTGTAATCAACGCACATCCTCCAGCTGCCATTGTTCTTCTGGACCATCACTGGGCTTGCCACCCATGTTTGATACCTGACCTCTCTGATGATCCCCGCGTTTAACAGCTCTATCACTTGCTCTTTCATGGCATCATGCTTTACGTCTCCCAAGTGGCGCTTAGCATGTACCACCGGTTTGGCTTCTTCCGATACGTTTAAGCGGTGTTCAGCTATGTGCCGTGGAACGCCCACCATGTCTGCTGGCGTCCAGGCAAAGACATCCATATTTTGGAACAGTAGTTTTTTCAACGCCGCGCGCGTCAGGTCGGACATTGCGGGTCCCAAGGTTACCGTCTGTTCCGGATATGCGCTGTTGAGCACCCATTTTTCTGCTTCTTGGCGTGCTTCTGGTTTCCTTGTCTTTGCAGGTCTTAGCTCATCTGTCGCCAATACTTCTTTGCTTGCATAGATGATGGCTACTCCTGTTTCTGTTGGAAATCCCACTGCGGAGTGTGGACCAGAGCAAATCATGCTGAAATCGCCTTGGGATTCTCTTCCCAGCAGAATGTCGTGTCTTGAGTGTGCTGGCAGCACCATGAATGTGACTTCCTCTGTCCTCGAGTTTCTTCCGTCTGAGAGCAACACTGGGAACGATATTTGTCCTAGGGGGAAAACGGCTTCGTTGCAGAATCCAGTGAGCGGGTAATCAACTGGTTCTAAGCGCGCTTTGTCCTCCTGATCGAACTGATTAAAACACTGTTCATATATGATATCCGCAGTGCTCCCCGGATCGATGAAGATGTAATCTGTTTGATAATGCCCTATGACGCCCGAAATGACTATGGGCCTTCTTTCTCGTGGGTCTCCTCTTACAACTGGGAAAACGACTTGTTTCTCGCGCCATGAGTCATCCTGCGCGCGCTTGTTGTAATTTCTCCTTGGCCTTCGTGGACCCCCCTGAACCATGTGGGTTTCTAACTTTCGGAGTTTTTTGTTGTCCGGCCCCTCTTCTCTTCGTTGAATCTGACGGTAATCACGCCTGCCACCTTTGACCAGGTGAGTTAATTTTCCGTCTCTTAAAGCCCTTTCGATCTCTTGTTTGAGGCTGAAACAATCGTCGGTTAAGTGGCCGGTGTCCTTTTGGAAGTCACAGAAAAGATTCGGGTCTTGACCCCTCTTGTTGCGCATCTGCAGTGGTGGCTTGAACTGGTGGTTCTCGGTTGCCAAGACTTCTGAAGGGGTTTTCGTTAGGAGTGTCCACTGCTTCTCTCGGTTTTCCTTTTTCACCTCTTTTCGATGTGCGATTTGGTTGATCGTGTGACGCGCGTCGTCTCTTACCGGGCTCCTTTCCCTATGACCGGGTGCTCTCCAAGATTGGTTTCTGCCTTTCCTGCTGTGCCGGTCGGTATGATTGTAACTACGCTGACGGTGGTCGTCACCGGTCAACTGCCTATCTGATTGCGCGATGGTTTTGGCCGCCTCAATGAAGGTTTCCCAATCTTTGGGTCCTCCGTCTCTACCTTTTACACGCTTGATTAAATCATCGCACTTGACTGCCCGCATAAAGTGTGCGTGCATCATCTTCTCGCCGCAGTCGCCAATCTCTAAACATTCTTTGTTGTACCGAGTAATGAAATCTTCTACGCTTTCGTGGTCTCTGCGCCATATGTTCAAACAGTCGGCTGGATCCCTGGTGTGTCGTCGTTGTTGTGAGAAGTGTGCCAGGAACTTCTCTCTGAAATCGATCCAGGATTTGATTTTGCCTGCTGGTAGGCTGTCAAACCAGATGCGCGCTGCGCCTACGAAGGTTTGAGCAAAAAGGTGGCACCAGGTTGGCAAGTTCCATCCGCCCGTTGCTCCCGCACCGTTAAATACTTGGAGATGATCGTCTGGGTCTGTCAACCCGTTGTATTTGCCCACGTTGTGCGGCAATTTGGTTTTGTCTATGGCAGCCGTGGCGATCTCTCGGATGAACTTTGAATTCTCGGCCATGTCGTCTGGACGATAGCTTAGAGTGAAATCATGCTCCGCTTTTGGGTCATAACCTGCACGCTTGTGAGGTTTGTATGCTTCATGATCTGGTGGGAGCCTGCTGAACACTGTGTGCGTCTCTTCATCGTTTTCAAATTCGTCGTTTATGTTGCGCGGGCCTAAACGACTTTGTATTGGCTTCTTTGGTTGGTTAGAATACTGCACATAGTTGCTCTCTGTTTCACCGTAAGTATCGCGCGTGTCGTGCGCGCTTGGCCTTCTAACATGCTGTGGAGGTAGTGACTCAGGACGCAGGTTGTATGCATTGGTCTGTTGAGGCACAGGGGCGCTCAAAGGCCTTTGCGGTGGGGTGACGAATGCTGACTGGTGAGCTTGTGCTTGGAGTAAGGCTTGCTGCGCACTGAGTTGCTGGTAGACAAGGTTTATGGACGCCACTTGTTCGGCATACCAGGAAGCCAGAGTTTTTCCTTCGGGTAGCCCTAGTAGTGCAGAGAAGTTCATTTGTGCTTGTTCCGATGGAGCTGATGGGCCAGCTCCATGGTTCTGAGGTTGCACTGGTGGTGTCTGTTGGACTACCTCTGACGGAGGCTGGAACGCTGCTCCGTTTGTGGTCTGAGTGATGATTCTGGATGGAGTTTGGAAAGCAGCACCAGGTGCGGTTTGAGCGGCAGCCCTGGATGTACTCCCGAAAATGCTGGGAAACTCCATGTTTGGTGGCCCTTCTTGGATAGTTTCGTTCCTTGGACCTCGTTGGACGTGTATGTTGTCTGAAACGAGTTCGAAGGAAGAAACGCCTCCGTCGACTTGGTGGGAAGGGTTGTTTTCGGCCATTTTGACGAGTTTTTCGAAAAGAAAAAGAGATGAGAGTGGTTTTGCTAAAAGCGGATGGCGCCAATGATGAAACACTGGTTAACACTATGGTTAATCAGTGTGGTTACTTCTTCTGTGGGTTCAATCTCTCTTCCTACTCGTAAGATGACCGTCTCCTGCAAAACAGCAAACCGTCAGTCTCGTTAAGAGGGGAATATGGGGGTTTCCCTCTTAACCAGGCTCCGGCGTGAGAATAAGTACTGTTCCGAGGAAGAATAATCAGTGTGTGTTAAGTGTGAGAATAGTGAGAGCCAGATCCTTTTACCTGAATGATGGAGGGTTCTATTTATAGCCGGATGGTGGAAGAGGGAGGAGCAACGACGCCAGCTGTAGACGCGCACCAGCTGTCCGACCAAGGGGAATATCCTTTTGGTCTCCTCTGCTGCGGTCAGTGTAGTGGTACACGTGGCGCGTCTTTATTTGTCGAATGTGGAAACATCGTACTGAAGTTGTCTGGCTGCTCCCTGACCTGTTGCAGGCCTACATGGCGCTTGATGGTTGATGACACGTGCTGTCCTTTATGTCGCCTGGAGTATCTTTGGTGTCACCTGGATATTTTCCAGAAGCTTCTGGATGATGCGGCTGACGTCAACGCCATGTAGGATGGAGAAAGTGGTATGGTCCTTGCCATGTTGGCAAGGAATTGGGACCATACCTCTTCAACCGGTTTATCATAAGCCATTTACCTTAAATCTAAACTCGTTTAACTTATGCCGCGTTATGTAATATTAAAGAACCATATCATATATTATCATGTTATCATATATTATGAGCCCTATAATATTTAAAACTCCAGACCTCCATTAAAATGAATACCCTCTATATGGAAATTAATGCAAAAGTTTAATTGGACATTCAATGTTAATTAAAATTTACAAGCATTCGTAGTTGAAAAAAATACTAAATTAAAAAAATTTCACAAAGTTGAATATCATAAATACCAAATAAATAAATAACTAGATATCTCAAATGGTCACAATTTTTTGTAAGCTATATAATATTTTTCTGCTTCTCTTATTTCACCCTTCGTATTTAATATTTTTATTCAAATTTTTTAAAAGTTAACTAAAAGCGGCAACACCAATAAAACATAATATATTAAATTATTAGTTATTAATTTATGTGTAATATTTTTTCTTTATTCAACCTATGTAACACGTCAGTGCATTAGCAAAACTTCACAAAAGAAACATTACCTTACATATTTTTCTTAAACAACCAAATTCTAAATATCACATTTAAGATAAATAACTATAAGTCTATAACAAAGCTGAATATCATAAAGAGTAAAATGCCAAAATCGTTCATAAGGTTTAGTCATTTTTGCTTGTTCCATCCAAAACGATTCTTTATGCATTTTAGTCCTTCATGTTTGCATTTTACTGCCATTTTCATCCTTGAATCTGACAATTTGGTGCAACTTCCGTCCTTCGAATTTGGCCCACAAGGATGAAAATGATAAGATTTCAAAGTTTTTTTTGATGAAAATGGCACTTGACGAAAGTCGCAAAAATGATCAAACTTCATGAACGAAAATAACATTTTACTATATCATATATATATATATATATATATCATGTAATAACATCATGAAACAAACTTAACACAAATAATACCATAACAAAACCTCACAAAAAAACCATTACTTATTTATTACAAACTTATCTTAAACAACAAAATTTCAAACATTACATTCACACATGATACATTCATGTATTAATACTTACACAATAAATACCCAAAAAATTTAAAAATAAAAAATAAAATAAAATTAATTTAGCCCTTTACACTGTTGCTCCTTGTACCTCAAATCTCTAACTTTCTCTCTCTTCTTCTCTTCTCTGTTTTCTGTATCTATCTCCCCCTTCGCCTCTCTTTCTTAGACCTAAAATCAGCTTCCAACATCGCCATTCAACCCCTTTTTTTCCTCTGCTTTCAGGTTCTTTTATTATTAATCGCATCATTTGATCCATCAATCTTTTTTCTCCTTTTAATACAGATTCTTATCTGGATTTGCTGTTCTTGATTAGGGTTTGTGTTTTCTTTGATGGGTTGCATGTAAAGGATTGATCTTGATTGTTTTGATTTGGGTTTTATTTTGTTTTGTAAGTGAATTGGGAGTTTTCTTGGGATTTGATGAAAAGGGGTTTTGCTAATTTTGTGTAAAGATTATTAATTTGTTCAGTAGGTGTTTTTAGTTGTGGGTTTTGTTTACTTGTGTGTTTAATTTAGTTGTTGTTGTTTGTTTTGACTGTTGGGATTTTTTTTAACAAAAGGGTATTAGGGTTTATTTGAGATTTTAATCATTTCAACCATTTTGATCATTTTTAATCATTTCATGAGGTTGGGTGTTTTGAAATTGAATTGGGTTGAATTGGTATATGGGGATTGATGTTTTTGATTAGTGAATTTGATGGTTGTTACTGTGTGTGTGTGTTTTTTTCACCTTTTAGGTGGAATTGGAGAAGTGTTTAGGGAGTTGTGAAGTGGGAAAATGGCGGGGAGTTCGAGTGAGGAGTCTGGGGTTAGCAGATCATTTGACGGATTGTCGAACGGGCAGCAGCGGTCTGGTGAAGCGTTGGCGGAATGGCGGTCGTCTGAGCAGGTGGAGAATGGAATTACGTCGACTTCACCGCCGTATTGGGATATTGATGACGATCGAGATTTTGGTATGCATTTTCTTAGTTTTGTTGTTTACCTTGAATTTTGAAAAATTAAGTAGAGTTTACACAAGTATAGAATGTTAAGAATCTTTTTCGACATAATATTCGTTAGTGTGTTTGGGAATATAACTTTTACGAGTCACGTTATGTAAGCTACATCGAGAAAAAGTCAACTTTAGACGTGCTTTACTCGCCCACGTTTTGTCTTATATCGTGTCTAAAAGATATATATCTGTATGTCATTCGTTGCAGCAAGCTGAACTTTGAAATCCACTTATGTTCATGTTCGTTATAGCCGTATAGGTAACCTATAAAATTACCTCTATTGAAATGTGGCATAAAATAGTTGAATATAATGTTTAGAAAACAATGTATAAAGCAATTGAAACACGTATAGTTCGTATTTTGTAATGAAGTTGGGCGAATTATGTATATTCACTCGCGCACGATTTGCTCTTGCAGATTAGATGTATCTGGCGTTAGAACAATTTTGTATAATTGCTCTTTTTCATTCTGGTTTTTATTTTTTTTTATCAACGCGCAGAAAAGAGACCGTCTGACCTATACGGAAAGTATACGTGGAAAATCGACAAATTCTCACAGATTAATAAGCGAGAACTTCGTAGCAATGCGTTTGAGGTTGGTGGCTACAAATGGTATGTTTTATTTGTTTTTTTTAATCTGTTTTCATATTCATCATTCATGTTGTCAGAACACTGACGGTATATTATTAGATTTTCAAGTCACGCGATATTTACACTTGTTTGTATCTCTCTAGGTACATCTTGATCTACCCACAGGGGTGTGATGTCTGCAACTTTTTGTCGTTATTTCTTTGTGTTGCAGAGCATGACAAGCTTCTTCCCGGTACGCTCGATAAACAAAACTGCGTGTTTTACCTTTTTTTCATCGTGCACTTAAAATAGTTTGCATTGACTTTTTTTTACGGATGCAGGATGGAGTCATTTTGCACAATTTACGATAGCTGTGGTGAATAAAGACCCCAAAAAGTCGAAATATTCTGGTTGTTTTTTTTGTTCTTGTGATTATTACTGTTTGTCATCGTTATATATATTAAATGGTTGAATGTATGTTTGTAGATACGTTACATCGCTTCTGGAAGAAAGAGCATGACTGGGGCTGGAAAAAGTTCATGGAATTATCCAAAGTGATGGACGGGTTTGTTGATGCCGACACACTCATAATAAAAGCTCAAGTCCAAGTTATCAGGTTTTTAACTCTTTAATTATCTTATGTAACCTATTTGGCTATTTCGGAATGTATCTTATTTTATTGGCATTTATTATAATTGTTACGTGTTCGAGTAATTAATGTTTCTTTCCCTATGGGAATAGAACATTAGCTGGTCTAATGACTACTTAAATATCCTATGTAACTTCTTTCGGATTGTGTTTATATTATTCACATTTTTTAAATGGTTCCTTTTCGGGTATCATTCCTTATAGAAATACAATATCAGTTCTAAGGTATCATGTTGATTTGTTGTATCATATGGTATTTTACTTCAAGTGTACCTTTCTCGTATCTCAATATCACCTTGTTGAACCGTTTCTTATTTTTTTTCGCTAATTAATTTTTTATCCTAAATGTGTATGATAGCAAATGCTAACATGTTCTAAATGGTTTTGAAGGGAGAGAGCAGATCGTCCTTTCCGATGCCTTGACCGTCAATATAGGAGAGAACTCGTAAGGGTATATTTGTCAAATGTAGAACAAATTTGTCGTCGCTTTGTTGAAGAAAAAAGAGGAAGGCTCGGGAAATTGATAGAAGATAAGGCTAGATGGTCCGGGTATGTAATTCTTATTCGAGGATAATACGGGTGGCAAAATGGGTAAATTTATTTTATTTTTATAAATATCTGGTTTTCTAAAATTTTGATTACAACAATTGTATTATTGCAATAATATTTATGTTCATTAAAAATGGATTTAGGAGGTAAAATACACTTTGGGTGACTTTGGACTTGTTCGACCCGTTTGAACCTAGTGCCTAGGGGTGCAAACGAGTCGAGCCGAGCCTGAGCTCGATTAACTTATGAGAGCTCGGCTCGGCTTGTTTATTATCTATTAATTAATATATTAAATAAAAATAATATAAATAATAGACTCGTTTAGGCTCGTGAGCTCGATAAGTGAAGCTCGGGCTCAGACTCGTTTAATAAACAAGCTTATTTTTAGGTTCGGGCTCGGCTTGTAAACAAGTTTAAATAAGCTCGGCTCGGCTCGTTTACTAGACAACTTTAAATAAGGGGTAAATGTTATTAAATATTAATAAAAACTAATGAACCTGACGAGCTTCACATGCCAGGCTCGAGCTCGGGCGCGATAAATAAATGAGCTTTATTTATGCTAGGCTCGGGCTTGATAAGACTTGGCTCATTTCGAGCTTTTTCTCTAGCCGATCTCGAGCAGCTCAGCTCGTTTGCACCCCTTAGTGCCTTTTAAATTTAGTTTTTTATATTTGACCCATTAGTATGTAAACAGGGCTATGTTGCCATCTCTAGAGTTCATGCTATTTCTTTTATTTTTTTGTAACATTATTTTTATATTTTCTTATTTCAGCTTCTGTAATTTCTGGTCGAGAATCGATAAAAACCTCAGGCAACAAATGTCAAGGGAGAAATCCGATTCGATATTGAAAGTTGTCGTGAAGCAATTCTTTATAGAAAAGGAAGTGACGTCAACTTTGGTGATGGACTCGTTATACAGTGGGTTAAAGGCCCTTGAAGACCAGTCGAAAAATAAAGGAAAATGTGATGCGGAAGAAGTACCGATAATGCCCGTTGTCCATATGGAAAATGATATGTTTCTTCTGGTTGATGACGTTCTGCTGTTGCTTGAACGGGCCGCCATTGAACCGTTGCCCCCGAAAGATGAAAAAGGTCCTCAAAACCGTACTAAGGTTAGTATCATTGTATAGGAACAATTCAAAGTTTTATGACCCGTTTTAACCCTCGTCATTTCTAGCTTGTATGTTTGTCTACGAGAAGTGATAGTAGAGAGAGGATAATTTCAGAACACTATTCTTTTTTTTTTTTTTTTTTTTTTTTTTTTTGCGAGAACACGCAAAACAAATTTAAACCATTTAGTTTTTTGATGAATGGCTCTTATTTTTAAAAATTTATGCTGCTTACATACACGTGTAGGTTATGTACATAAAAACTATCAAACTAATTTGTTTATTTTTTTATTTTATATATATTTTGTAATTTTCACCTACACATGTGTAGGTTATATTCTTATTACCTACACATTTGTAAGTTATATACATAAACGAACAATCAAACTGATTTGTCTACTTTTTTTTTATTTCAGAAGAGTTAGAAGAATTATTATGGCATTTATACCCTTATCTTTTATATTTAAATTTTTGTAAGATTGAGAAAATGAATGGTTTATATGTGTTCCGCGTGTTCTTGCAATATATTTTATATAGCGTTATTAATTGACTCCTCACACACTACACATTAGAACTGCCATCAAACAGAATGAACACAAACAAGACCTTGTTTGTGTTCGTTTGTTAAGGAAGTATGTGTTCACGAACTGTTCATGAACACTTATTGAACCAAAATTTCTGTTCGTGTTCGTTCGTTAATTATAGGCAACGAACACAAACAAGTGTTCTTGAACACAAACTAATGTTCATTAACACAAACAAACATAAACAAGCGTTCATGAACATAATATATAATACACTAATGCTTATTAAATACTTTATTTGTTGGAATTTTGAAGTATTTAAATAAAATATAGTAATTTAAAACACTAATGAACTATCTAACACAAACGAACATAAACGAACACGTTACCGAACGTTCACGAACATAAATGAACGAACGTAGCCTCTGTTCATGTTCGTTCGTTTAATTATTAAACGAACGAACACAAATGAACTTCATGCTGAATGGGTTCACGAACTGTTCGCTAAACGTTCGGTTCGTTTGCAGCCCTACTACACATATGTGTTTGTATATGTGTATATATCTTATTATTAATGATCTCATGCTCTTTTATTAATTTGGCAGGATGGTGGCTCAGGGGAGGATTTCAGTAAGGATACTATCGAACGAGACGAAAGGCGTCTCACTGAATTGGGACGTAGAACTATTGAAATCTTTGTTCTAGCTCATATATTCAGGTAACAGTCTAATAGATTATTATAGATAATAATAATCTTATTGGTATTACTTAATCAGTTTATACGATGAAAGAAATGAGACTTCTTGTATCCTTTTTAAATTGTGATCTCAAGCAGATAAACTAGCATGCATTTTATTTTTATCCTTATTGCGCTGCAACTTTTTTTTCTCAGTAAAATAGAAGTAGCGTACCAGGAGGCTGTTGCGTTAAAGAGACAAGAAGAGCTCATTCGTGAAGAAGAGGAAGCATGGATAGCTGAAAGTGAAAAACGCGCATCCGAAAAAGAAAAAAAATCAAAGAAGAAACAGGTTTCTGATAATAGTAAATCATATTCAACTCTTTAGCTGCATTTTACATTTTTACTCACTGTATACAACTTTTGTGGTTTTTTATTATAAAGGCGAAACAGAAAAGAAACAACCGCAAGTTAAAGGATAAAGCACGGGACGAAAAACCCAGTGTTGTAATAGACGAAAAACCTAAAAAACAAAGCCCAATTGAGGACGATGCAGATTTGTCAAAAAAGCCCGGTCCACTTGAACCACTTGGCCCACTTGAGGATGTTTCAGACGTTTCGGATTCAGTAGACTGTGTAACAGAATCACCACATCAACCCGATTCAGATGATCGAGATTCGAGCCCGGTCCACTGGGATACTGACACTTCTGAACCGCATCATCCACCCACGGAAGCATGTAGCAGCGGTGTTACGAGTGAACAAAACGGTGGGAGAAAGAGTCCCTCTGCAATGGATGACAGCTCGTCAACGTGTTCGTCAGATTCCGTCCCGTCAGTTGTGACCGGTGGGTCCCCTTATCGAGGGAGTTTGCATCAGAATCAGAAATCCCAAAGTTCACCTAGCAGGTTGTTTTTTGTATTTCATTTTTTAATTATTTTTATTAGAATGCCATTTTCGTCCCTGAGGTTTGGCCATTTTTACGACTTTCGTCCAAAGGTTTGTTTTCCGCATCTGGATCCAAAAGGTTTAAAATCTTGTCATTTTCATCCGGCTCGTTAACACCATCCATTTTTCTTCGTTAAGTCAGGGTATTTCTGTCTTTTTTTGTTAATTAAAGGGCAATTTGGTCTTTTCACTTATGTACAAGCATTTAGCATAATGTACAAGTATTCAAAAAGACGAGAATACCTTTAAGTTAACAAAAAGACAAAAATACCCCTGCTTTAATGGAGAAAAATGGATGGAGTTAACGAGCCGGATGAAAATGGCAAGATTTCAACCTTTTGGATCCAGATCCTTTGGACGAAAGTCGCAAAACTGGCCAAGCCTCAGGGACGAAAATGGCATTTTAGTTTTTTTTTTTGTAAGTTAGCATATTCAGGTTATGTGTGACACTTTCTGTAATATCATGTAGAGGGAAAGTCAAACAAGGAAAGGGTACTGGTCAACCACATGCAGAAGGTGATGGGGCTGCGGTTTCGTTGCAGGATAAGAAAGTGGAAGAAGTTGTTTCGTTGCAAAAAAAGCTAACCATTAAAGACGACACGGAACCCGAGAGACATTCGAAAGAAAAAATAACCGTCTCCGTTGCACCGTCTTCACCGAAAAGCCCTTCAAAAGCTTCCCCACGAGCCCTTCAAAAATCAGACCTAAGAAAAACTGCCCAAAACACAGATAAACCGGTGGTCTCGTCAAACTTAACCGATGGTTCGGTCGTATCCAAACCCTACGCACTAAAACCACCCGAAAGGCCTTCAGCGGTCCATCAACCACTGAACCCGGCTCAGAAACACGTGAATGGCCAAGGGGCGTTAACAGCCGAAAAGCCTGTGGTTCCGGTTCAACAAGTGTTGACTAAGCCGTTGAGCGTTTCATCGGCCAAGCCGGTGCCACCAATGTCGAGGCCTTTGAGCGCACCGTTAGTTGACGGGTCTAGAACTGCTAATACCTCGAGTACCGCTACCACCCCTGTTATCTCAATGGTTCAGACCGCACCGTTTCTGTCTCGTTCCGCAAGTGCGGCAGGGTATCTCGGTCCTGACCCGTCGTCCATGGGTCAAAGTTACGGTCCACCGTCATATCGTAATGCTATGATGGGGAGTCAGGTTTCCGCAACTTCGTCTGCTTTTAGTCAAACCCATTCGTATTCACAGCCCATGTTTCTACCGCAAACCCCGGAAAGAATCGACACGAACTCCATCAGACCAAGTTTTTCATTCGGGATGATGAATCACGATGTCGTACTTCAAAACGGGTCCCAGTGGATGGAATCCGTTCAACGGGATAACGGCATTAGCCGATCGCAACCTCAAGGCATGTTAGTGGATGAATTTCCGCATCTAGATATCATCAATGATTTACTCGATGACGAGTACGCTATGCCGATCGCATCAACTCCTGGCCCATCATTTCTTAACGGGCCTCGCCATCTTTCTCATCAGTTCACTTTCCCAGGGGACGTCGGTGGTTCACTCGACCAGGGTCCGTCAACAAGCTCGTGTAGGTTTGACCGAACTCGGAGTTTTCCCGAAGAGTTTCAACATGGTTACGGTGGCGGGTTTGACTTTTCAAGAGACTTGATTTCACCGCAACCGAACTTGCAGCCTTACGTAAACGGTCAGATTGATGGGTTAGTTCAGAACCAATGGCAGATTGGCGGGTCGGATCTTTCTTACGGGTTGAGAACAATGGACGGTGACGGGTATCCGTATCACATGCCGGCGGAGTATTCGAGTTTGACCATGGGGGTCAACGGTTACACCATGTACCGACCAAACGGGCAGTGAGTAGGCTGCGAAAGAAATTGTTATTCGGTTGTAATAATCTATATGAAGAAGAGGATGATGATTTGAAGTGAGGTTGTAACCCTTTGATAAGAAAACTTTTTTTATTTTACTTTTTATTCTGAAAGAGTGATTCTAGCAATATTTTTCTGTTTGTTTTTTTGATTAAGATTTGAAATCTTACTTTGCTCCCAATGTTTACTAGATTCAGGTTTTTATGTTTGCAACTTGATTGCCGAAACGTTTATTAAACCTGTTTGATCGGGCTCAATCTTGCTATAGGGTCGGGTCTGAAATTGAACTAATAATTTCGGCTACTCTGTCAATAGTTTTTGCTATGGGTGAGATTTTACTAGGTACGGCGTTAGTTGTATTTTAACTGAAATGTTGATCGCATGTTTACATTATGGTCAACGGTGCATATGTCAAGCAAACATTGTCGATGGGATTCCGAGTAAGCACGAACAACATTGTCGGTGGGATTTCGGGTAAGCACGAAAAAAATTGAGATACCCACGGCCGCCATTAATGACGGGGAGTAGATGTTTTCGATTGGCGGCCTTAGGGTGCTGTTTCGTTCATTCATAATGACTAAAGTTTGTAATCGTTGACGACACTGTGTACCATTATTGGACGTTTTCAGAATCATGTGTTACAGATAGTGGTGCACAAATCGGGTTTTTTTAAAAACCGGGTTTCGGGTAGGATCGGGTTTTACAAAATCGGGTTTTTTTTAAAACCGGGTCGGGTCCGGGTTTTCTACCAAAAATGTATACCCTATATACCCGGGTTCGGGTCGGGTTTTATAAAACCCGGCTATTATAATACCCTATTTCCGGGTTCGGGTATTCATCGGGTAGGGTTCGGGTATGCATCGGGTTGGGAAAAAACCCGCACCGGGTATTAAAAAAACCCGACCGGAACTATGCTTATAAAATGTATCAAATATAACTCTCACACATAGACATCAAATCTATTGATAAACAGAGGCACAATTTATAAACAAAGGCACAATTTATAGTTCTTCATGTGGTTATTCTTGAACTTTATAAACAGAGGCACAATTTATTAAATACAAAAACTAATAATGATATTAAACAAACAAATAAAATAGAAGGACCAACATATATTGGCATATTTGTTTCCACTTGTAATGAAATATACTAAATAATTAAGTAGCGGTGACAAATATCATTAGAAACCTAATAATTAAACAAGATTACATCAAAGTGCATACATAATTTTGTTAAATCATAAGAACTAGAAGTCTTAATGCATACATAATTAAACAAGATTACATCAAAATCGGGTTTTTTTAAAAACTGGTTCCGGGTATTTATAAAACCCGGTTCCGGGTTCGGGTATTTATAAAACCGGGTTTTGGGTATAAACCGGGTTTAAAAAAAACCGGTTCCGGGTTCGGGTTTTAGATCAAATATGCATACCCGGTCCCTACCCTACGGGTAGGGTCGGGTATAAAAAACCCGGGTTTTATAATACCCGGTTCCGGGTTTTTTTTTTTCCGGGTCCGGGTCCAAGTTCGGGTTTTTTGTGCACCACTAGTTACAGATGGTCTAACAAGTAAGGCTTGGTATAGTGGGGCACCAGGGGCCCCAATGGGTCTCATACACTCCCTTTTGTACACGGGTATGGGCGTGGGGCCCAGATAACAATCTAACCAATCACACACTTCCTCGCTTTTTTTTCTTTTATATATAATAATGAAAAATGAAAAACAAAATAATATGATTAATATTTTGTGTATTTAATTATTGATAAGCAAAATTTGTAAAACTAAAAAATATTTTCATTAATTTTTTGTGTCATTGGTCACAAAATGAATTTAAAGATGTCTGTGTCTATTTGCTATGGTGGGTGAACTTATACAAATTGTATATTTGTGAAGGGTGAGGATCAAATAGTAAGTTTATTTTGGTTAGTAAGGATAGGAAGTAATAGGATTAGGACATGTGGCAAAATTTAAAATAAAAAGGAATGATATTTTAGTCAATCTTATCATTTTCTTCTTCCTTCTTCTTCCTAGTAACATCAAAACCCACCATTTTCAAAACCCACAATCTTCAACCATTTCTTCACTTTCTATCTCAATAATCACTACATTATAGTGCGATTTTCGTCACCAATCAATTATTCAAACACCCGATCAACGTGTTCTTCAGCTTTTTTGAAGAAAACCCAGTTTAATTTCATACAAAATCTCGTTTTTTTTTTCCGTTGATTTTGAAGAAAATCACTCGATCCGTTCGATTATATCGCTGATAAGTGTTTCAATCATTCAAATTTCGTCAATCGTTGAAGAAATCGGCTTCGATCCATGTAAGAAATTCTTTAATTTCATTTTTACGATCTGGGTTTTTGATTTAGTCATTGCGTTTTACGATCTTGGCGGGGGTCCGGGGGCAGCGCCCCTGGTAGCAGGGTCCAAGGGGCGGCAGCCCCTGGCTAGGGTCGAGCTGCATCAGAAAATTTAATTTTCCAGAAATTGGCTCATTTCGAAGACAGTAATTCGTAGACAATTCAGACAATTTTTTATTTTTCTACTCTCTGGTTCAGACAATTTACAGACAGTTCACAGACAGTTTTATGTGTCCATTGCGTTTTAGAAATAAGAGAGTTTTATGTGTTTTCTGGCCATTGCGTTTTAGAAAAAACACATTTTTAACTGTTTTTAGTCATTGCGTTTTAGGTAAAACATATTTTTTAAGTGTTTTTAGTTATTGCGTTTTAGGTAAAACACATTTTTAGGTGTTTTCAGTCCATTGTGTTTTTGAGAGAACACTTTCTTTTGTTTTTTTTAGGCCATTGCGTTTTAGAAATGAGACATTTTTAAGTGTTTTCTGGCCATTGCGTTTTATAAATAAGACATTTCTTTGTGTTTTTGGTGCATTGCGTTTTAGGTAAAACACATTTTTATGTGTTTTCAGTCCATTGCGTTTTAGAAAACAGACATTTTAAGTGTTTTCTGGCAATTGTGTTTTAGAAATAAGACATTTCTTTGTGTTTTTGGTGCATTGTGTTTTAGGTAAAACACATTTTTATGTGTTTTCAGTCCATTGCGTTTTAGATAGTACACTTTCTTTTGTGCTCTTGCGTTTTCGAAATAAGACATTTCTTTGTGTTGTCTGGCCATTGCGTTTTACAAATAAGACATTTTTTTGTGTTTTTGGTGCATTGCGTTTTAGAAAAATGTCATTTTTAGGTTTTTTTTTCATTGCGTTTTACGCAACTGGGTTTTAGAAAAAAATTTTCGAAAATATAGCAATAGTATATTCGTTTTAAAGATAAAAAAACGCTCGTATTTTGGTGCAATTTTATAAAAAAATAATGTCGTATGAAAGAGTTATTAACGTTTAAAAAATGGGGGGGGGGGGGAGGAATTGGAAGAGAGAGAAACTATTGCCTTTAATTGACTAGAATGCCCCTAAACAAACTCATGCGCCTCTTTTCTTCCCTTCAATTTCCCTTATTTAATCTTAGCCCTTGATTAACTAAATGAATGGTAAAGATTACTTCCTAGCCTTCTTAGCCAAATAAACTTCCTATTATATCCTAACCCTATTTGTGAAAACAAAATTGTTTGTAGTGCATTACAAAAATTTGCATTTCTATATTCTATTTAGATTTTGATAACTTATAAAAGTAATCGGGTCATATATCTTGTAAACCCGATACCATAAAAATGTTTTAGCGTTGATAGATTCTAATAACCTAGACGATTATAATTAATTTTTTTTTTGAATGGCTAACGTTACTCTCTCAAACTACTATATTTACAAATAACTCACCCTTGCTTGGGATTGAACCCAAGACCTCCCACTAAGAGGCAAGAGCCTCTACCAAGTGAGCTAGCTCCACTTGACTAGCAATTCGGGTCCATTACCCTTGGCCTTGCCATTGACACGCAAATAGAGGTGCACAAACCGGTTAATTTCCATAACCAGTTCGGTTAATCGGTTATGACGGCTAATTTCACTTTTTCTACTTCAACTGGATATTTTCGGTTAATTAACCGGTTTTTTTGCCTATTTTTTGAATTTTTCGGTTTTTTTCCCGGTTAATAACCAGTTCATATACTAAATATCTATAACTGGTTACTAACCAGCGGTTAAAATTAACCATGAAATGATTAATCTTCTACTGGTTAATAACCTGCCCCGGTTCTGGTTCATAAACTGGTTTTTTTGTCCACCTCTACTGCTCTACACGCAAACGCCCCTTCATAGCAACTTAAAAGTGTACCTAAAGTCCGAAATAGTAATTAGCAAGCATTTGCAGGCTTTAAAATGAACTTGGGCCGCTAATTTAAGCTGCTATATGATAAAAGTAATACATATAATGTCACATTATGTATTAAACTTAGGTCTTATATTGTGTTGTGTTATATTAGCATATAAATGAGCTGGATTGGGCTAAGTTCAAAGAGTTGTTTATTGGGCTTGGGCTGTAGCAGATTCAAGAAAGCCTGAGCTGGATAACATAAGGTTGTTGCAGTCAGTTATGGAGCCATTTAGTTTCGGCGGCACCTAGTGATGATGGGAGACTAAGCGAGCAGGCGACGATCGCTAGTTCGATCCTTGAAACTTGAATTGAGCAGGTATTACCTCACTGCACTGACGTGCCTTCAGGCGAGTGTTCACGGGCTTCAAGCCCTAGGTGAGAGGGCAATGGCAGAACTAGCTCATTAAACCAATGATATCCAAAAAAAAAACCCGTGCAATCATACAATATAAAAAACGGCAATAAAAAAATAAAGTAAAATAAATACCTAACTAACTGAGTCACAATTTCAATCATATTTAGGGGTGTTCACGATCCGATCCGATCCGATCCGATCGAGGGTATGCTCATGCTCGGATTGAATTACAACCGATCCGATCCGAGCGGATCAAATTTGTAAAACCGATCGCAAAAGTGATGCTCATGCTCGGATTGAATTTTTCGAGCGATCGTCGAGCGATCTTCGATCGATCTTCGAGGCGACGAGGCCTGAAACAAGTCCGACGAGGCGACGAATAAAGACATACCGATTGAAGCCTGAAACAAGTCCGACGATTAATTAACAAAAAAACATACCGATTGAAGCCTGAAACGATTAATTAACAAAAAAACATACCGATTGAAGCCTGAAACAAGTCCGACGAGGCGACGAATAAAGACTGGAGCGAACAGAAACAGATATTTAACGATTATTGAAGAATGAACGGATACATATATTTAACGATATGTTGCAGGAACTGAAACAGGAGCGACTAACCTTTTAGGAGACACTTGAGCCGATGATTGTCCGATGAATTGAGTCGGAGACACTTGAGCCGATGATGAATTGAGTTGGAAAGGGAGACTGAGAGTTGACGAAGACACTGAGCAGTTGAGACTTGAGAGCGGCGACTGAATGAGTGAATTGTTATAGGAAATAGATTTAGGGTTAGATTTTTATACTAAATATGGGCTAATATTATTTGGGCTTTTAATTATTTTGGGCTATTATATTTTTTGGGTTTTTAATCTATAAAATATATAATATATATATATATATATATATATGTATATATATATATATATATATATATATATTAATTATTAATAAAAATAATTCGAGCGAAACCGAGCGATCGTCGAGCGAGCGGAGCCTTGCTCATGATTCATATTATTATAAATTTGGGCAATTGTGCCACTTTTTCAATCGGGTTCCCTTATTCTTCAAGTTTAGTTGCTTAGGAGTATCCTTGTATTATTTTAGGGATATCCTTGGTATAAAACCGGAAAAAAATAAAAAAAATACACTACGAATACGCACTTGAGCCGTAGCCCATGCTACGGCTGCTAAAATATTGGGTCCGCCCATGTGAGAGGGTTTTCCCTGGTTCAGATGCGAGTGTATTCTGATGCGGTGAATTTCGCCAGTAGCCCATTTAGAGGATTCGTTTGGCCCTTAAAAAAAGTTACGGACCGGTTCAGGTCTTTTATGTGGATCAGTATATAAATTCAGCATGTGGCTTTTTTTAAATGTTGTTTTTGTTATATTTTTATGAGTTAAATGTCATTTTAGTCCCTGTAGTTTGGGTCATTTTGCCAGTTTAGTTCAAAGGTTTCATTTTTCGCATGTGGGTCCAAAAAGGTTTCACAGTTGCCATTTTAGTCCACTGGGTTAACGTCATCCATTTTTTCTGTTAACGAGAAGGGCAATTCGGTCATTTTATATGGCCGAATTACCCTTCTACTTAACAGAATTACAAATAAAATGACCGAATTTCCCTTCTCGTTAATAGAAAAAATGGATGAAATAAACTCAGTGGACGAAAATGACAACGATGAAACCTTTTTGGACCCAGAGGCAAAAAATAAAACCTTGGGACTAAATTGGCAAAATGACTCAAACCACATGGACCAAAATGTCATTTAACTTTTTTTTTTATATTATTCCTATAATTTTAAATATTACACGAATGCATAATTCAGATAAAACAAAAAGAAAATGGAAGTCATATTCAAGGTCCACCATTTTGGATTTGTATGATATTATTATAATTAAGAAACTTTTTTCAACTACAGCCTTCTTTTTTGGAATTTTCTTATTAAAAGTGACACTAACAAAGGTTGTGCACTAAGTAATTTACAATTAATTGCACCATTGTTATCGAGTAGGCTACTGCTTTAATCACAGTGCGTTAACTCTTTTTATCCTGATTTTTTTAACAAATGTATTGAAGTGCGGTATATCAACTACTATTATTTAGTGGAGTTTTTAGGTATGAATACATTTGTTAAAAGTGGATATTTTGTCATAAAATTTGAATGAATTTGTTTTCATTTTAATTATATTTAGAGTAAACTGCCGAAATGGTCCACGAGGTTGGTTACTTTTGTCACTTTAGTCCAAAACTCAAACCTTTTGAATCTGGGTCCATGTGGTTTTAATTTTATTGCAATTTTCATCCAAAATCAAAATCTAATCAGATTTTTTAGTTAACATCCAGTTTTTTTTTGTCTTTTTTCTCCCTTTTAATGAAGGGCAAAATGGTCTTTTAACGTTTTATTATAACAAATTAAGAAAATCTAACCATTTTGCCCTGAATTAAAAGAGAGGAAAAAGACAAAAATGAACTGGATGTTAACTGAAAAATCTGACCAGATTTTATTTTTGGATGAAAATGGCAACAAAATTGAAACCACAGGGACCCATATTCAAAAGGTTTGAGTTTTGGACTAAAGTGACAAAACCTCATGGACCATTTTGGCAGTTTACTCTTATATTTATTGTTTGATCAAACATGTTACCTACTAGTTTTATGCTCCGAACGGCGCGTTACGGGCCCTAACCGAATATTTCTCACTCTCATAACATGTATGTATGAGTTTCGATTACTTGTACATACTACTCATAACACGATCTCGAAAAAGTTTCATCGAGTCAACCAATTAAAACAAAACACTACTATACTTTTGCTAAAAAAAGCTAAAACGATGGCAATACTATAATTTTAAGCTGGTGGCAAAATCGTAATTTGTCAGGACAAATGAGCGACTGAAAGGCTACGAATAAAAATTACAACGAGTAAACCAATTAAAACAAAACACTACCAAAGTTTTGCCGGAAAAAAAGAAAAACTAAAACGATGGCATGACAATAATTTTAAACTAGGGGCAAAACCGTAATTCGTCAGGGCAAAGAAAAAACAAAACCGATGGCAAAACTGTAAATTTGAACGGGGGCAAAAGCATAATTTGTCAAGGACAAAAATACCAAAAGGAGAGCAAAACTGTAATTTGAACTGCGACAATATCCTTTATAGTTATAGATAATTTGTTTGTAGATTTAAATTTTATGATGTAAGCGTACCCAAAGTGACTAATCACACAGCTTCCATCATAATATGATAAAGTATATAACTTTTTTCATGGCCCATTCAGACAATCAATACTTTAGTCACAACTTTTTGAAATTTTTACTCCAAAGGCTACCCAATCTCCCTTCAAAATCTTTATATAAATGTATGCCCTCAAATCTTGATTTAAAGCATAGAGAAATGAAACCACTAACCATTACTTGTGTATTCTTGATGTTTCTGGTTTTGTTAAATGTAAGCCATAGCAATGGTAGCAAGGTCATGCACGAAAAAGACTACAAGATCGGATCAAAGAAAGGGTACAAGATGATTTCTCAATCGCTTCCCAAGGGGCTTGTACCACCTATGGGACCATCACATGGAAAAGACAGGGTTACTAAACTCCGTAATACACCACGCCTTCGCAATAAGTAAATTATACTATTCCTTATCGACCAAAGGCTTGTAGCCTGGTGATATCAAGGAGTGTTGTAGTAAGGTGTTGCTCCCTCATATGGTGTGGGTTCTAATCCCGTACTGAACATTTGTGTGTTTAGGAGTGGATTTAGTGAGTGTGAGTTTGCACTTTAAAAAAATCATATTCCTTACCGTGTAAAAAGCTAGATATTAATAAAATGTAAGGTATCTTTACTATTTTGAGGTAATTACCATATTTTGCGGTATACGCATATAATGTATATATGTGTGGGCCTCGAGGGGCAAAAGTAAAAGTGCACTAAATTTAATGTTATTTTATTAATTTCGTGAAAATAACATTAAAAAGCAAGGGACCGTTAATCATGCATCCTGTGGTGGCGTTGATAGCCGAAAGACAAGGGGGCACATGCAGTAATCGGCTTTTGTCCCAATTGCTGAGTGTTATGTGACTTATGTTCGAGACTTGATGCAAAACTACTATCGAGACGGGGGTTTCACTGGAAGCAGCCTCTCTATTCCTAGTTTCCTACGGGGTAAAGGTAAGGTTGTCTACGTCTTACCCTCTTAATACCCTACCTTAGCTTTACTATTGATGTGATTTACTGAGTATGATGACGATAATGATCTATATTATCTTTTGAAAAGGGTAATATAGAACTAATGTTTCCAAATACTCTATGTTACGGTCTATTTTGTTAAATATTGCTTGCTTGCTTTGTACAGTGGTTTGAAACTAGTTTATTAACACCGATAGTGAAATTGGTCCCTATTGGGTTTGATCTATCACTTTGACGTGTAGGTAGTTATGGCACAAGGGTGCTACTTTCTACATCCCCCTAATTACTTTTTACACCCCCCTCCTCTCACATACTTACAGGTGAGGTCTGTGTGGGACCAGCAGTTTTCCTCTCACAAGGGGGGGGGGGGGGGTGTGTTTAGAATCAGCCTTTGTAAAATTCAAATTTCTAGCATTAATCCAGTCTTTGTTTTTTACGTTTATTTTTAAAATTTACTGTCATTTCAGAGTTTAATGCATATATTGACATAACTAGTTTACAGTCCCGTGTGTTATACGGGTTGAATGATAAGACTGGTTACATTCGAAGAACATAATAATTACAAAACTTGAATTATTCTTGATATTGCACATGTTAAATATAAATTTTGACATTAACACATCACCCTAACATGAACTATCCATGCCAAGTTGAAGAAAATATAACATTACTCACACTATAAATGACGCGTTTAAACAAATAATTTATATTTATTTGTTATGTTAGTAATAATAATTAGATATACATAAAATATATAGTTATATAATAATTAAATTTATATATTACGTTTTGATACGATAGGTAAAAAATGTAAAGTAAATTCTTAAATCTCATTCTTATCTTGGAGAACGAGACGAAGTAGAAAAAAAAAACTAATGAACACATAAATGTTTCTTTAAAATTTTGGGATAATTGAGATGGAGTAGGTGATTGGAAATGGTGGTGATGGAGATAGCTTAGGGTGTGGGGGGCACCCTCGGTGACCCCATGCGGGGAGGGTAAATGCCGTGCGGGAAGGGTGCCGCCATCCAAGAGGGGAGGCAAATCGGGGAGGGTGTGAGGGGAGTATTCACCGAAGAAGGAGAGAGGAGATGGTGGGGCCACCCTAGTTTTCAACCAATCAATTATTTATTTATTTTTTTTGAATAAAAAAACAAGTCACCTAAGAGGGGAGTGCCGTCATCAAATTGGGGTGTGAGGGGAGTTTTAGAGGGGAGTTGACGTGGCATAACCTGATTGGGTGTGCGTAAGAGGGGAGTCCCCCTCTCACCCTTATGGTGGGTATATCAAATTTTAATAAAAGAATCAGTTAATGTCATATAGTACTCTCTCATTCAATTCATTAATAATATTATTAAGTCATTAATAAAATTATAAAGAGTTAAATGCTTGGTTGGACCATGTGGTTTGCAAAAAATTCATACTTGGTCCTAGTGGTTTACTAATTACACGCATGGTCCCAAAAGTTGTCAAAAATGATCTCGATTGGTCCCCTGACCTAACCTCTGTTAAATTTCTCAGTTAACTATGTGTGAAATGACTATATTACCCTTGAACAATTAAAAAATAGGATATACCCATCATCTTCTTCTCCACTCTTTCTTCTCAAATCAACCTGCAACACCCCCACCTAAGCATTTAACTCAGAGAAATATTTTGAAACTTCATGAGGAATGTGTATAAAATCAAAAACTTACCCTTGAAATTTTGATCGGAACTAGTTCGTCGCAGCTCATCATCCTTTTTTTCGATTATGAAAAAAAATTGAGATCTCTTAGCCTCTTGTTTGTTCTATTATTGCCCCCAAACTACGGTTTCAGATCAGAACTCCATCAAATTTCAACTCAAATAAGATTTTTAGTTGCTGTTAGTAGGGCTGTAAACGAACCGAACGAACACGAACGAGGCCTTGTTCGTGTTCGTTCGTTAAGGAAATAAATGTGTTCACGAACGGTTCATGAACACTTACCGAACAAGATTTTATGTTCGCGTTCGTTCATTAAGGAAATGAGCGTGTTCACGAACGGTTCACGAACACAAGCGAACACAAATAAATTTGGCAACGCGATGAAGGATAAAAGTGTATGGCCCAGATAGTAGCACTAGAGCTTGAATCCCTTATTGTGGAACGGAGGTAGATCATATTCGTCAATGTAAATAATGAGAAAAGAAAGGGAAATGGTGCATAAACAAGGTGAAAGAGGGTTTCCTAGTTTAATTGTTAGGGTAATGATATAAATAAAAGTTTAATAGTATAAAAATATAGATAAAATATATGAAAGTATAAAAATCTTTAATTAAAACAGGAACATACGAACATAAACGAACGCAAATGAAAGAATGTTCACGAACACCTTACCGAACGTTCACGAACACAATTGAACGAATGAGACCTTTGTTCATGTTCGTTCATTTAACTAATCGAACGAAATTTCTTGTTCATGTTCGTTCATTTATTAAACGAACGAACATAAACGAACTTCCCGCCGAACGGTTCACGAACTGTTCGCTGAACGTTCGGTTCGTTTACAACCCTAGCTGTTAGTTGGGTAATTATCTTGACTAAAGTAGCAACATACCTTCATTAATGTAAGATATGACACTAAACAAAGACGATTTTATACACATTCCTCATGAAGTTTCAAAATATTTCTCTGAGTTAAATGCTTGGGTGGGGGCAGTGGCGGAACTAGCCCAAAGAGTTAGGGGTATTCTAATTTTTTTAAGGATCAGGGGTATCCTTTATATAACAGAAACGGAGTTGAGGGGTATTTTTAATATTTACTGTCATTTCAGAGTTTAATGCATATATTGACATAACTAGTTTACAGTCCGTGTGTTATACGGGTTGAATGATAAGACTGGTTACATTCGAAGAACATAATAATTACAAAACTTGAATTATTCTTGATATTGCACATGTTAAATATAAATTTTGATATTAACACATCACCTTAAAATGAACTATCCATACCAAGTTGAAGAAAATATAACATTACTCACACTATAAATGACGCGTTTAAACAAATAATTTATATTTATTTGTTATGTTAGTAATAATAATTAGATATACATAAAATATATAGTTATATAATAATTAAATTTATATATTACGTTTTGATACGATATGTAAAAAATGTGAAGTAAATTCTTAAATCTCATTCTTCTCTTGGAGAACGAGACGAAGTAGAAAAAAAACTAATGAACACATAAATGTTTCTTTAAAATTTTGGGATAATTGAGATGGAGTAGGTGACCGGAAATGGTGGTGATGGAGATAGCTTATGGTGGGTATACCAAATTTTAATAAAAGAATAAGTTAATGTCATATAGTACTCTCTCATTCAATTCATTAATAATATTATAAAGAGTTAAATGCTTGGTTGGCCCCTGTTGTTTGCAAAAATTTCATACTTGGTCCTGGTGGTTTACTAATTACACGCATGGTCCCAAAAGTTGTTAAAAATAATCTTGATTGGTCCCCTGACCTAACCTCTGTTAAATTTCTCAGTTAACTATGTGTGAAATGACTATATTACCCTTGAACAATTAAAAAAAAGGATATACCCATCATCTTCTTCTCCACTCTTTCTTCTCAAATCAACCTGCAACACCCCCACCTAAGCATTTAACTCAGAGAAATATTTTGAAACTTCATGAGGAATGTGTATAAAATCAAAAACTTACCCTTGAAATTTCGATCGGAACTAGTTCGTCGCAGCTCATCATCCTTTTTTTCGATTATGAGAAAAATTGAGATCTCTTAGCCTCTTGTTTGTTCTATTATTGCCCCCAAACTACGGTTTCAGATCAGAACTCCATCAAATTTCAACTCAAATAAGATTTTTAGTTGCTGTTAGTTGGGTAATTATCTTGACTAAAGTAGCAACATACCTTCATTAACTCTATTATTAATAATTAATTAAATTTTGTTTGAATTAATAGATAAATTCATCACAAACTATCTATCTATATACTATATATAAGCATCTCCTATGTCTACAAATGTAATTTACTATCATATTTTTAAGATGGCATACCAAAAGCTAGAACAAATTCTTATATTTTTACACTTTTCTTCCTTTTTTGCCCTGCTCATACACACAAAATCATTTCCTTACCTACCCTAAAAAACCCAACAGACGTCCTCATAATCAAACCCCCTCTAATTATATCGCCACATTCAACAAGGAATTCCAAAGATCTTCCTCATTATTTTTCTCTTCTCAAAATGTCAGTTAAGTACCGATTCCATCCCACCCCTGTTAAGTTGTGTTCCAGCCTCTTGAGTTTTCATTTTCAAGAAAATGCTCCCCAGATACTAAACTCGATCTAGGTTGTTTTGTTTGTTGCAGGAGGCAAGGTTAAGCAGGTGAACGACCAGGTCTCGGTGGTCTGCAAGGGAAGTGATGATGGTGGTTCAAGAAGGAGCAATAACCGATTAGGGTTTTCAGGGTAACCGGGTGAAGAAGACGACCGGTAAACCAAACCACGTGCACCCGTTTTTGCGGAGTTCGAGTTACAGTCCAAACTTCAGGGTTATTTTGTTCTATTTTACTCTGCCCAGATTTGCCCTTTGCTTTGGAGATTCTGTTCAACGAGATAGTAAGCGTTTAATTTCATAGTCTTTTTTTATGATTTATTTCATTTGTTTTTTTAGATCATGAACAATTTCAGATCTTGAACAAAACAACCCAGATAAAACCCACCACACCATTCTTTAGTTTTTTTTTTTCATGGGGTGAAGAACAAAAAGCTGCATTTTCTTTTGTATGGTGCTTTGATTGAGTGGTTTTTAAGAACCCACATAATTATTATTTGTGTAGAAAGGGCCACACAGGGATTTTAGTGTTACCATGTTCGTTTTACTAAACTCATACACGTGGTCTATAATTTTGTGTAAAACAAACCAGAAGATAACAAACTCACTTTGGATGTGGTGGTCCATAAGAGTTTTTTGTTTTGGAGAAGCCATACATACTTATATTGTAAACATAGATACGAGCAACCTTAAATATAACTCGATAATTCATAACTCGATAAGAAGATTGGAGCTGCTACTGCACATAAAGTTTGAGCCACGGTAACCGATCCTTTTTCATAGATTCGGTAAAAAAATGATAAGTTGTATGGTTTAAGTTTTGAATATAAATGTATTGTTTACAGATTGGGGTAATGGTTCATGGTGACGATACAGGGCTGATTTCAGACTTCTCAAGTTGTCTACAGGTTCATATCCCGTCTGGTGCGAGATCCCTTTGTTTGGTTTAAAAATGGTAGATCATTCTTTGTCGGAGCTTTAGAATTTATATCCGGTGCTGACATAAAAACCGCCATCGAGGTCGTAGGGAGCCAATGGCTCGGCTCAGACTATTCGGTTCCGTGGAAGTGTCGAACCGAACGGTTGAGAAAATCAAGTCAGGTCAACCGGGTCGTGTACACTTACTCAGTTGTCGTCCGAATCAACAAAGTGGTCAGTCTATATATATATATATATTAGTAATTAAATGCTGAAACTTTTGCTTCCCACTAATCGAATGCAGAACACAAATACGAGATTGTGAGGAAACTACAAGAGCGAAAGCATATATGCGGAGTGACAGGAGATGGTCAAAATGGCCCTGGTTGACCTGTTTGACTCCTTTAAATAAAAGATACCCCAAATCGACCCATGCATATGTAAATGGGTCAAAACATGTGTACCGTTGAGTTGTAATTAACGATATAACTTATTGTTCAGTTGTTTTTTTCATCATATATTCACCTCAGTCATGACATCATTTTCTAATACTTGATTATACTCTTTTTTGTTTTTTCAGGGTTCATGTGCCACTATAAGTGGAAGTGACTTATGTTATATGGTAGTTCTTCAGTATGGTCAGTTGTCTTGTTAATGTTTGTGATCAAAGAAATTGATTGGTATCTGAAAATTGTTGAAATATATGCTTAAGGCCATTACCTGAGATGGTGAGTTGTCATTAAATATTCGTAACGTATAGATTGAAGGGGTATGTAGCGATAAATACCAGGATTTCAGCACTTTTGGAAGACAAGATTCAATTGCTTGTGTATGCAGGAGAATATGATCTTATTTGCAGCTGCCTCGGTAAGTTGATTCTTCCGTTATGAAAACGAATCCAACAATTTTACGTTTAACTGAAATAATCGAATAAAATGCAGGGAATTCGAGATGGGTTCATGCCATGTCATGGTCTGATCAGAAAGATTTTATTTCAGCTTCAAATGTTTCGTTGATAGTCGACGGAAAAGAAGCTGGCATTTTAAAGAATCATGGCCCTTTGACTCTGTACAGTGTGTCACGAGCGTGCTTTTAGAAGCTGGATCTGCAGTTGATGATAATCCATATGTGTCAACGTCTTTCAGTGTAATTGATGTGTTTGACATTCCGAAGTACGGCTATGATCCCATCAGAAAGATGTTTTCCAGTAAGTTTTCTGCTTGGGGTTGCAAATATCACATTTTTGCTGATTTATAATTAAATTATAACGGTCGATGGTCAATAAACCAGAAATTTAAGTGATATAGTAGTTAACATGACCAGCCAGTTTTATTACAAAAGTTACATGGGTTTTGGGGATATAAGGTTACAAGACAAAAGGACATACTGAGAAGTAAAGATTGATTATGGGTATAATCTGTTTGACCATCGATGTCAAACATGTGTTACAAATATGAAAAATGGATATTAATTGAATGAAACTTGTCATTTATATGTCTTTCATTTAATGTAGGCACACATGGAGACTTTCAATTCATGGTGATGCTTCTGCAAAAGCTCGGTTGTATACCCGACTTGACCCGTTTTGCCAGGTCTAATTCCCACACATTGATTACTTTTAAGAAATGAAATCTGGCTTTTGTTACTGAAACATGAGGGACTGACTTATATACTGGAACACTAAGGACCTAAAATATGTGATCACAACATCTTAAAGTTACATGACAAATCTTTAAAGCACAATTCCTGGGCAAAGACAATGGAGTCAAAGACGGTCAGCCTATGGTGGAAGGTATGTATATATGTGTTTTTCTTCAATGTTTTATCATTATCTATTTTAATATGCAGGTGAAAAATAGGATGGTCGGACTGTGTTCGGGAACGGGTCAGAATGGTAATTTTGATAGGGGTTGTTGGACTGGCCTAAAACATTTTTTGTCCGGATATGATCATAAATAGTTAGATATTATTCTATCAAATACGATTGCAAAAATATGATTATCCATTTGACCCGTTAAGGACAAAAGATGAGATAACTTAAAACTACCCATTGATATACTGTTAAACATGTTCTACAAGCTTACTTTGCTCCACGTTTGATTTTCTTAATTAGTTTTTGTTTTTGTGTCAAAATCTAAAATGTATTTTTATATTTTTTGAACCAGAATCTAATTGTTGTATATGGCACTGGAAAGCCAAAGTGAAGCATTCAGAATCCGAAGCATCAAAGGCATTACCAACGCCTCGACCAGTGGATCTGGCAAATTTGTATTTTTTGGTGGGATGATTTTTTAACGTTTTTAGGTTTGAATTATGTTCTCGGCCCATATTATCAACTCCGCGATGTGTATGCTTATCCCACACACACTTACACCTTCAAACACACACACACTTTGGCAGTGAACTTGTATAAAAGTAGTGCGAATACAACTATTGGCAGTGAACATGTTCACTGCCATGTTCACACTTTGCTTCTTACGGTATGATAACTGAACTTGTATACAGTTTTGCTATATTGACAATAGTCTAGCTTTATGGTAGAACACTTTTGGTTTGAAATAGACTGTGAAGAGAATCTAATTTAACTTTTGTATTTTTTTTCTACTTTTGTTAAATGTTAATTGTAGGCAGAGTATATGGTGTTTATTTGCTCTTTTCTGGTATGCAGGATAACCTGGATGAACTTGTAGCAGTTACAGATTCCCGACTCAAGGTTACACTTAATATGCTTTTTTTACAAATCTTTTGATCATTGCATATTATGAGGTGGTGTCTGACAACTTGTATTTTGGGTGTCTTTGGGAAAATAGAGAGTGCAGAAGAATTTGGCTATTCTGAACAAGCGAACCAAGGGCGGTTGCTCCTGTTTGTGCATGCTACTGTCGGTGATTGGGATCGTTGTCCTGGTTGTGGCTCTTTGGCTGATCATAAAGATCTACCTATGTTTTGTGTGAAAAATGGCTTCTTATGCTGGTAATTCGAGTGCTTTGCTTGTGTAGTGCATATATGCTGGTTTCTTGAATGTTTGATGCTATATCTACTGTGTTCGTGTTACCGAAAAACAAAATTTGAGTTGCTAAATCTTTGTTGTTTGGTCATTTATTGTGATAATTCAAGTTGTTGAATGTCTTGACATTCTACCCTCTTTTCATCCGCACCCCCAACAAATAATTCCTGGATCCGCCACTGTTTTTGACAAGCAAGTCTTTTAATTTTTTTTTTAAATTTTGATGTTAGTGCCCATCTTATTTGTGAATTGAGAAACAAGTTTTGAAGGTGTCACACTTTGGTTTTTTTTTTTTGGTGCAAGTCAATTATTATTAACAATTTGTTTGTCAATATTGCAGGTCAATGCTTTGGAGGTCATTTTCTAGCTTGTACACTATCCTCGATAATACATGTGAGTTATTGATTCGAAGGGCAGATTGGTACTTAGTGTTATTTCTTTTTTACATGCACATACACCATACTTGATAATTATATTTTCTTGACCAACTTAACGGGTCAAAAGGGTATTTTGTACACTAATCGAAATGGGTTGGATCATAGTCACAGAATTCGCCCAAAATAGCACGAATTTCGAATTGGTACGTTTCGTATGGTACGGAATTCGTATACGAACCAATTCGCTATCAATTCGCGAATTTAAGGTTTGATTCGTCGTTTCAATTCGTTAATTTGGATCGTTCCAATTCTTGTTTCCAGAGCTGTTCGTAACTTGGGAATCCTGGTTCTGGTGCTGCAATATCAGCAGGAAAGAAGGAGAATAGCGGCTGTGCGTAGGGTTTCAACTTTAGGTTTAAATAAGTTTAGAAATTTTTAACATTTAACCCCTCTATCTTTTACTACTTTACATTTAGTATGTAAAGCTTTAAATTTTTACATATAAAGTGTATAACTAGTTGTTTTATTTTAACATTTAACCCCCTCTCTTCACTAGTTTACATTTGGTCTTCAAACTTATAAGTTTGTACACAAAAAATATAAAATGAACATTATAAATGGTACACCGTACCGGAATAGCGTACCGGATCGTACCGAAATGAACCTACCCCCGTCCGTACCGAATTCGTGCCATCTAGCGAATCGCGAACCCGAACCGCGTACCCGAACCGGAGCGAACCACGAATTAGGTGACTATGGGTTGGATTGCTTGTGTATATCGAGTATAGTGTACAAGCCAGAAAGCGACCTGGTTTGAAACCCTAAACTCTTTATAGCGGCGCATTTTTCCATCCTCCCTCTGGTTTGAAAACCCATCATCGTCTTATTTATCATCTTTCGATTCATCTATTAACTGGCTGACACAAAAGGAAGGATGGAAAATCAGTTGGTTTTGATAGATATTGCTTTTGCAGAACTGAAGCGGGCCTCAAAGACGATGTCTTCATCATTTGTGGGTTCGCTAAAGAGATTTGGGGTAGGTTGTCTTGGTGGAGCACATCTGGTGTCATTATCATCTTTTCTTTCATCGTTTCAGGCGCATCATGGTTTTTTTAATCTAAATCAGATGGTCCATGATGAAACCCGTTCTGACCCGAACCCATTATCGCCATAGCCCATTCTGACTCAAACCAAAATAACACGTTTTTTAAATGAGTGGTCATGAAATGAACCCGTTCTGACCCGACCCGTCCAACCCATTTTGCCAGCAATGTCTGCGACGGTGGTGGTTGTTGGCGATACTTGTGTAGGCGGTGTATATTGTTCGACTTTGGTTGTTCGCGATGCTTTTGTATTAGTTCAGTCACATCTCACAAAATAATTCTTTGTACTCTTAGTTTTGGAATGATACTGCTTGTATTAATGTGAAAAATATCATAAAACCATAATAACTATATTGTTAACAATAGTATTCATATCACATAGATAATGAGATGACCCCTAACAATAGGATTCGTTTGTATTTAAATTGAGGTTGCGAAATGTTTTTGGAACCCTTGTAATGTTTGGTAAAGCCCTTATGTGATTGTATTTTTAATGGAATGTGCAAATGTTGGTGTTAATGGCTTTGTAATTGCAATATATATATTCAATTTGCACCTAGCTTGTATTTTTTTGTGAAACTGCATTCTAATGTCATTTAATGGCTTTAGTTGACATGTAGATTTTATCTTTAAATTAAAATGTTTATGACTGATATTTCAATATAAACAAAAAATAAACAAGAAAAATTAGATCAAATATGTCATGTAGACAACTAACAAGCTGCGTCATAACCCATTTTTGAATAGCAAATCTAATTCTATCGAAAATAGAACTCTTGTTTCTCAGCGTTGAGAAATTGTTGTGCGCGACCTACTGGTTTCTCATAATATTTTTTAGTTAAGATTTGTAAGGCTTATGACATAGATAGACTACATCAATGCTAACAATATAAAACACTAACAAACGTAAACTAAAACATATCCCAGAGGATTGATAAAATAACGGAAAACGAGTATTGCGTTGTAAATTGTCACCGCCGCCGCATCGCGCGGGTCCCGTACTTGATAGACCACCCCAATGCTATAATTAAGAAAACTAACATATGTACGGTACACAAGTGAGATAATTGATAAACTAACTAGATAACGAGTATCACGTCGTAAATTTTGGTATTGAAAATAAATTACGTGAAGTCTGCCATACCACGTGCACCGAATAAAACATAATTATCTGCGGCAACGCGCAGGCATTCCCACTAGTTTAGTTAAAATAATCACTTCACTTCACCATTTCTAATATATAAACTCAAATTCAAGTGTTATTGTTTTACATATTTTTTGTGGTGTTGATATGAAGTATTAATGCATATAAATAAAAATAACATTTTTAATAACATTACACCATGTTCTTAGATCATAGCAAATATTTTTTTCAAAAGTATTTTTAATAACGTAACACCATGTTTATTAGATAATTACAATTTTTTTTAAATGTAAACATATCATTTGGTTATATTTATACTTGATTTACGCATAACAGATAAAGTAAATCGAATCATATGCTCATCCATTTTAAGAAGTAAAAAAAATCATAGGTTTCAAAATCATAGATAATTTATATATGAGTTAATTGCCCGGATGGTCCCTGTGGTTTCACGTTTAGTCCCCACATTTCGGAAATAGCAGGTATGCTCCCTGTGGTTTGTCATTTTGTTACTCGGATAGTCCCTTGACATTTACTCGGGGACTAAACGTGAAACCACAGGGACTATTCGGGAAATTAACTCTTTATATATTTTCTAATCACAAAATAGGAATTCCATATAGTTAATTAATGATATCATTAATGGATTGAAGGAATCAAACCATATACTTATCGATTTTAAAAAGTAAAAAATTAATAAGTTTTAAAATTAAAAATAATTTATACATTTTTTATCATAATTAAAATTGGATATATAATTAATTAATAATATCATTAATGGATTGGAGGAGATAATGTCATGTGACATCAATGTTTTAAAAACCGGTTTTTAAATCAAACCGGATTAGGCTAAAAACTGGTTCAACCGGTTGAACCAGTTTGTACCGAACGGTTCAACCGGGTTGACTAGCTAACTCTATAATTTCATAAATTACAACATCAACTCAAAAGTTAATCCAAAAATGCATGATTACATATTAAATGATGATCCAAAAATAAATTCCTAATAAAAAATAATACAAAAGATAATCGAAAATCATTCAATTTTCCAACAAGCTCTTTTAAATGAAAGTGTACGATATGTTTAAGCCATTTGAGTGCTAAATACATCAAGTTCACGATCGCATAAATATGAAATTCACTATTATCGCCACCCTCATCAACTAGATGATAACTATTTTCGTTTCATGCAATATTAAACAAGAACTTTTAGTTACGAATAATCATAATATATAAAAATTACGTAAGATAAGTAACATATATAATAAAAATAAGTAACAACCCAAACTAAAATAACCCTTGGCCGGTACCGGTATTACGTTTCAAACCGGTATACCGGATTTTACCGCTGGTACAAAACTTATGCCGTTTCACTTATTAACTGGGGTGTTTCGTACCGGATTTACATATGGAAATGGTAATACCGGTATAACCGGCCGGTATTTACCGGTTTTTAAAACATTGTGTGACATTACTGGGGGTCTTTTATTAAAGTTAGATTTAAAGAAAAACCAATTTTCATACAAATGTATGTATTGTGATTTAAGACAGGATTTTTTGAGCTTGTTAAAATTATATTGTATATAATGTATCCATTTATTGATTTTTTTATAAACAATTTTCTTCAATCATTAATCTTTAAGCATAATTTACATGATCTTTAACCCTAATTTTATATATAAAAATGTGAAATTATTGAGAGTCTTTTATTAGAATAATATTTAAAGAAAACACCAATTTTTATACGAATGTATGTGTTGTGATTCAAGACAAGATTTTTTGAGCTTGTTAAAATTATATTGTGTATAATGCATCCATTTATTGATTTTTATATAAACAATTTTCTTCAAGCATTAATTAATCTTTAAGCTAATTTACATGATCTAAACCCTAATTTTATATATAAAAGAGTAAATTACAAGTTTTGTCCTTTATGTATGTACCAAATTGTAGGCGGTGTCCTTTAACTTCAAAATTGACTGGTTTTGTTCTTAACGTTTCAAAATCATGCACGTTATGTCCTTTAAGCCAAACCCAGTTAGATTTTTTTGTTAAAGTTGGTCATGTGCCTTGCACTTGAGGGCACTTTTGTCAATTTGCCTACCTAAGGACTATTGAGTAAATAACTTTTAACAAGGTACTAATTGTGTAAAACTAAAAAAATAAAAATAAATATAAACTACTGAACCCACCACCACCATCATCTCTCTTCTTCACAAATACATTCAAATTTATACCTGCACAAATACAGTTGGGTTCTTTAATGACATAAAAACACATACAGAGCTTCATCAATTTCCAAAACCCCCAATCCAATTTTGTGTAATTAGCAAATCAAGCAATATACAACACATCATCCTTTTAAGTTATTGTTCTCGGATTCAAAACGGACGACAGATGTATAAAGATCTTACCAGTTCCGAGTATCGATGAGAAAGGTTAACTCCGGCTAACACGCAGAGAATTCCGGAGAAGCTTGTATTTTATGGTGAGATTTGAAGATAATATTATAGGTCAGTTGACCCATTTACTTGTGGGTACAGTCTCCGGCCACCACCCACCCACCGCCGCACCCACCCCTTCACCCACTGTCGCCTCTAACCCATCACAAGTCAACAATAAACAACAGTAACAAGTTAAATAGCGATGCTAAATCCATTCGAGAGCAAAAACAGATAGATCTGTAATAAACAACGATAACTCACGATGACGTGATCGATGAGAGTAACTGTGATGATGACGGAGTGACTGGTGGCAGCGGTGAGCAATCTGAGGCAATCTGACGGTGGTGGTTACGATTAACATTGCTAGTTGTTGCTGCTCTTCTTCTGTTGTTACGTTTGGTTGATGAGATTTCTCCACAATTTGTAGAGGGAGAGATAACAAAGAGCGTTTTGTAGAGAGAGAGAAGAGAGGGCGAGAGAGTTAGAGAGAGAAAGAGAGTGTAGGAATTTTGTATTTAATATCTTTATTTTTATCCCTTGTTTATAAGTTATTTACTCAATAGTCCCTAAGTAGGCAAAATGACAAGAGTACCCTCATGTGCAAGGCACATGACTAACTTTAACAAAAAAATCTAACTGGGTTTAGCTTAAAGAACATAACGTGCAGGATTTTGAAACGTTAAGGACAAAACCAGTCAATTTTGAAGTTAAAGGACACCGCCTGCAATTTGGTACATACATAAAGGACAAAACTTGTAATTTACTCTATATAAAAAACGAATAGAACATACAATTTTCAATGTGTTATCCATATTAAAGTTGCATACAATTTACCTTTCCCTACATATGCAAGAAAACTATAATATACCCTTAACCATGGTTGCAAAAATCGTTAGGTGGCGAATACTTGGGAAGTACTCGACCTCCGAGACCTTGTTTTACAATCGTGCCTTTAACAAGAACACCCAGTATATAACCATGAACTCATGGAGATTGGAGACCGTAGAACTTTGTATCCACGTAAGTACACAATATGAAAAAAAAAGTCTTAGGCCCAATAGGAATTAAAGATAAAATCCACTAGAAAATGTGTATAGACTATGGATTGTTGGTTGATGAAGTTCGAATGGAATTTCTTCACTCAGAGAAATTTCACGTGATTTATCTCACGTTCTTTTCATTCATTAAAAGTATTAGTTCCCTGGAATTCTACATATTATATATATATTATATATATATATATATATATATATATATATAGGATTAGGTTCAAGAGTGAACACTAATGTAGCTTGCGAACTGAGTGAACTAATCATTGCCATACACGTGTGTAGATCAATGGTCAGAATTTGATGTTGAAATACACTAGTGTATTTTACGATTTGATGATGAGATCCTGGCCATACACGTGTGCAGATCAATGGCCATGATTTGTTCACTCAGTTCGCAAATACACTAGTGTTCACTCTAGAACCCCACCCTATATACCCTATATATATATATAGGGGAGGGTTTAAATGAGAACGCTAAATATCGCGAGAACCGTGAGAACAAATGAAAAAACCACGAGAACTTGGTCAAAAACAATTCAAATTCAAAATTTCTTTTTACACTTATCATTATTATTCGAATACAATGTTAGAAATTAAATTTACACGTTTAAATTTACGCGAATTCGTAAATAAAGAAAATTTACACATGTGTAAGTTTGCCATTTACACATGTGTAAATCTCTTATGTTTACACACGTGTAAAAAAACTAAAAAGAGTGATTTTGAAAGAAGAAATGAATTATTTGATGTTGCAAATTCTTTTCTTGATGTTGTATCTTAATTACAATGAGGTTTGTATTAAAAAAAATTGGTTTTGATTGGTTTTTTCATTTGTTCTCACGGTTCTCGCAATATTTAGCGTTCTCAAAATAACCCTCCCCTATATATATATATATATATATATATAGGGAGCCGCTAGAATGAGAACCACCACGAGTTATGAGAACCGCGAGAACCAAGTGCCACGGAGGGCCGTTGACCACGAAATTTTTTTTACACCTAGATCCGTATATTTTAACACCGGGTGTAAAGTTTGGGTTCAAACGGCGCGCCCGAGGGGGTAGTTTTTTACGCCCAAAGTTTGGTTAAAAAAAAAAGAAAAATTAAAAAAATTAAAAAAACCCAAACTTTGGGCGTAAAAAACTACCCCCTCGGGCGCGCCGTTTGAACCCAAACTTTACACCCGGTGTTAAAATATACGGATCTAGGTGTAAAAAAAATTTCGTGGTCAACGGCCCTCCGTGGCACTTGGTTCTCGTGGTTCTCATAACTCGTGGTGGTTCTCATTCTAGCGCTCCCCTATATATATATATATATATATATATATATATATATATATATAGGGGCCGCTAGAATGAGAACCACCACGAGTTATGAGAACCGCGCCCCGCGGGTGGCCGTTGACCACGAAATTTTTTTTACGACTAGATGTGTATATTTTAACACCATACGTAAAGTTTGGGTTCAAATGACGCGCCCGAGGGGGTAGTTTTTTACGCCCAAAGTTTGGGTTTTTTTATTTTTTTTATTTTTCTTTTTTTTTTTACCAAACTTTGGGGGTAAAAAACTACCCCCTCGGGCGCGCCGTTTGAACCCAAACTTTACGTATGGTGTTAAAATATACACATCTAGTCGTAAAAAAAATTTCGTGGTCAACGGCCACCCGCGGGGCGCGGTTCTCATAACTCGTGGTGGTTCTCATTCTAGCGGCTCCCTATATATATATATATATATATATATATATATATATATATATAGGGAGCCGCTAGAATGAGAACCACCACGAGTTATGAGAACCACGAGAACCGCGCCCCGCGGGTGGCCGTCGGCGACGAAATTTTTTTTACACCTAGATCCGTATATTTTAGCGGGGGGTTTAAATTTTCGGTTCAAACGGCGCGCCCGAGGGGGTAGTTTTTTACGCCCAAAGTTTGGTAAAAAAAAAAAGAAAAATTAAAAAAATTAAAAAAACCCAAACTTTGGGCGTAAAAAACTACCCCCTCGGGCGCGCCGTTTGAACCGAAAATTTAAACCCCCGCTAAAATATACGGATCTAGGTGTAAAAAAAATTTCGTCGCCGACGGCCACCCGCGGGGCGCGGTTCTCGTGGTTCTCATAACTCGTGGTGGTTCTCATTCTAGCGATCCCCTATATATATATATATATATATATTTCATTTTAGGTTTTGTTTTTTGTGCTTATTTAAGTTTCAATCGCCACATTCACACTTTAAGTAAGTTGCGTTTGTTAATTATGTTGATTGCTGGCATTGTACATGTAACTAAACGAGCCGGACCGACATTGAGCGAACGTCAATATCGATATTGGTAATCATTTTTGTTGTTTTCAATCGACTGGATATCCTTTTGGTGATATCACGACTTTATATTTTAAGTTTTATTTTTTTGTTGCTATATCGAGCGTCGGTATCGTATCGATGTCGTAATGATGCTATTAACGTTATTTTTATCATTATATCTACATTTTCATTTAACATTTGTTAAAAATCAGGTCACCTTGCCAAGAAGCACGGGTGTAACCCACTAGTTGACTTAAAACATTAAATGCTCTTAAATCATTTTTTTGGAGTAAATTGCCAAAACCGTCCCTAAGGTTTGGGCATGTTTGTCATTTTCATCAAAAACAAATTTTTTTGTATAATATAATCCTTTACTTTTGGGATTTTTTTGCCATTTTTATCCAAACAGTAATTTGTTTTATTTTTTCGATAAAAAAATTGGATGAAAATGGCAAAATCCCAAATCTCAGGGACGATTTTGGCAAAAAAAAAAGTCGGACGTTTGGATGAAAGTGGCAAAAAATCTAAAAAATGAAGGACTATATGGTACAAAAAAGTTGTTTTGAATGAAAATGACAAAAAAGCCCAAACCTCCCTCAGAGACGATTTTGGCAATATACTTTTTTTTATAGCCTCTACTTTTCCATTCTTTTTTTCCTTTTTATTTTCACTAGTATACGCTTTTCTTCTTTTACTATTATTTAGCGGTTAACTCGACATCTTGTAAGAGCATTCACATTCTAACCATCAAATTATGTGAGGAGAGGTTTTTATATTATAAAGGATATAAAAAGTGGTTGTGAGTAGAGGAGAAAGAAAATGTTACTGTTCATCTGTATATTTGGGGGGACACTGTTCACCCGTTATAATTTTTTAATATACTTTGAAAGTGGTTGTGAGTGGAAGTGAGAGAAAAATGTAATGATAATATTATTTAATTGAAAGGAGAGAGAAAAAGTATTTGTTTTTAGTGAAAATATATTTATATAGGAGTTGTTTTTTAGTGGAATGTATGTATAATTTGATGGTTTGGATGTGAATGCTCTAACTCTACTCCTAAATTTATACATTTGTTCGATTTGATTTACACATTTGTTCGATTTGAAACTTTAACCTTCAACTTCATATGAAGAGATGTTTTTTTACTTATATTTGTTTTCTTCTACAAATTAAAGAATTATTCGTTTACATTAAGTGGGGGAGGTTCATTTGAGAAGAATTTTCTTAAAAGAAGAAAAAATTAATTAATCTAGACCCTATATTTTTTTGATCAATGATTGTGAATCTAGATATCATTTTTGTCCACTTTTAATAAATGTTTTAATTACTAAGGGTAGTATAGACATTTTAATGTAAAATATTAATAAATATTTTAAGGAGTTACTCAAGTCTTATTAATGCAACCATAAATTACTCCTTCACCATCATTAATGTATTGACTCATACACAAATTTTATTAGAAGTGACAAAATTATTTAAAAATTTTGTGTCCTACACATATTTTATTATGAGTAGCAAAATTATTTAAAAGTGTTTGAGTCCTACACATTCTGTATCCTACACCAAAATATTGTTTTAATGGTGTAGGAAACGTTAAAAATGTAAGATCATGTGCAAGATTGTTTTTATTGTGTAAGGTGCACAACTATTTTAAAAGATAGGCTCATTAAATGATTAGAGTTCATTAATTTGAATAGCAAAAATAAATAATAGACTCATTTAATGATTTGTTTACATTGGAAAAATTACAAGTTTTATCCTTTATCTTTATACCACTTTTCAGGCAGTGTCCTTTTTAATGAATGTTGACAGGCGGTGTCCTTTACTAGTTATTTTGTTGCAAGTTTAGTCCTTTACACCCAACTCAGTTACAAAACCCTGTTAATTGTTGGGTGTAAAGGACTAAACTTGCAACAAAATACCTAGGTAAAGGACTAAACTTGCAACAAAATACCTAGTAAAGGACACCGTCTGTCAACAGTTAACATGGTTTTTTAATTGGTTTGGGTGTAAAGGACTAAACTTGCAACAAAATACATAGTAAAGGACACCGCCTGTCAACATTTGTTAAAAAGGACACCGCCAGAAAAGTGGTATAAAGATGAAGGACAAAACTTGTAATTTTTCCAATTACATTTATATCATTTATTCTTTTTATTCTTAATTTTTAATTCTTCTCATTTGAACTCTCCACTAGATTAAGTATAGAATTAATGATGCACAATATGTGATATTATATATAAAATGATTATCTTCCAATATATGTGTGGGGTATTATTATCTAGGGGAAGGATCCACTAAAAATTGAATTTTGCCTAAGTAGCCTAAGAAGGATTGTGATGATGACATGTGACACTCCTAATAAGTAGGAATGAAGGGCATTTTGGTCCTTATAAATAGGAGTAAAAATAACATGTGGCACCCCTTTTGTTTTTTAAAAATACAACAAAAAAAATCTAGTACAAAAAAATCTAGCACAAAAAATCTAGTACAAAAAAATATAGCACAAAAAAATCTAGTATAAAAAATATAGCACGAAAAAATGCAGCAAAAAATGTAGTACAAAAAATATAGCACGAAAAAATTCAGCAAAAAAATGTAGTACAAAAAAATCCAGCACAAAAATTGAGAAAAAAAAATTTAAGACAAAAAAATTCAACACAAAAATATAGTATAAAAATCCAGCACAAAAAAATGTTATACAACATAAAAATACAACACATTTTATTGGGTTTTTTTAGTCTTCATATTTTATATAGCAATATGGTACTCAAATTAAAGATAAAAAGACGCTCGATTTTATGGTGAAATTTTTATGAAAAAATAATGTCGTATAAAAAAGTTATGAAAATTTAAAAAATGGGGGTGGAATATGCATGTGCATTCCATGTGAAGAGACAAAGTCCATAAATATGATTTTCCCAAGATACCCTTGCACTCCTCATTTCTCCTACACTTTCATCTTAACCATTGATTTGAAAAATGAATGGTTAAGATTCATTCTCATCCTACTTAGGCAAAATAAACTTTTTATTTGATCTTACCCCTATTTACTATATCTTAAAATGAAAGGTCGGTGCATCGACCAAATTACAATATTGCCCTTTCTTATGAAATTACTGTAATGTCCTTCCTTTTGCTTCTTCCTTTTTTAATCACTCATTTCTTCTTTCCAAGAAACTTCCACACGCTTCCAATTACTCCATCTCCCTTTTCAAGAGTTTTGCTCTACTTTCAGATTCCAGATAGATCATGGTGGAGAACGAGCACCACCACCACCAGCTCCGGCGCCACCACCGCCCGCCGTCCAGCAACCGCTGGGTGCTGCCAGAGGCCCTGCTTATGCACCTGCTGAACAACTTCTGCAACTTAACTACTGCATCCATTCCAACCCTTCATGGGGTTTGTTTTAAACTTTTTAAATAATATTCTTGAATCTTGAATTTTGAATCTTTAATTTTGGTTTGTGGGAAGTGTTTAAATGATGGGTATCTTTGCAAAAGGTTATTAAAGTTCTGATTTTTTTTCTTCCTTTTTTGTAAATGAAAGACATGTTTCTTTTTCCCCTTTTAGATCTTCTTATAAAGCCTTTTTTTTCTTGAAAAAGAATGAATTTTTATTTTAGTTATAAACCCTCTTTTTTCTTGAAAAAGAATGAAGAGTTCTTGTCGGCCGCTGACCAACACAGATCAGAGGAATACGATATCTTGATGGTCCTGCCGACTCCATTGAAACTGCCAAAACACACTCGAAACCACTGTGCTAACAGTACTACTCCATCGCCGCTAATAGCATAAGCCCTACGACAACGGGAATGTCAAACGCTGAAAACAACAAAAAATGTTGGTGGAAAAAAAAGAGATCAGGAACCTTACCTTGGGTCTTCTAAAGAGAGAATTTTACGGTCAAGGTGATAGTGGTTCAGATCTGATCTTTAACAGAGTTCTCTACAAAGTGAATGTGGAGTCTTTGGTAGAGAAATGGTAGAAAAACTTTCTAGAATCTGGAAGAGAGATTAAAGACGGTGGCACGATGGCGGTGGTGTCAAGGAGGCGGATGTAACATCCTAAAAACGGGTTTGGTAATCAAACCACGTTAATAGTAAAGACGAGTAAAATACCGTTAGTGGTAAAAATTAACCCGGTAAATATTAGGACTCAAATAAATAAACCTAATATTAATTTAAAAGAATGAAAAGAATACTTGAGAAAACAAAAGTATATAAAAAGGGCCCGAGTTAACAGGACTTAAAAGAAAAACGGATTTTTAAACAAGATAAAGTAACTGGGAATAAATGACCTAGTTAGTCATAAGTCTTATAGTGATAAGACAATTTGTTAAAAACACACTACATGTAACTTGGTAAAGTGTAGGGACCAAAGGTGACAAACTTGAAGCAAGTTTGTATTAAATAAAACATCTAACACCAAAACACACACTTTAAGTGTGTGTTCTGGTCGTGAATCGCAGGAGAGCCAGGGGGTTCCATGCCCAAACCCTAGCTAGCAAAAATCAAGCAATTGAGAAGCCAAATCGACTCCAAATTGAAATCTAAGCTTAGATTAGTGATCACTTCAGTGAAAGGATCATAAGGTATGTCAAAATTTCCACTTTGGTTCCATCTCAAATCTGGATGAACACATAAGAATTTGAAATTTATGTTGCATGTTTGCTATTTGGGTAGAATAGGGTTGATATGGTGTCTAGGAGTAAAACCTAGACAATAACATGTGAAATCATGGCTAAATTCTAAAAAAATTCATGAACACATTGAAGGTGATTCATGGGTTTTGTGAGAAAATGATAAACACTAGGATGTAGAATGCTAAATTAGTGTAAATTGATGGTTAGAAACTGATTTCTGAAAATATGATGTGTAGTTCATGAATACTAGACATAGAGATTTGATTGTGGTGTAAATCTTGGTAAAAATAACTAGTTATGAACTAGTTAGCAAATATGTAAAATTACGCCCACTAGGTGTTTGTTAAAATGCCCGAATGAATGTTGACATAATGAAATTATGAAAGAAACTCGTAATTGGCTAACTCGACTAACTACGTGTAATACGGAATAGTATGGGTTCTAAACGTGATGTTGATTGAACTTATTGTGCGTGTAATATGATTGAAGTTAGTTGACTATCGAAAGTCAAATAAACCAATATTAAAGTCGGATAGTAGTTCCGACATAGAGTTTGTAAGATGTAATAGTCGTATGTGAAAATGACTAAACTAACCGTCTTACGAATTATGATGATAGTTTGACGCTTGACAAGCTAGGTGGAGGCTTGGAAAGGAAGCGGGTCAAACGAAGCAAATAAGAAGTAAAAGCATGTTTCGGATGCAAGGTAAGTAAAACTTACACCTACTTGTAGTATACGTGTTTATTTTATAGGCGATAAATACAACAAAGGATTTGGTTCGAATTATGGGTTCCAACACGAAACGAATTGGGTTGGAACGAATAGAAACATTTCAAACCATGATTAATGGTGAAAAAGGCAAAATGGTAAACTAGTCATGAATTGGTTAATAGTTTAAGAGTTTTCTTAAAGTTACCTTATAGCGTAACTAGTAATGGAAAATGGGTAAAAATGGAAATTTAGTCAAGTATTGACTAAAGTAAAATAAGTTTCAAAGGACACCCATAGCATAAGCCGAATGGGTTAAAAATATAGGAAATTGACTTTAGAGAGAAAGGGATCTAGTGAGAAAATCTGAAATGGTTCGGAAGTGTGATTTGTAAATAAAAACCATGTCTTTGTTACATATGAAAATGTTGGGTTATATATAGATCGAACGGGTCAAATGGTGGGAATAACGTCATTTGACAAAATCAACTAATGTGGTGGTCAAGTCATGTGTTACAGGAGCGAATAGTAATTTGGATAATTGCGTCGCCATATAATATCGGTAATAAAAGCAAGGTGTTGAAACGGGTCACTAGGTTGACTCGAGCCAGGTACGTATAAATACGATTGTGGTTAAACATACATATTTTTTTTGGGTCAAATAAGTAGCAAATGCCCTTCGTCGTAAATGAGGGGCTAAAGTTGACTAAAATGCCCTTGTTGGGTAAACCGGGCAAACGGCCTTTATAGGTTGTTGGAAATAAGTGTTTTGGTAGATTAAATCCTTAAGATAAGTATAAAAAGGGATGTTATGGGACCTTAGCGCATAAACACCCTTAACGGGTCAAAATAAGCATACAAACGAAAACGGATTTAATTTGTGTAATAAACCGGGGATTATAATCTAGTATGGTAAATAACATTAAGTTGAAGAAGTATATGAGATATAACGGTCAAATACACAAGTTTGATGATGAAATCACGAACGGGTCAAAAGTTGGCAAAAAGGGTAATAAGCCAAAGACTTAAAAGTCTGAAATTTTGTTAAACCGGATGTTAGATTTTAACTCCATATGATGGAGAATCAAATTACAAACACGTAGGAAGAAACGGTAGGTTAAACGGACGAGCGGATTGAAAGATACGAAAGTTTTCGTGTCAAAAACGGCAAAAAGGAAAGGAATGATGCAGGGGTCACCGTAACTTACGGTGCCACCGTAACTTACGGTGCCACCGTAACTTACGGTGGACATGATTTGGTTACGGTAAATGCCTACTGTTGTACGGTTGAATAATTGGAACACAGAGGCCACCGTAACTTACGGTGACACCGTAAGTTACGGTGGAGGTCAAAAATAAGTTTTTGTTTTGGGTTTAAGATGTCCATGTTGGATTTTCCTAATTTCCCCGTTGTATTAGTTTAATTAATTATCAAAACTGATATTTAAGTTGGTTTTGATCACAGGTGAATGTCGAGAGTCCCGGATAAAGATCGAGCATCGAGCAAGAACCGAACACACATTAAACAGAGCTTCCGCAACGTTGTTTTGTCGTTATTCTAAACGGCGAATTAAATCACATTATGTATATCACTTAAATTGTAAAAGTTTTTAACAAACCCGTATTTCCGATGTATATATAATCATTAATTACATGATTATTTTCGCAAAATATACGTTAAACCTTGATTTATAAGAACGGGTGTTACAGCGGAGGTAGGTGTTGTGACTGTTGATGTAATGAGAGGAGAGAGAGGTGAGGGCTTCAACTTTATTCATCTTTCCAGTTCATATATTCAACTTTATTCAACTTTACTAAATGACCAAGTCAAATGACCACTCTGTGATTTCTTTCATCTTTCCCAGTTCATATATTTTTATTCATTTATTGATCAAATATGTTTAGTAATTGGTTCAATACTTGAAGACAAATATAATATGTTTTCATTCGACGGAGAAATTCGAGTTACTGTACGTTTTGACGCCGTTATGTTTTGATGCAAAGGTAAGGTGGTGTGGTGGTTAGGTGGAACCCTCACTAAATAAACCAATACGGATTCGATTTTGTTTCTTTTGTAACTGCAATGCTTATATACGTTATATTGAGTTAAATCGGATACGTCTTAACGCATCACATCACATAACATGCCACAACGTATAAACGACTATGACGTTGCCGCCGCAACGCGCGGCTATGGCAACAATCTAGTATATCCTAAAACTAAATGTCGGTCATATTTACTAAATTAGTCTTTCTCATTGCCTTTTAACTAACCTTTTCATTATTTCTTTTTTGCACATTTGGTCCTCCTAAAATAGATGAAAACATGATGTATTTTCTTTCTTTCTTTTTTCAAACGGCCACAAACTCAGTTCCGAGCACTCTCAGGGCACCCACTGGACAAACGAAGTACTCCGAGAGAAACCCGAGTCCACCACCAATTCCGGGGAAAACCCGGTAACCCACCCGCCCGTAGGCACCACGGTGAAATTACCGGTAAAACCCGTTTGGCTCAAGGATCCAACCCAGATTTCCCTGGGTCTCCTATGATTGTCCACCAGTGCCTCACTCTGTACCAACTGGACCGATCTATTTTCTTTTTGGTCTCTAGAAATATCTTTCCAATTATTATTATTTTATTATTATCTATCCTAAAACTAAATGTCGGTCATATTTACTAACTTAGTCTTTCTCATTGCCTTTTAACTAACCTTTTCATTATTTCTTTTTTGCACATTTTCTTTTTGGTCTCCAGAAATATCTTTCCAATTATTCTTTTTTCATGTATTTTCTTTTTGATATCCACAACTGGACCGATCTATTTTCTTTTTGGTCTCCAGAAATATCTTTCCAATATTTCAAAACTAATAATTTCTTTTAATTTTAAATTCTAAGCATTAATACAATATTTATATTCTTTATTAACTATATAGAAAAAGATATAATACTTTAACCATAATCCTTTTTTTTCAACTTTATTTTCAATGACAAAAAAATCATTTTCGTATAACTACTGTTAACTATAACACATTCTCTTAATATCTTTAAATACTCTCAATGTCTTTAAATAAGCGTGGACGTTACATAAAAGACAAGCGATAACCCATCCGTTTGATATTTAGAAGGATCCTGAACATTGAAGTTATGAGCTTTAATTAATTTGTTTGCCTTTTACTTAGAATCTCCATTTGAATTTTGCTAAGTAACTGCACCGCAACGCGCGCTGGCAAAATTACTAGTGTGATTCTATTTAATATGATGTGTGGGGTATGTGATTCTATTTAATATGAAATGATTATCTTCTAATGTATGTGTGGCTTATGTGATTATAGGGAGTTTACTTCGGATATAAAGGGTAGGAAATTATAATAAGAGGATACGTGGTAAATAACAAAAAAACATAAGGATGGACATTTTAGTTAATCTCCTTTCTTCTATTATATTTATCTTACTCTGCATATTCAAAACCCACCATTTTCAAAACCGACTATCTTCGATCTTTCCTTCACTTTCTCTCTCTAGAATTACTATATCATAGTTCGATTTTCTTTATCAATGAATGATTTAAACACTCAATCAACGTGTTATTCAATTTCTTTGAAGAAACCTAGTTTATTTTTATGCAATTTCTCATTTCTTTCAATTTAACATAATGCAATGGAATTTGAGAAATCGATTGAAACAGGCACTTCTCTTCTCAAATGTCTATGATTGTAACCTTCTCTTGATGTACTCTTGCTTTGAGCAACATTATTTGTTCCAATTTATTAAGAAATCAGTGGTAAAAAGTTGCACACCATGTGCTTGACAAAATGTCTGAAGAAAATTACAAAACAGTTTTCAGTTTAAACTTTCATTTAAAATTGTGTTTTACAAAATAATGAAAAAAAACATATTTTTTGTGTGTTTTTTTGTTCATTGCGTTTTACAAAAAAAAAAGAAAAAACAACGCTTTTTTCTATTGCGTTTTCAAAAGAATGAAAAAACACATTTTTTGTGTTTTTTGTCCATTGCGTTTTACAAAATAATGAAAAAACAGTTTTTTGTCTATTGCGTTTTACAAAAGAATGAAAAAAATACATTTTTGTGAGCTTTTTGTCCATTACGTTTTAGAAAAAAAAAAACACTTTCTTTTGTGTTTTTAGTCAATTGCGTCTAAGAATAACACTTTATTTTGTGTTTTTAGTCAATTGCGTTTTAGAAAGAACACTTTCTTTTATTGTTTTAGTTAATTGCGTTTTAGAAAAGACATTTTCTTTTGTATTTTTAGTCTATTGCGTTTTAGAAAGAACACTTTGTTTTGTGTTTTTGATCTATTGCATTTTAGAAAAGACACTTTTTTTTGTGTTTTTTGTTCATTGTGTTTTAGAAAAAAACATTTTCTTTTGTGTTTTTAGTTCATTGCATTTTAGAATTTTTTTTGTGTTTTTTGTCCATTGCTTTTTACGCATCTGGGTTTTCGAATTTTTTTTCAAAAGTATAGAATAGTGTGCTCGTTTTAAAGATAAAAAAACGCTCGTTTTTATAGTGCAATTTTTATAAAAAAAAATAATGTTGTATGAAAAATTTATTAATATTTTAAAAACGAGTGGGAAATGGAGGAGATAGAAACTATAAACTTGGATCGACTAGAATATCCTTAGAATATAACGCGTCTCGTAGTTTTTGTTCAATTCTATCCATTTAATTCAAGCCCTTGATTACTCAATTGATGGTTAAGATTACTTTCTATCATTTCTATCCAAATAAATTTCTTAGTATATCCTAATCCTGTGATTCTATTTATTTTTCACACTTGCCTTAATCTATCAAGTTGGGTTTGACATGAAAACATAAATTAGTGATATTATAAATATATTTGTGGTTTATTAGAAAGTTCTCTTTTGACATTGAATAGATTAAGATACACGATATATAAATTGCAACTTAATATATTAAGTCTTGTGTGACATGAAAATGATATAAGAGTGTTGGAAATAAAACTTTGACAACTTGATATTTTATTAAATTGTAATGAAAAACATTTGTAACTGGATATGGATGTTTAAACTTCTATGTAAAAAAAATAAGCTACTTGAAGTAGGGGAAGGTTCATTGGGGAACACTAAAAAAGTGGGGAACAGCGGGGAACCGACTCAAACGAACTCCGATTGGACTCATTCCAGCGGTGTTGGAACCGGCTCGTCGAACCCTAACTAAGATCTCTTAACCCTAAACCCTAAAGCTAAAAAATAAGGTTAAAACGTAAGCTCTAAAGCTAAACCCTAAAAACCAAACCCTAATATATTTAGGGTTTAGGGGTTATGATTTAGGGTTCAGGGTTAAAAGATCCTAGTTAGGGTTCGACGAGCCGGTTCCAACGCCGCTGGAATGAGTCCAATCGGAGTTCGTTTGAATCGGTTCCCCACTGTTCCCCACTTTTTTATTGTTCCCCAATAAACCTCACACACTTGAAATAATCTTAAAAATCTTCGTTCAAAAAAAAGTTATCTTTATAGTAAATTTGGTTCTTTTTATAACAAAATCAAATGTTTATGTAAATGTACTTTTTTGAGATAACCCGAAACTTCAACTTCAGGTCACAACTTCAATTCACAACTTCAATTCACAACTTCAAATCACAACTTCAACTTCAATTCACAGTGTTGAGAAAACTACTATTTAAACGTGACTTGTGTATCTATAAACGATTGCTAAAGTGCTCACACAACCAAGACAACACGAATATAAATTGCAAGAGAAAAATGGACATAAAAAAGATAACACGATTCGTGTTTAAATGCTAATACGTAATAACCAAGACAACACGAATTTTTGGAATTGGATCAAAATGGCAACTGAAAAACATTAGTGATTAAGTACAAACTGTTACAAACTGGGTTTTTGGATGGAGTTAGACAAAATGATCAAAATGGCAACAAAATGTAAAAGTCAGGGACCCAGATGCACAAAAAAAACTATTTGGACTAAACTGGCAAATTTGGACAAAACTCAGGGACTGAAAAGGCAATTTACTCTTGTTATTTTTAAGGAATATTAGATTTTAGTAATCCCAATTATTAGTTGTTAGTTGTAATAGTCTCAACTCAACTTAAAAAATAACTACTGGCAGTCTCAACTATTAACATATTGGCCTCCAATGGATCCTGAACTAACAGAACTCTAACGTCGTTAGTCTCCGGTCGCCGGAAAAACATTTTTAGCAGAAAACTACTTTTTGGTCGGGAAACTCAGCATTTTTGTCCTAAACCTCTTTGTAACCTTATTACGGACCTTTAGGAACCTTTTTCTAGTTAAAAGCCCTAATTATTGAGGTCGCCGGATAACTCATTTTTGCCGGAAAACTTCTTTTTGCCCTGAAAACTCAACTTTTTGGCCGGAAACCTCAACATTTTTTCTCAGACCTCTTTGTAACCTTAGATCGGGCCTTTAGAAACCTTTTTTCAGGTAAAAACGCTTTTCTGATGACCGGAGACTAACGACATTAGGGTTTTGTTAGTCAGAGTCCATTGGAGGCCAATATGTTAATAGTTGGGACTGTCATTGGTTATCTTTGAAGTTGGGACTGTTGCCGGCTAACAACGAATAGTTAGAATCATTAAAATCCAATATTCCTGTTTTTAACGATCACTATGATGATGATAAAGATTTATGTTGAGTAAATTACAAAACTCGTCCTTTATGTTAACACCAAATTGCAAAGTGCGTCATTTGTCTTCAAAAAGTACAAAAAACATACTCGATATTTGCAAACCCTTGCACGTCCTAACTCAGTTATTTTTCATGGTTAAATCTGACCAGTAGACCCCACATAAGGATATTTTGATCATTTTACCCTAAATACTAAAATAATTAATTATAAAAAGTAAAACAATTATAAGCACATAATCTCCCACTCTATCTCAACGCTCTCTCACTCTCTCTAACATCATGACCAGCACCACCTACCCTCACCGGCCATCACCACCACCCGATGACCACTACCACCAAATAATTTTGAGGTGTTTTAAGTTGTGATGGGGCACACTTACATTGCTTAATCGGTGAATTGATTGTAGGAATCCGTTCGTGCAAAATTAAATAAAATTCTTTATTAACTTGAATTACAAACAATAACAGAATGATACTGAAAAATAAATTACAATTACAACTGAAAAGAAGAAAATAAGAACAGAATTAAAACAAGAAAAACTGTTCTTGGCTGAGGATCGTGTTAGACACGGGTCCCTTAAAATAAATTCCGTGTCTCCCTGGAGAACACGTTTTTTTCCAGGATACAACAGCCCGAAGCAGTTGCACTGCCGGTCTTGACTCCAACCCGAAAGTGTACCTCAAACACTTGAAGAAGAAGATGAAGATTCAGAGAAGATTGTATATTTGCTGTGTAATTCGGTGTGTTTAACTCTGCAGCTGGAACCTTCTATTTATACTGCAGGTCCAAGTCAAAACTGAAAACGAATTTAATAAGAGAATTAAACTGCATTAAACGTCTTCAATGCACTTTAATTCGCCATTTAATTCTCAGTTAAACGCATTGACTCGTCAGTTTCAACTGCTGAAATGTAACTGCACTGCCATTAACTGCTGCTGGAAGCTTCTGCGCGCGCGCACGCGCCCTTGTGCGTACAAGTCTGCACGCCCCTGCGCGCATGCGCCATTTTGACTCACTGCCATGCGCGCGTGCGCCACGTCACCTGTAAGCCTCTACGAGCACGCCACACAGTTGCGCCGTTTTGGCTCACTTTGGTGCGCCGAGCACGTCACCTCAGTGCCCATGCTCCATGCGCGCCATGTGTACTCGCGCGCGTACGCGCATGACTGCCACGTCATGCGCCACTGCGCGCGAAGTGCAAAGTGCGCCATCAAAGCGCCACATTGCGCCTCATCGCCCACGCCACACGCGTGTGCGAGTGCGAGTGCTAGTTAGGGTGCTCCGCACCCTTCGCGAGTACACTTAGTGAGTGCTTCCATGAAACAATAAGGATGGAGAGTTTCCACTTAAATACCCCTTTAAGTTTCATCTCTCCTCCTATGTGGGACAAGGTGCCACTTTCCCACTTTTTCCAGCATTCAAGTTTCAAACACCAAACTTTGAGCATCGATATCTCATTCATCTTAGCTCCGTTTTGGACGTGGTTTAGTTCGTTGCGAAGCTCTTCCAACATAGAACACAAACCCACAAATAAATATATAAAACCCGCTCATTTTATTATATTTATTTCTAGTCCAAAATAGGAAAACATCATTTTCCTATATTCGTGAAAAGTGCTATTTCCACAAATTTCCAACAATCCCCCACATGAATAGAAATCGATCTATCAAGTTTCAACGATACACGTTCAACAGTTGAGTATTGCAAGATAGGTAGGTGTAACATTTGAACCTACTTTTGTGAAGCATACTTAGCCTCCTAGGGTCTTGTAAACGCGGTGTCTTTGAACAATCCCCCATTTATGTAGGCGACAATATACATTCACACAATACTCTCCCTAGTCGAGTCAAGTCCTCATGGTTGTGTCCGTTTATGGTCATGGAACACGTTCCTGGTTCTGCGAGAGCTCTAGGATTTGCGCCTCCCCACAAATCCATTCGAAGCGACCCCACTTCTCTCTAACATAGGTGATTCCTCTGAATCATTAAAAGCATCATGGTTAATTTGGATTTACTCAAAATCCTTAACCTCAACATGCTTAACCTTACTTCATGTCACTGATTGGAATAGACTAGGAAGTATAAAACCCCCTTTATGAATTTTGGGGCACCCCCCACAGTGACTCCCTTTGGGTTTATGATTAAGTTTGCCTATTGAACCTAGATCTTGGGATCTCCAGTCAGCTAGGTTAGGTTTCCCTCATATTCCCTTCATCTATGGGCTTTAGTCCCATTCCTCTTGACAACCTATACACCTTATCTTTGCTTAAGCCTTTTGTTAACGGGTCTGCAATGTTCTCCTTTGACCTCACATAGTCAACTGAGATAACACCCGTTGAGATAAGTTGTCGTACCGTGTTGTGTCTACATCGAATGTGCCTTGATCTGCCATTGTACATCGCGCTTTATGCTCTAACAAGCGCATATTGATTGTCACAATGTATGCAAATCGCCGTCAACGGCTTTGGCCATCTTGGAATATCTTCCACAAATTGACGTAGCCACTCCGCTTCTTCCCCGCTTTTATCTAAAGCCACGAATTCGGATTCCATCATGGATCTAGCTATAACCGTTTGCTTGGAAGACTTCCAAGCTATAGCTGCTCCCGCAAGTGTAAACACATATCCACTTGTCGATCTATGATCTTTTATATCTGATATCCAGTTCGCGTCAGTGTATCCTTCGATCACTGCTGGATCACGGGTATAATGTAATCCATAGTCTCTTGTGGATCTTATGTATCTAAGCACCCTCGTGATAGCTTTCCAATGATCCTCGCTCGGATTACTGGTGTATCTACTTAGCCTGCTCACAGCATATGCTAAGTCGGGTCTAGTACATGTCATTAGATACATGAGACTACCAATGATCCTTGAGTACTCTAACTGAGAAACACTCTCGCCTCTATTCTTCCTTCGGCGTTGGGTATTATCAATTGGAGTCCGAGCTATACTCGTATCATCCGAATTGAATTTCCCAAGGATCTTGTCCACGTAGTGAGATTGACTCAACACAAGACCATTTTGGGTTCTAGTGATTTTTACTCCAAGAATCACATCCGCGAGACCCATGTCTTTCATGTCAAACCTCGCTTTCAACATGTCTTTCGTTGAGTTGATCATGTTATCATCACTCCCAATGATAAGCATATCATCTACATAAAGATATAAAATCACATAACCTCTTGGTGTGTCTTTAAAATAAACACACTTGTCGCGCTCATTTATTTTGAAACCATTGTCAATCATGACATGATCAAACTTTTGGTGCCATTGTTTTGGAGCTTGCTTCAAGCCATACAAAGACTTGACCAATTTACATACTTTGCCCTCGTTTCCTGGGGTGGAAAAACCCTCAGGTTGTTCCATGTAAATTTCTTCTTCTAAATCGCCATTTAGAAATGCGGTCTTTACATCCATTTGGTGAACTTCCAAATTTCTTAGAGCCGCAATTGCAAGAACCAAAATTTATAGAGGTTATTCACGTAACAGGCGAGTAAGTATCAAAGTAATCTAGACCCTCCTTTTGTCTAAATCCTTTGATCACTAACCTTGCCTTGTATTTATCAATACTTCCGTCAGCTTTCATCTTCCTTTTGAATATCCAACGATATCCAAGTGGTTTACAACCAGGTGGAAGATCTACTAACTCCCAAGTATGATTTTGAAATATAGAATCAATTTCATTCTTAATTGCTTCTTGCCATTGAGGTCCTTCCGCGGAGGTAACCGCTTCGCGGTAGGTATTTGGCTCACCCTCAACCATATAGCTCATGAAGTCTAGACCAAAGGATTTTTCAACCCTTTGTCATTTGCTTCGTCTAAGCTCACCCTCCTCAACCTCAGGTCGTTCATGTCTTTCATCTAACCTCGTAGATGAACTAGGACCTGCTTCATCTAACCATGTAGATGAACTTGGACATGCTTCATCAACCGCTCTTGATAAAGTCGCATGTGTTTGTCCTAACATAGGAAACACATTTTCAAAATATGAGATGATATTAGGATTTGCCTCTATGATAGTGTGTTTGTGTACATCGGGATTCTTGGACTCATGTACAAGAAAACGATGTGCACTACTTTGATGTGCATATCCAATGAAAATGAAATCAACAGTTTTGGGTCCTATCCTAAGAGCCTTAGGAGGTGGTACAATCACCTTAGCTAGGCACCCCCACACTTTCAAGTATTTGTACGAAAGCTTCCTTTTTGTCCATAACTCATATGGTGTTTCGTCCCTATTTTTCAAAGGTATCTTGTTCAAAAGATAGTTTGCTGAGAGAATGGCGTCCCCCCACATTTCTCGGTTCACTCCCGAGCTTATCAACATGGCGTTCATCATTTCTTTCAATGTGTGGTTCTTTCGTTCCGTAACGCCATTTGATTGTGGAGAATAAGGAGGTGTACACTCATGTACAATGCCACTTTTTGCGCATAAATCCGTAAAAGGTGCAACATATTCACCTCCTCGATCGCTTCTCAAAGCTTTTATCTTCTTTTTAAGTTGAATCTCAACTTTGTTTTTGTACAAGATAAACTTCTCTATTGCTTCGTCTTTACTTTTAAGTAAATACACATAGCAATATTTAGTACAATCATCAATAAACGTCATGAAGTACTTATTTCCTCCACGCGTGGGAACCGCTTTTAAATCACACACATCGGTATGAATTAAATCAAGGGGTTCAGTTATTCGTTCAACCAATTTAAATGATGATCTCGTAAGTTTGGATTCGACACATGTCTCGCATTTGTGATCGGAGTCGATATGGAATGTTGGTATTAAGTTTAATTTAATTAAATGTCGTAATGAATTAAAATTTACATGTCCTAGTCTACCATGCCAAACATTAGAAGACTCAATCATGTAAGTAGAAGAAACATTTTCATTCATTTTCTTGTCTTGGTTTACAACCATTACATTCATTTTAAACATTCCATTAAGGGCATAGCCCTTTCCAACAAACATTCCACGTCTAGACAAGACAAAATTGTCCGATTCAAACACTAGACGAAATCCAAACTTGTTGAGCATCCATCCCAATACGAGATTCTTCCGTATCTCTGGAACATAAAGCACATTTGTCAAGGTAAGCTCCTTGCCCGAAGTCATCTTCAAGACGACCGTGCCTTCCCCCTTGATGCTTGCGGTAGCTTTATTTCCCATATAAAGCTTTTTCTTCACCCGACGCTTCCTTGAATGTAGAGAAAAGAGTCTTGTCTCCACAAACATGGTGGGTTGCACCCGTGTCAACGAAGCATCCTTTTGGGTTTTCACCCATCGCGTTGACTTCTTTAATCATAGCCGCTTCCTCGGTTATCATTGCAATCAGAGGGCATACCATCCTCATCAACCATATGCGCCCGCTCACGCTTAGGTTTCTTGCATTGGTTAGCACGGTGCCCCGTCTCGTTACAATTGTAACAAGTACATTGGAAAGGCGCAAGCTTCTTTTTCACAGCCCCCTTTTTCGGTCCAAGGTTGTTAACCTTTGCTTTCCCCTTATTGTTGTTTTTACCCTTGCCCTTATTACCCTTTGAGGATTCCCCAGTTTCCCCCATGTTTGCCTTAGCCGAAGCTTGCAAAATGATGCCTTTTTGGGCCACCCTGTTGTCCTCTTCTATACGAAGACGGACGACAAGTTCCTCAATCGTCATTTCCTTTCGCTTGTGTTTAAGATAATTCTTAAAATCCAACCAAGCAGGAGGTAATTTTTCGATCATGGCTGCCACTTGAAAAGTCTCGCTAAGTACCATTCCCTCAGCATGGATGTCATGTAGTATAATTTGCAACTCTTGGACTTGGTTCATAACAGTCTTGTTATCAACCATCTTGTAGTCCAAGAAACGGGTGTCACACCCCAACCGATGGCGGAATCATCAGGGCGCGGCACTAGGTGAATCAGATTGCTCAAGAGAATCCATAACAACTAAATTGCGACAGTATTTAATGCGTTCATTATCCCATATTAATAAACAAGTACAATCACATAAGCTGCCTTGAATTTTCATGTTCTCTCAAACAATACAGATCCGATAACCTAGATTTTAGGTGTCTTTCTAGACTTCCTAGCTTGATTTGATGTAGACTGCGACTAAACCTGCAACATACGTTAAAACAACGTTAATACAAAATTATTGGCGAGTATACAAGTTTTGATAGAGTAGCGTAAATAGATAAAAAGTGCTGCGAATTACTAAATACATAAACGAGATACCTCAACATACATGCATTTAAGACCGATACTACCAACTAAGTCACTCGAGCTGCGATTGCGATTGCTATTCATCCTAACTAGACCCCGTCAGGTGCTATAGTACTATACTAGTTAAGGCGGGACCTCGCGAGTATAAGTCCTAACACATATGTAACTAGCATCACGTATAAATATGCATAACAGTTATTCGCATGTGATAAATAGTTTGATTGAATAATTTGTTTTGATAAATTCGATCTAATAGGAATGTATGTTAAACCCAAAATGCGATAAAAAGGGATTCGAGTATACTCACAGTTGGTGTTCAGCTAGTAAACACAACTTGGGTGGATTGAAGGGAGCGCGTCTGAGATCAGCCTGGTTACAGATTGATAGCGTAAGCGTCGAACAGTGCGTTAAACGGTGGCGAGTGAACCAAGCGTCAAATGGTAATCCGATCGGATAGCAATCCGATCGGATGGCCAGTCGATCGGGTGGCAATCTGTTCGGATGGTCATCCGATCGGATGGCCATTCGATTGGATTGTCACCTCGTTTGGTGAAGATGTGTTTGTGTATGATGGTTTGACTTTTGAAGTTTTCGTTGTAGCATTTTGAAAACATTGAAGTATCTCTACCTTTCAGGTCGATCGATCGAACGACGGCTAGATCGGGTGACGATCCGATTAGTAGGACACTTAGTGAGAACAAGTTCACAGCAGTTTGTCACTCGATCGGATTGCAATCCGATCGGGTGGCAATCCGTTTGGAACTGACTATGTATTGAAAATGCTGAAAATTGTTTAAGTGTCGAAGTCCTAAACATCACATAGTCAGATGGTCGTTCGATCAGGTGGCAATCCGATCGGACGGCAATCCGTTCGACGTTCAAGACTTTGAAAAGTTGAAATGATAGTTTCAGTGAGGAACCAAGTGCAAGCCGATCAGATGGCTGTCCGATCGGGGGGCTGTCCGATCGTGTGGTAATCCGATAGGACGGCATTCCGTTCTAACAGCCTTGATCATCTTGACACTTGATTGTTTTGAAAGTTTGTGGTTTTGATCGAGACGATGTGATAACGTGCCAAACAACAGAACTCCATTACGAACCAAAGTCTTCCGATTGAGCCGGAATCACCCTGGTCCGATCAGTTAACTGTCCGTAACGGTCGTTCATGCTTGACCCGAAATCGGTTGTCTCTTTAGACAGAATCAGATTTAGAACCAACACTTCACTTAGAATGAGTAGAAGATCGGAACAAGCTTTGATTCCATCGGTTTTGAGTGCATTGAGTGTAAAAGAGTTGAAAGAAAGTTGAAAAAGTTTCTTTCAATCCTTTTATCATTGAAGTGTCTAGATCTATGCGAAATCGTAGTGGAATTATGTGGAAATCCTTCAGATCTGAGTTATTCTTGGTGGAATGAGGCAAACATTTGAAGTTCATAAGAATTCCATGATGACCTCACCCTAGAAAACCTCAAATCCATTGATTTCATGGTTAAAAGTTAAGATTTAAAGGTGAAAAAGACAAAGAAGTGTGTGTGGATCAAGAAGTACAAGATTTGAGTTGTAAACTTACAAGAATCGCGAGGAATCGAGAGGAAAAGCCCCAAAAGCGTGCTGGTCGAGTGAGAGCTGTAACAGTGACGTGACAAGTGCTATTTATAGGTGAAGTGGAGTGAAGGGGAAGAAGTGCAACGGATCGGACGGCTGTCCGATCGGGTGGCTGTCCGATCGGGTGGCTGTCCGATCAGGTGGCCACCCGATCGAGTGGTCACTCGATCGGTGGTCTCCGGCGAATGGCGTTTCGATGTTTCGTTTTGTTCGTTAAGCGTCGCGATTGTTTGGTTACACATTTTCATACCCATATTTATATATTTATAATAATTAGTCACGTTGGGTCGTATATACATATCCATATTTCAAATCCTGCGATAATCGAGTTACGCGTGCCTGCGAGTGCATTTTCTTGAGTATCGAGTTGCACTGCGACACATCACGGCTATCAAGGAGGGTAGAATTGGTCCTCACTTGACATCTTCGTGGTTATCAGCAAGTGCAATGTGATGTGATAGCGATAAAGTATGCGTAATATGCGAAAATACTGCGAAATAGCGATGTATGCGATATAGCTACATTATGATCCGAATCTCTGGTGCTAGGCGTAACGAGTGTAACGAGTAGTAACAACGCACGGACGTGCGGGTTGTTACAGTCTCCCCTGCTTTAGGAAATTTCGTCCCGAAATTAATCCACCAGAAGGGTTGCGAGGATTGATGCGAGTGGGAGTAGCGATTAAGAGCGTCAGAAATAAACGAGCGATCGATTGAAACTCGACGAGCGAGAGCATTGCAATGACCAACGATGGCAGTGAGTAAGGCGATTCGTATAACAAAAGATGGCAACACACGAAAAGCGATCCAAAAAGTGTTTCGTACTCTTGAAAAGTTGATTGATTCGAAAAGGTTTGAAGAAGCTTGTTTATGAAAAATCTTCCCACAGTGCGGCGTTAAACTGTTTCGACTTTCACACTAGTGCTATGAGTGGGGTTTTATTAGGTTACTAAAAGATTTTAGGGTGCTTAAAACTCGTTTTACGAAATTTTCTCGTCACACGGCAGTAATTTGAGTCGATTGCCACACCATCGTTACAAGATAATATTGTTTTGATCCAATTTTTAGAAATAGTTTTGTAAGAAAAGGTCGGTTTAAACTTTGGGTAAAAAAAGCTTTTTAATAATAATACCAAAAATTTAATTTTTAGGGTCAACCCCGCATGGCACTTTTCCACGAAAGTTCGACAATATGACTAAAACGCTTATATATAGGAAGTACCAGCGGCGTATCCACCACGTTTTAACCATATGGCTTCCGTCTCGTGTGGCGGTGTCATACGTGTCAACATAGTACAGACAAATTTGCGATGACTCGATCCAAACGAGAGAGGGTTGGATCAAGTCTTGAAAGGCGAACTGAGTGATGAAGTCGTTTCCGAACTCAGTTTAGTGACACGAGCGAGTGCGATAGGCGGTAAGCGGGATGCGAAAGTTCGATAGTACAATACAAACATAATAAGTGAAAACTGCGGCGATAAGCATAAAGCGATAAGCGTAAAGCGATGAGCAACAGCGACAACCGTCGAGCGATAGGCGACGATCGAAGCGTTGCAAGCGATGGGAATATGCGATTTGATTAGATTAAACGATACCACAAGTTTTAACTGACATTAGGCCCCACATGGCCTTTTTTCCATGAAAACCTGCTGATACGGCTAAAACACTTATATATAGGAAGTACCAGCTGTGTATCCACCATGTTTTAACCCTATTAGTTTCGTCTCGTGAAGCGAGGTCATGTGTGCTAACATAACACAGATAACATAAATAACGGTAAGCGATAGCGATGGCGATAAACGTTAAGCGATACACGATGAGCGGTAGAGCAATACACAAGCGATAAAGCGATACACAAGCGATAGAGCGATACCCACGATATGCGATAGCGCGATGCACATAGTAAGCGATTGAGCGAACACACTATAAGAGATTGAGATTGCGAGATAGATTCCAGCGATAATGCGATTGCGAGCTTGTTGACTTACAAAAAGTCTAGCGATTACACGCTTTGTGTTGCGATTGAGATTGTTACGCCTTGCGATGTAGTGTAGTGTGGAAAATATAATTAAATAGTATACTTGGTCTAATAACGTTCAACTTGTATGTCACTTTTCTTCACAAGACATTGGTTGGCATGGCGAAGCACTTATATATAGGAAGTACCAGCGGCGTATCCACCATGCTTCAACCACACGCCTCTGCCCCGTGAATAGGTGTCACACTCTGTCGACATGGTCAAGACGCTTATATATAGGAAGTACCAGCGGCGTATCCACCACGCTTAACTATGCTTTGAATGTTACGGCATCATTGAAACTTATCACGATCCCCGTGCACCGACCAACATAATCCCGTGTGCACCCGTGATTAAGTTGCCCCTTGCACGTTTATCGTAACTCGCTTCAAGAACGCATAGTAGGGGTAAAACACATTATATAGTATATAGTGCTAATACATAGTCCGTGCGCGAGTGCGAGAGATAAATAGAGTCCACATTGCGTCGAGAAATAGAACAAGTTCAACCATGCAAAAGAAATTTACGGCGAAAATCGTATCATTACAACAACATTGGAAGCATAATTAATGTTGTGGAGGACTTCTTACAAGACTGCGATTGTTGCTGAAATTCCTCAAGTTTGTGGCCCCGTGCGGCAGTGCTGGGTAAGATGACCATACCAGTTGCAATTTGCGCAAAAGCGACAGTTAGCTTCTGGCGGGTGATGATACGTACACATGAGACATAGGGGATGAGCTCCGTTGTAGTCGCGCTTCGAGTGAACTGGGATTGCTTGGAGAGGTTCTGGTTGCGACAGTTCATTTGTTGAAGAGTTTAGGCTCATGGTCTTTCGTTTGCGGCTGGACTGAGCTTCCTGAAGCGGTGCGTTGTCGTCGGAGGATTCGTCCAAGAACTCACTTGAAGAATCGTTGGTAGAATCGTTAGAAGAATCGTCGGAAGAGTCAATGAAGATTGCTTGGTGAACTTGTCTGACAGGATTCTTGGAGAAAAATCCGTCCAAGACGCGTTTGTCGTTGATTTTTACGGCCAAGCGGTAGGTTTCTTCGATGGTAGCAGGTCTTGCAGCGTCAACAAAATCGCCCACACATTCAGGCAAGCCGCAAATGTACTTCATGATGGCTTTTTCTGAAGTGTTTACTTGACTTGGGCAGATTATGCTAAGCTGTTTAATCCTTGCAGTGTAGCCAGCATTGTCACCTTCGACTTGCTTGATTTCCCAAAATTCGTCTTGTAGCTTCTGGACTTCGTGGGGAGGGCAGTACTCTTTCTTCATGAGCTCTTTCAGCTCATCCCAAGAGAGAGCGTAAGCTGCGGAGATCCCACGTTTGTTACGTTCGGCTGTCCACCAGTCGAGTGCTCGCGATTGAAATACTCTGGTAGCGCAAGTAGTACGGAAACTATCGGGACACCCACTTTGACGAAGGGTGACTTCGATAGAATCGAACCACTGGAGTAGCTGGGATACACCTCCTTCACCTGCGAACTCCATCGGGCCACATGCTTTGAAGTGTTTATAGAGGAAAGCGGATTGCGGCGCTTCCGTCTTGATGTCTTCCGGGGTTCGAGAGTTGCTGAGAGAGTGCACTTGAGCGACAATTTGAGGAATGACCTTGGCCACAAGCGAGGCAATCCTCTTTTCAGCGCTTCGTTTGGCTCTTCTCCTCGCTGTTTGTCTCGAGGTAGCGTCGGTGGAAGGCATCTAGACAGAGAGAGACTTGGAGTGAGATTCGATCATAATGATTTTTGAGTTTTGCGATGCGATTGAGCGCGATCAAACTTGTAGCGAGTAATTTAATAGATTTCACATAGGAGCCACGAATTTCCTTGATTCCATACAATTGATTCGTTTTGTACATATAGTTAGTTGTAGTTTATACTTACACACACATGTCGGTGTTGAATGCGCGAGGACGCGATGAAGAGGGAGAGGGCGAGAGCGAAAGCGAGTAATTAGACATTAGTTTTGTTGCGAACATTCGGTTGTCGTTTTAGATTGCGATGGCTGTGCGAGTTGTGTGTTTTACAAAAGCAGGGAGCGAAAATCGATAAATCAAGAAATCGATAAAGCGTAAAGTTTAAATTGTAAAATCGGCGAGTCGTAAGCTAGAAAGGTAGATAGAGTGCCTCGGGTGTTTAGGCGTCGACTGCCCAAAGTAACCCAACTATACCCAACCAGCTCGCTCACGCGCGTTGCCGTAGAAGGCTTATGCTTCCACTGGGAATCTGGGATGCAGCTCATGGCATTCGTCTTCCTGGTCATCGCGTGGCTCGAGTTATCGTTATAGCCGAGTCCTTGGTGAGAGCTTTTGAAAACCATTTTTTAGAGAGTGGAACGGTTTATTAAGATACGGGTTTCACCCCTGACTTAATAACTTCGCTCCTCACTGTGGTTGTGCTCTTCGAATAAATTCGGGAGTTCCACTGGATTTTGAAATGGAGGCTTTCGTTGAGATGTGGATGTCACTCCTAGCTCAACGGAAAGTTCTCGTGATAGAAAAATGCGCTGAGTGAGCGATCTTATCGAGAGTTCTTGGTTTTCACGCCTGATCTCGACTGGACCACTCGATTGTGTTATGCGAATATTTTCGAAAACGTGTGTATTGTGTTGGCCTTAGGAAAGGCTAAGTAATATTCTAGCCTTAGGAAAGGCTCTTCGTGTGAAATTGTAGTATGCGGCGTTCACGCGAAGTAGTAATTTTTAGCAAATTCGAATGAGAGTATCAAGTAGGCCCGTGCAAATCCTACTGGGTTCGCACGAGTCGGCCCGTTGGTTCCTAGACTATAGACTAGGTCATTTCTAAGACATTGACTCGGACTAGGTCAAGTCTGGCCTAATTCTCTATAGTTATGGTTCTGATACCAATCTGTCACACCCCAACCGATAGCGGAATCATCAGGGCGCGGCACTAGGCGAATCAGATTGCTCAAGAGAATCCATAACAACTAAATTGCGACAATATTTAATGCGTTCATTATCCCATATTAATAAACAAGTACAATCACATAAGCTGCCATGAATTTTCATGTTCTCTCAAACAATACAAATCCGACAACCTAGATTTTAGGTGTGTTTCTAGACTTCCTAGCTTGATTTGATGTAGACTGCGACTAAACCTGCAACATACGTTAAAACAACGTCAATACAAAAGTATTGGCGAGTATACAAGTTTTGATAGAGTAGCGTAAATAGATAAAAAGTGCTGCGAATTACTAAATACATAAACAAGATACCTCAACATACATGCATTTAAGACCGATACTACCAGCTAAGTCACTCGAGCTGCGATTGCGATTGCTATTCATCCTAACTAGACCCCGTCGGATGCTATAGTACTATACTAGTTAAGGCGGGACCTCGCGACTATAAGTCCTAACACATATGTAACTAGCATCATGTATAAATATGCATAACAGTTATTCGCAGGTGATAAATAGTTTGATTGAATAATCTGTTTTGATAAATTCGATCTAATAGGAACGTATGTTACACCTAAAATGCGATAAAAAGGGATTCGAGTATACTCACAGTTGGTGTTCAGCTAGTAAACACAACTTGGGTGGATTGAATGGAGCGCGTCTGAGATCAACCTGGTTATAGATTGACAGCGAAAGAGTCGAACAGTGCGTTAAACGGTGGCGAGTGAACCAAGCGTCAAATGGTAATCCGATCGGATGGCCAGTCGATCGGGTGGCAATCCGTTCGGATGGTCATCCGATCGGATGGCCATTCGATTGGATTGTCACCTCGTTTGGTGAAGATGTGTTTGTGTATGATGGTTTGACTTTTGAAGTTTTCGTTGTACCATTTTGAAAACATTGAAGTATCTCTACCTTTCAGGTCGATCGATCGAACAGCGGTTCGATCGGGCGACGATCCGATTAGTAGGACACTTAGTGAGAACAAGTTCACAGCAGTTTGTCACTCGATTGGATTGCAATCCGATCGGGTGGTAATCCGTTTGGAACTGACTATGTATTGAACATGCTGAAAATTGTTTAAGTGTCGAAGTCCCAAACATCACATGGTTGGATGGTCGTTCGATCGGGTGGCAATCCGATCGGATGGCAATCCGATCGGACCACAATCCGTTCGACGTTCAAGACTTTGAAAAGTTGAAATGATAGTTTCAGTGAGGAACCAAGTGCAAGCCGATCGGACTGCTGTCCGATCGGGTGGCTGTCCGATCGTGTGGTAATCCGATGTGACAACCCGCACTAAACCAGGTATCCGTACGACTTAATTAATAATTAATTATTGCTTAATTACTGTGCTTGCTTGAACTTGTGAATAAACTGCTACTTGAACACTGATACATGTACTTACTTGCATCATACTTTACTTGCTGTCACTACATTATGTACATGACTGAACCTTAGTGACAAACATGATGCACAAAAAGCACAACAACACTATAACGGATAACCTATTGAACATGCTGATAAAGCCAGCATCAGGCAGACACTGCCTCTAAGGCCTGTATGAGCCAGAAATATTTTGCTACACTAATGGTGAGTGTAGGGATATAAGGGTTGTAGAACTGCGTCTCTAGGAATAAGTCACAATGACTGGATGTGCCTAAAACGTACTCTAAGTACAAAACGCAGCACTTTACATAAAAATTCAGCTTTTAGCTAACTAATAAAGTGCCAAAACTTGAGAAAAATATTACTAGACACTTTCCAAAGTGTCAGAAATGAGTTGTGTCACTAAAAAGGGTATTAACGACACTTTAAGCTTTGTTAAGCACTTTAACGGATTACTATCCAACCGAACAACCGGACTATACCCGAAACATGAAAATATTGTTATTTTCATTATTTATTTTTTTTCTGAGCCAGTTAGGGTCCCTGAACACCCTAACACCCACAGTAACGCGTGACACCCCACTAACCGGGTTAAGCACTTAACTACCTTACTTAACCCAACTAATAAACCTAACTATTGGTTAGAATTGGACTAGTACCCCCCCCCCCTCTAACCGTCCCCAACTAAGGGGGGACACACTTGGTACAATTTTGATTAATTTAATCCTAGTGTTTAATATCTATGAGGCATATGAACCATTGGATAAACATGTTGAAAATTATCTATAAGATGCAAGGTTAAACCAACATAACCTACACTCACACAACTCACAACTAAACTCTCTCTCCCTCTCCTTGCTCCTCACGGCCGAGAACAACAACAACCATCCATCATATTTTCGATTTCCTTCATCACATTCCAAGCATCTACAAGTGTTAAGGGCCGCATATTAGGAAGCTTGGAGCAAACGGAAGGCGAAGGACCTCTCTACTTTGCTTTTATCCACGCGTTTTTCGTCTAGATTCTTCCCTAGCCTCGAGCTAGTGGTATGTTGCTTAAAACACCTTCTTGAACTAATCTAAAGTGGTTAAAAGGATTTGTAACGGTTAAAACTCATAAACATACAAGTTGAATCTTAAAAGTCTACTAAAAACATGAAAAATGATGGTTAAAAGCTCACTAGTTGTGTAAATGTTGTAGTAATTGAAATGTATGATTATTTAGGCCCGATCTATGATGTGGTAGCTCGGATCATCGTTTAACCCGGTTTGGTAAGATCATGGATCTTAACATAAGCTTGTTTTGAATAATACAAGGGTTAAAAGGTGAAACTCTACCACACGCGAATCATGAACTTGTGTAAAAGAGTTTTACTTGTGAAATTATGTTTAAAACTAGCAGATCTACGCATCTGCAAGTGGTATTTTCAAAGAACCACGTATTAAAGAAATCATGTATTTTAAAAGACGGATTTTACACTAACACGCATGATTTTTATAAACCACAAGTGTGTAAACACTTGTGAAATGAAAAGATCCGACAAAATAACAGTTTTTGTAAAAGATGACGGGAAGTTGTAAAGATGGATTTTCTCTAAAAACGAGTTTTTTTTACAAGATCAAATTACCTTATATGAAGATCTACTAAATTTAAGGAGATTTACACCACAGTTTTGGGAAAACTACAAGTTCATGTAATTTTTGGCAAGTTACACATATGTTGATTTGTTGTTGTGCAGAAAAGTTGTTCTGATCAAATAAAGAAAATTGTTGAGTTGATTTGTTAAAGAAAATGATACGCTTGAAAGCGTGGCCACCTCCAGTTACAGAGGAAACTCTGGCGAAATTTTTCTAACAACCTAACACTTAGAACTATTTACACTACAAGTGTTAGAATTATTTTTGACATGTTTTCGAAATATGAATTTCGCCATGACTTTATTTATTAAATATTCGGAGGTGGGATTTTCACAAAATTTAACGTGATAAATATATATTTTTCACACACTGTTTATGATTATTTTGTGAAGATACATAAATATTATTTTTAAAGTAAAAATAATATTTACGAACGTTAACGAATCCAAAATAATACGAACGCTTTCACCATAAATATATAAGTTACACCGGTAAGCATATTACCACTCGATTGTTAAAACGTAACTTACGCACTTACGGAAATATTTATGAACGCGTATTTTAACAACGTATTATTGGAGAAAAATTATGTGAAATGAAAATATAATATTTTTGAGAAAAATACTTATATTTTGGAATTGGAAATATATATGTATATTAAGTGAGACTTAATGATATAATTTGAACGCACATGTATTGAATCCCCCATCCTTGGGAAGGAGATTAACTACCAAGTATATACAGAATGTAAACACGAAATAGTTGCCTAACTATTTCCCAAAAACTTAAACCATGAAGCTAAGGCACGACCGTCCGTCTAATAGAGTTAGCACGTGTAGGTCGTCATACAGCTGATTGATTTGGAGGCATACTTGGTAGAGACGCACCACTGTGAGTTCATGTCCCCCTTTTCTCTAACTGTTTTCAGTTTTCTTAACTGCGGGGGTGAAATACATGTTACTATGGTTACGAGTACTTTTTACATGGTATGGTTAGCGTAAGGAGGTTTACTACTTAGATCATGTGAGTGGGTAGGCGCAACTTGAGGCCATTAATCCTCATTGTAGGACCGAGGGACAGTAGCGGTAGATCTATCTGGGTGTAGCGGGCCCAACCCCTGAGCCCGCATAATGGACCAGGCGGTGACTTTGTGCCCCAACGCGAAATACGCTAGGTTTGAGTCTTCCTACTTGCACTTCACACATATCATTGGCTTTGCAACCCAATGGTGATCTCTTTTTCCTTATTTGCTACATACCAGGAATTTTCATACGAACAGACATCTTTACAAAGGTTTTACTTACTCACTTACACATGAACTCGCTCAAAATTATTGTTGATTTTTCAACTTACATGTATTTCAGGAAATTAACGGATCTGGCACGGTATGGCACGTTTTCCCGCTGCACTAGTTACGAGATCATCCGGGTTTGGGGAATGTGACTCTTTCCTGGACAAGTCACAGTCCTTAAACTGTGTTTACGTCATGTTGATGTTTATGTTTGTTGAACAATGTCATTAGGAGGTGTTTCCGTTAAGACAATGTTGTTGTAATTGGTTTTCAAAACTTAATCTATGGATGATCTTGCATGGTTTTATTTCATATAGCTTTGTTATGGTTAAACTATGGTATTAAGAAGTCGCACCAAAATTAACCACGCTTCCGCAAAGCAAGGGTGTGACAGCTTGGTATCAGAGCTCTGATCATAGCGAACTAGGATTCTTTCTCGAGTCTAGACTATGATCACTAGGGCTCTCACGAAAACATTTTACTGCATACCACTTAAGTCCAGATCCAAACTTTTTACAAACAAATGTTGAGCACATTTTATTATTTATAGGCTCAGCCTGGAGGGCTGAGGCTCGGTCTGGAGGATCGAGGCTCGGTCTAGGTGACCGAGGTAGTTGGCTAGTGAGACTAGGAAGAGTAGGCTCAGTCATGAAGGCTGAGGCTCGGTCAAGGGGACCGAGGCTCGATCTAAGAGGTCGAGGTGGAGGATAGAGCAGTCTTAGAGACTGGGAGGAATTTGACTAGTGGACTAGGAGAATGATTTGAATGCTTACTTGGTAACTTATGTGATTATCTGATTATATGATTGATTATTATACGTATATGTGTTTGTGTTACAAACGTCATGCTTTCATCAAGTACTAGAAAGATGGACACTACGAATCCCATGGCCATAGTATCAGACGACATAGTTTCATCGAAGCACGAGGTGTACATTTCCGAAACTACCGGCACAGGCAATGACGACTTTCAGCCCCTTTGCGCTGCCTGAAGTCGTAGCAGAGCCTACTGATGGCCATCTTGTTGGGAATTTGCCCCCTTGCCGCTTATCCTGTTGTTGATATGCCCCCCCTCCCGACGTGGCCTCTGACGACGATAACGATCTACTGGAGGAGGACCCATTCGAGGGCAGGGCCCTATTGCTGCTGGTATCAGACTACTGCATGCGGACGCTCCTGTAGGGGAAACTCGTGTCCATTCCCCTATCCCAGACTCATTTGAGTTTCTGACATCCGCATCTTCGCACATACAGGGAATGCAGCACCACTCACACGACGCCGACCCTGATATGGCATCATCAGCTGCACCGGATCCCGCCCACAGCTTTGAGTTTGATCACGATATTGAGGTTGATCCTGCTTTTCCACCTGGTTTTGATCCAGACCATGACCTTGAGTTCATACACTTAGACCAGCCCTTGGAGGATCCTGTAACCCCTGTGTTTGTTGATCCAGCTGATCTTGAGATGGAATTTTTGATCCGAAGCCATCCGTGGCCCCTGAGCCAGGCGTTGCTCCTGACCCCGCATTAGAGCATGACCCTGTTCATGCCGATGCACCCACTGTTGCTCCTTGATTGATCATCTGCTTGGACGAGAGAAGATTTGGGGTAACTGTGCAAGACAATTTATTATTACGGGGGCCCACGTAATAACGACTTGTAGTGCACAGAAATCCTGGTGGACTCTGCGGGTCAAGCTAATGAAAACCAATGTAGCAGGAAATATCTAAAACACAAATGACCAAGGTGAGGCGATGTAGCCTCGAGTTCATTCTATTACAAGCAACAAGCCAAATTTGCAAGCCTATGTGAAGGCTCAGAAATTTATTTCCCCACTCATACATTGAGTATATTTGCGTGTGAAATTGGGTGATTACATGATGGCTTATGTAGCTATATATCTCATAGACAATTGAAACGTTGTCTAACCCGCTTCACACCACTTCGACAAAAGGGAATGTCACCCAGACGTGACACAAACACCAATACGTTGCCAAGGACAGAAGCCGAGCTGCAAGAACGCATCTCACAGATAAATGCACGACATAAAGCCCTCCGCTCTAAGTACAACGATGGCATTACTGGAGATAACCCTCCGATTGGCTGCACCTATAAACAGTTCCTGAGCTGCAAGCCTTTGAACTTTGACAGAACAGGAGGCGCCGTTGCATTTGTTCGTTGGTCCGAAAAGACCGACTCCATTCTAAGCATGAGAAACTGTTCGCCCCAACAGAGTGTTACCTATATCTCGGGATTATTTCTAGATAACTCACTCTCATGGTGAAACCTTCAGTCTCAGACCCTTGGCACAGACGCTGCTTATGCACTGAGCGGGGACGAGCTCAAGGAAACGATTGAAGGAAATGTTGTTTTAGGACTGGAATTTAGAAGCTTGAGGTGGAGTTCAGAAATTTGAAGATGGACGAACCAGAAATTCCTGAACTTGTCCGGCGATCGCACGACTTGTCTAGGGTCGCCCCCCTACTTAGTCGAACCGGAGTTCAAAAGGATTGAACGATTCATTTGGACACTTGCACCCCAGATCAGGGGTATGGTTACTACCTCGAAGACCTCAACCATTGCAGAGGCTATCAATATGGGTGATTTATTTATAACATGAGATGTTATGTGATTGATAACATGAGATGTTATGTGTTGATATTGTTATATACCTACGTACACTCTATTTACTATGACCTAACCTACGTGAAACGTCTTTTAGAAGATGCCACCAAGACGCAAGATGCGCATACCCACCTCGGAGGCAGAACTTCAAAAGATAATTGCCACAGCTATAGCACAGCACGAGGCCATTCGCTCCGATTGCAGCAAAGGTACCTCAGGAAATAACCCCCCCAACGGCTGCACCTACAAGCAGTTCTTAGACCACAAACCTCGAGAGTTCGACGGCACCGGAGGTGCCTTAGCCTTCGTGCGCTGGGTTGAAAAGACAGATTCCGTCTTACGATTGAGCCAATGTGACCACGAACATCAAGTCAAGTATATAACTGGACTATTGATGGATGAGGCTCTGTCATGGTGGAACCATCAAATTCGGACGATGGGCGAGACCGCTGCGCATGCTATGACGTGGGACGAACTGAAAGATCTAATGCGTGAAAGATATTGCTCGAGGGCAGAAGTCCAGAGATTGGAGACAGAACTGTGGAACTTGAAAATGAAAGGACCGAAGATAGCAGAGTATGTGCAGAGATTTAACGAATTATCACAAGTTGCCTTACTCCTGGGGACACCAGAGTTTAAGAGAATCGAACAGTTCATAAGGGGATTGGCACCTCAGATTCTAAGCCTGGTAACAACATCAAAACCCTCAACGATCACCGAGGCTATCAACATAAGCATAGCACTCACGGAAGAAGCAGTTAGACGTGGAGAATTTTCCACTGCGGAGGAGAAAAAGGAGACTGCTATAAAAGCATCTGGGGATAACAAGAGGAAGCTCGCAAATTTCAAGATGGTTACTCGGGTAAGTAACAAGAAGAAGGCCAAAAAGGGAAAAGATTACAAAGGTATCCTACCTAAGTGCGAAAATTGTTTACGTTATCATGTCGGGCGATGCAAATATGGGAACTGTGGTAACTGTGGCAAGGTGGGACATGTCAAGGAAACTTGTTGGCAAAATACTGAACATATTAATGGGGGCCAAGACGGTAGTGAGAATCACGAAGGGGACAACGACAATGATAATTGTCGAGGCAGAATGAGTGATAAACAGAAGCGTGCTCGAGGATGTTTAAACTGTGGAAGCAAAAAGCATTTCAGAAGATATTGCCCGAAAAACAATCAGGCGCAAGGATGAAAGCTCCCCATCGGAGCTAAGGAGGCACGCCAGAGATCCAAGCATGGATAGCGGTACGTCCCATATTACTCAATATTATGCATCTGTATTGCCAACTACTGCTGCAAATTTTACGATTCGCAATTCTAGTGTTCAAGGACATAATTGGTTACATAGCGAGTAAGTAGTTATTCCAGTACCCATTAGAACTAGCTTAGGGGAAGCTAGTGGAAGCCAACGCAGTAACTGGAATCGGCACGATAGGACCCGGAGAGCGTAAGTTTACGCTAGATCTATTGCCAATTGAGTTTGGAAGCTTCAACGTGGTAATAGGATGTATTAGTTGGCAAGCGATCGAGCGGAGGTTGGCATCCGCACCTCGATGTCGAATGAAGGAATGATTGTGACTCACGAAGCAAGATACGCCACCGCCGATCACAAATTACTTAGGGCTCGAAAGTTGTTGTGGGAAGGATGTGTTGTTTCCTAGCTCATATCAGGGACAAGGGAGCCGAAGAACTAAAACTTAACGATACCCCCGTGATCGGAGTATACCCTGAAGTCTTCCTCGAAGACTTGCCGGCGTAATCTCCTGGACGACAAGTCGAATTTTGGCTTCAATTTGATTCTAGGCGCCGCGCCTGTAGCTAGGTCACTATATAGCCTTGAACCACCTGAGTGGCAGGAATTGTCAACACAACTTCAAGAGTTGCTAGACAAAGGATTCATCAGGCCAAGCTTCTCACCTTGGAGAGCTCCGGTCCTGTTTGTCAAGAAGAAGGACGGTAGTTTTCGTATGTGTGTCAACTACCGGGAGCTGAACAAGCTGACGATCGAGAATAGGTATCCTCTGCCAAGAATCGATGATCTATTCGATCAACTGCAAGGCTCAAGCTTTTATTCAGAGATCGACCTTCGATCTGGATACCATCAGTTAAGGATACAGGAGGAGAGTATCCCAAAGACAGCCTTCAGAACTCGTTATGGACAATACGAGTTCCTTGTTATGCCGTTTGGTTTGACAAACGCACCTGTAGTCTTTATGAACTTAATGAATAGAGTTTGCAAGCCGTACTTGGACAAGTTCGTGATTATGTTTATCGACGACATCTTGATTTATTCAAGAACAAAGGCCGAGCACTAACAGCATCTAAGAGCTATTTTGGAGCTGCTGAAGAAGGAACAGTTGTATGCCAAATTCTCCAAGTGCGAATTTTGGCTACGTGAAGTCCAATTCCCTGGACACGTGGTAAATGGAGATGGAATCCACGTGGATCCAACAAAGATCGAAGCGATCAAGAATTGGGAAACGCCAAAGACGCCAACCGAGATTCGACAATTCTTGGGTTTGGCTGGCTACTATCGAAGGTTCATTGAGGACTTTTCGAAGATCGCTCAACCATTAACGCTCCTCACGCAGAAAGATAAGAAATTTGATTGGGAAATCAAACAGGAAGAAGCATTCCAGATATTGAAGGATAAGCTCTGCAACGCGCCAATCTTAGCACTACCGGAAGGTACAGATGATTTTGTGGTATACTGTGACGCTTCGCGTCAAGGATTAGGTTGTGTGTTGATGCAACGCCAAAAGGTTATTGCTTACGCATCGCGTCAACTGAAAGAGCACGAAAAGAACTATACCACACATGATTTGGAACTTGGCGCAGTGGTATTTGCACTAAAGATCTGGAGACACTACCTTTATGGTACAAAGTGTACAATCTTTACAGATCACAAGAGCCTATAGCACATCTTCAACCAGAAGGAGCTGAATATGAGGTAAAGACGATGGGTTGAGTTGCTGAACGATTACGACTGCGAGATTAAGTATCATCCAGGGAAGGCGAATGTAGTCGCCGATGCCCTAAGTCGAAAAGAGAGGATCAAGCCCATAAGGGTTAGAGCTTTGGAAATGATTATACGAACCGATCTTTCCTTGCGCATTCGTGTCGCGCAGAAGGAAGCTCTCAAGGAAGGAAACCTTGAAGAAGAATATCTCCGTGGGATGGAGAAGCTGTTGGTACCAAACGAAGAAGGAACATTATGTTTTGAGAAAAGGATTTGGGTTCCTCTGTTTGGTGATTTAAGGAAAGTTATTTTCGATGAAGCTCACAAGTCGCGGTACTCTATCCATCCAGGAGCGGATAAGATGTACCAGGATCTCAGAGATTATTATTGGTGGCCTAGGATGAAAGGCGATGTTGCTGTTTATGTGAGCAAATGTTTAACATGCGCTAAGGTTAAAGCCGAATACCAGAAGCCTTCAGGACTTCTGCAACAACCCGAGATTCCCAAGTGGAAATGGGAACAAATCTCCATGGATTTCATTACGAAATTGCCAAGAACGCCGAGAGGCCATGACACTATTTGGGTAATAGTGGATCGATTAACAAAGTCAGCACACTTCTTACCTATCAGAGAGAAGGATAATACGAGCAAGTTGGCCGAAATATACATGAGAGAGATCGTCGCACGTCATGGAGTGCCTCTCTCAATCATTTCTGATAGAGACGGAAGGTTTGTGTCAAGGATATGGCAATCCTTCCAAGAAGCCTTTGGCTCACAATTGAATCTGAGCACTGCGTTTCATCCGCAAACTGACGGCCAGAGCGAGCGAACGATACAGACTTTGGAAGACATGCTGAGAGCGTGTGTTATGGATTTGGGCGGTAGCTGGGATAAGCATTTGCCTTTGGTCGAATTTTCATACAACAACAGCTACCACACCAGTATTGGCGTCGTGCCATTTGAAGCCCTTTACGGACGCAAGTGCCGATCACCCTTATGTTGGGCTGACGCAGGTGATAGGCAGCTTGCTGGTCCCGAAATCGTCCAAGAGACGACAGACAAGATCGCGCAGAGTCTTAAACGCATCGAAGCAGCTCGCCACAGACAGAAGGCCTATGCGGATCCAAACCGGAAACATGTGGATTTCCAAGTTGGAGAAATGGTGTTATTGAAAGTCTCACCCTGGAAGGGTGTGGCACGCTTCGGAAAGCGTGGGAAGTTAAATCCGCGCTACATTGGTCCCTTCAGAATTCTGGAAAGAATAGGACTAGTAGCATACAAGTTGGACCTACCTGCTGAACTCCATTCTGTTCACGATACATTTCATGTATCCAACCTGAAGAAAAGTCCAACTCAAGTCACCGTTGCTGTTCCCACCGACGAGATTCATGTTGACGACACGCTCCACTTCGTTGAAGAACCGGTTGAGGTCACGGACTGGAAAGTTAACAAGACCCGCCGGAGCAGTGTCAAACTCGTCAAAGTTCGTTGGAATGCCAGACATGGTCCTGAATACACCTGGGAACGTGAGGACCGGATGAAAGAGAAATACCCCCACCTTTTTCCTAAGAACCCTGCATCTACAAGCAGAACTTAAATTTCGGGACGAAATTTATTTAACGGGGGGAGAATGTGACAACCCGCACTAAACCAGGTATCCGTACGACTTAATTAATAATTAATTATTGCTTAATTACTGTGCTTGCTTGAACTTGTGAATAAACTGCTACTTGAACACTGATACATGTACTTACTTGCATCATACTTTACTTGCTGTCACTACATTATGTACATGACTGAACCTTAGTGACAAACATGATGCACAAAAAGCACAGCAGCACTATAACGGATAACCTATTGAACATGCTGATAAAGCCAGCATCAGGCAGACACTGCCTCTAAGGCCTGTATGAGCCAGAAATATTTTGCTACACTAATGGTGAGTGTAGGGATATAAGGGTTGTAGAACTGCGTCTCTAGGAATAAGTCACAATGACTGGATGTGCCTAAAACGTACTCTAAGTACAAAACGCAGCACTTTACATAACAATTCAGCTTTTAGCTAACTAATAAAGTGCCAAAACTTGAGAAAAATATTACTAGACACTTTCCAAAGTGTCAGAAATGAGTTGTGTCACTAAAAAGGGTATTAACGACACTTTAAGCTTTGTTAAGCACTTTAACGGATTACTATCCAACCGAACAACCGGACTATACCCGAAACATGAAAATATTGTTATTTTCATTATTTTTTTTTCTGAGCCAGTTAGGGTCCCTGAACACCCTAACACCCACTGTAACGCGTGACACCCCACTAACCGGGTTAAGCATTTACCTACCTTACTTAACCCAACTAATAAACCTAACTATTGGTTAGAATTGGACTAGTACCCCCCCCCCTCTCTAACCGTCCCCAACTAAGGGGGGACACACTTGGTACAATTTTGATTAATTTAATCCTAGTGTTTAATATCTAGGAGGCATATGAACCATTGGATAAACATGTTGAAAATTATCTATAAGATGCAAGGTTAAACCAACATAACATACACTCACACAACTCACAACTAAACTCTCTCTCCCTCTCCTTGCTCCTCACGGCCGAGAACAACAACAACCATCCATCATATTTTCGATTTCCTTCATCACATTCCAAGCATCTACAAGTGTTAAGGGCCGCATATTAGGAAGCTTGGAGCAAACGGAAGGCGAAGGACCTCTCTACTTTGCTTTTATCCACGCGTTTTTCGTCTAGATTCTTCCCTAGCCTCGAGCTAGTGGTATGTTGCTTAAAACACCTTCTTGAACTAATCTAAAGTGGTTAAAAGGATTTGTAACGGTTAAAACTCGTAAACATACAAGTTGAATCTTAAAAGTCTACTAAAAACATGAAAAATGATGGTTAAAAGCTCACTAGTTGTGTAAATGTTGTAGTAATTGAAATGTATGATTATTTAGGCCCGATCTATGATGTGGTAGCTCGGATCATCGTTTAACCCGGTTTGGTAAGATCATGGATCTTAACATAAGCTTGTTTTGAATAATACAAGGGTTAAAAGGTGAAACTCTACCACACGCGAATCATGAACTTGTGTAAAAGAGTTTTACTTGTGAAATTATGTTTAAAACTAGCAGATCTACGCATCTGCAAGTGGTATTTTCAAAGAACCACGTATTAAAGAAATCATGTATTTTAAAAGACGGATTTTACACTAACACGCATGATTTTTATAAACCACAAGTGTGTAAACACTTGTGAAATGAAAAGATCCGACAAAATAACAGTTTTTGTAAAAGATGACGGGAAGTTGTAAAGATGGATTTTCTCTAAAAACGAGTTTTTTTTACAAGATCAAATTACCTTATATGAAGATCTACTAAATTTAAGGAGATTTACACCACAGTTTTGGGAAAACTACAAGTTCATGTAATTTTTGGCAAGTTACACATATGTTGATTTGTTGTTGTGCAGAAAAGTTGTTCTGATCAAATAAAGAAAATTGTTGAGTTGATTTGTTAAAGAAAATGATACGCTTGAAAGCGTGGCCACCTCCAGTTACAGAGGAAACTCTGGCGAAATTTTTCTAACAACCTAACACTTAGAACTATTTACACTACAAGTGTTAGAATTATTTTTGACATGTTTTCGAAATATGAATTTCGCCATGACTTTATTTATTAAATATTCGGAGGTGGGATTTTCACAAAATTTAACGTGATAAATATATATTTTTCACACACTGTTTATGATTATTTTGTGAAGATACATAAATATTATTTTTAAAGTAAAAATAATATTTACGAACGTTAACGAATCCAAAATAATACGAACGCTTTCACCATAAATATATAAGTTACACCGGTAAGCATATTACCACTCGATTGTTAAAACGTAACTTACGCACTTACGGAAATATTTATGAACGCGTATTTTAACAACGTATTATTGGAGAAAAATTATGTGAAATGAAAATATAATATTTTTGAGAAAAATACTTATATTTTGGAATTGGAAATATATATGTATATTAAGTGAGACTTAATGATATAATTTGAACGCACATGTATTGAATCCCCCATCCTTGGGAAGGAGATTAACTACCAAGTATATACAGAATGTAAACACGAAATAGTTGCCTAACTATTTCCCAAAAACTTAAACCATGAAGCTAAGGCACGGCCGTCCGTCTAATAGAGTTAGCACGTGTAGGTCGTCATACAGCTGATTGATTTGGAGGCATACTTGGTAGAGACGCACCACTGTGAGTTCATGTCCCCCTTTTCTCTAACTGTTTTCAGTTTTCTTAACTGCGGGGGTGAAATACATGTTACTATGGTTACGAGTACTTTTTACATGGTATGGTTAGCGTAAGGAGGTTTACTACTTAGATCATGTGAGTGGGTAGGCGCAACTTGAGGCCATTAATCCTCATTGTAGGACCGAGGGACAGTAGCGGTAGATCTATCTGGGTGTAGCGAGCCCAACCCCTGAGCCCGCATAATGGACCAGGCGGTGACTTTGTGCCCCAACGTGAAATACGCTAGGTTTGAGTCTTCCTACTTGCACTTCACACATATCATTGGCTTTGCAACCCAATGGTGATCTCTTTTTCCTTATTTGCTACATACCAGGAATTTTCATACGAACAGACATCTTTACAAAGGTTTTACTTACTCACTTACACATGAACTCGCTCAACATTATTGTTGATTTTTCAACTTACATGTATTTCAGGAAATTAACGGATCTGGCACGGTATGGCACATTTTCCCGCTGCACTAGTTACGAGATCATCCGGGTTTGGGGAATGTGACTCTTTCCTGGACAAGTCACAGTCCTTAAACTGTGTTTACGTCATGTTGATGTTTATGTTTGTTGAACAATGTCATTAGGAGGTGTTTCCGTTAAGACAATGTTGTTGTAATTGGTTTTCAAAACTTAATCTATGGATGATCTTGCATGGTTTTATTTCATATAGCTTTGTTATGGTTAAGCTATGGTATTAAGAAGTCGCACCAAAATTAACCACGCTTCCGCAAAGCCAAGGTGTGACATCCGATCGGACGGCATTCCGTTCCAACTGCCTTGATCCTCTTGACACTTGATTGTTTTGAAAGTTTGTGGTTTTGATCGAGACGATGTGATAACGTGCCAAACAATAGAACTCCATTACGAACCAAAGTCATCCGATTGAACCGTAATCACCCTGGTCCGATCAGTTAACTATCCGTAATGGTTGTTCATGCTTGACTCGAAATCGGTTGTCTCTTTAGACAGAATCAGATTTAGAACCAACACTTCACTTAGAATGAGTAGAAGATCGGAACGAGCTCTGATTCCATCGGTTTTGAGTGCATTGAGTGTAAAAGAGTTGAAAGAAAGTTGAAAAAGTTTCTTTCAATCCTTTTATCATTGAAGTGTCTAGATCTATGCGAAATCGTAGTGGAATTATGTGGAAATCCTTCAGATCTGAGTTATTCTTGGTGGAATGAGGCAAACATTTGAAGTTCATAAGAATTCCATGATGACCTCACCCTAGAACACCGCAAATCCATTGATTTCATGGTTAAAAGTTAAGATTCAAAGGTGAAAAAGACGAATAAGTGTGTGTGGATCAAGAAGTACAAGATTTGAGTTGTAAACTTACAAGAATCGCGAGGAATCGAGAGGAAAAGCCCCAAAAGCGTGCTGGTCGAGTGAGAGCTGTCACATCACTGTTCAAGTGATGTGACAAGTGCTATTTATAGGTGAAGTGGAGTGAAGGGGAAGAAGTGCAACGGATCGGGTGGCTGTCCGATCGGGTGGCTGTCCGATTGGGTGGCTGTCCGATCGGGTGGCCACCCGATCGAGTGGTCACTCGATCGGTGGTCTCCGGCGAATGGCGTTTCGATGTTTCGTTTTGTTCGTTAAGCGTCGCAATTGTTTGGTTACGCATTTTCATACCCATATTCATATATTTATAATAATTAGTCACGTTGGGTCGTATATACATATCCATATTTCAAATCCTGCGATAATCGAGTTACGCATGCCTGCGAGTGCGTTTTCTTGAGTATCGAGTTGCACTGCGACACATAGTATCGAGTTGCACTGCGAAACATCACGGCTATCAAGGAGGGTAGAATTGGTCCTCACTTGACATCTTCGTGGTTGTCAGCAAGTGCAATGTGATGTGATAGCGATAAAGTATGCGTAATATGCGAAAATACTGCGAAATAGCAATGTATGCGATATAGCTACATTATGATCCGAATCTCTGGTGCTAGGCGTAACGAGTGTAACGAGTAGTAACAACGCACGAACGTGCGGGTTGTTACAACGGGCGACAAAAAATTTCTTTGTTCCCGCATCCTCCGTTTTGTACTTTTTATCCAAAGACTCCCATAATTCTTTGGAAGTCTTGATATTATAGTACACATTATACAAGGCATCCGAGAGACCGTTGAGTACATAGCCTCGACATATGAAATCCGAGTGCTTCCAAGCCTCTACCGCGCTCAGAGCCTGAGCGTTGGTCTCCCCTTCCGTAGGTTGGGGAGTGGTTTCTGTCAAGAACCTCGCAAGGTTCATGGTGGTCAAGTAGAAGAACATCTTCTGTTGCCACCTTTTGAAGTGGAGACCCGAGAACTTCTCGGGTCGTTCAACATGATTTGCCACTGTGGACGCTCCCACAGTGTTGGCAGGGGTTCCAACGACAACATTAGTGTTGCTGGTGTTCACATTTTCAGTCGACATTCTGAAAAGGTTCCAAAGAAACAAATTAATAATTCTGTTTAGAAATAATAAATGTGCTGATTTATTACTGTCCCAAACTAAACAGAAGCAAGAGTTTTTTGAAACCACTGCGCAGCTTCTAAGTCCAACTTTGAAGACTACAACAATAGGTTTTTAGAACTCAGCTAAAGAAAGGAGTAGAAGCAGAGTCTGTTTTGATAAAGTCGCTACTTTGAATCAAAACAGGAAGAAAAATCTGTTTTTTTTTTTAAAACACAACTGTATGAATTCAAAACTGGTTCAAATTCACAGCAGAATATGTTTGTGATTCTGCACGAATGGTGTTTTAAAAAATTTGTTTTAAGATTGTAGGAATCCGTTCGTGCAAAATTAAATAAAATTCTTTATTAACTTGAATTACAAACAATAACAGAATGATACTGAAAAATAAATTACAATTACAACTGAAAAGAAGAAAATAAGAACAGAATTAAAACATGAAAAACTGTTATTGGCTGAGGATCGTGTTAGACACGGGTCCCTTAAAATAAATTCCGTGTCTTCCAGGAGAACACGTTTGTTTCCAGGATACAATAGCCCGAAGCAGTTGCACTGCCGGTCTTGACTGCAACCCGAAAGTGTACCTCAAACACTTGAAGAAGAAGATGAAGATTCAGAGAAGATTGTATATTTGCTGTGTAATTCGGTGTGTTTAATTCTGCAGCTGGAACTTCCTATTTATACTGCAGGTCCAAGTCGAAACTGAAAACGAATTTAATAAGAGAATTAAACTGCATTAAACGTCTTCAATGCACCTTAATTCGCCATTTAATTCTCAGTCAAACGCATTGACTCGTCAGTTTCAACTGCTGAAATGTAACTGCACTGGCATTAACTGCTGCTGAAAGCTTCTGCGCGCGCGCACGCCCCTGCGCGCATACGCCATTTTGGCTCACTGCCATGTGCGCTTGCGCCACGTCACCTGTAAGCCTCTATGAGCACGCCACACAGTCGCGCCGTTTTGGCTCACTTTGGTGCGCCGCGCACGTCACCTCAGTGCCCATGCTCCATGCGCGCCATGTGTACTCGCGCGCGTACGCGCATGACTACCACGTCAGTCATGCGCCACTGCGCGCGAAGTGCAAAGTGCGCCATCAAAGCGCCACACTGCGCCTCATCGCCCACGCCACGCGCGTGTGCGAGTTAGGGTGCCCCGCACCCTTCGCGAGTACACTTAGTGAGTGCCTCCATGAAACAATAAGGATGGAGAGTTTCCACTTAAATACCCCTTTAAGTTTCATCTCTCCTCCTATGTGGGATAAGGTGCCACTTTCCCACTTTTTTCAGCATTCAAGTTTCAAACATCAAACTTTGAGCATCGATATCTCATTCATCTTAGCTCCGTTTTGGACGTGGTTTAGTTCGTTGCGAAGCTCTTCTAACATAGAACACAAACCCATAAATAAATATATAAAACCTGCTCATTTTATTATATTTATTTCTAGTCCAAAATAGGAAAACATCATTTTCCTATATTTGTGAAAAGTGCTATTTCCACAAATTTCCAACATTGATCTCTTAACAAGCAAAGAAACAACAACAAAGATGGTTTTACTGGGTGATCTTTCAGAGACATTTAATCGAACAAGATGTGTGCGCACAGTAAAGACCCACTTTTCCTGGAGTTGAGTAGTAAAAAAAACTACTGGTGAAGTAATACAAGATTTGCATCGCTTTTGTATTTGTATATTGTTCGTTAAGTTTCAAATGAATCTTTACTGGTTTCCATCCAACTCTCTGTTTTCACTCAGAAATAATGAAAAAAAAAAAATACACTCTGTAATAAAGAACTATGCAAAGTAAACTTCAGGATGAACAATTAATAAATACAAATTGGAACATTTCTTTCTGAATCCTCAAACAGATCTTTGTGAAGGTGTGGTGGCCTAGGGGCGGTGGAGACGGTGGTTTAGGGTGTAGGGAGTGGTTAGACACTTGAAAGTGCTAAACTTCCAAATCAACCAATCAGGGTGTGTCATGTCATTCAACCTTAAGAGTTTAAACTATGTTGAAAAATGTTGGCAATGGTTAGACACTTCATGAATTGGTAAACTATTTTTTATATTTTATATTTTTTTTAATTTAAGATAAAATGAATAAAACATCAAACTTTTATAAACAAAAAAAAAACATTACATTAAAATCTAAGTTTAAAAAAACTAAAAATTACAAGGCCAACCATATTTTTTTGCGATCTCACATTTTCTAGCGAGTGTGATTTCCAATATCGAAGGGTGAACATTGTCGTGAGGCTGGTTAAACGTCTCCAAGTCCTTGTCGAACATAGTTTGTCGCAACGCCTCTCATTGCCCATCTGCCAACGTCATGTATTTTTCTTCTCGTAAACATTTAATATTCATCAACTCTTTCTTGCCTTTGAACCGGACCCTACATTTTGTTTCTTGCCTTCACCTTTGTTTGAGCCTTCCATTTGTTTGAAAAGATTTCAAAAAGGGAAAATGTCACAGAATAGTAACGCAGTTTTAAAAGTGTTCTAATTAGATCACTCGTATCGTTTTTGTCCCAATTAGATAACTTAACATTCAAATCAAGTCATGTTTTTTTTTTCTACGTGTCAAGAAAAAAATGAAGCATAAGATGTTGGGGTCGGATTATTTTAGAAGATAAAATTATATTTATTAAAAATAAAAACACTTTAATTACATTAAAATTTTAAAAAACAAGTTACAATCCACGTAATCACCCGAAGTTAGCATCAAATAAAATGGGAAAATGAAACAAAAATCCACATCACCATGGTTACTTATGAAATGGATGAAAAAACCATTAATTTTAATGAAAAATGAATGTTGAATGACCTGATTGAAACATTTTTGAAACTTGATTGACCTAATTCGAACACTTTTAAAACTTGGTTACTATTCTACAAAGTTACCTCTTTGAAAAATTGAGTGAAAATTGCAGTGAATATGGAGGTTGGGTTTGTTTGGTGAAAATGAAAGTGAATTTGTTTTTATTTAAAAAGTTGAAAATTATTTTTTTTGGCTATAAAGTCGTTGAAGATGCACAAAAATCGAGCGCAAAGCTTCACCGTTCATCAAACTTCACCGCGCGGCAAAGGGGGTTGGCGGCGGTGTTCCCGAGCGGCAAACCAAGTTTACCTCACCCCTTTGCCGCCCACACCGTACACCCTTAATTAGCTGAGATTGTTTTTTTTTCCAGAAATTTATGCATTCGAGTGGTCGACGAAAAGAACAGAAATTAGGTTAAGATTAGCGACTCAACGAAATGGAAGAACTAGTGTGACTCTGATTGAAGGATCCGTTGAGATATTTCAAGAAATTGGATTGGGGGTTTTCTTTCACTTTTTTGTCCATTGTATATGAAGATTTGAATTGCGTTTGTGGTTTTGGTTTTCTACCATTTGCAAACCTATGGCCAAACTAAGGTCAAGAACATAACCTTGAAAAGTTGTCTTCGTTGTTTCACTCGTGACGAACCCAAGTGATGGAATCAAGTTTGGGGTTTGTTTGAATCCGGATTCGGGTTTGTTTGGCAGCGTGGAATCAAGTGGGTGGTGGTGGTGGTAGGGGCAGGTGGTGGTGATGGGCGATGAGGGTAGTGGTGTTGGTCATGATGTTATAGAGAGAGAGAAAGTTGAGATGGATAGGGGGATTATTTAATTTACTCTATCATTAATAACTATTTATTTTAGTATTTATGATAAAATGACCAAAATACCCTTATGTAGTGTCTATTGGGTCAGATTTAACCATAAAAAATAATTGAGTTAGGGTTAAATGACGTAATGTGCAAGAGTTTGCAAACATCGAGTACCCTTTTTGAAGACAAATGACACATTTTGCAATCTGGTATTAACATAAAGGACGAGTTTTGTAATTTACTCATTTATGTATATACAACCGATTTAAATTATTTAATTATACAATTTACAAAACAATAAAATCATCGATGACAATGAAGCTTCCTTGCATGAGAACAACTCCTAACTAATGTTTAATACCAATTAATATTCTACATTAAGCGAAAGAAGACTATAAACCGTACCAAACATGTGTTGTGCAATATGTTTTACATTATATAATATATAATATTTACGTGTGGTTCAAATAACCTTGGCTAAAACAAGTTGATCCAAATGAAACAATTAAAAAGTCATATAAAAATTGTCTTCTTATAGTCAAATACTATATACTATACACACATATGTTTAAAAACAATTCTTTAAGTCAAAAGTCAAATCCTTGAAACGGTTTACACTAAGCAACCACCTAACACCACTTTGGAAATCATTATATAAACCCTCAAGCTCACACATATGTTGATTACTTGATTTACATGCTAAAGAGATGAAGCCATTAAGCATTCTATGTGTGTTCTTAGCAGTGTTTATTCTGGTGTACGCTAACTCCATTGAAGCTAGTCGAGTTTTGCATGTAAAGTATGGACGTCTGGTCGACCTAAAGAGTGTAAACAAGCTTGTTTTACAGGCACTTCCTAAGGGACAAGTTTCGCCATCAGGACCATCCGGATGCACTTATATACCCGGAAGTGGTGGACCGCCTTGTCCGTAATGAAGGTGATGTCTAGGTTACTATTTGAACTTATATACCGGAAGTGGTGGACCGCCTTGTCCGTAATGAAGGTGATGCCTAGGTTACTATTTTTGTGTCATGGGAAAAGATTTGATGATACCTCAAATTATGTTATTCATTATTCTAGTTTTTTATTCTTTTATTGAACCAACTATATTTTGTTGGTATTTGATGGAGAAGTTACATATGTACAAATATTTTTATGTCTTTTGTCATGGATCCAATCCCCATCCATGACATATATATACTTGTAATAAGACTTTGTTTATTAATTATATGATTTATGTTTTTTTAATTATTTGTTGGTATTTGGTGGAAGCAAATGTATGCATGTGTATATTCCATTCCATTCAAAAGTCAAAACTAGATGGAAGTGTGAGATTGTTAAAATGCGATATTTTACAAGTTAAATCCTAAAAAAAACATAATATTATTCGTTTTCTTGTTGATTATTTTAAAAAGTTAAAATAATCACGAATGGTCATATATTGTCAAACATAGTAATACTTGGTTAGACACAAATCGTTAAGAAATAATGCGATATATTAAAGATCATCATGGCCCATTAAGAGACAAAACTCTCAAAACCAAATATGTATATTTAGGCCATTCATGCTCCATTAAAGATCTATAATCACTCTTAAAGCTAACTTGATTGATTAAGACATGTATTATCCTTTATGGCTCGTAAAACCCTAGCATGACCTATTATACCTCAACATAATCCATTAAGACATAATATGTCCTACCAAAGGCTATCATGGCCCATTATAGAGCTATCATGACATGACTATTGAAACTAAGTATCACTCAATAAGACATGCATGACCTATTGTTACTCATCAAATAAGTATAACCCATAATATGAGTAATTACAGTCCAATCTAACCACTTAAGGTCTAATATTGCTCACTATAACCTTATATGATGTGTGATGATCCACTATGACCTATTAAGGCTCTCGTACCCCATTAAAAGTCCCAATATACGCCACCATATTAGCTTTGGTTAAATCTTAGACCCATTATGGTTCGTTAAGAAATATGTGTATTATTAAGGCTTATTACACATCGTAAAAACACGGAACTAATCTGAAGATTAATTTGGGATTGTGCGTCGACAAATAAGGTTAATCTTCTTTATCTCGTCCAAGTTGTGATGGTGGTTTTCCTTCAAAACACTAAACACCTCATTACGCTCGTTAAGAGGAGGGGAATAGGGGGGTTCTCTTCTTAACCACTCTCCTATGTGAGAATAAGTATGTGTATTGAGGATTAAGTATGTAATTAGGAGTAAGAGAGTAAGGAAGTGGATCCTTAAACCTGTAGATGAAGGTTCCTATTTATAGACGGAGTGGTGTGGAAGGAGATGGGCTGATGGGTCTTGGGCCTTGTCGTCGGCAACAAGGAATATCCGTTTTGTCTCCTCTGCCACGACCGTTGGTGCTTCTGGGCGAGAGGAGAGCTGATGCGCGTTGGTTGGATCCACGTGGCCTGACCGTTGTCCTTGTTGTCTGCTCTGTCATCAGCGGTCAAGTGGAGATCATGGTGCAGTTGTCGGCGTACGCTGATTGGTGGCACGTAAGCGTCCTTGTGTACCTTCATGTCTCCTGTACGATTGTAAATCGTGGAGCATGGTCGGATATAACTTGTTGGACGCTCATTGGTCCGTTGTTCTGCCACTTGTACCTTTAATACTTGTCCTTGGATCACATGCGGTTCTGTTTCTTGCGCGACCATCTGGAGTGTCCGATGTGGCCAGCGCAAGGTCCAGGAAGTGAGGGTTTCTATCCAAGGAGCTAAGTGTGAAATTTGGGTTTGTGTTCGCCTTGACCCCGCGCACGACCTAGGTTGCCACTGTTCGGCCGGCGCGAGGTTGAGACAGCTACCAAATTAGTATGTTAAGGGTATGCTCTCACGCACGACCCGGTTGGTCGGCACATATTTGAGACCATACCCCTTCAGAGATACTAAGGCCCACCATTCCCCATTAGCTAAGACTAAGGGGAGTGGAGCATCCTTTTGATGGGGCGTCTTGCGACACGTGGCGCCACGTGGCGCCACGTCATATTAGAGGATTTTGACCAAAAAAGGGGGAGTGGGGCAACCTTGCTGGGTGGGGCGTCTTGCGACACGTGGATTGATTTATTTTGTCTTTTTTATGTAAAAGATATAAAAAAAGTCCTATTTTTTTATAAAAGTATTGATCAAAGTAAATAAAAACTAATACTTCAATAAAAAAATTACTTCAATAAAATAAAAAATACATCAACTAAAAAAAAATACATCAACAAAAATAAAAAAATACAATCAACAAAGGTTATATTTTTCTCGAATTTCTTGCTTCATTTGTTCGGCTAAAGCGAGCTCGGCTCCAGTAAGGTTTGTCGTGTCGGATGTTAATATTTGCAAATCAAGTGCTTTTTGACGACTTTCTTTCGGCTTTAGCTTTCGGTCCCCGTGTTCTTTTTTTAAGTTGATCCATTGTTGGCTCGTTTGCAACAAGCCGTCTAACTTATTGGTCACTTTTTCGAACGTTTCGGTGTAGTCGATTCGTACACCGCTAGAAGACGGTTGGGCGGCTTTTTTGGCCCTATCTCGGCCAACCGGCCGTTGTGGTGGTTGAAACGCATCGGCCTCTTCATGTGGCTCTTCGAAATCTTCCTCAATGTCGTTGAGGTTTATTTGATACCGAGCGTCCGACCCGGTACTTTGATGGTCGTTTGAGGATGAGGTTTTTGACCGCTTAGCCGACGGTTGGCCACGAGTTTTAAATGGATCGAAGGCGATGACTATGTGAAATTTCGAACTCTTTCTTAAAAATTGCCAAATAGCAAGATAAGGAAACGCCTTCTTGTGTTCGGCTCGGGATTCATTTTGGGCGTTTGCTTGGAGCATCGCATCGTCGGAACCACTTTGGCGCACACGCGAGTTACTTAGGCGAGTGTATATTTGGTTGAAACTTTGAATCAAAGGACGCATTTTACGCCACTTCGCGCCGATACCATCGGGATCACGGTATCCATCTTCTTGATCTTCCAACTTGAGGAAAACGTTCTAAATACGAGACCAATATGTTTTTTCCTTTTGATAATTACTACATCTCGGGTCTTCGGTTATTTCTAGCCAAGCCTTGGACAAGCTCATTTCCTCGTGGGAAGTCCATGGTATCGGTTTGGTTTTCAAGCGTTCTTCACCCGGTGTTTTCCTCTTGTGTGAACGTTTCTTTTTTTGAGGTTCAACATCATTTTGACCGACATCGAACTGGGTCTCCGGAACTTCTTCGTCATCTAAATCAACCACTAGATGGAATACAAACAAAGTTAAAAAAAAACATATTCTTTACAAAAAATATCTAAAAAATTTATACCATTTTGTTGTCTCGATCCTCCAACGTTTTGAAAACCACCGGGTTGTTGTGTGTTCCAAGTGGTGAACCCCATATTTTGCGGTATCGTCGTATTGTTGTAGTATACTTGCGGTGTAGGGCTAGCAACGTGCATATTATTGAAATAGGCGTAAAAAGCGGGGTTATTTAAAACGTTTGGGTCCGCCATATCGGGTTGTGGATTGGAAGATTGTGTATTTTGGTTGAAAGGAGGGATGTTGTGGGGATATATTTTGATGAGTTGATAGAAGATTGGTATAAATTTTGATGAGTTGAGAGAAGATTGTGGTAAAAATGTGTTTGATATGTGGTATTATTTATAAAGGTGGGATGTATTTAAAAAAAAAAACTTGGGCCAAACTATCCGTTGCCAACGGATATATGCATGGGAAATGAAAAAGTTGGGGCGATCTGCTGGAGACGGGCTGGAGGGGGACGCCACCCAAGACGCCAAGGGGGGCGGTGTTCCAGGCAACTCCGGGCGACTCGGGTGGGGGAGTCGCCCCACTCCCTTCAGTCTAATCAAAGCCACTTTCGGTCAATAGTGTTCAATTTGTTTGTAATCCATTGCTAATAAATTCATCGTTGATCGGTTATTGAAAGATCTGTTAGTTAAACTTTTAGACACGCCATGGAAAAAGTGTAACGTACAATTAGGTTTATCGTACACTCGTACGATATTGTGAAATCGCATGTTATAAAAAAACATGTTGGAAATCGCATGTTGGTATTTTTGATAAAATCGCATGTTGGTTTTTTTATAGCAATTTCGCATGTTGGTAAATATGATGAAATCGCATGTTGGTATATAAATCAATTTCGCATGTTGGTTTTTCAGCACAAATCGCATGTTCAAGAGTGAATTCGCACCAGATCGTACGACTGAGATGATCGCGTACATATTGTACGATAAGAGTCATTGTATTGTACGTTAACCTAACCCTATATATATATAGGTTAGGATCGTGTGAGAAACACTAGACTAATTGAGAAACTTTCTGGACCACACATTTTCCCTAATCTTTTCGTAATATACACATACGTATTGTTTAAAATTGACTATATACATATGTGTATATTACGAAAAGCTTAGAGAAATGTATGGTCCAGAATGCTTCTCAAGTTTCTTATATATATTAAAAAGAGACATAATCATTTGCGCTCTCATCAATTTATTCTTCGGTATTTTTTTTAGCTTATAGAAGATAGTAAGCTAACCTTTAAAACAAGTTGATGTCACATTTGAGTAAATGCAATTCCGTCCATTCACACACATATATTACTGACTCGTTGATATCATACAATCGGCTTGCAAACCTAAGTTAAATCTCTTGCAAAACTAAACTTATCCTTAAGCTATGACATTTAAAAGGAGGTTGCTTAAGGTCCACGGAACCATCATCCATGTACATGCCTTGAAGCTTCATTATCATGAATTCCTACCAATTTTCTTCATGTATAGTAAAGTTTGGCAATTAAATAATCCAAGTAAGACCAAAACTCCTCAAAGAAGTCAAGAGCCCAAATCCATTGCTGACATTGCACTTGTTTTTACTTGTGTAACGGAACAAAATACCAAAACAATGATTCAAAAAACCACCCCATATAGAAAATTCATATCCCATTATGCATTTTTATGTGAGTCGGTTATACATATTATAAAAAGTGGGTTCGGGTGAAGGAGAGAGAAAATATTATCTGTATATTTGGGGGAGACAATGTTCACCCCTATTAATTTTTAATATTTTTTTTGAAAGTGGTTGTGAGTGGATGAGATATAAAAGATAACCATAAAGGTATAAAAAATATTATTTAATTAATAAAAAAAAGAGAACATATAATGATTTTTAGCGTAATTATAAAAATGAAGATGGGGAAATGGTTGTGAATGCTCACACACATGGTTGCAGAAATCGGCCTAGGCGGCCGATTAATCGGCGCCTAGGCGCTAGGCGGTCATCTACTGTCTAATTTTGAGCTAGGCGGTCAATTAATAGGTCATGGTAAAAAATCGGTCAAAATCGGTCCTAGGCGGTCAAAAATCGGATTAATCGGACAATATTAGTCGGTCAAAATCGATCAAAATCGGTCCTAGGCGGTCAAAATTGGTCAAAATCGGTCAAAATCGAACCATACTATCTGAAACTTTAAGTATTTATGTGAATTTTGAAGTATTATTTTTATATTATTGGGTATATATATATAATTTTGAAAAAATACATATAAAAATCCCATTCCGATTAATCCCTAGGCTGTACCTCACCGCCCGACTAGCGCCTAGCGCCTTCTACAGCATTGCTCACACATGTAAAAGTAGTTCTCTATGAGGTATTGTTATTTCTTTTAACCATGAGATCGCGTTATAAAAAAACTCAGCCTTCCATTTCCATTATGTCTGCTTGCGATTCGCCCTAGGTTCTTCGATCAAGTTTTTAATGACTTTCTAGTCAGACCGTTCCTGCGTTTCGGATATGAAGTTTCATTTGAAGCTTTAGAAAAAGGTGCGCCTGTCAATTCCCTGCAAACAAAACGATATCATATATTGTGAGGACATGTATACTTTCTTATGATAGAAAACTACTGAAAACAAAATTTAAAGCTGACATGTGATGTTTGTACCTTGGATGATATATTATAAAGTGAGTAAATCTATGAAGACGATCAAACTAATTTTTTGTATTATTTTATTTTTTATCATTTTGAAACATAGAACGTGATTATAAGACGAGAAAAGTATGTTATGCTATTATATTCATCAAATAACATTAGAATAAGTTTAGTGATCAACTAGCATCATATTATATTAATTTGCATGGCATGATACGTGTGAGTTTTCTTATCTCAATCCTTCGTAGTTTCTTTATTTACCTTATGCAAGTTACTTACCTATTTTGACCTTTTTTTGGTCAAAGTAGATAATGTTTGACATTCTAATGACTCAAGTAGGGTAATAATATAAACTAGCAGCAGTAGATCCCAAATTCAAAGAACCTGGGGCCGCCATAGATCAGTTGTTTCGTTGCTCAAGAAATTCACTAAGTGAAAGACTGTGAGCTGTGAAATCAGATGGTGCCAATTGAAGATCCAAAATCTGAAGGCCGGAGCCTGAGATCTGAATTAGGACCTTGAGAAGAGATCGAGGACATGAACCTGCAAAATAGGAAACCGTTAGGCTCGTCACAGAGATGGGAAGGCCCCTCTACGACCACCCTTCGACGTGAGGATAAGTATTTGATAGAGAGAGAAAGTAGAGAGAGAAAATAGGACGAAGGTTCAAGAAATCGTACTTTCGCTTGTACTTGGATGGGTATTTATACTAGTCAACCGGGATGACGTCATTCGTCTGGATGCACTTGTTTGGTGATCCGTCCTCGGTAGCTTAGGGAACAGAGGTCTTCGGAGTGTTCGTCCGGTTGTGTTTTGGTCCGTCTCTTTTGAGGAAGATCCGTCTCCGGCTATGTATCTTCAAAAGAGGTGGCAATGAGGACGGAGATGGTGGCGAATGTGTTGCAGGCTCAACAAGTTGAAGAAAGTGGACATGTTCGTAGATTGATTGCTTCTAGGTAAACATTATATTTTGACCCAAATCGATTATTATGTGCAATGTTATAGTCATCTTTGAAGATTAGTAACTTCAAAATTGTGATAATGAATCACAATAATAAATAGTTTGAAACTTCAGGACTAAAATTATTAAGAGTGAAGTTTTCTTTTGGTGTGAATGTACTAGTGTATTTCGGATGTATAGTATTTTAAACACAAGCTCAGCTCGAGGTCGCTTCAATATCACTTAAATGAGTCAAAGCTTGGGTCGAGCTCGGCCTGCCAATGTTTTCACTATTTTATATCGTATATATAAAAAAAACTAAATTGTTTTGGCTCGTTTAGGCTCGCGAGCTTAAGCGAGCCTTGTGTTTCAGGGTCGAGCTCAGCCTGCCAATATTATCATCATTATTGTTATCGTATCATATATAAAAAAAACTAAATTGTTTAGCCAAAACGAGCTTTGTGTTTCAGGGTCGAGCTTGGGTTCAATAACTAAATGAGCTCTATTTCAAGCTCGAGCTGGGCTCATGTTCGTTAAAGCTTGGTTCCTTCGAGCTTTTAACTGAGCCAATCACGAGTAGCTCTCGAGTCTCTGGGGTTGTCTACACCCCTAGGTATGCTATCTCATATTCATTACCATTGCACTATACTATCAAGTATCAACCCCATACCCATAGTAATTTCTATCTACCAAGCAAACACCTCAAACTTTTACAAATCCCAACAATATCCTTTTTGCTCGTTTGTAATGGACTAAAAGCAATTACCTGCTTCTAGTTAACCTTAATAATTCTTCTACTTTTACAATCCAAACTCAGGGCAAAAACCACAGTAGCATCTCGCTCAAGCCAGGTCCTGATTTGGGTTTGTCTCAAGGACAAGGGCTTTGTCGTAGGGCAAGCGGTGCTCAAGGCAGAGGCGAGCAAAGTGGCAAAACGTGAGAAAGCCTGCCTGGAGAATCAACATGTGTTTGTCCCGTTTGCGTTTGATACCTTTGGTGGTCTCGCTCCTGACGCTGTGCGACTTTTGAATCGGGTTCAAAAAGTCGTTAATAGTAATTCTTCGTCGCTAAAGGTTTCAAACTTTGTATTTAGTAGAATTGGTTTTTCTATTCAAAAGGGGGTGGCGGCGCAACTTGTTGCCCGACTACCTGTCATTGCTTTGTAATTGCCCTTTTTCGTGTGAAATGAAATTTGATTTCTAAAAAAAAAAAAAAAATTCCTTACCAAAGAAAAAAAAATTATTTATAAATCATTTTTGGTTACAGTTTTGTTTTTATGATCAGATTTTTGAAATCCTAAATAAATATTGTTGGTATATGAATCATTTTTGGTTACAGTTTTGTTTTTATGATCAGATTTTTGAAATCCTAAATAAATATTGTTGGTATATGGCCATTTAGAAAAGAAAGTTGAGGTTTGTTTATGTTTTTAAAAGTCAAGTTTTTTACCATTGTTTGTAGTAATAGGTTTCGAGAGTACTATTGATACAACACACTTCTATATAGCAAAGCAAAGACGGATGATTCTTATGGTTTACTTGTTTTCCATGTTTGGTACCCAAGACGAGATGCCCCTATTTCAAATGGGCCTCGTCGACAGGATACTTATAAGGAAAATGAAGAGACTCAAGAGAGTGAGCGTGAGGACTAATTTATAATTTATAATTTATTTATTTAAAAAAGTAACGTAATGTTTCTATGTTTGAAAATATTCAGATTTGTACTGATCATGTGATTCTGATCTATCTATGGATTAATATTTAAAACCGTATGAAATGTACAAGGAATCTAAAATTATTCAACAGACATTTTTGCCCCTTATCTTCGTGCACTTATATTTTGGTCCGTGATTTCTGAGGTCCCAATATGGAGCTAAAAGCATGTGTCTTATTCTTACTACTTTTACTATCAACTAAACCTGTTAAAACATGTGATTTTCCGGCTGTTTTCAACTTCGGCGACTCAAACTCCGATACCGGTGGCCTGGCTGCCGCGTTCGGGCAGGTTCCTCCGCCCAATGGTGAGACGTTTTTTCATCGTTCGGCTGGTAGGTACTCCGATGGCCGTCTTCTCATCGACTTTATGGGTATGCAATTATTATATCCTACTCCATAAAGTGTTTTGACTTTTGGAATTCAAATAACGAACAACATCCGATTGATTTACAGTGCAAAGTTTGGGCTTACCTTACCTTAGTGCATTCCTAGATGCTTTGGGCTCCAACTTTACCCATGGAGCCAACTTTGCGACCGGCGGTTCAACCATTAGACCCCCAAATAGGACTCGTCATCAAAGTGGTTTGAGCCCCATTTCCTTAAATGTTCAATCATATCAATTCAATGATTTTCATGTCAGGACTCGCCAAGGTAACAACACCTCATGACCTCATACATTTGTTTGTTTTCTTTTATCATTGCGAATTTATGGTGAATCGGGTGACTCTTCATCTAACATGTAAATCTTGAAACAGTCCAAGGTATCTTTAAACAGTTAGTTCCAAAACCCGAAGCTTTTACGCGTGGTTTATACACGTTTGATATTGGGCAAAATGATTTGACGGGTGGTTTGTTCCCAAACTTGACTGTCGATCAAGTGAAAGCATCCGTTCCTGATATCCTAGGTCAATTCAAAACCGTTGTTAAGGTTAGTATTCTATTCTTAATGATTTTTACTTCTATGTGAGAAAACAAGCTCTTATACAAGTACGAGGTGCGTTTGTTATATACTTATATATTTCAGATTTGTGTCTCAATAGGATGTATATGACAAAGGAGGGAGATTCTTTTGGATACACAATACCGGCCCGATTGGTTGTTTACCATATGTATTGGAATATCTACAAATCAATGAAGGACAAATGGACAAGAATGGATGTGCTAATCCCATTAACGAACTCGCTCAATTCTTTAATCGTAAGTTAAAGGATCTTGTGAACCAACTACGCGAAGAACTTCCTGAGGCTTTCATCACCTATGTCGATATCTATAAAGCGAGATACGCGCTCATTAGTCAAGCACACAAGCATGGTAAATGTACTTATGTATAGCAAAAAAGTATTTCGTGTTTTAGTTAGAGATGTGAATCGTGTCATGTTGAATCATTAAACCCCGACTTTGCTTATTTGGAGGTTTTCCCATAAATTAAATAGGTTGAACAAGTCAATCTTAAGATGGTAGGATATAACAACAAAAACCTGATTTTTTTCGTATCGTGTTTGGGTCATATAAGAAATTATTACCGATAGTTTTAACGGTTGTACATTTATTGCAATGTAGGATTTGAGCATCCTCTTAAAGCTTGTTGTGGCTACGGAGGAAAGTACAACATACATGTTGGATGTGGAGGAAAAGTAAATGACAATGGAAAAGAAATCATTGTGGGATCTTGTAAAGATCCTTCGGTTAAGATCATATGGGACGGAATACATTACACCGAAGCAGCGAATAAATGGGTTTTTTCTCATATTGTAAACGGGTCATATTCTGACCCGTCGATCCCATTACTCTTGGCTTGTCAGAGAAAACGAGACTAATCGTTTTGCTCAAACACAATTCTATACTAAGTTTTTATTATTATTATTATTGGCTAAAATATGTGCCTTTTTAGTTTTCATTGAACTTTATTAACGGACTTGAGATTTGGGCTTAAGTTGTGATAGCAGATTACTATCTTGGGTTTTCAAACGGACTTGTCTTTCAAACAATCTTAAGACTAAGTCCTGATAACATTAATCGGACTTATATTTGGGCTTTCAGATGGACTTGATAAAGGAATTTGTGTTTGGGCTTTTTAGTGGACTTATTCAAAACGGACTTGTGGAAGACTGGAAGTCCGTTCAGATATCAGGCCTTTTTTTTGTAAGCCCATAATAACGGATTTGTTTAAGATTTTTTTGTTAACAGTTTAATATTAAAAAAAGAGTAAATTGCTAAAATCATCCCTCACGTTTATTCACATTTGCTAGATCCATCCAAAAAATGTTTTTTTCTCATAGGAATCATTGAGGTTTCAAAAAAGTTGCTAAATCCATCCAAAATGACTAATACTCTAAGTTGATATAGGGGTAATTTAGTCATTCTTTTAATTTATTTAATTTACCATTTTTTAACAGGTTATTACATCCGAATGGGTCGGTTTGGCTTGTATTTTAACAAGAAAAATAAGGTAAAAAGAGAACAAGTCAGATCGGTTGTTTTTTAGATTTCCGGCTGTGGTCTTTACGTACATTGGAACGCAGCCGTTGCCCCAGTAGCCGGCTGGTAGCTGTTACTTTACTACCCTTCTTATGTTCACTGCGTACGCAAATTTCACCTCCTCGTCTCTTGGAATTTTGGATGCTTCAATCCTGCCAAAATGAAAGTAAATTATAAGTATTATATACTAATATGATTATAAACATCATTAGATCACAAATAAACAGTGTCTTTTTTTGACATATTCTGATTTTAATATTTTAGGGACTTCCGTTAGATCAATTGAAGTATTTAACCACTAGTTAAATTTCAACCACTATTCTCACAACCGGAGTAGCCTTTCGGATTGGAACCATCCACACAACTGGTCTGGTTGACTGCTTTCATATCAGCTGACCTCATATATGGCTGTAACTTCTTGCTGCAGTGAAACCCATAACAATTTGTGCAGAATTACATAAACAAACATAACAATTTGTGCAGAATTACGGCTAGAAACTCTATACCATAATAATTGAACAAAAACTGCATCAACAAACATAAAAATTCTTCAAAGGATTAAACAAAGTACAGAAACAATAATTCTAAAGACAGCCGATCTGACTTGTTCTCTTTTTACCTTATTTTTCTTGTTAAAATACAAGCCAAACTGACCCATTCGGATGTAATAACCTGTTAAAAATGGGTAAATTAAATAAATTAAAAGAATGACTAAATTACCCCTCTATCAACTTAGAGTATTAGTCATTTTGGATGTATTTAGCAATTTTTTTGAAACCTTAGTGGTTACTATGAGAAAAAAACATTTTTGGATGGATCTAGCAAATGTGAATAAACGTCAGGGATGATTTTAGCAATTTACTCTAAAAAAAAACATTCTCTAGTTTACTTTTTTTTTTTTTTTTTTTTTTTTTTGAACGGCCATTCTCTAGTTTACTTTTATGTTGAAATAATAATAATACTAATAATAATAATAATAATAATAATAATAATAATAATAATAATAATAATAATAATAATAATCTATACTATATAATAAAAGAAATCACTTTAGGGACACTTGTCATTATTCTAGACCATCCTTAATTATAAATAATAATTATTTAATTTAAATTATTAAATATTAATTGCATTAATATAATAAATCTTATATACAAAAATAATATCGGATAACATTATCATCCTTAATTATAGATAATAATTATTTAATTTAAATTATTAAATATTAATTGCATTAATATAAATCTTATATACAAAAATAACTAGTATTAAGCACCCCCCGCGTTGCGGCGGGGGCGAGCACTAATGCCACACTACTGTCAGCGACCACCGAGACTGAAATTGCGGTGTTAATACGAAGAAATTAAACCGAAACGTAAAACACAGAATAAAATAACTAAGTTGATCTAGGACTCGCGCGTTACGATGAACCCGCGTCTTTTTTTTCCCGTTTGACAGGTTCATCGTAATCTATATATAATATATATCAATACCACTATACAAACCATAATGCATACATTACAACAACCATTGCATCAATATGTTGCAAATTATATTTATACAAGATTTTGGCTAAATTAATTAGATTATTATAAATAATAATAATTTACAAATAAAACAACACAACTTTGAATAGATCAAACCGATTGAATATGGTAAGATAATGAAACCATTATTTGATTAGGGTACAACTACTTAAGCACAATTTACAGCCATACATGCATACAAAACAGATTGAATTTGGTAAGGTAATGAAACCATTATTTGACTAAGGTACAACCACTTAAGCACAACTTACAACCAGTATTTGATTAAGGTACAACCACTTAAGCACAACTTACAACAAATATTTGTTTAAGGTACAACCATTTAAGCACAACTTACAACCAAACACTTAAGTACAACTTACAACAAATATTTGCTTAAGATACAACTATTTAAGCTCAACTTACAACCAAGTATGCATACAAATATTTCAAATAAATAGTATATAAATTTATAGTGTATAAAACTAACTTTTTTTTTGGAAAACCCCCTAAGCTCTTAGTACAAGAACTATATGCCAAAAGGTGTTCCTAATTTATAATTCATAATATTATATGACACGTGTAAATTCTCAAGCTTTAAACAAGATTTAGTGTGTATATAGGGGCGCAAACGAGCCAAGCTAAGCCCAAGCTTTACTAGGTTTGAGCTCGAACTCGTTCAACTTATGAAAGCTCGAGCTCGGCTCGATTCGAGCTTTGTTCCTAAAGCTCGAACTTGACTCAAAGGTAGTTTTTCAAGCTTAAGCTTAGCTTAGGTTCAGCCAGGGGCGGATCTACCATAGAGGTAGGGGTAACCGGGGTTACCCCTTGGTCGGAAAAAATTTGGAAAAATTAGTGTAAATTTTGGAAAAATTTGACGTTTTTTCGATTTTGTTATGGCTTATTTATATAAGGTTACCCCTTGGTCGGAATCCTAGATCCGAAGGTTACCCCTTGGTCGGAATCCTAGATCCGCCACTGGGTTCAGCTCGTTTAATATTGATTAATAAATTTATATAAACTAGGGTTAAGACCCGCTCGCTTTGCGACGCGGGTATATCGTAAACATTGAATGAATTAGTCCAAACGTTATATGATTCATTAACCATATGAAAACACACATTTCGACGTATCCAGTTGAACTCAGTGTAACCTGTATAAGCATTGTGTTTGGATCAAATGTAAAGTAAATGGAATTCATATCGAACAATCATAACGTATTATATGTGACCCAACTTATACAAAGAAAACGTAACGGGTATGAAGGAAAATATGCACATGTAATCGAAAGGGATTAATTAGAGCTTTCGAAAAAAGGGGAGAAAAAGAAACCATAGTTTGACTCCACTCGGTTCGAAACAAACTTTACGAAACATACATAAAATAAACACGAAAACATATTATATTTGACCTGAATCATTTCCCAAAAAAGTTTACGTCGAAACGTAGAACAACTTGAATTTATACGAAAACGTACATAGAAATATGCACGTAAAAATGGTTTCTTTAAACGAAAACGTATTATATTTGACCTGACTCGTCTATAAAAAAGGTTTACGTCGGAATGTAGAAGAAATCATACTTACACATACCCGCACATAAAATATGCATGTAAAAAATAGTTTTTAAGTAAAAAAAAGTATAGGGGTAAACTGAAACAAAAAATTAGTAAAAAATTTAATAGGTTAAAAACATTCGTAAAACAGTGCCAAGTAGCACCAATGCCAGAACCACATCGACTCTCAACATCGTAAAAATAAAATAGATAAAATGATAAAAATTACACTGAACGAAAAGAAGACAAAAATCGTTGAACCACGCACACCCGTTAGAGTGTCTTACTGTGAAGAAATTAACCAGAAACGTAAAACGTAGAAAATAATAACTTAGTCGATCTACCACCCGCCCGTTGTAGCGAACTTTTCAAAAGGGAAAAAATGGACGCGTTGCGACGAGTCTGTCAAATAAGAAAAAATATAGCAAAAACGTTGAACCTCACATGCACGCTACGACATGTTAACTCGCAAAATTTAGAACAAAACGTAAAACGAAAAACTTGCGAAAGATAAAAAGTATGGAGTACGAAAGTTGTAAATAATAAAGTGTTGTGTTAAATTATAAAAGATGGAAAACTTTGGGGTAAAACCGTAAAAGTAAAAAAATGAAAAGGGGTTAAAATGTAAAATGTGAAATGTTTGGGCTAAATGTGAAAAACCTAGTTTTTTTTAAACACTCCCAAAACACAAGGTACAAGTCATGATGCACATATAAGTTGCTTATTTATATATTGAATAATTATAATAATTGTTTTATCTATAACTTAGTTTTTTTTTTCATAATTTTATAAATGGTAAATATTATTAACTAGTTTTAAGTCCCCGCGTTGCGGGGCGGGGGCGTAAAATTGTGTTACCAGCGTTGCAGGGTGGGGGCATAAAACCGTGCTATCAGCGTTGTGAGGCTGGGTGTAAAACCGTACTAGGTAGCAACCGAACAACGATCAAAAGTTGGGAAAAACTTAAAACAAAAACAGGAATTTATAATACGAAGTGACTCATGTGACGTAAAAAGTAGACAAAGTCATAAGAGGGTAAAAAAACCTGATGGACTAAATGAGACCCTTAAACACTGTACTAATTAGCTTCTGAACGACGACGACGACATTTAGTAAAAAGCTAAAATTAAACAAATAAAAAAACTAAACTTGTTAAAAGAAAACTCTAAAGTTAACTATGAAAAAAAAACACAAAAAACAAAAAAAAATTACTATTCATTAGCATGATCAAAATTAATACATATATAGAGAATTAAATATATGTTTAGTATAATAGTTAAAATTTATATAAACAGTGGGCTCATTTAGGCTCGTGACCTGCCTCGAGCTAGATAAGCACAGCTCAGGCTCATTTACTAAGTGGGCTTGTTTTTAGGCTCGAGCTGGAGCTTTTTCCTGAGACGAGCTAGAGTAGCTCGGCTCGTTTGCACTCTGATCAAACAACTTGTTTGTTTACGTAATCAGTTGTTGGGTTAAACTGTTAAGTTCAAGTTGAGGTATCCGATCCCAATAGGGGTGTAAACGAGCCGAGCCAGCCTAGGCTCGAGCTCGGGCATAAGAATATAAAATAAAAATTGCCAAAAGGGTCAGCTTGAACTTATATAAATTTTAACTGGGGGGGGAGGGGGGGGGGGGGTTTCTTCATTTATAGATGGTCTCCCCTCTATGATTTTTGTTCAAGCAGCAATGTGGGACAAGCTTATATCTCAATCCTTCCTTTTCTTTTAGGTTATTGGGTGTGGAGGAGGGTAGTCCTTAAATGATGACCCGCCACATAGGCATCCACGTCAGCCGGTGTGGGGATGAACCTCAAATACATATATATATAGGGTGGGGTTCTAGAGTGAACACTAGTGTATTTGTGAACTGAGTGAACAAATCATGACCATTGATTTACATCATCAAATCGTAAAATTGTACGCTTTGCATTTATGTACTTCTCTTATTTAGACGGTATTGTTGTAATTCTATTTTTGGAAACTTGTAATTGTATTGTACCATATTTCTTTTCAACTTTGTAATATGAGACTATTGATTGTAATGAAATTCGAATATTTTATTCACATTTATGTTACACATTTTAGACTTGTTTACATGTTCATGCTCAAAATCAATGATTTAAACACCATTATACATGTTTTATACTTGTAGATTACATGATTATGCTCGTTACACCTAAAACCGGCTAAAATGCGCAAAATAACCAAACTTGAACCTTCGTGAGAAGGAAGAAGCCCTTTCGCACGAAGAGACCTTTCTCTTCGTGCGAAGAGCCCAATCGCTCCAAAACCCAGTCGTCTGAAGCCCCTTCGCACGAAAGGCTCAGTCGTCCCAAGCACTCCTTAACCCTATAAATACGTGCCTAACCCCATTCATTTCACTTTCCCAGTCGCTCAGACACTCTCAGACGCTCTGAAACTTTCATTTTTCGAGCAAAAGCATCGCGGTAACTATTTCTTTCATTTTCTTTTCTTTACTTGCATTTCATTTCATTTCTTTAACTTTTCTCCAAATTTGCTCGTTTGACACACTTCTTGGATGGTTTTCACGAGTTTGCATTGGCAAACTGATGGTGAAACCTCACCATTTTAGAGGTGCAAACAAATATTTAAAAACTTTAATTTTAATCTTGTTCTTGTATTTTAAATTATGTTTTTATTTCGAAACTTGGTGGAATCTGGTACCCATCAGGCTCACAACTCAGTTCATAGTTGTGGGTTTGCGGTAGGGTTAATTTCCATCAAGAAATTGACTATTTTGGATGAATCAAAACAGTCATTTTGAACAAATCACACCCACTCACACAAAGGAAGACACCCACTAGCACGAGTTAACGAGTGGGCAATCCCCTTCGCACGAAGGGACTGTGTTAAGTGTTTACGTTTTTTATTTCTTTCCTGTTTGATGCAAGTTCATTAGTACTTCAAATGTTGAAGTCAACTCAGATTCACCATCTTCAATATGGATGAATCTGAGTTGTGACAGAAGTGTGAACTGTGGGAGCCTCGGCTTTCCAACCTAGTTCCACCACCTCATTTGCGTACCATACGAATGAACACCAAACACATTGTTAGAAACAAAGTAAGCTAACCCCGCCTCACCTCCAACATTTGCCATGTTGGGTATGACACGCCTGGGTTGTTCTTATTTGACTGTTTGGATATTTTATTTACTGTTTTTACTTTCTATGACAACTACTATTACTGTACAACGTTAAAACAGTTTATAATTAAAGTTTTACGCACGAATCCTCGCACAACAGGTCCAGTCGCACGAGTGGGTATCCCACTCGCGCGAATAGACTTCTGTTTGCACGAAGGGTCCTGTAACTTGAATTATTTTATATTTATTTTCGTATTTTAAGTCTGATCCGAACCCTTTATCACATCAGAACACTCATACCTTCGTTTACCCGTTGTAGGGTAACCTCGGTGTACCAACCCCCATCCTTTCGGCTCTCGGTTTAGTGGAAAACTATGCAAATCGTGAGTATACTCGATCCCACTTTCAATTTTATACACTTTGGGTGCAACATGTACACTTAAACAAAATCACGCAATCACAATTAAACGTGTTACAAATCACACTCTATCCACTTTAACATGAGACTTGTTTATTCTTATTAATCTCACATGCTATGTATACTTGTGTCTATATGCTTATTAACTTTGCAAGCCTACCTTAACAATAATAGCGCTACAGGGCTAACGCCCCGCCCATATTCTAGTGGTATTGTTAAGTAAACTATGTTACACCATTGTCGTTTCGACGATATTTGGTAATCACGATTGCCTTAAACACTGGTTTGACATATAACTTACACTTGTTTAGTATGTTAGTAACAGTATATACATTTATCATGTTGGATATGAGCAAACTCTATTCACTATTATGCTATGTTATCAAACTTGTATACTCGCCAACCTTTTGTTGATCATTGTTTTAATACATGTTGCATATAACAACCCTCCTGAATTTTTTTTCTAACGCCCTAAAATATATTTAAAATATCCCAATATGTCCTAAAATACACCCCGTATGCGAAAACCGAGCCCAAAATACATTATATCATTAAAAATTAAATAAAAACAAAGTTTTTGTATCGCTCGCGGGCTGCGTAAGACCACACCTGGGTCTACGCGCGGCGCGACAGCCCTGCAACGAGGCGTGTCCCTGAGCTGACACGTGCCAGCTCCGTGTCAACCCTAGTTCGACGAATCAGCAACCCTAGCAGCTATACCCCTATTACGCTGGCCGTGAGAGACTCGATTTACAGCCCTATATAAAGAGGGCATCGGCCTTCAGTCGAAAATCGCTCACGAACTCTTTCTCTCTCAAATTTCTGAAGATTTAATATAATTCTCGGGTATAATACCCCTCTAAATAACGAAGTTCTGCTCCGTTGTAAGTATCATAACCCCTGGATACGTATTAGATACGCTGCCCGATTGATCTAGGGTTCCGTAAAGGCTGTCGTGGTTCTGCCCGACGTAGTTGTTGGAATGTCGTCTCGGGGAGGGTATTTCTAATGTTAAAATGGGTTATTATACTAACGCGTGTGCATTTGTATAATTTATAGACTGTCACCAGGAAACCCTTACAGAAAACCTCAGACAGCAATGTGAATATATCTCCTTTTTGTAAACTGTTTTTACAAAACCTCACACGATTAATTATATATTAAACAGTTATTGAGTATTTGTAAGGATACAATTATCGTCGGTATGTTGGGGTTTTATATACAAAATTTGTTACTACCTTGCGAGGAGTAACATGACCACAAGTCGGGTTGACAGTACCGTGGGTGGTAATTGATATGACTTGGAAACAAATGTGATTGCGTGAACGCCCTCAATACTGTACAATGGTTTTTACTTAAACTTGATTAAACTGGTATTCACTCACCAGTATTTCCCACTGACAAAATATTTTTAAACGCGTTTCAGGTAGCAAAACGTGAAATCCAAATAGAAGCCAGCTGGACAGCACTGAAGGCTTGGAAAAGTGGCAATAAAGTTACCTAAAATAAATAGATGTTTTATTAAATAAAATAGGGTTTATCCCTATGGAAACGTGTGTATTTAAACTTGGGATTTTTTTTCCATATGTTTAATATTATAAAAGCGTGGTATTTTACTCTGATAAAATATTTCCTAACTACGGTCATGATGTAAATTCCGCTGCCAAAACTGACAAACACCAGATATCACCGGAACTGGCCGCGGCCGCCCGTTCCCGGGACAGTTAGGGGACGAGGGTTGCGACAGAAGGTGGTATCAGAGCTAAGCCACTGATTCAGCCACAGAAGTGTTATGCTGACACCAAAATTTATCTAAAGTGTTAGGAAATAAATTACGGAAATACGTGCATAGTTGTATTTTATTGTTGTGTGTTATTTGACTATTTGTTAGTTTACAGTATGAGCGACCAAGGACCATCCGACGCGTATCGTCAGTTGTCTGGTTCGCCTAGAAGCGAAGGCGCCTCTTCACAGCCTGCCCTCTCAAGGTACTCTGCTGATAATAAAGAAGGAATATTCGTGTTTAAGGCTCAGTCTTAAGAGCCATTCCCTCAGAAAAAGAGAGGATGGTTAAGTCGGGGAGCACATGAGCGTAGGAAACGAATGAAAAAGTTGCAAGAACGAGTGCTAGCAGCAGCTAAAAGAGAAACCGATGCCCATGCCCAGGATATGTTAAATAGGAGTTTAGCCAATTTCCATATCCTAGCAACCACTGCAGCCGACCCTAACCTGGAGCAACTGATAGCACCCCAACCACAACCACTATTTCCCGCTCAACCAATGGAAATAGAAAACCCAGAAAATCATGTAGAAATGCATGACTTTAACCCGGAGGAGATACCTAGGGTACCAGCACCTAATCCCTTAGACCCAGATTATGACCCGTGGTGGGATGACAATAGGGACTATGTGCAACGTTACCACATACAAGAAGATATGCCCATGCCGAATCTTGGAGCATACCCAGGTTTGGACCCTCTAGATCCCTATTATGATAACGATGTATTCATTAGGGAGATTTTAGAGAATCCTTACCTGTACCAGGCACCCACACCCCCATACCCTGAACCCATGCCCCAGATTCCAAACCCAGTCCTAGAACCTGCACCCCCAATGAGTGCAGAAAATGTATAAGAACTCAGGACATTTGGTGAGAAAATTTTAGAAAGTAGTGAGAGAATGAGACAGGTGGGAGAGCGACTCGTCTGGAAGTACGACGAGCGCAATATGGATTTCTGAATGAATCCATATCCGTGAATGTGATGGTAGAGATGGTGATAATAATAATAATAATAATAATAATAATAATAATAATAATATAATATATATGTGTGTATGAAAAAAAACTACAGATTCCTACTACTAGTAGCGTAATTTTAATTTCAGTTGTATTGTAATTTTAATTTCTAGTTCTGGCTTGTAGTAGATGCATATATATATAGAGGGAGCCGCTAGAATAAGAACCACCCTCAGTTATGAGAACCATGAGAACCACTCTCCACCAATCATAATATGCCAACACAAAGGGTGTTTTGGTCATTTACTCATATTGTCTAATCACTCTCTCTCTCTCCATTAATAAAAGTGGCAGACCTTTCTTTTCTCTTCTCTTTAAAATTGAAGAAACCATTTCATCTTTCTCATCCAAAAAACCTGCAACCCACACTCACAAAAACCTGCAACCCGCCCTCATCACAGAGAGATCCGACCTACACTTTTGGGCGGCGGTGCACCACAAACAACGGCATCGGGCGGTGGTTGATCGGTAGCGGAAGACGGTTGTGCGAGGTGGTTAGTCGGCCACCATCGCCTGAAAACGAACCGCCATGGCCACCATCTCTCCGGTCACCCTTTTGCGACATTGCTGGGTTTAATTTGGTATGTTGGGGGTTGCTTGGGTTTGGGGTTTCTTTGATTCTGATTATGTTGGTTTGGGATTTTTTTTGATTCTGATTATGTTGGTTTAGTATCTTTTTTGATTCCGTTTCCGTCGATTCTGTGGTTGTTTGTGGTGGGTGGTTGGTGAAGGTGGGTTTGTGATGTGGTTGGTGAAGGTGGGTTTGTGGTGGGTGGTTGGTGAAGGTGGGTTTGTGATGTTGGTTAGGGGCGGCGGTCGTTGAAGGGTGTTGTGGTTGTTTGTGGTGGGTTTGTGGTGGGTGGTTGGTGAAGGTGGGATTGTGATGTGGGTGGGTGTTTTGTGGTCGGAGATGGTGGGTTTGTGAATCTGTTTGCCTTTTGAATCTGTTGAATTTTTTGAATCTGTGTTGAATATGTGTTGAATGATGTTCTTGTTCCTTTTGGATGTTTAAATCGGTTGAATCTGGTGCCTTTTTGAATCGGCGGTGATGATGTAAAAAAAAACTGACGTTGGCGCGGCAAGGTTGGTGGAGGGTAGGTTTTTGAACCTGCAACCCCACTTTGCAGCATCTGATTATCGGAAAATCTGAGCCAAAACTTTGTTTTTTTTTTTTCTAAAAACCACTCGTTCTTTTGATTTTTGTTTGTTGGGTTTTTTTTTTTAAATTTAGGCGTCGATGATGATAACAATATATCTGAGACGCTTCACCGAGTTTGCGATTTCTGTGTGCGTTCGTTTTTTGCGTAAAAAAGTTTTTGTAAAAAAAAAATAAACCGTAAACTTTTTAACGTAAACCGTAAAATTTTTAACGTAAATCGTAAAAACGTGAAGTGTAAAACGTAAACGTAAACGTAATTTGTAAAAAGTTTTACGTAAAACGTAAAAAGTTTTAACGTAAAACGTAAAAAGTTTTAACGTAAAACGTAAAACGTAAAAGTTTTAACGTAAAAAGTAAAAAGTTTTACGTAAATCGTAAAATGTTTTACGTAAAACGCAAAACGGAAAAAAACGTAAAACGTAAAAATTTTAACGTAAAACGTAAAAAACCGACGCGTAAAACGTAAAAAACCGGCGCGTAAAACGTAAAAGGTTTTACGTAAAACGTAAAAGGTTTTACGTAAAACGTAAAAGGTTTTTCGTAAAACGTAAAAAGTTTTAGGTAAAACGTAAATCGTTAATTTTTTTTAGTAAAACGTAAAAAGTTTTAGGTAAAACGTAAAAAACCGGCCCGTAAAACGTAAAAACGTAAAAAATGTTAACGTAAAAAATCGGCGCGTAAAACGTAAAAAAAAATTAACGTAAAACACCGGCGCGTAAAACGTAAAAAACCGGCGAGTAAAACGTAAAAAAACGGCGTTAAAAAACGACGCGTTGAAAAAACGGCGTTAAACAACGGCGCGTTGAAAAAACGACGCGTGAAAAAGTCGGACGCAAGACGGGTCGTAAAATGGGTCGTAAAAAATTGGCGCGTAAAAAACGGCGTTAAAAAATTGGCTCGTAAAAAACGGCGCGTTGAAAAAACGGCGCGTAAAAAAACGGCGTTGAAAAATTGGCGCGTAAAAAACGGCGCGTAAAAAAACGGCGTGTTAAAATAACGACGCTTGAAAAAACCCGGCGTAAAAACGGCGCGTCAAAAAAACGTAAAACGTAAAAAGTTCAACATAAAACTTAAATTGTAAAAAGTATAAAAAATGTTTAAAAAAAACTGAATTTTAAAATGTTTTTAATAAAAAAGTTATGTTTAAAAAAAAAGTAATAATCTAATAAAACAAAAAACTAATAAAAAACAATAAAGATAAAAAGACAAAATAGAGTTATTTTACTAAATTACCCTTTTGGATTATAATATTAAAGACATAATAAGACAAAAACCATTTAATATTAATTTTTACTACTTTTGATCTCATCCATCCATCCTAAAGATCTAAAGGCTAGAAAGTGGTTCTCATGGTTCTCATAACTGGAGGTGGTTCTCATTTTAGCGGTCCCCTATATATATATATATATATATATAAAGAGTAAGTCGCAATGATCGACGCTTTTGACCAAAATGCGTGTCATGTGATTAGCTATATTAAATATTATTTTGTGATATTAATACGTGGAAAATGTTTAAAATTCAGATGGACAACGAAGTGAACCAGGAAAACCAGAATGATAACCACCCGAATAACGATAATCTGAATAATGAGAATCCGAACAACAATAACAATGGAAACCAAGTGGATAATAATGTCATCCAACACATAGTGGCACAAGGAATCATAGATGCAATGCCATTTATTATCCAAATGGTTAAGGAAGCGGATAATAAAAGTGAACATAGTAGTAAGCGACCAACTGAACCTGAACACAACGTAAACAATGGACCCATACTTCAAGCGCCCATTCCCAAAAGAAGAAGAACCATGCCTTATGGTTGTTCTTACAAAGAATTCTGGTCCTGCAAAGCAATAGAATTCTCGGGCAATGAAGGACCTATTGCAGCTCTACGCTGGATAGAAAAGACTGAGGCAGTCTTAAAAATAAGCAAATGTGCGGAAGAGGATAAGATAATGTTTGTTTCCAACCTGTTTAAGAACTCAACCTTAGAATGGTGGAACACAATCCTCCAGTCTAGGGGAAGTGATAGGATTTACAATATGGAGTGGGAAGAATTTAAAAACATGGTGGAAAGGAAATTCTGCCCTACCAATGAAAAGGAACAGATAGCAAATAAATTACTGAACCTTAGAATGACCGGGGTAGATAGTAAGGGTTATACTACTACATTCTTTGAATATGCTAGAATAGTACCAACCCTTGCATCACCAAAACCAGTGTTAATCTCCCGATACATCTGGGGATTAATCAGGGAGATTAGGCATATAGTCAAGGCAGCTAGACCCCAAACCATAGAAGAAGCTGTAGAACTAGCCAATACCTTGACCGATGGACTAGTTCGTACGCGAAAAGAAGACCAGAGGAGAAACCAAGCTCAAAGGCTTACCCCGAAATTTCGTTATGGAAATTCCAACCGTAGGAATATAGGTTCTACCTCTGCACCCTACTGCAAAGCTTGTAAGAAGAAGCATTCGGGAAAATGCTCCACTTACTGCAATTTCTGCAATATGCCAGGGCATAAGGAAGAAGACTGCAGGAGGAAATCCAGTAATGGACTGTGCTTCAACTGTGGAGAAAAAGGCCACATCAAGCCCAACTGCCCGAAACTAGCTCTAGCTCCAGCTCCGAACAACAAGAACACTAAAAATGCTAGAGCATTTATTCTGACGGCAGATGAAGCCAAGATGATTCCAGACGTGATAGCCTGTACGTTTTTAGTTAATGATGTTTTTGCTAAAGTATTATTTGACTCTGGTGCAAACCAAAGTTTTATTAATACTTCGTTTTGCAAACTTCTTAATCAATCATTAACTAAACTTCCACAAGAATGTCTAGTAGAGACAGCAAATGGGGAAACCGTTAGGATTTCTGAAATCTTGCAGGGAGCAAGAATAGAATTTTTAAATCAAAAGTTTATTGCAAACCTTTACCTAATGAATCTGGCAGGATTCGATGTCGTTTTAGGAATGGATTTGCTAATAGCCAATAAAGCCAGTATTTTATGTGATCAAAAGTTAATTCAAGTAAATTCATCAAGGGGTGAAAAGATCACAATTACAGGAGACAAACCATCTAAGTCTACAAAATTCATCTCTGTGATGAAAACAACAAGTTATATAAGGAAATGATCATTAGTGTATTTGATTTCCATAATCACTAACACTAAAGGAAAAGAATTAAGGTAGCGTTTGGTATGAAGGAATGGAAGGTGGAATGGAATGGATCATTCTGATGGAATATAAAGAAACATGTTTGGTTTTAATGTGGTAATGGAATGGAGCATTCCAAAGGAATGTAACTCCTTACAAATATAATAATTTTCATTCCTTGGTATGTAGGTGTTTTTTTTTCCATTCCTTTAAGGAATGGAAAGAAATATGTTCTTCTTCTTCTTCTTCTTCTTCTTCTTCTTCTTCTTCTTCTTCTTATTATTATTATTATTATTATTATTATTATTATTATTATTATTATTATACTTTTATTTGTATTTGTATTTATATTTATTAATATTCATACTAATATTAATATATATCAAAAATCTATTATTAATTTTTTATCATTAATATATTATTATTATTATTATTATTATTATTATTATTATTATTATTATTGAGGCAATTATATTTTTGTCGTTTTTAATACAGTTTTGTTTCATTACTTCATCTTTTTTTGTTTATCAAATTGTACAAAGTAATTATTCATTCTATTCACATATAAGTAACCAAACATCACAATGGAATGGAATGATCCATTTCATTCCGTTGTCCATTCCATTACCTCGTCCATTCCATTCTCTCATCTATTTCATTACCCCATACCAAACATACCCTAAAGGTTATTCCAGTAGTATCCCAGTTTTCAGATATATTTCCAGAAGAGCTACCAGGACAACCTCCAGACAGAGAAGTTGAATTTAAAATCCACTTAATACCAGGAACTGCACCAATTGCCAAAGCACCTTACCGTTTGGCACCCGCAGAAATGCAGGAACTGAAGAAACAGTTAGACGAATTGTTGGAGAAAGGATTCATACAGCCAAGCTCATCGCCATGGGGAGCACCGATTTTGTTTGTTAAAAATAAAGACGGATCGATGCGTATGTGCATTGATAACCGTGAATTAAACAAAGTCACGATTAAGAATCGGTACCCATTACCGAGAATCGATGGTCTGTTCGATCAGTTGCAAGGAGCTCGATTTTTCTCTAAAATCGATTTAAGATTAGGATATCATCAACTGAAGGTACAGGAAGAGGACATTCCTAAGACCGCGTTCAGAACAAGGTATGGCCATTATGAATTTACTGTCATGCCATTTGGTTTAACCAATGCCCCATCCGCATTTATGGACATGATGAACCGAATATGTAAGCCATATTTGGATAAATTCATAATTTTCTTTATAGATGATATTCTCATTTACTCTAAGAGTAAAGAGGATCATGCACAGCATTTGCACGCACTTCTAAGTTTATTATGGAAAGAAAAGCTTTATGCTAAGTTTTCAAAGTGCGAGTTTTGGTTAGAACAGGTACAGTTTCTTGGACACTTAGTCAATCATGAAGGAATCCATGTGGATCCCATCAAGATCGAGGCGATTACCAAATGGAAATCCCCTGAGTCACCAACCTAGGTTTGAAGTTTCTTAGGATTGGCTGGTTATTATAGAAGATTTATTCGAGATTTTTCTAGAATAGCCATTCCCTTAACTAAGTTAACCTGTAAATCTGTTAAGTTTGAATGGGGACCAAAACAGGAAGAATCCTTTAGAATTCTTAAGCAAAGATTAACCCATGCACCCATACTAGCGTTACCAGAAGGAACTGAGGATTTTGTAGTCTATTGTGACGCTTCTAAGTTAGGTTATGGATGTGTATTGATGCAACGTCAAAAGGTTAAAGCTTACGCATCTAAACAACTTAAGAATCATGAAGAGAAATATTCAACCCATGATTTGGAATTTGGAGCCATAATTTTTGCCCTTAAGATTTGGAGACATTACCTTTATGGTAGTAAGTTTACCATTTTTACCGACCATAAGAGTTTAAGGTTTGTTTTCGGGCAAAAGGAACTAAATATGAGACAAAGGCGCTGGATGGAAATTCTTAGTGATTATGATTGTAATATCAGTATCATGCAGGAAAGGCAAATGTAGTGGCTGATGCTTTAAGCCGAAAGTATCATGAAAAGCCAAAAATGGTACGTTCTCTTAAGTTAAATCTACAAGTAGATTTAAATGAACAAATTAGATAAGCACAAGAATCAGTAATCAAGGATGATACTGAAAAATTAAAAGGAATGATTAAAGAATTAAAACAAGGAACTGATGGAATTTGGAGATTCCATAAGAAAAGAATGTGGATACCTAAATTAGGAAACCTACGTCATCATATATTAGAAGAAGCCCATAAGTCTAAGTATATGATGCATCCTGGAAATGATAAAATGTATCAGGATTTAAGAAAGAATTTTTGGTGGATATGAATGAAGAAAGATATAGCAGCTTATGTTTCTAAGTGTTTAACTTGTTTACAAGTTAAAGCTTAACATCAGAAACCTTTAGGTTTGCTGCAGCAATTAGAAATGCCAGTGTGGAAATGGGAATTGATAACAATGGATTTTGTTACCAAATTACCCAAAACAAGGAAAGGTAATGATACAATCTGGGTGATTGTAGACAGGCTAACTAAGTCAGCTCATTTCCTACCAATGAAGGAAACTTTCAGTATGGAACAGTTAGCTAAGTTATATGTAAATGAAATAGTTTTATTACATGGAATTCCTTTATCAATTGTTTCTGACAGAGATAGCCGTTTCACCTCTCATTTTTTGACAAGTTTCCAAAAAGCCATGGGAACCAAGTTGAATCTAAGCACAGCCTATCATTCTCAAACAGACGGACAAAGCGAAAGGATAATTCAGACAATGGAAGATATGCTTAGAGCTTGTGTAATTGATTTCGGAGGTAATTGGGATGATCACTTACCATTAATAGAATTTTCTTATAATAACAGTTACCACACAAGTATCAACGCTGCACCATTCGAAGCACTTAATGGACGAAAAGAACCCCATTCTGTTGGGCAAAAATCGGGGAAAAGCAACTGTCTGGACCTGAGATAGTACATGAAACAACCGACAAGATCATTCAAGTCAAGGAACGACTGAAAGCAGTACGTGATCGACAAAAGAGCTATGCTGATAACAGACGCAAGCCGTTAGAATTTCAGGTAGGTGACAAGGTATTATTGAAAGTCTCTCCTTGGAAAGGAGTTGTATGATTCATCAAGAGGGGAAAGCTAAGTCCTAGGTATGTTGGACCTTTTGAGATTATTAGAAAAATAGGACCTGTAGCCTATCAGCTACAACTGCCACAAGAGATGGCAGGAATACATGATGTATTTCATGTATCTAATCTCAAGAAATGCTTAGCTGAGGAATCACTGGTGGTACCTCTAAAGGATATAGAGGTAAATGAACAACTTAAGTTTGTAGAGAGGCCTCTACAGATTGAAGACAGGAAAATTAAGAACCTCAGGCACAAGAGATTAGTTCTGGTTAAAGTAAAACGGGACTCCAAAAGAGGACCAGAGTACACTTGGGAACTTGAATCAGAAATGCAAAGAAAATATCCACACTTGTTCCAATAGATCTCGAGGACGAGCTCTAAAACAAGGTGGGGGGAATATAACAACCCTCCTGAATTTTTTTTCTAACGCCCTAAAATATATTTAAAATATCCTAATATGTCATAAAATATACCCCGTATGCGAAAACCGAGCCCAAAATACATTATATCATTAAAAAAAAAGTTTTTGTATCCCCCGCGTGCCGCGTAAGACCACACCTGGGTCTACGCGGGGCACGACAGCCCCGCAACGAGGCGTGTCCCTGAGCCGACACGTGTCAGCTCCGTGTCAACCCTAGTTTGACGAATCAGCAACCCTAGCAGCTATACCCCTATTACGCGGGTCGCGCAAGCCTTAGCTTACACTTACGCGGGCCGCGAGAGACTCGAATTGCAGCCCTATATAAAGAGGGCATCGGCCTTCAGTCGAAAATCGCTCACGAACTCTTTCTCTCTCAAATTTCTGAAGATTTAATATAATTCTCCGGTATAATACCCCCCTAAATAACGAAGTTCTGCTCCGTTGTAAGTATCATAACCCCTGGATACGTATTAGATACGCTGCCCGATTGATCTAGGGTTCCGTAACGGCTGTCGTGGTTTAGCCCAGCGTAGTCGTTGGAATGCCGTCTCGGGGAAGGTATTACTAATGTTAAAATGGGTTATTATACTAACGCGTGTGCATTTGTGTAATTTATAGATTGTCACCAGGAAACCCTTACAGAAAACCTAAGACAGCAATGTGAGTAATCTCCTTTTTGTAAATTGTTTTTACAAAACCTCACACGATTAATTATATATTAAATAGTTATTGAGTATTTGTAAGGATACAATTATCGTCGGTATGTTGGGGTTTTGTATACAAAATTTGTTACTACCTTGCGAGGAGTAACATGACCACAAGTCGGGTTGACAATACCGTGGGTGGTAATTGATATGACTTGGAAACAAATGTAATTGTGTGAACGCCCTCAATACTGTACAATGGTTTTTACTTAAACTTGATTAAACTGGGATTCACTCACCAGTATTTCACACTGACAAAATATTTTTAAACGCGTTTCAGGTAACAAAATGTGAAAGCCAAATAGAAGCCAGCTGGACAGCACTGAAGGCTTGGAAAAGTGGCAATAAAGTTACCTAAAATAAATAGATGTTTTATTGAATAAAATAGGGTTTATCCCTATGGAAACGTGTGTATTTAAACTTGGGATTTTTTTTCCATTTGTTTAATATTATAAAAGCGTGGTATTTTACTCTGATAAAATATTTCCTAACTACGGTCCTGATGTAAATTCCGCTGCCAAAACTGACAAACACCAGATACCACCGGAACTGGCCGCAGCCGCCCGTTCCTGGGACAGTTAGGAGACGGGGGTTGCGACATTGCAGGTCGCTAGTTGATGATACGAAGAAACTTACTTAGGGTGGATTTAGATACACATCTTAAAGCTGAACTTATATTTATGTTTCATGTATTTGATTTTTGTTTGCAACTTGATGTATTTCCTTTTGAACAATGTATTTCAATCTAGTATTTATGCAATTTGAATTATTTAAATATTGTCACATTTAGTTTTATAATGTCTCGAGCAATCTTGTTTTCGTCTCACTTCAATGTTTTCGCCATCGGTTGTGGTGTGACAAAAATACACTAGTGTATTTTCATAATCAAATCCTGGCCATTGATTTACACTTGTGTATTGATAATCAAAGGCTAGGATTAGTTTACTAGTGTTCACAATCAAGAGGGTTGTTCACTAATGAACATAGTGGAGGGTTCAAATGAGAATGAATTTTTTGTAAGAAGAAAAAAGAAGAAGTTTCAAGAATGCTTCATTTTACTTCATTTATAATATTTGCATTTAGTTTTAATGTAAGGGTATATTTGTAAACTTACATAGATCATTCATTTCTAGTCTTCCTCTTTAATAGCTAATTACATTAAATTTGTAACTTATTTTCAAAATATGTATTTTTTCAAAAATAATAATAATAATTTAGAGTGTAAGACAGATTACTGGGTGTGTAGGATAAATTATGAGTTGTGTAGGATAAATTTCGAAATGTGTAGGCAAAAAAAATTAGTGTAGAGAATGATAGTCTTTATGAGTAATTAATTACTTAAAGATAAGGGTCGACGGGGCGGTGCGTTAAAGTATCACGGCCACCGTCCATCACGCGTTATTTCCACCGCCGGCATAAACTTCAACGCGTTATACATTAACGAAATCAAATTTTCGTTATTTTTATCACGTCGTTTTGTTTTATTTTGTGAGGGTATTTGTTGGTTGGGGGAAATTGTTGGGTGTGGTGGTGAGTGATGACCACCCCGCCTAAAAAAAGTTGTGAGTGATGGAAAAATGGTTGATGACATGGCGGAAATTGATTGGTGCTTGTGAGTGATAGATTTTATCACTAGTGAACCACCCCGTGTCCCCTAATAATGAATGAGATGAAAAAACTACTTAATATTTTACAATTGTACCTTTTGTTTTTTTATTCTCAATTAAATTTTCTTCTCAAATGAACCTCCCCCAATAAACGTAACCCTATACACACACACACACACATACATATATGTGTGTGTTGGGGAGGGGGGGTCGAGAGCGTCTGTAGGTGGACGATGAGGACGACGACGGGCCTGATGGGGTGGGTAGATGGTCCGGCGCCGGGGGTCGACAGGTAGGGGACGTCCTCATACCTGATAGTCTTATAGCTAATCCAACATTTTCATATATTAATTCAAGGCCGATGTAGGACTTCTTTTTAAGCTAATCCTTAACAAAACCCGCATATTAATTTGTGGGACATCCATGGATATGCAATGTTGAACTTTCTTATGTTTGGCTAAATGCAAGCTAAGATTTGTAAGTACCAATTTTTTCATTTAACTTATTCTTAAACCTTGTAAAAATTTTGGCCACAGATTAGGGTATCCATAGCCATACAACTTCGTCTTAAACTTTGCTATTAAATAATTGCCAACAGCATATCAACCACGCAACCAATGCTAGAAAAAGCTATAAATGTGAAAAAAATATCGTCGATGAGTGGGTGAAGCCGTGAAGGTTACTACAAAATAAACGGTAATTAAATAAAGAAATCACAACTTCAAATTTGATTCTACTTTCTAATGTTACATATTAGTATTTGTTCAGTGATCAGTTTGGTTTTCACTACAAAGATAACTTGAATTATAACGAGCCGAATGAGCGACCCAACGAGCCACCTAGCGAGCGAGCCACGAATCGAACTTACCTTGGCTCGGGCTCAGCTCGTTTACAAAACTAGTCGAGCCGAGCCGGCTCATTTACAATCGAGCCAATTTCAAACCTAACTTTTTTTCGAGCGAGCTGCGAGCTTTTTAAACACCCCTAGATCCCAATAATTATGTTATTAGAAGACGCAAAAGAACCACATGAAATATAGTTTCAAGTTGAATTATTAACTACACTAATTGCTTATGATCATCAAACCCTAATTTGAATAAAAGGAACAATTAAAACGTGTTATATTATATCATAAAAGTTACACTCATTTCCTTCAAGAAACCACTATGGTATTTTAGTCAATACAAGAGCACTAAACTTGCGTAATCTTAAACGTATTAAAGACCTAATCTTTGTCTCTTGTCCTTACTCTAGCTATTTTGATATCTAAACTAGATTTTGCCCCGCCCGCGTTGCGGGGCACTAAGCCGAATATTTCTCTCTCTTAAATATACTACTCATAACACGATCTCAAAAAAATTATACTGAGTCAACCAATTAAATTAAAACATTATCATACTTTTGCTTAAGAAAAACAAAAACGATAGAAAAACAATAATTTAAACTGGGGGCAAAATTGTAATTTTTCATGATAAATGAGCATGCGTCAGACAGCCGCCTGACACAAATAAAAATAACACCGAGTTAAACAATTAAAACAAAGCACTACTATAGTTTTGTCAAAAAAAAAAACTAAAACGATGGCATGATTGTAATTTTACACTGGGGGCAAAATCGTAATTTGAGTGGGAAAGCAAAATAAAACGATGGCAAAATTTTAAATTTAGATTGAGGGCAAAATTGTAATTTGGCTCGGTGGGGACAAAACAAAACTAATGGCAACTCTGTAAATTTAAACGGGTCAAAATCGTAAATTTGAATCGAGGGCAAAATGGTAATTTTTAGTTGGAGAGCAAAAGCTTAATTTTATTTTGAATTTGGGGTAAAAACATAAATTTGAACTGATGGTAAAATCGTAACTTTAAAGCGGGGATAAAGTCGCAAATTTGTTGGGCCAATGGGGGAGTGCCAGGCAGCTTCCTCGCACTATTCCCCCATCTTGTGTCTGTAGTTATACATTGGGGGCAAAATCATAATTTTATTGAGAAAACAAACAAAAGCGATGACAAAAATGTAAATTTAAATTGAAGGCAAAATCGAATTTAGCTGGGGGGAACAAAACAAAACTAATGGCGAACTGTAAATTTAAACGGGACAAAATCGTAATTTTGAACTGAGGACAAAATTGTAATTTTTAACTGGGGCAAAATCATAATTTTATTTTGAAACTGATTGCAAAATCGTAATTTTAAAGCAGCGACAAAATCGTAATTTGATTTGGCCAAAGCAAGTGAACAACTGTTCACCAAATTTCATAAATGTTATAAAATTAATATATATATATATATATATAGGATTAGGTTCAAACGTGAACATTTTCTCCAGCGTGAACTGCGTGAACTGATCTGGGCCCTTGATTTTTATGATCTTGAGATTTTAAGTCAATGGCATGATGGTAATTATTTGATTAATTGTTACTATTTAATTAAATCAATAAGGGTAAATGTGTAATTTCCTTTTTAAACTAATTCCATAAATCTCGTTCTCTCTCCTATTCAATCTTTCTTTATCATCAAACTCTCTCTCACCTTCATTGACCAGATCTAAGAAAATACATTCAATCTTTCTCTCATCTTCATCGCTCAGATCCAAATTTCTCTCTCACGTTCATCGCCCAGATAGAAAAGTATCGCCGGATGGTTTTTCAGATCCGAATCAAAGGAAAACGGGACATCGTCGTTTCATCGCCAACATTGATCTTCGCCGGATCGTTTTTCAGATCCGAACCGAAGAAAAACGATTCATCGCATCTGTTTCATCGCCGGATCGTATTATTCAGATAAGGTAATTCTAATCCGATTATTGTTATTTATACGTAATTGTATTATATAGCTTTTTAGTTTTATTCAGATGGATTTTATTAATTTTGGAACATTGCTGTCGTTTAAGTTGTTTCTCAAAAAAAAAAAGAAGTTGTTTTTCTTTGTTTGATTTAAGCTTGTCTAGATGATAAAGTTGTTTTTCTTTGTTTTTAATTTTGGAACATTGCTGTCATTTAAGTTGTTTCTCTAAAAAAAAAAAAGAGGCACAACAACAGGAAAAAGTAAGGAGGCACACCAACAGTTCGATGAAATGTTCCTGTGAATAATTTAACTTTTTGTGTTGAACTTGCTTAGGTTTTTATGGGTTGTTTGTTGTTTGATAATGGGTCAATTTCTTTACAAGAAAGTTGTTTGATTTCACTTCTTTTCTTGTTTTCTAAATCTTGGTTGCTGTCAGTAATAAAAAGGACTTTTTTTTATAAAAATGTGATTAAAACTTAACAATTGTATAAATTACGGTGAAAATTTTGTGGGCATTTAATGAATAAAAAACTTTAGTTTAACTCTGTTTCTGTGAATAAATTTAGCATTTTGTTTTAATGTGATGTACACATGTGTATTTTGATTTTGCTCTGGTTTTACTGCGATGTACACTTGTGTATTCTGGTTTTGCTCTGTTTTTAATGCGATGTACACATGTGTATTCTGATCTTAACGCGATGTACACATGTGTATTGCGTCTGTTTTTGTTATATCTCAGTTTTTTTTTTTGTATTGAATGTGTAAGGTTGTTGATGTACACTTGTGAATTATGCAAAGTATTAGTTGCTGAGTTTTTTTGTGCTATTATAGGAGATGTCGTTAACGAGAAAAGTGGAGATGGAAGGTCGATAAGGATGATTCACGTATGAGGTCGATAAGGATGATTCACATATGTTTTTTTGCTTGGTCGACAAGGATGATTCAGCATACAACGTTGCGAATAGTTGTAAAAGATTATGTTTTTTGTTTTTTCGATTATGTTGGGTTTATTGTTTTTACGAAACTGGAACTTGTAATTATATGTTTTTTTGTTTGGTTTGGAAAACATTATGGAACTTGTAATTTGTTAAATATAAAATAGTTTTACAGGTATTGTTTCTATGTACGTATTATGTAGCTAATTACACATATGTACGATGCTGAGTACACATGTGTACTGTTCTATTTACATCCAAGTACACATGTGTATACCGTTGAAATATGAAGGTTACGTGGATCTTAAAAATCAAAATTTGAATTCTGGTGATGAAATCTTAAATAAAAATTAAAATTGAAATAAAACATTATGTGGATAATGAATTTAAAAAAGGAAAGATGTAACTTAATTCAATATTTAAATAATGATTTAAATCTAATTTTTTATACAATTACAATCCTACCCTTAACAACTAAAAAGGAAATCAAGGGTCCAGATCTGTTCACGCAGTTCACTCTTGGGAGGTTGTTCACGCTTGAACCCTACCCTATATATATATATATATATAGGGAGCCGCTAGAATGAGAACCACCACGAGTTGTAAGAACCACGAGAACCGCGCCCCGCGGGTGGCCGTTGACCACGAAATTTTTTTTACACCTAGATCCGTATATTTTAACACCGGGGGTAAATTTTGGGTTCAAACGGCGCGCCCGAGGGGGTAGTTTTTTACGCCCAAAGTTTGGGTTTTTTTAATTTTTTTAATTTTTCTTTTTTTTTTAACCAAACTTTGGGCGTAAAAAACTATCCCCTCGGGCGCGCCGTTTGAACCCAAAATTTACCACCGGTGTTAAAATATACGGATCTAGGTGTAAAACAAATTTCGTGGTCAACGGCCACCCGCGGGGCGCGGTTCTCATGGTTCTTACAACTCGTGGTGGTTCTCATTCTAGCGATCCCCTATATATATATATATATATATATATATATATATATATATATATATATATATATATATCAAATAACGATTTAAGTGTATATAATAATAATTATAATATTGAAATCAATTAAGTTATAAAATAATGAAATAATAGAAAGTATAAATAATATTATAAAAATATTTGTATGAACTTACTGTTCATGCAAAGTTTGTTTTAATATGTATAATATGTATAATAATTATAAATCGTTTTATTTCACTAGTACATGTTACGAGATACATCATATATGCATATAATATAACTTGTAAAAGAAAACGAGTTCTATTATTGAACATGATACACAACAAACAAATTTTTTTTGGGGTTAAATTTTCATTCAATCAACAGGGCAAGTTACACAAGAATAGCAGGTAGACGGGCAACAAACAAATAGAATCCAGTTTTTAGGTAAAACAAAATGATGTTCGTGTGACTTGTTTGCTCTCCGCTAATAATAAAAGATAATCTAAACACGATGAATTAAAAACTCTCAGAACACTAACCTTGCGGTCTTAACAGGACATGATGCTTGTTACTTAGGATTAGTGCTGCCAAATCGTGTCTTAGCGGGTTTAACAACTCTGTGACGACGCAAACAACACAAGTTCTAAACATGAATACGACTCGTTTAACTACTTTATATCTAATATTTATAAAACAGTTGTATGTTTTATATACCAAAAGAAGAAATGATGGATCATAACATTCTAATTTTAATTATTTTTAAAAAAAGTGAAATATCACATGATGTACTTTTTAGTAAATAGATCTAATCGTGTGTTATACAGGTTACCTATTGCCTGCCTTAGCTTGAATGAATCTTATATTTGTAAATTGTATTCAAACACCGTAATTCTTTCTAACGATTGATTAAAAAGGGGGTATAACTAAAATTCGTATAATCAATAGTCAAAATACATGCATTAGTACATGTTCATGTTATTTCAGTGTTGATTTAGGTATTACTTGTGTGTTATTTCGGCGCTTGAGATAGTTAGCTGTTAGATGAAAAAAGTTAAAGAACAAAATTATCGGCACTTGAGATAGTTAGTTGTTAGATGAAAAAAGTTAAAGAACAAAATTATGATAGGGTTAATTAATTTTTGAATTTCTGATAGTTAATATTTTTCTGTATATATATATAAACACACCATATAATGATGGATCGTATCCTACCGAGGCATGATTCGATCCGGAGGGCAACCCGGTTTTACCCAGCTATTACCCCAGCGAGGTTCTCGTGTGGGGGCAGTATGGTTTCCGGGCGAAGATCAGTCTGCGAGGCGGCCGGGCCCGATAAAACATCGCGTCCGAGAGGCGGGGCTGACGGGGGATTGTCTTTGACAAGATCCCGGTGACCTAGGTCCTGTACATAGAAAGTCACCCTTCAAAAATTAAAGGGGTTGGTTCCGGTACAAACCTATTTATCCTACAAACCGTAAGAACAGATCATAGCACTTAAAAAAAGTTAAATTAGCACATACTAAAACAATACATACATAAAAGTAACACTTTTAAATTATATTAGCACATGAAAATTAATCAAGATAATTGATTTTAGCACATATGTGAAATAATATCAGCACTTTTTCTTTATCAGCACATTGAAAACAAAAGAAAGATCCAAATAAAGAATTAATTGTTTGTTAGCATAATTATAAAGAATTCAAGATAATCGATATTATTTAGGTTATCATTTTACCGTTTTTCTATAATTGGTTGGATGCTACATGTCACTTTTTAAATAGTTCTTACAGTTTGTATACGAAATGCGGTTTGTATTTGATGCTACTCCGTAAATTAAATGAGGAACACTATTGAAAGGTTGGTAATCTTCCTATACTAATAAATGAATTTTTTTTGACACGTGTCAATCTCTCGTGCCTCCTCATCTTATTTTTCAATTTCTTTTTCCTATTAAATAATAATAATATAAACATTAGTTTAACTAAATATAATTTAGGTAAGGATAGTATTTTTTTTTATCAAATTCTGAATTATATAATTTAGATAAGGATAATAATATAAACAATAATTTAACTAAATATAATTTAGGTAAGATTAATAGTATTTTTTTTAATCAAACTTTGAATTATATAATTTAGAAAAGGATAATAATTTTTTTATCAAATTTTAAATTAATAATAATATATAATTTGTATTTTCTCTTTCTCCGTAGAAGATGGAAGAAGTTTTTTTTTCTTTGTAGAACCAAGAAAATATATAAATTTTTATTCTCATTTAAATTAGATTTAGTTAAATTATTTTTTTAATATTAATATTATTAAATATTTAATAAGATAAAAAATAATATTGAATCACAAACTTCACGGATCTCTCTTATTTACTTATTATTTCTTTTATTGTATATTATTATATTAAAACAAAACAAAACGTAATACATGGGAATCATAAATTCATAAACACCTTAACTTGCATTTTTAGGCTCCTCTTATTCTCACACCCCCCAAAATTTTATTCTAACATCATTTTCACTCTATCTATCTATATATATATAGGTACAGGATCAGGAGAAAACGCCATAAAGTGTGAGAACGGTAAGAACGAATCCTGACCTAACACGTGGCACGCGACATAGTGGATGGCGGAGGGGCTTTTTTGTCATTTCATATTCTTTTTTTTAAACGCGTCTCACACCATCTCTTCATTTTTTGGCGTTTAACAAATACACTGCGTTTTTATTGTTTTTTAGATCAGGAGCATAGTAAATATTTTGGCGTTTTAACTAAGTATGGCTTTGATTGTTTTGACTTTCACACTTCTTCTGTCAGAGAACTTAATGACGAAACGTCCTCTGACCTCTCAAACCTCCATGCAATAACATGTATCAATTTTTTTAGATATATGCGTTTTGACAAGATGTGGCGTTTTTAGTGAATGTGTGGAGTGTGAAGCTTTTGTTTAGTTGTTGTACTTTTATAATGAGTTTTTTTTTTTGGGCCAGGTAGATATTTGTTTTTGGCGGTAAAAAACATCAGCAATTTTCTTGATGTGTATTTTTTTTAATCAATTGTTGTGCCATGTAGGATACAGTCCTATAATGTGACAGACAATTATGGCGTTTTGAAAAGATAAATAAATTCAATTTCCCATTTACTGGCTTTTGGTATAATAAATGTTTAGCAATAATTTTCCCGTCTCTTCATTTTTACTGTTTGCAGTTACTGTTTCGTTCAGTTTCATCTGTCAATTAGTGATGTTTTCAAATAATATATTGTTTTGCATTTTTTGGCGTTTTATATAGCAACAACGTGCTTTGCTAGCATCCGTTCTCACAGTTTTCATACTATCAGACGTTTTGGTGTTTGTAGTTTTTGGCGTTTTATACTCATTTTTTTTATTAGTAGAGAATGAGATAATAAACAACAGAGAATTAGATAACAAACAATAGAAAATAAAAAAAATAAAAATTCTAATCTAATTTCTCATCCAAATCTTCACTGTCATCAGCCTCTTCTTCTTTAACCTTTTTGGCGTTTTAAACCTTTTTGAATACCATACCTGTCACACCCTGACTTTTGCGGAAGCGTGATTTGGTGTGACTTGCTTAATATCATTGCATTCAACCATAACAAACAACTATATGATAATACCAAGATGTTCATCCAAATATAGTTTTCAAAATAATACAACCGTCATTGTTTAACATCAAACTAAGACTTCAAATTTAGATCTCAAGATAACCAAAGTTTAAAGTTCCATATTGGACTTCACAAAAGACACTAATAAAAGCGGGCTTCGGAACCATGTATTCTATCAAGGATAAATCACATGACTCAAACCCTTCAGTACTGGATGACATCTTTTAGTAAAAGTACAACTTGAAATCTTGAACGCCCGCCAGATCCATAACCACTTTCCTGAAATACATGTAGTTTGAAAACATCAACAAGAGTTGAGCGAGTTCATGTGTGTGTTTGTGAATAAACCTTTGAACATTTGTAAGTATGTTTGTATGTACTTGAAATCCCGGTATGAAAGCAACAAGGAAACAGATCAATTAATGTGTAGCTAATACATTAATATACGTGACATGGTGCAGGAATGCTCAAACCTAGCAAATTTGTCAATAAGACATAGTCACCACATGGTCCACTCGGCGGACTCATGGGTGGGGCTCGCTACACCCAAATAGATCTATCACTCATGTCCCTCGGTCCTACTACGAGGATTAATGGTCTTAAGAGTGTGCCTACCCATTCACATGATCTAACAGTATTTTTCCTTAGCTAACCATACCATTTGTAATTGTTTGTAAACAGTTTGTAACATGTACTTCACCCCCGAAGTTATAAAACTGAAAACAGTTAAAAGAAAAAGGGGGACATGAACTCACAGTTTTGCGTTCCTTGTATCCAATGTAACTCAAAGCTTCTTCTAGAACGCACGACTACCTACATGCGTACTACGGTCCATTAGACGATCGGGTCGTGCCTTGATTTAGTATTAGTTAGTGTTTTTGAGTTACGTTCTTTGTATCTTCAACATTATCCCATGTTATATAATTATTTGTTAAAATAATAAATATTTTAACTTGAATTATATTTATTAAATTTTGGGATAATAGTTAAAACAATATATTAACTTGACACTTTCCACGTAATTGTACATGTATTTCCTTCCCAAGGATGGGTGTATTCGTATTCTTGTATTTGTATATTTTTTCATGTATTGGGGTCGTATTTCGGTGTGTATTTATACGTATGAGAATACGTATTTTATTGTATTCATTAAGTATTCTTATACTTAATTTCGTATTAATTTTTACGGAATATTATTTTTAATAAAAGTCCACCAATATATATTTACAAAATATATATTGTAATAAATATTATTTAGAAAAATTATTTATAATATTTCTTTTGGCAAAAATATTTGTATTTTCTTATAAGTTTCAAAAATAATATATTTTCATATCTAACTTGGAAAATATATATAAACTCATTTTTCTCCAGAAATGATATACTTCGTATTTATTCGGGAAAATATATCTTTCACCGCAAAAATATTGTATTTCGTGTTTGTGTAAGAAAATATATATTTCTTAAAAATAATATATCTTCTAATAATTTCAAGAAAAATATATATTTTTCTTGCCTAAAGATAATATATTTCCTTCTTGTCAAAAGTTATGAAATATTTTGTAGTAATCATGAAATCCCATTTTCATTCCCTTGATGTCCAAAATATTATTTACCAAAATATACACATGAATAATATTTCCGTGTTATGGGTCATTTTATGAGCATACATATCTTGACCAATATCCTGCTTTTTATTGTTTATTTGTGACCAGGATGCTGGACGAGGATATTGCTAACATCTTGGGCGATATCCTGAGGTTGATCGAATTAATCACGTGCAGGTTAAAGACTGGGACTTGCCAACGGTCAAATGGACTTCGTCTCCTCGAGACTCGGACGTATTTGTTATGGGAGAGACGTTGAACCCGAAAGACCAGGTCTACAACGTTCGTGTGAGGAATATTCGTTGGATCCCGGTTATTTAGGATAGTTTGTTATATTTGTTTTACTATAAATAGATGGGGGCGGATCAGATTAAGGCACTCAACTTTCACATTTTCAAACACTTTCTCTCTAGCTCACTGCAAACACTACACACAACACTTGTATTCGAATTACATTGTAACACATAGTTGATCCGCACCACATCCTGCACTGTATCCTGATATTTGAAGCAATAGAAGAACAAGGCAGCTGCGATTGTCAGCTCCCGAGGTTTTATGCCGGCGATCTAGATTGATCAAGGGCTTTCCTCGTACATCACGTGTCAACCTTTACTTTTCTGCTCATTGTTTGATCATAGATATAGCTCTATATCTTGAGCCGTATCCTGAAACTGTTTTTATAACTAACTTGGTTAACATATTTTCACACATAATTTTAGCACACTACCTCACTTAACTAATTTGATCACTAAATTGCTTCGGTAATTTTTGACCAAAACAATTTGGCGCCCACCGTGGGGCAAGTGGTGCTCTCTTTACTAAAAATCTTTGTGAAATCAGTAATCGGTTTTCTGTTTTCGAAACTTTTTGCTACATTGTTTACAATGGCCTCAAGATCAAACATGAGCTCCTCCACTATGTCTGCTGCAACCTCCGCTACTACCGGTTCGGTGCTTCCACCACTTCCTCCAAGGATGCCATTTTCTTCACAACCTCAAGATGTTATCCCTACTCGGAGTGTTCAGGGATCTGCTCCCGTTTTAGCCTCTAATGATGAAATTCTAACTTTATTTGGAAGTGTGTAGGAACAAATGAGGCAGCAACAGGAAACTAACCAAATGCTGTTAAGAGAAATACAACTCTTAAAAGCTAGCTCGAGTAGACCTGCTGAAGAAACTGTCACTCCTATACAGCCCAAGGCTTTGAACTTCAGTTCCGCAGTTTACACTGAGGATAACAGGGGGAATATCGTCCCAAGCCATTCTCAGAATCATACCCCTGAGATACCCTCTTCGGTCAGGATGTCCACTGTGAGGAGTTCAGGATATGCTTCAGGATATGGCCAAAATCCTCAGACCGGTAATGTGTCAAATAATAATGTTCTTGCTACTAACAACAATGGCTCTTTGCAGGATGCAGGTATGACGTCAACATTTACCAGGGAGCTCCAGAAATTGAAGGACATGATATCCAGTGTACCTGGAGTGGTCCAGCCAATTCCAGAAATATCCCAAGACAGCCACAGGATATCCCGCTTTGCATATCCTATCTGTGATGCTGAAATCCCAAAAAGATTTCAGACTCCCAACATGAAGCTGTATGATGGGACTACGGATCCTGAAGAGCATATTGCCCAGTATAGGGAAAGAATGGAGATCAACCCTATCCCTCCGGAGCTCAAGGAAGCATGCTTGTGCAAGGGTTTTGGATCTACCCTGACAGGATCAGCCTTAAAATGGCTATTAAATGTTCCTCCTCAGTCAATTACTTCGTTTGCTCATTTGGTTAATTTATTTAATAGTCAGTTTTCTTGCAGCCGGAGTTTTGAGAAACTAACCAGTGATCTTTACAGGATAACTCAAGGGCCTCAGGAATCCTTGAGGGATTATGTGAACAAATTCAGTCGAGAATCCTTGGATATCCCACATCTTGATGTTGCAACAGTTGTGCAAGCTTTTAAGATGGGGTTACAAAAGGATTCTCAGTTTTATCAAGATCTTGTAATGAATCCCTGCAGGAATCTCGACGAAGCTCGTAACAGGGCTTTGAGATATATCCGTTTGGAAGATGACAAGAAGATGCAGGAGAGGATGAATTCTACCTCAACCTATGAATCAACTAACAGGAAATCAGAATCCTCATATAAGCCATATCGCTCCAAGCCATATGGCAGAAATGATAACAAGAAAGTGAATGCTGTTGAAGACGAGGATCCTGAAGAATATCCTGACTTATCTGAATACTGCTTTTCTGTTAATATACCTGAGTTAATGTTTGCTATGTAGGGTTTAGGGGACAAAGCTAGGTGGCCTCGAAAGAACCAGCAGAAAGCTGATTGGAAGGATAAATCCAAATGGTGTGCCTTCCATGAGGACTTCGGACATATGACCGAGGATTGCATTGCTTTAAGGAAAGAAATAAGTTACCTGTTAAGCAAAGGGTATCTGAAGGACTTGCTGGGAAGAAAGAAGAATAAAGGGCAGGATCCCGAGAAGGATCCTGAACGAGCAGCATCACCCCCAGCAGATGCCAAGATAATTAACTTTATTTCAGGAGGATCCGACATTTGTGGGACTTCGTATTCGGCGGCTAAGAGAGATGCAAAGGAAGCTAAGAATGAAAGGGGAGACAAACCAGTCAGGATGACTACCCTCACAACTGATAAAGTGATCACTTTCGATAGTGATGACAGGGATACTGTTCAGGATCCTCACCATGATACTTTGGTAATAACATTATATGTGGCTAACCATTTTGTACGCATGATATTGGTGGACAACGGTAGTTCTGTCAATATAATTCAGCTTGAAACATTGAATATGATGAATGTATCTCCGATGGACATTACTTCGAAGTCCACTGTGCTTGTTGGTTTCAGTGGAGAAGCTAGAAATACTATAGGAGAGATAAAGTTACCAGTATACGTTGAAGGGGTCAACTCGATACAACGCTTCTGTGTGATGGACTCCTTATCCTGCTATAACATCATACTAGGCAGGCCATGGATCCATGACATGAAGGTTGTGCCTTCGACTTATCACCAATGCATCAAGATTCCAACCCCTTGGGGGGTCGTCAAAGTTGATAGTGATCAGCAGGAGGCGAAGGAATGCTACACATCCTCAATGAAATCCTCGACCAAGCCTAATCCAGCATAGCAATTAAAGATGCGGGCCCGGGATACCTTGGAAGCTTCGGAGCAGGATGTGAAGAAAGTTATCCTGGATCAGGATAATCCTGATATCTCGGTGCTCGTAGGAACCAATATCCCTCGGGATATTGAAAAACAATTAACTGACTTTTTGAAGTGCAGGATGTCAACGTTTGCATGGAGGCATGAGGATATGACAGGTATATCCAAAGACATTATTACTTACAAGCTTGGAATTGACAGGTCATTCAAGCCTATTCAGCAAAAAAGAAGGAAGTTTGCTCCTGAGCGGAATATAATCATCCAAGAGGAAGTTGAAAGATTGTTAAAGTCCAAAATGATCAGAGAAGTCAAGTTCCCAAGATGGTTGGCGAATGTGGTCGTAGTACAGAAGAAAAATGGGAAATGGAGAATCTGTGTAGATTACACAGACTTGAATAAGGCTTGTCCTAAAGACCCATTCCCCCTTCCTCATATCGATGCAATGGTGGATGCAACTGCTGGGCATGAAATGTTAACGTTCATGGACGCATCATCAGGATTTCAGCAGATTCAAATGGAGCCTTCGGACCAGGAGGATACTGCTTTCATGACACCAACAGGTATATATTGCTATACTGCTATGCCTTTCGGTTTGAAAAATGCAGGTGCAACATACCAGAGATTAGTGGACATGATGTTCAAAGATAAGCTGGGGGACACCATGGAGGTATATATTGACGATATGGTGGTGAAATCTAAAAAGGCTGAGGATCACCTCCAGGATATCAAGGGAGCATTTGATATCCTGGATCAATACAACATGAAGCTAAATCCTGCTAAGTGCCATTTCGGAGTGGGGGCAGGAAAGTTTTTAGGATATATGGTGACCAAAAGAGGAATAGAGGCAAGCCCGGAGCAGATTAAAGCCATCCTGGATATCAAATCACCTTCAAATATGAAGGATGTTCAACGACTAACAGGCCGGGTAGCAGCGTTGAACAGATTTATTTCAAGATCCTCGGAAAAGTGCAAGGAATTTTATGATATCCTCAAAAAGAACAAGAAGTTCGAATGGGGAGCAAAGCATGAAGCAGCCTCGCAGGATTTGAAGCGATATCTCTCAACTGCACCTCTATTGATGAAGCCTGAAAATGGTGAACCACTATCCCTATACCTCGCTGTATCAGGGAATGCTGTAAGTGCCGTTCTTATAAAGGACCATGAAGGTCAGCAATATCCTGTTTATTATGTTAGTAAAAGTTTGTTAGATGCTGAAACTAGGTATTCTCATTTAGAAAAATTGATATTAGCTCTAGTTATGGCATCGACAAAGCTTAGACATTATTTTGAGACACATAGGATCCATGTTAAAACAAATTATCCTGTAAAAAATGTGCTTAGAAAACCAGAAATGTCAGGCAGGATGGCCAAGTGGTCAGTAAAGTTAAGTGCTTACGATTTAGTATATGAACCTAGAAATGCCATAAAGTCTCAGGCTTTAGCTGACTTTGTGGCTGATTTCAGTAGTGACATTCAGGATGAGGTAGACCTAAAAGTTCAACAGTTAGGAGAATCTTCAGGATCCTGGACGTTATATATTGATGGTGCATCTAATGTAAGAGGAGTAGGATTGGGAATACTACTAAAATCGCCACAAGGGGACATATTACCCCAGGCTATTAGGTGTGAATTCCCTGCTACTAATAATGAAGCAGAATATGAAGCTTTAATTGCAGGATTAGAGTTGGCTAAGAATATGAGTATCAAGAATTTGCAAGTATATGTTGACTCCTTGTTAATTACTAACCATTTTAATGGATCCTATGCAGTTAAGGGTGAGAAATTATTCGAATATCTCGATATTCTCAAAAAATTAGCAGGATATTTCGATGTTTTTACACTTGAACAGGTACCAAGGGAGGATAATGCTGAAGCAGATGCCTTAGCAAATTTGGGATCATCGATCAGGATACCAGAAGGGACCCAAATACCAATATTACATGTCTTATATCCTGCAACAAATCCTCAGGATAAAGAAGTAGCGGCTATTCAGGATCCTGGAGCAGAGTACCCTGAAAAGGATCCTAAATACTGGACGGCTCCAATCGTGAGATATCTCAAGGAATGACACATCCCCGAAAATGAAAATCCTAAGGCATTTAGGATGAAGGTATCACGATTCACTATTATAAATAATGTTTTATACAAGAAATCTCTCGCAGGACCGTATTTGAGGTGTTTGGAGGATCCTGAAGCCAAAGAAGTACTTCAGGATATACATGAAGGGGATTGTGGTAACCATACTGGAGGCAGGTCGTTATTCTCAAAAGTATTAAGGACATAATATTATTGGCCGACAATGAGAAAAGATGCCGCATAATATGCTCGAAGATGTGATGCATGTCAAAGACATAGTAACATATTACATCAGCCTGCTGAACCGCTGTATCCTATTGTTTCCCCTTGGCCATTTATGAAGTGTGGTATGGATATAGTGGGAAAGCTTCCAAAGGCTCCAGGAGGGAACGTTTTATGTTGGCAATGACAGATTATTTCTCTAAATGGGTTGAAGCCGAGGCATTTGTCCAAGTCAGGGATCAAGAAGTAGTATCCTTCATAAAGAGAAATATCCTGACCAGATTCGGAGTACCAGCCGAGATAATCTGTGACAATGGTTCTCAGTTTATAAGCAAGAGAACTACTGACTTTTGCAAGAGTTGGGGAATCAAAATGATAACATCTACTCCGGTACATCCTCAAGCAAATGGACAAGCAGAATCCTCAAACAAGATAATTGTCAATAACTTAAAGAAGAGACTTGGAGCCAAAAAAGGAAGATGGGCAGAAGAATTACCCTTTGTTTTGTGGGCTGATAGGACAACGGTAAAGAATGCAACAGGCCAAACCCCGTTTTCCTTGGTATTTGGAGCAGAAGCAATGATTCCAACGGAAATGGCGATACCTACTGCAAGATCTATCCTACGGGATCCTGAACAGAATCCTGAAGCCTTATGTCAGGATTTGGATACTATAGATGAAAAAAGGGATGCAGCAAGGTTAAGGATGGCAGCATATCAACAAAGAATATCCAGAGCATATAACAAGAATATAAGGACTAGGAGATTTCGAGTTGGTGATTGGGTGCTAAGAAAGGCTTTTCAAAATACCACTAATCCTGCCGATGGCAAGCTAGCTCCAAAATGGGAAGGACCATATGAAGTTGAGTCAGAAGCGGGGAAAGGAGCATATAGACTCAAGAATATGGAAGGGGATATGCTACCAAGATCCTGGAATGCAATACACTTAAAGCTCTATTTCAAGTAAGAATAGAATTTAATTTCTATCTCAGAATGGTATGTATTCTATCTCTTTTAAATATATTTGTTTATTATCTTGAACCCAGTACTGACTTAAGCATCAGAGGGGTGTTAGCCAAGCTAACACCCACCTTAGTTTAAGGATGTTTTGCAGTATATGCTCCAGGATATAGCTCCAGGGTGCTCACTCAGGATACTTCGGAAGATTAGAGGATCGGCCCCCTCTCTCACGTATAAGGGATCCCGATCCCTTCACAGGTTTAAAGGTATTCACCTTTCTTCCGAATTGGGTTTAAACACCCCGCCTAGAGCGCAAGTTATTCGGGAATAGTTCAAGGTGGCGGGACCAGTCCATGTAAAAGTGGCTGACAATTTCGTCACTATTGGCTATATCCTGAATCCTAAAGGTATATGAGGATTGATCACCCTCTCTCACGAAAGGGTATTTTCATACTCTCTAAGGTTTAAAGGTTTTCACCTTTCTAAGTCTTGGTGTTTATACACTCCCGCCTGTAGCGCACGAAAATTTGGGATTTTCCCCAGGATACAAGGGATTCGTCCCCAATACATTTTTTGGGTTTTACCCTGTAACATGAAGAATTGTCTACACAATGGGAACTGATATCCAAAGGATTTCTAAGTATTTGAAGGCATTATACACAGGGGACATTCCTACTGAAGCAATGGTGTAAAGCTCAAAGGATAAGACTCGGAACTAATGCACTAAGTGTCTCAGACAGGGGACATCTTCATTGGAAAAGTTGCAAAGGGATTGAGGTTTGATAATAGGGTTATACCCTATTCCTGGTATAATCTTTCCTTTGTAAACATCGTTTAATTTTTTGACAATACTATATTTGATTAAGATATATGAAACTGGTACTAGTTTGAAACTTTAATTAAGTTAGTATCGTCATAACAGGTTTTAAAATGAACTATCTTTTAATTTTCTCTAAAGGTGATTGAATTAATAAAAGTTTTGGTAATATATCACTGACTATATTTTGCAAAACTAAGGTCTATAATAAGAAAGACAGAAAGTGATAGCAAGAAAAATGAAAGATGAAATTACTGGAAATAAACGGTACTAGCTGATAACCAAAGGCTTCATCCTGAAACCCAGGACCCATCCGCCTTCGGTTATCAAATTGATTTAATGCAGAAAATAAAAATTTTTCATTAGACATAAAATTGCTCAAACAAAAGGAAATAAGTTTTAGGGGGCAGTGCTATCTTCGTTTGCGATAATTTCAGCAGCATCCGTCTCAGGATCCACCTCAGCATCCCTCTCAGCATCGTTAGCTTTTTCAGCTACTTTGGAGGATCCTTCGGCAGCTGGTGTGGTAGAAATGCCGCCAAGATTCTTTAGTCTCGTTTCCCAGGCACCAACGTCCCAAGAAGGGCATTCAAAACCTAGTGTTTTGGCTTCATGGGCCATCTTCAGCCTGGCCTGGAGAAGAGAAATGACGACGGAACTCTTAAGGCTATCCTGGTAGGTGACCATATCCCGTTCATGTTGCACATGGGCAGCTTCAAGATCGGCTTGGGCTTGAAGAGTAGCTTTGTTGAGAGCAGTCTGGTGTTCTTGAATCATAGCTTTGAACTTCTCCTCGTAATGACGAGATTTGGCGGCTGCAATCATGCCTTGATCGGATATCGTGACTTCTGCTTCCTTTAACTTGGATTCAAGCGTCTTGTTAAGCCCGTAGGATTCTTGATATAGATGAACCAGATGCTCAAGACCCTGCGAAAGTAAGAGGACATGTATTAATATTGATAAATCTTTGTAAATGATGTAAGCTGCATGATGTGGTTTGAGAATACTAACCTGGTTAAGAAAGGAAGTCATAAACCCGCTAGCTTCAATGAACCCGTGCTTCTCATAGGGAAAAGTGTCAGAAATGACGGGGGAATCGGGCTCTTTCCTTTTACGAGAGCTGGAGCTCCGGGGCTTGGTAGTTGGCAAGGGTTTGCTGATGACAATGGCTTTGGAACCACTGGGTTTGGATGAGGCTGTGGCCCTGGGACTAGGTTCCTTCTTGACCTGAACCTGATCAGAATAACTGTCCAACTCGTCGAGGTCAAAGACTTCAGGGATCTTGGCCGGTGCTGCATAAAGGAAAAAGTTTTGCATTATTATTACTTTTCATTCTATTATGCTATACTAACTATTTTAAAAGTAATCCTTACCAGACATTTCAGATGACGAGTATTGACTGGAACTCGGGACGTGTGTGGTGAAACTCCTGTCTATTGCAGGTAATTGGTAAACAGTTTTGATTCTTTCCTCTGATTCAGCGGTAGGGGGAGCTACTTCCTTGAAATTCACTGCATAAGAATCAAAAAGAAGGATATTAGTAAAAGATAAAAATCTAAAGGTACATGAGAACATTTATGACCCTACGGGTGGTTAACCACTCCACCGGAAGGCTGGCACCCTCAGCAATGGAGTCTCGTTTGACAAAGAAAAATTTGCGTTGCCATCCATCTTCGTTTTTGGTGGCTTTAAGAATAAGGGGTTTGCTAGAGGTCGAAAAAAGCAAGAACCGGCTAGAGCAGTGGGATCGGAGGCGATAAGCAATAGGCAGATCCTCGATGCAGAGGTCGGGGCAATGAAGGTTTTTGATTTGGTTAAGTACGATTAATACTCTCCAAACCATGGGCATGGTTTGAGCAAAAGAGATGCCGGTGGTTCGGAAGAATTGCATCATGAATTCAGGAAAGGGGTATCGAAGACCCAGCGAAAAAGGGTATGCTGGAAAGCAGACCCAATCTGTGGAAGAAACATCCGATCGAATTGACCGATCAAACGATCTAAAGAATGTGTTATCAGGGAAAGCACCGGAAGCTCTCAAAGCCGCGATGTCTGCGTTGTCGAAAGCGCAGACCTCCTTTTCAGGATTTTTGAGGAGATTCTGCTGGGTGAAGGTCTCGGCAGCCATTACGAATAAGGCAAGAAAAATTGACAGAAAGTGAATGAGAAATGGGGAATTACCTGGAGACTCTGTTGGAGATATCTGCTTTTCAAACAAGAAGAGAGAAGATATAGGGGCATTGTGGATCTCCATTGAGCTAAAAGCGCGTTGGAGGTTATGATGTGATCTTGACCGTCGCTTTGTTTTAAATGCCTTGAATTATGGGATAAAACTTTTAAAATATATCCGTTGGATTGGTATACCAACCGATATATTTGGGGACAATTGTTATGTGTCATTTTATGAGCATACATATCTTGACCAATATCCTGCTTTTTATTGTTTATTTGTGACCAGGATGCTGGACGAGGATATTGCTAACATCTTGGGCGATATCCTGAGGTTGATCGAATTAATCACGTGCAGGTTAAAGACTGGGACTTGCCAACGGTCAAATGGACTTCGTCTCCTCAAGACTCGGACGTATTTGTTGGGAGAGACGTTGAACCCGAAAGACCAGGTCTACAACGTTCGAGTGAGGAATATTCGTTGGATCCCGGTTATTTAGGATAGTTTGTTATATTTGTTTTACTATAAATAGATGGGGGCGGATCAGATTAAGGCACTCAACTTTCACATTTTCAAACACTTTCTCTCTAGCTCACTGCAAACACTACACACAACACTTGTATTCGAATTACATTGTAACACATAGTTGATCCGCACCACATCCTGCACTGTATCCTGATATTTGAAGCAATAGAAGAACAAGGCAGCTGCGATTGTCAGCTCCCGAGGTTTTATGCCGGCGATCTAGATTGATCAAGGGCTTTCCTCGTACATCACGTGTCAACCTTTATTTTTCTGCTCATTGTTTGATCATAGATACAGCTCTATATCTTGAGTCGTATCCTGAAACTATTTTTATAACTAACTTGGTTAACATATTTTTCACACATAATTTTAGCACACTACCTCACTTAACTAATTTGATCACTAAATTGCTTCGGTAATTTTTGACCAAAACATTCTGGAATATTTTTGTGAGTTATATTCCTTCGTTCGGTTTCACCAACATTTTGTGTATTCTTTGTATATTTATTCCTTGGGATTTTGGAAATATTTTGGATTGTAATTTCTTGGTATTATGATGAGTTATATTATTTTAAGTCCTAAAATAATATAACTAATACACATAATATACAAACAATCACACACATGGTGTCTTCTAAATATATATTTCCCTAAATACATACTTAGTCACTTTTATTTATGAAAACCAACCTCCAATATTTATATTTTTGTAACAAAATTTATGGCAAACTTTATGTGAAAGATTCCTGGTTTAAAATACAATTGTAAATATTTGTTTAGAAATATTTTTCTAAGTGTTTATATTTTTAGAAAATTTTGCCATAGTTTCCCATAAAAATGGAGGTTTCCATGCTTTCAAGCATATCATTTTCTTTTGTAAAAATCAACACAATCAATCCACACTCAACAACAAACAACTTTTACTTATCAACTTTGTCAAAAACAAGTAATAATCTACTACTTCATGAACTTGAATCTTTGTAAAAATTTGTAGGAACTTACTAGTGTTCTTAGTAAGCCTTGTTACCTTCTAAAGTGTGATTAGTTCTTTAAAAACTTCATTTTTAGAGAATTTAGATCTTTACAACTTACAATTTCATTTTCTAAAAATGTTTCTTTATGAAATCTTCTTGTTACACAAGTGTTTCTACACTTGATTAACCACCAAAAACAAGGTTTGTTTATGTAAGAACCAAGATCTAGTAAAACTTGTATTTTGTAACACCCTAAATTTTTTTATCCTTAAATATATACAAAATATAGTTTAAGTACATGACTTTCATTAATGAGGATCATAAGTAACCAAGACCTTAGTCAACTAATGACTAAGTTAAAACGTTTCAAAAATTGTTTAACATGTATTTACAACCCATACACAAAAACTACATAGATCTAAAACATTGCGGAAGCTTCAAAACGGAGTGTTCGGTTCTTCGTCTAATTGCTTGATCGTCACCTGTAAGATCTACCAAATTTACCTATGATCAAAACCAATAAAACATTAGTTTTGACGTTGTTATATAATATGACTTCAAAGTTTAACAACACATTTGAATTAACAAACTTATAATAGCTTTTCTGGGTTCACCGTAAATTACGGTATCACCGTAATTTACGGTGAGACTTGGGATTGTCTGGTCACCGTAAATCAGTAGAGAAATACCGTAAAACTCATGACTCCTACCGTAAATTACGGTATTACCGTAATTTACGGTGAATGCTGGAAATTCATGTTCTTGTTTGGTTTGTTCATTTTACTCAAACCAAATTCACGGATTTCGCTTTTCTAAAGAAAAACAATACATCAAATTTTCTTATTTCTAATATATATATATATATACATTAATCAATATCAAAGAATAATCCGACATATTTCAAGGTATTAACCATGCTTCACTTGATTATTCGACCCGTTCGGCTTGTCTATGAAATTTCTTCCTTTTTGACAACTACCAACGAGTTAAATCCATCTTTCGACCAAATATTCAATATAGCAATATCATAGCTTTAATTCATAACAACTTGCATTTTATAATTCGACCTAACCAAATACAATGATCTAATTTTTACTTAATGTAACGGGTCAAGTTACATACCTTCAAAGTTTGCCCTTTAAACGTGGTTCACCACCCGTTTGTCCGCTTGACGTTCCTGCGTCCGTTCCTATAGAGTCCATTTATGATGCGTTTTAGAACTCTCTTTAAATCATAATTCGTATAATACATCAAAACATCATGATTATGCGTTTAAGCTCAAAATTTCAGTTTTAAAGCCTTCATAGAGGCATTTCAACAAACACTTCATAAGCAGATTTTTACATGATTAACATCACATCTTTAGTTTATTCATTTAACCCTATTTTCATATAAAACAACCAATTTACATTAATGTTAGCTTCTATTTGCTGAAATCACTTCCAGATTGCTAATTTATACAAAATCAACAATCTATTTCCTAGTGTTCATTCAAGTACACATAATTCACAAATCACCTACAATGGTGTTCTTAGGTTTCACAAAATTTCTTATGTTTTCAACTTATTTTGATCTAGGGTTTGTCCCTAAACACTATAGTTGTTCCATGATCAACATAACACATACATGCAAGCTCAATTTCAGATTATTCCCAATTCATGAGAATTTCTAGTTGCGAGAAATCCTTAAATTTTACATACCTTGTAATCCTCTTGTGATGAGGATCACGATTCTATGCTCGGATTTTCGTTTGGACCAGATTTGCTCCTTCAATTGTGGATTTTAGTAGAATTCTAGGGTTGATTTAAGGTGGGTGTCGCCCCTGATGTCTCTGGTCGACCAGGGATTTGAAGTGGAGGTTAATTTTTGTGTTTTATTTGTTTATTAAAACTAAAGTTTCAATTTTAACAACTTAAACCCCTCCACTTTGATCAACATTGATATTTAAAATTTTAACTCTACTTTATGGTTATTTCTAGACTTTTAACTAATTAGGTTAAAATTCCTAGTTAGTAAATTCTCATTTATTTAAACCTTACTAATTCCAGTTTAAGGTTTTACATTTTTCGGGGTGTTACAAGTCCACCCCCCTTAAAAAGGGTTTCGTCCTCGAAACCGTAATACGTACCAAATAAAGTAGGGTGAAGACGTCGCATCTCCTCTTCGGACTCCCATGTAGTGTCCGAACCCTTTCTATGCTCCCATTTGACTTTGACTTGGTCAATTTGTTTATTTCGTAAACGTTTGACCTTTCTGTCTAAAATTTCAACCGGTCTTACCGCATAATTTAGACTATTATCCACTTCGATATCATCGTAATGGATATAGGTCGTTTCGTCTGCTAGGCATTTTCTTAATTGCGATACGTGAAACGTGCCATGGATCCCGCTTAGCTCTTCCGGTAATTCAAGACGGTAAGCTACCTTGCCAACTCTCCCGATAATTTTAAATGGCCCGATAAACCTTGGGCTTAACTTCCCCCTTTTTCTGAATCTAATAACACCTTTCCATGGGGAAACTTTTAGCATAACCCTGTCACCAACTTGGAATTCAATTGGCCTTTTCCTTTTATCAACATACGCCTTTTTCCTGTCTTGAGCCGCTTTCAAGTGTGCCCGAACTTTATCGATCTTTTCATTTGTGGCTCGTACTATATCTTGGTGGGCGAGTTCACGTGGACCCACTTCACCCCAACAAACCGGGGTCCGACACTTCCTACCGTAAAGCAGTTCGTATGGTGCCATTTTAATACTAGATTGGTAACTGTTGTTATATGAAAACTCAACTAACGGTAGGTGAACATCCCAACTGCCTCCAAAGTCGATTATACACGCCCGTAGCATGTCTCCCAATATTTGTATCGTTCTTTCACTTTGTCCATCCGTTTGAGGATGGTACGCAGTGCTAATGAACAATTTGGTCCCCATTTGTTCTTGGAAATCACGCCAGAAATTCGAAGTAAACCGGGTATCCCTATCCGACACGATGGACACCGGCACTCCATGACGTGCTATGATTTCATTGGTATAGACTTCTGACATCTTTTCTGACGTATAAGTCTCACGAATCGGAATGAAGTGAGCACTTTTCGTCAATCTATCCACCACTACCCATATGGCATCAAAACCACGATTCGTCTTAGGCAGCTTGGTTAACAGGTCCATTGTAATATGTTCCCATTTCCAAACCGGAATTTCTAACGGTTGGAGTTTACCGTATGGTTTCTGGTGCTCCGCCTTGACTTGTAAACATGTCAAGCATTTTTCCACATATTTCGCCACGTCCCTCTTCATTCCGGGCCACCAATAATTTTGTTTCAAATCATTGTACATCTTGGTCGCACCCGGATGAATTGAATAACGGGATTTATGAGCTTCATCAAGTAGAAGCGCCTTTACTCCACAGGTATGTGGGACCCATATCCTTCCGGATCGAGTCGTGATTCCCATCCGACAAGTCTTTCAACTGACCAATTATTCTTTCCTTCTTCCAATTCTCTTCTTTTACTGCTTCTAATTGCGCCTCTCGAATACGTTCAAGTATACCCGAGGTTACCACGAGTTGCATCGATCGTACTCGTATCGGGACATAATCCGCTTTTCTGCTCAGAGCGTCCGCTACCACATTTGCCTTTCCGGGGTGATAATGTATCTCACAATCATAGTCTTTCACCGTTTCCAGCCATCGCCTTTGTCGCATATTTAACTCCTTCTGATCGAAGAAGTATTTCAAACTCTTGTGGTCGGTGAATATGGTGCATTTTACCCCGTACAAGTAATGCCTCCATATTTTTAATGCAAATACCACCGCTGCCAACTCGAGATCGTGCGTGGGGTATTTCTTCTCGTGTAACTTCAATTGTCTCGAGGCATAGGCTATTACCTTGCCCCGTTGCATCAACACGCAACCGAGCCCCGATAATGAAGCATCCGAATAAACCACCATGTCTTCGACTCCGTCCGGCAATGTCAGTACCGGAGCTTGAGTTAGCCTTTCTTTTAGCGTCCGAAACGCTTTTTCTTGATCGACTCCCCAAACAAACTTTGCTTTCTTTTGGGTTAGCTTTGTTAGCGGCGATGTAATCTTGGAGAAATCTTGAATGAATCTCCTATAATATCCAGCAAGCCCCAAAAAGCTTCTAATTTCTGAAGGGTTCTTCGGGGGATTCCATTTTGACACCGCCTCTATCTTTAACGGATCCACCAAAACTCCGTCGGCATTTATGACATGGCCGAGAAATTGTACCTCTCGTAACCAAAAGGCACATTTAGAGAATTTTGCATATAACTTCTCTCGTCTAAGTGTCTCTAACACTTCTTGTAAATGGTGTGCGTGTTCAGCTTCATTTTTCGAGTACACCAAGATATCATCGATAAACACGATGACCGACTTATCCAACATTGGCTTGCAAACCCGGTTCATGAGGTCCATGAAGGCCGCGGGCGCATTTGTTAGCCCAAATGACATCACGAGAAATTCGTAATGTCCGTATCTTGTGCGAAAAGCCGTCTTCGGCACATCTTCTTCTTTGACCTTTAGTTGGTGATACCCCGACCTAAGGTCAATTTTTGAAAACCAACTCGCGCCTTGTAGTTGGTCAAATAAGTCATCTATCCTCGGGAGCGGGTATCGGTTCTTTACCGTGAGTTTGTTTAACTCCCGATAATCGATACACATGCGCATGCTCCCGTCCTTCTTTCTCACAAACAACACCGGTGCGCCCCAAGGAGACACACTCGGCCTTATGAATCCCTTGTCAAGCAAATCTTGAATTTGGGACATCAGCTCTTGTAATTCCGACGGTGCAAGTCGGTACGGGGCTTTTGCTACAGGTTTCGCGCCCGGAATTAATTCAATCCCGAACTCTACTTCCCGTTCAGGCGGTATCCCCGGTAAATCTTCCGGAAAAACATCTTCATAATCTCGTACTACCGGTACATCTCCAATCTTTCGTGATTCTTTCTCGGTCTCATTTGCATAAATTATGAATGCCTTGCATCCTCGCTTCATGAGCTTGTGAGCTTTCAACATCGAACATACTATGGGGTTGCCTCGTTTTTCGCCATAAATGGTGACATGTTTTCCACTCGGAGATGTTAGTTTTATCTCTTTGCGAAAACACACGACCTTTGCATGGTATTGAGATAGCCAATCCATCCCCACGACTACTTGGAATTCTCCCATTGACATCGGGATTAGATTTATCAAATATTCTTCATCATCGATGCTCAGTTTACAATTTTCACATACATCACAAACAATAAAGCTTTTGTTATTACCTATCTCTACTTCTAAAGGCACAGGTAATTTTGTTAGAATAAATGAAGGATGTCGAATAAGTCCATATGAAACAAAGGATTTATTCGCACCCGTATCAAATAACACGTGTGCAGGAATTGAATTTACAGCAAATATACCTGAGACCACGTCAGGTTCAACCTTCGCTTCTGCGGCGGTTAATTGAAAAGATCTTGCCTTTGCTTTTGGGGCTTCACCTTTCGGTTCATGCCCATCTTTCTTTCCAACCAGTTCCGGGCATTCCGACTTTTTGTGACCCGTTCGATAGCAATTGTAACAAACCGTCACTTTCTCCGGGCACGACATAGCCATATGTCCCGTTTTCTTGCATATGGGACAAGGCTTATCCTTGTAACGACATTCGCCTTTATGATTTTTCCCAAAAATTTTGCAACCTGATGTACTACCTTTAGCATCTGATTTCTTTGCTGATTCATTCGTTCTTGCTTTCTTGGCAGGGCTTGGATTCACATCTTGTGCCCTTCGTTCACCCCGTTCTATACTCTTCTTCAATTCGATCTCCCTTTCCCGAGCAGCATTGACAATCTCGGTAAGGGTCTCGTACTTTGAAGGGGTTATGAACTCTCTATACTCCGCGCTTAGCATGTTATGATAATAATAGACCTTTTGCTCTTCATTCGTTATCAAATCATCACAGAACTTCATCTTGTCCATAAACATCCCCGTGATCTTGTCTATGGATTCACCTTTGTGTCTGAGCTGCATGAATTCTTCCTTGATTTTATTTATGACCGCCTTGGGACTATGGTGTTTAAGAAACGGCGTCTTAAACTCCTCCCAAGTCATGGCCTTAGCCGCTTCACTTCCAATCTCCTTCTTTTTGTTATCCCACCAATCTTTCGCTTGACTCCTTAGTTGACCCGTACCATAGGCTACGTAGTCTTCTTCGTCACAATGGGTTCTCTCGAATACCCCTTCGATGTCACTTAGCCATCGTTGGCACACTATTGGATCAACCTCCCCATTATATATTGGTGGTTTACAAGCCATGAATTCCTTGTATGAACAAGGCTTTCGTCCTCCACGCTTTTCCTTTGCTACATTTGAATCATCTTCCAGTTTCTTGATTCTATCTTCTACTATTGATAAAACCGTGTTTTGGATTTTATCAATAAAGCCCGACAAACTGTTTTCGATCGCCTTTCCAACCTCTTCGGCAATCACTTCCCTCACTTGTTCGGTGACTCTTGGCACCGCATTATCATTGCCTCCATCAGCCATCTCGATTTCTGAAATGTTTACATAGATTGTTAAACATTCCATTTATAACACATGCTTTACTTGTTTTGATTTTATCAAGTTCATAACTTGATTTACTCATTCTTGTTTCAATTCAATCAAGTTCGTAACTTGATTTAATAATTCTTGTTTCTATTCAATCAAGTCCATGACTTGATTTAATCATTCTTGTTTCATGCATTTCTTGTTTTTGAGTGAGCTTACACACTCTTTTCATGCATATTTGTTCGTTTCTCATTTTATACATAGTACATAATTTATTAACAAAACAAGTTAATTCTTACCGGACGATCGATCAAGCTTGAACCGAACACTTATTGACAACCTTGAGCTCTGATTACCAACTTGTAACACCCTAAATTTTTTTATCCTTAAATATATACAAAATATAGTTTAAGTACATGACTTTCATTAATGAGGATCATAAGTAACCAAGACCTTAGTCAACTAATGACTAAGTTAAAACGTTTCAAAAATTGTTTAACATGTATTTACAACCCATACACAAAAACTACATAGATCTAAAACATTGCGGAAGCTTCAAAACGGAGTGTTCGGTTCTTCGTCTAATTGCTTGATCGTCACCTGTAAGATCTACCAAATTTACCTATGATCAAAACCAATAAAACATTAGTTTTGACGTTGTTATATAATATGACTTCAAAGTTTAACAACACATTTGAATTAACAAACGTATAATAGCTTTTCTGGGTTCACCGTAAATTACGGTATCACCGTAATTTACGGTGAGACTTGGGATTGTCTGGTCACCGTAAATCAGTAGAGAAATACCGTAAAACTCATGACTCCTACCGTAAATTACGGTATTACCGTAATTTACGGTGAATGCTGGAAATTCATGTTCTTGTTTGGTTTGTTCATTTTACTCAAACCAAATTCACGGATTTCGCTTTTCTAAAGAAAAACAATACATCAAATTTTCTTATTTCTAATATATATATATATACATTAATCAATATCAAAGAATAATCCGACATATTTCAAGGTATTAACCATGCTTCACTTGATTATTCGACCCGTTCGGCTTGTCTATGAAATTTCTTCCTTTTTGACAACTACCAACGAGTTAAATCCATCTTTCGACCAAATATTCAATATAGCAATATCATAGCTTTAATTCATAACAACTTGCATTTTATAATTCGACCTAACCAAATACAATGATCTAATTTTTACTTAATGTAACGGGTCAAGTTACATACCTTCAAAGTTTGCCCTTTAAACGTGGTTCACCACCCGTTTGTCCGCTTGACGTTCCTGCGTCCGTTCCTATAGAGTCCATTTATGATGCGTTTTAGAACTCTCTTTAAATCATAATTCGCATAATACATCAAAACATCATGATTATGCGTTTAAGCTCAGAATTTCAGTTTTAAAGCCTTCATAGAGGCATTTCAACAAACACTTCATAAGCAGATTTTTACATGATTAACATCACATCTTTAGTTTATTCATTTAACCCTATTTTCATATAAAACAACCAATTTACATGAATGTTAGCTTCTATTTGCTGAAATCACTTCCAGATTGCTAATTTATACAAAATCAACAATCTATTTCCTAGTGTTCATTCAAGTACACATAATTCACAAATCACCTACAATGGTGTTCTTAGGTTTCACAAAATTTCTTATGTTTTCAACTTATTTTGATCTAGGGTTTGTCCCTAAACACTATAGTTGTTCCATGATCAACATAACACATACATGCAAGCTCAATTTCAGATTATTCCCAATTCATGAGAATTTCTAGTTGCGAGAAATCCTTAAATTTTACATACCTTGTAATCCTCTTGTGATGAGGATCACGATTCTATGCTCGGATTTTCGTTTGGACCAGATTTGCTCCTTCAATTGTGGATTTTAGTAGAATTCTAGGGTTGATTTAAGGTGGGTGTCGCCCCTGATGTCTCTGGTCGACCAGGGATTTGAAGTGGAGGTTAATTTTTGTGTTTTATTTGTTTATTAAAACTAAAGTTTCAATTTTAACAACTTAAACCCCTCCACTTTGATCAACATTGATATTTAAAATTTTAACTCTACTTTATGGTTATTTCTAGACTTTTAACTAATTAGGTTAAAATTCCTAGTTAGTAAATTCTCATTTATTTAAACCTTACTAATTCCAGTTTAAGGTTTTACATTTTTCGGGGTGTTACATATTTTTAACTTGGTTTCTTGAGAAATCACCCATGACATTTTAGATCCACATGATTAACAACTTATTTTGATCATTATTTTACAAGAAATCAATGTATTCTTTCAAGTTCATGCTTCTCATGAGGATGATCCATTAACTTTCATCAAGTTCATCCTCTCACCTTGCTAGATTATGTTTTTAATCATGATCTAGCAAGATCATATGATGATCTACATTATTTTCATAAGCAAACATCAGTCAACAAGTAAATCAACACATAAACACATGATTCCTTCATGATTTCTTATAACTTTAAGCTTATGTTCATGTTTCATCTTCTTGCTTCTTAGTGTTCTTTATGATAATCATCTTGTATCATCTTTTAACCACTTAAAATAGATGTAAAATGGAAAGATCATGGTTCTTACCACTAGCACAAGGCTAGGGATGATCAAGAGGAGAAAACAAGTGGATAAAAGCAAACAGTTAAGGTCCTTGAACTTCCAAAATCTCTTAGCTTCTTTATGCACCTTCTAACACCTTTGAGTGTATGTGGAATTGTATGAAGATGAAAGAATGAAGGTGATGTATGGTGTGGTGATCTCGGCCTTGGGTGAAGGGAGGAGAAGAAGAAGATCTCAAGTGTTGGTTTGTTGTGAATGGAATGGTTATGGCCTCATGGTTATCTTATAAGCACTAACACCACAAAAATCTAGTGAATAATGTGTCCAAAAAGTGGAGACATGATCTAATTGATTAATCAAATAAAAGCAAAGTGGGACCCACATCATGGGTCGTGAACTAGGTAGGGGAGGGGAGGTAGTAGGCTAGGTTCCAACCATTAGTTAGTTATTTTGGTTAAAATCCAAGTATTAGTTAGGGATTTAGTTACTAGATATTTTTATGATGTGTTATGATGTTCGGGGACCATAGCTAGCTTGGTAATGCTAAAACAGTGCTTCTAGTGTAAATTTGGTGTTTCGGGTAGTGTCCGGTTGTTCGGTTGGTTACCGGTTCGTTAAGGTGCTAAACTATGCGGTTTAGTGTGCTTTGTGTACCCTTTTGTGACAGTTTTGATTCCCGACACTTAGGAAAGCATTCAGGACCATTTAATCACATTTCTGCATGATATTAGTTTGTTTAAAAGCTGATTTTCTGCAGAATTCTGCAGTTTATGTAAATTTTAGGCACTTTCCGGCACTTAAGCTATCACTAGGAAGGCAGTTTTGTGATCCCTACTTTCCTACACACTATACTAGTATAATACTTGGTTTCTGGCTCATTCTGTATCTCCATACATTGTCTGTCTATTTACTGAATTCTGTCAGTATGTTTCTGATTTGTCTGATAACTGTGCTAACTGTGTTTCGTGCATCATTTCAATCAACAAGGTTTGCATGCAATAATGTTATGTCATTTGCAATATATGATGCACATGTATGTATGGTAACAATATTCAAAAGGCAATTCAAATCATAAATTGTAAATTAGCACAGTCATTAATCATTAATTATTGTCTAATTAATTGTACGGATGCATGCAAATTTGACAGTTGTCACATTACCTAGATGCTAATTTTCCTACATAATGCCCGTCTTTAGAAGAAGATTATTTTTATTGCCATCCTGTATTTTGGTTTGATATATTCTTGTTTGATGACATGTTGAAGATCAACGCCTGCTCGAATGCTATTATAATAATGGAATCCAAAATAGCATTTTTTTACACTGGTATTGATCCCTTCATGCCATCAATATATCCATCAAGAACAAGTGGCATAATGACATATCAGTGTCATCAGTCTCTTTTTCTTGAATATTTATCCATCTCTTTCAGCAAAAGCTTATAGAGACACCCACCTCAGAGAAGAATCCATTCAGTGAAACTTCATTCAGAACAATACTCAATATAAAAGAAACGAGGCTTCCCATCTGTGGTTTTTAAACTATTTTTTTGGCATTTTTAAAGTGAGTGGTTTCTAGGAAACATGGCATATGTTTTTTTGGGTGTGATCAATTGATTGTGCAGAGACGTCTCTCTTATAGGATGTTTTTGACGCGTAGTTTAGGCAGGATTTTATTATAGTAAATGATATTAATAAAGTAACCGTCTTTTCAGTTAGTGTGTGTATTTTTACTGTTTTTGTTCAGGGTTTTTATGAGTTTAGGGTGATAGACGTCCCATCTTCCAAGTTTGGCGTTTTTTATTTAATTTTTAATAATACTTGTCCAAAGTAATTTTATTATAGTTTGTGAGTTTTTGGCATTTTATGGCATGATGGCGTTTCACAAGCATTTTGTCTGTGTGGCGTTTTTGTTAAAATAATGTATTTTGTTCTTAGCTGAAAAATACATAACAAACAACTGAAAAAGAAAATTAAAAAAATAGAAATAGTTGATCATCCAAATCTTCACTATCAGCAGTCTCTTTCTTCTTTGAAACATGTTCACCGGCGGTTTGACTTTGGTATGCTTCATATTGTTTTCTTGTTGTTGAAGTAGCTTTTTTGTGGCCGTTTGGAAGGACAAAATGACGTGAGTTTTTTGTTTGAAGTTCATCTTTATCTCCATCTTTATCTTCAAACCACTCATCAGTGTCATTCCTCTCTTCATGCCATTCAAAAATTCATCAACAACAAAGCACAAAAAATGACATAAGTCTGACACCAACATTTTTTTCTTGAAGATTTGTCCATCTCATGCAGCAAAATGTTATTGAGTTACACCCCTCAGCTAAGAATGCATTCTGCGAAACTTCGCGTAGAACAATACTGAATATACAGGAAACGATGTTTGCCATTTTTGGCGTTTTACTGAGAAAATAGTGTATCTAAAAGAAACATCGATTGAAATATTTGATGTTTGAGTTTTTTGGCGTTTTCTAAGATGATTGGTATATAGTAAAATATGACGCTTTTTGAGTTTGGTGTGTTTGATGTTTTGGGTTTTTTGGCGTTTCTAAGATGAATGGTATATAGCAGTAAATATGGCGTTTACGGTTCGGGGTGTGTTTAATGAATGTCTCAGATGTTTTGTTTATATAGGATGTGTTTTGGCCCGTAATGGCGTTTTATTCATGAGTTTGGCGTTTTTGGTAGAGGAGTTTAAAGACCCTTTTACCCTTAATAAAACACGTCCACTTAATAGAATTTGTGTTATTTACGAAAACGCCAACGCGCCAATCTAGTCCATAGATTTTTTTGATCGGACGATCCATAACCGTTCTCACTGTTCTCATATTTTTCATCGTTTTCTCTAAATCCTAACCCTATATATATGTGTGTGTGTGTATGTGTGTGTGTGTGTGTATATATAGAGAGAGATAAAGGGGAGGGATGCGTGAATATTAACACTTTTTTTTTTAATTTAACAAACCATTCATTTAATATTTTAAAATGCAATGAAAACAATAATTATGTTTATTGTAATAACAAATTTATCCTAAAATTACAACCATCCCTTTACAATTCAACTCACATCCAGAAATTTAAATTTTAAAGTTATCTAATTTGATAATTATCAAAAAATTATACATGTCTGTTTAATTTAAATATTATTTTGTAGCTATAACTTTATCTAATTGCTACATACGTAATATTGATAGTTCAACAATTTTTTATTAGAACTAATAAAATAGGACCATTATTATTTAAATAAAATTTGAGTTATTACACATATGTTTCTAAAGCTATTGAACCGTATGAGAAATTGACACAGTTTCTCTGATGGATGATTCAAATGCTTTTATTTAAAAGTTTGGCAAACATCACATGTTTTGATCATACATGACATAAATTGTTCAGACGTCTGAAAAACGTCTCAAAAATATCGTTTTATAATTGTTAAATCTTCCTTATTAAAGATTTGGTTTTTTTATTTATTCAACCCGTGTAATACACAAGGTTATAACCTAGTATGTTATTATCAAAAAATAAACTGTAACGTTCAAAGTGGGAGTATATACGGCGTGTACAAAAGTTATCATCAAGAAATTATATTAATATACTTTTAGATTCTAATTTCAAAATTTAATATCCCGACTCAATCTCTTGATACCTCATAGTCTTATACCATGCAAACTCGAGTCGAGCCAAAACAAAGCCCATCTGTAGGGGGAAAGGTTTAAGACTGTAAAAAATAGGTTCTTTCTTTATATTGGGTTCGGTTGGATAAAGTCTAAAGAAACAAACACTTGAATGGGTCCACAAGCGGGTACTTGGCGTTAAGTGATTCTCCTTGGAGTATCCTTGGCTCTAAGTACTTTACGAATTCTAGATCCCTTACGTTTGCAAAATAGACATCGTCAATCTCGTAACAGGTCACTTGTATTTGCAAAATAGACACAACCAGTCTCATCATTGGAATTGATGTTTTCTATGACCAACATCCAGCATGGGAATATGTATCAACCGAGTGAATAAAGATGTAAGAGAAATAGAGAATAAGTATAGGGGTTGTGACAGAGAATAGGAATGCCTTTACCTTTACCAAGGATTATTCATAGATAAGGAAAATTAGGGTTTTCATCTTTCTCGTAATAACTAACTTTATTAATAAATGTAACCCGAGTAAAAAGAGTCGAGCCAAATCTAATTCGGGTCATACATCTTCAAAGTACAAGTGATTTTTGAATATTTCTATTGAATTCATATGGGTAAAAAGAATCGTGCAAAATCTGAACCAGTATACACTCAAGGTTGACATGTTTAAAAAGACGACATGAGACTTAAGCAGTAAGATCCCTGGCCCAAAAAACAATTAAAAAAAAAGTTAGGCCCGTCAGATTTTTTGATTTAAAGTAACACTTTTCGTTCACATGATAGGTATGATTTTCTTTCTCTTTAACACCTGATGAATTTCAATCGGTAGCGGAGGTTGAACGAAAACTCAGTGGGAGCAGGGCTCTTAAAAATCCAATATTTTGCACTAAAAACTATATTATTCAAAAATTTTCCATAAAATTTAACACTACGAGCAAAAACCGGCGATGGCAGGGGCACCCCCGGCCCCAAAGAAGCTCTTCTAATGATTTCAATAACACAAGCTGTCAAGCTGCAATCTGGCAAGACACTAGAGTGCGGCAAATAACACGCATATGTGAGTAGAAGGACAGAAGTAGTGATCCATTCACGTTAAAACTTGAAATGAGTTGAGATTACACGAGTTTAAGAACAAACTCAAGGCCTAACTGGAGGCTATTTCATTAACATGTTCGAATCTTAGCTTCACATAACCAATACGATATTTAGTTTATGTTATTACTCATTTCAGTTTCGGTATTTACCAGTTTCGATCTTGTCCTTATCTTAAACGACTTTTACACTTGGTTTAATAGGGAACTTCAACGTATTATAATCTTCAACTACTCGAAGACAATGAAGAGTAGTTATTTAATTTGAGTATAGCTTTGCTATAGTTTTATATTTAAAAAAATTAACATAATACGTGATTACCAGTATTTGTGTTTTTCAACACTTAAATTACACAAAACCGCCTTTGTCGGGGCTCGAATCCTTGACTTCAAGGGAAACTACACCTTAACTCCAATGACTTTGCCAATTAGACCCAACCCCTTGCCACCTAATCACACATTAGGCGTGAGCATAAAACCAAATTAACCAAAACCGAAACTAAACTAACTGAACTGAAGCAATAACTGATGGTTCGGTTATTGTTTTTTGAATAACCAAACTTTCGGTTAATCATATATCTAAAACCGAAAATAATCAAACCGAACCGATTAGCCAAACATATATATATACGAAACTCTCTTAAAGTAATATTATTTATAAGTTCACAACCCACTATCTTTTTTAATCTTTTAGTCCAATTGAGGGTCTATTAGTGTTTCTTTTATTATATTCATAGGGCCCATTACCAAGATGCATGTGGTATCTATATAATTTTGCTAGTTTTATAATCATGAGTTTATATTTTACAAGTTCTGTATACATTAGATAATTAAACAAAACCGATCCATAACCTGTTGGAAATTTGGTGAATGGATATTTAATATATTTATAACTTAATGAAATTATAAATATTAATTAGAATATTCATGTGGTGAATAAAAGAGAAACTCTTGAGTAGAGTTTGTTGATGACATTTAATTAGTTTTATTAGAGTTTTTAAGTTTCTAATTAAGTGAAACCTTTCATTAATCCATAACTCTTGTACAATTAGTAGGCTATGTGCTTCTTATTGTTATAAAAAAAAAAGTAATGTATTGCTTGATACATGTATAATACTAGAAGGAGGATAAACATTGAAGACTAACTAGAGAGAGGAGTACTCTCTACTTGTTTTCCACCACCATCACATCCTTATTTGTTCAATAAGTTCAAACACTACAATTACCCGGTGTAACCTCGGGCGCGTGAGCCATCTTCGGCAGTACATACTGCTTCGGCAGTTGTACCCTGAGAAACAGTCGCGTAGTCTTTAGTAGAGGCGCGAAATCTGTTTTAAGGGAAGCGTGTTGAACACGTGCCTCAACCAAAATCGTCAACGTTTTAGTGTGCTCTTTGTTGTAGTCAATGAGTAATTTTCAAGACTCGAGATGATGAATACTCGTCTAGGATGCTATCAAATGCTCGTGAATGACCCACCAGGGATGCGACTTGAATCAAGATTGGTATATAAATTTATATTTTATATTCTTTTTATTTAGTTATTGCAACCGGTATTGTACTATGATATATCCTACGAAGACGAGAGTCTCGTTATCATATATTTTGTAATTATATTTTTATAAAAAGTGAACCTAGTTCCTACATAACCAATGGTTAACTGAACCCTCAACCGACTTTGCACAACCCTATCATACATACAGAATGATTATAAATAGATCACATATCTTCTCATTTAGAAAATAAAATCCTCCAACACACTCCACTCTTTCCTAGTGATAAGCAATTAGTATCGGATACTTAATGACATCAAATTTCTCATACCACTACCTAGGGATGACAATCGGACCCGAACCCGATGGGTAAACCCGAAACCCGAATCATTTAGCACGGGTTTGGGTCTAGTAATCGGGTATGGGATTAGTTTTATTTTTTTCGTGGGTTTGGGATTTGATGATATACCCGTTAACCCGACCCGATTACCCGATAAAGTATACCCGACCCATTTACCCGATAAATATACCCATTTACCCCATATTCTTTCTATATTTTTTATATATAAATATATATATATTCTTCTTTATAATTATGGAAACTCAAAAGTCAACCCTATTACCCTAAAATCTCAATTTCCCAATCCCCAATGTAAATCTTTTTATTTTTTTTATTTCTAATAAGACTTTTAAGTTTACAAATACTTGGTGTCATGCCTTAGCCTGTAGAGTAACAACAAAAAAATCATACTGAACCGCCATTGGTATATCAACACATTCACACTCACCTCATACGTCACACACACCATTTGTCATCTATGAATTTGAATTTTTTTGTGTACATTGAGGTATTTTATTTTATATACTTTGCCATCAATTGATATATTTTCATAATGATAATGCTTTAGTAGTTACCCGATGGATTTGGGTCGTGTATACCCAACGGGTAATTTTTTAGATTAATGGGTTTACCCAAAACCCGTGGGTATACATGATACCCGATATATATTTACCCGATAGAAACTCGACGGATTTGGGATAGGTTTATCTAATCGGGTTTGGGTTTGGGATTACCTAAACCCGTCCCAAACCCGACCTATTGCCATCTTTACACTTCTTGGAAAGTATTGTTACTAGTTTAATACCAACTTTTACCTACGGGTACCATACCATTGTCAATACCATACCGAGTATTTTCGGTATCAATATCAATACTCAGCTTTGACGATTTTCGATACTGGTATTTTCGATACCTGACCACGCTGATCCCATAGTTTTTCCTAGAGATTTACATCCACCGTGTTATACTGCTTACACGCGTATGCTACGTGTTCACCAACAAATTTAACACCTACACATATCACACTAACGAAATCTTCGCAGAAATCCAACGCTACAATCTATCAAACCCTTCAACTTCAACTTCTGCGACATCGTCTTCGTTGAAATCAATGGCAACTCTCGGAGGTTTACATAACTCATCGTCTTCAAACAGCGTCAATATCGACAGTCTCGCTCGTTTTGCCGTCGAAGAACACAACAAAAAGGAGGTCGTAATCGGTTTCTATTACTTTGTTATGAATTCCTGCTTTTTTTATTAAATTGTTGAATTACTTTGCTTTAAATTGTGATTTAGGGCTAACTGGATAGTCTGGATCGGAAACCTAGGGTTTTGACGGAAGTATGATCATGAAATAATTTTTTTCAGAATTTATTTGGGCCAAAATTGAAATAAATTGATAAAAAAAAGGTGTGTGTGACTGTGTGTGTGTGTTGATGGTTGCTTTAATTTTGTTGATTAAATATTTTTAGTGTGGAAATGATGGTGACTTATGAGTTGGGACTAACACTGTGTTCTCGAATCTCATTTAACATGGCCGGTGGTGTTTGGCAGAGTAGCCGGAACTTTTAATAAAATGTATAAAATGACCAAAATGGACATAACTAAAAATTTAAAAAGTTTGTGCATCAAAAAGTTCATTAGCTTTAGAGGTTAAAATAGTCATTTTTTCGCTAAAAGCTTATACCTCCCTCTAAACTCCTACTAGTAGGGGCGTTCAACCAAAAGTTTCAAGCTCCTAACATAAAAGCTTGAAGCTCCTTCAACCAAACAAGGCTAGGCTTTTTATTGAGTATGAGCTTTTTCTTGAAAGCTTAAAGCTAGAAACTTCTAAAAGCTCCATGCCAAACATACCCTACTAGGGAAAAACTAGAGTTTTAGGAAGGGTCTATGGTGATGAAGGTATTTGTTTTGAGTGTTTTAGGAGATAACTGGATTGCTTGCAATATTACCTGTGAATTTGTTTCGAGTATTTAGGCTATGCGGTAAAATATCGGATATCAGTCAAGGACCGATATTTGAGATATAAGTTATCTCGGTGAGATATCGATAATTTTAATATAGAATTTATATATATAGCACTTTAACACTAATAATTCAGTGATATATAGGTTATATCGCTCTCGGTCAATATCGCGATAATATCGGTACCGATATTCTGACCAATATTTGATACCAATATTTTACTAGGGGATCGGTATAACCGGTATATCACCGATATTAACTGCATAGTATTTAGGTGATGCATGCACATAGTTGTCGAAGGCGCAAAGGGTGAGCCTTGGGCCTTGATGCAAGGCGCTTAAAACCGAGGGATATCAGATGTTTTAGGCTTCTTTAGGGCTGTTTTAGAATTTAGAATTTAGGTTGATTCCAGGCTTGTTTAGGGTCGGTATTAAAGTTGACAGACCTGTTCAGACAATTTTTTGCCGGAATGTCGTCGGAACTTAGCCTGAAAAAGGCGTCTGAGGGCCTGAAAGTGGGGCTTTTGAAGCGAAAGAGAGATGGCTGCGCTTGGGCCTGAAAAGTGGGCCTAGTAGGGAGTCTCTTCTAAGCATGTTTTTTACCCATGTCAACTTGCATAGGTCAATTGCCATAGCCCTGTACTCGACTTAAGCTGTAAACCAACCACCAATTCTTTCTAAATGACTCAACGCTATCAATCAAATATATATGTTCTATGACTCGCGAGTATTTGAGTTGGTGTTTTCTTGAGGAAGGTTGTAATATTTAGAATTAGGACAAACAACAATTGCAAAACTAAGGTTTGAGAAAGACTGTTAGGTAGGGTAATTCTAGATGAAAACTGTAAAATTTAACCAAAAGTTATTGTTATTTTTATTGTTTACTTATATTACTATTTCAGTTGAAATACGACTCTGGACTGCAAAAATGATCTTAATAAAATATTCTTTTTTTTTTCAGAATGCACTTCTGAAGTTAGCGAGGGTGATAAAAGCGCAAGAACAATTGGTTGCTGGCACTTTGCATCATCTTACATTGGAGATCGATGATGCCGGTAACAAGAAAATATACCAAGCCAAAGTGTGGGTAAAGCCATGGATGAACTTCAAGAAATTACAAGAATTCACACATATTAGTGAACCAGTGACCGACACGCCTTCTGCTGATCATGTTCAAAAAGGTCGCTATTAATTTTTAAATTATAATTCTGAAAGATTCCGACAAAAAAGAACAAAATTTTCTGATTATTATCTTTCCTTTGAAACTAGATGGTGATGGCTCAGGATATCAATCAGTGGCTGTTCATGATCCTGCGGTCCAGGATGCTGCAAATCATATCCTCAAGACAATGCAAATGAGATCCAACTCATTACCCTATATACTTAAAGCACAAAGTCGGTGATACATTCACCGACAAATTACGAAATTACCCTTCTATGTCATATAACATTCCTTTAAACCCTATTGCTTCAATTTGTGATTTCCACCATCACAGCTCCGCTTTCCACCGCCATGGCATCATCCCTCCGCCTTCCACCTCCACAACTGAAACGTCTGTGCATTTTCTATATGCACCCACAAGCTTTAACAGTATTGTTATTTAACTCTCTTGAAACCCTCTCAATTCCCAAAGACATTTTACTCAGAGATGGTCGTTCCTCAGCCACCACCTCCACCTTCGGCGATGATTTCCCACTTAAATCGGTAAGCAAGCTCGCAAAGTGATTGCTCATCAGTATTTTCGTTTACATCCTCTATAACACAATTTTCTTGCCTCTGATTTCAGTTTATGTTGCTAGGGTTAGAAAAATGTAATTATAAGTGATGCTAGGGTTGAGATTAGTATATGTGTTGGTTCGATCTAGAGACGACTTTATGGAGGTGTAGCTTTTCACCACTACTGTGTCTGCAACCCTTCCATTGAACCCTAAATCAATCACTCACAATTCGAATTAAGGGAAAAAATAATAAAAGTTGAGGGGGGTCGGTGGTATTTACCACTTGCAGTTTCAATTCCTATGATTTTGTCTGTTTCCATAATTTGGGGTTTACGGTTTATGCTTTTTGTTGGGGTTTCGAATCAGATGTGTTTTTTTGGCATTCAAAAAGGAAAAAAATTATTCTTAACGTTTTTACCTACTGTAAAACGGGTTGATTGTTAGATTTTATGAATATAGTACAGTGGTTTTAGTAACGAGTTTAAAGTTCAGTGATGAATGAAGAAATTATATGAGTATAGTTGCTATGCTTTGATATTTTGCTCTAATAGCAGTGTGTTTACTTTACAATGGTTTGTGTTACACTTTACGAAGGATTTACGCAATGCAGTGGAAGAGTGGAAGTTAAAAGTGGTATATCTTCCTCCAACCCATTAACTTTAGCCATTCCAGCTATCGGCTTTGTCATCCGGAGGGATCGGTGATCCTTTGTCTTTTAATTGTCGATGAAGGTATTTGTTCTTTTGTCGCGATTTTGTTTTTTTTCCCCGAATTTTATCGGGCTTATGTGCGAATATGCAGGTGGAAGTTTTGTAATTACTGGTTCGTTGTAAACTTAATTCACAACACACAAATGGTAGCGGTTTACCAATTATAACTTGTATATGATAAGATTTATTAATTATGAATGAAAATTTGTGAAATTTCAATTAGGTTGACGGTGATGGTAAACACTTGAAGACTTCGGTGCTTGAAAATGAGAACTCGGAATCTAAACCAGATGAAAGAAGTACGGGCACGAGAGCGGAAAACAGTGTGAAACCGACTAAACCACCCAAAGGCAAAGTTGATGAAATTTTTGGTCCAATTAATGAAAAAGTGCATGATGAGCTGTTGAATAGCTTGATTAAAGTTAATGTTGAAGAGACAACTAAGGTCACACAAGCTGTGTTGCCTGGAACGTCGAAGAGGAAAAAAGGCTATTGCGAATATTGGTTCTGGTTCTATGAATGTATCCCATCTGATCCTTTGTATGATGCGATAAAAGTGTAAGTTTCTAAGTTTCTAATCAGATTTGATTGCTTACATATTGTTTATGAATGTTTATACAAGTTGTGTTTCCTTTGGTGTATTTAGGTATATCGATCAGTTTTCGAGGTGGTTGTATGTTGCAGATCCTATTCATTGGTGGTAGCTGCAACATTTCAAAGACATGAAATAACAGGTCTCGCGCCGCAATGTGCAGGGGACAACCGAACTTAGCAAACGCTTTGTCCATCAAATACGGCGACGTATTTCAAGTCTCAGGAGAGTTGGCTAACAAAGCCATCACCCCAGAAGATGCTGCCACCATGCAATCCGCCGAAAATATCCACAAAAGAGGACATGCCGCCGTCATGCAGTCTGCGGCTTCTGTCAATCGAAACCGCTGTCTTCACCAAGTCACCGGAGATCAACACTTCACTGTCTCGACGCCGAAGTTGCCGGTCAGCACATTATAACCGAATCAGTTGGAGGCCAGGTATGTATTTAACACAAAAAAAGTGGTGAACGAAAAAATCTTTTTTACACAAAAAAAGAAAATTCATTTTTACATAATAATTCTTCACGCTTTTCAAATAAAAAATCTATTTTTTTTTTGTAAAATATAAAAATTCACATTTTCAAACTTTTTCTTGGATTTTTTTTTTGTTTTGACTTCTATATGTGTTTATAAAAGCAAAAGCTCCCGGAAACAAGATTTATTTTTTACTACGGATATTTTTTACATATTAACTTGCAACCAAGTCGGTTGATAAAACTAATTAAATTCCTATGGAATTTGAATAGGTGGTGGGGCAATACGTCCATCCCACGTCAGCTCCAGTTTCATTGAAAAGTGGTGGTGACGATTTGGTCACAATAGGAGAAGCACTGGAGGCTGCTGCGCTATCCGCCGCATAGAACCGGTGGAACAGAGTGATGCGGCCGCGATACAAGCAGCAGAAGTCTGAGCAACGGGGTGTATGCAAGTGATACCAGGTGGTGTGGCGGCGAAAGCTCAAGGAGCGGCCTCCCAAAATGCACGAACTAGGCGTGATGAGGAGAAAACAAAGCTTGGAGATGTGTTAACGGATGCAAGTAGTTTGTTGCCTAAAGACAAAGTGGTGACAAGGGAGGATGCGGAGGGGGTGATCAGGGCGGAGATCAGGAACCAGCCGGAGCTGGCTACATACCCAGGTGGGTTGGCTGCCTTCATGGCTGCAGCGGCAAGACTCAACCAGAACAAGTGACTTCAAATATGTATGCATGTGGGTTGGTTTGATGGTGTAGTATGGTGTGCTTTACTACTTTGTGGACCTTCAATATAGGAACAGTTTTTGTATGTGAATTAGGAAGAAACATGGACCTTCAATATATGAACTGTTTTGTATATCAATTTACGACTAGGGGTGGTGTTAACCAGCTTAAATGAGCCCGAGAACGAGCTTATTATTATTATTTATATGATTTTATTATGCCTATAAACACATATCGAGCTCGCGAGTTTAAAAAGTCTATTATTTATATTATTTTTATTTAATATATTAATTAATAGATAATAAACGAACCGAACCCGAGTCAAGCTTGAGCCTGAGAAAATACTAACGAGCCGAGCTTAAGCGATTACTTTTAATAGGAATCGAGTCAAATCAAATATAATACGTTTACGTTTAAGAAAAAAATATTTTACATGCATGTTTTTATGTACCTGTCGATATAAATTCGAGTTGCTCTATATTACGATGTAAACTTTTTGGGAATGCATCAGTTCAAATCTAAATACATTTTCATGCTTATTTTATTATTGTTTGGAACTTTTTGTTCTTAATCGAGTGAAGTCAAATTATGTTTTTTTTCCTTTTCTAAAATGTTCTAATTAATCTCTTTTGTTTACACGTGTTTGTTTCTCCTTTATACCCGCTACGTTTTATATGTCTGATTCGGGTCACATAGAATACATTATAATTGTATTGTATAAATTCGATTTTGTGTATTTAACGCAACACATAACGCTTGGATCCAATCGCAATGCTTATGTAGGTTATATTAAGTTCAATCGGACACGTCGAAACACGCGTTTTCGCGTGGTTAACGCACCACATAATGCTTGGACTAATTCATTCGATGTTTGCGATGTAGACGCGCCGCAACGCGCGCGGGCATTATTCCTAGTTATATCCTTATGAATTGCAAGAAGTTGTTCATGCTAAAGCAGAGGTATGCAAGTCTTTTGTAGTTTTGTATGTTTTCATATTCTGATTTAGCCAAGTATATGTTCAAAATACTGCTCGAAACGGGTTGGGTTGATCCGAAACACTCTTGTTAAGAAATGTTGGTATTAAAAATTATGTCACAGAATGTGGAAGGCGTTGCGAAATATGATATCTTAGTGAAGCTCAAAAGGAATGACAAAGAAGAGAAGTTCAAGGCTAATGTGCATAAGGACGACAAAGGGGTTTTTCATCTTAACAACATTGTTCAGGACCATTCCTAATTAAACTGTGTTTTATGTGTAATAATAATACCCAAATGCTACACCTTTGCTTGTAAAATGTGGGCCCGGACGATGCGTGTTTGATTTGTGTTTTATGTATGATTAAAAGTGTCAACTTTGACCCATTATGTTTGGGTTATGTTTGTTCGCATAATGGGTCAAACAGGAAAAACGCTCGGATCAACTAAACAGACCCGACTCGTTTCAACTTAAAATGAAATTACCCTTTTTGAGCTTCAAATTTTGCAGCTATTATGTTAATCCAGGTAAATGCTGTTGACAAAATATTTATAAAACCAATGCATGTAAGTACTTATTTCGACTAGATATGCCTGGGAAGTTTGGGATGGTCCGGTTTTGTCACTTCTGATGTGAACTTTTAGACGAACTGTTAACTACCCTCGAATTAAGATGAGTTTCTGCTTGGCTCGGCTCGGCTCATTTTCATTCCGATATGTTTTGTAAGCGAGAACATAAAATATAACTTTTGGTACTTACCGATCAGAATACAATACGATACATGACAACATGCTTCAAGTCCAACTTTAGAAACTAGAAACTATGCTTTGGGTTCGGTAGGATCCGAGTCCAGTTTCAGAGTCTGAGAGTCGGGAAGGGAAGTTCATAGCCAAGTTTAATGAAGGGTTTAGCTTTAGAAACCAAGTTCGAATTCCACGAAGAAGCTTCGGCTTTAAAAGCGTTGCAGCGAGGTTTTGCCACCAAGAGGCTTCGGCTTTAATAGTGTTGCAGAGAGGTTTCAGTTTGTAAGCAAAGTTTATAAAAGCCAGTCACAGATTTCAGCTTTCAAATCGTTTTAGAGGTTTTCATTTAGAAGCCATGGTTCTATTGAACAATGACGAGCTGTTGCAACTGTTGTCATAAATGAAATGGTTGGGTTTCGTTTCGTTGCTACCTGAGATTAAAAACCGTTAGCAGTTTCTTTTCGAATAGCGTTTTTTAATTGTCTATTTCGTATATCGTATATAGCGTGTAATATATACGAGATACACAATAAAAGATGATATGAACTTAACGAATGAGAAGCAGGAGCTACTTAGAAAAAATATATATAAACGAGGAGAATTCGTACAAAATTGCTTCATTCTACTTACTCCTCTTTTCACAAACGATCAAACACCGAAAAGTCCAATGCAACCTCATACTCGCAGGTTTATCTCAGATAGCCAGGGCCGTCCTCGAGAGCTCGAGGGCCTTTGAAGGCCCTGTGCAAATAAAAAAATGTGCCCATGCATTTCTTAAGTAATTAAACGTTAACCTCACTAACAAACAATAAGAATTAACATTAACAAACGATTAAACAATTTAATATAAACAAACAAATAACTTAAATAAATATTTTAATAAAAATAAAATAACTAAAAGTAATAAAATCGAATCAAATCAAATAAAAAAGAAACTTACAAATGCATATGAATATCTATATATTGAGCTACAAACTCAATATTTTTAGATACCTTTTCTTCTTCTTTATGTCAGGCTTAAGGCCCAAGCTTGAATAAATGAAAATAAAAAAACAATTGGAGAAAAACGAATGTTATCATGTCTCAAACCAAAGACCTCTGTATTAATATACCGAAAGAAATTTTTTTGGGCCCTACTCGGTGGCACATCCTACACACCCTGTAAGACGCCCATGCAGATAGCACAACTCCTCCCGGGGTTCTACATTGAGAGACAAACATGTTTGTTAGACGAGAAGAAATATATGTTTTAAGAGACCCGTATCCAATACTCCTGAGTGGCTGAGTCAATGCTAACATTTTAGTTTGTTCAATTCTTGTAGTCAAAGATACTACTGAGATGTTATTAACGAATGTTGCCCAGACCGGTGAGGAATCCGGTAATGAGCTCGCTCAGCAGGTTTCATACCACTATAAATTTATTGCGTCGCTCTTATAAACATTTAGCGTGTGAAATTAATATTCGAATTCTCGAACTACATAAATAAGATACAAAATGTGAACTGTGGAACTAATTAAGTTTCTTTGAATTATCTTATAGTCATTACAATCTTTTGAGACGAAGTAGCGCCTAACAAAAGTCAATTATTTGGTTTTTATGTGTTTAAGAACTAAATTCTAGTGCCTTTCAAAAAAAAAGAAAAAAAAAGAACTAAATTCTAGTATAAAAAGTGCTCTTTAACAACGATTGTAAGAAAAACACAAATTAGAGTTCATAATGCTAGTTTATAACTCGCACATACACATATATACATTGATACACATATAGCTATATAGCTTTTTTTTACCATCAAATATACTTATTCCACTTTCTTAATTTTTGTTAAAACAGAGACGATTATAGACTAATGACAGGTAGACGGGCAACAAGCTGCGCCGCTACCCTTTTCTGAATAGCAAACCCTTAACATGTTAAACACAAAATTCTGCCCCTTAACATGCGCGGTGTTACTGTTTACCACCTGCTGAACCCGCTTGAGGAACCGCACCGCGTCAGGGGCGAGAGCGTCAAATGTATCGAAAGCGAACGAGACGAACAACATATGATGTCTTAGATTAACAATATTGTTTCTTAAATTTTTAGATATGGTGTTAGTGTTACACACTCACACCATGTGAAAAAAAGGACCTAACACCATGTTATAAAAAAAAAAAAAAAACACTTACGCCAAACCTAAAAAACTAAGACAACATATGTTAGTATATTTTTTACACTTTTTTAGATAAAATCATTTTATTAGCATAACTCAATCCTACGCGTATGATTATAACTAGCCAGACTCCCTCATGCTATGCGGTGGAAATTCGGTCACTATTGACTTGATTCGTAATGCTACTAACACTTGCTATAGCAACTGGAAGAAGAAATCAACAAAATAAAGTTGTGATATGCTCAAAAGGATATTGACACGTGTTTTACATAGATACCAAAGAAACATTCTATTTTGAATGCAACTCCGTTGTTAACAAAATATATATCAGAACGTTGAAAAAAATGCACACCCATACAAAACAAGAGGTGTATACTTTCTTAGATTAAAGAATTGAGCCAAATTTAATTGACAAGTTTGGTTTGGTTTGGTTTTACATATTACCATTCAATTTTGGAATGCAAAATTTCCAAACCTTCTTGTTTGGTACGGTTTGGTTTGGTTTGTGAATTTTGTGTATTCTTTACTTTATTTATTTATTTATTTTATAATTTCTGCTCTTCAAATCCTCAAAGTTGGGTACTTTTTAAAAATTGGTATAAGTGTATATATTTCTTATGTTTTCTAAGAGTGTTAGAAGTTTACAACTATTTACTTTCTTGCAAATATGAGAACAATTGAAAACAAATGATCAATAAGAAGATTCAGAGACTAAAAAGAAAACTATATATGTATTGTTTAAATACATGTTATACAATAACTTTATTATATAAAAGTATGACACAATCTTCAAACACAAATACTCCAACAACATTCATTTTTATTTAGTTTTATATTAATTAGCGAACATAATAAACATGCAAACTTCAGTCATTTGCAATATATCACCCAATCGTAGGGGTTTGTATGGTAATTCCCTTATCATTGACCCATATAAGAACCCTATCGCAGATATAAATGAGAGGGATAATGGTTCCTTCTAAGATGATTCGTGTGTTAACCAACGGGTTTTCATTCTTTATAGTCGTCGCTGCACATTCTCCCGTCTCCCCAACGAGCTCTGGCCATGATGTTTTGCCTACAAAGACACATGAATTATGATACAATATATCTAATCTATACATACACAAATATTATAAATATATGATAACTGACTCAACCATACTAAAAGATTAATACATGGAAAAACACAAGAATTGTAACATAGTGATCATTAGCTTTTATTTATTTTTACATTTTTCTTCACTAAAATCTGAAACTTGTAGTCGTGTCAGCGCAGGACCTTGAGAATTTAAGAAAAAAATATTGATTTTTATTTTAATATTACTTTTAAAAATCAATATGTTTTAAAAAAAATATTATTTTTAATATTTGAATTCTTAAAAAACATATATAAAAGCTTTAAATAATTTTAAAAATATTAAATAACCAAAATATAAAATAACAAAACCTTAACTTAAAAAAAACATGGCTTGCGCTAAGTAAGCGGCTTAGCGCAAGAGACCAATCTTGCATAAGCGCGAAGTTCTATGGTCAATTACAAATATAGTAAAGATAAAGTCAAAACTCATTTTTTAGTTAAAAGGAAATTTTTTATGACACATATGAACGATGCATATATAATGTCTAGTCAATGATGCATTATGGATCAAAGTTCCATGCATTTTCTAGATATGCATGTAGTATGCGTACACGAGCCAAGTTAGAATGATCAATCCCCTTGTTTCTATGTTGGTGTGTGTATATACAATATCCATCATCATCATCATCATCATACTCAGTAAATTCCATCAATAGCAAAGCTAAAGTAGGGTCTGAGGAGGGTAAGATGTAGACAACCTTACCTCTATCCCATAGGAATAAAGAGACTGCTTCCAGTGAGACCCCCGGCTCGATAGTAGTTTTGTATCAAGCCTTGGACATAAGGCACATAACACTCAACAATTGGGACAAAAGCCGATTAGTGCATGTACCCCTTGTCTTTCGGCTATCAACGCCACCACATGATGCATGATTAACCGTCCCTCTTTTTTAACGTTATTTTCACGAAATTAGTAAAATAACGTTAAACTTAGTGCACTTTTACTTTTGCCACCCGAGGACACACACATATATGGATATACAATATCCATATATACACATATATAGAGAGAAATATGAATATATTATGAAGTGAATAATACCTTGCTCAACTTGTTCACATATTGATGCCATGCTACAATGTTATACACGCCTTATCTTTAAGGGTGATGTATTTGGTGTTAAAGTTTGTAGGAATCGATATCTCTATTTATACACAAATAGCTTGGTTGATTTTTGACATTTCAAATATTAATCTAATGCTTTGGTTATGGCTCTATTATTTGGCTCAGGATGATGACACGACAAGATTGACCTATTCTTTTTTTGTTATCCATTTTAGAAAGCAATGAAGCAATCAAATCTTTCGATAAAAGGGGAAATTTTTAGGTTTATATTTTACATTAAAAAACTCTTTAAATAAAATTATATACACATATAAAAAATTGATAAAATTTTTTTTTGACTCGTGTCATCATTTACGAACCCATATTTTTTTCATGAGGGTCGTGAAATTTTAAGAGTTAACTGTATCACGAATATACAAAAGAGTCAGCCCGGTTGTTTTTGGATCATATAAAAAATTCGGTTCGATCAAAAAACTTTTTGAGTGTCAATATCAAAATTTAAAGGGGTCGTCTAGGATTAAATCACATGTAAACTAAGAAAAATCTGCCATGCATATGTCGACGTTGTTTATATTTAAAAAAAAAGGATCGTTTAATATATATGTAAAATAAGTTCAGTAGTTTTGTGAACGATTTTACGATTCTACTAATTAAACTCGTTACTCAAGCTATATATTATATTAATTAAAATAAATCGATTATATATAACTCTTTCATACCACACAATATTTTTTTCGTATATATAAATATTAACTGGCTTTAGATTGAACACATAAAAACCTAACCTCCTTGACTTTAGATACGTGTTTTTATTTGCGTTTACTTTTATTCATTTCTTACTTTCTAAGTTTTTATTTTTTATACTTTCTAGCAATGGTATCTTAAGCAATGTTATGAAAAGCAGATTAGGCTTAGAAATTGTTTAACTGATTGAACCTGTTGGAAATCAGACATTTTTCAATATAATCAAACAATAAATTTAACAAGAAAAACTCTTTGATTAAAATTAAAGGTTCATAAACCGTAAGTTATAATCCTTAGTTATAATAAACAACTCCTTGGAGAACAAGTAACCTACTCTTATAATAAGAAAATCAAATAAAATAAAGCTACTATAAATACTATATATTCCACCTAAAATAAACTAAACATTTAGCTTCCTCCAATTTTTGAGTTATGACAAGATTAGTTCTAACAATCACCCCCTAATCTTGTGAAGTTCCTCCTAGGTCTTGAATACCAAGTAAGACCCGAAGTTCTTCCAACTTAATACTCGGTCTCTTGTGTTCGTTTTGCATCAACACATTTGCTGCAGCCAACACAACACTGCACCCCCTGTTTTCTGACTCCTTTGGAATCTCACTCATAACTTGTCCAAACACTTCAACCATCAACCACAAACACGACAACATCATTTCTCTTCCACCTTGATCAAACCTGCTACTTCACCGCCTTTGAAGTCTATTGTTGATCCGATCTAACATTGCAGTGCACTTGGGTTTTTCTCCTTTGATCAAGCCTAAAATCACTGCTCCTTGATTGCTAGGTCTTGTTGTTGTTGAGCACAACATTGATCATTATAGCATGTTGCTACTGTTTGATCAACAAACCCTCTTGCACCTACAAACATCCCAAATTGATAAATCGCCACCACCCATTCCCCCCCACACACAAACAATGTTTCTTTTGTTTTTTATATGTTCAGAATTCAATAGCCCTTTCCAATTTTAGGTATGAATGGTTCAATTGGTGTATGTTTTATGTCTAGTGGACTATGTTTCAGATGTGGTGCACGATGGTTGTGACAACTCGTATTTCAGAACCTATCTTTGTGTTTAATGTGACGTGTATAAACTCTATGTGACTAATTGATATGTTGGTTTTAATGAATAAATGTTACATGTTATGTGAATGTGTATAGTGTATGTATATAATGTAGTCGCACAACACTAGCCCAATCGTACAAGCTCATTCGGGCCACACTCCTTGTACTCGAAACCCAAGGGCAACCCATGAAGGGTTCGGCCCACTCCCTTAGTTCGAATAACACCTAGGGTGTTAGTATAAATCCTACACTTCACCAAAACACACAAAGTTTAGCAAACCCTAAATCTCTCTCCCTCTCTCTCAAAGCCGACGGCCACAATTCCCCTTCTCGAAGCTTTCTTGATTCAGATCATCCTTGTTCTACCTTCTAACCGGTTAGTGTTTCATGGTTATTGTTTTGTTAGATGATATTGTGATTTATATGTTTCTACATAATGATTTAGGGATGATATATGATTGATCATGATATAAATTGTTGAGGCTTTGTGTTCATGTAAATCGGCTCACATGTGTAACATGTTAGTTCAATATAGGGTTGATAGTCATGTGATGAAAATAACGATCAAGAACCGAATGAATATAATCGGCCATATGTATTTGGATTCGGATGGTTTGGTTGTGTTGTTATGATTAGGATGTATGCTAGTAATCAAGAACCGAAACCGTGCAAATATGTTTAAATGATTATGGTTGTTGTTATGTTTGAATGATGAATTAAGGATCTTGATGTTAATTAGGCTATTTGATTCGATGTGATGATGATGAGTTGTTATATGATTAATTAGGGTCATACAAATTAATTGGTAAATCTGTTAGTTTGATCGAATTGTTGCAAAGTTAGAAATTGTTAGAATGGATCAGATAGATGGAAAGTGTAACTGATTTCCATAAAATATGGAAATCTAATACGGATCGCACAAGTCGGTCGCACAATGCAGTCGCACAAGACTTGGTGCAATCCTTTAAGCACAGTGTACAACTTAGAAAATTGCATGATCGCACAAGACATGTGGATCGCACAAGGCAGTGCCGATCGCACAAGTCTTGGGCCACACACATCTGTTTAAACCATATTATGTTGTTGGGCAATAAAGCCCAAAACTCAGTCGCACAAGTAGGATCCAGTCGCACAAGATATATGTAATCGTACAAGTTAATCCGGGTCGCACAAGGTTAAGTAGACCGCACAAGTTGATTTCTGTTTATTTGTTTAGGCCGTGTGAATGTTGGGTTGCTTATGTTATTGGGCCGGGTTTGTTTCAGTCGCACAACCCGATGTGAGTCGCACAAGTTGTGCTGGACGCACAACAGGTTGGGCCGAATATTATTGGGCTTCAATTATTGAATCGCACAAGACTGTTGGGCCATTGAACTTGTGCGAGCCCAATCATTTGAGTCGCATAAGTTTGGATATGATGTGTACTTGTCTGTCTTACGTGTTTGCCATGATCATTACGTGTTCGTAACCTGTTAGTTTATGTGTAAACCTATATGCACTACTTGAACCTAGACCTAACTTGTATGGTAACCATGTTAGGACGTGGTTGACCACATATAGCTCAAGTGACCTTTTCGTGTATCTGCCAAGCTAACCTAAGGTGAGTTCACACTTTCTACAAGGCATGGAATTCCCGGTGGTTTGGGAATGGGTTAAGAAACTAAAACGAAACCTGCATATTCTCCTTGGGTAGAATATGTACCTCCATCCTCCATGGGAAGGATGACAACATTAAGTCTGCGTATTCTCCTTGGGTAGGATACGTACCTCCATCCTCCGTAGGAAGGATGACAACATATAACTTACTAGACAAAACACTATCATGAAGTCCCTCATTTTTATATCGACTTAATCGCCGAGCCAATGGCGAACAGGTCATTAGTTAAATAGCGCTATTAGGTTTGACAAGCCTCACACCGTGCCACAGAGGACAGGAGTGGACTAATGGATCTGGGCACTTAGTCAATGATGATAGACATTGACGCAGGGCACATAAACATGACTCCAGTCAGTAGTCGATATGGTAACGGGTCTAGTAGTTAACATGGGGTAGCCCCCCACTGGTATGGTTTGGGAAACAAGAAACTAATTAACACATGGTTTTCGAAAGAACTTATGGTTTTTGGAACAATTTTAAAATGGACAATCAACTGTGAACTCGCTCAACTTTGTTGTTGATTCGTTGCTACATGCCTTGTAGGTCGTTAGGTGCTTAGATGGAGCTTGCACGAGAAGGAGAGGTCGTTGTGGGACATGGACTGTTGAGTTCCATGTTAAACATTTGAACTTTTAACTTATGTTTTGGTTTTACACTTTATGCTTCCGCTGATAACTTGAACTTATTTGTTTTGGACACCAATTATATTGTGGTTGATTTTATATTTACTTTAATTCGTTGTTCAATATGATTGGTGGCTTGATCTTGGTCATGTACGCTCCCTGCGGTGATACTCCGTTTGTGGAATTTGGGGGTGTGACAGATTGGTATCAGAGCCATTGGTTATAGTGAACTTGGTTTTAAAAAGGGAAAAGCTTTTTGACAAAACCAGACTATAACCTGTACAGTGCTCAATGATCCACAATGACACTTCGCTCCACGTGCAAGACTCAACACTATAGGTGATATGGTTTATTTTGTATTGCCTGCCTGTTAGTTAAAGTAGTGCATTTGATCATGGTATGCTTAGTTAGTGTAACAATTGCTGCTTGAAACCTTGTGTGCTTGCTCTCTTCTGTCATCCCATACTTATGCACTTTTGCGACACCGTTCTCACTTGTGTTTCCTTCGATGTGAAGATCATAAGTGGACGCCTGAACTTGACTCAAGCCCAGCTGACGACTCTAATCAACGAACGAGTTGCTGAGGCACTCGCAGCAGCTCCAGCAGGAGGTATAACCTGCCATTTCGGCCTATCCTATGATGTTTAGATCCTACTCTCGTGAACCAACTCTCGTGCTTAATCTTATCTTTTATTTCCTTTCTCGCGCAACAGGTCAGCATGCTTAGCCTCCCGTGTGTACGTTCAAGACCTTTATGGACTGTCGACCTAGTACCTTCAGTGGTACAGAAGGAGCCGTAGGTCTTCTTCACTGGTTCGAGAAGCTCGAATCTGTTTTCGAGATGTCTGAATGTCCTGTTGCAAGTAGGGTGAAGTTTGCTACGGGAACTCTTGAAGGTGTTGCGTTCACTTGGTGGAACGCTCAGGTTCAAATGCTAGGGTTGGCAGCTGCTAATGCCACCCCATGGAATGACTTCAAAGATCTGATCAAAGAGGAGTATTGTCATCGTGATGACATTCACAAGTTAGAAGTGGAGTTCTACAACCTAAAGATGACGGGGTCTGAAATCGAGGCGTATACCAAGAGGTCAAATGAACTAGCTGCTTTGTGTCCAACTATGGTGGATCATCCCTGCAAGCTTATCGAGCTTTATATCAAAGGTTTAGTGCCAGAGATTCAGAGCATGGTGACTTCGGCTAACCTTCTCATGATTCAGCAGGTCATACGACTATCCCACCGTCTTACTGATCAGGCAGTTGAGCAGAACAGGTTGCCAAAGCGTATTAGCGCTACCACTACTTCTGATTCTCCTAGCGACAACAAGCGCAAGTGGGATGAAAATTCAAACAAGGGTTCAGCTTCTATTTAGTCTTAGTCTCAGCAGCGAAGGACTGACGACTACAAGAGCCCTGGTCATCAGGAAGGGTACAAGGGAAATCAACCTAAGTGCAACCGTTGTAACTTGCACCACAGCGGGCCGTGTAGCAAGGGTCGCTGTCATAGATGCAACAAGCCTGGTCACGCAGCGAAGGATTGCAGGAGCCCATATCCTGCGAATCAGAATCGTCAGCAGCAGCAACAAGCTCCACAGAACCAGCAGCAACAACAACAGTGTATTAACAAAGGGTGTTTTCAGTGTGGTGCTGAAGGTCACTTTAAGAGAAACTGTCCACATCTGAACCAAAATCAGAACAACAACAACAACCAAGGAAATGGAAACAACAATGGGGTTAACAATGATGGCAATGGTGCCAGGGGACGTGCTTTCGTGATTGGTCAGGGTGATGCTAGGAACGATCCCAACGTTGTGATGGGTAAGTTCCTACTGGATGATTTCTTTGTTTCTGTTTTATTCGATTCGGGTGCCGATACTAGTTATGTGTCCTTAAAAGTTAGCCAGATGCTTAAGCGTGCCCCAATTCCCTTAAACACCAAGCATGTTGTAGAACTAGCGAATGGTAAAAGTCTTGAAGCCACGCACATAGTTAAGGGTTGTAATCTCGTTTTAGCTGGTCAGACCTTCTCTATCGACATTATTCCCATCGTTCTTGGTAGCTTTGACGTTGTCATTGGGATGGATTGGTTATCCCAACATCGAGCAGAGATCCTTTGTAAGGAGAAAATCGTCCGCATTCCTCGTCCTGGTAGAGAACCTCTCGTTATTCGTGGCGACAGGAGTGGTGCTGTTATGAGCATCATCACTTTCCTTAAGGCCCAGAAGTGTTTGCGAAAGGGCCACACTGCTATTCTGGCCCTCGTTACTGACACTTCAACCAAGGAAAAGAAGACAGAAGATATCCCGATTGTACGCGACTTTCCTGAGGTATTCCCTGAGGAATTACCTGGTCTTCCGCCTTATCGGCAGGTCGAGTTTCAAATCGAGCTAGCTCCTGGAGCAGCACCTATAGCTCGTGCACCTTATCGCTTAGCCCCATCAGAACTAGAAGAGCTGTCTATGCAACTACAAGAGCTCTTGGACAAGGGTTTCATTCGTCCTAGCTCTTCGCCCTGGGGAGCTCCAGTCTTGTTTGTGAAGAAGAAAGACGGTACCTTTTGAATGTGCATTGACTATCGCGAACTCAACAAGGTGACCGTGAAGAATCGTTATCCACTTCCGCGTATCGATGACCTGTTCGACCAGCTGCAAGGGTTGAGCTTCTACTCTAAGATTGATATGAGATCGGGCTATCATCAGTTGAGAGTCCGAGATGAAGACATCTCCAAAACAACATTCAGGACTCGTTACGGCCACTACGAGTTTCTGGTCATGCCATTTGGGCTAACAAACGCACCTGCGGTCTTCATGGATCTTATGAACCGAGTGTACAAACCTTACTTGGATAAGTTCGTTATTGTGTTTATCGACGACATCCTGATCTATTCCAAGAGTCAGGAGGAACACGAGCGTCATCTGCGACTCATTTTGGAACTTCTTCGAACATAACAACTTTATGCTAAGTTTTCAAAATGTGACTTCTGGCTTCGTGAAGTCTATTTCCTAGGCCATGTGGTTAATAAGGATGGGATTCACGTTGATCCATCCAAGGTTGACTCAATCAGGAATTGGCCTGCACCTCGAACACCAACTGAAATCCGTCAATTCCTAGGTTTGGCGGGTTACTACAGAAGGGTTATCAAGGATTTTTCAAAGATTGTGCAGCCCCTTACTATTCTTACTCAAAAGGGTATCACCTACCGTTGGGGTGATGCTCAGGAATCCACATTCCAGCAGCTGAAGTTGAAGCTTTGTAGCGCACCTATTCTCTCATTGCCTGGGGGCACAGAAGATTTCATGGTTTATTGTGACGCGTCAATCCAAGGGCTTGGTTGTGTGTTGATGCAACGTGAGAAAGTCATTGCTTACGCATCGCACCAACTCAAGGTTCACGAAAAGAACTACACTACTCACGATTTGGAGTTGGGAGCAGTGGTGTTTGCTCTTAAGATATGGAGACATTACTTGTACGGTACCAAGTGCACCATTTACACCGATCACAAGAGTCTCCAGCATATCTTCGATCAGAAGGAGTTAAACATGCGACAGCGTCGATGGGTCAAACTCCTTAACGACTACGAATGCGCAATCAGATACCATCCAGGCAAAGCCAATGTTGTGGCTGACGCCCTCAGTCGAAAGGAAACCAAACCTAAGCGTGTACGTGCGTTACAACTTACCATTCACTCTAGTCTTCTTGCCCAAATTCGTAATGCTCAGGTTAAAGCATTGAAAAAAAAGAACTTCAGAGCTGAGTCCCTGCGAGGATTGGAGAAACGGTTAGAACTAAAGGAAGACGATGCTTACTACTTGGTGGGGCGCATCTGGGTTCCATTTTATGGTAATCTACGTGAGCTTGTGATGGACGAAGCACACAAGTCTCGTTACTCAGTACATCCTGGTTCAGATAAGATGTACCATGATCTCAAGACTACATACTGGTGGCCCCACATGAAAGCTAACATAACGACCTATGTTAGTAAATGTTTGACCTGTGCGAGGGTCAAGGTCGAATACCAGAAGCCATCAGGCCTACTTCAGCAACCAGAGATCCCGACATGGAAATGGGAGCAAATTTCCATGGACTTCGTTACTGGCTTACCTAGATCTCAACGAGGAAATGATACCATTTGGGTGATAGTGGATCGACTGACCAAGTCTGCACATCTTTTGGCTATCAAAGAAACGGATAAGTTCTCCACTCTGGCAGACATCTACGTGAAGGAAGTAGTTTCGAGGCACGGGGTGCCAACCTCCATCATTTCTGATCGTGATCCACGTTTTACCTCTGATTTGTGGCAGGCGATGCACAAATCCTTTGGCTCACGTCTCGACATGACCACAGCTTATCATCCACAGACGGATGGGCAGTCTGAACGCACCATTCAAACTCTTGAAGACATGCTTCGAGCATGTGTAATTGACTTTGGTAACGGCTGGGAAAGACACCTACCCTTGGTAGAGTTTTCGCATAAAAGCAATCTTAACACAATCGTGTGCTAAGATAATGATACACAAATTCATGTCATATTTCAGTGTATCTCTTAATGGTTCTTGCAGCATCAATCGAGCCTTTCGTGATATTTATTGCTTTATCATCTTCAATCAAAAAACATTATTCAATTGTTTCAATTTCAATCGTAAATCCTACTAGATTTGTTTGAAACAAACATTCGGACTAACTTCATTTGATTTAAAACACGGTGAACTCGTCCAGTCACCACTATTATTATTCCGATCACTACGACACCTTGTGGCGTCGGTATAGACTTGTAGCTTGAGCTAATCTATATATATATACCTTTCGCTTGACTCATCCTTGAAATTGGTCTTAATACAACTATGTGTTAAGACAATGATACACTAAACTCTGTTGTATATCGGTGTATCCTTGTAATTCGATAAATGTCAACCCATTGATTTTTCTCAGTTGACAAATCATTTTCGTACTTCTATTTCATTCGAGCTTGTTGATTCTGAGTCTTCCTCAGTTGACAATCAAAGTAAATTTTATATTGGCAGTGAATTCTATTGTTTCTAAAAATCATTCACAACTTGTAAACATTCACTTGAACCTAATCACCTTAGAAACTATATCATTTCATCTCATTCATTTGACATCAACTTCTTGAACTAATTCAGTTGAACCATTGAGCCCTAATTATTGTAAAACACGTATTCATCTTAAAACTGTTCTTATTACATGACATAACTCTAAAAGAGATATCATAGCCCAAATCTCGAGGACGAGATTTAAAACAAGGTGGGGAGGATGTAACGACTCACACAAAAATGTCCTAAAACGCTCCGCAAGTGAAAACCCAGACCCCTGAAACCCTAATGTACATGAAAAACCAAGAAAACAAGATTTCCGGACTTCACGCGGGCCGCGTAGAACATAAGCTTTAGCTTACGCGGGCCGCGTCAACTTAAAAAAAAGATATAGGCTTTTGACTTCATACGGGCCGCGTCAACATTAAGTTGACCGGATAAGCTTTCCAGGCCACGTGTCGCACACGTGGCGACCCTACTCGTGACACACCAACCCTAGCGAGCTCTAGCGGGCCGCGTAAGATTAAGAGTGGGTTTACGCGGGCCGCGTAAAACCCATTTTTCAGCTATAAAAGGGTTGTACATGAGCAGTTCATCTGTGCTCGAGAAATCAATCAAAAACGAAAGTATACTGCTCAAAATCGTAATTTTCATTAGAGAGACGCTGCTACGATACAGGGTATTAACTCGATCGCTGCTACGATTCAATGTCCGGTCGATTGAAACCAATCCGATGGATGTTTAAGTGCTGCCCAAATTAGGGCTATACTTTGTCATTCGTCATGAGGGTTTTAATCTCGTGAGTTATCGTAAATGTTGTATTAAGTTACTGACCTAGTTCGTATGCATTGTCATTTAATTTAGGTTACAAGGCTTATCAGTAGGCTAAACTCTGCCCGTTTAAACTTGCAATGTGAGTCATTCTCCTTTTTACCAAATTGCTTTCAAAATCCTACTTGTTTTCAAAGTTATAATTACAGAGATTAAGTCTTTGTAATCTTCAATTACTGCCGGTATGTGGGGTTTTGTATACATTACTTGATACCCGTCACCATTAGACAACGAGATAGCCAATGGGTGATTTGACCATAGTCACAGATCCGGTCGAGTGACAAATACCGATTTGGGGTAATTAGTTGATAGAAACATTGTAATCACCCTTAATACTGTAAATTATAACAATGTGTCTTTTTGTACAAAATGAATGAACTCACCAGTATTTCCTGCTGACTAAATATTCTTAAAACGCGTTTCAGGTAATTACAGTAGATCGGAATAAGAGTTGGATACGGCACCAAAAGGCTTACAGAAGTGGCTTGATTTATCAATTAAATTAAATTAAGAAAAGTTGTTTTATGTATTCGGGTTTATCCCATATTAAAGCTACCTTTCAACACATGGGTTTATCCCATCTATTTAATAAATAAAATCCGGTGTTTTCCAAACTCTGATATTTTTCCTAACTCGCGGTCTTGATGAAATTTCTGTTGCACTATTTTCAAAATAACCACCGGTACCACTTGGCTGCTCGCGGCTCTCGATTCCGTCCAGGGCAGGGACGGGGGTCGTGACACTTGACTAGGTTCATGTTGGCTCCAATTTGCAGCCCCAAATATTTAAAAGGTAAGGCGCCAACCCGACATCTCAAAATAGACGCCAAGCCTTGAACTTGTGCCGGACCTACCCCCACCCCAAACAAGCTACTTTTTGCAAGGTTAACGCGTAACCCCGATGCGAGGTAGAAGCATCTCATAATTCTTTTTAAGTTACGTGCATTTTCCTCCGACCATTCCCCCATAAAAAAGACATTGTCCGCATAAAGAAAATGCGACAAAGCCGGCCCTTGCGAACCACACACTAAACCCTTATATATACCAAGTGAACACGCCTTCTTGATTACACCAGAAAGCGCCTCCATGGAAATAAGGAAGAGAAACGGGGATATCGGGTCCCCTTGTCTAAGCCCCCTCCCGCATTGAAACTCTTGGGTTGGGGACCCATTTACTAAAACCGAAGCCTTAGCCGAGGAGACCGCCGCCATTATCCAAGCCCTCCACCTAACCGGAAACTGCATCTGCTCCATGATTGAATCGAGAAAGCCCCAATTCAAAGTGTCATATGCCTTTTCGAGGTCCACTTTAAATATCATCCCTACTTTTTTATACGCTTCATCCAAGCAACAATTTCATTCAACATCAAGGGACCGTCTAATATGCTTCTATTTGCTTAAAACGCCGTCTGTTCCTCCGAGATAAGCCCATGAATGACCATTTTCAGCCGGTTTGCAAGTACTTTAAAAATGACTTTATTAATACATCCCACCAAACTAATCGGCCGAAAATCCGAGAGACCCGCCGGGTCACTCACCTTCGGAATTAAGGCTATAAATGATGACATGCACCCTTGGCTAAACCCTGGGTTATGAAAAAACTCCTCCAATAACCTAACAAAATCACCTTCCACCACATTCCAACACCGCATGAGAAAGCGAAAATTGATACCATCCGGGCCCGGGGCCTTATCGCCATCGCATTCCCAAACAGCCTCTTTGATTTCCAAAAGAGAAAATGGTTTTACCAGATCCTCAGAATCTGACTCAGATAGTACCGAAAGATTCGGGCAAACCAAGGTCGGTCTAGACTCCAAGGGTTCCATAAACTTTTCGTAGAAAAAAAAATGCACAAAATCTTTAACCACTGGTGGAGCCGTAATCCAATTGCCGTTGATCATCAATCCGTTTATTCTATTGCTACTGGTATTGACATTTATAATCCCATGAAAAAACTTAGAGTTCTCATCCCCGTCAATTGCCCACTTGATTCTAGACTTTTGTTGTAAGTCTAAAACCTTTAGCCTATCGGATTCTGCAATATATTTTTTACACTCAGATCTCAGTTCGAGCTCGTGAGGTAAAAGATTTCTGGTTTCGGCAATAATCTCCAAGTCATCCAGAAGAGCTACTTTATTAGCATATAACCCAGTACTGCCCGCCTTATATTCACGAACCCATTCTTTCGCTTGAAACTTCAGCCACTTCAACTTTGTGGCTATACATAAATCAGCGGGACCCTCAAATATAAAACTTAAGCCAAGGCCCATTATATGCTCCACAAAACCTGGGAGCTCCAGCCATGAGTTAAAGATCCTACGAGGGATTGGGCCATAGTCCGTAGGTATGGTTGAGAGAAAAATATGACAGTGATCGGAGACTAAATTCGAAAAAGCCACTAATGAGGCCGTAGGCCACTGGTATTCATACAATAAGTATTATATGAATAAGAAAACTACTAGAAACGTGTGTCGCAATGCAAAGTGTCGCCCCCGCCACATCGTGCAGTGTCGCAATCCAAAATATCGCTCCCCCTGCATCGTGCATGCTCCATACTAGTATATAGTTAATTAATAAAAATTAATTCAAATTGAATCGAGCTGACGACTCGTTTACAACCAAGGGGAAAATTAAACAATTTTTAGCAAGCGGCAAGCGATTTTAACAACTCTACATTTATCTCTTGTTAATGTCTAAGTCAAAGATGTCAAGTGGTCGAATCACTTAAAACATGTATGTTATTTTTAACGCAGAACGGAAGAAAAAAGAGAGCTTTAACTAGTTCATAGATATTATTGAACTAGTGAAATTCCCCGCGCTACGCGGCGGGGAATTCGAACGTTATCGATTCGTTTTGTTTTGTAACGGGATAAGCACAATACCCGTTCAGTTTGTTATTTATCGGTGTTTTACCCGTAAATACCGGTACCATACTGGTTGGTTATAAAAATTACAAATTTAGAAGCAGAGAAAACAACGTAAAAGTGAAGAAGAAGTAATAAATCACGGAAAATATTATTAAGAATAATAGATACTCAAACTTTTATTTATTTATATTTGAATGTTCATACAACCAACTAAATTGTGAAAGTTTTTCTTAACAGTTTCGCGCAATAATAACTATAATACATACATAAAACGGAAAAGGACAAAAAAGAAAAGAAACAGCAAAACAAAGAAAAAGGATGGCAAAAATATAAATTTAAATTGAGGGTAAAATCGTAATTTAAAGAAAAAACAAAACTAATTGCAAAACTGTAAATTTAAACGGGGAAAAATCGTAATTTTGAACTGAGGGCAAAATTGTAATATTTTTTTCTGGGCAAAAGCATAATTTTATTTTGAACTGTGGGTAAAAACGTAACTTTGAACTGATGGCAAAATCGTAATTTTAAAGCGGGAATAAAATCGCAAATTGGTTGGGCTAATAGGGGAGTTTCAGGCAGTTGCCTCACACTATGCCCCCGTCTTGTGTCTGTACTTATACACTGGGGGCAAAATCGTAATTTACCAGTGAGGAAGAAAACAAAACTAATGATAAAACTGTAAATTTAAACGAGGAAAAATCGTAAATTTGAACTGAGGGTAAAATTGTAATTTTTCACTGGGGCAAGAGCATAATTTTATTTTGAACTGGAGGTAAAAACATATTTTTAAACCGATGGAAAAATCATTATTTTAAAGCGGGGTAAAATCGTAATCTGACTGGGAAAGCAAACAAAACCGATGAAAAAAATGTAAATTTAAATTTAGGGCAAAATCGTAATTTATCTGAGTGAAAGAAAACAAAACTAATGGCGAAACTGTAAATTTAAACGGGGCAAAGTCGTCATTTTGAACTGAGGGTAAAATTGTAATTTCTCACCGGGGGCAAAAGCATAATCTTATTTGGAAGTGGAGATAAAAGCGCAATTTTAAACTGATGGCAAAATCGTTATTTCAAAGCGGGACAAAATCGTAAATTGGTTTGACCCCAAAAGACAAAAAAGTCAACAAAAAAATAATAATAATAATATTAAACAACTGTTCATCCGTTTTCGAAAATGTTATAGAGGTAATTAGTTTTTAAGTTAAAGATGGTTGATTTTATAAAAGTTAAAATTGCTGACGTTAGTTTTCTATTAAATGAAATATTCCTATACTAATAAATTAAAATCTTTTTTGTTTATTCTGCCAGAGAAGTTTTTTGGACCCGTGGTTTTTATTTTGTTTACTTCGTTAAGTTGATTTTAACGGTGGACCATTATACAAACAAAATAAAAAAAGTTGGTACCACTACCAAGAATAAACTCAGTTGAGATTATTATTATTGGCCAAAAACAATCAGTTCGGATTATTTAAAACCAATTCGCCCCTTTTAATTATATAGACTCGAAACATATTCTTTTTTAATCAAAGTTGATTGTATTTTTCTTTTTTAATATATAATATTCAAGTTATGGTCGGGCTTGTATTAGGGTTGTCTTAAGGTTTTTTGAGGCACAAAACGTATAATAATTTGTGGTCCTTTTTGTTAAAGAAATTCGTTTTAATCCTATGATTCCTATAATGACTATATCATTATGACATATCCCATGAACCATTGTTCTTCGAGATTTGCCTCTCAGACGCCTATGTATCTTCAACAAGTTACAAGGTTTACCTATGTGATCATCAGGACACGTCTAGGTAAGGTAAAATACCTAGCCTTGTGCCTTCAAAATCTTCATTATTTATATTTCTACAGGAGTTGTTTATTTTTCATTTTTCCATCAAGGTGAGATCAGTTAAGCATTATATTCAACAATTTCTTAATTAATAACTATGTATTTGCATGTAAATTAGCTTATAAAGTACTCATAATTCATAGCACTTTAATTATCATCCCAATCAATCAACCATCTTAGCACAAATTGAAGCCTTAAACCCACCTTTTTCATGTTGCATGTCCTCTTTTGCTTATGAAATTTCAAATGCCTTCTTCTATTCAAACCTCCTTTCATGTCATCAAACATAGATTGTGAGGTGTGATTTGGTTTGGTTTGAAATTAGGGTTTTGTAGGTTCTTCCTTCGGATTGTTCTAAAAAAAAGGGTAGTTGCACGGTACCCCTGACCGCGGAAGGGATCTCCCTTCCCAGTTCACCACCCGACAAGGATCCCTGGCGGCAAATACCCATAGCCATCAAAGAGGGGTAAGAAACATGTTTCAAACCCGAGACCTCGAGTGTCCTCGGTCCGGCTTAAAGCGGGTGTCGGTGGCCACCAAAGTGGCACTAATGGGAATTGAACTTGGGTCTCCATTGGAGAACCCAAGTCACTCCACCACTAGGCCACTTGTGGTGGTTCTTGAAACATAATGAAGGTTTGGTTTGTGCATTTTGATTATTCATGTTTTTGTAAAAGCAATGGTTTTAAAGTAAATAGTTTCTTATAAAAGTTAGAACAATTAAGACTAATGATCATAATATGAAGATTAATTATTGACTAGGAAGACAATGATATATAAATGTTTATTTCAATACATGTAATACAACAGTTCAAGTAACCCTAGGTAGCTAGAGATGAAATATATAACTTTATTCTATAAAATTATAGCATATGAATCTTTATTTTGTTTGTGAACACAATGAACCTACCAACATGCAACAATTTGTAACCGTGTTGATCTTGCTTAAACTCGGCTTGAATTGTTACCCAATTGTAGGGGTACGAACGGTAATTCCCTTATTGTTAACCCACACAAGAACCCTATCGCATATATAAAGACGAGTTATAGGGGTTCCTTCTAAGATGATTCGTGTGTGAACCAACCGGTTTTCATTCTCTATGACATTGGCTGCAGATTCCCCGGTCTCCCCAACGAGCTCAGGCCATGATGTTTTGCCTACAAACACACATGAATTATGATACAATATATCTCTTTGTCGAAACACACACCCACACACATATATACACATATATATTATTTATATATATATATACTATGATACATCTCAATGATGCAAAATGTCTCAACTAGACTTAAATGATACATTATGGATCAAATCTACCATACACACATATAGATATAATTATGAATATATCATGAAGTGTAGAATACCTTGCTCAACTTGTTCACATGTTGATGCCATCCTGCAATGCTATAGACGCCTTTAAGTCTTGAAGTATTTGGTGTTGAAGTTTGTAGGAAACGATATCACTATTTATACAAAAATAGTTTGGTTGATTTTTGACATTTTAGATATTAATTTGATGATTTGGTGATGGCTAGTATTTGGCTCAGGATGATGACACGACAAGATTGAACTGTTCCTTTTTTGTTATCCGTTTTAATTTTTCGTGTTATAAATTTATATCGAGATAGTTGGTAAATGAGCAACAAGCTGCGCCGCTACCATTTTTTGAATAGCAAAAGTAAGTCTTTTAAAAAGCAATCTATATTTCCCAAAAATGAATTAGTATTCGCTAATATGATAGTCCTTTTTTCTTTAATACCACATGTACAATATTTTCTTGTGTATATTTGAATAGCAACTGGCATGAGGTTGAATTTTTTTTTTTAAAAAAAAAACCTAACATTTTTGAATTTAGATACGTGTTTTTAATTGCGTTTATTTTGTTATCAATTCCTTATTTTCTTAAGTGTTTATATTTATATAGAGATGGTGTTTTAAACTTAAAATAAGTATATTTTTATGAAAAACTTAAAAATAAATAGAAGTTAAGGTCAAAACATACATACTTGAAATAAAACAAGAAAAAAACAGTATATGGATTAATAAAAATTGGACAAGATGGAATTATCTTTAATTTAGGTCTGTTTTACGGGAAAATTGCAAAAATAACCTTGTTATCTATTAAAATAGGTATTCTTCTAATTCAAAGGCACTATAATTTGATTTGGTCAAATCGCTATTCTTTTAATTTTCTTCGAAATTTATTTCTCTTGTTTATTTTCTTTCAAAATTATCCTAATGTCAACTCTTTGAATTATACACATGTGTTTTGATTTGTTTCAACCCAAAGATGTGTTACATTTTTTCGTGTGATTGGATTGACTTATTAAACAAAGTGAATTGTAACATGATACGTGGTCGAATACCAGTGCTTGTGATTGTTTAATTTGATGTTTTTACGCAAGTTTTAATTTCGAATAGCCTACTTTTGATTAGATACTTGTTTTGCAGGTCTAACAGAGTTTAAGGACTTTTCGGGAGCTTTACGGGTCACCGGAACGAAAACGGAACCACCGGGATGCGGAACAGGTCAACCGGACTCAAGAAACAAGGAAAACAGGAAATTACACTTCTGGGCACCGGCGCCGACGCCCAATAGGGTCGTCGCCGACGGTTGATGTATTCCTCCATCTCCTGTTCATCCGTAGACAGCGAGTTTAAGCGTCGTCGGCGACGGCCCTCCAATCCTGCTGCGCGATTTTTTTGTGTTTTTGGTCAAGGAACGAATCAAAAGGGCTGGATCATGAATTATTCGAGGGATCAAAAGGGCTGGATCATGAATTATTCGAGGGTTACACTTACTTTTGAGTTTTGAATATCATCTTGGAGCCTAATCTCATCACCTATCACCTACCATTCCATCCAACATCATCTCTAACATCCGAATCACAATCACGAACCCTAATCCATCACCATTCCATTAATATCTCAACTCACCATTACCAACCATCCACAACCCTAACCATTCATCCAAACATCCATCTTCAAGCTTCACGATGATCCAGTTCAAGCTTTCTACATCCGGTGATCAAGTTCTTTCGATCATGCTCGGCTAATTTCTTGGAGGTTTCACCCCGGTGTAGGTTATTGTAAGTCTAGGGTTTGAACAATGTTTTAGTTTGGTTTTGTGACAACTTGATTTGTATTTGAATTGATTGACAATTGTCTTGCATCTGAACTATATTTGTGAATTGTCGAGTGAGTTATGAAATTTGACTTTGCGAAACAAGTTTGTGCAATTATGTCTTGTCTTTCAATAGGTTTTATTTGTCCGAAGTAACAAAGTGCATTGTGGTCCGTCCTTCACGGCGTTGATAGCAATTGACACCTAAGCTTTGATGATAGAATTCCGTTAATAACATATTCAAGTGAATCAAATTTAAAACGTGTAAGAACCATAGGATTGCAATTACCGAACCGGGTGTGAGCCTTGTTTTCTCTATATTGTTTAAACCTTTAATTACATTTTTTGCAATTGTTAATTGTTAGTAATCAATCAAACCAATCACTTAGTAATTTTATTAAACATCTCTTCATTAAACAAAAATCATAAAAACAAGTAGCAAGCTTCATAATAGTGACACCTTTTCATAATTCAATCGAATCCATTCGCAAACCACAGACTCTTCGTGGTTCGACCCCTTGTTACCACTAACTATTTGTTAAGGGTAATTTGGGCATATAAATTTTATCTTTGACCGGAGCGCGACACTCCGATCAAATTTTGGCGCCGTTGCCGGGGAGTACGTGCGCTTTGTGTTTGGATTATTGTTTGAATTTGCGTGATTATCTGTTTAAGTTGCATAGTTTCTTTTCTTGCACTTTGTCTTTTTCCTTCTTACGCGGGGTGTGTTACTTGTGCAGGTTACAGGTAGTGTATGCATACGCGAAACTCCGGGAGGACTTCACCTTTAGTCTACGAATCGGAAATTGAAAGGGTTGCAAGGAGAAATTTAGCAAGTCGGTTAGAGGCAACACTTGCTTCTAATCAAACCCACCAAACACCACAACTCACACCGACCATTGAAACCGATTAAATGGCGAACCAAAATTCCAACCAAAATCAAAATCTGAACCAATTTCAATACCGAAGCAACTTCAATCCTGCTCCAAATGTTCAACATATGCCTCAAGAGCGACCGGGTGGAAATAACAACACCGGACCACCCACACCACCTTTCCAAAACCAAAATCCCAATAACACCCAACGAACACCCCAACAACTAACCCTTCATCGACACAATTCCCTACTCATCAATCTTGATGACCAGAATGTCAATTCCGATCGTCGAGGTAATCGAGATCGTGGCAATCCTGCGAACGAAGACCCCTTCTTCAACATAGACGATTTGAGGAACGCCATCCCCGATGACGAACCGTATAGTGTTCCCGGTTATCAATCGCCGGAGCATGTGAGCATACATACGGAAAATTCGGATGATGGGGGATATTATGATGATCGGGTTAACGACGAGGAAGATTGGGGATACGTGAATAGGGGAAATGTCTACAATGCGAAAGGCTTTGAAGATGACGAGTTTGGCTATCAAAATGCCAACTTTGTGGGGGATGATGATTATGGGCACGGGAACGTGAGAAATGATGGTTACGGAAACAATCGTCAACCACAAAACAATAACCAACGGAACCGAGATGATGGGTTTTACAACAACAACAATAACAACAATGGTAACCCTAATCGGATTCCTCGTTTCGTGGGAGGTGGTAACCAAAGAGGCAACCAAGGTAGAAATCAAGGTGGGGATAGAAGAGGTGACCGAAGAGACAATCGAAGACCGGTCGATCAAGAGGTTAACGGTCCATAACATCGTCAACAACCTCCACGAGGAGTGAATGACCGTTTCCGACCGGTGGTCACCGAGAATGATTCACCGATTATGTGCGAAAGAAGAATGTTCGATTGTAAACCGCATTACATCAATATACTTCCCCATTTCAACGGGAGGTCTAATGATGAACCGTATACACACTTGGCGAAATTTTCATCGATATGCAACACGATTGGGGGACACAACTTCGCATTAGAGGAGGTCAAACTTTGCTTGTTCCAATTTTCGTTGAAAGACAAGGCAAAACAATGGTTTCTCACACTTTCGGCGAATAGCATCCGGACATGGGGAGAGATGCAACAAGTCTTTTTAGACGAATACTATTCGATGGCAAAGGCCGACGACGCTAGGGATAAAATAAGGTCATTTCGGCAATTATCGAGTGAACCATTACATGAAGCGTTCACTCGATTCAAAGAATTGATGCGGAGATGCCCACATCACCAAATAGAAAAGTGGGAATTGGTGAAGTGTTTTGTACATGGGTTGGATGACGCCACATGGAATCGCCTCGAATCGACAAGCAACGGGACTCTTTTGAGCAATCATGAAGATGATGATTGGGAGTTTTTGGAGCGGATGAGCAAACGGTCAAAAGAGAAGGAATCGGCCGATAGAGCTAAGAAACATCCAGTTTCCCGGTCACTTCCCGATCTTGATTCTAAGGATCGAATATCCACCTTAGAACGGGAAATGGCTCGTATGAAGAAGAAGGAAGTGAACGCGGTACAATTCGCGGTTTGTGAAGAATGTGGAGATATTGGGCATAGAACCGAGCAATGTCCAACGGGGTCGAGTGATTACACCGAAGAGGTAAACCAAGTGTATGGGGATCGAAAGCAATATGACATGAACTCCAACACTTATCATCCGGGTTTGAGAAATCACCCTAATTTCCGGTATGGTAATGCCTCGAATCAAATGAACCCGAATTTTCAATCGGGTAATCAAGGTGGTCAAGGTGGGTCCTCGTACAACAATCGTCAAGGTGGTAACCAAGGGGGTTACCAAAGGAATTACAATCAAGGGGGTAACCAAGGGTATCAAAACCGTGAAGGTAATTATCAACGTGGTTACAACCAAGGAGGAAATGGGGGTAATGCTTCTAACTCCCAAGGTGATGATTCGATTAATTCGAAATTTGATGCTATCATGAATGCTGTGAGTACTCTTACCAATTCACACCACGAGTTCAAAGCCGAAGTGAGAAAAGAGTTTGAAGTGAGGGATAAATCTCAAAAGGCATTAGAGAAGCAAGTGGGGCAACTTGCTCAAGAGATGGCTCAAATTCGTGGAAGCAGAGGAGGACTTCCAAGTGACACTACGGTGAACCCTAAGCATCAAGGGTCAAACTCGAAGAACACACGTGAGGTACCAATAAATAAAATTTCTTTATGTAGTGGTCGAGTCATAGATAACGGTGTTGAGCCACCACCACCCGAGTTTGTTGAAGGGGTGGTGGAAGATGCGAGTGACGATGAAGGTAATAACGGTCAAATGGGTCAAAATAAAAATGATCTAAAAATAAATAAAAATACACCCGTTGTGACCGTTCCCGTCCCAAAGGCTAAGGAAAAGGGTGTGGAGGTTAATACCGCCCCTTATCCTGAAGCTCTATTGGGACCATCTAAGAAAGTGGTAAACAAACGAGGCCCACAACAAGAAGAGATGTGGGAAATTTTTAAACAAGTCAAAATCAATTTACCACTTCTAGATGCAATTAAGAAGTGCCTTCATATGCTAAATACTTGAAGGATTTATGCACCCAAAAACGGACTCACAAGTTTCCTAAGAAACTTGATTTAACCGAAAATGTGAGTTCGATTCTTTCGGGTGCACTTCCACCAAAACTTCAAGATCCGGGGGCGCCCATTATTTCAATACAAGTCGGGGAATTCAAAATGACACGGACACTTTTGGATCTTGGGGCAAGTGTGAGTATCTTGCCGGGTAGTTTATATGACCAATATGATTTTGGTCCACTTCAAGTGTCGAACACCACCGTGGTGTTAGCCGACTTGACCCCTAAACTACCCCGTGGGATAGTCACGGATGTAATAGTCAAGGTCGAGGACTTTTACTATCCGGTGGACTTTCTTGTATTAGATTATGTCTCTTTGGACCGAACCAAGCAACCAACGGTGATCCTCGGTCGACCATTTTTGGCAACATCGAATGCCCAAATTAATTGCAAATCGGGCACGGTCGACATGACTTTTGGTAACCGTCGGTTGCTGTTAAATGTCTTTTCGGGATTGACGGATCCTCTAGTTGGCGATGAATGCTATATGGCGGACATTGTTGACGAGTGTATACCTCTATGCGACATTAGTGTCGAAGAGGAAAACACAATAGAGGAATGTTTCATGTTTGACAGGTTACAAGGAGAAATGAATCGAAGCATGGATGAAGAGGTGAGAGAGTTGGCGGTTATGGCGGCAAAAGAAGGAAGGCCCACTTGGACACATCAAGTGGAAAGTCTTCCGGAAACCATTGATACAAAGTTGAAGCCGTCGTTGGAAGAGCCTCCGGTGCTAGAGTTGAAAGTGCTACCCAAGCATCTTAAGTATGCTTATGTGGGTGAAGGTAGCATGCTCCCGGTAATTATTGTACCTAACTTGACCGGGGAGCAAGAAGAGAAGTTGATGAGAATTTTGGTCACTCATAGAGCCGCTATAGGGTGGACCATTACGGATTTGAAGGGAATTAGTCCCTCGGTAGTGATGCACAAGATCATCACGGAAGATGGCATGAGTCCTTCTCGCGACACACAAAGGAGACTAAATCCGAACATGCGAGAAGTGGTGAAGAAGGAAGTGTTGAAGTGGCTAGATGCGGGTATTATATACCCTATCTCGGATAGCCAATGGGTGAGCCCGACACAAACAGTTCCTAAGAAGGCGGGTATTCAAGTCGTCACAAATGACGCAGGTGAAGAGGTCGCCACTCGGCCGGTAACCGGGTGGCGTATTTGTATTGACTATAGGAAGTTAAATGCTGCAACTTCCAAAGATCATTTCCCTTTACCATTTATTGACCAAATTGTTGAGAAATTGGCCGGACAAAAATTTTATTGTTTTCTGGATGGTTATTCTGGATACAATCAAATTGCTATACATCCGGAAGACCAAGCAAAGACTACTTTTACTTGTCCATACGGTACTTTTACATTTAGGCGAATGCCCTTTGGACTTTGTAATGCCCCCGCCACCTTTCAAAGGTGTATGACGAGTATCTTTTCAGATATGGTGGGGGAGTCTTTGGAAATCTTCATGGATGATTTCTCAATATTTGGACCGTCATTTGATACATGCCTTGACCAACTCGAAAAAGTTTTGAAAAGATGTGTTGAGAAAAATCTGGTTTTGAGTTGGGAAAAGAGCCATTTTATGGTTCAAGAAGGGATTGTGTTGGGGCATGTCGTCTCAAGTCGTGGGATTGAGGTGGATAGAGCAAAGGTGCAAGTCATATCCACTTTGCCTTATCCTACAAGTGTTAAGGGTGTTCGGTCATTTTTGGGACACGCGGGGTTTTATAGGCGGTTCATAAAAGGCTTTAGTGATATAACAAAACCCCTATGCAATTTGTTGTTAAAAGATAAAACATTTGATTTTGATAAAAATTGCCAAAACGCCTTTAACATTTTGAAGAAAAAGTTAGTTGAGGCCCCAATCTTGCAATCACCGAATTGGTCTTTACCATTCGAAATTCTGTGTGATGCAAGTGATTATGCGGTGGGGGCCGTATTGGGTCAAAGGGTAGACAAGAAACCGGTTGCCATTTACTACGCAAGTAAGACTCTCTCGGATGCACAATTAAATTATGCAACTACCGAGAAAGAGCTACTTGCGGTGGTAAATGCGTGGGATAAATTTCGTGCTTATATATGGGCTACTAAGGTCATTGTTTATTCTGACCATTCTGCAGTTAGGTATCTCATGGACAAGAAGGATGCGAAGCCGAGGTTAATCCGATGGGTTCTCTTGCTACAAGAGTTTGACTTGGAGATTAGAGACAAGAAAGGGAGTGAGAATGTGGTTGCGGACCACTTGTCTCGATTGGTTATAGAGGAGGATTCTTCACGTGAAGAGATTAATGAGAATTTCCCAGATGAGCACATTTTAAAAGTTGGAATATTACCATGGTATGCTAATATTGTTAACTATTTGGTCACAGGTGACTTGCCGGCTCATTGGGATAGAAGGAAGAGGTTGCACTTCCTATCTCAAATCAAGTACTACACGTTGGAAGAACCGGACTTATTCAAGTTTTGTCCGGATCAAGTCGTTCGAAGATGCATACCCGACGAGGAGATTCCTAGCATCTTGATGCACTTGCATTCATTTTCTTGTGGGGGCCATTTCAGTGGTCACAAAACCGGGCATAAAGTGCTCAATAGCGGTCTTTATTGGCCGACTATCTTTAAGGATGCTTTTAATTTCGCTAAAAATTGTGTTGAATGTCAAAAGTTAGGGGGTATTTCAAAAAGGGATGAAATGCCCATGCAACCGATCCTCATTGTAGATATTTTTGATGTGTGGGGGATCGATTTTATGGGCCCATTCCCTAATTCGCATGGCAACTTATACATCTTGGTGGCGGTCAATTATGTATCCAAGTGGGTCGAAGCGATTGCCACTAAGACGAATGACCATACCGTTGTTTGCAATTTTGTACAAACAAACATAATTTCGAGATTTGGGATTCCCCGAGTGATCATTAGTGATGGGGGATCTCACTTTAAGAATTTTAACTTTGGCAAACTCTTGAAACAGTATGGTGTTGACCATCGAATCGCTACCCCTTACCACCCACAAACAAGTGGTCAAGTGGAAGTTTCCAATAGGTAAATAAAAGAAATTTTGCAAAAGACCGTTCGACCCGACCGAAAGGATTGGTCGACGAAGTTGAATGATGCTTTATGGGCTTATAGAACGGCTCATAAAACACCTATTGGAACTACACCTTATCGCTTAGTTTATGGGCGAAATTGCCATTTACCGGTTGAGCTTGTGCATCGTGCTTGGTGGGCTATTAAAGAAGTTAACATGAAATATGACGATGCAGGGAAAGAGCGAAAGTTAAAGCTTTGCGAGTTGGAAGAGCTTAGGGAAGAAGCGTATGAGTGCGCCTCAAAATACAAGGATGATATGAAGAGGGCACATGACGCGAAGTTGAAGCCGAAGGAGTTTGAAGTGGGTCAAAAGGTTTGGCTTTACAATTCAAGGCTTAAATACTTCCCCGGTAAGCTCAAGAGCAAATGGATGGGCCCGTACGTGATTACACGGGTCGGAAAGCTTGGAGATGTTACAATCAAGGACCCGAAGGATGGGTCAAAGCAAACGGTTAATGGGCATCATCTTAAACCGTTTCTGGATGGTAACAATGAGAAAAAAGGATGAGAATGTGGAGTTGGTAAACTTCGTGGTAAGTGTGCCAACTTATGAGGTCAACTGAAAGGACCGGTAATGAATTTTGTAAAGTTATGTACAATTTATTTAATTGTTTGAGTATTTTGTAGTAATCGTTCTCACTCCGTACTAACCCTTGTGATTGTGTGAAGTCCGGACACTCCGAACGACTCTTGAATACGTAAGGTATGTTTTTAGACTTATTTGCGTGTATTAGAGACAATACACGACTTTTCGGGGGGTGGTAGGACCGTTAACGGTTTCGCGTTTTTAAAAATTTTAACTTATAAAAATTCACAAAAAGATTTTTAATAATTTTTAGGAATTTTTAATGTACATAGTCTTTTTATTAAAAGTCCATAAAATTCTCTCTAAATTTCAAAAAAAAATGAAAAATAAAAAAATGATTTTTGAGGAACCGTCGCCGAGGGTATACCTCCTCGTCGCCTACGGCCAGTAAAAAAAGTCCGTCGCCTACAAAAGCCCGTAGGCAGCTACTTTAGCCGTCGCCCAAAAATAAACAAACCCCTCACCGTCGCTGACGGATGTCACTACCGTCGCCGACGGTCCTCAGAATTTCAGTCGGCGCAGAATTGTTATACATGTGCAGTTTCGAACCCAAGACCTCTTAAACTCATTTAAACACGAAACAAAACACATGTTCAGCCACATATACGACCGAAACCTGTACCCAACATCAATTACTTCCATTCAATCCCATCTATTCAAATCCACACGTTCTTTCTCTCTCTTGCATACCATCATCTTCCTCAACCTTTTCTTAAGAACCCTAATTCTTCTCTTCTTCACAACTCTTTTAATTCTCCACCAAATCCAGTGATTCTTGAGCCTAAATTGTGTAGTTTTTCGAGAGGAACAAAGCCCCCCATAACGGTTTCCATCAATTCTTGCTCGTTTGCAAGATTTCTGGGCGTGAGTTTTTAGGGTTTTGAAGAGTGTTCATCCAAGTCTCTTGCTTTGCACTTTTTATTAGTTCTTATTGTTTATCTACACTCAAGGTATGAAATTTCAGTAAATTTATGCATGATTTTCATATGTATTATTGATTTCTTCCGAAATTTTAAGCTCATTGTTTAAGAGTAGGTTGATTATCATAATGTATGATGTTTTAGCATAAAATTAAGAATGTTTACTTGATTTGGGAGGGATTTGAGCATGCTTTGGTCTTGGTGATGTGATTACACTAGATTTGTGCATGATTGAACATAGTTGTGATGTTGAATATTGTTGAAACCATGAATTATTTAGAAATTTTTGTGAAGAAACACGCTAAATCAATATGTATATGTTAAAATGAGCAACTTTGGAAGTTTAAAAAGGCGATTTTACATCTAAATCTTGATTGAAATTCAACATTGCATATTATGTTCAAAGTTTAAGATTGTTTGAAGATTTGGGGTGTATTAATTGTTGTCTTGTCTTTTGATTGTAGCTATGTTTGGAAGAAGCAAGAAAGCAAAGACCTCCGGGCAAGGTTCGTCTTCGGGAGCCGGTTCAGGCTCGGGGCAATATCAAAGACGTTGGGAACAGTTAAGTAATGTTCAAGAAGGTGATGGGCAACTTATTTGACAGGATTGGGATTGGGAAGAGGCCAAGAACAGTCAGTCGGCCTCGGTTTGGAAAGAAGAAAAACTAAAGGCTCTTTCCCGGTAGCGAAACAAGAAATTGGAGGCGAAGATGTGGAAAATGAATATGGTTACGGGTGTTTCAAAGCCCGTACTCGAGAGGGCAGTGTGTGAGCGTACGGTGGATGTCTAAGAGTTTCGGAAAATCGGCATAGTTCAAAAGTTTGAAAAGCTTGGGTGGGAACGGGTACTTGATTGGTGCGAGGATATAACCACCCGGGTGTATTTGGGGGCGGTTTGTGAATGGCTATCTACGCTAAGGTTTGAGCATTCTGATGGGCCAGCTCCTATGTGGCGGTTAGTCGGTAATATTGGCAAAAACCAAATGATCATGTCATTCGAGCACATGAATGCTATAGCGAGATTTGATTCGCTTGGGATGGAAGCATATGATTACTATGGTTATGATCAGTTTTTGGATAATAAAAGAAACGAAGCTGATCCGCCGCAAATGCTAGCATCCGTATTGACATGTTCTGGGGGTGCAGGGGAGTCGAGAAGCGATTTGTCTTTGATGGGAAAAATATTACTAGGCATTTCGTTAGAAAATGTTATGGTGCGATATGGGGACCACGGTAAAGTGAAGGCACCCGACTGCCGGGTTCTACATTCGCTGTTGTATGGGACGCCCAAGCTATCATGGCGTCAAATTGTGATGAATTTTTCATTAAATCCTTAAAAGTCAGCCATAACCACTGATTGGTGCAAACATCTGTTTGATATTTGCTATCCACTGCTGAAAGTCAACCTCTGTTCACTCATTTCTCTTGGTAAAACACTGTTGACAAACTTCAGTGCTGTAAAACCACTGACATAAGCTATCCACTGATAGTAAAAGTCACCCACTGTTTTCATTTCCTTTGTGAACCACTCGTATTGCTTCATCAGTGGTTTCTCAAACACCTGTCCTCTATTATTTCATCCTTTCATCAGAGGTTGACACGTGGTCAGTATTTATCCGTCAGATCTTTGTAACCGCTGCCACGTCAGCATTCACTTTTTCATCATATAAAACCCTGCCCTAAACCCCCAAACAGGGTTTTCACTGTCGAATCTAATTCAAAATTCTTTTCTCAAAACAGTTTTCCACAAAAATTCTCCCACAATCTTCATCATCCTCACTTCATTATCTCATTATCTGTTTCAATCATGGTGAAAAAGGCAAGCAAATCCAAAACAAAGGAGCCTACCGAGATTGAAATTCCATACAAATGGTCTCACAATTACTTGGGTATTCTTGAAAAACCCAGTGACACAAAGACCTTCGATTCCATCATAGACACATTATCCTCCACAAAGTACAAAACTTTGCTCACTTACAATGCAACCGTCTATCTTGATACTCAACGAGAATTTTGGAAAAATGCTACTCTTGATAAGATGGACAAAAAGGTTGTTGCCATCAATTCCACAATAAAAGGTGTAAAAATCTCAATCACACCTCAAGCCATATCTGAAGTATTTGAGCTCAATGATCTGGAAGGTAAAAATTCTTTTCCGAAAACAGAGTACCAAGGAGATTTCATTAAAAGAGGGTATGGAGAAGAATTGAAAATAGATACTTTACAAAAGGGCAGTTTTCCATCTGCTATAAGGTTTTTATTTCATACCCTCCTTATGTGTGTTTCTAACAAAACCACTGATTTCAATGAAATCCCGTTGAAGATACAATACCTGGGTTATGCTATACTTAAAGGTGAATATTTTAATTATTCCCAGGTAATCTTCGATAATCTGGTAAAAAATGTTGAGAAAAAGGTTTTTCTATTATTTCCAAGGTTTTTGAGTTACTATTTTAATAAAAAAAATTTCAGAAAATAATGCCCATGTACTTGTACAGGGTCCTCCTTTTAAAATAAAAAGTTTAACACCTGAAACATTCACAAGAATGTTAAAATCTACAAAAACACAAGCAGAGGTGCCTGAGCAGAATTTAGCAGCTACCACTGCTCCTCAGGTATCTGTTGCTGAGCCCACTGCTCCAGGTGATCATGGCAGCATAACCACTGTCTTGAAACCCACACCTGCCCTTACCAAAAAGACCAAAAAGAAATTATCCAGAAAACCCCCCAAACCCATCAAAAAGGCAACTCTGGAAGATGAGATCCCAGAGCAACTGCCAGTGACAACACAAAAGTCACCAATAACCACTGCTGCTACTTCCTCACAGCAGTTGGTAGAAAGATCTCCACCTTTGCCTAAAACTCCTCCTGCATCCTCACAAAAGGATCAGGTTGTAAGCACAGGGACCCCACATTATGAAGCTCTGGGTCCAATTGGATCCATCTTCCTTAGTCCTGATCCCAAGGACATGTCTCTTTCTACGCCAATACCTTCACCCCTCATTTTACCACAATCCATGCTACCTTTGTTGCATGCAGTTGATATAGCTCAGACACAAACCAGTTCCTCTCAACCACCTGTCAATGAGAGTACACTCCTACAAGTGACTGGGTCTGATGCCTATACCTCTGCAAACCCAGCAACAATTGAGGAGGTTACACTGCAGGAGTTACAAGTAACTCCTGTCAGTAGTTCAAGTGGAGCAGCAACTACTAGTGTTGGACCAACTGGTCTACATTGGGTCAATTGTTCTATCAATAAGACTCCCTTGAAGGTAATTTCTTCAGAGACAACTAGGGCAACCACTGGTGAGTTTTCTTTAACCACTGGTGAGCTGTTCAAAGTGTCCACAAATGAGGAAAGAAGTCCCCAGTACCAAGAACAAGGGGCATCAATGGATGACTTTTGGGATACACTCCCTAAGTCTACCATTGATTTAACCACTGCTGGTGGGAAATCAGATAATCCCATTCATTTGGGTGATGGTTTAAAATATAAAGAATTGACGAAGAGAGTGGACAGAATTGAATCATCTGTTGCAGACATCAAAACAATGCTGCAGCAGGTGTTAAATTCTCAAAAGTCTACATCCACTAATGCACCACCCCCAACAGCTGCTCCATTATCTAATGAGTTGTGGAGTTTATTTCAACCATTGCTCCGACATCAAAGAGAATTAACTGATCAGCAACATGAGATCCAAATTCAAAAGATTAGAACTCTCACGGAAGCAAGGTTTAAAGATACTCAAGCTGACATCAAGGCTTTAAAAGCCCACATTCTGAAAACCACTGGCACTGCTCCTCCCACTGTTCTCTTCTTTGATAACCCTCCTCCAGATAATGCCAAAAAGGGGGAGAAAATCAAACAGTGGATAAAGAAGGGAATTGAAGATGGTATTTATATTGAACCAGAAAAGGAAATCATGACTAAAAACATTCCCTTGCCAGATGGTAGTAAAAAGATTGATGTTACTGAAAATGCACTAGCTGAAGCAAAAGCAAGTGTAAAAAGGGATACAGAGGCTAAGGATAAAGCCAGGTGGGAACAGGAGAAGAGAGACTTCATGAAGCTAAATGCACAAGGTCCTTCTGAACCTATGGATGATAAAAATCCCAAGGAAGAAAAGAAGAAGCCCACTAGACAAGTGAGGCAACCTAAAAAGCATGCTTCCAAACCACCTACTAAAGGCTCCAAACCTCAAACTACCACTTCAACACACACCACAACCACTGCCTTACCACCACTACCAAAAATCACTCCACCAATAAAACCACCAAAAACTACCTCACCACCATCACCTCCTGCAAAAAAAGCAGAAGACACCAGATGTTACAACATCTGTTGTAATGGCAACAGTGGTTGAAACACCAGTTGTTTCAACAACTGTTAGTCAGCCACCATCCACCACTCAAAATACCACCACTGATCCACCCAAGACATCATTAGCCTCTCCTTCAATAAAAAGGAGAAGGATTTTCATACCTGATGATGATTCTCCATCACCACCACCACCAACATCTTCACAATCACTTGCACTTATTCCAAACCCTGTTCCTCTCTCATCAGCTCCAGTACAACAACCAATCCCTATCATTACTCCTGCAGGTGTCCAATTTCCTCTAGAACTTGAAGCAGTTAGAGAAGAGATCAAATCCTTCTACTATGAGGATGACCCTGCTAAAAGGAAGTTGCCATCAGTTGAAGGATATCCAAGGCCTAACAACATTGAAGAATATTTGAAAGTTAAGGCTAAATAGGCAGAGGATATTTCTAAAAGAAACTCTCAAGGAAAATCTGACAAAGAAATTCAAAGGCATTACCAGTTTCTATTTACTCAAGTCAGATCCTTAGAGCAATTTGCAAAAAAATGTTTGTCAACAAATCTCAGAAAGAGCAGATGAAACTTTGAGAAAAGACTACATTGAAAGCATCATGGCAACCAAGAAGTACAAGGGAGAAAAACATATGTACAAGGAGTGGATCATTCCTGAGCTTGAACAAGAATCAGCCATGATTCAAGAAATGATAAAGAATAAAGTTAAACACACTCCTCCAAATTGGTCAAAGTACAAAAAGAATGTGCCTGATAAGGCATTAGAGCTGAAGAGAATGAAAGAGGAATTAGTTGCTGCTGACTATGGGTCCAAAAATCAAGTGGCAAGATGGAAAAAATATATAGTCAGGTCCACCTACAAAAGGTTGGAGGAATTAAGGAAGAAAGATCCTAAAGTTCCACAAAAACCTGACTACCCTGAAGCAGTGGTTTCAAAAAGACCACCAAAACTGCAAATCAGGAGATCCACTGCTCCAGCTGGTGCAGCCATCTTTAAAAGAAGGCAACAAAAACAGTTGGGTACTGAAACAGTGGCTAAATTAATGGCAGGAGATGAGCTTGTAAAGGAATGTATTAAAGAGATGATAGCTGAAACTCTTGGCCTGAATCAGCCTGCAAACGCTGCTCAGACAGTCATCACAAGGCCTGCATCACCAAACACCTCATCCAATAAAAATCTCCCAAGAAACCCACCAGGCTCAAAAGTACTAAAGTGGGAAACTGAAAAACAGACCCATGTACTGACTGTGTTCAAGTCTAGTGGAGAAGTGAAGAAAATAACAAGGGAACAAGCACTTGGACTAAGTCTTGAAGATATGCAGGATCTCCTTGATCTTCCACTTAGTAGGGATGAAGATGACACAGATGCCCTAGACTTTGAGTTGCAACTTAAAGGTCAGATAAGGGAACTGTTGATGAGGCAATAAAGTTCCACAATAATGAAGGGTTTTGGCATTATCTGTTCCAGGGGGAGATTGTTGGGATTGAACCCTATCAGAGGAACAGATAATTAAAGCCAAAACTGGACCAGGGCAGTGGATCCTGAATAAGCAGATGTTGTGTTACAAGTCTCTCCCCTTGAAAGTGGTTTCAACATCTGCTGACCTCCTATCTACTGATCGTTACAACTGCTGACCTACAACCGTTGATCAAGTCAAAGACTAAAGACCTGCTGTTCAATCTACTGCTTTGGGTCAAGCACTGCTGGTAGTTATCAAGTACCGCTGAAGTCACAACAGTGGAAGGACCAGCAGTAGTTTAGTTTAATTATGTAATGTATTGTATAGCAGTTGTTAGCTTAAGCATTGTTTGTATAGATAGGGGTGAGCAAAAGCAACTACCCGACCCGAAGAATAACCGACCCGATCCGATACCCGATAAGACATTAAATCACTACCCGATATGATACCCTATATTATGTAATCGGTTCCGGTTATATGGTATGTCGGGTATCTCGGTATTCGGGTAAAGAACCGACCCGACAATCATGTTATTTGATGGTTTATTTTAGCGGCTGAAATATGAACTTCAAGTATGCATTCACTGTACATTCCCTTTGACTTCATTCACTGTACATTCCCAGTTATGATAAGTTATTTTAATACAATTTTCCCTTTGCATGTATACCTTTTTATCAAATGGGAAATATAGTTGTAATGTTTTGGGATTTAGATGGCCCACATTTTAATTTTAATTAGGAGAATTTTTGATCATCTAGTATAACATGGTTGTTGTAAAATCTGAAAAAATTATAGAATAAATAAACCTTGTAACCCAAAATTCATAACTTAAACATCCAAAAAAACATAAAGTATTAAGAAGTTCAAACATAATCCAAAACAAATGTAAGAAACCCAAACAAATCCAACATATCCAAAGCAAACGAACTGAAAATGATACTACTTTAAGTCCTTTCTCCTTTATCCGTATCCATCTCCAGCCATCCGTTAATCGACATCGATGTTCATGTGATCCGGTTCCACTTTATCATAAATTTCTGCATGAAAAAAAATAAATAAATAATGATAAATTCAACGTAAATAACACACTAAGGATGTGTATCGATGTATGTCAAATTTACCTTTTCCAATATCATCAAACTCTACGGAATCTTCGATGTAGATTTTATTTTTAATTGATGCACGAATCCAATCCTCTGTACATATTAATGCTTCGACAATCGGAGTTGATAAAGAAGTTCGATAAGTATCGACTACTCTTCCGCCTGTACTAAACGCCTCCTCAGAAGCAACACTGGAAACCGGGATAGCCAATATGTCTATAGTAATAGGAAGAAAATCAAATTAACACTAACGTATTATTATAAGTGATATAAATAAACCACTAATTATTAGTAAACATACCTTTCGCCATTTTTGCTAATACAGGGTATTTTGAAGATGCAGCCTTCCACCAACCCAGAATATCAAATCCCTTGTAATGGGCCTCCTCTTCGTCGTCTAGGTACCTCCCAAGTTCTGACTTGGTTACATAAGACGTAGAACCTCCATCCGCTTTAAATTCTGCAAAAAAATCACTCTCACCTTGTACTGATGATTCAAAGTTCTCCTGACTTGGTGAAACTTTATCTGAACCTTGTTTTCCACTGCTTGATGCATAATGCTCATACAAAAGCTTCAATTCATCCTTTATACTTGTAACTACAATTTTAACTCGTTTCTTCAAGTCATCTTCTGTCTCTTCATCTATTTTTTCAGCCCTGAACATTCTCTCAAATCCAAATTGAATAACACGAACCTTTAACCTCGGATCTAAAATTGCAGCAAAATACAAAATGTAATTCAAAGATCTGCCAGTAGGTAGATTTCTCCAGTACTTGTCGAACTTCTGGTGCATCTTAGCACCCATAAGTTTACCTTCCAAGTCAGATCCGTCTTTCATCTTCCTTAAATGCTTGTCTATATCCATAACCTCGCTAAAAAATAAATTAACGGTAACTGTTTTTGTAGCAGAAGCGTTGGCAGTTTTACGCTGAAACAATTCTAACACACTTGCCAATTGTCTCGCGTAGCTCCAATCAGTAACTCTAGGAGCATCATCACCCAAATCATTTTTATAATTTGGGTCATCCAAATCATATCTGTTAAACGCCTTCTCAAATTTTTCTGCCTTCTCTAACATTTCCCAAGTCGAGTTCCATCTTGTAGCCACATCTATACCTATTAACGCTTTGCTTTCGATCTTTTCCGCCTTTACACATTTTTTAAAAATGTCTATTCGCTGAGGAGACATTCTAATATAGCGAATTGCATCTCTGATACGATCTATGCATGTTGACCCATCACGTAAGCCGTCCTTCACAATCAGATTGATTATGTGTGCCATACATCGGATGTGCAAGTATCTCCCGTCGAACAAGAGGTTGTTTAACCTAGTTTTTAGAAACTGTATGGCAACATCATTAGCTGACGCATTATCTAATGTAATGGTCAGCACATTTTCAATATCCCATTCTTTTAAACATTGAATAAGGGACCTACCTATCTCGTTTCCTTTGTGGCTGAATATTTGCTTGAAGTTGATGATCCTTTTGTGTAACACCCAATTGTCATCTATAAAATGAGCTGTAACACACATATAGTTAACCCGCTGGCTTGAAGTCCACGTGTCTGTGGTTAGACACACCCGTGTGCTATTCTTTGCAAAAAATGACTTCAATTTCCCCTTCTCCTCTAAAAATATTTCCCCAATATCTCTCGCAATCGTAAACCGACTAGGCATCTTAAAATGCGGATTGAAACTTTCTATAACCCTTCTAAATCCCTGATGCTCAACGGTTGAAAACGGGACCTCATCTATTAAAACCATCTCCGCTATGGCTCTTCTACTTGCTTTCGCACAATACTTCCATGCCTTGACATCACCACTACCGCCCTCGCCATCATCGCCTTTTTTCAAGAAAATATTGCTTTGGTTTTTTAAAAAATCCGGATGTTTTTCGCATCTCCTACTGTGTTTACTCAACGCCGATGTGCCATTTTTATACGGGTCTGCAGCCAAATCTTTCGAGCAATGCTTGCATCTTGCCCGTTGGTTTCCGTCCTCATCTTTATACTTCTCAAAATCAATCCAAACATTATATTTTCCTGATGTTTTAGACCCTGTCGTTTTCTTCGTCGTCGTGGTTTTAATTTTCTTTGTTGCAGTTTCTTTTTCGACATGCCGTGACTTCCTCTTTCCTCTTCCGTCTCCGCGAGAGTCGTCGCTTGATACATTCTCGATGTCGACATTTGATGAATCCATCTAAATTTTCTCATAAAACATACAATCAAATAGGTAAACACATGTATGTCATGTAATATGCATAATTCAAAGTTATTACAACATAATTCAAATTATGCGTCCATCATTCCAGTATCACAAATCATGAATTTATGTAAAAAGAAAAATAATTATATTGACCATATCTTCTACTTTTGCTTTCAAAGCTTACTTTTCCAAAAAATACATACATGCTATAATAAATATCATCCAAAACTAGTAAATTGTACTCGTTTTTTAAGTTATAAAAAAAATTACACAACACTTGATCAAAAGTAAATTGATCAAAACTCGTTTTTGAAGTTACAAAAAAAAAATTACACAACACACGATCATAACTAAATTTATCAAAAAAATTACTTTTCCAAAAAATACATACATGCTGTAACTAAATTGATCAAAACTCGAATTCATCAAAATTGAAGTTATTATTCTGTCAACTCAATACATGTATTATACAAATCTCAACAAAGTGGAGGACAAGAAGGGTACCTGACACGAAAACGGAAAACTTATGTTCTGTTACTGTCACTGGAAGTCTGGAACGAATGTAGGATGCTCAAACGTGAACTCTGATTATTAGGTATTATTCACGTTTTTATTATGCATGCTGCAATAGGGATGGGTTTTGTTTTAGAATAGGATACCAATTGACAATTGTGGCATTGTGCATACTCTATCTTTTATTTTCAAAAATAATATCGATCAAATCTTGCATGAGTATAGGATTAGGAAACCAATTTTGCATTTGTATATCTTTTATTTTCAAAAAGAATATGCAATCTTTGTTTAAAACAAATTCTTTTAATATATCTTTTATTTTCACAAACTTATCACTTATGAGTTGGTTTTAGTTTTATTATATCTTTTAACAATAATTTCGATCTTTGGTTTTAGTTTTATCACTTATCAGTTGGTTTTAATATTTCATATTTGATAATTTGGTTAAATTATTTTAGTTTTAACATTTTCATGTTTGATCTTTGTAATCGGGGTGCGATGTTACAGACTTACAGAAATGTGACCGAGTATTCGAGTAATTGAATCAAGTTTAAAACTAGGATTTAGGATATAAACCACTGAAATGCGATGTCATAGAATTCAAAACTTATTCGAAACCGAATCAAATGCATTGATTCAAGTACACAATAAAACATAGTCAAACAAAAAATAAAGCCTTCGTCTTTGGATTCTTTTCCATCTTCAGCAGTAACCGCACTCGCTAATTGTCATCATGTTGGCTTGAACATGTACCAGGTCGTTCTCGACATCTTTTAATATGTTTTAGCATTGCCGCTATTCCGTTTTTAACCTTGTCTGCAGCGACAACCACCGCGCAGTGCTTGCATCTTGCCTTAGCATTACCATCCTCATCAACAAGCTTATCAAACTCCTCCCAAACATTCGTATTCACTGAATTTCGATTTCGAACCATCTAAATATAAACAACAATACAATTTCATGGAATAAATTTTTTACAAAACATGATAAACTTAATGATATGTGTTGCTTACCTTGTCAAGGAACAACCCTAGCTTGATGAATGAATCAAAGATCGTCTAATACTGTTATGCATAAGTTTCAATAAGTTGTTATAAGATTATTAGGTATATGAAGTATAAAGTTACGTTTGCCTGCATATGTTTTAATCATTCATTCGGTATTGGGCCTAAGCCCAATTATTAATCTGCTTTGGTCATTATGTAAAATCGGTTCCAATTCCTAGGTCGGGTTTTCAAGTGTAAACTACCCGGAACCGACCCGACCCGACCCGATTACAACCTGAAAATCAGAACCGACAAAGAGACCGACATGCCTAGGTTCGGGTCGGGTTAGGTACAATATCGGTTCGGTTATCGGTTCTTTTCGGTCCGGACCTAATTTTGCTCACCCCTATGTATAGATCAGTTGTTAGAAGTTGTTAGGAGGTTAGATGTCACTTTCATGGTGACGTCAGCATTGATGCCTCAGTGGTTTGTCCGTGCCTATAAATAGAACAGTACCATGCACTGTTCTATTAGCTCTTTACAAAATCTTCTTCCTGCATGAACAAACACTGTGAGCTCAGGCTGAGGGGGAGTTTGTATTCATACATGCATTGTAATCGTTATTGAAATAAATTCAATCTTTCGGTTCTTTGTTGAAAATGTTTGATTAAAGCAATTCTCATGTTTGATTGTGTGCAAAGTTTGTTTCCATCTTAAATTCCGCTGCACTACTCATCCATCTTCATCTTATTTCAAACATAAAACACAATCAAAACCAAACTCAGATCCTAACAGCCAATGATTTCAATAAGACAAGGTGTCAAGCTGCAATCTGGCAAGACACTAGAGTGCAGCAAATAACATGCATATGTACGTAGAAGGATAGAAGTAGTGATCCATTCACGTTAAAACTTGAAATGAGTTGAGATTACACGAGTTTAAGAACAAACTCAAGGCCTAACCGAAGGTTATTTCATTAACATGTTCGAATCTTAGCTTCACATAACCAATACGATATTTTTGGGTATACACGTTTTCGACCCCTCGTCAGAAATCTCAAACTTCGCCACTGCATGTGGTATCTATATAATTTTGCAAGTTTTATAATCATGAGTTTATATTTTACAAGTTCTATATACATTAGATAATTAACCGAAACCGATCCATAACCAGTGGTTAACTGAACCCTCATCCGCACACCCCTATCATACATATATAGAGTGATTATAAATAGATCACATATCTTCTCATTTGGAAAAATCACTCTCCACTTTTTCCTAGAGATAAAGAATTGGTATTGACTATTGAGTACCGACATCGAATTTCTCATAACAGTATCCACTTTTTGGAAAGTATTGTTACTAGTTTAATACCAATTTTTACCTATCGGTACCATACCAATACCAATATCAACACCGTACCGAGTATTTTCGGTATCAATATCAATGCCCAGCTTTGACGATTTTCGATACTGGTATTTTCGATACTGACCACGCTGATCCCATAGTTTTTCCTAGAGATTTACATCCACCGTGTTATACTGCGTATGCTACGTGTTCACCAACAAATTTAACACCTACACATATCACACTAACGAAATCTTCGCAGAAATCCAACGCTACAATCTATCAAACCCTTCAACTTCAACTTCTGCGACATCGTCTTCGTTGAAATCAATGGCAACTCTCGGAGGTTTACATAACTCATCGTCTTCAAACAGCGTCAATATCGACAGTCTCGCTCGTTTTGCCGTCGAAGAACACAACAAAAAGGAGGTCGTAATCGGTTTCTATTACTTTGTTATGAATTCCTGCTTTTTTTTATTAAATTGTGGAATTATTTTGCTTGAAATTGTGATTTAGGGCTAACTGGATAGTCTGGATCGGAAACCTAGGGTTTTGACGGAAGTATGATCATGAAATAAATTTTTTCAGAATTTTTTTTTTGGGTCAAAATTGAAATAAATTGATAAAAAAAAGGTGTGTGTGAGTGTGTTGATGGTTGCTTTAATTTTGTTGATTAAATATTTTTAGTGTGGAAATGATGGTGACTTATGAGTTGGGACTAACACTGTGTTCCCGAGTCTCATTGAACATTGCCGGTGGCCCGGGTGTTTGGCAGAGTAGCTGAAACTTTTAATAAAATGTATAAAATGATCAAAATGGACATAATTAAAAATTTAAAAACTTTGTTCATTAAAAAGTTCATTAGCTTTAGAGGTTAAAGTAGTCATTTTTTCCTAAAAGCTTATACCTCTGTCTAAACGCTACTAGTAGGAGCGTTCAACCAAAAGTTTCAAGCTCCTAACATAAAAGCTTCAAGCTCCTCCTACCAAACAAGGTTTTTTATTGAGCAGGAGCTTTTTCTTGAAAGATTAAAGCTAGAAACTCCTAAAAACTTCTGAAAGCTTCATGCCAAACATACCCTAATAGGGAAAAACTAGGGTTTTAGGAAGGGTCTATGGTGATGAAGGTATTTGTTTTGAGTGTTTTAGGAGATAACTGGATTGCTTGCAATATTACCTGTGAATTTGTTTCGAGTATTTAGGCTATGAGGTAAAATATCGGATATCAGTCAAGGACCGATATTTGAGATATAAGTTATCCCGGTGAGATATCGATTATTTTAATATAGAATTTATATATATAGCACTTTAACACTAATAATTCAGTGATATATATGTTATATCACTCGAATGTCAGTGATATATCGGTCAATATCGCAATAATATCGGTACCGATATTCTGACCAATATTTGATACCGATATTTTACTAGGGGATCGGTATAACCGATATATCACCGATATTAACTGCATAGTATTTAGGTGATGCATGCACATAGTTGTTGAAAAGGGTGAGACTTGGGCCTTGATGCAAGGCGCTTAAAACCGAGGGATATCAGATGTTTTAGGCTTCTTTAGAGCCAGTTTACGTTGTTTTAGAATTTAGGTTGATTCCAGGCCTGTTTAGGGTCGGTATTAAAGTTGACTGACCTGTTCAGACAATTTTTGGCTGGAATGTCGTCGGAATTTAGCCTGAAAAAGGCGTCTGAGGGCCTGAAAGTGGGGCTTTTGAAGCGAAAGAGAGATGGCTGCGCTTGGGCCTGAAAAGTGGGCCTAGGAGGGAGTCTCTTCTAAGCATGTTTTTTACCCATGTCAACTTGCATAGGCCAATTGCGATAGCCCTGTACTCGACTTAAGCTGTAAACTAACCACCAATCCTTTCTAAATGACTCAACGCTATCAATCAAATATATATGTTCTATGACTCACGAGTATATGAGTTGGTGTTTTCTTGAGGAAGGTTGTAAGATATTTAGAATTAGGACAAACAACAATTGCAAAACTAAGGTTTGAGAAAGACTGTTAGGTAAGGTAGGGTAATTCTAGATGAAAACTGTAAAATTTAACCAAAAGTTATTGTTATTTTTATTGTTTACTTATAACTATTTCAGTTGAAATACAACTCTGGACTGCAAAAATAATCTTAATAAAATATTTTTTTTTTTCAGAATGCACTTCTGAAGTTAGCGAGGGTGATAAAAGCGCAAGAACAATTGGTTGCTGGCACTTTGCATCATCTTACATTGGAGATCGATGATGCCGGTAACAAGAAAATATACCAAGCCAAAGTGTGGGTAAAGCCATGGATGAACTTCAAGGAATTACAAGAATTCACACATATTAGTGAACCAGTGACCGACACGCCTTCTGCTGATCATGTTCAAAAAGGTCGCTATTAATTTTTAAATAATAAATCTGAAAGATTCCGACAAAAAAGAATAAAATTTTCTGATTATTATCTTTCCTTTGAAACTAGATGGTGATGGCTCAGGATATCAATCAGTGGCTGTTCATGATCCTGCGGTCCAGGATGCTGCAAATCATATCCTCAAGACAATGCAAATGAGATCCAACTCATTATATCCTTATGAATTGCAAGAAGTTGTTCATGCTAAAGCAGAGGTATGCAAGTCTTTTGTAGTTTTGTATGTTTTCATATTCTGATTTAGCCAGGTACATGTTCAAAATACTGCTCGAAACGGGTTGGGTTGACCCGAAACACTCTTGTTAAGAAATGTTGATATTAAAAATTATGTCACAGAATGTGGAAGGCGTTGCGAAATATGATATCTTAGTGAAGCTCAAAAGGAATGACAAAGAAGAGAAGTTCAAGGCTAATGTGCATAAGGACGACAAAGGGGTTTTTCATCTTAACAACATTGTTCAGGACCATTCCTAATTAAACTGTGTTTTGTGTGTAATAATAATACCTAAATGCTACACCTTTGCTTGTAAAATGTGGGCCTGGACGATGTGTGTTTGATTTGTGTTTTATGTATGATTAAAAGTGTCAACTTGACCCATTATGTTTGGGGTTATGTTTGTTCGCATAATGGGTCAAACAGGAAAAACGCTCGGATCAACTAAACAGACCCGACTCGTTTCAACTTATAATGAAATTATCCTTTTTGAGCTTCAAATTTTGCAGCTATTGTGTTAATCCAGGTAAATGCTGTTGACAAAATATTTATAAAACCAATGCATGTAAGTACTTATTTCGACTAGATATGCCTGGGAAGTTTGGGATGGTCCGGTTTTGTCACTTCTGATGTGAACTTTTAGACGAACTGTTAACTACCCTCGGGTTAAGATGAGTTTATGCTTGGCTCGGCTCGGCTCATTTTCATTCCTATATGTTTTGTAAGCGAGAACATAAAATATAACTTTTGGTACTTACCGATCAGAATACAATACGATACATGACGAGTCCAACTTTAGAAACTAGAAACTATGCTTTGGGTTCGGTAGGATCCGAGTCCAGTTTCAGAGTCTGAGAGTCAGGAAGGGAAGTTCATAGCTAAGTTTAATGAAGGGTTTAGCTTTAGAAACCAAGTTCGAATTCCACCAAGAAGCTTTGGCTTTAAAAGCGTTGCAGCGAGGTTTCACCACCAAGAGGCTTCGGCTTTAATAGCGTTGCAGAGAGGTTTCAGTTTGTAAGCAAAGTTTATAAAAGCCATTCACAGATTTCAGCTTTCAAAGCGTTTTAGAGGTTTCCATTTAGAAGCTATGGTTCTATTGAACAATGACGAGCTGTTGTAACTGTTGTCATAAATGAAATGGTTGGGTTTCGTTTCGTTGCTACCTGATATTAAAAACCGTTGGCAGTTTCTTTTCGAATAGCGTTTTTAATTGTCTATTTCGTATATTGTATATTGCGTGTAATATATACGAAATAGACAATAAAAGATGATATGAACTTAACGAATGAGAAGCAGGAGCGTACTCGAATAGCATTTAGTTGTCTATTTCGTATATCGTATATTGCGTGTGATATATATGAACTTAACACCGAAAAGTCCAGTGCAACCTCATACTCGCAGGTTTATCTCAGATAGCCGGGGCGTCCTCGAGAGCTCGAGGGCATTTGAAGGGCCTGTGCGAATAAAAAAAAATGGGTCCATGCATTTCTTAAGTAATTACATGTTAACCTCACTAACAAACAATAAGAATTAACATTAACAAGCAATTAAACAATTTAATATAAACAAACAAATAACTTAAGTAAATATTTTAATAAAAATAAAACAATTAAAAGTAATAAAATCGAATCAAATCAAATAAAAAAGAAACTTACAAATGCATATGAATATCTGTATATTGAGCTACAAACTCAATATTTTTAGATACCTTTTCTTCTTCTTTATGTCAGGCTTAAGGCCCAAGCTTGAATAAATGAAAACAAAAAACAATTGGAGAAAAACGAATGTTATCATGTCTCAAACCAAAGACCTCTGTATTAATATACCGAAAGAAAATTTTTCTGGGCCCTACTCGGTGGCACATCCTACACACCCTGTAAGACGCCCATGCAGATAGCACAACTCCTCCCGGGGTTCTACATTGAGAGACAAATACGTTTGTTAGAGGAGAAGAAATCTGTTTTAAGAGACCCGTGTCCAACACTCCTGAGTCAACGCTAACATTTTAGTTTGTTCAATTCTTGTAGTCAAAGATACTGCTGAGATGTTATTAAGGAATGTTGTCCGGACCGGTGAGGACCCGATCCGGTAATGAGCTCGCTCAGTGGGTTTCATACCACTATAAATTTATTGCGTCGCTCTTATAAACATCTAGCGTGTGAAATTAATATTCGAATTCTCGAACTATATAAATAAGATACAAACTGTGAACTGTGGAACTAATTAAATTTCTTTGAATTATCATACAGTCATTAAAATCTTTTGAGACGAAGTAGCGCCTAACAAAAGTCAATTATTTGGTTTTTATGTGTTTAAGAACTAAATTCTAGTATAAAGATTCTAGTATAAAAAGTGCTCTTTAACAACTGTTGTAAAAAAACACAAATTAGAGTTCATAATGCTAGTTTATAACTCGCACATACACATATATACATTGATACACATATAGCTATATAGCTTTTTTTTTACCATCAAATATACTTATTCCACTTTCTTAATTATTATATATATCAAAAGATATCGTTGGTTTGCACCAGTAGCATTTGTTACTTTTAGGTTTTAAAGACTTTTGTTTGTTTTCTTATGTTTTTGCCACCCAGCGCATATGCTCAATTCTCAATTATCATTAACCAAATCTTATATGATATATTTTTCAATTTAATTCTCTCCAACATTATATATACACTTAAAAGGCTATGTCGGTGGGCTAATCCGACATAGCCAAGTGTCGACTTCTGGTTGGTAAAAAGAATTTTTTGCTTTTAACCATTAACTTTTCTAATTTACGTGTTTAGTCCTTCTAATATAACTATCATAATATATATGTTTAGTACCTCTACTTAATAAACTTTATTCCTCATTAGTTGACTTTGCTAATATACATTTTAGTTCCTCTACTTTAACTTTGTTGTCCTTCTACTCTAGCTTTCCTAATATACATATTTAGTCCCTCACCTTAATAAATTTGATTCCCCATTAGTTTACTTTGCTTATATTATATACATGTTTACGTCATCTACTTTAACTTTGTTGATATACATATTTAATTACTCTACTTTACTTTTATTTAGTTAAGTATTTCGCCTTTTAGAATTTTTTTTCTCCTTAATGTGATGAACCAAAGCCAATCCAACTGAATAATATTGTTTCCGCTACTGGTATTATCAGAACCAATATTTTTTCTTTTAGTATTTCGTTTGTTAGTGTTTTTTATACATATGTGGACGTTTCAATAATCCTTTTCCAATGATTTTATGTTATCTCTTTCGGTTGCTATACCGAGTGTCGGGACTATATTGATAATCAAACTCCCGCCGCAACGCGCGGGGTAAAATTTCTAGTTAAAATGAATAGACAAAAGAAAAGCAGAGAAAAAAAGAAAACAAAAAGACAGCTATAATAAAGTACACATGTCAAAATATAGTTGGCTACAACATTTTCTAACAACCAATCATAAGGTTACTGTACAACCTTGTGAATTGTAAGTTATAGAATATAGAATAGAATATATATATCAATGCAACAAAATACTAAAAAAGTGTGATAAAATATGATTTACATATAAATTTGGATATTAGGTTCATTGATTATGTCCAAATACAAACAAAGCATTATTTTTGATAACTTTGGACTATAAAACTGGGGCCCATATTATTTAAACTATTGTATTGGGTTTGTTCCTGTGCTAATGAAATTGATCAACTGATGAACGTTAACGTAACAAAAAAAAAAAAAAAATTTAAAAATCTACAACCTCTCATTCTCAATAGAACTTTGACGAATTTGCTAGAACAACAGTAGTAGGTCCTACCTTTTTTTTTTCTTCTGGTTCAAGTAAATAACAGTTTTGTCATTACCATGCAATTTCAGGAAGACTAAACACAGGACTTTTCTAAATTCCACAATAATCTTGCAATATAAATTGAAGCTTAAAAAAATTCAGATTCAACATCATAATGATCATAAAGTTACTCTTCATTTTATTTACACTTTTCTCTTCATCCGTTCCTGCTTTTGCTTCAAAACCAGAAGCAGCTGATGCTCTACTCAAATGGAAAGCCAGCCTCATAAACCAAAACAATCCGTTGCTATCTTCATGGTCCCTTGATCCAACTACTAATCTGAACCAGGTAAACCGAACCACAAGTACCACACCATGCGCCTGGTACGGTGTTCATTGCGATGATCATGGGGACATAGTAAAACTCAACCTTTCCACTTCAAGATTGAACGGTACACTTCAAAACTTCACCTTTTCGTCTTTAGCTAGTCTAACACATCTAGACCTTAGACTAAACGGCGTTTTCGGATCCATCCCGGTTGAGATCAGGTATCTTTCTAAACTTGTGTTTCTTGATCTTTCTAGTAATCGTTTTTCTGGAACAATTCCTCAAGAGATCGGAAGGTTAACGAATCTTGAGACCCTTTCATTGCATAGTAATATTCTTGAAGGTCATGTTCCAGTTTCTCTAGGAAATTTGAGCAAGTTGGGTTATCTTCGCGTCGATGATAATAAGTTATCAGGTTATATACCTCAAGAACTAGAAAATTTGCACAATCTCATGAAGCTCAATATGTCCCTCAACTTCCTAACAGGACACATCCCGTCTGGTCTAGGAAATCTGACTAAGTTGTCTGAACTATACCTTTTTCAAAACAATCTTACCGGTTCGATCCCACCCTCTTTAGGAAACTTGAGCTCTTTAAGGGTATTATATTTATATATGAACCAACTTTCGGGTCGCATTCCTTATGAATTAGGAAATATGAAGAATCTGATTCTGTTACTTTTGGGCCACAATCGGTTCACGGGTTCCGTCCCGGTTTCACTTGGAAACCTGAGCAAGTTAGAGATACTAGATGTTCATGAAAACTTACTTTCTGGCGTTATCCCACAAGAACTTGGAAAATTAGAGTCTTTGATTCAATTGGCCTTCAGTCACAACGAGCTTAGTGGCCAAATCCCAGTTTCAATAGGAAATCTAAGCAGATTAGAGCAGTTGTTCCTAAATGACAACCAATTTAATGGTTATATTCCTAAAGAGTTGGGAAATTTGAACTCTCTTGTTGAGTTGATCTTGCTCATTAATCAGCTAAGTGGTCTGATCCCAGATTCACTGGGTAACCTAAAAAAGTTAGAGCAATTTACTGTTCATGACAATAAATTATCTGGCCATTTCCCTGAAACAATAGGCAAATGTATAAAACTAAAATATTTGATCTTAAGTGATAACTTGCTTGTGGGTTCCGTCCCAACATCCATTTGCAACTTGAGATCCTTGGAGATTCTTCACCTCGGGAATAACCAGCTTAATGGCAGGATTCCGCAATGCCTGAGTAACCTCAGCCACGAGCTCCAAGTTTTGGATCTACGAATGAACCGTTTTCATGGAAACATTCCTGCAACATTTTTGAAGCAGGATAACAATTTAAAGTCTCTCAACTTGAACGGAAATCGACTTCAAGGGTCGATTCCCAAGACTTTGGTGAGTTGTAGGAATCTTGAAGTTTTGGATTTAGGAAACAATATGCTAACAGGTCGATTCCCACACTGGATTGATACCCTTCCCGAGATTCAAGTTCTTGTCTTGAGAGGTAATAAACTCAATGGAACATTACTCACATCCAATACCAAAACCCCGTTTCAGAAGCTGCGAATTCTTGATCTATCTAACAACAAGTTTACTGGGCAATTACCGTCAAATTACTTCAATAACTTTAAAGCAATGGTGGCTGTAGATATAGCCGTGTCAGGAGATCTGTACATGGGTGAAAATTACATGTATGATGACACAGTGGTGCTGGTCGTGAAAGGATTGAGTTTGGAACTGCAGAGAATACTTGTCGCCTACACAACTATAGATCTTTCGGTTAACAAATTTGAAGGGGGGATACCTGACACGATTGGACAGCTCAGATCGCTTCGGTTCCTTAACCTATCGCACAACAGTCTCACAGGTAGAATCCCGACAAACTTGAGAAACCTCGTCCAACTTGAACATTTAGATCTTTCTTCCAATAAGTTGGTAGGTAAAATTCCTGTACAACTTGCAAGCCTGACATTTCTTGTGGTTGTAAACTTTTCCCAAAATGAGCTTCAAGGAGCCATACCTCAAGGTAGACAATTCAATACGTTTGGAAGTAGTTCATTTCAAGGGAACAGAGGATTATGTGGATTCCCCTTGACAAAGAAGTGTGGAGACGATGACGCGTCATCCTCTCCGACACCTGAAGAAGATGAAAACGAAGATGATACTTTCTTTAATGGTTTTTCTTGGAGGTCTGTTGTTATGGGATATGGATTTGGGATGTTAATAGGATTGGGTATTGGATGGCTTGTTTTTCGTTTTGGAAAGCCAAAATGGGTTATCATGATCACTGAAAGAAAACAATTTAGACGGGAAAAATAAACAAGAAAGATTCATCGATTAGAAGATGGACGGCCGTTAGAGCTAGAAAGCGCAGATTCCTCAGGTTTTTTTATTGTAGTATTTGATTCCGTGTTGAAGATATGTTTTAGTGTTTGATTATAAATTTTACCTACTTTAGCATTTGTTCTTATAATCCAATGCCTCATAATTGATGAAATGTTTTAGTGTTTGATTAAAGATTTTACCTACTTGAGCATTTGTTTCATATCCTTGTGCTAAAAAATGATCCTTTAGTTTCAAACTATTTAACGATTTAATTCAAATTTGAGGAGTGAAATCAGAATGCCATGTTGTTATGTTACCTATCGAAATAATCATTTGTGCAATGCTTTCATCAAACACTTGCTCAATTTGTTCAAAAGGAAATTCTATCTAATCCAATTAGGGAATTCAAATTTGTGTAAAACTAGAATGCCCTACTGTTACCTACTTAAACAATCATTTGTGCAATGCATAGTAATAATGCTCTCATTTTGATGATTTATATGTAATTATTTATTTACACTGTGCAGTGGCAGATTTACAGTGTTAGTAGGGTAGTTCGAAAGAGAACCCCCGTAGGGCCTATAAATGTCAAAAAACATACCTTGTGTTTAAAAAACTTACGCGTTACATTTAACGAACTAGATTTTTGGGTTAAATCCAGTCGTGTACACTACAAGTGAGGGTATTTTGATCATTTCACCCTAGTAACCCCCCCCCCCCCCCCCCTCACCCCAACCAGAATATTTTTTAAGTCAAAACGAAAAAGAAAGAAAGAAAAGAAAACACAAAAAATAGCTTCAAAAGGGAAGCAACATGCATAAGTCGCTGCTATCCAGACTCGAACCTGGGTTGAGGTTAGGGAAGGGAGACGCATTACCAACTCACCAACCCACTATCTGGCTGAGGAGTTCACTCTAAATCCTAGTTGCGCTCTAAAAAAACAAACACAAAAACCTGCTATGATACGAACTGAATCGTAATAAAATGATCCAAAGAAAATAGATAGAAACTTGAAAGAATTTAAAGATTTTTGGAAGAGCCTTAGAGCATTCACATCCAGCTCCCTAAAAATATACATACGTTCCACTAAAAAACAACTCATATATTAATATATTTCCACTAAAAACAAATACTTTTTCTCTCTACTTTTCAATTAAATAATATTTTGTACCTTTATCATTACATTTTTCTCTCTCCTTCACTCACAATCACTTTCAATATATATTAAAAAATTATAGTGGGTGAACACTGTTCCCCCAAATATAAAGAAGAACAGTAACATTTTCTCTCTCCTCCACTCACAACTACTTTTTATACTTTTTATATTTTAAAAACCTCACACACAGATTTTGATTCCCAGGATGTGAATGCTCTAAATATCCTTATAGAAACAATACGAAATGTACAAAATGGCTAACTTGCAATTAAGAAAACTTGTAATAGCCCAGCGTAACCGCACCATGATATTGTCCGCTTTGGCAGCCAGCACGCCCTCAGCGTCCACCCCTCACGGTTTTCAAAACGCGTCATGATGGTGAAGGTATCCAGCCCCTTATAAGGAAGCCTTAGTTCCCCTTCACAACCGATGTGGGATATCACAGTCCACCCCCCCCCTTAAGGGGTCCAGCGTCCTCGCGGGACCTGGCACCACCGGTCCGGCCCTGGCTCTGATACCATCTGTAACACCCCAGCGTAACCGCACCATGATATTGTCCGCTTTGGTAGCCAGCACGCCCTCAGCGTCCGCCCCTCACGGTTTTCAAAACGCGTCATGATGGTGAAGGTATCCAGCCCCTTATAAGGAAGCCTTAGTTCCCCTTCACAACTGATGTGGGATATCACAAAACCATCACCACTAAGAGCATTCACATCCAATCCACCATCCTCATCTCTATAATTACACTAAAAATCAATATATTTCTTTGTTCTTTTCAATTAAATAATATTTTTTATATCTTTATCATTATCTTTTTTCTCTCCTCTACTCACAACTACTTTCAAAAAATATTAAAAAGTTTATAAGGGGTGAACAGTGTTTTTTTCATATTTATAATTGAACAGTAACATTTTCTCTCCTGTTCACTCACAACCTCATAACCAGTATCTATAATCTCTCACAAAATTTGGTGGATAGGATGTGAATGCTCTAACCCACTATCTAATCATGCAAAAGAATAATGATAATTGTTAGCAAATGGGAACGTGATGTGCATGGTTTGTAGGATGTGGCACATATCATTCCCCATGCTCATGTTGGTGGTAATTCCCGACTCATCACAAGTCGGTGATGGAAAAAAGGTAACAAAGGAGTTCAAGTCACAAGTCGGTGAACTTGAGGGATCAATGTTGACAAGTTGGTCATAATTGGTTAAGCTTCCTAATTACATTATAATTTTATTTGGTAATGTCTTGGTCACCAAGTTAAGGTTATTTGGTAATGTCTTGGTCACCAAGTTAAGGGAGTTAGGGTAAGCCTATATAAATCAAGGTAGGGTTAAACATTATTAAGAGTCAAGAGAAAAGAGTCAAGACTAGAGAGAAACCGAGTTATGGTTTGAGAGTCTGTAATCAGTTTTGAGTTATTCTAATTAATATGATTGAGAGTTGTTCGATCTAAATTCTCTTCTTCATCTTTTCTATTCTGTTTGATTATCGACTGGGACTTGAATTGGTATCAGAGCCAAGTTCAATCGTCGATATCAAACGGTACTCGGGTTCTTAATCGGCGGCTAAGAAGTCTAACGGGCCAGCGATCAAGAAGGTCGAGGCCGGCGGTACTGGTTCGTCGGAGGAGCGGCGTGGTACTGTTACGGTAGCCGACGACGAGTAGGTTGTTCGTGCGACGGCAACTCGGAAATAGCAGGTTTCCAATAGGAGTTGTTTCGAAGGTTTTTCGAAATCAACAGACGAGCTCAGGCCTGTGATCCAAGTTCAATACAATTGAGCGACGAACTCAACACCGGAGGAGACAAGATCGTAGACATTGATGATCAGGAGGATCAACGGCGGTGAAACTTGTATAGCGGTTGCGGCAGGCAAGACGTGACCGGAATCCACGGCGGTGGTTTCTGTAGTCCGACTGCGACAATCGAGGAAACAAGCAGGTTCCTTCGATTTAGTTTTTGTGCAAGAGTAGTCCCAGATTGTGCATTGCGAGAGACAACGTTTCCGTTTTTAGGTTATCTGTGTTTTGTGGACTTCTTGTTTTGTTTTGCGTGCACATAAAGGATTACTGAAAGCAGAGTCGAATAAGGTGGAAAAGCACGCGAAAGCTTGTGAGGATAATCAGCATGCCTTTGTCCCCCTAGCGTTTGACACGTTTGGCTCTTTGGCGCCAGAGGCAGTTCGTTTCTTGTCCAGAGTTCAGCGTGTAGTCCACAGCAACTTTTCGACCCCTCAGGGGCGAGGCTTTGTTTTTAGTAGATTAGGGTTTTCTATTCAGAAAGGGATGGCGGCGCAGTTTGTTGCTCGTCTACCTGCTATTCTTATGTAATTTGCCCTGATGATTGGAATGAAAACAATATTGAATTAAAAAAAAAAGGATTTGCGAGGGAAACATAGAGGACGTTTTTGGTTTCTTCTGTAAATAAAAGAGCTTGTGAGAAATCTTGTTTGAATTCTTTGTTGGTGTCTCGAAATTCAAGGAGATATATACCCAGTGTGAGTAGAATTCTAGAAGAATCATAAAGGTGGTTTTATTTTATTTTGTTGGTGACGAGGAACTCAAAAAGAAAAAAGAGATTTCAAAGGAAAGAATATAGTTTTTGCAAGCAAGCGGGTTCGGTTTTGAAAAGTTGTTCGAGACTCAACGGATTGCATTTGTTTTACATCGACAAGAAGGTTGATTTATGGTGCCGAACAGAACGAGTAAAGTTTAAAGTCTTTGAGTTAAACGAGTTGGTTTAATCAAGGAATATTGTTCAGGTTTTACAAGTTTCGGTTTGACCGAGGATTAAACAAAGGTTTGAGTTGGCAAGGGAGAACCGACCGGGAGGATCAAGACCAACATGAGGATTGGTAAGAAGATCAAAGGGCCGATCGAGTTTCTTCAAGAAGTCGCTACCCATGTTTTAGTCGCGAGGTTTGAATCAAGATGAGCCTAAATTCTAAGGGAACGCATTATGATCCAAGAAAGCTAGTGTTTGCTCAAGATCGCAATCGAGTCAATGGTGGTGCGAGTTCTTATGACCAAAGGACGAGTCGTGGAAGGACTAGTCGAGTAGATGGTCACAAGAATGTTCGAGCTAGGAAGGAGCCAAAAAACACAACTAGAGATCAAGATGACTTCTATGAGAATCAAGACAACGAAGACATGTTAGAGCCTACCTATTTCGAGTCAGAAATTAAGGGGGTGATTGTTGGCGGTAATTCCCGACTCATCACAAGTCGGTGATGGAAAAAGGTAACAAAGGAGTTCAAGTCACAAGTCGGTGAACTTGAGGGATCAATGTTGACAAGTTGGTCATAATTGGTTAAGCTTCCTAATTACATTATAATTATATTTGGTAATGTCTTGGTCACCAAGTTAAGGTTATCTGGTAATGTCTTTGTCACCAAGTTAGGGTAAGCCTATATAAACCAAGGTAGAGTTAGACATTATTAAGAGTCAAGAGAAAAGAGTCAAGACTAGAGAGAAACCGAGTTATGGTTTAAGAGTCTATAATCAGTTTTGAGTTATTCTGGTTAATAAGATTGAGAGTTATTCGATCTAAATTCTCTTCTTCATCTTTTTTATTCGGTTTGATTATCGACTGTGACTTGAGCTCAAAACAATCATTGTCCTCAAGGATGAAGTTGGATCATTAGCGGTGCACCACCGCCACTCGGTTCTCCCAAGGGCATTCGGAGCAGATTTAGTAAGGCCCCACGGTGGACGCCAGTCTTGATTTGGGGTTTCTCCATTAATTTGTGTCACTTGCTTCTCTGATGTTCTTGTACGTATGGCCTTCATTAACCCGGAAGTAACCCTTGATGTCGGAATCCGAGATGACGCAAGGTTTGGTTTGGATGACGGCTTTGTCGTGGTGGCTTTTTGCGGTGATTTTGATATGGGTTTTGCTGCTAACAGGGGTGTTAGTTGTTTTGAGGTTGGTTTTTTAGAATATTGATCATTCGAGCAATACTTGACTCGATTCAATCAAATAACTTGTTTTCATTAAAACAGAGACGATTACAGACTAATGGCAGGTAGACGGGTAACAAGCTGCGCCGCTACCCCATTCTGAATAGCAAATCCTACCCTCCTAAACACAAAATTCTGCCCCTTAACATGCGCGGTGTTACTTTTTACCACCTGCTGAACCCGCTTGAGGAACCACACCGCGTCAGGGGGCGAGAGCGCCAAAGGTATCGAAAGCGAACAGGACAAACACGTGTTGATTCTCAAGCTTTTAGGATTGGCTATGAGATCTTTCCTAAAAATATAAAAAGTTAATCAACATATGATGTCTTAGATGTAGGATATGGGTCACAATTTTATTAATGAAACTAATAAAAAAAATAAAGATACTCTCTTTAAACATTTGGGAAATTGTAGTACATGAACCGTGTACAAATTCAAACGAAATTAAATATGAACTACAACATATTTAATAAAACAATCGATTCAAACCAATATCTTCAAAAGATAAAGTCTTCAACTTGATCTTTAATCGCGTCTACTTGTATGGTTCGTTGTGTTTTCAGTCTGTTGTGTAGGCTTCAACGAGGTCTTGAACCACGTCTTCTTGTACAATAATTTCCTACAAAAAGAACAAAAAAATGTTGACGGTTGTGGCTGAGGCACGTGTTCAACACGCTTCCCTTAAAACAGATTTCGCGCCTCTACTAAAGACGACGCGTCTGTCTCCCAGGGTACAACAGCCGAAGCAGTTTGTACTGCCGGAGAAGGCCACGCGCCCGAGGTTACACTGGATAAAAACATAGTGTTAGACCTTTTGGAAATTAAGAATAGAATTGTAGATGAATCATGTAGAGAAACTTATCTCTATATGTTCCCAACATATGGGTCATCAAGTACTTCTTCTTCAAGGACTCTTCATGCATAATTTTATTTCATCTACTTGTATTCTTACTCTTGTAGTTTTATATATGAAAACCCATCAAGTTAGGCACATAGCCTACTTTTAATACAAAAGACATGGGGTAGAGAAAAGTCTCACTTAATTAGAGATTTATTAGAGACATAAACTCTAATAAAAAACTAATAAATTGACATAAAAACTCTACTTAAGAGTTTATGTTCCATATAAAGAGTCTAGTACTTAATTAGAGATTTATTATAGACATAAACTCTAATAAAAACTAATAAATTGACATAAAAACTCTACTTAAGAGTTTATGTTTCATATGAATAGTCTAGTAAACAATTATAATTTCATTAAATTATAATCTCACTAAATTAACATCCATTCATAATATCTAAATTTCCAACAATCCCCCACATGAATGGAGATTGATCAAAACACACAAAGTTTCCAATGGAACCTTGACAGTTGAGTATTGTCGGATAAGTAGGTGTCCCTTTGAACTTTCCGTTGTGAAGCATACTTAGCCTCCTAGCGGTTTGTAGACACGATGTCCTTGAACAAACCCCCATTTGTGTAGACGACAATAAACTTCACACAAAACTCTCCTTATTCGGGTCATCCCCTCATAGTCGTGTCCAATAATGGTCGTGGAACACTTTCCTGGTTCTGCGAGAGCTCTAGGAATTGTGCCCCCAATTCCATTCGAAGCGACCCCACTTCTCTCTAACATAGGTGATTCTCATTAAATCATTAAAAGCATCGTGGTTATCATGATTACGCAAAATCATTTACCACATAATATGCTTAGCCTTATAATTTATCATTAAATTTCATAGGAATGAACTAGGACGTATTTAAACACCATTTTATCGTTTAGGGAGTATATATAACCATATATACTAGCTTATACATATCAGCTATGCCCCCATAGTGACCACCCTTAGGCATATGAATTCGTTGTCCTATTGAACTTAGATCTTGAGATCTCCAGTCAACTAAGGTAGGTTTCCTTCACACACCCTTTTTCCATGGGCTTTAGTCTCATTCCACAACTTGATCTCTAATAAACCCTTAAGTTGTTGGATCCATAACATTATCTTTGTCTTTGACAAGTCACTAAAGATAACTTTGCAGTTGAGATCAATTGTCATGACGTGTTCGTAACTCGAAAGTTAACATTGCCTATTGTCAACTTCTAAGACTATAACCTCAGTGGCCACCTGAATCTGGTTATAATATTTGTCTTAGAATGATACATTTATCATTTAAGGCAAACACATCTCCATGATGCACTACGACATTTGTGTCCTCCACTTAGTCGTCTATTTGCAATGTTAGATTGGATTACAAAATCCTTATTGCCTAAAACAAATGCAAGACACCCCCACATTGCATGTTATTGGATAACATCTAGATGGGTTAATGAGAACCATTTCTACATACCCTTATAGGGTTGTTTCTTAAATAGATCCTCCCTCACATTTCTTGCCATTTGATCAACATTTCTGTAACACCACTTATGGCGACATTTATACACATATGATTGAACAAGATCAACCTCATTGTATCAGTGAATTCAACTCATATTGCATTAGCTTACATAAGCTTCCGAGCTGACCAAAGCAACACATGCCATTGTCATAAGTTTGTCACCAACTTAGAATAATTCTAATTTAACATCTAGAATAAGCTTAGACAATGAGTTCTCCTCATTAGCTTTTCAAACAAACTCTTAAAAAGTTACATGTCTTTTCCTTATAATGAATGAAAATTCTCCCTCAACTTTGTCTATACACAAATTCTTTTTGTGTTCATACACATTTGAATGTTTAGAGTTAATTAGTCTTCGTCAAGACCTATAATTAACCAAGTACTAGTCTAGCATGCTTTAGACTACAATACTTTAGCATGCGAACAGAAGATGCATCATTCTGATTCTTCACAGCCCCAAGGATATCATAATATCACTTTGCAACATTCATCCCTTGTTAAGACAAAATAATGAGACTTATTCATAATTCTAAAACATCAATATTTAGGAAGGTCTCACAAATTATTGATTATAGCACATAGCTAAATTTTATCTTTCATTTAAGGAACATAACTTGTTTACCTTTGATCTCCAACACTTTACCATTGACTCATAAGGACTTAAACATAAGTCTTAATCCAAGTCACTAGGTGAACAGATTCATCACCAACAAGATGAATGTTCCTCGTCTACAATCACTATTACGTGTGACATAGAGTCAACTAGATTGACACTCAACACCATGGCATTCATAATTTTGCCATAAGTGATTTGCATACAATTATTTTTATTCATTAGGAGATATGTATATTTAGGATGCTCTCCCAAACGAAGGTAAAATCTCCATATAGTTCTAACAATAATCAAGTGGTAGACGCATCTACGTGTAGATCACTTGGAACAAATCTCGCAAGATTTAATATTCACACTTGTGAATTTTCCAAAGACTTCTAACGAAGTATGTCGACATGAATCTCGTTTGTGTATTTCATCTTAATACACTCAGTACGTTCTTTCATTATTCTCTCATGATGTGGTTACACATTTGATGTCTCGTCTTTGACATTTAGTCAATGCAACAACTCTTAAGTTGTTTATGTCCAAGAATTTTCATGTACTATTCGTTTAAAACCATATTCTGTTAAACAATGTATAATTGGCGTTATAATTATTTTCACAAAAATAATTTATACGTCACAAATATTAGTGATTTATTTCTTTGTAAAAAAATTGCATGTGTTATCCGAAGATATTGAACACAAAACAATAAAATACATTGGAAATTAAATCACAAGTGCCGAACACTTTTGAAATTTAAACGGAAGTATAGACGATATGTAGACATCAAATATCAAAGTTATTTAATCCTCAACACTTTATAATCTGACCAAAAACTTCTCAACGATATCGTCCTATGGCATATCTTGAGGTACTCCCTCAATAAGACTACATGCACTTGTAAGTACAAGTTCCCTATTTCATCTTGAAACTTTAAACTTGGACAATTATGCTCAAAACAACACCAAGTTGTTACAAACACTACATTTATGTAGTAAACTTGAACAATTAAATTTGTTCACAACAACACCAAGTTGTTTTTTTTTTCACCAAATAAATGACTAATTAAGTGTCATCAAGAAGCTCTACTCAAGAGTTTCTCTTTTATTCACCACATGCTACTTCTAGTAAGAGTAGCGAACCATTTGAATTATCAATGTTATGCAAAACTTTGTTTTAAAAATTATTCAAAATAATTTTGCAATATACAATATTAATAATATCAATTAGGGTTATAAAAACATAGATCAAAACCCCAAATATCAAATGATTTTATATTGTTTAGTCTTACTACACATGTACTAAACATTTTCTAACACACATGTTAGAAAAAAAATGCTATAATGAGCACATTATAGAATCGAACGTTTACATAAAACGTTTTTCAAAGATATAGTTTATAAAATAAACAATTTCTCATCATTTTTAATGCACACATAGGCAATTAAATGTTTACATAAACATTTCTGTTCATTATGAACAATCTCTAACCTTGTATTCGTGATACACATTTTCTAGCACACGTGTTAGAAAATTTAAGTCATTTTATGTATACAAAACATGACAAAATTAAAGAATTAAATGTCATCACTAAAACTCATCAAATGTCATTAATAAAACTCTACTCAAGAGTTTCACCATATGAAAAGTTAAGAGTCTCAATAATTATAGACTTAAACTCTAATAAAACTCATCAAATGTCATTAATAAAACTTTACTCAAGAGTTTTACCATATGAAGAGTTAAGAGTCTCAATATTTATAGACTTAAACTCTAATAAAAACTCATCAAATGTCATCAATAAAACTTTACTCAAGAGTTTCACCATATGAAGAGTTAAGAGTCTCAATAATTATAGACTTAAACTCTAATAAAACTCATCAAATGTCATCAATAAAACTCTACTCAAGAGTTTCACCATATGAAGAGTTAAGAGTCTTAATAATTATAGACTTAAACTCTAATAAAACTCATCAAATGTCATCATTAAAACTCTACTCAAGAGTTTCACCATATGAAGAGTTTAATTAGTAATTATAATTTCATTCAAATGGATTTAGAAATCACAAATTAAAGTTGGTGATAAATCCCACACAACTACACCATCATTTTATGGTGATTTAATTCTTGAAGCCAATCAAACATCAACTTCAATATATGACCTTTTATTTCTAAATCATACAAAGCATTAAAAACAATGCTACAACAAATTACTTATATAAAATGTTTACATAAAACATTTCAAAGCATTTGTATTTTAACCATTTTTAACAATCATGTTAAAATGAAAGAACTTCTAACCCGCACGTTAGAAATATTAACATTTCCACAAAATGTTAACTCGACTTGCTAAAAACACATATATGGTTCAAATAAATAAGTCATTTCTAATACACACGTTAGAAACTAAACAATTAAAAAATTGCTTCCAAACTAACACTTTTCATGAACGTTTCTAACACACATGTTAGAAGACAAATGATTACAAAAATCAGTATAAGACTTATTTGTTCATATCAATCCATGGGTGGATGAAAATTCTACTTTAAATAGAGACTTAATTAGAGACATAAAACTCTAATCAAGTAACATAAAACTCTTATTTAAAGACATAAAAAACTCTACTTAAGATAATTTAACGTTTACAAAAAACGTATGGTTTACACCAATAATTCCGGTCTAACACATATGTTAGAAAATTTAACGTTTACAAAAAAAACGTATGGTTTACACTAATAAACCCGATCTAACACAAAAGTTAGAAAAATTAACGATTCCCAAAATCGTTTCAAAACCAAACGTTTGAACCAAAACTATTCGTTTTGTACCACGGTATAGGATTTAAGATTGTATCTCAATCTCAAGAAATCCAAACACAACAAGCTGTACTACATACATATTTCCCAAAAAAAATTATTTATAAGATCATAATCTCTAAAAATATTTTGTTTTATTATAAATCTTTTCGTGAACCCAAAATCTTTATAAATAAGGTTTTAAGATTGTACCAACAATCTCATGAAATCTGTTTTAAGCTTGTAGGATATGGGTCACAATTTTATTAGAGTTAAATGCCATTTTAGTCCCTGTGGTTTGTGTTATTTTGACAGTTTAGTCCAAAGGTTTCATTTTTAACCTGTGGGTCCAAAAAGGTTTCACAGTTGCCATTTTAGTCCACTGGGTTAACTTCATCCAGTTTTTCTGTTAACGAGAAGGCCAATTCGGTCATTTTGTATGTAATTCTGTTAACTAAAAGGGCAATTCAGCCATATAAATGACCGAATTGGCCTTCTCGTTAACAGAAAAAATGGATGAAGTTAACACAGTGGACTAAAATGGCAACTGTGAAACCTTTTTGGACCCACAGGTTAAAAATGAAACATTTGGACTAAACTGGCAAAATGGCTCAAACCACAGGGACTAAAATGACATTTAACTCATTTTATTAATGAAACTAATAAAAAAAATAAAGATACTCTCTTTAAACATTTGGGAAATTGTAGTACATGAACCGTGTACAAATTCAAACGAAATTAAATATGAACTACAACATATTTAATAAAACAATCGATTCAAACCAATATCTTCAAAAGATAAAGTCTTCAACTTGATCTTTAATCGCGTCTACTTGTATGGTTCGTTGTGTTTTCAGTCTGTTGTGTAGGCTTCAATGAGGTCTTGAACCACGTCTTCTTATACAATAATTTCCTACAAAAAGAACAAACAAATGTTGACGGTTGTGGCTGAGGCACGTGTTCAACACGCTTCCCTTAAAACAGATTTCGCGCCTCTACTAAAGACGACGCGTATGTCTCCCAGGGTACAACAGCCGAAGCAGTTTGTACTGCCGGAGAAGACCACGCGCCCGAGGTTACACCGGATAAAAACATAGTGTTAAACCTTTTAGAAATTAAGAATAGAATTGTAGATGAATCATGTAGAGAAACTTATCTCTATATGTTCCCAACATATGGGTCATCAAGTACTTTTTCTTCAAGGACTTTTCATGCATAATTTTATGTCATCTACTTGTATTCTTACTCTTGTAGTTTTATATATGAAAACCCATCAAGTTAGGCACATAGCCTACTTTTAATACAAAAGACATGGGGTAGAGAAAAGTCTCACTTAATTAGAGATTTATTAGAGACATAAACTCTAATAAAAAACTAATAAATTGACATAAAAACTCTACTTAAGAGTTTATGTTCCATATAAAGAGTCTAGTACTTAATTAGAGATTTATTAGAGAATAGTCTAGTAAATAATTATAATTTCAATAAATTATAATCTCACTAAATTAACATCCATTCATAATATCTAAATTTCCAACATTAGATTAACAATATGGTTTCTTAAATTTTTAGGTATGGTGTTAGTGTTACACACTCGCACCGTGTGAAAAAAAGGACCTGGCATCATGTTAAAAAAAGCACCAAGCCTAAAAAATTAAGACATCATATGTTAGTTTATTTTTTACACTTTTTTAGATAAAATCATTTTATTAGCATAACTCAATCCTACGCGTATAATTATAACTAGTAGGACTACCTCACGCTATGCGGTGGAAATTCGGTCACTATCGGCTTGATTCGTAATGCTACTGACACTTGTTGTAGCGATTAAAAGAAGAAATCAACAAAATAAAGTTGTGATATGCTCAAAAGGACACCGTCACGTGTTTCACATTGATACCAAAGAAACATTCTATTTTGAATGCAACTCCGTTGTTAACAAAATATACATCAGAACGTTGAAAAAAATGCACACCCATACAAAACAAGAGGTGTATACTTAGATTAAAGAATTGAGCCAAATTTAATTGACAAGTTTGGTTTGGTTTGGTTTTACATATTACCATTCAATTTTGGAATGCAAAATTTCCAAATCTTCTTGTTTGGTACGGTTTGGTTTGTGAATTTTGTGTATTCTTTACTTTATTTATTTATTTATTTATTTATTTTTGTAATTTCTGCTTTTCAAATCCTCAAAGTTGGGTACTTTTTAAAAATTGGAATAAGTGTATATATTTCTTATGTTTTCTAAGAGTGTTAGAAGCTTACAACTATTTACTTTCATGCAAATATGAGAACAATTGAAAACAAATGATCAATAAGAAGATTCAGAGACTAAAAAGAAAAGTATATATATATTGTTTAAATACATGTTATACAATAACTTTATTATATAAAAGTATGACACAATCTTCAAACACAAATACTCCAACAACATTCATTTTTATTTAGTTTTATATTAGCAAACATAATAAACATGCAAACTTCAGCAATTTGCAATATATTACCCAATCGTAGGGGTTTGTATGGTAATTCCCTTATCATTGACCCATATAAGAACCCTATCGCAGATATAAATGAGAGGGATATCGGTTCCTTCTAAGATGATTTGTGTGTTAACCAGCGGGTTTTCATTCTTTATAGTCGTCGCTGCACTTTCTCCGGTCTCCCCAACGAGCTCTGGCCATGATGTTTTGCCTACAAAGACACATGAATTATGATACAACTATATCTAATCTATACATACACAAATGTTATAAATATGATAACTGACTCAACCATACTAAAAGATTAATACATGGAAAAACACAAGAATTGTCATGTAACCAAATCAAATTAACATCATGACCATTAGCTTTTATTTATTTTTTACATTTTTCTTCACTCTGAAACTTGTAGTCGTGTCAGCGCAGGACCTTGAGAATTTAAGAAAAAATTATTGATTTTTATTTTATTATTACTTTTAAAAACCAATATGTTTTAAAAAAAATATATATATAAAAGCTTTAAATCATTTAAAAATATTAAATAATCAAAATATATAATATCAAAACCTCAACTTAAAAAAAACATGGCTTGCGCTAAGTAAGCGGCTTAGCGCAAGAGACCAATCTTGCATAAGCGCAAAGTTATATGGTGAATTACAAATATAGTAAAGATAAAGTCAAAACTCATTCTTTTAGTTAAAAGAGGAGTTTTTATGACACATATGAACGATGCATATATAATGTCCACTGGCGCAGGTTAGAAGGGGCCGGGGGAGGAGGGGCGTCCGACCCCCCGAACTTTTCACTCAGTAGTGTAATATATGTGGTTTTCGTATAAATTTTTTTTTGGCTGTATACGTTTTCGACCCTCTTCGGAAATCTCAAGCTTCGCCACTGATAATGTCTATTAATGATGCATTATGGATCAAAGTTCCATGCATTTTCTAGATATGCATGTAGCACACGAGCCAAGTTAGAATGATCAATCCCCTTGTTTCTATGTTGGTGTGTGTATATAATATACATATATACACATATATAGAGAGAAATATGAAAATATTGTGAAGTGAATAATACCTTGCTCAACTTGTTCACATATTGATGCCATGCTACAACGTTATAGACGCCTTTAAATCTTTAAGGGTGATGTATTTGGTGTTAAAGTTTGTAGGAATCGATATCTCTATTTATACACAAATAGCTTGGTTGATTTTTGACATTTTAAATATTAATCTAATCTAATGCTTTGGTTATCAACTTGTTCACAAATAGGTCTATTATTTGGCTCAGGATGATGACACGACAAGATTGACCTATTCTTTTTTGTTATTCACTTTAGAAAGCAATGAAGCAATCAAATCTTTCAATAAAAGGGAAAATTTTTAGGTTTATATTTTACATTAAAAAACTCTTTAAATCTAATCTAATCTAATCTAATAAAAAAACAAAGGGTCTAAATTGCAAAATTGAAGTTATTTATTAATTTTAGATAAAGATAAGGATAAAAATAAGTGATATCTATACATTGGTTATTAATTAATTAATATTAATATTAAAATAAATTTATTAAAAAAAATATAAATAAAATTTATGAGGTTGCAAAAGAGAATGACATGTGGCATTATTTGAAGTCTTTTATTATAAGTTAGGGTGTAAGGGGCACTCACCTAAGAGGTGAGTCCCTCTCTTACACCCAACCAATCCTCTTGTGCCACGTCAACTCCCCTCTTAAACTCTCCTAACACCCCATTTTGATGGCGGCACTCCCCTCTTTAGGTGACTTGATTTGTTTTTTTTTATTTTTTATTTGTTGAAATTATGCATGTTTATAAAAAAAAATATTAATAAAATTTAACAAAATAAAACTACAAAATAAAAATAACATTAAAACTAGAAAATACATTAAAACTAGAAAAAAAAATTACATTCAAACTAGAAAATTAAAATTACATTCAAACTAGAAAATAAAAATTACATTCAAACTAGAAAATAATAATTTTAGAAATCGATTGGCCACCCGTACTTCTTAGCGATGTCGCGTTTTCGGGCGAGGATGAACGACAACATACTTGGCGGAGCATCGTCGTGCGGCTTGATGAATATTTCCATATCTCGATCGTAATTGTAGTTTTTCATCGTCTCGCGTTGTTCCGATATGAGCTCGAGAGCCTGCTCCTCTCTTTTCATCCTCAATTCAACCGCCTTATATTCAATCGCGGTTTACTTTTCTTTCATGGCGGTGTACTCTTTGAATTGTGCCGCCAACTCGGCCGAGCTTCCCTCGGACGATGTAGCTTGACGCTTGTCTCGCCGTTGTGGTCTTTGTGGCGAGGGGTCTTCGTTCATATCCGGTATCGAAGGGTCCACCTCAACGGGTTTTCTTTTATGTGCCGAACCTTCACCTTCCTCACCCAACAATGGGACTTAGGCCCATTTCTCGTGTCTTCGAACGACCTCCCACGCCTCGATATGTTGAAAACCGTTCGGATATTTTTCTTTAAAATCTTTTAACGCGACTGCCATCACGTCGAAATCCTTGCATCCGCTCCCTCGTGTGCGATCCTACATATTATAAAATAATAAAAATAAAATAATAAGTGTTAAAAAAAATAAGTTGAAAAAGTGTATAAAAAAAATTAAAAATATACAATGTTAAAAAAAATATAATTTTTACCGCTTGTTGGTATAGGCCGTTGAAATAGTTTATTTTCGTCAACATCGGGTTCCATTTAGACCATACTTGATGAACGGTCCGGTTACTTCCACCGACAGTTTTGTTAAAATGCTCTAAAATCTTACGCCAAAAACTGTCGCGGTTTTGTTGATTGCCCTTCTTTTTGTTGGTAGAGCAATGTACCCACGCCTTAGCCAAATAAAGTGAAGTGGTGTAGTTGGAGAGTATAAAAATTAAAGTGAGGTTGATATGGTTTGAGTATAAAAAAAATGGAGTGAATGGGATGGTTATTTATATATGTTTTAGAAAAGTGATTTTTTTTTTTTTTTTAAATCCGACCGTTGCATATGACCGTTCCTCGTATTTCGTGCACAAACAAGCGGTAAGTTCCCACCGATCGACCCCCCCGATTCGGGTCCCCGCTTTGATGGCGGCGGTGTTCCCGATCGGGGACAAGGGTCACCGCATGCCCTCCCCGCTTACGCCCCGATCACCCTTAGAAGATTAGATTAGATGTACAATATTTTCTTGTGTATATTTGAATAGCAACTGGCATGAGATTGAAAAATCAAAAAAAAAAAAAACCTAACATTTTTGACTTTAGGTACGTGTTTTTATTTGCGTTTGTTTATTTTTTTTATCAATTCCTTATTTTCTTAGTGTTTATATTTATATAGAGATGGTGTTTTAATGTTTTTCAAGATGGGGCAGGGTTTATACAATATATTTTTATGAAAAAACTTAAAAATAAATAGAAGTTAAGGTCAAAACATACATACTTGAAATAAAACAAGAAAAAAAAAATATGGATTAATAAAAATTAGACAAGATGAAATTATCTTTAATTTAGGTCTGTTTTACGGGAAAATTGCAAAAATAACCTTGTTATCTATTAAAATAGGTATTCTTCTAATTCAAAGGCAATGGCCATATAATTTGATTTGGTCAAATCGCTATTCTTTTAGTTTTCTTCAAAATTTATTTCTCTTGTTTATTTTCTTTCAAAATTAGGTATCGTAATGCCAACTCTTTGAAGTATGCAAATGTGTTTTGATTTGTTTCAACCCAAAGATGTGTTACATCTTTTCGTGTGATTGGATTGACCTGTTAAACAAAATGAATTGTAACACACGTTTAATAAGTTAGGATGTGCGAAAGTACATGTTTGTTTGAGTTCATTACAATTCTAAGTATATAGGAAACCTCATTGATTCTTAGGAACAAAACCCTTAAGCAATGAGGGTTTCAAAGGGGCAACGCCCCCTGGTGGCAGTCCGGGTCGAGGCAGCGTTCCAGGGAGTAGGGTCCTAGGCAGTGGCAGAGCTAGCCCAAAAATCCAGGAGCATTCAAATTTATTTTTTGAGGGGATCAGGGGTATCCTTTGTATAAAACTGATTCTTTTACACTACGAAAAACGGTACGGAGACAGGGTTGAGGGGTAGCCCGTTCTACCCTTTCTAATACACTACCTCCGCCCCTGGTCCTAGGGGTTGAGATGAAAAATGAGTCAAATTTTGAAGCATTTTAAATTAAAGTAAGAGTAAAATGCCAAAATCGTCCCTTAAATTTGGGCATTTTTGCATGTTCCATCCAAAATATTTTTTTTTGTGTGTCTAAACCTTTGACATTTCATTTTTATTGTCATTTCCATCCAAATCACTAACTCGGTAAATATGTATCATAACGCATGGACGATTTTGACAATATCCAAACTTCAGGGATGATTTTGGCAATTAATCTATTTATTCTTTTGTTTTTCATGTTTTTTAATTCTTATTTTTATCTTTTAATAAAAAATAATAAAAATACTTATAAATATAATATATATATACATTCATGTGTCCGTAAAAAAAATTAATTAAAGTCTAAAACCTGCAGTTTTATAGTTGTTTGATGTAAATTTCACTTTGAATAAATTAAATGTTCATTTCTTAGTGATTTGCAGGTTCCTAGGTGAAATGACGGATTTTCAGGTCAGACTGAGAGCTTTACTAAAGATATATGAAAACCAGACGATTTGAAGACCGTACAGGTCATATGGTGTGAAGTGGTTACGAGTCGTGGGCCAAGAGTTGGGCTACACCGCCTTGTTGGATTAAACCCTAGTATTCTTATTTATGACATGGCGAGATTACGGGCAGTGCCCGAGTGGAAGCGTATGGGTCGTACCCGACCCGCATTGAACCTGGACCCTATATAAAGAAAAAGACGTTGAACTAAACCCAAAGTTACGGACTCAGCAGCAAGAAATGCCAAAAAAGAGCTATAACAAGGAGGAAGATTCAAGAGAAGATTAATGGGAAAAGGATTCAAGGAAGAATAACATACATGAGGTGGAGACATTGATCCTTACTGAGTTAGACCCATCGCATTATCATTTTCTTTTAGATTTGATTATGTATTCAATGAATTCTTGTGATTTAGTTATTTTTATGAGTAGCTAACCGGGCTCTATAGCCAGTTAGGATAGGATGAATCTTAATATTATGTGAAGCTTGGATAATTTTGTTACGAAAGTGTCTTTTTAGTATGATTTTCTAATGAACTAGTGATTTTGTAGTTTATATGATGTGTATTGATCATTGAATAAGTTTGTGTGGATGATATAGATCTTTCTACGATGTTATGCTTGCTAGATCTGTTTTGTCTATCTTTAATCTATATATCGATCGTTAGTCTAGGGCTGGAAACTTAGTAGGTCAAGGACAAACTTATTTAAGGGTTGGTACGTCATACAAGTCACCTATAGGAAGAATCTGATTAAAAGGGTTTACCAGTTAGTTAGGGGTTGCTTTAAATTGAGTAGCATAAATAGTAACTCGCTTGGTTCGGTAATTTATGTTGCTAACTAATCCTCACCTCACATCTATTGGACTAGGCAGAACACTTAAAACCTCTAAATCCTTAATCACGGTTCCTATGGAAAACGTATACACTTAGCCGTAAACTAATCGCAAACACACAGTAGGCGACCTAACTAGCATTCATACATGACAGACCATCACAAAAACGCAAGTAGAATAAGTGAATAAGAATAAAGTAGTATTAAGCATGCAAACACATCTAAATCAATGAACGAGGCAAGTTACTAAAGCATTAATCCATTAAATCGTTAATAAAAACTGTTTAAAAACAATTATACACAAATATTCATCTTAAACCTAGGATAGTAACAAAGTGTTTAGCCAATAATCATCGTAAAAATAGAAACAAAAGCAAACCAGATTTAGCAAACATGGTGTAAACAACATAAACGAAGAAACGCGGAAACCCGAATGGCAAAACTCAAGCAAACTCGATCCCGTAGCTCCAAACCTTCAACCCGATGCTTCTCTTGCTTCAAAATTGTCTCCAAGTTGTTCTAGTTCGTCTTCACAGCAGGTTATAATGTTGTGAATTCGTTTTTAGGTTAAAACATGTCCAACATGGGCCAGAATTTTCCCGTTCTGAAGCCCCGTTGCGCGACGTGACGTGTATTTGGTGTACATGTCGTATGACGCGACACCGACAAAACACGTCGGGCTATTAAGCGACTTCATGTCGCGCGAGAACATTAATCCAACCTAGGGATGGGATTGGTACAGTACCTGTACCCATACCCATACCCATACCCGTACCAGTACCGAAAATACCGGTACCGAATTTGAACAAAACTGGGTACCAAATACCGTACCAAATATATTGATACGGTACGAGTACGGGTATTGGTACGTGTATTTCGGTACAGTACCCGCTTTGGAATCATTTTGTTTTTATTTAGTTTTTGAGCACTCGTGCGGGTACTAAATAGGTAAAAATTAACATGAGTACCAATATAGTACGAGTACCAAATAAGAAAAATTGGTACGAGTACCAATACGATACAGGCACCATATATGTAAAATCAAAACGATTACTATAAATACCATAATACAAAATAAAACATAATATAAAAAAAACTTTTAAAGATCTATATAAAATTCGGTACCGGTACCCGTTTTTACCCGTACACGTACCAATACCGAAAGTACTGAATACAAAAATCAATAAAACTGGATACCGATACATGTATCAAATACCTAAAATAGGTATGGGTACGGGTACGAGTATTTTGGGAAAAAAAGCCCATCCCTAATCCAACCCTGTCGTGCGACGGGACATGGTATTATTTTAACATTTTCCTTTTCTTTAATCACCTGTTTATCTGTGATACACCAGGAGGCTCAGTATTCTTCATTTAAGCTCGTTTTCGCTTCCTTTTTCCTCAGGAGACCTGCTTAACACAAACTATTATGTACAAAGCTAAAACACTAACAAAATGACTCAAAAAATGTACAACTATACATTGGAAACATATGTATTTTGCAATACATCATGTGGCCAATCACGGCTCGCGGCGTACTCTCACCTTTGCGGACACTAACTGTCACAGCAGAGGGGACACAACAGATATTTCTCAATAGCAACAACTCGTCCAATTCTTCTCCAACCCTTCGGCTATAAATACTACACTTCTCCAAAGGTGAAATGGGTTCGAAATCTTGCATTCTCTACTCTCACTCTAAACTTGTATTTTCTCTCTAGAAATGACAGATACCTATTATCACGTGAGTAAATTACAAAACTCGTCCTTTATGTATGTCACTTATTGCAAAGTGATTCCTTTGTCTTCAAAAAGTACAAAAAATGTACTCGGTGTTTGCAAACCCTTACATGTTACGTCCTTTAGCCCTAACTCAGTTAGTTTTTATGGTTAAATCTAACCAAGTGGACCCCACATAATGGGTATTTTGGTCATTTTACCTAAATGCTAAAATAAATAATCATAAAAAACAATAAATAAAATAATTTTACAATTATATATGTACATATACTTATAAATATATATATATACAGATCTGCCATCTCTCTCTTCTCTCTTCATACACACTTTCTCCCTCTAGAACCACCCGCCACCACCCACCCCACTACCATCCACCTCTGATCAAACCAACACCATCACGACCTCCACCGTCGCGGTGGTGGTTCTGAACCACTTGCAACATCCGACGAACAGATCTAAAATCGAGCCCCAACCAAGAGACGAACAGATCTAGGAATCTGAGGTGTTCATGTGGTGGGAACTCATAAACAAATTGGTTTCTGATCGTGGCTAAACAAGACTGGATTTGTTGTTATTGTGAACGAAAATTCAAAATTCCCAATCACATACGGCTTCAACATTCAAACTGTTTGGAACTATTATTATTATTATTAGACAAAATTGCAGAAAACAACCTTTATGTATACCCCAAACTGCACTTTATACCTTTCACTATGAAATCCGCCAAAACCAACCTTTACGTTCATGTTTTGTTACACATCACAACCTTTACACCAAACCTAGTAAAAAAAGTCAGTTAAGTTGCCCCATGTGCGATGCATGTGAGGGCATATATGTCTTTTCCTTTGACCACTTTTACCATTAATATTATATTTAAACCTTTTTATTTATTTCCTTCAACAAACCCCCACCTCTCTCTCTCTCTCCAGAATCTAAAAACCCCATCTCTCCTTCTTCCTTCTCAACCCACCACCACCACCCACCCTACACACATTACATAATCTAAAAACCCCCATGTGCGATGCATGTGAGGGCATCCATGAACGGAGCGACCGCCACCAGGTACTATTTAGTTGGTTGTCCTAGGTAATATTTAGCTTCTTTTTGTTTGTCTCACTCATATAACGGGTTTTTATAATGTTTATGTTACTCTCAACAATAAATTTTTTTTGCAGGAGAATGGTGGAAGTCAGATACTGAAGCCGTAATAAATCAAGCACAAAAATTAGGGCAAGCCCCTAACGTTTCAGATGCTCATACCATCAACGGGAATCCTGGGCCTATCGCGAGTTGCTTAGCAAATGGTTAACATTTTACATCCCTTTTTATTTTTTATTTCTTTCTTATCATGAGTACTACATATAACTTTATATAATGTGATTCTTGAGTAAATAGTTGACAAACCTGAACTTTTAAAAATCAGGAGGGTTCAAGTTACACGTGGATCAAGGAAAGACGTACATGTTAAGAATAGTCAATGCTGCACTCAATGAAGAGCTTTTCTTTAGGATTGCAGACCATAAACTCAAAGTGGTGGAGGTTGATGCACTTTATGTCAAACCATTCATAACTGACACCATTCTTATAGCACCTGGTCAAACCACAAATGCCATAGTAACCGTCACTCAAAAAGCCGGCAAGTACCTGGTGGCGGTCGCTCCGCCCTCACATGCATCGCACATGGGGTTTTTAGATTCTGTAATGTGTGTAGGGTGGGTGGTGGTGGTGGGTGGAGAAGGAAGAAGGAGAGATGGGGTTTTTAGATTCTGGAGAGAGAGAGGTGGGGGTTTGTTGAAGAAAATAAATAAAAAGGTTTAAATATAATATTCATTGTAAAAGGGGTCAAAGGAAAAGACATATATGCCCTCACATGCATCGCACATGGGGCAACTTAACTGAATTTTTTGATTAGGTTTGGTGTAAAGGTTGTGATGTGTAACAAAACATGAACGTAAAGGTTGGTTTTGGCGGATTTCATAGTGAAAGGTATAAAGTGCAGTTTGGGGTATACATAAAGGTTGTTTTCTGCAATTTTGTCTTATTATTATTATTATTATTATTATTATTATTATTGTTTGGGATTAATGACTCAAAAAGTTTGATTTTTCTAGTGGGTTTTTTCAAGGGGGTTTACCGGTCTAGGGTTTGGGCATGGTAGGAGGTGTGAAGGGGAGGAAAGTCGACTCGCGAATGGCGATCGGCTTGACTCGGGGGGTCTCAGAATAACTGAACTGGAATTCAAACGGGGCACCGGGGAGTTGGTAGGAGACGCCGAAGTCGCCGATGACGACGGAACGGTCGCCGATGACGACGGAACGGTCGCCGTCAGAGGAGATGACGGAGCCGAGTTCGATGGGTTTGTAGAATTTGGAGCGGCGGTGGAAGGTTTTGGAGGCGGGGTTGTTAGGGTTAGGGGTGGAAGGGGGTTTAGGGGGAGGGTATTTTGGGATGGGGATTAGGGGTTTGATGGTGGTGGGGGGTGGAGGTGGAGGTGGAGGTGGGTTGGGGAGGGAGGAGAAGAGGTTGGGGTTTGGGAGGGAGGGAGGCTAGAATCGCCATTGATGAATGGTGGTTGTGAATTGCAGTTGCAGAGGAGTTAAAACATAGTGTTCTTCAATATCTGAATTTTTTATAATTTTATTTTTTTAGTATTTAGGATAAAATGAACAATATACCCTCATGTGGGGTTTATTTGTTCAGATTTAACCACAAAAATTAACTGAGTTAGGGCTAAAGGACATAACTTGCAAGGGTTTGCAAACATCGAGTATGTTTTCTGTAATTATTGAAAACAAAGGACGCAGTTTGCAATAAGTGACATACATAAAGGACGATTTTTGTAATTTACTCTTCTCACGTTAGAGGATGGTTTCGAGAAGGACCCCCTCCTTCTCATTATGAGCTCACGACATTGTTAGTTTTGCAGATTACCAAAGGATTAGAGCCTTTGAAGATTGGATCAGTCTTCACCTGGTTGAGCATTGGGATCTAAACTCGTGTTTCTTCAATTAAATAGTTTTAATCTAAAAGTGTCAAATACGACTCTTATATTATCCAAGTTAACCAAAGATGGAGAATGTTAAATAGACATTTAATTAGGTTGTGTTATATAATAGTTTTATTATTTATGTAATTTTGTTGATTGTGACATTTTCCCTGACGGTTAATTAGTCATATGTATATCGATATCTATTCGAGGTGAGTTGATCATGTGACGTATGAATAATAAGAAGTCAAAGAGGTAAACTTTGAAGATCTATACTATGATTAACATTGAAGTTTTATTACAACAAAATAATAACCTTAAATAACATTACAAGTATTACTTTATTTTTTCAGACGCAAACGTCTTATTTTTTTTTTTTTACTACAAATTGCAATTTCATTCATACTTGCCAAATTACATCAAAACAAAAGGTAGATGGGCAACGTCTTATATTAGAATCACAAAGCATGATTCTATAGTAACTTGTTTTTCACTAGCCAACGGTAGGGGTGCTCACGACAACCCCCTCTTTGTTCACCCACACAAGAACTCTATCGCAAATGTATATCTCGGGGATGATAGTTCCTTCTGCGATAATTTGCGCATTAACCTTTGTGTTTTCCTTTTCAATTATGTTTACAGCGCAGTCTCCTTCTTCCCCAACTAACTCTGGCCACGAAGTTTTACCTGCCAAATACAATTATAAATCCGACCTTGTTTCTTAACAAATAAATTTTAACCAATTATGCACGTCAAATTACATTGAGAGTCATAATAAATGTACATATATACTTAGGGATGTCTAGTACAAAATCAAGTAGGGGAGTGTGAGAATAATGTGAATACTTATTGTTTTAAATGTGATATCTAATAAAGACTTTTTAACCGTCCATCTTAATCTCTTTCACTATATATATGATTATCTTCCATGTAACATACAGGTACTTTTTCACGTAATTGTCTACTTAAAATTGATGATATATTGAACACTTATAAATTTTAATAGTTGAAGAAACTTTATATACCATATACAAGTACTTATTCCTGTAGTTGTCTACTTAAAATTGATTATATATTGAACACTTATAAATTTTATAAGTTGAAGAAACTTTACGTATAATTGGTAACTATAAGTTTATCGAATATTTATAACTTTTCAAAATGAATATATAATTGATAAATAATGAATATTTATAACTTTTCAAAATGAATATATAATTGATAAATAATGGAAGTATATATACCTTGTTGGACTTGTTCACATACTGAGGCCATCTCCTTTGTGATTTAGATGTGTGTATCTATTATGGGTTTTATGACTTAATTATTTGGTTCCGAAGTGAACCTAGAAGAGTTATTTATAGGGAAAGTTTTCTTTTGGCTCTTTCTTTATTTAATTAGTTGTTATTTAGTTTGATGGTAGATAGATAGGAGTGATGACTTGGAACTACTTTAAGATTGCCTAACTTTTTCTTCAACTTTTAAAATTCAAAATAACTAGTTGCCATGCATGCGGGCTGCGGCTGCTCAACACGGCTTATATATTTGACTATCAATATCAATTATATCGTGTAGTTCTTGTTAATGTCATAGTCAAAGATGTCAAGTGGCCGAATCGGTTAAGCATGTATGGCTTTTTTTTAACGTAGAACGGAAGCAAAAAAATACCACATTATTTGAAAGAAACTAGTTATTTATATACTATTTATTTGAAATATTTGTGTGCATATTTGGTGGTAAGTTGTGTTTAAATGGTTGTACCTTAATCAAATATAGGTTGTAAGTTGTGCTTAAGTTGTTGTACCTTAATCAGATAATAATGGTTTCATTACCTTACTAAATTCAATCTGTTTTGTATGCATGTATGGTTGTAAATTGTGCTTAAGTGGTTGTACCCTAATCAAATAATTGTTTCATTATCTTACCATATTCAATCTGTTTGATCCATTCAAAGTTGTGTTGTTTTATTTGTAAATTATTATTATTTATAATAATCTAATTAATTTAGCCAAAATCTTGTATAAATATAATTTGCAACATATTGATGCAATGATTGTTGTAATGTATGCATTATGGTTTGTATAGTGGTAATGATATATATTATATATAGATCACGATAAACCTGTCAAACGAGAAAAAATTGACGCGGGTTCATCGTAACGCGCGAGTCCTAGATCAACTTAGTTATTTTATTCTATGTTTTACGTTTCGACGTTTCGGTTTAATTTCTTCGCATTAACACCGCAACTTCAGTTTCAGTGGTCGCTAACAGTAGTGTGTCATTAGTGCCCCCCCCCCCCCGCAACGCGGGGGGTGCTTGTAGGATCGGTTTGCGACCCGAATGAGTCGTTCAGAAGAGATTTAGTCCGTTTCAGAGGCGGAAACTAAGAAACGGATGTCGAAACAGCTTGCTTATCACTTTAAACACTGATTATATTGATATACTATCGATTACAATCAATCTTCACACCGGCAGCACCTTGGTTGAGGTTTGGGTGATTAGAATTTTGGTTTGCCATTGAATCAGTTTCAATGGATGGTGTGGATTGTGGATCTTGGGTGACTTGGTTAGAAACAAGGGTTGCTTCTAACCGGCTTGCTAGGTTCCTTCTTGCTACTCGCTTGATTTCCGGTTCGTAGACTAACGGTGATGTTCGCCTGGAATTCCTTGTATGCATGCACTACTTGTGGCCTGCACAATTAACATAACCCGCGTAACAAGGAAAAAGAAAGAGTACAAAAAGAACTAAGCACGTTTAAACAGTTAATCACAAAAATGCAAACAAGTATCCAAACACAAAGCGCACTAACTCCCCGGCAACGGTGCCAAAATTTGATCGGAGTGTCGCGCTCCGGTCAAAGATAATATTTATAAGCCCGAATTACCCTTAACAATGTGTTAGTGGTAGTAAGGGGTCGAACCACGAAGAGTTTGTGGTTTGCGAATGGACTTGATTGATTTTAAAGGTGTGTCACAATTATGAAGCTTATTATATTGTTTTTATGAATTTTGTTTGTTAAGAAAATGGGTCGGAATGAACCGACAATTTGGTTTTAATTACTAGCTAACAAGAACTTAAGCAAATGCACGGAATTTTAATTGATGGTTTAAAACAAGATACGTAAACATGAATCACACCCGGGTTTCGGATTAATATGTATCTAGAGTTATTTAGCATGAACGATTTGATTATTTTATGAACACCATTGATTTCTTGAGTTTGTAAATTGAAAATCTAATTGTAGACATCAACAACCATCTAACATACGCAAATGGTGCAAGAAAACCTTCGCAATATGAATTAAAGACAATTGTTTATTTTATAAATCAAGAATAATGAACAAACCGTAGCACGAATCAAAACTCATAGTAGTAATCATCTCTCAATGTCAATGATGCAAGAAAATCTTAACAATTTCGAGTTCAAAACAATACTAACAATCAATCCGCACAATTTCAATCAAAAGATTACAAAATGTTTATATCAAACCAAAGCATGAAAAAGTAAACCCTAGAAAGCTCACAACCTTTCACCCGGGGATGATCTTGAAGAAATTAGCCACTCATGGTTGATGATTAATCTTCAAAACTTGATGGAATATGATAATGGATCAAATGGAACCTTCAAAAATCTCTCAAAATCGCCTATGGAAGTCTAGAATGGAGTGTGTGCTGATTCCTTGTCAAAAATGGGTTCAAACTAATCAAAAGAAAGAGTTTCCCCAATTTCACGCTGGGACCAGCGTCTGGGACGCTGGTCTCTGAAGTTTTTGTCCAGTTTTCGCCGTTTAGCTCTGTTTTTCGCTCCCGTTCTGTCACACCCCAACCGATGGCGGAAACATCGGGATGAGACGAACAAATCGCTCAAAAGCATCATAACACTATTGTGACAATATAGTTTAATTCAAATTTCATGAAATGCTAAAATTCGTACATTGTTCCCAAATAAGACAAATTGCAACAAAATAATTCAAAACATTGCTTATTCTAAGATGGGTTTCTAGGTTCATCCTAGCTTGTTTTCTTGATCACTTCGTCTATCAACCTGCAACATGTATTAAAATAAAATCAACAAAAATTGTTGGCGAGTATACAAGTTTGATACATAGCATAGTAGAATAAAATGTTTAAATGTGCTCATATCCAACATGAATAAGATGATACAAGTTACTAATATGCTGAAACGGTGTCACTATATGTCAAACCCAAGTTTCCAACGCAGACACCCCAAGACTCACTCAAGGGAGGTGCGTACTCCTATAGCATAGGAGTTTAATAAGTATAAGAAGTCTAACAAGTCTCACAAGTCTTAGAAGTTTAATAAGTTTAGCCAGGTAAATGAGCATATAGACACGAAAAGTTTACATAGCATACGAGATTAACAAGCATCAAATTGTTTCATGTTTAAAAATGGATAGAGTGTGCATATAACAAGTTTCAAGCGTTGCGTGTTTTTGTATAGAATACATGTTGCACCCAAAAGTGATAAAATAAAAATGGGATCAAGTATACTCACATTGGTTGCGTTGCGATTTCTTGTAATAACGCACGAGTAAAGATTTGAGAAATCCAAGAGAACAAACGAACGGTTTATCCTAGAATGTTTAAAATAACACATAACGAACTCATTAATATAAGTTAAATGATATTCCTAATATTTAAAGTTCATAAATCGATTTATTGGATACTATAATTTATCTCATTAATAACTTTGGCAGTTATTTAATTTTAGAGTTTAATATGAAAAAGGAAAATATAAAAAGGATTTATTTTATAAGTCGTTTAATTAATAATGGGTTTGAGGATTTATAGAGGTTTTTAAAAGATTTAAATGAAAAGAAATTTATAAAGTTTTTATGAGCTTTCTTCTTTAATCTTATTTGATTTTGGAAAAGATAGTGTGTATCATCACAATTCACAAACACTACGGTTCAAGCATTACCTTAATGAGGTAGCATCCACATATAATTTATGAGCTTTCTTCTTTAACTTGAAAGGTTTAATTAATTAGTTAGGTTAACTTCGTTAACTTATACTAACTTTAAAACCTAACGAACTAACTAGATAAAAATAAAAGAGTAAAACTTTTAAATTGTAAAATTAGTTAATTAAACAATAAATAATTAACCATTATATATAACGAATTAAATTAGGATAAAATCTTTTGATAGATATTTAATTCGCGAAAAATTTCTGAGTTTCAAAGTTCAAAACGGGTCGGATTTTGGATATCCGTTTTTGACGGATGTTACACGTTCTTCCTAACTTCATTCCCAAGCTCCGTTAAGCTTTCAAAATACACCTTAAACATGTCAAGGCATGCAAAATACAAACCATCTCAAAGTAGTGTATTCTAAAACTCAATTTCACACAAATTGGTAAGATTAAACACGTTAAGCTTTGCAAATTTACCAACCCATCACCCGTTAGTTTTCTATTAAATGAAATTATAAAAAAAATAAAATTCAGATTGAGATTTAATGGTTTTTCTTCGTAGGTCTTTCACAGTACCACAAATTCACATATATCAATTGAGGGTTAGATCAATACCCTTATCTTATAGCCTAGTGGCATATTGGGGGTGGGATAAGGCTTTGTGACCAATAGGTCCTGGGTTCGATTCCCACAAGGGAGGTTTTCCCATATTTATTGGGTTTCCTCCTGAATTGGTGTGTATAGGCGATATGCCTAGTGAAGATGGATATGATCGGGTGGTTCCGCTGGTGACACGATAATACTCCAGTGGTCCGTCAGTGATCCAAATTTGCCGTTCAAAAAAAAAAGATTAATGGTCTGTTTGGTTTGGCGTAATGGAATATATGAGGGAATGGAATGGACGAGGTAATAGAATGGACAAAGAAATGAAATGGATCATTACATTCCATAGTCTTGTTTGGTTACGATGCAGGAAAGAAATAAATCATTACCTTGTGTTGTTTGGTAGGTAAGAAAAGAGGAATGAACTAAATCGGCGATGGGTGGTGGCGGTGATAGGTGGTGGCTAATGGCGGTGGCAGCGATGGGTGGCGGTGGTCGGTGGTAGAGGCGGTGGGTGGCGATGGTCGGTGGGTGATGGTTGTTAGTGGTGGCGGCGACGATGGTCGGGGTTGGCGGTGCTCTGCGGTGGCGGGTGGCGGCGATGGTGGTGGCGACGGGTGGTGGTCGTGGCGACGACGGTAGGTGGTGGTGGTCGACGGTAGCGGGTGGTGGCCGCGGAAGATGGTGGTGGTGGTCGACAGAGGGTGCCGATAGTGGTCGGGGTGGCGGTGGTCAACGGTGGCAGGTGGCGACGATGGTGGTCAATGGTAGTGGTGACGGGTGGTGGTGGCGACGGGTGGTGGCAGCGGCGGCGACGACTGTGGGTGGTGGTCGACGGTAGCAGGTGGTGGCAGCGGAAGGTGGTGGTGGTGGTGGTGGTGGTCGGTGGAGGGTGGCGGTGGTCTGCGATGGCGGGTGGCAGCAATGGTAATCGACGACAGTGGCGACGAGCGGTGGCGGCGGAGGACGGTGGTGGTGGTCGGCGGAGGTTGGTGGCGGGTGGTGACTATGGCAAGTTATGATGGTGGCAGATGGTGGTGGTGATGGGCGGTATTTGTGACGTAGGGTGAGAGAGAGAATAGAATGGAAAAAAACAGGGCGAGTGGATGAAATGAATTTGAGGGAATTGAATGAGTTATAGGTGTTAGCGACAGTAGATGTTAACCAAGCATGGAGAATGTTAAATAGACATTTAATTAGGTTGTGTTATATAATAGTTTTATTATTTCTGTAACTTTGTTGATTGTCCCTAATGGTTAATTAGTCATATGTATATCGACATCTATTCGAGGTGAGTTGATCATGTGACTTATGAATAATAAGAAGTCAAAGAGGTAAACTTTGAAGATCTATACTATGATTAACGTTTAAGTTTTATTACAACAAAATAAGAACCTAAAATAACATTACAAGTAATACTTTATTTTTTTAGGCACAAACGTCTTATATTAGAATCACAAAGCATGATTCTATAGTAACTTGTTTTTTTCTAGCCAACGGTAGGGGTACTCACGACAATCCCCTCTTTGTTCACCCACACAAGAACTCTATCGCAAATGTATATCTGAAGGATGATAGTTCCTTCAGCAATAATTTGCGCATTAACCTTTGTGTTTTCCTTTTCAATTATGTTTACAGCACAGTCGCCTTCTTCCCCGACTAACTCTGGCCACGAAGTTTTACCTGCCAAATACAATTATAAATCCGACCTTGTTTCTTAATAAATAAATTTTAACCAATTACATGATACGATCTAATATATGCACGTCAATTTACATTGAGAGTCATAATAAATGTACATATATACTTAGGGATGTCTAGTACAAAATCAAGTAGGGGAGTGTGAGAATAATGTGAATACTTATTGTTTTAAATGTGATATTTAACAAAGACTTTTTAACCGCCCATCTTAGGGGCTGTTTGGCTAAGCTTTTCAAAACTATTTATTTGCTTATTTGCTTTTCAAAAAAGCAAATAAGCAAATAAGTAGTTTTGAAAAGCTTAGCCAAACAAGCCCTTAATCTCTTTCATGAATACAAGTACTTATTCACGCAATTGTCTACTTAAAATTGATTATATATTTGTTTAAAAAGATAAATTTTTATTCTTAGATAAATAATTGTTTAATTCAAATCACCAGGGCAAATTACATAAGGATAGCAGGTAGACGAGCAACAAACTGCGCTGTCATCCCCTTTTGAATAGAAAACCCTAATCTACTAAAAACAAATATGGGCGGTTAAAAATTTATAAGTTGAAGAAACTTTATATACCATATACAAGTACTTATTCATGCAGTTGTCTACTTAAAATTGTTTATATATTGAAAACTTATAAATTTTATAAGTTGAAGAAACTTTACATATAATTGGTAACTATAAGTTTATTGAATATTTATAACTTTTCAAAATGAATATATAATTGATAAATAATGGAAGAATCTATACCTTGTTGGACTTGTTCACATACTGAGGCCATCTCCTTTGTGATTTAGATGTGTGTATCTATTATGGGTTTTATGATTTAATTATTTGGTTCCGAAGTGAACGTAGAAGACTTATTTATAGGGAAAGTTTTCTTTTGACTCTTTATTTAATTAGTTGTTATTTATTTTGATGATAGATAGGAGTGATGACTTGGAACTAGTTCAGATTGCCTAACTTTTTCTTTAACTTTTAAAATTCAAAATAACTAGTTGCCATGCATGCATGCGGCTGCCCAACACGGCTTATATATTTGACTATCAATATCAATTATATCGTGTAGTTCTTGTTAATGTCATAGTCAAAGATGTCAAGTGGCCGAATCGGTTAAGCATGTATGGCTTTTTTTTAACGTAGAACGGAAGCAAAAAATACCACACTATTTGAAAGAAACTAGTTCATATATGTTATTGAATTAATTTTTGAAGTTAAAGATAGTTGGTTTTATAAAATTTAATGAATTAATTTTTGAAGTTAAACATAGTTATTTTTATAAAATTTGAATTGGTGACAACCTATTAGCTTACTATTAAATGATTTTTTTTTAAATTAGAATTAGAATTCATACTGAGATGTAATGCTTTTTTTATTCGTAGGTTTTTCCTGTTGGAAAATTTGTGAAAATAGCAATTTTCACAAATATAGGAAAATGATTTTTTCCTATTTTGGACTAGAAATAAATATAATAAAATGAGCGGGTTTTATATATTTATTTGTGGGTTTGTGTTCTACGTTGGAAGAGCTTCGCAACGAACTAAACCACGTCCAAAACGGAGCTAAGATGAATGAGATATCGATGCTCAAAGTTTGGTGTTTAAAACTTGAAATGCTGAAAATGTGGGAAAGTAGCACATTGTCCCACATCGGATGAGAGATGGAACTTAAAGGGGTATTTAAGTAGGATCTCTCCATCCTTATTGTTTCATGGAAGCACACACTAGTGTCCTCGCGAAGGGTGCGGAGCACCCTAACTCGCACTCGCACTCGCACACGCTCGCTCGCGCGCGCGCGCGAGGGCGATGAGGCGCAATGTGGCGCTTTAATGGCGCACTTCGCACGCTCGCATCGCCGCGAGCTGCTTGAGAGCCGCCTTTGTATTTTTGACCACGTGCGCGTGGTGGAGCACAAGGGTTGCAAGGACCAAGTGGTAGGTGATGCGGCGCATGACGTGGCAGTCATGCGCGGGTGCACGCATGTTGCATGGGTCCTGCTATGTCGTGCGCGGCGCACCAGAGTGAGTCAATACGGCGCGACTGTGTGGCGCGCTCGTATAGGCTCGCAGGTGACGTGGCGCACGCGCGCATGGACTTGAGCCAAGAGGCCGCACCGCGCATGGGCGCGCGGCGAACGGCTGTGAGCCAAGAGGCTGCACCGCGCATGGGCGCGCGCGCGCGCAGAAGCTTCCAGCAGCAGTTACTGCAGTGCAGTTACGTTTTCAGCATTCGAAACTGACATAGTTAATGCGGTTGACTGAGAATTTAATGACGAATTAAGGTGCATTGAAGACGTTTAATGCAGTTTAATTCTCCCATTAAATTTGTTTTTCAGTTTCTTCAAGTCTAGCTAGTATAAATAGGTGCATCCTATTGAAGACCAAGATACCGAATTGACCAGCAATTCTACAATCTCCTCTCTGAAATTCTTCTCTTCTTCAAGCGTTCAAGGTATACCTTCGGGTTGAAGTCAAGACCGGCAGTGCAACTGCTTGCGGCTGTTGTATCCTGGAAACAAACGTGTTCTCCTGGGAGACACGAAATTTGTTTTAAGGGACCCGTGTCTAACACGATCCTCAGCCTATAACAGTTTCGTCTGTTCGTGTTTTTTGTTCTTGTTTTTCTAATTTTTCAGTTGTATTTGTATTGTACTTCAATTTACATTCTGTAATTTTTCTGTTATTCAAGTTAATAAATTATTTTTATTTTATTTTACACGAACGGATTCCTACTTTTCCCACTACCACCAATTCATATATATCAACTGAACCAATAGTGTTATATTACCCAAATGCTTAGGCTTAGAGTCCCTAAAAAATAGGGACTCAATTTTTAGTTTTTTTAAACATATACGCATGTTTTGGGCTACTATATAATTTTTTTTTTTGAAACGTTAACTTCATTAGAACCAATCAACCCACAAACCGGGACGGCCACAAAAACACAGCTACATAATTACAAAATTACATCAGTTCGACAATGATAACGACTTAAGATTCGATCTATTTTTAACCCATAAATACCCTAACGTCTTCACTTCTGCAACGTCTTCAATTCTCGGGGTCTTACCTTCGAACTTCAACTTGTTCCTAGCGCGCCATATGTAACACCCCAAAACCCGAATATTTATATTCGTAAAATGTTATGATATGATACATCAAGAAATAAATAACTAGGCTATTTAACCTACTTAAGTGTATGGTTAAAATTGTTAAAAGATGGAATGTGGTAAAATGTTTAGCAAAGCAAACAAGGGGGCAAACTTGAGGGACCAAAGATGAACAAGGGGGAAAGTTATGTTTTAATTAACAAAAACACACACACAAACACACATAGTGTGTCGTGAAAGAGCAGGAAGCTCCCATGGAGCCAAGAACCCTAACTTCATCAATTCCCTCAAATTGGAAGGCTAAACGAAGCTCAAATTCATAACCAAACACGGATTAATGATCACCTTCATAAGGGGATCGTAAGGTATGTCTCAGATTCTAGATTGGTGATGATGCACGAAATGGGTTATGTTGTAAATCACGAATTTGTATGAAATTGAGCATGAGTATGTGTTAGATTCATCATTTGGAACATGGATTATGTATGAAATAGGTTAATTTGATGTTTAAGGATGAAACCCATTTGTTATGGTGAAGATGATGACATGGGTAAATCATCTATGTCTAAGTTCTTGCTTAATATTGATGTATTTTGAGTTGTATGATGTATTCTTGTTAGAAGAATTGAAAGAAATGTGATACTAGTATGTTTGATGTTATGCATGTATGAATCATGTTGATGGAGAGGAAGAAATTGATGAATTGTGTATGAGATTAGAATGATATGCATGAACTAGTTGTACACTATGCTTACAAGGTAGTACATATATCAAAATTATAATGAATTATGAAGAACTTAAGATTAGATCACTTGTAAGTGATTAACAAGTAGTTATGAAGTGGGTTTTAGATGATGTAATGTAATTTGATGATTCACTTATGTTAATAATGTTTGGAATCATACATGTGTGTGAATGTTTAAAGAAATGGGATAAGAAATGATGAATTGTTGTTAGATGAAGTGAATAAAATGTGATGATAACATGTTTGATGTTTAATTTAAATACCCCATGTTGGATTGTAGAAGCATTTGATGAACTATGTATGAGTTCAGAAGATTATGTATGAATTAGTTGTACGTTATGCTTAAAAGGTGGCACGCACACCAAGTGAATGATAAAATGTATATAATGTCGTCCGTATAGTCGATTATGATGTTACGAGTGTATGTTGATAAGTCGATAGTAAGTATGATTAATAGTTGACTTTTGAAAGTCAACTAAGTATAAGAAACATGATTTGACTCGTTGTCGTAAAGGCATGATTATAGGAAGTCGTATGGTACATGTTATGTCAATATGCGTTATTTGTGATTATATGATGAATTACAAGAGTTAAAACGGATATGAATATAATCATATGAGTATGTATGCTAGAAAGGACTAATGAAAGTTAAGGGTGAAATATGCGATTGATATGATTGTTAACATGTACGAATGCATATGCTAATAGGAGCGTGATCTTGATGAAATGAAAGTATAGGAATCACGCCGAGACGGACTCAAGCATAAAGTGTTAACGGGTCAAGAAGAGGCAAGGAATCGGATACGAGCACGGACGCATAAGGTAAGTGATTTCCGTAATCACTTCTTAGTACGCGTAAGTAATAAAGTATTGTAATGAACTAAACATGATGTTTAAGGTCATATATGTGTTAAAGTCTTTCGTCGTAAATGATGGGTTTAAAGTTGACCAAAATGCCCTTGATGGGTATTTTGGGGTTGATGATCTTAAAAGTAGTTTAGAAGTAAGTTATTCGATTAGTGTAATGTTTTGGACAAGTATGAAAGTGGGGATGATGGTTTGGTTAGTCCTAGACCAATTAATGTGCGAATACCCTTAACGGGTCGAAATGAACACATGTATGATAATGTGTTAAAAGGATGCAAGACATCCAAGAATTTGGTAATTTATGATAGACGTAATTGATATCATTATGTTTATAAGAGGTTATGGTAAAATGAACAAATTACGTTGATGAATGCATGAACGGGTCAAAGTTGGGAAAAAGGGTAATAAGCCGAAGGGTTAAAGTCTGAAATTTTATTAAGTCGGATGTTGGATTTTAGTTCCATTAGATGGGGAATTAAATTACGGACACGTAGGAAAAAGAATCGGGTAAAACGGAGCAAAAACGAGGGAGTTATGCTCGTTTCCGTGAAATCCGGTTGTGCTGGAAATCTGCAGATCAGCAGCATCAACATTCTGTCAAAAAGTAGGCAGTAGCGTAGCGCGACTGCCAAGGCCCTAGGCAGTAGCGCTACGCGACTGTGGTCAGTTTCGCGAAAACCGTTTATTTCAACTGTTTATGCATTGCGAACCCGTCTGGACCGTTTTTAAACGCGTATAAGCTAAGAATGATTAGTTTATTCCTTGTTTTAGGGTAAGTAGATACGTATGAGGGTATGTATGTATGTATGTATGTATGTATGTATGAATATAAGTGGTATGAATGAATGAATGTATGTGTGTATGTATGCAAATTGGTATATATGAGCGTATACACGTATGTAGGCATGCGTGAAGATAAGGAATGTATGTATGCATGTAGGTAGTATGTGTATGTATATATGTATATCCAAGTGAGTGTGTACGAATGTGTGCACATATGTAGGGTTGTGTGAAAGCATGTGATAGGTATGTATGTAGACACGTATGCATGTATGTAGACAGGTATGCACGTTTGTAGGCACGTACGTATGAATGTAGGTACGTAGGTTTGTAAGTAGTTATGTGTGAACGGGTGCATATATGTAAGTGTGTATGAAAGTATATACGCCTGTATTCAACGAAATTGAGTATTGACGATAATAATAGCGTGCCTTGTGAATGAAGTGTAACGCAGGAATATCAAAGAAGTCTCACCGCGGATTGTATGATCAGACGGAAAGCCGGAATGTAAAGAGTTAACGGAAAAAAAAGAAAAAAGTAAACGTGAATAAATCTTATATGTTTATGATACGTACTAATGTTATGAATTTTATGTGGTGAGCGCAGGTAGTACGAGCAATGAGGATCATCAATGAATAGAGATCGAGGATCGAGTCACTAGAGAGATTGTACGGGAACGTTGATGTACATAATGTAGTAAACATACGCTATGTTTTTACTTAGTAAATAAGTCGATTGATGGATTTATGTGAAAGAGTTATGTTAAGGCTAAATTGTAAGTAAGTTAAGGTATTTATAATGAAAGAAATTTTATAACACGAATTTCCGCTGCGACTTTTGGTCAAACATGAATTAGGGTCTAACACCATAAGCACCAACACCCTAAGATAACAATCCCTTGGAACACGCCTTTCGCCGGCTCGGGCAATCCAATATGATTGTGGAGCTCGAGAACATCCCTGAATGAGAACACGAAAAAATTCGCAACCCGGCACCACGAACTTATATGCTGCCACAGAATAGAAGCAAACAAACAAGCTGTGAAAAGATGCTCGAACAGTTTCTTCACCACAACCACGCAACGGGCAAGCCGAGTCGTCAATGACAATATTACTATGACTAAGAGCAAACACCATAGGAATCCTCCCCAACTCTGCACGCCACGCAAAAACATTGCATTTAAGAGGAAGCCATTTGCACCATTGCATGGCGAAATTGCTGCTATGATCCACCCCTTTCGACAATAATCTTTTGACCGCACTGACGCTGAAATCCTTCGTATCTGCCATTCTGCCCCAATCCACATCCAGCTATCCTCCCTTCTAGACAAAACCACGGGCTGAATGAGAGCCGAAAGACTCTCCAGATTAGCCAGATCATGTACCGAACATGGCTGGAACTTCCAGCTCCACTTCGGACCCGCAACCCCATCGATAACATCCCTAACTTTGCGTTTCTTAGACTGCTCAAGCGAGAAAAGGCCGGGAAACAAGTCTTTTAGCGGCTCGTCGGTGATCCAAGGGTCCACCCAAAAACAAATACTATCCCGCTTTCCACATTGCCTTTAAAGAACCGCCGCAATGGAATACCATCTACTACCGTCCTTGAAATAATTTTAACAATATTATTCCATACTCCGCCCAACGTCTTCAGACTTGGAATAAAATCCCAATTATTTTTACACGTGTGAAAAGCTTCAATAACCCTTTTCCAAAGATTATTTTTATCCGACTTAAAACGCCAACCCCACTTAATTAAAAGAGCAACTTTGATATCTCTAAGCTTACTAAGCCTAAGACCCCCTTCCTTTTTCGGTATAGAAACTCTTTGCCACACTACCCAGTGCATCTTGTTACTAACAATAGTCCCTCCCCATAAAAAACCGTTTAATCATAGCATCCAAATCATTATCACTTTGGTGGGAGCTTTGTACAACGAAAAGTAGTAGTTTGGCAAACTCTCCAAAACCGATTTAGTAAGAGTGATAGCCTCAATAGAGAGAGTTGAGGCTTTCCAAGAAGACAACCGGCTTTAAACACGTCATAGACCGGCTTCCAATTGTTAATTCGGCTTCCATATAATGTTAGTTTGGATTTGGGGTAGAGTAGAGAAGAATCAAACCTGAATACGATTTTTTTCTATGGTATTTTGTTGTAAAATTCACTTGATCGTTACTCGGTTGGTTGGTTTCGTGATTATCTTTGATTACTGATCTTTACGAATCTGTCTATTATCTTTGATTCTTTAGTTCAAGCATATACTAATTGAACAATTTAGATTAAAAAACTACTTAAAAGGGCACCCACTTTTTTGTTTGCTTGGGGCCTTGTTTTAGACCGCCTTCGATAAATTGGCTAATTGGCTTATTTATCTCTTAATCAGTTTATACTTATTTTTCAATTATATATTTTAAGTTAAGACTCAAAAGATATTCTTTTTCTTTTTAGCAAGAAGATTGTATTTTTTTTTCTTAATAATCTCAACTTTGATCTATTGGCCGTGATTAATCCCAAAGCAAGTTAAACTGGTCATTTTTGTGCCAATCCGTGTATATAGGAGTCTATTTTTTGTGTGTTAGGGTTCGTGCTAGGTTCGATGTATCAATACACTAACATGGCTCAGTTTAATGGCGTTCAGGGTGGAGGGCATGGGGCGCTATGACCCATCACCTCAGCAACTTTCTTTTCCCTCAATAGCGCCCCCCACACCATACCATAATATACCATGCTAGCTATTGGGGGGGGGGGGGGGGGCAAAGCAATTACGAGTTTTTGTGTGTGTAAGGCATAATCATGGGGGGCACTATTGTAGAGAATGGGAAAGAGATGGCTCCATCCCATACCATGCTAGCTATTAAGAAAGGGCAATAGAACCCACTGGTTGACATGACACATACACGGTGCATACATGACACAATGGAGCCCTTCTCCATACCCATAGTCTATGCCAGCCTGATTATTAATTTTTAAAGTATTTATTATATCAAATCCAAGTATGCAAACACCTATTTGCAGTGGCGGATCCAAGAATTTTTCCCACCTTTTGGTAGATTTTCACTAATTCTCACTATTTTTTTAAGTCATACAAAAGTTCCACTATTTTTTTTTCCAAACTAAGGGGGTTCCCGGGAACCCCTAAAACACCACTGGATCCGCCACTGCCTATTTGATTTCGTCAAACTTCCACACCAAATTACATGTTCTTTTCTTATAAAATAACACCAAAAACAGATCAAATTTTATATATTCCTTTTAATAAACATGTGTCTTATCTTTTAATCATGATTACACATGACTGATCCACAATAAACGATAACTGATATCGTGAAGTAAGCAACAACATTTCAATTGCATAAAAAAGCTGAAAACGCAACAACATTTCAATCGCATAAAAAAGCAAAAAAAAAAAAGCACAACAACAATAAAAATAAGTAAGTTTCGTAACACACACGAAACAATACAACGAGGAGAACAAATGAAAGAAGATTAACCGATTTTAGGAACCTCTTTAACAATGTGGTTATCATCAACAAAAACCCTAACTCGGTCACACCGGATATCAGTTGTCACAAAACTCCCTTCCTCCACAACAATTGCATCCACCTTATGATTTTCGCTCTCGATTATAGCAGCTGCTGCTTGACCACGTGCCCCAACTAGCTCGGGCCATGATTTCTTGCCATTAACTGTAGTTCAAAAAAATCACAAAAAATTGCTCAACATAAAGTGTCTAGCAACCTCAAAATAAAATGTAAATCTTACCATTTTTGCATCTGCTAGCCATTTTTATCCCCTTTTAATCGCTTTCGAATTGCTCTAAATTTTGATGTGAAGTAGAAAATTGTGGTTCACTATTTATAGGCAAAGATGGTCAAGTGATTCTTCTTGATATGATTTTTTTTTTGTTTGTTTTTGTTTTTATGTTAGTTGTCATCTTTACTAGCTTTTTTTAATTGTCAAGACTTAACACTTGTCGTTCTTTTTACTCATCAAGATATTATATACAACAACAACAACCATACTCAGTATATCCCACAGATAGCAGAGCTATTTATAGGGTCTGGGGAGGGTGGGATGTAGACAGACCTTGCCTCTATCCATAGGGATAGAGAGGCTGCTTCCAGAGAGACCCTCGGCTCGAAAGCGAACAGCAAACCAACATATCAGGTCAAAGAATGCATGAATATGAAGTCGCCCATACTAAGATAAGAGTGGGACAATATAATGTGAATCATGTATAATGGCATGCAACATCATTTTAAGCGTAAACATAATGTAAATCATGTATAATAGCATACAACATCATAGACACAAGAAGGGCAATCATCGGAGAAGTCCCTTAAAGAAAAGGAAAAGCCTACGTCCATGAAAACACCTAAAACCTTTCTACAATATCCTCTAGAAGTCCTTAACCTTAATCCTACGCCTCCACGAAGTCCTATCGTGGACCATGTCCTCAGAAAGATGCAACTCTAGTAAATCATGCCTAATCTGCTCATCCCATGTCAGTTTGGGTCTGCCTCTTCCTCTCCTCCCCTCCACAGTAAGAGTTTCCACTACTCTAACCGGTGCCGTCGCTTCCCTCCGCTTTACATGCCCAAACCATCTCAATCTCCCCTCCTTAATCTTCTCCGATATACTAGCCACTCTTAGTCTATCCCTAAAAACCTCATTTCTTATCCGATCTAACCTCGTGTGTCCACACATCCACCTCAGCATCCTCATTTCTGCTACCTCCATCTTGCGCGCTTGTGTCTTCTTGGTAGCCCAACAGTCTGTTCCATATAGCATAGCTGGCCTAACTGCTACCCTGTAAAATTTCCCTTTTAGTTTAGTTGGGAACCTCCTATCGCACAATACCCCACTGGCTGCCCTCCATCTACACCAGCCGGCCTGTATGCGATGAGTTACATCACTATCTATGTCACCATCTCTTTGTACAAACGACCCCAGATACTTAAATCTGGTTACCTGCGGGACCAATTGATCCTCAATGGTGATTTGGGTTTCATCGTCAATGGCTACACCGCTAAAATCACAGTGTAGATATTCAGTCATCATATACTACCATAAAATCTGCTGACTTTTCTAATTTAAAGGTGGTTAGGCTTCCAATGATGTTGGATTTTGTATGACACTAATAGAATATAAATGTAATACCAAATGTTTAACGTTAAATATGCTAACCTCTGTTAGTTTTCCTTCATCGAGAACATCAAAAAAGCTAAGAAGGAGTTTTTCATATAATCTGACATTTAAATGATAGCCGTCTGCCCAGTGACAAACTTCACCCGTTAAGTCACCGCGAGCTGGCCTCTCTGCAAGTGGTATAGCAATGTCCCTCAGAGATCTCAAACATTCTATGCGTTGAAGTTCACCCACATTATATAAAAATATAAAATCTTATTGGTTTGATAAGAGGGACAATAATATATAGCTTTTGGTATGTAACTGGTCAAATACCATACTCGGCACTTACAGTAGGAATAATAATCTCTATCTCATTTTTTTTATTACAAAATGTATAAAATAATCTCTTACATGATGGTACGAGCTGATCCGAGAGTTAGCAGACTGATATTCGGACCAAACAAAGTGCTAGAAAATTGACCATCTTAAATAGGCTATAACCTTCGGTACATTCATAGTTATTGAGCTCATTAGCGAAGGACTGAAATGTCTAATCAACGACTAGGTCATTGACAAGCAGCCAACCATTGGGCTAGAATTTCATCGTTTGAAGCCACGATTTCGAACGGTCGGGTTTTTTTGCCTAAAAGATACACTAATTTTTTTTTTCAAGGGTTGTGCCCGTCCACCCACCAAAACACTGTCTGGATTATTTTCTTTTAATTGTAAAAACTAATTAATATTCATCATTTAATGTGAGTAATTTGCGTATTTATTTATATATTTATTATATCTAACCAATTTCAGTTTTCTAAACTTCAAATTCGACATATCAAGTATAGATTTACCCTATAAAATGATATATTTTTCTATTAGAAAGTTTAGCATTGTGTGCATTTTGTTAAAAAAAATTGGAAAAGAAAAGTTCGGTTAATGGATTTTTGTAATTATCTTAGAGTTTATTAAGGTAACACACCCGAGTAGACAGCCAAATAATGCCGACTATTTGAATGTTATGGCCGGCCAGGTTAGTCACTAGCTGATGGATTTGCACCCTTGGTTTTTATTTTGTTGTTGCTAATTTAGTGATAATCGACTCGGTCAATACTAATTAAATTGTTTGACTCAGCAATTATTGGTTTTATTAGGATCGGCGAGCTTCCTATAATTCCTTTCCTTTTTTTGAACTTCATAATAATAATTAAACCGAAAAGAAAACCGTTAGCAGCCTAACTCACCCGAGCTGAAATAACCAGTGGCGGATTCAAGAACTTTTTCCAGTGGGTTCGTTTTGGTAGGTTCTCACTAACTTTTTTCAAATCATACAAGGTTCTTAGACTGAGGGGAGTGGGGCGACTCCTCCCTTTGAGATGCCCCAAGATGCCTCAAACACCGCGCCCCTTAGGCAACTTCCATAGCAACTTCATCTTGGGCGTCTTGCAGAGGATGCCATCCTCCTTTTTCATCCACCAATCAAAAACCTCACTTTTTCAAACAACCAATCATAAGACTATCCGCATCAGTGAAAGGCTATCATTTCTACAAACAGCCTAATCAGCATGCCACATCAGCTTTTCACTTATTCTTCCCACAAACACTTTTTACCCACAACAATAACATATATATCCTTCCCACAAACAACCTTATAAAAAAAAAAGGACCCACCATTAGGTCATTCTTCACCATTCTTCCCCAAGAATTGTGAAGAATGAACACCCTCCATGTCATCCTCTACAACACCCACTAATCCATCCCTCTCACAAATGCCCTCCACATAGGAATGAACACCCTCCATGTCACCTACAAACATCCTTGATGTGGATAGTCACCCCATTTATTGGGCGAGCTTCCTATTAAGTCACTAAGTAACTCTTTATTGGGCGCATCTTGAGTTGCCATGAACATCACCCCCATTTTTTTACCCAACTACCTCTATGATGACGTGGCGACACATGGCGCAAGTCGCCCCCTCAAAAGGTCGCCCCACTCCCCTCAGTCTTACTATTTTTTTCCAAAAAGGGCTGGATCCGCCACTGGAAATAACTTTTTTTGTTAATTATGGTTTTGGTCCACGTGGTTCATCAAATAACTTTCAGTCTCTATTTTGTAATTTTGTTGTAAGCTTGAATTTATGACAATAAATAAAATGATTTACTTAACACCAATTGGTAACGAATAACAAATCAATTTCATATATCAATCAACATCTCACTTTCAATAAAAAGAAAGACGCATAGTACACACCCAACAAAAAATATTAATAAAACCATCAATAGGACACATATATGTATCCTTACTTAAGATTTTGTAACACTAGTGAGGATTGGAATAACGATCACGAGGACGATGATCAACAAAAGTATGATCCCAAAACACATACACTTTCTACTTTGTTTTTGGTACCCTTTCGCGGTCTTCAGGTTCTTCGTGCCATCGTTCACATAATGGGCCGCGTTCATCACGTGATGCTCGATATCATCCATTTTTTCGCCCTGAGCCTCTACCATCACCGCCATATCTAAGAACACTTGGTGGAGCTCCAACAGGCTTGTTTCGATCTCCTTTGCTGCGTCGTGGCGGTCTTGTATCTCCACTACCGTCTCCAACACCTTTCCTCTACCGTGTTCCTATAAATCCCGTAAAACCATTCATAAATCCATGGAAAATCGGTTTCTAAAACATCTAAACCGATTGAACCGTCCAAACAGAAGAAAGTCGGCCGGTTTAACATTTGTTAAAAATGTATTAAAAATGTATTAAAAATTTGTGTTTGTAATACATACAAGATAATTATACTTTTTAATATCCAATATAAAAAATGTGTTAGTAATATATTTTTTTTTTCTTATTTTTATTTGTTTTAAAATCGCAAAACTGGCAAAACTGAATCGTTAAATAGTAAAACCATAACAACAGTTTGGTAACCAACCTGGTCGATTCGGTTTGTATTTTCCCAAAACCATGGTTACCAGTTCGACCCAGAGTTTGCACCAAAACCGGCCAAACTCGACTAGGGTTATTTTTTTATTCGGAATAAAAAGTTACGTATTATATATTATATTCCTGAAAATTACTTATATTTTTTAGTATTTATTTACTACAAAATTGTGTTTGTTTTTTTTTAATATCATTTTTTTTGGTTTAAAACCGTAAAACTGACAAAACGACCAAAACCGAACAGTCAAACCATAAAATGTGGTCGGTTATAACCCATATCCGTCCGGTTCGGTTTCTATTTTCTCAAAACCGTAAGTTACTTTCTACCCAAAACTTACGTCAAAACCGACAAAACCAGACCGTAAACACCCCGACCCCACACAAACAATAAACAATTTTAATACCTGAATTGCTCTTGACATAAACTCTTCACCCCCTTGCCCATCACTCCCACTATTAATAATCTTCTCAATCACTTCCTCATTCGCCTCTTCTCCGGTGACCGTAAAATACCTCCGGCCGACGGTCTCCTTATACTCGCTCATCATCCGCTGCCGGAGCTCCTGAAAATCCATCATCAACTCCTTCAACTTCTTCCTCAACCCATTAGCCACCGCGGTTCTAGTCCTATCAACCGGGGTCCCCATTTTACACCCCGACAACCGCCTACTCTCCGCATTCGCCCTATCCATCTCCTCAAGCCGCGATTTAATCCCCTTCGCCTTTTTCAAAACCGAAACTATGTCCCCGTTTATTCTACGCCTATTCGACTTTAGGGACTCGGGGTTGTGGAGTGATTTGGAGTCCTGGTTGGCTAACTCGAGTTGGGTAAGGGTTTCGCGTATCGAATTCATCTCTTGTTTGACTAGTTCGGCTTCGTTAAGGAACGCGGTGAGGTTGTGATCGGGTTGTTGGATGGGTTGCATTTGGAGGTCGGGTTCACGGCCCGATTCAAGATCGAGATCGGGGTCTTTCATTGAGGCTTTTTTGAGATCTACATAGCTCATGAAGGATTTTGTGAGCAAATCGTTCATGTTGGATGAATTTTTGGTAAGAATCAGGGGTTTGATGGGTGTGAAAATGGAAAGTGGGTGTTTGAGTTGAGATGAAAGGGGGGTTTTGAAAGGGAAGTAGCCGTTGGAGTTTGAAAGTAACGGCTCTATTCAGATTTGGAAAAGTAATTATTATCTTTTTTATGAAATTATTTTGCATAAATAATATACTGGCGTTTTTTTTTAAGTGATAATATTTTTTTGGTTACGTAACTTACGTTAGCTTAGCTTTAAATTCTTTAAATTTAAATTCACTTTTTTTTTTTTTCGTTTTCTTTCTCAGTGAAAAGTTTTAAGTAGAAATGAAAAGTGGTATTTATCATAATAAAAATGAGTATAATTATGTTGGAATCAAATATCAAGTTTTATTTTATTATACACAAATTTAAATTTACTTTTTTTTTTTCATTTTCTTTCACACGAAAGTATGTTAATACACATTTAACCACCGTCCGACTCGTCCTCTATCTTTTTTAACTCAACTTTTTAACTGGTGTCCACTATTTTACCGCTAAACCCACAAACCTGCACAAACAAAAACAAGTAAAAATCAAAGCAGTATCGACTCTAAACAAAAACCGACTAAAAAACACTAACTTAGACTCATGGTACAAAAATAAATGACTCAAAATACAGGAATACGTACCGTATCATATGGTTTGTATACGAACCAAACACAAGAACTCATGTAATAAAAATAAATAAATTTGTTTATTTATGCTGTATAAACATATTTAACCACATTTTTTACCCCAAATCATATTTTCTCTTACGTAAATGGATCCAAACAACCAAATAGCCTCAACAATCCATTTCAACCGCCCATGTTTGTCTCTAAACTGGATCCATCGTTATTCCCCCCACAATTATCATTCGCCAATTGTACCCGAACGCTTTCGAACAATTCTAACAATCACACCAAGTTGAACCTGAGGTAGTTCCGCAAACCCAACAAGATGAACCTTAGGTCATTCGCGAAACCTAGCCAAAATTGTCAAAGAATAACAAGACAAGATAGCGGGTACAAAGCAAATATGAACAATCGTCCGGTAAGGAGGCTAGGGTATCACAAAGCTCAACCGAGAAGAGGCATTAGCACGCGCTTAGGTTAATATTTCGGAGGATCCCAAGAAAGTTATACTTTTTATATAAATATTTCTAAATGGAATTTTTTTTTAAAAACATTTATTATTTATTAACATTTTTTTCTATAATTGTAGGTAATTCACAAACCGGTCTGAGTTTTTGGAAACATGTTCCGGTTAGATTTCCTGTGTTATTACAACGTGAGCCATGGTGGTACCTGCATAAGAAAATATCAACGTTTAACGTTATTTACAACGCTCTTAATAAACCTGAAGTTGGATAAACACCCACGAAGAATACAAGGTGACTAATGGCCAATACACTACAAGGAGCCGTTTCCCCATATCGCGGTTTAAGACATTGTGAGGCGTTCTCTGAAGTGGGCGCTTGTGCCGAATGAGGTTGAATCAACGAAAAGGACTAAAACGTCCTAGTAAGACGAATTTAGTACCGGGGGTTTAGATGTGTTTTGCAACATTGACCTTAATATTAAGGAGTGTGAGAATGAGGTGGTACTGGAAGAACCGCAACGCCCCATTAGGAAGGACAAAAGAAGACAAACATCGTCATTGAAAGCTAGCTAAGCGTCCAAAGTGAATAGCTTAAGGGGTAAATTCAACCAATTTCACGAGTTATAAGGGTAGAGACTTCAGTTGAAGCATAAATTTAGTCAAGAAGCCACCGAGATGTATGGTTTTTATTTAAATAGTATGTAGTTTGTTTATTATAAATTAATTAAATTTTATATGTTTACTATACAAACTATACACGGAAAGTGGATGTATTTTGCAATACAACAGTCGACGTGCATGTGACCAAGCAAGACCATGCGATCTTAACGGAAGTTAAGAAACCGAGTTTTTCAAGAATATTGGTTTAGGTCAACTTTGGTAAGTTAAATGGTATCAAAAAACATATTAAGACACCTTTTGGGATTTAGGGGCTGTTTGGCTAAGCTTATTGTTTTGACTTATTTACTTATTTGCTTATTTGAAAAGCAAATAAGTCATAATGGAATGACTTATTTACTTATTCCTCTCACATAATAAGCTAACCCAAACACCTTTTAACTTTTCAAAAAGCAAATAAGTAAATAAGTCAAAAAATAAGCTTAGCCAAACAGCCCCTTAATAGAGTAATTTATCATCATATTTAATATCGGCTACGTATGTCATGTGGATAAATATGTGTAGTGTAAGGTGAGTTTATTAAAATAAATCAAAACTGTGGATAAATATGTGTAGTGTAAGGTGAGTTTATTAAAATAAATCAAAACAAGATGTGTGTCTCATTAAATTGTACTTGTTGGACACATTAAGATATATTGTTGAAATGAAAAATCAATGTGGGAAAAAGGGGGCATGACATGGTCAATTTAGTGTATATATGCATATGAATAACCGTAACACCCAAACCCGGTTAGAGCTGACATGTCATGTATAGAGTTTCACAAAATAAATCCTAAAAATGCTTACATTGCTAGATAATTTATAAGAACCCCAATATCATGATGAAAAAGTTGTTTCAACTCCTAAGCATCCTAAAGAAACAATAAGGATATTATTTCTCCAACCCTAGTAATAAAATAAGATTATTTATAAATTGTAAAAAAAAAAAAAAAAAAAAAAACCTTATTAGAGAATGAATTCCTCACGAGAGGGGTCAACTAGAAATAAGGAACTTCTTTAAAACCACAAAATCCTTCACCCAAGTAGAACTTGCTGATCAACATAGAGTTGTTATACTTGAACTAAAGATAGTTTAGCAATAGATCTAATAGCTTTGTCAGAAATATGCAAGACCATAGTTTCATATAGGGCTGACAATTTTACACGAATACACGACACGAACCTACACGAAGTTAACAGGTATCGTGTATGGCCTTAACAGGTATCGTGTACCAAACAGGTAGACACGAAATTACCTGTTAATTTTCGTGTATAAACAGGTTAAATACATGTTTACCTGTTAAAACCCGTTAGTACACGATAAGAAATTAAAAATAAAACTCCTCTGCCATGTGCGTGTGGGTTCTTTAATTCCTTTCTATTTCCATTCCTCATTCAATTCAAAAAAACCAAAAAAAAAAACCCTAAACTCCCTCTGTAACTCTCAGATAGCATGTCGTGTTCGTTTTTTGTTCGTGTTAACATGTATTAACAGGTAATTTTCGTATATAACAGTCGAACAGTCGTGTTAACATGTATTAACAGGTAATTTCCGTGTATATCGTGTCGTGTTCGTGTTTGAAAAAAATGACACGATAAGTTATCGTGTCGTGTTCGTGTATGGGATTTCGTGTATCGTGTCTTATCGTGTACGGGTATACACGATATGCCAGCCCTAGTTTCATATTCAACATCTAATAATGACTAGCCAAAAAAAAGCTAATATGCAATCCATATAGAACAACAATGTTCGAGACTTAATTGATTTTCATCATAATAAGTAGGCTATGGGGAACAAGTAAAATTTAATGTAAAAATACTATGATATTTACAAATTCTCAAGATATATATGAAATTTGAAAACCATCATTAGTGTATCAATTTTAAACCATGCAATGTGGTAGACATGGAGCTCAGCTGGCCAAAACCTAACATGGAACATCACGTCGTCCATGCGTGGTCCATGATAGCGTGAAATTGGCGTGCCAAACTCCACGAGAAGGCCTGCAATTCTAAAAGACAATGTAACAGTAACATGGTTTTGCTAAAAAAAAAAAAATCTTATGTAAGAATCAAAAGAAGATAATGCTTGATCTTAGGGGGGGTCTATATGTAGGGGAGAAGTTGAATGGAATGCATGATTCATGATTCATGAAACTGATAAAGATTGCTTAATGGGTTGAATAAGTGAAATAACTAAAAAAAACTTATCAATAAAGCCAGTTGCAGTGAAGGGAACATCATGATCTCCTCGTTGACTAATTAAAGTCACAGGATTTCTTAAGGTTTAGAATCATAGGTTCAATTCGTTGACTAATTAAAGTCAAACTAGGTGTTTTTTTTTTTTTTGGAGAGGTTGCATATTGTAATAGTGTAGAAAACACTAGGTGACATATTGCAATAGTAAAGAGGTAAGATTGTCTTTTCACATGGGTTTTAGACAACTAATAAGAGTGTTTGAGAGAGCAAAAAATAAAAGATATATAGAGTCATTGGGCAATCTGAACCAAACCATAAGGAGGCAAATTACACTTTACTATTATTAATAATGGATTTTAACAATCCAAACCATTCGTTATTGGCTGACAAAGGTCCTAACTTTGAAAATTCCCACTGGCGGTCCTATCTTTTCACATATTAGTCTTCAATGGACCCTGACTAACAGAATCCTAACGTCATTAGTCTCTTGTCGTCGGAAAAAACGTTTTTGGTAAATTTTGAAGTTAAGACCGTTGCCGACCAACTGACAATAGTTAGAACTATTAAAATCCATTATTCCTTATTATTATTATTATTATTATTATTATTATTATTATTATTATTATTTTCATTTAGACTTATTAAAACTTAACAATAAAAAATTTTAATTATTATTTTGTACTTCCTATGTTAAGCAAAATTTATAGATTGATAAACAAATATTTTAAGCAAAATTCATACGTTATATATACTTACAATAGTTACATGTACGATCGTATCCTACCGAGGCATGGTGCGGTCTTGAGGGCAACCCGGTTTTACCCAGCTGTTACCCCAGCGAGTCTCTCGTGTGGGGGCAGTATGGTTTCCGGGCGGAAGTCAGCTTGCGCGGCGGCCGGGGCCCGATCGAACATCGCGTCCGAGAGTGCGGGGCTGACGGGGGAATGTCTTTGACATGAACCCGGTGACCAATAAGTCCAGTACATAGAAAGTCACCTTCCAAAAAAAAAGTTACATGTACAACAACTTCAAGTGGGCCACTTTTTTTCTTTCTTTTTAACCTTTTATCTTTTTAAGCTTACATTTCTAAAAACTTTATAATCATTATTTACGTATTTATTTTTATGTATATGTTGTTATAAATTAAAGTTGATTACGTTTCTTTAAAAATAGGTAGACTCAAATATAATATAATTTTATGTTTTTTTATATACGTTTTTAGTTCTACATTTTGGCATATATTTTGTTTTAAAACAAGACAGGTCGAATATAATATGTTTTCATTAGACTATATAAATTCAACTTACTTTACGTTTCGGCGCCACCGCAACGCGTGGTACCAATCTTAACTTAAAAAAATATATAATTTTGTACTTATTTTTATATACGTGTTGGTATAAGTTCAAGTTAGTGTTCGACGTAAATTTCTTTCGCAAATAAGTCGGGTCATATATATACGTTTTCGTGCTATTTTTTATGTACCTCTTCAGTTAACTACGTTTTGACGTAACTTTTGTTTATAAACGATTCGGGTATTGACGATACAAATCCGAGTTAATTTACATTGGCACTCGTCGCAACGCACGGAGAAATTTAATAGTTGATAAACAAATACGAATATGTACCGGTGCAATCGCGTTTCCGTCGTCTTTTAGAGTCATATTATGCATAATAATGCACGCATATACGACCATCCTAATTTTTTTAACACTCGTAGAACGCATCGGGCGATGAAGTATATGCCATTTTGCCTTTAAAACACCAAAAGCCCGCTCCACGTCTTTTCTTGCCGCCTCGTGTTGCCTCTTGAACTTCTTTTCTTTCACAATGTGAGGATACGGAAATGATTTCACAAACACGGACCAAGTAGGGTAGATTTCATCAGTAAGATAGTATCCACGCTTGTACAAGTGGTTGTTCACGTAAAATGGGCATTTTGGTGCAGTTCCATTTCGCTCAGTAAGAAATAACGAAGATTGTTGGAGCACGTTGATGTCGTTTTGTGAACCTGCTGGACCACAGAAAGCATGCCAAATCCATAAATCCTGAGAGGCCACCGCCTCGAGCATAATTGTCGGGTGACTGTGATCCCCCCTCATATATTGACCCCGCAACTCCGTTGGACACATTCTCCAAACAAAATGTGTACAATCAAGACTACCCAACATCCCAGGAAGGTGATGTTTCTCCTCATGAGCTTGGTACAAAGAGCCCAACGTCGTGGCTAGTAGGTCTACGTAAAAACTCGGAAGCGTATAAATTACATACCGTTTCGCAAAAATATTCTAGACTTTCTCGGGAAGTCCTTGTGGACATATTTAAATACTCGTCGAACTCGTCTGGAGCGTTGCCGGTTGCTAGTTGCTTAATCGCCGAAGTAACTTTTTGAATCGATGTAAAACTCTTCCTACCACTAGCATCCGCGACGTCTTGAAACCACGAGTTATTCGCTTGCACGTCACTCAAAATTTTTAAAAACAACCTTTTGGACATACGAAACCTTTGACGAAAAACATCTTCGTTGAATACGGGCTCCTCGACAAAATAATATCTCATAAGGTTGTCGTGACATTTCACTCGATCTCGATGGACAGTTTTCATTTTTCTAGAAGTGCCCGTGTCTTCCAGTTGAGCGGCTTCGTTAATAAGATTTTGAAAAAAAATTAAACTACTATCGCTCGAGGAAGAATCATCGTCTTCACTAATATCAATCGGAAGGAATAGCGGTGGTATATCATCCATTGAAAAAATAGGAGTGATGATTTTTTTTTAAAAATAAACTTGGATGGAGAAGAGTTGTGTATTTTAAATTGATTGGAAATATGGGTATTTATATTAAAAATTGTAACGGTCAAAAATAAATTCAAACGGTCAAATAAAACATTCAAATTATTAAAAAAATGGGTCAAAAATCAGTCACAATCAGTCATTTCAATCGGTGAGTGTTCACCGAATCTTGTCTTCTCTCTCCTGGTCACCGATTGCCATTTCAAGGAGGGTGTAGTCACCGAATCGGTGACTCAAGTCACCGCACAACTCAAACAGGCTTATACCCTCCACCCTTAATGGTTCAAAACTTTTACTGGTTTAACACTTAATCATTCAGAAGTTGCTAAACGTCAAGTAAAGTTGTTCTAACATTATTTTACCATTACTTTTCGTTGACGTCTACTATTTTATATTTAATGTTTATATTTATACGATATGAATTTCTAAACCTTTGGATTAGGGTTTTGCAGCAGCCACACAAACGCACCTCTCCAACCTCCACTCTCCACCACCATGGGGAAGAAACGAAATCTGAATCCGGAACCCTTCTTATCCGATGACACCACCAAATCCGTCTCAAAAAAGCGAACTAAACCCGCCAAACAACACCAGCGCGAAGAAAATGTGCGTTTTCATACAATTTTTCGTATATTAATCCGAATCTGTTGATGAATTTCTCCCAAACGATCTGTGTTTTGCAGGTTTTATCGGCGGGAATGAGTTCGAAGATATTGAAGGAGGCGTTAATTCAGCAGAAGGAGATTCAGGAAGAAACCGATGCGGAAAACCCTAATAACATTGTTTTTTCTGAAGAGCGTGTTAATCAGGGGAAATTAGATTATGATGATGATGATGATGTTGATAATTTTGCTGGATTTTCTGATAATTATAGTCAGTTTGGTGGTTATGAGGTTTGTTTAATGTTATGCTCTTTGAATTTGTTTGTAACATGTTTTTTAATTGATACATTTAGAGTTGTTGTGTAAACGAGTCGGACCGGGCCCCGAGCTCGAGTAGGCTCGAGCTTGGCTCGTTATGTTTTTATGAAGCTCGGCCTCGGTTCGAGCCTACTTTTTTGAGCTCGAGAGCTCGGCTCGCGAGTAAAACCCAAAGCTCGAGCTTGGCTCGAACTATTTTGAGAACAACCTTAAACGAGCTAAAAGTTCGGCTAGAGCTCGTTTAAACTAGCCATAGCTTGGCTCGAGCTCGGCTCATTACCGTTATCATCATTATTACTATATTATATATAAGAAAACTAAAATTTTATATGGGCTCGTTGTTGTATTTCAGGCTCGAGCTTGATAACAAAACGAGCTCTATTTCAAGCTTGAGCTCGGGCTAGTTAAAGCTCGGCTTGTTTGAGCTTTTAACCGAGCCGATCACGAGTAGTTCTTGAGCTTCTGTGCTTGTTTACACCCCTAGTTATTTACCATCCTGGATGGTTAGTTTTATAGGAAAATACAAATCGAATTGGCGGTTTGATGGTTTGGTTTTGCGGTTCTTAGACCGATTTTTTTTTAAATATACTATAGTCTATACATACGTATTTAAAATCGGCCGACTTTTATTGGTTTGGATGGTTTATGAACACCCTTAATTACCACTAATGTTTTTCTTGAAATATTGTTTTGTTTTTGACAACATAGGATGAAATTAATGAAGATGAAGAGAAGTTGTTGGAAGCGTTTTTCTCTAAGGATGCACGGCCTCAACGCACTTTGGCTGACATCATTGTGGAGAAAATTAAAGAAAAAGATCAAATGCCTGCAGGTATTGATCCGTTTCATGTTATGGTTAGGTTTTACTCATGTTTGTGAACTGAAATTTGTTGATGGGTTTGTCTGCAGGAGTTCAACCCTTACCCAAATTGGATGATTCAGTCATAGAGATATATAAGAGGTGCTTTACATCTCTGTTTCTTGATTTCTGGATAGATTTTTTAACTCGGAATGTTCATGGTCGGGGTTGACCGGTTTTTCGGAGAAACTAAATTGAACCGGTTGGGTAAGCTGGGTTTGCCAAAACAGTTTGTTTTGGTGGTTCGAGCCGGTTTTTCCTAACACGTATTAGACCAATGGTACAATTGGATTATTAAAAGTTCGGTAAAATAGTATGCATGTAATGTAAAAGACATTTTACTTTATAAGTACTAAATTGTTTACGAAAAAAGTGAAGAAAAAATTAAAGAGTTTTAAATGGGTTAAATTATAATCTGCAGTTGTTATAATTGTTAGATTTGTCTTCATGAAAAAATATTGTTTTTTGTTAAAATTATATAGCTTAAAAGTATTTATTTTCTTCTAACAATATAATACCTACAAATAATAATTTAACCTATCTAATAGTCTTAATTTTTTTTTTCACCTTTTTTCGTAAACCATTTAGTACTTATAAAGAAAATGTCTTTTATATGCATACCACTTTATCCAACTTTTCAAACCGTCAACCTAATCACGAAACTTGGTTTTTTTAAATCGTAAACAAAATCATATATGTGATTTAGCTCGGTTATTTTTAACGTGAATTATAAAAATATTAAATTATTTTCTAACTTGAATATACAGTGTTGGAGAGATTTTCAAGAAGTATACTTCAGGAAAGTTACCATTGGCTTTTAAAAGCATACCGGCAAAACAACATTGGGAGGAACTTTTGTATTTGACGGAACCAGAAAAATGGTCACCAAATGCAGTGTATCAAGCCACCAGAATTCTTGCTTCTAATATGAGTTCGAAGAAAGTGGAACGGTTTTATAAATTTGTTCTACTTCCTCGTATTAGACTGGATATAAGGAAGAACAAAAAACTTCACTTTGCGTTATATCAAGCGTTGAAAAAGGCTGTGTATAAACCGGCTGCCTTTAATAAAGGAATTTTGTTTCCGCTATGTGAGGTATGAACTGTTATTTTGTAAAATGAGCAAGGTTTTATGTTTACACATTATTCAACAGTTGTGATATCTTGCTTGTATATATAGATGACGGAAAGTTCTGTTAGCCATGAGTATATTAGGAGAATTCATGTATTAATATGTAGAAAACATGTTTTCATGAAGGCCGTTTGTTATTATTTTTTTAGAACATGTTGTTGACCAAAATGTGGTTTTATTTAAAACATTAACTGTCTTTTTACTTTCTTCGAAAGTTCAATCATAAATGATTTTGTGTCTTGTTTGCAGTCAAGAACGTGCAATTTGAGAGAAGCTGTTATTATTGGAAGCGTTCTTCAAAAAGTCTCTATTCCACCACTTCATTCCAGGTATCACCGTCAAATTTAGTAAATTAAAAAAAAAAAGAAATCATACCAGAAGTAAATTTTGTTTGGACTTCTTTTTGATAGGATTAAAAAAATGGCATCTTATACTCATATAATTGTATTTTTTTATTTTTAACGTATTAGACCAAAGACACGCGCTACTTGGTATGAACAATTTTTTAATACCTACCGACATCTTTTACATAATTGATTTCTTTTTAATTAAAACAAGCCCTATTTTCATTTATTTGGATAGAATTGTAACTAAAGTGCTATTTTTATTGTGCAGTCTTGCTTTAATGAAACTTGCAGAAATGGAGTATGCTGGCACAACAAGGTATTCGATGGAGCTTCATGCATATTGACACTTCGTATTTATCTATATCTATATATATATTCTGTTCTAATTAATTGCACATGGTATATAAAGCAGAGGTATCTGATTATTAAAACATTTATTCGTCGACGTACAGTTATTTCATTAAGCTGTTGGTTGAGAAGAAATACGCTTTACCATATCGAGTTATCGATGCGATGGTTGCACATTTCATGAGATTTTGTGAGGACTCGAGGGAAATGCCTGTGATCTGGCATCAGTCGCTGCTTGCATTTATGCAAAGGTTCGTTTCGTTTTTTTCTATTTGATTATATAGCTCCTTTCGAATTATTAATAGTGCAATCTTATGCAGGTACAAACACGAACTGACAAAGGAGCAAAAAGACGACGTTAATTATCTTGTCAAGAAGCAGAGACATAAAATGGTACGTGAAGAAACAGAGGTTATAAAAATGTCAAAAACGGAATATTATTTTTCAACAGTATTAAGAGTAAAGTGTTATTTCTTGATGCAGGTTACACCTGAAATTTTAAGAGAGCTGAATCATAGTCGTAACCGTGGGGAGAAAGAGGATGATCTCATGTCAATATATATCCTTTTTATTTTTTAAAAAGCTGCTTACTTTATAATGCATGTCAAAACGGGCCGGGCCTAGTTGGGTGACGGGTCAGAACGGGTAATTTAAGTACATGTCGAAACGGGTTGGTGGCTCGCATAGTTGTCAATAGGTGATCGTAGCAATCGCTATAGCGCGCTACGTAGCGTATAGGTCTAATGTCGCTATTAGGGTTGTAGCGATGGATAGCGAGAATAGCGACACTTTATTTATTTATTATTATTTTTAAAAATAAATAGCAATTAAATATGGGTAACAAATAGCTGGATTGTAGGTTTTTGTTAAATATACATGTAAAATAGCATATATACCAGGGTATTTTGATATAATATGCACATATTTAAAAAAAAAAACTTTTAGTGTAACGCTATTTATAAAATAGCCCCCCGCTATTTATCGCTATTCGCTATGTAGCATAATGGTACCTTGTCGCTATTCGCCATTAACAATTATGGTGGCTTGACACGTCAACTTCTACCGTCCTATGTTTGAGGCTTAAGCATTTGAAAACAATTTGCTTGACTTTCTACAAAGTTATATCTTTTTGACCCGTTGACGATAAGATGGAAGCCAAAATGACCCATGTTTAAGTAAACGGGTCAAGTTTGCACTTTTCGTTGGAACCTTGTATGACCCCGTTTTTGTTTTGTGATTGTAAACTATTTTTACAACTTTTATTTCCTTGACTCTGTATCACCTTCCCCTATATCTGTGATCAACAAAACCATAGATGAAGACCGATTTGATATTCCAGATGTTCCAATGGAAGAGGATTAATGTTGAGAAACACGTTTTTCTATTTTGGTAAGCATGCAACCCCCACTTCTACTCGTACCTGCACCCGCACCCACAACAAAAATTGCAACTCTAGACAAGGGTCCATTCATAACTAACAAGTACAATGTTTTTATTTTCAGGTTAATACTGGTCTTCCTGTTCTGAGGAGAGGTCAGTTTTATGTTTTGGAAGGTTGCGAATATTTGCTGATTAACAACACTTTGGGAGTGATTGGCGTTAGCGGTTTTGTAGAATATGTCTTGAGTTATTTACATCTTTTTACAGGGATTGAAACTACAACTGAATGTACTGTGAATTTGTTTCGTTTATTTTTTGAAGTTTTTATTTAATTTAAGCTGAATGTATGAGAAAAATTGTCTGTTAGGTTTAAAAGTGACCATATTTGATATGACCCTTACTCTTATAAAACAAACATAAATAAACCTCTTTTTTTTAAAACTTACTTTAGCCGTCTCAAGTATGAAACCGGGCTACGGCCTACGAGCATTATGTTCCTTTGTCTGTGTGGCCGTTGATAATCGCTGTCAGCGTTGTGCATTTCTGCTTCGCCTGTCCTATTGAGTTGTTGAACCATACAAATACTGTAATTAACCAAAACAATATTGAAAAACGCAAACCAAAACAATAATGAAAAAGGGAAAGGATCAAATAGGAAGTTTATTTTGGCTAGGAAGTGTAAGAAGCAATAGGATTAGGACAAGTGGCAACATTTAAAATAAAGAAAAAGGGTATTTTAGTCAATCCAACCATTTCTTCTTCTTTTCAAAACCCAGTAACTTCAAAACCTACCATTTTCAAAACCCACCATCTTCAACCATTTCTTCACTTTCTATCTCAATAATCACTACATTATAGTGCGATTTTCATCACCAATCAATGATTCAAACACCCGATCAACGTGTTCTTCAGCTTTTTTGAAGAAAACCCAATTTAATTTCATACAAAATCTCGTTTTTTCCGGTGTTTTTGAAGATAATCACTCGATCCGTTCGATTCTAGCGCTGATAAGTGTTTCAATCATTCAAAATTCGTAAATTGTTGAAGAAATCACTTCGATCCATGTAAGAAATTCTTTAATTTCATTTTTACGATCTGGGTTTTTGATTTAGTTATTGCGTTTTACGATCTTGGCGGGGGTCCGGGGGCAGCGCCCCTGGCGGGGTCAGCTCGGAATTTTTTTTTTTTCGAAAAAATAATTTTCTGTAAATTGCCTCTGGAAACTGCATTCGTAAACTGCATTGGTTCAGACAGTTCACAGCACAGAACAAAACTATTGTCATGGTTCAATGCGTTTTAGAGAGAACACTTTCTTTGGTGTTTTTAGGCAATTACGTTTTAGAACTATAACATTTTTATGTGTTTTCTGGCCATTGCGTTTTAGAAAAACACATTCTTGAAGTGTTTTTGGTGCATTGCGTTTTAGGTAAAACACCTTTTTAGGTGTTTTCTGTCCATTGCGTTTTACAGAGAACACTTTCTTTTGTTTTTTAGGCAATTGCGTTTTAGAATGAGTCATTTTTAAGTGTTTTCTCGCCATTGCGTTTTACAAATAAGACATTTCTTTGTGTTTTTTGGTGCATTGCGTTTTAGGTAAAACACTTTTTATGTGTTTTCAGTCCATTGCGTTTTAGAAAACAGACATTTTAAGTGTTTTCTGGTCATTGCGTTTTAGAAATAAGACATTTGTTTGTGTTTTTTGTGCATTGCGTTTTAGGTAAAACACATTTTTATGTGTTTTTAGTCCATTGCGTTTTAGAAAGTACATTTTCTTTTGAGTTTTTAGGCTATTGCGTTTTAGAAACAAGACATTTCTTTGTGTTTTCTGGCCATTGCGTTTTACAAATAAGACACTTTTTTGTGTTTTTGGTGCATTGCGTTTTAGAAAAATGTCATTTTTTAGGTTTTTTTTTCATTGCGTTTTACGTAACTGGGGGTTTTTCTATTGCGTTTTACGCAACTGGGTTTTTAATTTTTTTTTTTTGAAAATATAGCAATAGTATACTCGTTTTAAAGATAAAAAAAAAACGCTCGTTTTTTGGTGCATTTTTTATAAAAAAAATAATGTCGTATGAAAGAGTTATTAATGTTTAAAAAATGGGGGGAATTGGAGGAGAGAGAAACTATTGCCTTTGATTGACTAGAATGCCCCTAAACAAACTCACGTGCCTCTTTTCTTCCCTTCAATTTCTATCATTTAATCTTAGCCCTTGATTAACTAAAATGGATGGTCAAGATCACTTCCTAGCCTTCTTAGCCAAATAAACTTCCTATTGTATTTCAACCCTAATGAAAAATGTAAAAAACGACGTTGTAGCGCGTGTCAGAGGCGAGTCTTGCTTAACATTATTAAAAGCAGTCATGAAAGCCATTCCATCTTGTTTTTCGCTTTTAAAGCTCCTAAAAAGATTACCGATCAGCTTGAGGCGATGTAACGCCCCAAAATACGAACGTTAATATTTGTCGTGTGTTCCTATATGACACGTCATGAAATTAATAACTAGGCTATTTAACCTAGTCAAGGGTATGGTCAAAAGTATTAAATGATGAAGGAAGTGTCGGTTATGTTTTAAAGGCAAACCCGAGGGGTCAAAGTGGAACAAGATGGAAGTTGAGTTATTAAAATGAAAGATCAACTCACACAAACACACACTTCGTGTGTGTTCACGAATGTTCAGGATCTCCAAGAGCTCCAAAACCCTAACTCAACTAAATCACCAAATTAAAGGGTGAATCGAGGCTCAAATTCAAGAAGGAACACGGATTAATGATCACCTTTACGAGGGGATCATAAGGTATGTCTTAAATCTAAGATTTGTGATCATGTGTAAAGTGGGTTATGTTCTAATCCATGAGTTTAAGTGGAATTGAGCATGAGTATGTGTTATAATCATCATATAGAACATGAATTATGAATGGTTTGTGCTAATTTGATGTTTAGATGATAAACCCATTAGTTATGGTGATGAAGATGACTAGACTCATCACCTATGTCCAATTCTTGTTGAAAGAATGATGTATTATGTGGGTATGATGAATTCTTGTTAGATGAATTAGGAGAAAAATTATGATGATATGATTGATGTTTATTTGGGAAAGATCCATGATGGTTAGTAGTAGGTTTTGATGGGTTATGTAAGAGTTTAGAAGATTTATGCATGAATAAGTTGTACGTTATGCTTAAAAGGTAGTACTTACATCAAGTGAATGATAAAATGTATATAGTGTTGTCCGTATAGTCGATTATGATGTTACGGGTATATGTTGATAAGTCGATAGTTACATATGGTTAATAGTTGACTTTTGAAAGTCAACTAAGTATAAGAAACATGAGTTGACTCGTTGTCGTAAATGTAGGTTTATGGGAAGTCGTATGGTACATGTTATAGCAATCCGTGTTAAATGTAATGACATGATGAGTTACATGAGTTTAAACGCATATGGATATGATTATATGAGTTATGTTTGTTAGAAATGATTAATGAAAGTTAAGTGTGAAATATGCGATTGATATGATTGTTAACATGTACGAATGCATATGCTAATAAGAGTGTGATTTTGATGAAAAGAGAGTATAGGAATCATGTCAAGACGGACTCAAGCAGGAAAGGCTAACGAGTCAAGAGGAGGCAAGGAATCGGATACGAGCACGGACGCATAAGGTAAGTGATTTCCATAATCACTTCTTAGTTCGATTAAGTAATAAAGTGTTTTAATTAATTAAACATGATGTTTGAGGTCAAATATGTGTTAAAGTCCTTCGTCGTAAATGATGGGATTAAAGTTGACCAAAATGCCCTTGATGGGTATTTTGGGGCAATCGATCTTAAAAGTAGCTTAGAAACAAGTTATTCGATTAGTGTAATGTTTTGGACAAGTATGGAAGTGGGGATTATGGTTTGGTTAGTCGTAGACCAATTAATGCGCGAATACCCTTAACGGGTCAAAAATAAGCATATGAACGATAAGGTGTTAAGAGGATGCAAGACATCCAAGAATTTAGTAATTTATGATAGACGTCACTGATATTATTATGTTTATAAGAGGTTATGGTAAAACGAACAAGTTATGTTGATGTACGCATGAACGGGTCAAAATAATGGTAAAAGGGTAATAAGCCGAAGAGTTAAAAGTCTGAAATTTTATTAAGTCGGATGTTGGATTTTAGTTCCATTAGATGGAGAATTAAATTACGGACGTGTTGGAAAAAGAATCGGGTAAAACGGATCACAAACGAGAAAGTTATGCTTGTTTTCGTAAAATCCGGATGTGCTGGAAATATGCAGCAATCCAGCTGCAACTTTCTGTCTTTTTAGGGGGGTCGCGTCGCGCGACGGGTGCTGTTTCTCCGAAAATTATTTTCTTGTCTTGTTTGGTACCGGGAACTCGTTTAAAGGGGTTTTAAGTCACGTACGCCTAATTTAACTTATGTTTATGTGATCTTAAGGGTATGCACGTATGTAAATAGATACGTATGTATGTTTATAAGGATGTAAACAAGTATGTGGATGTATGTAGGTATGTGTATGAGAATAGGCATGTATGAGTTTGGTATACTGCAAGCAGGGGTGTATGTATGTATGTATATAGGTGTGATGTCATGACCGTGCGTAACGATGTGGGTATGTGTATACGAAGATACGTATAGAATGATTGAGATGTATATATATGTAAGTATGCATGTAGGTTGGTATTTATGTGTGTACATATATGGAGATAATGTGTATGAAGTTTAAGTATGTATGTAAGTCTTTCGGTACGATTAAGTGTTTATGTTGTTTATTCGTGTACATGGAGTTATAAGTGAAATGCAGGAATAGCAAAGATGTCTCACAACGGATGGTATGACAGGATGGGAAAGCTGGGATGTAAAGAGTTAAGGAAACGAGAAGTAAACGTGAACAAATCTTGTATGTTTATAATGCGTACTAGTGTTGTGAATTCTATGTGGTGAGCGCAGGTAGTACCAGTCATGAGGATATCCAAGGATTGGAGATCGAGGATCGAGTCACAAGATAGATTGTACGGGAGTGTTGACTACGTAATTGAGTGAAGCTAGGTTATGGTTTCTTAATGAAAATGAGTATAATAAATGTATTTATTGTGAAAGAATTAACGATGAAAATGAATTTAAGTACGTCAAGAGGTGTTGTAACGAAAGAAATTTTATGTTACGTTTTTCCGCTACGACTTTTGTCTAATACGAATCAGGGTGTAACAGGCGAAGAGGGTTTTTTTTTTCTAGGGTGGCATTGAAGAAAAAAAGATGAGTTGGGCTAGTTGGGAGAAGATACCTTCTCCTATCAAGGTGGGTGGTCTGGGTTTGGTTCTTCCTTGTGATGCTAATACGGCCTTCCTTACGTAGTGGTGGTGGCGTTTTAAAGTAGGGCTGTAAATGAACTGAACGTTCAACGAACAGTTCGTGAACCGTTCGGCGGAGAGTTCGTTTACGTTCGTTCGTTTAATTAATGAACGAACATGAACAAAAAATTTCGTTCTGTTAGTTAACTGAACAAACACGAATAGATGTCTCGTTCGTTCAATTACGTTCGTGAACGTTCGGTAATGTGTTGGTAAACATTCATTCATGTTCGTTTGTTTATATTGGTCACTAAAGATTTTTTTTAGCATTTCTTTATTTTATTTAAACTTTTTATATTCTTTAATTCTTATTTATCTCATTACCAAACAAATAAAACATAAAACTTTATCCCCACCTTGTTTATGCGCTGCTCCACTTTCCTTCTCCTTAGTCACATCGAAAAATACCATCCATCTTCGTTCAACAGTTAGGACTTTCATAGTCTAGCGCCGCTCCCTCTCACCATCCACCGTTGTCTTCACCGACTTTAATTATGTTCGTGAACCGTTCATAAACACGCTTAACAAACTAATACAAACAAGTTATTTCCTTACTTCTTCTTCTTCTTCCCAATTCTCCTCAATTCTTCAATTAGGGTTCCACAATCCAATGACCACCACTCAATTACTCCCAAAATCAATACCTACAAGATCTAATCAAATCATCAAGCGTTTCAACAACCTCGAAGATGCAGTCTATCTCTTCAACCGAATGATCCGTAAGAAACCTCTTCCATTACTACTCAATTTCAACAATCTCTTAACCGAAATTGTTAAAATGAAACGTTACACCACCGCTATTTCACTAATCAACAAACTATTATCATCACAAATCACCGTTGACGCTTGCATGATGAACATTGCCATTAATTGTTACTCTCATTTAGGTCAAATAGATCTAGGGTTTGCCGTGTACGGATCCATACTCAAATTAGGTCATAAACCGTTAACATCCACTTACAATACATTGTTAAAAGGTTTAGTGTTGGAAGATAGAGTTTTAGAGGCTGAAATTCTGTTTAAGAAGTTGATTAAGCGTAAAATCTGCGAACCGAATGAGGTTACGTATGGTACGGTTATGAAGGGATTATGTAAAGGCGGAAATACGAAGATGTCGGTTAGGTTATTACGGTTTATGGAGGTGAGAGGATGTAAACCTAGTGAGCAAGTGTATAGTATGATTATAGATAGTTTGTGTAAGGATCGGAGAGTTGACGATGCGTTAAAGCTGTTAACGGAAATGGTGGAGAAACGAGTGTTGCCGAATGTTGTTACGTATAATTCGTTGATTGACGGTTTGTGTGGGTTAGGTAGATGGGATGAGGCTAAACAGATGGTTTTGGAAATGGATAGGAGAAAGATTAGTCCGGATGCGCGTACGTTTAATATTATCGTGGATGCGTTTTGTAAAGAGGGGATGGTGGAGGATGCGAGAAGCGTGGTTAGTGTTATGGTTGAACGAGGGGAGAAACCGGATGTTGTGACGTATAGCGCGTTGATTGACGGGTATTGTTTGCGCGGTCAGATGAAGGAAGCCGTGAAAGTTTTTGATGCTATGGTTGAGGACAGAATCGAGCCGAACATTGTTACTTTTAACAGCTTGATCAACGGGTATTGTAAAAGATCGAACGTAGACGAGGCGATGAAAGTGTTTGCAGAGATAACGCGTAGGAAGTTGGAACCGACGGTTTCGACGTATAGTAGTATGTTGTATGGTTTGTTTAAGGCTGGGAGATCGATAGATGCGTTAAAACTTTTCGAACATATGCAGTCTGTAGGTGTGACTCCAAATTTTATTACGTATTCTGTGTTATTGGACGGGCTATGCAAAAACCGTAGGGTCAACGAGGCGTTATCGTTGTTTCGTATAATAATAAACAACGGTATACATCCTAACGTTGCGTTGTACACTGTTCTTATCGACGGTTGCTGCAAAAACGGGAATCTTGGTGTTGGTTTGGATCTTTTTAGCGAACTTTGTTCGAGAGGTTTGCGGCCGAATGTTGTAACGTACAATGCAATGATTAATGGGTTGTGTAATCAGGGTTTGATTGAGGAAGCGAAGGAGTTTGTTGTTAAAATGGAGAAGAATGGTGTTTTCCCAAATGGTGTAACGTATAACATTGTTCTTCAAGGAGTTTTGAAGTTTAAGACGTTTGAAGATGTGTTATTACATCTGAAAGAAATGGATGCAAGGGGTTTTTCGGTTGATGCGTCGTCTTTTTACTTGTTACTTCGTTCTATCCCGGAAAAAGAACAAGATTCTAACTTTACTGATCTCATGATAAAACTTGTGCCGCAAGATTTATTGAAATCGAAATCGAAATCCCAACCAGTGAAATAGTCACCTTCACTTTTGAAAAGGTGTATATTGTTCTTGTTAAGAACATGGAGGATTACCAGGAGCAACGAGTAGCGAGATATTTGATCGTACTGGCACGTGGTTTCTCGGAAAGTAAGGACCTTCAAGCTTGGTTAAAAAAGTACAACGCGTTGCTCAATGTACAGCCAAATAAGTTTTATTTACAACAAGAAGCTGCTTCTCTCTCATCTATTATTACACATCAACCTTTTTGTCAAGTAAGCCTTCCAAAATTTCTTTACCCCTTTAGTTGTTTTAACATACAAGCCTCCTACATACCCTATTTTTGACCAATTTTGACCCATAAGTGCATGAGGCGTTGACTCGACTCCTACACACTCTAATTTTGACCCATAAGTACATGAGGCACCACCTCTAGCCCTGATGCGTTTTCCTGAGTGCCTTGCGCGCCTTTTAAAGCCAAGCCTTGAGGTAAGGACATTCTTCAACAATTAATAGATGCTTCATGTTACAGCATCACCGAAATCAATTTATTCCAGAAGATTACTGTTTTGATAGTATGACTTTGTAATTGTATATATTATACTTGGATTATTCATAAAACTCAAATATGAAGGACAAAAGAACATGTTAATGGATCCATCAATCCGACCAATTTTGACAAGTAAATTCGTAAATGCTTTTTCAGTTTTAGACCATTTTGGATCCACTTAGAGGTGTTGTTTTATGGCCTGGAGTACCTTTTTGTGTGATCTAGATTTTTTTCATTTGCTTTGGTATGGCTAGCATCTGCTCTTGTGGTAGATTTGGTTGGGTTTTTTTTTTCTATTTTCATAAACATGTTTATAGTGTGGGAATATGCATGTATGTAGTAGCATCGTATGCATGCATGGTGGGTTGTGGGTGGGGGGGGGGGGGGTTGTGACTATCTTACACCATGCACATATTTGGGACCAAATTGCTTTTGCAAAGTCACAACTCACAGGATACGAGTAAATGATTTGTGGTCACACATACCTCCCCACAACTTGGTCCAAGCGTAGGGATCCTATCTGTCGTCGCCTCCAACCAAAGAAATTAACTTTATCTGAAATCCAGTTTATCCGCTGACGAGTATACTGATTCTTAGGACCAAGAAATCCCCATCTTTGTCCCCCAACCAAATCCATTTATCATTGTCATTGTTGCTTGTATGATGTATTTATTTAGCTAAATTGAAATAATTCAAGTTTTCTTGTATTAGAGCTAAGAATGTTAGTTAATACCTGGAATATTTTGAGTCTTGGTTTAAAAAGCGATAGGCGCACAAAAGCGACATGTCTAAAATTGAGGCGCGAAGTGGGCTTTTCGTACCCGAGGCACAAGGTGATTGTATAATTTTTTTTATGTATCCCATAGGTTTTTAACTTCCTTTACCCAAAATATAGCTATAAATAAGGTTTTTATACCATTTTACCTACATGTACAAGCCAAAAACCCTAATGTACAACATTTTTCTGCATAAAAACGCCTCAGATACATGAGGCGCGCGCCTCAGGCCAAAAAGCCCCCCAAAAAACCCTAAAATTTGCGCCTTTTGGGCGTTTTTTGTATTTACTCCAGGCGCCGAGCAAAAAAAACCCCAACAATTGTGCCTGAGGCGTGCTTTTTAAAACTAAAATTTAGTATGAATCGTTTAAACCTAACCCAATAAGTCGTGCTCCTTGAATTGTGACAAATCTCAAGTCTCAAGTATTTGAGTGTTGACATTCATTTGTGTAATTGATATAGTAGCAATGAGGACATAAACAACTTGCACAAAAACTGTGAATTACAACCATTGGCCCTTCACATCACAAGCCAATTCTAAAGATTTTTCGATTTCACAACGTCTGAAAAGAAAATATCACACACATTACTCACATTTATGATAGACGAAGTTAATGTTTTCGACCATGAACTACACACCGAGTGTTTTCCTCTCTGCTAGCTTCGATTTTAAATCTTGCACGACCGGAATCCCACCATTTTGTAATGTCTTTTCCCACCATGCTATGAGTTCATCCTATCAAAACCATTATCACATCAATTGTACACCATACATGACTTAAAAAATGTTTTCATAACCGAAATTGTTTAGTCGTACCGGTTTCATAACAAAATAAAATATAAAGCTACTCTATATTTTAGTGTGAATTTGCAATGTTAACAAAATATACTATTACAGTCTAGGAGGCTAAAGTAGTAAATTCATCAACAAATAAGATTTTGAAAGGAAAAAAAAATTCAAAATTCGGTCCAACCATCCGGTTTGGTTTACCGGTTCAACCGGTCCTATCATCAACCAGCCGATTTCAATGGGCTAAACCCGACAAATTATGTAAGCTGATTCCCAGTTCGGACCGTCTGTCCAATTCTATTAACAATGCTTGAAAATGCATCAAAAACGAGTTTTTTAATTATAAGAAAGTAAAACATGAAAAACCCTAACACAGATAAACAGAGTTTACCTCTAGAAAATCATTGTTAGAGACATGTTGACTTTGAACAAGACATTCAACATCTCCAACTTTGACTCTAATAGATTGCTTAAAATCTTTACATGGTGTTTCCCCTTGTGATCCTGTCACAAGATATAGATATAAATGACTTTTTTTCCTGCATTTTGGTGTTCAATTATTTATTAAAAATGCTTCAAAAATAATATGAAGTCATACCTGTTATGCAAGCAACATAATACTTTGATCCCCCTGCTCCCTCTTCCCATTTCGCAACCCGTAATCGCAGAAAGAACCCGTCTAAGTTACATGAAACCGACGATCGGGAATTCATCCATCTAGCATAACATAACATGACATTAATTAAACGATATCACGCGAACAAATGATGTGAACAAAGTGAAAGTAGAAGATTTTCTTACTTGATGATATCAGTACGTGATAGTCGAAGCTTCCTTATGGTGTCAAACATGTCTTTCGCCGCTTCTATCGTTACTCGTTCATAAAACCGTAAATGTTTCACATTCTCTTTATCTTTTATTTGCAAATAAGCAAGTGATCCATGGCTGCATTTTTCAGCAAAAACTGTTTCTTTCGAGATGCAACTGCCTATGGATTTATTCTCAAACTGTTTGATAGTTTCTGTTGAGAAAAGAGACTGAAAAACATTATGAAAGCCACTGGTTTCATCACAAACACCAACACGCGGATCATAAACGTTATGGTTGTTCCTTAATCCTTTCAATGTGTTTGAAATCCAGTTCATAAACGAGCTACCATCGACTTGATTCTTGATTCGTTTACTTCCAAGAATCAGTTGTTGATCGAACCCGCATTTCCTCTTTCTTTCGGTCAAGAAATTAGCACTTTTGCAACTTCCCATGTTTCTAAGGCTCTCAACTTGGTGTTTCTCAGCAGTTTTGTTATCAAAGATTGCAACTTGGGCATTTTCAAGAAAAGGGTCACTTAAGTAACCATCTTTTTCCATTTTAACGTTATCTGTTTCGGCATGTTTTTCGGGCCTATATAGCATCATAGGTTCAATTTTCAAGGGTGACCTACTTTCGGAACCTGACCCGTCACAACCACCCATCATTCCATCTTCAAATAAATGTTCATATAACCTATCAACTGCCCCTTGGTTTTGTGAACCTGCAGGAACCAATTTTGCTCCATTTAGCTAAAAACGGGTCGATTTGGTTTATCATCTACAAAACTACTATCGAGCCAAGGGTCTCACTGGAAGCAGCCTCTCTATTCCTACGGGGTAGAGGTAAGGCTGTCTACATCTTACCCTCTTCAGACCCTACCTTAGCTTTGCTATTGGTGGGATTTACTGAGTATAATGATGATCTACAACGCGTATAGATGGGATAATTTCAAAAACTTGGACGATTACGAAATGGGTCCAAAGTTGCGAAAAGGGTTGACGGATCAATCTGACCCATCCTGACCCGGCCCGGCCCATACTGTCATCTCTAATCCAAAATCACTTTCTTACAAAGTGCAATGTTCTTTTTGCATCAAACTTTTGAGTGTTTTAACTAGGGGTGCAAACGAGCTGAGCCGAGCCCGAGCTTGAGCTCGTTTAACTTATGAAAGCTCGAGCTCGGCTCTATATTATTTATTAGTTAATTGATATTTGTTATAATTTTTATTCTATATATAATTAATATATTAATTAAAAATTATATAAAAAGCTCAATAAGCGAAGCTCGGGCTCGTTTACTAATTGAGCTTATTTTAAGGCTCGGGCTCGTTTAAGCTTGGGTCGTTTCGAACTTTTTTTTTAGATGAGCTCGAGTAGCTAAGCTCGTTTGCACCCCTAGTTTTAACATAAGAGTACGTACCTGTGCAACTGACATGGCATGTTGCTAGTGATGCAATGTGTTGTTCATTTTGAGTGTTTTCAGAGCTCATATCAGTTGGACCAACTTCCCACATAAAACAAGGTTTTTCTTCAACAAATTTGATGTTTAAACCTGTTCTTGGAGACCAAACTAGCTCTGCTAATGTATCAGACCCCACAAATTGCATCATATCTGCCTTTGAACTTGCATTTGCACCTACACCTGAATATAGGTTATATAGGAGTGTCAATTGTGTCGGGTTAACGGATTTCGGGTTTGCGGGTTGAATTGTTTGACCGCAACACGACCCATGTTTCTATTCATGTCAAAACATCAACGCCAGCCCACACACATTTATTATTGTGTAGCCTGAACACGACCTGTTTAATAAATTCATGAAAACGTGGCAAATGGGTTGGCGGGTAGTAATCAAGTTGTAAACGTGTTAACTGGGTTCAGTGGCGGATCTAGCCCAAAAATTCTGGGGTATTCCAATTTTTTTTTGGATCAGGGGTATCCTTTTCTCGTAGACGGAGTTGAGGGGTAGCCAGTACTACCCCTACTTGTACACTACCTCTGCGGTCTGCCCATGATTGGGTTGATGGGTTAAACGGGTAGCAGGTTGGCCCTTATAATTAAAGGGGTATTGGATTTTAATAATCCCAAGTTTCACTAATTGGCCGGTAATAATCCCAACTTCAAAAATTGCCTACAACAGTCCCAACTTGTAAGATTTTGGCCACCAATGATCCTTGTCTAACTGGGTTATAACCTTGTTGGGCTGGTGACCTGCAACTTATTCCGGCAACCCGTTTTACCCCTGAAACCACCAAACGAGACCACCACCAATCATCTCCGACCTCCTGTAATCTTCTCCGCTTCTCAAAAGTTTAAAATTTCCACCATCTACGCAACTCCGGTGACCTACAACTTATTCCGACGACCTTCTTTACCCCTGAAACCACCAAAGGAGACCACCACTTGTCATCTCCAACCTCTAGTGACCTTCTCCGCCGCTCAAAACTTCAAAAAACTAACTGGGTTATAACCCACTTAGACAAGAATCATTGGTGGCCAAAATCTTACAAGTTGGGACTGTTGTAGGCAATTTTTGAAGTTGGGATTATTACCGGCCAATTAGTGAAACTTGGGATTATTAAAATCCAATACCCCATAATTAAATGGGTTTAACAGGTCAGCCCAAACATGACCTTTTATTAAGCGGGTTAGATACACAACCCAAAACCTAATTATTTTCGTGTTGGTGTTGTGTACAAAGTTGTCACACCTACCTGTATTAGTGTTCTTCATCAATTGGTTAGCAATACTCACAGCAAACTCCAATTCAGTATCAATCGTTAATCAAATACTACATCCACAAGAAATCTGAAAATTGGGAAATGAATCCAAGTTTAGATCATATGAAATATAGACCTAGACTCTAGACGTGTACAGAAACATTGGGTATATCCGGGGCTGACCTTAGGATTAGCCCCGAAGAGCCTAGTCCTGTTATGGATAAATCCTGGCTCGTGACATTTATTTGTAGAGATGAAATTACAAAATTGATAATATTTTTAACTTTGGAGGAGAAACTTTTTTAATTTATGACTTCTATTAAAAAAATGAGTTAAATGCCATTTTAGTCCCTGTGTTTTGAGCTATTTTGCCAGTTTAGTCCAAAGGTTTCATTTTTCGCCTGTGTGTCTAAAAAGGTTTTACCATTGCCATTTTAGTCCACTGGGTTAACTTCATCCATTTTTTTGCTAACGAGAATGACAATTCGGTCATTTTATATGGCCGAATTGCCCTTTTAGTTAACATAATTATATATAAAATGACCTAATTGTCCTTCTCGTTAACAGAAAAAATGGATGAAGTATACCCAATGGACTAAAATAACAACGGTGAAACCTTCTTGGACCCACAAGCGAAAAATAAAATGTTTGGACTAAACTGGCAAAATAGCCTAAACCACAGAGATAAAATGGTATTTAACTCAAAAAAAAATATTGTCCTGTATGACACACCAATAAATAATGTTTTGAGTAAACTTCCGTTTTGCTCCCTGTAGTTTGGTCACTTTAACAGTTTTGCTCCAAACCTTTAAAAATAGCCATTTTACTACCTGATGTTTTGGTTTTTTTGGCAGTTTGCTCCCCGCCTATAACTCCATCCAAATTGTTTGTTTTTCCATTTTGCTCCCCGTAGGGAGCAAACTGGCAAAAAAACCAAAACATCAGGGAGTAAAATGGCTATTTTTAAAGGTTTGGGGCAAAACCGTTAAAATGACCAAACCACAGGGAGCAAAATGGAAGTTTTCTCTAATGTTTTATACGGGTTCCGGACCGGTTTCAAAAACTGAATAATATAATAAAGAATTAAAAATAGAAAATATAGATCTATTTTGTTATGGATTTATAATACTGATAAAACATGAAGTATGGAATAAATAAAATTGGATTAGTAGTAATTAATAAGTGAATTTTGAAAGGAAAAAAAGGGTAAAGAAATGAGAAATTAAAAAGAAAACTATCTGGTCTAACACCTAAGTTGGGGAGGCATGGGTTCAAGTTTTACAAGAAATAAAAATGAAATGTGTTGTTCCAAAAAACGAGTCTGGTCTAACCACCTATTCTATTCGTCAATTAATCGTCTAGCTCTAACTCATAAGTGCCGGTCCAATTTAAGACCGTTTAAAAATATGTCCGGTAATGTAGACGGTTCATGATCCGACCTGTCCGAATCAATCTTTTAAAAACCAAACTGACCGTCGGGTGAACCATAAACAAGTCTAGTACGTGTCAAGTGTTAGCCAGACCTGTGAAGGGGCTGGTCCTGAACCGAACTGTCAGTGGGGTCTAGATTTAAAAAGACTTTTACTATTCACATATCCTTAAATTTTATTTTCACATCCTTTTTCACTCTAAAAATCATTCTAACTAATAATTATACGGGGATGATTTGAAGATTATGATAAATTTTCTTTATTGAATTTCTGGACCCCATTGTTTCTCAAATACTCAAATTGACCCACAATCACTTATCCGTTTATCACAAAAGTAGCATACAAAATCTAAGAATACAATATTTTATTCTCATCACTTATCCGTTTGTCACAAAAGTAGTATACAAAATCTAAGAATACAATATTTTATTCTTATTTCATTAATATTAATAATAATTATATTGTCAACTAGTAGAAGTGTAGAACTAGTGGTTCAAGGGGTAGAAGGACAGAAAATAGTATTGACTGAAAGTGACGTTTAAAAAATTTTAAGACAAAAAACCATTAAGGGTATACGGGGTGCATGCGGCAAAGCTAGTGGGGAACTCGTTTGCCGCACGGGGATTGTGCCGCCTAAGGCCTTTGCCGTGCGGTGAAGGGGGAGGGAGAGGAAGAGGTTGAAAGCGGTGAATGATTGCCGCATGCGGGGAAGGGGGAGGGTGTAAATGTGGGGCCTACTAGTATTCAACCAATCATGCATTTTCTTGTTTAAAAAGAAAATGGTTTGGCGGAAACCACCCTTGTGTTTTTTACAATAGAGGAGAATGAGAGGGGAAATGACATGGCACAATATGAATTGGTGGGTGGAAATTTCCCCCCATCTCACGAGGGGTGCACCCCTTACACCCTAAGGGTGGGGGGCGTTTACCGCCGAAACACCGTAACCCGATGTCACATCTGTAGTTTTGCAGGCACCCGTCAAAACCCACAGACACCAGCGGCGGTGTTCCTAACTACCCACACGATATCTCTCTCCTCTCCACATCCATGGCTATCACCTGATTTGACTACCCGCAAAAGAAGGCACCGGCGACGGTGTGACCGCACAGTGACTTCTACCTCGAAAGGGGTGCCCCGTCCACCCCTAAAGTTAAATTTGAGCCCTTGCTAAAGGTACTTAAACAATTACTATTGTGTTATGTCACCCTTTGGAATAATGATAATAATAAGGTAAGGGACAATTTATGTGATTAAATGAGAAATAAACCTTAGTTTTTATAAACTTAAGCAAGTTTTCTTCCATGGAAACAAAAATAGGGATAAAAAGAAACAAACTCAAAATCAGATTCAAAGAAATGAATACCCACTATAGTTTTTAACAAAATGAATCATTTTTCAAACCTCCTTACAAGTTTCACATTTTTTCTTTAGTTTTACGATATAAAAAAATCATTCTTTGGGGCTGTTTGGCTAAGCTTATTTTAGTGACTTATTTACTTATTGGCTTTTTGAAAAGTTAAAAGGTGTTTGGGTTAGCTTATTGTGTGAGAGGAATAAGTAAACAAGTCACTCAATTCTGACTTATTTACTTTTCCAAAAAGTCAATAAGTAAATAAGTCAATAAAATAAGCTTAGCCAAACAGCCCCTTTATCTAAAATCTTCATAGCTGTACTGAATTTGACGCGGGTATATCACTGATTTAAAATATGTGAATTCTAACACAATAAACGGATAGATTTTAAATCAGTGATATACCCATTTTAATCTACAAGAAAGGTAGAGAATTCACATACCTTAATTCCCCATAGACTCATTAAATCTATTCAAAAGTTTTCTATTGAGTGACTGCTGCATTTTGGTCACTAAAGTGTTGGTGGATTTCTAAAAATAGAAAGAATGAAAAAGAATGGGATGTATAGAACCGCCAGACGTCTTTATACAAATATATATAACATCATGCATCTATGCCAGACTGTATGAAGATGTACCACCTCTATGAAAGGTGAGTGGTGACTAAAATTATTGTAGAGAATAACTACACCATATGCCCCTACACTTTATAGTGTTTTATGTTTATGGTACGTCAAGATGACTTTTAACACATACAGTGTCAATCGTGTCAAGTTGACGGGTTGTGAGATGATGGGCTGAAATGTGATACCTGAATCCGACCCATAATATTATACGTGTCAAAGATTGCAACCTTAACCCGCATACATATAATTTCAGGTTAACTCGAACATAACCTTTCTAACCCATTTTTTCTAAAAGAGTCATAAATGTTGACGAGTTATAAACGGGCTGTTGGGTTGTAATCGGGTTATCGGTAATGTTTATAATGGTGAGTATTGAGTATAAGTGTGACAGACCATGTAAAATGAAAAACGAAAAAAAAAAAAAACAAATATTAAATTATAAAACTGTTTAAATTTTTATATACTTAGATGGGTTAATGGGTCAACCCGTTTTTTTATATGGGTCAACCCGAACCCAACCTGTTTACTAAACATGTCAACAAGAACACAACACGTTTATAACTCGGGCGCAAAACCTGTTTTCTTTTGTCATGTTTTAGGTTGTGTCAAGAATTATCACCCCTAAATATTTTAAATCTCTCACACTTATTTGATAGAATATCATGAAATAGGGTGGGGTTAGTGTAAAAAGATGGTGGTTTTGTGAGAAGTGTAAGAAATGTTTTAAGCCCTTAGATTTTGTAGTTAATGGTTGAGATCAAGAAGGGCTTAAAATGTAAATTAAGTTTTATTTTTTTCTTGACTAATTTGACTAGATTAGGGGTAATAATGTCTTTTTATATTGTATTTTTAAATAAAGAAATTGTCATCAACTTTAATGCACATACAAGTTTCTCTCATTTTTTTTGAACGTCAATAACTTTTTATATGTAACGTTTTTTTAAATAAATTACACCATAATAACGAGCTTTTTTTATCTTTAATATGTGTACCATATTGTTATATTTATATAGATAAAAAAATATACGTATAGCATGAAATGAAGCCTACTGGAATGCAGGTTTAAAAGACCATACGAAGAACATATACTGGAATACAGGTGTAAAACACCATGAATGTGGGTGTAATTGTAGGTTTAAAACACCATGCGAAGAACATACGAAGAACACATACTGGACTGCAGGTTTAAAACACCATATGAAGAACACATACTGGACTGTAAGTTTAAAACACCATGAATGCAGGTTTAAAACACCATACGAAGAACATACGAAAAACACATACTGGAATGCAGGTTTAAAACACCATGAATGCGGGTTTAAAACACCATTCGAAGAACACATACTGGACTGCAGGTTTAAAACACCATAAATGCAGGTTTAAACACCACACAATAGATTTTCACACAGAACAGAAAAGAAACCGTATTACAATGATGATGATAACTTCTTGCGATCTTGAAGATTTATACGAGATGACAAATAAATCACAGATTCTTAAAGAATCTTTAAAAAAACAAATCGGAATCCTATTTTGAACGTCAATAATTTTTTATACATAACGTTTTTTTTTAAAATAAATTACGTATAACATGATATGAAACCTACTAGAATGCAGGTTTAAAATACCATACGAAAAAACATATACTGGAATGCAGGCGTAAAACACCATGAATGCAGGTGTGAAACACCATGCGAAGAACATACGAAGAACACATACTGGACTGCAGGTTTAAAACACCATAAATGCAGGTTTAAAACACCATACGAAGAACACATACTGGACTGCATGTTTAAAACATCATACGAAGAACACATACTGGACTGCTAAACACCTTGAAAGCAGGTTTAAAACACCACACAATATATTTTCGCATAGAACAGAAAAGAAACGTATTACACTGATGATGATAACTTCTTGCGATCTTAAAGATTTATACGAGATGACAAATAAATCACAGATTCTTAAAATTATAAAGGTGTTAGATAAGACTTTGTCTTTTCAAATGGTTAGGGTTTAATCATCGTTATGATTAAAAATGTGTAGTTTAGTACTTAGTAGTATTAGATAAAAATGTATCTTAGATTAAATGAATTAGACATAACTTTAAATATATGTATTATGATGGATGTTTGATACATAACAAGTTTTACATGGAGAACTAAAGAGTTAGGCATACCTTTAAATACATGTATTATGAGGGATGTTTGATACAAAACAAGGTGTTTTTTTTTAACGGCCAACTAAATCACCGTATAAGCATTCTGGGATGCCCTCAATCGAGCAGATGCATACCCGAGCCACCAAGCCACCAGTTCCAGGGAAAACCCGCCCGCCCGAAGGCCCACTGCGGTAAAACCCGGTTCGGCTCGGTTTCGAACTGACGACCTCCAGAGAGGCCTAGCTCTAAATTTCATTGCCACCACCAATGCCTTTCAAAATAATTATAGTGGAAGTTCAACTTAGGACCTTAAAAAATAAAACCAAGTGACTAACTATTAGACAGCTTGTGAGTACGATACAAAACAAGTTTTACACAGAAAAACTACGAGAATCGGATGTATGTATCTAAATGAATATATATTAAAAATGTAAAAGATTTAGGGTGGCTTTCAAAGGGCAACATCAAAGTGGTGTCCATCATTTATATCCTTTGTTTTATGTAAACACAAAAGAAGTCAAAAGCAATGAAAGATACTTAACACCAACCACTCATTACGTCCCACTTGCTAACTTATCTTTCAGTTTGGTTTGTCTCACTTCACTTCTATTCAAGGATTTACAATGTGCACAATGATTAATTAGGATGAAAAAAAAAAGAATTTCCAAAAATAAACTTTCATTAGCAAAACAAAAATACTCTTTTTTTTTTTCAAAGTTAAATGTAATAGTTAGAAATGTTTATGTTTTTTTACTTGAATCATATAAACTTTGGTTGATAAAGGTTTGAATGTTCCTTCTTAACTTCTTTGTTGCGCTCATCTTGTGTAAAAGATGTAGATTTGGTTGATCATGTTTTTGGTTTGTGCGAGTTAGCTTTAAAGACTAGCATGCAATTGAAAGATGGTTTGATCAAAGCCGTCGTATTCTAACTTCCTTCGGATCTAATGGAGTGGATAGGCTCGTTGCTGACTACCAAAAGAGGAGATCGTTGATTGAGTCTATTGTCATGTCAGCTTGGTGGGTTATTTGGAGGTTTTGGAATGATATTACATTAGAGAATGTGAAAAACCTGCGGAAATCCATCTTCATTTCCATTGTTAATTATTCGCATTTGTATTTTGTTAATAGAAATAGAAAAGCAAATATTATGTGGGTAAACTGGTTACAAAACCCTTTGTTATTTATGTTATTACTAGGTTATAACCCCGTGTATTACACGGGTCGAATAAATAAATTTTATATACTAAATAATAAAACAATATATCTTTAAAAACATCTTTTATTGCACGGGTTGAATAAATATAATTTTATATATTAAATAATAAAAAGTTATTTTTATAATGTTTTATTATATAGTATAGTATAGTATAGTATAAATATATATTTATATTGATATAAATAGATTATTATATTGTAGTAAAATTTGTTAACAAAGTCTCAATAAATTTAACCATTTGTTTAAAACTTGTAAAAGAAACGAAGTCTTAATAAATTTAACCATTTATTTAAAACTTGTAAATGTAGAAATGATAAATAATATTAGTTAATTTTATTTTAAGTTTCGTAAAATCTATTTGATACCAAACTAAACTAAACGTTCAAATATATAGTTAATATCAAGAGTAAATTACGATTTTGGTCCCTGTGGTGATATCACTTTTACCCTTTTAGACAAAAAACTAATCTTTTAACATCTGAGCCCACAACGTTTTTTTTTCTAACCCTTAAAATGGTTAGAAAAAAAGGCGTTGGGGTCCAAAAGGGTTAGAAAAAAAGACGTTGAGGGCTTAGATGTTAAAAAATTCCTTTTGGGGGTAAAAGGGTAAAAGTGATATAACCACAGGGGCCAAATTGGTAATTTACTCTAATATCAAATTAGATAACTAAGTTTGAATTTGAAGTAAATAGATAAATATAAAAGTAATAATTAAATTAAATAAATATTTAGTAGGAGGATTATCTATAATTAATTAGAAGAGATTAAACTAAAATTATACGTAGTAATTATCCATAAGACATGACCTAATATGATGACAAGTGTCCTCAAAGTGGTTTCTTTTATTATATGTATAGATATAGATTATTTTTTTTCTTTTCCGATCTCTTTTCTTGCTAGATAGTGAGTTATGAAATTCGACCATTTGAAATTATTGTTTTTTTATAAACTTTATAATTAAAAAAGATAATAAGGATTATTCTTTTTTTTGGAACATCGACTTTCTTGTATTAGGCTAAGACACTCCCCAAATTGGAGAGCCCCGTTGCCCAAAAAAGATGATAAGGATTATTCTATTTGATAGGCATCCTGATTAAAGGGTTGTTTGTTTATGTGTGAATTTGGTAAACTAAACTATGTTTATGTAGTGATGAGTGTATGATTATTTAGATTGCTTATTGAATGTCCAAACCCAAGCCTTGTGGCGATATTTTAATTATTTGAACTATAATTCGTTAACCTGTCTTTAGTCTATGCAATTCACTTTGTTTGACAATCACATCTTCGGGTTTACTCGTACCAATCAAACTAAACGTGTAATAGTAACCATATACTGCTCGTGGATACGATACGCTACTTACCCTAATTATCTAGGTTTATTAGGTTTTTGAATGACTTGACGACGGTCATCACTCGCCAACCCGTTGCTCCATCAAATGGCCAAACCCGGTTCCCTAATTATAACGCTAGTCATTACAAACGCCATTGGGTTTGTCGGTTTTGGTTCTTTTCTAAAACTGGTCCTTAGCAATATTCTTGAATCCTCTTATGAACATCTACGCTTATTGATGGCTTAAATTGCTCAACCCGAAACATGGGTCATGACCCGTTTAACCCATTTAACTAGGCGGATCAACCTAATCACGACCTATTTAATTAAGATGCCGAAGACAGTTTTTTTTCCAACTTCTTGGTGATAATTAAATCCGTTTTTGATTATTTGAATCGGGTTCTTGAGCATGAATTCTTCAAGAGTTTGAACATTCGAGTTCAGGTTAATTCGAGTCACTCCAGATTAGATTATGAGAATATATAAAATTCCTAACGATATATAAACCGTTTAATTATATATGTATATACAAAAAATTCAAACCATAACCCAACAATGGTGCCGGTAAATAACAATATCGACTTATTATACTCGTTATAAACCTATATAATTCTCGCTCGACATAAGAATAGTAACATTGCTCTTTTTCTGACGTCTCATCTTCTTCGACCAAATCTTTGCCCTATGCCACCAACCACCAACATTTTCCCTAAGGTTCCGGTACGAAGTCCAAAAACAACCGCCACTGCGCCGCCAACCGCCACCCATCTCCAGTCCACTCCACCACCAACTACTTTGCCACCTGGTGTGTTAGCAACATCTTCAGTATTTTGATCACTAGGCACCGACTCAAAAGAGATCTTAGTAGTGATTGTTGCCATGAGTGCGCATCTTGACAGTGTCGCGTCTTGTTTTCGTGCGATTTGATAAGCTCTGAATCCGCCATGCAGTTTCTTCACGGTTCCCCACATGCCGTGACGGACACCTAACTTAGCTAAGTCTCTTGGGATCCCCATGTCTTCATTATGCAAGAGTATTACTTCGCATGCTGAAAGTAGCCCGTCTCCATTTCGGGATTGCACTGCATTCGGTTTCAACCAGTTATATCAAAACAAGTCAACTTTGGTTGTATTTGTTTGATAACAAGTCCGGTCAAAAGTCGTAATGAATCGTCTTATTCAAAGAAATTCACATTATTATTTTGAAAAGAGTAAAGTAAAATGCCATTTTCATCCCTAAGGTTTGGCTAGTTTTGCGACTTCCGTCCAAATGTTTGTTTTTTCGCATCTGGATCCAAAAGGTTTGAAATCTTGCCATTTTCATCCGGCTCATTAACTTCATCCATTTTTCTCCGTTAAGTAAGGGTATTTCCGTCTTTTTTGTTAACTTAAAGGGCAATTAGGTCTTTTTCAAGGGTATTCGGTCGTTTTACGTAAAGTGAAAAAGACTGAATTGCTCTTAGTTTGCAAAAAAGACGGAAATACCCCCTGACTTAACGGAGAAACATGGATGGAGTTAACGAGCCAGATGAAAATGGCAAGTATTCAAACGTTTTGGATCCAGATGTGGAAAAACAAACCTTAAGACGAATGTCGCAAAACTGGCCAAACCTCAGGGACACGAAAATGGCATTTTACTCTTTTGATAATACTTCTTTTTATTCAAAACACCTTAAACTACATGCTCATTCAAACAGACTTTCTAGGGGAAGGGCTTCTTAATTTTTGCAATGTAAGGAGAATTTACTGCAAAGATAACAGGTAATCACAAAAAGCATACAACTATGTATAAATTATAAGCCTTATCTACCTATGTAATAATTAAGTTTTCCTCAAATAAAATATATAATGTCAGTTTCAAAAATAAAAATAGATTTCATAACATACCGGGCCTGATCACCCAGCTTGAGAAGTAATGGTCCACACGCCTCGGCTTGTCACGCCGCCGCACACCTGGATATTGAACTCCCTGCACCAATTCATCTTCATAAATTTATATTTAATATATATCACCACATTATCCATATAGTAATCATATAAGTGAAAACGAGCAACTATTTTATTCGAGTAAAATGACATTTTTGTCCCTGAGGTTTGGCCAGTTTTTGCGACTTTGGTCCAAAGGTTTGTTTTTCCGCATATGGATCCAAAAGGTTTGAAATCTCGCCATTTCCATGGCTTGTTAACTCCATCCATTTTTCACTGTTAAGTCAGGGGTATTTCCCTTTTTTTTTTGCTAACTTAAAGGGCAATTCGGTCTTTTTCACTTTATGTAAAAAGACCGAATACCCCTGAAAAAGACCAAATTGCCCTTTAAGTTAGCAAACGGAGAAAAATGAATGGAGTTAACGAGCTGGATGAAAATGGCATAATTTCAAACTTTTTGGATCCAGATGCGGAAAAACAAACACAAACCTTTGGGCCAAAGTCGCAAAACTGACCAAACCTCAGTGACAAAAATGGCATTTTACTCATTTTATTACCATATTAGAAATTTACCATTAAGGAGTTCAGAATAACAAAAAAAACATGCTTTATTTGACACATTCTAGGACTCAATTAACGATCGAGAATGTGCATTTTCTGGTTTAATATGATTTTTAGGTCAAACAAAGAGGTCTGTATTGAAAAGTTCCTACACAGGTACATTGTCTAGTTTAATCACCATAATCAGGCAGATTTAACACTACAATGTTAAGCAGGAAAAATACAAATTTACACTTACCTTTGTAACACAGTAGTAAGTCTTCCCATCTTCCCATATCCTACGACCGATGACGTATTCTCTATCGCTGCAGAAAAACGGGAACTGCATGAACACCCATAAAAGTTAGTTATCAGACCATGCAGGAATTAGTGAATTACTACTTAATTGTTAAGATGTAAATGTGAAACCTTTTTGATCCAGTTGACGATCATGGTCCCGGTATGAGGGCACTCTTCCAATATTTTTACATAAGTCAGCATTGGGTCCCACTTAGGTCGAAATTCATCATCCCAGAAGAAATCTCTAACTAGCTCGGGTGTTGCATCTTCAAACACAGTTCTGCTACGGTACACAATAGGGCCAGTCTAATGTACAAATAAAAGAATTAAACAAGCCTTCAGTCACCAAACGTTAGAGGTGGGTGGGTTAGAAGCATTACGTATAGTCGCCAAACAATAGGAAGTTATTTTTTTCTTAACTGTGGGCAAGTTAATCTAAAATGTGGAAGTTTTAGCTTTTGTTGTTAAACAGATTTTAGGCGTTATAATATCATTTAGCTATTGTTACATTAATTAACTTCAATAAAATAAACTTAAATGCCAAAAGTTGATACCAGTATAAGCAACATAACTTAATGTAGGGAACACCTAATGAGTCGAACGGTTAAACTAAATAATTAGCTTGAAAGGAAACAAACTGAAAGTCATCTAAAGTTTCATTTGAATGCATAAAAGATAAAACCACCGAAATCATTCTACTTAAACAAGTATACTTGAGGTAAAACAACTTTCGATATCATATTGGCATGCTAACAAGTGTTACGGGAAAAACTACCGCATATAAAAAAAGGAAAATTGGATTTTAGTAATCTAAATTATGACCCATTGGCCGATAATAATCCATACCTACAATTTAACCAATAGTACTCTTGACTTTCACTTTCGTTACCAAGCGCAATCCCAATAGCATAATGATCATGGATTTAAACTTGATTTCCACTAGATTTCTCTCACAATGATTATTATGAACGAAATGGAGAAACGTACAAACGAAATCAAGTATAAAACAAGTGATAATCGTATGAATCTATGATGATTATGCTACTAGGATTGCCCTTTGCAACATAAGTGAAAGTTGGGAATGCCATTGATCCAACTATAAGTAGGGATTATTATCGGCCAATGAATCATTGTTTGGATTATTAAAATCCAAATTTCCTATAAAAAGTACTCGTTTTTACCCGAACCTTTTTTGTCCATAAATCAATGTCAATATTTACCTGAGGCTCATAACGCCAAGCTTGACAAGCCATATTGGTGGTAGAGCGCTCTAACATATTATCCCAAACAGCTTCCTTACCATCAAGAAGATGCAACAAATATTCTAGATCCTTCCCTGTGACAACTTCATGGTCTACCCCTGAATTTACAATGCCGCACCTGTGAATGAAGATAATTAAGTGATTTGCCGGAATTGAGTAATTAACATGTGCTAGTCCATTGTGTGACACAAGAGCATTAACAAAATATAAAGAAAATTAAGTTTCATATGTCGAGAAAATACACCATTTAATTAACCATTCACAGCTGTCATAGTTGGTTAGCCAGTTAGGATAATAACACACTAAAGGAAAGTAGGAATACGTGGTGTAATAGTCCTTTGAATGCGTTGTAATCGGTTTGGCCGGTGGTCCCCGTTTTGAGGTCCATTTTCGGCGTGTGTTTTTAATGAAGTTTACTTTTCAAAAAAAAAAAAGGAAAGTAGGAAACTAAACAATAACATTTATTTATGCAGCATGCAATCCAAAAGTATGAAAAAAAAAGGAACCAAGAAGCTCATCATAACATAGTTACATAAGTATGCCAGTTCTGAGGTAAGATTGAAAAATAACCACAGTAAATCATTCTTTCAAAATAAAAAAAACTAATATCGCTGAAAATAAAAAATCGAAAGTTCATGCAAGGAAATTTGTCTAGATACCTTTTGTAGCAGAGCCAAAGACGTATATCACAACGGGAAATCAAGAAAACACAATGTCATGACATAAATAATAATCTATCTAGAAGCCTAAGTCAAAATAGACAACTTCAATTTCTACAGTATATAAGTATCTTTCTTCACTGTAAAAAAAATCGATTTTCATTAAGATAAGAATTCTATAAGAAGAGTTGTCAAATCAAATATTCAATTGTATGTAACTGAGAAAAGATTAGCATAATAAAAGAACAAACAAAGACTGCACAATTAATACCATAATAAACCTTGCATTTTTGGCAACTGACTAAACAAAAGCAGTTGAATAATATAAAAAAGCCTTTTTGACATTAAGTAAACAAGATACTTTGCTGATAATATTAAATATCTCAATGAAATATAGATTAGGCATATCCGCGCGTTAACGTTAAGGTAATAAATATAACATTCATATAGTTTTCTGGTATTCAATATTCAAGTTATCTACAAACCTAAAATACTCTAAATCCTATATTTCCTACAATTCTCACCAATGATAGAATATACATCTACAACTACAATAGATTTGTGAGTTGTGACATCAAATGTATGTAACAGGTGAAAGTTTAGCATAGGAAAATAAATAAACAAAGACTGCACAGCTAGTACCATAATAAACCTTGCATTTTTTTGGCAACTGAGTAAGCAAAAGGTCAGCCAAGTTCTTGGTTGCGAAAACTCAATACTCTTCCGTCAGATTTTGATTACACAGAAGCCACTAATTCTACTGATCAAGCTAAAACACCTCTTATATCTCTTATGTGCTTATAAAACAGTAAAACACTTTTAACTGGCATCACACACAATTAAGCCAACTAATACTTCGCCATCTCTCCAAGCATATTTTAAAGCATACGAATGAAAAAAAGAATATAAAAAAAACAGTTAAACCACACAAAACTGAGTGTGCATAGTGTGCTTATTAGAAATATCAAATACTTTACGTTGTTAAAAAACTTAAGGCCCAGCTATGAAATATCAAATACTTTACGATCATCAAGAATAAGCAGATTTAAGATTAATAACTCATAGATAAGACATAAGCACGCATAAATAGGTTACATTAATACAAAGTCACCATGTAAAAGCATCCATGATATTACAACAATCTAATCACGGCATAATTACCATTAAAGATAACTTACAGACTACAAAGAAGTCCTAGATAGAACTAGAATAATAAAAATTATTTTGTAGAGCTAGTATTGTAAAACTTTATACGACCAAAACGTAAGCTAGTGGATCATGCCATTGCCAGTTATAATATTGTCAGAAAATGCATGTAAAAACCACTCTAATTCTGAAGAACTGAGAAGTTTTCATTTCAAAGGTGACATGTAACTGCAAAATTGCAAGTCCGATGCTCATTAATAATCACCTAACCGGCATTACACATTCAAATAATATCTCAAATCTCTTCCTACAGCTGCATGATTCAAGTACACTAGCCGACAAAATACAACCATATAAATAAGCAATTCAAAACCCTAACTGGAGCAACTAAGAGTTCTAAATTATCATCAACAACAAATCATTCAGTGTCCGACTCAGATTTGATTATATACCTAGAGGCCAAAACAAATCACAATTGCTCCCCAATGGTAGACCTAACACTAAATTAGGAAATCAAAAAGTGAAGATAAATTGTGTAGGTGTTGTTCCGGTGCATTGTTGCCTAGCGGTGTGTTGACTCAATCCGGTGTACGCATTGTTCGGACGTTCAATCCGCGTAACGATTAAACATATCACAATGCGTTCACCGTCATTATTTCCACCAGACCGTTAGGCATCGACGCACCGGAAGAACACCTACCACAATTCATCTTCAATTCCTAAATTTAACCTACATATAACAAACACAACAGCCTAACAAACTTCACAATCCTATATCACATATCACTTTAACAAACAAAAATTAACAACAGAAATAACAAACAAACTGTACTGAATTGCTGTATACTAACTTAGCATCAGCGCAACTTCCATCACCGCACTGTTCCACCGGCACCGCCTCCCCAACCACCACCGCACGCGGCGGCGTTAGCTCATCCTCATCCTTCCGCTCCTTCTCTCGTAACTTCGACCACATCCGCCGGCCAACAGAAAACGCCGAGAGAGCCGTAAACGCTAGCCACAACCGTCGAGCACCGAATCCCGGTGGAGCGGTCCAAACAAACCCTCGCAACTTGGACCGGAACCCTAGGAACACGATTCCGGTCCACCGCGGCGTCCAGGCCCATCCGATCACCACTCCGAGCATCACCGCGAACCAAATCGGTACCGCACATAAGAAAATGTCGACAAATGTTTCGATTAAAGCCGGTTTGGTGATGAAATCGATCATATTAGTTAAATTGTTGAAGTAATTTTGATTCTCCATAATCTGATCGGTTGACATGTGACGGATCTGGTAGAATAACCGTCGCCGGAGTTTAATTCCGATCGGTGCCGGAGGAGATATAGAAGGAAAGAGATGTGGATAAATAAAGTGAGATGAAAGGATAAGACGGAAAAGTGACGTGGCAAACGGTCGTTTTGAGTTGAATTAAATATCTGAGTGTGTTTGGTGATGTTTAATGGGCTTGACCCGACCCGATGTGTTGACGGGTTTAGCCCAAAATTAAAGGGATAATCTAGGATGAGCATTTGGTACTGGATGTCGGTACCGGTATGGAATTTCCCATACCGAATTTTTTGGTACCGGTACCAGTACCTACTTTTTGTCATTTTCGGTATACCGGTTTGGTACGGTACCGGTAAAATACCGAATTTTACCTTCAAATACCGGTACCGTATCGTACCGAATATCTCGGTACCGGTACCCAGTTTTGGTGAATTTCGGTATCGGTATTTTCGGTAGCGGTACCGGTTTCGGTATGGTATCGGTACCACGCTCATCTTTAGGCTAATCAAACTCGAATTAGTTAGGTTAATTAATGTATTTTTATATATTGATCATCAACATCTAATCCAAGCATCACATAAAGAGGTAACAACTAAAGATACGACGAAATTACGTAACGAAGAATCAGGATGTGTATGTTGTCGGACACTTGGACCAGTAAAAATGGTGTACCAACATGATAGCTTACGAACCATGTCAACCCCCTTGAACGGATTTTATCGATCAATTGGGATCACAGTAATGACTAACTAAGAAAGCGACTGCTTCAGAAGGAATAAAGGATATAATTACATCATTTAATGCTAGAAAAAAAGGATATAATTACATCATTTAATGCTAGAAAAAATACTATGCATTCCTCATCTAAAATTCTAAATCATACTTTATACTTTATACTTCATTCTCTCATTATACAAAATATTTATTCTGATGTTGGAGGGTAATCATAAACTCTTCCCTTTGTGGAAAGACTATAACCAATGTTGTTTCATGGGTGACTTTTCGTTTGAGGTTCATCCTCCACTCCACCACTCCCAGTAGGTATTTTCATAGACTCGGACCTTCAGTAGTTTTTCGAGTCTTCAACATATGAACTTGAAACTCTTAACTGAAAAGTTTTAACGTTACCGGTTTGATACAGTACCGATATTTTACCGAAATTTACACACAAATATCGGTACCGTACCGTACCGAACGTTTTCGGTACCGGTACCCATATTTGGTGAATTTCGATAACAACATTTTCAGTATTGATATTTTGATACCGTTATCGAGCTCATCCCTAATCCTCGTAACTCAAAATGTAAACAAAAGTGATTCTAATTTGATATTTTTAAAAATTATTTACATGTTATATAATAATCGATAGTGAGTGGATAGTCACACGCAAAGGAGGATATAGTGGATAAAACTCAAAAAATTGTTAAGTTTGAGAAAAGATACCTTTAAACCTGGAAAATGGTCTCCATGTGAGTAGGTGTTTTAATTTATGATCACAACATTATACAACCTTTAATCCACAATCTACAACTTCACTTTTAAAAATGGAAATCGTGTGTTTGGAAGTGTTAAATACTACGGGTTTGATTAACTTCAAAAAGTTTAGATTCAACACAAAAATTTATTAGAACTTCAAACTTTGAAGTAGGGGCATATACATGCTTGGTTTAATAAAGCGAGAAGCACACCGAGGCGAAATGGTCTAAAACTATGACACGTATGCAAGACACAAGTAATTTATTTAGGTATTTTTATACATCACATAAGTTTTTAGCATCTGCTACCTAAAATTTACTAAATTGGCTATAAATAAGTTTTGTGTATGATTTAATATATAAATTAACTAAATGTACAACATTCTAACGCACAAAAACGTGTCATGCACAACTGTACAAGAGCCTTTGGTAGCTTTTCTGTGAAAATATCACGTCTCAGTCGTGCCTCATATACAACTCAAGCATTTCGTAGTAATAAGCGTAGACTCGTCTCAAAGTGTGCCTCACGGCCAGAGGCGGACCCACATAGAGCGAGTCGGGGTCCCCGGACCCCTGTGTTTTTTAAAAAATTAGTAGATCCGGTATATTAAATTTTATAAGGACCCCATAAATACAATTTGGTGGACATCAAAGAAATAAAAAGAAAGCTAGTGTTGTGGTAAACCCTTGTCCTTACCAACAAGAGATCATGTGTTCAATCCTTGTATAGCCTGTTTTTCCTGTTTTTTTTTTTTTAATCTAATTCAAACCCCGTTATGACCCGACCCGAACGAAGACCAACCCAAAAAATTTAACCTTTTGTTATGAAAATTTTAAACACCGAAAAAAAATCCTAATTTAAAAACCAAATACATCATGCCAGCACAAGTCAGGGGAAAATGGACCCCACTGGCGATTGAGTTAAGCCCAAGAAAAGGTATCCATTAAAACAAAAGGTTATTAACGAGGCCCACTTGAGTTTGTAGCCCAGGCCCCAAGAGATGGACTTTTCTGTCAACCATACAAAATGAACTTATTTTTTTTATGAGTAAAATGGCAAAATGCCAAAATGGTGTAGCTCATTTTTGCCACTAACGTTTGGTCGACGTCGGTCCGGTTTGTTACGTTTACGAAACCAGTTGAAATTTAAGAAAAACACAAAAAACCCACAAAAAGACAAAAAAACAACACTAAAAAAACAAAAAAAAAAATCCCACAAAAAGACAAAAAAACAACACTATTCATTGGGATGTTTGAAATTAATACATATATATGAATAGCACTTTTTTTTTTTTTTTTATAACCAACACCTTTGCCGAACAATCCTTTTCTTTTATTTATAGTTTGTACACATCTAGCCCTTCATCTTTTATTTATCAAAAATTTATATATAGTCTAATTTACAACATAGTTATGCAATAACATGTTGTACCTTTTGCATTGTTACTTATCTATGCATATGAAAGTTGTATAATGTGTATTATTTGTTGTACTTTGCTTTGTCTTTCTATGTGGCTTATGAGGTAAGCTTTACATTAGTTTATCTAGCTTCAGTTTCTTTTCAGTCCACCGACATCTTTGCAATCAGGTACTGTTGAGAGAGGAGAGCTCGAAGACGGAGAAAGAACGTCGATGACGGAGGCCACCGGCTAGGGTTTCGCACAATACAAAACACAGGCAAGCAAGCATAATCACATTCACTATTGGTTTAGCGGTGGTTTAAGTGCCAAACGGCTCCGGCAGCGGGCGGTTCTGTACTCAATCGCCTCCTTCGTTGCATGCAAACTCATCGCCTCCGCCTAACCATCTCGCCGTAAGCCTAACAGTCACCGAAAAGTCATTTCCGTTGCCGGAATCATGCTAACGGCGGTTCTAGCTAGAAGAAGTAAAGGAGTTTCAGATCTGAAGTTTTTGTTGTCAGATCTGCGCTTCGGACAAATCAGATGTGCATGAAGACTGTGACGCTTAAGTGGTGGAACCGACATCATCACCCGTGATGGTCATGTGAGTTTTCCATGGAAACAGGTGAATTTGTTGATTTTTTTAATCCTGAGCCTCATAGAACTCTCTGTGCACGAAGCTTTGGTATCCTTTGCAAAATTATATGTTTATGACTCCGACTCATTTTCAGGCGCTGTAATGGTTGCTTGAGCTCTCTATATTGTGAAAGTCTTTGTGTGAAAGTCTTTGTGTAAAACCCTTTTTTGGCCAAGTCAGAAATAGAAGATGATTAAATCGACCCTTTGTGTTTTTTTAATGGGTGAAAATTGGTTTGGTTTCGGTGTGGACGGACAACTACAGTTTTTATCTGGTTGAAATGGGTGTGGTCAGGTCGGGAATAAAACTGAAGCCAAATCAACCTATTTACATTTTTAGAACGGGTCAAGATGGGCTTTGTTGAGTGGTAATGCAATATTGCAAACCATTATATATATATATTTATGTTTAGGGTCGTGTCAACATTTTTACAAAATCATAGTTGCTCCTATCTAATTATTCACTCTCTTCCCTATTGGTTTGAGTAGTAATGCAATATTGCAAACCACTGTGTGAACACCATCAACCGTTTTATTAGCTTATGCTAAAGTTGTCTTTTTTAAACAATCAGGTTTATTAATCAACAAATTTTTCGTATTCTTAATTTTCTAAAAAATATTTTCTTTGTGTATTAGTAAATAATGCTCATTTCTACATGCATATTTGTGAAGATCGGTGATTTTTTATTGAATTTCGAACTAGGTTGTGTTGGATTGGGAGTAGATGTTATAGTTTTTCTTCGAATCTGTGAACAAATTGCATCCTTTTTAATATGAATTTGTGACTTGAACTCCATGATTTGAATATGTTAACTCGTAATATGTGAATTTGTAACTTGCTGGAATTCATAGTTTTCAGGTCCAATTCCTAATCACACCTATAGTTCACATATTCAACCCATCATGCAAAGAAGCAAGGGAGCAAAATTGATTTTGCAACATCAAAGAATTTTGCAAATCCACATGGGAGCAACTATGATTTTGTAAATTGAAGGGGGTGGCGGTGATGATAAGTTGCGACCATAACACACATATTAACGACAATCGGCCGAATATAGCTTTAAATCTAGCCCCCGCCGCATCGCGGCGGGTTCCATTTCTAGTTAATCCTGAAAACAAACATTTTAAATTATTAACTCCTAAACTAATTTTGATGATTGAATTGGAATAGATACATTATAACAAATAAAAAATAAATTTTTAGTGTCTTCGAAGAGAACGGAAGATATGTTAGGTCAGAATACGATTCACACAAACACTAGAACAATATGCAGCAAGCTTATGCACTCACACACACTAAATCACAGAACAAGAACACAAGATTTATAGTGGTTCGATCATGTTTGATCTACATCCACTCTCCACAACTAGTTCTTTCTTTGTATTAGGTGCTTAAAAAATTACAGTACATGAATGAGAAGTATTTATAAGAGGTACAATTAGGGTTGTTAACAAATAAAACCTCTGCTCTAGTAAAAAAACTTCACAACCCAACATCTGGGTTCTCAGTTGCTTTTGAGGCATAAACCAGACGAGTTACCTGGTCATCTGGGTTATCAGTTGCTTTGACGCTCTCTAGTCAAATCTTCCACAACCCAACAAGATAGGCCACACAAACTCAATATTTGTAACGTGAATCTAAATTCATAATTTCGATCAAATGAAATAGACCAATGGTGCACTTAAAAAGTTATATCATCAAAATAACAAAACATTTAAATACATATTGGCCTAAATTACATTTGAAACATGAGTTAAGAGTTATAGACTACTCAAACTCGACAATATTAAATAACCCACTCTAGTAAAGGTGCAAAAACTCGGATTTTGAGCCAAACCGGTTTGGGTTCAATCAGGCTGGAGGGTATGGAGAGCCTCATCCCCAAGGGGATGGGCCGCCACGTCACTGCCACGTAGGAGGGGCTTGAAGGGATGGACCTACGGGGTGGGGGATGAGCCCCTTTATGTATATATATGTATGTATAGGTATATGTGAGAGAAGGGAGGCACGGCGAGACCGGCGAGTGGGAGCCGTTTGGGACGGGCCGGACCGAGGGGGGCGGTGTGGGGGACCGGCGCCGGGCCTAAGCCGGCCCCCATACCGTCTGGTCTCAAAACCGGATCAGCTCAAACCAATTTAGATAAAAATCCGGTTTATAGATTGGAAAAAACAGATAGGTTTGAAACCGGCCAGTTTCAAGGATATATTCTCAAACCGATTTCAAACTTGCAGATCGGATCGGCCTTGGTTTGGTTTCACCCAAACGGGTTGTAGTAGGTGCACATCTATTGGCTAGAACCAAAAAAAAAAACATAAATCAAGCAAGGGAACCAGCCCACTAGACTTCTTTGTTTGCTTTTGCGACCATGGTTTGTATGGAGTCACAAGATTATATCAATTTTAGTCAAATCTAAGTCACTATCAATTGGGTGCAATTGTCCAACTTTTTGTGAACATGTTTGCATGCAAAGTCAATAATAAATACTTTCAATTATATTATATTATATTATATTATATTATATTATATTATATTATATTATATTATATTATATTATTATATTATTATATTATACATATTAATTTGAACATGTGATGAATAGTAAAATAAAAAATTTCTGTTATTATATTCTTTTTTTTTAATTTATGATTTTACATATATTAAATTATATACATTTTTAATTAATTTAATTCTTATTTAATTTGATCTTTTATCCTATAACTCACGTTCATTATTCATTCTAGCTAAATATGCGATTGTATTTAAGATTTTTTTATCGATGTGTTTGTATAAATTTTGTTGAGAAAAAGAGTTTTATTTAACATAGTTTTGTGGTGAACCGAACTGATACCCGTATCGGTTCTGCTATTGTTTGTTATTATCGGATCCAATATCGATATTCTTTTTTTATTCTCTATCGACATCGGTACCGCTGTTGTTATTATCGGAATCAGTAACGGTATCTGTTTTTTTTTTCAATGTAAAATACATTTATTTGTGCATATTATTGACTTTAAACTGAAAGTCGGTACAATAGTGATAGTGTTACGAACCAAACCAATAACGGGCGAATTCCCACCACATCGAGCACAAAATATATAAATTTCGAACCCTAATGAATAGTAACATCAGTTTTGAAGATATTATATAAAAAATGATGTTCCAGTTTCACTCATTATACCTTAAACAGTATACGATTCTAACCCATTTTGTTTTTATGTAATTTGATTTTTCCTCCGATAACTTGCGTTCATAATCTTTTTATTTTAAAAGATGACTACACGACTTTGTTTAATATATTTTTCTCGGTGTTCATGTATGAACTTTGTTGAAAAAAAAAACATGACTGTAAACCAAATATCAGTATCATACAGATACCATCAGGAAACCAACTGATACTGGTCGATTTCCCGCCGCATCGCGCGGGAAAACATCGCTAGTTTATATTAAAAAACAAACTGAATGAACAGTAATATAAAATATATTTTATTCAACATATACAAAGAACATGGCAGAGAATAGTATCACCATGTTATTGGTTCAAATGGGCGGCCGCCCCTCCCCTATTGGACCAATCTGTTTATTATTGTAACAACCCTCGGTAAAACCAACACCCTTATAATAATTCTGATACCCTGTTATATGTTAAAATACCCTTATATGTTTTATATTACACCCCGTATGTGAAAACCGAGCCCTAGTTATGTTATAATTATAAAAATAAAATAAAAATCTGAATTAAGAGCTGAGGCGGGCCGCGTAGGATCCCACCTCAAACTCACGCGGGCGGTATTAAGACCAGACTTTGACTCCGCTGATTTCTTTAGTTCAAGCGGGCCGCGTAAGACCTCGTCTAAGTTGACGCGGGCCGCGAGAGCTCGTGAAACGCGGATACATCCAGAGGACGACACGTGTTATGATCGTGGCGGTCTAGAGAACGACTCAGCTAAGCTACAGTGTTGACCGCATGTTGACGCGGGCCGCGTAAGGCCTAGCCTTACCTTACGTGGGCCGCCTGGAAGTCAATATCAGCCACTATAAATAGAACGTATCAGTTTACGTTTTTCGTCGCTCACATTTCAATCTCAATCACCATTTCTGTAGAGAAGTTATAATACACGGGTATTATACCCCTAATTAGCGAGGTTCTGCTCCGTTGTAAGTATTATAACCCCGGTTTCATAATAGTTACGCTGCCCGATTGATTTAGGGTTCCGTAACAACTGTCGTGGTTCCGCCCGACGTAGTTGTTGGAATACCGTCTCGGGGAGGGTATCATTTATATTCTTTAAAGGGTTATGATACTAACCAATATATATTTGTATAAATTATAGATTATATCCAGGAAACCCTCACACGAAGTCTAAGATAGCAATGTGAGTTGATCCACTTTTTGTAAACTTTTTTGTGAACTGTTTTACAAAACCTTACATATCTTTCCATGCGAATAACCGTATTGAGTATTTGTAAGAATACAATTATAGTGGGTATGTTGGGGTTTTGTATACAAAATTTGTTACCACCTGGTCAAGGAGTAACATTTCCACAAGTTGAGTATGACAGTACCACTGATGTTAATTGTTATATCTTGGAAACAAATGTAATTGCGGATGCGCCCTCAATACTGTTCACTGTGACTTTAAACTTGATTAAATTGGGATTCACTCACCAGTATTTCTTGCTGATAAAATGTTTTAAACACGTGTTTCAGGTAACTTAGTGTGAAGCCAATAAAAGCCAGCTGGACAGCACTGAAAGCTTGGAAAAGTGGCAATAAAGTTACCTAAAATAAAATATATGTTTTTATTAAATAAAATAGGATTTATTCCTATGAAAACGTGTGTACTATGAACTTGGGTTTCGTCCCATTTGTTTAATATTATAAAATATGGTGGTTTTACTCTGATAAACATTTCCTAACTACGGTCCTGATGTAAATTCCGCTGCAAGACTAAAACAAACTGATACCACCAAAACTCTGTGATCACGTCCGCCCGTTCCCGGGGATCAGGGATCGGGGGTTGTGACAGAAGGTGGTATCAAAGCCTAGCCACTGGTTCAAGCCAAAGAAGTGTTCTGCTGACACTTAAATTTTAATTCTGTGTTAGGAAATAACTTATGTGATTATGTGTTTTATGTTATTTGATTATTTATTAATCAACAGTATGGGTAAGCAAAGAATTTCGGACATCTATCGTCAATTAGATAGTTTACCAAAAGATGAGGGAACCTCATTTCAACCAAATCCCTCAGGATACTCAGCAGATATTGAGGAAGGAATATTTGTTCGTAAGGCACAGTCTAAGAAACCATTTACCCCTAGTAAAAGAAGTCAGATTCTTAGAAAAAGTCAAGAGAATATGAAAAAGTCTCAGGAAAACCAGAAAATAGGCAGTAACCCACCTTGGGAAGATAAATTAGACGAAAAATGGGCAAATCTCTACATGTTAGCCACTATAGCAGTAAATGTTAACTTATAGTTGAACCGCCAAACCAGTATCAGCACCCATGCCACCTACGAGCTAGAAACTTTAGAAGAACTTCGTTCATTTGACAACAAATTAGTAAGAAGAAAGAGATAGAATAAACCTTACATAAAATGCATGTTGAGCATAATATTCCTATAACCTAGTTAGACTAAAATAAGTTACGGATGTATAACCAATAATATATTTCGAATTTCAGTTCTAGTTTGTAATAAATATATAAATCGCAATATTTCATTTTAATCAATCTGTTCGTATAATTATACTAGATATTCGTTTATGATAAATAAACATTCGGATGAACAACAAAAGTGAACCAAGAAAACAAGAATAAGGTCTAGAAGTACAAGAGAATTTTTAATGCTATGCCTTAATATGAAGCTTTGAGATAAACCAATTGCTTGCATAAATAAAGTGTGATGGTTATTGGTATCTTGTGAGGATAATGACTAGAATAGTGCCTGTATGATAAATAAGCAATAACACTTGGCCACTGTTATTTCTTGTTTATTGATACTACTCGGTTCTAGAATATGATTCCTCATGAGAATACTAATTTCGTTGTTTCTTGATGTAAACCATAATAAATGATGCTTTTCTTTAAAGATCATGATTTGAAATAAGTTTATGGGTGGAAAATACTATGATAATGACCTCTCCGGTAAAACTGGGCATGGTGTGGTAGACTCTCCAGCTTGTCCGGGTGAGATGGGGTTACCTCTCCGGCGAGACCGGGTGAGATGGGGTTACCTCTCCGGCAAGACCGGGTAAGATGGGGTATGTGTTATAATAATGGAATTCCTAAATAGTACTATGACCTGATGTCTGACTTGTGAGTCTGTTTACATTATGGATAATGTGCATACTACAGTATATGAAATATTATATAGACATGTATGTCTATGAGGAAATCCAAAAGATTTTAATAATCATGAGGAATAAATTACGAACAGAGGTATCAATTATGAATTTAGATTTGTTAGAAATCTCTAGTGTGTAATAGACGCATAGTATATGAAAAGAGTATAGTCGCAATGATTGACGCTTTTGGCAAAAATGTGTGTCATGTGATTAACTATAGTAAGATATTAATTGTGATATTAATATGGGATAAATGTTTAAAATTCAGATGGCCGACGAAGAAAATCAAGGAAATCTGAATAACGATAACCAGAGTAACATTAACGTGGTTAATGATAATCCGAGTATCAATAACAATGGAAACCAAGTAGATAATAGTGCTATTCAACACATAGTGGCACAGGGAATTATAGATGCTATGCCATTTATTCTTCAAACTGTTAAGGATGCTGATAAAAGTAAACATAGTAGTAAGCGACCCGTTGAACCAGAAAACAGTGTAAACAATGGACCAGTATTTCAATTGCCTATTCCCAAAAGAAGAAGAACCATGCCTTATGGTTGTTCTTATAAAGAATTCTGGTCTTGTAAACCAATGGAATTCTCGGGCAATGAAGGGGCCATAGCAACCTTACGCTGGATAGAGAAGACTGAGGCAGTCTTAAGGATAAGTAAGTGTGCTGAAGAAGACAAGATATTGTTTGCTTCTAATCTGTTTAAGAATGCAGCATTAGAATGGTGGAACACTATCCTCCAGACAAGAGGAAGTGATAAAACCTATAATATGGAATGGGAATAATTTAAAGACAAGGTAGAAAGGAAGTTCTGCCCACCCAATGAAAAGGAATAGATAGCAAACAAGTTCCTAAACCTTAGGATGACTGGTGTAGATAGTAAAGGGTACACTACTACATTCTTTGAATATGCTAGGATAGTACCAACCCTTGCATCACCAGAACCGGTATTAATCTCCCGTTACATCTGGGGATTAATTGGAGAAATTAGACATGTAGTCAAGGCAACCAGACCCCAAACCATAGAAGAAGCCGTAGAACTAGCCAATACCTTGACTGATGAACTAGTTCGTACTAGAGAAGAAGATCAGAGGAGAAACTTAACCCAAAGGCTGACCCAAGAATTTCGTTCTGAGAATTTCAATCATAGGAACATAGATTCTACCTTTGCACCGTATTGCGGGATCTGCAAAAAGAAGCATTCTGGAAAATGCTCCACCCACTGCAATTTTTGCAAAGCACCAGGACACAATGAAGAGAACTGCATGAGGAAATCCAGTAATGGATTGTGTTTTAACTGTGGAGAAAAAGGTCATATCAAGCCAAACTGTCCAAAACTGGCTCCAGCTACGAACAACAAGAATACTAAAAATGCTAGAGCATTTGTTCTGACTGCAGATGAAGCCAAGATGATTCCAGATGTCATCGCTGGTACATTTCTAGTTAATGATGTCTTTGCTAAAGTATTATTTGACTCTGGTGCAAACTAAAGTTTTATTAATACTTCGTATTGCAAATTTCTAAATCCATCATTAACTAAACTACCACACGAATGCTTAGTAGAGACAGCTAATGGAGAAACCATTAGAATTTCTGAAATCTTGCAGAAAGCAAGAATAGAAATTTTAAACCAAACGTTTAGGGCAAACCTTTATCCAATGAATCTGGTAGGATTTGATATTGTTTTAGGAATGGATTGGTTAATAACCAATAAAGCCAGTATTTTATGTGATAAAAAAATCAATTCAAGTAAATTCATCTAAAGGTAAAACGATCACAATTAAAGGAAATAAACCTTCTAGATCCACAAAATTCATCTCTGTGATGAAAACTGCAAGTTCTATAAGAAAATCTTCTATAGTGTATTTGATTTCTATAATCACTAACACTAAAGGAAAAGAACTAAAAGACATTCCGGTAGTATCTTAGTTTTCAGATGTCTTTCCAGAAGAATTACCATGACTACCTTCAGATAGAAAAGTTAAAATTCAGAATTCACCTGCTACCAGGAACACCGCCAATTGCCAAAGCACTCTACCGTTTGGCAACCGCCGAAATGCAGGAATTAAAGAAACAATTAGATAAATTGTTAGAGAAAAGATTCATATAACCGAGTTCGTCGCCATAGGGAGCGCCTATATTATTCGTTAAAAAGAAGGACGGATAAATGCGTATGTGCATTGATTACTGTGAATTTAACAAAGTCACGATTAAGAATCTGTACATATTACCGAGAATCGATGATTTGTTTACAAGGAGCTCGATTTTTCTCTAAAATTGATTTAAGGTCAGGATATCATCAATTAAAGGTACAGGAAGAGGACATTCCTAAGACCGCATTTAGAACAAGGTATGATCATTATGAAATTACTGTCATGCCATTTGGTTTAACCAATGCCCCAGCTGCATTTATGGACATGATGAACCGAATATGTAAGCCATATTTGGATAAATTCATAATTGTATTCATAGATGATATTCTAATTTACTCTAAGTGTAAAGAAGATCATGCAAAGACATTTGCACGCACTTTTAAGTTTATTAAGAAAGAAAATATCCTCACTTATTTCAATAGATCTCGAGGACGAGCTCTAAATTAAGGTGGGGAGAATGTAACAACCCTCGGTAAAACCAACACCCTTATAATAATTCCGATACCCTGTTATATGTTAAAATACCCTTATATGTTTTATATTACACCCCGTATGTGAAAACCGAGCCCTAGTTATGTTATAATTATAAAAATAAAATAAAAATCTGAATTAAGAGCTGAGGCGGGCCGCGTAGGATCCCACCTCAAACTCACGCGGGCGGTATTAAGACCAGACTTTGACTCCGCTGATTTCTTTAGTTCAAGCGGGCCGCGTAAGACCTCGTCTAAGTTGACGCGGGCCGCGAGAGCTCGTGAAACGCGGATACATCCAGAGGACGACACGTGTCATGATCGTGGCGGTCTAGAGAACGACTCAGCTAAGCTACAGTGTTGACCGCATGTTGACGCGGGCCGCGTAAGGCCTAGCCTTACCTTACGCGGGCCGCCTGGAAGTCAATATCAGCCACTATAAATAGAACGTATCAGTTTACGTTTTTCGTCGCTCACATTTCAATCTCAAATCACCATTTCTGTAGAGAAGTTATAATACACGGGTATTATACCCCTAATTAGCGGGGTTCTGCTCCGTTGTAAGTATTATAACCCCGGTTTCATAATAGTTATGCTGCCCGATTGATTTAGGGTTCCGTAACAACTGTCGTGGTTCCGCCCGACGTAGTTGTTGGAATACCGTCTCGGGGAGGGTATCATTTATATTCTTTAAAGGGTTATGATACTAACCAATATATATTTGTATAAATTATAGATGTTTTTATTAAATAAAATAGGATTTATTCCTATGAAAACGTGTGTACTATGAACATGGGTTTCATCCCATTTGTTTAATATTATAAAATATGGTGGTTTTACTCTGATAAACATTTCCTAACTACGGTCCTGATGTAAATTCCGCTGCAAGACTAAAACAAACTGATACCACCAAAACTCTGTGATCACGTCCGCCCGTTCCCGGGGATCAGGGATCGGGGGTTGTGACAATTATTTTATACACACTTTAAAATTACGTTCTTGCCCAGGAATAGTATTTCTCTGCCATTGGTTCAAATGGGCGGCGAGCAATACCCATTGGACCAACCAGTTTATTATCTTATATCCACTTTAAAATTACGTTTTTGCTCATAGTTAAAAAATACGGTTTTGCCTCAACTTCAAAATACATTTACCCTTTTGCCCCGAGCTAAAGATTACGATTTTGCCCTCGGTAAAAAAAATTACGCTTTTACCCTCAGCCAAAATTACGTTCTCGCCTCAGTTCAAAATAAAATTTTGTTTTTCCCTCCGGCTCAAAATTACGATTTTACACCAGTTTATTAGTTTATACCTACTTTAAAATTACGGTTTTGCCCATAGTTTAAAATTACGTATTCGCCCCCAGTTCAAAATAAATTTATGCCTTTGCCCACAGCTAAAATTTACGAATTTCCACTCGGTTCAAAATTACGATATCACCCTCAATTCAAAATTACGTTTTTGCCCCCAGTGCAAAATAAAAATATGGTTTTCCCCTAGCTAAAAATTAGGATTTTTCCCTCAGAAAAAAATTGATTTTTCCTCCAAGTAAAAAAAATATGACTTGGCCCCCATCTAAAATTCGTGTCAAAGAGCTGCCTAACACTCTTTTTACTTTTTATTTCTAGCAAAACTATAGTACTGTTTTTTTAGTTGGTTGAAAATTATTCGGCCATCGCCCCGCAACGCGGGCGGGGCATCACCTAGTTATCTTCATAATATATTTTAAATAAAAAAGGCAACCTAAGAACTTTTGTATATGGGTTTGATTCAACAATAGTTATCGATCAACTCTTGTGTAAGAGATCACGGGTTCATAAGTAATGTATGAACTTAATATCACCAACGCCTTTTGAGTGCATACGTTGTGAATAAGGGGATAACTGGATGTGAGTAATTTCATAATGAGGGGATAACAAAAAATCCATAAATTTCTTGTAGGCAAACCCAACTCTATCGGTTGATATGACATGTCATATGTTACACATTATCTCACGAAGAAGGAATTTTGTGTTTAATTATGTTAAATATTGTCCATAGCATTATACCCTAGTGACATTTCCGGGGTGGGATAAGACTTAAGGACTATTACGTCTTGGGTTCGATTCTCATAAAGGAGTTTTTCCCAGATTTATTAGGTTTTCTCTTGAATTGATGTATATACATTATAGCCTACTGGAGATGGATATGATCGGACGGTTTCGTTGGTGGCACGATGATACTCCAGTGGTCCGACAGTGATTTAAATTTGTTGTTAAAAAATTATGTTAATTGTGAAAATATGTTGTCTATAAGAGATTATGTTACCCCATTTTAATATGTAAAACAAATATGTACATTCAAGTTAAAATGTTATTTGAAGGTTACTAGAAAAAAAGAAGAAGAAGACAATGATGTTTTGGTCTCACATAAAGGAGCACCTTAGTTTACAAATCACATAAAGTTTCTAAAATGGTCCCAAAGCAAGGGGACGTTATGATGGCAGTCAAAAGTGATGAAAATCTCAAGTTTTTTTTAACGAGGATGAACGACGTGTCAATCACCGTGACATCAGGTGCTGTGACCAAGGTCGACTACTCGACCGCCGCCAGCCCCTTGGCTCTCCCAGATGCGCGGAAACCCGACCTCCACTCGCCCAAAGGCACGACAGTGGAATAATCGGTAAAACCTCGCCTCCCATCCAAGACGAACATGCGCCACCCGTATTCAGGGGCGGATTTAGCATGGTTGGGTTCCCAGGAACCCATTCGATTCGAAGAAAATGGGAAAATTAGTGTAAACCTTGTATGATTTGGGAAAAATTATTGAAAATTAGTGAAAAACTACCAAAAGGAACCCAGTGGAATCCGACCCTGGATTCGTCACTGCCCGTATTCGCCCTTCACCTGGATGCCGCAGAAAATAATGGGGAAAGTGAGAGTCGAACCTGAATCACAAGAAACACAAAGTCCTTCTACAACCACTCCATCACTACCATAAGTTTTGATTTGGTGTTTTTAATGGTTTTAGGATGTTAATTTTGAAAACAATCTATTTTTGAAGATTATAAGTCAAAAAATGGCTACACCTAAACTCACTCATATTCCTTTTCTTTGAAAAAAAAATCACTCGACTTGACCAAGTAAATTTTGGCGTCGATGGGTTACCAAACCCTGCTGATCATGTGATTATGTCATTGAGTCAATATTATTAATTTTTTAGTTGTTTGTTAAGTTACCTTTTATTATGGGAAGGGGTATAATACAAAAATAATGCACTTGGACCATATAACCATCCTGTATATTACATTCAAAGCTATAGATACACTCATTTATATGGGTTTCGTAATTCTTTATTTAAAATTGAGATATTGGATTCAAAAAAACCGTAACTTTTACTAATTGGCTGATATCACTCATAACTTTCAACTTATTTTTCTCTAACTCTCTCAAACTAACAGAACTCTAACTCAGTTAGATAATGTCAGATGCCATGCCATCGAAAAATGCCATGTCAGCAACCACATCACATGTCATGTCATCAAAAAATGTAATGTCAGCTGCCATTTCAACCGCCACGTCATAAAAATTGCCATGACGGCCGCCACGTCATCAAAATTGCCATACCAAACAAAGTGACACATTAGCAAAAAAACTTACTGGGTTAGGGTTTAGTTAGTTTAGGAGTGCAAGTGTAAAACAAGTTAAAAGTTGGGAGTGATGTGGTATAAATTGAAAGTTGAGAGTGTTACAGGGCCGGCCCAAGCCCAAGTATTTTGAGGCTTGGGCTTTAGGCGTCCAAATCAATAGGGCCTCCAACTTTTAAAAAAAATATATATATGATATTTGGGTTGGGTTGAACTTATCTTTACACATACAAAAAATGTATAAAAAAAATTAACTTCGCCAACAATAAACCTTTTAGTTTATTTTGACGGCCACAAGCCCGAGTAAAGGAGAATTTTTCTCAAATAGTGTTTTTTTTTTGGGGAAAAAGGCCTCAAGTTTTTAATTCGTTTTAGACTATTAAAATTGTTGAGCCGGGTCTGGAGTGATATTAACCAATTGGTGAAAGTTAATCTTATTTAAATCCATTATCCTATTGAAGGACCATCATGTCAAGATATTGGATATAATTATTATAATCACCATCTTACGCTTTGAAGATAAAGTGAAAGGTTGTTGCTTCATATTCTTTGCAACTATCTACAAGCAAGGTCCATTGGGATGACTAATCCAACTACTAAAAGTAGAAAAGGTAAAGCAATTTATTTGTTTGGTAGTCATATTTCCACACTTCGACTTTCAAATTTGGATGGAACAAAGAATTTTGAGCCATTAAAGGTAGCAAGGTATTATTGCATCTCAAATTTCAAAGGCAATTCAATCCATTATTCTCAAGTACATTACAATAGCAAACTATTTTTGTTATTCTTAATGGAGTATAATCATAATAAAACTATTTTATCATTATTATTACACACACATATGTATACACATATAAACATATAAATGGTCCTTAATAGTGTTTTGACAAGAAATCTAATGAATGTTGGATATGAGAAGTTTAATTCTTCTAAAACATAATGTGTGTGATAGCGTTTGTTCCATTCGTTAATGAGCGACATGCATTTTCTACTTCGATAACTTCTATGTGTATACGCATGTAATCTTGGATTTGATTCATCTAGTTGTTACATTTTTTATGAAACATCATGAAAAAAAAACAAATTACTAGTAATTTCATGGTATATGTACATGGTCAAGACAAGATATCTAATTGATCAAATCCGATAAAATTTATGACCGGTTGTTATAGTTAAAAGAGTCGCATGTTGGATTCGAGAAGCTAAATTCTTATCAAAGCGTATGTTACATTTTCAACTTTAACTACTTCTATGTGTGTACACATGTAATCTTGATTTTGATTAATCTAATTGTTACATGTTTATGAAACTTTGTAAAAAAAACTCATATTTGATAGTGGTAAACATCACATATGGCAAAATATCTAGAGAAGTTATGTTATGTGTCCTATGAAATCACATAACTACAATAGTTTTTTGTAATGTTAACATCACACATGACAATATATGTAGAATCGCTAACCAACGAGTAAATACTTTTGTTAATTCATTAGAAGTTTAGAACTATAGTGTATATATCCATCGTGAACACAATAAATTTAAATATGTGTGTACCTGTATAAATGTCATCTCGTTTTGATTTCTTGTTCAAGAAAAGACATGAGAGATAATGTGCTTTCAATGTTGACTTCTAGAACGTTGGTGGGAATGAAGCTTGGTCCGAGACCACTTCTAATTCAATCAAAATGGTTTCGAACCAGGGATCATTCTCATAAACCATTCATGAAAGAGTGTGTGTGCTCAATGTTTTGATAGGAATGCCCCCTTAAATAAGTTGTTGAAAGGCAAGAACAGAATTGGACCACTTTAATGACATGTAAGATTCAACTCCCTTTCCTAAGCATGTTTTTCACACACACATTTGGGATATTGTAAGTTTTTTAAGAGCTCAAAATACATGTTTAGTGAAAATAAAAAATGGTGTTAATAATTATCTATGTACATTTTTGGTAATCTTTTTAAACAATATCAAATTCACTATCCTTTTAACAAATATACAGTGATATTTTAAATGTGTGTGTGTGTGGGGGGGGGGGGGGGGGGGGGGGGCATAAAGCTAAATTATCACATTATCACACTCTAAAGTCAAAAGAAGGATAACATGTTGGAAAATATATTTCTGGGTCGGTGATGATCTAATCAATTGAATAAAATCTTCAATTGTATTAACACACTTTTCAAAAGTAGTATTAAATTTATCCCTTTATTTGTGTGGGGTTAAACAAAATCTACTAAAGAATGATTCAACTATTATAAGTGAAATAAAATTGATTAGTAGTAGATATAAAGGGAGGTTTATCTTGAGTAGTGTAATTTTGTAATTATGTAATTATGTAATTTGTTGTTTTGGTTAGGCTGGGGGGTGTGGTTTAAAGCCCTTAGGGGCTTTATAGTGTCACGTCAGAGCCACGTATGCACCATGTAAGTGAGAGGCTTTATCGTTAACTTGCACGGCATGGTTTAAAGCCCCCTATTAAGCAAAAATAAATAAAAAAATATTATTGGTTGAAAAGAGGTGGGTCCCTCAATTTTGCTCGCTAACGTGCTGGCGGAAGGGCCATACCCCCCTCTTAATTGTGGCGGTGTGGACGATGTCACCCCGGGGTGCTATAGTGGCTGAGGTGACGGGGTGGCGTTAAGCCACACTCCCTGACCTTAGGGTCGTCACGTTTTGTGCGTTGGTTTGGTTCTATTGAAGTTTACGTTTGTATTTTACATTTTCGCTATGTATGTATATACGTATATTTATATGTGTGTGTGGATTAATAAAATAAAACAATTTAGAGAGGATTGAAAGTTTATTGAAACCACCATCAGTAGTGGGTAAAAGATACAAGACAACCAACAAACTTACTGTAATTCCAAGACATAATATAACTTAAAGCAATAACATGAAAATAACAATACTTTCCCTTTAAAAATGGAAAATCATACAAATGATCATTTAAATTTTTTAATGTGTTTGAAGATATTTTTTTCTACTAAAAGCTATGGTGTGTAACTTCATGTAATATTAGCTTTTAGCAAATAAGAAAACAACATATCATACACTGAAAAAATGTAAAAAGATTAAAAAGTGAAAACAACTTAAAAGGTCGATTTAACATGCGGTAAAAGGGTTTAACATGTGTAACCCGTTTATAACACACATAACATGTCTACATGACCACGTTAAATGGCTCAAGAGGTCACAAGATGAGTTTGTAACCTTTTTTTCATCTTTAACGCCTCCTCCTCACCACCTTCAATGAATCAAAGGGTAAACAACCGATTCTAGTTAAATTGTATCTCCATCGATCCACATGGCCATTTTCGACCACCTACTGATCATCTATATCTGCACGACCATCATCTAATTTGACATTTTAGACCATGATCACATGTTGCAATGTCACTAAAAGCATTCACAATTTGGATTGGTATTTCAGATATCTGGGTATTTTTTTCTATCGAAATCTTATTTTTTATTTGATTTTTGGGTTTTCTAGTTGTACGCCTTTTTTCTCGATTTTTCTTGTAGATGTTGGACATCAATGTTCTTTAGTTTATGAGGTTGGGAATAGCTAACAAGATGAAAACTCGAGTGTGACAATGAACAAATATACAACAACAACTACAACCATACCCAGTAAATCCCACAAATAGCAAAGCTACTTATAGGGTCTGGGGAGGGTGGTATGTAGACAGACCTTGCCTCTATCCCTAGGGATAGAGAGGCTGCTTCCAGAGAGACACTCGGCTCTAAAACGAACAACATACCAACACACCAAGTCAAAGAATATAGAAACAAGAAGTCACCCATACCAAGAAAGCGATCAGAGTGACACAATATAATGTAAATCATGTATAATTGCATAAAACATCATTTGGGCATAAACACAAGAAGGCAATCACCGGAAAAGTCACTTAAAGAATAAGAAAGACATACGTCCCTAAAATACACCTAAGACCTTACTGCAATGTCCTCTAGAAGTCCTTAACCCTAATCCTACGCCTCCATGAAGTCCTATCTTGGACCATGTCCTCAGAAAGATGCATCTCTAGTAAATCATACATAATCTGCTCATCCCATGTTAGTTTGGGTTTGTCTCTTCCTCTCCCCCCCCCCCCCCAGTAAGAGTTTCTTTCCACTACTCTAACTGGTGTCGTAGTTTTCCTCCGTTTCACATGCCCAAACCATCTCAATCTCCCCTCCTTAATCTTATCCGATATACTCGCCACTCCTAATCTTTCCCTAAAAACCTCATTTCTTATCCGATCTAACCTCGTGTGTCCACACATCCACCTCAGCATCCTCATCTCTGCTACCTCCATCTTGCACGCTTGTGTCTTCTTGATAGCCTAACATTCTGTTCCATATAGCATAGCGGGCCTAACTACTATTATATTACAGGGATGTTTATATATTTGCTTACCGGTAGAAATCAAAGAATAGAGAAATTTTAAGAGAATGTTTGTATTGATTGTTATGGATGATTAGGTTTACAAGGAAGGTATTAATATAGAAGCCATAAGTGTCACACCCCAACCGATGGCGGAAACATCGGGGCATGGCACTGAGCGAAACAGATTGTCCAGAAGTTTCCATAACAATTATCATTACCAATCAATTTAAAGTAACATGTCCCATATCATGTCTCAAAAGGTAAACAAATTATTACAGACAAAATCTAGGCAAATAGTTCTATTCCGACAACTCAGATTTCTTTCAAATAGAGCAATTGTTTATCTGCTTCTAGAGACTCTTGATTTCATTTGTACAGACAACTATTTGTTGGCCTCTAGAGCCTTATTCTAGCCTCGATTTCCTAGCAGATAAGCATCCTAAGAACCTGTCACATACGTTAAAATAAAAGTCAATACACATAGTGTAAAGGTGAGCATACAAGTTTGATAATAGCATATAGAGTTCGAATTCGTTTACGCATAACCAGCACGTACTGTAACACCCCAAAAAAGGGTTTGGTAATCAAACCACGTTAATATTACTGACGGGTAAAATACCGTTAGTGGTGAAAAATTACCCGGTAAATTTTAGGATTTAAATAATTAATCCTAATAATAAATAAAAAGTGAATAAAAGATTTTAAGAAATAAAATGATAGAAGGCCCGAGTTAACGGGACCTAAAATAAACTTGGTCATAAATATTCCCGAACCCGCTAAGCTAATTAGGAATGTTTAACCTAGTTAATAAGTGGGGAATATTGTTAGAAATAAGTAGGTTGTGCCCTACTTAATTAACTAACCAAATTAGAGGGGCCAATGTTGTTAAAAATGAAACTTATATTATTAGTTTTATTTAAAAACAAAACCAAACATCTCAATTGAGATGTCTGGTCGAACAAGAACACAGGGGGCGACACAGGCTCCCCACCAAACCCTAGTGCATGTCAAACTTGATCAAATTGAGGGTTCAAATCAGCTCCAAATCGATTTTCAAGCACAAATTCATGAACACCTAGTTGAAAGGATCACAAGGTATGTAAAATTGTGATGTTTTGAGCCATCTTAAATTCTAGGTTATTTGTAAGAAACTGAAATTGAGCTTGATTATGTCATGCATGGATGAATCTTGAAGTAATATGATGTCTAGGAGTAAACCCTAGTCAATAACATGTTGGATTATTGGATAATCTATGAAATTCATAATGATCCATTGATAAGTTAAGTGGGTTTATTGACAATATGATGAACACTCGGATTAGAGTGTTAAATTGATGAAAATTGATTGTTATAATATAAGTTCTTGATGTAATTCATGAACACTAGACTTAGAGGTTTGATTGTTATGTAAATCTTGGTGAAAATAACTAATTATAAACTAGTTAGTAAATATGTGAAATTATGCACATTAGGTGTTTGTTAAAATGCCTAAATGAGAACTAAAGTATTGAAATTTAGAGTGAAAACGCGTATTCGAATGATATGGCAATTACGCGTGATATGAAGTGATAAGAGTTCTAAACACTATGTTGATTTAGACTTAATGTTGTAAACCATGCGATTGAAAGTAGTTAACTTTAGATAAGTTAAGTTAACTAATCATGAAGTCGAATAGTAGCTTCGGCATAGGAAATAAGTGAGGCGGAATAGTCGTGATTTTTATGACTAATATAACCGCCTTGTAAATGATTGACAATAGTTTGACGCGTAACAAGCTAGATGAAAACTTGGAGGAAGGAGCGGGTCAAACGGAGCAAGTACGGAAAGAAAAGCGTGGCGTGGATGCGAGGTAAGTGTAATTTACACACTTATGTAGAATACCCGTTTATTCGATACGTTGTAAATGGGATAACGATAATATTGAAATATGGATTTTTGTTAAGATTACCTTGAGGTGTAATCTAATGATGAGGAAAAATGGTGAAAATGGAAATTTGTCAAGAGTCGACTAATGTAATTAAGGTTAAAAGCGTGCCCATGGCGTAAGTCGAAATGGGTTGAATTTGTAAGAAAAGAGTTTAAGAGATAAAGGATTTGGTAATACAATCCGGGATGGGATGGAGGTATGAATTGGACATCAAAAACCATGTTTTTGATTTAAATAGATAACGTTGTGTATATAGTCCAAATGGGTCAAATGGTGGTGATAACACCATTTGACATTATCGACTAATGTGGTTGTCAAGTCTTGTGTTAACAGGAGCGATTAGCGATCCGGACAATTGCGTCGCCATAGAATAGGTGATAATAAAAGCGAGGTATAATCGGGTCTATTTGTTGACCCGAGCCAGGTACATATCAATAAGATTATAGTTTAAATGCGCGATGTTGATTATTTTTGTAGTGAAAGTCCTTCGTCGTAAACGAGGGACTAATGTTGATAAATATGCCCTTGCTGGGTAAATCAGGCAAACGACCTTTAAGGGTGGTTTGGGAATCACGTATTATAATCAGGTAATCCTTAGATAAGCATCAAGGTTATAGGCATTAACCTTTGTGGGTCAAATGCCTAAGAATGGGTCTTTTCGTAAAATGACAAACCGAGATGTAAAATGTGACATAAATAGTTTACTACATCAAATTCACCACAAATATAATTGTGGTGGAAGACCATTTGAGAAACTAATGTGAAAATTTTGGTGCTAAAAGTAAATGAGCGAGATTTATGCCTAAAAGGACATAAATACCCTTAACGGGTCAAAATAAGATTTTAAGTAAAAGCGAGTCAATAATGCGTAGAAATCCGTAATTGGAACCTAATATGATAGGTAATATTGGAATTAAAGGGTTCATGAGAAATGTGTGTCAAACAAATATGTTTGTTTGGATAAAATGCATAAACGGGTTAAAATTCAGAAAAAGGGGAACGAGTCGAAGGCTTAGAAGTCTCAAAATTTATTATGTCGGATGTTGGATTTTCACTCCATATGATGGAGAATTAAATTACGGACGCGTAGGAAAAAGAATCGGGTAAAACGGATTAAAAATGAGAGAGTTATGCTCGTTTCCGTGAAATCGAGTCATGCTGGGAATGTACAGCAACAGTTGAAGGCAACAGTCTGTGAAAACAAGGGCTAGGCGTGACGCCTAGGCCCTTGGCGTCACGCGACGCCCCTAACTCCGGAAAATTTTTAAATTTTGTCCTTTTAACCCCTGTACTTGTTTGAACTTAATATTTGACTATCAAAACTAACTTTAAGTTGGTTTTGATCATAGGTGATCGCCGAGAGTGCCCGGATGAAGATCAAGCTCGATGAGTAACCGAACACGATAAAATACAAGCTTTCGCGCGGCGTTTCATCGTATCTTTAAAACGACGAATCCAATTACATTAAGTTGCATTTTTTTGAAATGTTGTTAACACGTGGAAATGTTAGTATGAAAAGTTTTTGTAAAGTCACATTTTAGCATTTAAATGTGTATTTTATTAATAAAATCTTGATTTATTAAGCCGGGTGTTACACGTACACATATTGAAATGAGGCATGTTAGTTATCGACATAGATCCATCGATACCAATGACTGCGGGTTGACTGCCTGAGGCAGTTCGCAATACATGATTACCACCGTAATCCATGCAAGTAATTGTCCTTAACAACCCCTGCGAACAGGTGCTGAGTCCAAACTATAGTACTATCGTTGCTAAGGCAGGTAGACAGCATTCCATGTGTAAACATAACAAACAAGCATTCATAAGCCACATATAACATGCATTAACGGTTAGCGTTTAAATAGTATTGAGTAGTGTGTTTGTTGTGATTTGAATATTCGTAACGTATTTAACACCCAAAAGTGCGTAAAGCAAAAAGGGATTGAGTATACTCACAGCGATGGATGGATTGAAGGGAGCGCTTAGAGAGTAAGGTTAGCCTGAATAGATTGATAGCATAACGATAAGTGACGCGTAAACGATGCAAAGTATCAATGGCTCGGTCAGCAGTTCGGTCGGATGGTAATCCAATCGGACGGCCAGTTTGTGCGGATGACAATTCGTTCGGATGGTCATCCGGTCGGACGGTAGTCCGGTCGGACGGTAGTCCGGTCGGATGACTATTCGAGTGGATTGGTTCTTCCTATGAGAAGGATGTGTTTGTGTATGATGGCTTGACTTTTGAAGTTTTTGTTGTAGCATTTTGAAAACATTGAAGTATCTCTACCTTTCAGGTCGGTCGGTCGGTCGGACAACTGTCCGATCGGACGGCAACCCGTTCGGTTGGACACTTCAGTGAGAACAAATTCACAGCAGGGTGTCACTCGCTCGGATGGTCGTCCGATCGGGTGGCATCCTTTGTGCATTGAACATGTTGAAAATTGTTAAGTGTTAAAGTCCAAGTATCTCATGATCCTGTAACACCCCAAAAACGGGTTTGATAATCAAACCACGTAAATATTAAAGAGCGGGTAAAATACCGTTGGCGGTAAAGATTTAACCCGGAAAATTTTAGAATTCAAACAAGTAAGCTTAATAATAAATAAAAGGGAACAAACGCATTGAGAAGATAAAGTTTATAAGGAGCCTGAGTTAACGGGACTTAAAATAACACGGGTCATGACTCCCTGAATCCGCTAAGTTAACTAGGAATAATTAACCTAGTAAGTGATGTGCAAATGAGTAATAAAACATGGAGTTCTTGTCCATAATAGTTAAAACTAAACTTGAGGGGTCAAAATTGTTAAAAAGGAAACCAAGTTTTATTTAATAAAATTAAAAACACAACACACAGTGTGTGTGTGTGTGTCGATCTCCAGGCGACCAAACAAGGGGAAACCCTAGTTCTTCCTTAAATCACCAAATTGGAAGGGAAATCGGAGCTTAAATTCATGAATAAACGCGTATAAACGATCACCAAGTCATGGAGATCACAAGGTATGTCAAATTTTGTAAGTTGATGATATCTTGAATTTTAGGATGAACACCCATAATCGAAATTCGGAAAAAATGTTGCATGCATGAATGTTATTCTGTTGAATTAGTGTCTAGAAAACAAACCCTAGTCGAAAACTTGCTGAATTGATGTTAAAGATCAGGGATTTGATGACTAACCTTATGTGTGTTAAGAGGGTTTTATGGAAAAATTGATGCATTCATTAAGGTAGATGAAATTGGCCATGTCTTGTTGTTCTTGTGGTGTCTAGCTACTTGAAATAGTGAATGCATGATTAGATTTGAAGTTGATGTTAGTACTTGTTAATTTTGCTAGAATTTAAAGGTTTAGAACACTTAAATGGGCTGGAGAAATTTGATGTTTCGTGTTGCACACAAGGTGCTTGATAAAATGCTTGAACAAGAAAATATAACAAAGCTGATTGGAATTAAAAATTATTGGGCTGCAGTTTCAAAAAAATCATATAAAATCACTGGAACGACCGGTGAGGTTGAGCCTTATATGCTCAGAAAGCTATTAAAACATACTACGTTTTATGTTTGAACATGTTTGTTAAATTCTGATGTTAAAAGGGTCAAAACAGTGTCCGAAGTCGGCTGAACTGTTTTGACAGCAAGCTGATTGGAAGCATTTTGACTTCTGAGCTGATTTTGCGAAAATCATAATTAATTCTACGAAGCTCAGATTGAGCTGATTCTTTTTGGGTTGGAAAGATATTTTAATATTCTACATTTCATATTTGATCACGAATGGCTAAATAAAACCGTAAAGTGGTCAAAAGAGTCGATTCAGCAGCTACATTGTAAAGTTGCTGCACATTGTATTGATAAACTTAATCTAAGAAAATTGTATGCAAGAAAAGGATGAATTGTGAGAAATGTGATAAGGATGGCATTCTAATAAATTAACTTGAGGCAATGTGTCCAACGTGAAAATATAATTTGATTGTAAGACTTGGTAAGAGGTATGTCGTAGTAGCTTTTATTCCATACTTGAATGGTGTGGTGTGTACCATGTATTTGCTTCAAACAAATCTTATGAAATTTGGTGTATTAAAGGCATCTAAAATACATGCAAATGATTTATGCAAGTAATACGTACTTGTTGCCAAACATGTTCTAAGTTAGTGCACAATCACATACACAAGGACAGTTTGACTTACGAAAGTCAAACTGACCTAAAACTAATGTCTTGATAAATGAGTATGTGTGAATCCATGAGATGTTGTGGTCATTTTATATAATGACTAATCTAACAAATCTTGTGGGTATTGTGTTAAGTTTGATCTCGTCAAGCTAAGTGGGAGCTGGCAAGGAATGGATCAAACGGGTCAAGTGCGCAAGGAAAGCTCGAACGGACGCAAACTGTAAGTAAAGCTTACACCTTTTGTAGGATACGTAATTATTTTTATGAACTATAAAATACGATAAAAGTATTAATCGAAATGTGGTTTCCGACGCGATATGATACGTGTCGGAATAACTATAAACGATAAAAATCATGGCTAATGGTAAAAGGGGCAATTGGTGATATAGTCATGAAATAAATGAGATTTAGTTAGTTTCGTTAAGGCTACCTTATAACGTAACTAATAAGAGAAATAACGTGGTAAAATCCGAAATGGGACGGATGCGTGAAATTTAAATTAAGATATCAAGTTTTTATAAACATCGATGTTTGGTCGTTTAGACCAAACGGGTCAAATGGTAATGATAACACCATTTGACCAAAAAAAAAATCGACTAATGTATGGTTGGCAAGTCATTTGTTCATAGGAGCAAATCGCGAATTGGATAATTGCGTTGTCATAAGTTTTAAACGGGTCTATGCGTCGACTCGAGCCAGGTACGTGACTAAACACCTTGTTGTTATTAATCGTTAATACGTAAATTTTACGTATTAATGATATACGAAAGTTCGAGATGTAATAGTGTTTGATTTGTCTATAATAAGGATTTATAATAGACGAATCAACGGGTTGTTATTTTGAGTATTGAGTCCTACGCATAGGAATGTGAATTAACTAGATGCTTTTGACATAATTGGTAAAAATGTCTCAGGTTAAATCATATATAAATTTCCATCATGAATGATACATATTGTTGTAAATTTTGCTACGATGTCGTAATAAGTTTAAGGAAAATAAGGTGCAAGTTTCACAAGTGATTCTTGAAAGTCTTGTATCATGTTTTGAGATCTGAAAATGTGAAATAGAACAAACGGGTCAAAACGGCAATACAACAGCATTTTTGCTGCAGATACGCTCTCTGGCGGGCCGCGACAGCTTGGCTGTCTTCTTACGCGGGGCGCGACAGAGTCACCGTAAGCTACGGTGACTGCCGTAGCTTACGGTGCTGAGGAAGTTGTTACGGTGGATCTTCACTGCCTTACGGCAGCCCTTTTATGCCCAGAGGCTACCGTAGCTTACGGTAGCTACCGTAAGCTACGGTAGTGCCCAGTTGTTTTGACAAATTTTTCATATTTGTAGCCTTTCCGAACCGTTTCCGTTTATTGTTTTTTTTTAATTTCGCCAATTCCTAAGGAACCTAATACACCCTTTGCTATTGGGTGGTTTTGTTGATATTTGGCGTAGTGAAATTGTTTATATGTAACATGTAACTATCGTAACTAATGTTTATGGTGGTCGATTATAAAAGGCAAGGAAGATGTCTATTACGCCCAGTGAGGGGCTTATTGATGTGCGTGAAGTGTGTTATGGTTTTAACGTTTATTTTAAGCCCTTTTACACTTTTTTAGCCAAGTTTTAAATTTATAAAACACGATATTTACTAACACTAAACACACATATGGGCAAGTGCACCCATCGTGAGCGTAGTATAGTGTTGGTAAGATACCGAGGTCGTCCAAGGACACAAGAGCTTTTAGTACCGGTTTATCCTCAACGTCTAATCAAATCAAAAAGTTAGAAAAAGGTTTTTAAACTAGAAAAATAAAAACTAACTAAAATGCTGAAAATAAAAATAAAAATAAAACAGATAGACAAGATGAATCACTTGGTTCCGACTCGTGTATAGTGTAACCTTTGATTATTTCCGCACTTTTGCACTTTTTAAGAGATTATCTTAGTTATTGTAGTAGGCCCCTCTTTTGAAGGTGACGTTACCCTCAACCCAGTAGTTTGAGTCAGCAAGGATACAATCCTAAAGGGTCGGATTATTGAAAGATAATTAATTAAGTTATTAATGCAAATTATGGTAGGCCCCTCTTTTGAAGGTGACGTTACCCTCGGCTAAGTAGTCTGAGTCAGCAGGGATACAGTCCTAAATAGCCGGGTTATAGTATTAATAGTAGCTTACATATGAGGGGATCAAAGAGTTTGGACCCCCGCCATCCAATACCGTTAAGTATTGAAGGAGGTCCTACTAAATTTGACCCAGGTCCTTGCAGGATCTATACACTGAACAAGGAAAGACTTTTACCAAACCGTTCCCTTAACCCCCGACCAGGTAGCCAACATACCTCCATATAGACCGTGGAGATATGAATGGTGAAAATCTTTTATTTTATATAGACAGTAAAATAATGCCAAGACACCACGGACAAACGATAAGGAAAAATCACCTTCAACATAAGAAACTAGTTATTAAAGTCATTAATACAAAACCAAGTAAAAAGTGCGAAAAGATTAAAAATAAAAAGTATTACACTAGACACTTTGTCTTCACCAAGTGATGTAAGAGACTTAGGCAAACATGGCCTTGATTGTCAAGAACTCTTACGATCAATCTTGGATCCCGAGACGACTCACACACTCTATGATGGACAATGGATGATGGTGGTGGATGATGGTGTTATGGTGGTGGTGGGTGGTGGGTGAAGTGTGAGAGAGGTGGTGTGCCAAGGGATGGTTTGAGCTTGAGCTAAGCACTCCTATTTATAGGCTGAACAGAAGCTCGGGCACGGCCCCATGTCCACATCCTTCTCTTTCTTCATTTATTGCAGCTTGTCTGTATTAGTTGACCACGCCCCCGTGTCCGCTGAGCACGACCCCGTGTGCAGAAGCATATCTGTACTATGAAGATTTTCCTGGATTCTGCGAATCTTATAGTTGACCACGGCCCCGTGCCCGCTGAGCACGACCCCGTGGTGGGCAATGGAAGCTTCTACCACTTTGTCTTTTCTGCTGACACTTGGGCACGCCCCCGTGCTGGCTGAGCACGGGGCGTGTTCAGTCTTCTGTCTTCTTGTTTTGCTTGGGAAGATGTTGTCATGGGGTCGGGCATGTCACGTTTGTTCCTTTTCTTGTATTTATGTTAGATTTTGCTGTCTTTTTGCTTCTTTTGTTAATTTGAGCTCATTTAATCCTGAAAATACAAAAGGAAGACAAAAGCACACCTTTTCCAACATTAGTACTAAAAAAGGGTTAGTTTTATGCCATAATTGATGTAATTTATATGTTGCATTTTGCACACATCACTTATTATCTGGCTAAATAAAATTGTTTATCTTGTTCGTCCTTGTATTCGAACTTGATTAAACACTTATAGACTACGTGTGACTAACTCATTTCATGTCTATTGAAATGGAGGTATACCTTAGAATGACGGACGATGATCAAGCTCAACAAGAACCGAACACAACCAAATTGCAAGCTTCCGCATTATGTATTGACGTTTTATTAAAGGACGGAATTTCACTTGTTTTGTTGTTAAGATTTTGAATTGTAAAAGTTTTAAGAAACTCGTATTTTTAAATGAAAGTGTAATCCTAACTACACTTTTATGATCGAAAACTATATGAAAATTAGTAAATATTGATAGGGTCTTACAAGTTGGTATCAGAGCCTTGGTTTAAGAGATTCAAGTATGGTGGGAAAACTATGCTTGGACTTAAACTGTATGCTCTTGATAAGGATTGGTGTTCGGTTCGAGGCTTGATCATGGATTCCGGTAAGTAGTATTCTAAATGACAATCTGGTTTAAACTGAGATTGTTATAAATAAAGGTCAGAGACATCGTGTGATAACATGTTTCCCCAAATATACTGCATAGAACGAATAGGTGACAAAGGCCTAACCAAGGACCGGTTTAGACAATTATTCACTTGTTGTGATTAGTATATTTGAAAGTTGAGTATGACAATACAGATTATACTTAATTTGTAATATTACTAATTGTTGTGAATGTTTCAGTAATATGGTGACCACATCAGAGGATGATGGAAATATGATGATCCACCCAACGTGATGGTGGAAAAGTCGGAAGTGTGACATGATAACACACTCATTAAGGACATGAATGAAGAGGTTATTTAGAGTAATGATCAAGTATCAACAAAGGTTCATCAGGGCTAGTATTACCCAGGTGCACATCCTAAGCTATTACATATGTGTTGTACGCTATATGCACATGGGAGTGATAGTGCATAAAGGAAATTTAGGCTTTGGAAACCGCCATAAAATATTCATTTAGGATGGTGATCCTAGAGAAATTAAGTGGGTAATTAGTATCATTCACAATGGTGAATAACCGATGCATAAGTAAAAAAAAGATTCAGACTTAGAAACTGGGGTGGGGATAACCATTCAGATAAAAGTATTTTATAAAAGACACGGTATAGATATGTAACAATCCCATCACAGAATGTGATTGTATATAAGTTTAAGAATGAAAACACCTTAAGATTTGTGAATAAATAAAGGTAAAAACCTAATATTTGCAAAATAATAATAAAAGGGTTTTACCAAATAAAATAAGGGACGTAACCGCAAACTGAAAACTTGCTTACATGAGAGGTAATATATTAATTATAATAAGTTTATGCGTACCATGTGCGGATTACTTACCCTGGCCAGGTATGTGTTAAACACATGATACGATGAGGTTATTATAACTAACATAAGTACTCCTTATGTAACAAGGACTAAGTGAGTGGGAGATGTCGGGAAATGCATTGGGAGAGAGTGAACTTACACTCGAACCCAGAGAATGCAAATATATTAAGAAATGCATTGGGAGGGAGTGAACTTACACTTGAACCCGGAGAATGCATATATGTAAAACAATTAAGGAACGAATTGGGAGGAAGTGTAATTACACTCGAACCCAGAAAATATAATAAGTATGAATGGTTAAGGCAAGTTATAGACTTGGCCAAGCCAACTTAAAAGGAAACATTATATGTGTTGATGAATGATGTGGGTAAATTCCATATGATGATATGGAATAACCAAATGATGTGTGGAGTAACCTTAGTAAAACACCACAGTGAAAAGATATAAGGACTAATGACAAGTGGGACACCAAGTCCTAGTAACAATGAAACTATAAAACGGGTGCTATAGCACCAACCATGTTAATGAGTCGGGATAGTCTTGAAAAGCAAGACAAGCCGCTTGTTAACGAAAGATGCATAAAAATGTGTATATTCATACATATATCAATTAAGTAACATAGTAATTGCCCAAATAATGCGTGATAGAAAAGGGAAAAAACGTATACTAACAAAACAAGAATGTTAGAAACATTAAGATAGAGAACTCGGATAACGGGCCGTAAAGAAGTTTAGTTATGAACCAGGTGACGGTAAGCGAAAAACAAACTAACGTGTAGACGATGTAAGAAGTAGTAGAGTCGGGAGATCAATCCAAAAAGGAAACGGAGATAGCCTTAGACTATGGATAAGGTCCATAGAATTCAAGAAGGAAAAAGAACGAGTTCTAAATCTAAAAAGGGTGCATCGACACCAAAAGTATGCTTTTAGAACGACATTAATAAAAGACGAACCTACGGGACCGTCACGACTTCTGAGACTATAAGAGGTATTAAGGTCCACGGACCAGAATGACCCTCGGGTCACAAATACAAAGACGGTTGTTCTTAGTTCGACCAGGAATCACCCTAGTTCGACCAGTCAACCGACTCAAGACGGTTGTTCTTAGTTAACCCGAAATCGGTGGTCTCGTGAGTAGAATCCAGATCTTGAGCTAGCACAACACTGAGAATGAGTAGAAGTGTCACACCCCGATATTTCCACGTATTACCGGTGGGGAGTAACGTGACGTAGTTGATATCATCATAGTCAAACAACACAATATATAAATGCACAACGGAAGCAAAAGATAAATATATTACAATCCGATATAAAGTAATGTCAAATATTACAACGGAATGTAAGATGGATCCACAGGCGGATCAAATAAAAGAAAACTGTTCAACAGACTTTAGGCATCTAGAACTTGCGAGATTCCCTATTAACGCCCTGAGCTTCCAGCCAATTACGTACAGTACCTGTCACTTAATCTTTTTGGAAAATACGTCAGTTTACACTGGTAAATACAATTAACTGACTCGTTTTGAAAAGAGTTTATGAAAAATTGATTTGGATGCACAAGGCACAAAATATCTTTTATAACTTGGGACAATTATATAAAAATAATCTTGTATACAGATTTACATGTTCGTTATACATTCAGGGCCCGATGTAGAAACCGAGTCAAGATTAACAGACACGCCACAAGTATAGGCCCACAAGAGAGTGAGATACCGTTTCCCTTAAGCAACTGTCAGGTGTACGCCTACACCCCGTGCTTAAGACGTGACCATTCTATTATAATGATGCCGAGGATATCCGGGACATGGTCATTAACCCCTAAAGGCTTTTATTTTAAACAATACAGATTAAAACGGGTTACTTCAATAATTTAACCACAATATGATTAAACATTCAATACCCGACCAAGCGGTATTATTATAATACCGTATCCCAAGCCCGTATAGGGAAAATAAGTTAAGAGTATTTACCTGAGCTTAACATGCAATTTATACTCAGTCGTATATCCTAATCAGCAAGCACAAGTACCTCTACTGGGGCTCTTAATCTGGAACGAAGGTTTTATTAACCTATTAGATTCCTAACGGGTCTTATTTAAGTCGTAACTTAGACCGGTTAGTTTTAAGGAAAAGTTTACGGTTCAAATGCATGATTAAGCGAAGACAGGAATAGAATGTGATTTAGACCCTGACAAGTTTGGAGACTTGTATAATATGGGTAAACTAAACACATTCTGGATTTTGAGGCAAAAATGATAAGGTTTGACCCGTTTTGGTCAATTTATGTAAACTAGTTACATAAGTCGATCCGAACGCGAAAAGTGCGTAACGGGTAACCAAAAGAGTCATGCATAGGTTTCCTAAGTTAATATGCCTTAAATATGTTGTGATATCAGTAGGATACCTTCCATTATGCCCAAAACGAATTTAAAACCAATTTATGCCCCGTAGGGGTATTTTGGTCATTTTAAAGGTTATAAGAGAGATTAAATATTATTCTGAGTTTCAGGTCTGATATAATCAGTAAAAATACCTAATTTAATAAGTTATAACAGTAGGGTATCATATATATGTGAAATTTATTAATTATAACCATACTATGCACCGTAGGGGCATTTTGGTAATTTCACGTAGGCTTAAAAGGTCAAAACTGAAAACCTGAGTTTAAAAATTTTACTTACTGTTAAAATATAAAAATTTACTAAATATATCAGTAGGCGTCAACCCTTATATTTTTAAAATAGTTTTGATACATACTATGCGTTAAAAACGCTTAAAAAGGCTATTTGGAGCCATTTCCGGGTTTTCAAAGGAAAGCTGATGTTTTTATTATTCCAGAAGGATCAAAATATTTTATTTATCATATTAGATCAGTAGAAAAAAATTTGGCATCAAAAGGATTTGTAAAACTCATTTTATAGCCAAAAAGGGCAAAACCGGCAACTACCGAATTATAGCTAGAACCCTATGTTATGCTCAGCCTAAAAATAAATAAAAATCTTCAAAAATCCCAAAATATTATTTTATATCAGCAGGTAAAAAGTTTGGTATCAAAAATTGGGTTTAGATAGGATATGCACTAATTATGCCGTTTAATTAACAAAAAGCTTTCTAATTACGCTATTGAGCATAACTTCTAATCTAGACCTCAAACTGATGTCAAATTTTAAGGAAAAGTTTATAAATCAGTAATAAAGATTATTGTCCTCTCACATTTTCAAAATTCTCATTTTAGGGTCAAAAGGGCATAACGGTCAACATTTAGGCATTTAACGGAAACATGCATGAACTAGGATTTCTATGGAACCAAGTTGTATAACCTCGGAGGGTTATACTAACCTATAATATGGTCCTAATGGAATCCTAAGGCATATCTAAACTAAGCTAAATCGGGTCAGAACTGAAAGTCATAGCAAAAGTCAACGTTTGCGACTTTCGGTTCCGAACCGAGCCTATACTTAGAATTGTCGGGTTGAATCATGCTTAGGCATGTTCAACTAATATTTACCAAGTTATTAAAGTGAGAAAACTGATTTTATGGCTTTTATATTAATAGTTATGTATTTTATTTAAAACTAACCCGTTTGACTTTTATTTGACCCGACAATTTAACTAAGTAAACGTGGTAATTAGGAGGCACCCTTTTGAGGGTTAATCACCTACCTAATTCCGGTCACGTAGCCATGTTCGTTGCGAACCATGGCTCAACCGTTTAAAAGTCAAAGCGTTTATCGATAACGCTTGACTTTTCGGTTTAAAACACTAAATAATTAAACTAAGCATGAAGGGATTACTTACAAGAGTCCAAAGGACTGAAAGAGGTTCTCAAGAAGCTCAAGACCCTCAAAGAATTCAGAGCAATTAGAAAGAATGAATGGTGCAAGCGAAACCCAAAATCAAAGGGGGGTATTTAGAGGATTTTGAGAGCTGTTAAGATCGTTTCTTGATAAAGGTGATCAAATCTGGACCATACACCTCATACCCATGGTTTTATAATACAATGGGCAGCCCCTAGAATGATTTATGTGAGTGTTGAAACCAGTTTGAACAAAAACCAGCAAGAAACAGGCTGTCTGCAACTGTTTTCAGATGCTGCACAGCCCACACGCCCTGCGTAAGGGTCTGTGTGACCTTACGCGCCCCGCCTCACAGCCCAGACCAGCAAAACAGTTTCAAATAATGACAGAAATGGTCCCTGTGAGCTCATAAGGTAATTTTAGGCATGATTAAGGCCCGTTAACCTTATTTTAAGGCTCTACTAAGATGCCTAAACATAGGGGACATGAAACATGCTCAAAAACATGTCGGATGTCGGTTCGTTTGGCCGTACGGCCACGTTGTTCGTTTAATTACGACGAAACACGAACGGACGCGAAAAACGATCCAAATTACACGACGAGTGGAATTTTATCATGCCACACACTAAAATAAAATAGTTTAGTGCTTACATAAATTTTTGGATGTCCGGATATATCCAGAATGTAAGATATGCGCGGAAATACAAACTTGTGCACTTTTTGACACTTTTAGTCCCTGCATGACGTAAACGTTTATTTTTGCGCACCAAACACCTCTAAGCCTATCTCTAAGCTATATAAAGAATAAATGGGGTATGTTTAACTCATGGTCATATTCCGGAAGGTCCGATACCCTACGAATTGACATACTTTTGCAGTTTGACGCAATTAGTCCTTTAATTGCGCAAAGTAGCGCGAAATTTCATTTAATGATATCCAAGCCTTCCATTGCCCATAATGGGCTTTCCCAAGTATATACTAAAATATTACTACGCTCCCGTTCCCTTAAAAGGTCACCGAAAGGCGTAGATTCCGCTTTAGGCCCCTATATTGCGCAAACTTGCGCATCTCATCATTTATTAGCATTGAAGCCTCATCTAATCCATATTAGGCATTCTTGAAAGTATTATTGAACCTCGCGATGCTTCGGGTTCGTTAAAAGGTCATTCAGAGGTATAATTAAACATATTGACACTTTTAGTCCCTCTAAGTTGCAAAGTTGCGCGTAACTTTACTTATAGGCATAAAAACCTTAGACGGCCATTATTTGGCATTCCTGAGAGTATAATAAAATATCATGAAGCTCCCGGTTTGTTAAAAGGTTGCTCAGAGGTAAGAATTAACATGTTGACACTTTTAACCCTTCATTGCGCAACTTTCAATTAATTACGCAAACGGCTACACTCGATCAACAAGTGGCTCATTTGTGAATATAATATCTGAGAGGTTATTTAGAAACTTATTTTCGGTATGCTAACACTTCCAGTCCTTTCATAATCAAAGTTTTCGATTTTTTGAAAAATTAGTCCCTTAAATTCAATGTTTGACTTCATTAGGGTTTATTACACGTGTCAATACTTCATTGGACGTGATTTTACGAGGTCTTACATCCTCACCCCCTTAAAAGAAATCTCGACCTCTAGATTTGCTTAAGTAATGGAAGTACTCTCTGTCGGACAGTGGATTTAACTTCCACAGCCTATTTGGGCCTCTAGAGGCATCCTAAATGACCTTTATAATATGTTCATGTTTTCTTCCTTAGATTCTAATCCTGACGATCCTTAATCGATACGGGTTTCTTATCATATCATAGATACGCATATCATTATGTGATAATGCTTCTCAACTTATTGGTGAAATACATACTTAAATCATTAGTGTGGGTCACATTGCGAGTTCCACCACGTTCCATAAATAGATTTTAGTTTATAAGCTATTGACCTTTGATGTATTCGATTTCCTTGAATGATCCTATATATAGTCAGAGCTTAACTAGCCTGTTGTATAGAAATTTCAGTACACCCTTCTTAGAGCGATACTTTCAATTGAACACTATTCCTTATTAAGGACTTGAGAGGGTTGCGACATTTATCAATCCTTGATTTTCCGCCGACTACTAGCGACTTTCAGATGGTTATGGATTTGTATGATCTTATTCGTTGTTTCCAAGGCAACTTTCAAATCCTGATAATTGAACTTACCAATCTTCTGTCTAACAATAAATGTTTAACATTCTATCTATACAAGGTCTCCAAGGAGCAGCTTCATACTTACATAACAACTATATAGAAAAGCTTATTTTAAGGTGAGATGGTTATTCCAATCAATGCTTAAAACTAATCTCAAGGAATAGCTAATCCTCACAGCTAGTCGAACAAATCGACGATCCTGGGCAGCTGATGGCGATTCTTAATTGTTGCCTAAATAGGGTTGCGGTAATCAATGCATAAGCAAAATGAACCGTCTTTCTTAATTAACAATACTGGATTCTCAGAATATTGAGTTAGGCTTTATGAACCTATATTTTAAAACTTACTTAATCAAGGTTTCGATTATTCCATAATCAACATGGAGTTTTTACAATACTCCAGCCCAAAGCGGGATGTTAATCTTAACTCTACCTGCCTCAGGAGGTAAACAGGGTAAACTTGGAGAAGATAATCAAGATACAAGGAGGTTACAGAGATTTTTCCAAATCTCAGGCTCCAGTTCATTTATCCTTGCCTGTGTCAGATAAGTGGCACATTTACGTTACGAGTCCACAGCTTTCTTAATCAGAGACACTTACTTGGACAATTCCATTCTGGATATCTTCTTTGAATACCATTAACTGACTTTAATGCCTTATGACCATTGGAATATCCTTGTGGTTCCATGCATTAAACCTCCATACTGATCAGGCATGGAAGCAATCTATGGAACATATTAAGATACACCAATCCTCATATGGCGCTTTTGTCATACCATTTGGTATTCATAATCAATAGAGATCAAAGAGATATTAATTTATATGATGATGTACTTTATCTGGAGAGAGGGTACATTAGGACTTTACGATTGAAGATTTCTGACAGGAGTAAAAGAAGTGGAATCCATGATTTTCATTTGTAAGTTTTACCTTACACTTAATCTCTGAGGTTCTAATGGAAGGCTTTAAAAGTTTGTTATGCTTACCATCTATGAAGGATATATTAGCATCCTATTCAAAATAGAACTCTTGGCATTTATTCTACTTCGTATTTTATTCTTAGGGTTCTAACAGGCAGATTTAATAACTTACGAAATTTATTATCCACAATCAACTTATCTGTGCTCGAATAAAACACCCTTGCATAAACATTATTGATAAGGACGTACCGGTTATAACATTGTCATCTTGCATGGCCTCTTCTGCCCCTATCTGAAAGACCTTAGCGTTGGTCTCATTAACTTTTTCAAGCTTCTTTGCATATTTTGGGCAATTTGATTTGATATGCCCCTTCTCGTTACAGTTGTAACAAGTCGCATCTCCTATCTTCTTGCATTCTAATGTTTTATGCTCACCAGATTTGCAGATCCCACAAGCCCTAGGCCGTGATTGGGATTTTGATTCGAACCTGCACTTCCCATAATGGCGCTTCTTGCAGGTCTTGCATACAGGTTTCTCGTTGGGCTTTTGTTTACCCTTTTTCTTAGAACTCTGGGAGTTATCTTCCTTCCGTTTCATTTTTAGCTCATCCTTTGCATTTGAGGCATGAACAAGATCCTCCTTATGAGTAAGGAAATGTGGTCCTAGATAAAATTTGGAGCAAGTAGCATGGGGCTCCTTGAACTTTTTCACGGCCTTCTTCACAGCTTTTCCAACAGCCGCGTCTATCATAATTTGCAGAACATCCTTGGAAATTCTAAGTTTCACAATTGTGGCATCATTAGCATGTGTCGCATTATCCATAACGCGATCAACGGCTGTCTTATCCGAGTTTGTCATACTCGATATTTGGTTCCTAACACCAAATAAAACAATTATTTAGTTGCAATCCAACAGCCGCTATTCATCATCCTGGTGACCTAATATATACTTACCATGGTATCATTAAACCATACAGGCTAATATAGTACGAGCATTCTCAATGAATGTCATGTAGATATGTGTATATATCAATGATACTTAGCCTAGGCAATAAAAGACCATTAATGGCAATTAAGGTTTGGACCTAGTCCATCACCTTTTTGACAGGGGATCAAATGTCACATCTGTCCTGATCATATTGATGATTTTGGATAGCTTGAAAGCTAGACATTAGGATATCGGACAAGAGTGTTTCCTAATGGATATAAAGCATCCATCTAAGGTTGTTGAAGTATTTTCTAATGTATCATCGGCCAATTCTACCTCACGTCATAAGCCTAAGGTCCTAATAGGCGGATACGACGGCTTACAACAATTATTGTCCATAATAGACTTTTCTGCGCCAGAATCAAATGAATTCCATATAAGCATCATTGGTAAGGAAAGGTACCTTTTTATCATGTCATCTTCCTATACTGCCTCCTGGGTGTTCATCTGGAAGACTCACGCGTTCGCTTTCTTGGCCTCTTCAGGCTTCTTCTGATTCCTAGGGCAGTTAGTCTTGATATGCCCCTTCTCGTTGCAACCATAACAGGTTGCATCTTTCAACTTCTTGCAATCCAAGGTTTTATGTTCCTTAGACTTGCAGATTCCACAGGGTAGAGGCTGAGATTCAAATCTGCATTTCCCGATGTGGTATTTCTTACAGGTTTTGCACCTGGTCTTTTCACCCGACTGCTGGTTGCCTTTCTTAGACCCGAAACTCTTCTGATGATTAGAGTTCCCCTTTTTCTTCTTAACGGAGTGATAAGAATTCTCATCGCTTTCCTTCATCAGAAGCTTTGGCAGCCTTGTTTCTGACTACATCGAGTGTGAGAGATAGCGACAGGTCTGCCGCTGACCTGAATGTAGTAGGTCTCGATGCTTTCACGCTTGCCTTGATTTCTGGGGCTAGACCTCCAATAAAGCGAGCTATAAGCTTTGGTTCCGGTGTGATCAAGTACGGAACCAATCGAGACATGGTATTGAAACTTGTAAGATATGTCTGACAATCTAAGTTCTTCATGACCAATGACAAGAAATCAGTCTCGATTTTCTCAACTTCGTGTTGAGGACAATAATTTTCTTTGATAAGAGCAGCAAACTGATCCCATGTCAGATTATATAACGAGATTTTCCCAGTAGCTTGGATTAGTGACCTCCACCAAGCTAGAGCTTCTCCCTTAAAAGATTGTGAGGCAAACTTCACAATGTCTTGCTCTGCACATCCACTAATATCAACAACGGTGTCCATCTCATCGAGCCACGTCATGCAGTCGATGGCCCCTTTTTCTCCCGTGAAGTCTCTGGGCTTGTAGGAGACAAAATATTTATACGAACAGGTTTTAACATGTGGCTCTTGATTAAGCACCATATGTCTAGACGGAACACTCCTCTGATTTGACGAGTGATGAACATCGTCCTCCTTTGACTCGTGTGACTTAGAAGGGGGCTTACTAGGAGCCACAGATAGAGTCTTAGAGTGTGTATTACTTGATTCATCATATTGTCTGTCAAGAGCTCGAGTAATAGCATTATCTATTAATGCCTGTAGTTCCGCATCAGTTTTATTAACTCTGGTAGCATCATTATTCTCCCTCGGGTGGCTGTTAACCTCCTCTGATGCAGCCATGTAGCTTGATTGCTACATAAATATTAGCAATGATTTATTCAGAGGTTATTATGGAATCATCATTTTTGACGATTTATCAACCATGGTAATATAAACCATATTGGTTAATTTGTTAGTTATATTAGTATTTTCATTATAATTTATCCTAGTATATAAAACATTAAGGATATTAAAGTGGCGCAAAAGGCCTAGTCACAAGGACAACTTTAAATTTATAATCCATGATTTCAGAGAATCGAGGCATTAAGGTTTGAACATATTTCATTACCTTTTCTTGACAGAGAGTCAAAGACTACAACTGTCTTTTGTCTTTTAGGACAGTAGATATAGCCCGCAGGCGTTTCATCACTAATGGATGTTCGTAAAAAAATGATCATCTTAATTTGATGATTTAAGCCATGATTTCTAAATCACTAGGCTAGATAAGGGGTTGGAAATTCCCATTATAAAGATGACAAGTGTGATTTTTATCGCATCACTGTTGTCAGGAGTGTTAACATGTTTTTAGATGTTAACAAGGATCTGAATCTCTTTTAAACAGATTTTACCATCTTAGCTAGGTCCTTAATGACATACAAGCTAGGTTATCCCCCTTAAGATTCTCTTCATTATATATATTGGCAGATCAATTACGAAAAGGAATCATATTTTGATTTATTTCATATGTTATATTCATATAAAATGATAAAATGGAATTTAGATAAAATATTCAAATGATTTTAAAAGGAGTATATAATTGCCCTAAACGGGACTTGAAAGGAATGACGTTGTCCACGAAGGGACTAAAAGATAAATTTGTCCTTATAAGGACTACTAAGGAAACAAATTTCAGCAAAAGGAGTTTTCTTCTTTACTTTACTTCTGAATGCTTTCTCCCTGGTTGCACGTTGTACCCTAGTCGCGGTACGAAGCTCGGAAATTTAAGGCTCCGGATGTGGAGAATTTCCATTACGGTTTCTTTGATTGGAGACATAATCCAAATATATAAATTCGGAAGCAATAGTTTTCAGATTAGGGTTGAGAGTATTCCTATGTTAAGTCTAGACTCAGAAGGTCTAAGGAATGTGCTACTGTGTCATTGAGATTAAACACAAAAGGCTAGTGTTTAAATCACTCAATGTTGGCTCTGATACCAACCTGTCACACCCCGATATTTCCACGTATTACTGGTGGGCCCGGTGGGGAGTAACGTGACGTAGTTGATATCATCATAGTCAAACAACACAATATATAAATGCACAGCGGAAGCAAAAGATAAATATATTACAATCCGATATAAAGTAATGTCAAATATTACAACGGAATGTAAGATGGATCCACAGGCGGATCAAATAAAAGAAAACTGTTCAACAGACTTTAGGCATCTAGAACTTGCGAGATTCCCTATTAACGCCCTGAGCTTCCAGCCAATTACGTACAGTACCTGTCACTTAATCTTTTTGGAAAATACGTCAGTTTACACTGGTAAATACAATTAACTGACTCGTTTTGAAAAGAGTTTATGAAAAATTGATTTGGATGCACAAGGCACAAAATATCTTTTATAACTTGGGACAATTATATAAAAATAATCTTGTATACAGATTTACATGTTCGTTATACATTCAGGGCCCGATGTAGAAACCGAGTCAAGATTAACAGACACGCCACAAGTATAGGCCCACAAGAGAGTGAGATACCGTTTCCCTTAAGCAACTGTCAGGTGTACGCCTACACCCCGTGCTTAAGACGTGACCATTCTATTATAATGATGCCGAGGATATCCGGGACATGGTTATTAACCCCTAAAGGCTTTTATTTTAAACAATACAGATTAAAACGGGTTACTTCAATAATTTAACCACAATATGATTAAACATTCAATACCCGACCAAGCGGTATTATTATAATACCGTATCCCAAGCCCGTATAGGGAAAATAAGTTAAGAGTATTTACCTGAGCTTAACATGCAATTTATACTCAGTCGTATATCCTAATCAGCAAGCACAAGTACCTCTACTGGGGCTCTTAATCTGGAACGAATGTTTTATTAACCTATTAGATTCCTAACGGGTCTTATTTAAGTCGTAACTTAGACCGGTTAGTTTTAAGGAAAGGTTTACGGTTCAAATGCATGATTAAGCGAAGACAGGAATAGAATGTGATTTAGAACCTGACAAGTTTGGAGACTTGTATAATATGGGTAAACTAAACACATTCTGGATTTTGAGGCAAAAATGATAAGGTTTGACCCGTTTTGGTCAATTTATGTAAACTAGTTACATAAGCCGATCCGAACGCGAAAAGTGCGTAACGGGTAACCAAAAGAGTCATGCATAGGTTTCCTAAGTTAATATGCCTTAAATATGTTGTGATATCAGTAGGATACCTTCCATTATGCCCAAAACGAATTTAAAACCAATTTATGCCCCGTAGGGGTATTTTGGTCATTTTAAAGGTTATAAGAGAGATTAAATATTATTCTGAGTTTCAGGTCTGATATAATCAGTAAAAATACCTAATTTAATAAGTTATAACAGTAGGGTATCATATATATGTGAAATTTATTAATTATAACCATACTATGCACCGTAGGGGCATTTTGGTAATTTCACATAGGCTTAAAAGGTCAAAACTGAAAACCTGAGTTTAAAACTTTTCCTTACTGTTAAAATATAAAAATTTAATGAATATATCAGTAGGCGTCAACCCTTATATTTTTAAAATAGTTTTGATACATACTATGCGTTAAAAACACTTAAAAAGGCGATTTGGAGCCATTTCCGGGTTTTCAAAGGAAAGCTGATGTTTTTATTATTCTAGAAGGATCAAAATATTTTATTTATCATATTAGATCAGTAGAAAAAAATTTGGCATCAAAAGGATTTGTAAAAGTCATTTTATAGCCAAAAAGGGCAAAACCGGCAACTACCGAATTATAGCTAGAACCCTATGTTATGCTCAGCCTAAAAATAAATAAAAATCTTCAAAAATCCCAAAATATTATTTTATATCAGCAGGTAAAAATTTTGGTATCAAAAATTGGGTTTAGATAGGATATACACTAATTATGCCGTTTAATTAACAAAAAGCTTTCTAATTACGCTATTGAGCATAACTTCTAATCTAGACCTCAAACTGATGTCAAATTTTAAGGACAAGTTTATAAATCAGTAATAAAGATTATTGTCCTCTCACATTTTCAAAATTCTCATTTTAGGGTCAAAAGGGCATAACGGTCAACATTTAGGCATTTAACGGAAACATGCATGAACTAGGATTTCTATGGAACCAAGTTGTATAACCTCGGAGGGTTATACTAACCTATAATATGGTCCTAATGGAATCCTAAGGCATATCTAAACTAAGCTAAATCGGGTCAGAACTGAAAGTCATAGCAAAAGTCAACGTTTGCGACTTTCGGTTCCGAACCGAGCCTATACTTAGAATTGTCGGGTTGAATCATGCTTAGGCATGTTCAACTAATATTTACCAAGTTATTAAAGTGAGAAAACTGATTTTATGGCTTTTATATTAATAGTTATGTATTTTATTTAAAACTAACCCGTTTGACTTTTATTTGACCCGACAATTTAACTAAGTAAACGTGGTAATTAGGAGGCACCCTTTTGAGGGTTAATCACCTACCTAATTCCGGTCACGTAGCCATGTTCGTTGCGAACCATGGCTCAACCGTTTAAAAGTCAAAGCGTTTATCGATAACGCTTGACTTTTCGGTTTAAAACACTAAATAATTAAACTAAGCATGAAGGGATTACTTACAAGAGTCCAAAGGACTGAAAGAGGTTCTCAAGAAGCTCAAGACCCTCAAAGAATTCAGAGCAATCAGAAAGAATGAATGGTGCAAGTGAAACCCAAAATCAAAGGGGGGTATTTATAGGATTTTGAGAGCCGTTAAGATCGTTTCTTGATAAACGTGATCAAATCTGGACCATACACCTCATACCCATGGTTTTATAATACAATGGGCAGCCCCTAGAATGATTTATGTGAGTGTGGAAACCAGTTTGAACAAAAACCAGCAAGAAACAGGCTGTCTGTAGCTGTTTTCAGATGCTGCACAGGCCACACGGCCCGCGTAAGGGTCTGTGTGACCTTACGCGCCCCGCCTCACAACCCAGACCAGCAAAACAGTTTCAAATAATGACAGAAATGGTCCCTGTGAGGTCATAAGGTAATTTTAGGCATGATTAAGGCCCGTTAACCTCATTTTATGGCTCTACTAAGATGCCTAAACATAGGGGACATGAAACATGCTCAAAAACATGTCGGATGTCGGTTCGTTTGGCCGTACGGCCACGTTGTTCGTCTAATTACGACGAAACACGAACGGACGCGAAAAACGATCCAAATTACGCGACGAGTGGAATTTTATCATGCCACACACTAAAATAAAATATTTTAGTGCTTACATAAATTTTTGGATGTCCGGATATATCCAGAATGTAAGATATGCGCGAAAATACAAACTTGTGCACTTTTTGACACTTTTAGTCCCTGCATGACGTAAAAGTTTATTTTTGCGCACCAAACACCTCTAAGCCTATCTCTAAGCTATATAAAGAATAAATGGGGTATGTTTAACTCATTTTCATATTCCAGAAGGTCCGATACCCTACGAATTGACATACTTTTGCAGTTTGACGCAATTAGTCCTTTAATTACGCAAAGTAGCACGAAATGTCATTTAATGATATCCAAGCCTTCCATTGCCCATAATGGGCATTCCCAAGTATATAATAAAATATTACTACGCTCCCATTCACTTAAAAGGTCACCGAAAGGCGTAGATTCAAAAGTTGACGCTTTAGGCCCCTCTATTGCGCAAACTTGCGCATCTCATCATTTATTAGCATTGAAGCCTCATCTAATCCATATTAGGAATTATTGAAAGTATTATTGAACCTCGCGATGCTTCGGGTTCGCTAAAAGGTCATTCAGAGGTATAATTAAACATATTGACACTTTTAGTCCCTCTAACTTGCAAAGTTGCGCGTAACTTTACTTATAGGCATAAAAACCTTAGACGGCCATTATTTGGCATTCCCGAGAGTATAATCAAGTATCATGAAGCTCCAGGTTTGTTAAAAGGTCGCTCAGAGGTAAGAATTAACATGTTGGCGCTTTTAACCCTTCATTGCGCAACTTTCAATTAATTACGCAAACGGCTACACTCGATCAACAAGTGGCTCATTTGTGAATATAATATCATGAGAGGTTATTTAGAAACTTATTTTAGGTATGCTAACACTTCCAGTCCTTTCATAATCAAAGTTTTCGATTTTTTGAAAAATTAGTCCCTTAAATTCAATGTTTGACTTCATTAGGGTTTATTACACGTGTCAATACTTCATTAGACGTGATTTTACGAGGTGTTACAAGAAGACTAGATCAAGGTCTGATCCTATCAGTTTTTGAGTGCATTGAGTGTAAAAGGGTTGAAAGAAAGTTAGAAACCATCTTCCAATCCTTTTTCTATGCAAGATCTTTGTTTATTTGTGTGGAAATCGGTTAGATCTAAGTTGTTCTTGGTGGATTGAAGCCAAAACATGAAGTTCATAAGAACACCATGATGACATCATCTTAGAACACCTCAAATCTAGTGATTTCACGGTTAAAAATTAAGATTCAAAAGATAGAAAGGGGTAGGAGTGCGTGTAGATTAAGGAAGTACAAGATTTAGGACGAGATCTTACCGGAATCGAGAGAAATCGAAGAAAAGGTGAGGAGCACAGGCTGTTCGGACTTCAGTTTCCAAAAGTGGTAACTATGAGAGTGACATGGGGTATTTATAGGATTCCCAAAATGGAAAGGGTTGGCCGGTCGGATGACACAACGCCTGGATGACAATCTAGTCGGATGTCATCCCGGTCAGATGGCAACCTGGCACCAGATCAAGTGACAGCCCGGTCGGATGGCAATCCGGCCGGATGGCACTTGGTTCGGATGTTCGGCGAGACGATTTTTGATTTTTCGATTGCGATTGTGAGCGATTCGATGCGATAGAGTTTCCTAGTCAAATTAATTTTAATCCCAACTACTCATATCTAGCACTATCTCTTCTCCACTAATTGTCATACCATTTCGATTGCGATTCGAGTTCGATTGCGATTGAGTTCGATTGCGTTTCGATTAATTACCACAACACAACGTAAATAAACATGCACAAGTAACACATAAGGCACACACACAAGTATATCAATAACCAAATGCGTATTTCGAGTTGCGATTCGATTCGAGGTAGATTTGATTAGCATAGTTTGATTATCGTTTAATTAACTTTATCGCATTGTTACTTCCTATAGTCCACAGTGGTAAGTCGATTAGATAGCGAATAACACACGTCGATTATTGTAATTTATTGACACTTACTCCACATAATACAACTAAAATAAATATATAAAAGAAATTCACCACAAGTCAAGTTGCGAAATCGGTCGTTGACTTTAACCTTGACTTTCGAAAACATGGGGTGTTACAATAAGATACAAAATACACCCTCAAGAATGACTATTTACATATAGGCTTAATATTCCCCCACTTACTAAGGGTAGGGAGTGACATCTAGCTTGGAAGGTAAACGACACAAATCTATGAGTTGGCATCAGTTTTATGAAGACGTCTGCAATTTGATACCCTGTAGGTATAAGCTACACATGTAGCTTTCCTTGAGTGACTCTCTCTTACAAAATAAAAATTAAGTTCAACATACTTTGTTCTAGCTTGAAACACATGATTAGCAGCAAGATAGGATGCACCAAGGTTATTACACTAGAGTGTGAAAGCATATGTTGTATCTACCTCCAAGTTATTTTAGAAGGACTTCTAACCAGGTTAATTCAACAACGTTGTTAGCCAAGGCTTTGTATTCTGACTCTGTGGATAACCATGATATTGTTTTCTACTTTTGTGCAGTGCAGGAGATAAGATTAGAACTCGTCTAGATAGCAAATTACCATGTGGATCGACGCTCATCTGGACAACCAACCCAGTCAACACCAGATAAGCACTAATAGTCTGGGTTTCAAAAAGCACGCCTAGGCGCGAGGCGCAGGCCTCAGGTCGCCTGAGGCACACCTTTTCCACAAAGCACAAGAAACGCGCAATATTTTTTGGTTTTTTTTGGGTCTGAGGCGCGCACCTTATGTACTTTGGGTGTTTTTATGTTGTTTTCATACATCAAAGTGTTGTACTTTAGGTTTTTTTGGCTTGTATATGTAGGTAAAATCATATATAAACCTTTTTATAGTTATATTTTAGATAGGAGATACCTATGGGATATATATAAAAGTTAATATAATCTTCTTGCGCCTCGGGTACGAAAAGCCCACCGCTTTTGCGCTTTACGAAAAGCTCGTTCAAATATCATCAACTTGTTGGCACCCTTTAATATATCACTTTATCTAGAACGGACATCACTTTTGCAATTAATAAAGTGTGCCAGTACATGCATGCTTCATGCCAATGGACATCAGTGTAAGATTGAAGTCGGGATCCAGAGTCGTGATGAATAACTAACCCGTGATCAGCTGTGCCTTTCAAGTATGGAATAATGCGTTCTGTAGCATACCAGTGATTTTCTGATGGAGCATGCATGTACTATTATACTTTATTAATTGCAAAAGTGATGTTCGTTCTAGATAAATTGATATATTAAAGGGTGCCAACAAGTTGAAAATATTTGACTGATTCAGAAAGAATGGGATTGTTGCCAATAGATAATGTTTGGGATGTGCTCATTGGATAGGAGACTGGTTTACAATTAGAAAAAAACGAGCTTGTGAAATCAGCTCAAAGGTGTATTTCTTTTGAGATAGAAATATATTGCGTCCTTGTAGGACAACTGCAATGCCCAGAAAATAGTCAATATTGTTAAGATCCATGAAAGCAAAGTCATTGTCGAGTTGTTGTATAACACGATTGACAGTTATGGTATTGTTACTAGTAACAATGATGCCATCAACATAAACCAGGATTTACAAAAGAGTATTTCTTTATTTGTAAGTAAAGAGTGATGAATTAGTTTTTAAATCGCCAAAGCTCAATGTTTGAAGAGCTTGGGAAAGACAGTGACATCATGCCTGTAGAGCCTGTTTTAGGCAATATAAAGACTTGTGTAATAAACATAAGTGATCCGGACATTTTGGATCAACAAGACATTGTGCCTGCTTTAGGTAGACATATCCCGTAAGTTAGCATGTAAGAAGAAACTTTGAACATAGAGCTGACAAAGAGGCCACTACTATTGTCACACCCCAACCGATGGCGGAAACATCGGGGCGTGGCGCTGAGCGAAACAGATTGTCCAGAAGTTTCCATAACAACTATAATTACCAATTATTTAAAGCATCACGTCCCATACCATGACATAAAAAGTAACATAATTATTATAGATAAGATCTAGTCAAATTGTTCTGTTCCGACAACTCAGATTTCAAATACAGACAATTGGTTTATTTGTTTCTAGACCTTTCCTAGCCTTGATTTCACAGCAAGCCAAGCATCTAAACATCTTAAGCACCTGCCACATACGTTAAAGTAAAAGTCAATACACATAGTGTAAAGGTGAGCATACAAGTTTGATAGATATAATAGAGTTCGAAATCGTTTACGCATAACTAGCACGTACACAATGTGAAATGAAGCACGTTAGTTATCGACATGAACCTATCGATACCAATGACTGCGGGTTAACTGCCCAAGGTAGTTTGTAATACACACTCACCACTGTGAGCCATGTAATTAATTGTCCTTAACAACCCCTGAGTGAACAGGTGCTGAGTCCAAACTATAGTACTATCGTTGCTAAGGCAGTTAGACAGCATTCCAGGTGTAAACATAACAAAAAAGCATTCATTAAGTCACGTATAACATGCAGTAACGGTTAGCGTTAAAGTATTGCGTAGTGTGTTCGATGTGATTTAGTATAAGTAACGTATGTAACACCCAAGAGTGCGTAAAGCAAAACGGGTTCGAGTATACTCACAGCGATGATGGATTGAAGGGAGCGCTTAGAGTGAGATTAGCCTAATCAGAACGATAGAAATAACGATAAGCGACGCGTAAAATGGTGTGAAGTGTCAATGGATCGGACGGAAATCCGATCGGGTGGCAATCCGATCGGGTGACAATCCGTTCGGATGGTCATCCGATCGGGTGACCATGCGAGTGGATTGTTACCTCGTTTGGGATGGATATGTTTGTGTATGATGGCTTGTCTTTTGAAGTTTTCGTTGTAGCATTTTGAAAATAGAGAAGTATCTCTACCTTTCAGGTCGGTCGATCGAACGGTCGTTCGATCGGGTAGCAATCCGATTGGCGAGACTTCTCAGATTGAGAACAAGTTTACAGCAGGGCGGTCACTCGATCGGATGGCTATCCGATCGGGTGGCAATCCGTATGTACTGAACATGTTGAAAATTGTTTAAGTGTTTGAAGTCAAACATCACATGGTCGGGTGGCAATCCGATCGGACGGTAATCCGTTCAATATTCAAAACCTCAAATGTTGAAATAAAAGTTAAGTGTGGGACCCAAGGTGCAATCCGATCGGGTGGCAGTCCGGTCGGGTGGTGAAGAAACACTAGATAAATGGTCGGAACCGAGATATCTAGGGGGTTTGAATCCGCTTAAAAGGTTGGTTTCCTCTCGATTGATTCAGGTACAACTGATCTCCTTCTCTGATAACTCTGCAAAAAAGAGCACCGTTAGCCTCGCCAAGGGGAGAAGAGGGTTCTCTCCTTGACCCGACTCCGGCGTGAGAATAAGAATGGGTAATGAAGAAGAAGATGTATTTGAGAAGTGTGTGGAACTTGAATTTCATACATGAATAGTTCTCATATTTATAGCCGGGAGTCTTTGGGCGGGAAAACCCGTTAGTGAAAAGTTGACGGAAGATGCTAACACCGTAAGCGGTTACATTTCCTTCCATCCAGCTCCTTGATCCGATGTGAGAGTACACGGATCGTGGTTTAGATTGATGGCTGGGGATCTGCCACGTGTAAAGTGTTTAAGTGGAGATTACTCTCCAATTGCATGTTGCCATTGTGATTTCAGGGGCATCTGGGGAGCTGACACGTGTCCAGACGGTTATAACCGTCTTAGTGGTGCACGATGGTATTCCTTCTAGAAGATTACTGTGGTAATTTGGTGTGGCACCTTACCATGTGGAAACAGTTGATTTGATAAATCCCAAGTCTGGGTAAATAATACCAAAGTCTTGATATTGAGCGGAAGTGTTTAATGTAGGGTTTTTTATCCTTTGCTTTGTAGGAGAGGCGCAAGGATTTATGATTTCCTTTGGGCGCGCAAGTGTTGACTGTTGACTGTTCTTTAAGTCTTTATTTTGTGAGACCAGTGCGCGGCCGCGCAAGGTTGAAAGTCAAGGTTGTGGTATGGTCCCAAGTACTTATTGTGAGGTTTTTGGGACCTTACCCCTTCAAGTCCCCCCAGTCTAGTGTTGCATTTATGCGAATAAGTGGAGCACTGGACTTATAAGAGGGGAATGCTTTTAGGCGCGAAAAAATAGGGAATCTTCTATGGGAAGATTCGTTATAAAGATTTTTGATAGAGAATGCGATTTTTTCTTTCGGAAATTGGGTTTTTCTATATATAGGTACATTCAAGATGTCTTATCTTCTTGTTGACTTTTGGCAAAGAAGATGAAACGCTCTTACCATACTCGTCTTTTGTTGGATGTTTTTAGGGTTTATGAGGCTGCTGAAGGCCTCATGCTTCTTTCCAGCTCACCACCTTTGGTTGCTGTTCCGGCAAAGGGTCCGGTCGATCCTGTTTCTCCGGTGGCTGTTGGTTCTGACTGTAATGTTTTCCGGCACAAAGGTGTCACTGATGATGTTGGCACTGTGCTGGATGTTGATGGCTTGACAGCTCGCTTTCCGATGATCCAAAAAGGAGGATGCGAGTTGGTGTATCAACGCCGGAAGACTCGCCGGTGTGAGCAGGTGCCTATTGTTGGTGATGGTCCCGATGCCGGTTAGGTGTTTAACCTTGGGGCTAGTTCTCCTCCTTTGTTAAAGTTTTTTTTTTTTTTTTTTTTTTTTTTTTTTTTTTTTTTTGTAAATTTGCTAGTTTTGGTACTGAACAATTTTTTGAGGATCATTGCCATGATCTTGTTAAGTGTTTATGCTACACTTTGATGATATATATATTTTGGTGTACTACTATCCCTGTAGGGTTTGTTTTGTATGTTTGGATTACAATATGTTGCATGTATTTTAATTGCTTTGATTAGTTAGAGCGAATAAGAGATGGTATTGTACTCATGTGTGAACGTTTGTCCAGAATATGCGCTTATGTTGCGCTTTTTCCAAATTGCTCATGAGGTATACAATGTTTACCATATTGTTTTCGCGCAAACCAAAGGAATTTCATGCAATTTGTAACAAACAGTAACAAGTATGAAAATAGTGTTTGTATTAATAAAGCGCGAGGCTTGCAATACAAGTGTAAATAGGAAATACATTGCTTGTGAATGATTTGTCCTATATGTAACACCTGCGCAGCTGCTGCGCGTTCCAGGTGCGGGGAACTAGAGTCCCGTCGATTCTTTTTAGGGTATAGGCCCTTTTGCATAGGATCTCGTTGATGACGTATGGCCCTTCCCATTTTGGCGCTAATTTGCCCGGTTTTTCTGCATTTGATGCTTCATTGTCGCGCAAAACAAAATCACCGGGGACAAGGGTACACACGCGTACTCGCGCGTTGTAATATTTTTCAAGTTTGGATTTGTACCTTGCTTCTGTGATGGCGGCGTTCTCGCGCCTTTCTTCGAGAAGGTCTAAATCCATTCTTCGCTCTTGCTCATTGTTCTGTTTTCCATGGCTATCATGCGCGGCGATGGTAGGCCGATTTCGGCTGGGATTACGGCTTCAGACCCATAGACTAGACTGAACGGAGTTTCTCCCGTGCTAGTCTTTGGCATTGTTCGATGTGCCCATAGGATGCTGGGGAGTTCGTCAACCCATCCTCTGCGTGCTGTCCCAAGTCGCGCTTTTATGCCGTCGACGATCTGCTTGTTTACACTTTCTACCTGTTCGTTCGCTTGTGGATGCGCGACGGAGGCAAAGTTATGCTCGATCCTCATTTCTTTGAACCATTTTTGAAGATCTTCTGAGGCGAAGTTTGTGCCATTGTCAGAGATAATGTGCAATGGTAATCCAAATCTGTAAATAATATGTTCCCATATAAATTTGCGGATTACCATTGCTGTGGTTGAGGCCAAAGCTTTAGCTTCCACCCATTTGGTGAAGTAATCGACCGCAACAATGATGAATTTTACTGCGCCTGGCGCGTCAGGAAATGGGCCAACAAGATCGATACCCCATTGTTGAAATGGCCAGGCGGACGTGACCGGTACTAGCGGATTTTTTGGCCAGAGCGTCTTTGGCGCATGACGTTGGCATGATGTGCATTTTCGTAATATTTCTACCGCGTCAACGTGCATTCCTGGCCAATAATATCCGGCGCTCATTATTTTAGCTACTACCATACGTGGTCCGGCGTGTATACAAGCCTTCATGGATTTCTCTGACCAGGTATTGCGCGTCTGTCTTGTCAACACATCGGAGTAATGGTCCCATGAATGACTTTTTGTATAGAATGTCGTCCGCCATTTCATAGTTTATTGCTTTATTCTGGATTTTCCTGGCTTCTGCTTTTTCCTCTGGGAGTTTTCCGTGCTGCAGGTATAAAATGATCGGGGACATCCAGGACAGACTGTCGATCTCTATGATGTTGACTTGTTTGAGAGGGACAAAGGGATTAGACAGTACCTCTATGCGCACTTCTTTTGCTAAGTGCTTAAAGCTGGTCGCGGCCAATTTGCTCAATGCGTCCGCATGTTTGTTTTCACTTCTGTTTATATGATTAACCTTGAATGTCTGGAATTGGCTGATTAACATCTGCGCTTGCTGCTTTGAAGACAGAGTTTAATAACTTGCAACTTCCGGTTATGGATCTGATAAATGTTGCGATGCAATCTGATGATCACGTAGCGCAACTAAGGGAAATCTTTCCGGATGAGGGTGAAGATTCGGCGTAGGTTGGAAAATGTATTGAACAATTTTCCTGTAATATTTGGGATGTAAATCCCTATTTCTGTTGGTGCGCTGTTGCGCAAGTAACTTAAACACTGCCGTGTTTGAAAGTTTTTAGGGCGTATTTGTACGCTGAGAATAGTATGATGTTTCTATTTGTTTGTTTACAATATTTTGCATGAGTACGATTACTTTTATTGAGTAAGGCGAATGAATGTTGGTATGAAGCTCATGTGTGAACTGATGGTCGTTTGTGACGTGATCACTGACCGTTCATGAAGCTTATTTTATAACTACCATAATGTTTTTGCGCTTACTAAAAGAAATTGCATGCACTTTGTAAACACAGAAATAATAGAAACTTTGCAATTTTATTTAAGGATAGAGCACAGAGGCTTTTACAAAGTTTTACTAATATAATTATGTGAAACTTAACTTACTCTCTAATATTCCTGCTTCGCTTGATAGGTCATGTTTTCCCGCAGGAAATTGGTAGAGTTTGTTTCATAAGTTTTTGCCCTCTTGCTTGGGCCCTCGTCACCCCGGGTTATTTGCTTAATCTCTTTGCGCACATTTTGGAGCAAATGTGTGAGTTCGCCGCTCTTGAGGGCTTTCTCTATTTCTGTGCGTAGAGAGATGCAGTTGTTAGTGGTATGCCCGTTGTCTTTGTGATATTCGCAGTATTGTGCCTGGTCTTGTCCACGCTTATTTTTCATTGGGATCGGAGGTTTGAATTGATAGTCTTCAGTACTCAAAACCTCCGCCGGGGTCTTTGTTAGGGGAGTCCAGTGCCTCTCCCTATTGTCCTGATTGTTCTTCCTCTGCGCGGTAAGCTTGTTGATTGTTGTGCGAGCATCTTCAGACGATCGACTTCCTGAGCCAGACTCACGCCATGATTCCTTAAATCTTCTTTCGCCGGTTGAGCTTAAGTCCGCGGGTCTATTATGTGGTGGCGGTGGCCTGTTTGTGGTAAGGTTCTTTTCAGTTTGCGCATAAACCTTGGCCGCCGCCATTACCTTCTCCCAACTTTTCGGAAGGCCCTCTGTTCCCGATAAGACCTTAATCATGTCATCGCATCTAACCGCATACTTGAATTGAGCACGGATTAGTTGTTCATGAACTCCACCGATCTCCAAAACCTCTTTATTGTATCTGGTGATGAAATCCTCCAGATTTTCGTCATCCCGGCGCCAAATGTTCATGACGTCGGATGTATCGCGAATGGAACGTCGTTGCTGGCTAAAGTGTGTCAAAAACTTTTCGCGCAGATCCTTCCATGATTCAATCTGTCCGATTGGTAGGTTATCAAACCAGATTCTCGCTGCGCCGGTCAGGGTCTGGACGAACAGATGGCACCATAGCGGGAGGGTCCGGCCCCCAACCAGACCTGCGCTGGTAAATACCCTTAAGTGGTCATCGGGGTCTGTCAGCCCGTTAAATTTTCCTACGTTGGTTGGTAATTTAGCTTTCTCAAGTGGAGCCAAAGCTATTTCCATGATGAACTTTGAATTTTCCGCTGCTTCCGCAGGGCGGTAAATCAAATCGTAGTTGTGTTCTGCCTCAGGGTTATAAACCGCTCGAGGCCTGCATTTATTGTAGTTTGGCTGCAATCGATTGAACACGCTGGTATTTGCACTTAAACGGTATGTTGGATCGGACTCGTTAGTGTGGGTGTCCCGTTGGGAACCCAACCTGTCATGAACCGATTGTCTTCGTTGAAGGTGTGGTCTACCATGATTTTCTCTCTGATGACTTCCTGTCTGAGTGTATTCATGTTTTGATGTGGATCTGGCATAAACTTCTGTATTCTCGTAAGTTGAATCTTCCCGTTGGGAAGCGTTAGCACGTGATCCTGGTCTACGAGATTAAGTTAAGGGAGCAGTTTGAGCACACAGTTGTGTGTACACTGCGTTTAGTGCCCCTTGAGACCTAACGTACCAGGAAATTGGAGTTTCTCCTGGTGGTAGAATTGATTGAGCATGGTTTGCTGGTAACATCCCTGGAGTGACAGGGTTGTTTGCTCGGTTGGATTGAACCTCGTTGTCATCCGAGGCATCCTCTGGGATTCCTTCTACTTGAACATTGTTTTCGACGTTCGGTCGAAGACCGGTTTGCCGATGAGATGATGAATTTTCTGCCATGTTAAAAACAGAGAATGAAAAGGACTGAATCGAAACGAGATGAAAACTGATAAGACAGAGGAATCGGTGGGCGCCAATGAAGAAACACTAGATAAATGGTCGGAACCGAGATATCTAGGGGGTTTGAATCCGCATAAAAGGTTGGTTTCCTCTCGATTGATTCAGGTACAACTGATCTCCTTCTCCGATAACTCTGCAAAAAAGAGCACCGTTAGCCTCGCCAAGGGGAGAAGAGGGTTCTCTCCTTGACCCGACTCCGGCGTGAGAGTAAGTATGGGTAATGAAGAAGAAGATGTAATTGAGAAATGTGTGTAACTTGAATTTCATACCTGAATAGTTCTCATATTTATAGCCGGGAGTCTTTGGGCGGGAAAACCCGTTAGTGAAAAGTTGACGAAAGATGCTAACACCGTAAGCGGTTCATTTCCTTCCATCCAGCTCCTTGATCCGATGTGAGAGTACACGGATCGTGGTTTTGATCGATGGCTGGGGATCTGCCACGTGTAAAGTGTTTAAGTGGAGATTACTCTCCAATTGCATGTTGCCATTGTGATTTCAGGGGCATCTAGGGAGCTGACACGTGTCCAAACGGTTATAACCGTCTTAGTGGTGCACGATGGTATTCCTTCTAGAAGATTACTGTGGTAATTTGGTGTGGCACCTTACCGTGTGGAAACAGTTGATTTGATAAATCCCAAGTCTTGGTAAATAATACCAAAGTCTTGATATTGAGCGGAAGTGTTTAATGTAGGGTTTTTTATCCTTTGCTTTGTAGGAGAGGCGCAAGGATTTATGATTTCCTTTGGGCGCGCAAGTGTTGACTGTTGACTGTTCTTTAAGTCTTTATTTTGTGAGACCAGTGCGCAGCCGTGCAAGGTTAAAAGGTTGAAAGTCAAGGTTGTGGTATGGTCCCAAGTACTTATTGTGAGGTTTTTGGGACCTTACCCCTTCAGGTGGCAATCCGATCGGACAACAATCCGTCCCGTTGACCTGATCGTCTTCTTCCTTGGTTGTTTTGACAGTTTGAAGTTTTCTCGAGACTGTTTGATAACGTGCTAAACAACAGAAACCTCGTCAAGACTTAGTGACTCGATCGGACAGGAACCACCCTAGTCCGACCAGTTAACTGTTCGAGATGGTGTTTTATGTTTAACCCGAAATCAGTAACCTCGTGGATAGAATCCAGATCTTGAACCAACACATCCACAAGAAAGAGTAGAAGATTAGAACAAGCTCCGATTCCATCGGTTTTGAGTGCATTGAGTGTAAAAGAGTTGAAAGAAGGTTGGAAAACCATCTTTCAATCCTTTTCATCATGAATATGTTCAGATCTATGAAAGATCTTTGCTTATTTGTGTGGAAATCGTTCAGATCTAAGTTATTCTTGGTGGATTGAAGCCAAAACACGAAGTTCATAAGAACACCATGATGACATCATCCTAGAACACCTCAGATCTAGTGATTTCACGGTTAAAAGTTAAGATTCAAAAGATAGAAAGGTGTAGGAGTGCGTGTAGATTAAGAAAGTACAAGATTTAGGAGGAAAACTTACAAGAATCGCGAGAAATCTGAAGAAATAGCTGCTGGAGCGAGTGGATAGGTAGAGAGCTGTCAACATCAAGAGATGTTGACATATGAGGGTATTTATAGGGTTTCCATAAATGGAAAAAGGAGTAAGTGGCTGGTCGATCGAGTGGCAGCCCGTTCGGGTGGCAGCTCGATCGAGTGGCACCTCGATCGGGTGGCAGCTCGATTGAGTGGCACTTCGATCGGGTGACAGCCCGATCGGCTGACCACTCGATTGGAGTGCTCGGCGCAATGAGTTTTGCAGTTTCGATTCGAGTGTTGAGCGTTGCGATGCGATAGATTTCCTCATTCAAATTACTTTTAATCCCAACATACAATCATCCTATTTAACTTGCGTTTAGCGTTTGCGATTGAGTTGCGATTGCGTTTGATTAAGCATCACATCATAAAACATAAATAACATGCACAAGTAACACATAAAGGGCACACACACATAAGAATCATAACCAGACGCGTAATTCGAGTTGCGAGTGCGATAAGCGATAAAACATGCGATAAACATCGATTAAACCTCGATTAGTAATAAATACTCCACATAATACAACTAACGTAAAAGCATAAAAGACTAACTACAAGTCAAAGAAGCCAAAACAGGAATTGAGCAAGGAGTGACAGATCGCATTTATCAATCTTGTCTCCCTTTGACTTCAATCTTGACTTTGACTTTCGAAACACGGGATGTTACAACTATGTAGCAGCAAGAAAGAGGGCCACTCTGATGGTGGTTGACTTGACAACGAGATTAAAATTTTCATTGAAGTAGGGGTGTTTATCGAATCGAATAACGAATTTTTGAAATATTCGAATCAAATTTTTTGAATTTTAATATTTTTACCTGAATTCGTATTCGATTCGATTAGTATTTGAAACTCGAATTCGAATAAATTCGATTTAATTTAGCTTCACTCTAAACAATAAATTATTTTACTTTCATTTTTTAAAAGTACTACAAACTAATTATATTCAACATAAAATATAAAAATCTGCAAAATTAATTAAGTATCAATATGTCAAAACACCAAAAATTAGAAGACATGTTGGTTACCGGTAGCGATTTAAGTTAGGTAAAAATTTAGAAATAAGTAGTATGAGCTATTTGTCAGTAAGTTTGGTAAAGTTATGAATAATAAACTTATCACTTATGAAGATAGTTCATACGTTGGCCAAGTTTAGAAGTTATATGTGTGTGTATATATGTTTGTGTGTGTAGACACACACACACATATATATATATATATATTGAATTCGAATTTCGAATCGAATCGAATTGAAAATCATAAATTTGTATTCAATTCTAATTCGATTACTAGACTTGAATTAGAACCTTTTTAATCGAATTCGAATCGAGTCGAATTTTGAATTTTTCGAATCCGAATCGAATTCTAAACACCCCTACAATGAAGTCAATGCATGTTGTTGTCGAATGCGCTTTGCCACAAGAAAAGTTTTGTAACGTGTAACAACACCATGTTGATCTTTCTATATATCAAAGCGCATAGCATAAAATTTCCGAGAGAATGTTTGTATTGATTGTTGTTGATGGTTAGGTTTACAAAGAGGGTATTTATACCCAAGGCATAAGATACAAAATCTACCCTTAACCATCATTATATACATATAGGCTTAAGAGTTAAGAGTAGCAAAATCTTTTCGAGTGACTCAAATACTTATGCCTAGAGCATATTGTGTGTTTATATATATATATACATATATTTATATATGTATATATATATATATATATATATATATATATATATATATATATGTGTGGTCATGACATAGTAATGAATGGTAACAATTTTGTTTTCTTTTTTTTTATTGTAAATTTTCATTTGTAGCCCCCATAGTTTAATCATTGTATGTTTTTATTACTTTATTTAACCACTTTACTTTTCTACCCCTAAACATAAAGTTAGCAAATAACTCCTAAACTAGGGGTGTTCAGAATTCGTTTCGAATTCGAAAAATTCGAAATTCGTTTAAATTTGATTCGATTATCAAGAATTCGTTTCGATTATAAGAATTCGAATTCGATTCAATTCGAGTCAAGTAAATCGAATACGAATTTACAATTTCAAATTCGATTCGATTCGAAATTCGAATAAAAATTATACATTTTTATTTATTATTTTTATATGTAATACGTATATAACTTTTATTAGGCTATACTACAAAATTATTTTCAAAATTTATTCCAAGTATTAAAATTACCCATTACCAAACCAACTACATGGCCCATAACTAAAACCTAATTAACACATCTATCAATAGATTTCTAACCCTAAAAATATTAACTTGTAATGTGGAGTGGTTATTTTCGCGACTTCTCGTTTTGAATTTTAGATTTATGATACTTTATTTGGAATTGTTTTAATATGATATCGTGCTTTATGGTTTCTTTAAAATTTATGTTTCATTTTGATAGTTTTTACATGTTTTTAAATAATTTAAATCAAATCGAATTTATTCGAATTCGAATTTTTAATCGAATACGAATTGGGTTTTTTATTCGAATTCGAATCGAAATTGGTAGATTTTAATCGAATCGAATACGAATACGAATTCAAGGGAAAATAAAAATTATTCGAATAATTCGATTCGAACAACTTGAAAATTCGATATTCGATTCGATGAACACCCCTATCCTAAACTATAATAAAGTTGTTCCACAACCCCCCCCCCCCCCCCCCCCCGCAACGCGGGGTGCTTAAGACTAGTTTAGTAATGATATAAACAATAAGCTTAACAGTAGCAAAATGTTTTTGAGTGACTTAAATACTTTTGCCTAGAGCATATGAAAAAATTACATCGTTGGTCCTTATGGTTTCTGCCAAATTTCAATGTAGGGTACTAATAGTTTTTTGTTGCAAAATCAGGTATTAACTTTATAATTTGTCACAATGTTGAGTACTAAGGCCAAACCTTGTTAACTTTTTTTGTTAAGTCTTAATAAATATAAATAAAACTTTAATATATAGAGGGTCTATTTTTAATTAATTATAATTGACTAAAATAATTTAAAGTTTTATTTATATTTATCTTTATATTTATATTTTTTATTTTATTTATATTTTTTTATAAACTTATATGGATTTGAAGTTTATTATTTATAAACTTTGAGTTTATATATAATATTATTTAGATTAAGTTAAAAAAATTATTTTACTAGCATATTATTATATATAAACTCAAAATTTATAAATAATAAACTTCAAATCCATTTAATTTTATAAAAAAAATATAAATAAAACGAAAAAATATAAAAATATAAATATAACTAAAACTTTACATTATTTTAGTCAAATATAATTAATTAAAGATTAGACTCTCTAGATATTAAAGGATATTTTAGTCATTTTACTAAGACTTAACAAAAAAAGTTAACAAGATTTGGCTTTAGTACTCACCATTGTGACAGGATTTGGCGTTAGTACTCAACATTGTAAACAAATTAGAACATTATTACCTGATTTTGCAACAAAAACTATTAGTACCCGAAATTGAAATTTGGCAGAAATCACAAGGACTAACGGTGTAATTTTTTCAAAGCATATTTAGTAATCATATAAACACTCATGAATAGGCATTTGCAACCGAATTTTGTGACAAAAAAATGACTGCTTTATTCCGACAGAAATCACAACCACCACAAAATAGGATTACCCATGGAGGTTTTTACCACCACAATTTTAGTCGCAAATTGGTTGTAAAAGGTCGTTTGCAGCAGTGGCGGACCCAGGAATTTTTCCACAGGGGTGCTGAACATTTTTAAAATTTTTAGGCCCCAAGGTATATAAATAAAAAATCGGTTCGTATCGGGTCGGGTCGGTTCGGGTCATGTAAAACAAAAGAACTTAATTTATATAACCCACCATAACATAATGATGACAATACGAAGCACATGTCTACTATGGTTAGTATGCGGCTATAATAGGCTGCTGGAGGTGGCTAATATCAACCAAAAACCAACCAAAAATCATCAAAAATAACAAAGAAACTTACCCATGGCTGATTACGGTGGTATGCGGCTGCTGACTGTTCACTGTTGTCGCTGTTGATGTTCTGATCGCTGGCGTGCAAAGACGATAAAGAGAGCAGGATAGAATATGTAAGGGTTTTGGGCTTGTTTATTTTATTTTAGTTTGAAATATTGTTGATTTGTTGGGTTTGTTTATTGGGCTAAGACTTAGTAGTGGGCTAGTTAAATGTATTGGGTATTTGTGTTTAGTTATTTAGGTATTAAAAGTAATAAAATTTAGGTAGTATTTTTTATAAAATAGGAGTTTACTAAAGAATATTTTTAAAATATAAATTGATAACACTTTTTACCTAAGGGGTGCGGACGAAAAATTCGAAGAGGTGCGAACGGAAAATTCCATGGGGTGCGGACGAAAAATTCCAAGGGATGCGGACGAGATTTTCGACGGAACTTAGCACTAAATTTTTTTTTCCCGGGGGTGCGCCCGCCCACCCAGGGCTGGGCTTAGGTCCGCCCTTGGTTTGCAGTCAATTTGTGACCGAAATCATGAGCATAAATACCTAGTTTTCGAGTAGTGACATGGGTTCGAATGATATTCAAGTGACTTTAGGGTGTGGAATTTTTTTGTGTTTGGTTCTTAACCAGAAGTCAAAAGATGGAAATAGGCAACACTAAGTTCAAGGAACGTGGATTTTATGGATTATTTATTGTGTTATAGCCGCGTTATACAAGTCATATTGTGTCAACAGTCATGTTATATTTATTGTGTCATGACACGTTTTTACAGTGTTAGTGCTTACTAAACACGCTTGTGTTAGTGTTTAACAAATGACACAACTAATTAAATGTATTATGTTCACACGACAATTAAATGTATTATGTTCACACGACCTGTCTTTCAATACATGATACGTTTTACCGGCTCCAAGCAAAATTCAAGGAATTATAACCGAAAATTTGTGTTCAAATGGACAAATGGTGTTGATTAAACAATGGTTAACCGGGTAGGTTAACTCACTGGTCTCGTCAAGTAGGGTTCATCCCTCCTTTCCGAGGATCGCTGGCTGGATCGTCCGCTGGTTGATTTCCTGCACAAGGAAACACAACGTGACTCGTAACAAGGAGGATGGGGTGGGGGGTGCTCTTTGTTACTACTCTTCGGCGTGAGAATCAATAATTTGCTTGGGAAGCAAAGTGTGATAGTAGTAGTAGTGAGAGAGTTGTGAAGAGATATCTCAAACCTGGTTTGGGATGGGTATTTATAGCCGAGGAGTGAAGGAGGGTAGTTGAGTAGCTAGTCTGACATCACACAGCCTCCTGTAGGTGTGTCAGGCCTGTCGGTTACGGTGGTGATGTCACGTCCTGCTGTGGTGTCAGACTGTTGCATACATGTGGGCTGACAGGTGACTGTTCACAGTGCCACTTGCACTGTGGTGTCAGACCCATTTGCCTTGTAAGCAGGATGCGGTGCTAGGCCGCATCGCTGCTTGCGGTAACTGATGTTGTTCCCGCGTTCTTGTTGCGGCCAAGATGTATGCGGGATGCGGTGCCGAGCCGCATCGCCGCTTGGTGACTGTTACTGTTGTCCAGATCCCTTGTCGTGACGAAAATGTTCATAGGATGCGGTGCCAGGCCGCATCACTATGCGTAACATCCGTTTTCGTACTTAAGGTAAGTCTTCTCATCCCTAGACAGATTGGACCGCTGTGTTCGCGCGTGCCCGCACGGACACAGATGAGTTCTTGCTGGTGGGGGTTTTTAATAAGGGTAATGGTCACTCGCGGTCATGCTAACGCGAGATCTGGGACCATACCCCTTCAGGTGTCCATGCGTCCAATTACTAAAGATTATGCAAGATAATTTGAAAATGCTAAATCCGAAAGATAATTTGAAAATGCTAAATCCGAAATTGATAACAATTAGGGTAAATTACAGTTTTCGTCTTTAGGTTTGTATCGAATTACAGTGGATAGCTTTTAACTTCAATAATTATAGTCACATCCTTTATTTGGAAAACTTATTACACTCTACGTCCTTTAGCTCTAAAATGATTAAAAATTTCAGTTAGGTCTGATCTGTCAAGGACAGTTTAGTCTTTCTACCAACTTAATTAAAGAAAAAAAATAAAACCTAATTTTAAAAGCCCACTTCATTCTTTCTCCTTCTTCTTCATCACCGTCACCATCACCACCACTTCATTCTTTCTCTTTCTTCTTCATCACCATCACCACCATAACCACCACCACCCCTCTCTCTGACTCTGTCTCTCTCTCCAACCACCACCTCTCTTTCTCTAACCAACCCCCACCCCTATCACCACCACCAAATCCGCCATCACCACAACCACCATCTAGATCGTGACCTAACCACCACACCACCGTTAACCGTCACCATCACCGCCGCTGCTCCATTTCTCCGCCACCGATCACCTCAATAGCTCTAACCATCACCGTGCTGCTCCATTTGTTCTTCATACCCACCGCACTGCTCATCCTCACCGTCCATCTCAATCCGTCATCGTTTTCTTCAAAACCCAGATGGGGTTTCGTCTAAAGTGAAGAATTTGCACACCCCAATTGAAAGTTAAACACAACCAAGTCTTGATTTTGACTCGTTGCAGACCCCATTTGCAGAACCCAAGTGAAGAATTTGCAGACCCCAATTTGCACTGCTCAAAACTCTGTTCAGAACCCCCACTCGCAACACTGCTCAAAACTCCGGTTAAAACCCTTCTGCCACCACCTCAAAACTCCGGTCAACCACCACTGTTACGTATCTTATTTTTATTTTTATTACTATTGTTAAGTCAAGGGATTAGTATGCTATTTGGGTTTAATTTGGGGGTGTCTTATGTAAGTTTCTTATTTATTTATTTAGGTTACGTATGGAATGGAAATCAAGCATAATTTGAGTCAAATATCTCTCTATCTCTTAGTTTTCTTCTTCCCCAAGGTTTTAACCCTATCAAGGGTATCAGAGCTCCAGTCGATTCCTCATCGGAATTCCTTGTCGACGCCATGACTAACACCCGCAATAATGAAATCGACAACACCCTCAAGTCCCATGGTAAGGCAATCAGCGACATCCAAGCTGCGTTAGCGGCCCTGATGAAGCAACAGGAACAATCTTCGAAGCAGCAGGAAGAGATTTTGAAGGTGGTGCGTGATAAAGCCGTGCAGTCGTCGGGTAGTTCCTTCGGGTCCTTCTCCGGCCCAAATGGTGACTCACGAACATCCAAACCATTCCGTATCGGTAAGATCGACTTCCCTAAATTTTCGGGGGACGATGTTGAGGGGTGGGTCTATCGCTGCGAACATTTTTTTTCGATGGATGACACCCCTGATGACTCGAAATTATGTTGTGCTGCGGTTCACTTGGAAGGCGATGCCCTCCAATGGCACCGTGCCTACTTGAAGACCCGTAATGCCACGGTTACTGAGGTCCCATGGGCGGACTATGTTCGTTCGATCTCTGCCCGTTTTTCTGATGCCATGTTTGAAGACCCTATGGAAGAGATTGCATCTCTCGTTCAACTTACTGATGACGCCAAGGGTCTACAAGAATATAATTCAGGTTTCGATCGTTTGCTTAACAAGGTTACCGTTAGCGAACTTTATGTCGTTAGCCTATATTTGAAGGGTTTGAAGCCGGAAATAAAAGGGCCGGTAAAGATGTTCAAGCCTCAAACACTACGTGAGGCGTATGGGTTAGCAAGAATTCAAACTATTAACAACACATGCTTGATGAAGCGTTTCAATGCGGTGGAGGATGGGCTGCAACCCGAAGATGTCAAAATAACACCTCCCGTTAATGGTTCAAAACTACCCTTGCTGCCAAGTCCAACAACCGAGCCATCAAGTTCTACACCGGGAATCCTTAGATCGAGGCGTTTGACGAGTGATGAACTTGAGCAAAAAAGGGCAAAGGGGGGAATGTTTCTGGTGTACTGAAAGGTTCGTTCCGGGGCACAAGTGTAAGAAAAAACAACTTTACATACTTGAAGTGGTAGATGATGAAAAACAAGCAACGGAAGAGGATGAAGACAAGGTTTCTTGAAGTACTTTTTGAGGGCAAAAAGTAGGTTAAGGGGGGAGTATTGTTACGTATCTTATTTTTATTTTTATTACTATTGTTAAGTCAAGGGATTAGTATGCTATTTGGGTTTAGTTTGGGGGTGTCTTATGTAAGTTTCTTATTTATTTATTTGGGTTACGTATGGAATGGAAATCAAGCATAATTTGAGTCAAATATCTCTCTATCTCTTAGTTTTCTTCTTCCCCAAGGTTTTAACCCTATCAACCACCTGCTTAGATCTGGGAAAAACTGATGTATACGGCTGTTGTGATTGTGTTTAGGGTTTTGGGGGTAAGAAAAGTGTGAAGAAGAATGATTATGCCCAAATCAGTTAAAGACAAACTCTATTTATTATTTTTTCTAAATAAATAGGTAAAATGACTGCCTTGCACATGATAAACTTAACTGAAATTTTTAACCAGATTAGAGCTAAAGGACGTACGGTGTAATGAGTTTTCCAAATAAATGATTGTGAATGTACTTATTAAAGTTAAAGATTATCCACTGCAATTCGATACAAACATAAAGAACGAAAAGTGTAATTTACCCTAACAATTATTTATTTAACAATTTCCAAATGTGAACATCTCTTTCTTACCAACCAAAGTTTCAACTATGCATGGAGTTAGCTTTCATACCTTTTTTTCTTGTAAGCTATGAACCTTTTTCATACCTTTTTTTTCGTGTAAGCTATGAACCTTTTTCATACCTTTTTTTTGATATACAAACATGCCAAAATTTAATTACCAAAACATAATAGTTTAGTAATAATCTAATTTCCAAATGGAAAACAAAGTTTAGCTAGATTCAGGATCACCAATATCAGTTGGACCTATGCGCGTAAAATCAGTTAAACACTACAGCATATACATTATAACCTCGATAAAGGATAACTTTCACTAGTCCCAAATCCTTAGAGCACCCGGGGCGTCACGTGATTGCCAAAAGTCCACGAGTTATGGGCAGTGAAACACTGCCGCCACTACCTTGCATCACGCATGGTGCAGTTGACTCGTTGTCGTCTTCACGCCTGAATGGTTTGACTGAAATTCAGTTGTTTTGTGAATGAATTTGATGATGGAGATGAATGTGTGGTGAGTGATGGTCATTTCCACTACAATCCATCACTAGTGATGGAATAAAGCTTGATGGCGTAACGGAACTTGATTGGATGTTGTGAGTGATGGAACTCCATCATTAGTGGAGCGCCCCTACCCCCCTTTCTATTAAGTTTATAACCTTGTAAAAGCCAAAACGAATATACATTTTTTTGTTTCGATTTATCGAGATTTTACTACAAATGGATATTATGTAGTGGAAACTAACATTGAGGCAATGAGGCATATGATGTGTAGATTATAGAAGCCTATATATAAAAAAGAAAAAGATAATTTACAACAGGGCAACATTCATAAAGAAAGAGAACACCTTGCAGTATAAGTTACACTTCATACATAATAAATACCAAACCGCCAAACGAAACAAACATGTTAAGAGAAACACTGCGGATCGCTGATCAAGATCAGGGTTCGATGATAAAGTTAACAAAAATACAATCAAGATTGTATAAATTAGAAAACTCACCAAGAAGTAGGGACTCAAGATTGCATAGTAACCTTCTCATTAAAGTCTTCGGTAATACTGGTCAAAACAGGTTCGTTTGGCTCGGTTTCATCATGAGTTTGAGACATTAAGTTATCATTTTTGTTTGTTGTCTCTTGGAAGATAGCAAGACTACGGCGAACCGTAGCATTTGTTACGTTTGACTTGTCTAAACCGGTTGTGACACTGCAGCTTTTCCTTCTGCCCAATTTTGGCGATTTTGCACGAGTTGGTGGTGGCTGTAAGAAAGTGAGATAACATTATTATTTATTCGAACAGTCGCTAGAATTCTAATACAGTAAGATGTGAGCATGTGTAAAGTAATTAAATAAAATATAAAAAACTATGTATTGTCGGAACTGTCGCCTCTAATAGAATTTATAGATAGATATGTATGTGTCATCTAAACAGTCTATGCATTGTCTTTAGGGCTGAAACGAACTTAACGAACACGAACAAGACCTTGTTAGTGTGTTAAGGAATATATGTGTTCACGAATTGTTCATGAACACTTACCCAACGAGATTTTATGTTCATGTTCGTTCGTTAAGAAAATGAATGTGTTTGTGTTCGTTTGTTAATTTTAGGCAAAGAACACAAACGAACGTTCATGAACACAAACTAATGTTCACGAACAGGAAACAAACGAACACAAACAAGCGTTCATGAACAAAATATATAATAAACTGATACTTACTGAATATTTTATTTCTCGGAATTTTGAAGTAATTAAATGCAATATAAAAACTAAAAACACAAATGAACTATCAAACACAAACGAACATGTTACCGAGCATTCACGAACATAAATGAACAAACGCGGCCTCTGCTCAGGTTCGTTCATTTAACAAAAACAAACGAAATTTCTTGTTCATGTTCGTTCATTTATTCAAACGAACTTCCTGCCGAACGGTTCACGAACTGTTCGCTGAACGTTCGGTTCGTTTGTAGCCCTAATTGTCTTACACAATCTGACAATGTTTGACTAAACAACTAGTTTAAAAGTAAGTGTTTGACTCTTAACCATACATACGCCCATATATATAAAACCAAGTCTTGGTAATCACAACAATAGACAAAGCTTGTGAAGCTGTATATTTTTATAAAACACAAGAATCTAAATACTTTATATTATAACATTAACAAAGCTTGTGAAGCTGTATATTTTTATAAATTACCTTCTTTAGCTCCACCTTCGGTGGCGGGCCCTCATGGTAGAAGCTTGGCATTGGGTTTGCTTTAAATGTCAAACTCTTTCTGAGTTGCTTCAGTGCTGCTTCTTTTTCCTCCTTTTACATACACAATATTAAAACAAATTATAAATTTCACATTAACGTGGCTGCATAAAGAAACTAGATGCGGAAAAAAATGAAAAATAAATCATGTATATGTACCTTGGACCTTGCCTCACATTGAATTTTCTCTGCCTCCAGTGCTTGCTGTTTCTCCTCTAATTTGGAATAAAACTGATGTATACAAATTCAGAACGTAGAGCATAAGGAGGGTTATCAGTTTGATGGTATGTTTAAAAGAGGTTGCCAAATGGGCCAGCAGGTTAACAAGTCAAAACATGTGACTTTTGTTACAAGATGAAACTGGTCAAGTCGACCCAAACTACTCATGTCCAAAATATTTAAAACTTTATAATTAGTGGACTTAGAATAAATGGTTCTCTGTGAAGGAACGAAATGACAATGTATTCCTATAGAACAAGACGATTGAGTTGGAAATATCGACAAATTCTTGCGGAGTCCAAAGAAATGAAAATAAATAAAAAGGGGTCAACTTGTTCCAATTTCATCTCTATTGAATATCAGAATAGCGGATATAGTCATAATTCAATGGGTCAGGTCCACTTATTTTTCCTTTATTTATTTCTAATCTTTACAATGGATTTCATTGAGTAAAATGCTATTTTCATCCCTGAGGTTTGGCAGGTTTTGCAACTTTCGTCCAGAGGTTTTTTTCCGCATCTGGATCCAAAATGTTTGAGATCTTCCCATTTTCGTCCGGCTCGTTAACTCCATCTATTTTTATCCGTTAAGTCAGGGGTATTTTTGTCTTTTTAGATAACTTAAAAGGCAATTCGGTCTTTTTCACTTTATGTAAAAAGACCGAATACCCCTGAAAAAGACCTAATTACCCTTTAAGTTGAGAAATAAGAAGGAAATACCCCTGAATTAACAGAGAAAAACGAATGGGTTAACGAGCTGGATGAAAATGGCAAGATTTTAAACCTTTTGGATCTAGATGCGAAAAAACAAACCTTTGAACGAAAGTCGCAAAACTAGCCAAACCTCAGGGACGAAAATGGCATTTTACTCTAAATAGTGTGTTACATATGATTACGAAAATTATACTTCAATAATAATCTAATTTTCTTAAATAAAATGAATTTGGAGATTTTATGCAATATAACACACACCCATTTTAATTGATCAAACAGGCAAGTAAAAAGAGTTTTAACAAAATTTGTACCTCTTTTCGTCTCTCTGCACGTGTGCTGCACCTGAACACTGGAACTGCTGCAGAAGTGGGCTTAGACCTTACGGTCCTCGGTATTGCAGCAGTACTTACCATAGTTAAGAACCAGAACAAGTTTAAAAAATAGAAAAAAAAAACAATAAAGCCAGCACAAAAAGGAAAAAAACGAAAACAATAATATGGATACGAGGAAGCAACAGAACAAGAATCATCGTCATCCGCATGCTTCTTGTTATTTGGTTGCAAAGGCTTCCTCCCTACCGAAGGTGGGACACCCTGAACCCGAAAAACAAAAAGAAAAAAAATATTATTTTGATAAAAACTCGTAAAGAAAGACTATGTGTTCAACTTGAGAGGTTCGTCGATTACTTCATTGGTTTTCTTTGTAACTTTGCTTGAATGAGACTTTTTAGCAACAAGATTGCCAACAGGGCGGGCGCGCTTTTCAGTAGCAAGAGCAAACGGCTGTGGAACAGTGGATTTTGTTTTAGCAGATTTGGTTGAAGGTTTGACCGGTGTGTTTGACTTCTTACTTTCGCCTTCTATTTGCTGCGTGCCAGATGCCGTCTTCTCCTTCACCAAACCAATGTCAGAGTCCGTTGCGGCATTAGTTGAATCACCGGAAAGATTATCTATATGCTTTATATCTTCGATAATACAGATCTTCTCTTCGAACTCCTTAACTCCATCCGTTGTCGGAGTATCAGGCTTTGAGTCCTCGTCGACGGAAACATTGGAATCGACCAAAAGATCGGTGTGTGAATCGCCAGATAGATCGTTACTTGAACCGCCAGAAAGATCGTTACTTGATTTTCCGGAAAGATCGTTAGAATCGATAGCGACAGAGTCTACTTCCTTGTCCGTACATACGTTAGCGACTTCCATTCCCATTGGACTGCATATACAACAATGAATTTAATAAATTTTTATATATTTCCTATAGGTTTCTAGCATCATTTACTCAATATTTATAGACAAGTAAGCTTTGTATATGTTCTAATATGGAAATTACATGCATGTACAAGCTGAAAAGCATGTTGTACCCAATATTTATAGACAAATAAGCTTTATATATGTTCGAATACGGAAAATACACGCATGTACAACCTAAAAAGCATGCTGCACAAGAACCTGCTGCACAAAAATATGGAAAATACATGAGGTGAGCGCCTCAGGGTCAATTTTTTGCCAAGAAATCGCGCTTCAGGTGCGCGAAACGCGCCTTATGATACCAAAAGCGCAGGGGTTTGACCCTTGTTGCGCTTTGCGCCTAAAGCGCGGTTTTTAAACCAAATGACGTGACAAACTTGTCCATCTTCACATAACTTTCAAACTGTAAGACCTAAGAAGTTAAGTCAGCAAACAAGACGTTCTGAGTCGAGACTAAAGCCTTTACTCGATCGGTCCATCCTTAGGCGCAAAATCCTTCGTTAAGTCTCTAAAGTCAACAATATCTGAATCTTCAAGAATTCTCAGTTTTTACTTGCTTATTCAGTACAAATCTTAAAAACTTTTAACTTTTATCCTAATTTGCTAAAAATAAACACATCTTAATTCTCAAAAAAAATGTTTCACAAATTTAAATTACACATTTACACCACACTACCACAACAATCAGCTTCATAACTACCCCAAACCCTAATTTATCAAAATGTTCAAAAAAATTAACCAATAACAGACAACAACAACTCAAATTCATGATGTACAGTAAACCTAACACATTAATCTCACATATTCCGTACTAATTCATCACATAAACCCTAAATAACAACCGAATTCCAAAATTGACGAACAATGTAGATCTAATTACAAATGAATTGCTCCACAAACACAAGAAAATAACATATGAACACATAAAGTTGCATAAATTTAAAAAAATGAAGAGATAATGTGAGAAAATACTTACGGATTGAAGAGGATTTGAACAGTTTGAGAGCTTGAAAGTAATTTCTGTGCGGTTAAGGCGGTGGGTGTATAAATAGTAGGTGTGTTAACGGCGTTAAGTTACGGCCGTTTGTGTGTTTTTGAATCTTTTGGGCGCTGTTGCAAATTGCAATTGCAAACGTCTTTCGTAGAAAAGTATTGTAACAATATTGTTTTCCAGTGGCTGATCTATAAAACCTTCATAGGGGTAACGTTTTAAAAGAAAAGGGTAACGAAATCGAAAAAACGTTAAAAAAATGTCAAATTTTTACAAAATTTACACTACCGCCGGAGCGCCAAGGGGTAGCGGAGGCTACCCCTTCTCATAAGGTACATCCGCCCCTGTTGTTTTATATGTATGAATATTGTTTTAACGTACAATAAAGTTTATCGTGTGATGCATGCGCGAATATCTCAACCGTACATCTGAGTCTTCAATTGAACACCGTGACACAATAGAAATTAACTCGGCAAAATTACGCACGTTATTGCATAATTACGCATGGGTTGGTTTAAACCCTAATCATGCACGTTATTTGCATAATTACAGAGGTTATAAAAAAATCAAAACTCTCATGCAACCAAATATGAAAATTACGCATGTTAAACTCAAAATTACGCATGTGTTGTTCCAGGTCCTAATTACACATGTTATATACATAATCACACACATTATAAAAAATAAGAATGATGCGCGTCTCAATCTCTTTTGCTCGCATACGCATCGCACGATAAACACTATTGTATTTTACACATTCTATAGTAGTTTAGTTTCAGATGGTGTGGTGAAAATTATATTATATAATAACAATTGAGGTATGTTCTTAGGAACAGTGCCTCTTTTATTTTTAGTGGTTTTTATCTTGTAAAAAAGTTTATTTTAATTGTTTTTTAGTTAATTTAGTTAAAGTGATTTATATAGTCTTCAAGTTTTGTCCTTTTTTGTATGTTAAAATTTGTTCTGTATAAATTCGAGTTTGTCTATATTTTACTCCAACTCGCAGTATAAGTTTGTGTTTATATTTGTCTACGTTTTACGGCACGTAACGGTATAAATTCACGTGTCAGTATAGATTAATTGTTTTGTTTTACAATTTTCCCCAATTTTGACCTTCGTTTGCTTACTACTTAGCATGGTTTTACGACTCATGTGCCCGCAACACGGGTTTTAAACACTAGTTATAAACATGTGTAGTTTATGCATGTGTATAATGAATATAGTATCATGAAGTTCACCGTTTAAAAATAAATAAATAAAAATATAGTATCATGTTAAGACAATATTTAACTTTTATATCACACAAAACAAATCTAAACGTTCATTGTAATGTATAAATTTAAGTTATTTGATACTTTTATTATAAATGTCTTGTAATGTATAAATTTAAGTTATTTTATACTTTTATTAGGGTCAAATTCTTGAGAAAAAAAAAATCCTGAAATGGAAAAAAGAGATCACATACTTGACAAATATTGTGTGTGCTAAAAAAAGTAAGCCAGATTGATATGGACATGTGAAATCTTTTACCTATCTTTTACATGTAAAAAAAAGAGGATTTAATACTTTTCAAAAAAAAATATTTTTTTAATAAAACTTATGGATAACAAATGAATATAAAATGGACATGTGAAATCTTTTACCTATTTTACACATATAAAATGTACATTGATACATTTATACGTTAATGAACCCTCCCCCCACCTAACAACCCTAAGAATGATAATGTGATTACAGCCAAATTGGCACCAAAAACAGCAAATTTGAGGTGGGGTTGATTATCAATATGATGTGTATATTCCATCAGTTTCTAACATTTGAGTTTAAGCCACTAAATAAGTGGCCCCTCTACTTTGATTAATCCTCTTAACCATTGTTGATAATACCCTTTACAACCTTCTCATATTATTAAGCTTGTAATCATTGTCTTTGATATTTTATATCAATACAATTATTTTTTTTAAACAATGTAAGGGTGTACGGGATGGAGTGCGGGGAAGGCGGGCGGTGACAGCTCACTGCGTGGTAACACCGCCGCCAACCCCACTTTCAATGCGGTAAACTCAAAGGAGCGGGGTATTGTCACCGCACATGGAAGAAGCAAATTTTGACCGTTGGACGAGTTTCATGGGGAGTGGAGAGGAGAGGGGAGCACCTCTTACGTTTGAGTGTAAAATGAGGAGTGAAGAGGGGATTTGACATGGTAGAGTAGGACTGGTTGTCGTGAAGAAGGGACTACTACTCATGTTCGGACTAACTACATCTCGAGCTTAGCTTTGGATCTTGTATCATGGACCAACTAGGCATTCCCTCCTTATGACGAGACTAAATTGTGTGTTCTGTTTTTCATATTGTTATGTAGAAGCATCCCAAGACGAGAGGAAAATTAGAAGATAAAAGACCCTATATTATATATATAATAATGAAAACCCCATCATGTACAAATACAAAAAGGATAATTATAAAAGGAACTTAATAAAATAATATATTCTAGTTATGGTAAAGATAATTAAAAAAATCATAACTAATGAGAGTTGAAAAGGTAACTAATATATTTTAGGACCTTAAAAATTCCAATCATATTGTGAAGAAAGAAAGTGATCAAGAGTAATATAGTATGTTGTCATGATATATGTTAAAAGAAGTCATGTGGTTGAATGATATACTTACATGCCGTTCATTTGACAATCAATAAATAATAAATATGTTGAAAATTGCAAGAATCTCACAATACACTTATATATTTTTTTAAGTGTGATACAAAACCGTCTTACCCATTTCCTCATTAAATCATCAATGCATTACATACAAGTGTTTTATGCGTTTCTTGCAGTTCTTAACATGAAATTGGTTATGAAAAGAAGTTTTTATCTTGGAGACAATGGTATTAGGTGAAAATGAAAGAGCCTTATGTTAATACAAAGCTTACTTCATCCGAGAGGTGAGTAAATCAGAGGTTGTAACATTGGAGAAGTTCATAACGAGATATAACATATCTAGCTTCTCAATTTAGGCATCATCAACTCATCAAGGGCTAAGTTTTAGAATTCTTTAAAGCTCTTGCCAGGGGCGGACCCAATGCTTTAGCAGCCGTAGCACGGGCTACGGCTCAAGTGCGTATTCGTAGTGTATTTTTTTTATTTTTTTTCGGTTTTATACCAAGGATATCCGTAAAATAATACAAGGATACCCGTAACCAACCCAAACTTGTAGAATAAGGGAGCCCAATTGAAACAACGGCCCAATTGCCCAAATTTATAATAATATGATTGAAATTGTGGCCCAATTAGTTAGGTATTTGTTTTACTTTATTTATTTATTTGCGTTTTTCTTTATATTGTATGATTGCATGATAATTTTTTTTGAGATACCCCTGATTTAGTGGGCTAGTTTTGCCACTGGCTCTTGCATATTGATGTTGGTTAATTAGGAGGGGAATTGAAGGTGGAGATCGTTAAAGTTTGTTTATTGAGTAGTCCTTGAACATGAATGGCGTCAAGACTCAAGCGTAAAGGGGGTGAAATTGTAGGGAGTAAAATGTCTAGCTATTGTAAAACCCGAATAAGGGTTGTTTATGTGTCATGGGCTTACACCTTTTGTCGCCTCACCCAAATTGGACGTGAAACACTGCCCCCATGAGGTGTGAGGGAAAGGTGTTAGCAGAACAACGGGGGATGGGGCAATAGTGTGGGGCCATATTTATTTTTTGAGCCAATGTCTTTGAAACACATCACACCTTGTATTATTATTATTATTATTATTATTATTATTATTATTATTATTATTATTATTATTATTATTATTAATTCATTTAATTTAAACATTATTTTAGTTAACGGTAGATAGTAAAACCATTAGACCGAGCGATGTGGTTTCAAACCCAAGGGGCGTGAAGAATTCAAGTAAGCCATTTGGTGGCACCGTTTTTTGTAGGAAATGGGTGTCAATGGGGCGTGAAACACCGCATAGGTGAGGGTGTGAGCCTAGACACACGTGAAGGGGCAGAGGAGGAAGGCATGAAAAGGATGTGGCGGGTTTGTGTTGATGTGGCTTTGACCACCCCTAGGCGTGGTTTCACTACATCTGGTCTTACACTTTAGAGAAAAAAAGGTAAGTAAGAGCTCTGCTAACTACGTGATAATTACTTTTTCACTTTTTAGAGAAATAACACATGTCACAAGCTAAAAGTTGATGATGTAAACCACATTATGATAAAATGAGATAGCAAGAATTATTTTTTTTTCCTATTCACACTTTACATTGTTATGTTGCAATCAATAAAAATATGATTCTCTCAACTGTTAATAATACTATTGATTTATTTTGTTCCATATTTGTTAGTGTTTATTTCTCATTTAAGGGCTATTTGTTTAGCTCTTAATAGTTTAGATTTTTTACTGGTTCAACACTTAATAGTTCAGACTGTTTGTTTCGCAAGCAGATATCTGAATGGTTCAGACATTTGTCTTTGAATGGTTAAGCATTATAATGAGTTTGGATGGTCAAGACCTCTAATCTGAATTGGTAAAACATTTGCCTTTGAATGGTTAAGCATTATACTGACCCTTAATGATTCAAACCTCTCTCTTACTGGCTCAACACTTAATGGTTCATACATTTTACTGGTTCAGCACTTAATCATTCAGAAGTTGTCAAACAACCCTTTAGTACACTATAAACATCACTAGTCTACATGTGATTTGTGCTTTGTTGACCATCAATTGTGTTAATGAATAAGCTTATTCGAATGTCGCCTTCCCCCAACAACCATATGAAACAAGTAACTGCTATTTAAAACTAGTAATTATCATTTAAATGAAACAAACATAATTAAAGACTTTTTTATTTTTATAATGACTTGAATTGACACAAGTGGGTATCAAACAATCAACTTATTGAGTTATTGTACTTTAAGAAAAGTAGAAAACAAATAAGCACTTGTCTATCAACTTATATAAATAGCTTTAAAATAGTATTATCTCTTCATTCAAAACTAATCATTTAAGGACGATTAAAAGTTCGGTTTAACCCTCCATTTGTTTTTGTTCTCCTACACCAAAAAACGACTATCCTTCTCTTCATTCAAAACTAATCGTTTAAGGATGATTAAAAGTTCGGTTTAACCCTCCATTTGTTTTTGTTCTCCTATACCAAAAAAAACGACTATCCTTACTACTACCATCGCCCATCGGTGTTTGCCACTTCTAGCGAATATCTCCTTCCCTCTCTCACAAGAAATTTTACGAACATAAGTAACACAATCATTAGTTTATTTTCATAATTCTTTTTTTGCAATAAATACAATGTATAAATAAATAATCTTATCTTAGCGTGTTATATTTTCCGGTAAAAATACAACACCTGACCTCACATAGGGATGAACATTTGGTACAATATTTACGGTACCTACTTTTTGGCATTTTCGGTATCGATACTGATTCGATACGGTACCGATACCCAGTTTTGACGAATTTCGATACTGATATTTTCGGCACGGTAACCGATACCATACTCGTCCCTAACCTCACATGTCATTCAACTATGACAAATTAATATTTAGTAGTAAATAATAAAAAATCTAATTTTGATAGAAAATGAAAAAGAAAAAAGATTCTCTAACTGCCTAACAGAACACCCGCTTAAAAATAACTGCATCTTAAACCACCATATGAACCAACCAATCAAACCCATCCACGTGGCACATTCTAATTGGACGAACCAACCTATATATACACTATCTTTCATCTTCATCCAATCTCAGTGTTACTCTCACTTCACATCGATAACGTGCAGTGCAAGAAATCTACACAAAAACGAAAAATGTCTGAAAAAACCGTCACTGATGAGCAGAAAATTGCAGAAGTAGCAGAGGAAATGTCAAAGATGCATCGAATTCGAGTTTCTAACACGAAGAAGCCTTTCATCTTCTACCTTAATCTCGCTAAGGTTAGGGTTTCTACGTTTTTAATCGAGTTTTGGTTAAGATTTTGTATGTAGCATGGTTTAACATTGAATCGGAGTGTTTCTGGATGTTGATTGCTTGTTTCTGATCAGTTATATGCTGTAATTTTGTTGTTTATGATCAGTTATATGATGTGATTTTGTTTCTGATCATAATATGGTGTAATTTTGTTGTTTTTGGTCATTTATATGTCGTAATTTTGTTGTTCTTGATCAATTATATGGTGTAATTTTGCTTCTAATCAAGTATATGCTGTAATTTGTTGTTTCTGATCAATTAGATAGTGTAATTTTGCTGTTTTTGATATTTATATGGTATATCTTTGTTTTTGATCATTTATATGTTGTAATTTTGTTGTTTCTGATAAAATATTTGGTGTAACTTTGTTTCTGATGAATTTTATGTTATAATTTTGTTTCGGATAATTTATATGGTGTACGTAATTTTGTTGTTTATGATCAATTATATGATGTAATTTTGTTTCTGATTAAGCATATGATGCAATTTGTTGTTTTTGATCAGTGGTAATCAACTTTGAAAGTTTTTGCGTTCATGTGAAGTTTTCGTACTTATCAATTGAATTACAGTCGGTCCATCTGTTTGACTGAGGTTTAAATTTCAATATAGTGGATAAATTACTTGGTAATGTGTGATTTCAGTCTTCGTTAGGGTTTGTAAGTCACAATGATACGCGCTTAATTATCACGTCTTTCACTAGTGCAGTAGTGCTTAATGTCATAACCTACTAGAGAAACTGATTAACGTGTGTTTTCATTTATGTTCTTGAATGGGATCGTTCGTGAAGTTCTTTTGGGTAGATTGATTATTGAAATTTGTTTGATGATGTTATTTCTTGTATTGACTTGATCTGTTAATGGTGACAGAAATACATCAAGCGTTACAACAACGTCAAGCTCACAGCCTTGGGGATGGGTAAGATTCAACAATACATTTTGCATTTTTTTTTGCTAGTAATCGACACGAACATAATGCACACGAAAAACATGATTTGACAGACTTCTCTTATTGTAATATATGCAGCCATACCAACTGTTGTTCTAATCTCCGAGATTCTGAAGGAAGATGGACTGGCAACTCAGAAATGTAAGAATATAACTTCTTTTCTTATAAAAAATTATATCGAACATTCAATCTGAATTGTTCCTTGTTTGGGTACTGACACAGTGATAGCCGTATCAACTGTTCAAACCAAGGATAAATTTACAAGCAGATACATTCAGAAGGCCAAGGTTCGCTCGTTTTACTCAATTTTGTTTAACCATCATGCTATATTATGTTAGTATCTTACATTCATCGTTCTTGATTTCAGATTGAAATTGTGATGGCACTGAATGAGCAATATGATAAAGCGAAAGCTGATGCAATCATATTGAAGAAAAAGAGTGCTCAGCCTAAGGTTAGTCTTTCTTTCTTTCTTTCCATTGTATCACTAAATCGTCTGATGTTAATTTATTATAGACTGGAGTCAAGAAGACCGATGGAACATCGCTTGATGTCACTGCTTGTAAATCACAGGTTGGTTTTTGAATCTTTTGATCAAAGATGTCGATTTAGATCAGATCATGTTGTGATTCATGTTTGACTCGTATGATCACAGGATGAAATTGTTGATGGTAAGGCTGGTGTCAAGAAGGCAGTAGATGAGACTAAGGTTGGTTTTTGTTCGGGATTTTGGTTTCAATCTGAGGCGAAAATTGTTGCATTTAGCTTGATTCCCCTTTTCATACTTGCAGACTAAAACTGTGATGGAGATATCTGCGGCAGTAGCTAGCAGCAGCTGAAGGGAAGGTTGATCGAAAGATGTGAATAGAGGCAAGGTGGCAAGGTTTTAGTAATGGTTGTTGTATGGTACATTTACATAACATGAAATTTTACTTCCAGTTGATTTCGACATAACTGTAGTCTGTACAGTGTACATATTTCAGTCTATCGATCATGCACACATGTACTTAAATCACAAGTTTACACATTCTTAGAGTGGTTTATTTGACTTTTTAACTTGCACAGATTAGATGTGTGGAGACTGAATCTGAGAAACCGTGAAGGATTAAACGTTAATCTTGATAGAATTGAAAAGGCCTTGGCTTGTTGTCAAAATCTATGTGATTAAAAACAGACACTTTAACTGTTTATACAGTTTTCAATTTACAATTGCTTATTAAAGGACCATCTATACATGATATTAGCTCTCAGAGTACAAGTGTAACGTTTGATGTCACTGAAGGAGTGTGGATATAGCTAGCGTGGCAATCGTGTCAGGATGAATCGTTGAATTCAAACACAATGTATATATTTATTGTTTAACCCATTTACCTAAATGAGAGAAAAAGCTTGACTTACTTAAACACAAATTTAGTTAACTGTTTGCTTTAAACATGAGTCGACCCCTTTTTTTTAGAAACTTAAAACTGCATCACTCCATCGGTAAAAAAATGTTTGCTAGCTGTTATATGTTGCTTGATCGATTGAATTTTAGTTATGTTTTTTAATGTTAACGCAACTTTATATCTAAATATACTTTGAATAATATGATTATGTAAGAAGCGTAAAGAAACATGATTACGCCTTTTATGCCATAGATAGTCTCAGAATCCCCCTCCCCCCCCCCCCCCCCCCCGCGCGCGCATGACACGTCACCTCAGCATTCTTCCCGTTTTTCTTAGACCACCCGTAGTGGGGCGTGTTTTTTAAAAAAAATTCAAAAAAAACGCCCCAAAACGCCGTCCCCCCACTACACGGGGCGTTTTTGGGCGTTATAATTGACAATTTTGCATGTCAGGCGTTTTCATTAAAACGCTGAATGGGTCTTTTATTTTGGGCGTTTCCCACCCACATGGCCACATGGTCTGACAATGACTATTGTCCTCCAATCAATTTTGTCCACCCACACTTTTCCACATGACATCATTTGACTTTTTTTTTTTTTCATTAAAAATAAAACGCCCCATGCTGCCCCACTACACCACTTTATGCTATAATGCCCCATGCTGACTGGGATGACACGTGTCGCAAAACGCCCCATGGTGGGGGCATTATAACCCACTACCACTACACATGGTCTTATTGTCCATTTTGGATGGAGTTGTCTCACTTTTCCTCATCTATACACATATAGATATGTATATATACATATGTGTGTTGTCCAGAGTCTCTGTGAACCTCAGTGATTCAGTGAAGCAAAAAAGTTCCTGAGATTGGGAAACGGGGTTCTGGGTCGGGGCCGGCTTGGTGAAACACCTCCTTGACTCCCACTTCATGCCCTCTTATTAAAACCAGGGTTATAAACAAGTCGAGCTACTCGAGCTCGGCTTGTAAAACCTCCTTGACTCCCACTTCGTGCCCTCTTATTAAAACCAGGGTTATAAACAAGCCGAGCTACTCGAGCTCGGCTTGTAAAAAAAAAGCTCGAAAGGAGTCGAGCTTAAACAAGCTTGAGCCTAAAAATAAGCTTATATAGAACTTAGAAGACAAGTCCAAGCTTCACTTATGGAGTCCGAGCCGGCTCGAAAGCTAAACGAATCCATTATTTATATAGTTTTTTTTTTTTTTTTTGAATTTCAAGATTGATAAAAAGGGGTAGTTAATACATTAGAAAGGGGTAGCGGCGCAGCTTGTTGCTCGCTTACCTGCGATATTGATTAAATAAAATGTAGCAATCATGGAAATATATACATTTTATAGTTTTTAGTTAATACATTAAATATATGTACCGAGCCGAGCCAAACTTGAGTTTTGGAAACAAAGCTTGAATCAAGCTAAGCTCGAGCTTCCGGCTTCCGCTTTCATTAATTAAATGATCCAGTCTAGCTTGGCTCGTTTGCACCCTAATCGTATAATCTCATTTTAAAAGTGTACAAGGCGGGATAAGATTAAACAAACCCTCTCTTCTCCTTCCCAAACACGCAGAAAAACAAACCTTCAAACCCTAATCCACCATGAACACACCAAAACACACCTGCTTAAAACTCCAAATCCCTCAACATCCCCAACCAATCTTCATCAAAGGCACCTGGTTTTCTTCTCACTTCAACCTCTCCATCACCGACGGCTCTAACGCTTGGACCTGCACCGGTAATAATCACTATTTCAACTCGATTATTATCAGTTACCGTTCGTTTAAAACCCTAACACCGTCAATTTCAATATTAATTGATTTTTTTTGCAGCATCGGAAGATGAGGTTGCAGAGCGAGCATCTAATTGGGATCAACCGGTGTCTGAGTACGTTGAAATGTCGGAGCGATACCTAGGGTTTCAACAACCGGGTTCGGTCTACGGGTTTGCTGATGCTGGTGGAGGATTTAAAAGAGTAGGTACTTTTATGTTTTTGAGTAGTGTTGTAAAAATCGGGATTAATCGCGCTAATTGGTATTTGGTAGTTTAGGGTTTAAATTTCATCTAGTCAGACCTAAAATCGGTAATTGGTCAAAATCAGTAAAATTTGGTCAAAATCAGTCAAAGTCTTTGAGGTATCTAAAAATTTATTTATCGAATCCGATTAATAAGTGCACTGATTTTAACGTTATCTTACTAATTTCGTGAAAATAACGTTAAAAGCTGAGGACGGTTAATCATGCATCATGTGGTGGCGTTGATAGCTGAAAGACAAAAGGGTACATGCACTAATCGGTCTTTGTATTGATTGCTGAGTGTTATGTGCCTTATGTCCAAGGCTTGATGCAAAACTACTATCGAGCCGGGGTCTTACTGGAAGCAGTCTCTCTATTCCTACGGGGTAGAGGGGTAGAGGTAAGGCTGTCTACATCTTACCCTCCTCAGATCCTACCTTTGCTTTGCTATTGGTGGGATTTACTGAGTATGATGATGATGAATCGAATCCGATTGTAAAAACCAGGATTAATCGGTAGGTAATCAGTAAGTAATTTACCGATTTAATTTCACCTAGTCGGACCTAAAATCGGTAATTGGTGTTAATCAAATTTGGTCAGAAGGGATCAAAATTGGTCAAAAACTTTGAAGTATCTAAAAGTATATACTTATTAATCCAACTGATTAATAAGTATATAATATGTTGAAACTTTTTTTGTGTATGTATATGTAATATATAAGTTTGAAAATTTACATATAAAATTCCAATCTGGTTAATTCCTATTATTAATCTTGATTAATCTTTAGTCAGTCCCCCACAGCCCGACTAGCGCCTAGCGATTTTTACAACCATGGTTTTGAGTATATGTGATTGTGGTTTTGTTTTATGATTATTGAGGGTTAAAATGGTATAATCTTGAGAAACATGTAAGACCTAGAAGCTTGTATAAGAAGTTTCTATCCATTCTGATTAACTAGTTAAATTGATTGTTTACAGTGATCACTGTTCACTCATTCTAGTAACTTGTAATGTGTGTTAGGTTTGGATAAACATAGATTTATTTGCAGAACAAGTAAGCATGTGTATGATAGGTTTGGAGAATAACAGACTAATGACTATTGGTGTGTTTGCATAAAACATGTTTCACTTTTTACTAAGCTTTGTTAATAAGACATTTTTAACCATGTGAATTTGGATTAGTCGCACACCAAGAGAAATATCGAAGACTCATATAAGTCGTATCTAATTGGTTTAGCGGATTTTGCATTTTCGTTTTGCGTTAAGTCATCTGAGCTTCCATATCTGGCTCATGGTTTTTGGGCTCAAATGTTCAAATGTTAGCATGACGGAAAACTCTTGAGCACTTTCGTACCCTACTTTTGTCAGTTTGATCTTTTTGTCTCCAAAAGGGCTTAAAAGTTTGATACTTTGATCCAAATTATTGTTTTTAATTCTCTTTTGTGGTGCTAAATTCTTTATTACAGTTATCATGGACTTTTGAAAAAGAAGGTACAAAGCTAGAGTGGCGATGGAAATTTAAACCAGCTGAAAACAGTATGAAGATAACTGCAGGAATCTTGGATTTCATGATGGATGCTAACATACGCTTAAGTGTAAGATAACACTTTTTTATTGTTTATTTCATATACGTATTACTTGTTAATGCTGTTATTAAGTCACATAGCATGTCAACATTTCTTTGTTAATTTACCTGATCCATGAAGAGGTTAATCTTAAATTAGGAGATAAAGATAAAAAAAGGGTTATAATTCTTGGTGAATTGTTTTAAGGATAATTGTTAGTTTAAATTAGATAGGTTTATCTAGTTGGTTTATTTATTTATTTAATAGAGTTTGAGTCGGGTTAGGATTAGAACAAGTTTAGTATAAATAGATGGTAGGTTTATTGTAATTGGTGTGCTCTCATTGTTAAATAATAAAAAGAGTTGAACAGTTTGTTCATCCGGTGTTTTTGTGTTTGATCAAAGGGCCTGATTTTCCATTAATGTACCTTTCTTAACAAAACAGGAGGAAGTTGTTATGAAAACAAAGTCGAATGATAAACTGAAAGCGGAAGCTGAAAAGTGTCTAGAACAAAGTGAGAAGTTTCAGAACGAGAAGGCAGAGTTTGAAACTAAAATTTATACGAAGGTATGAACACTGCGGTATCTTTTATATGCCCATTGGTTGAATCATATTAATTTGATATATTAATAACAAGCAAGTACCGGTATCTCTTCTCTAATAGTTTTATCCGACTTATTAAAAGATTGACTTCTTGTTTGATGTCAAAAAGTAGGGCTGACATATCTTGTCAACCTGACCTGTTAAGACACGAACCCAAAATAGGTAAACACGAACACGACGCAAAATCTTATCATGTCAAATTTTCCAAACACAAACACGAACACAAACCTGATAATAAATACGAAAAAATTACCAGCGTATCATACGACTTGTTAAGACACGAACACGACCTTGTTAAAACACAAACACGACCTATTATTAAATATATATAAACTTTACTTCCAGGTGTTTTATTTATTTAGAATTAGGAGCCCCACATATTTTTTTATTTAAAATTATAAACGGGTCTTTACAGGTTAACAGGTATTTAACGTGTTAAGACATGAAATTAAACAGGTCTTAACATGTCGACCTGTAATAGACACGAAACCTGTTAATTTAGTGTAGGTTCGTGTTGTGTTATCGTGTTCATGTAGAAATTTCCAGCCCTATCAAAAAGAGCTATAGATGTGAGATTTGATGAAAAATGTTTTTGAGTGCAACTATCTAAATTTTGCAGTTTCTTGGTGTGTTGAACTCAAAGAAAGCAAAACTGAGAGAGCTCAGAGACCGGGTGTCGACAGATCATGCAAAATCACATGACGACGAGGAAGACTCAAGTCAAAAAACGGAGACATATGATGGTGATAGTGAAGATGAAGACGACACTGCTATGGATATTACGAGCACGTCAAAGGGTACATCTCATGGCCAGAAAAGGAAGTAGGACATCTGAATCCCATAAGTGTTTATGGTAGATGTTTTTGTGTTTGCTTTCGTATGCTGACATAGCGTTATTAGCGTCTATTATGTATAGAGTTGGGTTGTACGTTTGGTCGGATTATGGTTCTTGTCCGTCATAATCATTAACATGAGGATAAAGCCTTTGTACAAGGGTCGACAGCTCGCATGGTCGGGTTTGCTTGAACCTAGACCCGCGCACCCAAGGTGGTCCTACGAAAATGTGAAACAAACTAACTCAACATTTGGAAAAATTATTGTTTTTTTTTGTTCGTTAAAATGGTAAAATAATAAGATTCTAATCCAGATAGGAGTGTTTGGATAAGAATTTTAAAACCAGATATCATATCACTAGATTTCGAATAAGTCAATGCAAGTGTGTAACAATTTTTTATTTATGTATAAAAATCAAGGGATAACGTGTTTGTTAGAAGCACGAAACATATCTGGCATCATGCTTCACATGTATAATTTTTATTATTGAAGTAAACTAGGTTAGAACCCGTGTATTATACGGGCTTAATAAATGTAATTTTGTATACTAAATAAAAAAATAATATATTTTTAAAAACCTTATTTATTACACGTGTTGAGTAAATAAATTTTATATATTAAATAATAAAAAATTATATATTTAAGAAACTCGTGTATTGTGCAGGTTGAATAAATATAATTTTATATACCAAATAATAAAAAAAGTTATATTTAAAAAAAACCATGTGTATTCACGGGTGGAAGAAAGGTAATTTTATATACTAAATAATAAAAAATTATATTAAAAAAAAACTCCATGTATTATACGATTTGAATAAATCTAATCTTATATAGCAAATAATAAAAAAATGTTATATCTTTAAAAACTCTGTGTATTACACGGGTTTATCTATTGATTAAAAAATCGTTCTAAATCAAAATGGATTTTTTATTAATTTTTTAGTTAGGTTAATACTATTTTAAATTTTTTGTTTGATTAATAAAATGTTTAATATAATTTCTCATAGTTAAGAATAATAACATTAACAATAAATAACATACATGTTTATCTACTGTTAAGTGAAACAATGCTTTTTAGTTTGATAAGACTTTACGATTTGAAGTTAATTTATGCCAATGATTTAGAGTTGATAAGATTTATATTAAGATTCACTTATACTTAAAAACTAGGTTAGAACCCCGTGTAATACACGGGTTAAATAAATGTAATTTTATATATCAAATAATAAAAAAATAATATTTTTGAAACCTCGTTTATTACACGGGTTGAATAAATATAATTTTATATACCAAATAATAAAAAAAATATCTTTAAAAATCTCATTTATACATGTGTTGAATAAATGTAATTTTATATATTAAATAATAAAAAGTTATATCTTTAAGAACTCTGTGTATTGTACGGGTTGAGTAAATTTTATTTTATATATTAATAATGGAAAAAGTTACATTTTTAAGAACCTTATGTATTGTATGGGTTGAGCACATGTAATTTTATATACTAATCAATAAAAATTTATATCTTATTATATATTTATAAACCCTGTGTATTATAAAACTTTTGGACTAAACTGACAAAATAACCCAAACCACAGGGACTAAAATGATATTTACCTCTTTACATTATATTAACTTATATTTAAATATCAAGATAAATAATTTTGAAATCTAATAAATATTTCAAAAGATTATATTATCTTTATACGAATTGTTTCAATTTAATTTTATAATTATCTTTTAATTAATATTAATTATCTATAATTAAGTAGGAGATAAAGATGAGAAAACTAAAAAATAGATGGCTCCAAAGAATGACATGTGTCCCAAAGTTGGTTTCTTTTATTATATAGTATAGATTAAATAGAACAGATAGTATAAAACTAATGGGCTACCGTTAAGATAGTATGAAACAATGCTCTTTAATTAATATTTAATAATTTAAATTAAATAATAATTATCTACAATTAAGGATGGTCTAGAATAATGACAAGTGTCCTTTTATTGGTTTCTTTTATTAGATCACCCGTAGTGGGGCGGTATTTTTAAAAAAAATTGACCCCCCATTACATGGGGCGTTTTTTTTTTAAATCAAAAAATTGAATCTGGCGTTTTTATAATAACGCTAAAAGAGAATTGCATGTGGCCAATGGGAGTGGTCCAAGGTTTGACTGGCCAATGATAAATAGTTTGGTTTTTTTTGTTTAATGATTGGAAGGGGTATTATTAGGCATTATTCCCACTACGCCACTTTTGCAATAACGCCCAATGCTGACTAGACTGCCACGTGTCGAATAATGCCCCATGGTGGGGGCATTATTTTGTTTACCCACTACACATGGTCTTATAGAGTATCTATATACTCTATTAAGGGAGCTTAGATGATGACATAGAAATGCTTACGTGTCAACTTCTCAGCTATGCCACGTAGTCCTCGCTGATGTCATAATTACGATTTATTTATTATATATAAATATTAAAATCTGATTTTTTTAATATATATAAACTAAATTTTTTAGGAGGCAAATTTGAATTGCATGGAAAGTTGTATGGCCATTTAATGCACATCAGAGCTAATCAAATCAACTCTCTCTTTCTTCTCGATTCAAATTAAGAGCTTCATTTCTCTTTTTCTTCTCTCTTCAAACTGACTTCTCCTCTCTTCTCACTTCTGGCGATTTCTAGGGTTTCTCTTTCTTCTGTATTCAAAAAGCTTCAAGTTGAAGAATGTCTTCGGCAAAGAAGTCCGATGGTTCTGTCACTCGGCTATGATGATCTCAAAAGTCTTTTACCAGTTGATTTTGGCATGGCAATGATGGCGGATGGTAGGGTTTGACCTGCAACCCACCTTGTAGCCATGATTTCTGGTAGATCTGAGCCACATCGTTTTGTTGTACTTTTCGAGTCTTGGCTTTCTTGAAGCCATCTTCATCACTGTGGTGAAACCCTAACCGCCGTCACCATAGGTTTCTGCTGATAATACCTGAAACGGCAAACCCTGGCCACCACTTGGGGTGCGACTGTTGACTATCGCTGTGGTGACCGAAACCCCATTCGTCTGCATGTGTGCGACTGTTGACTATTGATGTGGTGACTATCGCTGTGGTGACTATCGCTATGCCTTTGTTTCTGCTCTGGAGATGTCTGGTGGCCTAATAGGAGATGCAGAGTTGTATCGCCTGCTAAAATAGAAAAAGGTTGATTTGAGGTGACTTCCGTCAAGTTCCACATAACTTCAAGTGGGTTTTTATTGTTTGAGTGTAAAGGTTTATAATAATTTTTTTTATACAATTTGAAATTAGGTTTTGGAGCTGGCTGGAAATGCAGTAAGAGCTTGACAGGAAAACAAAATCATTCCGAGACGTGTTTTTATGGCTTCCAGGTAGTCCTTGATAATTATTATTTCTCTTCTTCAAACTATGTGAAAGACATACCAACTAGAGGTGGTCTAAGGGGTAAAAAAATGACAACACCAGTATAAAATACCACTGAAAAAGTCCAAATTGCCCTTTAAGTTAATAAAAAGTGACATCAATTTTGTTGCAGGTTTTGCCGATACACTCTAATCTTGGGTATTTTATTTTGGAAGGTGGTGATCTGTTTCTCAGCAACAGTGGACTCCTTGGGGTTGTTTGCTCATGTCATGTATTCACATATCAATCTCTAAGTTTTCAGAGGTAGTTTTTGAGTATACGTCTTTTGAATTAATCGTGGGATCTTATGAAAATGGTTATGTATATAAAAACCCTTTCAGGTTTATTCTTTTTGCTTCTTGCGTGCAGCATTCAGGTCTGTCGGATGTTAACCCCGGAGATGCGGTCCATATGGATAGTGGTGAGACCATAGCTCAGTGACGAATAGTCTACTTATCTAAGTTTGGGGTAAGTTTATATATTCTCCCTGTCATGTGATTACCTGTTAGGAAAGATTCAAGAAGAGTAAAATGCCAATTCGTCCCTTCTTTTTTGTTAACTTAAAGGGTTTTGAATACTTGTACATTATGCTAAATGCTTGTACATAAAGTGAAAAAGACCAAATTGCCCTTTAAGTTAATAAAAAGACGAGGCGCAATATTGGTACCACCGATGTTGTTTGGTCATAATCCGTTTGGCCGGTACTGACAGTCCCTATAACTTATTGTACCAAAAATTTACAAAATTTATAACTGAACGTCAAGAAAAATATTTAAACACAATAGAGTAAAAAAAGTTGATAAACGCTCCAAAATAACATTGATGATAATTCATGGTTTGTGGGTTAGTCTAAATGGGTTCGGGTCCGTTTTGGGTCGAACCCACGAAACGGGTGTTTGGGTTGATTTACTCGGTTCGTGGGTTGATTGTTTGGTTACTCAAAAGAATTTTAAATGTGCGACTTAAATTTACGTGGTTTATATATAGTTGAATCGAATAAAATGTGCAACTTAAAGTTACGTGGTTTATATACAGTTGAACCGATGAATAAGCAGTTCAGGTTAGATAAGAATTACAGATTTGCAATGTTTTTCCAGTCCATACACTCTTTTATTCATATATACAACTATGAATTAACTCTAAATTCCTCTTCTTGCTGTAGCTTGGAGTTCAGTGTACGCACTTACACTTGTGGTGATTGAAGAATGGTGATGGTGGAAAGAAGCCCTAGAGTTCAACACACTTTTCTGGTGACGAGCTCAGACTGGTCTCGAGGCGGCAACGAAAACCTCGGTACCCAGGTCTGATGACGACACTTTGAACAGATCCGACAGTCAAAATGGTGGCGGCGGTTATAGCGAAACCCCACGAAAACTACGGTACTCAGGTTTGATGACGGCACTTTGAATTACTATATTAAATGCTTCATAATATAGTAATGATGAAAAAAATAAACCTTTGACTATGTTTTCTAACATGGGGTTGTGGATGTCATATGTGGTTTTGTTTATTTTGATCACCGAAGTTGAGTTTCTCATTCTGATATGAAAGTGAGTGATTCTATCTGTTTATGGTTAATTTAGTTTTGGTTTTTGACTTTGTAGATAGAGTTTTTAATTTATGGGGATTGTTTTGTTAATTTTAAAATCCTGTGCGTGATGATAAGTATCATTTTATGTTGACATTTTGAGATAAAACACATCATAATGGACTCATTTATAAGTGGGTCAAACTTGCTAATTATAATCCTTGCTAAGTATCATCTTCTGTTGACATTTTGAGATAAAACACATCATAATGGACTTATTTGAAATGTTGTTACTAATAAGTTGAAGTCACTTGCAAAGGAATTTTGGTCCTCATTGAGGAATGGAGCACATCGTTCCACGGGTTTGTCTTATTATATGGAGCACATCATTCCACAGAGAGCTTAGATGATGACATAGAAATGCCTGCGTGTCAACTTCTCAGGTATGCCATGTAGTCCTCGCTGATGTCATAATTACGATTTATGTATATATATAAAAATCTATTTATATAATCTGATTTTCTTTTATTTATTATGAAAAAAGTATTGTTTTTTAGATGATGACATAGAAATGCCTACGTGTCAACTTCTCAGGTATGCGATGTTCTCCTCGCTGATGTCATAATTACGATTTATTTATATATATAAATGTAACAACCCTCGGTAAAACCAACACCCTCATAATATTTTCGACACCTTAGTATAATGTAAAATGTCCCAATATGTCTTATATTACACCCCGTATGTGAAAACCGAGCCCGAATTATGTTATATTATTTAAATAAAATATAAAAACTTAAATTTAAGGCTGAGGCGGGCCGCGTAGACCCACCCCAACATCTCACGCGGGCGGTATCAAGGTTGATACCGGACTTCACTGATTTTAAGTTGATACGGGCCGCGTAAGCTTAAGCTTACATTGACGCGGGCCGCGAGAGATCATCAAACGCGGAGACATCCTGAGCTGACACGTATCGACATCGTGGCGGGTCTACTTGGTGAGCCGGACAAGCTAGTCCGTTGACTAGCATTGACGCGGGCCGCGTAAGCGACCCTTGTCTTTCACGCGGGCCGCGTGAGAGTCGAATATCAGCACTATATATAGAACTCATCAGTTTTCGTTTTCCGTCGCTCATTCTCAATTCTCAAATCACAATTTCTGAAGTAGTAGAAGTTATAGTCGGGTATTATACCCCTAATTAGCGAGGTTCTGCTCCGTTGTAAGTATTATAACCCCAGTTTCGTAATAGTTACGCTGCCCGATTGATTTAGGGTTTCGTAACAACTGTCGTGGTTCTGCCCGATGTAGTTGTTGGAATGCCGTCTTGGGGAGGGTATCATTAATATTTTTAAAGGGTTATGATACTAACCAATGTACATTTGTATAAATTATAGATTATATCCAGGAAACCCTTACGAAAAGCCTAAGATAGCAATGTGAGTAATCTCCTTTTTGTTAACAGTTTTTACAAAACCTTAACTATTTTACAATGTAATTTAGCAGTGATTGAGTCTTTGTAGTTCTTCAATTACTGCCGGTATGTTGGGGTTTTGTATACCAAATTTGTACTACACCGTGAGTAGTAAGTCGGGATGACAATACGTTACAATTGGACAATGAGTTAGCCAATGTGTAATATGACCCACAAGTCAGGATTGATAGTACCAAATGGAGTAATTGTGTAGACATAAACAATGTGATCGCTCTCAATACTGTTTTAATTGATAAAATGTTTCTTGATTAAACTGGGATTCACTCACCAGTATTTCCGACTGACAAATGTTTTTAAAACGCGTTTCAGGTAACCCAATGTGACAGCCAATTAGTAAAAAGCCAGCTGGAGAGCACTAAAGGCTTGGGGATAATGTGGCTATAAAAGTTACCTAATAAATGATGTTTTAAATTCAATAAAATAGGGGTTGTCCCTATAAATGTATTGTAATAAGAAACTTGGGTTTTGCCCATGTTATTATTAATATTAAAGATGGTGGTTTTACTCTGATAAACATTTCCTAACTACGGTACCTGCACCAAACCCCCTAGATCCAAATTACGACCCCTGGTGGGATGAAAATAGGGACTTTGTGCAACGTTACCCTATCCAGGATTACCCACCCATACAGAACATAGAAGCCTACCCAGGTATGGACCCTTTATATCCCTATTACCATGATAACTACATTAGGGAAATTTTAGAGGATCCTTACCAATTTCAGGAACTTTCACCCCCATATCAGGAACCCGCACACCAGATTCCAAACCCAGTCCGAGAACCTGCACCCCCAATGAGTGCAGAAAACGTCCAAGAACTTAGGACTTTTGGGGAGGAAATTTTAGAAAGCAGTGAGAGAATGCGTCAGGTGGGAGAACGTCTCGTATGGAAATACGATGAACGTAATATGGATTTTTGGATAAATCCATATCCGTGAATGAGAGAATGGTGAAACGATAGTAGTAATAATATTATAATAATAAAATAAAATAAAATATGTGTGTACGGATGCATAATATTATTAGTGTAATTTTCTTTCTGTTAGTATTGTAATCTTTATTTCAGTACTAGTGTGTAATAGACGCATAGTATATGAAAAAAGTATAGTCGCAATGATCGACGCTTTTGGCAAAAATGCGTGTCATGTGATTAATTATATTAAGATATTAATTGTGATATTAATATGGGGTAAATGTTTAAAATTCAGATGGCCGAAGAAGGAAATCTGAATAACGATAACCAGAGTAACATTAACGTGGTTAATGAGAATCCAAGCATCAATAACAATGGAAATCAAGTGGATAATAGTGCTATCCAACACATAGTGGCACAAGAAATTATAGAAGCAATGCCATTTATTCTTTAAACTGTTAAGGATGCTGATAATAAAAGTAAGCATAGCAGTAAGCGACCAAGTGAACCAGAAAACAGTGTGAACAATGAACCTGTACTTCAAGTGCCCATTCCCAAAAGAAGAAGAACCATGCCTTATGGTTGTTCTTATAAGGAATTTGGGTCCTGTAAACCAATAGAATTTTCGGGCAATGAAGAACCTATTGCAGCCCTACGCTGGATAGAAAAGACTGAGGCTGTTCTGAAAATAAGTAAATGTGCGGAAGAAGACTAAATCATGTTTGCTTCCAATCTATTCAAGAATTCAGCCTTAGAATGATGGAACACTATCCTTCAATCTAGAGGAAGTGATAGGGTTTATAGGATGGATTGGGAAGAATTTAGGAATATGGTAGAAAGAAAATTATGTCCTCCTAATGAAAAGGAACAAATAGCAAACAAATTCCTAAACCTTAGGATGAATGGTGTGGACAGTAAGGGGTACACTAGGGTGCTGTTTGTTTTTCTGCGGGAAAAGGTCTGCAGTCTGCGAACCATATCTGCAGGCATCTGCAGGAGAAGAGGTGGACCAAATGTCTGCAGTCTACAAGGAGAAGAGGGTTTGTTTTTTACATAAAAACCTCTTCACACCACCACAACCACAGACCTTCTCCTCTCTCTTCTCTCTCTCTCTGCCATCTACCACCACCACCACAACCATCCGCCACCACCACGTCAGCCACCACCACCGCCATCAAAACCCACCACCACCGCCGATCTCTCTCTCTTCTTTCCCTTTCTCTCTCCCGCCGCCCCCTCTCTCTACGGTCTCTCTCTCTTCGTTCCACCACCGCCATCAAAACCCACCACCACCGCCGCCCCGTCTCTCTCTCTACGATCTCTCTCTCTCTTCGTTCCACCACCACCGCCGATTTAGGGTTTCGATTTAGGGTTTTGTTTGCGATCGATGTTGATGATGATGAGGGTTTTCGATTTGGGGGTTTTGTTTGCGATGTTGATGATGATGAGGGTTTTGCTTTCGATTTGGAGGTGGTGGCGGAGCAAGGGCTGGAGCGGCGGAGCAGGGCTGGAGCGGCGGAGGTGGTGGCGGTGGCGGAGCAGGGGTGGGAGGCGGATGAATACAGGTCTATTTTGGCAGAGAGAAGAAGTTGGAAGAGGTTGGAAGAGGTTGGGACATGTCTGCTTGGGGAAGAGGTGGGGAAGACCTTTTTGGTGAGAAGTGCTTCCAGAAAACAAACAAGCTGCAGACATCAAACGTCTGCGCGCGTCTGCGCGACGCAGACATAAGTGGCCAGAAACACTTCTGTAACACCTCGAAAATTCACGTCCTATAATGTATTGACACGTGTCATAAACTTGAACGTGTGAAATAATACTCTAGAGGGACTAAAGTTGACAAACATGGAAAGTGTGTGAATATAAGGGTTCAAAATGTCAACAAGGGATAAATATACTTTACAGTAACCCTACATGGCGTTTATACCTTCAAACGAATAAATCATGGATCATACGAAGCTAAATATGAAAGAAAGTGAGAGATTACAAACTACAGGGGTTAAATGTGTCAACATGTTTAAAGCATACCTCTGAGTGACCTTTTAGCAAACCCGAAGCTTTGTAACGGTAAATTATGCTCACTAGAATACATGATAAAAATTTCATAAAGTTTCGTTATCGTATGAGAAGGTTATGATCAAATTCGTATGCGAGGGGTTAAAGCGTCAACGTTGAAAATTATGACTTTTCGGGTAAACCCAAAGCAAACCAAGGACTTAACAAAGTGGGTATAAGTCTTGGAGCCCTTGTATGTAAATGTGAGGGACTCATAATGCAAAAATTAAAGGTGGGATGCCCTTTCGAAGAGCCAAGAGCCAAAATGCAAAAGCTAAAAAGTTTGTAAACTGACAACAGGCTTTAGGCGGGGGGCGTAAGGTCTTGGCAAGCCTTACGCGGGCCGCGTACGGTCCCCAGATACAGAAATAACAGGCAGCAGCCTGTTATGCCTTTGTAACCGACTTAAAAACGATTTTCCTCTTCCATGGGCGACCCCTACATGCCTTTAGTCCTTAGGGACACTTGTTGATGATCAGGGAACCATGGTAGACTTGGTTGTCAATGATCTAAGTGAGATTTAAGCACTATATAAAGGCCTTATGATTGCAACATTATGCTCACACCTTCCATCTGCATTCTTGAAGACTTCTGGAGCTCCAAAGCAGACCCAAGTCATCCCTAGTCGTGCATAGGACTTCTGTAAGTATGCTTAACCTTTCTTAGTTGAGTTTATACTTAGTTTTAGCTTAAAAGTCAAACCGTCGTAATTACCGTTTGACTTAGCGATTAATCATTAATGGTCCAGTGATTAGTCGAATTGAAGGTAGTTATAGGTTGGTAATTATGTGGGCATTAAACCCTTAAAAGGGCACCCTCTGATTCCCGCTCTAACTAGCCCATTTGTCGGGCCAAAGTTGATTAGAAAAAGTCAACAGAATGCTAATCTTTGAATTAACGCATAATTAACAATGCAGAAGGCATGTAACCTATTTTATCACTCATATGACTTAGTAATAAATGTAAGAACATGTCTAAACATGTTCGACCCGACAATTTTTCTGTTTAGACCCGGTTCGGAACCGAAAGTCGCAAAACTTTGACTTTTGCTTTGACTTCAGTTCTGACCCGATTTAGTATGGTTTGGAAATGCCTTAGGACTTCCTTAGGACCAGGTTACATGTTAATATAACCCTCTGTGGTTGGTTCGTTGATTGTCTGATTCGTTTACACGTTTTCGTTAATTGCTTAATGTTGACCATAATGCCCTTTTGACCATAAAACGAGAATTTTGGAAATGTGAAAGGATAATAATCTTTATTTCTGATTTATAAACATGTTCCTAAAATTTCACATCAGTTGGAGGTCTAGATTAGGAGTTATGCTCATTAGCGTAATTATAACGCCTTTTAGTAATTAAACGGCGCAATTAGCATAAGGCCTATCTAAACCCAATTTTTGACACCAAACCTTTTACCCACTGATGTAATATAATATTTTGAGATTTTTAAATATTTTTAATTATTTTTAACCTGCTCATAACCTAAGGTTATGGCGTTGATTCGGTAAAAACCGATTATACCATTTTTGTGTATAAAATGAGTTCTACATAGTATTTTGACACCAATCCAATTGCTACTGATTTTATTTAATAAATAAAGTATTTTGAACTTTATAACCTGATCAAAAAACTCGGATTTCCTGTATAACCCGGAAATCGCTTAAAATAGCTTTTTACGCGTATTAAACGCATTGTTTGGGGTTAAAACCATTTTGTCATATAAGATCTATTACCAACTGATATGACTTAATAAAATAAGTTATTTTACTGATGTATTCGGAACCGAATCTCAGAATTTCAATTAACCTCTTTTATAATCTTTAAAATGAACAAGATACCCCTACGGGGCTTAAATTGAGATTAAACTCGTTTTGGGCATAATGGAAGGTATCCTACTGATTTCACAACATATTTAAGGCATATTAACTTAGGAAACCTGTATATGACTCTTTTGGTTACTCGTTACGCACTTGTCGTGTTCGGACCGGCTTATGTAACTAGTTTACATATATTAGCTGAAACGGGTCAAACCATATCGTTTTTATCTCAAAATCCAGAGTGTGTTTAAATTACCCATATTAAACAATCCTACAAGCTTGTCGGGTCAAAACCACATTCTAAACCGGTCTTCGCTTTATCATGCGTTTGAACCGTGTCTTCCTTTTGAAAACTAACCGGTCTAAGTCTAAGCTTAATTAAAGACCCGTTAGGATTCTAATAGGATATTAAAAACCTTCGTTCCAGATTAGGAGCCCAGTAAAAGCTACGTGCACTTACTGTATTGGACTTATACTTTGCTCAGGTAAATACTCTTAACTTATTTTCCCTATACGGGCTTGGGATACGGTACTATAAAAGTACCGCTTGGTCGGGTATGTGTAGTCATTTAAATCGGATTGTGATTAATGTATTTGCATGACCCGTTTAATATGTATTATTTGGTGTATGGCTTTTGGGGGTTAAATGACCATGTCCCGGATATCCTTGGCATCATTTTACGAAATGGCCACGACCTAAGCACGGGGTGTAGGCGTACACCTGATAGATGCATTATGTGAAAACTGGTAACCCACTTAAAGGAATCAACCTTGTGGGCATTATACCTGTGGCGTGTCAGTTAATCTAGACCGGCCCTACAAACCGGCCCTAATGGACGACAAATAAGTAAAACTGTATACATGATTATTTAATAATTGTCCCAAGTTATAAACGATATTTTTGCCGAAGTGCATTCAAATCAATTTTCAAACTCTTTTCAAAATGAGTCAGTTAAGTTGTATTTACCAGTGTAAACTGACGTATTTTCCAAAAAGACTAAGTGCAGGTACTAGACGAAATAGGCTGGCTACTCCAGGCATCACTACTCAAGTCTCGCAAGCTCTAGATGTCAAAGTCTGTTGAACAAGTTTTCCTTTTTATTTTGATCCGTCTGTGGATCCTTTACTTTCCGTTGTAACACTGGATATTACTTTATATTCGGATTGTAATATATTTATCTTTTGCTTCCGCTGTGCATTTATATATTGTGTTGTTTGACTATGATGATATCAACTACGTCACGATACTCCTCACCGGGCCCACCGGTCATACGTGGAAATATCGGGGTGTGACAGGTTGGTATCAGTGCCAACACTGAGTGAATTAAACGCTGGCCTTTTGTGTTTAATCTCAGTTACACAGTTGCACATTCTTGAGTCTAAACAAGAACATAGGACTAATCCTAATTCGTTTTATTTTGTCTTTATTTAGTTCCTTTGTTATTTTTCGGATTAGCCCTTGCATGGGCAAGTCCTTTTCTGTAAAAGTCCCGTTTAGGGCAACCATATACTTGTTTAAATTTTAATGGAACGATTATATATTTAAAATATCATTCCTATACTATAAGATCTACCATTATAATAAAATGGCAAAATCTAAAAAAGGACAAGACCTAGCCATATGTCACATTAAGACAGGGCCAAGATGGTAGTTCCACAATTAGATTCAGATCCTTGTTAACATTTCAATTTAGGATTGTTCTGCGTTAAATATTAAAAAGAGTCTAAAGAGTAAAACCTAGCCTAAATGTCATTGCAGACATGGCCAAGATGGTAAAACCTATTCAAAAGATCCAAATCTTTGTTATATATCTGAAAGCATATTAACTTGCTTGACAAAATGTGATACGATAAAATCACATAAGTCATTCTTAAATGGATTATTCTAAATTCCCTTATTTATATAATCATCCCTTAAGGATGAAGCGCCCACGGGCTATAATTAACGTCCTCTGGGACTAAAGACAGTGGTAGCCTACAACTCCCTGTCAAGAAAAGGTAATGAACTTTGATTCAAACCTTAATGCCTCGATTACATAAAATCAAGGCCTATAAATTAAACTTGTCTACGTGACTAGCCCTTTTGTGCTATTATTAATTTATAAATTAGGATTATGATAAAGATCCTAAACAATTATATATTTAGCAAATTAACTAAAATGTGTATTAAAAACATGGTTAATAAATCGTTTAAAACGATAAAACTGTATAAGCTTCCGTATAAACCTTGTCCTTGTTTGATTTTATGTAGCAATTAAAGCTTCCGTATAAACCTTGTCCTTGTTTGATTTTATGTGTATTAAAAACATGGTTAATAAATCGTTTAAAACGATAAAACTGTATAATCTCCCGCTATATCTGGGGATTAATTGGGGAGATTAGACATGTAGTCAAGGCAGCTAGACCTCAAACTATAGAAGAAGCTGTAGAACTAGCAAATACCTTGACAGATGAACTTGTTCGTACTAGAGAAGAAGATCAGAGGAGAAACCTAATTCAAAGGCTTACTCAAGAATTCCGTTCTGGGAATTATAATCGTAGGAACGTGGGTTCTACCTCTGCACCATACTGCAAGGTCTGCAAGAAAAAGCATTCGGGAAAATGCTCCACTCTTTGCAATTATTGTAAGATGCCAGGACACAAGGAAGAAAATTGCAGGAAGAAATCCAGTAATGGATTATGCTTCAACTGTGGAGAAAAAGGTCATATCAAGCCAAACTGTCCTAAATTAGCTCCAGCTCCAAACAAGAAGAATACTAAAAATGCTAGAGCATTTGTTCTGACTGCAGAGGAAGCCAAAATGATTCCAGATGTCATAGCTGGTACATTTTTAGTTAATGATATCTTTGCTAAAGTATTATTTGACTCTGGTGCAAACCAAAGTTTTATTAATACATCATTTTGCAAAATTCTAAATCAATCATTAACTAAACTACCACAAGAATGTTTAGTAGAGACGGCCAATGGAGAAACTGTTAGAATTTCTGAAATCTTGCAAGGAGCAAGAATAGAAATTTTAAATCAGAAATTTATTGCAAATCTTTATCCCATGAACCTGGTAGGATTTGATGTTGTTTTAGGAATGGATTGGTTAATAGCTAATAAAGCCAATATTTTATGTGATCAAACCAAAAGGTAAAACGATCACAATTAAAGGAGACAAACCATCTAGAACCACAAAATTCATCTCTGTGATGAAAACGGCAAGTTCTATAAGAAAAGGTTCTATAGTGTATTTGATTCCTATAATCACTAACACTAAAGGAAAAGAACTAAAAGACATTCCAGTAGTGTCACAGTTTTCAGATATCTTTCCAGAAGAATTACCAGGACCACCTCCAGACAGAGAAGTTGAATTTAGAATCCATTTAATACCAGGAACATCATCGATTGCCAAAGCACCTTATCATTTGGCACCTGCAGAGATGCAAGAATTAAAGAAACAATTAGACGAATTGTTAGAAAAAGGATTTATACAACCAAGTTCGTCTCCATGGGGAGCGCCGATACTGTTTGTTAAAAAGAAGGACGGATCAATGCGTATGTGCATTGACTACCGTGAATTAAACAAAGTCACGATTAAGAATCGGTACCCATTACCGAGAATCGATGAACTGTTTGATCAACTACAAGGAGCTCGATTTTTCTCTAAAATCGATTTAAGGTCAGGATATCATCAATTAAAAGTACAGGAAGAGGACATTCCTAAAACCGCATTTAGAACGAGGTATGGTCATTATGAATTTACTGTCATGCCATTTGGTCTAACCAATGCCCCAGCTGCATTTATGGACATGATGAACCGAATATGTAAGCCATATTTGGATAAATTCATAATTGTTTTCATAGATGATATTTTAATTTACTCTAAGAGTAAAGAGGATCATGCAAAGCATTTGCAAGCACTTTTAAGTTTGTTAAGAAAGGAAAAGCTTTATGCTAAGTTTTCTAAGTGCGAGTTTTGGTTAGAACAGGTACAATTCCTTGGACACCTAGTCAATCATGAAGGAATTCATGTAGATCCAACAAAGATTGAGGCAATTACTAAATGGAAAACCCCTGAGTCACCAACCGAGGTTAGAAGTTTTTTAGGATTGGCCGGTTATTATAGAAGATTTATTCGAGATTTCTCTAGAATAGCCATTCCCTTAACTAAGTTAACCTGTAAATCTGTTAAGTTTGAATGGGGATTAAAACAAGAAGAAGCATTTAGAATTCTTAAGCAAAGATTAACTCATACACCCATACTAACATTACCAGAAGGAGCTGAAGACTTTGTAGTCTATTGTGATGCTTCTAAATTAGGTTATGGATGTGTGTTGATGCAACGCCAAAAGGTTATAGCTTATGCATCTAGACAACTTAAGAATCATGAAGAGAATTATTCAACCCATGATTTAGAATTAGGAGCTATAATTTTTGCTCTTAAGATCTGGAGACATTACCTTTATGGTAGTAAGTTTACCATATTCACTGATCATAAGAGTTTAAGGTATATCTTCAATCAAAAGGAGTTGAATATGAGACAAAGACGCTGGATGGAGATGCTTAGTGATTATGATTGTGATATCCAGTATCATGAAGGAAGAGCAAATGTAGTGGCAGATGCTTTAAGCCGAAAATATCATGAAAAACCAAAAAGAGTACGTTCTCTTAAATTAAATCTACAAGTAGATTTAAATGATCGAATAAGAGAAGCACAAGAATCAGTAATCAAGGATGATTCTGAAAAATTAAAAGGTATGTTAAAGGAATTAAAACAAGGAACAGATGGAATTTGGAGATTCCATGAAAAGAGAATGTGGATACCTAAGTTAGGAAACCTGCGTAATCGTATATTAGAAGAAGCCCATAAGTCTAAATATATGATGCATCCAGGAAGTGATAAAATGTACCAGGATTTAAGGAAAAATTTCTGGTGGATAGGAATGAAGAAAGACATAGCAGCCTACGTTTCTAAATGTTTAACCTGTTCACAAGTCAAAGCTGAACACCAGAAACCCTCAGGTTTGTTACAGCAATTAGAAATGCCAGTATGGAAGTGGGAATTAATAACAATGGATTTTGTTACAAATTACCCAAAACAAAGAAATGAAATGATACAATCTGGGTGATTGTAGATAGACTAACCAAGTCAGCTCATTTCCTACCCATGAAACAAACTTTCAGTATGGAACAATTAGCTAAATTGTATGTAAATGAAATTGTTTCTTTACATGGCATTCCTTTATCAATTGTTTCTGATAGGGATAGCCGATTTACCTCTCATTTTTGGTCAAGTTTCCAAAAGGCAATGGGAACCAAGTTAAAATTGAGCACAACTTATCATCCTCAAACAGATGGACAAAGCGAAAGGACAATTCAGACAATGGAAGACATGCTTAGATCTTGTGTAATTGATTTTGGAGGTAATTGGGACGATCACTTACCTTTAATAGAATTTTCTTATAATAATAGTTATCACACAAGTATCAATGCTGCACCATTCGAAACACTTTATGGAAGAAAGTGTCAAACCCCAGTCTGTTGGGCAGAAATTGGGGAAAAGCAACTATCTGGACCTGAGATAGTGCAGGAAACAACTGACAAGATTATTCAAGTCAAGGAACGACTGAAAGCAGCACGTGATCGACAAAAGAGCTATGCTAATAACCGACGCAAGCCATTGGAATTTCAAGTAGGAGATAAAGTATTGTTGAAAGTCTCTCCTTGGAAAAGAGTAGTAAGATTCATCAAACGGGGAAAGCTAAGTCCCAGGTATGTTGGACCTTTTGAGATTATTAGAAAAATAGGACCTGTAGCCTATCAGCTACAACTGCCAGAAGAAATGGCAGGAATACATGATGTGTTTCATGTATCTAATCTCAAGAAGTGTTTAGCTGATGAATCACTGATAGTACCTCTTAAGGATATAGAGGTAAATGAACAACTCAAGTTTGTAGAAAGACCTCTACAAATTGAAGACAGGAAAGTCAAGAACCTCAAGCATAAGAGACTAGTTCTAGTCAAAGTGAAGTGGGACTCCAAAAGAGGACCAGAGTACACATGGGAGCTTGAATCAGAAATGCAAAAGAAATACCCTCATTTGTTTCAATAGATCTTGAGGACGAGCTCTAAAATAAGGTGGGGAGAATGTAACAACCCTCGGTAAAACCAACACCCTCATAATATTTCCGACACCTTAGTATAATGTAAAATGTCCCAATATGTCTTATATTACACCCCGTATGTGAAAACCGAGCCCGAATTATGTTATATTATTTAAATAAAATATAAAAGCTTAAATTTAAGGCTGAGGCGGGCCGCGTAGACCCACCCCAACATCTCACGCGGGCGGTATCAAGGTTGATACCGGACTTCACTAATTTCTTAAGTTGATACGGGCCGCGTAAGCTTAAGCTTACATTGACGCGGGCCGAGAGATCATCAAACGCGGAGACATCCTGAGCTGACACGTGTCGACATCGTGGCGGGTCTACTTGGTGAGCCGGACAAGCTAGTCTGTTGACTAGCATTGACGCGGGCCGCGTAAGCGACCCTTGTCTTTCACGCGGGCCGCGTGAGAGTCGAATATCAGCACTATATATAGAACTCATCAGTTTTCGTTTTCCGTCGCTCATTCTCAATTCTCAAATCACAATTTCTGAAGTAGTAGAAGTTATAGTCGGGTATTATACCCCTAATTAGCGAGGTTCCGCTCCGTTGTAAGTATTATAACCCCAGTTTCGTAATAGTTACGCTGCCCGATTGATTTAGGGTTCCGTAACAACTGTCGTGGTTCTGCCCGACGTAGTTGTTGGAATGCCGTCTCGGGGAGGGTATCATTAATATTTTTAAAGGGTTATGATACTAACCAATGTACATTTGTATAAATTATAGATTATATCCAGGAAACCCTTACGAAAAGCCTAAGATAGCAATGTGAGTAATCTCCTTTTTGTTAACAGTTTTTACAAAACCTTAACTATTTTACAATGCAATTTAGCAGTGATTGATTCTTTGTAGTTCTTCAATTACTGCCGGTATGTTGGGGTTTTGTATACAAAATTTGTACTACACTGTGAGTAGTAAGTCGGGATGACAATACGTTACCATTGGACAATGAGTTAGCCAATGTGTAATATGACCCACAAGTCAGGATTGATAGTACCAAATGGAGTAATTGTGTAGACATAAACAATGTGATCGCTCTCAATACTGTTTTAATTGATAAAATGTTTCTTGATTAAACTGGGATTCACTCACCAGTATTTCCGACTGACAAATGTTTTTAAAACGCGTTTCAGGTAACCCAATGTGACAGCCAATTAGTAAAAAGCCAGCTGGAGAGCACTAAAGGCTTGGGGATAATGTGGCTATAAAAGTTACCTAATAAACGATGTTTTAAATTCAATAAAATAGGGTTTTTCCCTATAAATGTATTGTAATAAGAAACTTGGGTTTTGCCCATGTTATTATTAATATTAAAGATGGTGGTTTTACTCTGATAAACATTTCCTAACTACGGTCCTGATGTAAATTCCGCTGCAAGATTAAACAACTGATACCACTGAAACTCTGAGCTCGCGTCCGCCCGTTCCCGGGAATGAGGGATCGGGGGTTGCGACAATAAAAATCTATTTATATAATCTGATTTTATTTATTATGAAAAAAAATATTGTTTTTTAGGAGCCAAATTTTGAAATGCATAGGGAGTTGTGGAATGGGCATTTTTAATGTTTGTTAGCTTGAGCTAAGTGAGGATGATGAGTTTATTGTGCTGACATGTGATGGTATCTGGTAAGGGTTTATATGAAATGGCACTATAATTTATGCCATCCAATTTTTCTTTCTTAATCTTTTGGATCATTACTAAATTATTTTACTTTCAAGTGTTTAGGGATTGCATGTCAAGCCAACAGTTAATGGATTTTATCCATGAGCAATTGATAATCGGTAAGTTTGAGTTAACTCATGTTGCCCTTTAAATTACATCAGGTTAGAGGTGACGTTGTTTGAAATGTTGTTGCTAATAAGTTAAATCATTTAGTAAATAATGCATCAGTTTTGGTTTTGATTGGTGTCAAATCAATTAAATTGATCAAATTAAATTTTAAAGAAGTTAATTATTTAACGGTTTGAATTCAGGATTCTATTAAGGGAGATTAGAGGATAACCTCGATTTGCCTACGTGTCACGTTCTTAGCTATTAAGGAAGAGAGGAAGACACAAAGGATGTGTCAAACACAGTTGAGATGATACAGGTTCAAGATAACAAGAAGAAACTCTCTGTTGTAGAAGAAACCAGTGAGAGTGTTTTGGTGGAAAACGTGGAGGGGTCGGTGACGTTGTCGAGGGTTGTCAGGAAATGCTAAGTGATAGCATTTCCTGACAACCCTCGACAATGTCACTTACCCCTCCACAAAATTTCATCAAAACACTCTCACTGGCTGCTTCTACAACAGAGGGTTTCTTTTTGTTACCTGAACCTGTATCATCTCAACTGTGTTGACTGGCCCTATATGTGTTGTTACATTAAGATTCAATTAGGATTTTTTTGATATTGAAAATTGATCGGTGTAAAACTTTATCCCCTTAGATGCTTTTGTCATCTGAGGCTATGATGGCGAGATCTGGCGTGTTGTTGCAACATGGCCTAATCGTTGCCGGATGCCGTTTGCGGCTGTTCTAGGTAGCGTTGGGTGTAATCAATGTTTGGTTGATGATAATTAGATCGATGTCACCTAAGGGATATTCAGTCAATGATGTTAATGAGATGCTTCTCACCTGAGACTAAAACTATGATGAAGCAAACGTCTGCCCGAATATAAGCGAGGTCTGACATTTTCAAATCATTTATATTACATTAGCAAATCATTTAGTGTTGACTGTGTTGATGAATAAAAATGAATTCAAAGTGCACTTTTCAACAGCTTTCAACATGAGGCTATGATGATTTTGCAAACTGTGTGAAAATTGAATGAAGATAGCATTATGGTATGGCAAGGTTGTAGGATGGCAGTTGTTCATGCAACCTCTCTTGCAGCTATGGTGTTGTCATCTTTATGCACAATCTAAGCCTGACAGTCTGACAATATAAATGTTTGCAACTTCACCGTGAATAGAGAAGAAAGAGAGAGTTGGAAGGAGATATGATTAGTTCTGAGTGCATTAAATGGCCAAAACAACTCCCTATGCATTTCAAATTTTGCCTCCTAAAAAAACAGATTATTACCTAAAGCTGTATCATCTGAATTTTGAACTGTTTTGATTAAACCTGTATCTGTTGTTACATTAAGATTCAATTAGGACTTTTTTTATTTTGAAAATTGATCGGTTCAGTTTTGTTCACCTTAGATGCTTTTGTCATTTGAGACTATGATGGCGAGATCTGGCGTGTTGTTGCAACATGCCCTAATCGTTGCCGGCTGCCGTTCTAGGTAGCGTTGGGTGTAATAGATGTTTGGTTGATGATAATTAGATCGATGTTATCTAAGGTATATTCAGTCAATGAGGCTATGATGATTTTGTAGATCTGAGAAAAAATTAAATGAAGATAGCATTATGGTGTGGCAAGGTCGTAGGATGGCAGTTGTTCATGCAACCTCTCTTGCAGCCATGGTGTTGTCATCTTTATGCACAATCTGAGCCTGACATTTTGACAATATTAATAGACTAGAATATATTTGTAAATAGGAATAGGATCTTTGTATTTATTTATTCCCTAAATTATGGGAATATAGCTTGTATATATATTTGATCCTATCAATGAAAGAATTCAATTGAGCCATATTATTCTACATGGTATCAAAGCCTTAAACCTAATTTTTTTTCTTCTTCCTATCCAAGTCGCCGTCTGCCTTCCTACTTCCCTCAGCTGGCGATGTCTACCCCTCACGTTCACCCCGCTGTAACAGTCAACAACATCAAGAACCTTATTCCAATAATTCTTGATAGCCAAACAGAACATTACAACACGCGGGCTGAGCTTTTCATTCTCCACACCAAAGCTTATGATGTGTACGACCACCTTCAACCACGGGAAGCCGCCACTTCCTCCTCCGCTGCCAAAGAAACCCCCGAAAAAGACAAGGATAAAGCTCCGGTCTCCCAACACACCTACCTCGAGTCATGGGAACGGATTGATTCCATTGTTCTACAATGGATCTACGGAACCATCTCTCAAGACCTGATGCACACCATCATGATCACCAATACTACCGCGTATGACGCATGGTGTCGCCTCAAAAACTTATTCCTTGACAACCAAGCCGCTCGCACCATTACTATCCAAAACAAATTCTTTAACAGTCGACTTGATCAGTTTCCTAACATGGCGGAATATTGTCAACATATGAAACTTCTTCATGATCAACTCACTAGCCTTGGTTCTACCGTGTCCGAAAACCAACTAGTTCTACAAATTCTCACCGGCTTAACCGAGCAATATGAAAGCATATCTCTCATCCTTCAGCAAACTCAACCTCTCCCGGATTTTTACAACACACGGTCGCGCCTTTGTCAAGTTGAAGAACGGAAAATTGCTCAGGCCAAGCTATCCGCTCAAGCAGCCGGTATAGCCCTTAACACCACCACTGAGCAACCAAGCCGCCCATCTGCCGATACTCGAAACCATTACCGATCCGATAACTCCTCCGATCGTGGGCGAGGCCGAGGCCGTGGTCGCGGTCGCTCGAGCTATGGCCGGGGTCGTTCTAACTACTCCCAACCGAACACCTATCCATCATACTTTTGGCCACCTCCTCCCTAGGCCGCACACATACCTCAACAACAGCCCCCTTCTTGGGCCCATTGGTCGCCACCCCCTTGCCCATATCCATCAAACCCATCTCCCACTCAAGCAACCCAGCCACCCTCATCGGCCCAAGGCATCCTTGGCCCAAAACCAAACACTCAACCATCGGCCCAAACATACACCACCGGCTACGCTCCAACGGATATTGCTCAGGCGTTGAATAACTTGGCTATTCAAAACAACGACTCATCATGGACCATGGACACAGGTGCTTCAGGTACAATGTCTCCTCAATCTGATAAGTTTCCCTCTATTTTTAATTCTGACATTATTCGCAACATTATTGTTGGTAATGGCAAAACCATTCCGGTTCTCGGACAAGGCAACATAACCCTACCACCACCATTCCCTCCTTTTAAACTTAACAATGTTTTATATGCTCCTAACCTTGTTAAAAACCTTATATCTGTACGTCGATTTACCACTGATAACCATCTTTCTGTTGAATTTGACCCTTATGGTTTTACTGTGAAGGACCTTCAGACCAAGAAACCTATCCTACGGTGCAATAGTTCGAGGGATCTTTACACTCTCAGTCCGTCCAACATCACCAATCTCACTACTGCTTCCACTTATGCAGCTATCTCTCAAGACATCTGGCATCAACGGCTCGGTCACCCAGGCCCAGCTATTTTACAAAATTTAAAAACTTCTCATTCAATTTCTTGTGGTTCTTTACATAATAAAGCTTGCACTTCTTGTATTTTTGGGAAACACACTAGACTCCCTTTTATTACATCTAATACAAGTACTTTTATGCCATTTGATCTTGTTCATAGTGACGTATGGACCTCTCCCATCGTCTCTAATGGAGGACATCGTTATTATGTATTATTTTTGGATGATTACACCAATTTTTTATGGACCTACCCCATTTCTCACAAATCCGATGTTTTCACTATGTTCACCAAATTTACCACATTCATTCAAACCCAATTCGGCACAAAAATAAAACAATTTCAGTGTGACAACGGTCGTGAATATGCCAATAACCAATTTCACAATTATTGCACTCTACATGGCATGCATTTTCGTTTCTCTTGTCCCCACACCTCGTCTCAAAACGGTAAAGCCGAACGAAAAATTCGCACCATAAATAATCTCATACGTACTATTATGGCCCACTCCTCCACCCCGAACATCTATTGGCACCATGCTCTCGAAACCGCAACCTACCTCTTAAATATTATTCCGACCAAATTGCACAACTTTCAAACACCCACCCAACGCTTATACCGTTGCTTACCCTCATATGACCACTTACGTGTGTTCGGATGCATATGCTATCCACTTATTCCGAACACGACAATCCACAAACTAGCCTATCGTTCATACCCATGCGTATTTCTCGGTTATCCATCAAACCACCGTGGATATAAATGTTTTGACCTAAAATCTCGAACCATTACCATAAACCGACACGTCCTGTTTGATGAGACAATTTTTCCATTTTCTAAGTCTCATAAAACAACCACTAATACCTACACTTTTCTCGAAGACACTGTGCACCCATATTTTCGATTGCCTCCTATGTCTTCACCCACTACTACACCATCCTCATTACCTCCTACCTCGGCCCAAACCCCAAACCGACCCACTGATCCACTACCCAATACCACCCACACTTCGGCCCAACCCCCTCATAGTCCCACCTCAGCCCACTACACCCCCTGGCCCAAATCCACCCTCGGTCCACATCAGTGATCAGCCCACCCCCTCCTCTCCTATGACGACCTCCAGCCCACTCCTCGACCACACTTTCTCCTCTCCCACTTCCTCCCATACCAGCCCAACTCCACCTCCCCCCAGCCCAATTCCGAACCCTCCACCGCCAACCCGCACCATCCACACTCATGCAATGTCCGGTATAACCAAGCCAAAGAAAATATTAAACCTTTCCGCTACTACCATTGTTCCAATCCCGGTCAACCCCAAAACCGCCTTGTCCCAACCGGAATGGTATAACGCCATGACAAACGAATTTAATGCCTTAATTAAAAACAAGACTTGGGAACTTGTCCCGAGACATCCTGACATGCATATTATTCGTAGTATGTGGCTTTTTCGCCACAAATACAGGTCCGATGGTACGTTAGAAAGATATAAAGCATGGCTTGTGTGTGATGGGAGAAATCAGGAGGTCGGTATTGATTGTGGGGAGACGTTCAGTCCGGTTGTTAAACCGGCCACTATTCGGACAGTTCTTACTTTGACATTATCCAAATCCTGGCCAATTCACCAGTTGGATGTCACCAATGCTTTTCTGCATGGCCATCTTACTGAAATGGTCTTTATGTATCAACCCATGGGTTTTCGGCACAGAGATTATCCGGACCATGTATGTCGTCTCAAGAAGTCACTTTATGGTCTTAAATAGGCTCCGAGGGCATGGTACCAACGCTTCACTGATTTTGTTACTTCTATGGGATTTCTACAAAGTCGATGCGATAATTCTCTTTTTACATATCATCACGGGGGTGACATTGCATACTTATTGATATATGTCGACGACATTATTCTCACCACTTCGTCAGATTCTTTTCGTTTGCAACTTATGGGCAGCCTCGCGGCTGAATTTGCAATGAAAGATCTTGGTCCTCTTAGCTATTTCTTGGGTATTACGGTCACTCGTACTGGTTCTCAAATGTTTCTCTCGCAACAAGCTTATGCTCTTGATATTGTTAATCGAGCAGGCATGGCGACATGCAACCCTGTCGCAACTCCGGTGGACACTAAACCAAAGCTTGGCGCCACATCTACTATTCCATTTGATAACCCAACATTATATCGAAGCCTTGCTGGTGCGGTTCAGTATCTCACGTTTACTAGACCTGACATCAGTTATGCGGTTCAACAAATATGCATTCATATGCACAACCCCTGCTCCACTCACTGGAACGCTTTGAAGCGTATTATTCGTTACATTAGCGGCACAGCCACTTACGGTCTAACTCTCTCACCATGTTCTGACATCTCTCTTCGAGCCTATACTGATGCGGATTGGGCTGGCTGTCCGGATACCCGTCGTTCCACTTCAGGCTATTGTGTTTATCTGGGTCAGAATCTTTTATCTTGGTCCTCCAAGCATCAGTCAACTATTTCTCGCTCCAGTGCCGAGGCAGAATATCGTGTAGTTGCCAATGTTGTGGCCGAAGTTTGTTGGATCCGTAACCTACTTCTCGAGTTACGTCAACCCGTCTCGAAAGCCACTTTAGTATATTGTGACAATATCAGCGCCATCTACCTGTCTAGCAATCCTGTTCAACATCAACGCACAAAACACATTGAGATCAACATTCATTTCGTCCGTGAGCATGTTCAACGTGGTACAATCAAAATTCTTCATACACCCACTCGTTTTCAGATTGCTGACATCTTTACCAAGGGCCTACCAAGGGTGTTATTTGATGATTTTCGCTCCAGTCTCAACATTCGCCCTCCTCTTGCTTCGACTGCGGGGGTGTAATAGACTAGAATATATTTGTAAATAGGAATAGGATCTTTGTATTTATTTATTTCCTAAATTATGGGAATGTAGCTTGTATATATATTTGATCTTATCAATGAAAGAATTCAATTGAGCCATACTATTCTACAAATATAAATGTTTTGCAACTTCACCATGAATGACCTTCGCTGACGTTGTGAGGACGCTGGTAAGTTATAAATGGAGTTTGGTTGGTCTGAGATGCCTATTTAGCTGTATGTGATGACGTTGGTAAGTTTTCCAATTTTTCATTTGTAGATCGGTTATATAAATTGACGTTTGTAACCGATTCCTGTGTTTTGTTTTACAGGTGTTTGATTGGCCAGTTTACTGTGAATTTGGTTGAATCATCGTTTGTAAATTGGTTCGTGTGGCCATTGATACACAATGACGGTGAAGATGTTAAGGTTGAAGCAACTGTCTCCTACAGATCAGCGAGTTACTCTCAATTCTCGATTGTTGTTCAATCAGAAAGATAAGGTACTTTTTCCATCCCTGAAGATGCTCTTGGTATGTTTGTTCTTAGTCGTGATTGGTAATTTCAAGAATTTATAGTTTGATAAAGGTTTCATCTTTTTTGATTCGTTTTGTTTGTGGTAATGTTTTTTGTTTTGTTGTAATGTTTGATTTGTTTTTTAATTATTTTGGTTGGCTGATACACGAGAAATACATCCAAGAAGCGGAATAACAGTACAATTGACACCACATCACACAGACCAAACAACAATTCTTCAGGAAAAACTGGTTAGTGCATTCAGAAGTTAATAATCTGAATTATGGATTGGTATTAAGATGTTTGTAAATTGGTTCAAAGTATTATGAACTGATGTGTTGAGATTCTTGAATCAGTGAAAATCCGGTGCCATATAATTAAGTACATCTTATACTTCAAGCTTTCTCCATCTGTTTGCAGGCGAATAGGTTGACTCGATGAGGTATGAAAAACAAGATTGATAAATTTAGTGCAAATGTGATTGAATGATGATAATCCAGTATTTGAGGATCTCATTCTATAGCCTCGATAAATTCAGGGGTGTTTTCAAATAATGCTTCCTAGATGTTTGAAGACCGACAAATGTCCACAGAAGCAGTGTTGTTAACATTTGTCGATCTTTGTTGGTTTTCAAATATCTAGGAACCATTATTTGAGAACACCCTTGCATTTATCGGAGTTTTAGAATGAGATCCTCTACTATTGGGTTATCATTTTTCAAACCATTTTCCCTAAATTTATCCATTTTGTTTTTCATGCAGGAATATAATTTGTTTTTTATTATTTGATTTGGCTGATGATCGATGTTGAAGGATGACTTATGTTTCAGACTATACAAAGATTGTCTTTTGGTTATCATAAGGTTAAATTTTAAATTAATTTGGTCTCATTCTTTAATAAGCTTATAATTATACTTAAGCCATTAAATTCTTGACGTTAGGTCTCAATGCACCTAATGACAGCAACCATCATTGAGCCATCACATTCATTCCGTTTACATTTCAGGTAACGGTTTTCCTTAATACATCTCAAAACTTACGTTGTTATATATGATTTTTCAATGTGGTTTTGAAACTTACGGGATAGTAATTGTCAATTTCAGGTAGGTTGGGTATTGAGATCAAGAAATTCAGCGTCACTTGTAGATATGGTTTCAAGGTCAATATTTGGCCTGAAACAGTGACAGGGGACTTTTGTTTCTGAATGTTTTGTAGCTCAACTTATGATTTATATGCCTGATGTTGTTGTCAATTCATAACTATAATGCGAATGTGAATTCATTAAATAATTTCACATCATATTTTACATAACAATGTAGCTAAAAACTTTGCAGATTATAAACTACTTAGTTTATTTCTATATCAAACATGTACACTAACACATACTGTCTTTAACATTGTTTTATAAAGATATGTAACTAAACACAAAGAATTTAAATAATATATTATAATATGTTTTTTAGTATTTTTTTAGTATTTGATTCCGATCGTTATTAGAACAAACCCGTGTATTCACACGGGTGTACACCTAGTAGATAGATTATGGATCATTGAAGAAAGTTATATTAAAATAATAATAATAATAAGATGCAAAGACGATTTTACCTTCAATTGATAACAAATGCTAATGAAGCTTTTCAACGGCTTGTAATTTCAAGCATTACTGTGTTGAATTTGATGTGAATAATTTTCCAATGTCAAAATAGTTTAAATTGTTTGCATAACACTATTCATATCATCATTGTCTTTCTCACTTTTAGTTGATCAATTTGCGGCCAAATCGTTATAAAGAGACGTTTAAAGGTGCCTTCGTTTATGGTTAGTTTGTTGAATTGACAACTACTGCACCCGAAACACGTTTGTGATATTTAATACCTCAAGTTCTCGTTTAACCTATTTTTTTTTCCGTGGACAGAACAAAATATTTGCCTTAGGTGTTATTATAGCACCGTAGGACCTTAGCGCAAAAATGGCTGCTATTAGTATGCAAAATATACAATATAGGGTTCAACTCATTTACCAAAATATTTACTTGGGTTTTATTTTATTTGTTATGCTTCATTTGATAGAAATTAATATAGATATAGAGTAAGCTATAGAGTAATAGGTCAAATGGGTTGAAGTCGTCCTAAGTATATGCAAATGCATATTACCTTCTAAACATTGTCGGATCCAGGATTTTATTATAATGGGTTTCTTTTAGTAAATTCTCTTTAATTCTCACTATTTTTTCTAAATTCTATAAGGTTCTCACTTCTCACTAATTTTTTTTCCATTTTTTCCAAGCGTACTAGGTTCTTAGTAGGGGTGTTCACGATCCGATCCGATCGAGGGTCTGCTCATGCTCGGATTGAATTACAACCGATCCGATCTGAGCGGATCAAATTTGTAAAACCGATCGCAAAAGTGATGCTCATGCTATGATTGAATTTGAATCGATCGGCTCGGTTTCGCTCGGTTTTTATCAAATCCTAAAAAAAAGCGAGCGGATCGTTTTCGCTCGATTGAATAATAAGGCTTCGTTCAACAAAAACAAATTCTAACTTAAAGTGCGAATACAAAAGCAACACAAAATAAAGTGCGAATACATAAGAAACACAAAATAAAGTGCGAATTCTGTTTTAGCCTTTTAGGAAATAGATTTAGGGTTAGATTTTTATATTAAATATTAACTTGGGCTAATATTATTTGGGCTTTTAATTTTTTTGGGCTATTATATTTTTTGGGTTTTTAATCTATAAAATATATATATATATATCTTTCTATACTAATAAACAAAAATCCTTTTTGGACACGTGTCATTCTCTGGTAATTTCTCATCTTTATTTTTTTTATTTATCTCTTTTATTAAATAATAATAATAAGGAATAATGGAATTTAATAATCCAACCTTTCACCAGTTGGCCGGCAACGGACCCAACTTCAAAAATAGCCACTGGCGGTCCCAACTTTTCGTATATTGTAAATCAATGGACTTTTACTAAAAAAAAACCTTAATTTCTTTTTGTCTCCTTATCCTTTTCGGCAACTTTTTTGTATAATGTAAACCAATGGACCTTTACTAAACCGAAAAGGATAAGGAGACAAAAAGAAATTAAGGTTTTTTTTAGTAAAAGTCCATTGGTTTACAATATACGAAAAGTTGGGACCGCCAGTGGCTATTTTTTAAGTTGGGTCCGTTGCCGGCCAACTGATGAAAGGTTGGATTATTAAATTCCATTATTCCTAATAATAATAATAAACATCAATTTAACTAAATCTATTTATCTCTTTTGTTTTCATAATCTGAAATTGATTTCTTTTTTAACTCTAAAGTTTCAATCTTTGGTATTATAACCAATGTTTTACCCGGTAGATAAGTGAAACGGCATAAGGTTTGTACCGGCGGTAAAATCCGGTATACCGGTTTGAAACGTAATACCGGTACCGGCTTAGGGTTATTTTAGATTGGGTTGTTACTTATTTTTATTATATATGTTACTTATCTTACGTAATTTTATATATTATGATTATTCGTAATTAAAAGTTCTTATTTAATATTGCAAGAAACGAAAATAGTTGATGTATTCAATACTCAAATGACTTAAATATATCGTACACTTTCATTTAAAAGAGCTTATTGAAAAATTGAATGATTTTCGATTATCTTTTGGATTATTTTTATTATAGATTTACTTTTGGATCATCTTTTAATATGTAATCATGCATTTTTGGATTAACTTTTGAGTTGATGTTGTAATTTATGAAATTATAGAATTAGTTAGTCAACCTGGTTAAACCGCTCGATACAACCCGGTTCAACCGGTTGAACCATTTTTTAGCCTAATTCGGTTTGATTTAAAAACCGGTTTTTAAAACATTGATTATAACCCCTTTGATTAATTTGATTTTTCACTCCTAATTCAAAAGTTTTCATCTTTTGCAATTTAACCCCTTTAATTTTTTTTTACTTTCAACCCAAAGCTTTTCATCTTTCGCAATTTAATCTCAACACTTTTTTTACTTTCAACTTTAGTCTCTTATATACTTTTCATCTTTCATAAGTTCTCCGTTTACGTGTCGTTCTAAATTTCCGAGTTAACACGTCGCAACGTGCGTGTGTGGTTCAACGTTTTTTCATCTATTTTTTTCCTGTTTGACATGTCCGTCGCAACCCGTCTATTTTTCCCGTTTGATAGGTCTGTCGCAACGTGCGATTAATTATTTTTTATCGGTTTTACACATAGGCTCGTGGTCATGTGAGAAACATTTGCCTTTCATCTAACATGATATATAACTAATGAATCCCCCGCCGCATTGCGGCGGGTGATAATCCTAGTATATATATATATATATAAATTATTAATAAAAAATAATTCAAGCGAAACCGAGCGTTCGACGAGCGAGCGGAGCTTTGCTCATGCTCGGATTGAATTTGAATCGAACCGATCCGATCGGCTCATTTACAAACTGAGCAGGAATCGAACGAGCATTTTTCGAGCATTTTTCGAGCGATCGTCGAGCGATCTTCGATCGTCGAGCAGTTTGGACAGCCCTAGTTCTTAGGAACCCACAAATGTGGGCTGCATCTATCCCTGCTTCTAGCTTCTAAACTGCTTTATTTAAAATGTAAGTTAGTATGATGATAATATAGTTTTTGTAATCTTATTATTTTTTTTTTAAACTCAAAAGAGTTGACCCAACCCCTTTATCTTCAATTCCTCAAGCTATTAAATTATTTGATATGACCCATTAACCAATTCATCCGTTTTTCTATCCTATCTGAAAACAGCCAAATATTTTTATAATACTAATCATTTATTTTACTATATAATCAACTCCACAAAAGGCCGGAGACTTTGTAGGTTCTTTCATCTTTGATCCAATGTCATAACCAATGACTATTTTGAAGGCTTTAATAGTCTAACTTGTAAATGAGCCAACTCACTCGTAAGCTACTTACGACAAGTTGAACTTAAACGAACTCAAACCGAGCTTTACATATTAAGCTCAAACTGGCTCGTGAATATAGATGAGCTTTTTATTTATATAATTCTTATGTTTGTTTATAAAATAATTGTTGCATATAAAACCATGATAAAAATAATTAAATAATATACATTGTATTTTATATATATATATATATATATATATAGGTAAAGAGTATGGTACAAATATGGTTATCCTACATTATGTACGCTATATTGTGAGCCGTACACGTGTCCTGATTCAGTTGTGTTTAAGAAGGTTAAATCAGACAATTAACCTAACCATCAGAGGGCAAATTCGTCTCTTCATTCATTCAGCGAGAAGTTCGTTACACTGATATCCCGGTAATTATTATTCAAATCAGTTTCAAATTTTCCATAATTCACAATCTGCAGTTTTCGTTCGTACGTGATAGGGTTTCATTCAATTTGTCTATTTTTGATGGATCCACAGAGTAGCACTGGACGAACAGAAGATGATTTTGAAGAAAATCGACCGATTGGTGATCATGCTCAATTATCTGCTTATCAGAGAGTTTCGATTGAGGATGTTTTAAATCCGCGACCTGCAAATCCAATTCCAATTCCAGGTTCAAGTTCAAGTGCTGCAAACGAGATTTCTATTGGTAATTATGTTAATTCAGATATCTAAATTGTTCGTATAATTGTTTTTTGTTTAATCGTAGCATTGTTGTAGCTGTTTTTGTAGTTTGAATGTTTGATTACACTTTTGTATTTTTTTGAGAACAACATGTTTATCTTCGCATGTTATTACTCTTTACAATTCGCATTTGTTTTGTTTTTTTTTTTTTTGTTATTTCGCATTTGATTATGTAATAAATCGCACATGTAATTCAATTAATCAATATCATCATTTCGCATGTATTGATCAGATGATTCGCATGTGGTTTATATGACTTTTTATGTTTTTTATTTTGATTCATGTAGATGAAAGGGTTTACACTCCGGAGGTTCAGGCATCAGCTACACCTATTGTTGGAATGCAATTTACCTCCATTGAACAAGCATATGCGTTTTATCAATCATATGCTAAGTTAGCTGGTTTTTCTATTCGGAAAGGTGGCGAAGTATACAACGGTGGTATAATCAAAACTAAGTATTTTGTTTGTTCTAAGGAGGGACATAAGCCTGTGTGTATTGATGATAATTCCAAGTCAAAAAAGCAATTCAAAACAAGGAAAAGGGGGACTATTAGGACCGGATGCAAAGCTAAACTTATGATTTGCACTGTGGACGGTAGATTATATACAGTCAATAGATTTGTTGATGGTCATAACCATAAGTTTGTTTGTCAAAATGACATTCACATGCTCCCAGCTTACAGACAATTGTCAGATGTCCAGGAGGAGATGGTATGGGAACTAGGCACTTTAAACCTTGGTCCTGTCAAAGCTTTCCATATAATGAGGAAACGTTATGGTGGTTTCGAGAACGTTGGTGCCACGGTTGATGATTGCAAAAATTTTAGGAAGCGAATAAACAGCTATATAGGAGAGTATGACGCTGACATGGTTATAAATAGGATGACTGACAAAAAAGAATATTTAGCTGATTATTCGTTTGAATACTCTGTTGATGATGGCAAACGTTTAACTGGGTTGTTCTGGGCTGATGGTTTATGCAAGCTTAACTATATGGAATTTGGTGATGTGATATCGTTCGATGCAACCTTCAAGACAAACAGGTAAATGTTTCAAAGACAAACATGTTTTGTTACTGATTTTTCGCATGTTTTGTCTGCTAATGAGGGTTCAATATCGCAAGTGTAGACAACAGAGTGGTGTTGAATATATCGCATGCCTCTTCCCCCTAGTTTCGCATTTGATTTTTATTAATTCGCATATAATAAATGTGATTTCGCATTTGTTGTTCAGGTACAAGATGGTGTTTGTTCCGTTCACAGGCATTGACAACCACTGTCGGAATGTAACACTCTCAGCTGGGTTGTTGGCATCAGAGAGTATTGAATCATATAAATGGCTTCTAAATTCATTTTTAAAGTCATTTGGTCGGCAACCTAATGTTGTAGTGACGGATCAAGACCCTGCTATGAAACAGGCTATTGAGGAGGTTTTCCCTATTAGCAGACACAGATTGTGTATGTGGCACATAATGAAAAAAGTGGCAGATAAGGTAGAGCATGCAACATTTTTGTATTTTTGTTGGTGTTATTTTTTATTATTATAGTTTTTTTTGTAATAGACTGATATAAAATGCATTTATTGTTAAAGGTTGGGCACGAGTTGTGCAATAATGATGAGTTTAAAAGGAGGATGTGCGACATTGTTTGGACCGATTCGATTGAGCCCGAAGAATTCGAGAGACAGTGGAAGTTGGTGATGATTGAGTTTGGTCTTACTGAAAACAAATGGATTGATGATATGTTTGGGATGAGATCCATGTGGATTCCGGCTTTTTACCGGCATGAGCCAATGTCAGGTCTTATGAGAACAACTTCAAGATCGGAGAGTGAGAACCATTTTTTTTGTCAGGTTGCTAATTCACAACTCACACTCGTAGAGTTTATGAATCATTTTGATGGGGCAATGGATGTTCAAAGGTTCAATCATAGAAAAAATGATCATATTTCAAGATATACTGAGCCAGCTGATTGGAGTCGAACTACATTGGAAAAAGATGCTGCTAAGATCTACACCAGGTCTATATTTTTTGATCAGCAATCAGAGATTCATGGAACAATTTCCGAATGTTTGCCGATGGACACCAAAGTTGAAGGTCCACGTATCAGAATATTGTTGAAAGACTTTACAGCACATGGTGATGGTTTATTGGAGGTATTTTTCATGTTTTTTTTAGATATGCGAATTGTTTACATTACATATGCGATTTTAGTTTATTTACTTTAAATTAACTTTTTAGAAATGCGAAATTGTTATGTTCCACATGCGATATTAATTTTACTTACTTACATGATTATTTAAACATGCGAAATTGTTATCTTTATACATGCGATTTTAAATCTTATTATTATTTTTTTGTTGGTTATTCTTGCTAGGTGTGGTTCAAGAATCTTGAAAATGATGTAACTGCACAGTGTAGCTGTTTGCGTTTTGAGCAGTATGGGCTGCTATGCAAACACATCTATTTTCTTTTCAAGATGTTTGGTGTTAAAGAAATACCAAACAAATATGTTATGAAGAGATGGACGAAGGATGTGGTGCCGAATGAGTTGAATGTGAAGTACAATTTAAATGTGGGTGGCAAGGATGTGCAACACAAGGCTAAACGGATTGCTAGTGAAATCATTCATACAGGGGAGTATTTGGTTAGTAATTTGATTTCCGACCTTGATCAACTTGTTTTAGTGAGGGATCAAATGATGCAGCTTAAAGAGAGAGTTGATCAGAGTCGCATAACCAAGCAACTTGATCCAAAATTTGACCGATTTTCAAAGTTGATTGGTTATCAACAACCAGTAACTAATGCTCCCCCTACTGTTCGTGTGCCGGCTGGTATAAGAAACAAAGGCCGCGACTCGCATAGAAGGATTTTATCTAAGAAGGAACAAATGATCAGCCGCAAAGGGAAAAGGTCAAGGACATGTAGTGTATGCAATGTAAAAGGTCATGACATTCGAACTTGCGAGGAGCTGAAAGCCAAACAACAAGGTAAACAGCAAAAAAAGAAGAAGAAGGGTGTCCAGATTGAAGATGGTTTGAGAGACAAAGACAATGAGGGTGAAGACGACGAAGAGGAAGATGACTTTGAAGATTACATTAGTGATGATGGATCCGAAGAAGATCAGTGGGAAGAGGTGTCTGGAGATGAAGATGACGAGGATGAGTAATGTTTTTTTAAATGTAAATGCGAATTTACACGGAACACATGCGATTGTATATTCATTTATGTATATCATTTTTCACATGCGATTTTAGTATTATAAACATGCGATTTTATATGCATCAGTTTATATTTATTTATAAGATTTTTCACATGCGATTTCTCCTTTAATACATGCGATTTTGAGTTATCTTGTTTTTTTTTATGTTATTGTGGCAAAGATCCCTAATTCATTCATGCGATTTTAAATTATATTAAAGCATAAGATTTGTTCAAAACACATATCCAAAATAATAGTTATTGTCTAACACATCCACAACCACAAAAGGATTAAAAATATAAATTAGTTACTTGAAGAAATGATTTTGTCACGTTCAGAAGAGCTGAACTTCATCTTCTCCTTCACAGTGTTCAGAGCATCTGTTAGGAAAGAGAAGGCCAAGTCATCAGATCAAGATTGCTCCTTTAGGTGATCCAAAGCTCTGTCTCTGAATGTTGATGGTGGTTCTTGAAGTAGCTTTTCCCATACTTCTTGATTGTTCTTGATTTGTTCAAGGATTTTGCCCTGCACATCAAGAATCAGATGAGAAGAGGTGACATCAGTGCTTGAAAATAGCTCTTTGATTGCAATGGTTTTGATTTTTTCTATATTTTCAGATGCCATTTTTCTTGTCTGTGTTTTTTAATGTGTTTTATTTGGTCTTCTATGTCTTAATATGGAAGGTAGTTATCAAGGTTTTTTATATTAATATAGTAAATTTATTATATAGGTAGGGTGGTAAGTTCAGTAGTATTCATTGTAAAATTCATCATTACATGTCAAATTATAGTCACATCGTTAATAAATTAAGTTTTTGTATATAAAATAATATCATTTTTAGTTTTTAAGATTAGTAGTTTTTTTTTTTTGTATTTTTATTACAAAGTATTTTTTTTTTAAGTTTTTTTTTTTGCACTCTTCCTTCTTCGAAATCGCACTTGATTGGAAAGTAATTCGCAAACTGTAAGAAACAAACATTTAAATATCTTTTTCTATGATATCGCATGTGTAATTTATCTGAAATCGCAAACTATGAAGAGATTTTGTAAGGGTTTGAAAACGCATGTGCATTATGCTGAAATTCGCAAAGTATATGAAATCTCAAAGAATTCTTAACTTTTTTACTGATATCGCACATGCATCCCATGAATTCGCAAACTATATGAAATGTCAAAGAATTCTTTTTTATACCGAATTTTGCATTTGTTTTGTCGACGTTTTCGCACATGATTTGACAAACTGTATCATATTCTTCTATAGTCAGTGCATACAGAATTTCTAAATTCATCAGAAGTTCATTTTCTCAGAAGAATTTGCTGAATAGGAATCGATCGTTTTGGTGAATAAGAATCGATCGATTTTTTGTTAATTGTTATAATTTCGTTTTTGGTTTTGATTTAGGATCTTTCGTTATGATTTTTGAGGTTTTGTTCGCCGTTATCAGGTGTTTTGATCTTAAATTTGACGTTTTTAACCTTGACGGTTTCTTTTTATGAATCCTATGTTGATAAATTTAATAGAAAAACGCGCTGTTTAAGGAAGATGATCCGACGGTTGTAGACGACGCGTACATAATGTACGATTAGAGTGTTTGTATGATAACCGGCCTCTATATATATTATAATTAAAGATATATGATCTATGAAAAAAATTAGTAAAACTTGTTTAACCAAACATATTTCAGAAAAATGAATAAACTTGTTTTCTCTTAATTTGGTTAAAGATTAAGTGGCTTGTCAAGTGTGCAAAATAATTTATACAGCCTCCATGTGTGTAAAGATTACGTTTCTAACCAACGTTTAGGATGAGTTAATTTTAGAACAGGGGTTTAGTGCGAGAATTAGTAGTTGAAACCTAATTCATTAACATTTTTTATTAGTTGTACATATATTTTAAAAGATTTTTAATTTTTACGAACATACGTGTATGTTATAGACATAAAAACACATTAAATTAATTTTTTAAGAGTAAATTACAAATTTTGTCCTTTATCTATATACCCTTTTTCAGACGGTGTCCTTTGACGCAAAAATTGACAAATTCTGTACTTAATGTTTCAAAATCTTGCACGATATGTCCTTTTAGTCTAACCCAATTGATTCTTTTGATTAAATCTGGTCACTCAAGAGTATTTTAGTCTTTTTACCCTAGGTAACACGTAACTTGAACTTGTGTTGACTATAAAAATAAACAAATTTTGTTCATATATTTTTCTTGAATTTCAAAATAGATGAATAAACATTGCATTTCAACAATTTTCTTATTTTTTCTTGAATTTCAAAATAGATGAATAAACATTGCATTTCAACAATTTTCTTATATTTCAAAAGTTTATATATTGAAAAAAATAATTATTTATCTTATTGTCGCACTTTTCGTATTTATTTATCTTCTGTATAGAACCTCCCCTGTTTATTATTACCTTTATAAATACGTGCATTTTTAAATAAGTTTAGACTTTCTATTATAACAAACATATAAGTTAAGAGACTTCTAAATTTTTATAAAAAAATTAACTTTTCGTCTTTGTTAATCCTTCATGGTCGTTAGAAACGAATCCTAGACTTTCCCAAAGCGTACCCACGATTACGCACGGCACGGTACCAAACGTAGCTACCATATTTTTTTAATATTAAAGATCTCCCAAATCACATCTTTTTATTTCTAACTCTTTAAAAAAACATATAAATTTACAACTTCGATAATCAAAATTATATCATATTTTCATACAATAAATTAGTAACATGTTGGTATTTCATGAAGTTGGCAAAAGCATAGAAAGTTTTTTGAAAAAAGAGTTAGCCTTTTCACTTCTAATTTAAAGGTTTTATTTATTTATTTTTTTTTGCATTTTAACATCTTTGATTTTTTTTACTTTTACCCAAACCTTTTCAATTTTTGCAAGTTAACCCCTAATACTTTTTTGTTTTCAACTTTGATTCCCATACTTTTCATCTTTTGCAAATTTTTCGTTTTACGTTTTCTTTCTAAATTTTGCGAGTGAATACGCCGCAACGTGCGTGTGGGTTCAATGTTTTTTCGTCTATTTTATTTCCATTTGACAGGCCCGTCGCAGTATTTATTTCCCTGTTTGACAGGTTCGTTGCAACTAGCGGGGTCATAGGTCGACTTAGTTATTCTTTTCTATGTTTTACGTTTTAGTCTATTTTTTTCGCATTAACACGATGCAACGGGCATGCATGGTTCAACGATTTTTAATATGCTTTTCGTTCGGTGTTTTTTTTTTTTTGCCCATTTCTTTGGTGTTGCTGGTCGCTATCAGTGATATATAACATTGGTGCTACTTGACACAGTGGCATCGCGGATGCCTTAATACTAGTTATATTATAATTAAAAAAGAGTATAATTCACATCTTCTCTACATAATTAGTGGGAAATAAATGACATCACATTTTATATTAAAAACAATACTTGTTAGTTGTTACTTGTTAATTAAGACTTTCACATGCATATATATAATAAGTTAATAACTTGTTTCCTCCTCCTTCTAAACACAATTTTCCGGCTATTATTTTTTATTTTCCGGCGAGTGTGACTGCTCATTTTTTACAACCAAGTTATGGAGACAGGTTATCTCTCTCTCTCTCCCTCTCTCCCTCTCTCTCTCTAGTTTTCTCTCTCTAAGTCTCTAACACACGCGTCGTGTGAGTTTTCTGTAGAAGTGGACGAAAGGCTTGAGGTTGCGAAAATCCTTGCCGCCGCGAAGCCTGAAAGCATTGTTCCGGGGTTGGAATTGACCGGATCCGGCCATGTTGGAAAGTTTGAAACATTTGCTCATTATGTTGGTAAGCTTTTATTTAAATTGGACACAATCACAAATCTAACTATTTTTAAGCATCTAGTTTTGACTCTTTGTATACAGTAACTATGTTAGAAAAATGTGAATTACACGAGTTAAATAAAAGAAATAGTAAATAGTTAATACATTGCAAAACAATATTTTGAATAGGTTATTTTTTAGTAACTAATAATTTAATATATTATGTTTTATTACTATCGCTTTGTTTAATTATATGACTAGTGAAATAATAGAAGCGGTAAAAAGAATCATGTGTTCAGAAAAGTGTAATACGTGACACCACTAGTTACTTTTATTTATCACGTATAGAAGATTATAATGAAAATGAGTCGTTTTATGTATGTTTTGATTATTTGTGAATTTGCAGCAAGGCAACTTGGATTTAGAGATGAAAAGGAGTGTCCAAAATTGAGCAAATTAGCATCAGAATATGCGAAAAGCTCGAAAGCTAATTTTAAAGATGACATGCGTGTGTACTTTTCGAACGAAAAAGAAGTGGAAACATTGTGTCAAAAGCTTGATGAAGAGCTTCAAAGATGCATTCTTGGGTATTTTGCATTTCATTGGAGCCAGGCTTCTCTTATGATCAATCAGGTAAAGTTTAAACATGTTTGATGTTGTTTTGATGATATTTATTATACATGCCATCTTCATTCGTACGCGCTACCACAAAAACAAGCATTTGCTAGGAAACAATCTTAGACGAAGGCTTCGCTCATATCATCATACTCAGTAAATCCCACCAATAGCACAACTAAGGTAGGGTCTGAGGAGGGTAAGATGTAGACAACCTTACCTCTACCCCGTAGGAATAGAGAGGCTGCTTCCAATGAGACCCCCGGCTTCGCTACGCATTAGAAATAAGTTAATAAAATCCGCACCAAATACTTTTTTTTAGTTGAGTAAGTTTTTAACAAGTAGCCATTAGAATCATAATACAATCATTGTGTTGCTCATTAGTCTAAATATGTGATCTATATGATATATACATAACAAAAGATGTTCATTTTAACTCCTTTTTTTTTTGGTGGAAGGTGTTGAGCAATGGAACCGATGAGAGGAGGCTTAAAGACGTGTTCTTGAAGGGTACAAGGTACCTTTTCTTATCTTATATTATTACGAGCGGAGCTTGAATTTTAAATTTATAGCAAGAAACTAATAGAGCTTCAATTCTAACTCTGTTAAGTTATTTTAATTTGGTCGAACTGACTCGCTTACACCTCTAAACCAGATATATCATGTATACAATATGAATAAGCTATAAAACTAGTGAAGAGTACATAATGATATTTTATTTAATTTAAGATATTATATTAAAATTTGATGTAACATTTATAAATATATATTATTGTTAATATTTGGCATTATCTTTTCGTGTAATATTAAAAGGACAGTTATTTGAGGTTTGGTGGGCTGTATTATTTCATGAATAAATCATCCAACAAGATGGGTAATGGGTATGGGATCCCTTTAAATATGGATGACTTTGCCAAAATATATAATAATAATAATAATAATAATAATAATAATAATAATAATAATAATAATAATAATAATAATAATAATAATAATAATAAAAGATGGTCATTTAAAATGTTAGGAGTCATTTTGGACGAAAAAAATATTAATTGTGATATTTAACAATTATAATTATATAAATTTAATGTGTTAGTAAACACATAAGCTATATGAAGTGAAATTATATAACTTATTTTGTCATTATTAAAAAGTTTTTTTAGCTAAAATTAAGAAAAAAACACTTAAACAACACTAGTCGACTATCTTTTTTTTTTTTCCAAATACATACTTGGATTGAAAATAATAAAAAAAGCGTTAAGGTGATTTAAATTTAAAGTATTTATTTGTTAATTTTTCTATAACTTTTTAAAAGTGAGGTATAGATATAAGATATAATGCTACACAAGTGTACGTAAAATTGTAAAATATAAATTTTCTTGAAATGGTATAGAAACATTTTTTAACAGTGGACCACCCATGTGTAATGTGAGTCATGTGACCATTTTTTTAATGTCACCAATATAGCCCAATAAAACATGTGAATATGACCATATAAGTTAATTTAGAAAAGCTAAATCACACACAATATGCACATTTTTTTACCAGTAAAATATAGAACTCTGGGTTTCTAAACATTCATTAACCTGTTCTTTCATGTACATGTGTTTATGCATCAATATCAAATAATTTTAGTAATACATTCACACGTAAAATGGACAATATTAACAATTATTTAACGACATAAATGTTATGTATGTTTTAACTTTGATATATTTTTAAATAATTTATATTTTTACATGCATGCATGTTCATTTATCTATTAAATGAACGAACAATATAAAAACATATTTTTTCATATTAAATGAACAAACAATATAAAAACATATTTTTCGTAACGAAAGTGTCCGTATTGAATGGTTACAATTATAATGCATTTAACGTTAATATATATATTTGCTAGTGAATACATACATTTGATATATAGATCTAAATAAAATGGTTACTAATAACTTTTGAATATTTTTATTTTAAGATGTTTTGTCTTAATTGGATTGTTATGTATACGTAGAGAGCAAAGATTTGAGAGAGTTGCAAAGGACTTAAAAGTGACGAGGAAAATCGCAATAATTCTAGAGGAAATGAAAGTGATAGGTGCTAACACCCCTAAAAATGGCGATGGCAATGCCGCCTTCACAGAGGTGTTGGGGCCTGTGGCTCATAGCGACAGAAGCCCGGTGCTTCTCTTCATGGGTGGTGGAATGGGTGCTGGCAAGAGCACCGTGCTAAAAGAAATCCTTAAAGAGTAAAATATGTGTTTTTTTTATGTGTTATCAAGTTAAATATCTAATCTTTATCACCACATTTCTTAAAATATATCTTGTTTCCAATAGCGCATTTTGGTCGGGTGCTGCGGAAAATGCGGTGGTGGTGGAAGCCGATGCTTTCAAGGAGACCGATGTGATTTACCAAGCATTGAACTCAAAGGGTCATCACAATGACATGCTTCAAACCGCCGAATTGGTGAAATTTCTCTCTTTGTGCCTGTAAAGTTTAGTTAGGCATGACTCGTTATATTTTTTAACTATAAAAATATCGGGTCAGGCCAAACTGATAGGCTAGTATCATGATTGGATGTGAATAATTTTAGTTTGATCCATCTATGCACTATTACATAATCACCTTTTGAGCCTATTTGAACTGCCTTCATTTGAACCGGTCAGATTCCTAGTTGGACTTGCTGAACTGACGAACTAGACCGGGTGGTGTGATTGGATTCACTTTATAACTTTTACTTTCATTTTAAGATTTATTGATCCGTTTACTACTTTAGACTCCATGTTCGGTTTATTTAAGGCATCATATTTTTTTAACATTGCAAATGCACAACAAAAGATACAATGTGTTCATATTTTGTTTTTAAACTGGTTATAAAAACATTGGTCATGACAATGTAACATTTTATATAGGTGCATCAAACATCTACAGATGCGGCTTCATCAGTATTAGTAACAGCGTTAAATGAAGGGAGAGATGTGATCATGGACGGGACATTGTCATGGGAACCATACGTTGAACAAACAATTGCAATGGCGAGAACCATTCATAAGCATCGTTATCGCATGGGCGTCGGCTACAAGGTCTCAGAAGATGGAACCGTCACCGAAAATTATTGGGAAAAGGTAGAAGATGAGGTTAAACCAAAGAAACCTTACAGAATTGAGTTGGTTGGAGTTGTTTGTGACCCCTTTCTTGCAGTTACAAGAGGAATTAGGTACCATGCTATTGATTATATTATTATTAATTAATATGTATTTTAAACTAGATATGAATTATATTATAAATATTTTATATATAATGGTGCAGGAGGGCTTTAGCAATAAACAGAGCAGTGAGGGTTAATTCACAACTGAAATCACACAAGAGATTTGCAAATGCATTTCCAAAGTATTGTGGTCTTGTTGACAATGCAAAGCTCTATTGCACCAATGGTATTGGAGTTCCTCCAACTGTAAGTTTTATTTGTTAATTTATATTATGTTAATGAACGAGCCGAAACGTTCATGAGCTATTTGAGATCGCTCGTTATAAGCTTAAATTGAAATGAGCTTAAACGAGTTCAATCCCATGCTTAAGCTTCTATAGTTCTGCCCATGGCATTATAGCTTAGTGGCATCTTGGGGGTAGGATAAGGCTTAAGAACCATTAAGTCCTGGGTTCGATTCTTACAAAGGGGTTTTCCCCAGATTTATTGGGTTTCCTTCTGAATTAGTGTATAGACATTATTGCCTAGTGGAGATGGATATGATCGGTTGGTTCCGCTAATGGTACGATGATACTTCAATGGTCCGTCAGTGATCCAAATTTGCCATTTAAAAAAAAAGCTTCAACAGTTCTATTGGAGTTCATTTAATAAACAAGCCTAAGCGCAAATCCAAGCTTTGCATGCTAAGGAGTTGTTTGTTTACCTCTTAGTGAGACTCTTAATGGTTGAGACCTCTTACTGGTTCTGCATTTAATGGTTCAGACTGTTTGTTTCGTGAGCAAATGTCTGAATGGTTCAGACTGTTTGTTTCGTGAGCAAATGTCTGAATGGTTCAGACATTTGTCTCTGAATGGTTAAGTATTATACAGAATCTGAATGGTTAAGACCTCTAATCTGAATTGGTCAAACATTTGCCTCTGAAGGGTAAAGCATTATACTGGCTCTTAATGGTTCAGACCTCTTACTAGTTCAACACTTAGGGGTTGTTTGTTTATCTCTTAATGAGGCTCTTAATGGTTCAGACCACTTACTGATTCAGCACTTAATGGTTCAGATTGTTTGTTTCACGAGCAAATGTCTGAATGGTTCAGACATTTGCCTTTGAATGGTTAAGCATTATACAGAGTCTGAATGGTTAAGACCTCTAATCTGAATTGGTCAGACATTTGCCTCTAAACGGTTAAGTATTATACAGGCTCTTAATGGTTAAGACCTCTTACTGATTCAGCACAACCATTATACAGAGTCTGAATGGTTCAGACCTCTTACTGGTTCAGCACTTAACCATTCAGATGTTGCCAAACAGCCCCTTAATGATTCAGACCTCTTACTGGTTCAGCACTTAACCATTCAGAAGTTGCCAAATAGCCCCTAAGATTGACTTGACTTGAGAGCTAAAACCAACATAACATTTATATAAATATAATAATTTTTAGTTAATATAATAATTATTTTACATGGTAATAAATATTATTATATTACATGTACTTAATCTTATTTGGATACTTAAAAAATTACCGTTGATGATTCCTGTAAAATAATATTGTTATACGATGTGATTAGGTAACTAATATGACTGCATGCAATAGTATAAATTTATGTTTTATTTTCTTAAACTATGTAATTAATCATTTATTGTATCATAAGTACTAATCTTTTTGTTGTATACATCATTTAATTTGTTAATTTTGTTTATCCTTCGCTTAAAATGCAGTTAATCGGATTTAAAGATGGTAGTAGCAATCTACTTGTTGATCCAGATCAAATCAAATGCTTGGAAGCATTAAGAGAAATTAACGATCAAGCGGATTCCATATACGAGCTTTATGCAGACCACAAAATGTTAACTGATAATGACTCGGTGTGGAAAGGACTTGTCTTAAAGACGAACAGAATCGAAAGTCAACGTGATTTGAAATTTGTGATTGACAAAATCGAAAAGTCAAAAGCTTAACATATTGATTTGTCGAATGCGTATTTGCAATAACTAGTCCTTTACCCGCGCGATGCGGCGGGAGTGGCGATTTACAACAGGATAGTCGTTTTCTGTTAGTTTCTTAATTCTCTTGTAATATATTGTATAGTACTTATGTTAGTTTTCTTATTCGTGGCGTTTGTGTGGTCTATATATGTCACATGTAGCGGGCTCACACTATGTCACATATGTGGTATTTGACACTTTGTCGGCCCCATTCCTTAAAACCACCACCATTCAACATACTCACATGTGAATGATAATTAATGATATATGTGGTGTTTGGCACACTCCGCCCCATTCCTTAAAACCACCAGCATTAAACATAGTTATGTATGAATGATAATTAGTGATATATGTGGTGTTTGACACTTTATCGCCCCAATTTCTTAAAACCACCACCGTTTCACATAGTTGCGTGTGAATAATATATTTTTGGTGCTCGTTAATGGGCTAACGCCCATCACAATAGTGCACAAGAATAGCGCCTTTGTTCAGAGTATCACCCCCAAATAGGTGTCTTGGCAAGTGGGTAACCTCACTACACTTGGTCTTGCGTACGTCTTGTAAAAACCTAAAGAATGGTTCATAATAAAGCCATGTGCCTCATATTGGTGCTCTACAGTGAGTGTAAGTGTGTCTTAAGGCCGCTACCACCTTATGTCAACTAAAATAGCAAACTTCCATTTTTGAATTACCAAATGATAGTTGATTAGTTGCACCTTTCCTTTTTTGAAAACAATCCAAGTTGAAATTACATGTCAACCAACTTCCCATGGTAAAAACAAACCGATTGCATTAAGTGAGTCTAAAAAATTCATTCAATTATTTTGGCCAAAAAAAAGCAATTTACATAATTTACATACAATGTTTTGTTAAGGGATGCCCTTTCATAACACAAATTAACAAAAAAGCATCTACTCAATAATCAAATGTTAGTCAAATTCATAAAGCATTTCCACATTTCCACACTATAAATTTACAACATTTTTTTATGCATAAAGGGGTTGTACCTAAGGCTTAGGAGAGTTTAAAAAAAATAAATATTACACTTTTAACCTAAAACTATTTGTTTTTTTTACTTTTAACCCAAAAGTTTTCATCTTTTGCAAATTTAACCTCAAAACTTTTTTACTTTCAACTTTGGTCACCTACTTTTCATATTACACTGATTTTTCATTTAATGTTTCGCTCCAAATTTTGTGAGTTATCATGGTGCAATGTCTGTATATGGTTCAACGTTTTTACATTTCGCTTTATGTTTTGTTCTAAATTTTGTGAGTTAACACAACGAACGTGCGTGTGTGGTCAACGTTTTATGCGGTCTACTTTTTTCTGGTTTGACAGGGTCGTCGCAACGCGCAGGTTCTAAATTGGCTTTTTAACTCTATCGTTAACCATCACGATATATCTTGACCACGACACACGTAAAGAAAGCATCATGAACCATATCAAACTCAAAATAAAACACTATCATTGAGTTGCACATTAGTTTGGATATAATACAAAATTACTTTGAACGCCAACAACATAAGTGGCAATTGTAACTTTAAAAACTTTGTTTACAAGGACGATAACAATGAAATGGTAAATCAAACCACTGAATTCTTAACAACCTTTTTATAATCATCTTGGGCTTTCAGCATTCACTTTGGTCAGGAAAAGTAACACATTTGAACACCTTGCACTTAGGACACAACACATACCCAACCTGTCAAAAACGAATCGAATCAGTTGATCATCACCAACGATTAAAACTGATAAAACAACGGATGACATTACTTACCACTCTGCAAGATGGGCATCTACTATAGATGCGATTTGTTTTAGATTTTACATTTGTCTTTTGACCTTCACAGAAATCACAAAGCAACCATCCTCTTCCATCACAAGGCTTACATCCAATCCCAACATCCGTTGTTGTAGCCTACAGAACACATTCAAAACACCAACAGTATTATGATTATAGCATCTGAGGCTATGTGCCCAACCCATGATGTGAAACAAAGTAAACTGTATTTCAGAATCATGAAACATCAAATATAGAGAAAACCATTTCAAAGAGTAAATTGATTGCAAATGAAGCAAATCCTATATTTAATTCATCAGAATCAACTTCAAAGACCGCCAAAACTTTTAATTTAATTAACAATCAATATACTATATATTTACTTAAGAATTACCATGAATATAATGACCCTTTTTATTAAAAACAATTCAGGATACGTTCTTGCTACTAAAACTGTCGGTTGCGACTTGTAGTTCACGTAGAGAAAACCTCTTTAGTTGTCCCAAATGAACAGTGGGGTCCTCCTCAGCTGCACATATCAGAGAATTAATATAAGTGAGCAGAAAACGATTATTAAGGAACCAAAATAAGACGATTATCTTTGTTCAATTAACAAACCTGGTACATCAAAGAAATGATCTTGTGCCTTTGTGCGCCGCCACCAAGCAATAAACATCCGAACCCGACTAATAAACATCCGAATATAAGCATGTGGGGTGCAGCTGCCATCATAAAAGATCCAAGTGCGAAAATTACATCAGCGATAAGCGTAGCACTTTTGCGGCCTTGATCGTCATTTAACCACCCACCGGCTGCAGCTCCAATCATTGCACCAAGTAAAGCCATGCTAACAATTGTCTCCTGCGTATAACATACATGATTTAAAAGGTCAAAGATTGAGGCAAAGAGCCAAGAGTTAAGTAGCTGATAACTGATTTTGCACCTGTAAAAAGCTGCTTTGATCAACGATCCAGTATCTAAATATCTAAGATTGTCTACTTCCAGATCACATCACGAAACACAATTTAAAAATTTAAGAAAATGTAGGAGTAATGACACACTCCTACAGTTTCACCGTTTGACTCACTGAGTCAACTCGGTCATAACTGACCTATCCTTGCAAGGTAAGCAGTGGCTATCACAAGCATTAATGAGAAAATTCACTCCTATAGTTTCACTGTTTGACTCACTGAGTCAACTTAGTCACCACTGAACTGTCCTTGTAAGGTAAGCAATAGCAATCACAATCATTAATCAGATGGTTCTCCCTCAAAAATCATACAAAATGCAGACTAAAACACAAACATTAAGAAAGACGTCAAAAATTGTCGATATATAAATATAGAAAATTACAAATTTCATCTATCAAAGAGTGTTTGATCTGATTAAATAAATGAAACGACAAATTGAACTGAAACTATCAAATAAAACCATGAAGAAACCTTCAATCGGCTTCAAATTGAGTGTGTGTGTGTGTGTGATTATATATATATATATATATATATATATATATAACACAAATCTCATCAATCAAGGAGTGTTCGATCTGATTAAGTGAATGAAACAACAAACTGAACTGAAAAAAAATCAAATAAAACTATGAATAAACCTTAAATCGCCTTTAAACTGCCAATAAATAAACGAATCCCATCAATTAAAGAGTGTTCGATCTGAATTAGTGAATGAAACAAAGCCTTAACAAATATGTGAATCCTAGATCTGCTACAAAACACAGCTAAAAAAACTAAACAACACACACGCTCTAAACCCTAATAGAGATGAAAACCCCTAACTGAGATATTGTAATCGAAACCTGTGAAGCTCGAATCAACAAAAAGCCTTAACAGAGATACGAAGCCCTAATTTGTCATCACTCCGGGAGACTCTCGCAACGCAATCACCATCCTCAGCCGTCATCTAGAAATCCTTCAAGATTCTGAAAGTATTACACAAATCCGACATAGATACATCCAAAATAATAGCAAATCTGTTAAAAAAACCTTATAACATTATAGAAATTAACATGGTATAAACATAAACTACTCAAATAACAACAATAATGGTAGATATAGTTAAAAAAAGGTACCAATCTGGCCACCAACCAAGCCATGTGTCTTCATCATCGTCTTCCACACACGACCACTATCTAAAGTAATACAAAGATCTAACTCAAATAACAAACAAAAAACAATAGGTATAGGTAAGAAAATGGTACTGAGAGGTCAAACCGTGTCGATCTGGTGTCAGTTAAAGAGATATTCACGATCTAGTGCCATTGAGAAAGCCTTGGTCTTGAATCGACTGGGATAAAACCTAGATCTTGAATCATCTGGGGAAACCCTAGATCTGAATCGCTGGAGAGAAAGCCTCTGCAAATGAAAAATGAAAAGGAGGTGTATGGGGAATTGGGTATGAGATGGAGTTCAAAATGAATGTAAATTTTGGACGGTGCAGATCACCATTTGTGTGATGTAATTCTATAAAAATGAATGGTGCAGATTGCAATCCGTGTGATATCTCAAGTGCAATCCGTGTGATGTGTTTCTTTGAAGGACATAATTGGAATTGCAAATTATATTGTGCTTTAGAGGTTTGTACAACATGCTTTAGGGGTGTTTTAAGGAAATTTTTTTGGACATTAAGAAGTCCTTCCTATATGCTTTATAAAGTAGTATAGATAATGTATTTAAGCCACTTCCTCTAATTTATTTTATTATTTATGACATAAATATAAGTTTCACTAAATTCACGTTTTTTTTCCTTCAACTATCTTTATTAGTCTATGTTAACTTACTTATACTTAGAAGATATTAATTGAAAATGGTTTATGGTGGTTGGCGCCCCGGAGGCGCTATAAAATGTGATGTGGCGGGGTAGCGCGATGCCACCCCCTGTGGCCAAATAGCAAACTAATACACCGCAATATGAGGTAAACTAAGATAATTATTTCTTGTCATTGTGTATATAACACTCTTCATATCATCATTGTACATCAAATTGAGAGGTTGTTATACACTATGTAGTTATGTTTTGTGCACTTTTGAATGGGCTCATCCTTGAAGATAGTATTATTGAGGCGGAAAGATTATTTAAGTATTACTAGAAAATTGTTTACTTTGTGACAGTCAAATTTGTAGGAAATTGGTCTTACCTACAGATTTGCTACAAAAAAATTCATGTAAAATGAACTTGTCGATAATCAGGTTAGCTACAAAATTTTACACAAATTTTCGACAAAAATCTATCGTCACAAACGTTGCCACAAAATACCTACAAACCGGTTTTTTATGTTTTTCCTACAATTCTTCCACATTATGCCTATTTTTGTATTTTATTTTATGATATTTTACTTTTAAAATTAATAACAATAATGAGAAAAATTATCCATAATTACGAATAATTATTTTTATTTTGCGACAAAATTCCTACAAAACTATAAAACATTCTCTTAACAGTTTGCTACAAATTTCCTACAAATAAAAAAATAAATATTTTTTAATGTTGCTACAACTTAAAAAATGGTTTCCCATATAAGGATTTTCGGTTGTTCCTTATATGTTCATATCGCTCCACCACAACGCACAAAGATAGGACCTCAAATGAGGTTAAGAATATATGTTGGGTATGAATCATCATCGATCATTAAGTATTTAGAGCCATTAACAGGAGATTTATTTACGACTCAATTTGGTGATTGCCATTTTGTTGAAACAACATTTCCAATATTAGGGGGAGACAAAAAACAGCTGAAAAATAATAATATAATTTGAAATGAATTATCATTATCTCATCTTGATCCTCGAACTAATCAGTGTGAACTAGAAACTCAAAGGATAATTCCATTACAAAGATTAGCAAATCAACTAGCAGACACATTCACTGACCCAAAGAAAGTGACTAAGTCACGCATACCAGCTGCTAATGCTCCAGTAAAAATAAGTGTCCCAGAAGGACAACCACATGTTGGAAATAAGTCTAATGCACGCCTCAAACGTGGTAGATGTAACACCCTTACTATTTTTAAACGGATTTCGTCTTTTATTACGAACAAAATCATTTAGTTATAAGTACATGTACATTAGAGAATACGGATTAATTGAATCTTTTACAATTTTCAAGTACACCACATAATGTGACTACATTCGTCGGTTAAAATTAACGATTAACAATGTGCGGAAGCTTGTAACTTGATCGTGTTCGGTTCTTCGTTGAGCTTGATCGTCCCCCGGTATTGTATATAACACCTACAATTCATAAAACATGAATTGAATTAGTCATACGTAGTTTAGAACGTGTTTAAACGAGTTCGCGAGGTAAAAATAATTGAAAAAAAACAAATTTTTAAAAACTGACTCCGTCATGCCACGCGACAGAACCCACTTGCTCCCTCGCGTGGCGCGAGGGAGACCCTTTTCCAGCAGGTTCGTTACTGGAACCTGCACTCAACCAGCTATGCCAGTTTTTACGGAAACGACCATAACTTATTCGTTATTGATCCGTTTTACGCGATTCTTTTTCCTACGCGTCCGTAATTTAATTCTCCATATTATGGAGTTAAAATCCAACATCCGACATAATAAATTTTGAGACTTCTAAGCCTTCGACTCATTACCTTTTTACCGAATTTTAACCCGTTTATGCATTTTATCAAACAAACATATTTGTTTGATCCTTATTTCACATGCACCTCTTCAAATTAATGTTATCTACCATGTTAGGTTCTAATCCCAGGTTTCTTACACAAATTAAACCCGTTTTCGCTCGTATGCTTATTTTGACCCGTTAAGGGTAATTAAGCCTATTTTAAGCATGAATCTCTTTCACTCACATCAAGCATTATACTACCACATTTCTTGTCAAATAATCTTTCTTCACAACTATATTTGTGTTGTATTAAGTGTGGAAATTCCTAAACTCCGAGTTTTACCCCTCGAATCATTATTTTACGGCAAAGACTATTATAGAGTCAAATGACTAAGGATTCACATCTTTCGCTTTTGTATACTCATTCTAAGTGTTTAATTATGCATACTACTCTTTTCCGAACAACCTTTATGGGTCTTTCGCTCGATTTAGCTTACAAGGGCATTTTGGTCCATTTAATCCTCTCATTAATATAAAGGACTTTTAAAAGCATTTTCGACCCAAAAGCCTTGTTTTAAACTATGCATTTGATTCAAAAAGTCATTATGTTTTCAAAACACAACGATTATCATATGAATCGTTCGGTTTGCTTATTAAGGTAACCAAATGTCTATATGACTGCATTTAACTATCAAGGAGCCTCTAGTTCCTATTGGGTGGTTAATCTATATTATACATACCTGGCTCGGATTAATATATATATTGACCCGTTTCGATACCTTGCCTTAGTAACCGCTAAGTAATAGCGATGTAAGTATCCATTTGATATTTATTCCTGAGATCATACAACTCGACAAACCATTAGTCGATATTGTCAAAGGGTGATATTTTCACCCTTTTGACCCGTTTGTTTTAATTGACCGATTATATTGGCGAGATGAAGCTTATTGCCATCTCGCCTACATGACTCTCTCCAGTTTACATCGTGCGGTCATTTCAATTATAAATCACTTCTTAACGCTTTTGGCCTATCAAGGCTTTCGAAATAAAGTATCTTTCAAAACCAACAATTATTGTCAACGAGTGACCAAATTACAATTTTACCCTTATTGGTTATTATGATTTACCTTATATGGTAACCCTTAAAAGTACATGTTTCATTCGTCATAATATGATCGAATTACCGATTTAACTCTTTTTTAGCCATCACTATGGTTTCTTATCATATTTGATTATCTTGTTCCGTACGACTACACGCTGGAACACCATATCTCAATTGGGTATTTGTCTTATTCATAATTAATACGACAAAGAATATTCCAACATATATGACTAGTGTAAGCTATACTTACCTTGCATCCAATTTACGCTTTTCCTTCATTCTTGATTCGTTTGACCCGCTTCCTTCCCCAAGCTTTCACCTAGCTTGCCAAACGTCAAACTATCATTGTAATTGTAAGATGGTTAGGTTAGTCATAATCATTTACGACCATTCTATCCTACGCTTCTTATATCGAACTTATCATTCGATCATATACTTGGTCGGTTTGACTTTTTAAAGTCAATCGACTTATCAACTTATTCAATGCACATTTGGTTTATTGAATTTCGCTTAGGCATTTCATCCAAACTCTTAACGAAATCAAATTTTACACACTAACTACTAGGTAGCATGATTTCAAGTATCTATATCACGATCTTAACATCAATTCTCTTATATCATACAAACCCATTTCGTGAGAAGTATGATCTTGTACCCAAATTCATGGTTTAATCGAACACCTTCTATTTGTTATCATGCATGTTGATTCTAAGCATAGTTATATCATCAATTTCATCATAACATTAAAACCCACTTATCTAAGTGTGTTAATTCATCAAATCCTTCAATTCATAGCATGTTATGTATGATTTTGATGTGTGTAAAATGCAACATATAAATTACATCAAATGAGGCATAAAACTAACCCTTTTTAAGTACTAATATTGGAAAAAGAGTGTTTTTGTCTTCCTTTTGTATTTTCAGGATTAAATGAGCTCAAAAACACAAAAGAAGCAAAAAGACAGCTAAATCCAACATAAATACAATAAAAGGAACATAAGTGGATTGCCCGACCCCTCAACGGCATCTTCCAAAGCAAAATAGAGAAGGCAGAAGACTGAACACGCCCCGTGCTCAGCCAGCACGGGGCCGTGCCCAAGAAGCAGCAGAAAAGACAAACCTATAGAAGCTTCTATTGCCCACCACGGGGCCGTGCCCAGTGAACACGGGGGCGTGGCGAAAGTACAGCAGGCGCATTAATTGTAATTGCGAATTACAATTAATGAGGAGAGAGAGTGTCAGACAGGCACGGGGCCGTGCCCAGCGGACACGGGGCCGTGCCCAGCCCTCTGTTCAGCCTATAAATAGGAGTGCTTGGTTTCATTTCAACTCATCCCTTGGCACACCACCTCTCTCACACTTCATCCACCACCCACCACCATCACAACACCATCATCCATTGTCCATCGTAGAGTGTGTGAGTCGTCTCGGGATCCAAGATTGATCGTAAGAGTTCTTGACAATCAAGGCCATGTTTGCCTAAGTCTCTTACATCACTTGGTGAAGACAAAGTGTCTAGTATAATACTTTTTATTTCTAATCTTTTGCACTTTTTATTTGGTTTTGTATTAATGACTTTAATAACTAGTTACTTATGTTGAAGGTGATCTTTCCTTATCGTTTGTCCGTGGTGTCTTGGTATTATTTTACTGTCTATATAAAATAAAGGATTTTCACCATTCATATCTCCACGGTCTATATGGAGGTATGTTGGCTACCTGGTCGGGGGTTAAGTGAACGGTTTGGTAAAGGTCTTGCCATTGTTCAGCGTTTAGAGGTCCTGCAATGGACCTGGGTCAAATTTAGTAGGACCTCCTTCAATGCTTCACGGTATTGGATGGCGGGGGTCCAAACTCTTTGATCCCCTCATAAGTTAACTACTATTAATACTATAACCCGGCTATTTAGGACTGTATCCCTGCTGACTCAGACTACTTAGCCGAGGGTAACGTCACCGCCAAAAGCGGGGCCTACCATAATACTGCATTAATAACTTAATTCATTATCTTCCAATAATCCACCCTTTTAGGATTGTATCCTTGCTGACTCAAACTACTGGGGTGAGGGTAACGTCACCTTCAAAAGAGGGGCCTACTACAATAACTAAGATAATCTCTTAATTATGTGCAAAAGTGCGGAAATAATCAAAGGTTATACTAGATACGAGTCGGAACCAAGTAATTCATCTTGTCTATCTGTTTTTATTTTATTTTTATTTTCAGCATTTTAGTTAGTTTTTATATTTTTTTAGTTTTAAAACCTTTTTCTAAACTTTTTATTTTGATTAGACGTTGAGGATAAACCGGTACTAAAAGCTCTTGTGTCCTTGGACGACCTCGGTATCTTACCAACGCTATACTACGCTCACGATGGGTGCACTTGCCCATATGTGTGTTTAGTGTTAGTAAAATATCGTGTTTTATAAATTTAAAACTTGGCTAAAAATAAGTGTTAAAAGGGCTTAAAATATACACCTAAAATAGACGACACTTCACGCGCATCAGATTTTCACTTAGGGTTTCGTTCCTAAGCAAGTATACATCACTAATCTAGCCATAGCTTCTCTAATCCATGCCTAATTCGCGATTAGGATAATTATCAAATTTTTACAACTTCACGAATGTTAGAAATTCGACATACCTTACGATCCCCTTGACTTGGTGATCACGAATTTGTGTTCATGCATTGATTTGGCTCTTGATTTGGGCTTCAATTTGATCATTTTGTTGAACTAGGGTTTGGAGCCCCTTGTTCTTGCTCCTGGGCGTACGCACACACACACACACACAAAGTGTGTGTTGTGTTTTGATTTTTAGTTTTTATAATTCAAGTCTCCTTTTTGGCAACTTAGGTCCCTCTAGTTTAGTTAGTCATTAAGTAGACCATAACCCACCTATTTCTAGTAATATTCCCCTTATTAACTAGGTTAAACATTCCTAGTTAACTTAATGGGTTCGAGAAGTCATAACCCGTTTTATTTTAAGTCCCGTTAACTCGGGCCTTCTATATACTTTTGTTTTCTCAAAGTATTTATCCTCTTTTAATTAACATCAAGTTTATTTATTTAAATTCTAATATTTACCACGTTAATTTTTACCACTAACGGTATTTTACCCGTTGTCACTATTAACGTGGTTTGATTACCAAACCCATTTTTGGGGTGTTACAGTAGATCAATCGGTTCTAAAGATAAAATCCTCGAAAGAAAAAAAAGAGCAAATAATGGATATGGTTAAGTCGAGGTAATGATAACGTCAGGAAAAGAGTCCCCTGAAGAGATACTAGACATGATGGTTCTAGAAGAACCCCAAGTACCTAAACACGAAGAGATCTTAATAAATTATATCATGTCTAGAAAGGTATGGAACCAAAACGAAATCGACATCGATGATAGTTTTTCATATAATGTAGCACTAGAAGTAATGGAAAACAACGAGGATAAAGAACTAACATCTGTTGAGGAATGTAAACAAAGAAATGATTGGCCAAACTGGAAAGACGCAACTAAGACAGAATTAGATTCCCTCAATAAACGCGAAGTTTTTGGACCAGTGGTCGCTACACCTGAAGGTGTAAAGCCTGTCGGATATAAGTAGGTCTTTGTGCGAAAACGTAATGAAAAAAATGAAATTGTATGATACAAGGAAAGATTAGTAGCACAAGGATTTTCACAAAGACCTGAGATTGATTATGAGGAGACATATTTTCCAGTGGTGGATGTGGCAACTTTTCGTTATCTTGTTAGTCTGGTAATACAAGAAGGGGTTTATTTGCGTCTAATGGGTGATAACATATCTCTATGACTCACTTGATATTATACGAAACTCCTTGAAGGATTCAAATTTCTCAACTCATTTACATCCAGTTCTCGAGAACATCTTTCAATTAAATTAAGCAAATCATTATATGGGCTAAAACAATCTAGGCGTATGTGATATAATCGTTTTAGTGAGTATTTGTTGAAAAATGTTATAAAAATGATTCAATATGCCCGTGTATCATCATAAAAAGGTCAGAATTTGAATATGTTATAATTGTGGTATACGTCGATGATTTGAATATAATTGGAACTCCAGGGAAGCTCCAAAAGGCGGTTGAATACTTAAAAAGAGAATTTGAAACGAAAGACCTTGAAAAGACAAAATTTTGTCTCGAGTTACAAATCGAAACCTCAAGGGTGGAATCCTTGTGCATCAAAAAACTACATAGAAAAGTCACTTAAAAGGTTTTATATGAAAAAATCACATCCATTGAGTACTCCAGTGGTTGTGAGATCTCTTGATGTCGAGAAAGATCCAATCCGACCTCCGAACGACGGGGAGGAAATTCTTGGTCCAGAAGTACCATATTTAAATACAATTGGTGCACTAATGGTTGTTTCTAGTCATACACGACTAGAAATATCATTTTTTTTGTAAATTTATTGGCAGGACATAGTTCATGCCCAACAAAGAGGCATTGGAATGAGGTAAAATAAATATTTCGATACCTTCAATGTACAAAAGATATGAGTTTTTATTTTACTAACCAATCGACAATAAGTTTGGTTAGTTTTGCAGATGCAAAGTAGTTGTCTAATCCTCATGCTGGAACATCTTAAACTGGATATTTATTCACAAGGGAAGGTACTGCTATTTCATGGCGTTCTGTAATGCAAACAATCACAACCACATCATCTAATCATGCAGAAATATTGGCCATTCATGAAGCCAGCCGGGAATGTGTTTGGTTAAGGAGTGAAATACAACATATTCGTGAGTCTTGTGGTATTACTACGAGAGATGAGGGACCGACAATTTTACATGAAGACAACCCAACATGCATTGCTCAGCTTAAGGAATGATACATCAAAGGTGACAGAACGAAGCACATTTTACCAAAGTTTTTTTTCACACATGATTTGCAAAAGAATGGAGACATTACTGCCCAACAAATTCGTTCCAGTGACAACTTGGCAGACTTGTTTACCAAATCACTTCCAACCTCTACGTTCAAGAAACTGGTTCGCAGAATGGTTTTATCCCTTTGAGTTTTCCTAGCAGTGTTTTTAAGGAGAGAACATTACCAAGCGTATTATAAGAATAATATATTATTTTGTACATAGATAGTCAAGGGGGAATGTTGTGAATTATTATTTATTTATTGTATGACTATCCACTTGTGTTTACCATTATATTATGACTCCCAATGAACACGTAACTCCCATCTTGTAAGTCTATAAATACAGGCATATGTAATTCATAGGCTAGTTGTTTCAAAACACAATAAAGGTTATTGGGTAACAAAAAGTTTAAAAAGAACTGGGCCTTTTAATGATATAAAAAGTCTACAATTAAAAATTAAGTAATCGTCAATGTGCATAGTCCACTTCGTAGAGGCACATGCCTCTTAAATGGTGTACATCATAAAATTGGTGTCGGTCGAAAAAAAAAATACAATAGTATCACTAGTAAAAAAACAACTATGTCAATCCGTATTTTATTCTATTACATTACATGTCACATATGATACGCAAACTTCAATAGTGTCAAACGAACCTGTTAGACTCAGCCTCGATGTAAAGGAAGAGATGAAGAAATTGCCAATCATTCATAGTGGTTAGAAATAACTTGACTTTTCCAAAACGTTCCCACGACTTGGCACGGTACCAAAATAATGTAGCCACCATATTTTAATTTTCTAGATCTCCTTTTTTGAACGGACTTAAGATCTCCTAATCACATTTTTTTTAATTCTTTTTACTATTTTTTTTATCTTAATACCTTAAACAATACTCTCGTCCAAAATTTTGGTTTTGTTTCTTAAATAATTATTATATATTAACCTACATAAACAATAAACTTTTATTTAAATATTGTTATGACTCTTTTGATATACTCATGTCTTACTTAAAAAATATATATATTCATTACATTTTTGTTTTGGATAATTCCACCTACCTACGACAACTTTTTCATAATATTATTAACTTTATTTGTTTGATGATTAAAAATATTATATCCTTCTATTAGACCATGCGTAATGGGACGTTTTTTGTAAAATTTTTTGCCCGAAAACGCCCTATAACGCCCACCCCCCCATTACAGGGGGCGTTATGGGGCGTTATTTTCGAAAAAAAATCGTCCCGGCGTTTTAAAAATAACGCTTAAATTGACATGGGGCCCACTATTTTCGACCGTTTTCAAACGGTAACTTTCTTTATTTTTTTTTTTAATTTAATAAATTACCACACTATATATATCAACCCATTATTTAAAAAAAAACCCACTTTATCTCCTACTCTCTCCCACTTTTCTTCTAATTTTTATAAAAAAAACACCCACTTTCTTCTAATTTTTATACAATCATGCATCCATACCGCCCTCCTTTTGGTGTCCCCGCTAGACCCGCAAACCCGAACACAACCCAACCGCAAACCCCGTACAACTACCAAGACATGGACCCGAGCTTTTTAACTTACGCGGCTTACTTGAGTGGCGCCACTCCGTTTGTTCCTCCCACTTTCGGCTATGGTCAAGCCGGCAGGTCTCAACCGTTACAACCCGAAGCCGAACCCGATGTTGTGGAAGTCGTACCAGAGACGCAACCCGAACCGGTGCAAGAAACATCGAAACACGGCAAAAGGTCGCATAAGAAGAAGGATAAGGACGCACCGCGGCGTACAAAAAATATCATCAAATGGACGAAGGAAGAGGAATACACGTTGACTCGGGCGTTTGTCGACATCTCGGAGGACGAAGAGACCGGTAACTTTTTTATATAAATATTATTTTACTTATTTTGTTACTTTATTTTATAAACAAACAACTTAATTTTTTTTTTTGTAGCAAACTTTCAAACGGGCCCGGTTTTTTGGGATAGGGTTCGTGCACTCTTCTTTAGCACGTGGGGTCAAGGCGAACATCGGGACAAAGACTCCATTTCTAGCAAATGGTCCGACATCAACAACAAGTGTCATTCGTTCCAAGAAGTCTTCCAACGTAACTACGATAATCGCCCGAGCGGTGAAGGTGACGTTTGGGTTTTAACGAAGACTTTGGAGGAGTTCGAGAGGACAAAATGCTCTTTCACGTACTATAAGTGTTGGGAGGTACTACGAAAAAGTCCAAAGTGGGCGGTAGTTAATCCAATGACGTCTAGTAGTAGACGTCGGGCTAAAAGGTCAAAAACATCATCCTCCGTTGACCCGTCAACTCCGACATCGGATGCCCGCAATGTTGATTTAAATGAGGCGGTGGACGTTGACGAGGGAATTCAAGAAGAGTTGGTCCGACCCCCCGGTAGAAGAAAGGGAACCGGGAAAAAAACGGTCGAGTCGTCTTCCGATCTCGAGTTAAAGGATGATTTCGAGGAGATGAACCGTCGTCTCCAAGACATTCGCGACCTCGGCTACAAACGTTGGGAGATTATGCAAGAACGAGTGGCCGAAACCAAAAAGTTTAACGAGATGCAAGAGGCGAGACAAATGGAAAAGGACATTGAGTTTTTGTCCAAATCGATCGACCACCTCCAAGGCGACGCGTTGATCCTTGCGCAAATGCGTCAACAAAAAATTCGACAAAAATATGGACTCTAGATCATGTTATTTTTTTTAACTTTATTTTTTCTGTTTTTTTTTTTATTTTCTGTTTTTTTTATTTTTCTGTTTTTTTTTTCTGTTTTTCTGTTTTTTTTTTTTTTCTGTTTTTTTTTTCCAGTTTTTTTTTTATTTTTTTTTCAAGTAATGTAATTTTATTTTTAAATTAATGAAGTTTTTTTATGTTTTAAATTAAAAAAAATAATTGTGAAATGATTGTGAAATGATTGAATGGGGCATTATACCACTACACCACTTTTGCTATAATGCCCCCTTGCTGACTAGGACGCCACGTGTCGTATAATGCCCCATGGTGGGGGCTTTATAACCTTCTACCACTACACATGGTCTTAGAAGGAATGATTCACATGTGTTGTAGTATAACGTATGACTCTCTACGTCAAATATTTAAAAACAAGATTTATTTGACTTTCACATGTATATAAACACGGATATATATGAGATAATATTCCACTACAAATAATACCTTACTTCTCCTTCTCACACGGATATATATGAGATAATATTCCACTACAAATAATACCTTGCTTCTCCTTCTCAGTTCTCACACCATTTTCCGGCAATTATTTATTATTTTCCTGGACTTTTGCTTGTATTTTTTTAACGACAAATTTAGATCACTGACAGACCACCGAAGAATCATCGTACAACCCAATTTATCATGCAGACTGGTCCCCTCTCTCTCTATTATATATATACATCCCCTCTCTCTAGTTTCTCTCTCTAACACATATAGTTTTATGCAGGTGGGGATGGAAGTTTTGAGGTGGCGAAGAACATCGTTACCGGAAAGCCTGAAAGCGTTGTTCCGCGGCTAGATTTGACCGGATCCGGCCATGTTGGAAGACCGGAGAACTTTTCACATTATGTTGGTAAGCTTTTAAATATGTCAAAATCATATATCTTGACATTTTTGGAAATCTGATTTTGATTCTTTAAATGGTAATTATAACAACAAGAACAACTTGCAGTCATCGGTATCCACTAAAATCTTATCCATAGCAAAACTATTGATAGGATACGGAAAAAGAGATAAAGAGATTGCTTCCAATAATCCAATCTCAGCTAAAAAATGATAACAATAATAATAACAATGATAATAAGAACTTTTTTATATATTTTTATTGTTTATTATTTGAATTTGCAGCAAGACAACTTGGATTTAAGGATGCAAATGAGTGTCCAAAATTGAGCAAATTGGCATTGAAATATGCCAAAAGCTCGAAAGCATTCGAGGATGATCTATATAAGTATTTTTCAAAGGAAAAAGAGGTGGAATCACTATGTGAAAAGCTTGATAAAGAGCTTGAAAGATGCATTCTTTCATACTTTGCATTTCATTGGAGTCAAGCTTCTAATATGATCAGTCAGGTATATTGAGTTTAAGCATACATGTTTGACGTTGTTTTGACGATATTAGTTATGTGGTGTTGTTAAGGGAAGCAGTTTTTCTATCTCCTAGGATAGAAGTAACTTTATCCCCCTATTAACACAATACACACTCTTTAAACCCTATCAGTAGCTCTGCTAATATTAGGATTTACTGGGTACATATGTTTATAGTCACTGTGTTGCCTATTATGTGATTTATATAATTTATACCTAACGAAAAGTAATTATAGTAACAAAAATGCTCATTTTGGGTGGAAGGTGTTGAGCGATGGATCCGAAGAGAAGAGGATTAGAAACATGTTCTTGACAGCAACAAGGTGACTTTTCTTATCTTACACTACTCACGAGTCGGGCTTGAGTTTTTAAATATAGAGTAAATTACAAAGTTCGTCCTTTATGTATGTCATATATTACAAAGTATGTCCTTTATCTTTAATAAGCTCAGAAAACATACTCAATGTTTGTAAACCCTTACAAGTTATGTCCTTTAGTCATAACACAATTAGTTTTCATGGTTAAAGTTGACTAAGTCAACCCCACATAAGGGTATTTTAGTCATTTTATCCTAAATATTAGAGTAAATTACAAAGTTCGTCCTTTATGTATGTCATATATTACAAAGTATGTCCTTTATCTTTAATAAGCTCAGAAAACATACTCAATGTTTGTAAACCCTTACAAGTTATGTCCTTTAGTCATAACACAATTAGTTTTCATGGTTAAAGTTGACTAAGTCAACCCCACATAAGGGTATTTTAGTCATTTTATCCTAAATATTATAATAAATAATCATAAAACCAATAAATAAAACAATTTTGGAATTATATACGAACTTTGTCCCTACCCTTTCTCCTATCCACCTTCCACCACCGCCCTCATCTGCCACCACCTTCCACCACCGCCCTCATCTGCCATCAACCTCCACCATACTTTCAGATAAGTCACTCATCTCATCCACCACCGTTTATCATCAAGCAATCTTAATTCAACAAAAACAATACCTATCAGATCTGAATATGTGCCCAATCTAAATTCAAAACTTCAATAAACAAAACACAGTAAAGCTTTATCAGATTTCAGATTCACAGTAGAACATCATCAAAACAAAACAAATCATAATCGAAACGAAATACATCGATTGAACTTTCATCAACATATCGTCGCCCACACAAGCCCCCATAACCCTCACCCTCCCTCTGTCGCTCCTTCTCCGGCGACCACACTCACACCCGATCCTCCTCTGTCTCCCGATATCGTCACCCACACACACCCACACCCCCTTACTGAGCAGATCGGACAGATCGAAGAGAGAGAGAGAGACGGAGAAGAAGAAAGGAGTCGATCCCCTCCTTTTACGGCAACAGTGGCAGCGGCGCCCCCTCGTTTTCCGATATCGATGGCGGCGACGGAAGTGCTCGACGACAATGTGGCTGCCGGAGCCATGGCAGCTCCGTTTCAGGTCAGTTCGGGGTTAATAGTTCAAGTTTCAGGGTTTCCGGTGGCGGCGACGGAAGTGCTCGACGGTTGTGAAGACGGTGGCTGTTGCGCCGGCTGGTGGTGCTCGTGGTGGTAGTAGCCGGAGTGGTGAGGAAGATCATGGGTGGTAAATGAAATTGCAGAAGAGGGGGGGGGGGGCGAGAATAATAATTCTGTTTGTTTAATTGTATAATAATATAGTTTTGTATTTTAAGTTTATAATATTAAAGGGTACTTTAGTAATTTCACAAGCATTGGGTTCATTTGGCCATATTTAACACAGAAAAATAACTAAGTTAGGCATAAAGGACATAACGTGAAGAGATTTGCAAACATTGAGTATGTTTTCTGAGCTTATTAAAGATAAAGAACATACTTTGTGATATATGACATACATAAAGGACGAACTTTGTAATTTACTCTTAAATATACAACTCAAAACTAGTAAAGGTCCGGTTTTTATTAAGTTAAATGAACTGACCTCGAGTTTAGTCAAGTTCAAGCTCAGTATCCGTTTACAAACCTAGATGCATAATGTGACCAGGTCGTTTGTGGATAAGCCATAAAACTTATGAAGCACACATAATGATAAAAAAAAAAATACTTTTTAGGTCATGATTTTGTATTAAAAATATGATGTAACATTTTTATATATATAATAAAATATTAATGGTCATTTTTTACAGTAATATTGAAAAGAAGGTGTCAGGTTTGGTTAAGATGCCTTGTTTCATTTCATGAATAAATCATCCAACAAGTTGGGCATGGAATCACTGATATTTGCAATATATATTTAAAAATACAATTATCTAACCATAAAATATGTTAGTAAACTCACGAGTTCATATAGAAACTTAAAATAAGATTTAAGATAAGGTAACAAAGGTTATAACCCCGTGTATTACACGGGTTGAGTAACTAAATTTATATACTAAATAATAAAACATTATATCTTTAAAAACTTTCTTTATTGCACGAGTTGAATAAATATAATTTTATATATTAAATAATAAAAAAGTTATATATATAAGAACCATATTGTACGGGTTGAATTAATGTAATTTTATATATCAAATAAAAAAATTATATCTTTAAAACCACATGTATTACACGGGTTGAATAAATGTAATATTGTTTACCAAATAATAAAATAATATATCTTTAAAAAACCTCATTTATTACACGAGTTAAATAAATGTAATTTTATATATCAAATAATAATAAATTTAGTAAATGTAATTTTGTATAGTGAAAATACAAATATTTAATATATTAATACAAAGTTTGGTTTTCGTGATAAATAATTTGTAATTTTTTAATATCTGAGCCCTCAACGTCTTTTTTTCTAACCCTTTTGGCCCTTAACACAAACTTCATCAATTAAATGTTAGGGGCCAAAAGGATTAAAAAAAGGCGTTAGGGGCAAAATAAATTATAAAAAAAGACGTTAAGAGCTCAGATGTTAAAAATTCTTTTTGGGCTAAAAGAGTAAAAGTGATATAACCTCATTTATTACACGAGTTAAATAAATGTAATTTTATATACCAAATAATAAAAAAGTTAGTAAATGTAATTTTGTATAGTGAAAATAAAAATATTTAATATATTAATACAAAGTTTGGTTTTCGTGATAAATAATTTGTAATTTTTTAACATCTGAGCCCCAACGTCTTTTTTTCTAACCCTTTTGGCCCCTAACACTAATCTTATCCATTAAATGTTATGGGCCAAAAGGGTTAGAAAAAAGGCGTTAGGGGCCAAAAAGATTAGAAAAAAGACGTTGGGGGTTCAGATGTAAAAAATTCTTTTTGGGCTAAAAGTGTAAAAGTAATATAACCACAAGGGTCAAAATCGTAATTTACTCTATTAGCTAAATAATTAATATTATAAATGAGAAGAAGATTAAACTAAATAATAATTATCCATAAGAAATTAAACTAAATAATATTTAGTAGGATGATTATCTGTAATTAATTAGAAAAGATTAAACTAAAATAATACTTATCTATAAAACATGGGCTAATATGATGACAAGTGTCCCAACAATGGTTTCTTTTATTATATAGTATAGATAAGATTTAAGATAAGGTAACAACTATAATCTATATCTATACTATATAATAAAAGAAACCATTTATAGGACACATGTCATTCATTGGAGCCATCTATTTTTTAGCATATTAAAATTAAATAATTATTTATGAGATTACGATGAGATATCCATTTAATATATATAATTATTAAAAATATTAATTATTTATGAGATAACGATGAGATATCCATTTAATATATATAATTATTAAAAATATTAATTATTTATGAGATAACGAAGATATCCATTTAATATATATAATTATTAAAAATATTCATAATAAAAAGAGTCATGTTACATTATATTATTAATTTAAGATATATATATATATATATATATATATATGTTTTAAATATATTTATTTTAAATAAAATATTATATATTTTTTAAATATGTTTTATAAAAAAAAGAATATGACTTAAGATGTAATTTTAAGGAGAGAAAAATTATTATTATTTAATAGGAGAGAAAATGCAGGAAATCAAAATCTAAAGTTAATCAGAACTCAACTCGTGTATTACACGAGCTTTTTTAAAGATATAACTGTTTATTATTTACTATATAAAATTACATTTATTCAATCCGTGCAATACACGAGGTTTTTTAAAAATATAACTTTTTTATTATTTACTATACAAAATTACATTTATCCAACCCGTGTAAAATTATATTTATCCAACCCGTGTAATACATGAGGTATTTAAAAATATAACTTTTTAATTATTTGATATATAAATGCAACCCGTGTAATACACCGGGTTTTTTAAATATATACCTTTTTTTATAAATTACTATACAAAATTACATTTATCCAACTCGTGTAATACATGAGATTTTTAAAAATATAACTTTTTTTATTATTTGATATATATAATTAGATTTATTCAACCCGTACAATACACAGGGTTTTGTAAATATATAAATAATTTATTATTTGGTATTTTTTTTCATTATTTGATGTATAAAATTATATTTATTCAACCTGTTCAACAATACACGAGGTTTTTAAATATATATTTTTTTATTTTTTAGCATATAAAATTATATGTATTTAATCCGTGTAATAAACAAAGTTTTTAAAGATATATTATTTTATTATTTAGTATATAAATTTACATTTATTTAGCCCGTGTAATACACGGGGTTCTAATCTAGTGATATATAATTAATAAGTAATATCAATAATAAAAATAATTAATTTCATTTTATTATAAAATTGCAATATGTCTTTAAATTCGACCTGGTTATTTTGTTAGAAATCCTATTTTTTTAGTTTTATTGTTTTTTTATTTTCTATTGCCGTTTCTTTATCTTTATCAAATACGTCTTTGTGTACAAATAAATTGCAATTATTTACATGATTTAAAATTTTTGTATCATTTTTTATAAAACGTAGACATATACCATTCTTTAAAAAGTATCAATCTTTAAGAAAAATGTAAGGTAATAGAGGTGTATATGAAGAAGAAAAACAAAATAAGAATATCTTGGACCACCCATGTGGCCAATATCAAGTAGTCAAGAGTACGAAAAGATGGGATGCAATATTGAAATGTGGTGGGGCCTTTGAATTTATTAGCTATTTAAAAGTTGGTTTATCAAACTGTCACATACCATACATAAATTAAGGGAATGGTGTATGTAGTGATTTGTAGATGTGGTCCGTACACTGCAGACTTTTTACCTCTTAAAAAACAAACAGGACCTTAGAGACGTAATGAAAGAAAGAAAAACAAACGCTAAGGCGTACAGTTGTTCATAGATTGTTTAATAGGAGTTTTCGTTTATTTATTTTAGAGTTAAATGCCATTTTAGTCCCTGTGGTTTTAGCCATTTTGTAAGTAATTTTATTTTAAGATGTTTTATATTAACTTGATTGTTATGTATATATGCAGAAAGCAAAGATTTGAGAGAGTTTCAAAGGATTTGAAAGTGACGAGGGCAATCTCAACAATTGTGGAGGAAATGAAACTGATAGGATCTAACTCCTTTAAAAGAGACGATGGCAATGACACCTTCACACAGGTGTTGAGGTCGGTGGCTCATTCCGCCAGAAGCCCTGTGCTTCTCTTTATGGGCGGCGGAATGGGTGCTGGAAAAAGCACCGTACTCAAAGAAATTGTTAATGAGTAAGTTCTTTTTTGAATTTATCCACTATTAAGTTAAATATTTAGGCGTTATCATCACCTTTTGTTACAATCTAATTCGGGTATATTCATTTATGGTCTTATGTTATTAAAACAAATACCTATTACCTAAATTATGATCCACACTTATTAAAATGTTAGAACTTTATAACAACTTTAAAATACTATTTATAAGATTATACATTGTATTAATATATTTGGGTTCGATGCGGCTTCAACTTCATTTGCCATCCATATTCTTAGCTCACATTCTATTTTCAACCAAAAATATGGCAGGGCGTTTTGGTCGGGCGCTGCAGAAAATGCGGTAGTGGTGGAAGCCGATGCTTTTAAGGAGACGGATGTGATTTACCAAGCACTTAACTCAAAGGGAAATCATAATGACATGCTTCAAACCGCCGAGTTGGTATAGTCTCTCTTCATGCGTATAAAGTTTTGCATGACCCCACGTCCCCACGTGCTATTTTTTAGTATAAAAATACCGGGTCATGCAAAACGAATAGGCTCATATTATGATTCAGATGGATATGATTTTAGTTTAAGAAAAATGGAACATTTTATATAGGTACATCAAACATCTACGGATGCAGCTTCGTCTGTATTAGTAACCGCGCTAAATGATGGGAGAGATGTGATCATGGATGGGACATTGTCATGGGAACCATATGTTGAACAAACAATTGCCATGGCGAGAACCGTTCATAAACATCGTTATCGCATGGGTGTCGGCTACAAGGTCTCCGGAGATGGGACCGTCACTGAAAAGTACTGGGAAAAGTTAGAAGAAGTAGATAAACCGAAGAAACCTTATAGAATTGAGTTAGTTGGAGTTGTTTGTGACCCTTATCTTGCAATTACTAGAGGAATTAGGTATGTGTTATTGATCATTTTATTAACATATATATTTACAAATATAAATAAGTTATAAATATTTTATTTATAATGGTGCAGGAGGGCTATAGCTGTAAAAAGAGCAGTGAGGGTTAATTCACAATTGAAATCACACAAGAGATTTGCTAATGCATTTCCAAAGTATTGTGGTCTTGTTGACAATGCAAAGCTCTATTGCACCAATGGTAGTGGAATCCCTCCAACCGTAAGTTTATTATTTATTTGTTTATTTAAATTAAATTAGGTGTATAAACGAGTCAATCAAGCCGCTCATGATCCATTCGAGATCGCCCGTTAAATAGTATAATTAAATTGAGCCAAAACAAATTCGGTCCCTAACTTAGGGCATGTTTGGCAAAGCTTATTTTAACAACTTATTGACTTATTTACTTTTTGAAAAGTTAAAAGGTGTTTGGGTTAGCTTATTATGTGAGGGGGAAAAGTAAATAAGTCACTCCATCCCGACTTATTTACTTTTCCAAAAAGTCAATAAGTTATAAGTTGCTCCAAAATAAGCTTAGCCAAACATGCCCTTAAACTCTATAGAAATCCATTTAATAAATTACGAATGAGTTCAAGCTTTGTAGTTCTGAGTTTGATTTGACTCGCGAGCAATAAACATGCATATTATTCATATAAATATAACAATTTTTATAAATGTATTACATGTAATTAATATTATTATATTACATGTAATATGTATTAGTTTATAGTTAAAAATTAGAATTTTTTTTGAGTATTCCTGTTAAATAATTTGGTATACGGGGATCAAGTTCATTTTAAAACTCATAATATCTTAAGAACTGCGAAAATCGTATAATGCATTTGTACATGGTATATAGACGATGATCAAAGTAGTGGGAGAGAAAGTGAGACGGTTACGTTATCGTCTTATATATTATATACAAAACCGTACATCTAACACCAATATGTAATTCACGTTGTTCTCGAAAATATTTTGATTTGGAAAAGAATGTCATGAAAACTATGTAGTTGATGATTTAACAAAAGTATAAAATTATATTTTTAGTACTATGTGATTATCTTTATATCGTATCACAATTACTAAACCTTTTGTTGTATTTGTCATCTAATTTGTTAATTATGTTATTTTTTGCTAAAAAATTGCAGTTAATCGGGTATAAAGACGCTAATTGCAACCTACTAGTTAATCCAGATCAAATCAAATGCTTGAAAACGTTAAGCAATATAAATTATGAAGCGGATTCCATATGCGAGCTTTATGCGGACAAGAAAATGTTAAATGATACTGACTCGGTGTGGAAAGAACTTGTCTTGAAGCCGGATAGAATGGAAAGTCAACGTGAATTAAAAGTTGTGATCGAGAAAATTGAGAAGTCAAAATCGTAAGGCTATGAGGTGTGGGGGCTCCATGGGGCTCCATCCATGCCACATCAGCATCCATCACCACACTCTCCAAGTGGGGGCTCCATGGTGATAAAGCCCTTTAACGCCAAAGTTGGTTAATTCAGGTGGGGCCCATTAGTTTTAAACCAATCAAAATTAAAGGGGGGCCTTCATAGGGGCTCCATCCACACCCTCTAAATTAAAGGAGGGCTCCATAGGTGAGTTGGATCCTAGGTGGACTTGATAAAGCCCCATGAGACTCCATCCACACCTTATAGCCTAACAGGTATTCCCGAAGTTTAAGATTGATTTGTTGTGCGTAATAATGTATTTTAAGCCATTTCTTGTTATTTAATTTATTTAGTGTACTTGTACCAAAAGATACTAGCTAGGGTGTTCATAGACTATTAGCATCAGTCGAACCATACAATTGAAGCAAATTGATCAATTCTTTTTTTTTTTTTAACGGCAAAATTTGATCCTACACCATTTATTTAAATATCCTTTGTCTAGATTTGAACATGAGACCTCCTCTTTAAGAGGTGTGTGCCTTTACCAAGTGGACTACCCTGCATAAAAACACTTGAAGTAAATAAATTGGCCGGTTCAACCAATATAAGTATACAATTTGGTCTACGATATATGGTTTGAGAAATTAGGTTTCATTTTTGAACTAGCAGTGTAAATCGATCCAACCATTTTAACTTTTATTGTTTATCCTTTTTCAATTTTAAAAATTACAATTTACAATCATATATGTGTATATAAAACGGGTTAGTCTATAGATGCATCTCTTTTATTTGTCATACTCCCAAAAAAAAATTACATCAAAACTTGTCATATTCCTCTTTCCCTGATAAATAATTATTTGAATAAAGTATATAGATTTTTTTTTTTTTTTAAGACAATGAAACGGTCCTTAATTTTTATATATAAGGCCAAACAAATTACACCAAGATAGCCGGTAAGCGGGCAACAAGCTGCGCCGCTACCCCCTTTTGAATAGCGAAACCTAACCTAGTAAAAACGAAACCCCGATCTCTAGGAGACGAAATGTTGCTGTGAACAACCCGTTGGACCCGTTCAAGAAATCTGATGGCTTCTGGGGCTAGCGAGCCAAAGGTATCAAAGGCAAAGGGGATAAAGGAATGTTGATTATCCTCGCAGGCTTTTGCATGTTTGTCCATTTTCTTCGCTGCCGCCCTTGCAATCGCCTGACTAGGGACAAAACCTGTATCCCGAAAGCCTACAAGGGGGGAAACCCCGGTAAGATCAACACAAGCGTGTTTACCTGCATCCCACCCGAAAACTAAAACGTCCGCGGGGCGCAATGTGGATCTTCCTTCCCTCGGATCTGTCAAAAAGTTAACGGGGGCTTCTTTCTTCACCGAGATCCCCGCCCGTTTGAGGATGTCCCCCAAGACATCCCGCACCCAGTCGTGCCTATACTTAAACCCTGGCAGTTCTTTACAGTGCAGAGCATGCTCCCCAAATTGGTCTAAGCAAGCTTTCCGGCAAATCGGGCATTGCTCATCATCAGGGAACATAGGAATCATGAGCCGATATTTTAAGATAGCACGGTATTCAACGGCTGACATCTTTTGGCCTAAGCCCTCGATGGGGATGACCGATAGAAAATCTTGGGCGTGGGGGCCCCGCAAGCATTCTAGGACGGCGTTCTGACGAGGGGTCGTACAGAAATCTGATCCAATATTCTGAGCGATACGACAAAACAGAGCACTCGCCAAAGTCTTCTGGGTCTTCGGTGGGGCGGTGTCCCTGTTAGCAAAACCGCCAATATCCAAATCCGGGAGGTGTCTATGCAACTCCCCCAGAGCCATGTCATAATATCCCCATCCATTCCAACAACCCCACTCTCGCGCAAGATGTGATCTTGCAGCCCCCACGATTGAGCTCGCGAGGCAACAAAACCGTAAATGGAGACATCCATGGCCGATAGAAGCCCCAGCCCCCCATCTTACAGGGCAAAGAAGCAACCCGCCACTGAAAATCCCCAAAAAACGGACCCCCACACACCACAATGTCCTCTATAGCCCCCCGTAGCCCTTTATCGAATAAGGATGCCGCCTCCTTTACAAACACAGGTTGACAAGTTCGCAGACCGAAAAGGAGCTTGGCGACACCCATGCAAGAGCGCAGCAGGAGAAGCTCACTTTGCGGGTCTCGGAGTTGCGAAAGGCTACTCATAAGGTCCACTGCCCGGGAAGCTCGCCGCGCAGCCAAAGCACTAATGAAACTGGGGTCCCGGCTCACAGCTCCCCCAAGGAGTCTCACGCCCCCCGTTGGTCTTCCAATCTCCTTCGGGAATAAACTAGCCTCCAATTTTTCTCCATTGCAAGACGGCCAATATACCTCTGTTTTTTTTATATTAAGCCGAAGCCCCCAAAGGTGGCCCCTCAGATTGAATGATAGCCAGAGCCTTTGCTACCTCAGATGTTTTTCCCATAATAGTACCATCATCCAAATACCACGCATGGAAGGGGAGGGTGCAACTGTCTCGTATACGTTGTGTGAGTGGGTGCAAGACAAGGGCGAACAATAGAGGCCCCAAAGGATCCCCCTGCTGGACCCCCGTGGACGACCCAATACAGTCATTACCCACATAAAGCCTAGCGGTTTGCCCATAAAGAAAATGTACCCACGGAAATATAGATGGGCATCGAATCCCAACCTCCCGCAGAAGAGCTGTGCGATCCACTAGGTTGAAAGCATTGGAGAAGTCAACGGTAAGCATGGCGAAGGCCCCATCATCGTGAAAGGCGTTAAGGAACCTGTTCGCGCTATGGAGGATAGCTTCAGCCCCATCTGGTGTCCCAACCCCGAATTGATGATCCCCCAGGTACCTAACCATCTCTTTCCCTACCTTTTTCATCGCTATCTTGGAGACCAGCCTACGCCAAATGGCCCCGACCGCAATAGGACGGATCCCCCCATCAGGTTTCAGCAAGGGGGTCAGAGGAGCGGAGGCAACGAACTCAGCAAGAGACCTGGGGCATAACCCCCCCAAGAAGACATTGACTACCCCGGTGATGGCTAAAACTAAACCCGAGGAAGTTGAGGACCCCTCTCCACAAAAGCTATCCAGTAAGTGTTGCGCCCTGAGCCCATCTCTCCCGCACGAAGTTCCTTTGGGGAATGACTTAATGCACCCCAAAACGCACTCCGCATCAACAGTTAAGGGTGCCTGAGGGATTGTGTCTGCCGGCACAACCGGAGGGGGCGTAACCGGGTGTTTCTCCGTGAGGGCCTCCAAAGTGGAGGGCCCAAAGGGGGCAACGCCAGAAGAGGACAACACCTTGACCGCAGCTGTGAAATGACCATCTGCCACTTTACGAAGGCACTGCTTAACATTGGTTCGGCCCTCCCGACGGTCGGCCCCATTTACCGCCCCTTTCTCCTTTACATCCTGAAAGAGGGAAACAACTGGCTCGCTAATCCCTTCCCCGTCTTTCCAGACAGAAAGAGCCCGTTGGATGCTAAAGCACTGTAACGTTTTCCTGTTTCCGGACCGACGTTCCTGCCTATTGGCAGGGCGCACAACTTTTAAAGTACAGCGAGGCAACAAGAGTAGCTTAACCCAATATTCAACCGACCCAGGGGTAGCAATCACCTTCCGCATAGCCGATGTTAGAGCTTGCGCGAACGCCATTCGACAACTAGGAGGAATGCTCTTGACTGTCGTGATGGGAAGAGAAAAAACCCGCTCCAGAAGGGAGCCATCCACACCGACAGAGGCAATGCCTTCCCCTGAAGCCCCCCCTCTCGAAACTTGTGGTTTGGGAATCCCCACAATAAAGTCCTCGGTCCCTCTCGAGCTAGGGACGAATTTAACAAGGTCATCAACATGATGACACCCCCGGCTAAGAGCATGCACAACCATGCACTCCCCGCACAGCCAGTTGTTAAGCGTTTTCAAAGTTTCTCCCACGTCCTCATATAAGTCGGGATCCTTAGCAATCGCATCCCGTAAAGTATCTTTCCTGTTATCTGACTTGAGGTGGTCCCGTTGGAAGTGAGAGAGCAGTCTCGCGTATCCTTTGGACCCTACAAAACCATCTTCGCGTATATAGATGGTCCCTCTAGTTTTTTCAAAATCTTGGATTTGTTCTAAAACTCTTTTTTTCGTTAGATTAGGTCCCCATGGTTGATGTTTTGTTCTCACTTTTTGTCCAAATAGCTAATGGAGTTCGTTTTTTTTTTTTTTTTTTTTTTTTTTTTTTTTTTTTTTGTTGTTGTTGTTAAAGTTGTGTCAAATTACCCTTTTACCCTTGCTTATAAAAAAAACAAACCACATATACAGTGGCGGAACTAGCCTAAAAAGTTAGGGGTATCCTAATTTTTTTTAGGATCAGGGGTATCTTTTATATAACATAAACAGAGTTGAGGGGTATTTTTATACTACGGAAATGAAGTTAAGGGATATTTTTACACTACGGAAACGGGGTTGAGGGGTAGCCCGTGCTACCCCTATTTATACTCTAAGTCCGCCACTGCACATATACTATCCATGTAAGAGTGTCTGTACGATATTGGTACCCTAACAAACCAATATCGACTGAACAAAACCAGTACCGGTACAGGTATTCGTTTTTTATTGTTTTCAATCGATGTAAAACACGTCGATTGGCAACTATTGTTATGTCGAGTGCCATTACGAGTACTATAATGAACCAAACCGATAATGACCAAAGACCCGCAGCAAAGCGCGCGAGAATATTACTAGTATAAGATTAAACTGAACTAAATCGATTGGTTTAGCTAACATAAGATTTGAATAATTCGGTCTACAGTATGCGACTTGAAAAATCAACTTTAATGAGTTGGTTAACAATTTGGAACCGGTAGTGTTCTAAAACTGTTACAGCCAGCCAAACCGTACAATCGAAGTGAATCAACCGGTTCCGCCAACATAAGATTTATATGATTTGTTCTACTGTCTATAATTTGAAAAATCAAATTTAATGAGTCTGCAACTAATCAACCGGTTAGCCTTGGACGTTACGTTACTCACTAGCCCAAGCCCAATACTGATTTTCTTTTGTGTATAATCTTATATTGGGCTGAAAGTCTGCAACTAATTTAACTAAACTACATGAATTTCCATACATTATGCTGCACCTAGACCAAAAAATAACCGGTTCCTTATGGAACCGGTTTTAGTTTCTCATTTTAAGGGTTGTTCGGTTCCGGTTATTGACCAAAAAACCATACCCTATGTGTCCAATTTAAGGTAGGGCTCGATTCCGGTATTTAAGAAACCGGGTATTAAAATACCATATTTTCGGGTTTTTCTACAACCTATTTCCGAGTTTTTTAGTACCCTATTTTAAGTTTTTTTTTAATACTCTTTTGCGTTTCTGTTACCCTATTTTCTCGTCTTTTTGTTTATGATTATTAAATATGCATTGTATAATGTAAAAAAAAAAAAAAACTTAAAACAAATGCACTAACATTAATTTAAAAGATAGATACTAGAATCACGTATCGGGTATAGCCTGATATAAAATTAAAATGCATACCCTATCTATATCCTATGGGTAGGGTCGGTTTCGGTTTCGGTTTCGGGTATAGAATACCTAGGTATTAAAAAAACCGATTCTGGCTGTAGTTTAACAAAAAAAAAAGGATCTGGTTATATCATTATTCAACCTATACAAAAATAAAGGGCGGCAATAGTATTTTCATTCTATTGGTTGAGTTGGGCGGCCACATGCCACCCTTAATTTTTTTTTTTGTCAAATTACGATTTTGCCCGTTTATATTTATAGTCATGCATGACACTCCTCTATTGGCCCAACAAATTTACGATTTTATCCTTTTTAAAATTACTATTTTACCATCAGTTCAAAATTATGCTTTTACCCCCACTTAAAAATAAATTTACGCTTTTGCTCCCTGCAAAAAATTTCAATTTTGCCCTCGGTTCAACATTACGATTTTGCCCCATTTAAATTTACAGTTTTGCCATTAGGTTTTTTTCCTTATAATAACTATTTTGCCATCTGTTCAAAATTATGTTTTTACCGTCATTTAAATAAATTTATGCTTTTGCTCCTAGCTAAAAATTTCAATTTTTTCCTCGGTTCACAATTACGATTTTGTCCCGTTTAAATTTACAGTTTTGCCATTAGCTTTTTTCTCACACAGCCAAGTTACGATTTTGCCCTCAACCCCATTGGTACATTTAATTTACGATTTGTAACGCCCCAAAATCTGAATGTTAATGTTTGTTGTATGTTATTATGTGACACGTCAGGAAATAAATAACTAGGCTATTTAACCTATTTAAGGGTATGGTAAAAAAGTCTTAAATGATTAAGGTAGTGTCAGTTATGTTTTAAAAGTAAACCCGAGGGGCTAAAATGGAACAAATGAAAGTTAAGTTATAAAATATCTAACACACACAAACACACACATACGTGTGTTCAAGAAAGAGAGCAGGAGGCTCCCATGGAGCCTCAAACCCTAGTTCCATCTTTATGCTCAAATCGGAAGGCAAGATGAAGCTTAAATCCATAACCGAGCATGGATTAATGATCTCCAACACGAGGGGATCATAAGGTATGTCGAAAATCTAAGATTGGTGATCATGTGTAAAGTGGGTTATGTTTTAATCCATGAGTTTAAGTGAAATTGAGCATTGGTATGTGTTATAATCATCATATAGAACATGGGTTATGAATGGTTTGCGTTAATTTGATGTTTAGAGGCGACACCCGTTAGTTAGGGTGAAGATGATGACTAGAATCACCTTCTATGTTCAAGTCTTGTTGAAAGATTGATGTATTATGTGGGTATGAGGAACTATTGTTAGATAAAAGTATAGGAATATGATGATGTTATGTTTAATGTTCATTTGGAATGATACATGATGATTAGTAGTTGGTTTTGATGGGTTATGTATGAGATTAGAAGATTGTGCATGAATTAGTTGTACGTTATGCTTAGAAGGTAGTACGCACACCAAGTGTTTGATGAAATGCCTAGGTGAACTTAATAGATGAAATTGTATGTAAGTAAAAGATGATATGTATATAGTGATGTCCGTATAGTCGATTATAATGTTACGGGTATATAATGAAAAGTCAAAAGTTAAAGTAAATGGACCGTTGACTTCTAAAAGTCAACTGTCATGTGGTCATAATTGTAAGACTAAAGTAAGTTATATGATGCGTGTTAGACGTATGTGTGTCTAATGCGATGACATTACGGACTCCACGAGTTGGAAATGATATGAATTTGGTTACATGTATTATGCTTGTTAGTTGTGACTAAAGAAAGTCAAGTGTGAAGTATGCGATTACTATGATCGTTAACATGTACAATTGTGTATGCTAATGTGAATATGATTTGGTGACATGAAAGTATAGGAATCATGTCGAGAAGGACTCAAGCATGAAAGGCTAACGGGTCAAAAGGAGGCAAGATAACGGACACGAACTCGGACGCACGAGGTAAGTGATTTCTGTAATCACTTCGTAGTATAAGTAAGTAATGAAGTGTTGTAATGAATTAAACCTGATGTTCGAGGTCAAATATGTGTTTAAGGTCTTTCGTCGTAAATGATGGGTTAATGTTGACCAAAATGCCCTTGATGGGTATTTTGGGGTAAACGATCTTAAAAGTAGCTTAGAAACAAGTTTTCGATTAGTGTAACGTTTTGGACAAGTATGGTAGTAGGGATGATGGTTTGGTTAGTCATAGACCAAATTAATGCGTGAATACCCTTAACGGGTCGCAATGAGCATATGAATGATAATGTATTAAAAGGATGCAAGATATCCAAGAGTTCAGTAATTTATGATAGACGTCATGGATATCATTATGTGTATAAGAGGATATGGTAAAACGAACAAATTACGTTGACAAATGCATGAACGGGTCAAGGTTGGGAAAAAGGGTAATAAGCCGAAGAGATAAAAGTCTGAGATTTTGTTAATCCGGATGTCGGTTCTTAACTCCAAAAGATGGAGAATTAAATTACGGACGCGTAGGAAAAAGAATCGGGTAAAACGGACCAATAACGAAGAAGTTATGACCGTTTCCGTGAAACGCGGACGTGCTGAAATCTGCAGCACTGCAGCAACAAACATTCTGTTTGTTTGATGGCGTCGCGCTACGCTACTGCCCGTCGCGCTACGCGACGGGGTGGCTGTTTGTCGAAAGTTGCTTGTTAGCTCCGTTTTGTATCGGGAACTCGTTTAAACGCGTTTTAAGTCGCGTATAACTAGTTTAACTCATGTTTTATGACCATTAGGGTAAGCGTATGTGTGAATGTATAAAGGTGGGATGACATGATCGTGCGTGACGATATAGGTATGTTGGTTCCCCTTGGGATCCCATAGCCCAGGTAAGAATCCCACCTTAGGTTCCATTTAGGAACCTTAAAGCGGGATCTCATAGCCCAGGTAAGAATCCCACCTTAGGTTCCATTTATGAACCTTAAAGTGGGATCCCGTACCCCAGGTAAGAATTATTAATTTAATTCTCATTGGTATGTATGCAATGACGTGGGAAAGGTTTGTATGCATGTAGATGTGTATGTATGTATGTGTAAAGATATGTACGAGGGTATGTATGTATGCAATGATGTGGGAAAGGTTTGTATGCATGTAGATGTGTATGTATGTATGTGTAAAGATATGTACGAGGGTATGTATGTATGCAATGATGTGGGAAAGGTTTGTATGCATGTAGATGTGTATGTATGTATGTGTAAAGATATGTACGAGGGTATGTATGTATGCAATGATGTGGGAAAGGTTTGTATGTATGTAGATGTGTATGTATGTATGTATAAAGGCATGTATGAGTGTATGCACGTATGTAAAGTTGTAGGGAAAATATGTACGTATGTAGATATGTATGTGAGTACGTATGTATGCATGATTTAGACACGTTGAGGGTTAACATTATTAATGGTGTACCTCGAGAATGAAAAGTAATGCAGGTACATTATTGAAGCCTCACCAGGAAATGGATATGCAGATGAAATGCTTAAAGTTTAAAAGATGACGAAGTGTGAAGTGTACGCGAATGAACCTTGTTTCTTTAATGTGTGTTAATGTTATGAATGTATGTGATGAATGCAGGTTGCACGGATAATGAGCGATTATCAGAAGGATTAGGGATTGAAGACCGAGCCACTAGAGAGATTGTACGGGGACGTTGAATGTAAAATGTAGTAAACGTAAGCTATGTTTTTAATTAGTAAATAAGAGGATGACGGATTTATGAATAAGAATTATGTTTAAGTTAAATTTTAAATAAGTTGAGGTATTTATAATGAAAGAAATTTTATGGTTCGTGTTTCCGCTGCGACTTTTGCCATGTACGAATTAGGGTCTTATACGATTTTTTCCCTGAAACAAAATTATGATTTCCCCCTCAATTCACAGTTACTTTTTCCCCATCGTTTTAATTTTTCTAGCAAAACTATAAAAGTTTTTTGTTTTAATTGGTTGACTCGATTTAATTTTTTTTTTCGTCTAAACGAGCTGCCTAACTTTGTCCTGAAAAATTACAGTTTTGCCCTGAGCCCAAAATTACGGTCTTATCATCGTTTTAGTTTTTTTCCTAGCAAAATTATAGTAGTGTTTTTTTAATTGATTGAGAACTATTCGGCCATCGCCCCGCAACGCGGGCGGGAAGTATCACCCGACCATTGGTTCAAATGGGCGGCGAGCAACACCTATTGGACCAACTAGTTTATTATTTTATATCCATTTTAAAAATTACGTTTTTGCCCCCAGTTAAAATATACGGTTTTGCTTCAACTTCAAAATATGTTTACCCTTTTGCCCCGAGCTAAAAAATACGTCGCTCTCGGAAAAAAATTAGCCAAAATTACGTTTTCGCCCCAGTTCAAAATAAAATTTTGTTTTTCCCAATGGCTCAAAATTACGAATTTACACCAGTTTATTATTTTTTACCTACTTTAAAATTACAGTTTTGCCCACAGTTTAAAATTACGTATTTGCCTCCGCTTCAAAACAAATTTATGCTTTTGCCCCCAGCTAAAATTTACGAATTTCCACTCGGTTCAAAATTACGATATCACTCTCAATTCAAAATTACGTTTTTGCCCGCAGTGCAAAATAAAAATATGGTTTTCCCCTAGCTAAAAATTAGGATTTTACCCTCTGGAAAAAAAATTGATTTTTCCCCCAAGTAAAAATAAAAATATGACTTTGCCCCCAGTTAAAAATCGTGTCAAAGAGCTGCCTTACACTCTTTTTACTTTTTATTTATAGCAAAACTATAGTACTGTTTTTTTAATTGGTTGAGAATTATTCGACCATCGCCCCGCAACGCGGGCAAGGCATCACCTAGTTTTCTACAATCCGCCATAAGCCCATAAAGACGTAAAATACTACTTTATTATAGCCAATAAACCAAAAGGCCCAATAACTAATAGAAAATGCCAAACTGGGCCAAAGCCCTAAACTTATATTACACATATCATCATCTACGCAGCTCTTCATTTACCTCCACCAAAACCCTAACCCTAGTTTATCCAGCCGCACCAGATTCAGCAAACCAACAATGGTGATTTTTCTTCAATTCTTCTTTTCATGTACACACTTTGATCCGATATTAATCCATTGCTGTTTCAGGCGGACGTTGAGGTCGATGTTGCAGCAGCTGGAGCACCGAAGAAGAGAACGTTCAAGAAGTTCAGTTTCAGAGGAGTTGATCTGGATGCTCTCCTTGATATGTCCACTGATGAGCTTGTTAAGCTCTTCACTGCTCGTGCTCGCAGAAGGTATGTATAATTTATATGCAAATTTTTGGATAAATTGTGGATTTGTATTTTTTTTATTTAATTTGTGTAATTTTAGGTTTCAGAGAGGTTTGAAGAGGAAGCCTATGGCTTTGATTAAGAAGCTCCGTAAAGCTGTAAGTTTTTTTATAACATTTTACTGTGATAATCTTGTTTTATAAGGGAATTTATGCTGCTGTGTGTTATATGCTATTTAGTTATGTTATGGTAAGTTTTGTTGCTGAAAAACTTTATTAGTATTTGATTGATTTATGTAAATAGTGCTACTAAATGAAATGTTTGTTGAATCTTGGTATGCTTGACTGCAATTTGTGTGAACTTAGTATTGATTAAAGATGCGGTAAAGCTGTTTGATGAAATGCTTCAAAGAGGTGTAGACTTAGAAGTAACTAGTTTTTTGATTTTTTTAACATGTTTATAGTTGAGCACATAGGCCTGATGCTACTGTTAATCCGTTAAACTGTTAAAGCAGTGTGTTCTAATTCTATGCTCTAACATCACTGGCATCGTATACGTTTATTGGAAATTGTCGTTCTTGTGAATGACATGGATTTATGTTTTGTTTTTAATTGGCTATTTGATGTTAGTATGTTTTGTATATCATGCAAACCTTTTATTTGTCTAATGTTTCTCTGGTTAAGCCTTGACAAGATGTGATCTTTATGTAGTAAAACAAGCTTTGCATACACTTCTTTTGATTTTCGAGTCCCTTTTGGATCAATGGAAGTATAATAAAATAAACCCACCTAGACCCCGAGCTATGTAGTTAATGCGGTCTAAAATCAAATAGTCGTCAAGGGTCAAGGGCGGATATTTGAGATATAGGTTATCACGGTGGGATATCAGTAATTCTATATCATGCGGAATTTATATATATACACACACAACGTAAAACATATATAGTATTAATAGTAATATCGAATGTCAAAACTCAAGTGCCAATATTTGAAACATGATCTAATCGTAAGCCATGGAATCTTCTTCTAATTCCACATCAACCAAGGCAACTAGAATAATGGTCAATATCGGTCAAATAGCAGTCAATAGCACCGATAACAGCGGTTCCGCTATTCTGGACTGCTATTTTGGAAAGCCCGATAACTCCTATCTCACCACTATTGGCCGTTTAGACCTCGAGTGGTGTAGGTTAAAATCCTTGCAAGTAGTATTTAGCTGTTACAATTGCTATTAAAAAGCTTTTATTTTTCAAATTTAGAAAGTTATTGTTTTTTATTGGCGTTTGAACTTGGATTTAAATTTCTTGGAGCTGCTTGAAAATGACGTATGTAGATGCATGATGTGTGTTCTTTACCTGTTTTTTTAATCACTGCAAATTAGTAAATTCGGTTTCACCATTGCTGATATATGAATATTACCTGAACAGAAACGTGAGGCACCCGCTGGTGAGAAGCCAGAGCTTGTGAAAACCCACTTGAGGAACATGATCATTGTTCCAGAAATGATCGGTAGCGTTGTTGGTGTCTACAATGGAAAGACCTTCAACCAGATCGAAATCAAGCCCGAGATGATTGGTCACTACCTTGCGGAATTCTCAATTTCATACAAGCCCGTTAAGCACGGTAGACCTGGTATTGGTGCCACCCACTCTTCCAGGTTCATCCCATTGAAGTGAGGCCAGTTCTTGTCACGCTTTAGTGTGTTTTTGTTTTCCGAACCGGGTAGGTGGTTTTCATTTCTGTAATGTAAGATGTTACATGTTTTGAGGATTTTGCGTGTTTAATGCTTGTTATGACAATCTTCTTTTAATACACTCATTCTTTAACCTTTATGCTGTTTTAACTTTTATGTATTGAGTTCAGTTTAAGTGTTTTTGTTTCTCAAATCACTTTTTGCCCATGATCATCTATTGAGTCTTCTCGCCAACCTGGCATTTGCATCTAGTGTCTCGTTAAGTGTACTAGCAGACCTCATTGGTTTTGTGTTCACATCTTGCAAAGATTTTGCCAAATTTCTTTTTCTAAAGAGTAAATTACAAGTTTTGTCCTTTATGTTTACACCATTTTGTAGGCGGTGTCCTTTAGGCTGACATTTTTATTATAAAGAATTGGTTGCATGATGTGTATAGTTATGCCTTTTGTTTGATGATCTAAGTTATGTGTTTTTTAAGGAAGTCAGGTGGGTTCTGATAGTTTAGGGGAAATCATAGAGGGGATCTTTTGGGTTTTGAGAAACCGGATGATGGGAAAATGTATATGTTTTTATGTTCAGTGTTTTTTTTTACTAGTGTGATATTACCAGTGAAAAGATGATAGCTTTTTTATATATGTGTAACATCTGGCCCCTTATACCAATCAATGTTGTCTGCTCTGGGTACGATTTTTGGCTGGAATTTCATCGAAACTTGACCTGAAAAACGTGCCTGGGGCCTGAAAGTGGGCCTTTTGAGGCGAAGCGAGAGGACTGCGATGGGCCTAGGCGCGCGCCTGGGTGAGCCTTGACAGCAGAGGCCCAAGGTGTCATCTAACAATAAGTATATCAAACATACAATATTCCATCATTCTCCTACAATTGCTGATTTATTAAAAAAAAGTCAAAGAACTGAAAGTGAAAGGGTAAAATGGTTTAAACGACATGTACCTACAATTTGAATAATCTTATGGATAGCAAAATCTATCATGGTGTTCATAGTATTATAAGGGTTGCATTGTGTATTCTGACAAAAGCTGCTTACATGGTTGTAGTTATATAATACTATAAGAGTATCTTTTGTTTATAGTCTCACATTTATCTTAACCAATATGTAAACCATTTTGTTGAAACACTTACAGCCACTTCAAGTCCGTTCCTTAGTAGTTAACAACGTAGTCTACTGATTACAGTTTAAAATGCTTTACTCATAGTTGCATTTTTAGCTGATTTAATTAGCTAGTAGGGTATTGATGAAGTCTATAGAGTTTTTGATAACGGGTTTTCATGGTTAAGAAAACACCCTTAAGGTACAATTAGTTTCTCATCGTCATATATTTTACTTGGGGTATGGTATTTTAAAACTAAATAGATTTATGAACAAAAAAATTAACTTTTGGTCTTGGGTCATATTTTATTAGATGGTTGAGATATGAGACAATTATATTTTAGAATTGCGATCATCTCCTCTATTTCCAAATGTCAATAGTTTTTGGTCTAGTAACATTTGATGTTTATCTTTATCAAAGTGATACGGGTTCAAGTCTCACAAAATAAACATTAGGTGGATTTTAAGAGAAGACGTCTCTACGACAACAAAAATCCGTACAATACGATAAAATAGGTGTGAGTCTTACGATGCATACAATGCAATGTTCATGTCATGGTTCTAAGACTATAGTCTAGGTTCACTAATGCAACCTAGTTCGCTATAACCACTGACTCTGGATACGAATCTGTCACACCTCGCAAACGACGGAAACGCGAGATGTAACATTCATGGTTTCCATAGCCTTTGTTTTATATCAAACGACCACTAATAGTTTCAAATTTAAATACCAAAAGAGTATCCGGTACATGATTCACAAATATTGTACCGACCAATGTTTCTAGTAGTTTCAGAAAGACATTTTCTACAAAAACAATTGTTTCACAGACAGAGGAAAATTTCCAAAATGCCCTAACGTGCATGTGACTCTATGATGCTTCCACTGATTAATTCCTTGAGAAATATATGCTTAAAATGTTAACATAATGTTGGTGAGTTCACAGGTTTATACGACTCAAAAATACAACTTTCGTGGATGAGGGTTCAAAATACAAGCATTGCCATAATGTTCAAAACCGTTTATGTGTCTAGTTACAATGAGCTCCGTAATCAAGACACGACTTTATTTCATATTTTGCCCCTAACCCAATGTTCTATTGCTAAACACTGAAATATGTTATGGACAATATCACCCGACTGATTCCTAATGAAGGTTAGCGTGACTAACAACGGGTAGGGTGTCAACCCAAATAGATCTATTTATATGTTCCACGTCTACCGAAGTTAATGATTATAGAAAACCGAGTGGACTTAGATGCGAAAATCCGTCTACTCATGTAATAAACAATTCAAGTTCTACTCATTTCCGTGCATATGATTCTAGCATGATTTCTCCCCTAATGTTTAAAAAACAGTGTAAAAAGGGCCGTCTACTCATGTAATAAACAATTCAAGTTCTACTCATTTCCGTGCATATGATTCTAGCATGATTTCTCCCCTAATGTTTAAAAAACAGTGTAAAAAGGGCCGTCTACTCATGTAATAAACAATTCAAGTTCTACTCATTTCCGTGCATATGATTCTAGCATGATTTCTCCCCTAATGTTTAAAAAACAGTGTAAAAAGGGCCGTCTACTCATGTAATAAACAATTCAAGTTCTACTCATTTCCGTGCATATGATTCTAGCATGATTTCTCCCCTAATGTTTAAAAAACAGTGTAAAAAGGGCCGTCTACTCATGTAATAAACAATTCAAGTTCTACTCATTTCCGTGCATATGATTCTAGCATGATTTCTCCCCTAATGTTTAAAAAACAGTGTAAAAAGGGCCGTGATACTCACCTGAGTGTGCTAGCAAATGAACAACCGATAGCAGAGTCCTTGTATGTGTGAGATGACCTAACTGTGCCCTACAGTATAACAAAACACTTTAAGATCCGTACAATGTTTCCGATGTACATGTTCCACATGCGTTCGATTAACCCAAAACTACTCATTGTGTTAGCATGTGTGTTTCAAATGTTCGACTCGAAATGTTTGACCCAGCGACCGTTGGTGACGCGTTCCAGATTTTCCAAATATTTTTATCTGCATTTTTGTAGGTAACCCTAGACAATGGTGGCAGTGTTCCTGACTCCCCGCACAAACGCAACTCTCTCTCATCTCCACAGGCAAAGACAACTCTCTCTCTCATCTCTTCTCATCGGTGACCACTTGCCGTTTTCCTTACATGTCCACCCTACCCAAAACACCCGCAACATTGTTACCACCTGATTACTCCTACCTGATACACATTACCGGTATGTCCCCCTTCCACCCTTACTTAATTACGTGTATAAAAAAATAAAAAAATAAAACATTATTCCATATATAAGTTTGTAACTTTTTTGTGCATTAGTACTTGTACATTGTGCTTTGGGTGACTTTAAAAAAAATTGATTTTTTATTTTTAACCTAAAGGATTTTACTTTTTACAATTGTAACCGTACATAATTTGTTTTTTAACTTTAACCCAAACTTTTCATTATTTTCAATTTAACTTCACAACTTTTGTCACTTTTACTTTTCATCTTTCGCAAATTTTCGTTTTACGTATAGTTCTAAATTTTTCGAGTTAATACGATGCAACGTGCATGTGTGATTCAACGTTTTTACCTCTATTTTTCCATGTTTGAAAGGTTCGTCGCAACACGCATATCTTATGTCGAGTCAGTATTGGTGGTCGATGACGGTTGTGTGACATTAGTACTATTTGACACCGTTTTACGCCCCGCCGCAACGCGGGGTGTGCTTTGAGGGGTTTTCAAATAAAAAATGGTTATGAATATGGTTGTCGTAACGTTGGCTTTAGGGGTTTTCCAAAAAAAATGATTTTTTTTTACTTTTCGCCCAAAAGTATTTCATAAATTACTTTTAACTCAAAACTATTTGTTTTTTTTTACTTTTAACCCAAAACTTTTTATCTTTTGCAATCTATCCTCATAACTTTTTTTACTTTCAACTTTGGTCCTTTATAGTTTTCATTTTCCGCAAATTTTTCGCTTTATGCTTGGTTCTAAATTTTGTGACTTAACAAATCGCAACGTGCGTCTTTGTTTTAACGTTTTTACGTTTCGTTCTAAATTTTGCGAGTTAACACGACGCAACGTGCGTGTGTGGGTGAACGTTTTTACATCGTCTATTTTTTCTCCGTTTGACAGGTTTAACATAACGTGCGGGTCCTAGATTGACTTAGTTATAACTAAAGAATCCCCGCCGCATTGCGGCGGGTCGCAATCCTAGTTTTATCATTATTATTCAAGAGTAAATTACGTTTTTGGCCCCTGTGGTTATGTCAGTTTTACTATATTAGCCCAAAATAAGAATTTTTAACGTATCTACCCCCGTGGTCCCTATATCTAACCATTTTGGCCCCTAATTCTAACCAAACCCCAACTCTGGTTAACTTCTTGGTCACATGGGTTGCACAAGATGGGTAAAATTGTAATTTCTTCCTTCCCTTTAAATCTGTTCTATCTTCTTCTACCTTAGAAAACCCTAAACCAAAAACACAAACAAATCTTTATCACCTCCTCAGTTCTTCACATCTCAAACACACCTACACATGAAACACTCTCCTGCTCACCCTCTTCCTTCTCAATGAAGGCCAGCAGCCGACCGGCGAGACTACCGACTGCAAGCCGGCGACCACACTCCTCCGATAACACCCACACCTCCCCCGTACCCCTGTTTTCTGCCGAAAAAAATCGAAGAGAGAGAAGGCGACAAGATGATTAGGCGCCGCCGCTCACGGTGGCTGCAGAGGAGTCGACGGCGGTTGGTTGAGGCTCCTCCGACGAGATTCACGGTGAACACCCATCCCCCTTCCTCAGTTTCCTTTATTTTTTCAGAAAAATTGATGATGATGATGATGATGATGGGTGGCAGTCTCTGTCTTCCTGAAAACCGCCGGCGTTAGGGCAAAATCACCGCTCTCTACACCACCACTCTCAACCTAATCATCATAACAACTTCACCGGAGACGAAGGTGTGATCTGGGTTTGAAGATCTGAATCTGTTTTCTTTTTTCTGTCTACCTGAAATTATGAATGATAGTTGTGGATTGGTGTTTTTATTATAGTAGGATTTGAGATTGAAGATTAAGTGATTATTTATTAATCTGTTTTTTTTTTTTGATATTTTTGTTCTGGGTTATGCACCTTGGGATATTAGATTTTAGAGTTTATTTTGTAAGATTTGTATTTTGTTATGTGGATTTTCATCTTCAGGTTTGTATTTTGTTATGTTTTTTTTTTTGACAATTTTGTGTTAGGAATTTAGGGGGTGTTTGGATGTTGTTTATGTGGGGATGACGATGATGATCTGGGTTAGATTTTGTGTTTGAAGTTTATGTGGGGATGATGATGATGGTTGAAGATGATGATGTTCGTTAAAGATCTAGGTTAGATTTAATTGAAGATCTGGGGATGATGATGATGGTTGAAGATGAAGATCTGGGGATGATGATGTTTGGTTGAAGATCTGGGATTTTTTTACAAAGTCATAAAAAGGGGGAGGGGAAATTACAATTTTACCCATCATGTGCAACCCATGTGACCAAGCCATCATGTGCAACCCATGTGACCAAGAAGTTAACCAGAGTTGGGGTTTGGTTAGAATTAGGGGCCAAAATGGTTAGATATAGGGACCATGGGGGCAGATACGTTAAAAATTCTTATTTTGGGCTAATATAGTAAAACTGACATAACCACAGGGGCCAAAAACGTAATTTACTCATTATTCAATAATGAAAAAGCACTCGTGCTCATGAGTCTGTGACTCAGCAAATAAACCCACCAAAACTCGTACTACAATCAATCACACCGTAAACCCTAAAAATCCTCTCGGAGGTCACCAAACCCTCTAGTAAGTATCATTTCATCATCTCGATCGTTTGATTTTCAATTTTATCATACTCTATTCGTCAGGTTTTACTAATTTAGGGCTAAATTGATTGTAATTTCACCTAATTTTGTGTTGTAATCAATATAATCGTCTGATTTTGTGTTATATGTAGACGATTTGCATGTATGTTCTATATTAATCACAATGCACAATCCTTAGAATACATTGTGGCCTGTTAGACGATTTGCAAGTGTGATTTTTAGGGTTTTGAGTGGAAATTTATTTGAAAGGTTATGTGATTAGGTGTGTATCTGGAGTAGTTTGCAAGCAAGGTTCTATTTTTTTTTTCTTGTTCAGTTTTTTAATCATTTAAATTAGGTCTTTACTTTTGCTAATGATGTTCATAATCTTGGAAAAAATCCATTCTTGTTCTGTCCAAAATCTAGTGATTCTGCCTAATAAGAGGATGGTGCAACTTGCACAATATACAGTAGGTATTCTGGATGGTTGAATTAGGGCTGTTCAAAAAGTCCGTGGCTCGGGGCTCGCTCGAAGTTTGCTCGAAAAAAGTTCGAAAAAAACTCGGTTCAAAGTCAGCTCGGTTTTAAACGAGCTGGCTCGGCTCGGCCCGGTTTGTAAACGAGCCAAGGTAGGTTCGATTCGTGGCTCACTCGATGGGTTTTTTGCATATTTCCCCTTAAAAAACTTTGAAATTGCATATATACCCGAGCCAAAAATTCAATTGCATATTTCCCCTCTATTAACTAGTAAAATTGCAAATTTACCCATTTTGATTTAATTTATTAAAATTAAACTATGGAAAGACTATTTTACCCTTCATTTTACTAAACTTTAGAAAATTGCATATTTACCCTTTTTTTCTAGTTTTTGTCTTTTTTTCACTACTTGCATTTTTTCATGAAGTTTTTTTTTTTTCATTTTTTTTTTCTCACGAACTAGATTAACAATAATAAAAAATACAATTGACAATCATCTAAATAGAAAACAAAATGCCAAAACTTTAATCCATTACGGTACCAAAAGTCTCCGCGAAAGTGTTTCTTGAAATTGCTGTACAAGTGTCTGATGCATTCTCTATGCTCAACAGTAGGATAAACCTGTGTAATTGCAATTTCCAAACCTTTTTGCATGTCAGACGATATAACAAGACCATTTGGTGTACCAATTGCTTTCTTAAGTAACTCAAGAAACCATATCCATGAGTTTTTATTTTCTGATTCAAGTACACCATAAGCCACCGGAAAAATGGAATTGTTACCATCAACACTTAATGAATACTCTGATTCATCTTCACTGCGTGGTTCGTCACCCGCTTCATCTTGACCCCTGAAAAAGATTTACAATTCTAATGATTAGTAGATATTGATGCACACGATATTAAACTCACTTTTAAACAAACTTTTACCTTTGATTAACTGAAGAAGTCTCATGATTACTACTCGTTGTCACATAAACGACAAGTTCTTTTTCCACTTCATACATTCTAATCATAAACTCAAATTTCTCATGAGAATCAAGCTTGATAATAGATTGATCTATGGCATATTTGTCAACGAAATAAATAGAGAAAACGAGATCCCTATTTGGTGGATAATGATTTGTAACCTCTTCAAGTAAATCATCAAAGTTGTATGAGTATGTATCAATGTAAATACATTTTTGATAACCAAAACAATACCGTTTCCTAGCCGAGTTCTTAGCTAATCGAAAGTAGCCTCCATATTTTAATTTTATCTTATACTTGGATGTTATTTGAAAAACATTTGGCTCAAGTGTTGGTGATTGAGTCATGTTCTCCCATGTTGGTGCATCTATAGTATCATCTTCCATCTTGAATCAATCCAATCTAACAAAAAAAATACAAGAACAAAACAATTGCTGTGTCAAAAATATGTTTGACTATGATTAAAATAGTGAGTGATTCATCAAAAATCCACAAAACAGTAACTATGTTTGACTATGACTAACCATTGTTGTGTCAAAAAAAATATGTTTGACTACCCCTTTCAACTACAGATATAATAATGACTAACGTGAGTGATTAAAAAAAAATCCACAAAACGTCATTAACTATCGCAATATTTCAACTACAGATATAATAATGACTAACAAACAAACAAATTTAATGATAATACCGTGAACCGTCGCCGGAATCGCTGCTGTATGTCGCCGGCAGAAGAATCGCCGGCGGAATCCCCTGCTTTGTCGCCTCTGCTGTCGCCGTAGATGAAGAACCCAAACGTCGACCCCTAATATCCAGAATGATCTGATTATTCTATAATATCTTTTAATTAATTTTAAGGAGGGTAGTTTTGTCATTTTAATAGAGTAGGGGAAATATGCAATTTTTATTTAGGCTTGGGTAAATATGCAATTAAGGGTGTTTTTAAGGGGAAATATGCAATTATTCCTCACTCGATAGTTGGCTCGTTAGCTCGTTCGTTTAAATTAAACCCTAAATTATATATGTGTGTGTATTCTAATATATTTAAGAAATGTTGTTTAATTAGTAACATGGTTACGTTTTTATCCAAAGAAATAGATTGTTAAGAAATAGTCTTAATTAGTAATATTGATTTAAAAAATATATATATTACGGTAAGTAACATAGAATCTTTTCTTGTTCGTTTTATTTATAGTTTGCACAAAATTACTATTCTATTAGTCTAAATAATGTTTTATTTATTGTTTTCTTGGTTTTATGTATATCATTATGTGTAAAAAAATACAAAAATATATATTTTTTTAAACAAACGAGCCGGCTCGACGAGCCACGAGCTGGCTGAACTTTTGACAAGCCGAGCCTGAGCCCACCCTGGTTCGGTTCGGCCCCGGCTCGTTTACAACCCTAGGTTGAATGTATGGTCTCAAATAGAAAAAAATAGCTAAAAAGGGACAAGTCAATCTAAAGTCTATTTACAATGCATACTTATAATTAGTGTAATAATATTGTTTTATAATCATAGTTAGTTCGTTAGTTATTTATAACAGTTAAAAAAGATATATGCAATATTGAAAAAAAAAGGTTTCTTGTTTGTTTGTTTGTTTATCTGTTTGAAAGTAATATACAAAAAGGTATTTGCTGGTCGACTAACCATCTCGACCTGTTTTGAATTTACCTAAATCGACATGTTTTAAAATCTAACCTGAACCCATTACAACCTACCACCCAATCTGCGTATTAATGTTCTTTTATTGTATTCTATTGTAGCAGTAACAAAACCCTCTACAAGTATCATTTTGTCATCTGATCTCACATCTGCATTGTTTGATTTCGGTTTTCAGTTTTCGTGAGAGTATTGTACTCGGCAGATTTACTAGATTAGTGAAAAATTAGTTGTGATTCCTCCTAAATTTGTGATGTAATTCAAATATTTGTCTGTTTTTGTGTTATATGAAGAATGTGTGTTTAATCATAATCCCAATGCACAATCATACCTTCATCTCCTTCAATCTTCATGTTCTTGGTTAATGTGATCCTTAAGATTGTAGTTAATTTTTTTCTTGAAATACATTGGGTCCTGTTCGATAACGCTGTGATAATAAGTGTGTTTCGAAGAGGTAATAAGCTTTTTATTTGAATTAGGGTTTACGATTCTTATTTGTTTTTTCTAATGGTGTTAATAATCTTTTGAAATATATTCTTGCTCAGCAAAATTCCATTTTGTTTTGTTGAACACTTGAACATAGAATTCAGCTTCAGTTATTATCTAGGGATTCTGCTAATCAGACGATGATGCAGCTTAGGTATTCTGGATAGTTGAATGTATGGTCTCAAAACGGGTCAAATAGAAAAAAAAACTAAAAAGGGAAATGGATCAAACAGGTCAAACACGTGGAGAGTTGTCTAAAGTCTATTTTCAATGCCTACTGCCTCATAAATAGTTGAGTAAATTGCCAAAATCGTCCCTGAGGTTTGGGCATATTTGCACGTTTCATCCAAAACGACTTTTTTGTGCATCGCAGTCCTTCACCTTTGTTTTTTTTGGCTATTTTCATCCTTGAGGTTGGCAATTTATTGCGACTTTCGTCCCTCAAGGATGAAATGGCAAGATTTCAAACTATTTGGATGAAAATGACACCTCAGGGACGAAAGTCGCAAAAGTGGCCAAACCTCAGGGACGAAAATGGCATTTTATTCTAAATAGTTTTACGTATAGTTAATGTAATAATATAGTTTTGCAATCATAAGTTTTAATATAAGTTTCTTTTTCCTATTAGGTGCGGTAAGATTGAAAAATGTTTCTCAAGGTACAACTGAATTGGAACGTGGTAATACCAGCCGAGAATCTCGACATCAAAGGGTTGATGTTACAAAAGGCGATTCTCGTTCGTTTGCTTGATGACTTCTCCGCCAAGAAAGCAACCAAAGATCTCGGGTACCTTCTATGCGTGACCACTTTGGACAAAATCGGTGAAGGGAAAGTACGAGAGCACTCGGGCGATGTCTTGTTTCCCGTCACCTTCACTTGCTTGAGCTTCAAGGTATTCCGAGGTGAAGTCATAGAAGGAGTGGTTCACAAGATCCTTAAACACGGGGTTTTCTTGAGGTGTGGACCGATTGAAAACCTTTATCTGTCTAACCAGAAAATGAGTGATTATCAATACCAAATTGCGGAAAACCCGTGTTTCTTGAATTCGAAAACTGGGTCCAGGATTGAGAAGGATGCGACTCTGAGGTGTATTGTGATCGGGGTGAAGTATATGGAGGCCCAGAAGGAGTTTCAGGCGGTTGTGGGCTTGGAGGGCGATTACTTGGGCCCAGTCTAGTACCTGTTGTGTGGGTTTAGGTCTGCATAGTTTGACCCAGTTTGATGTTATGAGTTATGGCAATGTAAAAAGATGCTCATTTTGATGTGGTTCCAACTTCTAAGGTTGTTTGGTGATTGGAAACATGTTGTGTTGACTAATCATTCTGCATAGTTTGACCCTGTTTGAAGTTATGAGTTATGACAATGTAAAAAGATGATCATTTCAATCAAACTTGCATGTAGGTAATGTAGCACTAGCAGCTGCAGCTGCTGTCAATGGTGATTGAACAGACACAAACCTTGACCATCATCACTACGGTTGACTGCAACCCGCTAGACCACAACACTCATCAGCGTTCCGACTTCTAACCCTTTACCATCATCATCACGTCGTAAAACCACTACAAGTTAAAGCCATAACCCTGTCCAAGTTTAAATCTTTAGAAAGAAGGCAATAGATAACCAAGTAGTGTGAGAAAATGATTCTGTTGGGGAGTTGGATATCCAAGTTACTAAATAGTATTCTCTAATACAAATAGTCATTTGGCTCTTGTGTCCGTAAGGATTTGTCCAGCCCCTTCATTATTTTATTGGATAATTATGTTTAAACTTTTAACTATGTATAAGTAATCTATTAACTAACTATTTTATGTTGTTTAAAATAAAATTTGTACAACTTATAAAAGGAAAGCATCAAAATTGGAATTTGATCTTGAGGGACTATAAGTCAAATGTACACGGGTATATGTTTTGTTAGTCAATTTGGGGCCAAATGACTTGGTAGTGACACATGCTTTTTAGATGAGACGTATTCATGTTCAAACATGCCAGAGGCGGTTCTTAGGGTGGCCGAGGAGGACCTCCAGCCATGGCACATTTTTATTTTTATAACATTCGTATATATGTGTGTATATATATGATTTTTTTTTTTTTTTTTTTTGCTTATGAAACATTAATCACGAGTTTTTTTTTTTTAAATAAATAATTTTTTTTTTAAGAGAAATGAACAATATTATTCCAAATTAGCAAATTACAAACAAGTGGCAGGTAAACGGGCAACAAGCTGCGCCGCAACCCCCTTTTGAATTGCAAAACCAATCCTACTAAAGACGAAACGACCCTTAAAGGTTGAGATATTACTATTCACAACCTGTTGGACCCTGTTTAGAAATTCCACAGCCTCTGGGGCTAGGGAACCAAATGTATCAAAAGCGAATGGGATAAACACATGTTGATTCTCTAAACAAGCCTTCTCGTGTTTAGCGACTTTGCTTGATTCCGCTTTCAACGCAGCTTGGCCAGCAGCAAACCCATTATCCTTGAGCCCAACAAGATGGGACACTCCTGTAAGGTCCACACAAGCATGTTTTCCCCTGGCCCACCCAAACACAAGAATATCAGCTGGTCGAAGAGTAGACCTCCCATCAAGCGGATCCGTTAGAAAGTTCACCGGAGCCTCCTTTTTCGACGAAATCCCCGCCCGCTTTAAAACATCAAACATAATATCCCTTACCAAATCATGTCTGTATTTAAAACCAGGCAACTCCTTACAATGCACCGCATGCTCGCCAAAAGTATCTAAACAAACCTTGCGGCAAACTGGGCAAGGCTCATCAACCGGAAACAGAGGGATCATTAGCCGGTACTTAAGAATTGCCCGGTATTCCACTGCCGACATGTGTTGGCCTAGTCCTTCAATGGGGATGACTGTCAGGAAATCCTGAGCATGAGGAGCCCGGAGACAATCGAACACGGCTTTCTGACGAGGGGATAGACTAAACTTCTCTCCCAAACTTTGGACAGTTTTACTAAATAGGGCACTCGCCAAAGCATTCTGGGCTTTAGGAGGGGCGGTGTCCTTATTAGAGAAACCGCCAAGATCGAAATCCGGAAGGGACATATGCATGCAATCCAACGCACACACATAATCAGAATCTAACCCGACAATACCACAGTCCCGAAGAATGTGGTCCTGCAAACTCCAAGATTGTGCCCTCGAGGCCACGAAAGCATACGTAGATACATCCTCAGCCGAACATAAACCCAAACCCCCAAAACGGATCGGAAGGGATGCAAGCCTCCATTGAAGATCCCCAAAAAATGGACCCCCGCAAACCACAATATCCTCGATAGCTCTCCTAAGGCCTTTGTCAAAAACCGAAACAGCCTCCCCAACAAACGTGGGTTGGCACGTTCTGAGGCCGAATAACAACTTAGCAACACCCATGCAAGAGCGTAGTAAGAGGAGCTCGCATTGAGGGTCCCGCAGATGTGGAAGATAGCTCATCAGATCCACTGCACAATATGCCCCTTTTCACGGCCAAGCTACTGATAAAACCCGCATCCCGACTAACAGCGCCCCCGAGGAGTTTGACACCCGACGCCGGCCTTCCAATCCCACTAGGAAACAAACCCTTTTGCTTCTTAACTCCATTGCACGATGGCCAAAAAACTTCTGTTTTCTTGACGTTAAGTTGAAGCCCCAAACAAGGCCCCTTAGTCCTGATGATTTCTAAAGCTTTAGCCACCTCTTTAGCATCTCCTATAATCGTACCATCATCCAAGTACCAAGCATGGAAGAGTAACTTGCATCTATCTCGTATCTGATGAATGAGGGGATGCAAAACTAAGGCAAAGAGAAGAGGCCCTAAGGGGTCTCCCTGCTGAACCCCGGTGGTGGACCAAATATGGTCGTCTCCGACATATAATCTAGCCGGCTGTCCATATAGAAAATCCACCCATAAAGAAATGGACGGGCATCGGGTCCGAACTTCTGACAAAAGGGCGGTTCTATCCACCAGGTTGAAAGCATTAGAGAAATCAATAGTAATCATGGCCAACGACCCATCCGAGTGGAACGCGTTTAAGAACCTGTTCGCACTATGGAGCACAGCCTCAGCCCCGCTAGGAATACCCACCCCAAATTGAAAATCACCGAGATATTTAGCCATCTCCTTCCCGACCCCCCTCATAGCTTCCTTAGAGACTAACCTCCTCCAAATTGCGCCCACAGCAATAGGCCTAATCCCATTGTCTGGTTTAAGTAAGGGCGTGAGGGGCGCAGAAGCAACAAACTCCGCCAAGACCCTAAGGCACCTCCCACCCAAGCACAAGTTAACCACCTCAGAAATAGCCCTAAGCAGCCCGCAAGCGATCACCGACCCCTCTCCACAAAGAGCATCCAAAATGTGTTGTGCCCTCAACCCATCCCTCCCACAAGAGGTCCCTTTGGGGAAAGATTTAATGCACCCAAGAACGTTATCAACATCCACAGTAAGGGGTGGCTCCGATAGTAAGGACCCAGGCATAACCGGAGGAGGTACGACAGGATGTTTAGCCACCAACGCTTTCATAGTATCCTCACCAAGAGGTGCAACCCCCGAAGAACATAAAACCTTAACCGCCGCAGTGAAATGGCCATCTGCAACTTTCCGTAAACATTGCTTAACGTTGGTGCTCACCTTAGAATTATTAGACTCATGGGAAGGCTCGTTAGGGCGCGTAACCACCTCTGATGTTTCGGCAAAAAGTGATAGGATGAGTTCAGCAAATCCATCCCTATTGCCCCACGCTGCCAGGGCCCGCTGAATACTAAGACATTGTAAGGACTTCCTATTCCCCGACCTGCGCTCCTGACGGTTAGAAGGCCTGAAAATCCGCAACGTGCAACGTGGCAACAACAAAAGTCTCACCCACGCCTCAACAGACTCTGGCGTAGCCACCACCTTGCACAAAGATGTCGTAAAAGCCTGGGAAAAGGCCATTCGACAACTATGAGGGATGCTCTTAACTGTTTTGATGGGAAGAGAAAAGACACGTTCAAGCAAACCCACGTCTACCTCCAAAAGAAACAATCTCCTTTCCAACATGTGGCTTAGGAATCCCCACCATAAACTCCTCCGCATTTCCCGTAACCAACTTGAACCGTGCCACCCCATCTGCATGATGGCACCCCCGACTAAGAGCATGTAAACACATACACTCCCCACATAACCATTGGCCGGAGACCTTAAGAGCCTCACCAACTGAAACAAACAAATCCCAATCCGCAGATATGGCATCCCGCATGGCCCACTTCTTGTCATCTGAAGACAAATGAAGCCACTTGATATGGGCCACCAACCTCGGGAACCCCTTAGCCCCTGCTTGTCCATCAGGAACCGCTTGATATGGGCCACTTCTTGTCATCTGAAGACAAATATATGTATGTATTTTATAAAATAGAAAACCCATCTAAAACTTATAACATTTATGCCCATTAAAAACCTAAAGTCTTAAACTTAGTTAAGACCCATTCTCAAAAGTCAAAACATATTAATAATTAGCTCAATACCCATTTTGACTAAAAAAAACTAGCGCTAAACACAAAACACAACAACGTTGGCGCACTGTGGACCACACCGATCGACCCCACCTCATTGCCACCCACATCAACGCACTTATATGGTATAATATGTGAAGAGTTGACCCACCAATTTGCTATTAAAAATGTTATGAGAGCTTCACGAATCATGGGTTAGATATTAATCTATTAGAGTATCTAATTTCACTCATTCAAATACTATGATTTTGCTAATTGCTATGTTTATTGCTATAACTTTAATGATCGTTTAAAAAAACTAGTTTACATTATTTAATTTGTTAAGGCTTAAGGGGCGTATTTAAACAGCTCGGACATGACACCTAAGACCGTGGGGTATGGGGCGGGGGTTTGGGCGTGGGTTGGGGGAAAAAGCCCAAGCCACCACCCCGGGTGGGCTTGGGTTTGGGCGTGGCCCTAGGGGCTTGGCTTTCAAGCCGGGCGTAGGGCGGTCTGGCCAAGCTGACATGGCTGAATCTCATTGGCTCACCCGCCACGTCAAGCGGTTTTTAAAATTTTGAATTTTAAAATTCAAACGGTCCCCCCATCTTCTCGAACCGCCACGCGGGTCCCCCAAAGGCCTATATATTTGTAACCCCAACCCACTGGTCCCCCCATCCCACGAACCCAACAACCCCACCGGCTACCCACTTCTCTCGAACCGCTACCCCACTGGTCCACCCCAACCCCACCGGCTACCCACTTCTCTCGAACCGCTATGGCATCTTGGACTCATGAAGAGGAAATTGCTCTCGTCACAAGCGTCGTTGACGCTATGAAGGGTCGGCCACCAGGCCAAACAAAATATTGGGTGGAAGCATTCCAAGCCTACCGACATAACGTCGGTAACGACCGCCACAACCTCAACGCGTGCCAACATAAATGGCGCGAGCTACGGCCCAAGCTCGAGCGTTTCAAGGCTTACTACGAAGCCGTTCCCGGTGGCGAGTTAAGCCACGAGGACCGGGTGGCGGTGGCTAACATAGAGTTTCGAGGCAAGGAAAAAAAGGCGTTCGATAAGATCGACCTTTTTGAAATTTTTTTAACGCTTTAGGTTTGTTATTTTGTAATTTTTAGGATTATGTAATGTTTTAAATTTTAATGAAGTTGTAGGTTTTTTTATAATTGTTGTGTGATTTTTTATAAATTTTTTTGTATTTTTTTTAATTACTCTGCCACGCGGTGCACCCAACCCAAGCCCAACCCACGCCCCACCGACACGTAACCAGGAGGTGGGGGGCTCCCATTCCACGTGTCACCAAATGCCTCAACCCACGCCCAACCCCCGCCCCCACCAAAACCATACCCTAGGGTCTAAATACTCAGAGCCACCATTGATATTTGTGCAATTGAAGTAATTTAGAATTATTGATGAATAAGCATGTGAACAAAATGGTGAGGGTGACCCTGAGCCACCAACACTCCTCCTTCACCTACCCCCTTTCTTCAAATACCAAACTGCAACGGCTCCACCAGATTTCTCATTTCTCTTCTCACCTACCATTCTCCCCCTCATCATCACCCAATCCACCAACCCCATGGCAGCAGCAGCAACGGCGGCAACCGCCTCTTATTCCACACTCTCCACCAAACACAACCTCTCCATCTCCACCACTCACCACATCAATAAAAATCATTCTCTAGGTTTTCCTTTTCTATCTGAAACCTCTGTCCGTATTCGCCCCCTTTCCCTTTCTCGTTCTGCGAAACTTCCGGTGAAAGTTATGGCTACTTCCGCCGCCACTCCGGTGAAGAAGACTAGCGGATTGAATTCCGGTGCTGTTGCTCCTACTGTAGTTGATGTGGATTTAGGTGATCGGAGTTATCCGATTTATATCGGATCTGGTTTACTTAATCAACCGGATCTTCTACAGAGGTATTAATGATTATAATTATAATTATAATTGTGATTTTGTAGTTCCGGTTTTGTTATTTAATTTGATTTATAAGTTTAGGTTGTTTGAACATGATCAGTTATGGTGTGCTGTTTTTGTGTGGTTGCATCAATTTGATTAATCAGGATTACTGGATTAGGAACCTATGCTTTGCTATGCTTTTAGTACAATTGTGAAGGAGGTTTGTTGATTAATTTATAATGATATTAGTTTATTACTGATTTATATAGTTTAATTTAGATGGTGATATCACATAGGAAAAGCTAGATTGTGACTTATGAACTATATGAAAACGTTTTTACTATTTGTCTTGAGTAGAGAATTAAAGTAGTTATTCTAAGAATATTGAAACTCAGGGCTGTTTTGGTAGTTTACTGTGTGTGGTCAGATACATTTTATGTATTTAGTTTATAGGATAGAAGATAGATACTTCACGGTTTTAAGTTTTTAATAAGTGAAGCTAATGAAATTGCTGAAAGTACAAATATATTAATAAAGGTTTGCACGAGAGGTTTTAGTCTCGGACTGTTGGACTAAAGAATAATATGTTTCAGAGTTCAGACAAATTTATACCTTGTTATGGTATTAGATACAATAGGCTTCGGATGAAATCTGTATCTCTGTAGTTGGGGTTAGGGTGTCATTGTGTCCAATATAGGCTTCGTGCAGGAGGTTTGTTGATTAACTTTTAATGATAGTACACTAGGATTGTTTAATTTAGATAGTAATTGTCACATATGAACTATGAGAAATATTTTTGCTATTTGTCATGGGTAGAGAATTAAGTTCTCAAAAAGTTGTAGAACAATAATGCAACTTAGACCAACCCAAGGCCGTTTTAGGCTTTAGTAGTCGACTCTGTGATTCGATGCCTTTTATGTATTTAGTCTATAGGATAGACATTTCACGGTTTTGAATCTTTGATGACTTCAGCTAATGAATTTGCTGAAAATACAAATATATGAATAAAGGTTTACACCTATGTTGTCAAGGCGCATAGGCCTAGCTTGGAGGCTGGAGCCTAGGCGCAAGGCGCTTAAAAAGCTAAGGCTTTTCTAAAGTTAGGTTCATAGTATAAAAATACCGTTTTAGGGGTTGTAGACATGTTCTAGGCTTGTTTAGGGCTACTTTAGTCTATTTTGGTTGATTCCAGACTTACTTAGGGGTTTTAGACATGTTCAAACAGGTTCAGGACCATCTTTGGAATTTGGACTGAAACTGCGCCTAGCACGCTTTGGACAACATAGGTTTACACAAGAGATTTTAGTATCAGACTAAAGAATAATATGTTTCAGATGAATTGTTATGAATAGTGGTGAAGGTATCAGTGAAAAAAATAGCTTTGTAGTTGTTTTAAGTCAATTAACAGTTAACCAAGCTTAAGTAAAGGCTGGTAGTCATGGATTCTTCTAGCTCATATGTGTCAATTTTTGATTGGTTGGCAAATTATTCTCTATTTTTAATATACATTATTATTACACTTTACACCAATGATGAAAAGGTACACCATACAAGTCGTTGGATAAATAGATGTAGGACAATAAAGTTGGTCTTAACTCTCAAGGATATTGAAAGTTGTTTAGTGAGATATAGTCACTAATTGAAAGTTGGTCTTAACTCTCAAGGATAAATAGATGTAGGACAATAAAGTTAAGAACTAAAACAATTCTTAGCAGAAGCAAGGTTCTTGTAAGAATGTGGAGATTATCATCCTGAATTGTGATTAAGACACAGAAAGATCCAATATTACTAGTTCTCGCACTCTTTAACCGTTTCTTTTTATACAAAATCATGTTTACTTGTGCAACGGAACATGAGCAGCCAATAACCATCAAATGATTCCGATACAAACCCTGTGGTTTAGAGCCATTTAGAGGAACAGTTGGGCTTCAGCCTGGAGTGAGTTGGATCACATGGATGCCTTTTTAGCTTTTTATTCATTTTTGAATTAGAGCATTTTGAGCCAATGCCAATATGAACTCGTGATGCTACAATTAAGAACAAAATTGCAGCATGACATGATCACTTATATTTTATACTTAACACATTGTTTGGCAAATTAGATGCCAAATGTACTTCAGACCGTTCTTCTATACACTTTTAGTTTCATAATTAACTTTCAATAATTTATGATGCCATGTACGGATGCAACCAGTTTTTGCTTATTGCAAATCTTGCAATGCATTTTAATTTTTCACCCGAGCGCACTACACACTGTCTGGCCGTAAATAATGACATCTGTTTTTCTATCCTGTAGACATATTCATGGGAAGAGAGTTCTTGTGGTCACTAACACCACAGTGGCACCTCTATACTTGGATAAAGTTGTAACCGCTTTGACAGTTGGAAACCCTAACGTTACAGTTGAAAGTGTGATTCTACCTGATGGCGAGAAGTACAAGGACATGGTAGGTATCCGGATCCTTCATTTATATCTTTACATTCTCTTAAAGGTGGCATATATTTTGACCCATTTACCTCTGTATGGGTCAAATTTGATCACATTTTGTCTCAGATTGGTCAAACAAAAAAAAGTTAGCTTAAAAGGAAATAGGTCAAATTTTGCCAGTTGAAGTAGTATAATATTTGTAAACGTATTTCGGTTCTTTTTTTTTTAAAGAGTAAAATGCCATTTTTGTCCCTGAGGTTTGGTCAATTTTGCGACTTTTGTCCAAAGGTCTGTTTTTTCGCATCTGGATCCCAAGTTTTGAAATCTTGCCATTTTCATCTGGCTCGTTAACTCCATCCATTTTTCTCCGTTAACTCAGGGGTATTTTTCATCTTTTTTGTTAACTTTAAGGGCAATTCGGTCTTTTTCAGGGTACTCATTCTTTTTTCTATAAAGTGAAAAAGACCGAATCGCCCTTTAAGTTAACAAAAAAGATGGAAATACCCCTGACTTAACGGAGAAAAATGGATGGAGTTAACGGGCCGGATGAAAATGAGAAGATTTCAAACCTTTTGGATCCAGATGCGGAAAAACAAACCTTTGGACGAAAGTCGCAAAACGGCCAAACCTCAGGGACGAAAATGGCATTTTACTTTTTTGTAAAAGTTGAAAGATTTTGGACAAAAAGTGTTTCCAGTCAACCCACCCAGACCCGACTTGTTTGGACCGTGCAAAATTATCTTTTGACCCGTTACCTAACCCACCTATTTATTTTCATGATAGGATACACTGATGAAAGTATTTGACAAAGCCATAGAGTCTCGACTGGACAGACGGTGTACATTTGTTGCTCTTGGTGGCGGTGTCATCGGTGACATGTGTGGATATGCAGCAGCTTCGTTCCTCCGTGGAGTCAATTTCATTCAAATTCCTACAACTGTTATGGCACAGGTCGATTCTTCTGTTGGGGGCAAAACGGGAATAAACCATCGATTGGGAAAAAACTTAATCGGTGCATTCTACCAGCCACAATGCGTGCTCATAGACACCGACACATTAAACACATTACCCGATAGAGAATTAGCATCTGGGCTTGCTGAGGTCATCAAGTATGGTCTTATTAGAGATGCTGAATTTTTCGAGTGGCAAGAAAAGAACATACACAAATTAATGGCTAGGTAAAAAAGCTTCCCTTCATCACCCCGATTTTCTACAAAGATGATTAACAATTCTAATAATTTTAAATGCAAAATCTTGTGTGATTTATGCATATTTATAGAATAAAATGCCATTTCGTCCCTGAGGTTTGGCCAGTTTTGCGACTTTCGTCCAAAGGTTTGCTTTTTCGCATTTGGATCCAAAAGGTTTGAAATCTTGCCATTTTCATCCGGCTCATTAACTCCATCCATTTTCCCCCTTAAGTCAATGGTATTTTCGTCTTTTTTAGTTAACTTAAAGGGCAATTCGGTTTTTTTTTTCATGCATTAAAAATACCCTTACTAACTAAAAAACAAAATATAATATAAGTAAAAAAACAAAAATAGCCCTGACTTAACGGAGAAAAATGGATGGAGTTAACGAGCCGTATGAAAATGGCAACATTTCAAACCTTTTGGATCCAGATGCGGAAAAACAAACCTTTGGACGGAAGTTGCAAAACTGACCAAACCTCTGGGACGGAAATGGCATTTTACTATTTTTTATACTCTTATGATTTTCAAAATATTATGTGGGTGTTTGAGGTTCCTTATTTGGCACCAACTTTTAACTTATTAACTTCTTAGAAGTTAAAATGAATCCCAAACACCCTCTGAGAAGGACTTTTATGGCTAAAAGGAATCCCAAACACCCTCGGAGAAGGACTTTTATGGCTTGAAGAAGGAGAAATTGAGAAGTAAGAAATTCTAACTTCTCACTTATGACTTCTTAGAAGTTAATAAGTCAGAAGTTAAAAGGAATCCCAAACACCCCCTATATCTGAGTTTATGCCTTCTTGTTTTGCAGGGACCCTGATGCGTTTGCATATGCTATCAAGCGATCGTGTGAAAACAAGGCTGATGTTGTATCACAGGATGAGAAAGAAAGTGGACTAAGGGCGACACTAAACTTGGGTCATACGTTTGGTCATGTGAGTTTTTTGGTTTTGAATTATGCTATCTTCGCAGTTCGCACAAATATTTACTTTTACTAATGGATATCTTTCTCATTGTATTTTTCGGTTTACAGGCAATAGAGACTAGCTATGGTTACGGACATTGGCTTCATGGAGAAGCGGTTGCAGCTGGCACGGTATTTTATCTTTGTCACCCTAGTTGAGGTTTAAAAATGGGCGGGCGGGTCGGGTTGCATTGCGTTGGGTTAAGTAATGGTTCAAACGAGTTTGGGTTGGAAAGGGTAATTTTCTAGTATGAATAAAAAAAATTGATCCACAAACGATTTTTTCGTTTTCATTATAAGTTTATTATGCGTTAAATTTGATACAAAATCCATATCATTAGAATAACAATAAGGCAACATATGAGGCTGTATGGACTAAAAATTACACTTTTGGCGGATGTTGACTTGCAATGTTTTATTTTTTTTTAAATTTTTTTATTTCATGCGTTTGACTTGTTTAGGGTGAGCAGAAAACCGAACCGAAACCGGAAAAACCAATCTTAACCGAACCGCACAAAAAACCAAACCGAAATTTTCGGTTGCGGTTTTGAATTTTATGAAAACCGAAAAATCCAAACCTGAATGACCTAAAAAATCATTTTTTTAATGTTTGTTATATATTTATTTATGAATTATTAAGTTTATTCTTGAATGTTGAGTATTTATAATAAGAACATTAACGTTTATTTATGATTTGTCCATTGCCTACAAGAAATAACAAAATTTAACATATTATTAAAGAAAATGTCTTTAATAAAAACTTTGGAGAAACATAAAAATAGATTAGAAGGTTAGGTCTATGTGAACATTATTATTAATTAAAAAGGTTAATTATTTTAACTTAAATGTAAACATCTAAGAAAGATTTTTAAATCTTGGATTATACTTTTTATGTTTGAATCTTACGTAATGTGTTCCAAAAACTGAACCAAACCATTGCTAAAACCGAAAAAACCGAAACCGAATTAAACCGTGCACACCCCTACCTGTTTGTAGGGCGAATAACACCTCTAGCTTCTAGTATGACGTCAATGCATACTTGTATATTCTCTTGAGGGTACTTTTGTAATCTCAGGTAATGGCGGTTGACATGTCATACCGACTCGGTTGGATCGACGAATCCATCGTTGAACGAGTTCACAACATCCTAAAACAAGCCAAGCTGCCTACTAGTCCTCCCGAGATGATGACTGTAGACATGTTCAAATCTGTCATGGCGGTAAGTAAAAAACCAAAATGATAAAAACCTTCTACATCAAAAGTTTCTTGTAATTATTTTTATTTATTTTATTTTGTTGCGGCAGGTTGATAAAAAGGTGGCTGATGGGTTACTAAGACTCATCCTCTTAAAAGGCCCATTAGGAGGCTGTGTTTTCACCGGAGACTATGACCGAAAGGCCCTTGATGAAACCCTACATGCATTTTGCAAATCTTGAGCACAGGTATAGTTCTTGTTATTGTTCGTTGTGTAAGATTTGTATACATACCATAATATGGTATAATTTATGTATTATAAATGGCTTTTAGTGGTCATTTTTTTTGGAATACAGACATTGGGTGTCGAATCTGTAACCGCTAGTTATCAGTTTTGTTTTGCTTTAAACCTTCAGTTGGTTATTCAGTGATGTAGCTCCTAAATGACCAAGCTCGTGCTAATGAACATAGATTTGGAAATTGAGAGGTTTGATTGGGAGAAAATCATAAAACAGTAACAAGTTTCAACTAGGGGTGTAAACGAGCCGAGCCCGACTAGCCTCGAGCTCGGCTCGTCATGTTTTAATGAATCTCGGCTCGGTTCGAGCCTACTTATTTGAGCTCGAGCTCGGCTCGGGAGTAAAACCCAAAGTTCGAGCTCGGTTTGACTTGGCTCGAGCTATTTAGAGAACAATCTCTAACGAGCTAAAATCTCGCCTCACCAATGTTATTAGTTTAAATCATATGGGCCTAAATTGAAACCTGCTTGGGTTTTTTTAGGATTGAGTTATAATCATCATTATCATTATCATTATAATATATATAAAAAAATACATAAAATTTTGTTTTGGCTCGTTTAGGCCTCGGCCTAAACGAGCCTAGTATTTCAGGCTCGAGCTCGGGGTTGATAACTAAACGAGCTATGTTTCAAGCTTGAGTCTGGGCTTGGGCTCGTTAAGGCTCGGCTCGTTCGAGCGTTTGACCGAGCCGATTCCGAGTAGCTCTCGAGCCTATGGGCTTGTTTACACCCCTAGTTTCAACGTTCTTCGTTTTAAAGTTCCAATATTGTTCTACTTTCTTGAATTTTTTCGTAATTTATTAAACCAAGTGATGTAAAATTTCGTTTCCGAAACTTGATTACTTATTTTAGACAAACAAAAACAGCAAACCCTACAACAGAAGGGATGCCACACAACAAGAGCACAGCTACATAATAACAAATTTTATACACTTATGCCAATCTATACACGTGAAAATCGATCTATGAGTAAGCCGAAGGACTTCACGTTGCCGATAATGCCCCAGTCTTGACATCCTTCCCTAAGAAAAGCTTCTAATTCCTTGCTTTCCAAATTCTTCAGCAATCACAATCCCACGGAAGAGGTCTTTCGCCCTATCCTTTAGACCAATTTGCAAGTGCAATTCTAACAGATCCTTAACCGAAAAAGTGACGATTTGAGGAATATTACACCACGGGCTAACCGCCTGCCATATCACCAAGGTCACCCCACAAGCTGCGAAAATATGATCAGCAGTCTCAGGAGCTAAATCGCACATATTGCACCTTTGAGTAGACACCTCCGAATAAACACATTACGTTTAACTGGAACCAATTTGCACCATTTCATCACAAAATTTTGACTCGAGTCCTTAGCCGATGTAGCATTTGAACTTTTGGGTTTGCCTTTCTTGATATGGTTCTGTAGCATATCTGCATATGGGTCGTGCTTTAACATTTAGAATAAATTAAAGATTGATATTCGACATTTTGGAGATCTAACATAGATTATCCGTATTCCCAATGGCGTAGCATAGTGGGGGCGGGAGGGGGCGACTGACCCCCCGAACTTTTCGCTCAGTAGTGGAGAGTATGTAGTTTTCGTATATAAATTATTGGACATATACGTTTTCGACCCCCGGTTGGAAATCTCAAGCTTCGTCACTGCGCATTCTATGAACAATCAAATCCCATGTGATTAATACTGAGTCTCCAGGAACAATGGTAAGGATGGTACTTAATGGTGTAATAGATGGTAAACAAATCAAAATGTCGAATGAGCTAACAAGTTATAAGTTAGATGTATTCAATTAATAAGTATCTTGATATAAGTTAGATATATTCAATTAATAAGTATCTTAAAGAAATATAAGCGAACACCATCTTATATATTAACATACTTGGATATCACTAAATAAGGTGAGCATTGGTCAGGTTGCTTCAGCTTTTTGCTATATATTAAAAAAATAATCTTAAAAAAGTAGTTACTGTGTTGTGCGTGCAACATGAGTAATTATGTATATGCATAATTAACATATAAGTTGCGTAATTAGCGGTATGTGTTGATTAATTATCATTACAAGTTTCATAATTATGAAGTATGAACAATTTTTTTCACATTACATATATGATACCCATGTAATACACGGGATGCTAGCTAGTATTGTTTATAAACGACAACTAATTTGTTATAGCAAAAAATTTTCCGACAACAATATTGTTTATAAAAAAATTACAGGTTGGTTATAATGTCGGCTCGGTTTTGGCTTATTCGGTTTGTGTATACACATACATAACAATTGGTTATCAAAAAACTCATATCTAAGACATTAGTTTCACAAGTGGTTCAACTTAGTTATGATTCAGTTATTCGGTTTTTTTCTCAACCTAGATTGCATATTACATTAAGTGGCATGAGTGATTGACTGAATAAGATTATCATTGAACTTACAACAAGGATCAAATATATGATCGCAGATGAATAAGATTATCATTAAGTAGGGATGACAAAAAAACCCAAGCATCTATCAAACGACATGCCTAGTATGACCTTGAATATTTGAGCATCGGTCTATGTTCTTAGTTCGTATTCTTTATTTATGAGATCTACCCTATCTTGTTACCTAAGTCGCGTAGGCCATTAGCAATGGGGTCTTTGAAGACTCAAGGACGTTTATATGTTAGTCAAGAATGAGGATACCCCATTGCGCAACTACGTTCTCGAACGTTTGTGGGGAAGGACTTCTGAACATCTAAATGTGTGGGGCACATTCAGTTTATTTGCTTTTCTTTTTCTTAATAAAACTTATTTATATTTATATAATAGCTTGAAATAGCTTTGTAAAAATTTTAAGGGGCTGTTTGACAATTTCTGAATGGATAAGAGCTGAACCAGTAAGAGGTTTGAACCATTTAGAGCCAACAGTATAATGCTTAACCATTCAGAGAAAAATGTCTTACCAATTCAGATTAGAGGTCTTAACCATTCAGACTTAGTATAATGTTTAACCATTCAGAGACAAATGTTTGAACCATTTAGACATCTGCTCACGAAACAAATAGTCTGAACCATTAAGTACTGAATCAGTAAGAGGTCTAAACCATTAAAAGCTTCTTTAAGAGATAAACAAATAATCCCTAAAGTTATATCTTACTAAAGTTGATTTGTTTCTTTAAATTTAAACTTACCAAATCCAATGTTGTTTTAAACTCCAAGAAACAATATTTATATAAACAACCACGGCTAGTTCGGTTTAGTTCGGTTTGATGCGGTTTTATGGTAAAAGCAAAACCGAAACCGAAATGTTTGGGTTTTGAAAAATTTTCGGTTTTGGTTTTAGCAATGGTTCGGTTTGATTATTCGGTTTTTAGAACAAAGTCACGTAAGATTCATTTATGTTAATATATTTAACCTTTTGCATTAATATTAATCATATAAACTTAACACTCAAAGCTACTTTTATGTTTCTCTAAAGTTTTCATTAAGATATATTCTTTTATAATACTTTAAAATTCATTTATATTTTATGTTACATTTTGTTATTACTTGTAGGCATAAGGCATTTTGGATAAATCATTCCAAAGATAAATAAACACATTGTAGGTCCCTCGGAGGTTGAGGTTAAACCTATTCCTTGTTATGCTTAACACACTAGCAAGTGCGGAATCCAAGCTAGAGTGCAAACCGGTGGTTTATATGAGAACACAAGCTATAAAGAGAAAGGTAGACACACGAGATATCAAAGTTTCTGCTTGTATTTCAGTGGACACGGTTACAGCCCTTGACCCGACTGAAAATACGCTCTCTACAAGACTCACTTCTCACACTTTTCTCACATATTTGAAGTGAATACAATGCATGGGTATATATACCCATTACAGCTCGTCTGGTCGAAGGATCAGATAGACTGATCGAAAGATCATCTATCGATCTGAAACAGCTCGAAGGATCCACATATACCTCGAAGGATGATATCCTTCGAGGTCCATCCATCGAAGTTTTATCTTTCGAGCTCATCGAAGGATCTCAACAATCCTTCGATGACACATCCTTCGACACAGACATGTTACAAACAAAGTGTTGACTGTTTGGCCAAGTTAAAACAGGAGGATGGTTGACTTGGTCAAACTTACAAGACTAACAAAGACATCGTTTGGTATAATGACAAAATACAGACACAAGTGCACCAACAAACTCCCCCTTGGCTGTAGCTTTGTCTCGATCTTAATTCTTGTAGGTCCCTCGTGTCTTCAAGTCTTTCACGTCCTTTCAAGTCTTCAATGTCGGAGGATCTTTAAAGTCTTCACGTCTTGAAAGCAGAAAGTGTATCAACAAACTCCCCGTTTCATGTAGGAAGTGTGTTGACAAACTCCCCCTTAACATAAGCTCCCCCTTGAGTTTTGCTCGTGAATATCTTGATCTTTATGAATTGAGATCCTTGTGGTGTTGATGATGGTCAGCGGCAACTCGATCATCTTCATCACTTGAGTGCCTTCACGTCGTGTCTTCATTCCGAAGCTTGTCATCGACCATGTTCTCCTTGCCTTTAGAATCTGCACATGCAAGAAATCTAAACGCGTAATGAGAACAACTGCTTGGAATATAGTTAGTATAAACAAGCGACACACGTATGACCATGTTTCAATCAACTACTGTCCGACAGTTTGAAAGTTTAACAAATTTATCAATTTTAGTCTTTAACTTTCAAAAACTTGCAAATTTCGACCGATTATGAAGATTTAGTCGATTTGGTTTTCAATCAGGTTTCAGGTAACGAAGACTCGAGATCCAACATCGTACGATCGAAAATAAACTAGAAATAAAATCTTTTTGGCTTTTATAAAGTTTATATTAAAACACACCTAAAATCTTTTTGGTATTTTTGAATATATCAAATGTAAAGACTGAAAGCAGTAAATAAATATATACAAACATTCTTTTTGCGAGTTTCGAGGGTAAGAGAATCATATCAGTGTACGGTCATGCCAAAACGTTCTTGTTGTTCAATTAGTTAACATTAAGATAAGCATCCTATAACAATTATCGGTATTGTTGTCCACATAAGCTCAACTTATCAGATGTAATCATGGCGAGGGGATACTTATATTTTATACTAAACACATTGTTTGGCAAATTAGATGCCAAATGTACTTCAGACCGTTCTTCTATACACTTTTAGTTTCATAATTAACTTTCAATAATTTATGATGCCATGTACGGATGCAACCAGTTTTTGCTTATTGCAAATCTTGCAATGCATTTTAATTTTTCACCCGAGCGCACTACACACTGTCTGGCCGTAAATAATGACATCTGTTTTTCTATCCTGTAGACATATTCATGGGAAGAGAGTTCTTGTGGTCACTAACACCACAGTGGCACCTCTATACTTGGATAAAGTTGTAACCGCTTTGACAGTTGGAAACCCTAACGTTACAGTTGAAAGTGTGATTCTACCTGATGGCGAGAAGTACAAGGACATGGTAGGTATCCGGATCCTTCATTTATATCTTTACATTCTCTTAAAGGTGGCATATATTTTGACCCATTTACCTCTGTATGGGTCAAATTTGATCACATTTTGTCTCAGATTGGTCAAACAAAAAAAAGTTAGCTTAAAAGGAAATAGGTCAAATTTTGCCAGTTGAAGTAGTATAATATTTGTAAACGTATTTCGGTTCTTTTTTTTTAAAGAGTAAAATGCCATTTTTGTCCCTGAGGTTTGGTTAATTTTGCGACTTTTGTCCAAAGGTCTGTTTTTTCGCATCTGGATCCCAAGTTTTGAAATCTTGCCATTTTCATCTGGCTCGTTAACTCCATCCATTTTTCTCCGTTAACTCAGGGGTATTTTTCGTCTTTTTTGTTAACTTTAAGGGCAATTCGGTCTTTTTCAGGGTACTCATTCTTTTTTCTATAAAGTGAAAAAGACCGAATCGCCCTTTAAGTTAACAAAAAAGATGGAAATACCCCTGACTTAACGGAGAAAAATGGATGGAGTTAACGGGCTTATTAAAATGAGAAGATTTCAAACCTTTTGGATCCAGATGCGGAAAAACAAACCTTTGGACGAAAGTTGCAAAAGGGCCAAACCTCAGGGACGAAAATGGCATTTTACTTTTTTGTAAAAGTTGAAAGATTTTGGACAAAAAGTGTTTCCAGTCAACCCACCCAGACCCGACTTGTTTGGACCGTGCAAAATTATCTTTTGACCCGTTACCTAACCCACCTATTTATTTTCATGATAGGATACTCTGATGAAAGTATTTGACAAAGCCATAGAGTCTCGATTGGACAGACGGTGTACATTTGTTGCTCTTGGTGGCGGTGTCATCGGTGACATGTGTGGATATGCAGCAGCTTCGTTCCTCCGTGGAGTCAATTTCATTCAAATTCCTACAACTGTTATGGCACAGGTCGATTCTTCTGTTGGGGGCAAAACGGGAATAAACCATCGATTGGGAAAAAACTTAATTGGTGCATCAAAAGTTTCTTGTAATTATTTTTATTTATTTTATTTTGTTGCGGCAGGTTGATAAAAAGGTGGCTGATGGGTTACTAAGACTCATCCTCTTAAAAGGCCCATTAGGAGGCTGTGTTTTCACCGGAGACTATGACCGAAAGGCCCTTGATGAAACCCTACATGCATTTTGCAAATCTTGAGCACAGGTATAGTTCTTGTTATTGTTCGTTGTGTAAGATTTGTATACATACCATAATATGGTATAATTTATGTAATCATAAATGGCTTTTAGTGGTCATTTTTTTGGAATACAGACATTGGGTGTCGAATCTATAACCGCTAGTTATCAGTTTTGTTTTGCTTTAAACCTTCAGTTGGTTATTCAGTGATGTAGCTCCTAAATGACCAAGCTCGTGCTAATGAACATAGATTTGGAAATTGAGAGGTTTGATTGGGAGAAAATCATGAAACAGTAACAAGTTTCAACTAGGGGTGACGAGCCGAGCCCGACTAGCCTCGAGCTCGGTTCCTCATGTTTTAATGAAGCTTGGCTCGGTTCAAGCCTACTTATTTGAGCTTGAGCTCGGCTCGCGAGTAAAACCCAAAGCTCGAGCTCCGTTTGACTTGGATCGAGCTATTTAGAGAACAATCTCCAACGAGCTAAAATCTCGGCTCACCAATGTTATTAGTTTAAATCATATGGGCCTAAATTAAAACCGACTTGGGCTTTTTAGGATTGAGTTATAATCATCATTATCATTATAATATATGTAAAAAATAGCTAAAATTTTGTTTTGGCTCGTTTAGGCTCGGCCTAAACGAGCCTAGTATTTCAGGCTCGAGCTCGGGCTTGATAACTAAACGAGCTATGTTTTAAGCTTGAGTCTGGGCTTGGGCTCGTTAAGGCTCGGCTCGTTCGAGCTTTTGACCGATCTATACACGTGAGCAAATTTTATACACTTGTGCCAATCTATACACATGAACTTCGATCTATGAGTAAGCCGAAGGACTTCACGTTGCCTATAATGCCTCCAGGCTTGACATCCTTCCCTAAGAAAAGCTTCTAATTCCTTGCTTTCCAAATTCTTCAGCAAACAATTATCACAATCCTACGGAAGATGTCTTTCGCCCTATCCTTTAGACCAATGTGCAAGTGCAATTCTAACAGATCCCTAACCGAAAAAATGATGATTTGAGGAATATTACACCACGGGCTAACCGCTTGCCATATCACGAAGGTCACCCCACAAGCTGCGAAAATATGATCAGCAGTCTCAGGAGCTAAAACACACATATTGCACCTTTGAGTAGACACCTCCGAATAAACACATTACATTTAACTGGAACCAATTTGCACCATTTCATCACGAAATTTTGACTCGAGTACTAAGCCGATGTAGCGTTTGAACTTTTGGGTTTGCCTTTCTTGATATGGTTCTGTAGCATATCTGCATATGGGTTGTGCTTTAACATTTAGAATAAATTAAAGATTGATATTCGACATTTTGGAGATCTAACATAGATTATCCGTATTCCCAATGGCGTAGCATAGTGGGGGCGGGAGGGGGCGGCCGACCCCCCGAACTTTTCGCTCAGTAGTGGAGAGTGTAGTTTTCGTATATAAATTATTGGGCATATACGTTTTCGACCCCCGGTCAGAAATCTCAAGCTTCGCCACTGCGCATTCTATGAACAATCAAATCCCATATGTGATTAATACCGAGTCTCCAGGAACAATGGTAAGGATGGTACTTAATGGTGTAATAGATGGTAAACAAATCAAAATGTCGAATGAGCTAACAAGTTATAAGTTAGATGTATTCAATTAATAAGTATCTTAAAGAAATATAAGCGAACACCATCTTATATCTTAACATACTTGGATATCACTAAATAAGGTGAGCATTGGTCACTTGGTCAGGTTGCTTCAGCTTTTTGCTATATATTAAAAAAATAAACTTAAAAAAGTAGTTACTGTGTTGTGCGTACAACATGAGTAATATGCATAATTAACATATAAGTTGCGTAATTAGCGGTATGTGTTGATTAATTATCATTACAAGTTTCATAATTATGAAGTATGAACAATTTTTTTCACATTACATATATGATACCCATGTAATACACGGGATGCTAGCTAGTATTGTTTATGAACGCCAACTAATTTGTTATAGCAAAAAATTTTCCGACAACAATATTGTTTATAAAAAAATTACAGGTTGGTTATAATGTCGGCTCGGTTTTGGCTTATTCGGTTTGTGTATACACATACATAACAATTGGTTATCAAAAAACTCATATCTAAGACATTAGTTTCACAAGTGGTTCAACTTAGTTATGATTCAGTTATTCGGTTTTTTTTTCTCAACCTAGATTGCATATTACATTAAGTGGCATGAGTGATTGACTGAATAAGATTATCATTGAACTTACAACAAGGATCAAATATATGATCGCAGCTGAATAAGATTATCATTAAGTAGGGATGACAAAAGAACCCAAGCATCTATCAAACGACATGCCTAGTATGACCTTGAATATTTGAGCATCGGTCTATGTTCTTAGTTCGTATTCTTTATTTATGAGATCTACCCTATCTTGTTACCTAAGTCGCGTAGGCCATTAGCAATGGGGTCTTTGGAGACTCAAGGACGTTTATGAGATCTACCCTATATCTTGTTACCTAAGTCGCGTAGGCCATTAGCAATGGGGTCTTTGGAGACTCAAGGACGTTTATATGTTAGTCAAGAACGAGGATACCCCATTGCGCAACTATCTCCTAGAACGTTTGTGGGGAAGGACTTCTGAACATCTAAATGTGCGGGGAACATTCAGTTTATTTGCTTTTCTTTTTCTTGATAAAACTTTTTTATATTTATATAATAGCTTGAAATAGCTTTGTAAAATTTTTAAGTGGTTGTTTGGCAACTTCTGAATAGAGAAGAGCTAAACCAGTAAGAGGTCTGAACCATTAAGAGCCAGTATAATGCTTAACCATTCAGAGACAAATTTTTGAACCATTCTGTAGGTCCGGCTAGGGGAGGATCTAGTCGCCTAATCCTTGTATACTAACCAACCCGGTTGTGCGGAATCCAACCGAGATAGCAAACCGAGATAGAACACGCAAATAATCAACACACAAGACTCAACGATTAACACCACTTGTATTAAACGTATGAAAGGTCCGGTTACAGCTCAATGTTTACAAATCAGTCCTGTAAACTCTCTAAGTGTGTGTGTGTTCTCTGTGTTCCTTATCTGTCTGGTCTCTCTTTCTGTCTATCGAAATGAACACAACACACGGGTATTTATACCCAAACACAGCAGGTCTGGTCGAAGGATCAGACAGATGATCGAAGGATCATCTATCGACCAGAAACAGCTCGAACGATCAGCATGTACCACGAAAGATGTGATCTTTCGTGGTCCATCCATCGAAGGTCCATCTTTCGAGCTCATCATCATCGAAGGATATAAGTGATCCTTCGATGACCATCCTTCGACTCAACATCTCACAAACATAATGTTGACTGTTTGCCAAAGTCAAACCAGGAGGATGGTTGACTTGGTCAAACTTACAAGACTAACAAAGACATCGTTTTGTATACAGACAAAGTACAGACACAAGTGCACCAACAAACTCCCCCTTGGCTGTAGCTTTGTCTTGATCTTCATTCTTGTAAGTCCTCGTGTCTTCAAGTCTTTGACGTCTCTTCACGTCTTCAATGTCGGAGGATCTTTAAAGTCTTCACGTCTTGAAAGCAGAAAGTGTATCAACAAACTCCCCGTATCATGTAAGAAGTGTGTTGACAAACTCCCCCTTAACATAAGCTCCCCCTTGAGTTATGCTCGTGAATGACTTGATCTTTATGAAGTGAGATCCTTGTGGTGTTGATGATGGTCAGCGGCAACTCGATCATCTTCATCATTTGAGTGCCTTCACGTCGTGTCTTCATTCCGAAGCTTGTCATCGACCATGTTCTCCTAGCCTTTAGAATCTGCACATGCAAGAAATCTAAACGCGTAATGAGAACAACCGCTTGGAATATCATAAGCAAACAACACACATGTGACCATTGTTTAAGCAAACACCGTCCGACAGTTTGAAAGTTTAACAAATTTTATCAATTTCAATTTTTAACTTTCAAAACTTTGCAAATTTCGACCGTTTATGAAGATTTAGTCGTTTTCGGTTTTCGTTCAGGTTTCAGGTAACGAAGACTCGAGTTCCAACATCGTACGATCGAAAATAAAATAGAAATAAAATCTTTTTGGCTTTTATAATATTTCAAAAGTAAAGACTGAAAGCAGTAAATAAATATTTACAGACATTCTTTTTGTGAGTTTCGAGGGTAAGAGAATCATATCAGTTTACGGTCATGTCAAAACACTCTCTTTGTTCAATTAGTTAACATTAAGATAAGCATCCTATAACAATTATCGGTATTGTTGTCCACTTAAGCTCAACTTATCAGATGTAATCATGGCGAGGAGATACGTTAAGGTATGATTTATACTTACCGACCGGTGTTCATCCACATCACGACACATTCCCGTATCAAGGTATGCACGAGGGTTCATCTTACCGGTGAGTATACCGATTATCATCTGTTTGACCGTATATGATGTGAGATTCTCACTTATTTTGATTTGAAAACCAAGCCCTATGTGATAGAATCACTTATTGATGAGGAACTTGATTTTCGATGCATGAGGGCACAGGAGCAAGTCCGTGAACAGGTCAGTACTTTCGTACAGCAGAGAGACGAACTTGACACCCGGAAAGAATTTGTGATATTTTATCACTTATTTGTTTGGACATGTGATTGTTGATCACTTATTGAGGTCGTATGCAGTATGTACACGTATGTATAGTATCATGGAAGATCTAGACTTGCGTCCCCGTTATTTTTCGGTAAAAGATACAACCATGATACCCAGATGATAAGCAGCATAAAGACCGAATATCTCAGAACCTCGGCAATCTCTCAAACGAAATTTCGGTACCAATACCATATGCCAATGAATGGTTCCCACCCAGTCTTCAGTCGATTTAAGTTTATATCACCCTGCACACTTTAAAATGATTGTGAGCCTACCGATACATCTTATATAGAGCTGCTTATCGCTTTTCAGTTTAGGTTTAAAGAGGTTTAGACAGACCACTGATGTACTATCATTTTCTCTTTTGCTCGCCAGGAAACTCATTTTTGCTTTTCTATTGTTTTTGTGTTTTTGAAATTTTTCAATGTTTTTGGATTTTTCAAATTTTGGATTTACTCCCCCTAAAATCAATAAACTAAGACAAATTTAAAACACAAAGGTATTTACAAAAATGATTTTCCGATGTTGGTTTTACTCTTGCTTGACCTTAATGCCGTTTACCAATAATAAGTAGTCAAATCTTGATTTGTCAAAAGCTTTGGTAAAAAGGTCGGCACGTTGGTCATCGGTGTGGACATAAGCAACATCGATTAGCCTTTTCTCAAAGCAATCACGTATGAAGTGATACTTAATTTCGATGTGCTTAGTATTTGAATGCTGCACAGGATTTTTAGTGATCTGTAAGGCAGCAGAATTATCAACGTAAATAGGAGTAGTTAGGAATTCAAAACCGTAGTCACGCATTTGCTGTTGTATCCACAGGACTTGGGAGCAACAACTTGAGGCAGCAATGTATTCAGCTTCGCATGTTGATGTAGCTACACACGTCTGCTTCTTGCATTGCCATGTGACTAGGCGATTTCCCAAAAACTGACATCCAGCCGTTGTGGATTTGCCGTCGATTTTGCATCCGCCAAAATCAGAATCACTGAATGCGATCAAGTCAAAGTTATTATCCCTAGGGTACCATAGACCGGTGTCAGGGTAACCCTTCAAATAACGAAAAATCCTTTTTACAGCTGCAAGATGTGAGGCCTTCGGGTTGACTTGATATCTGGCAAGCAGGCACGTTGGGTACATTATATCTGGTCTTGATGCTGTGAGGTACATAAGAGATCCGATCATCGCGCGGTAGTATGAGGGGCTAACATCTTGACCCTTCAAGTCTGGAGTAATTCCGTGATTTTGTGGCAATGGGGTACCAATGGGCGTTGCATCAGACATCTGGAACCGGCTCAAGATGTCACCAACATATTTAGTCTGATGGATGAATATCCCAGACTCTGTTTGTTGTACTTGTAGGCCCAAAAAGAAAGTCATTTCCCCCATAGCACTCATCTCGAATTTATCCTGCATGATGCGCTCGAAATTCCTACACAAAACATCGTTAGTAGAACCAAATATAATATCATCAACGTATACCTGTACCAGTAGAAGATCTCCATCTTGTTCTTTGATGAAAAAAGTACAGTCGATAAGACCTCTGCGAAATCCATTCTCCAGCAGATAATTAGATAAGGTTGCGTACCAAGCTCGTGGTGCTTGATGTAGACCATATAGAGCTTTGTTGAGCAACCAAACCCGATCGGGATGGATAGGATCTTCAAAACCTGGAGGCTGTTCGACGTACACCTCTTCTTCTACCACACCATGTAAGAATGCACTTTTCACGTCCATCTGGTATACCTTGAAACCTTTGAATGAGGCACTTTTCAAATCCGAATGGCTTCTAGACGTGCAACAGGTGCATACACTTCGTTGTAGTCGATTCCTTCAATCTGACGAAAACCTTGAACGACTAGCCTTGCTTTGTTCCGGATAACGATCCCACGGTCATCCTTTTTGCATTTAAACACCCAACGGGTACCAATCTTCTTGTAACCAGCAGGTTTCTCTACGAGTTTCCAGACACCAAGCTTTTGGAATTGTTGCAGTTCTTCCTGCATTGCCTCAACCCATGAGCTATCTTTCAATGCATCTTTCCAAGTTCTTGGCTCTTCCTGTGAGACATAACACGCGAAAGACCAATCATTCTGTTGACCAGATTCTCGGATAGTTGCATACAAGCCTGCATTGTTGTTGTTTCGCAACATGTTTCTTGTTTGAACGCCACTTTGTACATTTCCTATGATGTTTTGTTGAGGATGGGTATTGTGAATCCTTGTTTCAGGATTATCTTGAACTGGAATATTTGTACCCAGATTGTTGATATTGAGATCAACAATCAATTCAAGGCCCGGAATTGACGAAGAGGATGATGCAGTAGCTTCAGCTGTTCGAGGGACATCCACTGGAGGTGTACCTTCTGAAGTACCATGTACTGCTGTTGGAGCTTCTTGATCTGCATCGAGAAATTCATCATCCTCTGAAGATTCGTTTAATTCGGAAGCATCTTGAAAATCCTCATTGTCGAGAGCATTATTGTTCACTGAAGATGGTTCTTGATTGACAATAATGGGACGAACCAACGGTGAATCTGTTGCGTTGTCACTCTCGAAAAACATCCTTGCCGCAACATTTTCTTCAACGGCTTCAACATTGATCGAATTGAAAAAGTCATCGTACTCAAACATCCAAGGCTGACCAGGATTTCTAACTGGTAAAGTGTGCCTTTGTACTCTGACTTCAGACCATTCCTCGACCCTTTTGTCTCTAGATTCCAGACTCTTAAGTTTGGGGTGGAATACCCAAGAAAGTATCCCTCAATGGCTCTAGCCCCAAACTTTCCATTAGGATCGATTATTGTGCAAGGAGCTCCAAACGGTTCAAGATAGGACAAGTCTGGTTTCCGTTTGTTGATAAGCTCAAAGCAGGTCTTGTTGTGCCTTTTGACTGTAAGGACTCGGTTCAACGTATAGCATGCAGAAGACACAGCTTCAGTCCAGAATGGAATGGGCAGCTGCGATTCTACCAACATAGTCCTAGCAGTCTCGATCAATGTGCGGTTCTTACGTTCAGCGACGCCATTCTGTTGAGGAGTATAAGCTGCACTAAATTCGTGAAGAATACCTTTTGAAGTGCAAAACTCCGCCATGGCATGATTTTTGAATTCAGTACCATTGTCGCTACGTATCCGCCTAACCTTCAAGTTGTAAAGATTCTCAATCTGAATGATCAAGTTTTTGATAATACCGAAGGTTTCACTCTTGTGTGCCATGAACGCCACCCAAGAAAATCTTGAATAATCATCAGTTATCACGAGGCAATATTGATCATTCCTAATGCTTTTGTGCTTGACAGGACCGAACAAATCCATGTGCAAACGTTCAAGAGGAACAGCCACCGTGTTGACTTTCTTTGTAGGGTGTCGCTTCTTCGTTTGTTTTCCTTTTTGGCACGAAACACAGACGTCTTGAAGATGGAAATTTTTAAGAGGAACACCATTCACCAATTCATTTGACACCAAATGATTCATTTTGCGTAAGTGAATGTGACCCATTCGTCTGTGCCAAGAGATTGTGTCTTTTTCTGTGGCTTTGGAAACGAAACATGTTGCTTGTGCAGACGTTGTGATAGCTTGGCTCATATCAAGGACATACAGATCATTTATCCTTGGAGCCGACAAGAGAATCCATTCTTTTGGAATTTTGAAGCCGGGTTTCAGCACATAACATCCATTAGCATCAAAGTGTACTGAGAACTGCTTGTCACAAATTTGAGAAACACTAAGAAGATTGTGATCAAGTTGTTGCACAAAGTTGATCTTGTCAAAGCTAACAACCCCGTTGGAAATCATTCCTTCACCAGTAATGTATCCGCCCTTATCTCCAGCAAAAGCAACATAACCTCCTCTAATAGATTTGACGTCGTAGAGAAGCTTCTTGTCGCCTGTCATGTGCCTGGATGCCCCACTATCAACAATCCAATGACTACTGATAGTTCCTCCTGGAACACCCTGCACATAAACTCAATCGATTAGTTGGAGATGGGGACCCAAGCCATTGTGGTCTTGGGTCTTCCATTTTTATCAACAACAATAACTTCCACTTTTTGATGATTCGGAAATTGTGATGGTCCCCCTGATTCAATAACAGATTTTGGTTTCCAGGTCTGTTGAGTTTTACCAGTTTGATTGTTTGAAAATTTAACTTCGTGATTGTTTGAAGTTTTTGAACTTTCTGGTTTAACTGAAACAGATTGTTTTTGAACCACATCACTCTTAATCGCCTTTTCAATTTTCTTGACCTGTTGGCGTTTCTGTTTCTTTTCCCTTTCTCTTATGAGTCGAGGATCTTGCTTCACAGAAACAGATTGCTTGCGGTCAGTTGGGCCACGGGGATCATCAACCTTTGCTTTCAACTTATGAAGATACGGGCAGTTTCGAATAATATGCCCGATTGTACCACATTCAAAACATGATCTTCGTTCAACAAACCCCGAAGTATCATGTGATCGTCTTGCCGATGATGAACTTTGTGATCTCGAGGTACTAGGTTTTGAACTATTCGGTTCATTCCTTTTCATTACTGTTACTTTCTGGACAAAATCTAAGTTAGATTGATTTGCAAACTTTTCAATTTTGTCCGTTCCCTTCGATTTCACAAAGTTCACATTCTTCTTCTTCTTCTGATTCGGCTTCTTTTGATTTTGAGTCGGTGCTTTAACTTTGGATTTGGTATGATTTTGCTGTTTTTCCACTGTTGGTAATTTCTTGTTCCCAAATTGTTTTCTAACTTCAGCCTTTGGGATAGGAGGACACTGTGTGACTGTAACATGTGGTCCTGTCTTTCCCAAAAACTTACTTGTTGAATTTTCAAAGACTTTACTGATTAAGGATTGGTTAACATTCTTAATGGGAAAATCTTTGTCTGAGTAAATTTTATCATCACCAACAAGAGTGTACAGCAAATCCACACTCTCCGACTCTTTCTCAGACGAGGACTCAGTTGCAATAGTCTTAGCGGGTTTTGCAGGAGGATCACACATAATGTGATTCTCAAGAGGTATGTCCTCATCTTTTATCACCGCATCAGACTTTGCTGAATCAGTATCATCGGATTCATCATCAGAAGAATCAGTATCCTCAATCACAACTGGAGGATCCTGATTTGGTTCAGCAGCTACAAAGGTATCTGCTGACACATCTGAATCTGACGATACTTCTTTCTTGTATCCGAGTCCTGTAGCAAATTCCTCAACGTCCAAAGGAACAGAGGGTTCAAAATGAGTTCTATACTCCTCATCAGGCAGTGCATCAAAGTTGTTTCTCACGGGTGGTGGACATTTCTTATAACCTATGCATGTGACATCCTTTTTCTCTTTCTGTACATCAATGATGTGATCCAACACATAGCTAGAACTCAAATAACTGTCTAACTTGAGTCGGATCGCCTCACTTTCTGTTTTAACACAAGCCATTTCTTTTTGCATTACCTCAAGACGAGTTATATACAAATTAATGTCAGTTTGTTTTCTGGAAACCATTTTAGTCAACTCTGTTTTATCTTTCTTTAACGTTTCAATCATTGACTTAAATCCTTTTTCATGGTTTTCATAAAACATGTTGGCTTCAGTGCACTTAGAAAGATCAACTGTCAATTTCTGATTGTGAATAAATGTCACATCATATTTCTCTTGCAAAGCCTCGTGCTTGCTTTGCAATTCACACCACTTATCATTCACTAAAACATGTTTGTCTTGCAATTCAAACAAACTAGCTTGTAAAGCATCGTGTTTGCCTTGCAACTCAGACATGTTTGCTTCCAAATCAGCACATCTAGCATGCAATCTATCACAGTTATCACAGCTAACAGAAGTGGGTTCATCGACACATACCTGACTTGATGAACTGTCGACATTAGCCATAAAGGCTGAATGGAGAGAAGACGAAGAATAAGCAGCTTGATCCACCAAAATAGATCTTCTTTGAATTCCTGCTGCAGCTTCCTCCAATAGCTCATCAATATTAGCATCGACTGACGCAGCTGATGTGTCATCTTCCTGATCATTCCCTGAAGCGGATGACTCTTCATCTGAACTTCCACTATAACCGGAGGAGTCTTCATCTTCAGAAGATTCACTACCATTGGTGGAAGATTCTCCACCACTGGCGTGTTTAAGATCATTAACCACTTCAGCAAAACAAGCTGTTCCATCTGGTGCATCGTTTCCCAACTGGATTGACCAATCACAACTTTCGTCTACCTGAACCACTAGTGCCTGATTGGCATTAGATGGTCCTGCTTGGCTCTGGTTGTTTACAGGCACCAATGTGCGCTCGTTGTTCCTCGCTTGGTTCTGATTAGCCCTGTTTCCTTGACCTCTGAAGGGATTCTGGTTCCCATGTTGAGATGGCCTTGTACATTCCCTCTTAAAATGACCACGTTCACCACAATTGAAGCACTTGACGGCCTGCTTATCAAACCCATACTTGGTGTCTTTCTTGCTTTCCAAGCTGGTTCGGCCTGTTCTTTCCATGAAATCCTTTGCTCGCCTAACAGCACTGGCAAAGGCCCACTTAATATCCATCATCTCCATCTCCTCTTTATCTATCTGCTGATAGTCTTCTTGTGTCAGATTAATATTACCAATCTGACCCTCCACTAATCCACAGTATGCACTCACCACAGTGTTTAGCAGCTCCATATGTTCTTTTGCTACTTCAACACTGACTTTAGAAAAGCTTGAGGTGTCGAGCCGTACTGTATTTGGCTTTGATTGTTGACCAGCAGATGATGTACTTCCATAACAAGCTTGCTGTTGCTGTTGAGGAGGAAGTGAATTTCCGAATATATCAGTTGTTCTGATTTGCTGTTGCTGTTGTGGTGCTGGTTGAGGAGCTGGATTAAGCAGATTTCCAAACATATCTGTTGTTGGAGGAGGAGTGCCATACAAGCTCGTGCTAGACACAAATGCTGTTTGAATTGGAGCGTGTGAAGATGGTTTTGTAGAAGTGCTAGAAGTTCCATAATAAATCTCAGGATTTTGTGGCACTGCAACTCTTTTTGCCTTGAGAGTTTCTTCCTGATTCTTGTTTTCCAGGAGTTGAGCAAAATCACTGAAGCTTGTTGTATCCAAAGTGCCATTGTACCTCATGATTTCTAAGAAATTATTCCATTGAGGTGGCAGTGCATCTGCAAACTTCTTCACTATCTCTGCTGAAGTCGTTACCACCCCAGTATTTGCCAATTCAGTTAGCAAATGAGTAAATCGACTTGTCAAATCTCCTAGAGATTCATTCTGCATACAAATAAAACCATCAAACTCTTTCTTCAGCAGTTCTTTTCTCAATTGACGTGTCGCTTCATTTCCTACGCCCCTTGTCTTCAATGCGTCCCACAACCTCTTTGTCGTCTTGTAACTGACAAATTGATGATATATATCTTTACTTAAAGCCTGAGTGAGAATGGCGTATGCCTTCTTTTCCAGATCATAGACCTTCTTCTGATCTTCCGTAAGATCTGCAAACGTGGCAGCAGATGATGCGGCAACCTCTATAGTTTGATCGAAATCTGTAATGAACCGCAACCACAATTCTGTATTTTGACCAAGAACGTATGTATGAAATCTACCAAACCATCCCGGATATTCACTTAAGTGCATCAACTTTGGAGGCCTATTCAAACTTCCTGTTTCACTTTCGCTTAGCAAAATGCTCTGATACCACTTGTAGGTCCGGCTAGGGGAGGATCTAGTCGCCTAATCCTTGTATACTAACCAACCCGGTTGTGCGGAATCCAACCGAGATAGCAAACCGAGATAGAACACGCAAATAATCAACACACAAGACTCAACGATTAACACCACTTGTATTAAACGTATGAAAGGTCCGGTTACAGCTCAATGTTTACAAATCAGTCCTGTAAACTCTCTAAGTGTGTGTGTGTTCTCTGTGTTCCTTATCTGTCTATCTGTCTGGTCTCTCTTTCTGTCTATTGAAATGAACACAACACACGGGTATTTATACCCAAACACAGCAGGTCTGGTCGAAGGATCAGACAGATGATCGAAGGATCATCTATCGACCAGAAACAGCTCGAACGATCAGCATGTACCACGAAAGATGTGATCTTTCGTGGTCCATCCATCGAAGGTCCATCTTTCGAGCTCATCATCATCGAAGGATATAAGTGATCCTTCGATGACCATCCTTCGACTCAACATCTCACAAACATAATGTTGACTGTTTGCCAAAGTCAAACCAGGAGGATGGTTGACTTGGTCAAACTTACAAGACTAACAAAGACATCGTTTTGTATACAGACAAAGTACAGACACAAATGCACCAACACATTCAGACATCTGTTCACGAAACAAACAGTCTGAACCATTAAGTACTGAATCAGTAAGAGGTCTAAACCATTAAGAGCTTCTTTAAGAGAAACAAAGAAGAGTTATATCTTACTAAAGTTGATTTGTTTCTTTAAATTTAAACTTACCAAATCCAATGTTGTTTTAAACTCCAAGAAACAATATTTATATAAACCACCACGGCTAGTTCGGTTTGATGCGGTTTTATGGTAAAAGCAAAACCGAAACCGAAATGTTTGGGTTTTGAAAAATTTTCGGTTTTGGTTTTAGCAATGGTTCGGTTTGATTATTCGGTTTTTAGAACAAAGTCACGTAAGATTCATTTATGTTAATATATTTAACCTTTTGCATTAATATTAATCATATAAACTTAACACTCAAAGCTACTTTTATGTTTCTCTAAAGTTTTCATTAAGATATATTCTTTTATAATACTTTAAAATTCATTTATATTTTATGTTACATTTTGTTATTACTTGTAGGCATAAGGCATTGGATAAATCATTCCAAAGATAAATAAACACATTAATTTTTTAAGAATAAAATTAATAATTCCTAAATAAATATATAGCAAACACTAAAAAATATATGATTTTTAGGTTATTGGATTCGGTTTGTTTTTTTTTTTCGGTTTTCATAAAATGCAAAACCGAAACAAAAACCAAACCATAAAGTTTGGTTCGTTTTTTTATTTAGTTTTTTTGTGGGGTTTGGTTTTTTTTATTTCGGTTGAATAAGTTTTTTTTTGATTTTCTGCTCACCCCTAATTAGCAAGGAGCTACGCCAAAAGCAAAAACAGTTATTCATCGTCAATAACGTACATTAAATTTATACGGATTGCTCCAATCTACCACTGTAATTTAGCTCTATGTTTGATTCTAAAAGAGAGAACTTTGATCTTCTACACTATCTTCATTGGGCAAACATTTGACATTAAAGACTTTATTATTTATTATTTATGATCTTCTAAATACACCATACATAGATATTATACATATTAATACAAAGTTACCATGAACAGTGTTTGTAGGTCTTTAGTATTAATTCTTTTTAAGTTTTAATTGATTTATTATCATCTCTTTAATTGATTTCACATATTTTTTTCAAACATAAACAAACAATTTATTATTCAATTCTTAGATATTTGTTTTTTTAATCTTTTAATAGTAATATTGTATTTAGCATTCAATATGATTTTTTAGTGATAACGTGCGTTCGTTAACTTTTTAAATAAAAAAAAATCTAAATCTGTATCTATGTTTATTTATTTTTTAGCATGCCAAGTTATTTTTCCTCTCATTATGAAGATACGTTACCGCAGATATTGGATTGGTATCGGTTCGTTACAGTACCGTTACGATTCATGCAATAGGTATAGAAATCAGTATGTGTTTTATATCGACCAATAACGGTAAACCGAACATGGGTACCCACACCGATGTTGTTCGAACGGTATCGATCAGTACAGATTATCATGTCACTAATACCGATATTCATTTATCATTACAAACAGAGTTGTATTAATGAAAATTTTTTGAAACTAGAAACCATAAAAATGAATATAGGTATCAGTACTGATGTTGTTTTGTACTATACGTTAGCAATACGATGTTAGTTTATTGAAAGAAAAAACAACAAAAATAAATACCGGTACCGAATCGATGTTATTTTTGTTTCTAGTTCGGTTCACTATGGCAGTGGCACGATATTTGTTATTAAACAAGAAAACATAAAAATCAATATATACCAGTACGGTTGTTCTGTTCGGTATGGTATGGTAGCGATACAATCTTAGTTTATCAAAAGCAAAAGCAATAAAATAAATACAAATAGTGATACAAATGTTGTTTAGTCCGTTTTGGTTCAGTTTGTTACAATAGCGGCACAATAGCCATTTTCATTAAACTTTATATGGCAATGTTGAAAAAAACTAAACATAGAACGCAGACCAACCAAACTGATATCAACTAAACAACATCGGTAGTGTTATCGATATTCGTTTCTATTGTTTTCGATCGATGTAAGGTTTTCTCTTTTGATTACTATAGCGAATGTCGATAACGTAACAAACCGAACGAATACCGACGAATGCCGCCGCGAAGCGCGGGGAAAAATCACTAGTTTGAATTATAGCAAAATCAAAGATTTGCAAGGTGGAAAAATCCAATCATTGTTATATTCTTTTGGAGTCTTTAAAAAATTGGAAAGATTGGGCTCACTGCTAGTGCTAATCCGTTCTGGTGCCTAGAGATGTGTGTTATTGGGTCAAACCATGATCAAATGTAATGCATTAACTATTTGACTCACATTTTTGTTTTCATATTGGCCTGATTCATTTATTATTCATGAAGTATTCTTCTTCTTCTTTACTTTCTCTTAAATAAATCCTTAATATAATTTAATAACCAATTTCATATTGGCCTGATTCATTTATTATTCATGAAGTATTCTTCTTCTTCTTTACTTTCTCTTAAATAAATCCTTAATATAATTTAATAACCAAATTATATTTGACTGGAAAAATGTTGGAAATATGTAAACTTTTTTTTATGACATAATTAATCTTACATAATTTATACTTAACTTAATGTTAGAAAATCTCTTACATTAACAACAACATGAGGAGTTAATTTTTATAGTTTGTACTAAACTATTTAAAAAAATGTCTGATTTTAATATAAAAATGCTTAACTTTGAATAAATCTTGACCATTATTTATGAACTACTAATGTGTTAATTAATATATTGGACTAGAATAGTCAAGTTAATGGAACTTTATATTGAATAAAAAGGCCAAAATAACTTTTGCCCTTGTAATTGATTAAGTTAACTTTGTTTGGCACTATAGCTTGATTTACAATGTAGAGCAAGTTCCATTATCATACCTCCACAAAATTCTTTTATGAAATTTCAACAAAAAATGAGTGTATGGTTTTTTGTAACTTTTATTCTCTCGTATCATTAATATTGTCCGCTTCATCTATAAGGAGCTTACGTCTTTGTTTTTTGTTGCCAAAGTAAAGACTTTTTAGGCGGTCATCCATCCTAGTATTACTCCCACTTAAGTAAGCTTAACTATGGAGCTCTCATATATGACTCATAGCTATTGTGACAAAACATGTTGATAATATTTGAGGTTCAGTATTTCTTATGAACCAGCTGATATGAGATTTGCCTACTATGTGTTCGGTATTTCTTATGAACCAATTGATATGAGATTTGCCTACTATGTTTATAAATTGTGGTACTTATATATTTTGAAACATAGTTTTTCTTTCTATAACATTTTGATATCATATAGATTTGGGACCTTTAATTTAAGAGTGCAAGGGATTTTACTTAGCCTTGTCTAGGCTATACCTTTTAGACAAGCCAAGAACATTCACCATGTCTTGATGACCGCATTCTTAGTTGTAACATATATGAGCATATGTGGTGATTTGATGGAACAATCGAATTCCAAACAAAGGTTGATATTCCATCTTGGACAAACGTCATAAAGAGACTCATTACCAGTGACGAAGCTTGAGATTTCTGACCGGGGGGGAGGGGGTGGGGAGTCACCGGACCTAAAAATTTCTATAAAACCGGGGGTCGAAAACGTATATACCCAAAAATTTCTATATGAAAACTACATACTCTCCACTATCGAGCGAAAAAGATCAAGGGGTGCTGCGCCCATGCTCATTACTCACATCAATATTGAGTATAGAGGGATTTACATCCACTCTTGGTGTCTTATATGCCACCATGGTCTTGAATCAAACTCTCACCTCTTTTTGTTGTGTAAGCTCATTAGAAATCGATCTTTGGAGTTCTTTTATTATGTCGTCACCTCCAAGCAATCTCATTAAAACATTCTAGACAATGAGGATTCTTTAGCTCCATGTGTCAACATTATCAAGCATCTGAATGTGATTATCCTTTCATGCCTTTCAGCGATTCCATTCGACAATTTAGAACTAAACTCATTCGTCTACGACATTATGACAAAGAAAAGCCTAGATGCTACATTTGACATCAATGTTTTGCTTCTATATTTTCATTAGATTTTGAGTAGGAATAGAAAGTCTAGTTCAAGTTGATTGTAGTTTTTCTTATCTATAGTATTTGTTATTGTGATTTTATATAATATTTATATTTATATTTGCAGTTAAATTACTAAATAGGATGATTGAAATCAATCTTGAATGATGAAAGAATCGACATGATTTCGAGTGTGTGATTGGGGGAGAACATGAGCATGAAGCTTCTTTTTATTTGCATGTGAACCTTTTTAAATAAATGTGATTAGTTGTTAGTGATCCCATAAATATGTTTATTAAAAAAAATCCCAAGCCAACACACATTGGGACATGCATGTGCCTCTAACCACCATCACATACTAATCAAAGTTTCCTCTCTCCAACAAAGTCAAAACTTCTGATTTCCAATATCAAAATAATATTATTTTCTAAGCTAAGTTTGATATAATATAAGTTTACAACACCTTTTGTTTTAGGATGTTTTGTAGCTAAAGTGGATCAACAAAATTCATGGTTGAAGTATGACAATTGTGAGGATGTAAATTGCATATTATACTTTAGGTATTTGATAAACATTACAGATTCTATCCATACCATGTGTTAAATTAAACATTAACAATTGCTAAAAAGGATTTAAACTTCTTTTTTTTCTTTCTTTCTTCAAAACATTTCTTTCTTCAAAAAAATTGAGTTTTAGGTTCTTAGAAACATGGCATATTGGCTACAGCCTATAAATATGTGTCAAGTAATACCTTCAACCATTGCTACAGGAAATCTTATCGCATCAAACATTGCTAGAATAAAATTGAATATTTACAAAAGCCAATTTAGAAAAAAAGCGATGGCAAATTTCTTTTGCGACTTACGATCTCGGTCACAAAACATGTTCGCCGCAAATCAAATTCTAGGCTTGTTGGTACACACACACAAAAATATAAAAAACATACCCATCGACACAAAAATATTTAGGATCTTTTACAAAGTACTAACATTCATATATAGTGTTTGTGTTTGAAGCTTAAAAGTTAATTATGACACATTCATTTTCTTTTAACATGAAATAAAAGTGTTGATTGTTGAGTGATATACATGTAGTTAAATATTCGTTAATTACCTAAATAGTGCAATTGTTTGGAACAGGGGCGGACCTACCTCTTTGGTAGGGGTAACCCCCGCTACCCCTTGGTCGGAAAAAAATTGAAAAAATTTGACGTTTTTTCGATTTTGTTACGGCTTATTTATAAAACGTTACCCCTTGGTCGGAATCCTAGATCCGCCACTGGTTTGGAACCACTTTTAGCATCGTTTCGACTATTGTAACCTCTTAAATTTTTTATTTAAATACATTCTATAATTTGAAAAGAAAATAGTTACACAGAACCATGCACATTATTTTATATTCTCAGAACTATTGTAAGTTTTTATGGAATACCGAAAATAAAAAGTAATTGGTCATGAATGAGTTGCCCCATAAACATGCACATGCCTTTGTTCCCTCCCTACCACTTGGTGTATGGCTACTTATAATTATTAAGCCATGCCTCATTAATAAATTCAATTAATTAAATACTAACATTATTGAATGAAAGAACTAACATTGTACATAGATGAAATTAACCCATGGCATTATAGCCTAGTGGTATCTTGGTGGTGGGATAAGGCTTATGACCATTAGGTCATGGGTTCGATTCCCACAAAGGGGGGTTTTTCCCAGATTTATTGGGTTTCCTCCTGAATTGGTGTATAGGCATTATTGCCTAGTGGAGATGGATATGATCGGGTGGTTCTGCTGGTGGCACGATGATACTCCAGTGGTCCGTCAGTGATCCAAATTTGCCGTTCAAAAAAAAAAAAAAAAAACATAGATGAAATTAGATCTACCAATATAAATTACATAAAATAATAAATGCAACATGCTAGAATATATATATGGAGTACGTTAATATGAAGAAATGAATTACAATTCATGACAACATGAACGATAATTTATGAAAACATGTAAACACAATTTATGACAACATAAAACAACAACTTATGAAAACATGAACAACAATTTAAACACTCCAGATATATGTTTTGTGAGGCAACCCAGTACGAGATTCATTGTTTTTGTCCATTACAAATGTCCCAAATCACCTTTTCACAAATTCTATATACTATTAAACTTAAAGTTTTTTACTTAGAATAAACAAAAAACAAAAAACAAAAAACAAAAACAAATCCAAACACATTCAAACATTAACAGCTTGATCCATCCATGTTTTTGATATAACTGAAGTTGCCATGCATGAACTTGAATCAATATTAGGGTTTGCAGCTTTAGATATGAGTTTAGCACCTGTTCTTGCACTTCTCCATCGCTCTCGGTGCTGTAAATTATTTTTTACATCAATTAGCTTAACAGGTTTTCAATATGCGAAGGATCTTACTAGGTATGTTTGTTTGATTGTTTAGTTTGGATAGTAATTAACTTTACGCAATTGTAACCAAGTTTTCGAAGTGTCCCACTAAAGTCGGCAAGTCGCTCATCAAAATTAAATTTGATCATTTAATGTTTTTCAGTAGATGTTCAAATCTTGTCATTTTTTATAGTTTTTTTAATAACTAAGTGAGACAAATGAAAGTTGACATGCTACCAAGATTAGGGTTTACTTCAAATGGTGTGAATATATACAAAAGCCATTGCAATGGTGTAAACAAATGGTTTTGTAAGGAGTTACTTACCGAGCCCGATTGCATCCGATCCCTTCATGATTCGAAGTCGCTTGCATGAATCAACAAACATTCTGAACAAAAAGCGAGTTGGGATCGATGAGAATCAATGTTTTTTCGTGGTCGAATTTCTAAATTTGGATTAGTATCAAGAGTTAACTTACTGCCATGGGACATCACCGACAAGCATCCAGTCACCATCTTTATCTTCATAGCTTGGAACATACTCAGAACTGTTCAGAAGATCCATCAGTTTGCTATCATTCATGAAATCTATCATCCCTTGGGATCCATAATCTCCTGCAAGGTTAATAGCAACAACTTTAAAAAAATATAACATGTTCATATTATTCAAAGAGTTAAAAAAGAATTACTTGTTTCCTAACAAGTTAAAAGGTTAATACTATGATGTCACATGCATATGCTACAACCTTATATATATATATATATTAAAAAGCTGTGTTATTTGTAGCATTCCACATAATTTTTTTTTTCACTAGTGTTATCTTCCCAAGAAACCTTACCAAGTGTTCATATATCGTTTTGATAAATTATTAGTGCGAATTTTATAAATTATTAAGCCAATTTCAACTACATAAACATGCAAATTAATTTAATTATTCTATAATAATGAATGAACATAGACTGAATTAATAATATTACCCATTGTGAAGGAACTAAACATCTTGGCCAAAGCATCAGATAGTTGTTGATAACTCTCATACAATTTGAGGTCCACCTTCCGAAGATAGGGTGCTCCATCCATGGAAACCTTCACAAACGCCGCCGCGCTGCTGCTACCAGCGGTGGCTGCCACCACCTTCTCAGTTTCCTCAGTGGTACTCTTCTGAGCCATCACATTCTTGCGGTAGTTTCGCACTGGTGGCCATCCTACCACCTGTGCCCTATTAATCCAACAAAAAATAAAGAAAACTAATAAGTTAATTAGAGTTCATAGTGTAATAATACATGTTAAAATATTATTCATGCTCTTAGGTTGATCTCAACCGGTTTGCATTTTATGTTAGTGTTATCTTGTGAGATAGAGGTATGGTTTGCTTTCATTTCACCTTTCCAGTTTTTCACACCCTATTCTTTGAGTTAGATTTTACTAAATACGTTTGTTTGCATCGATATTATCTTATTTTTCCAAAAAAAAATTCATGAAATTATAAAGTAAGTGTATATATAGAAAAAAAAAATATTTTTTGGAAAGGCATCCATTATATGTATATGATGAAAACATGTGTCAAAAAATCACCTTTAAATTGACACATAGATGTTCACTCACTCACACACACATATTTGTATGTATTATTAAACTAAAAAAATGTTATTTCACAAAAGAACATAAGGGTTTTCACCAAATGGTTGTATATACATGTAAACATGAAAGTTTATGTGCATATACAGACACTGACACACACACACATATATATTATATGCATATGTATATGTATGTATGTATTTGTATTGTTATTGTAAAAAAAGGAACTTACTTGGCTGGTGGTTTGATCAAATCTTTGTTGTTGCTAGCTGAATTCTGCAACTTCTTATCCTTGAGATCAGTTGAAGAGGAGGACTGATCATTTGTTTGAAGATTGAGCATAAGATCAACAGTCTCCGAGTACCCACGTTTTCCGGTGACCTTTAAAGTATCCGGCTCACCGCCTCCGGGCAAGCCGAGGCATAACTCAGTTTCCTTAAGGTGCATCATGGTTTTCTTTCCAAATTAGCAACTTTCAATGCTTCTTGATTGTACTTTCAATTCTTTCTTGAGATATATATGAGATGAGAGAGAGAGAGAGAGAGAGGAGAGAGAGAGATAGTTGCAATAAGAAAGAGAAGTGGAAAAGAGGTTCATGTGCATATATAAGAAAGGGTTTCATCTTTTGCATTGTGAACTGACGGATCATATGCATACACGTGGTGGTATTTGTTGTGTAAATCTTCTAGGATCAAGGCCTTATTTTTCTAATAAATAAAATAATACAAGTGTCACAAACAATAATTACTAGTTTAATGCCTTTTTCTTTCTTCTAAAAACAATGTTTAGGGATCATTATTTCATATACAAATGATTGAAGGATAAATAAAATAACCTAGAGATTTAAATTAAAAATTGTGTGTGTATAGTGATGATAATAAATAACCACAATTAAGTTATTGGACCAATGATGTATATCCATTTTCACATTGGACATGATCCGTAGATCTTTCAACACAATAAATCATAACATGTGTAGAATGTCTTAAAAGAATTGTAATATACAAGGCCTGGCCCTCAGGGTGGGTGGGAGGATCATCAGCCAGGACCCGATACTTCGAAGTGCACGTTATTTTAAAAAAAAAATCTGACATGTAAATGTAAAAATAAATAAACTAATAGGGTATACTTATACAAACACCAACATTGGCATACTTATAAAACTATTTTTATGGTTTAGATTAGTTATTAGCTCATTGTTATTAGGTTTAAACCTTTAATGAGCCTAATACTCAATTTCGTTAAGGCCTAAGGACACGTTTTTTCGAGCTTGAACATGGTACATGAATTCTTAGGGCTGACCCTGGTAATATATATGTGGGGAATTTTAAATCCGAACAAAGCAATACATTTCTATGGCTATGGTTCATTTTCAAATTTTTAAATATCTTGCATTGAAAGAATCTTAAATGAAACCAAATAAGCGCAGGTTACACTGAAAAAAAAAAAAAAACTAAAAATGAAACCTTGTTTGAAAATAGAAAACTCTTGTTGCTAATAGACTGCAATATACAGACTTAAACTAGACTTCAAAGATGTGCATTCCAACGTGAATTTGAAACTTCAAGATGACATATTTTGGTATTTGGTAGATATTTCACATATAATACATTATACTTTAGATGACATATTAAGTACAAGTTTGATTATTATTTAAAAGTGCCATTAAATAGAAATGTATACCTTTGGTCCGTTTAGATATTTTTCCAATTTTTCTTTCTGAATTGATAATGAAAGTTTTTTTTTTTTGATTGGCTATGGTTCTGGCTTTGATGAAAATAAATGATCCCATGTTGATTTATGGGCCACGAGTACATGTTCAAGATCTTATGAAGAGAGATTACCAAGTGAGCGGCTTGAGATGTGCCATAGTGGCTTATTAGTTGAATAGGAGATATTATCAAGAGATATCATGAGAAGGTAAGGGGGAAGATGGTGCGTTGTGCGAACGTTAAGCCCTCCTGTACTAGTTCACGTATTGTCAATGCGACTACAATTAAGGCTAGGGACAAGTCACATGTGTGATGGGAGAGTGTTGTTCTTATCATCGTGGTGCATAAACTATGACCTTATGCATAAATATTCCGATTAGCAATCTTCTACTTTAAGGGTCGAAAGAGTACGCGATTCTTGTTTTAGAGAGAGCCCCGACAATGTAAAAAAAAAAGAGACTCACAACGTAGACAATGTTAGGAATCATTAGAAGCATAACAAAAAGCTTACATCTTTCATTTAAAAAAAACAGTAGTTTCTAAAAATAAACCATAGAATATATAATTTAACCAAACACAACTTGGTTCTTTTTGAGTTAAAAATATGCAGGTTTTTCTTAATTAATAAAACTTAGATTTTAATTTATTTTTGTATTGTCGATGAGTTAACAGTTTAGTTCTAACCTTTTTTCAAACTATAGGTTCCAGTCCTAAAGTTAAAAACAATAGGACAAAATATAAGTTCATTGCATAATACATAGTATTCTTAAAGCATGATTGCGACTAATAAATCTAACTGTAGACTAATATTTCTTTTTTAAATATGTTGTGCCTGTTAAGAACTTTTTTAATATTTAACTGACAGAAACATAAAGACATTTATTAAGTTATAAAGCAAATCAAAGTTTGCTATTTTTGAAAGGAAAATGGATTAATTTTTGTACCGGTCGTCATTATGGTTTTGTTATTTGTAATACCTATTATAAGGTTTATTGTACTTCTTTACATTTGTTTATGTAAAAGGTATAATAAGCAATAGTTGGAAGTTGATACAAACCACTAAATTAGAAAAAAATGAAGATATAATTAATTATTAAAGAAGATGTAGTAGCTTTTTTGGGAAAAATTTATTGAAGATGGCATGATTAGGGGAAGTAGCCAAACGGCACTTGTGGTCCTTTGAGTATAAAGGCCTATCTATGATCAATAAACAACTAGATCCCATACATCATACATGGAGAGCTTTCCACTTTTCACTTGTAGAAATATATGATTTATCTACAAATTTTATATTTTAAAAATATGTTGACCTAGTTAAAATGCAGAACAAGAAGGTTATAACTAATGCAAACACTAACAAAAGATGACCAGAACACATGTTTTATAAGCATTCAAATACACGTTGTTGACAAGGGCTCCTTAGCTGGGCTCCCTGTACAGACTGATCTTACTGGGCTCACTTAACAGGCTCAACTATCATCTTTAATAAGTCACATACAAAAGGGGCGGGAAAAGGGAAGCCTTTCATGCCATCTTCCTTGCAGAGCCATTTAATGCCTGCAAGATAAGAGAGAGTATGGCTGCCGAAGAAGTACGAGGAAAGTACATGCCTCATTAATGACGGAGATCATCTCTCCGATAGAAAGGGGACACGTAGGGGAATGCTGCAAGGATCCCTCCTGTCCGACAAGGAACCGTTAGATCACCTTGTGATCTCCACCCGGTTGATAAGTGGCTTCTTATATATAAGTCATCCTCTTCTTACACCAAGGTATGCATTCAAGAACCTAAGCATTTACTCTCACCAAGGCATTAACTCCGAACATTCTCTAAGCCACATTGAATACTTGGAATCTAGGATTCACACAAAACATTCCGACGACACAAGCACGTCGGAATAACCTTTAGTCCCCGACAAGTTTACTTACTCTCACGCCGGAGCTTGGTCTCGGATCCCCCCCTCGGGGCCCTCCGTTACGAGGCTAACAGTGCTTTGATACAAATATGAGGGAGGGGACAGGAAGGAGAAGGATACAAATATGGAAGAGCCAGAAAAGGGGTTTTGTAGATATGATTAGAAGGTGGGAGGAATACAGTTCCACCCGGAGTGTCAAGGCCAGAGTGCTGGGACCCCCGGTTGTATGAAAGCCCCTATACTCATGCCCCACCTGGAGGAGCACGAGGTTCAGAGGCTCCCCCTCAACATTTTAGCAAAGATAGCGGGGTATAGTGTAACAACCCGCCTTTTGGGAAGTCAAAGTACAAGTCAAAGTCAAAGTCAATGGAAGAAAAGATTGCTAATTGCGATCTGTCACTCCTTGCTTAACTATTGATTGTACGTTAATGGCTTGTAATCGAATCTTTTTATTTAATCGCTTTAGTTGTATTATGTGGAGTATTTATTAATAATCGAGGTTTAATCGCATGTTTAATCGTTAATCAACTTATCGCTAATCGCATCGCAACTCGAATTATGTGTTCTAGATATTGTTTTACGTGTGTGTGCCATTATGTGTTACTTGTGCATGTTATGTTTATGTTGAGGTGTTTAATCGCAATCGCAATCGCAATCGCAATTCTATCGAAATCGCAAACGCTAAACGCAGGTTATTTATAGTGATTGTATGTTAGATATAGTAATTAGGTTATTTGTGTAACTAATGGTTAATACTATCGCATCGCTCACTCGAATCGCATCGCAACGCTCAACACGCGAAACAAAGCGACAAAACTCAACACGCTGGACGCTTGGATCGAGTGGCCAACCGATCGAGTGGCCATCCGATCGGACTGCCATCTGATCGGTGACTAATCCGACCCTTGAACACTTTCCTCTTTTGGAAACCCTATAAATACCCTTCTGTCACATCATTTGTGATGTGACGGCTCCTCACTCGACCAGCCGCACTCAAGCTCTCTTTTCTCTCGATTTCTCACGATTCTTGTAAGTTTTCAACTCAAATCTTGTACTTCTATGATCTACACGCACTTCTTCATCATTTTCACCTTTGAATCTTAACTTTTAACCGTGAAATCAGCAGATTTGAGGTGTTTTAGGGTGATGTCATCATAGAGTTCTTATGAACTTCAAGTTTTGGACTCATTCCACCAAGAACAACTCAGATCTTGTAACGCCCGTCTCAAATTATCATGAATATATTAATAAGATACACATTTTATATGCTGAAATGTGACTTTACAAAAACTTGTCATAATAACATTCTCATATGTTTACACCATTTCAAAAAGATATTTATAAACATTTACATAATTCACTTTTAGCAAAACAACTCTAGATTTGGCGCGGAAGATTCATTTAACGTGTGTTCGGTTCTTTCTCGTCGCTTGATCGACATCCGGGACTCCAAGGTAACCTACATTCCATAAACATGAAATGTTATTAGTCATATGCGTTTTAAAACTTGTTCAAATGGGTTCGTGAACAAAACTTAACAAAAATAATTGGGCTCTACCATAACTTACGGTAGCCACCGGGCAACACTGGTCTATCGTATTGCAGTATCAAACCAGCGTAACACTTTTAGTTGCTACAGTAAGTTACGGTAGCTGCTGTATGTTCACCATATTTTGTTGTTTTGACCCGTTCATGCATAAATCAAACAGAACAGGTTTGTATGCTCCCTAAACTCATGAAATTCATAATTTCAATATCTCCTATCCTATTAGGTTCAAGTCACGAGTTTCTTACGTATTTAAAACCCGCTTACACTCAAGTGCTTATTTTAACCCGTTAAGGGTACTTAAGCACTTTCAAGCTTAAAATTGTTTTCGATTGCTTCAAGCATTACATTACCACATTTCTTATCATATAATTTTCCACCACAACGGTACTTATGGTGGGCTTACTATGGTAACCTATACAAACCGAGTTTTACACCTCCACCCATTATTTTACGGCAAAGACTCAAATAGAGCCATTTGACTATCGTATTACATCTTTCAACTTTTATACTGGTCCTAAGTATTTATCAAATCGTGAAACTCGTTTCCAAACAACCTTTAAGGGTTGTTTGCTTAGTTTAACTTATAAGGGCGTTTTGGTCCATTTTGGTCCTTCATTAACGATGAGAGATTTTTGTAAACATGTTTGACCCATAAGCCCTCTTTTTAACTAAGATTTTGTTTGAAAGTCATTAGGCCTTTCAAACGTAATGACCACCGTTTGTAACCTTCGGTTTACCTATTAGAGTAACCAAAATTTATTTTAGACTCCAATTAACTCTCATTAAACCTTACGTTTAAATGAGAGTTATTCTATTATGCATACCTGGCTCGGATAATTGTATTAACCCATTTAAATACCTTGCCTCAATAGCCGCTAAGTAATAGCGATGTAAATATCCACTCGATAATTATTTCTGTAATCATACAACTCAACAAACCATTAGTCGATATTGTCAACGAGTGACCAAATTACAATTTTACCCTTATTGGTTATCATAATTTACCTTATATGGTAACCTTTAAAGGTACATGTTTCATTCGTCATAACATGATCGAATTACCGATTTAACTCATTTTTAACCATCAATACGGTTTCTTATCCTATTTGGATATCTTGTTCCGTATGACTACACGCCGGAACACCATATCTCAATTAGGCATTTGTCTTATTCGTAACCAATACAACAAAAGAATCATACTAAAATATATGACTAGTGTAAGCTATACTTACTTACTTTGCATCCATGCCACGCTTTTCTTTCCGTACTCGCTCCGTTTGACCCGCTTCATCCACAAGCTTCCACCTAGCTTGTTAGGCGTCAAACTATCATCATATTTCATAAGATGGTTAATTTAGTCATTGTTAATCATAACTAATCCATCTTACATATTTTTCTATCAAAATTATCATTCGATCTTATTAATGGTCGGTTTGACTACTAAAAGTCAAATGCCCATTTGTATATAAAATGCACATTCAAGTTCGACAACTAGTTTAAGCATTCCAAGAATTACCCGGTAGGCGTTATTTTTAGGCCCCCGTTTTAACTAAAGTTCTAACTAAGTCCATTGTGTTTTCAACACTTCAACTAGCTCAAGCGATTATCAAAACTAGCTCATTCATTCGTTTCGCAAGAACTAAGGGTCTCTCATATACGAGCGAAAACCCGTTTCATCCTATCACTAGCATTCATCCAAACATTTAATAAAATCAAGTTCTATCTATCAATTAGTAGATAAGATGATCTCATACACTTAGTTACATGAACATGACTACCAAATTTCATCATAACATTCAAAACCCATTTCAATCATGTATGAACAAGTACCCAAATCGCGTAATTTGTTTGAGTGCCTTGTTTCTATTATCTAAGATGATGATTTTTTAAACATAAACTTATCATCATCTTCACTATTATATCAAAACCCACTTCCTAGTTTACTTGTTAATCACATACAAGTAATATTACTTCAAGTTCTTCATAATTTCATCATATCTAACAAAATTAAACATGCATATACAATCAATTTCGACTTTGGGTCATAATCCAACCATCTATTTGCAAGTAACCTACTTGTCTCGAATTTCAACTTTAACAAATCTAGGTTTTGTAACATACCTTATGATCCCCACAACTTGGTGATCGTTTATTCGTGTTCATGCATTTGATTTGAGCTAGTTTTGCCCTTCAATTGGGTGAAATTGAGATGAGCTAGGGTTTGAGTTCCTGGCTCCTTCTTCTGATCGATTACACGCACACACACTTCTAGTGTGTATGTAGTGTTTGTTTTTATAAATTAAGTTACAAATCTTTCATTTTTAGCCCCTCTAGTTTGTAACCTTATAAGAAGGGTTATCACCCATGTTTTCTTCATTGTTTTACAACACTTAACTAACTAGGTTGATATTCCTAGTTACTTAGTGGGTCCCGGGAGTTATAACCCGTTTTATTTTAAGTCCCGTTAACTCGGGCTCTTATAAACTCAATTCCTTAAAACTTTGATTCGCTTGTATTTAATATTAGGATTTCTTATTTAAATCCAAATATTTACCGGGTTATTTTTACTACTAACGGTACTTTACCCGTCTTTTAGTATTAACGGAGTTTGATTACCAAACCCGTTTTCGGGGTGTTACAAGTCTACCCCCTTTAAAGAGGTTTCGTCCTCGAAACCTTTTCTTACATAATTCATTGCGTTTAAACTAAATGTATTTGATCCGAGAAATCTTTTAAACATTACTTATACTTTTAACCAATTGTTAGTATTACCAGAAAAGTATGGTAACATCTTTTTGGTTACTACTTGTCTACGTATCTCATACGACATAGTGCAACTTGAAATAACGTAATCTCGTTATTTCCACTAGTTTAGTTAACTTAGCGATATCCATCGCTTTCATATACTATCGAATTCTTTATGAATCTGTTACTTTAACCCGTTTAAAGGTCTTTAGTGAAATCTTTCACTTTTAGCAACAAATTCTTTTGTTTTCAAATTTATTTATTCGGTTCAATTATACTGAATCCACCGCTTACAAACCAACCAAATTTCTTGAATTGAATTGCTGACCTTAACCGGTCTCACTAACTAGACTTATTAGTCCAGTTACTTTTTACCGCTCGCTTGGTTATAATGTGATTCTATTTCACATTGCATTTCTTGACCGTGATCGTGTCACATCATGTTTAATTTATATCAACCTTTCATTTTCAAAAATATCACTTTTCAAATATATCGTCTTGCGCCTATCAGTGTCAAGACTTGTATCTTTCATGCTTACTATTTAAATTCCTATCAGAATTTATATTTGTAAAAATGTTATTTCTTACTAAAACCGAAGTTTTAGTTTTAGGATCTTCTCTTTAACTTTTGTCAATTATCCATACCAGGATATTGACAGTACATAATTTATTCTTTTACAGTCTTAGTTTTATGCGGGGATTCTCAATTGATTCCCTCGTTTTATCTAATTAACCCGTAGGTTTTATCACTTAGCCTTATGGGCTATTTTGATTAGACTTTCACCTCTTTAGGGCGAAGTCCTTAAGATTTCTTTCTAATCATGACCCGTGGGTCGTTTTAGTCTCGTAGACCTTTCATTTGTTTATAACCCTAAAGGTTATGTTGATCCCGTAGATCACTCCTTACCCATGTCATTCTTAAAATACATGTTTGGTGTCAAGGCACCCTATTTTTGTTCGAAGAATCTTTTGGTTTCAAGCTTAGGTTCCGTTAACCTAGATTGTAGTTTCGTGGCTACAATTGTTTTCTTTCGGACAATTTTCCGACTTTATAACTTCTCACATCAGTTATGCGTCAGTTCTTCTTATGCTTACTGTTATTTGATTTGCATATATTCTTATTTGGTTATGTCCCATTACCGGGCTCATTACTCTTTTGCATTTAACGCTACCTTTATCTGGCTAGCGCTTATTTGTGCTATCCGACATTATATTGTATTCAACCTGTTCGACCTCGAATAGTTGAACATATTTATTCAAAATTTCTATTTATATCATCTTGTCGTCTTTTAGTTATGACTCAAAACCCGAGTCTTTTAACTTTCCATCCGAGTTCCCGTTTCTCGGTCTACGCATGTGTTTAATTCTCACCCATTAACCGGGTGTTTAACCGAATTCGTTATTATCTCAACCCTCCCGGTATGCATTAAGACCTCGCTTCATTTTTATATTCCGACTTTGTCCTCAAGTTTGACGTTTTACAAAAACGGCCCGTTAAGAGGCATATTTGCAATTTCCGGGTTCGAGTGTAAGTACACCCCCTCCCAGTGCGTACCTTAATCGTTTTTACATGTTTCTTTGTCCCTTCTCTCGGGCTCATTATCCAAATATAATATGCTTCCGTCACTCGGCTGTGCGTTTACATTATGATCAAATATTTTGCTTATCTGATTCATTTGGGTACTTTTTAATTTGTTCCACTCACCCCGTCCTTACTACATCGGGTGTAAAAAGTTCATGGTATCCTGTGTTCACTACCTACTTGGCCAGAGTAGGCGATCAACACATGACATACATGACCCTTTTATAACTTTCACATCACGCCCCATGTAAGTAACACCTCTATTTATTTCTCTTGGAAATAATATCCTGGACAGGTATTATATTCAGGTTTTTCCAAATTTTCAATCTACATATGCAACTATCAGTTTCTACGTATTTGTTGCATATTTCTATTCATGCAATAATTTAAACGTGCACCTGGTAAATGCTTGCCCTAACGGGCTTTTTATGTCGTTAACCTTGTTCGCGATCGTCACGCGATTTAGGTCCTTGATGAGTATGCTCTGCTTGTCATACCTCGGACCGTTCTACCATCATATCCGCAATTTGTTAAACTCTCGCTATCTTCAGATGCGAGTGTCCTTCAATAAAAACCTTTACAAGAATTAGTAACATCAACTTCAATAATCAGCCGTATTATAATGCAAGGCTTTTCTACTATACGCGTCAACGCGCGCAATTTCGTCAACTATATTTATCATTTAATTAAGATAACGTGTATCACACGATAGCCCTATGTGTTGTTTACAACAATTTAGCATGCTAAACTATTAACATACATGTACTTACCGGGTTTGCGATCAAGCCTCGAACCGAACACTTTATTCTTTTAACCTTGAGCTCTGATTACCAACTTGTAACGCCCGTCTCAAATTATCATGAATTTATTAATAAGATACACATTTTATATGCTGAAATGTGACTTTACAAAAACTTGTCATAATAACATTCTCATATGTTTACAACATTTCAAAAAGATATTTATAAACATTTACATAATTCACTTTTAGCAAAACAACTCTAGATTTGGCGCGGAAGCTTCATTTAACGTGTGTTCGGTTCTTGCTCGTCGCTTGATCGACATCCGGGACTCCAAGGTAACCTACATTCCATAAACATGAAATGTTATTAGTCATATGCGTTTTAAAACTTGTTCAAATGGGTTCGCGAACAAAACTCAACAAAAATAATTGGGCTCTACCGTAACTTACGGTAGCCACCGTAAGTTACGGTAGCCACTGGGCAACACTGGTCTATCGTATTGCAGTATCAAACCAGTGTAACACTTTTAGTTGCTACCGTAAGTTACGGTAGCAACCGTAAGTTACGGTAGCTACCGTAACTTACGGTAGCTGCTATATGTTCACCATATTTTGTTGTTTTGACCTGTTCATGCATAAATCATACAGAACAGGTTTGTATGCTCCCTAAACTCATGAAATTCATAATTTCAATATCTCCTATCCTATTAGGTTCAAGTCACGAGTTTCTTACGTATTTAAAACCCGCTTACACTCAAGTGCTTATTTTGACCCGTTAAGGGTATTTAAGCACTTTCAAGCTTAAAATTGTTTTCGATTGCTTCAAGCATTACATTACCACATTTCTTATCATATAATTTTCCACCACAACTGTACTTATGGTGGACTTACTATGGTAACCTATACAAACCGAGTTTTACACCTCTACCCATTATTTTACGGCAAAGACTCAAATAGAGCCATTTGACTATCGTATTACATCTTTCAACTTTTATACTGGTCCTAAGTATTTATCAAATCGTGAAACTCGTTTCCAAACAACCTTTAAGGGTTGTTTGCTTAGTTTAACTTATAAGGGCGTTTTGGTCCATTTTGGTCCTTCATTAACGATGAGAGATTTTTGTAAACATGTTTGACCCATAAGCCCTCTTTTTAACTAAGATTTTGTTTGAAAGTCATTAGGCCTTTCAAACGTAATGACCACCATTTGTAACCTTCGGTTTACCTATTAGAGTAACCAAAATTTATTTTAGACTCCAATTAACTCTCATTAAACCTTACGTTTAAATGAGAGTTATTCTATTATGCATACCTGGCTCGGATAATTGTATTAACCCATTTAAATACCTTGCCTCAATAGCCGCTAAGTAATAGCGATGTAAATATCCACTCGATAATTATTTCTGTAATCATACAACTCAACAAACCATTAGTCGATATTGTCAACGAGTGACCAAATTACAATTTTACCCTTATTGGTTATCATAATTTACCTTATATGGTAACCTTTAAAGGTACATGTTTCATTCGTCATAACATGATCGAATTACCGATTTAACTCATTTTTAACCATCAATACGGTTTCTTATCCTATTTGGATATCTTGTTCCGTATGACTACACGCCGGAACACCATATCTCAATTAGGCATTTGTCTTATTCGTAACCAATACAACAAAAGAATCATACTAAAATATATGACTAGTGTAAGCTATACTTACTTACTTTGCATCCATGCCACGCTTTTCTTTCCGTACTCGCTCCGTTTGACCCGCTTCATCCACAAGCTTCCACCTAGCTTGTTAGGCGTCAAACTATCATCATATTTCATAAGATGGTTAATTTAGTCATTGTTAATCATAACTAATCCATCTTACATATTTTTCTATCAAAATTATCATTCGATCTTATTAATGGTCGGTTTGACTACTAAAAGTCAAACGCCCATTTGTATATAAAATGCACATTCAAGTTCGACAACTAGTTTAAGCATTCCAATAATTACCCGGTAGGCGTTATTTTTAGGCCCCCGTTTTAACTAAAGTTCTAACTAAGTCCATTGTGTTTTCAACACTTCAACTAGCTCAAGCGATTATCAAAACTAGCTCATTCATTCGTTTCGCAAGAACTAAGGGTCTCTCATATACGAGCGAAAACCCGTTTCATCCTATCACTAGCATTCATCCAAACATTTAATAGAATCAAGTTCTATCTATCAATTAGTAGATAACATGATCTCATACACTTAGTTACATGAACATGACTATCAAATTTCATCATAACATTCAAAACCCATTTCAATCATGTATGAACAAGTACCCAAATCGCGTAATTTGTTTGAGTGCCTTGTTTCTATTATCTAATATGATGATTTTTTAAACATAAACTTATCATCATCTTCACTATTATATCAAAACCCACTTCCTAGTTTACTTGTTAATCACATATAAGTGATATTACTTCAAGTTCTTCATAATTTCATCATATCTAACAAAATTAAACATGCATATACAACCAATTTCGACTTTGGGTCATAATCCAACCATCTATTTGCAAGTAACCTACTTGTCTCGAATTTCAACTTTAACAAATCTAGGTTTTGTAACATACCTTATGATCCCCACAACTTGGTGATCGTTTATTCGTGTTCATGCATTTGATTTGAGCTAGGTTTGCCCTTCAATTGGGTGAAATTGAGATGAGCTAGGGTTTGAGTTCCTGGCTCCTTCTTCTGATCGATTACACGCACACACACTTCTTGTGTGTGTAGTGTTTATTTTTATTTTTATAAATTAAGTTACAAATCTTTCATTTTTAGCCCCTCTAGTTTGTAACCTTATAAGAAGGGTTATCACCCATGTTTTCTTCATTGTTTTACAACACTTAACTAACTAGGTTGATATTCCTAGTTACTTAGTGGGTCCCGGGAGTTATAACCCGTTTTATTTTAAGTCCCGTTAACTCGGGCTCTTATAAACTCAATTCCTTAAAACTTTGATTCGCTTGTATTTAATATTAGGATTTCTTATTTAAATCCAAATATTTACCGGGTTATTTTTACTACTAACGGTACTTTACCCGTCTTTTAGTATTAACGGAGTTTGATTACCAAACCCGTTTTCGGGGTGTTACAGATCTGAAGGATTTCCACAAGATTAAACAAGGTTTTCGCATAGATCTACACATATTCATGGTTAAAAGGATTGAAAGATGGTTTTCCAACTTTCTTTCAACTCTTTTACACTCAGTGCACTAAAAACCGATAGAATCGGAGCTCGTTCCGACGTTCTACTCTATCTTAGTGATGTGTTGGTCCAAGATCTGAATTCTATCCAAGGGATAACTGATTTCGGGTTAAGCATGAACAACCGTCTCGAACAGTTAACTGATCGGACTAGGGTTATTCCTGTTCGGTCGGATCACTTGGGTCGAGATGGGGTTTCTGTTGATTAGCACGTTGTCAAACCGTCTCGAACAAACCGCAAACATTCAAAATAATCAAGTTCAAAATGATTGGATTCGTGGGACGGATTGTCGTCCGATCGGACTGCCATCCGATCGAACTGCAATTCGATCGAACTGCACTTGAACTTTCAACACTTCAATATTTTCAATTTTTCAAAGAACTATGGTTTCCAACGGATTGCTATCCGATCGGATTACCATCTGATCGAGTAACCATCCTGCTGAGAATTTGTTCTCACTAAGTGTCTTACCAATCGGATCGTTATCCGATCGAACTGCCGTTCGATCGATCGACCGGAAGGATAGAGATACTTCTCTATTTTCAAAATGCTACAACGAAATCTTCAAAGCCATTATACACAAACACATCCTTACCAACGAATGTCAATCCAATCGAATGGCCATCCAATCGGATGACCATCCGAACGGATTGACATCCGATCGAGTGACCATCCGATCGGATTGCCATCCGATCGGATTACCATTCGACACTTGGTCACTTTTCACCGTTTTACGCACCGCTCTTCGCTTATGCTATCGTTAACTGTTCAGGCTAATCACTCTAGCGCTCCCTTCAATCCATTTCCATCGCTGTGAGTATACTCGATCCCTTTTTGCTTTATGCACTTTTGGGTGTTACGTACGTTACTTATTCTAATCACATCAATCACACAATGCAAACACTATTTATACGCTGACCGTTATCGCATGTTACTTGTTACTCGATGAATGCTTGTATGTTATGTTAACACAATGATTGTTGCCTGACGCCTTTGCAACGATAGTACTTTTTGTTTGGGCTCAGCACTTCTCACATATCACCACTGTGTTGCGCATTCTACAACTCGCAGTCTAGTCTGTGCATATTTCATTGTCGATAACCTACTAGCTTCGCACTATACATGTTACATGCTGGTTATGCGTAAACGATTTCGAAGTCTACTATTACTATTAAACTTGTATGCTCACCTTTACACTATGTGTATTGACCTCTATTTTAACGTATGTGACGGGTGTTTGATTGCTTAGGATGCTTGCTTGCTATTTGATGGAATCGAGCTTAGGAGAGTCTAGAAACCAACAAAGACAATTTATTTTTATTTAAATCTGAGTTGTCGGAACATGTTATTCGTCTTTGAGATATCGCTGTCTGTAATAACTGATTTTGCTTAATAGGTTATGGTATGGGACATAATGTTAACTATTCGGTAAGGTAGTTGTTATGGAATTTCTCTTGGATAATCTGTTTCGCTCAGTGCCGCGCCCCGATGATTCCGCCATCGGTTGGGGTGTGACAGATTGGTATCAGAGCCATAACTATAGGGAATTAGGCAAGACTCGACCTAGTCCGGGTTGATGTCTTAGAAACGACCTAGTCTATAGTCTAAGTACCAACAGACTGACTTGTGCATACCCAGTATGGGTCTTTGTATGAGCTACTTGCTATCTCTCACTCGAACTCGCTGTACACTACACTCTTGCGCGAACATCGCATACCACATTTCTGCGCAAGATCAACCTTTTCTAAGGCTGAATACATGCACAAACGGATGATCTGGTTAAGATTAGGTGTGAAAACCGCAAAATCTCGACCAGATTACTCGTTCAAATTACTATTTTTGCTATAAAACAAGAGAAATTGCGTTGAATCAGGAGTGAAATCCGCACTTCGAAGCAAATTTTCCTCTCTATTTTATCAAAACAGGGATGTAGTCGTTAAGTCAGGGGTGAAACCCGAACTTTTGTGACACATTCCGCTCTATACTTCTGGTTTTACAAAACTCTCACCAAAGTCTCGACGGACTCCAACGACTTGGGTCACGCTGTAACTGGAAGGATGCGTGCCGGTCGCTCAAATTGAAGCGAGAGCACAGTCCCGTAGGCCAAAAGTATGTACCAAAAGTCCTTGTGAATAGTCGAATCACTTTGGGTAGTCAATGTCTATCTAGCCGAGACAATCACTCCTCGATTTTATGTGTTTCGATTCTGGAATTGCCGCCGCTGACTCTGTGAGTTATCGATTTTATGTGGATTTGTGTGATTTTATGTGTTCATGTGTTCGATTTTGGTGATTTACTCACTTTTTGCCGTTCACTTTTATCAACACGCACCACTCGCACTGCACATCTATCTCAAAACGCTAACAAATCGCTGGTCTATGCTCGTAATCACTACTCGCTAATCGTAATCACTATACTTAAACGTTATACGTGCTGTGAAAAATAGGTGAATACGTGCAACATATGTGTTTAGGATTAGTTTATGTGCTTATGTGCTTATGTGTCTATGTGCTTACGTGATTCTGTGATTTTGTGCCTACGTGAAATTTTGTGAATGACTGTGTTCCTGAGCTTTATGGTTAATCGCTAGACTAAACTAACGATAATCGAGACTGTGTTTGAGTCCTATGGTGATGTCTGTTGCAGACTATGTTGTCGTTTGGATCATTCCACTCACGAGCCGCTCGCCGAAACCATGATGACAAACGCATCGCCGCTCTCTTCTCTAAGCAAATGGCGAAAGTCATCCCCCAGATCGTCAGTGAATTGAACGAGAATGCAAGCAAGTCCTCGGAAGTGTCCAGGACTGATACTCCTAAGGCCGCTTTTAGCTTCAAGCAGTTCAAAGCCTGCGGACCGAAAGAGTTTACCGGCGAAGATGGTCCTACGACCATGTTTCAATGGTTTGATTCTATCGAAGTCACCTTGCGCCAGGATGGCTGTCCAGAAAACCTGCGCACCGTCAATGCTACCGGCGTCTTCCAATCCCACGCTCTTGATTGGTGGACAGCCGAGAGGAACAAACGAGGAAACGATGCAGCTTTCGGATTGTCTTGGGATGAGTTGAAGAACATAATGATGCAAGAGTTCTGTCCTCCCCATGAACTTCAAAAGCTTGAGGATGAATTCTGGCATGTAAAGCAGGATGGCGGAGATAATGCTGGTTTAACTGCTCACTTCAAGCAGTTGAGTATTATCTGCCCTGGTCAGGTTACTACCCCAGCTATCACAATCAAGAAGTATATCCGTGCTCTTCCGGATTGCGTTGCAGACATTGTTCAAGCTGCAAAGACGAAAACAATCGAGGAAACCTACCTGCTCGCTGCTGAGATCAACGATAAGCGAGTCAGGGCTGGTTATTTTGACAAAGCTGCTAAGAATCTGCATCAAGCTACCGCTGCTTCAACCGCGGAAACCACTGCCGCACCGCAATCTTCGAAGCTCTCACGCCGCAAAAGGAAGAACAACATCAGTTCCAACAACAAGAACTGTTCAGTTACTGCTTCCCCGCTCCAAACAGTACCTGCCCAACCGTAACCCCAACACCTCCAAGTAGCGACACCTGTGGTCAATGCACCGCCTGCTAAGCGTGCATACACTGGGCCACACCCGTTTTTCCCTACTTGCACTTATCATCACCCGGTGGGTCTCGCATGTCGATTCTGTGTTCATTGCAATATGTACGGCCACTTCACCGCAAACTGCCGTACAGGTCCACGTCAAGCTCCAGCTCCAGATCAAGGTCAAGCCCCTGCTCAACAAGCTCTACTTCCTGCTCCTCAAGGACATCAAGCAGCTCCTGCACCCGCAGCTCATGCACGAGCTTGCTTTGCGTGTGGTGATCCCAACCACTTTGCAAACATGTGCCCTAACAGGGTAGTGAAACAAGAGCCCCAGCAGCAGCCGCAACAACAACAACAACAGGCTTGCGGACGTGCCTTCAACATCAACGCTCGCCAGGCCCAAGCAGACAACAATGTGGTCAATGGTACGTTCCTTGTGAATGGTATATATGCTTCGTGTTTGTTTGATACTGGAGCAGATAACTGTTTTGTATCGTTTGAATTCGAAAAGCTCCTTAATCGTAAGCGCGCCCATCTCCCCTCGACATTCGATGTTGAAGTTGCCACCGGAAGAACTGTCGCCGTCAATTCTGTCCTACGTGATTGTACGCTTGAACTCAACAATCACGTCTTCCCTATCGACCTTATTCCGATGCAGCTCGGTAGTTTTGACATCATAGTAGGCATGGATTTTCTTCGCGAAAATCGTGCTGAAGTTGTTTGCTTCGAAAAGATGATTCGTTTCCCGCTCGCAAATGGTGATCAACTTTGTGTGTATGGCGAAACTACTTCGAAAGGAAAAGAAAGGAATACAGAGCTTTCTTGGCCAACATTGTAGTGGAGGAGAAGGAAAAGAAAGGAAACTCAGGAGTGAAAGATGTTCCCGTTGTTTGTGAATTCCCCAACGTTTTCCCCGATGATTTACCCAGATTACCTCCCGCTCGTGATATCGATTTCCGAATCGACCTCATTCCTGGAGCAAACCCTGTTGCTAAAGCGCCTTATCGTCTCGCTCCTTCTGAAATGCGCGAACTCTCGAGTCAGCTCTAGGTACTACTTGATAAAGGCTTTATTCGCCCTAGCACCTCTCCTTGGGGCGCACCTGTCCTTTTCGTCAAAAAGAAGGATGGATCGTTCCGGAAGTGCATCGACTTTAGGGAGTTGAATAAGCTGACAAACAAGAATCGCTATCCCTTGCCTCGAATTGATGATTTGTTTGATCAATTACAAGGTGCTACGTGTTTCTCGAAGATCAATCTATGCTCAGGCTATCACCAGTTACGCATTCAAGAGGATGATATACCCAAAACCGCATTTCGAACCCGCTACGATCACTATGAGTTTGTTGTTATGCCTTTTGGTTTGACTAATGCTCCCGCCGTTTTCATGGATTTAATGAATCGAGTGTGCAAACCCTTTCTTGATCGCTTCGTAATCGTGTTCATCGATGATATCCTGATCTATTCCAAGTCAAAAACCGAACACTCGCAACATCTACGTTTGGTTCTTGAGTTACTCCAGGAAAACCGTCTCTATGCCAAGTTCTCCAAGAGTGGATTTTGGCTGGAGGAGGTCCAATTCCTAGGTCACATTGTCAATAGTCAAGGAATTCATGTCGATCCCGCTAAGATCGAGGCCATTAAGAGTTGGGTTACACCCAAGAACCCGTCTGAAGTCCGTTCTTTTCTAGGACTGGCAGACTATTATCGCCGATTCATCGAAGGTTTCTCTAAGATCGCTGTGCCGCTTACTTCTCTTACGCATAAGGATAAACCTTTTGTTTGGGGAACCAAACAGGAGGAAGCCTTTCAAGCCCTCAAAGATATGCTATGCAATGCTCCCATGCTCTCACTGCCCGACGGAAACGACGATTTCGTAGTTTACTGTGATGCCTCGAACCTTGGTCTTGGTTGTGTTCTCATGCAATGAGACAAGGTTATCGCGTACGCTTCTCGGCAGCTCAAGATCCACGAGAAGAACTACACCACACACGACCTCGAGCTTGGCGTAGTTGTTTTTGCGTTAAAGATTTGGCGACACTACCTTTACGGTACCTAGTGTACGATCTTCACCGATCATAGGAGCCTATAGCATATCTTTGACAAGAAGGAACTGAATATTCATCAACGCCGGTGGGTAGAACTACTCAACGATTACCATGTGAGATTCGTTACCATCCTGGCAAAGCAAATGTCATTGCCGATGCTCTCAGTCGACGAAGCTATTTGCATAACGTTCGGAATTCCTAAGCCCAGCATAATCTCGAAGCTCTTATCCGTGACGCGCAACATGCCAGTTTTACCGAACGTACTTTGAAGAAGGAAAGGATTCTAAACGATGGCGCCCAACTCAAGAATAAATTAAATGGTATCTTTCATTATTTGGATCGAATTTGGATTCCCAAGAGTACGAATTTGCGACAACTTCTGATGGACGAAGCCCACAAATCTCGGTATTCTATTCATCCCGGTGCTGACAAGATGTACTAGGACATGCGCTACAAGTACTGGTGGCCGGGCAAGAAGAAAGATATCGCTATCTATGTTTCGAAATGCCTGACTTGTTCCAAAGTCAAGGCTGAGCATCAACGCCCCTCTGGCTTACTCGTACAACCCGAGATCCCGATGTGGAAATGGGAGAGTATAGCTATGGACTTTATAACGAAACTTCTGCGTACTCAATCAGGTCATGATAATATTTGGGTTGTCGTCGACCGTCTGACTAAATCAGCTCATTTCCTGCCGATACGAGAACACTTTAAGGTAGAAAAATTAGCTCGAATCTACACCGATGAAATTATTTGTCGACACGGGACGCCACGTGATATCATCTCTGAACGCAATGGTCGGTTTACCTCGTGTCTTTGGGAAATGTTTCAATCTGCTCTCGGTACTACTCTCAATCTAAGTACCGCTTTCCATCCCCAAGCCGACGGTCAGACTGAAAGAACGATTCGACCCTTGAAGACATGCTCCGCTCGCGTGTCCTAGATTTCGGTGGTAATTGGGACACGCACTTACCTTTGGTCGAATTCTTGTACAATAACAGTTGTCATTCTAGCATACAAATGGCACCATTTGAGGCATTATACGGAAGGAAATTTCGATCGCGTATTGTATGGCACGAGATCAGAGACGCGCAAATTACCGGTCCTGAGCTGTTACAAGAAACGACAGACAAAATCCTCCAAATTCGAGACAATCTATTGAAAGCTCGGAGCCGAAAAAAAAGTTACGCCGATAAACGCCGCAAGCCCCTTGAATTTGACGTTGGAGATCACGTACTCCTAAAGGTTTCACCTTGGAAGGGAGTGATCAGATTCGGCAAAAAAGAAAAGCTCGCGCCTCAATATGTTGGACCCTTTAAAATTCTGGAAAGGATTGGAAAAGTGGCCTACAGACTCGAACAGCTGAAGGAACTTAGTAATGTCCACCCGACTTTCCACGTTTCGAACCTCAGAAAGTGCTTGGCCGACCAGGAATTTTATGTCCCTCTCGAAGATTTACAAGTGGACGAAACATTACACTTCGTGGAAAAGCCTGTCGAGATCATAGGACAAGAAACCAAGGTACTCAGACGCTCACGCCTTCCCATTGTGAAGGTTCGCTGGGAAGGCAAACGTGGTGTTTGTGACTCCTACTTCTTAAATTTTGGGACGAAATTCCCTAAAGTAGGGGAGGCTGTAACAACCCGCCTTTTGTGAAGTCAAAGTACAATTCAAAATCAAAGTCAAAGGAAGAAAAGATTATTAATTGCGACCTGTCACTTCTTGCTTAACAATTGATTGTACGTTAATGGCTTGTAATCGAATCTTTTAATTTAATCGCTTTAGTTGTATTATGTGGAGTATTTATTAATAATCGAGGTTTAATCGCATGTTTAATCGTTAATCAACTTATCGCTAGTCGCATCGCTATCGCATCGCAACTCGAATTATGTGTTCTAGATATTGTTTTACATGTGTGTGCCATTATGTGTTACTTGTGCATGTTATGTTTATGTTGAGGTGTTTAATCGCAATCGCAATCTAATCACAAACGCTAAACGCAGGTTATTTATAGTGATTGTATGTTAGATATAGGAGTTAGGTTATTTGTGTAACTAATGGTTAATACTATCGCATCGCTCGCTCGAATCGCATCTCAACGCTCAACACGCGAAACGAAACGACAAAACTCAACACGCTGGACACCTGGATCGAGTGGCTAACCGATCGAGTGGCCATCCGATCGGATTGCCATCCGATCGGACTACCATCCGATCGGACTGCCATCCGATCGGTGACCAATCCGACCCTTGAACAATTTCCTCTTTTGGAAACCCTATAAATAGCCTCCTGTCTCATCATTTGTGATGTGACAGCTCCTCACTCAACCAGCCGCACTCAAGCTCTCTTTTCTCTCGACTTCTTGCGATTCTTGTAAGTTTTCAACTCAAATCATGTACTTCTGTGATCTGCACGCACTTCTTCATCATTTTAACCTTTGAATCTTAACTTTTAACCATCAAATAAGTGGATTTGAGGTGTTCTAGGTGATGTCATCATGGAGTTCTTATGAACTTCAAGTTTTGGCCTCATTCCACTAAGAACAACTCAGATCTGAAGGATTTCCACAAGATTAAACAATGTTTTCGCATAGATCTACACATATTCATGGTTAAAAGGATTGAAAGATGGTTTTCTAACTTCTTTCAACTCTTTTACACTAAGTGCACTCAAAATCGATAGAATCGGAGCTCGTTCCGACCTTCTACTCTATCTTAGTGATGTGTTGGTCTAAGATGTGAATTCTATCCAAGGGACAACTGATTTCGGGTTAAGCATGAACAACCGTCTCGAACAGTTAACTGATCGGACTAGGGTGATTCTTGTTCGATCGGATCACTTGGGTCGAGATGGGGTTTCTGTTGATTAGCACGTTGTCAAACCGTCTCGAACAAACCGCAAACATTCAAAATAATCAAGTTCAAAACGATTGGATTCGTGGGACGGATTGCCGTCCGATCGGACTGCCATCCGATCGAACTGCAATCCGATCGAACTGCACTTGAACTTTCAACACTTCAATATTTTCAATTTTTCAAAGAACAATGGTTTCCAATAGATTGCTATCAGATCGGATTGCCATCCGATCGAGTAACCATCCTGCTAAGAATTTGTTCTCACTAAGTGTCTTGCCAATCAGATCGCTCCGTTCGATCGATCGACCGGAAGGGTAGAGATACTTCTCTATTTTCAAAATGCTACAACGAAAACTTCAAAGTCATCATACACAAACACATCCTTACCAACGAATGTCAATCCAATCGAATGGCCATCCGATCGGATGACCATCCGAACGGATTGACATCCGATCGAGTGACCATCCGATCGGATTACCATTCGACACTTGGTCACTTTTCACCATTTTACGCACCGCTCTTCGCTTATGCTATCATTAACTGTTCAGGCTAATCACTCTAGCGCTCCCTTCAATCCATTTCCATCGCTGTGAGTATACGCGATCCCTTTTTGCTTTATACACTTTTGGGTGTTACATACGTTACTTATTCTAAATTACATCAATCACACAACGCAAACACTATTTATACGCTGACCGTTATCGCATGTTACTTGTTACTCGATGAATGCTTGTATGTTATGTTAACAAAGTGATTGTTGCCTGACGCCTTAGCAATGATAGTACTATTTATTTGGACTCAGCACATGTTGTGGACAGAGGTTGTTAAGGTTACTTCTCACATATCACAGTGATGATATGTGTTGCGCATTCTACAACTCACAGTCTAGTCTGTGCATATTTCATTGTCGATAACCTACTAGCTTCGTACTATACATGTTACATGTTGGTTATGCGTAAACGATTTCGAACTCTACTATTACTATTAGACTTGTATGCTCACCTTTACACTATGTGTATTGACCTCTATTTTAACGTATGTGACAGGTGTTTGATTGCTTAGGATGCTGGCTTGCTATTTGATGGAATCGAGCTTAGGAGAGTCTAGAAACCAACAAAGACAATTTATTTTTATTTAAATCTGAGTTGTCGGAACATGTTATTCGTCTTTGAGATATCGCTGTCTGTAATAACCGATTTTGCTTAATAGGTTATGGTATGGGACATAATGTTAACTATTCGGTAAGGTAGTTGTTATGGAATTTCTCTTGGACAATCTTTTTAGCTCAGTGCTGCGCCCCGATGATTCCGCCATCGGTTGGGGTGTGACATATAGGGTTGTACGAATACACGTAGTCGGGGGAAGTGGGGTAGAAGTGATATATCGACATTGTTTACTCATATTTGACGGAGACATAAGGGACAGACTGGAGGAAGACTACACACCCCTAGTAGGCTTTAACAATAGCGTCTCGCACCCTTTACGGAAAGTAAGGATCCCATTCATAATGGGAGTGGGCGACAGAGTAAGAACTATAGAGCTAGTATTCACTGTGGTTAGAGCACCCTTAAAGTATAATGACATATGGGGAGACCGGGAATTGGGGACCTTCAAGCACAAGCTTCAACCCTTCATGGAGCCTTGGTATTCCAAACCCCCAAAGGGCTTGCTTGGGTAAAGTCCTCCTACGAGGTAGTATCGTCAGTCTCAGAAAGAGGAGCTGCAAAGAAATCCCAGGAGGAATGGATAGAGTAATGGGTCCCGAATGAGAGATTCCCGGTGAAAGTTGTGCGAGTGGGTGCACATTTAAGCGACAAGTGTAAAAGTACCCTCAAGGAATTATTGCTCTTCAACATAGATTTCTTTGCATTTCAACATGGGGACATGTGTAGCATACCCCGAAGCTTGATTGAGAATCGGCTTAACACCCATAGTTGGGTAAGGCCTGTCAAACAAAAGAAGCGAAGTATGGGACTGGATAAAAGGAGAGCAGCATGTGAGGAAACTAGGAAACTCCTCAGGGCAAGCATTGTGAGGGAGGTCAGGCATCCTACATGGATCGTAAACCTAGCCATGGTAAGTAAAAAAGATGGCGGTGGAGAATATGTGTGGATTACAAGGACCTGAACAAGGCATGCCCGAAGTATTGTTACCGCCTTTCAGAGTTTGACGTGCAGGTGGACTCGATGTCTTAATACCCTTTAAAATGTTTCTTGGACGCATACAAAGGGTACCACCAAATACAGATGTCCCTAGAAGACGAGGAGAAGACGACATTTGTAACGGATGAGGGACCTTCTGTTACACCAAGATACCGTTCGGGCTCAAAAACGAGGGAGCAACCTACCAAAGGTATATGAACACGTTATTCAAGGACCAATTGGGGCGAAACCTGGAAGTCTACATGGACGACATCGTTATTAAGAGCCTCATGGAGGTTGCTATGCTAGAAGACGTGGTAGAAACCATCAGAACCATGCAGGAAGTCAACATGAAGTTGAATCCGGGGAAGTGCTATTTTGGGGTGGAAGAAGGAAGGTTCTTGGGGGTAGTGGTGACCAAAGGAGGGATAGAGCAAATCCAGAAAAAATGCAAGCGGTGGTGTAGATGAGATCCCCAAGGTCCCTCAAGGACATTCAACAGTTGAATGAAAGATTGATAGCACTCAATTGTTTCCTATCAAAAGTTGCTGACAAAACACTTCCTTTCATGAAAGTCCTGAAAGATTGCTTGCAAACAAGCAGGTTTCGTTAGAGTCCGGAGGCCAAGGCGACCTTCTAGGAAATGAAGAAGCTTGTGTGTAATTTACCTACTCTGCCCACCCTGTGCCTAGGGAAGACCTTTTGTTATACTTGTCAGAATCCAAGACAACAGTTAGTGTCGTCATGATGGTAGAGATACAGGGTAGACAAATACCGATATATTTCATCAGCTGGACACTCAATGGGCTGGAAGAGAGATATCTGCCCATGGAAAAACTGACATTGTCAATAGTCTTCGCATCGAGAAGACTCAGAAGATATTTCCAAGCACACAAGGTAGTCCTGCTCACAGACCAGCCCCTTCAAAAGGTATTGAGAAAAACAGAACTCTTTGGCCGACTCGCCAAATGTGCGGTAGAGCTGGGGGATTATGCCATCGAGTACAGGACGAGAACATCTGTAAAGGGACAAGTCTTGGCGGATTTCCTCGCAGAAGTCCCTGAAGAAGAAGAAAAATAGCTCCTTAAGTGGAGGGAACTGGAAGAACAACAGAAAAACAAGGATGAGAATGCAATATGGAAGCTATACACCAATGGGGCGTCCAGCGAAGAGGGTAACAGTGCAGGCATCACCCTCGTCAACCAAGAAGGGATCGAACTAACCTACACAATCAGGTTAGACTTTGAAAGCACCAATAATATAGCCAAATACGAATCCCTCCTAGTTGGGCTAAGACTGGCCTAGAAAATGAAGGCAAGAAACATCGAGGCTAACTTGGATTCGTAGCTGGTGGTTAAGAAATATAATGGGGAGTATGATGCCAAGGACGACACCATGGCCCAATATGTGGCTCAAGTGAAAGAACTCGCTAAAACCTTCACCACTTTCAAGCGGGAATACGTGCCTCGAGGAAGGAAAAGGGAGGCATATGCTCTGAGTAAGTTAGCCTCTATGGCCTTCGACCACCTGGCCAAGGAAGTGAAAGTAGAAGTCCTGACCTCACCTTCCATCTCAAGTTTCTGTTGAGACAACCAAGGAGTCCTGGATGAACCCCATCATTGAGTTCCTAGGGGAAGGAACTTTCCCTGAGGATGAAGCAATGGCCAGGAAGATAAGGGTAAAGGCTCTTCAATGGTTGCTATTGACTATTTCACAAAGTAGGTAGAGGCCAAGCCTCTAGCAAAGATCACATGCGAACAAATGAAGAGATTTGTCTTGAACAACATCATCTGCCGGTTCAGAATCCCTATGGAGTTAGTCAGTGACAATGGGGTCCAGTTTGTGGGAAAGCAATGGGTTAGTAGAAAGAGACAATCAGAGTCTTAACAAGGCGATGAAAGGAAGACTGGGAAGAAAGAAGAAGGGCTGGCTGGAAGAACTACCATTTGTCCTATGGGAATATGGAACAACTCCCAATACCTCCAACGGAGAGACACCTTTCAGCTTGACCCATGGGAACGAGGCAGTCATCCCTGTTGAGATTGGCTCCCCTATAGCCAGAATGAAGCTGAGGGAAGCAGAAAATGAGCATAACCTTAGAATAAATCTCAACTTGCTAGAGAAGAGATGGGAAATCACGGAAATAAGAGAAACGGGATACAAAAAGCAGATGGATAAGTATTACAATACTAGGATGAAGAAGCTAAACTTGGTTCTGGGGGACCAAGTCCCGAGGGACAATGAAGCCAGGCTACAAGAAAGCACCGGAAAGTTAGGGCCCAAGTGGGAGGGGCTGACGTGCGTGGGTGAGTGTATATTTTTAGTTATATTTTTAGCTCTTTTACTCGCCGATCAAGTTTTAAATTTATAAAACACGATATTCTACTATCACTTTACACACCCACTAGGGCAAGTATACCCATCGCGGACGTAGTATAGTGATGGCAAGATACCGAGGTTGTCCAAGAACACAAGAGCTTTTAATACCGGCTTATCGTCAACGTCTAATCGAACCAAACTTTTGAGAAAAGATTTTAAGCTAATGAAAAGATAAAACAGAAAATAAAAATAAAATAAAAATGATAGACAAGAAAGAATCACTTGGATCCAACTTATCTTTCATGTCCCCTTTTAATAATTTCCGCACTTTGGGCATTTTAAGAGATTATCTTAGTTATAGTAGTAGGCCCCTCTTTTGGAGGCGACGTTACCCTAACCTAGTGGTTTGAGTCAGTAAGGATACAATCCCACTAGGTCGGAATATTGAAAGATAATTAAGTAAGTTATTAATGCAAAATGTGGTGGATCCCCCTTACGAGGCGGCGATCACCCTCAACCTGTTGGTCTGAGTCAGTAGGGATACAGTCCTCGCGGGGATGGTTTAAAGTTTTAACAGTAGTTTATGAATAAGGGGTGCAAGCGATTTCTTACTCTCAGTCGGGCCAGTCATTCCCGGCCAATCCATGGAGTAGTACTAAACTTGCACCAGATTCTCGCAGGATCTATACACTGAACGAGACATAGAATTACCCAAACCACCCTTCTAACCTCCCTTTCGGGTTAATTAACATGCTTTATATAGACCGTAAATACATGAATATGTGAATAAACGACATATGAAGAATAGTTGAATAAATTCGCCTTCAATATAAAAATTAATTATTAAAGTCATTAATACATACACAATTAAAAGTAGCCAAAGTTTGGAAATCATAAAAGAAATACATAAAATATATGTCTTCACCAAGTGATGTAAGAATTTAGCCAAGCATGACCTTTGTTTGACAAAGATTCTTATGATCAATCTTGGATCCCGAGACTACGCACACACTCTAAAGATGGAAAAATGGATGATGGTGGTGGATGATGGTGTTGTAGTGGTGGTGAGTGGTGGCAAGTGAGAGAGAAGTGGTTTGCCAAGGGATGAGTTGAAGTGGAACCAAGCACTTCTATTTATAGCTGTCTTCAGAAGCTTCAGCACGGCCTGTGCCCGGCTGGCACGACCCCGTGCCCATCTCTCTCTATCTCTTCCTCATTAAATGCTTGTCAGATGTTGTACTAACACGGTCCCGTGTGTCAACGGCACGGCCCGTGGCCAAAGTACTTGCTGTACTATCACAGATTCTGAAAATCTTTGAGTTGACCACGCCCCGTGTTGGCTTAACACGACCTCGTGTTGACTGCCATTTTTGTCTTTTGCAGTTGTCTTTTTCTCCTGCCCAGTATCTGTCTTCGGACACGGCCCGTTTCTGGTGGACACGGCCCCGTGTCAGCCTTCTGTTCTTATTATTTTCAGGTTTGGATGTGAATTGGGGCTTGGCGAGCTGCGCCAATTCCTTCTTCTTTACATTTATGTTGGATTTTGCTGTATTTTTGCTCCATTTGCAAGTTTAAGCTCTTTTATCCCTGAAAATACAAAAGGAACGAAAACACGTGTTTTTTTTCCAACATTAGTACTAAAAAGGGTTGCTTTTACGTCGTATCTGACATAATTTATATGTTGTATTTTAACCACATCAGGGGCCCTACAGGGTCAAGTGGGCAAATGAAAAAGGAGCTTGCAAACTGGAAACACTCCAGGAAAAAGAGGTTCCGAGGACGTGGAACATGGTGCAACTTAGAAAGTACTACGTATGAAAGGCCACCCCAATGAGCGGGGATGAGAGAACAAGAAATGGGGTCTAAGTGCCCATTTTGCGAAACTAACAACAAGGAAATGAGTTCTCTCTTTTTGTTATGTATTTTAAACAAAGAACATTTACTGGAGTGTCACTCCAACTTATGGTAATGAATAATTGTTTTATAATTGTTCAAACATCTAAAGGCTATTAAAACACAGCACAATACCAAGGCAATACACCATGGCAGATGTGCCTAATGGTTCTGAACCTTATATATAAAAAAACAATACGTGTACACAGACACCATATATATAGTGAGGTTCATTGGAGAACGCTAAAAAAGGGGGGGTCCGAGGAACACTATTAAAAATTAAACTTAACATGTTAAAAATCAACTTTTTAACATTTTTTCGGTGCTTTTTTCTTATAAATACATGTAGAAACACTTTTATTAAAAAAAATTGAAACTAAAAGTGTTTCCCAATGAACCCTCCCCTATATATATATATGAGAGGGTTATCTTGAACGCTAATATTGTGAGAATCGTGAGAACGAATGAAAAAGCCAATCAAAACCATTTTTTTAATACAACTCTCATTGTAATTAAAATGCAACATTAAAAAAATAATTTACAAAATCAAATAATTCATTCCTTCTCTCAAAATCACACTTATTATATTTTTTTACAGATGTGTAAATTTTCTTTATTTACGAATTCACGTATTTTTATACGTGTAAATTAAATTTCTAATATTGTATTCGAATAATAATGATACGTATAAAAAATTGAATTTTAATTGTTTTTGACCAAGTTCTTGCTATTTTTTCATTCGTTCTCACGGTTCTCATACTATATATATATATATACATATATATATATAGAGGCCATTTATAGGAAAAAAAATCATATATTTGTTAAGAAACTAAGAAACCCAAATGAATGGAACTCCTTTTGCCAGGTGTTACACCTTTTTGCAGACGTGTTACGTGTAACAACAAGAGGCTGCCACGTGTTACGTAACATGTTTTACTTTTTCAGACAAAGATGAAAGCCGGGAAAAGGTGTTACATGTAACACGTGGTAGCCTCTGGTTGTTACACGTAACACAATCTTGAAAAAATGTGTAACACTTGGCAAAGTGATGTCCATTCATTTGGGGTTCTTAGTCTTTTTTAACTAGTATGGGTTTTATTTCTATCCATCCCCTATATATATACACACACACATATAGGGGGAGGTTCATTAAGAACAAAATTAAATTGAGAAAAAAAGAACAAATGGCACAATTCTAAAACATTATATAGTTTTTCTCTTATCCCATTTATTATTATCTTTGACTAATTAATTAATTAATTATAAAAACTATCATCCTCCACACTAAATTTTTTTGCCTTCACACATCAAAATTTATCCTACACATTTTGAAATTTATCCTACACATATTGAACGTAACACAATCTTGAAAAAATGTGTAACACTTGGCAAAGTGATGTCCATTCATTTGGGGTTCTTAGTCTTTTTTAACTAGTATGGGTTTTATTTCTATCCATCCCCTATATATATACACACACACATATAGGGGGAGGTTCATTAAGAACAAAATTAAATTGAGAAAAAAAGAACAAATGGCACAATTCTAAAACATTATATAGTTTTTCTCTTATCCCATTTATTATTATCTTTGACTAATTAATTAATTAATTATAAAAACTATCATCCTCCACACTAAATTTTTTTGCCTTCACACATCAAAATTTATCCTACACATTTTGAAATTTATCCTACACATATTGAAATTTATCCTAAACAGCTCGTAATTCATCCTACATACCTCATAAACTATCCTACACTTTAAATTATTTTTTTTTAAATTACATTTTTTAAAAACAAGTTATAAATTTAATGTAGTTACCTATTAAAAATAAAGACCATCAATTAATGATCCATCTAAGTTTACCAAATATTAAATACAAAAATTAAATAAAGTTAAATAAAACAATCTTACTGATTGAAATTTCATCTTTTTTATTCTTACAAAAATTTTCTTCTCATTTGAATATATATATATATATATAGGGAGAAGATCATGCGAGAACCACCTCTTATTGCGAGAACCGCGAGAACCAATGTGAACACAACCAAAAATGCCTAAAAATAGCTAAAAATCACACAAATTTTTTTTTTGATTTTTTTAATATTTTTTATGTTAAAATCGCTACTTTTCGAAGCAAAAAAAAATTTTTTTAAATTTTTTTCGAAAAGTAGCGATTTTAACATAAAAAATATTAAAAAAATCAAAAAAAAATTTTAGATTTTTTTTTAGATTTTTTTAGATTTTTTGGGGGTTTAGTTTTTAGCATTTTAGCTTGGGGGGTGGGGGGTTTAGGTTTTTGGGGGGTGGGGGAGGGGGGTTTAGGTTTTTTTTGGGGGGGGGGGGGTTAGTTTTTTTTAGGTTTTTTTGGTGTTTTAGTTTTTAGCATTTAGCTTGGGGGGGGGGGGGGGGGGGTTAGCTTTTTTTTTTTGGGGGGGGGGGGGTTAGTTTTTTTAGGTTTTTTTGGTGTTTTAGTTTTTAGCATTTAGCTTGGGGGGGGGGGGGTTAGCTTTTTTTTTTTTTGGGGGGGGGGGTAGGGGTTAGGTTTTTTTAGCTATTTTAGGTTGTGTTCACATTGGTTCTCATGGTTCTCACAATAAATGGAGTTCTCGCATGAGCCCCTCTATATATATATATATATATATATATATATATATAAGTTGGGTCACTATTTTTCCTGCATTAGTTGGGTCACTATATTTTGCACAAACATAGATGAAAATGTTATAAACACATCTGGAAAAAAAAACTTGTCTAGTTTGTAGTTACGCTCAATGTAAATTTTATTTACGCCTGATGTAAATCTTCTTTATGGAGATGTAAATTTTTTACATCCGATGTAAATTTTTGCATGCACCTTTTTTAAATTTTTATTTTTTTTTGCTGCAACAAGTGTTTTTTTAAAGATTTTTGAGAAATTTTTTTTTGGAAGACTAGTTTTTATGGCTTTCACAACTCAAGTTGGTTCTCATTTTACACTTTCCACGTATATATGTCGGGTGGGGTTCTAAAGTGAACACTAGTGTATTTGTGAACTGAGTGAACAAATTCTGGCCATCGATTTACATCATCAAATCGTAAAATACTCTAGTGTATAGACTAGTGTACTTTCATCATCAAATCCTCGCCATTGATTTACAATTATGTATTGATAATCGAGGACTTAGATTAGTTCACTAGTATTCACAATCAAGGGGGTTGTTCATAAATGAATCTAACCCATTGGATCCACTATTGTAATGAGCGATTACACTTGTAACCTTCCCCACTACAACAATGTGTCTAAGTAATTATAATTGTTTGTTTGAATTTACATATATTCTATTAAGCATGAACGTCCTTAAACAGATGTATATACTTCTATCCCAGAACTCACACAACAATGCGTCTAGTCAATCGTATGTTTTAGTCCATGGTGTTTTGTCTATGTTCATACAATGGTGTTCTAATTATATTGTGATTTAAGGCGTGATGTTTTAAACATCTGGAAACATTGTATTGTGATTCAAGTTAGGATGTTTTAACATATGAACTTTGGAAACATTGTATTGTGATTCAATTCATGGTTTTTAACATTTGGAATGAGTGTATTGCTATTCAAGACATGGTGTTTTAATATCTGGAATAGCAATACAATCATCCCCGGATGGTGTTAAACACCATGACTTGAATAACAATACAATCGTTCCAGATGCAAAAACAACATGACTGTATTACGGTTCAAGTTATGGTGTTTTTGAATTTGTATGATGTTTTATACCTGTAAAATAACAAAAATGTTAAAACACCATGATCAATTATTGATATGTAAAAAAAGTTATCTCTTAAAATAACTCCTAAAGCGGTGACAATCTATTTTGTAATTAATTTGGTTTTTATAGTTAATTACCTTATTACTCTTAATCCATAAAATAAAATAATGTCACGTGTCGTCTCCATAATATTTCTCACACTTCTCACAAATTTCACCCTTTTGACAGGAACTTAAACCTATATATGTATATATATATATATATATATATATATATATATGTATGAATATATATAGACTTACATACACGTATATATGTGTGTATATGAAACAAAAAACAACTAATATCTTGTAAGAATCTTAAAATGTAACATGTCATGTGCATGGGGCTTCTTCAGTTCCCTGACAGTCTGTGCAATCAAAGAGGAAGAGGTCGGTTGGGAACATATCACTGTATATGCATATAGAGCATGTATGACTGTGTATAACATTTTTATTTAATTCACTAATGAAATAATATCAAAATTTACATCTTTATTTTTACAAAAATATATATAAATATATAGTAGTTATATACAGAAATACATACATATGAACCAGTGGTTTCATGCATGCAATGCACTACCATCCATTTTTTCATCAGTAAATCTAACAACCTATTATATATTTAAGAAATGATTTGAACAAATGCTCGTAAAATATAAAAGTACAGTTAAGCTTTCGATGTTTAAAGGAACTATTTTGTGATTATGCAAGAAAAAATATTTAGTGAAGACGTACGAAAGCAGTTTGGTGGTAGGAGAGAACCAGGGCCGGCTCAATCATTTTAGTGGCCTAAGGCGAACTAAAAACAATTTGAGAAAAACCCACCTCCTTTATCCGGGCTTGGGACCGGCAAAATAAACTATAAGGTTTATTGTTGGCGGAGTTAATTTTTTTTTTTTTTTTTGTATTCTTATATATTTTTTGTATGTGTAAAGATATGTTTAGATTAAGTTTACTTTTCTAGCTTTAACAGATGCAAACTTTTTAATAAAATTTTCATAATCAGTTATTTCTAACAAATCGTTTTCAATTGACAAAGTAGCTAATCCATTCAATCTTTCTTGTGACATTGTAGATCTTAAATAATTTTTTAACAATTTTAATTTAGAAAAACTTCTTTCGGCCGACGCAACAGTTACCGGAATAGTTAACATAATTCTATAAGCAATATAAGCATTTCGAAAAGATTTAAAATCTTTAATATAGTTTAATATGTTTATAAGGGTGTCACATTCTACATGTATCATATGTCTTAGAACTTGTAATTCTTCAAATAAATCTAAGCCATCAATATCTATACTAGTATCATGTTTTAAAGAACTTTCAATATTATTGTTTTAAAGTATTATCATCTATTAATTTCAGCTTTTTTATACTAAACAGAAAACCAAAAATACTTTCAAACATTTTAAATTGATCAAATCTAGTCTTGATTGAAGAAATAGCTTGATCTACTATATATAAAAAGTAATCATTTTTAAATAATTCGATAGGAGTTTTAGTAGTTTCATTAGCAACATTTTCATCAAATCGTCTATTTCTATGGATGATACGTTTTTCACGAAACATAGGTTCTACATCCATCTCTAAAGCGATTTCTTTTGCATCAATAATAGCATTTTCGAATCCATTTTCTCTATAATTTTTAAAATAACACAAAAGGCCATCTAATTTTTTTATAGCACTATCAATTCACATATCTTTTTCCTGTAAGCTCTTGCTAACATGATTAATAGTACACAAAATTTCATACCAAATAACTATTCCTAATAAAAATTCAAACTTATTGAATTCAAAATCTGCCAAGGATTTAGCCTCACTTAGAACTTTTGCATCATCATCACTATATAATTTCATAAGTGCCTTTTTAATTTGTGGTGCTTGACATCTAATTGACTTAACACTTTCTAATCTACTTTCCCAACGTGTTTGTGATTAAGGTTTTAGAGTTAATTTTGGTAAACAATCTTGTAGTATTCTCCACCTTTTGATTGATGAAGCAAAAATTGCATAAGTACATTGTATAATTCCAAAAAAAATTCACGAGCTTTTGTACACGAATTAGCCATATTACAAAGAACTAAATTTAAACTATGACAATCACATGGTATATAAAAGGCTCTAGGATTAATATCTAATAATCTTTTTTGAACACATTGATGCTTTTCTTTCATATTTGAACCATTGTCATAGCCTTGTCCTCTAATAATATTTATGTCAAGTCCAATATTACTAATTTCTTCAACCATAGCATCAAATAGACCTTTACCGGTTTTATCATCTACTATTATAAATTCAAAAAATATTCTTTAACTTCAATCGGTGTTGATGAGATATCTAAGCATCGTAAAATAATTGACATTTGTTCTTTATGACTAGTATCAGGTGCAAAATCATCAACATTTAAAGGTTCATCAACATTTACAGTTTCATCAACATTTACAGTTTCATCAACATCAACATGTATAGACTCTTCAACATTTATAGCTTTTACGAATTTGAGCAAAGAACCCTTTGATGATTCTATTTCAGCTTCTTGTTTTTGTTTCATTTGCCTTTTAGAATGGCCAGATTCATGTTTACGATATCTATTAGACATTATAAATCTATCACAGATTCACAGAACTCACTAACAAACAGATTTTAACTAGGGTTAAGCGCTTCAAAAACTAGCAAATATATCACAAACTTCAATTAGGCAACTAAGAAATTATGGCTAATGTCACAGAGTTCAATTGGGCAATTAGCAATTGGAGAAAAAAGTGATTATTGTACCTTAATTTTGAATCGAAACCTTCAATTTCGATTGCAATTCTTTCAGCCACAGCCACTGCCCTTTCAATCTCATAAGTTGTCACCAATGTTTGATTCAGATTTCAGCCAAAGCCACAGCCACAACCACTGATTGACTAAAAGAGGATTATAAGGTTAACAATTTTTGAATTTTTATTCAGATTTCATCTGATTATAAGGTTAAAAGATGATTACTGTTGAAGAAGATGATGATTGATGTAGGCATTATAGCGAGTAGCGACTGTTTCTCTTCCCAATTGCCCTGCCGTTGCCGCCCTAACCTACGATGTTTCTCTTCCTAGTATACGACTGTTTCTCTTCCCAGTTTAGACAACAACCTTTTTGTTCATAACCTATTATCTCATTCTATGACAAGGCCCATACCCATATAATATATAAATTTTTTTTTTAAATCTTGAGGCCGGCCCTATAGATTTGGTGGCCCAAGGCCCAAGCCTCAAAATACTTGGGCTTGGGCCGGCCCTGGAGACAACTAAGAAATATTTCCCGGAGAAGCACAATATAAAGCGTGAAGGTCTAGTCTCGTCTTTTGGCTACGGTTCATTTGGTTTGCTCCTCTTGTAAAGCCCTTAAATCGGCCACTCTATAGCCGGGTCATATCAAAGTTTACTGTTTAAAAATAAAAGTTTTTTCAAAATACGCAATAGAAATTTCGACTAAAAGAATACAAAGTTATTTTAAAAAAAACTACATTTGTTTAGAAGTATCAAACGCAACGAATGCCTTCCCACCTCTATCATGAGTTATTCCTTCCGCTAGTCAAGAGCAACACTGACTCGAGTTACACACGTGTAAAACAATCTAGCATACATGAAAAAGTCAACAACACTGAGTGAATTCAACTAGTTTAGGTTGAAACATTTAAATCAAACATCAAGAATAACCATTTTTAACACTTAAATTCGCTTTTATATAAATACTTCATTGACCACATCATACCCTTTCATAACCAACCATTCAAGAATCCACCACTGACGGCTAACACATACAATTGTAGCTAACACGTGCATCACATCATATAAAGGGCTAACACAAAATCTCGCACATCTTCATAACATCATTTACATCCTATACTTTAAGAATATGCATATATCACAGGTGATCGTTACCACTCCATTCCAGTTTTGCTATATATACTAATTCCGTTATGCCAAATAGGCTAACTCATTCCAGTTGTACCGAATAGGCTAAAATATTCAAGTTGTGCCGAATAGGCTTAACTAAATCTAGTTGTGCTGAATAGACTAATTTATTTCAGTTGGCCGAATCATGGTTACAAAAGTCGCTAGGCACCCCTTAGTCGGTCGACCGAGGAGTTGAGAGTACTCGGCCTAGACGGAGAGTACTCGGACATGTTAAATTATAAAGAAATTAGTTTTTAGAAATTAAATATATGTTAAATAACATAAATTTACTAATATTTATAACAAAATACGTGAAAATGGTATTTATTCTTTAATATGATAAACATAGAAATCGTGTTTCTGTTTTTTAAAGTCAAACTCGGCCCGAGTTGACCTACTAAATCCGATTCTGACCAAGGTTGATCGTGTTTGATCGATTTCAAGTAATTAGGTGGAGTTGAAGAAAGTCGCCTCAACATGCTAACTTGTAACACTTACTCAGGGAGTACTCGACCTTAGAGTCCTTGTTTTACAACCATGGGTCGAATAGACTACTACATCAGTAAATGTACAAAGGTTATTTCATAAACATCACATTATCGTGTGTTAACCACACGGCTCTTCTAAACTTCATTTAACCCGCCTCTTTTCTCTCTAAGAACGTAGATAAGTCCTCATGCATTTGTTATCATTAACATATTGTACTTCTAAATATCTATCTCATGATTTGACTACACTCAGGTAATCACACAACCCGTCTACACACCTCAACTAATCACACGACTCCCTGTATAACCTTGACTCATTGGAAAGCGTTTAGTAAAAAACACATTTGTAAAATTCGTCATTTAATGCGTACACATGTAAATGTACGTAAAAATATATAATTACGCATGTATGGTAGCACCAAAGACATCAAAGAAAGGGGGTTAGAACTCACCGGTTGCGAAGCTTTCATTCCATAAGCAAACCGTCTGGCGAATACGTTCCAAAACGCGAACATGTCAACGCACAAACCAGTCCGATCTATCCTTGTATCTCAAAATCACTAATCCACTTACTTAGGACCAGCGAGCTACAAGCTCATGTTTAAACTGTACACCTGACGCGTCCATTCGCATACAAACACCTTTAATTTAACGTCACTGAAAAACGTTCCCGAAAGACGTCACCAACTATTTTACCACATCCCAAAATAGTCCCCAAAAATGAATATAAAGTTCTATGGGGTCATACCTTTGCGTACATGTTGTCCTTGGCGCGTCTGTTCAGAGCTCCTGTAACAAAATGCGAACAAAATCTTCTTTCGCCCATAACTTGACTATACGATGATACGAACTCCTTTTGAGTGAACCACATACCTAAGTGTTTGTACCAACATGCCGGATCTTTAGAAATGATCATCCTCAGCCGCCGATGCCACCGCTGCTGCTGCCAGATCACAAATCTCACTCTCCGTACGTTCGGTTTTGCGCGTCAATATTTGAGTAGACTAAAACCGACCCAAACGAACTCGATTTAGGTGAATTATATGTCCATGCATTCGTATCAACGAACCACATCATCTCCACCAGTCGGCGTCGCTGGAAACAGCCGCGACCATCGACGAAAAGTGAAACAGTCCGTCTATCTTCCAGATTTCCGCTTATGTTTTCGTGCAACTCGTAACTCTATCAAACGAACTCGGTTTTAGGCCTATCATGTATCAAAACGACCGTGTCACCGAGAAAATTTCATCTGTACTAGTGCTTCTTTCAGATGTCGCTTCCTCAGCCGCCGATGACCTAAAATGCGAGTTGAAATTTCGTCGGAGTTCTTGTTTGTATTCGTTTCTTTCACCTAACACTTCCAATCCTCCATCCATCAATCTCCAACTAAAATAACAAAAAATCCTATCATCAAAATCATCTCCCAATGATCACCCAAGCAATCTAAAACCATAACATGGGAATAAGCGTAACAAGAATTACTCGAATTGTGAATTTGAGAGTCCTACGCCATCGATCTAGCTCGATTGACTCCTCCTCTCTTTTTCCTCACTTTCATGGCCGCAAGAATTCCATGGATCTCAAATAGGCAATCTAGGGTTTGTTTTAGTGTTTTAAAACATATTTTTGACAATTTGGCCCTCCTAGTTCCAATTCCGACTCCTTGTTCCCAAAGTTTCACTAATAAACATTCGTGTTATTATAAACGAGTCCCTCCAAGTCCATTAAATCAAAATCCATCGCATTAAAAAAATCTTATATCACCTTGCGAATTAAATCCTCTCGTAACAATACGTTAAAATACTTTAATGGTAAAAATTGGGATGTTACACCTCTGATGTTAGTTGTTGACTGTTAGATGAGAGACACCCTTGGGTGAGTTGCTCTAAAAAGTACATAATTCGAACATACACAAATTTAAGATTAAGAATACAATACAAAAAATGTAGATAAGTTTAAACAAAAAATTTTTACCCATTCTACGATGCCAAGCTCAGTCCAGCTTACATATATTCCATGCTAACTTCTTACTCGGATTGAGTCGCACCCATGTGTTCATTAGCATGCGAATCATCATGCTAGTAAAGCTTCCCCCTTCCCTCGAAGACGTGTGTTGGATTAGTGAGTTCTACTGATGTTGCTACACTTGTTGCTACCTCATCTAAAACCACGTCCCATTGTCTTTGAAAAAACTTAATGTTGATACATCTCGGGTGACGAAGGCTTGATAGATAGTTGTAGATTGATTTGGTAGGTTTTGTATAGTTGTATTTTTGTAAAAGCCAAAGGGCTTCTGCACTTTGCCCACCAATGTAGTTAGCCAGTAGGTGCGGTTAGTACAACTACGCCACATCATAACTGGCATAGGTGAGCTAGGTGGTGAACTTAGTCAACTGATTATAAGTATGTGTGTGAGTCATTTTTTTTTTGTTTTTGATAGGTTTCTATTAAAAGTGTTTAGAGAGCAGGTTTCTGTAATCATTCTATAAACACGTTATGTGATCAATAAAAGGAAAGTTTATTTACGTGATTGTGTTGATCCGTTCTACACGTGTGTATTGGAATTCACATTTTATACGTGTATGTGATTCAGAGTTATTTGAACCTTGTGAGGTGTATAGGGGCCAACACTTACAAGTCAACATCTCACCTTAGGTGAACTTGGTCAAATTGGTCAAGTATGGTGAAATTAGAACACCTTTAAGCCACAACAAAATCATACCAAGTTACATAACCAAATCTATCAAGTTAAAATCAAGTTACACACATATATGTGATCAAAACAAGATCAAACCATATTAAATTCACATTAGAACACCTTCAAGCCAATACCAAATTATATCCCAAATTAAATCAAGTTACAGATACACGTTATCAAAGTTGTATAAAATCATATCATAATCCTAACAAAATAAACCCCACAAGATTATCTAAGACGGTTGAATAAAATTTTAAAGACACTCGTTCCGCAAGGTTTTGGGAAATAACGGTCAACTGATAGTGGTGGCACTGTTTATTGGCATCGAGAAGACGCTGGAATGGGAGAGGGAGGCAGTTGAACATAAAGAGTCAAATGAGAGAGTGTTAGTGAGAAGACGTCAAAGTGTGGTAGAGTGAGAGGGGATAGAAGAAAGAGAAAACCGAAGACGAATGAAAAAGTTACTTGGGAATCATGGACAACTTAAGTCAATTTACAATAATGTTTTAAGGTTTAATCAAGCTTGGAAGAAATTTGAGAAAAAAAAAACGAATAAATCGAGAGAGGTGCCACCGTTTTATAAGAATTTCAAATACTAGAGGATCTCAAATGACAAATACGTTAATAACCTAAAATATATCATGGGTGAAAAATATGTTGGTAATAGTCAAGTCCAGTAATGTTTGGTTAATAGGCCTTTTCATGTGTAAGTGGGTTGTTTTATGTTACACATAGTCATATTAGGTTATAACTAGTCATTTCGGTGCGAATGATATGTGTATGATGATTAATATACTAATGGGCATTTTATAGGTTTTATCATGTGTAACTAAGTTGTTCGAAGCTAAGCTGATGTGAGCGAGGGTGTGTATATTTTTACTATATTTTTAAGTGCTTTTTACTCTTTTTATCAAGCTTTAAATTTATAAAACACGATATAACACTATCACTCTCTACAACACGTTAGGGCAAGTGCACCCATCGTTGGTGTAGTATAGTGATGGTAATATACCAAGGTCGTCTAAGGACACAAGAGCTATTAATACCGGAATATCATCAACGCCTAATCTAACCAAATTTTTGAGAAAAGGTTTATAAAGGTAAAATAAAGAAAGAAACTAAATCAATAAAAGAAACAAACAGACAAGATAGAATCATTTGGTTTCGACTCATCTTTTATATATCCTTTGATGATTTCCGCACTCTGGGTTTATTTAAGAGATTATCTTAGTTATAGTGTCATGTCCCTCTTTTGGAGGCAACGTTACCCTCGGCCATATTGGTCTGAGTCAGCAGGGATACAGTCCCGTAAGGCTGGAATATTGGAAGATAATTAAGTAAGTTATTAATGCAAAATGTGGCATGTCCCTCTTTTGGAGGCAACGCTACCATCGGCCATATTGGTCTGAGTCAGCAGGGATACAGTCCCGCAAGGCCGGTTTAAACATTTAATAGTAATATGTTTATAAGGGATTCAAGTCGTTCTTCCTTCCCCTGATTTGATGCTATCTGCCTCAAAGGAAGTCCTAGTAAGCTTGAATCAAGTCCTCGCATGATCTATACACTGAATGAGGCAATAACTTTACCCAAACCACTCTTCTAACCCCCTCCCTGGCAGTTAACGCACTTTATATAGACCGTAAAGACACGAATGAGTGAATCAACAAAACATGAAGAGATGATAGAATAAAGTTCACTTTCAATTTAAAAAAACTAGATATTACAGTCATTAAAACAAACCGAATTAAAAAGTTAACCAAAGGTTGGAATCAAAAGTAATACATTGTCTGTTCATAAAGCTCGCGACTCGTAGCTCGGCTAGTAGCGAGCTCGAAAGAAGCTCGAGAAAAACTAGCTAAAAAACTCAATTTGAGATGACGTGAACCAAGCTGGCTCATTTTGTAACCAAGCCCAGCTCGAGCTAAGCTCGGCTCGTTGGCTCGTTCTTAGGCTCGTTAAACTCCAACGTAAAGCTCAAGCCAAGTTTAACCGCCTGAATTAATTTCGAGCTTCAGCTCGACCACACCCTGGCTCAACTCGACTCGACTCGTGATATTGGATTCCGAGACTACTATACACTCTAATGATTGTGGTAGATGATGGTATTATTGTGGTGGAGTGTTGGCAGGTGTCAGAGAAATGGTTTGCCAAGGGATGTATTGCAATTGAACCAAACACCCCTATTTATATTGGAAATAAACAGTTTACATGGCCCAGTGCCCGGTGGGCACGGCCCCGTGCCCCCTTTTTCTCTGTCGCCATTTAATGAGATGTGCTAGTCCGTATGCTTGCACGGCCCCGTGTGTCAACGGTACAGCCCCATGGCCATTGTACTTACTGTACTATCCAAGATTTGCATATCTAGGCGTTGACCACGGCCCGTGTCTCTTGTTTGCTTATGTTTGTCTTCTTCTTTCTGGAATCTTGAGTGAGTCACGACTCCATGCCTTGGTGGCATAGCCCCGTTCTTGTCTTCTGATTTGTTGTTTTTGGTCTTGGGGCGAAGCTCGAAGGTCGGTATGATGTATCAACTTTCCTTCTTTTGTATTTATGCTGGTTTTTGCTATTAATTTGTTTCTTTTGTACATTTAAGCTCTTTTAATCCTGAAAATCAAAAGTATACAAAGAAATGCACTTTTTCCAACATTAGTACTAAAAATGGTTTATTTTTGGTGAAGCACTAATCATTTAACAACTGTCGATAGTATTAAATGATGTGAATAAGGAGAATACAAGGGGAACGGTGCGTAAACATGACGGAAATGAGATTGCATATTCTATTTGTTAGGATAATAAAGTAAATAAGAGTTAAAGAATATGAATAGTTTATATAAATCAATAAATGTACAAAAATCTTTAATGAACAACATAAATAAACGAACATGAATAAACGTTGACGAACACGTTACCGAACGTTCATGAACACAATTGAATGAACGAGACCTCTGTTCGTGTTCGTTCATTTAACTAATCGAACGAAATTACTTGTTCATGTTGGTTCATTACTAAACGAACGAACTTAAACGAACTTATAGCTGAACGGTTCACGAACTGTTCGCTGAACTTTCGATTCGTTTACAGCCCTACTTGTGAGCCCTACTTGTGAGTACATGCGCGTAAATAGTCCCCATATCCACCCTAGTGCAATCTAGAAAACGTTGAGATCATGTCACATATGAGGTATTTCCTCGGTCTTGTTCACTCAAGAAACTAGTCAATAAAGAGTCATTTACAGTGCTATTTTTTTGTAGTGATGTACATGATAGGTTTCCTAACTCGAACGTTTTGAGCACCCAAGTAAACACATTTTTGACCACACATTCCAGTATTAGTCAACTACATGTTTCAAGCACTGTTGAAAGTGACTTACATTCCTATACATGGGAAACATGAAAACCTATTTCCCACATATTTAATTTATGAGTCCACCCATCTTTCATGTGCAAATTGGTTGCCATTCCACCACGTCAAAGATGCGGAAACCAAGTGATTTTAAGAGGTATCATCATAGCTTTGTTTTACTCGAATAGTTCGTAAAAAGGATAATGTTTAGGCTTATATTGAAATGTAAGCCAATCAACCACCCCAAGACGTTAAAATGTAGTGACCATGTGCATAATATATCGGTATATATATTACCATACATGGATATAAATCTAAGACCACCAATTCCAACAAACTAAAGACCACATATATACTCATATCCTTAAAATTTATCGGTGCAAGAAATCACACAAAGGAATTAAATTTTTGTGCCGGTCCAGGTCAACCTACGATAGAAACTAGGTCCCTACCAACTGAGGCTAACCATTGATAATCCACAAGTGATCACGGATCGACCAAAAATATTTATATAACAATGCTTTTTATTTATTTTCTACTGTCCATCAGTGATCAAGCTGTAATTATCTACGGATTAGCAACGGGTATATCTAAGATTTATTTATGATATTTTCTTATATTCGTCGAGTATTAGTGACACTGTTTAGTCGTCGATGATAGTCAATTTCTAGCAGTGTGTTGTTTGTAACACTTTAGGTGTTTTACATGTAAGTGAACATTTACACTATTTAGTCGTCAAGGATAGTCAATATCTTGTAGTGGGTTGTTTGTAAAACTTTAAGTATTTCACATGGTAGTGAACATGGGAGAAGCTATGCTAATAAGAGTGTTTAACCTTATATAACATATGGGTTTAAGGCGTTTGAACCATTATGAAGAAAATTTTATGATTTATGTTTTTATGGATGATAGCAATCGGGTCAACTTGTTGGAAGTCTCCACCATCTTAACCAAAAACGTCTAAGTTTCACATGTAAGTGAACATGAGAGAAGCTATACTAACAAGAGTGTTGGACCTCATATAACATATAGGTTTAAGGCAATTCGATTGTTAGGAAGAAAAATTCAAAGTTGTGTTTTCGTGGATGATAGCAATTGGGTCACCTTGTTTGAAGTCTCCACCGTATTATCCAAAAACATCTAAGTTTCATATAAGCAAAACAGATATATTAATTGGTATTAGGAGTTGGGTATTACAAAAAAAAAAAAAAAAAAAAACAAAGATAGGTGCACGGTATCCTTAGCTGCGGAAGGGATCTCCCGTTCCAGTTCACGACCTGACAACGATTTCTGGCGGTAAATACTCTTGCAAACTTGATTGGATTGAAGAGACTGGAGTAATCAGGATTCGAACTCGCGACCTCCACGTAATGGGAGGCCTCAAGAGACGCTAAATGGATGTCGGTGGCCACTGAGCCAAGACCCAGTGGTTGAGTAATTGGGTGTTACACGTTTACTCATAAAGTGATTTTAGCGGTGCAAAATCATTATTCTTTCAGGATAAGAGAATTAAACCACCATTACAATTTGTGATAAAAATTATTGATATAGACTAATAGATAAATATATGCAGAAACTTTATCATACATTTACATTTTGTACCTATTGTATTTTCATAGGACTAATGATTTCTTTACTTTTGAAATGTTTGCAAAAGGATATTTTAGAATTAAAATGCAGCCACTCTTTAACGAAACGTGTCTCTTAGCCTATCATCCAAATAAATGTCACTGTCTTATTAGAACTAGTAACATGAAACCCTAATCTTTGATGGAGACTTCACACATAAATGTTTAGAAGTGCAAAGCCTTGGGCATGGCCAAGTGCAACCATGGATATGAAACAAAGCTACTAAGCTAGATAGTACGTACAAACATGTAGCAACTGAATGATATGAGTCAATATGGACATATATCATTAGTTTTAGGACATGGTTGTTACTTAGAGACAAGTCACATCCCCTCAGAAAAAGAAACATCCCTAACCCTAGTTGTATCCTGGTCAACTTTTAGACCCAACCCTATCCTTTATTTTTAACATTTTAGTTGAAAAAGATATACTACATTAATATTCTTTTAGTTAGATATGATTCAAGAATGTAGTTACTATTAATGTTAAAAAGTCGAAGAAAAAACTAATTTGTAGAGGGTCATGCTAATCACACACGGAGAAAATTATTTTCACATCCCAAAGCGCCGCGCTATGGCCAAAGCGCGGCGATATGCTCGACAAAAGGTGCTTCGATTGACGTTTGAGACATTCCCTACTGTTTGACAGACATAAAGCTGATTATGATGTTTTGTCGTTAACCCTAAGCGCCGCGCTTTGGCCATAGCGCGGCGCTTCGACCCAAATTTTCACTTTTAAAAGCAAGCTACTGATTGAGGTTGGCCTGGTCTTCGTTGTTTGTTCTTCTTCTTCCGAAAAGCAAGCTTGAGGTTTTTTCTTCTTCAGAAAACGATGTCGTGGTTAAACAACTATATTTTCGGTCAATATTATGACGAGACAGTTGTTCCTGATTCTTACGAGGGGACCGCTATTTCTGACTCGTATGCGAAACCGGTCTCGTCCAACTTGAGGGAGGCAGAGGTTGTATCTGGCATTCGTTATCGTGATAACACGGTGACGCTGGATTTGAATACCCCTGTGGAGGACCCTTACGCACAACAAGGTTATTCGAATTTCGGTTACGGTGGCGAGTACAGCTTTGTACAGCAGGAGTGTGGTCCAAACGACAGTTACGGTTGTCAACAGAGCTTACAAGGTTATTCGAATTTCGGTTACGGTGGCGAGCACAACTTTGAACATAAAGTATATTCGGACCTCGGTGACGATGGTGAGCCGGGGGATGTGTCTGTTGACGAGGAAGGCTGTTACCCGGTTACGTTTTCGTTTGATACAACGCAGACCTTTTCGTCACGTAAAGAGTTGGTGCGTTGGGTACAAGACACGGCAAAAGACAACGGTTACCTCATTGTGACTAAGAGGTCGAATAAAAGAGGAGAGAATTACAAGATTTGGTTTCAATGTACTTTTGGTGGGGAGCATAAGAGTATAGCTACACAGAGGAAAACGGGTAGCAAGAAAATAGGCTGCCCGTTCGAGATGATCGGGTTTTCGGAATCATCCGGAAGTGTTTGGAGGATCGAGGTGACGAAGGCGAAGCATAACCACACTCCTATTGAAAACTTAGAGGGTCACGCGTATGCGAGAAGGCTTTCTTCGGAGGATACAAAACTGGTTAAGGAGCTGGCAGAGCAAGACATTCCCAACCAAAGTATCTGACGAACGCTGACAAAAAACAATCCGGCTAGAAAGCTTATTCCGAAAGATATACACAACGCTGTTCAGAAGATCAACGCCGAAAAAAATGTCGGTAAGTCTCCGATGCAAAAACTTGAAAGCATTCTTCTCGAAAAAAATTACACTTATTACATGCGCGCGAATGAGATATCAAACGAAGTTGAAGATGTCTTCTTTGTTCACGAAAGATCATTCAATATGTGGTGTGCCTTCCCGCATGTGCTAATGATTGACGCCACCTACAAAACGAACATGTACAACCTGCCATTTGTTCAGGTCGTAGGCATGACGTCGACAAACAAATCGTTTACGGCTGCTTGTGCGGTAATTTCCGCTGAGAAGTCAGAGAACTACCTATGGGTGTTGCAGAGGATCAAGTCTATGCTGGTAGGATGTATGGAACCGCGCGTGATTTTAACAGACAGGGATTTTGCGCTAATGAACGCGTGTGAACAAGTTTTTCCAAAAGCGCATAAGTATCTTTGTCGGTTCCATATTCAACAAAATATTAATAAGAACAGCAAAAAGAAATTCTCTGACAAGAAGTGGAAAGAATTCGTACGTACATTTTGGACATTGTGCGAGTCTACGACCGAGGAAATATACAGGTATAACTTGGAAAACCTTGAAGCACAGCTGAAAGAAGATGACCGTGAACGTAGGTATTTTTACATAATTATGTTCAAATTTTATATAATAACAAAAACTGACTATTTACGTTTTTTTTTTAATTTTAGAGGTTTTTGATTATTTGAAGAAATCCTGGTTGGATCCGTACCGTGAAAAGTTTGTATCATGCTGGATTAACAAAACTATCAACTTTCACCAAACTACGACCAACAGGGTTGAGGGCATGCATGCAACACTAAAAAGTCACTTTCCAAGTCATCGCAACACACTGGATAAACTTGTACTGTATGTTGATCATGTTGTTGATAGACAATACACCGAGATTAGTAGTAGCTTTGAAACAAGCCTCCGAAAAGTGATGACGCACCACAAGAAGCAGCCCATGCTTGCATATATTCTCAGAAAGGTTTCAATATATGCGATTGAGCTTTTGAGTAGGGAACTAAAACGTAAGGAAGACGGGTTGAGAGCCTACGGTGCAAGCTGTGGTTGCCAACTTTTTACCAGTTGTGGTTTGCCATGTGCCTGTCGTTTGGAAAAGTTGGAAAATAAAGGTAATTAATATCTTTGACCTTTCTCGTTATGATTCTGCCACCTAATTTGTTTTCATCCACAGGTCAGCAACTCCGGATCACACACATAGACGTGTTCTGGAAGAAGCTTAACTTCAAGCCTGCAAAGAAAAACATAGAGGATATCGATGTAGACGCGGAATTTGAAAAATTGAAACAAAAGATCGATCCAACACCCCCTCAAGTGAAAAGGAGCTTCTTTGAAAAGTTTCAGCAAATCCTCAATCCAGGGAACAATAACAAAAAACCTCCTGCTGTTCTGAAGAAAACTCGTGGTCGCCCAACATTGAAAACGCAGGAAGAAAGAAAGGTTGAAGCCGCTAGAAAAAGCTCGTACATTCCGTCGGAAGAAACTTGGGTCGAGGCCTCAGATGATCTTCCCCGTCACAGCTCGTACATATCACCCGAAGATTCTAGAAGACAAAAGAATACCAAACCGATCAACCTGCACCCTGATTTCCCGATGATCAAGCTCGGTCCTAAGACGGATATAGCGATCCGCAACTACGCATCTCAGATTCCCGAAGTGATCCATCCATACATCGTTAGAATAAAGGACGTGAAACCAGATGGTCATTGTGGGTTTCGATCGGTGGCTGTTGGGTTAGGAGTGAAACAAAATTCATATTTGATGATCCGGAAACAACTTATAAAGGAGTTACGTACGAACGAATCGCTTTGGAGGCAGTTTTTCGATCCGGAAAACATAGGACATTATGATGCGCTGCTTAGACGGATCGATTTCAAAGGGGTGGGACGAGCAGATATCGAAAATTACATGACGATGCCTGACACGGGGTTTCTTATTGCCCAACGATACGGTGTGATTGTTCACACCTTCGACATGCGTGGGAGCAATACAATTTTCCCTCTGCTGGGCGGGCCAAACGAAGCTGAGCAACCTCACCTGGTGGTTGCGGTTGTGTTCGTCGACCATGGGCATTTCATACATGTAGAGCTTGGAGGTTGTTATCCAATGCCTCCCCCAAACCCACTCTGGACAGCGAACAGAACAGAGCGCGCAGCAGCCTGGCACACATTATACAGGGATCAGATCAACGCGTAAGAAAAGCTTACGTATCGTGCCCCTGACCTTAATGTAACCCCATATTTTCACGATGTAGGTTAAATGTGTTTAATAATAATCACGTTTGTGTTTGTTCAATATATGCGTTACATCACGTTAAAAACCGAATGTCACCGACACGACTCAATCAGATTCAATACGCACTTGTACGACCCAAAATGACCATATACATCATAATACTACAATTAATGAAAAAATACGTCATGTTCATGTGCGGTAGGCGGTTGATACACATAACACCTCTTACAGGAGTACTTGTGCTTTCAAACCCAAATGATACGATATAACGGAATAAGACATCACACGTAACCGATTTGACCCGGAACTTGCAGTATACTCCATATATAATAAAAAATGATGTATAATGGAAAAAAACGTAAAATTTAGACTATTATCGACGCGTTTGTGAATTAAAAACAATTTTAAAAAATTTAAAAAAGGCCCAAAGCGCCCCGCTATGGCCAAAGCTAAGCGCTTTGACCCCAAAGCGCCGTGCTATGGCCATAGCGGGGCGCTTCGATCCCTCGCTTAAACCAAAGCGGAGCAGCTTCTCCCCCATTTCAAACCCCACACACAAACACACACACAAGGTGCGATTTACACACACTCGAGCCGGATCATCAACGTTTTCAAGCTTTCAACCGCTGAAAGGTACGATCGAACTTCATTTCTTGTTTTGGTTCAAGTTATGTGTTTCAGTTTGTTTGATTTTTATTTGATTTGGGCGTGTGGATCGATCTGGTGGGCTGTTCTTCATCACGAAGAACCAAAGCGCCGCGCCGAGGCCAAAGCGCGGCGCTTTGGTTCATGTTTTTTATTTTTTTTTTAATATTATTTGTTTAATATTATTTGTTTAATATTATTTGTTTAATATTGTTTGTTTATTATTTAAATTATATTTAATATTATTTGTTTATTATTTAAATTTTATATATAAAATTATTTGTTTATTATTTTATATTTAATATTATTTGTTTATTATTTAAATTGTTTAAATAATATTATTTTTTTATTATTTAAATTTTATAAATAAAATTATTTGTTTATTATTATTTGTTTAATATTATTTGTTTAATATTATTTGTTTAATATTATTTGTTTAATATTGTTTGTTTATTATTTAAATTATATTTAATATTATTTAAATTTTATAAATAAAATTATTTGTTTATTATTTTATATTTAATATTATTTGTTTATTATTTAAATTGTTTAAATAATATTATTTTTTTATTATTTAAATTTTATAAATAAAATTATTTGTTTATTATTTTATATTTAATATTATCTTGTCAACGTGCAGGGATGGATTCCTCCGATGACGAGATTGAGCATATGGAGGCTGAGGGAGATGAGGGAGAGCAGGGAGAGCCGGCATTTCCGTACCTGCAGTTTCCGCCGGGGTCACGGGCGAGGGGGAGATGCGCGAGGTTGCGCGCCATCCCCATTGGGGAGCATGTAAGGATAGACTGGGGCCTGCTGGAGACCGTGGGAGAGGCCGCGCGGGCGCGTGAGATAGTTGGACTAGATACTCCTTGGTCGCGCCTATTTGAGTTAGCGATGGAGGACTCGTACCCTGAGCTTACGTGGGAGTTTCTTTCCACATTTACATACGCGCCGCATCCGGCGGATTACGTGGAGGACCCGGATTTTCCAGTCCACGAGGTTACATTCCGTCTCGTCGGTCAGGAGTTTCAGATGAGTGTGCGGCAGTTTGCTGTCCATACATGTTTGTTTAAATAATATTATTTATTATTTTATATTTAATATCATTTGTTTATTTAATGTTATTTGTTTATTTAATATTATTTGTTTATTATTATTATTTGTTTATTTAATGTTATTTGTTTATTTAATATCATTTGTTTATTATTATTATTTGTTTATTTAATATTATTTGTTTATACAGGTTTGTACACAGAGCCCGAGCTTGATACTGATTTATATACGCAGGCGGTTACGGCGATGGACTGGCAGACGCTTATCAGTTTCTGGAGGGCCATTTCCAGGGTTCCCTTTGGGAAATCCTGGCAAAAGGCCACCACCATTAAAGACCCCTTGTACCGATACCTGCACCATATTATCGCGGCAACTATCGTGCCGCGGGGTTCCAGCAGGGAGAAGGTCAACCTCAATGACCTTTTCTTTCTATACTGCCTACTGCGCCGCCAGCCCTACGATCTAGCAGCTTGCCTGGCAGATTAATTTGCCACAGCATACCACCGGCAGCTCCGCGGGTTCGTGCACACTGGCTCATACATCACCGCCATTGCACGCTCGCTAGGGCTCGTGCCCGAGCATGATACGGAGCTGTCCGATCCGGTCCCGTCTACCAGGTTGGGCCGCGCGTCAGTATCTGCCATGCAGATTACCCGTACCTTTGATGTTGGTCTGAGGTTTCGGGGACGTGACGGGCTGATTTGGCATCCGGATGTGATGCCGGAGGTCATCCCGGTTGTTATTGAGCTGAGGGCTGGAGTGTTAGCCCCTCCTGATGTTCAGGCGACCGCTCGGCAGGCTCAGCTACAGGCTCTGGGACTCGATGAGTTCCCGGGCCAGCCTCAGGCTGAGGCTCAGGCCCAGCCTCAGGCTCAGGCTCAGGCTCAGCCTCAGGCTCAGCCTGTATTAGAGGATCCGGCTCAGGAGGAGCATATCGAGGAGATCCCGGTACCACCAGTTCAGCCAGCTCCGGAGCCGCCACAGTACCCGCAGCACGTTTACGCTGACCTACCTCCGGTAGCGCGTGAGGTGGCTCGGGACTTCGACCGGCGCCTCAGACGCCAGGCCGCACGCCAGGACTGGATCATCGAGACGCTCGTTTCTCTACGAGAGCTCGCTGGGTTGCCTCCACTTCCCCTCCCACCGTCCCCACCGCACGAGGATTAGTACCTTAGTTTGTTTGTATAGTGTTTTGTTATGTATTATGTAGTCAGTTGTACCTTTTTGTTTTGTATGTACAAACTGATATATATATATATATATAGGGGGCCGCTAGAATAAGAACCACCACTAGTTGTAAGAACCACGAGAACCGCGCCCCGCGGGTGGCCGTTGACCACGAATTTTTTTTTACACCTAGATCCGTCTATTTTAACACCGGGGGTAAATTTTGGGTTCAAACGGCGCGCCCGAGGGGGTAGTTTTTTACGCCCAAAGTTTGGTTAAAAAAAAAGAAAAATTAAAAAAACCCAAACTTTGGGCGTAAAAAACTACCCCCTCGGGCGCGCCGTTTGAACCCAAAATTTACCCCCGGTGTTAAAATATACGGATCTAGGTGTAAAAAAAATTTCGTGGTCAACGGCCACCCGCGGGGCGCGGTTCTCGTGGTTCTTACAACTCGTGGTGGTTCTCATTCTAGCGATCCCCTATATATATATATATATATAGGATTGAGTTAAAATGAGAACCACTCCCAGTTGTAAGAACCATGAGAACCATCTCAACCAATCAGGTTATGCCAACATAAAGGGTATGTTGCTCATTTACCCCAAATGTCAAATCTATCCTCTCACCTCTCTCCTCTATTTAATGCTCTCCCCTCTCTCCTCTCTCCTCTCTCATCTCTTTTCTATTTAAAGTTGTAAGAACCCGCGAGAACCACACCCGCCGGGGGCCGTTAACCACGATTTTTTTTACAACTAGATGTGTATATTTTAACACCCTACGCAAAGTTTGGGTTTAAACGGCGCGCCCGAGGGGGTTGTTTTTTACGCCCAAAGTTTGGGTTTTTTTAATTTTTCTTTTTTTTAACCAAACTTTGGGCGTAAAAAACTACCCCCTCGGGCGCGCCGTTTAAACCCAAACTTTGCGTAGGGTGTTAAAATATACACATCTAGTTGTAAAAAAAAAATCGCGGTCAACGGCCCTCGGCGGGTGTGGTTCTCGCGGGTTCTTACAACTCGAGGTAGCCAAACCCCGTTTTTTTTTCGAGATACGCTTTGTTTTGATGTTGTTGGCTTTTTATATTTTTTTTCCCTAGTCGATGACGATAATAATCTATCTATCTGAGACACCTACCGAGTTTGCGTTTTCTGGGTGTGTCCGTGTTTGCGTAAAAAAGTTTTTGTATAAAAAAATGTTAAACCGTAAACTTTTTAACTTAAAACGTAAACTTTTTAACGTAAAACGTAAAACTTTTTAACGTAAAATTAAAAAAAAAAATTAAAACGTAAACTTTTTAACGTAAACCGTAAACTTTTTAACGTAAACCGTAAACTTTTTTAACGTAAATCGTAAAAAGTTTTCGGTAAAACGTAAAATAAAAATGTAAATAACGTTAACGTAAAAAACCGGCGCGTAAAACGTAAAAAACCGGTGCGAAAAACGTAAAAAACTGGCGCGTAAAACGTAAATAACGTTAAAGTAAAAAACCGGCGCGTAAAACGTAAAAAAAAGTTAACGTAAAAAACCGGGGCGTAAAACGTAAAAAACCGGCGCGTAAAACGTAAATAACGTTAACGTAAAAAAACCGGCGCGTAAAACGTAAAAAAACGTTAACCTAAAAAACCGGGGTGTAAAACGTAAAAAACCGGCGCGTAAAACGTAAAACATAAAAGGTTTTACGTAAAAGGTTTTTCGTAAAACGTAAATAGTTATTTTTTTTAGTAAAACGTAAAAAGTTTTAGGTAAAACGTAAAAAACCGGCCCGTCAAACGTAAAAAACCGGCGCGTAAAACGTAAAAAACCGGCGCGTAAAACGTAAAAAAACGTTAACGTAAAAAACCGGCGCGTAAAACGTAAAAAACCGGCGCGTAAAACGTAAAAAAACGTTAACGTAAAAAACCGGCGCGTAAAACGTAAAAAAACGGCCCGTAAGAAACGGCGTTAAAAAACGGCCTGTAAAAAACGGCGTTAAAAAATGGCGTGTAAAAAACGACGCGTAAAAAACGGCGTTAAAAAACGGCGCGTTAAAAAAACGGCGTGTTAAAAAAACGACGCTTGAAAAAACCCGGCGTAAAAACGGCGCGTCAAAAATACGTAAAACGTAAAAAGTTTAACGTAAAACTGAAATTGTAAAAAGTATAAAAAATCTTTAAAAAAAATCAGAATTTAAAAATGTTTTAATAAAAAAATTATGTTTAAAAAATAAAAAGTAATATAATAATACAATAAAGTAAAAAAAAAACAATAAAGTAAAAAAGACAAAATAGAGTGTTTTTACCTAAATACCCTTTTAGATTATAATACTAAAAACATAATAAGACAAAAAATACTTAATATTATTTTTTAATACTTTTAATCTCATCCATCCATCAACTTGATCTAATGGTCAAAAAGTGGTTCTCATAGTTCTTACAACTGGAGGTGGTTCTCATTTTAGCCATCCCCTATATATATATATATATATATATATATTGCAGTTAATCTTCTATTTACATCACGTTGGTTTTGGATTGTTTACGTTTAATTCTTATGGCTTTCTGTACAATTTATTTAACGTGTTCGTTTAATTTAACAAAATAAACTAGGTTAACAGTTTATAAAGACGCACTTATATTATATACGTTCTATAAAAATAATGACGTAAAAAAACGTAATTATAAAACAACGTATTATAAAACTCAAATACAATTTTTTCCTCCAAAAAACACTACCAAACTAACCCACATCCCACTTATTTCAAAAAAAAAACAACACAAATTCCAGTCAACGTTTTTTGTCTTTTTGCACACTCAAAGCGCCCCGCTTTGGCCATAGCGGGGCGCTTTGAGTGTGCAAAAAGACAAAGGCCGTGTGCGAATAGACCAGGCCTTTGTAGATGGTATCCACATTCTCTTGTTTTCATAGGTTTATAACAGAAATATGAAATTAATTGGTTCGAGTGGATTTGCAATCCTAACTCTATCGTTGTTTTGTAATTCTTTTATTGTTAAAAAAAATAATTATATACTAGTGGACAAAACTCACGAGTTGCGGCAGAGGTGTTAAAATTTGTAAGTCACGATTTCGACGATTTGTACATTAGTATTTACTTTGGAAAAAATCTCAGTTTCGACGACTTGCAAATTAGTTTCACCCATGGTTGCAAAAGTCGCTAGGCGCTCCCTAGTCGGTAGACCGGGGAGTTGAGAGTACTCGGTCTAGGCGGAGAGTACTCGGGGAATACTTGGACATGGTAAATTATAAAGAAATTACTTTTTGGAGATTAAATATATGTCAAATAACACAAATTTACTAATATTTATAACAAAATACTTGAAAATGATATTCATTCTTTAATATGATAGGCATAGAAATTATGTTTTATTATTATTTAAGTCAAACTAGACCCGAGTTGACCTGCTAGATCCAATTCTGGCCGAGGTTGACCGCATTTGACCGACTCCAAGTAATTAGGCGGAGTCGAAAAAAGTCGACTCGGTAGCCTACCTTGTAGTGACTACTCGGGGAGTACTCGGCCTTGGAAACCTTGTTTTACAATCATGGTTTCACCCCGCAAAAAAGAATAATCAATTCAAAACAACTGGAACCGATGTCGATATTGGTTCGTCAGGTGTTGTACGTACCGACACTCGCTATAGCTTACGATATCAAAAAAGAAGCTAGTTGCTATTAAATTATTAATAACCCATCCGAATTAATAATGTGTATTTATAGGGTTTTTATGATCCCTTATACACACATACACACACTATGTCAGAATCCCATATGCTACACGGGTTAAAGAAATGTAATTTTATATACTCTAAAGTTGTGTATTTAAAAAACTCATTTATTGCATAGGTTGAATAAAATATAATGTAATTTGTTAACACAAACAGTTATCAAGATATGTCTTAAAATTCAACTTTGAAGTGACAATTATATATCCAGTAAAGTTATCCTACATAGTCTCTTAAATCTAGAAAGTGTACAGATACAATGGATCGCAAAATATAACACAATATCGAGAAATGAAGACATAATGAATCACAAAAAAGACACACTACAAGAAACTGGCACTTTTAGCGGCGACAGTTGTCGCCGCTATTGCCCACATTTGTCGCCGCTAAAGGGTCGCCGGTATTGATGGGTCGCTATTGGCCTAGTTGTCGCCGCTAAAGGTCTTCGTCGCCACTATTGATCTTCGACTTTTAGCGACGACGTGTGGCCGCTAAAGGGTCGTCGGTGTTAACCATGGTCGGTAAAGGTTACTAGCAATAGCGGAGACACCTGTCGCCGCTAAAAGTCAAAAAAAATTTTGACAGCAGCTCAATACAGCTGCACCGAGCCAGTTTCTGGCAAAAAAACACAATCTGCCAATTTCAAACAACGCAAATAGACGCCATGATCATATACTAAAAGTAATATAATTACAAACTACGTTTAAGTCCTACATTATCATCCTACAACGTTTAAATCATACATTATCATCCTACGTTAAAAATAACAAGTCACTCGTCGGAATCATCCTCATCTTCTCTATCGAATAAGTCATCAGGATCGTTGTCGTTTGCCTTTCCTTCCTTTTGAACCAAGATAGTTGGTTCAAAAAGGTCGGGGTTTGGAACAAGCTGTTAACAAATTCCTACAATAATAGATATCAAAACGTATATTAGCATATTAATTAACGCTACCAACATATATTTAACAAGGAAACATGCGTTCGTTTGTCATTTTATAAATTGCGTAGTTTACCTCTGAAAAGGGTTCTTGAGTCCGAGGTTGCGAAGACGACAAGTTAGAGGACGTGTTTGAGGACGTGTTGGAAGAAGGTTTAGGCCCCATCCCTCGGTACCATCCTAGCCGCTCTCCCAACGCTTCCTGATATGGGCCAATTGGAAGACCATCACCACTCCATTCGTTTGTGGCCTGCTATAAATTCCACTGTATTTACGAAGATGATTAAATATATATGTATATGTATATATATATATATATATATATTTGTTACAGAAAATTATACTTAAAAGAACTTATTCTTGTTTGAAGTCTCCACAATATATATTATATTTTTATCTTATTTGATTTATATATACACACATGATTAAATTTTCTTCGATCACATAATTTTCTAAATAACAAAATAAATATACAAAATATATTATGTTCTCTCTAGACTAGTTTCAAACAATAATATTTGCAAATTATGTAGGTGTTGTAATTTTCATTTGTACGCCGATGTATATAATGAAGTTGTCTCCTAATTGGATAGTTTTCGTCACTCTTGCATAAAAGTCCCAGTAATTTGACTTGCAAGTCTAACATTTTGTAGTTAAATGCTTTTCATTCTAGTGCAGAACATGCATATTATGCAATTTAGTTTCTGTATAATATATTGTAGTTTCAAGAAAGCTATAATTAATTAACTAATTACTCATCAGCGACCTTAAATAACCATGCATAAATGATAAACCCTTATTAAAACTATATTAGATATAGGTTTCTAATTGGTATAGTGGTTAATGAAGACCATCTTTATTACCTTAGTGGTTGATGATGATGAACATTGCTCCTTTTGTGATGATGTATAAAGTGAATGTTCCATGCCTTAACGGAAAAAGAACAAAATAAACAAAAGACATACAAGAGAATGTACGTAAATACTCTTAGCAAAGATGTGCACGGTTCGGTTTGATTATTAGCATTATCTGTAACCGTAAGTAAAGTTATCGGTTAATCTGTCACAACCTCAAATTTCACATGCGGAGTTTTACCACGAGGCGCGTGACAAACCAGGATCAAGCCACTAATCATGCTAAACTATTTCAAAATAATTGTAAAATGTTTACCTACCACATTCAACATGAATAGTGATAATAGTTTCAAATGTTCGAAAACGTAAGTTTAAGTTTAACAACATTCAGGCATAATCTAAACCTCAGTTATTTAGCATAAATAATGAGAACAGTTTATTAAAACCATGACACTCTCCAAGTTGCCAGTTCCCATGTGTGTTGTACCTAACGTCCTGCAAAGCATGCTAAAATATATCAACAAAAGGTTAGCGAGTTCACAGTTTTAGTTTAACGAAAAGTAAGTCCAAATACAAAAGTTATAAAGGCATGTCATAGGTAGCTAACCCACTGTTAAGCAACTACACATGTGGTACCGAATACCGACGTTGTAAATTTTTGTGCCCCACATAAATCCGCATTGATACAATAGTGTTTTGGTCAAAAAATCTGATGAGGATAATGCAACCAAACTCTCTGTTACGGGGTATGATGCTTGAATTACTTTGTAGCAATAAGGATCACTATGAAAAATAAATAACAAGTGACACAAGGTTTATACGGGGAAAAAGCTCTTGATCAAGAGTCGATCTCCGGCACAAAAAACCCTGGGTGATGGAAACTACCGATCACCAAGCTCAAATAAATCAGTAAATGTTTACAACTTCGGATAGTAACGAGCTAGGTACCAGGATCACTAAGGTGAAATGTGTAAAAGTGAGCGAAAACTGTTAAGTGTTTGCCGAAAGCTTCAAGAGTGCAATTGTACGAGAGTGTGTGTAGCTGAAAATGGCTAAGTCTTCTCATTACTAGCTCGTCACCCCTTTAAAAATAGAAGTTAACTATGCTAACAAACTATCCGACTTTTGTGCCATGCTCCCACGTTCTCCACAACGTCCATTTCCAGTCAAACGTATGCGAAATACCCGTGGAATATTCCATAGTAACGTTGCCAAGACCAAGTCAAGCTTGTTACTCCTGCAAAATAATACGAAACACAAATAAACAATCGTTAGTATGAGGATCCTTAAAGTGATCCATGATCCTGATCCTGAAGCTCTTCTGAGGATCACTATCTGTCACAGAAGTAAGGATCATTAATTAGGATAACAAGTAAGGATCACTAATTGTTAGAAAATCCTCCCCTAACAATTGCCCCCAAAATATAAGGAGTAATATGTAAAATGAACGAATTATATTTTCTTGATCTTATCCGCAACTAACTATCGTAAATATAGCCGTTGATGTAGAACTATCCGTTGCAACTATGACGTCACAGAAGTGACAACCCTGCACAATCATGATTATAAATAGGAGATATAGATAGGATCGTTTGCATTTAAATTTCAGAGATACTCCCTTTATAACTGCATCCAAAGATAAACAGGTATTCTCTCTTCATCTTCTTCCTTCTTTTGCTCTGTTTTCCGTCTCTTTCCATCATTCTGTCAAAAATGTTACTCCGGAACTCCCCAGCTAAGGATCACCCGAAAAACAGCCCACTGAAGAGCCAGGGGATCATCGAAGATTCCATAAAAGAACGCTGCTGTTTCACCGATCCGCAGATTGATAGGATCCGCCACTGTTTCCCGGCGAACACCGTGTTTAAATCTTTTGATCCCAATGCCCTGAGTGATCATATTTCCGACAACTGGGTTGCTTTTCTTGTCACTCCGTTCACCATAGGCTATACATATCCTTTTCCATCCTTCACCCAATCTTTCTTTTCCCTAACCGGCATCTCTTATATCCAAGCTATGCTGATGATATGGAGGGTTTTGTATACCCTTGAAAGGATCATCGAGCAGGAAGGGATAGACCTAGGAATGTCAGAGCTGGGAGAGCTGTATGATCTTACTACCTTTGGTTCTCATCGTTATTTGTTCAAACGTAAACCTGGTGAGGAACACCCGATCTTCAAAGCTACCAAGAATGATGCTAACTGGAAGCGGCGTTTCTTTTTCGTCAAGAGAGATTCTATCTCTGACGGGAAGGATCTACCCAGGAAATGGGCTACCCATGGTAGGATGGAGGATCCTGAGAAGGATCACCAGAGAACTTTCTTTTGATATAAGGATCACTTATATACTTTTGCTTTCTTGTTATGCAGCTATCACCGTTTCACACCTCAGACTGTCTCCTGCTGCCAAAGAGAGACTCGCCACTTTCAAGAGACTTGATCCTGAAACAAGAACTTTCAAGACAACCACCCAGGATTCTCAGGAGGTATCCTCAGGCTCTGTCACGATGTCAAGTAAGTATCTTTGTTTAAAAATCTAAATAAATAGTGAAATATAAGTGAAGTAAAGATACTTATCTTGTTTTGGTTGTGTAGGTGCTGGAAAATCCACCAAGTCTGCTTCAAAGTTCAATGTCACCGATCTCACCACCGTCAGATCCTCCAAAAGAAAGGCTTCTACCAGCCCGATAGCTTCAGTCCCCAAGGCACCCCTCAAAGGAAAGGGAATCAAGAAGAGAAAGGCCTCCGAGGCTGAGAATCTGCAGGGTCTGCCTCTGATCCGCCACCAATTCCTCGAGTACTTCAATGATGTAAGGATCACTGTATCTGCTCGTATATCCTGCTGACATATCCTGCTGATTTGAGGATCACTTGGTCCTGACCTTATCTCTTATCCCTTTTGCAGAAATTCGCTGAGATTGAGGACTATGTTGGCCACGTTGAGGATCAGGATAGGAAGATTGCCGACCTCCAGCAGGTTGCATTGCTAAAGGACCTCAAAATTGCTGATCTTCAGAAGGAACTCCAGGATGCCAAACAGGAGACGGCCAAGGTGCTGGTTAATGCTGACTACGAGAAGCATGAGATCACCGAACACGCCAAGGTCTCTGCCGCCATAGCAATGTATCAGACAAAACTAAAGATGGCCCAGGAAGCTCAAGATCCTAACTTCGACAGAAGCAGCTGGGATGTTGAGGGCTGGAAAGCAAGGTTGGCTGATCTTGAAGATGATGAAGAGGCTGAGGAGGTTTTGGCGATCGAGGCTGGAGGCAAGGGTGAAGGTGGTGAAGCAAGTGGAGCCGGAGGTGGTGATGCAGAGAAGGCTTAGGCTGCATGATTGGGCGATGATGGAAATTTCTAGACATAGCCGGAGCCCAATTTTTTAGTTTGATGGTTGTTTTGTTGAACAATTTGATGGTTTGTACTGAACAATAGTTTTTAGGGTTAAGGATCATGTATGATCCTTTGGACAATAGGTAGGATTGCAAATGGTGGAGGGATCCTCTGTTTGGGGGATGAAGCCATTGTGATCCTGCCGCCTTTATATTCCTGCACTACTTTGAACCTATTATCATGGACACCCTTTACCTACCCCAGCGGACGGGCCACGTATTGCTGGTAGATGCTCGGGGTAGGTAATTTTGACAACCTTTTAAGGGTTAATCTTTTGTTAATAAATAAAACCTTAATCTTTTATCGCTTATCTTGTATTGTTATCCTTTTTGTCCCTTTAATTCTCAATTGTTTTGATGTACACTTATCGAATAAGCAATTTTGAATAAGTCAGATTGAAAATATTTAGGACATGATCCATGATCAAATATCCTATAGTTAAAGAATCCCAAAAAGTAATATATTTTAAGGATCACAGGTTTAGTTGTCAAATTTTAAGGGTTATTCAAATAAACAATGAATAGAATTAAAAATAGTTAAGGATCATACCTGAGGATCCAAGTTAGGATCCTAACCATAATCAAGATAACTATAAGATAAACCTTAGAGAGAAGTGAGGATCAAGGATCCATAGTTGCTTATCTTCAAGGACCTGAAAGTAGAGCATAACTTGGGACTAAGCCAATATAAGATAAGAGTTAGCAACTGGGGACAAGCCCAAGGATAATTGGGGACAAGCCCAAGGATAACTGGGGACAAGCCCAAGGATCGTATGTAAACTGGAGTATGGCCCTGACTGGCGACTATCCAAACTTAGTGACATGAAAATGCCAAAACCTTAGCTAACGTGAAAACGTTAGAAACCTTAGGAACGGATGTATGGTACGTCTACCATTATACGTAGGATCCTAGATATAGCCAGTACAATGGAATTATCAGCCCCTAAAGCGAGTACTGGTCCCACTGCCTTGAACTATACCAGGATCATCATGCGCTACAGGCGGAACTGGGGTCAAGCCCAAATAACTGGGGTTAAACCCAAGGAACGGATTGCTTCTGCAGATAACCAATATTTTGCTAAGGATACCTGGACTTTCAAAACTTAAAATCACGTGAGAGATGGATAAAGGACATATGATCCTTGTCCTTATATGAGAAAATAAGGAAATGAAATAGTTCAAGGTTAGGACATTACCAAAGTAAGGATCACCGATACTTTAAGGATCCTTCAAGGATACCCCTAACGTAAGGATCATCTGTGCCATGAGGATCCTGCTCACATGAAATATTTCTTCAAGTGGACAGCATTCCAAGCTCTTGGTAGCAAATCACCTTCCATGGTTAGCAATCTATATGCCCCATTTCCTGCTTCAGCTTCAATCAAATAAGGGCCTTTCCATTTTGGAGCCAATTTTCCATCAGCAGGATTGGTGGTATTCTGAAATGCTTTCCTTAATACCATATCTCCAACTTGAAACTTCCTGATCCTGACATTTTTGTTGTAAGCACCAGCCATTCTTTGTTGATAACTGGCCATCATTATCCTAGCCAGATCCCTGATTTCTTCAATAGTATCCAGGTCTTGAGCCAAGTTCTCATCATTTTCCTCAGGATCACGGGTACTTGTTCTAGCAGTTGGAACCACCATTTCTATTGGGATCACTGATTCTGCCCCAAATACCAAAGAAAATGGCGTTTGACCAGTAGCATTCTTAGGGGTTGTCCTATCAGCCCAAAGCACATAAGGTAGCTCTTCTGCCCATTTCCCTTTCTTGGATCCAAGCTTCTTCTTCAAATTGTTAATGATGATCTTGTTGGATGATTCTGCTTGACCATTAGCTTGTGGGTGGACTGGTGTTGATGTTATCATCTTAATCCCCCAGCTGTCACAAAAGTTAGTGGTTCTGCCCCCAATGAATTGGGAACCATTATCACATATAATTTCAGAAGGAATACCGAATCTAGTTATAATATTTCTTTTAATGAAGGATATAACTTCCTTTTCTCTGACTTGGGCAAAAGCTTCAGCCTCTATCCACTTGGAGAAGTAATCAGTCATAGCAAGCATGAATACTTTTCCACCAGGTGCCTTAGGGAGCTTACCAACTATATCCATACCCCATCTCATAAATGGCCAAGAGGAGGATATAGGATGCAAAAATTCAGCTGGTTGATGAAGGATATTGATGTGTCTCTGACAAGGATCACATCTCTTAGCATACTCCACAGCATCTCTCTTCATGGTTGGCCAGTAGTATCCTGTCCTCAGGATCCTTGAGAATAATGCCCTGCCCCCAGTGTGGTTTCCACAATCTCCTTCATGGAAGTCTTTTAAAACTTCTTGGATTTCAGGATCCTCAATGCATCTTAAGTATGGTCCTGCAAGAGATCGTCTATACAACATATTATTTAAAATTGTGAATTGAGATACCTTAATTTTGAAAGCCCTAGGGTTTTCTCCTGTAGGAATCTCTCCATGTTGTAAGTATCTCATGATTGGTGAGATCCATGATCCTGATCCTGAATGGGATTGAGTATCCTCACTAGGGATAATTGCAGAATTCTTTCCTATCTCCATAGCCACATGATCCTCGATAGCCGGGGTCAGGATATGGATAATAGGGATCTTGATATCCTCCGGGATCTTCAAAGATGATCCTAAGTTAGCCAATGCATCAGCTTCTGTATTTTCTTCCCTTGGTACCTGTGTCAAACTAAAGGAAACAAAGGAGAGTGCCAATTCTTTGACTATCTCTAAATATTTGGTTAGCTTTTCACCTTTAACAGCATAGGATCCATTAAAGTGGTTTGTAATTAACAATGAATCTACATGTACCTCAAGATACCTGATCCCCATATGCTTAGCAATTTGCAAACCAGCAATTAAGGCTTCATATTCAGCCTCATTGTTAGTGGTTTGGAACTCACAAGCTATAGAGTGGGGTATTATGTCCCCCTGTGGCGATTTTAGTAGTATTCCAAGCCCTGTGCCTTTGACATTTGAGGATCCATCAGTATAGAGTATCCAAGGATCCTTGGTCTCCTCTAGCTGCTGGACTTCTAACTCAGCTTCTTTTTGTAAATCACTACTGAAATCAGCCACAAAGTCAGCTAATGCTTGGGATTTGATGGCTGTCCTAGGCTCATATCTTATATCATAGGCACTAAGCTTCACTGCCCACTTAGCCATCCTTCCTGACATCTCTGGTTTCCTGAGGACATTCTTAATTGGAAAATTAGTTTTAACAACAATAACATGAGTTTCAAAATAATGTCTCAACTTAGTAGATGCCATAATTAATGCAAGAATAAGCTTTTCAAGGTGTGAATACCTGGATTCGGCATCAAGTAAACTTTTACTTACATAATAGACAGGATGTTGTGTACCTTCATGATCCTTAACAAGGACTGCACTTACTGCTTTTGAGGATACTGCAAGATACAAGGATAGCACATCGCCTTTTTCTGGTTTCATCAAGGCCGGGGCTGAGGATAGGTAATCTTTGAGAGCTCTTAAGGCATTTTCATGCTTCTCTGTCCACTCAAATTTCTTGTTCTTCCTTAGGATATCATAGAATTCTTTGCACTTCTCTGAGGATTTGGATATAAATCTGTTCAAAGCTGCTATCCTGCCTGTTAGCCTTTGGACATCCTTAGCATTGGCCGGAGATTTGATATTCACTATTGCTTTGATTTGTTCTGGACTGGCTTCAATGCCTCTCTTTGTCACCATATATCCTAAGAATTTACCTGCTTTAACACCAAAGTGACATTTTGAAGGATTAAACTTCATATTATATTTATCAAGGATATTGAATGCTTCCTCCAAGTCTCTTAGGTGATCCTCAGCCTTTATTGATTTTAACACCATATCGTCTATGTAAACCTCCATAGTTTGTCCAATCTGATCCTTGAACATCATATTCACCAGCCTTTGATAAGTTGCACCTGCATTTCTTAGTCCGAACGGCATAGCAATATAGCAATATATACCAGTTGGAGTCATGAAGGCTGTATCCTCTTGATCGGATGGTTCTATTTGGATTTGTTGAAATCCAGATGAAGCATCCATAAAAGTTAACAGTTCATGACCCGCAGTTGCATCCACCATGGAGTCAATGTGGGGTAATGGGAAAGGATCCTTGGGACATGCCTTATTTAAATCGGTAAAATCGACATATGCCCTCCACTTTCCGTTTTTCTTTTGAACAACAACCACATTGGCCAACCATCTTGGATACTTGACCTCTCTAATCATACCTGCCTGGAGCAATTTCTCTACCTCTTCCTGGATAATGGCATTTCTTTCTGGTGCAAACTTTCTTCTCCTTTGATGGATTGGTTTGAAGGACCTATCAATGCCAAGTTTGTGAGTGATTACATCTTTAGATATACCTGTCATGTCTTCGTGTTTCCATGCAAAGGTAGTCTTTCTCCTTTTGAGGAAGGATATGAGGTCTTCTTTCATTTTGCCAAGGATCCCTGATCCGATATAGATTTTGGATTCAGGATCATGAGGATCCATGAGGATTTCTACCACATCCTGCTCTCTTGCCTCCAAGACATCCCTTGGAGGATACTTTGATTGCTATTGCTCCCTTGACTTCGAGGCTGGTTTCATCGATGAAGTATAGCAATTCTTAGCCTCCTGCTGATCACTATCAATCTTGACTATTCCCCAAGGACTAGGGAGCTTCACACATTGATGGTAAGTAGATGGGACTGCCTTCATATCGTGTATCCAAGGCCTGCCAAGGATAACATTACAACAAGATAAACAGTCAATAACACAAAATTTTTTATAAGAGTGTAGGCCTTCGATGTATATTGGGAGCTTAATGTCCCCCAGGGTATTCTTAGTTTCGCCACTAAATCCCACGAGCACGGAGGATCTTGGTATGATATCTGATTCAGGGATACCCATCTTCTTTAGAACATCAAGCTGGATAATGTTTACTGAGCTTCCTCCGTCTATAAGGATCCTGCGGACAAAATGGTTAAAAATGAAAAGAGTAATAACTAAGCCATCGTGATGAGGATCCTGGATATCAACACGATCATCCTCATCAAAGGTTATGACTTTTCCTTCGGAGACACTTGATATTCGAACAGGTCTTTCTCCATTATCCATTTTAGTTTCCTTTGCATGCCTTTTAGCTGCTGAGAAGGACGTTCCACAAATGTCTGATCCTCCAGAAATAAAGTTTATTACTTGTGCATCTGCTGGAGGGGCAGGAGCTTTCTCAGGGATCCTTTCAGGATCCTGAGTCCTTGACTTTTTTCTACCCAACAATTCTTTTAGATGCCCCTTGCTCAACAAGTATCCAATTTCCTTTCTTAGTGCAATGCATTCTTCTGTGAGATGCCCAAAATCTTCATGGTGTGCACACCACTTTGATTTATCTTTGGTTGCAGCTGGTCTGTCATTTTTTCTGGGCCATCTGGCTTTATCACCTAGATTCTGCATCGCAAGGATTAGTTCATTGTTATCAACAGAAAAACAATATTCAGAAATTGGAGGATAATCCTCATCATCCTCTTCCTGATCAACAGCATGCACGTTCTGGTTATCAGATCTGTTATAGGATCTGAACTTGTTGTTCCTGAATGAGGATCCTTGCTTATCTTGCTTTGAGGATCCTGCTAACCTCTCCTGGATCCTTTTGTCATCCTCTAGCCGGATGAACCTAAGGGCCCGGGTTCTTACCTCATCTAGGTTCCTGCATGGCGTCATAACAAGATCATCATAGAACAATGAATCCCTAAGCAATCCCATTTTGAAGGCCTCAACAGCCGTGGCTATATCCAAGTTGGGAATGTCTAAGGATTCTTTACTGAATTTGGTGATATAATCCCTTAATGATTCATTATGACCCTGGGTTATCCTATATAGATCACTAGTTAATCGTTCAAATTTTCTACTACAAGAAAATTGATTATTAAATAGGTTGACTAGATTAGCAAATGAGGTAATAGAGTAGGGGGGAAGACTTAGCAGCCATTTGAGAGCTGATCCAGTAAGAGTGGATCCGAATCCCTTGCACAGGCATGCTTCCTTTAACCTTTCTGGGATTGGATTGATCTCCATCCTCTCCCTGTATTGAGCTATGTGTTCTTCAGGATCCGTCGAACCATCATACAGCTTCATGGTTGGCACATGGAACCTCTTGGGTATCTCAGCATCACAGATTGGTGGTGCAAAACGAGATATCTTGTGGCTTCCATCTGCAATCTCTGGGATAGGTTTGACCACTCCTGGAACACTTGATATCATATCCTTCAACTTTTGCAACTCTCTGGCCATGGCATGGTTAATACCTGGATCCTGCATAAGGACATGGTTAGTAGTATAAGAATTATTAAAAGTGTTACCTCCCATTGGATTCAAATTAGGAAGAATGGATGTTAATCCATATTGTTGGGGCTCTGGAATGATCGAAGGACTAGTAGAAGCAATGGTCTGCATCGGAATAAAATCTCCCTGATGGACATCTGAACTTCCTGTTTGCAAACTCCTCAAGGATCCTGGCATCTGGAAGGATCCCTGAAACTGGGATGATCCTGGAACAAAGGAGGATCCTTGAACCTGGGATGATCCTGGAACAAAGGAGGATCCTTGAATCTGCTGCGCTCCTGAGTATCCTCCTGAATTCGTGAAGGATCCCATATGCTGAGGATAGGATCCTGCTGGCTGGAAATATGAACCTGATGCCTGGGTCACTGTTGTTGCTCCGTAGTGCACTCCTTTTGGTCCACCCGTATATTGAACATCTGGAACCACCGATGGCTGAGAAGTAATCACCGGAGTATCAAAATTCAAAGATCTGGGCACCAGTGGGGAATGATCCTCTGTCGTTTTCTTTTGTTTCTTGAGATCTCCGATTTCTTTGAGAATCCTTTCATTGGTCTTATCCTGTTGCTGTATATGATCCTTCATCTGCAAAATTAAAGTAAACATGTCACTAGTAGTAGGAGTGTAAGAAGCAGAAGAAGTTGGAGGTTTGGAGAAAATGGGAGTTGGTTTCTTCTCGGCATTTTTCTGAGGTCCAGAAGGTGGTGGAGGCAAAGGTGGAATGCCCTGAGATGAATTGACCGCAGACATTGCAGTAGAGGTATTCTTCAATGATGAAGCCATGTATTTGTATGCAATGAACCGGAATGATCACCAACAAAAAAACTTCTTAGGAATGAAGCACCAATTGCCCCACGGTGGGCGCCAAACTGTTTTGGTCAAAAAATCTGATGAGGATAATGCAACCAAACTCTCTGTTACGGGGTATGATGCTTGAATTACTTTGTAGCAATAAGGATCACTATGAAAAATAAATAACAAGTGACACAAGGTTTATACGAGGAAAAAGCCCTTGATCAAGAGTCGATCTCCGGCACAAAAAACCCCGGGTGATGGAAACTACCGATCACCAAGCTCAAATAAATCAGTAAATGTTTACAACTTCGGATAGTAACGAGCTAGGTACAAGGATCACTAAGGTGAAATGTGTAAAAGTGGGCGAAAACTGTTAAGTGTTTGCCGAAAGCTTCAAGAGTGCAATTGTACGAGAGTGTGTGTAGCTGAAAATGGCTAAGTCTTCTCATTACTAGCTCGTCACCCCTTTAAAAATAGAAGTTAACTATGCTAACAAACTATCCGACTTTTGTGCCATGCTCCCACGTTCTCCACAACGTCCATTTCCAGTCAAACGTATGCGAAATACCCGTGGAATATTCCATAGTAACGTTGCCAAGACCAAGTTAAGCTTGTTACTCCTGCAAAATAATACGAAACACAAATAAACAATCGTTAGTATGAGGATCCTTAAAGTGATCCATGATCCTGATCCTGAAGCTCTTCTGAGGATCACTATCTGTCACAGAAGTAAGGATCATTAATTAGGATAACAAGTAAGGATCACTAATTGTTAGAAAATCCTCCCCTAACAAATAGTAAAGGTCAAAAGTTCGCACCCAGCTCCCTGCACTGTGTGAGGTTTGTCAAACCTAATAGCGTTATCAACTAATGCCCCGTCTGCAATCTCGGTAACAAATCAGTATAAAGAGTAGGGACTTTCAAGATAGATGTTCCGTTTAGTCCACTACAGACATGAAATTAAATTAAAGTATTTAAGTTGTGATATTCCATCCAGGAATAATATATGTGTATTCCCAAAACCAGGAATATGTCATCCCAAACCAGGGATGCATGCTTTTATTAAAGTCGTGAACTCACCTTGGATTTGCTCGGCTAGAATTTAGTGACTAGAGTTAAGTGTGGTCAACCACGTCCTGATATGGTTACCGTTTTATCGTTAGTTAATATTCACATAAGTCACTTGAATTCTACACGTATACTAGCACATAATATGCATACACGTTGACACTCAGTTATTCGTTCGTGTGGTTACATGCATGTGTACAACTCATAACATGTATTACGTTCAATGATGTTCACTTAGATATCACATAACAATTAATACTTCGTAGCAACAAACAATTGCATTTGTAAACAATAACAACAAGTTTCAGCGGTTTCAGCTCAACGTCCGTTGTTGAGCTGTTTTCGTGATTTTCGTTTAAAATAGTAAACGGGGTAGAAAAATTACAAATAATTTATGAGATGTGTCATTAGTCCGAAAAGGATTGTGTAATTTTCTCAAAGTCTAATTGTTCACAGAAAAATCATCAAAAATCTTTTAGCACATTAAGGGCAATTTCGTCACATTTTGTCGACAGTTTATGGTTTATTTTATAAAAAATCCTCCTCGATCCAACTGACGAAATTCCAGTTGGAGAATTGTAACCTCCTAGGAATATCTACTATAAAATTTTCAAGTATTAACTCCAAATATAGACCAAGTTATGACTTTTGTAATAGACTGCAGTTTCGGTAGAAAAACACAGCTTGTACCTGTGTTTTCATTTTAATCTTTTGATTGACCTAAACTTGTCGAAAAATTATGAATCCATTTCGGTTTGAAACCTATTTCATTGTACTTCGTTTTAGACTCAAGAATCACACGTTTTCGATATGTTTTGATCAAGTTACAGCCAATACAAGATGACCTAAAATTCTGCACATAAACTGTTTGTTCACAGCAGTATACAAAAACGTTTTATGATGATTTTATCAAGCTATTCGACTACTAAGACATGTATAATAGTATGCAGATTTGTTTAATCATCAGGATCATGTTATACATCAAAACCCTAGCCTTATACATGCATACAAGTACGTAACATCTGAATCAACAATCCACCAAAATCATCAAGAACTCGATTCTAAACAACCCTAGCATTCAAGAATCCAGTTTTCACTTAATCACAAAAACAAAACACAATTAAAAACTATGAACGAGATTGATATGGATTACTGGAAGAGATTGTGAAAAGCTTGAAAAGAACAAGAGAGTTTGAGAGCTTCGTGAATAATTGTCGTTCGGAGAAAAATAATGAGATTGCAGAAGTGTTACGAACTAGGGTTTGCATGTTATATATATATATATATATATGTGTGTGTGTGTGTGTGTGTGAGATTCATTGGGGAACACTAAAAAAGTGGGGAGCAGTGGGGAACCGACTCAAACGAACTCCGATTGGACTCATTCCAGCGGCTTTGGAACCGGCTCGTCGAACCCTAACTAGGATCTCTTAACCCTAACCCCTAAATCATAACCCCTAAACCCTAAATATATTAGGGTTTGGATTTTAGGGTTTAGCTTTAGGGTTTAGCATTAGGGTTTAGCTTTAGGGTTTAGTTTTAGGGTTTAGGGTTTAGCTTTAGAGTTTAGGGTTTAGCTTTAGGATTCAGCATTAGGGTTTAGCTTTAGGTTTAGCCTTTAGGGTTTAGCCTTTAGGGTTTATCTTTTAGGGTTTGTAGTTTAGATTTTACGGTTTAGCTTAGGTTTTAGCCATATTTTTTAGATTTAGGGTTTAGAGTTTAGGAGTTAGGATTTAGGGTTTAGGGTTAAGAGATCTTAGTTAGGGTTCGATGAGCCGGTTCCAACGCCGCTGGAATGAGTCCAATCGGAGTTCATTTGAGTCGGTTCCCCGTTGTTCCCCACTTTTTTAGTGTTCCCCAATGAACCTTCCCATATATATATATATATATATATATAGTGGGGATCCTACGGAAAGTGTGTTTTTCCTAAAAGTGTAAAAAGTCATAAAACACAATAATTTAAGGCATAAAACACACCTAAAACTCACAAATAATAGAATTAATATTACTAAAACACCATATTCAAACTCTAATAGTCCATAAAAACTTCAAACACACCATCGTAGAACTATGAATATAAAACACACAATGCTAAACAACATAAAACACAATAATATTTGTCATTCCACAATCAGAGCCTTAAGATCTAAAACACAACACAAAACCCACATACATGATGTTTTAGTAATCTTCATCATATTATTTGTGGGTTTTTTTGTGTGTTTTATGGTTGACATTATGGTGTTTTATGACTTTTTACACTTTTTAGGAAATTTGGACTTTCTGGCCAACTCCTATCATATATATATATATATATATAGGGAGAAGATCATGCGAGAACCAATATGAACATAACCAAAAATGCCTAAAAATAGCTAAAAATCACACAAAAAAATTTTTTTTTAATTTTTTTTTTTGCTTCTAAAAGTAGCGATTTTAACATAAAAAATATTAAAAAAAATTTAGATTTTTTATTTTTTTAGATTTTTTTATAGATTTTTTTAGGTTTTTTGGGGGTTTAGTTTTTAGCATTTTAGCTTGGGGGGGGGGGGTGGGGGGGGTTTAGGTTTTTGGGGGGTGGGGGAGGGGGTTTAGGTTTTTTTTTTTTTTTTGGGTGGGGGGTGGGGGAGGGGGTTAGGTTTTTTAGGTTTTTTGGGGGTTTTAGTTTTTAGCATTTAGCTTGTGGGGGGGGGGGGGGAGTTAGGTTTTTTTTTTGGGGGGGGGGGGGGTTAGGTTTTTTTAGCTATTTTAGGTTGTGTTTACATTGGTTCTCGCGGTTCTCACAATAAGGGTAGTTCTCGCATGAGCTCCTCCCTATATATATATATATATATATATATATATATATATATATATATATATATGCAGAACACTAAATATTGCGAGAACATGCAGAACACAATGAATCACCCATTTTTTCAATCCTAAAAACTTAAAAAGTAAATGAAAATGTTACAAATGTAAGATTTATTGTTTCTTACACTAGATTTCAAAACAAAATATAGAAAATTTTCACTTTTTGTATAACCTACACTTATGTAGGTTAAGTGTAGGTTAAATTACCAACATGTATGTAGGCTATGTGTAGGTAAAAATATATAGTTTTTTTATGTATATATAATACACATATGAATGTAAGAAACATAAAATTTAAAAAATATGAACCTTAAATCTCAAAATTTAGTGTTTTAAATTAGTTCTTTTTGTTCTCGCAATAGTTGGTGTTCTGTAATGATCCTTATCATATATACATATATGTATGTATGTATGTATGTATGCATGTATGTATGTATGTATGTATGTATGTATGTATGTATGTATGTGTGTGTGTGTGTATGTATGTATGTATGTATGTATGTATGTATGTATGTATGTATGTATGTATGTATGTATGTATGTATGTATGTATGTATGTATGTATAGGGTGGGGTTTTAGAGTGAACACTAGTAGATTTGTGAATTGAGTGAACAAATCCCAGTCATTGATTTACATCATCAAATCGTAAAATACACTAATGTATTTTCATCATCAAATCATAGCCATTGATTTACACTTGTGTATTGATAATCAAGGGCTAGGATTAGTTCACAAGTATCCGCAATCAAGGGGGTTATTCACAAATGAACCTAACCATATATATACATATACATATATATATATATATATACATATACATATATATATATATATATACATGAAACCTTTGAGTTGGTTTGGGTGATAATAACTATTCCGAATTTGTATGAACAGAAACAAGGTTCCGAGTTTAAGAATAGGTGTAAAGGGGTTCCAAGTTTGGGCTTGTGTATAAGGTAAGATGTCCGAGTTTAGAGGTTTGGTTAGGATTAGTGTCCGAGTTTAAGTATAGAGATATAGGGATGTCCGAGTTTATGGTTCCGGGTTTGAGAACCCTTTATGTTTCGAGTTTATGGAGTTGGTTTATATTAACTACACATAAGTCCCTCAAACCTTATAACATATAAAGTTAGCATTTAAATCTTTAAGTTTAACAAAACTAGTCCCACTAGTTTATGATAGTTCGTGTGTCATAACCTACACGTGTAACGTGAATACATGTGCGTATATGCTAGAAAATCACAAGGATTTAACCGAGAAAGTTAACAGTAAAAACCTGAAAATGCGAGTTGTTACATAATCGGTTTTAGTTCGGTTTGGTTTATTTCGGTTAATAACCAAACCAAACATTGCCTAAAATTTTTGTTTAGAAATTCATGTAATGGAGGTATAAATACATGAAATAGATATATAAATACATGAATTAGATTTTTAAATAAATAAAATGGAGGTATAAACAAATGAAATGGAAGTATAAAATATGATGTGGATATATAAACGCTAGAAATATATGAAGATTTAAATGATTCGGTTCGGTTCAGTTAATTTCGGTTAACTGATGAAACAAAAAATATCCGTTAATTCTGTTTTGGTTTCGGTTCGGTTATGTCAGTTTTGGCTTCGGTTTTGGTTAACGGTTCGTTTATTGCTCACCCCTAACTCTTAGTTATATATTTAAGGCCAATGAAACAAGTGAAACCTAGGTTTTGAATAGTATGGTGAAGGGGTATGGTCCCAGATCTCGCATCAGCACGACCGCGAGTGACCATTACCCTTATCAAAAACCCCCACCAGCAAGAACTTATCTGTATCCGTGCGGGCACGCGCGAACACAGCGGTTGAAACCAATCTGTCCATTGATGAGAAGAATTACCTTAAGTACAAGAACACATGTTACACATAGAGATGCGGCCTGACACCGCATCATATGAACATTTTCGTCACGACAAGGGATCTGGACAACAGTAACAGTCACTAAATGGCGATGTGGCACGGCACCGCATTCCGCATACATCTTGGCCAGAGCAAGAACGCGGGAACAACATCAGTTACCGAAAGCAGCGATGCGGCCTAGCACCGCATCCTGCCTACAAGGAAAGTGGGTCTGACACTCAGTGCAAGTGGCACTGGGAATAGTCACCAACTAGCCCACATGTGTGCAACAGTCTGACACCACAGCAGGACGTGGCATCACCACCGTAACTGACAGGTCTGACACACCTATAAAAGACTGTGCGAAGTCAGACTAGCTACTCAACTACTCTCCATCACTCCTCGGCTATAAATACCCATCCCAAACCAGGTTTGAGGTATCACTTCTCAACTCTCTCACTACTACTACTATCACACTTTGCTTCCCTAGCAAACTACTGATTCTCACGCCGGAGAGTGGTAACAAGGAGCACCCCCCCACCCCATCCTCCTTGTTACGAGTCACGGCTTGTTTCCTTGTGCAGGAAACCAACCAGCGGACGATCCAGCCAGCGATCCTCGGAAAGAAGGGATTAACCCTACTTGACAAGACTAGTGAGTTAACCCAACCCGGTTAACCATTGTTTCATCATTGGCGCCCACCGCAACTCTTAGCACTTTTTTTTCCATCATCCCTTTCTCTCCAAAGATTATGTCTGATCGTCTAAACAACACTACCGGGGATAACCTAAACCCCGCAAACCAAGGGCCTACGGGGACCATTCCCCTAGCCCCAAATGTTGAACATATAGGCACATCAACGCAAGGGGGCGCATCCCTTACGTTCGGACACGATTTATCACAGTACGCTTCTGTGATACCTCCAGGCATGAACCCTCATGCCTGGTACGACCAACAAGCAGCTCTGCTGGCCGCAACATACAACAGAGCTTGCGCAGAAGCGCAAGTATCTGCGGGGCCTACCCCAGCACCGCATACCCCTGCGGGTCGTATTTTACAATACGACGGCAGGGCCCCAACACATCCGGCCTCCAGAAGCAGGCAGGAAGACCGCGGTTCCTCTTACTGCGACGTCCGCACACTTGATGAGGATGATTCCTTGTATGGGACTCGCCGCAGGGGCCATATACATAGCCGCCTAGGCCCGCATGGCAAAACTAGGCGACAGTCTACAGCCCACCATGGCCCCGGCATCCATAGCCGGCTGGGACCTCAGTCCCACGCCACTAGTAGCAGACCGGGAGGACGCAATTACGCTCCTCCCAGTCACCCCCGCACCACATACCTCCGCGCAGCGAAGCGCCACCAGAGCCAACCCTATAGGCCGAAATCTGCGGCCGAAAATTCCAAATTCGCCTCGGAAATCACCCAAGCCGATGTTACGACCACCAAATTCCCATTGAACATTGGGAAATATAATGGGTCGTCCGACCTGGACGACCACATGAACATCTTCATCGGCGCAGGGTGCAACGGCAGGTGAGACGAGCCTACCTGGTGTCATTTTTCCCCCAGACCCTAACGGATCTGGCGAGGGCTTGGTTCGATTCTTTACCAGTGGGATCACTGGCCTCATTTGAGGACTTACAAGAAAAGTTCCTCGCACATTTTAGCCAGTCACGACGTCATGAACGTGATTCTATGGACGTCATAAACATCTGGCGCAGGGACAACGAATCACTTGAGGCATTCGTTGTCCGTTACAATAAAGAATGCCTGGAGAGAGGCGACGTGGCAGACCAAATGGCACGAAACCATTTCATTGTTGCCGTCAAGGACGAGCAAATGGTTATGACTATCTCCGGTAAGGATGGCTTGCCCAAGAAATGGGAAGATGTCATGGCTGCGGTCAAGACATACGCCCAGACTCAGCGGTCCCTCAAACCGCACGTCTCAAAGGCACATCCCCAAACGGAAGGCCAGTCCTCCCACCAAGAACACAAGCACAACAACAAGCGCAACCGGGACACTGGGAATCGCGGCAGCGATCACAGACCATATGTCCCACGGAACAACCAGCCCGACGCAAGGGCAACAATCAACGCCCAGCGTGATAACCGGGGGTCGAAAAAGGAGTCTCGGGATCGTAACTGGACCGAGATCAATCAATCGCCAAGCGACGTCCTTCTTACGGACGCGCAATTCCTGCGACCGTCCCAACCGATGAAGTCCAAAAAGCACCAGGATCCCGCACTCTTTTGCGAGTATCACAAGGACTCGGGCCACACAACGAACAACTGCATCAGTCTCCGACTGGAGATTGAGCGAGCCCTAAAAGAGGGGAAGTTGCAACATCTGTTGCCAGCCGCGCAAAAGCAAACTAAGAGCATCACCCCCCACAACGAGGGCACCTCCACGGGTAAGATGACCATGTACGTGGCCTCAACCCAAATGATTAATGGAGGACGAGGAAGACCGCGCAAGGCGGCAAGTAGACCGAACAATGACTGGAAAGACGAGCAAGTGGTCTTTCCAAAAGTCCGAGACGGACCGCGCGACAGGCGCGCCGTCGTTATCACAGGACACCTGGCTCACTACTGCACCGAGCGATTATTCATCGACCCGGGCAGTACATCTGATATTATATACGAGCAGTGTTTCAACCAATTCGATCAAGAAGACAAAGATCGGTTGCAGCCGGTGGACTACCCGTTGCCCGGGTTTGCGGGGGAAACCGTATTCCCCCTGGGCCAAATCACTTTTCCTGTGCGCCTCACCAATGGTAGGCACACACGAACGGAGGAGGTAAACTTCATGGTTCTACCTCACACCTCCAAATACGACGTACTTCTGGGGAGGGAATCCCAGGGCGACTTCAACATGATCACACCCGTCCCCCACTTTGCCATCGGTTTCCCAACCGAGACGGGGATTGCGATAATTTACGCCCGCAGAGAAGTTATGTCCTCGGACGAGTTGCGTCCGACCAAGGTAGCAAGGCCTACCCCCAACACGCAACCAGAAAAATGGGTTCTTAACACAAGACACTCAGAGCAAACGGTCACGTTGGGCCATGCCTTGTCCCCCACCATCAGAGCGCGCCTGAAGCAACTCCTCTTCTGGAACCAAGATATTTTTTGCGTGGACACCCGCAGACATGACAGGGGTACCACGAGAAATTGCGCATCATTTCTTGAATACCATGCCAGGTATCAAGCGGGTGATCCAAGGCCAACACCACCTTGGATCAGCAAAGAACGCGACGATGGAAGAGCAGGTACAAGAACTGCTCTCCGCAGGCATCATGCAGGAAGTCAAATACCAGACTTGGTTGTCCAACCCAGTCATGGTAGAAAAACCAAGCGGGGGCTGGCGCATGTGCGTCGATTACAAAGATCTCAACAAGGCCTACCCCAAGGATTGTTACGCACTTCCGGAGATCGACGAGAAGGTCGATAACCTTGCACCATTCCGATGGAAGTGTTTCCTCGATTGTTACAAAGGCTACCACCAGGTACAGATGGCCATCGAGGACGAAGATAAAACGGCATTCTGCACGCCTATCGGAAATTACTGCTATACGAAAATGCCATTTGGGTTGCGCAACGCGGGTGCAACCTATCAAAAAATTGATGAACGACACTTTTCGCGGACAAATCAGCAAAAGTGTCGAAATCTATATGGACGACCTGGTCGTCATGAGCATGGAGGAAGATACCATGCTCAACGATGTTGAAAGAATATTCCAAACTCTGCGAAGCGTTAATATGAAGCTAAACCCAGGGAAATGCTCGTTTGGAATGGAAGAAGGCAAGTTCCTTGGATTCATCGTAACCAAAGATGGATTCAAGGTGAACCCGGAAAAAGTTCAGGCGATCGAACGTATGCCATCGCCTTCTACGATGAAAGAAATGCAACGACTAGCCGACAGGCTAGCCGCACTGAACAGATTCTTAGCCAACCATACAGCTAAGTCTTATCCTTTTATCAAGACCCTGCGGAGCTGTTTAAAAAGGAACAATTCTAATGGACCACAGAGGCCGAAAAAGCTTTCCGGGAGATGAAAGAGTGTTTGATTCAACTCCCAACTCTAACCGCACCTCGCAAGGATGAGCCACTTATCTTGTACCTATCGGCCGCGGACAACGCGGTAGGCGCGGTACTCATAGTGGAACGAGAAGGAGTTCAAACACCCATCTACTACATCAGCATAATGATCAACGACCCAGAGACGAGGTACTCCATCATGTAGAAGTTGGTATTGGCACTAGTGCACGCATCAAGACGGTTGCGACGTTACTTTGCAAACCACGCCATTACAGTGTTAACCAACTACAGGATCGGCCCGATCCTATCAAAACCTGACATCTCTGGTAGATTAGCAAAATGAGCAATTGAACTGGGCGCACTTACACTGACCTATAAGCCGCGCCCCGCAATCAAAGGCTAGGTCTTGGCTGATTACGCCGCCGAAGTACCAGCAGATCGCATTCAGGAATGCGAACAAGAACAAAACCCTACGCCACCACCATCCTCCTCAGAAACATGGGCACTATTTACCGATGGTGCATCCAACGAGGATGTTGCAGGTGCGGGTTTGCGACTCGTCAGCCCCGATGGCCAAGAGCTTACCTATGCAATCCGCCTCGATTTCAAAAGCACAAATAATGAGGCAGAGTACGAGGCTCTACTGGCAGGACTACGTTTGGCAGTCAAACTCGGCGTCCAACACTTGGAAGCACACGTCGACTCACTGTTGGTTGCAGGGCAGATACGCGGAGACTATGCTGCAAAAGGGGATATCATGATCCTCTACCTCGAACAAGCCTTGCAACTAACATCAAAGTTCACTTCCTTCAATATCCGCCATATCAACAGAAGTGATAACAAACCCGCGGATGCACTGTCAAAACTTGCATCCACCAGGTTCCAACACCTGGCAAAGGAGGTACGCATCGAAATTCTGCAAAATCCCTCAGTACCCCTGCGCCAAGTCAATGTCATCCAGTACGGTACAACATCCTGGATGACACCAATCATTGCATACTTGCAATCAGGTGTTACTCCCGAAAGCAAGGCAGAGGCACGTAAGTTGCAACACAAAGCGTGTCATTATCAGATGGGAGACGAATTCTTATACCGTAAATCATACCTGGGGCCACTCTTACGATGCGTCGACCCCCAAGATGCCACATACCTTATCAGAGAAATACACGAGGGAGTATGTGGCATACACGCGGGTCCACGTATGGTCGTGGCCAAAATCATGAATGTCGGGTACTACTGGCCCGGCATGCACCTAGATGCGGTCAAAGTCTTGCGCAAGTGTTTCAATTGTCAGCGGCATGCTCCTAAGACCTTGCGCCCCAAGAACAACCTGATCCCTGTCACCACTGCATGGCCATTCCAAAAAAGGGCAATCGATGTGGTGGGACCATTTCCAGACGCACCAGGTGCAGTGAAGTTTATCATAGTGGTTGTCGATTACTTTACAAAATAGGTAGAGGCAAAACCGCTCGCCTCAACCACCGCTATGATAACAAGGAAATTCGTCTGGGAACATATCATTTACCGTTTCGGTCTACCAATGTGCATCGTTACCGACAACGGTACCAACTTCGCTACGGATGACTTCCAAAAATGGTTAAAGGAGCTAAACGTTGAACACATATTCTCCTCAGTGGCGCATCCGCAAGGGAATGGCCAAGTCGAGAGTATCAATAAAAGTTTAGTCGAAGGCATCAAAGCACGATTGGGAACAGCCAGACGCGGCTGGGTTGATGAGCTCCCAAGTATCTTATGGGCCCACAGGACAAACCCAGAGACAAGTAACGGTGAGACACCCTTCAGCCTGGTCTATGGCACTGAAGCGATGATCCCCGCGGAAGTAGGCCTCCCCTCACCTTGAATGTTGGCTATCAACAAGATAGACAACAATGAGGAACGCAGGGTTGACTTGGACCTCCTGGAAGAAAGGCGTGAAAACGCTGCCATCAACGAGGCCAAGTACAAAACCAAACTTGAAAAGTACTACAATGCACGCGTTCGCATTTGTACTTTCAACCCGGGAGACTACGTCCTTCGTGACAATGAAGCATCTAACGCGGAACGCACAGGGAAACTTGCCCCCAAGTGGGAAGGACCCTACCTCATCCAAGAGGTCCTGGGCAAAGGCGCGTATAAACTGCAAACAATAGAGGGCGAAATTATCGCACGCACATGGAATGCACAACAGCTTCGACGCTGTTACATGTAAGCCATGTTTTTTACATTCACCATGTAACCTATCGGGCCGCAGGCCATTTGCAAATAAATAAATGAACGATTCAATGCAATATTGTTTATTTACTTCTATTACAAATACGTGTCCCACTCTGCGGTATTTGCAAAAACAGATTAGCAAAATCTTCATTCGCGATACCTACACAGAGTGGTGACCACACGCAAGTATTGTAATAGGCCAGCAATGCAAATACGGTTTCCACAAAACCTATACAATTCCTAAACCCTAACAAGATAAAAATAGGAATTGACTAATACTCATACGACAATGGTATAGAATATACTTGCATATCATCTAGATATGCAAAAGGCAAATACAGACTGTGTTATTCACAATAACATTAACTCATACTAGTACACGCATGCAAGTAGTAAAAACACTTGTATAACTTGAAACGGTTAAAACTTTATATGCAAAAAGTGTCTACACCCACGCGGTGTACAAGATATTTACATAAAGTTTTTAACATTTACATTGAGGAAACAAAAAAGGCACGCAGGCCAGCCTAGTCTTTCTTTGTACCGCTGGAACCCGCACCATCCTTGCCTTCAACAGCAGGCTTTTCCTCATCTTCCTCATTAGCATATAACACCCGCAAGCGGTCTACATAGTCTTCCGCTTCCAGGCATTTCTCAAGTTCCTCAAGAGCGGCAATGGACGTGTTGTTGTACGCCGCAAGAGCGGCAGCAAGAAGCGCTTCAGTGTCCACACCATGGAACCCAGACCTTTCATCAGTATATTCACCCTGGGCCAAAACATTTATATGAGAAATACAACGGTTGTAGCCAGCTTTAAAACCAGCATCCCGGGCGCGCAGCTTAATCTCATTAACACCTGACACATTCTCAGGTGCGTCAAGGATGGACGTAACAATCTGCGAAACAAAAATAGTACGGTTATCAAAGGCAAATCTAAAAAAGATAACAAAGGCAACGGATACTTACATGCCCGATACCGTGCATACGCATCCATTCGCGATCGTCCTTGAGCAGATCGAGTGAAGAAGCAAGGCTATCTCTAGCCTCTGCAACCTCCCTCACCCGCGCTTCAGCATCGGCAGCACGGGCACTGACCTCCTCAATAGCGGCTACCCGACTCCGCACTTCAGCCTTTTAACAAAGAAAACACAAGTACACAAAGATAATCAACATACTTGTGAGATATATACGCAAATTCAAGAGCAAAAGAGATTCATACCTGGAGGCCCTGAACAGTTTTGTCCAAATTACTGTGGTCAGCATTTGCCCTTTCAAGAGCCTTCGCAGCACGGGACTCCACCTCCTTGGCCTCTTCAAGAGCCTTTGCAAGGCGAGCTTCCGCCTCCATGGCCTCTTTAGCAGCCGCATCAGCTGTGGCTTTCTCCTTAACCAAAGCAGCATTCGCTGCCTTGGCGTTGGTAAGCTCCTGACGAACACGAAAGAGAATTTCATTCTGTTTGGCCCAAGATTCTTTCCAAGTCTTGCGCTCATCAGAAAGTGTCTTATCGTTTTCCATGGACGATCAAATAAACGGTAATATATTATCTCTTTATGCTACAAGTATTCAAATACGTATGTGGTTTCCATTCGAAAATTTTCGGTGTATACATGCCACATCAGGTCATTTGAAGTAACGACCACAAATGACGGTCTAACAGACAAAACTAGCCCATGAGAAAAAAATCATTCACAAAAAATATGGATGTGGCGCACATTGATATTAAACATGAACCAAAGATATTTCCTGGCTTCACCTCATTCTAAGGTCACACCTTTAGATGGGACATAATTGACTATATTTCAATATTAAAATTTGGTGAAATCAAGGTCTAATTAAGGGCGACCATGCCTTTCTAGACCCTTTGACGTAGTTAATTCCCATATGTCATTATTTAAACAATGAAAAGAGAGTTGCACAATAATATTGTACTAAGTAGACAATGCATGCCTATAAAAAACCATATATGCAAGGACATGAGCCACACCCATTACTAGGTGACAAGGTATGGCCGGGTGATCCACTTCCCTTGTATGGATTCAAACCACACTTTTGTCCAAGAATTCCTCTTATGTAAAATGGTCAAGTGCAAGTCTGAGTAGTATGCAATAAAAATCCACATAAAACTGTTGATACCAGACTTGTAATCCTTGGAAAAATTACAAAACTAGCCATTAACCACACGCTCTTTCAAAACTAGACAACTCATGCGTCTTTGGAGTGACCTTTCAAGCATGAGATGCGTCTTTCAAGCACAAGATGTGTCTTTGAACTTGAAGGTCTTTCGGGAGTTGAAGCGTCTGGCTTCTTGGGATGCGTCTTTCAAGCATGGATGCGTCTTTGAAGGTCTTTCCCATGCGTGTGGGACTTCTCCCATGCGTCTTTCATGCCACATGTCCATTTTTATTGGGGTTCAGGGATGTGTCTTTTAAGGTCTTTCCCATGCGTCTTTCACGCCACATGTCCATTTATTGTTGGGTTTCAGTGACATCGCTCCAAAGACACATCCCGTGCTTGAAAGGTCGCTCCAAAGACGCATGAGATGGCTAGTTTTAAAAAAGGGTGTGGCTAATGGCTAGTTTTGTAATTTTCCCATAATCCTTTCTTAATTGACTTGATTATTATGGAACTTTGGGTCTTAAATCTAACCCAAAAACTTTTTTCCTTTTTAGGTAAAAGACCTTGAATTAAACCACAACAATACATAATATACTATTTGTCAAACCCAAGTATTAATAGGTTTCATAAGTTAGCCCATATACAAGGCCAACTACAAAAAGTATTTAACGAGGAACGGCGTCTGCTATTACTATACTTAGATAAGGAACAAGGTTTGCAATACTTTGACAAATATTGAGGGCCAAGGTCTAAACGGCATGCCTAACATCCACACATTAATGACCCAACAAAAAATTCTTAAATGAGTCACGAGGTCTCCAATACTATGATAATTAGTGAGGGCCAAGGTCTTTATCGCATTCCCAACATCCACATGCTAATAACCCAAACGTTCATGTTCTTGATTGTCATCTTGTATGAATAATAGGAAAAAGGAGTAGAAGGGTGACCACATAAAAGATATTTTTAAGATCAACCTCAACTAGAAAAACGAAGAGGAGGAAAGTGACTATTTTTAATATCAACCTCAACTAGAAAAACGAAGAGCAGAAAAGTGACACGAAGACAAAGGTGCATCGTCAGTCAATCTTGATGAATCACAACATGTACAAAGCATAACTTCTAAGGGAAAAGGCAAGGTTATCTCCCACTGAGAGATGTAGGCTATAGGATGATCTAGATTTAAGTTGTAATCAACTTTTTTTTTGCTTTTACTACTAGTAGGGAGAGTGGGGTAGTTTTATTGAATTTAGAGCATGTGAGGTGCATTCTTATTGTAGAAATTAAGGTCATTCTAGGACTACCAAACTGTCCGGGGTAACTAACTAAGATGAAATTGGTGTTGATTCTTACTTATTTACCAATCATAATGCAAGGATAATTTGCATATTGTACATGTGACAAAAGTGTGGATCTTATTGATACTTGGGGGTTAGGTAATATATATGTATCTTTCATTACGAAAATATCTTATGTTTGATAATATATTTTCCTCCTAAAATGAAATTAAAAGCTGTTACTTGACGTCATTGAACATATCTATAAAATTTGAATATGAGTGTTGTAACCATCTTTCTCCGCTAACATGGTTAGCCCAAAGGGTGAGAATCTTACTCTGTTTATGTGTTTACATATAAACCTGAAGATGTGTCATTTAGATTTCTGTCCAGAACACTAAGGTGTTGTTTTTTTTTAAGATCTACGTAGGCTCTTCTGTCTGCGCCACGCAGACCACGCGCAGACATTGCCATCTGCAGATTGCAGACTGTTTGTTTTTCCGAAGATGTTTCACTAAAAAACGTCTGTGCTAGCTCTTCTTGATGCAGACTTGCTCCAGCCACTTCTAAGATCTTCTAAGGTCTGCAGAGGGTTAAACACCACCACCCACAACCACCGTCCATACACCACCACCGTCCACCACCACCCACTATTACCGTCCACCACCACCACCACCCTGCGTACACCACCACCAGTTATTCTAGAAGTCTACATACGTTAAAAAACAAACATCCTTGTTCTTGCAAACTGTTGAGGTTTGATCCACCTCTTCTTCTACAGATATCTGCAGATGTGGTCCGCAGACTGCAGACATTTTACCTCTTAAAAAACAAACAGCAACTCTAATTCAGACACATTTACAATGGTATAACGAAAAACGACACATATAACCTATTTATCTAAAAGAATCAAAATGATTGACAGCTTGTAACAAATGGGCTAAACAGATAAAACATGATAGGTTGTCATGATTAATTTTAAATGCGTTAACGGGTCGGCGTGTTTAATTAAAGAAGTTAAACATGTTGATCAAAACACAACTTGCTTATCAAACAAGTTAAACATGAAAATCAAAAACCAGATTATCTTTATGTGACATAAGAATCTCAGTCTCCTAGCTACTTAGCATTGAGATGCTTTTAGGAAAATCAAAGTTTTCAGATTGCAAGAAAATGAGACTACTTCATCAAGCCTTCCTATCCACATCTTTTTCATGCATATTGTGTCCAAAAAGACCCAAAGAAGACGTAAACAAGACTCTCTTGATCTTAAGGTAGGGCTTGGTTGTGTCAAAATCATATAAACATACAAAGGGACTACTTTCCACTATTACCTTTCAACTTTTTGTTGATTCATTATTATTTTCTTCTATGAAGACAGACATGATATAAATTAAATAAAACCAAAAACAATTGTAAACCAGTCGTTAAATTTACAAATCCCAACTAGAAAAAAAAAATTTAATAATTATCTGGACAGCGGGTAATTTAAGCCCGTCCAGAGAAAATTATTTATTTAACAAGTTTATTTATTTATTAAAGTTTAAACCGTGTAGAGGATTAAAATTATATAACTTTATAATGTCTACACAATATTTACATATATAACATAATTATTTTTATTACAAACAAAGAAAATTTAATTACCGATTTAATTAATTTGAAATAAGTAAATGTTGTACGGATACTATAGTCACTTTTTAAACTGTTCTGTAAATGTAAATATTCAAATTTTAAAAAATTTAAAATCTAATTTAGGGGATCTATGTTTATAGAAAAGATATAAAATTTGATTAAAATCGAACTTAGAGAGGTGCAGGTTCGACTCTCACTTAGTGCAGAGGAAGGCACTGGTGGGCAATGATAGGAGACCCAGGGAAACCTGGGTTGAATCCTTGAGCCAAACGGGTTTTACTGGTAATTTCACTGTCGTGCCTACGGACGGGTGGGTTATCGGGTTTTTCCCGGAGTTGGTGGTGGACTCGGGTTACTCTCGGAGTACTCCGTTTGTCCAGTGGGTGTCCCGAGAGTGCTCGGGATTGAGTTTGTTGGACGTTCCAAAAAAATCTAACTTAGAGGGTCTATGTTTTTTTAATGGCAAATTTGGATCACTGACGGACCAGTGAAGTATAATCGTGTCACCAGCGGAACCACCCGATCATATCCATCTCTAGTAGTCATAATGCATATACACCAATTCAGTAGGAAACCCAAAAAATATGGGAAAACCCCCCTTGTGGGAATCAAACCAAGGACCTATTGGTTCTAAAGCGTTATCCCACTCCCAAGATGTCACTGTAGAAAAGATATAAAATTTGATTAATTGGAAAACAGAAAACGTTTATGTTATAAAAAATAATTAATGATAAACTTAATATTAGCATTAACTAGCATGACTAAAATGACAATAATTCAAAAGTTAAATATAAAAAACTTACAATTTATTTAGATAAAAAATCTAGAGAAATTTTTTAAGAAGTGGAAATATTGCAATGCGACATTATTTGAAATTGTTTATTAGAATTATTATTATATATATATAAAAAGTGTAACGTACAATAGGGCTTATCGTACGTTTGTATGATATTGTGAAATCGCATGTTTTAAATAAACATGTTGGAAATCGCATGTGGTATTTTTGATTAAATCGCATGTTGGTTTTTTTGTAGCAATTTTGCATGTTGGTAAATATGATGATATCGCATGTTGGTATATAAAGCAATTTCGCATTTGGTTTTTCAGCACAAATCGCATGTTCAAGATTGAATTCGCACAAGTTCGTACGGCTAAGATGAGCGCGTACATTTTGTACGATAAGAGCCATTGTATGTTAACCTTACCGTATATATATATATATATATATATATATGGGGATGGTTCAAATGAAAACCACTTTTATTATGAAAACTCGAAAACTAACTAAAAAAAGCCTAAAAAACACACTAATTTTTTTTTTTATAAAAAATCGCAGGTTTTTGTATATAGAAAAAACTTTTTTTCAAAAAAAAAATTGTATTACACATATGCACTACAAAAAAAAAAATTTGAAAATTTTTTTTTAGATAGTAATAGTAGCTAAAATTATTATGCAAAAAAAACATTGGTGTGTTTTTTTGGCTTTTTTAATTAGTTTTCGAGTTTTCACAATAACTAGTGGTTTTCATTTGAATCTTCCCCATCTATATATATATATATATAGGGTAAGGTTCAATTGAGAACCACCCTTATCACGAGAACCGCGAGAACCAATGTGAACACAAAATAAAATTTAAAAAAATCAAAAAAGCACTCAAAAAAAATTTTAATATTTTTTTTTTAAATCGCTATATTTAGTTACCAAAAAAATCTTTTTTTTCGAGTAACAGTTATCCATGCACATGTGCATATGTATCATTACTTCTACAAATTCCGTAATACGTTATCAGTGATAGACAATTGCACTTTAATTTACAATATCATCCGTAATACACTACTTTTTACATTACCAATATTCAAAATGCACATGTGCATCATTAGGTATAAACATGATATAACATGTTTTGGTACAAAAAGTTTGTGATTTTGAATGGAGAAGTAGGATCATATACATGTTTTTGGTTAGTTATATATAGTGGTTGATGTTTTGGCTATAGTTGTTACTTTATGATGTAATATGATGATTGGATGGTATAAATGGTGTTGATATACATGTAATAAAGTGAAAATATTGGTAATGGTATTGTATTATGGATGGTATGAGGTAATGGTATTGTATTATGGATGATAGGAAGTAATGGTAGTTTATTATGGATGGTATGATAGATGAAATGAAAAGTGTATTCAAAGTAGTATACCAAATCAACTTATTTCATGTTGATACATTTAGATGCACATGTACATTTCTAATATTGGTGATGTAAAAAGTATTGTGTTACATATTGTAGTGTAAATGAAAGTGCAATTTTCTAATATTTGTAATGAGTTACGAAATTTGTCAAAGAAATGATACATATGCACATGTGCATGTTTGTGTATTATGGATGGAATGATAGATGAAAGAGAAAGTGTATTCAAAGTAGTGTACCAAAACACCTTATTTCATATTGATACATATAGATGCACATGTGCATTTCTAATATTGTTAACGTAAAAAGTAGTGTATTACACGTGGTGGTATAAATGAAAGTGCAATTGACTAATATTTGTAATGAATTATGGAATTTGTCAAAGAAATAATACATATGCACATGTGCATGGATAACTGTTACTTGAAAAAAAAAATCTTGAAATTTTTTATTAACGAAATATAGCGACTTTTCCAAACAAAATAGTAAAAAAAAATTGGTGTTTTTTAGATTTTTTTTTTAGGTATTACTGTTTGTGTTCACACTGGTTCTCGCGGTTCTCGCAATAAAGGGTGGTTCCTAACGGATCCTTCTCATATATATATATATATATATATATATATATATATATATATATATATATATATATAGGGATCCTAAGAGAAGTCCACCCTATTTGAGAAACTTGAGAAGCATTCTGGACCACACATTTTTCTATGCTTTTCGTAATATACACATATGTATATAGTCGATTTTAAACTATACATATGTGTATATTACGAAAAGCTTAAAGAAAAATGTGTGGTCCAGAATGCTTCTCAAGTTTCTCAATTAGCCTAGTGTTTCTCACATGATCCTAACCCTATATATATATATATAGGGTTAGGTTCATTAGTGAACAACCGCCTTAATTGTTAACACTAGTGAACTAATCTTACCCTTTGATTATCAATACACAAGTGAAATCAATGGCTAGGACTTAATGATGAAAATACCCTAGTGTATTTTATGATTTAATGATGTAAATCAGTGGTCAGGATTTGTTCACTCAGTTCATAAATACACTAGTGTTCACTCTAGAACCCCATATATATATGAATGTTCAAATGAAAACCACTAGTTATCGCGAAAACTCAAAAACTAACTAAAAAAGCCAAACAAACATACCAATTTTTTTTTTGCATACCAATTTTCGCTAATTAAATTATATAAAAAATTTCAAAAAAAAAAAAATTGGAGTGCACATGTGTAATATTACACATGTGTACAACAAAAAAGAATTTTTTTTTAACTTTTTTTACATATAAAAACTAGCGATTTTTAATAAAAAAATTATAAAAAAAAAAATTGGTGTGTTTTTAGGCTTTTTTTAGTTAGTTTTCGAGTTTTCGCAATAAAAGTGGTTTTCATTTGAACCATCCCCTATTATATATATATATATATATATATATATGTATGTATGTATATATGTATGTATATATATAAGGTGGGGTTCTTGAGTGAACATAATGTATTTGCGAACTGAGTGAACAAATCTTGGCCATTGATTTACACACGTAGATGGCTAGGATCTAATCATCAAATCGTAAAATACACTAGTGTTTTTCATTATCAAATCCTGATCATTGATCTACACACATGTATGGCAAGGATTAGTTCGCTCAGTTCGCAAACTACACTAGTGTTCACTCTTGAACCTAATCCTATATATATATATATATATATATATGGGAGGGTTCATTGGGGAACACTAAAAAAGTGGGGAACGGGGGAACACTCTTAAAAATTATACTTAACATGTTAAAAAAATATTTTTATAAATTTTTTTCGGCGCTTTTTTTTATAAATACAAGTAGAAACATTTTTGATAAAAAAAATCAAAAACTAAAAATATAAAAAAAATGTTTAAAAAACAGTTATATCTTATAGAATTAACTTAACATGTTAAAAATATTTATTTTTTTAAAAATTTTCAGCGCTTTTCTTTATAAAAAGGAGGAGAAACTAGTCGAGTAAAAAAATAATTTTTCTAAAAAAAACAATTTTTAGCCTTTTTTTATTGTTTTTTTTTAATATTTTTAGTTTTTGATTTTTTTTATTAAAAATGCTTCTACAAGTATATATAAGGAGAAACGCAGAAAAAGATGTTTAAAAAATTAATTTTTAACATGTTAAGTTAAATTTTTAAGAGTGTTCCCCGGTTCCCCACTTTTTTAGTGTTACCCAATAAACCTCACACTATATATATATATATATATATATATATATATATATATATAGGGGACCGCTAAAATGAGAACCACCTCGAGTTGTAAGAACCGTGAGAACTTTTTGATCCGGGGCGAGGTGGACCAAATTTTTTTTTTCATAAACGTAGATGCGTGTATTATAAACACATTTGTAAAAAAAATTCAAAAAAAAATGTCGTGTGTGTAGTTTTGAGCACCACAAGTTTGGGTTTACGGGTACCGTAAATTTTAAACAAATTTACGGTACCCGTAAACGCAAACTTGTGGTGCTCAAAACTACACACACGACATTTTTTTTAATTTTTTTTACACATGTGTTTATAATACACGCATCTACGTTTATGAAAAAAAAAATTGGTCCACCTCGCCCCGTACGGTGTAGTTCTCACGGTTCTTACAACTCGAGGTGGTTCTCATTTTAGATATATATATATATATATATATATAAACGAGATCAGGAGAAAACGCTCAAAAGTGTGAGAACACATCCTGGCTCAACACGTGTCACACGGCATAGAGAAGGGCGGGGGGGGGGGGGGGGGGGCTTTTTTGTCCTTTTATCTTCTCCTTTTCTAGTTCCGCTTTTAACAATATTGTTTTATTTTTGGTGTTTAAGATTTTTGGCGTTAACCAAATTCAATAATTAATGGCGTTTAATGGTTCCATTGTATTAACATTTTGGCGTTTATGGCGTTTTTCAAATCGTATGCCAGGGGGTCAGGAAATCTATCTAAATGGCGTTTTTTCAAGGCGTTTTAAACAAGATTGCCCATTGTTCTAATATTTTTTATATACATTTTGCCGTTTGTGGTATCTTGGCGTTTTACATTTGGACAATTATATTACAACCAAAATGAAAAAAAATAGAAGTGAAGAAAATAAATTAAAAATCCTAATCGGATCTCTCTTCACAATCTTCACTGTCATCAGTCTCTCTCTTCTTTAATAGTACAAGAACTGTCACCAAATATACTCACTGTCATCAGTCTCTCTCTTCTTATATACGGCTTTTTCTGGATGTTTGGGGACATAGATCTATGACGTGTGGGTGAGTTTTTCGCTTTTTCTTCATCTTGATCTTCATGTTTATAATCATCCCACTCTTCAGTGTCATTCATCTCTTCTCCCCATCCAAGTCTTATTCAAGAACAAAGAACACAAAATGACATTTGATTGTCATCAATATCTTTTTCTTGAAGATTTATCCATCTCATGCAGGAAAATCTTACTGAGTTACTCCTCTTAGCTAACAATCCATTCAGTGAAACTTCACGAATAACAATACTGAATATCCAAGAAAGCATATTAGCCATCTTTGATTTTTTGGCGTTTTACAGTGAGTGGTATTTAGTAGTATTTGACGTTTGTTTTTTTTTTTTTTTTTTTTGATTAAATGGAAGTTGTTGAGGGTTATTATTTTATAGGATTTCTTTTGGCGGCGTAGGTTAGGCGGTGCCGTTTCAGTTACTATTGGTAATTATTGTTTTTGACAAGCTTTTATCTCTGAAGTCTGTAACACGTCCCGTCTTTCAAGTTTGGCATTTTAGATTTTAATATAATAATTTTTTTGTCTCTTCATTTTTACTGTTTTGTAGTTACTGTTTCTAGTTACATTTTTAAGTTTGGTTTTTATTTTATTTTTTTAATTTTGGGTTTTTTATAATACTTTTCCAAAGTAATTATATTATAGTTTAGCAGTTTTTGGGGCGTTTTACGGCATGATAGCGTTTTAACAAGCATTTGGGTGTCTGGGGTTTTTATTATATACGGCGTTTTTATTATCTAACAATCAACTGAAAAAAGAAAATTAAAAAAATATATATATATAAACAATTGATCTTCCAAATCTTCACTGTCACTAGTCTCTTTCTTCTTTTTGGAATCATGTTAACTGGTTTCATTTTCTTTTTTTGTTTTTCAAGTAGTTTTCTTTGTCACCGTTTGGAAGCACAAAGTCTGACATCATCATCTTTTTCTTGAAGGTTTGTCCATCTCATGCAACAAAATGTTATTGAGTTTACACCCTTTCAGCCAACAATCTTGAATTTTCAAATGAAACGATGTTTGATTTTTTAATTTTGGCGTTTTACCAATAAAAAGAACGCCACTAAGCAAAAGCATCTTAAACCTGAAATTTTGATCATGCTAAAATCAATAATGTTTTGCTGTATGAGATGGACAACATTGTTAATCCTCGGTTAAGAAAGATAACTGACAATGTTGTCCACCTCATACAGCTAAGCTTTATTGACAACAAACCTCAATAATATTGTTGTATGTTTTGGCGTTATAAATTGGAAGGAGGTTGATGATAAAGTCAATAAGATTTTACTCAATGAAATGGACAATATCCTCACTTAAGGATTTTTGTCCATTACATTGAGTGAAACCTTACAGACAACCAAACTGAATTTCAAATAAACGTTTTGGTTTAGAAGATATTTGATGTTTGGGTTTTTTTGCGTTTCTAAGACGAATGGTATATATTAAATATGGCGTTTGGGGTGTCACACCCCAACCGATGGTGGAAACATCAGGGCATGGCACTGAGCGAAACAAATTGTCCATGAGTATCCATAACAACTATTCATTACCAGATAATTAAAATGTCATGTCCCATACCACAACATATCCAAATAAAAACAGTTATTACAAATAATTGTCTCATAAACAAATACTGCTCCGACGACTCAGATTTAAGCGTGACATAACTAGACCCCTAGCTTGATTCATCAAAGCACAGCAATCCCTAGCATTTTAAGCACCTGTCACATACGTTAAAATATAGGTCAATACACATAGTGTAAAGGTGAGCATACAAGTTTGATAATAGCATATATAGTTCGAAATCGTTTACGCATAACATGCATGTATAACGTATAATGTGAAGCATGTAAGTTATCGACAAAGATCCTATCAATACCGATGACTGCAAGTTGATTGCGAGTAGCGAGTGCGCATCACATGTTCACCACTGTGAACACATGAAGTAATTGTCCTTAACAACCCCTGAGTGAACAGGTGTTGAGTCCAAACTATAGTACTATTGTTGCTAAGGCAGGTAGACAACAATCAATGTGTTAACATAACAAACAGGCATTCATCGAGTCACGTATAACATGCATTAGAGGTCGCTCATATAAATAGTGTTTGCGTTGTGTGTTCGATGTGATTTAGAATAAGTAACGTATGTAACACCCAAAAGTGCATAAAGCAAAAAGGGATCAAGTATACTCACAGATAGCGTTTAACTTAATAAACACTGCCTTGGATTGAAGGGAGTGCTTGAGAAATTAGCCTGAACAGTTAATGGTAGCATAAACGATGAGCGGCGCGTAAAACGATGCAAGTGTACCAAGTATCGGATGGTAATCCGATAGGATGGCAATCCGATCGGATGGCCAGTCGATCGGGTGGCAATCCGTTCGGATGGTCATCCGATCGAATGGCCATTCAATTGGATTGACACCTCGTTTGGTGAGGATGTGTTTGTGTATGATGGTTTGCCCTTTGAAGTTTTCGTTGTAGCATTTTAAAAATAGAGAAGTATCTCTACCCTTCAGGTCGTTCGATCGGACATCGGTTCGATCGGACGGCGATCCGATTGGCGAGGCTTCTTAGTTTGAGAATAAGTTCACAGCAGGACGGTCACTCGATCATATGGCTATCCGATTGGGTGGCAATCCGTTAGTTACTGATGTTTCTTGAAAATTGATTCAAGTACCCAAAGTCCCAGACGTCACTCGATCGGGTGGTCGTTCGATCGGATGGCAATCCGATCGGACGGCAAACCGATCATCGTTCAGAACCTTGGAATTTTGAATAAAAGTTTAAGGGTAGAACCAAGTGCAACCCGATCGGATGGCCGGTCGATCGGATGGCAATCCGATCGGATGGCAATCCGATCGGATGGAAATCCGATCGGACGGCAATCCGATCGGACGGCAATCCGTCCCAACGTCCAGATCGTCTTGACACTTGGTTTCGTTGTGGGCTTTGCAATGTTGAACGAGACGTTATGATAACTTGTTTAAACAACAGGAACCCTATCTTAACTCAAGTGACCCGATTGAACAGGAACCACCCTAGTCCGGCCGGTTCACAGTTCGAGACGGTTGTTCATATTCAAACCCGAAATCGATTATCTCTTGGATAGAATTCAGATCTTGAACTAACCCATCACTAAGAACGAGTAGGAGATCAGAACGAGCTCCGATTCTATCAGTTTTGAGTGCGTTGAGTGTAAAAGAGTTGAGAGAAAGTTGGAAAACCTTCTCTCAATCCTTTTAACCATGAATTTTTGTAGATTTATACGAAAATATTGTTTATTCATGTGGAAGTCCTTCAGATCTAAGTTGTTCTTGGTGGAATGAAGCCAAACATTGAAGTTCATAGAACTCCATGATGACATCATCCTATAACACCTCAAATCCAGTGATTTCACGGTTAAAAGTTAAGATTCAAAGGTGAAAATGATGTAGAAGTGTGTGTAGATCATAGAAATACAAGATTTAGGTTGAAAACGTACAAGAATCGAGAGAAATGAGGGCATGAAGTCGGCTGGTCGAACAAGGGAGCTGTCACATCACAAATGATGTGACTGGTGGGTATTTATAGGGTTTTCCAAAAAGGAAAGTGGGAAAAGTGGCTAGTCGATCGGGTGGCAACACGATCGGGTGGCAACCCGATCGGGTGACAACTTGATCGGATGGCAGTCCGATCGGATGGCCACTCGATCGGTTGGCCACTCGATCAAAGTGCTCGGCGTGATGAGTTTTGTCGTTTCGATTCGCGTGTTGAGCGTTGCGATGCGATAGTATTTTCCATTAGTAACACAAATAACATAACTACTATATCTAACATACAATCACTATAATTAACTTGCATTTAGCGTTTGCGATTCAAAAAAAAATCAAAAAAAAAAAATTTTAATATTTTTTTATGTTAAAATCGCTACTTTTAGTAGCCAAAAAAAAAATTTTAATTTTTTTTAATTTTTTTTTTGGGCTACTAAAAGTAGCGATTTTAAGATAAAAATATTAAAAAAAATTTGTGTGTTTTTTAGCTGTTTTTAGGCATTTTTGGTTGTATTCACATTGGTTCTCGCAATAAGGGGTGGTTCCTAATGGATCTTTGTCATATATATATATATATATATATATATATATATATAGCGATTTTAACATAAAAAAATTGTGTGTTTTTTAGCTATTTTTAGGCATTTTTGGTTGTGTTCACATTGGTTCTCGCAATAAGGGGTGGTTCCTAACGGATCTTTGTCCTATATATATATAAAGATCCGTTATGAACCACCCATTATTGCGAGAACCGCGAGAACCAATGTGAACACAACCAAAAATGCCTAAAAATAGGTAAAAACACACACAATTTTTTTTTAATATTTTTTATGTTAAAATCGCTACTTTTAGTAGAAAAAAATTATTTTTTAAAAAAAATTTATTTTTGCTACTAAAAGTAGCGATTTTAACATAAAAAATATTAAAAAAAAAAAATTTTGATTTTTTTAAGTTTTTTAGGGGTTTAGTTTTTAGCATTTTAGTTTGGGGGTGGGGTGGGGTTAGGTTTTTTTAGGTTTTGTTGGGGGTTTTAGTTTTTAGCATTTAGCTTGGGGTGGGGTGGGGGTTAGGTTTTTTTTATTTTTAGCTATTTTAGGTTGTGTTCACATTGGTTCTCGCGGTTTTCTCAATAAAGGTGGTTCTCGCATGAACCTTACCATATATATATATATATCTATACTACTTTAATAAGCATATTAGAAGGACAAGATGGTAATTCAACAAGGTGTTGAAAAAACACTTCAAGCACAATGTACAAGTCTTAAGGCACAAGAAAACACAAACAAATTACCCTTTACCCGGATCATCTACAACCGTCCATGTTTTTCACCTTTTCACACGGATCATCATCTGGACCGTCCATTTGACTTCACACGGATCACCAATTGCTTTCTCTCTCATTCCTCACACATCTCACAAAATAACATCAGATCTTCTCTCTCTCTTCTCTCTCTCTCTCTCTCTCGGCGATCTAGGGTTTCATGAGATCTATCACCAGATCCGTTTGAATCTATCACCAGATCCGTTTGATGAGCAGATCTAGGGTTTCATGAGATCTATCACAAGCTTTATCTGGCAACTTGGTAAGAACTGATACCGTTTAATCTAGGGTTTCATGATGTTTGACGGTAGTTTCTATATGCTTTTCAGATGTCGAAGGCACCATGGGATCCACAGATTTGAACAAGGGATCCACAGATTTGCGGAATCAGGTGACTGTCTGTCCATGAATCTCTCTGGAATCATGTTTCAGATGAAGGTAAACACACAAAATCGATCCAGTTTCAAGTTTATGTTACTCTGTTGAGATTATGAAATTCTTGAAATCTTTTGCATGTTTACTTTTATAGACTTCATTAAATGATTATGTTGATTATGTTACTCTGTTGAGATTAGAACTTTTTTTTTTGTCTGATTTGTGTCCATGTACAGATTTCTATATAAAACATACCAGTTTGTGTCGATTTTGAAGTCAAAGCTTAACTCATTTGACGCTTAAAAAGTCAACTGTTGGACTCATTTGCTGTATCTGTTTTTAAAGTAAAAAGTTACAATTTTGATGTGTGTGGATTTTATCTTTATAGGTATGAAGGAGTGTGATCGAGATTGGGTACCTAACTGATGTTAAACATCATGCTCATAATGATTATGTTGATTATGTTACTCTGTTGAGATTAGAACTTTTTTTTTGTCTGATTTGTGTCCATGTACAGATTTCTATATAAAACATACCAGTTTGTGTCGATTTTGAAGTCAAAGCTTAACTCATTTGACGCTTAAAAAGTCAACTGTTGGACTCATTTGTTGTATCTGTTTTTAAAGTAAAAAGTTACAATTTTGATGTGTGTGGATTTTATCTTTATAGGTATGAAAGAGGTTTGCAGTGATTTAGGCTAGCCATGGTTGATCTTCTGAATTTAGAAATTGCAATGTCTGAAAGAGGTTTGTAGTGATTTAGGCTTGCCATGGTTTAGTTTTGGTTCCTATGTTTTGTTTTTTTCTATTATTTTTGTTTGCTGGTGATGGAAATAACTTTATTTTGATGCTTTGTTTTGCCATTTGTAGGAAACTTTTTTGTGTGACAACACATTAAGAGGAACGCAGCCAAGGCAATTAGGGAGCTCAAGAAATTTGCACAGAAGGCTATGGGAATGGGTACAACATTCCAACGACTTGTGTAGGAGGCCTTGTAGTTTTTTTAATCTTTAATAGGTCAAACATGTTTAAACACTAAAAAGACACCGTGTCAAAGACACGAACTCCACCATGGACACGAACAATGTGTGTTGTTTATCAAACTGATAGTTGCTTCTGTTTGTTACAGTTTTACCCGTGGACAATGGTGATTGTGGTAGTAGGCGAAGACGATTGAAGTGTATTCAATTCAGATAAACAAAGCAATGTTCTCTTTAAACAGACTTTTGGAATTCACAGCTTTTGGAATTTTACATTTTTTTTTACATTTTTTTTACTTATAAGAGACTTTTGTTTAATTTTACATTTTTTTTACTTATAACAGACTTTTGGAATTCACGGCTTCAAGATAATGTTCTCTTTAAATGTTTACGCAGAGCCACGTGCACAGAACCTAAAGCTTGCAGTTTATAGAACTCTTCGTGGACATACTACTTCTGTGCAAAGTGTTGCAGCACAGCCTACTGCGAATATGGTCCTCTTTTTTCCATCTATTTCAGTTTTCATTTCTACGTTACATACGTTCTAAGTATTATTTTTATTTGATTTACAGGTGTGTTCTGGTTCTTGGGATTGTAGAGTAAAATGCCATTTTCGTTACTGAGGTTTGGCTACTTTTGGGAATTTCGTCCAAAGATTTTTTTTTTCGCATCTGGATCCAAAAGGTTTGAAATCTTGCCATTTTCACCCGACTTTTTAATAAAAAACGACTAAAAGACATAAATGGCCCTCACTTAACGGAGAAAAATGGATGGGGTTAATGAGTCGAATAAAAATGCCAAGATTTCAAACCTTTTGGATCCAAATGCGAAAAAACAAACGTTTGAACGAAATTCACAAAAGTGAGATGCTATTTATGTGTAGGTCTCACAGAACATGCAAATCTTCTTTCATATGCCGATGCTGTAATTGGCACTAATATTAGTTATATTAGACGGGCCAGTGGTGCAACCATTGCTATACGAGAAACAAGAGGTCTTACTGATGACCCATTAGAGATTATTAGTAACCAATTTAATGTGTCGTATACTTCTTTTGGTGGGTAATCAATATTTCCTTTTTTTTTGTTTTGTTTGTTGGTTCAGAATTTTGTTGCTGAAGCGGCAACATCAGCTCAGAATTCAACTGCTCAGCCACCTGCCCAAGGAAGCTATAACCCTTACCCGGGTCATACTCCTGCTTACCCGTCTCAACCACCTCTTGCCGCCCATGCACCACCACCTGCTGCTGACCATGGTGGATCTGTGTACGGAGGGAAATACGGGTATTAAAGTGTGTTGTGACTGAAATGCCATTGTGAAGTTATCTTTATGTTTGGAGGGAGCAAGGGTAATGTTGTAACGAGTAATAGCTAAGTCTTTTGTCGTTGATCTTTTTAGAACTTGAAATGTTGCGGCTTGTTTGGCCTCTCACTTCTCAGTTTATGCAAAATTGTGTTCTGGGTGATATTTTCGTATCTAATTAAGGTTTTACTTGATATCTAGATTTACTATTATACATATATGAGGTTTTGAAACCATGACAATGCTTGTAATATGATGAATACTTGATAACTTTGAAGATCTAAAACTTGAGAAAGAGCAAGACCTGATCAGTCGTAAGCCAAATGTAAGCCAAATGACAGTTTTTTCCACTCAGTTACCCCATTTCGTTGGGGTGTGTATTGATATGAAAGGTGATTTGTAATGCCTGACTTAAAAAGAAACAGACTCATCGAGCCTCGTGTGAGCTTAGGAGCACCATCACACTGTAAGCGTTTGATGGTGTAGGAAAAGACGTATGATGTTGGGTGAATTTTGCAAGTTGATATTATATCAAACGGTCAAAAGTCAACTGTGACGACAGATTTTCCGATACAGCCTGGTTTGTTCTCTTTCCTTTTTCTCATATTTTTTTTGTTGACTTTAGGCTTTGTGTCTTTTGTGATAACTGAATTTATTCGTTTTGATGACGTTTTTGTAACAGTTGTTGGATTAGAGAGTTATGTGTTACATATGTGATGTGGGTCTTAGGTTTTACTTTAGATTGAACTCATTTGTGCTTCTTTGCTACCAATTTATGATTTTGTGATGTGGGTTTATATCAAAATGTGATCTTTAGTGCTTCTTTGCTACCAGTTTTTGATTTTGTGATGTGGGTTTATATCAAAATGTGATCTTTAGTGCTTCTTTGCTACCAATTTTTGATTTGTGATGTGATCTTTAGTGCTCCTTTGCTACCAATTTTTTATTTTGTGATGTGGGTTTATATCAAAATGTGATCTTTAGTTCTTCTTTGCTACCAAATTTTTGATTTTGTGATGCGGGTTTATATCAAAATGTGATCTTTATTTTGGATACATTGATTATCACAGGTGCAAGTTGTAGTTGTAGATGTATCAGTTGGATCAAATGAGATAAACAGCTTCAAAGATTTCGAGTTAAGAGCAAGGGTTTGAGAAAGATCGTTTGCAGCACTATTTCACATTCCGGAAGTCTTTTTGCTTATTCTGATGATTTGAAACCTTGTCTTTTTGGAAGAAAAACGGAACCGGAAAAAGTAGGTGGTCTATGAGTAAAAGAAATCTTCCTTCGTCTTTATCGTTTGCAGTTGGAACTTGGAAGACTTCTATTGTGAAACCACCTCATCAAGTATAACATTCACTATTTTTTAAATCTGATGGCGTAAAAAAATTGTAGCAGAGGTGCAATTTCGACCCGTATGCTTATAAAGGGGACAATTTGACTTCTTTTCTAATGGGCTGAATGAGTAAAATAAAAAGTTCGAAGGAAACGGGTCAGATTTTTTATATTGATTTATTAAAAGTTTAGATTATGGTAATCATATAGTTTGGTAATCATATTCATCACACTAATTATTTCAAACAAAAAAAACTATTGTCAAAAGTGTTTTGTCAAAAGTTGATTTGTATGAACTTTAAAATGGTGGTCCGAGGAACTTTAAAAAGCATGTTCTATTTCAAAGTTATGTGAGAACATTAATTATTTTACATAATATTTATTAAGCCTTTTCATTGATGAAAGATACAAAAAGATGTGGAAGTATATGTGGGTTTAGTTGGTGAAAATGTGTTGGGGTCTCATACAGTATATGTAGCTTTAGTTATAACGAGGTGAAAATGTGTTGGGGTTACATACATAGTGTCATTTCCTCAACATTGCAACTAATCAATCATACGTTATGTTCATAATGTATTGGATAATAAGAATTAGAAAAAAAGAAAACAAAAACTACATATTATATAACGTATTAAAAACAGTGAGTTGAGCATATTTATGTAACCAAAGTTTTTACTATTAAAATTAAGTGTCAATAATAGTTTTAAACTTTTATTCTGCAATTAATGATTTACGTAAATATATATCCAAAATATTATAAAATGTTAATAAGCTCATACAACCGGCCAGGTTGTGTGTTTTTCAATCATATCCGTATCGGCTATCGGGGTGTGGATTAGTGTTCCGGGCCCTCATTTCTGCTTTTGTAATTTGCGATTGATAAATGCCCACTCTAACCCTTTCTGAAGATGACATGTTCCCATTCATTGTTGTACTATTCTTGTACAAGATCACGAATAAGAAAACTAACTTAAGTACTATACGATATATCACGAGACGACGGATAAACTAACGGTAAACGAGTATCCTATTGTAAATCGCCACTCCCGCCGCATCGCGCGGGTAAGTGACTAGTATATATATATATATATATATATATATATATATATATATATATATATATATATATATATAATAGTGTACGCCATTTTATTCGTATATCTCTATTTTATTTTTTTATTATTTCTTTTTAGAACTCGAATATTAAAACCTATATAAATTAGCAAGTTATGTGTGCATCATCACTTGTACCCCATGCTTGGGGAGTGTTTCAAAAAAAAACTTTGATTGCTCTTCTTCATCCTGTATCCCCAATTTATAGTTACAAGCTTCAGAGCTTTGTTGTGTCGTAGGTGATTGTAATTGTTCCTGCTTGCCACTCGCGGATAATAGAGAGTGAACATGCGAGAGAGAGTGGGTGGGACGGCAGGTCACGATTCCGGCAGCGGTGACTAAGATCACCGGTGAATTACAACCCGACTGTCGGTCTGGCAACGGTGACTGAGAGTTCAATGGATGGTGTCCGATGGTTTGAGAGTTCTTTGGATGGCGTCTCATAGATTGAGAGTTCATTTTGCAGTTGTTCTTCTTCTCAGGTACAAATTTCTTATTTTGTTCTTCTTCTCAGGTACAAATTTCTTATTTTGTTATTCTTCTCAGGTACAATTTTCTTTTTTGTTACTCGAAATTTTCCAACATTTGCTTCTTATGATTCCGATCAAGATCCGACCCCAAATACGAACCCTAACATTTTTATCTCAATAGATCTGCAAAATTCCTGCATTGTTGTAACAGAGCAAGAAATTAGCCCTAAACTATAGAGAATTTCGAGGATCCCTAACAGGTATGCCTTTTTTCCTATATTTTTTTAGAGTGTCTGATTTCACTTTCGTAACAAATTAGGGCTACAATCGTAGATTATATCAACGTCATTTTCAAATTTAGTTGTGTATATGTGTTTTCACGTGTTCGAATTGAAGTATTTTATTGTCAATTGAAGTAATTTGTGTTATAAATGAACCATGAAAGAGGGAAGTTAACGTGTGTAATGATGTATATTATTTAGCCGTACTGCACAATCGATAGTTAGGGTTTCTGCTGGTAATTGTTGAGGTGATTAAAGTTAACCGAACTGACGAAAGGTCAGCCAACAAGGCTCCAGGTTCAGCTACGAGGCCGAGTGCGCAAATTGGCATGACCAAAGGCTATTTAGAGAGATGGATCTGATGAAGTTGTAAGTTCTTTAATCTCATCCTTTTAGTTTAAAAACATATTCACGATACCCAATTTGTTCTTTTCAAATCTCATCTTCAATTTATTTCTTTAATGGTAGAATTAATTACACCGTTAGTCCTTATGGTTTGTGGAAAGTAACAAGGTCAGTTATTAATAGTTTAAGTCACTCTTTGAGGTTTTAACTTTTAATTTTGTAATAACTTGAGGTATTAAGGCTAATTTTCATTAAATTTTCGATTGAGTTTGAATATAATGACAAAAATACCCTTATATATTGTCAGGAACTATTTATGTAATCTATGTATTATTAATATGAGGGACCATTTATGTCCTACCCATCTTTCTGCATCTAATATCACACACACCCATCGTTCATATCCCCCTTAATTGCTCTTTCATATAACTTTATAATTGTTTCTTAATTGCTCTTTCATATATCTATTGTTTTTTATATCTGTTATAATTCTTTTCCCCCATATAAGTGTTTGCGTGGGGTTGTACAAACTTTACATATGTTAGGTTTATTTCTAACCGTGTGTCTTCAGCAATTTGAAATGAAGGTTTCTTTGTAATTTTTTTTCTTTCTAACTAAACTTTGTTGCTTGTATTTATGATACATAGTGAAATCTAATACTTATATGATCTTGGCATGTTAAATTCTTCTTCTCTCAGTATCAAAGGGTACCTTGATGTGACTTCTTGAATGATAAGTTCTTAAATTTATAATTTCCCTAAATCACTTGATTTCATCGTGTGTCTATTTTGTATTTGGCTGGCTTCTTTCTACTCTATTTCACTTATGTCTATGTGTAGGTGTTTGGAGCTGATATACATCTAGGTGCAAGAGGCTAAGATGAGTTAAGTCGCGATCGGCTCTTGGCGTAGCAGGATCGGAGGACGGAAAGTGCGAGTTTCTCTATTTGCAACCTCTGATGCAGCCATGGTGGTCTAATAGACAGATCTGAACCACGCTATATTAGTCGACTAATCTGAGCCAAACATGTTGGTCCGTTTATTCTAACATATCATTATATTACCTCCTTTTGTAAATGCAATTTGTATCTATTCATATTGATACAACTCTTTGACTCGATGTTTTCTCTTTTGGTTACTTTGGCGAGTGTTGATGCCGTAATGAGTCGAACGAAAACCAGACAATCTTTTAGCTTCTATGATATGTGAATCTCAACCCGGACGCAACGCGGCGGGTGTTACATCTAGTTTTTTGTTATTTTGTATGAGATTAATAGATATATTAATTATTTTTGACAACGCATTACAACAAGGTTTTTTTAATATGTCAAAGTTTCATAGGTGAATATTATTTATTATGTAGGACCCACTTTAAAATTTAATTATAAAATTAGTGAAATATAAATAATAAAGAAGAGGAATCTTCACCGCTAGAGATACGATTCTAAATGTTGGCAGAAAATGAGACATTGAGAGCCATTGTGGGGGGATGCCCATTGCACCCGGTCCCCATGGAATGTCCCTTGTCATATTTAATTACTTATCCTCACAATTCTGCCCTTCTATTACCTGCCTATTTACAACTTTTATACGTGTTACATTCTAACCAATGTTTTTATATCAGGACTCTCATTGTATCAGTCGTCTTACAGGTTTACTGGCTGAAGCGGTTTTAAGTTTCAGATGATGTAATAAATAATTTAAAAATTTGTGTGTGCATTGGGTGGGAGTTGACTACAAAGTTCATTTTTCCTACAAAGTGTTAAAAAATCATAAAACTCCATAATTTCAATCATAAAACGCACTCAAAATCCACAAATAATAAAGTGAAGATTACTAAAACACCATATTTGTGGCTTTTGTGTTTAGGGGTGTTCAAAAACTCGTGGCTCGCAGCTCGCTCGAAAAAAGCTCGACTCGAAATTGGCTCTGTTGTAAACGAGCCAGCTCGGCTCGGCTTGGTTTGTAAACGAGGCGAGTACGAGCTTGGCCTGGCTCGGCTCGTGAGCTGCCTCGATAAGGTTTACATCCTTCACTTTTTGTCCCACATTGCTTAGTAACCAAAAACTAATGGAGTATCTTCCCTATAAAAGAAGACAAAGACAATGCACAAAGTGAATTAGCTATTTATACTTGCATATTTAGCAATTTGGTTAAGTTAAATTGAAATTATGGCCCTTAGTCTATGAAGGGATTCATTTTTTAGGGCTTTTTAAGTAGTAAATTTTACACTTCTTTGTTAGTTCGAGTTAGATCAAGCCGAGCCGAGCTAGCTCGAATTTTAATCGAGTCGAAAAAAGAGCCTCAAATCTCAGCTCAATTTGAAATTCGAGCTCGAGCCGAGCCAGCTCGAATTGAGTTCGAGCCGAGCTCGAGCTAGGTCTAGCTCGGCTCGACTCGGCTCGTTTACAACCCTATTTGTGTTGTGTTTTGGATGATAAGGCTTTGATTATCGAATTACTAACATTAGTGTGTTTTATGTCGATTATCATGTTGTGTTTTATATTCATAGTTCTACGATGGTGTATTTGAAGTTTTTATGGACTGTTAGAGTTTCGGTATTTGTTTTAGTGATCTTCACTCTGTTATTTGTGAGTTTTGAGTATGTTTTATGACTGAAATTGTGGTGTTTTATTACTTTGTACACTTTGTATGAAAACTGGATATATATATATATGGGAAAGATAAATAGAAAGCCCATGTGAGTTAAGAAAACCCAAATAAATCCTATGTAACATTTTTATTTTTTTTTCTAAAAAATTAGGGAATGTAATATAAATATACACGAACCTATTTATGAAAAAAACGCTTACTAGTTATTTTTTTTTAATGTTGAAAATTTGTATGTTACATTTTTTTTGGACATATATATTATGTAACCTGAAATTTTTAACATTTAAAAAAAAGGGTTATTGGATTTTATCACCATTAACTATTGACCATTGTCGTTGCCACCCCCAACTATCACTTTGACGGCCGCCACCCCCAACTTAACAATTAGTGTGTTCTGTCACAAGATCACAAACTTTTGATCCTGTTACTATACTTTTGGGGGTGTCCTAAGATCCCTAAAACCTTCTCAAGATCCCTATGACACCTCAAAAAGTGTAGTAACAGGATCAAAAGTTAGTGATTAGTTAATGACGTGGTGATAGAACACATTAAGTGTTAAGTTGAGGGTGACGGGCGTTAAAGTGATAGTTGAGGGTGGCAGCAGCCAATAGCCAATAGTTGAGGGTGATAAAATCTAATAACCCAAAAAAAAACTACTTGGTGTTTTTTGTGTTTCTTTTTTAAAAATGTTCAAATATATGTATATTACATTTTCTATTTTTTTAGAAATGTTTCTTGAGTTTACATGGGTTTTTTACAAAGGTTTTCTGAGTTTTCTCAACTCAAGTCGGTTTTCGATTTATCCTTCCCCTATATATATATATATATATATATATAGGGGAATGATCCACTAAAAAGTGGATTTTGCCTAAGTAGCATAAGAATGATTGTGATTATGACATGTGTCACTCCTAATAAGTAGGAATGAAGGGCATTTTGGTCCTTATAAATAGAAGTGAAAATGACATGTGACACCCCTTTTGTTTTTTAAAAATACAACACAAAAAAAAAATAGTACAAAAAAATATAGCACAAAAAATGCATTGCAAAAAAATATAGCACAAAAAATGTAGTATAAAAAAGGAAAAATTACAAGTTTTGTCCTTTATCTTTATACCACTTTTCAGGCGGTGTCCTTTTTAACGAATGTTGACAGGCGGTGTCCTAAACTAGGTATTTTGTTGCAAGTTTAGTCCTTTACACCCAACCCAGTTAAAAAACCCTATTAATTGTTGACAGACGGTGTCCTTTACTAGGTATTTTGTTACAAGTTTAGTCATTTACCTAGGTATTTTGTTGCAAGTTTAGTCCTTTACACCCAACAATTAACAGGGTTTTTTAACTGGGTTGGGTGTAAAGGACTAAACTTGCAACAAAATACCTAGTAAAGGACACCGCCTGTCAACATTCGTTAAAAAGGACACCGCATGAAAAGTGGTATAAAGATAAAGGACAAAACTTGTAATTTTTCTTATAAAAAAATATAGTACAAAAAAATCTAGTACAAAAAATATAGCACGAAAAAATTCAGCAAAAAAATGTAGTACAAAAAAATCTAGCACACAAAAAAATTGAGAAGAAAAATTTAAGACAAAAAAATTCAGCACAAAAAATTTAGCATAAAAGTATAGTACAAAACCCAGTACAAAAAAATGTTATACAACATAGAAATACAACACATTTTAGTGGGTTTTTTTAGTCTTCATATTTTATATAGCAATATGGTACTCAATTAAAGATAAAAATACGCTCGATTTTACGGTGAAATTTTTATAAAAAAATAATGTCGTATAAAAAAGTTATGAACATTTAAAATATGGGGGTGGAATATGTATGTGTCTTGCATGTGGAGAGAGAAAGTCTATAAATAGGATTTTTCCAAGATACCCTTGCACTCCTCCTTTCTCCTACACTTTCATCTTAACCATTGATTTGAAAAATGAATGGTTAAGATTCATTCTCATCCTGCTTAGGCAAAATAAACTTTTTATTTGATCTTACCACTATATATATATAGTGGTTGTCTGTCTGACCGGTTGTGTTGTGTAGACGGTTTATGGTCCAATTGGTCAGGATTTAAGAACATTGCCGTATAAGTATCTATACGAGGTTGTGTTTTTAGGGAGGCTTGTTTTTCCTATGCTTTCAATATATGTATTTATTTGTCATCAAATTATGTAATACATATAATTTATATACTTAAACAAGTGTTCAAGTATAGTATGACACAAGCCCAAGTGAAACAGACTAAAAACAATATACCTAGTGGCGAAGTTTGAAATTTTCGACCGGGGGCAAAAGTTACCGGATCTAAAAATTTATATAAAACCCAGGGGTCGAAAACGTATATACCCAAAAATTTCTATATGAAAGATACATACTCTCCACTACTGAGCGAAAAGTTCGAGAGGTCGGCCGCCCCCTCCCAATTAAAAGCTCCGCCCATGTATATACCTGGTAATAGGTTCGACTACATGTGGTATATTTAATTAAACTTGCTTAAGCTCACACCACCAAGGGCGGACCTACCCTTTGGCCAGGGTGGGCGGCCGCACCCCATGAAAAAAAAATAGTGTATATTTTAGGCAAAAAACCCGACCGCACCTCTTGAAAATATGGTTAAACACCTTATCCGCACCCCCAGCAAATAATTTCTGGGTCCGCCACTGCACACCACTATAAAAAGCTTGGGATCAGGCTTGTTTTAGTTTAGTACAATTCAAGCTTTTCGCGAACTAATCCCGAGTAATACAAATTCGACTCTCACATGCACACTATGTACTTTGTCATAGTTGTTTGTTGGGGTTTAGAGCAGACAGAAGAAGGGCATGCAAAGTTGAGAGCATATGTGATGTCAACACTAATTAAACATTTATATATTTTGACTAAAATATATTTCGTACACCAAAATTATTTCAACATTAATATTTGTCCCGAATTCATGTCAACTACGCATCTTGGATTCACACACTAAGATGTTATAATTAAGTTATTATGTTATAGGGTGTGGTTATGACCCTTATGATTTCCATGACCCTCCACGTCAGCGTTATGTCACTCACTTTTAATCCATCATTCAAAACCAATACCCTAAGGGTGTGATCATGACTCAAACAACGAAATATTGAAAAAGGGAAGGAGGCACATGCTTGCCATGGTTTAATCCATGCCAACCATGGTGTAGCAATTCATTAATGGTCATACATGACGATTGATGACCCAATCATGTCTCCCACACCCTTTAGCTATATAAAATTAAGAACAAAACTTAAAAGTATATTTACTTGTTTAAATAAAAGCGTGATTAACTAACTTATTATTTCAAAGGTTTTAACAACATTTTGTGTGTATATGTTATTTCGAGAACCACGAGAACCAGTGAACACAACAAAATAAACCCACCCATCACCACCCAAAACCTAAACACCCCACCACAACCCGAAAACCTAAACAACCCCCCCCCCCCCCCCCCCCCCCGGGTAAAAAAACTATACCTCACCAAAACCCCCAAAAAAACCTAACCCCTCCTCCACACCCTCTAAAAACTTAAAAAAAAACTAACCCAAGCTAAATACTAAAAACTAAACCTCATAACTAAATGCTAAAATTTTTTTTTTTATATTTTTATTAAAAACCGCTAAATTTCGTCATTAAAAAAATAAAATAAAAAAACATTGAACAGTACCGTTGCACATGTGGATGTGTATGCATATAATATGCATAATATACATATGCATGCACATGTGCAACGGTACTTTTTGTTCATTTTTTTTCTTTTTTATAGAAAAACGATAAATTTTGTCACTAAAAAAGAAGAACAACAGTACTGATGCACATGTGCATGTTGTTCAGTTTTTTTAGTGATGAAATGTAGCGTTTTTTATATAAAAAAAATATATTTTGTGTGTTTTTAATTTTTTAGGTATTTTTGATTGTGTTCACATTGGTTCTCGTAATAAAGGATGGTTCTTAACGGATCCTTATCCTATATATATAGTAACTACATCAACGCAAGGAGCTTGAATATGGAACTAAGGGGTCGGAGAACAACCCCTGAGGGCTTCCAGTAGCCCCTACCCGACCAATAACACTGGCACCGGTAGTTCAGGTAGAAGAAGCCGATTGTTTGAATGTGTTGTGTATGTGTTGATATTAATAAAAAAATTAGTTAAATAAAACAAATTTAAACCATTTCGTCATCATTATTTAAACCAACTAGGTTTAAAAAAGTTCACCGCGTTGCGGCGAATTTCTTTTGTTATTTAGTCTGTTTTTACATGTGTTTTGAAATCACTACGAGCGTGTTGCGAACAGAACTGCTGACAAGAATAAAAAGGAAATATATAAAAAAATACTAAAAGATAAACGAAAGAAAATCAACCAAAAAAGTTGTATGGTAACGATATTATTCGTATGAAACCCGTGGTCAGAGATGAGCAAATTGTTCTGGGTACCTGTACCAAATTTGCCGAACCGAAATATCTTAAGTACCAATTCGATACCGACTTTTGGCGTTCCTGGTACCGGTTCACTACTGTTTTTTACCTTCATATACCAGTACCGTAACCAGTATTTTCGGTATAAGTGACGATTCTGTTTGGCACCGAGCTCATCCCTACCCCTGAAACTAAAAAAGAAAAAAAATAAAAGTTGAAGAAAATCAACAAAAAAAAAGTTGTACGATAGATACCGTTGTTCGTACGGTAACCGTGATCTGGGATGAGCAAATGGTACCGGGTAGCCGCACTGAATTTCCCGAACCAAAAGATTTCCAATATCAATTCGACACCAACTTTTGGCGTGTTTTGTATTATTACCGGTTTTTACCTTCATGTATTGATACCGAACAGGACCGTACCAGTATTTTTGATACTAGTACTGGTTCGATACCGGTTGACACCAAGCTTATCCCAACCCCTAAAATTAAAAAAAAAGGATTAAAGTTAAAAAATAAAGAAAATAACTATTATTATAATACTAAAATAATAAAAGTATTAAAAAAGATATATATTATTATAATATTAAAATCACTATACATTTCAATTCCTTTATTAATATACAGTAAAGTAATAATATATAGTAATAATAATTCACCATCACTACCATTTCAGCACTTTTATTTTAATATCTCCGTATTTTATTAAATTTGACAACATTTGATAATCTTGTGGGTGACTATGCGTTTCGATTGAACCAGTGGAATCTTCTTACCATCGACGATCAACCCGTCACCATGTAAACACTGCACCTTCAAACCCATTGAATTCTGTAACACCCCGAAAACGGGTTTGGTAAATAAACCTCGTTAAATACAAAAGAGCGGGTAAGATACCGTTAGTGGTGAAAGTAACCCGGTAAATATTATGATTTAAATAAATAAACCTAATATTTAATAAAACGTTAATAAATGTTTTTAAGTAAATAAGGTTTATAAGAAGTCTGAATTTACGGGACTTAAAAACATAACGGGTTATGACTCCCCGAACCCGCTAAAGTAACAAGGAATAATTAACCTAGTTAGTAGCATGTGATTAAATGACTAATGATGAATTATAGCTTCATTTGATCAAAAGGAAACATGAGGGACCAATATTGCCAAGTGGGAAAGTTGTTTTATTAAAACAAAAGTTAAACACCAAAACACACACTTAAAGTTTGTGTTCTGGTCGATATATCCACAGGAGCCAAGAACATCTTGAGCTCAAAACCCTAACAAGCAAAAATCAAGAAATTGGAAGGGCAAATCAAACCCAAATCGAAATTCAAGCACATGTTCGAGATCACCAAGTTAAGGGGATCCTAAGGTATGTCGAAATTCTAACATTCATGAAGTTGTAAAAAGTTGATAATCATCCTAATCGCGAATTAGGCATGGATTATAGAAGCTATGGCTAGATTAGTGATGTATACTTGCTTAGGAACGAAACCCTAAGTGAAAATCATACATAACATGCTATAGAGTGATGAATTTGGTGAATTAACACACTTAGATAAGTGGGTTTTGATGTTATGATGATTTTGATGATATAACTATGCTTAGAATCAACATGCATGATAACAAATAGAAGGTGTTCGATTAAACAATGAATTTGTGCACAAGATCATAATTGCTATGAAATGGGTTTAGTTGATTTGATGAAATTAATGTAGTATTGGTGTTTATAAACACCATACTAACTCGTATGAATGACTACTTGAACAAAATAGGGATTTTGTTAAGAGTTCATAATTGACTAGAAGTGCGTCTTGACACAAGGATTAAACTCATGATTTATTATTGAGTTTAAAGAGAAAAATAGTCAAAGGATCATAAGGTGTGAAAGTCATGATTTGGAGTGACTAATCTAACAACCTTGTGAATAATGAATGATAGTTGGCGCTTAACAAGCTAGGTGAAGCTTGGGGAGAAAGCGGGTCGAACGAGTCAAGTATAAAGGAAAAGCGTATTCGGGATGCAAGGTAAGTATATCTTACACTAGTCATATATTTAGAACATTCTTTTGTCGTATTAATTACGTAAAAGACGAATACCTAATTGAGATATAGTGTTCCGGCGTGTAGTCGTACGGAACAAGATAATCAAATATGATAAGAAAACCTAGTGATGGCTAAAAACGAGTTAAATCGGTAATTCGATCATATTATGATAGAGGAACGGTCCGAAGTAAGACGATAGGAGCATGCTCACTAAGGACTAAATCGCGTAACGACCGCGAACAAGGTTAATGGCAAGAAACGCCCGTCGGGGCAAGCATTACCAGGTGCGTGTTTTTAAATATAATCGCACAATTAGCAATATGCAACAAACATGTAGAGAATGATCGTTGCATAGGTAAATTAGAAACTTGGAAAACCTGAACAGAAATACATATCCAGGATATAATTTCCAAGAAAACTGAATAGAGGCGTTACTTACATAGGGCGTGATGTGAAAACTATAAAAAGGTCGTGTATGTCATGTGTTAAGTCGCTTACTCTGGCCAAGTAAGTAGTGGCATATGATACCACGAGTTTCTTATAGCGGACACATTTACATCCGATGTAGTAAGGGCGGAGTGAATGGGACTAATTAAAAAGTACCCAAATGAATCAGATAAGCATAATATTTGATAATAATGTAAACGCACAACCGAGTGACGGAAGCGTATTACATCAGAATAATGAGCCCGAGTGAAGGGACAAAGAAGCATGAAAAATGATTTAGACAAGTATTGGGAGGGAGTGTACTTACACTCGAACCCAGAAAACGCAAGCATGTAAAATGATTTAGACAAGTATTGGGAGGGAGTGTACTTACACTCGAACCCAGAAAACGCAAGCATATAAAATGATTTAGACAAGCATTGGGAGGGAGTGTACTTACACTCGAACCCGGAAAATGCAAATATGTCCCTTAACGGGTCGTTTTTGTAAAACGTCAAACTTAAAGACAAAGTCGGAATATAAAGATGAAGCGAGGTCTTAATGCATACCGGGAGGGTTGCAATAATAACGACTTCGGTAAAACACCCGGTTGATGGGTAAGAATTAAACACATGCGTAAACCAAGAGACGTGAACGCGGGTTGAAGAATCAAAGTAACTTGGATTACGAGTTATGACTATAAAATCTCGTATATAGAAATTGTGAGTAAATATGTTCAACTATTCGAAGTCAAATGGGTTGAATAAAGAATAAAGTTGATTGTTTATAAGTGATGGATTTCACATTTATAGGTCAAACATGTTGAATACAATATAACGCCGAATGGCACAAATGAGCGCTAGCCAGATAAAGGTAGCGTTAAATGCAAGAGAATAATGAGCCCGGTAATGGGATATAACCAAATAAGAATAAATTATGGACTGTCAATATCCTGGTATGGATAATTGACAAAAGTTAAAGAGAAGATCCTAAAACTAAATCTTCGGTTTTAGTAAGAAATAATGTTTTTACAAACATAAATTCTGATAGGAATTTAAATAGAAAGCATGAAAGATACAAGTCTTGACACTGATAGGCGCAAGACGATATATTCGAAAAGTGATATTTTCGAAAATGAAATTTTGATATGAATTAAACATGATGTAACACAATCACGGTCAAGAAATGTAATGTGAAGTATAATCACATTATAACCAAGCAAGCGGTAAAAAGTAACTGGACTAATAAGTCTAATTAGTGAGACCCGTCAAGGTCATTTAAATAAATTTGGTTTGCTTGTAAGCGGTAGGTTCGGTATGACTGAACTGAATAAATAAATTTGAAGACAAAAGAAGTTGCTGCTAAAAGTAAAAGATTTCATTAAAGACCTTTAAACGGGTCAAAATAACGGATTCATAAAGAATTCGATAGTATATGAAAGCGATGGATATCGCTAAGTTAACTAAACTAGTGGAAATAACGAGATTACGTTATTTTAAGTTGTATTATGCCGTATATAATACGTAGATGATTATTAACCAAAAAGATATTACCATACTTCTCTGGTAATACTAATAATTGGTTAAAGTATAAGTAATGTTTTAAAGATTCTCGGAACAGATGCATTGAGTTAAACTCAATGAATTATGTAAGAAAATGTTTCGAGGACGAAACCTCTTTAAGAGGGGTAGACTTGTAACACCCCGAAAACGGGTTCGGTAATTAAACCCCGTTAAATACAAAAGAGCGGGTAAGATACCGTTAGTGGTGAAAGTAACCCGGTAAATATTAGGATTTAAATAAATAAACCTAATATTTAATAAAACGTTAATAAATGTTTTTAAGTAAATAAGGTTTATAAGAAGTCTGAATTTACGGGACTTAAAAACATAACGGGTTATGACTCCCCGAACCCGCTAAAGTAACAAGGAATAATTAACCTAGTTAGTAGCATGTGATTAAATGACTAATGATGAATTATAGCTTCATTTGATCAAAAGGAAACATGAGGGACCAATATTGCCAAGTGGGAAAGTTGTTTTATTAAAACAAAAGTTAAACACCAAAACACACACTTAAAGTGTGTGTTCTGGTCGATATATCCACAGGAGCCAAGAACATCTTGAGCTCAAAACCCTAACAAGCACAAATCAAGAAATTGGAAGGGCAAATCAAACCCAAATCGAAATTCAAGCACATATTTGAGATCACCAAGTTAAGGGGATCCTAAGGTATGTCGAATTTCTAACATTCATGAAGTTGTAAAAAGTTGATAATCATCCTAATCGCGAATTAGGCATGGATTATAGAAGCTATGGCTAGATTAGTGATGTATACTTGCTTAGGAACGAAACCCTAAGTGAAAATCATACATAACATGCTATAGATTGATGAATTTGGTAAATTAACACACTTAGATAAGTGGGTTTTGATGTTATGATGATTTTGATGATATAACTATGCTTAGAATCAACATGCATGATAACAAATAGAAGGTGTTCGATTAAACAATGAATTTGTGCACAAGATCATAATTGCTATGAAATGGGTTTAGTTGATTTGATGAAATTAATGTAGTATTGGTGTTTATAAACGCCATACTAACTCGTATGAATGACTACTTGAACAAAATAGGGATTTTGTTAAGAGTTCATAATTGACTAGAAGTGCGTCTTGACACAAGGATTAAACTCATGATTTATTATTGAGTTTAAAGAGAAAAATAGTCAAAGGATCATAAGGTGTGAAAGTCATGATTTGGAGTGACTAATCTAACAACCTTGTGAATAATGAATGATAGTTGGCGCTTAACAAGCTAGGTGAAGCTTGGGGAGAAAGCGGGTCGAACGAGTCAAGTATAAAGGAAAAGCGTATTCGGGATGCAAGGTAAGTATATCTTACACTAGTCATATATTTAGAACATTCTTTTGTCGTATTAATTACGTAAAAGACGAATACCTAATTGAGATATAGTGTTCCGGCGTGTAGTCGTACGGAACAAGATAATCAAATATGATAAGAAAACCTAGTGATGGCTAAAAACGAGTTAAATCGGTAATTCGATCATATTATGACGAATGAGATATGTACTTTTAATGGCTATCATATAAGTTAAATTATAATAACCATTAAGGGCAAAATAGTAATTTGACAATTTGACAATGGTAATTGGTCATTTAGACCAAACGGGTCAAAAGGTGAAATTATCACCCTTTGACAATATCGACTAATGGGTCGTCAAGTTGTATGATTTTAGGAAATAAATAGCACATGGATGCTTACATCGCTATCACCTAGCAGTCACTAAGGGAAGGTATTGAAACAGGTCAATATATTGATCCGAGCCAGGTATGTATAATGATACAACTCATCATGTAGAATTTGGAGTTCTATAAGAGTTAGACAAGGTTAAAACATAGATATTTGGTTATCTTTTAGGTAAACCGAATAAATTTAGTTATGATTATAACGTTTTAGAAACATAATGGTTTCTAAACAAGACTATAGTTTAAAAATCGGATTTTTGGGTCAAACATGTACTAAAAGTCCTTCGTCGTAAAAAAAGGACTAAAATTGACTAAAACGCCCTTGTAAGCGAAATTGAGTAAACGCACCATAATGGTTGTTTGGAAATAAGTGATAGGATGAAATAAATACTTTGAATATGTATGAAAAGCGAAAGATGTAAAATATTGGTTCAATGACTCTATAAAGAGTCCTTGCCGTAAAATAACGTTTTGAAGGGTAAAATTTGTAATATATAAATCACCACATTGAATCCACCACAAATATAGTTGTGGTGGAAGATCCTTTGATAAGAAATGTGGACATATGTATTTGGAAATGAATGAAAGCAATTGGTGCTTAAAATATGCTTAAATACCTCAAACGGGTCAAAATAAGCATATGAGTGAAAATGGGTTAAAGAAGGTATATGATTCTGTAATTGGAACCTATTATGTTAGACATCATTGGATTTAATAGGTTTATGAGAAATAAAGGTCAAACAGACTTGTTTGTTTGATAAAATCACGAACGGGTCAAATTTGGTAAAAAGGGTAATAAGCCGAAGACTTAAAAGTCTTAAATTTTGTTAATCCGGACGTTGGATTTTGACTCCATATGATGAAGGGTCAAATTACAATCATGTAGGAAGAAACGGTGGGTTAAACGGATAAGCGGTTTGAAAGATATGAAAGTTTTCGTGTCAATAAACGGCAAAATGGAAAGCTGGAATGCAGGGGCCACTGTAACTTACGGTGCCACCGTAAGTTACGGTGGAGCTGAAGGTCTTACGGCAGCCCCCTACTGATTTACGGTAGGGGCATGTCACACCAGGGGCCACCGTAACTTACGGTGCCACCGTAAGTTACGGTGGAGGCCAGTTGGAAATCCATGTTTTGAGATCAAGAGTTTAACGTTGGGATTATTTTACTTCCATTATCATTACCGGATTTGTTTAGACACATTTTAATCCCCATATGACTAAAACATTTCATGTTAATGAAATGTAGGTACATTTTGGATGCCGAAAGACGATCAAGCTCAACGAAGAACCGAACACAATAAAGACTCATGCTTCCGCACATTGCCTTGTCGTAAATCTATACGACGAATCTGATTACGTTATGTCAAATAACTTATGATTTGTAAAACTTTTAGTAAACCCGTATTTCCGATGTATATGTAATCGTAATTACATGATTGTTTTCGAAAAAGATTCATTAAACCTTAAATTATAAGAACGGGTGTTACAAATTGGTATCAGAGCCTTGGTTTAAGAGATTCGAGTATGGTGGGGAGGAACCATGCTTGGACTTAAACCTTATGCTCTTGACAAAGAATAGTGTTCGGTTCGAGGCTTGATCGCAAATCCGGTAAGTGCATGTATGCTAATGGTCTAGCGTATTAAAGTGTTGTAGACAACACATAGGGTTACCGTGTAATACACGTTACCTCAATTAGATGATTGATATAGTTGACAAAAATACGCGCGTTGACGCGTATAGTTGAAAAAGCCTTGTATTATAATACAGGCGATTATTGAAGTTGATATTACTAACTTTTGTGAATATCTTGATTGAAGGACACTTGCATTTAAAGATGACAAGAGTTGAACAAATTAAGGATATGATAGAGGAACGGTCCGAAGTAAGACGATAGGAGCATGCTCACTAAGGACTAAATCGCGTAACGACCGCGAACAAGGTTAATGGCAAGAAACGCCCGTCGGGGCAAGCATTACCAGGTGCGTGTTTTTAAATATAATCGCACAATTAGCAATATGCAACAAACATGTAGAGAATGATCGTTGCATAGGTAAATTAGAAACTTGGAAAACCTGAACAGAAATACATATCCAGGATATAATTTCCAAGAAAACTGAATAGAGGCGTTACTTACATAGGGCGTGATGTGAAAACTATAAAAAGGTCGTGTATGTCATGTGTTAAGTCGCTTACTCTGGCCAAGTAAGTAGTGGCATATGATACCACGAGTTTCTTATAGCGGACACATTTACATCCGATGTAGTAAGGGCGGAGTGAATGGGACTAATTAAAAAGTACCCAAATGAATCAGATAAGCATAATATTTGATAATAATGTAAACGCACAACCGAGTGACGGAAGCGTATTACATCAGAATAATGAGCCCGAGTGAAGGGACAAAGAAGCATGAAAAATGATTTAGACAAGTATTGGGATGGAGTGTACTTACACTCGAACCCAGAAAACGCAAGCATGTAAAATGATTTAGACAAGTATTGGGAGGGAGTGTACTTACACTCGAACCCAGAAAACGCAAGCATGTAAAATGATTTAGACAAGTATTGGGAGGGAGTGTACTTACACTCGAACCCAGAAAACGCAAGCATGTAAAATGATTTAGACAAGCATTGGGAGGGAGTGTACTTACACTCGAACCCGGAAAATGCAAATATGTCCCTTAACGGGTCGTTTTTGTAAAACGTCAAACTTAAAGACAAAGTCGGAATATAAAGATGAAGCGAGGTCTTAATGCATACCGGGAGGGTTGCAATAATAACGACTTCGGTAAAACACCCGGTTGATGGGTAAGAATTAAACACATGCGTAAACCAAGAGACGTGAACGCGGGTTGAAGAATCAAAGTAACTTGGATTACGAGTTATGACTATAAAATCTCGTATATAGAAATTGTGAGTAAATATGTTCAACTATTCGAAGTCAAATGGGTTGAATAAAGAATAAAGTTGATTGTTTATAAGTGATGGATTTCACATTTATAGGTCAAACATGTTGAATACAATATAACGCCGAATGGCACAAATGAGCGCTAGCCAGATAAAGGTAGCGTTAAATGCAAGAGAATAATGAGCCCGGTAATGGGATATAACCAAATAAGAATAAATTATGGACTGTCAATATCCTGGTATGGATAATTGACAAAAGTTAAAGAGAAGATCCTAAAACTAAATCTTCGGTTTTAGTAAGAAATAATGTTTTTACAAACATAAATTCTGATAGGAATTTAAATAGAAAGCATGAAAGATACAAGTCTTGACACTGATAGGCGCAAGACGATATATTCGAAAAGTGATATTTTCGAAAATGAAATTTTGATATGAATTAAACATGATGTAACACAATCACGGTCAAGAAATGTAATGTGAAGTATAATCACATTATAACCAAGCAAGCGGTAAAAAGTAACTGGACTAATAAGTCTAATTAGTGAGACCCGTCAAGGTCATTTAAATAAATTTGGTTTGCTTGTAAGCGGTAGGTTCGGTATGACTGAACTGAATAAATAAATTTGAAAACAAAAGAAGTTGCTGCTAAAAGTAAAAGATTTCATTAAAGACCTTTAAACGGGTCAAAATAACGGATTCATAAAGAATTCGATAGTATATGAAAGCGATGGATATCGCTAAGTTAACTAAACTAGTGGAAATAACGAGATTACGTTATTTTAAGTTGTATTATGCCGTATATAATACGTAGATGATTATTAACCAAAAAGATATTACCATACTTCTCTGGTAATACTAATAATTGGTTAAAGTATAAGTAATGTTTTAAAGATTCTCGGAACAGATGCATTGAGTTAAACTCAATGAATTATGTAAGAAAATGTTTCGAGGACGAAACCTCTTTAAGAGGGGTAGACTTGTAACACCCCGAAAACGGGTTCGGTAATTAAACCCCGTTAAATACAAAAGAGCGGGTAAGATACCGTTAGTGGTGAAAGTAACCCGGTAAATATTAGGATTTAAATAAATAAACCTAATATTTAATAAAACGTTAATAAATGTTTTTAAGTAAATAAGGTTTATAAGAAGTCTGAATTTACGGGACTTAAAAACATAACGGGTTATGACTCCCCGAACCCGCTAAAGTAACAAGGAATAATTAACCTAGTTAGTAGCATGTGATTAAATGACTAATGATGAATTATAGCTTCATTTGATCAAAAGGAAACATGAGGGACCAATATTGCCAAGTGGGAAAGTTGTTTTATTAAAACAAAAGTTAAACACCAAAACACACACTTAAAGTGTGTGTTCTGGTCGATATATCCACAGGAGCCAAGAACATCTTGAGCTCAAAACCCTAACAAGCACAAATCAAGAAATTGGAAGGGCAAATCAAACCCAAATCGAAATTCAAGCACATATTTGAGATCACCAAGTTAAGGGGATCCTAAGGTATGTCGAATTTCTAACATTCATGAAGTTGTAAAAAGTTGATAATCATCCTAATCGCGAATTAGGCATGGATTATAGAAGCTATGGCTAGATTAGTGATGTATACTTGCTTAGGAACGAAACCCTAAGTGAAAATCATACATAACATGCTATAGATTGATGAATTTGGTAAATTAACACACTTAGATAAGTGGGTTTTGATGTTATGATGATTTTGATGATATAACTATGCTTAGAATCAACATGCATGATAACAAATAGAAGGTGTTCGATTAAACAATGAATTTGTGCACAAGATCATAATTGCTATGAAATGGGTTTAGTTGATTTGATGAAATTAATGTAGTATTGGTGTTTATAAACGCCATACTAACTCGTATGAATGACTACTTGAACAAAATAGGGATTTTGTTAAGAGTTCATAATTGACTAGAAGTGCGTCTTGACACAAGGATTAAACTCATGATTTATTATTGAGTTTAAAGAGAAAAATAGTCAAAGGATCATAAGGTGTGAAAGTCATGATTTGGAGTGACTAATCTAACAACCTTGTGAATAATGAATGATAGTTGGCGCTTAACAAGCTAGGTGAAGCTTGGGGAGAAAGCGGGTCGAACGAGTCAAGTATAAAGGAAAAGCGTATTCGGGATGCAAGGTAAGTATATCTTACACTAGTCATATATTTAGAACATTCTTTTGTCGTATTAATTACGTAAAAGACGAATACCTAATTGAGATATAGTGTTCCGGCGTGTAGTCGTACGGAACAAGATAATCAAATATGATAAGAAAACCTAGTGATGGCTAAAAACGAGTTAAATCGGTAATTCGATCATATTATGACGAATGAGATATGTACTTTTAATGGCTATCATATAAGTTAAATTATAATAACCATTAAGGGCAAAATAGTAATTTGACAATTTGACAATGGTAATTGGTCATTTAGACCAAACGGGTCAAAAGGTGAAATTATCACCCTTTGACAATATCGACTAATGGGTCGTCAAGTTGTATGATTTTAGGAAATAAATAGCACATGGATGCTTACATCGCTATCACCTAGCAGTCACTAAGGGAAGGTATTGAAACAGGTCAATATATTGATCCGAGCCAGGTATGTATAATGATACAACTCATCATGTAGAATTTGGAGTTCTATAAGAGTTAGACAAGGTTAAAACATAGATATTTGGTTATCTTTTAGGTAAACCGAATAAATTTAGTTATGATTATAACGTTTTAGAAACATAATGGTTTCTAAACAAGACTATAGTTTAAAAATCGGATTTTTGGGTCAAACATGTACTAAAAGTCCTTCGTCGTAAAAAAAGGACTAAAATTGACTAAAACGCCCTTGTAAGCGAAATTGAGTAAACGCACCATAATGGTTGTTTGGAAATAAGTGATAGGATGAAATAAATACTTTGAATATGTATGAAAAGCGAAAGATGTAAAATATTGGTTCAATGACTCTATAAAGAGTCCTTGCCGTAAAATAACGTTTTGAAGGGTAAAATTTGTAATATATAAATCACCACATTGAATCCACCACAAATATAGTTGTGGTGGAAGATCCTTTGATAAGAAATGTGGACATATGTATTTGGAAATGAATGAAAGCAATTGGTGCTTAAAATATGCTTAAATACCTCAAACGGGTCAAAATAAGCATATGAGTGAAAATGGGTTAAAGAAGGTATATGATTCTGTAATTGGAACCTATTATGTTAGACATCATTGGATTTAATAGGTTTATGAGAAATAAAGGTCAAACAGACTTGTTTGTTTGATAAAATCACGAACGGGTCAAATTTGGTAAAAAGGGTAATAAGCCGAAGACTTAAAAGTCTTAAATTTTGTTAATCCGGACGTTGGATTTTGACTCCATATGATGAAGGGTCAAATTACAATCATGTAGGAAGAAACGGTGGGTTAAACGGATAAGCGGTTTGAAAGATATGAAAGTTTTCGTGTCAATAAACGGCAAAATGGAAAGCTGGAATGCAGGGGCCACTGTAACTTACGGTGCCACCGTAAGTTACGGTGGAGCTGAAGGTCTTACGGCAGCCCCCTACTGATTTACGGTAGGGGCATGTCACACCAGGGGCCACCGTAACTTACGGTGCCACCGTAAGTTACGGTGGAGGCCAGTTGGAAATCCATGTTTTGAGATCAAGAGTTTAACGTTGGGATTATTTTACTTCCATTATCATTACCGGATTTGTTTAGACACATTTTAATCCCCATATGACTAAAACATTTCATGTTAATGAAATGTAGGTACATTTTGGATGCCGAAAGACGATCAAGCTCAACGAAGAACCGAACACAATAAAGACTCATGCTTCCGCACATTGCCTTGTCGTAAATCTATACGACGAATCTGATTACGTTATGTCAAATAACTTATGATTTGTAAAACTTTTAGTAAACCCGTATTTCCGATGTATATGTAATCGTAATTACATGATTGTTTTCGAAAAAGATTCATTAAACCTTAAATTATAAGAACGGGTGTTACAAATTGGTATCAGAGCCTTGGTTTAAGAGATTCGAGTATGGTGGGGAGGAACCATGCTTGGACTTAAACCTTATGCTCTTGACAAAGAATAGTGTTCGGTTCGAGGCTTGATCGCAAATCCGGTAAGTGCATGTATGCTAATGGTCTAGCGTATTAAAGTGTTGTAGACAACACATAGGGTTACCGTGTAATACACGTTACCTCAATTAGATGATTGATATAGTTGACAAAAATACGCGCGTTGACGCGTATAGTTGAAAAAGCCTTGTATTATAATACAGGCGATTATTGAAGTTGATATTACTAACTTTTGTGAATATCTTGATTGAAGGACACTTGCATTTAAAGATGACAAGAGTTGAACAAATTAAGGATATGATAGAGGAACGGTCCGAAGTAAGACGATAGGAGCATGCTCACTAAGGACTAAATCGCGTAACGACCGCGAACAAGGTTAATGGCAAGAAACGCCCGTCGGGGCAAGCATTACCAGGTGCGTGTTTTTAAATATAATCGCACAATTAGCAATATGCAACAAACATGTAGAGAATGATCGTTGCATAGGTAAATTAGAAACTTGGAAAACCTGAACAGAAATACATATCCAGGATATAATTTCCAAGAAAACTGAATAGAGGCGTTACTTACATAGGGCGTGATGTGAAAACTATAAAAAGGTCGTGTATGTCATGTGTTAAGTCGCTTACTCTGGCCAAGTAAGTAGTGGCATATGATACCACGAGTTTCTTATAGCGGACACATTTACATCCGATGTAGTAAGGGCGGAGTGAATGGGACTAATTAAAAAGTACCCAAATGAATCAGATAAGCATAATATTTGATAATAATGTAAACGCACAACCGAGTGACGGAAGCGTATTACATCAGAATAATGAGCCCGAGTGAAGGGACAAAGAAGCATGAAAAATGATTTAGACAAGTATTGGGAGGGAGTGTACTTACACTCGAACCCAGAAAACGCAAGCATGTAAAATGATTTAGACAAGTATTGGGAGGGAGTGTACTTACACTCGAACCCAGAAAACGCAAGCATGTAAAATGATTTAGACAAGTATTGGGAGGGAGTGTACTTACACTCGAACCCAGAAAACGCAAGCATGTAAAATGATTTAGACAAGCATTGGGAGGGAGTGTACTTACACTCGAACCCGGAAAATGCAAATATGTCCCTTAACGGGTCGTTTTTGTAAAACGTCAAACTTAAAGACAAAGTCGGAATATAAAGATGAAGCGAGGTCTTAATGCATACCGGGAGGGTTGCAATAATAACGACTTCGGTAAAACACCCGGTTGATGGGTAAGAATTAAACACATGCGTAAACCAAGAGACGTGAACGCGGGTTGAAGAATCAAAGTAACTTGGATTACGAGTTATGACTATAAAATCTCGTATATAGAAATTGTGAGTAAATATGTTCAACTATTCGAAGTCAAATGGGTTGAATAAAGAATAAAGTTGATTGTTTATAAGTGATGGATTTCACATTTATAGGTCAAACATGTTGAATACAATATAACGCCGAATGGCACAAATGAGCGCTAGCCAGATAAAGGTAGCGTTAAATGCAAGAGAATAATGAGCCCGGTAATGGGATATAACCAAATAAGAATAAATTATGGACTGTCAATATCCTGGTATGGATAATTGACAAAAGTTAAAGAGAAGATCCTAAAACTAAATCTTCGGTTTTAGTAAGAAATAATGTTTTTACAAACATAAATTCTGATAGGAATTTAAATAGAAAGCATGAAAGATACAAGTCTTGACACTGATAGGCGCAAGACGATATATTCGAAAAGTGATATTTTCGAAAATGAAATTTTGATATGAATTAAACATGATGTAACACAATCACGGTCAAGAAATGTAATGTGAAGTATAATCACATTATAACCAAGCAAGCGGTAAAAAGTAACTGGACTAATAAGTCTAATTAGTGAGACCCGTCAAGGTCATTTAAATAAATTTGGTTTGCTTGTAAGCGGTAGGTTCGGTATGACTGAACTGAATAAATAAATTTGAAGACAAAAGAAGTTGCTGCTAAAAGTAAAAGATTTCATTAAAGACCTTTAAACGGGTCAAAATAACGGATTCATAAAGAATTCGATAGTATATGAAAGCGATGGATATCGCTAAGTTAACTAAACTAGTGGAAATAACGAGATTACGTTATTTTAAGTTGTATTATGCCGTATATAATACGTAGATGATTATTAACCAAAAAGATATTACCATACTTCTCTGGTAATACTAATAATTGGTTAAAGTATAAGTAATGTTTTAAAGATTCTCGGAACAGATGCATTGAGTTAAACTCAATGAATTATGTAAGAAAATGTTTCGAGGACGAAACCTCTTTAAGAGGGGTAGACTTGTAACACCCCGAAAACGGGTTCGGTAATTAAACCCCGTTAAATACAAAAGAGCGGGTAAGATACCGTTAGTGGTGAAAGTAACCCGGTAAATATTAGGATTTAAATAAATAAACCTAATATTTAATAAAACGTTAATAAATGTTTTTAAGTAAATAAGGTTTATAAGAAGTCTGAATTTACGGGACTTAAAAACATAACGGGTTATGACTCCCCGAACCCGCTAAAGTAACAAGGAATAATTAACCTAGTTAGTAGCATGTGATTAAATGACTAATGATGAATTATAGCTTCATTTGATCAAAAGGAAACATGAGGGACCAATATTGCCAAGTGGGAAAGTTGTTTTATTAAAACAAAAGTTAAACACCAAAACACACACTTAAAGTGTGTGTTCTGGTCGATATATCCACAGGAGCCAAGAACATCTTGAGCTCAAAACCCTAACAAGCACAAATCAAGAAATTGGAAGGGCAAATCAAACCCAAATCGAAATTCAAGCACATATTTGAGATCACCAAGTTAAGGGGATCCTAAGGTATGTCGAATTTCTAACATTCATGAAGTTGTAAAAAGTTGATAATCATCCTAATCGCGAATTAGGCATGGATTATAGAAGCTATGGCTAGATTAGTGATGTATACTTGCTTAGGAACGAAACCCTAAGTGAAAATCATACATAACATGCTATAGATTGATGAATTTGGTAAATTAACACACTTAGATAAGTGGGTTTTGATGTTATGATGATTTTGATGATATAACTATGCTTAGAATCAACATGCATGATAACAAATAGAAGGTGTTCGATTAAACAATGAATTTGTGCACAAGATCATAATTGCTATGAAATGGGTTTAGTTGATTTGATGAAATTAATGTAGTATTGGTGTTTATAAACGCCATACTAACTCGTATGAATGACTACTTGAACAAAATAGGGATTTTGTTAAGAGTTCATAATTGACTAGAAGTGCGTCTTGACACAAGGATTAAACTCATGATTTATTATTGAGTTTAAAGAGAAAAATAGTCAAAGGATCATAAGGTGTGAAAGTCATGATTTGGAGTGACTAATCTAACAACCTTGTGAATAATGAATGATAGTTGGCGCTTAACAAGCTAGGTGAAGCTTGGGGAGAAAGCGGGTCGAACGAGTCAAGTATAAAGGAAAAGCGTATTCGGGATGCAAGGTAAGTATATCTTACACTAGTCATATATTTAGAACATTCTTTTGTCGTATTAATTACGTAAAAGACGAATACCTAATTGAGATATAGTGTTCCGGCGTGTAGTCGTACGGAACAAGATAATCAAATATGATAAGAAAACCTAGTGATGGCTAAAAACGAGTTAAATCGGTAATTCGATCATATTATGACGAATGAGATATGTACTTTTAATGGCTATCATATAAGTTAAATTATAATAACCATTAAGGGCAAAATAGTAATTTGACAATTTGACAATGGTAATTGGTCATTTAGACCAAACGGGTCAAAAGGTGAAATTATCACCCTTTGACAATATCGACTAATGGGTCGTCAAGTTGTATGATTTTAGGAAATAAATAGCACATGGATGCTTACATCGCTATCACCTAGCAGTCACTAAGGGAAGGTATTGAAACAGGTCAATATATTGATCCGAGCCAGGTATGTATAATGATACAACTCATCATGTAGAATTTGGAGTTCTATAAGAGTTAGACAAGGTTAAAACATAGATATTTGGTTATCTTTTAGGTAAACCGAATAAATTTAGTTATGATTATAACGTTTTAGAAACATAATGGTTTCTAAACAAGACTATAGTTTAAAAATCGGATTTTTGGGTCAAACATGTACTAAAAGTCCTTCGTCGTAAAAAAAGGACTAAAATTGACTAAAACGCCCTTGTAAGCGAAATTGAGTAAACGCACCATAATGGTTGTTTGGAAATAAGTGATAGGATGAAATAAATACTTTGAATATGTATGAAAAGCGAAAGATGTAAAATATTGGTTCAATGACTCTATAAAGAGTCCTTGCCGTAAAATAACGTTTTGAAGGGTAAAATTTGTAATATATAAATCACCACATTGAATCCACCACAAATATAGTTGTGGTGGAAGATCCTTTGATAAGAAATGTGGACATATGTATTTGGAAATGAATGAAAGCAATTGGTGCTTAAAATATGCTTAAATACCTCAAACGGGTCAAAATAAGCATATGAGTGAAAATGGGTTAAAGAAGGTATATGATTCTGTAATTGGAACCTATTATGTTAGACATCATTGGATTTAATAGGTTTATGAGAAATAAAGGTCAAACAGACTTGTTTGTTTGATAAAATCACGAACGGGTCAAATTTGGTAAAAAGGGTAATAAGCCGAAGACTTAAAAGTCTTAAATTTTGTTAATCCGGACGTTGGATTTTGACTCCATATGATGAAGGGTCAAATTACAATCATGTAGGAAGAAACGGTGGGTTAAACGGATAAGCGGTTTGAAAGATATGAAAGTTTTCGTGTCAATAAACGGCAAAATGGAAAGCTGGAATGCAGGGGCCACTGTAACTTACGGTGCCACCGTAAGTTACGGTGGAGCTGAAGGTCTTACGGCAGCCCCCTACTGATTTACGGTAGGGGCATGTCACACCAGGGGCCACCGTAACTTACGGTGCCACCGTAAGTTACGGTGGAGGCCAGTTGGAAATCCATGTTTTGAGATCAAGAGTTTAACGTTGGGATTCTTTTACTTCCATTATCATTACCGGATTTGTTTAGACACATTTTAATCCCCATAGGACTAAAACATTTCATGTTAATGAAATGTAGGTACATTTTGGATGCCGAAAGACGATCAAGCTCAACGAAGAACCGAACACAATAAAGACTCATGCTTCCGCACATTGCCTTGTCGTAAATCTATATGACGAATCTGATTACGTTATGTCAAATAACTTATGATTTGTAAAACTTTTAGTAAACCCGTATTTCCGATGTATATGTAATCGTAATTACATGATTGTTTTCGAAAAAGATTCATTAAACCTTAAATTATAAGAACGGGTGTTACAAATTGGTATCAGAGCCTTGGTTTAAGAGATTCGAGTATGGTGGGGAGGAACCATGCTTGGACTTAAACCTTATGCTCTTGACAAAGAATAGTGTTCGGTTCGAGGCTTGATCGCAAATCCGGTAAGTGCATGTATGCTAATGGTCTAGCGTATTAAAGTGTTGTAGACAACACATAGGGTTACCGTGTAATACACGTTACCTCAATTAGATGATTGATATAGTTGACAAAAATACGCGCGTTGACGCGTATAGTTGAAAAAGCCTTGTATTATAATACAGGCGATTATTGAAGTTGATATTACTAACTTTTGTGAATATCTTGATTGAAGGACACTTGCATTTAAAGATGACAAGAGTTGAACAAATTAAGGATATGATAGAGGAACGGTCCGAAGTAAGACGATAGGAGCATGCTCACTAAGGACTAAATCGCGTAACGACCGCGAACAAGGTTAATGGCAAGAAACGCCCGTCGGGGCAAGCATTACCAGGTGCGTGTTTTTAAATATAATCGCACAATTAGCAATATGCAACAAACATGTAGAGAATGATCGTTGCATAGGTAAATTAGAAACTTGGAAAACCTGAACAGAAATACATATCCAGGATATAATTTCCAAGAAAACTGAATAGAGGCGTTACTTACATAGGGCGTGATGTGAAAACTATAAAAGGTCGTGTATGTCATGTGTTAAGTCGCTTACTCTGGCCAAGTAAGTAGTGGCATATGATACCACGAGTTTCTTATAGCGGACACATTTACATCCGATGTAGTAAGGGCGGAGTGAATGGGACTAATTAAAAAGTACCCAAATGAATCAGATAAGCATAATATTTGATAATAATGTAAACGCACAACCGAGTGACGGAAGCGTATTACATCAGAATAATGAGCCCGAGTGAAGGGACAAAGAAGCATGAAAAATGATTTAGACAAGTATTGGGAGGGAGTGTACTTACACTCGAACCCAGAAAACGCAAGCATGTAAAATGATTTAGACAAGTATTGGGAGGGAGTGTACTTACACTCGAACCCAGAAAACGCAAGCATGTAAAATGATTTAGACAAGTATTGGGAGGGAGTGTACTTACACTCGAACCCAGAAAACGCAAGCATGTAAAATGATTTAGACAAGCATTGGGAGGGAGTGTACTTACACTCGAACCCGGAAAATGCAAATATGTCCCTTAACGGGTCGTTTTTGTAAAACGTCAAACTTAAAGACAAAGTCGGAATATAAAGATGAAGCGAGGTCTTAATGCATACCGGGAGGGTTGCAATAATAACGACTTCGGTAAAACACCCGGTTGATGGGTAAGAATTAAACACATGCGTAAACCAAGAGACGTGAACGCGGGTTGAAGAATCAAAGTAACTTGGATTACGAGTTATGACTATAAAATCTCGTATATAGAAATTGTGAGTAAATATGTTCAACTATTCGAAGTCAAATGGGTTGAATAAAGAATAAAGTTGATTGTTTATAAGTGATGGATTTCACATTTATAGGTCAAACATGATGAATACAATATAACGCCGAATGGCACAAATGAGCGCTAGCCAGATAAAGGTAGCGTTAAATGCAAGAGAATAATGAGCCCGGTAATGGGATATAACCAAATAAGAATAAATTATGGACTGTCAATATCCTGGTATGGATAATTGACAAAAGTTAAAGAGAAGATCCTAAAACTAAATCTTCGGTTTTAGTAAGAAATAATGTTTTTACAAACATAAATTCTGATAGGAATTTAAATAGAAAGCATGAAAGATACAAGTCTTGACACTGATAGGCGCAAGACGATATATTCGAAAAGTGATATTTTCGAAAATGAAATTTTGATATGAATTAAACATGATGTAACACAATCACGGTCAAGAAATGTAATGTGAAGTATAATCACATTATAACCAAGCAAGCGGTAAAAAGTAACTGGACTAATAAGTCTAATTAGTGAGACCCGTCAAGGTCATTTAAATAAATTTGGTTTGCTTGTAAGCGGTAGGTTCGGTATGACTGAACTGAATAAATAAATTTGAAGACAAAAGAAGTTGCTGCTAAAAGTAAAAGATTTCATTAAAGACCTTTAAACGGGTCAAAATAACGGATTCATAAAGAATTCGATAGTATATGAAAGCGATGGATATCGCTAAGTTAACTAAACTAGTGGAAATAACGAGATTACGTTATTTTAAGTTGTATTATGCCGTATATAATACGTAGATGATTATTAACCAAAAAGATATTACCATACTTCTCTGGTAATACTAATAATTGGTTAAAGTATAAGTAATGTTTTAAAGATTCTCGGAACAGATGCATTGAGTTAAACTCAATGAATTATGTAAGAAAATGTTTCGAGGACGAAACCTCTTTAAGAGGGGTAGACTTGTAACACCCCGAAAACGGGTTCGGTAATTAAACCCCGTTAAATACAAAAGAGCGGGTAAGATACCGTTAGTGGTGAAAGTAACCCGGTAAATATTAGGATTTAAATAAATAAACCTAATATTTAATAAAACGTTAATAAATGTTTTTAAGTAAATAAGGTTTATAAGAAGTCTGAATTTACGGGACTTAAAAACATAACGGGTTATGACTCCCCGAACCCGCTAAAGTAACAAGGAATAATTAACCTAGTTAGTAGCATGTGATTAAATGACTAATGATGAATTATAGCTTCATTTGATCAAAAGGAAACATGAGGGACCAATATTGCCAAGTGGGAAAGTTGTTTTATTAAAACAAAAGTTAAACACCAAAACACACACTTAAAGTGTGTGTTCTGGTCGATATATCCACAGGAGCCAAGAACATCTTGAGCTCAAAACCCTAACAAGCACAAATCAAGAAATTGGAAGGGCAAATCAAACCCAAATCGAAATTCAAGCACATATTTGAGATCACCAAGTTAAGGGGATCCTAAGGTATGTCGAATTTCTAACATTCATGAAGTTGTAAAAAGTTGATAATCATCCTAATCGCGAATTAGGCATGGATTATAGAAGCTATGGCTAGATTAGTGATGTATACTTGCTTAGGAACGAAACCCTAAGTGAAAATCATACATAACATGCTATAGATTGATGAATTTGGTAAATTAACACACTTAGATAAGTGGGTTTTGATGTTATGATGATTTTGATGATATAACTATGCTTAGAATCAACATGCATGATAACAAATAGAAGGTGTTCGATTAAACAATGAATTTGTGCACAAGATCATAATTGCTATGAAATGGGTTTAGTTGATTTGATGAAATTAATGTAGTATTGGTGTTTATAAACGCCATACTAACTCGTATGAATGACTACTTGAACAAAATAGGGATTTTGTTAAGAGTTCATAATTGACTAGAAGTGCGTCTTGACACAAGGATTAAACTCATGATTTATTATTGAGTTTAAAGAGAAAAATAGTCAAAGGATCATAAGGTGTGAAAGTCATGATTTGGAGTGACTAATCTAACAACCTTGTGAATAATGAATGATAGTTGGCGCTTAACAAGCTAGGTGAAGCTTGGGGAGAAAGCGGGTCGAACGAGTCAAGTATAAAGGAAAAGCGTATTCGGGATGCAAGGTAAGTATATCTTACACTAGTCATATATTTAGAACATTCTTTTGTCGTATTAATTACGTAAAAGACGAATACCTAATTGAGATATAGTGTTCCGGCGTGTAGTCGTACGGAACAAGATAATCAAATATGATAAGAAAACCTAGTGATGGCTAAAAACGAGTTAAATCGGTAATTCGATCATATTATGACGAATGAGATATGTACTTTTAATGGCTATCATATAAGTTAAATTATAATAACCATTAAGGGCAAAATAGTAATTTGACAATTTGACAATGGTAATTGGTCATTTAGACCAAACGGGTCAAAAGGTGAAATTATCACCCTTTGACAATATCGACTAATGGGTCGTCAAGTTGTATGATTTTAGGAAATAAATAGCACATGGATGCTTACATCGCTATCACCTAGCAGTCACTAAGGGAAGGTATTGAAACAGGTCAATATATTGATCCGAGCCAGGTATGTATAATGATACAACTCATCATGTAGAATTTGGAGTTCTATAAGAGTTAGACAAGGTTAAAACATAGATATTTGGTTATCTTTTAGGTAAACCGAATAAATTTAGTTATGATTATAACGTTTTAGAAACATAATGGTTTCTAAACAAGACTATAGTTTAAAAATCGGATTTTTGGGTCAAACATGTACTAAAAGTCCTTCGTCGTAAAAAAAGGACTAAAATTGACTAAAACGCCCTTGTAAGCGAAATTGAGTAAACGCACCATAATGGTTGTTTGGAAATAAGTGATAGGATGAAATAAATACTTTGAATATGTATGAAAAGCGAAAGATGTAAAATATTGGTTCAATGACTCTATAAAGAGTCCTTGCCGTAAAATAACGTTTTGAAGGGTAAAATTTGTAATATATAAATCACCACATTGAATCCACCACAAATATAGTTGTGGTGGAAGATCCTTTGATAAGAAATGTGGACATATGTATTTGGAAATGAATGAAAGCAATTGGTGCTTAAAATATGCTTAAATACCTCAAACGGGTCAAAATAAGCATATGAGTGAAAATGGGTTAAAGAAGGTATATGATTCTGTAATTGGAACCTATTATGTTAGACATCATTGGATTTAATAGGTTTATGAGAAATAAAGGTCAAACAGACTTGTTTGTTTGATAAAATCACGAACGGGTCAAATTTGGTAAAAAGGGTAATAAGCCGAAGACTTAAAAGTCTTAAATTTTGTTAATCCGGACGTTGGATTTTGACTCCATATGATGAAGGGTCAAATTACAATCATGTAGGAAGAAACGGTGGGTTAAACGGATAAGCGGTTTGAAAGATATGAAAGTTTTCGTGTCAATAAACGGCAAAATGGAAAGCTGGAATGCAGGGGCCACTGTAACTTACGGTGCCACCGTAAGTTACGGTGGAGCTGAAGGTCTTACGGCAGCCCCCTACTGATTTACGGTAGGGGCATGTCACACCAGGGGCCACCGTAACTTACGGTGCCACCGTAAGTTACGGTGGAGGCCAGTTGGAAATCCATGTTTTGAGATCAAGAGTTTAACGTTGGGATTCTTTTACTTCCATTATCATTACCGGATTTGTTTAGACACATTTTAATCCCCATATGACTAAAACATTTCATGTTAATGAAATGTAGGTACATTTTGGATGCCGAAAGACGATCAAGCTCAACGAAGAACCGAACACAATAAAGACTCATGCTTCCGCACATTGCCTTGTCGTAAATCTATACGACGAATCTGATTACGTTATGTCAAATAACTTATGATTTGTAAAACTTTTAGTAAACCCGTATTTCCGATGTATATGTAATCGTAATTACATGATTGTTTTCGAAAAAGATTCATTAAACCTTAAATTATAAGAACGGGTGTTACAATTCAAACCTGCGACAATCATCTCGTCATCGTGCAAACCCGCAACCTTCAAATCCTCCACTGGTTATGCGTTTCGATTGAACCGGCGAAACCTTCTTACCATTGACGATCAACACGTCGTCATGTATACCCTATACCTTCAAACCCACTATATTCAGACCTGCGACAATCATCTCGTCGCCATGCAAAACCGCAACCTTCAAACCCTCCACCTCCAATGACAAACAATCCTACACTAACAAACCCAATCCGACACAAAAGTCCCAACATGGGCCGAAGGCTACGTAACTGTCGACAAAGCATAATACATACCAAGGTCGGATGAGGACATGGTTTATCCCTCATTCAAAAGCTCCGGTTATCAATGTCGACACAAGAGGTGATACGGGAGTGATAGCGATCGTGACCACTCGTCGCTGGATTCCCTATTTGGCTATTAATTTATGTAGTTGTGTGTTTAAATTTTTGTTTATGTAATTGTGCGTTTTAATGTTTAATTATTTATGTAATTTTTAAAATTTTTAATGTTTTATTTATGTGTTAATTTTTTTTTACCATTTAATAATTTATATATTGTGTGTTTAAAATGCTTAATAAATTTTTAAATAAAAAAAAGAAAAGGATAGTTTGGGTAGTGGTGTTATCAAATTGGGCAATTTAGGATAGTGAATGAAGTAAGGGGGTTGGGGTAGTTTGAGGCTGTGTTGTCAAGGCTCACCCAGGCGCGCCTAGGCCTACTTTTCAGACCCAGCCCAACCTTCTCGCTTCGTTTCAAAAGCCCTACTTTCTGGCCCTTAGGCGCGTTTTCAGACCAAATTCCAACGAAATCCCGGTCAAAAACCGTTTGAACATGTTTGAAACAATTATAAGAACTCTAAACAAGCATGGAAACAATCTAAAAAAACTTAAACTAGCCCTAAAGAAGCCTAAAACATGTCTAAAATCCCTAAAAACTGTATTTTTATACTAAACGACCCGTCTTAAAAAGCCTTCGCTTTTTAAACGTATTGCATTGAGGCCAAGGCTCACCCTTTACGCCTTAAGTGCGCCTTACACCTTTGAAACTATGGTTTGAGGTTGGTGCCACCCACTAATGATACAGAACTAATGTAATTATAAAAAATGTAATTATCAAATTAAGAAATAGAAGAATCTTTATGCAAAAGGATATGTATCCATGCAATATTATTAATACCAGACAAATTGAATCAAAGAACAATAGAATCAATATCGGATGTAAATCTATACTTTAACAAGTGTCAATCCTACCCGGTGTTCAAACTATTCCTTTGCACAATTATAAAACTATATGATATTTTTCAATATACAAATGTAGCTTGCTATGTCCTTTTATCTTTTATTACATTACATTAATCATTTATAATTCAACATCTCATCTATCTATCTATACCTAATAAATTAATATAAAGTTGAACATGTGTTACGAATCAAGACCATTTATAACCCAAGCCTTCATGTTCTTGATTATCATGATCAGTTATAAATAGTTTTGAAATTATATTTTTCTATACCTACACCTAATAAATGAACAATTGTCCACACTAATTTTTCTTCATTATGCTAAGCCAAAATTGATCATCTATTGTGACCTAAAATCCAGTGGCGGATGCAGGAACTTCTTTTAGTGGGAATATAAATGTTGTCGCTTTTTTTTAACCCTTTTGGCCAAATTTTCTATCAATGGGAGTATAAATGATGTCGCTTTTTTAATATGTGGTTCTAAATTGTTGTTGGTAGAGTCGTCGAATCATATAACAAAACTTCAATTGTAACTCCATATGATAATTTATGGTTATGTCACCGAATTTTATAACACTTATCGTAGTCTATACTTTAAGTTCCAATAATATCCTTTCCTAACCAAACAACAAAAGTAACAATTACATAGAAAGGAAAGGATTTTTAAGTTCCAATATTATCTAAATGCGATATTACTTTTGTTTCTTATTAAACTGTTCACTCATGGTAATTGAAATAATTATTATAAAAAAAAGTAAGAACGTTTTTGTGGTTTAGACTTTATAGAAAAAGTAGATACATTTTAATTTCTAAACATATGTGTTAAGGACTATAATGGCTGATTTGGGTAAACAAATTGCTTACATGTTTTGAGTCTACTCAAATTATAAAACGGTTTAATTTAGGTTAACTCAAATTAAATGACAAATAAAAAGTCACTATTATAACATATGCTAACTTAAAAATGTGTTCAATTGGGCTAGCAACACACACGACCATTGTGGGTTGCCGCCACCTCCATCACCGTTGTTACCGCCGCCTCTTTATTTGACTTGAGCACTGCCACCGTTGTCGCCCCCACCACAAGCATCTCATTCGTTTATGTTGGTGCCTCTACTGCTTACGCCTCCACCGCATCTCCACTGCTAGGGTCTCCACTACCGTCACCACCACTGTGTCACAACTTGTCGTCCTAAAAATGAATATAGCCATGAACTCAATTTTATTATTATTATTATTATTATTATTATTATTATTATTATTATTATTATTATTATTATTATTATTATTATTATTATGTTGTTGTTGTTGTTGTTGTTGTTGTTGTTGTTGTTGTTGTTGTTATTTAAAACAATTCTTTTTGATTCAATCTAACGAACTCGTTTTGACCCAAACTAAATTGTGACTTTTCTAAAACGGTTGGTTTTAACCATAACTTATTTTCACTTGAACCCGTTTTGTCACGGCACATGTGAGGCTTAATTCTAATTGTACGATTTATAGCCGGTTCATTCATCCATATGTTCACAAACATGGTCGATAATGTATTGAACAAAACTTGAGCACCCTAATTTATGATAAGATTTATTTTTATATATAGTTGATTTTTTCTTCTCCCCATATAGTCGTGAACCCGTGAGTCCGTGACACACACAACAATTAACGACCAAGGATACTTTAGGATTTTTGAAATTATTGAGATTTGAGAGCATGTTTGCTTTTGGTAATTATAAAACATATTTATTGGCTTAGCCCATTTTTCTTTCATTTTCTTCAGGCCCAAATTTAACCAACATTTTATCATTTATTGCTCTTTAATATATTTTTTTTGTTTCCAAAATAATCCCAAGTTAAACTTTGTTTCATATTGTGAACATTTAATTCAATTGTTTATGGGCTTCGATTAATTAACAACATAACAAAAACGTCACTATCGTCATTAATTATGTTTTTAATAGTTTATGAACACATAAAAAATATAAATCATGATCGGTTATGTCTCCCCACAATATATTCTATAATTTAACAACTCATATTTTTTATTCGACTAGATTATACAATTAGCTAGTTCTATATATTATTATAATAACAGATAATGATGGATGTCACATCTAATCTCGAACATGTTCAAGTCCGAGCAAGGGCAAGGGACAAAGGGCCTTGGAACATCTAATCTCGGCATATATCATTTAGGAAAGGTAATACCACATATCAGTGGTGGAGCTTGACCAAAAGTTTCGGGAGGGGAGGGGGGCCAAAAGTCATGAGACCCAATTTATATATTGTATAAATATTTAGGTCAAATAATTGAGGGCCTGATCCTATCTAATTTTAAAATTTTCGGGCAAAAAATTGGAGATTTTACACTTCTAACCGAAATATTGTGAGGGGGGGAGGGGTGCACCCCCGGTTCCCACTAAGCTCCTCCCTTGCGACGAGATTTTGCGAGCACACATTAGACAATATCATTACTAACTACACACGTCCGCTACACATATACGAGTGTTGTAAAATACTACCAAGACCTGTCCTCAAAAGGAGGAAGTCAGAAAAAGGCATTGTCCACCTTACTTGAATAGGTAAACATTAACCATAAGAAAGTATAAAGCTCAATAATCTCATCTTATATCATAATCAAAAGTTAATACAATACAATCCTCTCTCAATATATATAGAGGAGAATGGAAACAAACTATAACTATCTAAACAAACTGGATAACTAACTACTAACAAGATAACTAACTGCTCCTGTAATATACACTCTAATATGTCCCCTCAAGCTGAACAGGGAGCATCCACGTGAAGCTTGGACCGCAGACTGTCAGAACGAACCCCAGACAATCCTTTGGTCAAAAGATCTGCAATTGAAGTGTAGTGGAGACATACCGAACATGTAAAGTACCCGCCAAAACCATGTCACGAATAAAATGCAAATCAATCTCCAAGTGTTTAGTGTGCTGATGAAACACCGGGTTGACTGCCAGATACGTAGCTCCAATATTGTCACACCAAAGAGATGGTGGACAAGTCATCGTAATATGTAACTCATGCAATATAGACGTAATCCATCGTAACTCAGCAGCTGTATGAGCATGAGCACGGTACTCAGCCTCAGTACTTGACGTAGCAACCGTATGCTGTTTCTTGGAACTCCAACTGATGAGGTTGGACCCAAGAAAAACACAATAACTTCATCTCAATATCATAATCAAAAGTCAATACAATACAATCCTCTCCCAATATATATAGAGGAGAATGGAAACAAACTATAACTGTCTAAACAAACTGGATAACTAACTACTAACAAGATAACTAACCGCTCCTGTAATATACACTCTAATATTAACTGACTTTGATTATCTATGCTAACCGACTAGGAATAACATTTGCTGTTAAAAAAAAGAATAATGGATTTTAATAATCACAACTATTAATCGTTGGCCGGCAATGGTTCCAATTTTAAAAATAATCAATGGTGGTCCCACCTTTTCACATATTGTAAACCAATGGACCCTTACTAACAGAAAACGAAAAAATGGACAAAAAGAAATTAAGGTTTCGTTAGTAAAGATCCGTTTACAATATGTGAAAAGGTGGGACCACTACTGGTTATTTTTGAAGTTGTAACCATTGCCGGCCAATGACTAAAAGTTGGGATTATTAAAACTCATTGTTCCAAAAAAAACCTATGTCAAGCCTCTATTAACACGACTCTAAATAATCAAGTTCGACCATTAACCGTCTCACTAGAGCCACCAATACCCGCCATCATGTCAGAGCTTAGTAGCGTGCCAACATCCTGTAACGAGGCTAATAGTGTCTCTTCCTATATAGATCTCAAGCACGAACCTAATCGGTTCTTGTCAACAAGCTCAGTAGCAACAATACCCAATGTATACAATCTATAAAAAATAACGATTCTAATTAATATAATCTTGTTTGAAAACCTTCAATTCAATAATTAAATATATAAGCAAATATAATAACATAGCAAAACGAACTTTATTTGGTTACATTTTATTAATCCATACCAAAAGTTGAACAAGCATGGTTATAAAATAAATAGTGGTCTACAACCTTTTCTTTTGGTAATTTTTTTTGAACGGCCAACATAAATTTTATTCAAACAAACTAGCAAGATGCTAGACACCAAATATACATCATAGTTTCACCAATACGCTCCGCCAAAAACAATCAAAACCACATATTACATTACGATCCTAAAATTTTTCCACTCATCCCATGTCCAGTCGAGAGATTTCAGCCGATGTTTTATCCAAAGAAAACTCATCGATTTGGATTGTTCCACCACTTTAGAGATATTTGGATATTCGTTTCCAAAGATTATTTCATTCCTCGTCTTCCAAATACTCCAAATGACGACCTGGAATATAGCGCTGAAAACTTTCTTTTTCTTTTTGGAACCCACCACCGCAACATGTGCATCCAGGAGATCTTTGAGGCTGAAAGCAATGACAGGAGGGATTTTGCACCACTGTGCAATTACCAGCCAAACAACCTGAGCAAACTGGCAAGCCGCAAATATATGATCACAAGTTTCGACATATTCACCACAGAACGGACAGCTTGAATCCCCAATGTATAAGGCTAGTGGGTATGGTGGATGGATCATCCTTGAGGATGATCCGCCACGTATGCGCCACATCATCATCCTCCCAAGATTGGTCCATCCTCCAAAACTAGAGGGCATGGTTAAGTTGGTCCTAGTCATCATCCTCCACCAATTTTATGTTTTTTTTTTAATCTTCCACTTTTTTTAACATTTAACAAATAAAGTAACAAAATATTTTCATTAATATTAAAAAACATTACATAAACTTAAAAAAAAAAAAAAACAAAAAAAACATAAAATTGAAATTAATGAAATTAATTATAAAATACATTTTCAAATCTATATAAAACATATGGAAAAAAAAAATAAAATACCTTCTTGGTCTCGGTTATATTTTGCTCGTCTAGTAACCGGTTGGGACGACCCTTGATCAGCCGCCATGAAGACTTGAGCCGCGTTCATAATCATGTTGTGCATAATATCATCCTCTTCCGAAGATGATGAATACCACGCAGACGAACCCGATGAAGACATAGAAGAAATAGAAGAAATGGAAGACATGGGTGAAGCCATGATAATTTTTTAGCGAGAAATGGGGTGGTAGTGTGTAAAAAATGGTATAAAATATGATGAGTTTTTATAAAAAGGGAAGAGTGGTTTATAAAATGTGAGAGAGATGGGGTGGTAGTGGGTGAAAAGTTGTGGAAAAAATGGTTAAAGAGGTGAGTATTTATAAAAATGGAAGTGAATTGGGGTATATTTTGAAATATAACCGTTTGATATTTAATGTTTATTAGAAAATTAATTTTTATTTTTTATTTTGAACGGTCATAAAGGATCCGGGCCCCACCACTTTGGATCGTCGCAAACGTCTAGAACCCGACGTTCAAGACGGGACGGAGGGGGGTCGGCACGGTGTTTGGACCGTCGCCGTCCCATGTTGATCCGGGGACGAACCCCATGCCTAGCAGCCTAATAACTTCCCACTTTAAAGAATAAAACATTGACTAATAAAAATGATTACTTAAACTAACCCTCATTAATTATTCTTTTCGGCTTTCGCTTCGCAAATTGAGTCATGCATGACGTGCTGACTGGGGGAATAATTATTTATTTTATATGATTTTAATAATTTGATTAAAGTAAATACATTTTCTTACTTTGGGTGTTTTTTATTTTATTTTAGTTAGTTTAAATGTCAATAATGCTTCTTTTTTGTATGGTGGGGAGTATTGTAAGAAACAATAATAAACTCACGACTTTCGATTATAAACGAACTCAAAAATAAGTCGTGAATCCTTTGACGGAAAGTTTTTAGAGAAAATGATGTTGGAATAGATATCTTGGTTAACCGGTTGGCTATTATAGGTTTATAATTAACCATAGATCTCTTCCAATCTTTATATAATGTACGGTCATCAAGTCAGCAATTACTCTTTCGACAATGATTTCTTCAATCGACAATATTTCTACGATCAAACTCTAAGAAACCCCAACAATAGGTACCCTTATTAAAAAAATTGTCGATCATAGGATTGGCAGATTCTCTAGACCTCGATGAAACAAAGTTCGTTTATATTTCTTTATCTAACAAATGATATGTGTTTAGTTAAACTAACAAAAAATGAATAATATATTTTATATGCTTGTTAAACAAACAAATGATTATTTGTTAGTTACATCGCGATTTATTTTGTGTATTTTCAATTTTCTATTGACAGTTTAGTCAAACTATATTTCTTTACTATAAAGGACAATTAAATAACTAAAGTAAACATTTTAATAAAAAATAATGATTTTTTTAAATATAAAATATAATACTAAATTCCCAACCAAGTTATAACGATAATAACCAAAAATTTGTATTCACTATCTTGATAGTCAAATAGTTAGTAAGGAAAATGTGGCAACTCGAGATATAATTTGCCTTATTATTGGATTAACATTATTTAAAGTGAAACCAAGTTTGAAGGAAGACCAAATTGAATTTTCTATGTATTTTTCAGAGAAAATCATTCACCGGCATGTGCCCAATTATTAATATCGACTTCTTAAAAATGTAAAATATTAATCAACATATTTAATTAAATAAATTTATTTTGGAAGAGATTCCTATGGCAACTTTATATGGTGGCTTATTAGTTTATCTAACTTTTGTATTAAAGTTTTGTAATATAAAATAGTGTGTAAAAAAAACTCAATTAATCAAACAGAAACCGAATTAATCGATAAAACGTAACCGAAAAATCGATCCAATCTCACAAAGGACGGATTTTTCTACTTCATCTAGAAAACGAAACTTATAGCTCGGTTTTAGTTGTACGTTATTTCAAAACCGAACCGACCAAACTTGTCACAATGTTTGCTATTGAATTAATGATCTAAATTCATTATTTAAGGCAAATGTTTTAGGCTCAGTTTTGTTAGTGCTTAATAAAAATAATAGCTAAGAAAATTTTACCCCTAAATTTATTATTTTGCCCAATTTATATCCAGACTCAAGTAGTTCAACTGTTCAAGCCGAAACCGACCCATAACTCTCTAACTGAACTCGAACATAAAACTAAAAAAAGACACAACCAATTGGTTTCCTAACACTGAAAAACTAAAATTTTGGGTTTGGTTTGAACCCAAAACCAACCCCTAAATGTGCTCCAAAAAATACAAACCCAAAAAAAATACCTAAAGAATCTATATATGTGCATAAGCAATTTTCTAAAAAAATTAAAAAGAGAGAGAGAGAGAGAGAGAGAGGCTAGATATATATTAAAATTTTTCGTGGAGCTTTGGAAGGACAACATTAACCTTGTTCAAATCGTTCAATATATAATAAAGTTTATTAACTTTTTTCTACAATTTAATGAAATTTTGGAAATAATTTACCTATATATTAAATTTCGAAGGCAATGAACTGTATTATATATATATATATTAAATTTTGAAGAAGTAACATTATCAAGGGGATTAGCAAATGGTATCGGGTACTGGTATCAGTATCAAATTTACCAAACAGGTATATTTTCGGTACCGAATCGGTACCGACTTTATATATATATATATATTAAATTTTGAAGAAGTAACATTATCAAGGGGATTAGCAAATGGTATCGGGTACTGGTATCAGTATCAAATTTACCAAACAGGTATATTTTCGGTACCGAATCGGTACCGACTTTTGACATTTTCGGTATCGTTTTGGCACCGGTATTCACCGGTTTTTACCCTCAAATACCGGTACCATACCAGTACCGACCGGTACCGAACCGTACCGTGCCAGATATATTCGGTACCGGTACCCACTTTTAGGGATTTTTGGTAACGGTATTTTCTATACCGGTTGGTACCGAGCTCATCAAATCCTGTAACAACGTAGGAACGCAAGTAATTGCACCGTTTAGATTACTTTTCATACACAACCCAATGAATAGTAACATCATCAAGGAGATGAGCAAATGGTATCGGGTACCGGTACTGGTATCAAATTTACCAAACCGGTTATATTTTCAGTACCGAATTGTACCGACTTTTGACATTTTCGGTATCGGTTCGGCACTGGTATTCACTGGTTTTTACACTCAATTACCATACCGTATGGTACCGAGCATTTTCGGTGTCGGTACCTGATTTCAATGATTTTCCGGATTGGTAACTTTTGGTGTCGTTACCTGTACCGAGCTCATCCATATTTTAACGTGTTAGTACCGTTATAACTAAACTGAAAACAACCGAATTTCCAACGTGTAGGACGTGTGGATCCTATTATTATATATTAGATTATTTAAAATCGTTTTTTAGGACGAAGTGACTATCGTTACCACGTCATTTTTATTTATGTTTTGATATCGGTATCTGTTTTTCGTTGCCGACACACGTTTTGGAAACATTAGGTCCCGCCGCAACGCGCGGGCGGCAAATCAACTAGTTTTATTAAAAAATAGTCCACTAGCATGATGTATCGGGTCGCAAATCAATTGAGTCCAGCTAAACTTAATCCAGTTATAGGATAATATCTTAAATCCAATAAGGATAATAACTTCTGGAACAGATTTAAAGCATTTATTGTGCTAATTTTTTTTCGAAAGGCATTGTACTAATTTTTCCAACGAAGTTTGTGATTTAGGAAAAGTATATGTAAAATTTAATCATTTGTTTTGAAAACATGTTTTTTTAATGTATTTACACTTCACATGTATAATTGTATATCGATATCTGATTGTTGAAACGCTTATACAAAAGAAATCTTACAATAAAAAAATACAAAAGAAATCTTACAATAAAAAAAAAACAACACATTAACTTATTAATGTGCTTTCTTGATAATTTTAGTTATGAAACGCTAGCAAGGAGCTATTGATACATTATAAACACCAAAGAAAAAAAACATACTTTTTGATAATTTTAGTTTTGAAAGGCGAAGAGATTTCATTCAATAAGAAAGATATAGATGCTAGCAGGGGCGGAATCAGAGGGGGGGTCAAGAGGGTCCGTTGATCATCCGGACATAGAAATTTGTAAGATTTTTATATGTACAATCTAAGATTTTTCTAGGAAAAAACATGTTTTAGACTCTCTAGTTGTAGCCGGTAAAAAAGAGATTCTTATGATGATCCCCTGACAAAGAAGTTCTAGTTCCGCCACTGGATGCTAGCAAGGAGCTTTCGACACATTACAAACACCAAAAAAACCACACACACCATTAGGACCACTCTAAAACATCCAATCTTACTCTACTTTTTACCCAAATGGAAGCAAGGCTTAATTAATGTGTTGCCCATAGCTAAAAATAATAGGGAGATCTTATATTCTTATTATTTTGATTATTGTGATACAAGTTTACAATTACAAAGATTTGTATACACATAAGGGCTAATTAAAGTTAATCAGGCATGGTTGCTTGTTCCTCACATAACTTGTATTCTATGGTGTCACTTGCACAAGCTGGGATTAAATCCCTTATAAAATATCCTAGAAGTTATATTGAAGCCCAATCAGAGCATTTTTATGTCATACTTATGAAGATAAAGTTGATATCTATAACGTTGGTCAAGAAACCCTAATCATTAAACGTAAATTGGAATGGAATAAAAAAGCATCCAATAATTGAAAGTAACTACACAATACGCGTGTGTATAAGTCACTAACACGTTCCCTCCTGTCATAATCTTGTCATTGATCGGAAATCATATTCTATGGTCACTATATAACGTTCCTTTATTCTCTAAGAAACATCATAAATACCGATCATGAACTTTGATGTTTACCCTAATTTTGAACTATTGTGCACAAATAGGATGGAGAGTAGTTGTGAATTTAAGTTATCATTAAGATGTAGGGGATTTTCAGGTTGTCACGAAAACGTATTTGTGGCTAGTCTTGTGCAATTAATTTGATAAATACACATTTGGGGTTAGTGGTCCAATGGACCAATGGACCCTTATTTTGATTCAATTTGTATCGAGGGTTCTCAAGTCCATACTGCAACTTCATCGCATTAAAAATTCAATTATTTCTTTAAAGTTTATAATGTTACAATAAGACAATTGTTATGAGAACAAAACTAAATTAATTAGCTTTTTCTATATATGGTTTATTTTTTAAAAGCTTTTACTTTTACATAAAAATATTTATGTTATGTACATAAATGCCCTTAAATACAAATTTTATGTATATATTTATTGTTGTAAAACAACGGCCTACTAGCGACTAGTATATGAACATAATCAAAGGAACATAGAGATAAAAGATATAATAGAGAATTATTATACATTGAGATATCAACATACAATACAAAGAACCTATATATATAGTGTTCTTACGTTAATACAAATGACATGAAGAGACGAGAGTTAGAATGTAGATAGTCACCATAATATAGCTTACTTATAACACTCTCCATTGACTATCCACGTGATAAAAGAAAACAATGTATTATACGCTTGGTGATGCTGCCTCGTTAAAAACCTTGCTAGGAAAACCCAGTGGGACAAAACCTCAGCTAAGGGAAAAAGAGTGCAGCGCATATTTTCTCCCTCTGATACTTTTGGATCAGATATGTTGCCTCATTAAAAACCTTACTAAGAAAAACCCATTGGGATAAAACTTAGTTAAGGGAAAAATAGTGCAACTTGAATAAATCTCCCCCTCATTATAATATGTATCCTTTAAGTAAAGTGTGTCCATCATCCTCGAAAGTTGCTCAAAACTTTTGTAGAATGATTTGTCGTTTGATGCCTTGAAGTGCAATCCTTTATATTGAGTAATGTTGTAAAATCTTCTTGTGAGACTTCTAGTGCTTCCTTTTGCGAACAAATACCATAAGATCCAAGACTATTTGTGTTACATTCTTTATATCTACAAGACTAACTGAACTAGCTTTCATGGGTTAGTAAAATATAGACACATATCATTCTTACCTTTAGGATATCGACATATCTGCTTTACCATTCAAATGTCTCCTCATTGGACATGTGCTATATCATGTTGATAAATTCAAATAAAAAATATATATTATCATGCATGGCTAGAAAGTTAAGTTGATGCACAATTGCACTTTAGCCATGGTACTTTTGAAATGAGAATCTCTACTTTGGTAGGAGATGATAATAATCATTTCTTATAAAAAGTGCCTGAACAACTTTTAACATACTATAAGGTTGAGCTCTCTACATACTAAAATGTCCCACCAACATCTTCTAGATGTAGTTTGATAGATGAATAAAAATATGATTACAAATATATTTGAACTGCAAGTCGAGTAATAATTAGACTGTGCTATGGTCATAAAAAAATCCCCTTCTAAAAGCTTGCCAGTTTCTCTTGATGATGCTTAGACATCATCACTGTAAATTGCGATTATAGTGAACTTTTAAGAAAGAACATTTGATAAAGATGGATAATATTATAAAACTTATATTGCTCTTTATTAGAATATATCATGAGTTGTACAACACTCAACTTGACTATTTTAGTTCATACTATCTTTAACTTTATAAAGATACATTCTTGAGGACTTCAAATCAATGCTTCAGACATTCGCAATCATATACATACTTCTTTCAACTTTGAAAAACAATGTATGTGCATTCACTCTTTAGGAATTCTATTACATATACCTCCTCATTGATTTCTATATCATATGCAAGGATGTCTTGAATATTTAATCCATATTGTACCATGCTTATACATTGTACATTAAGATGCCATAATAACTAAACACAAGTTTTCTATGTATAGTTATTGGTGCACAAGAATTACATCCTTAAGATGTTTCAACTAACCTTCTAAGCACTTAAATGCTTTACGATACTCATCAGGAGTTCCAATTATATTCAACGTATTCAAATATGAATTTGTATACAACAATCATATCGTTCTCGAGAACTCATTTTACATGATTTTTGATAATTCAAATCCTTGAAGGACTTTCATGTAAACTTTTAGTATCAAATGATACATAACATTCATAAGACGCATATCAATTCTCTCTTTATATTACCAGACTAATAAAATATTGGAAAGCCATTACATCCACCACTAGAGAATGTGTCTCATTATAATCAATCATGGGTTTTTGTGAAAATCCTTATGCCACCAATTTTGTCTTATATCACTTTATTTAATTTTCACATAATTCACATAAAAGACCCATTTGTATCCAACATATTTTACAACTTTAGTTGTATGGACTGTTGGTCCAGAGACTTTCCATGTTATTAGAGAGTTCAACTCTGCCTTATTTGTGTCTTTCTATTTTGGGCAATCATTTATATGTTTTCATTCATAGGCAGATCTTAAAACTTGATCCTCGTCACTTCATCATTTCATGCGCTATATTATATACAAAAGTATAACGACGTCGATTTTATTTCGATTCCATACATATCTTAGACATGATACAACTTATCGAGATCTCTTTATTTTCAGGTACCTGAGGTTCTTCTTGAACCATCATGTCTACTGTCTCTTCAGGAGATCTTATTACTATAACCTCGACTTGACCATCTTAATTACTTGCTCCAATTTTCGAGGAATTTTATTATTGGAATCAACTAGTCTACCATGCTTTAGGCATGCAATAGACTCATTACAAAATATGTGGTTGTCCTCTTGGGACACAAATATGACTGGAGCATAAGCAGTTGATTATGTGACTTACTTAGTCACTCTATTTAGGTCAGTGAACTTGTTTGGTAATTTGTTCTTTAATACTGGTAAATGAATTATCCTTTGAACTTCTGGTTCACTGTTTATACTATGAGGATCAAGATGACATGATAATTCATTCCAATTTTCACTTTCCAACTGCTTGTTATCTCCCCCTAATGTTGGGAACATTCATTCACTAAAGTGAAAACCAATGAGCTGTAAGCAAATTTCTCCCAATGGCTTTGAGTATTTAATCATAGATAATTATTTTTTACCCAACATATATTCTCAACCCTTTTAGAGGTCCCAACATTGTGCTAATGGTGGATCAATATTATATATACCGCACAACCAAAATCTTAGAAGGGACGTATTTGGTTACTGACAAAAAACCAACTAAAACAGGGGAAGTATGATGACATATTGGCTTGATGTGAATTAATGTTGTGTGTGTAAAATCACATTTACCCAAATACAAATATGAACTGATGCTCTTATGATCATTGGCTTTGCAATCAATTGTGAGCGTTTAGTTATCATCTCAACAAAGCAATTCTTGTATAAACATAAGCTAAATGAAGTTCAACATTTATTCCAATAATCATTAATAACTTGGGAATGGAATTTATCATTATTACCAAAATAAATATACCAATCTGGATTAATATGCTTGCTATTACATTAGCTAAGCCACAATCACACAAACTTCAGGTTGTGGATTTGATAACCATTTAGACGATGCATCGATTTAAAACACTAAATGGTATCATGTTGGAATATGCATATCCTTTAATCACTTCCAGAATATTTAGGAATACACACCCTCCTGTATTTGGAAAATATAAAATTCCCTTGAGAGCGAACATTACATGCTAATTATCAGCTTGAAGAATCTTCTAGTTCTTCATTATGTTTCACATCATCATTGACTCGGTCTGGTCTAACCGGTCATGCCAACTAATTAAATTATTATGATCCATAAACTTTTGGTTCATGATCGTATGTGTATTACTTACTTGTATGTAATACAAAACATATGATACGAGAAAATATATTATAACTTCAAAGTTCAAACAATCACGTTATGCAAATCACTCCTTAGTTTGCCACTTTTGTGGTCCATCTCATTATTCTTAGTTTGCCACTTTGGGTGATCCATCTCATTATTAAAATGATCATCATCACAATTGAATGGTCGATCTCATCATTACAACTTTTCAATTATGTATATGATCATTATCTTTACAATGATCAATATGTGATCACATTCACTTCAGTCATGGATTTTCATTTTTTTACTCAATCACACGAGTATGAAATCATTTCAAACTATTCATATTCTCTTAATGATATTATACTTAGAAAAATATCTCATATGTGACAAATGAAATCTTCTATCTGGTTTTTCACTATAAACAATCTTCTTTTCATATAATATAAATTGAGAGATATATTTACATGACCGATCTATGTAAGATTTATTGGTCCAAACTCTTATGACCTTCTATAAATTGATAATGAGATTTCGAAAGTATAACACTTCGAGTGTCACATTTAAGTATGTTGATTCTCTTTCGTGAGAGTGTTAACAAAAATAACTTTATGTTTTAGATAATTCATTAAATACTAAAAATAAATGATAGCATATAGAATACACGATATACCATAAAGTCAGTCAGATTATATCATGGTATAACTCACCACATGTTACAAAATAGTGCTGGGGTCATGAATCAACAATTTTAAATAATGCACTTTGGTTTAATATAGCTCATATTAACATAAAATATGCTACGCAGGTTTAATCATTCATATCATTTTAAGCATAAGCTATTGAAGTACTAATAAAACAAATAAATTAAAACAATTTTCGTGCACTAGCCAATTTAAAAAAAAATTACCAGTTTAAAATCAATTTTCATACGACATTCACTTAATTTTAATCTATTTATTTATTTGATGAAAACTTGAATAACAATAATAACTAGGAATTAGTACCCGCCGCAATGCGGCGGGGTTCTTACATGCGAGCATCCGTCCTTGTCTTCTTCTCCAACCTTCCGACTCGTAGTTATCTCATCGCACCGAAAAAAAGCCGGATCTAAACGACACCAAATGTGAGTTGTAAAGTAGTTTGGATCTGATTGTATGCATATGCTTTCCTTCAATTCTTTCTTGTTTTCCTTATCTTTCTCCTGAGCAAAAAAAAGACCATTTTTCATTTGGTGCTACATCATATATAGTATAAAAACATTTGGAAAGAGATCAAAAAACAATGTGATGCTTATGCCTAATAATTTAGTGTACATGGAGCACATTTTGATAAACAAAAGGGATAAACTTGTACCTGCCTGTCTATTTCTTTTAGCATGAGTAGATCTGGATGTGGTTAAATGCGTTCGTAATGGTCGTCCGAATAGCTCAAATTCATTATCGCAATGGCCGTTCGAATAGCTCAAATTTATTATCATCGTAATGGCCGTCCGAATAGCTCAAATTTATTATCAAATAGGTTGCTACTAACAAAAACGTTAAACGGATGCACACACACGAGTATTTGTATATGCACTTCCACACCCATAACAAAACTCAAGCACACGTCTTTAAGCTGGTAGGTTTGGCAACATTCACCAGTTTGTCAGTTTCTGTAGTATGTTGTTGGCTTGGAGTTTTTGTTGTTTTGTTCTTTTATTATCCTTGTTTTCCGTCTCGCAAGTTGCCAAATACACAGACATTGGATTAGCCGTACATGTCAGGGGCACTTTTAGATAACATACTTACAGACAAAAAAAAAAAAAAACCAAAAATATAAATGAAATAATAATAGCAGTACTTGTTAAAAAAAAGAAAGGTATTCAGACCAGCTGACCAGAAGCCGTCGCCTCCTCTAGTAGTGGTCTTGTGTTTGAGCGCTCAACGGGATGCTTGTTGTCTTCATTGTATATGGCCACACTCGGAATAAAAATACCTGAAACAAACGGAAATGTAGCATTGGCATCCATCAATCAATCAATAATTTATCTGTTATAAACCAATTTCGAGCTGCCAAGGGCCAAAAATAGTATTGAAGCTAGGATCAAGGCAGACGCCCTCCAATTGTTAATTCTTTCATGCATTACTCCAACAATAGGAGACAAAGGCACGTCATCAAACATATGAATTGAGACTGTGGACATAGCCATACATAATGGCAACACTTATACAGCAAGTAATGATGATATCTCATCTCATTTTTCTAATTTTGTGCATAAGCACAATAGCTCGTGTAGATACACAAAGGGCTGCCGTACGCCGTCCTCAAGTTTGTATCAGCTTTATTATCATAGTCATTAAGCACCACTAAAAATGAAGCTAGACACAAAGGTGTAGTGTTTCTCATATAGGTGTAACCGCGGTATCACAAGTCTGGCTACACTTGCAAGACATTGCTGGATACGTATCCGATATCCTAAATTTAGCTCTTAAATCTATGGGTATGCACTTAAAAAAACTAAATGATTTCCGTGTGGTTTTGCTACATCCAAAAGAGGTTATACAGATTTACCCCTTGCTATCTGGATGCGAATAGCATAGAAGATTTGCCCTCTGTCGGTCGAGGCGGAGGGTTGACTGATGTGGGCTTGACATATATCGGTCAAAGCAGTAAAAATATAAGATAGATGCTGGTAGGTTATCTTGGGGAATCTGAGAGTACACCATAAACTTACATCATTAATTTTATCATAAAACATATACTTTAACAAAAAGTAAAAAACTTACGCTTTTTGGAATTTAGGATCTTTGAATATTCCATATCCAATGTCATTCACCAAAGCTTACAAGCAATGAAGTAACAGGTGGGTATCTTCAGCATAAATATTATAAATTTTCTTTTACACACCTAGTTTGGTATATTAATTTACACTCAGCATCAGTTTTACAAATCCTACCCATTCATAACAATTTTCGAATTGAACTACACGATCACATTATGAAATTCATCTCCACCCAAGCAGGAGCCGAAGAAGAACACTCAAAGTTAAAAACACTAACCTAAATGTAACTGAAATTAGAAACCTAGTTTGTTGAATTGAAGCGTACCTTTTGGGGGCCTAATCTCAGACGGAAATCATTGCTTGGGTTGTGGAGCCCTGATCTCAGACGGAAACCATCGCTTGGGTTGTGGTTGACGAAGTAGACAATGTGGCGACTTATCGATTTGGCGGTGGTGTGTCGCCGACATCGATTTGGGCAGAGCGGGAATTAGGTGTCGTTGGTTTGAGCCAGAGTGTGGTTGATCGTTGGTATTAACTGGAGGATCGGTGTTGAAGCCGACAGAGCAGGGTTTGAGCCAGAGCAGTGGTGATTGGTGTGGAAGAGCGGTGTCGATGCCCTAAGTATGAATGGCGTTTGACAGCTCCGACAATCTACACCGCCGGAGATCCGTCACCATGATGAGATTCCTTAGTCTCAGATTAGTGGGTTGAGGCCTACCACGCAACGGAGCTCGGCCAATTGCCGGAAGAACCGGTCGCCGGAGACACGTCTCTCTCTCCCTAATCGAGCATCACCGCCACTCTTCTCTCCAGACCCCCTATCTCTCACTAATTTTCTTTCTACGAACGTGAAGAAGGAAGAACTCAGGAGCAGAGGGCATGTAGTTTTGTAGCAGATGAAGGGGTGGAAATACAGATCACCACACACGTGTACAAAGCACAATCATATAACCCAATTATTTTTGAAAAACACCCAAAGCCATATGTATAACCAACATATGCACAAACTTATTGCTTCTTTATATAGGTTTTAATTAACCACACGAGATATATAACCTTGCAAGTAAGGATATCAGATGTATATTCATCTAATGATGCATAGTTTTTGTATAAAAAAATCTAGAGTTAAATGCCATTTTAGTCCCTGTGGTTTGAGCTATTTTGGCAGTTTAGTCCAAAGGTTTCATTTTTAACCTGTGAGTCCAAAAAGGTTTCACAGTTGCCATTTTAGTCCACTGGGTTAACTTCATCCATTTTTTCTGTTAACGAGAAGGCCAATTCGGTCATTTTATATGACTGAATTGTCCTTTTAGTTAACAGAATTACATACAAAATGACCGAATTGGCCTTCTCGTTAACAGAAAAAAAGGATGAAGTTAACCCAGTGGACTAAAATGGCAACTGTGAAATCTTTTTGGACCCACAGGTTAAAAATGAAACCTTTGGACTAAACTGGCAAAATGGCCCAAACCACAGGGACTAAAATGGCATTTAACTCAAAAATCTATTTGGTAAAGGATTTCAAAACAAGTGAATTGTATAAAAAAAATACCCAGGTGGTATAGTTTATTATCAGGTAATCTCCAAATATTTGACTTATAAGAATTTGTATTATTTATATGACCGTAGTGTATAAATTCCATAACTACCTTTTTCAAACCTTTAAAGTATTAGTAAACAAATTTCAAATCTAACTAACCATATATCTTGATCATACAAAACTGTTGCATTCAATTGAATTCACCCAAAAGAATAATCTTATATACAATCAAGACTATAACAACAATAATAATAATTATGTGGTTAGTATAAACATTCAAAAAAAATGCCGTAACACATAATCTGACTAACAAATTAGTCTATAATTTAATATTATAATGAGTTTTCATTATCAAGAATATAATTCCAAGCATTAATTACTAGGTAACTAATGCAAATTCACTTGAAAACTTTTACAGATTTAACTTTATATCCCAACGTATTAACATTTTCTTTATGAATTTTACATTGTGGTTTTTAAATTAGGCTCCAAAGAAAACAGTAAATCACTTAGGATATTAGAAACTAGTTTGTTGAGAAAATATTATGGATGAGCCAAAATAGGTTAAGCCTATATTGTGGGAAAAATAAACTTCGTATTACTAACCCCAGCCTTCTTAAGTTTCAATGATTAATGTAGGAAACGTAAACGAAATGAAACGAAACGAAAACACTATATTTATTGTTATGAAAACGTAAGTGAGGATGGTAATTGTTATGGTCTGACTAGAATATAAATTATGACATAGTCATGTTATTTTAATTCTTTATAATTCAATAAATTGAATGGAGAGAAACGTTTTTCTCAAATATTAAGAGCTTAGGGTAAAGATCAAATAGGAAGTTAATTTTCACTAGGAAGGATAGGAAGCCATAGGATTATGACATGTGGCAAATTTTAAAATAAAGAGAAAGGGTATTTTAGTCAATCAAACTCCTTCTTCTTCCTTTTTCAAAACCCAGTAAATTCAAAAACCCATCATTTTCAAAACCCACCATCTTCAACTATTTCTTCACTTTCTATCTCAATAATCACTACATTATAGTGCGATTTTCATCACAAATCAATGATTCAGAACCCGATCAACGTGTTCTTCAGCTTTTTTTGAAGAAAACCCAGTTTAATTTCATAAAAAAATCTCGTTTTTTCCGGTGATTTTGGAGATAATCACTCGATTCGTTCGATTCAAGCGTTGATAAGTGTTTCAATCATTCAAAATTCATCAATTGTTGAAGAAACCACTTCGATCCATGTAAGAAATTCTTTAATTTCATTTTTATGATCTGGGTTTTTGATTTACTTATTGCGTTTTACGATCATGGCGGGGGTCCGGGGGCGGCAGCCCCCGGTAGCGAGGTCCCAGGGGCGGCAGCCCCTGGCGGGGTCCAAGGGGCAGAGCCCCTGGCTGGGGTTGAGCTGCCAGGTCAGCTCGGAAATTTTTTTTTCTGATTAAATTGCTGTAATAAAAATGCATCAGAAAAATTAATTTTCCAGAAATTGGCTCATTTCGAAGACAATAATTCGTAGACAATTCAGACAGTTCACAGTCCCAGACAGTTCCCAGACAGTTTTATATGTCCATTGCGTTTTAGAAATAAGAGTGTTTTCACAGTCCCAGACAGTTCCCAGACAGTTTCAGTCCTTTCTGGCTATTGCGTTTTAGAAAAAAACATATTTTTAAGTGTTTTTAGTCATTAAGTTTTAGGTAAAACACATTTTTAGGTGTTTTCAGTCCATTGCGTTTTAGAATGAGTCATTTTTAAGTCCTTTCTGGCTATTGCGTTTTAGAAAAAACATATTTTTAAGTGTTTTTAGTCATTGCGTTTTAGGTAAAACACATTTTTGAAGTGTTTTCAGTCCATTTCGTTTTAGAATGAGTCATTTTTAAGTGATTTCTGGCCATTGCGTTTTACAAATAAGACATTTCTTTGTGTTTTTTGTGCATTGCGTTTTAGGTAAAACACTTTTTATGTGTTTTCAGTCCTTTCTGGCTATTCAGTAACGAGCAAGAATGAAGATATAACTGTGATTGGATGAAGAAACAATTGGGTGACAAAGTTGCCATGGTTCAAATCTCAAATCACCTTAAAAACATAACCTAGTATTCTTGTATCTGGAAAGTTTGGTGAGTCTGCAAATATGGAGAGATCGTAATCACATTCTGCATATTCAAAATTCCCTATAGCTCTCTTTAACAGCAAAACGCAATTCATTCAAGAGCTTCCGTAAAACACAAACGTTAGGTAAAACACATTTTTATGGGTTTTTAGTCCATTGCGTTTTATAAAGTACATTTTCTTTTGAGTTTTTAGGCTATTGCGTTTTAGAAATAAAACATTTCTTTGTGTTTTCTGGCCATTGCGTTTTACAAATAAGTCATTTCTTTGTGTTTTTGGTGCATTGCGTTTTAGAAAAATGTCATTTTTTAGGGTTTTTTTTTCATTGCGTTTTACGTAACTGGGGGTTTTTCTATTGCGTTTTACGCAACTGGGTTTTGAATTTTTTTTTTGAAAATATAGCAATAGTATACTCGTTTTAAAGATAAAAAAACGCTCGTTTTTTTGGTGCAATTTTTATAAAAAAATAATGTCGTATGAAAGAGTTATTAACGTTTAAAAAATGGGGGGGAATTGGAGGAGAGAGAAACTATTGGCTTGGATTGACTAGAATGCCCTTGAACAAACTCACGCGCCTCTTTTCTTTATTTCAATTTGCCTGATTTAATCTTAGCCCTTGATTAACTAAATGGATGGTCAAGATCACTTCCTATCCTTCCTAGCCAAATTAACTTCCTATTGTATCTCCACCCTAAGAGCTTATACAATTTTTTAAAGAAATATAGATTCTATTTAATCCAATTTAATAAAATAAACATATAGATTTGGTAACTAAATTTTTCGTATCAGACTAAAGGGTATGGAGAGGATGGGCTCGGATGGGTTGAGCCGCCACGTAGGAGTGGCTTGGATGGGATGAATCTAGGGGGGTGGGGGATGAACCCCTTTATATATATATATATGTATGTATGTATAGATGTATGTGTGTATAGAGAGAGGAGAGAGGGTCGGCTGAATCGGCGTGGGGGAGACGAATGAGCCGGGCCGGACATGAGGGGGGCGGTGTGGGGGCTCGGCGCCGGAGCTAGCCGGGGCTAGCCGACCCCCATACCCATTGGCCTCACAAAATCAAAAACACTTTTATTTAATATTACTAATTATATTATACTACATATTAAAAACCCACAGCTTTGAACAGTAGCAAAGCTTTGAACAGTAGAACCAAAGTAAATGAACAGTAGAAAGGACAATTTTGTAATTCCATTTTATAACCAGCCACGCATCCAAAAACCACACCCACAGCACCTATGCCATTGTTCAAAAACCTACCGCACCGGGGAGAGAGAGACAGAGCATACCGCACGGAAGAGAGAGCGCATGAACGGACGACATCTGATGGGCGCTGATGAGGACGGTGATGGTGGATTCGAGGTAACAGTGAGGATTTACAAGCGAGAGGAACACCGGCCACTTGATCTAGGGTTTCTGGAAGGGTTGGTTGACGAAGGTCTCCATATTTCCAACAAGATGGAGGCGGCGCGAGCTACGGTTGTTACGGGTCTCTGCTTGACTCCGGCGGGAATTCCGGTAAGCCTAGCTTCGATTGCATGTTTCTTTTACTTGTAATTGTATATTGAGATGTAGAGGAGTATATGGGTTTAGTAACGTTTATTACGATTCTGGTATTAGGTGATGTTTCAGAATCCAGATATGTGTGCAGTCGGCTAAGGGTGCAGCTTTAACACCACCGTTAATTAAAGTAAGACCTTATCGACTCAGATGGGAAGCAACAGAGAGAGAAAGGGCAAAGTTGAATGGCGGAGTTACCGCGTTGCTTCGACAATAACCTCAACATGCGGCGGCTAGGACTTCTAAGATTCCGGTGAGTTGACCTTTTATTGGGGCATACACTTTTTTTAGGCGCTAATGATATGGTTTCCGCCAAGGTATAGATTTAGGGTTCATTGGTTGTATGACATTGCATATGAACTTCAATATTAGTTTGTAATTTCAATTACACACTCATGTGATAGTGTCATGTCATATTTATGGCTCATATTGTTCTTGGTGCTTGCTAATTTGCTTTTTCTTTTTTAAATGTATGCAGACTTACCTTTGTTGGTCTTATTGTGATTTAAGCTTCAGAATCGATTTGCGGTGTTTCATCTCAGTAAATCAATTTTAGCAGCTATCTGGTTAGGCTTTTTATAAGGTATTTTCAGTTGTTAGTTCCTTTGATTAATTAATAGAATGGATTCGAGTCTCAAAATTATTTAGTAAATGTTTTTGCAACTTCTACAACCACTGCAATTGAACACCGTGATGTGATTTGGAGTGACTGGAAAAGTATATTGTTAGGGTTTGTGAGAAACAACGTGTGCTTTCATTCAAGAAAATCGAGGAATTAGTCAAGTCTCTACATGTTTTGAGTGCACTTTTTTTTTGCCTGGTAGGAAGCTTCTTAGCAGAAGCAAAACTTCATTGCTTCGCTGAGAACTTTTCATATGTTGGTGCAAAGGATAGGGAAGCCTTTAAATTGCGAAACCGATATTCTTTTGCAAGATAAGCCTCGCACAGAGGGATGCACCAATTTGATTTCATTTTCAGTTTTTACAAAATGGCTGAAAAGCTTACGTTTTGCTTTTGACAGATTATAAAGAGTTAAACATGTGGCTTTCGCTTGGCTGGCCCCATATGATGCTGTGAGTTTGGAATTTACATCTGTAGCAAACGAGTACTTCAACATGAAAATTATGTTATATTATGACCCTTTTTTCAAAATATATTAATAACAAGTTTGATTCATATAAACTCGATCTCTTAAGTTTGACTGTTGGACAAAGTTTGACCTTCATATATATAAAAGATTTTAATATGAGTACAGAACTATGGTGTGGTTTTTGATAAAACGGGTACTGGTATTATAGGCCAAGTGAAGCTCCGGGCTTAACAAATGGGTCGGTCGTTGACCTTTCATCTGAGCAATGGACATATTGAGTTGGATTCAAAGGAGAAGCACTAGGGCAGGACACTGGTGGTTCAACACTTGGATCTTAGGGTCCCCTAAAAGTCAACCTCAGACTTGGTACAAGGTAATATCAAACTCAGTTATCTAAAAAAGCAAACTTTGACAAGAGTTTTTTTTTTTTTTTTGTCTTAAACAAGTATGTTATAAATGACCAACTTTGATGCTTTTGCTGCTGATGGTCCAATTGCAATGGACTTCACCGGAATGGGGAAAGGCGAAACGTAATGGTTAAAGCATCGGACGTTATTGGTCTGCTAATATTGCTCCAACTAACGGTTGCTCAGATTGTAGTTACAAAGAACCATGTTTGAACTGTTGATAATTTATTATGTTAACTCTACTTGCACAGGTTGTATAACAACATAGGACATGATAAATGCTTTCAACCATACCTGAATAAATAAATCACAATATTACTAACATGATGAATGCTTGCAACCATACCTAAAATAAAGCTAGCTTAACACGTCGCGCAACGCGCGGCGTTGAATACCCCTAGTATTATTTAAAAATTTAGGCAATTACCATTCTACTCTACTTAGAAAGAATTAGGTATTCGAAATATAAAACTATGAGATACGCTAAAATAATAATATATGCAGTTAAGTGGATTTATACATGTAATAACAATGATTTAATAATAAGAAGAAAATGTCCCAACAATGATTAAGTTTCACACCCAAACAAATAAAACCCAGATTAGTAATTCTATAGAATTGATAATATGATTACTAACACGCAAACTATCAACGAAGAAATCATCGCTTTAAAAACCAAACATATTTTAGTGAGTCATTGAATATTGATTTCACCACATATTATAGTGCATATATGAGTGATAGAGTATTATATTAAATGAATGTTAAAATTGGTACCTAATTGTCGGCAGAAGCAAATCCAAAACATGGCGAGATGCTAATGCATCAGGTCCACTTTGAAACGTGTAGCTGGTAGTGACGATTCCTCAAAAAAATTGGGTTTTTGGTGAGAGCACTTTCGTGCTGATAACGTGTTGTAAAACAACGGCCTACCAGCGACTAGTATACGAACATATTCAAAGGAACATAGAGATAAAAGATAGAATAGAGAATTATTATACATTGAGATATCAACATACAATACAAAGAACCTATATATATAGTGTTCTTACATTAATACAAAGGACATGAAGAGACGAGAGTTAGAATATGGATAGTCACCATAATATAGCTTATTTATAACATTTATGAGTAAATTACTTTTTGACTTCCTATGTTTTAGTGGTTTTAACCACTTAAGTCCAAAATAAAAAAAAAAAGTTCAACACCCTGAGTCCCTGACCACTCATTTTGTAACATTTTGAGTCTAATTTTGTTCATCTTATAACGTTTTGAGTCCATTTTTGTTAAAAAAATTGGACTCAAATGGTTAAAAAAATAGTCTTAAAAGGACTCAAAAGGTTTTAAAAATGCGTCTAGGGACTCAGAGCGTTAAACATTTTGATTTTGGACTCAAATGGTTAAAACCACTAATATACAAGGGCTCAAAAAGTAATTTACTCTATATTTATTTTTCAGAATGTTAGAACAGATGAAAAATATTGCATTTCAATCATTTTCTTTAACTTTTTTTAGAACTAAAATAATGAATGATATATTTTGTTCTTTTTCTTATCGCAAAAATTGTCTTTTTTGTAGTAGAACCTTTCACTATACATATATCTATATATATAATACCAAAGTGTGTTTACTTAATATGATAGAAATAGTGAAATGATCTACAAATAAAGTCACCATACAAACTAATGAAACCTCACATTGTGTTAAATTGATTGTAATGCGATGGATGTAAACCCAATCTAACATAAGTTTAAGAAGATTAATGTAAACGTCTATATATAATAAGTCTACTAGTTATAACTATAATGATGTTTTTTTTAACGACAAGGAACGATGTGTCAACCACCGTGGCACAGGACGTTGTGGCTAAGGTCGACTACTCGACCGTCGCCAGCCCCTTGGCTCTCCTAGATGCGCGGAAACCCGACCTCCACCAGCCCGAAGGCACGGCAGTGGAATAATCGATAAAACCTTGCCTCTCATCTAAGACGAACCAACGCCACTCGTATTCGCCCTTCACGGATGCCGCAGAAAATAATAGGGAGAGTGGGAGTCGAACCTGGGTCACAAGAAACACCAAGGTGCTGTTGATGGGTGGTGGACGGTGGTGGGTGTTGGTGGACGTTGATGGGTGGTGGTGGTGGTGATGGGTGGTGGATGGCGGTGGTGATGAACGGTGGTGGGTGGTGATGGACGGTGGTGGGTGGTGGATGGTGGTGGTGATGAACAACGATGGTGATGGACAATGGTGGGTGGTGGTGGTGGTGATGGACGGTGGTGGTCGGTGGTGGTGTTTAACCCTCTGCAGACCTTAGAAGATCTTAGAGGCAGCTGGACCAAGTCTGCACCAAGAAGACCTCGCGCAGACCTTTTTAATGAAACGTATTCGGAAAAACAAACAGTCTGCGCATGACAATGTGTGGTCTGCGTCGCGCAGACAGAAGAGCCTGTGCGCAGAGGTTTTATGAAAAATAAACAGCACACAAGTCTTTCCCCAATCACTTCACCACTACCTCATTGGCAGCTATAATGATGTATACGTTGGGTGCAAATTCAAACGATACGCATGTGTAGTTTTAATACATGACAGACATGTATGTACACATTGATGTAAATGTTTCTTGTGTACGAGTGTATGTCGTTTGGTTGTTGGTGGATATGTTTCAACGACATGGGCCTCATTTCTCTTACTTTATTGTGGTAAAATACCACAACCACAAAATATAAGATCCTTTTAAATGTTATCCAAATAAATGTAGACCTACATTATTGGATAAATTGCAATTCAATGCATTTGATGGAAGTGACAATACAATTTTTTGGATTACTAAGTTTAAAATCTCGAGAACACAACAAGAAACGACATGTTTAGTCTTTCTTTTCATCACTTACTCCCAACTTTGGCGGTGTTCTAAAGATAGATTCATAAGAAGAATATTTTTTGGGTGTATATGTATGTCATAGGCTGTTTGGCAACTTCTAAATGGTTAAGTGTTAAACCAGTAAGAGATCTGAACCATTAAGTGCTGAACCAGTAAGAGGTCTGAACCATTAAGAACCAGTATAATGCTTAACTGTTCAGAGGCAAATGTCTGACCAATTCAGATTAGAGGTCTTAACAATTCAGACTTAGTATAATACTTAACCATTCAGAGGCAAATCTCTGAACCATTCAGACATCTGCTTGCGAAACAAACAGTCTGAACCATTAAGTGCTGAACCAGTAATATGTTTAAACCATTAAGAGGTAAACAAACTTCTCCTAACATACATATACACCCAAAACATGTAAAAAAAATATCTTTGTGTTACTTTATGTCTATGCCATTATCTTTGTTACAATACAACTTTTTGGATTACTTGGTTTAACATCTTGAGAACACAACAAAAAACGACATGTTCAGTCTTTCTTTTCATCACTTACACCAAACTTTGGTGGTGTTCTAAATAAAAATTCATAAGAATAATATATGTATGTTAGTGTCTATGTTACGATAGTTTCTACACATATATAACACCATTATGTAAAAATTATCTGTGTTTGCTTAATGTTCACATAACACAATTATAAATGGCTTCGAGTATGCAAACTTAAATCATTTTTACCTTTTTATAGTAATTCATAGGCAGAAGAAGTTTGTCGAGTATTTACCATTTGACGTAACTATTTTCTTAAAGAGTGGCACATTCTAAAACATTTCCAATGATAAAGGGTTATTGGATTTTAATAATCCTAACTTTCACCTATTAGTCGGTATTAATCTCAACTTAAAAAAAAATCCTTTTGACGATCTCTAGTTGTAAAAATTTGGCTCTCATCGATCATTTTATAACTGGGTTATGTTAGTTTTTTGCTGACGTAGCAGCTTACATGGCACAAACCTAGGTTTGGTTGATGTAGCTGCTTATGTAGCACAAACCTAATTATTGATTTTAATAGTCCTAACTTTCACCACCACCATTAGCTGCCACCACCACCACAATGGCGTTGTTGATGGTGGTGGCGGCTGATGATGGTGGCGGCTGATGATGGTGGTGGTCGCTGATGTTGGTGTCGTGGTGGCGGCAGCTAATGGTAATGGTGGTCGCTGATGTTTGTGGTGATAGCGGATGATGGTGGTGGTTGTTGATGATGGTGGTGGTTGCTGTTGATGGTGGGGTGGTGGTGGCAGCTAATGGTGGTGGTTGTTGATGATGGTGATGAAATTTAAGATTATTAAAATCCAATACTTAGGTTTGTGCCACATAATTATACATATAAGCAGCCACGTCAGCTAATAACTAGGTTTGTGTCACATCAACAAAAAACTAAGTGGGTTATAAGCCAGTTAGAAAATGATCGATGGGGGCCAAATTCTTACAAGTTGAGATTGTCAAGGGAAATCTTTTAAGTTGGGATTAATGACCGCCAATGGGTGAAAGTCAGGACTATTGAAATCCAATAACCCTGAATTAAAACTACCATATAAATATACTTAAAGAATTTAAAAAACTTATTATTCTTGTGATTTAGCTTGCTTAAATGCATTAACTTCAAATATCACTTGGAATCTATATCCACTTTAATTGAATGTATGGATATAGTCATCTTTACATTAGAATATAGTTAATATATTTTGCTTGTGTGCAGGGGCGGACCCAGTGCACAAGCAGCCTGGTCCAGGGCTACGGCTTAACTTTTTTCGGGTAGTGTAAATTTGTTATTTTTTTTCTTTCGATTTTTAGACTTAGGACACCCCTAAACAAGTACGAGGATACCCCTAAGAGTTAAGAGCATGTTTCTGCAGGGATTTTGTGGAGTTATAATGCCCATCAGCTGCTGTAAAGCTTCTTCTGTTGGTCTGCAGATGTTCCTGCAGGGATTTTTTTTTTTGGGACACCTCTGAGATTAGGTTCTGGTTCCGCCACTGCTTGTGTGTTCACCACTTATATTCTTTATTTGTTTAGATATGAGCATATCCGATCTACAATAGATCTTTATCCAATCAGGGACAGCTACACAACATTCACCTCTGAGTTGAGTCCAATTTGATGAGTCCAATCGGTTAAAAGAAAATTGAAGTGGTCCAAGAAATAAGAATGTGTGTTTTGAATGCATCAAAGTATTGAAAGGTGTAAGATGAAGTTGAAATTTTTTTTTTTTTTTTTTGAACGGCAAGATGAAGTGGAAATTGGTGGGCCACTTTATGTTTGTGTGCAATGTATAAAGTGGTCCTTGGAAATATGTGGGTGCCTAAAATAATGGCTAGAGATTTAAATGCATCAAAAGGTGGCCATTTATCCACTTTATGTATGATATTAAGACGATAAAAACCATCTTTTTCATATTTCATCTCCTTATCTTTCTAGAACTTAAAACAAAAAGGATTTCACCTCCTTTTTGATTTGTGGTTTGAAAGAAGAATATTATATGTTATAACAAGTTGATTTGGATAAAATACTAACAAACTTGTAAAATTACAAAAGAAATAAAGAAATGTTGCCTCACTAACCTAATAGGAAAAAATATTGGGAATCATGGTAACATCCCCCAAGGGTTTTTAGATGGGTTGTGTACGATGATGGAAAAAGGCACGAACCTGAAAGCTGTGTCTAATAGGTGAACACAATACGAGTATTCATAGGTTGACATGAATATGATATGTTTAACCTGAGCTTTTATTATATATTACTTTTATTTGCACATAAAAGCTAAAATATTACAAATTTACAACAAAGAATACAAAGACATGATAAATGAATATGTTAAAATTGTAAATTTACAAATTTACAAGAAAGAATACAAACATATGATAAACAAATATGTTAAAACTGTATAACTTATTGTTCCTTTTTTTGTCTTTTGAATTTTGACAAATAATAATAAACCAGTCTGAGTTAAATTGACATACAATAATAAACCAATCTGAGTTATGATATAATTATATATACTTTTAAGGTATAAAAATGCAAATGGGCCAACCCATAAACCGTAGACCATAGACCTGAACACGCAATGTTAGAGAAATGCGTTTGCGAGCTCTATCTGAACTGACACAAATCTATCTAGAATAAACCAAATCCAGTTTGTATCTTAATCATGTGTAATGTATGATTAAATTTACAAATACATAAGCATATGACCGGTTCGGAAGCGAAGAAGAAAATAGTGCAGGCAATTGTCCTCATAACCTGCTGGAGGATCTGGAAACAACGCAATGAAATAGTTTTTTCAAGCAAACGGGTGGTGATAGCAAAATTAATGGCGGACATCAAGGCAACAAGTTTTCTTTGGGTTAGATATCGTGCAAAAATGTATAGCGTCGAGTGGCCGAGTTGGTAAGCTTTCAATTTTCTGTAATCCCTTGTATTCTTTTGCTCTAGTTTCTTGCTAGTGTCGTTTTCTTTTGGTTAATAATATCTGCCGTTCAGAAAAAAAAAAAAATCCACCGCTAGCTTTGAAAAGTTTTCAAAATAAAAATAAGTTTTTTTTTTCTACTTGGTAATTATTATAATTATTATCATAATTATAAAATACTACCTCTATTAGAATTCATCTATAAAAATGAATATTGTAGACAATGACGAATTTAATATGCGAAATATTTTGAGATTGAAAATTTACAGATGTATTTTTTCATAAAAGTGTATTTCTTAAATATTCTTATATTAATGACATATGGGGAACAAGATATTCTAACGAAAAGGTAAAATAAAGTTGTACACTTCTAAAAATCTTTAAGTAAAGATAAGACAATAATTTAAACACTTAATAACCCACCAAATAATATATTTTTCTACTTCATGTTATGGTGGGGATCTTGATGAGTTGGTTCATCCCCTCTTATGAGGTATGCATCCACTAGTTCAAGAAGAATGCACCTAGCCCATACCAACAGTTTATATAAAATTTGATTATATTATATAAACTAACTAAAAATGAAATATAATGTATGCTCTATTTGCAACGTGTTTTTCGCATCGCTATAGTGTCAAGGACTTAAGTTTAACGTGGCGTATGCGTACATCCATCCAATGCGTATGCGTATGCCGGCTATGGATAAATAAAATACCAAGATAAATTCAAATAAAATATATATGTATGTAAGTACTTTATGAATATAAATTCTTTTTGAAAGTTAGTTCTTTAACTTGTTGTAGATTTATAGAATAAGTAGATAAATAAAACTTCTGCTAAGTTAAAGGTTTTGTAAAATATTAAAATGTATATAACCTATGGGCTTAATAAAATACTAGTTGGGCCATTAGCATATAACCAAAAGAGACAAATGGGCCATAAAGATTTCACACAGGTGGGCCGGTTCAAGTAGAGCCGGTGTTAAACAAATTTCCGAGTCAAATCGAAAAAAACCCCTCTTTTAAGCGTTTTTTTAGTTAGTCATAAGTAGTTTGAGTCCTTTTTGGTAGATATATATATATATATATATATAGGGAGAAGATCATGCGAGAACCACCTCTTATTGTGAGAACCGCGAGAACCAATGTGAACACACAAAAAATGCCTAAAAATAGCTAAAAATCACACAAAATTTTTTTTTTGATTTTTTTAATATTTTTTAGGTTAAAATCGATACTTTTCGAACAAAAATTTTTTTTTTTTTTTAAATTTAAAAAAAAAAAAAAAAAATGTTGGCTTCGAAAAGTAGCGATTTTAACCTAAAAAATATTAAAAAAATCAAAAAAATTTTTTTGGATTTTGTTTTGATTTTTTTAGATTTTTTTTAGATTTTTTAGGTTTTTTGGGGGTTTAGTTTTTAGCATTTTAGCTTTGGGGGGGGGGGGGGGGTTTAGGTTTTTGGGGGGTGGGGGAGGGGGGGGGGGTTAGGTTTTTTTGTGGGGGGTGTGGGGGGTTTAGGTTTTTTTTGGGGGGGGGGGGGGGGGTGGGGGTTAGGTTTTTTTAGCTATTTTAGGTTGTGTTCACATTGGTTCTCGCGGTTCTCACAACAAGGGTGGTTCTCGCATGAGCCCCTCCCTATATATATATATATATATTTGGTATTTTCAGATTTATGTTCGGGTTATAGACCTGCTTGGCAATGACGAATCGATCGTTGTTATGGTCTTTTGACCATCACGTCATCAACAAAGCGCAAAGCTAGTGTGATGTGTTTTATATATTTGTTTGTATCATAATTTCATGTATAATACCTATATGTGTGTGAAATTGTGTATATATATATTTAACATATTAAATAAAAGTTATATAAAATTTATATAACTCGGGCCTCGGCAGGCTACCTTGTAGCGAGTACTCGGGGAGTACTCGGAGTCTAGGCGGGACTTTTACAACCATGATATAAATAGTAGCCCCGTTTAGGATTTCGAGTCTAGTTGAGCCTAAAAAGTGAAGCTTGGGGTCAAGCATGTTTATTAAGTGAACTCCAATAGGGACTCGAGTTTGTTTAAATTTGACTCGATTCAAGCTTTTGGCGAATCAATTCCGAGTAACTTACAAGCGAGTCAGCTCATTTGTACGGACACGAGACATCAAACACTTCACCCCATCGTAAGTCCATTAGTATTAGTTCACCAGCTCAATCTTTAGCCCAAATGCACCATTTTAGCACCGTTGTCCGTTGCTATAGCTTTAGCCCAATAGCATTTTATAGCCCAATCTTTGCGGTGTCATATTTAGCTAAATAGGCTATAGCCTTGGCCCTTGTTTCCTTAGCCCCATTATTATCCATTATCCAACATATACATTTACATGTTGGGGGAATAGTGTCAGGTAGCTGTGGCACTTCCCTATTGGATCAACAAGTTTAATATTTTTTTATTCCTTTTAAAATTACGTTTTAGTCCTCAGCTCAAAATAAAATTACGCTTTTTGTCCCAATCTCAAATTTACGATCTTGCCCTCAACTCAAAATTACGACTTCGCCTGGATGCTGTCACTAAACACATACCTTAAATTGTAGGTATTTTTTGAGTGTTGGGGGAAATAGTGCCAGGCAGCTGCCTGGCACTTCCCTATTGGACCAACCTTTTTTTTATTTAATTTTATTCCTAGTTTAAAATTACGTTTTTACCCCAGCTCAAAATAAAATTATAATTTCGCCCCTAGCTCAAAATTACGTTTTTGTCCTCGGTTCAAAAACTCATTTTTAATTTTGTTCCCAGTTTATAATTACGGTTTCGCCCTTCGTTTAAAATTACGTTTTTGGCAACAGTTCAAAATAAAATATTGTTTTTTCCTCTAGCTCAAAATTACGATTCTGCCCTCAGCTCAAAATTACGTTTTTGCCCACAGTTCAAAATAAAATTATTATCCCCCCCCCCCAAGCTCAAACTATAATTTTGCTCTCAGTTTAAAATTATGATTTCGCTCCAGCTCAAAATATAATTACGATTTTGCCCTCTATACAGACATACATGTTATGAGAGTGAAATATTCGGTTTATTGCCCCGCAACGCGTACGGGGCAAAAACTAGTTGCAATACAAATTAAACATTATTCGTTTAAGTATAAAGTTATAATGCAATATATATATTTTTGTTAATAGTTCCTAACTTCCTAATGTAAATGATTCCATGCAAGATTATTTTAGATTAATTATATGCTTTAAAGAGAAGACACAATTTGATAAATACGTAATGTATCAACTTTTCATAGTTATTAGAACAACTAGTAATTAGACCCGAGCGTGTTACGGCGCGGGTACATTGCAAACATCGAATGAATTAGTCCAAACGCTTTATGATGCGTTAACCTTATGAAATTTTCAAAGTTGAGGAGGTATAAAAATAGAGTAACACAATGCAAGGAGTAAAAACGCAACGTTTGAAACTTAAGGGGATAGTGGCAGTAAAAATGGAGTAATCGTGCAAGGAGTAAAAATGCAACGTTTAAAACTTGAGAGGGTGATAGTGCAAGGGGTAAAGATACAAAGTTTAAAACTTGAGGGCGTGGTGGCGTAAAAAATGAAGTAATAGTGTAAGGGGTAAAATATAAAGCTTAAAACTTGAAGGGGTGGTGGCGAAATTCAAACTTGAGGGTTAGAATGCGGCGCGTGATGGATGGAAACGTGTAGTAAGATAATACACGATTCGTAAAGGCGCAACGTGTAAAATGTCAATTTCAAAAAAGTGCAAAGCACAATATGTAAAAGACAATTACAAAAAAAAATGTAAAACACAAAGGCAGACACGAAGTGTAAAACACAATGTTAAGACATTTTGTAAAACACAATGCAATGACATTTGCAAAAGTATGAGTAGTAGTCTAGGGGTTACAATTGTAATTTTTTAAAGTTGGGCGGATGTAAAAATGGAGTAATAGTATAAGGGGTAAAAACATAAAGTCTAAAAAAAGCAAATTGTAAAAGCAGAACGATGGTGGCGGAAATGTGTAAAAGATGAGAGAGTGGTGGTGAAAATGTAAAAGTAGAGGAGTGGTGGCATAAATATGTAAAAGCTGAGGGGGTGATGGTGTAAAAACAAAGTAGAGGGGTTGTGCTGGAAAAGTTTGAAATATGAGGATGGGGTTACGGAAATTCAAAGTAAAGGCGGTTGTTGTATCAAACTTTGAAAGTTAGGGTGTCGGTGGCGTAAAAGCCACCGACTTTCTTTTTTAAGATAGATAGATAATAGGTATACAACCACGATCATACACACACAGCTGATATTTGGGATTACTACTTCAAATTCGGGATACGCCCCATCAAATATTACACGGTTTAAACAAACGAGTTTTAAGATATAATTAGGTGTCAATCAAATAAATATGATTTTTAAACGAGCAATCGATTGTGTTAGAGTACACAAACGTACAATAAATTTTGATCTATCTATGCTAGGTTCACAATCTTGACATTTATGCATACAATTCATGACCTGTTAAGTTCATAAACTTAATAAATATAAATAACAATAAGAAAAATTGATTTTTTTATTAATAAGATTATTGAATTGGTCTTTGACAACTATTTGATATATTTAAATTTATGTTTATGTTTATTTTGAGGGTGCTCATGTCAGAACTTTTTAGATAGATGTCATGACAATGACCCACATTTAGTTAAAAGGGGGAGAATTATTCGAGTCAACTATACCTATTCGATTCCATCTCCAAATAAAAGTAATCTAACATACACATACAAAATACATCTTTAAATTGTTTATAACACATATATAGGAGGGGTATACAGACATATATAGAGAGAGGGGGTGCACTTAATGTATAACCAATTTTAAGTAGAGAACTATATAATCATTTGTCCGTAATGTTAATCAAATATAGCACGAGAGATTGAAAGAGAGGTGGTTATATAATTACATAACCGTTTATGTATCACAATAAAAAAATTTAAACACATGCAACCTATAATGATCTTCTGATCTAGAAAATATAAGGGTGTCCTAATTTCTCAAGAAAAAAACATGTTAAAATGACGTAAGGCTCGAAAATATCACTAGAATATATATCATACATGATTACAAAGGTGTGATGATCTGAAAACGGTATTTTTATTTACAGGCATCCAATGCTTGTAAATCACCAATGTAGACCTATCTTGCGAGAACTTGGCGTTGCGAAAGGCCAACCTCAGAGAGATCGGTGAACAAGTCATCGCTTTTACACAACGCATACACAATATCCACCATACTAGGTCTCCTTGAAGGATCCCTATGTAAACTAGCGATCGCAATTGACATGACATTCATAACACTATCGATTGAGCACGATTCCCTCAAAATAGCATCATCGATGAAAGCTTTTAGCTTATGTTTTAGTTTTTCGTCATTTCCTTTGAAATTTTCATAAACTTCTACCCATAACGCCTTCCCTTGCTCATTTACGGCTTCCCTTCCAGAAATGAGTTCAAGTAAAATGACCCCAAATGAGAAAACGTCCATTTTAGTAGATACAAGTCCATCAGATAAGTACTCGGGAGCAACATATCCTTGAGTTCCCACAATATGTCTGGTCATAGCGTTGCATCCTGATTTAGCTAGCCCAAAATTGGCAATCTTGGCTCTCATTTGTGCATCCAAGAGAATATTGCTACTCTTAACATCTTTATGCACGACTCGTGGTATTGTGTGTTCGTGAATGTACTGAAGACCATTAGCTATATCAACTGCGATTCTTAGTCTCCTTCTCCAACTTAACCTCTCTGTCTTGCTATCATGCAGCCTTGTATAAAGAGATCCATTTTCAAGATACTCGTAAACTAGATAACAATTTGAATCGTCGGTATCTATACAAAATCCTTCCAACATCACTAAGTTGCCATGGTTTACCTTTAAAAGGGAGGAAAACAAAATAAAATTTAATAGATCATAATTCCTTTTCTTTTACTAAGGTTACATATATGTGTAGGTATGAGATAAATTAATATAGAATTATTGTGTAGACTTGTAATATGAAATTATTAATTGCTTCAACTGTTAGATTAAATATTATTTATTTAGTATTTAATCTTGTAGCCTATATAATCATTTATATTATATTAGAAGTATAATGTACTTCAGGGCTTAACCTACATTAACATACATGACAAAATATATAACGTGCGTTATTATCATAGAACGTGCGTGATTATAGTCCCATGCGTGATTATGTGGTCCCATGTGGTCCCATGCGTGATTATGTGGTCCCATGCGTGATTATACCCCTGATCCAACGGTTACCATTGTCTCCTACGTGATGTATGATAAGGCTTTTTGTATGTAACCTTTCTCATATATTAATAACCTATTATAATTAGTTGGTAATTGTTGATGGACCATATTACCCTTATTAACTAATTAGGTTTCCTCTTTGGTGTATAAATAAGGGGCTTATTAGAGAGTTAAATGGTTACACACTTTACACAATCAATCAACCCTCATTAACATCAATTCGTTCTCTCTCCCTATAACCGATTCTACCCTAGTCTCGGTTCATCACCATCATAACTTTACACCCTAAGGAGGAACCGGATCATACTGACAAAGATGTCGAACTCAATGGCTGGATCTCTGACTGGATTCTCCTCTGCTTTGAATGCCATAACAGGTATGTTATTCATGTTTTCCATTTAGTTTAAACAGAACTGATCAACATCAACTTCATATATATTCTAACTATTTAGAAGTGGTTTCATGGTCATCATATATATTCTAACCATTTTTTAAATTGTATTTAACTACAACTTCTTATGTCATACTCCGGCCTTCATCTTTAAATATAAGAGAAAACTTTGAATACTAGTTGGATTATATAAATTTGTAATGGTAATAGCATTCAATTTACTTTTAAATAAATACAATTTTAAGGAATGCAATAACAACTTGTCAATAAGTATAAAAGGTGGGCACAATGTTAACACACTTGCATTCAAACCTTGGTGTGTATAAGACAAAAGGCTCTTTATGACTGTGAGTATAAATTTTTATAGAGGAATAAAACCTAATCACACTAATTGAATAAGACATATTAAGCTACCTAATCTATATTTAATTAATACTCTAATTGTCCTACTTGCAAAAAGGTTTTTTGTTGTGTTTTCCTTTACCTAAGTTTTGTGCCCCACATACTAATGTATTTAATTTATTAGACTAATACTAATTAAGAGTGTTTTCATCGACACACATATAAGTCATAAGTCGGTTATTCTTTGTCTGATGTTATCGATGGATATCGTCGACAACTAATTCATCAACAAGTATTTCCGCCAAGCCATCGATAGACATTAGTGAAGGATAACCAAAGAGTGATTTAAGAAAGTAAAGACAATTAGAGATTAATAAGATGAAGTGATGTACCTTTTGCAAGATCTTGAGTTCTTCACAAGCATTCCACTTCATTTTCTTGATTGCATACCACTTCCCATCAATATAACCCTTAAAAACAGACCCTTTGATCACCCATCTTTCATCAAACCCATCTGTTGCTTCATTCAACTCTTCAAACTTATAAACTTTATATTTATCCAAACAATCTGAAACATCAGCCATAAGACTTACTCCCACTTCAAACTTCTTGCTTTCTGGATCAATCTTATTCTTTCCTAACTTCTTCCTCCATAAATATTCTCTATATGTCCATAAACCACCAATCAAAATCAAGAGAACTCCACAAACTCCAAGTACAATTTCCAATCCAATAACTTCCCCTCTTCTATCACTCATATGATCAGATGAAACACTAGTGGGAGAAGGCTGTGTAAGCTCAGGAAGCCGCGAAACAGGCACGAAAACAGTGTCCCAAGGGCGGATATCATCGCCGTTTACTTCAACAATCGAAGTTGTGGTTGAACCAAATCTTGAAGCAATGGAAGATACGGAGTCGAATGGTTGAAAAACATATGAAATGAGATAATTCACTTGATTTTGAAGTTGGGTTTGTGTTGGGCACTTGCAAAAGATTGGAAAGATCACATCTTGACCTATGGTGAGGTTTATAGGGACAAGGTTAGGATTGACAGTTTCCACAGATTGGTATGTTGTGAGGTTGTGAAAGAGGTTTGTAGATACAAAATAGAAAGTGTCACCTTTCTTGATTGTGTAGTTAAGTTTAGCATAAGAGAGGGTTGTGGTGGTATTGACCGAGTTGCAAGTGCAAGTGAGTGGAATGAAGAGTTGTTGGTTAGGGACAAGAGGTGAAGTTAGAGATGTTATGTTGCTCGGTTTGGCGATCATTGCACGGCTCACGGAGAAGAGATCGCTTATTGAGGCTAAGTCGAGTTGGTTCGGACCCATGGCTTGAAAAAAGGCATATGTTTGGCAAGAAGATGCAGTTTGATTAAGATTGCAAGCATAGCCAGTGGTGTTTTTAGGTAGAGTTTGTGGGGATGAAATTTGGAAGAAGTTGTGAAGGTGCAACATGAAGAAAAATAAGAGGAGTCTCATTGTTTTTTGGTTTGAAATTTGGATTTGGAGAAGGTGTTGTTTTAAGAAGGGGTGCTATCAGCATGAGAATCAAGTCAATCAGATGGTTGCTACCATACAAATTTTTTAAAATAATCATATCTGAAAGTTGCTGATGTAAGAAACAGAATAACTTCATTAAGAATTCAAATTTCCAAAATCCACTTTACTTCAAATTATTAACTTTGAATTAGGTTTAGTTAAAGTTTAATTAACTAAAAGTACTAAACCTTTTTTATACATAGAAAAAATAAAGATTCTTCTAGCCTTCTAGGTTTTTAAACACAAAACATCAAATTATTCACATGTGACATGTCACGTGTACTGTATAAACAACATATAATGCGACATGCGATGTATAGAGTCAATTAGGTTAAAAACATATTCTTTCTGCAGATTCATAAAACCATGAACTGGGATCAACAATCCAGAGTCTAAAGTTTAAAAAATCCAAAGGTTATGAATTTTCAGATGAAGAACAAAAAGCCTAGTAGATAAGGGATTCGAAGAAAAGAATTGAAATGAAAAAAAAAATTTGGACCATTTCTCGATTTGTGCGTGTCATCCTTGCGCAGGGGCCATGCTAATCTTCTCTGTATCGTTCCAATTTTATCGGATGTCCCCGAAGGGACATAAATAGCACTTACCCTCCCTCTTATAAACAAGACCCAAAACCCATTTGAGGCTCGATGTGGGACGAGCTATAGTAACCCAACTATAGTGATTCAATTAGTTCATTTTGATTTGTGAACATCTCATGTTTTGAGCATGAATGAAGTCAACTATTTAGTTTTGTTCTTGAATGATTTTTCAGATATGAGTGCTCTTTTTCAACAACAATATATGGGTTCTTGTGTGCTAATCAAGTTGGGTTTTTATGGCTTGGAAACTTGAACCTTGTTGTCTAAGGTTTATGATGACAATTATCGTCTCGTTGTTAAACATGCCACCTTTCAAAGGATTCTGGTTTATTTCAGCACGCGGGATAGGTTTCTGCATCAAATTTGTTCTAACATTCAGTTTTTTTTAATCATAAGTATGGATCTTTATTATCAATTTATCATATCAAGTGTTTCTGTTGATGAGCTTCTCAAGAAGAAACAGAAAGGAAGGTGTGCATATTGACATATGAGGATATTTGTTGCACTCATGTCGGTTTTCTTCACGCAAAAGCTTCATAGATCTTACTGGTGGACCATTTATATATTCATCATCCTCCAGTCGCTGACTCGCTATATAGACTTTGTCTCTCCTTTGGCCACTCAAAGTTACAAGTATGACTAGATGTTTATCCTCCATCATCACTGCAAACATAATCTAACAAAGAAAGGTAGACTTAAATGAACACATTATTCACCTTTATACACGCCTTCAGTATATTTCATATAACCATGAACTCATAACAACTTAAAATCATAAAACTCCAAAGGTTATCAATTTGCACCCGATGAACAACAACCCTAAGTAAAGGTGGGCTAAATAAGGGCACGTGTTAGTAGAAATCATACATAATGGAAATGATTTAACATCGAAACTCATTGGGTTTCATTTTTCAGATGAAGAACAAAAAGCCTAGTCGATAAGGGCTTCCAAGAAAAGCATTGGGAAAAAAATTTGGACCATTTCTCGATTTGTGCGTGTCATCCTTGCGCAGGGGCCATGCTAATCTTCTCTGTATCGTTCCAATTTTATCAGATGTCCCCGAAGGGACGTACATCGCACCTACCCTTCCTCTTATAAACCAGAGCCAAAACCCTATTCTGGGTCGATGTGGGACAAGATACACTAGTGTTCATATATGATATGTTAATAGAATCACGTGGAACTTACAAAGTTTGCATCTTTATATCACCCCAAATCAAGTTATTATTGTTCTTAAAAGAAATTTGGGGCAGATTCAACAATATAATAAGTAAATAGTTTGTGCAATTTTCTTGATAATCCAAAAAAAATCAAAACTTGATTGGAAACCCAAGAGACAAATAATGGTTTAATGAATTGTATGTTAAACAAGGGTTTACGGATTCCATCCGGTTCCCGTGCATCGCGGGGGGGGGGGGGGGGGGGGGGCACAGTCTCATGGCGGTCGAGGAGTCGACCTTAGACATAGCCCCGAGCAAGGTGGGTTTACACGTGAGATTCTTTGACGTTAAAAAAAAGTAGCATTGACAACTGACTGTATGTAACTAACTACACCGACAGTGATCTGTCCTTTTTCTATTTGATTGATGATCATCATTGTAGGTACTAACAGGCATTATATGTATTTCTCTAATAGGAATATCAAAATCAGATCCTCACAAGCCGACCCACAAACAGTTGGTATAGAAAAGGAACTATTTAACAATATCTGATCAAAAGTATAATATTAATAACTCTCTTTTAAGTTTTGAATTTTTTTCATTAAGTTATTAACCCGATCCGAGAAATCTGTACATCAATTGATAAATATCTGACTAAAAAGTGTAACAATCCTGATCGGATTTGTGGTTGTTCCAGGCAGGGGCGGATCTAGTATAGAAAGACCGGGTTCCCAGGAACCCAGTCTTTTCGGAAAAAAACGTTTTTTTGTAGTGTAAATCTTGTATGATTTGGAAAAAAACGTTTTTTTGTAGTGTAAACCTTGTATGATTTGGAAAAAGGAACCCAGTGATTTCTCCGGCTGGATCCGCCACTGGTTCCAGGAACCATAGACCAGAGGAAGCCACCTTATGACCCATAACAGCAGCTGTGATAGGGCAGCATCCTCCAAAAGGCAACCCAAACAGCAGCAGATTAACAGGAAAAGGGTTAATATCGGAGGAGATTCAGCTAAAAGCTTTTTGGGTCTTCAAAGTGTTATCATGTCAATTTAAGAGTCAAAATACTTAAACTTTGTTGTTATAGTCAATATTCATTGGGGACAACCAAAGATCCAAACTGTAACAACAAAAGATGTAAAAGTATGAATCAAAATCTAAAAAATCAACACATTATCCAATTTCCAGAGCCTAAAGTTTTTAAAAAAAAAAATCCACTGGTTTTCAATGTTCAGTTGATGAAGGGTATTGAAGAAAAGGATTGGGAAAAAAATTTGAACCACTTCTCGATTTGTACATGTCATCCTTGTGCAGGGGCCATGCTAATCTTCTCTGTATCGTTCCAATTTTATTGGATGTCCCCAAAGGGACATACATACCACCAGCACTACCTCTTATCAACCTAGCCCAAAACCAATGTTTAGTCGATGTGGGACGGGAAACACTAATGTTCATAAATGATATGTTAATAGAATCGCGTAGAACCTAAAATGTTTGCATCTTTATATCACCCAAAATTAAATTGTTGTTCTAGAATAAATTTGGAGCAAAATCAGCTTAACCCATATGAGCAGATTCACCATATTTCACTTGGGCAACAATAAAATACGTAAAAAGTTTCTTGGTAAATAATCCTATCATATGCCATTTTTCTCTTAGATGGATGATTATGTAAATCAGAATATATTAATCATCTGAGTTTAAATTTTCTTGTAGGTTTCTGTATTGACTTTATTGTAATATTCAGTTTTTTTTCCTTAAGTATGGATCTTTATTGATTATATCATCTTTATTGTTATTATCTATTCAAGATTATGTGACATATCAGGATGTTTGATGCTCTTGGTGAACCCTTTATGTATACATTTTGTCTCTTCTTTTGGACTATTTTGATTATTTAGAATTCAAGAATCTTTCACAGCAAGTTTTGCACCATCCTTCTTATAAACTGACCACTAATCAGTTGATTTAATTTCCTCATTTTTTAGACAGGCTTATTGTTATTTCTTCTTGGATCCAATGTGCCACCATAAGGCTTTTGTTCTCAGTATCCTATGGGTTCTCGTGTTGCTTTCACGCAGCATGGAGTCCTTTAGTTGGTTTTTCTCGAGTGAAAAACCATCTGAATATCATGTAATTCTAATGATATTGTCGCTGAAGTCTCAATGGAATCAACAAACAGAAATAAGGGAATGATGTTGGTTGAAAACGAAAAGAGAAAGGCTGCTTTGTCGAATTCGTGTTGGCAAAATGCATATCAAAATCTGTTAGCAGGATGCTCGGAGATTCTAGCAGGCAAAGAACGACGGTCTAGGCTGGCTTGGCATCTTAGTGATTGCTTTCAGAAGGACTGACACTGGGAGGCCTCAGTTTCCTTACTGTGATGTAAAGTATCCGACAGTAAATTGTCTCAAAACGTTGGATGAAGATACTCATAGGATTTATCCTGGATTATATCTTGAGACCAAGGAAAGTGAAGGTTTTGGCAACGGCTGAGTTCCAGCAGCATCAGACACTAGTGCCGGGAGCGAATATCTTCATGGAACATTATTGGCGCATAATCTATGAATCAATGCTTAACCTGCATGTATCAAAATCTTAAAAAGATAACAGCCTCTAATCAACACGGATTCGGCGATAAGAAAAAAGAATTGGAAAAAAATTTGGACCATTTCTCGATTTGTGCGTGTCATCCTTGCGCAGGGGCCATGCTAATCTTCTCTGTATCGTTCCAATTTTATCGGATGTCCCCGAAGGGACGTATATTACGCCTACCCTCCCTGTTATAAACCAGACCCAAAACCCTATTCTGGGTCGATGTGGGACAAGATACACTAATGTTTATATATGATATATTGATATGTTAATAGAATCACATTGAACTTACAAAGTTTGCATCTTTATATCACCCCAAATCAAGTTATTATTGTTCATTAAAAGAAATCTGGGGAAAAACCAGCACTAAATGATTCAACAATAAAATAAGTAAATAGTTTGTGCAATATTCAGTTTTTCTTCTTTTTTTAGCATGGATCTTTATTATCATATCAAGTGTTTCTGTTCAAGATTATGTGATAATCACTCTTGACATATGAGGATATTTGTTACTCTCTTATGTCCATTTTCTTCACGCGAAAAGCTTCGAATATTTTAATGGTGGACCCTTTTAAGATTATATATTCATCATCTGTTGTATACACTATGTCTCTTATTTTTGACTAATTGTTAGATTCAAGAATCTTTACCTGCAAGTTGTGCACATTCTTATTATAAACAGCTTCCATCCCTAATTGATTTTTCTTGATCTTTATACAGGCTTATAGTTATTACTTATTACTTGTTGGGGAGCAGAATTTATCATCTATGCCTATCATACGGCTTTTATTTTTTAATACTCTATTTTTTTTTTTCAGAAAAAGCGCTTTGTTTCCAGGCAACAACGAGCCCTTTGCGCCTTAATTTCCAAGCGTTTGCCCCATAAGGTTAGAATGGTGATGTGTAGAGGTGGCAAATGGGTCGGGTCCAGCGGGTTGGATAGGCTTTTAGAATGAGTTCAGGTCAACGTATATTTAATTACGTGTTGAAATGGGTTGGGTTGATCCAAAATGTTTTATTCCATAATTTAAGTTTTACTAAGCTACTGGGGGTTTTAGAAAATAAAATTAAATTTTAGGTGATTTTCAACATGTGTGATCCCTTCTTACCCATTTGACCTGTTTCTGACTTAAACAAGCTCATGATGATCTGGTCGAGAATTCAAAAACTATATCGGCTGCTCAGGTTCGCCTTTTTTTAGTTTCCGTTTGTTCTGTACTCAGTCGCGGGTTCTATTATTCTAAATACCTTTCTTTTTGTTTGATAGGAAACTTTTAGTCAAAACAAGCAGGCATGTTTCTTGCTATTGACAAGCTTTTCAATCTGCACAATGCTTTACAAATCAAATATTGTTTGATAAATAAATGGTACAAGTGTTAACATAAAAATTTAAAACAAGATTTCCATTCGCAACAATTTCACAGATATATAAATTCTTGTTAAGAGGTGTCAAGAGCGACTGATGTAATGAGAAAGCCGTCCTGTTAACATATTTGCCTTTAAACAGTATTATCAATTAATCAACATACTGACTGGCATCATCAAAAGGGCAGTCCACTTGTACAAAAATAGGTAGATATTACTGATCAACTGATTCATGATAATCACTCATACTATTGAAGTAATAATGTACTTGTATTAGGATAATACTTGCAACTTGTTGGCTGAATGCAAGAAAAATCAGTAACTTATATTCAACTTATAAGCACGTTCTAGGTTTATTATGATGCAGGGGATATGAGAGATGTGGTTGGAAAATAGGAGCCTCTTCTACTGCAACTTCCTTCTAGATATGGGCATTTTTTTATCTTTAAACTCAAAAGTGAAGGTAGCAGAATTTCTGATAGACGCGGCATCTTTGGGCAGAGATGTTGGAGGGAGGTTAATTACTGCATTTTTATGAGAAATAGGTTTAGAGAGTAGTTGAAGTTAGAGGTGCACAAATTGGGTTAGGGTTTTAACCCGAACTGGGTTCAAACCGGTTTGGAAAGCTTCAAACAGTCAAACCGGGTTAAGAGTGAAACCGGGTTGGATTCTGCCCTGGTTGTGTAATTGTTTCTTGGATGGTCGCCGTTAGGGAGCTACTTAGCAACTGTCCATAGACAGGGTGCTGTTGTGTGGGGTGGTGCTTCTAGTTTTAATCAACTAATCCTCAAACTATGCTCTTAAGTATAGGTCAAACTTATTGACTTCTCTCCTGGTGAGAAATATTTGGTTACTTACAGCAGTCATGAACCAAGCAACCCTCGCGACACTCATGTGAGAACACCATTCTTTTATCCAGTTTTTAGTGATTATTATAATATTTATCCGTTAACGACGTACTACTAGAAAACTTGGCAATTGCGACCAAATTTTGCGACCGAAATAAACAGTCGCAAAATTAGCGATCAATTTGCGACTGAAATTAAAACGGTCGCGGTCCATTATGAACAACCCACATTCGGTCGCAAAACAGTCTGCTTTGATCGCAAATCAGTCTCAAAACTAATTAAAAATAATTAATAAAAATTTAATTATGAGTAGCAGTCGGAAAACGGTTGCAACGTAAAAGTTGCGACCGTCTCAAGGCGGTCGCGAAATTGTAATTTGTTTTTAAAGTTAAATGTAAATGTAAATATCGTTCTCCACCCAAATAGTTCAACAAAAAAGAACAGGGACCTAAATGAAATATTCCATACCTATCTGCAAATAAATGATATCGTGTTTCCAAATATATCAAAACGCTGATAGGAAAAAGAGCAAACACAGGTTGCGAAAATGTCAAGGGATGGAACGACTGCAAAGAGTGTTCGCCGGCGTCGGTGGCGCGTTATGTCAGCCGTCCCCGGATTCTCCGGCTCTTGATACATCGGAACAAGTTTACATCTCGTCACTTGCTCTCTTGAAGATGCTTAAACACGGTAAAATCACATTTCTAGGGTTTTTTTATGATTTGTTGCGATTTGATTGTTTTCTGTAACCAGAGGCTTGTAGTTTAGTGAAATTGTAGTTGTGTGTATTGCGTTAGGGTTTCGTGATGTTGTTGCTGCGATTTGGTTGTTTTTTTTTTTATTGTCGGAGTGCTTATACTTAGTGAAATTGTAGTTTTGTGTATTGTGTTACTGATGTTTCTGCAGCGATTTGGTTGTTATCTATTGCTGCTCTAGTGAATTTGTAGTTTTCTGTATTGCATCAGGGTTTGATGAAGTTTTTGCTGCTATTTGGTTGTTTCCTGTTACCAGAATACTTGTAATTTAGTAAATTTGTAGTTATGTGTATTGCATTAGGGCTTGATGATGTTTCTGCTGCCATTTGGTTGTTTTCTATTGCTGGAATGTTTATACATGAGTGAATTTGTAGTTTTGTGTATTGCGTTATGCATTTGATTTGATTGTGTGTTTTGATTGTTTAGATGGCTTGTTGCACCTTCATTCCGAAGGTATCGCGAATTATAGATAGAAGTTGAAAGTGATGAATTATATGGATGTGATATGTGCTCACTGACAATATTTAATAGGATGATTTTGCTTGGGTACATACTTGTAACTTGCTAATGGTTATACTTGTCGGACTAGGCTTTAATGATGTTGATACATCAAGTATGGGATCCAACCGTTCATGGAAGTCGAGGGAGATGTAGGTACAGTCGTTATTTGAGAATTTGATTGATGTGAATGATTCTATCAGTCGATGAGCTGCATCTGCAGCACCTACTACTTTTACTGCCTACTACTTTTACACAAAAGCTGGCAAGGCACAAGGATATACTTCCTGAGTTTAGCCAGGTTCTTACTTGTATTTGTTAACGTTTAGTTTTTTTGCGCTTGTAGTTATGATTCACTACATTCATGTATTTTTTTATATTTATGTTATATATGTGAATGGTACATGTACTTTCAATAGATGTAACTTTTTGGTGGTTACTGGTATGATAGTTGTGTTGGATTACGAAGAGACTGCTAGGCATTGTGATTCTTTACACATCAATTATTTAAGTTTTTTGAAAATGGATAAAGAAAAGTGTTAAGACATAGGCCCGACCAACATAACTCCTTTGATTTCCACTAATAAGTTATCCATTTTGACCCATTTTCAGACCTTATTTTGCCACCTATATGTGCAATCAGTGCACCAAGATTATAGCTAGCACATCATAGTACTCTTGTAAATTTGCTTACGTAAACTCTTATGTGTGCATTTTTTGTTGTCTTGCGTTTCAATTATTTGTGTACAAATCGGCCTATTGATTCCATTGCATTTCATTTCATTCTGAAGGTGAACTGCTTGCAGTAGCTGCCGGCCATAAGGTCTTGATATAAATTTAACTGCACTCATGTCTCTTAATGTTGTTTTGGTCTAGATATTTTGTGAAGTTATATTCATTATGTTGACTGTAGCTTTTCTAATTCAGCTGTATTTATGGTGGTACAACAGTAGAGGTGAGACTTCTTCACCTGCTATTATATTGAGGGCTAGACGTTCTCTGCGTGCTGTGCATTTCCATCCACATTCTGCCCCACTTCTATTAACTCCCGAGGTAATCTCAAATGGGTAAAGAAAGTAGCTAAAAAGGAACCCGTCTAACGAACCAATTGGTCAAATATCAACTGTAGGGCATGGAGGTAAAGGGGATGTTAGGCAGCATGCCCGTGATGAAATTCTAGTCATCCAGGTGCCAAAATTTCTTTATAATTAATTTCTCGTCTGTAACAATTTATTTGTTAGTTATGATTTTAAAACATTACTGTAAACATTTTTAGGAGTTCATTTACCAGCCAAAGTCGACCCAAGGCGACGCGTGTAACTCGGCTTATTCAAGGTTACTAAACACATGCATTTAAGTCAAACTTCGAAGCATGGCCATCGGGTTCAGCACCTTCTGCTGCTCCTGAGGATGGTAGAGGAAAAGTCGCAAGTAATTTTTGCTTTCATTTTTATATAAAAAGCTACAGTAAGATTTTCAAGCAGTATATGAATTATCGTTTCTTTTTCAGTATACGTGACTACATTTATGTTGCTCATTTTTTTTCAGTATACGTGATTATATTTATTAATTTTTTGTGTGTTTTCGGTGTGGCGGATTAATGGTAGGGCTAATCAGCTACTCAGGGATCTTCCCATAATCCATAGTAGTTTTTGTTAATCCTTGGTGAAAAGTTAATGATAAAGCCCCTAGATTTTAAAACTTAATGATAAAGTCCCTAGATTTTATTTATAACAAAAAAGTTATTTTTTGCTTGTTTAAATTCAACTTTTTAGATCAACCTTAATACCTTATATGAAGGTAAATAAGTGTCATACTCATCATATTCTTTGTTCGAGACAGAGGTGTTGATTTTTGAGAGCCAAGTAATAAGTAAAAAGAAGCAGATGACTATATACATGTTTGTGTGGCCCAAATGTTGAGTCAAAGAAGGTTTGACCTTTTTTTTATTCATTAGCTCTTACTTTTCTCTAATGTTCCGATCAACATTAATGGTAATGCTGTATTACTTGACGATCAAGTGATTATGGTTAAAAATTTCAGGCCAAAATGGCTTCGGGTAAAAAGCCTGCCTCAATTGCTGCAATTAGACGGGTTCGTCCATTTAGTCATGTGCATACACACTTTCCGTTTGTATATTAACACTTTCAGTTTCTTGTATATGGTTTTAGTGCCTTTTCGCTTGTTTATCTTTTTGTGAACATAAAACGGCAGTGAAGAAGCAAGCTCAGAACATTTTTTTTCGATTGCTTAGATCATTTTTGCGGATAGTAACAGGTCAATACAACACTGGAACACGATGGGTACGAAGTTGGACATTATAGCTGTGGTCGGCTAGGGCCAAAAGTGAGAGCAGTGGAACTAGTAGACAAAGAATGACTACACATCATGGTTTAAAAAAACGCCCGAGGCGTACGTACTGAGGCGCGCCTCAGTTCGAAACGGAAGGAAAACGCTTATGAGGCGGCGCCTCAGATCCAGATATTAAACGTGTGCCTCACTTGAGTGAGGCGGGGAAAAAACGTCGGCGTACTGAGGCGGTACTGAGGCGTACGTTTTATTTTTAGGGGGTATAAAATCTGGATTGACTTTATTTTAGGCGCCAAAAGCAGCATATGGGCGGCAAAAAAAAGTATGAGCGCCATTTTTTTTTTATTTCTTTATATAGCCTTAGGGTTTTTTATTTCTTTATATAGCCTTAGGGAAACAAAATTTATGATGGTGTTAGTTGATAATATTGCTGTTAATATTAAATCTGATTCACTGCTGATTTCTTATTCAATCGTGATTCAATACAAGTGTGTCTGAAAATTTATGATAAATTGCATTAAAAACTGCCTTGAATTTTTGTCTGAATAACTCGTGTATTGGAGGGTTTAAGTTGGATGTTTTTTATAATTTTGTATTCCATAAATTCTTAAATTTTAGAAAATATGACATTATAAGCAGGTACAATAGAAAATGACTGCGAAGCTAAAAAATAAATATAAAAAAAATCAGTTTTGCGGCCGCAAAAACGGTTGCAAAAGCAAGCAATTGCAAAGCGATCGCAAAACGGTCGCAAGTTGCCAAGAAAATCGCACAAACCAGAAACGGTCACAATATTTGCGACCGATATTAAGGTCGCAAACCTCAGTTGCAAAAATATACTTGCGGTTGCAACGAGGTCGCAATAGAGCAATTGCGACGTGTGTTTTACCAACCACATCTGTAGTCGCAAACCAGTCGCAATAGGGCAATTGCGACTGTTTTGCGACCGCAACTGCTGTCGCAGAAACCCATTTTTCTAGTAGTGGACTGTATGATTCGCTAATGATCAGAGAGTAGTGCTTAACATATTTGATGTGAGAACTGGAAAAATAATGAAAGGGCAGATGAGTTTGCGTTTGGAGAAACCGGCGGCTTCACTGGGGTTTCTTGGCCTGTTTTCAGGTAATGAATTAGTACGATTAAGCTAATTCTTTTTGCATGACATGTGTTGAGATGACACACTACCAAACATCTTTTACAATCCCTTTTATTATAGCTGATTCAGTATGTCTCACAGAAAACGCCGATCCCTGAATCATGTTTGATAAATATAACAATGAGAATTATATGCAGTTTTCATGGAGGCCTCGACCGCCATCCTTGTTGGGTCCCGAGAAGGAGGAAGAAATATTGAAGAATCTTAAAAAATACAGTAAAAAGTATGAGATTGACGATCAAGACATATCAGTGTTATTAAGCGAGTAGGAGTACGAAAAAAGGAAGCGGTTGAAGGAAGAATGGGAAAGGTGGGTAAACGAGTGGAAGAGAGATCACGAAGAACAAATGCTGAGAGATAGAGAAGCAAGTGATGTTGAAGAAGCCGAACAAGTGGAAGTGGAAGAATTGTTGGACGTTACTGAAGAAATCCTTCCTGATGTCGGCATCTTTTAGATTCGATCTGTTGTGTCATAGAGTTGGCTAGTCAAAAACAATGATACAGTAACTTTTTCTTATGATGCACAGGTTTGTTAAACTGATACACCATTTTTTTGTAATTATAAATATATGCTTTCTGTTTGATAACTGCCAAATGTTAATCGAAAGAAATAGTACCCAAATTTAACAAATCTTTACATCATTTAATGTACCTTTGGTGAACTGATGTATTGATATGGATTAAGGGGTTTCTTGGTACCTGACATGATGGCTTTTATATCATTTAATGTATCTAATTTTGTGTTAAAAAAAACCTGACCTGACCCGTTCTGACCCGAACCCGTTTTGACCCATGTCCCAACCCGACCCGACCGACCCAACCCGTTTGCCAGGTTATGGAGCCCTTGTGTACATTAACTATCACTCTGTTGTTTATAAGTGTCAGTTGAGCCGTTGCATACCTGGCAGATCATATGGCTCACATATCCACATTTATAATGTTACTAATTTATAAACATAGCGAAGCACATAGAAGTTTATTTGGTTGCTGAAAACATAGCGAAGCACATAGAAGTTGCAGATAAATATGACATCGGGGAATACGGTGACTTTCTTTCATCCAAGGTTTCATTTATTTGGTTGTTTTATGTTTGACTTAAACAAAAATTCGAACTAGTTAACGTTTATGTACTTTTATGTGTATATATGTATACATCAATGGTTTGGTATGTATTCGGGAATATTGGTTATAACCATTTTACTGCTATAACCAATTTTCCCAGTCGCTGACTCGCTATATATTCATCATCCTCCAGTCGCTGACTCGCTATATAGACTTTGTCTCTTCTTTGGCCACTCAAAGTTACAAGTATGACTAGATGTTTATCCTCCATCATCACTGCAAACATAATCTAACAAAGAAAGGCAGACTTAAATGAACACATTATCCACCTTTATACACGCCTTTAGTATATTTCATATAACCATGAACTCATAACAACTTATAAAAATCATAAAACTCCAAAGGTTATCAATTTGCACCCGATGAACAACAACCCTTAGTAAAGATGAGCTAAATAAGGGCACGTGTTCGTGGGAATCATACATAATATCGAAATGATTAACATCGAAACTCGTTGATGAACATCCTTATATGATTAACATCGAAACTCATTGATGAAACAAAATGTGTTGCATTTGTCAGCTTCTGCATTGCATATGTTGGTGTCCATCATAGATAAAGTCATAAAGCCATCCTATACCATCACCCAAATTGATTTATGGATCAGGTGCCAATATAAAAACCTAAATATCATGATTTTGAATACTAAAATAAACCATGAACTGGGATCAACATTCCAGAGTTTAAAGTTTCAAAAAGAAAAAATCCAAAGGTTTTCATTTTTCAGATGAAGAACAAAAAGCCTAGTAGATAAGGGATTCGAAGAAAAGAATTGAAATGAAAAAAAGGATAAATTACAAGTTTTGTCCTTTATCTTTAGGGTACTTTACAGGCGGTGTCCTTTTTTTCAAAACTTTACAGGCGGTGTCCTTTATAGGGAATTTTGTTGCAAGTTTTGTCCTTTGAGCCTAACCTAGTTAGATTTTTTTGTTAAATCTGATTACCCAAGGGTAGTTTAGTCTTTTTACTTATTTAAAGGACAAAACTTGTAATTTTTCCTAAAACAAAACATTTTTTAAGATTTATTATTATTATTATTATTATTATTATTATTATTATTATTATTATTATTATTATTATTATTATTATTATTATTATTATTATTATTATTATTATTATTATGGGTGGAGATATAATAGGAAGTTTATTTCGCTAGGAAGGATAGGAAGTAATCATAACCGTCCAATTGCACAATCTACGGTCAAGATCAAAATCAAATTAAAAACTGTCATTTAAACACGCTCTCCGGAGTTTCAGGGGTATTATCGTCAAATTTCAAAATAACCGCCGTTGATTATACACAGAAACGCTTCGAAACAAAGTGCATTACGTTTTACACTTCCATTGAACGATCAAACACATACAGAAATTTGAGAAAAACATACTCCATTGAAGTTCATGGCGTCGTCGAGAGATAATTTGAAGGTTTACATTCGAGTTACTCAAAACAAATCAGTCTCTGAAAACCCTAAATCATCAAAGAAGCGAAAAACATCAACAGCTGAAGAGAACATTGATGAACAAGAAAATATTAGCCGAAAATCAACAATCAAACAACAAAGAACTAGAAAACGCAAAGATATTTCAGACAATGGTATATTTATCTATTTTTTTCTCTTTAACTGAATTCATGTTACGTTTTATGAAGTACAATAGACCTAATATATCATATCCGTTCCGAAAAATAGTTAATGAGTAATATCATCCCCTATCTTAACATTTTTGTTACCACAGACTATATTGCGTTTTATGTTAAAACTATGATCTAAGATACTAATGCTTCTTACGGGATTTATATATTGTGAATTAATGCGTTTTACCTAAATAAATTTGCAGCAACAATGAGATTATTATTATGATAATTGTAATCGAATTTTACTACATTGCGTTTTATCTTTGAATTTGCTGAGATACATGTGTTGTTAACTATTGCGTTTTATATTAATATTAATAAAAAAACAAAATGAGATTATGTAATGTTAATTTGGTGTGTTAAATAATATGATGTAAAGTATTGCGTTTTATCTTAAACCTGTGAATTACTGCTTTTTATCTTTATAGTGTTAGCTAATGCGTTTTATCATTAATTTCTTAATTGACATTGTTGACTAATGCGTTTTACATTAATGAATCATAAAAAACAAAATGAGATTATTTAATGTTAATTTGGTGTGTTAAATAATATGATGTAAAGTATTGCGTTTTATCTTAAACCTGTGTGAATCACTGCTTTTTATCTTTATGGTGTTAGCTAGAGAGTTTTATCATAAATTTGTTAATTGACATTGTTGACTAATGCGTTTTACATTAATAAATCATAAAAAACAAAATGAGATTATGTAATGTTAATTTGGTGTGTTAAATAATATGATGTAAAGTATTGCGTTTTATCTTAAACCTGTGAATCACTGCTTTTAACTTTATGGTGTTAGCTAATGCGTTTTATCATAAATTTGTTAATTGACATTGTTTCATTATTCTATTTAAAGTTAAAAAACAAGAGGAAAAACAACAACAGGAAAAACAAAAAAGGCGAAGAAAGAAAGTGGTGATAGAATCATCAGAAGAAACAGTTTCTGATTCAATGGATGAAAAATCTAGTCGAGCAATTGTTCTGCATACTTCCAATCAACAACAAGTAAATTCAGGTAACATAAAACGCATTTAACATATTTCATGAAAAAAATATATGTTTTTAACACAATTCAATGTATCAGATGATGATTTTGTTGATCCACAACCAAGAGTTAACCTGACAAAAAATCAAAAGAAGGAAAAGGCAGAATCAAAACCAAAGAGATCACAGAGGAAAGATAAAACAAAAGAACAACCAGAACAACAACCATATTATGATTACGACGGAAAAAAAATTAACATTAGATGTGCAGTCAATAATCTAAAAGATTATATTGAAGGTTTGTCAAAAGAGCAAAGGAATGTTGTTAGAGAAATAGGGTTTGAGAGCATACTAAAATTCAAGCTGCATTCAGTTCCACACAAATTCGGATATTGGCTGGTAAAAAACTTTGATGCTGAAAATGATGAGATAAATATTGGAGATGAAAAGATTAAGATCACAGCTGAATTCATCCAAAAGGTATTTCAAATACCAAATGGAAAAACAGAGATTGTGGAAAAACTGAGACCAAAAGACACTGATCTTATAATTAAATTCTGGCGCGGTCAATTCTCCAAAGATATTTTGCAAAGAATGTATGCGCACAACTTGGTTACTCATTTAAAATCAAGAAATGAGCTTGGAAGATTGTTCAAACTGAATTTCTTGGTTATTTTTTTTACGATCATGGCGGAGGCAATGCAGAGTAGTAATGTTAATCAAAGATTCCTGCCATCAATGAAAAGTGACAAAAAAACCCAGGATTTTAATTGGTGTGAATATATGCTGACCGTTTTAAAGCGTACAAGAAGACAATGGCCTGGAAATGAGAAGCTCTTCAATGGACCTATTGCATTGTTAGCGGTATGAAATCTGATCTTTCATTATTGCTACATATTTGCTGAATGCTTGTTTAGGCTGCTTGTTTATATTATTTGTTTGTTTAAAACTAGACTTTATAAAACGCAATGTATATTTTAAAACGCAATTATCTTTCATTTTTGTTTATTTAAGTTATTTGTTTCTTTAAAACTCTTCTTTGCTTGAGTAAAACGCAATGTTTTTGTAAAACGCAATATATTTAAAGTTACAAAACAATAGTTTTTTAATTTGTTTACAATGATTTATATTTTAAAACGCAACAAATTATGAATTTATTATTTATCTAAAACGCAATGAATCATACAGATACTATATGCATACAAAAAACAAGGATTTGATGATACTGAAAACACTGAAGAGTTCTCACTTGATAAAATTGATTCTACAACATTACAAGAATTTGAAGATGAATTGGAAATTGCTGCACAAAATGACGGCAGATGTCTTGTAAATGATAAAGTTAAAAAAGTCAGAAAGACTAAACAAAAAAAGAAAGATGAAAAGAATGAATTTTATGTTTATCCAAGTGAATCCGAGAATGAAAACGAAGAAATTTTTGAAGATGAATCTGAAGAAAAACATGAAGACGATGCTGAAGAACAACCAATCTCCTTACTTAAAGCTGCAACAGACTGGATTGATCAAGAGAATCAAGAGAATGTTCAAAACAGCCAAATTATAACAAATGAAACTGAGAAAACAAATACAGAAAGTGGAGGATCATGGGGGCAATTCTTCATTAAACCATCAATAGGAAATAAAGATAAAATGTGGGTAGACAGTCAAAGCCGACTGCGTAATTTCATACCATCACAAAATCAAAGTGAAGGTCTTTCTGACATTCATTCAACAAAAAGTGGCGATGAAAATATGAAGAACATTAAAGATAAAAAATCACATGAAGAATATCTTGTGACTGCTTTGGATCAACATTTTAAAGGAATTGAAGAAGTTTTCGAAAGCATTCAATCACGCATAGATGAGATTGTGGAGGAATATCCAACGAGTGAAGCTCTTCATAACAAAGTTAACGAATGGGTGTCATTGATTGAAAAATTCCACCATCAAGCAAAAAAGCACCAGAAAGTTAATATTGATTCAACTATGATTGAAACACCATCAAGATTTCTAAATTTGAGCCAAAATGAAGACACTGAAAATCAAATCATTTCAACACCATTGATTGTAAAACGCAATGATGATGATACAAAACGCAATGAGGATAGCTCACCTCTAGTTCAATCATCCAATCCAGAAACAATCAGTGAGAATGAACCTGCATCTGTTCTGCAAACACACATTGAAAAACCTTCAATGGTACAATCATCATTTAGCGAAGAAACTCCATCATTAATGTTGGAGATTATCAAAAAGACAGATGAAGAAGAAAAAAAATCAAATCAAAAGAAATTTAATGATGATGAGGTACCATCCTTTGATTTGAAAATTTCTCAGTTGTCTTCAAATGTTGATGAAAATGAAGTTGAAGTTGATGCTACTGGACACGGTGAACAAACCGAAATTCAAGCGGAATCTGAAAAAAAAACAATCGAACAAGATGTTCAAATTACTGGAATACAAACAATGTTTGATAGAATTGAAGAACAGGATACTGAAAAGGAAATCAGTGATCTACTTCAAAACACATCATTCCTACACCCACAAGAAGATCAGTATAAAACACCTGCAAAATCAGTTCATCAAGAACAACCAACAACTGATATAAGCAAAACAGAAGAAATAATCACAAAGATGGTACGACCAGATCGAGAGAAAAATGTTCCTGAAGTATTTTGTTCACCATATTATCTAAGACAAGTAGCAATGAAGGAATCAAGAACAGCACACGAAAACAACATATCGGGATATGCGTTCCATGCAAAAGGAGAAATGATGTAAAAATTCATTTATATACACTAAAACAAAAAAACAAAAATCAAAATATTATAATTTAATTATTATTATTATATTTTTTTTGCAGGGATACTCTCTTTGAAATTAAAGAACATGCATTTCTATATAGATATGCTGCTGAAACAATGAGGCCAGGATTGGAAATCACCGGAGAAGTAATCAATTGTTGGTCTTATATTTTGAATGAAGAAGAAAAAAGAAGATCAAAAGACAACAAATCTCCACGATTTTTCTGTACTATTCGAATGCTGGTATGATATTTAAAACGCAATTTTTCTTATTCGTATAATGAAGTATTTTGAAGTTTGATTGAATTATGTTTTATAAAACGCAATAGAATTTTTATTTCTTTAATAAAACGCAATGATTTCTTTGTTTGAATGATGTTTTATAAAACGCAGCTGTATGTTTTATTAACTTCATAAAACGCAGCTCTATGTTTATTTACCTTCATAAAACGCAATAATATGTTAATTTGTTCTATTTTATACAGGCTTTACCAAATTGTAACAAGGAAGAATCTGAAAATAAAGGAAAGATGATAAAAGCATTCACAATGAACATAGAAAAAATTCTTAAAGGTGCAAAGCTAAAAAGCATAAAGGATTTTAAAATTATCCTTGTCCCAATTCTCCATATACAGCATTTCTTTGTTATATCTTTCAATCTTGAAGAGAAACAAATATTCATCATTGACAACAGTGCGAAAGAAGAAACAAATGAATCTAAATATGGAAATGTCCCTGAAAATACAGTAAGTATTCTTAATTATGCTTTTAAAACACAAATATAAACCACCTAATCTTTTTGTTTTGTTTTTTGTTTTTTTTTTTTTTCTATAGAGGGATGCTTTGGCAGCTTACCTTAAATCTGTTGGACATGAAAAAGCAGATGATATAAAGGGAATAATCCCTGTTAGAATGCAGATGAAATGGAGGACACAACATAATGGCATTGATTGTGGTATATTCACAATGCGTCATATGGAATGTTATAATGGAGAACCGGTCGAAAAATGGGATTGTGGGTTTAACGTGGAATATGAAGTACCTGCAAATATCAAGAAGGTTAAAAACAAAAAACCAGTCAACAAGCAGACCGCACAACTTGAAGATTTAAGAAGAAAGTTCATCGCAAAGATATTATTGCACGAAATCAACGAACAAAGAGATTATGTTATTTAAGACTCAAAGACGTTTCGAGACCTCAGTGCGAAACTTAAAAAACAATCTTATGAAACTAGTTTAGATAGGATTAAAGACAGGCTTGCTCTTGCTGGTTTACTTTGATTTTGAAATGATACTTATTATAAAACGCAATGTTTTTTCATTTATCTTGGTTTTTATATAAATCATTATTTTCTTGATCTTGCTAGTTACTTTGAGTTAAAAATGCTACTTACTATAAAACGCAATGTTTTTTATTTTAAAATACCAGTTATTTTTTTGTTATCTTAAAACGCAATATGTATCATTTAAAAATATTAAATCATTATTTTGTAAACAATTTATAGAAATATATAAAATTTATAAAACGCAACATTTTAATATATGCTATTGTCTTTTTAAATTATTACAATGTATTAAAATGCTAAAAACTATAAAACGCAATATTTTTTCTAATTATTCTTTTCCAAACATATAACGCAATATATTTATAACGCATTGATTTTTTTTTTAAATTTATAAAACACAAAAAACAAATAAAATAAACTGATATCTTAATGACAAGAAATGATTAGACCAAAAGCCTTAAAAAGCCTTTTAGATTCCTGATATAAATACTGTATGTATGATGGAAATATCAATTCAAAGAAAAAAATAAAAAATAATCATTATTATTATTAAGACAAATTGATTCAAATTCCTCTACCAGTAGATTATATAAGAACAGAAACCCTAAACTATTTTCACATTTCTCTCATCATACACCAAAAAACACCAAAATACCCAACACACACAAACCCTAAAATGGATAATCAACAACTATCAGTTTGGTGGGTTAAAAGAGGCAATTTCTTTCTTCAATTCCTTGATGGAAAAAAAATAAAATACCATTCCGTTGCTTCTGTCCTTCAAAACTGCAATGAAAATGTTTTGAAAAGGATGAACGAAATAGGTATACCACCTTCTTGTTACACAGATCAAACAGCCGCACTGTTCAGAATTCTACACAAAAGATATGGTAATCCGAATCAAACAGAAACTGAAGATGCCCAGGTTACATCTTGGGAGTTCATTGAGGAAACTTTCAAAGTTTCAGTGACTTGGGACGATGGTGATGTGGAGATGTATGACCCAAAGGACATATCTACCAGTGAGGATATAAGTTTTTTGAAGCAGTTATCCGAAATACCAATCATCAACAACTCTGCTAGCAAATTTGCAGAGAAGCTTCAAAACGCAGTACTCTCACAGGTTGAACTTTGGGTTGAATCTGAAAGTGATGAAGAAATCCCTGATGGAAGCTTAGGGTTTTCATCCGATGAAGAAACAAACTTTGATCCATGAAGCTGATCATGCTAGTTATTTTTGTTATTTTTGTTGTTTGAAAAAATCATCTTTGTTTAGAACTATCATTATCTATATAACGCAATGTTTATTATATCTACTTGAATTTCTTGTTTAATTTTATGTTTAATATGTGTTACAATAAAACGCAATAATAAAAAAAAACATATTAAAGTATATTGTTCTATCTATAAAACGGAATAACAATATACTGTTATCATAAAACGCAACTTTCCAAAAAAAGCTGACAAGTGATTTGGAAATCCCTTTTGGAAGCTTAGTGTTGTCATCATTTCGTGTTTAATTTGTTCTATGATCTATGTTACAATAAAACGCAATAATCAAAAAATACAATTTAAATTATATTGTTCAGGTATAAAACGCAATTACAATATATTGTTGGTATGATAAAACGCAATTAACCAAAACATACTGATAAATATGAAGGATATTATAAAACTCAGTAATAAAATGAGATGAAACATATACATCATAAAACGCAATGACAAATTTTTTTTTACTTATTGATATCTGATTTTGTCAGAATTTCTATACATAATTACATTGCATTGCTAGAACCTATAGCATTAGAAGAAACCTTATCTTTACATGTGCGACTGTTATGTCCTTTTTCACCACATACACGGCACGATTTCTGGATCTTTGATGATTTCTGAATTGCAATCTCACGATTTGACTTGATCCTTTTTTGTACACCGCATCCTTTGGTCCTTGTTTTGATCGGCACACGAATAATAGAATCTGATTTTTCTATGTTCCCTCCAATTTCAGCAAATCTTTCTTTGCGACTAGGAGGCGGCGCAGCAACCATAACCTCATCCGCTTTATCAATATAACTTTTAATATGATCCCTGTAACGACACAACTCATCTATATCGCCAACCAGCCTATTAACCACATACTCATTTGCAACAACGATTTCTCTATAAACTTTATCAATTTCACTATTCCTACCAATTTCATCAAACCGAATATTTGAATGATTTGATCCAACAGAAACAACATCTCTCATCCATCTTCTATGAACATATCTTCTAGGAAACTCATTTATATCATCATACCGTAAAATGTAAAATATATGCCGGCATAATATACCAAATTGTTCAAACCGTTTGCAAGAACAACTTATTGTTAATCCATCTTCTTGTTTGCTGTATTGCACCTGTAAATAAGATTAAAAAGCTATATAAAATTAGTGAAATGAAATATAAAACGCAATGAATCTTAATTATAATACAGATAAAACTATATTTTCATATAATGATAAAACGCAATGAAAGATGGAATAATAAAACGCAATAGATATTTAAAAATATATAAATTTAAAAAATACCTTCAAAAAAGATGTGCATGGCTGTCTGAAATCCTTTATTTCAAAATATTGAACATCACCCACAATATCAAGAGACTTTGACATACACTTTGTAATGGCAGCATCAATTTCAATCTGAATATCCTTAAAAATTGTTTTGGTGTATATTTCTGATGCTTGTTTCTCCAATACAAAGTCACTCCAGGGCTTAGACTCAATATACCTTGTATCATGATCATTCCTCCTATGCTCATGCCTTTGAATATCCATTGCAGTCTCAAAATGAGTGAAAAATTCAACAAGTGTACATCTTGGATTGCAAATCTGACCAAAGAAGTAATTCTCGCTTTCACATCTCGACGTAGTACGCATAAGACCAGCCAAATCCTCTCCATGGTAATAAGCAGGAATCCAGTCAAATCGAAGATCGTACATATCTTTTAACCACTCATGATTTTCCAATCCAAAAGTAGACATTATTGAATGCCACTCAGTTTCAAAATCTTCTGGACTAATAGTATCATTCCAAACAACATGAGTCATTCTTGTATTAAAATCAGTGTTTGCAGACAAAACAGGACCAACCTGAATAAAAAAGTAATAATATTATAAAACATAAAACGCAATAATTTAAAAACAATATATTGAAAATGATAAACATAATGAATTGATGGTAAAACGCAATTGTATTGTAATTCTATTGATAAAAATATTTGGTGATCTTATTGTATAATACATAAAACGCAATAATAAAACAATTAAAATTTCAGTTTGTTATATCATAAAACGCAGTTAATACCTTTGTCTTCAATTTCTCCCATATGTGCCACATACATAACCTATGCCTACTTCTTGAAAGTACATCCTTAATAGCTCTCTTCATTGCAGCATCTTGATCAGTAACAACAACTTTAGGCTCACTTCCAAAAGCATTAACAAAACACCTTAAAAGCCATCTATAAGAATCTGCAGTCTCCGAACCAAGTAATGCACCACCAAATGTGACATTCCTATAATGATTATCAATACCAGTAAATGGAACAAAAACCAAAACATACCTGCATAAAAAACAAATTAAAAAAGCATTAGAAAATTAGAACAGCATGTATAACGCAATAGAATATATAACGCAATAAATGAAAAAAAACTTACTTGTTTGATTTATAAGTAGCATCAAAACCAAATATGTCACCAAAAACTGTATAATTTTTTTTTGATTGCTCATCAGCCCAGAAAAGCCCTTTCAATCTTCTATCTTCACCAATAACATAATCACATGTGAAACCAGGACAGCATTCTTTCTTCCTAATAAGACGCCTAACTACCATTTCTGCATCATACTCTCCGATATAAAGATTCAAATCCCTTCTATAATTCTTACAATCAACTTTACTAGCACCAACTTCACCAAAACCACCATACATTGTTTTCATAATATTGAATGCTTTAACAGGTCCAATATTGATTGCAGACAATCCAGATATAAAACTTTCTTTCACATAATCGATACTTCGTGCAGCCGGCAAGAAATGAATATCTTCATCTTCCACAAAGATATGATTATGTTCTTCTTCAAAGTAGTAGATTTTATACATATTATTGTTCTCTAATATTAATTTCACATGAGCATTGCATCCAACTCTTTTTGAACCTCTATTACGTCTAACAATCTTTTTACTATTCTCAACTGAACCAGAATCTATTTCTTTGCTAACATGAAATCCTTCTTTTGAACAGACAATATATCTTATTTTCACTAAACCATCACCATTTTTCCAAGAGGTATTTTTTCTTGCAGAAAAACCTGCAGCAAGTGCATATCTCTGATAAAACGCAAAAGCCTCATCAAATGACTTAAAAAACATTCCAACAGCAGGTGTAATGGATCCATTGACTTTAGGTTTGAAAAACTTTCTTCCACTGTTTATGCATACACGTTCCTCCCACTTGGAAATGTTATCTGAAACAATTAAAAAAAACTTTAAAACGCAATTCATCTTACATAATAATGTTTTTATTGATAAACCAAAAAATATATTAATAAAAATTTAAAATTCAAACATTTAAAGTTTATATATAGACTAATATGGATAAAAAGCATAAAAAGCAACAGCTTCAGTAAAACGCATCATATGATCTGAAACACTTAACAAATAATCATAAAACGCAATACATCCTATATAATAATGTGTTTAATATTAAATCACAAAAATAAGTTAATAATAATATATGAAATACAAACCTTTAAGGTTTGTATATGAACTATTATCTAAAAAATCATAAAACGCAATACATTCAGTAAAACGCATAAAATGATGAATAAACAAAACATTGTACAACAATAACAGTTATAGACAGTTAAAGCTTTATATAACATAAAAATAAAAGTTTTATATGCATACAATTTAATTAATATCATAAAACGCAACTCTTCACTAAAACGCAATAAATGATGAAGAAAAAAAACAAACAAATTATGTTTAATTATACAACAATAACTATTAAACTTATGAAAAATCAAATATTACTTACAGAACCACGAATTATAAAACGTAAAACAAAGAAATTCAGAAAAAATAACAAAATTTTACTCCGAATTGAAGCTAAACATACCAGCAGAGTTTGAAGAAGACATTGAAGTTATCGAATTGACGAACGATACAAGATTAATGTTTGAAAAGAGATGAATTTGCAATCGACAGCGATTTAGGGTTACAGAACCTTCAATTATGTTATGAGAGTGATGAACTAAGAAAAGAAGTAACAGAATCTGTAATTGAATTAGAACGAAGATATGATAATGTAAAAAGACGAAAATGCCACCGCGTACAAAAATTTAAAAAAATATGATGAACGGCTAAGATTGCTTCCTATACTTCCTAGCCAAAATAAACTTCCTATTTGATCTTTACCCTTATTATTATTATTATTATTATTATTATTATTATTATTATTATTATTATTATTATTATTATTATTATTATTATTATTATTATTAATCACCACCTGCCATCATCAACCACCACCGGCAACTTTAAATTAAGGACTAATTCCATTACAACAATTGAAAATTCATGAGGATAAGAACCTGATGTAAACCAAAAGCAAATGTATGAACTTATCTACTCATAATGATATGAACAGATATGTACAACTCTTTTACAGATCTACATCGCCGATTTCATCAACATCCTTCCTTTGAACCACCATCTAATGTTCCAATTACATCGCTGATTTCATCAACATCCTTCCTTTGAACCATCTAATGTACAACTCCAATTTCCCCCAATTTTCATCAATCACCAATTTCATCGTTTAACCGAAACCACCATCTAATGTTCCACCCTTCATCGTTTAAATCAGAAGACCAGATGTTCCACCCTACGGTGGCCGCCGCACCTGAAGACCAGAAACAACGACGGCAGTTCACCACCATCTTCACCGCCTTAGCGCCGCCACATCAACCACCCACTACCCCTCCGTTCACCTCCACCCGAGCCGCAGTGGGCATGAATCAATGGTGGGCATGAATCGATGGTAAACTAGAAGCTAAAATAACACAAAATCAGTATGCTACTTCAAAAACTTCGTCGAATCATGTAAACTGTTTCAGATCGGAGAAACGGCAGCAAGAAACGAACCAGATCGGGATTGCCCGAAACCCTAGGATCCAAATTGGGGGAAACGATTGAACAGATCGTCGTCATCTCCACCCTCGTGTCATCATCAATATCGTCGGCCACCTCCACCTTCATCTTCAAGACATCATCGTTTTCAAAACATCATCGTCTTCAAACGAACCAGCGCCGCCATCGGCCACCTCCACCTTCGTCTTCAAAACATCATCGTCGTCATCTCCACCCTCCGTTCACCCACTACCCCTCCGTTCACCTACGGTGGGCATGAATCGATGGTGATGATGAACAACCAGGGGGAAGAAGATATAACATAGAAAGAGATGGAGAAGAGATGGAGAAGATTGGAGGAAATTAGGGTTTATGGAGAAGAGTGGAGGAAGATATAACCAGGGGGAAGAAGATATAACATAGAAAGACATAATTACCCTCATGTGCTTATCATGTGCCACAAATTAACTGAGTTTTTTAACTGAGTTGGGTGTAAAGGACAAAACTTGCAACAAAATACCTACTAAAGGACACCGCCTGTCAACATTTGAAAAAAAGGACACCGCCTGTAAAGTACTATAAAGATAAAGGACAAAACTTGTAATTTTTCCTGAAAAAAAAAATGGACCATTTCTCGATTTGTGCAACAATAAAATAAGAAAATAGTTTGTGCAATATTCAGTTTTTCTTCTTTTTTTTAGCATGGATCTTTATTATCATATCAAGTGTTTCTGTTCAAGATTATGTGATAATCACTCTTGACATATGAGGATATTTGTTACTCTCTTATGTCCATTTTCTTCACGTGAAAACCTTCAAACATTTTAGTAGTGGACCCTTTTAAGATTATATATTGTGTGTCTCTTATTTTTGACTAATTGTTAAATTCAAGAATCTTTACCTGCAAGTTGTGAAAAAGGTGGAACTACCAATAGTTATTTTAAAGTTGGAACCGTTGCCGGCAAAAAACTAATAGTTGAGATTATTAAAATCCATTATTCCTTAATTTATTGACTCTCAGATTCAGTTATTTCACACTTAAAATATTTGACAACAATAATAAAACAAATCAAATGAAAACTTGTAAAAAAGTGTCGGATAGAATATGGTATTTTTATAAACACATTTGTAACTATATGATGAAGAGCTAATTGATGATGACAAACCACCATTTGCGTAAAATGCTTTGTGCAATTTTCTTAAAAATCCTTAAAAAAAAAAATCAAAACTTTGTAGGAAACCCAAGAGACAAACCACCGTTTACTGAATTTATATTAATTACTTACTCAAAAATTAATTGTAATATATTCAGTTCACTTATCAAAAGGACAGATCTTTACCATCATACCAAGAGTTTCTGTTAGTAATAATCTTAACAAGAAACCAGAAAGGAAGATATGTATATTGTTACTATATCTATTCAAGATTATATATATATATGTTATAACCACTTTAACATATCAGGATATTTGTTGCTCCCTTATGTCCGTTTTCTTCACGCAAAAGCTTCATAGATTTTTTAATGGTGGACCCTTTAAATATTATATATTCATCATCTGCTGTACACACTTTATCTTTTCTTTTGACCTTTCAGTATTTGTTAAAGTATTTAGAATTCAAGAACCTTTCACTGCAAGTTTTACACAGTCCTATAATAAACTGACCCCTTGCTGATTGAATTTTCTTAGTTTTTATGCAGGCTTATAGTTATTCTTAAGTGTTAACTTGTTAACCTGTTAACTATATCCAATGAGCCATCGTACGCGTTTTGTTCTTGCTATCGTATGGTTCCTCGTGTTGCTTTCGCGCAGCATGGAGTCGCATGGTTGGTTTTTCTCGAGTGGGACAGTCGAATCTAGTGAAAAACGATCTGAATATCGTGAAGTTGTTGATGATATTGTTGCTGCATTCTCCATGGAGTCAACAGACAGTAATAAGGGAATGGTGTTGGTAGAAAAGGCGAAGAGAAAGGCGGCTTTGTTGAATTCTTGTTGGCAAAACGCGTATCAGAATCTGTTTGCTGGATGCGCGGAGATTCTAGCGGGTGAGGAACAACGGTCGAGGTTGGCTTGGCATCTTAGTGATTGCTTTCAGAAGGATACTGGAAGGCCTCAGTTTCCTTACTGTGATGTGAAGTATCCAATGGTGAATTGTCTTAAAAAGTTGGATGAAGATGCTCATAGGGTTTATCTTGAGTTTTATCTTGAGACCAATGCCATATGTCATCAGTTACAGTAAGTCTTTATCATATTAAAGTTTCATTGGTTTTTTTTTTTAAATATTTGCAGAGTGAGTGGTATTGATCATTTATGCCTAGGCGACAAGCAAGCCATCTACGCCTTGGCTTCCAAGCGTTTGCCCGCTAAAGTTAGAATTATGACGTCTAGAGGTGACAAACGGGTCGTGTCCAGCTGGTTAGATAACATTAGGGCTGGCAAAACGGGCGGGTCAGGTCGGGTGGCATGCCGGGTCAAAATGGGTTCGGGTCAGAATGGTTGATTTAAAAAAAAGGTTATTTTGGTTCGGGTTGGAACGAGTTTGGGTCAGAATGGGTTATGGTCAAAACGGGTCGGAACGCTTTAGAAAAAGAAATATTTTATAAAATTATATTAGGAACTGAGTTATTTACAGAGAAAAATATAATTTTATAATTTAATATTTCTTTTTCTAAAACGACCCGACCCGACCCGTTTTGATCCAAACCCGTTTTTAAAATATTTGCAGAGTGGTATTGATCATTCATAAGTAAGAGATTTTTTTTTTAAACTGAATTATAATTTGACTTGTAGGAGTGATGCATTCAAGAGACAAACGGAAAGATTGGTGAATGAACTCAAAAGGTCAGCTGAATATGCAGAGGACAAGTTAGAAAACATAGAAGATCAAGCGAAACGCGTGTTGCATAGTTCAGACCATATTGCTGACTCGTTATCATCTATCGATGTCCAAACACAACAACTTGCCCAAACATCAAAGAACGTTGAAGAACGTGTTAGTGTTGTGTTAGAGCGTTCACAGTCGGTTTATGAGCAGTCGCTGAAAATAGCAGACTCACAAACGGAGCTGCAAAACGGACAAATAAATATGAATGTGAGGCTGGATGAAGGAATGACAATGCTCAATGAATCGACGAATAACTTGGGTGAAGAAATGAGTAAGTTAAAGAATGAAGCTGTTGAAATAGAGAAAGAAATCGGTAAAGTTGGAGACGCTATGTTTATGAAGATGGATACGTTACAAAATAAAGCTAATGATATTGAAAACGTAGCGGAAACTTCTTTAGACCGACAAAAACAACTTCTTGAAAGCCAGAGACAATTTCATGAGGTTCTTAGAGAAGTGACAACTTTTCAATCGCAAGCACTCGAAGAAAGCAGGTAACATGACAACGCGTTTTGACCTGTTACCTAACCCGACCCGCTTGTTTTGCATGGCTTACTTTTGGGGGTTCTAAACGGGTCGTATTCGGGGGTTGGTGGTTCAACCCGAACCTGAAAATCGGGTCATACATATGAACCCGAAACGACCTGGATATTCACGGGTTAACCCAAACACGACCCATTCAACCTGAATTTTTTTAATTATTTTTAATTTTTACGGTAAATTAATATATTAAAAATAAAATTTACTACAAAAAAACACAAATGTATATAATATAATTACATTTAAGTAATATAATCTTATGTCAGTTTCTTATTTTAAGTTATTCTATTATGGCAGAAAATACACACCCAATATAATCTATGACATAAAACATATTGTAAAAAATATAATATATTATAAATGGGTTGAACGGGTCAACCTGCCAACCCAATCGGGTTGACCCAAACCCGTCCCATTTAGCTAAACGGGTTCGCGGGTTCAACCTGAAACTGACCCAAACCCGTTTAAACTAAACCTAAACCCGCAAATTTCGTGTTAGGTCAATGTCGTGTTTTCGGTCCTGTCAGATTTCACACCCCTACTTAGTTTACACTAACGCGATACTAAAATTTGACTGCAGGGAAACTCTGCAACAGTTGATTTTGCTTGGTCATAGTCAACAACAGGAACTCATACAAAGGCAAGAACAACTTAAACAAGCTCACGATCTTCTAGTCGAGAATTCAAAAACAATATTGGCTGCGCAGGTTCGCCTTTTTTTAGTTGAACTATGTTCTATATTCATTAGTCTTGTGTTTTATTATTACTCTAAATATAAATCTTTTAATGTTTGACAGGAAACTTTTGAGTCAAAGCAAGCAAGCATGTTTCTAGCTATTGACAAGCTTTTCACTCTGCACAATGCGATCTTTCTAGAATCGCGAGTCGTTAAAGCTTTCCTTGTATACTCTATGTTAATCTTTGTTCTCTACATGTTTACAAGCACAAAGCAAACCTACAGTATGAGACCCAGGCTATATATATGTAAGTAAACACTATTAATTTTATCTTTTTTTTTTAGTTTGTTTGTTTTTTTATCTTGTTATAATAACCATTTGTCTTTGGCTGCAGGGTTATGTATGACATTCCTGATCGAATATATGGTGCTTCGATATGGAATTGACGTTGAACAACAATCATGGATCATCAACATTGTCAGGTTAACATTCGGGATTCTTGCGTCATGTCAACTTTTGTATGCCATTTACACATACAGGTAAAGATCAATTTAACTCCATACATCATATGTATTACAATTCACTAACTTTATATTTTAACTTGTTGCTTTTCGAATATATGCAGAGACTATGAGACATTGAACCATCATATGCTACAATCACTAATTCAGACAGTTAATGTAATGCAAGGAAATAAACAGATGTTATACAATGATGATGATAGTGATGTTGACTGGTCTTCATGGGTTGACTCGGATTTACCCGAAGATGAACCGGAAGATCATGACTATATGCTCTCTGAACAAGCCATGGTGACTTCAATTTCCACTTCAGGTTCTAGAGAATATAATTTTCGTCATCGTCGCCGATAGGTTTAGGATTATGTTAATGTTGAGGCAAGATACAAGTTAATCTTGAGATTATTCAGTTTCATATATATATTTGCATACACATAGACAGATATGATCAGTTATACTTGTATTTAGTTAACAATGACCCCCCCCCCCCCCCCCCCCCCCCCCACCAAAATTGTCACCTTGGCTTGTATTTTATCTAAAGGTTCTCCATTTGTGAAACTAGAAATGATTCTCTTAAAGTTCACCTAAATTTGCAGCAGCTTGAACCATAATACAACCCCTTAAAGTCATTTTAATTTGTTTTTAAGAGTAAATTGTCATTTTAGTCCCTGAGTTTTTGTCCAGATTGCCATTTTAGTCCGAGTTTTTGTCCAAATTGTCATTTTAGTCCAAATAGTTTTTTTTCTCCTCTGGGTCCCTGACTTTTCCTTTTTCTTGTCATTTTGATCACATTGCCTAACTTAGGAGCTGTTTGTTTTTTGTCAAAAACACTTCAGAACCTCTTATGTCTGTCCCACGCAAACTACGCGCAAACGTTTGAGTCTGCAGTGTGTTTGTTTTCTTGAAGTGCTTTCAATAAAAAAAGGTCTTCAAGACCTCTTCCTCAAGCAGAGGTATTTTTGGCATTAAATTATTATATGAGGTTTATAAATTATGTTGTAAACTGCCCCTGGATATCACTACACAATAGTTATGCCAAAAATACCCCTGGTTATAACCGGATTTTTGGACTGAGTAAGGCAGTGTGATCAAAATGGCAAGAAAATGGAAAAGTCAAGGACCCAGAGAAGAAAAAAAACTATTTGGACTAAAATGACAATTTGGACAAAAATTCAGTTAAAAATCACTTATAAATAAGAAATTTAAAAGTAACTTTAACTAAGTTAAAAAAAATAAGGAAAAAGCTCAAAAAAAAAATAAAAGAAAATTTAACCAAAAAACTCCTAAATGAATAAACTTTGCTATGAATTAATAACTATTAGTAATAATATTTATTTACCAATTCATCTAACCCAAATGAATAAACATTGTTTACAATGATAAATGAATATGTTGTAAACCGAGCTAGGCCCATCTTACTCAATCAAGCAGCCCAATAAAATGGTCCAACAAGTTGGATAGAACTTAGAACCTGTAGGAGCTGAGGAACCATTGATGTGTGATATAAGCAGGATAGACGAGAGTAGAGTGTAAAAAAACGATTTGGGCCCGGCAACCCATCAGAAACCTACCCAAACCCGACCTGGTAAAAAAACCGGTTTGGGTCCAATCCGACCCGGTGGTTTGATACAAGTTTGTTATTTTTGTGTTGAGAATTGGTTCCAACACGAATTGGTTTGAGCCCGCTTGAAAAACTGATAAAATGGTTTAAATGCTAAAACTGGTTTTGAACTCGATCCAAATCAGTTTGGGTGGGGTTGTAGTTTTCAACCCTAAAACTGGTTCTTAACCAGAACCAGTTTAGGCCAAACTGGTTTGAGACCAAACTAAAAAAAGGGGAGTTTAGGCCCAAACTTATTCGAATTACTTATCTAGTTGTGTAATATCATTCACAAGAGAATACAAACACATATTCATGCTTATCTCAAAGATGCAATGTTTTTATATAAATATTCAGTAGCCAAAATTTATCTTTTTAACTATTAAGAATTAGTATAAGATACTAACTAGGTTAGAACCCCGTGTATTACACGAGTTGAATAAATGTAATTTTATATATCAAATAATAAAAAGTTATATTTTTATGAACTTCGTATATTGTACGGGTTAAATAAATGTAATTTTATATATCAAATAATAAAAAAAGTTATATCTTTAAAAACCATGTGTGTTACACAGATTAAATAAATGTAATTTTGTATACTAAATATTAAAAACGTCGTATTTTTAAAAAACTCGTGTATAATCGGATTGAATAAATCTACCAAATAATAAAAAATTACATCCTTAAAAACTCCGTATATTACACGTGTTGAATAGATCTAAAAAGAGTTATATTTTTAAAAACCATGTGTATTACACAGATTAAACAAATGAAATTTTGTATATTAAATACTAAAAACGTCGTATCTTTAAAAAACCCGTGTATAGTCGGGTTGAAAAATCTACCAAATAATAAAAAAATTATATCCTTAAAAACCCTGTGTATTACACGTGTTGAATAAATCTAATTTTAGATAGCAAATGATAAAAAGTTATATCTTTAAAAACTTTGTGTATTACACGGGTTATATAGATGTAACTTTGTATAGTAAATAATAAAAAAAAATATTTTAAAAAACCCCGTATTTTACACGAGTTGAATAAATATAATTTTGTATACCAAATAATAATAAAAGTTATATTTTTAATAAATTAGGATAACATTTAATATTAATTTATTATTTATATATTTAATATAAGATAAGTAGGAAAAATAGGTATTTGTTTTAAAGATATATTAAATTAACAATTTAGATTTGAGGATAATATTTTATTAAAGTATGATAATATTTAATATTAATTTATTATTTATTTAGTTAATATTAATTTATTATTTGTTTAGTTAATATAAGATAAGTATAGATTTGAGGATACCTTCAATGAATGACACGTGTCCAAAAGTTGTTTCTTTTATTATAGTAGATAGATGATATTGCTTTTGTTTTTTAAAATAAAACAACAAAATAAAAGGTTAACTCATATCTTATTGAGGGGACTTTTAGGTGTTTAATAATCAATTAACACTTTTATTAAATTATTACTAGGTTAGAAACATATCTATTACAATTTAATTAGAAAATATTAAATAATTAGTAATAAATATTTTAGAATTATGAGAGGATATTTTAAGATAAGATACGACTAAAATTAACTTTTTTTTAAAATGATTAGAATATGAATGAACCTTGTAAAATTGTAATGTGTGCCGCAACTAATTACTTATTTATTAAGAATAAATATGTCAGATTAATAAAGTCTTTCTTAAAATAGTGAACTTGTGAATTCACACATTTATTTATTAGGCTGCACGATGTGGGCTTCGGCCTTAGATCGTCGAGGACCGGCGCCGCACCTCCGCCCATTCCCCCCTCACCCACCGGTGTCGTCCCACCCGTCCCCAGCCCGACGCTGAAGCCGCTCCACTACAAGACAAACCATACTCACACACACACACACACACACACATATATATATATATATATATATATATATAGAGAGAGGCCGGTTAACCCCATACAACTTATCCTACATTACGTACGCGATATTCTCAGCCATAGGATCTTCAATCCATCAAACTAATTTAAATCATTAAATTAATCATATTAATGTATTCAAATCTTATAAAAAAAGGTTAAAATCGTCACTATGATATCTTAATCTCTGTAACTGACGAAGATTGGAATCTTATATTCAAAAATCGTATTAAAAAATCCAACCATGAATAAAAAATCGAACCCTAAATCAAATACAACAACGTAAGATTCTTATTCACAAACCTCCTTCTCCATTCTGCGATTTCATATCTGCTGATTTTGGAACTTCTGAACTGTAACAACATCGATCGACCGTCTATCGAAGAAGATGATGCAGGATGAACATTATAATATGCGAAATACATATTGAACATGTGAAAACAATTGAACAACAAAAAGAAAGGTTATGTTTTGTTATAGTGTGCAAATTCTTGTTTTAGACACATGCGATTTTTAAAAAAAGGTGATATTGTTTGAGGTTTGTTATAGTGTGCGAATTCTTGTTTTAGACACATGCGATTTAAAAAAAAAGATGATATTGTTTGAGGTTTGTTATCGTGTGCGAATTCTTGTTTTAGACACATGCGATTTTAAGAGATGATCTTGTTTGTGGTTTCTTAAAGTGTGCGAATTCTTTTTCGAATCGCATGCAATTTAAAAAAAAATGTTGCCGATGATTTCATGTAACTTTGTCCACGTTGATTGAAAATGAACAAATAAGAAATTATGAATTGATAATTAAAATAAATATAAATTTACTATTTTATATAAAAAAATGAATTTAATACCGATGTGACTGTAATGTGACTTGTAATGATCAATTTTAACATAAATACTACTGAACTTACCACCCTACCTACATAATAAATTTACTATTTTAATAAAAAATACCCAGGGATAACAACCTTCTGTATTAAGACACCAAACACAAACACACACAAAACACGCACAAAAATGTCATCTGAAGATTCAGAACAAATAAAGAACATTGCAATAAAGGAACTATTGTCAACTCGCACTTTGACAGAAATAAGCACCGATGTCAACTCTTCTGATTTGATTCTTGATGTGCAGGGGAAGATTCTTGCAGAAACCAAGAAAAATGAAGGGATGTGGGAGAGACTACTTGAAGAACCACTATCAAGCTTCAGAGACGCAGCATTGGATCACATAAATGAACAGTCTCGAGCTGATGACTTAGCCTTCTCTTTCCTGAAAGATGCTCTAAACACAATGAAAGAGAAGATGGAGTTCAGCTCGGCTGAACGTGACAAAATCTTTGCTTCAAGTAACTAGGTTTATCTTTATCAATTTATAGTCTTTTGTTGTGTTAAAACAATACTTTTATGTTTATTATCTTGCACTCTGCTTATTTTGTATACATTTAAAACATCTGATGGTTAACTTTTATATATATATCGCATGTTAGTAACAATGGAATGTAAAATAAATCGCATGTCATAACATGGAAACACAATGAAAATCGCATGTACATTTTTTATAAACTCATGTATATGAAATCGCATGTTTACATACTAAATCGCATGTTTATATAATAAAAACTCATGTGTATTAAATCACATGTTTCTCGTATAAAATCGCATGTACAATTAAAAAATTTAATCTTCCTCATCTGAACCTCTTCCCAATCATCTTCTTCACTGCCATCATCATTCCCTCTACTGTAATCTTCAAACTCATCTTCCTCTTCATCGTCTTCGACCTCGTTGACTTTGTACCTGAGATTTTTTTCAATCTGGACTCCCTTCATCTTCTTTTGTTGTTTGCCTTTCAGTATCTCGCAAGTCCAAATATCATGACATTTTTCGTTGCATACACTACATGTCCTTGACCTTTTTCCTTTGCGGCTGATCATTTTTTCCTTCTTCGATTTAATTCTTTTATGTGAGCCACGACCTTTTTTTCCTATATCAGCTGGCACACGGACAGTAGGAGGTGCATTAGTTACTGGTTGTTGATAACCAATCAACTTTGAAACCTGGTCAAACTTTGGATCAAGCTACTTGGTTATACGACTCTGGTCAAATTTTTCTTTAATCTGCTTCATTTGATCCCTGACTAAAACAAGTTGATCAAGGTCGGAAATCAAATTGCTAACCAAATACTCCCCTGTGTATATGATTTCGAGAGCAATCTATTTAGCCTTGTATTGCTCATCCTTAGCATCCATCTTTACATCAAACGTGGCGTTTAATTGATTCGGAACCACATCCTTTGTCCATCTCCTCATAACATATTTGTTTGGTATTTCTTTAACACCAAACATCTTAAAAATAAAATAGATGTGTTTACATAGCAGCCCATACTGTTCAAAACGCAAACAGCTACATTGTGCAGTTACATCATCTTCAAGATTCTTGAAACACACCTACAGAAAACAAAATAAAAACAAAATAAAAAATTAATATCGCATGTGTACATGAACAATTTCGCATGTCTAAAAAATCATTTTCTTGAATTAATTTAAAATCGCATGCGTTCATCAAAATCGCATATTGTAAAATCATGTTCTGTATTAAATTTGCATGGGGGTTTTCAAAATCGCATGTTTTAATATATATGTTGTATTACCTCTAATAACCCATCTCGGTGAGCTTTAAAGTCTTTCAACGATATCCTTATCTGGTGACCCTCGATTTTGGTGTCCATTGGCAAACATTCGGTAATAGTTCCATATATCTCTGTTTGCTGAACGAAGAATATAAACCTAGTGTATATCTTAGCAGCATCTTTTTCCAAAGTAGTTTTGCTCCAATTATCAGGCTCAGTATATCTTGAAATATGATCATTCTTTCTGTGATTGAACCTTTTGACATCCATTGCACCGTTAAAATGATTCATAAACTCTACAAGAGTGAGTTGTGAATTAGCCACCTGGCAAAAAAATGGTTCTCACTCTCTGATCTCGAAGTTGTTCTCATAAGTCCAGACATTGGCTCGTGCCGGTAAAAAGCCGGAATCCACATGGATCTCATCACAAACATATCATCAATCCATTTATTTTGTGTAAGACCGTACTCAATCATTACCAACTTCCACTGTCTCTCAAATTCTTCTGGCTCAATGGAATCAGTCCATACAATATCTCACATCCTCCTTTTGAAGTCATCATTGTTGCACAACTCGTGCCCAACCTATACCGATAAATGGTTTTCATATCAGACTGTAACGAATCTATAGTATAAAAAAATGCTAACGAAAGACAATATAGCATAGTATACCTTATCTGCCACTTTTTTCATTATGTGCCACATGCACAATCTGTGTCTGCTGGTAGTAAAAACATCCTCGATGGCCTGTTTCATCGTAGGGTCTTGGTCGTCACTACAACCTTTGGTTGCCGTCGTAATGACTTTACGAATGAATTGAGAAGCCATTTATAAGAGTCACTGCTCTCCGATGCCAACAACCTAGCTCCAAGGGTTACATTTCGACAGTGGTTGTCAATCCCAGTGAACGGAACAAACACCATCTTGTACCTTAAATTCAATAAAATTAAAGATTTAGTAACATGGGAAGTACACATTGTAACATGCGAAATAGACAATAAAACATGCGATATATTCAACACCTAATCTTCAAGGGTATATTAACATGCGATATTGCAAGTTTACAAAATCATATAACATGCGAAAAATATTAAAAACCATTTATGTAAAACTTACTTGTTTGTCTTGAAAGTTGCATCGAACGATATCACATCCCCAAACTCCATAAAGTTACGCTTGCATAACCCATCGGCCCAGAACAAACCAGTTAACCGTTTGTCCTCATCAACAGAATATTCAATCGAAAAATCAACTAAATTTTGTTTTTTGTCGGTCAACCTATTGATCACCATGTCAGCGTCATATTCTCCTATATATCTGTTAATTCGAGTCTTAAAGTTTTTGTAATCATCGACCGTGGTGCCAACATTCTCAAAACCACCGTAACCTTTCCTCATTATATGAAAAGCTTTGACAGGGCCAATGTTTAGAGTGCCTAGTTCCCATATCATCTCCTCCTGGACATCTGACAATTACCTGTACACTGGCAGCATATGAATATCTTGTGGACATACAAACTTATGATTATGGCCATCAACGAATTTCTTGACTGTATATGATCTACCATCCACCGAGCAAATCATACGTTGAGCTTTGCACCCAGTTCTAATGGTCCCCCTGTTCCTTGATTTGAATAGATTTTTTAACTTCGAATAAGCATCGTCAATAAACAATGGCTTATGTCCCTCTTTAGAACAAACAAAATACTTAGTTTTGGTTATACCACCACTGTGTACTTCACCACCTTTCCTAGTTGAAAAACCAGCTAACTTAGCATATGTTTGGTAAAACATGTATGCTTGTTCGATAGAGGTAAATTACATTCCAACCACAGGTGTAGCTGATGGTTTAACCTCCGGAATATAAAGCCTTTCATCTACATAAATCAAAAATAAAAAAAGAAACACATCCGATTTATAGGACTCGTAACATGTGATATATTAAAAACTTCATAATTTCATCATAAGAACAGCAAAACGTGCGAATTGTTGGACTCATAACATGCGAAAATGACCATTTTGATAAATATGTTTTACACATGCGATTTATGATATCATAACATGCGAAATCAGCATTTAGAAATAAACATCACATGCGAATTCCCAAACCAAAAACATGCGAACTTATACAATTTGCTTTCATATCAATTATCCTCTAAATGAACATTCAAAACCTTCAAATCAGTTATAATAATGCAAAATCATTACTACGATTAAACAAAACACATCTACGAACAATTTAAAGATCTGAATTAACATAAATTACCATTCGAACACTCATTTACACCACTTGTATTTGCATTTGGATTTGGATTTGCAGATTCAGGATTTAAAACATCGTCAATCGTAACTGTCTGATACGCCGATAATTGAACCTGATCACCGACCGATCGAGCGTCTTCAAACTCAACATCTGTGTTTCGTCCGGTGCTGCTCTGTGGATCCATTGAACAAAACAATTGAATCAAACCCTGACGCATAACAACGAAAACTGCAATGTATTGTTTGAGAATAATGAAAAATTTGAAACTGATTTGAATCATAATTTATCGGGATATTAGTGTAACGAACTTCTCGCTGATTGAATGAATAGACTAATTTGCCCTCAGCTGATTGAATAAATTGTCTGATTTAACCTTATGAAAGAAAAATGAATCAGGACACATGTACGGCCAATGAAGTCGCGTATGTAATGTAGGATAAGGGCATTTGTATCCTACACTTCCTCTATATAGAGAAAGTGTACTGCACAATATCCCTTAACGTACGCTACGTACGCGATGTGAAATCGCATGTTATAAAATAGCATGGATGAAATCGCATGTGATAATTGATGAAATCGCATGTTGGTTTTTGTAACAATTTCGCATGTGATAGTTTTGATGAAATCGCATGTTGTTTTTTTTTTAAATTTCACGTGTGGTAATTTTGATGAAATCGCATGTTAAAAAACCAACATGCGAAATTCTAATAAATAATATAAAATCTAAAACTACATAAACATATCTATTACAGAACAAAATATGAAAATACTTTATGGTTTGGTATGGATCTGCAATTCTAATAAATATATTAAAGTTTAAATGAATAAAATATAAAGTGTTGAGTAATAAATGATTAGAAAAATAATTTGGGTGTTACACGAGTATTTTCGATTCTTGTTTGGTTACTCTGATTTTGGCAATGAGCCGGCCTATATAACATTAACTTAATCATAATTTATATTAATGGACTCTAATTTTACATTTCATTACTTTGTTCATTATATAGACATTTCTTTTGTTACATTTGTAACAACATATTTAGATTGTTTCACTCGAATAAGGTAACCAAATACCACAGCGAATTAATAACAAAGCTTTCTCTTTTTTCTTACGCTTTCTAACGTCCAGATTAGGTCATGATGATATGTTTGGGTCCAACTTATACCTAATCTTCATCTATCATAATCAAGTTATATACGTAAGTTTTAACGACCATAAATTTTTAGCGAATTTGTTACTAATCTCGTGGGCATGTCTCTTGTTTACTGTAACGAAAAAAAGTAATCATCCTTCTTAATGTCATTATGTTAAAATGATACATTGTCAAAACGTAAAATACGATAAACATCAAATCTATTATATATAATAAATGAAAGTTATTTGGGCCACGTGTCAGTAGATTAGGGCATCTTTTTTTCCATTTTCCCGCTCAAAACCTCCGTTCTCTTTACTCTCTCTCCTAAAAAACCCTACTTACTACTTCTCATTCTCCTGTACTCTTCTTCTCTTCTCCCTTCTTCTGATCCAATCTTCATCTCTCCCTAAAAAAACCCTAGATCGGCCTTCCTCTCCCACTATCTTCCATTCATCATCTTCGATTTATTATTTCTGTGTTGAAGGTACGGATCTTCTTCTTGACGAGTTCGTAACTCAAACCCTAAAATCCAACATCTTCCTCTGCTTTTTCTTAATTCGGTTCTATCATTGTTCTATCATTCATCTTTTTCCTGTTGATTTCGTTACATCTTGAAAGATCTACAAACAGGTAATCATATTTTCCTTATTTACATTGATTATACAATATTAATTTTGTCTAACTCTATCTCAATCCTCTTTTTCATGATTGACACTCTCGATCTTCCAATTCGTGTTTTTGTACAGCAAAAAAACATCAACAGGTGAAAAAAAAAAAATTGTTTGTTTTTCTTCAATATATGGTTAGATTGTGTGTTTATGGTTAGATTTTGTGTTTCTCAGAAAGATTTGTGAGTAAAAACGATGACGATTATTCATATGAGAGGTAAGTTATGGATCGATTTATTTTCGCATATGTTTTTTGTTTTTTTTTTTTGGGATTTGTGAAAAATTACATATTTTTATTTAAGGATTTAGCTATTCTTTGCATGACTTGTAAGTTGGATCCCTAATTGTTTATATGTTTCTTCTACAGTTGGAGTGTGTTTCAATCGATCTTAACGTGTAAGCTTCGTATCCATCTTTGATTATTTTGATCCACTGATATTATTCGAAACCCTAAGATTGACCATGTGTTTCAACAACTGGATTTTGTTTCCATCGATGTTCAGCAGCCGTGTATAATTTTTAAGATCTGATTTGTTCATACTTTAGTTCACATTGTATTCATTGTTATTGACACTAGAAGGTTGTAGGTTCTTTAGGTCAAACATGTTATATTGTTCATTGATCACTATTTGTTTAATTTTAATACTTAATTTGATCTGATTATTGATTCTAGAAATTGAGCTATTCTGAGCTAGAACGATCTAAATTTACTATGTTTCAGTTCACATTGTATGAACTGTTATCGACTACTAGAAGATTTTTAGGTTGTTTAGGTCAAATATGTTAATTGTTCATCGGTTGGTATTTGTTTGATACATGAAAGTATTAGAGTTTCAGCTTGATCTTACAAGTCGAAGTCTATATATGTTTTCGAGTTCAGAGGCTTAGCAAACATTGTTTATGTTATGAATGTATATTTTGTTCATATATTTCAAGCCACATTATATACTCTGTTCACCAATCACTATTTGCCTGACACGTTAAAGTATTAAAGTTTTAGATTGATCTTACAAGTCAAAGTTCATATATGTTTTCAAGTTTCGAGGCTTAACAAACATTGTTTCTATTATGAAGGTTTATTGTAAATTACATATTTCAGTCTGCATTATATATAAACCGTTCATTAATCAAGGTGGTTAATGATTGATCTCCATTGACTAAAGTTTGATAACACATGAAGCTTTGCATTTTCAGCTTCCATGTTGAGTAGTTATTACTGACAACCTTGGAGGTTTGTTGATACTTCCAGTTTTCTAATCATAGTTTGGAACCGCACCCATTTTCTTACTTTGATGCTTAGAAACAGAGAAAAATACTTCACAGAAATAGTAGGATTGATCTAAGATGGTGAAATCAGTAGATCTAGAGCCCAATACTCTGTTAAGACTCTATACTTCTAGGCCAAACATGTATTGGATGCGAAAATAACGTGGATATTTTATACAAATATAGTACATATAACCTGTATCTGGCCGCTGGTAGCTTTGGTTTGAAATTCGATGCATCGATCAAACTTTTGTATGTTTCCACGTTCAGTGGCTTATACGAGATTGTTTGTCAAACAGGTATACAGTCAACTACAGGGAAGCATACGACATCATTGCCTGCAGTGGCATACTCTTCAACCATGAATCACCTTGAAGAGGTGAAAACTTTGTGACCAGGAAGATCACGTGGGCAGTAGGCCGGATTAAGATCAGAGCAAGCTGCTTTTAGGGAATTTGCAGGCTTCAAGAGACTGGGGATTTACAGGGGACTAAGTAGAGGCAATGTGGTTGATGCTACAGCAAGAATAGCTAGACGACTGCGTGGTGGCAATTGAGGAATCACACATAGTTGAAGAGTTTCTTGAAAAGGCATTTAGGTACGTGGGTTTGAACTGGAAAGATCATGTGGAGATTGATAAGAAGTATTTTAGGCGTGCGAAAGCGACCGGGAACCTTTGTTGCAGGCTGCTGCATTTCCTTTTCTTCAGGCTGTGTTCCCTAAAAAAGAAATATATTATCAAGTATGTATTAAGTCACTTTATTTTATGAATGTTCTTCCTCTCTTCAATATATCCTTTTGCTAATATTAACTTCTACACTTAGGTTAAGGATACCATGCGGCTTCTAGGGGTGGTAAAATCAACTTCTACTCTGTTATCGAGGCTGGGAATTGGTGGAAGTACATCAGGGTGGATCATTGAAGAGTTTACAGCCCAGATGCATGCTGTTTCTAAGATTGCACTTCATCGGCGTTCTAACTTGGCTACCTTCCTTGAAACGCATGGCATAGTTTTGAGTTTCATTTTAGTTTTTTATTTTGTTCTTCAAATCACCTGCTGATGTTTCTTTACTTTGTGTTTGCCATTTTCATTTTTTGTAGGTTCAAAGGTGGTTGATGGGCTTATGCAGGTTTTATGGGGAATTTTGGACATAGAGCAGCCTGAAACACAGACCATGAACAACATTGTTATAGCATCTGTAGATCTTGTCTACTCTTATGCTGAGTGTTTGGTTTCACATGAAAAGGATGCAAGAGTTGATACTGTCGCGCCAGCGGTTTCTCTTTTCAAAAAACTTCTGTTACCTCAAAATGAGGTTGTCCAGACTTCTAGCAGGTGGTTAATTAATAATTATCTGACTTTATAACATCAATCTATATCTTATATATTAAATATGTAATTTAAATGCTTTTCACTGCAACTTGGCAATATCTTCAAGGTTACTTCAGGTCCCATTTCCAAAGCAAACCATGTTAGGTACAGATGACTCGGTGGAGAGTTCAACCTCTGCTCCTGCACGTGCTGATGTGGCAAGTTCAACAGGCGGAAATACTCGGATTATGGTTGAGGAAGACTCCATCACTTCATCTGTTCAATACTGTTGTGATGGTTGTTCCACTGTCCCTATACTCAGGAGGAGATGGCATTGTACAGTCTTGTAACACCCCAAAACCCGAATGTTTATATTCGGTAAATGTTCTGATATGGTACATCGTGAAATAAACAACTATGCTATTTAACCTAGTTAGGAATGTGGTAAAAAGCAATTAAAGGATGATAGTTGTGCCAAGATTATTTAGTGGCAAACTTGAGGGACTAAAGTGGGGCAAAATAAAATTGGAATTTAATATATGAAAAACACACACAAACACACAAATCGTGTGTGTTCTAGAATGAGCAGGAGCTCCATGAGCTCAAGAAACCCTAAGCATGAAGAATCATCAAATTGAAGGGTGAATCGAGGTCTAAATTCATGAATAAACACGGATTAATGATCACCTACACGAGGGGATCATAAGGTATGTCTTAAAAGTTAGATTGGTGATCTTTCACGAAGCGGGTTATGATGTAAATTGCGAATTTGTATGAAATTGAGAACGGGTGTGTGTTAGAATCATCATATAGAACATGGATTATGCATGGTTTAGGTTAATTTGATGTTTAATGGTGAAACCCGTTTGTTATGGTGAAGATGATGACATGGGTAAATCATCTATGTCTAAATTCTTGCTTAATATTGATGTATTTTGATATGTGTGGTAGAGGAATTGAAAGAAATGTGATACTAGTATGTTTGATGTTATGCATGAATGATCCATGTTGATTAGAAGGATAATTTGATGAATTATGTATGAGATTAGAAGAATATGCATGAATTGGTTGTACACTATGCTTAGAAAGTGGTATGCACACCAAGTGTTTGATGAAATGTCTAAGTGAAGTTAAGATGTGAGATTGTATGAAATGGCTTGATATATATGAATAAGATGAGGTAATGATGTAATTAGTAGTATACTAACTTGAAGAATGTGCTTTAGATGGAACTCATACAAGAATTCGGGTTGAATGTGTGTCTTGGTCAAGACTATGCATTAAGGACTTGTACGTTGTGTTTAATATAACTAGGTGATCATGTGATTGTAAGAACATTTGCATCGTGAGTAAGAAATGTATATAGTGTCTTTGATATAGCATAAATGATGTTACGGATATAGGTGAATAAGTCGGAAGTACATATGATAAACTGTTGACTTCTGAAAGTCAACTACGCATAGGAAGCATAATTTGACTTGTTGTTGTAAAGGTAGGATATTAGAAAGTCGTATAGTACATGTTACATCTATACACGTTATATGAAATGACATGGTAAATTGTATGAGTTTGAAAGGATGTGAAATTGGGTATATGTCTTATGCTTGTTATAATTGACTAATGAAAGTCAAATGTGAAATATGCAATTGATATGATCTTTAACATGTACAACTGTGTATGCTAACGGGAATGTGAATTGGTGGCATGAAAGTAGAGGAATCATATCAAGATGGACTCAAGCATGAAAGGCTAACGGGTCAAGAGGAGGCAAGGAAGTGGATACGGACACGGATGCACAAGGTAAGTGATTTCCGAAATCACTTCTTAGTTTATTTAAGCAAAGTTGTGTACTATTTATTTATGCATGATAATTGAAGTCTAATAAGGTTTGATTATATATAAGTGAGGATTTTCGTTAAGTAGACCATACGGGTCAAAATAATGATTTATTGTAATACGGAATGGTTGCATAAGTAATGACGACGGTATGATAACCGGGTAATGGATAAAATTGTACGTAAGCATGCTAACCGAGTAACGGTGATGCGGGTTAATGGGCAAGAGGTTCGGTAGGAAATTTCGAGTAAATGAATAAACAATTTCATAGATGGAAATTGTACTATCTAATGTTCATTTACGTAATAATGAATGAGTTTAAAGCATACGGGGTATCGGGTGCGTAAACCACAAGTACGAAACTCCGGATAACGTAAAAGTATTATGGTTTTAAGGTTCATGTAAGTTTTGGGCTAAAAGGAATGAGATGTTTGATGAAAACATGAACGGGTCGAATAAGTGAAAGCGGGTATATAAAGCCGAGAGCTTTAAGTGAATATTTTCCTTAAACCGGATGTTGGATTTCAAGTTCATATGATAGAATGTGAATTTACAAGCATGCAGGAAGAAACGGGAGGTTAAATGGGTAAACGGTTCAAAAGTTATGCGTGTTTTAGTGCGTACGGACGACGAAATGGAACTGCAGAAAAATGCAAAATCTAGAGGGCGTCACCGACGGGTATGGGGGCGTCGCCGACGGGCTCTGGAAAGTCAGTTTTTGGCTGACGGGTTATTTGACTGTCTACGGAAGTTTTGGGCTACGGGCATTTGCAAGGGCCGTCGCCGACGGCCTCCCCATGTTCAAATACCTGAAATTTGCTATCTAAGTTGATTTGGGTATAGTAGGCTTCGGTTTGTTATCCGTGGACCACGACGGGCCTCCCAAACATGATTTTGATCATTCCTTTGACGTTTTATGGGCTATAAATCTATGTCTAAGTACCATGTAATTAATGTATGGATATATAAGAGGTATGTAAGATCTTGAACGTGTACGTATAAGTGTATGTACATATGTAGACGTATATCTAAGTATATATAAAGGTACGTATGAGTGTATGCAAGTAAGTAGAGACGTAGTAATGTATGTACGTATGTAGATATGCATTTATGTATATGTGAAGATACGTATGTGTATATGTACGTATGTAGAGACGTAGTAATGTATGTACGTATGTAGATATGCATTTATGTATATGTGAAGATACGTATGTGTATATATACGTATGTAGAGGCGTAGTAATGTATGTGCATATGTAGATGTGTGTTTGGTATATATGAAGGTACGTATGAGTGTATGCATGTTTGTAGAGATATAGGAAGGCATGTACGTATGCAGATGTGTATGTATGCATGTAAGAATGTATGTACGCGTGATTTAGATACGTTGAGTAATACGTTATTAATAGGGTGCCTTGAGAATGAAAGGTAATGCAGGTACATTATTGAAGCCTCACCAGGACATGGATATGCAGATGAAATGCTTAAAGTTAGAAAGATAACGAAATGGGAAGTGTACGAGATTGAATCTTGTTTATGTATTGTATACTAATGTTATGAATGTATGTGGTGAGTGCAAGTTGTACGAATCATAGGCGGTTATCACGAGGAATAGAGATCGAAGATCGGATCACAAAGTAGATTGTACGGGGATAATTGAGTATGTACTTTAGTAAACATGACTTATACCTTATTTTTGTAAAAGATTCATATTAAAACGAACTTTCAAGTAAGTCAAGACGTTTGTAATGAAAGAAATTTTACGGCATGAATTTCCGCTGCGACTTTTTGTTAAATACGTATTAGGGCCTTACAAGTCTGCCCTGATTTTGATTTATGTGAAGCCTGCTATGAAATGCTCGATGCTGACCGGCTTCCTCCGCTTCACTCGCGAGAGCATCCTATGTCAGCAATTCCAATTGAAGTCGAAACATATAGTGGAGAGGGCAATGAAATGCAGTTCTCTACTGATGATTTAACTGATCCGATGTTGCTGCCAGTTGCATCTTATGCTGGCATGCAGACTTCTACTGCAATTCATGTATTGGAAACTCCAAAACTTACCATTAAAATTGTGATGGAACAAAGAATATGTTTGAATTTTCAACTATGTCTTGATCTTGAAGATTTTTGACATGGAATTACAAGATTTTTGAATGTTACTCTTATAGTTTTCGAGCTGGATAAGACGTCTTTCTGGGCCGATCCAAGGTATGGCAAATTGTGTCATTATTTGGTGCAATCTAAAGTTGATTTAAATTGATTGTGACTTCAGTATTAAATGACAGTGAGTTTGAACACAATTTTGATGTTAATCATTTCATTACGTCTTTGATAGATGAAGTCCGTATACTCAAAACAACTTCCTCCTCGGCTTCAAAAGAGAGCAGATTTAAGAATTGTGCATACTATGCCTCCCATTAGTTGGTCTGATATTTCTTATTATCATAATCAGGTACAAACTTTATTTGCCTTGAATCTAGATAGGAAATATATCTTATGATATTATGGCTTTATTATGTTTAATATCTATTATTTGTTAGACAACCAAACAAACCCTCATGCTTAAGGTTTTGTTCTCAACATATGCAGATTCTCTCTTTAATTAAAAAGTACCAAATCATGCATTTGAATTGAACCGCTACTTTCGGTTCGGTACAGTACTGGTATTCTACTTTCAAATATCTATACTGTACCTTACGGAGAATTTTCGGTACCGGTATCCATATTTCACAATTTTTTATACCGGCGTTCTCTAAACTGAGGTAATACTCAACTACTCTTTAGTTGTGTGTTAGTTGCAAACCTTGGTAATTTTGACCTATATATAACTAGATTTTAAGCATCAACAAGAGTACTATGTTTACATCTGGATGCCAAGTTAATTAGGCTATTGTACTTCTAAATATATCGAGGGTAAAAGGATCTAAATTGTTGATGGTGGTAGAGGTCGAAGATCAATAGCTCATAGATTGAGCTTTGTGGAGATGGTCATGCCTTATGGCGATCCAAATGATCCACATTACCGAAATAATGCATTTGATGCTGGTGAAGATGGCATTGGAAAAAATGCTCATTCCCTAAAGAAGGTTTGTGCTTAAACTAAGATGCCTTATATCATGTGGACTATTGTGGTTCACCTCATATTGCTATTAGAAACTTCCAGACAATATGTAAACTTTTGTGGTTCTTTGTTTTATCTCCACAGGGATGTGATTGCTTAGGATATATCAAGTACTTTGATGCACATTTTACAAACTTCATTGGAGGTGTTGAAACAATTGAAAATTGCATATGTATGCATGAAGAGGACCACAGAATCCTTTCACAAACACTTAATCTGTAGCAGTTGTTTCTCATCAAAGCGATTATTCAAAACCCTAAATCGTTAACAATCGAAGTGGATCCAGGTATGTTTAGTCTTATTTACATAATTTTTTGCTGCTTTAAATCTTACATTACTATTATTCTACCTACCTTTGTTACTATATAAAGCTTCTAAAAAAATAAATCCCTATTCCTTTCATTCAACACCTCCTCCTCCTACGCCTCTATCACAAACCCTACTAGCAAAAATCCAACACCTCCATCACAAATCAGTTTTCTTCGTTGCGATTCCTACACTTCCATCACAAATCAGTTTTCTTCATTGCGATTAGTGAAGGCTAGGGTTCCGACAAGTTGATCCTGAGCAAGTCCAGTTTTAATGGTAAGTTTTGGAGTTATATTTTGCTTATTGTGTTTCATTTTAATAAAAACGTTCTTCGAATAATATACAAGACTGCTGATTTTTTTAAAGGTGAATGTTGTTGATTAATTAACACTCATTAATCTATCTGAACAAAATTGTCTTTGATTTTAGAAATTGTTGTCGGTTTGTTTATAGTAATCGAAGATTGTTTTGAGTGTAGATATTGTTTGATCATTGGATGAACTAGCATTTTGAGTTATTCGTCTCTTTAGAACCGTCTTATTTATTTATTTATTTATTGTAAGAACCAAGTTACTCTGCTGTCGTAACTTCCTATTCATTGGCCCACTGCAGGTTGTTAGGTGTTGTTCATCTCAGTTCGATATCTACAGAGCTGGTGCAAGTTGCAAGATCAGGTAATTGGAAATTTGATTGAAAAAACCCTTATATTTTACAAAATATGGTATGAAGTTGCATATCTATTTTATTTATATTGTGGTTTTTACTTTATAGAGTAAAGTCCTTTTTGAGTCCCTGTGGTTTGTGTATTTTAACTATTTGAATCCAAAAACCAAACTTGTCTTGATTTGAGTCCCTGTGGTTTGTATTTTTAACCCTTTGAATCCAAAATGAAACATCATCCAACCCTTTGAGTCCCTGTGGTTTGTATTTTTAACCCTTTGAATCCAACCCTTTTAGTCCATGATTTGGATGAGGTTTGCATTTTGGATTCAAATGGTTAAAAATACAAACCACAGGGACTCAAATCAAGACAAGTTTGGTTTTTGGATTCAAATAGTTAAAATGCACAAACCATAGGGACTCAAAAAGGACTTTACTCTACTTTATATTATAGGTGGGAAATTTGATTTAATTCCAGCCGTTGGTTTCAAGTGAGTTATTGATTAATGTTTTTTTGCAAGTGTTCTTATGGTTTGTATATTTATCATCTTCAATCCAAGTTTATTGAACATGTTTTAATCCAGTCATTTGTAGATTGGTTGGAAATGTTTGGCAGCTCTCAAAATCAAAATGACCGGAATGACCTTCCAACACATGACTCTTGGTAGGGATTTTTTTGGACATATTGTCATGCGTGCCAGTTCTATGATTGATGTTTAATTTGTTTTTTTAAATTTACTTGGTTAAATATGCGTGTGCAGGGGAGAGGACATTTGGTGTTTTGACGAAGATTAATCTTATGGATAAGGGGACTGATGCAGTTTATGTAAGCTAGGTTTGAGTTTTAGTTTTGTCATAATAAAGCTTAACAACTGGAATCTTCAATGCAGCCATGGTGTTCTCAACCATTCACACACTCAGAGCCTCATTTAATGTGCATGTTTCTTAACCGGTGAGGTGCAAATGCTTGTCTTAGATGCCGTGATGATGTACATTGTGAAGGCGATGCTTTGTAATGTTTATTGTTTTTATAAATGATATAGGTTGCAAAAGAGGGTGATGAGAAATGGAAGCCTATGACTGATGAAGCCACTCTAATAAGGGTTCATGTTGTTCAAAACTTCAAATCCAATTGAGGCAATCCATGAATCATTATAAGCTGGGCTGAAACTTGCTCGATAAGAGGTTTACTTTCTCTGGGTGCTTAATAATAACTTATGTGGGCTTGGAAAGGGTCTCGGAATTCATTAGCTTTCAACTTACTCCAATTGATGTTGTTGACACTTTCAGGAGGCGGTGAAGCTAAAACCAACATTTGCTGATGCGTATTTGAATTTGGGGAATGTGTACAAGGTGAAGTTTCCATGGCATCCCTTTTAACATTTCTGGTTCTGATAACTTCTGATGAAGATGTTTGCTAAATTAAGTGTCATATTGCACTTCACAGGCTTTGGGAATGGCTGCTGAAGCTATCGTCTATTATCAGTGAGCTCTTCAATCCAAACCAGATTATGCTATGGCTTATGGTAAGCACAAGTTCTATTTTATACAACTATACCTACATTTTGTATACACTAAATATTTATTTATCTTCATTTATATTTTCACATCAAATCAGGGAATCTAGCTAGCATATATTACGAGCAAGGTAACTTGGACATAGCAACAGTTAATTTCAATGGCGAGACATATGAGAGCCCTAACTACTGCACGATGGTGAGACAGGCGGAGCATTCGGCGGCAGAGGCGGCACTGAATGCGCTCGCGAGCCGTGGTCCGTCGAATTCGTTATCGGCAAGGATTTTGGTGAGGTTTTGTGGTTTCTAGGGTTTGTAACTTTGTATGGTTTGATTTGTGGAGTCACTTATGGTTTTGAATGTTTGATTTGTTGATTAGTGGTTTTTAAAAAAAGATGATAGTTTGATTAAGGTAATATGTGATTAATTTTTTAAATAGTTAAATTTAGTTGATGTTTTAATTTAGGAAATGTATATGAAGTTAACAGTTGATAGTTTATAGCTGATAGTTGATACAAATATATAGAATTTAGATGTAGATTCTCATGGAAATTAGTAGTTCAAGTATCATCAGGTTTAGGATTTGAATTTGGAGATCTTAGATATTTCTTTACGATTTGAATTAATGATTTTTATATGATTTTTTTGCATATAATCAACGCTGATTCTTTGCCGTTCTATTTCCATGAGACAATCAGGTTAGCATTCTTTTGATTTTATCCTATTTGTCACTGTTGTGACCGACTCTCTTTTGGTATCAATACTGAGTCTAAATCATGTCTTATATGTTGTATCATTTGGGTATTAGGGTGGCCATTAACGGGCAAAGTTGTAATAAGGAGAAAAAAAGTTTATGGGACTCAAAATGTTAGTACCACAAAATAACATCAATGGTATATTTTATGTGTTTGTTGATTGTTAATGTTAGAGCATGGAATCTAATGAAGTTTCTTTTACTTTTGTAGTAAAGGACCAAACTGTTGATTTGTTTGGGCAGGCCGCAAAAGGGTCTTTTTTGAAACATTACTACAAGGATTGCAAGGTCATTGTCACCTTTACAAGTGCGGTTTGGAATCAGATTGAAGCTGGTAGCGTGGTTGCCGTTAACTTGGGTTGGAATTTTGAGTAACATACAAGTTCATATAAGTTCTAAAAGAGTTAGTAGTGTTGTATTTGCTTTATTCAAGTTAATGTGTGAAAACATTAAACATTTAAACAATTAACCTTCGATGACATTTACAAACGCCTATAGGTGTAATGATGCATCGAGCGTGAATCAATTTCTAGCACCTAAATCATTAGCTTATGAGTGGTCTTTGATGTAACATTTTTTTCTTGTAAAAAACAAAGGGAGTACAAAAGATCTAAAGAAGTGTTATTTGGCAAAAGTTGTTGCTGATCTATTAGCCTAACTATACATATCTAAATTAAAGACTTCCCAAGTGTAGTGGTGGTATTTCATATGCCTAAAAAAGAGTTACTTTGCCTGTGATTTGATTCATAATAAAAACTAAAGCTTACTACAAGTGGGATGATCTTCCAAACAATAATTTAATATGTCAAACGTTTTGTACGATTTTAAGTATGTTAATCATAAACAATATTTAATATAAGTAACTTGCTCGAGTCCGGAAAGCTCCCTGGTGATAACCTAGGTAATTTATAAACACGAATCATAAGCATTCAATAAGGTTATAACTTTTATTACACGTTCACAACCCGTGATTAAGTTTATAACTCTTCTATATCCAAGACATTTAATATGTCATACTTTTTGTTTGATTTTAATTATGTATTAAATAGTTTTTAATAAAAGTAGTTTTCTCGAGCCCGGGAAGCAATCCCGGGTGATAACCTAGTATACTATAAAGAAAAAAGCACAAACAGTCTAATCTTTCACTCTCATATGTGTTGAAAGCCAACAAATTATCAACCAGATCAACGCTATCTCCACTAAAAAAAAATTAAAACAAAACAATGGTTTTAGTCTCTAAAAGATGAAAGGCTTCAATTCAAAATTAGTATATAGCGTAACTTATATTACTACAAATCATATAACATGCTCTAATCACAAGAAAACTCTTTAATTAATGGTGGAGCATAAAAACTATCTTGGTGTACGTCTACTTGTTTTATCAACAAAGTTCGATGTTATAGTACATTTGACGTTTATCGTATTTTAAAGAGGTAGCGGCGCAGCTTGTTGTCTGTTTACCTTCTATTTCGATGTAATTTCTGATCAACTTTAATATATAAAGTTCAATCAAATTGTGGAATCAAATTTCGATCAAAATTCTATATAGAAAGTGTGATTGTTGAAACAGATTTTCGATATACCTACGGTTCTAGGACAATGGACATAATGTGTATGAACGTATGAAAGTATAGTTGTTCAATTTCTTCAAATATTTGTATATGTTATAGACTTATGGTATGTATATGATCTTAGTATTTTGTATACATTATATATTTTATAGAACGTGTTAATTCTTAGGATTTGATCAAAAGATTCTTAGTGTACTATATATGTAGTAAGAATAATAAAGGGTCATGCTAATCACACACGGCCAAAATTATTTTCACATCCCAAAGCACCGCGCTATGGCCAAAGTGCGGCGCTATGCTCGACAAAAGGTGTTTCGATTGACGTTTGAGACATTCCCTACTGTTTGACAGACATAAAGTTGATTATGATGTTTTGTCGTTAACCCTAAGCGCCGCGCTTTGGCCATAGCGCGGCGCTTCGACCCAAATTTTCACTTTTAAAAGCAAGCTACTGATTGAGGTTGGCCAAGCAAGCATACGTTCTTCTTCTTCTTCTTCTTCTTCTTCAGAAAAGCATCGTTCGAGACAAGGTCGCACTCAATACGTTGTTTACAAACATACGTGGGTATTCGAGTGTTTTGTTGTTTGTTGTTTACAAAAGACGATGTCGTGGTTAAACAACTATATTTTCGGTCAATATTCTGACGAGACAGTTGTTCCTGATTCTTACGAGGGGACCGCTATTTCTGACTCGTATGAGAAACCAGTCTCGTCCAACTTGAGGGAGGCAGAGGTTGTATCTGGCATTCGTTATCGTGATAACACGGTGACACTGGATTTGAATACCCCTGTGGAGGACCCTTACGCACAACAAGGTTATTCGAATTTCGGTTACGGTGGCGAGTACAACTTTGTACAGCAGGAGTGTGGTGCAAACAACAGTTACGGTTGTCAACAGAGCTTACAAGGTTATTCGAATTTCGGTTACGGTGGCGAGCACAACTTTGAACATCAAGTATATTCGGACCTCGGTGACGATGGTGAGCCGGGGGATGTGTCTGTTGACGAGGAAGGCTGTTACCCGGTTACGTTTTCGTTTGATACAACGCAGACCTTTTCGTCACGTAAAGAGTTGGTGCGTTGGGTACAAGACACGGCAAAAGACAACGGTTACCTCATTGTGACTAAGAGGTCGAATAAAAGAGGAGAGAATTACAAGATTTGGTTTCAATGTACTTTTGGTGGGGAGCATAAGAGTATAGCTACACAGAGGAAAACGGGTAGCAAGAAAATAGGCTGCCCGTTCGAGATGATCGGGTTTTCGGAATCATCCGGAAGTGTTTGGAGGATCGAGGTGACGAAGGCGAAGCATAACCACACTCCTATTGAAAACTTAGAGGGTCACGCGTATGCGAGAAGGCTTTCTTCGGAGGATACAAAACTGGTTAAGGAGCTGGCAGAGCAAGACATTCCCAACCAAAGTATCTGGCGAACGCTGACAAAAAACAATCCGGCTAGAAAGCTTATTCCGAAAGATATACACAACGCTGTTCAGAAGATCAACGCCGAAAAAAATGTCGGTAAGTCTCCGATGCAAAAACTTGAAAGCATTCTTCTCGAAAAAAATTACACTTATTACATGCGCACGAATGAGATATCAAACGAAGTTGAAGATGTCTTCTTTGTTCACGAAAGATCATTCAATATGTGGTGTGCCTTCCCGCATGTGCTAATGATTGACGCCACCTACAAAACGAACATGTACAACCTGCCATTTGTTCAGGTCGTAGGCATGACGTCGACAAACAAATCGTTTACGGCTGCTTGTGCGGTAATTTCCGCTGAGAAGTCAGAGAACTACCTATGGGTGTTGCAGAGGATCAAGTCTATGCTGGTAGGATGTATGGAACCGCGCGTGATTTTAATAATAATCACGTTTGTGTTTGTTCAATATATGCGTTACATCACGTTAAAAACCGAATGTCACCGACACGACTCAATCAGATTCAATACGCACTTGTACGACCCAAAATGACCATATACATCATAATACTACAATTAATGAAAAAATACATCATGTTCATGTGCGGTAGGCGGTTGATACACATAACACCTCTTACAGGAGTACTTGTGCTTTCAAGCCCAAATGATACGATATAACGGAATAAGACATCATACGTAACCGATTTGACCCGGAACTTGCAGTATACTCCATATATAATAAAAAATGATGTATAATGGAAAAAAACGTAAAATTTAGACTATTATCGACGCGTTTGTGAATTAAAAACAATTTTAAAAAATTTAAAAAAGGCCCAAAGCGCCCCGCTATGGCCATAGCGGGGCGCTTCGATCCCTCGCTTAAACCAAAGCGGAGCAGCTTCTCCCCAATTTCAAACCCCACACACAAACACACACACAAGGTGCGATTTACACACACTCGAGCCGGATCATCAACGTTTTCAAGCTTTCAACCGCTGAAAGGTACGATCGAACTTCATTTCTTGTTTTGGTTCAAGTTATGTGTTTCAGTTTGTTTGATTTTTATTTGATTTGGGCGTGTGGATCGATCTGGGGGCTGTTCTTCATCGCGAAGAACCAAAGCGCCGCGCCGAGCCCAAAGCGCGGCGCTTTGGTTCATGTTTTTTTTTTTTTAATATTATTTGTTTAATATTATTTGTTTAATATTTAAATTTTATAAATAAAATTATTTGTTTATTATTTTATATTTAATATTATTTGTTTATTATTTAAATTGTTTAAATAATATTATTTTTTTATTATTTAAATTTTATAAATAAAATTATTTGTTTATTATTTTATATTTAATATTATCTTGTCAACGTGCAGGGATGGATTCCTCCGATGACGAGATTGAGCATATGGAGGCTGAGGGAGATGAGGGAGAGCAGGGAGAGCCGGCATGTCCGTACCTGCAGTTTCCGCCGGGGTCACGGGCGAGGGGGAGATGCGCGAGGTTGCGCGCCATCCCCATTGGGGAGCATGTAGGGATAGACTGGGGCCTGCTGGAGACCGTGGGAGAGGCCGCGCGGGCGCGTGAGATAGTTGGACTAGATACTCCTTGGTCGCGCCTATTTGAGTTAGTGATGGAGGACTCGTACCCTGAGCTTACGTGGGAGTTTCTTTCCACGTTTACATACGCGCCGCATTCGGCGGATTACGTGGAGGACCCGGATTTTCCAGTCCACGAGGTTAAATTCCGTCTCGCCGGTCAGGAGTATCAGATGAGTGTGCGGCAGTTTGCTGTCCATACAGGTTTGTTTAAATAATATTATTTATTATTTTATATTTAATATAATTTGTTTATTTAATGTTATTTGTTTATTTAATATTATTTGTTTATTATTATTATTTGTTTATTTAATGTTATTTGTTTATTTAATATTATTTGTTTATTATTATTATTTGTTTATTTAATATTATTTGTTTATACAGGTTTGTACACAAAGCCCGAGCTTGATACTGATTTATATACGCAGGCGGTTACGACGATGGACAGGCAGACGCTTATCAGTTTCTGGAGGGCCATTTCCAGGGTTCCCTTTGGGAAATCCTGGCAAAAGGCCACCACCATTAAAGACCCCTTGTACCGATACCTGCACCATATTATCGCGGCAACTATCGTGCCGCGGGGTTCCAGCAGGGAGAAGGTCAACCTCAATGACCTTTTCTTTCTATACTGCCTACTGCGCCGCCAGCCCTGCGATCTAGCAGCCTGCCTGGCAGATTACTTTGCCACAGCATACCACCGGCAGCTCCGCGGGTTCGTGCACACTGGCTCATTCATCACCGCCATTGCACGCTCGCTAGGGCTCGTGCCCGAGCATGATACGGAGCTGTCCGATCCGGTCCCGTCTACCAGGTTGGGCCGCGCGTCAGTATCTGCCATGCAGATTACCCGTACCTTTGATGTTGGTCTGAGGTTTCGGGGACGTGACGGGCTGATTTGGCATCCGGAGGTGATGCCGGAGGTCATCCCGGTTGTTATTGAGGTGAGGGCTGGAGTGTTAGCCCCTCCTGATGTTCAGGCGGCCGCTCGGCAGGCTCAGCTACAGGCTCTGGGACTCGATGAGTTCCCGGGCCAGCCTCAGGCTGAGGCTCAGGCTCAGCCTCAGGCTCAGGCTCAGGCTCAGGCTCAGGCTCAGCCTGTATCCGGCTCAGGAGGAGCATATCGAGGAGATCCCGGTACCACCAGTTGAGCCAGCTCCTGAGCCGCCACAGTACCCGCAGCACGTTTACGCTGACCTGCCTCCGGTAGCGCGTGAGGTGGCTCGGGACTTCGACCGGCGCCTCAGACGCCAGGCCGCACGCCAGGATTGGATCATCGAGACGCTCGTTTCTCTACGAGAGCTCGCTGGGTTGCCTCCACTTCCCCTCCCACCGTCCCCACCGCACGAGGATTAGTACCTTAGTTTGTTTGTATAGTGTTTTGTTATGTATTATGTAGTCAGTTGTACCTTTTTGTTTTGTATGTACAAACTGATATATATATATATATATTGCAGTTAATCTTCTATTTACATCACGTTGGTTTTGGATTGTTTACGTTTAATTCTTATGGCTTTCTGTACAATTTATTTAACGTGTTCGTTTAATTTAACAAAATAAACTAGGTTAACAGTTTATAAAGACGCACTTATATTATATACGTTCTATAAAAATAATGACGTAAAAAAACGTAATTATAAAACAACGTATTATAAAACTCAAATACAATTTTTTCCTCCAAAAAACACTACCAAACTAACCCACATCCCACCTATTTCAAAAAAAAAAACAACACAAATTCCAGCCAACGCTTTTTGTCTTTTTGCACACTCAAAGCGCCCCGCTTTGGCCATAGCGGGGCGCTTTGGCCAAAGTCAACAGACCGTGTGCGAATAGACCAGGCCATAATAAATAGACGAATGGTACTAGGATTTGATCAAAAGAATATTTTATAGAACGTGTTAATTCTTAGGATTTGATCAAAAGAATATTTTATAGAACGAGTTAATTCTTAGGATTTGATCAAAAGATTCTTAGTGTACTATATATATATTTTATAAAAAGATTCTTAGTGTACTATATATGTAGTAAGAATAATAAATAAATAAATAAATAAATAAATAAATAAAGATTAAAGTACACGAATGGTCTATGTGGTTTACCAAAGATTTTGGATTTTGTCCATAACTTTTCAAAAATACACATATGGTACCTATGGTTTGCAATTTGTAATACATTTAGTCCTCAACTTTTTCCAAAAGTACGTAGATGGTACCTGTGGTTTGCACTTTGTAACGCATTTAGTCCCTAACTTGGACATGCAAAAACCTTTAGACTTATTGGCTAGAGACTAAATGCGTTACAAAGTGAAAACCATAGGGATCATTCGTGTACTTTACTCATAATAAACATTTAAGAAATTATTTCATCTTCAAAATTCATTAAAATACGATAATTTTTAGGTTTTTAGTGGACTTATAGATATAAAAACTTTAAAGGATGTTTTATATTGAAATGTTAACATTTTAAAATAGAGTTTATTATGTCAATCATCTCTACGATATGTCAAAATTTAGCATTTGTCCTTAGGTATATATAAGGGTGAACGGGGCGTAAAGCGGGGAGTGGTTCGGTGACCACATCCACCGATCGGGAACACCGCAGCCAATCATGCGGGGACCCGAATCGGTGAGGGTAATCGGTGTGGAGTCACCGCGTTGAATGGGCACGAATCTTGAGGAACGGTCGATTATTAACGGTCGAATTTTTTTTAAAAAAAATCACTTTTTAAAACATGTATAAATAACCACACCATTCACTCATTTTTTATACTCTCAAACCACAACAATTTCACACATTTTTATACTCTCAAACCACACCCACTTCACTAATTTTTTATACTCTCAAACCACACCCACTTCAAACCGAGCAATGGAGAACCAACCCCGCGAAGCCAAGAAAAAAACTAAGGGACGGGGCAAGCAACCGTCTCGTGGTGGTTCGAGCGGTGCAAGTGCACAATCACAACCCCCTTTCGGATATACTTCACAACCCCCGTTTTTTTTTCCAACAACAGTCACACCCCTCCTTTTACAACACCCAAGCAACCAACCTTCAACCCAATTTCGGCTATTTTCAAAATTTGTTATCAATGGATCCACCTCAATCCCCCTCCTTCGACCCATATGCTTTTCGTTCCCCACAAGTTCCATCTACACGAGGAAATGTTGAACGTCCTCTACCTATTCACGACGACAAGGACGAGGAGGTAGTGCCCGAAACTCAAAATTTGGGCGACGAGTACGAGGACGAGGACGAGGACGATGAATATAATGTGGATGAAGACGCCGGCAACGAAGAAGATGACGCTCGGGATAAAAAGGGAAAAATGGCGAGCGAAAAATGGACAAAGGTCCAAGAAGAGGCGTTGGCGAAGGCGTGGGTACATTGCTCTACCAACAAAAAGAAGGACAATCAACAAAACCGCGATAGTTTTTGGCGTAAGATTTTAGATCATTTTAATGCCACCCTCGGTGGAAGTAACCGGACCGTGCATCAAGTACGGTCTAAATGGGGCCCGATGATGACGAAAATAAACTTATTTCAACGGTCTATACCAACAAGCGGTAAAAATTATATTTTTTTAACATTGTATATTTTTTAATTTTCTTTACTAAGTTCATATTTTTTTAAGACTTATTATTTTATAATATGTAGGATCGCACACGAGGAAGCGGAGTCAAGGATCTCGACGTGATGAAAGTCGCTTTAAAAGAATTTAAAGAGAGATTTCCGAATGGTTTTCAACATGTCGAGCCGTGGGAGGTCGTTCGAAAACACGACAAATGGGCCCAAGTCCCATTGTTGGGTGAGGAAGGGGAAGGTTCGGGACATAAAAGAAAGCCCGTTGAGGTGGACCCTTCCATACCCGATATGAACGAAGACCCCTCGCCACAAAGAGCACAACGGCGAGACAAGCGTCAAGCGACATCGTCCGAGGGAAGCTCGGCCGAGTTGGCGGAACAATTCAAAGAGTACACCGCCATGAAAGAAAAGAAGCACACGATTGAATTGGAGGCGATTGAATTGAGGAAGAAAAGAGAGTCGCAGGCTCTCGAGCTCATATCGGAACAACGCGAGACGATGAAAAACTACAATTACGATCGAGATATGGAAACATTCATCAAGCCGCACGACGATGCTCCGCCAAATATGTTGTCGTTCATCCTCGCCCGAAAACGCCACATCGCTAACAAGTACGGGTGGCCGTGCGATTTCTAAAATTATTATTTTCTAGTTTTAATGTAATTTTTATTTTCTAGTTTGAATTTAATTTTTATTTTTATTTTCTACTTTAAAATGTCTTTTGTTAAATTTTATTTAATTTTTATTAATATTTTTTTATAAACATGCATAATTACAACAAATAAAAAAAAAAAACCAAGTCCCCTAAGAGGGGAGTGCCGCCATCAATTTAGGGTGTTAGGGGAGTTTAAGAGGGGAGTTGACGTGGCACACAAGGATTGGTTATGCGTAAGAGAGGGGACTCCCCTCTTAGGGAAGTGCCCCACTCACCCTAAGAAATTACGACTATAGTCTCTACTGTTTACTCTAACTGCATGACGTTAATAATTTCATTTAAATAAGTATAAATTTACCTTTTTATCCTTATGTTAAAAAAATAAATTTATTAACGTTGGGAGAGGGAAGTCTTGGGTTCAGGTCTCATAGATGATATGGAATAAAAAGAAATTTGCCGTTGAAAAAAAAATACAAAAATAAGTATAACTTTATCAGAAAATATATTTAGGTGCTAACTTTTGATTCTGCTTTGATAACTATGAATTTGGAATTATATCTACAGTAGAAACTCGATAAATTAACACTCGATTATTTAATAAACTCTCTAAGATAATATTTTTTGACGGTCCCGACTCGAGGATAGGGTGCTAAATTAATAATTCGCTAAAATTATAAGATAATACATTTTTGATAATTTCTTTAGACCCCATATAAAATATAAATTAATAATTCCTTATGTATAGCATATTACATGAATGATTTATGAAGGTTTCTTGAAAAATGACTCAATTGTCTTTTGTTATTTGTTGAAATCAATTTCCCATTGCATCTAATACATTTATCTTTGCTGGATTTGGAACCCCTAATTCATAACCCTCCAAAAGACTTCTATAAAATCGACGACGATAATGCATCTTAACTGTATTCGATATTGTCGCTTGACTCACCTGCAAACCATAGTTACTATGAACCCATTCTTGCAATTGCTTTTGAGTGAGACTTGGATTATCCTTGTTGTGCTTGCATAATGCTCTTCGAATCTCGTCTATCATTGTTGTTTTTTTCACACCTTTAAGATGGGAAGCCATGTTGTGTGTATGATTTGTTTGTGTTAACCTATTTTGATCTTGTATTTATATAGAAAATATTTTTAATGTCCATAAAGTGATACATTGAACACAAGAAGCATAATAAGGTGGTAGATTGAAGGTTTCTTTCAAACTGGACCGTTCATTTGATATACATGCATTGTATACAATAATTAAGTGAAAGCTTGAAAGGTGTTTGTAAACTAAGTATTCTACTATAAATTAATAAAATATTAATTAATATATAAATTAATAATTATTAATTTATCGATTAATTAATAACTCTTTTAATTAATAAATTTTGGTGGTCTCAAGTGTATTATTTTATAGAGTTTCTACTGTATATAGTTTAACATAGGGGTGTTCAAAAACTTCTCAGCTCGGAGCTCGCTCAGATTTAGCTCGGAAAAAGCTCATTTTCGGCTTGATTAGAAAGCGAGCCTAGCTTGAATCGGCTCGTAACGAGCCAAACTGGCTCGGTTTGGCTCGCTTGCTAGCTCAGCTCGGATTATTTTGATTATTAATATATTTTATTTTTATTTACATTTTAACATATCACCAAAAACTTATTATTATTTATATGTATTTAGGAGTGTAATTTGATATAAATAACATATTTGAAGATTTATTATGATGCTAATAAACTTATATTGTATCTAGTTGAATTTTACAACTTATTTTGAGTTGTTGAACTTAATTTTGGCTTGTAATGTGTTAGGTTGAGTTTATTTTGGATATGTTCTTTTAAACTATTGAAAAATATTTTAGACTACTGAATTTTGAGAGCTATGCATGGTTGTAAAAGTCCCGCCTAGGATTCGAGTACTCCCCGAGTACTCGCTACAAAGTACGCTGTCAAGACCCGAATACTGTTCGCCTAGGCTGATTACTTCCAGAGTACTCTCAAATCCAACTAGGGAGCGCCTAGCGACTTTTGCAACCATGGAGCTATATATTAATATTTATTTTTAAAATCGATCCAAACCAAATGAGCCTAGCCAGCTCGGTTTAAAACCAAGCTGAGCCCGAGCTTAGATTTTCAGCTTGTTATCAAATTCGAGCCGAGCCGAGCTGATCCCGAGCTTGCCCTAGCTCAGTTTGGCTCGTGAACAGCCCTAGTTTAACATCATCATCATCATCATCATCATCATCATCATCATCATCATCATCATCATCATCATCATCATCATCATCATCATCATCATCATCATCATCATCATCATCATCATCATCATCATCATCATCATCATCATCATCATCATCATCATCATCATCATCATAATAATTCAAAACAGACTTCAATTTCCAGTTTGTTATTTTTTTCATCATTGACATTTATTTCCTTCCATTTGTAACCATATTGGATCGCTTGTTTACCAAATAGTTTCAGAAGAGGGTGGTGGAAGTAGGGGAGAGATTAGGGTTTGGGGTTCAGAAGACGAAGGTGAATGATAAAGAGGGGTGTAAGAAGGGAGATGAGGTTGTGGGGTTGGTGAAAGGGAAGGTGGTGGTTATGGCAAAGGTGATGGAGGTGCTGCCGAAGGTGGTGTTGGTGGAGATCACGGTGGTTGATGGTGGTGATGAGTTTAGTGAGAGTGAATGGGATGAGTTGAAAGTAGGGTTTCAAGTTTGTTCTATTATGGCATAGTGATGAATAGTGAACCACATTTTTTTGTAATATGAGTTAACAAATGGTTAATGGGAATATGGGATCACCTTTGATGATCTTTAAAGTTTTTTATGGAAATAAATAAGTTAAATTTTGTGTGTCAATGTTATGTTGTTTTATTTGTTCCAATAGTTGTGTTAATTGATTTGATTTGATTTTTTTCATGCGAATGTTGTTTTATTTGTTACAAATACGTGTTAATATATGATTTGATTTTTTTTTTGAAAATGAAAAACAAATCGAATTCAGTAGTTAAAAGTCGAACCAAAAAGCTAAAGACAAATTGGATTTAAATAATTCCAACTTTCTCAATTTGGCCGATAATAATCCCAACTCAGTTATTTGGCGATAATAATCCGAATTGGTCCACTTTTAGCCGATAATAGTCTGCGTTACATATAGCTTAACAGAGCTAAGTTTTTTTTTTTCGAATTACAAACCAATGCTTTAGTGCTTTTGATTAGAACGAGGATACGAGTTGATTGATGTAAAATTTACCTCAATCCAAATCTGTTTGTTTAGTAAATTTTACATCAATCAACTCGTATCCTCGTTCTAATCAAAAGCACTAAAGCATCGGTTTGTAATTCGGAAAAAAAAAAACTTAGCTCTGTTAAGCTATATATAACGCAGACTATTATCGGCCAAAAGTGGACCAATTCGGATTATTATCGGCAAATAACTGAGTTGGGATTATTATCGGCCAAATTGAGAAAGTTGGAATTATTTAAATTCAATTTGCCTTTAGCTTTTTGGTTCGACTTTTAACCACTGAATTCGATTTGTTTTTCATTTTCAAAAAAAAAATCAAATCATATATTAACACAAGTATTTGTAACAAATAAAACAACATTCGCATGAAAAAAATCAAATCAAATCAATTAACACAACTATTTGTAACAAATAAAACTACATAACGTTTACACACAAAATTTAACTTATTTATTTCCATAAAAAACTTTAAAGATCATCAAAGGTGATCCCATATTCCCATTAACCATTTGTTAACTCATATTACAAAAAAAAGGTGGTTCACTATTCTACCTTCAACTCATCCCATTCACTCTCACTAAACTCATCACCACCATCAACCACCGTCATCTCCACCAACACCACCTCCGGCACCACCTCCATCACCTTTGCCATAACCACCACCTTCCCCTTCACCAATCCCACAACCTCATCTCCCTTCTTACACCCCTCTTTATCATTCACCTTCGTCTTCTGAACCCCAAACCCTAATCTCTCCCCTACTTCCACCACCCTCTTCTTAACCTCCTCCGCTTTCGCATTTGTCGTAAAACGCCTCTCTTTCTTCACCCCTGTCTCCTCGAAAATACCCGATAAGTTTAACCCGGACGACATCGATATTATATCAAACGCATTCATCGTCGTGGTCTTCAGTTTTATCTGTTCTTCGTGTTCTTCATGTTCTTCGTGTTTTTCTCGTAACTCGAGAATAGGGAGGGTGGGTCCGGGTACATTTAAACACTTTTTAAACCAAGGATGAGTCATTAAACATTCAATACTCATCCTGGTCTTGGGGTTCGGGTCAAGTAGTTTCCAGACTATGACCCGAACCTGTTTCCGGATCCAGTCTGGAAACACTACCTCCCGGATATGTATTTTCCTATACATATCCGCTAAATTACTATCGTCAAACGGTAACCGTCCCGCAAGAAGATTAAACAATATCACCCCACATGACCATGCATCCGCCTTAGCACCGTCGTAACCCTTCCCCCGAACAATCTCCGGCGCAATAAACGCCGGAGTCCCACACGCCGTGTGGAGGAGCCCATCCTTTTTACACTCCGGCAAAGCCGAGAGTCCGAAATCGGATACTTTAAGGTTTCCGTGCTCATCAATCAACAAGTTTTGTGGTTTTAAATCACGGTGTGCGACGCCGTTTTGGTGACAAAAGTGTAACGCGGACACTAGTTGTTGAAAGTAAAACCGAGCCGTGGCTTCTTTGATACGTCGTCGTTTCACAATTTGTGTGAAAAGCTCTCCGCCGGCTGCGAGTTCCATGACGAGGTATATTTTAGTTTTTGTCGCGAGAACTTCGTGGAGTTTAAGGATGTTGGGGTGGTTGAGTCGCCGCATTGCGGCGACTTCTCGGAGGAGTCTAGGTTCCATTGTGGGGTCCGAGATGGATGGTTTTTGAATAACTTTGACGGCTACGGCCGTGTTGGTTGTTAGAGTACGGCCGTGGTAGACTTTGGCGAAACTGCCACGGCCTAAGAGGTGTGTGAGGTGGTATTTGTTGAGGATGGTTGTGCCGCCATCGCTGGTGGTGCGGTTGATGGTGGTGGTTGTTGCGGTGGTGGTGGTGTTTGACGGTGGCATGGTATATGGTGGTGGTACGGGTGTATGGTGAGAAAGAAAGTGTGTGGGGGGATTAAAGTAGGTTTAAGTTGGGTGGTAGCGGAGAGTTGTTAATGATGTTTTATAGGGAATGTTTAGGACTATGCATTGTTCTGGATCTCACTGTATGGTCTCTCAGATATTTTTGGAGGTGTGAAACTGTGAAAGTACTGATTTGCCCTCGACCTTTTTTTCTTAATTTATAGAGTATTGAATGATTTACGGGACTCTTTGTCAACTTCTGAATGGTTAAGTGCTGAACTAATAAGAGGTCTGAACCATTAAGAGGTATAAACCATTAAGAGTCAATATAATGCTTAACCGTTCAGAGGTAAATGTCTGACCAAATCCAGATTATAGGTCTTAATCATTCAGACTCTGTATAATATCTAACCATTCAGAGGCAAATGTCTGAACCATTCAGACATCTCCTAGCGAAACAAACAGTCTGAACCATTAATAGCTCCATTAAGAGGTAAACAAACAACAGCCCCTTAGATTAGACAATAACATAAGAATAAATACCAACAATAAAGTTATATATATATATATTTTTTAACAGCAAATATACTTTAGTTTTTTTAATAGCAATCTAATATTCTAATTACTTCTAATTCTATACTATTGTATGTTATAAGGCTAGAGGGTGTGAGATAACCCCCTTGGGGCTTTATAAGGACACCTCAGCGCCACGTAGGCGCCACGTCAGCTACTTCAGCTTTATAACCCCCCTTTAACATGGAGGGTGTGGTGATAACCCCTAGGGGCGCTATAGAGGAAAATAAAAAAAAATAAAAAAAATTTGATTGGTGCAAACAAGTGGGCCCCACCTGATACCCCCTTCTCCTCTCGTTACCATGTTGGCGAGTGAAGTATGGCGCCTCAACTTAATATGGTGGGTGTGGGTGTATAGCGCCCGGGGCGCTATAGGCAGTGACGTGGCGAGGGTGGCGCCCCCCACACCCTCCGGCCTAAGACTTAATCTTCGACTTCTGAATAGGGCACCATTTTACGTATCATGATATTGTTGAGCGTCCAAAGTCGCTTGGATATTTTATTTATAGTTAGTTTGTAAGAATGGATGATTTTAAATTTTGGTTTGTGATCTGTACAGATTCGATCTCTTAAATCTCAGCTTTTATTTAACATATAACTTATTTATCTTTATTAAAGTTAGATAATCTATACTATATAATAAAAGAAACCAACTTTGGGACACATGTCATTCATTGAAGCCATCTATTTTTTAGTTTTTTTCTCTCTATCCTACTTAATTATAAATAATTAATATTAATTAAAAGATAACTATAAAATTAAATTTAATATAAATTTAAACAATTCCAGGATTAAAATCTTATTATGATCAATAATTATTTATTATTTAAAATCTTAATAAAATAGGTTGTTAAAGGCTTTTTTTTTACTTCAAATTTTCAGTCCGTACCCACTTAAATTATGAGTGTATGATAATCCCTGATGATTGTTCAAAAAAAAATATATAAATAAATAGATGAATACGTAGTATAGCTTAAATATATATTTTTGTATGATAAAAAATTATATTGTATAAGATGATATATAAAATAATATTATTGGTGTATAGAAGATCATCTATACCTATACTATATACAGTGGTGAAGCTTGACCCGAATGACGGGGGGTCGAAAACGTATATACAAAAAAAATTATAGAACCGGGGGGTCGAAAACATATATACCCAAAAATTTCTATACAAAAACTGTATATATAACACTACTGAACGAAAAGTTCGGGGGGTTGGGCGCCCCTCCCCGCCCCTTCTATACTGCGCAACTGACTATATAATAAAAGAAACCAATGAGGGGACACATGTCATTCATTGAAGCCATCTATTTTTTAGTTTTTTTCATCTCTATCCTACTTAATTATAAATATTAATATTAATTAAAAGTTAATTATAAAATTTAATTTAATATAAATTTAAACAATTCGTATAGGAGATAATATAATATTTTGAAATATTATTAGATTTCATAATTATTTATCCTGAAACTAACAAAAGACGTATACTAAATATAAATTAAATGTAAATGATTTGTTTATTTTATTAAACTAAAGTAGTTAAGGTAGAACCTATTTTAAAAATGTTTATAAGGGGTAAACAAAAACATTAATCAATGCTTATTGGTTCTATACTTTTATTTTCGTGTTCAACTCTCAACTCAAATGCGATATTCACCATGTTTACGTGACATTTATAAGAACAATCACCGCAATCACCCAATCCATCATATATCGAGTATATCCGTTAGTTTTTTTAAAGATATAATTTTTTATTAGATTCATTCAACCCGTGTAATAAATGAGGTTTTTTAAAGATATGATATTTTTATTATTTACTATACAAAATCACATTTTATACAACTCGTGTAATACACCGGGTTTCTAAAAATATAACTTTTTTTTTATTATGTGCTATCTAAAATTAGATTTATTCAATCCGTATAATACACATGATATATAAAGATATAACAAGATATAATTTTTTATTGATTGGTATATAAAATTACATGTGCTCAACCCGAGGTTCTTAAAAATGTAACTTTTTTCATTATTTAATATAGAAAATTAAATTTACTCAACCCGTACAATACACAGGGTTCTTAAAGATATAATTTTTCTATTATTTAATATAAAAAATACATTTATTTCACATGTAATAAACGGGATTATTAAAGATATATTGTTTTATTATTTGGTATAAAAAATTATATTTATTCAACCCGTGTATTACACGGGGTTCTAACCTAGTTAAGTGTATAGTAAAGTTCTTTATATTCTATTTTTATATGCAAAAATGTAATGTAAACGCAAATTAAGTGTATAGTAACCTATTCAAGTTAGCCAAATCTTGTTAGTATGTATAAGACTATAAGTATTTGATGGTTTGTTATAAAAAAATAAGTCGTATGTTAATTCAAATACTACAAAGTACAAAACAATATTGAGTTAAATTTAAAATATTGGATTTTTTTTTTTATCTTTATGCATTCTAACTCATGGTTTAGTTTCGTAGGCTGGAGATACAATATGAAGTTTATTTAGCTAGGAAGGCTAGGAAGTGATCTTGACCATCAATTTAGTTAATCAAGGGCTAAGATTAAATCAGGGAAATTGAAGGGAAAAAAATAGGGGCGTGAGTTTGTTTAGGGGTATTCTAGTCAATCCAAGCCAATAGTTTCTCTCTCCTCTAATTCCCCCCATTTTTTAAAAGTTAATAACTCTTTCATACGACATTATTTTTTTATAAAAATTGCACTAAAAAAACGAGCGTTTTTTTATCTTTAAAACGAGTATACTATTGCTATATTTTCAAAAAAAAATTTAAAACCCATTTGCGTAAAACGCAATAGAAAAACCCACAGTTACGTAAAACGCAATGAAAAAAAACCTAAAAAATGACATTTTTCTAAAACGCAATGCACAAAAAACACAAAGAAATGACTTATTTGTAAAACGCAATGGCCAGAAAACACAAAGAAATGTCTTATTTCTAAAATGCAATAGCCTAAAAACTCAAAAGAAAATGTACTTTCTAAAACGCAATGGACTAAAAACACATAAAAATGTGTTTTACCTAAAACGCAATGCACAAAAAACACAAACAAATGTCTTATTTCTAAAACGCAATGGCTAGAAAACACTTAAAATGACTCATTCTAAAACGCAATTGCCTAAAAAACAAAAGAATGTGTTCTCTGTAAAACGCAATGAACTGAAAACACCTCAAAATGTGTTTTACCTAAAACGCAATGACTAAAAACACTTAAAAATGTGTTTTTTTTTTTCTAAAACGCAATAGCCAGAAAACACATAAAACTCTTTTATTTCTAAAACACATAAACCTCTCTTATCACCGGAAAAAAACGAGATTTTTTATGAAATTAAACTGGGTTTTCTTCAAAAAAGCTGAAGAATACGTTGATCGGGTGTTTGAATCATTGATTGGTGATGAAAATCGCACTATAATGTAGTGATTATTGAGATATAAAGTGAAGAAATGGTTGAAGATGGTGGGTTTTGAAAATGGTGGGTTTTGAAGTTACTGGGTTTTAAAAAGGAAGAAGAAAGGGTTGAATTGACTAAAATACCCATTTTCTTTATTTTAAATGTTGCCACATGTCCTAATCCTATTGCTTCCTACACTTCCTAACCAAAATAAACTTCCTATTTGATCTTTTCCCTAGTTTCGTATTCTCAAATCGTTTTCATGCACCAAGATATCAAATAATATAACATCAAGATCGTTACTAGCATCAAGATCTTCCCTAAATATCATTTCATTATAAATGTGTTATTTTTTCGTACATGCATTGTTAGATTGAAGATATAAAATGCTATTACACACTAGACACTATAATACGCGAGATGGTATAAAAAATAAAAAATAATTACTTCATAACTCATTAATAACTAATAAGTGCTTTTATCATATCTATACTATAAAAAGGAGAAATCCCAATTTATACTTTCTATAAAAGGAGAAATCTCAATAACATAAGAAAAGCTGACGTGTCAGCAGGAGAGCATGTCCAACAAGGCTTTTCTTATGTCATTATTATATCATAAAACCTAATATTAAAAGACTTTAAAATTCAAAGTTGACCCACATTTAAGATGCAAAGGTCTGCTGAGGAAAGGTCTGCCCATGTTAAGCCTAATATAAAATAACATTTAAACTTTTGTTTAAACATCTGCCCTCAACATTTTATAATCAAACATCAGTTCCCAATAAACATCTGTCGAGATTCAAAATTCTGGCTCCACATTCAAAATTCAAACTATATATTCTAATCCTATAAATAAGGGTTAATAATCTGACTCCACATTCAAATCTCTCCCGCTCACATCTGTGAGCGTATCTCTCCCTCTCAAATGCATCTTTCTCGTGATTCAGCCGCTAATCTCCGATTACACTTCTTTGTTCGAATGTTTGTTGATTATGTTTACATGTTATCGTTCCAGTATCATTGTTCCAACATCGTCGTTTCAATGAAGCTTCCCATCACACATCAACCTTTCAATACCGATGTTGCAGTATCATTGTTGCAACATCGTGAAAAGTTGCACGTGCTATCATCTTTGATGGGAGAGTTGCATTGTTCGATTTTCGTTAAATCGAAAGTCAGGTTTTCTTGCGTCAGGAAGATTTTCTCCTTTTATAGAAAATATAGATTCGTGCAATATCGTGAAAAGTCAGATGTACTACAACAGTTGAGAAGAGACCTTTGCATGTTAGGTTTGTTTCTTATTTTGATTAACTGTTGATGATGTTGAGAGTTTTTATAGACACTGACATTTTAGAATATGTTAAGATGCATGTTTATATTATTAAAATGAACTACTACATAGAAAAATACAAATTTAAAGAAATATTTATAAAGTATTACACGCTAGAGTTAACACTTGCTAAGATTTCGTAGACTCTGGCCTTTCTCCATGTGATTTCATGCTCTCTTTTGATTTTCAGGTCAGTTAGCATGTTGCAGATTTTCTGATCCTGTTTTAGAAGTTGTGTCAGAAACTCTTTTGCATTCTTCTGGAACTCTGATGGAGGAGAGTGGAGGACTTCATCGAGCAATGCTATGCTGTTCCAGGTTTTGTTGTAATTAGTGTCATTTATTATGTCGATTTTCCTGTTTAGTTCTTCGTCTGTTCTTTGTTCTTTGAGTGACCACATGGAGAACTGTGTTTTAACATTGCTGGTGTCTGAGCAGTGGTAGAAGCTGAAGTTTTCCATGTAGATTATTTGTTGGTTTTTTTATTTGGAACAATTTTTGACAGAAAGTGATTTGTAGGACAATTTGTTGATGTTTTGAATCAAAAGTAATCATCGGTCTTTTATAGAGTTTAAAAACGCATCTACATGGTAAATCAAGAGGTTAATTGTAATTGTGATAATCTGCTTTTGTTCTTTAAACTTCGAAATTTTGTCCCTTGGGTTTCTTGGTATTTAATTTTACAGTTTTCCCATAAAAGTTGGGGTTTGAAAAAGTTTTTGCATTAAAAGATTGTTGTTTTGAAATATACATTAATATGTTTATATTAAATGTACACGTTTTCATAATACCAAATTTCAGTATATAAACTCATAGTCACTTCACCTGTTTTTCATCACGTTTTCCTACGAAGATATCATACTTTCAGGAAAGTCGAGTAATATAGTTTATTCAAATGGCTTCATTCACAAATGCAAAATCAGATGATTTAAAGCAGCGTTTTGTCAGGAAAATCGAGGAACAGGTGTATGAAGATAGGGCTACTCTTCAAGAGTTGAAGAGATGTTTTGATGGATTGCAAGTTGGCCTGTTCACTAGAGATCAGGTTTCCAGAGATCTTATGCGGATGCCTTCAACCTCCGTTCGTGAGCTTTGTGTTGTCATTAATATATAGTGCGGTGATAGAGACGTGGAGTTCATGGCGATGTTGTAGGACATACATCGAGAGGTTCAACAATCGATGGAGTTAAAGCTAAAGTTTCTTAATTCTTGCTGTTATTGTTAGATTTGACCTTTAATGTTGTTCAGTATGTGATGTAATTATTGGAGTTTTAGTTTTAATGTCATGAATAAATGAATAAATTTTAATTTTATGAATCTATGTTGTGTTTTGTTTTTACTTATTTAGTGTTTGAGTAAGATTTAGATTATGTTGATGTTGAATTGTGTCTGAACATCTATTTGGTAAGTCAACAGAGGTTTAATAGTGTCAAGGGTAGGTTTGATGGTGAACAGATTATGTTGATGTTGAATTGTGTTTGAACATCTGTTTGGTAAGTCAACAGAGGTTTAATAGTATCAAGGGTTGGTTTGATGGTTGATGTGCGTGCGGTGTGATAGGTTTTTATGTATATTTTTAGCCCTTTTTAACCACTTTAGTCAAGTTTTAAATTTATAAAACACGATATTTACTAACACCAAACACACCTATGGGCAAGTGCACCCATCGTGAGCGTAGTATAGTGTTGGTAAGATACCGAGGTCGTCCAAGGACACAAGAGCTTTTAATACCGGTTTATCCTCAACGTCTAATCAAATCAAAAATTTAGGAAAAAAGTTTTAAACTAGAAAATAAAAACTAAAATGCTGAAAATAAAAATAAAAAAAGATAGACAAGATGAATCACTTGGATCCGACTCGCCTTTAGTGTAACCTTTGATTATTTCCGCACTTTTGCACTTTTCAAGAGATTATCTTAGTTATTGTAGTAGGCCCCTGTAACAACTCTAAAAAAGTCCTAATTATTAAATTAATTAGTCCAAAAGGAAACCCTAATTGAGACACCCAAGTGATTCTGAACAAACCCTAAAATTTTCATAATTTTCAGAATCAGGATTAGGGCCCCTAAAACTCAGGGGGGGTAAAACCCTAGTTACGATTATCCACATAACTATCTGTCAAAATTGAATTTCACAAAACCGTCAACTCAGCAAACCTACCCATGCACGTAGCTACTCTATGAATATAGGTTGGCAGTCGCGTAGCGCGACGGCTATAGGGGTACCCAGTCGCGCTACGCGACTGGGTCAAATTTTCAGTATAAATAGGGTTGTTTGGGACTTGAATTCTGGTACAAAAACGACGGAAAAATTCGAAGTATACTCTAAGTTATAGCAGGAATACTCTAAATAACACACACGGGTCTCGAAATTCTGCTGCAAAACAGGGTATTAGCACAATCGCTGCTACGATTCATTTATCCGACGATCAATATATCCAATGAATGTTTAAGTGCCGCCCACATTAGGGTTATACTTTATTATTCGTCATTAATTTGACGGATCATCGTTAATTCGATAGATAAAGTATTATACTTTGTCGTTCGTTGTTAATTCAACGGATCATCGTTAATTCGATGGATGAAGTATTGCATTTTGTCATTCATTGTGAGAATTTGATCTCATAAATTATCGTAATTGCTGGATTGATTACTAACCCAGTTTTGTGTGCATTGTTATTATATTAGGTTAACAAGGCTAAATCATAGATTAGACTCTGTCCGTATTAAATCAGCAATGTGAGTCATTCTCTCTTTTTATCAAATCTATTTACAAAATCATGTTATTTTCAAAGTTATAATTACGGGGATTAAGTCTTTGTAATCACCAAGTTACAGCCGGTATGTGGGGTTTTGTATACATTACTTGATAATCGTCACCATTGGGGCAGCCAGTGGGGGATATGACCATAGTCACAGTCACCATTGGACGAATGGGCCAATGGGTCGAGTGACAAATACCGTGGGTAGTTGGCTTGATATCAGAAACATTGTAATCGCTCTTAATACTGTATATTATAACAAATGTGTCATTTTAGTAAATAGAATGATTCACTCAGTATTTCCCGCTGAGAAAACCTTTTTCAAACATGTTTCAGGTGATCTGCTTTAATTCAGGAAAAAGTGCTGGGAAGCATTTCAAGCTTAAAATAGTGGCTCATTATAAAAATAAGGAAATAAGTTTGTAAAATAAAGATTTTATAAAATCATACTTTTGTAAATTATCGGGGTTTTATCCCGAATTGTGAAATAAAATAATCGGGAAATATTTTAGCTTTAAACGATCCTGTTAAATAAACTTCCGCTGTTAAACTTAATCAATTAAATACCGCAGTATTTCTGTCCCGCGGCTTCTGAAACGGGTCAAACCGGGTCGGGGGCCGTGACAGAAAAAGGTGGTATCAGAGCCACTGAGTTAAGCTAATTAAGTATTTAGAAATACTTAATTTTTCCTGATTACTATTATGTGATTATTTGTGTTATTAACTGATTATTTGTTAATTACAGTATGGGTAAGAAAAAGCTAGCAAGTATCTATCTTAAATTAGATAGATCATCCAATGAGAAGGGAAGTTCATCCCGAACCAAATCCTCGAATCAGGCTGAAATTCCTGAAGAAGGAATATTTGTGCGGAAGGCACAATACGAGGAATCACTTTCTCCTAAAAGGAGGGAAATGATTATTAAGAAAAGTAAAGAGCAAATTCGACAAAAGAAGATTAAACGGGAAACCCAGGAATTAATTGATAAATCACCTTGGGAAGATAAACTAGATGAGAAATGGGCAAATTTATATATGCTAGCCACAGTAGCAGAAAATATAAATCCTTAGATATTTTAAAGTTTAGCACCCTACTCTCACAATCTAGAAACTCTGTGTGTTATAAATAAAAAATTGAAAACCTAAAGTGTGTTTTTCAGTTATCTTTGTAATCAACTAGTACATAGTATGTAATAAATTACAAAGTTATTTGTAAATTTTAACTTAGTATTCTATGCATTTTGCATATATACTACATCAGCATGAGTGGGATATCCGAAGCTTTTCAGAACCTTAATCTTTACCCTGTAACTATCGAAGCTTCCAAAGAATATACTAGCTACTATCCCGATGTTGAACAACCAGTAGAATTCAAGGTTCCACCTTTGAGCAAGCCAAAACAAAAGAAAAGAACTTATGTAGGATGGAGAAAAATACGTAAGAAGAAGCCAGCTAAAAAACTGCCCAAAATAAACAATCCTTTGAAAAAGGGAAAAGAAATTATAACCGGAGAAAGTTCCAAACCACCGGAAATGGAAATTGAAGACAAGGAGAAGGTTAAGGAGATAGGAATACAGATGGAGGAAGTTACTAAAGAAATAGTAATGGAAGTTGGGCAAGGCTCTAGACCAAATCAGATAGAAGTCGGAGAGAGCTCCAATCCAATCCAGGAAAGGACTTTTCAAGATGAGATAGACTTCCTATTGGCAAGCTGTGAAACAATTCAGCCTGTCAATAATAATAATAATAATAATATTTTTACTTATTCTCTTGAAAACCAACTCCCTATGAATTGGGAACCAGCAATTCCAGACCCAATAGTTCACTCCCAAACCATAGGAATGGACGAATGGTGGACAAACGATTGGCAATTCCAAAATATTGTCAACGATGCTTACTCTTTTCTTCCACAATTTGATCCAGAACCCCTACCTAATCCACCCATGAGTAATGAAAACATGGTTGAACTTCGCCACTTTGGTGAAGAATTGTTTGATGCTGGAACTAGAATCAGGGAAATAGGGGACAGATTGCCTGGAAGTACGATGAGAGGGAACTGCGTTTTTAGAACAGCAAGTGACGAAAGAGATAGTAGGATGGTAAAACGGTGTTTGTATAATAGTAATAGTAAAGTCAGTCTGTAAATAACAAATAAAACTCTGTATGATATTTGTGAGTATCGCCCGGCTTGCGGTATGCGCATATAATGTATATATGTGTGGGCCATTGGGGGCAAAAGTGAAAGTGCACTAATTTTTAACGTTATTTTGCTAGTTTCGTGAAAATAACGTTAAAAGCTGATGACGGTTAATCATGCATCATGTGGTGGCGTTGATAGCTGAAAGACAAAAGGGTACATGCACTAATCGGTCTTTGTCCCGATTGCTGAGTGTTATGTGCCTTATGTCCAAGGCTTGATGCAAAACTACTATCGAGCCGAGGGTCTCACCGGAAGCAGCCTCTCTATTCCTACGGGGTAGAGGTAAGGCTGTCTACATCTTACCCTCCTCAGACCCTACCTTTGCTTTGCTATTGGTGGGATTTACTGAGTATGATGATGATGATGATGATATTTGTGAGTAATGATGCATACTATGATAGATATAAATCGAGAAATCGATTGTTTTAATTATATCTGTATTATAAAGTTTTTCTGATTGTTTATAAATTGTTATACTAATAAAAGTTATATATATATTAATCAGATGGCCAACAATGGTAATGAACCAGTAAATGAAGATAACCAGTCTGAGCAACATCCAGGAGATCAATATATGACTCGGCAAGATATCGAAAACATTGTTGCTCAAGGGATAGCTAATGCTATTCCAGCATTCGTTGCTGCTATCAAGAATCCACCCGAACCACAACAAATTGTCCCTAGTAAACAAATTACTGAAGATAACTTCAGTAATAGTGTAAATGGAGGCAACAATCATGTTAACCATAATAAGGAACCACATCAAGCTCCATTACCCAAGAAAATGAAAACTGCAACGCCTGGTTGCACTTTCAAAGAATTCCTTGCTTGTAAACCCACTGAATTTGCAGGCAATGAAGGAGCAACTGCATCACTGCGTTGGTTAGAGAAAACCGAAGCAGTCATTGCAATAAGTAAATGTGGTAAAGATGATCAGGTCATGTATGCATCCAATCTGTTCAAAGAAAGTGCACTCGAATGGTGGAACACTGTGTTACAATCAAAAGGAAGAGTAATAGCTTATGCTATGACTTGGGAAGAATTTAAGGGTTTGGTGGAAAGAAAATTATGTCCCGAGTATGAAAAGGAACAGATGGCGAATAAGTTTCTAAATCATCGGATGATGGGTGTGGATTGTCGTGGGTATACCTCGACATTCTTTGAATATGCAAGAGTGGTACCAACACTGGCTTCGCCAGAACCGGTACTCATTTCTCGCTATATTTGGGGGCTAATTAGCGAAATCCGCAATATTGTTAAAGCTGCGAGACCTCGCACTATTGATGATGCGGTAGAATTAGCCAATACTCTAACCGATGAACTGGTGCGCACAAGAGATGAAGATAGGAAAAAGGCATTAGCCCAGAAAATTACCCAAGGATTTCGTGTGGGTAATAATAACAGCTTCAAGAGAAAAGGAACAGGGCAAGCTCCAACTCCGTCATTCTGGAGGAAATGCAAAAAGAAACATTATGGAAGATGCGATATCACTTGCAATTTTTGCAAGGGTATAGGACATCGTGAAGAAAACTGCAAAAAGAAAACAGTAATCTGTTTTAACTGTGGAGAAGCAGGGCATTATAAAACAGAATGTCCTAAATTGATCAAGCCAGTAGATAACAAACCCAAGACAACCGAAGGAACTACAAAGAAGAATGCCAGGGCATTTCAGCTGACCACTCAAGAAGCAGAACTCATTCCGGATGTGATAGCGGGTACGTTCTTAGTCCACAATGTGTATGCAAAAGTATTATTTGACTCTGGTGCAAACCAAAGTTTTATAAATACTTCATTCTGCCAAGCTCTTAGTTTACCTTTAACCAATATTAGGCAGATTTTTACAGTAGAAACAGCAGACGGAAATTCAGTTAAAATAGATAAAGTTTTGCAGGAAGGAAACATAGAACTTTTAGGACATAAATTCTCTGCAAAACTATTACCGATGAAATTAGCTGAATTTGATGTGGTATTAGGAATGGATTGGTTAATCGCCAACCATGCTAGAATCCTTTGTGATCAGAATTCCATAGAAATTCAATCACCCACCGGAGAAGTGATTAGGATTACAGGAAATAAACCACGTAAGGCCATGAAGTTCATATCAGTAATGAAAGTTGCTAATTATGAACGAAAAGAAGGAATATTGTATATGATTTCGGTAATCATTAGCACTAAGGGAAAAGATCTTAAGGAAATACCAGTAGTCTCAGAATATCCTGATGTATTTCCAGAAGATTTACCGGGATTACCTCCAGATAGGGAAGTAGAATTTAGGATTCATCTAATTCAAGGAACTACACCGATAGCCAAGGCACCTTATCGGTTAGCACCCACAGAAATGTTAGAACTGAAACAGCAATTAGATGAATTACTAAGTAAAGGATTCATACAACCTAGCTCGTCCCCGTGGGGAGCGCCAGTGTTGTTTGTAAAGAAAAAGGATGGTTCAATGAGAATGTGTATCGATTATAGAGAATTGAATAAGGTTACAATTAAGAATCGATATCCATTACCTAGGATTGATGATCTTTTTGATCAACTTCAGGGGGCTAGATATTTTTCTAAGATAGACTTACGCTCCGGATACCATCAATTGAAGGTACAAGAAGAAGACATACCTAAGACTGCTTTCAGAACTAGGTATGGTCATTACGAGTTTACAGTCATGCCCTTCGGATTAACAAATGCGCCTGCAGCATTTATGGACATGATGAATAGGATCTGTAAACCGTACTTGGATAAATTTGTAATTGTCTTTATAGACGATATAATTATTTATTCCAAAAGTCAGACAGAGCATTGTGAACATCTTCATGCACTCTTAACTTTGTTAAGAAAAGAAAAGTTGTATGCCAAATTCTCGAAATGTGAATTTTGGTTACAAGAAGTGCAATTTTTAGGACACATGGTAAACCATGAAGGTATTCATGTAGATCCTGCTAAGATCGAGGCAATTACCAAATGGAAGGTTCCACAAACAGCAATGGAAATTAGAAGTTTTATAGGTTTAGCTGGGTATTATAGACGGTTTATTAAGGATTTTTCCAAGATAGCTGTACCATTAACTAAGTTAACCTGTAAAGCTACTAAGTTTGAATGGGGACCCAAACAAGAAGAAGCCTTTAGAATTTTGAAACAGAAATTAACCCATGCACCAATCTTAGCCTTACCAGAAGGAACTGAAGATTTTGAAATATATTATGATACTTCAAAATTAGGATTTGGTTGTGTGCTTATGCAACGCAAGAAGGTAATTGCGTACGCATCAAGGCAATTGAAAAAGCACGAAGAAAACTATACGACTCATGATTTAGAATTAGGAGCCGTAATTTTTGCCCTTAAGATTTGGAGACATTATCTTTACGGAAGTAAATTTACTGTCTACACAGACCACAAAAGTTTAAAATATATCTTTGGGCAAAAAGAGTTAAACATGAGGCAAAGGAGATGGATGGAAATCCTAAGTGACTACGACTGTGATATTCAGTATCACGAAGGAAAGGCGAATGTAGTTGCAGATGCCTTAAGTCGTAAGTATTATGAGAAACAACGACGGGTTCGTGCTCTCAGATTAAATCTACAAATAGATTTAATGGAACAATTGAAGAATGTTCAAACTATAGCAATCAAGGATGATGCTGAAGGAATGAAAGGAAGAATCAAGGAATTAGAACAAGGAGCAGATGGAATTTGGAGATTCCACAAAAGTAGAATTTGGGTACCTAAGCAGGGAGACTTAAGATCTAAGATTTTAGAAGAAGCTCATAAATCTAGGTACACTATGCATCCAGGAAACAACAAAATGTATCAAGATTTAAGAAAAAACTTTTGGTGGATAGGAATGAAAAAGGACATAGCCAGCTATGTTTCTAAATGTCTTACTTGTTCACAAGTTAAGGCAGAACATCAGAAACCTTCAGGATTACTACAACAGTTAGAAATGCCAGTATGGAAATGGGAACTTATAACAATGGATTTTGTTACTAAGTTACCCAAAACCAGAAAAGGTAATGATGCGATTTGGGTAATTGTGGATCGATTAACCAAATCTGCTCACTTTCTACCTATGAAAGAAACCTTTAGCATGGAAAAACTGGCTAAATTGTATGTAGATGAAGTTGTATCCTTACATGGAGTTCCACTCTCCATTGTTTCGGATAGAGATAGTCGTTTTACTTCCCATTTCTGGAAAAGTTTCCAGCAAGCGATGGGAACTCGACTAAATTTGAGCACTGCATATCATCCCCAAACAGATGGGCAAAGTGAAAGAACGATCCAAACTCTAGAAGACATGCTCCGAGCATGTGTGATAGACTTTGGTGGAAGTTGGGATGATCATTTACCATTAATTGAATTCTCCTATAACAATAGTTATCACTCAAGCATTGATACTGCTCCATTTGAAGCATTATATGGAAGAAAATGTAGAACTCCAGTTTGTTGGGCAGAAATAGGAGAAAATCAATTATCAGGTCCAGAGATTGTGCAAGAAACAACTGATAAAATCACTCAAATCAAGGAAAGACTGAAGACAGCTCGAGATCGTCAGAAGAGCTATGCTGATAATAGATGCAAGCCATTAGAATTCCAAGTTGGAGACAGAGTACTGTTGAAAGTTTCTCCTTGGAAAGGAGTTGTTAGATTTGGTAAGAAAGGAAAGCTAAGTCCAAGATACGTAGGACCATTTCCAGTGATCCAACGTATAGGACCAGTAGCTTATCGTTTACAATTACCAGAAGAATTATCTGGAGTACATGATGTATTTCATGTATCCAATCTCAAGAAATGCTTATCAGATGAATCACTGGTAGTACCTCTTCGAGATATAGAGGTAAACGAAAAGTTGAAATTCGTTGAGAGTCCTCTTCAAATTGAGGATCGAAAGATCAAATTTCTCAAGCACAAACGACTAGTTCTAGTCAAAGTTAGATGGGATTCAAAGAGAGGAGCTGAGTACACTTGGGAACTGGAATCAGAAATGAAGAAAAAGTATCCTCAATTATTCCAGTAAATCTCGAGGACGAGATTTTTATTAAGGTGGGGAGAATGTAACAACTCTCAAAAAGTCCTAATTATTAAATTAATTAGTCCAAAAGGAAACCCTAATTGAGACACCCAAGTGATTCTGAACAAACCCTAAAATTTTCATAATTTTCAGAATCAGGATTAGGGCCCCTAAAACTCAGGGGGGGGTAAAACCCTAGTTACGATTATCCACATAACTATCTGTCAAAATTGAATTTCACAAAACCGTCAACTCAGCAAACCTACCCATGCACGTAGCTACTCTATGAATATAGGTTGGCAGTCGCGTAGCGCGACGGCTATAGGGGTACCCAGTCGCGCTACGCGACTGGGTCAAATTTTCAGTATAAATAGGGTTGTTTGGGACTTGAATTCTGGTACAAAAACGACGGAAAAATTCGAAGTATACTCTAAGTTATAGCAGGAATACTCTAAATAACACACACGGGTCTCGAAATTCTGCTGCAAAACAGGGTATTAGCACAATCGCTGCTACGATTCATTTATCCGACGATCAATATATCCAATGAATGTTTAAGTGCCGCCCACATTAGGGTTATACTTTATTATTCGTCATTAATTTGACGGATCATCGTTAATTCGATAGATAAAGTATTATACTTTGTCGTTCGTTGTTAATTCAACGGATCATCGTTAATTCGATGGATGAAGTATTGCATTTTGTCATTCATTGTGAGAATTTGATCTCATAAATTATCGTAATTGCTGGATTGATTACTAACCCAGTTTTGTGTGCATTGTTATTATATTAGGTTAACAAGGCTAAATCATAGATTAGACTCTGTCCGTATTAAATCAGCAATGTGAGTCATTCTCTCTTTTTATCAAATCTATTTACAAAATCATGTTATTTTCAAAGTTATAATTACGGGGATTAAGTCTTTGTAATCACCAAGTTACAGCCGGTATGTGGGGTTTTGTATACATTACTTGATAATCGTCACCATTGGGGCAGCCAGTGGGGGATATGACCATAGTCACAGTCACCATTGGACGAATGGGCCAATGGGTCGAGTGACAAATACCGTGGGTAGTTGGCTTGATATCAGAAACATTGTAATCGCTCTTAATACTGTATATTATAACAAATGTGTCATTTTAGTAAATAGAATGATTCACTCAGTATTTCCCGCTGACAAAACCTTTTTCAAACATGATTCAGGTGATCTGCTGTAATTCAGGAAAAAGTGCTGGGAAGCATTTCAAGCTTAAAATAGTGGCTCATTATAAAAATAAGGAAATAAGTTTGTAAAATAAAGATTTTATAAAATCATACTTTTGTAAATTATCGGGGTTTTATCCCGAATTGTGAAATAAAATAATCGGGAAATATTTTAGCTTTAAACGATCCTGTTAAATAAACTTCCGCTGTTAAACTTAATCAATTAAATACCGCAGTATTTCTGTCCCGCGGCTTCTGAAACGGGTCAAACCGGGTCGGGGGCCGTGACAGCCCCTCTTTTGAAGGTGACGTTACCCTCAACCCAGTAGTTAGAGTCAGCAAGGATACAATCCTAAAGGGTCGGATTATTGAAAGATAATTAATTAAGTTATTAATGCATAATGTGGTAGGCCCCTCTTTTGAAGGTGACGTTACCCTCGGCTAAGTAGTCTGAGTCAGCAGGGATACAGTCCTAAGTAGCCGGGTTAAAGTTTTAATAGTAGCTTACATATGAGGGGATCAAAGAGTTTGGACCCCCGCCATCCAATACCATTGGGTATTGAAGGAGGTCCTACTAAATTTGACCCAGGTTCTTATAGGATCTATACACTGAACAATGGCAAGACTCTTATCAAACCATTCCCTTAACCCCCGACAAGGTAGCCAACATATCTCCATATAGACCGTGGAGATATGAATGGTGAAAATCTTTTATTTTATATAGACAGTAAAATAATGCCAAGACACCACAGACAAATGATAAGGAAGAATCACCTTCAGCATATGAAACTAGTTATTAAAGTCATTAATACATAACCAAATAAAAAGTGCGAAAAGATTAAAAATAAAAAGTATTACACTAAATGCTTGTCTTCACCAAGTGATGTAAGAGACTTAGGCAAACATGGCATTTGATTGTCAAGAACTCTTACGATCAATCTTGGATCCCGAGACTACTCACACACTCTATGATGGATGATGGATGATGGTGGTGGATGATGGTGTTGTGGTGGTGGTGGAGTGTGGGTGAAGTGTGAGAGAGGTGGTGTGCCAAGGGATGATTTGCAAGTGAGCCAATCACCCCTATTTATAGCCTGAACAGAAGCTCGGGCACGACCCCATGTCCATTGGGCACGGCCCCGTGCCCATCCTTTTTCTCTTTCTTCATTAATTGCAGTTTGTCTGCATTAGTTGACCACGCCCCCGTGTCCACTGGGCACGACCCCGTGTGCAGAAGCGTATCTGTACTATCAATATTTCCTCAGATTATGCGAATCTTAGAGTTGACCATGGCCCCGTGTCCGCTGGGCACGCCCCCGTGGTGGGTGATAGAAGCTTCTACAACTTTGTCTTTTCTGCTGACACTTGGGCACGCCCCCGTGCTCATTAAGCACGGGGCGTGTTCAGCCTTCTGTTCTTTTGTTTTTGCTTGGGAAGATGCTGTCGGGGGGTCGGGCATGCCACGTTTGTTCCTTTCCTTGTATTTATGTTAGATTTAGCTGTCTTTTTGCTTCTTTTGTTCATTTGAGCTCATTTAATCCTGAAAATACAAAAGGAAGACAAAAACACACTTTTTCCAACATTAGTACTAAAAAAGGGTTAGTTTTATGCCACATTTGATGTAATTTATATGTTGCATTTTGTACACATCAAATACCTCACACTTGAATCTTTGCTTGTCCTCAAGCAAAACTCTTTATAATGTGGCTTTTCACTCCCAAATGGAATGGGTAGAAGAGAAGGTTTTTGGGCTTGTCATAGAGTGTCGGGATTCCAAGATTTATATTAGGTTTTATTTTTATTTTATTTACAATCCTATTCGTCATGATTTATTTAAAACATTACATAAGATAAATTACTTATTTGGGCATAACATGCCTTTTTAAAATTCCATTTATATACAAGTTTACATACCTCACGGGAGATCACTCAACACTCGGCCGAAAATATATTTTTGTGAAACACTCGAGAGCGGCATGGAACTTACTCCTACCATAAGCTTGCCAATCAATCAATCCTCCTCCTTTTTAACTATATACCTTTGTAAATATCAAGAGGACTTTTGGGGTGAAGGGTTAGGCTTGGGTTAAAGGTAGGTGGTTGGGTTAGTGGTAAGTAGAAAAAGGGCGAATGGCGTAAAAAGCATTGGTTTTCGTAAGACTTTTTATTTCTCATAACTTTTTATTTTGATGAAGCATTTCTTTCAAACAAAGTTATTTTTGATAAACTTGTTTGTTTGTTTCTTTTGGCTTCATTATCATTTTTTTATAAGGAAGTCATAAGAAAAACCGAGCTTAGTTACTAAAATAATGGGTTTAAAATAAAAAAGGTTTTGGTGGGTAAAATGGTGTTTGTTTTGGGTTAAGAAATGAAAAGGTTTAGGCTCAAAGGGGTTAACTAGGGGGATTTTGGGTAGGTGGTTGAAAAAAAGAAAAATAATGGTGTAGAAATAAAAAGGGTTAGTCCTAATGCCTCCATCATTTACTTACTCGGGTTTAAGTTGGTAACGACCGGGAATGTATCGTCGTGGCAAGTTCTAGAGTTGTAAGAAACCAAGCGGCTATTCACACAAGAAACGAAAAAAATGAGCATTTAGTTTAAAGATATGTCTTTATATGCTCAATAAAGGCTTAAAACTCACTTTTGTGGGAATGAGTTTTTATGTGATCAAGTATATATAATAAAATTTTAACTAAACTTGTCATGCCGTTTCATAATTTTCTTATGTTGGTTCTTTTTATCACGACGCTATCGGTTGTAAATTTGTAAAAAATAACCTTTTTTAAAACTTGTAATTCCCAACTTAACTCAAGAAAAGTAAAAAAAAATGAAAATTTTGAAAAAAATTGGGGTGATTAGCGGTTCCAATAGAGTTTTGTGTAAGGCTTGTGATTAGGACTTGCAAAAATTCAAGGCTTAGCATCCCCCCCACACTTAAATTACACATTGTCCTCAATGTGTCCCAAAAATAAGTTTTTAGGTTGATTGAATGTGTAAAAATGTGTGAAAAAGCAGAAATTTATGTTACTGGGCGTCTGGACATGGCCCCGTGGTGTCCGGGCACGGCCCCGTGTTCAGATCGCCAGTAACAGAAATTGGTAAAAAGAAACAGAAGCCTGGGCACGGGGGCGTGTTCAGTGAGCACGCCCCGTGTCTAGTTACCTGAACTGGGCATTACCTGCAGATTGTGCAGCACGGGGCCGTGTTGGGTGGACACGGCCCGTGCTGAACTTGCTGTAACAAAGAATTTTTTTTGGGATGTTCTGTTTTTGTGCATGGGGTGCTGGTGCAAGTTCCCTTGGAGTGCTTCACCATCTTGAGTGTGTTTTATTCCTGAAAATTAAAACTAAACTAGAAAACATAAAAATTAATCTAAGCTAAACTAAGGATAGTTCCGCGGAATGCCTCCGTGGTGCGCCACGTTTATAAGGGTCCTTGGCTAGACCCAAAGCCAGTCATATGCTACTCAAGCGGGATGTGTTGCATCCCATGTTGCACCATCGGAGAGCATCATCCAAACTTGAGTCTATGACCTTCATGTAATTGACCGGATCGTCGTCTTCTATTCTCTTTCCAACTCCAAACTTCATTTCCTTGTTTCCGATCCTCAATGTTAATGTACCACCATTCATGTCTACTACTGCGTGGGCCGTAGCTAGGATGGGTCTTCCTAAGATGAGTGGTACTTCGGTATCTTCCTCCATATCTAGTATGACAAAGTCGGCTGGGAAAACGAATTCGCCTACCTTGACTAATAGATTTTCAGCGATACCTTGTGGATATTTTACGGACCTATCGGCGAGTTGTATGCTCATTTTTGTAGGGCTTGTTTTTCCTAGGCCGAGTCGGTTGAACATTGATGCGGGAATGAGGTTTATGCTAGCCCCGAGATCGGCTAGTGCATTACGAATGGGGGATTCCCCAATCGAACAAGGGATTGTGAAGCTTCCAGGATCGATCTTCTTTTGCGGGAGTTTATTGAGTAGCAAGGCGGAGCATTCTTCGCTTAAATTAACTAATTGCAATGATTCAATTTTCCTTTTATTAGTGAGGAAGTCCCTCATAAATTTTGAATATTTAGCCATTTGGGTTAGGACTTCAATAAATGGAATATTAACATGCAATTGTTTTAGTAATTTTTCGAACTTTGTGAATTGCTCATCGGTCTTTTGACGGACTAGCCGACCGGGGTATGGAATCAGAGGATTCTTGGTTGGCTCTTGATTTGGTGTAGGAGCCGTCTCTTGTTGGAGTGTTGGCGAAGTTGTGGACTGGCTAGACCGGCTCGTTTCAGTTGAAGGCAATGGGGCCTCTTCGGGGCCCACGGTACGGTTTCTCAATGTGATGAGATGTACTTGTGCCTTTGGGTTGGTTTCAGTATTACTTGGTAACGCGCCTTGTGGTCTCTCGGAGAAATTTTGAGCTATTTGATTTAATTGTTTTTCAATGTTTTGAATACTAGCTTGTTGATTTCTAAAGTTCGATTCCAATTGTTGAAATCGATCCGAGTTTTTCTTTTCGGTGTCGGAGATGAGGCGAGATACAGTATCTTCGAGCCTCTCTCGTCCCCCTTGTTGTTGAGAGAAATTTTGTGACTCGTTTCTTGGTTGCTGAAAGTTTGTTCATTGGTTTAGATTTTGTTGGTTACTACTATTGCTGGGTTCTCTCCAACCAAGGTTAGGGTGGTTACGCCATCCTTGGTTGTAGGTACCCGTTGGAGGACCTGACGGCCTAGGTCTATTATCAATGTAGTTTACCGTTTCTGTTTGATCATCTAATTCTTTCATACAACTCCAATTTTCATGTGGCCCACCACACCCTTTGTTAGGATTTGAGTTTGGTTTTGATTGTGTTTTATGTTTGAATTAAGATGAACAATGAATGAGTAGTGCAGCGGAATATAGATGGAAACAAACTTTTCATAATCAAACAGGAGAATTACTTTCAACACACATTTTCAACAATGAACCGAATGATTGAATTTATTTCATCAACGATTACAATTGCATGTATGCAACAAACTCCCCTCAGCCTGAGCTCACAGTGATTTGTTCGTACAGGAAGAAAGATGGCGAAGAGCTAATAGAACAGTACAGGGTACTGTTCTATTTATAGGCACGGACAAACCACTGAGGCATCTTTGCTGACGTCACCATGAAAGTGACATCTAACCTCCTAACAAACTCTAACATCTGATCTATACAAGTACTGCTATGCTAACAACTGTTATTACAATATATTACATAAAGACAAACTAACTACTGCTGAATCCTTCCACTTATGTGAACCCAGCAGCACTTGATATATCCAGCAGTGCTTGACCCATAGCAGCATATTGAACAGCAGGGCTTTAGTCTTCATTAGTCTTTGACTTGATTAGCAGTTGTAGGTCAGCAGTTGTACCGATTAGTGGATTGGAGGTCATCAGATGTTGAAATCACTTTCAAGGGGAGAGACTTGATTACATAGCATCTGCTTATTCTGGATCCACTGCTCTGATCCAGTTTTGGCTTTAATTATCTGTTCCTTTGATAGGGTTCAATCCCAACAATCTCCCCTGGAGCAGATAATGCCAAAACTCTTCATTATTGGTATATCTTTATTGCCTCATCAACAGTTCCCTTATTTGCCCTTTGAGTTGTAACTCAAAGGCTAAGGCATTTGTGTCATCTTCATCCCTGCACAGTGGAAGATCAAGGAGATCCTGCAAATCTTCAAGACTTAGGCCAAGTGCTTGTTCCCTTGTTATTTTCTTCACTTCTCCACTAGACTTGATCACTGTCAGTACATGGGTCTGTTTGTCAGTTTTCCACTTTAGTACTTTTGAGTCTGGTGGGTTTCTTGGGAGATTTTTATTAGATGAGGAGTTTGGTGATGCTGGCCTTGTGATAACTGTCTGAGCAGTGCTTGCAGGTTGATTTAGGCCAAGAGTTTCAGCTATCATTCTCTTAATTCCCTCTTTTACAAGGTCATCTCCTGCCATTAATTTTGCCACTGTTTCAGTATCCAACTGTTGTTGTTGTCTTCTTTTACAGATGGCAGCACCAGCTGGAGCAGTGGATCTTCTGATTTGCAGCTTTGGTGGTCTTGTTGAAACCTCTGCTTCAGGGTAGTCAGGTTTTTGTGGAACTTTAGGATCTTTCTTCCTTAATTCCTCCAACCTTTTGTAGGTGGTGCTGACTTTGTCTTCTCTCCATCTCATTACTTAATTTTTGGACCCATAATCATCAACAATTAATTCCTCTTTCATTCTCTTCAGCTCCAATGTTTTGTCAGGCATATCCTTTTTGTACTTTGACCAATCTGGAGGAGTGTGTTTGACCTTATTCTTAATCATTTCTTGAATCCTGGCTGCTTCCCTTTCAAGCTCAGGAATGGTCCACTCTTTGTACATATATTTTTCACCCTTATACTTCTTAAAAGCCATGATATTTTCAATGTAGTCTTTTCTCAGGGTTTCATCTGCTCTTTCTGACACTTGCTTACAAACATTCTTTGCAAACTGCTCCGAGGATCTGACTTGTGTGAGCAGAAATTGATAATGCCTTTGAATTTCTTTATCAGTTTTTCCTTGTGAATTTCTTTTAGAAATATCCTCTGCCTGTAGAGCTTTAATTTTCAAGTACTCTTCAATGTTGTTAGGCCTAGGATATCCTTCAACTGATGGCAACTTCCTTTTAGCAGGATCATTCTCATAGTAGAAGGATTTGATCTCTTCTCTGACAACAATGAGTTCAAGAGGATATTGGAAACCTGCAGGAGTGATGGCAATGATTGGTTGTTGTACATGAGCTGATGAGAGAGAAATAGGGTTTGGGATATTAACAAGTGAAAGAGATTGTGAGGATGTTGGTGGTGGTGATGGAGAATCATCATCAGGTATAAAAATCCTTCTCCTTTTTATTGTAGGAGAGGCTGATGATGTTTTGGGTGGATCAGTGGTGGTGTTTTGAGTGGTAGAAGGTGGCTGACTAACAGTTGTTGAAACAACTGGTGTTTCAACCAATGTTGTCATTACAACAGATGTTGTAACATCTGATGTCTTCTGCTTTTTAGCAGGAGGTGATGGTGGTGAGGTTGTTTTTGGTGGTGAAGTGATTTTTGGTGGTGGTGGTGCTAAGGCAGTGGTTGTGGTGCGTGTTGAAGAGATGGCAGGTGTTTGGCTGGCAGTTGTTGAAACTACTGAAGTATCAGCAGTTGTTGATACAGCAGGAGTTACAAAAGCTGTTTGTGTTGCAGTTTGAGGTTTGGAGCCTTTAGTAGGTGGTTTGGAGGCATGCTTTGTAGGTCTGGATGGTGTGTGTTTGGGTTGCCACACTTGTCTAGTGGGCTTCTTCTTTTCATCCTTAGGATTTTCATTATCCATAGGTTCAGAAGGACCCTGTGCATTCAGCTCCATGAAAGCTTTCTTTTCCTGTTCCCACCTGGCTTTATCCTTAGACTGTCTATCCCTTTTTACACTTGCTTCTGCTTCAGCAAGTGCATTTGTGGTGACATCCATCTTCTTACTACCATCTGGCAAAGGGATATTTTTAGTCATATTTTCTTTTTCTGGTGCAATATAGAGCCCATCTTCAATTCCCTTCTTCTTCCACTGCTTGATTTTCTCCCCCTTTTTGGCATTATCTGGAGGGGGGGTAATCAATGAAGAGAACAGTGGGAGGAGCAGTGCTAGTGGTGTTCAATATGTGAGCCTTTATAGCCTTGATGTCAGCTTGGGTATCTTTGAACCTTGACTCCATCATATTTCTCAGCATTTGAACATGTTTTTCATGCTGCTGAACAGCCATATGTCTTTGTTGTTGGAGAAGGGGTTGAAATAGATTCCATAACTCATTTGCAGTAGGTGCTTGAGCTGGAACAGCAGTGGGTTGCACCTGTTGAACGTTCAATAACTGTTGCAGCATTGCTTTGATTGCTGCAACAGAGGTATCCAGTTTGTCAATTCTATCCGTCAATTCTAGGTACTTTAAACCATCACCCAACTTAATGGGATCATTTGATTTCCCACAATCAGTGGTTTGAACAGTGGTTCACTTAGGGAATGTATTCCAATAGTCATCCACTGATGCCCCTTTTTTCTTGGTTCTGGGGACTTCTTCCCTCAACACTTGATAACCTTTTGATGGTACCAGTGGTCAAAACAAACTCACTAGTGGTTATCAGAGGTGCTATAGAAGGAATTGCCTCCAAGGAAGTCTTATTGTTGTAACCACTATCCAAATGCAAACCAGTAGGTTCAACACTTGTAGTGGCTGCTTCACTTGGACTACCACCAAGAGTTACTTGTAACTCAAGGGCTGTAACCTCCTCAGGTCTTGTTGGTGGGTTAGCAATGATTGATACATCAGACCCAGTCACTTGTTGAAGTATGTTCTCATTGATAGGTGAGTGAGAAGGACTGGTTTGTGCCTGGTTCAGATCAATAGCATCCAACAATAATTTTGTTGGTGGGGGAATTGTGGAGGTGAGGTTGGGTGTAGAAAGAGAATTGGCCCCGAGCATTGGGCTGTGGATGATGGAAGCAAGTGATTCCAGAGCATCATATTGTGGTGTCCCTATTTGTACAACCTGTTCTTTTTGAGAAGAAGCAGGAGGAGTTTCAGGCATAGGTTGAGATATTTCTACCAACTGCTGTGAGGAAGTAGCAGCAGTGGTTTCTTGTGACTTTTGTGCTGTCATTGGCAGTTGCTCTGGTATCTCATCCTCCAGAGTTGCCTTTTTGGTAGGTTTGGGGGGCTTTTGAGATTTCTTTTGTTTTGGCCTTTTGGTGATTTTAGGTGTGGGTTTCAAAGCAGTTGTTTTGCTGCTATGATCACCTTGAGCAGTGGGCTCAGCAGCAGATACCTGAGGAGCAGTGGTAGCTGCTAAAGTCTGCTCAGGCACCTCTGCTTGTGTTTTGCAAGGTGTTGACATTCTTGTAAAAGTTTCAGTAGTTAAGCTATTTATTTGAAAAGATTCACCTTGTTTTATTGCAGAAGCATCATCCTTACCAAATTTCGTTTCAAAATAATAGCTTAGAAATCTTGGAAAAAAGTAAGAATGGCTTTGTATCAACAGTTTTAACCAAATCATTAAAGATTTCCTGGGAGTAATTTAAATTTTCATCTTGAAGAATAGCATAACCCAGGTTTTGAATCTTTAATGGTATCTCATTAAAAGAAGTGGTTTTGTTTGAAACACACATAAGCAGAGTATGGAACAAAAATCTTGTTGCAGGTGGAAAATTACCTTTTTGTAAGGTATCCTTTTTTATTTGTTCTGCATAACCCCTTTCAAGGAAATCAGTTTTTAACTCATTTTTGGGTAAAGAAGTTTTACCTTGCTGATCATTGAGTTCAAAGACCTCCGAGATGGATTGTGGTGTGATTTTAACAGCTTTACCCATTAGAGAAGAGTTAATGGCTATGATATTTTCTCCTTGTTTTTCAAGGGTAGTATTTTTCCAAAACTCTCTCTGGGTTTGCAGATAAATTGGAGCATCTGCTGTTAATAAAGTTTTGTACTTTGATGCAGACATGGTGTCAAGGATGGAGTCGAATGTATCGGTGGTGCTTGGTTTTGTTAAAAGACCCAGATAATTGTGAGGTGCTTTGTATAGGATTTCGATGGGTGTAGCCTTTTGAGCGGCCTTTGTACGAGAAGATTTTGAAGTGGATTTTGCGGATAACTTTGATTTTGTCATTTTGGAGAAGAAGATTGATGAAGGTTTTGAAGGATTTGTGAGAGGGAAATGGAAACTGTTTTGAGAAAGGAATTTTTGTGAATTCGATTCGACAGTAAAACCCTGTTTGGGGTTTTGAAAAGGGTTTTATAAGAGAAAAAGTGAATGCTGACGTGGCAGCGGTTACAAAAGATCTGACCGCTATGTACTGTCCACGTGCCAATCCCTGATGAGATGAAGGACAATTGTTTTTATAGAGACCACTGATGGAACAAGACCAGTGGTTGTAATGGTAAAAATGAAAGCAGTGGGTGATTTTTACTATCAGTGGATAGCACATCAGTGGATGAAACACTGATTTTGAACATCAGTGCTTATCAAGAAAATGAGAGAACAAGGGTTGACTTTCAGTAGTGGACAGAGTTTTTAGTAAAACAGACTTTTGAACAAAGCAGTGGTTATGGCAGACTTTTAAGGACTTAATGAAAAATTCATTTTTAGCTATTTTTAAGGATGGAGTTTTGATTTTCTAAAAACATTTTAATGCTTTTATTCATAGAAAAACAAGATTTTGCCTGTTATTCCATGTTTAGCATGCCAATCCTAGATATCAAGCTTTCAAAGGTGGATGTGTCTAATGCTTTGGTTAGCACATCTGCCAGCTGATCCTTAGTTGGAACATGGTGCAGAGAAATCAAACCTTTTTCATAGCAATCCCTCACAAAGTGATGTCTGATGTCAATGTGCTTGGTGGTTGAGTGGGAAACTGGATTTTTGATGATATTTTCTGCTGCCTGACTATCCAACATGAGTGGTGTCTTTAAGGCAGTGATACCAAAATCCAGCAACTGATTTTGAAGCCAAAACAGTTGGGCTGTACAGCTTGCAGCAGCTATATACTCTGCCTTAGCAGTGGATGTGGAAACAGCTGCTTGCTTTTTGCTTTGCCAAGACACTAAACAACTGCCTAGGAATTGGCACCCTCCTGAAGTGGACTTCCTTGTCAGCAAAGTCACTATCTGAGAAACCTGAAAGCTCAATTTTACCATCAGCTGGATACCAGATACCAAGTGTGGGAGCACCTTTTAGGTATCTGAATATCCTTTTTACAGCAATAAGGTTTGACTTTCTAGGGGCTGATTGAGATCTTGCACAAACACATGTTGCAAACATGATGTCTGGCCTAGATGCAGTTAGGTACAATAAAGACCCAATCATGCTTCTATATAAAGTTTGATCAACCAAATCATCCTTCTCATCAGACATGACTACTTTATTGGTTGCAATGGGTGTACTACATGGCTTACAATCATCCATCTCAAATTTCTTTAAAAGTTCTTTGGCATATTTTCCTTGATGGATAAAAGTGCCATTTTGCAGTTGCCTTACTTGGAGACCAAGAAAGCACTGGAGTTCACCCATTGCACTCATTTCAAACTCAGCTGTCATGAGTTGTCTAAACTCTTCACACATTTTATTACATGTGCTTCCAAAGATGAAGTCATCCACATAAATCTGGACAATCATCAAATCCTTTCCTCTCCATTTTAGAAACATTGTTTTGTCTATTTTACCTCTTGTGAAACCAATGGAAAGTAGAAAGGTGGAAAGAGTTTCATACTAGGCCCTTGGTGCTTGTTTCAGGCCATACAAAGCTTTATTCAGCTTGTAGACATGATTTGGATTAAATGGATCCTCAAAGCCTGGAGGTTGACAAACATAAACCTCCTCTTAAATCTTACCATAGAGGAATGCACATTTGATATCCATTTGGTACACCTTGATGTTGTGGTTGACAGCAAAGGCCATAAATAATCTGATAGCTTCAAGTCTTGCTACAGGGGCAAATGTTTCATCATAGTCAATGCCATCTTCTTGTCTAAACCCTTGAACCACAAGCCTGGCTTTATTCTTGACACCAATACCCCTTTCATCAGTTTTATTTTTGAAGACCCATTTTGTGCCAATAGGACTTACACCCTCTGGCAATGGTACAAGCTCCCAAACTTATTGTCTTCTAAACTGTTGGAGCTCCTCTTGCATGGCCTCTACCCAGCTGTTGTCTTTTAGTGCCTCTTGGTACTTGACTGGCTGATGGAGAGATAGAAAACCAGCAAAAAGACAAATGTTTTGGGATTGACTTCTTGTGAGCACCCCTTCATTGATGTTGCCAATGATTTGACCTGGTGGATGAGATTTCAAGAAGATAAGATCTCCTTGGTATGGAACAATGGCATTGAGTGGGGATGGCTGCAGATGTGAATCATCTGAGCTAACCATTGCTGGTGACTTTGATGATCCAGCAGTGGCTTCAAAAGGTGGTGGAATAGGAGTAATGGTGTGGACACATGCTGAATTTGATCCACTATTTGAGGACTTTTGTCAACAGTGTTTAATGATGTGGAAGCAGGGGTTAATGGGCTACTTTGATCAACAATTGTTGAGGTAGCAGTGGTTGAGCTTTGACAACTGTTTTGAACATTTGCTGCTCTTCCCATTGTGACAGACTTTTGTTGAGGAATGATGATCTCATACCCATAGTATAGTGATGAATCCTCTGATGGACCTGCACTGTTAGTCTTGACAGCAGTATTTTCAAAAGTGAATTTATCAAGATCAAACAAATCTGCAGGGTTTGCTGGGATTTTCATTGATGAAAGTTCATTGAACTTTACATTCAAAGTCTCTTCCACTTTTCTGGTCCTTGTGTTAAACACTTTGTAGGCCTTAGCAGTGGTTGAGTATCCCAGATGATAACCACAATCAATTTTGGCTGCAAACTTTGAGATGGAATCTTTTAAGTTTAAAATGAAGCATGGGCAACCAAAAACTTTGAAGTATGAAATTAATGGCTTTATTTTATACAGCAGTTCATAGGCAGTCTTTTGATGCCTGGGGTTGATTAAAACTCTGTTTTGGACATAGCAAGCAGTGTTTACTGCCTCTGCCCAAAAAGTTAATGGCAAACCTGAATCAGCAAGCATGGTTCTGGCAGCCTCAATCAAAGTTCTGTTCTTTCTTTCAACAACCCCATTTTGTTTTGCTGTTCTTGGAATGCTGTATTTAGGGATGAGATCGGTACGATACCGGTACCGATACCGTAAATACCGTTACCGAAATTGAGGAAATGTGGATACCGATTACCGTACCGTATTTATAGATTCGGTACCGGTACGGTACCGGTATCGGTACCGGTATTTCGGTACTTTACCACATTGGTACCGCTTTGGTGTCATCCATTGTTTCACCTCAAAAATATCATGCGCAACCCATCCATCCATTGTTAATAAAATACATAACAACTTGTGAAAGTAGACATGACAACCAAATTTTTTAGATTTTGACCACTAATCTTACAGTTTACATAAATGATAGTACTAAATAAAGATACAACTATATTGTATTGTAGCCTTATATGAAAGAAACCACATCAGCGAATCACAAGAAACCCTTGAATTATAAAAGTATATCTAGCTTTTCATATTCTTGTCATCCTAACAATTAGATCTTTTGAAAATATCAAATATCTCCTAATCTAAAGCTACTGTTACCCACAATTATCCATACGAGTTCATAGAAAAAAGAAGTAAACATGAATATTATACCTACTAACTACTAAGAACCTTGTGAGTGAGGTTTAATGTTTATTCTATGAACCTGTATGTGTTCCATTGAAGTACAACATGAGTTGAATAGGCAAGGGTTTATTATATATTAGTTTAGTACATTGTAGTAGTAGCTAGTAAGATTAGTTCGACTCTTCGTAATCCAACCTAGAAACCCCTTGGAATTCATTATTAAATTCGGTATTAATACCGGTATTTACCGTAAAATACCTTTACCGATACCGTTTTTTACCAATACCGAATTTCGAAAAATCTATTACCGATACCGGTACCGTTTATGATTGGTACGGTACGGCATCGGTACGTTACCGGTATTTCGGTAAAAAAATCTCATCCCTAGCTGTATTGCCTCACAATTCCTTTTGACACACAGAAATCATCTAACTCCTTGTTCCTGAACTCTGTGCCATTGTCACTTCTGAAGATTTTTACTGGAAGGTCAAACTGCTTTTCAACCTGTTTCCCAAAGTCTTGCAGAATGCCTGCAGTCTCATCTTTTGAGTGTAAAAAGTAAGTCCATGTAAACCTAGAAAAGTCATCAACAATAACCAAACAATACCTCTTTTTCTTAAGACTCATGACTTTAACTGGGCCAAACAAATCCATATGAAGCATTTGCAAACATTTGGTTGTTTTGGACTCATCAATGGATTTGTAGGAGCTTTTATGTTGTTTTCCTTTTAGCCAGGAAACACAATGCTCAGGACAGGTGAACAGTTTTTTGAGGTAAACCTCTTACTAACCCATGTTTTGAAATGGTAGTGATTGCCTTGAGATTTGTGTGCCCCAATCTCCTATGTCATAATTCTGTCTCTTTGTTTGATGCAGCTGAGAACAGACAGGCATCAGTTCTGGGGCTCTCTTTTGACATATCTACCACATAAACATTGCCACTTCTTTGAGCAACAAGTTTGGTTTTTCCAGTTTTTATTATTGCTTCAATCTTTTCAACCATTTCTGGTCCAACAATCCTACAACACTCCTTTGTGAAGAATGATCCATACCCCTTATCACTCATTTGTGAAACACTCAGAAGGTTGAATTTTAGATTGTCTATCAGATTGACATTTTCAAATTTTACATTACCAGACTGTACTGTACCAGACCCCAGAACTTTCCCTTTACTATTATTACCAAAGGATATATCACCCCCTCCATGGATTTTGAAATCTTTGAGAAGGGCTTTACATCCTGTCATGTGCCTGGAGCCTCCACTATCTACATACCAAAGGCTATCTAAGCATGCAGAAGCTCCCTGCACATGAAGTAAAAGGATTAGTTCATTAGGGTCTCCAAATCCAATAAGGCTTTGGATGGGGTCTCAACAGTGTTTGGGATAAGTTCAGATGGATGGGCAGTGGTTAGGTCAGGGGTTTGGATAATTTTAGGACTGTTTTTCTCTAACCACTGTTGGGGTTCTTGACCAATCACCTGCTGATAACCAAAAGGATGCCTGTTCACTCTTGGTTTAGAGGGCCTTTTATAGGTCTCATAAACATGTGGGATCCTTTGGTATGGTGATTGTCCCTTGCCTCTTCTGTATTGGTTGGCAGGGGGTGCATCAGTCACTTGAACATCTCTTTGGACAGATGTTTGATTCAGCTGTTTTGTAATAGCTGTTTGGACTTGCACGAACAGTGGTTGATTCTTGGTGAATTTGACAGATGATGTTGATGGACTCAAGGATGTTTTAGCAGTGTACTCATTCTTTTTCACATCAAAGTTCTTGAGATACACACATTCTTGAGTTTTGTGGTTATTTTTACCACAGATGGTGAAACTTTCAGCAGGTACAATGATACTTGTTTTGTTTAAATCATATGCTTTTAGATGAAAACAATCTTTTGTTAGATGATTCCTCTTTTCACAAAAATCACAAAACAAGTTTTTGATCTTTTCTCTTTTCTTCCTTTTCTCAGACTCCTTAGCAACAGAGTTTTGAACCACTGTTGGGATGTCTTTGATATGAATGACCTTTGCTTTTGGAGCTGTGACACCATCAGTGGTTGTGAAATCCATAGGTTTGAAATTTTCAAGAATGTCACACTCATCAGACCATGTGGGTTTAAATTGGTATTTCTCAATTTCCTCAAAAGTTGAGGACCCCACAGATGATCTTTCCAAAGTGATTTTGTTACCAAGTTTGTCAGTAATTTTTACTTCTTGGCCATTCTTGTTGGTTAGTATTATTTCAGTTGAACCAGCTTATTTGACAGCAGTGTTTTCAAGATCATCATATTTTCTATATCCTATACCAAACTTGACATTGCTTTCAAGCTATTTCTCAAGCATAACCTCATAACCTTTGCAAGATTCCACCCATCTTTCATAAGTGATCTGGGTGGATTCCAACTCCTTTTTGCAAACTTGGTATTTTTCTACCATAGTTTGGAGTTGGTTCTTGGTTATGCTTTGCTCTTCTTTGAGACTGCTGATTTCTTTGCCTTTTTCAGCCAATTTGTTTTTAAGTTCTTTCAATGACTTTTCAAATTTGACTTCATCAGTTAAGACTTTATCCCTAAGGTTTTCATTTACCTCTTTAATGCTAGCAAATGCAATAATGCATTTGTCTGAACACAGTTTTTCAAGAACTTGAGGTGATACCTTAGCAGCAGCCATCATGGTACAATCACATTGATGATCACCTTCTTCATCAGCTCTAACTTCTTTCTCACCTTCTTTCTTCTCTTCCACTTCTTCTTTGTCTTCTTTGGACCAGGGGTCAGACAGTGGTTCAATCAGGGTTTCTGAATTTTCTCCCAGCAGTAGTTCACCAGCAACTGCAGTAACCACTGCTTCAACCACTTTATCCACTGTTTCAGCACTTAGCTGTTCACCTTCAGTTTCTACCCCTTATGGTATTGACTCTAATGCCATTAAACAAAATTCATCATTAAAAGTATCATTAGAAGCATATAGTGCAAAATTTTCATCACCAAGCTCATCAGGCATGCTGCTCCAGTCAACAAAGCCTTGGGTGAAAAAGCTTTGCTGATCTGGTTGTACCACTGTTGGAGTAGCTTGTTGAGATGCAACAGGTTGCACTTGTGCCTGAGGGACAGGGGCTTGAACATAATGAATTTATGGAACAGTGGTTTGAACATAATGCACAGGCACAAGGGTTGCAGCATAGTGAGTAGTGTTAACATGTGCTGTAGGAGTATATTGGGTATAGTGCACAGTGCTTTGATGTTGTGGTCTAGGGTTTGAGCTGGGATGAGTTATTATTGGACCAGTGGTTTGACTCCTGCATTCCCTAGCAAAATGACCTAGCCTATTGCACTTGTAGCACTTCAGTTTTGATTTATCCAACCCTACTCTTAAATTCCCATGTAACCCTGGGAATTTTCTCCCTGGTCTTTTATAGAATTTGCTTGTTCTTACACTAAGCAAAGCCAATTGATGCAAAATGTCCATCTCTTCTAAGTCAGTGGGATCAAAGTGTTGCAAATCATTTAGTTCAAAACACAAGTTATCTGACATCTGGTTTTCACAATTTGCAGTAAAAGCATAATTTGCAGAGTGAGAATCAGAGTTGTTAAAATTTCCACCAGCAGTTATATTAATAAAATGATCATAACTCTGATCCTTACTACTGCTACCAGATTCTTCCTGACCAAAAAGAGCTGTGCTGCCAAATGAATAATCATCAGCAACTTTGCCAGACTCTTGCAACTTCTTTTTCTGGTTTAACTCCCTTTCATAGGTCAGGAGTCTACCATGAAGTTGGGTCTGGGTCAGATCTTTGAACTCAGCTGAATTTCTAGTAACAAAAGCAATTGTATCCCATTTTTCAGGTAGTGATCTAAGAAACCTGCTATTTTGTGTTGAATTAGGAAATGTAAATTTAACAAGTCTTAGCTCACTAATGAGACAACTAAATCGCTCAAACTGTTGGGTCAATGATTCACCCTTGATGTGACAAAAGGTTTCATACTGCTGATTCAGAATTTCCCAATTATTTTCAATAACTTCTTCCGTTCCCCCAAACTGTTCCTTCAGTGCATCCCATAGCTCTTTGGCACTGTTACAATGTAACAGCCCAGCATAGATTTCATTGGGTAATGCAGATGCAATGATGCTAAATGCTTTGGCATCGAGTTCGAACTTTTGGAAATCAGTTTTAGTATAATTTTCAGGTTTTTTAGGTTCGAACTTCTTTGTATCCTCAGCACTTGGCACCATGGGAACGTGTGGTCCAAAAACAACAGATCTCCAACATCCAGTATTCTGTTGAGCAAGGATGTGACCCATCCTTCTCTCCCAGATGTTGTATTCATTACGTTTAAGCATGGGTGGTTTGAAAAGAGAGCGAATGTTATTCTTATCATCTTGTGATTGTGACGTCATCCTGGTTGTTTTACAGGCACTGATTAATCAACTTTGATGGTGATTAAACCTTACACTGTTTTTCAACAAAACGAACAAACTATCAGTATCAATGATTATGAGCTGAACTATTTATGTCAAAATGATTGTTAAATCAAACTTGACTGTCCGAGCTCTGATATCAATTGTTAGGATCTGAGTTTGGTTTTGATTGTGTTTTATGTTTGAATTAAGATGAACAATGAATGAGTAGTGCAGCGGAATATAGATGGAAACAAACTTTTCACAATCAAACAGGAGAATTGCTTTCAACACACATTTTCAACAATGAACCGAATGATTGAATTTATTTCATCAACGATTACAATTGCATGTATGCAACAAACTCCCCCTCAGCCTGAGCTCACAGTGATTTGTTCGTACAGGAAGAAAGATGGTGAAGAGCTAATAGAACAGTACAGGGTACTGTTCTATTTTAGGCACGGACAAACCACTGAGGCATCTTTGCTGACGTCACCATGAAAGTGACATCTAACCTCCTAACAAACTCTAACATCTGATCTATACAAGTACTGCTATGCTAACAACTGTTATTACAATATATTACATAAAGACAAACTAACTACTGCTGAATCCTTCCACTGATGTGAACCCAGCAGCACTTGATATATCCAGCAGTGCTTGACCCATAGCAGCAGATTGTACAGCAGGGCTTTAGTCTTCATTAGTCTTTGACTTGATCAGTAGTTGTAGGTCAGCAGTTGTACCGATCAGTGGATTGGAGGTCATCAGATGTTGAAATCACTTTCAAGGGGAGATACTTGATTACATAACATCTGCTTATTCTGGATCCACTGCTCTGATCCAGTTTTGGCTTTAATTATCTGTTCCTCTAATAGGGTTCAATCCCAACACCCTTCACAAGCCATAACCGAGGCCGCTTTTGCCATTTCTAACTTTTTGATTTTTGAAGAAAGGGCCTCGATTTGGGCTTGTAATGAAGTGCTTTTGTCAACCTTATGGGCGTCCGGGGCAATAGATTTATTGCCTCGGGGAGTGTGCCACTGAAAATTGGTTTGAGCAATTTCCTCAATTTGATTATAAATTTCATCTGGGCGACAATTACCTAAAAGTTCCCCGGAGTTAGAGTCGAGTGTTTGTCTTGTGTGTGGCAACAATCCATTGTAGAAAGTGGATACTTGTTTCCAAACCGCAAGACCATGATGAGGGCACTTTCTCAGTAGCTCCTTGAACCTTTCCCAAGTTTCATATAAGGATTCCCCATCCTCTTGTGAGTATGTATTAATTTCAGTCATTAATTTAGCCGTTTTAGCAGGAGGGAAATACTTATATAGAAACTTTTGGGCTAGTTCATCCCAGATGTTTACCGAGCCAACTGGGAGGGCATTAAGCCAAGCCTTAGCTCGGTCTTTTAATGAAAATGGAAACATTCGAAGGCGGATGGCGTCATTTGATGCTCCGTTGATCCGAAAGGTATGACATATTTCCAAAAAGTTGGTAATATGCAAATGGGGATCTTCATCCGCAAGCCTGTGAAAGGTTGCGGAATTTTGGAGCATTTGGATCAAATGCGGCCGAAGTTCGAAGTTGTTGGCATCGACATTCAGTGCATTGATAGCAGCGCCAAGATTACCTACGGTGGGTCGTAGGTAATCCATGAGGGTACGTTGGTCTGCCATCGAAAGTAGGTCCCCCGAGACTTTCTCTTGGTTTTTAGCTTTACGTCTTTTTCTTAGAAAGCGTTCGGGTTCGTCTAAAGGCTCTTTTATGTCTCTGCTGAACTGGAGCTCATACACTACGTAGAAGGTTCAGGTGTGCTGCCTGGGTTCCAAGTCCTGCAACGAAAACAAAAAAGAAAGTTGGTCAGAAGGTTCACCACGGCCCCGTGCTCAATGAACACGGCCCGTGGTCGGAGATACAGTAATTGTTTTCCGGATCCCTGTTACTGGGGAGTTTGACACGGCCCCGTGTTGCACCGACACGGCCCCGTGCTCAGCTCTCTGTAACTCTGAAAATAAAAACTGCCAGTAACAACGCTGGGCACGGCCCGTGTCCGACCAGGCACGGCCTGTGCTGAGCTCTGCAGAAACTGAAAAATTAATAAAAATCCTAAAAAATAGAAAAATAAGAAAAAATGATTAGGCCGTTGATTTTAAGCTTTCTTAAAATCCTTGTGTCCCCGGCAACGGCGCCAAAAACTTGATGTGCCTGCGGTGTGATAGGTTTTTATGTATATTTTAGCCCTTTTTGACCACTTTAGTCAAGTTTTAAATTTATAAAACACGATATTTACTAACACCAAACACACCTATGGGCAAGTGCACCCATCGTAAGCGTAGTATAGTGTTGGTAAGATACCGAGGTCGTCCAAGGACACAAGAGCTTTTAATACCGGTTTATCCTCAATGTCTAATCAAATCAAAAATTCAGGAAAAAGGTTTTAAACTAGAAAATAAAAACTTAAATGCTGAAAAAAACAGATAGACAAGATGAATCACTTGGATCCGACTCGCCTTTAGTGTAACCTTTGATTATTTCCGCACTTTTGCACTTTTCAAGAGATTATCTTAGTTATTATAGTAGGCCCCTCTTTTGAAGGTGACGTTACCCTCAACCCAGTAGTTTGAGTCTGCAAGGATACAATCCTAAATGGTCGGATTATTGAAAGATAATTAATTAAGTTATTAATGCATAATGTGGTAGGCCCCTCTTTTGAAGGTGACGTTACCATCGGCTAAGTAGTCTGAGTCAGCAGACATATAGTCCTAAGTAGCTGGGTTAAAGTTTTAATAGTAGCTTACATATGAGGGGATCAAAGAGTTTGGACCCCCGCCATCCAATACCATTGGGTATTGAAGGAGGTCCTACTAAATTTGACCCAGGTCCTTGCAGGATCTATACACTGAACAATGGCAAGACTCTTACCAAACCATCCCCTTAACCCCCGACTAGGTAGCCAACATATCCCCATATAGACCGTGGAGATATGAATGGTGAAAATCTTTTATTTTATATAGACAGTAAAATAATGCCAAGACACCACGAACAAATGATAAGGAAGAATCACCTTCAACATATGAAACTAGTTATTAAAGTCATTAATACATAACCAAATAAAAAGTGCAAAAAGATTAAAAATAAAAAGTGTTACACTAAATGCTTGTCTTCACCAAGTGATGAAAGAGACTTAGGCAAACGTGGCATTTGATTGTCAAGAACTCTTACGATCAATATTGGATCCCGAGACTACTCACACACTCTATGATGGATGATGGATGATGGTGGTGGATGATGGTGTTGTGGGGGTGGTGGAGTGTGGGTGAAGTGTGAGAGAGGTGGTGTGCCAAGGGATGATTTGCAAGTGAGCCAATCACCCCTATTTATAGCCTGAACAGAAGCTCGGGCACGGCCGTGTCCATTGGGCACGGCCCCGTGCCCATCCATCTTCTCTTTCTTCATTAATTGCAGTTTGTCTGCATTAGTTGACCACGCCCCCGTGTCCGCTGGGCACGACCCCGTGTGCAGAAGCGTATCTGTACTATCAAGATTTCCTCAGATTCTGCGAATCTTAGAGTTGACCACGGCCCTGTGTCCGCTGGGCACGCCCTCGTGGTGGGTGATAGAAGCTTCTACAACTTTGTCTTTTCTGCTGACACTTGGGCACGCCCCCGTGCTCATATAGCACGAGACGTGTTCAGCCTTCTGTTCTTTTGTTTTTTCCTAGGAAGATGATGTCGGGGGGTCGGGCATGCCACGTTTGTTCGTTTTCTTGTATTTATGTTAGATTTAGCTGTCTTTTTGATTCTTTTGTTCATTTGAGCTCATTTAATCCTGAAAATACAAAAGGAAGACAAAAACACACTTTTTCCAACATTAGTACTAAAAAAGGTTAGTTTTATGCCACATTTGATGTAATTTATCTGTTGCATTTTGTACACATCAATGGTGAACAGATGAGTGCAAAGATAAAACAAATGTTTAGAATTTAATCATTGATAGCAGTTTTTTGAAGAATCTGTGCTCCTGCAAATTACAGAGAGTCAATACTTCGAGTTATAAAAGTTCTGTTGTAATTAAAGTTTGGCAAAAGAAAACATCTGTTGATGATGAGACAACTGTGTATTCTAACGACTGTTGATACTAACAGTGGTTGGGCTAATGATGAATAAGTATTATTATATAACGTCTGCTATAAGTATTATTATATAATTTTGTTTATCAATAACAGTTTTTTGGAAGAATTTACGATATATTTTGGTGTTATAAAATGTGTGTTGTAGCTAAAGTCTGACAAAAGAGAACATTTGCTGATGATGAAACAACTGTGTATTCTAACGACTATTGATACTAAGAGTGGTTGGGCTAATGATGAATAAGTATTATTAAATAACGTCTGCTATAAGTATTATTATATAATTTTGTTTATCAATAACATTTTTTTGGAAGAATTTACGGTATATTTTGGTGTTATAAAATGTGTGTTGTAGCTAAAGTCTGACAAAAGAGAGCATTTGCTGATGAATAAATGTCTGAAGATGCAAAGGTCTGCTATGGGTCAACAGATGTTAACGAACAACAGATGATATTCAATCTTAAAATTCTTAACAGAGGATTTGATACTAACTGTGGTTGGGCTAATGATGAATAAGTATTATTATATAAAGTCTGCTATAAGTATTATTATATAATTTTGTTTATCAACAACAGTTTTTTGGAAGAATTTACGATATATTTTTGTGTTATAAAAGGTGTGTTGTAGCTAAAGTCTGACAAAAGAGAGCATCTGCTGATGAATAAATGTCTGAAGATGCAAAGGTCTGCTATGGGTCAACAGATGTTAACGAACAACAGATGATATTCAATCTTAAAATGCTTAACAAAGGATTTGATACTAACAGTGGTTCGGCTAATGATGAATAAGTATTATTATATAACGTCTGCTATAAGTATTATTATATAATTTTGTTTATCAACAACAGTTTTTTGGAAGAATTTACGGTATATTTTGTGTTATAAAAGGTGCGTTGTAGCTAAAGTCTGACAAAAGAGAGCATCTGCTGATGAATAAATGTCTGAAGATGCAAAGGTCTGCTATGGGTCAACAGATGTTAACGAACAACAGATGATATTCAATCTTAAAATGCTTAACAGAGGATTTGATACTAACAGTGGTTGGGCTAATAACAGATGTTAGACTTACGACTGTTGAGTTACACCGATTGAAAAAAACTGTTTTTGAAACTTCTGCTTGCCTAAAAATACATCCACTATTAAAGGTTACCGTCTGTTGTCATACTTTCTATTTATCCTAATGACTGTTGATTTATTAAACTGCTGACTGTCATCCATTATGACAACAGAGGTTCTGACGTGGACAGATGTTAGCTAAAAATAAAACAACTACTGAAAGTTATCATCTGTTCTCATAACTTCTGTTTATCTAACAACAGTTTGACTCACACTGTTCCCAACAACCAACAGAGGTTTCCAAACAACTGTCATCGGTTGTCGCAAGAGAGGTTCTGACGTGGACAGATCTTAACCATCAAATATTTGTAACTACTGCCACGTCAGCATTCAGTTCTTCTCTCTATATAAAAGCTGTTTCATCCCTAAATCGAGGTTCTACCACTGCAGTCTCGAATTCAAAATTCTCAAAAACAGTTTCCAACCTATTAAAAACCCTCCAATTTAAACCCTGCTTCATCCCCAAATCACCTTCTTTTCCGATCATGTCTCTGAACATCAAAAACCCTCACAACTACCTCCCCATCTTCGAAAAAACCAGCAAAAATACCAGCTATCACTCAATAATTGACCTTTTAACATCATCGAAATACAAATCAATTCTTACTGCTGATGCTTTGGTTCATACAGAAACACTCCGACAATTTTGGTTTAATGCTGAAATAGAGGCTGAAGATAATAATCAAGTTTCCATCACATCTAAGGTCGGGGAAAGTGTGGTACAGATTTCTCCGTTTACAATTTCCACTACATTTGCATTGGACGACTTGGGAGGTAAGAACAACTTTGAAAAACTTGAACTTCATACAGAGTTCATTGAAAGAGGGTATGATGCACAATTAAAGGAAGTTACTATCTACAAACCAAACTTCCCTCCGCCAATGAAATTTTTGTTTCATACTCTTTTAACTTGTCTCTCAGCCAAGACCACCGCATTTAATGAGATACCTTTGAACATTCAGTATTTGGGTTATGCTATTTTAACAAAATCTGATTACAATTTATCACAAGCACTGTTTTCTGATTTGTTGAATAATGTGAAAAATGTGAAAAAATTGAAAAAAGGTGTTCGTAGTAATTCTTTTCTGTTGTATCCAAGACTTCTAAGCTACAACCTACAAAACAAGTGTCACAAACAGATTTTGAACAAGGTGTAGCTTTTCAAATAAATAGTCTTACAAGTAAAACTTTTACTAAACTTATGGATAAAGACAAAAGTTTCAACAACTGAAACAAAGGGAGATGAGCCTGTTTTAGATGCGTCCGCATCAGTTGCTCAAACTTCTGTTGTTGAGCGAACTGCTCCTGGTGATCATGACACCACAACTGGTGTTGTGAAACACACACCAGGAAAACGCAAAAAGAAAGCTGTCACATCCAAAAAGTCCATCAAAACTAAACAAAACAAAAAGGTTCCTCTGTAAGATGAGATCCGAGAGGTTAATGCAGTGACAACACAAATGTCACTTGAAACCACTGCTGCTACTTCTTCACAATTGTTGGAAAGATCTCAACCCATCCAAACTCCTCATGTATCATCACAAAAGGATCATGTTGTAAGTACAGGGACACCACAACATGAAGTAGACCTTTCATATGAAAGTATGTTTAAAAGTCCCTCTCCCAGGGCAATCACTCTTTCTACACCACAACCCTCGGCTCAAGTTCCATCAACAATATTACCTCTGTTTGAAGCAATTGAATTTCAGAAAGAAAACAGTTCCTCTAATGCACACATTACTGAGAGTAGATCGCAACAAATGACTATGTCTGAACCAATTCAATCTCCTATCCTACAAAAGTTGAGGAGGTTATCCCCGTTGAGTATTACGAAACTCTTGGTGGTAGTTCAAGTGGAGCAGCCACTACAACTGTTGAACCCATTGGTGATCAGTTGGACAGTGGTTACATCATTAAGACTCCCTTGAAGGCAACTACTGATGAGGTTATAACTGTAATGTCTGCTTCAGTGGGAAGTCCCCAGAACGAAGAAAAAGGGGCACCTGTTTCTGATGATATGGAGACTTCTCCTATTATCAAAACAAATACAACCACTACAGGTGGGAATTCAGATGATCCTATTAAAGTAGGTGATGAATTAACTTATAAGGATTTGACGGTTAGAGTGTCTACCATTGAAACATATGTTGCTGAAATGAAAGAATTGATTAAGCAGATGATAGAGCTTTTTAAAAGTCAACCTACCAGACAGGAAATTGCCAATGAGCTTTGGAATTCTATGCAACCCATCCTTCAAGCTCAGAGGAATTTGGCTGAAAGTAACCGCAATTTCAGTTTGGAATTTATCAGAAATTTGGTTGATGCCAGGTATAAAGACACACAAGCATACATTATGAACATTAAGGAACATCTGTTGGAACTTACTGGCTCCACCTCTACATCAATCTTTGAGAAAGATGATGATGATGATGATGATAATGATGCCAAAAAGGGGGTGAAAGATTCATTGAGAAAGTTACCACCAGATTCAAAAGCTAATCCTACAGAAATTGTATCGCCTGCTCAACCTAAATCCCAAGCTTCTCCAAAAAACCACTACAAAAGAAGGAGAAAATACCTTCCACACCATCATCACCCATTTTGTCAATAGATGCTGGGAACACAAAAGTATCAGTAGATGTTTACCAAACAGCTGCTGAGACACCAGTTGTTTACCAAACAGCTGCTGAGACACCAGTTGTTTCAGCAGAAGTTTCTCAAACATCTGCCATGATCATTTTCACTACGCCAACCACAATCCAACCATCTCTAACGTCACAAAGATTTCCCATACATTCATCTTCACTACCAAAACATTCTCCTTCACCAGAAATCATCTCCACACGTAAGAGAAAAACTCATATCGATAGAATCACAAAAAATGAACAATGATCCTCTGGTAAAGCCAACTCAACCTAATTGGAAGAAAGTCAAAACAGTGGATTCAGATGAGGTATTGAAGTTTAAAAGAATGAGAGCAGAGCTTGTGGCTACTGATTATGGTCCAGTTAGATCCATTGCCAGATGGTCTAAACTGAAGATAGTTGAGACCTACAAAAACTGGAAGAAGTTAGAGCTGAACATTCAAATGTTCTTCAAAACTCAGTCTATCCTACAACTGCTACTCTGTCTCCAAAAATCGGTACTCCGAAAAACCTTCTCTCATCATCTGATTTGTCTGAATCAATTGAAAATTTAGTTAACAGACCACAATCACCAAACTCATCTTCAATAATTCTTTGCCCAAGAAAACCAACTGATCCAAAAATAGTAAAGTGGAAGTCATGCTCAAAAACCCAAGTATTGACTTTGATCAGATCAGATGGTAGTGTTGAAGAGATTAAAATGGATAGTGCATATAATCTGAATGCATACGATCTCCAAGATTTGTTGGACCTTCAACTTGAGAGGGATGATGAAGAAGACATGTTCTCCCTGGACTTTGAACTACAATTCAAAGGACAAATCAGGGAGATGTTGATGAGAAATAAAAATCAGTAATAAAGAAGGGTTTTCGTATCATCTGTTGTATAGGGAGATTGTTAGATCAGCAGCTGTTACATTGTTTGCAGTAGCATATTTAACCAGATCACAACATGTAGCGAAGGACATGTTGCTGGGTAACAAATTCTTAAGTGAGGTTTGATGTGTGTTGTTTAGGCAGGTGATCGTATGTTCTTAGTTAATGTTTGTTAAAGTTTAATTGTATTTGAATTTTATTAAGTTTGTTAGACATCTTTCATATGTACTTATGTTTATAACAATTTATATTGTCAATGGGTGGATACTCTCTTTTATGAATAAGAGAATGGAAATAATCATATGTAACTGATAAATTTTATTAAGGTTGTTAGACATCTTTTAGACATCTTTTATTAACTTTGTTAAATATCTTTTATATTTACTTATAGTTGTCTTTTAGCTATAATATATAACACGTTTTGGTACAATATCTATACACATATCTATATGTTCTGTCAATATATGTTATGCATGGTTTTCTAAGAAACGACCCGTGTTTGCACACGGGTCTTACCGCTAGTGACATAAGAAAAGCTGATGTGTCAGCAGGAGAGCATGTCTAACAAGGCTTTTCTTATGTCATTATTACATCATAAAGTCTAATATATAAATCACTTTAAAATAGATTTAATTTGATTTCAAACCACTGCCTTGTGTATTCAAATGTTAAAGGTCTTGCCCACATTCCATAGGGCAAACCACTGCCCTTCTATAAGAAAGTAGCAGATGCTTCCTTTGGAAACGTATACCTAGCAACAGATGTTTTGAAATTGTGGGTAATTTGAAATTCAAAATGCATGGGGATATCTAATTTTCAATTAATGCATGTCACTCACTCACTTCTGTCAATCATCTTCTTATATAAACGTGTTCTCTACTTTTGTATTTCAAACCACATTTCTAATGTATCTCTCCCTCAAATCCCTTCTTCTCAATACTCGGCATTTGTTCATAAAGGATAACAGAAAACTAAAGCTCTCTCTGTCCCACTTTCAGAAAAATTTTTGGGGATATGTGGTTTGCCTTGATCATGGTAATGTGATATATATGATTATGTTTGTTTTTGTTTTTTATTTTGATTTTTACTAAATTTTTGTTATCTGAGTTATGACTAAATAATGATTGTGAATGATCTGCTGCAGATGATGATGATGATTCTTCTACGGTTGTTTCCAGTGTCAATGTTTCAACATCGTTTAAAGTATGTGTTTTTTGCTACTCCAGTTTTGAAATTTTGAATTTTTAATTTTGAAGTGATATACTCTAATTCTCGCTTTATATTTCAGTCTAATCACAGTTATTTGAAATTCATACAATCTGCTGCGGGTTATTATAGGTTTGTATTAAAAGAAGCATAAAGTTATATTAAACACAAAGAAAGATTATTAAATGTACATTTAAAATAATTTTTGCTTATGACTAAATGATGATTATATATGATTTTGGGCAGATGATGATGATGTAGAACCCGCAGTAGTTCCTACTAAACGCAAGAAAGGATCTGCTACTGCTGTAAGATAAGATTTTATCTTACTAGAGTAATGGTCTTTCCTGCCTTTTTTGTATTAAAAGAAGCATAAAGTTTGGCTTAAAGCAATTCTTTATGAACAAAGTTAAGGATTGAGTATGTGAGGACAGGGCTACTCTTCAACAGCTGAAGAAGTGTTTTCATGTACTACATCTTGGTCTGTTCACGAGAGATCATGTTTCTAGAAACCTGATTTGGATGCATTGAGTACTTCCGTGGAGTTCATGGTGATTGTCGAAGATATACATTGATTGAGTACTTTTGTGGAGTTCATCTGATTATTGCAGATCGGTACTTTTGATGTAGAAGTGAAATTGTCTCTGAGTTTAATTAGATTATGTTGATGTTGTATCAATTTCTGTTAGTGTATAGATCTGTCAAAGTTAAAGTTTGCCAAAAGAGAATATCTGCTCTAAATCATCATCTGCTGATCTAACCACTGTTTGACTTGCTACTGGTGCCAACATCTGTTGTTGCCTAATAGAGCTTTTCGAAGAATTTCCTCCTCTCAATTTCTAAACATCTGTTGTTGCCAACATCTCTTTGACTTGCTACTGTTGCGAACAGGAGAGGCTTTAACAGATGTTTGCAAAATCTTTGTATTCCAAATGAATATATTTTTTATCTGAGTTATGACTAAATGATGATTGCTGATGTGTCAAATTTTATCTGAGATTTTTTATCTGAGTTAAAATACATTTAATTTCAAACTACTGCTCTATATTTAAAGGTCAAAGGTCTGGCCCACATTCAAGAGTGCAAACTACTGCCCATAGCCAAGAAAGTATAACTTAGCAGATGTTTCCTTTGGCAAACATATACCATAGCAGTGGTTTTAAAATTGCCGGTAATTTCAAATTCAAAATGCCTGGGGATATGTACTTTGCAATTAATGCACGTCACTCAATCACTTCTGTGTTATGGTAAAGGTGTCTTATAGGTAAATGAATAGGTTAATTGTAATTATAATAACGTGTTTAATTTTATATTTTTCCCATGGAAATGTATTAAAAGCCTAACGACTGTCGCATCATATTCTTTCGTCTGACGATGTATTTAGTCATAACCGCATTCATTGGGTATATAAAATACATTGGGCAGATGTTTTGATCATTACCGTTTCCATCCATCTACTCAATCATCTTCAAAAGTTTTTTTTTATCAATATCATTACAATTTCTTTTACTTTCAAAGACGCATTCTTCACTGCAAAATGGAAAAATTTGGGTTTCAAGTGATTGTTGATGAGATTTTCACAAGACTCTCTGCAGAAGATATTGGCCGTTTCAAATGTCTTTCCAAGAATTTTTATACGGAATTGTCAAGTCATGGATTTCAGATGATGCATGCTCTCCGAAGTGGAGATTTAGTACAAAAGAAACTACTCTCCTTTAAAGACAGGTCAATTGTCGTTGACGACGTAGTTGCTGGTAATTTGGATGTTGTTAGAAGCAAAACCTTAAGTTTTCCTAACAATGTCCACCCTAGCTTCTTATGTATTCTATCGTCATTTAATGGTTTGTTGTTAGTTTGCAATGAAGGGATTTGCTGTCAGCTGATTCTTTGGAATCCAACTACCAGGCGCTATAAGGTTTTGTGTGATGACTACTTCAATTACAATCATGATCGAAACTCTGATACTGGTGGAATTTATTTTGATCAGTTCAATGATCTGAAAGTGCTGAACATCAGATGTTACCGTAATGTAACTGCTGCTCGTGTTTACTCACGACGTCGTGAGTCATGGAGAACAATAAATTTCGGTAGCGTAATAAATTATGTTTCAAGTGGTTATTCATGGTCTACAGGAGTTTATGCTGATAAAACCATATATTTTATGGTTTCAAATTATTGGTATCCACTAGGTGAGAGGAACATCGTTGCTTTTGATGTTCTGAGTGAGACTTTCAGAATGCTTCGTTTTCCAGAGAGTATTGTAGTCAATCCTTGCCAAGGGCATTTTTTGACCATCGCAAAGAGGCTGCATTTGATTGTTATTGGAAAGTTTGCTGAGCTAACTGCTGATTTGCTCAGATATGAAGAAGAAGGCTGGATGAAGGTGTTTGTTTTCAATAATCCTCGTGTAGTTGATTATGTAGATAGGCGCCGAAGGACTAATATAATTGAAGACAACAAGTGGCTGATAACAAGCATCTGGGGGGATATGATTGAAGTTGATCTGAGCAACGAACTTCTGAAATACCTCCAACATGTTGACAACTACAATGGTCCGAAAGGAGCTTTACTTATCGAGACTACTGTTTCACCAATTGATTAGGAATTAGGATCCTGTATTTTATTGAATGCTATTTGCTGTTTTGACAATTGTATTTTTTATATAATTAGTTGTGTTAAAATTATTAATCATGTTTGTTATTTAAATTAAGTAAATGAATATTTATGTTTGAGAGTGTAAAAGCTTGTAATATTGGCAAAGGTCTGTTTAAATGATCAAAGCTCTGTTATCGGGAACAAATGTTTCAAAATAAAACAGTGGTTGATACATCTGTTGACTTGGTCAACAGATGGATGAACTTTGTATGCTATTTCGCCCATTGATTTGGAATTAGTATGCTGTATTCTATTGATTGCTGTTTGCTGTTTTGAACTTTGTTTATTATATAGTTACCTCTGTTTAACACTTGTAGTTTTTATATAATTCGTTGTGTTAAAATTATTAACCATGTTTGTTATTTAAATTAAGTAAATAAATATTTAGGTTTGAGAGTGTAAAAGCTTGTAATATTGGCAAAGGTATGTTTAAATGATCAAAGCTCTGTTATTAGGAACATATGTTTGAAAATAAAACAGTGGTTGATACATCTGTTGACTTTGGTCAACAGATGGATGAAAATAGATGTTTGGAACTACTGTTAAGAAAACTGTGGTTGAAACCGCTGTTTGGTTAAAATGGTGGTTTAAAACCACTGTTGGGTTAAAATAGTGTTTTGTGGAGGTTGAAGGGGATTGAAACGACTGTTGGGTTAAAATGAATATAGTTTTTTTGGAGAAGGAACATCCTTGAACTACTGTTTATATAATGACTGTTGTTAAAGCTCAGTGTTTTATTCCACTGATAGGCTATCCACTGATAGTTATAGTCAGCTACTGTTTTCATTTTCATCACTGTAAACTACTGATATTGATTCATCAGGGGTTTCCTAACAACTGTCATCCATTATTCATCAGAGGTTGTCACGTGGACAGTACTTAGCCATCAGATCTTTTGTAACCGCTACCACGTCAGCATTCACTTTTTCCACCTATAAAACCCTGATCAAAACCCTAAACAGGGTTTTGATGGTCGAGTCGAATTCAAAATTCCTTTCAAAAGCAGTTTTCACCAAATTCTCTCAAATCACTCATCTTCTTCCTTCGTTCTTAACTACCTTTAATTTATCATGGATCTTCCATTCAAAACCCGTCATAACTACGTGTGTACACTTGCAAAAACAAGTAAAAACACAGGTTTTCATTCCGTGATTGATGCACTTTCATCTTCAAAGTACAAAACTTTGTTGACCTGCAATGAAACCATCTACCTGGATACCCAACGAGAGTTTTTAAAAAATACAAAGCTTGAAACTAAGGACAAAAAGACCTTAGCTATTACTTTATCAATAAGGGGAATTCCACTGGTCATCACACCTCAAACCATTTCAGAGGTTTTTGAAATCAATGATCTTACAGGTAAAAGCTCTTTCCCAAAAACAGAGTACCAAACTGATTTCATTGAGAGAGGGTATGAAGAAGAAATGAAAAAGGATACTTTAGAAAAGAGCAGTTTTCCACCTGATCCGATGTTTTTATTCCATACCCTCCTGATGTGTGTGTCAAATAAAACAACAGCTTTTAATGAAATACCATTGAAAATTCAATACCTGGGCTATGATATCATGGCTGAAGAAATTTTAACTACTCTCAGGAAATTTTCAATGATATGGTTAAGAATGTTAATAAAAAATCATTTTTATTGTTTCCAAGGTTTTTAAGTTTTTATCTTCAAAAGAAATTTTCAAAGGATAATGCACATGTGCTTATCCAAGGAAATCATATTCAAATAAACAGTCTAACTTCTGAAACATTCACAAGGCTGTCAAAACCTTCAAAAACCCAAACAGAGGTACCTGAGCAGAATTTAGCAGCAACAAATGCTCCTCAGACCCCTGCTGTTGAGCCCACTGCTCCTGGTGATCACAGAAACACAACCCCATCTGTGAAACCCACACCAAAAATCACCAAAAAGACCAAAAAGAAAACTATCCAAAAGCCCCCCAAACCCACCAAAAAGGTGACTCTGGAATACGAGATCGCAGAGGTAACACCTGTGACAACACAAAAGTCACCTGAAACCACTGTTGCTACTTCCTCACAGCAGATGGAAGAAAGATCTCAACCTGAGCCTAAAACTCCTCCTGCATCCTCTCAAAAGGACCAGGTTGTATCAACAGGGACACCACAATCAATGATACCTCTGTTGGATGCACTTGATATAACTTAGATAAAAATCAGTTCTTCTCAATCACCTGTCAATGAGAATATACCCCAGCAAGTGACTGAGTCTGGTGTCTCTATCTCTGTTAATCCACCAACAGTTGAGGAGGCTACACTGCAGGAACTACAAGTAATTCCTGTCAGTAGTTCAAGTGGAGCAGCTACTACATGTGTTGAACCTACTGGTTTGCACCTGGACAGTAGTTTCATTAGTGAGACTCCCTTGAAGGCAATTTCTTCTTTGGGAACCATAGTGTCCACTGGTGTGTTTTCATTATACACTGGTGACCTTAAAATGGTAAGCTCTGCTGAAGAAAGAAGTCCCCAGTACTGAGAACAAGGGGCATCAGTGGATGATTTTTGGGAAACTTTTCCTAAGTCAACCACTGATACAACCACCACTGGTGGGAAATCAGATGATCCCATTAACTTAGGTGATGGTTTAAACTACAAAGAATTGACGGAGAGGGTTGATAAACTTGACACATCTGTTGCAGAAATCAAAACTATGCTGCAACAGTTGTTACAAGCTTAAAAGGCTACACCCAGTGCGGCACCATCTGCAACATCTGCTCCATCCGCTGCTGAGCTATGGCATCTGTTTCAACCTCTGTTTCACAAACAAAGACAATATGCAGATCAACAGCATGAAGTTCAACTTCAAATGGTCAGAAATGTCATGGAAGCTAGGTACAAAGATACTCAAGCAGATATCAAAGCCATTAAAGCTCATATGCTTCAAACTACTGGCACTGCTCCTCCTTCAATCATCTATGTTGAAAATCCCGATGATGTCAAAAAGGGGGAGAAAAATAAAGGGAAGAAGGGAAAAGAAGATGGTTTATACATGCCACCAGATCGAATGTCCAAACTTGTGGTAGAAATCCCAAGGCCAGATGGTTCCAAAAAGGTTGATGAGACTCAAAATGCATTTGCTGCATTAAAGGCAAACATGAAAGGGTCTAAAAGGTTTGAGGAGGAGAAGAAAGTTTTGATGGAAAAAGAAGAGCAGGGTACTTCTAAACCTAAACGAAGATAGCCTACCAGAAAAGTAAGCCAACCCAAAACCACACCTTCCAAAACCACCAAACAAACTCCTCAAATCCCCAAAAGTTCCTCTCATCAAACCTCCAAACCAACAGATGTTAAAACACATGTTGTATCAACAGTTGTTGGTACTTCAGTTGTTTCAACAGATGTTATCTCAACAACTGCCATCACTACTACATCAACCCACACTCAATCCACCGCCATACCAAAAACAGTATCACCACCACAAAAACCAGCTGCCAAAAAGCAGAAAACAACAGTTGACACATCAACTATTGTAGTGACCACAGTGGTTGAAACACCAGTTATTTCAACAGCTGTTAGTCAGATACCCACTGTTATGGGTAGTTTTCTAGACATATATCCCGACTAATATTCTGGCTTTGATTGTTTATTTGTGATCAGGATACCGGATCAGGATATTGGTAACATCCTGATACGATATCCTGGTAGTGACTAATTTAACCACGTGCAGATTGAAAGGTGTAAGTCTCCAACGTTCAAGTGGACTTCTTCTCCTGAAGACTCGGGCAAATTAGTTGGATTATAGAGGTTGAAGCCAGAAGACATGGACTACAACGTTCACCTGAGGAATATTCGTTGAATCCCGGAATAGTAGGCTAGTTAGTTCGTTTATTTTACTATGAATGGATTGATCGGATCAGATAGAAACACACACAATCTCTCGCACACTCTTTATCTCTACTTGCAAACGATCACTACACACTTACACTTGTATCGAATTTACATTGTAACACTTAGTTGATCCGCATCATATCCTGCACTGTATCCTGACATTTGAAGTAATAGAAGAACAAGGCAGCTGCGATTGTCAGCTCCCGAGGTTTCGTGCCGGCGATCTAGATTGATCAAGGGCTTTCCTCATACATCTCGTGTCACCCTTTACATTTTCGCTCATTGTTTGATCATAAACACAGCTCGATATCCTGAGCCGTATCCTGAAACTGTTTTTGCAAACAACTTAATTAACATATTTTCAACACATATTTTCAGCATACTACCTCACTTAACTAATTTGATCACTTAATTTCTTCGGTAATTTTTGACCAAAACAATTTGGCGCCCACCGTGGGGCAAGTTGTGCTATTTCTACTTAAAGCTTTTGCAAAATCGTTACTTGGTTTTCTATTTTCAAAACTTTTTGCTACATTATTTTCAATGGCCTCGAGATCAAACATGAGCTCTTCCACCATGTCTGCTACCACCTCTGCAACAATTGGTTCGGTGCTTCCACCACCTCCTCCGAGATCGCAAGCCTCTTCTCAAGGAACTGAAATTCATGTGGCTCAGGATGTTATCCCCGCTCGCAATATTCAGGGATCCGGTCCTGTTTTGGCCTCTAATGAAGAAATTCTAAATTTATTTGGTAATGTACAGGAACATATGAGACAGCAGTAGGAGACCAACCAGATGCTGATGAGAGAGATACAACTCTTGAAATCTAGCTCAAGCAGACCTGCTGAGGATACTGTCACTCCCTTGCAACCCAGAGCTTTGAACTTCAGTTATGCAGAATCATACTCCTGAGATACCCTCTTCAGTCAGGGTGTCAACTGTGAGAAACTCAGGATATGGCCAGAATCCTCTGACTGGTAACATATCTAATAATAATAATACTTTTGCTACTAACGGTGTTGGATCTTTGCAGGATGCAGGTATGACATCAGCACTTTCCAGGTAGCTTCAGAAGTTGAAGGATATGATATCCAGTGTACCTGGGGTGGTCCAACCAATTCCAGAAGTATCCCAAGATAGCCACAACATATCCCGGTTTACGCATCCTATTTGTGATGCTGAAATCCCAAAAAGGTTTCAGACCCCCAACATGAAGCTCTATGACGGAACCACGGATCCTGAGGAGCATATTGCCCAGTATAGGGAAAAGATGGAAATCAACCCTATTCCTCCGGATCTCAAGGAAGCATGCCTGTGCAAGGGTTTTGGTTCTACCTTAACAGGACCAGCCTTAAAATGGCTCTTAAATGTTCCTCCTCACTCAATTACATCATTTGCTCATTTAGTCAATTTATTTAATAGTCAATTTTCTTGCAGTCGAAGTTTTGAGAAACTAACCAGTGATCTTTACATGATAACTCAAGGACCTCAGGAATCCTTGAGGGATTATGTGAACAAATTTAGCCGAGAATCCTTAGATATCCCGCATCTTGATGTTTCAACAGCTGTGCATGCTTTCAAGATGGGATTGCAAAAAGATTCTCAATTTTACCAGGATCTTGTAATGAATCCCTGCAGGAATCTGGACGAAGCTCGTAACAGGGATTTAAGATACATTCGGCTGGAGGATGACAAAAAGATGCAAGAGAGGATGAATTCATCCATAACCTATGAGTCAACCAACAGGAAATCAGAATCCTCGTATAAACCATATCGCTCTAAGCCATATGGCAGAAATGACAGCAAAAAAGTGAACGCTGTTGAAGACGAGGATCCTGAGGAGTATCCTGAGTTGTCTGAATATTGTTTTTCTGTTAATATACCTAAGTTGATGTATGCTATGCAGGGTTTAGGAGACAAAGCAAGATGGCCCCGGAAGAATTAACAAAAAGCTGATTGGAAGGATAAGTCCAAATGGTGTGCCTTCCACGAGGATTTCAGACATGTTACTAAGGACTGCATTGCTCTAAGGAAAGAAATAAGCTATCTCTTGAGCAAGGGATACCTGAAGGATCTCTTGGGAAGGAAGAAAAAAAAAGGTCAGGATCCTGAGAAGGATCCTGAACGAGCAGCATCACCTCCTGCGGATGCCAAGATAATTAACTTTATTTCAGGAGGATCTGATATTTGCGGGACGTCATATTCTGCGGCGAAAAGACATGCGAAGGAAGCCAAGGCAGAAAGGGGAGATAGGCCAACTAGGATGTTAACCCTCACAACTGATAAAGTGATCACGTTCGACAGTGATGACAGGGATACTGTCCAGGATCCTCACCACGATGCTTTGGTAATAACGTTATATGTTGCTAACCATTTCATGCATAGGATACTGGTGGATAATGGCAGCTCCGTCAACATAATTCAGCTAGAGACATTGAAGAGGATGAATGTATCCCCGATGGATATTACTTCGAAATCCACTATGCTTGTCGGTTTTAGTGGAGAAGCCAGGAATACCGTAGGGGAGATAAAGTTGCTTGTATATGTTGAAGGGTTAACTCAATGCAGCGCTTTTGTATTATGGACTCCCTATCCTGCTATAATATTATATTAGGTAGGCCTTGGATCCATGATATGAAAGCTGTGCCATCAACCTATCATCAATGTATCAAGATACCTACCCCTTGTGGAGTGGTAAAGGTGGAAAGTGATCAACAGGAGGCAAAAGAGTGTTATTCTTCTTCTATGAAGTCCTCGACAAAGCCTAGTGCAACATAGCAATTAAAGATGTGAGGCCAGATATCATGGAGGCTTCGGAACAGGATGTGAAGAAAGTTATCCTGGATCAGGATAATCCGGATATCTCGGTGCTCGTAGGAAGCAATATCCCTTAGGATATTGAAAACGAATTAACTAACTTTTTGAAATGCAGGATGTCAACATTCGAGTGGAAACACGAGGATATGACAGGAATTTACAAGGATATTATAACTCACAAGCTCGGAATTGATAGGTCTTTCAAGCTTGTCCAACAGAAATGAAGGAAATTTGCTCCAGAACGGAACACAGTCATTCAGGAAGAAGTTGAAAGACTGTTGAAAAGCAGGATGATTAGGAAAGTGAAGTTTCCCAAATGGCTGGCAAATGTAGTTGTCGTACAAAAGAAAAATGGGAAATGGAGAGTCTGTGTAGATTACACAGACTTGAACAAAGCTTGCCCCAAAGACCTATTTCCTCTGCCTCACATTGATTTAATGGTGGATGCTACTGCTGGCCAGGAGATGTTAACCTTCATGGATGCCTCTTCAGGATTCCAACAGATCCAAATGGAACCCTCGGACCAGGAGGATACTGCTTTCATGACACCGACAGGTATTTATTGTTATACTGCTATGCCTTTTGGTCTAAAAAATGCAGGTGCAACATACCAAAGATTGGTGAACACGATGTTCAAAGACAAGCTGGGGGACACTATGGAGGTGTACATTGATGACATGGTAGTAAAATCTAAGAAGGCTGAGAATCACCTTCAGGATATTAAGGGAGCATTTGATATCCTAGACCAATACAACATGAAGCTGAATCCTGCCAAATGCCATTTTGGAGTAGGAGCAGGAAAGTTTCTAGGATACATGGTAACCAAAAGGGGGATAGAAGCAAGCCCGGAGCAAATAAAAGCTATCTTGGATATTAAGTCACCTTCAAATATGAAGGATGTTCAAAGGTTAACATGGCGAGTAGCAGCATTAAACAGATTTATCTCAAGATCCTTCAAAAAATGCAAGGAATTTTATGATATCCTGAAGAAGAATAAGAAATTCGAATGGGGAGAGAAGCATGAAGCAGCCTTGCAGGATTTGAAGCAGTATCTCTCGACCGCACCTCTATTGATGAAGCCTGAGGATGGTGAACCATTATCCCTATATCTTGCAGTATTAGGGAATGCAGTAAGTGCTGTCCTTGTAAAGGATCATGAAGGTCGCAGTATCCTGTCTATTATGTTAGTAAAAGTTTATTAGATGCTGAAACTAGACATTCTCATTTAGAAAAATTGATATTAGCTCTAGTTATGGCGTCAACGAAACTTAGACATTAGTTTGAAGACATAGGATTCATGTTAAAACCAACTATCCTGTTAAAAATGTGCTCAGGAAACCAGAGATGTCAGGCAGGATGGCTAAGTGGTCAGTAAAATTAAGTGCCTATGATTTAATATATGAACCTAGAAATGCCATAAAGTCTCAGGCCCTAGCTGACTTTGTGGCTGATTTCAGTAGTGATATTCAAAATGAAGTAGACCTAGAAGTCCAACAGCTAGGAGAAAACTTAGAATCTTGGACATTATATACTGACGGTGCATCTAATGTAAGAGGTGTAGGTTTGGGTATACTACTAAAATCGCCACAGGGGGACATATTACCCCAGGCTATTAGATGTGAGTTTCCTGCCACTAATAATGAAGCAGAATATGAAGCTCTAATTGCAGGATTAGAATTAGCTAAGGGCATGAATATCAAGAGTTTGCAAATATTTGTTGATTCCTTGTTAATTACTAATCATTTTAATGGGACCTATGCAGTTAAAGGTGAGAAATTGATCGAGTATCTTGAAATCCTCAAAAGATTAGCGTGATATTTCGATGTTTTTACACTTGAACAGGTACCGAGAGAGGATAATGCCGAAGCTGATGCCTTTGCAAATCTAGGATCATCAGTCAGGATACCGGAGGGAACCCAAATACCGATATTACATGTCCTGTATCCTGCGACGGATCCTCAGGATAAGGAAGTGGTTAGTGTTCGGGATCCTGATGATGAGTATCCCAAGGAGGATCTTAAGTCATGGACAGCTCCAATCATGAGATATCTCAGGGAAGGACATATCCCGAAGGATGAAAATCCTAAGGCCTTTAGAATGAAGGTATCACGATTCACCATCATAAATAATTTTTTGTACAAGAAATCTCTTGCAGGACCATACCTGAGGTGCTTGGAGGATCCCGAAACCAAAGAAGTACTTCAGGATATACATGAAGGGGATTGTGGTAACCATACTGGGGGCAGGTCGTTATTTTCAAAGGTATTAAGAATAGGATACTATTGGCCAACGATGAGGAAGGATGCTGCAGAATATGCTCGAAGATGTGATGCATGTCAAAGACATAGTAATATACTACATCAGCCTGCTGAGCCACTTTATCCTATCGCTTCCCCTTGGCCGTTATGAAGTGGGGAATGGATATAGTAGGAAACTTGCCAAAGGCTCCAGGAGGAAAGGTCTTCATGCTGGCAATGACTAATTATTTTTCTAAATGGGTTGAAGCTAAAGCATTTGTTCAAGTTAGAGACCAAGAAGTAGTATCCTTCATAAAAAGGAATATCCTGACCAGGTTTGGAGAACCGGCCGAGATTATTTGTGACAATGGATCTCAGTTCAAAAGTAAAAGAACTACAGATTTTTGTAAAAGTTGGGGAATCAAAATGATTACATCGACACCAGTGCATCCTCAAGCAAATGGACAAGCGGAATCCTCGAACAAGATAATTGTCAACAACCTGAAAAAGAGACTAGGAGTTAAAAAGGAAGATGGGCAGAAGAACTACCCTTTGTTTTATGGGCTGATAGAACAACAGTGAAAAGTGCAACTGGCCAAACCCATTTTCCATAGTATTTGGAGCAGAAGCAGTAATCCCAACAGAAATGGTGATACCAACGGCGAGATCCAACCTCCGGGATCCTGAGCAGAATCCTGAAGCCCTTTGCCAGGAATTGGATACTATTGATGAAACAAGAGATGCGGCAAAGCTAAGGATGGTAACATATCAACAGAGGATATCCAGAGCATATAACAAGAATATAAGGACTAGAAGGTTCCAAGTTGGAGATTGGGTGTTAAGAAAAGCTTTTCAGAATACTACCAATCCTGCTGATGGAAAGTTAGCTCCAAAGTGGGAGGGGCCTTATGAGATTGAATCAGAGTCAGGAAAAGGAGCATACCGACTCAAGAATATGGAGGGGGATATGCTACCAAGATCCTGGAATGCTATACATCTAAAGCTCTATTTCAAGTGAGTTTGGAATTAAATTTCTAACTCAGGGTGGTATGAATTCTATCTATTTTAATATGTTTAATATTATTTATTCTTTTGAACCCATTACTGACTTAAGCATCGGAGGGGTGTTAACACCGACCTTAGTCTACAGTTGTTTTGCAGTATATGCTTCGGGATATAGCTCCAGGATATACACTCAGGATACTTCGAAAGATTAGAGGATTGGCCCCCTCTCTCACGTTTAAGGGATCCTGATCCCTTCACAGGTTTAAAGGTATTCACCTTTCTCTCGAATTGGGTTTAAACACCCCGCCTGGAGCGTAAGTTATCCAGGGATAGTTCAAGATAGCGGGACCAGCCCATGTAAAAGTGGCTGACAATTTCATTATTGTTGGCTATATCCTGGATCCTAAAGGTATATGAGGATTGATCACCCTCTCTCGCGAAAGGGTATTTTCAAATTCTCTAAGGTTTAAAGGTTATCACCTTTCTAAGTCTTGGAGTTTATACACTCCCGCCTGTAGCGCATGAAAATTTGGGATTTTCCCCAGAATATCTATGGGTTTATCCCCAGGATACTAAGGATTTATCTCCAGTATATTTTAGGGTTTACCCCCTGTAACACATGAATTGTTCAAATAATTGGAACTAATGTTCAGAAAATTTATAAGTGTTCCAAGACATTATGCACAAGGGACATTCCTACCGAGGCAACTGTGTGAAACTCAAAGGATCAAGCTTGGACCTAGTACACTAAGTATCTCAGACTGGGGACATCGTCGTTGGAAAAAATTGCAAAAGGATTGAAGTTTGAAAAATAGGGTTACACTCTATTTCTGGTATGATCTTTCCTTTATAAATCCTATTTGAATCTTAGAAACTATGTTTGACAAACGCTTAAGCATACTGATTAGGATATATTCTTAGGATATATTCTCAGGATGTAATCTCAGAATATGTTGGAATATTTGGAATGTAATGCTTGGTGTTAGGGGAGGATTTTCTAACAATTAGTGATCCTTATTCGTTATCCTAATTAATGATCCTTATTTCTGTGACAGATAGTGATCCTCAGAAGAGCTTCAGGATCAGGATCATGGATCACTTTAAGGATCCTCGTACTGACGATTGTTTATTTGTGTTTTATATTACTTCGCAGGAGTAACAAGCTTGACTTGGTCTTGGCAACGGTACTAAGGAATATTCCACGGGTATTTCGCACACGATTGACCAAAAATGGACGTTGTGGAGAACGTGGGAGCTTGGCACAAAAGTCGGATAGTTAGTTATTGTAGTTAACTTCTATTTTAAAAGGAGTAACGAGCTAGAATTAGAACACTTAGTCATTTTTCAGCTACACATACTCTCATACACTCGCACACTTGAAGCTCTCGACGAACATTCATTCGTTTTCACTCACTTTTACACATTTCACGATAGTGATCCTTGTACCTAGCTCGTTACTATCCGAAGTTGTAAACATTTATTCATTTATTTGAGCTTGGTGATCGGTAGTTTCCATCACCCGGGGTTTTTTGTGCCGGAGATCAACTCTTGATCAAGGGCTTTTTCCCCGTATAAATCCTTGTGTCATTTGTGCAATTTACATTGAAGTGATCCTTGTTATTGTTCTACATTATTAGCATCATACCCCGTAACAGAGAGTTTGGTTGCAATATCCTCATCAGATTTTTTGACCAAAACAGTTTGGCGCCCACCGTGGGGCAATTGGTGCTTCGTCCTTAGAAAAATTCGCATTTCTGTGCTCATTTCAATTCACTACAACCAAGCAAATGGCTTCCTCAGCGAAGAATGCTTCAAATTTGATGCCCTCATTCACTTCTTCTCAAGGCGTTCCCCCTTTGCCCCCACCACCTTCTGGATTCCAGAAAAATGCTGAGAATGCTGCGAAGAAACCAACTCCCATTTTCTCAAAACCTCTAACTTCTTCTGCTTCTTACACTCCACTACTAGTGACATGTTTACTTTGATTTTGCAGATGAAGGATCAGATACGGCAACAGGATAAGACCAATGAGAGGATTCTCAAAGAAATCGGAGATCTCAAGAAACAAAAGACAACGGCAGAGGATCATTCCCCACTGGTGCCGAAATCCTTGAATTTTGATACTCCAGTGATTACTTCTCAGCCATCCGTGGTTCCAGACGTTCAATATGTGGGTGGACCGAAAGGAGTGCACTACGGAACAACAATGACCCAGGCAACAGGTTCATATTTCCAGCCAGCGGGATCCTATCCTCAGCATATGGGATCCCTCACGATTTCAGGAGGATATCCAGGAGCGCAGCAGGTTCAAGGATCTTCCTTTGTTCCAGGATCATCCCAGGTTCAAGGATCTTCCTTTGTTCCAGGATCATCCCAGGTTCAAGGATCCTCCTTTGTTCCAGGATCATCCCAGGTTCAAGGATCCTCCTTTGTTCCAGGATCATCCCAGGTTCAAGGATCCTCCTTTGTTCCAGGATCATCCCAGTTTCAGGGATCCTTCCAGATGCCAGGATCCTTGAGGAGTTTGCAAACAGGAAGTTCAGATGTCCATCAGGGAGATTTTATTCCAATGCAGACCAATGCTTCTACTGGTCCCTCGATCATTCCAGAGCCTCAACAATATGGATTAACATCCAGTCTTCCTAATCTGAATCCAATGGGAGGTAACACTTTTAATAATTCTTATACTACTAACCATGGTCTTATGCAGGATCCAGGTATCAATCATGCCATGGCCAGAGAATTGCAAAAGCTAAAGGATATGATATCAAGTGTTCCAGGAGTGGTCAAACCTATCCCAGAGATTGCAGATGGGAGCCACAAGATATCTCGTTTTGCACCACCAATCTGTGATGCTGAGATACCCAAGAGGTTCCATGTGCCAACAATGAAGCTGTATGATGGTTCGACGGATCCTGAAGAACACATAGCACAATACAGGGAGAGGATGGAGATCAATCCAATTCCAGAAAGGTTAAAGGAAGCATGCCTGTGCAAGGGATTCGGATCCACTCTTACTGGATCAGCTCTCAAATGGCTGCTAAGTCTTCCTCCCTATTCTATTACCTCATTTGCTAATCTAGTTAACTTGTTTAATAACCAGTTTTCTTGTAGTAGAAAATTTGAACGATTAACTAGTGATCTATATAGGATAACCCAGGGTCATAATGAATCATTAAGGGATTACATTACCAAATTCAGTAAAGAATCCTTAGACATTCCCAACTTAGATATAGCTACGACTGTTGAGGCCTTTAAAATGGGATTGCTTAGGGATTCGTTGTTTTATGATGATCTTGTTATGACACCATGCAGGAACTTAGATGAGGTAAGAACACGAGCACTTAGGTTCATTCGGCTAGAGGACGACAAGAGGATCCAGGAGAGGTTAGCAGGATCCTCAAAGCAGGATAAGCAAGGATCCTCATTCAAGAACAACAAGTTCAGATCCTACAACAGATCTGATAACCAGAACGTGCATTCTGTTGATCAAGAAGAGGATGATGAGGATTATCCTCCAATTTCTGAATATTGTTTTTGTGTTGATAACAATGAACTAATCCTTGCGATGCAGAACCTAGGTGATAAAGCCAGATGGCCGAGAAAAAAATGATAGGCCAGCTGCAACTAAGGATAAATCAAAGTGGTGTGCATACCATGAAGATTTTGGGCATCTCACAGAAGAATGCATTGCACTGAGAAAGGAAATTGGATACTTGTTGAGCAAGGGGCATCTAAAAGAATTGTTGGGAAGAAAAAAGTCAAGGACTCAGGATCCTGAAAGGATCCCTGAGAAGGCTCCAGCCCCTCCAGCAGATGCACAAGTAATAAACTTTATTTCTGGAGGATCAGACATTTGTGGCACATCTTTCTCAGCAGCTAAAAGGCATGCAAAGGAAACTAAAATGGATAACGGAGAAAGACCTGTTCGAACATCAAGTGTCTCCGAAGGAAAAGTCATAACCTTTGATGAGGATGATCGTGTTGATATCCAGGATCCTCATCACGACGGTTTAGTTATCACTATTTTCATTTCTAACCATTTTGTCCGCAGGATCCTTATAGACGGAGGAAGTTCAGTGAACATTATCCAGCTTGATGTTTTAAAGAAGATGGGTATTCCTGAATCAGACATCATACCAAGATCCTCCGTGCTCGTGGGATTTAGTGGCGAAACTAAGAATACCCTGGGGGACATTAAACTCCCAATATACATTGAAGGCCTACACTCTTATCAAAAATTTTGTGTTATTGACTGTTTATCTTGTTGTAATGTTATCCTTGGCAGGCCTTGGATACACGATATGAAAGCAGTCCCATCTACCTACCATCAATGTGTGAAGCTCCCTAGTCCTTGGGGAATAGTGAAGATTGATAGTGATCAGCAGGAGGCTAAGAATTGCTACACTTCATCGATGAAACCAGCCTCGAAGTCAAGGGAGCAATAGCAATCAAGGTATCCTCCAAGGGATGTCTTGGAGGCAAGAGAGCAGGATGTGGTAGAAATCCTCATGGATCCTGATGATCCTGAATCCAAAATCTATATCGGATCAGGGATCCTTGGCGAAATGAAAGAAGACCTCGTATCCTTCCTCAAAAGGAGAAAGACTACCTTTGCATGGAAACACGAAGACATGACTGGTATATCCAAAGATGTAATCACTCACAAACTCGGGATTGACAGATCCTTCAAACCAATCCATCAAAGGAGAAGAAAGTTTGCACCGGAAAGGAATGCCATTATCCAGGAAGAGGTAGAGAAATTGCTCCGGGCAGGTATGATTAGGGAGGTCAAGTATCCAAGATGGTTGGCCAATGTGGTTGTTGTTCAAAAGAAAAACGGAAAGTGGAGGGTATGTGTCGACTTTACCGATTTAAATAAGGCATGTCCCAAGGATCCTTTCCCATTACCCCACATTGACTCCATGGTGGATGCAACTGCGGGTCATGAACTGTTAACTTTTATGGATGCTTCATCTGGATTCCAACAAATCCAAATGGAACCATCCGACCAAGAGGATATAGCTTTCATGACTCCAACTGGTATATACTGCTATATTGCTATGCCGTTCGGATTAAGAAATGCAGGTGCAACATATCAAAGGCTGGTGAATATGATGTTCAAGGATCAGATTGGACAAACTATGGAGGTTTACATAGATGATATGGTGGTAAAATCCTTAAAAGCTGAGGATCACCTAAGAGACTTGGAGGAAGCATTCGATATCCTTGACAAATATAACATGAAACTTAATCCTTCAAAATGTCACTTTGGTGTTAAAGCAGGTAAATTCTTAGGATATATGGTGACAAAGAGAGGCATTGAAGCTAGCCCGGAACAAATCAAAGCAATAGTGAACGTTAAATCTCCGGCCAATGCTAAGGATGTTCAAAGGCTAACCGGCAGGATAGCAGCTTTGAACAAATTTATATCCAAATCCTCCGAGAAGTGCAAAGAATTCTATGATATCCTAAGGAAGAACAAGAAATTTGAGTGGATTGAGAAGCATGAAAATGCTTTAAGAGCCCTCAAAGATTACCTATCCTCAGCCCCGGCTTTGATGAAGCCAGAAAAAGGTGATGTGCTATCCTTGTATCTTGCAGTATCCTCAAAAGCAGTAAGTGTGGTCCTTGTTAAGGATCACGAAGATACACAACATCCTGTCTATTATGTAAGTAAAAGTTTACTTGATGCCGAATCCAGGTATTCACACCTTGAAAAGCTTATTCTTGCATTAATTATGGCAACTCATGTTATCATTGTTAAAACTAATTTTCCAATTAAGAATGTCCTCAGGAAACCAGAGATGTCATGAAGGATGGCTAAATGGGCAGTGAAGCTAAGTGCATATGATATAAGATATGAGCCTAGGACAGCCATCAAATCCCAAGCATTAGCTGACTTTGTGGCTGATTTCAGTAGTGATTTACAAGAAGAAGCTGAGTTAGAAGTCCAGCAGCTAGAAGAAACCAAGGATCCTTGGATACTCTATACTGATGGATCCTCAAATGTCAAAGGCACAGGGCTTGGAATACTACTAAAATCGCCACAGGGGGACATAATACCCCACTCTATAGCTTGTGAGTTCCAAACCACTAACAATGAGGCTGAATATGAAGCCTTAATTGCTGGTTTGCAAATTGCAAAGCATATGGGGATCAGGTATCTTGAGGTACATGTAGATTCATTGTTAATTACAAACCACTTTAATGGATCCTATGCTGTTAAAGGTGAAAAGCTAACCAAATATTTAGAGATAGTCAAAAGTTTGGCACTCTCTTTTGTTTCCTTTAGTTTGACGCAGGTACCAAGGGAAGAAAATACAGAGGCTGATGCATTGGCTAACTTAGGATCATCCTTGAAGATCCCGGAGGATATCAAGATCCCTATTATCCATATTCTGACCCCGGCTATCGAGGATCACGAGGCTATGGAAATAGGAAATGATTCTGCAATTATCCCTTGTGAGGATACTCAATCCCATTCAGGATCATGGATCTCACCAATTATGAGATACTTACAACATGGAGAGATTCCTACAGGAGAAAACCCTAGGGCTTTCAAATCTAAGGTATCTCAATTCACAATTTTAAATAATATGTTGTATAGACGATCTCTTGCAGGACCATACTTGAGATGCATTGAGGATCCTGAAATTAAGGAAGTTTTAAAAGACTTCCATGAAGGAGATTGTGGAAACCACACTAGGGGCAGGGCATTATTCTCAAGGATCCCGAGGACAGGATACTACTGGCCAACCATGAAGAGAGATGCTGTGGAGTATGCTAAAAGATGTGATCCTTGTCAGAGACACAGCAATATCCTTCATCAACCAGCTGAATTATTGCATCCTATATCCTCCTCTTGGCTATTTATGAGATGGGGTATGGATATAGTTGGTAAGCTCCCTAAGGCACCTGGTGGAAAAGTATTCATGCTAGCTATGACTGATTACTTCTCCAAGTGGATAGAGGCTGAAGCTTTTGCCCAAGTCAGAGAAAAGGAAGTTATATCCTTCATTAAAAGAAATATTATAACTAGATTTGGAATTTCTTCTGAGATTATATGTGATAATGGTTCCCAATTTATTGGGGGCAGAACCACTAACTTTTGTGACAGCTGGGGGATTAAGATGATAACATCAACACCAGTCCACCCACAAGCCAATGGTCAAGCAGAATCATCCAACAAGATCATCATCAACAATTTGAAGAAGAAGCTTGGATCCAAGAAAGGGAAATGGGCAGAAGAACTACCCTATGTGCTTTGGGCTGATAGGACAACCCCTAAGAATACTACGGGTCAAACGCCATTCTCTTTGGTATTTGGGGCAGAATCAGGGATCCCAACAGAAATGGTGGTTCCAACTGCAAGAACAAGTACCCGTGATCCTAAGGAGAATGATGAGAACTTGGCTCAAGACCTGGATACTATTGAAGAAATCAGGGATATGGCTAGGATAAGGATGGCCAGTTATCAGCAAAGAATGGCTGGTGCTTACAACAAAAATGTCAGGATCAGGAGGTTTCAAGTTGGAGATATGGTATTAAGGAAAGCATTTCAGAATACCACCAATCCTGCTGATGGAAAATTGGCTCCAAAATGGGAAGGCCCTTATTTGATTGAAGCTGAAGCAGGAAAGGGGGCATATAGATTGCTAACCATGGAAGGTGATTTGCTACCAAGAGCTTGGAATGCTGTCCACTTGAAGAAATATTTCATGTGAGCAGGATCCTCATGGCACAGATGATCCTCACGATAGGGATATCCTTAAAGGATCCTCAAAGTATCGGTGATCCTTACTTAGGTAATATCCTAAACTTGAACTATTTCATTTCTTTATTTTCTCATATAAGGATAAGGATCATGTATCCTTTATCCATCTCTCACGTGAGTTTAAGTTTTGAAAGTTCAGGTATCCTTAGCATAACATTGGTTATCCGCTGAAGCAATCCGTTCCTTGGGTTTAACCCAGTTATTTGGGCTTGACCCCAGTTCCGCCTGTAGCGCATGATGATCCTGGTATAGTTCAAGGCAGTGGGACCAGTACTCGTTTTAGGGGCTGATAATTCCATTGTACTGGCTATGCCTAGGATCCTACGTATAATGGTAGACGTACCATACATCCGTTCCTAAGGTTTCTAATGTTTTCACGTTAGCTAAGGTTTCTAACGTTTTCACGTTAGCTAAGGTTTTGGCATTTTCATGTCACTAAGTTTGGATAGTCGCCAGTTAGGGCCATACTCCAGTTTATATACGATCCTTGGGCTTGTCCCCAGTTATCCTTGGGCTTGTCCCCATTTATCCTTGGGCTTGTCCCCAGTTATCCTTGGGCTTGTCCCCAGTTGCTAACCCTTCTCTTATGTTGGCTTAGTCCCAAGTTATGCTCTATTTCAGGTTCTTGAAGATAGGCAACTAGGGATCCTTGATCCTTACTTTATTCTAAGGTTTATCTTATAGTTATCCTTATTATGGTTAGGATCCTAACTTGGATCCTCAGGTATGATCCTTAACAATTTTTAATTTTATTCATTATCTATTTGAATAACCCTTAAAAAATTTGACAACTAGACTTGTGATCCTTAAAACATATTGCTTTTTGGGATTCTTTAACTATAGGATATCTGATCATGGATCATATCCTAAATATTTTCAATCTGACTTATCCAAAATTGTTTATTCAATAAATGTGCATCAAAACAAAGGAGAGTTAAAGAAATAAAAGGATAACAATACGAGATAAGCGACAAAAGGTTAAGATTTTATTTATTAACAAAAGACTAACCCTTCAAAGGTTGTCAAAATTACCTACCCGAGCATCTACCAGCAAAACGTGGCCCGTCCGCTGGGGTAGGTAAAGGGTGTCCATGATAATAAGTTCAAAGATAGTGCAGGAATATAAAGGTAGCAGGATTACAATGGCTTCATCCCCCAAACAGAGGATCCCTCCACCAATTGCAATCCTACCTATTGTCCAAAGGATCATACATGATCCTTAATCCTAAAAACTATTGTTCAAGTACAAACCATCAAATTGTTCGACATCACAACCACAAAAAGCTACTACCAAATTTAAAATTTGGGCTCCGGCTGCGTCTAAGAATGTCCATCATTGCCCAATCATGCAGCCTAAACCTTCGCTGCATTATCATCTCCAGCTCCACTTGTTTCACCACCTTCACCTTTGCCTCCAGCTTCAATTGTTAGGATCTCTTCAACCTCCTTAGCCTCTTCATCGTCCAGTTCAGCCAGCCTTGCCTTCCAACCTTCAACATCCCAGGTGCTCTTGTCAAAAGAAGGATCCTGAGCTTCCAAGGCCATTTGCAGCTTGGTCTTGTACATTGTTATGGCGGCAGAGACTTTGGCGTCTTCAGTGATCTCACTCTTCTCATAGTCAACATTGATCAACACCTTGGCCGTCTCCTGTTTAGCATCCCGGACTTCCTTCTGAAGATCAGCAATTGCAAGGTCCTTAAGCACTGCAACCTGCTGGAGGTCGGCAATCTTCCTATCCTGATCCTCGACGTGGCCAACATAATCCTCAATCTCAGAGAATTTCTGCAAGAAGGATAAAAGATAAGGTCAGGACTAAGTGATCCTCAAATCAGCAGGATATGTCAACAGGATATACGAGCAGAGACAGTGATCCTTACCTCATTGAAGTACTCGAGGAATTGGTGGCGGATCAGAGGCAGACCCTGCAGACCCTCAGCTTCAGAGGCTTTTCTCTTCTTGATTGCCTTCCCTTTGAGGGGTGCCTTGGGGACCGAAGCTGTCGGACTGGTAGAAGCTTTTCTCTTGGAGGATCTGACAGTAGTGAGATCAGCGACATTGAACTTAGAAGCAGACTTGGTGGATTTTCCAGCACCTACACAACCAAAACAAGATAAGTATCTTCTCTTAGTTTATATTTCACTATTTATTTGAATTCTAAACAAGGATACTTACTTGACATCGTGACAGAGCCTGAGGATTCCTCCTGTGAATCTTGGGTTGTTGTTTTGAAAGATCTTGTCTCAGGATCAAGTTTCTTGAAAGCAAGGAGCCTCTCCTTAGCAGCAGGGGACAATCTGAGGTGTGAGACGGTGATAGCTGCATAACAAGAAAGCAAAAATATAAGTGATCCTTACATCAAAAGAAAGTTTCTGGTGATCCTTCTCAGGATCCTCCACCCTACCATGGGTAGCCCATTTTTTGGGTAGATCCTTTCCATCCTCAATAGAATCTCTCTTGATAAAAAAGAAACGCCGCTTCCAATTAGCATCGTTCTTGGTGGCTTTAAAGATCGGATGTTCCTCACCGGGTTTACGTTTAAACAAATAGCGATGGGAACCAAAGGTAGTAAGATCGTACAGCTCCCCTAGCTCTGACATTCCTAGGTCTATCCCTTCCTGCTCGATGATCCTTTCAAGGGTGAACAAAACCCTCCAAATCATCGGCATGGCTTGAATATAAGAGATGCCGATTAGGGAAAAGAAAGATTGAGTGAAGGCTGGAAAAGGATATGTATAGCCTATGGTGAACGGAGTGACGGGGAAAGCAACCCACTTGTCGGAGATATGACCACTCAGGGCATTGGGGTCAAAAGGCCTAAACTCGGTGTTCGCCGGGAAGCAGTGGCAGATCCTATCGATCTGAGCATCATTGAAACAGCAGCGTTCTTTAATGGAGTCTTCAATGATCCCCTGGCTTTTCGGAGGGCTGTTCTTCTGGTGATCCTTGGCTGGGGAATTTCGGAGCAACATCTTTGATGGAAAGAGATGAAAACAGAGCAAGAGAGGGAAGAAGATGAAGAGAGAGAGTACCTGATCGTCTTCGGAATGCAGTTATAAAGGGAGTCTCTCTGAAAATTTAAATGCATTTGATCCTATCTCTATCTCCTATTTATAATCATGATCTTGCAGGGTTGTCACCTCTGTGACGTCACGATTGCAACGGATAGTTCAACAATAACGGCTATATTTACGATAGTTAGTTGTGGATAAGATCAAGAAAACATAACTCGCTCATTTTACATATCACTCCTTATATTTTTGGGGCAATTGTTAGGGGAGGATTTTCTAACAATTAGTGATCCTTATTCGTTATCCTAATTAATGATCCTTATTTCTGTGACAGATAGTGATCCTCAGAAGAGCTTCAGGATCAGGATCATGGATCACTTTAAGGATCCTCGTACTGACGATTGTTTATTTGTGTTTTATATTACTTCGAAGGAGTAACAAGCTTGACTTGGTCTTGGCAACGGTACTAAGGAATATTCCACGGGTATTTCGCACACGATTGACCAAAAATGGACGTTATGGAGAACGTGGGAGCTTGGCACAAAAGTCGGATAGTTAGTTATTGTAGTTAACTTCTATTTTAAAAGGAGTAACGAGCTAGAATTAGAACACTTAGTCATTTTTCAGCTACACATACTCTCATACACTCGCACACTTGAAGCTCTCGACGAACATTCATTCGTTTTCACTCACTTTTACACATTTCACGATAGTGATCCTTGTACCTAGCTCGTTACTATCCGAAGTTGTAAACATTTATTCATTTATTTGAGCTTGGTGATCGGTAGTTTCCATCACCCGGGGTTTTTTGTGCCGGAGATCAACTCTTGATCAAGGGCTTTTTCCCCGTATAAATCCTTGTGTCATTTGTGCAATTTACATTGAAGCGATCCTTGTTATTGTTCTACATTATTAGCATCATACCCCGTAACAGAGAGTTTGGTTGCAATATCCTCATCAGATTTTTTGACCAAAACACTTGGGTTGAAAACTAAAATTATATTCTAGTCAAACAAATTGTTATGGGCGATTTTCTGCTTATATATCCTGGCCAATATTCTAACTATGTCTCTTTTGTTGTGATCAGGATACCGGATCAGGATATTGGTAACATCCTAATGCGATATCCTGGTAGTAACTAATTTACTCACGTGCAGATTGTTGTAACCAGTCTCTAACGGTCAGATGGACTTCTTCTCCTCAAGACTCGGGCAAATCAGTTATATTATGGACGTTGAAACCGGAAGACGTGGACTACCACGTTCACCTGAGGAATATTCATAGAATCCCGCAATAATAGGATAGTTTGTTAGTTTATTTTACTATAAATGGATTGATCAGATCAGATAGAAACACACACAATCATTCGCACACTCTTTCTCTCTTGTTGCAAACAATCACTACACACTTACACTTGTACTCGAATTACATTGTAACACTTAGTTGATCTGCATCATATCCTGCACTGTATCCTGATATTTGAAGTAATAGAAGAACAAGGCAGCTGCGATTGTCAGCTCCCGAGGTTTTGTGCCGGCGATCAAGATTGATCAAGGGCTTTCCTCGTACATCCTGTGTCACCCTTTACTTTTTCGCTCATTGTTTGATCATAAATACAGCTCTATATCCTGAGTCGTATCCTGAAATTGTTTTTGCAAACAACTCAATCAACATATCTTTAACACATTTTTTCAGCACACTACCTCACTTAACTAATTTGATCACTTAATTGCTTCGGTAATTTTTAACCAAAACAATTTGGCGCCCACCGTGGGCAAGTGGTTCTATTTCTACTAAAAGATTTTGCAAAATCATTACTTGGTTTTCTATTTTCAAAACTTTTTGCTACACTATTTTCAATGGCCTCGAGATCAAACATGAGTTCTTCCATCGTGTCTGTTACCACCTCTGCAACAATTGGTTCGGTGTTTCCACCACCTCCTCCGAGATCTCAAGCCTCTTCTCAAGGAACTGAAATTCATGTGGCTTGGGATGTTATCCCCGCTCGCAATATCCAGGGATCTGGTCCTGTTTTGGCTTCTAATGAGGAAATTCTAAATTTGTTTGGTAGTGTACAGGAACAGATGAGGCAGCAGCAGGAAACTAATCAGATGCTGATGAGAAAGATACAACTATTGAAATCCAGCTCAAGCAGACCTGCTGAAGATACTGTCACCCCCTTGCAACCCAGGGCTTTGAACTTCAGTTCTGCAGTTTATATTGAGTATAACGGGGGAAATATTATGCCTAGCCATTCCCAGAATCATACTCCTGAGATACCCTCTTCAGTCACAGTGTCAACTGTGAGAAGCTCAGGATATGCTTCAGGATATGGACAGAATCCTCAGATTGGTAATGTATCTAATAATAATAATAATACTCTTGTTACTAATGGTGTTGGATCTTTGCAGGATGCAGGTGTGACATCAGCATTTTCTAGGGCGCTTCAGAAATTAAAGGACATGATATCCAATGTACCTGGGGTGGTCCAGCCGATTCCGGAAGTATCCCAAGACAGCCACAAGATATCCCGGTTCGCGTATCCCATTTGTGATGCTGAAATCCCAAAAAGATTTTAGACCCCTAACATGAAGCTCTATGATGGAACTACGGATCCTGAAGAGCATATTGCTCAGTATAGGGAAAGGATGGAAATTAACCCTATCACTCCGGATCTCAAGGAAGCATGCCTCTGCAAGGGTTTCAGTTCTACCTTAACAGGATCAGCGTTAAAATGGCTCTTAAACGTTCCTCCCCACTCAATTACTTCATTTGCTCATTTTGTTAATTTATTTAATAGTCAATTTTCCTGCATCCGAAGTTTTGAGAAACTAACTAGTGATCTTTACAGGATAACTCAAGGACCTCAGGAATCCTTGAGGGATTATGTGAAAAAATTTAGCCGGGAATCCTTAGATATCCCGCATCTTGACGTTGCAACAGCTGTGCAGGCTTTCAAGATGGGGTTGCAAAAGGATTCTTAATTTTACCAAGATCTTGTAATGAATCCCTGCAGGAATCTGGATGAAGCTCGTAACAGGGCTCTAAGATATATTCGGTTGGAGGATGATAAAAAGATGCAAGAGAGAATGAATTCTTCTACAACCTATGAGTCGACCAACAGGAAATCAGAATCCTCATATAAACTATATCGCTCTAAGCCATATGGCAGAAATGACAGCAAAAAAGTGAATGCTGTTGAAGATGAGGATCCTAAGGAGTATCCTGAGTTGTCTAAATATTGTTTTTCTATTAATATACCTGAGATGATGTATGCTATGCAGGGTTTGGCAGACAAAGCAAGATGGCCCCGGAAGAATCAACAAAAAGCTGATTGGAAGGATAAGTTCAAGTGGTGTGCCTTCCACGAAGATTTCGGACATGTTACGGAGGATTGCATTGCTCTAAGGAAAGAAATAAACTATCTCTTGAGCAAGGGATATTGAAGGATCTCCTAGGAAGAAAGAAAAATAAGGGACAGGATACTGAGAAGGATCCTGAACGAGCAGCATCACCTCTTGCGGATGCAAAAATAATTAGCTTTATTTCAGGAGGATCCGACATTTGCGGGACTTCATATTCTGCGGCTAAGAGACATGCAAAGGAAGCCAAGGCAGAAAGAGGAGATAAGCCAACCAGGATGACAACCCTCACAACTGATAAAGTGATCACTTTCGATAGTGATGACAGGGATACGGTCCAGGATCCGCATCATGATGCTCTAGTAATAACATTATATGTGGCTAACCATTTTGTACGCATGATACTGGTAGATAATGGCAGCTCCGTCAACATAATTCAGCTGGTGACATTGAAGAGGATGAATGTATCCCCGATGGATATTACTTCGAAATCCACTGTGCTTGTCGTTTTCAGTGGAGAGGCTAGAAACACTCGGGGGAGATAAAATTGCCTGTATATGTTGAAGGGGTCAACTCAATGCAGCGCTTTTGTGTCATGGACTCCCTATCCTGCTATAATATTATATTAGGTAGGCCTTGGATCCATGATATGAAAGCTGTGCCGTCAACCTATCATCAATGCATCAAGATACCTACCCCTTGGGGAGTAGTAAAGGTGGAAAGTGATCAACAGGAAGCAAAAGAGTGTTATTCTTCTTCAATGAAGTCCTCGACAAAGCCTAGTGCAGCATAGCAATTAAAGATGCGGGCCCAGGATATTGTGGAGGCTTCCGAGCAGGATGTAAAGAAAATTATCCTGGATCAGGATAATCCAGATATCTCGGTGCTCGTAGGAACCAATATCCCTCAGGATATTGAAAATCAATTGAGTAACTTTTTGAAATGCAGGATATCGACGTTCGCGTGGAAACACGAGGATATGACAGGCATTTCCAAGGATATTATAACTCATAAGCTCGGTATTGACAAGTCATTCAAGCCTGTCCAACAAAAGAGAATGAAATTTGCTCCGGAGCGAAATGTGATCATCCAAGAGGAAGTTGAAAGACTACTAAAAAGCAAGATGATTAGGGAAGTGAAGTTTCCTAAATGGCTGGAAAATGTAGTTGTGGTGCAAAAGAAAAACGGAAAATGGAGAGTTTGTGTAGATTACACAGACTTGAAGAAAGCTTGTCCCAAAGACCTGTTTCCTCTACCTCATATCGATTCAATGGTGGATGCTACTGCTGGCCACGAGATGCTAACTTTCATGGATGCCTCCTCAGCATTCCAACAGATCCAGATGGAACCCTCGGATCAGGAGGATACTGCCTTCATGACACCAACATGTATTTATTGTTATACTGCTATGCCTTTTGGTTTGAAAAATGCAGGTGCAACATACCAGAGATTGGTAAACATGTTGTTTAAAGACAAACTGGGGGACACCATGGAGGTGTACATCGATGATATGGTAGTAAAATCCAAGAAGGCTGAGGATCACCTCCAGGATATTAAAGGAGCATTTGATATCCTGGACCAATACAACATGAAGCTAAACCCTGCCAAATGCCATTTTGGAGTAGGAGCAGGAAAGTTTCTGGGTTACATGGTGACCAAAAGGGGGATAGAAGCGAGCCCGGAGCAAATAAAAGCTATCTTGGATATTAAGTCACCTTCAAATATGAAAGATGTTCTAAGGTTAATAGGGAGAGTATCGGCATTAAACATATTTATCTCAAGATCCTCGGAGAAGTGCAAGGAGTTTTATGATATCCTGAAGAAGAATAAAAAATTAGAAATGGGGAGAGAAGCATGAAGCAGCCTTGCAGGATTTGAAGCAGTATCTTTTAACCACACCTCTATTGATGAAGCCTGAGGATGGTGAACCATTATCCCTGTATCTTGCAGTATCAGGGAATGCAGTAGGTGATGTCCTTGTAAAGGATCATGAAGGTCAGCAGTATCCTGTCTATTATGTTAGTAAAAGTTTATTAGATGCTGAAACTAGATATTCTCATTTAGAAAAATTGATATTAGCCCTAGTTATGGCATCAACAAAACTTAGACATTATTTTGAAACACATAGGATTCATGTTAAAACTAACTATCCTGTTAAAAATGTTCTTTGGAAACCCGAGATGTCAGGTAGGATGGCTAAGTGGTCAGTGAAATTAAGTGCATATGATCTAGTGTATGAACCGAGAAATGCCATAAAGTCTCAGGCTTTAGCTGACTTTGTGGCTGATTTCAGTAGTGATATTCAAAATGAAGTAGACCTATAAGTGCAACAACTAGGAGAAAACATAGAATCCTAGACACTATATACTGATGGTGCATCTAATGTAAGAGGTGTAGGTTTAGGTATACTACTAAAATCGCCACAGGGGGACATATTACCCCAGGCTATTGAATGTGAATTTCCTGCTACTAATAATGAAGCAGAATACGAAGCTTTAATTGCAGGATTAGAATTGGCTAAGAGTATAAATATCAAGAATTTACAAGTATTTGTTGATTCTTTGTTAATTACTAATCATTTTAATGGGACCTATGCAGTCAAAGGTGAGAAGTTAATCGAATATCTCGAAATCCTCAAAAAATTAGCAGGATATTTCGATGTTTTTACACTTAAACAGGTACCCAGAGAAGATAATGTTGCGTTGGCAAATCTAGGATCATCAGTCAGGATACCGGAAGGAACCCGAATACCAATATTACATGTCCTGTATCCTGCGACAGATTCTCAGGATAAGGAGGTAGTAAGTGTTCAGGATCCTAATGATGAATATCCTGAGGAGGATCCTAAGTCCTGGACGGCTCCGATCATGAGATATCTCAAGGAAGGGCACATTCCAAAGGATGAAAATCCTAAGGCCTTTAGAATGAAGGTATTGTGATTCACTCTTATAAATAATGTTTTGTATAAGAAATCTCTTGCAGGACCATATCTGAGGTGCTTGGAGGATCCTGAAACCAAAGAAGTGCTTCAAGATATACACGAAGGGGATTGTGGTAACCATACTGGGGGCAGGTCGTTATTCTCGAAAGTATTAAGAACAGGATATTATTGGCCAACGATGAGGAAAGATGCTGCATAATATGCTCGAAGGTGTGATGCATGTCAAAGACATAGTAATATATTACATCAGCCTGCTGAACCACTATATCCTATTGTTTCCCTTGGCCATTCATGAAGTGGGGAATGGATATAGTAGGAAAATTGCCAAAGGCTCCAGGAGGGAAAGTCTTCATGCTGACAATGACTGATTATTTCTCTAAATGGGTTGAAGCTGAAGCATTTGTCCAAGTTGGAGACCAAGAAGTAGTATCCTTCATAAAAAGGAATATCCTGACCAGGTTTGGAGTACCAGACGAGATAATCTGTGTCAATGGTTCTCAGTTTATAAGTAAGAGGACTACTAACTTTTGCAAAAGTTGGGGAATTAAAATGATCACATCCACACCGGTACATCCTCAAGCAAATGGACAAGCAGAATCCTCAAACAAGATAATTGTCAACAATTTGAAGAAAAGGCTTGGAGCTAAGAAGGGAAGATGGGCAGAAGAATTACCCTTTGTCCTATGGGCTGATAGAACGACAGTGAAACGTGCAACTGGTCAAACCCCATTTTCCTTAGTATTTGGAGAAGAAGCCGTGATCCCGACGGAAATGGTGATACCTACAGCGAGATCCAACCTCAAGGATCCTGAGCAGAATCCTAAAGCCCTTTGCTAGGAATTAGATACTATTGATGAAATAAGAGATGCGGCAAAGCTAAGGATGGCAGCATATCAACAGAGGATATCCAGAGCATATAACAAGAATATAAGAACTAGGAGATTCCAAGTTGGAGATTGGGTGTTAAGAAAAGCTTTTCAGAATACTACGAATCCTGCTGATGGAAAGTTGGCTCCAAACTGGGAAGGACCCTATGATATTGAATCAGAATTAGGGAAAGGAGCATACCGACTCAAGAATATGGAGGGGGATATGCTACCAAGATCCTGGAATGCTATACATCTAAAGCTCTATTTCAAGTGAGTTTGGAATTTAGTTTCTAACTCAGGATGGTATGAATTCTATCTTTTTTGATATATTTGATATTGTTTATTCTTTTGAACCCAATACTGACTTAAGCATCGGAGGGGTGTTTGCCAGGCTAACACCCACCTTAGCTTATGGTTGTTTTGCAGTATATGCTTCGGGATATAGCTCCAGGATACACACTCAGGATACTTCGAAAGACTAGAGGATTGGCCCCCTCTCTCACGTTTAAGGGATCCTGATCCCTTCACTAGTTTAAAGGTATTCACCTTTCTCTCGAATTGGGTTTAAACACCCCGCCTGGAGCGCAAGTTATCCAGGGATAGTTCAAGATAGCGGGACCAGTCCATGTAAAAGTGGCTGACAATTTCGTTATTGTTGGCTATATCCTGGATCCTAAAGGTATATGAGTATTGATCACCCTCTCTCACGGAAGGGTATTTTCATACTCTCTAAGGTTTAAAGGTTATCACCTTTCTAAGTCTTGGAGTTTATACACTCCCGCCTGTAGCGCATGAAAATTTGGGATTTTCCCCCGGATACTTATGGGTTTATTCCCAGGATACTAAGGATTTATCTCCAGTATATTTTAGGGTTTACCCCCTGTAACACAAGAACTGTTCGGACGGTTGGAACCAATGTTCAAAAAATTTCTAAGTGTTCAAAGCCTTTATGCACAGGGGACATTCCTTCTGAGGCGGTTGTGTAAAGCTCAAAGGATCGAGTTTGGACCTAGTGTACTAAGTGTCTTGGACTGGGGACATCTTAGTGGAAAAAAATTACAAAGGGATTGAAGCTCGATAATAGGGTTACACTCTATTCCTGGTATGGTCTTTTCCTTTGTAAACCTTATATAAGTCATTTGAACTTTTGAAACTATGTTTAAAAAAGGCTTAAATATCCTGATTAGGATATATTCTTAGGATATATTTTTGGAATATGTTTCAGGATATTAGGTTGGAATATTTGGGATATAATACTTGGGTTGAAAGCTAAATCTGCATTCTAGTTAAACAAGTGTTGTCAAAACAAACATTGTAAAATGAAAATGAATTGTCCTTATTTCTTTAAAAACTTTATCTGAATTGTTTGGGTCATGGAAACCCTATTTGACGCACGTCTTTATAGGATATTTGCGAGTATACTGATCAAGATATTTTCAAAAAATAATGGCCTAATTTTGGGAAGCTGAAATTTAAACTAAACAATGCATAACAAAAAATTAAAAGGCAATAGCAAGTAAGTCAAAAGGAGGTTATATTATTAACATGTCAAAAGTTGTGCTTTTGGTTTCACCTCAAACCGAGGCCCATCCACCAAAAGCACGATAAGTTCCTTACCATATTTACACAACGGTTGAAGGTTTCATCTCAAACTGAGACCCATCCGCCTCCAACCGTTGTACTGTTCAAAATAAATTATACTAACTGATGACCAAGGGCTTCATCCTGAAACTCAGGACCCATCCACCTTTGGCCATCATATTGTTTTAGTGCAGGAAATGTAAATTGTTCAAAGACTGGAAAAGTAAATTGTTCAGACAACCACAACCATTAAATCTAAAAAAGTGGGCTCCGGCCTTGGCACATACATCCATCATCGCCCACGTCGCTGCACTTAAGGGGCAGCTTCTTCCTCCATCATGACCTCGTCAGCGGCATCCTCTCCAGCATCCCCTCCAGCATCCTCTCCAGCATTTGTACCAGCATCACCACCAGCATCCTTTGAAGCACCAACATCATGCACCTTCTCGACCACCTTAGCAGGCTCCTCCACAACAGACTTTACAGGAGGCTCTACAGGATTACCACCAAGATCTTTCAATTTCACCTCCCAGGCCTTGATGTTCCAGGAAGGGCATTCAAAGCCCAAGGCCAAAGCCTCATAGGCCATTTTTAACCTGGCCTGGAAGAGGGAGATGACAACAGAGTTCTTGAGGCTCTCCCAGTATGAAGCCATAGCCTGCTAATGTTGAACTTGGGCGGCATCGGACTTGGCTTGAGCTTCGTGGGTGATCTTCTGGATGGCAGACTGATGCTCTTGGACCATTGCCTTGTATTTGGCTTCATAGTGTTCTGATTTGGCGGTGGCAATCGCTGCTTGGTCCGCAATGGTGGCTTAGGCCCTTTTCAGCTTACTTTCTAGCATGATGTTTGAGCCACATGCGTCTTCATAAAGCACCACCAGGCATTCAAGACCCTTCAAAATAAGGAAACAGGTATCAACCTTAATTAATATTCATAATCAGCATATGGTGCAGGATATAGGTTAAGGATACTGACCTGGTTGAGGAAGCCTGTCATGAATCTGTTGGATTCCGTAAACCCGTGGTTCTCGAATGAGAATGCATGAGGTGTGGCAGGATGGTCTGCTTCCTTCCTTTTCCGAGAGCTGGAGGCCCGGGTCCTGGATGCTGGAGGAGCTTTGGGAGCGGTAGCAGTCTTCGAACTACTAGGCTTTGGCGTGGCAGCTGGCTTTGGATTGGATTCTTGCTTGATAGGTGCAAGGCTGGAGTAACTGTCCAACTCATCGAGTTGGAAGCCTTCGAGGTTGATGACCGGCACTGTACAGAGGGAGAAATGTTTAATTCTTAATACTTATGCTTTATAATCAATCTAATCATATACTTACCAGACATTTCTAAACTTGATTTTTGACTTGATCTTGTGAGAGACAGGGAGAAGGTTCTTTCACTGGCAGGAAGTCGGTAGATCTCTTTGATTATGGGCTCCGATTCCGCGCTTGGGGGTGCTAGGTCTCTGAAATTCGCTGCAACCAATATTAGGATATCAGTCAAGGATATAGTTTAAGGATATATTTGGGGATATTCCTAAAACCCTAAATCCTACCCTTGGTTAACCATCTAACTGGCAGGTCAAAACCCTTGTCAATAGACTCCCTTTTAATGAAAAAGAAATTTCGTTGCCACTGATCTTCGTTCTTAGTGGCCTTGAGAATTAGGGGGTTCTTGGAGGTGGAGAACAAAAGAAAGCGGCTGTTGCCATGGGATCTCAGTCGATATGCTATGGGAAGGTCTTCGATGCATATGTCAGGGCAATAACGAGATTTAATTTGGTTTAACACCATCAAAACTCGCCACACCATGGGCATAGTTTGAGCATAACTGAGGCCGGTAAGCTCGAAGAAACGAGAGATGAAGGGTGGAAATGGATACCGGAGTCCCAAGGAAAAGGGATAGGCAAAAAAGTAGACCCACTCGTTTGATGATGCGTCTGATGGGACCTCCTGATCGAAAGGGTGAATGACCACTCCGGCAGGAAAGGCACCAGAATCTTTCAAGGCGGCGATATCAGCATTGTTGAAGGAACAAATCTCCTTTTCCGGTTCTTTGATGAGGTTTTGACTCACAAGGGTTGGGTCCGGCTCGTTTGAACACTATCTTGTTCGTGATGCCATGAGAGGTATCGACCAAAAAATTCAAAGAAAAGAAAAAACAGAGGAGAAGAAAGGAAGGAAATACCTGAGGAATGGCTTGGAGAGTGAAGATCATGATGCTAAGTAAACCAGCTATATAAGGGGCTGAGTATAGGGGTAAAGAGTAAATATCGCGTTGGAAGTTGCACCAAGTCACATCAAGCGTCGTTTCGGTTTATTAACCTAGATTTAAGAGATAAGATTAAAAATATATCCGTTGGAATTGGTATACCAACAGATATATTTTGGGGACAATTGTTATGGGCGATTTTCTGCTTATATATCCTGGCCAATATTCTAACTATGTCTCTTTTGTTGTGATCAGGATACCGGATCAGGATATTGGTAACATCCTAATGTGATATCCTGGTAGTAACTAAGTTACTCACGTGCAGATTGTTGTAACCAGTCTCTAACGGTCAGGTGGACTTCTTCTCCTCAAGACTCGGGCAAATAAGTTATATTATGGAAGTTGAAGCCGGAAGACGTGGACTACAACATTCACCTGAGGAATATTCGTAGAATCCCTCAATAATAGGATAGTTTGTTAGTTTATTTTACTATAAATGGATTGATCGGATCAGATAGAAACACACACAATCATTCGCACACTCTTTCTCTCTTGTTGCAAACAATCACTACACACTTACACTTGTACTCGAATTACATTGTAACACTTAGTTGATCCGCATCATATCCTCCACTGTATCCTGATATTTGAAGTAATAGAAGAACAAGGCAGCTGCGATTGTCAGCTCCCGAGGTTTTGTGCCGGCGATCTAGATTGATCAAGGGCTTTCCTCGTACATCCTGTGTCACCCTTTACTTTTTCGCTCATTGTTTGATCATAAATACAGCTCTATATCCTAAGCCGTATCCTGAAACTGTTTTTGCAAACAACTCAATCGACATATCTTTAACACATTTTTTTCAGCACACTACCTCACTTAACTAATTTGATCACTTAATTGCTTTGGTAATTTTTGACCAAAACACAAGTGTTATAAAAAACAAACTTAGTAAAATAAAAATAAACTGTATTTTTTCTTTGGAGACTTTATTTTGTTTGAGTTATAAAAACCCTATTTGACGAAAGTCTTTATAGGACATTTGTGAGTATACTGATCAAGATATTTTCATAAGGCATTTGAAATATTGCACTAAGTTTTGGACGTCGGAATTTAAACTAAAGCAATGCATAACAAGAATTAAAAGACAACAGCGAATAAGGCAAAAGGAAGTTATATTATTAACATGTCAAAAGTTGTGCTTTTGGTTTCATCTCAAACCAAGATCCCTCCACCTAAAGCACGATTAGTTCCTTACCATATTTACTTAACAGATTGAAGGTTTCGTCTCAAACCGAGACCCATCCGCCTTCAACTGTTATATTATTCAAAATAAATGATACTAATTGATGACCAAGGGCTTCATCCTGAAACCCAGGACCCATCCACATTTGGTCATCATATTGTTTTAGTGCAGGAAATATAAATTGTTCAAAGACAGGAAAAGTAAATTGTTCAGACAATCATAACCATCAAATCTAAAAAAAGTGGGCTCCGGCCTTGGCACGTATATCCATCATCGCCCACTTCGCTGCTTAAGGAGCAGCACCTTCTTGACCAGCAACATCTTCCCCAGCGCCTGCACCAGCATCACCCTCGGGATTCTTCTCACCACCAGCATCGACCACCTCCTCTACCGCCTTAGAAGGCTCCTCACCAGCATGCTTTGCAGGATGTTCCATAGGATTGCCTCCGAGATCCGCTAATTTCGCTTCCCAAGCCTTGACGTTCCAGGAGGGGCATTCGAAGCCCAAGGCTTTGGCCTCATAGGCCATCCTTAACCTGGCTTGGAGAAGGGAAACAACAACAGATCCTTTGAGGCCATCCCGATAGGAACTCATATCCTGCTGGTATTGAAGATGTGTAGCATCTAGCCTGGCTTGAGCATCCTCATTAGCTTTGTGAATGGCGGCTTGGTGCTCCAGGGTCATTGCCTTGAATTTATCTTCATAGTGCTGAGACTTGGCAGCAGCAATCACCCCTTGGTTAGCAATGGTGGTTTCGGCTTTCTTGAGCTTGACCTCCAGCATCTTGTTAAGCCCACAGGATTCTTCATACAAGTGCATGAGACGTTCCAGGCCCTATGATCAAAAGTACAGGTATCAATATGTATAAGATGTCCAGGATAATAGTTAACATACATGTGCAGGATATCAGATGAGGATTTTTACCTGGTTAAGAAATGAAGTCATGAACCCACTGGCTTCATTGAATCCATAGTTCTCGTACGGGAAAGTCTCGGAGGTAGCCGGAGAATCTGTTTCCTTCCTCTTCCGGGCGCTGGAAGCACGAGTCCTGGTGGCTGGAGGAGGCTTGGGAGTGGTAACGGCTTTCGAACTGCTGGGCCTGGAAGACGTGGGGGCTTTAGGGCTTGGTTCCTTCTTCACCGAGATGGGAACGGAGTAGCTATCCAATTCATCGAGATCGAAGACTTCTGGAGCTTTGACTGGTGCTGCATAAAAGGGAAAAACATCTAACCCTTGAGTATTTATAAGTTATTATATTTGTTTCATGTATATTAATGTACTTACCAGACATGTTGGAGCTGGATCTTTGGCTTGAACTTGCAAATGAAAGAGAAAAAGTTCTCTCACTTTCTGGGAGTTGGTAAATGCTTTTGATTCTCGGACTGATTCAGCGCTTGGGGGGCTAGTTCTTTGAAATTTGCTGCACAAGAAATAGAGATGTCAGTTCAGGATATAACTTCAGGATACGGTTGGGGATATTCCTAAAACCCTAAATCCTACCAGAAGTTAACCACTTCACTGGAAGATCAAAACCTCCAGTGATAGAATCCCATTTTACAAAAAAGAACTTTCGTTGCCATTTCTCCTCGTTTTTTGTGGCTTTAAGAACGAGAGGATTTTTGGAGGTTGAGAAAAGGAGAAAACGACTGTTGCCATGAGAACGAAGGCGGTAGGCTATCGGGAGATCTTCAATGCAAAGGTCGGGGATAACACGAGATCTGATTTGGTCCAAAGTCACTAGCACGCGCCAAACCATGGGCATGGTTTGGGCATAACTAAGACCGGTGAGTTCGAAGAAACGGGATATAAAAGCCGGAAAGGGGTATCGGAGTCCGATAGAGAAAGGGTAGGCCAAGAAGCACACCCATTCATTGGAAGAAAAATCCGATCGGACTTCTCTGTCGAAAGGGCGGATGATTGTACCGACAGGGAAAGCGCCGGAAGCTTGCAGGGCAGCAATGTCAGCGTTGTCGAATGAACAGACCTCTTTCTCGGGCTCTTTAAGAAGATTTTGGGCTTTGAAAGTCTGGATTTAATCGTCTGTGTGGGATCTCGTTCTACTAGCCATGAGCGATTTCTGTGAAAAAAAAATGGAGAAGAAAGAAAGAGAGGGAATTTACCTGAAGATTCCGATGAAGATGGTGGTTTATCAAACAAGAAGAGAGAAGATATAGGGGCTAAATGGATAGCCATCGAGTAGAAAGCGCGTGGGATGTTGCACACTGTCACTTCAAGAGTCCAATCATATTAATTGCCTCGATTCACGAGATAAGCTTTAAAATATATCCGTTGGAATTGGTATACCAACAGATATATTTTGGGGACAATTGTTATGGGTAGTTTTCTAGACATATATCTCGACTAATATTCTGGCTTTGATTGTTTATTTGTGATCAGGATACCGGATCAGGATATTGGTAACATCCTGATACGATATCCTGGTAATGACTAATTTAACCACGTGCAGATTGAAAGGTGTAAGTCTCCAACGTTCAAGTGGACTTCTTCTCCTCAAGACTCGGGCAAATCAGTTGGATTATAGACCGGAAGACGTGGACTACAACGTTCACCTGAGGAATATTCGTTGAATCCCGGAATAGTAGGCTAGTTAGTTAGTTTATTTTACTATAAATGGATTAATCGGATCAGATAGAAACACACACAATCTCTCGCACACTCTTTCTCTCTACTTGCAAACGATCACTACACACTTACACTTGTATCAAATTTACATTGTAACACTTAGTTGATCTGCATCATATCCTGCACTGTATCCTGACATTTGAAGTGATAGAAGAACAAGGCAGCTGCGATTGTCAGCTCCCGAGGTTTTGTGCCGGCGATCTAGATTGATCAAGGGCTTTCCTCGTACATCTCGTGTCACCCTTTACATTTTCGCTCATTGTTTGATCATAAACACAGCTCGATATCCTGAGCCGTGTCCTGAAACTGTTTTTGCAAACAACTTAATTAACATATTTTCAACACATTTTTTAAGCACACTACCTCACTTAACTAATTTGATCACTTAATTGCTTTGGTAATTTTTGACCAAAACACCCACTATTTCACTCATTGCCACTCAACCCACAAATACACCACCAACTTCTCCAAAGCACAAAAGGAGAAAGATAACAAACATTGTACTGGAAGATGACACTTCCCCAACTCTAACATCTACACAACCACTTTCAGGAGTACAATATCCTCTAGATCTTCCAGCAGTCAGGGAGGAAATCAAATTCTTCTACTCTGAAGATGATCCTGAAAAGAGGAAACTCCCATCTGTTCAAGGTTATCCTTTGCCAAGAAATATAGAAGAATATCTTAAAATAAAGGCCCAACAAGCAGAGGATATATCTAAAAGAGATACAGAGGGAAAGTCTGACAAAGAGATTCAAAGAAATTATCAATACCTTCTCACCAAAGTTAGAACTTTAGAGCAGTTCTCAAAAGTCCTTTGTCAGAAATTATCAGAAAAAGATGATGAAAGCATGAGAAATGACTATCTTGAATACATAATGGCATACAAGAAGTACATGGCAGAAAAGTATCAATACAAAGAATGGACCACCAGTGAACTGCAAGAGGAGACAGCCAGAATTCAACAGATGATTCAAGACAAGGTAAAGCAAACTCCTCCAGTTTGGGCCAATTACAAGAAAAATGTACCAGAAAGGACCTTGAAACTGAAAAGAATGAAAGAAGAGCTGATAACTGCTGATTATGGGTCAAGGAACCAGGTTACAAGGTGGAGAGAAGAAAATGTGTTAGCTACCTACAAACACTTGGAAGAGTTAAGGAAAAGAGATCCCACTGCTCCTAAAAAGCCTGATTATCCGGAAGCAGTGGTTACAGTCAAACAACAAAAATTGTCAATCAGGAGACCTACTGCTCCACATGCTAGCATCATTTATCAAAGAAGGAAAGAAAAGCAGATGGATGAATTAACAAAAGAAGACAAGGCTCAAGAAGAATACATCATCAAAGTGGTTCTTCAGACATTTATGGAAGAAAAACAAGACTCAACACAATATAAACTTTAAGTTTTTATACTCTAAACTTTAAGTATTTACCGACTGACTTATTTATTTATTTATTTATTTTATTTATAAGTTTATATAAATATAACTATACTCATCGTTTATATTTGTTATGCATGGTTTTCTAAGAAACGACCTGTGTTTGCACACGGGTCTTACCGCTAGTAAATTATAAAATATAGAACATCAATTTTTACCATCGTTAAAAGATTACGAACTGCCCTTTGTTAGTATTGCTCATTCCCAAACCACGTAATGTCAAATTAATTAAAAAAATCTATATTATATATTACATTTAACTTTTATTGATTTGACGTTTAGTAATGCGATTTGTGTATAATGAAGTAATGACCCATCCACTAATGAAAAGTAAATGAAAATAGTCATTGTAGGTTGTGTCTTGACTATGGGTCGAAGCATCTTGGGGCATTTGAGTATATTACTTTTGAAAAATCTAACATTAATTTAGTAGATGAAAGTTAGGGCTGTAAACGAACCGAACGTTCAGCGAACAGTTCGTGAACCGTTCGGCAGAAAGTTCGTTTACGTTAGTTCGTTTAGTTAATGAACGAACATGAACAAGAAATTCCGTTCGATTAGTTAAATGAACGAACACGAACAACTGTCTCGTTCGTTCAATTGCGTTCATGAACGTTCGGTAACGTGTTCGTGAATGTTCGTTCATGTTCGTTTGTTTATGTTAATCATTAAATATTTTTTTAGCATTTATTTATTTTATCTAAACATTTTATATTCCTTAATTCTTATTTATCTCGTTACCCAAACAAATAAAATAAGAAACCCTACCTCCACCTTTCTTTCTTATTATTCACATCGAAAAATACAATTGAACTTCGTCGATTTTATCTGTGTTCGTAAACCGTTCATGAACACGTTCTTTTCCTTAACGAACGAACACGAACAAAACATCTCGTTCGGTAAGTGTTCATGAACCGTTCGTGAACACATAATATTCTTAACGAACGAACACGAACAAGGCTTTGTTCGTGTTCGTTCGGTTCGTTTACAGCCCTAATTATAATACATTTAACTAAAACATGTTTTCAAATTCTAACCTTTTTCTTTGAATGTTGGATTTGATCCAAGTTTTCGCCAAACCTTAATGGCGTTTGATCCTTATCAATAAAATGCGTTAAAAAAGCTGTTAAATACATGTAAAGTGTCCAACCCCAACAGGGTTTGTTCAAAAAGCTCCTTTCTCATGATCGCTTAAAAAACTTGTTTAAAATTGGCTCGTTTATGACTCGATTTGTAAACAAGCCAATTTAAGTTTGTTTGTTAGCTCGTCTTAGATGAGTCAAAGTTATAATTATATAATCTATGTAATTATATAATCCATAAATAAGCTCACATGATATGGTGTATAAACCGACTAGAGATCACCGTGATACATTTTTTTACTTGATAATAAAATCAATGTAGAATATTACTTTTAATTCAAACGAGAGCTTGTTGAGAATAAACAAGTTGAGCCGTCTTATTTAACTGCAAACAAGAGCTTGGGCTCGGCTCACTCATTAAGTAGCCTACTCCACATCCTCCTCTGCCATATATCTCAAATCTCCTCCTCCTCTGCCATATAGATCGCAAGATTGTGAACACGTCGGAGAAGATCCATGGAAGACATGATGTTGATTTGTCGACTTTTATTCAATGAGAATGGGAATCTTCCCACTTGTGGGACTGAAAGCAACATGTTTGACAGTTGAGTATTAGAGAAAATATAATGTGACTGGTCACCTCTTTAAAAAGGTTCGGTTGAGATGATGGAACAACATGATATATATATATATATATTAGAAGGTTATTATTGGTCCATTTAAGTAGTTTTTAGTATGTGTTACGTAACCTTTTCATAGTGGGTATGATTTTGGGTACTTTAAGTTATTGAACCAAAAAGATTTGTCTTAGTCTCAAGTTGGGTTGTTCAATTTGAACAAGATTACTTACTATTGGTGTATGATATCAAACATTTAGTGGGATTTTGCAATCATCTTCATGGTGGTTAGAACAAACTCGCGGAGATCATGGACGTCGAAAGAAACATTTAGTGGGATTTATAGGTTGCCTACCTTTCATGACTTCAAGAAGTTGAAAGAATAGAAGTATATACGTGGGTGTTTTATACAAGTTTGGTTTGTCGAACGAGTTTTGGCACTAGACCATAAAGGGTAATGGCGCCGTGTGAGGGTGTTCTTGACGTGTTGGTGCGCGAAGAGGAAGAAGAAAGGAAGAGGTGTTACCATCATATTAATTAAAACAAGTGATAAGTTAAAACAAAAGGTGTTCCCATACTACTAATTAAAAGGTATGTAGTTTCTAAATTCTTTTTGGCCAAGTTGAGTTGATAAACATAACATAACATAACGGAGTAAAGAAATGTCAACTGGATGAGTAGATAAGCACAGCATTCTGTTTTTGTAAGTTTTGGATGAAAAAATATATTTAACTTATTCACAATATGACAATATATATGCAAGTATAATAAATATTGAACCGATAAAAGAAATAAACTTTTTTTAAGAACAACTTTCATTAACAAAACACCACAAGGAAAAGCTATCATCATTCATCAAGGCAGAAATAGCTCACCCGAAAAACCAAACGTCATTACATTAAATCAAATTTACATCATCTATCCCAATCCACCGTACCCCTTTTATACCTATTTTTGTAGGGTGTTGCTAAATGCACTCCCATGTTTTTTAATTTTACTAGTTGCACTCCCCCCCCCCCCCCCCCTGAAGTTTTTAAATAAATACAATTAGCCCTTGTATTTTCTAATTTTTAAAAATTTGTATTAGTAAATATCCCTATTTTTCCTAGGGTTTATCTACTTGCCATAATTTGAATATTTAGATATACGTGTGAATACATAACGATTCTATTGAAGAAAAAAAAAGACCTGCACTGATCGAAAGAAGGAGATTAAGAGAGAGCTTGGACAAAACAATTTTTTCAACTTTAATTTTCATCATAGTTCTAATTGGTTGAGTGTTCTTGGTATGTATTTTAACTAAAAAATCAACTATATTTTTTTTGATTTGGATACCGTCTCTCTTTTGCAAAATTTCTCTAGCAAATTAAAGTTAAAGGTGTTCGTCATCTTTTTTTTTTTCAAAAAGATGATTATCCATATGAATATTAATAATTCTCATGAATAGAATAATTAAAAAAAAAAAAAAGAAATAAGGTATCGATGTAAGTATTGAATTTAGAGAACAATGAAAACAAAAGAATATAATCCACCCTATAAAAGCCTTCCGCTCTTCACCCACAAACCAACAAAAACAAAAGTGTACAAAACAAACAGTGGATGAACAAAAAAAAAGCCATCATTAGTTGAAAAAAACAATAATATATAAAAGGTAAAGGGTGGAATTTAAAAATTATAAAAATGATATTTTTGAAAATGAAGGTATAAACAGTAAAAATGGATGTGCATTTAGCCATCCCCATTTTTTACCACAAAAAACCATACAATTTAATATCCGACACGATATCAACCACTTTGCTCCTTTTATTGAAGAATATCACTCCGTTCTTTCCATATTCGCCAAAAGAAATAAACTATTAAACCAAATTCATGAGTTTAATTCCATATTCGCCAAAAGAAATAAACTATTAAACCAAATTCATGAGTTTAATTAGCACAAAATTTAAACTTCCTACTTTCCTAATATTTCACTTTCCATATATACATATACTCCTTCTAATTAAGTAGATCATTAAACATAGTTTAGTGTAACTATCAACAGCCTTACATCCACACTATCCTTAAACAAAGTGTTTTATTTTTAATCTATGATCTATGATGAAATATAACCAAATAAAATCATGTTAGAAACGCTGCCAATTAGGTATTTAATCAGCGTAACTCGTAGAGAATGAGAGAGAATATGATAAGACTATGCATCGAACTTTTTACCACAATAATCATTAATGTAATTAATCTTGGTTTATTAGTTACAAGGACTAGAACAACATTAATTTTGAGGTGTTTTTACTTCTCGTGGGGTCTTCGAGTCAACTTTGCTAAGAGTAGCTTATTTGGTGTGGCAGTGGCTAATACCCAAGTACAGGATTTGGCGGCTATCTTGAGGTGTAGAAGCCGTAATTTCTCATTCAAACACCTTGGACTCCAAGTGAGAGCTAATATGAATTTAGTAAAAAGTTGGGACCCGGTGGTGAATTTGTTCAAAAAGTGGTTATCATTATGGAAGGCAAATATTATATCTTTTGGGGGAAACAACTTAATTTGGTTCGCTCGGTCCTAAACTCCCTTCCGACATACTATTTCTCACTTTTGAAGGCCCCCATTCAAGTGGTAATCGCTTGGAGAATCTTCGGAAAGACTTTCTATGGGGCTCTACTCTGGAAAAATAAAAAAAATTCATTGGGTTTCTTGGCAATACACTATGACACCAAAGGACTATTGTCGCAACCCCCGGCCCCTATCTTTGGGAACAGGCGGCCGTGTGACAACCCGAGCTCTCAAGGTCGAGATCGCCCAATCTAGCGTCCATTGGTGTGGTACTATCTCTTTCACGTCTCAGCTTATGTATAATTAAATACATCATATGCTAAGTTGATTAACTATGCTTGGCTTTTCATGTCGCGAAGGAATGGTGTGTGAACGCAAAGGGAATGTATGTTATGTTACTGGATCCGATCCTCGGTGCATATAGTTATACGAGTTACTGTTACGTGGGGTCATTGTTCGTAAGTCTTGTCGCGCAACACACTCAAGTCGCACACTTGAGTTAAGGGGCCGAACACCCCTCCTATGTTTGCTGGTTCTTGGCCCACACACACACCATCAAGCCCAACCCATCCCCTTGTAATCTGGGTTACGCACTGTCATAAGGGGGAGTATACATCTCCTTCTCAACAGTTGCGAACCCTAGGCCCTTGGAGCGGACGACGACAACCAGACCACTCGAAGAACCACCCTCCACTCACTCGCTCCAGTGCACTCTCTGCGATCTCTCGGTTAGTATAATCATATTGGTGTTGAATCTGATTAATTGTTTTGTCTATGTGCGAATCGGTGCGAGTTGTAATTAGGATCTTGTGAGTTCTTGTTATGGTTTAGAGAAGTTAGAAAACATAATCGGAATGTGTGAATCTTGATTGATTAGTCTCAATTGTGTGAGAAGTGTTGTGATTAGTTTGATGCTTGCGAAATTATGTGACTAGGATTGTTATCAGAAATCTTATAGATACGTAGGGGTGCATGTTAATGTTAGTGGAAAAGCTGATTGTAATAAACTGTCTGGTTGTGGTTTGCTATTGTTCATGATGTTACATGTGGTTAATCAATACATAAGGGTTGCACATGTGGGTATTCGGTGATAACTAAGGGGTTATGGATGCACAGGTTGTTTCGTATGATAGTAGCGTGGGCAATTTACGAGTACGGCATAAATATAGTTTCAGTATGATTAATTTTTTCTGGGTGTTAGCAATGGTTAGTTCAAGACTTAGGAGTTTCATGCTAATAAATGGTTGCTGAAAACAATCATGTCATGTTAGTGGGGATATGAGTCTGGATGATTTAATTATTTGTAGGGTTCATATGAATTAAATAAATGGAATGCTCGATATGTTTGGATGATAATTAATTGAGTAATCAAACAAACCAACATGTGTAACTGATTCCGTGAATTAAGACCAATTAAACTGATCGCACATTAGGACTTGGGTAATATGGAGGGTTTGGGCCACACATGTACACATAGTGAGATTGGGCCACGAACTGGAACCAGGTCGCACAACCTTGGACAGTCGCACAGGCCTTGGGCTTTATGATTAGTTGGGCCGTACATAACCACAAGTCGCACAACCGCTGGGTCACTTGTATTGGGCAGTACGATTGAGTTGTGTCGCACATAGGAAACCAGTCGCACAGTCTCGTCTTGGTCGCACACTCGCGTAGAGTTGCACAGTCCTCTGGACTTAGTATAATTGGGCCACACACACATGTATGTATCTTATGTTGGGCCGAATTGGATATGAGGATTAGATTATGCAATCGCACATTTAAATGCGGATCGCACACTCACAATGGGCCTTGGAACAAGTGGGCCGTACACTGTTGAGCTACTGGTTGAGACGTGAATTTGTGTTATGAACGTGTATGAAACCTAAATGTTTGTTATGTGTTATGTGATAATGGTATTACATGTGACTTGCTGAATTTCATGAGTAACTGCTACAACTTGTACGATGGTGCGTGTATGTTATTTGTGTAATATGTGTTACCACTTACATTAAGTGTTTAATAAACTGACAGTCTTTGGTAACCACGGTAGGGTTTAGTTGACTAACTTGGAATGGGTAACATAACATACTGAGCAATCTAAGGTGAGTTCACTTCTCTTGAGCATGCGTCCCGGTGGGTGGGATAGTCTAACGGGTATTCCTGAGAGGAATAAGTCTTTGCGTAAATCATTGGGTATTCCTGAGAGGAATAAGTCATTGGGTAAAAACTGGAATGTTGGATAATACACTCATTTCCTATCACCTTAAGTCCCATCTTATACCGAATGGTTACCTGAGAGGTAACGGGGTTATTAGTTGATAGCGCTATTTAGGTTTGGCACCCTCACCCCGTACCTGAGAGGACGGGTGTGAACTAATGACCTTAATCATGACCAATGCTTAGATAGGGGGCATTGGGGACGGCCAAAACAATCTGGAGCCATCTTGTACGGTACTCGAGTTATTATCAACATTACTTTCGGAATTATTATTAAACTGGATTAAACATTTGGTAAACAAACGTTTTCATAAAACTGTGAACTCACCAGCGTTGTCTGATACACTTGTGTGCATGCTCGCATGTTATAGATATGTGGAACGTGGAACTTGCTGTCTGGGATCCTGGAGTGGTCATGGGTCAAGATTTACATGGAATCGCGAGACAAGTCTAATAGTTTTCGTACATATGGTTTATGGAACACTTAACAAATGATTTATGCTTCCGCTGAACATGATGAATTGCATTTAATGTTTTGTAACACTTTATGTTAATAAATGAAAGCTTTTATTTCAAATCTTGTTATGAGTTCGATGTGATTGGTGGCTAGATCCTGGTATGTCACACGCCTCGCGGGGGTTTCCGCATGTGGTATTTTGGGGGTGTGACAGTTTGGTATCAGAGCCACTGGTTATAGTGAACTTGGTGTTAAAAATGTTTTTATAAAACTAGACTATAACCGAACAGTTCTGAATACGACCATGACACTCAGCTCCAGATTGCAAGGTTCGTCTTTTCACTTGTGGTATACATTATATGATTAGTGTACACTTGTTTATCTTGAACCACACGGACACACACTCGTCACTATAGCAAAATTACATGGATTGCTTGTTCGTAGTACGATGCGTTTTTAGTATGTCGTAGTCCTTGGATTTCTGTGATCTTATCCTTTTGATAACCTCTGTTTGACATCAGAGTTTGAAGAACCATTTGACATGAGTTAGGAGGAACTGAGATGAGCATGCAAATCACAATATTATTGTGGCTGCACACATAATAATAATGTGGGGTGCATGCGAGTCCCAGTGAGGCATAACAAGTGAAAAAGGGGTTATGTTTCGTTATTCGATCAATGAGAAACATAACAAACCTATAGGGGTCATAACAGTGATTGTCTCCTACACGAACGTGATCTCTTCACTCCTCTCTGAATCCTTACGAATCTCGATGCTATCGAGTATCACCTGAACACTCATCCGAACGTCTAACGAACTGTGTAGAATGTTAGGTGCTAGTACAAACGTCTCTAAGATGTATGTCGCAGCATCGAACGATTGATCCATACCTTTCTCACTTAACTTAGTTTGCTGGAACGTAACGCATCGACGCCTTAGATCCCGAGTGCGATCACTGCTGCAACACTCTAGCAACATACCGTGTATTACTCAAGCGAATTGCAAGATCGATTGGCAAGAGGATGAGCGTAGTACCTTACCGACCTCAGTACTAGGACGACCCTGATTACCGGCAACGGGCACCAGCAAATTGGCTTAAACCGAATCCTTAACCCTAGTCAGCGACTTATGGAAGTTAACTCTTACGAATCAATCGGGACGTAAGCGATGACAATTGACTATAGTGTGGAATGTGTAACTGACAGCACAATGAGTAGCGCCTTAGGACGCGGCACAGAATGTGAGAAGATGGACCTTATCGGTGAAAGATCGTAGGGCTCCGTTTCAAGCAGCGACATTAGAGGCAACAGTCACGGAAACATCAAGCTACTCGTAATTGTAACCAACAGTATGGAAATGGAGGTGCCTATGACATGGATTGGCCGTTGTTAAATCAAGACGACAACAACTAAGGGAACGGCGACAGTACTGAAAATTCTCGTAACGAGAACAACAACACTGGAAATGATGCTCATGGAAGGGCATTTAGGATTGGTGTGGGTGACGCCAGGATTATAGCAACATGGTGGCCTGCACGTTCTTGGTAACTAATCATCTCGTCCCTGTTCTGTTCAACCCTGATACTTCTTGAAACCGAACTTGTTGTGGAATCGGCTGATGGCAAGTCAATTGAAACCTCATATGTTCGTTGGGATGAAAACTCGACCTTGTGGGACAAGTGTTCGACATCGACCTTCTTTCTGCTATCCTTGATAGTTTCGATGCAGTAGTTAGTGTGGATTGGTTATCCAGATAACGCGCAGATATACCCTGTGAGAGGATAATTTTGCGTATCCCTCTCCCTAGTGGAGAATCGTTATCTGTTCTAAAGCATCAAAGTGGTGCAAAGGTTAGCACCATTTCAGCTATGAAAGCCCAGAAGTGCCTACGGAGGGATTACCCCGCTATGTTAGCACTCGTTACTGATATTAAGGCTAAGGAAAAGAGGATCAAGGATCCACCAATTGTTCTTGATTCCTTCCAAAGTGCTACTCGAAGAACTTTCAGGTTTACTTCCACAATTGTAGGGAAGAATCTTAGTTTGATCTCGCACCAGAGACAACCCTGATTACTCGCAATCCTTACCGTCTTGCATCGGGAGGGTTACAAGCACTGTCTAATCAACTACAGGAATTGTTGGATAGGAGTTTTGGTCGGACTTAGTTTTCCGCTTTGGGGATCCCATGGGCATCCGTGAAGATAAGCCTTTTCGTATGTGTACTGACTATCGAGAACTCGGCAAGGTGGCAGTCAAGAATCGTTCGCCTCGACCATGTATTGACAACCGGTTGACCAGTTGTGAGGGTCAAGCTTCTAATCAAGGGTTGACTAGCGGACGAACTATCAACAGATGGAAGTCCAAGGGGAGAATGTTCCTAAAACGGCATATCGAACGCAGTATGGCCATTTCAACTTTGTATTCCACGACCCTTGGGACAATCAACACACCAGCAGCTTTAGGGATCACATGAATCAACCGTGTTTATTGATGACGTTTTGAATCATTCCCAGGAGAAAGGAACACCATGAGCGGCACTTATATCTTATCCTAGAGCTCCTGAGGGAGGAGCCACTCCACGTGACGTCTTGTTAAATGTGACTTACAGATTCGAGAAGTACATTTTTGGTCACGTAGCCAACGAAGTGGGGATACACGTGGATCTCGCTAAGATCCATCTTATTAGAGATTGATCGACACCAAAGAGTCCTTCGGGATACAACAATTCCCCGGTCTCGCTAGATACTATCGCAGATTCATCGAGGGATTTTCGAAGATCGCGCAACTTTAATCTCTTTAGCACAGCAGGGTGCTGTGTAATTGTGGGAGACAAAACAGGAGAACGTCTTTTCAGCTTTTGAAACCCAACACTACAATGCACTGAGCATTATCTTTACCCGGGGGTACAGGTGATTTAGTGCTATACCGTGATGGTTCGAATCAGAGTCCCAGTTACACGCCGATGCAACACGAGAAAGTGATGGCTTACGTGGTGGAGTTACCAGAAGAATGACATGAGTCATAACCTGCGGTGGAAGCCATGGTCTTTGGATTTAAGTTGGAGGCATTACTTGGACGGTACCAAATGCACTACTTAGACCGATCACAAGGGCCTCCCGTGTACCCTTGTTTCGAAAGAGCCAAACATGAGATAACATCGCTGGATGGAACCTTTGAATGATTTCGACTGTGAAACCCAGATGCATAGGAGCCTTGCAGCACACCATCGACTCTAACCTACTTGATCAGATCTATTCTGCTCGAACCGAAGTGTTGAAGGACGAGAACCTCCCAGATGGATCCGTGCGAGGCATGGAAAAAGCAATTTGTAGCTAAAAATCGAACGACATTCACTACCCCATGGAGCAAATAGGAGTCTCACTATACAGCAATCCAAGGGAACTTGTGTTGAGCAAAGCATACCAGCCTTGATATTCTAGTCACCTGGATTTTGATAGGAGATTTTAGGATCTATAAACCTGGTACTGGCAACCGGGCATGAAGGCCCACATAGCAATGTACGTGAACGGAGTTTGATTTGTGCGAAAATCAAAGTGGAATATCAGAAACCCTCTGGGTTGTGTCAGTAACCAGAAAGACTCATTTGGAAATGAGAATAAACTATCACTGGCCTACCTAAAACTCAGAATGGAAACAATATCACCTGGGTGATCGTTGAATACCACATGCACTTAGTACACTTTCTTACAATCGAGGAAACTGATGAGTTTTCACAGCTTGTGAATATTCCTCTGAGAGAGGCGGTTTTAGGCACGAGGTGCCAAATTCTATTACCTCAGATTGCGATCTGCGTTGATACCCAATATTTTTGGCAGACAACGCACAAATCCTGTGGCTTATGTTTGGACGTGAGCACTGCTTATCACCCTCGGACAGATGGTCAGAGTGAACAAACCATCCAGGTACTCGAAGACATGTTGCAGGCATGTGTGATTGACTTCGGTTAAGGTTGGGTAAGACATTTATCATTGACAGAGTTTTCCTACAACAACAGTTGCCATTCTTGCGTTCAGGCAGCTCCGTTCGAGGCATTGTTGGGATGACAATGCCGATCTCCTTGTTAGACTAAGGTGGGTGACAACCTAATCACGGGACCAGGACTTGTACACGAAACTCTCGGGAATATTGTATGGATTGGAAATCGTATGGCGACAACGCGTGACCGCCAGAAAAGCTGATAAAACTTAGGAAACACTGGGGGCTCACTGCAGGCGAGCAAATAACGTTGAAAGTCTCACCCTGGGAGGGTGCGGTACGCTTTGAGAAGCATGGCAAGCTTAACTTACGATACGTTAGACCATTCAAACTCCTTTAAGGAATCGGTGACATGGCCTGCAAACTCGAATTACCTGACAAATGGGGTAACGTTCGCAATGGAATTTATATCTTGAATTAAAATAGGTGTTTGTCCGATGAAACACCTGTGATGCCCTTGCTAGAACCTAAGATTAACGACGAGTGTAGTTTGTCGAGGAATCCATTGAGAACACGGATCAGAGAGTCAGGGTTTGTTAACATAGGGAATGTCGCGAAGGAATGGTGTGTGAACACATAGGGAATGTATGTTATGTTACTGGATCCGATCCTCGGTGCATATAGTTATACGAGTTATTGTTACGTGGGGTCATTGTTCGTAAGTCTTGTCGCGCAACACACTCAAGTCGCACACTTGAGTTAAGGGGCTGAACACCCCTCCTATGTTTGCTGGTTCTCGGCCCACACACACACCCTCAAGCCTAACCCATCCCCTTGTAATCTTGGTTATGCACTGTCATAAGGGGGAGTATACATCTCCTTCTCAATAGTTGCGAACCCTAGGCCCTTGGAGCGGACGACGGCAGCTAGACCACTCGAAGAACCACCCTCCACTCACTCGCTCTAGTGCACTCTCTGCGATCTCTCGGTTAGTATAATCATATTGGTGTTGAATCTGATTAATCATTTTTTCTATGTGCGAATCGGTGCGAGTTGTAATTAGGATCTTGTGAGTTCTTGTTATGGTTTAGAGAAGTTAGAAAACATAATCGAAATGTGTGAATCTTGATTGATTAGTCTCAATTGTGTGCGAAGTGTTGTGATTAGTTTGATGCTTGCAAAATTATGTGACTAGGATTGTTATCAGAAATCTTATAGATACGTAGGGGTGCATGTTAATGTTAGTGGAAAAGTTGATTGTAATAAACTGATTGGTTGTGGTTTGCTATTGTTCATGATGTTACATGTGGTTAATCAATACATAAGGGGTTGCACATGTGGGTATTCGGTGATAACTAAGGGGTTATGGATGCACAGGTTGTTTAGTATGATTGTAGCGTGGATAATTTACGAGTACGGCAAAAATATAGTTTCAGTATGATTAATTTTTGCTGGGTGTTAGCAATGGTTAGTTCATGACTTAGGAGTTTTATGCTAATAAATGGTTGCTGAAAACAATCATGTCATGTTAGTGTGGATATGAATCTGGATGATTTAATTATTTGTAGGGTTCATATGAATTAAATAAATGGAATGCTCGGTATGTTTGGATGATAATTGATTGAGTAATCAAACAAACCAACATGTGTATCTGATTCCGTGAATTAAGACCAATTAAACTGATCGCACATTAGGACTTGGGTAATATGGAGGGTTTGGGCCACACATGTACACATAGTGAGATTGGGCCACGAACTGGAACCAGGTCGCACAACCTTGGACAGTCGCACAGGCCTTGGGCTTTAGGATTAGTTGGGCCGTACATAACCACAAGTCGCACAACCGCTGGGTCACTTGTATTGGGCTGTACGATTGAGTTGTGTCGCACATAGGAAACCAGTCGCACAGTCTCGTCTTGGTGGCACACTCGCGTAGAGTTTCATAGTCCTCTGGACTTAGTATAATTGGGCCACACACACATGTATGTATCTTATGTTGGGCCGAATTGGATATGAGGATTAGATTATGCAATCGCACATTTAAATGCGGATCGCACACTCTCAATGGGCCTTGGACCAAGTGGGCCGTACACTGTTGAGCTACTGGTTGAGACGTGAATTTGTGTTATGAACGTGTATGAAACCTAAATGTTTGCTATGTGTTATGTGATAATGGTATTACATGTGACTTGTTGAATTTCATGAGTAACTGTTACAACTTGTACGTTGGTGCGTGTATGTTATTTGCGTAATATGTGTTACCACTTACATTAAGTGTTTAATAAACTGACAGTCTTTGGTAACCACGCTAGGGTTTGGTTGACTAACTTGGAATGGGTAACATAACATACCGAGCAATCTAAGGTGAGTTCACTTCTCTTGAGCATGCGTCCCAGTGGGTGGGACAGTCTAACGGGTATTCCTGAGAGGAATAAGTCATTGGGTAAAAACTGGAATGTTGGATAATACACTCATTTCCTATCACCTTAAGTCCCATCTTATACCGAATAGTTACCTGAGAGGTAACGGGGTTATTAGTTGATAGCGCTATTTAGATTTGGCACCCTCACCCCGTACCTGAGAGGACGGGTGTGAACTAATGACCTTAATCATGACCAATGCTTAGATAGGGGGCATTGGGGATGGGCAAAACAATCTGGAGCCATCTTGTACGGTACTCGAGTTATTATCAACATTACTTTCAGAATTATTATTAAACTGGATTAAACACTTGGTAAACAAACGTTTTCATAAAACTGTGAACTCACCAGCGTTGTCTGATACACTTGTGTGCATGCTCGCAGGTTATAGATATGTGGAACGTGGAACTTGCTGTCTGGGATGCTGGAGTGGTCATGGGTCAAGATACATGGAATCGTGAGACAAGTCTAATAGTTTTCGTACATATGGTTTATGGAACACTTAACAAATGATTTATACTTCCGCTAAACACGATGAATTGCATTTAATGTTTTGTAACACTTTATGTTAATAAATGAAAGCTTTTATTTCAAATCTTGTTATGAGTTTGATGTGATTGGTGGCTAGATCCTGGTACGTCACACGCCTCGCGGGGGTTTCCGCATGTGGTATTTTGGGGGTGTGACAGGCCGCGAACCAGTATTAGTGGTATCGATGTTTATTTATTTGGCAGCGGAAATTTCATCAGGACCGTAGTTAGGAAATAGTTTACCAGAGTAAAACACCATATTTTTATAATAATAAATACATGGGAAAATTCCCAGTTTCCATTACAACATTTTTATAGGGATAAACCCGTAATTTATTGAAATAAAACTTCTTCATTATATAGGAAACTTTTATAGCCAATTTTCCAAGCCTTCAGTGCGCTCCAGCTGGCTTCTATTTGGCTTTCACATTTTGTTACCTGAAACGCGTTTTAAAAAGTTTTATCAGCAAGAAATACTAACGAGTGAATCCCAGTTTAATCAAAACAAGTTTTATCATTTTACAGCATTGAGGGCATCCCGCAATTACATTTGTTTATATCTACTTTAATTACCACCCACGGTACTGTCAATCCTGACTTTTGGTCATGCTACTACTCACAGTGTAGTAACAAGTAATGTATACAAAACCCCAACATACCGACGATAATTATAGATTTACAAATACTCAATCACTGTTAATTATAATGTAAAACAATTGAGGTTTTGTAAAAACAGTTTACAAAAAGAGGAATTACTCACATTGCTATTTTAGATAATCCCTGGTGACTTCCTGGTTATAATCTATTAAATTAAACAATGCACACGTGTTAGTATAATAACCCAATTTACATTAGCTATATCCCTCTCCCGAGATAAAACTCCAACGACTTAGTTAGGCAGAGCCTGGACATGCGTTACAGAGCTCTAGAGCAATCGGGCAGAGTAACTAATACGTAACAGAAGTTATAATACTTACAACGATGCAGAGATTCGCTAATTTAGTGGGTATAATGCCCGAGCAGAATTTATATTATTTAGAGATTTTGAGAGAGAAAGTGATTTGTGAACGATTTGAAAACTAAAGCCAATGACCCCTATATATAGGTCTGATCGGGCAGCGGGTCACGGCCCGCGACGGCCCCATTGGTTTCTTTCGCGGCCCGCGAGGCCTTCTAGGGTAGGCCCTAGCTTAGCTGATTCGATAACTAGCCTCGACATGAAACACGCCACGTGGCAGCATGGGGGTGCCGCCACGTGGCAGCATGGGGTGCGGCCTGGTGTCATGGGGTCGCGGCCCGCGACAGACACACTTAAGTGTGTCACGCCCTGCGAGCGCCCCCAAAATCTTGTTTTTATTTGATTTTTGTAAAATTAAGGTATTTCGGGACCATTTTTTCCATACGGGGTGTATTTTAGGACATATAGGGGTGTTTTAAGAATTTGGGATAGTTGTTATATCCTCCCCACCTTGTTTTAGAACTCGTCCTCGAGGTCTACTGGAACAGGTGTGGATATCTTCTCTACATTTCTGATTCGAGTTCCCAAGTGTACTCTGGTCCTCTCTTGGAATCCCATTTCACTTTGACTAGGAATAGTCTCTTGTGTTTGAGATTCTTGATCTTTCTGTCTTCAATTTGTAGCGGCTTTTCTACAAACTTAAGTTTCTCATTTACCTCTATATCCTTAAGAGGTACCACTAATGATTCATCTGCGAAGCATTTCTTGAGATTACATACATGAAATACATCATGTTTTCCTGTCATTTCCTCTAGCAGTTGTAGCTGGTAAGCTACTGGTCCTATTCTTTTAATAATCTCAAAAGGTCCGACATACCTGGGGCTTAGCTTTCCCCTCTTGATGAATCTAACTATTCCTTTCCATGGAGAAACTTTTAATAATACTTTATCTCCTACCTGAAATTCCAGTGGCTTTCGTCTGTTATCAGCATAACTCTTTTGGCGATCACGTGCTGTTTTTAGTCTTTCCTTGACTTGAATTATCTTGTTCGTTGTTTGTTGTACTATTTCTGGTCCAGACAGTTGCTTTTCTCCAATTTCTGCCCAACAGACTGGAGTTCGGCACTTTCGTCCATAAAGTGCTTCAAATGGTGCAACATTAATACTGGTATGATAGATGTTATTATAGGAAAATTCTATTAGTGGTAAATGATCGTCTCAATTTCCTCCGAAATCAATTACACAAGCTCTAAGCATATCCTCCATTATCTGAATTGTCCTTTCGCTATGTCCATCCGTTTGAGGATGATAAGTTGTGCTTAGATTTAAATTGGTTTCCATTGCTTTTTGGAAACTTGTCCAAAAATGAGAAGTAAAATGGCTATCTCTATCAGAAACAATAGATAAAAGAATTCCATGTAATGAAACTATTTCATTTACATATAATTTGGCTAACTGTTTCATACTGAAAGTTCCCTTCATAGGTAAGAAATGAGCAGACTTGGTTAATCTGTTTACAATCACCCAGATTGTATCATTACCTTTTCGGGTCTTGGGTAATTTGGTAACAAAATCCATTGATATCAATTCTCATTTCCATATTGGCATTTCTAGCTGCTGCAATAAACCTGAGGGTTTCTGATGTTCAGCTTTAACCTGTGAACAAGTTAGACACTTGGCAACATAGGCTGCTATATCCTTTTTCATTCCTATCCACCATAAATTCTTTCTTAAGCCTTGATACATCTTATCACTACCGGGATGTATCGTACACTTAGACTTATGGGCTTCTTCTAATATTCGGTGGCGTAGGTTTCCTTGTTTGGGTATCCAAATTCTTTTCTTATGGAATCTCCAAATTCCATCTGTTCCTTGTTCTAATTACTTAATCATTCCTTTTAACTTGTCAGTATCGTCCTTGATTACTGATTCCTGTATTTTTCCAATTTGATCATTTAAATCTATCTGCAGATTTAATTTGAGGGAACGCACTCTTCTTGGCTTTTCATGATATTTTCGACTTAAAGCATCAGCTACTACATTAGCCTTTCATGCATGATATTGGATACTACAATCATAGTCGCTAAGAATTTCCATCCAGCGTCTCTGTCTCATATTTAACTCTTTTTGCCAAAAAAAAATATATCTTAAACTCTTATGATCGGTGAAAACAGTAAACTTGCTACCATAAAAATAATGTCTCCAAATTTTAAGGGCAAAAATTATAGCTCCTAATTCTAAATCATTGGTTGTATAATTCTCTTCATGATTCTTAAGTTGTCTAGAAGCATAGGCTATAACCTTTTGACGTTGCATCAACACACATCCATAACCTAACTTAGAAGCGTCACAATAAACTATAAAGTCTTCAGTTCCTTCTGGTAACGCGAGTATAAGTGCGTTGGTTAATATTTGCTGAAGAATTCTAAAGGCTTCTTCCAGTTTTGGTCCCTATTCAAACTTAACTGATTTACAGGTCAGTTTTGTTAAAGGAATGGCTATTCTATAGAAATCTCGGATAAATCGTCTATAATAACCTGCCAGTCCAAGAAAGCTTCTCACCTCCGTTGGTGATCCAGGGACTTTCCATTTAGTAATCGCCTCGATCTTTGTGGAATCCACATGAATTCCTTCATGATTAACCAGATGTCCAAGGAATTGCACTTCTTCTAACCAAAATTCACATTTCAAAAATTTAGCGTAAAGCTTTTCTTTTCTCAGCAAATTCAGAAGTGTATGCAGATGCGCTGCATGTTCCTATTTACTCTTAGAGTAAATGAGAATATCATCTATAAAGAAAATTATGAATTTATCCAGATATTTCTTACATATTCTGTTCATCATGTCCATAAATGTGGCAAGGGCATTAGTTAAACCAAATGGCATGACTGTAAATTCATAATGACCATACCTTGTTCTGAAAGTAGTTTTAGGAATATCTTCTTCCTGTACTTTCAGTTGATGATATCCTGAGCGTAAATCGATCTTAGAAAAGAATCAAGCTCCTTGGAGTTGATCAAACAGATCATCGATTCTCGGTAATGGGTACCGATATTTAATCGTAGCCTTGTTTAATTCTTGGTAATCAATGCACATACGCATTGATCCGTCTTTCTTCTTGACAAACAAGATTGGTGCTCCCCATGGTGATGAACTTGGTTGTATGAATCCTTTCTACAGAAGTTCATCCAACTGTTTCTTCAGTTCCTGCATCTCTGCTTGTGCCAAACGGTAAGGTGCCTTGGCAATCGGTGCCGTTCCTGGTAATAGGTGAATTCTGAATTCAACCTCTCTATCTAGCGGTAGTCCATGTAGTTCTTCTGGAAACACATCTGAGAATTGAGATACTATGGGAATATCTTTCAATTCTTTTTGCCGCAACCCCCGACCCCTTGCCCCGGAAGGCGGGCGGCCGCGAGCTTCACACATTCGGTGGTATCGGTGTTTATCAATTTTGGCAGCGGAAAAATTTCCTCAGGACCGTAGTTAGGAAATATTATTATCAGAGTTAAACACCAAAATGTTCAAAATAGATAAATGGGATAAAACCCAAGTTTTTCTGATAATATATTTTATAATAACAAGTGGGACAAAATCCGACTTTTCATTTCTAATATATTTATAGGGATAAACCCTAATTATTGAAAACCATTCTCTTGTTTAATTAGGTAACTTTTATAGCCACTTTTCTATGCCTTCAGTGCTCTCCAGCTGGCTTTTATGGGTTTCACACTAAGTTACCTGAAACACGTGTTTAAAACTGTAACGCCTACGTCCCTGAACTTTTAGCTATTGTCAATTTTAGTCCTTATACTATGTGATTCTTGACACTTTTGATACTAGTGATGCTTGAGTCTTGAAACTTGGTGAATCTAAATTCTATGAGACTTGATTTTTAATACTATGATGCTTGATTCTTGATTCTAGAAACTTGATCCTTGATACTTAATACTATGAGACTTGAAACTAGACTCTTGATGCTTGATTCTTGACACTTGATACTTGGAAGCTAGATTCTTGATACTTTGGTGCTTGACTCTTGAGACTCGTGAAAACTTGAGACTTGGTTGAACGAGAGACTGGAGACTTGTCACTGGCGGGAACTACGAGACTTGGAAACTTTGTGCTAATAATATAATCTAGTTATGTGATTCAATTACACAATAATATGCAACGCAACGCTTAATCTAACTCACAAAACGAATCAAAGACGGAAAATGGCAAAAGGATGAGATTGACCGAATGGCAATCCTATCAGATTACCATCCGATCGGAAGACCATCCGATCGGAGGGCCACTCGACCGAACAGCCATCCGAACCAAATGCCACACCGCCTTAACTCCTCTCTGACACTATAAATAGGACATGTCACATCATTCTTCATTTATGTGACAGCCTCCTCCGATCCAGACGCACACACTCTCATTCTTGGGCACTTTTCTTCAATTCTAGGCCGACTCTTGTAAGTTTTCTCTGATATTCTTGTACATCTTCAATCTACACGCTATTCTCTACATGAATCTTCTTTGAAATCACACTTTTCACCATGAAATCTCTGAGATTTGAGCTCTTGAGGGTGACATCATCATGGCGGCTTGAACAAACTGTTCTGTGACGTCATTCCGGTCAAGATCTAGCCCAGATCTAAGGAATTTCATGTGGTTGTACACCAAATCTTTATTAAATATAGACTTTTCAGCTAAAACTCATGTTTTTCTTCATCTTTTCTTAAAACTTTTACTTAAAACGGTGGAACCTGGATCCAAACGGACTGTAGACTTAATGATTAGTCAAGAGTCGGCTTGGAAAAGGATTATCGCCGGAGGATACGACCGGATTACGGATTCCGACATGAGCACTGTCAAGAACAGACGCCTGATCGGACTGGGTGATTCCCATCCAGGCTGAACATTGATGTGTTACCGTTGTCTCAATGCGTACCATGCCGTCACCGTTAAACTCGAAACAAATAAACTTTACAAGGTTTATGAAACGGGACAAGGTCCTCTCAATCGAATGGCAATTCGATCAGACTGCCGTCCGATCAAACGGCCATCCGATCGAGATGGCAGGTGTCTTTCAAACCTTCTATACTTATCTTATTTTGAATCAGAGACTTTGAATCTTGAAAATTGCACGACGAAGGGTCATTCGATCGAACGACCATCCGTACGGATGACCTTTCGACCGGATGGCGATCCGTCCCACTCACATAAGTCATTCGACCGGATGACCATCCGATCTGATGGCCATCCGATCAGGTGACTGACCCAACACTTGTACGAATCTTGACTTTCTGTCCGACGCTTATCTGTTGTACTCTAATCAGGCTAATACCAAAAGACCTCCCTTTGATCCAATAACAGTTTAACTATTGAGCAATCACTATGAGTATACTCGATCCCTTTTTGTTTTAAACTTTTGGATGCAACATGTATTTTATGAAACTTGATACTTTTGAATCTAAACTCTATCCTATGTGTATGTGAGACTTGTGATTCTTGATTCTTGATTCTTTATGCTATGTGGACGTTTAATCCCTGTGTGTAGTTCCGCCTTAACAATAGTAGCGCTATAGGAAGATGCACCTCCCCATTATTCTCGGGGGTATTGTTAGGAGGATTCTAGTTTTCCTTGAGTCTTGGAAAAACACCTAAAGAATCGGGACACTTGGGCTATCACTTGGACTGCGAACACTAGCATGGCTGAAACTATCTTTATCATTTACATAATGGATATGAGTCTTTTTAACCTATTATGCTATGCACTCAAACTTGTATACTCACCAGTACATTTTTGTACTGACTTTATTTTAATACATGTTGCAGGCTGACATGATGCTAGGTTTCATGAAACTTGCTAGGATGCTGCTTAGAAAGACATCGTAGCTAAACTAGAAACTTTGAAACTATTTTGATGGTGATTTGTAATTGATGTGTTGTGGTTGATACTTTAGACAGTTATTGTGCAATGAATTTAACCTATATTGAAATATCTAGTGTTATGGAATCTCATGAGCAATCTGAATGCTTAGTGCCGCACTCCGATGTTTCCTCCATCGGTTGGGGTGTGACAGATTGGTATCAGAGCCATAACTATAGGGAATTAGGTAAAGTAGGTATGCCTTGCCAAGTCTATAGTTCTAGGAATCTTGACTCTTATCTGTTGTTTAAGACTTATGCATTCTACCGTATCTGCTTCCTAGTAACACCTATTCCTGTTAAACTTACATGCCTTTCTTAAGGCTGACACAATATACACTTGGATACTTTGAAAACACTACTAGCCGGTGTTTGTGTTTTGCACGAGATCTGCCCTCAATTCAGGAGTGACATCCGAACTTTGATGGGAGATTTGCATATTATATTCTAGTAGGTCTTATCTTTTGATAAGTACCGACGCTATTAGGGTACGATGTTGTCAAGATAGAGGTGAAACTCAGACCTTGATGACTGGTCTCACTCTTTGATTTTCATGTCTCACCAAAGTCTCGAAATTTCCGATCAATTAGGGACATGAAATGACCAAAAGGACGAATATCGTAGGCCTAACATCGATGACGTATTTGTCTAAGTAAGTCAAGACACATTGCCTCAATTCGAAAAGGGTTCGAATCACTTCGGTTAGTCACCGGTCCTCTACCCGGGACAATCCTATGTTTTATGAGCCTATCTTTTATGTTATCTCGATTTTATGTATGGTTGTAAGCTTGATTCTTCGTTTATTTTGAGACTTTTTACACAAATCGCACATTTGTCTGCAACCTAAAACTCTAATCAAAATTTCTCAGGATCAAACTAAATTTATGAAGCTTTATTCATCATAATAATCTATGTGGGAATCTTGATCGACTATGATACTATGTGAAGCTATCTGATGAATCTACGTGTTATTAGGGTCGTGAAACAATAAACCTAACGTGGCACTGAAATACGAGACAGAAGTGACATGCCTGAAACATGGTGGATACGCCGCTGGTACTTCCTATATATAAGTGTTTCCGACATGTTACCAACTTTCGTACTACGTGCTATGCGAAATTTAGTGTTTTGCAGACCGGTGATGAGAATTTCGAACTCTAAACACTGGGAAACTACCTGTGCAACCTATGCGAAATCTATGTGTAATCTATGTGTACTCTAGCATAATCTATATGTAATCTATGTATGTGTTATTTTGAGTAACAAAATACGAAACGTAGCCTAGCGCCGAAGACGAGGCAGACATGGCATGTCGAAAAGATGGTGGAAACGCCGTTGGTACTTCCTATATATAAGTGTTTCTGGCATGTTACCGAACCTTCGTACCACGCGCTCAGTAAAGTTCGTAGTTTTGTAGACTCGGATTGAAGTGGCTGAGTCTATTTAGTTAATCTAAGTGAAAGACTCGTGAGAATGATGGAGTTAATGTTATGGTTAGCGAAGCATGACACTGATGACGGGACGGATGTGGCATGATTGAAGCATGGTGGATACGCCGCTACTACTTCCTATATATAAGTGCTTTCGTCATGTTGCCGAACTTTCGTAGCACGTGCCATGCGGGATTTCGTTGTTTTGTGGACCGTGGTGAGATGGTTGAACACTAATCTATGTGAATCTATTGGGCTAATCTATGTGAATCTATTGGGTTAATCTATGTGAATCTATCTGAATCTATTTGGGTTAATCTACATGTGTATGATGATGATGAAGAGTGCATTATTATGTTTGGGCAATTGCGACACGTAACATGACACCGAGTACGAGGCGGAAGCGATATGCCCGAAGCATGGACGCCGTTGGTACTTCCTATATATAAGCATTTCTGTCATGTTGCCAAACTTCGTACAACGTGCCATGCGAAAGTCGTGGGTTTGCGGTGATTGAATCTATTGGAATCTATGAAACTTGTTGGAAATTTAAATCTTTAATCTACGTGAAACTTGTCGAACCTTGAGTCTTTAATCTATCGTGTGTGAATCTATACTGTGAGACTTTCTAATATAGACTTATACGATCCTCTTGTTGGATTTTTAGATGTCTTCTCGTAAGCTGTCCGACACTCTCAAGAGATCCAGGGAGAAGTCTCACAAAAAGATGATGTCCTTTATGGCCGACCAGATCGCTCGCGTCGTGCCAAAGATCGTCTCTGAGATCCAAGGATCAAACACTCCTCCATCCTCTGCGGATTCTAAGACAGAGAATGTGAAGCCTACAAAGTTCAACTACAAACACTTTGTCTCTTGCAACCCTAAGCCTTTCACGGGCAGTGATGGGGTGACTGCTATGCTGGAATGGTTTGACAGCATCGAGGTTACCTTCATCAATAGCGAGTGCCCAGAGCATTTAAAGACCAGGAGCGCAATGGGAATGCTTCATGGCAGAGCTCTGGAGTGGTGGTCGGATGAGAGAAACATCTGTTCTAATGAAGAAGCCTATGCTCTTCCATAGTCTGAGGTGCGAGAATTAATGATGCTTGAATTCTACCCTCCCCATGAACAACTGAAGCTTGAATAAGAGTTCTGGCATCTAAAGCAGATTGGTGATGACAATCTGGCTTATACTACCCGTTTCAAGCAGCTCAGCTTGATTGTTCCTCACTTGGTTTCCACTCCGAAGCGCATGATAACCAAGTACATCAACGGGTTACCTCCTGCCATGCGTGACTCGATTGAAGCAGCTCAGCTAGGAACTATTGAAGAAGTCTATCGTCTTGCAGCAAGTTTAAACAACAATCGGGTTCATGACAAACAATTTGGAAACTTAGCTCCCTTGAAATCAGCAAACCAAGTTACCCAGCAGCCTAGTGGCAACCGAAACAAGAAGCGAAAGTCTCAGGGTTCAGGCTGTAATGCCATTGTCCCTGCTGCAAATACAAACCCTACAGGCAAAGCTACTACGACTGCTACTACTGCTGCTGCTGCTAACCCTCATGCTCCGGAGAACAAAAAGCAGTACACTGGGCCACATCCTAAGTGTGCTACTTGTAACTTTCATCATCCTGCTACTTCTGCTTGTCGTTTGTGTACAAATTGCAATCGCTATGGTCACACGACTCCTTACTGCCGTCAAGTCAACCCGGCCCAACCAGCTCAGCAAGCGCCAGCTCAGGCAGTTCTACCAGCACTTCCAGCTCCTCCGCAGAATCCAAGACTAGTCAATGCTGTTTGTACATGCTATAAGTGTGGAGACACTACTCACCTCCATAATCAGTGCCCTCAACTAAACCAGGAGAAACAATCAGCCACTCGTGGACGAGCGTTCAACCTCAATGCAAATCAGGCTCGCATCGAAAATGACGTCGTTAATGGTACGTTCCTCATCAATAACCTTTACGTTTCGATACTATTTGATACTGGTGCCGACAGAAGCTTTGTGTCTGTGGAATTTGAATCTTTGTTAAATTGTACACGCTCGAAACTACCTAAGTCGTTTTCGGTTGAGATTGCCAATGGTAAATCAATTCTAGTTGATTCTATCCTCTGTGGTTGTTCCTTGACTCTTAACGACCATGTATCTACTATTGATCTAATACCCATGCAATTGTGTAGTTTTGATGTCATAATCGGGATGGATTGGTTGCGTAAGAATCATGCTGAGATTGCTTATCACGAGAAGTTTGTTCCTCTTCCTCTTTCGTCCGGTGAAATTTTGCACGTTTATGGAGACCGACCTTCTACAGGACTGAAGTTGATGTCCTGCACTCAGGCGAGCAGGTGCTTACGTAAACAGTACTTTGCCTTCTTGGCTCACGTGGTGGAACAAAAGGGTAAGGGAAAGAACGTAAGTGATGTTCCAGTAGTGTGTGACTTCCATGACATCTTTCCCGAAGATCTTCCTAGTCTACCTCCTCCTCGGTCTGTTGACTTTCGTATTGACCTCATTCCTGGTGCAACCCCTGTTGCTAAGTCTCCTTACCGACTTGCACCTTCCGAGATGCAAGAACTATCCAGTCAACTACAAGAACTGCTCGACAAGGGATTCATTCGCCCAAGTACCTCTCCGTGGGGTGCTCCCGTACTATTCGTCATGAAGAAAGATTGTTCGTTTCGTATGTGTATCGACTACCGGTGTAAGAACCTGTAAAAATGTCCCAAAACGACCCGTAAGTAGAAACCCGGACCCCTAAAACCCTAATTCTCATGAAAAACCAAGAAATTCAAATTTTATTGATCGCTCGCGGGCCGCGTAAGTGTTAAGCCGAGCTTACGCAGGGCGCGACAGCTCATTGAGTCACCGGATAAGTTTTAAGCCACGTGTCTAACACGTGGCAGACCTACGGCGTGACACGACAGCCCTAGCCGTAGCTAGGGTGGCCTTCACGGGCCGCATAAGACCCCCTTAAGGTTTACGCGGGCCGCGAGAAACTAAAAAAATTGCTATAAATGGGACATGCATGGGGCTTTCATCTGTGTTCGAAAAACTTTTCAAAACAGCAAACATTCTGCTTAGAAACGAGCATTTTAGGGTCGATACGTTGCTACGATTACAGGGTAATAACTCGATCACTGCGACGATACAATGTCCGATCGATTGAAACCGATCCGATGGATGTTTAAGTGCTGCCCGAATTCGGGCTATACTTTGTCATTCGTCGTGAGGGTTTTGATTTCGTGAGTATATCGTAAATGTTGTATTAAGTTACTAACCTAGTTTCGTGTGCATTGTTGTTTAACTAGGTTACGAGGCTAAATCAGTAGGCAAAGTTCTGTCCAATTAAACCTGCAATGTGAGTCATTCTCTTTTCATCAAAAGTGTTTTTCAATACTTAAATGTTTTCCAGTTATATGTTACAGGGGGTAAGTCTTTGTTATCTTACATTACTGGCAGTAAGTGGGGTATTGTGCACATTACTATTTTTTCCTCACTTTTAGGTGGACGAACCTAAACAGTGATAATCATCACTATTGGGTGAAAGAACCCAATGGTGGTATGACCATCATCACCAGGGGGTGACACTGGACCAGATAATTATAAGATAGTGGCAATTGTAATCGCTCTTAGTCCTGTAATTTATAACAATGTGTCGTTTTGTGCAAAATGAATGACTCGCCAGTATTTCCCCGCTGATAAAATCCTTTTTTAAACATGTTTCAGGTGATTTACTATGAGCCAGGGAAAAGTGCCGCGTAGCACTACAGCTTGAAGAATGTGGCTCGGTAAATAAAATAAATAAACATGTTTTTGTAAAGCAGGGAATTCCCCCGAGAAATTCCTTTATTGTAAATTATGGAGTTTGTCCCAAAATATGAAATAAATAATTGGGCATTTTTAGTTTAAAAATCCTGTTAAAAATTTCCGCTGCTAAAATAAACACCAATACCACGGGTTTTCTGTCCCGCGGCTCCTGAAACGGGTAAAACCGGGTCGGGGGCCGTGACAGAAAAATGTGGTATCAGAGCCACTGATTTAAACTAATTAAGTGTTTAGAAATACTTAATTTTTTTCAGATTGCCATTTTGTGATTCTGTGAGAATTTAATTTAATAAATAAAATTTTAACTTAAATTTGTGTGTGTTTCTTCATATGTGCTAACAACATGAATGAACTGTCGGAGGCACTCCGAAACTTTACTATCCATACCACCGATATGGATACCACAGGAAACCCATATGGCTACCAGGCGGATACTGAGGAACCACTAACATTCAAGGCCCAGGCCCAAGTGAAACCAAAGCCGAAAAAGAGGAGGAGAATCTTGGACTGGAAACGCGGGCGTAGGAAGAAGCCAGCTGCCCAAAAGGTTAAAAAGACTGAGGATCCGAAAGACAAAGGGAAAGGAAAGGAGATCGGGGAAAGTTCCGGGCAAGCCCAGAAAATGCCACCATGGGAGGAGCTTGATCGCAAACTGCCGAATTGTGACCTCATCGGACCTGCCGATGAAAACCTCTTTAATTTCCCTGCCCAATCACAACTTCCAATTAACTTGGAGCCCGCTATCCCAGATCCTATTGTCAACCACCGACTTCTACCCGGAGAATTGGAGGAATGGTGGACGAATGATTGGCAATTTCAGAACTTCATGAATAACCCTAATGTCTATTTTCCCTAGTTTGATCCTGAGCCTGCACCATTCCTACCTATGAGCACAGAAAACTTAGCTGAACTCCGTCACTATGGTGAGGAACTGGTGGATGCAGGAAATAGAATTCGGGATGTGGGGGAAAAGATCTCATGGAAATACGACGAGCGGGAGCGTCGTTTCTGAAAGGCCAGCTGACTGTGATGGTGGTGTTTGTTTAATAATAATCATATATAAAAACAATATAATAATAGTAATAATATAATATTGTATAATAATAATTAAAATAAAACTTTTGTAAAATTAATGGTGTGTATTGATGCATACTAATTTATATATACTCTAATTTACAACAATTCGATGCAATGAGGTTGGTACATTCTTCTTAGAATGTTGTACTTGCTTTATGGGTTTGGTTTTCTCCTTTTCTACCTGCAACATAATCAACAAAAAAAAAAGATCAGATAGAGAGAAAGAGAGACTTGAAGAGGGAGAGACCGTGAAGGAGATGGAGCACGCCAGCGGTGGTTCTAGGTCGGCGTCGCGGCAGCAACATCACCTCGGTCGTGAAGATAACAGGGGACACACCCTGATTCCGGCGCGAAGAGAAAGAAAGAGTGAGAACGAAGGGAAGAAAGAGCGAGAAAGAGGGATTCGTAAGAAACAGACAGATCCGGATCCTGCAAGTATCCGGTGGTGGCGATGACTTCAAAAACAAACTCCGGTCGGCGGTGGCGGTAACTTCAAAAACAAACTCCGGTGACCCGACTAGGGTTTCAGCGAGATTCCGGTTACCCCTTTTTACACAGTAAATTTGATTTTGTTGAAGGTTCAAGGACCAAAAATGATGGTATTGGCCATGAAAGTGATTCTGGTAAGCCTGTTATCGGGCATGAGATACACAAATTAGTGTGTAAAAGCTTGATTTCTCTCTATAAAAACGAATGAACAATTCAATTTCATCTATTCAATCATCCAGTTATTAACCCTAATTTCACTTGTAACAGGTTTCTTATTCTGTAAAACCTACCTTGGAGCCTGTTAATCTGGACGGACTTACTCTTCTCAGGGTTATTTAATCTCCAATTTCATAGCTTTTTTTATTGTTAGTTGTCTTTCAGATGGATTTAATCTTAATTGCAATATTTAAAGAATCAAATCATCTTCAAATCGTTTATGATATTGTTGATGTGCGGTGGTGAGAGGCGTGAGAATGGACATACGGAGGAGCCTGAAGTTGTAGAGTAAAAGAGCAGGGATGAGTAATGGCAAGTTGTTTTACTATTTTCCCATGTTTTTTGTTACAAGTTTAGATGAGTTGAATGATTTTTGTAGGATTAAATGCATACTTATGTTAATTATTTGTTATGTGTTGATCTGTGAAATCGCATCAGATTTGTTATCCTAAAAAGTTTACATGTTGGGGATGCTGAGCAGGGTCGCCTTTAGGGTAATTCAAGTCAAGCCCTTGCTTTAGGCCCACACCTAAATAGGGCCTCCAGTACCTCTAGTTCCTAATTTTGTTATATGGGTAAATTGGGGCTTGAAATATTTACGTAATCAGGTTAGTTTTTCTTAAATTTACACAAAATCTTTTAACGTTGTTTATGAGGTCAATCTCCTTTTGTTGGTTACAGTTGATTTACATTCATTTGGTTTATTTTCGGTTTATACAACAAAAAAGAAAACATTGTGGTTTGAGTTTGATGCAGCTATATATAGTTATTTTTTCTTTTTTTGATTGTAAGCGATTTCAAGTACTTTCTGTATGTTTGTGTTAAAATTTTTATTTTGTTTGACTCCTACCTGAAGCTCATGGTTCTTATTACGATTTAGTGTCATGATGTAAAAGTAGGAAAAGGCTACACACGGGAACAATGTTAAATTTGAATATTGATTTTTATTATTTATTTCCTTTCTTTAACTAGAATCTATTCATTGTTCATCATAAGTAAAATAATTATTTTCTCATAAAAAGGCCCCAAATTACGGATCGCTTTATGCATCCAAAATGGTTGAGCCGACCCTGATGCTGGGCACGTGGAACATGTAAGTTATTGCTTAGTTTCTTACAAACTTTTGATAGGAGTTATGACATATAGTGTGTAAGTGTCGATGTTTGTTGATACACCAGTTGTGTTTTGCTGCAGTTTTTGAAGGCCAAAACCCCATGGATGGAAAGGTTTCGAATCATGGTTATCCGGGTTTTAGCATCATTGTTGATCATGCAACTTCAAGTAATCAAATTTATTTTTGGGGGAGTTGTCATGTGTAAAATTGTAAGCATTGTCTCCTTATATCTTTTTGTTTTTTTTAAGAAAAAGAGGGATCAGACGAGATATAGAGAAAGAGAGACTTGAACAGGGGGAGACCGTAAAGGAGATGAGCCCGACAGTGGTGGTTTAGGGCGGCGTTGCGGCAGTGACATCGCCGCTACTTGGCATGCTTTTACGCCCCCTGCTGCAACGCGTGCGGGTTACAACGTACAGGTGATTTCACTACTTTTGGCACAGTTTTACGCCCCCTTCTGCAATGCGCGCGGGTCAAATTAACGTTGTAGCCCAGCCACCTAAAGCATCTTGCTTGAGAGAGTTTGGGTGTTGGTGATGTTTCTGCCTTCGTAGCCCGCGGCGCAACGCGCGCGGGGTAATTATCTAGTATATAAAAATATGAAAGTCGCAAAGTCGACAATTTTGGCTATACGTGTTGACGTGATTATGTGTGATTGCGTTATTGTTTGGTTGTTATCTATTTTGTGGTAATAAATTTCATATGTTGTTAATTATTCAAATGGAAAATGCGGAAAACCAACCAGTCAATGAAGTTAATCAATCTGAACAAAACAATGAAGATCACTTCCTTAATAGGCAAGACATAGAAAATATCGTTGCCCAGGGAATAGCCAATGCTATCCCCGCAATTGTCGCTGCTGTTAAGAACCCCGTTGAACCCTCACAAGCCAACCATAGCAAACGTACTCGAGACAACAATTTCAGTAACATCGTAAATGGAGGCGACAACAGTAATAATGACGTGGTTCAAGCCCCATTTCTTAAGAAAATGAAAGCTGCAACGCCTGGTTGCACTTACAAGGAATTTCTTGCCTGTAAACCGGTTGAATTTGCAGGCACTGAAGGGGCAACTCCTGCACTGCAATGGTTAGAAAAAACCGAAGCAGAAATTAAAATAAGTAAATGCGCCGAAGAAGACAAGGTTATGTATGCCTCCCACCTCTTCAAGGAAGAGGCGTTGGAATGGTGGAATACGGTGTTGCAAGCCAAGGGAAGTGACATGGCTTATGCCATGAGTTGGGAAGAATTTAAGCGAGTGGTGGAAAGAAAATTTTGTCCCGACTATGAAAAGGAACAAATGACAAATAAGTTCCTGAACCATCGGATGGTGGATGTTGACTGTCGAGGGTATACTTCAAAATTCTTCGAATATGCCAGAATTGTACCAACTCTAGCTTCGCCAGAACCGTTACTTATTTCTTGCTATATTTGGGGTTTAATTAGCGAGATTCTTGATATCGTCAAAACTGCGAGACCTCGCACAATCGACGATGCGGTGGAATTAGCCAACACCTTGACCGACGGGCTGATACGTACGCGAGAAGAAAACAGGAAGAAGGAATTGGCTCAGAAAATCACCCAAGGATTCCGTGGGGGTAATACTAATAGTAACTTCAAGAAAAAGGGAACTGGGCAATCCTCCACCCCGCCATTTTGCAGTACCTATAAAAGAAAGCATTTTGGGAAATGCAAGGGGTATTGCAATTTCTGCAACAGACCGGGGTATCCAGAAGAAGAATGCAGGAGGAAGAAATCAACGATTTGCTACAACTGCGGCGAAGCAGGGCACTTTAGACCAGAATGCCCAAAATTAGTCAAGCCAGCTGATATCAAGGCCAAACCTGCTGAAGGAACTAATAAGAAGAATGCCAGAGCCTTCCAGCTGACCACCCAGGAAGACGATCTGATTCCCGATGTAATAGCTGGTACGTTTCTGGTACACGACGTTTATGCCAAAGTATTATTTGACTCTAGTTCAAACCAAAGTTTTATAAATACTTCATTCTGCCAAGCTCTTAAGCTACCCTTAACCAAACTTAGGCAGATTTATACGGTAGAAACAGCAGATGGTAATTCTGTTAGCATAAATAGGGTTCTTCGAGAAGGAAAGATAGAACTTTCAGGCCACCAATTTTCTGCAAACCTACTACCTATGAACTTAGCGAGATTCGATGTCGTGCTAGGAATGGATTGGTTAATAGCCAACCATGCTCGAATCCTCTGTGATAAGAACTTCATAGAAATTCATACACCCACAGGGGGAATAATTATGATTACAGGAGATACGCCGCGTAAACCAATGAAATTCATTTCAGTAATGAAAATTGCTAGTTATGAACGAAAGCAAGGAATACTGTATATGATTTCGGTAATCATCAACACTAAAGGTAAGGAACTTAAGGAAATTCCTGTAATGTCAGAATACCCGGATGTATTACCAGAAGAACTACCAGGATTACCACCAGATAGGGAAGTAGAGTTTAGAATTCATCTAATTCCTGGAACTACACCAATAGCTAAGGCACCATATCGGTTAGCACCTACTGAAATGTTAGAACTGAAAAAGCAGTTAGATGAATTGCTAAGTAAAGGATTCATACAACCTAGTTCATCCCCTTGGGGAGCACCAGTGTTGTTTGTGAAAAAGAAAGATGGTTTGATGTGAATGTGTATCGATTATAGGGAATTGAATAAGGTTACAATTAAGAATCGATACCCATTACCTCAGATTGATGATCTTTTTGATCAACTTCAGGGAGCCAGATATTTCTCTAAGATAGACTTGCGCTCCGGATACCATCAGCTGAAGGTACAAGAAGAAGACCTACCTAAAACTGCTTTCAGGACTAGATATGGTCACTACGAGTTTACAGTCATGCCCTTCGGACAAACAAATGCTCATGCAGCATTTATGGACATGATGAATAGGATTTGTAAACTGTATTTGAATAAATTCGTAATTGTCTTCATTGATGACATACTTATTTATTCCAAAAATCAGGACGAACATTGTAATCACCTTCGTGCACTCTTAACTTTGTTAAGAAAGGAAAAGCTTTAGGCCAAATTCTCGAAGTGTGAATTTTGGCTACAAGAGGTGCAATTTTTAGGACATATGGTGAATCTCGAAGGCATTCATGTAGATCCCTCCAAAATAGAAGCAATCACCAATTGGAAGGTCCCACAATCAGCTACTGAAGTTAGAAGTTTCCTAGGAGTAGCTGGTTACAATAGGCGCTTTATACGAGACTTCTCTAAGATAGTTGTGCCATTAACTAAGTTAACCTGTAAAATAGTTAAGTTCGAATGGGGACCCAAGCAAGAAGAGGCCTTTAGGACTTTAAAGCTAAGATTAACAAACACCCCAATTCTTGCCTTACTAGAAGGGACAGAGGATTTTGAAGTTTACTGTGACGCTTCTAAGCTAGGGTTAGGATGTGTGCTAATGCAACGCAAAAAGGTAATTGCGTATGCCTCAAGGCAATTGAAAAAGCACGAGGAGAATTATACGACTCATGACTTAGAGTTAGGAGCGATAATTTTTGCCCTTAAAATTTGGAGGCATTCCCTGTACGGAAGTAAGTTTACAGTCTATACAGATCATAAAAGTCTAAGGTACATATTTGGGCAAAAAGAATTAAACATAAGACAAAGAAGATGGATGGAAATTCTAAGTGATTACGACTGTGATATTCAATATCACGAAGGAAAGGCAAATGTAGTAGCAAATGCCCTAAGTCGTAAGTACCATGAGAAACAAAGGAGAGTTCGTGCCCGATTAAATCTACAGTTACATTTAATGGAACAACTGAAGAATGTTCAAGAAACAGCAATTGAGGATGATGCTAAAGGAATGAAAGGAAGAATAAAAGAATTAGAGCAAGGGACTGATGGAATTTGGAAATTCCATAAGAAAAGGATTTGGGTACCTAAGCAAGGGAATTTAAGAGATAAAATTTTAGAGAAAGCCCATAAATCTAGATATACCATGCACCCTTGTAATAATAAGATGTACCAAGATCTAAGAGGTAACTTCTGGTGGATAGGAAAGAAAAAGGACATAGCTAGATATGTATCTAAGTGTCTAACTTTTTCGCAAGTTAAGGCAGAACACCAGAAACCTTCAGGTTTACTTTAACAATTGGAAATGCCCATATGGAAATGGGAACTAATAACAATGGACTTTGTTACCAAGTTACCCAAGACCAGGAAAGGTAACGATGCAATCTGGGTGATTGTAGATCGATTAACCAAATCAGCTCATTTTCTGCCAATAAAGGAAACCTTTAGCATGGAAAAATTAGCAAAGTTATACGTAGATGAGGTAGTATCCTTACATGGAGTCCCACTCTCCATAGTATCGGATAGGGATAGTCGTATCACTTCGCATTCTGGACAAGTTTCCAAGAAGCAATGGGGACTCGAATGAATTTAAGTACTGCATACCATCCCCAAACAGACGGACAAAATGAAAGGACGATCCAAACCCTGGAAGACATGCTCAGGGCATGTGTAATAGATTTTGGTGGAAACTGGGATGACCACCTACCCTTAATTGAATTCTCCTATAACAATAGTTATCATGCAAGTATCGAAGCTGCCCCATTCGAAGCACTGTGTGGACGAAAGTGTAGAACTCCAGTTTGCTGGGCAGAAATAGGAGAAAGTCAATTATCAGGTCCTGAGATTGTACAACAAACCACCGACAAAATAACTCAAATCAAGGAAAGACTGAAAACGGCTCAAGATCGCTAGAAGAGTTATGCTGACACACGACGTAAGCCATTAGAATTTCAAGTTGGAGACAAGGTACTCTTGAAAGTTTCTCCTTGGAAAGGAGTAGTTCGATTCAGTAAGAAAGGAAAGCTAAATCCAAGGTACATAGGACCATTCCCAGTGATCCAGTGAATAGGACCAGTCGCCTATCGCTTACAACTACCAGAAGAGCTAGCTGGGGTACATGACGTGTTTCATGTATCTAACCTCAAGAAATGTTTATCCGACGAATCCCTGGTAGTACCTCTTCAAGATATAGAGGTAAATGAAAAGTTGAAATTTGTTGAGAAACCGCTTCAAATAGAAGACAAAAAGGTCAAGTTCCTCAAACACAAAAGTCTAGTACTGGTCAAAGTAAAGTGGAATTCAAAAAGAGGGTCTGAGTACACATGGGACCTGGAATCAGAAATGAAGCGAAAGCATCCTCACCTGTTCCAGTAAATCTCGAGGATGAGATTTTAAATAAGGTGGGGAGGATGTAAGGACTTGCAAAAATGTCCTAAAACGACCCGTAAGTAGAAACCCGGACCCCTAAAACCCTAATTCTCATGAAAAACCAAGAAATTCAAATTTTATTGATCGCTCGTGGGCCGCGTAAGTGTTAAGCTGAGCTTACGCGGGGCGCGATAGCTCATTGAGTCACCCGATAAGCTTTAAGCCACGTGTCTGACACATGGCAGACCTACGGCGTGACACGGCAGCCCTAGCCGTAGCTAGGGTGGCCCTCGCGGGCCGCGTAAGACCCCCTTAAGGTTTACACGGGCCGCGAGAAACTAAAAAATTTGCTATAAATGGGACGTGCATGGGGGGCTTTCATCTGTGTTCGAAAAACTTTTCAAAACAGCAAACATTCTACTTAGAAACGAGCATTTTAGGGTCGATACGCTGCTACGATTACAGGGTAATAACTCGATCACTGCTACGATACAATGTCCGATCGATTGAAACCGATCCGATGGATGTTTAAGTGCTGCCCGAATTCGGGCTATACTTTGTCATTCGTCGTGAGGGTTTTGATTTCGTGAGTTTATCGTAAATGTTGTATTAAGTTACTGACCTAGTTTCGTGTGCATTGTTGTTTAACTAGGTTACGAGGCTAAATCAGCAGGCAAAGTTCTGTCCAACTAAACCTGCAATGTGAGTCATTCTCTTTTCATCAAAAGTGTTTTTCACTACCTAAATGTTTTCCAGTTATATGTTACAGGGGGTAAGTCTTTGTTATCTTAAATTAATGGCAGTAAGTGGGGGTATTGTGCACATTACTATTGTTTTCTCACTTTTAGGTGGACGAACCTAAACAGTGATAATCATCACTATTGGGTGAAAGGACCCAATAGTGGTATGACCGTTGTCACCAGGGGGTGACACTAGACCAGATAATTATAAGATAGTGGCAATTGTAATCGCTCTTAGTCCTGTGATTTATAACAATGTGTCGTTTTGTGCAAAATGAATGACTCGCCAGTATTTCCTCGCTGATAAAATCTTTTTTTTTTAAACATGTTTCAGGTGATTTACTGTGAGCCAGGGAAAAGTGCCGCGTAGCACTACAGCTTGAAGAATGTGGCTCAGTAAATAAAATAAATAAACATGTTTTTGTAAAGCAGGGAATTCCCCCAAGAAATTCCTTTATTGTAAATTATGGATTTTGTCCCAAAATATGAAATAAATAATTGGGCATTTTTAGTTTAAAAGATCCTGTTAGAAATTTCCGCTGCTAAAATAAACACCAATACCACGGGTTTCTGTCCCGCGGCTCCTGAAACGGGTAAAACCGGGTCGGGGGCCGTGACAACCGGGAACTTAATAAACTCACCGTTAAGAATCGTTGTCCTCTCCCTCGTATCGATGATCTATTCGACCAACTACAAGGCACGTCCTGTTTCTCTAAAATCGACCTTCTATCTGGTTATCATCAGCTCCATATTCTCAAAGATGATATCCCCAAGACAGCATTTCGCACTCGTTATGGACACTACGAGTTCGTGGTTATGCCTTTTGGTTTGACCAACGCACCCCCTGTGTTCACGGACCTCATGACTCGTGTTTGTAAACCTTACTTGGATCGTTTTGTGATAGTCTTTATTGATGATATTCTTATTTACTCGAAAACTAGAGTTGACCATGCTCGTCATTTACGCTTAATGCTTGAACTTCTACGTGGGGAACGCTTGTATGCTAAATTTTCTAAGTGTGAGTTTTGTATTAATGAAGTACAATTTCTTGGTCATGTCGTTAGTAAGCAAGGTATTCATGTTGATCCTTCTAAAATCGAAGCTGTGAAGAATTGGAGTACACCTAAATCTGCGTCTGAAATTCGTTCCTTTCTAGGGTTGGCGGGTTATTACCGCCGATTCATCTCGGATTTCTCAAAGATTGCCGTCCCTCTCACTTCGTTGACTCAGAAAGAGAAACCTTTTGCTTGGGGTCCCGAGCAAGAGGAATCTTTTCAAACTCTTAAGGACTTGCTATGCAATGCTCCTGTTTTGACTCTTCCTGATGGTAATGATGATTTTGTGGTATATTGTGATGCCTCGAACCGCGGACTAGGCTATGTGCTTATGCAGCGGGACAAGGTTATTGCTTACGCCTCCCGACAACTCAAAATACATGAGAAAAACTGTACTACCCACGAACTTGAACTGGGCGCCGTTGTTTTTGCATTAAAGATCTGGCGACACTATCTGTATGGTACGAAGTGTGTGGTTTTCACTGACCATAAGAGCCTGCAGCATATCTTGAATCAGAAAGAACTTAATATGCGTCAGCGTCGATGGGTGGAATTACCTAACGACTACGACTGCGAAATTCGCTATCACCCGGGCAAGGTGAATGTCGTAGCCGACGCTCTAAGTCGTAAGACTCATGCCAGCAGTATCCGTTACTTTCATATCTCTAGTGATCTGTGTCACGGCCCCCGACCCGGTTTGACCCGTTTCAGGAGCCGCGGGACAGAAAATCCTGTGGTATTTATTTAACAGCGGAAGATTTCTTCAGGATCTTTTTAAAACTGCAAATTTCCTGATTATTTTATTTCCCAACTCGGGACAAAACCCCATAATTTACAATCATATGATTTCACTGAGAAATCTTTATTTTTCAAAACATGTTTCTTTATTTTTATACTGAGCCACTTCCTTAAGCTCTGTAGTGCTTCGCGGCACTTTTCCTGGATCACACTAGATCACCTGAAACATGTTTGAAAAAGGTTTTGTCAGCGGGAAATACTGGTGAATCATTCTTTTTACTAAAACGACTCGTTTGCTATAATTTACAGTATTAAGAGCGATTACAATGTTTCCTGATATCAACCAACTACCCACAGTATTTGTCACTCGACATTCATCGGTAGCCTCTTAGCCCGATGGTGTCTGTGACTATGGTCATATCACCCCTTGGCTACCCCGTTGTCCAATGGTGAAGTTTATCAAGTAATGTATACAAAACCCCACATACCGGCTGTAATTTGGTGACTACAAAGACTTAATCCCTGTAATTATAACTTTGAAAATAAACATGCTTTTGAAATTAAATTTGATAAAAAGAGAATGACTCACATTGCAGATTTATATGAGCAGAGCTTAGCCTACTGATTAGCCTTTTAACCTAAATTTAATAACATGCACACGAACTCGGTTAGTAACTAATACAGCATCTACGATAACTCACGAGATTAAAACCTTCACAACGAATGACAAAGTGCGATACTTAAACATCCAGCATATTAATGACGAATGACAAAGCATAAACCCTAATGTGGGCAGCACTTAAACATCCATTGGATAGTTCAATCGATCGGACATTGAATCGTAGCAGCGATCGAGTTAATACCCGGTATCGGAGCAGCGCCTCGCTATTATAAGTGAAATTTCGACTTCAGAGTATAATACTTTCGTTTTTGAAAGTTTCTTTCGACACAGAATGAAAGTCCCTGATGCAAGCTATTTATAGGTGAATTTAAGGCCTTACGCGGCCCGCGTAACCCATCACCTATATCTTACGCGGCCCGCGTGGCCGCCCAGTCTACGTATAGGTTTGCATGGTCATGGCTTAGGTTTGACAGGTGGTTGATACGTGGCCCGGTTATGCTTATCTGGTCAACCCATGTTTGACGCGGCCCGCGTAAGACAAGCTTGTCTCTTACGCGGCCCACCTGAAACCTATAAGTTTTGTTTTTTCTTGATTTTTGATGTAGGGTAAGGTTTCAGGGGTCCGGGGTTTCACTTACGGGTATTTTTAGGATAATTTTGAGAGTCCTTACATCCTCCCCTCCTTATTTAAAATCTCATCCTCGAGATTTATTGGAATAAGTGAGGATACTTTCGCTTCATTTCCGATTCCAGCTCCCAAGTGTATTCAGGTCCTCTCTTTGAATCCCACTTGACCTTGATAAGTACTAATCGCTTGTGTTTGAGAAACTTCACCTTTTTGTCTTCTATTTGAAGAAGTTTCTCAACAAATTTTAACTTTTCGTTTACCTCTATATCCTGGAGAGGTACTACCAAAGATTCATCTGATAGGCATTTCTTGAGGTTGGATACATGAAATACGTCATGTACTCCAGCTAACTCTTCTGGTAGTTGTAAACGATAAGCAACTGGTCCTATACGTTGGAGTACTGGAAATGGTCCTATGTACCTTGGACTCAGCTTTCCTTTCTTACCGAATCGAACTACTCCTTTCCAATGAGAAACTTTCAAAAGTACTTTATCTCCGACTTGAAATTCCAACGGCTTCTGTCTATTATCTGCATAACTCTTCTGGCGATCTCGAGCCGTCTTCAGTCTTTCCTTGATTTGAGTAATCTTGTCGGTCGTTTCTTGCACAATCTCCGGACCTGATAATTGACTTTCTCTGATTTCTGTCCAACAAACTGGAGTTCTGCACTTTCTTCCGTACAATGCCTCGAATGGGGCAGTTTCGATGCTTGAATGATAACTATTGTTATAGGAGAATTCAATTAAAGGTAAATGGTCGTCCCAATTTCCACCAAAATCTATTACACATGCTCTGAGCATGTCTTCCAGAGTTTGGATTGTCTTTTCACTTTGTCCGTCTGTCTGAGGATGATATGCCGTGCTTAAATTTAGTCAAGTACCCATTGCTTCTTGGAAACTTGTCCAAAAATGGGAAGGGAAACGACTATCCCTATCGGAAATAATGGAGAGTGGAACTCCATGTAAGGATACTATTTCATCTACATACAACTTTGCTAACCTTTCCATGCTAAAGGTTTCTTTCATTGATAGAAAATGAGCTGATTTGGTTAATCGATCCACAATTACCCAAATCGCATCATTACCTTTTCTGGTTTTGGGTAACTTAGTAACAAAATCCATTGTTATGAGTTCCCATTTCCATACAGGCATTTCTAGTTGTTGTAGTAGACCTGAAGGTTTCTGGTGTTCTGCCTTAACTTGTGAACAAGTAAGACACTTAGAGACATATCGAGCTATATCCTTTTTCATTCCTATCCACCAAAAGTTGTTTCTTAAATCTTGGTACATCTTATTGTTTCCTGGGTGCATAGTGTATCTAGATTTATGGGCTTCTTCTAAAATTTTATTTCTTAATTCTCTCTGCTTAGGTACCCAAATTTTTCTTTTGCGGAATCTCCAAATTCCATCAGCTCCTTGTTCTAATTCTTTTATTCGTCCCTTCATTTCTTCAGCATCATCCTTGATTGCGGTTTCTTGAAAATGCTTTAGTTGTTCCATTAAATCTAACTGTAGATTTAACCTAAGAGCACGAACTCGTCGTTGCTTCTCATGATACTTACGACTTAAGGCATCTGCAACTACATTTGCCTTTTCCTTCGTGATACTGAATATCACAGTCGTAGTCACTTAGGATTTCCATCCATCTTCTTTGCCTCATGTTTAACTCTTTTTGCCCAAATATGTACCTTAAGCTTTTATGATCCGTATAGACAGTAAATTTACTTCCGTACAGATAATGCCTCCAAATTTTAAGGGCAAAAATTATGGCGCCTAACTCTAAGTCATGAGTTGTATAGTTTTCTTCGTGCTTTTTCAATTGTCTTGATGCATATGCAATTACCTTCTTGCGTTGCATTAGAACACATCCAAATCCTAGCTTTGAAGCATCACAATATACTTCAAAATCTTCTGTTCCTTCTGGCAAAGCTAGAATTGGTGCATTTGTTAACTTTTGCTTTAGAACCCTAAAAGCTTCTTCTTGCTTAGGTCCCCATTCAAACTTAACTGCTCTACAGGTTAGCTTAGTTAATGGTACAGCTATCTTGAAAAAATCCTTAATAAACCGTCTATAGTATCCGGCTAAACCTATAAAACTTCTAATTTCCATTGCGGATTGCGGAACCTTCCATTTGGTAATTGCCTCTATCTTAGCAGGATCTACATGAATACCTTCGTGATTCACCATGTGTCCTAGGAATTGCACTTCTTGCAACCAAAATTCACACTTCGAGAATTTGGCGTAAAGCTTTTCTTTTCTTAACAAAGTTAAGAGTGCATGCAAGTGCTGACAATGTTCATCCTGACTTTTTGAATAAATAAGTATATCGTCAATAAAAACAATTACAAATTTATCCAAATACGGTTTACAGATTCTATTCATCATGTCCATGAATGCGGCAGGTGCATTCGTTAATCCGAAGGGCATGACTGTAAACTCGTAGTGACCATACCTAGTTCTGAAAGCAGTTTTAGGTATGTCTTCTTCTTGTACCTTCAATTGATGATATCCGGAGCGTAAATCTATCTTAGAAAAATATCTACCTCCTTGAAGTTGATCAAAAAGATCATTAATCCTAGGTAATGGGTATCGATTCTTAATTGTAACCTTATTCAATTCTCTATAATCAATACACATTCTCATCGAACCATCCTTTTTCTTTACAAACAACACCGGTGCTCCCCACGGGGATAAACTAGGTTGTATGAAACCTTTACTTAGTAATTCATCTAATTTCTTTTTCAGTTCTAACATTTCTGTGGGTGCTAACCGATAAGGTGCCTTGGATATCGGTGTAGTTCCTGGAATTAGATGAATCCTAAATTCTACCTCCCTGTCGGGTGGTAATCCTGGTAACTCTTCTGGGAATACATCTGGGTATTCCGAGACTACAGGAATCTCCTTAAGTTCTTTACCCTTAGTATTAATGATTACTGAAATCATATATACTATTCCTTGCTTTCGTTCATAACTAGCAACTTTTATTATTGATATGAACTTCATGGGTTTACGTGGTTTATCTCCTGTAATTGTGATTATTTCCCTACTAGGTGCCTGAATCTCTACGGAATTCTTATCACAAAGGATTCGAGCATGGTTGGCTACTAACCAATCCATTCCTAACACAACATCGAATCCAGCTAAATTCATTGGTAATAAGTTTGCATGAAATTTATGACCTGAAAGTTCTATATTTTCTTTTTGCAAAACCTTATCTATACTAACTGAATTCCCATCTGCCGTTTCGACTGTAAAAATTTGCCGAAGGTTGGTCAAAGGTAAATTAAGAGCTTAGCAGAATGAAGTATTTATAAAACTTTGGTTTGCACCAGAGTCAAATAATACTTTTGCATATACGTTGTGAACTAAGAACGTACCAGCTATCACATCTGGAATGAGTTCTGCTTCTTGAGTGGTCAGCTGGAATGCTCTGACATTCTTTTTAGTAGCTCCATCGGCTGTCTTAGCTTTGTTGTCTGCTGGTTTGACCAATTTAGGACATTCTGTTTTGAAATGTCCTGCTTCACCACAGTTAAAACAGATTCTTGTTTTCTTTCTGCAATCTTCTTTACGATGTCCTACGGCTTTACACAAGTTGCAGGTCACATTACATCTTCCATAATGTTTCTTTTTGCAATTCCTGCAGAACGGCGAAGTTGAAGATTGCCCTGTTCCTCTTCTCTTGAAGTTACTACTATTACCCATACGAACTCCTTGGGTAATTTTCTGAGCCAGTTCCTTTTTCCTGTTTTCATCTCTTGTGCGTACCAGCTCATCAGTTAGGGTATTAGCTAATTCCACCGCATCGTCAATAGTACGAGGTCTCGCAGCTTTAACGATGTTACGGATTTCACTAATCAGTCCCCAAATATAGCGAGAAATGAGTACCGGTTCTGGCGAAACTAGTGTTGGTACCACTCTAGCATATTCAAAGAATGTCGAAGTATACCCTCGACAATCTACACCCATCATTCGATGGTTTAGGAACTTATTCGCCATTTGATCTTTTTCATATTCGGGACAGAATTTTCTTTCTACAAGACTTTTAAATTCTTCCCAGTTTATGGCATACGCCATCATCCTTCCTTTTGCTTGTAACATCGTGTTCCACCATTCTAGCGCCCCTTCTTTGAAAAGATTTGACGCTTACATAACCTTGTCGTTCTTGTCACATTTACTTATTGTGATTACTGCCCCGGTTTTCTCTAACCAACGCAGTCCCGCAGTCGCTCCTTCATTGCCTGCAAATTCAGCGGGTTTACAAGCAAGAAATTCCTTGTAAGTGCAACCAGGTGTTGCAGCTTTAATTTTCTTAGGGGGCGGAGCTTGCAGTGGATCATCATCGTGATGATTACCGCCTCCGTTTATGCTATTACTGAAATTATCTTCAGAAATACGTTTGCTAGGAATGATTTGTTGAGGTTCGGCAGTTTTCTGGGCAGCAACAAGTATTGCTGGAATAGCATTGGCTATCCCTTGAGCAACGATATTTTCTATATCTTGCCTAGTCATATATTGATCCCCCGGGTGGTGCTCAGATTGATTAACCTCATTTACTGGTTCATTATTAGCGTTTTCCATCTGATAATTAACATATATAATTCATTAGTATCCAATAAATAATAATCATACATAAAACAATCATACAAAGTTCACAACACACATATAGCCAAAACTATCGATTTCTCAATTCCCATTTTTATATATTTTATAATATGCGTCCATACACACCATTTATCTTACAAAGTTTTATTTTAGGTTATTTTACAGACTATATTCTATTTATTTATTTTACAACCACAGTTTCACAAACCCATTATCCTTTCGTCAGTTGGTATTTCAGTAACGACGTTCCCTCTCGTCGTACTTCTAGGAGATCTGTTCTCCTCCTTCCCTGATCCTATTTCCTGCATCCATTAGCTCCTCGCCAAAGTGGCGGAGTTCAGCTAAATTTTCATTACTCATGGGTGGATTTGGTATAGGTTCTGGGTCGAACTGAGGAAGAAAGGAATAAGGACTATTGAGAAGGTTTTGGAACTGCCAATCATTAGTCCACCACTCGTCCATTCCTAACGGTTGGGTGTGGATTATAGGTTCTGGGATTGTTGGTTCCAAGTTCATTGGTAATTGTGTTTCAGCAGGATAAGGGTATAGGTTATTATTAATAGGCCTGACGACATCACAGCTTGCCAATGCTTGATCTAATTCCTCCTGAAATGGTAACTCCTCAATCTGTCTAGAGCTTTCCCCAATTTCTATCTTGGTTTGCCTAGAACCTTCTCCAATCTCTATTTCCATTGGTCTAGAATCTTCTCTAACTTCAATCCCCTTTCCTTTGTCTAAGGGATTTTCTATTTTAGGAATTCTCCTGGTTGCGGGTTTCCTTCTGGGCACACGCCTCCATCCCACAAATCTCCTCATTTTCTTGGGCTTGGGTTTCTCCGGTGGTGAAGCATTGAATTCCATAGGTTCTTCTATATCGGGTATATACCTATTGAAATCTCTGGAAACCTCTATTTTCACCGGATAGAGATTTAGATTGTGAAGGGCTTCAGACAAGTCATTCATACTGTTTAGCACAAAATACACAAAAATTGCTAAGTTAAAATTTTATACCAAATTTTCATAAATAACCTTTAAATATTATTGCATACCGTGTGACTAATTTAATACAAAAACAACTGAAAATTAAAACACACTAGGGTTTATTTGTAAATTTATTTATTTACTGGATAAGGTTTCTGGCTTGTAGGTAATAAGGGTGTTAAAACTTGAATCAGAATATTTAAAGATTTGCATTTACTGCTACAGTGGCTAGCATATAAAGGTCTGCCCATTTTTCATCTAACTTGTCTTCCCATGGTGGATTACTGCCTAATTCTTGGATTTTCTGATTAACTCTCTTTTCTTTTGGTTGTAATTTCTTTAATTTCTCCTGACTTTTCCTAATAATCAGACTTCTTTTTTTAGGAGAAAGTGGTTCCTCATATTGTTCCTTTCGGACAAATATTCCTTCATCGGGAATTACAGAGTGATTTGAGGATTTTGTTTGGGATAAACTTCCCTTCTCGTTTGATGACCTATCTAATTTAAGATAGATGTTTGAAAGCTTTTGCTTACCCATACTGTACACAAATATTCAATTAACAAAACACATAATCATAAAATGGCAATCAGTAAAAATTAAGTATTTTCAAAATAATTAATTGGCTTAAATCAGTGGCTCTGATACCACCTTTTTCTGTCACGGCCCCGACCCAGTTTGACCCGTTTCAGGAGCCGCGGGACAGAAAATCCCATGGTATTTATTTAACAGCGGAATATTTCTTCAGGATCTTTTTAAAACTGCAAATTTCCTGATTATTTTATTTCCCAACTCGGGACAAAACCCCATAATTTACAATCATATGATTTCACTGAGAAATCTTTATTTTTCAAAACATGTTTCTTTATTTTTATACTGAGCCACTTCCTTAAGCTTTGTAGTGCTTCGCGGCACTTTTCCTGGATCACACTAGATCACCTGAAACATGTTTGAAAAAGGTTTTGTCAGCGGGAAATACTGGTGAATCATTCTTTTTACTAAAACGAATCGTTAGCTATAATTTAAAGTATTAAGAGCGATTACAATGTTTCCCGATATCAACCAACTACCCACAGTATTTGTCACTCGACATTCATCGGTAGCCTCTTAGCCCGATGGTGTCTGTGACTATGGTCATATCACCCCTTGGCTACCCCGTTGTCCAATGGTGAAGTTTATCAAGTAATGTATACAAAACCCCACATACCGGCTGTAATTTGGTGACTACAAAGACTTAATCCCTGTAATTATAACTTTGAAAATAAACATGCTTTTGAAATTAAATTTGATAAAAAGAGAATGACTCACATTGCAGATTTATATGAGCAGAGCTTAGCCTACTGATTAGCCTTTTAACCTAAATTTAATAACATGCACACAAACTCGGTTAGTAACTAATACAGCATTTACGATAACTCACGAGATTAAAACCTTCACAACGAATGACAAAGTGCGATACTTAAACATCCAGCATATTAATGACGAATGACAAAGCATAAACCCTAATGTGGGCAGCACTTAAACATCCATTGGATAGTTCAATCGATCGGACATTGAATCGTAGCAGCGATCGAGTTAATACCCGGTATCGGAGCAGCGCCTCGCTATTATAAGTGAAATTTCGACTTCAGAGTATAATACTTTCGTTTTTGAAAGTTTCTTTCGACACAGAATGAAAGTCCCTGATGCAAGCTATTTATAGGTGAATTTAAGGCCTTACGCGGCCCGCGTAACCCATCACCTATATCTTACGCGGCCCGCGTGGCCGCCCAGTCTACGTATAGGTTTGCATGGTCATGGCTTAGGTTTGACAGGTGGTTGATACGTGGCCCGGTTATGCTTATCTGGTCAACCCATGTTTGACGCGGCCCGCGTAAGACAAGCTTGTCTCTTACGCGGCCCACCTGAAACCTATAAGTTTTGTTTTTTCTTGATTTTTGATGTAGGGTAAGGTTTCAGGGGTCCGGGGTTTCACTTACGGGTATTTTTAGGATAATTTTGAGAGTCCTAACAATCTGCATGCTTGTATCCGTGAAGCTCAGTATTCATCAGCTAATGAAGGTATTCTAGACGTTGAAATACGAGGTGCTTCTATTGACCGGCTTGTGACGAAACCCGATGGACTTCAATACTATCTAAATCGCATCTGGGTACCGGATCGCGATAATCTCCGTGAGCTCATTATGAATGAGGCTCACAAATCCCGATACTCTATTCATCCTGGTGCTGATAAGATGTACCATGACTTGCATACGGTCTATTGGTGGCCTGGTATGAAAAAGGACATTGCTGTGTACGTCTCAAAATGCCTTACTTGCAAGAAGGTAAAGGCTGAACATAAACGCCCATCAGGTCTTCTTGAACAACCCGAAATCCCTGTTTGGAAATGGGATAGCATCGCCATGGACTTTATAACCAAACTACCCCGAACACCTGCTGGTCATGACAGTAATTGGGTCATCGTTGACCGTTTGACCAAATCAGCCCACTTTCTTCCTATTCGGGAAGATTTTAAAGTGGAGAAACTTGCTAGAATCTATACCGACGAGATTATATGCCGTCATGGCATACCTCTTGACATAATATCAGATCGTGATGGTCGTTTTACGTCGCGTCTTTGGCAAACTTTTCAGTCCGCTATGGGTTCCCATTTGAATCTTAGTACAGCCTTTCATCCTCAAACAGATGGACAGACTGAACGTACTATTCAAACCCTAGAGGATATGCTCCGTTCCTGTGTTATCGACTTTAGTGATAACTGGGATGTACATTTATCATTGATTGAGTTCTCGTACAACAACAGCTATTATTCCAGTATTCAAATGGCTCCTTTCGAAGCTTTATACGGTCGCGAGTGCCAATCTCCTCTCAGTTGGCATGAGGTTGGTGACAGGCAGTTTACTGGCCCTGAAATCATTCAAGAGACAATGGATAAGATCCTTCAGATCCGTGATAACTTGATCAAGGTTAGGAGCAGACAAAAGAGCTATGCTGATAAAAGGCGTAAGCCTCTGGAATTTGATGTTAAAAATCGAGTACTGCTCAAGGTATCTCCCTGGAAGGGAGTGGTTCATTTTGGTAAGAAGGGAAAGCTCGCTCCTTGCTATATGGGTCCTTTCAAGATACTCGAAAGGATTGGCAAGGTGGCATACCAACTCGACTTGCCACAAGAACTAAACAACGTATATCCGGTATTCCATGTATCTAATCTTCGTAAGTGCCTAGCCGACGAGGAACTTCAGATTCCCCTCGAAGACTTACAAATAAATGAGGCTTTACACATTGTGGAGAAACTAGTCGAAATCATGGATAAAAGTGCCAAGCGATTAAGGCGCATAAAAATTCCCATTGTCAAGGTTCGATGGGAAGGAAAGCGTGGCGCCGAGTTCACTTGGGAACTCAAGAGTGAAATGAAGGCCAAGTACCCACATTTATTCCCAGAGTCTTCCTCTTAGATTTGGGGGACGAAATCTCCTAAAGGAGGGGAGACTGTAATGCCTGCGTCCTGGAACTTTTAGCTATTGTCAATTTTAGTCCTTATAATATGTGATTCTAGACATTTTTGATACTTGTGATGCTTGGGTCTTGAAACTTGAAACTTGGTGAATCTAAATTTTATGAGACTTGATTTTTAATACTATGAAGCTTGATTATTGATTCTAGAAACTTGATTCTTGATAATTAATACTATGAGACTTGAAACTAGACTCTTGATGCTTGATTCTTGACACTTGATACTTGGAAGCTTGATTCTTGATACTTTGGTGCTTGACTCTTGAGACTCATGAAAACTTGAGACTTGGTTGAACGAGAGACTGGAGACTTGTCACTGGCGGGAACTACGAGACTTGGAAACTTTTTGCTAATAATATAATCTAGTTATGTGATTCTATTACACAATAATATGCAACGCAATGCTTAATCTAACTCACAAAACGAATCAAAGACGGAAAATGGCAAAAGGATGGGATTGACAGAATGGCATCGATCGGATAACCATCCGATCAGAGGGCCACTCGACCGAACGGCCATCCGAACCCAATACCACACCGCCTTAACTCCTCTCTGACACTATAAATAAGACATGTCACATCATTCTTCATTGATGTGACAACCTTCTCAAATCCAGATGCACGCACTCTCATTCTTGGGCACTTTTCTTTGATTCTAGGCCGATTCTTGTAAGTTTTCTCTGATATTCTTGTACATCTTCAATCTACACGCTATTCTCTACATGAATCTTCTTTGAAATCACACTTTTCACCATGAAATCTTTGAGATTTGAGCTCTTGAGGGTGACGTCATCATGGCGGCTTGAACAAACTGTTGTGTGACGTCATTCCAGTCAAGATCTAGCCCAGATCTAAGGAATTTCATGTGGTTGTACACCAAATTTTTATTAAATCTAGACTTTTAAGCTAAAACTCATGTTTTTCTTCATCTTTTCTTAAAACTTTTACTTAAAACGGTGGAACCTAGATCCAAACGGACTGTAGACTTGATGATTAGTCTAGAGTCGGCTTGGAAAAGGATTATCGTCGGAGGAGACGACCGGATTACGGATTTCGACATGAGCATTGTCAAGAACAGACGCCTGATCGGACGGGGTGATTACCATCCAGGCTGAATGTTGATGTGTTACCGTTGTCTCAATGCGTACCATGCCGTCACCGTTAAACACGAAACAAAGAAACTTTACAAGGTTTGTGAAACGAGACAAGGTCCTCTCAATCGAATGGCAATTCGATCGGACTGCCATCCGATCGAACGACCATCCGATCCAGATGGCAGGTGTCTTTCAAACCATCTATACTTATCTTATTTTGAATCAGAGACTTTGAATCTTGAAACTTGCACGACGAAGGGTCATTCCATCGAACGGCCATCCGTACGGATGACCTTTCGACCGGATGGCGATCCGTCCCATTCACATAAGTCATTCGACCGGATAACCATCCGATCGGTTGGCCATCCGATCAGGTGACTGACCCAACACTTATACGAATCTTGACTTTCTGTCTGATGCTTATCTATTGTACTCTAATCAGGCTAATACCAAAAGAGCTCCCTTTGATCCAATAACAATTTAACTATTGAGCAATCACTGTGAGTATACTCGATCCCTTTTTGTTTTAAACTTTGGGATGCAACATGTATTTTATGAAACTTGAAACTTGATACTTTTGAATCTAAACTCTATCCTATGTGTATGTGAGACTTGTGATTCTTGATTCTTGATTCTTTATGCTATGTGGACGTTTAATCCATGTGTGTAGTTCCGCCTTAACAATAGTAGCACTATAGGAAGATGCACCTCCCCATTATTCTCGGGGGTATTGTTAGGAGGATTCTAGTTTTCCTTGAGTCTTGGGAAAACATCTAAAGCATCGGGACACTTGGACTATCACTTGGACTGCGAACACTAGCATGGCTGAAACTATCTTTATCATTTACATAATGGATATGAGTCTTTTTAACCTATTATGCTATGCACTCAAACTTGTATACTCTCAAGTACATTTTTGTACTGACTTTATTTCAATACATGTTGCAGGCTCACATGATGCTAAAATTCATGAAACTTGCTAGGATGCTGCTTAGAAACACATCGTAGCTAAACTAGAAACTTTGAAACTATTTTGATGGTGATTTGTAATTGATGTGTTGTGGTTGATACATTAGACAGTTATTATGCTATGAATTTAACCTATATTGAAATATTTAGTGTTATGGAATCTCATGAGCAATCTGAACGCTTAGTGCCGCACTCTGATGTTTCCGCCATCAGTTGGGGTGTGACAAAAACATTTTATCAGCAAGAAATACTGGTGAGTGAATCCCAATTTAATCAAAACATGTTTTATCATTTTATAGTATTGAGAGCGATTATAATGTTTACATCTACACAATTACTCATTCAGTACTGTCAATCTTGACTGGTGGGTCATATTACTCATTGGCTATCTCGTTGTCCAATAGTAACGTGTTCCACATTTTGTATACAAAACCCCAACATACCGGCAGTAATTGAAGAATTACAAGATTCAATCACTGCTAATCATTTATAAAATTATTTAAGGTTTTGTAAAAATAGTTTGTAAAAAGGTTCACAAAAAGGAGATTACTCACATTGCTAATTTAGGTATTTCCCTGTGACTTCCTGGTTATAATCAATAATTAAATAATGTACACACGTTAGTATAATAACCCAATTTACATTAGTTATACCCTCCCCAAGACAGAACTCCAACGACTACGTCGGGCAGAACCTCGACAGTCGTTACGGAGCACTAGATCAATCGGGCAGCGTATCTAATACGTAATCGGGGTTATAATACTTACAACGAGGCAGAGCTTCACTAATTAGGGGGTATAATGCCCGGGAATTACTTCTACACTATAGAAATTGAGAGAGAATTTCTGAATTTGAACGGTTTGAAATGAGAACCAAAGCCCTCTATTTATAGGTCTGATCGTGACCTTCTCGCTCCCCGCGTAAGACTACAAAGGGGTCTTCGCGCCCCGCGAGGGATGGTAGGCGGTTTGACGGTTGCTGAGTCATCGACACGTGGCGGCACCAGGTGTTTGCCTGGTTTTGAGCTATCGCACCCCATGAATTATCTGTCTTCGTCTGTCGCGGCCCGCGAGCGAAGGGCAAATTTTGTTTTCTTCGGTCTTTACACGTATGAAGGTATCTCGGGTTCATTTTTCACTGACGGGATGTATTTGGGAGTGTTTATGGTCACGTTAAAGGTTCTCGGATAGCTGTTATATTTGTGGTGGTAAAGGAAGTACATGACTTTAAATTTTGTTAGATTTATTGTCATCTCTAGTTGCCTACCTATGTTTAGCTGTCTTCAGATATTTATATATATAGGGGTGTCTTAAGAACTTTTAGGAGAGCTGTTATACTATTCCTTTAGTGTTAATGATTATAGAAATCATATACACAAATGATCTTTTTCTTGCATAACTTGTTGTTTTCATCACAGAGATGAATTTTGTGGATCTAGATGTCTTGTTACCTTTAATTGTGATCTTTTCACCCTTTAGTGAATTTACTTGTATTGACTTTTGATCACATAGAATACTGGCTTTATTGGCTACTAACCAATCCATTCCTAATACAATATCAAATCCAGCCAGATTCATTGGGTAAAGGTTAGCAATAAAATTATTGTTAAAAATTTCTATTCTTGCTCCCTGCAAGATTTCAGTGATCTTAATGGATTCCCCATTTGCCGTTTCTACCAGACATTCTTGTTGAAATTTAGTTAATGGTTGATTGAGAAGTTTGCAAAATAAAGTATTAATAAAAATTTGGTTCGCACCAGAGTCAAATAATACTTTAGCAAAAACATCATTAACTAAAAACGTATCGGCAATCACATCCGGAATCATCTTGGCTTCTTCAGCTGTCAGAACAAATGCTCTAACATTCTTAGTAGTCTTGTTGTTCATGGATGGAGCTAGTTTTGGACAGTTTGGCTTGATATGTCCCTTCTCCACAATTGAAGCATATTCCATTACTGGGTTTCTTCCTGAAGTCTTATTCCTTGTGTCCTGGTATTTTGCAGAAGTTGTAGTACGTGGAACACCTTCCTGAATGTTTCTTCTTACAATACTTACACTAAGGTGCAGAAGTACAACCTATGTTTTTCCCACGGTTGAAATTACCGTAGCGAAATTCCTGGGTAAGCCTTTAAGCTAGGTTCTTCCTCTGGTTCTCTTCTTGTGTTCGCACCAATTCATCGGTCAAGGTATTTGCTAGTTCTACGGCTTCTTCTATGGTTTGAGGTCTAGGTGCCTTAACTACATGTCCTATTTCACTAATTAATCCCTAGATGTAAGGGAGATTAATACCGGTTCTGGTGAAACTAGGGTCGGCACTATTCTAGCATATTCGAAGAATATGGTAGTGTAACCCTTGCAGTCTATTCCAGTCATTCTAAGGTTTAAGAACTTATTAGCTATCTGTTCTTTTTCATTAGGAGGACAAAGTTTTCTTTCCACCATGTTCTTAAACTCAGTCCATTCCATATTATAGACTCTGTCATTTCCCCTAGACTGGAGAATAGTATTCCACCATTCTAAGGTTGCATTCTTAAAGAGATTGGAAGCAAACATGATTTTATCTTCCTCTGCAAATTTGCTTATTTTTAAGACGGCCTCTGTCTTTACTATCCAACATAGAGCTGCATGGCTCCTTCATTGCCAGAGAATTCTATTGGTTTGCAAGACCAGAATTCTTTGTAAGAACAACCATAAGACATGGTTCTTCTTCTTTTTGGAATAGGCAATTGAAGTAACGATCCATTATTTACGCTGTGACTGGGTTCAGTAGGTGGTCGTTTACTTCCACTATTACTTTTATTTTATTCTGCTTCTTTAACAGTTTTGATGATATAAGGCATAACGTCTATAATCCCTTGTGCCACTATATGTTGGATGGCACTGTTATCTATTTGGTTCCCGTTATTATCGTTATTCGGGTTTTCCTGATTCACTTCGTTGTCCATCTGGATTATAAACATTTACCGGGTATTAATATCACAGAACAAAATTTAATGCCAATAATTACACAAACAACACATTGGTCAAAATCGTCGAGCATTGCGACATTTACTCTATTTCATATATATATCTATATCTATTACAAGCTGCAACTGGAATTTAAAATACAATACTAGTTATGCATCCGTAGGTATTGGTTCATCTAATTTAGTTGATTTTTTTTTCTCAAACTACATGCATTTATATATATATATATATATATATATACATATATATATATGGAGAGGATCATGAGAAAACTACATATAAATGAGAAAACTAGAAAACTAACTAAAAAAACCTAAAAAAAGCTAAAAAACATACCAATATTTTTTTTTACAATTTTTTTATAAAAAAATCGCTAGTTTTTATATATAAAAAAATTTCAAAAAAAAAAATTTTGTTGTACTTCACATGTGCATTATATGTGTACTACACATGTGCACTATATCCGTATTAGTGCACATGTGCAATACAACAAAAAACTTTTTTTTATTTTATTTTTTTTAATTTTTTTTCCATGCATAAAAAGCTGCGATTTTTTTATAAAAATTAAAAAAAATTGGTATGTTTTTTTTTGCTTTTTTAGTTAGTTTTTTGGTTTTCTCATTTAAACTAGTTTTCTCATGATCCATCCCCATATATATATATATATATATGCCAGTTAACGTACATTACGGCTTAACGTACGAACGGTACGTCACGAAATTACGCACGTTCAATGGAAAATCATGCACATTATAAATCTCAGAAAAAATAATCACGCATGTTGGACATATGAAATCACGCACGTTAGTCGGCATTCCCTACTCCCAGATCAAAAAAAAACGCAACTGCTTTTCTACGATCTGAAACCACTGTTACTGCCCTCTGACTCCAATCGAAACAAAGTTTGGTCATGTTCCTGCATCCTCTGTTCTACGACCTGAATCAAAAGTTTTGTCGTGTTCATCCTCTGTTCTATTGTTTTTTATTTCATGTCGACGTTTTTGCAGAAACTTTTCTAAATCAATGATGTGTTTGACCACATTTCGATGAAATTGACCGAAAAATGGCCAATTTGAACTGAAACGAAAAGAAACTTGAACCAAATTGGAACCCATATTAAGTTGTGAATTGCCTGGAAACTTTGTCTAAAATCACGCATGTTATTGTGTAAAATTACGCACGTTGTCGTACGTGATGTACGTTAAGCCGTAATGTACATTACACTTTCTATATATATATATTATTGTTACTAGGGGTTCATCCAGTATTGCATATTTCGCTTGTCGTATTTCCATACGAGCTTTTCCCTATTTGTCTTATTCTTTCTCCTTTATCTACTAAATCCTCACCAAATGTGCAGAGTTCCTGCACGTTTTCGGTACTCATGGGTGGTGGTGGTGCGGGTATTATGTCAGGGTACTGGGGCATCGGTTTCCATATGGGTACGGGTTTTCTAGTATTTCCCGAACATACTGGCCGTTATCCCAATATGGGTCTAGAGGGTTAAGGTTGGTGTATCGTGCTATGGGGTTTGGTATTGGTTCCTCTTGTGGATTGAGTTCTCGATAATCCCTATGTTCATCATTCCACAGATCATATGCTAGAGGATCGGGTGCTGGGATTATAGGGATTTCGTTTCCTGGGTTAGGTTCTATTTCCATGGGTTAAGTTGGGAACAGTGGCAGTGGTTGTGGTGCAATTATTTGTTCTAAGTTTGGATCTGCGACAATGGTGGCTAGTATGTGAAAGTTTGCTAATCGCCTATTGACTATGTCATGTGTCTGGGCGTTCATTTCCCTATTTGCTACTCCTAACGCTCTTTGCTGTTGCAATTTTCTCATTCGCTTCCTGTACTTATGTGCTCCCCGACTGAATCATCCTCTCTTTTTCGTAGGGAATGGTTCTTCGGATTACGCCTTAAATATGAAGATTCCCTCTTCAGTGTCAGCTGAATACCCAGAGGGAGTAGGCTGGGAGGAAGTTCCTTCATCTCTAGGAGAACTAGATAGGTGGCGATAAGCGTCTAACGGACCATGATCACTCATACTGTAAACTAACAAATTGTCAAATAACACAAAACAATAATATACAGATATACACATATTCACATAGATTATTTCCTAACATAATTGATAAAATTTTGTTATCAGCAGAACACTTCTATGGCTGAAATCAGTAGTTGTAGCTCTGATACCACCTCCTGTCGCAACCCCCGGCCCCTATCTTTGGGAACGGGCAGCCACGAACCAGTATCAGTGGTATCGGTGTTTATTTATGTGACAACCCTCACCAAACCAGGTATCCGTACGAATTAATTAGTATTTAATTAATGCTTAATTACTGTGCTTGCTTACAGTTGTGATTAAACTGCTTCTTGATTTCTGGTACATACATATTCATGCATCATACTTTACTACTGTCACTCCATTATTTACACAGAACATCAGTGACAACCTTGATGCACAAAAGCACAGTGAGCACACTATACGGATAACCCAGTACATAGCCAGCATCAGACAGACACTGTCTCTAAGGCCAGTATGAGCCGGGAATAGTTTACTACACTAGTAGGGAGTGTAGGGAGGTGTGGATTGTAGAACTGCGTCACTAGGTGATATTTATAGTGACCGGATGTGCCTAAAACATACTTTAACTACAAAAATTCTGCACTTTATCACAAAATTCAGCATTTAAGCTAGCTAGTAAAGTGCAAAAACATGGGAAAATAATACTAGATGCTTTCTAAAGTGTCAGGAATTCATTGTGTCACTAAAAAAATAATATTAACGACACCTTAAACGCTTATTTAGCACTTTAATGGATTAACCGGAACATAAAAATATTGTCAGTAACATTGTTTTTACTTTACTGAGCTAGGTAGGGTCCCCGAATACCCTAACAGCCGTTATATTATATAACACTCTAATAATTAATTTAATCTCCTAAATTAACAAACTAAATACTTAACTATTAGTTGAAATCTAACCAAACCCCCCCCCCCATTACAACCGATCGGTTTTCCCCCATGTGGGACAAACCCTTACACTTTTAATTATTTTATTAACTTATGTCTCATATCTAGAATACACTTTATACAAGGGATATTGGTGAATGATGGATTATAAAGATGCTTAGAGGGTAACCACTTTCATTTCACAAACACTTAAACAAAAAAAAAAATTTACTCTCTTTCTCTCTTTGATACCTACGGCCGAGAGCTCACACCCACATCCACCCACTTTCAAATTTTGATATTATAATTCCATCTACATACAAGTCTGCTAGAGTTCACATAAGGAGGCTCGGTGCTTACGGAATCACAAGGACCTCTCTACAACGCTATTAACCACCTAGTTTTCGTTTTGAATCTTCCCTAGCCTTGTGCTAGTTGTAAGTGATTCTAAACACCCTCTTGATCTTGTCTAAAGTGGTTAATAAGAGATTTGACGGATAAAAATCATGAACACTTAAGAACAAAACTAAAAGTCTTGCAAGTATGATGAACTTGATGGATAAAAAGAAAGTAATGGTGTAAAACTTGTTAAACTTGTTTTGTTATGGTTATTTTATGTTGTTGGATGCTGGTAGTGGAACGGATCGTCATCTAACCACGCTAGGTCATGTTCTTGGAACATGAACTAGCACTATGTTCAGTAAGAAAGTTACTAGATGACAAACCCTTTCATACATAAACATGAACTTGTGTAAAAATGTTTTTTCTTGTAAAACGGAATTCAAAACTCGTAGATCTATAGATCTATAAGTGGTATTTTCGAAGAACCAAGTGTAAGATGAAACCTTGTTTAAAAGACGGATCTTTCGTGAACTAAAAGTGTTTTTGTGAACAAACAAGTGTGTAGACACTTGTGTAACAAAAAGATTTAACAAAGAAATATTTTCGTAAATATGGACTAGAAGTTGTCAAACTACATATTCTTTAAAAAATAAAGTTTTCGAGAAACTGATTTTATTTTTAAAGATAGAAAGACCTAATAAAAATGTTGGAAGATTACTACGAATTTTCACACAACTTACAAGTTCATGTGTTTGCGATTTATGTTGATTTTGACTAGTTTAATGTTTGAATATTGTTTTATTAATGATTTGTAAATTGTTGATTGAATTTTGAAAAGAAAATGATACGCTAGTAAGCGTGGCCACCTCCAGTTACAGAGGAAACTCTGGCGAAATTTTTCCAGAAATATAACACTTGGGAAATATTTTTGCAACAAGTGTTATGAATATATTTTCGACTTGTTTTCCAAACAAACTTCGCCATAATTGTTATTACAAAAATTACCAAGTGTCAGCGGTGGACTTTCTTAAATAAAACTTGATAAATATATATTGAGAATATATATTTCATAATAAAGCACTTGTGCGATTTTATGATTAATTTGAGAACTATATATTATTTTTAGAGTAAAAATAATATAACTGGAATACATTATGAAAGCACGACTCCAAAATAATACCAACGCTTTCACGTATAAATATTTAAGTTACACCGGTATTATTATTACCACACGAACTTTAAGGTGTAACTTATGTATTTTCGGAAAATACTCTTAATGGTGTATTTTGACAAAGTATTATATTTTGGGAATTGCATGAAGTAAAATATAATATTTTTGGGAAAAATATGTATATTTTGGAGATGGAATATTTTAGGCAAACGAATTAAAATATATTTATTTAAGTGAGACTTAATAATATACTTTTGGAATTATAAGAACGCACATGTATAAATACCCCCATCCTTGGGAAGGAAATACGCATATACGATACTTGAGAAGTATAACTCTAGAATAGTTGTCTAACTATTATTCCAAAACTAAATACAATTATTATTACTTGGAATAATACCAGAATCGTAACTAAAAAACATCCATACTAAGAAAAGGCACTACCCGTTCGTCTAATAGACATTAGACCATTGTAGGTAGTCGTGTTTGCCGCGGAGATTTGGGTTACGAATACGAAGACGCAATACTGTGAGTTCATGCCCCCCCCCCCTTCTCTTAACTGTTTTCAGTTTTTTTAATACTTCAGGGGTGAAATACATGTTACATTTACTACAAACGTTTTATATACGGTATGATTAGCTAAGGAACTTACTGCTAGATCACGTGAATGGATAGGCTATTATCGTAAGACCATTAATCCTTGTATAAGGACCGAGAGGCATGAGTGATAGATCTATCGGGTGTTGCGAGCCCCACACATGGGCCAGCGTGTGGCTGCATGTGGTGACTATGTCGTTCCGCCAGAAGGACCGGTATGAAATCCGCGTTACAGGTTTGAGTGCTTCCTTGGCCATGTCACTTATTAATGTATTAGCTACACATTAATCGATCTCTTTTTCCTTATTTGCTACATACCAGGGATTTTTATACATACTGACATTTCTACAAGGGTTTATACAAGCTCACTTACACATGAACTCGCTCAACTTTATGTTGACTTTTCAAACTACATGTATTTCAGGAAACTAACGGATCTGGCACGGTATGCACGTATTTTCAAGCTGCGTTTGAATAAAGAAGTCATCCAGGGTTTAGAAGGTGTAACCTCTTCCTGGACGGGTTACATACCCCTAAACCTAGTATTGTTTAAAGTCTTCTGCTAAGTCTTTATAAACGCAATTAAATCAAGTTAAGGTTTGTAACTGATTTTGTGATTGTTGAAAATGGGATTTTTCTAACCTTATTAATGGATGAACATCTCATGTTTTTATCATATAGCATTGTTATGATTGTTGCTATGGTATTAAGAAGTCACACCAAATAAACACACGCTTCCGCAAAGCCAGGGTGTGACAGCTTGGTATCAGAGCCTCGATCATAGCGAACTAGGATTCCTTCTCGAGTCTAGACTATGATCACTAGGGCTCTCACGAAAACATTTTTACATTGCATACACTAAACGTCCAGATCCAGGGCACAAAACCTTTTTACAAACAAAAGGCACAAATACACATTTCCAAATTTAAATTTATAGCTCAGTCGGGGAGACTGAGGGAGTCCAGTCGGGGAGACTGGGGAAAAATTAGGTCGGGGAGACAAGGAAAAATTAGGTCGGGGAGACCAGGAGAAATTAGGTCGGGGAGACCAGGAGAAATTAGGTCAGGGAGACCAGGAAATATTAGGTCGGGGAGACCAGGAAAAATTAGGTCGGGGAGACCAGGAGAAATTAGGTCAGGGAGACCAGGAAAAATTAGGTCGGGGAGACCAGGAAAAATTAGGTCGGGAAGACCAGGAGATTAGTCTGAGAGACTGGGAGATTTTAGTCTGAGAGGCTGAGGGAGTAGTCTAGTGGGACTAGGAGGCTCAGTCTGAGAGGCTGAGGGAGTAGTCTAGTGGGACTAGGAGGCTCAGTCTGAGAGGCTGAGGGAGTAGTCTAGTGGGACTAGAAGGATTAGTCTGAGAGACTGAGAATTCAATCTGAGAGATTGGGAGAGTTTAGTCGGGGAGACTAAGAGAGTTCAGTCGGGGAGACTGAGAGAGTTTAGTCGGGGAGACTAAGAGAGTACAGTCGGGGAGACTGAGGGAGTTTAGTCTAGGGAAGAGTAGGACGATTACATGCTTGCATTGTTATTACTTACACGCTTAATTGCTAATTATGGATATACGTGCACCTGAGGTGAGTATTTGCACACACTAATTGTTAATAATTTCTATGGATATACATGCTATGACTATTAGGAACCGGCACACACGTCGCACTACTTAGAAGGCGAGTTATCAGACATTGATAACCCTACAGCCGCCGTCACAGATGATGAAACTACATCTGCGCCAAAGACGTTTACGTCAGACACTGAGAGTGACCCTGACATGCTGACCAAGGACGAGGACGACTTCCAACAGTCCGCGCTACCAGATTTTTGAGTGATACTTTACCATTGCGGGTGACTTCTCTGACAAGAATCTTTCTGTCACTCTTGTTTCAATCCATGACCACTCCATCACTGGTCATCCCACTGATGGACACACCATGGCTCCAATCCTCGATGATGCGCCTCCTGCGGACATTCCTACTAAAGGCTGGCTACTCGACAAACAATACATGACTACGTTGACATGCTTATCGATGGTCCTCCTGCCGACGCCCATGACGATAGAAAATTAGGCGAGGACACTGTTACTAACTTCACTTCTTAAGACCCCTGTTAACAAGCCATCCTTTGATTCTAGCATGCATTTAGACTCCTTTGAGTCTGTGATACCTGCAACCTTACAAACAGCTGGATTACAGCTTTCTACTACTGACACAAGACGACGATGACATGGCTGCTGCTCTATCACCTGCTCGAGACACCATACCGTTACACGACCCAGATCCTGCTCTTGAGCTAGCTTCTACACCTTTTGGGTCAGCTCGATGTTGCGCCTGCTGAACCTACACCTTTACGTGATCACGATCCTGTTTCTTTTGGTCTGCCAGACATTGCACCCCTACTATCTAACTCAGTACCAGCACCTGACAATTTCCTTACTGGTTGAAATGTTTATTTTTACACCCGCAACCGCTGACATTGCTCCTTTTCCCTATGAAGACCGACTTCCATTGCGCCATGGTGCCTATAGCTTCCTTTCAGAATATAACCGCACCCCGGGGAGGTACTTCAGGTCAGCACCCGCATAACGATTCATCTGCTACAACAGCATATTCCCAACTGCACAGGTCGCACCATTTGCTACATTCACCTCTACAACGCTGGACGGGTCATCTCGATGATTCCTATTGCACACTGTGCTGAAGTTAGACCCTTACATCATGAAGGTCATACGCGAGATGAGTTGCTCCTGTAACGTCGACTACAGTTTAAGGATATGAGTCGTAGAATGTTGGAGCTTGAGCTGACGCCACAATTGGCAACTTCAAATGCAAAACATTACATAACCGAAAGCATGATTTGAGTGTCTACATCACAAGACAACATTTTGTCAGAAAAGTTTATGTAAGACACCACGTCCTCCACCCTGTCTATTGTCAGCATACTTTGATTCGCCACATACATCAAGGTTCCTTTTGCGCTCTCGACCGTTGCTATCACACCGATTCACAGGATTTTGATACTCATTTCTTTACTATCGAGCGGCAGAGCAGATAATTACTCCGACGTATATACAAGCTCGAGGAGGGACTCACGCATGTTAGCAGTCACTTTTATTTCCCCCTCCTCCTCAGTCACCAGTATAGTTGGTTTCTGGATTATGCGGATTGCGATACACTTGGGTAAAGACACTAATGATAAGCCGGGATTGCGGAGACTTTTGAGGACCACTTCTGATTACGAAATTTTGAAGCACTAATATACTTATTGGACAAGGGTAGGGTGACCCTGTGTCCCTTTCGATGTGATACATTTTGTTAGACACAGTGATTGTGGCCGGAGGATAATGAAAGCCCAATCATCTTTAAACATGCGACAATACTTATGACTAATAACTAGTGAAAAACTCAGTTGCTATGTTCCCACTAAGCACGCTGTTGATCAGCATATTTGTGCTATAACTATAATGCTACATGCTTACTTGCTACGTTCCTATTTACAAGTTGTGCAATAATTGTGATGATACGTGATTGAATGTTATAACGACTGTGTATATACATATATGCAATATACCTCTAAGGTCTTATTCGTTAAACAGAGACTTGTGTGCTCGTGTCCCTAACAAGACCTGACCTAACCGACCTTCTTATAGGAAGATGTCGACTCAAGGGAACACCGATACCAACCACCCTCTGCCAACGACAGAGGCGGAATTTCAAGAACGCATCTTACAGGTCATCGCACAGTACGAGGCCCATCGCTCCGAGCGCAACGGAGGTACCTCAGGAAATAACCCACCCAACGGCTGCACCTACAAGCAGTTCTTAGGCTGCCATCCCCTACATTTCGACGGCACTGGGGGTGCCGTAGTCTTCGTGCGCTGGGTTGAGAAGACGGACACTGTTTTGCGTGCGAGCAAATATGCCCCAGAGGATCAGGTCACGTACATTTCCGGGCTGTTCCGAGATGGGGCTCTGTCATGGTGGAAACTCCAGGTTCAGACGATGGGCGAGGCTGTTGCGTATGCTTTATCATGGGACGAGCTGAAAGAGCTAATGCATAAAAAGTACTGTTCGAGAACAGAAAGCCAGAAGGAGGAAACTGAGTTCTGGAACTTGAAGATGGAAGGTCCAAAAATAGCTGAGTATGTGGAGAAGTTCCAAGTTCTGTCGCGTTTCGTTCCTTACATGGTAGATCCGGAGTTTAAGAGGATTGAGCGTTTCATCTGGGGATTGGCACCCCAAATCATGAGCATGGTGACGACATCAAAGCCTGCAACGATCGCTGAGGCCATCAATCTAAGTGTGGCCTTGACTGAAGAGGCAATTAGGATGAACAAATTTTCAACCTCTGAGGAGAAGAAGGAGACTTATGTAGAGTCATCTGGGGACAACAAGAGAAAGTTGGCAAATTTCAAACAGGGTACCCAGTCGAGTAACAACAACAAGGCCAAAAAGAGAAAAGAGTACATGGGTAAGCTACCTAAATGCGACAGGTGCCGACGTCATCATACCGGGCGATGTAAAAATGGGAAGTGTGACAACTGTGGCAAAGTGGGACACAACAGGGAAAAGTGTTGGCGTGAGACGAAGCGTGGAAAGAAAGGAAAGGGGAAAGATAAGGGATGTTATACCTGCAGGGATATGGGGCACTTTAGGAAAGATTGCCCAAGGGAGATTAAACAAAATCATGGGAAGAATGTCTAACACCGGAGCCAGGGAAGCACGCCAGGAATCCAAGCATGGATATCGGTACGTCCCATACTACTCAATGTTATGCATCTGTATTGCCAAATACTGTTGCAAATTTTACGATTCGCACCTCTAGAGTTCGAGAGTATAATTGGTTTAAGCAGCGAGTAAGTAGATATTCCAGTACCCATTAAAACTAGCTTAGGGGAAGCTACTGGAAGCCAACGCAGTAACAGGAATCGACGAGGTAAAACCGGAGAGCGTAAGTTTACGCTAGATCTATTGCCAGTTGAGTTGGGAAGCTTCAACGTGGTAATGGGTTGTATTAGTTGGCAAGCGGTCGAGCTGAGGTTGACATCCGCACCTCGAAGACGAATGAAGGAACGATTGTGACTCATGAAGCGGGATACGTCTCTGCAAATTACAAATCGCTTGAAGGCACAAAGGATATTGCGAAAAGAATATGTTGTTTTCTTGGCTCATGTCGGGGACAAGGGAGCCGAAGAACTAAAGCCCGAAGATACCCCCGTGACCAGAGGATATCCTGAAGTCTTCCTCGAAGACTTGCCGGAATCGTCTCCTCAACGATTAGTTGAATTTCGCATCGATTAAATTCCAGACGCGGCGTCTGCTGTTAATACACTTTAGCGACATACACCTTCGGAGATGCAAGGATTGCCAGTGTAACCTCAGAAGTGGATAGAGAAGGAAGATAACAGACCAAAACTTCTGTTTTGGATAACCTCAGTTCTGCTCGCCAAAAGAATGGACGATGACTTTCAAATGACCGGGAGCCGAACGAGCAAGCCAACAAGAGTCAGCGACTCTTGCTAAGAACTGACGACTTACTTATTTGATTAACTGCGAGGATCCAACAAGTATTTCCCGACTGATCGATGGTCGAGTAGCTGTAAATTCGGGGAGAAAGTATACCAGGAAGATTGTGGGACAATGACTTGTTCTTAGACGTACACAAAAATAGTGCTTCCCACACAATGCACAAACCAGTCTACACGGGATACGAAATCTGGAGGATTTAGAAAACATATGTGTAGGACCTTTGTGAACCCAGGTCCAAACTCGTAAGGGTTTTTATTTAGGAACCATATCTGTCAACTCAATCAACCATCATTAACCTGGTGCATATGCCAGTTCTGTTGACCAAACCGGAAGTACTTGAATTTCTTTTACTTCTAGCGAGTAGACGTTTGCATCTCTACTCCCCTTAATGGTAGTTGCATCACAATAATTTTCTCTCTGAGAGCGAACACACATTTGCTTCGATATCTGGTCATTTCTTCACTTTAGCAAATACTCATTGTTCCGTTTCTTGGAAACTTACCTGACATACATGCATCATTTGCTACACATGTGGTTTCGTTTTGAACAAGCACTTCATTAGCATTTACATATTATTTTGCTAAACCTAATTACTGATTCCTGATTCAAGTAACCTACATTATTGTTATTGTTGGCTCTTTTGTTACCAAGCCAACACACTTTCTTGAAACCGCTTTCTTTCAATTTACATTCATGGTTTATTTTGCTACCATGCCGAGAATTCCTTGATGATATATACATTGTCGGGTTACGTTGAAACCAAGTTCAATTGCTTGAACTTATCCAGTTCACAGGTTTAACTTGAAACGCTATATGATGTATTGGGAGCATCATATTCAACTATTTTTGCAGAGATTCTTTCATTTCGATTCGTAGTAGATTTGGTTGGTCTACGACTCCGCTAAAACGTTTGATTTATTTCGATACCTTGCGGTGATATTTTCACAAAATTGAAGCTTGTGCTAATTTGGTTACTCACTTCGTACACGGATTTAATTGCCTACTTAATTGTTAAAAATCCATTTTGATATTCACGATCAAAGCGGTCTCAACACAATTGTGTGTTAAGGCAGTGGTACATATATTCATTTCATAAGCACAATGTACCTCCTAACGATTCTTTCGTTGTCAATCAAATGCCTTGCGATATTCATTACTTTTCATCTTCGAATAGAAACAGTGGTCCTTTGATGTTCCGTATTTAATTGGAAACTCTATAACATGGTATAAATCAAATCTTCAGATTGCCTCAGTACACTTTCATTTGATTTCAAACGCGGTGAACTTGTTCAGTCACCACTATTATTGGGTAATGCCGTTACGACACCTTGTGGTGTCATCATAAACTTGTAGCTTGTGCTAATCATGGTAACCGTTTTACACGAGACCATGCATACTTTTGTTTGATTTATCATTTAAACATTTCTGATGCAACTACGAATCAAGACAATGATACACCAGATTCGCTTGTATTCCATTCAGTGTATCTTCACCATTCAAAAATGTCAACACACTAAACCTTACCAGACATTTATTCAGGAGTTGACAGATCATTTTACTATTACGCTGAGTTGCTGCTTTTGAGTTCATATAGCGAGTGCTATGGTTTGTGAAAACTCGTTTGCATATTGCAACCGATCGTTTAAAAATCTTATTAGTCAAAACTCCACTTTTGTGGAACCCCTGCTAGCTGGATTACACTAGACTATACGTCAAATGCGTCTTGTACCTTTGGCACCCAATGCTAGCAGCACACACCTTTCAACCCTAGGATCCGGGTTGTTATATACTCTTGGACTCACCTAATGTGAGTAATGTTTGTTGCAATTTAATGATTACCTACTTCGATATCATTCATATACATACGTGTGTGACGTAACCATAAGGAGTAGGGAAGTACAAATTTCGAGGACGAAATTTCTTTAACGGGGGGAGAATGTAACAACCCTCACCAAACCAGGTATCCGTACGAATTAATTAGTATTTAATTAATGCTTAATTACTGTGCTTGCTTACAGTTGTGATTAAACTGCTTCTTGATTTCTGGTACATACATATTCATGCATCATACTTTACTACTGTCACCCCATTATTTACACAGAACATCAGTGACAACCTTGATGCACAAAAGCACAGTGAACACACTATACGGATAACCCAGTAAACATGCTGACATAGCCAGCATCAGACAGACACTATCTCTAAGGCCAGTATGAGCCGGGAATAGTTTACTACACAAGTAGGGAGTGTAGGGAGGTGAGGATTGTAGAACTGCGTCACTAGGTGATATTTATAGTGACCGGATGTGCCTAAAACATACTTTAACTACAAAAATTCTGCACTTTATCACAAAATTCAGCATTTAAGCTAACTAGTAAAGTGCAAAAACATGGGAAAATAATACTAGACGCTTTCTAAAGTGTCAGGAATTCATTGTGTCACTAAAAAAATAATATTAACGACACCTTAAACGCTTATTTAGCACTTTAACGGATTAATATCAAACTCAACAACCGGACTTTACCCGGAACAAAAAAATATTGTCAGTAACATTGTTTTTGCTTTACTGAGCTAGTTAGGGTCCCCGAATACCCTAACACCCGTTATATTATATAACACTCTAATAATTAATTTATCTCCTAAATTAACAAACTAAATACTTAACTATTTGTTGAAATCTAACCAAACCCCCCCCCCCCCATTACAACCGATCGGTTTTCCCCCATGTGGGACAAACCCTTACACTTTTAATTATTTTGTTAACTTATGTCTCATATCTAGAATACACTTTATACAAGGGATATTGGTGAATGATGGATTATAAAGATGCTTAGAGGGTAACCACTTTCATTTCACAAACACTTAAACAAAAAAAAAATTACTCTCTTTCTCTCTTTGATACCTACGGCCGAGAGCTCACACCCACATCCACCCACTTTCAAATTTTGATATTATAATTCCATCTACATACAAGTGTGCTAGAGTTCACATAAGGAGGCTCGGTGCTTACGGAATCACAAGGACCTCTCTACAACGCTATTAACCACCTAGTTTTCGTCTTGAATCTTCCCTAGCCTTGTGCTAGTTGTAAGTGATTCTAAACACACTCTTGATCTTGTCTAAAGTGGTTAATAAGAGATTTGACGGATAAAAATCATGAACACTTAAGAACAAAACTAAAATACTTGCAAGTATGATGAACTTGATGGATAAAAAGAAAGTAATGGTGTAAAACTTGTTAAACTTGTTTTGTTATGGTTATTTTATGTTGTTGGATGCTGGTAGTGGAACGGATCGTCATCTAACCACGCTAGGTCATGTTCTTGGAACATGAACTAGCACTATGTTAAGTAAGAAAATTACTAGATGACAAACCCTTTCATACATAAACATGAACTTGTGTAAAAATGGTTTTTCTTGTAAAACGGAATTCAAAACTCGTAGATCTATAGATCTACAAGTGGTATTTTCGAAGAACCAAGTGTAAGATGAAACCTTGTTTAAAAGACGGATCTTTCGTGAACTAAAAGTGTTTTTGTGAACAAACAAGTGTGTAGACACTTGTGTAACAAAAAGATTTAACAAAGAAATATTTTCGTAAATATGGACTAGAAGTTGTCAAACTACATATTCTTTAAAAAATAAAGTTTTCGAGAAACTGATTTTATTTTTAAAGATAGAAAGACCTAATAAAAATGTTGGAAGATTACTACGAATTTTCACACAACTTACAAGTTCATGTGTTTGCGATTTATGTTGATTTTGACTAGTTTAATGTTTGAATATTGTTTTATTAATGATTTGTAAATTGTTGATTGAATTTTGAAAAGAAAATGATACGCTAGTAAGCGTGGCCACCTCCAGTTACAGAGGAAACTCTGGCGAAATTTTTCCAGAAATATAACACTTAGGAAATATTTTTGCAACAAGTGTTATGAATATATTTTCGACTTGTTTTCCAAACAAACTTCGCCATGATTGTTATTACAAAAATATATATTTCATAATAAAGCACTTGTGCAATTTTATGCAATTTGATAAATATATATTGAGAATATATATTTCATAATAAAGCACCAAGTGTCGGAGATGGACTTTCTTAAATAAAACTTGATAAATATATATTGAGAATATATATTTCATAATAAAGCACTTGTGCAATTTTATGATTAATTTGAGAACTATATATTATTTTTAGAGTAAAAATAATATAACTGGAATACATTATGAAAGCACGACTCCAAAATAATACCAACGCTTTCACGTATAAATATTTAAGTTACACCGGTATTATTATTACCACACGAACTTTAAGGTGTAACTTATGTATTTTCGGAAAATACTCTTAATAGTGTATTTTGACAAAGTATTATATTTTGGGAATTGCATGAAGTAAAATATAATATTTTTGGGAAAAATATGTATATTTTGGAGATGGAATATTTTAGGCAAACGAATTAAAATATATTTATTTAAGTGAGACTTAATAATATACTTTTGGAATTATAATAACGCACATGTATAAATACCCCTATCCTTGGGAAGGAAATACGCATATACTATACTTGAGAAGTATAACTATAGAATAGTTGTCTAACTATTATTCCAAAACTAAATACAATTATTATTACTTGGAATAATACCAGAATCGTAACTCAAAAACATTCATACTAAGAAAAGGCACTACCCATTCGTCTAATAGACATTAGACCATTGTAGGTAGTCGTGTTTGCCGCGGAGATTTGGGTTACGAATACGAAGACGCAATACTGTGAGTTCATGTCCCATCTTTCTCTTAACTGTTTTCAGTTTTTTTAATACTTCGGGGGTGAAATACATGTTACATTTACTACAAACGTTTTATACACGGTATGATTAGCTAAGGAACTTACTGCTAGATCACGTGGATGGATAGGCTATTATTGTAAGACCATTAATCCTTGTATAAGGACCGAGAGGCATGAGTGATAGATCTATCGGGTGTTGCGAGCCCCACACATGGGCCAGCGTGTGGCTGCATGTGGTGACTATGTCGTTCCGCCGGAAGGACCGGTATGAAATCCGCGTTACAGGTTTGAGTGCTTCCTAGGCCATGTCACTTATTAATGTATTAGCTACACATTAATCGATCTCTTTTTCCTTATTTGCTACATACCAGGGATTTTTATACATACTGACATTTCTACAAGGGTTTATACAAGCTCACTTACACATGAACTCGCTCAACTTTATGTTGACTTTTCAAACTACATGTATTTCAGGAAACTAACGGATCTGGCACGGTATGCACGTATTTTCAAGCTGCGTTTGAATAAAGAAGTCATCCAGGGTTTAGAAGGTGTAACCTCTTCCTGGACGGATTACATACCCCTAAACCTAGTATTGTTTAAAGTCTTCTGCTAAGTCTTTATAAACTCAATTAAATCAAGTTAAGGTTTGTAACTGATTTTGTGATTGTTGAAAATGGGATTTTTCTAACCTTATTAATGGATGAACATCTCATGTTTTTATCATATAGCATTGTTATGATTGTTGCTATGGTATTAAGAAGTCACACCAAATAAACCCACGCTTCTGCAAAGCCAGGGTGTGACAATTCATTTGGCAGCGGAAATTTCATCAGGACCGTAGTTAGGAAATAGTTTATCAGAGTAAAACACCATATTTTTATAATAATAAATACATGGGAAAATTCAAAGTTTCCATTACAACATTTTTATAGGGATAAACCCTTAATTTATTGAAATAAAACTTCTTCATTATTTAGGTAACTTTTATAGCCACTTTTGCAAGCCTTTAGTGCTCTCCAGCTGGCTTCTATTTGGCTTTCACATTTTGTTACCTGAAACGTGTTTTAAAAAGTTTTATCAGCAAGAAATACTGGCGAGTGAACCCCAGTTTAATCAAAACAAGTTTTATCATTTTACAGCATTGAGGGCATCCCGTAATTACATTTGTTTATATCTACTTTAACTAGGTTATTTCCCGGGAATGCTTCCCGGGCTCAGGAAACTTAGTTATATTAATTATTATTTGTTATTAATACGACCTCATTACATCAAGCATCTCATTGGATTCAACAACAATGTCAACACTTCACCAGATTAGATCATGAACCCATATTAGACGTCAAACAAAAGCGCAACAGGACCACATGAATAACATCATTTCCACTTTTACTTCAAGGCACTTACATGATCGGGTGATTTGGGATTTTGTAAAAATGTTTGTTCTTGTACTTCTTTATAAAATTACATAGAATTCAAGAAAACGAAACGACGACTTAAACAGATGTTGAGTTATTCAAATTTCTGTTGAATACTAAATGAAATGTTGACCAAAATTCAAACAGATGTTGACCAAAACATCTGTTTAAGGCCAAACATCTGTTTAAGGTCAAACATCTGTTTAAGTCTAAACATCTGATATAGAAGGCCAAACATCTGCCAAATACAGTCATATATGTCCATCCATTATTCTGAATTCATAAACTGTTATGATCTGAGTTTGCCAGATTGTGTTTGTTTAATAAGAATGAAGAGGAAACAGAGATGAATTGCAGCGGAATAAATGAAATAAACTTTTAACACACAATTAATGGAAGATAAGTTTCAGCAAACATGTTTATCATTTAATCGAATGATTGTATTTGATTACAATAAACAAACGAAATGCATGCATGCACAGATCTCCTCCTCGGCCTGAGCTCACTTGATTGTTCGTACAGAATGACTTGGTGAAAAAGAGCTAATAGAACAGTACAGAATACTATTCTATTTATAGTACAGAACAACCACTGAGCATCTTCGGCTGACGTCACCATAAAAGTGACATCTAACCTCCTAACAACCTACAACCACTGACTATTACAACCACTGATATAAACTACTGATAACAAATATTATGTACAACTAAACTACTGATTCTTCATTCCACTGTTATAGCTCCAGCAGCGCTTTGGTCTTCAGCAGTACTTGAGACATATCAGTAGATTGAGCATCAGTGCTTTATCTTCAACGGTCTTTAGATCAGCAGCAGTTGTAATGAGCAGTGCTTTGGGTCATCAGATGTTAGGGCCATTGTCAAGGGGAAAGATCTGTTACAAACAACTGCTTATTATGGAGGCCTGGTTATGATAACTTGGGAGAGTCTTGAGATTTAGCTAAGTCTGGATTTTCTGTCATCAATGTCTGAAGAACCATCTTCATAATATATTCTTCTTGAGCCTTGTCTTCTTTTGCTTCTTCATCCATCTGCTTTTACCTGCTTCTTTGATAAAGGATAGCAGCAGGTGGAGCAGTGGATCTTTTGATTGGCAAGGACTGTTTGACTGGAACCACTGCTTCTGGATAATCTGGCTTTTTGGGAGCCGTGGGATCTTTCTTTCTTAATTCTTCCAACCTTTTGTAGGTGTCTAATACTTTCACCTCTGACCACCTTGTAACCTGATTCCTTGAGCCATAGTTTGCAGCTATAAGCTCTTCTTTCATTCTTTTCAGCTTCAAGGCCCTTTCAGGTACATTCTTTTTATAATTGGACCAAACTGGAGGAGTTTGCTTTATTTTGTCATCAAGCATCTTTTGGATTCTTGCTATCTCCTCTTTGAGCTCACTTATGGTCCATTCCTTGTACTGATAATTTTCTGCCTTATATTTCTTGTATGCCATGATGTGCTCAATGTAGTCTTGTTTTAAGCTTTCATCATCCTTTTCTGACAGTTTCTTACAAAGGTCTTTTGAGAACTGCTCTAAAGTTCTGACTTTGGTTAGCAGATATTGCAAATTCCTCTGAATGTCTTTATCAGACTTTCCCTTTGTGTCTCTTTATGATATATCCTCTGCTTGTTTGGCCTTCAGTTGAAGATACTCTTCTATGTTTCTTGGCAGAGGATAACCTTGAAGAGATGGGAGATTCCACTTTTCAGGATCATCTTCAGAGTAGAAGGATTTGATCTCCTCCCTAACTGCTGGAAGATCCAAAGGATATTGTACTCCCAAAGGGACTAAGGCAGTGTTTGGATCAAGGGCTTGAACTGAAGAGATTGGAATAGGGTTTGGAATAGTGGCTAGGATCAGAGGTTGTGAAGATGTTGGAAGTGGAGAAGTGTCATCTTCAAGTACAATATTTGTTACCCTTCTTCTTTTGTGCTTTTGAGTGGTTGGTGGTGTATTTGTAGGTTGAGTGGTGGTGTTTGAAGTGATGGGTGACTGACTAACAGCTGTTGAAACAACTGGTGTTTCAACCACTGTTATCACTACAACTGTTGATGTATCAACTGTTGTCTTCTGCTTTTTGGCAGGTGGTTTTTGTGATGGTGATGTTGTTTTTGGTATGGCAATGGATTGAGTGATGGTTGATGAAATGATGGGGGCAGTGGTTGAAACAACATCTGTTGAAACCACTGAAGTATCAACAACTGTTGATACAGCAGGTGTCTCAACATCTGTTGGCTTGGAGATTTGATATGAGGAACTTTTGGGAATTTGAGGAGTATGTTTAGTGGTTTTGGAAGGTGTGGTTTTGGGTTGGCTAACATTTCTAGTAGTCTTTCTTCTTTTAGTTGTAGAAGTACCCTGTTCTTCCTTTTCCATCATAACTTTCTTCTATTTCTCAAATCTTTTTGACCCTTTTATTTCCATTGTCTCTTTCTTGTTTGCTTTTTGATCAGCAAATGCATTTTGAGTCACATCAACCTTTTTAGAACCATCTGGCCTTGGAATTTCTACCACAGGTTTAGACAGTGGATCTGGTGGTAGATATAAATCTTCTTTTCCCTTCTTTCCTTTCTCCCCCTTTTTGGCATCATCAGGGTATTCCACATAAACAACTGTAGGAGGAGAAGTGCCAGTGGTTTGAAGCAGATGAGCTTTTATTGCCTTTATATCAGCTTGAGTATCTCTATACCTAGCTTCAATCATATTTCTGACCATTTGAAGCTGAATCTCATGTAGGTGATCAGCATATTGTCATTGTTGATGAAGCATAGGTTGAAACAGTTGCCATAGCTCAGTGGGGAATGGAGCTGTCACACCCCGATATTTTCAAGTATTACCGGTGGGCCCGGTGGGGAGTATCTTGACGTAGTTGATATCTTCATAGTCAAATAATCACAGTTTAATGCACATCGGAAGTCTCGAAAGTAAAATATAAATACAAACCGAAACACAAAGTATAATGAAATATTATACAAGCGGTTGTATGTGGATCCACAGGCAGATCTAAAACAGAAAGTAAATATTGTTCAACCGACTTTAAGTACTAAGATCTTGCAAGACTCTTTAACTAATACTCAGGAGTTTCCAGCCCATTTAGTGTAGTACCTGCACTTAATCTTTTTGAAAAATACGTCAGTTTACACTGGTAAATACAATTAACTGACTCTTTTGAAAAGTATTTATAAAATTGGTTTGGATGCACAAGGCATAAAATCTTTTATAACTTGGGACAATTATTTAAAATAATCTTGTATACAGATTTACATGTTTGTCGTACGTTCGACGCCCGGTTAGAAGAGCCGGGACAAGATTAATAGACACACCACAAGTATAGTCCCACAGGAGTTATACTCACATGTAGTTATACCTCTATACATACGCAACTGTCAGGTGTATGCCTACACCCTGTGCTTAAGTCGTGGCCATTTCAAATGAATGAGCCGAGGATATCCAGGACACGGTCATATTAACCCCCAAAGGCTTTGTATCAAATAAAACAGATTAAAACGGGTTATGCAATTTATTAACCACAATCCGATTAAATGATTTCATACCCGACCAAGCGGTATTATTATAATACCGTATCCCAAGCCCGTATAAAGGAAAATAAGTTAAAAGTATTTACCTGAGCTAAATGAAATTTATTCTCAGTCGTATTTTCTTATCAGCAAGTACAGGGAGCTTTTACTGGGCTCCTAATCTGGAATGAAGGTTTTTAATAACCTATTAGATTCCTAACGGGTCTTATTAAGTTATAACTTAGACCGGTTAGTTTTAAAGAAATGTTTACGGTTCAAAACGCAAGATTAAGCGAAGACCGGATTAGAATGTGATTTAGACCCAACAAGTATGAAGACTTGTATAAAATGGGTAAATTAATCACATTCTGGATTTTGAAGTAAAAATGATAAGGTTTGACCCGTTTCGGCTAATTTATGCAAACTAGTTACATAAACCGTACCGAACGCGTATATGCATAGCGGGTAACCCAATGAGTCATGTGCAAGTTCCCTAAGTTATTATGATTAAGTTATGTTGTGATATCAGTAGGATATCTTCCATTATGCCCAAAACGAATTTAAAACCACTTTAAGCCCCTTAAGGGTATTTTGGTCATTTTAAAGTTTATAAAAGAGGTTAAATAGCAAACTGAGGTTCTGGTCTAAAATATTCAGTAAAAATATTTATTTTATCAAGTTACATCAGTAAGATATCATACATATGTGAGGTTTATAATTTATGGCCAAAATATGCACCGTATGGGCGTTTTGGTCATTTCACATATGCTTTTAAGGTCAAATTTGGAAGTCTGAGTTCAAGACTTATACTCACTGTTAAAATATAAAAATTTATTTATAAAATCAGTAGGTAACAAGTCTTAGGCGTTAAATATGGTTTTAAACCATACTATGCGCCTAATTTGCGTAAAAGTCGGTATTTGACGATATTTAAGATGTTTGTAAAATTTTGAAGTTGTGATCAGTTTCTAAAGATTAAAATATTTTATTTAACATATGATATCAGTAGGAAAAGGTTTAGTATTCAAATCATATGTTAAACTCATTTTATTAACAAAAAGGGCATTACCTTCATTTAGCGAATTTATGCTAGAACTCTATCTTATGGTCAATATAAAATTTGACAAAAATTTCCAAAAATCCCTAAATATTATATCTTAACAGTGGGTAGCAAGTTGGATGCCAAAATTTGGGTTTAAATATGATTTATGCTAAAAAGGCAATTTAATTAATAAAAAGCTTTTGTTTTACGATATCTTACATAACTCTTATTTGAGACCAGAAACGGATGTCAAATTTTTAGGACATACTTATAAATTAGTAATGAAGATTTTTGTCCACTCCCATTTCCGAAAATTTTGTTTTTATATCAAAAGGGCATAATGGTCAACTTTTAAGCATTTAACGGAAAGATGCAATGAACTAGGATTTTTATGGAACCATGTTGTATAACCTCCGAGGGTTATAATAGCCTATAATATGGTCCTAAAGGAACCCTAAGGCATAACTAAACTAAGCTAAATTGGGTCAGAACTGAAAGTCAAAGCAAAAGTCTACTTTTGCGACTTTCGGTTGCGAACCGAGCCTAAACTCAGAATTGTCGGGTTGAACATGCCTAAACATGTTCTTATATTATTTACCAAGTTATTTATGTTATAAAATGTATTTTATAGCTTCTACATTATCAGTTATAATTTATTTTGTAAAAACTGACTTGTTTGACTTTTTGTTAAGTAGTTTGACCCGACAATTGATCAAGTAAATGTGATAATTAGGAGGTGCCCTTTTAAGGGTTTAACACCTACATAATTACCAACACATAGCCACTTTCAATTCGAATAATGGATGAACCGTTAGTGATTAATCACAAAGTCAAAGCATCATTACGATATCTTTGACTTTCGGTCATTAAGCTAATAAAACCTTAACTAAGGAAGCTAAGAACACTTACAATGGTCCTTAGCACGAATATTAGACTAGAGAAAGCTTCCTTGAACACCAGGATGCTTCAGAGAGTGAGTTGTGAAGTGAAAAATTCAAGTGTGCATGAGCAATGAACATCAAGGCCCTTTATATAGGAAGTTTGGGTGTCTTAAGATCATTGCAGCTGTTCCTAGGAGGTCACCAGATGTTCACAAGTGTCCCAGGGCAATAAAAACCAGTTGCACAGTCCCTGGTATAAAAAACAAGCATGCAATGGAGGTGGAACAGGCTGCAACATGCAGCTGTGCATTTTTTGTCGCTGGTGACACACTCGCGGCCCGCGTAGACCTTAGAGGAAGTCTACGCGGCCCGCGAGGACCTGTTAATCCAGTAAAAAGTTTGCAACTTTTGCATTTTTAGTCCCTGGTCCATTTTAAGTTTAAATAACTTTCGTTTCTTGCACTTGTGACCCCCATAGTTAACTTTTAAGAGTTTTGGGTCCTAAAACAAACACCGTTAAGCTCCCGGTTAGCTACGAGATCGCCCGAAATGTACTTATGTGCATCGATACTCCACGAAATCATTATCCGATATACATGAGAGTATAATGAAGTATTACAAAGCCTCGGGATCGTTAAAAGGTCACTCAGAGGTAAGAATTAACATGTTGACACGTTTAACCCCTGTGCTTTGTAAACTTTTGATCTTTAAGCACAAACGGCTTTCCACGTTCGATAATTTATTTATGAAAGAATACGAACGTTGTGTGAGGTCATTCAGAGGCTCAAGTTTGGCATGTTGAGACTTTGGATCCTTCTACACACACACTTTCTTTGTTTGTCAACTTTAGTCCCTCGAATTCAAATCATTACACGTTTAAAGTTCATGACACGTGTCTTTATTATATTGGACATGATTTTGCGAGGTGTTACATCCTCACCCCCTTAAAAGAAATCTCGACCTCGAGATCTACAGAAATAAATGAGGGTATTTCTGCTTCATTGTGGACTCAACCTCCCACGTGTATTCTGGGCCTCTACGGGCATCCCATTTTACCTTTACGATCGACACATTCTTTCTTCAAAGCTTCTTAACCTGTCGATCTTCGATTGTAAGGACCTGCAAAATTTTCCCACAACACTCCGTAAGTGAAAAACCCGGACCCCTGAAACCCTAATTTTTATAAAAAATAAGAAAACCAAGTTTTATCACTTGGTCGCGGGCCGCGTAAGACTTAAGGATAGTCTACGCGGGGCGCGACAGCCAGGCTAATCTCCGGATAACGATCCAGGCCACGTGTCAGACACGTGGCAGACCTATACCGTGACACGGCAGCCCTAGCCGTAGCTAGGGTGGCCCTCGCGGGCCGCGTAGGACGCCCTTTGAGTTTACGCGAGCCGCGACAGACTCCAAAATCAGTTATAAATAGTACGTTGCATGGCATTTCATCTGTGCTCGAAAATTTACTCAAAAAGACGTCCTAAACTGTTTAAATTCGTGGGTTTAAGTGTTGAGACGCTGCTATGATCACAGGGTAATAACTCGATCACTGCTACGATACAATGTCCGATCGATTGAAACCGATCCGGTGGATATTTAAGTGTTGCCCAAATCCGGGCTATACTTTGTCATTCGTCATGAGGGTTTTAATTTCGTGAGTTTATCGTAAATGTTGTATTAAGTTACTAACCTAGTCTCGTTGCATTGTTCAACTAGGTTACCAGGCTTAATCAGTAGGCAAAACTCTGTCCAATTAAACTTGCAATGTGAGTCATTCTCTTTTTATCAACTTGCTTTACAAAAACCCTAAATGTTTTCCGGTTATATTTTACAGGGATTAAGTCTTTGTTATCTTAAATTACTGGCAGTAAGTGGGGTATTGTGCACAATTACTACTGTTTTATCACTTTTAGGTGAAAGGACCTAAATAGTGATACTCGTCACTATTGAGTGAAAGGACCCAATAGTGGTATGACCACAGTCATAGATCCGGTCGAGTGACAACTGAACCAGCTAATTATAAGATAGGGGCAATTGTAATCGCTCTTAATACTGTAATCTATAACAATGTGTCGTTTTATGTAAATTGAATGACTCTCCAGTATTTCCCCGCTGATAAAATCTTTTTAAACATGTTTCAGGTGATTTACTGTGAACCAGGAAAAGTGTCGCGTAGCACGACAGCTTGAAGATAGTGGCTCAGTAAATAAATAAACATATTTTTGTAACCAGAGAATTTCCCAGTAAAATTCCTTTATTGTAAATTACGGGGTTTGTCCCAAAATTTGAAATAAAATAAAGGGGTCTTTTCAGTTTTAAAAGATCCTGTTAAAATTTATGCTGCCAAAATTAAATACCACGGGTTTTCTGTCCCGCGGCAATCGAACCTGGAAACTGGGTCGGGGGCCGTGACAGAAAAAGGTGGTATCAGAGCCACTGATTTAAGCCAATTAAGTATTTAGAAATACTTAATTTTCCAGATTGTCATTCTGTGATTCTGTGAAAATTTAATTTAACAAATAAAATTTTAACTCGAATTTTGGTGTGTTTCTTCATGTGTGCTAATAGCATGAATGAACTATCGGAGGTACTCTGAAACTTTACAATCCATACCACCGATATGGATACAAGAGGAATCCAGTCAGGTTATCAGGCGGATACCGAGGAGCCATTAGTGTTTCAGGCCCAGTCCCAGGAAAAACCCAAGCCTAAAAAGAGGATAAGAATCCTGGACTGGAAGCGAGGACGAAGGAAGAAGCCAGCAACCCAAAAGGTGAAAAAGACAGAGGATCCAAAAGATAAGGGAAAAGGAAAGGAAGTAGGGGAGAGTTCCGGTCAAGCGCAGGAGATGCCACCTTAGGAAGAACTTGATAGGAAACTGGCAAATTGTGATCTTATCGGGCCTACAGACGAGACTCTTTTCAATTTCCCAGCCCAATCTGAACTTCCAATTAATTTGGAACCTGCTATTCCGGACCCTATTGTCAATCCCCAACCTTTTACAGGGCAGTTGGAAGAATGGTGGACGAGTGACTGGCATTTTCAGAATTTCATGAATAACCCCAATGTTTATTTTCCCCAGTTTGATCCTGAACCTGCACCATTTCCACCCATGAATCCGGAGAACGTTTCCGAATTACGCCGCTATGGCGAGGAGCTGGTGGATGCGGGAAACCGGATTCGTGATGTGGGGGAAAAGATCTCATGGAAATACGACGAGAGGGAGCGTCGTTTCTAGAAGGCCAGCTAACTGTGGTTGTGTGGTTGTTTAATAATAATATAATATAAGATACTAGTGTATAATAATCCTAAAATAAAACATCTGTAAATACCTGGTGTCTACGGATGCAGAATATTATATAAAAATATGGATGTCGCAAGGTCGGCAAATTTTGGCTATATGTGTTAACTTAACTATGTTGTGATTACCTTGCTGTGTTTAATTATTATAAATTTTGTGCCAATAATTTATATGTATTGTTAATTATCAGATCGAAAACGCAGTAAATGAACCAGTCAATGAAGTTAACCAATCCGAACAAAATAATGAAGACCACTTTCTCAACAGACAAGATATCGAAAATATAGTTGCCCAGGGTATAGCCAATGCTATCCCGGCAATCGTCGCTGCTGTTAAGAACCACGTTGAACCTTCACAAGCCAACCAAAGCAAACGCACTCGCGACGATAATTTTAGTCACATGTAAATGGAGGTGGCAATAATGACAATAATATGGTCCAGGCCCCATTTCTTAAGAAAATGAAAGTTGCAACACCTGGTTGCACTTATAAAGAATTTCTTACCTATAAGCCAGTCGACTTTGCAGGCAACGAAGGGGCAACTGCCGCACTGCGTTGGTTAGAGAAGACCGAAGCAGTAATTAAAATAAGCAAGTGTGTGGAGAAGGACAAGGTAATGCATGCATCCCACCTTTTTAAAGAAGAGGCGTTGGAATGGTGGAACACGGTATTGCAAGCCAAGGAAAGTGACGTGGCTTATGCCATGACTTGGGAAGAATTTAAGAGATTGGTGGAAAGAAAATTCTGTCCCGACTATGAAAAGGAACAAATGATGAATAAGTTCCTGAACCACCGGATGGTGGACATTGACTGTCGAGGGTATACTTCGAAGTTTTTCGAATATGCTAGAATTGTACCAACTTTGGCCTCGCCAGAACCGGTACTAATTTCTTGTTATATTTGGGGATTAATTAGCGAGATTCATGATATCATCAAAGCTGCGAGACCCCGCACGATTGACGATGCGGTTGAATTGGCCAACACCTTAACCGACGGGCTGGTACGCACTAGAGAAGAGAACAGGAAAAAGGAATTGGCCCAAAAGATCACCCAAGGGTTTCGTGGGGGTAATAATGCCAGTAACTTCAAGAAAAAGGGAACCGGGCAATCCTCCACTGCTCCATTTTGCAGTACCTATAAAAGGAAGCATTTTGGAAAATGCAAGGGGTAATGTAATTTCTACAAAATCCCGAGGCACCAAGAAGAGAATTGCAGAAAGAAACCCATGATCTGCTACAATTGTGGAGAAACTAGGCATTTTAGACCAGAATGCCCTAAGTTGGTTAAGCCAGCTGACATCAAGGCCAAACCTGCTGAAGGAACCAACAAGAAAAATGCCAGAGCCTTTCAGCTGACTACACAAGAAGCAGATCTGATTCCGGATGTGATAGCTGGTACGTTTCTTGTACATGGCGTTTACGCAAAAGTATTATTCGACTCTGGTGCAAACCAAAGCTTTATTAATACTTCATTTTGTCAAGCTCTTAAGCAACCTTTAACCAAACTTAGGCAAATTTATACGGTAGAAACGGCAGATGGAAACTCTGTTAATATAGATAAGGTTCTGCAAGAAGGGAAAATAGAACTCTCAGGCCATACCTTTTCTGCAAACCTGCTACCTATGAATTTAGCTGGATTCGATGTCGTATTAGGAATGGATTGGTTAGTAGCCAACCATGCTCGAATCCTTTGTGATAAAAATTCTATAGAAATTCATACACCCGCAGGAGAGGTAATTGCGATTACAGGAGATAAGCCGCGTAAACCAATGAAGTTCATTTCAGTAATAAAAGTTGATAGTTATGAACGGAAACAAGGAATCGTGTATATGATTTCGGTAATCATTAACACTAAAGGTAAGGAACTTAAGGAAATTCCAGTAGTGTCAGAATACCCTGAGGTCTTTCCAGAAGAGCTACCAGGATTACCACCCGATAGGGAGGTAGAATTTAGGATTCATCTAATTCCTGGAACTACACCAATAGCTAAGGCACCTTATCGATTAGCACCCACAGAAATGTTAGAACTGAAAAAGCAGTTAGATGAATTGTTAAGCAAAGGATTTATACAACCTAGTTCATCCCCTTGGGGAGCACCAGTGTTGTTCGTGAAAAAGAAGGATGGTTCAATGCGAATGTGTATCGATTATAGGGAATTGAATAAGGTTACAATTAAGAATCGATACCCATTACCTAGGATTGATGATCTTTTTGATCAACTTCAAGGAGCTAGATATTTTTCCAAAATAGACTTGCACTCCGGATATCATCAGCTGAAGGTACAAGAAGAAGACATACCTAAAACTGCTTTCAGGACTAGGTATGGTCACTACAACTTTACAGTCATGCCATTTGGATTAACGAATGCTCCTGCAGCATTTATGGACATGATGAATAGGATCTGTAAACCGTATTTGGATAAATTCATAATTGTCTTCATCGATGATATACTTATTTATTCCAAAAGTCAGGACGAACATTGTGAACACCTGCGTGTACTCTTAGCTCTGTTAAGAAAGGAAAAGCTTTACGCCAAATTTTCAAAGTGTGAATTTTGGCTACAGGAGGTGCAATTTTTAGGTCACATGGTGAATCACGAAGGTATTCACGTAGATCCTTCCAAGATAGAAGCGATCATGAATTGGAAGGTCCCAGAATCAGCTACTGAAGTTAGAAGTTTTCTAGGATTAGCTGGATATTATAGGCGTTTTATTAAAGACTTTGTAGGATCGAGAAACGACCAATACGAGTCGATCAGAAGAATTCTCGATCTAATCAAAGGCGGAATTCAGAGATTAGATCTTCGTTTAGCTTGATATTCACTAATAAATGTCTCTTGTCTTGATTAGAACACGTTTACAGACTTGGAGACACTTCGGCAGCACCTCGGCACCGGAATCCAAAAGTTACAAATGAATGACCAAGAGCTAGTATTTATAGGCAAGCCAGTCCACATGAAGTGGCTTTCACCAGTTCATATGAACTGGACACTCCACTTCACATGAACTGGACACTCAATTTGTACTTTTTCGTATACTGAGCTCTGATCTTTCTAAAATAAATACATGACTCTATACAAGACGAAGTCAACAGACATATGCACCAATAGACTCCCCCTTGGATGCTGACGAGTCTTCAGTACGTCAAAACTTCAGTCTTGATCAGTCTTCACGCTTTTTTTTTCAAAGTAATTGACGCTGAAGCATCCTTCAACCTCTCTCTTTTTCTACAATCACCATTATCAGCTATTCTCCAAAATCTGAGTCTGGTTCTTTCACTCTTCAAACTCCCCTTTGCTAACAGACTCCCCCTTAAGTTGTTCCGGGATCGTAATCTGATATAGCACTTTCACAGGTTTTGGATCGGAAACCTAGCTTTAACTCTGCATAGGCTTCGTCATGGGGATCTTCACAGGTTCTACAACTTTCACAGGTTCAAGAACATTTCCTGGCTTTCCATAGCAACAGAATCAAAAAACTTGCCAACCTGTCAAACTATCTCAACATACACTCTTCCAACCCAACGTTGTTCATTATGTTTAGCACTTGGAATTTTGAAAATCAGCTTTTCAATATCAGTTGTCGAAAATAAGATGAAATAAAATCTTTTTGTATTTTCAAAATTTTATGCTAAAATACATTCTTTTTGGGTTTTTCTAAAATTTTTAGTGTGTTAACATGCAATAAGAAAATATTTACAGACAATATTTTTGTGAGTTTGCATTAGAGGATCATATCAGTTCATTGAGACAAATCAGCTGCACTGTTGATCTAAACATTACCACTTAAAGCTTTTAAACAATTCACCCTAGATCATCAATATTGTGATCCACTTAAACTCTTCTAAGATGTTTGTAATGCTTACTGATACGATTAAGGTATATTTAGATAGCACTAAAGTCTTATGCGCCCCACGATCTTAGCATATCCCCTCATCATGCAATACACTGACTTACGTAATGCCATTAAACTTTTATCAACTGTGATTTGTGTAAAAACAACGCAGAATGTTTAAACATTAACAATCAGGTCGATACTTTCGTATACGCAGAGAAAGTCCAATGTTTAAACAAAATAAGAAATAAAAAAAACAATTTGAAGATGTTTAGGCTTTAACCACCAGGTCGATACTCCCGTATACGCAGAGGTGATCCGAAGCTTAAACGAAACACCAAAGAAAATAAAGCAGAACGTTTAGGCAATAACATCCAGTTCGATACTCGCGTATACACACAGGATGTCCAATGCTTAAACAAAAATAAAGAAATAAAACAAGTTTAAGTCTTTGCAAAATGAAAACACAAAATCACAGAGACTTTTCAGCAAAATTGTGAAAGCTCACAAATTTAACCGGTTTTATGTCTTTCGAAAATCAGCAATTACCAAGCAGGCACACAGTCAAGAAGGACAAAACTAAGTACTATGCGTTCGACCATGTTTCCCACCAGACTTAGGCCTTTTGCTTTATGTTTGTATCATTTTCGCAAAACTACTAGTCTTAGCTGAGCCTATCGACACATCCCTAGTGAGACTGTTTAAAACTTTATAAAACTTTACATTTCTCTAGCGTGCACTGATAGTCCACTGATGTACTATCATTTCCTCTTTTTCACAACACAACTCATTTTGAATTTTTCAATGTTTTTGGCCTTTTAGATTTTATCATGTTTTTGAAAACTGAATTTTCTCCTTTTTGATCAACTGTTGGCTCTTCTGACTTTGACGAGTCAGATTTATCGCCAAAACGTGACTCCTTTGCTTCCGAAGAAACAAATTCATCGCCATCCATTATTGGAATCCAATCCACACAGGATTTAGGTTTTCCAAATTCATCAACCTATGACATGAACGACCTTTCACAGTTTCTTTTATACTCAAAAACTTTGATAAAGATTTTATCTGAAAAATTAACTTTCTATGATTTTTTATCAGTTTGATTAGTCAATTTTTCTTTCTTTATCCTCTCTTTTATCCTCAGATTTGTATCTGATGAATTCGTTTTGCTTGACTGACCATTTTTTGTTGAGCAAATCGATTCATCAGAACTTTTATCTGAATCAACAGTTGTACCCGAGGACAATATCTTTTCAAGATACTCCATCGCTTTCTTTCTTTTCTTTCTCAGTCTATCTTTCTGCCCTTGTGATAATTTCACTTTCTGTTCTTTGGGCCTTTCTTCAATTTTGACCGAGTTCTTCACAATTTTATGAGATTCAGCCCTTGATCTTCCCTTTGATCCCCTTGGGCAATCTCTGGCAATATGACCTCTGATTTGACATTCAAAACATCTCCTCGTCTCAAAACTCTGAATCTGGCAGTTAACAGCAATGTGTCCTTGAAAACCACATTGGTAACACACCCTGTTATCGTACCATCCTCCACTTTCAAACCAAACACTTAGATCATAACATTGTTTGGCCTTGTGATAACCTTGACTTCTCCTGTAAGCTTGATTTGATGTTTGAGCACTTTGGTCGAACCTGCACCACTTATTACCAACTTTTTGTGAGTTTTGATTTTCAAATTTTTGTGGTTTTTTAAAACGATTGAATGATTGAACTGATGATCTTTTATTGTTGCTTTGAAAATTTTTCGAATTTTGGTTTTGTTTTTGTTCTTCATTCTTCTTAAAAGGTTTTTGCGTTGAGCATTCACCTCTTTCAGTAGATTGTAAAACAGTTTCTTGAAATTTTTCTTTTAATTTCAAAAATATTTTCTTTTTATCATCTTCATCATCAGATTTATCATCACAATCTTCAATTATGACATTGTCATAATTTGTGACATTGTCACTTATTGGAATTTCCTTTTTATTTTCATTGACCGGTTTTGGACAAATATGATCTTGCATTAACGACGAGGTCACAAAACCGTTCAACTTCTTTTCTAGATCACTAATTTTATTTTTAGCACATTCAACTTCTTTTTCAAGTTGAATAATTTTTCAAGATGAGAATTTATTGCTATTTGTTTTCAATATTATTTTTATTAAAAATAGATTTTTCATTTTCTAAAACTTTTATTTTATTTTGGAAATCTTTTTCGTTTTCTTTTAAAATTTTGTTTTCTAATGTCAAACTCTCCACATCTTTTAAGAGTTTGACATTATCTGATCTGGATTTATCACAAATTAAGCACATCCCAGGCATCTTTACAGCGACTTCTTCTTTCTCAATCTTGACAGCTGGAATTTGATCAACTTGCTTTTTCACATCAGGTTTGATTTGACCTTCAACTGTTTCTGCTTTCTCTTCTTTCTCAGTCTTGACATCTGGAATTTGTTCAACCTGCTTTTTCACACTAGGTTTGATTTGTCCTTCAGCTGTTGCTGTTTTTTCTTCTTTCTCAGCTTTGACCTCTTCTTTAACAGTTGCTGCCTTTTGATTCTTCCTTTTTGCAGCTTGTTTTTCTTTTATGTTTTCAATTTTACCTGCATAAAATAACTTCCCATTATGATTTTCAGGTGAAAGTTGTTTTATACAATATTCAAGTCTCCGAATTTCTTCACTATCATCATCACTCTCTTCATCTGATGAGTGATCAAAGATTGGTGCCTTTTCTGCATCCTTTTTTGTTGACACTGATTCTTCATCGTTCTTTATTGGACTATATTGCTGAGATTCATAATACAAATACGCAAAAATTTCTTCATAATCCATGTTTCGGTGTCAAAGATTCACAAAATAGACTTTTCAAACGAACTAGGATCACTTTTAAACGAACTGACAAATCACCCTTCTTGTACGAACTGAATGTTGTTTTTCAAACGACCTGCCACTTGATTGTAAGCACTATACGAAAAAAACGATCTGATCACCTTCAAGGATAAACTTTTATTTACAAGTTATTCTCACATGCCAACACTTTTGCAAATGGCCGACAACAACAGTTTAACATATGATTCTATTGGGCCGCAATAAAAACCAATTACATGGGCTGATATAGTCTTCACATGGGCTTTCAAGTAATGGCCGACAATCCTTTACTATCAATTTAATTTGATTTAGCCGATGACTATAGTGGATCTGACAATTCAGCTTTAGTTAAAGTGTAAATGGGCCACTGATATGGATTCAATCAAAGCACATGACAAATTTGATTTTAACCCTGTTTCGATGGACTTTTGACAAAAACTAGGACACTTAATATACTATTGCTTTATCTTTTGAAAATGGCCGACAATTTCAAAAGATTCATTGAACCCGATATGAATTCAGGAGATCACGTGCTCACCATCAAACCGCGCGATCTGATTAATATCTCAAACGACCTGGTAGCTTATACCCAATTCACACGACCTGGATATTAATTCAAACGACCTGGAACACTATCAATTACTTCGTACGACCTGGGAGGTTCACTCCATGCGAACTGGTGATATGACGAACTTTCGGGATGAATTTTGTCAAATTGATCAAGTTTTAAGCTGATTTTAGATCTGATTCTTTCAAGAATTGATTAAAATACAGTTTCGCGTGTTATGTGTGAAAATTAGTCCATTTTATTCGTGAAAACCTTCTGATTTTGATGTAAAAGTGTAAAAGTAAGAAGAAATGAGTAGAAATCAGAAGTTTTTGATGAAATCGAGCTGAAATTGGTAAGAACTCCTCCTCCTGAGCTCTGATACCACTTGTAGGATCGAGAAATGACCAATACGAGTCGATCAGAAGAGTTCTCGATCTAATCAAAGGCGGAATTCAGAGATTATATCTTCGTTTAGCTTGATATTCACTAATAAATGTCTCTTGTATTGATTAGAACACGTTTACAGACTTGGAGACACTTCGGCAGCACCTCGGCACCGGAATCCAAAAGTTACAAATGAATGACCAAGAGCTAGTATTTATAGGCAAGCCAGTCCACATGAAGTGGCTTTCACCAGTACATATGAACTGGACACTCCACTTCACATGAACTGGACACTCCACTTCACATGAACTGGACACTCGATTTGTACTTTTTTGTATACTGAGCTCTGATCTTTCTAAACTAAATACATGACTCGATACAAGACGAAGTCAACAGACATATGCACCAACAGACTTTTCTAAAATAGTTGTTCCACTAACTAAGCTAACCTATAAAACTGTTAAGTTTGAATGGGGACCCAAGCAAGAAGAGGCCTTTAAGATTTTAAAGCAAAAATTAACAAATGCCCTAATTCTAGCCTTACCAGAAGGGACATGAGATTTTGAAGTTTACTGTTATGCTTCTAAGCTAGGATTAGGATGTGTGCTAATGCAACGCAAAAAGGTAATTGCGTATGCATCAAGACAATTGAAAAGGCACGAGGAAAATTATACGACTCATGACTTAGAATTAGGAGCAATAATTTTTGCCCTTAAGATTTGGAGGCATTATCTGTACGGAAGTAAGTTTACAGTCTATACAGATCATAAGAGTTTAAGGTACATATTTGGGCAAAAAGAATTAAACATGAGGCAAAGAAGATGGATGGAATTTCTAAGTGACTACGACTGTGATATTCAGTATCACGAAGGAAAGGCAAATGTAGTAGCAGATGCCTTAAGTCGTAAGTATCATGAAAAGCAACGACGAGTTCGTGCTCTTAGATTAAATCTACAGTTAGATTTAATGGAACAACTGAAGAACGTTCAGGAAACAACAAACAAGGATGATACTGAAGGAATGAAAGGACGGATAAAAGAATTGGAGCAACGGACTGATGAGATTTGGAGATTCCATAAGGACAGGATTTGGGTACCTAAGCAAGGAGATTTAAGAAATAAGATTTTAGAGGAAGCCCATAAATCTAGGTATGCAAAGCACCCTGGTAATAATAAGATGTACCAAGATTTAAGAAATAACTTCTGGTAGATATGAATGAAAAAGGACATAGCTAAGTATGTTTCTAAGTGTCTAACTTGTTCACAAGTTAAGGCAGAACACCAGAAACCTTCAGGGTTACTCCAACAGTTAGAATTGCCAGTATGGAAATGGGAACTAATAACAATGGACTTTGTTACTAAGTTTCCCAAAACCAGGAAAGGTAACGATGCAATCTGGGTGATTGTAGATCGATTAACCAAATCAGCTCATTTCCTGCCAATGAAAGAAACCTTTAGCATGGAAAGATTGGCTAAGTTATACGTAGATGAGGTAGTATCACTACACGGAGTCCCACTCTCCATTGTGTCAGATAGGGATAGTCATTTCACTTCGCGTTTCTGGATGAGCTTCCAAGAAGCAATGTGAACTCGATTAAATTTAAGTACTGCATACCACCCCCAAACAGATGGACTGAGTGAAAGGACGATCCAAACCCTGGAAGATATGCTCATGGCATGTGTAATAGATTTTGGTGGAAACTGGGATGACCACCTACCCTTAATCGAATTCTCCAATAACAATAGTTATCATGCAAGCATCGAGGCTGCCCCGTTTGAAGCACTGTATGGACGAAAGTGCCGAACTCCAGTATGTTGGCCAGAAATAGGAGAAAGCCAATTATAAGGTCCCGAAATTGTACAGGAAAACACCAAAAAGATAACTCAAATCAAGGAAAGACTGAAAACGGCTCGAGATCGCCAGAAAAGTTATGCAGACAAGTGACGCAAGCCGTTAGAATTTCAAGTGGGAGACAAGGTACTTTTGAAAGTTTCTCCTTGGAAAGGAGTAGTTCGATTCGGTAAGAAGGGAAAACTAAGTCCAAGGTACATAGGACCATTCGCAGTTACCCAACGGATAGGACCAGTTGCCTATCGCTTACAACTACCAGAAGAGTTAGCCGGGGTACATGACGTATTTCATGTATCTAACCTCAAGAAGTGTTTGTCTGATGAATCCCTAGAAGTACCTCTTCAAGACATAGAGGTAAATGAAAAGTTGAAATTTGTGGAGAAACCTCTTCAAATAGAAGACAGAAAGGTTAAGTTCCTCAAGCACAAATGATTGGTGCTAGTTAAAGTAAAGTGGGATTCGAAAAGAGGACCTGAATATACATGGGAGTTGGAATCGGAAATGAAGCGAAAGTATCCTCACTTATTTCAGTAAATATCGAGGACGAGATTTTAAATAAGGTGGGGAGGATGTAAGGACCTGCAAAATTGTCCCACAACACTCCGTAAGTGAAAAACCCGGACCCCTGAAACCCTAATTTTTATGAAAAATCAAGAAAACCAAGTTTTATCACTTGGTCGCGGGCCGCGTAAGACTTAAGGATCGTCTACGCGGGGCGTGACAGCCAAGCTAATCTCCGGATAACGATCCAGGCCACGTGGCAGACCTATACCGTGACACGGCATCCCTAGCCGTAGCTAAGGTGGCCCACGCAGGCCGCGTAGGACGCCCTTTGAGTTTACGCGGGCCGCGACAGACTCCAAAATCAGCTATAAATAGTACGTTGCATGGCATTTCGTCTGTGCTCGAAAATTTACTCAAAAAGACTTCCTAAACTGTTTAAATTCGTGGGTTTAAGTGTCGGGACGCTGCTACGATACAATGTCCGGTTGATTGAAACCGATCCGATGGATGTTTAAGTGTTGCCCAAATCCGGGCTATACTTTGTCATTTGTCGTGAGGGTTTTGATTTCGTGAGTTTATCGTAAATGTTGTATTAAGTTACTAACCTAGTCTCGTTGCATTGTTCAACTAGGTTACCAGGCTTAATCATTAGGCAAAACTCTGTCCAATTAAACTTGCAATGTGAGTCATTCTCTTTTTATCAACTTGCTTTACAAAAACCCTAAATGTTTTCCAGTTATATTTTACAGGGATTAAGTCTTTGTTTTCTTAAATTACTGGCAGTAAGTGGGGTATTGTGCACAATTACTACTGTTTTATCACTTTTAGGTGAAATGACCTAAATAGTGATACTCGTCACTATTGAGTGAAAGGACCCAATAGTGGTATGACCACAGTCATAGATCCGGTCGAGTGACAACTGAACCAGCTAATTATAAGATAGGGGCAATTGTAATCGCTCTTAATACTGTAATCTATAACAATGTGTCGTTTTATGTAAATTGAATGACTCGCCAGTATTTCCCTGCTGATAAAATCTTTTTAAACATGTTTCAGGTGATTTACAGTGAACCAGGAAAAGTGTCGCGTAGCACGACAGCTTGAAGATAGTGGCTCAGTAAATAAATAAACATGTTTTTGTAACCAGAGAATTTCCTAGTAAAATTCCTTTATTGTAAATTACGGGATTTGTCCCAAAATTTTAAATAAAATAAAGGGGTGTTTTCAGTTTTAAAAGATCCTGTTGAAATTTCCGCTGGCAAAATTAAATACCACGGGTTTTCTGTCCTGCGGCAATCGAACCAGGAAACTAGGTCGGGGGCCGTGACATCGATCGACAAAGGTTTTTCAACGAATTTCAAGCTCTCGTCTATCTGCACATCCTTATAAGACTTTGCTAGCGATTCATCGACTAGACATTTCTTTAAATTGCAAATGTGGAATACATTGTGTATCCCACTAAGTTCTTCAGGTACATTTAGCTTGTAAGCTAAAGTTCTGACACATTCGATGATCTCGAATGGTCCTATGTACCTTGGCCTCAGCTTGCCCTTTTTGCCAAAACGCATCACCCCTTTCCAGGGTGACACCTTGAGTAGCACTTTATCACCAACTTTGAACTTTAGAGGTTTTCGCCTTTTATCCGCGTAGTTTTTCTGCCAATCCCTGGCAGCTTTCAGACGATCACGGATCTAAATAATCTTGTCCGTCGTCTCCAGGACTATATTAGGTCCTGATAGTTGGGTTTCTCCAACTTCCGCCCAACAAACTTGTAAGGACTTGTAAAAATGTCCCATAACACTCCGTAAGTGGAAACCCGGACCACTAAAACCCTAATCCTTGTGAAAAATCAAGAAATTCAATTTTATGGATCGCTCGCGGGCAGCGTAAGAGTTAACCGAAGCTTACGCGGGGCGCGACAGCTCAAGGGTAACCGGATAAGGATGAGGGACACGCGTCGTTACAAGTGTCAACCTAGACTCCCTCGTGGGCCGCGTAGAAGAAGCTTATGTGCTTCACGGGCCGCGACGCGCCCCATTTCCAGCCCTATAAATAAGGAGTTCGAGTTTCATTCAAATCGTTCAATTCTTTTCTTTCTCTTGTTCTCTTGTTCTGTCATTCCAATGTCAGAACTTCTAAATCCCGAAACTCTGCCCGTATTAGGGTAATAACTCTAATCACTGGTACGATACTTTATCCGATCGATTAAAACCGATCCAATGGATGTTTAAGTGCTGCCAATATCTGGCTATACTTTGTCATTCGTTGTGAGGGTTTCGATCTCGTGATTATCGTTAAAGTTGAATTAAGTTAATACACTAATACGAGCTCCATTGTATCTAGAAATTAGAATTCGTAACTAGGAAGCTGTTAAACTAGAATACTTAGCGATTAAGTAAACATAGTAGTTAAAATAACTTAACAGTTAAGTAAACTTAGTAGTTAAGAAACCTTAATAATTAAGAAAACTTAATGGTTAAGTAAACTTAGTAATTAAGTAAACTTAATAGCTAAGGAAACTTAACTGGAAAGGAAACTTAGCAGTTAAGCAAGCTAAGTAAGTTAATTAATCAGCTAATAACGTTATTTAATTAATCGGCTAAGTAAATTACTTAATTAAACCGTCAAGGAAAATTAATCAGTTAAGTAAGATTAATTAATCAGTTAAGTAAGATTTGTTAATCAGTTAAGTAAGATTAATCAAGTTAAGTATGATTAATTAATCAGTTAAGCAAGATTAATTAAGCTAAGCAAGATTAATTAAGCTAAGTAAGATTAATTAAGCACCTAAATAGATATACATGAAAATAAATATATATGAGAGAGATATATATGAGGAAGGTGCAAGGAAGGTGTAAGGAGATATATATGTAGGTAGGAAGCTTCCTAGAAAATGTATAGGTAACTTCCTAGAAAAGCTATATGAAATTTGCTAGAAAATACAAAGGAAACTTCCTAGAAATTTCATATTTCCTACCTATAAATAAGAAGCTTAGGATTCATTTTTCTTTGCTCATTCCTTCTATTCTTCTCTCTATACGTTGGTGTTCTAACCAATAATCACCGATGCGATATTCTGTCCGATCGATTCAGGAACCAACTAACGAATGCCAAAGTGCTGTCTAAATAAGACTATACTTTGTGAATTTCGTTCTGAAACGAATGTCAAAGTGCTGTCTAAATAAGACTATACTTTGTGAATTTCGTTCTGAAATGAATGCCAAAGTGCTGTCTAAATAAGACTATACTTTGTGAATTTCGTTAAGGTTCTGATATCGTGACCATCGTTAGGTTTGATTGGGTTTAACACTAATATGTATTCCACCCTGTTAAACTAAATGTTTAACTACCAGAAAACTCTGCACCTTACACTTACAATCAAACAAGATAACTAATCATCAGAAGATTCAGAACTATAAAGTAGATGCTTAGTTATCAGAAGGCATAGAATCAGGAGGCTTGTTTAATCAAAGACTATATGCTAACAAGGTGAGTCATTCTCTTTTTATCAACAATGTTTTACAATACCCAAATTATTTTCAAAAAGTTATAATTACAGGGATTAAGTCTTGGTTGTCTTGAATCACTGGCAAGTGGGGTATTGTGCACATTACTAATCTCTCACGGTTACGTTTAACAACCTAACAGTGATAATCATCACTACTTGGGTGAAAGGACCCAATAGTGGTATGACCATCGTCACCAGGGTGTGACACGGCGCCAGATAAAAATAAGATAGTAGCCATTGTAATCGCTCTTATGCTGTAATCTATAACAAAGTGTCATTTTGTACAAAAATGAATGAACTCACCAGTATTTCCTGCTGACCAAACCTTTTTAAAATGCGTTTCAGGTAATGATAGTAGATTGGAATAAGAGTGATGATACGGCACCGAAAGGCTTAAAGAAGTGGCTTATTTTATCAATTGAATTAAATTAAGAAAACATGGTTTCATATATTCGGGTTTATCCCTTATTAAAGCTACCTTTGTAAAACATGGGTTTTATCCCATCTATTTAATACATAAAATCCGGTGTTTCTAAACTCTGGTATTTTTCCTAACTTACGGTCCTGATGAACATTTCCGCTGCAATGTTTTTTTTTAAATAATAACCGGTACCACTTGACTGCTCGCGGCTCCCGTCTTGGGTATGGTCGGGAGCCATGACAGAAGGTGGTATCAGAGCCACTGAGTTAAGCCAATAGGTGTTGTGATAATAATACCTAAGCTTAACCAAAAGAGTTAGGAAATTGCTATTAACTGATAGCACACTTGATAATATTTAGACTTGAACCTAAGAAAAATTGCCTTAGTATAAGCTTCGAGATAAGCTAAGTACTTGGTGTTGGTATGCCGTGAGGATGATAATTAGAACATTGCAAGTATGGTAAATAAGCAATAACACTTGGCCACTATTATTTCTTATTTATTGGTACTACTTGGTTCTGGAATATGATCCGTCATGGGAATACTAATTTCCTTTTTCCTTGATGAAAGCACTAATAAAAGGTTCATTTCTAAAATCATGATTTAAGAAAGATCTATTTAAATTCAAATTATCTCTCTGGCAAGACTGGGTATGGTGTAGCAGACTCTCCAGCTTGTCCGGGTAAGATGAGGTTACCACTCCGACGAGAACCGGGTAAGATGGGGTATATGATATGTCAAACAAGTGAAAAAAAAATTCCCTAAATAGTATCATGACCTGATGTCAGACTTATTTTTTTTAAACATGAACCTTTTAAATACATTTACCTTATGAAGGGTATGTATATTACAGTATGTGAAATATATAATTATATAGATATGTATATCTATAAGGAAATCCAAAAACCATAAGGATTGACAAATTAGGATAAAGCATGAGCATGTGTGTCAATGATAATTCTAGATTTCTTTATTAGGAATCTCTTGTATACATCTATAATTCCGATACCGAACATTATTTCGTTTGGGCATCTGTCTCGTAACTCGTGCGACAAGATGAACGACGGGAACCCTTTAAGTTGGGACGTCATCGAAAGTATAAAAAAAAATTTCCCTTTGCGCTACCTTAGATTCTTAACGCATTAGGAAATCTGTAACTAAAAGTTGTGCTAGGCACAAAACGTCTCAAAACCTACGTTAATAAGGGTACCTCTACTTTCTTAAAGAAGTATTGCAACCACTACTAGATGCACTTACAAGGACCCTCTTCACCTATAAATTACCAGTAATAAAGAAACTGTTATGACAATACATGGGCTGCAAAGGACTAAAGTTGTCCAAACCATTAGTATATATGTTAAGAAGAAGGAAGTAATGTATGCTTCAAAATTTAGACATTAAGATAGGGAGACCCGATCTTCAAAACACATGATCACGACGTATGCCATGAAATGGAAAGAACTGACAGGAAGGAAATCATGTCTGCTTCATAAAAAAGAATAAAATGGCAGCATTGATTCCTGAAGTGATTGCTAAATTAGGTTGAGGTTTGCAAGCCAACAGGAAAGGTGACCACCAAAAACACAAGATAGACCAGCCGACAAAGTTCGTCTCTCTGATGAAAGCTGTGAGTTATGCACGGAAATAAGACATAGCGTATATGGTCTCGGAGTTCATCAACGCTAGAGGCATGGAACTGAAAGAAATTCCGACCGACATTTTCCCAGAGGATCTACTTGGACTATCACTCGATCGTGAGTAGAAACTCAAAATTCATCTGAGACTAGGAACAACACCGATTACAAGTTAAGACTAATGTTATAGTTGATGCTTTAAGCCATAAGTTTCATAAGAAGTCAAACCAAGTACGTGCTCTTAGATTAAAATTACGGATAGATTTAGTAAAACAATTGAAGAGTGCCCAAGAAACAGCAATCAAGGATGATGCTGAAGGATTATAAAGGAATAATGAAGGAATTAGAAAAAAAATGAACTAATGGAATTTGGAGATTCCATAAGAAAAGAATTTGGGTACTAATCAAGGAAACCTATGAGAAAGAATTCTCGAATGAGCTCATAGAACTAAGTAATTGTTGCATCGTGTAAGTGATATGAGGTATCAAGAGTTTATAGGAATTACTGATAAATAGCAAGTTATGTCTCTAAGTATTTAATCTGTTAGCAAGTTAAAGCTGAACGTTAGAAACCTTTAGGTTGACTTCAATGATTAGAAGGGTCAGTATGGAAAGGGGATTGATAACAAATGGATATTGTTACCAAATTACCCAACATAAGAAAATGTAACGACACAATCAGGGAGATTGTGGATCGATTAACCAAGTCTGCTCAATCCCTACCAATGAAAGAAACCTTTAGCATAAAACGCTTAGTTAAGTTATGTAGGGATCCAATGGTCTCATTACATAGAATCCCGTTATCTATTGTATTAAATCAAGATAGTAATTTCACTTCTCATTTTTGGGAAAATTTTTAACCCGACCTATTTTGAGCAGTATAAAGGAACACTACAAACATAGAAAGACATGCTAAGTGCATGTGCGATAAATAGAACTATCATTTATCACTCATAAGATTCTCCAATAATTGGTCTACAAGTATTAGTGTTAACCGTTTAAAACACTTTATGGATGATAGTATCATCCAGTTTGTTAGACATACATATGAGAAAAGCAACTATCAGGCCATGAGATCGGCAAACCATTGAAATCAGAGAAAAGATATCACTAAAAGTCTCTCTGTATTTGGAAAGGAAAGTTAAGTCCGAGGAATGTCAAACCATTAAAGTAACTAAGCAAAGTGGACCAGTAGCTTATCAGCTAAAATGGCAAGTATACATGATACATTTCATGAAATACTTAGAAATCTTTAGTTATACCTCCTCAAAATATAGAAGTAAATGCAAGACCGTATCAGTCAATCATGAGAATTCCAAAAACATGCAAGATTAGTTCGGGTCAGGGTGAAGTAGGCCTTAAAGCATGGACAAGAATATACTTGGGTATCGAAATAAGACGGAAGTATCCTTACTTGTTCTAGTAAATCTCGAGGACGAGATTTTAATTAAGGTGGGGAGGATGTAAGGACCTGCAAAAATGTCCCATAACACTCCGTAAGTGGAAACCCGGAACCCTAAAACCCTAATCCTTGTGAAAATCAAGAAATTCAATTTTATGGATCGCTCGCAGGCCGCGTAAGAGTTAACCGAAGCTTACGCGGGGCGCGACAGCTCAAGGGTAACCGGATAAGGATGAGGAACACACGTCGTTACACGTGTCAACCTAGACTCCCTCGCGGGCCGCGTAAAAGAAGCTTATGCGCTTCGCGGGCCGCGACGCGCCCCATTTCCAGCCCTATAAATAAGGAGTTCGAGTTTCATTTCAAATCGTTCAATTCTTTTCTTTCTCTTGTTCTCGTGTTCTGTCATTCTAGTGTCAGAACTTCTAAATCCCGAAACTCTGCCCGTATTAGGGTAATAACTCTAATCACTGGTACGATACTTTATCCGATCGATTAAAACCGATCCAATGGATGTTTAAGTGCTGCCAATATCTGGCTATACTTTGTCATTCGTTGTAAGGGTTTTGATCTCGTGATTATCGTTAAAGTTGAATTAAGTTAATACACTAATACGAGTTCCATTGTATCTAGAAATTAGAATTCGTAACTAGGAAGCTGTTAAACTAGAATACTTAGCGATTAAGTAAACATAGTAGTTAAAATAACTTAACAGTTAAGTAAACTTAGTAGTTAAGAAACCTTAATAATTAAGAAAACTTAATGGTTAAGTAAACTTAGTAATTAAGTAAACTTAATAGCTAAGGAAACTTAACAGGAAAGGAAACTTAGCAGTTAAGCAAGCTAAGTAAGTTAATTAATCAGCTAATTACGTTATTTAATTAATCGGCTAAGTAAATTACTTAATTAAACCGTCAAGGAAAATTAATCAGTTAAGTAAGATTAATTAATCAGTTAAGTAAGATTTGTTAATCAGTTAAGTAAGATTAATCAAGTTAAGTATGATTAATTAATCAGTTAAGCAAGATTAATTAAGCTAATCAAGATTAATTAAGCTAAGCAAGATTAATTAAGCTAAGTAAGATTAATTGAGCACCTAAATAGATATACATGAAAATAAATATATATGAGATAGATATATATGAGGAAGGTGCAAGGAAGGTGTAAGGAGATATATATGTAGGTAGGAAGCTTCCTAGAAAATGTATAGTTAACTTCCTAGAAAAGCTATATAAAATTTTCTAGAAAATACAAAGGAAACTTCCTAGAAATTTCATATTTCCAACTATAAATAGGAAGCTTAGGATTCATTTTTTCTTTGCTCATTCCTTCTATTCTTCTCTCTATACGTTGGTGTTCTAACCAATAATCACCGATGCGATATTCTGTCCGATCGATTCAGGAACCAACTAACGAATGCCAAAGTGCTGTCTAAATAAGACTATACTTTGTGAATTTCGTTCTGAAACGAATGCCAAAGTGTTGTCTAAATAAGACTATACTTTGTGAATTTCGTTAAGGTTCTGATATCGTGACCATCGTTAGGTTTGATTGGGTTTAACACTAATACGTATTCCACTCTGTTAAACTAAATGTTTAACTACCAGAAAACTCTGCACCCTACACTTACAATCAAACAAGATAACTAATCATCAGAAGATTCAGAACTATAAAGTAGATGCTTAGTTATCAGAAGGCATAGAATCAGGAGGCTTGTTTAATCAAAGACTATATGCTAACAAGGTGAGTCATTCTCTTTTATCAACAAATGTTTTACTATACCTAAATTGTTTTCAAAAAGTTATAATTACAGGGATTAAGTCTTGGTTATCTTGAATCACTGGCAAGTGGGGTATTGTGCACATTACTAATCTCTCACGGTTAGGTTCACCAACCTAACAGTGATAATCATCACTACTTGGGTGAAAGGACCCAATAGTGGTATGACCATCGTCACCAGGGTGTGACACGGCGCCAGATAAAAATAAGATAGTAGCCATTGTAATCGCTCTTATGCTGTAATTTATAACAAAGTTTCGTTTTGTACAAAAATGAATGAACTCACCTGTATTTCATGCTGACCAAACCTTTTTAAAACGCGTTTCAGGTAATGACAGTAGATTGGAATAAGAGTGATGATACGGCACCGAAAGGCTTAAAGAAGTGGCTTATTTTATCAATTGAATTAAATTATGAAAACATGGTTTCATATATTCGGGTTTATCCCTTATTAAAGCTACCTTTGTAAAACATGGGTTTTATCCCATCTATTTAATAAATAAAATCCGGTGTTTCTAAACTCTGATATTTTTCCTTACTCACGGTCCTGATAAACATTTCCACTGCAATGTTTCTTTTTAAAATAATTACTGGTACCACTTAACTGCTCGCGGCTCCCGTCTTGGGTATGGTCGGGGTCGTGACAAAACTGGCGTTCGACATTTTCTTCCATACAAAGCCTCGAAAGGCGCGGCTTGGATACTCGAATGATAACTATTATTGTAAGAAAATTAAATCAAAGGAAGATGGTCATCCCAACTTCCTCCCAAGTCAATAACACAAGCACGCAGCATGTCTTCCAAGGTTTGAATCGTACGCTCACTTTGCCCATCCGTCTGAGGATGATAAGTAGTACTGAAATTCAAGCGAGTGCCTAAAGATTGCTGAAAGCTTTTCCAAAAATGAGATGTGTATCTAGTATCCCTATCAGAGATAATAGATACGGGCACTCCGTGGAGAGATACTATCTCATCCACGTATAGCTGAGCTAACTTATCAGAGCTATGCGTCTCCTTTATGGGTATAAAATGAGCTGACTTCGTCAGTCTGTCGATTATAACCCATAATGTATCATTCCCAAGTTTTGTCTTTGGTAACTTAGTGATAAAATCCATAGTTACCATTTCCCACTTCCAAGTAGGGAGTTCAGGCTGTTGCAGTAAACCTAACGACTTTTGATGCTCGGCTTTAACCTGTGCGCACGTCAGACATTTAGCCACATAAGTGGCTATAGATTTCTTCAAACCTATCCAACAATAATTTGCCTTTAGATCCTAGTACATCTTATCACTGCCTGGATGGACTGAATATTTAGAACTACGAGCTTCCTGGAGAATCAAATCTCTAAGCCCTCCATGGATTGGAACCCAGATTCGACCATTCAATCTAAGGATTCCATCCTTGCCATAAGACAAATGATCAGCAGTTACACCTAACTTTTCATTCGGAAAGTTAGTTTCCAAGAGAGCTTCCTTCTGTGCAGCTAACAACCTTTCATTCAGACTGTTTCTCAATTCGATGCTTTTAGCGTTAATCCTTTTTGGTTTAACTCTTTCCTTTCTGCTCAAGGCATCAGAGACAACATTCGCTTTGCCTGGATGATAACGTATTTCACAATCATAATCGTTTAATGTCTCCATCCAACGGCGCTGCCTCATATGAAGATCTTTCTGGTTAAACAGATGTTGAAGGCTTTTATGATCTGAATAAATCACACACTTGGTTCCATATAAATAATGTCTCCAAAGCTTTAGTGCGAATACAACAACACCCAAATCCAAATCATGGGTGGTGTAGTTCTTTTCGTGCACCTTCAGTTGACGGGATGCATAGGCAATAACCTTGCCACTCTGCATGAGTACACAACCCATACCGGTGTGGGATGCATCACACTACACAACAAACTCTTCAATCCCTTCTGGCAAAGTCAACACAGGAGCATTGCTTAATTTCTTCTTAAGAATCTCGAAAGATTCTTGTTGCTTGGGACCCCAGTCAAACTTGACGTTCTTACGAGTTAATGAGGTTAAAGGTGCTGCAATCCTGGAAAAGTTTTCAATGAAACGTCTGTAGTAACCTGCCAAACCTAAGAAGCTGCGAATCTCTGTAGGTGTTTTTGGTGCTTGCCAATTCATAATCGCTTCAATCTTAGCGGGATCCACCTGGATACCATGCTCACTCACTACATGTCCAAGAAATTGGACTTCTTGTAGCCAGAATTCGCATTTAGAGAACTTTGCGTAGAGCTTTTCTTGTTGCAGAAGTTTGAGAATACACATGAGATGTTTTTCATGATCAGCTTGGCTTTTTGAATAAATAAGTATGTCATCGATAAAGACAATGACAAATTTGTCTAGATACAGTTTGCAAATGCGATTCATGAGATCCATGAATGTTGCAGGTGCATTAGTGAGTCCAAAAGGCATCACTAAGAACTCGTAGTGGCCATATCGCGTTCTGAATGCGGTTTTGTGAACATCTTCGGTTCTGACCTTCAACTGATGATAACCTGACCTTAGATCGATCTTTGAAAAATAACTTGCTCCTTGAAGCTAATCGAACAAATCGTCGATCCTGGGCAATGGATACCTATTCTTTATTGTAACTTTGTTCAGCTCGCGGTAATCGATGCATAGACGCATCAAGCCATCTTTCTTTTTCACAAATAAAATAGGCGATCCCCAACGAGATGAGATAGGCTGAATAAAGCCTTTCTCCAACAAATCATCCAATTGTGTTCTTAATTATTTCATTTCTGTCGGTGCCAACCGATAAGGAGCTCGAGCTACAAAGGCTGCTCCTGGAATAATATCGATCCTGAATTCCACTTGCCTGTCTGGAGGTAAACCAGGTAGTTCTTCAGGGAATACGTCTGGATATTCAGAAATAATAGGGATGTCTTCGATCTTGGGTTTCGGCTCATCTATGGTCACCTGTGCCATGTAAATGACACAACCTTTCTTCAAACACTTTGATGCCTTAAGCATAGACACTTGCTTATTCAATTCGTACTGCGTATCTCCTTGAATAGTAAGTCGTTCACCATAAGGGGTCTTGATAACCACTTGCTTCTTATCACATACAATTTGGGCTTGGTTACGAGATAACCAATCCATACCTATCACTATATCAAATCCTGCCAATTTCAACGGAAGCAAGGACAGTGGAAAGGAATGATTCCTAATGGATATGAAACATCCATCTAATATTGTTGAAGCAGTCTCTATGGTACCATCGGCCAGTTCTACTTCATATTTTATGCTTAGAGTTTTAACAGGCAGATTTAATAGTTTACAAAATTTATTGTCTACAAAAGACTTGTCTGCACCAGAATCAAACAAAACTCTAGCATATACGTCATTGATAAGGAAAGTACCTGTTATAACATTATCGTTCTGTACTGCTTCCTGAGCATTCATCTGGAAGACTCGAGCATTAGTCTTCTTGGCCTCTTCAAGCTTCTTTGAAAATTTGGGGAAGTTAGTCTTTATGTGCCCCTTCTCGTTGCAACCATAACAAGTTGCATCCTTCATTTTCTTACAATCCAAAGTTCTATGCTCTTTGGACTTGCAAATCCCATAAACTTTAGGCTGTGAATGCGATTGCGACTGTGATTTGAATCTGCACTTTCCAAAATGGTGCTTCTTGCAGATTTTACACTTAGGCTTCTCTCTTGTCTGCTGGGTTTCTTTTCTAAACCCATAACCCTTCTTATGCTCAGAGTTCCCCTTTCTTTTCTTATCAGAGCGATGAGAACTCTCATCCTCCGGTTTTCTCTTTCCTTCATGAGAAGTCTTAATGACCTTTGCCTAATCGCATCGAGTGTGAGAGATAAAGATAAATCCACCACAGACCAAAACGTGGTAGGCCTGGAAGCTTTAACGTTTCCTTTTATTTCTGGGGCCAGGCCTCCAATGAAGCGCGCTATGCGCTTAGGTTCAGGTGTTACCAAATAGGGAACAAGTCTGGACATAGTGTTAAAGCTTGTAAGATAAGCTTGGCAATCCAAATTCTTCATGACCATAGTCAAGAAGTCAGTCTCGATTTTATCTACCTCATGTTGAGGACAGAAGTTTTCCTTGATTAGTGCAACAAATTGATCCCAAGACAGATTATACAACGGAATCTTCCCTGTGGCTTGGATTAACGACCTCCACCAAGCCAAAGCTTCACCATTAAATGATTGTGAAACAAACTTCACAATATCCCGTTCCGCACAACCAGTGATATCAACTACAGTATCCATCTCATCAAGCCATGTCATACAGTCAATGGCTCCTTTTTCTCATGTAAAGTCCCTCGGCTTGCAAGAGACGAAGTATTTGTAAGAACAAGTCTTAACACGTGGTTCTTGATTAAGCACAATTTGCTTGGATGGGAGACTCTTCTGATTTGACGAGTGATGTGAATCGTCTTTATTTGACTCGTGTTTTAGAAGGGGGCTTACTATGAGCCACAGATAGAGTCTTTGAGCGAGTATTACTCGGTTCCTTGAATTGTCGGTCAATGGCTTTGGTGACAGCATTATCTATCATTGCTTGTAGATCTGCACCCGTTACATTCATTCAGGTGTTATCATTTCTCTCCCTTGGATGACTGTTAACCTCTTCTGATTCAGACATGCTGAAGCTTGATTGCTATAAAACAGTTGACAATAATTTGTTAAGAAGTTTATTATGGAATCATCATTTTTGATGATTCATTAACCATGGTAAATATAAACCATATTTGGTTAATTTGATAATCATATTTATTTAAATTATAATTAATCCCAGTTATAAATTATCAAGGATATTTATGTGGCACAAAAAGCCTAGTCACGAGGACAGTTTAATTTATAAGCCATGATCTCGTAGGATCGGGGCATTAAGGTTTGAACATAGTTCATCGCTTTTGCTGACAGGGAGTCATAGACTACAACTGTCATTTGTCTTATAGGACAATAAGTGTGGCCCGTAGGCACTTCATCACTAATGGATGTTTAATATTTGATCATTTTAATTAATGATTTGAACCCATGATTTCTAGATCATTAAGCTAGATAAGGAATTTGGAAGAATCCAATATGAAGATGACATGTGTGATTTTATCGAATCACATTTTCCAGGAGTGTTAACATGTTTTTAGATGTTAACAAGGATTTGAATCTTAAAAAGGTTTTACCATCATGGCCATGTCTAAAATGACATATAGGCTAGGTCATACCTTTAAGATTTTCTTTTAATATTTTATTGGTAGATCAATCTAAAATGGAAACGATATTTTGAGTTGCTTTATATAGTACCTGCGTACGCATAATGACAAATAAGAAAAAGATTCCATAAATGTCTTAAGAAGTACAATAGTTGCCCTAAACGGGACTTAAAATAAATAACTTGTCCACGCAGGGACCAAATACATAAATGAAATGTCCACGCAGGGACTTAATTAAAAATGAACTTACAAAACAATAAATAAATAAATAAGGATTTTTAATAATCCTTCTTCTTCTTCCCCTTAATGAGGTTTGCCAACCCTTTCAGAAAACCGCGGTGGCTTCTACGCTCTTCTTCCACCCTTTGTTCCACCTCATGCAACCTTTGGAGAATTTCTTGCTGCTGCGGGGGTTGAATTTGAGGTGGTTGCGGTGGCTGCTGCTACTGAGGTTGTGGAGGTGGAGGGTATTGATACCCATATGTGGGGTATCCCGTCGGGTACGTAGCTGGATAGGGTCCAGGGTAGAGAGCATTGTAGTTTGCTGCCTTGGTGTATGGGTCAATGGCAAGGGCATTGTGGTAGTTATAACCCGAGTAAGCTTGCTGCTCAAACGGGTTGTACCCAGATGCACCTGGGTACGATGGGATTGGGTTTTCATAACCCATGTGTGGTGCAGGTGCGACTGGTGCAGAGTCGACTTCAGAAACTGGATTTGAAGGCCCACCCAATTGTGGGTCTTCATACAGCGGCGAGTAGTTGTTGTTGCTGGAGTGTTGGGGGGTGCTGAAATGGAAACCCCCATGCACGGACATCCGTGCGCCTCTTCTTCACCTCGGTGGTTCTGGAGGCAGTTGTTGCTCTGGCGCTGGTGGTGGCGGCGGCGTGATCGCCTGAAAATCCTCAGAAGGGACCTGTTGGTGTGGTGGCAAGTTGTGGTGAGGAGGAGTATACTCCCACTTATATGTAGCCCATCTTTCAGCAAAAATATCAGGGCCCCTGTAAGGCGAACAATGAAAGGATGATCCGTTAGATATTTCAATGAGATGCGTCGGCATCCCAGATGGTGGCATTTCAGGATCTGGATCTTCGTCCACATCCATATCTTGCATCTCAGGATAGTGGTCAGCCAGTCCCAAAGGGTTTTGACCCTCTGGTTCTTCTATCTGGTTCATCGGATTGATCCGGCTTTGAAAGTAAGATGCCGGGTTCTTGAAGTGGTATGAACCCGATCGTTGCAGAGGAATGAAAGAGTGGTGAGAGTCGTTGGGCTCATCCTCCTGCTGCGGCCCAAAGGTATTGTGGTAGGATGGTGAGGAACTGAGCGAGGCAGAACGCCTCGCAGGCTCAAGATATGTCCTCCAATCTTTGTGAGGACTTGATCTGAATGAAGCGGATGGTGTACGCCGGTGAGATGGTCCGGCTTCATGGTCGTTCCTAGCCATAATTGGAGCTCTTCCTCTTCCTCCTTGGCCCCTCACTCTTGGCGTCATTTTGCTTTTGATCCTGTCACAACAAAAGAAACAACAAAAGACAAAAATCAATTAAGATTAGGATTAATCCTAAGTTGTTTTCCTAGACTCAGAAGTCAAGGAATGTGCAACTGTGTCATTGAGATTAAACACAAAAGGCTAGTGTTTAATTCACTCAACGTTGGCTCTGATACCAACCTGTCACACCCCGATACTTCCACGTATTACCGGTGGGCCCGGTGGGGAGTATCGTGACGTAGTTGATATTATCATAGTCAAATAATCACAATTTAATGCACAGCGGAAGTCTTGAAAGTAAAATATTAATACAAACCGAAACACAAAGTATAATGAAATATTATACAAGCGGTTGTATGCGGATCCACAGGCGGATCTAAAACAGAAAGTAAATATTGTTCAACAGACTTTAAGTACTAAGAGCTTGCAAGACTCTTTAACTAATACTCAGGAGTTTCCAGCCCATTTCGTGTAGTACCTGCACTTAATCTTTTTGAAAAATATGTGAGTTTACACTGGTAAATACAATTAACTGACTCTTTTGAAAAGTATTTATAAAATTGGTTTGGATGCACAAGGCATAAAATCTTTTATAACTTGGGACAATTATTTAAAATAATCTTGTATACAGATTTACATGTTTGTCGTACGTTCGAGGCCCGGTTAGAAGAGCCGGGACAAGATTAATAGACACACCACAAGTATAGTCCCACAGGAGTTATACTCACATGTAGTTATACCTTTATACATACGCAACTGTTAGGTGTATGCCTACACCCCGTGCTTAAGTCGTGGCCATTTAAAATGAATGAGCCGAGGATATCCAGGACACGGTCATATTAACCCCCAAAGGCTTTGTATCAAATAAAACAGATTAAAACGGGTTATGCAATTTATTAACCACAATCCGATTAAATGATTTCATACCCGACCAAGAGGTATTATTATAATACCGTATCCCAAGCCCGTATAAAGGAAAATAAGTTAAAAGTATTTACCTGAGCTAAATGAAATTTATTCTCAGTCGTATTTTCTAATCAGCAAGTACAGGGAGCTTTTACTAGGCTCCTAATCTGGAACGAAGGTTTTTAATAACCTATTAGATTCCTAACGGGTCTTATTAAGTTATAACTTAGACCGGTTAGTTTTAAAGAAAGGTTTACGGTTCAAAACGCAAGATTAAGCGAAGACCGGATTAGAATGTGATTTAGACCCAACAAGTATGAAGACTTGTATAAAATGGGTAAACTAATCACATTCTGGATTTTGAAGTAAAAATGATAAGGTTTGACCCGTTTCGGCTAATTTATGCAAACTAGTTACATAAATTGTACCGAATGCGTATATGCATAGCGGGTAACCTAATGAGTCATGTGCAAGTTCCCTAAGTTATTATGCTTAAGTTATGTTGTGATATCAGTAGGATATCTTCCATTATGCCCAAAACGAATTTAAAACCACTTTAAGCCCCGTAAGGGTATTTTGGTCATTTTAAAGTTTATAAAAGAGGTTAAATAGCAAACTGAGGTTCTGGTGTAAAATATTCAGTAAAAATATTTATTTTATCAAGTTACATCAGTAAGATATCATACAAATGTATTTTATATCATACAAATGTGAGTTATAAACCAACTGGGGTAGCCCAGTTGGCCAGCCTCACCCTCTCTTTCCCAAGAGAGCCGGGTTCGAGTCTTGGTAGGCGCAAGACCGCCAAGACGACAGCTCGGTGGGTATTAACCGCCAGGCAGCTATGGGGCTAAGCTAGCTTGTGGAGTGGGATCACTCCAGCGGCCGGGAGGTCCGTGCAATAACCCCCCCCCCCCCCCCCCCCATTATCAGTTATAATTTATTTTGTAAAAACTGACTCGTTTGACTTTTTGTTAAGTAGTTTGACCCGACAATTGACCAAGTAAATGTGATAATTAGGAGGTGCCCTTTTTAAGGGTTTAACACCTACATAATTACCAACACATAGCCACTTTCAATTCGAATAATGGCTGGACCGTTAGTGATTAATCACAAAGTCAAAGCATCATTACGATATCTTTGACTTTTGGTCATTAAGCTAATAAAACCTTAACTAAGGAAGCTAAGAACACTTACAATGGTCCTTAGCACGAATATTAGACTAGAGAAAGCTTCCTTGAACACCAGGATGCTTCATAGAGTGAGTTGTGAAGTGAAAACTTCAAGTGTGCATGAGCAATGAACATCAAGGCCCTTTATATAGGGAGTTTGGGTGTCTTAAGATCATTGCAGCTGTTCCTAGGAGGTCACCAGATGTTCACCAGTGTCCCTAGGGCAGTAAAAACCAGTTGCATAGTCCCTGGTATAAAAAACAAGCATGCAATGGCGGTGGAACAGCCTGCAACATGCAGTTGTGCATTTTCTGTCGCTGGTGACACACTCGCGGCCCGCGTAGACCTTAGAGGAAGTCTACGCGGCCCACAAGGACCTGTTAATCCAGTAAAAAGTTTGCAACTTTTTCATTTTTAGTCCCTGGTCCATTTTAAGTTTAAATAACTTTCGTTTCTGGCACTTGTGACCCCCATAGTTAACTTTTAAGAGCTTTGGGTCCTAAAACAAACACCGTTAAGCTCGCGGTTAGTTACGAGATCGCCCGAAATGTACTTATGTGCATCGAAACTCCACAAAATCATTATCCGATATACATGAGAGTATAATGAAGTATTACAAAGCCTCGGGATAGTTAAAAGGTCACTCAGAGGTAAGAATTAACATGTTGACACGTTTAACCCCTGTGCTTTGTAAACTTTTGATCTTTAAGCACAAACCGCTTTCCACGTTCGATAATTTATTTATGAAAGAATACGAACGTTGTGTGAGGTCATTCAGAGGCTCAAGTTTGGCATGTTGACACTTTGGATCCTTCTACACACATACTTTCTTTGTTTGTCAACTTTAGTCCCTCGAATTCAAATCATTACACGTTTAAAGTTCATGACACGTGTCTTTATTATATTGGACATGATTTTGCGAGGTGTTACAGGAGCATATGTTGCAGCAGTGGGTGGAGCTCTTTGATATTGTAACAACTGTTGCAGCATGTTTTTGATATCTGCAACAGATGTTTCATTTTTGTCTACTCTCTCCGTCAATTCTTTGTATTTCAAACCATCACCCAAATGAATGGGATCATCTGATTTCCCACTAGCAGTGGTTGTATCAGTAGTTGACTTAGGAAATTATAACAACCCTCCTAGAATTATTTCCGACACCCCTAATATATTTAGAATATCCCTATATGTCTTAAAATACACCCCGTATATGATAAATGGCCCTAAATACCTTTAATTTTATAAAAATAAAATAAAATCAAGTTTTAAGGGATGCTCGCGGGCCGCGAAGGCCTTGCCTTCAGGCTACGCGGGCCGTGACAGCCAACCCACCAGGCGGCCCCCTGAGCTGCCACGTGGCTCACTCGTGTCAAAGCTACATCTGACGAATAAGCAAAGCTAGGCCCTACAGCCCTATGTCACGGGCCGCGAAGGCCTTGCCTTCTGTTTACGCGGGCCGCGAGAACCTGGTCGACCAGACCTATAAATTGATGGCTTCGGCTGTCATTTGAAATCGTTCATTCACACGAATTCTCTCTCAATTCTGAATAGTATACACTATACTCGGGCATAATACCCCTCTAAATAACGAAGTTCTGCCTCGTTGTAAGTATTATAACCCCGGTTATGTATTAGATACACTGCCCGATTGATCTAGTGCTGCGTAACGGCTATCGAGGTTCTGCCCAACGTAGTCGTTGGAGTTCTGTCTCGGGGAGGGTATTACTAATGTAAATATTGGGTTATTATACTAACGCGTGTGCATTGTTTAAATTATTAGATTATAACCAGGAAACCACCAGGAAAAGTCTAAACTAGCAATGTGAGTAATCTCCTTTTTGTAAACCTTTTTGCAAACTGTTTTACAAAACCTCAATTGTTTTACATTATAATTAACAGTGATTGAGTATTTGTAATTCTACAATTATCGTCGGTATGTTAGGGTTTTGTATACAAAATTTGTTACTACATTGTGAGTAGTAACATGACCATAAGTCGGGTTGACAATACCGTGAGTGGTAATTAAAGTAAGAATTGGAAACAAATATAAATGCGAGATCGCCCTCAATACTGTACAATGATAAAACATGTTTTGATTAAACTGGGATTCACTCACCAGTATTTCCCACTGACAAATGTTTTTAAAACGAGTTTCAGGTAACAAAATGTGAAAGCCAAATAGAAGCCAGCTGGAGAGCACCGAAGGCTTGGAAAAATGTGGCTATAAAAGTTACCTAAATAAAGACAATGTTTTAAATTCAATAAAATAGGGTTTATCCCTATAAACATGTTTGTAACAGAAACTTGGGTTTTACCTATGTGTTTATTAATATAAAAAATGTGGTATTTTACTCTAATAAAATATTTCCTAACTACGGTCCTGATGTAAATTCCGCTGCCAAATAATGATAAACACCGATACCACCATCTCTGAGTAGGCCGTGGCCACCCGCCTCCCGGGGCAGGGGTCGGGGGTTGCGACAGAAAGGTGGTATCAGAGCTTAGCCACTGATTTCAGCCAAAGAAGTGTTCTGCTGACATTGAAATTATGAATTGTGTTAGGAAATAATCAATAAAACTATGTGCATACGTGTATATTATTAATTTGTGTTATTTGACAATTTGTTAGTTTACAGTATGAGTGATCAAGGACCTTCGGACGCTTACCGTCAGTTGTCCCACTCTCCTAGGGACGAAGGAACCTCTTTATAGTCTACCCCGTCGGGGTATTCGGCTGACACCGAAGAAGGGATTTTCGTGTTCAAAGCACAATCTGAAGAGCCATTACCTCCCAAGAAGAGAGGATGGTTCAGCAGAGGAGCTCATGAGCGTAGAAAAAGAATGAGAAAACTTCAGCAGCAGCGAGCTTCAGCCGCCGCGAATAGAGAAATGAACACTCAAACACAGGATATAATCAATAGGAGACTGGAAAACTTCCATATACTAGCAACCACAGCCGCCGACCCTAATCTAGAACAACAGATAGCACCCCAGCCACTGCAGTTATTCCTAACACAATCCATGGAAGTAGAGATTGACCCAGCTGACCAGAACCCACTACGTGACCTAAATCCAGCTGAAATCCCTAGAAAACCAGCACCCCATCCTCCAGACTATGACCCGTGGTTTGATGACCACAGGGACTACCAGCAACATTACCCAATCCCAATAGAGGAGCCCATGCAAGATCTAGTAGGACCATACCCAGACCTTGACCCTCTAGATCCCTATTATGATAATGACCAATATATCAGGGAGATTCTAGAAAACCCATACCCTCAGGAAGAACCCATGCCCCAGTTTCCTGACCCGATACCAGCCCCAGCCCCAGCCCCAGCCACACCCATGAGTACTGAGAACATACAGGAACTCCGAACCTTTGGTGAGGAAATTTTAGAAGGAAGTGAAAGGATGAGGCAGATAGGAGAACGACTCGTATGGAAATATGACGAGCGTAATATGGAATTTTGGATGAACCCGTACCATTAATAGTAATAATATATATATGTGTGTGTGTATGTATGTTTGAAAAAAAATGTTTTTCCAAACTAGGATAGATAACTTTATAGTTATTGATGCATACTAGTATTGTAATTTCATTTTCAGTTATGGTTTGTAATAGATAGAAATGCATAATATAAAATAGAGTAAAGGTCGCAATGACGACAATTTTGGATCAATGTGTTGTTATGTGATTATTCGCATTTAATATTATTTTGTGATATTAATACTTGGTAAATGTTTAAAATCCAGATGGCCGACAACGCAAATCAAGAAAACCAGAATAATGAAAACCTTATAAATAACAGTGCCATCCGACACATAGTAACCCAGGGAATTAGAGATGCTCTGCCATCTATTATTCAAAATGTTAGGGAAGCAGAAAATAATAACAGTAATACTGGAAATAAGCGATCACGAACTGAACTTAGTCACAACGTAAACAATGGTCCGTTACTTCGATTGCCAATTCCAAAAAGAAGAAGAACCATGTCCTATGGTTGTTCTTATAAAGAATTCTGGTCCTCCAAACTCATAGAATTCTCTGGCAATGAAGGAGCCATTGCAGCTCTACGTTGGTTAGAAAAGACTGAGGCAGTCTTAAAAATAAGCAAGTGTGCAGAAGGAGATAAAATCATGTTTGCATCCCATATGTTCAAAAATGCATCCCTAGAATGGTGGAATACTATTCTCCAGGCTAGGGGAAGTGATAGAGTTTATAATATGGAATGGATTGAGTTTAAGAATATGGTGGAAAGGAAATTCTGTCCACCCAATGAAAAGGAACAGATTGCTAACAAATTCTTAAACCTTAGAATGACTGTAGTAGACAGCAAGGGTTACACTACTACATTCTTTGAATATGCTAGAGTAGTGCCAACCCTAGCATCACCAGAAATAGTATTAATCTCCCGCTACATCTGGGGATTAATTGGTGAAATTAGACATGTAGTCAAGGGAGCTAGACCACAAACCATAGAAGAAGCTGTAGAACTAGCTAATACTTTGACTGATGAATTAGTACGTACCCAAGAAGAAAACCGAAGGAAGAACCTAGCTCAAAGGCTTACCCAGGAATTTCTCTACGGAAATTCCAACCGTAGGAAAAACATAGGTTCTACCTCTACACCTTACTGTAAAGCCTGTAAGAAGAAGCATTCGGGAAGATGCTCCACCTACTACGACTTTTGCAAGATACCGGGACACAAGGAAGAAAACTGCAGGAAGAAACCCAGCAATGGAGTATGTTTCAATTGTGGAGAAAAAGGACATATCAGGACGAACTGCCCAAAACTAGCTCCAGCTACAAACAACAAGACTATTAAAAATGCTAGAGCATTTGTTCTGACAACTGAAGAAGCAAAAATGATTCCGGACGTGATCGTCGGTACGTTTTTAGTTAATGATGTTTTTGCTAAAGTATTATTTGACTCTGGTGCGAACCAAAGTTTTATTAATACTTCATTTTGCAAACTTCTCAACCAACCATTAACTAAACTTCAACAAGAGTGTCGGGTAGAAACAACAAATGGAGAAACCATTAAGATTACTGAAATCATACAGGAACCAAGAATAGAAATTTTAAACCAAAGCTTTATTGCTAATCTTTACCCAATGAATCTGGCTAGATTTGACATTGTATTAGGAATGGATTGATTAATAGCCAATAAAGCCAGTATTCTATGTGATCAAAAGTCAATACAAGTAAATTCACGAAAAGATGCAAAGATCACAATTAAAGGAGATAAGCTAACTAGACACATAAAAATTCATCTCTGTGATGAAAACTGCAAGTTGTGCAAGAAAGGGATCAATAGCGTATATGATTTCCATAATCATTAACACTAAAGGAAAAGAATTAAAAGATATCCCTGTAGTATCTCAATTTTCAGATGTATTTCCAGAAGAATTACCAGGACTACCGCCAGACCAAGAAGTCAAATTCAGAATTCATCTGCTACCAGGAACAGCACCAATTGCCAAAGCACCTTACCAATTGGCACCTGCAGAAATGCAAGAATTAAAGAAACAGTTAGACGAACTATTGGAGAAAGGATTCATACAGCCAAGCTCATCCCCATAGGGAGCACCGATCTTGTTCGTCAAAAAGAAAGACGGATCAATGCGTGTGTGCATTGATTACCGTGAATTAAATAAGGTCACGATTAAAAATCGGTACCCATTACCAAGAATCGACGATCTGTTTGATCAACTCCAAGGAGCTCGATTTTTCTCAAAGATCGATTTACGCTCGGGATATCATCAATTAAAGGTACAGGAAGAGGACATTCCTAATACCGCTTTAAGAAGAAGGTATGACCATTATGAATTTACTGTCATGCCATTTGGTTTAACCAATGCCCCAATAGCATTTATGGACATGATGAACCGAATATGTAAGCCATATTTGGATAAATTCATAATTGTCTTTATAGATGATATTCTAATTTACTCTAAGAATCAAGAGGAGCATGCAGCGCATCTGCATACACTTTTAAATTTACTGAGAAAAGAAAAGCTTTACGCTAAATTTTCCAAATGCGAATTTTGGTTAGAAGAAGTACAGTTTCTTGGACATTTAGTTAACCATGAAGGTATTCATGTGGATTCCACAAAGATTGAGGCAATTACTAAATGGAAAGTCCTTGAATCACCAACAGAGGTTAGAAGTTTTCTAGGATTAGCCGGTTATTATAGACGATTTATCTGAAATTTTTCTAGAATAGCCATTCTCTTGACTAAGCTAACCTGTAAATATGTTAAGTTTGAATGGGGACCAAAACAAGAAGAAGCCTTTAGAATTCTTAAACAAAGACTAACCAACGCACCCATACTAACGTTACCAGAAGGAACTGAAGACTTTGAAGTCTATTGTGACGCTTCTAAGTTAGGTTATGGATGTGTTTTAATGCAACGTCAAAAGGTTATAGCCTATGCTTCTAGACAACTTAAGAATCATGAAGAAAATTATACAACACATGATTTAGAGTTAGGAGCTATAATTTTTGCCCTTAAGATTTGGAGACACTATTTATATGGAAATAAATTTGTTGTCTGCACTGATCATAAGAGTTTAAGGTACATTTTTGGGCAAAAAGAGTTAAATATGAGACAGAGACGTTGGATGGAATTTCTTAGTGATTATGATTGTAATATCCAGTATCATGAAGGAAAAGCTAACGTAGTTACTGATGCTTTAAGTCGAAAGTATCACGAAAAGCCAAAAAGAGTACGTTCTCTTAAATTAAATCTACAAGTAGATTTAAATGACCAAACTAGAGAAGCACAAGAATCAGTAATTAAGTATGATACTGAAAAGTTGAAAGGAATGATTAAGGAGTTAGAACAAAGAACAGATGAAATTTGAAAATTCCATAAGAAAAGAATCTAGATACCTAAACTAGGAATCCTACGCCACCGTATATTAGAAGAAGCCCATAAATCTAAGTATACGATACATCCTGGAAGTGATAAAATGTATCATGATTTAAGAAAGAATTTCTGGTGGATAGGAATGAAAAAGGATATAGCAGCTTATGTTGCCAAGTGTCTAACTTGTTCACAGGTCAAAGCTGAACATCAGAAACCCTCAGGTTTGTTACAGCAATTGGAAATGCCTGTATGGAAATGGAAATTGATGACAATGGATTTTGTTACCAAATTACCCAAGACAAGAAAGGGTAATGATACAATCTGGGTAACAGTAGCTAAATTATATGTAAATGGAGTAGTTTCATTACATGGTATTCCTTTATCTATTGCATCTGCTAGAGATAGTCATTTTACTTCTCATTTTTGGACAAGTTTCCAAAAAGCAATGGGAACCAAGTTAAATCTAAGCACCGCTTATCATCCACAAACGGACGGACAAAGCGAAAAGACAATTCAGATGATGGAAGATATGCTTAGAGCTTGTGTAATTGATTTCGGAGGAAATTGGGACGATCGTTTACCATTAATAGAATTTTCTTACAATAATAGCTATCATAACAGTATTAATGCTGCACCATTCGAAGCACTTTATGGACGAAAGTGCCGAACTCCAGTCTGTTGGGCAGAGATTGGAGAAAAGCAACTGTCTGAACCTGAGATAGTGCAAGAAACCATAGACAAGACCATTCAAGTCAAGGAACGACTGAAAGCAGCATGTGATAGACAAAAGAGTTATGCTGATAACAGGAGAAAGCCATTGGAATTTCAGGTATGAGGCAAGGTGTTGTTAAAAGTCTCACCTTGGAAGGGAGTTTTCAGATTCATCAAAAGGGGAAAGCTAAGCCCCAGGTATGTTGGACCATTCGAGATTATCAGAAGAATAGGACCTGTAGCTTATCAACTACAACTGCCAGAGGAAATGGCAGGAATACATGATGTATTTCATGTATGTAATCTCAAAAAGTGCTTAGCCGATGAATCGTTAGTGGTACCTCTTAAGAATATAGAGGTAAATGAAAAGCTAAAGTTTGTAGAAAAGCCTCTACAGATTGAAGACATGAAGGTCAAGAATCTCAAGCAGAAGAGACTAGTTCTTGTCAAAGTGAAGTGGCACTCCAAAAGAGGACCAGAATACACATGGGAGCTTGAAGCAGAATTGCAAAGGAAATATCCACACCTGTTCCAGTAGACCTCGAGGACGAGTTCTAAAACAAGGTTTGGAGGATATAACAACCCTCCTAAAATTATTTCCGACACCCCTAATATATTTAGAATATCCCTATATGTTTTATAATACACCCCGTATACAATAAATGGCCCTAAATACCTTTAATTTTATAAAAATAAAATAAAATCAAGTTTTAAGGGATGCTTGCGGGCCGCGAAGGCATTGCCTTCAGGCTACGCGGGCCGCGACAGCCAACCCACCAGGCGGCCCCCTGAGCTGCCACGTGGCTCACTCGTGTCAAAGCTACATCTGACGAATAAGCAAAGCTAGGCCCTACACCCCTATGTCGCGGGCCGTGAATGCCTTGCCTTCTGTTTACGCGGGCCGCGAGAACCTAGTCGACCAGACCTATAAATTGATGGCTTCGGCTATCATTTGAAATCATTCATTCACATGAATTATCTCTAAATTCTGAATAGTATACACTATACTCGGGCATAATACCCCTCTAAATAACGAAGTTCTGCCTCGTTGTAAGTATTATAACCCTGGTTACGTATTAGATACACTGCCCGATTGATCTAGTGCTCCATAACGGCTGTCGAGGTCCTGCCCAACGTAGTCGTTGGAGTGCTGTCTCGGGGAGGGTATTACTAATGTAAATATTGGGTTATTATACTAACGCGTGTGCATTGTTTAAATTATTAGATTATAACCAGGAAACCACCAGGAAAAGTTTAAACTAGCAATGTGAGTAATCTCCTTTTTGAAAACCTTTTTGCAAACTGTTTTACAAAACCTCAATTGTTTTACATTATAATTAATAGTGATTAAGTATTTGTAATTCTACAATTATCGTCGGTATGTTGGGGTTTTGTATACAAAATTTGTTACTACACTGTGAGTAGTAACATGACCACAAGTCGGGTTGACAATACCGTGGGTGGTTATTAAAGTAAGAATTGGAAACAAATATAATTGCGAGATCGCCCTCAATACTGTACAATGATAAAACATGTTTTGATTAAACTGGGATTCACTCACCAGTATTTCCCACTGACAAATGTTTTTAAAACGCGTTTCAGGTAACAAAATGTGAAAGCCAAATAGAAGCCAGCTGGAGAGCACTGAAGGCTTGGAAAAATGTGGCTATAAAAGTTACCTAAATAAAGATAATATTTTAAATTCAATAAAATAGGGTTTACCCCTATAAACATGTTTGTAACAGAAACTTGGGTTTTACCCATGTGTTTGTTAATATAAAAAATTTGTGGTATTTTACTCTGATAAAATATTTCCTAACTACGGTCCTGATGTAAATTCCGCTGCCAAATAATGATAAACACCGATACCACCATCTCTGAGTAGGCCGCGGCCGCCCGCCTCCCGGGGTAGGGGTCGGGGTTTGCGACAGAAATGTTTCCCAAAAGTCATCCACTGATGCCCCTTGTTCTTGGTACTGGGGACCTCCCTTTAACTATCTTGGTTAACACACCAGTGGGTAATTTAAACACATCAGTGGTAACTTTGATAGCATCAGAAATGGTTGCCTTCAAGGGAGACTTACTGATGAAACTACTGTCCAGGTGTAAATCAGTGGATTCAACACCTGTAGTAGCTGCTCCATTTGAACTACTGACAGGAATTACTTGTAACTCCTGCAGTGTAACCTCCTCAGCTGTTAATGGGTTAGCAATGATAGAGGAATCAGACTCAGTCACTTGTTGAGGTATTTTCTCAGTGATAGGTTGTTGAGAAGAACTGATTTTTTTCTGATCCATATCCAGAGCATTCAACAGGGGTAGAAAAGATGGTGGAATTTATGAAGTGAGGATAGGGGTAGAAATAGAATTTGCCCCGGGAGCAGGGCTATGGAAGATGGATTGAAGTGGATCTAGAGCTTCATAATGCGGTGTCCCTGTGTGTACAACCTGATCCTTTTGAGAGGATGTAGGAGGAGTTTGAGGCTCAGGTTGAGATCTTTCTTCCATCTGCTGTGAGGAAGTAGCAGCAGTGCTTATAGGTGACTTTTGTGTTGTCACAGGATTTACTTCTGGGATCTCATCTTCCAAAAGATCCTTTTTGGATGGGATGGTGGGCTTTTTGGTAATTTTCTTTTTGGGCTTTTTGGTGGATTTTGGTGGGGGTTTCACAACAGTGGTTATGCTGTTGTGATCACCAGGAGAAGTGGGCTCAACAGTAGGAACCTGAGGACCAGAGGTTGTCTCAGCTAAATTCTGCTCAGGTTCCTCTATTTGTGTTTTGGAAGGCTTTGACAGCCTTGTAAAGGTTTCAGAAAATAGGCTATTTATTTGAATAGGATTTCCTTGGATAAGCACATGTGCACTATCCTTTGGAATTTTCTTTTGTAAATAAAAACTTAAAAATCTTGAAAACAATAGAAATGGTTTTTTATTATCTTTGATATTATTAACATTTTTTACCATATCATTGAAAATCTCCTGGGAGTAGTTAAAATCAACTTCAGTCATTATAGCATATCCCAGGTATTGGATTTTCAATGGTATTTAATTGAAAGCTGTGGTTTTATTTGAAACACACATGAGGAGGGTATGGAATAAAAATCTCATGGGAGGTGGAAAACTCCCTTTTTGCAAAGTATCTTTTTTCATTTGTTCCTCATACCCCCTCTCAATCAAATCAGTTTGATATTCTTCCTTTGGGAAAGAATTTTTACCTGTATGATCATTCATTTGAAAAACCTCGGAAATGGTTTGAGGTGTAACAGCAACCTGAATTCCCCTTACTGTTGAAGTAATAGCCAAGGGCTTTTTGTCCTGAACTTCAAATTTTGCATTTTTCTAGAAATCATGTAGGGTATCCAGGTAGATAGGTGCGTTACAGGTCAACAAAGTTTTGTACTTTGAAGACGAGAGAGCATCAATAATGGAGTGAAAGGTTGTGTTTTAACTTTTTTTGTCAAGTATACACAGGTAGTTATGAGGAGTTTTTAGTGCGAGAGCCATGGTGATTTGAAAGTAGGTGCGAGAGGAGGAAGAAGATGAGTGATTCAAAATATTTTGATGGAAACCTCTTTTTGAAAGGAATTTTGAATTCGATTCGACAGTGAAAACCCTGTTTGGGGTTTTGATCAGGGTTTTATAAGCGTAAAAAATGAATGCTGATGTGGCAGCGGTTACAAAGATCTGACGGCTAAGTACTGACCACGTGACAACCTCTGATGAATAATGGAGGACAGTTGTTTAGGAAACTACTGATGATCAATATCAGTGGTTTACAGTGGTGAAAATGAAAACAGTGGCTGATTTTTTGTGACAACCCTCACTAAACCAGGTATCCGTACGACTTAATTAATAATTAATTACTGCTTAATTACTGTGCTTACTTGAACTTGTGGATAAACGGCTACTTGAATATTGATACATGTACTTACTTGCATCATACTTTACTTGCTGTCACTCCATGTTTTGCTTACAGCACCTTTGTGACAACCTTGAGAAGAACTATACCACGCACGATTTAGAGCTAGGCGCAGTGATATTTGCCTTAAAGATCTGGAGACACTACATATATGGTACGAAATGTACAATTTTTACAGATCATAAGAGCCTACAACACATATTCAACCAGAAGGAGTTGAATATGAGACAAAGACGATGGGTTGAGTTGTTAAATGATTACGATTGCGAGATAAAGTATCATCCAGGGAAGGCTAATGTGGTTGCCGATGCCCTGAGTCGAAAAGAGAGGATCAAGCCCATAAGGGTTAGGGCTTTGGAGATGATTATCCAAACCGATCTTTCCTTGCGCATTCGTGTCGCGCAGAAAGAAGCTCTTAAGGAAAGAAATCTTGAAGAGGAATATCTCCGTGGGATGGAGAAGCTATTAGTACCAAACGAGGAAAGAACGTTATGTTTTGAGAAAAGGATTTGGGTTCCTCTGTTTGGTGGTTTGAGAAAAGTTATTTTTGATGAAGCTCACAAATCGCGGTACTCTATCCATCCAGGAGCGGATAAGATGTACCAAGATCTCAAGGATTACTATTGGTGGCCTAGGATGAAAGGCGATGTTGCTGTTTATGTGAGCAAGTGTCTAACGTGTGCTAAGGTGAAAGCAGAATACCAGAAGCCTTCAGGACTTCTTCAACAACCTGAGATTCCCAAGTGGAAATGGGAACAAATCTCAATGGATTTTATTACAAAGTTGCCAAGAATGCCAAGAGGTCATGACACTATCTGGGTGATAGTTGACCGCCTAACAAAGTCCGCACACTTTCTGCCAATCAAAGAGAAGGATAACACTAGCAAATTGGCTGAAATTTACATGAGAGAGATCGTCGCACGTCATGGAGTGCCTCTCTCGATCATCTCTGACAGAGACGGAAGGTTTGTGTCAAGGATATGGCAATCCTTCCAAGAAGCTTTTGGCTCACAATTAAATCTGAGCACTGCGTTTCATCCGCAAACTGACGGTCAAAGCGAGCGAACGATTCAGACGTTAGAAGATATGCTGAGAGCATGTGTAATGGATTTGGGCGGTAGCTGGGACAAGCATTTGCCTTTGGTCGAATTTTCATACAACAACAGCTACCACACCAGTATTGGAGTCGCGCCATTTGAAGCCCTTTACGGACGCAAGTGCCGATCACCCCTATGTTGGGCTGACGCAGGTGATAGGCAGCTTGTTGGTCCCGAAATCGTCCAAGAGACGACAGACAAGATTGTGCAGATTCGAAAATGCATCGAAGCAGCTCGCCACAGACAGAAAGCCTAAGCGGATCCAAACCGGAAACATTTGGAATTCCAAGTTGGAGATATGGTTGTATTGAAGGTTTCACCCTGGAAGGGTGTGGCCCGCTTCGGAAAGCGTGGGAAGTTAAATCCGCGTTACATTGGCCCTTTCAGAATTTTGGAAAGAATAGGGCTAGTAGCATACAAGCTGGACTTACCTGCCGAGCTAAATGGAGTTCACGATACATTTCATGTATCCAACCTGAAGAAAAGTCCAACTCAAGATACCGTTGTCATTCCCACCGACGAGATTCATGTTGACGACATGCTCCATTTCGTTGAAGAACCGGTTGAGGTTACGGATTGGAAAGTAAACAAGACCCGCCGAAGCAGTGTCAAGCTCGTCAAAGTTCGTTGGAATGCCAGACATGGTCCTGAATACACCTGGGAGCGTGAGGACCGGATGAAAGAGAAATACCCCCACCTATTTCCCAAGAACCCTGCTTCTAGAAGCAGAACTTAAAATTTCGGGACGAAATTTTTCTAACGGGGGGAGAATGTGACAACCCTCACTAAACGAGGTATCCGTACGACTTAATTAATAATTAATTACTGCTTAATTACTGTGCTTACTTGAACTTGTGGATAAACTGCTACTTGAATATTGATACATGTACTTACTTGCATCATACTTTACTTGCTGTCACTCCATGTTTTGCTTACAGCACCTTTGTGACAACCTTGATGCACCAAAAGCACAGTAGCACAATGAACGGATAACCTATTAAACGTGCTGTCATAACTAGCACCAGGCAGGTACTGCCTCTAAGGCCTGTAAGAGCCTGAGATAGTTTGCTACACTAGTGGTGAGTGTAGGGATATAAGGGTTGTAGAACTGCGTCACTAGGAATAAATTACAGTGACCGGATGTGCCTAAAACGTACTCTAAGTACAAAATTCAGCACTTTAATTAAAATTCAGCACTTGGCTAACTAATAAAGTGCCAAGACATGAGGAAAATATTCCCGACACTTTGGAGGAATAAGTTGTGTCACTAAAAATAATAATAACGACACTTTAAAGCTTTGTTAAGCACTTTAACGGATCTCTATCCAACCAAACAACCGGACTTTACCCGGAACATAAAAATATTGTCATCAACACTGTTTTTCTTTTTCTGAGCCAGTTAGGGTCCCTGAATACCCTAACACCCGTCATAATGCACGACACACTAATAACCGAGTTAACCTTCACACTTAACTAACTAAGGTCTAACTGTTTAGTTGAAAATCTAACCGGATTACCCCCCCCCCCCCCTAACCGAACCGTCCCCTAGAGGGGACACCCCTTGTCCTTGTTTAATTATTTTAATCTCCTTGTTTGATATCTAGGCTACACAAAATCCATTGGTTAATGATCATTAAAAATTGTCTATAAGATCAAGGCATAACACAACATAACCTTTCTCACTACAACTCACAAACACACACACTCTCTCCCTCTCTTTGGCTCTCGGCCGAACACACACACCCACATCCATCCACCTTTCGATTTTGATCTTCTCATTCCAAGAGCACACAAGTGTTAAGGATCTCATACAAAGGAGCTTGGTGCATTCGGAACGCGAAGGACCTCACCTCATTGCTTTTATCCACTCATTTTTCGACTTGTTTCTTCCCTAGCCTCGAGCTAGTAGTAAGTTGCTATAATCACACTCTTGATCTATTTTAAAGTGGTTAAAACGGTATATGATGGTTAAAAGTTAAGAACATACAAAATGATATGAAAAAGTCTACTAAAAATATTGGTTAAAAGCTATATACTTGTGTAAATCTTGTAAGATTTGTTTTGTGTAATTATTTAGTGCCGATCTATGTTGTGGTAGCTCGGATCATCGTTTAACCCGGATTGGTCATGATCACGGATCATGACATAGAGCTTGTTTAAGTATAACGAGGGTTAAGTGATGAAACTCTACCACACGAGAAACTTGAACTTGTGTAAAAATAATTTTACTTACGAAATAGTGTTTAAAACTAGTAGATCTACGGATCTACAAGCGGTATTTTCAAAGGACCGAGTGTCAAAGAAACCATATTGAGCAGGAATGATTTTTAGAACACACAAGTGTGTAAACACTTGTGTAGCACTAAGTTTCGACAAAATAACTATCTTTGTAAAAATTGATAAGAAGTTGTAAAGATGGAATTTCTTTAAAAACGGGGTTTTTACGAAACCGGATTGATTTATATAAAGATCCACTAAAAGTAATGGAATTTACTTTATATTCTTGAATATAACGCAAGTTCATGTAATTTATGCGATATACATATTTATTTACTAGTTTGTTGTTTTGGACATTGTTTTGATTGAATGAAAAGAATGTTGGTTTGATTTATGAAAGAAAATGATACGCTTAAATGCGTGGTCACCTCCAGTTACAGGGGAAACTCTGGCGAAATTTTTCCAAAAACCTAACACTTAGAAATATTTTCACTATAAGTGTTAGAAATACTTTTCGACTTGTTTTCAAATTATAGATTTCGCCACGACTTTATTTACAAAACATCGGAGATGGAATTTCACAAAATAAAACTTGGTAAATATATATTTAGTATATATTTTTTTTTCATAAAGTCACTTGATATGTGATTATGATTATTTTGTGAAAATACTAGTATTATTTTTAGGGTAAAAATAATACTATCGAATGTTAATGGATCCAAAATAACACGAACGACTCTACGATAAATATATACGTTACACCGGTAAATATTGTTACCACTCGATCATTAAAACGTAACTTACGCATTTTAAGAAAATATGACTTAACGCGTATTTTTTTGTCAAGGTATTATTTTGGGAAAATTTATGTAATAGAAAATATAATATTTTTGAGAAGAATATTTATATTTTGGAGTTAGAAATAAAATATATTTTAAGTGAGACTTAATAATATATTTCGAACACACATGTATTAAATCCCCCATCCTTGGGAAGGAAAATGATTACCAAGTATTTACTAAATGTAAACACGAAATAGTTGTCTAACTATTTCCCAAAAAAAACTTAAATCATAAAGCTAAGGCACGGCCGTCCGTCTAATAGAATTAGTACGTGTAGGTCTTCACACAGCTGCTTGATCAGGAGACATACTTGGTAGAGACGCACCACTGTGAGTTCATGTCCCCCTTTTCTCTTAACTGTTTTCAGTTTTTAAACTGCGGGGGTGAAATACATGTTACTATGATTACGGGTACTTTATACATGGTATGGTTAGCGTAAGGAGGGTTACTACTTAGATCATGTGAGTGGGTAGGCGGGAACTGGAGGCCATTAATCCTCATTGTAGGACCGAGGGACGTAAGCGGTAGATCTATCTGGGTGTAGCGAGCCCAACTCCAGGTCCAACAGTACGGACCTCGGGGTGACTTTGTGCCCAACGCAAAATCCGCTAGGTTTGAGTCTTCCTACTTGCACTTCACACGTATCAATGGCCTTGCAAACCATTGGTGATCTCTTTTTCCATATTTGCTACATACCAGGATTTTTTTATATACAAAGGTTTATTTACTCACTTACACATGAACTCGCTCAACATTATTGTTGATTTTTCAACTTACATGTATTTCAGGGAATTAAAGGATCTGGCGCGGTATGACACGTTTTCCCGCTGCACTAGTTACGAGGTCATCCAGGTTTGGGGAATGTGACTCTTTCCTGGACAAGTCACAGTCCTTAAACTGTGTTTATGTCATGTTGATGTTTGTGTTTGTTGAACAATGTCGTTAGGATGTGTTTCCGTTGAGACAATGTTGTTGTATTTGGTTTTTAAAACTTAATTAAATGCATGATCTTGCATGGTTTTATTTCATATAGCTTTGTTATGGTTAAGCTATGGTATTAAGAAGTCACACCAAAATAACCACGCTTCCGCAAAGCCAGGGTGTGACAGCTTGGTATCAGAGCTCTGATCATAGCGAACTAGGATTCCTTCTCGAGTCTAGACTATGATCACTAGGGCTCTCACGAAAACATTTTTTTATTGCATACCATTTAAGTCCAAATCCAAAACTTTTTACAAACAAATGTTGAGCACATTTATTTATTATTTATAGGCTCAGTCTGGGAGGCTGAGGCTCGGCCTGGGAGGCCGAGATAGTTAGCTAGTGGGACTAGGAGAATTGGCTAGTGGGACTAGGAGAATTGGCTAGTGGGACTAGGAGAATTATTTGATTGCTTACTTGGTGACCAATGTGCTTATCTGATTGTATGACTGATTATTTGTGCACATTTGTGTTTATGTTACAGACACATGGACTCGACCGGCACTGGTGATTCAGACACCACAGGCCCTAGACCTATAGTATCAGACGACCTAGAGTCTTCAGAGCGCTAGGTTCACACATCCGACGTTACTAGCACAGACGAGGATGACTTTCAGCCCTTTGCGTTACCTGATGGTGCTTATGAACTCGCTGATGGCCCTTTGGCCGGGGACCTACCACTTGTAGAGATCCCTGCTCCCATACCACTTGCTTCATATCCTGCTTACGATTTGCTTCCCGACGTCGATCTGTTTGATGACGAGCCCTAGAGGATGAGGTTTAGGGCAAGGCCCTTCTTGCTGCTGGAGATCTTTTGTTGATCGCAGATGCTCCCGCTGAGGAGTCACCTGCTCACTCTCCGGTCCCAGACTCTTTCGAGTCTGTGGCCTCCGCACCTTCACACACTCAGAGTGCGCAGCACTTTTCTCACGGTTCAGATCCAGATAGAGTATCCTCTGTTGCCCCTGCTTCTAGCTTTGCTTTCGACCACGATGTTGAGGAGGACTCCGATCCTGTCTTTCCCCCAGGATTCGACCCAGATAAAGATATAGAGTTTATACCCATGGATCAGCCTATGGAGGATCCGGTCGACCCAGTTGACCCAGTTGATCCCATCGACCCTGAGTTTGATTTTGAGATGGCCTTTGATGATCCTGAGCCTGCCATGGCCCTTGAGCCAGTGGCTGCTCCTGACCCAGTGCTTGAGCATGACCCTGCTCATGCTGGCATGCCTATTGATCCTGTGATTGCTGACCTACCCATTGATGATCACCCTGCTGATGCACCACTACTGGAGGGTGACCATGTTATTGCTGCTGATCATGTTGATCCCCCACTTATCGCTGATGTACCTGCTGACCCTCTTGTTGCACCCCACCTTGACCCTATGCCTGTGCAGATTGATCGAGCACTTTTTGATGCACAGATTGACCCACGAGATGAGCACGCCCAGCATGGGTGGATTCCTGCTGATGATGAGGTTCCACCTATTCCCCCTCAGATCACTGATACCCGTCACGTTGATACCTCTTTTACTTTCCCTCAGTTTACACCTCCAGCACGACCTGGAGAGGGTTCTTCGGCCCATCCCTTTGGGCATGTGCCGACGTCTGTTCCCGTTAGGCCACAGTTTTCACCTTTTTTACCCCCTGTTCCTCCATTTCATGTGACACCTTTTGATCCAGCCAGCAAGCCGTTTCTCTGGACGTCACCTTCTGTTATGCCACCGACCGACACCTACCATCCTTTCCATATGGGGTATTCTATTGAGGACGTTCTGATGTCGTTTGTTGTCCAGCAGGAGGCGCTCACACGGCGTATTCAAGAGCTCGAGAGAGCTCAGCCACCGCCGTGCCAGTGTCAGGGTCAGACCCACCCTGTTTCTTCGCAGCACTCTCGACCATTGTTACCTGACTATGCTGCACGCCTTTTGGCACTTGAGCAGCAGGTTGCTTCTTGGTTGCGTACCCAGAGAGCCATGGAGGAGGACTGGCTCCAGTTGCGTCGTTTGTTCTACACTCACTTTCCCCCTCCTCCACCGCCATCTGTGTAGGGCTCTTCAGTACCGTATGGGTAGACGTTGGTGAGAAGACGGCGAATGCTTTTGACTGCACAGCATTTTTGGAGACTACATTTTGATTCTGAATTTTGTTGATCATGTATATGGGATGTATTGACACTGATTTGATATAGTTTTTGGACTAGGGTGATGTAGCCCTTAGTCGACTGATGTTGTATGACACTGTGATGTACTTGTACGCTTACTATGTGGTCTCAATATATGGCAATCGCAGTATTCTCATCATATTTGATGCTTGATTTGGTTATTTATATTCTATGACATGGGATGTTGTGTGATTGATGTTTGTGACATGGGATGTTGTGTGATTGATATGATTATAACATGAGATGTTATGTACTACTACTATCATAATAAAGCGTATGTATTATAACATGGGATCTTTACTATGGCCTGACCGACGTAAACACATCTTTTAGAAGATGCCGCCGAGACATCAAACGCCGATGCCTACCAATGAGGCAGAACTCCAACAAGTCATCGCTGCCGCCATCGCGCAATACGCCGCCTCGCAAGGAGGACCCAGCGAAAGCAGCTCAAACAACAATGGCAACAACAATACACCTCATGGTAATACTAAGTCATTAAGACATACCATGACCTAATTGGATATCTATAGCAATGATGCTAATGCCGATCACATGTTATAATGTATGTGCAGGGTGCACCTACAAGCAGTTTCTAGACTGCAAGCCTGTCAACTTTGATGGCACTGGAGGTGCTGTCGCCTTTGTTCGTTGGGCTGAGAAAACTGAATTTGTTCTTCGCATGAGCAAAAGTGCACCAGACCAGCAAGTCACCTACATTTCTGGGCTATTTTTGGATGGAGCCCTATCTTGGTGGAATTTGCAAGTGCAGACACTTGGTGAAGCTGCTGCCTACGCACTAACATGGACCGAACTGAAGGAACTAATGCGCAAAAAGTACTGCTCTCGCGCGGAAATCCAAAGATTGGAAACTGAGTTCTGGCATTTGAAGATGGAAGGTCCGAAGATTGCGGAATATGTTCAAAGGTTTCACGACCTGTCACAGGTGGTACCCTATATGGTCACTCCAGAATTCAAGCGGATTGAACGCTTTATTTGGGGTTTAGCTCCTCAAATCATTAGTATGGTAACCTCTTCAAAACCGGCAACAATCACTGAGGCGATCGATCTAAGCGTAGCTCTCACTGAGGAGGCGATCCGCCTAAACAAGTGTTCTGATGTTGAGCAAAGGAAGAAGGAGACTCATGTAGAGTCGTCCGGGGATAACAAAAGGAAATTCTTGAATTTCAAACAAGGCACAAGCAGTGATGGCAGGAAAGGAGAACCAAGCGCACCGGTTCAAGCTATGACTGGTACTAGAAGGAAAGGAAAGGGATATATGGGTGCACATCCCAAGTGTAACTCTTGCCAACGCCATCACCCTGGCCGATGCGGGCCAAAAGTATGTGAAGCTTGTGGAAAGACTGGTCACTTGAAGGATTCTTGCTGGGCTAGTGCTGGCCGGGGAGGCCAAGGAGGATTTGGGAATAGAAATAATAATCATGGTGGTATTGGAAATCGCCCACAGGGGAACAATGGAGGAAACGGGAATCGAGGCAACAATGTGAATCAAGCTGGTAATGCGAACCAAAACAACAATCAAGCTGGGAATGGAGCAGGAAATGGTCAAAGAATGGGTTGTTTTAACTGTGGTGACATTGGGCATTTTAAAAGGAACTGCCCAGAATTGAACCGAGCACGTGGAAGGGTTTTCAATATCGAAGCGAGGGAAGCGCGCCAGGACCCCAATGTCGTTACTGGTACGTTCCCTGTGAACCAACGCTATGCATCCGTTTTATTTGATACTGGTGCCGATTATAGCTTCGTATCGTTAGAGTTTAAGAATATGCTTGGTTTAACCGCTAGTAAGTTAGATATTCCCTACTCAATCGAATTGGCCAATGGGAAGTTAGTAGAAGCCAATGAAGTTGTCAGAGGCTGTGTGATCGAATTGGGAGAGCGTGAGTTTGCTCTGGATCTACTACCAGTCCAGTTGGGAAGCTTCGACGTGGTGGTAGGAATGGATTGGTTATCAGGCAACAAGGCTGAGATAGTTTGTCACGAAAAGGTTGTTCGTATCCCAACCGAAGAGGGTGAAACAATTGTGGTACATGGTGAAAAGCGTGATACGCCGTTAAGAATTATCAGCTGCCTGAAGGCGCGAAAGTGTTTGCAGAAAGGATGTGCTGCCTTCCTGGCACACATTGTAGACAAGAAAGCTGCAGAACCAAAGATCGAAGACATCCCTGTCGTGAGGGAATATCCAGAAGTCTTCCTAGAGGACTTGCCTGGACTGCCACCTCAGAGACAAGTAGAGTTTCACATCGATTTAGTTCCAGGCGCCGCGCCTGTGGCTAAGGCACCTTATAGACTTGCCCCGTCTGAGATGCAAGAATTGTCGACACAACTTCAAGAGTTGTTAGACAAGGGATTTATCCGACCAAGCTTCTCGCCTTGGGGAGCTCCGGTCCTGTTTGTCAAGAAGAAGGACGGTAGTTTTCGTATGTGCATCGACTACAGAGAATTGAACAAGCTGACGATCAAGAATAGATATCCTCTGCCAAGAATCGATGATCTATTCGACCAACTGCAAGGTTCAAGCTTTTACTCAAAGATCGATTTGCGATCTGGATACCATCAGTTAAGGATACAAGAGGAGAGTATCCCGAAGACAGCCTTCAGAACTCGTTACGGACACTACGAGTTCCTTGTTATGCCGTTTGGATTGACAACGCACCTGCAGTCTTTATGCATTTGATTAATAGAGTTTGCAAGCCGTACTTGGACAAGTTCGTGATTGTGTTTATCGACGACATCTTGATTTATTCAAGGACAAAGGCTGAGCACGAACAGCATCTAAGAGCTATTTTGGAGCTGCTAAAGAAAGAACAGCTGTATGCCAAATTCCCTAAGTGCGAATTTTGGCTACGTGAAGTCCAATTTCTTGGACATGTGGAAAATGGAGATGGAATCCATGTGGATCCAACCAAGATCGAAGCGATCAAGAATTGGGAAACGCCAAAGACGCCAACTGAGATTCGACAATTCTTGGGATTGGCTGGCTACTATCGAAGGTTCATTGAGGACTTTTCGAAGATCGCTCAACCATTTACGTTCCTCACCCAGAAAGATAAGAAGTTTGATTGGGGAATCAAACAGGAAGAAGCGTTTCAGCTGTTGAAGGATAAGCTCTGCAATGCGCCAATCCTAGCACTACCGGAAGGTACTGACGATTTCGTGGTATACTGTGACGCCTCGCGTCAAGGATTGGGTTGCGTGTTGATGCAACGCCAGAAGGTTATTGCTTACGCATCACGTCAGTTGAAGGTACATGAGAAGAACTATTGCTTACGTATCAATGGCCTTGCAAACCATTGGTAATCTCTTTTTCCTTATTTGCTACATACCAGGATTTTTATATATACAAAGGTTTATTTACTCACTTACACATGAACTCGCTCAACATTATTTTTTATTTTTCAACTTACATGTATTTCAGGGAATTAAAGGATCTGGCGCGGTATGACACGTTTTCCCGCTGCACTAGTTACGAGGTCATCCAGGTTTGGGGAATGTGACTCTTTCCTGGACAAGTCACAGTCCTTAAACTGTGTTTATGTCATGTTGATGTTTGTGTTTGTTGAACAATGTCGTTAGGATGTGTTTCCGTTGAGATGATGTTGTTGTATTTGGTTTTTAAAACTTAATTAAATGGTTGATCTTGCATGGTTTTATTTCATATAGCTTTGTTATGGTTAAGCTATGGTATTAAGAAGTCACACCAAAATAACCACGCTTCCGCAAAGCCAGGGTGCGACATTTTTAACTATCAGTGGATAGCCAACAGTGATTGAAACACTGATGTTGGTCAGTCAGTGGTCAACATGAAGAATGTAGAAACAGAGGTTGTCTTTCAGCAGTGGATAACTTTTAAGAATCAGATGTTTGAACCAACACAATGGTTGTAACGGACTTTTAAGGATTAATGAAAACTATCATTTTTAACTATTTTCAAAAGTGTTAAAATATGAGAAGACTTAAACAGATATTGGAGCTTAAAAAGATGTTTCACCTTCTATATCAGTTGTTTGGACTTAAACAGATGTTTGACCTTAAACAGATGTTTGGCCATAAACAGATGTTTGGCCATAAACAGATGTTTGGCCTTAAACAAATGTTTGACCTTAAATAGATGTTTGCCCATAAACAGATGTTTGGCCTTAAACCAAACATCTGTTTAAGGTCAACATCTGTTTGACTATTAGGGAACATCAGTTTGAGTTTTGGTCAACATCTCATTTAGTATTCAACAGAAATTTGAATAACTCAATCAGTGGTTTGAACATATGTTTGACTTTTGGTCAACAGTTGGATGGAAACCCATGTTAGATTGAACAGTGTGAATGAATAACACTGAAGTATCATAAAACTGTGAATGAATATACTCAATCCGAAATTGTTACACATTTTCATAAATCTAACAACCATCATCAAACCTGTAACAAACTCTAAACACTGATACACTAAACACTGTTACATAAGAAACACTGATACATAAATAGTGATGTTGAATCCACTGTAGATGTTGAACCACTGCTGTTACTGACCAGTGGTTTTCCTTTGGTTGATCAGGCCTTAGGTACATCAGTGCTTGTCTTTAACAGGGCTTTGTCTTCAACAGTGGATAGGCTTCATCAGTCTTTAAGTCCATCAGTCTTTATAAGGAGCAGTGGTTAGTTATAACAGTCCTTAGCATGATCAGCTGTTATAACCACTCCATAACCCTTAGAGAGTAAACAAGTGTCGGTCTACATGGTAAACGAAGAGGTTGATTGTAATTATGAAAATCTGCTTTTGTTCTTTGAACTTCGAAAATTTGTCCCTTAGGTTTCTTGGTATTTAATTTTACACTTTTCCCATAAAAGTTGGGGTTTGAAAAGGTTTTTGCTTTTAAAGACTGTTGTTTTGAAATATACATTAATATGTTTATATTAAATCTACAAGTTTTAATTGATTAAGTATATAAACTCATAGCCACTTCACCTGGTTTTCATCACGTTTTCCTACGAAGATATCATACTTTCAGGAAAGTCGAGTAATATAGTTTATTGAAATGGCGTCAATCACTTCTGTAAAATCAGATGATTTAAAGCAGCGTTTTGTCAGGAAAATCGAGGAATAGGTGTATCCAGATAGGGTTACTCTTCAAGAGCTGAAGAGATATTTTGATGGATTGCAAGTTGGCCTGTTCACGAGACAGCAGGTTTCCAGAGATCTTATGCGGATGCCTTCAACTTCCATTCGTGAGCTTTCTGTTGTCAGTAATATAGAGCGTGGTGATAGAGACGTGGAGTTCATGGCGATGTTGAAGGACATACATCGAGAGGTTCAGCAATCGATGGAGTTGAAGCTAAAGTTTCTTAATTCTTACGGTTATTGTTAGATTTAAAAGTTTAGTTGTTCAGTATGTTATGTAATTATTGGACTTTTAATGTCATGAATAAATGAATAAATTTTAATCTTATGAATCTATGTTGCGTTTGTAGGGAAAAAAAAAGAGAACGTCAATTTTAAATTACCAATTGCATATTTTGAATTTCAAAAGTTATTGATATTATCAGTAATTACTGATTTGATTTGAAAGCAATTGTCATCATGACTTTTCTAATTTTTATTTTAACTTTAATTAAGAGAAAATAACCGTCAATTTGAAATTCCCATTTTGCATATTTTCAATGTCCAAAGATCAAGAAATTAGCTTTAATTATTGATTTGATATGCAACAAATTGTCATCAACAGTTTTTTTTATTTTTTATTTTAACTTTAATTTTTATCACCAAAACAATGTTGGAGGAACTATTATCTCATTGGAATGTAACGATTAGGTAAAATGGTAATTTCATTTGATAATTTCATTCTATCATTAATTAACCACATCAACAATAAAAATGTGAGCCGTGGTTGTTTTTTAGGGAAACCACTGATGGTCAATATCAGTAGATATCAACAATAAAAATGTGAGCAGTTGCTGTTTTTAAACTATCACTGGATAGCCAACCGTGATTAAAACACTGAAGTTTGGTCAGTCAGTGGTCAACATGAAGAATGAAGAAACAGAGGTTGTCTTTCAACAGTGGATAACTTTTAAACACTGATGTGATAAATACTATTACATATAAACACTAAAGTGATATGACATCTAACAACCTAACAGAGTATAAAACACTGATGTGATAAATACTGTTACATATAAACACTGTTAACATAAACAAAGGTAGAATATCTGTTGTTGATGCTGAACCACTTTTGTTGTTGGGCAGTGGTTCACCTTTGGTTTTGTCTAGGATTTGTCTCGACAGATAAACTCTAGGGTTTAAGCGAATCAACATGGGGAGCAGTCAATCAAGGAACCAACATAATTTTCATCATAAACACTGAAGTATTGTTGGTGCATACGTCTGTCGACTTCGTCTTGTATCAAGTCTTGTATTAAGAATGTTAGATCAGGGCACGTAGTTCGAGAAATTAGGGTTTAGAGGTAATTTCGCATGAGGTATGTAATTTCGCTTGAAAGTGTCATATGGGTAATTCCGTGCGAAATTAGATTTCGCTTGGAATCTAATTTCGCTTGGAACATGTTCAAGCGAAATTAGCACCTCTATATAAACCCTTGATGCGAAATCATTTGTAACGTTTGGAATTCTGGTACCGAAGTGCTGCCGACATGTCTACTGATCTGGAAACTTGTTATATCAATAAAACAAGACAATTAAGTGTGAATCAAGCTGTTTTCCAAGCCAATTCATTTATTTCCGCCTCTTGAATTGATTAGAACTCTTCTGAACGACTCGTTTGGTCGTGAAAACGATCCTACAAGTGGTATCAGAGCTCAGGAGGAAGAGTTCTTGCCAAAACAGCCATAAAATCTGTCTTCTACACCTTCTTTTATAAAATTCGCAAGATTTCACGGTCAACATGGATTGAATTTCATACATGTCATGCGAAACAGTGTTTTAACGAATCCTTGAAAGATTTGGACTTAAATTTGATCTAAAAGTGGTAAAATCAGTAATTTCCCTTGAAACACAGATCGAAAATGATGACATCAGAATAATTTCGTACGGAATTACAGCTTGATTTCAAACGAAATTACATAATTTCGCTTGAAATTCATAATTTCGCTTCTAAGTGTAATTTCGTTTGAGCCGTTCCACACGAAATTACCTAATTCCACACGAAATTAGTTTTCATTCCGTTCCAAAGTATGATTTCATTTGAAATTACCATATTTCATACAAAATTACCTTATTTCGTATCAAATCATAATTTCGTGTGAGTATTTTCGCGTGGAATAGATATTTCGTTTGAAAGTGATATTTCGTGTGTGATCTGATTTCGTTTGAAAGACCTTATTCCACACCAATTCTGATTTCGCTTGAGTTTGATAATTTCGCTCCAAGTGATTTCATTTGAATTCATATTTCGTGTGAATCTTGTTGATTTTGAACCGTGTTGACTTTGTGATACAGATTACAGAATCATGGAAGAGGAATTCTACAATGCGTTTGCTACACCAGTTGCTCCAGTTACAGCTGCCGAAACTCTTTACAGTGAGAATGAGACGGGAACTTATCAAAAACCGCCGAAGCTTATGTACATTGAAGATTTTAGAGGATAGCAAAATCGATTTGAAAACTGGGTGCAAGCTTATAAGTTTGATGCATGGTGTTCATTAGAGAAAAATTACGAAAAACCAAAAAATGAACGTGGGATTGAAAAGGCTTTCTGTGATTATTCAGATGTTGAAAAATTGAAATATACAAGTGAAAAAATGATGATCAGTATTCTTCAACAAGCAGTTAAAGAATATATCTTTGTTTTACTCCAACATGAAGGTACTGCAAGATCAATTTGGACTGCATTGATTCAAAAGTTTAAAGGAAGTGCAGATATGATCAAGAACAAAAGGGCTTTACTGAAGAAATCATTTGATATGTTTGTAGCCTTAGAAGGTGAAACAACAAAAAAGACCATTGATAGATATTGTCATTTGGTTTTGGAAATGGGAAGATTGGAAATAAAGAAAGACGACGATGAATGGGTTGATAAACTAGTCGATGCATTACCACAGCAGAAATGAGGAACTTATTTGTTGATCCTAAAACACATGAGAAAATCTGAAAATATGAATCTGGCACAGTTTATTCAGAAGATTGAAGAGCATGAGTTGGATATCCAGAAAACTGCTATCATGTCTAATCCAAATGCTCAACAAGATGTGAGTTTATACTACAGAGGAAACAAATTTGAAGTTACTCCAAGCCCAAAGATTCAAACTGGTTTCAGTGCTGATAGTTCTTCTGGAACAAAGGGAAGTATTGTGACTCAAAGTGGTGGATCTTCGTCTTCATATTCAAGCTTTGATCCAAATTTTACAACACCAAGTCTTCAACAAAAGAATTCTACAAATTTGCAGTGCAATGTTACCTTGAACATTCAAAATGGTCAAAATCTTTCTCCGGAAATAGCTAAGCAACACATGGCATCACTCGTTGCTATGTTGGAATCATATGAAAGTTTGATTGCTGGTAGAATTGGAAATCCGATGCTTACCAAAGAGGATTATGACCAAATTGATGCGGAGGAACTTGAGTTGATGGATATCAAGTGGTGTCTAGCCAGTGCAGTTAGAAGAGCAAAAAAATTTACACAAGTCACCGGAAGAGATGATTTTAGAGAAATGAGTGCATCTCCGATAGGGTTTGACAAATCAAAGGTCACTTGTTTTCGTTGCAAAGAAAAATGTCATTTTAAGCGTGAGTGAAAAAACAAAGAAGCAAATGAAAGACAAGATCAGTCTGGAAAAAACAATTATTATCAAAAATCAATTTTTCATCAGATTGCTCAACAACCACAAACTGCACATGCACGTACCATTGAAGAGAAAAGAGCTTGTTATGGTATAATTGACCAAGATGATGAAAAGGTTGCAGAGGGATTTAGCTGGGATAAATACATTCCACCGGGTTCAGGACTTGTTGCTAAAATCTTAGAAGAACAAGGAATCAAAAGAATGAAGATTTTTAGATCATCAGAAAGTGATGATGATACTGATGACGAGGAAGAGTACATTAATAATGCAAGAAAAAGTTTAGACTCGTTTAGTTTTAATTTATTTTTTGCAGATAAGATCGAGATGTTGAATGAAAAGAAGGATGCTAGATTGAAGAGAGAATTGGAAGCAAAAAGAATTGCTGAAGAAAAAGAAAAACTAGAAGCCGAGAAAGCTGAAGTTGCGGAAATTTCAACAAAGAAAGTTGAAAATGAAGAGTGTGAGATAAAAACAGAAGTTGATGATGAAAAAGTAGTTGAAAAGATTGTTGAAGTAGAAAAGATAAATGAGAAAATTGTCGAAGTTGAAAAACTCGTCGAAGTTGAGAAAGTCGTCGAAGTAGAAAAAATTGTTGAAATTGAGAAGATTGTCGAGGTTGAAAAGATAGTTGAGGTCATTAAACCTTGTCTGAAATGTTTAGAGTCATGCAAACATTTTGATGAGAAGGATAAGAAGATTGTTGAATTAGAAAAGATGAAAGAAAATTTATTGTCTTATGTGAAGTATGTGAAGGAATCTTATGACGTGCTGAACAGAACTGTTGATGGTTTGAAAAAGACAAATTCAGAAGTTGATGCTTCTATGACAATGATGAGTTCCACTTTAATGAAAAAGCAGAAAGTCATCAATGAGTATATTGAAGACTGTGCAAAGCTAAAGCAGAATTTGGAATTTGAAAAAATTGAGAGTGAAAGAATCAAACGTTTGTTGTTGAGTTATACAACACGTGATTCTTTGATTGATCGAGTTTATCATACTGTTGCAGGTCTTGAAGCGTTTCAAGATAAAAAGACAGAAGATACGGATACTGGTAAGAAACAGAGTGTCAAGTATAACAAGTGTCCGCCCCTGATTTGGAATAGTTATTCTCCCAGAAAACCAAATGAGGAACGTTTAGATAAGGCTCTCAACATCAAGTTAAAGTCTGAAATCATTGATGAGTTACCAGACAATATTGATGTCACATTCACAGTGTCTGACACTGATCATGAGTCTGAGTTGTTAAAGAAAGTGGTCGATCAGGTGTTGGATATGGATGAAGAGTCAAAGTCGGAGTCTAAGTCTGAAAGTTCAAGTTCATCAGAAAAGAGTCCGAGTTCACCGGTTAAAAGGGTTTATAATAAAGAATTCATGTTATCAAAATCTAATTTGAATGACGAAACAATCAAAGTGGCATATACTTTGAATGATTCAGACAAATTATATTCTGATGGGGAATTTCCAATAAGAAGTGTCAAAACTGAAATGATCAAAAAGGTTTTCAAATTGACAGAAATTCATATATCTGAAATAAAAAATGTAAATCTTTCTGTAAAACCTAAAAAGTAAACTTCAAGAGTTCAACAGAGATTGAACAAGAAAAAGGGTTACAGTTCTGGTTCAGGTTATCGAAAGAAACCAAACCATAACGGTAATTTCAAAAAGAAAGGTCTTGGTTTTAGTTCTTCAGTAAATTATAAAAATGAGAAAAATTATAAACCAAAAACAAAATTTATTGCAGGAGGAAGTTCTGAAGAAGAGCAGAAGAAACCATTCTGGAAAACAGTCAAATCAAGAGTTTCTTGCTGAAAGGAAGAAGAATATGAAGAAATTTGTATCAAGAGTTGACAAAAGAATTTGTTTTAAATGTCACAAAGTTGGACACATTGCTTGGAATTGCCAACAGTTCAACAATACAAAACAGGAAGTGTCTTTTAACTCTGAAATGATTAAGAAACATGTTGATGAAAAGAAACAATCAGCTGAGAAAACTAATATGTTTGGAAATTCGATTTCTGAAACTGGTGAAGGTTCAAAACGTTTTTACAAAAGAAAAGTTGATTTGAACAAACAAAGATGGGTTGTTTAATCGGAGAGTAGTTCTGACAATGAATCTGATTCCATAAAATCAGAGGAGTCATCTGTTGAGAAAAAGAATGAGAATTCCGTTCCAGAGTTGAACGATGAAATTTTTCCAACTTTGTCAAAGGAAAATTTGAAATCAAAAGGTAGGTTTGAAATTTCAGATCAATTTTTCTCTGGTAAAGAAAAATTTGATGCTGAAAAGGCTTTCAATGGGAAAGTTAAACATATATTTGGGAAGATGGTAGATGGGAAAGTGAAAAGTGCAAAAGAGTTTTACATATCAAAAGGAGGATGGGATAGTGTTGAATCAAAATCACCCAAGGCTGGCCAGGCTTGGGTGACAGCGGTTTTAAACTAAAAACCTGACTTGCCAGAGCTCCCAAGTTGGTAATCGTGGAGCATGAATCGGCATCATTCTTTAAAAAAAATTTGTGAAACATTTAAAAAAAATTGTTATAATCTTACAGGTTGTGGACTTCCCGGAACTTCCAGGTTGGTAAGTGTGGAGTAGGAATCGGCATTTTACTGGTATTACAAGTGGTAGTTGCTCTTAAATTGTCATATTTTGCTTTACAAATGATACATTTGAACCTACAAGTAGTTGAAAAAGAGGTTTTACCTACAAGTGGTATTTGGTTGAAATAGGGGTTGTGATCTTACAAGTGGTTAGTCAAGTTCATTAAGTTGAACTTGATTTAACTCTTATTCAAAAGTTTCAAAAACAAAGTGATGAATGAATCCCCGTTTTTACCGAGTGTTAAAATCAACAAAACTTATTTTCCGGAAAAACCATTTGATTAAAACAAACTTAAGTGTTTTGAAATCATAATGGGAAAGTAGTTTGTTGGGAGGGGTAGTTCTGATTGTTTATGCCAAGTGGATGGCGAATTGAAGCTTGAAAATCAGTTCTCACTTTACCCTGTACAGTTTGTTTTCAAATTTCCTTTAAATGATTTTGAATTTTAGGGGGAGTAAGAATTTTCGGAAAATCCAAAAACATTAGAAAATTTGAAAAAGTCAAAAACATGATAAAATCAAAAACGAGTTTTGTTGTGAAAAAGAGGAAATGATAGTACTTCAGTGGACAATCACAGCATGCTAAAGAATTGGAAAGTTAAAATAGTGATAAACGGTCTCACTAATGATATGCCAGTAGGTTTTTACACATTTAGTAAATTGTGACGAGATATAAACTTAAATTTCAAACTTGCTTATCTCGTGGGGAACATCTCTCGGATATATGGGTAACCCCTGAAATCTTGTTTGAAATGTCCCTCTTTCTGAGATACTAGGTCTTTATGCTTAATGATATCTGGGGTATTATCCCGGGACTTCTGATTTTACGGAAGCAATGGCCTAGTCCCCAGAGAATACTTTACGCTTGCTTGAAATATAGCCCACCCTCAGCATAAAAAATGATGAAACATTGCAAAATGCTAATCATGTGCTGTTGAAGAAAAGATTCTCTAAAGGGAACCCACCAAAAGTCGAAGCCGTCATCTCTCTGATTTTGCGGAAGCAATAGCCTGAGCTCTCACGGCCCTCGCATTTAACCCTTTACAGATATCATCTAGGTATACTCACCTGTAAGACTGAATATTGGGATCTGGATACGGGAGTATATTCTGAGGTGGGACACGCGAATAAGTTTAAGTCTCTAAAACATTAATCTCGTATCTCGAAACAATTGAACTTTGTGTGAAAATTTAAGTGGATCAGTATACTAACAATCTAAGTGAATCGTTTAGAACTTAAAATGTTTAAAGCTTAACGGTGTTGGTGATTTGTCTCAAAAACTGATATGATCCTCTTACACAAACTCACAAAAATATTGTATGTATATATTTCTTTACTGCATTTCTTTATTATCAAAAATCCAAAAAGATTTTCGGAGTGTTTTAGCATAAAGTTTTGAAAAATGCAAAAAGATTTTCGACAACTGATAATGAAAAGCTGATTTTCAAAATTCCGAGTGCTAAACATGATGAACAACAGGGTTGGGAAAGTTTGTTTGGAATGAAGAAGATTGTTTGAAATGAAAAATTTGAATATTTTGTATACAAGTGGTTCATCAGAGGTTAAAATTGTAAAACTATTTCTTAGTTGGTGTCTCTTGAAAAAGTTTATAATTTGTCAGAATTTTAAAATTGTAAAATTTACTTTGAGGTAGAGAATGTGCAGGTTATGGCTATGAAAGAGTCAGGTTGCGATTCTAGAACCTATGAAAGCAAGATTTTGATCCAAGCAATCTTTAAGGGGGAGTCTGTTGATTTAGAGCTTAAGGAATCAAGAGATCTGATCAAGAGGATGTAAGAGCCAGTTTCAGATCTTGGTAAAAGAGAGAAAGAAGAAGAGAGAAGACTGAGAAAAGAAGCCCAAAGACTGATAAAGACTGAAGACTGTGAAGACTCGACACTTAAGACTCGTCAACATCCAAGGGGGAGTCTGTTGGTGCATACGTCTGTCGACTTCGTCTTGTATCGAGTCTTGTATTAAGAATGTTAGATCAGGGCACGTAGTTCGAGAAATTTGGGTTTAGAGGTAATTTCGCATGACGTATGTAATTTCGCTTGAAAGTGTCATATGGGTAATTCCGTGCGAAATTAGATTTCGCTTGGAATCTAATTTCGCTTGGAACATGTTCAAGCGAAATTAGCACCTCTATATAAACCCTTGATGCGAAATCATTTGTAACATTTGGAATTCCGGTACCGAAGTGCTGCCGACGTGTCTACTGATCTGGAAACTTGTTATATCAATAAAACAAGACAATTAAGTGTGAATCAAGCTGTTTTCCAAGTCAATTCATTTGTTTCCGCCTCTTGAATTGATTAGAACTCTTCTGAACGACTCGTTTGGTCGTGAAAACGATCCTACAAGTATCATAAAACTGTGAATGAATATACCCAATCGGAAATTGTTAGACATTTTCATAAATCTAACAACCATCATCGAAGCTGTAACAAAATCTAAACACAAATACACTAAACACTGTTACATAAGAAAAACATATACATAAATACTGATGTTGAATCCGCTGTAGATGCTGAACCACTGCTGTTACTGACCAGTGGTTTTCCGTTGGTTAATTAGGCCTTAGGTATATAAGTGCTTGTCTTTAACAACGATTTGTCTTCAACAGTGGATAGGTCTCATCAGTCTTTAAGTCCATCAGTCTTTATAAGGCGCAGTGGTTAGTTATAACAGTCCTTAGCATGATTAGCTGTTATAACCACTCCATAACCCTTTGAGAGGAAGCAAGTGTCCGTCTATTCAATTGAGAGGAATCATTGCATTACATCCCTGTTGAAAAACAGAATCGATAAATTTAGGGAAAATGGGTTTGAAAGATGATAACCCAACAGTGGAGGATCTCATTCTACAGCTCCGATAAATTCAGGGTTATTCTCAAATAATGGTTCCTAGATGTTTGAAGACCAACAAAGACCAACAAATGTCCACAGTGCTGCTTCTTTGGACATTTTTCGGTCTTCAAACATCTAGGAAGCGTTATTTGAGAATACCCATGAATTTATCGAAGCTGTAGAATGAGATCCTCAACTGTTGGGTTGTCATCTTTCAACCACATTTTCCCTAAATTTATCAGTTCTGTTTTTCAGACCTCCCAAAGCCACCTATCCGCCTCCAAAGAGATCGAGACAACTTGAAGCATAACCTGGACTTGCTGTAATTCCACCAGTTCAGTATTTAATCCTAATATACCAACTCAATACAAATAACAAATATTTGGTGTGCTACAACTGTAAATAACTCAGGAAACAGATTTGAAACCATAAATATGGATTATAGAGATCTATGAATGAAACATGGGTGAATAAACCAACAAAACAAATTGTGAAAAACAAAAACTACAAAGATATCAAAATCAATCTACTTGTAATCACATGGTACACCAATGCAAGCATCTGAATAAACAATAACAAATCAAAGACAAAATCAAAAGCTACAAACATATGAAACAAATTTCATAGAATCATGAAAGAAATTAGGTCACGGATTGTTACCAGATTTAGCGAGAGAAGAATCGATGGAAGCATTGGAGAAGATGACGATTTGAAGAAACTTCAATCTGGAAAAGATGTAACAAAGCTCAAGAAATAACGAAGAAGAAGAAGAACTGATTACAAAGTGTATTAACAATTAGCAAAAGAATAACAATTACCTGATTTATGCGCGGCTCTTAACAAAAGAATCAACAATTTACCGATACTTGCCGAAACCATAACTGGTCAGATTTATGTGCGGCTCTTAACTACATTATGTAGAATCTGTACATCTAACAAATAATCAAAGAACAAAGAAACAAACCAAAAACATTCTGTAGAATCTGTACATCTAAGAAATAGTTAGAATGGCCATTTTTACCTTATTTCACAAATTTCATAATATGAAAATAAGTAAAACATAGAAAAAATGAAACCAAACACCTGATATTTGTCGTTCGAATCTTTGAGTTGGTCGTCATAGTCCTACAACATTTCGATATCGTTGGAATCGGTCGGTGATGTCAGCAGCCTGATTAACAAACAACAGCAAACAACAATAGCAAGTCACCAATCAATCGACCTTAAAATCATATAGAGGCCCTAAAATAAAATAAAACAAACCCTAACCTAAAACTCAAGATGGACAAATGGAAAAATATATTTATAACTAACCCTAATCCTCAAATCCATTACAGCATAACCATTCAATCGACCTCAAAATCATATAGAAGTCTAAAAATAAAATGAAAATTAGATAAGTGAACATCAAAATTGAAGAGCAAACTGTAACAACCCTCGTTAAAACCAATGCCCTTATAATATTTCCAACACCCTAGTATATTTCAAAATATTCCCTTATGTCTTATAATACATCCCGTATGTGAAAACCGAGCCCGAAATACAATATAGTATTTAAATAAAATATAAAAACATAAATCTAGGGCTGAGGCGGGCCGCGTAGACCCACCAAAACCTTTTACGCAGGTGGTATCAAGGCTGGAACCAGACTCCGCTGATTTCTTTAGTTCAAGCGGGTCGCGTAAGCTTAAGCTTACATTGACGCGGGCCGCGAGAGATCATTAAACGCGGAGACATCCTGAGCCGACACGTGTCGACATCGTGGCGGGTCTACTTGGTGACCGGGACAAGCTATAGAGTTGACCAGGGTTGACGCGGGCCGCGTAACCCTTGTCTGTTCTTTACGCGGGCCGCGTGGAGACCAGAATCCAGCACTATAAATAGAACGTATCAGTTTTCGTTTTCCGTCGCTCACAATTCATTCTCAATCTCAATTTCTGAAGTAGTAGAAATTATAAGCGGGTATTATATCCCCCTAATTAGCGAGGTTCTGCTCCGTTGTAAGTATTATAACCCCAGTTTTGGAATAGTTACGCTGCCCGATTGATTTAGGGTTCCGTAACAACTGTCGTGGTTATGCCCGACGTAGTTGTTGGAATACCGTCTCGGGGAGGGTATCAATAATATTTTCAAAGGGTTATGGTACTAACCTATGTACATTTGTATAAATTATAGATTATATCCAGGAAACCCTTACGAGAAGCCTAAGATAGCAATGTGAGTAATCTCCTTTTTGTTAACAGTTTTTACAAAACCTTAACTATTTTACAATGCAATTTAGCAGTGATTGAGTCTTTGTAGTTCTTCAATTACTGCCGGTATGTTGGGGTTTTGTATACAAAATTTACTACACTGTGAGTAGTAAGTCAAGGTTGACAGTACGTTACCATTGGACAATGAGTTAGCCAATGTGTAATATGACCCACAAGTCAGTGGATTGATAGTACCAAATGGAGTAATTGTGTAGACATAAACAATGTGATCGCTCTCAATACTGTTTTAATTGATAAAATGTTTCTTGATTAAACTGGGATTCACTCACCAGTATTTCCGACTGACAATTGTTTTTAAAACGCGTTTCAGGTAACCCAATGTGACAGCCAATTAGTAAAAAGCCAGCTGGAGAGCACTGAAGGCTTGGGAAAAATGTGGCTATAAAAGTTACCTAATAAACGATGTTTTAAATTCAATAAAATAGGGTTTATCTCTATAAATGTATTGTAATAAGAAACTTGGGTTTTGCCCATGTGTTTATTAATATCAATTATGGTGGTTTTACTCTGATAAACATTTCCTAACTACGGTTCTGATGTAAATTCCGCTGCCAAATTAGACACTACGCGATACCACCGAAACTGGCTCGCGGCCGCCCGTTCCCGGGACACAGGGATCGGGGGTGGCGACAGAAGGTGGTATCAGAGCCTAGCCACTGGTCTGAGCCAAAGAAGTGTTCTGCTGACACTTAAATTCTAAATTTTGTGTTAGGAAATAATGAAAATACGTGCATAACTATATTTAATTGTTATGTGTTATTTGACTATCTGTTAGTTTACAGTATCAGTGATCAAGGACCCTCAGACATAAATCGTCAGTTGTCTGATTCACCTAGGAGTGAAGGTACCTCTTCACAGCCTGCCCTCTCTGGGTATACTGCTGATCAGGAAGAAGGAGTGTTTGCTTTTAGAGCTCAGTCAGAAGAGCCATTCCCTCATAAGAAACAAGGATGGTTCAGTAAGGAAGCCTTTGCTCGTAGGAAGAGAATGCGAAAGTTGCAACAGCAAAAAGTTTTAGCGGCTGCTAAGCGAGAGACAGATGCCCATACACAGAATATGCTTAATAGAAGCCTAGCTAATTTCCATATCCTAGCTACAACTGCTGCTGACCCGAGTCTGGAACAACTAGTAGCCCCACAACCACAAAACCCAGAACAACCCATGGAGATAGAAAATCCTGACAACCAAGTGGAGATGCATGACTTTAACCCAGAAGAAACCCCTAGGGTGCCTGCACCGAACCCCCTAGATCCAAATTACGACCCCTGGTGGGACGACAATAGGGACTTTGTGCAACGTTACCCTGTCCAGGAATACCCACCCATACAGAACATAGAAGCCTACCCAGGTATGGACCCTTTAGATCCCTATTACCAAAATGACTATATTAGGGAGATCTTAGAGGATCCTTACCAATTTCAGGAACTTTCACCCCCATATCAGGAACCCGCACCCCAGATTCCAAACCCAGTCCGAGAACCTGCACCCCCAATGAGTGCAGAAAACGTGCAAAAACTTAGGACTTTTGGGGAGGAAATTTTAGAAAGCAGTGAGAGAATGCGTTAGGTGGGAGAGCGTCTCGTATGGAAATACGATGAACGCAATATGGATTTTTGGATAAATCCATATCCTTGAATGTGAGAATGGAGGAAATAGTAGTAATAATAATAATATAATAAAATAAAAAATAAAATAAAATAAAATATGTGTGTACGGATGCATAGTACTATTAGTGTAATTTTCTTTCTGTTGGTATTGTAATCTTTATTTCTGTACTAGTGTGTAATAGACGCATAGTATATGAAAATAGAGTACAAGTCGCAATGATGGACGTTTTTTGCTAGATTGCGTGTCATGTGAATTATGATATTACTTATTATCTTGTGATATTAATATAGGGTAAATGTTTAAAATTCAGATGGCCGATGAAGAAAATCAAGGAAATCTGAATAACGATAACCAGAGTAACATTAATGTGGTTAATGAAAATCCAAGCATCAATAACAATGGAAACCAGATGGATAATAGTGCTATCCAACATATAGTGGCACAAGGAATTATAGATGCAATGCCATTTATTCTTCAAACGGTTCAAGAAGCGAATAATAAAAGTAAACATAGCAGTAAGCGACCAATTGAACCAGAACACAGCGTGAACAATGGACCAATACTTCAATTGCCCATTCCCAAAAGAAGAAGAACCGTGCCTTACGGTTGTTCATACAAAGAATTCTGGTCCTGTAAACCAATAGAATTCTCGGGCAATGAAGAACCTATTACAGCTCTACGCTGGATAGAAAAGACTGAGGCTGTTCTGAAAATAAGTAAATGTGCGGAAGAGGACAAAATAATGTTTGCTTCCAATCTATTTAAGAATGCAGCCTTAGAATGGTGGAACACTATCCTTCAGTCTAGAGGAAGTGATAGGGTTTATAGTATGGATTGGGAAGAATTTAGGAATATGGTAGAAAGAAAATTCTGCCCTCCTAATGAAAAGGAACAGATAGCAAACAAATTCCTAAATCTTAGGATGAATGTAGTGGATAGTAAGGGGTACACGAAGTTATTCTTTGAATATGCTAGAATAGTGCCAACCCTTGCTTCACCAGAACCGGTGTTAATCTCTCGTTATATCTGGGGATTAATTGGAGAGATTAGACATGTAGTCAAGGCAGCTAGACCTCAAACTATAGAAGAAGCTGTAGAACTAGCAAATACCTTGACAGATGAGTTAATCCGTACTAGAGAAGAAGACCAGAGGAGAAACCTAACCCAAAGGCTTACTCAAGAATTTCGTTCTGGAAATTTTAATCGTAGGAATATGGGTTCTACCTCTGCACCATACTGCAAGGTCTGCAAGAAAAAGCATTCAGGAAAATGCTCCACTCTCTGCAATTATTGCAAGATGCCAGGACACAAGGAAGAAAATTGCAAGAGGAAATCCAGTAATGGATTATGCTACAACTGTGGAGAAAAAGGTCATATCAGGCCAAACTGTCCGAAACTAGCTCCGGCTACAAACAACAAGAGTACTAAAAATGCTAGAGCATTTGTTCTAACTGCAGATGAAGCCAAGATGATTCCAGATGTCATAGCTGGTACGTTTTTAGTTAATGATATCTTTGCTAAAGTATTATTTGACTCTGGTGCAAACCAAAGTTTTATTAATACATCATTTTGCAAAATTCTAAATCAGTCATTAACTAAACTACCACTAGAATGCCTAGTAGAGACAGCCAATGGAGAAACAGTTAGGATTTCTGAAATCTTGCAGGGAGCAAGAATAGAAATTTTAAATCAGAAATTTATTGCAAATCTTTATCCCATGAATCTGGCAGGATTTGATGTTGTTTTAGGAATGGATTGGTTAATAGCCAATAAAGCCAGTATTTTATGTGATCAAAAGTTAATACAAGTAAATTCACAAAAAGGTAAAACGATCACAATTAAAGGAGATAAGCCCTCTAGATCCACAAAATTCATCTCTATGATGAAAAGTGCAAGCTATATAAGAAAAGGTTCTATAGTGTATTTGATTTCTATAATCACTAACACTAAAGGAAAAGAACTAAAAGACATTCCAGTAGTGTCACAGTTTTCAGATATCTTTCCAGAAGAATTACCAGGACTACCTCCAGACAGAGAAGTTGAATTCAGAATTCACCTGCTACCAGGAACATCACCAATTGCCAAAGCACCTTATCGTTTGGCACCCGCCGAAATGCAGGAACTGAAGAAACAATTAGATGAGTTATTAGAAAAAGGATTTATACAGCCAAGTTCGTCGCCATGGGGAGCGCCGATACTGTTCGTTAAAAAGAAAGACGGATCAATGCGTATGTGCATTGACTACCGTGAATTGAACAAGGTCACGATTAAGAATCGTTACCCATTACCGAGAATCGATGATCTGTTTGATCAACTACAAGGAGCTCGATTTTTCTCTAAAATCGATTTAAGGTCAGGATATCATCAGTTAACGGTACAGGAAGAGGATATTCCTAAAACCGCTTTCAGAACAAGGTATGGACATTATGAATTTACTGTCATGCCATTTGGTTTAACCAATGCCCCAGCTGCATTTATGGACATGATGAACCGAATATGTAAGCCATATTTGGATAAATTCATAATTGTTTTCATAGATGATATTCTAATTTACTCTAAGAATAAAGAGGATCATGCAAAACATTTGCACGCACTTTTAAGTCTATTAAGAAAGGAAAAGCTTTATGCTAAATTTTCTAAGTGCGAATTTTGGTTAGAACAGGTACAATTCCTTGGACACCTAGTCAATCATGAAGGAATTCATGTAGATCCAACAAAGATTGAGGCAATTACTAAATGGAAAATCCCTGAGTCACCAACCGAGGTTAGAAGTTTCTTAGGATTGGCCGGTTATTATAGAAGATTTATTCGAGATTTCTCTAGAATAGCCATTCCCTTAACTAAGTTAACCTATAAATCTGTTAAGTTTGAGTGGGGATTAAAACAAGAAGAAGCATTTAGAATTCTTATGCAAAGATTAACTCATACACCCATATTAGCATTACCAGAAGGAGCTGAAGACTTTGTAGTCTATTGCGATGCTTCTAAATTAGGTTATGGATGTGTGTTGATGCAACGCCAAAAGGTTATAGCTTACGCATCTAGACAACTTAAGAATCATGAAGAGAATTATTCAACTCATGATTTAGAATTAGGAGCTATAATTTTTGCTCTTAAGATTTGGAGACATTACCTTTATGGTAGTAAGTTTACCATATTCACTGATCATAAGAGTTTAAGGTATATCTTCAAGCAAAAGGAGTTGAATATGAGACAAAGACGCTGGATGGAGATGCTTAGTGACTATGATTGTGATATCCAGTATCATGAAGGAAAAGCAAATGTAGTGGCAGATGCTTTAAGCCGAAAGTATCATGAAAAGCCAAGAAGGGTACGTTCTCTTAAATTAAATCTACAAGTAGATTTAAATGATCAAATAAGAGAAGCACAAGAATCAGTAATCAAGGATGATTCTGAAAAATTAAAAGGTATGTTAAAGGAATTAAAACAAGGAACATATGGAATTTGGAGATTCCATGAAAAGAAAATGTGGATACCTAAATTAGGAAACCTACGTCATCGTATACTAGAAGAAGCCCATAAATCTAAATATACGATGCATCCAGGGAGTGATAAAATGTACCAGGATTTAAGGAAAAAATTCTGGTGGATAGGAATGAAGAAAGACATAGCAACCTATGTTTCTAAATGTCTAACGTGTTCACAAGTCAAAGCTGAACACCAGAAACCCACAGGTTTGTTACAGCAATTAGAAATGCCGGTGTGGAAATGGGAATTGATAACAATGGATTTTGTTACTATATTACCCAAAACAAAGAAAGGAAATGATACAATCTGGGTGATTATAGATAGGCTAACTAAGTCAGCTCATTTCCTACCAATGAAAGAAACTTTTAGTATGGAACAATTAGCTAAATTGTATGTAAATGAAATTGTTTCTTTACATGGCATTCCTTTATCAATTGTTTCTGATAGGGATAGCCGATTTACCTCTCATTTTTGGTCAAGTTTTCAAAAGGCAATGGGAACCAAGCTAAAACTAAGCACAGCTTATCATCCTCAAACGGACGGACAAAGCGAAAGGACAATTCAGACAATGGAAGATATGCTTAGATCTTGTGTAATTGATTTTGGAGGAAATTGGGACAATCACTTACCTTTAATAGAATTTTCTTATAATAATACTTATCACACAAGTATCAATGCTGCACCATTCGAAGCACTTTATGGAAGAAAGTGTCGAACCCGAGTCTGCTGGGCAGAAATTGGGGAAAAGCAACTATCTGGACCTGAGATAGTGCAAGAAACAACTGACAAGATTATTCAAGTCAAGGAACGACTGAAAGCAGCACGTGACCGACAAAAGATTTATGCCGATAACCGACGCAAGCCATTGGAGTTTCAAGTAGGAGATAAAGTATTGTTGAAGGTCTCTCTCCTTGGAAAGGAGTAGTAAGATTCATCAAAAGAGGAAAGCTAAGTCCCAGGTATATTGGACCTTTTAAGATTATTAGAAGAACAGGACCTGTAGCCTATCAGCTACAACTGCCAAAGGAAATGGCAGGAATACATGATGTGTTTCATGTATCTAATCTCAAAAAGTGTTTAGCTGATAAATCATTGATAGTACCTCTTAAGGATATAGATGTAAATGAACAACTCAAGTTTGTAGAAAGACCTCTACAAATTGAAGACAGGAAAGTCAAGAATCTCAAACGTAAGAGACTAGTTCTAGTCAAAGTAAAGTGGGACTCCAAAAGAGGACCTGAGTACACATGGGAGCTTGAATCAGAAATGCAAAAGAAATATCCGCATTTATTCCAGTAGATCTCGAGGACGAGCTCTAAAACAAGGTGGGGAGAATGTAACAACCCTCGGTAAAACCAATGCCCTTATAATATTTCCAACACCCTAGTATATTTCAAAATATTCCCTTATGTTTTATAATACATCCCGTATGTGAAAACCGAGCCCGAAATACAATATAGTATTTAAATAAAATATAAAAACATAAATCTAGGGCTGAGGCGAGCCACGTAGACCCACCAAAACCTTTTACGCGGGCGGTATCAAGGCTGGAACCAGACTCCGCTGATTTCTTTAATTCAAGCGGGCCGCGTAAGCTTAAGCTTACATTGACGCGGGCCGCGAGAGATCATTAAACGCGGAGACATCCTGAGCCGACACGTGTCGACATCGTGGCGGGTCTACTTGGTGACCGGGACAAGCTATAGAGTTGACCAGGGTTGACGCGGGCCGAGTAACCCTTGTCTGTTCTTTACGCGGGCCGCGTGGAGACCAGAATCCAGCACTATAAATAGAACGTATCAGTTTTCGTTTTCCGTCGCTCACAATTCATTCTCAATCTCAATTTCTGAAGTAGTAGAAATTATAAGCGGGTATTATATCCCCCTAATTAGCGAGGTTCTGCTCCGTTGTAAGTATTATAACCCCAGTTTCGGAATAGTTACGCTGCCCGATTGATTTAGGGTTTCGTAACAACTGTCGTGGTTATGCCCGACGTAGTTGTTGGAATACCGTCTCGGGGAGGGTATCAATAATATTTTCAAAGGGTTATGGTACTAACCTATGTACATTTGTATAAATTATAGATTATATCCAGGAAACCCTTACGAGAAGCCTAAGATAGCAATGTGAGTAATCTCCTTTTTGTTAACAGTTTTTACAAAACCTTAACTATTTTACAATGCAATTTAGCAGTGATTGAGTCTTTGTAGTTCTTCAATTACTGCCGGTATGTTGGGGTTTTGTATACAAAATTTACTACACTGTGAGTAGTAAGTCAAGGTTGACAGTACGTTACCATTGGACAATGAGTTAGCCAATGTGTAATATGACCCACAAGTCAGTGGATTGATAGTACCAAATGGAGTAATTGTGTAGACATAAACAATGTGATCGCTCTCAATACTGTTTTAATTGATAAAATGTTTCTTGATTAAACTGGGATTCACTCACCAGTATTTCCGACTGACAATTGTTTTTAAAACGCGTTTCAGGTAACCCAATGTGACAGCCAATTAGTAAAAAGCCAGCTGGAGAGCACTGAAGGCTTGGGAAAAATGTGGCTATAAAAGTTACCTAATAAACGATGTTTTAAATTCAATAAAATAGGGTTTATCTCTATAAATGTATTGTAATAAGAAACTTGGGTTTTGCCCATGTGTTTATTAATATCAATTATGGTGGTTTTACTCTGATAAACATTTCCTAACTACGGTTCTAATGTAAATTCCGCTGCCAAATTAGACACTACGCGATACCACCGAAACTGGCTCGCGGCCGCCCGTTCCCGGGACACAGGGATCGGGGGTGGCGACATAAACCTGACCAAAAATTAACCAAGAGAATTGCAGGCCGTAGAGCCGACAACCTCCGATCATCTCCGTCGTCAAGTTCCTAGCGGAACCCGTGCCGAAGCACAACCCTAGGTAAAGACGCATGAAGTTCAAATGAGTAAACAATGAAAACAAAGATTGACACTTATTGATAATCTAACCTTGATTCGGAGCGTTGATCTGAACATCTGTTAAGATCGGAATAGAGCAGAGCGAGAAAGAAAGTGGGGAAGCCCTAAATGAGAGATGAGATAGATAAAAGAGGAGAAGGGTACTGTTGGGCGGGAAAAGGGAAAAAAGGTAACCCTCATCTACTGACACGTGGCCCAAATAACTTTCATTTATTATATATAATAGATTACCACCCACGGTACTGTCAATCCTAACTTGTGGTCATGCTACTACTCACAATGTAGTAACAAGTAATGTATACAAAACCCCAACATACCGACGATAATTGTAGATTTACAAATACTCAATCACTGTTAATTATAATGTAAAACAATTGAGGTTTTGTAAAAACAGTTTACAAAAGAGGAATTACTAGCATTCCTATTTTAGATAATCCCTGGTGACTTCCTGGTTATAATCTATTAAATTAAACAATGCACACGTGTTAGTATAATAACCCAATTTACATTAGCTATATCCCTCTCCCGAGACAGAACTCCAACGACTTAGTTAGGCAGAGCCTGGACATGCGTTACGGAGCTCTAGATCAATCGGGCAGAGTAACTAACACGTAACCGGGGTTATAATACTTACAACGAGGCAGAGCTTCACTAATTTAGTAGGTATAATGCCCGAGCAGAATTTATATTATTTAGAGATTTCGAGAGAGAAAGTGATTTGTGAACGATTTGAAAACTGAAGCCAATGACCCCTATATATAGGCCTGATCGGGCAGTGGGTCGCGGCCCGCGACGACCCCCTTGGTTTCTTTTGCGGCCCGCGAGGCCTTCTAGGGTAGGCCCTAGCTTAGCTGATTCGATAACTAGCCTCGACACGAAACACGCCACGTGGCAGCATGGGGTGCGGCCTGGTGTCATGGGGTCGTGGCCCGCGACGGACACACTTAAGTGTGTAGGACCCCGCGAGCGCCCCCTAAATCTTGTTTTTATTTGATTTTTGTAAAATAAAGGAATTTCGAGACCGTTTTTTGCATACGGGGTGTATTTTAGGACATATATGGGTGTTTTTAGAATTTGGGAGAGTTGTTATAACTATGGTGGATTGGGTTTCAAATCTCTTCAGGAACATAATTGTAACGCCCCATAAATCGGTTAATATTAAAATAAAGGAAAGTGAACAACTAAACTAACTAGGTTGACGGGTTATGATAAAATATAAGTTAATGTTGGAAAAATGCATGAATTAAATATTTAGTGAACTTGGAGGGGTGTATGCGAAAAGTTTTATTAATCAAAAGAATTAAAAGATAAAAACCTAAAAACACACCCCAGGTGCGTACCTGAGATCGATCAAACAGGGGAAACAGGGTGAAAACCCTTTTGCCTTGCTAACCCACTCAATTGATCAAGAAATTGAAGCTTAATCAGTTGCATGTCTCAAGAATATCGATTATCCATGCATACCTAGTGAAGGGGTAAGTTAAATTTCTTGAAAAGATGAATTTTAGAGTAAGGGGTTTAACCCAAATGCAACTTCTTGTATCCATTGAGGGAAATCTGAGTTAGAATTTCTTCATAGGACAAGAATCATGAGTAATTTTAGGTTGCATGAAGGAATGTGATGAGAACCCACTATGTGTAATTTGTGTTATGGTTATGAAGATTATGTGAATGATGAATATATGTAATTTGGCTTGTAATTCTGTTTGTAGTACCCGAAATGCTAGATAAGTTGATGAAGATTAAAGAAATTGAAAGAATTAGATTGAGTAGTGATGACATATAGGGTGAAATAGCAAATCATGCTTAAAATGCTTGTACACTATGCTTTATGAGTGTAACGCACACTAGGTGTTTGATGAAATGCTTGAAAGAGTAATTATGTGTAAATTGAAATGTGATGAAATGGAAGATTAGGGTACTAAACGGATGAATGAACATGTTGATCTAGGTGTGAAGGAAGAAGGTTCGAATTCTAAGAAATCGGAAGGATCACAAGACCGAGGTATGTTTCGTTGCATACAAATACTTATTTATAATTTTGTTATAACATCATAAATAATTATTGTTAAAATGCTATGGTGATTAGTAACTAATTAGCAAATCCTTTGCGGGTTTGGCTAGTATGAGAATTGTGATAAGTTATGCAAGACGACCGGTTCTAGTGAACAAGTCGATCATGAATAAGCTTCCATCCGTTTTGAACGGGTGGTATCGTATGCTATGTTAAATGCTAGAAGCTTAATCCGTTATACGGATAGGATGAAGAATCTTATGTTGCAAGCAATCAACCCGGTTAAACGGGTTGGATATGTATGCTTAACTCTCATTGAGAGAGTGTTTATGCCAAAACCAAGTAATTGGGGTAGTCTTATGTATGCTTAACTCTCATTGAGAGTGTTTATGCACAACCCAAGTATTTGGGTAGCCTAATGCGCAAGAAAGATGGATGTTCATAATGGATTGAATTAAAACGAAAGGGTTATATATATAACTAGTATGATGACTAACTTTTAAAATCCTTGTTGAATGTAGGTAAAACCTCACTATAGGCGATCCGGAGCTTGGAGCGAGCACATGTCTATGCCTTGTTATACCGAACGCTTCCGCTAGTTTATATGCATACTTTTTGGGTCTATGACTTGTCATTTTGTTTCATCTTGTTAGAAGTCTTACACTTCAAAACTTGTTGTTTATGATTTGGGTAGTTTAATGTTAATAGGGTCGTAGACGAATGATGTTTATTATGTGTAAAAACAGGAGGTATGCTCGTTCCACGAACGGGTCATGCCCAAATTTTGTTAAAAAGTTTAAAAACAATGTCATTTACAAGGTCTTGGAATTAATAAGGTTGTTGTTTTTATTCATATGAATAAGCGGTCGTAACAAGTTGGTATCAGAGCCAAGGTTTGAGGGATTCGAGCGTTAAACGCGATGCTTGAACTCAAACCGATGGCTCGTTCGAAAGAGTGCTCGCTCCAAGATCGCCAAGGAGGTAAAATTTTAAACATTCGTTTAATATGAACATGTATAATGCGCTACTGTTTAAGAGTTAAGATTTATTATGTTATGGAGTGTTAAACTGGGTTAAATGAGAAATCCCGGGAACCGAGGAGTTGAAAACGGACTCGGAAAGTAGTCGGAACAGCCAAAACAAAGCTGCAGCGTTTTTGCAAAACGGAAGCCCGTCGCCGACGGCACCCTCTTGTCCGACGCCCTAACTTACTGTCGACGGATAAAACCGTCCGACGGCCACTTTTAAGAGCCCGTCGCCGACGGCTCACCTAAAAGTCAGTTTGCTGATTTTTTTTTTTTGTTTTCACATTTGGTGTTACCGGGCTGTCCAAAAACTTAATTCACGACTATAAAGAGTCTATATGAGGCTTAATAGGTGTATGTAATCACGAATAGTGATCATAACAAGAATGGATTCGTAAGAATCAAAAGAGATGAAGCAAATGACATGAAATGGATTAAGTGAATGATGACTAATGAGTAATGATAAACGGAAAGTTTGTGATTTATATTAAACGAAAAGCATGATATTGTGTAGATGGCTGATGCAAGAAACGTTAATGATGACGATGATACTGCTCGTCAAGAAGCAATGTACAATAAAGTTACGGAAGTGGCAGAAGGAGTTATGCAAGCTAATCTTCCACGATTAGCTCAAGAAGTAGAAAGTCGGGTGTTGGGAGTTGTGGACGCCATGATGACTAGCAAGATTGAAGAACTGAAAGAACTGTTAGAGGGATCTAGAAACAAAAGCAAAGAACGAAGGTGCACGTATAAAGACTTTATGGCGTGCAATCCCGCAACGTATGATGGTAAAATCGACCCGATAGCATGTCAAAGATGGATTTCAAATATCGAAGCAGTATTTATTCGAAGTCGTTGTGATAATGAAGATAAGGTGATGTTCGCTACTGGCCAACTTACGCTTCAGGCGAAGGATTGGTGGGATGCACACAGTAAAGAAATAGGGGAGGATAGACTACAAGTGATGACTTGGCAAGAATTCAAGGAACCTTTTATGAGATACCATTGCCCTCAGTCGGCTATTGATAAGATTCAGGAGGATTTCTTGCGCCTCCGACAGAAAAACGAGTCGATAAATGAAATATCAAATACTTTCTTGGATAAGATGAAGTTCTGTGGGGATTTTGTGAAGACTGAAAGAATGAAGATCAATCGCTTTTATGGGGTCTTAAAGGCGGAATTTAGGGAGTTCATTACTCCCTCGAAATGTGAGACCCTAGATGAGCTCATCAATCTGGCACGGGATAGAGAAATCGAAATTAAGAGACAAGAAGAACGTGGGGAAAAGAGATCAAACGAGAAAGGTGCAAGTTCGAGTCCATCCAAAAAGGGGAGGTATCAAGATCAAGGAAGGAAAGATAAGTCGAAAAGTGGTATCCCTTCTTGTAAGACTTGTGGAAAGCTTCATACCGGGGAGTGTTTGTTAGGCAAGAAGGGGTGCTACAAGTGTGGTAAGGAAGGACACTCGTCTTTTCAATGTCCAGATAACTCGAAGACTTGCTTCAACTGTTTTGGAAAGGGGCATGTTAAGTCGGAGTGTCCAAAACTCCAACAAGGATCAAAGAAGGAAGGAAAGAACGAAGAAAGCTCTAAAGCGAAGGGGAGGATGTTCCAAATCACCTCCGAAGAAGCTAAGTCTCACCCAAATGTGGTTTCAGGTATCTTTCTACTCAACTCCATACCGGTTTATGTCTTGTTTGATACCGGGGCCACTATGTCGTTTATATCAAATGAAATCATACAACATCCTTCATTTAAGGTCGAACGAATGCCGATGCCTCTAGAAGTAGAAATAGCTGATAGCAAGATTTATATGTTACACGAAATTTGTAAAAATTGCAAATTTACCATAGAAAATGAAGAATTCGATATTGACCTCATACCTATGGTTTTGGGGGAATTTAAAATGATTGTGGGTATGGATTGGATGACCCGACACCAAGCGGGAATTAATTGTGAAACCAAAACGGTACATGTTCAGTCCCCAAGTGGAAAACGAATAACTATACAAGGAGAGAGAAGGATGGAAGCAAAACTTTGTACCCTCGTTCAAGCCGCTAAGTATACACTTAACAGGGGTAAGGCATACCTAGCTTACGTGGTAGATGCTCAACGAGATCTTCCGAAGCTTGAAGATGTAGAGATCGTGAATGAATTTCCGGATGTATTTCCGGACGAACTGCCGGGGCTTCCCCCCGAAAGAGAAATAGAGTTTCGCATCGAACTGAATCCGGTTGCGAAGGCTCCTTATAGATTGGCTCCCACCGAAATGCGGGAGCTAATGACACAATTACAAGACTTGCTAGACAAGGGCTTTATACGTCCGAGTGTGTCACCTTGGGGAGCGCCTGTATTATTTGTTAAGAAGAAAGACGGGTCAATGCGCATGTGCATCGACTACAGGGAATTAAACAAGCTAACTATCAAGAACCGCTACCCTTTACCAAGAATCGATGATCTTTTTGATCAATTGCAAGGGGCGAGTTGGTTCTCCAAGATAGATTTGCGTTCGGGGTACCATCAAGTTAGAGTACGGGAAGAAGATATTCCGAAAACCGCGTTCAGAACCCGTTATGGGCATTATGAATTTTTAGTCATGTCTTTCGGGTTGACAAATGCGCCGGCTGCATTTATGGATCTTATGAACCGGGTATGTCGCCCCATGTTAGATAAATCTGTGATTGTGTTCATAGATGATATTCTAGTCTACTCGCGAAGCAAGGCCGAACACGCAAGACACTTGCGTGAAGTACTTGAAGTTCTCCGTAAGGAGAAACTTTACGCGAAATTTTCAAAATGCGCCTTTTGGCTCAGAGAGGTGCAGTTTCGGGGTCATGTGATCAATTCGGAGGGTGTCTTAGTAGATCCATCAAAGATCGAGGCCGTAATGAAATGGGTTCCTCCGAAGAACCCGACTGAAATAAGAAGTTTTCTAGGCCTTGCGGGATATTACAGAAGGTTCATACAGGATTTTTCAAAGATAGCTTTGCCTTTAACAAAGCTGACGAGGAAGAAAGAGAAGTTTGTATGGGGTAAAGAACAGGAGGAAGCCTTTCGAGTATTAAAAGAGAAGTTATCATGTCCACCGGTCTTGACATTACCGGATGGGACTGAAGACTTGGTGGTCTATTCAGACGCGTCACATCAGGGTTTAGGTTGCGTATTGATGCAAAAGGGAAGGGTTATCGCTTATGCTTCACGACAATTGAAATCGCATGAGGTAAACTACCCAACACATGATTTGGAATTGGCAGCGATAGTATTTGCCTTAAAAATTTGGAGGCATTATCTATATGGCGTGAAGTGCACAATTTATTCGGATCACAAAAGCCTTAAATACTTCTTTGAGCAGAAAGACTTAAATATGAGGCAACGGAGGTGGTTAGAACTTATCAAAGATTACGATTGTGATATCCTTTATCACCCGGGAAAAGCGAATGTAGTAGCCGACGCGTTAAGCCGAAAGGAATATCCGCCTCCCATTCGAGTAAAATCCATGAAGATGATAGTTACGCCGCGATTACTCGAGACGATACGTGATTCCCAAATAAAATCACTCGCAGCTGAAGATGTAAAGAAAGAAAGATTGAAAGGAGTAACCGATAAGCTCGAAGAAAATTCGACCGGGCTCAAAACGAGATTTGGCCGAATTTGGATACCCCGCTTCTGCGAAGTCAAGACTGCGTTACTTGAAGAAGCTCATAAGTCACGATATTCGGTTCACCCCGGGGCTACAAAGATGTACCAGGATTTGAAGACCAACTATTGGTGGCCGGGCATGAAACGTGATATCGTTAAGTATGTCGCGAAATGCTTAACATGTTCCCAAGTGAAAGCAGAGCATCAAAAACCATACGGGGAGTTGCAGCCCTTAGAGATCCCGGTATGGAAGTGGGAGGAACTAACAATGGATTTGGTAACAAAGCTTCCTAGAACGAAAAAGGGGCACGATACAATATGGGTAATCGTAGATCGGCTTACGAAAAGCGCTCATTTTCTACCTATCAAAGAGGCTTACTCCTCCGAGATAATGGCAGAAATATATATGAATGAAATCATATCTCGACACGGGGTGCCTGTGTCAATCGTTTCGGACCGGGACACCAGATTTACCTCCCGTTACTGGCGAAAGTTTCACGAGAGTCTGGGCACGAGGTTACACATAAGCACCGCCTACCACCCTCAGACGGACGGCCAGTCGGAAAGAACCATTCAAACACTTATCGATATGCTGAGAGCGTGCGCAATAGACTTTGGGGGAAGCTGGGCTGACCATCTACCCCTAGTGGAATTCTCTTATAATAATAGTTACCATAGTGGCATTAAAATGGCTCCATATGAACTCCTGTATGGAAGAAAATGTAGAACTCCCGTATGTTGGGGTGAAGTGGGGCAAAGAGAGCTTGCGCCAAGTGATCTAATAGCAGTAACAAATGAAAAGATAAAATTGGTAAGAGTGCGACTGAAAGCGGCCCAGGATCGGCAAAAAGTTTACGCGAAAAAGAAAAGGCGACCTATTGAATTTCAAGTCGGAGATTTCGCTCTGTTGAAAGTGTCCCCATGGAAGGGTATAATCCGTTTTCGCAAGCGGGGCAAATTAGGTCCTCGATATATTGGACCGTTCAAAGTATTGGCTCGAGTTGGAAGGGTCGCATATCGATTAGAACTACCGCCTACTCTAGACGGGATTCATAATACCTTCCACGTGTCGCAGTTGCGGAGGAGTCCTATGGACGAAACAGCACTAGTACCACTCGATGATATTGAGCTGGACGAGGGATTAAACTACGTCGAAAGACCCGTAGCCATTAAAGACTTCAAAGTAAAGAATCTCCGCAACAAAACGATTAAACAAGTGTTGGTTCAATGGCAACACCGAAAGGGGTCGGATCTCACTTGGGAAACAGAAGATGAAATGAGGAAATATTATCCTTTTCTTTTCGGTATGTCAACGTTTAAATTTGTTATGTACCTAGGTTTCGGGGACGAAACCTCTTTTAAGGGGGGTAGACTTGTAACGCCCCATAAATCGGTTAATATTAAAATAAAGGAAAGTGAACAACTAAACTAACTAGGTTGACGGGTTATGATAAAATATAAGTTAATGTTGGAAAAATGCATGAATTAAATATTTAGTGAACTTGGAGGGGTGTATGTGAAAAGTTTTATTAATCAAAAGAATTAAAAGATAAAAACCTAAAAACACACCCCAGGTGCGTACCTGAGATCGATCAAACAGGGGAAACAGGGTGAAAACCCTTTTGCCTTGCTAACCCACTCAATTGATCAAGAAATTGAAGCTTAATCAGTTGCATGTCTCAAGAATATCGATTATCCATGCATACCTAGTGAAGGGGTAAGTTAAATTTCTTGAAAAGATGAATTTTAGAGTAAGGGGTTTAACCCAAATGCAACTTCTTGTATCCATTGAGGGAAATCTGAGTTAGAATTTCTTCCTAGGACAAGAATCATGAGTAATTTTAGGTTGCATGAAGGAATGTGATGAGAACCCACTATGTGTAATTTGTGTTATGGTTATGAAGATTATGTGAATGATGAATATATGTAATTTGGCTTGTAATTCTGTTTGTAGTACCCGAAATGCTAGATAAGTTGATGAAGATTAAAGAAATTGAAAGAATTAGATTGAGTAGTGATGACATATAGGGTGAAATAGCAAATCATGCTTAAAATGCTTGTACACTATGCTTTATGAGTGTAACGCACACTAGGTGTTTGATGAAATGCTTGAAAGAGTAATTATGTGTAAATTGAAATGTGATGAAATGGAAGATTAGGGTACTAAACGGATGAATGAACATGTTGATCTAGGTGTGAAGGAAGAAGGTTCGAATTCTAAGAAATCGGAAGGATCACAAGACCGAGGTATGTTTCGTTGCATACAAATACTTATTTATAATTTTGTTATAACATCATAAATAATTATTGTTAAAATGCTATGGTGATTAGTAACTAATTAGCAAATCCTTTGCGGGTTTGGCTAGTATGAGAATTGTGATAAGTTATGCAAGACGACCGGTTCTAGTGAACAAGTCGATCATGAATAAGCTTCCATCCGTTTTGAACGGGTGGTATCGTATGCTATGTTAAATGCTAGAAGCTTAATCCGTTATACGGATAGGATGAAGAATCTTATGTTGCAAGCAATCAACCCGGTTAAACGGGTTGGATATGTATGCTTAACTCTCATTGAGAGAGTGTTTATGCCAAAACCAAGTAATTGGGGTAGTCTTATGTATGCTTAACTCTCATTGAGAGTGTTTATGCACAACCTAAGTATTTGGGTAGCCTAATGCGCAAGAAAGATGGATGTTCATAATGGATTGAATTAAAACGAAAGGGTTATATATATAACTAGTATGATGACTAACTTTTAAAATCCTTGTTGAATGTAGGTAAAACCTCACTATAGGCGATCCGGAGCTTGGAGCGAGCACATGTCTATGCCTTGTTATACCGAACGCTTCCGCTAGTTTATATGCATACTTTTTGGGTCTATGACTTGTCATTTTGTTTCATCTTGTTAGAAGTCTTACACTTCAAAACTTGTTGTTTATGATTTGGGTAGTTTAATGTTAATAGGGTCGTAGACGAATGATGTTTATTATGTGTAAAAACAGGAGGTATGCTCGTTCCACGAACGGGTCATGCCCAAATTTTGTTAAAAAGTTTAAAAACAATGTCATTTACAAGGTCTTGGAATTAATAAGGTTGTTGTTTTTATTCATATGAATAAGCGGTCGTAACAATAATTTGGCCATGTTAGCGAAATGGTGGTGACGGTTTAAAGTGGATGGTAATACTTTATGGAGAAGGGTGATTTGGAGCTTTCACCGTAACCTAGATCATGAACAAAATTTGGTGTATTTCTGGTGTAATGTACAGTCGGGCTAACAATTTGATCAACCCATTATGTTTAATGAGGAATAAAATACTTGTTAGTCGTTTAAAAAAAACATACTAATGTGAATTACTAAAAAATAATAACAATAATAATAATAACTAGAATTTTCCGCCCCAGCTTTGCGGGGGAAACCCAATTTCTTTACAAAAGTTTAGCCGACTCATCAACGTCCAAAATCACGCGATTGTGTTTTACAGTTTTCTATATGTTAAAGTGCCGTAAGGGAGCACATCAAAATCATTTACACTAAACCATCATTACAACGTAAGGGAGCACAAAAAGTGGGGTGTGTTGTTCTTGATACCCTACGCAAACGACGACCATGTGAAGATTCACCAATTTAATAAGAACTAAACACCCTTGAAAGCTTGCCAGAGGCCCCTCTCGGATTCATTTTGGTACATACACAATACAATGTTAGTAAGGAGGTAAACATAAGTGAAAACCATAACATTACCAGGTGGAATGGTGAACAATTAAAAGGCTAACCGCAACGTAGGACCTGCAAAGTAGAAGAAGGCAGCTTTGTTAAACCAGAAATAGGAGAGTTTGGTGTCGATGGGTAACATTAAACAATACATGTTATCACAAAGTAACTCCAAATATAATGCAAATTAATAAATCATGTGTTTGAATAATTCCTTTTTTTGTGCCTGTGATCATAAAATGATTTTCTCAACAAAAGCTATTTGAATAATAATTCTTATGCTATTGCCTAGCATATTTCTTTTTTCCATCGTTGGCTTGCCTCATACGAACCAAACCAAACTTTGTCAAGTGATAACTCTAAGCACTTAGCACCCACAAAGTAGAAGAAAGCACACTCAATAGCAGCAAAAAAAAAAAAAAAACTTTTGAGGCACTTATAATAAGGTTGATAAAAAAACAATCTGATGACAACATAGATAACTAACTCTAATACAATTATGCTGTATAAACTGATCAAACGTTTTACATCGAAGAATAACGAAACTATAAAGAAAGTATGGAAAAATCTTGACATACTTGCATTCCAAAGTTCCAATAATCTTGTGTTTAATTTGATGCTTGTTGTCATAAATACATAATGGCTATTTTTGATATGGGCATTAGCATGATGTGTAAGGTTCTTAACCAACTATTTCTTATGGCATTAGCTCGGTAATCTCCTTATCGAAATCGAGCTTTGATGCGATTGTGAAACACATGTTACATTGTTGTATGAATGATAGTCGGTCAACATCGGTGTGCTAAGATATTCTTATTCTCTCGATCCACATTTTTGTCGGAAGTCTAATCCTCATAAGCTTAAACTAAATAGCCTAAATGTTTAACTTCAGTATAAACTTCAAATACAAACAAAACGATCTTTTTTATGTTGTTTAACACATGATCAACGCAACAACGCTGCTGATAACCGACGCCTATTTATTATGACCTGATTAGAAAATCACACATGCTTATTATTTAAAATCCTCTCACAAGAATAATCATGGTCTGATTGTCACAACTCATAAGTAAACCAATTGTGTTTTTTTCTAATAAACTTCCAACCTAAACTAAAAAACTCATAATTCATCACTGTCATACACAAAATCAGCTTCAATCAACCTCAGATTTAGCACAATTAACACACTAATCGAATCTCACTTGCCGGTTTCATCCTAAATCTACAATTTGAAACCCTCATTTCCCCAAATTTTACCCCAATTTCACTCCATATGCTCCATAGATAACAAAATCAAACTCTAAAACCCCTATTTTCCCCAAATCTTCTTTCTTTCTTCAATCCTCCAGACGATACCATCAAACCCATCCAACAGAATAGAGAACAGTCAATAACAAAAAAAGGGAAAAGATAATAGCAGAGAGGAGAGTTGGGTTTCGCAGTGAACCCTAAGAGGCGGCGTTCCTGTTCGTATGAAGGGGCGAAAACAAAGCAGATGAAAGAGGATTAAACCTTCCTGTGAGAAAGCCAATAGGAATCCTAAGAATAAGAAGCCGATGAACGACGTAGGTAAGTAGGCACCGTCACCATCATCATCACCGGCGAAGTGGGCACCGAGATGAGGATGCCAGCCGGAGGTGATAGCTCTGTCGTCTTCTGTGTACATGCTAACATTGTAAAACCAGGAAGTAAAGTTAAAGACATGAAATTTGTTCGATTAGGGTTACAGACGAAACCCTATGTTGTATACTAAAGGGAAGCTTACCTTATGTCGGAGACCGGCGGCGAAGGTGAAGGCGAACGGTGGAGCGTAGTGGTTCCGGTGTGGTTGGAGAAGATGGCTGAGGGCGTGGTGCTCGGAACCAGCGACGGGGATGTGGTGATGGAGGTGGAGGTTGGTTGGAGGCGGATGTGTGCGATGGTAAGCTTGGCGTTGGTGTTCAGGACGATGATGGAGGGCGGTGGTGGGAAGGTGTCGATGTGGTGAAGAAGAAGTGAAGAAGAAACTGTGATATAGGTATTAGGGTTTAGAAGAAGATAAATTGACGCCATGACCGTTAAACTACTGTTTCTCAGTCATGTTATGTTTTAATACATATATATGAATAATAATAATAATAATAATAATAATAATAAGAATAATAAGAATAAGAATAAGAATAATAATAATAAGAATAATAAGAATAATAATAATAATAATAATAATAATAATAATAATAATAATAATAATAATAATAACAACAATAATGAGGAGGAGGATGATGATGATGATAAACAACTCATGTTTTCTTTAGACACAAAGTCACTAGTCATGTGAATACTTGAAATTTGATATGCCTATTTAAAATTACACTTAAAAGATATTATTTCAATTGGGGCTTAAGAAAACTAGCGAACTAATTGCGTCACCCGAATTAGCTGCGATTTTTATTGGTATTAAAGATAATATATATATATCTATCTATCTATCTACTATAATAAAAACCAACTTTTGAACACGTATTATTCATTGGAGATGTCCTCAAATATATACTTATCTTATATTAACTAAATAAATAATAAATTAATATTAAATCTTATCATACTTTAATAAAATATTATCCTCAAATCTAAATTGTTAATTTAATATATTTTTAAAACAAATATCTCCCTTTCCTACTTATCATATATTAAATATATAAATAATAAATTAATATTAAATTTTATCCTAATTTATTAAAAATATAACTTTTTTTATTACTTGATATACAAAATTATATTTATTCAACTCCTGTAAAACGCGGGGTTTTTAAAAATATAACTTTTTTTTATTATTTACTATACAAAGTGTAACACCCCGAAAATGGGTTTGGTAATCAAACCCGTTAATAATAAAAAACGGGTAAAACACCGTTAGTGGTAAAATTTACCCGGTAAATATTAGGATTTAAATAATTAATCCTAATATTGAATAAAAAGGGAATAAAAGCTTTTAAGGAAAACAAGGTATATAGAAGGCCCAAGATAACGGGACTTAAAATAAAACGGGTTATGACTACCCCGAACTCACTAAGTTAAACTAGCAAAGTTTAACCTAGTTAACAAAACAAAGTATTGTTGAAAATAAATAGGTTGTAGCCTACTTATTAGTTAACAAAACTTGAGGGGCCAAAGGTGTAATAATCTAAAAGATTATTTACTAAAATCAAAAACAAAACACACACACATTTAGTGTGTTCGTGAATGACCAGGAGAAAGCTCCAAGGAGAGCCAAAACCCTAACTCCAACAAATCAACAAATTGAAGCTCAAATCAAGACCCAAATTGATGCATGAATGCATATAAATGATCACCTAGTCGTGGGGATCACAAGGTATGTCGAATTTTCAGTTTTGGTGATACTTTGAGATTATGATGAACAATCATAATCGAAATTTTGGAATGAATGTTGAATCTATGAGTGACATTGTGATTATATCTTGGTTTAGGAACAAACCCTAGTAGAAATCTTGATGAATTGTTGTCAAACTAGGGATTTGATAATTACCCTATTATGAGCTAAGTGGGTTTTGGTTGAATTGATGAAATCATGAAGAACTTGAAGTAATATCACTTGTATGTGATTAACAAGTAAACTAGGAAGTGGGTTTTTATGTAATAGTAAAGATGATGATAAGTTTATGTTTAAAATCATCATATTTGATAATAGAAACAAGGCACTCAAACAAATTAAGTGATTTGGGAACTTGTTCATACATGATTGAAATGGGTTTGAATGTTATGATGAAATTGGTAGCCATGTTCATGTAACTAAGTGTATAAGATCATGTTAGCTACTAATTGATAGATAGAACTTGAATGTGCATTTATATGCTAAGGGGCGTTTGACTTTTAGTAGTCAAACCGACCATTAATAAGATCGAATGGTAATTGTGATAGAAAATATGTAAAATGGAATAGTCATAATTAATGATGACTAATATAACCGTCTTACGAATTATGATGATAGTTTGACGCTTGACAAGCTAGGTGGAGGCTTGGAAAGGAAGCGGGTCAAACGAAGCAAAAATGGTGGAAAAGCATAATTCGGATGCAAGGTAAGTATAGCTTACACTAGTCTTATATGTTAGAATATTCTCTTATCGTATTAGTTACGAATAAGATAAATACAGAATTGAGGTTTGATGTTCCGACGTGTAAACATACGGAACAAGGTAGTCGAGCGTGACAAGAAACCATGTTGATGGTTTAAAAAGGAATTAAACGGTAAGTTGGTCATGCGTTGACCATAACTATTTGTTTTGAAAGACACTGTAAGGCGTAAGCCATGATAGGCTAAAAAGCGTTAAGAAAACGATTAATAAGTGAAATGACCACACGGTGTAAACCAAAGCGAGTCATATAGATGAGATGGTAATAAATATCATCCCGCCAACATAATCGTTCACTTAGACCAAATGGGTCAAAAGGTGAAAATATCACCCTTTGACAATAACGACTAATGATTATTGTCGAGCTATATTATTTCAGGTATAAATGTCAAATGGGTATTAGCAATACTATGAACTAGCGGTTATAAAAGCAAGGTATTAAAAACGGGTCAATTTATTGATCTGCGCCAGGTATGTGAAATAGGGTAACACTCATTTAGAACATGTGGTTCAAGGGTGTTAAAAGAGGTCAAAATGGACGTTTGGTTACTTGATAAGTAAACCAAATGCTTTAAGTAATGGACATTACGTTTGGAAAGCTTAATGACTTTTCAAACAGAATCATAGGTTAAAAGAGGGATTTTGGGTCAAATATGCTTTCAAAAGTCCTTCATTGTTAATAAGAGACTAAATGGACCAAAACGCCCTTGGAGGCTAAATTGAGCAAACAATCTTTAAGAGTTGTTTGGAAATAATTTTTACGATTTAATAAATACTTAGGACATGTATAGAAGTTGAAAGATGTATTACGTTAGTCAAACGGCTCTATTTGGGTCCTTGTCGTAAAACAAAGAGTTAAGGGGTAAAACTTGGTTTGCATAGATTACCTTAGTAAATCACCATAAATATAGTTGTGGTGGAAGTTCATTTGACAAATATTGCGAAAATAGGATGCTAGAAACAAATAATTATGAATTATGCGGAAAAGGGTTTAAATACCCTTAACGGGTAAGCATTTTAGTACAAACGGGTTTAAGAGTATACATAAACCCGTGAATTGAACCTAATATGATAGATAACATTGAAATTATAAGATTCATGTGATATAGGAATCAAACAAATACGTTTGTTTGATAAAACCGCGAATGGGTCAAAATTTGGTAAAAAGGGGAAATAAGCCGAAGACTTAAAGGTCTTAAATCTTGTTAAGCCGGACGTCGGATTTTAACTCCATATGATGGAGAATCAAATTACAAACATGTAGGAAGAAACGGTAGGTCAAACGGATAAGCGGTTTGAAAGATAGGAAAGATTTCGTGTCAAATTACGGCAAAATGGAGAAGCTGAGTGCAGGGTCCACCGTAATTTACGGTACCACCGTAATTTACGGTGGAGCCAATAAAGCTACGGTGGGTTTCTTCTGATTTACGGCAGAAGAGTATTTATCCAGAAGCCACCGTAATTTACGGTGGAGGCCAGATTGATAATCTTGTTTTGGTGATCAATTGTTTCTTGGACTCGTTTAGACACGTTTTAAACCCCCGTAAGACTAATGTATTTCATGTTTATGAAATGTAGGTATATTTTGGATGCCGAAAGACGATCAAGCTCAACGAAGAACCGAACACGATAATTATACACGCTTCCGCACTTTGCCACGTTGTAAATTTTAAACAACGAATTTCGATCACGTTATGTAGAATAAATTATAAATTGTAAAAGTTTTAATAAACCCGTATTTCCAAATGTTTATGTAATCTTAATTACATGTTTGTTTTACGTAAAATTTACGTTAAACCTTGATTTATAAGAACGGGTGTTACAAGTTGGTATCAGAGCCTTGGTTTAAGAGATTCGAGTATGGTGGGGAGGAACCATGCTTGGACTTAAACCTTATGCTCTTGACAAAGAATAGTGTTCGGTTCGAAGCTTGATCGCAAATCCGGTAAGTACAAGTATGTTAATAGTCTAGCATGCTAAAGTGTTGTAAACAACACATAGGGCTATCGTGTGATACACGTTACCCCAATTAAAATGATTGGTATAGTTGACGAAAATACGCGCGTTGACGCATATAGTAGAAAAAGCCTTGTATTATAATACGGGCGATTATCGAAGTTGACGTTACTAACTTGTGAATGTTTTAATTGAAGGACACTCGCGTTTGAAGACGACGAGAGTCAAACGAATTGTGGATATGATGATGGAACTGTCCGAAGCATGACGAGAGGAGCATGCTCACCGAGGACTAAATCGCGTAACGACCGCGAACAAGGTTAATGGCAAGGGACGCCCGTTGGGGCAAACATTACCAGGTGCACATTTTAAATAATTGCACAAATAGTAATATGCAACAAATAAGTAGAAATTGAAAGTTGCATATGTAGATTGAAAACTTGGAAAAATCCGAATAGAGAAAGTATTCGGGATATTGTTTCCAAGAGAAACAAATAGAGGTGTTACTTACATAGGACGTGATGTGAAAACTATAAAAAGGTCATGTGTGTCATGTGTTAATCGCTTACTCTGGCCAAGTAAGTAGTGACATATGATACCATGAGTTTCTTATAGCGGACACATTTACATCCGATGTAGTAAGGACGGAGTGAACGGGACTAATTAAAAAGTACCCAAATGAATCAGATAAGCAAATAATTTGATAATAGTGTAAACGCACAACCGAGTGACGGAAGCGTATTACATTAGGATAATGAGCCCGAGTGAAGGGACAAAGAAGCATGTAAAATGATTTAGACAAGTATTGGGAAGGAGTGTACTTACACTCGAACCCAGAAAACGCAAGCATGTAAAATGATTTAGACAAGTATTGGGAAGGAGTGTACTTACACTCGAACCCAGAAAACGCAAGCATGTAAAATGATTTAGACAAGTATTGGGAAGGAGTGTACTTACACTCGAACCCAGAAAACGCAAGCATGTAAAATGATTTAGACAAGTATTGGGAAGGAGTGTACTTACACTCGAACCCAGAAAACGCAAGCATGTAAAATGATTTAGACAAGTATTGGGAGGGAGTGTACTTACACTCGAACCCAGAAAACGCAAACATGTAAAATGATTTAGACAAGCATTGGGAGGTAGTGTACTTACACTCGAACCCGGAAAATGCGAATATGTCCCTTAACGGGTCGTTTTTGTAAAACGTCAAACGTAAGGACAAAGTCAGAAAATTCCGCCCGGAAATAAACAAACGAAGCCTTAGACTACGGTCAAGGTCAACTAAAGCTCATAAGCGAAAATATACAATTTTAAACATAGCAAGTCATGCTTTGAAGCTATATATGAATATATATATATATACATTTGAATGTAGATACAAGTAAAAGATGATTTACGGGATCATCATAACCTACGGGATTAGACACGGTGTTAAGGTCTACGGGACCAGGATGACCCTTGGGTCACGTAAAGAAAAGGAAATGAACCTTAGTGTTTTCAGTAAAAAGGGGGTGAAGACCTAAGGAAATAGCCTACGAGGCTACGTGAAGGAACCTACGGGTTACTTAACAAAGCGAGAGAACCAGTTGAAAATCCCAGCATAAAACTAAGACTGTAAAAGAATAAATTACAGACTGTCAGTGTCCTGTTACGGATAATTGACGAAAGATAAAGAGAAGATCCTAAACTAAAACCTTGGTTTTAGTAAGAAATAACGTTTTTACGAATGAGAATCCTGATAGGAAAATTGAATATTAAGCATGAAAGGTTCAAGTCTTGACACCGATAGGCGCAAGACGTTATATTCAAAAAGTGATATTTCGGAAAGGAAATTTTGGATATAAATTAAACATGATGTAACACGATCACGGTCAAGAAAGGTAATGTGAAGTAGAATCACATTATTACCAAGCAAGCGGTAAAAAGTAACTGGACTAATAAGTCTAAGTAGTGAGACCGGTCAAGGTCATTTAAATAAATTTGGTTTGCTTGTAAGCGGTAGGTTCGGTATGACTGAATCGAATAAATAAATTTGAAGACAAAAGGAAATTTGCTGCTAAAAGTGAAAAGATTTCACTAAAGACCTTTAAACGGGTCAAAGTTACGGATTCATAAAGAATTCGATAGTATACGAAAGTGATGAATATCACTAAGTTAATTAAACTAGTGGAAATAACGAGATTGCGTTATTTCAAGTTACATTATGTCGTATATAATACGTAGATGATTATTAACCAAAAAGATATTACCATACTTCTCTGGTAATACTAATAATTGGTTAAAGTATAAGTAATGTTTTAAAGATTCTTGGAACAGATACATTGAGTTAAACTCAATGAATTATGTAAGAAAAGGTTTCGAGGACGAAACCTCTTTCAGGGGGGTAGACTTGTAACACCCCGAAAATGGGTTTGGTAATCAAACCCGTTAATAATAAAAGACGGGTAAAACACCGTTAGTGGTAAAATTTACCCGGTAAATATTAGGATTTAAATAATTAATCCTAATATTGAATAAAAAGGGAATAAAAGCTTTTAAGGAAAACAAGGTATATAGAAGGCCCAAGATAACGGGACTTAAAATAAAACGGGTTATGACTACCCCGAACTCACTAAGTTAAACTAGCAAAGTTTAACCTAGTTAACAAAACAAAGTATTGTTGAAAATAAATAGGTTGTAGCCTACTTATTAGTTAACAAAACTTGAGGGGCCAAAGGTGTAATAATCTAAAAGATTATTTACTAAAATCAAAAACAAAACACACACACATTTAGTGTGTTCGTGAATGACCAGGAGAAAGCTCCAAGGAGAGCCAAAACCCTAACTCCAACAAATCAACAAATTGAAGCTCAAATCAAGACCCAAATCGATGCATGAATGCATATAAATGATCACCTAGTCGTGGGGATCACAAGGTATGTCGAATTTTCAGTTTTGGTGATACTTTGAGATTATGATGAACAATCATAATCGAAATTTTGGAATGAATGTTGAATCTATGAGTGACATTGTGATTATATCTTGGTTTAGGAACAAACCCTAGTAGAAATCTTGATGAATTGTTGTCAAACTAGGGATTTGATAATTACCCTATTATGAGCTAAGTGGGTTTTGGTTGAATTGATGAAATCATGAAGAACTTGAAGTAATATCACTTGTATGTGATTAACAAGTAAACTAGGAAGTGGGTTTTTATGTAATAGTAAAGATGATGATAAGTTTATGTTTAAAATCATCATATTTGATAATAGAAACAAGGCACTCAAACAAATTAAGTGATTTGGGAACTTGTTCATACATGATTGAAATGGGTTTGAATGTTATGATGAAATTGGTAGCCATGTTCATGTAACTAAGTGTATAAGATCATGTTAGCTACTAATTGATAGATAGAACTTGAATGTGCATTTATATGCTAAGGGGCGTTTGACTTTTAGTAGTCAAACCGACCATTAATAAGATCGAATGGTAATTGTGATAGAAAATATGTAAGATGGAATAGTCATAATTAATGATGACTAATATAACCGTCTTACGAATTATGATGATAGTTTGACGCTTGACAAGCTAGGTGGAGGCTTGGAAAGGAAGCGGGTCAAACGAAGCAAAAATGGTGGAAAAGCATAATTCGGATGCAAGGTAAGTATAGCTTACACTAGTCTTATATGTTAGAATATTCTCTTATCGTATTAGTTACGAATAAGATAAATACAGAATTGAGGTTTGATGTTCCGACGTGTAAACATACGGAACAAGGTAGTCGAGCGTGACAAGAAACCATGTTGATGGTTTAAAAAGGAATTAAACGGTAAGTTGGTCATGCGTTGACCATAACTATTTGTTTTGAAAGACACTGTAAGGCGTAAGCCATGATAGGCTAAAAAGCGTTAAGAAAACGATTAATAAGTGAAATGACCACACGGTGTAAACCAAAGCGAGTCATATAGATGAGATGGTAATAAATATCATCCCGCCAACATAATCGTTCACTTAGACCAAATGGGTCAAAAGGTGAAAATATCACCCTTTGACAATAACGACTAATGATTATTGTCGAGCTATATTATTTCAGGTATAAATGTCAAATGGGTATTAGCAATACTATGAACTAGCGGTTATAAAAGCAAGGTATTAAAAACGGGTCAATTTATTGATCTGCGCCAGGTATGTGAAATAGGGTAACACTCATTTAGAACATGTGGTTCAAGGGTGTTAAAAGAGGTCAAAATGGACGTTTGGTTACTTGATAAGTAAACCAAATGCTTTAAGTAATGGACATTACGTTTGGAAAGCTTAATGACTTTTCAAACAGAATCATAGGTTAAAAGAGGGATTTTGGGTCAAATATGCTTTCAAAAGTCCTTCATTGTTAATAAGAGACTAAATGGACCAAAACGCCCTTGGAGGCTAAATTGAGCAAACAATCTTTAAGAGTTGTTTGGAAATAATTTTTACGATTTAATAAATACTTAGGACATGTATAGAAGTTGAAAGATGTATTACGTTAGTCAAACGGCTCTATTTGGGTCCTTGTCGTAAAACAAAGAGTTAAGGGGTAAAACTTGGTTTGCATAGATTACCTTAGTAAATCACCATAAATATAGTTGTGGTGGAAGTTCATTTGACAAATATTGCGAAAATAGGATGCTAGAAACAAATAATTATGAATTATGCGGAAAAGGGTTTAAATACCCTTAACGGGTAAGCATTTTAGTACAAACGGGTTTAAGAGTATACATAAACCCGTGAATTGAACCTAATATGATAGATAACATTGAAATTATAAGATTCATGTGATATAGGAATCAAACAAATACGTTTGTTTGATAAAACCGCGAATGGGTCAAAATTTGGTAAAAAGGGGAAATAAGCCGAAGACTTAAAGGTCTTAAATCTTGTTAAGCCGGACGTCGGATTTTAACTCCATATGATGGAGAATCAAATTACAAACATGTAGGAAGAAACGGTAGGTCAAACGGATAAGCGGTTTGAAAGATAGGAAAGATTTCGTGTCAAATTACGGCAAAATGGAGAAGCTGAGTGCAGGGTCCACCGTAATTTACGGTACCACCGTAATTTACGGTGGAGCCAATAAAGCTACGGTGGGTTTCTTCTGATTTACGGCAGAAGAGTATTAATCCAGAAGCCACCGTAAATTACGGTCCCACCGTAATTTACGGTGGAGGCCAGATTGATAATCTTGTTTTGGTGATCAATTGTTTCTTGGACTCGTTTAGACACGTTTTAAACCCCCGTAAGACTAATGTATTTCATGTTTATGAAATGTAGGTATATTTTGGATGCCGAAAGACGATCAAGCTCAACGAAGAACCGAACACGATAATTATACACGCTTCCGCACTTTGCCACGTTGTAAATTTTAAACAACGAATTTCGATCACGTTATGTAGAATAAATTATAAATTGTAAAAGTTTTAATAAACCCGTATTTCCAAATGTTTATGTAATCTTAATTACATGTTTGTTTTACGTAAAATTTACGTTAAACCTTGATTTATAAGAACGGGTGTTACACAAAGTTACATTTATATAACCCGTGTAGCACACGAAGTTTTTAAAGATATATTTTTTTATCATTTGCTATGTAAAATTAGATTTATTCAACACGTGTAACATACGGGGTTTTTAAGGATATAATTTTTTTATTATTTGGTAGATTTTTCAACCCGACTATACATGGATTTTTTAAAGATACGACGTTTTTAGTATTCAATATACAAAATTATATTTATTTAATCCGTGTCATACACATGGTTTTTAAAGATATAACTCTTTTTTAGATCTATTCAACACGTGTAATATACGAGGTTTTTAAGGATGTAATTTTTTTACTATTTGGTAGATTTATTCAACCCAATTATACACGGGTTTTTTTTTAAAGATACGACGTTTTTAGTATTTAGTATACAAAATTATATTTATTCTTTTGAAAAGTTTTTTTTTTTTTGAAAAGAAAAATTACATTTATATAATCTGTGTAATACACATGGTTTTTAAAGATATAATTTTTTTTTTATTATTTGATATATAAAATTACATTTATTTGATATATAAAATTACATTTATTTAACCCGTACAATATACGGGTTTCATAAAGATATTACTTTTTATTATTTAAAATATAAAATTATATTTATTCAACCCGTGATACACGAGGTTCTAACCTAGTATATATATAAAAGAAGTTGATTAGACCGCCCGTAATGTGACGTTTGTTTAAAAAAAAATAAAAAAAAAACGCCGGAACACGCACCCAAACCATTACACCCCGGCGTTATTGAGCGTGTTTCGAGAAAAAAAAATTGCACCGGCGTTTTTTAAAACACGCCTAAAATTGAATTGGGGAACGAGTTGACCGTTGGCAACGGTCATTTGTTTATTTTTTTATTTTTTTTTAATTCCAATATAAACACACTATATATATTACCCACTTGTTCATCATTTTTTTATAAAAAAACCCACTTGTTCTCACTACTACTTCTACAATTTATAAAAAGATGAACCCATTTCGACCCCCATTTGGTGTCCCCTCAAGACCCATGAACCCGAACACAACCCAACCGCAACAACCCTTTAACCTTCAAGACATGGACCCGAACATGTTATCGTACGCGGCTTACTTGAGTGGCGCTACTCCATTCGTGCAACACACTTTCAGCTTTGGTTAAGCCGGCGGCTCGCAACCTTCACAACAAGCCGAACCCGATGTGGATATCGTGCCGGAGACACAACCCGAACCGGAGCGAGAGACATCCAGACGCGGCAGAAGGTCGCATAAGAAGAATGAAGCGAACGAACCTCGACGTAAGCATTCTTACCTTAATTGGACGAAGGAGGAGGAATATACGTTGCTTCGGGCGTGGGTCGAGGTTTCGGAGGACCCCAATATTGGTAACTTTTATATTTTTTTTTTACTTTTTATTTCATACACGTCTATTTTGTTTTATTTTTAACGTACAACTTTATATTTCAATTTGTAGCGAACTTTCAAACGGGCCCCGATTTTTGGAATAGGATTCGTGCACTCTTTTATAGCACATGGGGTAAGGGCGGGCATCGTGACAAAGATTCCATTTCTAGCAAATGGACCGACATCAACAACAAGTGTCACTCCTTCCAAGAAGTGTATCAACGTAACTACGATAATCGCCCGAGCAGAGAAGGTGATGTCCGGTTTTTAACGAAGGCTTTGGAAGACTACGAGAGAACGAAAAGCGCTTTCCCGTACTATAAGTGTTGGGAACTACTACGAAAAAGTCCAAAGTGGGCGGGCGTAGTGACCATGACGTCGAGTAGTAGACGTCGAGCTAAACGGTCAAAAACATCATCCTCCGTTGACCCTGAAACACCGACTTCCGATGCCCGCAATGTCGACCTAAATGATGTTGTGGACATTGACGAGCAACTTGAAGAAGAGTTGGCCCGACCGCCCGGTAGAAGAAAGGATAAGCGAACCGGGAAAAAACCGGTGGAGTCGTCTTCCGATCTCGAGTTGAAGGAAGATTTCGAGGAGATGAACCGTCGTCTCGAAGACATTCTAGACCTCGGCCACCAACGTTTGAAGACTATGAAAAAACGCGTCGCCGAAACCAAAAAGTTTAACGAGATGCAAGAGGCGAGGCAAATAGAAAAGGACATTGAGTTTTTGTCCAAACCGATCGACCACCTCCAAGGCGACGCGTTGATCCTTGCGCAAATGCATCGCCAAAAAATTCGGGAAAATGCGGACTCTAGATCTTCATCTTTTTTTTAACTTTATTTTTTTTATTTTCGTTTTTTTTATTATGTTTTTTTTTTATTTCTAGTAGTGTAATTTTTTTTTTAAATTAACGAAGTATTTTTAGTTTTAAATTTGAAAAAATAAATAATTGTGTAATGATTGGATGGGCGTTATTGGGCATTATTCCCACTACAGCATTTTTGCAATAACGCCCAATAATTGCATCATGCTGACTAGACTGCCACATGGCAGAAAACGCCCCATGATGGAGGCATTATTCAGCTAACCACACTACATAAGGTGAAATGTACCTTGTCAAATGGCCCACCATTTTGATTGACGGATGTAATTCTTTTATATACTTTTGTCTTTTACAAGCAAACATTTTTTGGCCATCAATATTGTTATCTCCAAAGCCTTTTTCAAAAGTAAAGTTGACGATATGGAGAAATGTTTCGTCGACAAAAGACGTTGAGAACCTTGAAATGCTTAAATATGGTTATTGAGTAAGAAATGAAATATTTTGTACGATAATATTACCTTGTCGTAATATTAAACTTGTGTGTTTGTGCATATGATCGAGTCGAGCTCATTCACAAACCTGATTTTCAATGAGTGTCTTTGAATGTTAACAAAACAAATCTTTCGGACTAAAACCAAGATCTAAGAGGACGTACAAAGTGTTAGATATATTATTATTCGATCGGTTACATCTGAAAGTGTAAAATACAATATTTCTTAACGTGCAATAAGAAATTATAACGTGCATAATTATTTTATAACATGCGTGAATTATGGTTTTACCCATGCATGATTTCTGATTTTGTACATACGTAATTTTGTTTATCCGTGATTATGTGTTTTTGTTCATGCGTAATTAGGGTTTGATTTTTATAACATGCGTGATTCAATATCGTACGTATCGCACATTAAGAAATATTGTACGTTAACATTCCCCAACATCTATATTAAGTATCTGTTAAAAAGATTTTAGATTCCATATGAGGGTACCTATCCACACACTCATCTCACTATCTACACACTCAAAAAGGTGATTTTTGTCTTTACATGCACACCTTGCAGTGTCGAACTGTGGCCAAAACGAGGCTTTTTGGTCCGATTAACCAGACAAAAACTGACGGGTGTCTGACGGGTCTGTTGACCGGACCAAAACGCTGAGCTTTGGCCGCGATTTGGTCCTGTCAACCAGACAAAAGACTGATACCCGGTCTGGTTGACAGGACCAAAACGCCGCCAAAGCTCGGCGTTTTGGTCCGGACAACAGACCCGTCAGACACCCGTCAGTCTTTGTCTGGTTAATCGGACCAAAACGCCCCGTTTTGGTCACAGTTCGACACTGCAGGGTGTGCATGTAAAGACAAAAATCACCTTTTAGGTGTGTAGATAGGCAAAATTGGTGTGTGGATAGTTTGGCCCTTCCATATTTACTTGTACAAGTGAGTCGTGTCAATGTGTCATCTCTACTCTCTGCACAACCAACAGGAATAAATACCAATAAAACTAACACACGTGTCTCTTGGGTCACTAAGTGAACAATGTTGTTCAAGTGTTCCTATGATACAACTTTTTTATCTTGTTTACATACCGATGCGTGTAGTGTTCGAAGACTAGAAGGTATGGGGAGGCTCATCCCCATGAGGATGGGCTGCCACGTAAGCGTTACATCACCGGCTCGTGGAGGATGGGTCTCCTTCACTTTTCAGAGGGGTGGAGGATGAAGCTACCCCACGTTAATATTTTATAATTTTCTAAGTTTTTTTCATTAACTTAATAAAAACTTTATAAAAATAATAAAATACAACATAAAACAACATAAATAAATTCATTTCATAACATAAAAAAAATTACATTTCCTAAAAAAAAAAACATTTCCGAAAAATTAAAAAAAAAATACATTTCCTAAAAAATAAAAAAAAACCTACGACGTCCATTTTTTCTTCACCTCTTTCTTCATCTTCCGATACACCTCTCGTTCATCCTCCGGAACCGAGTCGAGATCCAACCTCATTATCCTAAAATCCTCCGTTCGAGCATAGTCGGCCGACACGTTTTTCTTGTGACTATATTTTTCGGCCGCAAAGTCTTTAAACGAATGGAATTCGGAAATCAACTCGTCCATTTTCGAAGACGCCTTCGAGCCGCCACCTCCACCCGAGCCGCCCCATCCACTCGAGTCGGCCCCTTTGCGCTTTCCGGCCGCCTCTTTTTTTGCTTTGTCCCTTCCGCCGGGACGTTCGATATCGTAATATTCCGGTTCGTCATATTCCGGTTCGTCATATTCCGGTTCGTCGTTTATGTCGATTTGACAACGAGCGGTGGAGCCTCCCGCACTATAACTTCCGGACTCGGAAGTTTTAGTCCGTTTGGCGGTTCCGACCTCATTTGGAACCGGCGCCCATTTAGGTTCTTTCTTTAAAATGTTCCATGCTCGGATGTGCGGGAAAGGCGGATTTTTTGCTTCCCATTTAGCGGTCGCAAGGTTAAAAACGTCCTCGTCGCTACTCCCACTAGGACGATTGATGTAAAGTGGGTTATAAATCCCGATAAAATCATTCACGCACTTGTTCATTTTCCGCCACTTGGCCGATACGGATTCGAGATCACGGTAGGGGCCATCCCCCATAAGGTTATTAAATCTATCCGTACATGCCTTCCAAAAACTAGAACCCGTTTGATTGTTCCCTAAAATTAAAAAAAAAATTGCATTAGTAAAACTAAAAAATAATTTTTTTTAAATTTAAATTAAAAAAATTTTAACTTTGGTTCATACCGACAATCGGGCAAGTTGAGGCCTTAACATACGCAATTGCTAGCGCCTCCTCCTCTACTTTTGTCCACTGTCTCGGCTTTGCTCTCGAACCGCTTTTTTTTTGCGGTGTCGGGTTCGGTTTCAACCGCCTTCCCCTTCCCCGTGTTTTTTTTTTTTTGCGCTTGAGTTCTTTAGGTGGCGATTCGGGGACGACTTCATCATCATCGTCAAGCTCCACCGAGGGGTGCGGTTGGGAAGTTGGCGGTTGCGATTGGAATTGATCAAGTTGAACCGAGTTGCGTTGCATGAGTGCTTGGTATTGTTGCATTTGTTGAAGTTGGGACATTTGGGAGAAGGCGTTAGGTGATTGTTGGAAACCCGAAAACGTAAATTCTGGATTCCCCCATGAAGGATCCATAGCCGGAGTGTAAGCGGGACCGAAAAAAAGTTAGGATTGTTCGGGTTGGGATTGTTCGGGTTGGGGTTGTTTGGGTTGAAGGGATTCATGATTGTATAAAAAATGAGATTGTTTTTTATAAAAAAGGATGAGAGAATTGGAGAAGAATGGAAGAAATGGGAGAAGAATGGTATAAAATGGATGAGAATGGTATATATTTAAATTGAAAAAGGTAATTTTTTTTATTAAACTATCCGTTTACCAACGGATATATTTTTGAATCATGGCCAGTCCTCTCCGAGCGTGGGCTGCCGGTCAAGCCGGGATGGGGCGAGGGGGGCGGTGTGGGGGACCGGCGCCGGGCCTCGCCGGGCCTAAGCCGACCCCTATACCGCTTAGTCGAATAGGTCACCTTAACCCGAAATCGACACAACTACGTAAGACAAGACAATGTATTCGTAGACATGAAAAACAAATAAAACACAACGATTTAGGTGGTTTATCGTCTCAACGCTAATCTACAAACACATACACACTAATAATTCATTGATGTTACGCAACCGAATGATTCAAATTCTCCGACACTCTTTTAGATAGCTTCACTATAAGTTAACTTGTTTGTCAAGGCTTATTAAATAATTCTTTTATGAAACTTGCATTAAACACTAGTAAATCCTCCCTTAAGACTCTAATGTCCTAAAACTTTATCTTTATATCGTTCTTCTACTTTTTTTTCAAGGATTTCGTATCCAAGTATCCGCAAATATATTATGTATGTTCCTTCCTTGAAGAGTAATTAGTCTCTTTTGTAAACTTAACAGGTGTTTTTTCTTCCAACATTAACGTACCAACATGACATAGTACCCCAAATGTAAGTATATTGGTAATTAACCCGAAATAGACTACACCTTCAAAATGGCTTTCACACATCCATAAAACAAGCTTGAAATGTACACCCGTTACACCTGCAATCGAATTCTAACCTTGTCAAGGTTATATGTTGAATTTTTCCGGGGAAGTAGTCTTGCACGAGACGTTTATTTTCACTTTCTCGATTGTAGAGGTATGGTATTGGACCCGACTTAAAAGATCGGTCACTTCCGTAATCGCATTTTATTATGTTATTTATTATTGCGTACTAACCTGCGAAGCCCAGCTCGATGTAGTTTACACTAGGTTGTGGGCTTGTAGAGATAATCCCTAACTGAGTCTGGCTCATTTAGGTTAGGGTTGTCCATATCTCCTATATAAGGAGGTCTTCACTTCACCTCATTATTAGAAAAGGAGATATGGGGTGGTCACACTTTTTGTAGCTGGAAAAAGGGAATTCTTTCCCTACCAGTCGTCTCTACATCCCTGCTTTTCTCTCTTCTCCATTGTAGGTCTGGATTCGGTAACACCTAATGCGGCTTGAGCATCACCGAAAGAAAATTGCAAAATTCTATGGTTTGTGTCATCAGATGAGGAATCGGAACTTGATGAGGATGACGACCGGGAGGATGATAAAGTGTTAAAAATCTCATGTTGAAGTAGAGTGGAATTTGAAAGTATAGAATAATTGCTATAGTTTTGTATTGAAAATTGTTGATTTTTGGTTTGTTTATATAGATAAAATGTAAAAACTAATTTAGGTTTAACTTTTTTTAACGAGCAGTTTGAAACCTATAGCTCAATTCTACTCTCCCCAATCGGGAGTTACTCACCACATGGAATAGAAATGGGTGACCAAGAGACACCCGGGACGGTGTTCCCAAAGCCCTCGCTTAGGGCCGATAGGCTCGGGAGTCGGGACTTTCACTCCATCTAACCTAATCCAGTTATTCACTTGTTATAATTTGTTAAGCTTATCTTATCAAATTTGAATGTGGCGTCGAGTGGCGGATCTAGAAAATATTTATAGGGGCAACGTTTAAAAAAAATAATGAAATCGAAAAAACACCAATTTTTTTTTAAAAAATTTAGACTATCGTCGGAGCGTCTGAGAGGAGCAAGGGCTACCCCTATTTACAAGCTATATCCGCCCATGGACAAAACTCACGCATCATGCAAAAGCGAAAAAAAAGTAGATAAACAAAGTGAGAGGTACTCTCTAAGGAAAAAAAAAATATTATTAAATGACTAATAAAACTATTATAACATATGTCCTTATGCATGGAATTTTAAATTTGACAGGTGTTATAAAAATTACGAAGTAGGAAATAAATACTGAAATTCAAGACGAAAATAGACGATTAATATAGGCCCAAACTATCTACACACTTGGTGTGTAGATAGTCACCCCAAAAAGGTATTTTTTGTCCTTATGTGCACGCCCTGCAGTGTCGATATGTGGCCAAAACGCGGCGTTTTGGTCCGGTTAACCAGACAAAGACTGACGGGTGTCTGACGGGTCTGTTGACCGGACCAAAACGCCGAGCTTTGGCCGCGTTTTGGTCCTGTCAACCAGACCGGGTGTCAGTCTTTTGTCTGGTTGACAGGACCAAAACGCGGCCAAAGCTCGGCGTTTTGGTCCGGTCAACAGACCCGTCAGTCTTTGTTAGGTTAACCGGACCAAAACGCCGCGTTTTGGACACAGTTCGACATTGCAGGGTGTGCATATAAGGACAAAAAACATCTTTTAAGGTGTGTAGATAGGCAAATGAGTGTGCCAATAGGTACACCCTTAATATATTGCATGAGTTGAGTATAACTCGCAATTTCTTATTATATGAAAATTCTTGGAAATCTTCAGAATCCGCTTGTGATTTATTATTGGTTTTAACACGTCTACCACGTTCTCATCACTTCATATACGACTCATTCATTCAAGTTATTAGCCTTGCATCAGAGTAAACACACTAATATTAAGTCAGTAGGTTAGATCAATCACAAGCAGGGGCGCAGCTTAGAAGGCTTCCGAGGGGGCGCCCGACAACTCGAACTTTTCGATGCGTAGTGTTATGAATAGTACTTTCGTATAGAAAATTTTTAGGTATATACGTTTCCACCCCCGGTTTCGGAAAAATTGTGTGTGTGTGGGGGGGGGGGGGGGGAAGCTTCGCCAATGATCACAAGTTGGTCACATTGTAAGTTTTTTATTTAGTAAAGTCACTTTTGACATTTCTCATTCAATTTTGTAATGTTATCACTTTGTGAATTCTAACAAGAATGACATATTGTTGTAGCTAACTTTGATAAAAGAAAAGAAGATGAAAAATAAAGGTTAAATGAAATTAACACACAACTATAGGTCTATAGTTACCATTTACCAAAGGATATTTATGGGGTGAAGTTGAACAACTATGTCTAAGACCACTTACTATAGGCTCTTAATAGATGGAGGTAACATCCTTCAAGAACACCTAAGGATGAATCCTAGATTGTCTTCTTTGTCTAAACATTATTACATGTCATTGATATGTTTGTCTATGTAAAAAGATGTTCCTATAAATTAAATCATGCCTTACTAAGGGCATGTTTAGCTAAGCTTTTTGAAAACAACTTATTGACTTATTGGCTTTTTGGAAAAGTCAGTATGGAGTGATTTTTTGGAAAAGTCATTTTTCCCCTCACACACAACCTCATTGCCAAACATCATTTTAGAGCTTATGACTTTTCAATAAGTCAATAACTTGTTTCAAAAAGCTTAGCCAAACATGCCCTAACTCTCGAACACAAGTGAAAATCAAAGAAAGAGACTCGATGGACATAAGTTACGATACAAAAATTTGTATAGGTGATAAATGCATTTTGTTTGAGTTTGTTAGGGGGACAGGGCACTCCTGTGATGAGTGCAACTGTGCAAGCGATCATGTGATACACTGCCGCAAGTGGGTTGATCACGGCCAAGGATTTCACATGATGGTGAACCCGGGCGTGATGTATTGGTTGGTGGTGGAAAAAGACTTGTGGTGTGATGTGGTTGGTGGAAGGAAGTGTGGGGAATTTCTTGAGACCATGTACAGTGGAAGACACAAATAATGCCCTCACCCTTGGGCGTTTTGTGTCATGTGGTAGTTCAGTCAGTAATGGAGCATTATGGGGATGAGACAGTTTTTTTAAAATGGGTGTAGTGGAGATGTGGGCATTGTGGGGCATTATGTTAAAAGTAGTGTAATAGAATTTAAATAAAAAAAAAACCATCAAAAACTGTTATTGACCAAACAAAAAGGGATGCACAGTCATTGGCCACAAAGTTAGAACTTCGGCGTGGAAAAAAGGACGCCTCTTGCCTTTTTTTTTTTTGTGAAAAACGCCTAGGGGCGGTTGAATAGCGTCGTGGGCGTTTTTTGGGGGAAAAACGCCTAAAACCCCCGACCACAGGTGGTCTGAGAAGTGGAGGGCGTGTTCAAGTGATACTCCATTGCAACTAATTTGATCACTTTGGGGGGTTTCAAGTGATAGAGATGAGATGTTACAATAGGATTCGACGCTGGTGAAAGTTCAAGTGATGGAGATTAGAGGTGTCCCGTCCCCGCTTTCTAGTATTTGAAAGCTAGTAATATTTTAATTGCAAGGCATTATGTATTTTTTTGTTTGAGGAAAATCACAAAAATAAAAGTAATTATGTTACTTTTGTTTAGAAAATACCTGTGCTTGATTTTTTCTATATCCATTTGATTTGATTGATAAATACTTTAATCATATGGAAAAAAAACTGAAATAAATAGAAAAATAATATGAAAAATCAGTTTGACAACTACTTTGTTCAATTTAGGTTTGACATGTTGGATTACTAATGCACATTATAAAATACTTAGTCTTATAAAAGCTATTATCCAAACGAATTATAGTTTAAAAAACTAGAAGGTATGAAAGTATTTGGTTTATACATATGTAAAAATCACTATAATGTGAATAATATTAATTAATAACAAATAATAATCATGCCCTTTATTAATTTGTGTACCTTTTTTTCAAGTTGTGTAGAGCATCACTCACTAGTCACTAATATCTTGACTACGGTTAGGGTTTCAACATGACGAAAACAGTTCTAATCGATTGTTCAAACCATTGAGCATCATACGTCAGTTGTTCTAGTCCACTAGGTTCTTACAGATAGTCGCATCTTAACCAAACGGGGGAAACTTCAAGAGGATTATGGTGGTGGAGTTTTATGGTTTGGGGTTCGTAAGATGGCGATAAGAGGAGGGGTGTTATCATAGAGAGGTGGCGACGAAGGAGATTAAAGGGTTATTTGTTTGAAATGCAAACTTATTATTGTGAAATTCTTTATGTGTGAAAATTTCACAAACTTTATTTCAACTTTGTTGTTTTTCAAATACTTATGGTAAGGAATGAAATTCATATTCTAATTAATTATAAAGAAGAAATGTAGAAGAAAACTGTTGTCAAATTTTGTGCTTCTTTATTGGTTAACGGGTATGTTTGGCAAAAGTAGCTGGTGGCTGAAGGCTGGAAGCTGGTAGCTGGTGGCTGGAGGCTGGAAGCTGGTGGCAGTAGCTGTAGCTTTTTAGATATATTTGGTGTTTGACAGAGTAGCTAAAGCTTTTAATAAAATGTATAAAATGACCGAAATGGACATAACTAAAAATTTAAAAAGTTTGTGCATTAAAAAGTTCATTATCTTTAGAGGTTAAAATAGTCATTTTTTTCCCTAAAAGCTTGTAGCTCCTTCTAAACGCTACTAGTAGGAGTGTTCAACTAAAATCTTCAAGCTCCTAACCTAAAAGCTCCAAGCTCCTTCAACCAAACAAGGTTTTTTATTGAGTATTAGCTTTTTCTTAAAAGCTTAAAGCTAGAAACTCCTAAAAGCTTCATGCCAAACATACCCAACATGTTGAAATTGAGGATGAAAACAAGGAACATTGCTTTCTTGTAGGCTTCTTGGATAACTATGAAAAGATATTTAAATCTTATCATATGTTACTTTTACTTTAATTAAGTACGGCTTGCAATTATAAAATGGGTTCTTATATGTACTTCCATGTTTTATCCTAATATACCCTTTTTTACACTGACAAATCTATTATTGAAAAATTCATGAGATATGTAATACATTTTTAACCAATTAAATAAATTGATTAAAACTAACGAAACATGTAAAACACGAGTTGCGTTACAGGTGACTTTCAAGAGGGTTAAAGGAAATCAACAAAAACTAAATTCGAATCTAAGGGTGAACAGGGCGGTTGCGGGGTGAAGGGCGGTGAACCCCAATCTCCGGCACCGCGTGGCAATGATAAAAATCAGTGACTCTTCACCGCGTTGAAATGTGAACATTGGTGGGTGAATGTTTGACTTCAATGGCTATATAGCCGTTAATATTAAAAAAAGTTTTTTTTTATATATTTAAACTATATAAACCCAACCCATTTTAAACAAATTCACACCAACTCATTTCTTTATTTCTCCAAAATTAAATCTCTACCCCTATTTTATTTAAAAATGGTGGAAGAAATATCAGTGTTTTTCCCACCCAATAGCAGTGATTCATCCGATAGTAACATATTTTTTTTTCCAAAATCTCATCGACGAAGAGTGGTAATTTTAGTTAGTTTAATCTAGTTTATTTAAGGTATTTTTAATTAATGTAATGTTTTTCTATTTTATTTTTTATTTAATGTAATGTTTTTTTAATTTATTGTACGTTTATTAATTAAGTAGTTTAAAAAGAAAAAAGAAAAAAATTAGTTTACTCCATGGTATGAGTGGTGACCACCCATTATGTTTTTTGGGCAAAAATGATGTAAGAAAGGGGAATTGACATGACATCTCATGATTGGGTGGTGGAAATTTCCCCCCATCTCATGAGGGGTGCACTCCTTTCACCCTAAATAAACTTGGAAGTCTACCTCTAATAATTATATTTTTATCCAGTTACGTCTTCAATGCGAGTCGTTGGATGTGTTCGAATGCCCTATGCTGGTCGAACACTAACGTTGGAGAATTTGTCCATTCATGTCCGGCAAGGACAAAGGTCGTATTTCCAGATGGAGTCGGATGTGTGGGAGCTAGGGCCCGAGTCTCACACAACGACTAAAATTAGAATATATGTCTATTTTAAAAACTTGTTTTTGTTGTTTTAAACATCCAATAGCTAGTTTTATAAATATCTTTTTCCTCCTAAAACCACAATAAATAATTAGACACAACCATTTTCAAAACCTCCAACACTCCAACTTAAATCTCAATAGTTTCTCCAAAATCTCAAAAAGTGAGCAAATAACCGACTTAATCGAATTGAAAAGCTAACCGATGGGTCAATTACTCAATAAAAGAGTAGAAGTTTTCTCAAGATAGTAGTACTTGCCAGTCAAGTCAGAATAGGAGTCTAGTGTATGATGAGTAGACGTTTATATGAAATGTTTTCTCAGTGTACACACAAATAATGCAATACAAGCATTCTCTAAAATGTCTATACGCGAGGTCTAAGGTTAGAGTCTAGGTCAAGCCAGCCTAATTCTCTACAATTAATAACTTTGATACCAATATGGCACACCCTCGCTAAAGCGGATTCACGGGAATGTGACGATCGTATATCACAACACATCAATACAAGAGAAATACTAAAATGCATTCAATTCAAAGTATATCGAGAAATACGTTCTTAAAAAAAAGGCCTACAAGTAAATAGAAAAATGTCAATCTCAAAATAAATGTTTGGGAAAACAATGTGTTTAAGAAACACAAATAATCCCTTGTTTTGACATGATTGAAATTAGGAACATGTGTTATTGTGTTATTATGTTATTGTTAGTGAATATGCATATACCACATACATGTTCCCGTACAATTAATGTAAACTACATTATTTGCATGTGCGTTGCGGCGGTAGATTATCATGGGCATTCGATTGGTATTAATATGGTTCGTGACAGTACTGGTACGACACATGCACTCGTTATAGAAATAAACACATGTTTTATATCGACCGAAAACTATAAAAATGAACACTGGTACTTGCACCAATTTTGTTTGAATAGCATCTATTGGTTCAAATCATCATATATTGATATCGATATTAATTTATCATCGCAAATAGAGTTGTATAAATGAAAAATTATCAAAACCGGAAAGCATAAAAATGAATATAGATATCGGTGTTCAGTAGGGTATGATAGTGATATGGTGTCAGCTTATCGAAAGCAAAAATAAATACCGAGGTTGTTTGGTTAGTTTCGATTTGGTTCACTATGGCAAGGGCACAAATCCGATACCAAACAGGACACAATAAAAATGAATACAGGTACAAGTACCAATGTTGTTTGGTACACTAAACAATATAAATAAATACCGGTACCGTTACATATATTGTTCGGTTTGGTACGATAGTGGCATAATATCTATTTTTCAATAAAATTTATGTTGCAATATTAAAAAAAACAGGACACAATAAAAATGAATACAGGTACAAGTACCAATGTTGTTTGGTACACTAAACAATATAAATAAATACCGGTACCGTTACATATATTGTTCGGTTTGGTACGATAGTGGCATAATATCTATTTTTCAATAAAATTTATGTTGCAATATTAAAAAAACATAATCATAGAACGTAAGTTATTAAAAAACATAATTAGATTACTATTACTGATTAATAGTATAATATTTAAAAATTAAAAGAATTACTTAAAAAAGTTAATCACTATTCATGTCCACTTTATATTAATATGTATAACTAGGATTTAGTCCCACGGGCTAGTACATCGTGTGAGCGAGTGTTGTCTTCATATGCTTTGCTTTATTTATAATGTCGACTTAACTTTTAATTAGCAATTCCTAATTATGATGCTGAGTAAAGGACTTTAAAGAATCTACTCAATGACTAAACAGGCTAGTTGAAGACTGCTTCTTTTACATGGAGCATTTTGAAATCTATGAAATCCAACTAAGAAAGTCCAACAGGTAACTTGTAATGTTAACGCTTGAACCACACAGGTCAAACAAAGTTAGCACATAAAGATGAGAGTTTCGAGCTAATCTTTTGATCAAATCCACAAAACCTAACGAAAACAGTAAGAAATCAAAACATTCAAATTAAAAAACTTGAAAAACACGTAATACTATATAGATTTCAACTTTTTAATCTATCAAATATCTCAATTTCTCCATTAATCAAAGTAACCTTAACATCAATAATATCAGTCACAAATGACCAGATTGAAAGTCAAACTTTCACAAACACATAAATACATACATACAAAACGTGTAATTTCTCTTAAATAAATGTTCGAACCTAATAATCTTTGGAAAGTTTCAGATCCGACACATGAACCACCTTTTCAACAAAACTCGAGCCTTAAGTACCGAGAAACCGAATTGAAAATCATGCCAAAAAATTAAGAATCACTAAAAAACCACAAAACAAACATCATTTTGAAACCGAAAACCGACATCTAACAGATGCCTGGCTGTGTTTCTAACACTCACCAGAAAATCAAGAAGGACTTAATCGTACACAAACCCACTTGTCCAAGATTCTATTTTCATAATCAGAAATCTGATCCATGTGCAGATAAGTCAAAATTAAATCAAAAGAGGCTCAAATATGAATTGACAAAAAAGATGCGGGTTACCCCATGGCTGCAAATACACGGTTGCATAGTCACAAAATATCAACTATGCCATCCTAATATTGCCTCGCCAAGATACGGGTCGGATCTTTGATGTCCACCTTTAATACCTATCATCACAGCCTTTAAACAAATGTACAAACAAATACTGTTGCTACCACAACAACGAAAACCACCACCATAAGTATTGTGAGCAAGCACGAAAACCAAATTGACTCAGGTATTAAACACCATCATCATCACCAAAACCCATAAAATCCAAATCGAATCAGGCATAAAACATGAAACCACATTGAAGGTGTGCCGGAGTGGCCATAGACGGCCGGAAATAGCTCAGAAAGCTGCCGGAATTGAGCGGCCAAACCCCCCTCTGTCGATCTGTGTCTACATAATCCGAAACACACCCTCGTTGTTACGTCATCTTCCCCGCGTCGGACCGCCACCGTCACCGAACACAACGAAAGTGCAGAGCGAGAGGAGATGGTGATGCAAATGTGGTGGTGGTGATTCCGGCGTTCATGGTCGGCCGGCGGTTTTCCGCGTGTGAAGTGGCTGTGGTTGCAGCTCTCTCACCCTCACTTTCTCAAACCTACAAAACTGGTGGGGAGGAAGATGGTAGAATGTAGATGTGTGGACACATGTATGAAGGAGAAACCGTATACTTTTTTTTTTCTTTTGAAACACACCCCAAGCTCAAGTTACAACCACCCAAAGCCAAAAGTAGTTGCTTCTTTATATAGGTTTTAATTCGAATAAATCTCTTTATTTCTTATATAATCTTCAAAACAACAAATAACCTGAATTGGATTTAAATAATTATGACTTTGTAATAGTATTAATAATAAAAAATAGATAGTTGCTGAAAGTGATTAAACTAATACCATTAAACTAATACCATAAGCTTTTGACATAAATATTATAAGAGTTGCCCTTTTTGCATTTTGACTCTTATCAATCTAGATGATTAAACTAATAACTCAATACAAATAACTTTTTATATAAACAAACTTACAAAAGCTTTTTTTTTCACTTATTGACAATCTATAAAGCAGATGAGTTTGTTTTCTCAAGCATATAACTTTATATGCTTTACTTTAGATTTTATGTAAAGAATCTTTACATATAGCTGTAGAGCAAAGAGCTTCAAAAGTGTTATTTCTAGATACAGGTTCATAATAATTAACAACTAGATTTTGCTCCACCCGCGTTGCGGGGCACTAAGCCAAATATTTTTATCTCATAACATGTATATTTGTGTTTCGATTACTTGTACATACTACTCATAACACGATCTCAAAAATTACATTGAGTCAACCAATTAAATTAAAACATTATCATACTTTTACTTAAGAAAAAAAATGATACAAAAACAATAATTTTAAACTGTGGGCAAAATTGTAATTTTTCAGGATAAATGAGCGTGTGCCAAGCAGCCGCCTGACACGAATAAAAATTACACCGAGTCAAACAACTAAAACAAAACACTACTATAGTTTTGTCAAAAAAAAAACTAAAACGATGGCATGACTGTAATTTTACACTGGGGGTAAAATCGTAATTTAACTGGGAAAGCAAAGGAAAACGATGGCAAAAATGTAAATTTAAATTGAGGGCAAAATTGTAATTTGGCTGAGTGGGGAAAAAACAAAACTGTCACACCCCAACCAATGGCGGAAACATCAGGATGAGACGAAGTGTGAAGATTGCTAGAGACGTCATAACGCTATTTGTGACAATATTTAATAAACTGATTTCATTTCATAATTCAATTGTCAACATTACAAGGAAATCAAATAACATCAAGTTCAAAGGAAATACATGACAACATAATCAAAATTGATACAACATATTAAACCTAAACGTCTATATGTGTATCTAGGCATCAACACTACTTCTTTTCATAGCAACTTCATCATCAACCTGTAACATGTTTAAAATACAATTCAATGCAAAAGCAAATGCGAGTATACAAGTTTGTTACGTACATAACAAAAGATAAGTTTTAAACAATTCCTCATAGCAAGCATGTGATTCAAGATAAACAATAAATTTGGCATGTATCTAACATATCAAACCAATGATGAAACGCAATATGCTCATGACATAACCACAAGTCTACGGGCGGGTCGTTAATCCTATAGCGCTACATATGTCATGGTTAGGCTCGTACGAAGTTAATGATAAGTTCAACACATAATGTCCTCAACCCAAGTTTAAAGTATCAAGCAATCACGTATACGAGCATGTAATAGGAATGTTTGTGCATTTAAGTAAAATGTTCATGTGTAAGTTTTTTAATAAGTAAACATGTTACACCCCAAAAAGTGGTAAAAGTAAAGAGGGGAATACGAGTATACTCACGGTTTTGCAAGTTGTTCCTTCTTGAATCCGAGAGTAAGTTGGTTATTGGATTAGCTAGTTGGAGCACCTTATCTTTCTACACAAAGGAACAAAGTGTATGAGTTTGGGGAAATCGGAAGATTTTAAGGATTCGGAATTAAACGTGACATGAAAGTATTATATCAAAATAATCATCTTTAATGCACAACACTTGTATGACACTTGGTAACCACAAGGGTTATAATGATTTCATGAGTTGAACACTCATAAGAATCATAACAAGGTTTAGCCTTAGATGACGTTCTACTACTTTGACAAAAGAATATGAATTCAACATCAAAGGTTCGATTGTACATAGAAATTATTTAGGTTATATACTATATATTATTAAGTCCAAATGTTCAAGTATTTCAAGCATGAGGTAGAAGATTATGTCTTCATTTAGGTACCTCAAAATGTGTCATAGAAGTCATGTAGGAGGTAGGAAGAACAAGCTTCCATTTAGGCACCTCGTATGCGTTCACCACTACACTTGTTGTAAGCACCAACAAGGAGGGTCATGAACTAAGATTAGTACATTAATATAAACAATATAAGCTATAAGAAATCATCAAATCATGTGGGGATTTTATGTTGGAAAAACCCAAGTTCCATAATCACTCCTACATCAAGATGAAGCTTGAACATGACTTGTGGGTTAAAAACCCTAATCAAAACAAAATTTATTAGAGGTTTAACCTCTGATTTTGTATGTCTCAACCTTGTTTTTAAGCTTAACCAACCATGTAACACCCGTTCTTATAAATTAAGGTTTAACGTATCATTTACGAAAAACAATCATGTAATTAAGATTATATATGCATTGGAAATTACGGGTTTATTAAAACTTTTTACAATTTAAAAAAGTATACAACACATCATGTGTACGTTCGTCGTTTAACATAATAACGATACATAGTGCGGAAGCTTATTTCGTGATCGTGTTCGGTTCTTGCTCGTCGCTTGATCGTCCTCCGGTGCTAAAATTTACCTGAAACTCATAAAACATGAGTTGGATTAGTCATACGTAGCTTAAAACGTATTAGAACGGGTTCGCAACGCAAAATAATTTAAAATAAACATTTTTCGCGAAACTGGCACATGCTCGCGTAGAGCCACTGCCAGTCGCGCTACGCCACTGCCTAATTTCATCAGAACTGTTGCAGCTGGTTGCTGCTTATTCCCAGCACGATCTGATTTCACAGAAACGGCCATAACTTCTTCGTTATTGATCCGTTTTACCCGATTCTTTTTCCTACGCGTCCGTAATTTAATCCTCCATATTATGGAGTTAAAATCCTACATCCAACATAAGAAAGTTTTGAGACTTCTAAGCCCTCGACTCGTTACCTTTTTACCGAATTTTAACCCATTTATGCATTTTATCAAACAAACGTATTTATTTGATTCCTATAACTCATACACTTCTTCAAATTAATGTTACCTACTATATTAGGTTCTAATCATAGGTTTATTACACCATTCAAACCCGTTTTCGCTCGTATGCTTATTTTGACCCGTTAAGGTTATTTAAGCGCTTTCGAGCCTAAAATCGCTTTCGATTACTTCTAGCACTTCATCACCACATTTCTTATCCTATAATCTCCCACCACAACTGAGTTTATGGCGGGTTTAATGTGGTGATCAATATAAACCAAATTTTACCTCTCGAACCATTATTTTACGGCAAAAACTCAAATAGTGCCATTTGGCTATTATAATACCTCTTTCAGTTTCTATACTTATTCTAAGTATTTACCTAGTCATAAAACTCATTTCCAAACAACCTTTAAGGGTCGTTTGTTCCATTTAGCCTACAAGGGCGTTTTGGTCGATTTTAGTCCTTTTATGACGAAGGACTCTCCCTCAAATTATTCGACCAAAATAGCACTTCAACTACAACATAATTATGCGTACCTGGCCCAGATCAACAAGTTGACCCAGTTTATACCTCGTTTTCATTATCACACCATCAATGATGACGCAACTATCCGATTAGCTAATCGGTCCTGTTAACATAAGACTTGACAACCACATTAGTCGATATTGTCAAATGGTGTTATCACCACCATTCGACCCGTTTGGACTATATGCCCAACATTATCTATTTAAATCAAAAACACCGTTTTTGATTTCCAATTCATACATCATCCCATCCTGAATTTTATAACCATACCCTTTTTCTTTTACACTCTTTTCTTACAGTTTCAACCCATTTCGGCTTACGCCATGGGTATCCTTTTAACCTTGATTTACATAAGTCGACACTTGACAAATTTCCAAATTTCCAATATTATCGTTTTCACGTTTACAACGTATCGAATAAACGAGTATTCTACATAAGTGTGTAAATTACACTTACCTTGCATCCACGCTTTTCTTTCCGTATTTGCTCCGTTTGACCCGCTCCCTCCTCTAAGCTTTCACCTAGCTTGTTACGCGTCAAACTATTGTCAATCATTTACAAGGCGGTTAAATTAGTCATTAACAATCACGACTATTCCACCTCACTTATTTTCTATGTCTAATTATCATTCATCACATCGTAGGTCAGTTTGACTTTTTAAAAGTCAAATGCCCATTAGCATACTAATTGCATATTCGAGTTCGTCAACTAGTTTTAGCATTCTTTAATTACCCGGTAGGCGTTATCTTTAGACCACCATTTTACCCAAAGTTCTAACCACTTTTATCACATTTAGAACTCTTTTTAATCACATTTTGCATAATAGCCAAAACATCACAATTAGGTGTTTTAACTACAAAAATTCTAATTTCGAGCCTTCTTTGAGGCATTTCAACAAACACTTTATGGGCAGAAATTTACATGATTAAACATCAATTCTCTAGTTTATCATTTAGCCCTAATTTCACATCATTCATCCTTTTTACATGATTGATAACCTCAAATTTTCTGGAATCACTTCAAAATTGTCAATTTACACTAGATCAACAATCTATTTCCTAGTGTTCATCAAATTACACATAATTCACTAATCACCTACAATGGTGATCATAGTTTCCACTAAAATTTCACATGATTTCAGCTTGTGTTTGTCTAGGGTTTGTCCCTAGACACTATAGTTGTTCCTAAATCAACATAACATACACATGCAACCATAATTTCAGAAATTCCCAATTTCATGAGAATTTCAAGTTCAGAGTTTTCCTTAAATTTTACATACCTTGGAATCCTCTTGCGATGAGGATCAATAATCTATGCTTTAATTTCGATTTTCAGCTTTGATTGAGCCTTCAATTTGGGAGTTCTAGTGATTTTTAGGTTCGTGAGAGTGGGGTGTCGCCCTGCCCTTCTCCTGTACGACCAGACCCTTCAAAATGGGTGTTTGGTTTTGATTTTTGTTAAAAACAATATTATAGTTTCAATTTTTAACAATTAAGGCCCCTCTACTTTGTTCAACATATAGTTTGGTAGCTTTTAACCTTATTATAAGCTATTTCTAGACAATTAACTAACTAGGTTAAAATTCCTAATTAGTAAATATTGTTAGAAATAAGTAGGTTGTGCCCTACTTAATTAACTAGGTTAATTATTTCTAGTTAGCTTACTGGGTTCGGGAAGTCATAACCCGTTTTATTTTAAGTCCCGTTAACTCAGGCTCTTATAAACTTAATTCCTTAAAACTTTGATTCGTTTTTTTTATTTAATATTAGGATTTCTTATTTAAATCCAAATATTTGCCGTGTTATTTTTACTAATAACGGTACGTTACCCGTCTTTTAGTATTAACAGAGTTTAATTACCAAGCCCGTTTTCGGGGTGTTACAAGTCTACCCCCCTTAAAGAGGTTTCGTCCTCGAAACCTTACTTACATAGTTCGTCGAGTTCTAAACTCAATGCGTTTGACCTGAGTAATCTCTTAAGCATTATTCATACTTTAACCAATTGTTAGTATTACCAGAAAAATTATGGTAATATCTTTTTGGTTACAAAACCCCTACGTACCTCATACGACATAATGTAACTTGAAATAACGTAATTCCGTTATTTCTACTAGTTTAGTTAACTTAGCGATTTCCATCGCTTTTATATATTATCGAACTCTTGGTGAATCCGTTACCTTGACCCGTTTAAAGGTCTTTAGTGAAATATTTCACTTTTAGCAATAATTTCTTTTGTTTTCAGATTTATTTATTCGGTTCAGTTATACCGAATCCACCGCTTACAAGCAAACCAATTTTTATTGATTTGAATTACTGGCCTTAACCGGTCTTACTAACTAGACTTATTAGTCCCGTTACTTTTCACCGCTCGTTTGGTTATAATGTGATTTTACTTCACATTACATTTCCTAACCGTGATCGTGTCACATCGTGTTTAGTTTGTATCAACCTTTCATTTTCGAAAATATCACTTTTCGAATATATCGTCTTGGGCCTATCAGTGTCAAGACTTGTATCTTTCATGCTTACTATTTAAATTCCTATCAGAATTTATGTTTGTAAAAACATTATTTCTTACTAAAACCGAAGTTTTAGTTTTAGGATCTTCTCTTTAACTTTTGTCAATTATCCATACCAGGATATTGACAGTCCATAATTTATTCTTTTACAGTCTTAGTTTTATGCGGGGATTCTCAACCGATTCCCTCGCTTTATCTAATTAACCCGTAGGTTTTTATCACTTAGCCTTATGGGCTATTTTGATTAGACTTTCAGCTCTTTAGGGCGAAGTCCTTATAACTTCTTTCTAATCATGACCCGTGGGTCGTTTTAGTCCCGTAGATCTTTCATTTGTTTATAACCCTAAAGGTTATGTTGATCCCGTAGATCACTCCTTACTCATGTCATTCTTAAAATACATGTTTGGTGTCAAGGCACCCTGTTTTTGTTCGAAGAATCGTTTGGTTTCAAGCTTAGGTCCCGTTAACCTTAATTGTAGTTTCATGGCTATAATTGTTTTCTTTCGGACAATTTTCTGATTTTATGACTTCTCACGTCATTTATGCGTCAGTTCTTCTTATGCTTACTGTTATTTGATTTGCATATATTCTTATTTGGTTATATCCCATTACCGGGCTCATTATTCTCTTGCATTTAACGCTACCTTTATCTGGCTAGCGCTCATTTATGTCATTCGGCGTTATATTGTATTCAACCTGTTTGACCTATTAATGTGAAATCCATCACTTATAAACAATCAACTTTATTCTTTATTCAACCCATTCGACTTCGAATAGTTGAACATATTTACTCACAATTTCTATACACGAGATTTTATAGTCATAACTCGTAATCCAAGTCCTTTGATTTTTTTTTCAACCCGTGTTCACGTCTCTTGGTTTACGCATGTGTTTAATTCTTACCCATCAACCGGGTGTTTTACCGAAGTCGTTATTATTGCAACCCTCCCGGTATGCATTAAGACCTCGCTTCATTTTTATATTCCGACTTTGTCTTTAAGTTTGACGTTTTACAAAAACGACCCGTTAAGGGACATATTTGCATTTTCCGGGTTCGAGTGTAAGTACACTCCCTCCCAATACTTGTCTAAATCATTTTACATGTTTGCGTTTTCTGGGTTCGAGTGTAAGTACACTCCCTCCCAATACTTGTCTAAATCATTTTACATGCTTGCGTTTTCTGGGTTCGAGTGTAAGTACACTCCCTCCCAATACTTGTCTAAATCATTTTACATGCTTGCGTTTTCTGGGTTCGAGTGTAAGTACACTCCCTCCCAATACTTGTCTAAATCATTTTACATGCTTGCGTTTTCTGGGTTCGAGTGTAAGTACACTCCCTCCCAATACTTGTCTAAATCATTTTACATGCTTCTTTGTCCCTTCACTCGGGCTCATTATCCTGATGTAATACGCTTCCGTCACTCGGTTGTGCGTTTACATTATTATCAAATATTTTGCTTATCTGATTCATTTGGGTACTTTTTAATTAGTGCCATTCACCCCGCCCTTACTACATCGGATGTAAACGTGTCCGCCATAAGAAGTTCATGGTATCATATGCCACTACTTACTTGGCCAGAGTAAGCGATTAACACATGACACACATGGCCTTTTTATAGTTTTCACATCACGCCCTATGTAAGTAACGCCTCTATTTGTTTCTCTTGGAAACAATATCCCGAATACATTTTCTATTCGGGTTTTTCCAAGTTTTTTTTTTTAATCTACATATGCAACTTTCAATTTCTACGTATTGGTTGCATGTTTATATTCATGCAATAATTTAAACGTGCACCTGGTAAATGCTTGCCCTAACGGGCTTTTCTTGCCATTAGCCTTGTTCGCGACCATTACGCGATTTAGGTCCTTAATGAGCATGCTCTTCTTGTCATATCTCGGACCATTCCATCATCATATCCACAATTCGTTTGACTCTCGTTGTCTTCAAATGCGAGTGTCCTTCAATTAAAACATTCACAAAAGTTAGTAACATCTACTTCAATAATCGCCCGTATTCTAATACAAGGCTTTTTCTACTATACGCGTCAATGCACGTATTTTCGTCAACTATATCAATCATTTCAATTGGGGTAATATGTAACACACGGTAGCCCTGTGTGTTGTTTACAACACTTTAGCATGCTAAACCATTAACATACATGTACTTACCGGATTTGCGATCAAGCCACGAACCGAACACCAATCTTTATTAAGAGCATAAGGTTTAAGTCCAAGCATAGTTTTCCCACCATACTTGAATCTCTTAAACCAAGGCTCTGATACCAACTTGTAACACCCGTTCTTATAAATTAAGGTTTAACGTATCATTTACGAAAAACAATCATGTAATTAAGATTATATATGCATTGGAAATTACGGGTTTATTAAAACTTTTTACAATTTAAAAAAGTATACAACACATCATGTGTACGTTCGTCGTTCAACATAATAACGATACATAGTGCGGAAGCTTATTTCGTGATCGTGTTCGGTTCTTGCTCGTCGCTTGATCGTCCTCCGGTGCTAAAATTTACCTGAAACTCATAAAACATGAGTTGGATTAGTCATACGTAGCTTAAAACGTATTAGAACGGGTTCGCAACGCAAAATAATTTAAAATAAACATTTTTCGCGAAACTGGCACATGCTCGCGTAGAGCCACTGCCAGTCGCGCTACGCCACTGCCTAATTTCATCAGAACTGTTGCAGCTGGTTGCTGCTTATTCCCAGCACGATCTGATTTCACGGAAACGGCCATAACTTCTTCGTTATTGATCCGTTTTACCCGATTCTTTTTCCTACGCGTCCGTAATTTAATCCTCCATATTATGGAGTTAAAATCCTACATCCAACATAAGAAAGTTTTGAGACTTCTAAGCCCTCGACTCGTTACCTTTTTACCGAATTTTAACCCATTTATGCATTTTATCAAACAAACGTATTTATTTGATTCCTATAACTCATACACTTCTTCAAATTAATGTTACCTACTATATTAGGTTCTAATCATAGGTTTATTACACCATTCAAACCCGTTTTCGCTCGTATGCTTATTTTGACCCGTTAAGGTTATTTAAGCGCTTTCGAGCCTAAAATCGCTTTCGATTACTTCTAGCACTTCATCACCACATTTCTTATCCTATAATCTCCCACCACAACTAAGTTTATGGCGGGTTTAATATGGTGATCAATATAAACCAAATTTTACCTCTCGAACCATTATTTTACGGCAAAAACTCAAATAGTGCCATTTGGCTATTATAATACCTCTTTCAGTTTCTATACTTATTCTAAGTATTTACCTAGTCATAAAACTCATTTCCAAACAACCTTTAAGGGTCGTTTGTTCCATTTAGCCTACAAGGGCGTTTTGGTCGATTTTAGTCATTTTATGACGAAGGACTCTCCCTCAAATTATTCGACCAAAATAGCACTTCAACTACAACATAATTATGCGTACCTGGCCCAGATCAACAAGTTGACCCAGTTTATACCTCGTTTTCATTATCACACCATCAATGATGACGCAACTATCCGATTAGCTAATCGGTCCTGTTAACATAAGACTTGACAACCACATTAGTCGATATTGTCAAATGGTGTTATCACCACCATTCGACCCGTTTGGACTATATGCCCAACATTATCTATTTAAATCAAAAACACCGTTTTTGATTTCCAATTCATACATCATCCCATCCTGAATTTTATAACCATACCCTTTTTCTTTTACACTCTTTTCTTACAGTTTCAACCCATTTCGGCTTACGCCATGGGTATCCTTTTAACCTTGATTTACATAAGTCGACACTTGACAAATTTCCAAATTTCCAATATTATCGTTTTCACGTTTACAACGTATCGAATAAACGAGTATTCTACATAAGTGTGTAAATTACACTTACCTCGCATCCACGCTTTTCTTTCCGTATTTGCTCCGTTTGACCCGCTCCCTCCTCTAAGCTTTCACCTAGCTTGTTACGCGTCAAACTATTGTCAATCATTTACAAGGCGGTTAAATTAGTCATTAACAATCACGACTATTCCACCTCACTTATTTTCTATGTCTAATTATCATTCATCACATCGTAGGTCAGTTTGACTTTTTAAAAGTCAAATGCCCATTAGCATACTAATTGCATATTCGAGTTCGTCAACTAGTTTTAGCATTCTTTAATTACCCGGTAGGCGTTATCTTTAGACCACCATTTTACCCAAAGTTCTAACCACTTTTATCACATTTAGAACTCTTTTTAATCACATTTTGCATAATAGCCAAAACATCACAATTAGGTGTTTTAACTACAAAAATTCTAATTTCGAGCCTTCTTTGAGGCATTTCAACAAACACTTTATGGGCAGAAATTTACATGATTAAACATCAATTCTCTAGTTTATCATTTAGCCCTAATTTCACATCATTCATCCTTTTTACATGATTGATAACCTCAAATTTTCTGGAATCACTTCAAAATTGTCAATTTACACTAGATCAACAATCTATTTCCTAGTGTTCATCAAATTACACATAATTCACTAATCACCTACAATGGTGATCATAGTTTCCACTAAAATTTCACATGATTTCAGCTTGTGTTTGTCTAGGGTTTGTCCCTAGACACTATAGTTGTTCCTAAATCAACATAACATACACATGCAACCATAATTTCAGAAATTCCCAATTTCGTGAGAATTTCAAGTTCAGAGTTTTCCTTAAATTTTACATACCTTGGAATCCTCTTGCGATGAGGATCAATAATCTATGCTTTAATTTCGATTTCAGCTTTGATTGAGCCTTCAATTTGGGAGTTCTAGTGATTTTTAGGTTCGTGAGAGTGGGGTGTCGCCCTGCCCTTCTCCTGTACGACCAGACCCTTCAAAATGGGTGTTTGGTTTTGATTTTTGTTAAAAACAATATTATAGTTTCAATTTTTAACAATTAAGGCCCCTCTACTTTGTTCAACATATAGTTTGGTAGCTTTTAACCTTATTATAAGCTATTTCTAGACAATTAACTAACTAGGTTAAAATTCCTAATTAGTAAATATTGTTAGAAATAAGTAGGTTGTGCCCTACTTAATTAACTAGGTTAATTATTCCTAGTTAGCTTACTGGGTTCGGGAAGTCATAACCCGTTTTATTTTAAGTCCCGTTAACTCAGGCTCTTATAAACTTAATTCCTTAAAACTTTGATTCGTTTTTTTTATTTAATATTAGGATTTCTTATTTAAATCCAAATATTTGCCGGGTTATTTTTACTAATAACGGTACGTTACCCGTCTTTTAGTATTAACAGAGTTTAATTACCAAGCCCGTTTTCGGGGTGTTACAAACCACAAGATAGGTTGTAAGCATTAGGACATAGGTTTGAGATGAGCTAGACTCAAGTTTGATAAGTTTAAACAAGTTTTGAAAGAATTAAAAACACAACAGAAAGTTTATGGACATTTTTCGGGCAATTCCAGGTCTGATTTCTCCAAGGAGAGATCAAGGAATCAAACCCCATGATTATCCAAGCAAGTAGGAAGAAGAATCAAGTAATTTGGTTGAGTTTTGAGCAAGTTATGCTCACTTTTGTATGAAGGTATGAATCTGTCCGAATTTCAGAATCTTGCAAGAACTTGAGAGTGATTTTGGAGAGATTTGAGAGTGTTGAAAGTGTCTAAGTGCTTGGAGAAGGTGGGTATTTATAGGGGATGAGTTTAGGGTTAATTGGAGGTGTTTAATGGAGGTTTAGAGCTGATTGGAGGAGGTGAGAACTTGGCATTTCGTGCAAAATCGCGGAGATTTGAAGCTGTTGTCCCGCCAGACCCCCTTACGGACTGTAAGGGGTGTCTTGCGGTCCGTAAAGCCCAGCCAGAAAACACAAAAATTTTATTTTGTGTTTTCTTGTTTTGCAACATATCCCCATGTTATAAATTACGGGTTTTATGGTCATTTAAGGGTATTTTAGTATATGTAACATGTACTAAGGGTAACACAAGTATCAAAAGAATAATATTAAGTATAAGACTCGTATGTAATCAAGGTATCAAGTGTGTATGTTACATATTTATGGATCCAACGTATGTTTGTAAGCATCACGAATATGTATCAAATTGTTTCACCATCAAATGTATAACTATGCATGAAGTATGTATAACACGTATTTAAAGAAATGCAAGTTTTCATTCATGATTCAAGTCTCGAGTTTACAACGTTTACAAAGAAAGAACGATTACAAGAGTACAAGGTTTCCAAAAATAGGAATACAAACAAGACTTGCTATAAATGGAAAGTACAAATAAGCAGGGCGTTACAGTCTCCCCTCCTTTAGGGAATTTCATCCCGAAATTGAGGAAGACTTAGGGAAAAGATGCGGACATTTTGTCTTCATTTCACTCTCGAGTTCCCAAGTAAATTCAGCACCACGTTTTCCTTCCCATCGAACCTTGACAATAGGAATTCGACTGCGCCTCAATTGCTTGGCTCCTCGGTCCATGATTTCGACCGGTTTTTCCACAAAGTGAAGCGTTTCCTTGACTTGCAAGTCTTCGAGAGGAACGTGTAGTCCTTCGTCAGCTAGACACTTCTTCAAGTTGGATACGTGGAAGACAGGGTGTACATTGTTGAGTTCTTCGGGCAGGTCCAGTCTATACGCAACCTTGCCAATCCTCTCGAGAATTTTGAAAGGACCAACGTAGCGAGGTGCGAGTTTCCCTTTCTTGCCAAATCGAACCACGCCCTTCCAAGGGGATACCTTGAGAAGCACGAAGTCACCTGTCTCGAATTCCAAAGGTTTGCGACGCTTGTCAGCGTAACTCTTTTGTCGGTTCCTGGCTTTCAATAAGTATTCTCGAACCTGTAAAATCTTGTCCATCGTCTCTTGTATAAGCTCGGGACCAGTGATTTAAGCTTCACCAATCTCGTGCCAACAAATAGGCGAACGGCACTTGCGACCATACAATGCTTCGAAAGGTGCCATTTGAATACTCGCGTGATAACTGTTATTGTACGAGAATTCGACCAAGGGTAAGTGTGTATCCCAGTTGCCACCAAAATCTATTACGCATGAACGAAGCATATCCTCTAAGGTTTGGATAGTACGCTCGGTTTGACCGTCTGTCTGAGGATGGAAGGCAGTGCTAAGGTGAAGTTCAGTGCCCATAGCAGATTGAAATGTTTGCCAAAGGCGAGACGTAAAACGAGCATCACGATCGGAAATGATGTCGATGGGAATACCATGACGACAGATGATCTCATCAGTGTAGATTTTAGCCAATTTCTCGACTTTGAAATCTTCACGAATGGGAAGAAAGTGGGCTGATTTGGTCAATCGATCAACGATCACCCAAATACTGTCATGACCAGACGAAGTACGAGGGAGCTTAGTGATAAAATCCATGGCAATGATTTCCCATTTCCAGATAGGAATTCTTGGTTGTTCGAGTAAGCCAGAGGGACGTTGATGTTCGGCTTTCACCTTTGAACATGTGAGACATTTCGAGACGAAAGTGGCTATATCCTTCTTCATTCCAGGCCACCAGTAGGATGTACGCATATCATGGTACATCTTGTCGGCACCAGTGTGAATAGAATACTTCGTATTATGTGCCTCCTTCATCAGGAACTTTCGAAGGTTATCACGATTAGGAATCCAGATACGATTGAGGTAGTATAAAATACCATCGGGTTTGGACACAAGGCTTTCTTCAGCACCACATTGCATCTCGTTGTAGAGGTTACCCTCGTTAACGGATGAATATTGAGCGTTACGTATGCGATTCTGAAGATCGTGGACGAGTTGGAAGCAACGGATACTTTTGACATGAGTTTTACGACTAAGGGCGTCTGCTACTACATTCGCTTTACCTGGGTGGTATTTGATTTCACAGTCGTAGTCGTTTAATAGTTCCACCCAACGACGTTGACGCATGTTCAGTTCTTTTTGGTCAAAGATGTGTTGAAGGCTCCTATGGTCGGTGAAGACCACACACTTAGTACCATAAAAGTAGTGTCGCCAAATCTTCAACGCAAAAACAACTGCGCCAAGTTCAAGGTCGCGAGTAGTATAGTTTTTCTCATGTATTTTGAGTTGCCTTGACGCATAAGCGATGACCTTGTCTCGTTGCATAAGCACACAACCAAGGCCAAGGCGGGAAGCATCGCAATATACGACGAAGTCGTCGTTTCCATCAGGAAGTGTGAGGATAGGAGCATTGCATAGCATGTTCTTGAGCGTTTGAAAGGACTCCTCTTGCTCGGGACCCCAAACAAAAGGTTTCTCTTTTTGAGTCAAGGAGGTCAAAGGGACGGCGATTTTCAAAAAGTTGGAGATAAAGCGACGATAGTAACCAGCAAGACCAAGAAACGAACGAATTTCGGACAGAGATTTAGGTGTGATCCAATTCTTCACAGCTTCGATTTTAGCGGGATCAACGTGAATACCAAGTTCGTTGACAGTATGACCAAGGAATTGAACCTCTTTTAACCAAAATTCACACTTGGAGAATTTGGCTTATAGATGTTCAGCACGAAGAAGTTCAAGGATAAGACGCAAGTGTCGTTTATGCTCTTCTTGTGTCTTGGAATAGATAAGGATGTCGTCGATGAAAACGATCACGAAACGGTCCAAGTATGCCTTGCACACGCGGTTCATCAAATCCATGAAAACAGCAGGTGCGTTGGTCAAGCCAAAGGGCATGACCACGAACTCATAATGACCATAACGTGTACGGAAGGCGGTTTTAGGTACATCTTCTTCGAGAACTCGAAGTTGATGGTACCCAGAACGAAGATCGATCTTTGAAAAGCAGGTCGCGCCTTGCAATTGATCGAATAGGTCATCGATGCGAGGAAGAGGGTATCGGTTCTTGATAGTAAGCTTGTTGATCTCACGATAATCAATACACATACGGAAGGACCCATCTTTCTTTTTGACAAACAAAATGGGAGCGCCCCAAGGAGAAGTACTAGGGCGTATAAAGCCTTTATCAAGAAGCTCTTGGAGTTGACTCGAGAGCTCTTGCATCTCAGAGGGTGCTAAACGGTAAGGAGACTTAGCGACAGGCGTAGCGCCAGGGACTAAATCGATGCGAAAATCGACAGAACGAGCAGGAGGCGGACCAGGAAGATCATCAGGAAACACATCGGCAAAATCACGTACGACGGGAACGTCACTTATGCTTGGGCTTTTGTCCTTCTTTTCCACAATATGGGCGAGAAAGGCGAAATTACCCTTGCGTAAGCATTTGTTCGCTTGGATACACGACATAAGCTTGCGACCTTGAGAAGGTTTCTCGCCATACACGTGTAGGGAATCACCGTTCGGAAGGGGAAGGCGGATGAACTTTTCAGAACAGACAACTTCAGCACGAACTCGCCTAAGCCAGTCCATACCTACTATGATGTCAAAACTACCCATTTGCATGGGTATGAGGTTAATTGAGAACGTATGATCGTTGAGGATCAAAGAACAATTGGGTAAAACAGAATCGACAGTGACGGCTTTACCATCAGCGACTTCGACAGCGAAAGATTTTGGCAACTTAGAGCGTTTACACTTAAGCAAGGATTCGAATTCTAACGACACAAAACTCTTATCGGCGCCAGTATCAAATAGACAAGAAGCATAAACATGGTTTACAAGGAACGTACCAGTAATGACGTCGTTCGCGTTTTGAGCTTGAGCAGTAGTGAGAAGAAAGGCTCGGCCTCGAGCGGGTTGCTGAGCCTGTTGCTGTTGTTGTTGTGGCTGTGGTTGTTGCTGTCGAGGCTGTTGCGGCTGGTGTCATTGAGGGCAGACGTTGGCCATGTGGTTGGTATCACCACACGTGAAACATGCTCGCACGGGAGCAACTTGATTTGGAGCTACTAGGGCTTGGTTTTGATAGGCCTGAGGCGACATGCGGCAGTATTGAGAAGAATGCCCATATCAGCCACACTTGGCGCACTTTCGACACTGAACATTTGGAGGGTGATGATACTGGCATTGACCACACTTAGGTTGCGTTCCAGTATAACCCCTGCGTGGAGTTTCATCGTTGGCAATAGCAGGCATGGCTTGTAGGGGTTGTGGGTTTGGCGGAGTGACAACCGCGTAATTTTGGCTTGAAGCCTTCCGCTTCTTGCCTCGGTTTTTCTTAGAGGATTCGTCAGTGGGTTCAACGGTGGCTTGATGAGCGGTTTTCAATGGAGTTTTCGAGGTATTTTTACGCATGACATGGTTACAGTTTAAACGGGCAGCTAAACGATAGGTTTCCTCGATAGTGGTTGGGCTAGCAGCTTCCATGAGGTTCATGAATGAATCAGGGCAGCAATGGATGTATTTAGTGATGGCTTTTTCAGGAGTATCAACTTGGCTAGGACACAGGATGCTAAGTTGTTTGAAACGAAGAGTTAAACCATCATTGTCGTCACCCACTTGTTTTAGGTCCCAAAACTCGCTCTCTAACTTCCTTATCTCGTGCGGCGGATAAAACTCCTCTTTCATGATTCTTTTCAATTCGGTCCATGGCAGCGCGTGAGCGGCGTCCTCACCCCTTATACCTCGCTCAGAGGTCCACCAATCAAGAGCCCTTGATCGGAATACCCCAGTGACATTTTGGGTGCGTAGGTCGTCAGGACAACCACTTTGACGAAAGGTGATTTCCATGGCATCAAACCAAGAGAGTAGTGCAGTAGCACCATCTTTTCCAGTAAATTCCAATGGTTTGCAAGCCATGAATTGTTTGAAGAGGAAAGGTGTCTTTGGTTTATCCACCTTGGAGTCCACTGATCCATGAGGGGAATTGGGTCGGTTTGAATGCGGCTAAAAATGTCGGGTATAACTCGAGCCATTTGGTCAGCCATTTGTTCATCAATGAGCCCAACTAGCTCTTGTTTGGAGATGGATTCACTGTGGGAACCTTTCTTTGACTTGGTCTTCTTTGATGAGCTTGGAGATGCCATCTAGAAGTTCGAAAGAAAAGGAAAGGATGAGACTTGATCATAAATTTTAAAACAAGGTTTTTTTTTGCATGTAAAGCATGTAAGTGTTCATGTATCATGTAAAGTTCACATAAAGCATAGGTTTCCAACATGTATTCAACAAGTATAACACGTATGATTGCGTAAAAGGAGTATAAATTTAGTTTGTTCACGAGGATTGTTATTGTTTTTTATTGCGCAAGACGTGCGAAATGAGTTTATATGTTTGAAATAAACGAACGTTCAAGTATAAAATCACATATAAATTGAGATACATAAAAGAGAGGCTCAATAAAACATTGGATTGTTTCGGGTAGAGAAACGTCGACTATTCCAAAGTGGGTCGAAAGTCCTTTCGAATTAGAGAAAACGTGCTTTGGCCTATAGGTAAGATACTCTCGTCGAGAAGCGATTAACGGTATCTTACCCTTCCAGTTACTACACGTCTCTAATCGATCGAAACAATCGGGACTTTGGCGAGATCGAAAATCGAGGAGTGGGACTTAATCGACAAGGTGTGGGTTTCACCCCTAACTTGAAGATTTCGTACCCTAATGTGGTTAGTACTCGTCGAGTCAAAATAAATTTCGACACTTTGACGAGGGTCCACTAGAGTTGAATTGGAAATTTACCATTTAGATGTGGATTTCACTCCTAGCTAAATGGCGAAATTTCGTGCAAAAATAAGAATAAGCGGAATGAGAGTCGTTCACCAAATTGTGGGTTTCACGCCTATTTTGGTAAACTCATCTCTTTTGTATAAAGAGTGTCTTCAAGTCTTCACGTGTATTGTGTAAAATGTCTTAGGGAAGACATTATGTAAGTATTAAGACCAAAAGAAGAGGAAGAAGCAAAGTAGGAAGAATAACATTTTAAGCATATAACAAGAATGGTCAAAATATGGTTCCTACTATAGACTAGGTCGAACATGGCAATTCTACCTAATTCCCTATAGTTATGGCTCTGATACCAATCTGTCACACCCCAACCAATGGCGGAAACATCGGGATCAACACTACTTCTTTTCATAGCATCGTCATCATCAACCTGTAACATGTTTAAAATACAATTCAATGCAAAAGCAAAGGCGAGTATACAAGTTTGGTACGTACATAACAAAAGATAAGTTTTAAACAATTCCACATAGCAAGCATGTGATTCAAGATAAACAATAAATTTGGCATGTGTCTAACATATCAAACCAATGATGAAACGCAATACGCTCATGACATAACCACAAGTCTACGGGCGGGTCGTTAATCCTATAGCGCTACATATGTCATGGTTAGGCTCGTACGAAGTTAATGATAAGTTCAACACATAATGTCCTCAACCCAAGTTTAAAGTAACAAGCAATCACGTATACGAGCATGTAATAGGAATGTTTGTGCATTTAAGTAAAATGTTCATGTGTAAGTTTTTTTAATAAGTAAACATGTTACACCCCAAAAAGTGGTAAAAGTAAAGAGGGGAATACGAGTATACTCACGGTTTTGCAAGTTGTTCCTTCTTGAATCCGAGAGTAAGTTGGTTGTTGGATTAGCTAGTTGGAGCACCTTGTCCTTCTACACAAAGGAACAAAGTGTATGAGTTTGGGTAAATCGGAAGATTTTAAGGATTCGGAATTAAACGTGACATGAAAGTATTATATCAAAATAATCATCTTTAATGCACAACACTTGTATGACACTTGGTAACCACAAGGGTTATAATGATTTCATGAGTTGAACACTCATAAGAATCATAACAAGGTTTAGCCTTAGATGACGTTCTACTACTTTGACAAAAGAATATGAATTCAACATCAAAGGTTCGATTGTACATAGATATTATTTAGGTTATATAGTATATATTATTAAGTCCAAATGTTCAAGTATTTCAAGCATGAGGTAGAAGATTATGTCTTCATTTAGGTACCTCAAAATGTGTCATAGAAGTCATGTAGGAGGTAGGAAGAACAAGCTTCCATTTAGGCACCTCGTATGCGTTCACCACTACACTTGTTGTAAGCACCAACAAGGAGGGTCATGAACTAAGATTAGTACATTAATATAAATAATCTAAGCTATGAGAAATCATCAAATCATGTGGGGATTTTATGTTGGAAAAACCCAAGTTGTTCCATAATCACTCCTACATCAAGATGAAGCTTGAACATGACTTGTGGGTTAAAAACCCTAATCAAAACAGAATGTATTTGAGGTTTAACCTCTGATTTTGTATGTCTCAACCTTGTTTTTAAGCTTAACCAACCACAAGATAGGTTGTAAGCATTAGGACATAGGTTTGAGATGAGCTAGACTCAAGTTTGATAAGTTTAAACAAGTTTTGAAAGAATTAAAAACACAACAGAAAGTTTATAGACATTTTTAGGGCAATTCCAGGTCTGATTTCTCCAAGGAGAGATCAAGGAATCAAACCCCATGATTATCCAAGCAAGTAGGAAGAAGAATCAAGTAATTTGGTTGAGTTTTGAGCAAGTTATGCTCACTTTTGTATGAATGTATGAATCTGTCCGAATTTCAGAATCTTGCAAGAACTTGAGAGTGATTTTAGAGAGATTTGAGAGTGTTGAAAGTGTCTAAGTGCTTGGAGAAGGTGGGTATTTATAGGGGATGAGTTTAGGGTTAATTGGAGGTGTTTAATGGAGGTTTAGAGCTGATTGGAGGAGGTGAGAACTTGGGATTTCGTGCAAAATCGCAGAGATTTGAAGCTGTTGTCCCGCCAGACCCCCTTACGGACCGTAAGGGGTGTCTTGCGGTCCGTAAATCCCAGCCAGAAAACACAAAAATTTTATTTTGTGTTTTCTTGTTTTGCAACATATCCCCATGTTATAAATTACGGGTTTTATGGTCATTTAAGGGTATTTTAGTATATGTAACATGTACTAAGGGTAACACAAGTATCAAAAGAATAATATTAAGTATAAGACTCGTATGTAATCAAGGTATCAAGTGTGTATGTTACGTATTTATGGATCCAACGTATGTTTGTAAGCATCACGAATATGTATCAAATGGTTTCACCATCAAATGTATAACTACGCATGAAGTATGTATAACACGTATTTAAAGAAATGCAAGTTTTCATTCATGATTCAAGTCTCGAGTTTACAACGTTTATAAAGAAAGAACGATTACAAGAGTACAAGGTTTCCAAAAATAGGAATACAAACAAGACTTGCTATAAATGGAAAGTACAAATAAGCAGGGCGTTACAAAAATTAAAGGCAAAACTGTACATTTAAACGGGTCAAAATCGTAATTTTGAACCGAGGGCAAAATGGTAACTTTTAGTTGGGCAAAAACATAATTTTATTTTGAACTGAGGGAAAAAACGTAATTTTTGAAATGATGGCAAAATCGTAATTTTAAAGCGGGGATAAAATCATAAATTGGTTGGGCCAATGGGGGAGTGCCAGGCAGTTTCCTAGCACTATTCCCCCCATCTTGTGTTTGTAGTTATACATTGGAGGCAAAATCGTAATTTTACTGGGAAAGCAAACAAAAACGATGAAAAAAATGTAATTTTAAATTGAGGGAAAATCGTAATTTTGCTGGGAGAAATAAAACAAAACTAATTGCGAAACTGTAAATTTAAATGCGGCAAAATCGTAATTTTGAACCGAGGGCAAAATTGTAATTTTTAACTGGGGGGAAAAAGCATATTTTTATTTTGAACCGGAGATAAAAAGGTAATTTTAAACTGATGGCAAAATCGTAATTTTAAACCGGGGACAAAATCGTAAATTGATTTGGCCCAAAGCAGGTGAACTACTGTTCACCAAATTTCATAAATGTTATAGAGTTAATATATATTAAAATTAACGATTTAAGTATATATAATATAATATAATAATAATCATAATAATGAAATCAATTAAGTAATAAAATAATGAAATAATCGAAACTATAAATTAACTGGGGGCAAAAACATATTTTTATTTTGAGCTAGAGATAAAAATGTAATTTTAAACAGATGGCAAATTCGTAATTTTAAACCAGGGACAAAATCATAAATTTATTTGGCCCAAAGCAGTTTGAACTGCTGTTCATCAAATTTCATAAATGTTATAGAGTTAATATATATTAAAATTATCGATTTAAGTATATATAATATAATATAATAATAATTATAATAATGAAATTAATAAAATAATGAAATAATCTAAAGGATAAATAATATTATAAAAATATGTTACTGTTCATGGAAAGTTGATTTTAATATGTATATAACTAGTGACAATCCCCCATGCTTCGCTGCGGGGATTAAATCGATATCAATTTGGTTCGTTACAGTACCTGCACTCAATATAGTAAAGAGAAAGCATTACATCGATTGAAAACAAAAAAATAACACATATTGATATGGTACCTATATATGTTGTTCAGTTGATATCGGCTCGGTGCTTGCATTTTATGTTTATTTTATTTCAACATTACGATATTTTTTTTATAACGGATATTCTGCCGCAATCGAAACCAATTGAACAACATTTGTATCGGAACCAATATTTTTTTTAGTTCTTTTGCTTTCAATAAATTAATACTGTATAGCTACCATATTGTACTGAACATCATCGGTACAGGTATACATTTCGTTTTATTGTTTCCTGTTTGATAACGGGTACTATGATCGTATCTTAAAAGTTATATGAGAGAACAAAATATACTTAAATCAATTAAAGTAATAAACCAAGAAAATAATAAAACCTTAGAAAACCAATATTGAAAAAAAATCAAAAACAATTGTTCCCCTCTTTTTATTTCAATATTACGATATATATTTTTTAAACGGATATTGTGTCGCTATCGTACCAAATTCAATCAAAACCGATTGAATAACATCTGTATCCGTATTTATTTTTAGTGTTTTTGCTTTTGATGAATTAATATCATATCGCTACCATACCGTACTGAACAACATCGGTACCAGTATATATTCATTTTTATGATTTCTTGTTTGATAACGGGTACTTTAATCATATCTTAAAAGTTATATAAAAATATATGTTTAAATCAATTAAACAAATAAAACAATATAATACTAATAAAAACCTAGAAAAAAACAATATTAATAAAAAATTATAACACTGAACCCCGCGCTTCGCGGCGGGTTTTCGGTCATCATCGGTTCGATTCATTACAGTACCAATACGATACCTGCACTCGACAAAGCAATCGACACGTGTTTTGCATCGGTTGAAAACCATAAAAACGAATATCGGTACCGGTGTTGTTCGGTCGGTATGTGTTGGGTTTGTGACGATATAAAAGACAAACTATATTTGACGCATTCGAATAGACATTTATCAAATCGTAAGTCAACGTTGTTTTTAAACAATATATTGTTTGCATATTTAGTAAAAAAAATAAAAACATTTTGAGTTTCAAAATTAAAAGCTGTTTCATTTTAAAATTAATATATGTGGTTTATATATGAATTGAAAAATTAATATCTGTTTTTGGCAACTTCATTTAGTAATTCGTTTTTCAACATCAATATCTGAATATGATACAATAATTAATTATTGGTAGGATATTGGGCAATGATGGTGACAATGGAGACTCAAGTTCAATATGAATTGAAAAATTAATATTTGTTTTTGGCAACTTCACTTGGGTTTTCTAATGAAGACTTAAGTTCAATTCTCACTTGTGTCATATTGTGGTGGATATTGGGCAATGATGGTGACAAACCCATCTAGGGGGGTTCGATCCTGAGCCGCACCCCGGTTTTCATCCGGCTGTTACTTCAGCGAGTATTCTCGTGTGGAGGCAGTACGGTTTCCAGGGGAACGTCGTAACCAAGTCTGACCAACCCAGCGCGGACCCGATTAAGTCAACGTAGTTTGAGCAGATCTTGGCTAGGGGCCGCTGTTTAGACGGTGTGACATTAGGTCACAAAAAAAGAAAGTCACCGTTCAAAAAAAAGTTAAATAGATATTCATCACCCAAGTTAGAATATTAAAATGAGATGCTCATAATTTCCAAAATAATTAAATGTGACCAATTAAATGCAAGTAAATGAATTTTGATGTTTATCCAAATAAAAGCCCACATTTTCAAGTAAGCTCATCATCATATCACTATTCATCACCACTTACGATTCATATCTATAAAATAATAATTGCAAGTATGCTGGTGAAGACTATCGTGAACGTCAATAAAAAACCTATTTAACCTAAATAGATAGGATAAGCAGGGTATCGAACCAAAGGAGTATTGTGGAAAGCGTTATGAGTTAAGAACTATTAGACTAATTTCAATAATGGAAAATCTGTTTGTTTGAGAGTTTAATTAAACTAAGAATTATGAAAACTTAAGTTGTAAACAGTTGGAGAAAACAATGGTTCCTTCGGATTTTAGATTCGGAGCAAACGTTAATTATGTGTTTAATCGTGACAATCACATAGACATGATTGTTTAATTTAATTAACAAGTTGTGATTACCTAACGACTACTTACTTCGATTGCAAAACACCATTTTTTACACAATCACACACTTCATCACTTCCCAAATGTGATGTACGCGTGCGTTATTTTGCATAACATGATTTTGGAGGATGAGGGACACGCAATTTGTGAGTATTACGAGGAGACGAGTCAACCAAGCATCGAAGAATTAAGTAATGAAGAATGAGAAGCGAACTTGAATGAAATTAAAAATAATACGACACATCACAACCTTCGAGCGGATTTGGTTTAACACATTTGGAGAGTTCCACGAGACGACCATGTCGAAGAAGAAAATTAAAGTTTATGTAATTTTTTAGTTTTTTTAAAATTTTATGTAGTTTTGTGAATTTATGTTCTTTATGTTTTAAATTTATGTAATTAGATTTAATTGATATTATATAATTTTTAAATAGGATATAATAATATTAAATATGTGCCACATGTCGAATAACGCCCCTCTTCCACACCCCTCCCTCCCCCCTTTTTCCACCACGCCACTATTCTGATGAGTGTTGACGTGTCGTCCACATGTTGAATAACGCCTATTCTTCAAACCCCTCCACCCCATGTGGTTTAAGGACGTGAGCTTTTTGTACGCCTATAAAGGTGAGCTCATGCTCATCTCAACTTATGAGCTAAAATAGCTCTTTATGGAGCGAGTTTTGAGCTGTGAGCTATTTGGACAACCCTGATTTCAATGAGAATTCTCTCCTTCCCGATGCAGATTTCTGTATTTTTTATTTTTTTTTGAACCGCAAATTTGGATCACTGACGGATCACTAGAGTATCATCGCGTGCCACCAGCGGAACCACCCGATCATATCCATCTCCACTAGACATAATGTCTATACACCAATTCAAGAGGAAACCCAATAAATATGAGAAAAACCCTCTTTGTGAGAATCGAACCCATGACCTATTGGTCCCAAAGCCTTATTCCCCCTCCAAAATGACACTAGGCTCGAAAGCCATAGTAGCAAGGGATTTCTTTCTTTTTAGAGCCGGTATTACGGTATTACCGCTGCTTCCTTGAAGAACACCGAGGTTTATTATATATATATTTATGGTTTTATTCCCATGTACTAGATTTGGTGACCCGTCTACTTTGATGGTGATTTTCGATAATATACGCTTTCTTTTCTTTATGTAGAAACTTATTAAATAGAATAGACATGGACGGACAATATCACAACACACCAAATTATAACCTCACCATAAATTCTTTACTATAGATTCTACGGCTATAATTTGATTTTAATTTTTATAACTTATCGTTTGTCTTTTTTATTAAACTTTAACTATTTTATATCTTATCCAGAACTTTTTTTTTATAATTAATTTAACATGATTATTATTATTATTATTTAAAAGGTATCTTCTCCCAAAAAATCGTTTGAAGATATTTAATAAATAATCTTCTTGACATAAAGGTGGAGAGTAATAGATTTTTTTTATCTGACTCCGCCAGTGCGATTTTTTTGAATTGTAAATCTTACTTCTATATACCAGTAATTCTAAATTTTTTTTTTCAGGTTTGAACCAGAGACCTCCCCTTTTAGGGTAACACATGAATTTTTTAAAGCATTACGAGTTTAAAAGAACATTTCTCAACACTAACAAGGCAACTCACAAAACTGCGTCAAACCAAGATTACGACCCTTGTCCCCATTGTTATCACCACCTCTATCCTCGTCGTGTGTCACCTTCAACCATCGGCGAATCTATATATGACTCAGGGGACAAAAATGCACCCTAAGACCATGTGTAGTGGTCAAGCCCCATGGGGGTTATAAAGTCACAAGTGACAAAATGTGTAAGAAATGGGGTTATATAACTTGAGTGTGTAGTGGGGAGTTATGTAGATGTGGGGTTATACCCCTTCGATTATATGTGTATACGTATGTATATATATGTGTGTGAGAGAGAAACCATTCTACAACGCCACTATGCTCATTGCAGCCTCATTTTCAGCTCATAGCGGCGGGGGGGGGGGGGGGGGGGAGGGGTCTTCGGCACTACGGGGCGCGATCGTCGACATAAAGCATGCATGGCGCTCCAGTACGCATGGTCTAAATATGTTGTTGATTGTTTATTTTATATACACGTTAATTTTGTTAATTAAAAATTGAAGGTAACTTATTACACTACAACTTACAAGAGTTGATATACATAGATCTACAAAGATTATAATTCCGTAATTAATGAAAAGTAGCGGTAGGGAGGCTTAGGTTTTCTAATGGAGATCCAACTTCAATCCTCACTTGTGTTATTTTAGTGGATTAGACAATGATAGATAACTTTGGTGGATTAGACAATGACAGATAGAGCATAGCCTCTTTACAGACGTGTCACTATGGTTTCCCAGGGGAATACCCAAGCCAAACTCTGAAGCCAGCGTGGACCCGGTTAAGACAACATAGTCTGGCCGAAATGGGGCAACGGGCCACTCCAATTTAAAAAGTGCGGTAGCCTAATACAAGAAATTCATCTATAACAAAAGTCAACTTGAAGAAACATGGAACTAATTTTAGGGTTAATTAGTTTGATTTATGTTCCTTTCATGAGAGTTAATCTTCTTAAACTATCCTGAGCTCCGATTTGATCTGATCTTCCTGCGAAACAGAACACCGTTAGCTCGTTAAGAGGGAAATATGGGGGTTTCCCTCTTAACCAGACTCCGGCGTGAGAATAAGTATCTGCTTTGAGCAAATAAGTGCGTTAAGAGTGAGAATAGAGGGAATAGAATGTTTAACCTGTGCATGGAGGTCTCTATTTATAACCGAAGAGGTGTAAGAGGAGTTGGGCTGATGGGCATTGAGCCGGAAGGCGACAACCAGAGAATATGCTCTTTGTCTCACTGGTATCGACCGTTAGTGTCTTCTAGAAAATCTCCGGTGCTGGCGCATCGTGATTGGAGACACGTGTCTCAGTTGTCGGCCTTGTTGTCCATCTGCCATCAGCAGGTAAGTGGAGATCATGGGGCAGGTGTCGCCGCCCCCTGATTGGTGCCACGTAGGCGTCCTTGTGTACTTTCTGTCTCCTGCACGTCGGACGATCGTGGAGCATGATAGAGCACAACCTGGAGGACGCTGATTGGCTTATTCTCTGCCACTTGTACCTTCTGTACTTTCTGAAGTGGCCTTGCGCTTTGACTCCTGCGCGACCCTTGCTGAGTACGTAAGTAGCACGCGCAGGGTTGCAGGAGCTGAAGCAGTGGCGGAACCAGAACGTTAACTCAGGGGTGTCCTGAATTTTTTTTCACCATGCAACGGTTGCGGTTGCAACTGGTAAAAGCAAAGCTAGCTTCACTACCCGATAAACTAAAGGACAAGAACTATGTTGCCTGTTCTTGTTTGGATGAGCGCTGATCAGCGTCTGGCCCCTGCACTCAGGTCGACGTTTCGTTTCCTTCCAACACTCCACTGCCGCGCTTTGAAACTTCAAAAGGGTTATTAACTTATTTTGTATTTTGGGCTAACATATAAACTGTTTTGGCTAACAATAGATTCGGGCTTTAATAATAAGATAAGGGTTGGGTCATTATTATATATATTACTTTTAATTAATGAACGACACATTATTTTAGTTAATGAAATGTAATGTGCTACAAGATCTAATCGACACCGTCCATTTTAAATGAAGTTTGACTATATTTACTTCTTTAACTTTTTACTTTTTCATTCATAATCCCAATAAACTTCATCTTCATAGGCCATCCGTAGTCGCAAAGCCCCTTTGGGGGCGTTATGCGACACGTGGCACGCCACGTCATAGAGGGACATTATATCACTAGAGGGTGTATTCATAAAGCTCCTACCTCATCGTTACTCAATTATTAATTTTCAGTTTTTTATAAGTAATTTATAACTTTATAAAATTAAATGGAATCCTATTTTATAATTTTATAAATGGAATCTAAGAACTAGTTTTTTTTTTTCGCTTGACAAGTTAAAGAAATAAATTCATAACAGTTTTTAGTTATAAAACTAGGTATTGATTGGCAAAGTTTAGAAATATATAGGGATTTAAAGTTCCTAACATGTTTTAAATATATTAAGAATTACAGGGACTAATATTGTACAATATCAAAACTTTCAAAATTAGATAAAACAAACACCCGTTTCATCTTCTCCGACTATTCCGGCGGAGTTCCGGCAACTTCGGAATGGTTCGATCCCCTAGTGTCTAGCTCATTTTTCTTGCACTAAAGTTTATCTCCACTCTTTTTCTAATCGATATCGCTAGTATTATCCCTTCAAGACCTTAATAAACTTCATCTTCTTCGTAAGTTTTTGCCGACCAGATTTTTCATTTCCGGCGACCGGAAAATTTATTTTCATCTCATTTTCACCTACATTTAGGGGTGTCCTCGTAGTTGTTTAGGGGTATCTTTCTATAAAACCGAAAAAATATATATATATAAATATACACTACCGATACGAAGTTGAGCCCTGTCCCGTGCTACGGCTCATAAAGAGCTAGGTCCGCCCCTGTTTAGGGGTATCCTTTCTATAAAACCGAAAAAATATATATATAAATATACACTACCGATACGAAGTTGAGCCCTGTCCCGTGCTACGGCTCATAAAGAGCTAGGTCCGCCCCTGAGCTGAAGGCTCTTATTCAGAACGCTAAGTATGGAAATTGATGTTATCTCTTGTTTGGAACTCGCGCGGGATCAGACTCTGCTTGTGCAGCTCGCGCGGGTCTAAAAGATTGATCATCTTGCTGAGTAAGGAGTATGGTCCAGCGCGTGATCTGATTGGTCTGCGCGGCTTTTTGAGACCATACCCCTTCACAACTTAAATTCTTTACCAACTTTGTTTCTTTCTTCTTTTTTAGCGTTGTTTTTGTCCCCGAAAACCTCACGTGCATGACGCATGAGCTTGATACTCGATGGGTTAAAAAGAAGGAATAAACAATTATATATACAATATAAAATAATCATCAACATAAGTGATGCCAACTATCATAACATATAACAAAACGTAATAATAATAATATGAATAATGAACCTAACTAATACCAAGCAACCATCGAATCTATTTAGTGACATGCTAAGATGCGTGTAATACCTATTAGACATAAAACAATAACAAATAGAGTGTACAAAAAAGTTGATTGAAGACAATAACAAATATAGTGTACAAAGAAGTTCTATCTTTCCTGTGGCTGAGAAATCGCGCAAAGGTACCTGCCTTGACATGGAACGACTGGAAGGATTTCAACCTTGCTTGTATTGGTGTATGAACTGTAACACTCTTGGTGGCTGTAACAATTTAGGCTAATAGTTGTTGCCCTTGTTATCAATAAAATTGTTTGTTGGCCTTTCAAAAAAAAAAAAAAAAGTGTACAAAGAAGTTGATTGAAGAATAAATTTTGTTTGGTGGAGATGGAGGCGTTTCATATGTAATCATTCTCCTAAAGTTGGATACTCTAATCTTATTGGTTATAAAGGTGATGATTATGTGATAAGCATAAGTTGAAATGATTCTATATATATGTTATATGTGTGAGATGTGCCGACTCATGAAAGGTTAAGGATATATTCAAACTAGTATTAAGCCCCTGCGTTGCAGTGGTTGTCATAAAACTGCGTTAAGTAGTAGCAATCCTATACCATTGTCAGCGACCACCAACACCGGAAAAGCTCGTAAAAACAAAATAAATAAAAACAGGAAAAAAATAACGCCGAGCGAAAAACATACGTAAAATATTTGAATTACGCACGCTCGTTGCTGATAAATTAAACCGAAACGTAAAACATATAAAAAAATAACTAAGTCCATCCAGGACCCGCGTGTTGGACGAACTTATCAAACGCAGAAAAATAGATGTGACGCAACGTGCCAGTCAAACGGGAAAAAATATACGAAAAAATGTTGAACCTCACACGCACGTTGCGATGCGTTAACTCACAAAATTTAGAACGAAACGAAAAACTTGAGAAAGATGAAGAGTATGGTGGACCAAAATTGAAAATAAAAAAGAGTTGAGATTAAATTGCAAAAGATGAAAAATTTTGGGTTAAAAGTAAAAAAACAAAGGGACTAAATTGCAAAATTGAAGTTACTTATTAATTTTAGATAAAGATAAGGATAAAAATAAGTGATATCCATATATTTGTTATTAATTAATATTAATATTAAAAAAAATTTATTAAACAAATATAAATAAAATTTATGAGGTAAAAAAGAGTTGAGATTAAATTGCAAAAGATGAAAAATTTTGGGTTAAAAGTAAAAAAACACAGGGACTAAATTGCAAAATTGAAGTTACTTATTAATTTTAGATAAAGATAAGGATAAAAATAAGTGATATCTATATATTTGTTATTGATTAATATTAGTATTAAAAAAAATTATTAAACAAATATAAATAAAATTTATGAGGTTGAAGGAGATAATGCCATGTGGCATTATTTAGAATCTTTTATTATAAGTTAGATGATTATATCTTGTTAGTTAATACAGGTTATTAGATTTTATCACCCTCAACTATTGGCTATTGGCCGCTCCCACCCTCAAATATCACTTTAACGCCTGTCACCCACAACTTAACACTTAGTTTGTTCTGTCACAAAGTCGTTAACTGATCACTAACTTTTGATCCTGTTACTATACTTTTGGAGGTGTCATAGGGATCTTAGGACACCCCAAAAATGATAGGGTTACAAATGGGTCGGATGCTACAAACGGGTTAATATGCGGTGGACTTAGTTTGGATCATATGGAGCCCCATGATGGAGGTTAAAAAAACCATGCATGGCATTTACCCACGTTACCACCATGAGTGGGTTATTCCTACTTCTTTTATTTCCATGTTTCTGCAGTTATTTTCTAACCTTTATCTAGTTGTTTTTCTTGCTTCATAAGTAGTACTTTAGTTTGTTTGTTTGTTTTCCCTTAATTTAGGATGTGAGTTAGTGGGTTTCATTCTATATGTAAACAACTTTTGAATGTTAATGGTGGTGATTTTTATGTTTAAAATTTTCGACTGTGTTTTCTCATTTTGAGTTACCAGTTTGTTATTCTCCATTGCTAGCTCAAGTTTGGCCACTTAGGTGGTGTTCTTTGGACCCTGATCGTGAGTCTCGGTGGTGTTTCTGTATTCGAAACTTCGTTTAGGTTCGCCCGAAAGGAATTGATTAAGTGGTGTTTCTGTATCTTGATCGGCCGTTGTCATTCATTTCGTTTGAAACTTCGAAAATCCTATCCGTTGATACTTTGATTTACAACAAAAAGTATAGTAACAGGATCAAAAGTTAGTGATCAGTTAACGACTTGGTGACAGAACGCACTAAGTTTTAAGTTGGGAGTGGCGGGCGTCAAAGTGATAGTTGGGGGTGACAGCGACCAATAGCCAATAGTTATGAATGATAAAATCCAATAACCCATTAATATAAGGGTTTAAAGTTTGAGAACTATGTTAACTAACTATAAAACTAATTATAAGATAAAAAAATTTGCCATTGCAAGTTAATTATGATTTATGTCGGAGTTAACTGTCATTTTTGTCCCTGTGGTTTGATGAAAAATGCTACTTCAGTCCAAATAAAAAAAATTGCGCCAGTTCCGTCCTCAAGATTTTTTGAAACGTATCACTTCAGTCCAAAAAGATAACGCCTTGTGCCAGTTCCGTCCTCAACGTTTTTAACGGTGCGTTACATTTTTGGACTGAAGTGACACGTTTCAAAAATACTGAGGACGGAACTGGCGCAAGTTTTGTTTTTGGACTGAAGTGACATTTTCCATCAAACCACAGGGACGAAAATGGTAGTTATATGTACGAATTTATGTTAGGTATATGTATGACTATATTGATTCTATGATTAATGTATGCCTTTTATGTTCTTGAAACCATTCAGACAACACTAGATTTCTAGCTTGTAAGACGTGCACATTAAGGATATAAGAAGATCAAATATTATCGAAAGACTTAAAATGGATAAAGAAATAAAACGACTGAACCTTTTGACGGATCCATCACACAACTAGGATTTGATGTTTGTATGCTTGCAGGAGCGCTATTGTAACAGCCCATTTTCAAACAAATAGCCGTTGTAACGGCTAGAATTATTAAAAAAAAAAAAAAATACCTTTTTCACTTTAAATATATACCCATTCTTCTTCCATTTTTTATACCATTTCCTCAATATTTCACCCATTCTTCTCCCATTCTCATCAATTTTTATAAAAAAACACTCCCATTTTTATACCAATCTTTTATAAAAAAAAATATCTTTTCATCCACAATGGCATCTAATTCTTGGTGGTCCTCGTCTTCTTCTGACGAAGAGGAGATGTTTTTCGCAAACGCTGTGGTAAAGGCGGCGCAGATTCTTTTGGAGGAGGAAGAGGAAGAGGAAGAGGAAGATGGCTCGTCTGAAAACGTCATTACCAGACGAATACGGATTAACAGAGACCGCCAAGGTTTGTCATTAATAAATTTTATATATTTATATATTTCCTCGTATTTATATATTTTTTTACGACAGGAGCGCACGAGAAATTGGTGAACGATTATTTTTCGGATGCACCCCTTTACAATGGCGACATTTTCAAACGAAGGTTCCGAATGAGTCACTGGTTGTTCACACGGATTGCTGATGATTTGGCGGGGCTAGACCCGTTTTTCACGCAACGACCCGATGCTCGGAATTACGAAGGGTTCATCACGTTACAAAAGTGTACTGCGGCCATTCGCCAACTGGCGTACGGGACAGTGGCCGACGCTTTGGACGAGTACTTACAGATGTCGGCAAGAACTTCGCGGGAATGTTTGTATCAGTTTTGCCATAATGTGGTGAAACTGTATAGCAAACAATATTTGCGGAAACCAAACGCGTATGATGTTCAACAGTTGTACCAAGCTCATGAAGCAAGGCACGGGTTTCCGAGAATGCTTGGTAGCATTGATTGTATGCATTGGGAGTGGCATAACTGCCCGACTGCGTGGCGAGGCCAATACACTCGAGGTGATCACGTCCATCCAACCTTAATACTTGAGGCCGTGGCGTCACAAGATTTGTGGATCTGACATTCTTTCTTTGGGCTCCCTGGTTCACTCAACGACCTCAACGTGCTATACCAATCGGCGATCTTTAGCGATGTCGTTAATGGAACCGGTCCGGACACCCGTTTTACAGTTTCAGGGGTTGAGTATAGACGCGGGTATTATCTTGCTGACGGAATATATCCGTCTTGGTCTACAATTGTCAAGACTATTTCATTTCCCGAGGACGAAAAAAGGAAAAAATTCGCCAAGCGTCAAGAAGCTGCAAGAAAAGACATCGAACGTTGTTTTGGTGTTTTACAAAAAAATGGGCCATCATTCAACAACCGGCACGTGCTTTCACACCGAAGAGGTTGCGCCTTTGTATGTACGCTTGCATTTTGCTCCATAACATGATTATTGAAGATGAAGGTCGGGCGATTTGTGAGTATGATGAGAATGCATCTTACGGGAATACTGTCCCGGTAGATCCGACGCAACAGGATTTAAACTCGTTCACGCTAACCAACGACTACATGCATGTAAACCTTCAACACGATTTGATAGAACATATATGGAACAACGTAAACGTCGGGGACGGTGACGGAGACGAAGAGGAAGACGAGTGGTGTAATTTTTTTAAATTTTTAAATGTTGTCTTTTTTTATAAATTTTAGGTAATGTATTTTTTTTTAGGTTATGTAGTTTTTATTTATGTTATGTAATGGATTTTATTATCTTCTTTTATGTGTTATTTATATTTAAATTTTGAATTGTTTTTATAAAGTTAAACAAATAAAAAAGTTAAGCAATAAAAATTAAACATTAAACAATAAAAGTTAAACAAATAAATAAATTAAACAATAAAAAAATATGTGGGGTAGCCCCATCCTCTACCCCTCTCAAAAGTGAAGGAGGCCCATCCTCCATGGGGTAGGGGTGTTCAAAAAACTCGTGGCTCGCAGCTCGCTCGAAACTCGCTCGAAAAAAGCACGAAGAAAGCTCGACTCGAAATTGGCTCGGTTGTTAACGAGCCAGCTCGGCTCGACTCGGTTTGTAAACGAGCCGAGCTCGAGCTTGGTCTGGCTTGGCTCGTGAGCTGGCTCGATAAGGTTTAAATCCTTCATTTTTTGTCCCACATCGCTTAGAAAACAAAAACTAAGGGAGTATTTCTCCTATAAAAGAAGGTAAAGACAATGTACAAAGTGAATTAACTATTTATACTTGCATATTTAGCCATATGGTTAAATTAAATGGCAATTATGGCCTTGGTCTATGAAGAAATTCATATTTAAGGGCTTTTTAAGTAGTAAATTTTGCGGTTTTTTGTTAGTTCGAGCTAGATCGAGCCGAGCCGAGCTAGCTCGAATTCTAATCGAGTCGAGCTCGAGCCTCAAATATCAGCTCGATTCAAAATTCGAGCTCGATCCGAGCCAGCTCGAATCGAGTTCGAGCCGAGCTCGAGCTGGGTCTAGCTCGGCTCGACTCGGCTCGTTTACAACCCTACCATGGGGTGGTGATGTGGCGCCTATGTGGCGGCCCATCCTCATGGGGATGGAGCTCTCCATACCCTTTAGGCCATCCGTAGTCATAAAGCCCCTTGTGGGGCGTTATGCGACACGTGTCGTGCCACGTCACACGGGGGCTTTATGGGGCGTTATATAACTAGAGCCCGTAGTCATAAAGCCCCTACCTATCATTACCTAATTTTTAATTTTCAATTTCATTAGAATATTAAAAAAAACCCTTAATAATTTTTGATTGGTCAACACTTCAAAAGCAAATCCCATACCGCCGTTAAAATTATCGCGCCACACCCCCAATTTTCATTTATAGCGCCCTCATAAAGCCCCCCGTAATGGTGTTTAGGGGCCTTATGGGGCTTTATAAGGTGAGATGGCGCCCCACTACACAAAGACTTAGTCTAAGTATGTTTTGTTGTCTCGGATCATAATAAACTTATGTGAGGAACAAATTAGTGATTAGTGTTTTTATGTCAAAGTGTTTGATGAACATCAACCTTATGTTTTATTAGCTCGGAATAATAAACCAATGTGAGGAAAAGATTAGTAATTTATGTCAAAGTGTTTGATGAACATAAACCTTTGATATAAAGGTGAACCTAAACCAAAAACCTAAACCCTAAAATCTCTAACTAGGAAACCTTGAATTTGATTAAAGTTATAGAAAACTATGTAGTTTTTTTATATTGAAAATCGAGGTAATGAATTTGAAATTTTGATTTATTACAGAACACATAACCAAAACAACTTTAGGTGATAACGTTATAAATTTTTTTTATGAACTTATTATCAGGATATAATAAGAAGTTGTATTTTTCTTAACCACTAGAAATTTATAATATGTTAATCCATTGGAATTACTAATATATTTTATGATTAAAATGGAATTTGGGATGACAACACCTTAAAACACATGTAGTTTTTTTATTTTTTATAAAACTGGTTAGGTTAAGACGTTAAGTTGACACAAAACATGATCTATACAACCTGTGCTAGTTAGGGATGAAAATGAGCTAGGTTGGCTAACTTCGGTGTCTCATATCCGGTTCATTACCAGTCAGGTATCGTCATTAGGGATGAACTTGGTATAGGTACAAAAAGTACCGGTACCAAAATTCGCCAAATATGTGTACCGGTACCGAAAAAGTTCGGTACGGCACGATACCGGATTTGAAAGTAAAATTCGGTAAAATACCAGTACCGCGCTGAAAGCACCGATACTGAAAACGCCAAAAAGTGGGTACCGATTCGGAACCGGAAAAAAATGGTATGGGAAATTCAGCACCAATACCGGTTCGGTACCAAGTCCCATATGCGCATCCCTATATCGACATATCCGTAGATATTAGGTATACCCGTTAATCTTTGTAAAAATATCCGTTGAGATTTTCATGTATATATATATTTTTACTTTCTTTTTTTAATTTTATATTTTTTAAATCTATACAATATATTAAATTATTATTATTACTATTACTATTATTACTATATATTACTATATATTAATAAAGGAATTGAAATAAATAGTGGTTTTAATATTTTAATACTTTTATTTTTTTAATATTATAATAATAGTTATTTTCTTTAAACCAACTGGAGTAGCCCAGTTGGCCAGCCTCACCAATCTCTTCCCAAGAGACCCGAGTTCGAATCCTGTGGCCTGTGTAATACCACACAGGCTCTTCGATCTTGGTGGGGATTCACCGCCATGCAGCCATGGGGCTAGGCTAGCTGCGGAGTTGTAATACTCCGGCGGATGGGAGGTCCGTGCAAATACCCCCCCCCCCCCCCAATAGTTATTTTCTTTACTTTTTAACTTTAATCATTTTTTTAATATCAGGGGTTAGGATAAGCTTGGTTATCGAAAATACCGGTACGGTCCTATTCAGTATCAGTACATGAAGGTAAAAACTGGCACTAATACAGAAAACGCCAAAAGTTTTATTTAATATATAGTCATATATATTAAATACTTTTATTATTAATATTTTAATTCCTTTATTAATATATAGTAATATATAGGTTTTTTAATACTTTTATTATTTTAATATTAAAATAATAGTTATTTTCTTTACTTTTTAATACTTTTATTATTTTAATATATAGTTTTTTTAATACTTTTATTATTTTAATATTTATATATTTATATATTAATAAAGAAATTGAAATGAATAGTTATTTTAATATTATAATAACTAGTAATATTCCCCGCGCTTCGCGGCGGGATTAAGTCGGTATCAATTTGGCTCGTTATAGTACCAGCACTCGATATTGTAATTGAAAGAGAAAGCACTACATCGATCGAAAACAAAAAACACATATTGATATGGTACCTATATATGTTGTTCAGTTGATATCGGTTCGGTTCGCTTGCATTTTATGTCTATTTTATTTCAACATTACAATATTTTTTTGAGAACGGATATTCTGCTGCTATCGTACCAAGCCAATTGAACAACTTTTGTATCGGTACCTATATTTTTTTATTTTTAGTTTTTTTTGCTTTCAATAAATTGATACTATATCGCTACCATATTGTACCGAACATCATCGGTACCGGTATACATTCCGTTTTATTGTTTCCTGTTTGATAACGGGTACTTTGATCGTATCTTAAAAGTTATATGAGAGAACAAAATATACTTAAATCAATTAAAGTAATAAACCAATAAAATAATAAAACCTTAGAAAAAACAATATTGAAAAAATCAAAAACAATTGTTGCCCTCTTTTTATTTCAACATTACGATATATTTTTTAAACGGATATTGTGTCGTTATCGTACCAAATTCAATCAAAACCGATCGAATAACATATGTATCCGTATCAATATTTATTTTTAGTGATTTTGCTTTCGGTGAATTAATATAATATCGCTACCATACCGTACTGAACAATTGTTTGATAACTGGTATTTTAAACGTATCTTAAAATTTATATAAAAATATATGTTTAAATCAATTAAACTAATAAAACAATATAATATAAAACCTAGAAAGAAAACAATATTTAAAAAAATCAAAAAAATACTGTTCATGGCCTCTTTGTATTCATATGTATAAAATATATAGTTTTTTAATACTTTTATTATTTTAATATTATAATAATAGTTATTTTCTTTACTTTTTAACTTTAATCCTTTTTTTAATATCAGGGGTTAGGATAAGCTTGGTTATCGAAATTACCGGTACGGTCCTATTCGGTATCAGTACATGAAGGTAAAAACCGGCACTAATACAGAAAACGCCAAAAGTTTTATTTAATATATAGTAATATATATTAAATACTTTTATTATTAATATTTTAATTCCTTTATTAATATATAGTAATATATAGCTTTTTTAATACTTTTATTATTTTAATATTAAAATAATAGTTATTTTCTTTACTTTTTAATACTTTTATTATTTTAATATATAGCTTTTTTAATACTTGTATTATTTAAAAATAATATTAAAATAATAAAACTATTAAAAAAACTATATATTATTATAATATTAAAATCACTATTCATTTCAATTCATTTAGTAATATATAGTAATAATAATATATAGTAATAATCCTTTTTTTTAATATCAGGGGTTGGGATAAGCTTGGTTATTGAAAATACCGGTACGGTCCTATTCGGCATCAGTACATGAAGGTAAAAACCGGCACTAATATAGAAAACGGCAAAAGTTGGTGCCGAATTGATATGGAAATCTTTTGGTTCGGGAAATTCAGTGTTGCTACCCGATACCATTTGCCAATCCTTGATTACGGTTACCGTACGAACAACGGTATCGTACAACTTTTTTTGTTAATTTTCTTCAACTTTTAATTTTTTCTTTTTTTAGTTTTAGGGGTAGGGATGAGCTCGGTGCCAACCGATATAGAATCGGTACTGATACCGAAAATACCGGTTACGGTACCGGTATATGAAGGTAAAAAATGGTAGTGAACCGGTACTAGGAACGCCAAAAGTCGTTACCGAATTGGTACTTAAGATCTTTCGGTTCGGCAAATTTGGTACCAGTACCCAGAACAATTTGCTCATCTCTGACCACGGGTTTCATACGAACAACATCGTTACCATACAACTTTTTTGGTTGATTTTCTTTCGGTTATCTTTTAGTGTTTTTTTCTACATTTTCTTTTTATTCTTGTCAGCAGTTCCGTTCGCAACACGCTCGTAGTAATTTCAAAACACATATAAACACAGAGTAAATAACAAATGAAATTCGCCGCAACGCGGCGAACTTCTTTAAACCTAGTTATGATAAATTTCATTGTCACCATTAAAATATTTAAGACATCTAAAAATTCAAGTGTATTATAGTATTAAAATAATTTTGTATTCCAGAACATATAAATTATAAATAATTTCTTCAAAATATATATTCTAAAAAAAGTTTATTTTTCAAGCAATGACCATATATTCTAGTTAAAAGTTTCCGGGTAAATGAATATTTAGTTTCGAGTCATAAGGTCGGGTATCACATGATCCTATAATCGTCCCATACCTGCGGAAATTGTTTTTTTCCCAATCCAATACCCGTCGGGTTTCGGGTATTTACGCTTCAATCAGATGTGTTTAGTCCATGATGTTTTGTCTATGTTCATACAATGATGTTTTAATTGTATTGTGATTTAAGGTGTTATGTTTTAAACATCTAGAAACATTGTATGGTGATTCAATGTATGGTGTTTTAACATCTGAAATATGGAAACATTATATTATAATTCAAGTAATGGTGTTTTAATAAGTTTCGTTTATTTTTTTTTCCGGTTTCGATTTTTTACCTAATTTCTTTCAAACCAATCCAAACCGGCCCACATAGCTTTGTTTCAAGTAGGGCTATTCATTTTTTTTTCCAAAACCCGAAACCCGACCCGAATTCAAAGCCACCCGAACCCGAATTAGCGAATATCCGAAAAACCCGAACCCGAGAAACCCGAACCCGACCAACCCAAACTTTAAATGGTTCGGTTATTGGGTCACTTTTTCCGTACCATAAACCCGAACAACCCGACCCGAAAAACCCAAAACATGAAACCCGAAATAAAAACCGAACATTTTTTTTATTTATAGAAGTGTTTTGGTTTGGAGTCTTTAATTTATAAGACATTAAGTTTTGGGAGTTTTAAATATTATAATAGCATATCGTCAAATAACGTTTGAACTTTGATGATATTTTTAAAGTAGCAACATGAATTTTGATGTTTTCTTGTAAAAAAAGATTAATTTTTCATTTTACATCTAAACCCGAAAATTGAATAACCCGACCCGAACTAACCTGAACCCGAATAACCCAAAACCAACTAACCCAAACTTTAAATGGGTCGGTTATCGGGTCAATTTTTCCTAGACAAAAACCAAAAAAAACCCGACCCGAAAAACCAGAAACCCGAAGAAAAAGCCCAATGAACACCCCTAGTTTCAAGTTGTAAGAATGTAAGATACTGGGCCAGTTGTTCAGGCCCAAACAATTAAGCCTAGTTCGAACCGAACACTACTAAAAAAGAACAAGATAGAAGAAAAGAGGGAAGAACAGTAACAGTTTGTTTTGTATATTTCGCTAAACCTACCACTTCAATCAGGTGGAATCATCTTCTATCTTCTTCGCGATTCAGGTTAGGGTTTCTTTCAAGCTAATATCCTTTATATATTGCCCTATTTACACTTCTTAAATCACTACTGTAGCATCACTTTTTAAAGATAATATCATTATATCAAAGAGAACATCTTTAATTTCTTCAATTAAACGGATTCGTGTTGGTAATAACTGAAGAAGTTTTGAAATATTGGATCGGAGGTGTTCAATTAATGAAATTGTGTGAAAACTCATCACTGAGATGAGTTTAAATTGTTAAATTGGTTGATATCTTTAGTTCTAAGCAACTGATTTCAGTTTGTTATTATAATTTAAGTTTAGTTATCGAATTATTACCGCACATTAAGCAAACCGAACCGAATGGTTCACGATAGGGGTGTGTACGGTTCAGTTCGGTTGTTAGCATTATCCGAAACCGTAACCGAAGTCGTCGGTTAATTGGTTTGGTTTATTCGGTTAATTTGTCGATTTTCGGTTTGGTTCGGTTAATTTTGATTAATAACCAAGCCAAATATGGGCTAAAATTTTTGTTTAGAAATACATGTAATAGAGGTATAAATACATGATATAGATGTATAAATAAATGAATTAGATCCATAAATAAATAAAATGGAGATATAAATACATGAAATGGAAGTATAACACATGAAACGGAGGTATAAAAGCTAGAAATATAAGAAGATTTAAATGTTTCGGTTCGGTTAATTTCGGTTAACCGATGGTACAAAAAAAAACGATAACCGATTTTCGGTTAATTTCGCTTCAGTTTTGTCGGTTTTCGGTTCGGTTTTGGTTAACGGTTCAGTTATTGCTCACCCCTGTATTGCTAGAACTAAAGACGGTAACGATGACATAAATTGATTGAACCTGATATATCATACATAATTGCATCATGTGTTAATTGTTAGATATAGTTGCTATAATTATTATTTGTAGGCAGTTGATACTTTTTTCTATAATGAACGTTACAATCCGAATCTGTTATGTGACTCGTCTGGCCGGTTTTGCTAGACTTGCATGCATTGTACTGTTAGGGACTTAGGGTTTTGATTGAGCTTCAAACGAATCGACTTGGTGAAATTGAGTTTGATTTCAGTTGTTGAAGACGGTAACGATGACATCCTTGGGTACATCGAAAGGTGTTTTGGAGATTGCGAAGTTCGCGGTGTACGTTACGGTTCCGATCGGGCTTATGTATTTCTTCGCCAATAACACTAAGAATCTTACCAAATTCATGGGTGCTGTAAGTATTTTGTTACAGTTCAGCAATTTATGCTTGTGATGTTGATTTTAAAGAATTGAATTCCTGTGGTAAGTCAACATTTCACTTATGGTTTCAACTTTTGCGAAATTACGCATATGGTCACAACTCTTTGCTCAACTGTAGCACATTTGGTCGCTGGAGGTGATGGACGTTGTTATTGGCTTTAGATTTTTTAAATTGTCGCCTTTTGTAAAATTTAAAATTGCCCAAGTCTTCCCCACGAATCTCTTGTTCTCCTCTCTCGTCTGTCACCATTGATCACCACCTCCAGTCATTGAACACGGGTGCATAGTTGTCGAAGGTGCACTCAAGGCTCAAAGGGTGAGCCTTGGGCCTCTGTGTAAGGTGCTTAAAAAGCGAGGGGCTTTTTAGGCGAGACCTATAGTCTAAAATTACAGTTTTTTAGGGGTTTTAGACATGTTTTAGGCTTCTTTAGGGCTAGTTTAGGTTGTTTTAGGTTGATTCCAGGCTTGTTTAGGGTTGCTATAATTGTTTTCCAAATGCACTTTAATGGCTTGGCCTGGTACAAATTTGCATAGTCATTTCAACCGAGAACAGTGTGATCAGAATGAAAACATGATTGATTTGAAAATCTGCGGATATTCGGATTCTTAATCAAGAGAAAACCATACATACACAAAAAGATGATACATCAAACATATGAACACACATAGAAATTCGATTGTTTTGTTTAACAACCCAAATTCACATATCGAACATGTCATGCATGATATCTGGACCTGGAGAGGTAAGGGGTAAACTAGAGCACAGCCGTCAGTCTGATCTAGAGTGTTGAGGGATTGTTGAAGAGGGAAGAGAACGTAGTTACCTTCGTATTCTACCCAATCGACAGGGGGTTGGTGTAAGATTTAACAGCCGGGAGAATTGGGTTATCGTTGCTGCTGTAGAGCATGGAAATATGACCGTTGGGGAGGATGGTGGTCGACCCGGTGATATTGGGAACCATGGGTAAAGGGAGGTGGAAGTGTGGAACCAATTTTATGAGATCTTTGTGCCAATTATTCGACACAGGGATGGGTTCGTTGATAGGAGAAAGAAAGTGGGGTGAGGGTGGGGGTCATTAACTGGCTTTTTAGGGTTTTATTTATATGTATTAGTTTAGGGGTTGAATTGATCATTTTACATCAACTCACCATACTTTCAAGTTTCAAACGTCATTGTTACGGCTGAGCAAATAGTCGGGACCATATGCTTAATTTCTCAAAAGTTGGAATAAAAAGTGAAATTGTGACTTAGAGCATTCACATTGGAACCTCTATATTCGTACATTCTATATAATATAGAGGAAGAAATAGAGGAAACAACAAAAACACCACTACATTGGAATCTCTATAATAGAGGAAGTTTTATAGATATTAAAGTAAACCTCTATATTTAGAGGCTCATATCCATGCCTCTATATATTTATTGTGAGTGTGTAGGAAAGAGAAAGAAATAATAAAATAAGTGATTGTGAGTATGATAGAGAGATAGATATGAGAGGTTTTTGAAAAGTAAACTTAATTTAGAGAAAATTGTGCTTTTTGATTAAATTATATAGATGGAGATAGAGGCTCCAATGTGAATGCTCTTACCACATCTATCTGTGTAATTTACTCTATTTCACTAAAGTTCTAACATCAACATGCAGTACTTGTAAAAGAATTTTTTTTTCTAGTTGACAGTTTTTCAAAAATTCTATGTCATGAATCATTTGTATTTGTTTTGAAGCGTCAATATGTCGTGTACCCTCCGGAGGGGCCAAGGCCGCAATCACCAGAGGAACTAAGAGAAATGGCTCGGGAGATAGCTCGCAAGCGAGGCACACAATCATGAGCGGAAAGTTGTAAGCTTTAAGACAATACTGTTTGCATAATCTCTTTATCCCATCATGAACATGTGTTCTAGTTCATGTTATCTGCTGTCAAATTTCAATAAAACATGTATCGGTTACTTTCATGTAATTCTGTTATCTTAAATCATGTGGTTGTAATCGACAATTATGGCATTAACATTTACATATCTATATAGTAAGTCAAGGTCAAATGATTATGTGGTCCAGTTGCTGGCACATAAGATAAGATGGGCGTGGAAACACGAAATCCACACAATTGTAATTGTGTGAAAATGAAAGTATTTATTGTAGATTTGATGGATTTCACGGTTTTTATGAAGCGTTTGGGCGACTTTGGTTGGCCCGGAAAGTTCATATAACCGGTGAGACTAGACCGAATTGGCTATTCGTGGTTTGGTTTAGTCCTTCGATGATCCTAATTCATACTTTTGGTTTTGAATCAAACGAACCGAATAGGGAGCTGTCTACAAGATTTTAGAACCAAAATTGACATTTTACTACAAGATTTTAGAACAAAAATTGACATTTTAAAACGCTTGACATTTGTAGCTTTATACAAGATCTATAAGTCAATCTTATGATATTACACACACTTCAAGTTTTGGTGTGGATTTAGGTATAGACTCTAGGTAGAAGCGTTAAAATACTCATCATCATCATACTCAGTAAATCCCACCAATAACAAAGCTAAGGTAGGGTTTGAGGAGGGTAAGATGTAGACAGCTTACCTCTACCCCGTAGGAACAGAGAGTCTGCTTCCAGTGAGACTACCGGCTCGAAGAAGCGTTAAAATACTATAAATACAAATACGAAGTTCAATGTATGCTTTAAAAACCCGAAGACTACATGGAGTCATGAGGGCAAGGGCAAAGCCTCAACATTGCCGATCTTATTCATCAAAACTGACCGAATCAAACTTTTTCAAACATCTCAAATTATGCAACTATGTTAGAGCATTCACATATAACCCCTCAAATTATGTGAGTGATGGCCGATCTTATTCATCAAAACTGACCGAATCAAACTTTTTCAAACATCTCAAATTATGCAACTATATTAGAGCATTCACATATAACCCCTCAAATTATGTGAGTGCGGTTTTTATTTTATAAAAAAAGTGGTTGTGAGTAGAGGAGAGTTAAAATGTTACTGTTTATCTGTAAATTTAATGGGACACTGTTCACCATTTATAATTTTTTAATATATTTCAAAAGTAGTTGCCGTTTGTCTTTTACCACATTTTCAATTACACCTTTCTCTAAATTTAACAAATATATAATAGATCCCCTCACTTGTGGTCTAGTGGTAGAAGATTTGGATTTTTCAAAGAAGACTCAAGTTTAATTCCTACTTGTGTCATATTGGGGTGGATATAGGTAATGAAAGATTTGAACTAGGCCTTGTGTGAGGTTGTCAGTTTGATTTCCGAGCTCAACCGGGTTTTCGTCTAATCATGTGTTACGCCAGAGAGTTCTACTTTTGTGGTTGTACAACGACTGTCAAGTGGCAGCTGACGGTATGATTTCCCGGGGGAACGCCCAAAAAAGCCAAACTTTGAAGCCAGCGTAGACCCGGTTAACACAACATAGTCTAGCCAAAGTGGGGCAATATAAGGCTCTCCGATTTAGAGGGTGTGATAACCTTATACGTGAAGTTCACCGTCAATAAGTACAGATAAGGTAATGAACCAAATCGATACCAACCAAAATATGGGTAAAATAGTAGTTTCAATAAGAGTGTAATTATATCAATTTAAACAAATAATATATACAAATTGGATGAAGAAGTTTTCACTCTTCTTCCTTAAAACCGTAAGAAAAGGGTTAAATTCATGAGAAATTCGTGGGAAAACGACTCGAAATTTTGACTATGAAATTTTCACCTAAAGCTATTGACTTAGAAGTAAACTCGGTCTTCCTTCCTTCTTTCATCACCATATTAAACGTTAACACACTCTCTACTATGCACAATCAACCTTTCAAGACGCATTTTCAGCTGTTTACAGGTAATTCTTCAACACCCATTTGCGTTTCCTGATTGTAGTTCTTGCAAGTAAATGAAGAAATTGCACTTGGGTTGCCTTTTAATTGAAGTTTTCTGATGGTGAAAATGTTGAAATTGCTATGGTTTTGAAAGTATGGTTTCATGCCCACCAAGTGTTTGATGATTTGCTTACTCGGTTGTGACGTTTGGATTGACATGCTTTTGTTGTCAGTTGTTGTGTTTTACCTGTGGTTGCTAGTAATCTGATCATTCTGAAGTCAATACATGATTACTTTATTTTGAGATATATATATGGCTTGTTTGTTAAGCTCTTTTATAGAATAAAGTTGCCAGGCCGGCCCTGAGAATTCATGTACCCTGTTCGAGCTCGAAAAGACGTGCCCTTAGGCCTTAGCGAAATTGGGTATTTGGCTCATTAAAGGTTTAAATCTAATGACAATAATAACTAATCTAAACCATAAAAATAGTTTTGTAAGTTGGCCAATGTTGGTGTTTATATGATTATACCCTATTAATTTATTTATTTTTACATTTACATATCAGAATTTTTTTAAAATAACGTGCCCTTCGAAGTATCGGGCCCTGACCGGTGGTCCTCCCCGCCCACCCTAAGGGCCGGCCATGAAATTTGCAACTACTAGTCCAGTAGATTTGAGATGTCATGCCTATATGTTTAAACAAGTGGTTGTGTGTGTGTGTGATATTGGGGGGGGGGGGGGGGGGGGGGGGGGGGGGGATGGTTTGTTCAGCGTTTTAAATCATCTAAATCATTACTCACTGCATTTCCTTATGAAGTTCTTGCAATGTTGAACAAGAAACCTACTTCTTAGTGCGGTAGCTAAAAGGATTATCTGACCAAACCCATATATACTAAACCCAAACCCGCAAATTTTGTGTTCGTTTTCGTGTCTCATCATAAATTCTCACCCCTACAAAACAATACGTACTCAGTAAATCCCACGCATAGCAAAAGCTATTTGTAGGGTATGGGAACGGTAGAATGGGGGTAAACCTTTCGTCTATCCCGGAAGATAGATAGGCTGCTCCGCTGAGACCCCGACAAAGACAAAGATGCCCTTTCTATGTACCAGTCTTCTAAAAAACTGATTTTTTTTCAAGTATATATAGCTTTTGACTGCATCAAAATGAATCGAGATTGATTTTTACCTGTGGTTATTGAAATATATTGGCATCTTAATCATTTCTTATTAAGGCATATGCTATGAGTTAGTAGTTAGCATTACATTTTTAATCAAGTGCTTCATTTTGATTTCATAATGTGGAACCTAGAACTTAGCAAACTAAAACTGATCTTGATTTTGTTACTTATTTGCCACCATCATTTATTAGTGTGATTTGCTTGTTTTTAAGTTTAAAATGGTAATAAATTGAAATCCAACAATCTTATTAGCAACACAAAGTATTATTTGTCAGAATTAGGGGCTGTTTGGCAACCCATTAAGAGGTTAGAGGCCTAATTGATTAAAAGATTGTCTCTTAACAGACAGCATGTTTCTAAAACTTACCCATTAAGAGGTGCCATGAACCATTAAGAGGTATCTTTTAAGTTTTAAGTGAACCAAACACACTCTACCTCCGACCAATTCAGAGGTAGCCTCTTAATGGAATCACATAGAGGCTACCAAACAGCCCCTTGGTTGCTGAAATCTATGGTATCCTTGTATCCACATCAATTTTTATTCTATAACTACAAAAGACTAATAAGTTGTTGGACCATATGGGGGTGTTATTGCCACTTTACCTACTCGTAAAAGCAGTTTACTGATAAAGATTATGTTCATTCAATTTCTAGCTCTTTTTTGTGCCTTGTAGCCAATAGCAGCGATGGCGGAAATCCTACCAATCGGTACATTATTAGCTGTGGCCATAAACCAGGTCATCAAAACCGCTCATGCTGCGAAAGACGTAGTTATCGAAAAGGAGAGTTTCCGGACCCTTTCTGCTCACCTTTTCGACATCGTGAGTGTGTTAAAACAACTCGAGCTAGGAGAATTAAACGAGTCACCAATCACAAGAAAAGCCCTTGAAAACCTCGAAACCGATGTCAAAAAAGCCAATACCCTTGTGGAAAAATACAAAAACCGAAGCCGTTTCTACTTGTTAATTAAATGCAGGCACATTGTCAAAGAAGTACAAGATGTAACACGAGACATCGGAAAATCGTTAAATAGTTTATGTCTTGCGAACGCCGAGATCCTATCCGGGATATCTGATGAAGTAACGCGGTTGCAAAACGAGATGCAACGAGCTGAATTCGCCACGTGTCAGTCTCAGATTCGAATCCTCGATAAGTTAGACCAGGGGCTCGCGAGTCAAAAACTCGACAACGGTTTTGCGAACGATATCATAGTGGACATAGCTCGAGCTGTGGGCGTGACGGTTGAACCGTCTGAGATTCGGAAAGAATTAGACAGCTTCAAGAGAGAGAAAGAAGAAGCAGAAAACCGAAAAGAACGAGCTGAGGTTTATCTTTTGGAGCAAATTATCGAGCTGTTATCACGAGCTGATGCTGCGCAGGATTACGAGCATGTTAAGGGTCAATACATGCAACGGTTACGTGTGATTGAAGGCCATGATCCAAAATCGGAATCTATTCCACCTTTTAAAGCATTCATTTGTGGGATTACTAACAACGTTATGGTTGATCCCGTTAGTCTCTCTAACGGTACTGCATATTCACGAGTTGCTATTGAAGCATGGTTCGGTTCTGGTGAAAAAACCGACCCCATAACCGGTGAGCCGCTTGAAGATTTGTCGTTTAGATCGAATATCCAGTTGAGACAGTCGATTCAAGAATGGAAAGAGCTCAATTACTGCATGATAATCCGATCCTGCAAGTCAAAATTGATGTCGAGAAATGACTCAAGCGTTGAAGATGCGGTTTATCAAATACGTGATCTTATAAAAGAAAGTTCGATTAATAAAGATTGGATTTCGATTGGTGGACTCACTATATTGCTTATCGACATCCTCCCAAACTTACGTAACCAGCAAGTTAAAACCGAAGTATTAGTTACGTTAAAGTATGCCGTTGAAGGACATGCAAGAAACAAGGTCGTATAAAGTTCTTTCTTGTTTTAAAGGGTTAATTGCATAAAAAGGAACCGACTTTTGTAGGAAAGAAAATGAGTAAAATGCCATTTTTGTCCCTGAGATTTGGCCAGTTTTGCGACTTTCGTCCAAAGGTTTGTTTTTCCGCATCTGGATCCAGAAGGTTTGAAATCTTGCCATTTCATCCGGCTCGTCAACTCCATCTATTTTTCTCCGTTAAGTCAGGGGTATTTCCGTCTTTTTGCTAACTTAAAGGGTAATTTGATCTTTTTAACTGTATGTAAAAGACCGAATACCCCTGAAAAGACCAAATTGACCTTTAGGTTAACAAAAAAGATGGAAATACCCCTGACTTAAAGGAGAAAAATGGATGGAAATACCTTTTGGATCCAGATGTGGAAAAACAAACCTTTGGACGAAAGTCGCAAAACTGGCCAAACTTTAGGGACGAAAATGGCATTTTACTCAAAGAAAAAATACCCATCAAAGTTTCATTTTTTTAATGTTCTTGATCTTTTTTTTTTTGTTTAACAGGATCTCTTGGTTGAGAATAAGGGATTTTGTCACATAGTTCCATGCTTAGTGCATGAATCAACTCCATCTAAAGCTGCATTAGAGTTGATATATGAAATAGTGGTTGAGGAATCGGGTCAAAATGTGGATTACACCCGAGAACTTTCTCAGCAATGTAATCCAGTTTCGTTTCTCGTGACCATTTTAAAGGGTACAGAGGCAGAGTTATATGAAAAAGCACACAAAATCTTGAAGGAACTTGTAGATATCGATGAAGAAAATACTGTTATTTCCGCCAAAGAAGAATGGTATGAACCTCTTGTCGATTGCATCGTTCAAGGTTAGTAAACTTTCTGTTTCAGCTTTTAATGTTCGATTTTACATATATTGTGCTTATAATCGATTTTAATGTTACCAAAGGTCCAAAATCAACAAAAATGGCGATTCTAAGACGGATTGTTCATTTAGAGCTTGAAGAACACAACACAAAGGTCCTATGTGAGCTCGGTTTAATTCCACCGTTACTCGAAATGGCATCCGCTGACCTGGAAGCAAAAGAACTATCGTTATCTATGCTCGTAAAGCTTTCAACAGTTTCCGAAAACAAACGCGTTTTCTCAGCTGCCGGTGGAGTTCCTCTAATAGTCGACACGATGTGTTCTACCCCTTTCCCGGTCGTCATTCCCGCCAAATGTTTGGAAATTCTGGAAAAACTTTCTTCCAACGGGGACGGGATCACATTTCTCGTTGACGTGAACAAAACCCAACTCAATCTTGAGTCGTTAGTCGAGAATCTGTTGGCCTTTTTACAGAATTCGCTTCTACCGTGTACCGTATTGAGGCCGGTTTTACGCTCTCTTTTCAATATTTGCGAATCCGAATCAGGGCTTGTGAAGACTGCGGTTCTTACAGCTGGCGGGATTTCTCTTGTTTTAAATCTTCTCGATCACGCCGATAGTGAAACACGTGAAGCTGCTATCAACCTCTTGTTTTTATTCTCCAACCATGAGCCGCTAGGAGTGGCAGAGTTTCTCCTAAAACCGAGAAGATTAGAGGCATTTATCGGTCTTCTAGAGAACACAAACAAAAGCGATGTACAAAAAGCTGCAGTCGGTTTACTAGCAAACCTACCGAAATCAGAAGTTACACTCACAAGTAAGTTAATCGAACTAGAAGGACTAAAAGCGATTATAGAGATACTGGAATCTGGAAACACCGAAGCTAAAGAAAACGCTTTGAGTGCACTCTTTCGGTTCACGGATCCAACCAACATCGAGGCTCAGAAAATGGTCGTTGAACTCGGTGCATATAATTTACTCGTGGACTTCCTTAAAAACGGGTCGGTTACAGCCAAGGCACGAGCGGCTGCTCTCATTGGTGATCTATCCATGCGTAGCTCCGAGCTCACGATGACATCATCAACGGGTCAATGGTGCTCGTGCTTCGGTCGAGCCCGGGTCAACACATGCCCAGCTCATGGCGGTATATGCAGCGTGAAGAGTACGTTTTGTCTTTTGGAGGCGAAAGCGTTACCCGAGCTGGTCAAACTTTTACATGGGGAAGTCCACGCGACAGCTTACGAAGCGATACAGACGCTATCGACTTTAGTGGATAAGGAGTCTCCGCGCAGAGGGACCCATGTTCTACACGAGAGCGGGGCTGTGGTTCCAATATTGGAGGTTTTGAATTGGGGTTCGGAGTCTTTAAAGGTGGAGGCTTTAGAGGTGTTGGAGAAAGTCTTTATGTTGACCGAAATGGTTGACCGTTACGGGTCAACGGCTAGAATGGGTCTTGTGAGGTTAACGGGTCGGAGCATTCATGAAGAAGGACATCTACATAGGAAGGCTGCTAAAGTGTTGTTGCTTATCGAACGTCATTCGCGTTCTTCAACTTCATTTGTTACTGGAGTTAACGGTTGAGGATTGATCATTTGTGATCTCCATTTGAATTACATGTTACAAATTTCGATTTAAAGGATTTTGTTTCGTTACAGGCGACTCGAATGATATTTGTACACAACTTATTTCATGTACATAGTTTAATCAAACGTTAAGATCATCTTTAAACATCATGCAAATATATTATGTTTCTTATTTAGTTGTAATAAGAAGTTTGTGTTCCTAAATTCTTGTTATTTATGTGGAGTAAAAACTTATTATATATATTTTTAGTTCCAACTTCATTACCACCACTAAGACAATATGAACACAAGATTGTCTTACAATATAAGTGTTCACACTAAGACTATGTGAACACAACTTCATTATTTTTTTGTCAAGTTATGTTTGTTACTATCAACATGAGATTGGATGATCCTTTTGTTAGGGAAATTTTCAGATTACCGGATGATCAGAGAGGCGTGTAATCACTCTCAGATCAAATTATTTCGGTATGTTTTCGAATTGAACCAGGGTATGTTTTCGAATCCCCGTCATTCGGGTCAAGCTTCGCCAGGGTGGGGTGAAGGTGGGAAGAAAGTGTTTAACAGTTACTGATTACTGCTAGTTTAATTTGTTATGAATTGTTTTTGACTTCTTATGTGATTAATTTTTCAAAAATTTGTACTGCTTCATGTTCCTACCGGAGAAAAAACATAATTAATTGTCTTTTCGACTGCAATGAAATAATATTGATAGTGTTTAATAGTAATGACTATTTGTTAGCAATTTTAGTGTCATCAAACCATCTTTGTTAATTTGGATATAGTTAAGATCAAAGAGAAATCTGAATTAATATTTATACGAGTTTAGGAGGTCAAGAGTCAAGACTTCTTATTTCTGGTATCTAGGAACCTCCGGGGTTCTAGTGGGCAAAAGCCCCTAGTCTAAGGGCGTTCAAGGGTGTGACGCCCCTGAAGGGTTCCAAATATGATCATTAGTAGGAACTGATCATGAGTACACCAATTTTGTTCATCCATGCAAATGGTCATTAGTGGGTAACTTGTCATCAATAACAACTTGTCCATCAATGACAAGTTGGGTAAGTTACTGCTAGGGGTGTGCAAAAAACCGAAATAACCGACCCATAACCAAATTAACTGATAAAACCGAACCAAAAAAACCGAACCAAATCAAAAACCGGTGGGTCACAAGGGTTTTTTTTTTATTTATCTTCATCGGTCACAAGGGTTTTTTTTTTTTTTTTTAAGTTTCTTTTTTTTTTATTGCTTTGGTTCATACGTAATGTTTGTAATTTATTTACTCTCTTTTTGTTTACATTTTGTGATGCAGCTCTTGGTTTGCTAATTTGTCTTTGAATATGGGCTTCACCAATTACATGGGTTTCGTTTTCTGATTGTTGGTTTAATATTTTGTTTACTTAGGTACATCAGTATTGTAATTATACGAGTAGTAAAGTTTAAGGTTGCCTACGTCTACTCATTCGCCGGTGATAAACAATATAGCCAATTCGCCGGTACTCTCATTCAATTTGTAAGGCATGGTCTCAACAGATATGGATACCGTAGATATTTTTTGTATCAATCTGAAATGATAAGAGTATAAAAATCAGATTATAGTAGAATTGGCATTGTGTTAGATGAGAATGAGATGAAATTTTAGTACCTGATAACCAAGTGCAGATGCCCACCATGAGGAAGTTCAAGTGCTGTGATTCTGTCATGAGCCTCTAATAATGCATTGTAAGGCCCTGGGGTGTACCTTAACATCTAGGGTGTTAACGATGACATGACATGTTAACCGACATTGCAAACCACTCCCTCCTTATGTTAAGGGGTGTTAAAGGGATTATATGTTAACATGATGTTAAGAGATTGTCTTAATTTATTTCCTTTTTTACACCCAAATCATTAAAAGTTTTTACACCCAAACCATTAAAAGAATAAAGTTAAGGGGATTAAACCATTTCCCTGATGTGAGGTAAAGTGAAACGGAGAAAAGTAAGTGATGTGGCACCTATGGCACCTAGGTGGTGTTAAGAAGAGTTAAATTATACCCCAATGCCTAAGCCTGGAAGTTAGACGGTGACATGAAAGAAGTTGCACATTCACTGCATAATAAATGCTAGTTAAACATTTAGTAAGTTCAATGCATATAAATTGGTGTTAGCAATATCCATTCTCACATGGAACATAATATTAAGTAAATTTTAACTACCTGCCCATTTTGCAGAATCTAACCGAAAGGCTTCCAATGCGCGCTTCCGACGAAAGGTTTCTGCCAGGTCAATATTCCTAGAAGCGGAAATTTGTAGCATCTTAAAATCAAAATGCAACATAAGATGTCAAAACACCAACACAATGAAAAAAACTTGAATGTTACACTAACCTCACACTAACATCACAAAAGAAAGTCATAGACTTTTGGAATACCTCTCTCTACAGATCGCCGTCGGCTCGACGTTGAGGACATTCAAGGGTTAGTGTTGGAGGTCGCCGGCGACGTTGGCTCGACCTCTCTCCCTAACTCCGGTCTGGAATCTTCCATTCGCCGGTGGGATCTGTCCCTTTTCTTGCGGAAGACAAAAGGTCGGCGACTCGACGAGGTGAAGGTGGAGGGATAGCGTTTGAGGTGTGACTTGAGTGCATATAGCTTGCAGTTCAGACGTCACCTTATCCTCTATCTTCTTTTTTCCGGTTGCCTCCATTCGTCGTTCGGTTTTTGTTTTCCAGGTTGGTGTGGCCTATGGATTCGAAGGATGACGGTGGGAGTTGGAAAGAGGTTCCGGTAAAGAAGGCCAGCAGGTACAAAGAAGGTAAGGGCGGTAACGGCGAAAGGAGTAACAATGAATCCATCACAAAGTTTTACATCACCAACCTTCCTCTGGGATGCAACCCTTGGGACGTAGCAGATTTCGTCAAAGTGTTCGGAGAAGTTGCAGGGGTATACATCGCGAGGAAAACCGATAAAGAAGGGAGGAGGTTTGGTTTTGTGAGTTTTAAGCACGTTGTCGATGTTAAAGGAATGGAACGTGCCCTTAACGGGACAAAGATGTGAGGTTCTAAACTAATAGCTAATCTTGCCAGATTTGCTAAAGAAAACGAAGGTATAAGTGGTGGGTTTCATGCAGGAGTTGGTGGGATACATGCAGGAGTGGATAACAATGGTAAGGACAAGTCGATTCATCCTAATATTCCTAAGTTTCAGAACCAATCTTATTACAACCATGGGAGAGGTAAGCTTTTCAGCGAACTTTTTCTCAAAAACTCTGCCAATACAAGTGCTGATAACGGGACGGTTAAATAGGCTGGTATTTCTATAGAAATTGCGGATGGCACTCTGGCCTTTCCGGATCTGATTGGTAAAGCTATGGTAGGGAGATGCAAAGACCTAAGGGTCCTAAGGAATCTAGATTCCTTGATAGCGGATAGTAAACAGGAGGGGGTCTCTTTAAGCTACCTGGGTGGTTTATCCATGCTTCTGAAGTTTGATGAGGGTGAAGCCTGTGTTAGCTTTTTACTAGACAACCAAAGGTGGAAGGATTGGTTTACCAGCTTAGAACCATGGGAAGGTCAACCTCTCCCCTTCGAAAGACTGGCGTGGGTCAAGGTTCAAGGGGTCCCTTTGCAGTTAGCGGACAATGACGTTGTGAACAATATTGCCGAACACTTCGGTAAGGTCGTACATGGAGCTCAAATGGAGGTGGATGATGACAACATGTCGGCCAGTTGGATTGGCCTGTTAGTCGGGGAAGGTGGAAGGATTCAAGAACAGGTTACTTTAAAGTGGAAGAACAAACAATTTAGGGTATGGCTAATAGAGGATATCAGTGATTGGACCCCGGACTCGGTCGGCAGAGTGGTGATCCCGAATGAAGTTTCATCTTCTTCGGGTAATTTTATCTCGGATAATCATCAGATCAAAGAAACCAGCGGCGTTAATGAGGATGAAGTTTTTTCCCGGCCGGAATTTGTAAAGGAAGATGAAAGGTCTAAGAAGGTAAATGAACCTGCGGATTTTGGTACTTCCAATAACGACAACTGTAATCATGGCGTTAAGGTTACAACCGTTTCACCTCCCCATGTGGAGGAAGAGCCGCATTTTTTCTCGGGAGGTCCCACTGACAACAGAGCTGTGGATAAGTCCCAAGGCAACTCAGTTTATTTTTTTAAGTCTGCAGGTCAAGAAGTGAGGCTCAACAAAAGATGTGCTAAAATTAGGCCCAGGTATAAGGCCCATAAAAATCCTGGACATCCAAGCCCAATTTCAGGAGAGAGACCAAAAAAGAGGCCTAGGGACGAAGGGAAATTTAATTTTGATTTAAACGTGGCAGTGAATAATGGTGACAAGGACTGTCTTCAGTCGGAAGAGGTGTTGGCTGGTAATAATCTTGATCCGATGGATGATATGGTGGAGGTTAATCAAGAAGAGGGCATCAACAATCAGGTCCCGGGCGGTAGCGAAGAGGTTGGTGGAACCCCTGCTTCAAGGGAAGATTCGGTGGAGGTGGTAGCAGATACCTACTGTCTGATGGTTGATAAAGAGATACAGGCCACAATTAAAATGGGGAATCTGGTGGGAGTCAACCTCGGTAACCAAAAGGAGTTAATCAGAGAAGCGATTAAAGGAGAAGGTACCAATGCAGTTAATCAATGAATATTCTTTCCATTAACATTAGGGGTATTATGGGGGGTGTTAAAGCGAATTGGGTTAAGGAGTTAAGAATTTCTCACAAAATCGGGGTCGTTGCTCTTCAAGAAACAAAGGTTGAGTCTGTAGTGAAATCGAGTTTGTTGGGTTTTTGGGGAAACAAAAATTTTGAGTTCGATTTCGCGGCGTCGGTAGGTCAATCAGGGGGTTTGATTTGGATGTGGGATCCAAAAATCATTAAAATTGATTCAGTTGTTAAAAATAGGTGTTATCTGCTGCTTAGAGGTATGTCGGTTGGCAGTGGGTTGCCGATTAATTTGGTTAACGTGTATGCTCCCCAAAGTGTTGTCGCCAAACGTCTTCTTTGGGATGAGCTTTCCAATTTGATTGATGCTTCTGCTGGTCAATGGATATTAGCGGGTGATTTTAACGCGGTTAGGTCTCAAGAGGAAAGGAAAAGCTCCAGTTTTAAAAGGGCCTGTGCTGAAAATTTTAACAAGTTTATTTTCGATAATGGGCTGATTGAATATCCTATGCAGGGTCGAAAGTTTACATGTATAAGGGACAATGGTAGGAAACTCAGCAAGCTGGACCGTTTTCTGGTTTGCTCGGATTTTTTCAATGCTAAGCCTTTGGCGTGTGTGAGAGCCCTCCCTAGTAGACACTCCGATCATTGTCCTATTATTGTAGTGGTGGATGAATGTAATTTTGGGCCTCGCCCTTTCCGGGTTTACAGTTCTTGGATTGGTCAGACGGGGTTCGAAGAAGCGGTTAAAGAGGCTGTGGATAGTTTCGTGCCATTTGATCCTCCGGACGTGAGTCTCTCAACGAAATTTTCTCAAATTAGGGCTCGGTTAAAACTTTGGAGGGACGAGTTCCTAATGAGAGAAAAAGAAAGTGAATCTTTGGCGTTAAAGGAATTAGAAAACTTGGAAAGGGAGATGGAATCTAGAGACCTTACGGAAGAAGAGGAATGGATAATGGCGGAAAACAAAAAAATTGTGAGAGAAGTTGATTTCAGAAAGAACGCGGATCTCAAACAAAGATCTAAAATGAAATGGGCAGTTAGGGGCGACGAGAACTCAAAATTCTTTCATGCCTTAGTGAATCATAGAAAAGCTGTCAACACTATTCATGGCCTTAACATCAACGGGGATTGGTGCTCGAAACCCTCGGCCATCAAGAAACATGTTCTATCTTTCTTCAGGGACAAGTTTAGAGATTCTTGTCCGATTCGTCCATCAGTAGTGCTGCCAAATATCAAGAGAATATCGGATGATGACAGCGGTTTTTTAATTGAACCCTTCACAGAAATTGAAATTAAAAATGCAGTCTTTGAATGCGGTGATGATAGGGCCCCGGGTCCAGATGGGATGAACTTCAGATTCTTGAAACATTTTTGGGATCTGTTCAAGGAGGATTTCATTAGAGTCTTCGATCAGTTTCACAACACGGGAGATATCACGCTAGGGAGTGGGGCCTCTTTTATTGCTTTAGTTCCAAAAGTTCCTGACCCGGTTTCTCCTAAAAATTACAGGCCCATTAATTTGGTTGGAGTGATAAGCAAGGTTATCTCTAAAGTCTTGGCAAATCGGTTGAAGGTGGTTCTGGACGAGGTCATATCGGACTCGCAATCCGCTTTTCTTAAAGGTAGATTCATCTTGGACGGTCCGCTAATCGTCAACGAACTTATTTCTTGGATCAAGAAAAAGAAAGATAAGGCTTTTTTCCTTAAAATTGACTTCGATAAGGCGTATGATAATGTCAATTGGAACTTTGTCATTAGCATCCTTCTTCAAATGGGATTTCATGAAAAATGGTGTAACTGGATCTTTGGAATTCTTAAATCGGCCAATTCCTTCGTTTTGGTTAACGGCTCTCCCACTTTCACTTTCAAATGTGAGAAAGGGATGAGGCAAGGGGACCCTCTATCTCCTTTTCTTTTTTTGGTAGTTATGGAGGCTCTTTCTAGTATAATTGATAATGCTAGGGAGGTGGGAGTGATCAAAGGCATAGCAACTCCTAACCACGGGCCGAGTATTACTCATTTATTGTACGCGGACGACGCTATTTTGATGGGTGAGTGGTCAAGAGATGAAGTGATCAATATAGTGAGAATTCTCCGGTGTTTTCACTTATGCTCGGGTCTTAAGATCAATATCGATAAGTCTAATCTCTACGGTATTGGAGTGGGTTTGGAAGAGGTAGCCGTTATGGCCAATGTGGTTGGTTGTAAACCGGATTGTCCTCCTTTCAATTACCTTGGTCTTAAAGTGGGAGCCAACATGAATCGGGTCTCTAATTGGCAGCCGGTTCTCGAGACTTTTCGTGCTCGTCTCGCTAGTTGGAAGTCGCACCTTCTTTCTATAGGGGGGAGGGTGGTCTTAATCAAATCGGTTTTGGAAAGTTTGCCTACGTATTATTTCTCTCTTTACAAAGCGCCAAAGAAGGTTATCAACGATCTTGAATCTTTGATTAAAAGGTTCTTGTGGGGTGGATCTTTAGAAGAAAGGAAAACGCATTGGGTTTCTTGGGACAAGGTTACACGACAGAAAAAATTTGGAGGTTTGGGCTTGAATAAATTACTTGTCGCTAACACGTCTCTTTTAGCAAAATGGGGATGGAGATATAAGACGGAAAAGAATAATCTATGGAAGAAAGTCATTGATGCGCTCCATTATAGTAGGGTGGGGTGTGAATGTATCCCTTATAAAAAATCTCTCAGCGGGGTATGGAATAATATTGCGAAAAACTTCATAAACACTAAAGTTGGCGGTCGCCCTTTGCGGAATTTCCTGAAAGGTTCGATGGGCAACGGTCAAGATATAGCTTTCTGGCTTGATTCGTGGCTTTTCAACGAACCTCTCAAGACATTATTTCCTGGTCTCTTTAGACTGGAAACAGAAAAGAAGTGTAAGGTGGCGGAGAGGATATCTAGTCACGGCAGTGAGATTCAATATAGTTGGTCCTGGAATTCGGACGTGTCCGATGCAGGCCTGCTGGCCAGTTATGAGCAGCTTATGTCTGCACTTAATAATGTGCAGATTTCGTCTGATAATGATAGCTGGAAATGGAGTTCCGATTCTGATGGAATGTTCTCAGTGAAAGCGGTCAAGAAGCTCATGATTGAGGAAGAAGTTCAGGACAACAGCTCGGTTTTAGATTGGTGCAAATGGTTACCTGCTAAAGTCAATATACATGCCTGGAGATTAGAGATGGATAGAGTTCCCACAATTGACGCCCTTAAGAGAAGAAATATAAATGTTGGAGACTCCCGGTGTATACTTTGCAACTCTGAAGAGGAAACTGCTGAACATATGTTTACGGCTTGTTATATCGCCTCGAATGTGTGGCAGGGTATAAGTTCATGGTGTAAAATTCCGAGTATATATGCTTTTTCGATAAAAGACCTATTCTCCTTTCACAAAGACCTTAGAGTTTCGGACAAGAAGAAGGAAGCGGTGCAAGGAATTATAATGATCGCATGTTGGAGTTTGTGGCGGGCAAGGAATAATGCCAAATTTTCTAGCATTTCGGTTAGAATAGAAGGTATTGTTAGTGAGATAAAAGCTATGGGTTTTCTTTGGTTTTTCTATAGATTTAAAAATGCTGAATTGGGTGGAAGGAGTGGTGCTCCTTTGTAGATATGTAATTTTGTAGCTTGTTGTTTTGTGTCGGCCCGGCTTGGGTTGGCGTTTGTGTTAATGAAGTTTACCTTTCAAAAAAAAAAACATCACAAAAGAAAACATGCCTTTATGAACATCCACGGAGTTAGAACTCTGAAATACTTCTTGGCGAAACTCTTTACTTTTTTATAGATAAAAGTGCATTGAACTTTTTCAAAAACTATATTAGTTTAATGATGATTATTTCTCTAGTAAAATAATTTAGGAGGCTATATGCACTGAAATAAGCTTTCGACTTTCAACTTGCTTGATCAATTTGACTCATTTCCTTTTAAACAAATGTTTTGTTTTACCAACTTGACCTATCCGCAATAAACATAACTCGATTTGACCGGTCTATAAGCAAATGTGTCAAGATTGCCACCTCTACTTGATAAATATAGTTTTATGTACCTTGAAAGCAGAAATATTTGCAAAATTTTGAATCATGGCTGGCACATTGTGCTCAAGAAGTTGCACTTCAAAACCACCAAAACCTGCAATAAGCACATGCTTCGTTAACATAGAAAAGATCCACAAATCATGTTTCTTGCAACTTGTAACAGTGGTTTCTTTAACAAATTTTGATCTCATCTTCATCCAACGATGGAGATTGATTCTAGGACCCCTTTGACCTTAAGGGGAACATTAAAATATATAATATTTACTTACAAAGCATCATAAAAGTGATGTCCAAACTCATGCATTTTCACATAATAGATCAGATTTTAGTTGATTTGTTTTGTTTTGTTTTGTTTTGTTTTGTTTTGTGTATTAGTGGTTACTAAGCGATAACGGAAAAACAAATAAAATGATATCAGCAACAACGTTTTCTTATGAGAACCGTGGATCTCATAAGTGGAGATCTATTCATAAATCAAGGTAAGTGTTGTGTGTGTATGGCAGATGTGCACGTGAGCACACATCATAATAAGGTGTATATTTCACTATATTATTTTAAAGAGTAAATTACATAAAATGTCCTTGTGGTTTGGTCCAATAAACTGTGTGGCTTCATCCAAATTATGGATTACATAAAAGATTTGACAAAATTGTAGTTGATGATTGATGTAAGTCCCTTTAATGGCTCTAGATAGGCCTGTAAACGAACCAAACGTTCATGAACTTGTTTGGCGGGAAGTTCGTTTATGTTCGTTTATTTAATAAACGAACGAACATGAACACACCTTGTGTTCGTTCATTTATGTTCGTTTATTTAATAAACGAACGAACACGAACAAAAAATTTTGTTCGTTTAATTAAATGAACGAACATGAACACACCTTGTGTTCGTTCATTTATGTTCGTGAACGTTCGTTTATGTTCGTTAAAATTTTAGAAAATTCCTAAATAGTTATATTTATATAAATATTAGGTTTTCTTACTACTTATATAAATATAACTAATTAGTAATAAAAAATGAAATTTTACTAAATTTTAGTTTTCTAGTAATAAAAAATGAAATTTTAAAATTTTTCTTAGATCCTAACTCATCACTTACTTAATATTCAAATATATTCAGTTAGATATTTTTGTTTATGTTCGTTTATGTTCGTGAACTGTTCATTTAGACTTTAAACGAACGAACACGAACATGCCTGATTTCTTAATGAACGAACACGAACAAAAAATGCGTTAGATTATATGTTCGAGTTCGTGTTCGGTTAAAGTTAAATGAATGAACACGAACACGAACATGCCTATGTTCGTATTCGTTCGATTCATTTACAGGCCTAGCTCTAGACTAACAGCATCTGGATGAGGCAGAGGAACCAAAACCATAAAAAAGACTATGAATACATGAACTATCAATGTAATTAATGAGGGACCAATTTGTTACATTTGTAACCCCTTTAGAGATTACCGTACCACTCATTGTTTTCACGTTTACTAGTTTTGATCCTTTGTGTTTGTATTATCACGATTTTCACATTAACTTGGCGTGCTACTTTTCATACAATTTCGCAGACGTTAAAAGACATGAAAAAGTTTCAGACTTAGAAGCTATCTTTAGTTTTTTTTTTTTAGGTTAAAGATAGCATTAGGTAGGTCATATCTTTTATGACATTTAAACGGTATTTACTTGTATGTAATGCATAATGAATACATTAAATGTTGGAAAGTACATGAGATAAATAAATGTGAACTTTAATATGAAGGTTTGTTTTTGTCAAACCCACAATTTATATTGATGAAATAGATTTATTGATGGCTTCTAGTTGTTTATTTTGTTTTTCTTTTATAGAGGGGCCTGTTTTTTCATTAAACATCTTTCAATATGTTTGGTAAACATTTTAATAGCCTGGTTGCACTAGCATTGTCGTTTGTTTAACAGATCGGACCAGTCGGCCAGTCTAGCAAAAAGAGAAGGCAAACATGACGGGTTTGCTCTTGTGGTTCAATCGTCACGGTCCAATGACTTATGACTAAACTGACAGGATCCCAACGGTTTTCAAGTTAAACTAGCCGGTCGGACTAAGACAGTCTAGTCTGACTTTTTAAACAATGGTTTCAGGTTAAACTTTGTGCATCAACATGTTTCTCTTGCTTTACAGTGAAAATGTTCGAGTGAAAGATGAGTCAAATGAACTCTCTTTAGGCGATACAGGAGTGGGCGGCAAACTGGTTCCGGCAAAAGGTGTTTGCCGCTCGGGAACACCGCCACCAACCAAGTTTGCCGCGCGGTTTGGTTTCCCCTTCGGCGTTTGATTACCTATCGACAAAATAAAAAAATGACCGTTGGAGCATGTGTAACGGCTTTATAGCCGTTTAAAATAAAAAAAACTATATATATATTTTCTTTTAAAAATTAAACTATAAATACCAACATAAATCATACCCAAATACTTTCAAATTTATACCCCAACCAAACCAAAAATTACCAAACATTTACCCAATCATTTACAAAACAAAAAGACGGATGAACTCCCGTTATGGTTCCCACCCGATAGTAGCGACGATTCATCCGATAGTAGCATTCTTTTTTTTTCTTCCAAAATCTCATCGAAGACGCCGAACTTCAAGACACGGGCACATCTAACCGAATGAGATATATTGAACGTCAACGTGAGGTGGGGCATGAGACACTCATGGCGGATTATTTTGACGAAGACCCGAAATACAACGACGATATTTTTTAGCATAGGTTCCGTATGTCGAAACGTTTGTTTCTAAAAATTGTGAGCGACGTGGAAGAGAACGACTCGTGGTTTTAAGAGGCCCTCGATGCGCGAGGTAGGAAGGGCTTTACGCCGTTGCAAAAGGTGACATCGGCTATTAAACAGCTCGCAACTGGTAACACTCCAGACGAGAACGACGAGTACTTGCATATGGCCGAAAGAACTTCCCGCGAGTGCCTAGAATATTTTTGCGACACGGTTTGCAAAATATACGCTCTCGAGTTCTTACGTAGACCGACAAGCCACGACATGGCACTTTTATACGAAGCTCATGAGGAAAAACATCACCTTCCAGGTATGTTCGGTAGCCTTGATTGCACCCATTTCGTTTGGCGATTTTGTCCCATAGAGTATCGAGGCCAATATATGCTAGGAGATCACCGATACCCGACTGTTATGCTCGAAGCGGTTGCATCTCAAGATTTATGGTTTTAGCATGCTTTTTGCGGTCCACCGGGTTCACAAAACGATATCAATGTGCTACAACAATCTCTGTTATTTTTAACGGAACGAAATGGAACCGCGCCAAAATGTCCATTTTACGTTAATAACCATTTATACAAACGTGGTTATTTGCTCGTGGATGGAATCTACCCTCCGTGGTCTGTGTTTATGAAGTCGATCTCTTACCCTCACGAAGTAGACGAAAAGAAATTCAAGAGGCAACATGAGGCGGCAAGAAAAGACGTCGAACGGGTTTTTGGTGTTTTGAAGGCGAAATGGGGTGTATTGAGTCGGCCGATGCGAGCAAGAACTGTTAGAAAAATTAGGAGTGTTGTGTACACGTGTATTATTTTATACAACATGATTTTGAAAGACGACGGAAACACGATAGCACCGGTGCACATTCGGGATCCTCCGGTCGAGCCCGCTCTAGACGATACGGTGTTGGGCGAGTTGATGGATGAAGACACGCATTGGAGACTAAAACACGATCTCATAAATCATCTCGCAAATCAAGATTTACCCCACCTTTTGGTCGATTCCGACGAAGACTAGTTTAATTTATTTCAAGTTAATGTAATTTTATTGTTTTTTAATTTAATGTAATTTTAATGTTTTTAATTTAATGTAATGTTATTGTTAATTTATTCTACATTTATTAAGTTAAATATTAAATATACTAGTTTACAAAAAATAAAAAATAAAAAAAAAAGTTTACCAATTCAACAAGTGTCTAACCATTGCCAACATTTTTCAGCATAGTTTAAACACTTTTCCAGGAATGACGTGGCACACTCTCATTGGTTGATTTTTAAGTTTGCCACTCTCAAGTGATTAACCACTCCTTATACCCTAATATATCATTTTTATTTCTCAGGAGACAAGTTAACTTGTCAGTCTACGACCTTAAAAAGGGTTGTGATACATGTCCATTCTGGTAGGTTTTGGCTTGTTAGGATCGAGTTGCAAACACACACACAAATAAACTACAGAAAAGTAAAGAACACAAGGATTTATGTGGTTCGGTCTAAGTTGACCTATGTCCACGAGCTAGAGTGTATAGTACTATTGCTGTTTACTTTTGTGATGAGAAATTACAAGATCATCTATTTACAATTATATATTAGGGTTTATGACTTATTCTTAGGAAAACAAGTAAATGGGCTATAAAGCATCTAGACTTTAATTTATTTAGTATGCCAGTTTTGTGTCTTCTAAACCGGGCCCAGTTAACTACTTAAAGGGCTGTTTGGTAACATCTGAATGGTTAAGTGCTGAACCAGTAAGATGTCTGAACCATTAAGTACTGAACCAGTAAGAGGTCTGAACCATTAAGAGCCTGTATAATGCTTAACCGTTAAGAGACAAATGTCTGACCAATTCAGATTAGAGGTCTTAACCATTCAGACTTTGTATAAATCTTAACCATTTAGAGGCAAATGTCTGAACCATTCAGACATCTGCTCGTGAAACAAACAGTCTGAACCATTAAGTGCTGAACCAGTAAGCGGTCGGAACCATTAAGAGCCTCATTAAGAGGTAAACAAACAGCCCCTCCTAAGACTCCATAAACCTAACACGTACGGTTGTTAGTGTACGACCTTAAAAGGGTTGTCATTCGTGTCCGTTCGGGTAGTTGGCTTGTGGTGTGGTTTACACACATGGAGGTGAGCGAGATTAGGGAAGCTAGCTAGGTTTCTTTCGTTTTGTTATTATTCCATATATAACTTTGTAACTTTTTTATGCATTATTACTTGTACATTATGCTTTGTGTGTTTTTCAAAAAAGAAAAGTTGATTTTTTATTTTCAACCCAAAGGTTTTTACTTTTTACAATTTTAACCCTACATAATTTGTTGTTTTAATTTTAACCCAAAACTTTTCATTATTTGCAATTTAACTTCATAACTTTTGTCACTTATACTTTTCATCTTTCGCAAATTTTCGTTTTACGTATAGTTCTAAATTTTTTGAGTTAATACGACGCAACGTGCATGTGTGGTTCAACGTTTTTACCTCTATTTTTCCATGTTTGACAGGTTCGTCGCAACACGCATATCCTAGGTCGAGTCAGTGTTGGTGGTCGATTACGGTTGTGTGACATTAGTACTATTTGACACCATTTTACGCCCCACCGCAACGCGGGGTGTGCTTTGTGGGGTTTTCAAAGAAAAAATGGTTATGCATATGGTTTTTGTAACGTTGGCTTTGGGGGTTTTCAAAAAAAAAATGATTTTTTTTACTATTCACCCAAAAGTATTTCATAAATTACTTTTAGTTCTAAATTTTTCGAGTTAATACGACGCAACGTGCATGTGTGGTTCAACGTTTTTACCTCTATTTTTTCATGTTTGACAGGTTCGTCGCAACACGCATATCCTAGGTCGAGTCAGTGTTGGTGGTCGATTACGGTTGTGTGACATTAGTACTATTTGACACCATTTTACGCCTCGCCGCAACGCGGGGTGTGCTTTGTGGGGTTTTCAAAGAAAAAATGGTTATGCATATGGTTTTTGTAACGTTGGCTTTGGGGGTTTTCAAAAAAAAAATGATTTTTTTTTACTATTCACCCAAAAGTATTTCATAAATTACTTTTAGTTCTAAATTTTTCGAGTTAATACGACGCAACGTGCATGTGTGGTTCAACGTTTTTACCTCTATTTTTCCATGTTTGACAGGTTCGTCGCAACACGCATATCCTAGGTCGAGTCAGTGTTGGTGGTCGATTACGGTTGTGTGACATTAGTACTATTTGACACCATTTTACGCCCCGCCGCAACGCGGGGTGTGCTTTGTGGGGTTTTCAAAGAAAAAATGGTTATGCATATGGTTTTCGTAACGTTGGCTTTGGGGGGTTTTCCAAAAAATTGATTTTTTTTTACTTTTCACCAAAAAGTATTTCATAAATTACTTTTAACTCAAAACTATTTGTTTTTTTTTTTACTTTTAACCCAAAACTTTTTATCTTTTGCAATCTATCCTCATAACTTTTTTTACTTTCAACTTTGGTCCTTTATAGTTATCATATTCCGCAAATTTTTCGCTTTATGCTTGGTTCTAAATTTTGTGACTTAACACATCGCAACTTGCGTCTTTGGTTTAACGTTTTTAAGTTTCGTTCTAAATTTTGCGAGTTAACACGACGCAACGTGCGTGTGTGGGTGAACGTTTTTACATCGTCTATTTTTTCTCCGTTTGACAGATTTAACATAACGTGCGGGTCCTAGATTGACTTAGTTATAACTAAAGAATCCCCGCCGCATTGCGGCGGGTCGCAATCCTAGTTTTACAATAAATAGTAAGATCATTTCATTATGTTATATAGGGGCATCCATATTCATTTTTGTAGCCATCCCTTTACATTTAAGCCTAGAATTCACTTCTGAAACACGGCCAAAACTTATACGTAGTCAAAAGTAGGTCTTGCTGTCAAGCTACTAACACAATTACTTTTGTCGTGTATATTATACATTAGAGAGCTTGTAACCCTTATATCATCTATAACACCCAACAAAGGCAAATATAATTTAATGTGAAGGTGACCCATGTCTATAGTTTACGCGATTTACCTTTTCTATGTTTATCGTGAGAATGATCGGCCCTAAGATGTGTTACCTGAGAACCCCCCCCCCCCCCCCCCCCCCCCCCCACACACACACACACACACGCTTTCTTATAAGAAGTTATAGACCTTCATTCAAAACGTTATACATAAATTATGTGTCCATGTCCATGCGACAACAAAAAATCACATTAAATGATTAATTTCAAATTAATCCATCAACCAAAAAGTTGTTAGTAACTTGTTACATTTTCATTTCCAATATAAACTACAAATATTTTATCATTATTACAAGTTCATTGATTCTAGAATAAACAGAAGTTCGTTAGCAATGGCGTAGGATAAGGTACATGTCGTTTAAATTATAAATTGAGTTCGTATCTACCACCTCTGCCACCCCAACTATTAAAGTTGAGCATTCCATAAAACATATATTTATATCAAAGTTGGAAAATTAACGTGTTCTTAAATTGGAAGGACATATGCTCTCAACGTATTTTCAATATATAACTTCTTCTCCTGAAAAATAAATAATTTAGGCTCAACATTTTATAATTTATTACTTATAATAATGTATTTAAGCTTAAATAACACTTAACTTTATTTGAAGATATGGTCGCCAAATTCCATAATATTTAACCATAAATTAAAACCTATACCCAACAACACCGGATCCGGATACAAAAAGAAATCTAATAAGGGGACAAAGCACTAGAGGCTATAGGTGCCGATTAGGGTTGTAAACGAACTGAACGTTTAGCCAATAGTACGTGAACCGTTCAACGGGAAGTTCGTTTATGTTCATTTGTTTATTAAATAAACGAACACGAACAAGAAATTATGTTCGTTAAGGTAAACGAACGAACATGAACAAAGGATGTGTTCATTCGTTTATGTTCGTGAGTGTTCATTAAGGTGTTCAATTATGTTCGTGAACTTTCGGTAATATGTTTATTTATGTTCGCTCGTATATGTTCATTTGTATTTATTCACTTAAAGGTTTTTATATGTTATATTTTTTTATTAGTTTTAGTTTTCTAAAAATTTTGAAACCCTAGTTATATTATATATGTTCGTTTGTATTTGTTTGTGTGCATGAACGTTCAGTTGTTTTCATGTATGTTTATGAACATTTGTTTGTGTTCTTATGTGCGTTTGCGTTCGTTTACATTCGATAATGTTCGTGAACAGTTTAGAACACATTCATTTCCTTAACGAACGAACACGAACAAGAAATCCCATTCAGTAAGCGTTCGTGAACAGATTCATTCCTTAATGAACGAACACAAACAAGGCCTTATTCGTGTTCGTTCGATTCGTTTATAGCCCTAGTGCCGATATATACAAATTGAGTATTGTTGACCAACTAGCGAGTGCGGTTGTCAGTTGTATATATAATGTTGATGATTATTAAAGAAAGTTAAATGAATCATAACTTTTAATTATAATAAAGTTATCATGATTTATAATACATATAATCCTTAAACACGTTCCAAATAATCCTTGAAAATATATATATAAATTGCCTGCACTTTCCCTTCAATTTGGGACATGTATATATGTCCGTTCATTTCGATTAACGGTTAAGGTTTATTCACTCTTATTTAACTTATTTAAGGATGTGTTCCCTCTTCCCCATTTCTTATTTTACTATTTTTGTTTTTCTTGTTCTTAAATCTTTTTTATTTAAAATATTGTTTTTCGTTCATTTATATATTTTAATTACACTAGACAATAAAATAAAATAAGTTTTCATTAAAATAAAAAAAAAAAACATTTTAAAAATCACATAACTACAAAACCCTTCATCCCCAACTCCTACAACCACCCTTCATCCCCATTCCAAAACCCTAGCCACCACCATAAACTACTATGAAACCCACCACCATCTCCTTCAAATTAGCAGAGAAAGCGAAGTAAAAGAAAGAGAAAGAAAAAAAAAACTGGATCAGGCGGTCAGGGGTTTATCACCGAAGTCACTGAGATGAGGTCACGCCTGGGGGGTGGAGGTGTTCCCTGATGGGGACCGAAGCCAAGTAGGCTCCCCTCCCCCTCCCCCTTCCGTACACCCATTAGCCTGATAATTTCTAATACCTAATATCTAATTTATGAAATTGGATACGGCTATACTTTCCTAGAAATTATTTAGTGAAACCAAAAATATATATTCTCTGGGTAATGTTAAAAAAAAAAAAACTGTATAACGAAATATGCACCATAGCTTATTTTATATTTTATAACAAAATTTATTAATTTCCCTTATTTCTCAACAATATTTGATTCATTGACACAAGTTATTTGCCAGCCTACCTACAACCAAAAAAATTAATAGCAATGCATTAAATAAAACAAGTAGTAAATTGATTTCTAGAAATTCAAGCTTTGAATGTAAAGTCTTTTCCCATTTCATGTGTTTGCTTCCTTAAAGAGTGAAACTAGTATATTACCCTATATATAAAAAATCGAGTTAATACTTGAGGTTTTGGCAAGTTTGCTATTTTCGTCCAAAATGACACTTTAGTACCAAATTGCCCCCAACGTTTGTAACTTTTTGTCATTTTCATCCAAACCACTAACTTAGTTTATTTTTACTGTTAAGTTGAGGATATTTGGATGAAACTGACAAATATAAAACCACAGGGACGATTTTGGCAATTTACTCAAACTCTTTTAAATTTCTTTTATTTAATTAATTTTGTTACAAATATAATAAAAAAGAGTATACATGCAATTTTTATATGAAAAAAATAATAGCTTTGTCACGTAATTTTTATAAATTTTCATCCAACCACTAACTAAGTTAATTTTTCTATTAAGGCGAATGATGTTTATAAACTAAGACAAAAATTAATTTCTAATTTTTTATAGAGTAAACTTCCGTTTTGCTCCCTGTGGTTTGGTCACTTTAACGGTTTTGCCCCAAACCTTTAAAAATAGCCATTTTACTCCCTGATGTTTTGGTTTTGTTGCCAGTTTGCTCCCTGCGGGGAGCAAAATGGTAAAACAAACAATTTGAATGGAGTTAGAGGCGGGGAGCAAACTGACAAAAAAACCGAAACATCAGGGAGTAAAATGGCTATTTTTAAAGGTTTGGAGCAAAACCGTTAAAGTGACCAAACCACAGGGAGCAAAACGGAAGTTTACTCTTTTTATATAGATCAGTTTTATAAAAATAAAATATACTTAAACCTCTAAATTTTATAAAACTAAAATGCAGATGACCTTATTGAAAAAGGTCAAATAAAAAAATCTTATCATATCTACCAAGTTTGTAATTCATCTTCTACTATTTTAAATTCGCTTCTAAGGAAAAACAAAAGCAAGTCCCCCCCCCCCCCCCCCAATCAAACAACGTATCATTACCAAACCTTAAGATTACCCACCAAATTGTAATTATAATGCTATGAACCAAAAGTTTCTTTACTCAAGCCACTCAAAATTAGTATTAGTTAGTTACCCTTATAATCTTAATTAAATAAATATTTTATTTCTACAAACATATTTCATAGGTGCTCAACACATTTAAAATATATGTAACGTTTTATATTTTTTTTCTATCTCTACAACTGATAAATACTAAAAGTTGTAATCAATTGTTATGTGTTGCACACCAATGATGTTTTCTCTTTATAAAACTGATTTATATAAAGAAGCTGTAAATCAATTTCTGTCTTAATTTATAAAATTTAAAACATCCTTCACCTTAACAGAAAAAATAAACTGAGTTAGTGATTTGGATGAAAATTATAAAAATTATGTGACAAAACTATTAAATTTTTTTCCTAAAAACTCCATGTATATTCTTTTTTATTATATATGTAACAAAAATAATTAAATAAAAGAATTTAAATAGGGTTTGAGTAAATTGCCAAAATCGTCAATGTGGTTTAATATTTGTCAATTTCATCCAAATATCCTCAACTTAACAGAAAAATAAACTAAGTTAGTGGTTTGGATGAAAATGGCAAAAAGTTACAAACATTAGGGGCAATTTGGTACAAAAATGTCATTTTGGACGAAAATGACAAACGTGCCCAAACTCCAGGGACGATTTTAGCAATTATCCTTTATATTAAAAAACAAAGCTAATGAATAGTAGTTGTCACATCATAATGAATAGTAAACTTTCCTTATTGGTTGTCATGAATAGTAAATATACATAACTTCAAGTCATCTTTTGTTGACTTTTTTCCCCTATGCCCTTTTTAAGTGTGTATATATATCCATTTTCTTCAAAGTTATGTAGATTATTCATCATGGTGGAGTGGTTTTGTGGTTGTATGTGTTTTAAAGAGACTCAAGTTCAAATCATGGGGTCTTTTTTTTCCATTTTGTTAGACCCTAAATCGTACATGACAAAAGTCGCAGCGGAAAACACGAACCATAAAATTTCTTTCTTTATAAATACCTCAACTTATTTAAACTTTAACTTTAACATAGCTCTTATTCATAAATCCGTCATCCTCTTATTTACTAATTAAGAACATAGCTTATGATTACTACATTTTACATTCAACGTCCCCGTACAATCTATCTTGTGACTCGATCTTCGATCTCTAATCCTTGTTATAATCGCCCGTTATCCACCCAACCTGCATACACCACATACATTCGAAACATTAGCACACGTTATATAAACAAGCTCATTCATGTACACTTCCCATTTCGTTCTTTAACAAACTTTAAGCATTTCATCTGCGTACCCATTCCCTGATGAGGCTTCAATAATGTACCTGCATACTTTTCATTCTCAAGAAGCACCAATTAATAACGTATTACACGTCACCTCTAAATCACGCGTACATACATCCTTACATGCATACATACGCGTCTACAAACGTACATGCCTTCCTATATATCTACATACATGCATACACTCATAAGTACCTTCGTACGTACCAAATACACATCTACATATACACATATATCACTTCGCTTCTATACACGTACACATACACATACATCATCATTCTTATTCATAAATACATATCTACATGCTTACATACATTACCACCTACTCATATACATACTTACATACTTCCATCCACATATATATATACATTCAGACCTACACACGTGTATATCTTCATACTTATTCGTATAGAACTCATGCTCATACATAACGACTAGATTGCATGCATACAATGATACCTACATACATACATACATACATGCATACATAACCACATACTTATATACATTCATAAAATGAATGTAGCTATACATATACATACTTTTACTCATACGTACATATACTTACGTAGTTACCTAATTACATTCATACATACATATTAGCTCATACAAAGTTAAAGAGCCTTTCGGGAGCGTTACGGGTAATCCGGGAATGCTTGACGCAAAAACAGAGAAAACAACAACACAAGCCGTCGGCGACGGGCTCTATACCCGTCGGCGACGGGCTCGGGAAAAGCCCGTCTCACCCATCAGCCCGTCGGCAGGAACCTAAGGCGTCGGACGAAGATCTGCTCATACGAACCCGTCGGCGACGGGCTCTCTACCCGTCGGCGACGCCCCCTCCAAAACCACTTTTTCTGCAGAATCGTTTCGTCGTCCGAACGCACTAAAACGCGCGTAACTTTTGAACCGTTTACCCGTTTAACCTCCCGTTTCTTCCTACATGCTTGTAAATTCACATTCTATCATACTAACTTGAAATCCCACTTCCGGATTAATGAAATTCTTATCTTACACCCTATCGGCTTATTATCATATTCTAATTATTTGACCCGTTATGGGTATTTGCGCATTAATTGGTTTAAGACATACCAGGACCATACTCTTCGCTTCCATGCTTGTCCAAAACATTATACTCGACAATTAACTTGTTCTTAAACTACATTGCAAGATCATTTGCCCAAAATACCCATCAAGGGCATTTTGGTCAACTTCTCTTTATCCTTAACAACAAGGAAATCCTTACCTAATTAACCCATCCTACTACTTAGCTTACATTCTTAATCACACATTTCTCCCTCGGATCAAAACTAAGATCCGTTTAATACTTCATTGACACCGTACAATTCATTCCTATTAACCTCAAATATCATATTAAATTAAGTTGCAAATAACTTTACATAACAACTAGAAAGTGATTACGGAATCACTTACCTTGTGCATCCGCGTTCGTAACATCTTCCTTGCCTCATCTTGACCCGTTAGCCTTCCGCGCTTGAGTCCATCTCCACATGATTCCTATACTTTCATGTCATCGAAATCACGCTATCATTAGCATACTCATTTGTACATGATAACAATCGTATTCATCCCATATTTCACACTTAACTTTCATTAATCATTTCTAACAAACATAACTCATATAATCATGTCCGTATACGTTTAACTCATGTAACTCATCACGTCATTACATTTAACACGGATTGCTATTACATGTACCATACGACTTCTCATCAATCTACATTTACGACCACGAGTCAACTCATGTTTCTTATACTTAGTTGACTTTCAAAAGTCAACTATTCACCATACATATCTATCGACTTATCAACATATTCCCGTAACATCATAATCGACTATACGGACGACACTATATACATTTCATCATTCACTTGATATACGTACTACCTTTTAAGCATAACGTACAACTAATTCATACACAATCTTCTAAATTCATACATAGTTCATCAAATGCTTCTACAATCCGACATGGGGTATTTAAATTAACATCAAACATGTTATCATCACATTTCATTCACTTCATCTACAACAATTCATCATTTCTTACCCCATTTCTTTAAACATTCACACACATGTATGATTCCAAACATTATTAACATAAGTGAATCATCAAATTACATTACATCATCAAAAACCCACTTCATAACTACTTGTTAATCACTTACAAGTGATCTAATCTTAAGTTCTTCATAACTCATCATACTTTTGATATATGTACTACCTTGTAAGCATAGTGTACAACTAGTTCATGCATATCATTCTAATCTCATACACAATTCATCAATGTCTTCCTCCTAATCAACATGATTCATACATGCATAACATCAAACATACTAGTATCACATTTCTTTCAATTCTTCTAACAAGAATACATCATACAACTCAAAATACATCAATATTAAGCAAGAACTTAGACATAGATGATTTACCCATGTTATCATCTTCACCATAACAAATGGGTTTCACCCTTAAACATCAAATTAACCTATTTCATGCATAATCCATGTTCCAAATGATGAATCTAACACATACTCATGCTCAATTTCATACAAATTCGTGATCTACAACATAACCCATTTCGTGCATCATCACCAATCTAGAATCTAAGACATACCTTACGATCCCCTTATGAAGGTGATCATTAATCTGTGTTTGGTTATGAATTTGAGCTTCGTTTAGCCTTCCAATTTGAGGGAATAGATGAAGTTAGGGTTCTTGGCTCCATGGGAGCTTCCTGCTCTTTCACGAACACACTATGTGTGTTTGTGTGTGTGTTTGTTAATTAAAACATAACTTTCCCCCTTATTCATCTTTGGTCCCTCAAGTTTGTTCCCTTGTTTGCTTTGCTAAACATTTATTACATCCCATCTTTTAATAGTTTTAACCATACATCTAAGTAGGTTAATTAGCCTCGTTGTTTATTTCTTGAGGTACCATATCATAGCATTTTAACGAATATGAATATTCGGGTTTTGGGGTGTTACAAGTCTACCCCCCTTAAATAAGGTTTCGTCCCCGAAACCTTTCTCATTTCCTCTACACACACACACATTTATGTTTGACTTAACACCCTCATCACATTCATAAGTAATCGTCCTAACTCATTTCATAATCATTCATGCAATTGGCTTCTTCTTCTTAACAAGGTTGTACTTTCCATGGCATACTTTCATATAACATTCTTATTTCCTTTGACCCGTTAATGACAGGTTAATATACATACTTATTCAAACTTATAATAATGCTTACCTTCATATGATCATTTTATAACAGATTAAATACCTTCATCTCATCCTTTAAGATTCAATTCTATAGACGCATTGCATAACATTTAACCCTCGTTTTGTTATCACAACAAAACTACCTTTTTATAGTCACACCTACGTGCTTACCTTCATAGTTAACATCGTTCTACATTTCCATAGTCTTTTATACCTTAAATCTGTTTCGCGGATTCGAACACATCCTTCATACCTTTCGTACCTCCTATGTTTGAATCCATCTAACGGGTTCAGACATTTCATTTATACTTTAACTTCTTTCATGTTTCGAATCCGTCTCGCGGATTCTAGCTTAGCATTTCATGTTTCGAATCCGTCTCGCGGGTTCTAGCATAGCATATCATATTTCGAATCCGTCTCGCGGATTCTAGCATAGCATATCATGTTTCGAATCCGTCTCGCGGATTCTAGCATAGCATATCATATTTCGAATCCGTCTCGCGGATTCTAGCATAGCATTTCATGTTTCGAATCCGTCTCGCGGATTCTAGCATAGCATTTCATGTTTCGAATCCGTCTCGCGGATTCTAGCATAGCATATCATCTTTCGAATCCGTCTCGCGGATTCTAGCATAGCATTTCATGTTTCGAATCCGTCTCGCGGATTCTAGCATAGCATTTCATGTTTTGAATCCGTCTCGCGGATTCTAGCATAGCATTTCATGTTTCGAATCCGTCTCGCGGATTCTAGCATAGCATATCATACTCTCATTCTTGAGAGTCTTACATTTCTCTTCACCCTCACGTCCACCTACTACTTAATTCTAACGGACATACCTGTATCAATTATCACGCTCCCACGAACGTCATATGCTTCACGTGTACTGGCCAGGTACACAATCCACATACTAGTTTCGTGTCTTCGTGTAATTGTCACCTTATGTCCGAAGAATTAGGTTTCGGCACGTGTATCATTTTTCAAAACATGTTTACTGCACCATTATGGTCCTTCATTTAGCATTTTTCTTCCCTTAATGCATTTTACCATTTCATATACCGACATATTAAATTTTCGTACCTGGGTTCAACTTTATCTTATTTCATGCCTTGGTGTCGGTACTTGACCGCACTCGCGGATCATCCTCTTCAAACGCTTATACTTACCTTGCATAGACAAAACCGTCAGTTTCTTTATGCGTATACATAAGTACATACTTACATTCTCTTTTACCTTTGGATCTTGACCGAGTCTTGGATTGTACGGGTTTCTTATCACAAGAGCACACAGGTTTGAGTTCAAGCACTTACCTTCTTACACTTGATTCTCTCAAACCTGGGCTCTGATACCAACTTGTTAGACCCTAAATCGTACATGACAAAAGTCGCAGCGGAAAACACGAACCATAAAATTTCTTTCTTTATAAATACCTCAACTTATTTAAACTTTAACTTTAACATAGCTCTTATTCATAAATCCGTCATCCTCTTATTTACTAATTAAGAACATAGCTTATGATTACTACATTTTACATTCAACGTCCCCGTACAATCTATCTTGTGACTCGATCTTCGATCTCTAATCCTTGTTATAATCGCCCGTTATCCACCCAACCTGCATACACCACATACATTCGAAACATTAGCACACGTTATATAAACAAGCTCATTCATGTACACTTCCCATTTCGTTCTTTAACAAACTTTAAGCATTTCATCTGCGTACCCATTCCCTGATGAGGCTTCAATAATGTACCTGCATACTTTTCATTCTCAAGAAGCACCAATTAATAACGTATTACACGTCACCTCTAAATCACGCGTACATACATCCTTACATGCATACATACGCGTCTACAAACGTACATGCCTTCCTATATATCTACATACATGCATACACTCATAAGTACCTTCGTACGTACCAAATACACATCTACATATACACATATATCACTTCGCTTCTATACACGTACACATACACATACATCATCATTCTTATTCATAAATACATATCTACATGCTTACATACATTACCACCTACTCATATACATACTTACATACTTCCATCCACATATATATATACATTCAGACCTACACACGTGTATATCTTCATACTTATTCGTATAGAACTCATGCTCATACATAACGACTAGATTGCATGCATACAATGATACCTACATACATACATACATACATGCATACATAACCACATACTTATATACATTCATAAAATGAATGTAGCTATACATATACATACTTTTACTCATACGTACATATACTTACGTAGTTACCTAATTACATTCATACATACATATTAGCTCATACAAAGTTAAAGAGCCTTTCGGGAGCGTTACGGGTAATCCGGGAATGCTTGACGCAAAAACAGAGAAAACAACAACACAAGCCGTCGGCGACGGGCTCTATACCCGTCGGCGACGGGCTCGGGAAAAGCCCGTCTCACCCATCAGCCCGTCGGCAGGAACCTAAGGCGTCGGACGAAGATCTGCTCATACGAACCCGTCGGCGACGGGCTCTCTACCCGTCGGCGACGCCCCCTCCAAAACCACTTTTTCTGCAGAATCGTTTCGTCGTCCGAACGCACTAAAACGCGCGTAACTTTTGAACCGTTTACCCGTTTAACCTCCCGTTTCTTCCTACATGCTTGTAAATTCACATTCTATCATACTAACTTGAAATCCCACTTCCGGATTAATGAAATTCTTATCTTACACCCTATCGGCTTATTATCATATTCTAATTATTTGACCCGTTATGGGTATTTGCGCATTAATTGGTTTAAGACATACCAGGACCATACTCTTCGCTTCCATGCTTGTCCAAAACATTATACTCGACAATTAACTTGTTCTTAAACTACATTGCAAGATCATTTGCCCAAAATACCCATCAAGGGCATTTTGGTCAACTTCTCTTTATCCTTAACAACAAGGAAATCCTTACCTAATTAACCCATCCTACTACTTAGCTTACATTCTTAATCACACATTTCTCCCTCGGATCAAAACTAAGATTCGTTTAATACTTCATTGACACCGTACAATTCATTCCTATTAACCTCAAATATCATATTAAATTAAGTTGCAAATAACTTTACATAACAACTAGAAAGTGATTACGGAATCACTTACCTTGTGCATCCGCGTTCGTAACATCTTCCTTGCCTCATCTTGACCCGTTAGCCTTCCGCGCTTGAGTCCATCTCCACATGATTCCTATACTTTCATGTCATCGAAATCACGCTATCATTAGCATACTCATTTGTACATGATAACAATCGTATTCATCCCATATTTCACACTTAACTTTCATTAATCATTTCTAACAAACATAACTCATATAATCATGTCCGTATACGTTTAACTCATGTAACTCATCACGTCATTACATTTAACACGGATTGCTATTACATGTACCATACGACTTCTCATCAACCTACATTTACGACCACGAGTCAACTCATGTTTCTTATACTTAGTTGACTTTCAAAAGTCAACTATTCACCATACATATCTATCGACTTATCAACATATTCCCGTAACATCATAATCGACTATACGGACGACACTATATACATTTCATCATTCACTTGATATACGTACTACCTTTTAAGCATAACGTACAACTAATTCATACACAATCTTCTAAATTCATACATAGTTCATCAAATGCTTCTACAATCCGACATGGGGTATTTAAATTAACATCAAACATGTTATCATCACATTTCATTCACTTCATCTACAACAATTCATCATTTCTTACCCCATTTCTTTAAACATTCACACACATGTATGATTCCAAACATTATTAACATAAGTGAATCATCAAATTACATTACATCATCAAAAACCCACTTCATAACTACTTGTTAATCACTTACAAGTGATCTAATCTTAAGTTCTTCATAACTCATCATACTTTTGATATATGTACTACCTTGTAAGCATAGTGTACAACTAGTTCATGCATATCATTCTAATCTCATACACAATTCATCAATTTCTTCCTCCTAATCAACATGATTCATACATGCATAACATCAAACATACTAGTATCACATTTCTTTCAATTCTTCTAACAAGAATACATCATACAACTCAAAATACATCAATATTAAGCAAGAACTTAGACATAGATGATTTACCCATGTCATCATCTTCACCATAACAAATGGGTTTCACCCTTAAACATCAAATTAACCTATTTCATGCATAATCCATGTTCCAAATGATGAATCTAACACATACTCATGCTCAATTTCATACAAATTCGTGATCTACAACATAACCCATTTCGTGCATCATCACCAATCTAGAATCTAAGACATACCTTACGATCCCCTTATGAAGGTGATCATTAATCCGTGTTTGGTTATGAATTTGAGCTTCGTTTAGCCTTCCAATTTGAGGGAATAGATGAAGTTAGGGTTCTTGGCTCCATGGGAGCTTCCTGCTCTTTCACGAACACACTATGTGTGTTTGTGTGTGTGTTTGTTAATTAAAACATAACTTTCCCCCTTATTCATCTTTGGTCCCTCAAGTTTGTTCCCTTGTTTGCTTTGCTAAACATTTATTACATCCCATCTTTTAATAGTTTTAACCATACATCTAAGTAGGTTAATTAGCCTCGTTGTTTATTTCTTGAGGTACCATATCATAGCATTTTAGCGAATATGAATATTCGGGTTTTGGGGTGTTACACATTTTATGCAACTTTCCTTATTGGTTGTCATGAATAGTAAATATACATAACTTCAAGTCATCTTTTGTTGACTTTTTTCTCCAATACCCATTTTAAGTGTGTATATATATCCATTTTCTTCAAAGTTAGGTAGATTATTCATCATGGTGGAGTGGTTTTGTGGTTGTATGTGTTTTAAAGAGACTCAAGTTCAAATCATGGGGTCTTCTCTTTTTTTTTTTTTTTCATTTTATGCTTACATAACTTCACGTCATCTTCCTTTTTCTCCTCTTTCACACGTTTTTCTAATTGTATTTATACAATTCTTATTCCTTATTTGTTGGGTTAGTGGATGCTTAGACATCGCAATAGTCGCCATCGCCAGGAGTTACTAACTCGCTTGCTACCAACGGCTCTGTTGTATGAAAACTCCACTTGTTAACTCTTAAAAATCAAAATGAATGAATAGTAAAATAACTAAGTGATTACCCTATATATTAAAAATCAAAATGAATGAATAGTAAAATCACTAAGTGATGAACAAATGGTATCGGGTATTACCAAATCAGGTGTATTTTCGGTACCTGTTCGGCACCGGTATTCACCGGGTTTTACCCTCAAATATCGGTTTATTTATTAAAAATCAAAATGAATGAATAGTAAAATCACTAAGTGATGAGCAAATGATATCGGGTATCGGTATCGATATCAAATTTACCAAATCAGGTGTATTTTCGGTAGCTGTTCGGCACCGGTATTCACCGGTTTTTACCCTCAAATTGTAACACCTCGTAAAATCACGTCCAATGAAGTCTTGACACGTGTAATGAACCCTAAAGCGTCAACTTTTGAATCTACGCCTTTCGGTGACCATCTAGGCAAACGAGAGCGTAGTAATATTTAAGTATATGCTTGGGAATGCCCATTATGGGCCATAGGAGGCTTGGATATCATTAAATGACATTCCGCGCTATAATGCGCAATTAAAGGACTAATTGCGTCAAACTGCAAAAGTAGGTCGAATCGTATGGTAACGGACCTTCCGGAATATGTCCATAAGTTAAACATACCCTATTTATCCTTTATATAACTTAGATATAGGCTTAGAGGTGTTTGGTGCGCAAAAAAATAAACTTTTATGTCATGCAGGGACTAAAAGTGTCAAAAAGTGCACAAGTTTGCACTTTTGCGCATATCTCGCATTCTGAATATCCCCGGACACCCAAAAATTTATGTAAGCACTAAAATATTTTATTTTAGTGTGTGGCATGATAAAATTCCACTCGGCGCGTAATTTGGACTGTTTTTAGCGTCCGTCCGTGTTTCGTCGTAATTCGACGCACAACGTGACCGTACCGCCAAACGAACCGACATCCGACATGTTTTTGAGTATGTTTTCATGTCCCCTATATTTAGGCATCATGTTAGAGCCTTGAAATGAGGTTAACAGGCCTTAGATGTGTTAGAAACACATTGTTATGCAAACAAGGACCAAAACTGCACTTTTGAAAGTTTGTTTGAGCTGTGCAGGCCGTAGGCTACGCCCCCTGCAGCGTAGCCTACGCCCAGGTCTGGGCAGATTCATATTTTCAGCATTTTTGTCATTTTTCAAGGGCTTTTAGGTAAAATTCTCAATACCATGAGCTGGTTTTCAACACCCATTGTATTTAGAAACCTTGGGCACACATGGAGGGCCAAGATTGAAGCACGGTTTACGAGAAACGATCCTAACGGTTCTCAAAAACCTATAAATACCCACTTGATTTTTGCTCTCATTCACACCTTGATCTCATTGTTCTAAGTTGGGGCCTTTGTGCTTCATACCTGAACATCCAAGATCAATTCCCTCCTTGCTTGGACCTTTTGTAAGTGTCCTTTCATGCTTAGTTTAAATTTTAGCGGTTATAACCGAAGGTCAAGCGTTTTCGATAAACGCTTTGACTTTTAAACGGTTGAGCCATTGTTCGCATCAAACATGGCTACGTGACCGTAATTAGGTAGGTGTTTAACCCTTAAAAGGGCACCTCCTAATTACCACGTTTACTTAGTTTAATTGTCGGGTCAAATAAAAGTCAAACGGGTTAGTTTTAAATAAAATACATGGCTGTTATATAAAAGTCATAAAATCAGTTTTCTCACTTTAATAACTTGGTAAATATTAGTTGAACATGCCTAAGCATGATTCAACCCGACAATTCTAAGTATAAGCTCGGTTCGGAACCGAAAGTCGCAAAAGTTGACTTTTGCTTTGACTTCCAGTTCTGACCATATTTAGCTTAGTTTAGATATGCCTTAAGATTCCATTAGTACCATATTATGGGTTAGTATAACCCTCTGAGGTTATACAACCTGGATCCTTAGTATCCTATTCATTGCAAGTTTCCGTTATATGCCTAACTATTGACCGTTATGCCCTTTTGACCATGAAATTATATTTTTGAAAATTTGAAAGAATAGAAACCTTTATTACTGGTATATAAACGTGTCCCTAAAATTTGACATCAGTTGGAGGTCTAGATTAGGAGTTATGTTCAATAGCGTAATTAAAAAGCTTTTTATTAATTAAACGGCGTAATTAGCGTATAACCTATTTAAACCCAATTTTTTATTCCAAACTTTTTACCCACTGATATAAAATAATATTTTGGGATTTTTGAAGATTTTTAATTATTTTTAGGCTGAGCATAACATAGGGTTTTAAGCTTGATTCGGTAATTGCCGGTTTTGCCCTTTTGGGCTATAAAATGAGTTTTACAAATCCTTTTGACCCCAAACCTTTTTCTACTAATCTAATATGATAAATAAAATATTTTGATCCTTCTGGAATAATAAAAATATCAGCTTTTCTTTGAAAACCCGGAAATGGTTCTAAATCGCCTTTTTAAGCGTTTTTAACGCATAGTATGTATCAAAACTATTTTAAACATATAAGGGTTGATGCCTACTGATATATTCAGTAAATTTTTATATTTTAACAGTAAGGAAAAGTTTTAAATTCAGGTTTCCAGTTTGGACCTTTTAAGCCTATGTGAAATTACCAAAATGCCCCTACGGTGCATAGTATGGTTATAAATGATAAGTTTCACATATATGTAATACCCTACTGATATAACTTAGTAAATTAAGTATTTTTACTAATCAAATCAGACTTGAACCTCGGATTTATATTTGATCTCTTTTATAACTATTTAAATGACTAAAATACCCTTTCGGGGCATAAATTGGTTTTAAATTCATTTTGGGCATGACGGAAGGTATCTTACTGATATCACATCATATTTAAGGAATATTAACTTAGGAAACCTGTATATGACTCTTATGGGTACCCGTTACGCACGTTTCGCGTTTGGATCGGTTTATGTATCTAGTTTGCATAAAGTAACCGAAACGGGTCAAACCTTATCATTTTCACCTCAAAATCCAGAATTTGTTTAGTTTACCCATATTATACAAGTCTCCAAACTTGTCGGGTCTAAATCTCATTCTAATCCGGTCTACGCCTAATCTTGCGTTTTGAACCGTAAACCTTTCCTTAAAACTAACCGGTCTAAGCAGAGGCTTAATTAAGACCCGTTAGGAATCTAATAGGTTATTAAAAACCTTCGTTCCAGATTAGGAGCCCCAGTAGAAGTACTTGTGCTTGCTGATTTGATATACGGCTGAGATTGAATTTATATTTAGCTCAGGTAAATACTCTTAGCTTATTTTCCCTATACGGGCTTGGGATACGGTATTATAATAATACCGCTTGGTCGGGTATTTAATGTTTAATCATATTGTGATTAAATTATTGAGGTAACCCGCTTTAATCTGTCTTGTTTGAAATAAAGGCCTTTAGGGGTTAATGACCATGTCCCGGATATCCTTGGCATCATTGTATTATAAAATGGCCACGTCTTACGCACGGGGTGTAGGCATACATCTGACAGTTGCATAAGGGAAACGGTATCTCACGCTCATATGGGCCTATACTTGTGGTGTGTCTGTTAATCTTGACCCGGTTTCTACATCGGGCCCTAAGTGTATAACGAACATGTAAATCTGTATACAAGATTATTTTTATATAATTGTCCCAAGTTATAAAAGAATTTTGTGCCTTGAGCATTCAAATCAATTTTCTAAACTATTTTCAAAAAGAGTCAGTTAAGTTGTATTTACCAGTGTAAACTGACGTATTTTCCAAAAAGGTTAAGTGGCAGGTACTGTACGTAATTGGCTAGGAGCTCAGGGCGTCAATAGGGAATCTTGCAAGTTCTAGATGCCTAAAGTCTGTTGAACAGTGTTTATCTTTCTGTTTTAAGATCCGCCTGTGGATCCTTTACATTCTCTTTGTAATACTTGGATATTACTTTATATCGGGTTGTAATATTTTATCTTTTGCTTCCGCTGTGCATTCATTATTTGTGTTGTTTGACTATGATGATATCAACTACGTCACGATACTCCCCACCGGGCCCACCGGTGACACGTGGTAATATCGGGGTGTGACAGGTTGGTATCAGAGCCAACACTGAGTGAATTAAACACTAGCCTTTTGTGTTTAATCTCAGTTACACATTTGCACATTCTTGAGTCTAGATAAAGAACTTAGGACTACTCCTGATTCGTTTTTGTCCTTTATTTGTTTCTTTTGTTATTTTTCTGATCAGCCCCTGCATGGGCGAGTCAGTATTGTTAAAAGTCCTATGTTAGGGCAACCATGTACCTGTTTAAATTTTAAATGGAATGGTTACATTTTAAAATAACGTTCCTATTATAGGATCTACCAATATTATAAATTGGCAAAATCCAAAAAGGACAAGACCTAGCCCATGTGTCATTTTAAGGACAGGGCCAAGATAACAGTTCCTCAAGTAGATACAGATCCTTATTAACATCCCCATTTAGGGTTGTTCTGCTCTTAATACTAAAAAGAATCTTAAAGTTAAAACCTAGCCTACCTGTCATTTCAGGCATGGCCAAGATGGTAAAACCTATTCAAAAGATTCAAATTCTTGTTAACATCTGAAAGCATGTTAACACTTTCGACAAACTGTGATCTGATAAAATCACATGAGTCATCTTTAAATTGGGATATTTCAATTTCCCTTATTTATATAACCATCCCTTAAGGATGAAGTGCCTATGGGCTATAATTAACGCCCTGTGGGGCAAAAGACAGTTGTAGTCTTTGACTCTCTGTCAAGAAAAAGGTAATGAAATATGTTCAAACCAAAATGCTTCGATTCTCCGAAATCATGGCTTATAAATTTAAAAACTGTCTTTATGACTAGGCCTTTTGCGCCACTTTAATATCCTTAATGTTTTATAACTAGGATAAACTATAATGAAAATACTAATTAAATATAACTAACAAATTAACCAATATGGTTTATATTACCATGGTTGATGAATCGTCAAAAATGATGATTCCATAATAACCTCTAAATAAATCATTGTCAGTATTTATGTAGCAATCAAGCTACATGGCTGGATCAGAGGAGGTCAACAGCCACCCGAGGGAGAACAATGACACTACCAGAGTTAACATAACTGGTGAGGAACTGCAGGAATTAATAGATAATGCTGTTACTCGAGCTCTTGACAGACAGTATAATGAGTCAAGTGGTACACACTCTAAGACTCTATCTGTGGCTCGTAGTAACCCCCCTTCTAAATCACATGATTCAAAGGAGGACGATGTTCATAACTCGTCAAATCAGAGGAGTGTTCCGCCTAGACAGGTTGTGCTTAATCAAGAACCACATGTTAAAACCTGTTCGTATAAATATTTTGTCTCCTGCAAGCCCAGAGACTTCACAGGAGAAAAAGGAGCCATCGACTGCATGACGTGGCTCGAGGAGATGGACACTGTTGTTGATATTAGCGGATGTGCAGAGCAAGACATTGTGAAGTTTGTTTCACAATCTTTTAAAGGAGAAGCTCTAGCTTGGTGGAGGTCGCTAATCCAGGCCACTGGGAAAATCCCGTTGTATAATCAAACATGGGATCAGTTTGTTGCTCTTCTCAAGGAAAATTACTGTCCTCAACATGAAGTTGAGAAAATTGAAACCGATTTCTTGGCATTGGTCATGAAGGACTTAGATTGCCAGGCATATCTTACAAATTTCAATACTATGTCTCGATTGGTTCCTTACTTGATCACACCAGAACCAAAGCGTATAGCTCGCTTTATTCGGGGCCTAGCCCCAGAAGTCAAGGCAAGCGTGAAAGCATCGGGACCTACTACATTCCGGTCAGCGGCAGATTTGTCACTATCTCTCACACTCGACGTAGTCAGAAACAAGGCTGCAAAAGCTTCGGAAGAAGGGAAGCGTAAAAAGAAGGATGAGGGTTCTCATCACTCCGATAAGAAGAAAAAGGGGAACTCTGATCATAGGAAGAGTTCCTAGTTTAATAAGGGTAACCAGCAGACGGGTGAAAAGACCAGGTGCAAAACATGTAGGAAATTCCACCTGGGGAAATGCAGATTTGAATCTCAGCCTCTTCCTTGTGGAATCTGCAAGTCCAAGGAGCATAAGACCTTGGATTGCAAAAAGTTGAAAGATGCGACCTGTTATGGTTGCAACGAGAAGGGGCACATAAAGACTAACTGCCCTAGGAATCAGAAGAAGTCTGAAGAGGCCAAGAAAGCAAACACATGAGTCTTCCAGATGGACACCAGGAGGCAATATAGAAAGATGACATCGTAAAAGGTACTTTTCCTTATCAATGATGCTTATATGGGGGTTATTTGATTCTGGCGCAGAAAAGTCTATTGAGGACAATAAATATTGTAAGCTGTTGTATCCGCCTATTAGGATCTTAGGCTTATAACGCGAGGTAGAATTGGCCGATAACATTTAGAGACTGCTTCAACAACCTTAGATGGATGTTTTATATCCATTAGGAAACGCTCTTATCCAATATCCTATTGTCAAGCTTTCAAGCTATCCAAAATCATCAATATGATCAAGACAGACGTGAAAACTGATCCCCTGTCAAACAGGTGATGGACTAGGTCCAAACCTTAATTGCCATTAATGGTCTTTTATGGCCTAGGCTAAGCATAATTGATATATATATACATATCTAAATGACGTTCATTGAGAATGTTCGTACTATATTAACCTGTATGGTTTAACGATACCATGGTTGGTATATATTAGGGCATCAGGATGATGAGTAGCGGTTGTTGGATTGCAACTAAATAATTGTTTTATTTGGTGTTAGGAATCAAATATCGAGTATGACAAACTCGGATAAGACCGCCGTTGATCGTGTTATGGATGATGCGACACATGCTAATGATACTACAATTGTAAACCTTAGAATTTCCAAGGATGTTCTTCAGACTATGATAGACGCAGCTGTTGGAAAAGCTGTGAAGAAGGCTGTGAAAAAGATCAAGGAGCCCAATGCTACTTGCTCCAAATCTCAACCAAGACCACCCTTCGTTACTCACGAGAAGGATCTCGTTCGTGCCTCTAATGTAAAGGGTGAACTGAAAAGGAAAAGGGGGGAAGATAACTCCCAGAGCTCTAAAAAGAAGAACAAACAAAAGTCCAACCAGAAACCTAAATGCAAGACCTGCAAGAAGCGCCATTGTGGGAAGTGCAGGTACGAACCAAAATCCCAATCGCAGCCTAGGGCTTGTGGGATCTGCAAATCTAGGGGGCATAAAACATTGGAATGCCAGAAGATAGAAGATGCGACTTGTTACAACTGTAACGAGAAAGGCCATATCAAATCAAATTGCCCAAAGTATGCTAAGAAGCTTGAAGGAGATAAGAAGATCAACGCTAAGGTCTCTCAGATGGATGCAAAAGAGGCCATACAAGATGACAATGTTATAACCGGTACGTCCTTATCCGTGATGTATATGCAAGGGTATTGTTTGATTCAGGTGCAGATAAGTCATTGTGGAATGAATTTTATAAGTTATTTAATCTGCCTGTTAGAACCCTAAGCATAATATATGAAGTTGAATAAAACGCTAGGAGTTCTGCTTTATTTCGGATACCAATCAATCCTTCATAGATGGTAAGTATAGCAAACTCTTAAAGACTCCCATGAGAACCCTAGATATTAAGTGTAAGGTAAAACTTACAGGAGAAAATCATAGGAACCATTTCTTCTGCTCCTGCCAAAAGTCTTCAGTCATGAAATTCTAGTGTACCCTCTCTTCTGATGAAGTGCATCATCATAAGTGATTGATATCACTTGATCTCTATCGATTGCGAATACCAGATGGTACGACAAAAGCGTCATATGAGGATTGGTGTATCTTAATATGTTCCATAGATTGCTTCCATGCCTGATCAGTATGGAGGTTTAATGCATGGAACCCTAAAGATATTCCAATGGTCATACGGTATTAAAGTCAGCTAATGGTATTCAAAGAAGATATCTAAAATGGAATTATCCAAGTAAACGTTCCTGAGTAAGAAATCCGTGGACTCGTAACACAAATGTATCACTTATCTGACGTAAACCATGGTAAATGAACTGGAGCCTGGGAATTGGAAAATCTCTGTAACCTCCTTGCGTTTTGACCATCTTCTCCAAGATTACCCTGTTTACCTCCTTAGAGGCAAGTAGAGTTAAGATTAACGTCCCGCTTAGGGATGCATTAATATAAAATTTACATGATAACTAGTATCATCATTGGGAGAATCAGAACCCTGATTAAGGGAGTTTTAGGATAGAGGTTCATATAGCCCAACTCAATATTCTAAGAGTTTGATATTGCTAATTAAGAAAGACGGTTCATTTTGCTTATGCATTGATTACCGCAACCCTATTTAGGCAACAATTAAGAATCGCCATTAGCTGCCCAGGATCGTCGACTTAATTCGACTAGCTGTAAGGATTTGCTATTCCTTAAGATTAGTTTTAAGTAATGGTTGGAATAACCATCTCACCTTAAAATAAGCCTTTCTATAATAGTTGATATATAAGTAGCAAGGCTGTTCCTTTGGAGACCTTGTATAAATGGAATGTTAAACATCTATTGTTAGAACAATAGATTGGTAAGTCCAATTATCAGGATCTGAAAGTTGCATTGGAACCAACAAATAAGATCATTCGAATTCATAATCATCTTAGAGTTGCCAGCAATCGGCAGAAAATCAAGGATTAATAAAAATCGCAACCCTCTTAAGTCCTTAATAAGGACTAGGGTTCAATTGAAAGTATCGCTCTAAGAAGAGTGTACTAAAAATTTTATACAACCGGCTAGTTAAGCTCTGACTATATATAGGATCATTTGAGGAAAATCGAATACATCAAAGGTCAATAGCTTTTAAACTAAAACCTAGTTATGGAACGTGGTGGAACTCGCAGTGTGACCCACACTAATGATTTAAGGATGTATGTCACCAATAAGTCGAGAAGCATTATCACATAATGATAGGCGTATCTATGATATGATAAGAAACCCGTATCGATTAAGGATCGTCAGGATCAGAATCTAAGGAAGAAAACATGAACCTATTATAAAGGTCATTTAGGATGCCTCTAGAGGCCCAAATAGGTTGTGGAAGTTAAGTCCGTTATGCGACAAAAAGTACTTCCATTACATTAGCAAATCTCAAGGTCGAGATTTCTTTTAAGGGGGTGAGGATGTAACACCTCGTAAAATCACGTCCAATGAAGTCTTGACACGTGTAATGAACCCTAATGAAGTCAAACATTGAAATTTAGGGACTAATTTTTTGAAAAATCGAAAAATTTGATTATGAAAGGACTGGAAGTGTTAGCATACCTAAAATAAGTTTCTAAATAACCTCTTACGATGTTTATATTCACAAATGTGCCACTTGATGGTTAAGTGTAGCCGTTTGCGTAATTAATTGAAGGTTTGCGTAATAAAGGGTTAAAAGCATCAACATGTCAATTCTAACCTCTGAGTGACTTTTTAACAAACCGATAGCTTCATAATATTTAATTATACTCTCGGGAATGCCAAATAATGGCCGTCTAAGGTTTTTATGCCTATAAGTAAAGTTACGCGCAACTTTGCAAGTTAGAGGGGCTAAAAGTGTCAATATGTTTAATTATACCTCTGAATGACCTTTTAGTGAATCTGAAGCATCGTGATGTTTAATAATACTTTCAAGAATGTCTAATATGGATTAGATGAGGCTTCAATGCTATTAAATGATGAAATGCGCAAGTTTGCGCAATAGAGGGACCTAAAGCGTCAACTTTTGAATCTACGCCTTTCGGTGACCATCTAGGCAAACGAGAGCGTAGTAATATTAAGTATATGCTTGGGAATGCCCATTATGGGCCATAGGAGGCTTGGATATCATTAAATGACATTCCGCGCTACAATGCGCAATTAAAGGACTAATTGCGTCAAACTGCAAAAGTAGGTCGAATCGTATGGTAACGGACCTTCCGGAATATGTCCATAAGTTAAACATACCCTATTTATCCTTTATATAACTTAGATATAGGCTTAGAGGTGTTTGGTGCGCAAAAAAATAAACTTTTATGTCATGCAGGGACTAAAAGTGTCAAAAAGTGCACAAGTTTGCACTTTTGCGCATATCTCGCATTCTGAATATCCCCGGACACCCAAAAATTTATGTAAGCACTAAAATATTTTATTTTAGTGTGTGGCATGATAAAATTCCACTCGGCGCGTAATTTGGACTGTTTTTAGCGTCCGTCCGTGTTTCGTCGTAATTCGACGCACAACGTGACCGTACGGCCAAACGAACCGACATCCGACATGTTTTTGAGTATGTTTTCATGTCCCCTATATTTAGGCATCATGTTAGAGCCTTGAAATGAGGTTAACAGGCCTTAGATGTGTTAGAAACACATTGTTATGCAAACAAGGACCAAAACTGCACTTTTGAAAGTTTGTTTGAGCTGTGCAGGCCGTAGGCTACGCCCCCTGCAGCGTAGCCTACGCCCAGGTCTGGGCAGATTCATATTTTCAGCATTTTTGTCATTTTTCAAGGGCTTTTAGGTAAAATTCTCAATACCATGAGCTGGTTTTCAACACCTATTGTATTTAGAAACCTTGGGCACACATGGGGGGCCAAGATTGAAGCACGGTTTACGAGAAAAGATCCTAACGGTTCTCAAAAACCTATAAATACCCACTTGATTTTTGCTCTCATTCACACCTTGATCTCATTGTTCTAAGTTGGGGCCTTTGTGCTTCATACCTGAACATCCAAGATCAATTCCCTCCTTGCTTGGACCTTTTGTAAGTGTCCTTTCATGCTTAGTTTAAATTTTAGCGGTTATAACCGAAGGTCAAGCGTTTTAGATAAACGCTTTGACTTTTAAACGGTTGAGCCATTGTTCGCATTAAACATGGCTACGTGACCGTAATTAGGTAGGTGTTTAACCCTTAAAAGGGCACCTCCTAATTACCACGTTTACTTAGTTTAATTCTCGGGTCAAATAAAAGTCAAACAGGTTAGTTTTAAATAAAATACATGGCTATTATATAAAAGTCATAAAATCAGTTTTCTCACTTTAATAACTTGGTAAATATTAGTTGAACATGCCTAAGCATGATTCAACCCGACAATTCTAAGTATAAGCTCGGTTCGGAACCGAAAGTCGCAAAAGTTGACTTTTGCTTTGACTTCCAGTTCTGACCCGATTTATCTTAGTTTAGATATGCCTTAGGATTCCATTAGGACCATATTATGGGTTAGTATAATCCTCTGAGGTTATACAACCTGGATCCTTAGTATCCTATTCATTGCAAGTTTCCGTTATATGCCTAACTATTGACCGTTATGCCCTTTTGACCATGAAATTATATTTTTGAAAATGTGAAAGAATAGAAACCTTTATTACTGATATATAAACGTGTCCCTAAAATTTGACATCAGTTGGAGGTCTAGATTAGGAGTTATGTTCAATAGCGTAATTAAAAAGCTTTTTATTAATTAAACGGCGTAATTAGCGTATAACCTATTTAAACCCAATTTTTTATACCAAACTTTTTACCCACTGATATAAAATAATATTTTGGGATTTTTGAAGATTTTTAATTATTTTTAGGCTGAGCATAACATAGGGTTTTAAGCTTGATTCGGTAATTGCCGGTTTTGCCCTTTTGGGCTATAAAATGTGTTTTACAAATCCTTTTGACCCCAAACCTTTTTCTACTAATCTAATATGATAAATAAAATATTTTGAGCCTTCTGGAATACTAAAAATATCAGCTTTTCTTTGAAAACCCGGAAATGGCTCTAAATCGCCTTTTTAAGCGTTTTTAACGCATAGTATGTATCAAAACTATTTTAAACATATAAGGGTTGATGCCTACTGATATATTCAGTAAATTTTTATATTTTAACAGTAAGGAAAAGTTTTAAACTCAGGTTTCCAGTTTGGACCTTTTAAGCCTATGTGAAATTACCAAAATGCCCCTACGGTGTATAATATGGTTATAAATGATAAATTTCACATATATGTAATACCCTACTGATATAACTTAGTAAATTAAGTATTTTTACAAATCAAATCAGACCTGAACCTCGGATTTATATTTGATCTCTTTTATAACCTTTTAAATGACTAAAATACCCCTTCGGGGCATAAATTGGTTTTAAATTCATTTTGGGCATGACGGAAGGTATCTTACTGATATCACATCATATTTAAGGCATATTAACTTAGGAAACCTGTATATGACTCTTATGGGTACCCGTTACGCACGTTTCGCGTTTGGATCGGTTTATGTATCTAGTTTGCATAAAGTAACCGAAACGGGTCAAACCTTATCATTTTCACCTCAAAATCCAGAATGTGTTTAGTTTACCCATATTATACAAGTCTCCAAACTTGTCGGGTCTAAATCACATTCTAATCCGGTCTACGCTTAATCTTACGTTTTGAACCGTAAACATTTCCTTAAAACTAACCGGTCTAAGCATAGGCTTAATTAAGACCCGTTAGGAATCTAATAGGTTATTAAAAACCTTCGTTCCAGATTAGGAGCCCCAGTAGAAGTACTTGTGCTTGCTGATTTGATATACGGCTGGGATTGAATTTATATTTAGCTCAGGTAAATACTCTTAGCTTATTTTCCCTATACGGGCCTGGGATACGGTATTATAATAATACCGCTTGGTCGGGTATTGAATGTTTAATCGTATTGTGATTAAATTATTGAGGTAACACGCTTTAATCTGTCTTGTTTGAAATAAAGGCCTTTAGGGGTTAATGACCATGTCCCGGATATCCTTGGCATCATTGTATTATAAAATGGCCACGTCTTACGCACGGGGTGTAGGCATACACCTGACAGTTGCATAAGGGAAACGGTATCTCACGCTCATGTGGGCCTATACTTGTGGTGTGTCTGTTAATCTTGACCCGGTTTCTACATCGGGCCCTAAGTGTATAACGAACATGTAAATCTGTATACAAGATTATTTTTATATAATTGTCCCAAGTTATAAAAGAATTTTGTGCTTTGAGCATTCAAATCAATTTTCTAAACTATTTTCAAAAAGAGTCAGTTAAGTTGTATTTACCAGTGTAAACTGACGTATTTTCCAAAAAGGTTAAGTGGCAGGTACTGTACGTAATTGGCTAGGAGCTCAGGGCGTCAATAGGGAATCTTGCAAGTTCTAGATGCCTAAAGTCTGTTGAACAGTGTTTATCTTTCTGTTTTAAGATCCGCATGTGGATCCTTTACATTCCGTTTGTAATACTTGGATATTACTTTATATCGGGTTGTAATATTTTATCTTTTGCTTCCGCTGTGCATTCATTATTTGTGTTGTTTGACTGTGATGATATCAACTACGTCACGATACTCCCCACCGGGCCCACCGGTGACACGTGGTAATATCGGGGTGTGACACAGATATCGGTGCCGTACCAGTACCGACCGGTACCGAACCGTACCGTACCGTACCAGGTATATTCGGTACCTGTACCCATTTTTGGGGATTTCGGTAACGGTATTTTAGGTACCGGTTGGTACCGAGCTCATCAAATCCTGTAGCAATGCAAGTAATTGCACCGTTTAGATTACTTTTCATACACACAGAAAGTAAACTGTATTTCGTTTGAATGAGGTTTTATATACACAACAACTTATTTTGCTTTCTTTTTTATCTTTTTCTGTAATGAATGAATTGTAGCATTTAAAATTAACTTTGATATTTAGATTATTGATGAGCAAATCGTATCAAATCCTCTAATCAAACTGGCATCGTATCGGTGCCAAATTTATTATACCAAATCATTTTCGGTACCAATTTGGTACCCACCTTTTGGCGTTTTCAGAATCGTTACTTTCGGTTCGACGCCTATCACCATACCTTTATTTATTGATTTTTACCTTCAAATACCATACCGTATTGTACCGAGTATTTTCGGTGCCGGTACCTAATTTCAAGATTCTCCGGATCGGTACTTTCGGTGTCGTTACCGGTACCAAGCTCATCCATATTTTAACGTGTTAGCACCGTAATAACTTAACTAAAAACAACCGAATTTCCAACGTGTAAGACGTGTGGGTCCTATTATTATATATTAGGTTATTTAAAATCGTTTTTTTAGGACGGAGTGACTATCCTTACAACGTCATTTTATTTATGTTTTGATATTCGGTATTTGCTTGCCGTTGCCGACACGCGTTTTGCAGTCATTGGGTCCCCGCCGCAACGCGCGGGCGGAAAATCATCTAGTTTATTTAATTGTTCATGTAAGACTAGTATTTATTTATATATTTTGTACAAAAAGAGTGAAATAAAACTAGAATATATTTGTTCTAACCGTGAGAATCTTTATGAAACTCACGACACCCCACAAATACTATGGTAACTCGTGGATAAGATATTAAAATATATAACATACAATTTGAGCATGCAAGGTGAACTTAAGAAGGTTAAAGACAAGAATTCATGAAATGTAGATTTTAATGTAAGAAAATTTTCCAATACTAATAAATAAAAAAAGTTAAATGAGGTTTTTTAACCACAACAGTTTAAGATGCTCTAATTTACAACAGTTTAAGATGCTCTAATTTACAATGCTTCTCATATTTAATTTGAAAAAAATACAAATTCCTCACTTTTATTAAATAAGATAGTAACCTTGGAATTCTCAACAATTTCTTTATGATGATATCACAACCACCATGATATTTGATGTTATAAAATTTTTGTACGAAGATATGGATAAGACACGTGAAGTTTTGTTGTGTGGACTAAAAATTTGCGTCTTATATTATTTCCATCATTTTTGTTATTTTATCTCATATGTTTTACCCATCATTTTTATTATTTTTCATATGTTTTACCCATCACTTTTATTATTTTTCTTGTTATTTTATCTCATATGTTTTGCAGATAAGTACTTAGAGCATTCACATTGGCTCTTCTAAAAATATGAGAGTAGGTTACTTATATTTATAAGTTGTTAAAGCATTCACAATGAGTTCTTTATATGTATTCATATATTTACGCTAAAAACAACTACTTTTTCTCTTTTCTTTTCAATTAAATAATATTTTTTATACATTTATCATTATTTTTTCCCTCTCTCCACTCACAACCATTTCTAAAATTATTAAAAAATTTATAAGGTTTTCTCTCTTCATATTTTTTTCTCATCTATTTACAGATGAAGAGTAACATTCTCAAATATTTTCTCTCTCCACCACTTAAAAACACTAACAGCCGTTCTTTATAATATACCTAAACTTCTTCACATATTTTTAAGGTCTTCAATGTGAATGTTGTGGTTGTGAGTGGAGGAGAGAGAGAGAGAGAGAGAGAAAATATATAGGAATTTTACTGTTGATCTGTAAATATATGAGAAACACTATTCACTCCTTATAATTTTTTTTAGTATTTTTTTAGAAGTGGTTGTGAATGGAAGAGAGAGAAATGTAATTATAAGTGTATTAAAATAGTATTTAATTGAAAATGAAAGAGGAAAAATAGTTGTTTTTAATGTAATCATAGGGAATGCGCATTTGATACCGTACCGGTTATCTTTGGTATCGGTACCGGTACCGTACCGGTTATATTCGATATCAGTATTGATACTCATTTTCCGTATTTTTCAATACTGATATTTTCGTTACCAGTCTGATACCATACTCATCTCTAATACAATATTGTGAGTAAAATTATTGTTATACACTATAGAACCACAATGCATGGAAGACAAAGATAGCACACAAGTAACAAGACAACAAACATAATTTCAATGTGTTTTAATATTTTTTTTGTTTCATATTTATTTCTTTTCTATATGGCTAGATACCCGATATGTCAATGACTACATCAAAATAGTAGATGATTCTCGTGGTATTTTAAATTCTATTCTAGAAGAGTTAGGTACTTTTAGTTCATATCCTTTTTATTGCAACTAAAATGCCACAGGAACATTAATTAGAACTAGTCATTGGTCCCTCGGTGAGTGAGCGTAAAACCATGTTACCAACGTTCCATGGAGAGTGTAAAATCATGCTAAGTAGCAACCGAACGGTGTCCAAACCGAGAAAAACGTAAAATAAAAACACGAATTTCGAACACCAAGAAGTTCAGATGACGTAAAATGTATACGGAGTTGAATTTATACCGACACGTATTAGAAAGTCGATTGGGTAAAAAAAAACTTAAGGGGCCAAGTGTGACCAACAAACACCGTACTAAATAGCAACCAAATGACCAAATTAAAAAAGCGTAAAACAAAACTAACAAAAAAAACTCATATAACTTTTTTGGCAAAATAATAAAAAATCAAAAATAAAAAACCTTAAAGTTTAACACATAAAAGACAAAATCAAAAGTCGGTATTTATCCTAACGTTATGAACTAGTATTTAAACTCCACTGTGCGTTGCGGTGGCAGTGCTGAAAGTTATTGTAACTCGAATTCATACCGTTAGATAATAGACTAAACTCGTTTCCAAACAAAATTTACGTCAAAACGTAGACTAACTGAAATTACACATAAAAATAGGCACATAAACTTATAATATTGGACCTAACTTATTACCGAGAAAAAAATACGATGAAACATAAACCAACTTTGATTTATAGGAATCATACTTGTAAGAAAATATTAAACAAGATTGTGTATTTGATATTTTTTTTTAAGTTACAAACATACGTTATTAAAAAAAAACAAATCTAAATGATAAATGAAATTATATTAACAAGAAAAAACCCTCAGCTTCATCAAGTGTGGCTAGCTCCACAGAAGTGACTCATATGTGTGAACTAGGGACCGTGATAACTAGCGATGTCAATGAGACAGATTTAGGTAATCACAAACCCAAACTCGTTTAGATAAGCTTGTCCCAAACCCGTCCCAAAATTCGTAGGGTTTCTAGCGGATAAATACCCATCGGGTATCGGGTATACACGTGGGTTTCGGGTAAACCCGATAATTTAAAAAAATTACGCGTTGGATATACCTGACCCAAAACCCATCGGGTAACTACTAATCACTAATCAGTTACATTTAGTATCACTATAAAAATATATCACATAACTACATTTAGTATTATCACTACAAAAATACCTATATGCAGTGACGAATCCAGGATTTATCATTAGGAAATGCAAAAAAATGGATTGTGTAAATGGATCATGTTAGACCAATCAAAACAGGTCAGGAAAAGTAAAAATTGCACTAGATCTTATCAAACTTTATGTTTCATATACACGACTTTATGTAATAATATATAACCAATCAAATCACACATAATATTAAGTGCACATAATATAAGTTTAAAATTCCAAATGCTCCTACCACATGAGTTTTGATCAGAAAATGCAACTAGGCTCACTCACAGCACAATTTTTTATTCACTAAAAGTAGGAAATAATAGTTACTAAACAATAAACACTACCATGTAGAGTTTGAACATATGCCAAACAGAAAGAGCGCAATAATTAACACATCAGCGTAAAAAAAAAAATGTGTCAATCTTTTAGTGTTTATATAACATATTATTTAGCTTTAAAAACTGAAAAGACAGCACATATAATTTTAAAGATACTATTTTGCCCAGTTTATCCTTTATCTACATTTTTGTATACTTTAGGGTATATGGAGTGGTTAGACACTTGAAAGTGGTAAACTTCAAAATCAACCAATGAGAGTGTGCCATGTCAAAGTGGTAAACTATGCTCAAAAGTGTTGGCAATGGTTAGACACTTCATGAATTGGTAAACTATTTAAAAAAAAAAGAAAAATGCGTGATTGGTTGAGATGACATGGACCCCACCACACACACCCCCTCTCTCTCTCTCCTTCCCTCCCTTCACCACTTCGGCAACCCATACCCGAATTGGCAAACTTTGAGTGATAAACTTATGTTGGCGGTGGTGTTCCCAATTGGTAAACTAAGTTTACCCCATGAAACCGCACCCCACTCCGTATACCCTTACACCAAATGCAATATTGTTTAGGGTTATTGGACTTTAATAATCTTAAGTTTCATTTGTTAGCCGATAATATCCTTTATCTACATTTATGTATACGTTACACCTCCTAATGATCAAGTAAATTTGTCCCTGCCTGTATGTATAAAAAATGGATGTATTACATATACACATATTTAAAAATATAAAAGAAATTATATCGGGTATACAATCGGGTGAACATGTAAGCTTTATCGGGTAATCGGGTCAGGTAAGTGGGTATATCAGCAAATCCCAAACCCGTGAAAAAAATAAAAACTTGTCTCAAACCCGATTAACCAACCCTAAACCCGTCTCAAACCCGATTAACCAACCCCAAACCCGTCCAAATATGTCTTCAAGTTCAATTGTCATCCCTAGCGCTTACCATAAGCGCGGTCTTCACTGTGTTGCCTTGCTGCCACATCAAATCCCGCGTGAGGACATTGTAACCGTCAACCGTGACACATAGCCTTAGACTAGAGGGTATGGAGAGCCTCATCCCCAAGGGGATGGGCCGTCACGTCAGCGCCACGTAGGCTCGGCTTGGAGGGGATGGACCTAGGGGTGGGGGATGAACCCCTTTGTATATATACGTATGTATGTATAGATGTGTGTGTTAGGAGAGAGGAGAGAGGGGCGTCGAGTTCGGCTGGTGGGAGCCGAAGTTGCCGGGCTTGGGGCGGCGACGAACATGGGGGGTAGGGAGTTTGGGGCGGCGGCGGGAGGACGGGCCTAGGACGAGCCTCCATACCGCTTAGTCTTATCACAAGCAAGTCTCACTATGTATATTATTTATTTATTGGAAGTGAGCAACGACTATATATATATATATATATATATATATATATTTTTTTTTTTTTTTTTAACGGCGTACGGTTAGGATATCGCTAACCGGGTTAGTAGTTAGTATGTTAGTATCACCAAATTAGTATTAAAATTCCACTTGTGTGGACTTGAACTCAAAACCTTCAAGAGAAGCAAAGCTTCCCATCTCCCTGTTAACCACTACGCCAATAAATCATTGGTGGTCAACGACTATATTAAATTTAGTAGCGCTGGAATTGAAGGGATTATCCGGGAGTTAAAGTCGATTGGTTTTTTCTGGTACAATTCTAGATCTAAAGGTAGAGATGTTAGTTGGTTAGAATGGTGTAAGTTCGTAAATATGTAATTGTGTTCTTTTTTCTTTTTTGTTTTGTTTGCCGCCTCTTCTTGAGGTTGGTGTCGTTTCGTTAATGAAGTTCTCCTTTCAAAAAAAAATCTTGTTGTGTATACTTCGCATTTCTAGTTTGGTGTTGGGTGTGTGGGGTTGTGTTTGGTTTCCACGTGTCGTTCTTTGGTAAACTAATTATGGTGTTTATATTTGGTCAAAGTGTTTTTTTTATACCCCAAATATTTGTGTACACTCGTTGCTAACTTTTAGTAAATTCACTAAGTTTTGCTACCACCTTGGCCAGCTTTGTTCGCAACCAATTCGAACAACATTCTCACCAACATTCAAACATCATCCTCTTTTGCTCTTGGCGTGTCGCAACCGCTATCTAGTTTCAAATCTAGCAATAAATTCATCTGATAACAACTCTGATCTAAAATACGACCGAGTCTTGTTGAGTCGGATTGTTATGAAAATCTATCGTATTGTTTTGATTTTAAAACCTTTAACCCATTATATTTTCAAAATACAATATTGCTATATAAGTGGCTGAATATAATTTCGTAAAATGGAAGGTAATGAAAACAATGTACTATATATATATATATATATATATATATAGGGGATCGCTAGAATGAGAACCACCACGAGTTATGAGAACCACGAGAACCGCGCCCCGCGGGTGGCCGTCGGCGACGAAATTTTTTTTACACCTAGATCCGTATATTTTAGCGGGGGGTTTAAATTTTCGGTTCAAACGGCGCGCCCGAGGGGGTAGTTTTTTACGCCCAAAGTTTGGGTTTTTTTAATTTTTTTAATTTTTCTTTTTTTTTTTACCAAACTTTGGGCGTAAAAAACTACCCCTTCGGGCGCGCCGTTTGAAGCGAAAATTTAAACCCCCCGCTAAAATATACGGATCTAGGTGTAAAAAAATTTTTGTCGCCGACGGCCACCCGCGGGGCGCGGTTCTCGTGGTTCTCATAACTCGTGGTGGTTCTCATTCTAGCGGCTCCCTATATATATATATATATATATATATATATATATATAGGGGATGGCTAAAATGAGAACCACCTCCAGTTGTAAGAACTATGAGAACCACTTTTTGACCATTAGATCAAGTTGATGGATGGATGAGATTAAAAGTATTAAAAAATAATATTAAGTATTTTTTGTCTTATTATGTTTTTAATATTATAATCTAAAAGGGTATTTAGGTAAAAACACTCTATTTTGTCTTTTTTACTTTATTGTTTTTTTATTACTTTATTGTATTATTATATTACTTTTTATTTTTTAAACATAATTTTTTTATTAAAACATTTTTAAATTCTGATTTTTTTTAAAGATTTTTTATACTTTTTACAATTTCAGTTTTACGTTAAATTTTTTACGTTTTACGTATTTTTGACGCGCCGTTTTTACGCCGGGTTTTTTCAAGCGTCGTTTTTTTAACACGCCGTTTTTTTAACGCGCCGTTTTTTAACGCCGTTTTTTACGCGTCGTTTTTTACACGCCGTTTTTTAACGCCGTTTTTTACGGGCCGTTTTTTAATGCCGTTTTTTACGGGCCGTTTTTTTACGTTTTACGCGCCGGTTTTTTACGTTAACGTTTTTTTACGTTTTACGCGCTGGTTTTTTACGTTTTACGCGCCGGTTTTTTACGTTAAAGTTTTTTTACGTTTTACGCGCCGGTTTTTTACGTTTTACGCGCCGGTTTTTTACGTTTTACGTTTTTACGTTTTACGGGCCGGTTTTTTTACGTTTTACCTAAAACTTTTTACGTTTTACTAAAAAAAATTACCTATTTACGTTTTACGAAAAACCTTTTACGTAAAACCTTTTACGTTTTACGCGCCGGTTTTTTACGTTTTACGCGCCGGTTTTTTAGGTTAACGTTTTTTTACGTTTTACGCGCCGGTTTTTTTACGTTAACGTTATTTACATTTTACGCGCCGGTTTTTTAAGTTTTACGCCCCGGTTTTTTACGTTAACTTTTTTTTACGTTTTACGCGCCGGTTTTTTACGTTAACGTTATTTACGTTTTACGCGCCGGTTTTTTACGTTTTTCGCGCCGGTTTTTTACGTTTTACGCGCCGGTTTTTTACGTTAACGTTATTTACATTTTTATTTTACGTTTTACCTAAAACTTTTTACGATTTACGTTTTACGTTAAAAAAGTTTACGGTTTACGTTAAAAAGTTTACGGTTTACGTTAAAAAGTTTACGTTTTAATTTTTTTTTTTTTATTTTACGTTAAAAAGTTTTACGTTTTACGTTAAAAAGTTTACGTTTTAAGTTAAAAAGTTTACGGTTTAACATTTTTTTATACAAAAACTTTTTTACGCAAACACGGACACACCCAGAAAACGCAAACTCGGTAGGTGTCTCAGATAGATAGATTATTATCGTCATCGACTAGGGAAAAAAAATATAAAAAGCCAACAACATCAAAACAAAGCGTATCTCGAAAAAAAACGGGGTTTGGCTACCTCGAGTTGTAAGAACCCGCGAGAACAACACCCGCCGGGGGCCGTTGACCGCGATTTTTTTTTTACAACTAGATGTGTATATTTTAACACCCTACGCAAAGTTTGGGTTTAAACGGCGCGCCCGAGGGGGTAGTTTTTTACGCCCAAAGTTTGGTTAAAAAAAAGAAAAATTAAAAAACCCAAACTTTGGGCGTAAAAAACAACCCCCTCGGGCGCGCCGTTTAAACCCAAACTTTGCGTAGGGTGTTAAAATATACACATCTAGTTGTAAAAAAAAAATCGTGGTCAACGGCCCCCGACGGGGTGTGGTTCTCGCGGGTTCTTACAACTTTAAATAGAAAAGAGAGGAGAGAGAAGAGAGCATTAAATAGAGGAGAGAGGAGAGAGGAGAGAGAAGAGAGCATTAAATAGAGGAGAGAGGTGAGAGGATAGATTTGACATTTGGGGTAAAATGACCAACATACCCTTTATGTTGGCATAACCTGATTGGTTGAGATGGTTCTCATGGTTCTTACAACTGGGAGTGGTTCTTATTTTAACTCAATCCTATATATATATATATATATATATATTTATAAAATAAGTGGTTAAACCAATAGAAAAAAAACATATTTTAAGTTAATTCTCAAGGTATTTTATTTCCTGGTATCATTTAAACAACTTATTTTAATTCAGTATATGATAAGAACTAAAGTACATTGTTAGTTTATGTATAAGAAGATAAAACATGTTATACAAAAATTTATTGTATGCATAACGACGTTTATTCGTTTAATACATAACTAAAAGGTTGCGGATACCATATAAACACTTTCGTTCAAAAACTACATGGTCAAAAATGAGAAGTATCAAAAGTTATGTTGCAATTGTGTAATTGATGTAACATTGCGATTTAACTATATAACTATCTATTTAGGGTAGTATACACCAAACTCATTATATGCAAAAATAAGTTCGTTACAATAGTTTTTGATTTGTAAATTGTGTCCAAAAATGGAAGGTTTGCATGCTGTTTTGTTTTAAATGTATCAAACTAGTTTTGTTAAATACTCTTTAAGTATAATTTTGCTTAAAGCTCTAAATGTTTATGTATATTGACCCTTAAATTTTTTTTATTATATCTTTGTGGTAGTAATTATTGTTTTTCATTTTATCACTGAATTGAATTGATTCTTTAACTGATTTATTATTATAGTTATTATTTTATTTATGAATTGAATTGATTCTTTAGCTGAGTTATTGTAGTTTTTTTTTAAACGATAACTTTTACTAAAAACAGACGCAAACCCAAACCGGACAGCCAACCTGAAGTTATTATAGCTGTTATGTATATTGATAAACTATTTGTTTATGAACAAACTATTGTATACGAATCAATTTCAAGGAATTATAGAAAACAAAAAACAAAACCTAAGATTTTCTCTAAAATTTTAGTAAGTGGCTAATTATGTGTACCTTTCTTTTCACAACTAGTTTCCTTCTTTTTTTTTTAAGAAAACTTCATTAAAACAAAACCCTTCTGACCCAACTAGTTAACATCTGAGAGTGTTTTGAGACTGTGTAAAAGGTTGTGGAGTTTTGATGGGATCCGATGTTGACGTGAATCCAAAATGTCCCACGCCTAGTAAATTAGCAATTTGGTATAAGCTATTTAACCTATAGCCTATCATCTTTAGGTTGATGTAGGTTATTGTAAAGTGTTACAAAATGACATATTGTAACAACTTTATCATGACCTCAACTCCTCAAGGCTGTTTCAATATATGTCATCCGATCAGGTAAGTCTAGGGGTGTAAACCAGCAAAGCCCGAACTCGATTCGAGTTTTGTTTTTAAAACTCAAGCTCGGCTCATGGGTGGGTATTAAGCTTGAACTCGGCTCAGGCTCAGCTCGTTTGTTATTTCTTATTTACTTTATATTTAAAAAGCTCGGCTCATAGGTATTAAGCTTGAACTCGGCTCAGGCTCAGCTCATTTGTTATTTTTTATTTAACTTATATTTAAAGAGAATTATATTTATTTATAAATTCTATATATAACATAGTGTGTGTATACCTTTCTCTCTCTCTCTCTATATATATATATACATATAATATTGTTTGGCTATTTTTATCATAAATTACTATTATATAAATATATATCTAATATATTTATAATAATTATATAAATAACAGACTTGTTTATGCTCGCAAGCCGGCTCGAGCTCGATAAGTGAAGCTCAGGCTCGTTTTGCTAAACAACCTGATTTTTTTGGCTCGAGCTCCCTTAAGCTCAACTTGTCTCAAACTTTTTTCGAGCCGATCACCCCTACTTGTAAGGTCTTTTATGTCATTTGCCTAAAGCTATTCAAAAATCTCATGACCAGCAGCTCACTCGAATCTCGACCTGTTTATAAACGAGTCAAACTCGAGCCAACTTAACCTCGCTTGAATAAGAATTACAAAAAACCAAAAAAATAAACCATATACAATATACAATCATGTATACGCATTAAAAAGTTCGTTGGGGTAGTTGCACCTCATCCCCACCCCACCCCTTTAAATTCCAATTTCCCCCCCTTATTCCAACTCACATCTTAAATCCATTTTTTTCTCAACTGTATGTTCTTCAACCACCTCTCAAATCCCTCAACATTTTCTTCAATTTCCCCTAAATTCACACTGTGAAATTCTCATGGCAACTTCACAACAACCCGAACCAACACCGGCCGCGGTTACCGCCACATCTCTCCCCAATTTCCTCCTCTCAGTAAAACTAAAATATGTCAAATTAGGCTACCATTACTTGATCTCACACGGTATGTACCTGTTGTTAACCCCTATCATCGTAGCGGTCTCGATCCATATATCAACGCTCACTACGCGCGATATGGTTTATCTATGGGACCAACTCCGGTTCAATTTAGTCACCGTCGCACTTTGCTCCGCGTTATTAGTGTTTCTAGCTACGCTTTATTTCATGAGTAGACCGCGGAAGGTGTACCTTGTGGATTTCTCCGCTTACAAGCCCGAAGATGCGCGTTTGGTGACGCGAGAGATATTCATGGACCGGTCCACTAGAGCTGGAACGTTTACCCAAGAGAATTTAGCGTTCCAGAAAAAGATTCTGGAACGGTCTGGATTGGGTCAGAAAACGTACCTTCCTGAAGCGGTGGTACAGGTATTATAGAGAATATATTAGTTAAAGTTACTGTTGTAATAATAGTTAGTGTAAGTAATATTTACCATAATTTAAAAAAGGGTTATTGAATTTTATCACCTCTAACTATTGGCTTTTGGCCGCTGCCACCCTCAACTATCATTTTGATGTCCGCCACCCCCAACTTAATACTTAGTGTGTTATGTCACCACATCGTTAACTGATCACTAACTTTTGATCATGTTACTATACTTTTGGGGGTGTCCTTAGATCCATAAAACCTTCCTAAGATCCCTATAACATCCCCAAAAGTATAGAAAAAAGATCAAAAGTTAGTGATCGGTTGACAATGTGGTGACAGAACACACCAAGTGTTAAGTTGAGGATGACGGACGTCAAAGTGATAGTTGGGGGTGACATCGGTTAATAGTCAATAGTTGAGGGTGATAAAATCCAATAACCCTTTAAAAATACAATTTGATTAATAATAAGAGTGTTACATGTATTAGAGAGAATATATTAGTTAAAATTACTATTGTAAAACAGTTACTGTAAATAATATTTACCATAATTAAAAAATATGATTTGATTAATATATGAGTGTTACAGGTATTAGAGAAAATATATTAGTTAAAGTTACTTTAATAACAGTTACCGTAAATAATATTTATCATTTTATCATAATTAAAATATATGATTCGATTAATAATAATCGAGCCGGGGTCTCACTGGAAGCAGCCTATCTATTCCTACGGGGTAGATGTAAGACTGTATACATCGTACCCTACCTTAACTTTGCTATTGGTGGGATTTACTGAGTATAATGATGATGATGATTTGATTAATAATAACAGGTGCCTCCGAATCCTTGTATGGCGGAAGCGAGAAAGGAGGCGGAGATGGTGATGTACGGAGCCATCGATGACTTGTTGGCGAAAACTGGATTAAAAGCGAAAGATATCGGGATTTTGATAGTGAATTGCAGCTTGTTTTGTCCTACACCATCATTAAGTTCCATGATTGTGAACCATTACAAGCTTAGAGGGAATATTATGAGTTATAATCTTGGTGGAATGGGTTGTAGTGCTGGATTGATAGCTATTGATCTAGCAAAGCAGCTTCTGCAGGTAATTTCTTTGGTTTTTTTTTTTTCTGTTTTTCGCCCCAAAATTCAAGTAAATTGAGGATACAGGTGTAAACCAGCTAAGCCGCTCGTTAGCTACTTGATATTGGTTTGTTAAGAGCTCGAATCTAAAAAAAGTTTATTTAAGAGCGAGTCTAAGTGACCCTAAACAAAAAAATATATGTATAAATTATGATAAAAAAAAACTAAATGATATATATATATAGGGCTCGGTTCAAATGAGAATCATCACGAGTTGTGAGAACCGTGAGAACTCCTTCTTCCCGCGCGAGTTGGGCCAAATTTTTTTGGACAAACGTAGATGAAAATATTATAAACACATCTGTAAAAAAAAGTAAAAAAAATTGTCGAGTCGGTAATTTTGACCGATGCAAGTTTTTTTTACGCGCTGATGTAAATTTTGTACGGAGATAAATATTTTTTTTACGCCTCATGTAAATGTGTGTATGCGACAATTTTTTTTAAATTGCTGAAACAAGTGATTTTTTTATGACTTCTGAGAAAAAAAAATTCAGAAAAACCTTTTGGATGGCCTAGTTCTCACGGTTATCACAACTTAAGGTGATTCTCATTTTAACCCATCCCTATATATATATTATGTTATATATAACACCTTGACTAATAAATATATATATAATAAATAGTTATAAACGTGTATAAATTAATTAATAAAAAATAAACGAGCCGAATTTGAGGCAGACTCGAGATTGAAAAATAACTCACAAGTCAAACTCAAGCTTTAGAGCTAGATCTCGAAACGAGCTGAGCTCAACTTGGCTAAACTCGTTTACACTCCTGATTCAAGGATTTAATCGTATTAACTGGTGATTTGATACGCGTGTATTAATTACTTTTGTTTGTTTCGGTTAAACTAGGTGAACCCGAATTCATACGCACTGGTTGTTAGCATGGAAAACATAACATTAAACTGGTACTTCGGAAACAACCGATCAATGCTTGTGTCTAACTGTCTCTTTCGGATGGGAGGAGCTGCGGTTTTGTTGTCGAACCGGTCTTCTGATCGTCGTCGTTCGAAATATCAACTCATTCACACGGTCCGTACACATAAAGGTGCGGACGACCGATGTTACAACTGTGTGTTCCAAGAAGAAGACGAAAACAAGAAAATCGGCGTGTCGCTTTCAAAAGACCTCATGGCGGTTGCGGGTGAAGCTCTAAAAACAAACATCACCACACTCGGGCCGTTAGTACTTCCTATGTCGGAACAATTATTGTTTTTCGCAACATTAGTTGCGCGCAAAGTGTTCCAGATGAAAATCAAACCCTACATCCCGGATTTCAAACTCGCATTCGAGCATTTTTGCATTCACGCGGGAGGAAGAGCAGTTCTCGATGAGCTAGAAAAGAATCTTGACTTATCTGACTGGCATATGGAGCCATCGAGAATGACGTTAAATCGATTTGGGAACACTTCAAGTAGCTCGTTGTGGTACGAACTGGCTTATTCGGAGGCCAAAGGTAGGATCCGCAAGGGTGATAGGGCATGGCAAATAGCTTTTGGGTCGGGTTTTAAATGTAATAGTGCGGTCTGGAAGGCGTTGAGAACGATTAATCCGGCTAAGGAGAAGAACCCGTGGACGGATGAGATCGATGATTTCCCGGTTCATGTTCCTAAGATTGAGAAGATCAGTTCATAATTTTACCAAGTTGTTCAGAATTTTGTGGATTTTGGTATGTAAAATATAGATATTGTTGTGTTGTTATCATGGTTGCAGAAATCGGCCTAGGCGGCCGATTAAAATCAGATTTTTTTTTCAAAGAGGCAATTGCCATTTGACTTTTAATTATGATGTATTGAGTTTTATACTTGATTTTAAAATCAGTTTTTTTTTTCAAACTTATTCATAACCAGAAAAGTTATTATATTGTATTTAAACTATCGAACGCAAACCGGACTGATTTAACGAACACAGTTCAAAAACACTCAATAGACAGGTTGTATAGATGGTTCCTAAGCCAACTTATCTGGTCTTATTCTAAGATGTGACGTAGATATTTAAAATGTCATGACTGCAAGTTAAGTGAGAAAACTAAAAAATATATATAACTTATAAAATTTGGGGCACCTTATGATGCTTGGGTTTTATACTTGATTTAAAAGCTTGCCTTGACAACCAGCACGTGTTTATCCTATTTGTTTTTGATACTTTTGGTTTTCTGGCGCCAGAGGCTGTGGACCTACTTAGTTGAGTTCAAAGGGTCATGCATAGTAATGTTATGGACGTAGTTTTTAAAAGGCTTTGTTTTGTTATTCAAAAAGGGGTAGCGGCGCAGCTTGTTGCCCGTTTGCCAACTATCTCGATGTAAATTATTTTTTTTATAAGTAAATAAAACTAATCTTCAAGGAAAAAAAAAAGATTTTGTTCGAACTTTTTCATAACTAAAACGGTCATTAAATCGTACATAAACTATCGAAAAACCCAAAGTTGACTGGTTTAACGAACACAGTTCAAAAACACTCAACGGACAAGTTGCATAGACGGTTCCTGATCCAACTGGTCCGATCTGATTCTAAGATGTTACGTAGATATTTAAAATATCATAACTAAAAGATAAGTGAAAAAAACTAAAAAATAAAAGTTCTTTAAAATATTGCAACCCCACCCCTTTAAATTCCTCATTTCCCTCCTTCCAAATCACATATTCTCAACTGTGTGTTCTTCAATCATCTCTCAAATACATCTAAAATTTTTCTTAATTTAATCTTCTTACTCTCATGACGAATTCACAGCAAAAACCGAAATACGTTAAATTAGGTTACCATTACTTGATTTCACGCGGTATCTACCTCTTGTTAACCCCTATTATCGCGGTTGTCTCAATCCGTTTATCTTCACTTACCACACATGATCTAGTTTATCTATGGGACCAACTCCGGTTCAATTTAGTCATGGTGGTGCTTAGCTTGGCGTTATTAGTGTTTCTAGCTACGCTTTACATCATGAGTAGGCCTAAGAAGGTGTACCTTGTCGATTTCGCCACTTACAAAGCCGAAGACTCGCGAATAGTGTCCCTAGAGACATTCATGGACCGGTCAGTTAGAGCTGGAACGTTTACCGAAGAGAATTTAGCATTCCAGAAAAAGATTCTGGAACTATCTGGATTAGGCCAGAAAACGTACTTTCCAGATGCAGTGTTACAGGTATTAGAGACAATATATTAGTTAAAGTTATTATAATATTAGTTACCGTAAATAATTTAAGATGCAACGTTAAAGGTATTAGAGAGAATATATTAGTTAAAGTTACTGTAATAATAGTTACCGTAAATAATAATTTACGGTAATTAGTAGATATGATTTGATTAAAAATAATAGGTTCCGGCGAATCCGTGTATGACGCAAGCGAGAAACGAGGCGGAGATGGTGATCTACGGAGCCATCGATGAATTGTTGGCGAAAACCGGATTAAAAGCGAAAGATATCGGAATTTTGATCATGAATTGTAGCTTGTTTTGTCCTACACCATCACAGAGCTCCATGATTGTGAACCATTACAAGCTTAGAGAGAATATCAAGAGCTATAATCTTAGTGGAATGGGTTGTAGTGCAGGAGTGATAGCCATTGATCTAGCAAAGCAACTTCTTCAAGTAATTTGTCTCTATTTCTGTTTGAAATTAGAGTAGATCAATGTTCGGGTGTAAATGAGTCGAGTGGCTCGTGAGCTACTCAAGTTAAACTCGTTAAAAACTTGAATCGAGCTGAGCTTAATGAACTTGATCCTAAAAATAAGTTTGTTTATAAAGGAGTTGGCTCGCGAGCCTAAACGGACATATTATTTATATGGTTTTTATTTAATATAATAGGAAAGGGTAAAATGAGAACCACATTGAGTTGTGAGAACCATGAGAACAAGACATTTCAAAAAGTTTTTTCAAAAAAAAAATCTTTAAAATCTTTAAAAAAGTCACTTGTTCCACCAAAAAAATTTAAAAAAACTGTCGCATGCAAAAATTTACGTCAGATGTAAAAAATTTGCATCGCGGTAAAAAAAATCTACATCAAGCGTAAAGGCGAAACTATCGACTCAACAACTTTTTTTGTTCTTTTTTTACAGATATATTTATAACATTTTTATTTACGTTTGTGTAAAAAAACTGATGGCCCAACTCATGTGTAAAGTAGAAATTCTCATGATTCTATACATATAATAATTATATAAAGATCTATGATAAAAAGTAACTAAATAATATATAATTATTATACGTGTATATATATAACTATTAAATATAAAAATAGTTATAAATGTAAAATGATTAATTAAAAAATAACAACCGAGCAAAGTCTTAGTCAGGCTCGAGTTATAAAAAAAAAAAAAAAAAAAAAAAAAAAAAAAAAAAAAAACCCTATTCATAAGTCGAGCTGGAGCTCTCGTAAGTTAACCGAGTTGAGCTCAAGCTTTCGTAAGTTAAAGGAGTTGAGGCTTAGACGGGTATACTAGTATAGTCTCAGCTCGTTTACACCCTAATTGAAATACATAAATTAATTATTATTGTTTTTTTCCAACCAGGTGAACCCTAATTCATACGCACTTGTTATTAGCATGGAAAACATATCATTAAACTGGTACTTTGGAAACGACCGATCAATGCTCGTCACTAACTGTCTGTTTCGAGTGGGAGGAGCCGCGATGTTGTTGTCGAATCGATCTTTTGACCGTCGTCGTTCGAAATACCAACTCATTCACACTGTTCGTACACATAAAGGTGCGGACGACCGGTGTTACAACTGCGTGTTCCAAAAAGAAGACGAAAACAAGAAAATCGGGGTATCGCTATCCAAAGACCTAATGGTGGTCGCGGGTGAAGCCCTGAAAACGAACATCACTACACTCGGCCCATTAGTACTTCCTATGTCGGAACAATTATTGTTTTTCGCGACATTAGTTGGGCGAAAAGTGTTTCGGATGAAAATAAAACCGTACATCCCGGATTTCAAACTCGCATTCGAGCATTTTTGCATTCATGCAGGAGGAAGAGCTGTTCATGATGAGATGGAAAAGAATCTTGAATTATCCGAGTGGCATATGGAACCATCGAGAATGACATTAAATCGATTTGGGAACACTTCAAGCAGCTCGTTGTGGTACGAATTGGCTTACTCCGAGGCTAAGGGTAGGATCCGGAAGGGTGATAGGGCTTGGCAGATTGCTTTTGGGTCGGGTTTTAAGTGTAATAGTGCGGTGTGGAAGGCGCTGAGGACGATTGATCCGGCTAAGGAGAAGAACTCATGGACGGATGAGATATATGATTTCCCGGTTCATGTTCCTAAGATTGAGAAGATCGGTACGTAATTGGGGTTCATTTTTATAAATTGTTTAGAATTTTGTGGATTCCGTATATGCAAAATATACATATACGGTTGTTACGCTAGTGTAGAAGGTTATAGAGACAATTGTTATACTTCAATTATTAAAAACAGATTTTGTTCGGTCAACCTCTAACTCTGATGTTTTTTATAATCGGATTGATGTGTAACCGAGGGTTTAAAAACACTCAACTAGACCGATGTAGACAGTTGGTGATCCAGACGGTCCAGTTCTGAAAACATTGCCTTAATAATTAATAACATAATCGTACTCCAGCTTGACTTTTGACTTGTGACAACTTACAACTCATGTAAATGCTGGACTTGTGGGAGATTGATTGTGATGGATAACCATAGCCTAGTCCCTTGTCATATTGTCAACATTTATATTTTTCAATTTTAGGGTGAATTATATACAAAGGAAAAGTTATATAGTTACAGGAATATTGGATTTTAATAATCCTAACTATTCATTGTTAGTCGTCAACAGTCCCAACTTTAAAAATAACCACTCACAGTCCCCAACTGTTAACATATTGGCCTTCAATGGACCCTGACTAACAGAACTCTAACTCCGTTAGTCTCCGATCGTAAAAAAAAAAACGTTTTTGGCTGGAAAACTCAACATTTTTGTCCAAAACCTCTTTGTAACCTTATTACGGGTCTTTAGAAACTTTTTTTCTAGTAAAAACCTCAATTATTGAAGTCGTCGGAAAACTTCTTTTTGGCCGGAAAACTCGGTTTTTTGGCGGAAAAACTCTACATTTTTGTCTCAAACCTCTTTGTAACCTTAGATCGGACCTTTAGAAACCTTTTTCTAGCCAAAAACGGTTTTCCGATGACCTGAGACTAACGGTTTTAGGGTTCTGTTAGTCAGGGTCCATTAGTAGCCAATATATCAATAGTTGGGACTGCCAGTGGTTATTTTTGAAGCTGAGACTGTTGGCAGCCAACGACGATTAGTTGAGATTATTAAAATCCAATATTCCATAATTATATAAACTTTCAACTTTGGGGAACCAAAATGTTTCGATCGTATCATTAAGTTTGAAAGTTAATTTTTAACATATAAAAGAAAATGAAAAAATGAAGCTGATAATAACTAAGTTTCTATTGAGTCTGGAACGTGAAACTCGTCAGTCTCATCGAGCCTTATCAAGCCTAGTGTAATAGTTTTTATTAATATTTAATAACATTTATCTCTTATGTAAAGTTGTCTAGCAAACGAGCGGAGCTTATTTAAACGTGTTTACTAGCCAAGCCCGAACCTAAAAATAAGCTTGTTTGGTAAATGAGTCCGAGCTTCACTTATCGAACTCGCGACGTTAAATGAGTCTATTATTTATATTATTTTAATTAAAATATATAAATTAATAGATAATAAACAATCGGAGATCGTTCTTGAGAAATTACAACTGATTTGAGCTCGAGCCTAATCGAGCTCGGGCTCAGCTCTACTCGTTTACATCCCTAATTATCAACCCTACTAGAGCATTGGAAATTTTAAAATATAGATCACTTGTTATTATATTCTTTTTACTGACTCTAAATTTATTTTATTTAAAAAAACAAAAACTAGCTTTTAGTAAAAAGACAAACATCAAGCATTATACTTACATGTTGTCGAACATGGAATACTTATGATATAACCATTTTGCGCAATATCCGAATGGTTTGTTTCGAAAAATTGTTTATACTATTAGTTGGAGTGATTTTCTTTTTTCTTCTACACGACACTGTTACTTAGTCATTTTTAATTCTAAATAAATATTAAATAATAAGTAACTAATAAAGCAAACCCAGAGATCCGATACTAAAAGTAGGGCTGTCAATTGGGTACCTGTTAAGACACGATTAGACTGTTTGACTGAAAAATACACCCATTGACTTTTTTAATTTTTAAAATAATTAAAATTACAATGTTAGAATCTATCATTTATTCATCTTTGTACATAAAACATAAAATTGTTTTATAAACATGAGGTAGAGAGTAGTTAAACGAGTCGTAATCATGTTTGAAACTTATGTTGTGCGCGCCGTTAGAAACCTGTTAAGACACGATTTGACAGTCTTAACTAAAAGTAGTTGAAAAATAATTGGCAAAAGTTATTTGAAAAATACTAGTTTTTCAGTTTTTGTGAGTGGTTTCGTGTATAAAGGGATAATATTTTTTTTTTTTTTTTTGGGTAGTAGTGTCGTGTAAAGGGATAAAATAAATCAGAGAAGTAAAGACAGGGTAGTTGAACCAAGTAATGATATATTGAATACTATGACATTTTTATCAGAAACCCACCTGTATAAAATCATGCCTAATGTTTACTCCATGATTTAAGACTAGAGGGTACGGGGAGGCTCAACCCCATAAGGATGGGTAGCCACATAGGTACCACATCACCATCTCATTGATGATGGGCCTCCTTGCATTTTGAGGGGGTGGAGGATGGGCCTACCCACATAATTTTTTATTGTTTAAATTATTTTATTTGTTTAACTTTTATTGTTTAAGTTTTTTATTTGTTTAACTTTATAAAAACAATTCAAAATTTAAATAAAAATAAGACATAAAAGAAGATAATAAAATCCATTACATAACATAAATAAAAATTACATAACCTAAAAAAAACTAGACTAGAGGGTACGGGGAGGCTCAACCCAAGAGGATGGGCCGCCACGTAGGCGCCACATCACCATCCCATGGAGGATGGGCCTTCTTGCATTTTGAGGGGTGGAGGATGGGCCTACCCCACATAGTTTTTTATTGTTTAATTTATTTTATTTGTTTAACTTTTATTGTTTAATTTTTATTGTTTAAGTTTTTTATTTGTTTAACTTTATAAAAACAATTCAAAATTTAAATAAAAATAAGACATAAAAGAAGATAATAAAATCCATTACATAACATAAATAAAAATTACATAACCTAAAAAAAAAACTACACTACCTAAAATTTATAAAAAAGACTACATTTAAAAATTTATAAAAATTACACTACTCGTCTTCGTCTTCGTCACCGTCCCCGTCGTTTGCGTTGTTCCATATATGTTCTACCAAATCATGTTGAAGGTTTGCATGCGTGTAGTCGTTGGGTTGAAAGTGGGGAGAAAATGGTGAAAATGGTATAAAATGAGATGGTTTTATAGAAAAAAGGGGATTTTTTTATTTAATTATATAGCCGTTGAACGGCTATATTTTTGAATATCAAGGCCCGTCAAGATCGTCTAGTGGGAGCCGGTTTTCACGGGACGGGGCGAGGGGGCGGTGTGGGGGACCGGCGCCGGGCCTAAGCCGGTCCCCATACCGTCTGGTCTAACACGGCTGGTATAATGGGTCAATCTAATCTGTTAAGACATGAACACGATAAGACACGAACCCGAAATACGTAAACACGAACACGACACGAAATCTTATCGTGTTAGATTTTCGAAACACGAACCTGTTAATAAACAGGTTACACGAAACGATCTGCTAAGACACGAAAAAATTACCAACGTATCATACAACCTGTTTAAGACACGAACATGATCTGTTAAGACACGAACACGACATGTTTAAGACACGAACACGACCAAATTGGGAAAGTTGTGAACCGAATTGGGAATGGTAGTGTTTGTGAGAGAGATTTAAAAATTAGGGTTTGGATTGTGAAAAAGAACCGCGTATGTTTGTGAATAATTCATCCCAGGTCTCACGACTGATGACCCTATGTCCACACCCACATATAATATTTTTTTAATTTTTAATTATTAACATGTACTTAACGTGTCTTAGCAGGTTAACGGTTTTTAACCTGTTTAGACACGAAACTTGTTAAGGTCTTATTGTGTCGACCTGTTTTAGACACGAAACCTATTAAGGTCATTTAACCTGTTTAGACACGAAACATGTTAAGGTCTTATCGTGTCGACCTGTTTTAGACACAGAACCTATTAAGGTCAAACACAAAACATGATAACTTCGTGTAGGTTCGTGTCGTGTTATCGTGTTAGAATTGTCAGCCCTAGTTTTAGAGCATTTTTCGTAAGATTAATATTATAACGTCCCTTTAAAAAATATGTAATGGTTAATTCCTTTTAATGGTTATTTCATTCAATATTTTTCATTTTTTTTTCTTTTCTTTGAGCATTATTCTAGACATGCCACTCTCTTTTCATGCTCCTATAACGTCCAGATGGATGGTGCTGGGAGCATTATCAAACCATTTCATACCCCTGTAATGCCCATTACATATGGCAGAGAAAAGGTTTTCAATAAACTTAAGGTTAAAGTATATAATATAAATATTTCACCTTTCTCACAAATACAACAATATAACAAATTATATAATTGTCTTCAATGATACAATGAACATTCATTCTGATGGTAAGGTGTGTCCTAGTTTGAATTTTGCAAGGTTTATCTATAGGGTGCTACTTTCTACACCCCCTATTTACTTTTTTCACCCCCCCTTTTCTCACATACTTACAGGTGGGGCCTGCGTGGGACCGACAGTTTTCCTCTCACAAGGGGGTGTAATCAGGAAGAGGGGGGGTGTGTGTATAGAATGAGCCTATCTATATTTGATTGATAAGACTTAAGAGTTACTCTTATCTATAGTATAATAATTGGACAGTAATATGATGTTAATTACAATTCTGCCACTCAGACTTTAATTACCAATATCCCCATCAGGCCATCACCCCTAGCTAGGGCTGTAAACGAACCGAACGTTCAGCGAACAGTTCGTGAACCGTTCGGCGGGAAGTTCGTTTATGTTCGTTCGTTTAATAAACGAACGAACATGAATAAGAAATTCCGTTCGATTAGTTAAATGAACGAACATGAACAAAGGTCTCGTTCGTTCAATTGTGTTCGTGAACGTTCGGTAAGGTGTTCGTGAACATGCGTTCATTTTCGTTCGTTTATGTTCGTATGTTCGTGTTTTAATTAAAGATTTTTATACTTTCATATATTTTATCTATACTTTTTATACTATTAAACTTTTATTTATATCATTACCCTAACAATTAAACTAGGAAACCCTCTTTCATCTTGTTTATGCACCATTTCGCTTTATTTTCTCATTATTTACATCGACGAATATGATCTACCTCCGTTCCACAATAAGGGATTCAAGTTCTAATGCTACTCTCTGGGCTATCCACCTTTATCCTTCATCGCGTTCGCCAAATTTATTTGTCTTCGCTTGTGTTCGTGAACCGTTCGTGAACACACTCATTTCCTTAATGAACGAACACGAACATAAAATCCCGTTCGGTAAGTGTTCATGAACCGTTCGTGAACACATTTATTTCCTTAACGAACGAACACGAACAAGGCCTCGTTCGTGTTCGTTCGGTTCGTTTACAGCCCTACCCCTAGCCGATAAGTTATTATTATTATTATTTTTTTATTAAAGTTTATTTTACTCCCCTTAAGTTTAAAACTTTTTGACCCATGAATATCCTAATACGTGTCGGTATAATTGCGAATTCATTTACGTTTTATGTCGTGTGAGTTACTTTGTATTATAAATTCATGTTTTTCTTTTACGTGTTTTCCCAGATTTGATAGTTGTTTGCGTGCTACTTAGCAATGTTCTACTCCCACCCCCCAACGCTGGTAGTATGGTTTTACGTCCTCCACCCTACAACGCGAGGGGCTTAAAACTAGTTAGGATTAGAAGGCGTTCTAAAAAAACAAATATTATAATTTTCTTGTCTGTGTTTTATTTCTCCATGTATGGCCGCTTATTACCATCACCATACGTTGGCATTAGCGGTAAAAATTTTTTCTCTCGATCGATAACAATAATGTAAGTTTGATTTCGTGCTCGCGATGATTCTAGGTTAAAATACTTATCTTCTGATCGTGTTATTGTCTTTAATTGTTATATTATTTTGATTTGTACATGTATTTATTTTTTAGTTTGTGAGAAAAGTCTTGCAAGTTGTTATATCATATCATGGTTTTTGCTTTTTTTTCGAGTTCTTGAAACAAAGGTATGTAATGAGTACGAAAATCAATTCAATGGTAACTTTCAACATCCTTATTGATATTAATAAAAAAAACATATATTTGTCACAATCAAACAAATACTTGAAACGAAAGAATAAAGATCCAAGAACGAACCCTAATCCGGTATCGTAGAACAAACTAAGATTGTTGGTTCATCTACAAATTATGGTAAAACATTTAAGCATAGGGATTTAAAACCCTAAAACACCTTTTTATGAAATCTTCATAACTTATCTCAAAACCCACACAATTAACTAGATATGTTTCATATAAACTATTTACGTGTAGAGTGTCTTATGATTACTTTTAAGTCTTTTGTCTTTCGAGAATTCGAGTAAGTAAAGACGTACAGTGTGAAAAGTTAACGCCAAGTTGAAATTAAAGCATAATATATGTGATTTCATTAATTTTATCTTGATTTTCAATTTTCGCTTCATATTATCTTAGTGTGTGATATTTCTTGGATTTCTCAAACACGAGTCGTGTGTGCTAATTGGTAAATTGACAACAGATCTTGCATAATTTTACACTATCTTTCATTCTTGTTTTCGACGTGAAGTGACATGTATGTGGCCCTCTTCTAGCCGTGACATGTCAACTTTTGGATTTGTCTAAGGCGGATGGCCTCTATGCCGATTAAGTCATAGAGTTTTAAGTTGACTAAGTGACAGGGGCGGGCGGGCGCCCTCCTTTAGAAAAAATTAGTGAATTTTACAGGCAAAAATCCGGATCGCACCCCTTAAATATATAGCCGAACCTCTCGTTCGCACCCTGTATAAATAATTCATTGGTCCGCTACTGTTAAGTAAAAGGCGCATCAGTAGATTAACAAACGGTCATTTTCATCACATGTTTATGTTCATGATTGTTAGATTCGTGGTTCATGGTGGAGGTTAAGAATACATATTTATGATCGGATGGTTTCACTGGTGGCACGATTATACTCCAGTTATCCGTAAGTGATCAAAGTTTGTCGTTCAAAAAAAACCATTACAAAGAAAATTTTATCAACCAAACCATTGAAAAACTTTAATTCTTTAAAAAATATAACAACAGACCAGTGACCTTTTAGTAATTATTAAGACACTTCTAAAAATAGAACTGAGGTTGAACTGTTCAAAACCCAAATAAATGGGCAACACGTTGGCTTTTTTAAGGTTGCAATCTTTTTAGGTAAAAAAAGTTGTGACTTGCTCAATTAAAGTAACATTTATGAAAAAAGTAGTTTATTTGTTGAAACTACTCTAACTTTTCTATACTATATAAGAAAAAAGTCCCATCTACTAAAACGTAAAGAGAATTGTCATGACGACCAGAAAGAAAGCATGAAACTAAAACTAAAACTAAACATTTAAAATGTCGAATTACGAATAATAACTATAAAACAATGTTAAACTCGACACACGTATCATCATCCCCTCCGCGCATATTATCATGTGTCCCATAATAGATTCTCAGCTGGATTGTAATGCTTCAAAATTGGGGTTAAATGGTTAAATGAGTTGTGTTATTGGATTGACAGGTCGAAGCCAACACGAACCCAAAACCCATGCCGGACAAATAAACCTGAACACACACGGCATGAACTTTTATATGTTGACACGCACACGACTGGTTTAACACAGAAAAAAAATAAGTTATGTTGTTTTTTTGTATTAATACTCTAAAATTACGATTTTGAACCAATATGATAATATGTAAACTATAAAACTTGATTAGGCGTGTAGACAAAAACAAATAGTGCCCTCATGAGCCACTCTAGATCTGCTCGCTAAAAGCTCGAAACAAAAGTTTAACCAAGCTCAAGCTTTCAAGTATCAAGCTTGACAAAGGTCCCCGACTTTGTATGATTTTGTTCGAATATATACACCACACAATAACAATAAGTACGTATACACTTATAATAAAATAATATACAATACTTGTATACAAAAACTACAATTATAAAGATATTTATAAATATTGAACGAGTCGTGCCCAAGCCCGAGCTAAGCTTGAGCTTGAAAACTAGTCACAAGCCTAGCTTAAGCTTTCTTGTAAGCTACGAATTTTATAGAAATAAACAGGTTAAATGGGTCAACCCACGAACCTGCAGGATTGACCCGAACATGCTTAGACTAAATCCAAACCCGCAAATTTAAAATTAGGTCCGAATTCATGTTTTCTTGTAGTGTCATAAATGCACACCCCTGTATTTTCTTCATGACACCCATACGTTGAAAGATGAAATGTTTTTTAAACTAAACATGCAATAAAAGTTATTGTCAGCTGGATTACATTACTACAAGGCTAAAATCCCAAGTCTTGATCTACTTATATAACGCCATTTGAATCGATTCACAACATTTACTCAAATCCATGTTTTAACCTAAACTACAAGCAGTAGAGGTACATTTTAGAAATATACCTGTTTTCATTTAAAAAATCCAAGAGCTACATGCCCCAAATGCCGCGAGCGGTAGCCACTTTGCTGTTGGGCTTTGATGTTAACTCGAACAATATTCTAGCGAATGTATCCGAAAATTTTCCATCAGAAAACAGTATTTCCGCAAACGCATTCTCGTAGGCTAGCAGCACAGGCCTGTTTTGTGGCTCTGAAACTAAGCTCTCTAGTATCATCGCGGCTTTTCTACACACTTCTGGTACAGGGTGTGGTGTTTTTATCACTTTCAGCAACCGGTCAACCGCCCTGACCATTTTAGATTAATGCACACGGTTAGTTTTAACTTTTAATAACCAATTAATTTAACCCAATAATGACTTGGACCATTTTGCCACATCTAAATTTTCCCATTTAAATACAAGATAACGTAAGGATTAGGGCTGCAAACGAACCGAACGAACACGAACAATATCTTCTTTGTGTTCGTTTGTTAAGGAGATATATGTGTTAACAAACTGTTCATGAACACTTACTGAACGAGATTTTTTTTTCCGTGTTCGTTCGTTAAGGAAATGAACGTGTTCGTGGTCGTTTGTTAATTTTAGGTAACAAACGTTCACGAACACAAACAAGCGTTCATGAACAAAATATATAATCGACTCATATTTTATTTCTTGGCATTTTGAAGTAGTTAAATAAAATATAAAAGTTAGAAACACTAATGAGCTATCGAAAACAAACGAACACATTACCGGACGTTCACGAATATAAATAAATAAACGCGGCCTCTGTTCATGTTCGTCCATTTAACTAAACAAACGGAATTTCTTGTTCGTGTTCGTTCATTTATTAAAGTATTAAACCAACGAACTTCCTGCCGAACGGTTCACAAACTGTTCGCTAAACGTTCGGTTCGTTTGCGGCCCTAGTAAGGATCTTTAAAACGAAACAAGGCTGTTCTATTAAATAGAAACATAGTGAAAGAAACATTTACCATCTTTCACTGGCAAGCTTCAATCGGCAATCCATATTGACTTCCGCAAGGTTATAAAGCGCCCCGACCGCAGCAGCTTGTGCATCGACAGCTGGCAGGCTCAAAAGATCAACCAACCTCTTGTAAATCTGCAAGCCCAACCTTTAAATATTCAGATAAAAGTATTCAACCAAAATACAAAATAACTAAAGAGTAAAATGCACGGATAGTCCCTGTGGTTTGCCGGTATTTCACTTTTAGTCCCCAACTTTCTAAAATTACACACATTATCCCTGTGGTTTGACAAGTTGTGACTCGGATAACTAAAGAGTAAAATGCACGGATAGTCCCTGTGGTTTGCCGGTATTTCACTTTTAGTCCCCAACTTTCTAAAATTACACACATTATCCCTGTGGTTTGACAAGTTGTGACTCGGATGTCCCCGAAGTGGATAGAGGTTAGTTTTCTCAGTTAAGTGGGTGTGAAATGACTAAATTACCCTTACTTTTAAAAAGTATAGTGGTGGCCCCACCTAACTTTTAATAGTGGTGGGCCCCACTTAACTTTTAATGCTTTAATTCTTTTAAAATAAGGGTACTTTAGTCATTTCACACCCACTTAACTGAGAAAACTAACCTCCTTCCACTTCAGGGACTATCCAAGTAACAACCTGTCAGACCACAGGGATAACGAGTGTAATTTTAGAAAATTGGGGACTAAAGGTGAAATATTGACAAACCACAAGAACTATCCGGGCATTTTACTCATAACTAAAAGCAACCATATAAACCTGTGATGCAGAAGGAAGTAGAAACGGTTCATTGTCGGGGTTTATTATCACGCGCCCAAGTAACTCTGCAGCCGCACAATGCCAAGCTTTAATAGAAGATCCCAATATTCCCAAAATGGCCTGAACAGCGCGTTTCTCCCTTTTTCGAATAACACGAAAATAAATTATTTAAAGCAAAAAAAAGGAAAACAAGAATAAGCTATATATATTCTTACGTAATTTTGATGTAGGAAGGCTTTGATGAGCTAAAGATTCTAAGGTCAAGCATTGGAGCCAAATTCACGATTGTCTCAAGACAATTTGTTACAAGTTCTTCATCCTCTGTCAACAATGAAGATGCATTACTAAAATTTACTAGCCAGAAAAATAAACAAATATCTTTTTTTTGTCAAGTATAAAAAAACAGTAATTCAGATTATAAAGAGTAAAATGCCATTTTCGTTCCTGAGGTTTGGCCACTTTTGCGACTTTCGTCCAAAGGTTTGTTTTTCGGCATCTGGATTTCAAAGGTTTGAAATCTTGCCATTTTCATCCACTCAACTAACTCCGTTTGTTTATTCTGTTGACGTGAAGGGTATTTAGCATTTTTAACTAAGGTAAAAGTTTATAATGCATAAGGTACATCATCTCTGCTTATATCTCTCTCTTTGCACTCTCTAGAGAAAGAGAGAGAGAAGCAGAGACGATGTACCGTATGCATCATAAACTTGTAGTTTAGTTAAAAATACTAAAATACCCTTCAAGTTAACAGAATAAACAAACGGAGTTAGTCGGGTGGATGAAAACGGCAAGATTTCAAGCCTTTTGGATCCAGATGTGGAAAAACAAATCTTTGGAAGAAAGTCGCAAAACTGCCCAAACCTCAGGGACGAAAATGGCATTTTACTCGATTATAAAAATATATTGATTACCTGTAGCATGGTCCTCCATACACTGGAAGATTGTTTCCAGACAATGGCGATGTTGAACCATGATGACTTCATTTTCTGGCATAAAGGAAAAATTCCTAAGAACGTTTGATGCAGCAACAGCACAAAGTTGCTTTTCAGCCCGCCCTTCATCATCCAGATTAAACAGACCGTCTTCCGCAAGCCACCATTCTGACGGATGAGCTTTAGTTGCTTTTTTCTGCAGGGATACCTCGGAAACCGAACCAGATCCTATGCTGCCATAAAAAGAGCAAATATGAAGGTTGCGCAATATCAGAACATAAAAAAAGAGTAAAATGCCACTTTCGTCCCTGAGGTCTGGTCACTTTTGCGACTTTCGTCCAAAGGTTTGTTTTTTCGCATCTGGATCCAAAAGGTTTGAAATTTGCCATTTTCACCCGACTCGTTAACTCCATACATTTTTCTCCGTTAAATGAGGGACATTTCTGTCTTTTTATACATTTTTTATTAAAATAAAAACACTATAAGATATAAAGATCCACCACTGTTAACTTTCTTCACACCCAAACCCTTTTAATCATCACAAAAAAATGTCTAAAAAGACAAAAATACCCCTGAAGTCCTGAACTAACGTTAAAAAATGGATGGAGTTAACGAGTCAGATGAAAATGGCAAGATTTCAAACCTTTTGGATCCAGATGCGGAAAAATAAACCTTTGGAAGAAAGTCGCAAAAGTAGCCAAACCTCAAGAGACAAAAATGGCATTTTACTCTAGAAAAAAATTGTTCACTTGTCACATGAAATTTACTTCGTATGGGGTATATCATTTCCGAATCCGGTAACAATGGCGTTAACACCTAGTGATCTTGTTCTTGGTGTCTTTACGAGCTCTTTTGGGAGAGCGATATCACGCCAGTCATCTATCTGTCGTTGTCATACAAGGTATATGTAAGGAAAATAGTAGTTTTTACATTATATGAAAACTAAAAATGATAAAGATAGATGTAGTTGTCACGTACAACTTGGAGAAGGGCATCGAGCAATCCCGGTATCTTTGCAAGTGGAGTTGCGTCTTTCCGCACGTCATCTTTCTCTTTGAATGAAAGTAAAGTTAGGGCGTTCAGTGCCCATGTTAGCTCACTTTTTAGTCCACTTTGAAGAGCATGAACAATCCTTTTGGTGTTTTGGTCTGCATGAGAGGAAGAACGATTATATTCAAATTCCCAACTTCACTTGCTATTAATCGAATTTGTAAATGTCACAGATCTTACTGCTCCTTATTGACCAAAACAAAATGACCTAGCACGCATCACAAGTTCACAACAATGCAACTGAAGTATGGTAAAAGAATTGAACATATGACTACTGGACGAAGGCGGGGCCATTGCAGTATATCTCTCAATATTTCTCCTACAAAGGTTGTACGGAACAAGAAGTTGTTTAAAGCCTTGTACGATTTTAGCCTTCAGTTGGTCATCGTCAAATTTGTTGTTCATTATGTTATGCTTTGGTAGCTTCTCATAAACATAAAGCTTGATTCAAAAACAAAAAGAAACAAAAAAAATCCATCTTTGAAAGGCTAAGGCTCATTATGTTTATAACACCAATTCAAGGACATAAAGGCTGTTTGATCCAAAGAGGAAGAAAAAAACGGGGGTAGAATGTGCAATATAATGAAAGGCTAAGGCTCACATACGATGAAGCAAGTGACAAAGAGATTCCAGTTTATGATACATTTCAAGAAGTCTAGCAAGAGCCTATTAATGAAGAAGTCGAATATGATCCATAAACAACTAAACCAGTGATGGATCTAAGGCACCACATAATTATTCAATATATTCATCCCAAATGAGGAAGAGACTCCTCAAGTAAGCAGGAGTTGTATTGTGTGCTACTTGTTAGGAGGTATCACTACTGAACAGAACTAGACAGCTGTCGAATAGCAGTGTTAATTTGCTGCTGATCAACTGAAATGAGCAGCAACCTGCTGATTTCGATTGGCTTCAATTTGACGGCACAAACTCAACAGTAAACGGTTGTTAACGGCTGAGCAGCGACAGAACATGGGCCGTGGTACTGACTACTGACAGACACAAACAGAAAACAGAAAACAGAACTGGAACTCTCGGATCATGCAAAACAAACTCACACGAAAACTGAAAAAAAAAACTCACACAAGATTATGTGGTTAGGTCTGAACTGGCCTACATCCCCGGCTACACTAGCAAGTCGATATTATTGATACGGTGCTAAAATTACAATTACTGAGGGCTATTTATATCAAACCAAACAGTTAGCAATCCATATTAGACTCAAACCGATTGCCGAAAAACTTAGAAAATAAGTCGACTATATTCAAATCAAACGAAATCAGCCAACTTGAGTTACTTTCAAATCAGGGTCGATGGTTGCAAGGATAATGCCGGCTTATTGTAGGGTTGGCTTCCCCTTTAGGTCGGTTGATCCTCCATATTCAACATCCCTATATGTTAGGATTAGGAATCAAACACGAATACAAACAAAGAAACTGAAAAAGAAGAGACATGGAGATTTAACATGGTTCGGTTGGCGTAATCCAACACTTGTAGCAAGTAGGAACTAACTAAGACTTAAAACACTAAAAACTAACAATTAAGACTTAAAACACTAATAGCTACAATAAGAAGAAAGACGAATGGTAGAACTAAGAAGAAAGGTACTGATATCGGGAAAATCGGTCCATATCGCCAATATTATCGGTACCGATATTCTGACCGATATTTTGCACAGACTTCTCACCAGGAGACCGATAAAGGATATATCACTGATATATTGGTGATATTAACTACAAGCAGATGTATGATCGACTGGAAACAAAGGAGGGGGAGCATGACATGTTCAAGATTGCAAAGGCTAGAGAGCGTAGAAAGCAAGACTTAGGAGCAGTGAAGTTTGTAAAGGGAGAGGACGGATGCGTTTTGGTCAAAGAACACGACATTAAGATGAGATGGCAAGTGTACTTCTACAATCTTTTCAATGGCAGGAGGGAATACCAACAAGAAATTGAAGAAAATGATGATTCACCTACGCAAAGGCGACTACGGAATAACAGCTACTGTCGACGTATCACACGGGAAGAGGTGAGAACAAACCTTAGAAAGATGGGAAGGGCTAAGGCAGTTGGGCCAGATAACATACCGATTGAGGTATGGAAATGCTTGGGAGAAGAAGGAGTACATTGGCTAACTATTTTATTCAATCTTATTTTCAAATCTGGGAAAATGCCAGACCAATGGAGGAATAGTGTAGTAGTACCTGTGTATAAGAACAAAGGGGACGCCCAATGTTGTGGGAATTATAGAGGGATTAAGTTGCTAGGACACACTATGAAATTATGGGAGAGAATAATTGAGACGAGAATCCGAAGAGAAACTCAAGTCACGGTAAACCAATTTGGTTTTATGCCAGGGCGATCGACTACGGAGGCAATACATATTCTAAGGAGATTGATGGAGAAGTATAGGGAGAAGAAACGGGACCTACACATGGTGTTCATTGATCTTGAAAAGGCCTATGACAGTGTGCCACGTGGACTAATTTGGGATAGTTTGGAGAGTAGAGGGGTTTCTGGGAAGTATATAGACTTAATTAGGGATATGTATGTTAGGACTGAGACTAGTGTCCGAGCGCCTGTAGGGGATACTGATTCTTTCCCAGTGGAGGTAGGACTCCACCAAGGGTCCGCTTTGAGCCCTTTTCTATTTGCAGTTATCCTAGATGAGTTGACAAAGTTAATTCAGGGGGCTCTTCCGTGGTGCCTACTCTTTGCAGATGATATTGTGTTAGTTGCTGATAGTAAACAAAGCCTGAATGCGAGGTTAGAAGAGTGGCGAGCAGCTTTAGAGGGAAGAGGTTTAAAGATTAGTCGATCTAAGACTGAGTACTTGTATTGCGACTTTAGTGGAGTAGACAACGATGAGGACATTCAGATCACCATTGACAGTCAAGCGGTCCCGCAGGTGACTAAGTTCAAGTATCTAGGATCGTTTGTCCAGAGGGATGGGGAGATAGATAGTGACGTTGCTCACCGCATCCAGGTCGGATGGTGTAGGTGGAGAGCTGCCACTGGGGTATTGTGCGATAGGAGGTTCCCAACAAAATTGAAAGGGAAATTCTATAGGGTTGCAATTAGACCTGCTATGTTATATGGAACTGAATGTTGGGCCATTAAGGAAGTACAGGCACGCAAGATGGAGGTAGCAGAGATGAGAATGCTAAGATGGATGTGTGGCCACACAAGGTTAGACCGGATAAGAAATGATGTTTTTAGGGAAAGGTTAGAAGTAGCTAGTATATCAGATAAGATAAAGGAGGGAAGATTGAGATGGTTTGGGCATGTGAAGAGGAGGCAGACGATAGAACCGGTTAGAGTGGTTGAAACCCTCGAGGTGGAGGGGAGGAGGAGTAGAGGCAGACCCAAAATTACTTGGGATGAGCGGATTAGGCAGGATTTGCAAAAATTGCACCTCTCTGAGAACATGGTCCATGATAGGAGCCCGTGGAGACGTAGGATTAAGGTTAAGGATTTCTAGGAAAGGGTACAATTGTGTTTTTAGGTGTAGTGTATGGTCGTACATAAGTAACTATGTATATAGGATGTTTTGTACAGTTGTGTTTCTAGGTGTAGTGTATGGTCGTAGATATGTAATTATTTGTATAGACTGTTTTGTGTTGTCATATTTGTTTTGTTCTACCATGCACTATTTTGCAACTCATACTACTACATTGGTAGCTTCATACACATACACACACCTCATGCTCTATTTATTTCTTTCCTGGGTGTTTTGGAGCCGAGGGTCTCTCTGGAAGCAGCCTCTCTATCCCTAGGGGTAGAGGTAAGGTGTGCCTACATCCCACCCTCCCCAGACCCTACAAATAGCTTTGTTATCTGTGGGATTTAATTTACTGGGTATGATTGATTGATTGATTGAACTACATAGGCTAAGACCACTATTTACAATACAAAATTAGGGCTCCAAACTTTCAAATCAAGAAGACATAATAATTATGGCACATTGCATAAAAATCAGATAAATTTTGCAGGTGAAACAACTAAAAAAGACATAATATAACTTAAACAACACAATGACCACAAATTACTAACCTCTAAAGCTAAATTAGCAACCTAATCTACGTCAATTTACTCTACAGAGCCAGTAACTAAACAATTTTAATGTTTCAATAGTAATAAACGAGTAATAGCAAAATTAGGGTTTTGAAATAACTGACCAGCGAACGTAGAGTGGATTTGGAGCGACGGACCAAGGAGTGTAGACGGTGCTGCCGCCTCGGCCAACGCCGCCGCCGCCAGATTGCTGGCGGTGCTACCGACCGGACGGCCTCTCTTTGCCGCCGGTGTGCCGGAGCCACCGGAACCTCCGCCTTGCTTAGTTAGCTCTCGCTTCTGCATCTCTGATACACTGATACACGTTGTGATGGGTTTTTTTATTTAAACAAGCCACCGTAATTTTTTACTTTTTTTTAACCGCTAATGTTTTACTCTAGTTTTAACGATTATGTTAACAATATGTTGCAAAGTGTGTCATTTGTCTTTAAAAAATACAAAAAAACGTACTTGATGTTTGCAAACCCTTACAAGTTATGTTCTTTAGACTTTAGCCCTAACTTAGTTAATTTTTACGGTTAAATCCTCACCAAATGGACCCCACATAAGGGTATTTTGATTATTTTACCCTAAAAACTAAAATAACAAAGATAAAACCCCCTATCTCCATCGCAAAACTCAGTATCTCTCTCCATCTCAAAACTCAATCTCTCTATGCCTCAACTATCCCAAATTTCGAAACATCAACCGGTTTTGAACAAAAATTAGAAGACATGTCAGCTACCAAATATATGCAAATACATTGCGTTAATACTCTGATCCAACTCATCAAAAATCGGTAACCCAACGTATTTCTCTGGTTTACCGATCCAGGTCACTTTAGGTTTGTAATATTTTGTTGTTTCTTTATACGCCTTGTCGCCCCATGAACCGGTGACGATGTAATCAACTGGATCTTCCGGTTTACATATGTTTAACGGGATGCTAACGAATTGGGTGGTGGCGTTGCCTTTGTTAGGATTTGAGTTTCTTATGATTGTGTTTTGTTTGACAATAATGAAAATGAACAAGAACAATTGCAGCGGAATTAAATGGAAACAAACTTTCACACACAATCAAATAGGAGAATTGCTTTCAACACACATGTTTGTTCATGGAATCGAATGATTATATTTATTATAAACTTCAATTACACTGCATGCATGTATTACAAACTCCCCCTCAGCCTGAGCTCACAATAGTTTGTTCGTACAGAATGACAAGTGATGAAAGAGCTAATAGAACAGTACAGGGTACTATTCTATTTATAGATACGAGCAAACCACTGTGGCATCTTTGCTGACGTCACCATGAAAGTGACATCTAACCTCCTAACAACCTGTAACTACTGATCTAATACAACTACTGCTATTACAAACTACTGATTGCAATACAAACAAATGATCGACTAAACTACTGCTTCCCATTCCACTATTATACTCCTAGCAGTGTTTTGTCTTCATCAGCAGTACTTGAAACATGACAGTAGATTGAGTATCAGTGCTTGCCTTCAACAGTCTTTAGAATCTTCATCAGATGTTGAATGATCAGCAGTTGTTGTATATGGGCAGTAGATAGAAGTCATCAGTTGTTAGGGCCACTTCCAAGGGGAAAGATTGAATACAAACATCTGCTTATTCTAGATCCACTGCTCTGATCCAGTTTTGACTTTAATCATCTGTTCCTTTGTAGGGTTCAATCCCAACAGCCTTGAAGGAACAAGACGACGTAATCATCGGAGATATTGAGTAATTTTCTCAGATCTGATTCTGTTTTTTGAATTATTGATAAAAACTCTTTTCCTTTATGGCTCATCTCCATGACACTCCGCGCCAGTTGTAGAGCTCCAATTGGGCTTTTAAGAGGATGTTTTTGTCACACACCGAATTTCCAACACAATCCCGGTGGGCCCGGGTGGGGAGTATCGTGACGTAAGATTGGTATCGTCATAGTCAAACAATCATAAGTAGCACAACGGAAGTCTTGGAGTATAAAATATTATTACAAACGTAAGCGTCCAAATGTTCAAAAATAATTATACAGACTTGTTTGTAAATAAAATCCACAGGCGGATCATAAAATGTACAAAAGGGAGATCAACAGACTACTAGGCTTTATGCAAAGGAGTTGAAATTCCTCTTTTAGCATTACCGAGCAACTTCCAGCCTATATCATATTTGCATCTTTAACTTAGTCTTTTGAAAATACGTCAGTTACACTGGTAAATACAATCATCCGACACATTTTGAAAACTTTTTTAAAATTGATTTAAGTGCATAAGGCACATGTTTTTTTTATAAATAACTTAGGACAATTCAAAATGATCTTATATACAGTTTTACATGCCTGTCAATACATATGGAGCCCAGTACTAAACACCGAGACATGATTAACCGACACACCACTTTAAACCCACGGAGGGGTATCCCCACGTAGTGGGTAAGAAAACATTTTTATATTAGCATTAAGCCTCTGTCAGGTGTATACCTACACCCCGAGCTTGGTCGTGGCCATTAGTAACTTAAATGAGCTGAGGATATCCAGGACACGGTCGCGTTAACCCCCAATGTTTAAGTTATCAAACAAAACAGATTAAAATGGGTTATGAAGATTTTGTAGCCACAATCCGGCATATGATCCCATACCCGACCAAGCGGTAATAATTTACCGTATCCCAAGCCCGTATAGGAAAATAGGTTAAGAGTATTTACCTGAGCTAATCTGTCTTAATATGCAAGGTTTATAAATAACTCAGCTGTTAATCAATTGACAAAGTGTAGGTAGCAATTTACTGAAAGGCTCTAGTCTGGAATGATGATATAAATAACCAATTAGAATGCTAACGGGTCATATTCAAGTCGTAGACTTGGACCGGTTAACTTAAAACATCGAAAACGGTACGATACGCTTGATTAAGCGATCACCGGAATAGAATATAGTTTAAACCCAACAAGTACTAAGACTTGTATAATATGGGTAAACAAATAACATTCTAGAATTTGAAGTAAAAATGATAAGGTTTAACCCGTTTCGGTAAACTTACATAAACTAGTTACATAAGCTTAATCGTACGCGTATAGGCGATATTGGGTAGCCGGATGAGTCATGAACAAGTTCTATATGCCAATATACTTTAAATAAGTTGTAATATCAGTATGATATCAACTTATATGTTCGTTAAGGTTTTAAAATCAAATTATGCCTCACAAGGGCGTTTTAGTCATTTAGCGACGTATTAAAGGAACTTGAGTATAAACTAATGTTATAAACATGATCATTCTGTAAAAATATTTTATTTATGATATAATATCAGTAGGATATCAAAGATATGTGAGTTTTATGGTTTAAGACTAAACTATGCACTGTAGGGGCATTTTGGTCATTTCACACATAGTTTGAGAACTTATTTGGGAATCTGAGTTATGAACATGTACCTATTGTATAAATATTTTAAATAAGTTATAATATCAGTAGGTAACAAGTTTTGATTGATAGTTATGGTTTAAAACCATACTACGCGCCAAAAGGGCGTTTTGGTCCTTATATGACGTAATTTTCGATCTTATATAATTATAGGAGTAAACGTTCATGTGCTATAGTCCAAAGTGATCCTTGGGTCCCTCAAACTTGCAATTTCTAGTTTGAGTTCCTCACCATCGCACTATGTAGTCAATCTAGTTTGAGGAATACTACGGTAAGTTTATTCTTCGTTTTACTTTATGAAAACCAAATGTGAACTATTTTTAGTGAATGCTCGTGATACTAGTGATATAATATAATTTTGGTTACAACAAACAAGGCTATATAGTTTACAATGAAAGTGTTTCATAGCGCTCAGTTCTCTAACTTATTTGGTCGGGTATATGAAAATGGTAAGACTGATTTCATTGATTGTATTGATATTAAAGATTTTGAATGCAATGTGTTAATGGTTAAGAATATAGGGTATTCATGCGATATGGTTTTTTACTTTCATTATAAGATTCCTTATGTGTGCTTGGATTTGGGTCTTAAGTCGTTGAGTAATGATAGTGATTTTCCAAGCTTGTTTGATCATGTACGAATGGGGTTAAAGTTATTAATTATATGTTGAACATTGGAACTCACATGTGTTGATGAACTCATTACTTCACCACATACTATTTGTTTTATCATTTATAAGTTATGGTTATTGGATATTTGTTATAGTACACAATGTGTGATGTCTTTTCCTTTATAAACAATTTATCTTGTTATCATGGTTATGTGTTATGTTGAACAATGTGGACGTGTTAAGTTATGTACCAGAGTTTGAACAAAGCCCAAGTATAAGCCTTTGAACAATATGTAAGTTTTTTTGGATGTACAAATGTGGTGTTATGTTATGTATTTGCTTTTGAACAATGTGCATATTATTTGATGCGCAAATGTGGTAACATTGCAATAAAGAAACAAACAGAGATTGACATTTATTTGCAATGGTGCAAACACATCTAACCAAACATGATATAGTAAAGTCCACACTTATTTTCGATGACAATCATCATTCGAGCCCTCGTCTGAATCTTCCTCGCCTTCGTATGGATTGTGCCAATATACATCCTCTTCCTTTCGGGTAGTATCATAATCCCAATACTTTTCAACACATCAATATCATGGTCTTTCAATAAATCACTGCCGTAAATCTTTATCCTCTTCATTTGTAACACCTCGGAAAAACCCGTCCAATATAATAAAGACACGTATCATGGACCTTAAACATGTTAAAAACCCGGATCAAGTTGAAAGATATCTGAAGGAATTAAAGGTGTCAACATGTTAAAATTATTACCTCTGAGTGACCTTTTTATTAATTCCAAACCTTAATATGTTTTTATAAACATCTGATGTAGATTCAAATCCGGTTGGCTAATGTGATAATTAGTTCAAATTACAAAGAGTGGAATCCTATGTGCATTTACGACAAAGCTTCATTTAAAAGCATTCTTCAAGTCCAAGTCCAAGAACATGTAAGTGCATGGCATCACATGCAAGGGCACTCAAGGTCTGAATATATGGTCCACTCTACTGGAAAATGACATGAGATTCGAACTTATGAGATTGCATGGTCAAAATCTAAAAGTTCACAAAATTTTGTCTTCTGACCAAGTCTTACGGACCGCAAGGAGACCGCCTTACGAACCGTAAGGTGGCTGGTCTGAGCGATAAAGATTAAAAAGCGGATACGGACCGCAAGGACCTTAGCTTACGGTCCGTAAGACCTGTAATTGGGCAGAAGCTTGGACATATGCCTGTTCAGCCGGTTCCACCGCCTTAGAAGGCTGGTTTTCGAATTCAGGGGATGCACCAACATGTTTTCATGTATTGGGGACACCTGTGATGATCAGGAATCACCTATAGACTTTGTTGGATTGATCTCATGCATTCTAATTTCCTATATAAGGAGCCTTGTTGCAACTTTGTTGTTGCACACTTGAAAAATTATTCACATCACTCTCTCTGGAGTTCCCTGGAGCTCAAGCTAGTTCTATTAAGTTACAAATTCGTGTTAAGGACCATTGTAAGTGTTCTTAACCTCCTAATTTCAATTTTAATTAGTTTAATGACCAAAAGTCAAACTTATCGTAATTAAGGTTTGACTTAGTGATTAATCACTAATGGTCCAGTCATTAGCCAAATTAAAACTAGCTATAAGTTGGTAATTATGTAGGTAATAAACTCCTAAGAGGGCACCTACTGATTATCACCCTAACTTGGTCAAATGTCGGGTCAAACTTAATTATAAAAAGTCAACAGAAAGCTAGTTTTCAAATAAACACATAATTAACAATGTAGAAGCCATGAAACCTGTTTTATCACTTGTATAACTTGGTAATTAATGTAAGAACATGTCTAGGCATGTTCAACCCGACAATTTTGAGTTTAGGCTCGGTTCGAAACCGAAAGTCGCAAAAGTAGACTTTTGCTTTGACTTTCAGTTCTAACTCGATTTAGATTGTTTTAGAAATGCCTTAAGCTTCCATTAGGTCCATGTTCCATATTAGTATAACTCTCTGAGATTATACAACTTGGATCCTAATTTATCCGATTCATTTGCATGTTTTCGTTATATGCCTAAATGTTGACCATTATGCCCTTTTGACCTTAAAACGAGATTTTTGAAAATGTGAGAGAACAAAAACCTTTGTTACTGATTTATAAACTTGTCCTAAAAATTTGACATCAGTTCGAGGTCTAGATTAGGAGTTATGCTCAATATCGTAATTAAGAAGCTTTTATTAATTAAACGGCATAATTAGCATAAAGCCTATCTAAACCCAAATTTTGACACCAAAATTTTTACCCACTTATGTAATATAATATTTTGGGATTTTTGAAGATTTTTATTTATTTTTAAACTGATCATATCATAGGGTTCTAGCTTTGATTCGGTAATTGTCGGTTATACCCTTTTCTTGAATAAAATGAGTTTTACATCACATATTGATACCAAATCTTTTGCTACTGATTTGATATAATAAATAAAAAAATTTAAGCCTTCTAGAATGATAAAAATATCAGCTTTTCTTATATAACCCGAAAATCGCTTAAAAGCGACTTTTACGCGTTTTTAACGCATAGTATTAATTAAAACTATTTTAAACATATAAGACTTAATACCTACTGATGTTTTTAGTAAATTTTTATAATTAGACAGTAAGCAAAAGTTTTAAACTCAGGTTTCCAAATTTGACATTTAAAGCTTATGTGAAATTACCAAAATGCCCCTCGGTGCATAGTTTGGTTATAAATGATAAAATTTCACATATGGGCAATACCCTACTGATATGACCTGCAAAAATAGTTATTTTTACTGATCATATCAGACCTGAACCTCAGATTAATATTTAACCTCTTTTATAACCTTTAAAATGACCAAAATACCCCTACGTGGCTTAATTTGAGTTTAAATTCGTTTTGGGCATAATGGAAGGTATCATAATGATATCACAACTTATTTAAGGCATATTAACTTAGGAAACCTGCTCATGACTCATTTGGTTACCCGTAATGCAATTATCGCGTTCGGTGCGGTTTATGTAAATAGTTTGCATAAATTAGCCGAAACGGGTCAAACCTTATCATTTTCTCTTCAAAATCCAGAATGTGGTTGGTTTACCCATATTATACAAGTCTCCATACTTGTCGGGTCTAAACCACATTCTAATCCGGTCTTCGCTTAATCATGCGTTTTGAACCGTATACCTTTCTTTAAAACTAACCGGTCTAAGTTTAAACTTAAGTAAGACCCGTTAGAAATCTAATAGGTTGTTAAAACCTTCATTTCCAGATTTAGGGGACCAGTAAAAGCTACCTGTACTTGCTTGATTGTATACGACTGGGATAAATTTGTATAATTTGCTCAGGTAAATACTTTTAACCTATTTTCCCTTATACGGGCTTGGGGTACGGTATATAAAATACCGCTTGGTCGGGTATTGAATTATTAATCGTATGAAGGTTAAATTATTGAGATAACCCATTTAATCTGTTTTGTTTATTCTAAACCTTTGGGGGGTTAATGACCACGTCCTGGATATCCTCGGCTCATTCATTGAAATGGCCACGACTTAATGCACGGGGTGTAGGCATACACCTGCCGGTGCGAATATAAAAAGATATAACCGCCTGTTCGAGAATAACTCGTCGCGGGATTATATCATGTGGTGTGTCTATTAATCTTTAACCCAGTTTTCAACCCGGGCTACTGAACGTATAATAAACATGTAATTCTTTAACAAGTTTATTCTTAAATAATTATCCCAAGTTATAAAAGATATTTTGTGCCTTGTGCATTCAAATCAATTTTCTTAAACATTTTCAAAATAAGTCGGTTAATTGTATTTACCAGTGTAAACTGACGTATTTTCCAAAAAGGCTAAGTGCAGGTACTAGGGAGAATAGGCTGGCTACTCCTAGCATCACTAAAGAGTCTTGCAAGCTTAGATGTTTATAAATCTGCTGAACAATGTTCCTTTTTACTTTGATCCGCCTGTGGATCCCTTACAACCGTTTTGTAATAAATGATATTACTTTCATTCGGTTTGTAATGATTTTATCTTTCGACTTCCGCTGTGTATTAAACTGTGATAAATTGTCTATGATGATATCAACTGTAACACCCTAAATTTTTAACCTTAAATTTAGACAAAATATAGTTTAAGTACATGACTTTCATTAACGAAGTTCATAAGTAACTAAGGCCTTAGTCAACTAATGACTAAGTTAAATCGTTTCAAAAATTGTTTAACATGTGTTTACAACCCATTCACAAAAACTACAAGGATCTAAAACATTGCGGAAGCTTCAAAACGGAGTGTTCGGTTCTTCATTTAATCGCTTGATCGTCACCCGTAAGATCTACCAAATTTACCTATGATCAAAACCATTAAAACATTAGTTTTGACGTTGTTATATAATATGACTTCAAAGTTTAACAACACATTTGAAATAACAAACACATAAAAGCATTTTCTGGGTTCACCGTAAATTACGGTATCACCGTAATTTACGGTGAGACCTGGGATTGTCTGGTCACCGTAAACCAGTAGCGAACTACCGTAAAACTCATGACTTCTACCGTAAATTACGGTAATACCGTAATTTACGGTAGTACCTGGAACTTCATGTTTGGTTTTGTATGATCAATATACCAAGGTTCCCAACTCTCGGGTTTCAGTTTCTATATGACACCAATACATTAAAACTTCATATTTCTCATATATTATATATTAACCAAACATCAAAGAACAATCCATCATATTACGGAGCCTTAATCATGTTTTACTCGATTATTTGACCCGTTTGGCTCGTCTAAAGAATCCTCCTCTTTGACGACTACTAACGAGTACAATCCGAATTTCTTAAATCAATCAATATAACGATTTCAACACTTAATTTAGAACACTCTTATTCAAGATTCAAATATATATTAGAATCATCAAATCTAATAAATGTAACGGGTCAAGTTACATACCTTAGCGCACGCCCTTCAACCGTGAGTCCCCACCGGCTTGTCCACTTGACGTTCCGGTATCTTGTCCTATAGAGTTCAATTCAATACATGTTTAGAACTCTCTTTAGAACTCACTTCGCATAATATTCCGAAACATCATAATTATGCGTTAAGGCTTTAAATTTCTATTTTTAAGCCTTCTTTGAGGCATTTCCACAAACACTAAGAGGGCAGAATTTCTACATCATTCATATTCATGTTTATAGCTTGCTAATTAGTTAACTTAACTTCAATAAGCCATCATATAGCATTCAATCATCATACTTTTCTGAAATTACTTTCTAAGATCGAATTACACTAGAATAATCCTTATTAACCCTAGTGTTCATCATCATCATGTAATACCCACAACCCACCTTCAAGGTGTTCATGGAATTTCCTGAATTTGGTCATGATTTCACAAATAGTTAGCTAGGTTTTACTTCTAAACACCTAATCAACTTTAATCTAACCAAATAACACACATGCAACATCATAATTCAGATTTTCCAAAATCATGAGAATTTCAAGTTGAGAGATTTCATTAAATTTTACATACCTTACAATCCTCTTGTGATGAGGATCGTGATTCTAAGCTCAATTTTCGATTTTGACCTGGACTAATCCTTCAATTTGCAAGATTAAGGAAGTTTTAGGTTTTGGAGAAGTGGGGATCGCCCCCTGCTCTATTGATCGACCAGATATCCCCTTTGTGGGGTGTTTGGTTTGTTTTATTTAGTTTAATTGACTCAAGTTTCAGTTTTTTACAACTTAAGCCCCTCAAACTTGTTCAACATATTGTTTGTTAACCTTTAACCACTCTATAAGCTATTTCTAGACTAGTTAACTAACTAGGTTAAAATTTCCTAGTTAGTAAACTCCCATTTATTTAAGCTTTATAATTCTGATATAATGTTTTATATTTTCGGGATGTTACATCAACTACGTCACGATACTCCCCACCGGGCCCACCGGTAATACGTGGAAATATCGGGGTGTGACAGGTTGGTATCAGAGCCAACATTGAGTGAATTAAACACTAGCCTTTTTTGTTTAATCTCAATGACACAGTTTGCACATTCCTCGACTTCCGAGTCTAGACAAAGAACTTAGGACTAATCCTAATTTATTTTAATTTTGTCCTTTATTTTCTTTCCTTTGTTGTCCTTTTGTTTGTTTTGACAGGTTCAACAAAATGCCACCAAGGTTTCGTAGAGGAGGGCGAGGAAAGGGGCCATTCAATGCCCCCAACGACCACGAGGCCGGACCTTCCCACCGGCGAACCCCGTCTGTTACCATGAGCACCAGTCCTCAAGAGGACTGGAGGACCTATTTGGAGCCTGCGAGGCGATCTGTCTCGCTAAGTTCATCACCCTCTTACCACCATTCCTTCGGGCCACAATCGGAGAACGAGCCCGAAGACTCGCACCACTCTTTCTTACCGTTACGGCGGTCAACCTCACACCGTGCCTTTCGAGACCCGACCCCTTATTTTCAGAGCCGGTTCAACCCAGCAAACCAGAGTGAAGAACCAATGGGTCATAACCCATTGGGACCTGAAGACCACTTCCCTGAAACTCAGGGAATGGATATGGATGATGACCCAGATCCCGCTGAACCACCATCTGGGACACCTACTCACCCCATCGAGATTTCAGATGGGTCGTCATATCATGGATCACCTTATCGTGGTCCAGACAGTTATGAGGCAAGGTTTGCCCAATACGACTGGGTGTTTACTCCCAGTTACAACTCGCAGCAGCAGCAGCAGCAGCAGGATCCCTCAGAGGATTCGCGTTTTGTAGCGGTTACTCCACCGCCACCACCACCAGTGCAGCAACCACCTCCGGAGCCACCGAGGCGTAGGAGATCAGGAGCACGGATGTCCGTGTGAGGGGGATTCCATTTCAGCACCCCTAAGCATTCAAGTGGCAGTCATTACCCGCCACTATATGAAGACCCACAGATGGGTGTGCCTTCGAACCCTGTTTCTGAGGTGGAGTCTGCGCCAGTCGCACCGCCACCAGTGGGTTATGATAACCCAATTCCTGCATACGCCGGTGTAGCGGCGTATTTCGAGCAGCCAGCCCATACTAACTACAACTATGCCAAAGCTGACCCATACCTTGTAGCGGCGAACTACAATGCTCTCCATCCTGAAGGACCCTATGGAGGTCCCTGGCAGACTGGATACCCGACCTATGGGTATCAATACCCGCCACCTCCTCAACCTCTACAGCCGCAGCAGCCGCAACCTCTGCAAATCCAACCACCACAGCAACAGGATATTTTACAAAGGTTGAGCCAGGTGGAACGGGAGGTTCGAGAGGAGCGTAGAAGCCACCGGGGATTTCTTAAGGGTTTGGCAAGCTTAATCAAGGGAAAGAGCAAAAGGGATCATTAAATTCCTTATTTGTTTATTTTGTATTTCTTTAATTTTCAATCAAGTCCCTGCGTGGACATCTATTTCTGTATCCAGTCCCTGCGAGGACTTGTAGTTTCAGTCTAGCCCCTGCGTGGGCAAGTTATTTCTGTTAAAGTCCCGTTTAGGGCAATATGTACTCTTTTAAATTTTAGTGGCATGTTTTTTTTTATAATTTAAATTTCATTTTGTCATTATATGCATAAATGTAATATATATGAAATAAATAAATCCAAAGTATGTCATTCCTTTTATAAAGATCTGCCTTTAAATATTAAATAAGAATCTTAAAGGGTATAACCAAGCCTGCATGTCATTATAAGACCTGGCCATGATGGTGAAACCTGTTTAAAAAGATTCAAACCTTGTTAACATCTGAAAACATGTCAACACTCCTGGCAGATGTGATTCGTAAAATCACGCATGTCATCCTTATATTGGATTCTTCCAATTCCTTCTTTATTATTTAAACATCCATTAGTGATGTAATGCCTACGGGCTATTGATGTGCGTGAATTATATATATTTTTATGAAGATATTTGTTCACACAAATTTAGTTTTAAAATGGTTTTTCACCTAGGAACTAACTACACACACAAAGGGCAAGTGTACCCGTCGGGTGGTAATATAGCAAATCGGCAAGAACCGGATATCAATCCGTGGATGCGGTGTCTCGATACTAAACTTTTGCTACTTTAAAGCCTTTTCAAATGATTGGGTTGATTTTTTTTTTCTAACTTAGCATGCAAATAAATAAACTACTAAAACTTCTAACAAAGAACAATATCTAAGAAAGGGTTGCCTAAACTAAGTCTCCACTAACAAACATATGACAACAAGGTGGAAGATTTTGTGATGATGCAAGCTCTAAATTTAACTAAGTCCTTAATCAAGGCTTCCTAGTCTATAATTCTTAGGAAAACTAAAAATGAATTAACATTCTAATCACCTAAAAATTATTCTTTTAAGCTCACTTGCTAAGTTGATGTTAATCTTTAATCATGAGTTATTTGTTTGTCAAAACTCCTAACTCTACAAATTAGGGAAAACTAATATGAACAACACACTAATCACCCTAACTTGGTTTCAAGTAGTTGGCACTATCATCATGTTCTTGATATGAACCACAAGCATGGTCATGCTAGCTAACAACTTTGGCCTAAATCATCAAACTAACAAGAACACAAACTATAGAATCCATATAAACATACTCATGATCTTTCCAAATCTAGATGCAAGAATTCATACATATGCTCAAATCATCATTCAATCACATTAGCAATCACCATTCCTAGTTTCATGCTATGAATCATACTAACAAGTTAACAAGATTCAATAATCATAATCTTTACATGGGCTTTCCAACACAACATGTAAATGCTTATGAGCAAACATTCAAGAACAAGAACTTTAAGCATACACATGAACTCCAAGAACAAGATTAAATACCAACATGAAGATTAACAAGAACAATCATCACATCTACTTCCATGTTATCACATATTCATTAGCTTCAACAAAGTTTAGACAACTCAAATGTTTAGCCCATAAGGCTCATGACTACCAAATCAAGTGCAAAGACACATAAATTGTTCATAAAGTAATAAGCTAACCAAGTTAAAGACAAGATTAAAATGATGTTTGAGTAGATCTTCAAGTGATTAAGTCCTCTTCAAGGCTCCCTCTTGGCTCCAACAAGCTTCCAAGACCAGATTCTTGAGAGAAAAAGTCACCAAAATGCTCCAACCCCCTCCAAATGAGCTAGAAACTCGTATTTAAGCTGCTGGGAGAATGGCACGACCATGCCACCTTTTGGCACGGTCGTGCTTGGCAAGTGTCAGAGCCACTTTCTTGAATGTTGACCAAGTATGCTACCATTTTGGGTAAAATCCCGCTCAAAAGTTCCCGAGGTGGCACGACCGTGCTCGGGTATTGTCTGGTCGTGCCAGCCGATAGTGCTCGGCCATGATTCACTTATTCTCGGAAACAAGCTGATTTGGGGACAAAATTGACCTGGCACGGTCGTGCCACCATATGGCACGGTCGTGCTCCCTTGATTTTTGATGGTGCTGGCTCTGGATGATGGTGCTGATCGAGAGTGCCGATGTCGGAGTGACTGGCACGGTCGTGCTCATGGGTGGCACGGCCGTGCCATATCTGGCAGTTTTCTGAAATGTTCCGTTTTTGCTCCATTTTGCTCCAAAAGCCTTCGTTTCATCACCGGGCCGAAGCCCGGTCCTGTATTTTCACAAACAACTCAAATGAGTACCAAAATCAATGAAAATACAAAGAGTTTTCGCATAAACGGGGCGTATTTGACGTTTAAAAGATGTATAAATTCTTATACATCAAACATCCCCACACTTGGACTTTGCTTGTCCTCAAGCAAACTAAAATCAACGAAACTCTCTAAATGGCAATCATCTCAACTAGCATTTCATAAGCACAAACAAATAATTCGGGTCAAAACAATCAAGGAGTGCTCGATATAAAGAAAGAACCGAAAAGAAATAAGTAAAATATGCTTATGAGCAATGGTCCATCTTGGAAATCCCTACAAGTTCACCATGCATCCTCACAATGTTCACACACACTCGGCTAAATATAGGTATACATACAATTTGTGGAGTATGTTTAGAACACTCGATGCCAAGACGATAACTATGCGATATCATAAGCTTGTGGAAGGATCAAATCTAATCACTCGGCAAAAATATAGCAGAAATCATGAGGTCTTGATTGGGTTGTAACTTGGCTTGGGTTAAGGGTGTGGAAGTGGATCTTGAAAAGTGGCTAAAACGGTTGTAACCCGACGGCTCGACTAACTTGAAATACAAGAAGATAGAACTATATAACTAAATAATAACTAACCGAGAGCTAACCGACAAGTATTGCTTTTCACTCCCAAAATTGCTCTAACAAAGCCATTTGATAAGGCTTTTTCAACTATTTTTTTTTTTACAAGAATAACTCATGCTTTGGAGAGAACTAAGTACGTCTACTTAGCTAAAAACTCTTGATCATGAGGGTACATAACAACAAAGAGGAAACTATACAAAACTACAAGTTAATCATCAACCGAACCGGGTTTCCAACCAAAAACGGGTTCAAAATATAAAAGGCTAATTTGGCTAAGTGGTTAATATTTTGGTGGTTTAAGAGAAATGAACGGGAAAGGCTCAAATTGGTGTAACTATGGGAATGATTTGGGTAGGGAGGTGAATATAAATGGCGAAAATAAAAAGGTTTCCTAATGCCTCAATCACTTCTATGCTTGAATTCTTGCTTTGTGGCCTCGAAATGCAAACCTAACACAAGTTCTAAATCGCAAAAGTTATCCGGCTCACTCAATCTTTGCCCGCAAAAACATGAGCAAAAATAATTCTAAAGCTATAAGGCTCAAAAATAACTCACGGAAACGGGCATATTGGGTAAATATGCAAGGCAAACAAGTAGGTCAATCGCTTGATTTCTCATGCTCAATTTTATACAAAAAAACATGTTACTTAACGGTTTTCCTTACACGAGCGAACCCCCCTTTTTGCGTTAACCCTTATTTATTTATCAAAAATTTTGGTGCTTATTTCGATACTTATGTTGATTTGATTTATATGCCACAAAAATTGTTAAAAGAGAGCTTTGCATCATTTTTTTTTTGTATATATATATGACAACAAAGCTCAAGCGATAGACCACCTCCCCACACTTGAATTGTACATCGCCCTCGATGTACAACAAAAAATTGAATAAGCAATGGAAATGCGAATTCAATACAAATAAAGGAAGGTAGGAACACGAAAACTCCCCTGAAACAAAAAGGCTAGACTTGAAGCAATATGAAGTAGAAAGGACCATCCACAACGAACTACCAAGCCATCCACCAAGCCAACACCTCGTCATTTATTCAAAAGAGTTTGAACCAACACTGCACATTTAGCAAACAAGGTCAAATTCACAAGAATATTACCCAACCCATTTTTCCCTTGCCTTTGTTTATTAATTTAACCACTACGAAAGCAATAAAAACTAACACCTACGACGGAGGGGTGTACGTACGACGGAAAATGGCACACCCCTCAAACACGAAATGATAGTAAAAATACGAGATGGAGAGCGGAACTAAGACCTCTCGCCGGATCCCGAAGGACCGGCGTCGCTGCTCCTGGGGTCAAATCTGGATCTATGCCTAAATTGTGGCGGTGGCTGAGTGTATGGATGGTTGATTGAGTTCGCGATGTGCTGCTGCGAACCAAACAACCAGTCCATGCTGCGTCGGGACTGCTCGTATATCTCTTCCAAGAAGTTGCCCTGCCTGTGTTGCTCCGCGAGTATCAGATCGACATCTCGCCTCACCTCTTGCTGGCCTAATTCCAACCCGTCCATGCGCCTCCACAGATCTATCCCTGACGGCTCGGAAGGACCGTAAGTGCCGTAAGCGCCATGCTCATAACCTCCACCACCAAATCCACCATACACGTTTTCCCAGTTCGGACTCTCAAACCCCTGTCCAATCTGCAATTGGGGGCCCGCTCCTCCAGCGGCCCCCTCCTGATCCTGAACTGGAATATCGTGCATGTGCACGTCATGATCTCCGCCATCACCACCCTCGTCGTCATCATCCGTCTCATCATCAACAGCTAGCGGGTCCCAAATCCTTCCCAATCTATCCACAAGCTTTGGGACCCCGTTTACTTTGCGAATCAGGTGCATTGATTTCATCTGCTGCAGATCGAGAAGGCCATAATCACAGGCTTCGGTCAAATTGTCTAAGGAAACCCGATAGTGTTTTGCAAGTTTTGTAGCAAAGGCCCCTCCGCATATGCGCGATGCGGGTGTCGAACCAACACCGCGAAAAATCGATTCTGCCACACTGACGGCTACGTTGCAATGGTAGCCGGAGACGATGCAGTACAGGTGGAAAAGGTCGCGGGTGGTGATATTCCCCGTGCTATCACCCCGACCCCCGATGACGTGGAAAATGGCGCGCTCTATGACCCGGTGAAGTGGGTCGAGGATCCATGTAGCTTTGGCTTTCCGAGGTTCCCAAAGTCATCCCGGCACAGTAATTTGATTCCAAAAGGCGGCCTTGTCTGCATCTGGCTCCCAATCTTGCAAACTCCCATGAAATAACTCAGTATCTATCTCATCTTCCGTATATAACCCCAACACCACAGCGAATCGACTAATCGACTGGTGATGCCATTTCCTTCCCAAGCGAAACTTGACACCAACAGTTTTCTCATAAAGATCTGGGCATGGAAACGTGAAACGGAACGATGCGAAAAATTCGATCACCAATTCTATGTATTGCGGCTCTGCGATCTCAAAAAGGCGGGACCACGGAGGTGTAATAAGATCATCAAATCGCTCGGTCTGTCCGAGCAAGTCTAAATCAACCCTTTGTAACCTCCTCATGGGCTCGATTAGATGCCGTCGATCCCATAACCGCTCCACCTTCGAGATACAGTACCCTTCCCTGGCATTGTTTGAGAACCGCAAATAAGGGTGATCCATCTGCAAAATTGAGACAAGATTAATCAGCAGCCAAAACAGACAGACAAATTTCGGGACTGGACAATATGGCATGGTCGTGCCACCATATGGCACTACCGTGCTAGGCCTGCAAATCAGTGAGTTTATGAAGATTTTCTGGGAAAATTATGAAGTCTGGGTTTTTATTCCCCAGGAGCACGACCGTGCCATCCCAAGGCACCATCGTGCTCGGCCGTAAACGGCTCGGATTTGAACCACATTTGCTGAGAAGCACGGTAGTGCCACCATATGGCACCCTCGTGCCGTACCAAAATCCGGGGGCTGATCTGATCGTTTTTTTTCGAGAAGCACGATCGTGCCGTCCTGTGGCACCCTCGTGCCACGTTAACGATCTGGGCAGAATTATGAAGATCCGACGACTTTTATGAAAAGCACGATCGTGCCGCTTGGACGCACCCTCGTGCCGTCGTGAATTTCTGGAAATTTATGAAGTTTTTTTATGAGTTTATGAAGATCACGATCGTGCCATAGCAGGACACGACCGTGTGTGTCGGAACCCAGCCTCGAAAAAACGTCCAAATCACCCCCGAAACCCCGATTTCTTCAACTTTTTGTTTAGGGGTTTTGTAAATCGGTCCATTGTGGTTCAAATCAACACAAAAAACACTAAAAACGGGCTTGAATCGGGTGATTTAGACCAAGCCCTAAAAACCTAAAGAAACTAACTATGAAGAACATGAAGTACATATCAACAAAACTAACTAGAGAAAGGAGAGATTCATACCTGGAATGATGTTGGGATGAAAGAATTTCTTGGAGGAAGCTAGGAGATGCAAGAACCGTGAGTGCTTGAAGAGGGTTCAATGGAGGAAGGAGATGATGTTATGAAGAAAAGATGGTGGTGGTTGGGGTTTATTCAAAAACTCAAATATTGGTGCAAAAGGTTGTCTGGTGGTGCCAGACTTTGGTGAGAGTGCAGTAATTTCGAATTTTAATTTTAATTTTTATTTATTTATTTATTTATTTTTTTATTTTTTTGAAAATGGATATCTTTATAGACAAACTCCTTTGAACCCGGGGCACTCACGAAGCATCTCCTACCAAGAAAAAGAACCGAACTAACATACCTGAGAGCCGGTAACAAGCTCTAACATCCCTCGCGACCAGAACGAACCGCAACCTGAAAATAAAAAGACAAACACACACCACAAAAATAACAACAAAAATAATAAACACACAAACATGCTAAGTTTATTTACGAGTCTTCAGCTAGACTCACCACCCCGAATTCATTTGTTCCTGGGGTGGAGGGTAACAACCTCCTCACTCGGGTCAACGGGCCCTCCAACATACGCCTTCAACCTATGCCCGTTGACTTTAAACAACCGGCCATCCTCATGGCCTATCTCCACGGTCCCGTAAGGAAACACTGACCGTACAGTGTAGGGACCCGACCACCGAGATTTAAGCTTACCAGGAAACAACTTAAGACGTGAGTTGTACAACAACACACGATCACCCACTCGGAATTCCTTCTTGTCCTTCAAGCGGGCATCGTGAAGCGTCTTAGTACGTTCCTTGTACAGCTTGGAGCTTTCATACGCATCGTGCCTAAGCTCCTCAACCTCATGAATCTGCACAAACCTGTTCTCACTCGCAGCAGCCATGTCAAGATTAACTGTCTTCAAAGCCCAGTATGCTTTGTGCTCGAGTTCAACAGGCAAATGACAAGACTTCCCATAGACCAATTTAAACGGTGTGGTGCCTATAGGAGTCTTGTAGGCTGTCCGGAAAGCCCACAGTGCATCATCCAATTTCTCGGACCAATCTTTACGGCTAGAATTAACCGTCTTCTCCAGAATCCGCTTGATACCCCGATTAGCAACCTCGACCTGTCCGCTCGTCTGCGGATGATATGGTGTAGAGAATCGATGTTGCACACCATATCGGGACAATGCTTTCTCAAGCTGAGCATTACAGAAATGCGTCCCACGATCACTAATCAACGCCTTCGGGGCACCGAAGCGAGCAAACAACTTTTTCAAAAACCTCACCACTACCCTCGCATCGTTAGTGGGCAAAGCCTGTGCTTCAGCCCACTTTGAAACGTAATCAACAGCAACGAGGATGTAGCGGTTCCCAAAAGAGGTCGGGAAAGGGCCCATGAAGTCTAGCCCCCATACGTCAAAAACCTCACAAACTTGGATGCCGTTTTGTGGCATCTCATGGCGTGCAGAAATGTTGCTCGCCCTCTGGCAAGCATCACAGGACCTCACCCACTCGTGGGCATCACGGAAAATAGTCGGCCAAAAGAATCCGGCATCAAACACCTTCCTTGCCGTGTTGTTTGCTCCGTGGTGGCCTCCCGTGGGTCCTTCGTGACAGTGGCGTAAAATATCCCTCGCCTCGTCACCATGCACGCATCGTCGGATCATCCGATCCGCTCCTACCCTAAACAAGTAAGGGTCATCCCAGAAGTAATGCTTGACATCTGCAAAGAACTTTCGCTTCTGCTGATGGGTCATCCCCTTGATCAGGATGCCACTAGCTAGGTAGTTTGCAAAGTCAGCAAACCATGGGGAATCATCACTAGTCTCGATCCTCATGAGGGTCTCGTGGGGGAAATTGTCATTGATGTTAGGCCCACGAGATTCCTTTTCCTCGGAATGCTCAAGTCGAGACAAATGATCGGCTGCCAAATTCTCAGCCCCTTTTTTATCACGGATTTCAATATCAAATTCTTGCAGCAACAAAATCCAACGTATCAATCTCGGTTTAGCATCCTGCTTGCTAAAAAGATACCGAAGGGCTGCATGATCCGTGTACACAATGGTCTTGGAAAGGACAAGATACGACCGAAACTTATCGAAGGCAAAGACCACAGCTAGGAGCTCTTTCTCTGTCGTGGTGTAATGCTCCTGAGCGTCATTCAAGGTCTTGCTCGCATAGTAAATCGGATGAAAGTGTTTATCTTTCCTTTGACCCAAGACAGCCCCGACTGCGAAGTCACTCGCATCACACATCAACTCAAATGGCAGCTCCCAGTCGGGAGCAACCATGATCGGGGCATTCACCAACTTCTCCTTCAACAACTCGAATGCCCGAAGGCATTCATCGGAGAAAACAAACTGGGCGTCCTTCTCGAGGAGCTGAGTCATGGGACGGGCGATTTGGGAAAAGTCCTTTATGAATCGCCGGTAAAAACCTGCATGACCTAGAAAACTCCTAATAGATTTCACGGATGTGGGAGGCGGGTGCTTTGAAATAGTCTCGACTTTGGCTCGGTCAACCTCGAGCCCCGCCTGTGAAATCTTGTGCCCAAGCACAATGCCCTCCTTCACCATGAAGTGGCATTTCTCCCAATTCAACACCAGGTTGACTTCTTCACATCTAGCCAACATCTTTTTCAAATTCCCGAGACACTGATCAAAAGAACTCCCAAACACAGAAAAATCATCCATGAAAACCTCCATGGAGTCCTCGATCATGTCGTGAAAAATGGCCACCATACACCTCTGAAATGTGGCCGGGGCATTGCACAGTCCAAAGGGCATCCGCCGATAGGCGAATGTGCCATAGGGACATGTGAATGTCGTCTTCTCCTGATCCTTAGGAGAGATGGGAATCTGAAAATAACCCGAAAAACCATCAAGGAAGCAGTAATACATCCTGCCCGACAACCTCTCCAACATCTGATCAATGAAAGGAAGTGGGAAGTGATCCTTCCTCGTGGCATCATTAAGTTTGCGGTAGTCTATGCAAACTCTCCATCCGGTGACAGTAAGAGTAGGAATCAACTCGTTTTTCTCATTGGTCACCACTGTCATGCCTCCTTTCTTCGGGACTACCTGTACAGGGCTAACCCATGGTGAATCAGAGATCGGGTATATCAAACCTGCATCAAGTAGTTTGATGACCTCTTTCTTCACAACCTCCTGCATGTTGGGGTTCAAACGCCTCTAATGCTGTACTACAGGTTTAAAGTCCTCCTCCATCAAAATTTTATGGGTACAAAAGGATGGATTGATCCCTTTTATATCCATAATCTTCCAAGCGATCGCCTTCTTGTGCTGCTTCAGAACTGCAAGCAATCGATCCTTCTCTTCCTTCGACAATCCGGCAGAAATGATAACGGGCAGATGAGTCTCACCCTCCAAGAAAGCATACTCCAAATGATCTGGGAGCTCCTTAAGCTCAACCGAAGGTGGATCCTCAATAGAAGGGCGTGCTTTAGGCTCAGCAACGCGATCCACAACCTCAAAAACCTCGGGACACGGGGGAGACGCATGACCTATCAGACAGGTCACCTCCTCGACTAATCGGTCCACCCTAGGTGAACTAAAATCCTCCCCTCCTAGCAGCTGTGTGTCCACAACATCCTCCTCAAATGTATCACGAAGATGATCACTCACGTATGTGTCGATAGTCTCAATGGAGTAGAGTGTATCATCCTGACTTTGCGAGTGTTGCATGGATTTCCCAATGTCAAAGGTAACCTCCTCATCATCAACCCTAAGAGTAAGTCTGCCGGTGCAGACATCAATCAAGGCTCTCGCAGTGGCTAGGAATGGTCGACCTAAGATAAGTGGGACATTTTTGTCCTCATCCATGTCTAGAATCACGAAATCGACAGGAAAGACAAACTTGTCGATTTTCACCAGCATATTCTCAACTATGCCTCGAGGATACTTCACTGAACGGTCGGCTAGCTGAATGCTCATACGAGTCGGCTTGGGCTCTCCCAAGTCTAGCTTAGCAAAAACCGCATATGGCATGAGGTTTATGCTAGCTCCAAGATCAGCTAATGCATTGCTGACCGACAAACTACCAATCAAACAAGGGATAGTGAAACTCCCAGGATCATTCATTTTCTTCGGTAGTTTATTCTGAAGAACCGCTGAACACTCTTCATTCAAGGTCACTTGCGAAAGCTCCTCAAGTTTCTTTTTGTTGGATAGGATATCCTTCAGAAACTTGGCATACTTAGGCATTTGAGCAAGTGCCTCGACAAATGGTAAATTTATATGAAGTTGCTTAAAAAGCTCGAGGAATTTACCATAGTGTTCTTCCATTTTCTGCTTCTTCAACCTCCCCGTATATGGAATGGGAGGGACATACTCTCTCACTGGCTCCTTGGGCCGTGCGGTACTTGCTGGGACTCGCCTCTGTTGCACCTCACCCGGAGACTCACACTCAATCTCCTCATCAACCTCATCATCATCAGTCGGCTTTGCAGGAACAGCCGGAGGGATGGGTTGAGCGGTCTTGCCGCTTCTCAACGTGATGGCCTTTGTAGTAGCATTTGGATTAGTCTCTGTGTTGCTCGGAAGGCCCCCCTGTTGTCTCTCAGACAACATCTTGGCAATCTGGCCAACTTGGTTCTCAATGGTCTGCATGGAGGCCTTTTGGCTTCTCAACTCACTCTCGTGCCTCGTGAAACGACCGTCATACTCCTTAAAACACTTCTCATTCTCGGCCTTTTGAGTGTTTTGACCGGCTAAGATCTGGCTACGCATATCATGCACACTAGGCTCGCTAGCGGGAGGTCCCTGCTGAGGTCGAGGTGGACCATATGCTCCATGTGCTGGAGCTGGGGGACGTGGAGCAAATCCGGGTGGATGCAGATTGGAAGCATCGGGCCTCCAACTGAAATTTGGGTGATTCTTCCACCCCGGATTATAAGTATTGCTGTAGGGATTATTTTGAGGACGGTATTGGTTTCCCATAAAATCAACATGCTCGTGTGGCATCTCTCCCGTCTGAAAATCACCTACCTGATATGCTCCCCCACTCGAAGAACCTCTCGAGTGCATCTCCATCACTCGATCAAATTTCGAAGATAAGGCATCCATCGTGCTGTCATGGCTGTGTAGTCGTCCACTTGATGAACTCCCTGCCGAGAACTCTTACCTCTTGGTGGCTGTTGCGTCCGGTTTTTCACGGCACATTTCTCTAGAATCTCAAATGCCTCGGTGGCATTTTTCGTGCCGATATCCCCACCCGAGTATGTATCAACCATCATCTGTCCCTGACTGTCTAAACCATGGTAGAAGATCTGACATTGTTGCCACTTGGGCAACCCGTGATGTGGGACCTTTCTCATAAGCTCTTTGAAACGCTCCCATGCCTCGTAAAGGGACTCGTCCTCGTCCTGACGAAAGTTCAGAATCTTGGTTCTCAACCGAACAGTTTTCTCTGGAGGGAAATATTTCTGAAGGAACTTCTCAGCTAATTGATTCCATGTAGTGATAGATCCAGCTGGAAGTGAGAGAAGCCACTCCTTGGCTCCATCCCGTAAAGAAAACGGAAAGAGCCGAAGGCGGATAGCATCCGATGATGCATCACGAATCCTAAATGTGGCACAAACCTCTAGAAACCCCGCAATGTGAACACTAGGATCCTCGTGATCCTTGCCATAAAATTGTATCGCGTTCTGCAACATCGATATGGTGCCAGCCTTGATCTCGAAATTATTATTGTCAATTGTCGGTGCATTGATGCTCGCAGGTAAACCATCCAGTGACGGTTTTCCGATTTCTTTCAAGATCCTATTCTCTTCTGCGTCCGCCATGTCTACTCGAACCTCGTAGAAGGTGTCGTCGTCTGCCGCGTCTGTCTCAATCGTCTCGGCTACCACGCGAAACCGCTCTCGCAGCCTCCGGTGAAAATCACGCTCCGGCTCCGCTGAAGGCTCAACGATATCAGCAGCGGGGGTTGAGGACATGCACGACCTGTAGGGAATAAGGAGGAGCACAATACACAAAATATATACAAAAACACAAAAACAACTAGCAACTAATCATTTTTTTTTTCAAATAGTCAAGCAAAGGCAAATAAAACAAGTAGACACAAACTTTTTACACTTTTCACAATGGCTAAATAAGCAACTCGAATCGTTTTCAAGAAGACCGCATCCCCGGCAACGGCGCCAAAAACTTGATGTGCGTGAATTATATATATTTTTATGAAGATATTTGTTCACACAAATTTAGTTTTAAAATGGTTTTTCACCTAGGAACTAACTACACACACAAAGGGCAAGTGTACCCGTCGGGTGGTAATATAGCAAATCGGCAAGAACCGGATATCAATCCGTGGATGCGGTGTCTCGATACTAAACTTTTGCTACTTTAAAGCCTTTTCAAATGATTGGGTTGATTTTTTTTTCTAACTTAGCATGCAAATAAATAAACTACTAAAACTTCTAACAAAGAACAATATCTAAGAAAGGGTTGCCTAAACTAAGTCTCCACTAACAAACATATGACAACAAGGTGGAAGATTTTGTGATGATGCAAGCTCTAAATTTAACTAAGTCCCCAATCAAGGCTTCCTAGTCTATAATTCTTAGGAAAACTAAAAATGAATTAACATTCTAATCACCTAAAAATTATTCTTTTAAGCTCACTTGCTAAGTTGATGTTAATCTTTAATCATGAGTTATTTGTTTGTCAAAACTCCTAACTCTACAAATTAGGGAAAACTAATATGAACAACATACTAATCACCCTAACTTGGTTTCAAGTAGTTGGCACTATCATCATGTTCTTGATATGAACCACAAGCATGGTCATGCTAGCTAACAACTTTGGCCTAAATCATCAAACTAACAAGAACACAAACTATAGAATCCATATAAACATACTCATGATCTTTCCAAATCTAGATGCAAGAATTCATACATATGCTCAAATCATCATTCAATCACATTAGCAATCACCATTCCTAGTTTCATGCTATGAATCATACTAACAAGTTAACAAGATTCAATAATCATAATCTTTACATGGGCTTTCCAACACAACATGTAAATGCTTATGAGCAAACATTCAAGAACAAGAACTTTAAGCATACACATGAACTCCAAGAACAAGATTAAATACCAACATGAAGATTAACAAGAACAATCATCACATCTACTTCCATGTTATCACATATTCATTAGCTTCAACAAAGTTTAGACAACTCAAATGTTTAGCCCATAAGGCTCATGACTACCAAATCAAGTGCAAAGACACATAAATTGTTCATAAAGTAATAAGCTAACCAAGTTAAAGACAAGATTAAAATGATGTTTGAGTAGATCTTCAAGTGATTAAGTCCTCTTCAAGGCTCCCTCTTGGCTCCAACAAGCTTCCAAGACCAGATTCTTGAGAGAAAAAGTCACCAAAATGCTCCAACCCCCTCCAAATGAGCTAGAAACTCGTATTTAAGCTGCTGGGAGAATGGCACGACCATGCCACCTTTTGGCACGGTCGTGCTTGGCAAGTGTCAGAGCCACTTTCTTGAATGTTGACCAAGTATGCTACCATTTTGGGTAAAATCCCGCTCAAAAGTTCCCGAGGTGGCACGACCGTGCTCGGGTATTGTCTGGTCGTGCCAGCCGATAGTGCTCGGCCATGATTCACTAATTCTCAGAAACAAGCTGATTTGGGGACAAAATTGACCTGGCACGGTCGTGCCACCATATGGCACGGTCGTGCTCCCTTGATTTTTGATGGTGCTGGCTCTGGATGATGGTGCTGATCGAGAGTGCCGATGTCGGAGTGACTGGCACGGTTGTGCTCATGGGTGGCACGGTCGTGCCATATCTGGCAGTTTTCTGAAATGTTCCGTTTTTGCTCCATTTTGCTCCAAAAGCCTTCGTTTCATCACCGGGCCGAAGCCCGGTCCTGTATTTTCACAAACAACTCAAATGAGTACCAAAATCAATGAAAATACAAAGAGTTTTCGCATAAACGGGGCGTATTTGACGTTTAAAAGATGTATAAATTCTTATACATCAGCTATAATCATTGTCATATAAGACAAAAGACAGTTGTAGCCTATAACTCCCTGTCAAGAAAGGTAATAAACTATGATTCAAGCCTTAATGCCTCGATCCTATAAGATCATGGCTTATAAATTGAATTGTTCTTGTGACCTGGCCTTATGTGCCATTATAATATGCTAACAAATTATGACTGAGGATAATTATAATCCTGAATAAACATGCTTAGTTAAATTAACCGATATGGCTTACGATTACCATGGTTAATGAATTGCCATAAAAGACAATTCCATAATGGGTTTTTGAATAGGGATGGCAAGGGGTCGGGTTCGGGTCAGGTATTGGTAATCCCATACCCGTACCCGGTTATAAAATCGCGTCCCATACCCGACCCAATACCCATCGGGTATTTGTCGGGTAATTACCCGTTGGGTATCGGGTATTCCCGCGGGTATCGGGTTTACCCATTAATTTGTTAAAAGATATACGTTGGGATTTCTAAATACATTTTTTTTACTGTTGTAATTATTATATTATTTATTTATACAACAACTATTATAAATTAAAAATATACATTACATACATATAAGTTTTATCATAAATTAATAATAACTTTATACTACTTATACACTCACATGCATATACTTCACAACATACAAAATATAAATACTATTATCAAATGCATATACTAAAAGAAAATTTATTTTTTCACATTATGAACATACTAAAATAAATCACTAATAGACAAGGGTTAATGGAAAATATAAAAATATAAATTAAAAAAATCGGGTATATAGTTCGGGTAAACGGGTATGTGGTTTCGGGTAATCGGGTCGGGTATCACATAATCCCATACCCGACCCATACCCGCGAAAATTTTTAAAATTAATCCCATACCCGGCCCAATACCCGTCGGGTATCGGGTATACCCGTCCCATTTGTGTCGGGTTTCGGTTATACCCGTCGGGCTCGGGTATTTTTGCCATCCCTACTTTTGAATAAATCTTGTCATCATTTTATGTAGCAATCAAGCTACATGGCAGAGTCTGAAGAAGTCAACAGTCACCCACTGAAAAACCATGACACTGCCAGGATCAACATAACTGGGGAGGAACTTCGAGCATTGATTGATAATGCTGTTGCTAAAGCAGTGGATAAGCAACTTAGGGAATCCAGTGGTACACATAGCAAAACCTTATCAGTACCCCGTTCCAAGTCACACCCTAAGGCTCACTCTGAGGCTCATAGTAAGCCACTCTCTAAACCTCATAATTCAAAGAAGGATGATGCTCAACACTCCTCAAATCAGCATAGTGTTCCGTCGAAGAAGATTGTATTCGATCAAGAGCCACGTGTTAGGGGTTGTTCCTATAAGTATTTCGTCTCCTGTAAGCCCCGAGATTTCACAGGAGAGAAGGGAGCCATTGATTGCATGACGTGGCTAGACGAGATGGATACCGTGGTTGATATCAGTGGTTGCGCTGATAAAGATATTGTAAAGTTTGTGTCTCAATCGTTTAAGGGGGAAGCCCTAGCTTGGTGGAGGTCTTTGATCCAAGCTACTGGAAAGATTCCGTTATACAATTTGACATGGGCTCAGTTTGTTGCTTTAATCAAGGATACTTTCTGTCCTCAACATGAAGTTGAGAAGATCAAGACTGACTTCCTGACATTAGTTATGAAAAATTTGGACTGTCAGGCATATCTTACGAGTTTTAATACAATGTCTCGATTGGTTCCTTACTTAGTGACGCCAGAACCAAAACGTATAGCCCGTTTCATTGGGGGTTTAGCCCCGGAGATCAAAGCTAGCGTAAAAGCGTCTCGACCGACTACCTTTAGGTCTGTAGCTGATTTGTCACTATCTCTTACCCTTGATGCGGTCAGGCAGAGATCACTTAGAAATTCTGATGTTGGAAAGAGAAAACGTGAGGATAACAACTCACACCGTTCAGACAAGAAACACAAAGGGAACTCTGACCACAAGAAGAGTTCAGGGTTCAAGAAAGATGACCAACAGTCGGGTGAGAAACCCAAATGCAAGATCTGCAAGAAGCGCCATTTGGGAAAATGCAGGTATGAATCAAAGTCCCAATCACAACCAAGAGTTTGCGGGATCTGTAAGTCTTCTGAGCATAAGACGTTAGATTGTAAGAAGATAAAGGATGCAACGTGCTATAACTATAACGAGAAGGGGCACATCAAGTCCAACTGCCCAAAATATGCCAAGAAACCTAAGGAAGGTGAAAAGACCAATGCTAGGGTCTTTCAAATGAATGCAAGGGAAACAGTTCAGGATGACAATGTGATAACAGGTACCATCCTTATAAATGATGTTTATGCAAGGGTATTGTTTGATTCGGGTGCGGATAAGTCATTTGTGGATGATAAATTTTGTAAGTTGTTAAATCTGCCCGTTAGAACCTTAAGTATAAAATATGAAGTAGAATTGGCCGATGGTACCATAGACACCGCTTCGACTGCATTAGATGGATATTTTATATCCATTAGGAACCACTCTTTACATGGATATTTTATATCCATTAGGAACCACTCTTTTCCATTGTCTTTGCTACCTTTGAAACTAGCTGGATTCGACATAGTAATAGGCATGGATTGGTTATCTCATAACCAAGCTCAGATCGTGTGTGATAAGAAGCAAGTGGTTATCAAGACTCCGTATGGTGAGCCACTTACTGTAACAACTCGTATTAAAAAGTCCTAATTATTTAAATAATTTGTCCAATAGGAAACCCTAATTGAGACACCCAAGTGATTCTACACAAACCCTAAAATTTTCAGAATTTTCAGAATCAGGATCAGGGCCCCTAAAACTCAGGGGGGGGGGGGTAAAACCCTAGTTACGATTATCTAAATAATTTGTTGTCAGTTTCGAATTTTAAGATTTCGTCAACTCATCTAGGCTAGTCAAAGACGTGGCTACCCTATGAAACATAGGTGTCCCTCGCGTCACGCGACGCCCAGGACAGGACCCCTCGCGTCACGCGAGGGGGTCAAAACTTTGTGTATAAATAGTGGACATTGGCAATTGATTTTGGGCACTGAAACGGCGTAAAAACTCAAAATATACGCTGAGTTATCGTAGAATTACTATCAAAACACACACAAATCACGAAGTGCTGCCGCAAATCAGGGTAATAACTCGATCGCTGATACGATTCAATGTCCGATCGATTAAACTATCCAATGGATGTTTAAGTGCTGCCCACATTAGCGTTTATGCTTTGTCATTCGTCGTTAATTCGATGGATGTTTAAGTATCGCACTTTGTCATTCGTAGTGAGGGTTTAATCTCGTGAGTTATCGTAAATGCTGTATTAAGTTACTAACCGAATTGTGTGCATGTTATTAATTTTAGGTTAAAAGGCTAATCAGTAGGCTAGGCTCTGCTCAAATTAAATCTACAATGTGAGTCATTCTCTTTTTATTAAAATCTATTTACAAAAGCATGTTTATTTCAAAATTATAATTACAGGGATTAAGTCTATGTAATCACCAAACGTACAGCCGGTATGTGGGGTTTTGTATACATTACTTGACAATCGTCACCATTGGGGCAGCCAATGGGGGATATGACCATAGTCACAGATCCGGTCGAGTGACAAATACCGTGGGTAGTTGGTTTGATATCAGAAACATTGTAAACGCTCTTAATACTGTAAATTATAACAAAAGAGTCGTTTTAGTAAAAAGAATGATTCACTCAGTATTTCCCGCTGACAAAACCTTTTTCAAACATGTTTCAGGTGATCTATTGTGATCCAAGAAAAGTGCCGCGAAGCACTACAAGCTTAAGGAAGTGGCTCAGTATAAAATAAGGAAACATGTTTTGTAAAATAAAAGATTTCTCCGTGAAATCTCATGATTGTAAATTACCGGGTTTTATCCCGAGTTGTGAAATAAAATAATCGGGAAATATTTTAGTTTTAAAAAGATCCTGAAGAAACTTCCGCTGTTAAATAAATACCACGAGATTTCTGTCCCGCGGCTCCTGAAACGGGTCAAAATATGAGGAACCACTTTCTCCTAGTAAAAGAAGTCTGATTATTAGGAAAAGTAAAGAGAAAATAAAGAAATTCTGAGAAAAGAAGATTAAACAGGAAACCCAGGAATTAACCAGTAAATCACCTTGGGATGACAAGTTAGATGAGAAATGAGCAGATCTTTATATGCTAGCTACTGTAGCAGTCAATGCAAATCTTTAAATAATTTTACCCAAATCTTAGCACCTTTATCAACTACAGTCCATAAACTTTATTTCAGTAAATAAATAAATTTACAATAAAACTTAGTGTGTTTTGTAGTTACCCAATTTGAAATAATATTTAAAGGATTTCTATGAAATTTTGTTATCAATTAGTAATTGTGTGTATTTTGCATAAACAGCATGAGTGATTTATCCGAAGCCCTTCAGAATTTAAATCTCTATCCGGTAAGAATAGAGGTTTCCAGAGATTTCAATAGGTATATACCAGACATAGAAGAACCTATAGAATTCAACGATTTACCTCTCGAGAAACCCAAGCCTAAGAAAATGGAAATTGGGGAAAGCTCTAGGCAAATTGAGGGGTTACCATCTCAGGAAGAGCTAGATTTTATATTGGCAAGCTATAATACTATTAAGCCTGTTAATGAAAATGTTTTTATTCACTCTCTTGAAACACAACTACCAATGAACTTAGAACCAGCTATTCCAAACCCTTCAATCCACTCGCAACCTTTAGGAATAGACGAATGGATGACTAATGAAATATAGTTCCAAAACAATCCCTATAAGCTTTTTCCTCAGTTCGATCCAGAACCTTTACCAAATCCACCAATGAGTAACGAGAATATGGCTGAACTCCGCCACTTTGGTGAAGAACTAATGGATGTTGGGAATAGGATCCAAGAGATTGGGGGACAGATCTCCTGGGAATACGTTGAGAGGAAACGCCGTTACTAGAATATCATCTGACAAAGGATTAGGGGATTTATGGAACTATGGTTGTGTAATAGTAATAGTAAAAATCAGTCTGTAAAATAACTACAAATAAAACTTTGTAAGATAATAGTATGTATTGATGCATACTATAAAATATAAAAATGGGAATCGAGAAATTGATAGTTTTGGCTATATGTGTGTTATGAAATTAATATGATTATTTATGTATAATTGTTATTTATTTGATACTAATAAATTATATAAATTAATTACCAGATGGCAAACGTTGGTAATGAACCAGTTAACGAAGTTAATCAATCTGAACAACATCAGGAGGATCAATTTTTAAATAGACAAGACATAGAAAATATCGTTGCTCAAGGGATAGCCAATGCTATTCCAGCCATAGTTGCTGCTGTTAAAACTCCAGTCGAACCTCAACAAATCATTCCTAGCAAACGCATTTCTGAAGATAACTTCAGTAATAGCGTAAATGGAGGCGGTAATCATGTTAATCACGATAATAATCCACGGCAGGCTCCGCTCCCTAAGAAAATGAAAGCTGCAACACCTTGTTGCACTTACAAAGAATTTCTTGCTTGTAAACCATCTGAGTTTGCAGGCAATGAAGGAGCAACCGCGGCACTGCATTGGTTAGAGAAAACTGAGGCAGTAATTACAATAAGTAAATGTGACAAGGATGATCAAGTCATGTACGCTTCAAATCTTTTTAAAGAAGGGGCGTTGGAATGGTGGAACACTGTGCTTCAATCCAAAGGAAGAACTGTAGCTTATGCCATGAATTGGGAAGAATTTAAGAGTCTTGTAGAAAGAAAATTCTGTCCCGAATATGAAAAAGATCAAATGGAAAATAAGTTTCTAAACCACCGTATGACAGGTGTAGATTGTCGCAGTTATACTTCGACATTCTTTGAATATGCTAGAGTGGTACCAACACTGGCTTCGCCAGAACCGGTACTCATTTCTCGCTATATTTGGGGACTGATTAGTGAAATCCGTAACATCGTTAAAGCTGCGAGACCTCGCACTATTGACGATGCAGTGGAATTAGCTAACACCCTAACTGACGAACTGGTACGCACACAAGATGAAAACAGGAAGAAGGAACTGGCTCAGAAAATTACCCAAGGATTTCGTACGGGTAATAATAACAGCTTCAGGAGAAGAGGAACAGGGCAATCTTCAACTCCGTCATTCTGCAGGAAATGCAAAAAGAAACATTATGGAAGATGCGATATAACCTGCAATTTTTGCAAAGTTGTAGGACACCGTGAAGAAAACTGCAGGAAGAAATCCATAATTTGTTACAATTGTGGAGAAGCAGGACATTTCAAAACAGAATGCCCTAAATTGGTCAAACCTGCAGACAACAAAACCAAGGCAGCCGACGAAGCTACTAAGAAGAATGTTCGAGCTTTTCAGTTAACTACTCAGGAAGCCGAGATGATTCCTGATGTGATAGTTGGTACGTTTCTAGTTCACAACGTATATGCAAAAGTATTATTTGACTCTGGTGCAAACCAAAGTTTTATAAATACTTCATTCTGCCAAGCTCTTAATTTACCCTTAACCAAACTTAGGCAGATTTTTACAGTAGAAACGACAGACGGAAATTCTGTTGGCATAGACAAAGTTTTACAAAAGGAAAATATAGAACTTTTAGGTCATAAATTCTTTGCAAACCTGTTACCTATGAAATTAGCCGAATTTGATGTTGTGTTAGGAATGGATTGGTTAGTAGCCAACCATGCTCGAATTCTTTGTGATCAGAATTCCATAGAAATTCAGGCACCTACTGGAGAAGTAATCAGAATTACCGGAGATAAACCGCGTAAGCCCATGAAGTTCATATCAGTAATGAAAGTTGCTAGTTATGAAAGAAAGCAAGGAATAGTATATAGGATTTCAGTAATCATTAATACTAAGGGTAAAGAACTTAAGGAAATTCCTGTAGTCTCGGAATATCCAGATGTATTCCCAGAAGAGTTACCAGGGTTACCACCAGATAGGGAGGTAGAATTTAGGATTCATCTAATTCCAGGAACTATACCGATAGCTAAGGCACCTTATCGGTTAGCACCCACAGAAATGTTAGAACTGAAAAAGCAATTAGATGAATTATTAAGTAAAGGTTTCATACAACCTAGTTCATCCCTTGGGGAGCACCAGTGTTGTTTGTTAAGAAAAAGGATGGTTCGATGAGAATGTGTATTGATTATAGAGAATTGAATAAAGTTACAATTAAGAATCGATACCCATTACCCAGGATTGATGATCTTTTTGATCAACTTCAAGGAGCTAGGTATTTTTCTAAGATTGACTTACGCTCCGGATATCATCAATTGAAGGTGCAAGAGGAAGACATACCTAAGACTGCTTTCAGAACTAGGTATGGTCATTACGAGTTTACAGTCGTGCCCTTCGTATTAACGAATGCACCTGCAGCATTCATGGACATGATGAATAGGATTTGTAAACCGTATTTGGATAAATTTGTAATTGTCTTCATCAATGATATACTTATTTATTCCAAAAGTCAAGACGAACATTGTCAGCACTTGCATGTACTCTTAACTTTGTTAAGAAAAGAAAAGTTGTACGCCAAATTCTCGAAGTGTGAATTTTGGTTGCAAGAAGTGCAATTCTTAGGACACATGGTGAATCACGAAGGTATTCACGTAGATCCTGCGAAGATAGAGGCCATTACTAAATGAAAGGTTCCACAATCCGCAATGGAAATTAGAAGTTTTATAGGTTTAGCTGGATACTATAGACGGTTTATTAAAGATTTTTCCAAGATAGCTGTACCATTAACTAAGCTAACCTGTAAAGCAGTTAAGTTTGAATGGGGACCTAAGCAAGAAGAAGCATTTAGGATCTTGAAGCAGAAATTAACAAATGCTCCAATCCTAGCATTACCAGAAGGGACTGAAGATTTTGAAGTTTACTGTGATGCTTCAAAATTAGGATTTGGATGTGTACTAATGCAACGCAAGAAGGTAATTGCGTATGCTTCAAGGCAATTGAAAAGGCACGAAGAAAATTATACAACTCATGACTTAGAGTTAGGAGCCGTAATTTTTGCCCTTAAAATTTGGAGACACTATCTGTATGGAAGTAAGTTTACTGTCTATACGGATCATAAAAGTTTAAGGTATATATTTGGGCAAAAAGAATTAAATATGAGGCAACGGAGATGGATGGAAATCCTAAGTGACTACGACTGTGGTATTCAGTATCACGAAGGAAAGGCAAATGTAGTTGCAGATGCCTTAAGTCGTAAATATCATGAAAAGCAAAAGCGAGTTCGTGCTCTCAGATTAAATCTACAATTAGATTTAATGGAACAAATAAAGAATGTTCAGGAAACAGCCATCAAGGATGATGCTGAAGGAATGAAAGGAAGAATAAAAGAATTAGAGCAAGGAGCTGATGGAATTTGGAGATTCCACAAAAGAAGAAACTGGGTACCTAAGCAAGGAGATTTAAGAAATAAGATTTTAGAAGAGGCCCATAAATCTAGGTATACCATGCACCCAGGAAACAATAAGATATACCAAGATTTAAGAAATAATTTCTGGTGGATAGGAATGAAAAAGGATATAGCTCGTTATGTTTCTAAGTGTCTTACTTGTTCACAAGTTAAGGCAGAACACCAGTGTAACACCCTAGTTATTATTTTACTAGTTTTCGTATAATTAACGAAAATAAACATGTAATTAAGATTACATATGCATTGGAAATTTCGGGTTTATTTAAATCTATTTACAATTTAAAAAGTTAACAACATATCATGGGTACGTTCGTCGTTCAACATAACAACGATGCATAGTGCGGAAGCTTATTTCGTGGTCGTGTTCGGTTCTTGCTCATCGCTTGATCTTCATCCGGGCATTCTTGGTGATCACCTATGATCAAAAACATAACACAAGTTAGTTTTGATCGAGTTCAAGCAATTACAAACAAGTTCTAAGAATTAACAATTGAAGAAAAAATAAAATTTTTCGAACTGAAGGCGTCGCGCGACGCGACGGGGTCTCGCGCTACGCGAGGCCCTTGTTTTCACAGAATGTCATGTTTGCTGATGCTGCAGATTCCCAGCACGTCCTGATTTCACGGAAACGGCCATAACTTCTTCGTTATTGATCCGTTTTACCCGATTCTTTTTCCTACGCGTCCGTAATTTAATTCTCCATCTTGTGGAGTTAAAATCCAACATTCTACATAATAAAATTTCAGACTTTTAAGTCTTCGGCTTATCGACCTATTTCCCACTTTTGACCCGTTTATGCATTTTATCAAACGAACATATTCGTTTGATTCCTCCATCACCTACACTTCTTCAAATTAATGTTACCTACTATATTAGGTTCTAATCATAGGTTTATTACACCGTTTAATCCCGTTTTCGCTCGTATGCTTATTTTGACCCGTTAAGGGTATTTAAGCACTTTCAATCTTAAATCGATGTCAATTGTTTCTAGCATTTGCATTACCACATTTCTTACCCTATAATATCCCACCACGACTATATTTAAAGTGGGTTTATCGTGGTGATCTTATATAACCCAAATTTTACCTCTCGAATCATCATTTTACGACAAAACTCAAATAGTGTCATTTGACTAAATATAATACCTCTTTCAGTTTCTATACTTATTCTAAGTATTTACCCAATCATAAAACTCGTTTCCAAACAACTTTTAAAGGTTGTTTGTTCGAATTAGCCAACAAGGGCGTTTTGGTCGATTTAGTTCTTTTTACTACAAAGGACTCTCTTTCCAATTATTCGACCAAAATAGCATCTTTAACTACAACAAGAATATGCGTACCTGGCTCGGATCAACAAATAGATCCGATTTATAACTCGCTCTTATTATCATACCATCGATGATGACGCAACTATCCGATTTGCCAATCGGTCCTGTTAACATAAGACTTGACGACCACATTAGTCGATATTGTCAAATGGTGTTGCCACCACCATTCGACCCGTTTGGACTATATGCCCAACATTATCTATTTAAATCAAAAACACCGTTTTTGATTTCCAATCCATGCATCATCCCATCCCGGGTTTTATAAGCATACCCTTTTTCTTTTACACTCTTTTCTTGCAGTTTCAACCCATTTCGGCTTACGCCATGGGTATCCTTTTTAACCATGATTTACATAAGTCGACACTTAACAAATTTCCAAAATTTCCAATATTATTGTTTTCACGTTTACAAGTATCGAAATAACGAGCATTCTACATAAGTGGGTAGATTACACTTACTTTGCATCCGAGCTACGTTGTTTTTTTTTCTTCTTCTATGCTTGACTCGTTTGACCCGCTTTCACTCCAAGCTTCGCCTAGCTTGTTTAAGCGCCAACTATTGTTCATCATTTACAAGGTGGTTAGATTAGTCATTAACAATTACGACTATACCACCTTACTTATTTTCTTAGCCGAAACCACTTATTCGACCTCATCACTAGTTAGTTTGACTTTCTAAAGTCAACTACTTTTAATCATATAATATGCACAATTAAGGCAAATCGACATTATGATTAGAACCCGTTTTATCCCCATGTCTTATGTAATTAGTCAAGCTTGTCAATTACGCGTTTCACTTAAATCTCAACACCTTACTTCTCATTTAGGCATTTTAACAAACACCTAATGGGTATAACTCTACACATTTGCTAACTAGTTCATAATTAGTCATTTATACCAAGATTAACATCAATTTTCAACCCTCTATGTCTAGTGTTCATGAACTACATCAAGAACTTATATCATAACAATCAATATTCATCAAATTAACACTCCAAATCCGAGTGTTCATCATAACATACAAAAACCCACTTCAAGTCATGCACAAGCTTTCACTCAAACTTATAATTTGTTCAAGTATCTTGCATCAACTATCACCTATGATGATTTCTAACACTAACATATCATCATCTTCATTATTAAGTCAAAACCCACTTAGCATAAAATATGGTAATTATCAAATCCCTAGTTTTGACAACAATCCCTCCAATTTTCTACTAGGGTTTGTTTCTAAACCAATATATATTCATAATAACACTCATAGAATCAATATTCATTCCAGAATTTCGATTATGATTGTTCATCATAATCTCAAAGTATCACCAAATCATAATTTTCAACATACCTTGTAATCCCCGTGACTAGGTGATCACGAATCTGTGTTCATGCATTGATTTGGCTCTTGATTTGGGCTTCAATTTGAGAGATTCTTGAGGGACTAGGGCTTTGAGCAAGAGAGCCTTCCCTGGCTCTGGTTGAAATCGCAGACACACACACACGTATGTGTGTGTGTTTTGTTTATTGATTTGTTTTAATAAAACTTAATCTCATTTGCCCATGTTTAGTCCCTTGACCTTACACAAGTTATCTATAGGTGTTTTAACCATATTTGTTATATTATGTCAAGACACTAACTAACTAGGTTAGTATTCCTAGTTACTTGGTGGGTCCCGGGAATTATAACCCGTTATATTTTAAGTCCCGTTAACTCGGGCTCTCATAGTTTTCAATTCCTGAAAACTTTGATTCGCTTGTATTTACTATTAGTATTTCTTGTTTAAACCCAAATATTTGCCGTGTTATTTTATTATATATTTTTTTTACTAATAACGGTACGCTACCCGTCTTTTAGTATTAACGGAGTTTGATTACCAAACCCGTTTTCGGGGTGTTACAAGTCTACCCCCCTTAAAGAGGTTTCGTCCTCGAAACCTTGCTTACATAGTTCATTGAGTTCTAAACTCAATGCGTTTGACCTGAGTAATCTCTTAAGCATTATTCATTCTTTAACCAGTTGTTGGTATTACCAGAAAATTATGGTAATATCTTTTTGGTTACATAACCTCTACGTATCTCATACGACATAATGTAACTTGAAATAACTTAATTCCGTTATTTCTGCTAGTTTAGTTAACTTAGCGATTTCCATCGCTTTTATATGCTATCGAATTCTTTATGAATCCGTTACTTGACCCGTTTAAAGATCTTTAGTGAAATCTTTCACTTTTAGCAACAAATTCTTTTGTCTTCAAGTTTATTTATTCGGTTCAGCTATACCGAATCTATCGCTTACAAGCAAACCAAATTTCTTGATTTGAATTGGTGACCTTAACCGGTCTCACTAACTAGTCTTATTAGTCCAGTTACTTTTATCGCTCGCTTGGTTATAATGTGATTTTACCTCACATTGCATTTCCTAACCGTGATCGTGACACATCGTGTTTAGTTTGCATCAACCTTTTATTTTCGAAGATAACACTTTTCGAATATATCGTCTTGTGCCAATCAGTGTCAAGACTTGTATCTTTCATGCTTACTATTTAAATTCCTATCAGGATTTATGTTTGTAAAAACGCTATTTCTTACTAAAACCGAAGTTTTTAGTTTTAGGATCTTCTCATTAACTTTTGTTCATTATCCATGCCAGGATATTGACAGTCTATAATTTAATCTTTTACAGTCCTAGTTTTATGCGGGGATTCTTAACTGATTTCCTCGCTTTATCTAATTTAACCCGTAGGTTTTATCACTTAGCCTTATAGGCTATTTCTTTAAGTTTTTCACCTTTTTAAGGTGAGATATTAACAACTCATTTCCTTCTCTTTATGACCCGAGGGTCTTTTTTTTTTTTTTTTGTCCGTAGACCTTAACACTGTGTTTAATCCCGTAGGTTATGATGATCCCGTAGATCATCTTTTATTCTTGTCTATATTCAAATGTATATATACATATATAGCTTCCAGGCATCTCTTATTATGCTTGGAATCGTTTATTTTCGCACTTGAACTTCAATTGACCTTGACCGTAGTCTAAGGCTTCATTTGTTTGCTTTCGGACTAATCCTCCGACTTTATGACTTCTGACGTTATTTACGCGTCAGTTTGTTCTTATGCTTACTGTTATTCAATTTGCTCATATTCTTATTTGGTTATATCCCATTACCGGGCTCATTATTCTCTCGCATTTAACGCTACCTTTATATGGCTAGCGTTCATTAGTGCCATTCGGCGTTATATTGTATTCAACTTGTTTGACCTATTAATGTGAAATCCATCACTTATAATAATCAACTTTATTCTTTATTCAACCCATTCGACTTCGAATAGTTGAACATATTTACTCACAAATTTCTATTTACGAGATTTTATAGTCATAACTCGTAATCCAAGTCCTTTGATTTTTCAACCCGCGTTCGCGTCTCTTGGTTTTACGCATGTGTTTAATTCTTACCCATCAACCGGGTGTTTTACCGAAGTCGTTATTATTGTAACCCTCCCGGTATGCGTTAAGACCTCGCTTCATTTTTATATTCTGACTTTGCCCTTAAGTTTGACGTTTTACAAAAACGACTCGTTAAGGGATATATTTGCATTTTCCAGGTTCGGGTGTAAGTACACTCCTTCCCAATAATTGTCTAAATCATTTTACATGTTTGCGTTTTCCGGGTTCGAGTGTAAGTACACTCCCTCCCAATACTTGTCTAAATCATTTTACATGCTTGCGTTTTCTAGGTTCGAGTGTAAGTACACTCCCTTCCAATACTTGTCTAAATCATTTTACATGCTTGCGTTTTCTGGGTTCGAGTGTAAGTACACTCCCTCCCAATACTTGTCTAAATCATTTTACATGCTTGTTTGTCCCTTCACTCGGGCTCATTATCCTAATGTAACACGCTTTCGTCACTCGGTTGTGTGTTTACATTATTTTCAAATATCTTGCTTATCTGTCTCATTTGGGTACTTTTTAACTAGTCCCGTTCACCCCGTCCTTACTACATCGGATGTAAATGTGTCCGCTATAAGAAACTCATGGTATCATATGTCACTACTTACTTGGCCAGAGTAAGCGTTTATCATATGACATACACGACCTTTTTATAGTTTTCACATTACGCCCTATGTAAATAACGCCTCTGTTTGGTTTCTCTTGGAAACAATATCCCGGATAGATTTTCTATTCGGGCTTTTCCAAGTTTTTAATCTACATATGCAACTTTCAACCTCGCCGTATTTGTTGCATATTACTATTCACGTAATAACTTAAAATGTGCACCTGTAAGTGCTTGCCCTAACGGGCTTTTTATGTCGTTAACCTTGTTCGCGGTCGTTACGCGATTTAGTCCTCGGTGAGCATGCTCCTCTTGTCATACTTCGGACCGTTCCATCATCATATCCACACTTCGTTTGACTCTCGTCGTCTTCAAACGCGAGTGTCCTTCAATTAAAACGTTCACAAAAGTTAGTAACGTCAACTTCAATAATCGCCCGTATTATAATACAAGGCTTTTTCTACTATACGCGTCAACGCGCGCAATTTTGTCAATTATATTTATCATTTAATTGAGGTAACGTGTATCACACGATAACCCTATGTGTTGTTCACAACATTTCAACACATACCAAACCATTAATATACATGTACTTACCGGATTTGCGATCAAGCCTCGAACCGAACACTTTACCCTTTAACCTTGGGCTCTGATTACCAACTTGTAACACCCTAGTTATTATTTTACTAGTTTTCGTATAATTAACGAAAATAAACATGTAATTAAGATTACATATGCATTGGAAATTTCGGGTTTATTTAAATCTATTTACAATTTAAAAAGTTAACAACATATCATGGGTACGTTCGTCGTTCAACATAACAACGATGCATAGTGCGGAAGCTTATTTCGTGGTCGTGTTCGGTTCTTGCTCATCGCTTGATCTTCATCCGGGCATTCTTGGTGATCACCTATGATCAAAAACATAACACAAGTTAGTTTTGATCGAGTTCAAGCAATTACAAACAAGTTCTAAGAATTAACAATTGAAGAAAAAATAAAATTTTTCGAACTGAAGGCGTCGCGCGACGCGACGGGGTCTCGCGCTACGCGAGGCCCTTGTTTTCACAGAATGTCATGTTTGCTGATGCTGCAGATTCCCAGCACGTCCTGATTTCACGGAAACGGCCATAACTTCTTCGTTATTGATCCGTTTTACCCGATTCTTTTTCCTACGCGTCCGTAATTTAATTCTCCATCTTGTGGAGTTAAAATCCAACATTCTACATAATAAAATTTCAGACTTTTAAGTCTTCGGCTTATCGACCTATTTCCCACTTTTGACCCGTTTATGCATTTTATCAAACGAACATATTCGTTTGATTCCTCCATCACCTACACTTCTTCAAATTAATGTTACCTACTATATTAGGTTCTAATCATAGGTTTATTACACCGTTTAATCCCGTTTTCGCTCGTATGCTTATTTTGACCCGTTAAGGGTATTTAAGCACTTTCAATCTTAAATCGATGTCAATTGTTTCTAGCATTTGCATTACCATATTTCTTACCCTATAATATCCCACCACGACTATATTTAAAGTGGGTTTATCGTGGTGATCTTATATAACCCAAATTTTACCTCTCGAATCATCATTTTACGACAAAACTCAAATAGTGTCATTTGACTAAATATAATACCTCTTTCAGTTTCTATACTTATTCTAAGTATTTACCCAATCATAAAACTCGTTTCCAAACAACTTTTAAAGGTTGTTTGTTCGAATTAGCCAACAAGGGCGTTTTGGTCGATTTAGTTCTTTTTACTACAAAGGACTCTCTTTCCAATTATTCGACCAAAATAGCATCTTTAACTACAACAAGAATATGCGTACCTGGCTCGGATCAACAAATAGATCCGATTTATAACTCGCTCTTATTATCATACCATCGATGATGACGCAACTATCCGATTTCCCAATCGGTCCTGTTAACATAAGACTTGACGACCACATTAGTCGATATTGTCAAATGGTGTTGCCACCACCATTCGACCCGTTTGGACTATATGCCCAACATTATCTATTTAAATCAAAAACACCGTTTTTGATTTCCAATCCATGCATCATCCCATCCCGGGTTTTATAAGCATACCCTTTTTTCTTTTACACTCTTTTCTTGCAGTTTCAACCCATTTCGGCTTACGCCATGGGTATCCTTTTTAACCATGATTTACATAAGTCGACACTTAACAAATTTCCAAATTTTCCAATATTATTGTTTTCACGTTTACAAGTATCGAAATAACGAGCATTCTACATAAGTGGGTAGATTACACTTACTTTGCATCCGAGCTACGTTGTTTTTTTTTTTCTTCTATGCTTGACTCGTTTGACCCGCTTTCACTCCAAGCTTCGCCTAGCTTGTTTAAGCGCCAACTATTGTTCATCATTTACAAGGTGGTTAGATTAGTCATTAACAATTACGACTATACCACCTTACTTATTTTCTTAGCCGAAACCACTTATTCGACCTCATCACTAGTTAGTTTGACTTTCTAAAGTCAACTACTTTTAATCATATAATATGCACAATTAAGGCAAATCGACATTATGATTAGAACCCGTTTTATCCCCATGTCTTATGTAATTAGTCAAGCTTGTCAATTACGCGTTTCACTTAAATCTCAACACCTTACTTCTCATTTAGGCATTTTAACAAACACCTAATGGGTATAACTCTACACATTTGCTAACTAGTTCATAATTAGTCATTTATACCAAGATTAACATCAATTTTCAACCCTCTATGTCTAGTGTTCATGAACTACATCAAGAACTTATATCATAACAATCAATATTCATCAAATTAACACTCCAAATCCGAGTGTTCATCATAACATACAAAAACCCACTTCAAGTCATGCACAAGCTTTCACTCAAACTTATAATTTGTTCAAGTATCTTGCATCAACTATCACCTATGATGATTTCTAACACTAACATATCATCATCTTCATTATTAAGTCAAAACCCACTTAGCATAAAATATGGTAATTATCAAATCCCTAGTTTTGACAACAATCCCTCCAATTTTCTACTAGGGTTTGTTTCTAAACCAATATATATTCATAATAACACTCATAGAATCAATATTCATTCCAGAATTTCGATTATGATTGTTCATCATAATCTCAAAGTATCACCAAATCATAATTTTCAACATACCTTGTAATCCCCGTGACTAGGTGATCACGAATCTGTGTTCATGCATTGATTTGGCTCTTGATTTGGGCTTCAATTTGAGAGATTCTTGAGGGACTAGGGCTTTGAGCAAGAGAGCCTTCCCTGGCTCTGGTTGAAATCGCAGACACACACACACGTATGTGTGTGTGTTTTGTTTATTGATTTGTTTTAATAAAACTTAATCTCATTTGCCCATGTTTAGTCCCTTGACCTTACACAAGTTATCTATAGGTGTTTTAACCATATTTGTTATATTATGTCAAGACACTAACTAACTAGGTTAGTATTCCTAGTTACTTGGTGGGTCCCGGGAATTATAACCCGTTATATTTTAAGTCCCGTTAACTCGGGCTCTCATAGTTTTCAATTCCTGAAAACTTTGATTCGCTTGTATTTACTATTAGTATTTCTTGTTTAAACCCAAATATTTGCCGTGTTATTTTATTATATATTTTTTTTACTAATAACGGTACGCTACCCGTCTTTTAGTATTAACGGAGTTTGATTACCAAACCCGTTTTCGGGGTGTTACAACCAGAAACCTTCAGGTCTACTACAACAGTTAGAAATGCCTGTATGGAAATGGGAACTCATAACAATGGATTTTGTTACTAAGTTACCCAAAACCAGAAAAGGTAATGATGCGATTTGGGTAATTGTGGATTGATTAACCAAATCAGCTCACTTTCTGCCTATGAAAGAAACCTTTAGCATGGAAAGATTGGCAAAGTTGTATGTAGATGAAGTAGTATCCTTACATGGAGTTCCACTCTCCATTGTTTCGGATAGGGATAGTCGTTTTACTTCTCATTTCTGGAAAAGTTTCCAAGAAGCAATGGGAACTCGACTAAACTTAAGTACGGCATATCATCCACAAACAGACGGACAAAGTGAAAGGACGATCCAAACTCTGGAAGACATGCTCAGGGCATGTGTGATAGATTTTGGTGGAAATTGGGATGATCACTTACCATTAATTGAATTCTCCTATAACAATAGTTATCATTCAAATATTGAAACTGCCCCATTCGAAGCACTGTATGGAAGAAAGTGCAGAACTCCAGTTTGTTGGGCAGAAATAGGAGAAAGTCAATTGTCAGGACCTGAAATAGTGCAAGAGACGACAGAAAAAATTTCTCAAATCAAGGAAAGACTGAAGACAGCTCGAGATCGTCAAAAGAGCTATGTAGACAATAGATGCAAGCCGTTAGAATTCCAAGTTGGAGACAGAGTTCTGTTGAAAGTTTCCCCTTGGAAAGGAGTTGTTCGATTCGGAAAGAAAGGAAAGCTAAGTCCAAGATACGTAGGACCATTTCCAGTGATCCAACGTATAGGACCAGTTGCTTATCGTTTACAACTACCAGAAGAGTTAGCTGGAGTACATGATGTATTTCATGTATCCAACCTCAAGAAATGTCTATCAGATGAATCTTTGATAGTACATCTCCAAGATATAGAAGTAAACGAAAAGTTAAAATTTGTTGAGAAACCTCTTCAGATAGAAGACAGAAAAGTGAAGTTTCTCAAGCACAAACGATTAGTGCTAGTTAAAGTAAAGTGGGATTCAAAGAGAGGAGCTGAATACACTTGGGAGCTGGAATATGAGATGAAGAAAAAGTATCCCTACTTATTCCAGTAAATCTCGAGGACGAGATTTTTATTAAGGTGGGGAGAATGTAACAACTCGTATTAAAAAGTCCTAATTATTTAAATAATTTGTCCAATAGGAAACCCTAATTGAGACACCCAAGTGATTCTACACAAACCCTAAAATTTTCAGAATTTTCAGAATCAGGATCAGGGCCCCTAAAACTCAGGGGGGGTAAAACCCTAGTTACGATTATCTAAATAATTTGTTGTCAGTTTCGAATTTTAAGATTTCGTCAACTCATCTAGGCTAGTCAAAGACGTGGCTACCCTATGAAACATAGGTGTCCCTCGCGTCACGCGACGCCCAGGACAGGACCCCTCGCGTCACGCGAGGGGGTCAAAACTTTGTGTATAAATAGTGGACATTGGCAATTGATTTTGGGCACTGAAACGACGTAAAAACTCAAAATATACGCTAAGTTATCGTAGAATTACTATCAAAACACACACAAATCATGAAGTGCTGCCGCAAATCAGGGTAATAACTCGATCGCTGATACGATTCAATGTCCGATCGATTAAACTATCCAATGGATGTTTAAGTGCTGCCCACATTAGGGTTTATGCTTTGTCATTCGTCGTTAATTCGATGGATGTTTAAGTATCGCACTTTGTCATTCGTAGTGAGGGTTTAATCTCGTGAGTTATCGTAAATGCTGTATTAAGTTACTAACCGAATTGTGTGCATGTTATTAATTTTAGGTTAAAAGGCTAATCAGTAGGCTAGGCTCTGCTCAAATTAAATCTACAATGTGAGTCATTCTCTTTTTATTAAAATCTATTTACAAAAGCATGTTTATTTCAAAATTATAATTACATGGATTAAGTCTATGTAATCACCAAACGTACAGCCGGTATGTGGGGTTTTGTATACATTACTTGATAATCGTCACCATTGGGGCAGCCAATGGGGGATATGACCATAGTCACAGATCCGGTCGAGTGACAAATACCATGGGTAGTTGGTTTGATATCAGAAACATTGTAATCGCTCTTAATACTGTAAATTATAACAAAAGAGTCGTTTTAGTAAAAAGAATGATTCACTCAGTATTTCCCGCTGACAAAACCTTTTTCAAACATGTTTCAGGTGATCTATTGTGATCCAAGAAAAGTGCCGCGAAGCACTACAAGCTTAAGGAAGTGGCTCAGTATAAAATAAGGAAACATGTTTTGTAAAATAAAAGATTTCTCCGTGAAATCTCATGATTGTAAATTACCGGGTTTTATCCCGAGTTGTGAAATAAAATAATCGGGAAATATTTTAGTTTTAAAAAGATCCTGAAGAAACTTCCGCTGTTAAATAAATACCACGGGATTTCTGTCCCGCGGCTCCTGAAACGGGTCAAACCGGGTCGGGGGCCGTGACACTCACCATACAATGAGATACTCAGTATGGATTGCCTAAGCAAGTGTCTATGCTTAAGGCGTCAAGGTGTATGAAGAAGGGTTGTGTCATCTACATGGCACAAGTAACTATTGATGAACCAAAACCGAAGATTGAAGACATCCCCATCATTTCTGAATATCCAGATGTATTCCCTGAAGAACTACCTGGGTTACCCCCAGATAGGCAAGTGGAATTTAGAATTGACATTATACCTGGAGCAGCGCCTATTGCAAGATCACCTTACAGGTTAGCACCAACAGAAATGAAAGAATTGAGAACTCAACTGGATGATTTATTGGCAAAGGGATTTATTAGACCTAGCTCATCTCTCTGGGGAGCACCGATCCTGTTTGTAAAGAAGAAGGATGGATCGATGCGTCTATGCATCGATTATCGTGAGCTTAACAAGGTTACGATCAAGAATAGATATCCATTGCCCAGGATCGACGATCTGTTCGATCAACTGCAAGGGGCAAGTTACTTCTCCAAGATTGATTTAAGGTCAGGTTATCATCAGCTGAAGGTCAGAGATGAAGATGTGTACAAAACTGCATTCAGAACTTGTTATGGTCACTATGAGTTCTTAGTGATGCCTTTTGGGCTCACTAATGCACCAGCAACGTTCATGGACCTCATGAATCGCGTTTGCAAACCCTACTTGGACAAGTTTGTCATCGTCTTCATTGATGACATTCTCATTTATTCAAAGAGTCAGGCTGACCATGAGAAGCACCTACGTTGTATTCTTAAACTTCTTCAGCATGAGAAGCTCTACGCCAAGTTTTCAAAATGTGAGTTTTGGCTTCGTGAAGTCTAATTTCTTGGACATGTGGTTAGCGAGCATGGTATCCAGGTAGATCCCGCTAAAATTGAAGCTATCATGAATTGGCAAGAGCCGAAGACGCCCACAGAGATTCGCAGCTTTTTGGGTCTGGCAGGATACTATAGGCGTTTTATTGAAAACTTCTCAAGGATTGCTGCACCCCTAACTTCATTAACTCGTAAGAATATCAAGTTTGATTGGGGTCCTAAGCAGCAATAATCTTTTGACATCCTTAAGCAAAAGTTAAGTAATGCACCTGTGTTGACATTGCCTGAAGGAATAGAAGAGTTTGTGGTATATTGCGACGCATCACACACTGGTATGGGATGTGTGCTCATGCAGAAAGGCAAGGTTATTGCCTATGCTTCTCGACAGTTAAAGGTGCACGAAAAGAATTACACCACCCACGACTTGGAGTTGGGTGCCGTTGTATTTGCACTAAAACTGTGGAGGCATTATTTATATGGTACCAAGTGTGTGATCTATTCTGATCACAAGAGCCTTCAGCATCTGTTTAATCAGAAGGATCTGAATATGAGACAACGTCGATGGATGGAGACACTGAATGATTATGATTGTGAAATCCGATATCATCCAGGTAAGGCGAATGTGGTCCCCGACACATTGAGCATAAAGGAAAGGGTTAAGCCCATTAGAATAAATGCCAAGAGCATTGAATTGAAGAACAACTTGAATGAAAGATTGTTAGCCACTCAGAAGGAAGCTGTATTAGAAGCCAACTATCCGAATGAAAAATTGGGAGTAACTGCTGAGCGGTTATCATATGGCAAAGATGGAATTATAAGATTGAATGGACGAATATGGGTTCCAATCTATGGAGGACTTCAGGATGTGATTCTTCAAGAAGCCCATAACTCTAAATATTCTGTTCATCCTGGAAGTGACAAGATGTACCAGGATTTAAAGGCAAATTATTGGTGGATAGGCTTGAAGAAGTCTATAGCCACTTATGTGGCTAAATGTCTGACATGCGCGCAAGTTAAAGCAGAACACCAAAAGCCGTCAGGTTTGCTACAACAGCCTGAACTTCCCACCTGGAAGTGGGAAATGGTAACTATGGATTTTATCACTAAGTTACCAAAGACAAAGCGAGGAAATGATACTATTTGGGTTATAGTGGATAGACTGACCAAGTCAGCTCACTTCTTACCTATCAAGGAAACACACAGCTCAGATAAGTTAGCTCAGCTGTACGTGGACGAGATTGTATCTCTTCACGGAGTGCCAGTGTCTATCATCTCTGATAGGGATACAAGATATACATCGCATTTCTGGAAAAGCTTTCAGCAGTCCCTAGGTACTCGATTAAACTTCAGCATTGTGTATCATCCTCAGACGGATGGTCAAAGTGAGCGTACTATACAAACACTTGAAGATATGTTAAGGGCTTGTGTTATTGATTTAGGTGGAAGTTGGGATGATCATCTTCCACTGATAGAATTCTCGTATAATAATAGCTATCATTCCAGTATTCAAGCAGCACCTTTTGAAGCTTTGTATGGAAGGAAGTGCAGGACGCCCGTTTGTTGGGCAGAGGTTGGAGATGTCCAACTGACAGGACCTGATATAGTCCTGGAGACGACAGATAAGATTGTGCAGATACGAGATCGTCTCAAAGCTGCCAGGGATAGGCAGAAAAGCTACGCAGACAAAAGGCGTGAACCTCTAAAATTCGAGGTAGGTGACAAAGTATTACTGAAGGTATCACCCTGGAAAGGGGTGACGCGTTTTGGCAAGAAAGGCAAGTTAAGCACACGATATATAGGACCATTCGAGATCATCGAATGTGTCGGAACTGTGGCTTACAAGTTAAACCTGCCTGAAGAGCTCAGTGGAATTCATAATGTGTTTCACATCTGCAATCTGAAGAAATGCCTAGCTGATGAATCACTAGTCATACCACATACGGATGTACATATTGACGAGAGCTTAAAGTTTGTCGAAAAACCTCTGTCGATCGAGGATCGACAGGTTAAGAAGCTTCGAAAGAAGCATGTACCGATCGTGAAGGTTAAATGGGATGCCCGAAGAGGTCCCGAATACACGTGGGAGGTTGAATCCACAATGAAACAGAAGTACCCTCATTTATTTCACTAAATCTCGAGGTCGAGATTTCTTTTAAGGGGGTGAGGATGTAACACCTCGGAAAAACACGTCCAATATAATAAAGACACGTATCATGGACCTTAAACACGTTAAAAACCCGGATCAAGTTGAAAGATATATGAAGGAATTAAAGGTGTCAACATGTTAAAATTATTACCTCTGAGTAACCTTTTTATTAATTCCAAACCTTAATATGTTTTTATAAACATCTGATATAGATTCAAATCCGGTTGGCTAATGTGATAAATAGTTCAAATTGCAAAGAGTGGAATCCTATGTGCATTTACGACAAAGCTTCATTTAAAAGCATTCTTCAAGTCCAAGAACATGTAAGTGCATGGCATCACATGCAAGGGCACTCAAGGTCTGAATATATGGTCCACTCTACTGGAAAATGACATGCGATTCGAACTTATGAGATTGCATGGTCAAAATCTAAAAGTTCACAAAATTTTGTCTTCTGACCAAGTCTTACGGACCGCAAGGAGACCGCCTTACGAACCGTAAGGTGGCTGATCTGAGCGATAAAGATTAAAAAGCGGATACGGACCGCAAGGACCTTAGCTTACGGTCTGTAAGACCTGTAACTGGGCAGAAGCTTGGACAGATGCCTGTTCAGCCGGTTCCACCGACTTAGAAGGCTGGTTTTCGAATTCAGGGGCTGCACCAACAGGTTTTCATGCATTGGGGACACCTGTGATGATCAGGAATCACCTATAGACTTTGTTGGATTGATCTCATGCATTCTAATTTCCTATATAAGGAGCCTTGTTGCAACTTTGTTCTTGCACACTTGAAAAATTATTCACATCACTCTCTCTAGAGTTCCCTGGAGCTCAAGTGCAACAACCCTAAATTTATTTAGCGATTTCCGTAAATAATCACAATTACTGAGTATTTATATTTAAACATTCATACTAAAATATTGGTTTATTAAAAACTTTTACAATTTAAAGTGATACAACATAATGTGATTTAATTCACCATTTTAGAATAACGACGAAACAACATTGTGGAAGCTTCGTTTAACGTGTGTTCGGTTCTTGCTCGATGCTTGATCTTCATCCGGGACTCTCGATATTCACCTGTGATCAAAACCAACTTAAAATTCAGTTTTGATAATTAAATAACTAGTACAACAAGGAAGATTGGGTCGAATAATCGAATTAAACAAGGAAATCAGGAAATTCCAACATTGATATCTTGATCCCAGAAACAAAGACTTGAAACTGGCCTCCACCGTAACTTACGGTGGGCGTAAGTTACGGTGTCCCATGGTATAAAATACCCCCACCGTAAGGCAGGAGGTAACTGCCGTAAAGCTTTCAGCCCCCACCGTAACTTACGGTGCCCACCGTAAGTTACGGTGGCCCTTGTAACAGACCCTCCCATTTTGCCGTTTTTGACACGAAAACTTTCGTATCTTTCAATTCGCTTGTCCGTTTGACCTACCGTTTCTTCCTACATGATTGTAATTTGATCCTCCATCAAATGGAGTTAAAATCCAACATCCTACATAATAAATTTTTGAGACTTCTAAGCCCTTTACTCCTTACCGTTTTATCGAATTTTAACCCGTTTATGCAATTTATCAAACAAACATATTTGTTTAATCCTTATTTCACATGCACCTCTTCAAATTAATGTTATCTACCATGTTAGGTTCTAATCACAGGTTTCTCACACAATTTAGATACGTTTTTGCTCGTATGCTTATTTTGACCCGTTAAGGGTATTTAAGCACTTTAGAACTTGAACTCGCTTTCATACATTTCTAGCATCTTATTCCTACATTTCTTATCAAGTAATCTTCCACCACAACTATATGTGTGTTGGATTCAATGTGGATATCTATATGTTCCGAATTTTACCCCTCGGACTATCTTTTTACGGCAAAGACTCATATAAAGTCATTTGACCCAAGAATTTACATCTTTCACTATCTTTTCATATTCTAAGCATTTATTTAATCATAAAACTCGTTTCCGAACCTCTTGCAAGGGTCGTTTGTTCGAATTAGCTTACAAGGGCAATTTGGTCAATTTTCATCCTTTCTTTACTACAAAGGAACTTTTAAATACTTGTTTGACCCAAAATCCGACCTTTTAACTATAGTCTTGTTTATAAACCCATGTGCTTCTAAAACACCATAATCATAACTCAATTTATTCAGTTTACCTAAAAGATAACCGAATAACTATATTTTAACCTTGTCTAACTCTTATAGAATCTCAAGTTCTACATGATGAGTTGAATCATTATACATACCTGGCTCGGATCAATATATTGACCCGTTTCAATACCTTGACTTAGTAGCCGCTAAGCAATAGCGATGTGCGTATCCATTTGATATTTATTCCTATAAACATGTAACTCGACAAACCATTAGTCGATATTGTCAAATGGTGATAATTTCACCTTTTGACCCGTTTATTTACCTAGTGATCTTCGTCACTTCAACTAAATGCCAATTTCATGTATTATGCTAATTTAAAGTCTACTAGCGAAAATACGAAATCAAGCATAACGTAACGGAATCGTAGTTACGTACCTTTTAAGCATCCTTTTCAAACGCATATTTCCACCGGCTTGTCCACTTGACGATCCGGATTCCTCGCCTAAAGAGTTCAATTCACAATCCGTTTAGAACCCTTTTTACAAGTCTTAACGCACAATTTGCCATATCCATCAAACATGCGTTTTTGTCCGATTTTCAACATTTATCTTTCATTTAGGCATTTTAATGAACACCTAACGGGTATAATTTTACATATTTAAAACCAAGTTCATAACTTGATATTTTTGCCCAATATAAACGTACATATTGATTCCATTATGTCAAGCATGCTTACTAATCTCAGAATCATTTCATAGAAATCAAGTAACACCATTTTTGGTAGTCATGATTCTTGTGTTCATCTTAATTTTACAAAACCCATTTAACTTGTCAATGGATTATCATGAATTTCATAGATTATCCACTAATCCAATATGTTATTGACTAGGGTTTACTCCTAGACATCATATTACTTCAAGATTCATCCATGCATGACATATTTAAGCTCAATTTCAGTTTCTCACAATTAACCTAGAATTCAAGATGAATCAAAACATCACAATTTTACATACCTTATGATCCTTTCAACTAGGTGATCATTAATTTGTGCTTGAAAATCGATTTGGACTTAATTTAAACCCTCAATTTGTGGTTTTTATGAGAATTAGGGTTGGGTGAAGAATCCCCTTGTCGCCCCCTGCTTCTTGATCGACCAGACACCCCAAAATGGGTGTTTAGTGTGTTTTAATTTTGTTTTATGTTATTAAGTTTTAAATTTAACAACATAAGCCCCTCAACTTTAGTTTGGTTTATAACTTGATATTTTGTTCTTTCATTTAATTACAAGACTTATATTAGGTTATTTATTTCCTAGTTACTTTATCTTGTTCACAACCGTTTTATTTTAAGTCCCGTTAAATCTCGGGCCTTTTTATATACTTTGCTTTCTCAAAGTATTTCTCATCCTTTTAATAAATAATAGATTTATTTATTTAAATCCTAAAATTTACCGGGTAAGTTTTACCACTAACTGTATTTTACCCGTCCTGTAGTATTAACGTGGTTTGATTACCAAACCCGTTTTCGGGGTGTTACATCAAGCTAGTTCTCTTAAGTTCCAAATTCGTGTTAAGGACCATTGTAAGTGTTCTTAACCTCCTAATTTCAGTTTTAATTAGTTTAATGACCAAAAGTCAAACTTATCGTAATTAAGGTTTGACTTAGTGATTAATTGTAACACCCAGTGTTCCTGAAGTCAAAGTCAACGTCAAGGTCAAAGTCAATGACCGATTTCGCACGACTTGACTAGTAGTGGATTTCTTTTATGTGTTTATTTTAGCTGTATTATGTGGAGTAAGTGTCAATAATTACAACAATCGACGTGTTTTATTCGTTATTTAATCGACATACGACTGTGAACTATAGGAAGTAACAATGTGATAAAGTCAACTAAACGCTAATCAATCTAACTTAATCAACATCGAATCGCAATCGCACTCGCAACTCGAATTACACTTTGGTTATTATTATACGTGTGTGTGTGCCTTATATGTTACTTGTGCATGTTATTTATGTTATGTGTGGTGATCGATCGAAACGCAATCGAACTCAATCGCAATCAAATCGCAAACGCTAATCGAATACGAAGTAAGGATGCTTGTGTAACACCCCGTGTTTTCGAGAAGTCAAAGTCAAAGTCAAAGTCAAGGTCAAAGTCAACGACCGATTTCGCACGACTTGACTTGTAGTAGATGTCTTTTATGTGTTTAATTTAGTTGTATTATGTGGAGTAAGTGTTAATAATTACAATAATCGACGTGTGTTAATCGCAATCTAATCGACTTACGACTGTGAACAATAGGAAGTAACAATGCGATAAAGTTAACGAAACGATAATCAAACTATGCTAATCAAATCGACATCGAATCGAATCGCAACTCGAACTACGCATTTTAGTTAACGTTATACGTGTGTGTGTGCGTTATGTGTTACTTGTGCATGTTTAATTTATGTTATGTGTGGAATGCAATCGAACTCGAATCACAATCGAACCATGATAATTAGTGGAGAAGGGATAGTGCGAGATATGGTGGTTGGGATTAAAAGTAATTTGAATAGGAAACTCTATCGTATTGCATCAATCGCAATCGAAATCGAATCAGCAAAAATCGTCGCACCGAACACTCGAAACGTGCAACTGATCGATCAGGCTACCAGCCGATCGAACAGCCAGCCGAACGGACTGCTGTCCGATCGAGCTGCCTGGCCGATCGGCCAGCACTTTCCCCTTTTGGCATCCTATAAATACCCCTGTCATTGTCATCCTTTCCACTTTTGGAAACCTCTGTTCGACCAGCACGCTTAACTCAACCTTTTCTCAGATTCCTCTCGATTCCGGTAAGATTTCGTCCTAAATCTTGTACTTTATTGATCTACACGCACTCCTACGCCTTTCTATCTTTCAAATCTTAACTTTTAACCGTGAAATCATCAAGATTCAAGTGTTCTAGGATGATGTCATCATGGGTTCTTGAAAAACTTCATGTTTTGGCCTCAATCCACCAAGAATAACTTGGATCTAGCCGATTTCCACATAAACAAACAAAGATCTTTCATAGATCTCAACATATACCGGTGAAAAGGATTGAAAGATGGATTTTCCAACTTTCTTTCAACTCTTTCTCACTCAATGCCTTCAAACCAATAGAAACGGATAAGGAAATTCTCAAACACGCTACTCAATACTATTTGAACGCTAACCATTAATGCATGTTATACGTGGCTTATGAATGCTTGTTTGTTATGTTTACACATGGAATGCTGTCTACCTGCCTTAGCAACGATAGTACTATAGTTTGGACTTAGCACCCGTTCACACGGGGGTTGTTAAGGACAATTACTTGCATGGATTACAGTGGTAATCATGTATTGCGAACTGCCCCGGGCAGTCAACCCGCAGTCATTGGTATCGATGGATCTATGTCTATAACTAACGTGCTTCATTTCACTATGTGTACGTGCTGGTTATGCGTAAACGAATTCGAACTCTATATGCTATTATCAAACTTGTATGCTCACCTTTACATTATATGTATTGACTTTATTTTAACGTATGTGACAGGTGCTTAGGTTGTTTCTATGCTTAGCTTGCTGGTGATGAAATTGAGGCTAGGGAAGGAGTCTTAGAAACCAATAAACAATAGCTCTATTTTAAATCTGAGTTGTCGGAACAGAATCATTTGCCTAGTTTTATCTGTAATAATTTGTTTACTGTTCGAGACATGGTATGGGACATGTTATTTAATTGAATGGTAATGATAATTGTTATGGAAACTTCTGGACAATCTGTTTCGCTCAGTGCCATGCCCCGATGTTTCCGCCATCGGTTGGGGTGTGACAGCTTGTATGTTAGATATAGTAGTTGGGATTAAAAGTAATTTGACTAGGAAAATCTATCGCATCGCAACGCCCGTAATCGCAATCGAAGCAGCAAAAATCATCGCGCCAAACACCCGAACCAAGTGCCATCCGGCCGGATTGCCATCCGATCGGGCTGCCACTTGATAGTGGTGCCAGGTTGCCATCCGACCGAGATGACATCCGACCGGACAGTCATCCGGGCGAGATGCCATCCGACCGACCCATACTTTCCACTTTGGGTATCCTATAAATACCCCATGTCACTCTCATAGTTACCACTTTTGGCAACTGACGTCCGAACAGCCCGTGCTCCTCACCTTTTCTTCGATTTCTCTCAATTCCGGTAAGATCTCGTCCTAAATCTTGTACTTCCTTAATCTATACGCACTCCTACACCTTTCTATCTTTTGAATCTTATCTTTTAACCGTGAAATCACTAGATTTGAGGTGTTCTAGGATGGTGTCATCATGTGTTCTTGAAGAACTTCATGTTTTGGCCTCAATCCACCAAGAACAACTTAGATCTAAACGATTTCCACGCAAGTAAACAAAGATCTTGCATTGATCTAAACGCACTCATGGTGAAAAAGGATTGAAAGATGGTTTCTAACTTCCTTTCAACTCTTTTACACTCAATGCACTCAAAAACCGATAGAATCGGACCTTACTCTAGTTTTCTACTTATTCTTAGTGTTGTGCTAGCTCAAGATCTGGATTCTACTCACGAGCCCACCGATTTTGGGTTAACCAAGAACAACCGTCTTGAACCGGTTAACTGATCGAACTAGGGTGATTCCTGTTTGATCGGGTCACTTGGGTCAAGATGGGGTTCTGTTGGTTAGCACGTTGTCAAAACGTCTCGATAAAAGCAACAAACAATCAAAACGGTCAAGTGAAAGACGAACGAAACGACCAGCACGGAGTGCTATCCGACCGGACTACTGTCCGAACGGATAATCCATCCGAGCGACTAGGTCATCCGAGCGACTTGCACCTTAGGTCCCACACTTAACCAACCTTATCTGAAGTTTGAGTATTGAACGAATTGCTATCCGATCGGACTACCATCCGACCGGATTACTCTTCGGATCATGAGATACTTGGACTTTAGCACTTAAACAATTTTCAACATGTTCAATGCACTAAGGATGCCACCCGACCGGACTGTTGTCCGACCGAGTGACAACCTGCTGTGGATTTCTTCTCACTAAGTAACCCCGCCACTCGAGTCGCCGTCCGACCGGACAGCCATCCGAGCGGATTGTCATCCGCACGACTGACCGTCCGATCGACCGACTTGAAAGGTAGAGGTACTTCTATGTTTTTAAAATACTACAACGAAAACTTCAAAAGTCAAGCCATCAAACACAAACACATCCTTCTCAAAGGAAGAAACAATCAATTCAAATAGTCATCCGACCGGACTACCGTCCGACCGGATGACCATCCGAACGGATTGTCATCCGCACGACCGGACCGTCCGATCGGATTACCATCCGACCGAACTACTGTCCGAGCCACCTACACCTTGCATCGTTTTACGCGTCACTTATCGTTATGCTATCGTTCTGATCAGGCTAACCCTACTCCCTAGCGCTCCCTTCAATCCGTTCATCGCTGTAAGTATACTCGATCCCTTTTTGCTTTATGCACTTTTGGGTGTTACATACGTTACAAGTATTCAAATCACATCGAACACACTACTCAATACTATTTAAACGCTAACCGTTACCGCATGTTATACATGGCTTAATGAATGCTTGTTTGTTATGTTTACACATGGAATGCTGTCTACCTGCCTTAGCAACGATAGTACTATTAGTTTGGACTCAGCACCCGTTCACTCGGGGGTTGTTAAGGACAATTATTTGCATGGATTACAGTGGTGATCATGTATTACGAACTGCCTTGGGCAGTCAACTCGCAGTCATTGGTATCGATAGGTTCATGTCGATAACTAACATGCCTCATTTCACTTTGTGTACGTGCTTGTTATGCGTAACGCTTCGAACTCTATATGCTATTATCAAACTTGTATACTCGCCTTTACACTATGTGTATTGACTGTTATTTTAACGTATGTGACAGGTGCTTAGGATGCTTATCTGCTAGGAAATCGAGGCTAGAATAAGGCTCTAGAGGCCAACAAATAGTTGTCTGTACAAATGAAATTAAGAGTCTCTAGAAGCAGATAAACAATTGCACTATTTGAAAAATCTGAGTTGTCGGAACAGAACTATTTGCCTAGATTCTGTCTGTAATAATTTGTTTACCTTTTGAGACATGGTATGGGACATGTTACTTTAAATTGATTGGTAATGGTAATTGTTATGGAACCTTCTGGACAATCTGTTTCGCTCAGTGCCATGCCCCGATGTTTCCGCCATCGGTTGGGGTGTGACAGATTGGTATCAGAGCCATAACTATAGGGAATTAGGCAAGACACGACCTAGTCCGGGTCGAAGTCTTAGAGACCTAGTCTATAGTTAGGTGCCAACAGACCGACTTATGCATATCCGGTAAGGATTATGTACGAGCTTATTTCTCGCTATTCTCGCCTATACTACCCTATCACTGCACTCGAATTTTCATTTGAAGACAAGCGATTAAGTCAAGATTAGGTGTGAAAACCGCAAACTCTCGGCTAAAATTTGCTTGATCAACCCGCATTTTATTTACCAACATGGAGAATTGTGCCAAATCAGGAGTGAAATCCATATTTTGATGAATAATCTCCTCTATTCTATTTAAAACAGGAACGAAGTTGTTAAGACAGGGGTGAAACCCTAACCTTGACGACTTATTCTGACTTTTACTGGGTTTTACAAAACTCTCACCAAGGTCTCGACGGACTCCAATGACCTGAAGTCACGGTATGACTAACGAGATATGTGCCAAACGCCCAAGAATCGAGGCAAAGGCACAGTCCTGAAGGTCAAAAGGTGTACAACAAGTCCTTGTGAATAGTCGAATCACTTTGGATAGTCGATGTCTAATAGCCACAGACGATCAAATTCTTGATTTTTATGTGTTTTCGATTCTGAGCCGCAACTGCTGACTCTGATGATTCGTCAATTTTATGTGATTTATGTGGTTTACATTTATTTGTTAGCGTTTTGAGATACGACTGTTTTCGATCTAACGCCTTTTTGCTTCCGCTAAACACACAACACACTACAGATCGCTGACAAATCGCTAAATTGTGGACGACCTTATGCTATGATATACGCATATACTACACTACTTGATATACTAAACGCGATCGCTATGCTCGAACCCTCTCGAACTGTGAATGATAGGTTTCTGTATTCTGACTGCATCTTGTGATTACATGATTATGTGTTTTTGTGGATTCTGTGCTCTACGTGCCTACGTGCTTATGTGCTCCTGTGTTTACGTGACTTTGTGCTTCTGTGTCTATGTGTTTATGCGATACATGATTTATTGTGTTCCTGAGCTTTAGTAACAATAGGATTGTAAGGTGAGATTCGAATATGTCATGTTGAGTCCTGTGGCGATGTCTGTTGCAGATAATGTCGTCATCTGGATCTCGCGCTTCCCGCGATGCTCGCCGAAAGCAAGCAGACAAACGCCTTGCTGCCATGATCACTAAGCAAATGGCAAAGGTTGTACCCCAAGTCGTCAGCGAGATATACGAAAATATGAGCAAGTCATCTGAGGAATCCCGAACTGAGACTCCCAAAGCTGCTTTCAGCTTCAAACAATTCAAGGCGTGTGGACCGAAAGAGTTCACAGGAGAAGAAGGCCCTACAGCTTTGTTTCAATGGTTTGACTCCATCGAGGTCACACTGCGACAGAGCGATTGCCCAGATGACCTACGCACTCTCAACGTAACTGGCGTCTTCCAGTCCCGCGCTTTAGACTGGTGGACGGCTGAGAGGAACAAACGTGGGAACGATGCGGCCTACGGTCTGTCGTGGGACGAGCTCAAGGAGGTCATGCTGGAAGAATTCTGCCCTCCTCATGAACGCCAAAAGTTAGAAGAGGAATTCTGGCACATCAAGCAAAAGGATGGAGAAAACGCTGCACTCACTGCTCGATTCAAAAAACTCAGTATTATCTGTCCTGACCAAGTAAAGACTTCTGACATGACAATCAAGAAGTATATCCGAGCCCTGTCTGACTGCGTTGCAGATTTCGTGGAAGCGGCTAAGACTAAGACGATCGAAGAAACCTACCTACTGGCTGCTGAAATCAACGACAAGCGGGTCAAGGCTGGTGTCTGGGATAAAACTTCGAAGCACCTACATCAAGTCACCGCTACACCGATTGCTGAAACCGCCGCCGCTCAATCGTCAAGGACCTCACGCCGAAAGAAGAAGAACAACAACAGCAGCTCCAGCAACAAGAACTGTGCTGTCACTACCACTGCTGCTCCACTTCAAGCCGTACCGGCCCAGCAGCAGCCTCATCACCGACCAGGACCAGTTGCTTATGCACCGCCAGCAAAGTGCGCATACACAGGCCCCCACCCGGCTTGCCTAACATGCTCTTATCATCACCCGGTGGGTCTTGCCTATCATTTCTGCGCTCACTGCAACATTCACAGGCCCTCCAACAACAAGAACTGTGCTGTCACTACCACTGCTGCTCCACTTCAAGCCGTACCGGCCCAGCAGCAGCCTCATCACCGACCAGCACAAGTTGCTTATGCACCGCCAGCAAAGTGCGCATACACAGGCCCCCACCCGGCTTGCCCAACATGCTCTTATCATCACCCGGCGGGTCTTGCCTGTCGTTTCTGCGCTCACTGCAACATGTACGGCCACTTCACTGCCAACTGCCGTACTGGTCCCCGTCAAGCCCCAGCTCAAGCCATTGCTCATCAAGCTCTGCTTCAAGCCCCACAAGGCCAACAAGCGGCTCAGGCACCCGCGGCCAACGCCCGAGTCTGCTTCGCATGTGGTGATCCCAACCACTTTGTGAACATGTGCCCAAACAGGGTGGTGAAACAAGAGCCCCAGCAGCAGCAGCAACAACATGCCGCACGCGCAAGAACTTTCAACATCAATGTGCGCCAAGCCCAGGCTGACAACAACGTGGTCAATGGTACGTTCCTTGTGAATGGTATTTATGCATCATGTTTGTTTGATACTGGAGCTGATAATTGCTTTGTGTCGTTCGAATTTGAGAAACTCCTTAGTCGTAAGCGCTCCTATCACCCCTCGACGTTCGATGTTGAAGTCGCTACCGGAAGAACTGTCGCCGTTAATTCTGTTCTTCGTGATTGTACTCTTGAGCTCAACAATCACATCTTTCCGATCGATCTTATTCCAATGCAACTCGGAAGTTTTGACGTCATAGTAGGCATGGACTTTCTTCGCGAAAACCATGCTGAAGTTGTGTGCTTCGATAAGATGATTCGATTCTCGCTCGCGAATGGTGATTTATTGTGTGTTTATGGCGAAACTACTTCGAAAGGTCTCAAGCTCATGTCATGCGTCCAAGCTATCAAGTATCTCCGCAAGGAATACAAAGCTTTCTTGGCCAACATTGTAGTAGCGGAGAAGGAAAAGAAAGGTAGGTCTGGAATAAACGATGTCCCAGTGGTTCGAGATTTTCCTAACGTTTTTCCAGAGGATCTTCCCGGACTACCGCCAAGTCGTGATATCGACTTTCGTATCGACCTCATTCCAGGAGCCAACCCTATTGCCAAGGCTCCTTACCGACTCGCGCCATTCGAAATGCGCGAACTCTCAAACCAACTCCAGGAATTACTTGAGAAAGGCTTTATTTGCCCGAGCACCTCTCCATGGGGCGCGCCAGTCCTTTTTGTTAAAAAGAAGGATGGGTCGTTCAGGATGTGCATCGACTATCGGGAATTGAATAAGTTGACTATCAAGAATCGCTATCCCCTGCCTCGCATTGACGATTTGTTTGATCAGCTACAAGGCGCTACGTGTTTCTCGAAGATCGATCTACGCTCAGGCTATCACCAACTACGCATTCAAGAGGAAGATATACCCAAAACCGCTTTTCGCACTCGATACGGCCACTACGAATTCGTTGTTATGCCTTTTGGTCTAACCAACGCACCCGCGGTTTTTATGGATCTGATGAATCGCGTGTGTAAACCATATCTCGACCGTTTCGTCATCGTATTCATCGACGGTGTCTTGATCTATTCCAAATCGAAAGCCGAACACGCGCAACATCTACGTTTGGTTCTTGAGCTACTCCAGGGGAACCAACTCTATGCCAAGTTCTCCAAGTGTGAATTTTGGATGGAGGAAGTTCAGTTTCTGGGTCACGTTGTCAATAGTCAAGGTATCCACGTCGACCCAACGAAGATTGAAGTCGTTAAGAGTTGGATTACACCTAAGAACCCGTCTAAAGTTCGTTCTTTTCTCGGACTAGCGGGCTATTATCGACGATTTATCAAAGAATTCTCAAAGATCGATGTGCCGCTTACCTTACCGCTCTCACGCATAAAGACAAGCCTTTTGTTTGGGGAACTGAACAAGAGTCTGCCTTCCAAACGCTCAAGCACATGCTCTGCAATGCTCCTGTTCTCACGTTGCCCGACGGAAATGACGATTTCATTGTCTATTGTGATGCTTCCAACCTTGGTCTCAGTTGTGTTCTTATGCAGCGGGACAAGGTTATAGCTTACGCATCTCGTCAGCTCAAAATCAACGAGAAGAACTATACAACCCATTATCTCAAGCTAGGCGCAGTTGTTTTTGCGTTAAAGATTTGGCGACACTACCTGTATGGTACCAAGTGTACGATCTTCACCGATCATAGAAGCCTACAACATATCTTTAATCAGAAGGAACTTAATATGCTGATCGGTGCATTTTAAGTACACGTTATTGAATATTAATTATGATGTAAATGCACTAATTTTATTATAAAATATATTCGAAGAAAACAATTTAAAACAATTAATTAGTTAATTCAAACGAGCAACTCGTTTATATATTAGTTAATCTAATTTGAAAATTTAATTAATTGGTTGAAATTTGTTAGTCGCACGTTACTGGAAACAATTTAGAACTTCAAAAGAATATATAATCTTTTGCTTTCATGAAGTAATTGGATTATCTAATAATTGGGTTGAATTATTAAATAGATTGTTTACCAAACTTGCAGCCCACTAATAGAATTAAAGGCCTATTTATGAAGATGATGGTTGGGCCAACGAGAGAATAACAAGAAATAAAAGGGACACACGACGACAATTTTTGAAGGGGGGGGGGGGACGGTTACGAGAATCGCACAGGTGGCTCACGGTTGACTTCCGAAAGAAATAGTAGGGCTTGATTGGACGATATGAAAGTTTTTTTAAAAACCCCTAGTTAGAAAAAGATTCCATCATCCCCCACTTGTAGTGGAGTGGTGGAAAGAACTTTGGGTTTCCTTGGAGACCCGGGTTCGATCCCCACCTGTTGCATTTGGGGGTAAATGACCCCAACCTTGGTTGAGGGGTCATGGCAATGATAGATAAGAGCCTTGAGTGCGTAATAGCCCGGGTTCGAGTCTTGAGCCGCACACGAGTTTTCTATTACAGTGCGGTTACTCCGGCTCTTGAGTGCGAAAGCTGCAACGGCAGTCAAGTGGCTGTCGGCTGGAAATTTTCTCGTGGAGCGCCTATGGTCAACCTCGGATGCCTCGCCCGAGGGGGACTAGGGACCCATGCAATGTGGGTGTGATCCTCTCGACTGTTGGAGTCAATCGCCGTTCAAAAAAAAAGAAAAAGATTCCATCATCTCGACTTGGGGAGGATCGATTTTTTTTTGGGCAGCCGTACACCACATCCTTGGGCTCTAAAAAAATCTCAACATCATGTCTTCATCACTATCTCAAGCTTTTGAAGGTCCTACGAGTATCATGAATGGCTAGTCTCGTCGGTTTCACCCCGGTGTAGATGTTGTAAGATTTCTAGGGTTTATACATTTGTATTTTAATTTGGTTTTGTGACAAATTGTTTAGTATTTGAAACTTATGATAATTGTCGTGCATTTGAATTGAATTTGTGAATTGTCGAACGATGATAAAGTTATGACTTTGCGAAATGAATTTGTGCACTTATGCCTTATCGTAGGTTAGGATTTACATGTCCGAGGCAACGAAGTGCATTACGGTCCGTTGTCTATGACGTTGATAGCAATTGGCACCTAAGCTTCGTGATAGTAATCCGTTAATCACTATATGCAATTGAATCAAGTTAAAACATGTAGGAACCCTAGGTCTTGCAATTATCGAACCGGGTGTGATCCGTATTCTCATTTCTTGTTTCAACTTTCTAGTTAATATTTTAGTTGCAATTTTAGTTAATCAAAAGTGTTTTAGATAATACCCATTGTCGGTTCACTCCGATTTATTTTCAAATCAATTGAACAAATAAAATTAGCAAACTTCATAATCACGATGTACATTGTTTGTAAATAGTCTAACTAATCGAACGGGTCGTGCGATACTGACCACCTGCTCTTCGTGGATACGATACCCGACTTACCCTAGCTACCTAGGTTTAATTGGGGTTTTGACTGATCGGGACGACACGGTCACGTCATATGCATCAACGCCGATGGGTAGAACTTCTCAACGATTACGACTGTGAGATTCGTTATCACCCAGGCAAAGCAAATGTTGTTGCCGACGCGCTCAGCAGACGGAGTTATTTGCTCAGCACTCGTAACGTCCAAGCCCAATACGATCTCGAAACCCTCATCCGCGAAGCTCAGCATGCATGTTTTAATGAATGCACCCTGAAGAAGGAACGAATCTACCACGATGGAGCCCAGCTTGTGAATAAGTCAAATGGGATATTCCACTTTCTGGACCGAATTTGGATCCCTAAACGGACCAATTTGCGACAGATTTTGATGGACGAAGCCCACAAATCCCGGTATTCTATTCATCCCGGTGCCGACAAAATGTACCAGGACCTTCGCTACAAGTATTGGTGGCCTGGTATGAAAATAGATATTGCTCTCTACGTTGGGAAGTGCCTGACTTGTGCAAGAGTCAAGGCTGAACACCAAAGACCCTCTGGCTTACTCGAACAACCACCGATCCCTATGTGGAAGTGGGAGAGTATAGCCATGGACTTCATAACAAAGCTTCCGCACACGTCATCAGGTCATGACAACATCTGGGTTGTTGTTGACCGTTTGACCAAATCTGCTCACTTTCTGCCAATACGGGAAGACTACAAGGTAGAACGATTAGCCCGAATCTACACCAACGAGATCATTTGTAATCATGGGACGCCTCGTGACATCATCTCTGACCGTGATGCTCGGTTTACCTCGCGACTGTGGGAAACGTTTCAAACGGCTCTCGGTACATCGCTTAATCTAAGTACCGCTTTCCACCCTCAAACCGACAGACAGACTGAAAGAACAATTCGTACTCTTGAAGACATGCTCCGTTCGTGTGTCTTAGACTTCGGTGGTAATTGGGATACATACCTGCCGTTAGTTGAATTCTCGTACAACAACAGTTATCATTCAAGCATTCAAATGGCACCATTCGAGGCTTTATACGGAAGAAAATGTCGATCGCCTATTATGTGGCACGAGATCGATCATTCGCAATTAACCGGTTCCGAGCTATTGCAAGAAACGACAGAAAAGATATTCCAAATTCGAGACAATCTAACGAAAGCTCGGAATCGTCAGAAAAGTTACGCCGATAGACGACGCAAGCCCCTTGAATTTGACGTTGGTGACTACGTACTCCTAAAGGTTTCACCTTGGAAGGGTGTGATCCGATTCGGCAAGAAAGGAAAGCTCGCGCCTCGATACGTTGGACCCTTTAAGATTCTGGAAAGAATCGGCAAGGTGGCTTACAGACTCGAACTACCGGAGGAACTTAGCAACGTTCGCCCGACTTTCCACGTCTCAAACCTCAGAAAGTGCCTGGCCGACCACGATTTACATGTTCCATTAGAGGATCTGCAAGTGAACGAAACATTACACTTCGTGGAAAAGTCTGTTGAAATCATGGATCGCCAAACCAAGCAGCTCAGACGCTCGCGCATTCCTATTGTGAAAGTCCGATGGAAAGGCAAACGAGGCGCAGAGTTCACTTGGGAACTCGAAAGCGACATGAAGGTGAAGTACCCGCAGTTGTTTGTTACGGCTTCGACTAATTTCGGGACGAAATTCCCTCAACTAGGGGAGGCTGTAACACCCCGTGTTCCTGAAGTCAAAGTCAAGGTCAAGGTCAAAGTCAACGACCGATTTCGCACGACTTGACTAGTAGTGGATTTTTTTATGTGTTTATTTTAGCTGTATTATGTGGAGTAAGTGTCAATAATTACAGCAATCGACGTGTGTTATTCGTTATTTAATCGACATACGACTGTGAACTATAGGAAGTAACAATGCGATAAAGTCAACTAAACGCTAATCAATCTAACTTAATCAACATCGAATCGCAATCGCATTCGCAACTCGAATTACACTTTGGTTATTATTATACGCGTGTGTGTGCCTTATGTGTTACTTGTGCATGTTATTTATGTTATGTGTGGTGATCGATCGAACGCAATCGCAATCAAATCGCAAACGTTAATCGAATACGAAGTAAGGATGCTTTTATGTTAGATATAGTAGTTGGGATTAAAAGTAATTTGACTAGGAAAATCTATCGCATCGCAACGCCCGCAATCGCAATCGAAGCAGCAAAAATCATCGCGCCAAACACCCGAACCAAGTGCCATCCGGCAGGATTGCCATCCGACCGGGCTGCCACTTGATAATGGTACCAGGTTGCCATCCGACCGAGATGACATCCGACCGGACAGTCATCCGGGCGAGATGCCATCTGACCGACCCACACTTTCCACTTTGGGTATCCTATAAATACCCCATGTCACTCTCATAGTTACCACTTTTGGCAACTGACGTCCGAACAACCCGTGATCCTCACCTTTTCTTCGATTTCTCTCAATTCCGGTAAGATCTCGTCCTAAATCTTGTACTTCCTTAATCTATACGCACTCCTACACCTTTCTATCTTTTAAATCTTAACTTTTAACCGTGAAATCACTAGATTTGAGGTGTTCTAGGATGACGTCATCATGTGTTCTTGAAGAACTTCATGTTTTGGCCTCAATCCACCAAGAATAACTTAGATCTAACCGATTTCCACGCAAGTAAACAAAGATCTTGCATAGATCTAAATGCACTCATGGTGAAAAAGGATTGAAAGATGGTTTCTAACTTCCTTTCAACTCTTTTACACTCAATGCACTCAAAAACCGATAGAATCGGACCTTGCTCTAGTTTTCTACTTATTCTTAGTGTTGTGCTAGCTCAAGATCTGGATTCTACTCACGAGCCCACCGATTTCGGGTTAACCAAGAACAACCGTCTTGAACCGGTTAACTGATCGAACTAGGGTGATTCCTGTTTGACCGGGTCACTTGGGTCAAGATGGGATTCTGTTGGTTAGCACGTTGTCAAAACGTCTCGATAAAAGCAACAAACAATCAAAACGGCCAAGTGAAAGACGAACGGAACGACCATACGGAGTGCTATCCGACCGGATTACTGTCCGAACGGATAATCCATCCGAGCGATTTGCACCTTAGGTCCCACACTTAACCAACCTTATCTGAAGTTTGAGTATTGAACGAATTGCTATCCGATCGGACTACCATCCGACCGGATTACTCTTCGGATCATGACATACTTGGACTTTAGCACTTAAACAATTTTCAACATGTTCAATGCACTAAGGATGCCACCCGACCGGACTGCTGTCCGACCGAGTGACAACCTGCTGTGGATTTGTTCTCACTAAGTAACCCCGCCACTCGAGTCGCCGTCTGACCGGACAGCCATCCGAGCGGATTGTCATCCGCACGACTGACCGTCCGATCGACCGACTTTAAAGGTAGAGGTACTTCTATGTTTTCAAAATACTACAACGAAAACTTCAAAAGTCAAGCCATCATACACAAACACATCCTTCTCAAAGGAAGAAACAATCCACTCGAATAGTCATCCGACCGGACTACCGTCCGACAGGATGACCATCCGAACGAATTGTCATCCGCACGACCGGACCGTCCGATCGGATTACCATCCGACCGAACTACTGTCCGAGCCACCTACACCTTGCATCGTTTTAAGCGTCACTTATCGTTACGCTATCGTTCTGATCAGGCTAACCCTACTCCCTAGCGCTCCCTTCAATCCATTCATCGATGTGAGTATACTCGATCCCTTTTTGCTTTATGCACTTTTGGGTGTTACATACGTTACAAGTATTCAAATCACATCGAACACACTACTCAATACTATTTAAATGCTAACCGTTACCGCATGTTATACGTGGCTTAATGAATGCTTGTTTGTTATGTTTACACATGGAATGATGTCTACCTGCCTTAGCAACGATAGTACTATTAGTTTGGACTCAGCACCCGTTCACTCCGGGGTTGTTAAGGACAATTATTTGCATGGATTACAGTGGTGATCATGTATTACATAAACCCCTAAGAGGGCACCTACTGATTATCACCCTAACTTGGTCAAATGTCGGGTCAAACTTAATTATAAAAAGTCAACATAAAGCTAGTTTTCAAATAAACACATAATTAACAATGTAGAAGCCATGAAACCTGTTTTATCACTTGTATAACTTGGTAATTAATGTAAGAACATGTCTAAGCATGTTCAACCCGACAATTTTGAGTTTAGGCTCGGTTCAGAACCGAAAGTCGCAAAAGTAGACTTTTGCTTTGACTTTCAGTTCTGACTCGATTTAGATTGTTTTAGAAATGCCTTAAGCTTCCATTAGGTCCATGTTCCATATTAGTATAACTCTCTGAGATTATACAACTTGGATCCTAATTTATCCGATTAATTTGCATGTTTTCGTTATATGCCTAAATGTTGACCATTATGCCATTTTGACCTTAAAACGATATTTTTGAAAATGTGAGAGGACAAAAACCTTTGTTACTAATTTATAAACTTGTCCTAAAAATTTGACATCAGTTCGAGGTCTAGATTAGGAGTTATGTTCAATATCGTAATTAAGAAGCTTTTATTAATTAAACGGCATAATTAGCATAAAGCCTATCTAAACCCAAATTTTGACACCAAACTTTTTACCCACTGATGTAATATAATATTTTGGGATTTTTGAAGATTTTTATTTATTTTTAAACTGATCATATCATAGGGTTCTAGCTTTGATTCGGTAATTGTCGGTTATACCCTTTTCTTGAATAAAATTAGTTTTACATCACATATTGATACCAAATCTTTTGCTACTGATTTGATATAATAAATAAAAAATTTTAAGCCTTTTAGAATGATGAAAATATCAGCTTTTCTTATATAACTCGAAAATCGCTTAAAAACGATTTTTACGCGTTTTTAACGCATAGTATTAATTAAAACTATTTTAAACATATAAGACTTAATACCTACTGATGTTTTTAGTAAATTTTTATAATTAGACAGTAAGCAAAAGTTTTAAACTCAGGTTTCCAAATTTGACATTTAAAGCTTATGTGAAATTACCAAAATGCCCATACGGTGCATAGTTTGGTTATAAATGATAAAATTTCACATATGGGCAATACCCTACTGATATGACCTGCAAAAATAGTTATTTTACTGATCATATCAGACCTGAACCTCAGATTAATATTTAACCTCTTTTATAACCTTTAAAATGACCAAAATACCCCTACGTGGCTTAATTTGAGTTTAAATTCGTTTTGGGCATAATGGAAGGTATCATAATGATATCACAACTTATTTAAGGCATATTAACTTAGGAAACATGCTCATGACTCATTTGGTTACCCGTAATGCAATTATCGCGTTCGGTGCGGTTTATGTAACTAGTTTGCATAAATTAGCCGAAACGGGTCAAACCTTATCATTTTCTCTTCAAAATCCAGAATGTGGTTGGTTTACCCATATTATACAAGTTTCCATACTTGTAGGGTCTAAACCACATTCTAATCCGGTCTTCGCTTAATCATGTGTTTTGAACCGTATACCTTTCTTTAAAACTAACTGGTCTAAGTTTAAACTTAAGTAAGACCCGTTAGAAATCTAATAGGTTATTAAAACCTTCATTTCCAGATTTAGGGGACCAGTAAAAGCTACCTGTACTTGCTTGATTGTATACGACTGGGATAAATTTGTATAATTTGCTCAGGTAAATACTTTTAACTTAGTTTCCCTTATACGGGCTTGGGGTACGGTATATAAAATACCGCTTGGTCGGGTATTGAATTTTTAATCGTATGAAGGTTAAATTATTGAGATAACCCATTTAATCTGTTTTGTTTATTCTAAGCCTTTGGGGGGGTTAATGACCATGTCCTGGATATCCTCGGCTCATTCATTGAAATGGCCACGACTTAATGCACGGGGTGTAGGCATACACCTGCCGGTGCGAATATAAAAAGATATAACCGCCTGTTCGAGAATAACTCGTCGCGGGATTATATCATGTGGTGTGTCTATTAATCTTTAACCCAGTTTTCAACCCGGGCTACTGAACGTATAATAAACATGTAATTCTTTAACAAGTTTATTCTTAAATAATTATCCCAAGTTATAAAAGATATTTTGTGTCTTGTGCATTCAAATCAATTTTCTTAAACATTTTCAAAATAAGTCGGTTAATTGTATTTACCAGTGTAAACTGACGTATTTTCCAAAAAGGCTAAGTGCAGGTACTAGGCGGAATAGGGCTGGCTACTCCTAGCATCACTAAAGAGTCTTGCAAGCTTAGATGTTTATAAATCTGCTGAACAATGTTCCTTTTTACTTTGATCCGCCTGTGGATCCCTTACAACCGTTTTGTAATAAATGATATTACTTTCATTCGGTTTGTAATGATTTTATCTTTCGACTTCCGCTGTGTATTAAACTATGATAAATTATCTATGATGATATCAACTACGTCACGATACTCCCCACCGGGCCCACCGGTAATACGTGGAAATATCGGGGTGTGACATCATTATTGAGTTCATGTTGATCTGCATGCACAACTTGTGCTTTTTCTTTCACATCTTGTTCCTAGTCAAGTTGTGTTTCTTGTTCTACCTGAGGTTCTTCTTCCTCCTCAACTTGTGTTCCTTCTTCTACCTCCTTCGTTCTAACGACCCAAACTTTTGTCTACTTTGTCATACGGTTGTTTAGTCAACTTTGAGGGCGTAAAGTTAATATGATCGGACATTGAGGGGTCTTTATGTATGGTGTTAGTGTGTTACAAAACAAGGCTAAGGTCCATTATGTTAGTATGGCAAAATGAAGGACCTAAGTGTAATTTGTGAACCAATTTATGCTTTAAAAACCCCATACCTATCAAACCCTACATCTTCACCCTACGACCACAAAACATAAAGAAATATAGGACCAAGATCGTTCACTCCGTTGATTCTAGAACCCAATGTCGTGTAAAAGGAGACATGTTGTGTCCGTGATGTTTGCATAATATTTCAATCTATTTTCATGTTTGTACGATAGTAGGTGGCTATGGTTTGGAGAGTATTCCCTCGGCTTCCATAACCACGTGTTATAGTGTGAACTCGATTACTCCGTGTGTACTCGGTCTTGCAATCATCCCGCAAACATCTCAGGTAACCTTATTTCGTCCGCATGATCGTTATTAGATGTGTTATAGGGTCAGGTTATCGGCTGCGTAATGGTTTTAGTTGGGTTTATGAATGAAGTGGAATATAAGTTATAGGGTTGCAAGGAAGTCGTGACTACAGTATGGGGTTCCGATTATGGTGCCAAGGGCATAGTGATGATCATAGGAGGCACATGACATAGTAGGAGATGCATGTCATCAATGGAAATGCTTAAACTTATAGGTAATGAAGGAACCTAACAGAATCATGCATGAGACTAGGGTTGGTTTTTTGAGTCATGAGCATAATTGATGATAGTGAGGGTGTGTGACAGTGGTTTCGGTGATGATAAGGTGGTGGTGGTGTTCAATGATGGCGGTGGTGTTGATGGTAGAGATCGACAGTAACAGAGGTGATGGTGTTGGTGAGTAGCGACATGTAGGAAGGTGGCGACGACGTGAGACGATGATGACAATTAATGAGATGATGATCGGCGATGGTATTTGATTTCGGTGATAGAGATGGTTACAAAAGGGTACGTTGGTGACGATTGAAGGTGATGGTGGCTACAGTGATGGCCAGAGGGTGTCCGATCGGTGGGAAATCAAACTCGGATTAAACCAATTACTTAGGTACGAGCTCGGGTGGAGCTTGGGCTTGCATGGTGAGGGAGTTTGCATGCACGTCGAGTGTGTGTGTGATGCATGGAGATGATGTGTGTCTGTATGTGTACGCGCGCAAACACATTGGAGGTTCGGTATGGGTTCTAGGGTCCGGACGGGTTACGTGACCCGTTTCTTGTTTTTTTAGATTTAAGGTCCCTTGGTGAATGATTTAGGTGGGTTATCGAGTTCAGTTGATCTTGAGTGATCCGACGGGTAGTGTACACGAAACTGGAGTTCCCTTGGCTATGAGAATAGATGTGTTTTCAGTTGTAGATGTGAATGGGGATCTGATGGGCTACATTATGTGTTTCATTTACTACTTTGGATACAAAGTAATGGGTTTTTGTGTGATGAAAAGTTCGCGCTCGAGGACGTTTCAGTGGAACGGTTAGCTGTGGATTCGAAGCTTTGCAACTAGTAAGTTCTAATTCCCCTTTTAAATGTTTCCAGGGTTGGCATATCTGATTTTCACATGTGATCAAAAGGTTTTATAAACAGGTTTCCATGGTCAACGATTTTTACGACGAATTGGTTAGTTGGGATTTATCAATATGTGTAGGTGTATGGCGTTTTATTAGTGATGTTGAGGTCGTAGAGGCATGAGGCGTGTAGGTGTCAATATTAATAGAAAAACTTGTGCCATGTAGAATTTTAACTTGTGATTCTATCATAAGGTTTCAAACCTTAATTGTGATAGGTGTATGAAGATAGTAGTTGACGTGTCTTAGATGTTGTATGTGTGTCTATGTGCTTTTACATGATTTAGAATCCTTGAGGTGCTTGATACTGGTCAAACGAGACACGAACCATCTATAACATCCAAAAACAGATTTGGTAATTAAACCAAATTAATTGGGGATGAGCAGGTAAAATACAGTTAGTGGTAAAAGTTAACCCGATAAACATTAGGATTTAATTAGATAAACTTAATGTTAAATATAAGATAAATGAACGCTTTTTCTATAAAATAAAGTTTATAAAAGGCCTGGGCTATCGGGACTTTAATTAAGCCGGGACGTGACATCCTCAGACTTAGTGAACTAAATTATAATGTTCGTTTGATAATTGACAAGAAGGATACAACTAGGAATATTAACCTAGTTAACATTGTTATTTTTAAATGAAGGTTAAGTGAGTTATAAACAAACAAAACATGAAGGGGCTGAATTGCACCTTCTTGAAAATGGAAAATGGAAAATGTGAAAGGTTATAAAAATAAAACACACACATCATGTGTGTGGCGTGTTATAGAGAGTGAGAGGAGAAAATCCTCTCTAGAGTTTAATCACAATCAACAAAATTGAAGGTGAAGTCCAAGGGATTTCCTTGCATTTTTGAAGGATTTAACCCTCTAGCATTATCTAAACCAAATGTATGTGGTAGATTTACATATGACGAGTTTTGATGTAAGTGAGTTTTGTTGAAATGACGAGATTGATGTGAAAAATTGGTTTAGAATCATGATATGAATGGAAATATATGTAGAAATCATATGCATGGTTGTTCTAGGTTGAAATCTTGTGAAGTGGGTTTTGACATGAGTATAGATTTTGGTTCTTTTATGGTTGAATTGTAGTTGCTCGTCATTGTTGAACTTGAAATCATGATGATTAAATACAGATAAATGACTAGAAATGTGTTATCTAATGGATACATGGTAATTTTGGATGACAAATTTAGCTAATATGATGATTTATAAATGATACCCACCAAGTGTTTGATAAAATGCCTAAGTGATTTTTATCAAATTGATAATGTATCTATGTAAGTCAATAGGCCAAAATAAAATGGAAAGATAAATGACGTATAAAGGTCCATGAAGTGTGATGCTCATGATATGGGATGCCTAATCTAATCATCTTGTGGATATTATGTGATAGTTTGACTCTTGACAAGTTAGGTGTGAGAAAGCTTGAACGGACGCAAGGTAAGTAAAGCTTACACCTCCTAGAATAGAGGTCATAATATAAGTGTTGGAAAGTATTTTGGATTAAGATGCGGTTAGCCGGATACATGTTAAGACGAGCCCATGATATAAACCATGAAATGGGTCAAAATGGACAAATTATGACAAACAAATATTGGTGATAAATGAAAACTTGTTAAGATGAGACCCCATGGTGTAAACTATGAAACTTGTCAAAATGGATAAATTATGACGAACAAATATTGGTGATAAATGAAAACTTGTTAAGACGAAATCCCATGATGTAAATCATGAAAACGGTCAAAATAGATAAATTATGACAAACTAACATTGGTGATAAATGAAAACATTTTTAAGACGAGACCACATGGCGATAACCATGAAACGAGTCAAAATGGGTAAAAATATGTTAAATCACATTTTGGTGATCAAATAAAGATTTTAAAAATAATACCAGATGGTGTAAATCATAACGGATCAAACGGGTAAAAAAAATGAGTTGAATCACCCTTTTTTGGTGATAAACAACATATGGATCGGTTGAGACACCTAACGGGCAAACTAAGAATGGTCAAAAATGACATACGGATCATATGGGTCAAATGGTGATGATATCACCATTTGAAGTTAGTATTTAATGATTTGTCTTGTTAAGTTCTATACTTACAGGTAAGCATAATATACGGGCATGCTTCGCCATGAATTAAAAAAAAAAAAGAATTGCAAAGTATTGATAACGGGTCATTGCTTCACCCCGCCATGTATGTGTAATGAGTCATACTCTTAGTAAAGACTTATGGTCCCACTAAAGATGGTTGGGTTAGAATTGGATAACAGACCACCTCCAGTGAGGTATAACTAGTATTCGGGTAAAATGGCCTTTAGAGCGAAGGATATATCTATGATTCGAAAATATGATTAAATAGGTTTTAAAACACTAAATCATTGGAAATCTCTATGTCCTTAGGGACATAATAACTCTTGATGGAATAACGAGTGAAATGTACCTGCTAATTTTCATCTAAACTTCTAAAAGTTAGCCGGTTTGGAAAAGGGACTTAAATTTGACCAAAATGCCCTCGGATAATGATACGGGAAAACTACCTCTAAGGGTAGATTTAAAAATGAGACATTTGATAGAGTTGATCATTCCGGTAACATGAAAAGGGGAGGCGTGAGCTAGATGGCTTAAAGCCTCATAACGGGTCAAATTGGGCAAATCACCATACCGAAAGATAGATATAAAAAGTTAAGGTTTTGTCTAAAGTAACCAACCATAATTGGAGTTATGGTTGGTAGAAAAGATGGGTCAAGCTGTGTGCGAAAAATTGTGAAATTTTGCAAAAATCCAGAAAAAGGGAAAAACTGCCAACTCCACAAACATTCTGGAAAAGTGTCTTGCCCGCGCCACACAGAGGCTTGCAACCAAAGAATGCTAAACTTTTGCTCCTGTTTGTCAAGAGTGCCCTGGTGGGTGAATGGTGTTTGTTTATGCTATTGACGAATGATGTTTATTTATGCAGTTGGCGAATGATGATAAATTATGCACTTAACAAATGATGTTTTAATTGTTTACTTTTTGAAAGATGTAAAATTATGTGGTGGTCTAACGAGGTTAATTACCATTGAGTTCATTATATGGAATATCTTGTATGTGTTGGGGATGAGTTTTAACGGGTAATTGTACTTAACGATAAATGAGTCTATGAGGCCATTCATTGTTATGTCCTTGATACGTGTCAGTTTGGTTAGTCAGCCTATGAATTAAGACGCATCGAGGGTTGTCCTTTGGTGCTTAGGTAACCTGATCCACATCAGAAAGGATTAATACTAGGATTATTCGGTTTAAGTTGTGGGTGGAGTTGTCGGTCGTCATGGGTGATGGGTTGGGGTCGTTTAACTTTAAATTGACATTAGCACATTTTAATACAAAAATGTTGTTTTGGTTTTCTTAAATAAAGTGTTTAGGATGTTTAAAATGTCTTTTAATTTAAACTATTAGAACTCACTCAGTATAGCTAACTTTTACACGCATGTTAGATCATTTTGTAGGTGTGTGATTTGAGTCGGTGTTGCTCTGGGCTAACAGATGGAATTACTCGTGACGGTGGTAGAAAACATTCGTTGTGTTTTAATAATTATATTTTAAAATAATTTTGAATTGTTTCAACTTACTTCCACTGCGTGTTTTTAATAGAATTATTTATTTTTAAACAATATACTATGACGTAATCCGACCGTAAGCTGCCTGATTTGGCAACCTTACATCTGCATTTTTCACATCATTTTGTTCCTCACTATTATAACTACCATCCATTTTGTCTTATGGAAGAATGTTAGATGAAAACAAACCAATTTAAATCAATACAAAAGAGCTGTTAGAAATAGAATCGTTATGAATGGAAATTGCATTTAAATAAACCAAACAAAAGATTACATTAAGTAATGCCACATGTAATCAATTTTCATAACAACAGGTAAAACCATCTAAGTAAATACATAAATTGCAAACAACAACCAACTAACTCCTATAACAATCTTCAATTTTCTAACTTCTAAAGCTCTAGACCTTGCCAATTCCTCTTTCTGCTTAATTGACTACAACAAATCGGGGATTAACCTTACACACCTGGAACACGTGTGTGTATCAACCCAGCTAATCCATCCACAGTTTGCCTTTTATTAATCAAATTGATAGTGTCACATGATTTGACAAAGTTAAACAAATACAAGATGAATAATTGTATAAAAATTTAAAATGTATCTAACTTGATAAAAATGTGATTGTAAGGTCTTCAAATGGATATTTCTCACAGGGTAATGTCTTTTTTTTTTTGAAATGTAGTAATGTCTTTATTTGTACCTGTTTATTTTATTGTTCATTAATATCTAGTTCATATTCATACTCACTTAATCCTAATTAGTCAATGAGACTTTTTGTGTGCAATTAAATGACATGTAATTTAAGCATGTATGTTTGGTGCAAGATCCCAAATCTTTTTGTGTTCTCTTTTCCTGATATTCCGAAGGCTCATGAAGTCACTGGTCTAAAGGGTTGTTTGGCAACTTCTGAATGGTTAAGTGTTGAACCAGTAAGAGGTCTGAATCATTAAGTGCTGAACCAGTAAGAGTCTGAACCATTAAGAGCCAGTATAATGTTAACCCGTTTAGAGGAAAATGTCTGACCAATTCAGATTAGAGGTTTTAACCATTCAGATTTAGTATGATGCTTAACCATTCAGAGGCAATTCTCTTAACTCTTCAGACATCTGCTCGTGAAATAAACAATCTGAACCATTAAGTGCTGAACCAGTAAGAGATCTGAATCATTAAGAGGTAAACAAACAGCCCTAAGTCGAACGCGCAAAGAGGTTTTTCAAGGTATCCTTTATATTACATGCTGGAGTATCTGGAAGGTGAGAAATAAGTTTATATTTGAAGGCAAACAAGTTAACATAGCCAACATCTTTTTGGAAGTCTGCTCTCTAGGGTATCTTTGGGTCAAGAGTAGGTCGAAATTGAAACATTTGTCTTGGGAAAATTGGTGTAATTTTGTAACTATGTAGTTGCATTGTAGCGTGCCACCCGGTTTTCAGGTTGATGTGTTGTGTTAATGAAGTTTTCCTTTAAAAAAAAACTTTTTTGATTAAAAAAAAAAGAAGCTTCTAATAGAGTAATAGACACACATTTGAGACGATTTGTCTTCGGTTTCTTAAATTTAAATAGGTTAGTAGATATATGTCGCTATTATGTGAACATCACCATATTCCGGTTGCTACAATACAACTAGTAACATTTGAAAAAATCATTATTGGTTAACCCTACTAGACTATATAATTGTACATGGAATAGACTATATAATTGTATAAGGAATGGAATGCATACATAGTACAAGGAATAGACTATATAATTGTATAAGGAATAAATATTTAATACCTTTATTTTAAGTTCTAAAATAGTGTGCGTTGTAATAAGTTACGGTATCATATACGTGAACAAAGACTCATATGTATTCGTTATACTAATTTATTTATGTGTGTATTTTTAATAAACGTTGTAGTTACTTGTATCTCTAGTTCGAATTGTTCGTGTACTGTTTGGTTTTGAGTCGAGAGTCTTTTTGGAAGCAGTCTTTCTATCTATACGGATATTATACATACTATAAATTAGCAACCTTTCTATGCATCATCATATTATACATTATACTTTGGGCATGTTGAAAGAAGTTTTGATTTTTTTACTTATTAACCCAAAGTTTTTTCATCTTTTATAATTTTAACCTCATAAAAAATGTTTTTTTTTACTTTTAATTCAAAACTTTTCATTATTTGCAATTTTACCTAACAACTGTTTCATTTTCAACTTGAATTGGCCCTATATTTTGTTATAAATTTTGCGAGTTAACACGACGTAGTGTGCGTCTGTACTTCAACGTGTTTACATTTCACTTTACGTTTTCGTTCAAATTTTTGCGAGTTAACACAACGCAACGTGCATGTGTGGTTCAATGTTTTTATGTCTATTTTTTCTCGTTTGACATGTTAGTCACAACGCATGGGTTCTACATCGACTTAGTTATTATTTTCTATATTTTAGGTCTATTTTTTCGCATTAACACGTCGTAACTTTAGTGTTGGTGGCCGCTAGCGGTGGTGTGACATTGGTGCTATTTGACATGTTCTACGCCCCCGCCGCAACGCGGGAGAGTTTAATTCTAGTTTATAAAAAAAACCAAAAATATAAAAGTGATAAAAGTTTACATTAACTTAAATAAAAATTAAAAGCTAACAATATTTTATATGAAAGCATATTAAAAAGTTTATTAAAAGAAAACAAAATATTAAAAGTCTATATAGAAGCTACAAAAATTAAAGTTTTATCAAGTCAAAATATTATAACCCTACATGTTCTAAATATAAAGTTATCCTTACTTTTAATATCAATAGTATTATATTATTATTGTTGTTCAATAAAAATACAAATTATTTAACATTTTTTAATATTATTATTATTATTATTATTATTATTATTCGATAAAAATACAAATTATTTAACAATAAAGTTGTACGGAGATTGTAAGATGATATCATACCTAGATTCATAACGATAAGTTATTACGCTTTCATTTCCAACATGCCTAATAAGACTCGTACCGAACCTGTAGCTTAAAATACACCAAAACGGAAAACGGATGAAGCATAAAACGAACATCGTGTCGATTTTGCCGGCTCGGTACCACTCGCTAATGGTATCACTGAAAATACCGAAATCAAAGGGTACCAAAATTGAGAACATGAAAAAAAGAGCATCGGTATCGACTGTGTTCGAATAGTATCGGTTGATATGATACTGGTATCAGTGCTCGAGAAAAAAAAAATGCCCATGTCTACGCCAATCACTAATATAATTGTTGTTTTAACCATATTATTATTTGTAAATTTCCAAAAAAAAAAAAAACAGCATAAAGTTTTCATGATGAAGTAAACTTTATTTTCATATGAAGCAAATAAATATTCTTTTTAACCCCTTAGAGGACCCGGGGTGGTCCGTTATCGACCCCCCATCACTCGTGATTGAAAACCAAACACCGGCGCCGCCCCTATGTATAACGCGTTTTACATATAACGCGTCAAACGGAGCACGCGTTTTCAAAATTGAAAATGGAACGTTGTGGGTCATTTTTTATTAATAAAAACAGTTTACATTTATTATTAAAAAACAGTTTACAGATTTTTTATTAAAAAACAGTTTACATATTTAAAAAAAAACAGTTTATAGATTAAAAAAAAACAGTTTACAGATTTTTTATAAAAAAACAGTTTACATATTTTTTTATAAAAAAACGGTTTACAGATTTAAAAATCTTGTGTGAGCCGCACAACCATCTCGACGAACCGTTCAAGTCAATCGTAATTCAACAAAAACGCGAGATTTGTGAAAACCTTTATATATACTTCATATCATTTAACCATTGTTAATTTATAATGTAAAAAAAAATAAAAAAATTAGTGAGTGATGGAATTTGTACAAGTGATGACCATTTCCAGCAAAAAAGGGTGTGAGTGATGGAAATAATGGTTGATGACATGGCAGAACCTGATTGGATGTTGTGAGTGATGGAAATGGGTGTGAGTTATCCCACCCCTACCCCCCTTATATCAATCCGTGTTGTTCATTTTGTTTACAAGAACCTCACAAATATGATTCTAGCAATCTTGTAACACCCCAAAAATGGGTTTGGTAATTTAAACCCGGTTAATATAGAGGAACGGGTAAAAATACCGTTAGGGGTAAAAGTGAACCCGTAAATAATTATTAACTAGGAATAATTAACCTAGTTGAATATTAGTATCGTTGGTATTAAACGAAGGGTTGTAGCCTTATTTGATTAAAACGAAACATGAGGGACCAAAGTGAACAACTTGAAAGTTGTTTTATTAAAAAGAAAACAACACACACATACACACACATCGTGTGTGTGTTCATCAACGAGCAGGGAAGGCTCACATGGAGCCAAAACCCTAAACTTCACAAATTCTCCAAATTGAAAGGCTAAACGAAGCCCAAATTCACAACCGAACATGAATTAACGATCACCTTCACAAGGGGATCGTAAGGTATGTCTTAAAACTTAGATTTGATGATCTTGTTTGAAGTGGGTTATGATCAATACATGAATTTGTATGCAATTAAGCTTGTAGAGGTGTTAGAAACAATAGAACTTGTGTTATGAATAATTTCAAGTAATTGGGTGATTTAGAATGAAAACCCATTGCATGAGTGTGAAGATGATGATCATGATGAACTTGTAGATGTTATAGTGTGATCTTGTGATGTATAAGGTGTTATATGATAAACTTAGATAGATAAACTTGATGTGGAATTTATGATTATGAGATTTTGCTTGAATGTGATGGTTCATAAGATGAAATAGGGAAGAACATGCTTAAAGCACTTGTACATTATGCTTAGAAAGTGATATGCGCACCAAGTGTTTGATGAAATGCTTAGGAGAAAAATGATAAGTGAGATTGTATGCTAATAATGAATAAATGTATGTAGAATGTGATGATGATGAATTAAATAATAGATTTGTATAAGGAATGTGTTTTGAATGGATTACAAGTGAGAAATTAGTTGATAAGATGATATGGCAAGAAACCTTCATTAAAAGGTATGTATGCTCATGTATGCTAATCATGTTATGATGAATGTGATGACATGTACGGATAGGAGCCATGTCAACATGGACACAAGCATGGAAGGGCAACGGGCCAAGGATAAACACGGAAGCTATGCTCGAACTCGGACGCACGAGGTAAGTGAACTCCGAACTTACCCTTTTGTTTGGTAATGTATTTATGATATATGGTAATTATTGAATGTAATGTAAGAAGATATGGATCAATGTGATTACTAAGTTAAGTTTTAGTGGAAATGGGTCGGAGGTGGTTAAGAAAGAGATTCGATTAAGTTTGGGTAAGAAAAGGGAACTTACATAACGAACTATGCATAAAGATGAATTAAGGAGTTATACATGTAAGAAAATGTAAATTGTAAGTACGTGTATGAATAGAAAGTGAATAAGATGAGTTATGTGTATTCGAGGATATGTTCATATAAAGAAAAGCTAATGATACTAACCATTTTTCTATTGAGAATTAATGTGAAATATAGGCATGTTAACAATGGAAGTGAAGGTTGGCTCCGCAATCTGATGCGAGTGATCGAATGGATGGATGAAGGGGCTAGTATAAGAGAAAGCATGATATGTTAACGCCTTATTATGCATGTGATAAGATTTTGTGTTATGTCACCGGTTACTAATGATGTGATTGAATGTGGTGACTGCAGGCTGTACAGGTTTATGGATGTTTCATTAAGAAGTGTACGCGGTTGAAGATTGAGTCAAGACATGGATTGTACGTGGGTGTGTATGTGGTCACGTAATTTAATATAAGTAGGCCAGATTTTATAAATTTATAGAAAGCATTAATGCATTTAATGTAAAAGAGTGATTTAATGTATTTCTAAGTATGTTAGAATGAATACAATGAAAGAAAATTTTTAAGTTCGTATTTCCGCTGCGATTTTTGGTTAAAACGTGTTAGGGCGTTACAAATCTGGATGAAAATGTCATTCATAGTCACAAATCATCGATTGCTATCACTCAACCACGGTTAACTTTTGCATTCTCCTTTCATTGACAACCAACGTACCCAAAAACGTTGGTGTTATGTGCCTAGATGAGGTCGACCATTCCTCACTTATTTATGTTTAAGGACCCAACTGAAAGCTTCTCCAAAAATCACCTATTTTGTATTGCTCTCGCTAAAACACAATTAACTGCGAAGATCTTCCATCATAAACAACTAATCTAACAAAAATGCCCTTAAAGTGGTAAAAATTTCTAGTAAAATAACAATGAAAAGCTATCAATCTATTATGAAAGCTTATTAAAGAAAAGTTTATACAAAATCAATATGTTAAAAGTTATATAAAAGCTAAAGAAATTAGAGTTGTATCAAGGCACAAATATTATAACTCTACTTGTTTTCATATAAAAATATCATTAGTAGTAGTATTGTTATTTACGAATCAAATAAAAGAATTAGTAGTTATATTATTGTTCAACAAAAACAATAAAAAATAGAGGAAGATGACAATTTCTTTGCTTCCCCAAGTGCATATATTATAAGTTATTATATTGTGCCTTCATTTCCAACACGCCAAAGACTAATACAAATTATGTAATTGATTTTGCAACCACATTATTATTAACGAATATCTAAAAGAAAATAACAAAAAGTGTTCATCAAGTTTTTTTTAAATCTTTATAAATTATATAATTGATTTTGCAACCACATTATTATTTATAAATATCTAAAAGAAAATAACAAAAGTATGCATCAAGTTTTTTCTTTTTTATAATTGATTTTGCAACCACATTATTATTTATAAATATCTAAAAGAAAATAACAAAAGTGTGTATCAAGTTTTTTCTTTTTTAAATGGCAAAAGTGTTTTTTTTTGGAAGGAGACTTTCTCTGTACAAGATCGAATGGCCTCCGGGGTCATGTCAAAGACATTTCCCCGTCAGCCCCGCTCTTCCGGACGCGATGTTCGATCGGGCCTCGGCCGGCGCGCAAGCTGACTTCCGCCCGGAAACCATACTGCCCTCCTACACGAGAGACTCGCTGGGGTAACAGCTGGGTAAAACCGGGTTGCCCTCAAGACCGCACCATGCCTCGGTAGGAGAGACTCGCTGGGGTAACAGCTGGGTAAAACCGGGTTGCCCTCAAGACCGCACCATGCCTCGGTAGGATACGATCCATCATTGGGACGTCTCCCCCCCTAAGACCACAAGTGGGAGTCGAACCGGTGACCTCCGAAGAGGAGCCGGCCCAACTTAACCATGTGGGAATACCCACTGGGCCACGAGGAGGGGATTAAATGGCAAAAGTGTTAATCAAGTAAAACTTATTTCTCTGAAAGCTAAAAATTAGAGTTAATTACACAAATAGGTCATGTGGTTTATACCTAGTTTCATCTTTTGGTACTAACTTTTTTTAATAGGTTTAGGTTTTATAGTTTCAATTTTGTAACACCTTTGGGTACTAACACCAAAATTTGTTAATTAATGACAAAAATACCCTTGCATTTTTTTAAGTTTATCAATGTAACACATTTGGGTACTAACACCTAATTTTATTTAAGTTTAAATCAATTTTACAAAATCTATTTATTTTTTTATTTTCATCTTTTTATTATATCTCTTAATTAACATAAAATCTATTTATTTTTTTATTTTCATATTTTTATTAAATTTCTTATTTAACATAAAATCTACTTGTTACACTAGTATTTTTTTTAAATAGATTTTTAAATAAAATCTACTAGCTATATAGTTTTATGTAAATTAAATTTCTTACTCGTTTTAAATAATGTAAACCTTACTCGTTTTCAATTTTGGATAGATATGATTGATAATAATAAATATCTTTCATGTAAAAAAATTTAAGCCTTTTTTAACTCGTTTTTTTTTGTTCATTTACATTTTACTATTTTAGAAAAATATTTAATTTACATAAAATATGCTAGTTACACCAGTAAAATCTACTAGCTATATAGTTTTATGTAAATTAAATATCTTTTTTACAAAAAAAAAAACAAGTTTAAAAAAGGCTTAAATTTTTTTAGTTTTATCTAAAATACCTAGCTGTATAGTTTTATCTAAAATACATAGCTATATAGTTTTATCTAAAATACCTAGCTATATAGTTTTATGTAAATTAAATATCTTTCAAAAATAGTAAAATGTAAATGAACAAAAACGAGTTAAAAAGGCTTTTTTTTTTTACATTAGAGATATTTATTATTATCAATCATATCTATCCAAAATTGAAAGCGAGTAAGGTTTACATTATTTAAAACGAGTAAGAAATTTAATTTACATAAAACTATATAGCTAGTAGATTTTATTTAAAAAAATACTGGTGTAACATGTAGATTTTATGTTAAATAAGAAATTTAATAAAAATATGAAAATAAATAAATAAATAGATTTTATGTTAATTAAGAGATATAATAAAAAGATGAAAAAAATAAATAAATAGATTTTGTAAAATTGATTTAAACTTAAATAAAATTATGTGTTAGTACCCAAACGTGTTACATTGATAAACTTAAAAAAATGCAAGGGTATTCTAGTCATTAATTAACAAATTTTGGTGTTAGTACCCAAAGTTGTTACAAAATTGAAACCATAAAACCTAAACCTGTTAAAAAAAAGTTAGTACCCAAAGACGAAATTAGGTATAAACCACATGACCCATTTGTGTAATTAACTCTAAAAATTATTACATGTTACTTTTTATCACTTAAACATGTTTAAATGTTAAGTTCTCATTTTATGGACAAACAACCCACACGTTAATGATATCTAACATCATACATTCCTTACAACTTTATGTTAGATAACCATGGTGGAAACTTCTCTAAATACCACCTATTATTGATTAGTATCACCATTACATGATTAACTATGAATGTCTTCTTTTATCCATAACCAATAAGATTGGCTATACATTACTACAAATGAGAATATCCAAATATCATAAAACATACGAATTAGCTATTATAAGTAGAGATTTTATGGAATAAGCAACTGCTATCTGTACATCATTGATGTGTTAACCGGACATCAACCCCCATATTGCCGTATAACAAGACAATATTGTGTCATATGGGCCGTATGAGAGGGTTAAGCTGGCCATATAACCTGCACGTGAGGGTGTTTCTCCCCTATACGACCCGTACCAACTTTTTTCCGCCCGTGTATACAACCCATATGATGTAACATATGCCATGGTGTCTACGTTTTAGAGTTATGCATGAATACAATAAGCACCATATGGAATATGTTTCTCTGACAACAGTTAACTCACACACCCTCTAACCGTACTCCTAAATCTACACAGTTCATCATAAGACTATAACCCCCAATCACTTTGGTAAAGGCACCATTATGAACACACCCTTGATCCGAGGTGCACCAATCGGGTTCAAACCCTAAACCATTCTGGGTTTTATAACAAAAAGTCAAATTATGTATACATGCTTCATCCGAGGGGCACAAATCAGGTTCAAATCCTAAGCTAGTTCATGTTGGTCAATAAAAAGTCAAAACCGGTTTCAATTTTAAATATAGAAACCTACGGGTTAGCCGCTTTCAATGAAGAATATTAGAAACATACGAGTTATACCGGTTCCAAACTAACACTGTGTATACTAGTTTCCATTCAATTCAACTCATAATTTAAGAATGAACCAGTTTGATCGTGCACCTCTACTGTTAATACCGCTAGATTACAACCCGCTTGGTCGCTATGAAACATGTAAACAACTAACATGTACATATAACATTTCTATATTATCTAATCAAACTTATAATAAAAGACTCCAAATAATGACACATGTCATTCTCTCCTTCAACCTCATAAATTTTATTTATAAATTTCTTTTAATATTAATATTAGTTAATAACCAATATATAGATATCACTGGTTTTTATCTTTATCTTTATCTAAAATTAATAAATAACTTCAATTTTGCAATTTAGACCCTTTGTTTTTTTTTTTTTACTTTTAACCCAAAGTTTTTCATGGTTTGCAATTTAATCACAACTCTTTTTTATTTTCAAATTTGGTTCACCATACTTTTCATCTTTCACAAGTTTTTCGTTTCGTTCTAAATTTTATGAGTTAACGCACCGCAACGTGCGTGTGGGGTTCAACATTTTTCGTATATTTTTTCCCGTTTGACTGGCCCGTCGCGTCACATCTATTTTTCTGAGTTTGACAAGTTCGTCCAACACGCGGGTCCTGGATGGACTTAGTTATTTTTTCTATGTTTTACGTTTCGGTTTAATTTCTCAGCAACGAGCGTAAGTGATTCAAAGATTTTACGTCTGCTTTTCGCTCGTCGTTATTTTTTTCCCGTTTTTATTTATTTTGTTTTTACGAGTTTTTCCGGTGTTAGTGGTCGCTGACAATGGTATAGTATTGCTACTACTTAACACAGTTTTATGACAATCGCTGCAACGCAGGGCTTAATACTAGTAATAATAATAATTAAAAAAAAGAAAAAAAAATCTTTTTTTATACTATAAAAAATCCGAGAAAAAGATAATGGGGACACCCAAGAAAACCTAAATAAAAGGACGTTGAGGTAGAAGGATAACTGGAGTGTATTCCACCACAGAGAGAGTAAGATACTACTGGCGCCCAAATTATCTCGCTAAAACAAATCTAACCCACTTCAAAAGAGATCATTTTGGATACAACCCTTCAACAATTTCGATTTTCATCAGGTAATTCTTGATCTTATACAATTTTCTTGATTTCCAGCATTAAGTTTCTTGAACTGTCGAAATTGTTGCGATTTGTGTAAGTTTTTTTCACAATCTTGGGGTTATTTAATGTTTGATTTTGCTTGAATTTGTGGCGGGTATGAGAAAAGTTTAAGATAATGACATTGAAACCGACAGTGTGGTGTGTTTGAGACTTTGAGTAATGTTTATGGACTATCACTCTCATTATGTGAGAATTGTTTGTTAATTTTACCAGTTTAGTTATTTACTAGTTGTTTTTATGTTTTGGATGGTGACATATGGTAAATTATCTTTCTTTGTGTGTAGAAAGTATGATTAGTTTGTGGTTTGGGTTAATCTTGGTAAGTAGATTGGGTATTTGGTTTGAAAAAGCGCGAGGCGCCCCGAGGCGTTTAGATCCCAAAATTTGAGACTATGTGTTATGGGGGCTCCATTGGGGTACATAAAAAAGTGTTGACATGGGGCACTTTGTTTTCACCCTTCACATTACTAAGGAGTGTTTTGTGTGTGTGTGTGTGTGTGGGGGGGGGGGGGGGGGGGGGGGGGGCGGAAGTCACCGGACCTAAAAATTTCTATAAAACCAGGGGGTCGAAAACGTATATACCCAAAAATTTCTATACGAAAACTACATACTCTCCACTACTGAGCGAAAAGTTCGGGGGGTCGGCCGCCCCTTAAAAGCTTCGCCCATGCTTTGGAGCTTATAACACATAGCCTGAGGCAAGTGCTTCACTTACACGATGCGTTGATGTACAACTAAATAAGCGTTATGTACAACCAAAAGTTGAATATATCTCATGTGTTTTGTGTATTATTATCAATTAAATTATTCTTAATTGCTTTATCTCTTTGGTTGTTTTTACATATCACCCTTATACAGACCCTAATTTTAACCAATTTTGACCAACATGTGCATGAGGCCCCGCCTTGATGCCCTAGGCGCTTTTATGATTGCCTCGTGTGCCCCGCGCAGCAAGCCTTTTTTTAAACCAAGATTGGCTATTATTTGATAGGGAATATTCCACCTAACCATGGTTGTTAATGGCGAATAGCGACAAAGAGCGATAAGGTACCTATATGCTACATAGCGATAAATAGCGGGCGCTATTTTATAAATAGCGATACACTAGCAAAAAAGATTTTAAAAATTTTATATGTATATTATATCAAAATACCCTGATATATATGCTATTTTACATGTATATTTAACAAAAACCTAAAATCCAGCTAATTTATAGCTATGTTTAATTGCTATTTATATTAAAACAAAAAAAATAAGGAGTCACTATTCTCGCTATCAATCGCTACAACCCTAATAGCAACACCAGATCTATACGCTACGTAGCGCCGCTATTGACAACTATGCACCTAACAGTAACCAATTTTTTAACTGTTCCACTAAAGTCACTCAAACTTTTATCTAACCACAAAGACCACTCATGTTTTAATATTGTTCCATGTGAAACTTTTGTATCGATGTTAAAATTTAGTGATCAAAATTGAAACATATACGAGACTTTGTTACTATTTAGTGATTAATCTTGTCAAGTTTAACGTGAAGTAGCATGTAAGTGTAATGTAAAAGACTCACTAAATGATAACCAAATTTCATAATTGTTTAAAATTCCGTCATTCAATTTAAACAATCATTGAAAAACTTCACAACAATGGTACAATGTTGAACCTTGAGTGGTTTTTATAGTTATATACAAAAGTATAAGTGACTTTATTGGAACAATATGGAAACTTGGTTACCATTTCATGATTTTTTTCCCTATTTGATTTATTCTGTTGTCTTCTATACATTTATTTTGCCTTAAGGGTTCCAAATAAGATAATTTATTGTGTATAACTGTTAGTGCGATGTTTTGTTGAGTCTTAATGACGTTATACAAACCGAACCAATCAATCGGGCTAAAAGCGACAGGGTAATGCATTCACAAGTGTGACAGATCCCATTTAATTTGCAGCAAGTTTTTGTTTGGAAATCTATTAAGTTTATCATGGAAATCGGAATCAACACAAAATTTTCTAGTGTTACTTTGATGGATACTAAAATCTCATTATTTTTTTTATGCTTGTAGAATGGGAACAGCCGGTGAAACAAAATACGGTTCATTCACCTACGAAAACCTCGAGAGGGAACCATATTGGCCATCAGAAAAACTTAGGATTTCCATAACCGGAGCGGGTGGGTTCATCGCATCACACATCGCTAGGCGTTTGAAAACTGAGGGCCACTACATCATTGCTTCTGATTGGAAGAAAAATGAGCACATGTCAGAAGACATGTTTTGTCATGAGTTCCATCTCGTTGATCTTCGGGTGATGGATAACTGCTTGAAAGTGACGGAAAACGTTGATCATGTGTTTAACTTGGCTGCTGATATGGGTGGTATGGGGTTCATTCAGTCGAATCACTCTGTTATTATGTATAATAATACGATGATTAGCTTTAACATGCTTGAGGCTGCGAGGATCAGTGGAGTCAAGAGGTTGGTCAACATAATCTTTTTATTATTTGTTGTTATGATCCTAAATTATAACCGTTGCTTGGAAACTATGTTATTTCTAAAATGTTCAATCATGTTTCTTTAATTAACCGCAACAATTTTCTTTCCTTTTGAGAAACCCTAAAGTTACTTCAATTTTTCTTTTTGAGTAAAATGCCATTTTCGTCCTCTTGAGGTTTTGGTGGTTTTGCGACTTTCGTCCAAAGGTTTGTTTTTTCGCATCTAGATCCAAAAGGTTTAAAATCTTGCCATTTTCATCCGACCCGTTAACTCCATCTGTTTTTTAACATTAAGTCGGGGGTATTTTCGTCCTTTTACCTAAATAAATAAACAAACAAATGGTTAAAAGGACGAAAATACCCCTGACTTAAAGTTAAAAAATGGATGGAGTTAACGGGTCGGATGAAGATGGCAAGATTTCAAATTCAAACCTTTTGGATCCAGATGCGAAAAAACAAACCTTTGGACGAAAGTCGCAAAACCGGCCAAACCTCAGGGACGAAAATGACAATTTACTCTTTTTTATTTTGCATAGCTGATAGCTCTACTTCTTGGTTTCCCGCGTTTCATGAAAATATTAATGTTTGATCATTTATCAAATATCTAAAATACCCTTCTTTGATTTATAATAATGATAATGGGCAAACAAATAATTTTACCGTAAAAACTTTCCAAATGCTGGGATGTGTCCTAAAAGTGAATTGTTCCGGTTTTAAGTTTTAACCTAAAGTTATTTATTATGCAATTAGCATCATATTTTGTTGATTTGGGTTTACAAGATTCCCTCTATCATGTCACTATTCAAAGCCATTCGCGCATGATGACGCCTTTTATAAAAACTATGTGCCTTGTAGCATATAACATTTTTCTGACTCTCATGTTACATTATATAGGTTTTTCTATGCCTCTAGTGCTTGCATTTACCCTGAGTTTAAGCAGTTGGAAACCAATGTGAGCTTGAAGGAATCCGACGCATGGCCTGCCGAGGTTATTAATTCTTGAAAAATCCCAAACTATTAATTTGATATAAACATTCTCACCGTCTCCTCGGGTTTCATTTTTTTTAATCACTCTATTTTTTTACAATTAAATTTAAGCCTCAAGATGCTTACGGTCTGGAGAAGCTAGCAACCGAGGAGTTGTGCAGGCACTACACTAAGGACTTCGGAATCGAGTGTCGTATCGGACGTTTTCATAACATCTATGGACCATTCGGAACATGGAAAGGTACTATCTATTTTGAAATAAATTTAATACCAATTAAGAAAATGATTTTTACGAAATGAGTAAAATGTCATTTTTGTTCCTGAGGTTTGACCATTTTTGCGACTTTCATCCAAAGGTTTGTTTTTCCGCGATCTGGGTCCTCGTGGTTTCAAAATCTTGTCATTTTCGCCTCTCCAGGTTTGGCTCTTAAGAAATTAAGGGCAAATTTGGACGAAAATGACAAGAATTTGAAACCATGAGGACCCAGATGCGGAAAAACAAACCTTTGGATGAAAGTCGCAAAACTGGCCAAACCTCATAGGGACGAAAACGACAATTTACTCTTAAGAAATTAAGGGCAAATTTGGAATTTCAAATTTGAATCTTGCAGGCGGGAGGGAGAAAGCACCTGCTGCGTTCTGCAGAAAAGCGCTTACGGCGACTGATAAGTTTGAAATGTGGGGTGACGGGTTACAAACTCGTTCTTTTACTTTCATTGATGAATGTGTTGAAGGTGTTTTGAGGTACTCATTTTGTTTTAATGTTAACTTGTACGTCATGCAATGAAAGTTGCACTTGGTAACTAAATTAACTGGATCCGATTACGTTTCAACAGATTGACAAAATCTGACTTTCGTGAACCGGTGAACATCGGAAGTGACGAGATGGTGAGCATGAATGAAATGGCTGAAATTGTTCTCAGTTTCGAGGATAAGAAGCTTCCGATTCACCACATTCCGGGCCCGGAAGGTGTGCGTGGTAGAAACTCGGATAACACTTTGATCAAAGAGAAGCTTGGGTGGGCCCCCACTATGAGATTAAAGGTATTCTTTTTAATACGTAGTGGTTGCAAAATAGGCTGGTTGGGTAACGGGTCATATGACACGTAGTTTTTGGTAAGAAAATTTGTTTTTTATTAAATGAAATAATTTAGTATCTTGGTTATGATTACAAAGCTATATACTTTAAATAATTAAAAAATTAGTCGTTTAAATAAAAAAGTAAAACGCCAAAATTGTCAGTCACATTTGCTTGTTCCATCCAAAATGACTTTTTTGTGCATTTGAGTCCTTCAGGATTGCGTTTTATTGTCATTTCCATCCAAATCACTTACGTAGTTTATTTTTTCTGTTAAGATGAAGGGCATTTTTGTCCTTTTGGGTGGAACAAGCAAATATGACCAAACCTCAGTGACGATTTTGGCATTTTACTCCAAAATAATAAATTGATTTACAATGTTTATGCATCAGAATTACATTTTTGTCGACTTTCGACCCGTTTTGTGTTGGCTATTTTTAATGGGACCCTTGAGATAAAGTCATAAAACATAACCCAAAACAACCCATCTATAAGGGGTCGAACTTCATACCTATATTTCCATATAAGTATGCAATTATTTCAGTTCTTAAGTTATATTATCTAAAGATATTTGCATATGCATATGGATACGTACGGATACACTTGCATATGCATATATACACGTATGCATATAGGGAAAGACCAAAATCATCGTTCCTCGGTCACGCTCAATATAGAAATTTCATCGATGGTCTGACTTTTCAAAGTCAACATTTATGCATTGTTTCCGATTGATGATATCTTTCGATTCATAACACGTTTGGTTACACTTTTTTAAAGTTAATGATAGATGAGACTTACATATATACAATACTATTCGGCGTTGAAATCCATACATATATAACTATATAAGTATGCAATTATTTCAGTTCTTAAGTTATATTTTTTAAGATATTCGCATATGCATATGGATACGGATACGTATGGATATGTATATGTATACATATGCATATAGGGAAAGACCGAAATCATCTTTCCTCAATCGCGCTAAATATAGAAATTTCATCATTGGTTTGACTTTTCAAAGTCAACATTTTGATAATATCTTTCGATTCACACTCATTTATAATAAAATGGATGCAGGATGGATTGAGATTCACATATTTCTGGATCAAGGAACAAATCGAGAAAGAAAGAGGTGAAGGTTTTGACCTCTCGGTTTACGGGTCATCTAAAGTCGTTGGGACCCAGGCACCGGTTCAACTCGGGTCACTCCGGGCTGCTGATGGAAAAGAGTGAAGTGTGATATTCTGATGTCTTAAATTCAAGATTCTGGTTTTCATGTTGTGTTGATGCATGCATATTTATTTGGATGTGTAATGATTTTATTTAAGAGCTCTGCTACTTCTGTGTGAACTATGAATGTTTGTTTATTACTGTGATGATCTGGTTTCTATTTATGATGTTGTTCTGTAAACTGTTAATACCATAAAAACAAATAATTATAGTTTCTTTTTTTTCCTTTTTTATAATAAGTTCTTCAACCTAATTTTGATATGTTTGAGGCCCTTTAACTTGTGAAAAATAGATGAAAAAGAATCACTAAACTAATATTTGTATATTATATTATATAGTGCCAGGTAAGCTGCTGGCACTTCTCTATTTGTCCAACCAGTTTACGATTTTATCCCCGGTTTAAAATTACAATTTCGCCATCAGTTCAAAATTATGTTTTTGCCCCTAGCTCAAAATTAAGATTTTACTCTCAGTCCAAAATTGTGATTTCACCCTCAGCTCAAAGTTATGTTTTTGTCCCCAGGTCAAAATAATATTATGTGTTTTTTCCCCTAACTCAAAATTACGATTTTGCCCTCAGTTCAAAGTTATAATTTTGCCCCCAGTTTAAAATAAAATTATGATTTTGCACCCAGCTTAAAAATATACTTTTGCCCCCATTTAAAAAATTACACGTTCCCCCGGTTAAAAATTGTGATATTGTCATCGTTTTAGTTTTTTTGTTTTTTTTTTCCAAAACTATAGTAGGGTTTTAATTTACTTGGTTGACTCAATGTAAATTTTATTGTGTCAAGCAGTTTTCTAGCACTCGCTCATTGGTCCTGTCAAATTAACATTTTACTCCCAGCTCAAAATTACAGACCTGTCATTGTTTTACTTTTTTTAGCAAAACTATTGTGGTGTTTTGGTTTAATTGGTTGTCTCAATGTATTTTTTATTGAGATCGTATTATAGGCAGTATGTAGAAGTAACCTAAATACATGCGTATATGTTATGAAACTAAGAATATTCGATTTAACGCCCCGCAACACGGACGATCTTAAAACTAGTTAGAGTTAAAAGGAACACACTTTTGAATTATTATTTTTTAAACAATGACTTGTAAGTTTTTAAACGAGCTTGTAAATTCTTATTGGCTCGTTTAGAGCTTTATTTTAATTATCTTTTTTTCTATATTTTTTTATTTATTTTAAATTTTAATATACATGTATCTTTATTGTTTTTAAATATAACACTAGTATTAAGCCCATGCGTTGCAGCGGTTGTCATAAAAGTATACCATTGTCAGCAACCACCAATACCGGAAAAGCTCGTAAAATCAAAATAAATAAAAACGGGAAAAAAATAACGGCGGGCGAAAAGCAGACGTAAAATCTCTGAATTACGCACGCTAGTTGCTGTGAAATTAAACCGAAACGTAAAACATAGAAAAAAAATAACTAAGTCAATCCAGGGCCCGTGTGTTAGATGAACTTGTCAACGCAGAAAAATAGATGTGACTCGACTGACCAGTCAAACGGAAAAAAATATACGAAAAAATGTTGAGCCCCACACGTACGTTGCGATGCGTTAACTCACAAAATTTAGAACGAAACGAAAAACTTGAGAAAAATGAAAAGTATGGTGGACCAAAATTGAAAATAAAAAAGAGTTGGGATTAAATTGTAAAAGATGAAAAACTTTGGGTTAAAAATAAAAAACAAAGGGTCTAAATTGCAAAATCGAAGTTATTTATTAATTTTTGATAAAGATAAGGATAAAAATAAGTGATATCTATATATTTGTTATTAATTAATATTTATATTAAAAGAAATTTATTAAACAAATATAAATAAAATTTATGAGGTTGAAAGAGAGAATGCCATATGACATTATTTGGAGTTTTTTTTATTATAAGTTAGATTACATATCTTATTTAATTACTTATATTATAAATTTATATATAATAATAATTTTTATATAATCATAAACTATAGTAAATAAAATTTATATAAATAAAAAGCTCCTTTAGACTTGCGAGCTGACTCAAGCTCGTTTAAACTTGACTAGATTAAAGTTTATAAAGAGTTGATCCCGAGTAGCTCACGAGCAGCTCGGCTCGTTTACACCCTTACTCTTGTATTGGTTAAAATTCGGTTAAGTGACATTCATGACAAAAAAAAAAAAAAAAAAAAAAAAGAGAGAGAGAGAATTAAATGGTATGCCGTAAGAATGAGAAACTTTAATATACATAAAAATAAGTATTGTGATTTTTTCACATGTATTTATTTAACAAATTAGGAGGCTTTAATATATTACATTTAGGTAGACAGACCTTTTCTTAAATGGTAAATTCTTTTTTTAATATTAAATATTTTAATCATAAATATCTACAGAGAATCAAACTTCCATGTTTCAGCCACCCATACTAATAATAACTTAACGATTCGTAGTCGTTAGATGAATAATGCCTCTATCCTGAGGCGTTTTTTGCCATGTGGCAGTCCAGTCAGCATAGAGGCATTATTGAGCGTTATTGCAAAAGTGGCATAGTGGGAATAATGCCTAATAACGTCCCTTCCAATCATATCACAATTATTATTTTTTAATTAAAAACTTAAAATACTTCATTAAATTAAAAAAAATACAATACTAGAAATAAAAAAACCGGAAAAAGTAAAAAAAAATTACATTGCAAAATTTTTGGTTTTATAAAAGATCCAAATCAGACATTTAATAAACAAAACTTTAGGGACTGATTTAGCATTTTTGAAACTTGAAATATTAAAGGTTTTGGTGTTTAAATCCTTTTTTAAATAAAATCAAAGTGCAGGGACTGAATGTACAAAATCACTTTCTTCTTCCTTTGTCACCCACAACAACCTGCAACTTAAGACTTCAAAAAAAAAACCTTTGCCAAAATCACTTTCTTCTTCCTTATACACACACAAATAATATTTGTTTTGTTTTTTTTAATTAAAACTAATTATACACACATGTCAAGGTCTTATTGGACAAACAAATAAAGTTTTGGGGGGCTTCGGCGTGTTTCAAAAAACGCCAAACACCATTTTTTCTCGAATCACGCCCCAAAACGCCGAGGGGGGCGGCACCCAGGCGTTTTCCGGCGTTTTTAGGCCATTTTTTTGATGGATCACGCCCGAGTACGGGTGTCTTAGTAATCTTCATTTTCAGTTTCTATTGTCTTCCTAAATAATATGACCATTAAGAAAAGTTATCTAAATTAAAGTTGCTAAAATCAAATAGTTTCTTCGTTACCAAATTTTGACTAGACTCAACATCATAGAAATAAATAGGAATAGTAATGAACCACTGAAAGTAGTATTTTCTAGAAATTAACTACAAAAGTTTATAAATTTGCATCAAAAAAATATTATATAGATGACATTTTTAAATAAAGTTTATAATTAAATTATGCTATTTTACTTTAATTTGCTCTTTATTTCACTGCCGACTTTAAATAATAAGGATATTTTTTACATAGAGCTTTTTTAAAACCTTAAGTAGAAATAGCGGTGGGGATATTTCTACGATCATGTCTGATCAACAAAACCTGCCGGTTTGATGGTTTTGAACAAATATTTTTCACACCATATTATTGTATTAACTTTATTTTGGCGGTTGAAGCGTCTGGTAGAACCGGTTAAACCGTCCGGTACACCCGGTTGAGACATTCGATACATCAAGTTAAACCGTTTCTAAGCCAAATCCGGTACGGTATGAAAACCGGATTTTAAAACATTATTAACACGTATACATAACATCATATTGATTACAAGTTTATAGGTTACAAGGCCTTCAACAGGTTACTTTGTTCCGACGTAAACTTTTGAAGTTTACAAGGAAGACAAGAACAAATAAAGCGTAATCGCTAAACAAATAAACCTATGATACATAAACGAGAAAGATGAATTTAGGCCCCCTCTTACGGGCATTGTGTGGTCACCCACCCAACACCACCACAAGGGACGCCCTGACCACCAAGTCATGAAAACAGTATCGTATATATTTCAAACCAGCTGACTTGCTTCTGTTTAAACGGCTCACTTGATTTCAACAGTTTATGAACACCTCTACTCAGAAGTAGTTTGTCGTATCACTTCCATCATCATTTTGTTTTTTTTTTCTATAACCAATGAGGTAGTGGTCCATTTGCAAAAGCAAACCCTTTAAACACCGTTTTCTTTAGTTATAAAGACTAATGATAACACGATCAACGTGAAGGAAGAAATTTAAGGTGACTCATTAATATGACAATTACCGAAAATCAAACTCATTATAATAATCCAAATATTTTTTATTTTGATTGAATAGTTCGAACCACTACTATTAAAACCTAAATTAAATAGAAAGAAGGCTGTCATTGTTACGTAGGGAATGAATAGTTATATAAACATGCATCGTTTTGGTAATTATTGGTATTGTTAGACCGTGGGCATGGTGGGGCGTGGGTTGGGGTACCCAAAACCAAAATCCAATTTTAAAGGGGTATGGTGGGGGTAGCTGGGGTGGCATGAAAAAAAAAACAATTTCAAAGGACTAGTGCTCTTAGCCAATGATGTTCCGCCATGTCATGTGGGTAGCCCCGCCCAACTCCTGGGCTGAAACCTCGGCCCAAGGGGCCACACCCAAACCCACCCAAGGTGGTGACTTAGGTGTTTGTACCCAACCCGCGCCCCAACCCCCGCCCCATAGTCTTAGGTGTAGGTCGTATGCAATTTGCAAGTTTATATATCTCAAACAACACACTTTTTTTATTATTCTTGTGAATTTTTATTTTAATCAATTTATTATTATGTATGTTTTGATCTAAGTAGGTTAAATAAAACTAATAGATTGTATATAAAAATAGTATCGAGTTAATTGCCCGGATAGTTCAAGTGGTTTATCATTTTTTCACCTTTAGTCCCTATGTTTTCAAAATAGCATGTTTGCTCCTTGTGGTTTGCTAACTTGTTACTCGGATAGTCCCTAAAGCGGATGGAAGTTAGTTTGCTCAGTTAAATCCATGTTAAATGACTAAATTGCCCTTAATCATTAAATAATTCAAATTAAATAATTATTAAATATATATGTGTTGGGGCCACTTATAATAATATTCTCTCACAAATGAGGCCAACCACCAACGTTCCCACCCTTTCTTCTTGGCAACAACCAGTCACCACCACAATCGACCCTCGAGATCAACAATATATGGTCGGAATGTAAGATGTTCAGTTATTAGAATATTAATTTCCATCAAATAACTGTAACATATCATCAACTCACAACGACAACATTTTACGTCTAATCTAATACGAGAATCGGGGACACCAAATCCGACACCGGTGATTAACGGCCATTTCAATTTCCGGGTGTGAAGATCTGCCGTCGGCGATTAACGGCGAAAAAACGTGTGAAGATCTGACGGGTCCGACACAGGTGATTAAAGGTCGCTGCAATTTCCTTTGCTTTTCCAATTTAACCATTTGCCTCTATTTTAGTTGGGTGGTGGTAGTTGTTGTCCTTTGTTACATGTTACAGAGAAGAAGTTGGAGGGGCGGGGGATAGGGTGGGGTGGGAGATAGGTTATTGTATTTAAATATAGTGGTGGGCCCCACTTATTTGTTATTATTATTACAAAGAAGGGTAATTTGGTAATTTCACACAAAATTTACTGAGCAAACTAACTTCCATCCGCTTTAGGGACTATCCCAGTAACAAGTGAACAAACCACAAGGAGCAAATATGCTAATTTGAAAATGTGAGGACTAAAGGTGAAAAAGTGACAAACCACAAGGACCATCCAGACAATTAACTCGATAATATTTTATAAAAAGTTATACTATATAAAACTCACGATTTATCAACATTATGAATTGCATGAGTAATTGTTATTTTTATCCGTTTATTTATATGAATTTGTTCTAAAAATTCATGTTTTATAATGTGCTTCATGATCTATGAAGGTTATCTAAAGTCAAGGATCGTTAAGCTTAACGGTGTAGGGGACATCCATCTTGGAACCCGATTTATGATTGCATTAGTCATTTGGCAGGACATCAATGCTTGGTGTCGGGTTGTAACTCGATTCATGCATTCTCGGTCAAAGGCCTTTTGGATTTGCATCTTATAGTTGGGATTGAGAATGTGTCTAAAGATGCGTTGCATCGGATTCTTATGACAAGTTGTTTGTGTTTGTAGAAGGCTAGGAATGATAAAAGGTTCTCTTATAAGACTGTGAAGATTGAAGAGATTTGTCATAACATAAAATCCTAAGCTTTTTTGTGGTATGAAAACCTATCCAAGAATAAGTCCCATTACGTGGGACAATTGGTGTTGTAAATTTTGTCTGGTGTAGTGTTATTGTGTTGGTGGTTGCCCCACATTTTGGGGAGGCGTTGTGGATAAAACTACTTTAAAAAAATATAACCTTGAACCTATGAACCCACAAATAAGAGGATGCACCTCATTTAACCCCACTCTAACCCAAATCAACCCCAAAAAAAAGGCGGCATTCATCTGGTTGAACTCACTACTCATTTCAACCCACCCTTGAATAATATCGTGATACATCACCATCCGATACAACATTAAAGTAACAAAGCTTTGAAACTTGTCTACATTACATCCAGTATATCCATCTCCCACGGGCTCATAAACCCGGAAAGCAACCTGTCAAGCATATCCATTGTGGTTGTGGCGGTGTTCCCTTGCTACCCGGGTACCCACAACCACAACTTCATCGAATAGGTGTCCCCACCACCCTAACCACATAATCCACATAATCAACTGTTGGAAAATAGGTGAAAATAGCAATTTTCACAAATATAGGAAAATGATTTTTTCCTATTTTGGACTAGAAATAAATATAAGGAAACGAGCGGGTTTTATATATTTATTTGTGGGTTTGTGTTCTATGTTGGAAGACCTTCGCAACGAACTAAACCACGTCCAAAACGGAGCTAAGATGAATGAGATATCGATGCTCAAAGTTGGGTGTTTGAAACATTGAATGCTGAAACAAAAGGAAAAGTAGCACATTGTCCCACATCGAAGGAGAGATGGAACTTAAATGGGTATTTAAGTGGGAACTCTCCACCCTTATTGTGTCATGGAAGCACACACTAAGTGTACTCGCGAAGGGTGTTGGGCACCCTAACTCGCACACGCGCACGTGGCGTGGGCAATGAGGTGTAACATCTGTGCTTGTAATCATTGTGAACAGTACAATTATCAATAAAACAATGTTATTTGATCCCAATGTTTGTTTTGTTATGTTTTACATTTTTCATGTTTTGACTTTTGTTCGATTTCAAACTCTATATCGCTTTCTGGAAGGTTATACGCGCACCAATGCGCAAATATAACCAGTTTAATGCGAAAAATACTCCGGAACATCAACAAATACTTAACATACCTTAAATAACCTTTACATAACTTAGAAATAAGTTTTGAAGTCTTTGGTATGGCAAAAACAAGTTAATTCGCTTACAGGGACTAAACTAGACAAACTGCGAAAGTATGCCAATTTGAACTGTAACGAACATTCCGGAACATGACCATAAGTTAAACATACCATAAATATCCTTTACATAGCTTAGAAATAGGCTTTGAGGGGTTCGGTATGCTAAAATAAACTTTTGGGGTCATTCAGGGACTAAAAGCGTCAAAAAGTGCACAAGTTGCATTTTCGCGCATAACTTACGTTCTGAATACATCCGGACATCCAAAAATTTATGTAAGCACTAAAATATTTTATTTTAGTGTTTGGCATAAGAAAAATCCATTCGTCACGCCATTTAGATCGTTTCTCGCGCTTATGCGCATTCCGTCGTAATTAACCGAACATCGCGATCGTACGACCAAACGAACCAACCTTAGACATATTTTTGAGCATGTTTCATGCCCAAAATGTTTAGGCATCCTTGTGGAGCCTTGAAAATGATTTAACGAGCCTTAAACACGTCGGAAATGGCCTGAATACGCAACGGGGACTGAAAGATAAACATTTGAAAGTGTTTGCTGATCAGGGGGACCCTAGCGCGACGCCTAGCCCCCTTGGCGTCACGTTAGGCCTCTTCTATCAGCAAAGGTCATTTCAAACATAAGTTAGCAGCCCCTAACACTTCCCAAAGGTCAAGTGCCACATGTTAAACTCTTATGGTGGCCAAATTCAGTAACCACAACATTCCAACAAGTGTAGGGATGTGATCATTCCCTCTTCTCCAAGAAATGATCCTAACGGTGAACCGAAAACTATAAATACCCACCTCCACCCTTCACTTTTCCTCACAAGAATCTGATCGTATGTGCTCTAAGTTGAAACCTTTGTTTCATACCTGAGCTATTTTGATCTAGATTAGCATTCGGGGACCCTTTGTAAGTGTTCCTTCGTTCTTTTATTGCTTTTCGAGTCCGAAAGTCAAACTTTGTTTGACTTTCTGCATTGACCAGTTTATGGTCAATGCGAAGTTCGTTTGAACTTCGCAACGTGATTGTAATCACGATGGTTATGGTCCCTTGTGACTATGCCTAATGATTACCACGTTGTCTAGGGTCGTAAGGGTAAGCGATCTAATAAATCGCTTATACCTTCGAACCCGACCCATTTGGTCGATCATTAGGATCCGACCAAATCCATTAGGTGACCATAGTATATAGGGAATAACCTTCCGAGGTTATACCTTATGGTCGCTTCGTTTAAGTAGTTGTATGATAGGTAGTTTATATGCCTTAGGTAAATTACCAAAATACCCCTTTGATGCCAAAATTTGTTTTAAACATATGTAACATAACTTTTGACATCTAAACTGATTTGACAACCATATTAGACATGTTAAGGCATATTTTACTTGTCATAGGACTAGTTAGGCGTTCCGAACACGTTTCACGCGAACGACGCGTTAAAGTAGCATAAGCTACCTAAACGGGTCGTAATGGGTCACAAACACTTAGGTTAAGTTTCGTCTTAGTATGTGGGCTTTGTTAAACCATATCACACGAGTCTCCATACTCGTTTGGTTTACGAACCCTCATTCTATCCGATCCTCCGATATTAGGTCCGGTTTATTAACATAGTGTCACACCCCGACTTTCCACGTGTCACCGGTGGGCCCGGTGGGGAGTATCGTGACGTAGTTGGCAACATAATAGTCAAACAACACAATATATTAATGCACAGCGGAAGCAAAGGATAAATATTATTACATTTCCGAATATAAAGTACTATCCAGTATTACAACGGAAAGTAAAGGATCCACAGGCAGATCTTAAAACATATCATTTGTTCAACAGACTTTAGGCGCCTAGAACTTGCAAGATTCCTTAGAACCGCCCTGAGCTTCCAGCCAATTACGTTCAGTACCTGTCACTTAACCCTTTTGGAAAATACGTCAGTTTTCACTGGTAAATACACTCAACCGACTCATTTTGAAAAAAATGATAAAAAATTGGTTTGGATGCACATGGCACAAAATATATTGACACTTTGATTAAAATGCACAGAGGCAAAATTAATCTTTTATACTTGGAACAATTATATTTATAACCTTGTATACAGATTTACAGGTTCGTTATACGTTCAGGGCCCGATGTAGAAACCGAGTCAAGATTAACAGACACGCCACAAGTATAGGCCCACAAGAGAGTGAGATACCGTTATTACTTAGTAACTGTCAGGTGTATGCCTACACCCCGTACCTAAGACGTGGCCATTTTATAATACAATGATGTCAAGGATATCCAGGGCATGGTCATTAACCCCTAAAGGCTTTTATTTCAAACAATACAGATTAAACCGGGTTACCTCAATAATTTAATCACAATCCGATTAATCATTCAATACCCGACCAAGCGGTATCATTATACCGTATTCCAAGCCCGTATAGGGAAAATAAGTTAAGAGTATTTACCTGAGCTAGCTCCTGTCTTAAATAGCAAGAATCTAATAACTCAGCCGTATTCACTTAAGTAAGCGTAGGTACCATTTACCGAAATGCTCTAGTCTGGAATGATGGTATAAATAATTAATTAGAATGCTAACGAGTCTTTAATTAAGCCTAAGCTTAGACCGGTTAGTCTTAAGGAAATACGGGTCTTACGCACGATTAAGCGAAGACCGGAATAGAATGTGATTTAGACCCGACAAGTTTGGAGACTTGTATAATATGGGTAAACTAAACACATTCTGGATTTGGAGATAAAACCGATAAGGTTTGACCCGTTTCGGCTAATTTATGTAAACTTGTTACATAAACCGAACCGAACGCGTAATAAGCGTGACGGGTATGCATTAGAGCCATCTACAGGTTTCCTAAGTTAATTATGCCTCAATTATGTTGTGACATCAGTAAGATGTCTTTCATTATGCCCGAAACGAATTTAAACACAAACTATGCCCCGTAGGGGTAGTTTGGTCATTTTAAAGGTTGTAAGAGAGTTTAAATGTTTAACTGAGTTATAGGTCTGATGTAAACAGCAAACATACTCAATTTGATGAGTTATAACAGTAGGCTAAAGCATATATGTGAAATTTATCATCTTTAACCAAACTATGCCCCGTAGGGGTATTTTGGTAATTTCACATAAGCCGAAAAGCTCAAAAACGAAGTCTGAGTTAATCAACCTTTGCTTACTGTAAAAATATCATAATTTGCCTCATATCTCAGTAGGTATCAACCCGGGTATGTTCAATATGATTTTAAAACATACTATGCGTTAAAAACGCTAAATAAGGCGATTAAAGGCCATTTCCGGGTTTGATACTTAAATCTGATATTTTTATATTTCCAGAGGGCTTAAAATAATTTATTTATCATATGTGATCAGTAGCAAAAGGTTTGGAGTCGTTTAGATAAGTAAAACTCATTTTATGGCCCGTAAGGGCAAAACCGACAATTACCGGATTAAGCCTACGACTACTAGTTATGCTCAGCCTAAATTTAATTAAAAATATTTAAATTCCAAAATAATATATTACATTAGTGGGTATTAAGTTTGATACCAAAAAGTAGGCTTAACTAGGCTATACGCTAATTACGCCGTTTTATTAACATAAAGCTTTAATTTTGCGATATTGAGCATAACTCTTAATCTATAAGTCAAACTGATGTCAAACTTTGCATACAAGTTTATATATCAGTAACTAAGGTTTCTACACTTTTACATTTTCATAAATCATGTTTTAAGGTAATAAGGGCATAATGGTCAACATATGAGCAATTAACGGAAACATGCATAATAATTGGATAACTAATGAACCAAGGTGTATAATCACAGAGGGTTGTTCTAACATATATCCTAATCCAATTTAAGCTCTGAGGCATTTCAAAAACATACCTAAACGGGTCAGAACTGAAAGTCAGAGTGAAAGTCAAACTATGTGACTTTCGGTTCCGAACCGGGTCTAAACAGGAAATAGTCGGGTTGAACATGTTCGGACATGTTCTTATACTTATTACTAAGTTATAACAATGATTAAACAGGTTGTATATGTTCTAGATAGCTAATTATGCATAAATGACATTTTAAGAATCCTGTTGACTTTTTAAGTACATGTTTGACCCGACAATTGAACTAGTTAGAGTGGTGATCAGGGGAAACCCTTTTGGGGTTTTATTACCCACATAAATACCAACTTATAACTACTTTTAATTCGAGATATGACTGAGCCATTAATGACTAATCTCGAAGTCAAACCGTAATTACGACGGTTTGACTTTTAGCTAAATAACTAAGCTAAACTCAATTTAGAAAGGATTAGAACACTTACTGAAGTCCTAAGCTTGATTAGGAAGGACTTGGGTCTGCTTTGAAGCTCCAGAAGGCTCCTCAATTGCAGAATGAAGGTGTGAAGAAAATGTTGAACACTTGTGGCCTTTTATAGTGGATTCAATCACCACAAGGTGTTGAAAACAAGGTCTAGCACACACCACAACCTTCCCACATGTGTCCTAGATGCTTAGGGGGTGTTTTTAGGGGCCAAGAGATGTGGAAAATCGATTGGAATCGGGCAGATTGCACTTCAGCAGGCAAAACCCATTTAATTCTGATCTGGGGACCCCTAGCGTGACGCTAGGCCTCCCTCGCGTCGCGCTAGGCCCTCCCTGATCAGCTTTTTGATTTCTTGCAATTTGATCCTTGGCTCTTCAAAATTCGATTAGGAACTTGATTTCTTGCATTTTAAACCCTCAATATTGATCTATAAGGGCTTTAAAACATCTACCCACTTTGTTAGGTCCCCGGTTAACTTTGTTGTCACCCGAAAAGTCCTAACATCCAACGTTTACGCTTTAACCCTTCGCACACGAATTTGGTCATAACTTTCTCATACGTTAACGAAACTTTATGAAATTTTAATCGTGCATTCTAGTGAGCATAATTAACATTTACAAAGCTTCGGGTTTTTCAAAAGGTCACTCAGAGGTATATCTTTAAACATGTTGACACATTTAACCCCTGTAGTTTGAAATCTCTCACTTTTAGCTTCGTATGATCCATGATTTATTCGTTTGATATTATAAACATCATGTAGGGTTATTATGAAGTATATTTATTCACAGTTGACACTTAGAATACGTATATTCACATACTTTCCATGTTTGTCAACTTTAGTCCTTTCATAACATTCTATCACACGTTCAAAATTTATGACACGTGTCAACACCTTATAGGACGTGAATTTTCGAGGTGTTACATCCTCACCCCCTTAAAATAAATCTCGACCCGAGATTTACTGAAATAAGTAAGGGTACTTTTCTTTCATTGTGGATTCAACCTCCCACGTGAATTCGGGGCCTCTAAGGGCATCCCATTTGACCTTTACAATAGGTACATGCTTCCTTAGAAGCTTCTTTACCTGTCGATCTTTAATCGACAATGTTTTTCCTACAATTTTCAAGCTCTCGTCTATATGCACATCTGTATGCGGTATAACCAGTTATTCGTCAGCGAAACACTTTTTCAGATTGCAGATGTGGAACACATTGTGAATTCCACTGAGCTTATCCGGTAAGTTTAACTTATAGGCAACTGAACCTACACGTTCGATAACCTCGAAGGGTCCTATGTATCTCGGGCTTAGCTTGCCTTTCTTACCAAATCGCATCACTCCTTTCCAGGGTGATACCTATTGTTGAACCTCATTTCTTAACAAGAATTTAGGAGGTTTGCTATTTTCATAATCCTTAATTTTCTGCTGAATACTGGCATCTCACTGATGATTATGAATTTGTGTGATCTTATTGATTGTCTATAATGCAACTTTCAGATCTTAATGTTTGGACTTACCAAACTATTGTCCTATCAATGGACATTTAACATTCCATCTATACAAGGTCTTCAAGGGAGTAGCCTTGATACTTATATATCAAATATTATAGAGAAGCTTATCTTAAGGTGAGATGGTTATTCCAACCATCACTTAACTAATATTAAGGGATAGCTAATCCTTGTCGTTAGTCGAACAATTCGACGATCCTGGTTAGCTGATGGCAAATTCTTAATCGTTGCCTAATTAGGATTGCGGTAATGTATGCATAAGCAAAATGAACCGTCTTTCTTATCTAACAATATCAAACTCTCGGAATATCGAGTTAGGCTATATGAATCTATGTTTTAAAACCTACTTAATCAAGCTTTCATTTATTCCATAATCAATATGGAGTTTTCATAATACTCCAGCCCACGGCGGGCTACAATTCTTAATTCTACCTGCCTTCCAGGAGGTAAGCAGGGACAACCTTTAAGAAGATAATTAAGATACAAGGAGGCTACAGAGATTTTCCATATCTCAGGCTCCAGTTCATCCATCATTGTCCATGCCAAATGAGTGACACCTTTATGTTATAAGTCCTCGAATTCCTTAATCGGGAACATTTACTTGGAAATTTTTTTTTCCATTTTTGGATATCTTCCTTGAATACTACTAGTCGACTTTAGTACAATATGATCATTGGGATATCTTAGGGGTTCCATGTATTAAACCTCCATGCTGATCAGACATGGAAATAATCTATGGGACACACTAGGATACGCCAATCCTCATATGACACTTTCATCAAACATAGTTTGGCATTCGCAGGCGATAGAAAACAATGAGAAAAGAAAAATAATTAAAATAACATATGTTGTCGTACTCTATGCAAAGAAAGAGTGCTCTTAGATTTTCGGAAGGATTCCTTGCCGATCTATAAGAATCGGTTACTATGGTTTCCTTGGTAGTTATATCTTGTGGATATAATAAAAATTTTGCTAAGTTTATGGTTCATGAAGATTTATTATTGCCCGTATTAAAAACAGGACACTTAGCAGGAATTATCATTGATAAATGATAAGGAAGTTTATTGTACAAGTGCTTATATTTAATTAATAATGGAAGTTTCACAAACTAGGCACCTAGCTCAGTTGGCTAGGCGCGCGAAAGGGTGCGGCCTAGACCCAGGTTCGATTCCGGGGACGGCCAATTCCACCATTTTTTTATGTTTAATATTAATTACTCGTACAGATACCTGTAATTATGAGAGTTGTCTCATAAGGAGTCTTGATTATTAATTTCTTCTTATCACCCACGATATGGGCTTGATTTTTCGAGGCAACCAATCGATTTTTATCACTATATTGAGTCCTTATGTATGCAACCAAAAGTTTGCTATAAGGGTATTAGAAAAGAGTGATTTCTAATAGATATTAAATATCAATATAGGATTTGTTGGAGCATTTTCTAAAGTAACATCTGTCACTTTCTACCGTGCATTAAATGACCGGAGTCTTAATCAGGTGGAGACAACAGTTCTCAACCTTTATCATTCATAATATATTTATATGTGCCAGTATCAAATAAGTTTCTGCATAAACTGCTTGATAAGGAAAAGTACATATTATACTATTATTATTCTGCACCATCTCTTGGGCGTTCATCCTGACAACTCGTGCATTTGTTCTCTTGGCCTACTCGGGCTTCTTCTGATTCCTAGGGCAGTTGGTCTTGATATGCCCCTTCTCGTTGCAACCATAACAGGTTGCATCTTTCAACTTCTTGCAATCCAGGGTTTTATGTTCCCTAGATTTGCAAATTCCACACGGTAGAGGCTGAGACTCAAATATGCATTTCCCAAGATGGTATTTCTTACAGGTTTCGCACCTGGTCTTCTCTCCCGATTGCTGGTTGTCTCTCTTAAACCCGCAACTCTTCTTATCTTCAGAGTTCATCTTCCTATCGGAATGATGGGAATTCTCATCCTCCCTTTTACGCTTTCCATCTTCCGAGACTTTGGCAGCCTTGTTTCTAACCACATCGAGTGTGAGAGATAGCGACAGATCTGCCACTGACCTGAATGTAGTAGGTCTTGAAGCCTTAACACTGGCTTTTATTTCTGGGGCTAAACCCCCAATGAAGCGAGCAATTCTCTTGGGTTCCGATGTGATCAAATAAGGAACCAATCGAGACTTGGTGTTGAAATTTGTAAGGTATGCTTGACAATCTAAGTTCTCCATGACTAATGTCAAGAATTCAGTCTCAATCTTCTCAACTTCATGTTGAGGACAGTAACTTTCTTTGATAAGAGCAACGAACTGATCCCAAGTCATCTCGTACAAAGGGATCTTCCCCGTGCTTGAATGAGAGACTTCCACCATGCTAGTGCCTCTCCCTTGAATGATTGGGATACATACTTCACTACATCCCTTTCAGCACAACCGCTGATATCGACAACTGTGTCCATTTCATCCAACCAGGTCATACAATCTATTGCTCCTTTCTCCCCAGTGAAGTCCCGGGGTTTGCAGGAAACAAAGTATTTATATGTACAGGACTTGGTATGCGGTTCATTATCGAACACTATCTTCTTGGATGGAACACTGTTTTGACCAGATGAATGTCGATCATCATCTTTCTTTAACTCATCTTTCTTTGAGGGCGGCTTGTTATCAGGCTCTGGATGAGTTTTAGGGATGGATTTAGGGTGGGGTACAGATGAGGCTTTACTATTTGTCTCACTATACTCCTGGAATTGCTCCTTCACAGCTTTAGATACAGCTGAGTCAATCAATGTACGAAGTTCTCCTCTGGTTATATTAATCCTTTCATCATCGCGGTTTTCCAGAGGGTGACTATTCAGTTCTTCCGACCTAGCCATGTAGTTTTAATTGCTACACAAGAAAATAAGGCAAGGTTTATACGGAAGTTTATACAGTTTCGTCGTTTTAAACGATTTATTAACTATGTTTTTAATACACATTTTAGTTAATGTGTTAAATATATAAATGTTCAGGATCTTTATCAAAATCCTAAATTATAAGTTAATAATAGCACAGAAGGCCTAGTCACGTAGACAAGTTTAGTTTATAAGCCATGATTTCAGAGAATCGAGGCATTATAATTTATCCTAGTTATAACATTACGGATATTAAAGTGGCACAAGGCCTAGTCACATGGACACTTTTAAATTATAAACTATGATTTCAGAGAATCAAAGCCTTGAGGTTTGAACCTAGTTCATTACCTTTTTCTGACAGGGAGTAATAGCTACCACTGTATTTTGGCTCATGTAGAAATGAGCAAGGCTCGTAGGCATTTTATTACCACGTATGGTTGAATATGATCATTTTAATTGATGATGTAAACCCAGGATTCAGAGATCATTAAACTGGGTTAGGAATCTTTTGAAGAATCCTTAATTACGTGTGTGATTTCCAACGAATCACATCTGTCAGGAGTGTTAACATATTTACAGATGTTAACAGGGATTCGAATCTTTTAAACAGGTCTTACCATCATGGCCCGGCCTTAAAATGACCCGAAGGCTAGGTTTCATCTTTAAGATTCTTATTAATATTTAACGCAGAAAAATTTCTAAATTGAACTGTTAATAGGGATCTGAATCTACATTGAGGAACTGCCATCTTGGCCGGTCTTAATATGACCCGAAGCTAGGTCTTGTCCTTTTAGATTTTGCCATTTTATTATAATGGTAGATCTTTATAAAAAGAATGTTATTTTAACATAATCGTCCCTTTAAAATTTAAACAAGTATAGGGTTGCCCTAAATGGGATTTCAAAAGAATAATGTCGTCCTCGGAGGGACTAAAAGGTAAATATGTCCTTATAAGGACTATATAAGGAAACGTTCTTCAACAAAAGGAGTTTCTTCTTCATTCAATTCCTGAATGTTTTCTCCGTGGTTGTACGTTTCATCCTGGTCGCGGTACGACGCTCAGCATTTCAAGGCTCCAGATGTAGAGAAATCTTATTATAGCTTCTTCGCTTGGCGACGTATATAAAAATTTTGGAAGCAAAATTTCCAGATTAGGATTTGAGAATAATCCTATGTTAAGTCTAGACTCAGAAGTTTAGATATGTGCAATTGTGTAACTGAGATTAAACACAAAAGGCTAGTGTTTAATTCACTCAGTGTTGGCTCTGATACCAACCTGTCACACCCCGAATTTCCACGTGTCACCGGTGGGCCCGGTGGGGAGTATCGTGACGTAGTTGGCAACATAATAGTCAAACAACACAATATATTAATGCACAGCGGAAGCAAAGGATAAATATTATTACATTTCCGAATATAAAGTACTATCCAGTATTACAACGGAAAGTAAAGGATCCACAGGCAGATCTTAAAACATATCATTTGTTCAACAGACTTTAGGCGCCTAGAACTTTCAAGATTCCTTAGAACCGCCCTGAGCTTCCAGCCAATTACGTTCAGTACCTGTCACTTAACCCTTTTGGAAAATACGTCAGTTTTCACTGGTAAATACACTCAACCGACTCATTTTGAAAAAAATGATTAAAAATTGGTTTGGATGCACATGGCACAAAATATATTGACACTTTGATTAAAATGCACAGAGGCAAAATTAATCTTTTATACTTGGAACAATTATATTTATAACCTTGTATACAGATTTACAGGTTCGTTATACGTTCAGGGCCCGATGTAGAAACCGAGTCAAGATTAACAGACACGCCACAAGTATAGGCCCAAAAGAGAGTGAGATACCGTTATTACTTAGTAACTGTCAGGTGTATGCCTACACCCCGTACCTAAGACGTGGCCATTTTATAATACAATGATGTCAAGGATATCCAGGGCATGGTCATTAACCCCTAAAGGCTTTTATTTCAAACAATACAGATTAAACCGGGTTACCTCAATAATTTAATCACAATCCGATTAATCATTCAATACCCGACCAAGCGGTATCATTATACCGTATTCCAAGCCCGTATAGGGAAAATAAGTTAAGAGTATTTACCTGAGCTAGCTCCTGTCTTAAATAGCATGAATCTAATAACTCAGCCGTATTCACTTAAGTAAGCGTAGGTACCATTTACCGAAATGCTCTAGTCTGGAATGATGGTATAAATAATTAATTAGAATGCTAACGGGTCTTTAATTAAGCCTAAGCTTAGACCGGTTAGTCTTAAGGAAATACGGGTCTTACGCACGATTAAGCGAAGACCGGAATAGAATGTGATTTAGACCCGACAAGTTTGGAGACTTGTATAATATGGGTAAACTAAACACATTCTGGATTTGGAGATAAAACCGATAAGGTTTGACCCGTTTCGGCTAATTTATGTAAACTTGTTACATAAACCGAACCGAACGCGTAATAAGCGTGACGGGTATGCATTAGAGCCATCTACAGGTTTCCTAAGTTAATTATGCCTCAATTATGTTGTGACATCAGTAAGATGTCTTTCATTATGCCCGAAACGAATTTAAACACAAACTATGCCCCGTAGGGGTAGTTTGGTCATTTTAAAGGTTGTAAGAGAGTTTAAATGTTTAACTGAGTTATAGGTCTGATGTAAACAGCAAACATACTCAATTTGATGAGTTATAACAGTAGGCTAAAGCATATATGTGAAATTTATCATCTTTAAGCAAACTATGCCCCGTAGGGGTATTTTGGTAATTTCACATAAGCCGAAAAGCTCAAAAACGAAGTCTGAGTTAATCAACCTTTGCTTACTGTAAAAATATCATAATTTGCCTCATATCTCAGTAGGTATCAACCCGGGTATGTTCAATATGATTTTAAAACATACTATGCGTTAAAAACGCTAAATAAGGCGATTAAAGGCCATTTCCGGGTTTGATACTTAAATCTGATATTTTTATATTTCCAGAGGGCTTAAAATAATTTATTTATCATATGTGATCAGTAGAAAAAGGTTTGGAGTCGTTTAGATAAGTAAAACTCATTTTATGGCCCGTAAGGGCAAAACCGACAATTACCGGATTAAGCCTACGACTACTAGTTATGCTCAGCCTAAATTTAATTAAAAATATTTAAAATCCCAAAATAATATATTACATCAGTGGGTATTAAGTTTGATACCAAAAAGTAGGCTTAACTAGGCTATACGCTAATTACGCCGTTTTATTAACATAAAGCTTTAATTTTGCGATATTGAGCATAACTCTTAATCTATAAGTCAAACTGATGTCAAACTTTGCATACAAGTTTATATATCAGTAACTAAGGTTTCTACACTTTTACATTTTCATAAATCATGTTTTAAGGTAATAAGGGCATAATGGTCAACATATGAGCAATTAACGGAAACGTGCATAATAATTGGATAACTAATGAACCAAGGTGTATAATCACAGAGGGTTGTTCTAACATGTATCCTAATCCAATTTAAGCTCTGAGGCATTTCAAAAACATACCTAAACGGGTCAGAACTGAAAGTCAGAGTGAAAGTCAAACTATGTGACTTTCGGTTCCGAACCGGGTCTAAACAGGAAATAGTCGGGTTGAACATGTTCGGACATGTTCTTATACTTATTACTAAGTTATAACAATGATTAAACAGGTTGTATATGTTCTAGATAGCTAATTATGCATAAATGACATTTTAAGAATCATGTTGACTTTTTAAGTACATGTTTGACCCGACAATTGAACTAGTTAGAGTGGTGATCTGGGGAAACCCTTTTGGGGTTTTATTACCCACATAAATACCAACTTATAACTACTTTTAATTCGAGATATGGCTGAGCCATTAATGACTAATCTCGAAGTCAAACCGTAATTACGACGGTTTGACTTTTAGCTAAATAACTAAGCTAAACTCAATTTAGAAAGGATTAGAACACTTACTGAAGTCCTAAGCTTGATTAGGAAGGACTTGGGTCTGCTTTGAAGCTCCAGAAGGCTCCTCAATTGCAGAATGAAGGTGTGAAGAAAATGTTGAACACTTGTGGCCTTTTATAGTGGATTCAATCACCACAAGGTGTTGACAACAAGGTCTAGCACACACCACAACCTTCCCACATGTGTCCTAGATGCAGGGGGTGGTTTTAGGGGCCAAGAGATGTGGAAAATCGATTGGAATCGGACAGATTGCACTTCAGCAGGCAAAACCCATTTAATTCTGATCTGGGGACCCCTAGCGTGACGCTAGGCCTCCCTCGCGTCGCGCTAGGCCCTCCCTGATCAGCTTTTTGATTTCTTGCAATTTGATCCTTGGCTCTTCAAAATTCCATTAGGCACTTGATTTCTTGCATTTTAAACCCTCAATATTGATCTATAAGGGCTTTAAAACATCTACCCACTTTGTTAGGTCCCCGGTTAACTTTGTTGTCACCCGAAAAGTCCTAACATCCAACGTTTACGCTTTAACCCTTCGCACACGAATTTGGTCATAACTTTCTCATACGTTAACGAAACTTTATGAAATTTTAATCGTGCATTCTAGTGAGCATAATTAACATTTACAAAGCTTCGGGTTTGTCAAAAGGTCACTCAGAGGTATATCTTTAAACATGTTGACACATTTAACCCCTGTAGTTTGAAATCTCTCACTTTTAGCTTCGTATGATCCATGATTTATTCGTTTGATGTTATAAACATCATGTAGGGTTATTATGAAGTATATTTATTCACAGTTGACACTTAGAATACGTATATTCACATACTTTCCATGTTTGTCAACTTTAGTCCTTTCATAACATTCTATCACACGTTCAAAATTTATGACACGTGTCAACACCTTATAGGACGTGAATTTTCGAGGTGTTACACATAGTTACCTATATTAGGTGCCGTTTGATTCCGTGATCTCTAGCATTGCTTGGTGGTTATCTTAGGACTTCTGAGCAATCTCAAGTGAGTACATAGAACCCCTCTTTTACTGTTTTCAAACTGTTTTGGGGTGGAACACATGTGCCTACTTGTTACTTTCGTGCTTTCCTGTTTTCGCATCATATACCTGCTATGTTTGTTAGTACATTATAGTACATGATTTCATTGCATTTCATGCTATGTATGTCCATTGTGTGCATACTTAGTACATTGTTTTACTTTACATTTATGCTATGTATGTTGACTTATAGCATGCTAGCACATTGATTTACATGACTTTCTGCTTTGTATGTTAACTTAGCATACTTAGTACATTGTTTTCATATAACATGTTCACTTTTGCTATGACATTTGGTTTGCACAAACGGGACTATTATACGTTCATTAACATTAGCTACGCCACTCGGTAGTAAGTACTGGTACCATAGGACTTGACAAATCCCATTCCTGACATCCCGGGTTTGTTTGGATGTAAGGAATGACTGAATCCGAAAACATTTCTTTTGATAACCTTGACTGAAAGGGTTATCCGACTGTCTCAAGGCTTGAATGTATGCGTTAACTTACCACATAAATGTTTGTATCAATGTAACATGCATTACTTTGCAAAACATAACTTTTTGATATATTCAAAATACTTTGTTTTGTACATTTATACATTTTGGACTATGTGACAATACTTTACTTACAATACACAACTTTGGTTACACATTACTTGACTACGTTTGGACCTTTAAACATTTGACATGGCTTATACAAGGACTTTTGACGATTGGTTTAAACATGGACTTTATACGTTGGTGGTTTGTTTAAGTGATTTGAGTAACGAGGCATGTGTAATATGATACAAGCATGGTGGATACGCCGCTAGTACTTCCTATATATAAGTGTTTGTATGGTATTACATATTGTAGCGTTATTTGAATCATTTCAATTTAGACATATGACATTTTATACAAATAACATACTTTTCACAAGACTTTGGTTTACAAACAATTTACTTCATACAACTCATTTTACTTGGTTATACACTTAACCATACATTATTCTTTTATTTATACATATCATTCGATCTTATCGCTTTTTAAACGATTTACAAAACAAAGCAAATTACAAGGTTCATGACTGACTGTTATTAAACAATTTCTTAAACTTAAGTCATGAATCCTATTTTCACAAAACCTATGTATCTCACAGGCATTTTTATGCTGACGTACCTATTTTCACATGTGTTTTCAGGAGCTTTTCCATAGGATGATGATCGTGACACTAGGGCGGACCTGTGCCTTAGAGACATAAAACGAAGATAGACCTAGTTTAATTATGTTATAAACTCTTTATTTCCTGTATTGACAATGTAACACGCTTGTTGATAAATAAAATACAACTTTGAATGCCATGGTGATGAAACAATTAATTCTGTTACAACACTCCCCGACGTTTTCCGCCATGTTTTGTATGTTATACGTGGTCGGGGTGTGACAGAAGAGTTGGTATCAGAGCCAATGGTTATAGGGAATTAGGTTATTAGTAATGCTTTGACCTAGACTATAACCTTTCTAGGACCCTAACACAAGTTGTCTTGTGTTTAGAATATAAAACATGCACATCACCTATCCTTAGGTGATTATCAAAACAAGAACCCAATTTTCCGAAATGATTTTTGAAAAACAATCTTCTGTTTTTGGATAATTTATTACATGGTTTTGAACCCTCTTTTGTAAGGTTTTGAACCCTTCCAGTTTAACTAAAATTTTTGGCTTATTGCCTTCTGAATTTTCAAAATCTCGTCAAAGTTTTGGGTTTTAAATAATGGAACATGTGCAAACTGGAAGGGTGAATGCCTGTATTCTGGGTTTTCTGTCTAGGCAAGCACTTCGTATATATCTCATCAGACGCGAGACCAGTTGTGCTTACCTGGGAATTCTCGGGATGAGTGTTCACTTATAGGCGAGCATGTCTTCGCGATACATTATTTTTGATTCATTTACTTTGATTAGTCACTGTGTGTCGTTCGTTTGCTTGGTAATGCGGACAAATGACCACCATCTTTGCTTTTGTTGATTTTGTTTCATCTCATTCTCTTCATACAATCATCTCACTCGTTTCCTTTCATGTTTCCTCTTTTAGAATGCCTCCTCGACGCGAAAACCAGATAGCGACTGCTGAACTGGCAGAAATTATTGCGCAGCAGATGGCTGCTCAATTCCCAAATCTCTTTGCTCAATGGCACCAAGCCAACAACAACAACAATGCTCCATGCAAATTCAAGGATTTTAACTCGGCTAAACCACTCAAGTTTAGTGGTTCTGAAGGAGCAACTGGGCTTCTTCAATGGTTCGAGAGCATTGAGAATACTTTCCGTCATGTTCAGTGTCCGGATAATTGCAAGGTCGAGTTTTCTTCGAGCGTGTTTCAGAAGAGGGCTCTTACATGGTGGAATGGGGTAATGAGAGACCGTGGTGCAGAAGTTGCTCTAGCACAGACATGGGCTGAATTTAGAGCTCTTATGATGAGTGAGTTTTGTCCTCGTCATGAACAACGAGCGTTGGAGAAGGAGTTTGATGACTTGAAACAAGATAGTGGCGAACACAGGGCATATACTGATAGGTTTGAGGAGTTGAGTCTGCTTTGCCCGACTATGGTTACCCCACTCGACAAGGCTATCGAAAGGTACATCGACGGCCTACCTGACTCGGTACACGACATCATTACTGGTAGTAACCCTGCCACACTCCGTCAGGCGATCGAGTTATCAGCGACATTGACTGAGTCGCAGATTCGGAAGAATAAATTACACAGGAAGGGTGACAAGGGCAAGAAACAGTCGTCTGACAAGGTAGATAGCAAGAAAGGTCAAAACAAGAGGGGAAAGAATTCTGGAGGGTCTAGGAAGAGGAAGGCTTCCCAAAACTATGCCGTTACTGCACAGGCCCAAGCTGCACCAAATCAGCCTGCGCAGCCACTAGCCAAGAAGCCTTATCTTGGCAATGCACCTTTGTGCAACAGGTGTAACGGCTATCATCCACCACACCTCCAGTGTCGTCAGTGCACCAACTGCGGAAGATCTGGTCATTTTGCCGCTACTTGTCGCATTCCTGTTAACCAGAACCTGGCAGTTCAGAACCAAGCCCAACAAGTTGCTCAGCCTCTTGCTCAGCAACAAGGTCAAGCTGCACGACCTCATTTTCCTCCTGGTTCGTGCTACAATTGTGGGGATCTGACCCACTACAGGAACCGATGCCCAAGGCTAGCCAACCAAAATCAGAATCAGAATCAAAATCAGGCTCCGGCTCGAGGTCGAGTCTTCAACATGAATGCTCAAGAGGCACAAGCAGATAATGAAGTGGTGAACGGTACGTTCTTTATTAATAATCAGCCTGCATCTGTTCTCTTTGATTCGGGTGCCGATAAGAGTTTTGTGTCATTGTCTTTTGAGCCAATGCTTCGCGTGTCTAGAACGAAACTAGGTAAACCTTTGACAGTAGAGGTTGCTAGTGGTGAACCCATTGTTCTTGATTCTGTTCTTCACAACTGCCAATTGAACCTTAACGATCATCTTTTTCCTATTAACCTCACGCCTATGCAACTTGGAAGCTTCGATGTCATTGTGGGTATGGATTGGTTATCCAAGCATCACGCTGAGATAGTTTGTTCTGAGAAGATTGTTCGTGTGCCGCTTTCGACAGGCGAGATCCTACAGGTTCAAGGTGAGAAACCTGCCGGTGGTCTCAAACTCATGTCTTGTTTTAAAGCTTGGAAGTATCTGCGGAAGAACTATGTGGCTTTCTTAGCACATGTTACAGCAGATAAAGGCAAGGGTAAGTCTATTTCAGATATTCCTGTCGTTCGGGATTATTCTGAAGTTTTCCCTGAAGAGTTACCTGGTCTACCTCCAGCACGCCAAGTCGAGTTCCGCATTGATCTCGTACCTGGTGCAAATCGTATTGCCAGAGCTCCATATCGTCTTGCACCATCTGAGATGCAAGAGTTGTCTAAGCAGCTTCAGGAGCTCTCTGACAAAGGTTTTATCCGTCCTAGCTTTTCACCTTGGGGTGCACCCGTTCTTTTTGTCAAGAAGAAGGATGGATCTTTTAGGATGTGTATCGATTATCATGAGCTTAACAAGCTTACCATCAAGAATCGATATCCCCTACCTCGTATTGATGATCTCTTTGATCAGTTACAGGGCGCTTCTTATTTTTCGAAGATTGATCTGCGTTCCGGGTATCATTAACTTCGTGTACATGAAGAAGATATTCCCAAGACAGCTTTCCGCACTTGTTATGGGCATTACGAGTTCACAGTCATGCCATTCGGTTTGACTAATGCTCCTGCTGTTTTCATGGACTTAATGAATAGGGTCTGCAAACCTTATTTGGATCAGTTCGTCATTGTTTTTATTGACGACATCTTGATTTATTCTAAGACGCGAGCTGATCACGAGCAACATCTTCGTCTTACTTTGGAACTCCTAAAGAAGTAGCAACTTTTCGCCAAATTCTCCAAGTGCGAATTTTGGCTTAAAGAAGTTCAATTTTTAGGACATGTTGTCAACGAACAAGGTATTCATGTAGATCCCTCCAAGATCAGTGCGATTAAGGATTGGGATACGCCTACTACTCCTACTGAAGTTCGTTCTTTTCTTGGTCTAGCGGGTTATTACCGCCGCTTCATAGAAAACTTCTCGAAGATTGCAGTTCCTCTAACTGCTCTAACTCAGAAGAACAAGCCCTTTGATTGGGGATACAAACAAGAGGAAGCTTTTCAACACTTGAAGCATAAACTTTGTGATGCGCCTGTTCTGACTTTGCCTGAGGGCAATGACGATTTCGTCGTTTATTGCGATGCATCTAAATTGGGTCTTGGCTGTGTTCTGATGCAAAGGAACAAAGTCATAGCATATGCATCAAGGCAGTTGAAGATACATGAGAAGAACTACACCACTCATGATCTTGAGTTGGGTGCAGTTGTTTTCGCTCTCAAGATCTGGAGACACTATTTGTACGGTACAAAATGTGTGGTTTTCACAGACCACAAAAGTCTTCAACATATCTTCAATCAGAAAGAACTCAACATGAGGCAACGACGTTGGGTTGAGCTTCTAAACGACTATGACTGCGAAATTCGCTACCATCCTGGTAAGGCGAATGTAGTAGCCGATGCATTGAGTCGTAAGGAACGTACTAAGCTTCATTGTGTACGTGTTCAATCTGTTATTCAAGCTCGATCCGATATCCAAGCACGCATTTCTCAGGCTCAACAATCTTGTGTTTCACAAGGTTTAATGGATAAGGAATTTCCTTATCACATAACACCTGCTCTGGAACTGAAGGACAATGGATCATATTACTTCATGGACCGTTTGTGGGTCCCAAGCCAAGATAACCTTCGCACCTTGCTCATGGATGAAGCCCATAAGTCGCGTTATTCTATTCATCCGGGCTCAGATAAGATGTATAAGGATCTTCGTATTCACTATTGGTGGCCTGGTATGAAGAAAGACATTGCCTTATATGTATCAAAATGCCTTACTTGTCTCAAAGTTAAGGCTGAACATCAACGTCCTTCGGGTTTATTGGTGCAACCAGAGATCCCAGTTTGGAAATGGGAAAACATTACTATGGATCTTGTTACCAAACTGCCACGCACAAAGAAAGGTCATGATGCCATCTGGGTAGTTGTTGATCATCTTACTAAGTCAGCGCATTTCTTGCCAATCCGTGAGGATTTTTCTGCTGACAAACTTGCTAAAATCTATGTGGATAAAATTGTAGCTCGACATGGTGTTCCTTTGAACATCATTTCTGACAGAGATGCTCGTTTCACTTCTCATTTTTGGAGAACCATGCAATCTGCAATGGGGACCCAACTTAATCTGAGCACAGCTTATCATCCGCAAACGGATGGCCAATCTGAAAGAACAATCCAGACTCTGGAGGATATGCTTAGAGCTTGTGTGATCGATTTTGGTGGTAGTTGGGATTCACATCTTAAGTTGATTGAATTCTCCTACAACAACAGTTATCACACCAGCATCAAAATGGCTCCTTTCGAGGCTCTCTATGGTCGAAAATGTCGTTCACCAGTCTGCTGGAATGAGATCGGCGAGGCTCAGCTTACTGGACCTGCCCTCATTTTAGAGACAACTGACAAGATTAAGAAAGTTCGTGATAACCTTCAGACAGCTAGAAGCCGTCAAAAGAGTTACGCGGACCCGAAACGCAAGCCTTTGGAATTTCAAGTCGGTGATCGAGTATTACTTAAGGTCTCACCTTGGAAAGGTGTGATCAGATTTGGAAAGAAAGGAAAACTTGCACCTAGATACGTTGGACCATTCAAGATCGTCGAAAGAATCGGTAAGGTAGCCTACAGACTTGAGTTACCTCCTGAACTTGGAAATGTTCATCCAACTTTTCACGTGTCCAATCTCAAGAGGTGTTTAGCTGATGAGAACCTCCAAATACCACTTGACGAAATTCGGGTTGGTAAAACACTGAAATTTGTTGAGAAACCGGTGGAAATCATGGAACGTGAAGTTAAGTGGCTTAAACGCAAGCGCATTTTTTTGGTCAAAGTTCGCTGGGAAGCTAAACGTGGACCCGAGTTTACTTGGGAACGCGAAGATCAAATGAAGGCGAAATATCCGCATCTTTTTCCACGAGTTTCCTCTAAATAAATTTCGGGACGAAATTTCCACAAGTAGGGGAGACTGTAACATCTGTGCTTGTAATCATTGTGAACAGTACAATTATCAATAAAACAATGTTATTTGATCCCAATGTTTGTTTTGTTATGTTTTACATTTTTCATGTTTTGACTTTTGTTCGATTTCAAACTCTATATCGCTTTCTGGAAGGTTATACGCGCACCAATGCGCAAATATAACCAGTTTAATGCGAAAAATACTCCGGAACATCAACATATACTTAACATACATTAAATAACCTTTACATAACTTAGAAATAAGTTTTGAAGGCTTTGGTATGGCAAAAACAAGTTAATTCGCTTACAGGGACTAAACTTGGCAAACTGCGAAAGTATGCCAATTTGAACTGTAACGAACATTCCGGAACATGACCATAAGTTAAACATACCATAAATATCCTTTACATAACTTAGAAATAGGCTTTGTGGGGTTCGGTATGCTAAAATAAACTTTTGGGGTCATTCAGGGACTAAAAGCGTCAAAAAGTGCACAAGTTGCATTTTCGCGCATAACTTACGTTCTGAATACATCCGGACATCCAAAAATTTATGTAAGCACTAAAATATTTTATTTTAGTGTTTGGCATAAGAAAAATCCATTCGTCACGCCATTTAGATCGTTTCTCGCGCTTATGCGCATTCCGTCGTAATTAACCGAACATCGCGATCGTACGACCAAACGAACCAACCTCCGACATATTTTTGAGCATGTTTCATGCCCACAATGTTTAGGCATCCTTGTGGAGCCTTGAAAATTATTTAACGAGCCTTAAACACGTCGGAAATGGCCTGAATACGCAACGGGGACTGAAAGATAAACATTTGAAAGTTTTTGCTGATCAGGGGGACCCTAGCGCGACGCCTAGCCCCCTTGGCGTAACGCTAGGCCTCTTCTGATCAGCAAAGGTCATTTTAAACATAATTTAGCAGCCCCTAACACTTCCCAAAGGTCAAGTGCCACATGTTAAACTCTTATGGTGGCCAAATTCAGTAACCACAACATTCCAACAAGTGTAGGGATGTGATCATTCCCTCTTCTCCAAGAAATGATCCTAACAGTGAACCGAAAACTATAAATACCCACCTCCACCCTTCACTTTTCCTCACAAGAATCTGATCTTATATGCTCTAAGTTGAAACCTTTGTTTCATACCTGAGCTATTTTGATCTAGATTAGCATTCGGGGACCCTTTGTAAGTGTTCCTTCGTTCTTTTATTGCTTTTCGAGTCCGAAAGTCAAACTTTGTTTGACTTTCTGCATTGACCAGTTTATGGTCAATGCGAAGTTCGTTTGAACTTCGCAACGTGATTGTAATCACGATGGTTATAGTCCCTTGTGACTATGCCTAATGATTACCACGTTGTCTAGGGTCGTAAGGGTAAGCGATCTAATAAATCGCTTATACCTTCGAACCCGACCCATTTGGTCGATCATTAGGATCCGACCAAATACATTAGGTGACCATAGTATATAGGGAATAACCTTCCGAGGTTATACCTTAAGGTCGCTTCGTTTAAGTAGTTGTATGATAGGTAGTTTATATGCCTTAGGTAAATTACCAAAATACCCCTTTGATGCCAAAATTTGTTTTAAACATATGTAACATAACTTTTGACATCTAAACTGATTTGACAACCATATTAGACATGTTAAGGCATATTTTACTTGTCATAGGACTAGTTAGGCGTTCCGAACGCGTTTCACGCGAACGACGCGTTAAATTAGCATAAGCTACCTAAACGGGTCGTAATGGGTCACAAACACTTAGGTTAAGTTTCGTCTTAGTATGTGGGCTTTGTTAAACCATATCACACGAGTCTCCATACTCATTTGGTTTACGAACCCTCATTCTATCCGATCCTCCGATATTAGGTCCGGTATATTAACATAGTTACCTATATTAGGTGCCGTTTGATTCCGTGATCTCTAGCATTGCTTGGTGGTTATCTTAGGACTTCTGAGCAATCTCAAGTGAGTACATAGAACCCCTCTTTTACTGTTTTCAAACTGTTTTGGGGTGGAACACATGTGCCTACTTGTTACTTTCGTGCTTTCCTGTTTTCGCATCATATACCTGCTATGTTTGTTAGTACATTATAGTACATGATTTCATTGCATTTCATGCTATGTATGTCCATTGTGTGCATACTTAGTACATTGTTTTACTTTACATTTATGCTATGTATGTTGACTTATAGCATGCTAGCACATTGATTTACATGACTTTCTGCTTTGTATGTTAACTTAGCATACTTAGTACATTGTTTTCATATAACATGTTCACTTTTGCTATGACATTTGGTTTGCACAAACGAGACTATTATACGTTCATTAACATTAGCTACGCCGCTCGGTAGTAAGTACTGGTACCATAGGACTTGACAAATCCCATTCCTGACATCCCGGGTTTGTTTGGATGTAAGGAATGACTGAATCCGAAAATATTTCTTTTGATAACCTTGACTGAAAGGGTTATCCGACTATCTCAAGGCTTGAATGTATGCGTTAACTTACCACATAAATGTTTGTATCAATGTAACATGCATTACTTTGCAAAACATAACTTTTTGATATATTCAAAATACTTTGTTTTGTACATTTATACATTTTGGACTATGTGACAATACTTTACTTACAATACACAACTTTGGTTACACATTACTTGACTACGTTTGGACCTTTAAACATTTGACATGGCTTATACAAGGACTTTTGACGATTGGTTTAAACATGGACTTTATACGTTGGTGGTTTGTTTAAGTGATTTGAGTAACGAGGCATGTGTAATATGATACAAGCATGGTGGATACGCCGCTAGTACTTCCTATATATAAGTGTTTGTATGGTATTACATATTGTAGCGTTATTTGAATCATTTCAATTTAGACATATGACATTTTATACAAATAACATACTTTTCACAAGACTTTGGTTTACAAACAATTTACTTCATACAACTCATTTTACTTGGTTATACACTTAACCATACATTATTCTTTTATTTATACATATCATTCGATCTTATCGCTTTTTAAACGATTTATAAAACAAAGCAAATTACAAGGTTCATGACTGACTGTTATTAAACAATTTCTTAAACTTAAGTCATGAATCCTATTTTCACAAAACCTATGTATCTCACAGGCATTTTTATGCTGACGTACCTATTTTCACATGTGTTTTCAGGAGCTTTTCCATAGGATGATGATCGTGACACTAGGGCGGACCTGTGCCTTAGAGACATAAAACGAAGATAGACCTAGTTTAATTATGTTATAAACTCTTTATTTCCTGTATTGACAATGTAACACGCTTGTTGATAAATAAAATACAACTTTGAATGCCATGGTGATGAAACAATTAATTCTGTTACAACACTCCCCGATGTTTTCCGCCATGTTTTGTATGTTATACGTGGTCGGGGTGTGACATGAGGCGCAATGTGGCGCTTTGATGGCGCACTTTGCACACTCGCGCCGCTTGAGAGCCGCCTTTGTATTTTTGACCACGTGCGCGTGGTGGATCTCATAGGCTGCAGGGACCAAGTGGAGTGCTGATGTGTGTAAAATGCAACATATAAATTACATCAAATGAGGCATAAAACTAACCCTTTTTTAGTACTAATATTGGAAAAAGAGTGTTTTTGTCTTCCTTTTGTATTTTCAGGATTAAATGAGCTCAAAAACGCAAAAGAAGCAAAAAGACAGCTAAATCCAACATAAATACAAGAAAAGGAACATTAGTGGACTGCCCGAACCCTCAACGGCACCTTCCAAAGCAAAATAGAGAAAACAGAAGGCTGAACACGCCCCGTGCTCAGCCAGCACGGGGCCGTGCCCAAGAAGCAGCAGAAAAGACAAACTTATAGAAGCTTCTATTGCCCATCACGGGGCCGTGCTCAGCGGACACGGGGCCGTGTCGAAAGTACAGCAGGCGCATTGTAATTGCGAATTACAATTAATGAGGAGAGAGAGTGTCAGACGGGCACGGGGCCGTGTCCAGCGGACACGGGGGCTTGCCCAGCCCTCTGATCAGCCTATAAATAGGAGTGCTTGGATTCATTTCATCTCATCCCTTGGCACACCACCTCTCTCACACTTCATCCACCACCCACCACCATCACAACACCATCATCCACCACCATCATCCATTGTCCATCATAGAGTGTGTGAGTCGTCTCGGGATCCAAGATTGATCGTAAGAGTTCTTGACAATCAAGGCCATGTTTGCCTAAGTCTCTTACATCACTTGGTGAAGACAAAGTGTCTAGTATAATACTTTTTATTTCTAATCTTTTGCACTTTTTATTTGGTTTTGTATTAATGACTTTAATAACTAGTTACTTATGTTGAAGGTGATCTTTCCTTATCGTTTGTCCGTGGTGTCTTGGCATTATTTTACTGTCTATATAAAATAAAATATTTTCACCATTCATATCTCCACGGTCTATATGGAGGTATGTTGGCTACCTGGTAGGGGGTTAAGGGAACGGTTTGGTTAAGGTCTTGCCATTGTTCAGCGTTTAGAGGTCCTGCAATGGACCTGGGTCAAATTTAGTAAGATCTCCTTCAATACTTCACGGTATTGGATGGCGGGGGTCCAAACTCTTTGATCCCCTCATAAGTTAACTACTATTAATACTATAACCCGGCTATTTAGGACTGTATCCCTGCTGACTCAGACTACTTAGTCGAGGGTAACGTCACCGCCAAAAGCGGGGCCTACCACAATACTGCATTAATAACTTAATTCATTATCTTCCAATAATCCACCCCTTTAGGATTGTATCCCTGCTGACTCAAACTACTGGGGTGAGGGTAACGTCACCTTCAAAAGAGGGGCCTACTACAATAACTAAGATAATCTCTTAATTATGTGCAAAAGTGCGGAAATAATCAAAGGTTATACTAGATACGAGTCGGAACCAAGTGATTCATCTTGTCTATCTGTTTTTGTTTTTATTTTTATTTTCAGCATTTTAGTTAGTTTTATTTTTCTTAGTTTAAAACATTTTTCTAAATTTTTGTTTTGGTTAGACGTTGAGGATAAACCGGTATTAAAAGCTCTTGTGTCCTTGGACGACCTCGGTATCTTACCAACGCTATACTACGCTCAACGATGGGTGCACTTGCCCATATGTGTGTTTAGTGTTAGTAAAATATCGTGTTTTATAAATTTAAAACTTGGCAAAAATAAGTGTTAAAAAGGGCTTAAAATATACACCTAATATATACGACACTTACCGCACATCAAGTTTTTGGCGCCGTTGCCGGGGACACAAGGATTTTGAGAAAGTTTAAAATCGACGGCCTAATCAGTTTTTCAAAACCCTTTCAAAACGCGCGCATATTTTTCTGCATTTTAGTTTAATTTGCATTTACAGTAGCCTGAACACGGGGCCGTGCTCATTGAACACGCCCCCGTGCTGCATATTTTTAGTTAGATACCCAGATACAGAGTCTGAACACGGGGCCGTGCTCGCTGAACACGCCCCCGTGCTCAACGTGACCAGTAACTTTAATTAAAACGCCCAGATACAGAACCTGTACACGGGGCCGTGTTCACCAGACACGGGGCCGTGTCCAGCCTTCTGTTAAATCTTTGTTTCATTTTCTGGTCCCGAGACTCAGTTGTGGTTTGCTGAGTGATTCTTATGGATCAATACTCAGGAGGTTACAACTACACCTATGATGAGGATGATTATAGGGGTAATTATTGCACAAATTGTCGTAGTACACGTTCGATTCAAAATAATCACTCGTATCAACCATCCAATTCATACACTTACTATGAGGAACCCAGGTACGAACCATCAACTTCATACACATCCTATGAAGACCAAAGGTATGAACCTCCTCCCTCATACTCATATTTTGATGAACCAAGGTATGAGCCTTCTTACTCATGCTTTGAGGAACCAAGATATGAGCCACCACCTTCATATGCTTATTATGAGGAACCTTGGCGTGAACAACCCACCTCATATGAGTATTATGAAGAACAAAATTACGAACCTTATCCATCATATGCTTACAATGAAGGACAATGGTGTGAACCATCAACTTCATATGGGTATTATGATGAACAAAGGGTCGAACAACCGGATTCAAGCTTAGAAAATAATGATTCTTTTTCTATAACCGAAGTGACCGATAGGATATTAGAACACATTAGAGTTATCGATCGATGTATAAAAGAAGCTCGCGCAAGGGAAGAGGAGTCCCGCGCAAGAGAAGAATTAAAAAAAGAAGAGATAACTAAAAATGAAAAAATGGAAGAACAAATAAGTGAAAAACCGACACATGAGTTAAACAACGAAGTAGGTGAGTCCGACAACGTTAGAATTCAAGAAGAGTCTAATTTTGAAGAAATTAATCTCTTGTCACCTTCTTTCGAAAATCATTGTTTAGTACCCACTCATGCTAAGTTTTTAAAAGAGTTAAACACTAACACTAAAATTGACGAAACAGTAAGTGTTAAGTTAACCAATGATCAAACTTCGCTAATAAAAGAAGACCCATTTGAAATTAACATCACACCGGTTCCATGTTTCTTTCAAAATTCGTTTATTAGTAATGTCACAATCGATAAAGATCTTTGTGTTAACATAATGCCCAACTACATTTTCGAAAAATTAAGTATTAGTGATTTTTCTCCACTTCAAATACCCATTTTTCTATCCAATCGGAAAGTAATAAAATCAATCGGCATAGTTGAAGATGTCTTGGTTCAAGCGAATCAAATGGTAATCCCAACCGACTTCGTCCTCCTCGATGACGCTCCTCTTGTGTTGGGACGACCATTTGTAAAAACTTACGAAGCTTTGAAAAACCGGAAGTTCAATAATCTACCTCTTCAATTAGGGGCATTTAAAAGAAGTGTCGATCTTGAACGATCAATGAAATATCCATTCGGCAATAATGACCCCCTAATTGAAGATGAAGATGAACCACCCGATACAAGTGAAGAGATTGACCACTTTGTTGAAGAAGAGGTCGCCATAGAACAAACTTTTAAAGTTCTTGATCGAAACGAGCAACCAAATAAGGAGTCTCCTAAAGACCCACCACTTGAGCTCAAAGAACTTCCAAAAGGTTTGGAATATGCTTTTCTGGACAAAGATGGTAAGTTACCTGTAATTATTTCGTCTAAATTAGATAACCTAGAAAAAGAAAAACTAATTAGTCTTTTGAAAAAACACAAAAATGCAATAGCTTGGAAACTGGTTGACATAAAAGGAATTAGTCCTTCTATGTGCACACACAAGATCTTGATGAATGATGACTACAAATCGGTCATACAACCACAACGTCGAGTGAATCCAAATGTTCAAGAAGTGGTTAAAAACGAAGTCATCAAATTACTTGACGCCGGACTTATCTATCCTATTTCCGATAGTCCTTGGGTAAGTCCCGTCCAAGTAGTTCCAAAGAAAGGAGGTATGACGGTAATTACTAACGAAAAGAATGAATTAATACCAACAAGAACCGTCACAGGATGGAGAGTATGTATAGATTATAGACGATTAAATGAAGCAACAAGAAAGGATCATTTTCCTTTACCCTTCATTGATCAAATGCTAGAAAGATTATCCGGTCATAAATTTTACTGTTTCTTGGATGGTTTTTCAGGTTACTTTCAAATCCCGATAGCACCCGAAGACCAAGAAAAGACAACTTTCACATGTCCCTATGGAACTTTTGCTTATCGACGCATGCCGTTCGGTCTATGTAATGCCCCCGCAACATTCCAACGTTGCATGGTAGCCATTTTCCATGACATGATAGAAAAGACAATGGAAGTCTTCATGGACGACTTTTCTATCTTTGGGGATTCATACGACCAATGCCTCGATAACCTTGAACGAATGCTATCCCGATGTGAGGAAACTAACCTCGCCCTTAATTGGGAAAAATGCCATTTCATGGTAACGGAGGGAATAGTACTCGGTCACAAGATCTCAAGCGAAGGAATGGAGGTGGATCGAGCCAAAATAGATACCATTTCTAGATTACCTCCTCCATCCTCCGTAAGAGCTATTAGAAGTTTCCTAGGGCATGCCGGATTTTATAGGCGGTTTATCAAAGACTTTTCAAAAATCTCAAGGCCTCTAACAAAATTACTTGAAAAAGATGCTCCTTTCATCTTTGACAAGGATTGCAATCAAGCATTTCTAACTCTAAAGGAAATGCTAGTCAATGCACCTATCATGATAGCACCTGATTGTAAGTTTCCTTTCGAAATCATGTGCGATGCTAGTGACTTTGCAGTTGGAGCTGTCTTGGGACAGAGAAAAGAAAAGCATTTCCACCCAATATATTATGCTAGTAAAACACTTAACGATGCACAAGAAAATTACACAACAACTGAAAAAGAGTTACTAGCTGTGGTATTTGCTTTTGATAAATTTCGTTCTTATCTTGTTCTTTCTAAAACTATAGTCTATACAGACCATGCAGCCATTCGATATCTCTTTAAGAAGCAAGACGCAAAACCACGTTTGATTAGGTGGATTCTACTCCTACAAGAATTCGACATTGAAATCAAAGACAAAAGAGGAGCAGAAAATACCGCAGCAGATCATCTTTCGCGCTTAGAAGACCCAGCTTTGGAGGCAACCAGGGACGAGCAAATCAACGAAAAATTTCCAACTGAATCCCTGGAAATGGTGGAATTTAAGGAAGAACCATGGTACGCCGACTTTGCTAACTACCTAGCTAGCGGAATAGTCGCCAAAGGATGGCCACATCTTCAAAGAAAAAAAATTCTTTGCCAATGTGAAACACTATTTTTGGGAAGATCCATATCTTTTCAAAATGTGTGCCGGCCAACTCGTCAGACGATGCGTACATGGTAGTGAAGCACGAAGAATTCTCCGCCATTGTCACGAAGGTCCATACGGAGGACATCATGGTGCTGCCAGTACCGCACGAAAGGTATTTGATTCAGGATTTTATTGGCCAACCATTTACAAAGATGCCCAAAATCTTGTAAAGACATGTGATGCTTGCCAAAGGACAGGTAATATTTCTTCCAAAAACGAAATGCCACAAAATGGCATTCTTGTTTGTGAAATTTTTGATGTGTGGGGACTCGACTTTATGGGACCTTTCCCACCATCGAAAGGAAACAAATACATACTTGTGGCAGTAGATTACCTGTCTAAATGGGCCGAGGCCGAAGCACTTCCAACAAATGATGGAAGAGTAGTGGTAAGATTTCTGAAAAAATTATTCTCTCGTTTTGGCACACCTAAAGCTTTAATAAGTGATAGAGGTACCCATTTCTGTAATCATCAACTTGAAAAAATTTTAACAAGATATGGGGTCTATCACCGGGTTTCGACAGCCTATCACCCTCAAACAAACGGACAAGCCGAAGTGACCAATAGAGGGTTAAAACGAATACTCGAAAAAACCGTAGGGTTAAATAGAAAGGAATGGGCTGATAAATTAGATGATGCTTTATGGGCTTTTCGAACTGCTTATAAAACAACGATAGGTACAACCCCATATAAGCTAGTCTATGGAAAAAGTTGTCACTTGCCAGTAGAAATTGCACACAAAGCCTACTGGGCAATCAAAAATGTAAACTTAGATCTAGAATTTGCTGGTAAAAATCGATTTTGTCAAATAAATGAATTAGACGAGCTTAGGAATTATGCATACTCAAACTCTGAGATTTATAAGGAAAGAATGAAAATTGGCATGACAAACATATTAAACCTAATGAATTTCGAGTAGGAGATTTAGTTCTTTTGTTTAATTCACGACTTCGATTGTTTCCTGGTAAATTAAAGTCTAGGTGGTCAGGACCTTTTTCCGTCACCCATATTTTTCCACACGGTGCAGTAGAAATTAAACCTCGAAATGGGCCACCATTTAAAGTCAATGGCCAACGGCTGAAACTCTATCAAGGATTTATTGAGGATGAGGAAGAAGAGATCTTGCTTCAAACCGTGGAAGAATAAAAACATCATGCCTGATAAGTTACGAACAATTGAGGCGGCAAAATAAAGCGGTAAGTTTTCTAAACCATAGCTTATGGAAAAAGGGGCACTCACACGCGCACGAAAAAAAAAAAAAAAAAAAGAAGCTCGACACGAGGCCGTGTCCGCTGGACACGGGGCCGTGTTCGCGCTGCAGACGGGATTAAACCCCTTTTTCAAAACAGTTTCTTCATTCCACACGCCCCGTTTTCCCACAAAAGCTCTGGTTCCAGGCGATTTTTCGCGAGATTCCAACGTCTCTTACCAATCTGACAACGTCAAGGTATGATTCTGTCACTCGTAGTAGTTAGATTAGTTACTTGCATGTAGTTAATACACCACAAATTTGGGGAAAAATCTAGGGTTCTTGATGTTCATTCGGATCGAACCTAAAATTTTTGCCTAAATCTGTTTGCATTTAGTTAGATTAGTGTTAAGGGAAGTAAATACACTTGTATTGTTCATAGATTCACCCGATTTCTTATAAAAACCCCAAACCCTTGTTCTTGAACCGAAAAAGGTAAAAATTGATAAGGTAAACGGGTTATTTTGGGAAAAACGGCACTTAGGGTTTTAATTTCGGGGGAAACCGCACCTATTGGTTCAAAAATTTTCAAGTTTTCGAAACCGGGTCGAAAAATGGGATTTTTGAGTAACAGACCTCTGAACACGGGGCCGTGTCCGCTGGGCACGGGGTCGTGTCCAGCCCGCTGTTTGCAGTTTTGTCCGAAAATATTTCTGTTTCATGCTAACTTTTGGTGTATTCTTGCAGATGGCCAGGAAGTTTACTAGATTCAACGCCAATGAGCTAGATGCAAGAGCTCGATACGAGCTTCTTCAAACAAGGCCGGAAGAATACCCGAGGCAGGCGTGCACAGAACTACTAACCATGGTGAATCAGATTGACCGTTTCAACAACATTGTCACGGGACCACTCAGAGTCGCACTAACAACCCGACTCCGTTCCGTCCATGAATGCACCTTGGAATTCTACAGCACCTTTGCATTCACTTCAAGGTGCGACCCGTTCGATAATGACGGGGTGTCATTCAGGTGTGGCGGAACGAGGTATTCAATCTCCATGGCACAATTCGGGTCGATAATCGGGTTGTATGCGGAGGAGGATGCGGGAAACGAAGAAAATACAGGGGGGTTGAGAGAGATCGAAGACAACGAGCGCCAAGCCATGTGGGCTCAGATTGGGGAAGGGTTCTACAATCCGAGCAGCACTAAGAGTACCAAGCTGAGGGATCCGCTTTACAGATACATTCATAGGCTCCTCGGCTACTCTCTTAGCCAAAGGCATGACAGTGGTGGCGTCGTTGGGTTAAGAGATTTGCTTGTCCTCCATTGCATTCACAACCGCAGGCCGCTCGATGTTCCGTTCCTCATGCTCCGAAACATGCATCACAACCGCCTTGCTAGTGCACCAACTCCTATTTTCTTCGGGGGGTGGGTGTACCGTCTCTTCAGGCACTTCGCCCACATTCCGAGGGCATTTGAGAGGAGCCCATGGTCGGGTACGGTGGATATTCACATATGCCGCTCGATGAACCTGGTTTATGAGGCAGAAGATGGGACGGTAACCTTTCAAAGGATGCAAGGTCATGCATGGAACCCGCAAGAAGCACTTGTCCTCCCAGCTCCGCAACATCATCAGTACCAATACCAACCCCACGGTGATCCGGGCCAATCATCCTCCTCGGGAGGCAGTTTTCCTAATTTTCAAAGTTTGCATGATTTGTTGCAGGAAAACCTCATGTGTACTCGGAACACCTATAACATGGCGAGCAACACCTACCACCGGGTCGGAGCTATCGAGAGAAACCTATCCGAGATACAAGACGATGTCGGATACATACGAGACCACATTGCACGCCGTGGAGGGGATGACGATGATGATGATGATGATGATGATGCCATGGAGTAGGCGGGAGAAGCATAGGAGGAAGCGGTTGATTGATGACTCCCCAGGTTAACCCTTTGCAATCTTGAACAATTGATGGCATGCGTGCCAAGTGTTAGACAATTTACTTTTCCTAACTATTTTCTGCATTTTATTTTTCTTACTTTATGCGTGGAACAATTAACTTTGGTAATGTAGGATGTTGGTATTGCTTGGTGTGGTATTAAGTGTTGAACAGGTACAAACCAAGGCTTAGGGTGTTAAGCCTCAGCACCTATAGGGCTAGGATGGAAAAACCGGAGGAAGAAACCTGTTTTTCAGGCTTTCAGACTGTCCACACGGGGACGTGTCCAGCCAACACGCCCCCGTGCTCACCTCCTAGACCTGCTGTTCTGCAAAAGTTCAGTGGACACGTGGCCGTGTTCAGTGGACACGGGGCCGTGTCCACCTTCTGTAAGTTCTTGTTACTGGCACCTGAACACGGGGTCGTGCCGACTCAACACGGGGCCGTGTTCAGTGCCCAGTAACACAAATTTTTGCTTTTTAAACACTATTTTACACATCTAATCAACCTAAAAATTTATTTTTGGGACACATTGAGGACAATGTGTAATTTAAGTGTGGGGGGGGGGGGGATGCTAAAACCTTGAATTTTGCAAGTCCTAAATACAAGCCTTACACAAAACTCTATTGGAACCGCTAATCACCCCAAATTTTTTCAAAAATTTCATTTTTTTTACTTGTCTAGGTTTAACTCGGGAAATTCAAGTTCTCAAAAAGGTTATATTTTTACAAATTTACAACCGATAGCGTAGTGATAAAAAGAACCAACATAAGAAAATTATGAAAAGGCATGACAAACTTATTTAAAATTTGATTATATATACTTGATCACATAAAAAACCCATTCCCACAAAAGTGAGTTTTGAGCCTTTATTGAGCACACAATTTCATATCATTTGACTAAATGCTCATTTTTCGTTTCTTGTGTGAATAGCCGCTTGGTTCTTACGACTCTAGAACTTGCCATGACAATACATTCCCGGTCCTTATCAACTTAAACCCGAGTAAGTAAATGATAGAGGCATTAGGACTAACCCTTTTTCATTTCTACACCATTATTTTTCTTTTTTCTTTTACCACCTACCCAAAAATCCCCCTAGTTAGCCCCTTTGAGCCTAAACCTTTTCGTTTCATCACCCAAAAAAAAAAAAAAAACCCTTTCACCCACCAAAACCTTTTTCATTTTTAACCCTTTATTTTAGTAATAAGTTCGGTTCTTCGTGAAAAAAAAAAAAAAATCTTTAATAATGATGAAGCAAAAAGAAAACCGACACTTGTTAAACAAACAAAGAAATCAAAAATAACTTTGTTTGAATACAAGCTTCATCAAAAATAAAAAGTTGCAAAAATACGAAAACCGACACTTGTTACGCTTTTAGCCCTTTTTTCTACTAACCACTAACCCAACCACCTACCTTTAACCTTAGCCAACCCTCAACCCACAAAGTCCTCTTGATATCTACAAAGGTATAAAAGTTAAAAAGGAGGAGGATTGATTTCTTGGCAAGCCTATGGTAGGAATAAGTTCCGTGCCGCTCTCGAGTGATTCACTAAAAATACACTTTCGGCCGAGTGTGAGTGTTTTCCCCGCGAGGTATGTGAACCTGTATATAAATAGAATTTAAAAAAAAAGGCATGTTATGCCCAAATAAGTAATTTCTTTTATGAACAGTTCTAAATAAATCATTACGAATAGGAATGTAAATAAATAAAAAAAAACCCAAAAAGATCTTGGAAATCCCGACACTCTATGACAAGCCCAAAACCTTCTCTTCTACCTATTCCATTTGGGAGTGTAAGCCACATATTAAAGAGTTTTGCTTGAGGACAAGCAAAAGTTCAAGTGTGGGGGTATTTGATGTGTGTAAAATGCAACATATAAATTACATCAAATGAGGCATAAAACTAACCCTTTTTTAGTACTAATATTGGAAAAAGAGTGTTTTTGTCTTCCTTTTGTATTTTCAGGATTAAATGAGCTCAAAAACGCAAAAGAAGCAAAAAGACAGCTAAATCCAACATAAATACAAGAAAAGGAACATTAGTGGACTGCCCGAACCCTCAACGGCACCTTCCAAAGCAAAATAGAGAAAACAGAAGGCTGAACACGCCCCGTGCTCAGCCAGCACGGGGCCGTGCCCAAGAAGCAGCAGAAAAGACAAACTTATAGAAGCTTCTATTGCCCATCACGGGGCCGTGCTCAGCGGACACGGGGCCGTGTCGAAAGTACAGCAGGCGCATTGTAATTGCGAATTACAATTAATGAGGAGAGAGAGTGTCAGACGGGCACGGGGCCGTGTCCAGCGGACACGGGGGCTTGCCCAGCCCTCTGATCAGCCTATAAATAGGAGTGCTTGGATTCATTTCATCTCATCCCTTGGCACACCACCTCTCTCACACTTCATCCACCACCCACCACCATCACAACACCATCATCCACCACCATCATCCATTGTCCATCATAGAGTGTGTGAGTCGTCTCGGGATCCAAGATTGATCGTAAGAGTTCTTGACAATCAAGGCCATGTTTGCCTAAGTCTCTTACATCACTTGGTGAAGACAAAGTGTCTAGTATAATACTTTTTATTTCTAATCTTTTGCACTTTTTATTTGGTTTTGTATTAATGACTTTAATAACTAGTTACTTATGTTGAAGGTGATCTTTCCTTATCGTTTGTCCGTGGTGTCTTGGCATTATTTTACTGTCTATATAAAATAAAATATTTTCACCATTCATATCTCCACGGTCTATATGGAGGTATGTTGGCTACCTGGTAGGGGGTTAAGGGAACGGTTTGGTTAAGGTCTTGCCATTGTTCAGCGTTTAGAGGTCCTGCAATGGACCTGGGTCAAATTTAGTAAGATCTCCTTCAATACTTCACGGTATTGGATGGCGGGGGTCCAAACTCTTTGATCCCCTCATAAGTTAACTACTATTAATACTATAACCCGGCTATTTAGGACTGTATCCCTGCTGACTCAGACTACTTAGTCGAGGGTAACGTCACCGCCAAAAGCGGGGCCTACCACAATACTGCATTAATAACTTAATTCATTATCTTCCAATAATCCACCCCTTTAGGATTGTATCCCTGCTGACTCAAACTACTGGGGTGAGGGTAACGTCACCTTCAAAAGAGGGGCCTACTACAATAACTAAGATAATCTCTTAATTATGTGCAAAAGTGCGGAAATAATCAAAGGTTATACTAGATACGAGTCGGAACCAAGTGATTCATCTTGTCTATCTGTTTTTATTTTTATTTTTATTTTCAGCATTTTAGTTAGTTTTATTTTTCTTAGTTTAAAACATTTTTCTAAATTTTTGTTTTGGTTAGACGTTGAGGATAAACCGGTATTAAAAGCTCTTGTGTCCTTGGACGACCTCGGTATCTTACCAACGCTATACTACGCTCAACGATGGGTGCACTTGCCCATATGTGTGTTTAGTGTTAGTAAAATATCGTGTTTTATAAATTTAAAACTTGGCAAAAATAAGTGTTAAAAAGGGCTTAAAATATACACCTAATATATACGACACTTACCGCACATCAAGTGCAGGTTCGAAGTGCGTGATGTGGCAGTCCGCGCGCGGGTATACGTGGCACGAAGGCGCGCGGTTGCGCATGGTGCATGGGTCCTGAGGTGTCGTGCGCGGCACACCGAAGTGAGCCGAAACGGCGCGACTGTGTGGCGTGCACGTAGAGGCTCACAGGTGACGTGTCGCACGCGTGCATGGACCTGAGTCAGTGTGGCGCACGCGCGCATGAGTGCGCAGGCCTGGGCGCGCACCAGTGTGTCTTGCGCGCGCGCAGAAGCTTCCAGCATTGAATGACAGAGAAGTTTCAGTTCTGCTTTCGAAACTGACGAGTCAAACGGTTATAACAGTGAATTAAATAACGTATTAAATTGCATTGAAGAAGTTTAATGCAATTTAAACCTCTCTTTAATTCCTTTTGACTGTTTCGACTTAGGAGCTGTATAAATACAGCTCCATACCCTGCTGCAGAAGACACCAACAAAACAACAGCATTTCAACTTTTCTCTCTACAGCATTCTGATTCTTTTCTTGCAGCTTTCAAGGTAACCTTCGGGTTGTAGGCGAACTCCGGCAGTACTACTGCTCCGGCTGTTGTACCCTGGGAAACAAAACGAGTACTTCTGGGAGACTCGGAATTTGTTTTAAGTGGAGCGTGTGTACACGTGACTCAGCCAATCCTCTTCTTCTACATTTCTTGTATTTTGATTATTTCAGTTGTAATTGTAATAGTTTTTTCTAGTTTCAGCTTTCTTTAGTTCCTTGTATTGTAATCAGTAAATAAAATTTGTTTTATTTTATTCAAATTACGTGAACGGTTCCTACACCAACCATGCATCTCCAAGCATCATACTGACATACATGAATGTGGATGGTGGTAGAGGCGGTATAGCAATGCAATGATAGATTATAAGAGCGTGGTCATTTCAACTTTGGTTGGGTGGTAGAGACTGTTACATCTTGGAGAAAATAACACTTTCGTCCAATAGTTTGCTGATTTTAACACTTTCAGTCCCTATGGTTTGCTGATTTTAACACTTTCATTCCAATAGTTTATGAATTACATTTATCATCCATTAGTTTGCTGATTTTAACAGTTTCAGTCCATTAGTTTCCTGATTTTAACAGTTTCAGTCCACACTAGTGTTAGTGATGTGGACTGAAACTGTTAAAATTAGGAAACTAATGGACTGAAACTGTTAAAATCAGCAAACTAATGGATGATAAATGCAATGTTTAAACTATTGGACTGAAAGTGTTAAAATTAGCAAACCACAGGGACGAAAATTGAAGTTTACTCTAATTTTTTTTATATTTTTATAATTACATTTTCTCTCTTCTCTACTCACAATCATTTTCAGAAATATTAAAAAGAGTAAATTGCCAAAATCGTTCCTGAGGTTTGGGCATTTTGTCATTTTCTTCCAAAACAATTTTTTTTACCATATTGCCCTTCATTTTTGGGTTATTTTGTCATTTTCATCCAAACGTCTTACTTTTTGTTTGTTGCCAAAATCGTTCATGAGATTTGGGTTTTTTTCGCCATTTTCATCCAAATGTGTGACAAAAAATAATGTAAATTAGACGTTTGTATGAAAATGACAAAGATCTCAAAAGTGAAGGGTAATATGGTACAAAAAAAATTGTTTTAAATGAAAATGATAAACTGTCCAAACTTCAAGGGCGATTTTTACCATTTACTTTATTAAAAATTTATAGAAGATAAATATTGTTTTCTCTAAATTTACGAACAAACAATAACATTTTCTCTTTCCTCAACTCAGAATCACTTTGTATAAATACAGAGAACTTTATCACTTTAATATAAAGAATCTAATATGAATGATTCTTGTAGATGTATCTATATATTAAATAGTTTAATTCTGGGATAGAGGCATAGAGCATTACCCTATATATTAAATTTTGAAGTCAATGAACAGTAATTACCCTGTATATTAAATTTTGAAATCAATGAACAGTAAAATGAAGAAATAGTATCGGGTATCGGTACCGGTACCGTTTTTACCAAATAGGGTGTATTTTCGGTACCGGTTCGGCATCGGTATTCACCGATTTTTACCCTCAAATACCGGTGCTGTGCCAGTACCGACCGGTACCGAACCGTGCCGTACCAGGTGTTTTCGGTACCGGTACATACTTTTGGGGATTTCGGTACCGGTTGGTACCGAGCTCATCAAATCCTGTAGCAACGTAGCAATGCAAGTAATTGCACAGTTTAGATTATTTTAATGCACACAGTAAGTAAACTGTATTTCGTTTGAATGAGGTTTTATATACACAACTTATTTTGCTTTATTTTTTGTCTTTTTTCTGTAATAAATGAATTGTAGCATGTAAAATTAACTTGGATATTTAGATTATTGATGAGAAAATCGTATCAAATCCTGTAATCAAACCGGTATCATATCGGTACCAAATTTACTATACCAAATCATTTTCGGTACCAATTTGGTACCCACCTTTCGGCGTTTTCAGAATTGTTACTTTCGGTTCGACACCGGTCTAGCACCATATCTGTATTTATTGATTTTTACATTCAAATACCATACTGTATTGTACCGAGCATTTTCGGTGCCAGTACCTAATTTCGATGATTTTCCGGATTGGTACTTTCGGTGCCGTTACAAGTACCGAGCTCATCCATATTTTAACGTGCTAGCACCGTAATAACTAAATTGAAAACTACCGAATTTCCAACGTGTAGGACGTGTGGGTCCTATTATTATATATTTGGTTATTTAAAATCGTTTTTTTTTAGATGGAGTGACCATCCTTACAACGTCATTTTTATTTATGTTTTGATATTCGGTATCTGCTGCTGATACGTGTTTTGCAGACATTGGGTCCCCGCCGCAACGAGCGGGCGAAAAATCAACTAGTTCTGGTTAAAATCTCAATCTTGATTTCTAAAAAATCATATTATTTAAATATTGTTTAGCATTTCTATATTTTCTTATTTCTCTCACTTTCATTGTTGATGTACAAACCGAAATATTTGAGGTACAATCTTTATATTAACGTATTTACTAACAAGTAAAATATCAGAAGATTTTAATATACAATGCAAATGTTGCTGGTGACATTGGCACATTGTTTAACATTCTCGACTAGCATTGTGGGATTAACTTAACTTGTTGCCAAGAGTGGTTATTCCTTGAGTTGGTGTCTATTTCAAGGTTTTGTGTATGAGGCATTGTTTGTTTTATTCTTATGGTTTGTGCATTTAGCTCACTTCATGGTGCATTGAGCAGCTAGTAGCACCATTTTAGTCTCTGAGTTTTTGTCTAAATTGTCATTTAGCTCACTTCATTGTATGGAGTTTGTAAGAATCTAGAGAGTGAGGGTTGCCATTTTAGTCTCTGAGTTTTTGTCTAAATTGTCATTTTAGTCAAAATAATTTTTTTTCTCCTCTGGGTCCCTGACTTTTCATTTTTATTGCCATTTTGATCACATTGTTTAACTTAGTCTAAAAACCAGGTTATAATCAGGGGGATTTTTGGTATTAAATTATTATGAGGTTTATAAATTATGTTGTAAACTACCCATGGTTATCACTACACAACAGTTGTGCCAAAAATACCTCTCGTTATAACTAGATTTTTAGACTGAGTTAGACAATGTGATCAAAATGACAAGAAAATGGAAAAGTCAGGGACTCAGAGGAAAAAAAAAACTATTTGGACTAAACCACATGTACTAAAATGGCAATTTACTCATATTATAATATTGGGGTTATAATTATTTGTGTAACAACACAAATTAATATATTTTGTCAAAAGAAAATAAATAAATGATAGAAAAGTATCACCACACAAACTTAATAATCTATAATGGTGTTGGTGGATACATAAATTTTAGACTAAACCATATTTCACTAATCTAAATGTAATTAAGTTTACACAAGCACGTGTATCGGTTTTTTTTTTTTTTTTTTGTATTATAACATAACTTCAATTCTTCTTGTCTTATTTTTTGAAAGACATATACATTAAAAGTTAAAACATGTTAATAACACCTAAACCAACGACCATATGCATGCTTTCATTATTCAAAGTATTAATTACAGATTTAGGGCAAAGAGTGATTAATTGAATCGGGATATACTATAAAGAATAGCCGTTAACCTACCTGCATTACCCTTGCGACACCACTAATTTCGCCTCTGGTTTCTCCCCAATCGACAACGCCATTGAGCAGAATGAGCATGTCCGACATTACAGTTAACGAGAATGACTACGTCGACTTGAATTAAATAGGATTGCATATTATTTGGAGTTGGAATAGGACCTCTTTTATTTTAAAATCGGTTCTTCACTTGGGTATTACAATAAATACAACTTTTGTTTTGTTTATTTGGGCATAATACACTACCACACATATGCTATATAAAGATTTTTTTTTTAAATTGAGGCCTCTTTTTCTTGAAGGTCTTAGGCCATTGCGTAGATTTGAAAGCCTCTAGGTCCGGCCGTGCTAACCTTAGTTCTCTCTTGATAACATCTAAACCCATTAACTTTTTTTTGAACGGCAAATTTGGATCACTGACGGACCACTGAGTATCATCGTGCCATCAACGGAACTATCCGATCATATCCATCTCCACTAGGCATAATGTCTATACACCAATTCAGGGGGAAACCCAATAAATTTGGAAAAAACTCTCTTATGAGAATCGAACACAGGACCTATTGGTCCCAAAGTCTTATCCCACCTCCAAGATGCTATTAGGCTCTAACTCATAATCTTAGTTCTTATATATAATCATGGAATAAAAAAAGTTTCTTACAGGATCAACACCTTACTTGCCTTAACTAAAAGATAAACTTAAGGTTTATATATGTTATAGTCTAAGGCCATGCGTAGTCATAACGCCCCTTCGGGGGCGTTATGCGACACGTGGCGCGCCACGTGTGCGGGTGGGCGTTATGGGGCGTTATGCATTTAAGCCCGTAGTCATAAAGCCCCTACTCATCATTACCTAAATATTAATTTTCAATTTTATTAATTAATTATAAAAAACAATGCTTAAAATTGATTGGTGGAAAGTTTGAAAGATTCCAACATAACCGCGCTATGCATATCGCGCTCCTCAAAATTTTTTTCTCATAACGCCCCCCGTAATGGTGTTCGGGGCGTTATGGGGGCGTTATGAGGCCACATGGCGCCCCACTACACAGGAGTTCGTATATAGGTGGTACATGACTATATAGTACTTTCTATGGTGGGAACCCATTGAAGGCTAATTATTTTCAATATAAGAGATGGTTAGATGTAACTAAATTTTCTTACAATGTTGAAGGATGGTGAGCCATGTGAGTCTTCTAGGCTTCTAGCGTTTGATCGGAAACAAGAATAGATATGTTAGGCTCTTCATGGGGGCCAACCCCATGATCAAATCCGTTGCAAAAGTAAGCATAACATGTGATAAGGAATAAAATTTCAAAGTACTTTGATGTGTATGTGTAGACTGCTAGATTGTGATGTGTGTTAATGTATGATGAATTCCATCCGGCTCACGCGCGTATCAGGGGTACGGTCTCACGGCGGTCGAAAAGTCGACCTTGGACATAGCCCCGAACGGAGTAGGTTTACACATGAGATTCTGAGATTCTTTCTCGTTAAAAATAAAAAGAATCTAAGTAATATTGAGTGAAAACTCTCGTTTAAAAAAAATCTAAGTAATATTTTTTTTTGAACGGCCAACAAACTCAATCCCGAGCACTCTCGGGGCACCCACTGGACAAACGGAGTACTCCGAGAGTAACCCGAGTCCACCACCAATTCCGGAGAAAACCCGGTAACCCACCCGCCCGTAGGCACGACGGTGAAGTTACCGGTAAAACCCGTTTGGCTCAAGGATCCAACCCATGTTTCCCTGGGTCTCCTATCATTGCCCACCAGTGCCCCACTCTGCACCAAGTGGGAGTCGAACCTGCATCTCTCAAGAGAAATGCAAATCCTCCACCACTTGATCTAGAGATCATTTGACAAATCTAAGTAACATTAAGTGAAAAGATCACAAACTAAAAAAGGCAAGTAGAAAAAGTGAGTTTTATTGATAGATTCCTAAAAACATCACAAAATAAAAGGCACATAGGAAAAGGAAAGTGTAATGTAAAAAGTAAATACCCACTTAAAAGTTAATGATTTATCTACCGATTATAGACAGATTTGGGTTCTTGAATGAAGATTTAAGTTTAATCTTTACTTGTGTCACTTTGGTGAATTAGACAATGATAAAAAGGCTCTATCTTGAGTCCACCCAGATTTTTGTTCCACCGTGTATTACGCCAGAGAGTTCTGCTCTTTGGTGACACAACTGTCAAGTGGTAGCCGGTGGTATGGTTTTCAGGGAAACGCCCAAGCCAAACTCTAAAGTCAGCGTGAGCCTGGTTAAGACAACATAGTTTGGTTGTAGTAGCGCAACGGGGCTCTCCAATTTGGAGAGTGTAGTAGCCTAATACAAGAAAGTCGTCGTTCCAAAAAAACTTAAAGTTAATGAATTAGGGAGTGTGTATGATTATGTACCAATAATTCTAACCTAGATAAAGTTAATTATAGAAGGTTATCCCAAACCTATTTTTCTATCTTTTAATTTTAGTTTCAAGTATGTAGAGTATATGCTACGGAGTGTGTACTAGGGGTGTTCATGGTCTGATGACTTGCGTATTTTAACTCCCAAATGTTCAAGATTATGTTTGTAGATAACGAATTACACGTGCAATAAAGAAGCATAAACTAACATAATGATTGTGATGTTAAAAATTAAAATGAAGCTTTAATGGAAGTTACAATCAAGTGATGGAATGATATAGCAAGTAATTGTCCAGTCATGTAAACTTAAAACAAATATGTTTTGTATGGATGCATCATCTAATTATTCAGTGATGCATAGTTATTTTTATGCAATTAATTGAAATTATTATTGCTCTGTATTTAAATTTCTTTTTTTGCTATTTTGTTGCATCCTGTATTTTATAATGCTAAATAACCTCTAGAATTATCAATACATACAATCACAAGATTGATTGATGACGTAAGGGAATAGAGAAATCACATGGTTGGCAAAAAGTGGCGGCCAAGTTTAATTTTTTTTTTGCATAAAATAGTTATTTATAAGTCCCGTCAAATTACGATTTTATCCCTGTTTAAAATTACGATATTGCTCCAGCTCCAAATTAAATTTATACTTTGCCTCCCGGCTTAAATCTACGATTTTGCCCTCTGTTAAAAAATACGCTTTTGCTCACCCTCGGTAAAAAAAATTACGATTTTACCCTCAGCGAAAATAACGTTTTCGCCCCAGTTCAAAAAAAAAATTTGTTTTCCCCCGTTCAAAATTACGATTTTACACCAGTTTATTATTTTATACCTACTTTAAAATTACGGCTTTGTCCACTGTTTAAAATTACGTATTTGCCCTCAGTTCAAAATAAATTTATGCTTTTGCCCACATCTAAAACTTATGAACTTCCACTCGGTGCAAAATTAAGATATCACCCTCAATTCAAAATTACGTTTTTGCCCCCATTGCAAAATAAAAAAAATGGTTTTCCCTAAGCTAAAAATTAGGATTTTACCCTCGGGAAAAAAAATTGATTTTTTCCCCAAGTAAAAATAAAAATATGGCTTTGCCCCATCTAAAAATCGTGTTAAAAAACTGCCTAACACTCTTTTTACTATTTCTTTCTAGCAAAACTATAGTACTGATTTTTTTAATTGGTTGAGAATTATTCGGCCATCGCCCCACAACGCGGGCGGTGCATCACATAGTGAGAATACATATTCAATAAAATAAGTTTATATATTTTGAAAGAAAGTGTTACAAATAAAAAAATACCCACGTTTTGAATTATCTTTTTCAAAAATAATGTTAATTAAATGCTAATGTAAATTTGACGATAGGAGCTCCTATGTCAACTTATATAAGTAGTAAAAACTAAAATCAACTTGCATAACAAATAAAAAATCAAGATCCAAGAAATACTAATAATTAACGAAAGTCAACTATCTAAATTATCTAAAAAAAGGTCAAAATTTTATATACATTTCATCCTCTCGAAAATTAACTTTTTAGATAATAAGTAAATAACACATCTAACGTATCATGATTTTTCTAGTTAAGTTATATTTTCTGAAATATAAATATTGATACGTTCATGTAACAACTAACATCTCAAACCAATCAATTTGTTAACTTTGCCTATATGTATTGACTTTTTTCTCTCTGGAAAAATGGTTTCTGAGTTTATGTTATTTTTGACATTTCAGTCTAAAAATGATTTTTTTGTATCTGGATTTCTAAGATTTCATTTTTATTGTCATTTCCATCTAATTGACAAATTGGGTTAGAAATTTTTGCCTTTTTTTGTCATTTTCCTCATTTAAATGGAGGATATAATTGTCATTTTATGCTTGAATTCCATCATTTAAAATTTAAATGAGGAAAACGGCAAAAATTGCAGAAATTTCTAACTCAGATTGTCAATTGGATGGAAAAGACAACAAAAACGAAAACTCAGGAACTCAGATTCAAAATGTTTCATTTTTGTACTGAAGTGACAGAAGTGACTTAAACTCAGAGACCATTTTAGCATTTTCCTTTTTGTTCTGTCAAATAGTTATTTCTCGTAAGTTATCCATCCTGGAATTATTTGGTGTCGTTTAAGATCACGCGTTTTTTATAAACCAATATATCTTCTTTATATGAAACGATTTGAGATTTGTGTTAAATACACGACACATTTCGACCTGACTTATTTGAAACTCATACAAAATGGACTCATGTTTTGTGGAAATTATCCACGAAGGGCACTTAAGACTCATACAAAATGTGATTTCGCTAATTTCGTAATATATTTTTCACGAATGTACTTTTATTCGTGAAAGTGTAATTCTGCCTTGAAGGAATCTTTCATGAAAATATGATACTACAAAGAAAAAAAAAGTATCAGGACAATTTCAAAAACTATTAAGGTTCACGAAAAAGAGAAAAAGTGAGAAGAATTTTGTGAAAAAAAGTATTCGAATAAAAGTAAACAAAAGATTTAGGTACATCAAAAGAATTTCGTGAAAAGGGGAAAAGATACACAAAAGAATTTCACTAAAAAGAGAAAATGTATTTAAAAGACTTTCGTGTAATGACTGAGTAGTTTGTATAATTTATACGGGCGTTTACAGTTAAGTTTATCACTCTTGAATTTTGATAAATGCTCTAGACCAAACTCTTAACTACGAAGTGTCATATCATAAACCGAACTTTTAAATATGATTTTTCAAACGTGAAACATGAAGTGTATAATACAAATCTCAACTAGCCAAACCAATCGATTTGTAACGGGTTAAACTAATGATGCTGTTTTTTCATAATTTTGTGAGTAATATTCTTAATATAATTTAATACCTAACTAGCACAAGTGAATCTTATATCTATTTTACAATCATAGCATTTATCTAGTTAAAAAACAATTAATTATATATTTTTTGATGACCTTGTAGTTAAAAAAAAAAACTATATTCTGCCTTATATATAGTATTGTATATTCAATCAATTTAATATATACATAAGCAAATTTATTTTTATTTAAATCAAGAAAACATATAATAATAAGAGGAGAGTTGGAGGAAGGGTGCTTTCAAAGGGATTATTATTGTCAAACTTTTTAGAATTGCTTTTATTTATTTGCAATGTAAAGGAAGTGGGCCCACTCCCACTATATTTTAAAGGGAAAATTTGAAAATAAATTATATAAAATAAATAAAATATTAAACTGAAAGCAACCCCACATGTGTCCTTTTCCATATTTAGTTGACCCTACGTTTATATCTCGAAAAAAATATACCTAATTATTCTTTTATGTGATTACTGATTACTTAGATTTAAAAAAATTATCTTTTTAACCACAAACTAACTTATTACTAAATATTACTATATTTATGTGATTAATTAAATTTAAAAGAATTAACCTTTTAGTGATAAACTAACTTATTACCAAATATTTTTATATTTGTACTTTAAGAATTTAAATCATTCCCCTCTTGAAATCTTATCGTCATGTTATATCTTTTAAAGACGTATCCAAACTCAGAATTCTTATAACATTGTTGATTTATGTAAGGCTATAGGGTGTGGTCATGACCCTCATGACCACCATGACCCTCCACATTGGCACCACATCATCCATCTTTAATCCATTATTCAAAACCACTACCCTAAGGGTGTGGTCATGACCCAAACCACTATCCACTTTATTTTTGTTAATTTGTTTTTGTCTTAATATTATCAAATGGGAGGGTCGTGGTAATCGTGGTTTAATCCATGGGAAGCACCATCAATCAATGAGGGGGATGGTATACCATTTAATTAATTATCTTATGTGGAAATAATGTTCCAATCCATGACCCCCACACCCCATAGCCGGGTAGTACAAAAAAATTTAATTACATAACTATTAGGATATGTTACTAAATATTTCTATATTTAAGTCTTAAGGATTTAAATCTTTCACCTCTTGAAATCTTACCACACGTCATGGCTTTTTAAAAACATATCTAGTGTCAATATTCTTCTCGTAACATTGTTGAATTGTTGATTTATGTAAATGGATGTTACAAAAAAAAAAAAAAAAAAATTAATTAATTGCATAATTATTTGGATATGTTAAGTATATTGTTTAATCACTATCTTTGATATTTTAAATCAGCTCTATCATATTGAGATCAGTAGAATGCCATTATATAAGTCATGTTTTGACAAGAACCTAATAAACATGATACCCGTGTTTAATATTTAAAAAATGTAAGAAAAGGATAATATATACTTTATCTAAATCATGATACGTGTGTAACAAGCTAAAAAATGTAAGAAGAGTATTTGTGAGTCAAATCATGTAAGAACGATTTTTAGATTAAATTGTGAGTCAAATTTATTGTAAATAGGTTTTTTTTTTTTTTTTTTTAATCGTTGTAAACCATGATTAAGCCTTTAAAATTAAATCTAAACCAAAACATATATAAAATTAAATTTATTCAACTCGTACAATACAAAAAATATTTTTTAAATATAACTTTTTTATTATTTAGTATATAAAATTACATTTCTTCCACCCGTGAATACACAGGTTTTTTTTTTAATTATAACTTTTTTATTGTTTGGTACATAAAATTACTTTTATTCAACCCGCACAATACACGAGTTTCTTAAAGATATACTTTTTTTAGAGTTAATTACATAGTTAGTCCCTATGGTTTGCACAAATTAACATACTTAGGTACTAATAGTTTAAAATCACCTTCTAGGGTATTAACTTTTCATTTTATAACGTTTGGAGGTATTAACGTTAATTGTTTGTTAAACTATTAGTACCTAAGTATGTTATTTCGTGCAAACCACAGAGACTAACTATGTTAATATCCTAGAAGTTAATACCTCCAAACATTACAAAATGAAAAGTTAATACCTAGAAGGTGATTTTAAACTATTAGTATCTAAGTATGTTATTTTATGAAACCACAGGGACTAACTATGTAATTAAATCTTTTTTTATTATTTAATATATAAAATTATATTTACTCAACACATGTAATAAATGAGGTTTTTAAAAATATATTGTTTTTTTATTTAGTATATAAAATTACATTTATTAAACCCGTGTAATACATGGGTTCTAGCTTAATTAAATCTAAACCAAAACAAATTGTTACTTAATCGTTTGGCTTCATTTGTATTTGTTCATTTGTATTCAAGGGCGGATCTTAGTAGAGTCGTGGCAAGGCTACGGCCCGGGCAAGTTTTTCGGCCGTAGTGCTAATTTTAGTGCCTGTGTCTTTCGGCCCTGGCAGGTTCAACGGGCAAGATCCGCCACTGTTTGTATTTGTGTACGAACTAGGATCATTTGGCCTTCTTGATGAAAAATAAACTATACAATAAAAAAGAAATGATAGTATTCCAATAAATAAAAGTTAAAAGATCGGCTTTTTTATCAGTGGTGAAGCTTGAGATTTTTGACCGGGGGGTCGAAAATGTATATACCAAAAATTTCTATAAAACCGGGGGGTCAAAAACGTATATAGCCAAAATTTCTATACGAAAACTACATACTCTCTACTACTGAGCGAAAAGTTCGGAAGGTCGGTCGCCCCCTCCCGTCCCCACAAAGCTACGCCCTTGCTTTGTATTGTATTCTTAAGCAAAACTCAATGATGTGTGTAATCCAACTTAAATTTATTAAACACCCAAGTAAAATGTCAAAAGTTAAACGATGGGTTTTTCTTACAGGTTTCAAGTTTAAAACGTAAACCAAACTGGTTAGTATGATTTGAAAATTTCTAAACCGACCAACCGATTATTTAAAATAAACATTGGCAGCAAAACCAAACTAATGGCCGGTTTAACCAATTTCACGTGTCAAAGAGAACCATGAACAAGATCAATTTTACTTAACCTAATATTTTTCTCTCCTATTAATCTTACCCTGAGTCCCATATTATAGGACCAGTGTTAAGTAATTCAAGACTACAATGGACTTTAGATAACTTTAAAATCACACACACACTTCATCATTTTTAAAAGGGTTATACCATAAAATCCATAAATGAAGAATTCGAGTATAGTATATACGTACAACTATACATACCCCCCCCCCCCCCCCCCCAAAACACACACATACGATTATATACGTGTGTATTATAAGTGCTTCAAAATTAGTTACAATGGTACGTGTAAACCAACTACAACGTTTCCTTTAACATTACAACGGTGCATCAAAAATAATTAAAACGGTGTGCGTAACATTACAATGATATGTCTAAATTGCCCATGCCTGATGCACGAATAGATTGAGATGATTACAAATGTGCAACCACTACAAAAGTGTGTCTGAAAACCACTTGTCATTTAATGAATGTATATATCCTTACCACATGAATCACCATATGTATATACTCACATACTCTTTATTTTTATTTATAGATGGGTCCAAGTAGTTTTATAATGGTGCATTAAATTTTATGTATGTCGATGCATCTATACGTTTATCCATACTGATGCATCTATTCAATTTATTACATGTATGGATTTATTACAAAATTTTCAAACCATTGCATCTAGTTTAGTTGTATCCATGTTGAAATAATTTGGTAAGTGGTCAAACTAAAGTCAAGTTTGCATCAACCCAAGCACATAATATTTGTTTTGAAATTATAACATGTATGTTCCGTCTCATGTACAATCTATGGATACGATGTGCCGCGAATTGTTTTTGTGACGATTTAACAAGTTAATATAATTGTTTCAGAATATGAAAATGTGAACCCCGTCCTGATATATGTACATGGAACTAATGGTGAAGTGAAACGATCAATAACAGACACTCACTTAAAGAGTTGAAGGTGACCCGTTATCAACTTTCTTTGTTTGTTTAAACAAGTGCAAAGTCAAAAAATCCATTGATTATGATAAAGCATCAAATTGTTAAGACTATGGGGTGTGGGGCGGGGTTGGGGTGTGGGTTGGAGAGAAACGCCCAAGTCACCACCCCGGGTGGGCTTGGGTTTGGGCGTGCCCCCTTGGGCGGGAGTTTAAGGCCGGGCGTGGGGCGGGGCTACCAGATGACATGGCGGAACCTCATTGGCCAAGAGCACTAGCCATTTGAAATTGGTTTTTTTTCCACGCCACCCAACCCACGCCCCACCATACCCCTTTGAAATTGGCTTTTGGTCATGGGTGTCCCATAGTCCACGTGTCACACCATGCCCCCGACCCACGCCCCACCATACCCCACGTTCTAATTATAAAGTCATACGTGATTAAACGTCTATCTTGAAAAACGAAAACACACACAAAAAAAGTTACAATAGCATGCAATTGAATATGTCTTCTTGGAAAATGTAAACACGCACACAAAAGTTAGAGCGGTGGAAGATTCCAATGAAGAATATGACTGGCGATCCGGGTTAATGATTGTTTAAGTTGTTAGGCTAGAGGGTATGGTGATGGTCCTGAGGATGATCCGCCACGTAGGTGCCACGTCATAGTCCTTCCAAAACTAGAGGGTATGGGAGGATGGTCCTAGATGATCCTACCCCATCCCGCTATGTACAAGTAACCATGCCTAATGTACAAACACAAACAAAGGGGGCCCACCATATTTGGTTCGCCGCAAACGGCGACATCTCGACGATGAGGACGGAGGGGGGCGGCGTGGAGGGGGTTTCGTCGCCGGATGGAGGACGATGCTGGACGGTCCCCATACCGTCCAGCCTTAGATCTTTGGATTGTGGCTTTTCTTTTGGCTGTCTTGTTTTTTGAGCTGTGTTGTTTCGAGTAGGCCTCTTGTTAGTCCTAGTCTTAGTATGCCAAGTCTAGTAGTGTGTGTCTATGTTGAGCCACACCCTGTTTTTTATTAGTGATTTATAAAATTTTACCGGGGTAACCCTTTACCCAAAAAAAGTTACGGTAAGAGCATCTCCAGTGTTTCAGCCAATCCAGCACTACAAACCGTCACCTTAGCATGCCATATCAGATTTCAAACCAACCTCTAAAAATCTTTAATTTTCCTCCAACAACAAACCACTACAAACATTCACCTTACACATATAAAAAATATGAAAATAACATTGTGTGTGTGATAACACCCCCCCCCCCCCCCCCATTTCGGGCAGCTTGGCCGCCAAGGACTCACCATACACAAACTAGGGACCTCCAATGGTTTGCACGGTTTGTGATGGTGGTTTGAGTTATGTGATGTGGCAACCATTGAAGATGCTCTAACAAGCAATATGTATCTAACTAGTAGATGCCCCGCCCGCGTTGCGGGGCGATGGCCGAATAATTCTCAACCAATTAAAAAAAGATTACTATAATTTTGTTAAGAAAAAAAAAACGATGATAAGACCGTAATTTTGGGCTCAGGGCAAAACTGTAATTTTTCAGGACTAATGAGCTAGTGTTAGGCAACTCCTTGACACGAAAAAAAAAATAAATTGAGTAAACGAATTAAAAAAGAACTTTATATTTTTGGTAAAAAAAACTAAAACGATAGGAAAAACGTAATTTTTAACTGAGGGCCAAATCATAAATTTAATTCGGTGATAAATTGTAAAATAAATGGACCAACGGGGGAGTGCCAGGAAGTTGCCAGCACAACTGTAATTTTACACTGGGAGCAAACTTGTAATGTCACCAGGAAAACAAACAAAAACGATGGGGAAAATGTAAATTTAAGCTGAGGGTAAAATCGTAACTTGGCTGTGAGGGAAAAAATAATAATGGAAAATTATAAATTTATACGGGGCGAAATCGTAATTTTTAACCTAGGGCAAAACTGGAATTTTTAGCCGGGAGCAAAAGCGTCAATTTATTTTTAACTGGGGGTAGAAACATAATTTTGAACTGATGGGAAAATCGTATTTTTAAGGGAAAAAAACTAATGGCAAAAATGTAAATTGACAGGGGGCAAAATGGTCATTTTTTACCGGGGGTAAAATTGAAATATTTAGCTGGGAGCAAAAGCGTAAATTTATTTTTAAGCGGAGGCAAAAACATAAATTTTTAACTGATGGCAAAATCGTAATTTTAAAGGAGGACAAAATCGTAAATTTGTTGGGCCAATAGCTGCCCTTTTTGGCCAATTGAATTGCTTCACTATTACCAAGTAAAAAAAAAAAAAAAAAAGAAGAAGGCCACTGTTGAGCTGCCGCCCTTTTTGGCCAATTGAAGAATTCAACTATTGAATTCTGACGTCACAAGCTTCTCTTTGTAGTAGTAGCGAAATCGTAATTTTTAACCTAGGGCAAAACTGGAATTTTTAGCCGGGAGCAAAAGCGTCAATTTATTTTTAACTGGGGGTAGAAACATAATTTTGAACTGATGGGAAAATCGTATTTTTAAGGGAAAAAAACTAATGGCAAAAATGTAAATTGACAGGGGGCAAAATGGTCATTTTTTACCGGGGGTAAAATTGAAATATTTAGCTGGGAGCAAAAGCGTAAATTTATTTTTAAGCGGAGGCAAAAACATAAATTTTTAACTGATGGCAAAATCGTAATTTTAAAGGAGGACAAAATCGTAAATTTGTTGGGCCAATAGCTGCCCTTTTTGGCCAATTGAATTGCTTCACTATTACCAAGTAAAAAAAAAAAAAAAAAAAGAAGAAGAAGGCCACTGTTGAGCTGCCGCCCTTTTTGGCCAATTGAAGAATTCAACTATTGAATTCTGACGTCACAAGCTTCTCTTTGTAGTAGTAGGTAATGTGTATTTCTTGTGATTTGTTCTTATTTGATGGTTCCGGTTGATGTCAATCTTGGCTTATATTGGCACCAAGTGTGACTATAGATGAATTTCAAGAGTAGATTAATGTGTGTGTTTGTCGTTAAATACTTTTTGATGACTCCAATCTCATACACACACATATATAATACATTAAAATCTCTAATTTAATACTTATTAGAGACAAAAGTTTTTATCTATATTGTTCCAAACTATTTTATGTAATTCATTTGAAACGTATATATCAATGTGAGGTTAGCTTAGTTGGTAGCCTTATTGCTCGAATCCCGATTGAAGGAAAACAAAGGATATACATAGAAGTTTGATAGCTTTGTCTAGGGATTCCTGGTGTTGCCATAAGAAAAGTAAATGGTTTATACAGAACCTGAAAGAAATGATGACCAACAAGAATCTTTTCTTATTATATCCATCATAAATTCACTCCCATGCGTTGTTAATTTTCGAGTTAATTGCTCGGATGGTCTATGTGGTTTCACGTTTAGTCCCTACTTTTGAAAATAGCAGGTATGCTCCCTGTGGTTTGTTATTTTGTTACTCGGATAGTCCTTTGAGTAGATGTCAGTTAGTTTGGAAATAACAGGTATGCTCCTTATGGTTTGTCATTTTGTTACTCGGATAGTCCCCTGAGTAAATGTCAGGGGACTCAGGGGACTATCCAAGTAACAAAATGACAAACCATAGGGAGCATACATGTCATTTCCAAAACGTGGGGACTAAACGTGAAACTACAGGGACCATCCACGCAATTAACTCTTAATTTTTATCTAGTTAAGAAACCCAACGCTACCGGTCCCACGAATAAATCTGTACTCCCCATTTTTTTATGTTCACACCAAATAAATTTCACTCATGATTTTATTTATGGGTTATTGGATTTTATCACCCCCAACTATCGGCCTTTGGCCGTTGCCACCCGCAACTAACACTTTGACACCCGGCACCCCCAACTTGACTTTTTGTTTGCAATGGCACCACCCAGTTAAATCTCCACTAACTGGGTTTGTTTTTTGTCCGACGTGGCACAAGTTTGCTGAGTTTGAGTGATTACGTGTGTAACACTCGTTTAAAATTTCTAATTTAAGTCTAATAAAAGATACTAAATTTTAGATATATAGTACATTGGTTTAACATAAGTACAAAATAAAAGTTTCAAAGTAACACCTACTAGTCAACTACCGACTAGTTTAAACATTCATAACATGATTAGCAAATCATTTACATCAAAAACATTGTCTAGATGAAGTCATCCCAAAGCATTGTTTAAACATAAACTAAGTTAACGCGGAAGCTTGCAAAGTTGTGTTCGGTTCTTAAAAAAAACTTGCTCGATCGCTATCCGGATAGTTCCCTTTATTACCTAAGGTCAAAACCACTTAAAATGTTAGTTTTGACATTTATATGAAGTGTATAAACAAGTCCCAACGTTGAAACATGCAAAAAATAAAAAATAAAAAAATTATACCCTATCGCGTGGTGCGACAGGCCCTCGCGTGGCGCGGGGGAGCTGGTTTTCCAGCAGGTCCAGTTTTGTGACCTGCACTTGCTGCCAGTTCCGGAAATTCAGATTTTCAGTTTAAAATGACCATAACTTTTGACTCGTGAGTCTGTTTTAGGTGAATCTTTTTCCTATGCGTCTGTAAATTCAATACCGACGTAACAATAACGATTTCCATACTAAAAGTTTATTTTACGGACCGGACGACAAAATTTAACTATGTAATTATTCGCCCCTTTCTAGTTATCCTTATTTTGCTACCTTTGTAATAGTAAACATAAGGCGCTTGTTTCCCAACTTCCGGGGCTTATTATCACCGACACTTCATTACCAAACTTATGGCTTCATGCTCTTGTGATTGTTATCGCCATTGCTGTCTATTTAAACCACTAACAATACAATGTACACCATTATTCGACCCGTTTGGCTCATCTACGGAATCCTCCATTATGATGACTACCAAACGACTTCTAACTGTAGGTCCCTCGGAGGTTGAGGTTTAACCTATTCCTTGTTATGTCTAACACACTAGCGAGTGCGGAAACCAAGCTAGCATGCAAACCGAGATAGAACAAGCACAAACACAACACACAAACTTCACCGATTAACACCACTTGTATTAATACGTATGAAAGGTTCAGTTACAGCGCAATGTTTACAAATCAGTTTTGCAAACTCTCTCAGTGTGTGTGTTCTCTCTAAAATGTCTAACTTTCGAACTCTTGTCTCTCTACTGAAGTGAACACAACACATGGGTATTTATACCCGAACACAGCATGTCTGGTCGAAGGATCAGACAGACTGATCGTAAGATCATCTGTCGACCAGGAACCCATCGAAGGATCACATATACCACGAAGGATGATATCCTTCGTGGTCTATCCTTCGAAGGTTATCTTTCGAGCTCATCGAAGGATCTAAACTATCCTTCGATGACACATCCTTCGACCCAACATCTTTCAACCATTGTCTAACTGTTTGGCCAAGTCAAACCGGAGGATGGTTGACTTGGTCAAACTTACATCAATCTTACATCAAAGACATCGTTTTGTATCAAGACTAAATACAGAAAAAGTACAGACACGAGTGCACCAACAAACTCCCCCTTGGCTGTAGCTTTGTCTGGCTGTAGCTTTGTCTCGATCTTTGTCTCGATCTTCGTGACTTCAAATCTTTGACGTCCTTTCAAGTCTTCAATGTCGGAGGATCTTTAAAGTCTTCACGTCTTGAAAGCAGAAAGTGTACCAACAAACTCCCCGTTTCATGTAGGAAGTGTGTTGACAAACTCCCCCTTAACATAAGCTCCCCATTGAGTTATGCTCGTGAAATACTTGTTCTTTATGAATTGAGATCCTTGTGGTGTTGATGATGGTCAGTGGCAACTCGATCATCTTCATCACTTGAGTGCCTTCACGTCGTGTCTTCATTCCGAAGCTTGTCATCGACCATGTTCTCCTTGCCTTTAGAATCTGCACATGCAAGAAATCTAAACGCGTAATGAGAACAACTGCTTGGAATACAGTAAACATAAACAAACGACACACGTGTGACCATTGTTTAAACAAACACCGTCCGACAGTTTGAAAGTTTTAACAAATTTTATCAATTTCAAATTTTAACTTTCAAAACTTGCAAATTTCGACCGTTTATGAAGATTCAGTCGTTTCGGTTTTCAATCAGGTTTCAGGTATCGAAGACTCGAGATCCAACATCGTACGATCGAAAATAAGATAGAAATAAAATCTTTTTGGCTTTTATAAAGTTTATATTAAAACACACCTAAAATCTTTTTGGTATTTTTGAATATTTCAAATGTAAAGACTGAAAGCAGTAAATAAATATTTACAGAGTTGCAGAAACTAAGAAAAGTAAATATATACAAACATTCTTTTTGCGAGTTTCGAGGGTAAGAGAATCATATCAGTGTATGGTCATGTCAAAACACTCTTGTTTTTCAATAGGTTAACATTAAGATAAGCATCCTATAACAATTATCGGTATTGTTATCCACATAAGCTCAACTTATCAGATGTAATCATGGCGAGGGGATACGTTAAGGTATGATTTATACTTTCCGACCGGTGTTCATCCACATCACGACACATTCCCGTATCAAGGTATGCACGAGGGTTCATCTTACCGGTGAGTATACCGATTATCATCTGTTTGACCGTATATGATGTGAGAGTCTCACTTATTTTGATTTGAAAACAAGCCCTATGTGATAGAATCACTTATTGATGAGGAACTTGATTTTCAGATGCATGAGGGCACAGGAGCAAGTCCGTGAACAGGTCAGTACTTTCGTACAGCAGAGAGACGAACTTGACTCCCGGAAAGAATTTGTGATATTTTATCACTTATTTTGTTTGGACATGTGATTGTTGATCACTTATTGAGGTCGTATGCAGTATGTACACGTATGTATAGTATCATGGAAGATCTAGACTTGCGTCCCCGTTATTTTTCGGTAAAAGATACAACCATGATACCCAGATGATAAGCAGCATAAAGACCGAATATCTCAGAACCTCGGCAATCTCTCAAACGAAATTTCGGTACTAAGACCATATGCCAATGAATGGTTCCCACCTGGTCTTCAGTCGATTTAAGTTTATATCACCCTGCACACTTTAAAATGATTGTGAGCCTACCGATACATCTTATATAGAGCTGCTTATCGCTTCTTCATTTAAGGTTTAAAGAGGTTTGGACAGACAACTGATGTACTATCATTTTCTCTTTTGCTCGCCAGGAAACTCATTTTTGATTTTCTATTGTTTTTGTGTTTTGAAAATTTTTCAATGTTTTTGGATTTTCAAATTTTGAATTTACTCCCCCTAAAATCAACAAACTAAGATAAAATTTAAAACACAAAGGTATTTACAAAAATGATTTTCCGATGTGGATTACTCTTGCTTGACCTTAATGCCATTTACCAATAATAAGTAGTCAAATCTTGATTTGTCAAATGCTTTGGTAAAAAGGTCGGCACGTTGGTCATCGGTGTGGACGTAAGCAACATCGATTAGCCTTTTCTCAAAGCAATCACGTATGAAGTGATACTTGATTTCGATGTGCTTAGTCTTTGAATGCTGCACAGGATTTCTAGTGATCTGTAAGGCAGCAGAATTATCAACGTAAATAGGAGTAGTTAGGAATTCAAAACCGTAGTCGCGCATTTGTTGTTGGATCCATAGGACTTGGGAGCAACAACTTGAGGCAGCAATGTATTCAGCTTCGCATGTTGATGTAGCGACGCACGTCTGCTTTTTGCACTGCCATGTGACTAGGCGATTTCCCAAAAACTGACATCCAGCCGTTGTGGATTTGCCGTCGATTTTGCATCCGCCAAAATCAGAATCACTGAATGCGATCAAGTCAAAGTTATTATCCCTAGGGTACCATAGACCGGTGTCAGGGTAACCCTTCAAATAACGAAAAATCCTTTTTACAGCTGCAAGATGTGAGGCCTTCGGGTTGACTTGATATCTGGCTAGCAGGCACGTTGGGTACATTATATCTGGTCTTGATGCTGTGAGGTACATAAGAGATCCGATCATCGCGCGGTAGTATGAGGGGCTAACAGCTTCACCCTTCAAGTCTGGAGTAATTCCGTGATTTTGCGGCAATGGGGTACCGATGGGCGCTGCATCAGACATCTGGAACCGGCTCAAGATGTCACCAACATATTTAGTCTGATGGATGAATATCCCAGACTCGGTTTGTTGTACTTGTAGGCCCAAAAAGAAAGTCATTTCCCCCATAGCACTCATCTCGAATTTATCCTGCATAATGCGCTCGAAATTTCTACACAAAACATCATTAGTAGAACCAAAAATAATATCATCAACGTATACCTGTACCAGTAGAAGATCTCCATCTTGTTCTTTGATGAAAAGAGTACAATCGATAAGACCTCTGCGAAATCCATTCTCCAGCAAATAATTAGATAAGGTTGCATACCAAGCTCGCGGTGCTTGATGTAGACCATAGAGAGCTTTGTTGAGCAACCAAACCCGATCGGGATGGATAGGATCTTCAAAACCTGGAGGCTGTTCGACGTACACCTCTTCTTCCACCACACCATGTAAGAATGCACTTTTGACGTCCATCTGGTATACCTTGAAACCTTTGAATGAGGCATAAGCCAGAAAGATTCGAATTGCTTCTAGACGTGCAACCGGTGCATACACTTCGTTGTAGTCGATCCCTTCTATCTGACGAAAACCTTGAACGACTAGCCTTGCTTTGTTTCGAATAACGATTCCACGGTCATCCTTTTTGCATTTAAACACCCAACGGGTACCAATCTTCTTGTAACCAGCAGGTTTCTCTACGAGTTTCCAGACACCAAGCTTCTGGAATTGTTGCAGTTCTTCCTGCATTGCTTCAACCCATGAGTTATCTTTCAAAGCTTCTTTCCAAGTTCTTGGCTCTTCCTGTGAGACATAACACGCGAAAGACCAATCGTTTTGTTGACCAGATTCTCGGATAGCTGCATACAAGCCTGCATTGTTGTTGTTTCGCAACATGTTTCTTGTTTGAACGCCACTTTGTACATTTCCGATGATGTTTTGTTGAGGATGGGTATTGTGAATCCTTGTTTCTGGATTATCTTGAACTGGAATATTTGTACCCAGATTGTTGAGATTGAGATCAACAATCAATTCAAGGCCCGGAATTGACGAAGAGGACGATGCAGTAGCTTCAGCTGTTCTAGGGACATCCACTGGAGGTGTACCCTCTGAAGTACCATGTACTGCTGTTGTTGGAGCTTCTTGATCTGCATCTAGAAATTCATCATCCTCTGAAGATTCGTTCAATTCGGTAGCATCGTGAAAATCCTCATTGTCGAGAGCATTATTGTTCACTGAAGATGGTTCTTGATTGACAATAATGGGGCGAACCAACGGTGAATCTGTAGCATTGTCACTCTCGAAAAACATCCTTGCTGCAGCATTTTCTTCAACTGCTTCAACATTGATCGAATTGAAAAAGTCATCGTACTCAAACATCCAAGGCTGACCAGGATTTCTAACTGGCAAAGTGTGCCTTTGTACTCTGACTTCAGACCATTCCTCGACCCTTTTAGTCTCTAGATTCCAGACTCTTAAGTTCGGGGTGGAATACCCAAGAAAGTATCCTTCAATGGCTATTGCCCCAAACTTTCCATTAGGATCGATTATTGTGCACGGAGCTCCAAACGGTTCAAGATATGACAAGTCTGGTTTCCGTTTGTTTATAAGCTCAAAGCAGGTCTTGTTGTGCCTTTTGACTGTAAGGACTCGGTTCAACGTATAACATGCAGAGGACACAGCTTCAGTCCAGAATGGAATGGGCAGCTGCGATTCTACCAACATAGTCCTAGCAGTCTCGATCAATGTGCGGTTTTTACGTTCAGCGACGCCATTCTGTTGAGGAGTGTAAGCTGCACTAAATTCGTGAAGAATACCTTTTGAAGTGCAAAACTCCGCCATGGCATGATTTTTGAATTCAGTACCATTGTCGCTACGTATCCGCCTAACCTTCAAGTTATAAAGATTCTCAATCTGTATGATCAAGTTTTTGATAATACCGAAGGTTTCGCTCTTGTGTGCCATGAACGCCACCAAAGAAAATCTTGAATAATCATCAGTAATCACGAGGCAATATTGATCATTCCTAATGCTTTTGTGCTTGACAGGACCGAACAAATCCATGTGCAAACGTTCAAAAGGAACAGCCACCGTGTTGATTTTCTTTGTAGGATGTCGCTTCTTCGTTTGTTTTCCTTTCTGGCACGAGACACAGACGTCTTGAAGATGGAAGTTTTTAAGAGGAACACCATTCACCAATTCATTTGACACCAAATGGTTCATTTTGTGTAACGACTCGCACAAAAACATCCTAAAAACGTTCCGTAAAGTATAAACCCGGACCTGAATATAACAACTCTCATCAAAAGTCATAATTATTAATTTAATTTGACCAATAGGAAACCCTAATTGAGACACCCAAGTGATTCCGCACAAACCCTGAAATTTTCATAATTTTCAGAATCAGGATTAGGGCCCCTAAAACTCAAGGGGGGTAAACCATAGTTGAGAATTATCTCAAATTGCGTGATGAGAAAGCTGAAATTTTAAATATCGTCGACTCAGCACTACCTGAAACACACGTGGCAAGCATATAGGCCTGTTTCAACCCATACGATGCGTATGACTTTTTGTCATACGATGCGCAGGTGGTCCATACGATGCGCAGGGCCTAAAGTGCTACGATGCGCAGGGCTTCTCAAATTTTGACTATAAATAGCAGACATTGGGACTCAGTTCTGGACGTATGAACGACGCTCAATTTCATTCTGTGCGTCGAGATAGCTTCTGTTCTTCACAATTAACACCCACAAATCACTAAATTGAAGACACAATCGGGATATTAGCACAATCGCTCTTACGATTCATTATCCGACGATCAAGATATCCAATGAATGTTTAAATGCCGCCCACATTAGGGTTATACTTTATCGTTCGTCATTAATTTGACGGATTGTCGTTAATTCGATAGGTAAAGTATTATACTTTATCGTTCGTTGTTAATTCAACGGATCATCGTTAATTCGATGGGTAAAGTATTATACCTTGTCGTTCGTTGTTAATTCAACGGATTATCGTGAATTCGATGGACAAAGTATTGCATTTTGTCATTCATTGCGATAATTTGATCTCGTAAATTATCGTAATTGCTGGATTGATTACTAATTCCAAATTGTGTGCCTATTAGTAAATTTAGGTTGAAAAGGCTAAATCAGTAGACTAGACTCTGGCCAAATTAAAGCTGCAATCTATCAAGGATTATATATAAATTCTGTCCGTATGAATCTGCATAATTATCTGTGAGTCATTCTCTCTTTTTATCAAATCTATTTATAAAATCAGATTTATTTTCAAAGTTATAATTACGGGGATTAAGTCTTTGTAATCACCAAGTTACAGCCGGTATGTGGGGTTTTGTATACATTACTTGATAATCGTCACCATTGGGGCAGCCAGTGGGGGATATGACCGCAGTCACAGACACCATTGGACGAATGGGCCAATGGGTCGAGTGGCAAGTACCGTGGGTAGTTGGATTGATATCAGAAACATTGTAATCGCTCTTAATACTGTATATTATAACAAATGTGTCATTTTAGTAAAATGAATGAACTCACTCAGTATTTCCCGCTGACAAAACCTTTTTAAACACTTTTCAGGTAATTACAGTAGAATTGAAGTAAGAGATGGATACGGCACTGAAAGGCATCAAGAAGTGGCTTATGTATTTATTTAAATCAAAATAAGAAATATTGTTTTATATAATAAAATTTATCTTTATTAAAGCTACCATTATTAAACATGGGTTTATCCTATTTATTTATTAAAATAAAATCCGGTGTTTCTAAACTCTGATATTTTTCCTAACTCACGGTTCTGAGGAAATTTTCGCTGCAACGTTTTTAAAATAATCACCGGTACCACTGGACTGTTCGCGACTCCCGATTCCGTCCAGGGTGGGTCGGGGGTCGTGACAGAAGGTGGTATCAGAGCCAACTCAAAGAGCCACTAAGCAAAGCCACTGCTTTACGCCTTTAGGTGTTGTAATAATAATACCTAAATTTATATAAAAGAGTTAGGGGATTGATGTTAATTGGTAGCATTTAGACTCAAACTTAAGAAAAGATGCCTTAATATTAGCTTCACAATAAGCTAAGTATTTGTGTAAATAAATATGATGGATTTTGGTAAGTTAAATTCTTTTCTCACAGTTTGTAAGTCCACTCTATTTTTATAAGTTTTATCACCTTTTTGTGATACAATTATAATTACAAAGACTTTTCAAAATCCTAAAATATTTATCAGTATACTTACAATAAGTAAAGTTATATATATTTTCTAATAGAAAGTTAGCTATTAATAAGCATAACCACAATCACAATAGAAACTACAGCCTATGACTAATATTATTTATTAAATCATTAATAAAGTTAATAAATGTTTAAAATAAATTTAATTAATGTATCCCATAATAAAATAGTCAAGTATAATATATTCTACTATACGGAGATTATAACGATATTACAATTATTTAAGTAAATTAACATATTATATTTGATAAGTTATAGTAGTTTGAAATAAAATGATATATGTCATTCTCTGGGTTAAATGGTTTTGTGCCATAAGTAATATATCTGATAAAGTAATATCACGGGATAACTAAGTTCAGAATTACTAATTGAAAGAATGATCAACAGTAACATGACATGAGTCACTAATTGGAAAAATGATCAAATTGACACTGTCACCAGAATCATGTAGTGATCAATATAATAACAAGATATGTTATGGAAATACAAAGCCCTAATAAGATAGGCACTTTTTGAAAAAGATACTATTTATGGGAAATAGAATATTTTCTCCGGCAAGACTGGGTATGAGGTAATAAGACTCTCCCGTTTGTTCGGATATATTGGAATTACCGCTCCGGCGCGAATCGGATAAGACGGAATATATAATATGTCACACGAGTGACAAGATTTCCCTAAATAGTATCATAATCAGATATTTGACTGGTTTTGGAAATACGAATCTGTTAAATTGATAGATGGAATGTTTATTTCCACATATGAAATATATGATTATATAGAGATACATATCTATAAAGAAATTCCAAAAGTCAAGTAAGAATGAAGCACTTGCATCTGTGTCTAGATTTCTTTATTAAGAATCTCTTTTTCGATTATTTCGTTTGATCATCTGTCTTGTAGCTTGTATAATGAAAATAAACAAAGGAAACCCATTAAATTGGGATACCATCAAAAGTATAAGAATTTCTAAAAGCGGTATCATAAACTATTAACGCAAATAAGAAGCATGTAAAGTTGTGATAATATACAAGAAAACACATGAAAATTTAATTATAAATCCGCAGAAGTTAAAGTATATCACACCCAACTTTCGAGGCAAGATTTTTGGAAAATATAAATTGAGCACAATGACACTAATGTTAAAATTCTGTCAGTAGAAGAACTAAAAACAGCACTTTTTCATATGATCCTACAACCAACATAAAATTTCGCTGAGGTATATTAGAACAAGATTTCACAAAAACATCGGTGCACAGTCTAATCAGAGTCATAAGTATTAGCACTGAAAAAGGAGTCATATACTTTTGCAAATTCTCTATTTTCATTTTATTTTTGACATTCCCTGATAATATCATTTAAATAACGGTTATCATTCGAAATTCCAGATAGAAATTCTTATATTTCTTTTTGTTGAAAATTTTGACTTCTGTATATAAAAAGTTGACTTTCGCATTTCTACTTTTCCTAACGGTCATCATACCAGAAGGATTTATTTCATAGTAACGGATATTAATTCATTTCATTTCTTGGTAAATCCACACATGCACCGTTTGTTACACATATGGTTCGTTTAAATTCTAAATTTCCACTAAAAGAATTCATTCTAAATTGTCGTTTTATCCAAATTCAAATATTCTTTAGTTAGACTTGATTTTTGTACGGTAAACCACATTATTGCTAAACAATGACTCAGAATATCAAGTCAATAAATTTTTGAAAAAACTCAATTTTCTTTAGCATCCATGGTTTCTATTATGACCATGTCCGAACTTTCTTATTTAAACTCGTTTTGATTAAACCAATTTCAGTTATTTAAACTTGCTCATTTCAAATTCCCATATGATGGATTTAAAGATATCATACTCTCCAACAAACACTTCAATTCTCTAGAACTATAAAATGCCTAATTGGTCTTCGACTTCACTAAAATCATTTCTTTGATCACAGTCACCTTGTAGTAACGTTTTCATAAAATTTTCTCATTTTATATATATCATATACGAATATTTATAAAAGTTATCTTAACACAAATCGTGTGATAAGATAATGATATACAAGTTCCTGTTATATTTTTATATCTCTTAAATGATTTGTTTACAAATATCAATCTAGCCTTTCGTGATAATTATTACTTTAACATCTTCAATCCAAAAACATTATTTTTGGAAACTTACATAAGTGATTACCTAATAGTATTACTATATTCTTATTAGTCACCATAAGGAGAATAAGCAAATACTTAGTCAATATAAGTAAGTAACTTATAAGTACCAAATCTATTGTACATGTGCTTATATTTAACCAAAATGGAAATTTTCACAAACTAGGCACTTAGCTCGATTGGCTAAGAGCGCGAAAGGGTGTGGCCTAGACCCGGGTTCGATCCTGGGGATGGCCAATTTCACCATTTTTATTAGAAATTTTCCATTTAAATACTAATATCAGTTTTATTATTAGTAAGAAAATATTAATAATAATAAGTGTTAGTATTATTTTAAAATACTAGGATTATTGTCAAGGGCAGATATTGGATAACCTAGCCTTAGTTAGGCATGGATTGGCCACCTATGCTTAAACAAGGCAGCACTAACCAATATCCAACCATGATAATGACTAGTCACCATACATATTTAGTAAATTTTAATTTTATATATACATGGGAGAAAGATATATTTTCATAAAACAATACCAGAATTAAAGGAACGAATAAAATTATATAAATAATTATGTATCACATATTTTGTGGTAACTATGTACCATAACACTCGGGCAAGAAAATAACCATATAAGAATAATACAAAAGTCATCAACTACGCTGGGTTAAGGGAACCTTATACTATATGAGAATAGTCTCTGTTTTCACTTATTTACAACATTTGTAAATATATTCACAAAAGTTATATGATTTCCAAAGGCAAATAAGTAATTCCATAGAATCAACCCACTAAGTATAATATATGTATAAATATTTTGTATAATAAATATTTTTACCAATCTTATTTAACAATGATTTCTTTTACAAAATAATATTTTCTAAACATAATGACTTCATTACGGTATTTTATCTTACATAATTATTTTACATAGTATGATAAAATACTAAAATAATATTTATTTAAAAGTGGTGACCATTTACAAATACATAACAAATAATATATATATATATATTCAAATTGCTTTACAAAAGTATAATGGTTGGTCAAACCAAAATAATTTGTTCTTATTATTTCTAGGAGATAGTATGAAAAGTATAGTCATTAAAAGTGTACTATCACAATATTTCACAATTAAAACAATTTGAAACTTTAAATACACTAACTCTATTATCTTTTGATATATCTTTGCAATTCATTCCTTTCAACACTTTGATTTCTCATATCATAAATATTTGACAAATCATTTTTCATGCTTTAATTTCATTTGAAACCTGTCAGTTCTACGTTTTCCTCAATCAAAGTAAGCTTTCTTTTGACAAAGAATTTTATTGATTCTAAAAGTCCTTCACATTCATTTTAAAGAATCTATTGATCATATATCTTTTGGTTTGAATCTAGTCACTTTGAACATTTTATCATTTCATTTCATTCGTTTATCATCGATTTCTTGAACTAATTCAGTTGAACCATTGAATCCTATTTATTATACAATTCATATTCATAAAAATCTAATATTTCAATTCTGGGTCATCTACCCTAATACTATTAACTAAAAGGTGACATAATTCCAAAAGAAATATCATAACCCAAATACACTTGGAAGCTGGAATCTAAGATAAAGAAAAAGTATTCCTATTTATTCCAGTAAATCTCGAGGACGAGATTTTTATTAAGTTGGGGAGAATGTAACGACTCGCACAAAAACATCCTAAAAACGTTCCGTAAAGTATAAACCCGGACCTGAATATAACAACTCTCATCAAAAGTCATAATTATTAATTTAATTTGACCAATAGGAAACCCTAATTGAGACACCCAAGTGATTCCGCACAAACCCTGAAATTTTCATAATTTTCAGAATCAGGATTAGGGCCCCTAAAACTCAAGGGGGGTAAACCATAGTTGAGAATTATCTCAAATTGCGTGATGAGAAAGCTGAAATTTTAAATATCGTCGACTCAGCACTACCTGAAACACACGTGGCAAGCATATAGGCCTGTTTCAACCCATACGATGCGTATGACTTTTTGTCATACGATGCGCAGGTGGTCCATACGATGCGCAGGGCCTAAAGTGCTACGATGCGCAGGGCTTCTCAAATTTTGACTATAAATAGCAGACATTGGGACTCAGTTCTGGACGTATGAACGACGCTCAATTTCATTCTGTGCGTCGAGATAGCTTCTGTTCTTCACAATTAACACCCACAAATCACTAAATTGAAGACACAATCGGGATATTAGCACAATCGCTCTTACGATTCATTATCCGACGATCAAGATATCCAATGAATGTTTAAATGCCGCCCACATTAGGGTTATACTTTATCGTTCGTCATTAATTTGACGGATTGTCGTTAATTCGATAGGTAAAGTATTATACTTTATCGTTCGTTGTTAATTCAACGGATCATCGTTAATTCGATGGGTAAAGTATTATACCTTGTCGTTCGTTGTTAATTCAACGGATTATCATGAATTCGATGGACAAAGTATTGCATTTTGTCATTCATTGCGATAATTTGATCTCGTAAATTATCGTAATTGCTGGATTGATTACTAATTCCAAATTGTGTGCCTATTAGTAAATTTAGGTTGAAAAGGCTAAATCAGTAGACTAGACTCTGGCCAAATTAAAGCTGCAATCTATCAAGGATTATATATAAATTCTGTCCGTATGAATCTGCATAATTATCTGTGAGTCATTCTCTCTTTTTATCAAATCTATTTATAAAATCAGATTTATTTTCAAAGTTATAATTACGGGGATTAAGTCTTTGTAATCACCAAGTTACAGCCGGTATGTGGGGTTTTGTATACATTACTTGATAATCGTCACCATTGGGGCAGCCAGTGGGGGATATGACCGCAGTCACAGACACCATTGGACGAATGGGCCAATGGGTCGAGTGGCAAGTACCGTGGGTAGTTGGATTGATATCAGAAACATTGTAATCGCTCTTAATACTGTATATTATAACAAATGTGTCATTTTAGTAAAATGAATGAACTCACTCAGTATTTCCCGCTGACAAAACCTTTTTAAACACTTTTCAGGTAATTACAGTAGAATTGAAGTAAGAGATGGATACGGCACTGAAAGGCATCAAGAAGTGGCTTATGTATTTATTTAAATCAAAATAAGAAATATTGTTTTATATAATAAAATTTATCTTTATTAAAGCTACCATTATTAAACATGGGTTTATCCTATTTATTTATTAAAATAAAATCCGGTGTTTCTAAACTCTGATATTTTTCCTAACTCACGGTTCTGAGGAAATTTTCGCTGCAACGTTTTTAAAATAATCACCGGTACCACTGGACTGTTCGCGACTCCCGATTCCGTCCAGGGTGGGTCGGGGGTCGTGACATTTTGCGTAAGTGAATGTGACCCATTCGTCTGTGCCAAGAGATTGTGTCTTTTTCTGTGGCTTTGGAAACGAAACACGTTGCTTGTGCAGACGTTGTGATAGCTTGGCTCATATCAAGGACGTACAAATCATTTATCCTTGGAGCCGACAAGAGAATCCATTCTTTCGGAATTTTGAAGCCGGGTTTCAGCACATAACATCCATTTGCATCAAAGTGTACTGAGAACTGCTTATCGCAAATTTGAGAAACACTAAGAAGATTGTGATCAAGTTGTTGTACGAAGTTGATCTTATCAAAACTAACAACCCCGTTGGAAATCATTCCTTCACCCGTAATATATCCGCCCTTATCTCCAGCAAAAGCAACATAACCTCCTCTAATAGATTTAACGTCGTAGAGAAGCTTCATGTCGCCTGTCATGTGCCTGGATGCCCCACTATCAACAATCCAATGACTACTGATAGTTCCTCCTGGAACACCCTGCACATGAACTCACATAATTAGTTGGAGATGGGGACCCAAGCCATTGTGGTCTTGGGTCTTCCATTTTCATCAACAACAATAACCTATATTCTTTGATGATTCGAAAATTGTGATGGTCCCCCTGATTCAATAACAGTTTTTGGTTTCCAGGTCTGTTTTGCTATACCAGTTTGTTTGTTTGAAATTTTAACTTCGTGATTGTTTGAAGTTTTTGAAAACTTTGAACTTTCTGGTTTAACTGAAACAGATTGTTTTTGAACCACATCAGTTTTAAGTGCCTTTTCAATCACCTTGACTTGTTGGCGTTTCTGTTTCTTTTCCCTTTCTTTTACAAGTCGGGGATCTTGTTTTACAGAAACAGATTCCCTTTGGTGTTTGTGTTCACGGGGATCATCTTCTTTGGCTTTCAACTTATGAAGATACGGACAGTTTCGAATTATGTGTCCAATGGTACCACATTCAAAACATGATCTTCGTTCAACAAACCCCGAAGTATCATGTGATCGTCTTGCCGATAATGATGAACTTTGTGACCCCGAGGTACTAGGTTTTGAACTACTTGGTTCATTCCTTTTCATCACTGTTGCCTTTTTGACAAAATCTAAGTTAGATTGATTTTCAAATGTTGCAATTTTGTCCGTTCCCTTGGATTTCACAAAGTTCACATTCCTTTTCTTCTTCTGATTCGGCTTCCTTTGACTCTGAGTCGTTGCTTTTCCTTTTGGTTTGGCATGATTTTGCTGTTTTTGCACTGTTGGTAATTTTTGATTGCCATATTGTTTTCGAATTTCGGCCTTTGGAATAGGAGGGCACTGTGTCACTGTAACATGTGATCCTGTCTTTCCCAAAAACTTACTTGTTGAATTTTCAAAGACTTTACTGATTAAAGATTGATTAACATTCTTAATAGGAAAATCTTTGTCTGAGTAAATTTTATTATCACCAACAAGAGTGTACAGCAAATCCACACTCTCCGACTCTTTTGCAGACGTGGACTCGGTTGCAGCAGTCTTAGCGGGCTTTGCGGGAGGATCACATAGAATATGATTCTCAAGAGGTATGTCCTCTTCTTTTATCACCGCATCAGACTTTGCTGAATTAGCATCATCAGATTCATCATCAGAAGAATCAGCATCCTCAATCACAACTGTAGGATCCTGATTCTGTTCAGCAGTTACAAATGTATCTGCTGACGCATCTGAATCTGACGATACTTCCTTCTTGTATCCGAGTCCTGTTGCAAATTCCTCAACATCTAGAGGAACAGATGGTTCAAAGAAAACTCTATCTTCCTCATCCGGCATGGCATCATAATTATGTCTCACAGGAGGTGGACATTTCTTGTAACCTATGCATGTGACATCCCGTTTCTCTTTCTGTACGTCAATGATGTGATCCAACACATAGCTAGAGCTCAAATAACTGTCTAGCTTAAGTTGGATCGCTTCACTTTCAGTTTTGACACAAGCCATTTCCTTTTGCATTACTTCCAGACGAGTTATATACAAATTAATGTCAGTTTGTTTTCTGGAAACCATTTTAGTTAACTCGGTTTTATCTTTCTTTAACTTTTCAATTACCGACTTAAACTCCTTCTCATGGTTTTCATAAAACATGTTGGCTTCAGTGCACTTCGAAAGATCAACGGTCAATTTCTGATTGTGAATGAATGTCACATCATATTTCTCTTGCAAAGCCTCGTGTTTGCTTTGCAATTCACACCACTTATCATTCAAAGAAACATGTTTGTCTTGCAAGTCAAACAAACTAGCTTGTAAAGCATCATGTTTGCCTTGCAACTCAGACATGTTTGCTTCTAAATCAGCACATTTAACACTCAAACTATCACAATTATCACAACTATCTACAGTGGGTTCATCGACACATACCTGACTTGATGAACTGTCGACATTAGCCATAAAGGCTGAATGGAGAGAAGACGAAGAATAAGCAGCTTGATCCACCAAAATAGATCTCCTGTGATTTCCTGCTGCATTGTCTCCCAATAGCTCATCAATCTCTGCATCGACTGAAACACTTGATGTGTCATCCAACTGATCATTGCCCGAACTCGAGGACTCTTCATCTGAACTTCCACTGTAACCGGAGCTGTCTTCATCCTCAGAAGATTCATCACCATTGGTGGAAGATTCTCCACCACTGGTGTGTTTAAGATCCTTGACAACCTCAGCAAAACACGCTGTTCCATCCGGAGCATCATTTCCCAACTGAAGCGACCAATCACAACCTTCATCTACTTGAACCACAAGTGCCTGGTTGGCATTTGATGGTCCTGCTTGGCTTTGGTTGTTGACAGGTATCAATGTACGAACATTGTTCCTGTTCTGGTTCTGCTGGTTGCCTTGGTTTCTGAAAGGATTCTGGTTTCCATGCTGAGCTGGTCTTGTGCATTCCCTTTTGAAATGACCCCGTTCACCACAGTTAAAGCACCTTACAGCTTGCTTGTCGAACCCATACTTGGTGTCTTTCTTGCTTTCCAAGCTGGTTCTTCCAGTTCTTTCCATGAAATCTTTTGCTCTCCTTACAGCACTGGCGAAAGCCCATTTGATGTCCATCAAATCCATCTCTTCCTTATCAATCTGCTGATAGTCTTCTTGTGTCAGATTAATGTTTCCAATCTGACCTTCCACTAATCCACAGTATGCGCTCACCAAAGTGTTTAGCAGCTCCATGTGTTCCTTTGCTACTTCCACACTGACTTTAGAAAAACTTGAGGTGTCGAGCCGTACTGTATTTGGCGTTGATTGCTGACTAGCAGATGATGTGCTTCCATAACATGCTTGCTGTTGTGGTACCGGTTGAGGGACTGGATTAAGCGGATTTCCATACATGTCTGTTGTTGGTGCCATACAAGCTAGTGCTAGACACAAATGTTGTTTGAATTGGAGCGTGTGAAGAAGGTTTTGTAGAAGTACTAGAAGCTCCATAATACATTTCAGGATTTTGTGGCACTGGAATTCTTTTTGCCTTGAGAGTTTCTTCCTGATTCTTGTTTTCCAGGAGTTGAGCAAAGTCATTGAAGTTTGTTGTAGCTAAAGTGCCATTGTACTTCATGATTTCTAAGAAAGTGTTCCATTGAGGTGGCAGTGCATCTGCAAACTTCTTCACTATCTCTGCTGAAGTTGTTACAACCCCAATATTTGCCAATTCAGTCAGCAGATGATTAAATCGACTTGTCAAATCTCCTAAAGATTCATTCTGCATACAAGTAAAACCATCAAACTCTTTCTTTAGCAGATCTTTTCTCAACTGACGTGTCGCTTCATTTCCTACGCCCCTTATCTTCAATGCGTCCCACAACTGCTTCGTTGTTTTGAAACTGACAAATTGATGATAAATATCTTTGCTTAACGCCTGAGTAAGAATGGCATACGCTTTCTTTTCTAAGTCATACACCTTCTTCTGATCTTCCGTAAGATCGGCAAACGTAACAGCAGATGAAGCAGCAACCTCTATTGTTTGATCAAAATCTGTGATGAAGCGCAACCACAATTCTGTATTTTGACCAAGGACGTATGTATGAAATCTATCAAACCATCCCGGATATTCACTTAAGTGCATCAACTTTGGAGGCTTATTCAAACTTCCCGTTTCACTTTCGCTTAGCAAAATGCTTTGAATACTTGGAGCTTGATTTGATACGAATGCCCATTGACCGGTAGATGTAGCATTAGCTTGCGAACCCGAATCCGGAGCCGGAGTACCAAAATACATCTCTGTATTTATCGGAACACCCCACATTGAATTCATTTTTGATCAAGAAAAATAATACCTGAAAATCACAAACTTGTTAAGAATAAACAGACTAAGGATCGAAAGATCAAGACTTGTTCGAAGGATCAACAGTGTTCGAAAGATCACTGTTGAGTTTCGAACAATGTTTTCGAAAGATTCTCCAAACGAAGGATCCTTATCTTTCGAAAAAGAACTGTAGACCGAAAGATGTATGCTTCGAAAAGATTCCTTGGATCGAAAGATAAGTCACAGACTTCGAAGGATGTTCGAAGGATGATTATCTATCGAACCTCCTATGATCGAAAGATGATCTTTCGACTTCGAAGGATATCCTTCGATCTTCTCTGACACAGTTGACAAAGTGTGACAGGTTGGTGAAAAAGGTGATGGGTTGGTGAAATCTTTCGGCAGAAAGTATGGTCAGACCATGATTTTCTGCCAAAACCAGATTTTGAAACAATAAAATATTATTTCTTATCCAGAAACCGGTCACCGGAGTAAGCCGGAATTTGGCCGGAAATGACCAAACAACTTAAAAACAAGTTTTCAAGTTACCCAACCCGTCTTTTAACACACCCGGTAAGTTTAGACACGTTTTTATGACAAGAAAAGCGAGAAAAACAGTAAAAACGGCTGCCAAACTACGTGAGTTTTATCCAAACACTCCAAAGCCTTGTGTAAACCCGGTTTTTAACAAGGAAAAGAGCCACGGCTCTGATACCACTTGTAGGTCCCTCGGAGGTTGAGGTTTAACCTATTCCTTGTTATGTCTAACACACTAGCGAGTGCGGAAACCAAGCTAGCATGCAAACCGAGATAGAACAAGCACAAACACAACACACAAACTTCACCGATTAACACCACTTGTATTAATACGTATGAAAGGTTCAGTTACAGCGCAATGTTTACAAATCAGTTTTGCAAACTCTCTCAGTGTGTGTGTTCTCTCTAAAATGTCTAACTTTCGAACTCTTGTCTCTCTACTGAAGTGAACACAACACATGGGTATTTATACCCGAACACAGCATGTCTGGTCGAAGGATCAGACAGACTGATCGTAAGATCATCTGTCGACCAGGAACCCATCGAAGGATCACATATGCCACGAAGGATGATATCCTTCGTGGTCTATCCTTCGAAGGTTATCTTTCGAGCTCATCGAAGGATCTAAACTATCCTTCGATGACACATCCTTCGACCCAACATCTTTCAACCATTGTCTAACTGTTTGGCCAAGTCAAACCGGAGGATGGTTGACTTGGTCAAACTTACATCAATCTTACATCAAAGACATCGTTTTGTATCAAGACTAAATACAGACAAAGTACAGACACGAGTGCACCAACACTAACCAATTCTTAACCTACGGATTTAAGTAGCGGACATGGTCGCCACAATCAACGCAACTTCTATCCTACAATGTGACCATACGTAATTTAATAGCAATTCACTTAATGTTACGGGTCAAGTTACATACCTTTAGTGCACGCCCTTCAAACGCAAATCGCCACCGACTTGTCCACTCGACGCTCCGGTATCTTTTCCTATAGAGTTCAATCATGACGCGTTTAGAACTCTTTTCAATCACATATCGCATAATTTACCAAAACATCACAATTATGCGTTTTAACTTTAAAATTTCAGTTTCGAGCCTTCTTTGAGGCATTTCTACAAACACTTAAAGGGCAGGATTTTATATCTTTTATATTCAAGTTCATGGCTTGTCGCTTAGCCAAAATTAACATCAATCGAGCTATCACATATAGAATCAAACATCATATTTTTCAGGAATCAGTTTCTATGAATCAAATTACACTAGAATAACATTCAAAACCCTAGTGTTCATCAAGTTCTATATAACCCACAATTCACCTATCATGGTGGCCATGGATTTCACTAAAATTTAGCATGATTTCTACATGTACATGTCTAGGGTTTACTCCTAGACATTTTAATGTTCCTATTTCATCTACAAATCACACATGCATCATCAGATTTCGAATTCTCTAAATTCATGAGAAATTCAAGTAGAGAATTTTTGTCAAAATTTACATACCTTATGATCTCCTTGCAATGGGGATCACTAATCTATGCTCGATTTTCGTTTTGGACATGATTTGAACCTTCAAATTGGAGGTTTTGAGATGAACTAGGGTTTTGGGGAGCTTGGGGTCGCCCCCTGCTTCTGATCGATCTCAGCAACACACAAACAAGTGTGTTTGAGTTTAATTTATTTTTTTTTATTATTAGTTTTCATTTAGACACTTTTGGCCCTCCAACTTTCATTCTTTATTTGTTTTAACTTTTTTAACTACTCACAACTCATTTTCTAACTAGGTTATTGAAATTCCTAGTTAGTTTATTTTTCTCATTTATTCCCAAAGTTATTGTATTATAAGAATTTCTATTTTCGGGGTGTTACAACGTGGCGATGATGTGTATTTAACCTCATCTCCTTCTTTATAACACACAGACAAACAAGTCCAATAAAAACCCTAATTTCATCTTCCTCCATTGTATTCCTAGATCACCGGAGTTTGTCCCGACCCCCAAAAATGGATAATCGCTTCAGAGTACCCAAACCCACTTCATCATTCACACCGATTTGTTGAGCAGCAGCATATCAGAATTAAGCAAAAGATGAGCATGTACGGATTCGACGCGTCTTTCTACGATTACGGGTTTTCCGATCCGGCAATCACCAGGTCCTTCTATGGAAACCCGATTGACTTTGACGACGAGCTTTATTTTAGACGACGACCGCCTGTTATTATGCAGACTCCTCTAACCGAAACCCCACCGGAGCAAAAACGTTACGATGGCACTTCTCTGCTTCCTCTAGGCATGGATTGGAGCCTCCCAAACGTGTTCATCTTCCCCAATTGTATTCCTAGATCACCTGAGTTTGCCCCGACCCCCAAAAACAAAATTCATGCTTCAGTTGCCAAAACTTTGGAAAAGGTCAAGAATTACCTAGGTCAAGAATTACCTTTGTCGGCGGTGTCGTGGTGGTCGCAGTTGTGGTTGTTGTTGTGGCAGTAACGGTGGTGGTTGTGGTGGCTGCTGGATTGTAGAGAGGTATTTCTACAAATCGGACATGTGTTTTTTCTTCTTTGATATCAATCAATTACTTCAATTTTTACATGTCTTTACATGGATCCCCAGAAGGAATGAGATTATGATAAATGTGTTAAGATTGGTCTCAAGTTCCATTGAAGAGAACCCAGATGATTGTGATGAAATTAGGGTTTTTATTGGACTTGTCTGTGTGAAGGAGATGAGGTTTACATACACATCCTCACCACGTAATCACTCCAACTCATCAAACTTGTGTCACGTCTGACAAAAAACAAACCCAGTTAGTGGAGATTTAACTGGGTGGTGCCATTGCAAACAAAAGGTCAAGTTGGGAGTGCCGGGTGTCAAAGTGTTAGTTGCGGGTGACAACGGCCAAAGGCCGATAGTTGAGGGTGATAAAATCCAATAACCCTTTATTCATATACCTATAAATCTTATTCACACTGTTTTACACTTTCTCTATATATATCTATGTGTATATAGAAAGAGATAGACCAGTGGCGGATCTAGGATTCGTGCCAAGCGGTAATGTTTTATTAATAAGCGGTAACGAAATAGAAAAAATGTTAAATTTTTCCAAAATTTACACTAATTTTACACTACCGTCGGAGCGCCAGGGGGCAGCGGGCATTACCCCTTGCTATACACTAGATCCGCCCCTGAGATAGACTAGAAGCGTGTATAAATATTAACACCCAATTTCAATAATATATATTACAAGGATGAATTAATATTAACATCCAATTTCAATATAGAGTTAATAGCCAAAATGGTCCCTGAGGTTTGCTCACTTTTGCCACTTTAGTCCAAAACCCAAATTTTTTAAATCTGGGTCCCCGAGGTTTGCATTTTTTTGCCATTTTAGTCCAAAAATGAAATCTGGTCAGATTTCTAAAAAAAAACCACAAGTTTTGTCCTTTTGCACAGGGGTAAAATGGTCATTTTCATTTTATTATAACTAATTATTAATTAAAAATAATAAACCTACCACCACATATTATATAATATATATATATATATATATATATGACTCTCTCTCTCTCACACTAAAACTCAGAAACAACAACATCATCTCTGGCATTAACAGTGACAAACCATTCAAAAACATCAAGAACATTCAAAAAATTAATTTTAAATTGATAAATATTGAAATCGTCTTATACCAGTGAACAACAACATTAGGGCAAATGTTGAAATCGTCTCATTTAATCATCTCTGCAACTGAAGGGGTTCTTGATGTTGCAGAATTTCAAAATTAGGGCAAATCAAACATTCAAAAAAAAAATTCAAACCTTGATCAGAAACAACACCACTAGCATTAACAGCAGTAGCAACATCAACCCTTTCAGAAACCAACAAATAAGCCCTATCTCTAACAACAGATTTCAACAAACAAGCAACATCATAAAGCACCCTCAAGAACTTGTTCAGGGTTCAACACAACCACCCCAACAACCCCAGAAACAGCCCGATCAACAACATCAAGAACCATCTTCCCACCATCAAGAACTTGTTCAGGGTTCAGTTGCAGGACAACATTGGGGATCTTGATCTCTGGCCTCTTTTACCCACCTGGGAATAAGGTTCTTGGAGTGTTTTTATTAGTGTTGGTGAAAGAAACGCAAAAATCAAAACCCCTTCCTCTCGTTTTCGGAATCCCCTTCCTCTCGTTTCGTTTTCAAAATCAAATGCAGAAATCAAACGCAAAAATCAAAACCCCTCCGGCCCCTCCCTGCGACTCCGGTGAGCACTCATACTCCGGTGCCGGTTGAGTCCTAAACATGAAGATAATGTGAGGATGATGAACTTATGGTGAATCAGGGGATATGGGGAACTATGTGTGAAGAAGATGAACATATATATGAACCACCCACCGGTTTGAACCGGTTTTAGGAGATCGATGCGTAGAGAGAGACGGTGGTGGGGGTGTTGAGACGGTGGTGGGGGTGGATCTGTGTAGAGAGAGAGAGAGATGAGAGAGAGAGCTGAGTTTTAGTGAGAGAGAGAGAGAGTCATATGTATATATATTATATAATATAATATGTGGTGGTAGGTTTATTATTTTTAATTAATAATTAGTTATAATAAAATGAAAATGACCATTTTACCCCTGTGCAAAAGGACAAAACTTGTGGGTTTTTTTTAGAAATCTGACCAGATTTCATTTTTGGACTAAAATGGCAAAAAAATGCAAACCTCGGGGCCCCAGATTTAAAAAATTTGGGTTTTGGACTAAAGTGGCAAAAGTGAGCAAACCTCAGGGACCATTTTGGCTATTAACTCTTCAATATATATAGTTTAGATGGTGTTAATATATATGTACCTTATTCGCTATAACGGTATGTCACAAAACACTGGTCCAAAATATACTAGCTTATCTTTATCACAAAACACATTAATTTTATGTAGAGTAAACTGCCAAAATGGTCCTTAAGGTTTGATCACTTTTATCACTTTAGTCTAAAACCCAAACATTTTGAATCTGGGTCCATGTGGTTTCAATTTTGTTGTCATTTTCATCCAAAATCAAAATCTGGTTAGATTTTTCAGTTAACATCGAGTTTTTTTTTGTCTTTTTCCTCGCTTTTAATGAAGGGTTATTGGATTTTATCACCTCCAACTATCGGCCTTTGGCGGTTGCCACCCGCAACTAACACTTTGACACCCGACACCCCCAACTTGACTTTTTGTTTGCAATGGCACCACTCAGTTAAATCTGCACTAACTGGGTTTGTTTTTTGTCCTACGTGGCACAGGTTTGCTGAGTTGAAGATGATTGCGTGGCGATGATGTGTTATATCCCTTTTCTCCTTTGTAACACAGAAAGTCCCATAAAAACCCTAATTCCACACTTTGGTTTTGGTCATTACCCATTGCTGCAAATGGGTTAATACAAACCACACTTTGGTTTTGGTTTTGACGATGGAGGTGGTTCAGGTTACGGAGATCGGAAATGAATAGAGATGATGACCGGAGCTGATGAAACACTTTGAACGATGGCAGTGATGAACGATGTTGAATGGTGCCTATTCTCGAAAACTCAAACCAATTGAAATCAAATCTCGAAATTTTTTCTCAAATCGTGTTAACTGGAATAACTTTGTGACTCGAAAACTTCTGATGATATGTAGATTCGAAATCGTGTTAACTCAAATAACTTTGTGACTCAAAAATTTTCTGAAATCGTGTTAACTCGAATAACTTCGTAACTCGAAAACTTCGGCTGATATGTAGATTCGAAAACTTTGTTAACTCGATTAACTTTGTGACTTGAAAATTTCCGAAATCGGGTTGAAGATGATGATGAAGATGATGATATGTAGATTCGAATAACTTCTGATGGTGAACGATGTTGAAGATGATGATGAAATGTCGTGTTTCGGATAAAATGTTCGAAAAACTTCTGATGGTGAAAATCGTGTTGAAGATGATGATATGTAGATTCGAATAACTTCTGATGGTGAACGATGTTGAAGATGCTGTTTGCGGAGATGATTAAGTGGTGAGTTGGAGGATGAAGGTCGATGGTACGTCAGAAGATGGAGAAGAGAACCTGTGAGGAAATTAGGGGTTTTATCGGACTTTTTGTGTTATAAAGAAGGAGAAGAGGGATGTGACACCTCATTGCCATCGCCACGTAATCAACTTCAACTCAGCAAACCTGTGCCACGTAGGACAAAAAACAAACCCAGTTAGTGCAGATTTAACTGAGTGGTGCCATTGCAAACAAAAAGTCAAGTTGGGGGTGTCGGGTGTCAAAATGTTAGTTGCGGGTGGCAACGGCCAAAGGCCGATAGTTGGAGGTGATAAAATCCAATAACCCTTTAATGAATGGCAAAATAGTTTTTTAACGTTTTATTATAAAAACTTAAAAAATCTGACAATTTTGCCCTTCATTAAAAGGGAAGAAAAAGACAAGAAATTGAATATTAACTGAAAAGTCTGACTATATTTTGCTTTTTGATGAAAATGACAACAAAATTGAAATCACAATGACCCAAATTCGGGTCAAGTTATTCTACAAAGGCTCCTAATTGTAAGAAGTGTAAGAATGATTTATAGAGTGAAAAGTGTCCAATAACCTAAAATTAAACCCACTACATCACCACCCAAAACCTAAACACCCACCCACACCCCACCCCACCACCACCCAAAAACCTAAACCCCCCCCCCCCCCCCCCACCCAAAAACCAACCCCCTCCCCCCCCCCCCCCCCCCCCGGCAAAAAAAAAAAAAAAAAACTATACCTCACAAAAAAAAACCCAAAAGCCTAACCCCCACCCCCCAAAAACCTAAAAAAACCTAACCCCCCACCCCCCAAAAACCTAAAAAAACCTAACCCCCCACCCCCCAAAAAAAAACCTAAAAAAAACTAAACACCCACCCCCACACAAAAACCTAAACCCCCACCCCCTCGGCAAAAAAAAAAAAAAAATTGGGGGTAGAGGGTGGGTGGGGGTTTAGGTTTTTGGGTGGTGGTAGATGTTTAATTTTTTTTTATGTAGTGGGTTTTTTTAGAAGCCTTTGTACCATTCTTACAATTATGATCCTTTGTATTTGATCCTAATCCCCCAAATTCAAAAGGTTTGAATTTTATACTAAAGTGAAAAAGGTGACCAAACCTCAAAAACCATTTTGGCAGTTTGCTCTTTTATGTATTTCTAAAACATTTTAATCATACACTTATAAGATAATGTTCATCATCATAATCATCATCAAATGTGAGGATCAAATAGGAAGTTTATTTTGGCTAGGAAGTATAAGAAGCAATAGGATTAGGACATGTGGCAAACTTTAAAATAAAGAGGAAGGGTATTTTAGTCAATCTTATCATTTTCTTCTTCCTTCTTCTTCCCAGTAACATCAAAACCCACCATTTTCAAAACCCACCATCTTCAACCATTTCTTCACTTTCTATCTCAATAATCACTACATTATAGTGCGATTTTCGTCACCAATCAATGATTCAAACACCCGATCAACGTATTCTTCAGCTTTTTTGAAGAAAACCCAGTTTAATTTCATACAAAATCTCGTATTTTCCGGTGATTTTGAAGATAATCACTCGATCCGTTCGATTCGATCTCTAATAAGTGTTTCAATAATTCAAATTTCGTCAATCGTTGAAGAAACCGACTTCGATCCATGTAAGAAATTCTTTAATTTCATTTTTATTATCTGGGTTTTTGATTTAGTCATTGCGTTTTACGATCTTGGCGGGGGTCTTGGGGCAGCGCCCCTGGTAGCAGGGTCCTAGGGGCGGCAGCCCCTGGCTGGGGTTGAGCTGCCTCTGGAAATGTATTTAATAAAAATGCATCAGAAAAGTTAATTTTCTGTAAATTGCCTCTGGAAAACTGCATTCGTAAACTGCATTGGTTCAAACAATTCACAGCACAGACAAAACTATTGTCCTGGTTCAATGCATTTTAGAGAGAACACTTTCTTTGGTGTTTTTAGGCCATTGCGTTTTAGAACTAAGACATTTTTATGTGTTTTATGGCCATTGCGTTTTAGAAAAACACATTTTTGAAGTGTTTTTAGTCATTGCGTTTTAGGTAAAAACACATTTTTAGGTGTTTTCAGTCCATTGCGTTTTAGAGAGAACACTTTCTTTTGTTTTTTTAGGCCATTGCGTTTTAGAAATGAGACATTTTTAAGTGTTTTCTGGCCATTGCGTTTTATAAATAAGACATTTCTTTTTGTTTTTTGTGCATTGCGTTTTAGGTAAAACACATTTTTATGTGTTTTCAGTCCATTGCGTTTTAGAAAACAGAGATTTTAACTGTTTTCTGGCCATTACGTTTTAGAAATAAGACATTCGTTTGTGTTTTTGGTGCATTGCGTTTTAGGTAAAACACATTTTTATGTGTTTTCAGTCTATTGCGTTTTAGAAAACAGAGAATTTAACTGTTTTCTGGCCATTATGTTTTAGAAATTAGACATTTGTTTGTGTTTTTTGTGCATTGCGTTTTAGGTAAAACACATTTTTATGTGTTTTCAGTCCATTGCGTTTTAGAAAGTACACTTTCTTTTGTGTTTTTAGGCTATTGCGTTTTAGAAGTAAGACATTTCTTTGTGTTTTCTGGCAATTTCGCTTTACAAATAAGACATTTATTTGTGTTTTTTGTGCATTGTGTTTTAGAAAAATGTCATTTTTTAGGTTTTTTTTTTCATTACGTTTTACGCAACTGGGTTTTAAAATTTTTTTCGAAAATATAGCAATATTATACTTGTTTTAAAGATGAAAAACGCTCGTTTTTTTGGTGCAATTTTTATAAAAATATAATGTCGTATGAAAGAGTTATTAACGTTTAAAAATGGAGGAAATTGGAAGAGAGAGAAACTATTGCATTGGATTGAATAGAATGCCCCTAAACAAACCCACGTGCCTGTTTCATTCATTTCAATTTCTCTCATTTAATCTTAGACCTTGATTAACTAAATGGATGGTCAAGATTACTTTTTAGCATTCTTAGCCAGATAAACTTTATATTATATCCTAACCCTTATCATCAAATATTTAAATGATTTATACCAACTATACATAAAGATTACACTATTATAAATCAATAAAAAAAATACTCACATCCCTTTATAAATTAGTTTGTTTTGCACAATGGATTTAAGGCGGATTAACCCATTAGAGATCCGTTCAACACAATTATAAACTTAACATTAAAACTTGAACTAAAATTGATCTAACCGATTTAGAAATTAGGATAAAAAAACATTTACACGTTATTTTATACACATGATCATTTTCGCTTTCTTTTACTCTTCACCAAAAAAAAAAAACTAATTTGCAAAATTTGTTTATTCCTTTATCTCATACTTTCTCCCTAAAAAGAGAACCTAATCCAGTCACCACTAATTTACTCCTCGGTTTCAACGCCGGCGGCTGCCACCCCCCCGCCGGCGACAACTCAAAACCATCATCGGACTTTTTCTCCGGCAGAGATAACCGAATCAACGACGTCGTTTCCTCCCCAAAATTCAGCTCAAAAACCCCACACTCTGATTCTTTCCGTTCCACTGCGTGTGGCGTCGGCGGCGGAGTCGGTGGCGGTGGTGATAACTTTACCAACGGTGCCGGTTGAGTACGGAAGTGTGTCGATAGCCATTTCGATCTCATGTAGTCTAATTTCCGCCATGGAGGAACATGCATTCCTTTCTTTTTCAAGCTTAGTTTTGCTGATTCGGATACTATTGCTAGTATTTGTTGGAGACGCTCTGCGTCTCCAACAAAGATGTCTGGCAAAGAACGAAGGATTGCTTTGTAAATGCCGGTTGGTCGAGCTATCTCGAACTCGGATCTAAAATCTAGATCGATTATTATTCTATCTCCACCTTCAACAACAACATCTAGGTACTCATATTCACCTGTAACAAATAATCCATATCCAAATTGTTAAAACAAAACCATAACATAACATAACAATTCAATAGGTTCGGATAAACCTATTTTTATTCTTGACAAAATTTATCAAGGTGTGTTTAGTACCCGCAGGGTATGAGGATGATTTCTCCCAATGTGATTTACAAATTGAGGCATCGTAACCGATTGATATCAATTCTTCTACAACAAGTGTTCGCAATTCGTCTTTTCTTTTGAGATTTTTGTTATTGTCAACGATTTTCGATGTGTCTGCTAACAGATTCCTTTGAACGACACTCACGCAAGGCGTCAAGCTCTGAAAAAACAACCAGATTGGTGTAAAAATTGAATGTTACATTGCAAATTTACATAAACAAATAGATAACTGACTCAACGACGACGTCGTTTTAATTACCTTGAGTGTTTCTGAAGCATCAGAATCGGCGAAAAGATCAAACTCGTCATCTGAACTATCGTTGATGTTTCCGTTGAAACAATTGCAACGATTGCGTCCGCATTTCGGCTTCTCAGGAGCAGCAGCATCTTCCATAAACATCTGCACCATTTTAGCTAGACAAACCGAGCTCGGCTCAAATTGTTCTCCATCTTTTACTTCACCGTTGTTTGCAGTTTCCGAATTGTTCTTCAGAACACTCGGAAACTGCCTATCGAACAACCTCTTTAACCGAGACTTCAACACCGGCTGTGAATGCTTCACAGCCGGTGGAGTCTCGCAATTAACTGATTCATCATAACTAGGATTGTTAATGGGTTGAATCTTCATTTGGAAATGCATACTATTTACTATTCTATTTAAATTACTCACTATTGTCAAAATTCAAATCATAGTTACTCCTCTCTCCAAAATTCTTCACTATTTGCTGAACAACTTTCGGTTATAACAAATACCTTCAGATCTAACGTTCATGAGGAATGTGACGGCGATGAACGGAGACTTTCGCATGTGGAAGTCGTATAGAGGAGTATGGTTTTAGTGCCGGAATATTCATTTTCCGGCGAGGTTGTGGTGGCCGGAGGTGATGTGGGTGAAAAGTTTGTTGGTTTTTTTTTGTTTGTGTTTTGGGGTGGATGAGAGTAATGGAGTCAGTTGAGAGGTTTTTATACAAAAGTGGTGGATGAGAGGGGTTGGCTGACGTGGATAATAAAACAGATGGGTGATGACGTGGAGTGGATTATCCAATTATTTGAGACCGGGTCACGTGGTGCGTGGGTATTTGATCTACGTGGCTACGTTAGTTTTTTTGTCCGTATGTTTGGATACGTGGATTGGTATTAGTGGCTGATTGAAAGCATAATAACGTTAATTGAAAGAATTGTTAAAATTTTGATTAGTAAAGTGCCAAAAATGGTTCCTGAGTTTTGGTCACTTTAGTTCAAAATTCAAATATTTTAAATCAATGTCTCTATAGTTTCAATTTTATTGTCATTTTTAACAAATTCAATTAAATCTAGTTTTTTTTTTCCTCCCCTTTTATGAAGGGTAAAATGGTTAGATTTTTATAATTTGTTATAATAAACGTTAAAGGACCATTTTGTCCATCATTTAAAGGGAGGGAAAAAAACTGGATGATAACCGGAAAATCTAATCGATTTTGATTTTGAATGAAAATGACAACAAAACTTAAACCACAGGAACCCAGATTTAAAATGTTTAAGTTTTGAACTAAAGTGACAAAAATGACCAAACATCAAGGACCATTTCGACAGTTTACTCATTTAGATATATCTTTGTGAATTAACTTGTTTATGATTTATTTACAATTTTACATAAATAGGTCTTTTGATTTGGTAAAACTAACTTGTTTATGATTGATTTAAAATTTTACATCGTAAGTTCTTGATGTGTTCTCAAATTACATATGTACTTATGAATAAATTTAGGCGTTTATGTTTGTTATTTATTGTTGATGGCATATTCATATGTATATTGTTGTTGGAGTACATAAACTCCATTAATAGTATGTAAATGGTGTACGCATGTTGAAGGTTTTTAAATAATCAAGTTGGTTTTGTAATAAAACTTAAATGAATAGTCTAATCGTGAGTAAAATCCAAAGCTCGAGTCCGGTTCGAGCCTAAAAGTTTGAGCTCGAGCTCGGCTCGTAAGTAAAATCCAAAGCTCGAGTCCGGCTCGGCTCGGCTCGAGATGATTTGAGAACAATCTTAAACGAGTTCAAAGCTCGGCTCATTTCAATATAGCTTAAACGAGTCAAAGCTCGGCTCGAGCTCGGCCCACCAATGTTATGTAATATATATATATATAAAATTAATATAAAATTATGTTTAGGCTCGTTTAGGCTCGCGAGCCTAAACGATCTTTGTATGCAAAGCTCGAGCTCGGGCTCGATAGCTAAACGAGTCATATTTCAGGCTCGAGCTCGGGCTCGGGCTCGTTAAAGCTCGACTCGTTCGAGCTTTTTACCGATCCGATCCCGAGTAGCTCTCGAGCCGTTGCGCATCGTTTACACCCCTAAATGTCACCACTTGACTGTCGCCATCGGCGTTGTTGATTCGTAGTCGTCATAGTCGGTTGAACACTAGAGAAACCATGAACAGTAAAGGAAGTAACGTTGGGACATGAGGGAAATAAAACATCAGGTTCCAACAGAAGATGCACGCGCCTTTGGTCACCGGAGTCTTGGAAGAAGTCATGGAGGCGATGCACGCGCCGATCTACTTCGAAAAGTTCAAAGTTCACGACGACATGAAGACGATTCCAGTGGCGGAACCAATGTACAAGGAGGGGTAGCCCGGGCTACCCCTCAACTCCCCCTTTATAGTGTAAAAATACCCTTCAACTTCGTCTACGTAGTGTAAATTTTTTATCTTTTTATACAAACGATACCTCTAATCCCCAAAAAAAAATTGGGATACCCCTGAATTTTTGGGCTAGCTCCGCCAGTGGACGATTCCATCGAAGCTGAAGTCTGAGGGTGGGCTGTATTGTGTTAGTTGACTGGTGGTTGTTAACCATTGGTGGCGGTGGTCGGTTGGTGATGGCTGGTTGTAAGGGTGGGTGGTCGCAGCTGGGGATGTAGGGGTGGTGCTGCTGGTTGTGTGAGGGCAGGTGGTGGCATGGGGTTTTGCTGGGATACAGAGATAGAACTAATTAAATCATTTTACTTGGGGCATTATTGTCATTTTACACCAACTTAACTGAGAAAATTAACCCCCATCCACTTCAGGGACTATCCGGGAACGAAAATTGAAAAGTTAAGGACTATAGATATAATTTTAGAAAGTTAGGGAATAAAAGTGAAAAAAGACCAAACCACATGGACCATCCAAGCATTTAACTCTTTAAATAATGTAACTTGTCTTTCATTGTAGCCATGTTGTAGTTTATTTTAGAGTTAAATGCCACTTTAGTCTATGTGGTTTTGGGTCATTTTGCCAGTTTAGTCTAAAGGTTTCATTTTTCATCTGTGGGTCCAAAAAGGTTTCACCGTTGCCATTTTAGTCCACTGGGTCAACTTCATTCATTTTTTTCTGTTAACGAGAATGGCAATTCGGTCATTTTATATGCCTGGTTGGCCTTCTAGTTAACAGAATTACATATAAAATGACCAAATTGCCCTTCTGGTTAACAGAAAAAATGGATGAAGTTAACCCAGTTGACTAAAATGGTAACGGTGAAACCTTTTTGGACCCACAGGTGAAAAATAAAACATTTGGACTAAACTGGCAAAATAGTCTAAACCACATGGACTAAAATGGCATTTAACTCTTTATTTTATTTAACTCATATTATGTTAAAAAAAATTATACTTATGTATCTGAAGCTAATAAGCGAATCTACATTCTAATAACGGATATAATTGAATAATAAAAGTTTTTTTTTGTTCTTTTTTACAATTTAGATTCTAGAGCATTTTGAAGATCTCAATAAAGATTGTTTCAAATATAGTTTTTATAAAGGTTATTATTATTTATCTTATATTAATTAAAATATGACAAAGGTAAATAAAAAATCAAGTGTGGTAAAATCAATGTTGTAAAAGCAGGTCTAGTAGGCCAACTACTCGAAATTGATCAAAGATGGTCAACCTCAGCCATAATCGGATTTAGTCGGTCAATTCGAAAAGAGTTTGACTCAAAAAAGTAAAAAAATATAAAAATAAAAGATAACTTCTATGTCTATAATATTAATGAATGAATATCAAATTTTGAAATCCTTTAGTATTTGAACCTGTTTCTTTTTTATTTATACTGGATTTGATGTATTTTGTTATAAATATTAGTAAAATTATGATATTTGATATATATATAATTTAGAAATTTAATATCTTTATAATTTATAATGTCCGAGTACTCCCCGAATACTCTCTGCTTAGGCCGAGTACTCACAACTCCCCAGTTGACCGACCTGAGAACGTCTAACAACTTTTACAACCATCTTTTATGAAGAAGAAAAAAAAAATAAACATTCAATGGTCCCTGTACCTTTCATTTAAAATTTTTTCATTTATGATCTAGGAAAATAAATATACAATTCTTTTGCATATTTATTATGGCTAGTTTTACATCACATGTTGCCTTCATTTTTCCTATTACAGATTTTTTTTTAAATATTCAACTAAGAAACAAATATCCATGATGTAATTTAAAGCAAAAAATTAATAATTTGTGCATAGAAATATGATCATAATCCAGTCTATTCTATATATTTGTGGGTGGTCCCATATGGTTGAATCTATATGGTATCATACATCACATAATCTTCAAATTTGCAACCCATGTGTACCATGTCCTTTTGGACAAATAGACTAGTGCTTAGATAGTATTTTTTTTAATCTTTGTTTAACATAATGTCATGGTATTAAGTATTAACCCTACCACTTTACTACTTTAACACACCCATACCCTACTAACCCTACCCTTACCTATTGCAATTATAATTTAAAACTAAAACTTATGGTGGTAAGAGCACCAAGGAGTTGATTCTGATGTCAAATAAAAGGCCATGATGGTTGATGAAGTTTTAGCTCTTTTTAATCATAGTAGACATGTTCATATTGGGGCCTATGAATATAAATACAAGGACAATACTTTCCAAAAGATGTGACATGATGAAATCAAATATCTTTACACCCTTAGTCTTTCTTTAAATGCCGTTACATACCCTCCAAACTTTTTCAAGTTTCATACTATTATCAAACTTTGAGCAAATGAAGGAAACTTGTAGACCCATTTAGAAATTATTGATGTGAGAAGTCATGGTTATTTATGTGAGAGATATTTTTTTTTTTTTTTTTGAAAGGTAAACTTCATTAAACCAAAAACGACACCCTCAAACCGAGGGGCCCAACAACAACAAACCAAACCTACATATTTACAAATTTACACCAATCATCCCACACTAAATTCCCGAATCTACTCCTATGTTTAAACCATAAAAAACCTAACGCTTTCACTTCATTAATAATTTCCCCAATTCTGATCTCCTTTTGCTCAAACCTTGCTTTATTTCTAGCTTTCCAAATACACCAAGCCGCGATCCTTATGATACCTTTAAAAGCTTCCTTTTTGGCCCCGTGAAGCCCCACGAACTCGTGAACCGACATAATGTCCTCAAAACCAAAAAAGAAAAGGTTCTGCACTTTACACCACCTACTAATATGGTTCCAAACGACCGAAGCCGCGTAACACGACGTGAAGATGTGAGCCACCGAATCAAGCCCATCATTGCACAGTACGCAAGACTCCTCCTGAACCTCAATGTGTCTATTCCTCAAAGCCTCAACCGTGGCGATTCTGTTAGCCGCGGCTCTCCACATGAAAATATTAATTTTGTCCGGGACCCATTTGCATTCGTCAACCAGAACCTGCTGAACGTCGCCCTGCTGCCCTGTATAGTTCAGAAGATTTTTAACCGCTCCCACACTAAAGAACTTATCCTCGGCCCCGATCCATTCCCAACAATCCGATCTGACCTCGAGCTTAACATCCAGCAGCCTACTGCAGAGATCTGTAAGCTCATTAACCTCCATCTCGGACTCGATATGTCTGACCCAATTCCAAACAAAACCCGAACCAGAGCTGCTGCCATCCGACCTTGTTTTTACGCGGTCAGCCACCTTGCATCTTTTCTCTTTCTCAAGTTTGAATAGCTCCGGAAACTTCTTCTTCAACGGTTATGTGAGAGATATTAGTATCAAACTTTGAGCAAATGAAAGAAACTTGTAGACCCATTTAGAAATCATTGATGTGAGAAGTCATGGTTATTTATGTGAGTATTCATATCATTTTCAGTGTCTTCATCTTTGGACCATGTGTAGTTATAAAGCCCATTTGGGAGCGTTATACAACACGTGGCGAAATGCGTAAGAGAGTGACTTTATATCAAAATATGATATAGTGGTAAGAGGGTTATATAAAGCCCTTCAATTATACATACATATGTATGTATATATATGTGTGTGAGTGGGGGGATTTGTGTTGGAGAACATCACGCCGCGAAGGATATAGCGCCAGAGAAGAAAAACCTCCCCATAGTGCCCGCCGTAATGGTGTTGGCGGCGCGATGCTAGTTTTTGGTGTGATATCAAGCCCCACTACGGGTGGCCTTATAATTACAATAAAAATTACCACATTTTTTCTCTTTTTCAATTAAATAATATTTTTTATACATTTATTATTAACTTTTCTATCTCCTTCACTCACAACCACTTTTTAAAAATATTAAAAAAATTATAAGGGTGAACAATGTTTTTTTACATTTACAGATGAACAGTAACATGTTCTTTTTTATACACTCACAAACCCTCATAACCACTATCTATAATATGGAGAATCCTCTTCAGAATCTTGATGGACAGAATGTGATTGCTCACAGTTCTAAAACAGTGGAGTGTTGTGAGTTATGTAGATGATTGATATTCTATAAACAATGTACAATCTATCTAATTGACATGAGACATGACTATCATAAAGGTAATATTGAACTCAGGGGCGGACCTATGTACATACAAGGGGCAACGCCCGCTACCGCTTGGCGCTACGGCGGTAGTGTAAAATTAGTGTAAATTTTGAAAAAAATTGACGTTTTTTCGATTTCGTTACCGCTTATTTATAAAACGTTACCGCTATGAACGAATCCTAGATCCGCCACTGATTGAACTCCGTTCTTAATATTGCTACAAATGTGCCATTTGGGTTCAAAACTATAGATCAAGTTAGATGACACCGTAAGAGAAAAGAAACTATCATCGTTTGTCTTGAATGGATCTTTTTATTGGTTAATAAAGATGTAAGCTCATTTGACATAAGGATAAGCAAATTTAAACTCAACATAGAACGGTTTTTGAAATCCCATAAACTATCATTGCAAATTTAGAACATTGTTGGTAATGTTATCGTGAATGAATCGTATACTTTCTATCATGTCACGTCTTGTTTCAAGCCATGTAACATTTTTTAATAAGTTATAACACATTTCATAGACAATTTTTAAAGAATATGACAGGAGGTATTTCCCTAAAAAAGGAATTGCATTTTACATATGTTTTTGGGTAACACTCATGCTTGGCTAAAATTCTTAATCTACTATTATTATTGTTTGAGATTTTCATTACCAAAACAACTAGTGGCAGATGACAATATAAACATAAAATTTTAAAATAATAAGAGAAAATTACCAAAATGCCCCATACTTATAGACTTTTTATAGCTGTATCTTAATTTGTCTAGAATCTTTTCAAATCATTCAAAATACACCTAGAATCTCATAAAAGAACATATACGAAATTGTTTTGTAAATTAAAGTATGAGTCACACCTTAAATTTATTAAACATACGAATACTTTTCCTCAAAACTAAATGAGTTAATTACTGTTTTCGTCCCTATGGTTTGTCAAAAATCACTATTTCAGTCCATTAGTTTAAAAATTGCTATTTCAGTCCCTGTGGTTTCATTTTCGTAACCATTTCAGTCCACCTCCGTTAACCCCATCCATTTATTCTGTTAAGTAAACGTGAATTGACCATAATGCCCTTATTAATAAAAGACAAAAAGATATCTAAATGAGTTAATTACTGTTTTCGTCCCTGTGGTTTGTCAAAAATCACTATTTCAGTCCATTAGTTTGAAAATTGCGATTTTAGTCCTTGCGGTTTCACTTTCGTAACCATTTCAGTCCAGTCTCCTAACACCGTCTATTTTACCGTTAAGTTTTTAATGAAATACCTAAATTACCCTTGTGTTAATTAAATAAAAAACTATGGAAATTTAAAAGATTGTATTATAGGACCCACTTGTTAAAACACAACCCCAAGGTACCCCGGAGAAGATGACTGGAAACTTTTGCCGGAAATGAGAGCAGGGATGGAGTGGGGTGGGGTAGCGTGGGGTTGTGTTTTAACAAGTGGGTCCTAGAATACAATCTTTTAAATTTCCATGGTTTTTTATTTAATTAACACAAGGATAATTTAGGTATTTCATTAAAAACTTAACGGTAAAATAGATAGTGTTAGGAGACTGGACTGAAATGCTTACGAAAGTGAAAACACAGGGACTGAAATAGCGATTTTTGACAAACCACATGGACGAAAACAGTAATTAACTCATTTAGATATCTTTTTGTTTTTTTATTAATAAGGGCGTTATGGTCAATTCACGTGTACTTAACATAATAAATGGATGGGGTTAACGAAGGTGGACTGAAATAGTTACGAAAGTGAAACCACAGGGACTGAAATGGCAATTTTTAAACTAATGGACTAAAATAGTGATTTTTGACAAACCAGAGGGACGAAAATAGTAATTAACTCAAACTAAATATACATATTATTATTTTAAGAAAAAGAAATATTCTTGCAAAAGTAATTATTACTACTAGAATTAAAAAAGAAGTTTAGTTATGAGTCATACCTTTAATATATATTTTTTATAAGATCATATTCTTTTCAAATTCCGATTGAATATAGCCTAGTGACATCATGAGGGTGAGATAAGGTGTAGTACCATTAGAACCTAGATTCGATTCTCACATGAGGGGTTTTCCAAGATTTATTCCGTTCACTCTTAAATTGGTGTATAGACATTATTGTCTAGTGAAGATAAATATGATCGGATGGTTCTGCTAGTGTCACGATGATTCTCTAGTGGTCCGTCAGTGATCCAAATTTGCCGTTTAAAATTTTTTTTAGACAAGTTAAAGTAAATTGACGTTACACAACATCACCGTTACAATTCAACACAAAACGATATCTTATATCGGATGGTGCACCAAAGGATGTAGATTTCTCGCGCTTTGTCATGTACATTTCTCACGCTTTGTTACTTTTGTCTATAAGTCTAGTTGTTGTAAACGTTATGTTTTTCATATAGTAGTTTAAAAAAATAGTGTAATGTAATGTAACGTAAGAATCTTTTCTAAAAGTATATAACCTCTAAAATTTTGCATAATAGTAATATAGTGACTTGTATTGTGTGCATGAAAACATGTACTTTTAGTTTAGATGACTTTCAAAAATTAAAGAAAATGATAAAAGAGTAGAGGGCATAAAGTTGTTTGATAAGAAGAGATATATATATATATTATATATTGAGATGAGATGATGGGTTTTGTCTTTGTCTCACCCTTTCCCCACAACAAGAAAACTTAAGTCGGGTCCTCTTCTTGTGGTACTCATGCTAGTTTCTTTTTTATCATTACGTACCCAACTTATAATAGACAATGTACAAATACATGACCAAGTGGATATCATTATTAGATAATGTATAAGAGATGTACTTATGATAGATAAAATAGGAATATGTGATTAGCTAGTATAAAGTATTATTTATTTAAATATGGATGATATTCGGTTCGTTTAATCTAACAGAGCTTAAGCTTGAGTTTGATTTGTATTAAGCTCTATATACGAAGCATGAGCTAAACTCGTGAACATTTTTTAAACTTCAGCTTGACTTGTGTGTAAATTTTCAAACTCGAGTTTGAGTCAAACTAAGTTCGTATATTATTGATCAACTATGTTAGTATATTTACATACATATATGATTAAATGTTTTCATATTTATAAGGTATACAACATAATACACAATTATTTTCATGATAAGTATATGTATAATAGTTTTAATTGTGAGATATATATTTATTATATTTTTACATACGATTGGTCTTCATGCCCCAATATTAGTCAATATTAGTCAAACTCGATACCCTTGAGTAGGCCTGTTTGTTAACGGTCCTGAGTTTAGGCTCGATCGCAAGAGCTTATTTAAGAATTAAGATTGACTAGATTTGATTTTTAACAAAAAAAAAAAAAAACGAATCGATCTTTATTGGCTTAATAGCGCCTCAATTGGTTAAGAGCATTCACAATTGATTCTTCATCTCCATCTCTATAATTATACTAAAAATTATTACTTTTTCTCTCTTCTTTCCAATTAAATACTATTTTTTATACTTTTATCATTATATTTTCTCTCTCCTCCATAGTGAACAATGTTTTCTCTAAATACACTATTGAACGGTAACATTTTCTCTCTCGTACCTTCACAAGTCACAACCTCTCTACATAACATAGAAGACAAATTCACATATGAGAATCAAATGTGAATCCTCCAACACACCTCTAACTTAAAAAATTTCACTCTTAAATATTTATATAAATAGTATTGTTAATAAAAAAAATAGGTTATAAAAATACCAAAAAATAAGTTTAAGATAATATTACGTATGGGAATCAAAAAGTTTAATGAGGGTTGGTTTGAAATAGTCTTTGGACTATTCGTTAGAAACCGATGGGCCATAGAGTGGGACCCACATGGCATGATTACACGCCAATATGGCAATCTCAATGATGCATAAAGCCCATCAAAATAATTAATAGTTATTTATTATTTTTCAATTTCTTCATCTTGATGTTTATTATAAAGTTTTGGGACCATTATTGGAGTGGTTAAGTGGGGACAAAATTATCTCACTTGCTCTTCAGTAACATTTTATGTAAATTAGATATGATTTACAATATATATTAAAAAAGAAGAATTCTAAATTGTTTTATTATTATTCTTTTTATCAATTATTCATATTTTTATTTTTTGCACTTCTTAGTTCTTACATACAACGTATGTGTTTATGTACATGAAAAAAACTACCAAACTAAATTTTTGATATATAATTTAAGGTTTTTAACCATTTATGATGTATAGGTAATATAATTTAGAGTAAACTTCCGTTTTGTTCCCTATGGTTTGGTCATTTTAATGGTTTTGCCCAAAACCTTTAAAAATAGCCATTTTACTCCCTGATGTTACTAGTTTTTATCTAATTTGCTCCACGGGTCTAACTCCATCCAAAGTCTCTGTTAATTTGGAGGGTATTTTGGTAATATTATATATATACAAGGATTTTTTGATCTTTTTGTCTTTTTATTAAGAAAACCTATTAATCTCTCTCATCTCACCCTCCTCTCCTCCCCTCTCTCTCCTATACCACTTTCTACCAGCTCTATCTCTCTCTCACTTTTTACCACCATCACAGATTCACTCACATCCAATGTTGTTGACTCAACTTTATTTGACTTTTGTTGACCCACCACATTATTTTCCACACCATTTTCATCTTCCACATGAGCCCCATTACCAGGTTCAATTTCTGATCAATACCCATCACAAGAAACACAAATTCAAAATCTTTTTTCCATACAACTAACAAATCATAAAATTGCTCGATTTCAATAAAAGCCACAAAAATTTAACAAGAAAACATCACAGAGATCCAATCTTTATGGTAAATTTAGGGTTTTAAACAATAAAACCCACAAATTTGATCAAATTTAATGCTATAGTATTCAGTTTCACTCTAGACAGACCAACATCAAGCATAAACAATCACTTTGATATCAAATTTAATGCTATACCCTAGCAATTGCCGCCGCTCAATCTTTGTTCGAAGGTTTCTGACCAGATTAGGTTTATGGATTCGTCATGAAACCCGATTATGACAGCAGTTTAAGGTGCAACTCAACCAGATCTGAGAAATGTTAGTGGTTTTCGCTCAGATCCATGATTTGATCTATGGTGGGGGTGGTTACGGAGGTGATGGTTGGGGTTTGAGCTCCGATTCAATGGTGGTGGTTGTGTGGGGGTGTAAGAGATGAAGGCCGAAGGTGGTGGTGACGGTGGCGGTGGTCGGGTGGTGGAGAGAGATGGAAGGATGAGAGAGTGACGACAGAAATGGTTGTGGTGGTTGCTTTATGGTAGGGCGGTGAGGGTTGTGACGGTTGGTGGGTGGTGGTTGTTGGTGATGGGGAGAGAAGAGAGAAGAGAGAGGGTAGAGAGACAAAAATAAGTAAATAACCAGTTTATGAGTTATGTATTTTGATGATGAAGATGATGATGATGTTATATATTATTATTATATATAATATAATCTTTATTTGTAGTTTTACTAAAATTGTAACAACCCGCACTTTTGTGCGTTGTTACTACTCGTAATACTCGTTACGCCTAGCACCAAAGATTCGGATCATAATGTAACTATACCGTATATATCGCTATTCGAAGGATGATCGCATATTTTCGAAATACAATATCACTATACTACACTATTAGCACACTAACACTCACGGAGGCATTGAGTGAGGACCTATTCTACCCTCCTCAGTGGCCGTGATGTGTCGAACGTGACGATGATGACAATACGAGTGAATGGTACCCCGTCAGTCATTGTAGCACAACTCGCAATAACGTTCACGACGACGTCGAGAGAGGACCTATACTACCCTCCTTGATGGCCGTGAAACGTCGCTAATAATCGCATACTCGAATCGGAAACCGATTGTTAATTATCGAAACTTTGGATTATGGATACGTAAATACGACCCCTAGTGATATATATATAATAACAAATATAATAGTAACATAAATTTACGATGAAAAGCGCGTACTTCGAAAACTATCAAAACGGAGAAGTCCAACGCGTCAGGATAGCCATCCGGACGGATGGGCCATACGCACGGATGGGCCATACGCACGGATGGGCCATACGCACGGATGGGCCATCCGCACGGATGGACAATCCGGACCAAAACCCCCTTTCTCTTCGCTGTTGCCTATAAATACCCTATCACATCACTTGAACAGTGATGTGACAACTCCTGCTCGACCAAACACGCTCCAGGACCCTTTCTCTCGATTTCCTCGCGATTCCGGTAAGATTTCAACCTAAAACTTGTACTTCTACAATCTACACTCAATTCTACATCATTCTATCTTTTAAAACTCAGATTCTAACCGTGAAATCTGCGGATTTGAGGTGATGTCACCAAGAGTTCTTATGAACTTCAAGTTGGGGTCTCATTTCACTAATAACGACTCAGATCCGGGTGATTTCCACATGTTTTAATGACAAATCTCACCTAAATCTGTGCGATTTCGAGTTAACCATGAAAAACCATCAAGAACTACCAGATCTGATGGAACGGGGTGATTCCCGGCCGTTAGAACGGGTCGGGACTGATGAAATTTCAAGTGTTAGTGCGAAATTACACTACCCTAGTAAAAACGAACGTATTCCTTCCGTTAAACACTCGGAAACAGTGTTCAGAGTGCGAAACAGACGTGACAAGTCCGCACGGATGATACTTGTCCGCACGGATGACACTTGTCCGCACGGATGACATGTCAGTCCGCACGGATGACATGTCAGTCCGCACGAGTCACTCCTGTTCGAACGAATGACAACCCGCACGAATTACATCTGTCCGCACGTATCACCTATCCGCACGGATGACACATTATCCGCACGGATGATACATTATCCGCACGGATCACACATCATCCGCACGGATCACATGTTATCCGGACGGATGACTTGTCATCCGGATGGATGAGAACCATTCGACCTAATGAGTAACTTTTCAAGGCTAATCCCGCTTAACCGTATATCGTTTACTCTATTCTTCAAGGATCAATACAGACATACTCGCAACCGACTCAACCAAGTTGTATTCTCGCTAAATACGCACTGTGAGTATACTTGAACCCTTTTTAATCGAATTTTGGGTGTAACATACGTTTCTAACAAATCGAACTTATCAAACGAAATATTCAATCAATCGAATTATCACTTGCGAATAATTGTTATGCATAGATATACGTGATGCTAGTTGCATATGTGCTAGGGCATATACTCGCGACGTCCCACCACGACTAGTATAGTACTATTGCGCCCGACGGGGTCTAGATATGCCATCGTACATTCGAGCATCGAGGACTTAGTTGGTAGTATCAGTTTTGTGAGTATATATGTCGTGTATTACGTTTATGCATGTGGAAATTCGCAGCTCTTTTAATCTATTATGCTATACTTATCAAACCTGTATACTCGCCAATACTTTTGTATTGACAAATATTTTAACGTATGTTGCAGGTTAGATCGCAGACTATATCAAATCATGCTAGGAAGTCTAGAAACTCAACTAAAATCTAGGTTGTCGTATTTGTATTGTTCGAGAGGACAAGAAATCTGTGATAACTTATGTGATTGTATTATTTGTTAGTATGGGATAACGAATGTATTAAATATTGTCGCAATATAGTTGTTATGGATTCTCTTGAGCAATCTGATTCGCCTAGTGCCGCGCCCCGATGATTCCGCCATCGGTTGGGGTGTGACAGATTGGTATCAGAGCCATAACTATAGGGAATTAGGTCAGACTCGACCTAGTCCGGGTCAACGTCTTAGAAATTGACCTAGTCTATAGTCTAAGTACCAACAGGCCGACTCATACAAACCCGGTGGGGTTTGTATTGGGCTTACTTGATACTCTCGATCGAAATTGCTAAAAGCTACAACTTTGTGTGAACACCGCATACTACAACTTCACACGAAGGAGCCATTCCTAAGGCTGAAATACTACTTAGCCTTTCCTAAGGCCGACACAATACACGTGTTTTCGAAAATACTCGCATAACGAAACCGAGCGGTCCAGTCGAGATCAGGTGTGAAAACCAAGAACTCTCGACGGGATTGCTCGCTCAGCGCATTTTTCTAGCACGAGAACCTTTCATCGAGTTAGGAGTGACATCCACATCTCGACGAAAGTCTCCATTACAAAATCTGGTGGAACTCACGAATTCATTCGAAGAGCATAACCACAATTAGGAACGAAACTGTTAAGTCAGGGGTGAAACCCGTACCTTGATAAGCCGTTCCACTCTCTAAATTGGTTTTCAAAAGCTCTCACCAAGGACTCGACTATTGCAATAACTCGAGCCACGCGATGACTAGGAAGACGAATGCCATGAGCTACATCCCAGTGGAAGCATGGAGTCTTCTAGGTCAACGCGCGCGCCCGAACTTGTTAAATATAGTTGGGTTACCTTGGGTAGTCGACGCCTAAACACCCAAGGCACTCTTATCATACGACCTGCCAATCTTACAACTGGTTGGAAACTTATTTACATTTTGAAACTTTACGCTTTATCGATTTCTCGATTTAACGATTTTCACTCCCTACTTTATAAACGCACAATTCGCACAGCCATCGCAATCTAAAACGAAACCCGAATATTCGCAACAAAACTAATGCATAATCTATCGCCTTCGCTATCGTTATCTCACCTCAACGCGTCCTCGCATATTCTAAACCGACCCGTATGTGTATAAATACAAAATTTCAGTTATATAAATACCTATATATACGTATAAACAACAAGTCATTGTGTGAGAACTTAGGAAATTCGTGTCTCCTATGTGGCTCCTATGTGATTCGTATTACTACTATACTATCGCACCAAGTTTTGAACGCGCTCAATCGCATCGCAAAACTCAAAATCATTATGATCGAATCTCACTCCAAGTCTCCTTCTGTCTAGATGCCTTCCAACAACTCTACCTCGAGACGAGTAGCTAGGAGGAGAGCCAAACAAAGTGTCAATAAGAGGATTGCATCACTTGTGACTAAGGAAGTGAGTAAGCTTATTCCTCGAATTGCCGCTCAAGTGCACTCCCTCAGCAACTCTCGAGCCTCGGAAGACTCCAAGACGGAAGCGCCGCAATCTACTTTTCTCTACAAGCACTTCAAAGCCTGTGACCCGATGGAGTTCACGGGTGAAGGAGGTGCGACTCAACTACTCCAGTGGTTCGATTCTATCGAAGTCACCCTTCGTCAAAGCGGGTGTCCCGATAGTTTCCGTACTACTTACACTACCGGAGTATTTCAATCACGAGCACTCGACTGGTGGACCGCCGAACGCAACAAACGTGGGATCTCCGCAGCTTACGCCCTCTCCTGGGATGAGCTGAAGGAACTCATGAAGAAAGAATACTGTCCTCCACACGAGATCCAGAAGCTAGAAAACGAATTTTGGGAAATCAAGCAAAACAAAGGTGACAATGTTGGCTACACCGCAAGGTTCAAACAGCTTAGCATAATCTGCCCAAGTCAAGTCAACACTTCAGAGAAAGCCATCACGAAGTACATTCGTGGCTTGCCTGAGTGTGTGGGTGATTTTGTCGAAGCTGCAAGACCTGCCACTATCGAAGAAACCTACCGCTTAGCCGCATAAATCAATAACAAACGACTCATGGAAGGATTATTCTCAAGGAATCCTGTCAAGCAAGCTCATCAAGCAATCGCTGGTAATCCTTCAGGCGAACATGTTGACGAATCTTCTGATGAATCTACTAACAAATCTTCTGACAAATCTGCTGGTGATTCTTCTAATGAATCAGCTAACGATTCTTCTAATGAATCAGCTAACGATTCTTCTAACGAATCTGCTAACGATTCTTCGGATGGATCTGCTGCTGATTCTCCTGACAAATCTGCCGACGGATCTTCTGACAATTCAGCCAAGGACTCTGCAAGTGAGTCTTCAGACGAATCCTCCAACGACGACATCTCTTCGCAAGACACCGACAAACCCAGCCGCAAGCGAAAGACATCAAGTCCGGGCTCATCAACAACCGAACTGCTTCAACTGAAACCTCTTCAAGCAGTTCCGATGTTTCCAAAACGAGCTTACACTGGGGCTCATCCTCAGTGTTACTCGTGTACCTATCATCATCCAGTTGGGGCTGACTGTCGCTATTGCAATAACTGCAATCGTTACGGACACTTCACCCGCAACTGCCGCATCGAACCGTGAACTTGAGTACAACAACAACAGCTCCAGCAAAAGCCTTTAGCATCAAGTATCTAGCAAGCGTAGGATAAAGTTGTAATGATACGATTTCCGACGTTAATTTCTAAGTTTTGAACCTACTCTATTTACTCGATGTTGCCACTACGCGTAACATTAACTCTCGTTTTCGTCTTCTCTATCACACTCTGGTCGTCGCACTTAGACTAGATTCACACACATACTATATACTATATCACGAAATAATGTGTTTTACCCTCACTACACTTTTAGAACGAGGTACGATAAACATGCAAGGAACAATTAATCGCGGGTGCACACGGGATTACTTGGGTCAGTGCACGGAGATCGTAGTAAATTCTAATGTGCCATAGCGTTTTGACAAAAGGTGACACCAAATCACGAGATGAAAGTAGTAGGGGTCGAGCAAGGTGTGCTTTATCATACTACCAAAGTTCCGTGAAGAAAGTGCCACGTGGAGTTGAACGTTATTAGACCTATTATACTATTGTGATTATTTTCAACACACTACACTCAATCACAAGGCGTAACAACTGAAATTGCATCATCGCAAGACTTGTCGTAAGTCTGCAAACGTAATGCAATAGCCTCATCGATGGACTCTGGGGAGTCTACCACGCAGGACAATTGCATCAACGCAAGACTGGTCGTAAGTCTATAGCAATCAATCTCACTAACGCTCACGATATTGTCGGGTGAGGACCTATTCTACCCTCCTCGATGACTGTGATGCGTCGCAACGTAACGTTAAGCTTATTCGAAACAAAACCCAACTGGTTGAAATCGCTTACCTTGTGTATCTCGAAATCTCTATCGCTTATTATGAGAATCTATATCGCCTGCTGTGTATCAATCTATCGCTATCGCCTACCGTTATCTGTGATATTTGTGCTAAGTTAGAACGCATGACCTCGCCTCGCGAGAGGAAGCTCATATGGTTAAAACAAGGTGTTTTAGTTATATCAGCGGCCTTTCGCGGAAACAGGCCATGTGGGGTCTGATGTTAGTTAAACTCTGTGGTGTTAATCAATCAAAATCGAACCGCATACCTTCATCGCTTGCACGCAACAACTGCCGCTTATCGTAATTCGATTATCCTCACCACCATTGCTAGTGTTGTGTTTGTATTATTCGTTTAATCACCTAATCGCTGATCGCCTATCGTGAATAACCTACCGCTTATTGCTCGCTTGGTGTTCATCGCAGTCTATGTGGTATTAGTACACATGACACCGCTTCACGAGGCAAAACTAACCTGGTTAAGCATGGTGTTTTGCCAATGTTAGCCAACTCTCGTGGAAACGTGCCATGTGGGTTTAATGTGGAATCTAATCGAAAACGCACTATTCGCTTATCGCTCGACGCACGCTGTTATAGCAACGTTCGCAATTCAACTCGCTTATCAACTCGCTGGATTAATCTATTCGATCCTATCTTATGCTCGGTCCGACTTCCTATCGATTGGGCCGAGTAAACGCAATTCTATCCGAGTCATATCGGCACACCTGACACTGCCCCACGAAACGGAAGTAATATGGGCAAAGCAAGGTGGATACGCCGCTGGTACTTCCTATATATAAGTGTTTTAAACATATTAACGAACTTCCGTGGGAAGGTGCCAAGTGGGGCTTGATGCTAAATCATCCTTTTCAAAAGGTTAAAACTGATTTTTTATAAAACTTTTATTAAAACCATGGAACAAGTGAAATTCCTCACAATGTGGAGGTAACATCGAATCAGCTTAACTCCAAGTTCAAAGGGAGCTTCATGAGTCCATTTTTTCCTTAAAACCTTTTTCAAGATAAAAAACAAGACTTTCTTGAGATGTTGGTTCAACGCCGAGTTCAGCTGGAACCCATGTCATAGGAGAGTTTTCGTAACCCTTGTTTCATCTTCGAATTCCTTAAAATGTTAGAAACTTAAACTTCCTTGCAACATCGGTTAACATCGACTCTGTCGACCGCACGTTAAAAGGAAAATTTTCAAAGATTTTCATCCCAAATCCCTTTTTAATATCTAAAACGAACGCTTCTTGTAACGTTGGTTAACTATCGACTCAGTTAACTCTACGTCATGAGAAACCTTTCAAATTACAATCGCATCGAACTAACGAATTCTACACAAGACAAGGTACTTTGGGATGCCAACTCGTGGGATTATTACTTCTGTCTTACGTCGCCTCCTCGTTATCGCAATCGATCTCTCTTATTCGAAACGTTCTCACTGTCAACTTACGGTCAATCGCTCGCTGTATCGCTACTTATACAAGACCAACTCTTAGAAGTCTACCTATTGGATTAATTTCGGGACGAAATTTCCTAAAGTAGGGGAGACTGTAACAACCCGCACTTTTGTGCGTTGTTACTACTCGTAATACTCGTTACGCCTAGCACCAGAGATTCGGATCATAATGTAACTATACCGTATATATCGCTATTCGAAGGATGATCGCATATTTTCGAAATACAATATCACTATACTACACTATTAGCACACTAACACTCACGGAGGCATTGAGTGAGGACCTATTCTACCCTCCTCAGTGGCCGTGATGTGTCGAACGTGACGATGATGCCAATACGAGTGAATGGTACCCCGTCAGTCATTGTGGCACAACTCGCAATAACGTTCACGACGACGTCGAGAGAGGACCTATACTACCCTCCTTGATGGCCGTGAAACGTCGCTAATAATCGCATACTCGAATCGGAAACCGATTGTTAATTATCGAAACTTTGGATTATGGATACGTAAATACGACCCCTAGTGATATATATATATATATATAATAACAAATATAATAGTAACATAAATTTACGATGAAAAGCGCGTACTTCGAAAACTATCAAAACGATCAAAACGGAGAAGTCCAACGCGTCAGGATAGCCATCCGGACGGATGGGCCATCCGGACGGATGGGCCATCCGGACGGATGGGCCATCCGCACGGATGGGCCATCCGCACGGATGGACAATCCGGACCAAAACCCCCTTTCTCTTCGCTGTTGCCTATAAATACCCTATCACATCACTTGAACAGTGATGTGACAACTCCTCCTCGACCAAACACGCTCCAGGACCCTTTCTCTCGATTTCCTCGCGATTCCGGTAAGATTTCAACCTAAAACTTGTACTTCTACAATCTACACTCAATTCTACATCGTTCTATCTTTTAAAACTCAGATTCTAACCGTGAAATCTGCGGATTTGAGGCGTTTTGAGGTGATGTCACCAAGAGTTCTTATGAACTTCAAGTTGGGGTCTCATTTCACTAATAACGACTCAGATCCGGGTGATTTCCACATGTTTTAATGACAAATCTCACCTAAATCTGTGCGATTTCGAGTTAACCATGAAAAACCATCAAGAACTACCAGATCTGATGGAACGGGGTGATTCCCGGCCGTTAGAACGGGTCGTGACTGATGAAATTTCAAGTGTTAGTGCGAAATTACACTACCCTAGTAAAAACGAACGTATTCCTTCCGTTAAACACTCGGAAACAGTGTTCAGAGTGCGAAACAGACGTGACAAGTCCACAAGGATAATACTTGTCCGCACGAATGACATGTCAGTCCGCACGGATGACATGTCAGTCCGCACGGATGACATGTCAGTCCGCACGGATGACACTTGTCCGCACGGATGACATGTCAGTCCGCACGAGTCACTCCTGTTCGAACGAATGACAACCCGCACGAATTACATCTGTCCGCACGTATCACTTATCCGCACGGATGACACATTATCCGCACTGACGATACATTATCCGCACGGATCACACATCATCCGCACGGATCACCTGTTATCCGGACGTATAACATGTCATCCGGACGGATGAGAACCATTCGACCTAATGAGTAACTTTTCAAGGCTAATCCCGCTTAACCGTATATCGTTTACTCTATTCTTCAAGGATCAATACAGACATACTCGCAACCGACTCAACCAAGTTGTATTCTCGCTAAATACGCACTGTGAGTATACTTGAACCCTTTTTAATTGAATTTTGGGTGTAACATACGTTTCTAACAAATCGAACTTATCAAACGAAATATTCAATCAATCGAATTATCACTTGCGAATAACTGTTATGCATAGATATACGTGATGCTAGTTGCATATGTGCTAGGGCTTATACTCGCGACGTCCCACCACGACTAGTATAGTACTATTGCGCCCGACGGGGTCTAGTTATGCCATCGTACATTCGAGCATCGAGGACTTAGTTGGTAGTATCAGTTTTGTGAGTATATATGTCGTGTATTACGTTTATGCATGTGGAAATTCGCAGCTCTTTTAATCTATTATGCTATACTTATCAAACCTGTATACTCGCCAATACTTTTGTATTGACAAATATTTTAACGTATGTTGCAGGTTAGATCGCAGACTATATCAAATCATGCTAGGAAGTCTAGAAACTCAACTAAAATCTAGGTTGTCGGATTTGTATTGTTCGAGAGGACAAGAAATCTGTGATAACTTATGTGATTGTATTATTTGTTAGTATGGGATAACGAATGTATTAAATATTATCGCAATATAGTTGTTATGGATTCTCTTGAGCAATCTGATTCGCCTAGTGCCGCGCCCCGATGATTCCGCCATCGGTTGGGGTGTGACAAAAATACCCTTAGTTTTGTACCTGAAATTACCAAAATACCCTTTCAGATAACAGAACATTTGGATGGAGTTAGAGGCGGGGAGTGAAATCATGAAAGGCTTCAGAGATCAGGGAGTAAAATGGCTATTTTTAAAGGTTTGGGGCAAAACCGTTAAAGTGACCAAACCACAAGGAGCAAAACGGAAGTTTACTCTATAATTTATACATAACTTACACATGTGTATGCTATATTTATATAAATAAATTTTGTTCATTTTTTTCTTTGAACTTTTCAGGGGACAAATAAATATTGGCTTTTTATCAATTTCTTTTTTTAGATTTAAATTGAATTATTCATTTTATTGGCTTTTTATCAATTTCTTTTTTTATTTAAATTGAATTATTCATATTGTTATACATGTCCTCGCAATATTAACTAGATATTGCCCCGCCCGCGTTGCGGGGACACTAAGCCGAATATTTCTCTCTCATAATATGTCCGTCTGTGTTTCGATTACTTGTACATACTATTCATAACACGATCTGAAAAAAATTACAATGAGTAAACCAATTAAATTAAAACACTATCATACTTTTGCTTAAGAAAAACAATAATTTTAAACTGGGGGAAAATATAAATTACACCGAGTTAAACAATTAAAACAAATCACTACTATAGTTTTGTCAACAAAAAAAAAACTAAAACGATGGCATTACTGTAATTTTACATTGGGGTCAAATCATAATTTGACTGGGAAAACAAAAGAAAACAATGACAAAAATATAAATTTAGATTGAGGGCAAAATTGTAATTTGGCTGAGTGGGGAAAAAACAAAACTAATGGCAAAACTGTAAATTTAAACGGGTCAAAATCGTAATTTTGAATCGAGGGCAAAATGGTAATTTTTAGTTGGGGGCGAAAGCATAATTTTATTTTGAACTGGGGGTAAAAACGTAATTTTGAACTGATGGCAAAATCGTAATTTTAAAGCTGGGATAAAATCGTAAATTGGTTGGGTCAATGAGAGAGTGTCAGGCAGCTTCCTGACACTATTCCCCCATCTTGTGCAAAATCGTAATTTTACTGGGAAAGCAAACAAAAACGATTACAAAAATGTAAATTTAAATTGAGGGCAAAATGGTAATTTAGCTGGGAGGAAGAAAACAAAACTAATGGCGAAACAGTAAATTTAAACGGGGCAAAATTGTAATTTTGAACCGAGGGCAAAATTAAAATTTTTAACTGGGGCAAAAGCATAATTTTATTTTGAACTGGAGGTAAAAACGTAATTATAAACTGATGGCAAAATCGTAATTTTAAAGTGGGGATAAAATTAAACGGGGCAAAATCGTAATTTTGAACCGAGAGCAAAATTAAAATTTTTAACTGGGGCAAAAGCATAATTTTATTTTGAACTGGAGGTAAAAACGTAATTATAAATTGATGGCAAAATCGTAATTTTAAAGTGGGGATAAAATCGTAATTTGATTTGGCCTAAAGTAGGTGAACTACTACTCTTCACCAAATTTAAAAAATGTTATAGAGTTAATAATGAAATCAATTAAGTGATAAAATAATAAAATAATTAAAAGTATAATAATATTATAAAAATAATTTTTTACTGTTCATCAAAACTTTGTTTTAATATGTATAATATAATGTGGTGCATAAATCTTTCTATTTAATAGATGCTTAAATAGTTCTATTTAATAGATGCTTAAATAGTTATACAAGTTTATCCGAAATCTAGAATCATGTGAAAACATTCATAGTTTCTAAAATGAATATACATTTATTTAATAGGGTTGTTAGGTTTTTAAACTTGTCATTAATGTAATCTACTATAACTTTTGTTAAGAAAATATTATTCTACCCGTTTTTAGTTATTTGCTTTACTAAAATTACTTATTTTTTATTTATATTCTTCAAATAACTTACAAATTTGTCTTGACTATTTTTAGGATCTTCTTACATAGAAATAAAAGTTCTAAAATAATTATCTAAATATAGCCAAATGACCATTATGATATTTGTGATTTTTTTTGAAGAATATGATATTTATGTGAATAGATAATATTGATAATGTGGCCCTTAATTAATTAATAAGTTTTTAATGACTTGCATAGTTACATGACATAACATATAGATAGGCCCTTGGTGAAAAGGATAGATGAAAGGGACCCCTCATTTTTTCTTTTTGTGAAGTGAGATTCCTTATACAAGTTACATTTATTTTTCTTTCAAATAAACTACTTTTGAAAGTTTATTTTTACTTTTACGGTATGTTTGTAAAATTTATATGTCTTATACTTATATAGTTTGTGTAACGGTATTATGGAAAATCGCATAGAAAGAAATGATACCACTAATTTTTGTAAAAAGATAACGATATTTTCACCGGTTAGCTATGCCTAAGTAGGGTTGTAAATGAACCGAACAAACACGAACAATGTTTTGTTCATGTTCGTTTGTTAAGAAAATATTGTGTTCATGAATGGTTCATGAACACATACCGAACGCGATTTTCTGTTTGTGTTCATTTATTAAAGACATCAACATGTTCACGAACGGTTCACGGACACCAACAAACACAAATAAATTTGACGGAGGGAGCAATGCTAAAACTTGAAGTGAATAACAAGAAAGTAAATGGAACTTGAAGTATTCATCAATATGAATAATGAGGAAGTAAATGGAATTTGATGTATTTATCGATAAGAATAATGAAGAAGTAACGAGAAACAAAGTAACAACAAGGTAGGAATAGTAACTATTTTAATTGTTAGGGTAATAAATTAAATGATATAAATGTACAAAAACTTTCATAAACAAACGAAAATGAATGATCGTAAATGAACGAATGTTCATGAACGCATTACCGAACAATCACAAACACAATCGAACGAATGAGAGCTTTGTTCATGTTCGTTCATTTAACTAATCGAACAAAATTTTATGTTCATGTCCGTTCATCTATTAAAAGAACGAATGTATACGAACTTCCCGCCGAATAGCACAAACTGTTCGCATAGCGTTCGGTTCATTTAACTAATCGAACAAAATTTTATGTTCATGCCCGACTCTTAAGGGAGTCAAACAGTTTTAGTAAACCTTACTAGTGAATATATACTTGCAAGTTTTATAATTGTAATAACAATTATTTAAGGTGATTGCCTTAAAATTGCTAATGTGATAAGCAAAAAAAATGAAAATAGGATAACATGATAACAATTTTAGCAAAATAGAATATAGATTATTATATGCCATTTTTAAGCAATTTGCATGTCATATTAAATCATTCAGGATAGTTGTTACACCTTAATTAGTTGATTATAAAAAAATCTAAAAAATCATATGATAATATATTAATAAAATAACTAAATATAAAACACCTAACCATTGCAATTTCAAAGAGTATTTAGAACTTAAGTTGATGTCGAAATTAATAAGATTTATTTAGGATAAACTATTTCACTAAAATCCAAGCACACCAAAGAGACTTGACCAAGCCAAGATGATTACCAAAGACTTGAAATTATTGGTAACAAAGAAAAAGAGATGTGTTGAATTGCTCAGGTGACTTAAAAATTGTTATTGTTAACATAAATTATAGATAAAGTAAAATATGATTTTATGTATGTATTATATTCATAAATTACCATTAACATAATTATATAAATAAACCCACAAGCTATTGGTCTAGTAATATGGTATCACCCTGTTAAAATGTGAGGTTGTGGGTTCAAATCTTTGCAAATGCAAGGTAAAAATAGATTTAAGGTGTTAAAAAAGGTATTTAGTAATTAAAATATTTACCACCGTCTGAAAAAATAAAACTATTTAAATATGTATATAGGCATTATAGCCTAGTGGTATCTTGGTGGTGGGATAAGACTTATGACCATTAGGTCATGGGTTCGATTCCCACAAAGGGGGTTTTTCCCAGATTTATTGGGTTTCCTCCTGAATTGGTGTATAGGCATTATTGCCTAGTGGAGATGGATATGATCGGGTGGTTCTGCTGGTGGCACGATGATACTCCAGTGGTCCGTCAGTGATCCAAATTTGCCGTTCAAAAAAAAAAAAATTAAATATGTATATGATCATCTTATTACTATTTATAATAATCGTATTAATGTATTAGTTACTTACAATTTAAAGAAATAAATAAATACATGGTGAAACCAGTAAAATTGCCATAACCAATCACTGATTTGATTTCCCATTCGTTTTTTTTTTGTTTTAGTTGGTTGACTTAGAAGTTAGAAATGTTATAAACATACAATTAAGTTGGTTCACGGTTTAAAACAAAAACTAATAGTGAAATTAGGGTTTGCAATTTTATGTTTTATAGACGTACCTCTAAACTAAAATCTACGGTCTAATAAGGCTACACGGTTTCGTTCAAGGTTCACCACATGTATACCCAAATAAACACCACCCATTATGGTGTGGTACCGCAATAATTAGGGAAAAATGAGAGGAGATTTCACCGATTAACCCGAACTTTAATTTTTGAATGGACGCAATGAGGTGAGCCGCATCATTATCTTTTTAATTACTAGTTATGTTCACCTCTTGTACGATCTGCTTGCGGTGTGCGCATATAATGTATATATGTGTGGGTCCTCAGGGGGCAAAAGTGAAATTGCACTAATTTTAACGTTATTTTTCTGATTTCGTGAAAATAACGTTAAAAGCGGTGGATGACTAATCATGCATCATGTGGTGGCGTGATAGCCGAAAGACAAGGAGTACATGCACAAATCGGCATTTGTCCCGATTGCCGAGTGTTATATGTCTCATGTCCAAGGATTGATACAAAACTACTATCGAGCCGGGAGTCTCATTGGAAGCAGTCTCTCTACTCCTACGGGGTAGAGGTAAAACTGTCTATATCTTACCCTCTTTAGACTCTACCTTAGCTTTGCTATTGGTGAAATTTACTGAGTATGATGATGATGTTCACTCTTCACCTGATTATTCATTAACACAACACAATTGTCTCAAGTTTGATTGCTTTAATTTTCTTGGTTCGGTGTATTTTTTGTTGATTTGTTGGTGAAACCTTATTCGTTTATTTACTTGATGTTTCAAAGATATCATATTTTTATCAGTAAAGTTGACATGGTAACTGCATTACAAATATGACTATCCACCAATTGAATGATCAAGTTGGTATATAGAAAAATTGTTATTTTTACTATTTTTATTGGTATGTTAACATACTTTGTACGAAATCTATTGATCACCTATTCTATTCTAACTACGCTACCCTAATCCACCCCCCCCCCCCCCTCCTAATCTATATATATTAAAAATATCATAGAGTAAACTTTCGTTTTGCTCCTTGTGGTTTGGTCACTTTAACGATTTTGCCCCAAACTTTTAAAAATAGCCATTTTCCTCCAATAGTTTGCTATGGTTTTTCCATTTTACTCCCCGCGGAGAGCAAAATGGAAAAACAGACAACTTGGATGGAGTTAGAGGCGGGGAGCAAAATGGAAATACCATCGCAAACTTTGGAGGAAAATGGCTATTTTTAAAGGTTTGTGGCAAAACCATTAAAGTGACCAAACCATAGGGAGCAAAACGGAAGTTTACTCAATATCATATTATTCTTGATGACATATTGACATAGGTCCTGTGTTCGATTCCCATAAAGAGGGTTTTTTTTTCTTCATATTTATTGGTTTTCCTCCTGAATTGGTGTATATGCATTGGATATGATCAGGGGGTTCCGCTGGTGGCACGATGATACTCTAGTAGTCCGTCAGTGATCCAAATTTGCCGTAAAAAAAAAAAGAAGAAGCCAAGTTTTGAGTCTATTATTTTAAAAGGTTTGGATCTTGATGGTGGCCCTAATATGAAAGTAACAAAATTAAAATTTGATCGTTCAAAACTAACAATTTAAATGATTTTGTCCATAATACTAAGTGTTAAATTAGTTATTATCATGATAGCGCATATAAATAGTGAAACTTTTTCATAAATTGACTCAATTTATAATCCTACCCACATTTATAAATCGAGAGAAAATATACATCAGTAGCCACAAAAATTATCAATATATCCTTTTCCATATATTAAATACTCTTATGATTTTTTTTTGCTAGTGGCTTGTATATATACATACACATGACACATCACACAACTCTTCCACAAAAAATAACAATAAAAAAATAAAAAAATTAGATGAGCATGTTACCATAATCCTTTGTAAAGAATATCTCTTTATAGACGCGTGGTATGTTTGGTTATCAGTACGAATTATTCCAGACGAAACCAGTAAAGTGATGAATCTTAAAATGAGTATGTGTGAACATAGCTATTTAGAACATCTCTTTACTATCTTATAGACGCGTTATACGTTTGCTTATCAATACAAAGTATTCCAAACGAAACTACTACCCGAAAGTCGTTTCACTCATGTCAAACTACAAAATTTTCGCTAATGTGACCGGCGACAATGGTATTTCTTTGTTTAAGATTTGTGGTTATTAATAATTTAAAATTGTGGTTATTAATAATTTGAACCAAATGTGAGATGACATGTCTAGTAAGTGGTGTTGGTTGTTTAGGCAATGGATGTAATCGATATATGTATCAACTTGATTATCACAACCAACAAGCTTATCAAACCCAATAGTTCGGTTTTCAACACACCCTTGTTTCAACCAGTGGCGAAGCTTAAGATTTCCGACCGAGGGTGAAAGTCACTGGACCTAAAAATTTCTATAAAACCGGGGGGTCGAAAACGTATATACCAAAAAAATTCTATACGAAAACTACATACTCGCCACTACTGAGCGAAAAGTTCGGAGGTTTGGCCGCCCCCTCCAGCCCCTTAAAAGCTTCGCCCATGGTTTCAACCTTTTTCAATGCTTCTACATTACTACTTGTTCCCATGAAGAGAGGATCTCATAACAAATTAGAACTTGATTATCTTCTCCTTGTGTATAGTTGTGCTAATGATTAGAGGTGCACAAAAAAAATCGAGTACGGAACTGCAACCGATAAAAAAACCCGGAACAAGTTTGATGCTTGACGCTACCCGCCGGTTATATATTAGGTGTAACCTTATGATTTGAGACCCATTCCAACCCAGTTACACCCAGGGGCGGACCTGTAGTGTAAACGGGCGTAGCCCGGGCTACGGCTCAAGTTTTTACAAGTAGTGTAAAAAAAAAAAAAAATTCCGATTTTTATACACAGGACACCCCTGAACAAGTACGAGGACACCCCTAAAAAAATTTGGGATACCCCTGAGTTGAAGGTCTAGTTCCGCCACTGGTTACACCCAACCCGAACCGGCCAAAACCCGAAAAAACCCAAAACCTAACTTATCACTTTCTCATCCAAAAGGTGGCTCCATACCTAACCCGGGTCCACCAATACCCGGAACCGGTTTTGAAAAAAAAAACGGTTTTGTGCACCTCTAAATTATAACATGACAAAAGTTTTGTAACAAAATAAAACAATTGTTTATCGGTTCTTGAAGTTTTATTACATATTATTTATCGGTTCTTGAAGTTTTATTACATAATCTAGCCCATTTTAATGAGACTATAAAACTAGAGGTGCACAAAAAACCCGTACCTGAAATGGGACCGGAGAAAAAAACTCGGAACTGTTATTTTTGTACCCAGGTATTTTATACAGGTAACCATAGTCGACCCTAGCCGTAGGGTATGGATAGGTATACATTTTGAGCTTAATACATGTACCCGAAACTGTACCCGGAATTACCCGATCGAATACCTGAATTTTTAAAGTATATTTTTATGTTTACTTACAACTTTTATAATTAAGTTTTTTAAAAATGCATACTATAAACAAATTATTCGTACCTGAGTGAATTTATGTTATCATAAGTTATTTTAATTATTTTTACAAATTACAAACAAAATTTAAATTTTAAACGAATTTACTTTTGTGTAAATAATAATAATAAAAAACTTATTTTTTAAAACCGGGTATTAATACCCAGACCCACACCCGGTTATACCGGACCCCGATCATACCCTACCCAAGTACAAAGGGTATGGATTTTCTCCTCCATATTATGCTCAATTACCCTCTTAATTAAAAAAACAAGATTTTTTTGCAAAATTTGATGAGCTACTGATAACAAAAATAAACCCTAATAAGTTCCACTGGTCCAGCCCATTGTAATGAAATTATAGACACAAATGGGCTCAGTTAGCAGCCTCTAGGCCCACTATCCCAATCACAAATTATCAGCAAAAATTGACAATCTTTTTTCAAAACAAACCACTTGTTTGGACAAATGGGCTCTAATTGCACCATGTTCACTATTTATCAATAGAAACAACATAAAAAAAGTTGAATGCCATTTTAGCCTCTGTAGTTTGGGCCATTTGCCAGTTTAGTCTAAACGTTTTATTTTTTGCCCGTGGGTCAAAAAAGGTTACACTATTGCCATTTTAGTCCACTGGGTTAACTTCATCCATTATTTATGTTAACGAGAAAGGCAATTCGATCATTTTATATGGCCAAATTGCCCTTCTAATTAACAGAGTTACATATAAAATGATCAAATTGCCCTTCTCGTTAACAGAAAAAAATGGATGAAGTTAACCTAGCGGACTAAAATGACAACGGTGAAACCTTTTTGGACCCACAGACACAAAATGAAACCTTTGGACTAAACTGGCAAAATGATTCAAACCACATGGACTAAAATGGCATTTAACTACATAAAAAGATGCAAACTTTAAATCCAAGAAAACATGATTATCTGCAAGAAGTAAAGCCAAATTGATAACTGTCATAATTTTCTCTACAAATCAAAAAAGAATTTGACATTTCTGCACAAGGAACTGCTCTGTATTTGTAATGAGATTGTAGAATGATGGCACTGCACAAACCTCAGATGAAAGTTAATGAATTTATGACAAACTATTGTTAAAGTATCCAGCATCTGCAACCTGACTTATCTTGAGGCCCCTCAAACCATTGATCCCATGATGGATTTGCGGGCCCGTATGTCCTGCAAACAAGAACAAACCAAACGAGAGAAAATTACGTATTTGCCCTCACCGATCGTATTCATCATAGTTCACAATTCACATGATGTTACATAAAGGGTACTAAAGGTTATGACTTATGAGTTACGGTCCCGTATCTGACAGATTTAAATTTTCATGAGAAGTGTGTTGTTATTTTGCAGCATGAACTAACCGTACTGAGCATGAAAAGTGAAAAATTAAATGCTTCGTATTTCAGGGTGTAAATGAGCAAAGCGGTCATGAGCTTAGCTACTCGAGATCAGCTCGCGAAGGGTTTGAATCGAGCCGAGCTTAAACGAGATCAAGCCCGAGCTTGAGTCTAAAAATAAGCTTGTTTTATATACGAGCCTGAGCTTCACTTATCGAGCTTGAGAGCCTAAATGATCCTAGTGTAGTTTATATATTCTTATAAAAAATACTAAATACATATTTTTAAATAAAGATTATTACTTTATATAAAACTATGATAAAAATAGTTATTTTATATATACTTTTTATAAAAAAAATTATAATTATGAATATGTGTAAATATAGTGAAAGTTTAAAATACAAAAGGCTCTTAACATTCGACGGTACGTGACCACCAATATAATGTGCGCAATTATGCAAATAACGTGCATAATTAGGGTCAACCTAACCCATGCGCAATTATGAAAATGAAGTGCGTAATTAGGGTTTAACCCAACCCATGCGTAATTATACAAATAATGTGCGTAATTATGTATTATAACGTGCACATTCTAAAACTGAACATGCGTAATTCACTTCGCACTGTCACACGTTAAGGGCTATTGTACGTTAACCTTCCCCTATAAATATAATATATAGACAACTTAATAAAATAAACAATAAACAAGCTGAGCTTGAGCTTGAAAAACTACTCACAAGCCGGGCTTAAGCTTAAAAAATAGAGCTTGACATGACACGAGCTTGAGTTTGAAAATCTACACACGAGCCGATCTCAAGCTTTAGAAATAGAGCTCGACATGAGCCGAACTCGAACTCGAGCTTAGTCGAGTTCGGGCTCAGCTCGTTTACACCCCTACATGTATTCAAATCCGGCTTTTCTTTTTTGACAAAATCTTAAAGCTAAAATGTGGTTTTTAGAAAACAAAAGGTAATCTGAGTGCGTGCAAAAACTGCCACACGCGGGCCCGGGTTTTCAGAGCTGCATTTGTGTCCGCGGAACATGCGGGCACGCACGAGTTCAACCAAATTCCAGTTCAGAAACTCATTTTTTGCACCCCCTGCGCGCGGGTAGGACTTGTGGTAAAACATGTCATAAAGCTACAATTAGGAATGGCAATGGGCCGGTTTTGGGCCAGGTATTGGTAATCCCAGGCCAGTACCCGGTTGTAATTCTTTGTCCCATACCCGGCCCGTTACCCGTCGGGTATTTATCGGGTAATTACCCGTCGGGTATCGGGTATACCCGTTAATTTCTTAAAAATACCCGTTGGGACAAATATGCAATTTTTACTTTGATGTTTATATAATTTACAATTTTAATAACTATAACAAATGCTAAAAAATAAAGGGTGCTAGCTTCCATATCCAATATACATGCTCAAAAATAAGTTATTTGTTCACTAAGTAAGCTTATACATGCTCAAAAATAAACTAGTACTTCCATATCCATATGAAGTACTAGCTTCCATATCCAATATAATTTTGAAGATATGACTACTGGTAAAGAGAAGACTAGACCCTAGTACTATAGAGAAGGTAATAAGTGAGTATTATTTGGGTAAATGGGCCGGATATCGAGCCTGGTATCGGGCGGGTATCACTAAATCCCATACCCGTACCCGTACCCAATTTTTTTTCCCTTTTTAAGCCCTTACCCGGCCCATACCCATCGGGCTTCGGGTATACCCGGCCCGTATATTTCGGGTTTCGGGTATACCCGTCGGGCTTGGGCTTTTTTGCCATCCCTAGCTACAATGGAGTAGTAAAGGCTTTTCCTTATAAACAACCACTCACTTTGTTCTCACACCAATGTGGGACAAAGTATTTACCACCTTTTGAGACTTTCATTCACACACCCAAAACTTCCAACATATAAGTCCTAAACTTTTGCTACTAACTATTAGCTACATGATCTTAAATGGCATATATAAGTCCTAAACTTTTGCTACTAACTATTAGCTACATGATCTTAAATGGCATATATAATAGTTTTCTTATTTTATATGTGGAACTTATTTATTTTCAAAACATAACATTTTTTATATTTTTTTTCTCTATGTGCGCTTTTCTTAAAAAAACCCACGCTTTTTTTGCGCCTTGCGCCTAGGCTCCGGGCGAGGCCGATGCGCCTCGCCTGCACCTTGCGTCTTTGACAACATAGAACTGATGGCTACATGCATTTACTAAACATTGTGTAGTTTTTTCAGTTTAATGGAATACAATCCAAATATGTTAATTTTCTATTTGAGCAAGAAACGAGAGATCTTACTTGGGAAGTAGTGGATCCGGCCTTGTTTCAACATTACTCAAGATTCTATCAAAACATCGAAAATAACTACGTTAAAAAAATCATTAATCACAAATCAAAATAATCAAATAAAGTACATTCATACTCACTCCTTGCATGCAGCTGAGGCTGCTTCCATCTTCTCAAGCTGGTCGAGCTCCTCCTGCAAAAGAAGAGTGTTTAATACATAATTTTATATTCAAATTATATATAAAGGAAAGGCACGCACACAACATAAAACAACATAAATCATCGGACTTATAATATATGTGAGTATCATCTAAAGTTGTAGATGCAATGATCAGTTTTTAATGTTCGCATAAACAGATTCTGCTTCTGATTATCACAACTAATTATCTCACTACTATTCACAATTCCATAATCACTTTCAAATTGCAGGTCCAAAACACCTCTCTATGAAGCCGTTCCCATCATTTGTAACCACATTTCCATGAGAAAGGAGTTACCCGACAAATGATTCCCAAAATTACCACACACACGTATATATACGTATGTGTGTGTATATATACATATTAAAAGAGTATGATAGTAAAACTTAATTAAGAAAGATTATTGGACTATTTAAACGGTCAAAGTACGTGTCAGTCGAACTCTATTGTAATGTGTACCTGCAATTAGGGCTGCAAACGAACTGAACGTTCAACGAACAGTTTGTGAACCATTCGGCAGGAAGTTCGTTTGTGTTCATTCGTTTAATAAATTAATGAACACGAACAAGAAATTTCGTATCTATACTATATAATAAAAGAAACCATTTTTGGGACACTTGTCATCATATTAGGCCATGTCTTATGGATAATTATTATTTTAGTTTAGTCTAATTCTAATTAATTATAGATAATCCTCATACTAAATATTATTCAGTTTAATTATTACTTTTATATTTATCTATTTACTTCAAATTCAAACTTAGTTATCTAATTTGATATTAGAGTAAATTACGATTTTTGCCCCTGTGGTTATATCCCTTTTACCCTTTTAGCACAAAAAAGAATTTTTTAACATCTGAGCACTCAACGTTTTTTTTAACCCTTTTGCACCCTAACGTCATTTTTCTAACTCTTTTGGCCCTTAAAAGTAAATGGGTGGAGTTAATGTTTGGGGCCAAAAGGATTAGAAAAAAAGACGTTGGAGGCTCAGATATTAAAAGATTAATTTTTTTGGCTAAAAGGGTAAAAGTGATATAACCACAGAGGCCAAAATCGTAATTTACTCTTGATATTAACTATATATTTGAACGTTTTGTTTAGTTTGGTATCAAATAGATTTTACGAAACTTAAAATAAAATTAACTAATATTATTTATCATTTCTACATTTACAAGTTTTAAATAAATGGTTAAATTTATTGAGACTTCGTTACAATTACAAGTCTTAAATAAAGGGTTAAATTTATTGAGACTTCGTTAACAAATTTTACTACAATATAATAATCTATTTATATCAATCTAAATATATATATCTATACTATACTATATAATAAAACAATAATGTGTGACACCTATCATTCATTGTAAGCATTTATTTTATGATTTTCTAGTTCACTTCCAAACTTATCTTATATTAATTAAATAAATAAATGAATAATGAGCTAATATTAAATTTCATCCTACTTTAAATTTTGAATATCATTCTTCTATTTTTCTAATAAAATATTATTCTAAAATTTAAATTGTTAATTTATGATATTTTTAAACAAAACAAATTACTTATCACGAAAACCAAACTTTGTATTAATATATGAAATATTTTTATTTTCATTACTAAAAAAATTATGTAATAAACGAGATTTTTAAAGATATATTGTTTTATTATTTGGTATATAAAATTACTTTTATTCAACCCGTGTAATAAACGAGTTTTTAAAGATATATTTTTTTATTATTTGGTATATAAAATTACATTTATTCAACCCGTGTATTACACGGGGTTCTAATCTAGTGTTTAGATAAATAAACGAACATGAATAGAGCATGAATAGAGGCCGCGTTCACGAACAAGAAATTTCGTATGTTTAGATAAATAAACGAACATGAATAGAGCATGAATAGAGGCCGCGTTCGTTCATTTATGTTTGAGAACATTCGGTAACGTGTTCGTTTGTGTTCGATAGTTCATTAGTGTTTTCACTTTTATTTAAATACTTCAATATTCTGAAAAATAAAACATTTAAAGTATCAGTGTATTATATAATTTGTTCATGAACGTTTATTTGTGTTTATTTGTTTTCATTCGGTAACGTGTTCGTTTGCGTTCGTTACCTAAAGTTAACAAACGAACATGTTCATTTCTTAACGAATGAACACGAACAGGAAATCTTGTTCGGTAAGTGCTCATGAATAGTTTGTGAACACATATATTTCCTTAACAAACGAACACTTCGTTTGCAGCCCTACCTGCAATCACCTACACAAGAAGCTACATATATTGAGAACATGTAAAAACATGGTGGCATAGTGCATACAAGAGATATTCAATCAATCGTTTCGCCTCAATACATAATTTCATATGTTGAACTAAATCAGTCCCAATTTTTTTTTTCTACTAAAATTATACATTTTCATTAATAACAATATAAAATTAATTCAATCTTGAAACTGCTACTTCTAAACTTCAATCTATTCTTATACAACTTAAAATATCATATCTGAAATCGACCAGAGTACAAGGGAACGGCACCGTTAAATCTTATCAAGCCTAGCAGATCAAATTTGAACTTTTTTTATGAATGAATCATGACCCCTTCAATTAAATCCAGCAAAATGATTTCTAAATCCCTAACAGAGAAATCATATGATTCTGCTATCATATCAAAATAATGCACCCACTAAACAACCAATTGTATTCACCCTTACATAAACTTGAAGCTCATCATCATAACCAAAATCAGATATCCACACTCCTCAATTTCAAATTCAATAGGATAAAAATAAAAATAAAAATAAAAATCATTGAATTGAGTAATCATATCTTGACAAACAAAAACTTGATGACAAAAGCCCAATTTCCATGAAAAAATAACAAGAAAAACATACCATCTATCATCTAAGATTCAAGAAAACATATTATAAACCAAAAAGTTTCAAACTTTAATGCAAACCCACATAGATTAAAGCAGCAAGAAACCCAACAAAGCCAAAAAAATTCAAAAATTCAAAACATTGAAAATTAAAAAATCAAGAAGCAGCCATTGAACACCATATATCACCTAAGATTCAAGAAAACATATTATAAACCAAAAAGTTCCAATCTTTGAAGCAAACCCACATAGATTAAAGCAGCAAGAAACCCAACAAAGCCAAAAAATTCAAAAATTCAAAACATTGAAAATTAAAAAAATCAAGAAGCAGCCATTGAACACCATATATCACCTAAGATTCAAGAAAACATATTATAAACCAAAAAGTTCCAAACTTTGAAGCAAACCCACATAGATTAAAGCAGCAAGAAACCCAACAAAGCCAAAAAATTCAAAAATTCAAAACATTGAAAATTAAAAATTCAAGAAGCAGCCATTGAACACCATATATCATCTAAGATTCAAGAAAACATATTATAAACCAAAAAGTTTCAAACTTTAACGCAAACCCACATAGATTAAAGCATCAAGAAGCCCAACAAAACCAAAATTTTCAAAATTTCAAAAAAAAAAAAAAAAAAAAAGAAAAGAATCCAAACCTCTAAATGGCGAGTTTCTTGTTCAAGCCTCTTCAATTCAGCCGAAATTCTATGCTTCCCTCTTGTATCTGCAGCCACCGATCTTATCGACTCCGATCTTTCCGTTTGCATCGCTTGATTTCACTCAAGTAGACACCTACCTATAAACACCAAAATTGTAAACCCTAAAGAGTCGTAAAGGGGTCAAATTGCACACTCATGACAGCAATATTCACTCCGGCAATAGTTCTATAGGTGCAAAAGAAACAAGAAAAAAGACACCTTTTTGTGGTGTTGGCTTTTGGTGTGTTGAAATTCGGTGGCAATTATTGAAAGAAAAAAAAAAAACAAATTTGTGCAGCGAATGATAGGGGCTTTTGTGGGTTCTTTTTATTTATTTACTATTATTTTTTAACAAAATTTATTATGAAAAATTTGAAAATATATAAAAAAATCATCCTTGTCAGTTGAACTAGTCTATGGACCCGGTCAATTACCAAAAATCTAAAATTCTTTTTGTACAATATTAAGATTTTGCTATGTGTAATCGGATAACGCCCTTGCCATGGTAGTCGTGATCCGGTGTTAAACACTGTTGGGGCGTTACGAGTGGTGAAGGCGTAGAGAGCGTGAGCCGGTTGACTGGCGTGAAGAGGAAGAGAGGTGTGGGCCCAAGATGTTCAACCAGTCGTATTCTTTCCGTTTTTTTAACTTTCTTTAATTTATTTTTTTAATGATAAATTTGGATCACCGGCGGACTCGTGTCACCAGCGGAACCACCCGATCATACCCATCTCCACTAGGATATGATGTTTATACACCAATTCTGAAGAAAACACACAATAAACCTGTGAAAAACCCCCTTTCCCACCCCTAATATGTCATTATTAGACCATAATGTGTGAAAAGTTATGACTACATGACTATAATGTATGAGCTCTTTAATTTATTTAAATTTAAATATTGTTTTTTTAACGGCGAACATAATCAATCCCAAGCACCCTCGAGACACCCACTAGGCATCCACTGGACAAACGGAGTACTCTGACAGTAACCCGAGTCCATAATCAATTCCAGGGAAAACCCGGTAACTCACCCTCAAGTAGGCATGACGGTGAAATTACCGGTAAAACCCGTTTGGCTCAAGGATCCAACCCAGGTTACCCTGGTCTCCTATCATTACCCACCAATGCCTCACTTTGCACCAAGTGGGAGTTGAACCTACATCTCTAAAAAGAAATGCAAACATTCCACCATTTGATCTAGAGATTATTGACACTTAAATATTATTTTAAAAAGTGACGTGTAGTGAAAACTTATAAAACCATTACACACGAGAAAAAATAAGTAAAGACTTATGACTACATGAGAGTAACATAACACTTATTTTTTAAAGTAAATAAATAAATAAATGTAAAAACAGATAAAACCATTACAGGTTTTTTTATTTGTTTTGGTTTATTTTGTTGTTGGGTGAATAGGGGGCCTAATGGGTTTTGTCTTGTTCCCTTTTTTCCACTTTTGTTAGTATAAATTTGTTTTTCTAAGGGTGAGCGGGGCGTATGCGGTGACCAAGAGCGGGGACCCTATCCACCGATCGGGAACACCGCCGCCATCCAAGCGGGGACCCGAATCGGGGAGGGTGAGCGGTGGGGAGACACCGAAGAGGGGGAGAGATGGTGGTGGGGCCAGCCTATGTTTCAACCAATCAAAAGTTTTTTTTTTTTTTTTTTTTAATAAAAAAACAATTCCTCTAAGAGGGGTGTGCCGCCATCAAATTGGGGTGCGAGGGGAGTTGACGTGGCATAAACGGATTGGGTGTGCGTAAGAGAGGGGACTCCCCTCTTAGGGGAGTGCCCCGCTCACCCTAAGTGGAGTTGATGGGGGTGATTGAACAATTGGAAGCGTGACTGCCACTCATGGTCCACTTGTTCTTATCCTAATGCCTAGATTGGTGCAGAGTGGTGGGCTAAATCGCAACAAAAGGAACTTGCAAAGGTTTTTTTAGTGGTTTGGAATCTGAAAAGTCTTTTCGTACAGTTGGTTTGTTTACAAATATACTAGTTGTGAAAAAAGTTAAAAATATATCTCAATAATAAATTATATTGAGATATATTTTACTCTTTCTGAAGCTTGGATCGAAGTTGCAATGGATCTCACATTGTCATGATTCTTACTCTTTCAGAGGCTCGGATTTGAAGCTACAATGGATCTCGGGGTTGTGACTCGGGACAACTATGTAAAGAGAGGCAGGCGTGCTTCAGATTAGTCTCAGTGATGGTTTGGTGTTGTTCTTTGTCTTCCTAGGCGAAGTTAAGCCTACAAACACAAGTAATTGTTAGAGGGTCCACGGGCATCAACCTGGTGAACACTTAAACACTCAAGTCAACTACTTTGTTCACAATATTCAACTCTAAATTCCAATTCATTCTTAACGTGCTTGTTTGGTAGAATCCATATATTCTAAATACTTTTTTGCCGAATTTTAATACATATATAGGGTAAGGTTATTGTACAAATGAGTTTTAACATATTAAACGTGAGAAATGAAAGAATTTTTTTCCGGTTTTTCCCCATCTAGTCAAATATGTATTTTTAGTCCTAAAATCTAAAAAAGAACAAAAAAAATAAAAATATTTTTGAGCAACAAATAGAAATTATATAATTACTCTAGTAGAGTATAAAGTAAATAACCAATTATAAAACCATTCTAGAGTAATTGCATATAATTACTCTACTAGGGTTACTATATGATTTTTTTTCCAACAAAAAATTATGCTTAAGTAGATAGAAAAAAAAATTAAAAGAAAAATTATTAATTTCTCATGTTTAGCATGTTAAAGGCCTATTTATCTTTGATATTTACCCTACATATATTAATTATTGAACCATTAATTTTCCTTATATTAATTATCAAAATTTTCTCAACTCAGAGTCTCACACAATCACTATTCAATTTTACATTGATTTCATTGGTTTACAATCTACCATGCATGTTTTATATGTTATATAGTGTATAGTCTATTATTAATTTACCAACTTCTCATAAAGTTATTCTATCTCTCTTTTTATTTTACTTTCAATCTTTTTAGTTTTCATCTTTTATTTTTCAACTTTAATAATTTTCAATTTTCAACCCTATAGTTTTCATCTTTTAGTTTTCAACCCATTTGGTTTTATTTTTTGAACACAACACTTTTCCACTTTTAACTTTGCTCCCCTATACTTTTCATTTTTTTTTATAAATTTGTCATTATACGTTTTAGTCTAAATTTTTCCAGTAAACATGTTGCAACGCACATGTGCCAACGTCTATATTTTTGGCGGACGACCCCGTCACAAATTGTCGGTCCTAAGCTAACTTAGTTAATTTTTATGTTTTACAGTTCTGTCTACTTTTTACGAGTGAACATACCACAATAAAAGTGCGTTGTTCAATGTTTTTATATTTTTTTTGCTTTAATGGTTGCGCCGCAAAACGTGGGTTTTAGATACTATTTCATTTACACCCTTAGGGGCTGTTTGGTAGCTAGGGCTGTAAACGAACCGAACGTTCAGCGAACAGTTCGTGAACCGTTCGGCTGGAAGTTCGTTTATGTTCGTTCGATTAGCTTAACGAACGAACACGAACAAAAAAAATTCGTTCGGTTAGCTTAGCGAACGAACACGAACATAGGTCTCGTTCGTTCGACTGCGTTCGTGAACGTTCGGTAACATGTTCGGTTACGTTCGTCCGTGTTCGTTTGATTATATTAAAAAATAATAAATAATAAACTTTTTATCTAAACATATTAAAAACTTGAAACCCTATTTTTTCTAAGTTAGCTAAAATTTGGACATGCTAATGGTAGCCTCTGAATGGTCATTAAGATGTAAGATTAAATATATTATGATTAATATTTAATCTATAGCCATTATAATCATTTACATAATATAGGTCAAAATATATAATAACCTATTAAATAATTAGTTGGTAATTATTGATGGACCATATTACCCTTATTAACTAATTAGGTTTCCTCCTGGGTGCTTATATAAAGGAGTCTTATGCAGAGGTTGAGGGGTTACACAGTTAGACACAAAAACCCATAAGCATAACATCATCATCATCGACCTCTTCTCCTATACCGATTCCCTTGTCGGTTTTCTTAGTCCCCATCATCAGTTAGCACCCTAAGGAGGAACCAGATCAAGCTGACAATCATGTCAAACACTACTGCTTGCCTGTCTGATGCAATCAAAGGTATGTTTTCATGTTTTACATAATGTTCAAAACAGAACTGAACCAACATAAGAGGCTACCTCTTAATGAAACTATTAAAAATTTTACCGATGAGAAGGTAGAAGAATGTGACATGTGATGATTTACCATTCAGAGGTTACCTCTTAACCATTCAGACTTGAGATTACCTCTTATTCATTCAGAGGTTTTAAACCATTAAAATGTAACATCTGAATGGTCATTAAGAGATTACGAAACAACCCCTTAATTTTATAGTTCCCATAAATTTCATTAGTGGAGTTTGATTATTGAAAGTGACATATGTTGCATTAGTTAAAACGGACACGACAAATGCGATGGATCTTTAAAAATCAACTCATATATATCATATCATGGGCCCCTCCTCTCTAGGGGTGTAAACAAGCCCAGAGGCTCGAGAGCTACTCGTGATCGGCTCGGTTAATAGCTCGAACGAGCCGAGCCTTAACGAGCTCGAGCCCGAGCTCGAGCCTGAAATAGAGCTCGTTTTGTTATCGAGCCCGAGCTCGAGCCTGAAATACAAAGCTTATTTAGGCTCGCGAACCTAAACGAGCCCATATAAAATTTTAATTTTTTTTATATATAATATATTAATAATAATGATAACATTGATGACCCGAGCTAGAGCCGAGCTTTGGCTCATTTAAGTGATGTTGAAGTGAGCTCGAGCCGAGCTTTTAGCTCGTTTAAGGTTGTTCTCAAAATAGTTCGAGCCGAGCTCGAGCTTTGGATTTTACTCGCGAGCCGAGCTCGAGCTCAAAGAAGTAGGCTCGAACCGAGCCGAGCTCGAGCCCGAGCTTCTTATAAACCTAACGAGCCGAGCTCGAGCCTGGTCGAGCCTGGTCGAGGAGTCCTCTCTATCTACTAATTCATTTGATACGAGAATTAAATTTTAATTTCACCTCTAATTTTTAAAAGAAAATACCTTTTTTTAATCGGGTTGGTGGAAAACAGAGTGGGTCCCATACGAAATAGGTGGCAAATGGTTGTGTGAATGCGTGATTAACCCGGGTTTGGTGCCCCGGAGTGAAGCCGGTTTCTAAAACCCGGGATTGTGTTACAACTTACAAGTTATGTGTCTGGGTGATACGGAAAAAAAACACAGACAATGTCAGGGTGCATATTGTTCGGTTATTATCATCAATCAAACCCGAAGTTATCGATTAGTTTATTTTATTAAGCAATTGGTTTTTGATTATCCGGTTTGGTTTATTCGGTTAGAGTGACGGTTTTTTGTTTGATTCGTTTAATTTCGGTTAATAGGCAAAACCAAACTTAGGTTAAAACTTTGCTTAGAAATATATGAAATTGATGTACAAATACATGAAATGGAACTATGAATACATAAATGGAGGTATGCATGTGAAATACATGAACTTAAGGTATAAAAGCTAGAAATTTTGAAAATATGAATGGTTCGTTCAGTTAATTTTGGTTAACCGAGGGTAAAAAAACTTAACATGCTATTTATAAAATTTCAATTTGACAACTTAAAAGGAACCGCTAAAACAGATGAGCATCAGAGCCTAAGCTTTTCTAGCATTGTTTGGTCTACATTAACATACTATTTATAAAATTTCAATTTGACAACTTACTTAATTACACAAAAGTAAAAGTTAAAGGACATTATAAATATTAGAGACTGAATGAAACCCCTTACAAATTCGTCACTAACTTTAGGCTATGTGTTATGGAGGTTGGTTGATAAAAAAAGTGTTGCCACATGGCTAACACGCAAGCACACTTTTTTCTCACTTAGAAATGCTAAAAAAAGAATGTAATGAGGGGTTTGGTTTGGAGCTTTGTTGGAGATTAGGTAATGTAACACCCGATATTTTAGATCGAATCCTAGCGTGACACGTGTCTAGAAACCTTCCACATAATTCACAATTTTGAAAGAAAGGTTTAAAAATCATAAAAATAATATATATTTGAAGTTGAGGGGTTAATTCTGCCTAAAAGGCAAATATATTGTTTCTGGCGGTCCCTTACGGACCACAAGGCTTAACCTCTTGCGGTCCGCAAGAGGGTTCAAATATTTACTGCGCGCCAGGTCCTTGCGGACTGTAAGGCGCGACTCCTTACGGTCCGTAAAGGGTACGCTGACAGCAGAATTAAGCTGGCATGCAACTTTCTTATCCTTGTGACACCTAGCTTGAAGCTTTGCCACATTCAACCACATTTTAACACCTCTCATGCCACTAATCAATTCCTAAGCACCTCTAGAGACACTTGGCACATTCTTAGGAGTTGAAGATTAGTATAAATAGCCTCCTACATGATCCATATTCCTTGGACAATTCTTTTCTTTATCTTTATACTACTTTGGAGTTGCTCCTAATCATTGGAGCTTCATGCCTGAAGTTATAAACTTCTCTTGAACACAAGTAAGTGTTCAGTTTCAGTTCTTTTCCATTCATAGGCTAGTTAATAGCCGAAAGTCGAGCAATTTGACTTTTGGTTATACCTTATGACCATTTCGGTCAAGCCAAAGTTCGAATCAAACATGACTACGTGATCGTAATGATGAAGGCGAAATGACAAGTCAAATTTATATTAAATAAAAGGTAAAAAATGTAAACATTGCAAATTACGCTAAATAAGTTTCTTACTATCAAAACCTTAAATTTTGACATTATATCAATTTATAAAACATATTTGGACATGTCTAATCATGTCCAACTCGTCATTTCTTGATTAGAGTTCATTTCGTAGTTGAAAGTCAAACAGTTGACTTTTACTTTACTTTATATTCTGACCCGTTCGGTCAAGTTTAGGACCCAATTAGGATTTGTTATATGATAATAATATTGTAGGGAATAACTGTAACATTTATGTTTTATGCACTAAAACAAAATATATGAAACTTATATTATTAAACGAATAGGTAATGAGTGAGATAACCATTAGAAATATGAGTAGCTAAAAGAGCATGTACTGTTATAGGAATCGATTAATAATAATAGTAATAAAATATATTATGTTTAGCCATGCTCAGTTTTTATTTAAACTTAGATTAAAACCTAGAGAAAAAAAAAGTGAGTAGGTTCTATTGACATACTAATTACTCTATAAAAGATTGTATTTTTAAAAGTTATAAAAGAAAAACAAGATTTAAGTTAAATTAATAATAATAATAATAATAATAATAATAATAATAATAATAATAATAATAATAATAATAATAATGCTTATACTATATTTACGTAAGTATTATTATGTGAAATAAAGTAGAATAAATATTAGATATAATCATAATGCAAATATAATTACTACATATAAAAAGTTAACAAATATACATACGGATAAGTAGAAAAGAATGGAAAAAAAAACAACATTTAGGAATTTAGGAACTTATTATAATATAAAGGACAATTTATTGTTCATTAAGAAATTGATAGATATGTATGAACATAAATTTGACAACGCATCAAACAAGTTAATGCCACGTATATTTTTAGTTTGCCACCTTATATGGACTTGCTTGGCCACAAAGAAATCACAACACTATATAAACGTCTGAATTGTTTGATCATCAAAAGAGTGAGATAGTGGCAACATGGGTATTTGCTGAGATTAGGGTACTTTTTCAATAATCAATAAAGTATTAAAAGTTCTAAGCTGTCACCGAGCCCATTACTGCTAAGGTGAATACATTTAACTACTTTTAAAAATGTTTATATATAGCATGAGTTGTGTTAAATATATTTTTGCATATTGTATTCTATGGATAGCATTGATTATAAGTGCACATATAGTTTGATCAAATTGTAGACGTGTTACAAACCGTAAAACCGGGCACGAAGTTCGGTAGGAGAAATAAGTAAAACCGGGCACGAAGTTCGGTAGTAAAACGGGCGGGGAGCTCGCTGAATGTGTAGATTACTAGTATGTTTTAATATCTTTAATACCACTTATGCTAAAAATGATTTAGTGTCGGTTAAATGTTATTCGCCAGCTTTTCGCTGACGTATTATTTTCAAAACGTTTTCAGGTAATCAGGAATAGTTATGAATAGCAAGACTAGTGCTGAAAGGAGGACGATTCCCTAGGCACAGAAGAACCTTGTGGCTAAAATTTTTTATGAAACTGTAATTAGACAGAGAGTTTGATTACCATATGTATTAAACGTTTTGTATGGAAAATGGATGTTTATTTCCCAGTTTATAAAAAAATAATAATATGTTTGTTCAACTAAAAAAAAATATTTAAATAAGTAAAAATAAATACAAATATTTTCCACTGCGTATTTATCAAAACAGGTACCAACCGATTGGTCGCACGCCCGGGGTGTGACAGGTTGGTATCAGAGCCACAGGTTTTAGCGAATTAGATACTTGGTTAGTATCTAGGCTTGAACCAGACTAAGATATGATGCCTATAGATAATATAGGTAAGTATAAATACTTGCAAAAAAAATGATAAAGAGAGAAGAAGAGGTCGTACGACAAAACATGACTATAAAATTAGTTGAAGTCAAATTTAGAGAGGTGAACACGGAAAAGCCCGAATTGTCTCAGATAGTCTCAATTTTAGTTTGTTCTCAGTATTTTTCATAGAACTAAGGAAAGTTTGTAACTAGATTTGTAAATGATAGTATTATGCTTTCATATAATATTATTTTGTATGCATTAGTAAAAATAAAAAATAAAATAAAACATGTACCTAAGACTTTGAATTGCTCACACTATATTCTAATGTTATTGTAATTTATCATGCTCTTAACAAATTGTGTAGATTTAGAGATTTTAGTATATATCAATAAATTTTTTAAATTTGATTTGATAATAAAATACAATAAACAAATAAAATATATGGGAGACTAATATTACAGGAAAGGATATTAATTTGTATGTATAATATTATGAAACATAATATGGCATGATATCTAATATTATATAATATTAGATTATGATATAGTCATTTAGGAATTTATATATGTTTGTGTTTTTGAACCACTACACATCGAATTAAGACACTTCTTGTTAAATATTTCGCCTTAGAATGTCAAGGCCAATGGAGAATAGTGGATCCTCCCGAAACACGAGGGGACGTAAGAACAAAACCATAGAAGTTAACGATATTGTTGAACCCATCATCAATAAGGAAGAGGTTCAGCAAATGATAAAGCAAGGGATAGCAGAAACTAATAGAAGCCATGAAGCAACAGGAATCGTCAGAACCCGAACATGCAAGTTCAAAACTAAAAAGAAAGGTGGAAGACAACCAAAGCTCTAATGAAGATAGTGACTCCGACAAAGATGAATCAAAGAATAAAAAGATGAAACATGAGGGATGTATGTACAGGGCATTCCAAGCCTGTAAGCCTATAGAGTTTGCTGGTAGTGAAGGAGTTGTTGCTGTCTTACGATGGTTGGAGAAAATGGAAGCTGTGTTAGCCATCAGTAAATGTGCTGACAAGGATAGGGTGTTGTATACTACTAATTCGTTTAAAGATGAAGCACTAGAATGGTGGAACACAATTATTCAAACGAAGGGTAGGAAGAGAGCGTATGGAATAAAGTGGGAAGATTTCTGTGAACTGGTGAAGCAGAAATTTTGTCCCATGCATGAGAAGGAGCAGATTGAAGAAAAGTTTCTGAATCTTAGGATGGAAGGAGCGAAAGTTTGAGAATATACCAAGACGTTCTTTGATTATTCTCGATTGGTGCCATACCTGGCAAAACCAGAATCAAACTTGATCCGATACTATATTTGGGGTCTTGTTAGTGAAATCAGGGACACGGTGAAGGCTGCTATGCTTAGAACTATCGATTCGGCTGTGGAGTTGGCCGGATTGCTAACAGATGGGATGGTTAGAACACAGGAGGAGAATAAAGAAAAGGAGGTGAAGAAGAAGGGTGATCAGGAGATGAAAAGAACTGACAAGAAGTCGGGACGAAAAGATTTTCAAATTCCGGAGTGCAAGATTTGAAAAAAGAGACATCTAGGGAGATGTAGGTTTGAGAAACTTAGTTTCTGCAACCATTGCAAGATCTCAGGACATACAAATGAAAATTGTTTCAAAAAGAAAGGATTTGGATGCTTCAATTGTGGTGAACAAGAACATTTCAAGTCTAATTGTCCAAAACTGAAACAACAGGGTGGAAACGAAGTTGGTAGAAATCAAGCAGGAGGAAGTGGAACTGGTGGAAATGGGGGAGCAAAGAAAGGGAATGCACGAGCGTTTGCGCTAAACACTCGCGAAGCAGCTCAAGTACCGGACGTGATTACCGGTACGTTCCTCGTAAATAATGTTTATGCTAGAGTTTTATTTGACTCGGGTGCAAATCAAAGTTTTATAGATTATAAGTTTTATAGTCTATTAAACGAGCCCTTAGTTAAACTAGCACAAACATGTGTAGTTGAAACTGCTGAAGGAAACCCAACTAAGATTTTTGAAATCCTAGAGAACGTTAAGATAACTCTTCTAGGACACGTCATACCTGCGAAATTGTTGCCAATAACATTAGCAGGCTTCGATATCGTACTTGGAATGGATTGGTTAGCATCTAACCATGCTCAAATCCTCTGTGACAAGAAAGCCATCGAACTTCGAGTGTCGAATGGAGAGAAGATAACCGTTTATGGCGATAAGTTAACTACCCCGATTAGAATCATCTCAGTAATGAAAGCAACAAAGTGTATAAGGAAAGGATGCTTAGCATACCTAATTTCCTTATCAGTTGATAACAAAGAAAAGAAAATTGAAGATGTACCAGTCATGGCAGAGTATGCAGATGTGTTTCCTGAAGAATTACCAGGACTACCACCAAATCGTGAGGTGGAATTCAAAATAAATCTAGTACCGGGTACATCACCAATTGCTATGTCTCCCTACCGTCTGGCACCAACTGAGATGCAAGAGTTGAAGAACCAGTTAGATGAGCTGTTAGAGAAAGGTTTTATCAGACCGAGTTCTTCGCCATGGGGAGCTCCAATTCTTTTTGTAAAGAAAAAGGACGGATCAATGCGTATGTGCATTGATTACCGCGAATTGAACAAAGTAACTATCAAGAATCGATATCCGCTTCCAAGAATCGATGACTTGTTCGATCAGTTACAAGGAGCTTGTTATTTTTCGAAGATAGACCTTCGTTCAGGCTATCATCAGTTGAAGGTCCAGGAAGAAGATATTACTAAAACAGCTTTCAAAACGAGATATGGACATTATGAGTTCACTGTTATGCCATTTGGACTCACTAATGCTCCAGCCGCATTCATGGATATGATGAACCGGATTTGCAAACCGTATTTAGATAAATTTGTTATTGTTTTCATTGATGATATACTTATTTATTCTAAAAATCAAGAACACCATGAAAATCATCTTAGGGTGTTACTTGAATTATTAAGAAACGAGAAGTTGTACGCTAAATTCTCAAAGTGCGAGTTTTGGCTTCCTGAAGTACAATTTCTTGGCCATGTTATAAATGAAAATGGTATTCAAGTAGAACCTGCAAAGATAAAATCTATTGCTAAATGGGAGATTCCAAAATCGCCAACCGAAGTTCGTAGTTTCCTTGGTTTGGTAGGATATTACCGCCGATTTATCCAGGACTTCTCCCGAATTGCTGTTCCTTTGACATCTTTGACACGCAAGTCTGTTAAATTTGAATGGGGACCAAAGCAAAATGAAGCGTTTGAAACACTAAAGAAAAAGTTAACAAATGCACCCATCTTAGCTTTGCCAGATGGTATTGAAGATTTCGTTATTTATTGTGATGCTTCACACATTGGCATGGGTTGTGTGTTAATGCAACGAAACAAAGTTATTGCTTATGCATCACGTCAACTAAAGACTCATGAGAAGAACTATACGACTCATGATTTGGAGTTGGGCGCCATAATATTTGCTCTAAAGTTATGGAGGCATTATCTCTATGGAGTCAAGTTCACAGTTTACACTGACCACAAAAGTTTGAAATATATCTTTGGTCAGAAATAACTTAACATGAGGCAGAGAAGGTGGATGGAAGTCTTAAGTGACTATGACTGTGAAATCTGCTATCATGAAGGAAAAGCTAATGTAGTAGCTGATGCACTAAGTAGAAAAGAAAGAGAAAAGCCAAAAAGAGTTCGTGCCTTACGGCTTGACCTTCAAGTTGATTTGTTAAGTCAATTAAAGGATGCTCAAAGGTTAGCACACGAAGAAACTAATACGGAGAAAGAAGGAATGAAAGGAATGATTAATCAGTTGGTTAAAGGAGAAGATGAAATCTTAAGAATGAATACAAGGATCTGGGTGCCAATCACGGGCAATCTACGAGAAAGAATTTTAGAATAAGCTCATAAGTCAAAATACATGATGCACCAGGAAGTGACAAGATGTATAAAAATCTGAAAGGGAACTATTGGTGGATTGGCATGAAAAAGGACATTGCCATCTATGTTGCAAAATGTCTCACTTGTTCTCAAGTGAAGGCGGAACACTAGAAACCGTCTAGGTTACTGCAACAGTTAGAATTGCCAGTTTGGAAATGGGAAATGATAACTATGGACTTCATTACTAAACTTCCCCGAACCACTCGTGGGAATGATACAATTTGGGTTATCATAGACAGATTGACTAAGTCTGCCCATTTCTTGCCAATGAAAGAAACATATAGCATGGATAGGTTGGCACGATTGTACGTTAATGAGATCGTATCTCTACACGGGGTGCCATTATCTATTGTATCTGATAGAGATAGTCGTTTCACATCTCGATTTTGGAAAAGTTTTAAAAAAGCTATGGGAACACGTTTGAACCTTAGCACTGCTTATCATCCGCAAACTGACGGTCAGAGTGAAAGGACAATTCAAACACTTGAAGATATGCTTAGAGCATGTGTGATAGACTTGGGAGGTAGCTGGGATGATCATCTACCTCTAATGGAATTTTCATATAATAATAGTTATCACACAAGTATTCAGGCAGCACCATTCGAAGCATTATATGGCAGAAAATGCAGGACGCCTGTATGTTGGTCGGAAGTTGGGGAGAGTCAGTTGTCAGGTCCTGAATTAGTTCAAGAAACGACTGACAAAATACTACAAATACGTGAGCGTCTGAAAACGGTCAGAGACAGACAGAAAAGTTATGCAGATAAAAGAAGAAAGTCGTTGGAATTTAAGGTCGGAGACAAGGTGTTATTAAAAGTTTCACCTTGGAAAGATGTTGTCAGATTCGGTAAGAAAGGAAAATTAAGTCCGCGTTTTGTTGGACCATTTGAAATTATCAAGAAAGTCGGACCAGTAGCTTATCAGTTGAAATTGCCAGAAGAGATGAACGGAGTACATGATGTGTTCCACGTGTCAAACCTGCGCAAGTGTTTAACTGATGAATCGCAAGTAATGCCTCTTCAGGACGTAGAGGTAAATGAAAAACTAAAATTTGTGGAACAACCACTACAAATTGAGGACCGGCAAATCAAGAAACTAAAAAGGAAAAGACTTGTGTTAGTCAAGGTTAAATGGAATTCCAGACAAGGACCAGAATATACTTGGGAACTAGAGTCGGAGATGAAAAAGAAATACCCACACTTGTTCAACTAAGAGGACGAGATTTAAATAAAGGTGGGGAGGATGTAACATTTATGTTTTATGCACTAAAACAAAATATCTGAAACTTATATTATTAAACGAATAGGTAACGAGTGAGATAACCATTAGAAATATGAGTAGGTAAAAGAGCATGTACTGTTATAGGAACCGTTTAATAATAATAGTAATAAAATATATTATGTTTAGCCATACTCAGTTTTTATTTAAACTTAGATTAAAACCTAGAGAAAAAAAAGTGAGTAGGTTCTATTGACATACTAATTACTCTATAAAAGATTGTATTTTTAAAAGTTATAAAAGAAAAACAAGATTTAAGTTAAATTAATAATAATAATAATAATAATAATAATAATAATAATAATAATAATAATAATAATAATAATAATGCTTATACTATATTTACGTAAGTATTATTATGTGAAATAAAGTAGAATAAATATTAGATATAATCATAATGCAAATATAATTACTACATATAAAAAGTTAACAAATATACATATGGATAAGTAGAAAAGAATGGAAAAAAAACAACATTTAAGAATTTAGGAACTTATTATAATATAAAGGACAATTTATTGTTCATTAAGAAATTGATAGATATGTATGAACATAAATTTAACAACGCATCAAACAAGTTAGTGCCACGTATATTTTTAGTTTGCCACCTTATATGGACTTGCTTGGCCACAAAGAAATCACAACACTATATAAACGTCTGAATTGTTTGATCATCAAAGAGTGAGATAGTGGCAACATGGGTATTTGCTGAGATTAGGGTACTTTTTCAATAATCAATAAAGTATTAAAAATTCTAAGCTGTCACCCAGCCCATTACTGCTAAGGTGAATACATTTAACTACTTTTAAAAATGTTTATATATAGCATGAGTTGTGTTAAATATATTTTTGCATATTGTATTCTATGGATAGCATTCAGATTATAAGTGCACATATAGTTTGATCAAATTGTAGACGTGTTACAAACCGTAAAACCGGGCACGAAGTTCGGTAGGAGAAATAAGTAAAACCGGGCACGAAGTTCGGTAGTAAAACGGGCGGGGAGCTCGCTGAATGTGTAGATTACTAGTATGTTTTAATATCTTTAATACCACTTATACTAAAAATGATTTAGTGTCGGTTAAATGTTATTCGCCAGCTTTTCGCTGACGTATTATTTTCAAAACGTTTTCAGGTAATCAGGAATAATTATGAATAGCAAGACTAGTGCTGAAAGGAGGACGATTCCCTAGGCACAGAAGAACCTTGTGGCTAAAATATTTTATGAAACTGTCATTAGACAGAGAGTTTGATTACCATATATATTAAACGTTTTGTATGGAAAATGGATGTTTATTTCCCAGTTTATAAAAAAAAAAAATAATATGTTTGTTCAACTACAAAAATATTTAAATAAGTAAAAATAAATACAAATATTTTCCGCTGCGTATTTATCAAAACATGTACCAACCGATTGGTCGCACGCCCGGGGTGTCGAAAATCCGGGGTGTGACAATAACCCCTTGAGGTTATACCTTTTTGTCATGTCGTTTGATGGGTTTATTTACGAGCCGAAATTATATGATTTATAAATGTCAAAAATGCCCTTATAGCATAAAAAAAGTTTTTAAATCAATGAGGCATATAATATGACCTTAAGGCTTATTATATAACATTATTAAAAATATTTTGACATAACGGACTCGTTATAAACCTATTCGACTACATAATACCGCATATGCGCTTATAACTAGTTTAGGTAATATATATATATATATGGATATGTTAAAATGAGAACCACTACGAGTTATGAGAACCGTGAGAACATTTTGATCGTGTGCGAGTTGGGCCAATTTTTTTTTTCACAAATGTATATGAAAACATTATAAACACATCTGTAAAAAACGTAAAAAAAATTGTTGAGTCGTTAGTTTGACTGATTCAAGTTTTTTTTATGCCCTATAAAAATAGTTATCAACTGTAAAATTTTACACCAGCGCGTAAAAAAAACTTGTATCAGTCAAAACTAATGCCTCGACATTTTTTTTACTTTTTTACAGATGTGTTTATAATGTTTTCATCTACGTTTATGCAAAAAAAATTTGGCCCAACTCGCGCGGGATCAAAACGTTCTCACGGTTCTCACAACTCGTGGTGGTTTTTTTGAACCGAATCCTATATATATATATAGGCTAATTATAATGAGAAAACTCACTCCAGTTAAGAAAACCTAAAAAACCCAATTGTGTGGACTAGAAGCATCCACGACATTTATGTAAAATATGAAATAAAGGGTAATTTCGGAATTTTGCACTAGACATGAAAAGCTTTGTGCTGACATATTAATTATACCCCATCTCATTCTTTTCTCCTCATCACCACAAAATCACACACACTTCTCTCTTTTTCTCTCTCTACGGATAACCATCCAGATCTAAGATTTGAAACAAAAAAATTCTTATTCTTATTAAAATCTTTCATAATCAACCACCAAAACTCTAGATCTACAATCGTAACAATCCGGTGACGGTGTAGTTCAAGATCCGGTTTCTTGGCGAATGAGATATCCATCGATCCACCACAAATCATCACCAAAACCACTGGTTTTCTTGGCTGATTTAGTGCTTTGAGTGGTTCGATAGATTTGTAAGGTGGGCTCGGGTAGTTCCTCGACAAGGGTTTCAAGATCCGATGGTGGTTTCAAGATCCGGCGGTGGTTTCAAGATCCGGCGGTGGTCAACAAATCCGGTGAAAGTTATAAGAATGTCTTTATCTTTTTTTTCTATGGTGGCGTGTCTATAAGCGATGGTTGTGTGTATGTTGGCAACGGTTACAAGGTTAGTCTTGGATTTTTTGATCCGACTTACACTGCCGGAGATACACTATTCGCTTTTTGCATCCTCTAGTAACCGACGACAACATTACTGATTTACTGTTCATCTATTATGATTTATGTGATGTGATGCGAATAATGAACAAAATTTCACAAAATTCTTGTGTGTGTGTACAATAATGAACAAATAATCCATATCCTTGTTACATCACTGTGGTTGTCTTAATATACAAGTTAATGTAAATCATCACTGTTACTTAGGGCTGTAAATGAACCGTGCTAAGCTAGGTTAAGCTCAGGTTTGAAGTTAAATGAGTTAGCTGAACTCGAGTTGTTTATCTTAACGGACTAAAACACTGAACTCAAGCTCGGATCCTATAATTTCCATAAAACATAAAAAGGCTATAAGTTTGTGGTTAACACTAACTTTCGTTAACTTTTCAATTAGTTTTGTATAAAATGAAGGAAATAGCCTTTAACTTTAGAGTTTTTTGCTGAAATAGTGTTGTTTTCAAACATGTGATCACAACTAATGCTGCTATCAGAATTCTTTCACAAATGGTGCCATCTCCATTACTAATGGAGAAATTCTTAGAACATAGGCTAGTTTCTGAGATTTGTCAGTGGCTTATCATTTGTGCAGCATACCAATCATTGAAAACTTGCAGGTATTGCCATTTAGAATGGCGAAATTTCAAAAATCTGCAACAATGCCATTAGAAATGGCGAAAAGTTCCTGCAGCAGCCATTTTACTGCAGAATTGCCATTAGAAATGGCGAAAAGTGCTGTTTTTCCAATATGAATGGCGAAAAGTGCTGCTTTTCCTGCATACTCTGACATTTTACTGTTTTGAAAGCCACTTGAATTGGCGAAAAGTGCATAAAAGTTGTTTGTTTCTGCAGAACTGCCATTTTAAATGGCGAAAAGTGCTGTTTTTCCAATATGAATGGCGAAAAGTGCTGTTTACTGACATTTTACTGTTTTGAAAGCCACTTGAATTGGCGAAAAGTGCACATGTCTGCCATTTTACTGCATAAAATTTGTTTGTTTCTGCAGAACTGCCATTTTAAATGGCGAAAAATTTACCTTTTTCTGCACAATTGCCATTTGAATTGGCGAAAAGTAGGTAATTAGCCAATAGTATTGGCGAAAAGTTAAAGAAACCTGAAAAGTTCTGCACATTGTCCATTATGAATGGCCAAAAGTAGGTAATTAGCTGAAAAAGTACTGGAAAGGAGTGCACAAATATTGATAGGAATTGATTATTGTAATTTTGCCCATAAAAACTTCGAAATTTTTCATCAGTCCCATTCTAGGGGACCATTGTTCAACTTCTCACTTTCCCACCACATTTTCTAAGTTTTAGAAAGTACCTTAATCATCTTTTTTAATCAGTTCTCCATTTGTAATGGCGATTCGTTATAGTGGCGGTCCCCTAAACAAGGAGCTGTTGTTTCTTAGTGGTACAGGAGACCACAGAGCCGATTACATTTTTTCGGATCCTACGTCATTGGCAGACGATGGGTTATTACGAGTTAGAAGAGGAAACGAGAAGCTATGGAATTTTATTCGGCGGGAAAAACCCTTTCCACCCAAAGTAGCTGAATATATAACTTTGGGTGGTTTTGCTGGAGTTATCATGGTTGATAACCGAAGGATTGATAACGGGTTGATATCCGCCTTAGTAGAAAGATGGCGGCCTGAAACGAGCACATTTCATATGCCATTCGGAGAGGTAACAATAACCCTACAAGATGTGGAAGTCTTGTGGGGTTTAAAAGTTGACGGCCAGGAGGTTTGTGGCACTGATGAGAGTTATACAATATCTGAAATTCAGGAAAAATTTTATAGTTTAACTGGAATTTTTTTGGAGGATAATGCTATTTTCAATAACAAAAAAATTAACATGCCATATGTTTTAAATGCTTTAAAGTCAATAGTTTTTCCCGAAAATCCAACTGATCACGAATGTCTTCAACGCGCCCGGACGATTATTTATCTTCTAATTAGTTCTCATTTATTCCCTAGTTCTGGGTCTCAGTGGGTCGATATTAGATATATAGGCTTCTTAGAAGATTTGTCCATATGTGGGGCATACAGTTGGGGAGGTGCGGTTTTGGCCTATTTGTATAATAAACTAACCCGGGCCACAAGTATTAGAACTCATGAGATTAGTGGTGCGGTGTTTCTGTTACAATTATGGGCGTGGGAAAGATTGCCTTGCACAAAACCCAAGTTGGACAGAATCATAAACTGGAATAGACCGTATGGTGCTAGGTAATCGCATTTAAACAACGTAATATTATTTGTCTAATTAGTTATCATTTTTACTAGTTTATTTTTAAACTTACACGTTTTCATATATATGTTACAGGTGGCAAGAGTTTAAATTGAGTCATACGGATACAACATCACACGTGTTGAAGGCATACCGGTCTCAATTTAATTCCTTGTCAGAGACCAACTTCATTTGGACCCCGTATGACGCGATTCTTTCAAGATTACCAGAAATGTGTCGAAGTGGTGAAGGTTGCTGGAGGAGCGAGACCTACCTTATTTGTTGGAATGTTGTGGAACTACATGCTCCAAGTCGGGTGTTGAGGCAGTTTCGCATGTTTCAACCGATCCCTGATAATATTCTTATGACGCAGGACACTTATCAGGCTCTTCACATTCCTGGACGAGTTGACGGAAAAAATCGTAACCGGCGCGATGAACACCATCTGTACATTGACTCGTGGTTGTCTCGTCATCAAAACGTTGTTGCCCAACCAGCATCTGATTCTATCATTGCCAGTGAGCAATATATGCGGTGGTATTCTTCGCATGGTCTTTTATTTATTGGTAACCCAAGGAACGAAGTGCCACAAGGACAAGGTTTTCCCAATGATGGCGGACACCGATGATGTCAATGTATTCCCGCTTCGTAGAACAACACGTACTAACGCTGGTAGGGGGCCTCCTTGTGGCACGTAGTTTGGGGTTTTATGTTGTATATCTTGAATTAAGTTGTATGAAAAAAATTATATTGTAAGACAAATTTTAAATTCTTTTTAAGTATGTTGTATGACAAAAATTTGTATTCTTTTTAATTACCACTACCTTCTCCAATATCTTAATTCATCTATAAATACCTCCCCCTATTCCACAACTCCCTTACCCTTTTCCACAACTCTTTACTCATATAATGGATAAAAATATGGACACATATTTTTCTTCTCAACCAGCTCCAAAGTCTGCAAGAATGGCGGACCCGATTTGGAGGCGTGTAAGGCGGCCGTCCACGGCAGACATGTGTGGGTCGAGCTCGAAGAAAAACCCTGAAAATCCACCAGAAAATCAACCAGGAAATCCACCAGAAAACCCCCAGCAAAGAACGATTTTCGTAGTTGAAGTCGAAGAATCAGAAAACTGGTCCAAGGATGTTGTAGAGTTTTATACCAACGGGGATGCCCCATTTTGCCATACTCGTTTTATTACACAAAAACTAGATAGGGACTTTTGGGGTGCCCTACTAGGTTGCCAGTCCAACCGTTCGCTATCATCAATAGTAAATATATATTGTTTAATCTTAAATTTAAAGTTTTATTACGGAAAACTATAACTAACTTTCTGAGTCTATTTCTTGTACAGCACGTTGAAGCATGGACAACGAGAATTATGCGTATTAGACAGTCAAAGCTTTTAAAAAATCCAGCCACAAAACTACGTTGGACAGTGTTACCGCCTACTTTCTATGATGATATTAAAGACGAGAAGTGTATATCTGCCATGGAGATGGCTGGAGGAAAACAACCATATCCTCCATTTTGGGAGGTTGACTATATTTGTCTCCTGTTATGGATTGGGCATACAGACTGGCTACTTGTCCGTATTGATTTGCCAACCATGGTAATTACTCAATACTGGACTGATAAGAGATGGAGGAATGAAAAGCGTCGTCAAGTGGCTCACTATATGGAGATGTTAACCTTTTTTTTCAGTTGGTTTATTGAAAAAATTCATTACTGGTCAAACTCCAACAGCCCAACAAAGTATGATGTTTCTATTGGGTTAGTTGAAGTAGATGTGCCCCAAGACAAAGGTGACACCGCAAATGCCGGGGTTCTTGTTTGTTACATGATGGAGCAGTTGGTTAGAAACAAATCGTTGCTGATTGAAAATGACGTCGAAGAGGCTTGTGTCAATTACCGACGCCACATGGCGGACGAGCTATATAAATGGCGTTGTGTTTAAGCCGTTTATGTTATTTGATGTTTACCCTGTTTACGTTTAAGTACGAAGTTGGTTGTTTAAGCTGTTTAACATTGTGGTTTAATTTATGGCTAATATTGTAAGGTTTTTTATGTATTATTAGCATTTTTATTGTTACTATTATTATTGTTGTTTTTAATATTTTTATATTTTATTGTTACTATTATTATTGTTGTTTTTAATATTTTAATATTTATTATTATTATTATTATTATTATTATATTATTGTTATTATTATATTATTCCTCCTGCCTATATATAGTGGGGTGGGGTGGAATTTTGGAAGACAACAACCACCCACCATTTTCTCCTATCTACCTCACAACGTCATTAAAACCATCCAATTCCTCTAATGTTTGCACCAATATTTGTTCAATTGTACTGGGGGGGGGGGGGAACGTTTCGTATGAAAACGGAAACGTTGTATGTGATAATACCACAAGATACACCACAATGATCATTCAATCGAAGCTCTCATTTGAAGAATTTGTGGATTTGATATGTCTTCACTTACAAATTCAAAAGGAATTTTTTAGGTTAACTATAAAATTACTCTACACTCACCAAGGGTTTTCTCAATCGTCAGAGATCTTTAGCGACCACAGCCTAGAGGTGTTGTATTACCTAGCGATGAATGAACAAAGGTTTCAACCTAACGTTCATGTTATCGTTGAGCAAATACAATCATTCCACCAGCCTAGTTGTATGGAGCTGTTACGGGGTTTTACTACCGCATCAGAACCTGTCACCCAACAGAGCATGCTACAACATTACTCCTCTCTTGACCAGGTTGAAGCCTGTCCATCTACCGTTAACAACTTAGAAGGGTCGTCATCGCGTTACGATGATGAAGAATCCGATGAGGAAGAACCCCCCCAACCACTGAAGAATCTGAAGCCTATCCGCATTCAGATGAGTCTTCTGATTCGGATGGTGTTGTGCCCGAACCTGAAATTCCAGCTCAGTATGAGTCTAGTAACACACCTCAACTTCCACAACGTAACGAAAACACCTTTGTATACCCTGAAGGTTTAAGAGAATACGAACCTATTGATCGGGATGAAGATGACGAAATGGATTTCTGGAGTGCACAACTCCCACACGTTGTTCGGAATGGTATGTTTTTTTCAAGTAAAGATGAGTTGATGCTCGGCGTTCGTTCATGGAATATTGAATGTAACAAAGAGATGTATGTTGTTGAAAGCACAACAAAGAAATGGAGAGCAAGATGCTACACAACAAACCCGAAGTGCAACGTTAATCTTCGCACTGGGCCGCCTTGTGCGTGGTATGCTAATGCCCGTAGAAAGACCAGTGACAGCATGTGGCAACTCACTAGATGGTATGCCTTCCGGTGAAGGAAGTTCCTCTACCACTGTTGTTGTTAGTCGGGAGGTTGCCAAACAGAAAGATAAAGATGTAGATGGGAAGCACAAGCCAGCTGAAGTGAATCCTGTTCTTAACAAGGGTCGTGAAGCCACTAAGGAAGAACTTGGTTTCAACCCTAACCCAGAGGAGGATTACGACCCGGAAGTCTTGAAGGATGCATGGAACTATGAAGAAGAAGAAGATTGGTCCTGTGTTTGGCACAACCCATATTCAGGGGAGGATTCAGATTCAGACCTATCATCGCGAGGAGACCGCCATTGGAAATAGGCGGTTTAGGTAGTTTGTGTGTGGTTTGATGTTTGTTGTAGCATGATGAATATGTTATTAAATAAATTGGAAGGTGTTGTCTTATGATGGACGTATTATGAACTTTTTGACACTGTTTTAATTTATATTTCTTATAAACCAAAACTATAATATAAGGTTTTTCATCTACACCAATTAATTGTTACAGAAAGAAAACAATACAACACAACTTTCCTTTTCGTAATATAACAAACTTTTAAATTAAGTAATTCAACAATATTACACAACATTACTATAGGATCCACCAAACGTTTCGTAATTTTAACGAAGCACTTCTAATGGAGATTGAAGGAGGCATCTTTCAAGCTAAGGAACACGTCATAAAACAGATGGAAGCATCTATCAAGCAGAAGGAGGCACCACACCAAAAGCTACACAAAGTTTAAAGCTAAGGAACACGTCATAAAACAGGTGGAAGCATCTTTCAAGCAGAAGGAGGCACCACAAAACATTTGGGGTGCCGTTATTATTGTATACCATAAATGAGAAGGTGGTGGAATAAACGACCGTCCCCCTCCACATACGGTCTTCTCAAAAGGTATACAAACTTTAAAGCTTAGAAAAATGTCGTCTTGCCATTCTGAATGGCGTAATCTGGAATTTTTGAGAGTGAAAAATTTGGTTTTACAGAATGTGGAGAATCCGGGTTTGTGTGAACATATCTATTTTTTATAGGGAAATTTGGTTTTACATAAGGTTGAAATTTATGGGAGTTATGTGGTTTTCCGGAATATATCGACTCGATATTATGAGGACTTCAATTGTTTATAAATATTTTGCCATTTCAAATAGAAAATTCTACCAAAGATTGTACAATTCGCCAGATGTACCTTTTCGCCATTTATAATGGCTAACTTGTACCTTTTCGCCATTTGAAATGGCTAACTTGTACTATTTCTCCATTTGAAATGGCTAACTTGTACTATTTCTCCATTTGTAATGGCTACTTGTACCTTTTCGCCATTTATAATGGCTAACTTGTACCTTTTCGCCATTTGAAATGGCTTACTTGTACTATTCTCCATTTGAAATGGCTTACTTGTACTATTCTCTATTATACAACAGCTTTTGATCACTTTTCGCCATTTAAATGGCAATTCTGCAGTAAAATGGCAGACATGTACAGTAAAATGTCAGAATAATACAACTTTTCGCCATTACTATTGGAACTGTACAGTAAAATGTCAGAATAATACAACTTTTCGCCATTACAATTGGCTGCTGCAGGACCTTTTCGCCATTTCTAATGGCATTGTTGCAGATTTTTGAAATTTCGCCATTCTAAATGGCAATACCTGCAAGTTTTCAATGATTGGTTTGCTGCACAAATGATAAGCCACTGACAAATCTCAGAAACTAGCCTATGTTCTAAGAATTTCGCCATTAGTAATGGAGATGGCACCATTTGTGAAAGAATTCTGATAGCAGCATTAGTTGTGATCACATGTTTGAAAACAGCACTATTTCAGCAAAAAACTCTTAACTTTAAAAGCAATTTAAGGTATTGATTATGTCAATTCCATTATTAGTATAAAATTATCTCTCTTAATGGAACTTACTATGTGGTTACACTGATATTGGATCATTGAGGTCCCCCACATTTCTCTTCTTAATGGTTTTGTGGATCGGGACATAGAAGAAGAGGTGTCGTGACTCGTGAGTACATCTTCTCCGCTCATATAACAACACTCTTGTGGAAGTTAATCGTCTAAATAGGTGGTGGACCCAATCGCTGACCAGTTGGCATCCATATTTGCTAAGCTTGATTCTTTGGTAGCCTTGAAAAAGGATATTGTGGCAATCAAAGAAGCTTGGCTAGAAAAACTAACTGATGCAATAAAGGAACCCGAGGATGAACACCAAGACCTAGTGACAGATCTGGGAATGGAGGAAATCCTAGCTACATATCCATGCCTGGAGCAACACCTACAACTACTGCACAAACCAAAACTCAGTCCCCTCATGTTTTAGATTTGGAGAAAAAACGGTAGAAGCTGTAGATGAAACAGATGCTTAGACCAGTCTAGAAGAGGAGGAACACGCGAATCATGGAGAGACGAAAAATGCAGAATTAGAGCAAAAAATATTTAACAAGGATCACGTCCTGAAGTTTCTCTGTGGTAACTCACACTTGGATCAGGATCAGGATCAGTATCTGGATAGATGAAGGCTCAAACGGATAAGAAACAACCTCACTGGTAGTTTCAGAAGGAAATCATGGCTTGGATGGATGACAAAGTAGATTGGTCAGCAAAGCTAACATATATCGATTCCGACTTCCGAATTTCAAATTCTAATGGACATGATTCTTTTCGGGCTGCACCGCTATTTGGGCTCAAGAAAAACAGGTTTTAGCTTATAGGTGAGTTGATCGTTGCATTTTAGGTACATCGTATTTTGTATCATATATAATATAAATGCATTAATATTATTATATAATGTATTATTTTTGTTAATTTTTATATTATTTATATTTAGTTTATAATGAATGAAGCCAAGGAATCAAATAAATTAACTTTATTTACAGTGGTATTAAGATAAAGTTTGGGGGTAGTAGGAGTATAGTGTGCAAGTTTATCCATTAAAAAAATTAAGTTAAGCTTAATTATCTTGTGACTAAATTTAGTTGACATGAATTTTTGCAGATCACTAATATGCTTGGATTAACGGATCATATTGCACATGGGTTTTCATGAATTTTATGGATCACATTGGACATGGACTTTGAATTACATGAATCTATTTTGAAGCATAGGGTGACATGCATATGACTAAAGTAACGACAAGAAACAAATCAATTTAATTATATTGCAAGTGAAGTTAAATGGGTCTGAGTTAAAGTTCTATTGGCCTAAAAGAGAACTTGGTCGGCAATCTTGGTGGTAAAGAAGAACGTGAAACGCACGAATTGGGGAGTTCAGATGCACAAGACAGCAGCTTCTACGGTTGTGGTTCTTCTTGGTGGCTGCACGGAAATCAAGGCAGTGGTGCATGTTGATCGAGGATAAACAAATAAAATGCTAGGCTAATTTACTCGTGATCATCCCCAGTGTAGGGTTGTAAGTTTTAAGGTTTTATTCTTGCATAATTGGTCTGAATTGATAATTATTATAATCTTTTGGTTAGATTGCATGAATTGATTGTTAGTACAGGGCCGGCTCAACCATTTTTATGGTCTAAGCCGAAGTAAAAACTTGTGGCCTTTTTCAAAAAAAAAAAAAAAAAAAAAGAATAGAAACCAGTTTTAGGCAATTATATCACATAATGAACATAGATTTTAGGCAGAATTTTAGGCCATTTTAGGCTAAACACAAATTTTAGCTAGGGCTTAGTCCCATATTAAATCGTGATCATCCCCAGTGTAGGGTTGTAAGTTTTAAGGTTTTATTCTTGCAGAATTGGTCTGAATTGATAATTATTATAATCTTTTGGTTAGATTGCATGAATTGATTGTTAGTACAGGGCTGGCTCAACCATTTTTGTGGTCTAAGCCGAAGTAAAAACTTGTGGCCTTTTTCAAAAAAAAAAAAAAAAAAAAAGAATAGAAACCAGTTTTAGGCAATTATATCACATAATGAACATAGATTTTAGGCAGAATTTTAGGCCATTTTAGGCTAAACACAGATTTTAGCTAGGGCTTAGTCCCATATTAAATCCATTTCGTAAGCCCATATCATATATCTGTTTTTTTGAACAAAAAAGAGTTGCACAGGGTGAGCCTCGAATCCGAGTCTCCAAGGAATTATCAGCGCTTATCAAACCACTCCACCAGCTAGCGTTTTGTGCATATCATATATATATATATATATATATATATTCTAAAATATGGAGGCCCTATAGATTTGGTGGCCCAAAGCCCAAGCCTCAAAATACTTGGGCTTGGGCCGGCCCTGTGTTAGAATTGTTATGAACTTATGAAAGTTAAGATTTCTTGCATCATTGATATTGTGAGATGATAATTGCTATTAGTTTTGATTCATGCTAGGGTTTGTTAAATGTTCTTGATTCATAATACATACATTTGTCCGGAACTCGTATCATGAAGGTGTTTTTTGCACCATTTACATATGATAGATGAATATTGATGTCACCAATTAGGTTTTCAAAGTATCAATCTCAATAAATCAATTGTGTTTCATTAAAACTCAAGCCTTTGTTTAAGTTTTCCATAATTACTAGCTAATCTGAAACCCGGGTGCGATTGATATATTAATCATTGTTTTTCAAATCAATTAGTTGTATTTTTTCGTTAACATCAAACAACATTCTTAACCAAATCAATCATAGATCATAACAAACTTCATAATTGTTCTATGCATTTGTTTCATAAATAGTTTAGATAATCAAACAAATCATGTAATACTGACAACATGCTCTTTGTGGACACGATATGCCCTACTTACTCCTGCTACCTAGGTTAATTGGGTTTTTACATGATCGGGACGACACGATCATCATGGGTCCATGAAGGTGGTCATCCTACAATTGAATGGCTTATTGCTTGGTGCACCAACTCCTTTCTTTACGACTTGAGGGTAAGTCGTTTCTCTGGGCAGGAAGTATTGATACATGTCTAGAAATAGGTGGTGACAATCAAAAGTAAAGTGGTGCATCTGTTAGAACAACATAACGCAATATAACTATGTAAGTTACTTCAGTCAATTATCCTTCCCGCTCTCAATCATTTTAATCAGGTATCGACTCTTCAAGAGACCGACGTTCTCATACTTACATTTCCATTTCATACTCAATGATAATACGGTTAGCAATCCCGAAATCTTAACATATTAACAAACAACATCTTCACAAAAACACCCACCGTTAGTATACATTTATTGGACTACAACACGAGTATACCCTTTTCTATATTCATGTACACACATACGAGTTCAGACTACATACACCTACCATAAATCCACATGCACATCATTGCACATAATCCAATTCACTAAAACGCATACAAAATACCATTACCTATTCATGCATACAACTATCTGACTAAAGACATACTTCTAACAACAAATTCCATCCTTATAAACACATTCTATCTTGTTTGTTCATTTATGTTTCAATCACATAACTATATACAACCCACGCATACGAAACCACGATCAATATTCGTTTCCCACACGTACCCGTCTACCATTCCATCCTCACCCGCACCTTGATGCGTATTCAGATTCGGTATTTATTCCATTAAGTTTATACTTTTACATGGACATGAGTTTTACAAGTCTAATCGAGTACAAGGAGCCTTACGGACACCTTACAGAGTAATGACACAGAACTAGGATTAACCGGACATGCGAAACAAAGAAACCGGAGACCAGGATCCGATATTGCGTCGGCGACAGGCTAAACCCGCATCGGCGACGCGGCCTGGTTTTCCGCGTTGGGGCACAAAGGTCGTTGGCAGGAGATTAGGGCGTCAGAATAGGACACTGCGTCGGCGACGCGAATCCTGCAATGCCGACGCTAAATTTTCTTGTTTTGACCCGTTTGATCGTACCAAGCGTTTTCGACCATGATTAATTTACCATTCACCCAAAACGACCCTACTTGTGTTCATTCCATAATGATTACCCATTCGTTGGTGATTCCCATTCCTTTCACAATTCAAAATTCATTATGTAATAACAATAATTTCGTTCGAAAAATCACTGACCGACTTAGTCAGCTACTTTTGTTCTGCTACAACAAGGTTTACCATAGTACTTCTGATAATCATTACTCTTACATTACTCCCAACAATTACACATACAACAATTTCCATTAATTACTAATGAGTGAGTTCAGAATTACTTACCTTAAGCGTCCATTTCGTACTTACTTTCTCGCATCCTTCCCGTTTGCCTTCCATGCTTCCACCCACCTTAACATGATCCTATACATTCATGTCATTATGGTTACCACATTATTAGCATACCCGCACATTCTAAATTACATTCATCTCATATTCATATCCTATATTGACCTTTACTAGTCAAATTCCAACAACACAATGCCTAAGCTAGCAATTGCATCCTTTCATTCCACATAATTCTTTACGTCATCACATATAATAGTTATTTATATAGCATGTACCTTGCGATTTCCCTAACATTACATTTGTGGCAAAATGCCTTGCTATGCTAATTTATGCACAATTGACTTTTCAGAAAGTCAACTGTCCATTATATAAATTATCAACTTAAGCTCATACATCCTTAATATTTTAGTAGATTATACTACAAACATCATACACATTTCATACTAGCGTAGTAAACACACATATACCTACATGGTCACCAAGTTAGAAACATTCACATGAATAATCATTTTCATTACACTAGCATTTCCATATTTTTTACCACTAAAACCATAACACGTATTTAGCTAACTCAACCTCATTCCAACATTACCCTTTTCTAGAGTTCTCATATGCACCACATTTATTTCTTAATCACAATTAGGAAATCAAACAATCTACATGGTGTGCATTGCATAATTCAAGCATAATGAACCATTCCTAAAGCATACTTTTACCACATCATACTAACAAATTAAATCTTCTACATGAACTATATCTAAAACACATTTCTCATGTTAGTTTACCATCAAATACACCATTATTACTTTCTATACATATTTACCCATTACTTGTATACAAATTTCTCATGTTGATGTCTTTTAGACATTTCATCAAACACTTGGTGTGCGTACACCTTTTAATGCAGAATGTACAAGCATTTCATGCCTAATCTTCCTAATTCATAATATCAATCATCACGTTCCTTACCTACAACAAGTATCATTATTTTTATAACACTCAACATAGCAAAGCATCACATTTCCTCTAAATCAATTTATATTAAACCATGCTTACTCAAAAACCCACTTTCTTGAACATGGATTCCTAAATCAAACCCCTCAATTGAGATGTTTACATCATTAATGGCACTAGATAAGTGCTCCTAAACACCAATTTAACAATCCAATTCTACCAATTTACCGAATTAAGGGTAGACCATCATACCCATTAAAGATTTTAACTAAGAAGGTTTAAGAGATGAATTTGATACTTACTTGACGTTTAGAAGGTGAATAACACCTTGAAATTTAGGGATTATCCATGCAAGTTCCTAAACATCCTCTTCTTCTTCTTTATTTGATTCACAAGAACACACACACACACACACACACACACACTATGTGTGTGTGTCGACATATACATCTGCCCAAGAATGGGCTTTCCCTTTTCCCCCATCTTTTAATTAAGAGACTTTCCAACTTGACCTCTTTTAGCTCCCATAGTTTTGTTTGTTATTTTTATTTAGCCACAAGAACTCATTCCTTCTTATTGAATTTATAACTTAACTAAGTTAAATAACTAAGTTAAATAACTTAGTTACATCGTTTTATTCCATAACATAAAGGATTATGCTAGCGAAGTTTTTGGGGCGTTACAAGAACCTACTAGCGAATAACATATACGGGTTTTGGGGCGTTACATGCAGGATCTTATTCTGGGTGAAGACGTTAGAAGAAGAAATTAAGGTGGATCATGTAACACCTCGAAAAAAATCACGACCAATATAATGAAGACACGTGTCATGAGCTTTAAAGTGTATTGGATTAAATATGAGGGACTAAAGTTGACAATCAAAGAAAGTATGGGTGTAAAAGGATTCAAGGTGTCAACATTTGATAATTATACATTTCAAAAACCCTACACGATGTTTATACCCTTAAATGAATGAATTATGAATCATATGGAGCCGTTGTGAAAGAAAGTGAAAGTTTACAAGCCGCAAGGGTTAAATGTGTCAACATGTTTAATTTATACCTCCGAGTGACCTTTTAATGAACCCGAAGCTTTGTAACGATTAATTATGCTCACGAGAATAAGTGATAAAAATTTCACAAGGTTTCGATGTCATATGAGAAAGATATGCTAACATTCGTAAATAAGGGGTTAAAAGCGTCAACATTGAAATTCAGGACTTTTCGGTAATCATATAACTAACCGGGGACTTAACAAAGTTTGTTTATGACTTGGAGTCCTTAAAAGTCAAGTTTGGGGGGTCAAAAGTGCAATAAAAGCAAGTAAAAACACGTTTAGAAGGACAAGGGACCAAATGTGCAATTGCTGAAAGTTTGTTGACCGGATCTGGACTTCATACCGGCCGTGTAAGACTCCTCTTGGAGCTTACGCGGGCCGCCTAAAACCTGCCAGCTTCCAAAAACATGGCAGATGTCTCTATTAGCAGGTTACACCGACTTTAAAGCCTGGTTTTCGATTCTAGGGGCTTGTTTGATGGTTTATATTGGCCTAGGGACACTTGGGATCATCTGAATTACCTCCTAGGTACATATGGAATGATCTTGGAGCTCTAGAAATCCTATATAAAGGCCATAAGTTCAATTGTTCAAGTGCTCATTCACTTGTAACAACTCAAGCACTCATCTCTGGAGGTAGCTGGCCTTAGGAAAAGATTAAGAAGTGTAGAAAAGATAGCAAGGACCTTAAGTAAGAGTTTTAATCCCTGCTTAGTCCTTTTAATTAGCTTAAAAACCAAAAAGTCAAACTTATCGTAATTAAGCTTTGACTTAGTGATTAATCACTAATGGTCCAGTCATTTTTCGAATTGAAAGTGGCTATGAGTTGGTAATTATGTGGGTAATAAACCCTTAAAAGGGCACCATCTGATTCCCACTCTAACTAGGTCAATTGTCGGGTCAAACTTAAGTATAAAAAGTCAACAGAAAGCTATTTTGCAAATAAATTCAACCCGACAATTTTGAGATTAGGCTCGGTTCGGAACCGAAAGTCGCAAAAGTAGATTTTTTCTTTGACTTTCAGTTCTGGCCCGATTTAGCTTGTTTTAGAAATGCCTTAAGGTTCCTTTAGGACCATATTATAAGTTAGTAAAACCCTCTAAGGTTGTACAACTTGGTTCCTAATTTATCCGATTCATATGCATGTTTCCGTTAATTGCTTAAATGTTGATCATTATGCCATTTTGACCTTAAAACGAGATTTTTGAAAATGTGAATGGACAAAAACCTTTATTACTGAATTATAAACATGTCCTAAAAATTTGACATCAGTTTGAGGTTTAAATTAGGAGTTATGCTCAATATCGTAATTAGAAAGCTTTTTATTAATTTAACGGCGTAATTAGCATAAAGACTATCTAAACCCAATTTTTGACACCAAAATTTTTACCCACTGATGTAATATAATATTTTGGGATTTTTGAAGATTTTTATTTATTTTTAAACTGATCAGGGCATAGGGTTCATGCCTTGATTCGGTAATTGTCGGTTTTGCCCTTTTGGCCTATAAAATTAGTTTTACATAATATTTTGACACCAAACTTTTTGCTACTGATTTTATATAATAAATAAAATATTTTGAACTTTATAAACTGATTAAAAAACTCAGATTTCCTATTTTAACCCGAAAATCGCTTAAAACCGACTTTTACGCGTTTTAAACGCATAGTATGAGTTAAAACTATTTTTGGAATATAAGACTTAATACCTACTGATGTTTTAAGTAAATTTTTATATTCTAACAGTAAGAAAAAGTTTTGAACTCAGATTTCTGGTTTTGACCTTTAAAGCTCATGTGAAATTACCAAAATGCCCCTACGGTGCATAGTTTGGTTATAAATGATAAATTTCATATATATGTAATACCCTACTAATATAAATTATTAAATTAAATATTTTTACTGATTATTTCAAACCTGAACCTCAGATTAATATTAAATCTCTTTTATAACTTTTAAAATGACCAAAATACCTCTATGGGGCTTAATTTGAGTTTAAATTCGTTTTGGGCATAATGGAAGGTATCCTACTGATATCCTAACATATTTTAAGCATATTAACTTAGGAAACCTGTTCAGGACTCATTTGGTTACCCGTTATGCATTTTTCGCGTTCGGTACGGTTTATGTGACTAGTTTGCATTAACTAACCGAAACATGTCAAACCTTATCATTTTCACTTCAAAATCCAGAATCTGATTAGTTCACCCATATTATACAAGTCTTCATACTTGTCGGGTCTAAACCATATTCTAATTCGGTCTTCGCTTAATCTTGCGTTTGAACCGTATATCTTTCTTTAAAACTAACCGGTCTAAGTTTAAACTTAAGCAAGACCCGTTAGGAATCTAATAGGTTAATTAAAACCTTCGTTCCAGATTTAGGAGAACAGTAAAAGATACTCGAACTTGCTGATTTGTATGGCTGGGATAAATTTATATAATTTGCTCAGGTAAGTACTTTTAACTTATTTTCCCTTATACGGGCTTGGGGAACGGTATATAAAATACCGCTTGGTCGGGTATTGAATTTTTAATCGTATGAAGGTTAAATCATTGAGATAACCCGTTTAAACTGTTTTGTTTGTTTAAAGCCTTTGGGGGGGGGGGGGGTTAATGACCATGTCCCGGATATCCTTGGCATCATTCATTGAAATGGCCACGACCTAAGCACGGGGTGTAGGCATACACCTGCTGGTGCATATATAAAAAAGATATAACTGCCAGTTCGAGAATAACTCGCAGCGGGATTATATTATATGGTGTGTCAATTAATCTTTAACCCGGTATTCAGCCCGGGCTACTGAACGTATAACAAACATGTAATTCTTTTATAAGTTTATTTTTAAATAATTATCCCAAGTTATAAAAGATATTTTGTGCCTTGTGCATTCAAATCAATTTTCTTAAACATTTTCAAAATGAGTCGGTTAATTGTATTTACCAGTGAAAACTGACGTATTTTTCCAAAAAGGTTAAGTGCAGGTACTAATCGGAATAGGCTGGCTACTCCTAGCATCAATAAAGAGTCATGCAAGCTTAGATGTTTATAAATCTGCTGAATACTGTTTCTTTTATCTTTGATACGCCTGTGGATCCTTTACAACCGTTGTTGTCGCGCATTTCATAAAAGAAAGTCAGAGCTATGATTTGGTCTTCAATCTTGTGTGGATTTTGGGGAATTCAAAATTTGAATGGGTTGTAACGCAAGAGAAGGGAGAAGGATTTGGTCGCGATAACTTTATAATTTCTTATTTTAATATGGTTTTCAAAATATTGTGCTTCGTGTAAAAAGAAGTCAGTGCTAAAAAAAATTTAAAATTATTTTTCAAATTGTGTAAATCGCTGTGAACGTGTATATTGTTTAGTTATTATTAACCCGAATTCATCATTTAGTTATTTTATTAACCAATTGGATTGGATTTTCTATTAATCGGTTTGAAACGAAGGTATAAACTAAGAAATATATGATCTGGATGTATAAAACATATAAACATAAGAAAATATGAACAGTTTGGTTTGGTTCGGTTAATTTTGGTTAAACGATGGTACAAAAAAAACCGATAAACTGATTTTGGTTAATTTAGTTTTTAGTTAAATGGTTTTCAGTTTTTGGTTGATTACGAATCGGTTTTGTTTGGTTTCGGTTCTATTATTGTTCACCCCTAAACACTATTAACTTTGTAACATATCAAATGTTTTATTAAACAAATTATAGCAATATTATATTCGAATTAAAGAGAATAAAATGTTTGATTTTATGGTGTTATTTAATTAAAAAATACTAACGTATTTAAAAGTTATGATCGTTTAAAAATCATTGTATAGTTAGTTTGATACAAGGGTATAAAGAGTAATTATTACCAATTAATTAGCTAGAATTTGGTTAAAGATGAGAGATTAAATTTTAATTAAGATGAGGGGACTAAACTGTAATTAGTGTTTTAATGACTAATATCACTACTAGAAAATTGGGCAATTGTGACCAAAATTTTCTACCGAAAAAAATGGTAGCAAATTTAGCCACCGATTTGCCACGGAAATGAAAATAAGTGTATTTATCATGATATGGTAGCAAAGTGGTTGCAATTTTTGTCACCTTTTTATTTTCGGTGGTAATTTATGAGAAAAAATACGCAAAAACATGAAATATAAAAATGTATTTGTTAATTGTGACCATGTTATCGGTGACAAAATGAAAATTCAAATAGATTGAGTTACTTTTTCAGTGATCTGCGCACTTCAACCCAAACCCCAAAATTTTAATCCCTGCTTCTCACCACTCCCCCACGTCTAGCCATTCAAAGATACTGTTAATCCTTTTTGGCTTTTAGCCACCACACATAACCTTCATCAAAGCTCGCTGTAAGGTTATTGTTTTTTGGTTATCTTAAAATGTCCATCCCTCATGCATTATAATATAGTATAGATTATTATTATTATTATTATTATTATTATTATTTTTAAATCAAATAGGTATTGGGCTCATTAAACCTAATGCTAATGAGCTAACTTCTAAACCAAAAAAAAAAATGTTTTGTAAATGTGCCTATCTTGGAGTTGGTTTGTGTATACCATTAAAAACAAAATTTAACAAATATATATCAAATTTTTTTTAAAACACGTGTCCCTCGAAATCACGGAGCCTGTGCGAGCACCACACATGTTTGCTAGCTCATCAAATAAAGTTTTATCATTATATATTCTCTTAGAGAGTGTTTGGGATTACGTTTTGAAGTGATTATTTGATTATTGCGTTTGTAAAACATAAATAATCTTAAAAAGTGTTTGGATGAATAAGTGATTATCTGCCTCCAAAACGAAGTTTTGTAGAAGCATGTACCTACATGCTTTTTCAAAACGCAGTTTTGAAAACGCAAAATCTATTTTGAAAACGCATAATTATTTTGAAAACGCAACACCAAACACCCCTTAATAGTGTACCATTAAATGTTAATAAAGTTAAAAGGATAAATGCCATCTGTTTGACTCTCGCCGACCTCATTTGTCCAACATTGTGAGCTGAGGTAGACACACACTTGGATATTTCCATTTGACAACCTGTTTAACAAGAAAGAAACATTACATTGACTCCCAAATTTGAATATATATTGTATTCAAAAGAGACATTACAAGTCTCTTTTGGAAACAAACCTTCCATCCATTTTCATGGCACCCATTTGCCTCTACTTTGCCATCCTCGTTTGGTTGTGTCTTTTTATCCAAACCTCAGCTAAGGTATGTGTTTTTGTCTCTTTTTAAGGATTTATAGACAACTATTTTAGCAACCATTTCTTTAATGTTTGTAGCCAACTGATTGGACAAATCACGGTGGAGATCTACAGAACCGTAGATACGCATATGGCGAAACAAAGATCAGTCCTAAAACTGTTGCTAACCTTAGGCTGAAATGGAAGTTTGTAGCTGGAAAAGATATAACCGCGACTCCAGCAATCTACAACAGCACCATCTATTTCCCGAGCTGGAACGGAAACTTATACGCGCTTAATGCATCTGACGGGTCAGTCATTTGGCAACATAATCTTGGACAGCTAACCGGGCTTAACTCAACAGGGCTCTCGCAATGAGTTAACTGGACCGTGTCACGAGCAACCCCTACTGTTGCTGATGATCTTTTGATCATTGGGATTTATGGGCCCGCTTATATTCTGGGGCTTAACCGTAGCGACGGTGAGCTTGTTTGGTCTACCCAACTCGATACGCATTACGCTTCTCTTATCACCATGTCGGGAACTTATTACAAAAGGTATATTTATTTCGTATATGTTAATTTAATTCGGTATGTTTTCTTACAAAAAAGGTAAAGCTACAAGTTTAGTAATTTCTAGTTTAAGTTTGTTTAGAATGTGCAAAGTTGACAAAGTTTGCTAGCGATGTTGCCGAAAGAAAGTAAACTATTGACTGCAATTTGCAAGTGGACAAGTTGAATTTTATAAGTACATAAAGTCAAACACAATAATTAAATGATTTTTATACCATCATATCATTTATTTAATTTAGTTTTATTTTCCTATCCAAAATATATTATTATCCCTCTATTAATTTGGAAAAAAGGTTTTTTGAGTAGGTTATACTGTTCAACTTTGTACAAGTCTTTAAAGCTTTGTACAAATGACTTAAGCATGAGTGTCTTTGATTTAAATAATCAAAAAGACATAATTACTTTAATCTCTTTCTCTTGTCTCTCTCTCACACACATCTTCATGGTAAAAGAAACTTTGTCTTCTCTCCTCATCTTTTCCGGCGACTATGCACCAGCCGGCCGTCGGGCAGTGTGGTTCCATCAGCTTCGTCGTGTATGGTGACAACGAAGTAGCGAACTTGTTCATTTTGAAACGTAAATCTTTGATTTTGTTTTACGTTTGATTTTCATAAATGGGTACTTTGTATCACAACCAGGTCGAGTTTTATTTGGAGTCGTTTTACTAGAGGTTGTCGACCCTTCCAAAGGGGACCAACGTTATACACCACCGCCACTGGAATTTATCAGGCGTTGACATGGCCACGCGTTGCCATAATCACGCGTGAAGATGTTTGTGGTGTTGCACATGTTCGGTTGGTTTTCAATGGTAGATGTTTGTGTGGTGAGTGATGGACATTTCCACTAAAATCCATTACTAGTGATAGACTAAAGCTCGATGACGTGGCGGAACTTGATTGGATTTTGTGAGTGATGAAACTCCATCACTAGTGGAGCGCCCCTACCTCTTAGTGTTAAAACACGTACCCTGATTTAGTCATGTGAGAGGTACAACTCCCTCTGAAATCACCTATGGGCGACTGAAGTCACCTATGGGTGACACCTTGTAACGCCTTACACACCTGTCATGTTTTGAAGAGATTGCCCGTGCAAAGGGTGACCTCTCAATGTAGTCACATCACAGTGAAAGCAGACTACACTATGTGGTCGCCATTGGCAGGAGCGATCTCTACACAATTACGATAGATAGTGTCTGTGAAAGGGATAATTTCCATGGAAAGTGTAATTGTCACCTGACGAATCAGTGCACAAATGTTAACAACAAAAGGTCGCCTTTGGTATAGGCGAAAACTATATGTTGTGATGCATGTAGTTAGGCTATATGGTGTGAGATAAAACTCTTAGGGGCTTTATCACGCCACGTAAATGACATGTAGACGACACATAAGTGGGGGGCTTTATTGTTAACTTGCATGGTGCAGAATAAAGCCCCCTTCAAAACCTCTTTTAAGACCATGTGTAGTGGGAGGGGGAAGATAATGCCCCACCCTTGGGCATTTTGCGCCATGTGACGGTCCAGTCAGCATGTGAGCATTATGGAACATTATATTAAAAGGAGTGTAATGAGTCTTGAAATCTTGCAATGATTAAATATCCTAATAGAATTAAACAAAAAATTAAAAAAAAAACCATCAAAAAATGCTATTGGTTATCCATTTTGAATCAGGCTTTTAAAATAGGATGCCCCACCCATTTTTTTCAAAAAATACGCCCGGGGGCGGTCCCAAGGCGTGTTTGGGCGTTTTTAGGGGGAAAACGCTAAAAAACCTCCAACTACATGTGGTCTAACAAAGAAAACAAAAAACGAAATCAAAGAAAAATTGAATTTTGATTGGATAAGAAGCAAATGCCTCCCCCCTCCCCACATGTTCACCCTCTCGCACCCGCTATTCCCTTGGCTGAGACCTTCAATGGCGCCCACCTTGGCTGTGGCAGGTGTTGTTTGGAGCGCCATTGTGCAGATGTGGCAATGGGAGCCACTCCGCACCGGAATAGTTAAACAGTGACGGAATGGGCCGGTTTCATTATTGGGTAACAACAAACATATAACCTATGGTTTCATTTATAGATTTCATTAAAACATGAATTTTGTTATAAGTGTTTCCGTTAATTATTGAAAAAGATGGTTTGGTTAACCATGGTTAAATGTTATGGATTCAAGCTAATTCTATTTAATAAATCTTATATCTTGCATTAATAAAATTTTAACAATCTTTTTTAATTCATAAAGAAGAATAAACGACAAATAATATGTTATTTATAAAATGGTATAACAAAACTTTTCCGAAATATAACATTTATAATTTATAAAGCTATAATAAAGGTTGGTGTTAATGTGAGTTCCGTCAGTTATGTTATTTATTATACACATATGACTATAACCAAATTACAAAAATTAGTTATGAATATCAAGCAATATCTGATGAAATGATGATCATGTGCAGCGCATTCTATGTGGGAACATCTTCAGCTGAAGAAGCCGTAAGCAATATTGAAACATGTTGTACATTTAGAGGGAGTTTTTTCAAGTTAAATGCTAAAAATGGTAAAATCTTGTGGCAAACCTACATGTTGCCAGATAACAACGGTAGCACCGACGAATACTCCGGTGCAGGCATATGGGGAAGCAGCCCGTCCATCGACATTAACCGAAACGCAGTCTACATCGCCACTGGAAACATGTATTCCGCCCCGTTAAATGTCACACAATGCCAAGAAGCCCAAAACAATCAAACAACTCCAACCCAAGAAGATCCGTGCATAGAGCCCGATAACCATTCAAATTCTATCCTCGCTCTCGATTTGGATTCGGGACACATCAATTGGTATAGACAGTTAGGTGGTTACGACGTATGGTTTTTTGCTTGTAATAATCTTTCCACGCCCGGATGTCCACCTGGCCCTAATCCAGATGCAGATTTCGCGGAAGCTCCAATGATTTTAACCATTAATAACCGTGGGAAAAAGCGTGACATTGTGGCCACGGTACAAAAGAGCGGTGTTGCTTGGGCTTTGGATCGCGACAATGGTAGCATTGTTTGGTCTATGGTAACATTTCTATTCACAAAGTTTCAATTAAACAACTTGACTAAAAAAATTAGGATGCTATGAGCTTTAGCGATCGATTGAACCTCCTCGCAAATCTATCACTAAGTTACAAAGGACCATGTTTCCGTCGCAACTTTAGTGACTGGTGTAAAGTTAGGTATGAAAGTTTGTGGCAAATTGAATTCTATCCCTAATTTTGCGACAAAATGAATTCCATTTAAAGTAAAATCAGTGACAGAATCTGTCACAAACCTGCAAAATCGTAGAAAAAAGTGTCGGTATAGACTCTTTCAGTCGCTAAAATACATCGCAAACTCAATTCCAAAAAAATTCCGAAAACAGACTAGCGACAAAGCTTTCGTGACAAAGTTTTCTAGCATTGTTTGGTCTACGGTAACGTTCTCTTTACAAAATTTCAATTAGACAACTTAATTACACTGTAAATTTACAATATAGACTATGCTTCTTTGGTGTAATTATCGACAAATTTACAATGTGTCACAAAGTTTGCGACAGATTGAGATAAATGCTCCTTCCATATCTATATTCCCATATTGCAGGAAGCTGGACCGGGAGGAGCAGGTGGCGGAGGTACATGGGGTTCAGCGACGGATGGAAAGGTGGTTTACACAAACATTGCCAACAGTGTACGAAGTAACTTCACATTGAAGCCGTCAAATATCACGACGACTAGCGGCGGATGGGTGTCGATGGATGCCAAGACTGGGAATGTGTTGTGGTCAACAGGAAATCCTAGTAGTGCGACTGCAACTGGCCCTGTGAGTTTAGCCAATGGTGTTGTGTTTGCTGGATCAACCAACAGGACCGGACCTATTTATGCTATGAGTGCTGCAACCGGAGAAATTTTATGGTCGTATGACACCGGAGCCACTGTGTACGGTGGAATGTCTATAAGCAATGGTTGTGTGTATGTTGGCAATGGTTACAAAGTTAATCTTGGATTTTTTGATCCGACTTACACTTCCGGAGATACACTATTCGCCTTTTGCATTCTACCATAACCCAAGACATCACTAGCTAGATAAATAAAGTTCAACTATATTATGTGTATATATACTCATCAGCATTAATGTATTATATCATTTAACAGTTGTGATTTGTTATACCAAGATATTGAACTGTAACATAGTTAAGATCAACAGGAATTAAATCCTTGAAATGATACAGTTCAAGAGGCCAAGAGCTCTATCAACTATCAAGAATGACAATTTTAAGTTGTTCACTTCATTTTAAATCACAAAAGACATGAGTGAACCAAGCTATAACTTGCAATTTGTCCAACAAATAAAGCATTAATAGTTTAATCCGTTGGTCACTTAGACTTTCAAAAAACAACAAAAGCCAAGAGTACGTAAAAGGTTATAGAAGGACATAATACACATGGGAAGTTGAATCAAACATAGGAAAAACTACCCCCATCTATTTGAATAAAACCTTTGAGGATGAGATTTCTTTTAAGGGGGTGAGGATGGAACAACCCGAATAATCTTGTCAAATCCTAGTATGACACATGTCTGGAAACTCTCCAAATAATTCTGATATGTGGAAGGAGAGGGACAAAATTCATAAAAACTGAGAGTTGATATAAGTAGAGGGGCTAAAATGAAAAAAATGCAATTTTTGCAACTTTTGGAGGTCCCTTACAGACCTCAAGGATTAACCCCTTACAGTCCGCAAGGGGTTTAAAACCACTTCGCGCGAGAGGTCCTTATGAACCGCAAGACATTACTCCTTACGGTCCGCAAGGGGGTCGCTGACAGCAGGATGTTTGCTGTTAGTTGGAGATCCATCTTTGTGCCACCTATGAACGATTTTGCCACTCTAATTATCCTTTATCCATCTGTTTTGACACTAATCAAAACATGAGAACCTCTGCAAACATTTGGCACATCCGCCTTTCACGTAATCAACTATAAATAGGCATCAAAGTTGCACATTTTCATTCGCACTTCATACTTCACTTCTCATTTCTGTTCTGGAGCTTGTTTCTGGTCTTTAGAAGCCTCCTCTCTTGAGTTCAAGTATCCCCTCTAACACTAGGAAGTGTTCTTTTGAGTTGATTTCGGTTTTATAGTTAGATATTATCCGAAAGGCAAGCAATTTGACTTTTGCTTTAACTTTCGGTTCTGACCATTTTGGTCAAGTCAAAATTCAATTAAATGTTCCCATGTGATCCTCATATCATAGGATATAATTCCCTGCAATTATACCCCATGATTATCACATTCAAGTGGGTAAAATGACGAGTTAAACATGTATTAATTAAAAGTCAAAACGCAACCTTATACATTTTACGACAAATGGATTTTTAAGTATTATAACCAAACGTTTTGACACCAAATCAGTTCATATAACATTATAAAATATATTTTGACATGTCAAACTCGTCATATTCAGTTTGGCATTCAATTCCTAGTCGAAAGTCAAACAGTTTGACTTCTACTTTGATTTTCGATTCTGACATGTTTGGTCAACTTAAAGTTTGATTAAAACATACCACGTGACAGTAATATAATAAGGAATAATTTCCTACGATTATACCTACTGGTTATCACAATTGATAAGTCAAATATATATATATATATATATATATATTTCTTAAAAAGGTCCAAAATGCCCCTTTTGGCATAAAAAAACAAATAAAATGATTTTAAGCTTATGCAATTTGTATTCTGACTTTGGAAATAATTATATAGATCATAAAATATATCTAAATAGGTCGGACTTGTCATAAACCCATTCGACCCCTTGAACCCATTTATACGAGCACGGCTAGTTATACAGACATTAACCATATAAACTAGTCGTAACGGGTCAAATGCTTTCAAAACCTTTCCAAATCAGAGTGTTTGGTTAAATAACCCATATCTCACGAGAATTCGCACTTGGACGGGTATAAACCACATTCTATTCGGTCAACGCTTAATCTAGCGGAACCGAGCTAAATTCTAAAGTTAACGGGTCAAGTCAAATGATTATGTTCATTTCGGACTATAGAGCCCTCCAGATAATCGTGCCTAGGATTATTAAAATTTGAATACGCCTTTGCTGCGAGAACCAAATACATAGTTTTAGACAACTAGCAAAGGTAAATACTTTTTAGCCACTTTTACATTAAAACTTGGGATATGGCATATGCCACTTGGTATGGTATCACAAATGGGCAAATGCTTACATATGTGGGTATTCGTTTTAAACCGTTTTGCTTGACAACAAATTAAACATTTGGGGGTTAATACTACCGTATCCGAGTGTCCCGATTCAATTAATTGTAAATGGCCATTATGTGCGGGGTGTAGTTGTAACACCTCGTAAAATCACGTCCAATAAAGTATTGACACGTATAATAAACCCTAATGAAGTCAAACGTTGAATTTAAGGGACTAATTTTTCGAAAAATCGAAAACTTTGATTATGAAAGGACTGGAAGTGTTATCATACCAAAAATAAGTTTCTAAATAACCTTCTACGGTTTTATATTCACAAATGAGCCACTTGTTGATCAAGTGTAGCCGTGTGCATAATTAATTGAAAGTTTGCGCAATAAAGGGTTAAAAGCGTCAACATGTTAATTCTTACATCTGAGTGACCTTTTAACAAACCGAGAATCTCATGATATTTAATTATACTCTCGGGAATGCCAATAATTGGCCATCCAAGGCTTTTATGCCTAAAAGTGAAGCTACGCGCAACCTTGCAAGTATAAGGGACTAAAAGTGTCAATATGTTTAATTATACCTCTGAATGACCTTTTATCGAGCCCGAAGCACTATGATGTTTAATAATACTTTCAAGAATGCCTAATATGGATTAGATGAGGCTTCAATGCTATTAAATGATGATTTACGCAAGTTTGCGCATTAGAGGGACCTAAAGCGTCAAACTGCTAAAGTATACCGATTCGTATGTTATCGGACCTTCCGGAATATGACCATGAGATAAACATACCCTATTTATCCTTAATATAGCTTAGATATAGGCTTAGAGGTGTTTGGTGCGCAAAAATAAGCTTTTAAGTCATGCAGGGACTAAAAGTGTCAAAAAACGCACAAGTTTGCGTTTACGCGCATATCTTACATTCTGAATATCCCCGGACACCCAAAAATTTATGTAAGCACTAAAATATTTTATTTTAGTGTTTGGCTTGATAAAATTCCATTCGTCGTGTCGTTTGGATCGTTTTTGGCGTCCGTCCGTGTTTCGTCGTAATTAGCCGAACAACGTGACCGTACGACCAAACGAACCGACATCCCGCATGTGTTTGAGCATATTTTATGTTCTCTATGCTTAGGCATCATTGTAGATCCTTAAAAATGGTTTAACGGGCCTTAGATATGTCGGAAATGACATTTGGAAGTGCAGGGGCCAAATATGTCAACTTTTGAAACTTTGCTGCTGACCAGGTCCTTACGGACCGTAACACTATGGACCTTACGGTTCGTAAGACTGTCCCAGATGCAGAAAATCGTTCAGTTGGCTGATCAGCCCAGGTAAACGACTTATATTGCCCTTTAACACTTCCAAGAGCTGCCTAAACTAATTTCTTAGGCTTAGGGACACTTGTTAATGATCAGGGAACATGTGTAGCCTTGGTTGTCATGATCTTGATGGATCAAAGGCACTATATAAGGCCTCATTGTTGCAACTTTGATCATCCCTTCATTCCTTCACTTCTTGGAGTCCCCTGGAGCTCAAGCACCTTCCTTGTGATCCTTAGTCGTCATTAGGACCTTGATTGAGAGCCCCAGTAGAAGTACTTGTGCTTGCTGATTAGAATATACGGCTGAGTATAAATGGCATTGCTAGCTCAGGTAAATACTTTTAACTTATTTTCCCTATACGGGCTTGGGATACGGTATTATAATAATACCGCTTGGTCGGGTATTGAATGTTTAGTCGTATTGTGATTAAATTATTGAGGTAACCCGCTTTAATCTGTATTGTTTGAAATAAAAGCCTTTAGGGGTTAATGACCATGTCCCGGATATCCTTGACATCATTATATTATAAAATGGCCACATCTTAAGCACGGGGTGTAGGCATACACCTGACAGTGCATAAGGGAAACGGTATCTCACTCTCATGTGGGCCTATACTTATGGCTTGTCTGTTAATCTTGACTCGGTTTCTACATCGGGCCCTGAACGTACAACGAACATGTAAATCTGTATACAAGATTATTTTTATATAATTGTCCCAAGTTATAAAAGATATTTTGTGCCTGGTGCATTCAAATCAATTTTTTAAACTCTTTTTAAAATGAGTCGGTTAATTGTATTTACCAGTGTAAACTGACGTATTTTCCAAAAAGGTTAAGTGACAGGTACTGAACGTAATTGGCTGGAAGCTCAGGGCGTTAATAAGGAATCTTGCAAGTTCTAGGCGTCTAAAGTCTGTTGAACAATTTTTTTTCCTTTTATTTGATCCGCCTGTGGATCCTTTACTTTCCGATATAGTACTTTGACATTACTATATATTCGGAATGTAATATATTTATCTTTTGCTTCCGATGTGCATTTATATATTGTGTTGTTTGACTATGATGATATCAACTACGTCACGATACTCCCCACCGGGCCCACCGGTAATACGTGGAAATATCGGGGTGTGACAGGTTGGTATCAGAGCCAACACTGAGTGAATTAAACACTAGTCTTTGGTGTTTAATCTCAGTGACACAGTAGCACATTCCTTGACTTTCTGAGTCTAGACTTAACATAGGAATACTCTCAACCCTAATCTGAAAACTATTGCTTCCGAATTTATATATTTTGAATATGTCTCCAATCAAGGAAGCCGTAATGGAAATTCTCCACATCCGGAGCCTTGAAATGCCGAGCTTCGTACCACGACTAGGATGAAACGTACATCCAAGGGAAACACATTCAGAAATAAAGTGAAGAAGAAAACTCTTTTTTTTGCTGAAATTCGTTTCCTTAGTAGTCCTTATAAGGACATACTTATCTTTCAGTCCCTTCATGGACAACATCATTCCTTCAAGTCCCGTTTAGGGCAATTCTGTACTTCTTTTAAAATATTTTATCCAAATTTCATTTTATATATGAAATAAATCAAATTATTGTTCCTTTTCATAATTGATCTACCAGTATATATATTGAAAGAATCTTAAAGGGTAAAACCTAGCTTGAATGTCATTAAAGACCTAGCTGTGATGGTAAAACCTGTTTAAAAGAGATTCAGATTCTTGTTAACATCCGAAAACATGTTAACACTCCTGACAACAGTGATACGATAAAATCACACTTGTCATCTTTATATTGGGAAATTCCAAACCCTTATCTAGCCTAGTGATTTAGAATCATGGCTTAAATCATCAAATGGAGATAATCATATAATAAACATCCATTAGTGATGAAGTGCCTACGGGCCAAACTTGTTGTCCGATAAGACGACGACAGTGGTGGTCTTAGAACCCCGTCTAAAGATGTTGGACTACGTCCAATCATAATAGTTTGTATGATCAATGCGATCTTGACTAATATCATCAAATGAAGATGATCACATTATAAACATCCATAAGTGATGAAATGCCTACGGGCCATACTTGTTGTCCTAAGGGACAAAAGACAGTTGAAGTCTTTGACTCTCTGTCAAGAAAAGGTAATGAAATATGTTCAAACCTTAATGCCTCGATTCTCTGAAGTCATGGCTTATAAATTTAAAACTATCCTTGTGACTAGGCCTTTTGCGCCATTTTAATATCCTTAATGTTTTATAACTAGGATAAATTATAATGAAAATACTAATTAAATATAACTAACAAATTAACCAATATGGTTTATATTACCATGGTTGATGAATCGTCAAAATGATGAATCCATAATAACCTCTGAATGAATCGTTGTCAATATGTATGTAGCAATCAAGCTACATGGCTGGATCAGATGAGGTTAACAGTCACCCGAGGGAGAATAATGATGCTACCAGAGTTAATATAACTGGTGCGGAACTGCAGGCATTAGTAGATAATGCCGTTACACGAGCCCTCGACAGACAGTATGATGAATCAAGTGATACACACTCTAAGACTCTATCTGTGGCTCGTAGTAAGCCCCTTTCTAAATCACATGAGTCAAAGGAAAACGATGTCCATAACTCGTCAAATCAAAGGAGTGTTCCCTCTAGACAGGTGGTGCTTCATCAAGAGGCGCCAGTTAAGACCTGCTCATATAAATATTTTGTCTCCTGCAAGCCCAGAGACTTTACAGGAGAAAAAGGGGCCATCGATTGCATGACATGGCTCGATGAGATGGACACCGTTGTTGACATCAGTGGATGTGCAGAGCAAGACATTGTGTGACACCTGAGCGAAATCCGCAACAGTCTTGAATTATCACTCCACTCCTCGGTGCTTACTTGCCAAATTTCGGGACGAAATTTCTTTCAAGTTGGGGATGATGTGACAACCCGAACTTCCGAGGGTAGTTTTTAATTCTGATTCCGCGCTATTACTCTTTCATGTTCTTTGCTATGTTAAACCGGTTAAATGAAAGCATAGTTGAGCGTGTCATTGAACCTCTTTTTGCCGATAAGTTGTCGGGATGGGCCGCGCACACTATGGGCCGCAAGAGCGCTCTAGAAACATGTGACCTGAACCGGCCCATCCGGCCCACACTAATGAACCGACCCACACTAACCAAAAGCTTTTAGGCTGTTTGGCTTATCTTTGTCACGGCCTACTTAACAAATTGATCTCGGCCCACTGTGTTTTGTGATTTGTTATTGAGTGTTACAAGGTAATCACCGGCCCACTTTGTATATTGAGGTTATATTATTATGTAAAACCACAAACTTGATATACAAACCCTACATGTGACGGCAGCAACAAGACCCCCCTCCTGTTCGGTTTGCATATTGATTAGGCAAGATCATTGGTTAGTAACCCTCATCTATTCATTTCATGTTTGTGTAGTAATAAGTGAATACTTGTTGATTTGGGCCGATTATGTTTATCTATGGATTTAAACTGTGGTGATTGATTAGATCGGATTATTCCTACTATTAATAATGTTAGGTATTCAGTAACATTTAGGCATACGGGTTCGGTTGGTTAGAGTCTCGGTTGATATGTGTTGATTGTTAAGTCTATATGAACATGTGTGGATGTGTTAGAAACTATGTTTGTGCAATGTGACAATAAAACATGACCAATACTAGTTTATGATCTCAAAACTGTTAGACGATGATAATGGGATTAAATATATGAATGGATGGTTAACAGATGCGTAATCGGCTTATAGTGTGCAAATCAAAAGTGTTATGTGACGTATGATCTTGGTACGATATGTGTTTAGACATATGTGTGTGCATGTTAGCCGATTTAATTTCATACATATGTGGTGGGTTGATGTCAAAGAAATTCATATGTGTCACAATAGTTTGTTGTTGGTATATGTAATTGTACAGGATGTTGAATCGGGTCACACACACACACACTTGGTTAATTGAACCATTTAAACAAATAAACTGGACCACTAACCGGAATCCATAATGCGGCCCAAATAGTGCTAGTTGGGCTACATGTTATTATAATAACATGCTGAAATGGGGCTGGGCTACGGATGCCTTGTGGGCCGCCATAACCTTGGGTAATATTCGACATAACCTGCTTTGGAATAACGGAATCGTCTGTTTTTTCTGTTGGGACTTTGCATGTGTTATGTGTTGCATATGAAGAGTGGACAGGCTTGAAATGTATACACGTAAATCAGAAAGGTAGGAATGCGTGATTGACTTATTGCATACTGGATGATTAATTGCTGACATCATGTGAATGAACTAAATACCACGGGTTGAATTACTTGTGTGTCATACATATACAGTAATTGTGCTACATATGAACGATGAATACATGAATTATTTGTGCGTGAAAGATGTAATTCGTGTGCATGTAGAACTGACTAGTATCGGTAACCCTTTTTAGGGCGTGGTTATTCAACTGATAATCAAGTAAACAATCTTACCGAGCAAAACCAAGGTGAGTTCACTACATTCGAGCATGCGTCCCAGTGGTTGGGGACAGTCAGTGGGTATCCTACGGAGGGATAAGTCTTTTAGGTAAAAACGGGTATATTGGTTAATATTCTCACCTATCATTCTTGTAAGTCCCTTATGTTGTTACCTGGAGGGTAACGGGTATTAGTTGGTAGCGCTACTTAGGTTTGGCACCCTCACACCGCTCCTAGATAGGACGGATGTGAACTAATGACCCAGTCGGGCCCAGTACTGGATAGGAGTACGTGGGAAAGGGCAATCATGTACATCAGGAGCCGTCTTGTTCGGAATTGAGATATTAACAATATTACTTGCATTGGTTATTGAACTGTTTTACATACAACTGGTAACAAACATTTTCTAAAACTGTGAACTCGCCAGCTTTGTCTGATACACTTGTTACATGCTCGCAGGTCGTTAGTTGATTGAGACAGGAGCTTGTTGGCTGGAGAGCAAGAGTGGTCATGGTCACGCTGATGAACTTATTTATCAAACACTTATTTATTATGATCGTTTAGTATTTACTTTATGGTATCTTTACGCTTCCGCTGAACTTATGGTTTTGAATGACTTACGTTTGGGATTTCATTATTATTAAACGATGGAACTTTATTTTAAACTTGTGATTCAACGTAATTGGTGGCTCATTGCTAGTAGTCACACGCCTAACAGGGACACTCCCTAGGTGGTAATTTGAGGGTGTGACAGTTTGGTATCAGAGCCACTGGTTATAGTGAACTTGGTTTAAAAATGTTTTTATAAAACCAGACTATAACCGAACAAGTTCTGAATACGACCATGACACTCAGCTCAAGACTGCAAGGTTCGTCTCTCGTATACTCATTGTACTGCATAACTAGTGAACACTTACATATGATATTGCATGAGATTGCACGTCTAGCACAATAGTATGAATTCATGTATCACCTGCCTCTGTTATGTGTCTGATAGGGTGGTATTTCCCTAAACATTCATGACCCACGTTACGTGATGCTCTTTGATTGCCACTCGAGTTGGAGGAACCATTTGACATGAGTTAAGAGGAACTGAGATGAGCATGCAAATCACAGTGTTATTATGGGTGCACACATAATAACAATGTGGGGTGCATGCGAGTCCCAGTGAGGCTTAACAAGTGAAAAAGGGGTTCCGTTCCGTTATTTGATCGATGTGAAACACAACAGTCTATAAGAATCATATCAGTGATTGTCTCTTACTTGAACGTGATCTTTTCACTCCTCTCTGAATCCTTTCGAATCTCGATGCTATCGAGTCTTACCTGAACACCCATCTGAACGCCTAGCGAACTGTGTAGAATGTTAGGTGCTTGTACGGACATCCCTGAGTGGGATGTTGCAACGACAATGATTGGTCTATACCTTTCTCACTTTTCTTTGTTGCTGGAACTCTACGTATTGACGTCTTAGACCCCGAAGTGTGATCACTTCTGCAACACTCTTACAGCATACTGTCTATTACTCAATCGACTTGTTAGATTGATGGACAAAAGGGTAAGCGTAGTATTTTACCGACCTCAGTATTTGGACAACCCTGATTACCGGCAACGAACACCAGCAACTTGACTTCAATTGAATTCTTAACTCTAGTAAGCGACTCGTGGGAGTCAACTCTTACGAATCAATTGGGATATAGGCGATGACAATAGATTATAGAGTGAAATATGTGGCTACCAGTACAGTGATTAGCGCGTGGCACAGAAGGGCAAAAGATGGACTTTGATGGTGAAAGATTGTAGGGCTCCGTTTCAAGAAACGGCATTGGAGGCAGCAGGCACGGCAACATCAAGGTACTCGTAATCGTAGTCTACAGCATGGAAACGAAGGTGACATTACAGGGATTGGCTGTTGCTAAGTCAAGACATCAACGACCAAGGGAATAATGATAGTAATGGGAACCCTCGCAACCGTAACAACAACACTGGAAATGATGCTCGTGGAAGGACATTAAGGATTGGCATAAGCGACGCCAGGCATAGCAGCAACATGATAGCTTGTATGGGTAGTTGTTCGCTTCGTCTCTATTCTGCTTGACCCTGATACTTCTTGAAACTAAACCTGATGTGGAATCGGCTGATGACAAGTCAAATGGAGTCTCATATGTTCGTTAGAGTATACACACGGCCTGGTGAGACGAGTGTTCGACGTCGACCTTCCTTCTACTATCCTCGAGGGTTATAACGCAGTAGTTAGTGTGAATTGGTTATCCATGAATCACGCAGATATACCCAGTGAGGAGAAAACTTTGTGTGCAGAATCGTTATTTGTTCTAAAGCATCAGAGTAGTGCAAAGGTTAGCGCCATTACAGATGTGAAGGCCAGAAGTGCCTACGGAGGGATTACTCCGCTGTGTTAATAACCGTTACTAATGCCAAGGTTGAGAGAAAAGAGGATCGAGGATCCACCAATTGTTTGTGAACCCTCTCGGTTTGTTACTCGAGGAACTTTCGGGCTTACTTCCACAACTGTTAGGCAGAATCTCAGTTTAATCTCACGCCAAAAGCAGTCTTGATAGCTCGTACTTCATACCGTCTTGCACCAGGAGGGTTGCAAGAACTGTCTAGTCAACTTCAGGAACTACCTGGTGGGAGTTTAGCAATCTAGCTCCTTGCTCTGGGGAGCCCGAACTCTATTGTGGAAACGAAGGACAAGTCCTTTCGTACGCGTACAGACTACCCCAAGGTGGCAATCATAGACCGTCACCTCTATTTCGCATCGACAACCTGCTTGACCCGCTGCAATGATCAAGCTTCTATTCGGAAACCGACTTAAGATCAGACTGTCACTTGATGGAAGACTCAGGGAAGGATGACTTCTAACACGGCGTTACAGGCACAGTACGGCCACTACGATTTTCTGTTCTCGTTGTTTAAAGTTACCCAACACACCAGCAGCCTTAGGGATCACATGAGTAGTATGTGCCAACCCCATCTAGCCAGATTCGCCAACCGTGTTTATCTATGACGTTTTGAATCACTTCCAGGAGAAAGGAGCACCATGAACGGCACTTGCATTTCATCGTAGAGCTTCTAGGGGAGGAACACCTATGTGCGAAGTCTACCTAAGTGTGACTTCAGGATTCGGGAAGTATACATTTTTGTCATATAAACAACGAAGTGGGAATACACGTGGATCTCGCTAAGATCCATTTTGATAGAAACTGATCAACGTCAAAGATCCCTTCGAGGATACAGGAATTTCTTGGTCTCACTAGATGCAATCGCAGCTTAACCACAAGATTTTCGAAGGTCGCACAACTTAAATCTCTTTAGCACAGCAGGGTGCTGTGTTCGTGAAAGACAAAACAGGAGGACATCTTTTCAGCTTTCTAATTCCAACTCTGCAATGCACAGAGCATCGACTTACCCGAGGGTGCGAGTGATTTAATGGTGTACCATGATGGTCCAAATCAGAGTCCCAGTTACACACCGACGCAACCCGAGAGAGTGATGACTTATGTAATGGAGTTACGAGGAGGTACCACACGACACACAACCTGCAGTAGCAGCCGTGATCCTTGGATTTAAGCTGGAGGCATTACTTGGACGGTACCAAATGCACCACTTAGACCGATCACAAGGGCCTCCCGTGCACCCTGGTTTCGAATGAGCTAGAACAATTGGCGGCATTGATGGATGAAGCTTACAAATGATTACGACCGTGAAACATGGACGTGCATGAGCTTTGCAGCACACTATCGACTCTAGCCTACCTGATCAGATTCGTCTTGTTTCAACCGAAGCATTAGAGGAGGAGGAAACTCAAGTTGGGCCCATGCGGGGCATGGAAGAACAACTTTGGGCAAGTTGGGAAATTTTTGCTATTTTATGGAGCGCATATGTTTTTCCCCATTGTGAAGCAACCGTAGAGAACTTGAGTGGAGCAAAGCACACTGCCTTGATATTTTTGGTCATCTGGGTTTGATGAAATACATTAGGATCGAGGGATCTTGTACCAACAACTAGGATTGAAGGCCTACATAGCAAAGCATGTGAACGACGTGTGACTTGTGTGAAAGTCAGGGTGGAACACCAGAAACCCTCTGGTTCATGTCAGTAATCAGAAACACCTATTCGGAGGTTTGAAACAGACAACCATGGATTTTGTCACTGGCTTACCTAAAACTCAGAACGGAAACATCATCACCTGGGTGATAGTTGATGGACTCAAGTTACCAGCACCTTTCCTTGCGATCAAGAAAACTGACGACTCTTCACAGTTGTGAGTATTCCTCTGAGAGAGGCGGTTTTTAGGCACGAGGTGCCAACTCCTGTTACCTCAAATTTTGATCTATGTTTGATTTATAACAGACAACACACAACATCCTTGGCTCATGTCTAGAGCACTGCTTATCACTATAGGACAAAGGGTCGGAGTAACGAACCATCCTGACGCTCGAAGACATGCTGCGAGCATGTGTGTGATTGACTTAGTGAAAACTGGAAGGACACATACCTTTGGCTGAGTTCTGCCGTAGCAATTATTATTCTAGTATTCAGACAACTCTGTTTGGGGCATTGTCTGGATGATAATGCCAATCTTTTTGTTGGATTAAGGTGGGTGGCAACCTAATCACGGGTCTAGGATTTGTACTCGAAACTCTTGGGAAGATTGCTTGGATCGGAAATTGTTGGGCGACAACGTGCGACTGTTAGAAAAGTTGATAGGCTTAGAAAGCACTGGGAGTTCGCTGTAGGCGATCGTATCATGTTGAAAGTCTCACCCTAGGAGGGCGTAGTACGTTTCGGGAAGCGTGGCAAGCTTAATCCACGTTACGTTGGGCCATTTAGAATTCTAGAGCGGATCGGTAAAGTCGCTTACAAGCTTGAGTTGCCTGCGGAGTTGGGTAATGTTCATGATGTCTTCCATGTCTCACAGTTGAAGAAGTGTTTGTCTGATGAAACACTGATCGTGCCGTTTCAAGAGTTGAAGATTGACGACAAGTTGCAGTTTGTCGAAGAGCCTATAGAGATTATGGACCGGGAGGTCAAAGTGCACAAACATAGTCGTGTTCCGATTGTCAAAGTTCGTTGGAACTCAAGACGTGGACCGGAGTTCACGTGGGAATGTGAGGATCAGATGAAACTGAAATATCCTCAACTCTTTCCTGATGACAAGTCTAAACCTGATGAAACTGGTGAATTTCGGGACGAAATTCCCCTTCAAGTTGGGGATGATGTGACACCTGAGCGAAATCCGCAACAGTCTTGAATTATCACTCCACTCCTCGGTGCTTACTTGCCAAATTTCGGGACGAAATTTCTTTCAAGTTGGGGATAATGTGACAACCCGAACTTCCGAGGGTAGTTTTTAATTCTGATTCCGCGCTATTACTCTTTCATGTTCTTTGCTAAGTTAAACCGATTAAACGAAAGCATAGTTGAGCGTGTCATTGAACCTCTTTTTGCCGATAAGTTGTCGGGATGGGCCGCGCACACTATGGGCCGCAAGAGCGCTCTAGAAACATGTGACCTGAACCGGCCCATCCGGCCCACACTAATGAACCGACCCACACTAACCAAAAGCTTTTAGGCTGTTTGGCTTATCTTTGTCACGGCCCACTTAACAAATTGATCTCGGCCCACTGTGTTTTGTGATTTGTTATTGAGTGTTACAAGGTAATCACCGGCCCACTTTGTATATTGAGGTTATATTATTACGTAAAACCACAAACTTGATATACAAACCCTACATGTGACGGCAGCAACAAGACCCCCCTCCTGTTCGGTTTGCATATTGATTAGGCAAGATCATTGGTTAGTAACCCTCATCTATTCATTTCATGTTTGTGTAGTAATAAGTGAATACTTGTTGATTTGGGCCGATTATGTTTATCTATGGATTTAAACTGTGGTGATTGATTAGATCGGATTATTCCTACTATTAATAATGTTAGGTATTCAGTAACATTTAGGCATACGGGTTTGGTTGGTTAGAGTCTCGGTTGATATGTGTTGATTGTTAAGTCTATATGAACATGTGTGGATGTGTTAGAAACTATGTTTGTGCAATGTGACAATAAAACATGACCAATACTAGTTTATGATCTCAAAACTGTTAGACGATGATAATGGGATTAAATATATGAATGGATGGTTAACAGATGCGTAATCGGCTTATAGTGTGCAAATCAAAAGTGTTATGTGACGTATGATCTTGGTACGATACGTGTTTAGACATATGTGTGTGCATGTTAGCCGATTTAATTTCATACATATGTGGTGGGTTGATGTCATAGAAATTCATATGTGTCACAATAGTTTGTTGTTGGTATATGTAATTGTACAGGATGTTGAATCGGGTCACACACACACACTTGGTTAATTGAACCATTTAAACAAATAAACTGGACCACTAACCGGAATCCATAATGCGGCCCAAATAGTGCTAGTTGGGCTACATGTTATTATAATAACATGCTGAAATGGGGCTGGGCTACGGATGCCTTGTGGGCCGCCATAACCTTGGGTAATATTCGACATAACCTGCTTTGGAATAACGGAATCATCTGTTTTTCCTGTTGGGACTTTGCATGTGTTATGTGTTGCATATGAATAGTGGACAGGCTTGAAATGTATACACGTAAATCAGAAAGGTAGGCATACGTGATTGACTTATTGCATACTGGATGATTAATTGCTGACATCATGTGAATGAACTAAATACCACGGGTTGAATTACTTGTGTGTCATACATATACAGTAATTGTGCTACATATGAACGATGAATACATGAATTATTTGTGCGTGAAAGATGTAATTCGTGTGCATGTAGAACTGACTAGTATCGGTAACCCTTTTTAGGGCGTGGTTATTCAACTGATAATCAAGTAAACAATCTTACCGAGCAAAACCAAGGTGAGTTCACTACATTCGAGCATGCGTCCCAGTGGTTGGGGACAGTCAGTGGGTATCCTACGGAGGGATAAGTCTTTTGGGTAAAAACGGGTATATTGGTTAATATTCTCACCTATCATTCTTGTAAGTCCCTTATGTTGTTACCTGGAGGGTAACGGGTATTAGTTGGTAGCGCTACTTAGGTTTGGCACCCTCACACCGCTCCTAGATAGGACGGATGTGAACTAATGACCCAGTCGGGCCCAGTACTGGATAGGAGTACGTGGGAAAGGGCAGTCATGTACATCAGGAGCCGTCTTGTTCGGAATTGAGATATTAACAATATTACTTGCATTGGTTATTGAACTGTTTTACATACAACTGGTAATAAACGTTTTCTAAAACTGTGAACTCGCCAGCTTTGTCTGATACACTTGTTACATGCTCGCAGGTCGTTAGTTGATTGAGACAGGAGCTTGTTGGCTGGAGAGCAAGAGTGGTCATGGTCACGCTGATTAACTTATTTATCAAACACTTATTTATTATGATCGTTTAGTATTTACTTTATGGTATCTTTACGCTTCCGCTGAACTTATGGTTTTGAATGACTTACGTTTGGGATTTCATTATTATTAAACGATGGAACTTTATTTTAAACTTGTGATTCAACGTAATTGGTGGCTCATTGCTAGTAGTCACACGCCTAACAGGGACACTCCCTAGGTGGTAATTTGAGGGTGTGACACATTGTGAAGTTTGTTTCATAATCTTTTAAAGGAGAAGCTCTAGCTTGGTGGAGGTCATTGATCCAAGCTACGGGGAAGATCCCTTTGTACAACATGACTTGGGATCAGTTCGTTGCTCTTATCAAAGAAAATTACCGTCCTCAACATGAAGTTGAGAAAATTGAGACTGAATTCTTGACATTAGTCATGGAGAACTTAGATTGTCAAGCATACCTTACAAGTTTCAATACCATGTCTCGATTGGTTCCTTACTTGATCACACCGGAACCAAAGCGAATAGCTCGCTTTATTGGGGGTCTAGCCCCAGAAATAAAGGCAAGTGTGAAAGCATCGAGACCTATTACATTCAGGTCAGCGGCAGATCTGTCGCTATCTCTCACACTCAATGTGGTCAGAAACAAGGCTGCCAAAGCCTCTGAAGATGGAAAGCGTAAAAGTGAGGATGAGAATTCTCATCGCTCCGATAGGAAGACAAGGAGGAACTCTGAGGATAAGAAGAGTTCCGGGTCTAGGGAAGAAAGCCAGCAGTCGGGTGAGAAGACCAGGTGCAAAACCTGTCGGAAATACCACCTCAAAAAATACAGATTCGAGTCTCAGCCTCTACCCTCTGGAATCTGCAAGTCTAAGGAACATAAAACCTTGGATTATAAGAAGTTGAAAGATGCAACCTGTTATGGTTGCAACGAGAAGGGGCATATCAAGACTAACTGCCCTAGGAATCAGAAGAAGCCTGAAGAGGCCAAGAAAACAAACGCATGAGTCTTCCAGATGAACGCCCAGGAGATGGTGCAGAATGATAACTATATAGCATGTACTTTCCCTTATCAAGCAGTTTATGCAGAAATTTATTTGATGCTGGCACATATGATTTTATAATGAACGATAAATGTTGAGAACTGTTGCCTCCGCCTGATTAGGACTCCGGTCATTTAAGGCGAGGTAGAAATTGGCCGTCGATACTTTAGAAAATGCTCCAACAAATCTTAGATTGATATTTTATATCTATTAGGAATCACTCTTTTCTGATACCCTTATGGCAAGCTTTCAAGCTATCCAAATTCATCAATATAATAAAGACAGATGTGACATTTTGATCCCCTGTCAAAAAGATGATGGATTAGGTCCAAACCTTAAATGCCATTGATGGTCTTTCGTGACCTAGGCTAAACATAATGAATATATATTAAATAACATTCATTAAGAATGTTAGTACTATATTAGCCTGTATGGTCTATTGATACCATGGTTAGTATATGTTAAGGCCATCAGGATGATGAATAGCAGTTGTTGGATTGCAACTAAGAAATCGTTTTATTGGTGTTAGGAACCAATATCGAGTATGGCAAACTTAGATAAGACAGCCGTTGATCGTGTTATGAATGATGCGACACATGCCAATGATGCTACAATTGTGAACCTTAGAATTTCCTAAGATGTTCTACAAACTATGATAGACGCAGCTGTTGGAAAAGCTGTGAAGAAGGCTGTGAAAAAGTTCAAGGAGCCCCATGCTACTCGCTCCAAATTTTATCTAAGACCACATTTCCTTACTCATAAGGAGGATCTTGTTCATGCCTCCAATGCAAAAGATGAGCTAAAAAGGAAAAGAGAGGAAGATAACTCCCAGAGCTCTAAGAAGAAGAACAAACAAAAGTCCAACCAGAAACCAATATGCAAGACCTGCAAGAAGCGCCATTATGGGAAGTGCAGGTTCGAACCAAAATCCCAATCGCAGCCAAGGGCTTGTGGGATCTGCAAATCAAGGGAACATAAAAACGTTGGACTGCAAGGACATGAAGAATGCAGTCTGCTTCGGCTGTATTGAGAAAGGCCACATCAAGACCACGTGCCCTAAATCTGTCAAAGGAAATGCGGCTAAGGAAGGGAAGCCTAAGAATGAAAGCGCCTAAAATACCTGAGCTAGTTCATAAATAATGGCCTCAGGTACATTCCTTGACATTTATCAGTGATTTAAATGCTAAGAGTTTTTATTTTGGTTCGGATACCAATAAATCCTTCATAAACTATAGGTATAACAAGCTTTTAAAACCTCTCATAAGAACCCTATATATTAAGTGTAAGTTAAAACTTACAGATAGAAAATTCATAGTAACTATTTCTTCTATTCATGTCAGAAATCTTCAATCATAAAGTCCTAATGTACCCTCTCTCCAGGTAAAGTACATCATCATATGAAATTGATATCTCCTTGATCTCTATTGATTTCGAATACCAAATGGTATGACAAAAGCACCATATGAGGATTGGTGTATCTTAATATGTTCCATAGATTGCTTCCATGCCTGATCAGTATAGAGGTTTAATGCATGGAACCACAAAGATATCCCAATGATCATATGGTACTCAAATCAGCTAATGGTAATCAAAGAAGATATCTAAAAATAGAATTGTCCAAGTAAATTTTCCCGATTAAGAAATTCGTGGAATTGTAACATAAATGTGTCACATATTTGACACAAGCAATGGTGGATGAATTGGAGCCTGAGATATGGAAAATCTCTGTAACCTCCTTGTACCTTGATTTTCTCCTAAGATTACCTTGTTTACCTTCTAATAAGCAAGTAGAGTTAAGATTTATATCCCATTTAGGGCTGTATCATTATGAAATTTCGTAAACGGCTGGTACCGTCATTGGAGAAATCAAAACCCTGATTAAGTAAGTTTTAAAATAGAGGATTCATATAGCCTAACTCAATATTCCGAGAGTTTGATATTGTTAATTAAGAAAGACGGTTCATTTTGCTTATGCATTAATTACCGCAACCCTATTTAGGCAATAATTAAGAATTTCCATCAGCTGCCCAGGATCGTCGATTTGTTCGACTAACGACAAGGATTAGCTATTCCTTAAGGTTAGTTTCAAGCAGTGATTGGAATAACCATCTCACCTTAAAATAAGCTTTTCTATAATAAGTTGTTATATAAGTATCAAGGCTGCTCCCTTGGAGACCTTGCATAGATGGAATGTTAAACATCTATTGTTAGACAGAAGATTAATAAGTCCAATTATAAGGATCTGAAAGTTGCCTTGGAAACAACAAATAAGATCATTCAAATTCATAATCATCTGTAAGATGCCAGTATTCTGCAGAAAATCAAGGATTAATGAAAATAACAAACCTCCTAATTTCTTGTTGAAGAATAAAGTTCAACAAAAGATAACACCCTAGAAGGGTGTGCCAAGTTGTAATTATCAGGTTAGTTAAGCTCTGAATATATAAAGTCATTCGAAGGATTCGAATGTATCAAGATTAAATAGCTTACGAGCTAAGACCTAATTAAGGAGCTTGGTAGAACGCGCAATGTGCCCCACACTAATGATTTAAGGACGTGTCACCAATAAGTTGAAGAGCACTATCACATAATGATATGAAGATTTATGATATGATGAGCAACCTGTGTCGATTAAGGATCGACAGGATTAGAAGCTCCAAAAAGATACATGTACCTATTATAAAGGTCAATTGGAGTGCCTTAGAGGCTCAAAGGTACTGGGGAAGATTAAGCCCAATATAAGGCAGAAAATACTTCCTTTACTTCAGCAAATCTCGAGGTCGAGATTTCTTTTAAGGGGGTGAGGATGTAACACCTCGTAAAATCACGTCCAATAAAGTATTGACACGTATAATAAACCCTAATGAAGTCAAACGTTGAATTTAAGGGACTAATTTTTTGAAAAATCGAAAACTTTGATTATGAAAGGACTGGAAGTGTTATCATACCAAAAATAAGTTTCTAAATAACCTTCTATGGTTTTATATTCACAAATGAGCCACTTGTTGATCAAGTGTAGCCGTGTGCGTAATTAATTGAAAGTTTGCGCAATAAAGGGTTAAAAGTGTCAACATGTTAATTCTTACCTCTGAGTGACCGTTTAAAAAACCTAGAATCTCATGATATTTAATTATACTCTCGGGAATGCCAATCATTGGCCATCCAAGGCTTTTATGCCTAAAAGTGAAGCTACGCGCAACCTTGCAAGTATAAGGGGCTAAAAGTGTCAATATGTTTAATTATACCTCTGAATGACCTTTTATCTAGCCCGAAGCACTATGATGTTTAATAATACTTTCAAGAATTCCTAATATGGATTAGATGAGGCTTCAATGCTATTAAATGATGATTTACGCAAGTTTGCGCATTAGAGGGACCCAAAGCGTCAAACTGCTAAAGTATACCGATTCGTATGTTATCGGACCTTCCAGAATATGACCATGAGATAAACATACCCTATTTAACCTTAATATAGCTTAGATATAGGCTTAGAGGTGTTTGGTGAGCAAAAATAAGCTTTTAAGTCATGCAGGGACTAAAAGTGTCAAAAAGCGCACAAGTTTGCGTTTACGCGCATATCTTACATTCTGAATATCCCCGGACACCCAAAAATTTATGTAAGCACTAAAATATTTTATTTTAGTGTTTGGCTTGATAAAATTCCATTCGTCGTGTCGTTTGGATCGTTTTTCACGTCCGTCCGTGTTTCGTCGTAATTAGCCGAACAACGTGACCGTACGACCAAACGAACCGACATCCGGCATGTTTTTGATCATATTTTATGTTCTCTATGCTTTGGTATCATTGTAGATCCTTAAAAATGGTTTAACGGGCCTTAGATATGTCGAAAATGACATTTGGAAGTGCAGGGGCCAAATATGTCAACTTTTGAAACTTTGCTGCTGACCAGGTCCTTACGGACCGTAACACTATGGACCTTACGGTCCGTAAGACTGTCCCAGATGTAGAAAATCGTTCAGTTGGCTGATCAGCCTAGGTAAACGACTTATATTGCCCTTTAACACTTCCAAGAGCTGCCTAAACTAATTTCTTAGGCTTAGGGACACTTGTAAATGATCAGGGAACATGTGTAGCCTTGGTTGTCATGATCTTGATGGATCAAAGGCACTATATAAGGCCTCATTGTTGCAACTTTGATCATCCCTTCATTCCTTCACTTCTTGGAGTCCCCTGGAGCTCAAGCACCTTCCTTGTGATCCTTAGTCGTCTTTAGGACCTTGATTGAGAGCCCCAGTAGAAGTACTTGTGCTTGCTGATTAGAATATACGGCTGAGTATAAATTGCATTGCTAGCTCAGGTAAATACTTTTAACTTATTTTCCCTATACGGGCTTGGGATACGGTATTATAATAATACCGCTTGGTCGGGTATTGAATGTTTAGTCTTATTGTGATTAAATTATTGAGGTAACCCGCTTTAATCTGTATTGTTTGAAATAAAAGCCTTTAGGGGTTAATGACCATGTCCCGGATATCCTTGACATCATTATATTATAAAATGGCCACGTCTTAAGCACGGGGTGTAGGCATACACCTGACAGTGCATAAGGGAAACAATATCTCACTCTCATGTGGGCCTATACTTGTGGCGTGTCTGTTAATCTTGACTCGGTTTCTACATCGGGCCCTGAACGTACAACGAACATGTAAATCTGTATACAAGATCATTTTTATATAATTGTCCCAAGTTATAAAAGATATTTTGTGCCTGGTGCATTCAAATCAATTTTTTAAACTCTTTTTAAAATGAGACGGTTAATTGTATTTACCAGTGTAAACTGACGTATTTTCCAAAAAGGTTAAGTGACAGGTACTGAACGTAATTGGCTGGAAGCTCAGGGCGTTAATAAGGAATCTTGCAAGTTCTAGGCGTCTAAAGTCTGTTGAACAGTTTTTTTTTTCCTTTTATTTGATCCGCCTGTGGATCCTTTACTTTCCGTTGTAGTACTTTGACATTACTAGATATTCGGAATGTAATATATTTATCTTTTGCTTCCGCTGTGCATTTAGATATTGTGTTGTTTGACTATGATGATATCAACTACGTCACGATACTCCCCACCAGGCCCACCGGTAATACGCGGAAATATCGGGGTGTGACAGTAGTCATACAACCGACAGACACAAATAAATTTGGTGTGTTATTGATCACATATTGGTTATAATACTTATTCCTAAATGTACGACAAGCTTGTAATTCGGTAACAAGGAAATTATCCCAATGATTACTGAAAGAAAATCTCTTTTAAAATATTATTTAAAATGTGTCGGTTAATAGTATTCACCAATGAAAACTGTAACACCTCGAAAATTTCGGGTTTAATAATAAAATGACACGTGTCATGTAAGACAAAACGCGTTGAAAAACCCGGATTTAATAAAGATGTTATCGGTAGGATTTAAAGTGGCGTCATGTTAAATTGTTACCTCTGAACACCTCAATTATAAATCCCAAGACCCGATATAATATATTACACTTCTATACACCCTCAATTCAGGGAATTATTGCCAATAATGGAACTTCAAAAGTATGATGTGATCCCACGATGAAAAGCAATGGTAAACCGATGTTTTCGGGTCTTGTAAATGCATTCAAATGGAAAAAGTACAAATGGTAGGGTACCATACAGGAACATACACTTTAGGAGGGTCCTAAGTTGCAAATAGAGGCCACAAAGTCGTACAAGTGGGCTGCCTTTTCGAACAAATGAAGAAACAAGCAAACAGCCCCTGTATAAGGCCTGCGCATCGTAGCACATATACCCCTACGATGCGCAGGGGTTGCCCAGAATCAGAAAAACGGGCTGTTGCCTGTCTTTCGCGATTGTAACCCTTTAAGCCGGTTTTTCTTGCACATGCATGGCCCCTAGACACCCTCTACATGCTAGAGACGTGTGTTTATCACTTGTGGTTGATCATAGACTCTTGTGTCAATTGATTGTGGTGGTAAACCCACTATATAAGGACCCTTTCATTCACAACTCATTCCACACATCAATTGCAAAGAATCTGAGCATTTGGAGGAGCTTACAATCTGATTGAAGGCCTTCCTAAGCATCCATTAATCATCTAGTAAGTCTCTAATCCCTTCTAAATTAATTCTAGTTTAGTTTTTAGCTTAAAAGTCAACATATCGTATTAAACGGTTGACTTCGGGTTTAGTTATCGATAGCTCAGTCGTAACCCGAATTAAAAGTACCGTTAGATAGGTAATTATATGGGTATTAAACCCTTATAAGGGCAAGTACCAATTCCAGACCTAACTAGGTCGTTTGTCGGGTCAAACGTTGACCGAAAAAGTCAACAGAAATGACATTTATGATTTAACGCGTGATTAGCAATCCGCGAGGCGTGCAACCTGTTTTAAACTTAATAAAACTTGGTAATAAGTATAAAAACTTGTCTACGCTTGCCCGACTCGACAAATTTCTGTTTAAACCCGGTTCGGAACCGAAAGGCGCAAAACTTTGACTTTTGCGTTGACTTCGGTTCTGACCCGTTTTAGTTTGATTTAGACATGCCTTAAAGTCTCATTAGGGTTGGGTTACATGCTAGTATAAGTCTCTGTACTTGTTTCATTGATTATCCGATGCATGCACACGTTTCCGTTAATCGCTTAAATTGGACCATAACGCCCTTATGACCCTACAACGAGAATTTTGAAAATGTGGAAGTACAAAAATCTTAGTTACTGATTATTTAGCATGTACGTAAATTTTCACGTCAATCGGAGGTCTAGATTAGGAGATATGCGCATTGGCGTAAATAATAAGCTTTTTATTAATTAAACGGCGCGATTAACGCATAGCCTATCTAAACCCGATTTTCGGTACCAAAACTTTTACCCGCTGATGTTAAATAATATTTTAGGATTTTTGAAGATTTTTAATTATTTTTAGGCTGGTCTTAAGCTAGGCTTATCGCATTGATTCGGTTAATACCGAATATGCCCTTTTAGGCCATAAAACGAGTTTTACGAATCCGATTGATACCAATCCAATTGCCACTGATCTAAAATAATAAATATAGTATTTTGAACCTGTTTTGCTGATTAGGAAACTCAGATTGGTATTTTAACCCGTACGTCGCTTAAAACGGCTTTATACGCGTATTAAACGCATAGTTTAATATTAAAACCATTTTGCCACGTAAGACTTAATACCATTAGACATAACCTGTTAAGTTAAGATGTTTTTCTGATTTAATCAGACCCGTATCTCAGAAGTACTATAAATCCCTTTTATGGTCGTTAAAATGACCAAAATACCCCTACGGGGCATAATTAGGGAATAAACTCGTTATGGGCATTATGGAAGATATCATAACGATATCACAACATATTTAAAGCGTATTAACTTAGGAAACCTGTTCGCGACCCTTTCGATTACCCGTTATGCACTATACGCGTTCGGTTCGGTTTATGTAACTAGTTTGCATAAACTAGCCGAAACGGGTCAAACGATATCATTTTTATCTCAAAATCCAGAATGTGAATAGTAAACCCATATTAAACAAGTCCTCAAACTTGTCGGGTCTAAATCACATTCTATCCGGTCTTCGCTTAATCGTGCGTACGAACCGTATCATTAAAACTGACCGGTCTAAGCTTAAGCTTAATTAAAGGCCCGTTAGTATTCTAATAGGTTATATTAAACCTTCGTTCCAGATTAGGAGAATCAGTAAAAGCTATCTGCAAATTATTCGATTAAGGATTTATACTTGCAAAGGTAAATACTTTTAACTTATTTTCCCTATACGGGCTTGGGTTACGGTACATAGCGTACCGCTTGATCGAGCATCAAATCTTCCACGCTTAGTGGTTAATTGAATAATTTGATCGGCTCGTTTTAAACAGATGTGTTTACTTTACAGCCTTTGGGGGGTTAATGACCATGTCCCGGATATCCCTGGCATTATCTTACGAGATAGCCACGACCTGAGCACGGGGTGTAGGCGTACTCCCGTGTATAACTCACATAAGTGGTGTGTCTATTGATCTTTAACCCGGAATACGTTCCGGGCTACTGAACGCATAAGTAACATGTAAATCGTTCACAAGATTATAATATTAAATAATTCTCCCAAGTTAAATAAAATGTTTATGCCATGTGCATCCAAACCAATTTTCAATCATTTTATAAAATGAGTCAGTTGAATGTATTTACCAGTGTAAACTGACGTATTTTCCCAAAAAGATTAAATGCAGGTACTAGGCGAAATAGGCTGGGATTCTCCTAAGCATCATTAGAAGTCTCGCAAGCTTTAGATGCCGAAGTCTGTTGAACAATTAAATGTTATTTTGTTTCGATCCTACTGTGGATAAACACCGGATAATTGTGACCTTGCTTACAATAAATAAATTCGGTTGTATCTTATTTTAAATTTGCTTCCGCTGTGCATTATTATATTGTGTTGTTTGACTATTACGTTGCCAACCACGTCACGATACTCCCCCACCGGGCCCACCGGTGACACGTGGAAATCGGGGTGTGACAGGTTGGTATCAGAGCCAACTCTGAGTGAATTAAACACAAGCCTTTTGTGTTTAATCTCAGTTACACAATTGCACATATTTAAACTTTCGAGTCTAGACTTATAACATAGGACAAATTCCACCTTATTCGGTTTTTGTTGTCCTTTTTAAAACTTTATATTTTTGTTATTGTTATCTTATGTTTTATTGACAGGATTAACAAAGATGCCTCCGAGATTTTTACGTATGCGAGGACGAGGAGGAAAGGGGCCGACCACCGCCCCCAACGACCATGAAGCTGGGCCGTCCAATACACGAGCTCCTACACCTGCCGAGAGTGATGGTACTCGGCGGAACCAGAGAGGTCTCTTTCAACCGGCGAGACGGTCGGTTTCGAACAGCTCTACGACTCCCGCTCAAGACTCATACGGGCCACAATCAGAAAATGAGCCTAGAGACCCCCACCATTCGCAAATACCGTTACAGCGATCTATGTCGCACCGCCCTTTTGGGGACCCCACTCCAATATTTCAAGGTCAGTTTAACCCGGCGGATTATATACAAGAACCAGTGGGTTTTAACCCATTGGGGCCGGAGGACCATTTTTCTGGAGGAAACGATATGGATGAGGAAGATGACCCCGAAATGCCCGCATCAGGAACTCCCAACCACCCAATCGAGGTCTCGGATAGTTCAATTTATCACGGACCACCCTATGATGGTCCAGATAGCTTCCAGGCTATCTTTACTCGGCACGAATGGTATTTTACACCTTCGCACCATTCGTCGCCGCATGAGCAGCATCAGCCTCACTATTCTTCGCCGCATGAGCAGCAGCAGCAGCATCATCAAGATTCCTCTGGGAATCACCAGTTTGAGGCAGTTACGCCACCGCCTCCACCGCCACCAGTTCAGCCGGCGCCTCCACAGCCGCAAAGACATAGGAGATCCGGAGCCCGGATGTCCACACGAAGAGAGGAGTTTCACTTTAACTCTCCTCTACAATCAAGTGGCAGAAATTATCAGCCGCTTCCAGAAGTTCCACAGATGGGTGGACCATCAAACCCCTACGCGCAGCAACCGCCACCAATGGGTTTCGATAATCAGATACCAGCATACACGGGTCCTGCGATGTACAACCCGTTTGAGCCACCGACTCACCCTAACCTCGGATACGCTGAAGCCGACCCGTATTTGGTAGCAGCTAATTACAACGCCCTTAACCAGGAAGGACCGTATGGAGGTCCTTGGGGAGTAGGCTACCCAGCACAGGGATACCAGATGCCTACACAACCCCCGTACTACCAACAACCCCCGCCGTCTCTGCAGATGTCGCCACCACTGCATCAGGAAATCCTACAAAGTATTAGGGAGGTACGGCATGAGGCACGGGAAGACCGAAGGCGTAACCAGGGGATGTTTAAGACCTTGACGAACTTAATCAAGGGAAAGGGCAAGAAGGATCAGTAAATCCTTTAAGTGTGTATGTCTACTTTACAATTAAGTCCCTGCGTGGACATTTATGTGTGTATGTAGTCCCTGCGTGGACATTTATCTTTGTACCTAGTCCCTGCGTGGACATCTATTTAAGTAATCAGTCCCTGCGAGGACTTGTGTTTTAAATTTAACCCCTGCGCGGGTAAGTACTTGTTTGACCCCTACGTGGGAAATTGTTTGTGTGAAAAGACCCGTTTAGGGCAATATGTAACCTTCGTAGAATTAATGGAATGTTTGTTTTATAAATTTCATGTTTGCCATTATGTGCATATATAATTATAAATGAAATAAATAAATTAAAATCATTCCTTTTAAATTAATCTGCCTATGAAATTTATTTAATTAAGGATCTTAAAGTGTGAAACCTAGCCACGTGTCAAATATAAGACCGGGCCAAAATGGTAAGACCTGTTTAAAAGATTCAATTCCCTGTTGACATCTTAAAACATGTTAACACTCCTGGCAGAAGTGATTCGTTAAAAATCACATACGTCATTTTTATAAAGGAATTCTTTAGAAGATTCCTAACTCAGTTTAATGATCTCTGAATCCTGGGTACATCATCAATTAAGATGATCACATTTTACCATACGTGGTAATATAATGCCTACGGGCCCTGCTCATTTCCATATGAGCCAAAAGACAGTGGTAGCTTTGACTCCCTGTCTAATAAAGGTAATGAACTAGGTTCAAACCTTAAAAGTTTTGATTCTCTGAAGTCATAACTTAAAATTTAGATTGTCCATATGACCAAGCCTTTTGTGCTAATATATATTGTTTTTGTTATGTTTAGGATAAATTTTAATTAAAATCCTAAATTAATACGATTAATAAGTTAACCAAATATGGTCTCTGTTTACCATGGTTAACGAGTTACCCTAAGGGGTAATTCCATAATAAACTCCCAAATAAATTATTGTCCTTGTTTTCTGCAACAGTTCAATACAAATGGCTAACTCTAATGAAGTCAATAGCCATCCTGTGGAGCCGAATGAGAACGCCCAAATTACATTAACGGGTGCTGAGCTAAAAGCAATAATAGACGGTGCTGTTACTCAAGCTTTGGATAGACAGTATGAAGAATACAGTAGTACCCGAAGTAGGACTCACTCTGTATCCCATTCAAAGCCAAGGACTCATTCTGAGGCTCATAACAAGCCTCCTCCCAAAAAGGATGAGCCAAAGAAAAACGGTGATGATCGCCAGTCCACCAACCACGAAAGTAATCCATCTCAACATTTAGTACTGCATCAAGGACACCGTAACAGGGGTTGCACGTATAAGTATTTTGTGTCTTGTAAACCCAGGGATTTTACGGGCGAGAAAGGAGCCGTCGACTGTATGACGTGGCTCGATGAGATGGACACTGTCGTGGACATCAGCGGATGCGCTGAAGGTGATGTGGTTAAATTTGTCTCACAATCCTTCAAAGGTGAGGCATTAGCTTGGTGGAGATCTGTGATGGAGGCTTCAGGAAAGATTCCGTTGTATAGCATGACGTGGGATCAATTCATCGCCTTGATCAAGGAAAATTTCTGCCCTCAACATGAGGTGGAAAAGATAGAATATGACTTCCTATCACTGGTAATGAAGAACCTCGATTGTCAAGCTTATCTGACGAGCTTCAATACACTATCCCGGTTGGTACCTTATCTGGTAACCCCGGAGCCAAAAAGAATTGCTCGCTTTATTGGTGGTTTGGAACCCGAGATCAAGTCCAGTGTAAAGGCTTCTCGGCCAGTTACCTTCAGGTCTGTAACTGACCTTTCCCTATCCCTCACTCTGGATGCGGTCCGGCAGCGATCGCAGAGGAATAAGGCGGCCGAGAAGAGGAAGCATGAAGATGATGGTTCGCGTAGGTCGAACAAGAAACACCGTGGGAGCGGTGATCACAAGAAGGGATCAGATTCGAAGAAGGATGGGCATCGCTCTGGTGAGAAGCCCACATGCAAAACTTGCAAGAAACAGCACTTTGGAAAGTGCAGATTCGAATCAACCTCGAATAACGAGTCCAGGTCTTTCGCTTGTGGTTTGTGCAAGTCCAAGGAACACAAAACCTTGGATTGCAAGAAGATGAAAGATGCAACGTGTTACCATTGCAACGAAAAGGGGCACATAAAGACTAACTGCCCTAAGTACAACAAGAAGCCTGAGGAGGCTAAGAAGACTAACGCCAGAGTCTTCAGGATGGATGCGAAGGAGGCTGTGAAGGATGATAACGTCATAACAGGTACTTTCCTTGTAAACGATGTTTTTGCAAGAGTACTTTTTGATTCCGGCGCAGATAAGTCCTTCGTAGATCATAAATTTTGTAAATTGTTGAATTTACCTGTCAAAACCCTAAAAGTGAATTATGAGGTAGAGTTAGCAGATGGTACCATTGAAGCCGTCTCTACTGAGTTAGATGGATGTGCTATATCCATTAAGAACCATTCTTTTCCTCTATCTCTACTTCCCTTTAAGTTAGCCGGTTTTGACATAGTTCTGGGTATGGACTGGTTATCTCATAACCAGGCCCAAATCGTCTGTAACATGAAGCAAGTAGTAATAAAGACCCCGTCTGGTGAATCACTTACCATTCGGGGAGACACCCAGTACGGACTGCCTGAGCACGTGACTATGCTCAAGGCTTCAAAGTGTTTGAAAAAGGGATGTGTCATTTACATGGCGCAAGTGATCATTGACGAGCCTAAACCAAAGTTGGAAGACATCCCTGTCATTTCGGAATACCCAGAAGTGTTTCCTGAAGATCTACCCGGTCTACCACCAGATAGACAAGTCGAATTCAGGATCGATATCATTCCCGGAGCTGCACCAGTTGCTAGAGCTCCATACAGATTGGCACCCACGGAAATGAAGGAGTTGCGGACGCAGCTAGATGAATTGCTAGCTAAGGGTTTCATTCGACCTAGTTCATCTCCTTGGGGAGCACCAATCCTGTTTGTCAAGAAGAAGGATGGATCGATGCGTCTATGCATCGACTATCGCGAGCTTAATAAAGTCACGATCAAGAATAGATATCCATTGCCCAGGATCGACGATTTGTTCGATCAGCTTCAAGGGGCAAGTTACTTCTCAAAAATTGATCTAAGGTCAGGATACCATCAGTTGAAGGTTATGGATGAAGACGTTCACAAGACTGCATTCAGGACTCGCTACGGTCATTACGAGTTCCTAGTGATGCCTTTTGGGCTCACCAATGCACCAGCCGCGTTCATGGATCTCATGAATCGTGTCTGCAAGCCTTACTTAGATAAATTTGTTATCGTCTTCATTGATGACATCCTTATTTATTCTAAGAACCAAGCTGACCACGAGAAACACCTTCGTTGTATTCTCAAACTTCTACGTCAGGAGAAGCTCTACGCCAAATTCTCTAAGTGTGAATTTTGGCTACGAGAAGTCCAATTCCTTGGACATGTGGTCAGTGAGCGTGGTATCCAGGTGGATCCCGCTAAAGTCGAAGCTGTTATGAATTGGCAAGAGCCAAAGACACCTACGGAGATTCGTAGTTTCCTAGGATTGGCAGGATATTACAAGCGCTTCATTGAAAATTTTTCAAGGATTGCTGCGCCCCTAACTTCCTTGACCAAGAAGAAAGTAAAATTCATATGGGGCCCTAAGCAGCAAGAGTCCTTCGATGTTTTGAAACAAAGGTTGAGCAACGCTCCTGTGCTTACCTTACCGGAAGGCACTGAAGAATTTGTAGTTTATTGTGATGCATCACACACTGGCATGGGGTGTGTGCTTATGCAGAAAGGCAAGGTGATTGCCTATGCATCACGACAGTTAAAGGTGCACGAAAAGAATTACACCACCCACGACTTGGAATTGGGTGCCGTTGTGTTCGCACTAAAACTGTGGAGGCATTATCTTTATGGAATCAAGTTTGTGATCTTTTCTGATCACAAGAGCCTCCAGCATCTGTTTAACCAGAAAGAATTAAACATGAGGCAACGCCGTTGGATGGAAACTTTAAATGATTATGATTGTGAAATCAAATACCATCCCGGCAAAGCGAATGTAGTCGCTGACGCCTTGAGCAGAAAGGAAAGGGTTAAACCCATTCGAATTAACGCCAAGCGTATGGAGATAAAGAACAGTTTGATAGAAAGGGTGTTAGCTGCACAGAAGGAAGCTGTGTTGGAAGCTAACTATCCTAATGAAAAGTTAGGAGTAACTGAGGAGCAGTTAACTCTTAGCAAGGACGAAATTTTACGGTTAAACGGACGAATATGGGTTCCAATTTTTGGAGGACTTCGTGATGTCATCCTCCAAGAAGCCCATAGTTCCAAATACTCCGTACATCCTGGAGCTGATAAGATGTACCAGGATTTAAAGGCAAATTATTGGTGGATAGGCTTGAAAAAGTCTGTAGCCGCCCATGTAGCAAAATGCTTGACATGTGCGCAGGTCAAAGCCGAGCATCAGAAACCGTCAGGTTTGCTACAACAGCCTGAACTTCCTACGTGGAAGTGGGAAATGGTAACTATGGATTTTATTACCAAGTTACCCAAGACGAGGAAAGGCAATGATACAATATGGGTTATAGTTGACAGACTGACTAAGTCAGCTCATTTCTTACCCATCAAGGAGACTTATAGCTCCGACATGTTAGCCCAATTATACGTTGATAAGATTGTAGCCCTACATGGCATACCTGTAGCTATTATCTCTGATAGAGATACTAGGTACACGTCACACTTTTGGAAGAGTTTCCAACAATCTTTGGGCACACGTTTGAACTTCAGTACGGCTTACCATCCTCAGACTGACGGTCAGAGTGAGCGTACAATTCAAACGTTAGAAGACATGCTACGTGCATGTGCGATCGAATTGGAAGGTAGCTGGGATAAGAACCTACCATTGATCGAGTTCTCCTACAACAATAGCTACCATACCAGCATAAAGGTTGCGCCTTTCGAGGCATTATACGGTAGAAAGTGTAGATCGCCAGTCTGTTGGGCGGAAGTTGGAGAGGTCCAGTTATCAGGACCGGAGATCGTATTCGAGACGACGGACAAGATTGTCCAGATTCGTAAAAATCTCCAAGCTGCCAGGGATAGGCAGAAGAGTTACGCGGATCCAAGTCGTAAGGATTTTCACTTCGAAGTGGGTGAAAAAGTCCTGCTTAAAGTGTCACCATGGAAAGGGGTGATGCGATTTGGTAAGAAAGGCAAACTAAGCCCGAGATACATAGGACCTTTCGAGGTTATCGAACGTGTCGGTTCAGTTGCCTATAAGGTAAACTTACCAGAAGAGCTCAGTGGAATTCACAACGTGTTCCACATCTGCAATCTAAAGAAGTGTTCCGCTGACGAAACACATGTCATGCCACATACAGATGTGCATATTGACGAGAGCTTGAAATTTGTGGAAAAACCTGTGTCGATTGAAGATCGGCAGGTAAGAAAGCTTCGGAGAAAGCATATACCTTTTGTTAAGGTCAAATGGGATGCCCGTAGAGGTCCCGATTTCACGTGGGAAGTAGAATCCACGATGAAGGAAAAGTACCCTTACTTGTTTCAGTAAATCTCGGGTCGAGATTTATTTTAAGGGGGTGAGGATGTAACACCTCGAAAATTTCGGGTTTAATAATAAAATGACACGTGTCATGTAAGACAAAACGCGTTGAAAAACCCGGATTTAATAAAGATGTTATCGGTAGGATTTAAAGTGGCGTCATGTTAAATTGTTACCTCTGAACACCTCAATTATAAATCCCAAGACCCGATATAATATATTACACTTCTATACACCCTCAATTCAGGGAATTATTGCCAATAATGGAACTTCAAAAGTATGATGTGATCCCACGATGAAAAGCAATGGTAAACCGATGTTTTCGGGTCTTGTAAATGCATTCAAATGGAAAAAGTACAAATGGTAGGGTACCATACAGGAACATACACTTTAGGAGGGTCCTAAGTTGCAAATAGAGGCCACAAAGTCGTACAAGTGGGCTGCCTTTTCGAACAAATGAAGAAACAAGCAAACAGCCCCTGTATAAGGCCTGCGCATCGTAGCACATATACCCCTACGATGCGCAGGGGTTGCCCAGAATCAGAAAAACGGGCTGTTGCCTGTCTTTCGCGATTGTAACCCTTTAAGCCGGTTTTTCTTGCACATGCATGGCCCCTAGACACCCTCTACATGCTAGAGACATGTGTTTATCACTTGTGGTTGATCATAGACTCTTGTGTCAATTGATTGTGGTGGTAAACCCACTATATAAGGACCCTTTCATTCACAACTCATTCCACACATCAATTGCAAAGAATCTGAGCATTTGGAGGAGCTTACAATCTGATTGAAGGCCTTCCTAAGCATCCATTAATCATCTAGTAAGTCTCTAATCCCTTCTAAATTAATTCTAGTTTAGTTTTTAGCTTAAAAGTCAACATATCGTATTAAACGGTTGACTTCGGGTTTAGTTATCGATAGCTCAGTCGTAACCCGAATTAAAAGTACCGTTAGATAGGTAATTATATGGGTATTAAACCCTTATAAGGGCAAGTACCAATTCCAGACCTAACTAGGTCGTTTGTCGGGTCAAACGTTGACCGAAAAAGTCAACAGAAATGACATTTATGATTTAACGCGTGATTAGCAATCCGCGAGGCGTGCAACCTGTTTTAAACTTAATAAAACTTGGTAATAAGTATAAAAACTTGTCTACGCTTGCCCGACTCGACAAATTTCTGTTTAAACCCGGTTCGGAACCGAAAGGCGCAAAACTTTGACTTTTGCGTTGACTTCGGTTCTGACCCGTTTTAGTTTGATTTAGACATGCCTTAAAGTCTCATTAGGGTTGGGTTACATGCTAGTATAAGTCTCTGTACTTGTTTCATTGATTATCCGATGCATGCACACGTTTCCGTTAATCGCTTAAATTGGACCATAACGCCCTTATGACCCTACAACGAGAATTTTGAAAATGTGGAAGTACAAAAATCTTAGTTACTGATTATTTAGCATGTACGTAAATTTTCACGTCAATCGGAGGTCTAGATTAGGAGATATGCGCATTGGCGTAAATAATAAGCTTTTTATTAATTAAACGGCGCGATTAACGCATAGCCTATCTAAACCCGATTTTCGGTACCAAAACTTTTACCCGCTGATGTTAAATAATATTTTAGGATTTTTGAAGATTTTTAATTATTTTTAGGCTGGTCTTAAGCTAGGCTTATCGCATTGATTCGGTTAATACCGAATATGCCCTTTTAGGCCATAAAACGAGTTTTACGAATCCGATTGATACCAATCCAATTGCCACTGATCTAAAATAATAAATATAGTATTTTGAACCTGTTTTGCTGATTAGGAAACTCAGATTGGTATTTTAACCCGTACGTCGCTTAAAACGGCTTTATACGCGTATTAAACGCATAGTTTAATATTAAAACCATTTTGCCACGTAAGACTTAATACCATTAGACATAACCTGTTAAGTTAAGATGTTTTTCTGATTTAATCAGACCCGTATCTCAGAAGTACTATAAATCCCTTTTATGGTCGTTAAAATGACCAAAATACCCCTACGGGGCATAATTAGGGAATAAACTCGTTATGGGCATTATGGAAGATATCATAACGATATCACAACATATTTAAAGCGTATTAACTTAGGAAACCTGTTCGCGACCCTTTCGATTACCCGTTATGCACTATACGCGTTCGGTTCGGTTTATGTAACTAGTTTGCATAAACTAGCCAAACGGGTCAAACGATATCATTTTTATCTCAAAATCCAGAATGTGAATAGTAAACCCATATTAAACAAGTCCTCAAACTTGTCGGGTCTAAATCACATTCTATCCGGTCTTCGCTTAATCGTGCGTACGAACCGTATCATTAAAACTGACCGGTCTAAGCTTAAGCTTAATTAAAGGCCCGTTAGTATTCTAATAGGTTATATTAAACCTTCGTTCCAGATTAGGAGAATCAGTAAAAGCTATCTGCAAATTATTCGATTAAGGATTTATACTTGCAAAGGTAAATACTTTTAACTTATTTTCCCTATACGGGCTTGGGTTACGGTACATAGCGTACCGCTTGATCGAGCATCAAATCTTCCACGCTTAGTGGTTAATTGAATAATTTGATCGGCTCGTTTTAAACAGATGTGTTTACTTTACAGCCTTTGGGGGGTTAATGACCATGTCCCGGATATCCCTGGCATTATCTTACGAGATAGCCACGACCTGAGCACGGGGTGTAGGCGTACTCCCGTGTATAACTCACATAAGTGGTGTGTCTATTGATCTTTAACCCGGAATACGTTCCGGGCTACTGAACGCATAAGTAACATGTAAATCGTTCACAAGATTATAATATTAAATAATTCTCCCAAGTTAAATAAAATGTTTATGCCATGTGCATCCAAACCAATTTTCAATCATTTTATAAAATGAGTCAGTTGAATGTATTTACCAGTGTAAACTGACGTATTTTCCCAAAAAGATTAAATGCAGGTACTAGGCGAAATAGGCTGGGATTCTCCTAAGCATCATTAGAAGTCTCGCAAGCTTTAGATGCCGAAGTCTGTTGAACAATTAAATGTTATTTTGTTTCGATCCTACTGTGGATAAACACCGGATAATTGTGACCTTGCTTACAATAAATAAATTCGGTTGTATCTTATTTTAAATTTGCTTCCGCTGTGCATTATTATATTGTGTTGTTTGACTATTACGTTGCCAACCACGTCACGATACTCCCCCACCGGGCCCACCGGTGACACGTGGAAATCGGGGTGTGACAAAAACTGACGTATTTTTAAAGATTAACCGCAGGTGACGAACCTCAATAAGTAGGCTGGATTCGGTTCGACCATAAGCTATCGAATTTACGACTCCACGGCTAAAGACCTATGATGCCTTAAAGTCCTTTTTATTTTGATCCTACCTTGTGGGACATTTTGTACAGAACAAGTTGTTATAAATTTATTCAATATATTATTTGAAGCTTTTATACTTAATACTTTATCATTCTATCTTCCGCTACAAATCGTGAATTGTTATCCAATCGTCACGCATAAACCCACTGTCCGGGCCATCCGGAAATCAGGGTGTGACATTTGTCCTTTAGCGTTGTCTTTCAAAATCTGTCACCTATTAATAGAATGGGCAAAGATAGTATATATACATTGTATTGTTCCAAAAAATTCTCTAGCCTTAGTAATTGTGTTAGCCATGCCACACAATGCTAGATTAGGACTATGACAACCACAAGAACTATAAAAAGCTCTAGGATGATTTATGTGTATCGGGTGTGCAATCGAGCATAATGGATTAATATTTTGCTTGCTTAACCTTCTTGATGATTTCTATTTTAACTTGATTATCTAATAATTGTATTAACTCGTTTTGGATACTGTGCCCAAGAAAGTGTACATGGAGTTCTTAATTCATAATACGTCGCACATGTTCTTTCATAATCTGGTCAAACTCTTCCAACATCTCAACCAATCCCAAAAGGTTTCCATTGCCTTTTTTTATACAACTTCTCCTTTTACCCACGAAATGCCAAGCCATGTTTTGCTAGAAATTTTACAAGTGCAACAATCCTTGAAATAACTTGTTTCCAATAATCTTTTTCTTTTTTAAATTGCCCATATGCTACTTTGTTAATTGTTTCGTTGCATTTCAAATTTTGGCGCAATTGAAACCATTGATTCATATTCTTCAAATGTTCTAAGCTAACTTCCTGCTTCTTTAGGTCTACCAATAGCATGTTTTCAATCCGTATAACCTTCATCATCCAACCCACATTTTGGATGCCCTTTTCTAAAAACTTTACAACAAAAACAATAGAGTTTGTCAAGCTAGGTGAATATGTCAACTGTCAAATGAGTCTCAATCAAAACAAAATTGAAAACCCTACTACCACAATTCGAGAAGAGTCGCTGATGTTGTTGTTATTGTTCGTTATCAAGAAGAGTCGATTATCCGATTCCGAGTTCGTCGATGTCTCGATAATCAGATGCTCCCTCAAACCCTTGTGCATGACCAAGAACCCCTGCGTCGCTTCTGTTTCTTTTTTTGCCGCTCACGTTCTTTACTTCTTTATTAAATTGGGTAATTTGAATTAGATTTGTTTATTTAAATTGGGCCTGGGCCATATAAATTGGGTTCCTTATTTAATCTAATTGATTGGGAGATTGGGCCATTAAATTGGGTTCTTCATTTAATCTAATTATTAAGGCTCTTTTTAAATACAAGAATGCAGGGCCGGCCCTGCCTTACACCTTTTTTATTTAATTTAATTAATTTAAACATTATTCTAACAAAGTGGTCAGTTAAACCACATCACAACTAACTAATTTTATCCATGACGACGAATTAGGGTTTCCAACGGCGAATTAGGGCTTCCAAGGTTGTTTTCGATTTTCATGGCGGGTAGGGACAGATTCAAAGTTAATCAATGGTATGACGTGCCGAATAAGAAAGGGAAGGGATCCAAACAACAACAAGTTTCGAAGGAACATGATCCGGCTATCAAGTTCTCCGTGTCGAATTTGCCCGAGAGGTGTTCGTCCTCTGATCTGGTTAGGGTGTTGAAGGGTTTTGCCGAGGTTCAAGGTACGTATATAGCTAGAAAATATGATCGTTTAGGTAAGAGGTTTGGGTTTGGGTTTGTATCATTCAAGAACGTAAGAAATCTAGTGGATTTGGAGGAACAACTGAATGTTTGGATTGGAAGCTATAAGTTATTCATTGTTCCGGCTAGATTTATCGATGGAGTTGATGTGTCTAAGAAGAAGGAAGCTGTTTGGCAACCGGTTTCGAAGAATGGGTCGGTAGGGAATAACATGCATGCAGACAATGATAAAGAAAAAAAGGGGGGATCAATCGGGTTCTAGTGTACTCAATGGTAACAATAATGGTGGGAGGTCGTTTTGAGACACTCTTATTAATAAGGAACCTGACGTAAGGTTGATGGAGATTGTCGTGGATCTGAGTGTTCAAGCTTTCTCGGAATGGTATGATTATGGTTTGGTTGGTCGTGTTATCGATTTTTCAACATTAACTAAGTTGAGGAGGATTCTCAAGTTGATTAGTCCTTATTAGATTGACGTAAAATATGTGGGAGGCTTTCATGTTCTGCTCTTGTTTGGTAACAATTTTGAGAAACAAAGGTTTTTTGAATCAAAAAAAGAGCGGGCATAGGTGTTTTGTCAGCTTCAAGATTGGAAGGGTCAAGATTGTCAAGTTGAGAGGATTATATGGCTTAAGCTTCATGGAGTTACAGTTATATTGTCAAATGTTCAAGTTTTTGATGCTATAGTAGGGAGATTTCGGGACGTCATTCAATCGGCTCAATTTACCGAAAACAATACAGATTTATCATTTGTGGTCTGTGGGGTGTTATGCAAATCGGTGGAAAGGATTCAGTAAACAGTAGCTTTGAAATGGAAAGATAAAGTGTTTCATGTCCGGGTGGAGGAAGAGGCAGGGGATTGGATTCCCAATTGTTTGGTAGAATTAGATGAGGTTGGAGATGAAGCGGTAATGAATAATGTGATGGATATTGGAGGAGGTGAGGGGAACACTTCGGATGTTATTGTCACACCCCGATATTTCCACGTATTGCCGGTGGGCCCGGTGGGGAGTATCGTGACGTAGTTGACATCATCATGGTCAAACATACACAGATTAGCACAGCGGAAGTCTTGGAATATGAAATATTATTACAAACTCAAATGTCTGAAAATATCCAAGTATTTATTATAGACGAGCCTGTAATATCAAATCCACAGGTGGATCTTTACAGAATGTATAAAATGAAGTTTAGCAGACTTTAAGGCATCTTTAAGGATTTGCAAGATCCACTATTTCGACACCGAGCAATCCCCCAGCCTATTACGAGTAGTACCTGCCACTTAGTCTTTGGAAAATACGTCAGTGTTCACTGGTAAATACAATTAACTGACTCATTTGAAAAGAGTTTATGAAAATTGATTTAAGTGCACAAGGCACAAATTATTTATAACTTGGGACAATTATTTAAAATAATCTTGTATACAGTTTTACATGTTTGTCTTACATATGGGGCCGGTTTGGAAGCCGGTCATGATTAACCGACTCACCACTATAAAACCCACAAAGGAGTTATCCCCAACATGTGGGTTATTTAGCATTTTGCATCTGTCAGGTGTATGCCTACACCCCGTGCATAAGTCGTGGTCATTTACAAATGAAATGAGCCGAGGATATCCAGGACACGGTCGTATTAACCCCCAATGCTTATGTTATCAAACAAAACAGATTAAAACGGGTTATGCAATTTATTAATCACAATCTGATTAAATGATTTCATACCCGACCAAGCGGTATTATTATAATACCGTATCCCAAGCCCGTATATCGGAAAATAAGTTAAATGTATTTACCTGAGCTAATACTTGATTCGCAGCAAAATAACTCAGTCGTATCCAATCTATCTAAATGCAGGTAGCTTTTACCGGGTGGCTCTAGTCTGGAGTGATGGTAATATATAACCAATTCAGATTGCTAACGGTCTTATTTAAGTCGTAGACTTAGACCGGTTAGCTTAAAGTATCTAAAACGGTACGATACGCTAGATTAAGCGATGACCGGCATAGAATGTGATTTAGACCCAACAAGTTTGGATACTTGTATAATATGGGTAAACTAAACACATTCTGGATTTTGAGGTAAAAACGATAAGGTTAAACCCGTTTCAGCAAACTTACGTAAACTAGTTACATAAACCGATCCGAATGCGTAAATGCATAACGGGCAACCAAATGAACCATATACAAGTCCCATATGTTATTATGCTTAAAATGTGTTAATACATCAGTAGGATGTTAACATATATGCCCAAAAAGTATTTAAAAGCAAATTAAGTCCCGTAGGGGCAGTTTGGTCATTTTACCCTTTATAAAAGAGGTTTTAAAGCAAACTGAGGTTCTGGTCTTTGGTAATCAGTAAAAATATTTATTTTATCACATTACATCAGTAAGATATCATACATATGTGAGGTTTACAAATCATGGCCAAACTATGCCTCGAAAGGGTATTTTGGTCATTTCACATATGCTTTTAAGGACATTTTCGGAAGTTTGAGTTCATGACTTATACCTACTGTAATGATATTAAGATTTGTTTAAAAATTCACTAGGTAACAAGTCTTAGGTGTTAATTATGGTTTAAAACCATACTATGCACCTACATAGTGTAAAAATCGCTAATTGACGATAATTAAGGTGTTTAATGGAAATATGAGATTTTGATCAGTTTTGAATGCTCAAAATAATTTATTTAATGTATGAAATCAGTAGAAAAAGGTTTGGAATTCAAATCATTTATTAATCTCATTTTATGCATGAAAAGGGTATTATCGTCCTTTACCGAATTACACAAGAACCTCATGATACGATCAGATTATAATCTGATCAAAAATTCCAAAAATCCCTAAAAATAATATCTTGACAGTAGGTAATGAGTTTTGGGTCGAAATCCAAGTTTAAACATGCCTTATGCAAGATATCGCAATTTAATTAATAAAAAGCTTCTATTTACGATATCGAGCATAACTCCTGTTTGAGACCAAGAACTGATCTGAAATTTTCGGGACATACTTATATATCAGTAACAAAGGTTTTTTTCCTCTCAGATTTCTAAAAATCTCGTTTATATGTCAAAAGGGCAAAATGGGCATTTATAAGCATATTAACGGAGATTAGCATGTAATTCAAAATACTAAGGACCAGGTAATATAACCTTAGGGGGTTATACTACAGCATAATACGGTCCTAATGGAGGCTTAAAACATAAAGGATTTAAGCTCGATTGGGTCAGAGCTGAAAGTCAAAGCAAAAGTCAAGCTTTTGCGACTTTCGGTTGTGAACCGACCCTAAACTCAGAATTGTCGGGTTGAACATGCTTAGAAATGTTCTAATAATAATTACCAAGTTATTAGAGTGTTAAAATAAAATTTATAACCTCTGCATCATTGGTTTTAATTATTATTCATAATTCTGCCAAGTTTGACTTTTTAACTAAATGGTTTGACCCGACAATTAACTAAGCAAACGAAAGATTTAGGAGGTGGCCTTTTAAGGGTTAATCACCTACCTAACTATGGTCACATAACCACATTCATTTCGAACAGTGGCTGGACCATTTGACTTTAAACTGAAAGTCAAAGTTAATTTACGATAACTTGACATTTCGGTTTTTAAATTATAAAACTGAACTAAAGAGAGGGCTAAGACACTTACAAAAGGTCCTAGCTATCTTTTCTACTAAAAAGAATTCCCTATTCAGATCAGGAGGCTCTAGAACTTGAGAGAGGAAAAGATTGAATGAAATGTGCCATTGAAAAGAATGGGCTAAGGCCTATATATAGTTTTTGGGTAAAGATTGGATCATGCCATGTGTTTGGGAGGTGTTATAGGATGATAACATGTGTTACCAGGTTTCTAAAAACCATTAGCAAGTTGCTAGATTCATTTAGGTGGTGTGTGTGGGCTACAAGCAAAGAAATAAAAAGAAAAAAAAAATAAAATATGTAGATCAGGGCGTCGCGGCCCGCGTAGATGGGCTGCCCAGGCCTTCGCGGCCCGCCTGGACGTCTGGCCCAGAAACAACTTTGGCAAAAAGTCGAGTTTGGTTCCTGTTCTTTGCATTTCTTCGAAACCACTTTATATATGTTGCTGTTTGTTTATGTGGCCCATGAAAAGGCAACCCATTGGGCTCATGGCTCGAGACTAGACCCAAACCAGCCATAACATATTTCAGGTTTTACAATATCAGTCCCTGAACCTTTTTAGCGATTTATGAACTTTCAATATTTTCATTTTTGGCACATTATTTTGTGAAATCATATATATTTCAATATAGTGTGCGAGAGCCCTTAGTGTCCAGTCTTAGGTTCACCCGTCGGTATGACTAAGCATTGCAAAGCTCCCGATTCATTCAAAAGACCTTTCAAACGCATAGTTTCACCCGTTGACGCGTTTAGTCCTTTTAATGCGTAAAGTGACGCGTAATATCATCTATCGATATCAAAGTCTTCCTAGGCCCATACTAGGCATTCCTGAGCGTATGCTCAAATATTATGATGCTCCAGTTTGCTTAATTGGTCACTTAAAGGTGTAATTTTAGATGTTGACGCTTTTGATCCCCTTTAACGCGAAAACTTGCGCGTATCATCATCTAATAGCATCAAAGTTCTATGTAGCTCATGTTAAGCATTCTCGAGAGTATGATTGTACATCATAATAATTCGGGTTCGTTAAAAGGTCATTAAGAGGTGTAATTATACATGTTGACGCTTTTAACCCCTCTAACTCACAAACTTGCGCACAACTTCACTTATTGGCATAAAAGCCTTGAATGGCCAATATTAGGCATTCCCGGGAATATAATCAAACATTATGAAGCTCTTGGTTTGTTAAAAGGTCACTCAGAGGTAAGAATTAACATGTTGACACTCTTAACCCTTCTTTGCGCAAACTTTCAAATAATTACGCAAACGGCTCCTCTCGTCCAACAAGTGGCTCATTTGAGAATACGGACACCGTATAAGGTCACTCAGAGGCCTAGATTAGGCATGTTGACACTTTCAGTCCTTCTATATTCAAGGTTTTCGATTTTTGACGAAAATAGTCCCTCATAGTCAACGTTTGACTTTATTAGGGTTCATTACACGTGTCAACACATCATTGGACACGATTTTACGAGGTGTTACATCCTCACCCCCTTAAAAGAAATCTCAACCCCGAGATTTGCTCAAAAAGATGGAAGTACTTTCTGTCGTATAATGGACTTAACTTCCGCAGTATATTAGGGACCTTTACGGGCATCCCAATTGACCTATTCAATAGGTACATACTTCTCTTCGGAGCTTCTTATCCTGTCGATCCTTCAATAAACCTTAGGCTTTATCAATCTATATGTCTTTATGAGACATTGCTAGCGATTTATCAGTTAGGTATTTCTTTAAGTTAAAGATGTGGAACACATTGTGAATTCCACTAAGCTCATTAGGCAAGTTTAGCTTATAAGCTATACTGCCGACACATTCGATGATCTCGAATAATTTTATATATCCAGGGCTTAACTTGCCCTTTATACCGAAACGTATCGTACTCTTCTATATTGACATTTTCAATAGAGTTTTGTTCCCTATTTGGAACCTTAAGGGACCTGTGCCTTTCTTTCGCATTGCTCTATTGCCGATTACTGGCAGTTTTCAGACGATTACGGATTCATAATATCCTATTCGTCGTCTTTTAGGACAATCTCATATTCTGATAATTGGGATTTCCCAACTCCTGCCCAACAATGGCGTTGACTATTTCTCCCAAACAAGGTCTCCAGTGGAGCATCCTTTATGCTTATATAACGTTATTGGTTATAGGAGAACTTATTCAGGGTGAGATGATCATTCCAATTATCATCCGAATAAATCTTAAGGAATTAACTACCCTCATGGTTAGTCGAACAAATCGACGATCCTGGACAGCTAATTAATAACGATTCTTAATCGTTTCCTAGTTAGGTTGCAGTAATCAATGCACAGGCGCGTTGCATCGTGCTTTCCTTTATTAACAATAATCGGAGCTCCTAAGATGATGAGCTAGGCTGTACAAGCCGTTCTCCAAAAACTCATCTGGTTTGTTCCCAGTTCTTCCATTTCCTGTTGATGCTGACCGATATAGAGCTTCTGTAACAGATATAGCTCTAATAGGTAATATGATGTCAATCCTAATTCCACCTTGCCTCTTAAGAGGTAAAACAGGGTAGTTCTACTGAGAAGAATCAAGTTATCCAAATATGATAGAGGTAGCTTCAATCTTTGACCTTGGTCCACTTACCCTCGCTTGTGCCATGCAAATGACACATCTGTTTTACGAGTGCACGGATGCCTTAAGTAGAGACGCTTACTTAGGCATTTCTATTATGGATATCTTCTTTGAATACCACTAGTTGACTTTAGTACAATATGACCATTGGTATATCTTAGTGGTTCCATGCATTAAACCTCCATACTGATCAGGCATGGAAGCAATCTATGGGACACACTAGGTTACGCCAATCCTCATATGGCGCTTTTATCAGACATAGTTGGCACTCGCAGTTGATAAAATCAATGAGGAAAATAGTTAAAATAACATATATTGTCGTACTCTATTCAAAGAAAGAGTACTCTTAGATTTTACAGAATGATCATTGCCGCAAAAGAGAAGAAACGGTCTCTACGATTTCATTGATAGGTACTACCTTACTTAGAATCTGGAGTTCTTATGAATATCAACAAAAGTTTGCTAGGCTTATGGTCTATGAAAGACTTATTATTACATGTATTAAAAACAGGATACTTAGTAGAAATTATCATTGATAAATGGTAAGGAATGTACTTGATGACATCATGTACTGCCTCTTGACATTTATCAGGTGAATTCAGGCATTTCCTTTCTTAGCCTTTCCAGGCTTAGCTGTGCCTTCTTTGGCAGCTTTATGGCATCTAGTTCTGATGTGGCCTTCCTCACCATAGCTGTAACAGACCACATTCTTTATGTCCCTACATTCATGGGACTGATGACCAGTTGCTTGCAGATGCTACACTGCTTTGGTCTTTGATCTATTCGACACTATCCCCAGTGTCTTCTATAGCAATTCTTACATACATGCTTCTTACTGGACTTATGTTGGTTCTTATTAAGCCCGTATTTACTCTTTTTCTTAGATTTCTGGGAGTTACCCCCTTCCTTTGGTTCATCCTTCACATTCGAAGTGTGAACAAAGTTCTTTTCATGAGCAATTGAATGTGGTTTTGAATGAAATTTAGAGCGAGAAGCATTCGGCTCTTTGAACTGTTTCATGACCTTTTCCATGGCCTTTCCAACTTCTGCGTTAACCACAGCTTGGAGATTAACTCCATTAATATTGAGGTTTACGTTTGTAGCCTTATTAGCTTTTGTCGCATTAATAGTATCGCGACTGTTGTCCACTTCATCCGAGTTTGCCATACTCGAAGCTTGATATTAACCACCAAATTAAACAACTGTTAGTCATCATCCTGATGACCTGACATGGATTAGCCACGACATCCATAAACCGTATAGGCTATTATGTTCTGAACATTCCTAATGAATGTTATTCGAACGTATATCCATCACATTTAGCCTAGGTCACAAAAGGACCATCAATGGCATTTGGACCAGGTCCATTACCTGTTTGACAGGGGATCATAATGTCACAACTGTCTTTGTCACAAGAACGATTATGAATAGCTCGAAGGCTAGTCTTACATGACTTTTATTATATATATATATATACATATGTATATGGCATAGAGGCCCGTCACGAGGGACGTAGAAGATATGGCATAAAGCCTAGTCATGAAAGACATGAATGATTATACGGCACGAAGGCCTTGTCGCAAAGGACATTTAGATATGGCACAAAATGGCCTTGTCACAAGGGCATTATAAGATATGGCTCTAAGGTCTGTCACGGAGGAAATTTATCAAATCTGGCACATAAGGCCTGTTACAGAGGATGTTAACATTTAGTATGTTAACTTGTCACGAATGACAATTTATAGCACATTGGCTTGTCATGAATGACTTTAAAAATGTAACTAGTTGGTTTGTCACGAAGGACATTTATTTATAAGCTGCAATCTTATTGGTTTAGGGCTTCAAGGTTTGAACATAGTTCTTCACCTTTGGACAGGGAGTCATAGACTACAACTGTCATTGTCTTTGGAAGACGATTCATTTGGCACAAAAGTAATCTAATTGACACCACTAATGGATATTCATATATCATCATTGTATTTGATGATATTAGTCATGATTACACTGATCATAAAGACTGCGAAACTTGGGCATAGCTTTCTACTTTAGACAGGGAACCATAATGGTCACAACTGTCATTGTCTCACATGGACGATAGAATGTAGCCCGTAGATTAGACATTACTAGGAATGTTTAGTATGATTAAGATGTTGATGAGATTAGTCATGATCGCATGGATCATATGGACTATTGGCTTGGGTATAACCCACCATTTTTGAAAAGGGGATCATAAAGATCACCACTATCTTTGTCTTATTGACAATAGAGTAAAGTATAGCCCTTAGGCACTTCATCACTAGGGGTCTGTTTGGTATGGCGTAATGGAATAGACGAGTGAATGGAATGTACGAGGTAATGGAATGGACGATGTAATGGAATGGATCATTACCATTCCATGTCTTGTTTGGTTACCATGTGAGAATGAAATGAATCATTACTTTGTGTTGTTTGGTAGGAAATAATAGACGAAGGAATAAAATCGGTGATGAGTGACGGTAGTCGATGGTGGTGGGTGGTGATAGGTGGCAATGGTAGCGATGGTCGGAGGTGGTGGCAGTGGGTGGCGGCGGTGGGAGGAGGCGGGGGCAGAGGTAGGTGGTGGCGACGACAATGGTGGTGGGTGATGGGGACGGTGGTGGGTGACGGCAACGGTGGGATCGGTGGTGGAGGTGGGTGGCGACTGACGGTGGAGGCGGGAGTGGGTGGCAGCTATGGCGCGGTGGTGTCCAGGGTGGTGGATGGTGGCGAGTGACGCGGGGGTGGAGGTGTGGATGGTGGGTGACGGTTGGTAGCGGCGGAGGTGGGTGACGACTAGGGTGGAGGTGGGTGGTGGTGGGAGACAGCTGGGGTGGAGGTGGGTGGTGGTGGCGGCGGAAGTGGGTGACGGCGGCGACGGTAGTCACAGCGGCAGCTATGGCAGTAGTGGTGTCACCCGTGAGTGAGTTATTAAAACCAATAAGCATAATAATAATAATGGTAAAAATAATAATAATAATAATACTAATAATAATAATAATAATAATAATAATAATAATAATAATAATAATAATAATAATAATAATAATAATAATATATCTTTTCATTCCTTGAAGGAATGAAAAAAAAAACACCACCTTACCAAGGAATGAAAATTATTATATTTGGAAGGTTTACATTCCTTGTGGAATGCTCCATTCCATTACCACTTGACAACCAAACATGTTTCTTTTCATTCCAATAGAATGATCCATTCCATTCCGCCTTATATTCCTTCGTACCAAACGCTACCTAGGGATATTAATATTATGATCATCATACTGATGATATTAGTCAGGATCGCAATGATCATATAGACTATGGGATTTGAGCATAGCTCACCCCCTTGGACAGGGAATCATAAATGATCACCACTGTCTTTGTCACAAATGGACATCATAATTTGGCCCGTAGGTGAAACATCATTAAGGATGTTAAGTATAATCATCATATTGATGATTTTAGTCATGATTATATTGATCGTATAGACTATGATGCTTGGATATAGTTCAACATCTTTAGACAGGGGGTCATAGACCACAACTGTCGTTGTCTTATGGGACAATAAGCATAGCCCGTAGGCACTTCATCACTAATGGATGTTTATAATATGATTATCGTATTAGATGATATTAGTCATGATCGCATTGATCGTATAGACTATTAGGCTTGAGCATAGCTCACCACCTTAGACAAGGAATCATAAAGATCACAATGTCAATGTCTCAAATGGACAATACGTTATACTCGTAGGTAAAACATCACTAGGATGTTATATGATATTAGTCATGATCGTATTGATCATATAGACTATTAGGCTTGAGCATAGCTCACCACCTTAGACAAGGAATCATAAAGATCACAGTGTCAATGTCTCAAATGGACAATATGTTATAGCCCGTAGGCAAAACATCACTAGGATGTTATACAATATGATCGTCACACTGACGATACTTGCCATGATCTACTTTGATCATATAGGCTTTAAGGCTCGGACGTAATCCAATGCCTTGACGGCTGGTGTGGTTTCTCAAGCCACACTGCCAGGAGTGTTAACATGTTTTCAGATGTTAACAAAGATTAAATTATCTTAAGAGGGTTTTACCATCATAGCCATGTTCATAGACATATAGGCTAGGTTATACCATTAAGAGGATCTTTTGAAATTCTCAGCTGATCGATAAAGTTCGAGTAAATTCGGAACTATCGTTGGATAAAGGATGAAATGAACACCTATTTAAAATTTTCAAAACTTTCCATAAATCATTAGGAATTTACAGTAGTGCCTTAATCAGGACTTTTAGTAATATATTTGTCCATTAAGGACTAAGAGGAAAAAATATAAGTCCGTATAAGGACTATAAAATATTATAAGTCCGTATAGGGGTTATAATAAAATATCATGTCCTCAAAGGGACTATTTCGAAATAGCATATCCCCAAAGGGATTTTTATGAAATAACATGCCCATAAAAGGACTATATTGGTACAGTGTGCGCAGAAAAGGGTTTTGCTGTACAGATGTCCTCACAGGGACTTTAAGCAACTCTAGTCCACGCAGGGACTAAAAGGGAATATAAGTCCATAAAGGGATTATAAGATATATCCGCATTGGGACTTTTATGATATAACATGTCCATGAAGGGACGTTAATAAACAATTGTCCTCGTAGGGACTTTAAGTCGAAAGATACGTCCTCATTAGGACTTATTAATGAAACAATATGTCCTTGAAAGGACTATAATAAAATATCATGTCCACAAGGGATTTTAATGGAATAATATGTCCATAAAGGGACTTTGATGAATCAGTATGTCCATGAAGGGACTACAATGAAATAATATGTCCCTGAAAGGACTATAATGAAATATAATGTCCATGAAAGGACTATTTTGAAATAACGAGTCTACGAAAAGACTATTTTAAAATAGTGTATCCACAAAAGGGATTCTAATAAAATCACACGTCCATGAAAGGACTATATTGAAATAGTATGCCCACCGAGGGACTTTATTGAAATATAATGTCCACAAGGGACTATATAGAAGAGATAGGTCCTTATAAGGACTTAAAGGACAATGAATGTTATGAAAGAAGGATTCTCTAACGTCTTCCTTGCTCCAGTTAGATTGTTTCTCTTCTTTGTTTACCGTACACGGTAGAGATACTGGAGACCTCAGTGAATAAGGTGAGTATTCCAATCAGGATCCGTTATAGAAGTAGAATTCAAGGATTCCTTGGTCAAAGAATGATATGGATCACGGATTAGGTTTTGATGAACATAATCCAAGCCTGGGATTCCAGAACTTGGAGGTAGGAATTAGAGATCATTAGGATCTTCAGATATTATTTTCAATACGGGAGCCTCAGGGACCACCTGGTATGGACTCCACTGGTACAGACTTCAAAACTTGAGCCTCAGGGACCTCCGGTATGGACTCTGAAGTCTGATTGAAAGCTTCATTAAATTTGGTTTTTGGGAATAGATCCATGAAGGTCTTTCCTCCAAACCAGTCGCACGCTTATCTTAGCCGCAATACGAAGCTTAGCATTTCTTGGCTTCGGATGAGAAGAATCTCCATGAACGGCTTCCTTGCTTGGCGAATTATTCAAATACATAAAATCGAAAACAATGTTTACTTAATAGGGATGAGAGTATTCCTAGGTTAAGTCTAGACTCAAAAGGTCTAAGAAATATGCTACAATGTCATTGAGATTAAACACAAAAGATTAGTGTTTAATTCACTCAATGTTGGCTCTGATACCAACCTGTCACACCCCGATATTTCCACGTATTACCGGTGGGCCCGGTGGGGAGTATCGTGACGTAGTTGATATCATCATGGTCAAACATACACAGATTAGCACAGCGGAAGTCTTGGAATATGAAATATTATTACAAACTCAAATGTCTGAAAATATCAAAGTATTTATTATAGACGAGCCTGTAATATCAAATCCACAGGTGGATCTTTACAGAATGTATAAAATGAAGTTTAGCATACTTTAAGGCATCTTTAAGGATTTGCAAGATCCTCTATTTCGACACCGAGCAATCCCCCAGCCTATTACGAGTAGTACCTGCCACTTAGTCTTTGGAAAATACGTCAGTTTTCACTGGTAAATACAATTAACTGACTCATTTGAAAAGAGTTTATGAAAATTGATTTAAGTGCACAAGGCACAAATCATTTATAACTTGGGACAATTATTTAAAATAATCTTGTATACAGTTTTACATGTTTGTCTTACATATGGGGCCGGTTTGGAAGCCGGTCATGATTAACCGACTCACCACTATAAAACCACAAAGGAGTTATCCCCAACATGTGGGTTATTTAGCATTTTGCATCTGTCAGGTGTATGCCTACACCCCGTGCATAAGTCGTGGTCATTTACAAATGAAATGAGCCGAGGATATCCAGGACACGGTCGTATTAACCCCCAATGCTTATGTTATCAAACAAAACAGATTAAAACGGGTTATGCAATTTATTAATCACAATCCGATTAAATGATTTCATACCCGACCAAGCGGTATTATTATAATACCGTATCCCAAGCCCGTATATCGGAAAATATGTTAAAAGTATTTACCTGAGCTAATACTTGATTCGCAGCAAAATAACTCAGTCGTATCCAATATATCTAAATGCAGGTAGCTTTTACCGGGTGGCTCTAGTCTGGAGTGATGGTAATATATAACCAATTCAGATTGCTAACGGTCTTATTTAAGTCGTAGACTTAGACCAGTTAGCTTAAAGTATTTAAAATGGTACGATACGCTAGATTAAGCGATGACCGGAATAGAATGTGATTTAGACCCAACAAGTTTGGATTCTTGTATAATATGGGTAAACTAAACACATTCTGGATTTTGAGGTAAAAACGATAAGGTTAAACCCGTTTCAGCAAACTTACGTAAACTAGTTACATAAACCGATCTGAATGCGTAAATGCATAATGGGCAACCAAATGAACGATATACAAGTCCCATATGTTATTATGCTTAAAATGTGTTAATACATCAGTATGATGTTAACATATATGCCCAAAAAGTATTTAAAACCAAATTAAGTCCCGTAGAGGCATTTTGGTCATTTTACCCTTTATAAAAGAGGTTTTAAAGCAAAGTGAGGTTCTAGTCTTTGGTAATCAGTAAAAATATTTATTTTATCACATTAGATCAGTAAGATATCATACATATGTGAGGTTTACAAATCATGGCCAAACTATGCCTCGAAAGGGTATTTTGGTCATTTCACATATGCTTTTAAGGACATTTTCGGAAGTTTGAGTTCATGACTTATACCTACTGTAATGATATTAAGATTTGTTTAAAAATTCAGTGGGTAACAAGTCTTAGGTGTTAATTATGGTTTAAAACCATACTATGCACCTACATAGTGTAAAAATCGCTAATTGACGATAATTAAGGTGTTTAACGGAAATATGAGATTTTGATCAGTTTTGAATGCTCAAAATAATTTATTTAATGTATGAAATCAGTAGGAAAAGGTTTGGCATTCAAATAATTTATTAATCTCATTTTATGCATGAAAAGGGTATTATCGTCCTTTACCGAATTACACAAGAACCCCACGATACGATCAGATTATAATCTGATCAAAAATTCCAAAAATCCCTAAAAATAATATCTTGATAGTAGGTAATGAGTTTTGGGTCGAAATCCAAGTTTAAACATGCCTTATGCAAGATATCGCAATTTAATTAATAAAAAGCTTCTATTTACGATATCGAGCATAACTCCTGTTTGAGACCAAGAACTGATCTGAAATTTTCGGGACATACTTATATGTCAGTAACAAAGGTTTTTTTCCTCTCACATTTCTAAAAATCTCGTTTATATGTCAAAAGGGCAAAATGGGCGTTTATTAGCATATTAACGGAGATTAGCATGTAATTCAAAATAATAAGGACCAGGTAATATAACCTTAGGGGGTTATACTACAGCATAATACGGTCCTAATGGAAGCTTAAAACATAAAGGATTTAAGCTCGATTGGGTCAGAGCTGAAAGTCAAAGCAAAAGTCAAGCTTTTGCGACTTTCGGTTGTGAACCGACCCTAAACTCAGAATTGTTGGGTTGAACATGCTTAGACATGTTCTAATAATAATTACCAAGTTATTAGAGTGTTAAAATATAATTTATAACCTCTGCATCATTGGTTTTAATTATTATTCATAATTCTGCCAAGTTTGACTTTTTAACTAAATGGTTTGACCCGACAATTAACTAAGCAAACGAAAGAATTAGGATGTGGCCTTTTAAGGGTTAATCACCTACCTAACTATGGTCACATAACCACATTCATTTCGAACAGTGGCTGGACCATTTGAGTTTAAACCGAAAGTCAAAGTTAATTTACGATAACTTGACATTTCGGTTTTTAAATTATAAAACTGAACTAAAGAGAGGGCTAAGGCACTTACAAAAGGTCATAGCTATCTTTTCTACTAAAAAGAATTCCCTATTCAGATCAGGAGGCTCTAGAACTTGAGAGAGGAAAAGATTGAATGAAATGTGCCATTGAAAAGAATGGGTTCAAGGCCTATATATAGTTTTTGGGTAAAGATTGGATCATGCCATGTGTTTGAGAGGTGTTATAGGATGATAACATGTGTTACCAGGTTTCTAAAAACCATTAGCAAGTTGCTAGATTCATTTAGGTGGTATGTGTGGGCTACAAGCAAAGAAATAAAAAGAAAAAAAAATAAAATCTGCAGATTAGGGCCTTGCGGCCCGCGTAGATGGGCGGCCCAGGCCTTCGCGGCCCGCCTGGACGTCTGGCCCAGAAACGACTTTGGCAAAAAGTCGAGTTTGGTCCCTGTTCTTTGGATTTCTTCGAAACAACTTTATATATGTTGCTGTTTGTTTATGTGGCCCACGAAAAGGCAACCCATTGGGCTCATGGCTTGAGACTAGACCCAAACCAGCCATAACATGTTTCAGGTTTTACAATATCAGTCCCTGAACCTTTTTAGCGATTTATGAACTTTCAATATTTTCATTTTTGGCACATTATTTTGTGAAATCACTTATATTTCAATATAGTGTGCGAGAGCCCTTAGTGTCCAGTCTTAGGTACACCCGTCAGTATGACTAAGCATTGCGAAGCTCCCGATTCATTCAAAAGACCTTTCAAACGCGTAGTTTCACCCGTTGACGCGTTTAGTCCTTTTAACGCGTAAAGTGACGCGTAATATCATCTATCGATATCAAAGTCTTCCTAGGCCCATACTAGGCATTCCTGAGCGTATGCTCAAATATTATGATGCTCCAGTTTGCTTAATTGGTCACTTAAAGGTGTAATTTTAGATGTTGACGCTTTTGGTCCCTTTAACGCGAAAACTTGCGTGTATCATCATCTAATAGCATCAAAGTCCTATGTAGCTCATGTTAAGCATTCTCGAGAGTATGATTGTACATCATAATAATTCGGGCTCGTTAAAAGGTCATTCAGAGGTGTAATTATACATGTTGACGCTTTTAACCCCTCTAACTACAAACTTGCGCACAACTTCACTTATTGGCATAAAAGCCTTGAATGGTCAATATTAGGCATTCCCGGGAATATCATCAAACATTATGAAGCTCCCGGTTTGCTAAAAGGTCACTCAGAGGTAAGAATTAACATGTTTACACTTTTAACCCTTCGTTGCGCAAACTTTCAAAAAATTACGCAAACGGCTCCTCTCGTCCAACAAGTGGCTCATTTGAGAATACGGACATCGTATAAGGTCACTCAGAGGCCTAGATTAGGCATGTTGACACTTTCAGTCCTTCTATATTCAAGGTTTTCGATTTTTGACAAAAATAGTCCCTCATAGTCAACGTTTGACTTTATTAGGGTTCATTACACGTGTCAACACATCATTGGACACGATTTTACGAGGTGTTACAGTTATACGGGACAAGCAGATTCAGGAGCCGACTGTGGGGGTTCAAGATGTTCATAGTGGTGTCCAGGAGGTCTTTTTGAATCACATTCAGGAGGGTGGTCGCTGTGGTGAATTGAGAAAGAAGAAAGGAATGTTCAATCGAAAGAAAGGTGCTAGAAGTAAGTCGAAGTCGCCATTGGGACAAGAGCGACCTAAAAAAAGACAAAGGGAGAGCGATGATCCGTACGACATTGATAGGTTTATATTCCAGTCTAACGAGGGTACAGTTGGCAACACAATCAACAACGGAGGTGATGGAAATTCAGAGGAGTTTTTAACTCCGGATTTGAATAGAGAGGTGGTATTAGAGGAAGAAAGGCCCCTCTCGAATTCTGAAGTTATAGCCGATGGCCAAGGAATTGGTGAAAGCTTGACGAAGAGATTGGAAGATGGTTTCCAGGATGAAATTGATGGTACGGTTCGGATGGCAAGCGTTGTGGGCGTCACGAACATGGAAGTCTTCGAGGGTCATCTTGAAAAGGTAATAGCTAATGAAGGATTTCAAACTGTTGATCAATGAATACACTCTCTATTAACATTCGTGGGCTAGGCTGTGTTGATAAAAGTACATGGATTCGAGGTTTACGTATCGCTAACGAAGTAGGCTTTCTTATGATGCAAGAGACGCAGTTTATGATGGTGGACGGTTTAGATTTGAGGTCATTTTGGGGTAATGGTGCTTTTACTTTTGATTGGGTCGGTTCTAAGGGTTGTTCTGGAGGTTTGATTTCGATGTGGAACCCGAGTCGGTTTGTTATGGCCTCGGTAATAAAACACAGGTACTTTCTTTGTATTCGTGGGCACTTGAAAGAAACTGGGAAAGATATAACTTTCCTAAATGTATATGCTCCTAAAAAACTAGCCGATAAACGTTTACTTTGGAGTGAGTTGAGCCGTATCATCATTCTAGACCAAGGATATTGGGTTGTTGGTGGCGATTTCAATTGTGTGTGAGATCGAGTCGAACGAAAGAATTCTAAGTTCATTCCTTTTGTTGCTATCGAGTTCAATGAATTCATCGATAATATTATTGGCCAACACGAGTTCAATCTAAGAGGTAGAAAATTTACATTTGTTTCGGGGAACAAGTCTAGTCGTATTGATCGTATCTTGGTATCTTGGAGTTGCATTAATGATGGCCGAACGCCGAATATCGAGCGTTGGCAAGAGAGTATTCGGATCATAGTCCTATTATGTTGAAGGTGGAAGCTCGAAATTTCGGCGCAAAACCGTTTCGATTTTTTAATTCTTGGTTGTCGAAAAAAGATTTGGACTAGGTAGTAGCTAAAGCTTTGGAGGATTTTAATGAAGGTGGATTTCCGGATATAATTCTTCTGAATAAGTTTAAGAAAATCCGTCATGATCTTGTTAAGTGGAGGAAAACGCTAGCAATCGAAGAGATTGACGAAGTGGCAAACTTGAAACATGATTTGTTAGAGTTGGATGCTTTAGTTGAAGAGCGGGATTTGACGGAAGCCGAGGAGTGGGTTCATACAGAGGCGACTAAAAAGTTAAAAGAATTGGAGGAATGTAAAGCTAGGGACCTTCGACAAAAAGCGCGAGTTCGATGGGCTAAGGATGGCGATGAGAATACGAGCTTTTTTCATGGTATGGTGAATAAAAGAAAGGTGTCTAATAATATTCTGGGGTTAACGGTTAATGGGACGTGGGTTTTTAAGCCTTCGGAGGTTAAAAAAGAAGTCCTTCAATTTTTCAAAAGTCGTTTCATGGAGGATATAGAACAGCGGCTGCACTTAGAGTGTTATGGGATAAAACAATTAAATGATGAAGATGTCGATTTGCTTGTGCAACCTTTTTCAGAAAAAGAGATAAAAGATGCGGTGTTCGAATGTGGCGGAGATAAAGCTCCGGGTCCGGATGGGTTTAATTTTCGGTTTGTAAAACGATTTTGGAGTTTGTTCGCTTCTGATTTTGTGAGGTTGATGAATTATTTCACTGAAACCGGAAAGATTAATCGTGGTGTTGGTCCGTCTTTCATTACTTTAATCCCTAAAGTTAATGATCTGGTGCGTCTTGGTGAATATCGTCCTATTACTCTCATTGGAATTATTAGTAAGGTAATTTCTAAAGTTCTTGCCAATAGAATTAAAATGGTGATGGGTAAAGTTATTCATGAAACGTAATCCGCGCTTTTGTCGGGAAGATATATTTTGGACGGGCCGTTGATTATTAGTGAAATTCTCTCTTGGGCGAAATGAATGGGTAAAGAGCTATTTTTATTTAAAATAGATTTCGAAAAGGCATATGACAATGTGAACTGGGATTTTTTGATCTCGGTTATGCGACAGAATAGGTTTCCCGAGGTGTGTGTAAGTGGATTAAAGGGGTTTTATCTTCGGCCCGGTCTTTGGTTCTGGTTAATGGAGCTCCTACTTTCGAGTTTGCTTGCGAGAAGGGTCTTAGGCAAGGAGATCCTATTTCGCCATTTCTTTTTGTTATTGTCATGGAGGTGTTGTCTTGTATGATTCGGAAGGCATGTGATAGTGGGGCTTTTGACGGGGTTCGGCTTCCTAATGATGGTCCTTTGGTTTCTCATTTGCTCTATGTGGACGATGCAATGGTCATGGGTGAGTGGTCTCAGTTTAACTTTAAGGCGTTGAAGAGGATTTTACGTATTTTTCATTTATGTTCCGGGCTCCGTATGAACATTCAAAAGTCTAGTTTATTCGGTGTGGGGAAAATGATGGAGGAGGTTGAGGTAAAGGCGAGATTCATGAGCTGATTGGGCTTCAAAAAAGGTTTTAGAATATAAGGCTTAATGATAATGAAGATAGTTGGCTTCGGAATGGGGAGGTAGACAAAGAATTTTCGGTTTGTGAGGTTCGGAAATGGATTAAAGGCGATGTAGCAAGGGATACTCTTGGTTGTTACAAATGGTGTAAATGGGTTCCAAATAAATGTAATGTTTTTATGTGGCGCGCTCAAATGGATAGGATCCCGACAAAGATGACTCTTAGGAGAAGAAACATTATGGTGGGAGATAACTTATGTGCTTTATGTGGCGATTCGAATGAAAACTCGGATCATATGTTTTCAGCTTGTAGCGTGTCGAGTGGAGTATGGCTCGGTATTTCTTCTTGGTGTAATATTTCGCCTTTCTTTTTGGTTTTAGTAAAAGATGTGGGGCGGATGGTGGAGTCGATGGGCGAATCGGATTTAAGAAAGAGATAATTTACGGTATTCTTATTGTTACATGTTGGCGTATTTGGAAGGCTAGGAATGAGAAGGTTTTCTCTAGTGTCAACCCGAACGTGGTCCAAATGATTTCCTATATAAAATCTTTGGGGTATCTTCGGTATAGGAATAGAAATAAGAAGGGCACGGTGGATTGGATAGATTGGTGTAAGTTTTCTTGTAATATGATGTAATTTTGTTCTAGACGGTTATTTCCTCCTTGGAGATTTTGTGTTTTAATGAAGTTCGTCTTTAGAAAAAAAGTTAAACCACACTTTTGAGGGTTTAGTACTTTAATTAGTGAGAACCCCCTAACTGGCCGTGACATTGCAAACACTTTCACTTTTTAGTTAAACAACTAACTACACATAGTGTAGGTATTTCAAATAATGGGCCTGCGAAAGTATTATATTATTGAGTGCCCATCTTGATTAAAACTTCGTAAAAAATCAAGATAAATAAGTTTGATGACATAACCTGAAATATTACTCTATAATTTTTAATGACAAAACTTGTTCAAAAGAAGAAACATTACATTGAATCCAGAAATGACTACCATTTTCATGGCACCCAATTGCCTCTACTTCGCCATCTACGTTTGGTTCTTCCTCTTTCTCCAACAAACCTCAGCTAAGGTATGTGTTCTTGTCTCATTTAAGGTTTTACAGAATTTAAAACTTTTGTTTTAACTATTGTAACCACCATTTTAATCATGTGTTTAATGTTTCTAGCCAACTGACTGGATAAATCATGGTGGAGATCTACAAAACCATAGATACGCATATGGCGAAACAAATATCAGTCCTAAAACTGTGGCTAACCTTAAGCTGAAATGGAAGTTTGTAGCCGGAAAAGATATAACCGCGACTCCAGCAATATACGATAACACCATATATTTCCCAAGTTGGAATGGAAACATATACGCGCTTAATGCGTCCAACGGGTCAGTCATCTGGCAACACAGTCTTGGACAACTAACCGGGCTTAACTCAACAGGACTTGTAGGAGGAGTTAACTGGACTGTTTCAAGATCAACACCTACCATTGCTGATGATCTTTTAATCGTTGGGATTTACGGGCCCGCTTATGTTCTAGGGCTTAACCGGAGCAATGGTGAGCTCGTCTGGTCTACCCAACTCGATCCGCATTACGCAGGTCTTATCACCATGTCGGGAACTTATCATAAAAGGTATTTTGTTTTCCTCACTTTTCCTCACTACTAGAAAGAAGCTAAATGTCCTAGGAAAATTTCCAACAAAAAAATGGGTCGCAAATTCGTACACTTTACATTTCTGTTGAAATACAAACACCGTTGAAAACCCTAATTTAGCGACATAATAATGACAAAATACAGAAAAAAGAAAGCAAACTTTTGAATCTTTCTAGATTAATTTTCTTAGGATATGCAGAGTTTGCGACGATGCCAAAAAAAGTAAACTGTCGACTATTAAATACTGCAATTTGGAAATAATTGTAAAACTAGTTGCTTTTGAAAGCTACGTAATGTCAAATACATAATAAAATGAATATTATAAAGGATGGTTCAGTAATTTGGTTTCGTTAATTGCCGGCTTTGAATGTGGATGTATTCAAAATAATTGAATTTAATAAATCCTATTATAGCTTAGATCAATTAATTAATAAATACTATTGTATATTAACAGTTATTTTTAATTTATAAAGTATAATAACCGGCAACTAAATATTATATACAAATATTATAACAAATTTTTTCTGACATATAACAAGTATTTATAAAAAATAAATATACAAGGATGGTTTTAACGTAGGTTTTAATTTGGTTGTTTATACATATATATAACCCTTTGCCATTCAAATCTGAGCATAGGGTATAATTCAAAATTATTGTTGTAAATCGGTAACATTTGCCGTTAAAAAACATACATATATATAACCATAACTGAATCATAATTTTCTAAAGGGGAATTGGCCTGTAATAATTCCACCTAGACCTTATTGGCCATTAATAATCACACTTCAGAATATCCCCCCTACCAGTCCCACCTTTCACCTATTTTTCCTACAATGGTCCCCCGTTAAAAAAACTTAAAGGAGTTAAGTTTTTTTTTCCAAATTACAAACAGATTTTTTAGGGCTTTTGATCAGAACGACGATACGAGTGCATTGATGTAAAACTTACTTCGAAATGGTGCTCCAAGTGACTTGATTTTTGTTAATTGGAAATTTAAACACCCGAATTAAAGCGTCGTTTTCATCTTTTGGAGCACCGTTTCGTGACAAGTTTTACATCAATGGACTCGTATCGTCGTTCTAATAAAAAACCCTAAAAATCTGTTTCTAATTTGGAAAAAAGCTTAACTCCGTTAAGATTTTTTTTAACGGGGGACCATTGTAGGAACAATAGGTGAAAGGTGGGACTGGTGGGGGGAATATTCTGAGGTGGGATTATTAATGACCAATAAGGTCTAGGTGAGATTATTATAGGTCAATTTCCCTTTTCTAAAAATGATAACCGAATAGTCAGTTTTTCTACCGTTCTAGTTTTTTTCTCTAGTTCAATTATGATTGGATTTATCAATTTTTTTCCACTAGAACGGCTGTTAGATTAAGTCTAATACAAGATGATGATTGTGCAGTGCATTCTATGTGGGAACTTCTTCATCAGAAGAAAGCGCAAGCATTCAAGCATGTTGCACATTTATAGGGAGTTTTATCAAGTTAAATGCTACAGATGGTAAAATCTTGTGGCAAACCTACATGTTACCCGCTAACAACGGTAGTAGCGACGAATACGCCGGTGCTGCCATATGGGGCAGCAGTCCATCCATCGACATTCAGCGGAATGCAGTCTATATCGGCACTGGAAACATGTATTCTGCCCCGTTAAATGTCACACAATGCCAAGAAGCACAAAACAATCAAACAACACCAACCGACGAAGATAAGTGCATAGTTCCCGATAACCATTCCAATTCTATTCTAGCACTCGATTTGGATTCGGGACACATCAACTGGTATAAACAGTTAGGCGGTTATGACATATGGTTTGCTGCTTGTAATAATCTTTCTACGCCTGGGTGTCCGCCTGGCCCTAATCCAGATGCAGATTTTGGGGAAGCCCCGATGATGTTAACGATTAACAATCGTGGAGAAACGCGTGACATTGTGGTTACGGTACAAAAGAGCGGTTTTGCCTGGGCTATGGATCGAGACAACGGTAGCATTGTTTGGTCTACGGTAACATTTTTGTCCACAAAGTTTCAATTAGTTACCGAAAAAACAGCTAGCATATCCGTCACTAACTTGCGACGGACTATGTAGCCGTTGCAAATTAGTGGCTGGTTTAAAGTCAGTCACAAATTTTGCGACCAACAGAAATCCATTGTCAATATTGCAACCGAATTAAATCCGTCACTAAAAAGTTTTTGTTGTAAAATAAACTCCAGATAACAAGGATTTATGAAATCAAAGCAAGAATCACTCAAACGATCATCAGTGCTTATTATCAGATTATATCCATGATTACAAAGAAGGAAAAAATGAAAGAATAAAGAAGGGAAATTGACCTGTAATAATCCCACGTAGACCTTATTGGCCATTAATAATCCCACCTTAGAATATTCCCCCCACCAGTCTCACCTTTCACCTATTTTTCCTACAACGGTCCCCCGTTAAAAAAACTTAACGGAGTTAAGTTTTTTTTTCAAATTACAAACAGATTTTTTAGGGCTTTTGATCAGAACGATGATACGAGTCCATTGATGTAAAACTTACTTCGAAATGGTGCTCCAAGTGACTTAATTTTGGTTAATTGGAAATTTAAACACCCGAATTGAAGCGTCGTTTTCATCGTTTGGAGCACCGTTTCGAGGCAAGTTTTACATCAATGGACTCGTATCGTCGTTCTAATCAAAAACCCTAAAAAATCTATTTGTAATTCGGAAAAAAAGCTTAACTCCGTTAAGTTTTTTTAACAGGGGACCATTGTAGGAAAAATAGATGAAAGGCGGGACTGGTGGGGGGGGGGGGGGAGGATATTCTGAGGTGGGATTATTAATGGTCAATAAGGTCTAGGTGGGATTATTACAGGCTAATTCCCCAATAAAGAATTGTGATAAACTAACTTCAAAAGAAATACGCTCGCCCTTTATGTTTATACTATTTAAATAATCCTAACTATAATATATTGACCGATAACAGTCCCAACTAAAGAAATTGTCGAGCACAGTGTCAGCTTTCAACCTATTTTCCTCTATCGAACTTTTTTTCATTGATGGGGCTGCTTATGTAGTTCAAAATTTTTGTTATTTGTTGATGTAGCTGCTTATGTCGCACAAAACATTAATACCACCACCAACATTAACCACCACCAACCACCATCAGCCACAACCCACCGCCGCCATCTCCATCATCACTACCCACCACTACCACCACCACCACCACCACCACCACCACCACCACCAGACCTTGGTTAAAAAAAACTCAATGGAAGAAAATAGGTTGAAAGTTTGGACTATACTTAACAATTTCTTTAGTTGGTACTTTTGCGGCTGACCAATATGTCATAGTTGAGATAATTTAATGACAATGGTTTGTGACATAGTTTTCTCATGTATATATATAAAAAAGTATTTAATTTTCATAGAAATTGGATTTTTATAAAGTTTACATTGAAAAGTTAGAAGAAAACTATAAAAAAGTGAGTATTTAGATTTTTTTCTTAAATATTTTAAATATTCAAGTTATTAGAGAAAAATGAAAACAAATATTAGTTGAATATTGAAAAAATGGAAAACGAATAAAATTTAAAGTCAGTCCCCTCAACAAGCGAACTTGTGTTAAAGTCCGCTCCCTCTCAGTCCTCTCAACAAGCGAACTTGTGTTAAAGTCCGCTCCCTCTACAAGCAGACTCTCTAAAGTCTGCTCTCTTAACTAGCGAACTCTCTAACCAACATTAATTCAAAAATCACTCTTGAATGTTTTTGCGAACCTATCTTTATATTCCCATGTGGCACATATGCGGGTATACATCATGACTCGGTAAAATGGATGTTGTAGCAAGCTGGACCTGGAGGTATAGACGGAGGAGGTACATGGGGTTCAGCGACGGATGGAACCACGGTTTACACAAACATAGGCAATAGTTTGGGAAATAATTTTACATTGAAGCCGTCAAACATCACGGCGAACAGCGGTGGGTGGGTATCGATAGATGCCACAACCGGGAATGTCTTATGGTCAACGGCAAATCCTAGTAACGCGTCAGCAATTGGTCCCGTGAGTGTAGCCAATGGTGTTGTGTTTGCGGGATCAACCAATGGCACAGGACCCATTTATGCTATAAGTGCAGCAACTGGACAAATTTTATGGTCGTATAACACTGGAGGCACCGTGTACGGTGGCATGTCTATCAGCGACGGTTGCGTGTACGTAGGCAGCGGTTACAAAACTAATGTTGGATTACTCAAACCGTCTTTCACTCCCGGAGATTCATTATTCGCCTTTTGCATGTAATGAAAATGATGAACAACATAATCCAAAGTATGTATGTGTATAATAAAGATCAAAAAAATAAAAGAATAGCAAGCAGCGGTGTGCGTTGTGGCGCTTTGCTATTGTTTAGTTGTTTGATTTTTGGTGAGTGTTGTTGATTGCATGTGGTGATATGTTGATTGCACTGTTGCACCGACCTTTGTCTTTAATAGTTATATAATATGTTTCTAATAGTATCTTAGAATCTTGTCGGCGTTAAAAAAAAGATATATGATTGTATAAATCTAATTCAAACTGCTGCAGATGAGCTGTTTTAACAGTTTGCAAAGGAAAAGTTAAAAACTGCTTTTAAGAGCATAGTTAATAAGAAGCAGCTTATTAACATTACATACTTTAAAAAAACTAAGGTAAACTACATACAAAAGTGCAATGAAAAGTTTGTTGCAACATGAGAGCTGTTGTAGATATTAGTGTTGTTACTTCGCTTGAGAAGAATGTAAGCTCGTTTCGTTGGCTTGCTCGTTAGGCTTTTTTAGCTGGCTCGTTTAAATTAAAACCCAAATTAATTATACATATATCATGTACTTTATTAATTCTGCATTATTATGTGTATGTTAAAAGTATTATATATTTAAATTAAAATTTAGAACAACTAAGTAAGTTGGTTCGAAGAGTGAGGCACGAGCTGACTCGTGTTTTATATCAAACGATCTTAAGCTCAACATTTCGGCTTATTAAGATAAATGAGCCAAACGAGTTGTTTTGACTCCATTAACAGTTTGATTCGGTTTCAACGGTTTTTAAACATCCCTTGTTAATACGTATTCAGTTTCATCTCATCGATTTTCAAATTACAAGCCGTTTTGCTCGTAGCATTCATCTTCCGATTCATAATTAATAAAGACCAATAAAACCAATCATGATCATAAGAAACCGAATCAAAGTGACGATGAATCCGAATCATTCACTTCTTTTTTTTTTGCTTGAAATTCTGTTCGTTCTCTCTCAACGGTCGGATCCTCTGAAACAGAAACCAACAATGACAATCAATCAATCAAAAACTTTTCAGTGTTCAATCAGTTTCAATTATTTAACTTACATTGCATAAAGATTTGAATTTAAACAGAAGATCAGCTTCCGTCTGGAGCGATTTCTGTGTCTCAAATTTTTGATTGATCTCTTTGGCCTTCATCTCCAGCATTAATCCCCTATTTTCTAACATCTTTTCTGTTTTCTCTTTGTCTAACCTTAACCTCTCCTCCTTTCCCCATGACAACATTGTCGAATAAGCGAGATAGATGTATCGCGTATCGCGTGTATTGGTGAGGGGTTTCTTGCCGGAGATGGTTGAATAATAATTCCGATCAATGGTGTTTTTTTTTTCAAAGGGTATACAAAAATGTGTGGTGTTCTTCCTAGATACATCAAAACCATACATTTTTTTTTTAAGTTTGTAAAAATTTTTAGAGTTTTGTGCATTAATAGGCAATAGTGATTAGTTTTTTCTCTAATTAACATGTAAATAAAGTTAATAGATAATCATTAGAATTTATTTTTTTACGTTGGTACTCGGTTTATGCAACGCATCAGGTAATGAACAACTCCACATCAGCCTAGCCTGCCCCACGAACCACCCCGTCATCTCTTCAAAAATTACACACTGCGACACCCTTCTCTATCCTGCCCTCTCACATAACTCGGCTTTTTCATCCATAAATGGTTTGTAGCCAAGGATCGTGCGCGTTTTCTATTCAGCTCTTTCTTCCACTTCTATGGTCTGTGGAGCGCAAAAACTCTAATTGCAGATACTCGAAATATCAGGCTAGTGACAAGCGGCGTGCCCACTTATTGAGGAAGGGGGCAACCGCCTTGAAAATAGTTAATGTTATTTATAAGCAAAAATCTTGATCGCCCCTCTTAAAAATTTGGTTAAGTCCCCCGATTGCCCTCATGAAAAGAAAAATCCTAGGTTCACTAAAGCTGGTGACGGAATAAGAACTTCTTGGTCAGGGTCATCGTAAGCTTTTCTTCTCTACGACTACAACTAGATGGTTCGAACTATGTTTTTGTTAGAAAAAACTCAGATTTTATATATAAAAATCCAACAAGTTCTAACCCCCTCAAAATGTTTTTTTCAATCAAACCGAGGTTCATAGTTGCAAGAATTTCAAAAGTAACCAACTATCGCTAGTTTATAAACGAAAGTTGCAACATATAATGTTGGTGCACTTGTGTCTGTACTTTGTCTGTATTATGTCATGATACCAAACGATGTCTTGTGTTAGTCTGAGTTACGTCTTAGGTTTGTTATTATGTGCGTTCGATGTAAGTTTGACCAAGTCAACCATCCTCCTGGTTTGACTTGACCAAACAGTTAGCACATTGGTTGAAAGATGTTTGGGTCGAAGGATGTGTCATCGAAGGATAGTTTAGATCCTTCGATGAGCTCGAAAGATAAACCTCCGATAGATATGGATGGACCTCGAAGGATATCATCCTTCGAGGTATATGTGGATCCTTCGAGCTGTTTCAGATCGATAGATGATCTTTCGATCAGTCTATCTGATCCTTCGACCAGACGATCTGTGTTTGGGTATATATACCCATGTATTGTGTTCACTTCTTTTTAGAGACAGGAGGTGAGGCAAGGTGTGAGTGTGAGTGAACATTCTGTTGAGAGCACATACACACAAGTGTTTTAGAGAGTTTGCAAAATACATTTGTAAACATAGCTTTGTAACCGAACCTTTCTTCGTATTAATACAAGTGGTGTTAATCGGTGAAGTTTGTGTGTTGTGTTTGTGCTTGTTCTATCTCGGTTTGCATGCTAGCTTGGATTCCGCACTCGCTAGTGTGTTAGATATAACAAGGAATAGGTTTAACCTCAACCTCCGAAGGACCTACTATCTTCATAAATTAAAAGCCAAAGAAGATGATCCCCGTGAACACAATCACCAAAAGCGATCTGTTTCTGTAAAACAAGATCCCCGACTTGTAAGAGAAAGGGAAAAGAAACAGAAACGCCAACAAGTTAAGGTGATTGAAAAGGCACTTAAAACTGATGAGGTTCGAAAACAATCTGTTTCAGTTAAACCAGAAAACTCAAAATTTTCAAAAACTTCAAACAATCACGAAGTTAATTTTTTAAACAATCAAACTGGTATAACAAAACAGACCTGGAAACCAAAAACGGTTGTTGAATCAGGGGGACCATCACAATTTATGAATCATCAAAGAATAGAAGTGTTGGTGCACTTATGTCTGTACTTTGTCTGTATTTAGTCTTGATACAAAACGATGTCTTTGATGTAAGTTTGACCAAGTAAACCATCCTCCGGTTTGACTTGGACAAACAGTTAGACAATGGTTGAAAGCTGTTTGGGTCGAAAGATGTGTCATCGAAGGATAGTTTAGATCCTTCGATGAGCTCGAAAGATGACCTACGAAGGATAGACCACGAAGGATACCATCCTTCGTGGTATTTGTGATCTTTCGATGGGTTTATGGTCGATAGATGATCCTTCGATCATCTTATCTGATCCTTCGACCAGACATGCTGGTTTGGGTATAAATACCCGTGTGTTGTGTTCATTTCGATAGAACAGACGAGTGAGAGAGGTTAAGGAGTGAGACATTTTAGACAAAGTGAGAGCATTCTGTTCAGAGAACACACACACACGAAAGATAGAGAGAGTTTATAGAATACATCTGTAAACCTTGTGCTTGGAACCGAACCTTTCATACGCATTAATACAAGTGGTGTTAATCGTTGAATATTGTGTGTTGTGTTTATCATTGTGCTTGTTCTATCCCGGTTTGCATGCTAGCTTGGATTCCGCACTCGCAAGTGTGTTAGACATAGCAAGGAATAGGTTAAACCTCAACCTCCGAGGGACCTACAAGTGGTATCAGAGCCGTGGCTCTTTTCCTTGTTAAAAACCGGGTTTTTACAAGTCTTTGGAGTGTTTGGACAAAAACTCTCTCGGTTTTGAACCCGTTTTCACTGTTTTTATCGGTTTTCTTGTCGTTAAAACGTGTTCTAAACTTCTGCATGTGTTAAAGGACGGGTTGGGTAAGATAAAAACTCGTTTTTGAGGTGTTTGGTGATTTCCGGCCAAAATTCCGGCTTCTCCGGTGACCGGTTTCCTGGATAAGTTTATTATATTTTATGTTTCAAATCATGGTTTTGGCAGAAAGCATGGTCTGACCATATCTTCCGCAGAAAGTTTCTACCAACCCATCACCTTTTTCACCAACCTGTCACCCTTTGTCAACTGTGTCAGAACCGTTCGAAAGATATCCTTCGAACTCGAAAGACCATCTTTCGATCAGTGGAGGTTCGATAGATCAATCATCATTCGAACCAAGGAATCATTTCGAAAGACCATCTTTCGATCAGTGGAGGTTCGATAGATCATCATCCTTCGAACCAAGGAATCATTTCGAAGCATACATCTTTCGGTCTACAGTTCTTTTTCGAAAGACCAGGATCCTTCGATAGGGGAGTCTTTTGAAAACATTTGTTCGAAACTCAACAGTGATCTTTCGAACACTGTTGATCCTTCGAACAAGCTTTGATCTTTCGATCCTTAGTCTGTTTATGCTTAACAGTTTGTGTTTCTTGTCTTTCGATCTCAGATCCTTCGAACAGATCTTTCGGCTGGTGTAATATTATTTTTTCTTGATCAAAAATGAATTCGATGTGGGGTGTTCCGGTAAATGCCGAGATGTATTTTGGTACTCCAGCTCCGGATTCGGGTTCGCAAGCTAATGCTACATCTACCGGTCAATGGGCATTCGTATCAAATCAAGCTCCAAGTGTTCAAAGCATTTTACTAAGCGAAAGTGAAACGAGAAGTTTGAATAGGCCTCCAAAGTTGATGCATTTAAGTGAATATCCGGGATGGTTTGACAGATTTCATACATATGTCCTTGGTCAAAATACAGAACTGTGGTTGCGCTTCATCACAGATTTTGATCAAACGATAGAGGTTGCCGCTTCATCTGCTGCTACGTTTGCTGATCTTACGGAAGATCAGAAGAAGGTCTATGACTTAGAAAAGAAAGCATATGCCATTCTTACTCAGGCGTTAAGCAAAGACATTTATCATCAATTTGTCAGTTTCAAGACAACGAAGAAGTTGTGGGACGCATTGAAGATAAGGGGCATAGGAAATGAAGCAACACGTCAATTAAGAAAAGATCTGCTAAAGAAAGAGTTTGATGGTTTTGTTTGTATGCAGAATGAATCTCTAGGAGATTTGACAAGTCGATTTACTCATTTGCTGACTGAATTGGCAAATACTGGGGTTGTAACAACTTCAGCAGAGATAGTGAAGAAGTTTGCTGATGCACTGCCACCTCAATGGAGTAATTTCTTAGAAATCATGAAGTACAATGGCACTTTGGATACAACAAGCTTCAGTGATTTTGCTCAACTCCTGGAAAACAAGAATCAGGAAGAAACTCTCAAGGCAAAAAGAGTTGCAGTGCCACAAAATCCTGAAATTTATTATGGAACTTCTAGCACTTCTACAAAACCTTCTTCACACGCTCCAATTCAAACAGCATTTGTGTCTAGCACGAGCTTGTATGGCACTCCTCCTCCAACAACAGATATGTTTGGAAATCCGCTTAATCCAGCTCCTCAACCAGCACCACAACAGCAACAGCAAATCAGAGCAACTGATATGTTCGGGAATCCACTTCCTCCTCAACAGCAAGCGTGTTATGGAAGCACATCATCTGCTGGTCAACAATCAAAGCCAAATACAGTACGGCTCGACACCTCAAGCTTTTCTAAAGTCAGTGTGGAAGTAGCAAAGGAACACATGGAGCTGCTAAACACTGTGGTGAGCGCATACTGTGGATTAGTGGAAGGTCAGATTGGTAACATTAATCTGACACAAGAAGACTACCAGCAGATCGATAAAGAGGAGATGGAGATGATGGACATCAAGTGGGCCTTTGCCAGTGCTGTTAGGCGAGCAAAGGATTTCATGGAAAGAACAGGCAGAACCAGCTTGGAGAGCAAGAAAGACACCAAGTATGGGTTTGATAAGCAGGCTGTCAAGTGTTTCAATTGTGGTGAACGTGGTCATTTTAAAAGGGAATGTACAAGGCCATCTCAGCATGGAAACCAGAATCCCTTCAGAGGTCAAGGAAACAGGGCTAATCAGAACCAAGCGAGGAACAATGAGCGTACACTGGTGCCTGTCAACAACCAGAATCAACCAGGACCATCAAATGCCAACCAGGCACTTGTGGTTCAAGTAGATGAAGGTTGTGATTGGTCAATTCAGCTGAATAATGATGCTCCAGATGGAACAGCGTGTTTTGCTGAAATTGTCAAGGATCTTAAACACGCCAGTGGTGGAGAATCTTCCACCAATGGTGTTGAATCCTCTGAAGATGAAGACAGCTCCGGTTACAGTGGAAGTTCAGATGAGGAGTCCTCTGCTTCAGGCGATGATCATGTGGATGACACATCAAGTGCGTCAGTCGATGCAAATATTGATGAGCTATTGGAGGAAGCTGCAGCAGGAATTCAAAGAAGATCTATTTTGGTGGATCAAGCTGCTTATTCTTCGTCTTCTCTCCATTCAGCCTTTATGGCTAATGTCGACAGTTCATCAAGTCAGGTATGTGTCGATGAACCCACCTCTGTTAGCTGTGATAGTTGTGATAGTTTGAATGTTAGATGTGCTGATTTGGAAGCAAACATGTCTGAGTTGCAAGGCAAACACGATGCTTTACAAGCTAGTTTGTTTGACTTGCAAGACAAACATGTTTTAGTGAATGATAAGTGGTGTGAATTGCAAAGCAAACACGAGGCTTTACAAGAGAAATATGATGTGACATTCATTCACAATCAGAAATTGACCGTTGATCTTTCAAAGTGCACTGAAGCCAACATGTTTTATGAAAACCATGAAAAGGAATTGAAGTCAATGATTGAAACGTTAAAGAAAGATAAAACAGAGCTAACAAAAATGGTTTCCAGAAAACAAACTGACATTAACCTGTATATAACTCGTCTTGAGGTAATGCAAAAAGAGATGGCTTGTGTTAAAACTGAAAGTGAGGCGATCCGACTTAAGTTAGACAGTTATTTGAGCTCTAGCTATGTGTTGGATCACATCATTGATGTTCAGAAAGAAAAACGAGATGTCACATGCATAGGCTATAAGAAATGTCCACCACCCGTGAGAAACAATTTTGATGCCCTGCCTGATGAAGAGTATAGGACTCACTTTGAGCCATCTGTTCCTTTGGACGTTGAGGAATTTGCAACAGGGCTCGGATACAAGAAAGAAGTATCATCCGATTCAGATGTGTCAGCGGATACATTTGTAACTGCTGAACAGAATCAGGATCCTCCAGTTGTGATTGAGGATGCTGATTCTTCTGATGATGAATCTGATGATACTGATTCAGCAAAGTCTGACGCGGTGATAAACGAAGAGGACATACCTCTTGAGAATCATATTCTGTGTGATCCTCCTGCAAAACCCGCTAAGACTGTTGCAATCGAGTCCTCGTCTGCACAAGAGTCGGAGAGTGTGGATTTGCTGTACACTCTAGTTGGTGATGATAAAATCTATTCTGACAAAGATTTTCCTATTAAGAATGTTAATCAATCATTAATCAGTAAAGTCTTTGAAAATTCAACAACTAAGTTTTTGGGAAAGACAGGATCACGTGTTACAGTAACACAGTGCCCTCCTATCCCTAAGGCTGAAGTTAGAAAACAGTTTGGCAATCAGAAATTACCAACAGTGCAAAAACAGCAAAATCATGCCAAACCAAAAGGTAAAACACCGGCTCAAGGTCAAAAGAAGCCGAATCAGAAGAAGAAGAAGAATGTGAACTTTGTGAAATCTAAGGGAACGGACAAAATTGCAACATTTGAGAATCAATCTAACTTAGATTTTGTCAAGAAAGCAACTGTGATGAAAAGGAATGAACCAAGTAGTTCAAAACCTAGTACCTCGGGATCACAAAGTTCATCATCGGTAAGACGATCACATGATACTTCGGGGTTTGTTGAACGAAGATCATGTTTTGAATGTGGTACAATTGGGCATATCATTCGAAATTGCCCGTATCTTCATAAGTTGAAAGCAATTGAAGATGATCCCCGTGGACGCAATCACCAAAGGCGATCTGTTTCTGTAAAACAAGATCCCCGACTCATAAGAGAAAGGGAAAAGAAACAGAAGCGCCAACAAATCAAAGTGGTTGAAAAAGCACTTAAAAATGATGTGGTTCAAAAACAATCTGTTTCTGTCAAACCAGAAAATTCAAAAACTTCTAACAACCATGAAGTTAAAATTTTAAACAATCAAACTGGTAAACCTCAACAGACGTGGAAACCTAAATTAACCACAAATTCAGGGGGACCATCACAATTTTCAAATCATCAAAGAATAGAGGTTATTGTTGTTGATGAAAATGGAAGACCCAAGACCACAATGGCTTGGGTCCCCATCTCCAACTAATTATGTGAGTTCATGTGCAGGGTGTTCCAGGAGGAACTATCAGTAGTCATTGGATTGTTGATAGTGGGGCATCCAGGCACATGACAGGCAACATGAAGCTTCTCTACGACGTCAAATCTATTAGAGGAGGTTATGTTGCTTTTGCTGGAGATAAAGGCGGATATATTACGGGTGAAGGAATGATTTCCAACGGGGTTGTTAGCTTTGATAAGATAAACTTTGTACAACAACTTGATCACAATCTTCTTAGTGTTTCTCAAATTTGTGATAAGCAGTTCTCAGTACACTTTGATGCTAATGGATGTTATGTGCTGAAACCCGGCTTCAAAATTCCAAAAGAATGGATTCTCTTGTCGGCTCCAAGGATAAATGATTTGTATGTCCTTGATATGAGCCAAGCTATCACAACGTCTGCACAAGCAACATGTTTCGTTTCCAAAGCCACAGAAAAAGACACAATCTCTTGGCACAGACGAATGGGTCACATTCACTTACGCAAAATGAATCATTTGGTGGCAAATGAATTGGTGAATGGTGTTCCTCTTAAAAATTTCCATCTTCAAGACGTCTGTGTCTCGTGCCAGAAAGGAAAACAAACGAAGAAGCGACACCCTACAAAGAAAGTCAACACGGTGGCTGTTCCTCTTGAACGCTTGCACATGGATTTGTTCGGTCCTGTCAAGCACAAAAGCATTAGGAATGATCAATATTGCCTCGTGATAACTGATGATTATTCAAGATTTTCTTGGGTGGCGTTCATGGCACACAAGAGTGAAACCTTCGGTATTATCAAAAACTTGATCATTCAGATTGAGAATCTTTACAACTTGAAGGTTAGGCGGATACGTAGCGACAATGGTACTGAATTCAAAAATCATGCCATGGCGGAGTTTTGCACTTCAAAAGGTATTCTTCACGAATTTAGTGCAGCTTATACTCCTCAACAGAATGGCATCGCTGAACGTAAGAACCGCACATTGATCGAGACTGCTAGGACAATGTTAGTAGAGTCACAATTGCCGATTCCATTTTGGACTGAAGCTGTGTCCTCTGCATGTTATACGTTGAACCGAGTCCTTACAGTCAAAAGACACAACAAGACCTGCTTTGAGCTTATTAACAAACGGAAACCAGATTTGTCATATCTTGAACCGTTTGGAGCTCCATGCACAATTATCGATCCTAATGGAAAGTTCGGGGCAAGAGCAATTGAGGGATACTTTCTTGGGTATTCCACCCCGAACTTAAGAGTCTGGAATCTAGAGACTAAAAGGGTCGAGGAATGGTCTGAAGTCAGAGTACAAAGGCACACTTTGCCAGTTAGAAATCCTGGTCAGCCTTGGATGTTTGAGTACGATGACTTTTTCAATTCGATCAATGTTGAAGCAGATGAAGAAAATGCTGCGGCAAGGATGTTTTTCGAGAGTGATAATGCAACAGATTCACCGTTGGTTCATCCCATTATTGTCAATCAAGAACCATCTTCGGTGAACAATAATGCTCTCGACAATGAGGATTTTCATGATGCTTCCGAATTGAACGAATCTTCAGAGGATGATGAATTTCTAGATGCAGATCAAGAAGCTCCAACAACAGCAGTTCATGGTACTTCAGAAGGTACACCTCCAGTGGATGTCCCTATAACAGCTGAAACTTCTGCATCATCCTCTTCGTCAATTCCGGGCCTTGAATTGATTGTTGATCTCAATCTCAACAATCTGGGTACAAATATTCCAGTTCAAGATAATCCAGAAACAAGGATTCATAATACCCATCCTCAACAAAACATCATCGGGAATGTACAAAGTGGCGTTCAAACAAGAAACATGTTGCGAAACAACAACAATGCAGGCTTGTATACAGCTATCCGAGAATCTGGTCAACAAAATGATTGGTCTTTCGCGTGTTATGTCTCACAGGAAGAGCCAAGAACTTGGAAAGAAGCTTTGAAAGATAACTCATGGGTTGAAGCAATGCAGGAAGAACTGCAACAATTCCAGAAGCTTGGTGTCTGGAAACTCGTAGAGAAACCTGCTGGTTATAAGAAGATTGGTACCCGTTGGGTGTTTAAATGCAAAAAGGATGACCGTGGTATCGTTATTCGAAACAAAGCAAGGCTAGTCGTTCAAGGTTTTCGTCAGATAGAAGGGATCGACTACAACGAAGTGTATGCACCTGTTGCACGTCTAGAAGCAATTCGGATCTTTCTGGCTTATGCCTCATTCAAAGGTTTCAAGGTATACCAGATGGACGTGAAAAGTGCATTCTTACATGGTGTGGTAGAAGAAGAGGTGTACGTCGAACAGCCTCCAGGTTTTGAAGATCCTATCCATCCCGATCGGGTTTGGTTGCTCAACAAAGCTCTCTATGGTCTTCATTCACCGCGAGCTTGGTACGCAACCTTATCTAATTATCTGCTGGAGAATGGATTTCGCAGAGGTCTTATCGACTGTACTCTTTTCATCAAAGAACAAGATGGAGATCTTCTACTGGTACAGGTATACGTTGATGATATTATATTTGGTTCTACTAATGATGTTTTGTGTAGGGATTTCGAGCGTGTAATGCAGGATAAATTCGAAATGAGTGCTATGGGGGAAATGACTTTCTTTTTGGGCCTACAAGTGCAACAAACTGAGTCTGGGATATTCATCCATCAGACTAAATATGTTGGTGACATCTTGAGCCGGTTCCAGATGTCAGATGCAACGCCCATCGGTACCCCTTTGCCACAAAATCACGGAATTACTCCAGACTTGAAGGGTGAAGCTGTTAGCCCCTCATACTACCGCGCGATGATCGGATCTCTTATGTACCTCACAGCATCAAGACCAGATATAATGTACCCAACGTGCTTACTTGCCAGATATCAAGTCAACCCGAAGGCCTCACATCTTGCAGCTGTAAAAAGGATTTTTCGTTATTTGAAGGGTTACCCTGACACCGGTCTATGGTACCCTAGGGATAATAACTTTGACTTGATCGCATTCAGTGATTCTGATTTTGGCGGATGCAAAATCGACGGCAAATCCACAACGGCTGGATGTCAGTTTTTGGGAAATCGCCTAGTCACATGGCAGTGCAAGAAGCAGACGTGCGTCGCTACATCAACATGCGAAGCTGAATACATTGCTGCCTCAAGTTGTTGCTCCCAAGTCCTATGGATCCAACAACAAATGCGTGATTACGGTTTTGAATTCCTAACTACTCCTATTTACGTTGATAATTCTGCTGCATTACAGATCACTAGAAATCCTGTGCAGCATTCAAAGACTAAGCACATCGAAATTAAGTATCACTTCATACGTGATTGCTTTGAGAAAAGGCTAATCGATGTTGCTTACGTCCACACCGATGACCAACGTGCCGACCTTTTTACCAAAGCATTTGACAAATCAAGATTTGACTTTTTATTATTGGTAAACGGCATTAAGGTCAAGCAAGAGTAAATCAACATCGGAAAATCATTTTTGTAAATATCTTTGTGTTTTAAATTTATCTTAGTTTATTGATTTTAGGGGGAGTAAATCCAAAAATTTGAAAATCCAAAAATTTGAAAATCCAAAAACATTGAAAAATTTCAAAAACACAAAAACAATAGAAAAACAAAAATGAGTTTCCTGGCGAGCAAAAGAGAAAATGATAGTACATCAGTGGTCTATCCAAACCTCTTTAAACCTGAAATACAAAATGAAAAACGATAAGCAGCTCTATATAAGATGTATCGGTAGGCTCACAATCATTTTAAAGTGTGCAGGGTGATATAAACTTAAATCGACTGAAGATCAGGTGGGAACCATTCATTGGCATATGGTCTTAGTACCGAAATTTCGTTTGAGAGATTGCCGAGGTTCTGAAATATTCGGTCTTTATGCTGCTTATCATCTGGGTATCATGGTTGTATCTTTTACCGAAAAATAACGGGGACGCAAGTCTAGATCTTCCATGATACTATACATACGTGTACATACTGCATACGACCTCAATAAGTGATAAACAATCACATGTCCCTCAAAATAAGTGATAATATATCACAAATTCTTTCTGGGTGTCAAGTTCGTCTCTCTGCTGTACGAAAGTACTGACCTGTTCACGGACTTGCTCCTGTGCCCTCATGCATCGAAAATCAAGTTCCTCATCAATAAGTGATTCTATCACATAGGGCTTGTTTTCAATCAAAATAAGTGAGAATCTCACATCATATACGGTCAAACAGATGGTAATCGGTATACTCACCGGTAAGATGAACCCTCGTGCATACCTTGATACGGGAATGTGTCGTGATGTGGATGAACACCGGTCGGTAAGTATAAATCATACCTTAACGTATCCCCTCGCCATGATTACATCTGATAAGTTGAGCTTATGTGGACAACAATACCGATAATTGTTATAGGATGCTTATCTTAATGTTAACTAACTGAACAACAAGAGCGTTTTGGCATGACCGTACACTGATATGATTCTCTTACCCTCGAAACTCGCAAAAAGAATGTTTGTATATATTTATTTACTGCTTTCAGTCTTTACTTTTGAAAAATTCAAAATACCAAAAAGATTTTATTTCTATTTTATTTTCGATCGTACGATGTTGGAGCTCAAGTCTTCGTTACCTGAAACCTGATTGAAAACCGAAAATGACTAAATCTTCATAAACGGTCGAAATTTGCAAAGTGTTGAAAGTTGAAATTGAAATTGATAAAATACTTTAAACTTTCAAACTGTCGGACGGTGTTTGTTTAAACAATGGTCACATGTGGGTCGGTTGTTTATGTTTACTATATTCCAAGCAGTTGTTCTCATTACGCGTTTAGATTTCTTGCATGTGCAGATTCTAAAGGCAAGGAGAACATGGTCGATGACAAGCTTCGGAATGAAGACACGACGTGAAGGCACTCAAATGATGAAGATAATCGAGTTGCCGCTGGCCATCATCAACACCACAAGGATCTCACTTCATAAAGAACAAGTATTTCACGAGCATAACTCAAGGGGGAGCTTATGTTAAGGGGGAGTTTGTCAACACACTTCCTACATGAAACGGGGAGTTTGTTGGTACACTTTCTGCTTTCAAGACGTGAAGACTTTGAAGATCCTCCGACATTAAAGACATGAATAGAAGTCAAAGACTTTAAGACACGAGAACTTACAAGAATGAAGATCGAGACAAAGCTACAGCCAGACAAAGCTACAGCCAAGGGGGAGTTTGTTGGTGCACTTATGTCTGTACTTTGTCTGTATTTAGTCTTGATACAAAACGATGTCTTTGATGTAAGTTTGACCAAGTAAACCATCCTCCGGTTTGACTTGGACAAACAGTTAGACAATGGTTGAAAGCTGTTTGGGTCGAAAGATGTGTCATCGAAGGATAGTTTAGATCCTTCGATGAGCTCGAAAGATGACCTACGAAGGATAGACCACGAAGGATACCATCCTTCATGGTATTTGTGATCTTTCGATGGGTTTATGGTCGATAGATGATCCTTCGATCATCTTATCTGATCCTTCGACCAGACATGCTGGTTTGGGTATAAATACCCGTGTGTTGTGTTCATTTCGATAGAACAGACGAGTGAGAGAGGTTAAGGAGTGAGACATTTTAGACAAAGTGAGAGCATTATGTTCAGAGAACACACACACACGAAAGATAGAGAGAGTTTATAGAATACATCTGTAAACCTTGTGCTTGGAACCGAACCTTTCATACGCATTAATACAAGTGGTGTTAATCGTTGAATATTGTGTGTTGTGTTTATCATTGTGCTTGTTCTATCCCGGTTTGCATGCTAGCTTGGATTCCGCACTCGCAAGTGTGTTAGACATAGCAAGGAATAGGTTAAACCTCAACCTCCGAGGGACCTACAAGAAGTTATTGTTGTTGATGAAAATGGAAGACCCAAGACCACAATGGCTTGGGTCCCCATCTCCAACTAATCAAGTGAGTTAATGTGCAGGGTGTTCCAGGTGGAACTATCAGTAGTCATTAGATTGTTGATAGTGGGGCATCCAGGCACATGACAGGCGACATGAAGCTTCTCTACGACGTCAAATCTATTAGAGGAGGTTATGTTGCTTTTGCTGGAGATAAAGGCGGATATATTACGGGTGAAGGAATGATTTCCAACGGGGTTGTTAGCTTTGATAAGATCAACTTCGTACAACAACTTGATCACAATCTTCTTAGTGTTTCTCAAATTTGTGATAAGCAGTTCTCAGTACACTTTGATGCAAATGGATGTTATGTGCTGAAACCCGGCTTGAAAATTCCGAAAGAATGGATTCTCTTGTCGGCTCCAAGGATAAATGACTTGTATGTCCTTGATATGAGCCAAGCTATCACAACGTCTGCACAAGCAACTTGTTTCGTTTCCAAAGCCACAGAAAAAGACTCAATCTCTTGGCACAGACGAATGGGTCACATTCATTTACGCAAAATGAATCATTTGGTGTCAAATGAATTAGTGAATGGTGTTCCTCTTAAAAACTTCCATCTTCAAGACATCTGTGTCTCGTGCCAGAAAGGAAAACAAACGAAGAAGCGACACCCTACAAAGAAAATCAACACGGTGGCTGTTCCTCTTGAACGTTTGCACATGGATTTGTTCGGTCCTGTCAAGCACAAAAGTATTAGGAATGATCAATATTGCCTCGTGATAACTGATGATTATTCAAGATTTTCCTGGGTGGCGTTCATGGCACACAAGAGCGAAACCTTCGGTATTATCAAAAACTTGATCATTCAGATTGAGAATCTATATAAGTTGAAGGTTAGGCGGATACGTTGCGACAATGGTACTGAATTTAAAAATCATGCCATGGCGGAGTTTTGCGCTTCTAAAGGTATTCTTCACGAGTTTAGTGCAGCTTATACTCCTCAACAGAATGGCGTCGCTGAACGTAAGAACCGCACATTGATCGAGACTGCTAGGACTATGTTGGTAGAATCGCAGTTGCCCATTCCATTCTGGACTGAAGCTGTGTCCTCTGCATGTTACACGTTGAACCGAGTTCTTACAGTCAAAAGGCACAACAAGACCTGCTTTGAGCTTATTAACAAACGGAAACCAGATTTGTCATATCTTGAACCGTTTGGAGCTCCGTGCACACTAATCGATCCTAATGGAAAGTTTGGGGAAAGAGCCATTGAGGGATACTTTCTTGGGTATTCCACTCTGAACTTAAGAGTCTGGAATCTAGAGACTAAAAGGGTCGAGGAATGGTCTGAAGTCAGAGTACAAAGGCACACTTTACCGGTTAGAAATCCTGGTCAGCCTTGGATGTTTGAGTACGATGACTTTTTCACTTCGATCAATGTTGAAGCAGTTGAAGAAAATGCTGCGGCAAGGATGTTTTTCGAGAGTGACAATGCAACAGATTCACCGTTGGTTCGTCCCATTATTGTCAATCAAGAACCATCTTCAGTGAACAATAATGCTCTCGACAATGAGGATTTTCACGATGCTACCGAATTGAACGAATCTTCAGAGGATGATGAATTTCTAGATGCAGATCAAGAAGCTCCAACAACAGCAGTTCATGGTACTTCAGAGGGTACTCCTCCAGTGGACGCCCCTAGAACAGCTGAAGCTACTGCATCATCCTCTTCGCCAATTCCGGGCATTGAATTGGTTGTAGATCTCAGTCTCAACAATCTGGGTACAAACATTCCAGTTCAAGATAATCCAGAAACAAGGATTCACAATACCCATCCTCAACAAAACATAATCGGAAATGTACAGAGTGGCGTTCAAACGAGAAACATGTTGCGAAACAACAACAATGCAGGCTTGTATGCAACTATCCGAGAATCTGGTCAACAAAATGATTGGTCTTTCGCGTGTTGTGTCTCACAGGAAGAGCCAAGAACTTGGAAAGAAGCTTTGAAAGATAACTCTTGGGTTGAGGCGATGCAGGAAGAACTGCAACAATTCCAGAAGCTTGGTGTCTGGAAACTCGTAGAGAAACCTGCTGGTTACAAGAAGATTGGTACCCGTTGGGTGTTTAAATGCAAAAAGGATGACCGTGGAGTCGTTATTCGAAACAAAGCAAGGCTAGTCGTTCAAGGTTTTCGTCAGATAGAAGGGATCGACTACAACGAAGTATATGCACCTGTTGCACGTCTAGAAGCAATTCGGATCTTTCTGGCTTATGCCTCATTCAAAGGTTTCAAGGTATACCGGATGGACGTGAAAAGTGCATTCTTACATGGTGTGGTGGAAGAAGAGGTGTACGTCGAACAGCCTCCAGGTTTTGAAGATCCTATCCATCCCGATCGGGTTTGGTTGCTCAACAAAGCTCTATATGGTCTACATCAAGCACCGCGAGCTTGGTATGCAACCTTATCTAATTATCTGCTGGAGAATGGATTTCGCAGAGGTCTTATCGATTGTACTCTTTTCATCAAAGAACAAGATGGAGATCTTCTTCTGGTACAGGTATACGTTGATGATATTATATTTGGTTCTACTAATGATGTTTTGTGTAGGAATTTCGAGCGCATTATGCAGGATAAATTCGAGATGAGTGCTATGGGGGAAATGACCTTCTTTTTGGGCCTACAAGTACAACAAACCGAGTCTGGGATATTCATCCATCAGACTAAATATGTTGGTGACATCTTGAGCCGGTTCCAGATGTCTGATGCAACGCCCATCGGTACCCCATTGCCGCAAAATCACGGAATTACTCCAGACTTGAAGGGTGAAGCTGTTAGCCCCTCATACTACCGCGCGATGATCGGATCTCTTATGTACCTCACAGCATCAAGACCAGATATAATGTAACCAACGTGCCTGCTAGCCAGATATCAAGTCAACCCGAAGGCCTCACATCTTGCAGCTGTAAAAAGGATTTTTCGTTATTTGAAGGGTTGCCCTGACACCGGTCTATGGTACCCTATGGGATAATAACTTTGACTTGATCGCATTCAGTGATTTTGATTTTGGCGGATGCAAAATCGACGGCAAATCCACAACGGCTGGATGTCAGTTTTTGGGAAATCGCCTAGTCACATGGCAGTGCAAGAAGCAGACATGTGTCGCTACATCAAAATGCGAAGCTGAATACATTGCTGCCTCAAGTTATTGCTCCCAAGTCCTATGGATCCAACAACAAATGCGCGACTACGGTTTTGAATTCCTAACTACTCCTATTTACGTTGATAATTCTGCTGCCTTACAGATCACTAAAAATCCTGTGCAGCATTCAAAGACTAAGCACATCGAAATTAAGTATCATTTCATACGTGATTGCTTTGAGAAAAGGCTAATCGATGTTGCTTACGTCCACACCGATGACCAACGTGCCGACCTTTTTACCAAAGCATTTGACAAATCAAGATTTGACTATTTATTATTGGTAAACGGCATTAAGGTCAAGCAAGAGTAAAACCAACATCGAAAAATCATTTTTGTAAATACCTTTGTGTTTTAAATTTGTCTTAGTTTATTGATTTTAGGGGGAGTAAATCCAAAATTTGAAAATCCAAAAACATTGAAAAATTTCAAAAACACAAAAACAATAGAAAAACAAAAATGAGTTTCCTGGCGAGCAAAAGAGAAAATGATAGTACATCAGTGGTCTGTCCAAATCTCTTTAAACCTAAAATGGAAAACGATAAGCAGCTCTATATAAGATGTATCGGTAGGCTCACAATCATTTTAAAGTGTACAGGGTGATATAAACTTAAATCGACTGAAGACCAGGTGGGAACCATTCATTGGCATATGGTCTTAGTACCGAAATTTCGTTTGAGAGATTGCCGAGGTTCTGAGATATTCGGTCTTTATGCTGCTTATCATCTGGGTATCATGGTTGTATCTTTTACCGAAAAATAACAGGGACGCAAGTCTAGATCTTCCATGATACCATACATGCGTGTACATATTGCATTCGACCTCAATAAGTGATCAACAATCACATGTCCAAACAAAATAAGTGATAAAATATCACAAATTCTTTCCGGGAGTCAAGTTCGTCTCTCTGCTGTACGAAAGTACTGACCTGTTCACGGACTTGCTCCTGTGCCCTCATGCATCTGAAAATCAAGTTCCTCATCAATAAGTGATTTTATCACATAGGGCTTGTTTTCAAATCAAAATAAGTGAGAATCTCACATCATATACGGTCAAACAGATGATAATCGGTATACTCACCGGTAAGATGAACCCTCGTGCATACCTTGATACGGGAATGTGTCGTGATGTGGATGAACACCGGTCGGTAAGTATAAATCATACCTTAACGTATCCTCTCGCCATGATTACATCTGATAAGTTGAGCTTAAGTGGACAACAATACCGATAATTGTTATAGGATGCTTATCTTAATGTTAACTAATTGAACAACAAGAGCGTTTTGGCATGACCGTACACTGATATGATTCTCTTACCCTCGAAACTCGCAAAAAGAATGTCTGTAAATATTTATTTAATGCTTTCCGTTTCTGCATCTTTGTATATATTTATTTACTGCTTTCTGTCGTTACATTTGAAATATTCAAAAATTCCAAAAAGATTTTAGGTGTGTTTTAATATAAACTTTATAAAAGCCAAAAAGATTTTCTTTCTATTTTATTTTCGATCGTACGATGTTGGAGCTCGAGTCTTCGTTACCTGAAACCTGATTGAAAACCGAGACGACTGAATCTTCATAAATGGTCAGAATTTGCAAGTTTTGAAAGTTAAAAACTAAAATTGATAAATTTGTTAAACTTTCAAACTGTCGGACAGTAGTTGATTGAACAATGGTCACATGTGTGTCGTTTACTTATGATATTCCAAGCAGTTGTTCTCATTACGCGTTTAGATTTCTTGCATGTGCAGATTCTAAAGGCAAGGAGAACATGGTCGATGACAAGCTTTGGAATGAAGACACTACGTGAAGGCACTCAAATGATGAAGATGATCGAGTTGCCACTGACCATCATCAACACCACAAGGATCTCAAGTTGTAAAGATCAAGACTTTCACGAGCATAACTCAAGGGGGAGCTTATGTTAAGGGGGAGTTTGTCAACACACTTCCTACATGAAACGGGGAGTTTGTTGGTACACTTTCTGCTTCCAAGACGTGAAGACTTTAAAGATCCTCCGACATTGAAGACTTGAAAGGACGTCAAAGACTTGAAGACACGAGGGACCTACAAGAATCAAGATCGAGACAAAGCTACAGCCAAGGGGGAGTTTGTTGGTGCACTTGTGTCTGTACTTTGTCTGTATTATGTCATGATACCAAACGATGTCTTGTGTTAGTCTGAGTTACGTCTTAGGTTTGTTATTATGTGCGTTCGATGTAAGTTTGACCAAGTCAACCATCCTCCTGGTTTGACTTGACCAAACAGTTAGCACATTGGTTGAAAGATGTTTGGGTCGAAGGATGTGTCATCGAAGGATAGTTTAGATCCTTCGATGAGCTCGAAAGATAAACCTCCGATAGATATGGATGGACCTCGAAGGATATCATCCTTCGAGGTATATGTGGATCCTTCGAGCTGTTTCAGATCGATAGATGATCTTTCGATCAGTTTATCTGATCCTTCGACCAGACGATCTGTGTTTGGGTATATATACCCATGTATTGTGTTCACTTCTTTTTAGAGACAGGAGGTGAGACAAGGTGTGAGTGTGAGTGAACATTCTGTTGAGAGCACATACACACAAGTGTTTTAGAGAGTTTGCAAAATACATTTGTAAACATAGCTTTGTAACCGAACCTTTCTTCGTATTAATACAAGTGGTGTTAATCGGTGAAGTTTGTGTGTTGTGTTTGTGCTTGTTCTATCTCGGTTTGCATGCTAGCTTGGATTCCGCACTCGCTAGTGTGTTAGATATAACAAGGAATAGGTTTAACCTCAACCTCCGAGGGACCTACATATAAAACAATTCTCGGTGACAATTTTTGTGTGTAGAGAATATAAGGGGCGTGATTCCTTTCTGCAAACGAAATAAGATTAAAGTAATTTAATTTTAATTTTAATTTGTTATATAGAAACATGATCTGTTATACAAGTTTAAAGATAATTTAAAAAAAAAGTAGAATAAAAATGACTCAACTTGTGATATTTTCTATTTTACAGATAAATTTCTTTACATAAATTTGTGAGATAGATCGATCAAACTCCTCAAGAGCTCAGTGTTCCAGTTCATCACTTAAACTTCAAGACCACTCCAGATTTGTATCACGACAAAGAGAACAAAAACTCAAAAAGTGTTAAGACAATTATATATTTATTGAAAAACGACATTCTGAATTAAAACCAAAACCTTCAATAAAATCCACAACCATCATACACAATGCCTTTTACAATTTTGTTACAACAAAAGAAAACAAACACTCTGCCTTGGAAATAATAATCATTTGTTATTTCGCTTTGAATTTCGTGCATACGAAGCACCGAATCGCCTTTGTTTTTAGAACAAGCTAGATGCGATATAGAGCTCTAAGCCCTCGGATATCATCTGAATTCAATCCTTTTGTTACCCCTGCCCTAAACGTAGGCCACATTATCGCCTTTGGGAATTGGCTATGACCAAGCCCAAGTAGATGTCCAATTTCGTGTAGTGCCAAAGTCTCAACATCATAAGCGTTTCGTACTGCTCCAACTACCCAACGATCATCTGCATCGTAGTGTAACCTTCCATCTGTAGGGGCAAAAGCATGGGCCAATACTCCACCTGGCCCGTCAAAGGGGGCGCCATCTCCATGAGCTCGGCGTGCAAAACTAATCTTTAACTCAGCACTTCGATAAGTTCTAGCTCTTGAAAATGTAAAATATCGAGAAGCAGTAGCCCATCTTTTGAAAGCTCGTGCTACAGGAGGCATGAATCGAGTAGGAAAACGTGATCCAAAAGCATATGTTAAATGCCTCTTTCCTTTAGGCCATTTTGGTCTCCCTGGAAAGAATCGATAATGAGAGACCGTATGTAAAGATTTATCACTATGTTGATGGGTTTCCTTATCAGGAAATCCACAACGAGGCATGACCATCTTAGACACTGTTGGCTCATCAAGCGTTCCAGTGGCATTGAGATGGTAATAGACTTGGTATGATTTGATGGCCTCCTCAAGGTCCTCACCAAAATGATCTTCTTTAGGATTTGTGATATTAGGGTTGTTTTGGTAGTTGAGGTATCCAAAATGGCTAAGATAGAGTTTAAGGTCACGAATTCCCTTTACTTTCTCACCCTTACGACACCCTTGCATGTTTTTAAGAAACTCAAAAGGTGATGGATGTGCACTATTATTTAGTAGCTCATTTGGTTGTAGATGAGGGTACTGAAAATGAGAAAAGGCGGGTTGAACAAAGAGAAAAAGAAATAGAATGCATGAGAATAAGAAAGGAAAAGAAAGGTTAGACTTCATTGCATAGAACATGTTAATTTTGTAGACATGTTTTTAGGATTTGTCAAGCTCTATTTATACTGATATCCTTAGCTTTTTATATATTTTAAAAGATTTAAAATTTTCTATGATGTTCAACAAGGTTCATTTTGTGAGGTATAATAATAGAAAAAAATGTAATTGTCAACTTATTCTTTCAATGATTGAGAAATAGTCAATAAGTTGACTTCTATAACCAAGAAAACTCAACTGACATGCCCGCATGAATTTATGTTTTAAGGCAATGTGGCAATGTTCTGTTAATCTTAACTTAATATTACTTAATGCTGTTTAAAAAACGAATTTAAGACTATTTTAATTGCTTAAATCTCTTAATGTGTTAAATAGCTATAAATATCTTCACTTTATGGAAGTTTTACAAAACATATTAGTTAAAATCATAAATTAAAGAAACTAATGTAATGCACAATTTAATATTTTTGAAAAAGAAAAAGTATGATAAATAGTAATAAAATGTTGTGTTTAATTGAGTAGGATATTAATATCATTATCAAAAATAATTTAATGCACAATATAATATTCCAGACCAAGAACATTATACCTATACTACTTTTTTTTTTTTGAACGGTGGAACTTCTGTATTAAAATATAGAAAGGGCCAGCAAGAGACTGTAAAACCCGCACAAGTTACAAAATAATATCGCGAACATTGAAATCACGCCATTTATCCCGGTTAATACACCCGAATTTAGATCTACACTAACCCAAATAAAGAGTGCTCCTAAATTAATGGTTTCCACCGTTGTTCGGCTAAGCGGGATGAAATTGCTTCTGAACTCGGCCTCGTTTATAGCCTTCCGCACTACCCAGATTGTTGTTAAGATCACAGCTTCCATTGTCTTTTTCTAGTCTTTTGATCCTTCCATGTCGTTGATCTCCGAAAGCATTTGTTCAAGAGAAGAGCATTGCCGCAGGTCTGGGAGTTTAAGCCAAATGATAAGGGCCAAACTATCTGCACACCTTGGTTGGCTATCTACACACTTAGGGTTTACCTACGCTGCGTATAGGTCTCTACGCAGCGTATAGGGTTACCTCTATACGCTGCGTATAGAGCTATACTCAGCGTAGATAAACCATGGATTTCAGAGCCTTATCATCAATCATTGCACAGAAAACAAGGGTTTATATACGCTGCCTATAGAGCTATACGCAGCGTATATAACCCATCAGAATTTTTTTTGTTGCTATTTTGATGTATTTGTGGTATAAATTCTCACCCGGTTCCAACGTTAAATCACACTTATACGAGGTCAATACGGGACCTAAACCACACCTATACGATACGATATAACACCCGTATAGGGACATATACTATGCTATACGATACGATATCACACTTATAGTCTTATACGAGGTCAATACGGGACATATACTATGCTATACGATACGATATCACACTTATAGTCTTATACTACACCTATACGATACGATATCACACTTATAGACTTATACGAGGTCAATACGGGACCTATACTACGTTATACGATACGATATCACACTTATAGGCTTATACGAGGTCAATACGTGACCTATACTACATCTATACGATACGGTATCACACTTATAGGCCTATACGGGACATATACTACGCTATACGATGCGATATCACACTTATAGGCTTATACGAGGTCAATACGGGACATATACTATGCTATACGATACGATATCACACTTATAGTCTTATACGAGGTCAATACGGGACATATACTATGCTATACGATACGATATCACACTTATAGTCTTATACGAGGTCAATACGTGACCTATACTACACCTATACGATACGACATCACACTTATAGGCTTATACGAGGTCAATACGGGACCTAAATCACACCTATAGGCCTATACGGGTGTTATATCGTATCGTATCGGGTGTTATTTTCCTTTTTTTTGTAAATAAACAAAGGAATACACAAAAAAATACAAAAATGGAGTTTTATATACGCTGCGTATAGATCCCTACGCAGCTTATAAGACTAAAATGACACAACTACCCTTGTATTTGGCTTCGTATAGCCTCAACACAAGGGTATAAAGGACATTTTCAGACCTTTATATATGCTGCGTATAGGTCTATACGCAACGTATTTAAACTTTGTGAAAAAATGATCCCTCAAACCTACCAAAATGACCCAAAAAAGTCTAATGGTTTATATACGCTGCGTAGAGAGCTATACGCAGCGTATATAAACCTTGTTTTATGTGCAATGATTGGTTATTAGGCACTGAGATCCATGGTTTATCTACGCAGCGTATAGGTCAATACGCAGCGTATAGGAACCCTATACGCTGCGTATTGACTAATACGCTGCGTAGATAAACCCTAATTTTACTAGGGTTTGGTGTGCCAATAGGCACATTAGTGTGCCAATAGGCACACCCAATGATAATCTCCCACCAGATTTGTCTCATCATGTGACATTCAAAAAGGATATGCTTGTTGTCCTCAATATTTATCCCGCATCTTGAACATTAACCAAAACCGAGGCTTTGCTAGTTTTAAGACAAACCTTGATCCATTTTCTCCACTTTTCTTGGAAGCCCATGTCTTTTTAAAAGAGTAAATTACAAAAATCGTTCTTTATGTTTATATCGGATTGCAAAGTGTTTCCTTTGTCTTCAATAATTACAGTAAACCTACTTTATGTTTGTAAACCCTTGCACCATCCGTCCTTTACCCTAAACCCAGTTTATTTTCATGGTTAAATCTGACCAAGTGTACCCCATGTGAGGGCAAATTAGACATTTTACCAATTATATATATAAAACAATTTTGTAAATAACTTAAAAACATATAAAATTTGTAATACTTGTCTATCTCTGTGTTGTATCTTCGACCATCAACACCGCCTACCTCCGGTGACCAAAAACACCACTCAATAGTAAACATTCACCTGATAAGTGAAATCTTCCAACATACATCAGGTTGTTTTCAAGATTTTGATTTCCATTTGCACATTCAGATCCAATTTCCATTTACACATTCACATCCAATTTCCAGATCTGAAACATTCGCATCATCCATGGTCAATCGCAACCCAACATAATTAAGCTCCGCAATCGCAAACCCCAACCTGTTCATCTTCATAATCATAAACCCAAACAACCTTGCATCGCTGACCAGAGATGGGTTTTGGACATTAGAGACACACACACAGAAGTGAGATGGTGGCAGGATATAAACACCATTGTCGTCGTCTTGTATGCAGGAGGAGATCTACCCCAGAAGTGGGGGATGATGAATTGAAGGGGTGGAGAAGGTGGAGCGGATGTGGTGTAGTGAACTGAACGGAGTTGCAGGCGAGGTGATAGTTGTGGGTCTGCAATGGTGGTTGTGGGTGGCAGAGGGTTGAGAGATATGCTCTCTGTGATAAAGATAGGGGATATGGCAGCAACTTGGGGTAGGGATAAGTGAAAAAGAAATTAACACAACTTAATATTAGGCTTTTATTTATTAAGTTATTGTTAAATAATGGTTAAAAGTACTAAAATACCTTTTTAAACCAGAGTTAACTGAAAAATTTAACAGAGTTTAGGGTAAAGGACGAACTGTACAAATGTTTGCAAACATAAAGTAGGTTTACTGTAATTATTGAAGACAAAAGACACACTTTGCAATCCGATACAAACATAAAGAGCGATTTTTGTAATTTACTCTTTTTAAAATAGTGAGTAAGAAAATACAGTTAACCGAGTCGTAAGCCTTTGCGAAATCAATCTTGAAAACCATAATCTTTTTCTTATTACTTTGGCAATTACATCATTTATTAGGTTGTTTATGGTCGCTTTCATGGTGACGTCACCAGCAGTTCTTTCCTCTTATAAATAGAACAGTACACATGATGTAAATGTAACTGTACACATGATGTAAATGTAACTGTTAAAGCTGAATATCCTCTGATCAAAGTATCTACACGGAGAAAAGTAGAAGAACTAAGAAAGAGGGAGAGAGAGCGCACCTGGTGAGGAGGGTGAATTGTACTTTGATTGTTCTTGAATGAGAATTGAATATAATTGAATCATTCAACAATCATTTCCCAAATTTAGTTGTGTATTGAATTGATGTGTTTGTATTGTTTTGATTGATTTCTAAACTATTTTAGTAAAAACACACACAAACACACACTCTCAGATCCAATAGAATCGTCGTGACACCGATATTGTAGGGACGATATTAGTTTGGTTCATCACAGTTTCAATACTATATCCACTCTCGCTATAAACCTGCGATGCAAAAAAAAAAACACTAGTGACCTAGCGCGTTAATAAGTTGCAAACGATTGAGATTAAACTTGTAATTTTCAAAAAGTGGGAACCTTACCATAATAGAAAGTAACACTAGTGTAATTTGGAAGATTGAACATTAGTAGTCAAATAGCCTAGCGGCATCGGGTGTTTATCCTCATCAAAATGATACATATTCAAATACCATAAAATGTACATTAAAAATTATTTTATGAGTAGATTTTAGCGCATTTGTGTTTGCTATAAAAAATAAAGTTAAGAGATACATGATAAATTTATTCCTTAATACGAAATACATGATAATTTTTTTCCTTTATAAATATACTAGTTTAAGATCCCGTGTAACTGTGTGTTACATGGGATGTATAAAAAAATACTTCTTATAAATCTATTGATTACTAACAATTGTTTCACGTGTTACAATTAATAATAACATATTTTAACACTCCCTACTCTTTAACACGAAGTTGCTTCTCATTAACAAATAAATACAAAAAAATCACAGGTCATTTTATATAATATATTTTACTTTATATAATATATAATATAATTCATTTTATAATAAACGAATGATGCATTAAATATGGGAAAAAGTTAAATTGCAGTATAAAAGTTCTTTTTGCTCTCTATTATTTCTGTTGTACGTGAGACTTAAAATCTTGAATCTACGACCTTCAAATCTAAGTGTACCTAAAGGCTTTTGCTTTTGTTAATGGGTCACCTTATTGGTAAGTAACAAACATATAAGCAATCTACAAATCTCTAATATTTTTTTGTACACCACATTTGCCGTCTTATTTGTAACATTTTTCATATTTGTCTAATATTAGTAACTTGAATTTGTGTCTTATTTTTTATTCTTGATAGTGTCACATGCAACTGTTATGAGTAAAAACCGATTCTTTTAAGTATAATTCAACCTTTGATAGTGATTGTTTTTTACTTTTATAAATAATCATTTTCTAAACATCAAATTGTTGTTTATTTATAAGATACGCAAATATTTTAAATATGGAAATGATGTTTAGTTGTCATTCAAGATTTTATTAAAAAACAATAATAACAATACACAAAAGGTAATAATTATTATATTAATTTATTTAAACAAAAAAGGCAAACTAAAATATTTTGATTTCGTAAAATATATATTATAATTTTCACAGGACTGCTTATATTAGTTACAATAATAGATTATATTTTAAAATGTCATTGTATTTATTAAGATTTGTGATTTGTATTTTGCAATCACATTCAAAAGGAAACGATTTGCATAAAAATGAAAGTCTAATTACTTTAAAATTTGTAAGAAAAGAAGAGCAACAAAGTCTTGTGTTTTCCCTTCTAAAGTAAAAAATAAGGAGTATAATAATGACACGTGGCAGTTAATAACATAAAAGAAAGTCATATGGCCTAAGACCGTGGGGTATGGTGGGGCGGGGGTTTGGGGCGTGGCCCGACACGTGGCTTGGGTGGGCTTCGTTGGGTTGACCCACATTGAAGGCGGTATGGTGGGGCGGGGGTTTGGGGCGTGGCCAGCCCAAACCTCATTTTTTATAAACAAATTTATATTTTTTAATAATGTTTTTTAAATAAAAACCGATTACATTTTAAAATAAAGGAAATTACATAAAAAAATTCCTAGTGCTTGGAATATTTTTTCTTTATCTCTTCTCTCGTCTCCAACATTAGTTTCAACTCTTCACCTGATAGGTGATCGATGGACTGGGCTAGAAATTTCATATCATCTCGCCTTTGTTTCAGGGCATCCCTAGCTTCTTTGCTCTTTCGAATTTCGGCCCTTTGTTGTTGGAATACGTTAAATATATCTAACTTGCATGCAATGTCTTCCAACTGATCGCTATATACTCCCCTACGCAAGCCCGAACTACCAACTGAAGGCGATGGCGTACCCGATCTTGATTTTTGAGCGCGCCTTTTTGCGGCATCTCTTCCGTATTCTGGCCAGTTTGGCGAATCATCCACATCATCCTCCTACTCTAGATCTCGTGCATCCGATTGGGCTTGGGACGAGGGTGTCCTTGACCTTTTAGAAGACGTGTTAGTTTCGCTACCACTGGGGATATTCGCTCACTTGGGATGGAACTTACAAATGTCCCAACAATGCATGAAACGGAAGTTGCTCTACACATTCGATTTGTATGTAACCAATGCATTTGTAACACAGTTGGCTTCAGTTTCACCACTTTTTGGGTTTTGCTTTGCCTTATGTAAATAACCACTAAATTTGGTGAGTTGCCCGCTTATCTTGGTCCACTTCGGTTTGGGAGAGGTTGATGGGCGTTTGTGGAATCGGGCTAGGGATAGAATCCTCGGTGTGAGTGAAGTTAGTATACAAACGATTCGAGAGAAACGATGCGTAACCCGCCATATCGGGCATAGTGGAATGTATTAAAAAGGGAGCAATTGGACGATTGGGTGGTGGGCTAGGTGTTTCTTGTAATGCCCACGGATTGTTCGGGTCAAAACCATGATTATGAGGATTCATTTTTCGTATTGTGGTTGGATAAGAATTTTTTTTTAAATAAGATAGAGATGATTATAAAAGAGGTGGAGTAGTAGTGGTAAAAAAATATAAGAAAGTGTGAGTATTTGTAGTGAAAAAAATAGAAGTGTGAGTATTTTTTTTTAAACATAGCCGTTGCGCAATGGCTAGCCCAAACGGCTAGAAATCTTGGCCAATGCGATCCCGCTATGTCATGTTCGTAGCCCCGTCCAACGTCCGGGCTGAAATCCCCGCCCAAGGGGCCACACCGTAACCCAAGCCCACCCGGGATGGTGACTTGGGCGTTTGTACCCAACCCACGCCCCAACCCCGCCCCATACCCCATAGTCTAAGATGATTATGATTTATTAATAATTTATAGATAAACACACCCAAAGACTACAATATAAGATATTTTGTTTTAAAAAATTGGCCACTAATGATAATAACAATTTTTATAGTCATTTTCATTGTCTAGTTATTCGTTATTTCTTCATGTATATATAATTTTTGTATTATTTATTTTGTCTTATTAATAACACAACTTTTCAATCACTTAACCATGCATATGACTAATTTTAAAAGAATGGTAACTGATAGCAAACCCTGGCAATTGCTACAGCCGATTCAACTAGTTCTATTTACTTTTATCTAAAATAGTGGGTTTGGTTCAACCCAAAAATCTCGTCAAAACTGGGCGATATGAATCTTGAACACCCTTACCAAATATGAATATATAATGACCAAATTTTGACTTACATGCATTAGTATTCCCTTGGATATATACGTTTGCGACCCCCGTCGAAAACGTCAAGCTTCGCCACTGGATACTCTCTTCTTCATTGCTCCTGTTATGCATCGATAATCATCGTCCATGATTAGTGAGAGTTATATTTGTTTTTCTTTTTCAATTTTTACTGGTTTATGGTGAGGTCTGTCGATGATCTGTCTTTTTTATTGTTCATCATTGATACTCATTTTTCTTTGTTAAGCTCTTTTTCCGATTATTTTTCCAAATTTTTTTAGGAGAAATTTATTAAGAGTTATTGAGAGGATATGATGTTGGCTTATAAGAATACTTGAATTAGAAAACCCAAACAATCAAAGGATCAATCGAATAAGAAGACCGTAACCACCTTAACTCTCGAGTCTCATCGTTGTAATTTATGTCTTCTTCCTCCAAATTCGGCATGTTCAGTATAACAAGAATCCGAATTGGTTTTTATAACATAATTAGAATTTGGTTCGGCTTTAATAAACGTCAATTCAAGAAAATCTAGTAGATGAAGACCCGCAGCCAGATATGTAAGAAATACATGATAACTAATTAAACACATAAACACATGTAAATTATTTATGCATGTCTCCCTAACTGTTTAATCTTTAATACTAAACAAGAATTACCAATGTTGAATAGTCTAAAGTATTGCAAGTTATAGATATTCATATTTAAATAAGATGTATCAATATCAGTTTAAACTAAGTTCTCAATTCAGCAATCTATCACAAGAGACCCTAAACATGAAAGTTTTAAAATATCATGAAAAATAACAAAAGAAATTCTAAAACAACATTCCAAATTAAAACCAAAATCTTTAACAAAACTCACAACCATCACACAAAGTGTTTTATTTTTAATAATGTTACAATGAAGGAAAACCTACACTTCTTAGAAATAATAATCATTCTTTATTCCCCTTTTAATCAGAAGCACACTGAAACCATAAAATTATCTTTTTGTTTACTATTATCATAACAAGCTAACTTCCATATAGAGCCCTAATCCCTTGAATATCGTCCGAACTTAATCCTTTTGTTTCTCCTGCCATAAAGGTACCCCACATTATTGCACTTTGAAATTGGCTATGATCAAGTCCAAGTAGATGTCCTATTTCATGTAAAGCCAAAGTCTCAACATCATAAGCGTTTGGGACTGCTCCGATCACCCAACTTTCATCCGCATCATAGTGGAACCTTCCATTTGTAGGGTAAAAAGCATGGGCTAATACTCCACCCTGCCCGTCAAACGGGGATCCATCTCCATGGGATCCGCGTGCAAAACTAATCTTTATGTCAGCGCTTTGATAAGTTCTAGCTTGTGAAAATGTGAAATATTGAGAAGCAGTAGCCCATTTGCTAAAAGCTCGTGCAACAGGAGGTATGAATCGGGTAGGGAAACGTGATCCAAAAGCATAGGTTAGATGCCTTTTTCCCTCGGGCCATCTTGGTGTGCCCTGAGGGAATTGATAATGAGAGACGGTATGCAAAGTTTTGTCACTATGTTGATGAGTTTGCTTATCGGGAAATCCACAACGAGGCATGACCATCGTGGACACTGTTGGCGCATCAAGCGTTCCAGTGGCATTGAGATGGTGATAGACTTGGTACGACTTGATTGCTGCCTCAAGCTCCTCGTCAAAAGAGTCTTCTATAGGATTTGTGACGTTAGGGTTGCTTTCGTAGTTAAGGTATCCAAAATGGCTAAGATAGAGTTTAAGGTCACGGATGCCTTTTAGTTTCTCACCCTTATGACACCCTTGCATTTTTTTCAGAAACCCGAAAGGTGAATGGTCAGTGCTATTATCTAGTAAACCATTTGGTTGTAAATGAGGGTATTGAAAATGAGAAAATACAGGTAGCACAAACAGAAACAGAAAAACAATGAATGAAAATGGAAAAGAGAGTTTAGATGCCATTAGAAAGACTATGTTCTAACTTTTGAATTTTGAGATACGTTTGTAGGATTTAAAAGCTCTATTTATATCGATATTCTTAACTTATTTTATTTATTATTAAATTCATTGAAAAGGGTATGAAACTTCCGTGATGTTAGCATAAGGTTTGTTATTTTGATATTTCAGAAACAGTCAATAAGATGACTTCCATAACAAAGAAAACTCAACTTACATGTCCGCTTGAATTTTTGTTTCATCATTTATGCCTTAATTTATGGCAAATTGGCAATGTTTTTAATCCTGTTGCTATTTGTTTTATTGTATATCGTTTAATGTTACCTTATATATACAAAGCTAAAGTTATTCTACAAATAAGTCTTAAAATACTCATGGGCGAAGCTTTTAAGGAGCGGCCGACCCCCCGAACTTTTCGCTCAGTAGTAGAGAGCATGTAGTTTTCGTATAGAAATTTTTGCGTATATACGTTTTCGACCCCCTAGTTTCATAGAAATTTTTAGATCCGATAACTTCTGCACTCGGTCGGAAATCTCAAGCTTCGCTAGTCCCTGCACCTCCCTAAATTTCAAACTTCTCTGCCTTCTTTTACATATCAACCAAAAGACAAACCCTAATCTCTTTTTTCTTTTCTTTTGCGAAAACTACTCTGATGTGGTCCTTGTTCACGACGCTGCTACTACAAATATGTTTAAAGTATACACATGCAATCTCCCATCCGTCATTAACGCACCTGAATCCATCAAAGCTTCAACCGCCGCTACCGGAACCCTAAATCTTCGTCGCAAATTTTTGGGATAGGAAGCCGAAAGCAGATCAACGGGTTCATCTTCAAAGATTGTTTGAATAGTTAGGGTAAAATGTAAATATTAATACTTCATTTGAATTCCGTTAAGGTCCACAAAGCTCGGCAGGCATAGCCTTTGATATTTTAGACAGAAAAAGAAGAGAAAACTGTTAAAGCACCGGATCGATGACGAACATCAAACATTGCACTTGATTCAAGACATGAAGAACAAAATATGAACAAGATAGAAATATGTAGAAGATGAATCTCTTTATTAACGAATCAGTCATCACAGATTACATACCAAAAGAGTATACATCATCTACAAGCTGGTTTAGATCACAAAGATCTAAACCCTAGCTTTCTCTCACTAACACATAGTCTCTCTCTCTCTCTCTAGGATGTGCACACCAGGAGGAACAAGAAGTTAGGAGAGGTGCACAAAGCTCCTTGATCCATCCTTGCCCTAATCCTATACAACACATATATATAGACTAGGAACTAAAACCCGGAGACTGCTATCCCAAAGACTAACTCGGAACAATGTACTGAAGATATAAAACTCGGACTAAAGAAGTTTAAACAGATTGATAATGTTGGTGCATTTGTGTCTGTACTTTGTCTGTATTTCGTCATGATACAAAACGATGTCTTATGTTAGTCTGGGTTACGTCTTAGTTTGTTACAATGTGCGTTCGATGTAAGTTTGACCAAGTCAACCATCCTCCTGGTTTGACTTGGCCAAACAGTTAGCACATTGGTTGTTAGTTGTGTGTGTCGAAGGATAGATCATCGAAGGATAGTCTATATCCTTCGATGATGAGCTCGAAAGATAGACCACGAAGGATAGACCTCGAAGGATATCATCCTTCGTGGTGAATGTGATCTTTCGATGGGCCTTCTGGTCGACAGATGATCTGTCGATCAATCTGTCTGATCCTTCGACCAGACCTGCTGTGTCGGGTATATATACCCATGTAGTGTGTTGTGTTCAGTAGAAAGAGACATAGAGGCAAACAGAGAGAGAGAGACAGGAGAGCACACACACTTTGAGAGTTTATAGAACATATCTGTAAACATTGAGCTTGTAACCGGACCCTTCATTCGTATTAATACATGTGGTGTTAATCGGTGAATCTTGTGTGTTGTGTTTGTGCTTGTTCTCGCATAATTTCTCGGTTGCATGCTAGCTTGGATTCCGCACTCGCTAGTGTGTTTGATATAACAAGGAAAAGGTTTATATCTCATCCTCGAGAGGGACCTACAAGTGGTATCAGAGCCTTGGCTCTTCTCCTTGTTAAAACCGAGTGGTTTCGGGTGTTTTCCGGGTGTTTAAAGTTCATATTTTTCTGGAAATCTTTCTGTTTTTGCTTGATGTTTTGTTAAAAACCTTGTTATTTTTCATGTTTACATGTTAGTTGTTGGTTTTTGTTAAACATCTTAGCAAAATTGTTTGTTTGGAGAGTTTCGGTTCACCGAAATTCTTGTTTTTCTGGTTGGTGTTCTTGAAGTCTTCATAGTGTTCTTCATAAAAATACACATTTGATCTTAAAATTTGAATATTGGAACTTGTTTGTGCTTTGGAAGTTGTAAACTGATTAAAATATTGGGATCATTACCCGGTTGGTGAAAGACCTGCATATTCAGACCTGCAAGATATGGTCTGAACATACTTTCTGCCGAAAGTACTCACCAACCCGTCAACTTTTTCACCAACCCGTCACTCTTTGTCAACTGTGTCAGACAAGATCGAAAGATATCCTTCGAAGTTGAAAGTTCATCTTTCGATCAAGGGAGGTTCGATAGATAATCATCCTTCGAACCAAGGAATCTTTTCGAAACATACATCTTTCGGTCTTCTGCTCATTTTCGAAAGACTAGGATCCTTCGATTGGGAAGTCTTTCGAAGTCATCTTTCGTGTTCATCTTTCGGTCTACAGTTCTTTTTCGAAAGATAAGGATCCTTCGATTGGAGAATCTTTCGAAAACATTGTTCGAAACTCAACAGTGATCTTTCGAACACTGTTGATCCTTCGAACAGGTGTTGATCTTTCGATCCTTGTTTGTTTAAGTCTAACAGTTTGTGCTTTTCAGGTCTTTCGACTCTTGATCCTTCGACTAGTTGTTATCCTTCGAGATTTTAACATAGTTTGTGAAAATTAAATTTTTGAAAGGAGAAAACTTATTTTTCAAATTTTAAATCAATTTTCACTTAATATATTAATTATCATAAAATGGGAACAAACGGTCAGTGGGATCCAACCGCGTGGACTCAAATAACTTCGACTCCACAATCATCAGCTATGCAATCTACACAATCTACGTCAGATTTCGACAAAACTGCATGGATGCGAGCTATTGCCCCACCTCAAGCTGCAATGATAACTGCAAATCAATGGGCTTTGGTCACAAATCAAAGCAACAGCATTCAATCTATGATGCAGAACGACAGTGAAACTGGTACAAGCACAAAACCGCCAAAGTTAAATCACATCAATGATTGGGGATGGTGGAAAGAAAGGCTGAGGACTTATGTTCAGGGACAAGGTCAAGATCTATGGATGTGCTTCTTCACAGCTTTTGAAAATGAGTTGGAAATTGCAGGATCTAATCCACAAACTTACAGCACTTTGTCTGAAGAAGATAAAAAGAAGTTTGAGTTAGAAAAGAAGGCATTCATGATTCTCACACAAGCTCTTCATAAAGACATTTACCACCAGTTTGTTTACTGCACGACTACTAAAAGCTTGTGGGATATGCTCACGTTACGGTGTGAAGGAAATGCTCAATCTAGAAAGATCAAGCAAGAATTACTGAAGAAAGAGTTTGAAGGATTTACGTGTTTGGAGAATGAGACTTTGGCAGACTTATCTACAAGGTTCCATCACTTGTTGAGCGAGATGTTTGCTTTTAAAGTTACTGCCACTCCACAAGAATTGGTGAAGAGATTCGCTGATAGCTTACCAGCAAAGTGGAGCAGTTATCTTGAAATTCTCAAAGAAAATGGTGTTTTAGAAACAATCACCGTTTATGAATTAATTCAAAGATTGGAGAATAAGGATGTAGAAGAAAAGCTGAAGGCAAAAAGAACACAAACTCCTCAAAATCCAGAAATGTACTTTGGGATTGCAGGAGGTATCAGTGGAGAAAGACCAGCTTCTCAACACGCAAAGCTCCAAACAGCTTTCGTTTCTAACACCGGACCTTCAACAACAGATCAGTTTGATCCTTCAGCCTACACGATGTTTTCAAGACCGAATGTGCAACCGACAGCTCACCAGCAACAACCGCAACAGCAAGGGTTCTATGGAAGCTCTTCAAACTTTCAAGCCACTTCCAATCCTAACACAGTCAGATTAGACACTTCCAACTTTTCCAAAGTCAGTGTCGAAGTAGCCAAGGAGCATATGGAGATGTTGAATACCTTGGTTAGTGCTTATTGTGGATTAGTTGCAGGTCAGATTGGGAATATCAATCTAACCAATGAAGATTATCAGCAAGTGGATAAAGAAGAGTTTGAAATGATGGATATCAAATGGGCTCTTGCTAGTGCAATTCGAAGAGCAAAGGAGTTTATGGAAAGGACGGGGAGAACCAACTTGGAAAACAAGAAAGACACCAAGTATGGGTTCGACAAGCAAGCTGTCAAGTGCTTTAACTGTGGCGAACGGGGTCATTTCAAAAGGGAATGCACAAGACCAGCTCAGCATGGAAATCAAAATCCGTTCAGAAATCAAGGCAACCAGCAGAACCAGAACGGGAACAATGTTCGAACGTTGATACCTGTCAACAACCAAGGCCAAGCAGGGTCATCAAATACCAACCGGGGGCTGATGGTTCAAATAGATGAGGGTTGTGATTGGTCGCTTCAGCTTGGAGAAGGAGGAAATGGTGGAACAGCATGTTTTGCTGAAGTCGTAAAGGATTTAAAGCACGCCAGTGGTGGAGAATCTTCCACCAATGGTGTTGCATCTTCTGAAGATGAAGAAAGTTCTGGTTATAGTGGAAGCTTAGATGAAGAATCCTCCACTTCAGGAAATGATCATGTGGATGAGACATCACGTGCGTCAGTCGATGCAGATATTGATGAGCTTTTGGAGGAAGCTGCAGCAGTAACTGAAAGAAGATCTAATTTGACGGATCAAGCTGCTTACTCTTCGTCTTCTCTCCATTCAGCCTTTATGGCTAATGTCGACAGTTCATCAGGTCAGGTATGTGTCGATGAACCCACTGTAGTTAGCTGTGAAAATTGTGATAGTTTAAATGTTAAATATGCTGAACAGGAAAGTCAGGTTGAACTCCTATCCAAACACAATCAAGAATTGATTGTAGATCTTTCTAAAGCAGCTGAAGCTAACGTGTTTTTAACCAGAAATGAAAAGGAATTTAAAACAACAATTGCGTCATTAAGACATGATGTTTCAGAATTACAAAAAGCTGTTTTACGAAAACAACATGCTAACAATGATCTTATAGACACAATTGAAAAGCAGATGGTAGAATTGGCAACCGCTCGATGTGAATGTGAAACAATCAAGCAGAAATTGGAAAGTTATTCCAATTCCCGCTATGTATTGGATCACATTATTGATGTTCAAAGGAAAAAGGGGGATAAGAAGTGTATGGGATTCAAATCATGTCCTCCCCCAATGAATCACAATTACTCCAAACTGCCTGATGACGAGGATATGCCCCGTTTTGAACCTACTGTGCCACTCGGTCTAGATGACTTTGCAGCAAGCCTCGGGTTCACAACTGGTACATCATCCTCGGGTCAATCTGAAACTGAATCTGAATCGGAGAATGTGACAGATTCATCATGTGTTGAGGAACAGAGTCCTCCCATTGTTGAGGATGCTGATTCTTCGGATGATGAATCTGAAGTGATTGTGAAACAACAGTCTAACTCGGTTACAACAGATATTCCAATCGAGAATCACATCCTGTGTGATCCACCAGTGAAACCGAGTAAGACTGATATGTCAAAACCAATGGAGTCCCTTGTATCTAGAAGTGAAGAGAGTAACTTGTTGTACACGCTCAAAGGAGATGACAAAATTTACTCTAACAGAGATTTTCCAATTAAAAATGTAAATCAAGATTTAATTGAGCAAATTTTTGAAGGATGCACTGATAAGTTTTTGGGGAACAAAAGTGGCAAAGCTACTGTCACTCAATGTGATCCAATTCCGTGTGAACAAATTAGAAAACAGTACGGAAACCAAAAACTACAAGCTGAGCGAAAACAACAAGTCAATTCCGGAAAGGGTAAGGTACAGGGAAAGAAGGCTCAGAACAAGAATGTTCAAGCACCTAAGGTTCAACAACAATGGGTGCAAAACAAAAGAGCTCCTGTTAAGAAAAGAGAACCGAAAGTGAACTTTGTTGGATCCACGGGTTCAGACAAACTTGAAACATTTCAGGATAAATCTAACCTTGATTTTATAAAACAAGTTAGAATTTTAAAACGAAATGATCAGAATAATTACACCCAACACACCAACGGATGTGATTTAGGTCCAAGCACGTCTAGATCACAAAGTTCATTGTCTGGTTCTCAGTCTGGTCATCAACATGTTTCTCCGAGGTTTGTAGAGCGGAGAATGTGCTTTGAGTGTGGCACAATTGGGCATATTGTAAGATATTGCCCATACCTGCAAAAGTTGAAGGCAAAAACAAGTGCTCCCCAAGAAACCAATTACCAAAAACGATCATTTTCCCCGAAACAAGACCCACGTGTCTTGAAAGAAAGGGAAAAGAAGTTAAAACAAAAGAATCAAAAGGTAATTGAAAAGGCCTTAAAATCAGAGGTCAAAGAAGAAAAACCTGTTCAAGCAAAACCTAAAACTGTAAAACCAGTAAATGCTAAAACAATTAATGCAAATACTGGTAAAGAACAAACAGCTTGGAAACAAAAACAGGTAATTCAGTCAGGGGGAGCACCACAGGTTCTTTTTCCTAATCATCAAGTGATTGAAATCACTTTTCTTGATGATCAAGGACGACCCAAGTCCACGAAGGCTTGGGTCCCTCTCTCCAACTAATTTTTGAGTAAGCGTGTAGGATATTCCAGGAGGAACTTTCGATAGTCGTAAGATTGTTGATAGTGGAGCATCCTTGCACAAGATAGGCGACAGAAGAAATTGTTGCCTTTGATGGAGAGGAAGAGAAAAGGAAAAAGATAAGAAGTCAAACATTCCGATGAAGGAATGATGGTGAAAGAATGTGGTTGAATGAAATTGGAAGCTTCGACAAAATGAAAATCATTTCAAAATGTGAATGTTCAAGGCTTTGATCGGGTCCCCGGGATAGATTCAATCAAAATGTACGCACCTGCAGCACGTCTGAAGTTCAACAATCTACAAGATGAACGTGAGGTGTACATTTCTTCGTGGTGTGTTTGAAGAAAATGTGTTTGTTGAACAAACCAACCAGGTGTGCGGACGCCTTGGCATGGATTGAACAACCGCACACTACTTCTGAAAGAGAAAGACAAGACCTTCGCTGGTGCAATGTGGAAGACCAGCCGGACCCGAAGGTTTATGATCTTGTTGCTGTGAAGGGATTTCAGTAGCTACAAATCGACCTTGAAATCCACAACGGGTGGATATTCAGTTTGGGAGAGCACTCAGATTCCTTGCAATGCACGATGCAGTTGCAGGATACGGTTTTACATTTCTAATCTCTCCTATACTTGTCGATATTTAAGCTGCTTTGTGAATTATTATCTCGTTCAGCACTCTTTGGCCAGACAATGTTGTCATGGTCCGCACCGCTTACCGACATGCCAACTGATTTTTCCAAAATTCGCTAAATCATTTCTGATTACAACTTAATTTTGGTAAACGGCATTGAGGTAAAACATGAGTTAACCAACATCGGAAAATCATTTTTGTAAATACCTTTGTGTTTTAAATTTATTTTAGTTTGTTGATTTTAGGGGGAGTAAATCCAAACACAAACTTTGAAAATCCAAAATCCAAACACAAACTTTGAAAATCCAAAAACATTGAAAAATTTCAAAAAACACAAAAACAATAGAAAAACAAAAAATGAGTTTCCTGGCGAGCAAAAGAGAAAATGATAGTACATCAGTGGTCTGTCTAAACCTCTTTAAACCCAAAATGAAAAACGATAAGCAGCTCTATATAAGATGTATCGGTAGGCTCACAATCATTTTAAAGTGTGCAGGGTGATATAAACTTAAATCCGACTGAAGACTGGGTGGGAACCATTCATTGGCATATGGTCTTAGTACCGAAATTTCGTTTGAGAGATTGCCGAGGTTCTGAGATATTCGGTCTTTATGCTGCTTATCATCTGGGTATCATGGTTGTATCTTTTACCGAAAAAATAACGGGGACGCAAGTCTAGATCTTCCATGATACTATACATACGTGTACATACTGCATACGACCTCAATAAGTGATAAACAATCACATGTCCAAACAAAATAAGTGATAAAATATCACATTTATCCGGGAGTCAAGTTCGTCTCTCTGCTGTACGAAAGTACTGACCTGTTCACGGACTTGCTCCTGTGCCCTCATGCATCTGAAACTCAAGTTCCTCATAAATAAGTGATTCTATCACATAGGGCTTGTTTTCAATCAAAATAAGTGAGAATCTCACATCATATACGGTCAAACAGATGATAATCGGTATACTCACCGGTAAGATGAATCCTCGTGCATACCTTGATACGGGAATGTGTCGTGATATGGATGAACACCGGTCGGTAAGTATAAATTATACCTTAACGTATCCCCTCGCCATGATTACAAATGATAAGTTGAGCTTATGTGGACAACAATACCGATAATTGTTATAGGATGCTTATCTTAATGTTAATTAACTGAACAACAAGAGCGTTTTGGCATGACCGTACACTGATATGATTCTCTTACCCTCGAAACTCGCAAAAAGAATGTCTGTAAATATTTATTTAATGTTTCCTGTTTATGTATCTTGGTATATATTTATTTATTGTTTTCCGTCTTTACTTTTGAAAAACGAAAATTTCAAAAAGATTTTAGGTGTGTTTTAATTTAAACTTTATAAAATCCAAAAAGATTTTTCTTCAAGTTTATTTTTGATTGACTGATGTTGGAACTCGAGTCTATCCTACCCAAAATCCTGATCGTAAGCTGGAAGACAATTGCATCTTCATAAACAGTCGAAGTTAACAAGTTTTGAAAGTTAAAGGATTAAAATGAATATTTTTCTAAACTTTCAAACTACTGTCGGTTGGTGGTTGATTGAGATTTGATCTCATATGTGTCGTTAGTTTAAATGTTAACTATATTCTAAGCGGTTGTTCTCATTATGTGTTTAGCTTTCTTGCATGTGCAGATGCTAAAGGCGAGGAGAACATGTTCGATGAAAAGCTTTGGAATGAAGACACGAAGTGGAGGTACTCAAAGGATAAAATGATCGAGTTGCCGATATCCCTTCATCAACACCACAAGGATCTGAAGAATTGACAAGTCAAAAGATTCACGAGCATGACTCAATGGAGAGTTCAATCTAAGGGGGAGTTTGTCAACACACTTTCTACATTAAACGGGGAGTTTGTTGATACACTTTCTGCTTTCGTCGCGTGAAAACTTTGAAGATCCTCCGACATGAAAGACATAGAAGACGAACCAACACGAGTAGCGTCCAAGGGGGAGTTTGTTGATGCACTTTGTGTGGACGCGACTCGGCTCGGTTCGACTCGGCCTTGAAGACTTGAAGACACGAAGATCGAGACAAAGCTACAGCCAAGGGGGAGTTTGTTGGTGCATTTGTGTCTGTACTTTGTCTGTATTTCGTCATGATACAAAACGATGTCTTATGTTAGTCTGGGTTACGTCTTAGTTTGTTACAATGTGCGTTCGATGTAAGTTTGACCAAGTCAACCATCCTCCTGGTTTGACTTGGCCAAACAGTTAGCACATTGGTTGTTAGTTGTGTGTGTCGAAGGATAGATCATCGAAGGATAGTCTATATCCTTCGATGATGAGCTCGAAAGATAGACCACGAAGGATAGACCTCGAAGGATATCATCCTTCGTGGTGAATGTGATCTTTCGATGGGCCTTCTGGTCGACAGATGATCTGTCGATCAATCTGTCTGATCCTTCGACCAGACCTGCTGTGTCGGGTATATATACCCATGTAGTGTGTTGTGTTCAGTAGAAAGAGACATAGAGGCAGACAGAGAGAGAGACAGGAGAGCACACACACTTTGAGAGTTTATAAAACATATCTGTAAACATTGAGCTTGTAACCGGACCCTTCATTCGTATTAATACATGTGGTGTTAATCGGTGAATCTTGTGTGTTGTGTTTGTGCTTGTTCTCGCATAATTTCTCGGTTGCATGCTAGCTTGGATTCCACACTCGCTAGTGTGTTTGATATAACAAGGAAAAGGTTTATATCTCATCCTCGAGAGGGACCTACAGATAACAAACAGGAACTCGGAGCTGTTCAAATTTTGCCAAAACTCGAAACTAATTTTGCCAAAACTTGGAACTGATTAAAGAAGTTTGAACAAAACAGGAACTCGACACCAGGCTGAGATTGACCAAAACTCAGAACAGTGTGTAAAATTGAAGATTACAAACTCGGAACAAATCCATACCTCAGAACACATCCAACAGTTTCAACCGTCTTTAAAACACGGAATTTTAGAAACGAAACTTGTTAAAACTCGGAACTGGAAGTAAAACTCGGACCTGATAAGGGTGTAGAGAAACTCGGACCTGAGTGTAAAGAAACTCGGACCTAATAAGAAGTTCTAAACTCGGACCTAACAAACCCTCACCATAAACTCGGACCTAATAAGAGTGTAAAGAAAAACTCGGATCACAAGAATTTAGGGTAAAACTCGGACATCAAAGGATTTAAAATCCGGACACAATGGACTCAGTAACCAGTTAAATGAAAACTCGGAATGAACCAAAACTCGGGGATACTGAACTGAAACAAAACTCGGAAACTGAACTCAACTCTATGCTAAAACACGGACTTGTTGAACTTGATAAGAAACTCGGATTCACAAAATAAAACTAGGACTAAGAGTTTAAAACTCGGACCAAACCTCAGACCATAAATAAGGGTTTAAAACTTGGACCAAACATAGACAACAAAGTAAGAGTTTAAAACTTGGACCAAACCTAGACAATAAAGTAAGAGTTTAAAACTTGGACCAAAACTAGACAACAAAGTAAGAGTTTAAAACTTGGACCAAACCTAGACAACAAAGTAAGAGTTTAAAACTTGGACCAACCCTAGACAACAAAGTAAGAGTTTAAAGCTTGGACCAAACCTGGACAACAAAGTAAGGGTTTAAAACTCGGACCAACTTAAACTCAGACCAAAAGGAGTGGAACTAAAACTCGGAGCAAGTAAATTTCTCAAACTCGGATCCAAATGAACCAGTCTCCGGACTATCTCCCCAATGTGACTTCACACTGGTTCAACAATACCCCGGAAACACAAACACCGAAGGAAAAACTCTGAATGAAACCTCTGAAGGAAACACACTGAAGGAAAAAACCTGACTTGATGTTAATAGACTAACTCGGACAGGGAAAACACTTACATAAATTCGGAGATTTCCTTTTACAGATCAAAACCCTAGATCTACCAAAAACCCAGCAGTTCTCTCCAACACAGCTCGAATGTCTTCATATCTGGACCAAAATCTTCACGTCTTCAAGATGTTTGGCGGAAACAAACATCAAATCAAGAGCAATGGTGATTTGGAAGGCGGTTAGTCCATTCTGAATCGGTAACCATGCTCTGATACCACTGTTAAAGGCCTCCTAATCCAAGATCTCACTCAGCTAATGCAACCAACAGGTGTGCGGAATCCACCTGATGATCAACCACTGTAGATGAAACACTAGAATGCAAAGATTTGTGAGAGAAATCAAGAATACACAGAGTATTCTTGATGAGGAAGATGAATGACGTCACACACACACAGTAGCCGCCAGACAAACACACACACAATGATTAGGGTTAGAAAGGTGCACAGAATATCACATAGAATCGCCGCCTTGTCTATTCCACATAAAGGTATATATACAAGGCAAACCCCGGACTTCCAAGACACACTAGAAAGCTCGGACAAAACATACTACACAAAACCCTGACTTTTGTCCTAAGCAAAAACTCTGACAAAAGTCTAGCCTAAAACTTGGATTAAGTTTCAATACATATCCAATGAAGACCCTATAAATTGGAAGGCATGCACTTATCACCTAAAGTGCATTAACAAAAACTGATAAAAGTTTACTCTTAAATGAATTACAAAAGGGTCTTTTATTAAAATTCAACACAAACACATATATCAAATATTGTATTTCAGTGATTCTTCTTTAAATAAAATCAAACGTTATTATAATCTCAAAATTATACGGTGAGTTGTAATAATATTTATTCTAAACTTTATTGGAGGAGAGTCTCAAAATAGTAATTTAAGAGATTTACTAGTCGAAAAAAAGTCCTGTTGAAATTTATATATATTTTCAAAGATGAGTATCGAATGGTTAAGTGCTGAACCAGTAAGATGTCTGAACCATTAAGTACTGAACCTGTAAGAGATCTGAACCATTAAGAGCTTGTATAATGTTTAACCGTTCAGAGGCAAATGTCTGACCAATTCAGATTAGAGGTCTTAACCATTCTATATAAATCTTAACTATTCAGAGGCAAATGTCTGAACCATTCAGACATCTGCTCGTGAAACAAACAGTCTGAACCATTAAGTGCTGAACCAGTAAGACGTTTGAACAATTAAAAGGCTCATTAAGAGGTAAACAAACAGCCCTAAGTTACTCTTATTATGTGTAATAAAAGTCAGGAAATGGGGAAATATAAAATAAAGAGAAAATTACCAAAATAGCCAAGAATTTCTTTGACTTACCAAAATGGCCATTTGATGCCTCCTTGGAGCAGGGCATCACGGATTCAAATGTGTATATGTTGACATTTAAGAGATATAAAGTCAAGAAAATCAAGGGCAATGGTGATATATATGCGTATTAGACACCAAAAAAAACACTCAACAAATGGCTACAATTTAAGAAATGTGTTTAGTGACGGCATCAGATTCCTAATTGATGGAGAAAGGTCTGGTGGCAAGAAAAGCTGCTTCTAGGAGGTTGTCAAGTGTTTTCGCTCGATGATTCCATTCTTGGGTGGTTGGTTTGGCCCTTGTTCCTGTAACTCGAATCCTAGCCCGGTATATCCCATTTTAATTTTACACCATTGTGAACCTTACGCCTTTTTTACTCTCTGATCGAGGTTCTCAGCATTGAAAAATCTTCGTAAACTAAATCACACGTGTATATGTTGACATTTAAGAGATATACAGTCAAGAAAATCAAGGGCAATGGAGATATATATGCGGATTAGACACAAAAAAAAATCACTCAACAATTGGCTACAATTTAAGGAATGTGTTTAGTGACGGCATCAGATTCCTAATTGATGGAGAAAGGTCTGGTGGCAAGAAAAGCTGCTTCTAGGAGGTTGTCAAGTGTTTTCGCTCGATGATTCCATTCTTGGGTGGTTGGTTTGGCCCTTGTTCCCGTACTTGAATCCTAGCCCGGTATATCCCATTTTAATTTTATACCATTGTGAACCTTGCGCCTTTTTTACTCTCTGATCGAGGTTCTCGGCATTGAAAAATCTTCGTAAACTAAATCACACGTGTATATGTTGACATTTAAGAGATATACAGTCAAGAAAATCAAGGGCAATGGTGATATATATGCGGATTAGACACAAGAAAAAACACTCAACAAATGGCTACAATTTAAGAAATGTGTTTAGTGATGGCATCAGATTCCTAATTGATGGAGAAAGGTCTGGTGGCAAGAAAAGTTGCTTCTAGGAGGTTGTCAAATGTTTTCGCACGACTATTCCATTCTTGGGTGGTTGGTTTGGCCCTTTTTCCTGTAACTCGAATCCTAGCCCGGTATATCCCATTTTAATTTTACACCATTATGAACCTTACGCCTTTTTTACTCTCTGATCGAGGTTCTCGGCATTGAAAAATCTTCGTAAACTAAATCACACGTGTATATGTTGATATTTAAGAGATATACCGTCAAGAAAATCAAGGGCAATGATGATATATATGCGGATTAGACACAAAAAAAAACACTCAACAAATGGCTACAATTTAAGGAATGTGTTTAGTGACGGCATCAGATTCCTAATTGATGGAGAAAGGTCTGGTGGCAAGAAAAGATGCTTATAGGAGGTTGTCAAGTGTTTTCGCTCGATGATTCCATTCTTGGGTGGTTGGTTTGGCCCTTGTTCCTGTACTTGAATCCTAGCCCGGTATATCCCATTTTAGTTTTACACCATTGTGAACCTTACGCCTTTTTTACTCTCTGATTGGTCAACTTTTAAGCATTTAACGGAAACATGCAATGAACTAGGATTTCTATTTAACCATGTTGTATAACCTCAGAGGGTTATACTAGCCTATAATATGGTCCTAAAGGAACCCTAAGGCATAACTAAACTAAGCTAAATTGGGTCAGAACTGAAAGTCAAAGCAAAAGTCTACTTTTGCGACTTTCGGTTGCGAACCGAGCCTAAACTCAGAATTGTCGGGTTGAACATGCCTAAACATGTTCTTATATTATTTACCAAGTTATTTATGTGATAAAATGTATTTTATAGCTTCTACATTATCAGTTATAATTTTTTTTTGTAAAAACTGACTCGTTTGACTTTTTGTTAAGTAGTTTGACCCGACAATTGACCAAGTAAATGTGATAATTAGGAGGTGCCCTTTTAAGGGTTTAACACCTACATAATTACCAACACATAGCCACTTTCAATTTGAATAATGGCTGGACCGTTAGTGATTAATCACAAAGTCAAAGCATCATTACGATATCTTTGACTTTCGGTCATTAAGCTAATAAACCCTTAACTAAGGAAGCTAAGAACACTTACAATGGTCCTTAGGACGAATATTAGACTAGAGAAAGATTCCTTGAACACCAGGATGCTTCAGAGAGTGAGTTGTGAAGTGAAAACTTCAAGTGTGCATGAGCAATGAACATCAAGGCCCTTTATATAGGGAGTTTTGGTGTCTTAAGATCATTGCAGTTGTTCCTAGGAGGTCACCAGATGTTCACAAGTGTCCCTACGGCAGTAAAAACCAGTTGCACAGTCCCTGGTATAAAAAACAAGCATGCAATGGCGGTTGAACAGGCTGCAACATGCAGCTGTGCATTTTCTGTCGCTGGTGACACACTCGCGACCCGCGTAGACCTTAATGGCTCGTGAAGAAAACAAAAATCGTAGACTAATCAACCAATGTAAACAATGATTATTTTGAAAAGTTAGTTGATTTCTTCTCAAGATGACTTTGAATCTAATGAGACCGGATCTTTGTTCTTCTTCGAGAAGCACTCCTTGACTCCTTCAATGAGAATTGGAAGTGGATGGGTTTTTTTTCCTTTTTTTACATAATCATTTACATAACTAGAATCTTAGGATATGATGGTGTGTTCAAAGTGTTTGAAATGGAAAACCCCTCTCGTTTTATTATCAAAAAGGGAATTCAGATTCGTGCTGTCAATTTATACATGGACACGATAACACGACACAAACCTACATGAAGTTAACATGTTTCGTGTCTAACCTTAACAGGTTTCGTGTCTGTAACAGGTCAACACGTTAAGGCATGTTTAATTCCGTGTCTTAACAGGTTAAACACTTGTTAGCATGTTTAGACCCGTTAATGACACATTTATAATTTTAAATACAAAATAATATGTGGGGCTCCTAATTTTAAATAAAAAAACTACCTGTAAGTAATGTTTATATATTTAGTAACAGTTTGTGTCCGTGTTTTAACAAGTCGGATGATACACTGCTAATTTTTCCGTGTAACCTGTTTATTATCGTGTTCATGTTCTTGTTTGAAAAATCTGACACGATAAGATTTCGTGTCATGTCCGTATTTACCTGTTTTGTATTTGTGTCTTATCGTTTTTGTGTCATAATAGGTTGAGTTGACACGCTATGCCAACCTAATTAAGATGTTGTCGCTTTTGAAAACGTTGAACTCAAAAGAACTCAAATCCATTCTAGGACTTGGCTATTAGATATTGGAATTAGCAAATGGAATATAGCCTGATGATACTAAGATGTGATGAAAAAATGTTTTATCCTAAGGTTAAGAATTCGAGTTTCGTGGTGAACAATTTAGAAGCATAATTATTGAGTGCATGGCTAGGAGTTAGCCGTTCTATAGAAAAAATATATGATGTCTGAGTATGGCGTATTTAAGCTTTCCATTTGTATAAACCACATCTATTGTTCAGATTATTTTTATAACAATAATCTACTCCCGTTAGCATCACTTTAAAGGACATTTGTGGTGGCAACGAAGTTTAGAACTAGACCTCTCTGGAGGTCGCCAGTTCAAACCGAGCCGAACCGGGTTTTACCGCAGTGGGCATTCGGGCGGCGGGCTTTCCCCGAAACTGGTGGCTTGGTGGCTCGGGTATGTATCCAACTCTGACCGTTATGAAGGAAGAGATGCATTTGCTCGATTGAGGGCATCCCAGGATGCTTATCCGGTAATTTAGTTTACCATTAAAAAAACAACAATCTACCTTTATTCCATTATTTATTTATTGGGGGACTCATACCCTCCACCTCTTTGAAAAGAAATAATCGTGTTTGTATTCTATTTTTAGTTTGTAGAACGGATAATAGGAGATGACAACCTTTAAAAGACCATCTAATTATACAAGTGGTTCTACATAACAACCTATTTCATACAAGGAGGATCATGTAAGAATCACAAACTAACTTAATTAGGAACTGAACGAATCACTATCAACCAAGCAAATAAAAAATCAATATATGTAGCTTGTTAATTTACATATAATTTTTTTTTTTTTTTTTTTAATTTTTCCAATAGTAATCGTTTAATAAAAAAAAATTTAAAAATGTGTGATTGATATTAATTGAGTAAATTGTCATTTTAGTCACTGATTTTGGTTCAAATTGTCATTTTAGTCCAATTAGTTTTTTTTGCTTCTCTGGGTCCCTGACATTTCCATTTTCTTGTCATTTTGATCACATTGCCTAACTAAGTCTAAAAATCTGGTTATAACCAGTGATAAACCTCATAATAATTTAGTGCCAAACAGTGGCGGAGCTTGGACAAAAGTTTCGAGGGGGCGTAAAGTGATGGGACCCAATTTTTTTTTCCTATCGTTATGTTTCGGGTCGGGGTCAGGTCGGCTATTCGATTCAGGTCGGGTTAAATAACAATACGTAATCTAGGGTTATACAAACTAACCATCATTTAGGAAAAATAATCGGTGGGGCGATCCTATACAATTTTAAAAATTTCGGACGAAAATCCGTACCATGTACACTTCTAACCAAAACATTGGGGTGGGCGGGTGCACCCCCGGGCACCCATTATCCTTCGCCACTGGTGCCAAAAATACTCTTGATTATAACCTTGTTTTTAGACTAAGTTAGGCAATGTGATCAAAATGGCAAGAAAAAAGAAAAGTTAGCGATCCAGAGGAGAAAAAAAATTATTTGGACTAAAATGGCAATTTTGATAAAAACTTAGGGACTAGAATGACAATATATTAGTTCTCTACAAGTTCTTAAGTAACTTGATGGTTTTCTCATGATCCGCACTATAAATAATTACAATAATAAATATTATAGTAAACTTTTGTTTTCCTCTCTATTGTTTGATCGTTTTAACGGTTTCACCCCAATCATTTAAAAACAATGACATTTTCCTCCCTAGTCTATGAATCTCATCACTATTTTACTCCCCACCTCAAACGGCATCTATTTGAGCGTTAAAATCATTCACGTGCCCCTAACATGAGGGGCATTTTCATCTTTTCCCATCCAACCTTAAAAGATATTTTATTATTATATATATTAATCTCTCTTCTCTTTATTTTCTCTCTCTACATGCACTCTTTCTCTCATCCATAACCAGAAATCACCACCAGCAGCCTCACTGTCAAAAACCTCACCACCAATAACCACCATCCCTCACCACCACCACCATTTCCTACCGACCACCGATGACCACCACCTGCCCACCACCACCATCATCTGTCGACCCCCACCATCACCGTCTCCAACACTTTCATGTTCGACCTGAAGATCTATTTAGAGTAAACTGCCATTTTGGTCCCTGTGGTTTGGCCAGTTTTGCCACTTTAGTCCAAATCTCAAACTTATTACATCTGGGTCCCTGTGGTTTGCATTTTGTTGCCATTTTAATCCAAATCTCAAATCATGTCAAATTTCAAAAAAAAAAACCTGTTTTTGTCCTTTTCCTCTGGGGCATTTTGGTCTTTTTGGATTTTATTTAAAGATCTTCATACCTCTCTTTCTCTCCATCTGCTCTCTCTCTCAACATCTGCTCTCTGTCTCCCTCTCTCTCTCTCTCTGAACTACGTACACCACACCACCACCACCACCACCCCCACATCATCCCCAACCTCCGCCACCGTCTCCGCCAACACCACCGATCTCCGGCCACCGCAACCACCATCACACTCCACTCCTCCATCTCTTACACACACACACAGACACCCACATCCTCCCTCTTCGATTCAGCCGGCAACGACACCACCAAACAACCTCATTCGCCTCGTTTTTCCGGCGACTGGTTATCCGGTGAACCACCACACGCAACCACAACGATCAACCACTATCCCCTGCCCTTCGTCGTCCCTTCCCGATAAACAACGGCGGCAGCACCCCCACCAATTGGTGGTGGCGGACGGTACGACATCAGCAGAGCCGCCATGAGCGGCGGAGAGAGAGAGATGCATGAGAGAGAGGGAGATCGAAGAGACGGAGCCGCGTTTCAGCGGCAGCGGCGGTGGAGCCGTGTATCAGCAGTGGCGATGGCAACCCTTTGAGGGTTTTATGAAGATGGGTTGTTTCTATTTGGGGCAAGGTCAGTTCCGTTCGGGTTATGCGGTGGTGGGGGTGATGATACGGTGGTGGTTTGTTCTTGTTCTTGGACAAAATGTCCCAAGGATAAACCTTGGACTAACTTTCAAGACATGTACAATAAAGACCCTACAAATTGGAAGACATGCACTTATTACCCAAAGTGCACTAACAAACTCCCCCTTGATCAGTGCATGGTCTTCATGTGGTCTTGAATTCTTCATTATTGTTGACTTTAACTTGGACTTCTTCTTTGGTTGACCAGAACTGATAAGCGACAGTTACCCGGCAGGAACTGCACTTACAGTCTCCCCCTTAACTGTTGCATCAGTTCTGTGTGGCATCGATAATCTTCAGTCACCGGATACTGCACTTACACGGACGAACGTTGGGTGATTGGAGCAGTCCCAAACGCTCATGATGTTGAGACTTTGGCTTTACATGAAATAGGACATCTACTTGGACTCGATCATAGCCAATTTCAAGATGCAATAATGTGGGGTTCCTTTAGGGCAGGAGTAACAAAAGGATTGACTTCAGACGATATTCAAGGGATTAGGGCTCTATACGGAAGTTAGCATGCTATGATAATAGTGAACAAAAAGATACTATTATGCTTTCAGTGTAGTGTGCTTCTGATTAAAAGGGGAATAAAGAATAATGATTATTTATAATAAGTGTAGGTTTTCCTTAAGTTGTAACGTTATTAAAATAATACACTTTGTGTGATAGTTGTGACTTTTCTTTTAAATAATACTAGGTTATAACCCCGTGTATTACACGGGTTTAATAAATAAATTTTATATACTAAATAATAAAACAATATACCTTTAAAAACCTCATTTATTACACGAGTTGAATAAATGTAATTTTATATATCAAATAAAAAAGTTATATCTTTAAAACCACGTGTATTACACGAGTTGAATAGATGTAATATTGTTTATAAAATAATAAAATAATACATCTTTGAAAAACCTCATTTATTACACGGGTTGAATAAATGTAATTTTATATACCAAACAATAAAAAATTACATCTTTAAAAACATGCGTACTACACGGTTTGAATAAATGTATTTTTCTCTACTAAATAATAAAAAATATATATCCTTAAAAAATGTTGTGTATTGTACGAATTGAATAAATCTAATTTTATATATCGAATAATAATAAGTTATATCTTAGAAAACCTCATGTATTATATGGGTTGAGTAAATGTAATTTTGTATAGTGAAAATAAAAATATTTAATATATGATAAAAATAGATTATTCTGTTGTTGCAAAATTTGTTAACAAAGTCTCAATAAATTTAACCCTTTATTTAAAACTCCGTAAATGTATAAATGATAAATAATAATAGTTAATTTTATGTTAAGTTTCATAAAATCTATTTGATAACAAACTAAACAAAACGTTCAAATATATAGTTAAGATCAAATTAGATAACTAAGTTTGAATTTGAAGTATATAGATAAAGAGTAAATTGCCATTTTAGTCCCTAAAGTTTGGTCCAAATTTCTATTTTAGTCCAAAAAGTTTTTTTTTTATCATATGTGTCCCTGACTTTTCCATTTTCTTTTCATTTTGATCACATTGTCTAACTCAGTCTAAAAATTCGGTTATAACCAGGGGTTTTTTTGGCATAACTGTTGTGTAGTGATAACCAGGGGTAGTTTACAACATAATTTATAAATCTCATAATAATTTAATTCCAAAATTACCCCTGATTATAACCTGCTTTTTAGACTAAGTTAGGCAATGTGATCCAAATGGCAAGAAAAAGGAAAAGTCGGGGACCTAGAGGAGAAAAAAACTATTTGAACTAAAATGGCAATTTGGACAAAAACTCAGGGACTCAAATGGCAATTTACTCATAGATAAATATAAAAGTAATAATTAATTCAAATAAATAATATTATAAATGAGAAGGAGATTAAATTGAATAATAATTATCCAAAAGATATTAAACTAAATAATATTTAGTAGGAGAGTTATCTATAATTAATTAGAAGAGATTAAACTAAAATAATAATTATCTATAAGAGATGGTCTAAAATGATGACAAGTGTCCACAAAGTGGTTTCTTTTATTATAGTAGATAGATACTAGGTTAGAATCTTGTGTATTACATGGGTTGAATAAATATAATTTCTAGGACCGACACTGAGAATTCATGTACCATGTTCTCGCTCGAAAAAACGTGCCCTTAGACCTTAACGAAATTGTGTATTGGGCTAACTAAAAGTCTAAATCTAATACCAATTGACTAATAACTAATCTAAACTATAAAAATAGTTTTGTAAGTGGGCATATGTTGGTGTTTGTATGGGTATACCCTATTATTTTATTTATTTTTAAATATACATATCGGAGTTTTTTTTTTAATAACGTGTCCTTCGAAATATCGGGTCCTGACGGTGGTCCTCCCCGCCCACCTTCAGGGCTGGCCATGATAATTTTATATATTAAGTAACAAAATAGTTACATCTTTTAAAAACTCGTGTATTGCACGATTTGAATAAACACATGTCTTATACGAATAATGTAATCCATTAACATATTTAGTCATCAAAGATGTGTCTTCTAACAAAATGAACTTTGAGTTACTATTTACTTATTATAACATCTCACTTTATTTTTTATTAGGTTAGAGAGTTGTATATTACATGGTTTATAACATTTTACTTTGTTTTTATTTATTTATTATTAGGTTAGAAACTTACATATTACCTGATGTTCGATAATCAGCAGAAAAAAGAAAATGAAATATTTTAGTAAAAAAAATTAAATATACAAGAGATAAGCTGGATATTATGATTTAATATTATTATTTCATTGGAATGTAAAACGGGATAATGGGATTCTTTATTAGAAATATGATTCTAAATATATCACATGTATAAAAAATATATATGTTCTATATGTATTGAATAAATCCTTTTAACGAAACAGTTGATTAAAATAAATATTTTTATTTTAATATGTGATTATCAGTTATCATTGTCCTTATCATCAAAATATAAAAACTACCAATTAAATAAAATCTTTATCTTTATAAATATTTAAAACGCTAATGCATTCACTACGTCAAAATTGGGCTTTAGCCACATTTTTTCCAAAACCGGCTAGTCACACATTTGAATAAATGTGTGGCTAATGGTCATAGGAAACACTTTTTGTCACATATTTTATTTTTCATGTGACCATTGTATAACAACTTAAAACCTTTAGCTACACTTAAACAAAAAAATGTGACATTACTAGCTACACTCGAAAAAAATGTGGCCAACTGTGGCCAACGGTTATAGTATTTGTTAGAATTTTTATTCATGTGACCAAAAACACATCAATTCGAAGTCTTTAGCCACACTTTAAAGAAAAATTGTGACATATATTTTCCACGTTAGAAAAAGTGTGGCCAAATATAATCTACAGCCATAATACTTTTTAATAATGTGGCTAAAGGCTAATTTATATGGCCACTTATATTAAGTTTGTGTGACCGAAGCATATTGTTTATTAGTCATTAGTCACTTAATTTTTTATATGTGTGGCTAAAAATTATGAACGAGGACGATAAAACAAAACACATTAATTCCTTCATGTGACCAACCATCCTCCACCTCCACCTCCCAATTGAAACCCTAATCCATCACCTGCTTCCATACATTCACCTTCACTGCGTGTACTTCATAATATCTAGGGTTTCACGTTAAATCCTCCATTCCACTGCAGCAAATCGTCGATCTCCCACTTCATCTCCGTCCCACCTCCGTCGACCTCCAGTCCAATGCAACTGTCCCACCTCCGTCGACCTCCAGTCCACCGCATTCGTCGTTTCACTGGAGAGTCGCAGACCCCAATTGCCGCCACCACCGCCGTTCGCAACCACCACGACCGCTCGCAACAACCACCACCGTAAGTCTCAATTTCTCACAATGATTCAAACAATTTCTTACTTATGTGTCGTATCCTGCTACGTGACATTTGCAGAAGAGCCGGTGCTCTGCGTGTGGGTATCCTGCTGCTCGTGTTAGAAAGTGTAAGTCTTTTTGTCTATATCTGTTTGTGATTGTGTGTGATTTTGTTTACAATTTGATTAAATTGGCTATAGATGTTGATGTAATTTGATAGAGAGGGAACTTAGATTTGTATTTGATTATGATTGTGGTGATATGTATGTTTGGATTAATCATATACATCACATTTGTTAAATGCAAGTTTGTAATGTATGTTGTTAGCAGAACTAGGTTTGAGTTATGCTTTATATTTGAAGATTGGAGATATAATCTAAATCTAAAATATCTAAATAAGTACTACAATTTCATTTTAGAATATTTTATTTTTAGTTACATCAATTTTTTTCTCAAGTAAACAGGCTAATTTACTTATTAGTTGATGTTTATGGATTCTTGTTTAGTCACATCTTTGAAGTGTGATTATTAGTCATTATTATTAAGGGCTGCATTTTGAAAGGATGAGTGTGCAGTACTGCAGTAGCATATTTTGATTAGTATTTTTTAGCAAACTGATGTGTATTGTTTATGATAATTTTTGCTTAATTGTTTGATAATTTTTATCATCATTTGTTGTGTTTTTCCCAACCCATCATGTTAAAATTCCGATTCTTTGACTGTATATATTTTTTCTACTGTATACAAATGAAAACATAGAGCTTTATATTCACTTTTTATAATGATGAACTTGTTAATTCTATGGTCATTTTAGAGCATTGTTACTACTCTTTTATTACATCAGTTAACATATGTCCTGAATAGTATAAATCAAATTAGAAGCGTAGTGTTTTAAAGATCCTTTGCTTGCTTTGAAGTTGATTTCTTTTCATAAAAAAAGCAGTTTAATCATGGAAATCGTTGTCTGCTTTAAAGTTTTAGTGATATTTTTTTAATTTACAGAAAAACAGTTTAATCATGGAAATCGAAGATTGGGCTGGTGGATCGAGTGATTCAGAGGTATCTTCACCTGAGAGTGACAATAAGGACCCTTGCTATGCATATGGTGATTTACCCAAGTTACAGTTTAGGTACTTTTGAGTGTTTTTTTTCTTGTATGAACACGCGGAACAACACAGGAATGCGTGTAACCGGCATTAAACACCCGTAACCAACGGTGCGCGCGCTAACTGTTGATTGAATGCTGGTAACTGGCGCTGGTTACTCGTGCAAAGCCGGTTTCGCGTCAAGCGCTGCATTAAGCCTTACCAGTGCCAGGTTACTCCCGTTACATGGTATCAAACACGCGTTTTCCATCTCCGTTACACGTGCCCGAGAAAAACGCCTGCCTAAATGACAGACTCAGTTACATGTCAAGCGGCTAGTTAAGTGTGTGCCGGGGCCGAGTAACGTGTCGCCAGACGGGCGTTTCCCGGCCCTGGTACATGTAACCGGCTCTACACGCATATCCGGCTTTTAAACATGCGTAAACCGAGGCATGATCGCGTGTAACTGGTGCCAAAAACTAGAAAGTCAGAACCTAGAAGTTGTACAGTAATTTCAAAATAACCATTTATAAATCAAACCGTTCTGACCAGAAATTCGCTCCGACCCGAACCAAAATAACCCTTTATTGAATCAACTCATTTTAACCAACAATTCAAACCCGCCTGACCCGACCCGTTTGCCAAACCTAGTTTTGTAGAGTAAATATTAGATTATCAAACTAGATGAAAGCTGTTGACTTTTAATAGAATTTAGACCCCACATAGTATATAATTTTTTAGCTCATCTTGATCCGAACCATCCTGACCCGTTTCTAATCAGTTCATCCTGACTTGACAACCAACCTAATTCAACCGGCCCATTTTGCCACCTCTAGTTTAAAGACATATTTTGGTTTTTTAGTAAATGATGTGATATGATGAGCATCCATAATCAAAGAAGGCATAATTCTTATGAAGCTTCATTATTGTATTCCAACTTTTAGAACATGTTTCATAATTTGTAGGTTTTTGGCAAAGATCGGGGCACTAGAACTGTTCGATTACGATGAAAAAATGTATTGCATCCGAAGATATTTACAAGAAGGTTGGAGGAGGTGTAGGTGGATCTTCATGGGATTCATTTGAAGTATACAGGCACCTCAAATCTTTATGTTATATAATTAAAAGACATGATGTTTGTGCGTGTAAAGCAATCAAGGGGTCGCGGGTTCGATCCTCGTTTTTATGCCCGGATTTTGGGCGATTTTTTTGAAATTTTAATTCTTTTATTTTGCAGTTAAATTGTTTAAATTATCTTTTTTTCTTGTTGGTCAAGACTCAAGTGGAATACTATATGAATTGTTACTTTTGTTTGATTTGGATTTGTAGGCTCAACATGTGTTATTCAGCTCAACTCTATGGTCTGCTATGTATCTTGAGATTATTTGGAGCTATGTTAATTCTGTTGTGTTTGCAGATTGTTTGATCTGTACATGTATTACCCAATAAAACTTAATTCGCTATATTTGTCCCTTACAAATATTAATTCATTACATTTTGGTGTGTTTGACCCGTTTTAGTTTAAAATGCTATATTATTACCTTTTAATATTAGTTCACTGCATTTTGGCATGTTTGACCCGTTCCATAATAAATGGCTATAGTTTGATCCTTTTAATATCATATCACTACATTTGGCGAGTTTGATGCGCTTCATTTTTAAATTGTTGTATTTTGACGTGTTAAGTTTGCTTTATTTTGACCCGTTAAAGCAGTTCGGGTGGGAACAATATGGGTTGAAACGGTTCGCGTCGAAACAATTCGGGTCGAACCCGTCAAAGCAGTTCGGTTCTAAACGGTTATGTCAAAACAGCACAGGTCGAAACGGTTCGCGTTGAAATAAAAACCATACATCCACTGGTGTCACTTGAAACACTCTTTACATCTAACCATATTCGAATACAAAACTGATATGTTGTTGCTACCCAAACACACGTCCCATTGTTTACTTGTTTCCAACACACGTATTCAGAATTTAGTGAGAAAACTGGTAGCATACCCTGCAGCTCTGAACGGGCATCCAAAAATTCCTCGACACATTAGCCTCTGACCGTCGACGGGTGCACATGAACTTAAGGTCATGGGTTCGATCCTCGTTTATGCCCGGTTTGGGGCGAATTTTTTTGAAATTTTAATTCCTTTATTTTGCTCTTAAATTTCGCTATTCTTTCTGTCAAGTTTAATTCATATAAATATATATATATATATATATGTAAATCTTTATCCTTTTTATATAATCTATAATAATTAATTCTTTTTCTTTTTTTATATAATTAAAATTTTAAATCTAATCATAGATAAATAACAAATTATGAAGAAAAATTATTACGTATAAATAACTAATTTATAAACATTTTGGTTTATGTATTGTTTGATTGGATTATGTGTTACTTTGGATTTTCTTTTAAATGGGAAATTAATAAACATTAGACTATTAAATAGTATGTCGTGAGCTTTGTATCAACCAATCATGCCCTGATCACCTTGTCCGCTGCGGGTCAGGGTGTTACAGATTTCCTATCTTAGCTTTTCTATTGGTGGGATTTATTGAATATGATGATGATGATGATGATACAAAAATCTTACAACATAAAGTCATATTTGGCTTAATGGACGATATTGGGTCTTATTGGATCACAATGGACACTAGTATGTCATAGAGTTGCATAAATTGGTTAATTTCAATAATCGGTTCGGTTAATCGGTATTACCGGTCAATTAGAACCAGTCATTTAGGCCTAATGATGGTTATTTGGGTTCTTAAAGGTCAATTAGGCCCAATGAAGGCCAGTTAGGGTTGTTGAGCTCAATGATTGTCAATTAGGCCCAATGACGCCAGTTAGACCCAACGATGATAAACTAGGTTCAATGAAGGTCAGTTAGAGTTGTTGAGGCTTAGTGATGGCCAATTAATCCCAGTGGTGATCAAATAGACCCAATGATGCTCATTTAGTCCATGTGATGGTTAATTACGGGTTTTGAGCTCAATGATGGCCCATTAGGCCCAATGAAAGTCAACTATGTCTAATGATTGTCAGTTAGCTTCAATGATAGTTAGTTGAGCTTAATAAAGGTCAATTAGGCCTAATGAAGGCTAGTTAGGGTTGTTAAGCTCAATGATGGTCAATTAGGCCCAATGACGATCAATTAGACCCAACGATGGTAAACTAGGTTCAATGAAGGTCAATTAAAGTTGTTGAGGCTCAGTGATGGCCAATTAAGTCCATTGGTGATCAAATAGACCCAATGATGCTCATTTAGGCCAAATGATGGTTAATTACGGTTTTCGAGCTCAATGATGGTCAAATTAGGCCCAATGAAAGTCAACTAGGTCTGATGATTGTCAGTTAGCTTTAATTAGCTTTAATGATAGTTAGTTGAGCTTAATAAAGGTCAATTAGGCCTAATGAAGGCCAGTTAGGGTTGTTAAGCTCAATGATGGTCAATTAGGCCCAATGAAGGTCAGTTGGGGTTGTTGACCTAAATGGCAATTAATCAGGGCCAATAAAGGTGAATTAGTTGTTAGAATGCTCTAGTGAGTAGAGTGTGAATTCTAACACGACCTGAAAAAAAAATAACATGAACCTAATGAAGGCCAGTTAGGGTTGTTAAGATCAATGACGGTCAATTAGACCCAATGACGATCAATTAGACCCAACGATGATAAACTAGGTTCAATGAAGGTCAATTAAAGTTGTTGAGGCTCAGTGATGGCTAGCTAAGCCCAGTGGTGATCAAATAGACCCAGTGATGGTCATTTAGGCCAAATGATGGTTAATTACGGTTTTTGAGCTCAATGATGGTCAAATTAGGCCCAATGAAAGTCAACTAGGTCTAATGATTGTCAATTAGCTTCAATGATAGTTAGTTGAGCTTAATAAAGGTCAATTAGGCATAATGAATGCCAGTTAGGGTTGTTAAGCTCAATGATGGTCGATTAGGCCCAATGAAGGTCAGTTAGGGTTGTTGACCTAAATGGCAATTAATCAAGGCCAATAAAGGTGAATTGGTTGTTAGAATGCTCTAGTGAGTAGAGTGTGAATTCTAACACGACCTGAAAATAACATGAACCTAATGAAGGTTAGTTAGGGTTGTTGAGCTCAATGGTGGCCAATTACGCTCAAAAGGTCAACTAGGCCTAATGATTGTCAGTTAGCCTAGTGATAGTTAGTTAGGCTTAATAAAGGTCAATTAGGCCCAATGAAATTAAGTTAGGGTTGTTGACCTCAATGATGGTCAATTAGGCCCAATCATGGTCAATTAGAGGCAATGAAGGTGAATTACTTGTTTCACTGCTCTAGTGAGTATGGGTATGAATTTCGGACACCAAAAAACAACATGAACCATAGGAAAATTGACTAATAGGGACTAAATTTGTATGATCATTATTAATGAATTACGATTAGGTCTATTATTTAGGGGTGCTAAACGGATTGTGTTCGCAGGTTGGCGGGTTCAACCCGACCCAAACCCGTAAATTTTACACAAACCAGACCCGAACCCGAAAACCGTATCATAAATATGAACCCAAACACGACCCGAACTTTTGTGGGTTGACCCGAACACGACTCGTTTAACCCCAATTTTTCAAAAAAAAAAATCTGAAATTAATATATTAAAATTAAAATTTACTTAAAAAACACAAATGTATATAATAATATCATGTTTATTATTATTTTTATGTAATGTATGAAAAAATATAACTTTAATTTTCGTTTCCCACCACTTCCCCTAGAAAATTCTAATTTCCCTCTCTTTTCTCTTGTGTCTCCCCCCTAAAACATAAAACATGTTCATTTTTACTTTCCCCCTATTTTCCTTTAACCCTAAGTGGATTCCCCTCCCAAAATTCATCCCCAGATCTCGATCTCGTACTGATACACCTCTTCTCTTTTTGTCTAATCTCTCCTCTGATTGAACGCGAACAGAAGGAAGAGGAACATAAATCGAAAGCCATCCGATTCTAGACCTTAATCGGATATCTGAAAACCAATTAAGGACTGACGTGATTAAGGTAAGTGCAAGAACCCTATTTTCTTCTCATTTATTTAAAAAGTGTTTTGTGGTTGTTTATTCAGACCCTAGTTAGCTAATTAGGTGAAAATTTGTAGTTAGTTTCAGTTTTGCATTGATTTGTAACTATTACTAAAATGTCGGTTAATATTGCTACATTTTGTCAGTTATGCTTTAATTTTGTTGCCTTGATCTGAAATCTATTATTTACCCCATATTTGTATCATTATGTTTGATGATTTTGATTGATTCTTTATGTGAAAGATGCCTCATAATTATGCTTCATGTGATCATATCTGACATTTGTTTTCACTCATTTAGATTGGTTCGAACAGGAACTTTAGGTATATTTAGAGGGATTGGTTTTGTGAACGGTTTCAAAAGATTGTGCAGTAATCAATTATGTATGAGGCTGGGGTGGCCTGTTGAATGCCCAGTCGTTGTGATTGGTAATCGCGCAATGATACTTTAAACAAACGTAATGTTATAGACGTAAGATTCATTATGAATCTTACTCTATCATCGTGTCTGGCGATTCGTTATTGTTCTTCTATGAAAACTACTCTATCTTTACGTTTTCTATATGATAAAAATTAAACTAAATTGATTAAAAGTCATAAATTAAATTAAACTGATTTAGTTCGTTTCTTTTTTTATTAGGTGACTCCCTGTTTATATGTTATGAATAATGTGTACAATTTGTATGTGGACCACATGTTGTTTGTTTATAGAGTCTGAAGAATACAATTGCAAATTCATGTTAGTCTATAAGTGTTCTTGTTGGTAGTATTAACAACACAGATTGGGGATTAACATTTTGGATGATGTAATATTATCCCACATGTTTTAAGCTTATTGTTAGTCCCTAATATGTTTTTTTTTGTTGAAAAATATGTCAAACACATTCAATCGGCTATATAGCTCACATAATAAATAAACGTAGCCTGCATAATCCCACTCATAGCAGAGCTATTGGTAGGGTAGGTCTAAGCGAGTGTGATGTGGCAAACCTTGCCTCTCTGTCGAAAAAGAGAGGTTGTTACAACTGAGATCCCCGGCTCCAAAAATCTTTTTTTCTAGGTGAACAATATGTCTTTTATAATTGCATTTTGCAAATAAAGTGGACTTTAGTTTGGCAGCATTTGTTCGAACTGTACAGTGTAAATAAGATGAGTTGATCATTTAATTGAATTTTGAAGTTTAATTAGTAACTGTACTGTAAAGACTAAAGAATAAACTGATGTAGAAGATCTAGATGAGATAGCGAGAACCAAAAAAATCTATTTGTACTTCTTGTTAAAAGAAATTGGTTTTCTACAGCTAAGTTTTTGTGATTTGTATATATAGGCTTTAAGAGTGATTAAGTATGCTGTGGGGAAGTCTGGTGTGGAATTTAAGAGGGAAATGCAAAGGAACTCGGTGGCTGTTTGGCAACTAGTTCACTATAAAGGACAACCGGATCCGTTAAAGAGTGATGCACTTAATAAGTCCGTTAAGGAAACTGCACAGGAGGCTTTAACAACTATTTTGCTGGTGAAGACTACAGTAAACCGCCACAAACCGAAGGTCTTGCACGGTGGATAGAAGGTTTCGGTAATACCAATTATAACATGCCATCGTCTGAGGATAAGAAGTCATTTCTTAGTGAAGTGGTTGGCATTGGAAGCGCAACAATTAAGCTCGGTTTGAATAGCATAGCACAAGCTCAAACCCTTAAAAACGACACAGGAACTTACAGGAGCCCGGATTTGCGAAGATCATTGACTAATGAAACTAGTTACAATGATAACAATCGGTTTTCAACAAATGCTTCCGGACCATGGAGTCAAGATAATAAAGTAAGTCAAACGTATATTGACAATGGGAGTGCAAGATCAAGTTATTCACAGGAAAAGAGCCGTGAAAAGAGGTTATAAGAGACCATTGTTACATCTGGTGGTGTTCGTCTTCAACCAACTCGCGATGCCATTCAGGTGTTTCTTTCGGAGGCCACAAAGTTTAATGCTTTAGCTTTAAGTCAAGCTCCAGTCGCACATGTGGCAGGTTCGTGTGAAAGCTTTGGAACTGCTAATCAGTAACTACCATCCTTATTTTGATATATATTTTTTTATTTTTATTTTTAATTTTATTTTTATTATTGAATAGCTAAAGAACAATGGGCTACCCAAATGGATTGGTATCACAAGGGAATAAGCCTCTTTTCTCATTTGGGGTTATCACAGATGTGCAGTATGCCGACATTTCTGATGGTCGATCGTTTCTTGGGGTTCCTAGATATTACAGAAACAACAAAAGGAAAGGTGATTTCATTATCTGTTTGATTCTAACTGCATATACAAAAAATTATAGTAGTTTTTTAAAAGAATTTGTTTCTTATAGTTAAGTTGGTGAATTAAACTTCTTTTAATTGCCCCATTATCTGTGTCTATGACTATGCTTTATTATCTAAATTTCTTTTTATCCTTGATTTAGAGGAAAGAGAGAGGATATACACATCAGGAGGGAGTGTGTGCGAATCAGATGATGAGCCAGGAGTGTCTAGGATTCGAGCTTCAATCGATGAGACATCAGAAGGTCCAGGACTCGCGCTTTCAAGAGTTTTCGGTGACTTCTTTGTTAAAGATTTCGGTCTTATTTCCGAGCCTGACGTGATACAAAGAACCTTATCCACACGCGATCGTTTGGTTATTTTGGCAACTGATGGGGTATGATACTCCTACATCATACATTTATATTTATATACATGGTTGCATTATTAAAGTGATTATTAGTTGATTTTAGATTTATATGAATAACAATCTGCAGGTATGGGATGTTGTATATGGTGACCGCTAAGCAATGTCTTATTGCTAGCTTATTAGTCTCCACAATGAAGTTCTAATATATATATATATATATATATATATATATATATATAATGAATGACCCCAAAGAATTATTAAAGTATACAACCCTATTATGTCATAGGGGGAATTGTCTGAAAAGGCCGATATACAGTTTCAGAGTTGTGGTTCTTAAGATCATTTGCTGCAGGAGACACTGATTTTACACTTTCATCCGAATTGCAATATCTCCCAGATTATGTAAGTCATTCGCAATCTTCAAAGTTGATTTATTGAATCAAACTAGATCTTATTTTAGTTTATGTAATCAAGTATATTGCACTAGTTATGAATGAAATCTATAGAAAATGAATAAACAAATGTTGCCAGGTCAACCAAATGTTACTCATTTTGACCCGTTTACCAACCGCCTATTTTGTTACCTATGTTTGTTCTGAAACTGATGTTGTACGTGATGAATTTGATACAGGTCAGTCCAAGGTCATTTTACTTGGCAAGGACCTAATCGACCCGCATGCAAATAAAACATGTATGGATGCTTTTCTTGTTACTATTGTATATATTAATATTGTCTTTTTGGAATAACTTATGTCTTATGATGAAGCGCGCGAGTTTGTTTTGTGAAGGAGTTTTGATTAGCTAGGATTGATGCACGTGCAAGTGCTAATGGTCAAAATGAAAACAAGAAGAGTTTTTCAAGGAATGAGAGAAGGTTATGTTGCAAGTGCTTCCATGAGTGATGTATGTTGAGACAAAGTGTTGTTGCAAGTGCTGCTAGGATTGATGCAAGTTTATGTATTTAGTATTTAAATTGACAACTTATGTATGAATTTTGGTTTACTATTGTTAATATTATTAATTATTAATTTTGTTTTTTTAGGTTTGTTCATTTTTGCTATTGTTTTAATTCTACGAAAAATTGAAAACAAAATTGCTAATTACACGAAAATGGCCACATAGCCATAACAATATATGTGACTATAAAATAGAAATGACCACACTTACAGTAAATTGGTGTGACTGTTAATACCATTTTGTCACACTTAATGGGCCATTTCCTTAATTATACCAACCTTTTTGTCACATTTTTTTAAAATTCATGTGGCTAAAACAAACTTTTTAGTGACTATATAATAGAAACAGACACACTTATGGTAAACTCATGTGACTATACAATAGAAACGGTCACACTTAAAATAAATTCATGTGACCATCGATACCATTTAGTCACACTTAATGGACCATTTTATTAATTACAACAACCTTTTTGCCACAGTTTTTTAAAATTTGTGGCTAAAACAAACTTTTTAGTGACTATATAATAGAAACAACCACACTTACAGTGAATTCATGTGGCTATATAATACGGACGGCCACACTTACAATAAATTAATGTGACCATTGATACCATTTAGCCACACTTAATGAGCCATTTGCTTGATTACAACAACCTTTTTTGCCACAGTTTTTTAAAATTAATGTGGCTAAAACAAACTTATTGGTGACTGTATAATTGAAATGGCCACACTTATAGTAAATTTATGTGGTTGTTGCTATCCGTTTAGCCACATTTATTTGACAAAATGATTGATTTCAACAAGACCTTTTAGCCACAGTTTAAGTTGCTATGGCCTCACATAAGTGAATGTGGCCGTATGATGCCTACGATGACTCGACCTTTGGTCACACTTGAGCTGGGAAAAAAAAGTGTGGCGAAAGGCGTATGGTCACACTTTTTTTATGTGGCCGTAAGCCATTTTTGACGTAGTGATTTTTTTATATTTTAATAATTAATATATGATTATAATAATTAATATATTATTATCAGTTATCTTTGTCTTTATCATTAAAATCTCTTCTACAAATTTTAAATTTAATATTATCAATAATTGACTTTTCATAATAAATATTTAGAAAAATAATTAAGACCGCCTCATGGAGGGCCATGTGTCCCTCACATGGTTTCTTTTATTATATAGTATAGATTTCACCAAAAAACTTGTCAAGTTATATCAAAATAGAAGGTAAACGGGTAACAAGCTGCGCCACCACCCCTTTCTGAATTGCAAACCCTAACCTTCCAAAGACAAACCACTGCCCCCAGTGGCGAAGCTTGAGATTTCCGACCGCAGGGTCGAAAACGTATATACCTAAAAAATTATAAAACCGGGGGGTCAAAAACGTATATACATAAAAAATTCTATACGAAAACTACATTACGGGCACTACTGAGCGAAAAGTTCGGGGGGACAGGCGCCCCCTGGCCCCCACTAATGTAACACCCCGAAAATATTAAACTTTATACTAAAATTATAAAGTATTAAATAAACGAGAACAAACTAACTAGGACGAAATAACCCAGTTAGTTACTAGTCTTGTGCTAACTCAAAAGTGGGTTAAAAGCACCTAAATATGAACTAAAATAAATTAGAGGGGTAAAAAGTGTTTAAATGGAAACTAATTTTAATAAAAACAATTTATTAAACACAAAACACACATTTGTGTGTGTGCTGGAAATCGATCAAACACAGGGGGCGACCCAAGCTCCCCCACAACCCTAGTTCTTGCCAAATCTTCCAAATTGAAGGTCTAAATCAAGTCCAAAACGAAATCTGAGCATAAACTAGTGATCCCCATTGCAAGGAGATCATAAGGTATGTGAAATTTAATAAAAACTCTCTACTGGAAATTCTCATGAATTTAGGGAATTCAAAATCTGTGGATGCATGAATGATATGTAGATGAAATAGGAACATTGTAGTGTTTAGGAGTAAACCCTAGACAAGTATATATTGAAATCATGCTTAGCTCAAGTAAATTCAGATTTTTATTGATGCTAAATTCATGTATGAGATGTTTTTAGGGTTTTGATTGCTAAAAATAGTGTTATGATGTCAAGAACATGCTTAAATTGAAAGCTGAATTCAAACAGCTCCTGATCAGAATTTACAGCCGACTTGTATTGGTTGTAACCTGAACAAAACTTGACAAAAATGTGTGTTTCTTGAGTCTAAAATGTAATTCCAGGAAATATCTTTAAAACTCCATTGGAATCGCATTTTTTTGACGAAAATTGAGCGTTTTATGAATTTTTCTGTATCGAAGGTTCAAGCTGTGTTTTCTGGCAGAATTTGTAGCCCATTATGAATGTCATAACTCAATTTAGAAATTTAGTTATGCTCTCAAATTTTTACTGTAGATAGTTTTAAGCGATTAAAAGAATCTCCAATTAGAATTTCGTCAATCGGATAAACGAGGAATTTTTAATGTATTTTTCCATAAGCTGCAGTCAGAAGTGACGAATCTGATTGCAGCTTAATAAATGAATTTTTAAGAATTTTTGGTAAAGAGTTAAATCTTGAAACTTTAACATAAGTCCTAACCCTCCGAGAGGTACGCCACATAAAAAATCATAATTTTTGAAGACTTGTAAACAGGTTAAACAAATCACAAAAAATAGCCCATTTTCAGTGATATGAAATGCCTAAATGAAATCGCGGTCTACTTGGTTGTGTGTAAAAAGTGATTATATTAAGTGTTCGGATGAATGCATAGAAATGTGTAAGGTGGAAGATCATATTAAATTATGGTTAATCTGACCACCTTGTGAACATTGGATAATAGTTTGGCGCTTAACAAGCTAGGTGGAAGCTTGTGGATGAAGCGGGTCAAACGGAGCAAGTATGGAAAGAAAAGCATGGCATGGATGCAAGGTAAGTGAATCTTACACCCTTTTATCTTAGAATGCGTAATGATTATAAAGGTTATGAAAATGATAAGCTAATATTTGAAATGTGATGTTACGACGTAAATTGAAATGGGTCGGAATAAGCGAAAGTGATGAAAACCATAATGAATGGTAAAAAGGGGTAATATTGGGCATATAGGCCAAACGGGTCGAATGGTGGTGACAACACCATTTGACAATATCGACTAATGTAGTTGTCAAGTCTTATGTTAGCAGGAGCGATTAGCAAATCGGATAATTGTGTCGCCATAGGTTGTGTCATAATAAAAGCGAGGTATAAATCAGGTCTATTTGTTGATCCGGGCCAGGTACGCTCATATGAATTTATAGTTAAAAGTGCAAGTAAGGTCGAATATTTAGTGAAGTACTTCATCGCAAAAACGAAGGATTAAAAATGACCATAAAGCCCTTAATGGGCAAACCAGGCAAACGACCCTTAGAGGTTGTTTAGGAACTTATATTATGACTTCGTAACCCTTAGATGCGTATAAAAGTTCTAGACAAAAACATTGGTGGGTCGGTTGCCTAGAAATAGACATTTGCGAAAAAGGACTAGCCGGAGGGTAAAATAGGGATTTTGGGTTCCTTATGTTAAATCCACCACAAAACTTGTTGTGGTGGAAGATATGTATTATTTAGCATGGAAAGACGAGGTGCAAAAAGAAAATAGCGAGTGTGATGTTTAGATATTTTAAAAATCCCTGAAATGGGTCAAATAAAATAAGAAGTTAAATGTGGATTAAGTGATTAGTAAGATACATATAAATCTGTGATTTGTGAATGCGTACGTGAGCCCCGTAATGGGAGTGGAAACGCTAACGCTTGTTAAGCCTGGGATGGGTAGGAAATGTTAAAAAAGACTCTTGAAAACATTCTTGCAATGTAACTTAAACCAAACGGGTTGAATAGTCACCTATAGGATTTATGAGCCAATAGTGGATAAATCAGATTTCTATGCAAACCAAGGTGATAAACGGGTCCGTAATTTAATTACGGACGCGTAGGAAAAAGAATCGAGTAAAACGGATGTGTAGATTGAAAGTTATGCACATTTTTGTAAAAAGAATCGGAATTGGGAAAATGCAGCAACGAGCTGCAAACCTTCTGCCCATTTAAGGGCGTCGCGACGAGGTGCAGGTTTTGCGAAAATTGTTTGTTGGTTCCGTTTTAATTCGCGAATTTTGGTCGTATACAACGTATACGATAGTTTTATACAAGTCGTATAATGTTATACGGCCCGTATAGATCGGATTTCATTTTTTTTTAGTTAATATTCACACGCTCTATTTATATCGATATTCTTAACTTATTTTATTTATTATTAAATTCATTGAAAAGGGTATGAAACTTCCGTGATGTTAGCATAAGGTTTGCTAGTTTGGTATTTCAGAAACAGTCAATAAGATGACTCCCATAACAAAGAAAACTCAACTTACATGTCCGCTTGAACTTTTGTTCATCATTTATGCCTTAATTTATGGCAAATTGGCAATGTTTTTAATCCTCTTGCTATTATTGTGTATTGTTTAATGTTATTATTATATATATATATATATATATATGGGAATGTTCTATGCAGAACACTAAATATTGCGAGAACACAATGAATCACCCATTTTTTTCAATTCGAAAAGCCTATGAAGTAAATAAAAATGTTACAAATGTAAGATTTATTGTTTCCTACGCCAGAATTCAAAACAAAATATGAAAATTTTTCACTTTTTGTATAACCTACACATATGTACGTTATTTGTAAGTTAAATTACTAACATGTATGAAGGTTATGTGTAGGTAAAAATATATGGTTTTTTTATGTATATATACAATACACATATGAATGTAAAAAACATAAAATTTTATAAATATTAACCTTAAATCCCAAAATTTAGTGTTTTGGAGTTGTTTTTTTTGTTCTCGCAATAGTTAGTGTTCTGTAATGATCCTCATCCTATATATATATATACACACATATATATGGGTAGGGATCCTAAGAGAAGAGCACCCTATTTGAGAAACTTGAGAAGAAATCTGGACCACACATTTTTCTAAGTTTTTCGTAATATACACATATGTATAGATTACGATTGACTATATACATATGTGTATATTACGAAAAGCTTAGGAAAAATGTGTGTTCCAGATTTCTTCTCAAGTTTCTCAAATAGCCTACTTCTTCTCACATGATCCTAACCATATATATATATAAGGTAAAGTTACTGTACAAATAAATCCTTTAACTTCTTCGATGGAGATCCACTTCTATCGGCGTTGTTCGACTTCAGCGAAACATGAGAGAACTAGGTTTTCCAAACTCTAGCAATGCGTAGCTATATGTGTTGGAACGATAAGTACAATTAACGTCACATTTTTTAATTTTGAGACAACTTGAATGCTTTAAGCTGGTAATTTTGACCTATATTTGAAAGCAAAATGAGGTTTTAGAGAGTTATCTTCGAGGTCAGTTATTGCATCATTGTAACTCGGAAATGATTTGAGATCTATAAGAGCAGTTGTGTTCAATTCTTCATTATTGTTATATTGTATATAATTATGAACTGAAGAAGAATAGTGAAGTATGGGAGAATGATTGTGTATTCTATGCATAATTTTGTGAGAAGTGTGAGATGTATAGGAAATAATATAGTGTTGGCATGTGTCCATCAATAATTATATAGAGTAATTGAATAATTACTCTAGAGTACGGATAGCAATGTTAGGAATAAAACATCTTACGTCATGTACAAAGAAGTTTTTTGAGATTTATGAATAATTCATGTATTATGAAAAACACTAGATTGTATTTATGTTTTGCCTTACAATATGTTCCGTTGCTAAGCTCATGTATCCAATGGCGGTGATGAGGGTGTGCGGGGAGGACCACCGCACATGGCTCGTTATTTTGAGGGGCATGTGTTTTTTAGGAAAAATCCGATATCTGTATGTTATTTTTTTAAATACCTATACCAACTTCAAGACATACCCATTTACAAAATAGTTTTTTTGGTTTAAAAGTTAGCCTATTGGCATTAGGTTTAGTGAGCCCAATACTCAATTGATTTTAAAAAAATATTAATAATAAAACATTATGGAATGACACATTTTTCGAGCTCGAACAGGCTATATTAATTCTTAGAGATGCTTCTGCGTGTATCACACGAGTAGTTAACCCATTAATGGTATACATAATAAAACAAAAATTCAAGCGCACATGTAAGTTGAGTTTTCTTTGTTATGGAAATCATCTTATTGACTGTTTCTCAAATATCAAAAGTGGAAAGACTTGACTTATAATTACACTTTCTAAAGTATTCTACAAAATAACGAACCTTATGTTAAACTTAACATCTTGGAAGTTTCATACCCTTTTCAATGAATTTAATAATAAATAAAATGAGTTAAGAATATCGATATAAATAGAGCTTCTAAATCCTACATACGTATCTCAATATTAAAAAGTGAGAACATAGTCTTTCTAATGGCATCTAAACTCCCTTTTCCATTTTCATGCATTGTTTTTCTATTTCTGTTTGTGCTACCTGTATTTTCTAATGGCACTGACCATTCACCTTTCGGGTTTCTAAAACACATGCAAGGGTGTCATAAGGGCGAGAAACTGAAAGGCATTCGTGACCTTAAACTCTATCTTAGTCATTTTGGATACCTTAACTACGAAAGCAACCCTAACGTCACAAATCCTAAAGAAGACTATTTTGACGAGGATCTTGAGGCAGCAATCAAGTCGTACCAAGTCTATTACCATCTCAATGCCACTGGAACGCTAGATGCGCCAACAGTGTCCACGATGGTCATGCCTCGTTGTGGATATCCTGATAAGCAAACTCATCAACATAGTGACAAAACTTTACATACCGTCTCTCATTATCGATTTATTCAGGGTACACCAAAATGGCCCGAGGGAAAAAAGCATCTAACATATGCTTTTGGGTCAGGTTTTCCTACCCGATTCATTCCTCCTGTTGCACGGGCTTTTAGCAAATGGGCTACTGCTTCTCAATATTTTACATTTTCACAAGTTAGAACTTATCAAAGTGCTGACATAAAGATTATTTTTGCACGCGGATCCCATGGAGATGAAGCCCCCTTTGACGGGCAGGGTGGAGTTTTGGCCCATGCTTTTTCCCCTCCAGATGGAAGGTTTCACTATGATGCGGACGAACGTTGGGTGATTGGAGCAGTCCCAAACGCTCATGATGTTGAGACTTTGGCTTTACATGAAATAGGACATCTACTTGGACTCGATCATAGCCAATTTCAAGATGCAATAATGTGGGGTTCCTTTAGGGCAGGAGTAACAAAAGGATTGACTTCAGACGATATTCAAGGGATTAGGGCTCTATACGGAAGTTAGCATGCTATGATAATAGTGAACAAAAAGATAATATTATGCTTTCAGTGTAGTGTGCTTCTGATTAAAAGGGGAATAAAGAATAATGATTATTTATAATAAGTGTAGGTTTTCCTTTAGTTGTAACGTTATTAAAATAATACACTTTGTGTGATAGTTGTGACTTTTCTTTTAAATAATACTAGGTTATAACCCCGTGTATTACACGGGTTTAATAAATAAATTTTATATACTAAATAATAAAACAATATACCTTTAAAAACCTCATTTATTACACGAGTTGAATAAATGTAATTTTATATATCAAATAAAAAAGTTATATCTTTAAAACCACGTGTATTACACGAGTTGAATAGATGTAATATTGTTTATAAAATAATAAAATATTACATCTTTGAAAAACCTCATTTATTACACGGGTTAAATAAATGTAATTTTATATACCAAACAATAAAAAATTACATCTTTAAAAACATGCGTACTACACGGTTTGAATAAATGTATTTTTCTCTACTAAATAATAAAAAATATATATCCTTAAAAAATGTTGTGTATTGTACGAATTGAATAAATCTAATTTTATATATCGAATAATAATAAGTTATATCTTAGAAAACCTCATGTATTATACGGGTTGAGTAAATCTAATTTTGTATAGTGAAAATAAAAATATTTAATATATGATAAAAGGATTAGGTTCAAACGGGAACAAAATCCCAAGAGTGAACTGCGTGAACTGATCTGGGCCCTTGATTTTTATGATCTTGAGATTAAAGTGAGTAGCATGATGGTAATTATTTGGTTAATTTTTCCATTTAATTAAATACAAAAAGGGTATATGTGTAATTTCAATCTTAAATTGATTGCATAAATCTCTCACAAATCAAGTAATCAATTATCCTCTTAAATTGATTGCATAAATCTTTCACAAATCAAATCAAGGATTAGGAAAGATGTAACTTAATTCAATTATTAAAATAATTATTTGTTTAAATGCGATGTACACATGTGTATTATGATTTTGCCCTCTTTTTAATGCGATGTACACATGTGTATATCGTCTGTTTTTGTGATATCTCAGAATTTTTTTGTATTGAATGTTGATGTACACCTGTGAATTACTGTACACATATGTACGATGCTGAGTACACAAGTGTACTGTTCTATTTATATCCAAGTACACATGTGTATACCGTTGAAATATGAAGGTTACGTGGATGTTAAAAATCAAAATTTGAATTCTGGTGATGAAATCTGAAATAAAAATTAAAATTGAAATCTGGTGATTTGTTGTTTGTTTTGATAATTATCTTATTAATAAATAAACATAATGTGGATAATGAATTTAAATTAGGAAAGATGTAACTTAATTCAATTATTAAAATAATGATTTAAATCTAATTTTTTATATAATTACAATCCTACCCTTAACAACTAAAAAGGAAATCAAGGGTCCATATCTGTTCACGCAGTTCACTCTTAAGAGGTTGTTCACGCTGGAACCCTAATAAAAATAGATTATTCTGTTGTTGCAAAATTTGTTAACGAAGTCTCAATAAATTTAACCCTTTATTTAAAACTCCGTAAATGTATAAATGATAAATAATAATAGTTAATTTTATGTTAAGTTTCATAAAATCTATTTGATAACAAACTAAACAAAACGTTCAAATGTATAGTTAAGATCAAATTAGATAACTAAGTTTGAATTTGAAGTATATAGATAAAGAGTAAATTGCCATTTTAGTCCCTAAAGTTTGGTCCAAATTCCTATTTTAGTCCAAAAAGTTTTTTTTTATCATCTGGGTCCCTGACTTTTCCATTTTCTTTTCATTTTGTTCACATTGCCTAACTCAGTCTAAAAATCCGGTTATAACCAGGGGTATTTTTGGCATAAATGTTGTGTAATGATAACCAAGGGTAGTTTACAACATAATTTATAAATCTCATAATAATTTAATTCCAAAATTACCCCTGATTATAACCTGGTTTTTAGACTAAGTTAGGCAATGTGATCCAAATGGCAAGAAAAAGGAAAAGTCAGGGAAACAGAGGAGAAAAAAACTATTTGAACTAAAATGGCAATTTGGACAAAAACTCAGGGACTCAAATGGCAATTTACTCATAGATAAATATAAAAGTAATAATTAATTCAAATAAATAATATTATAAATGAGAAGGAGATTAAATTGAATAATAATTATCCATAAGATATTAAACTAAATAATATTTAGTAGGACAGTTATCTATAATTAATTAGAAGAGATTAAACTAAAATAATAATTATCTATAAGATATGATCTAAAATGATAACAAGAGTCCACAAAGTGGTTTCTTTTATTATAGTAGATAGATACTAGGTTAGAATCTTGTGTATTACATGGGTTGAATAAATATAATTTCTAGGACCGACACTGAGAATTCATGTACTATGTTCTCGCTCGAAAAAACGTGCCCTTAGACCTTAACGAAATTGAGTATTGGGCTAACTAAAAGTCTAAATCTAATACCAATGGACTAATAACTAATCTTAACTATAAAAATAGTTTTGTAAGTGGGCATATGTTGGTGTTTGTATGGGTATACCCTATTATTTTATTTATTTTTACATATACATATCGGAGTTTTTTTTTAATAACGTGTCATTCGAAATATCTGGTCCTGACGGTGGTCCTCCCCGCCCACCTTCAGGGCTGGCCATGATAATTTTATATATTAAGTAACAAAATAGTTACATCTTTTAAAAACTCGTGTATTGCACGATTTGAATAAACACATGTCTTATACGAATAATGTAATCCATTAACATATTTAGTCATCAAAGATGTGTCTTCTAACAAAATGAACTTTGAGGTACTATTTACTTATTATAACATCTCACTTTATTTTTTATTAGGTTAGAGAGTTGTGTATTACATGGTTTATAACATTTTACTTTGTTTTTATTTATTTATTATTAGGTTAGAAACTTACATATTACCTGATGTTCGATAATCAGCAGAAAAAAGAAATAGAAATATTTTAGTAAAAAAAATTAAATATACAAGAGATAAGCTGGATATTATGATTTAATATTATTATTTCATTGGAATGTAAAACGGGATAATGGGATTCTTTATTAGAAATATGATTCTAAATATATCACATGTATAAAAAAATATATATGTTCTATATGTATTGAATAAATCCTTTTAACGAAACAGTTGATTAAAATAAATATTTTTATTTTAATATGTGATTATCAGTTATCCTTGTCCTTATCATCAAAATATAAAAACTACCAATTAAATAAAATCTTTATCTTTATAAATATTTAAAACGCTAATGCATTTTTTTATATTTTAATAATTAATATTTGATTATAATAATTAATATATTATTATCAGTTATCTTTGTCTTTATCATTAAAATCTCTTCTACAAATTTTAAATTTAATATTATCAATAATTGACTTTTCATAATAAATATTTAGAAAAATAATTAAGACCGCCTCATGGAGCGCCATGTGTCCCTCACATGGTTTCTTTTATTATATAATATAGATTTCACCAAAAAACTTGTCAAGTTATATCAAAATAGAAGGTAAACGGGTAACAAGCTGCGCCGCCACCCCTTTCTGAATTGCAAACCCTAACCTTCCAAAGACAAACCACTGCCCCCAGTGGCGAAGCTTGAGATTTCCGACCGCGGGGTCGAAAACGTATATACCTAAAAAATTATAAAACCGGGGGGTCAAAAACGTATATACCTAAAAAATTCTATACGAAAACTACATACCGGGCATTACTGAGCGAAAAGTTCGGGGGGACAGGCGCCCCCTGGCCCCCACTAATGTAACACCCCGAAAATATTAAACTTTATACTAAAATTATAAAGTATTAAATAAACGAGAACAAACTAACTAGGACGAAATAACCCAGTTAGTTACTAGTCTTGTGCTAACTCAAAAGTGGGTTAAAAGCACCTAAATATGAACTAAAATAAATTAGAGGGACAAAAAGTGTCTAAATGGAAACTAATTTTAATAAAAACAATTTATTAAACACAAAACACACATTTGTGTGTGTGCTGGAAATTGATCAAACACAGGGGGCGACCCAAGCTCCCCCACAACCCTAGTTCTTGCCAAATCTTCCAAATTGAAGGTCTAAATCAAGTCCAAAACGAAATCTGAGCATAGACTAGTGATCCCCATTGCAAGGAGATCATAAGGTATGTGAAATTTAATAAAAACTCTCTACTGGAAATTCTCATGAATTTAGGGAATTCAAAATCTGTGGATGCATGAATGATATGTAGATGAAATAGGAACATTGTAGTGTTTAGGAGTAAACCCTAGACAAGTATATATTGAAATCATGCTTAGCTCAAGTAAATTCAGATTTTTATTGATGCTAAATTCATGTATGAGATGTTTTTAGGAATATTGTAGTGTTTAGGAGTAAACCCTAGACAAGTATATATTGAAATCATGCTTAGCTCAAGTAAATTCAGATTTTTATTGATGCTAAATTCATGTATGAGATGTTTTTAGGGTTTTGATTGCTAAAAATAGTGTTATGATGTCAAGAACATGCTTAAATTGAAAGCTGAATTCAAACAGCTCCTGATCAGAATTTACAGCCGACTTGTATTGGCTGTAACCTGAACAAAACTTGACAAAAACGTGTGTTTCTTGAGTCTAAAATGTAATTCCAGGAAATATCTTTAAAACGCCACTGGAATCGCATTTTTTTGACGAAAATTGAGCGTTTTATGAATTTTTCCGTATCGAAGGTTCAAGCTGTGTTTTCTGGCAGAATTTGTAGCCCATTACGAATGTCATAACTCAATTTAGGAATTTAGTTATGATCTCAAATTTTTACTGTAGATAGTTTTAAGCGATTAAAAGAATCTTCAATTAGAATTTCGTCAATCGGATAAACGAGGAATTTTTAATGAATTTTTCCATAAGCTGCAATCAGAAGTGACGAATCTGATTGCAGCTTAGTAAATGAATTTTTAAGAATTTTTGGTAAAGAGTTAAATCTTGAAACTTTAACATAAGGCCTAACCCTCCGAGAGGTACGCCACATAAAAAAATCATAATTTTTGAAGACTTGTAAACAGGTTAAACAAGTCTCCAAAAATAGCCCATTTTCAGTGATATGAAATGCCTAAATGAAATCGCAGTCTACTTGGTTGTGTGTAAAAAGTGATTATATTAAGTGTTCGGATGAATGCATAGAAATGTGTAAGGTGGAAGATCATATTAAATTATGGTTAATCTGACCACCTTGTGAACATTGGATAATAGTTTGGCGCTTAACAAACTAGGTGGAAGCTTGTGGATGAAGCGGGTCAAACGGAGCGAGTATGGAAAGAAAAGCATGGCATGGATGCAAGGTAAGTGAATCTTACACCCTTTTATCTTAGAATGCGTAATGATTATAAAGGTTATGAAAATGATAAGCTAATATTTGAAATGTGATGTTCCGACGTAAATTGAAATGGGTCGGAATAAGAGAAAGTGATGAAAACCATAATGAATGGTAAAAAGGGGTAATATTGGGCATATAGGCCAAACGGGTCGAATGGTGGTGACAACACCATTTGACAATATCGACTAATGTGGTTGTCAAGTCTTATGTTAGCAGGAGCGATTAGCAAATCGGATAATTGTGTCGCCATAGGTTGTGTCATAATAAAAGCGAGGTATAAATCAGGTCTATTTGTTGACCCGGGCCAGGTACGCTCATATGAATTTATAGTTAAAAGTGCAAGTAAGGTCGAATATTTAGTGAAGTCCTTCATCGCAAAAACGAAGGATTAAAAATGACCATAAAGCCCTTAATGGGCAAACCAGGCAAACGACCTTTAGAGGTTGTTTAGGAACTTATATTATGACTTCGTAACCCTTAGATGCGTATAAAAGTTCTAGACAAAAACATTGGTGGGTCGGATGCCTAGAAATAGACATTTGCGAAAAAGGACTAGCCGGAGGGTAAAATAGGGATTTTGGGTTCCTTATGTTAAATCCACCACAAAACTAGTTGTAGTGGAAGATATGTATTATTTAGCATGGAAAGACGTGGTGCAAAAAGAAAATAGCGAGTGTGATGTTTAGATATTTTAAAAATCCCTGAAATGGGTCAAATAAAATAAGAAGTTAAATGTGGATTAAGTGATTAGTAAGATACATATAAATCTGTGATTTGTGAATGCGTACGTGAGCCCCGTAATGGGAGTGGAAACGCTAACGCTTGTTAAGCCTGGGATGGGTAGGAAATGTTAAAAAAGACTCTTGAAAACATTCTTGCAATGTAACTTAAACCAAACGGGTTGAATAGTCACCTATAGGATTTATGAGCCAATAGTGGATAAATCAGATTTCTATGCAAACCAAGGTGATAAACGGGTCCGTAATTTAATTACGGACGCGTAGGAAAAAGAATCGAGTAAAACGGATGTGTAGATTGAAAGTTATGCACATTTTTGTAAAAAGAATCGGAACTGGGAAAATGCAGCAACGAGCTGCAAACCTTCTGCCCATTTAAGGGCGTCGCGACGAGGTGCAGGTTTTGCGAAAATTGTTTGTTGGTTCCGTTTTAATTCGCGAACTTTGGTCGTATACAACGTATATGTTGGTGCACTTGTGTCTGTACTTTGTCTGTATTATGCCATGATACCAAACGATGTCTTGTGTTAGTCTGAGTTACGTCTTAGGTTTGTTATTATGTGCGTTCGATGTAAGTTTGACCAAGTCAACCATCCTCCTGGTTTGACTTGACCAAACAGTTAGCACATTGGTTGAAAGATGTTTGGGTCGAAGGATGTGTCATCGAAGGATAGTTTAGATCCTTCGATGAGCTCGAAAGATAAACCTCCGATAGATATGGATGGACCTCGAAGGATATCATCCTTCGAGGTATATGTGGATCCTTCGAGCTGTTTCAGATCGATAGATGATCTTTCGATCAGTCTATCTGATCCTTCGACCAGACGATCTGTGTTTGGGTATATATACCCATGCATTGTGCTCACTTCATTTCAGAGACAGGAGGTGAGACAAGGTGTGAGTGTGAGTGAACATTCTGTTGAGAGCACATACACACAAGTGTTTTAGAGAGTTTGCAAAATACATTTGTAAACATAGCTTTGTAACCGAACCTTTCTTCGTATTAATACAAGTGGTGTTAATCGGTGAAGTTTGTGTATTGTGTTTGTGCTTGTTCTATCTCGGTTTGCATTCTAGCTTGGATTCCGCACTTGCTAGTGTGTTAGACATAACAAGGAATAGGTTTAACCTCAACCTCCGAGGGACCTACAAGTGGTATCAGAGCCGTGGCTCTTTTCCTTGTTAAAAACCGAGTTTATACAAGACTTTGGAGTGTTTTGGACAAAAAAAAAACTCACATGGTTTAGCACCCGTTTTTACTGTTTTTCTCGCATTTCCAGACGTTAAAACGTGTTCTAAACTTACCGGGTGTGTTAAAGGACGGTTTGGGTAACTTAAAAACTTGTTTTTAAGAACTTTGGATATTTCCGGCCAAATTCCGGCTTACTCCGGTACCGGTTTTCTGGTTAAGATCTGTCCTTTTTGGGTAATATTTTATTGTTCAAATCTGTTTTGGCAGAAAGTATGGTCTGAACATACCTTCTGCCGAAAGTTTCTACCAACCCATCAACTTTTTCACCAACCTGTCATTTTTGTCAACTGTGTCAGATCAGATCGAAGGATATCCTTCGAAGTCGAAAGATCATCTTTCGATCAAAGGAGGCTCGATAGATAATCATCCTTCGAAGTCTGTGACTTATCCTTCGATCCAAGGAATCTTTTCGAAGCATACATCTTTCGGTCTACAGTTCTTTTTCGAAAGATAAGGATCCTTCGTTTGGAGAATCTTTCGAAATCATTGTTCGAAATTCAACAGTGATCTTTCGAACACTGTTGATCCTTCGAACAAGTCTTGATCCTTCGACCTAAGTCTGTTTATGTTTAACAAGTTTGTGATTTTCAGGTATTATTATTCTTGATCAAAAATGAATCCAAGATGGGGTACTCTGGTAAATACAGAGATGTATTTTGGAACTCCGTCATCTTCCGCACCGGTATCTTCTCAAGCTAATGCAATTTCTACCGGTCAATGGGCATTCATATCAAATCAAACTCCAAGTATTCAAAGCATTCTCTTAAGCGAGAGCGAAACCGGAAGTTTGAATCGGCCTCCAAAGTTGATGCACTTATACGAATATCCAGGATGGATTGACAGATTTCATACATATGTCCTTGGACAAAATACAGAATTGTGGTTGCGGTTCATCACAGATTTCGATCAAACAATAGAGGTTGCCGCATCATCTGCTGCTACGTTTGCAGATCTTACGGAAGATCAGAAGAAGGTCTATGATTTGGAAAAGAAGGCATATGACATTCTTACTCAGGCGTTAAGTAAAGATATTTATCATCAATTTGTCAGTTACAAGACAACGAAGAGGTTGTGGGACGCATTGAAGACAAGGGGCGTAGGAAATGAAGCGACACGCCAATTGAGACGTGAATTGCTAAAGAAAGAGTTTGATGGTTTTACTTGTATGGAAAATGAATCTTTAGGAGACTTGACAAGTCGATTTAATCATTTGCTGACTGAATTGGCAAATTTTGAGGTTGTTACAACTTCAGCAGAGATTGTGAAAAAGTTTGCAGATGCGTTGCCACCTCAATGGAATACTTTCTTGGAAATCATGAAGTACAATGGCACGTTAGCTACAACAAACTTCAATGACTTTGTTCAACTCCTGGAAAACAAGAATCAGGAAGAAACTCTCAAGGCGAAAAGAGTTCCAGTGCCACAAAATCCTGATATGTATTATGGAGCTTCCAGCATTTCTACAAAACCTTCTTCACACGCTCCAATTCAAACAGCGTTTGTGTCCAGCACTGACATGTATGGCAATACCATCCAAGTTCCGGTCAAGCCTCCTCCAACAGACATGTATGGAAATCCGCTTGAACCAGTTCCTCAACCAGTACCACAACAGCAAAGCCAACGACCTATCAGAGCAACTGATATGTTCGGAAATCCATTACCTGTTCGATCTACCGGACCAACAGACATGTATGGGAATCCACTTCCTCCTCAATCTACCGGACCAACAGACATGTATGGGAATCCACTTCCTCCTCAACAGCAAGCGTGTTATGGAAGCACATCATCTGCTGGTCAACAATCAAAGCCAAATACAGTACGGCTCGACACCTCAAGCTTTTCTAAAGTCAGTGTGGAAGTAGCAAAGGAACACATGGAGCTGCTAAACACTTTGGTGAGCGCATACTGTGGATTAGTGGAAGGTCAGATTGGTAACATTAATCTGACACAAGAAGACTATCAGCAGATCGATAAAGAGGAGATGGAAATGATGGACATCAAGTGGGCCTTTGCCAGTGCTGTTAGGCGAGCAAAGGATTTCATGGAAATGATGGACATCCAGTTGGGAAATGATGCTCCAGATGGAACAGCTTGTTTTGCTGAAGTTGTCAAGTATCTTAAACACGCCAGTGGTGGAGAATCTTCCACCAATGGTGATGAATCTTCTGAAGATGAAGACAGCTCCGGTTACAGTGGAAGTTCAGATGAAGAGTCCTCGAGTTCAGGGAATGATCAGGAAGATGACACATCAAGTGCGTCAGTTAATGCAGATATTGATGAGCTATTGGAAGAAGCTACAGCTGAAATTCAACGAAGATCTATTTTGGTGGATCAAGCTGCTTATTCTTCGTCTTCTCTCCATTCAGCCTTTATGGCTAATGTCGACAGTTCATCAAGTCAGGTATGTGTCGATGAACCCACTTCTGTTAGTTGTGATAACTGTGATAGTTTAAATGTTAAATGTGCTGATTTAGAGGCAAACATGTCTGAGTTGCAAGGAAAACATGATGCTGTACAAGCTAGTTTGTTTGACTTGCAAGACAAACATGTTTCTTTGAATGATAAGTGGTGTGAATTGCAAAGCAAACACGAGGCTTTGCAAGAGAAATATGATGTGACATTCATTCACAATCAGAAATTGACCGTTGATCTTTCGAAGTGCACTGAAGCCAACATGTTTTATGAAAACCATGAAAAGAAGTTTAAGTCGGTAATTGAAAAGTTAAAGAAAGATAAAACCGAGTTAACTAAAATGGTTTCCAGAAAACAAACTGACATTAATTTGTATATAACTCGTCTGGAAGTAATGCAAAAGGAAATGGCTTGTGTCAAAACTGAAAGTGAGGCGATCTAACTTAAGCTAGACAGTTATTTGAGCTCTAGCTATGTGTTGGATCACATCATTGACGTACAGAAAGAGAAACGGGATGTCACATGCATAGGTTACAAGAAATGTCCACCACCTGTGAGACATAATTATGATGCCATGCCGGATGAGGAAGATAGAGTTTTCTTTGAACCATCTGTTCCTTTAGATGTTGAGGAATTTGCAACAGGACTCGGATACAAGAAGGAAGTATCATCAGATTCAGATGCGTCAGCAGATACATTTGTAACTGCTGAACAAAATCAGGATCCTCCAGTTGTGATTGAGGATGCTGATTCTTCTGATGATGAATCTGATGATACTAATTCAGCAAAGTCTGATGCGGTAATCAAAGAAGAGGACATACCTCTTGAGAATCATATTCTATGTGATCCTCCCGCAAAGCCCGCTAAGACTGTTGCAATTGAGTCCTCGTCTGCAAAAGAGTCGGAGAGTGTGGATTTGCTGTACACTCTTGTTGGTGATGAGAAAATTTATTCTGACAAAGATTTTCCTATTAAGAATGTTAATCAATCATTAATCAGTAAAGTCTTTGAAAATTCGACAAGTAAGTTTTTGGGAAAGACAGGATCACGTGTTACAGTAACACAGTGCCCTCCTATCCCAAAGGCTGAAATTCGAAAACAATATGGCAATAAAAAATTACCAACAGTGCAAAAACAGCAAAATCATACTAAACCAAAAGGAAAATTGCCGGCTCAAAGTCAAAGGAAGCCGAATCAGAAGAAGAACAAGAATGTGAACTTTGTGAAATCAAAGGGAACGGACAAAATTGCAACGTTTGAAAACCAATCTAACTTAGATTTTGTCAAGAAAGCAACTGTGATGAAAAGAAATGAACCAAATAGTTCAAAACCTAGTACCTCGGGATCACAAAGTTCATCATCGGCAAGACGACCACATGATACTTCGGGGTTTGTTGAACGAAGATCATGTTTTGAATGTGGTACAATTGGACATGTAATTCGAAATTGTCCGTATCTTCATAAGTTGAAAGCAATTGATGATGATCCCCGTGAATGTAATCACCAAAAGCGATCTGTTTCTGTAAAACAAGATCCCCGACTTGTAAGAGAAAGGGAAAAGAAACAGAAACGCCAACAAGTCAAGGTGATTGAAAAGGCACTTAAAACTGATGTGGTTCAAAAACAATCTGTTTCAGTTAAACCAGAAAGTTCAAAGTTTTCAAAAACTTCAAACAATCACGAAGTTAAATTTTTAAACAATCAAACTGGTATAACAAAACAGACCTGGAAACCAAAAACTGTTATTGAATCAGGGGGACCATCACAATTTTCAAATCATCAAAGAATAGAAGTTATTGTTGTTGATGAAAATGGAAGACCCAAGACCACAATGGCTTGGGTCCCCATCTCCAACTAATTATGTGAGTTCATGTGCAGGGTGTTCCAGGAGGAACTATCAGTAGTCATTGGATTGTTGATAGTGGGGCATCCAGGCACATGACAGGCGACATGAAGCTTCTCTACGACGTCAAATCTATTAGAGGAGGTTATGTTGCTTTTGCTGGAGATAAAGGCGGATATATTACGGGTGAAGGAATGATTTCCAACGGGGTTGTTAGCTTTGATAAGATCAACTTCGTACAACAACTTGATCACAATCTTCTTAGTGTTTCTCAAATTTGTGATAAGCAGTTCTCAGTACACTTTGATGCAAATGGATGTTATGTGCTGAAACCCGGCTTCAAAATTCCAAAAGAATGGATTCTCTTGTCGGCTCCAAGGATAAATGATCTGTATGTCCTTGATATGAGCCAAGCTATCACAACGTCTGCACAAGCAACCTGTTTCGTTTCCAAAGCCACAGAAAAAGACTCAATCTCTTGGCACAGACGAATGGGTCACATTCACTTACGCAAAATGAATCATTTGGTGTCAAATGAATTAGTGAATGGTGTTCCTCTTAAAAACTTTCATCTTCAAGACATCTGTGTCTCGTGCCAGAAAGGAAAACAAACGAAGAAGCGACACCCTACAAAGAAAATCAACACGGTGGCTGTTCCTCTTGAACGTTTGCACATGGATTTGTTCGGTCCTGTCAAGCACAAAAGTATTAGGAATGATCAATATTGCCTCGTGATAACTGATGATTATTCAAGATTTTCATGGGTGGCGTTCATGGCACACAAGAGTGAAACCTTCGGTATTATCAAAAACTTGATCATTCAGATTGAGAATCTATATAAGTTGAAGGTTAGGCGGATACGTAGCGACAATGGTACTGAATTTAAAAATCATGCCATGGCGGAGTTTTGCACTTCTAAAGGTATTCTTCACGAATTTAGTGCAGCTTATACTCCTCAACAGAATGGCGTCGCTGAACGTAAGAACTGCACATTGATCGAGACTGCTAGGACTATGTTGGTAGAATCGCAGTTGCCCATTCCATTCTGGACTGAAGCTGTGTCCTCTGCATGTTACACGTTGAACCGAGTCCTTACAGTCAAAAGGCACAACAAGACCTGCTTTGAGCTTCTTAACAAACGGAAGCCAGATTTGTCATATCTTGAACCGTTTGGAGCTCCATGCACACTAATCGATCCTAATGGAAAGTTTGGGGCAAGAGCCATTGAAGGATACTTTCTTGGGTATTCCACCCCGAACTTAAGAGTCTGGAATCTAGAGACTAAAAGGGTCGAGTAATGGTCTGAAGTCAGAGTACAAAGGCACACTTTGCCGGTTAGAAATCCTGGTCAGCCTTGGATGTTTGAGTACGATGACTTTTTCAATTCGATCAATGTTGAAGCAGTTGAAGAAAATGCTGCGGCAAGGATGTTTTTCGAGAGTGACAATGCAACAGATTCACCGTTGGTTCGTCCCATTATTGTCAATCAAGAACCATCTTCAGTGAACAATAATGCTCTCGATAATGAGGATTTTGTTGGTGCACTTGTGTCTGTACTTTGTCTGTATTTCGTCTTGATACAAAACGATGTCCTTGTAAGTTTGACCAAGTCAACCATCCTCCTGGTTTGACTTGGCCAAACAGTCAACACTTTGTTTGTAACACGTCTGTGTCGAAGGATGTTTCATCGAAGGATAGTTTATATCCTTCGATGAGCTCGAAAGATAACCTTCGAAGGATAGACCACGAAGGATATCATCCTTCGTGGTATATGTGATCCTTCGATGGGTTCCTGGTCGACAGATGATCTTACGATCAGTCTGTCTGATCCTTCGACCAGACATGCTGTGTTCGAGTATATATACCCATGTGTTGTGTTCACTTCAGAGTTAGACAAGCGTTCGAAAGTTAGACACAGAGAGAGAAGTGAGAGCATTCTGTTCAGAACACACACACACGAAAGTTAGAGAGAGTTTATAGAATACTTCTGTAAACATTGTGCTTGTAACCGAACCTTTCATACGTATTAATACAAGTGGTGTTAATCGGTGAAGTTTGTGTGTTGTGTTTATGCTTGTCCTTTCTCGGTTTGCATGCTAGCTTGGATTCCGCACTCGCTAGTGTGTTAGATATAACAAGGAATAGGTTAAACCTCAACCTCCGAGGGACCTACAAGTGGTATCAGAGCCGTGGCTCTTTTCCTTGTTAAAAAAAACCGGGTTTATACAAGATTTTGGAGTGTTTTGGACAAAAACTCTCTTGGTTTTGGATCCGTTTTTACTGTTTTTCTCGCATTGCTGTTTGTTAAAAACGTTTCTAAACTTACCGGGTGTGTTAAAAGACGGGTTGGGTAACTTGAAAACTTGTTTTTAAGTTGTTTTGGTCATTTCCGGCCAAAATTCCGGCATACTCCGGTACCGGTTTCTGGGTTGATCATTCGATTTTTGGTAATATTTTATTGGTTCAAAATCTGATTTTGGCAGAAAATCATGGTCTGACCATACCTCTGCCGAAAGATTTCACCAACCCATCACCTTTTTCACCAACCTGTCACTCTTTGTCAACTGTGTCAGAGCAGTTCGAAAGATATCCTTCGAAGTCGAAAGACCATCTTTCGATCAGTGGAGGTTCGATAGATCATCATCTTTCGAACCAAGGAATCATTTCGAAGCATACATCTTTCGGTCTACAGTTCTTTTTCGAAAGATTAGGATCCTTCGGTTGGAGAATCTTTCGAAATCTCTGTTCGAAACTCAACAGTGATCTTTCGAACACTGTTGATCCTTCGAACAAGCTTTGATCTTTCGATCCTTAGTCTGTTTATGCTTAACAAGTTTGTGATTTTCAAGTTCTTATTTTTCTTGATCAAAAATGAATCCAAGGTGGAATACTCTGGTAAATACAGATATGTATTTTGGTACTCCGTCATCTTCCGCACCGGTATCTTCTCAAGCTAATGCAATTTCTACCGGTCAATGGGCATTTGTATCAAATCAAATTCCAAGTGTTCAAAGAATTCTCTTAAGTGAGAGCGAAACTGGAAGTTTGAATCGGCCTCCAAAGTTGATGCACTTATACGAATATCCAGGATGGATGGATAGATTTCATACATACGTTCTTGGTCAAAATACAGAATTGTGGTTGCGGTTCATCACAGATTTCGATCAAACAATAGAGGTTGCAGCATCATCTGCTGCTACATTTGCAGATCTTACGGAAGATCAGAAGAAGGTCTATGATTTGGAAAAGAAAGCATATGCCATTCTTACTCAGGCGTTGAGTAAAGATATTTATCATCAATTTGTCAGTTACAAGACGACAAAGAGGTTGTGGGACGCGTTGAAGACTAGGGGCGTGGGAAATGAAGCGACACGTCAATTGAGAAAAGAATTGCTGAAGAAAGAGTTCGATGGTTTTACTTGTATGGAGAATGAATCGTTGGGTGATTTGATAAGTCGATTTAATCATTTGCTGACTGAATTAGCAAATTTTGGGGTTGTTACAGCTTCTGCAGAGATTGTAAAAAGGTTTGCAGATGCGTTGCCACCTCAATGGAATACTTTCTTGGAAATCATGAAGTACAATGGTACTTTAGCTACAACAAGCTTCAACAACTTTGTTCAAATCCTGGAAAACAAGAATCAGGAAGAAACTCTCAAGGCAAAAAGAGTTCCAGTGACACAAAATCCTGAAATGTATTATGGAACTTCTAGCACTTCTACGAAACCTTCTTCGCATGCTCCAATTCAAACAGCGTTTGTGACTAGCACTGACATGTATGGCAATACTATCCAAGTTCCGGTTCCTCCAAAGACAGACATGTATGGAAATCTGCTGGAACCAGTCCCTCAATCAGTACCACAACAACAAAGCCAACGACCTCTCAGACCAACTGATATGTTCGGAAATCCATTACCTGTTCGCTCTACCGGATCAACAGACATGTATGGGAATCCTCTTCCTCCTCAATCTACCGGCCCAACCGACATGTATGGGAATCCACTTCCTCCTCAACAGCAAGCTTGTTATGGAAGCACATCATCTGCCGGTCAGCAATCAAAGCCAAATACAGTACGGCTCGACACCTCAAGCTTTTCTAAAGTCAGTGTGGAAGTAGCAAAGGAACACATGGAGCTGCTAAACACTTTGGTGAGCGCATACTGTGGATTAGTGGAAGGTCAGATTGGCAACATTAATCTGACACAAGAAGACTATCAGCAGATTGATAAAGAGGAGATGGAGATGATGGACATCAAGTGGGCCTTTGCCAGTGCTGTTAGGCGAGCAAAGGATTTCATGGAAAGAACAGGCAGAACCAGCTTGGAGAGCAAGAAAGACACCAAGTATGGGTTTGATAAACAGGCTGTTAAGTGTTTCAATTGTGGTGAACGGGGTCATTTTAAAAGGGAATGTACAAGACCATCTCAGCATGGAAACCAGAATCCCTTCAGAAATCAAGGCAACCAGCAGAACCAGAACAGGAACAATGTTCGCACGTTGGTACCTGTCAACAACCAGAGTCAAGCGGGACCATCTAATGCCAACCAGGCACTTGTGGTTCAAGTAGATGAAGGCTGTGATTGGTCAATCCAGTTGGGAAATGATGCTCCAGATGGAACAACATGTTTTGCTGAAGTGGTTAATGATCTTAAACACGCCAGTGGTGGAGAATCTTCCACCAATGGTGTTGAATCTTCTGAAGATGAAGACAGTTCTGGCTATAGTGGAAGCTCAGATGAAGAATCCTCCACTTCAGGCAATGATCAGGAAGATGACACATCAGCTGCGTCAGTTAATGCAGATATTGATGAACTATTGGAAGAAGCTACAGCAGGAATTCAAAGAAGATCTATTTTGGTGGATCAAGCTGCTTATTCTTCGTCTTCTCTCCATTCAGCCTTTATGGCTAATGTCGACAGTTCATCAAGTCAGGTATGTGTCGATGAACCCTCTGCTGATATCTGTGATAATTGTGATAGATTGCATGTTAAATGTGCTGATTTGGATGCAAACATGTCTGAGTTGCAAGGCAAACATGATGCTTTACAAGCTAGTTTGTTTGACTTGCAAGACAGACATGTTTCTTTGAATGATAAGTGGTGTGAATTGCAAAGTAAACATGAGGCTTTGCAAGAGAAATATGATGTGACATTCATTCACAATCAGAAATTGACCGTTGATCTTTCTAAGTGCACAGAAGCCAACATGTTTTATGAAAACCATGAAAAAGAGTTTAAATCGATGATTGAAACATTAAAGAAAGATAAAACAGAGCTGACAAAAATGGTTTCCAGAAAACAAACTGACATTAATTTGTATATAACTCGTCTTGAGGTAATGCAAAAGGAAATGGCTTGTGTTAAAACAGAAAGTGAGGCGATCCGACTCAAGTTAGACAGTTATTTGAGCTCTAGCTATGTGTTGGATCACATCATTGATGTTCAGAAAGAGAAACGGGATGTCACATGCATAGGTTACAAGAAATGTCCACCACCCGTGAGAAACAATTATGATGCCATGCCTGATGAGGAATATAGAACTCACTTTGAACCATCCGTTCCTCTAGATGTTAATGAATTTGCAGCAGGACTCGGATACCAGAAATAAGTATCGTCAGATTCAGATGTGTCAGCAGATACATTTGTAACTGCTGAACAGAATCAGGATCCTCCAGTTGTGATTGAGGATGCTGATTCTTCTGATGATGAGTCTGATGATACTGATTCAGCAAAGTCTGATGCGGTGATAAACGAAGAGGACATACCTCTTGAGAATCATATTCTGTGTGATCCTCCTGCAAAACCCGCTAAGACTGTTGCAATCGAGTCCACGTCTACAAAAGAGTCGGAGAGTGTGGATTTGCTGTATACTCTTGTTGGTGATAATAAAATTTATTCTGACAAAGATTTTCCGATTAAGAATGTAAATCAATCCCTAATCAGTAAAGTTTTTGAAAATTAGACAAGTAAGTTTTTGGGTAAGAAAGGATCACATGTTGTGGTAACACAGTGCCCTCCTATCCCAAAGGCTGAAGTTAGAAAACAATTTGGTAATCAGAAATTACCAACAGTGCAAAAACAGCAAAACCATACCAAGCCAAAAGGAAAATTACCGGCTCAAGGTCAAAGGAAGCCAAATCAGAAGAAGAAAAAGAATGTGAACTTTGTGAAATCGAAGGGAACGGACAAAATTGCAACATTTGAAAATCAATCTAACTTAGATTTTGTCAAAAAGGCAACAGTGATGAAAAGGAATGAACCAAGTAGTTCAAAACCTAGTACCTCGGGGTCACAAAGTTCATCATCATCGGCAAGACGATCACATGATACTTCGGGGTTTGTTGAACGAAGATCATGTTTTGAATGTGGTACCATTGGACACATAATTCGAAACTGTCCATATCTTCATAAGTTGAAAGGAAAAGATGGTGATCCCCGTGAACGTAATCACCAAAAGCGATCTGTTTCTGTAAAACAAGATCCCCGACTTGTAAGAGAAAGGGAAAAGAAACAGAAACGCCAACAAGTCAAGGTGGTTGAAAAGGCACTTAAAAATGAAGTGGTTCAAAAACAATCTGTTTCAGTTAAACCAGAAAACTCAAAATTTTCAAAAACTTCAAACAATCAAACTGGTATAACAAAACAGACCTGGAAACCAAAAACTGTTATTGAATCAGGGGGACCATCACAATTTTCAAATCATCAAAGAATAGAAGTTATTGTTGTTGATGAAAATGGAAGACCCAAGACCACAATGGCTTGGGTCCCCATCTCCAACTAATTATGTGAGTTCATGTGCAGGGTGTTCCAGGAGGAACTATCAGTAGTCATTGGATTGTTGATAGTGGGGCATCCAGGCACATGACAGGCGACATGAAGCTTCTCTACGACGTCAAATCTATTAGAGGAGGTTATGTTGCTTTTGCTGGAGATAAAGGCGGATATATTACGGGTGAAGGAATGATTTCCAACGGGGTTGTTAGCTTTGATAAGATCAACTTCGTACAACAACTTGATCACAATCTTCTTAGTGTTTCTCAAATTTGTGATAAGCAGTTCTCAGTACACTTTGATGCAAATGGATGTTATGTGCTGAAACCCGGCTTCAAAATTCCAAAAGAATGGATTCTCTTGTCGGCTCCAAGGATAAATGATCTGTATGTCCTTGATATGAGCCAAGCTATCACAACGTCTGCACAAGCAACCTGTTTCGTTTCCAAAGCCACAGAAAAAGACACAATCTCTTGGCACAGACGAATGGGTCACATTCACTTACGCAAAATGAATCATTTGGTGTCAAATGAATTGGTGAATGGTGTTCCTCTTAAAAATTTTCATCTTCAAGACGTCTGTGTTTCGTGCCAAAAAGGAAAACAAACGAAAAAGCGACACCCGACAAAGAAAGTCAACACGGTGGCTGTTCCTCTTGAACGTTTGCACATGGATTTGTTCGGTCCTGTCAAGCACAAAAGTATTAGGAATGATCAATATTGCCTCGTGATAACTGATGACTATTCAAGATTTTCTTGGGTGGCGTTCATGGCACACAAGAGTGAAACCTTCGGTATTATCAAAAACTTGATCATTCAGATTGAAAATCTATATAACTTGAAGGTTAGGCGGATACGTAGCGACAATGGTACTGAATTCAAAAATCATGCCATGGCGGAGTTTTGCACTTCAAAAGGTATTCTTCACGAATTTAGTGCAGCCTACACTCCTCAACAGAATGGCGTCGCTGAACGTAAGAACCGCACATTGATCGAGACTGCTAGGACAATGTTGGTAGAGTCACAGTTGCCGATTCCCTTCTGGACTGAAGCTGTGTCCTCTGCATGTTACACGTTGAACCGAGTCCTTACAGTCAAAAGGCACAACAAGACCTGCTTTGAGCTTATTAACAAACGGAAACCAGATTTGTCATATCTTGAACCGTTTGGAGCTCCGTGCACAATAATCGATCCTAATGGAAAGTTTGGGGCAAGAGCAATTGATGGATACTTTCTTGGGTATTCCACCCCGAACTTAAGAGTCTGGAATCTAGAGACTAAAAGGGTCGAGGGATGGTCTGAAGTCAGAGTACAAAGGCACACTTTGCCAGTTAGAAATCCTGGTCAGCCTTGGATGTTTGAGTACGATGACTTTTTCAATTCGATCAATGTTGAAGCAGTTGAAGAAAATGCTGCGGCAAGGATGTTTTTCGAGAGTGACAATGCAACAGATTCACCGTTGGTTCGTCCCATTATTGTCAATCAAGAACCTTCTTCAGTGAATAATAATGCTCTCGATAATGAGGATTTTCACGATGCTACCGAATTGAACGAATCTTCAGAGGATGATGAATTTCTAGATGCAGATCAAGAAGCTCCAACAACAGCAGTACATGGTACTTCAGAAGGTACACCTCCAGTGGATGTCCCTCGAACAGCTGAAGCTACTGCATCATCCTCTTCGTTAATTCCGGGCCTTGAATTGATTGTTGATCTTAATCTCAACAATCTGGGTACAAATATTCCAGTTCAAGATAATCCAGAAACAAGGATTCACAATACCCATCCTCAACAAAACATCATCGGAAATGTACAAAGTGGCGTTCAAACAAGAAACATGTTGCGAAACAACAACAATGCAGGCTTGTATGCAGATATTAGAGAATCTGGTCAACAAAATGATTGGTCTTTCGCGTGTTATGTCTCGCAAGAAGAGCCAAGAACTTGGAAAGAAGCTTTGAAAGATAACTCATGGGTTGAAGCAATGCAGGAAGAACTGCAACAATTCCAGAAGCTTGGTGTCTGGAAACTCGTAGAGAAACCTGCTGGTTACAAGAAGATCGGTACCCGTTGGGTGTTTAAATGCAAAAAGGATGACCGTGGAGTCGTTATTCGAAACAAAGCAAGGCTAGTCGTTCAAGGTTTTCGTCAGATAGAAGGGATCGACTACAACGAAGTGTATGCACCTGTTGCACGTCTAGAAGCAATTCGGATCTTTCTTGCTTATGCCTCATTCAAAGGTTTCAAGGTATACCAGATGGACGTGAAAAGTGCATTCTTACATGGTGTGGTGGAAGAAGAGGTGTACGTCGAACAGCCTCCAGGTTTTGAAGATCCTATCCATCCCGATCGGGTTTGGTTGCTCAACAAAGCTCTATATGGTCTACATCAAGCACCGCGAGCTTGGTATGCAACCTTATCTAATTATCTGCTGGAGAATGGATTTCGCAGAGGTCTTATCGATTGTACTCTTTTCATCAAAGAACAAGATGGAGATCTTCTACTGGTACAGGTATACGTTGATGATATTATATTTGGTTCTACTAATGATGTTTTGTGTAGGAATTTCGAGCGCATTATGCAGGATAAATTCGAGATGAGTGCTATGGGGGAAATGACTTTCTTTTTGGGCCTACAAGTACAACAAACCGAGTCTGGGATATTCATCCATCAGACTAAATATGTTGGTGACATCTTGAGCCGGTTCCAGATGTCTGATGCAACGCCCATCGGTACCCCATTGCCGCAAAATCACGGAATTACTCCAGACTTGAAGGGTGAAGCTGTTAGCCCCTCATTCTACCGCGCGATGATCGGATCTCTTATGTACCTCACAGCATCAAGACCAGATATAATGTACCCAACGTGCCTGCTAGCCAGATATCAAGTCAACCCGAAGGCCTCACATCTTGCAGCTATAAAAAGGATTTTTCGTTATTTGAAGGGTTGCCCTGACACCGGTCTTTGGTACCCTAGGGATAATAACTTTGACTTGATCGCATTCAGTGATTCTGATTTTGGCGGATGCAAAATCGACGGCAAATCCACAACGGCTGGATGTCAGTTTTTGGGAAATCGCCTAGTCACGTGGCAATGCAAGAAGCAGACGTGCGTCGCTACATCAACATGGGAAGCTGAATACATTGCTGCCTCAAGTTGTTGCTCCCAAGTCCTATGGATCCAACAACAAATGCGCGACTACGGTTTTGAATTCCTAACTACTCCTATTTACGTTGATAATTCTGCTGCCTTACAGATCACTAGAAATCCTGTGCAGCATTCAAAGACTAAGCACATCGAAATTAAGTATCACTTCATACGTGATTGCTTTGAGAAAAGGCTAATCGATGTTGCTTATGTCCACACCGATGACCAACGTGCCGACCTTTTTACCAAAGCATTTGACAAATCAAGATTTGACTATTTATTACTGGTAAACGGCATTAAGGTCAAGCAAGAGTAAATCCACATCGGAAAATCGTTTTTGTAAATATCTTTGTGTTTTAAATTTGTCTTAGTTTATTGATTTTAGGGGGAGTAAATCCAAATTTTGAAAATCCAAAAACATCGAAAAATTTCAAAAACACAAAAACAATAGAAAAACAAAAATGAGTTTCCTGGCGAGCAAAAGAGAAAATGATAGTACATCAGTGGTCTGTCCAAACCTCTTTAAACCTTAAATGAAAAACGATAAGCAGCTCTATATAAGATGTATCGGTAGGCTCACAATCATTTTAAAGTGTGCAGGGTGATATAAACATAAATCGACTGAAGACCAAGTGGGAACCATTCATTGGCATATGGTCTTAGTACCGAAATTTCGTTTGAGAGATTGCCGAGGTTCTGAGATATTCGGTCTTTATGCTGCTTATCATCTGGGTATCATGGTTGTATCTTTTACCGAAAAATAACGGGGACGCAAGTCTAGATCTTCCATGATACTATACATACGTGTACATATTGCATACGACCTCAATAAGTGATCAACAATCACATGTCCAAACAAAATAAGTGATAAAATATCACATTTATCCGGGAGTCAAGTTCGTCTCTCTGCTGTACGAAAGTACTGACCTGTTCACGGACTTGCTCCTGTGCCCTCATGCATCTGAAAATCAAGTTCCTCATCAATAAGTGATTTTATCACATAGGGCTTGTTTTCAAATCAAAATAAGTGAAAATCTCACATCATATACGGTCAAACAGATGATAATCGGTATACTCACCGGTAAGATGAACCCTCGTGCATACCTTGATACGGGAATGTGTCGCGATGTGGATGAACACCGGTCGGTAAGTATAAATCATACCTTAACGTATCCCCTCGCCATGATTACATCTGATAAGTTGAGCTTAAGTGGACAACAATACCGATAATCGTTATAGGATGCTTATCTTAATGTTAACTAATTGAACAACAAGAGCGTTTTGGCATGACCGTACACTGATATGATTCTCTTACCCTCGAAACTCGCAAAAAGAATGTCTGTAAATATTTATTTAATGCTTTCAGTTTCTGCATCTTTGTATATATTTACTTACTGCTTTCTGTTTTTACATTCGAAATATTCAAAAATACCAAAAAGATTTTAGGTGTGTTTTAATATAAACTTTATAAAAGCCAAAAAGATTTTATTTCTATTTTATTTTCGATCGTACGATGTTGGAGCTCGAGTCTTCGTTACCTGAAACCTGATTGAAAACCAAGTCGACTAAATCTTCATAATCGGTCAAAATTTGCAAGTTTTGAAAGTTAAAAACCTAAAATTGATAAATTTTGTTAAACTTTCAAACTGTCGGACGGTAGTTGATTGAACAATGGTCACATGTGTGTCGTTTACTTATGATGTTCCAAGCAGTTGTTCTCATTACGCGTTTAGTTTTCTTGCATGTGCAGATTCTAAAGGCAAGGAGAACATGGTCGATGACAAGCTTTGGAATGAAGACACGACGTGAAGGCACTCAAATGATGAAGATGATCGAGTTGCCGCTGACCATCATCAACACCACAAGGATCTCAAGTTGTAAAGATCAAGACTTTCACGAGCATAACTCAAGGGGGAGCTTATGTTAAGGGGGAGTTTGTCAACACACTTCCTACATGAAACGGGGAGTTTGTTGGTACACTCTCTGCTTTCAAGACGTGAAGACTTTAAAGATCCTCCGACATTGAAGACTTGAAAGGACGTCAAAGACTTGAAGACACGAGGGACCTACAAGAATTAAGATCGAGACAAAGCTACAGCCAAGGGGGAGTTTGTTGGTGCACTTGTGTCTGTACTTTGTCTGTATTATGTCATGATACCAAACGATGTCTTGTGTTAGTCTGAGTTACGTCTTAGGTTTGTTATTATGTGCGTTCGATGTAAGTTTGACCAAGTCAACCATCCTCCTGGTTTGACTTGACCAAACAGTTAGCACATTGGTTGAAAGATGTTTGGGTCGAAGGATGTGTCATCGAAGGATAGTTTAGATCCTTCGATGAGCTCGAAAGATAAACCTCCGATAGATATGGATGGACCTCGAAGGATATCATCCTTCGAGGTATATGTGGATCCTTCGAGCTGTTTCAGATCGATAGATGATCTTTCGATCAGTCTATCTGATCCTTCGACCAGACGATCTGTGTTTGGGTATATATACCCATGCATTGTGCTCACTTCATTTCAGAGACAGGAGGTGAGACAAGGTGTGAGTGTGAGTGAACATTCTGTTGAGAGCACATACACACAAGTGTTTTAGAGAGTTTGCAAAATACATTTGTAAACATAGCTTTGTAACCGAACCTTTCTTCGTATTAATACAAGTGGTGTTAATCGGTGAAGTTTGTGTATTGTGTTTGTGCTTGTTCTATCTCGGTTTGCATTCTAGCTTGGATTCCGCACTTGCTAGTGTGTTAGACATAACAAGGAATAGGTTTAACCTCAACCTCCGAGGGACCTACAGTATACGATAGTTTTATACAAGTCGTATAATGTTATACGACCCGTATAGATCGGATTTCTTTTTTTTTTAGTTAATATTCACACGCTCTATTTATATCGATATTCTTAACTTATTTTATTTATTATTAAATTCATTGAAAAGGGTATGAAACTTCCGTGATGTTAGCATAAGGTTTGCTAGTTTGGTATTTCAGAAACAGTCATTAAGATGACTCCCATAACAAAGAAAACTCAACTTACATGTCCGCTTGAACTTTTGTTCATCATTTATGCCTTAATTTATGGCAAATTGGCAATGTTTTTAATCCTGTTGCTATTATTGGGTATTGTTTAATGTTATTATATATATATATATATATATATATATGGGAATGTTCTATGCAGAACACTAAATATTGCGAGAACACGTAGAACACAATGAATCACCCATTTTTTTCAATTCGAAAAGCCTATGAAGTAAATAAAAATGTTACAAATGTAAGATTTATTGTTTCCTACGCCAAAATTCAAAACAAAATATGAAAATTTTTCACTTTTTGTATAACCTACAAATATGTAGGTTATTTGTAAGTTAAATTACTAACATGTATGAAGGTTATGTGTAGGTAAAAATATATGGTTTTTTTATGTATATACAATACACATATGAATGTAAAAAACATAAAATTTTATAAATATAAACCTTAAATCCCAAAATTTAGTGTTTTGGAGTTTTTTTTTTGTTCTCGCAATAGTTAGTGTTCTGTAATGATCCTCATCCTATATATATATATATATGGGTAGGGATCCTAAGAGAAGAGCACCCTATTTGAGAAACTTGAGAAGAAATCTGGACCACACATATTTCTAAGTTTTTCGTAATATACACATATGTATAGATTACGATTGACTATATATATACATATGTGTATAATTCAATATACATATATGTATATAGTCAATTTTACACTATACATATGTGTATATTACGAAAAGCTTAGGAAAAATGTGTGTTCCAGATTTCTTCTCAAGTTTCTCAAATAGCCTATTTCTTCTCACATGATCCTAACCATATATATATATAAGGTAAAGTTACTGTACAAATAAATCCTTTAACTTCTTCGATGGAGATCCACTTCTATCGGCGTTGTTCGACTTCAGCGAAACATGAGAGAACTAGGTTTTCCAAACTCTAGCAATGCGTAGCTATATGTGTTGGAACGATAAGTACAATTAACGTCACATTTTTTAATTTTGAGACAACTTGAATGCTTTAAGCTGGTAATTTTGACCTATATTTGAAAGCAAAATGAGGTTTTAGAGAGTTATCTTCGAGGTCAGTTATTGCATCATTGTAACTCGGAAATGATTTGAGATCTATAAGAGCAGTTGTGTTCAATTCTTCATTATTGTTATATTGTATATAATTATGAACTGAAGAAGAATAGTGAAGTATGGGAGAATGATTGTGTATTCTATGCATAATTTTGTGAGAAGTGTGAGATGTATAGAAAATAATATAGTGTTGGCATGTGTCCATCAATAATTATATAGAGTAATTGAATAATTACTCTAGAGTACGGATAGCAATGTTAGGAATAAAACATCTAACGTCATGTACAAAGAAGTTTTTTGAGATTTATGAATAATTCATGTATTATGAAAAACACTAGATTGTATTTATGTTTTGCCTTACAATATGTTCCGTTGCTAAGCTCATGTATCCAATGGCGGTGATGAGGGTGTGCGGGGAGGACCACCGCACATGGCTCGTTATTTTGAGGGGCATGTGTTTTTTAGGAAAAATCCGATATCTGTATGTTATTTTTTTAAATACCTATACCAACTTCAAGACATACCCATTTACAAAATAGTTTTTTTGGTTTAAAAGTTAGTCCATTGGCATTAGGTTTAGTAAGCCCAATACTCAATTGATTTTAAAAAAAATATTAATAATAAAACATTATGGAATGACACATTTTTTCGAGCTCGAACAGGCTATATTAATTCTTAGAGATGCTTCTGCGTGTATCACACGAGTAGTTAACCCATTAATGGTATACATAATAAAACAAAAATTCAAGCGCACATGTAAGTTGAGTTTTCTTTGTTATGGAAATCATCTTATTGACTGTTTCTCAAATATCAAAAGTGGAAAGACTTGACTTATAATTACACTTTCTAAAGTATTCTACAAAATAACGAACCTTATGTTAAACTTAACATCTTGGAAGTTTCATACCCTTTTCAATGAATTTAATAATAAATAAAATGAGTTAAGAATATCGATATAAATAGAGCTTCTAAATCCTACATACGTATCTCAATATTCAAAAGTTAGAACATAGTCTTTCTAATGGCATCTAAACTCCCTTTTCCATTTTCATGCATTGTTTTTCTATTTCTGCTTGTGCTACCTGTATTTTCTAATGGCACTGACCATTCACCTTTCGGGTTTCTGAAACACATGCAAGGGTGTCATAAGGGCGAGAAACTGAAAGGCATTCGTGACCTTAAACTCTATCTTAGTCATTTTGGATACCTTAACTACGAAAGCAACCCTAACGTCACAAATCCTAAAGAAGACTATTTTGACGAGGATCTTGAGGCAGCAATCAAGTCGTACCAAGTCTATTACCATCTCAATGCCACTGGAACGCTAGATGCGCCAACAGTGTCCACGATGGTCATGCCTCGTTGTGGATATCCTGATAAGCAAACTCATCAACATAGTGACAAAACTTTACATACCGTCTCTCATTATCGATTTATTCAGGGTACACCAAAATGGCCCGAGGGAAAAAAGCATCTAACATATGCTTTTGGGTCAGGTTTTCCTACCCGATTCATTCCTCCTGTTGCACGGGCTTTTAGCAAATGGGCTACTGCTTCTCAATATTTTACATTTTCACAAGTTAGAACTTATCAAAGTGCTGACATAAAGATTATTTTTGCACGCGGATCCCATGGAGATGAAGCCCCCTTTGACGGGCAGGGGGGAGTTTTGGCCCATGCTTTTTCCCCTCCAGATGGAAGGTTTCACTATGATGCGGACGAACGTTGGGTGATTGGAGCAGTCCCAAACGCTCATGATGTTGAGACTTTGGCTTTACATGAAATAGGACATCTACTTGGACTCGATCATAGCCAATTTCAAGATGCAATAATGTGGGGTTCCTTTAGGGCAGGAGTAACAAAAGGATTGACTTCAGACGATATTCAAGGGATTAGGGCTCTATACGGAAGTTAGCATGCTATGATAATAGTGAACAAAAAGATAATATTATGCTTTCAGTGTAGTGTGCTTCTGATTAAAAGGGGAATAAAGAATAATGATTATTTATAATTTTTTTTGGAAGGTGACTTTCTATGTACTGGACCAGCGGTCACCGGGTTCATGTCCTAAGACAATCCCCCGTCAGCCCGGCGTTTACGGACGCGATGTTCGATCGGGCCCCGGCCGTCGCATAAGCTGACTTCCGCCCGGAAACCATACTGCCCCCACACGAGAGACTCGCTGGGGTAACAACTGGGTAAAACCGGGTTGCCCTCAGGACCGCACCATGCCTCGGTAGGATACGATCCATCATTGGGACGTCCCACCCCCCGATTGCACCTCCCGGGGATCGAACCGGCGACCTCCAAGGAGGAAGCCGGCCCAATCCAAACCACATGGGATTGCCGGTTGGGCTAGGGGATGGGATAATGATTATTTATAATAAGTGTGGGTTTTCCTTAAGTTGTAACGTTATTAAAATAATACACTTTGTCATATAGTTGTGACTTTTCTTTTAAAAAATTTACGAGGTTAGAATCCCGTGTATTACACGGGCTAAATAAATATAATTTCCAGGGCCGACCCTGAGAATGCATGTACCATGTTCTCGCTCGAAAGAATGTGCCCTTAGGCCTTAACGAAATTGAGTATTGGGCTAACTAAAAGTCTAAATCTAATACCAATGGGCTAATAACTAATCGAAACCATAAAAATAGTTTTGTAAGTGGGCATATGTTAGTGTTTGTATGGGTATACCCTATTAATTTATTTATTTTTACATATACATATCGGAGTTTTTTTTTTTTAAATAACGTGTCTTACGAAATATCGCCCTGGCGGTGGTCCTTCCCGCCCACCTTCAGGGCCGGCCATGATAATTTTATATATTAAGTAATAAAATAATTACATCTTTTAAAAACTCGTGTATTGCACGATTTGAATAAACACGTGTCTTACACGAATAATGTAATCCATTAACACATTTAGTCATCAAATGTGTTTTCTAACAAAATAAACTTTGAGGTACTATTTACTTATTATAACATCTCACTTTATTTTTTATTAGGTTAGAGAGTTGTGTATTACATGGTTTATAACATTTTACTTTATTTTTATTTATTTATTATTAGGTTAGAAACTTACGTATTACCTGATGTTCGATAATCAGTGGAAAAAAGAAAAGAAATATTTTAGTAAGAAAATATTAAATATACAAGAGATAAGTTGGATATTATGATTTAATATTATTATTTCATTAGAGTGTAAAACGGGATAATGGGATCCTTTATTAGAAATAGGATTCTAAATATACCACATGTATAAAAAAATATATATGTTCTACATGTATTGAATAAATCCTTTTAACGAAACTGTTGATTAAAATAAATATTTTTATTTTAATATGTGATTATCAGTTATCCTTGTCCTTATCATCAAAATATAAAAACAATTAAAACTACCAATTAAATAAAATCTTTATCTTTATAAATATTTAAAACGCTAATGCATTTTTTATATTTTAATAATTAATATATGATTATAATAATTAGAAAAAGTGTATTGTACAAAATGGCTTGACGTACGCTACGTACGCGATGTGAAATCGCATGTTATGAAATAGCATGGAAGAAATCGCATGTGCTAATTTTGATGAAATCGTATGTTGGTTTTTTTGTAACAATTTCGCATCTGATAATATTGATGAAATCGCATGTTGGTTTTTTGTAACAATTTCGCATGTGATAATTTTGATAAAATCGCATGTTAAAAAACCAACATGAAAAATTGTTAAAAAAAACCAACATGCGATTTCAATGTGGGATAAAGATCTGACGGCTGAGATGATCGCTTACGTAATGTAGGATAAGGGCTCTTGTACGTTAACCTAACTCATAATAATTAATATATTATTATCAGTTATCTTTGTCTTTATCATTAAAATCTCTTCTACAAATTTCAAATTTTAAATTTAATATTATCAATAATTGACTTTTCATAATAAATATTAAGAAAAATAATTAAGACCGCCTCATGGAGCGCCATGTGTCCCTCACATGGTTTCTTTTATTATATAGTATAGATTTCACCAAAAAACTTGTCAAGTTATATCAAAATCAAAGGTAAACGGGTAACAAGCTGCGCCGCCACCCATTTCTGAATTGCAAACTGTAACACCCCGAAAACGGGTTTGGTAGTCAAACCACGTGAGTACTAAAAGACGGATAAAATACCGTTAATGGTAAAACTAACCCGGCTAGTATTAGGACTTAAACAAATAATCCTAATATTAATTAAAAAGGAAAATAAATGCTTGAGGAAATAAAGTTACGAAAGGCCCGAGTTAACGGGACTTAAAAACATAACGGGTTATAACTTCCCGAACCCGCTAAAGTAACAAGGAATAATTAACCTAGTTAGTAGCATGTGATTAAGTGACTAATGGTGAGGTATAGCTTCATTTGATCAAAAGGAAACATGAGGGACTAATATTGTCAAGTGGGAAACTTGTTTTATTAAAACAAAAGTTAAACACTAAAACACACACTTAAAGTGTGTGTTCTGGTCGAGATATCCACAGGAGCCAAGAACATCTTGAGCTCAAAACCCTAACAAGCACAAATCAAGAAAATTGGAAGGGCAAATCAAACCCAAATCGAAATTCAAGCACATATTCGTGATCACCAAGTCAATGGGATGTTAAGGTATGTCGAATTTCTAACATTCATGAAGTTGTAAAAAGTTGATAATCATCCTAATCGCGAATTAGGCATGGATTAGAGAAGATAGGGCTAGATTAGTGATGTATACTTGCTTAGGAACGATACCCTAAGTGAAAATCATACATAACATGCTATGAATTGAAGGATTTGATGAATTAACACATTTAGATAAGTGGGTTTTAATGTTATGATGATTTTGATGATATAACTATGCTTAGAATCAACATGCATGATAACAAATAGAAGGTGTTCGATTTAACCATGAATTTGGGTACTTGTTCATACATGATTGAAATGGGTTTTGAATGTTATGATGAAGTTTGGTAGCCATATTCATGTAACTAAGTGTATGAGATCATGTTATCTACTAATTGATAGATAGAACTTGATTTTATTAAATGTTTGGATGAATGCTAGTAATAGGATGAAATGGGGTTTTCGCTCATATATGAGAGACCCTTAGTTCTTGCGAAATGAATGAACAAACTAGCTTTGATAATCGCTTGAGCTAGTTGAAGTGTTGAAAAGACAATGGACTTGGTTAGACCTTTAGTTAAAACGGGGGCCTAAAAATAATGCCTACCGGGTAATTATTGGAATGCTTAAACTAGTTGTCGAACTTGAATGTGCATCTTATATGCTAAGGGGCGTTTGACTTTTAGTAGTCAAACCGACCATTAATAAGATCGAATGATAATTTTGATAGAAAAATACGTAAGGTGGAATAGTTATGATTAACAATGACTAAAGTAACCATCTTATGAAATATGATGATAGTTTGACGCCTAACAAGCTAGGTGGAAGCTTGTGGAGGAAGCGGGTCAAACGGAGCGAGTACAGAAAGAAAAGCGTGGCATGGATGCAAGGTAAGTATATCTTACACTAGTCATATATTTTAGAATATTCTTTTGTCGTATTAATTACGTAAAAGACAAATACCTAATTGAGATATAGTGTTCCGACGTGTAGTCGTACGGAACAAGATAATCAAATATGATAAGAAAACATAGTGATGGCTAAAAATGAGTTAAATCGGTAATTCGATCATATTATGACGAATGAAATATGTACTTTTAATGGTTATCATATAAGTTAAATCACAATAACCATTAAGGGCAAAATAGTAATTTGACAATTTGACGATGGTAATTGGTCATTTAGACCAAACGGGTCAAAAGGTGAAATTATCACCCTTTGACAATATCGACTAATGGGTTGTCAAGTTGTATGATTTTAGGAAATAAATAGCACATGGATGCTTACATCGCTATCACTTAGCAGCCACTAAGGAAAGGTATTGAAACAGGTCAATATATTGATCCGAGCCAGGTATGTATAATGATACAACTCATCATGTAGAATTTGGAGTTCTATAAGAGTTAGACAAGGTTAAAACATAGATATTTAGTTATCTTTTAGGTAAACCGAATAAATTTAGTTATGATTATAAAGTTTTAGAAACATAATGGTTTCTAAACAAGACTATAGTTAAAAAGTTGGATTTTTGGGTCAAACAAGTACTAAAAGTCCTTCGTCATAAAAGAAGGACTAAAAAATGACTAAAACGCCCTTGTAAGCGAAATTGAGCAAACGAACCATAAAGGTTGTTTTGAAATAAGTGTTAGGATGAAATAAATATTTCGAATAAGTATGAAAAACGAAAGATGTAAAATATTGGTCAAATGACATCTATAAAGAGTCTTTGCCGTAAAATAATGATTTGAAGGGTAAAATTTGGAATATATAAATCACCACATTGAATCCACCACAAATATAGTTGTGGTGGGAGATCATTTGATAAGAAATGTGGACATAAGTATTTAGAAACGAATGAAAGCGATTTGTGCTTAAAATATGCTTAAATGCCCTTAACGGGTCAAAATAAGCCTATGAGTGAAAATGGGTTTAAGAAGGTATATGAACCTGTAATTGGAACCTAATATGTTAAACATCATTGAATTAAATAGGTTTATGAGAAATAAGGGTCAAACAAACTCGTTTGTTTGATAAAGAATCGAACGGGTCAAAATTTGGTAAAAAGGGTAATAAGCCGAAGACTTAAAAGTATGAAATGTTGTTAAACCGAATGTTGGATTTAAACTCCATATTATGGAGGATCAAATTACAATCATGTAGGAAGAAACGGTAGGTCAAACGGATAAGTGGATTGAAAGATACGAAAGTTTTCGTGTCAATAAACGGCAAAATGGAAAGGTTGAATGCAGGGACCACCGTAACTTACGGTGTCCACCATAAGTTACGGTGGAGCTGATTTAGTTACGGTGGTTGCCTACTGAAGTACGGTAGGAGATTTGTAATACAGGGGCCACCGTAACTTACGGTGCCCACCGTAAGTTACGGTGGAGGCCAGTTGGAAATCTTTGTTTTAAGATCAAGATTTTAACGTTGGGATTCTTTTTCCTTCCATTATCATTACCGGATTTGTTTAGACACATTTTAATCCCCGTATGACTAAAGCATTTCATGTTTATGAAATGTAGGTACATTTTGGATGCCGAAAGACGATCAAGCTCAACGAAGAACCGAACACGATAAAGATTCCTGCTTCCGCACATTGCCTTGTCGTAAATCTAAACGACGAATCCGATCATGTTATGTCAAATAACTTATGATTTGTAAAAGTTTTAATAAACCCGTATTTTTATAGCATGTGTAGTCCTAACTATACATCCTATTTTTTATATTTAAATGTAAAACCGTTAAATAGCAACTAGGGTGTTACACAAACCCTAACCTTCCAAAGACACACCCCTCCACTACCCAACCCCTCCAATTACACGACACTATAATTGTGCCGAACATTTATAGTAATTTCCATCGGATTCGTGTTTGTGTAAACATATAATAATTGACAAAGTATTTAACAGAACTTGATAATTCATTCCTAAAGTTCTCATTCTTTTCAGATAGGATTCTTCATCTTTCAAATCAGCAACTCAAACCCCTTTCTTGTTGCTAAAGTTCCCATCTTTATCAACACCCACAAACCTAAAATCTCAGAACAACAACCAAATGAGTACCAAGGAACCAGATCGGAGAAGGTGAAGAGAATCTTCAACCAATTCGGTTCAAACAACGACGGTGGTCTCAACCGAACCGACACGAAATGGCTGCACTCATTGTCGTTGTTAACTCTAGAGTCAAATTCAGCGACGAACAAATCAGCGCCTTTCTCAACGAAGTCTTTCGTACATACGCCGATTTCATCGATCCCGACAAGGGTCTTACGTACGACGGTTTGTTACGTACTTACGATGACGGCGCAGGTGACGTGGATCATGATTTTGAAGCATTAGGGCTCGAATTAAAACCCCACAATAATAACGATAGTAGTAATTATTAAAGATATGTTTGTTGATTTCTTACACCAGTGTATGGTCGGCGGCAAGGTGGCCGGAAAAACGAAATGGTCGTAGAAGAAAAGGGTGGGCTGGTCTTTTGTTTGGAGAAGATAATAAGTGGGCCCCACACACATATATTTAATTAATAATCATTTAGTTTAATTTGTTTTTATCATTAAAGGCAATTTAGTAATTTAACATTGATTTAACTGAGAAAACTAGCTGTCATCCAATCCGGCGTCTACCCGAGTAACAAGTGAGCAAACAATAGGGAGCAAACACGCTATTTTGAAAAGTTGGGGACTAAACATGAAAAAACGTGAAACCACAGGGACTATCCGGGCAATTAACTCTAAAAATAGTTTTGTAAGTGGGCATATGTTGATGTTTGTAAGGGTATACCCTATTAATTTATTTATTTTTACGTATACATATCGGAGTTTTTTTTAAACAATAACGTGTCCTTCGAAATATCGGGCCCTGGCGGTGATTCTCCCCGCCCACCTTCAAGGCAGGCCATGATAATTTTATATACTAAGTAATAAAATAGTTACATCTTTTAAAAACTCGTGTATTGCACGATTTGAATAAATACATGTCTTACACGAATAAGATAATCCAATAACACATTTAGTCATCAAAGATGTGTTTTCTAACAAAATGAACTTTGAGGTACTATTTACTTATTATAACATCTCACTTTATTTTTTATTAGGTTAGAGAGTTGTGTATTACATGGTTTATAACATTTTACTTTGTTTTTATTTATTTATTATTAGGTTAGAAACTTACGTATTTACCTGATGTTCGATAATCAGCAGAAAAAAGAAAAGAAATATTTTAGTAAAAAATATTAAATATACAAGAAATAGCCTGCATATTATGATTTAATATTATTATTTCATTGGAGTGTAAAATGGGATAATGGGATCCTTTATTAGAAATAGGATTCTAAATATACCACATGTATAAAAAAATATATATATGTTCTACATGTATTGATTAAGTCCTTTTAACGAAATGGTTGATTAATGTAACACCCCGAAAACGGGTTTGGTAATCAAACCCTCTTAACACTAAAAGACAGGTAAAGTACCGTTAGTGGTAAAGTAACCAGGTAAATATTAGGATTTAAATAAATAATCCTTATATTAATTAAAAAGCGGATAAGAACTTTCGAGAAATAAAAATGGATAAAAGGGCCGAGTTGACGGAACTTAAAATATACGGGTTAGAACTCCCGGGACTCACTAAGTTAACTAGGGGTAATTAACCTAGTTAATTATTAGTTTAAAAACAATAAAGAAGCATGGACTAGTAAGCCTTTTATAAACCATGGATGGAAACCCCTAAATTATAAATAAAACAAAAATTTAGGGGCCTAAGTTGTAAAGTTAGAAACTTGAATGATCAAAATCAAAATAACCCACACCAAACACACACTTAGGTGTGTTTGGTCGTACAGGAACACAGGGGCGACATCAGGCTCCCCACCAAACCCTAGTTCATGTTAATTTTCCCAAATTGAAGATCAAATTCAGTTCCAAATCAAAATCCGAGCACGAAATAGTGATCTCCACTGAAAAAGGAGTCATAAGGTATGTGAATTCTATGGGAAAGCTCTAGTTGAATTTCTGAGTAAACTTAGAGAATTCGAAATTTATGGTTGCATGTTTGTTATATGGATGGAATAGGAACAATATCGTGTTTAGGAGTAAACACAAGACAAGTATATGTTAAAATCATGTTTAATTCTAGTAAATTCTATGAACACCATTGAAGGTGATTAGTGGGTTTTTGCGGAATATGTTAAACACTAGGATTTTGATAGTTATTCTAGTCTAATTCGAGTTCTATGGAGTAAATTCAGATTTGTTGACGCTAAATTCATGTATGTGATGTTTTTAGGGTTTTGATTGCTAAAAAATAGTGTTATGATGTCATGAACATGCTTTAATTGAAAGTTGAATTCAAACAGCTTCTGATCAGAATTTACAGCCAACTTGTATTGGTTGTAACGTGGAAAAACCTCACAAAAACATGTGTTTCTTGAGTCTAAAATGTAATTCTAGGAAATATCTTTAAAACCCCACTGGAATTGCATTTTTTCGACGAAAATTGAATGTTTTATGAATTTTTCGGTATCGAAGGTTCAGGCTGCGTTTTCAGGCAGAATTTGCAGCCAATTACGAATGTCATAACTCAATTTAAGAATTGATTTATGATCTCAAATTTTTACTATATGTAGCTTCAGGTAATTCCAAAAATCTCCAATTGGAATTTCGTCAATCGGATAAACCGGGAATTTTAAATGATTTTTTCCGTAAGCTGCAGTCAGAAGTGACGAATCTGATTGCAGCTTCGTAAATGAATTTTTACGAATTTTTGGTAAAGAGTTAGATCTTGAAATTTTAACACAAGACCTAACCCTTCGAGAGGTACGTCATATAAAAAAATCATAATTTTTGAAGACTTATAAATAGGTTAAACAGGTCACCAAAAACAGCATATTTTCAGTTATATGAACATGCCTAAATGAAAGCTAAAATGTCGAAATTTCGAGTGAAACGCACATTTGAATGATATGGAAAATTATGCGAAAAATGAAACGATAAGAGTTCTAAATATCATGTTGATTTAGACTTAATTGTGTAAACCATGTGATCGAAAATAGTTAACTTATGATAAGTTAAGCTAACTAATGAGGAAGTCGAATAGTAGTTTCGACATAGAAAATAAGTAAGGTGGAATAGTCGTGATTGTTAATGACTAATCTAACCGCCTTGTAAATGTTGACAATAGTTCGATGCTCAACGAGCTAGGTGGAGGCTTGGGAAAGAAGTGGTCAAACGAATCAAGTACGAGAAGAAAATCATAATCGGAATTCAAGGTAAGTAAAAAGCTTACACTCTTTTTTAGACATGTATTTATTCATAGATCGTAAATACGATAAAATGCTATATCCGAAATATGTTGACCGGGCCAGGTACGCATTATTATGTTGTAGCTAAAAGTGCTATTTTGGTCAAATGCAGGTTTCAGCAACAAACCCGCTGGAAATTGGTTTCCCCCGCGCCACGCGATGGGTCACAATGAGTGGGGTGCGACACACGACAGACGTCGCGCCACGCGACAAGTTTGTCAGAGTCTCTAGCGACACGCGAGAGACATAAAAGCTGGAAAAATTATTTTTTAATTATCGTTTGACGCGTAGAACTTGTTTAAACTTATATTTAAGTTATCAAAACTAACTTTTATGTTGGTTTTGATCATAGGTGAATATCAAGAGTACCCGGATGAAGATCAAGCGACATAAAGGAACCGAACACGTGAAAAAGAAGCTTCCGCAAGTCGCGTTGTCGTAGCTTTTAAACGACGAATTCAATCACGCTATGTTGTTCTAAACTGTAAATTGTAAAAGTTTTAATAAACCCCAATTTTGTAATATGTATGTGGTCATAACCACATGTTTATTTTCGTAAATTATACGAAAACCGTTAAATAATATTAAGGGTGTTACAAGTTGGTAATCAGAGCTCATGGTTAAAGAGTAAAGTGTGTTCGGTTCGAGGCTTGATCGCAAATCTGGTAAGTACAAGTATGTTAACGGTCTAGTATGATTAAAGTGTTGTGAACAACACATAGGGTTATCGTGTAATACACGTTACTCCAACGAAAATGATTAGTATAGCTAACGAAATCACGTGCGTTGACACGTGCAGTAAAAAGCTTTGTATTACAATACGGGCATTATTAATATCGAAATTACTAACTTTTGTAAATGTTTAGTTGAAGGATACTCGAACCTGAAGATGGCGAGAGTGTAATGATGTGCGTGAAAGTGTTGTATATTTTAGGTGTATATTTTAAGCCCTTTTTAACACTTATTTTAGCCAAGTTTTAAATTTATAAAACACGATATTTCACTAACACTAAACACACATATGGGCAAGTGCACCCATCGTTGAGTGTAGTATAGCGTTGGTAAGATACCGAGGTCGTCCAAGGACACAAGAGCTTTTAGTACCGGTTTATCCTCAACGTCTAACCAAAAATAAAAGTTTAGAAAAATGTTTTAAACTAAGAAAAATAAAAACTAACTAAAATGCTGAAAATAAAAATAAAATAAAAACATATAGACAAGATGAATCACTTGGTTCCGACTCGTATCTAGTATAACCTTTGATTATTTCCGCACTTTTGCACATAATTAAGAGATTATCTTAGTTATTGTAGTAGGCCCCTCTTTTGAAGGTGACATTACCCTCACCCCAGTAGTTTGAGTCAGCAGGGATACAATCCTAAAGGGGTGGATTATTGGAAGATAATGAATTAAGTTATTAATGCAGTATTGTGGTAGGCCCCGCTTTTGGCGGTGACGTTACCCTCGACTAAGTAGTCTGAGTCAGCAGGGACACAGTCCTAAATAGCCGGGTTATAGTATTAATAGTAGTTAACTTATGAGGGGATCAAAGAGTTTGGACCCCCGCCATCCAATACCGTGAAGTATTGAAGGAGGTCCTACTAAATTTGAGCCAGGTCCATTGCAGGACCTCTAAACGCTGAACAATGGCAAGACCTTTACCAAACCGTTCCCTTAACCCCCGACCAGGTAGCCAACATACCTCCATATAGACCGTGGAGATATGAATGGTGAAAATCCTTTATTTTATATAGACAGTAAAATAATGCCAAGACACCACGGACAAACGATAAGGAAAGATCACCTTCAACATAAGTAACTAGTTATTAAAGTCATTAATACAAAACCAAATAAAAAGTGCAAAAGATTAGAAATAAAAAGTATTATACTAGACACTTTGTCTTCACCAAGTGATGTAAGAGACTTAGGCAAACATGGCCTTGATTGTCAAGAACTCTTACGATCAATCTTGGATCCCGAGACGACTCACACACTCTATGATGGACAATGGATGATGGTGGTGGATGATGGTGTTGTGATGGTGGTGGGTGGTGGATGAAGTGTGAGAGAGGTGGTGTGCCAAGGGATGAGTTGCAATGAGACCAAGCACTCCTATTTATAGGCTGAACAGAGGCCTGGGCACGGCCCCGTGTTCGCTGGGCACGGCCCCGTGCCCTTCTGACATTCTCTCTCTTCATTAATTGTAATTCGCAATTACAATTAATGCGCCTACAGTACTTTCGGCACGCCCCCGTGTCCGCTGAGCACGGCCCCCGTGGTGGGCAATAGAAGCTTCTATAGGTTTGTCTTTTCTGCTGCTTCTTGGGCACGACCCCGTGCTGGCTGAGCACGGGGCGTGTTCAGCCTTTTGCTTTCTCTATTTTGCTTTGGAAGGTGCCGTTGAGGGTTCGGGCAATCCACTAATGTTCCTTTTCTTGTATTTATGTTGGATTTAGCTGTCTTTTTGCTTCTTTTGCGTTTTTGAGCTCATTTAATCCTGAAAATACAAAAGGAAGACAAAAACACTCTTTTTCCAATATTAGTACTAAAAAAGGGTTAGTTTTATGACTCATTTGATGTAATTTATATGTTGCATTTTACACACATCAAATACCCCCACACTTGAACTTTTGCTTGTCCTCAAGCAAAACTCTTTAATATTTGGCTTACACTCCCAAATGGAATAGGTAGAAGAGAAGGTTTTGGGCTTGTCATAGAGTGTCGGGATTTCCAAGATCTTTTTTTTGGGTTTTATTTTTATTTATTTACACTCCTATTCGTAATGATTTATTTAGAACTGTTCATAAAAGAAATTACTTATTTGGGCATAACATGCCTTTTTAAAATTCTATTTATATACAAGTTCACATACCTCGCGGGGAAATCACTCACACTCGGCCGAAGGTGTATTTTTAGTGAATCACTCGAGAGCGGCATGGAACTTATTTCTACCATAGGCTTGCCAAGAAATCAATCCTCCTCCTTTTTAACTTTTATACCTTTGTAGATATCAAGAGGACTTTGTGGGTTAAGGGTTGGCTATGGTTAAAGGTAGGTGGTTGGGTTAGTGGTTAGTAGAAAAAGGGCTAAAAAGCGTAACAAGTGTCGGTTTTCGTATTTTTGCAACTTTTTATTTTTGATGAAGCTTTTATTCAAACAAAGTTACTTTTGATTACTTTGTTTGTTTATTTTCTTTTTGCTTCATTTTTATTTTTTTTCATTTTTTTTTTTTTTTTTCGAAGAACCGAACTTGTTACTAAAATAAAGGGTTAAAAATGAAAAAGGTTTTGGTGGGTGAAAGGGTTTTTGTTTTGGGTGATGAAACGAAAAGGTTTAGGCTCAAAGGGGCTAACTAGGGGGATTTTTTTGGGTAGGTGGTGAAAAAAAAAAAAAGAAAAATAATGGTGTAGAAATGAAAAAGGGTTAGTCCTAATGCCTCTATCATTTACTTACTCGGGTTTAAGTTGATAAGGACCGGGAATGTATTGTCATGGCAAGTTCTAGAGTCGTAAGAACCAAGCGGCTATTCACACAAGAAACGAAAAATGAGCATTTAGTCAAATGATATGAAATTGTGTGCTCATAAAGGCTCAAAACTCACTTTTGTGGGAATGGGTTTTTATGTGATCAAGTATATATAATCAAATTTTAAATAAGTTTGTCATGCCTTTTCATAATTTTCTTATGTTGGTTCTTTTTTTATCACTACGCTATCGGTTGTAAATTTGTAAAAATATAACCTTTTTGAGAGCTTGAATTTCCCGAGTTAAACCTAGACAAAAAAAAAAAAAAAATGAAATTTTTGAAAAAATTTGGGGTGGTTAGCGGTTCCAATAGAGTTTTGTGTAAGGCTTGTATTTAGGACTTGCAAAATTCAAGGTTTTAGCATCCCCCCCACACTTAAATTACACATTGTCCTCAATGTGTCCCAAAAATAAATTTTTAGGTTGATTAGATGTGTAAAATAGTGTTTAAAAAGCAAAAATTTGTGTTACTGGGCACTGAACACGGCCCCGTGTTATCCGGGCACGGCCCCGTGTTTAAGTGCCAGTAACAAAATTGAAATAAGAGGAACAGAAGTCTGGACACGGGGGCGTGTTGGGTGAACACGGCCCGTGTCCAGTTACCTGTACTGGGCGTTTTCTGCAGGTGGTTCGACACGGGGCCGTGTTGGTTGGGCACGGCCCGTGTTGAACCTTCTGAAAGGGAGAAAACTGTCGGGTTGCCTCGTTCTTGTGCATGGGATCATTTTTCTCGTTCCCCTTTTCATCCTTTACCACCATGAGTGTGTTTTATTTATTACAAACCATCCAAACATTAAAACCATCATTTCATTTCATCATAGAGAGAACTTACATAATCCTAAATTAAACTAAAATTAAAACTTAACTAGATAGGTCAGCGAGTACACGAGGTTATCATAAGAAGTTCTACCAATATAGGAAAATTTCGAGAATAATTTCCCGATAGAGTAGGACTTTTTAGCCGAACGAGTTCCTTCCTAAACTTTGTTTAAAGCCATTCTTCGATCTCCCTAGGGAGGAAGAATGCGGCTTCGTTTTCTTCTGCTGTTGGTGGTTGAGGGGGAACATTCACCGGGACTCCTTGCACCACTCTTCGAGGAACCTCTTGGTGCATGGCGTACCATTCAGCTGGAATGACAACTTTGGGCACCACGTTCCACGCCCTTTGGGTTATTATGGGTACCAAAGGCGGGGAAGCGAGAAGGTTCAACCTCTGGTGCAAGAGGTTTACTTCATGGAGACAGCCCTCCAGCCCCACGGTAAGATGGTTGATACGGTCGACCAATGCTTCTTCCACTCCCGTCATTTCATCAATAGCCTCCCTTAGAGCGTAAACATAGTTTACAAGAGAATCTTCTGCTGTTGAAGATCTCCTCCCTTGTCGGTTATTTCTTGAAGATGATCCGCTTGTTCTGCTTGCCATTTTCTGTGAAGAAAACCGAAGGAGACTAAATTTTTACAAAACAGAGCCCCTGGACACGGCCCCGTGCTCGTTGAGCACGGCCCCGTGTCCATTTGTCTGCAGGATTTTTGGCTAAAGACTCTTGGAGTTTTAAATTATTTTTATGATTGTTATCTGGGTTTTAAGCTCGGATAATTTAAAGTAAAGTTATTCAACTAACTTTAGCCCAGAATCTTTAGCAAATAATCTTACAAACTTCACATAGAGGATTGGAATCAAAGGATTTCCAAGCTTCCATGGAGGAACTTTTGAAAAATTTTGAAAGAGGAGGAAATGAATAAAAGTGGAAAGGACAAGTGGGTCCCTTGGAACCTTCTTTTGACACTTACCTAGGATGGTATGAGTGAAAATTCCAGAGATCTCTGTCAATTGAAGTGGTCAAAATGAGCAGGAATCAGGCTGCATTTAAAGAAAACGACAGCGCCCTGGGCACGGCCCCGTGTTGACTGGACACGGCCCCGTGTTCAGAGAAAATCCTGACACATTTTGTCCGTATTCTGACCAAATCAGCAGAGAATCTTTTTAGTGAGCACGGGGGCGTGCTGACCTGGACACGGCCCCGTGTCTGGAGGCTGTTTTATGGAGTTTTGCTAATTCAAGGATCTCCCCGATATCGGGTGGTTCCTTACTGGTTGGAACAACCCCAAAGTGCCTAATATACCTTAATTGTCCTAGACTAAGGCGAGAACGCAAGAGGTTGTCGGTGAGGGTAATTCCTATTTTCATTCTAGGTGGACAAGTCCAACCCTTTTCCGGGCTCTTGTTAAAGAAGGTATATGCCGAATCGCTCAGGTCTATGTATGCACCGAACGAAGTCGATGGAGAGTCCTTCACGGCACAATCGACACAGGGACGACTATCGTCCAAGTCTTTGCTAGGTACGAAGGTATTTTCGGGAGCAACGAGGTTGTCGGAATGCGGTTCCAACATTTCTTCATGGGTATCGTCTTGGGGCGGATTAATAAAATCCTTCCTAAGCTCTTCTATCCATTTCAGAATTAGCTCTTCTAGTTGAAATAATTCGATAAGGAACATTTCCCCTAGAATATCTGGCTGGGCGCATTCGAGGGAGAAATAGTGCTTATTTTTACTTTCGCCCCTCTTAAGGTTGTGAAAAGATCGTGGGTCCATGTAGTGGGGCCTATAATTTAGGAAGTAGCATTTTACTTCTTCATGTTCGCCACCACATAATTGACACCACGTACCATAAGAGTGCCGAAAGTAAAAATAATTACTATCACTCATGTTTATGTCAGAAATTACCAACCGTCGGGATCTAACGGTTCTGTTTTCAGTAACTGAAACTTGGGCACGGGGGCGTGTTGAGTGGACACGGCCCCGTGTTCAGCTTACTGTCTGATGTAAAACAGGATTGCCAGTTCCAATGATTGAGCACGTGGGCGTGTTCAGCGGGCACGGCCCGTGCTGAGCTCTGCAGAAGCTGAAAAACTAAGAAAATCTAAAAAAAATAAAAAGAAAAATAAAAGATGATTAGGCCGTTGATTCCTAACTTTCTTAAAATCCTTGTGTCCCCGGCAACGGCACCAAAAACTTGATGTGTGTGAAAGTGTTGTATATTTTAGGTGTATATTTTAAGCCCTTTTTAACACTTATTTTAGCCAAGTTTTAAATTTATAAAACACGATATTTCACTAACACTAAACACACATATGGGCAAGTGCACCCATCGTTGAGTGTAGTATAGCGTTGGTAAGATACCGAGGTCGTCCAAGGACACAAGAGCTTTTAGTACCGGTTTATCCTCAACGTCTAACCAAAAATAAAAGTTTAGAAAAATGTTTTAAACTAAGAAAAATAAAAACTAACTAAAATGCTGAAAATAAAAATAAAATAAAAACAGATAGACAAGATGAATCATTTGGTTCCGACTCGTATCTAGTATAACCTTTGATTATTTCCGCACTTTTGCACATAATTAAGAGATTATCTTAGTTATTGTAGTAGGCCCCTCTTTTGAAGGTGACATTACCCTCACCCCAGTAGTTTGAGTCAGCAGGGATACAATCCTAAAGGGGTGGATTATTGGAAGATAATGAATTAAGTTATTAATGCAGTATTGTGGTAGGCCCCGCTTTTGGCGGTGACGTTACCCTCGACTAAGTAGTCTGAGTCAGCAGGGATACAGTCCTAAATAGCCGGGTTATAGTATTAATAGTAGTTAACTTATGAGGGGATCAAAGAGTTTGGACCCCCGCCATCCAATACCGTGAAGTATTGAAGGAGGTCCTACTAAATTTGACCCAGGTCCATTGCAGGACCTCTAAACGCTGAACAATGGCAAGACCTTTACCAAACCGTTCCCTTAACCCCCGACCAGGTAGCCAACATACCTCCATATAGACCGTGGAGATATGAATGGTGAAAATCCTTTATTTTATATAGACAGTAAAATAATGCCAAGACACCACGGACAAACGATAAGGAAAGATCACCTTCAACATAAGTAACTAGTTATTAAAGTCATTAATACAAAACCAAATAAAAAGTGCAAAAGATTAGAAATAAAAAGTATTATACTAGACACTTTGTCTTCACCAAGTGATGTAAGAGACTTAGGCAAACATGGCCTTGATTGTCAAGAACTCTTATGATCAATCTTGGATCCCGAGACGACTCACACACTCTATGATGGACAATGGATGATGGTGGTGGATGATGGTGTTGTGATGGTGGTGGGTGGTGGATGAAGTGTGAGAGAGGTGGTGTGCCAAGGGATGAGTTGCAATGAGACCAAGCACTCCTATTTATAGGCTGAACAGAGGCCTGGGCACGGCCCCGTGTTCGCTGGGCACGGCCCCGTGCCCTTCTGACATTCTCTCTCTTCATTAATTGTAATTCGCAATTACAATTAATGCGCCTGCAGTACTTTCGGCACGCCCCCGTGTCCGCTGAGCACGGCCCCCGTGGTGGGCAATAGAAGCTTCTATAGGTTTGTCTTTTCTGCTGCTTCTTGGGCACGACCCCGTGCTGGCTGAGCACGGGGCGTGTTCAGCCTTTTGCTTTCTCTATTTTGCTTTGGAAGGTGCCGTTGAGGGTTCGGGCAATCCACTAATGTTCCTTTTCTTGTATTTATGTTGGATTTAGCTGTCTTTTTGCTTCTTTTGCGTTTTTGAGCTCATTTAATCCTGAAAATACAAAAGGAAGACAAAAACACTCTTTTTCCAATATTAGTACTAAAAAAGGGTTAGTTTTATGCCTCATTTGATGTAATTTATATGTTGCATTTTACACACATCATGTAACAAGTGACGGACATGACGGTGAAACGGTCCGAGGTATGACGAGAAGAGCATACTCATTAAGGATCTAAATCGCGTAATGATCGCGAACAAGGATAATGGCATGGAAGGCCCGTTAGGACAAGCATTATCAGGTATACACTTTTAAATTTAATTGCACAAGTAGTAATATGCAACAAACACGTAGGGGATAACAGTTGCATATATCTGATAAAACCTGAATAGGATATCTATTCAGGATGATGTTTCTAAGAGAAGTTTAATAGAAACATGAGTTATTCACGATAATGAATATCAAAACTATAATAGGAATAGTTCATATGAAAACTTGGACGGGGGGTAATTATCCAAGTGGAAAACTCTCAATATAATGCTATTGAGAAAAGTAGGGCCAAGATTAGTTCACTAATGTACCAACCCTCATAATTCCATGTATCCGTACAATTTATTAATGATAATTAAAGTGCTTGATGACTGTGCTGAATCATTTAACTGCTCTCTGATTTCTGTGTTATACTTACATGTGCTTGTTAACGTACTAGTAGTGTACAGAAAAGTTACTAAATAGTCTGTTATGCTTTCCTGAGTGTTGGAATTAAAAATGTTACAAAAATATATATATATATATAGGACACTTTACGGAATAACTTAGCACGTTAACGAACCGGTATCAAACCGAACAACCGGACATTACCCAGAACACTAAAAAATTACCAGAGGCATTGTTTTATTTTTCTGAATTAGTTATGGTCCCCAAATATCATAACACACACTACATAAATATCAAGTAACTAATACCTAACTAGAATACTTGGATTGTAATCATAAGCTAACTAAGTTAGTTGAAAACCCAACCCTATACCCCCCCCCCCCTTGGGACGGTTACCATGGGTGTCCCCACCCATGGATTTCCATCATTATTTAATTAGATTGTGTTGTGGGATAAGGAGCATAAAACACAAAGGTTAATGGTGAAGTTGGGTTATAAAATGGCACAAGGGTTATAACCTCTCATTCATTCTACACAACTCAAACAACAAACACTCCTCTCTCCCTCTTGCTTGTTCGGCCAACCCCAACCACACCCACCATCACCATCATTCAAGCTTCATCTTCCAATCTAAGGACATCCAAAGGTGTAAGTGATCATACAAGCAAGCTTGGTGTATTCGGAAGCACATGGACCGCTCTCGTTTTTTTTTATCCTCCACTTTTATACTCTTGAACTCCCCTAGCCTTGTGCTAGTGGTAAGTCTCTTAGATCTTCATTCTCTTCATGTTTTTTGATGGTTAATAGTAAAAGAATGATGAAATCTCAAGAAACACTAAAAACATAAACAAAGTCTTGAAACATAAACTAACCTTGTGATGAAGTAGTTAAGAAATCATGATATACTTGTGTTATGATGCTTGTTGAATATTGTTTTCTAGTAGAAATAATATGGATCATCATATGGTCTTGCTAGATCATGATTAAAAACATGAACTAGCAAGATGGAAAAAGTAAGAATGTTGTGGATGATGGAATCATCTACACATAAACTATGAACTTGAATAAATGGGTGTTTTCTTGAAAAATAAAGATCAAAGTAAGTTACAATCTTGTAGATCTAAAGATCCATGAGTAGTCTTTCGAAAGAACCAAGTGAAAAGTATGAGTTTTGGTAAAACTTGGACCTTACATAAACCTAACAAATTTTTAGTGGATAAACAAGTGTAGAAACACTTGTGTAACTAGAAACTTTCATGAAGAAATATTTTGAGAAAATATGGTGGAAGTTGTAAACACTTAAAGTCTTTAAAAATAAAGTTTTTAACGAACTAATCACATTTTAAAAGGTAACAAGACTTACTAAGTATGCTAGTAAGTTGCTACATATTTTTATAAATTTCCAAGTTCATAAGTTTATAGTTTATGCTTGTTTTTGACAAGTTTGGTAAATAGAGATTGTATGTTGATGATTGAGAATTGTTTGAATGAATTTTTGGAAAGAAAATGATATGCTAGTAAGCATGGACACCTCCATTTACAAAGGAAACTCTGGCGAAATTTTCTAAAAATCCCAACACTTAGAAGATATTTTTCTAAACCAAGTGTTATGAGTGTATTTTATAACTTGCTTTTCGAATATAAACTTCGCCATAATTTTTGTAACAAAACACCAAGTATCGGAGGTTGACTTTCATAAATAAAATTTGATAAATATATATTGTATACTAAAACTCTTGTGTGAATATTTGTTTATTTTACCGTTATATTATTTTAGGGTAAAATAATATATAACTTAACAAAGTACGTTGACGTTTAAATTGTGTGATATGTGATAAAAGTAATGGGTAGATAAACCATACGTGTTGTGCATGAGAAATTGATTCTTACCTGTACCTTATTAGGACGTGCTTGATTTCCTGATTATTAGAGTAACTAATCTAACCGAGCAAACCGAAGTGCCGGGCTGGATAGCCAGGGAAGGTGGACATGGGATGGTTAACTAATAAACGTTTTCGAACTATGGGGTAACCCCCACGGCTGGATAGCTGATTAAGGTTAAACTACGTTTTTGGAAACAACTCTAAAATGGACAACCAACTGTGAACTCACTCAACTTTGTTGTTGACTCGTTGTTACATGCTTTGCAGGTCGCTAGATGCTATGGGACTTACACATGGAGGTGGTCGTTGTGGGATACGGACTGTTATGTCCCGTGCTTATTAAATAAACTTTATGGAACTTATGTTCGGTGTTTAAACTTATGAACTACGAACTTATGTTTTGGTTTAACGTCTTATGCTTCCGCTGTTTAAATTGAACTTGGATAACTTCCTTTTGGTCACCAATTGTGTTGTGGTTAGTTTTATTTACTTAAATACGTTGTTCAATATGATTGGTGGCTCGATCCTGGTCATGTCACGCCTCCACGCGGTGATACTCCGCATGGTGGAATTTGGGGGTGTGGCAGATTGGTATCAGAGCCATTGGTTATAGTGAACTTGGTTTTAAAAAGGAGAAAAGCTTTTTGACAAAACCAGACTATAACCTGTACAGTGCTCAACGATCCACAACGACGCTTCACTCCACGTGCAAGACTCGACACAATAGGTGGTATGATTTATGTTATATTGTCGGTTAGATAGTTCACACTGTGCATTAGTTAACGTGAAAATTGCTATTTGAACCTTGTGTGCTTCCTCTCTACTGTCGTCCCACACTTACGCACTTTCGCGACACTTTCCTCACTTACGTTGCTTCATTGTGAAGATCATGAGCGGACGCGGAGGACGTATCAACCTAACTCAAGCCCAGCTGACGGCTTTGATCAATGAACGAGTTGCTGAGGCACTCGCAGCTGTTCCTGCAGGAGGTATAACCTGCCATATCAACCCATCTTAGGACGTTTAGATCCTACCTTCGCAAACCAACCCTCGTGCTTAACCTTGTCTTTTATTCTCGCGCGACAGGTCAACCTGCACAACATCCTGTATGTACGTTCAAAACCTTCATGGATTGCCGACCTAGTACTTTCAGCGGCACAGAAGGGGCTGTAGGTCTTCTTCACTGGTTCGAGAAGCTCGAGTCTGTTTTCGAGATGTGTGAATGCCCTGAAGATCGAAGGGTGAAATTTGCTACTGGAACGCTGGAAGGTGCTGCGTTAACCTGGTGGAAAGCACAGGTTCAACTGCTTGGGTTGGCGGTTGCTAATGCCACCCAATGGAATGACTTCAAGGAACTGATTAAAGAAGAGTACTGCAGTCGTGATGACATCCACAAGCTGGAGGTAGAATTTTTCAATTTGAAGATGACGGGGTCTGAGATCGAGGCATACACGAAGAGGTCAAACGAGCTGGCCATCTTGTGTCCTACAATGGTGGACCCTCCCATCAAACGTATTGAGCTGTACCTCAAGGATCTTGTACCAGAGATTCAGAGTCACGTAACCTCAGCTAATCTTGGCACCATTCAGCAAGTCATCAAGTTGGCTCATCGTCTCACCGATCAGGCAGTTGAGCAGAACAAGCTGCCCAAACGTATTAGCGCTACTACTTCTGATGCTCCCAATGATAATAAGCGCAAGTGGGATGGAAATCCGGCCAAGGGTTCTACTTCAGTTCAGTCCCAGCAGCGGAAGACAAATGAGTACATGAACCCCAGTCAGCAGTCTTCTGGAAACCTAGGGCAGGGTGGATACAAGGGGAATCACCCCAAATGTAATCGCTGTAACTTGCACCACAGCGGGCCATGTGGTAAAGGCAACTGCCATCGATGCAACAAGCCTGGTCACATTGCAAGGGATTGCAGGAGTCAGTGTCCAGCGAATCAGAACCGGCAGCAACAGCATGCCCCACCAAATCAACGCCAGCAGCAGCAACAACAAGGTAACAACAAAGGGTGCTTTCAATGTGGTGCTGAGGGCCATTTCAAGAAAGACTGCCCCCAGCTAAATCAAAACCAGAACAACAACAATCAGGGGAATGGAAACGGCAATGGGGGAAACAACAATGGTAATGGGGCAAGGGGTCGTGTGTTCGTGATTGGTCAGGGTGATGCAAGGAACGATCCCAACGTTGTGATGGGTAAGTTTCTTCTGTATGATTTCTTTGTTACTGTTTTATTTGATTCGGGTGCCGATACTAGCTACGTGTCCTTAAAAGTTAGTCAGATGCTTAAGCGTACTCCAACACTTTTGAACACCAAGCACATCGTAGAGTTAACAAATGGTAAAAGTTTAGAGGCTACACATGTAGTTAAGGGTTGCAAGCTTGTCCTGGCCGATCAGACCTTTTCTATCGACCTCATTCCTATCGTTCTGGGTAGTTTCGACGTCGTTATTGGGATGGATTGGTTATCTCATCAGCAAGCGGAAATTCTTTGCAACGAGAAGATTGTCCGCATCCCTCTTCCTGGTAAAGAACCCCTCGTGATTCATGGCGACAAGAGTGGTGCTGTCGTAGGCATTATCTCTTTCCTTAAGGCCCAGAAGTGTTTGCGAAAGGGCCACACTGCTATTCTAGCCCTTGTTTCTGATACATCCTCGGAAGAAAGGAAGATGGAAGACATTCTTATTGTACGTGATTTTCCTGAGGAGTTACCTGGTCTTCCGCCTCATCGTCAAGTTGAATTTCAAATCGAGCTAGCTCCTGGAGCAGCACCAGTAGCTCAAGCACCTTATCGTCTAGCTCCATCAGAACTCGAAGAACTGTCTACGCAACTACAAGAACTCCTGGAAAAGGGTTTCATACGTCCTAGCTCTTCGCCATGGGGAGCTCTAGTGTTATTCGTAAAGAAGAAAGACGGTACCCTCAGAATGTGTATTGACTACCGCGAACTCAACAAGGTGACCGTGAAGAATCGTTATCCTCTTCCACGCATTGATGACTTGTTCGATCAGTTGCAAGGGTCGAGTTATTACTCTAAGATTGATTTGAGACCGGGATACCATCAGCTGAGAGTCCGAGAGGAGGACGTCCCTAAAACAGCATTCAGGACTCATTATGGGCATTACGAGTTTCTGGTTATGCCTTTCGGATTGACGAATGCACCTGCAGTCTTCATGGATCTCATGAACAGAGTGTGCAAACCTTACCTGGATAAGTTCGTTATTGTTTTCATCGACGACATCCTGATCTATTCTAAGAGTCATGAGGAACACGAGCAACATCTACGACTTATGCTGGAACTTCTTCGAGCAGAACAACTGTATGCTAAATTTTCGAAATGTGACTTCTGGCTTCGCGAAGTCCACTTTCTAGGCCATGTGGTAAACAAGGATGGGATTCATGTTGATCCATCCAAGGTTGACTCGATCAAGAACTGGCCGACACCCCGCACACCAACAGAAATCCGCCAATTCTTGGGTTTGGCAGGGTCTTACAGAAGGTTTATCAAGGATTTCTCCAAGATTGCGCAACCTCTCACTTCACTGACTCAGAAGGGTGTCACCTATCGTTGGGGTGATGCACAGGAGTCCGCATTTCAGCACTTGAAAGATAGACTTTGTAGCGCGCCTATCCTCTCATTTCCCGAAGGCACAGATGATTTTGTGGTTTACTGGAACGCTTCCATCCAAGGACTTGGTTGCGTGTTGATGCAACGTGACAAGGTCATTGCCTACGCATCACGCCAACTTAAGGTTCACGAAAGAAACTACACTACGCACGACCTAGAATTGGGAGCAGTTGTTTTCGCCCTTAAGATATGGAGACATTACCTGTACGGTACCAAGTGCACCATTTACACCGATCACAGGAGTCTCGAGCATATCTTCAAGCAAAAGGAGTTAAATATGCGACAACACCGATGGGTCGAGCTCTTGAATGATTATGAATGCGCTATCAAATACCATCCGGGTAAGGCCAATGTTGTGGCCGACGCCCTCAGTCGAAAGGATACTATACCGAAGCGTGTACGTATGTTACAGCTTACCATCCAATCTAACCTTCATGCTCAGATTCGCGATGCTCAGGTTGAAGCATTGAAAGCTGAGAACATCAGGGCTGAGTCCTTACGAGGATCGAGGCAACGGCTAGAACGAAAGGAAAACGGCGCCTACTATGTTAACGGACGCATCTGGGTTCCATTTCATGGAGGCTTACGCGAGCTTGTGATGGATGAAGCACATAAGTCTCGTTATTCAGTACATCCTGGTTCGGATAAGATGTACCACGACCTAAAGACTACATACTGGTGGCCTGGTATGAAAGCCAGCATAGCAACCTACGTTAGCAAATGTTTGACTTGTGCGAGAGTCAAGACTGAGTACCAGAAACCATCAGGCCTACTGCAACAACTAGAGATCCCGAAATGGAAATGGGAGCAAATTTCCATGGATTTCGTTACTGGCCTGCCTAGATCTCAGCGCGGAAATGATACCATTTGGGTGATCGTGGATCGACTGACAAAGTCTGCACATTTCCTGGCTATCAAGGAAACGGATAAGTTTTCTACTCTAGCAGACATTTACCTAAAAGAAGTAGTATCAAGGCATGGAGTGCCAACCTCCATCATCTCTGATCGAGACTCATGTTTTACATCTGAATTGTCGCAATCCATGCACAAGTCCTTTGGTTCTCGATTATATATGAGCACGGCATATCATCCACAGACGGATGGGCAATCTGAACGCACCATCCAAACCCTTGAAGACATGCTTAGGGCATGTGTAATCAATTTGGTAATGGCTGGGAAAAACACCTCCCGTTAGTGGAGTTTTCGTATAACAACAGCTACCACACCAGTATCCAGGCCGCTCCGTTCGAGGCATTATACGGACGGAAGTGCCGATCATCTCTTTGTTGGGCAGAAGTTGGCGACAGTCAAATCACTGGCCCAGAACTTGTAGTAGATACAACCGAAGGATTGCTCAGATACGACAGCGAATGGCGGCAGCTCGTGACCGTCAGAAAAGCTATGCTGATAAGCGCAGGAAACCACTCGAGTTCCAGGTTGGGGATCGAGTGCTACTCAAAGTCTCACCTTGGAAAGGTGTAGTTCGTTTTGGCAAACGAGGCAAGCTCAATCCGCGTTATGTCGGACCATTCGAAATCATTGAGAAAATTGGCAAGGTGGCCTACAGGTTGAATCTACCTGAAGAACTCAGCGGAGTTCACAATGTTTTCCATGTGTCGAATCTGAAGAAGTGTCTGTCAGATGAGACCCTCATAGTTCCTCTCAAGGAACTCACCATCGACGATCAGCTGCGATTCGTCGAAGAACCAGTAGAGATTACTGATCGAGATGTTAAGGTTCTTAAGCATACCAGAATACCTCCCGTCCGAGTCCGTTGGGATTCCCGTCGTGGCCCAGAGTATACCTGGGAACGAGAAGACCAAATGAAACTCAAGTATCCCCAGTTGTTTAAGAAAAGTGCAACCACTACTGAGGCTGAAGCTACTGCAGAATTTCGGGACGAAATTCCAAACCAACGGGGGGATGATGTGACACCCCAGGAAAACCAGGAAAACAACGCAACATAACTAGCTTCCTCAGTAACCACGAGCTAAATTTCGGGACGCAATTTTCTTAACAGGGGGAGAATGTGACAACCCTCATAATTCCATGTATCCGTACAATTTATTAATGATAATTAAAGTACTTGATGACTGTGCTGAATCATTTAACAGCTCTCCGATTTCTGTGTTATACTTACATGTGCTTGTTAACGTACTAGTAGTGTACATAAAAGTTACTAAATAGTCCGTTATGCTTTCCTGAGTGTTGGAATTAAAAATGTTACAAAAATATATTTATAGGACACTTTACGGAATAACTTAGCACGTTAACGAACAGGAATCAAACCGAACAACCGGACATTACCCAGAACACTAAAATATTACCAGAGGCATTGTTTTATTTTTCTGAATTAGTTATGGTCCCCGAATATCATAACACACACTACATAAATATCTAGTAACTAATACCTAACTAGAATACTTGGATTGTAATCATAAGCTAACTAAGTTAGTTGAAAACCCAACCCTATACCCCCCCCCCCCTTGGGACGGTTACCATGGGTGTCCCCACCCATGGATTTTCTTCATTATTTAATTAGATTGTGTTGTGGGATAAGGAGCATAAGACACAAAGGTTAATGGTGAAGTTGGGTTATAAAATGGCACAAGGGTTATAACCTCTCATTCATTCTACACAACTCAAAGAACAAACACTCCTCTCTCCCTCTTGCTTGTTCGGCCGACCCCAACCACACCCACCATCACCATCATTCAAGCTTCATCTTCGAATCTAAGGACATCCAAAGGTGTAAGTGATAATACAAGCAAGCTTGGTGTATTCGGAAGCTCAAGGACCGCTCTCGTTTTCTTTTATCCTCCACTTTTATACTCTTGAACTCCCCTAGCCTTGTGCTAGTGGTAAGTCTCTTAGATCTTCATTCTCTTCATGTTTTTTGATGGTTAATAGTAAAAGAATGATGAAATCTCAAGAAACACTAAAAACATAAACAAAGTCTTGAAACATAAACTAACCTTGTGATGAAGTAGTTAAGAAATCATGATATACTTGTGTTATGATGCTTGTTGAATATTGTTTTCTAGTAGAAATAATATGGATCATCATATGGTCTTGCTAGATCATGATTAAAAACATGAACTAGCAAGATGGAAAAAGTAAGAATGTTGTGGATGATGGAATCATCTACACATAAACTATGAACTTGAATAAATGGGTGTTTTTTTGAAAAATAAAGATCAAAGTAAGTTACAATCTTGTAGATCTAAAGATCCATGAGTGGTCTTTCGAAAGAACCAAGTGAAAAGTATGAGTTTTGTTAAAACTTGGACCTTACATAAACCTAACACATTTTTAGTGGATAAACAGTGTAGAAACACTTGTGTAACTAGAAACTTTCATGAAGAAATATTTTTAGAAAATATGGTGGAAGTTGTAAACACTTAAAGTCTTTAAAAATAAATTTTTTAAAGAAATAATCGCATTTTAAAAGGTAACAAGACTTACTAAGTATGCTAGTAAGTTACTACATATTTTTATAAATTTCCAAGTTCATAAGTTTATAGTTTATGCTTGTTTTTGACAAGTTTGGTAAATAGAGATTGTATGTTGATGATTGAGAATTGTTTGAATGAATTTTTGAAAAGAAAATGATATGCTAGTAAGCATGGACACCTCCATTTTCAAAGGAAACTCTGGCGAAATTTTCTAAAAATCCCAACACTTAAAAGATATTTTTCTAAAACAAGTGTTATGAGTGTATTTTATAACTTGCTTTTCGAATATAAACTTCGCCATAATTTTTGTAACAAAACACCAAGTATTGGAGGTTGACTTTCATAAATAAAATTTGATAAATATATATTTAAAATATATATTGTATACTAAAACTCTTGTGTGAATATTTGTTTATTTTACCGTTATATTATTTTAGGGTAGAATAATATATAACTTAACAAAGTACGTTGACGTTTAAATTGTGTGATATGTGATAAAAGTAATGGGTAGATAAACCATACGTGTTGTGCATGAAAAATTGATTGTTAGCTGTACCTTATTAGGACGTGCTTGATTTCCTGATTATTAGAGTAACTAATCTAACAGAGCAAACCGAGGTGAGTTCACACTTTTCTACAAAGCATGGTAATTCCCGGTGGGAATAGGTTCAAGAATAGGGATTCCTCGTCCTTGGGACGTGTTCAGGAATGAGAATTCCTCGTCCTGTTGGGACGGAATTAGACTTACCGGACTAGAACTCTATCGGCGAAGTCCCTCCCTTTATATCGACTTAATCGCCGAGTCTATGGCGAGCGGGTCATTAGTTAATAGCGCTATTAGGTTTAACAAACCTTACACCGTGCCAGTCGGACGGGCGTGTACTAATGGACTATGGCACGTCGGTGATGATAGACACCGACGCTAGGGCACAAGTAATTTTTGTTAGTAATCGATATAATAAACGAGTCTGGTAGTTTAAATAATGGGGTAGCCCCCACGGCCGAAGTGCCGGGCTGGATAGCCAGGGAAGGTGGACATGGGATGGTTAACTAATAAATGTTTTCGAACTATGGGGTAACCCCCACGGCTGGATAGCTGATTAAGGTTAAACTACGTTTTTGGAAACAACTCTAAAATGGACAACCAACTATGAACTCACTCAACTTTGTTGTTGACTCGTTGTTACATGCTTTGCAGGTCGCTAGATGCTATGGGGCTTGCACATGGAGGTGGTCGTTGTGGGATACGGACTGTTATGTCCCGTGCTTATTAAATAAACTTTATGGAACTTATGTTCGGCCTTTAAACTTATGAACTACGAACTTATGTTTTGGTTTAACGTCTTATGCTTCCGCTGTTTAAATTGAACTTGGATAACTTCCTTTTGGTCACCAATTGTGTTGTGGTTAGTTTTATTTACTTAAATATGTTGTTCAATATGATTGGTGGCTCGATCCTGGTCATGTCACGCCTCCAAGCGGTGTTACTCCGCATGGTGGAATTTGGGGGTGTGACAACTAAGTTCGATCTCAAGAAGTTGTTCACTTTTGAACCTAATCCTATATATATATATATATATATATATATATATATATATATATATATATATATATATATATGATTTGGTTATTACACATGTAAACTATTCTTAAAATGTATGGAATCATTAAAATACATATAATAAATGATAAAAATACCCAAAATATAAAAATATATCTACAAAATGATTGTTTGTTAGAAGTTCTGAAAGTTCTTCAAATATTTCAAGTTCTGAAATGATTTTTACCCTATATATATATATATATATATATATATATATATATATAGGCCAGTTAATGTACAATACGGCTTAACGTACATCGCGTACGACAGTTTATTACGCACGTTCATTTGAAAATCAGGCACGTTATAAACTAAAAAACCCAAATCACGCATGTGGGAAAACAGTAATCACGCATGATGAAAACATTAATCACGCACGTTATACACAAAATCACGCACATTGTCATACGTGATGTACGTTAAGCCGTATTGTATTTTACACTTTTCCTATATATATAAGAACCACCAAGTTACATGAGAATATATATATATATATATATATATATATATATATATATATATATATATATAAGAACCACCAAGTTACATGAGAACTTGAAAGACCATATCAACCAAGAAAATTTTTTTTATAAAATTTTTTATTAAATAATTACTATTGTAAAAATATATAAAAATTAAGAAAATATATGTAGATTGTTGAGCTACACATATTGTAGCTCAAGTAATGCATATATATTTATACTAGTCCAAGTTCCCGTGTGATACACGGGTGGCTAATAAGAAAAAGAACTACTTTAATATACAAATTCAAACTCATTAAAACAAAGTGATCATTATTTACTTTAAAAGGACTTAGCGCATTCAACTAATTATCTAATACTAATCGCATGAGCGCGACCGGTTCATGACTCGAGTAAACGGAGTTATATTGATGGATCAGCTTTATCAAACACAACATAATTTCATGTCCAAAACTGAATAGAATTACTACAAACACATATACACCAAATCACACATGTAAACAACTATACCATTGTTTTACGGTTTCAGGTCTGATTATAGTTGATACACAACCCTTTGACCAATTTTGTTATTCCAGTCTCTCGCCAAATTCTCTGTCTCCCGCCAACTTCTCCGTCTCCTTCATCCCATCCTCCCTCCACCACCTCCGGCTATTCCTTAAACAAAACACCTACAACAAAATAAAAGAATTGGAAAAGTGATTAAAAAAACATGGTTGATAGACTGCCAAACAAAACCGTAGGCCGCCACTCTGTTAACAAAAACCAAAAAAGAAAAACTCTAACTTTAAACACAAATCATATAATGAGGAACAAAACAATAGATTATGATACCGAAATTAAGGCATAGAAACCCGTCGCTAACCTGAACAAAGAAAACCGCAGAAGAAGTGCCCAAAACCATTGTAGGCGGCCATCGGAACAGGAATAGACTACTAAAGAAAAATAAGCGCCACATAAAACTAAACATCAAGATAAGTCACGCGTCACACACAAGAGGCACAACGGGGCTGGGTGTTTTCAGCGGTGAATGTAAGTATTGAAGACCGACAGATGCCGGTCATGAGAAACCTAGAAACGCAAATTGTTGATAAGTCCTTTCAACATTTGTTATTATATCAAGCAAATTATTTTGATAAAAAGAATAGTTCAAGAGACAATCAAACAAACCTGATTGCAATTGACGGTGGTAAAGCGGGTAGCTTGTTGTTCTTAGGTTTGGACACGATCTGAGAGGATATCTAAAAACCTTAGACGATTTGCCCCCTTTGCTTCCTAAAATAACAAAATTAGTAGGTTTTAAAACGGAATTGGGACGTCGAGTGAAATAACAGGAGTTAAATTGATTACCGGAAGCAAAATGATATTATTTTACCCGAATCCATTTGAGCACAACCCATCAAATCTCGACCAACTAAAAAAATGGTTGAGTGTATAATCAAATCTGGTGCTTGGAATTGACATAAATCTATAAATAAATAAGAAACAATCCCTCGCCTCATCAAGATCATGTAGAAAAACTAAAATCTCTTATTTAATATAAAAACCACGAAAATCCATTACAATAAAATGTATGTAAGGTTAACTGGATGTAACAGGTTGTAACTAAAAGGCTAAGTATGAACCAAAAACAATTAAAACAAAGAAAAACCTAATTCCGGGTACTTACTCTTTGCCTATTATTGACAGTTGCTGCTGCACGATCATGATGAAACAATGGTTGATAGACTGCCAAACAAAACCGTAGTCCGCCACTCTGTTAACAAAAACCCAAAAAAGAACCCTAACTCTAAACACAAATCATATAATGAGGAACAAAACAATAGATTATGATACCGAAATGAAGGCATAGAAACCCGTCGCTAACCTGAACAAAGAAAACCACAGAAGAAGCGCCCAAAACCATCGTAGGCGGCCATCGGAACACAAATAGACTACCTAAGAAAAATAAGCGCCACATAAAACTAATCATCTAGACAAGTCACGCGTCACACACAAGAGGCACAATGGGGCTGGGTGTTTTCAGCGATGAATGTAAGTAATGAAGACCGACAGATGCCGGTCACGAGAAACCTAGAAACGCAAATTGTTGATAAGTCCTTTCAACATTTGTTATTATATAAAGCAAATTATTTTGATAAAAAGCATAGTTCAAGAGACAATCAAACAAACCTGAATGCAATTGACAGTGGTAAAGCGGGTAGCTTATCGTTCTTAGGTTTGGACACGATCTGAGAGGATATCTAAAAAGCTTAGACGATTTTCCCCATTTGCTTCCTAAAATAACAAAATTAGTAGGTTTTAATACGGAATTGGGACGTCGAGTGAAATAACAGGAGTTAAATTGATTACTGGAAGCAAAATGCTATTGTTTTACCCGAATCCATTTGATCACAACCCATCAAATCTTGACCAACTAAAAAAATGGTTGAGTGTATAATCAAATCTGGTGCTTGGAATTGACATAAATCTATAAATAAAGTAAGAAACAATCCCTCGCCTGTCACGGCCCCCGACCCGGTTTGACCCGTTTCAGGAGCCGCGGGACAGAAATCCCGTGGTATTTAATTAACAGCGGAAGTTTCTTCAGGATATTTTAAAACTGAAATATTTCCCGATTATTTTATTTCACAACTCGGGATAAAACCCCGGTAATTTACAATCATAAGATTTCACGGAGAAATCCTTTATTTTACAAAACATGTTTCTTTATTTTATACTGAGCCACTTCCTTAAGCTTGTAGTGCTTCTCGGCACTTTTCCTGGATCACAACAGATCACCTGAAACATGTTTGAAAAAGGTTTTGTCAGCGGGAAATACTGAGTGAATCATTCTTTTTAAAATGACCCAATTGTTATAATTTACAGTATTAAGAGAGATTACAATGTTTCAGATATCAACCAACTACCCACAGTATTTGTCATCGACTCGTTTCGTGACTGTGGTCATATCACTATTGAGTCCGTTCACCCAAAAGTGACGAGTATCACTAATTAGGTTCGCCCACCTAAAGTGATAAAAACAGTAGTAATGTGCACAATACCCCACATACCGGCTGTAATTTGGTGATTACATAAACTTAATCACTGTAATTATAACTTTGAAAATATACATGATTTTGTAAACAAATTTGATAAAAAGAGAATGACTCACATTGCAGATTTAATTGAGCAGAGCCTAGCCTACTGATTAGCCTTTTAACCTAAATTAATAATAGGCACACAATTCGGTTAGTAATTTAATACAACATTTACGATAACTCACGAGATTAAACCCTCACATCGAATGACAAAGTGCGATACTTAAACATCCATTGAATTAACAACGAATGACAAAGCATAAACCCTAATGTGGGCAGCACTTAAACATCCATTGGATAGTTTAATCAATCGGACATTGAATCGTAGCAGCGATCGAGTTATTACCCTGTATTGCGGCGGGGATTAGTGATACGTGTGTGTTTTTGTAGTATTCAGAACGTAACTCAGTGTATATTTCGACTTTTTACGTCGTTCAAGCGCCCAAATTCCAGTCCCAAAGTCTGCTATTTATACACAAAATTTGACATGCTTACGGACCGTAAGCATCATCCCTTACGGTCCGTAAGGGACACGATATCACCATAGGGTAGCCACGTCCTTGACTAGCCTTGCTGACTTGACAGATTCGTAAATTTCAATTTTGACAGCGTTTTCTTTAGATAATCGTGACTAGGGTTTTACCCCCCCCCCCCCTGAGTTTTAGGGGCCCTGATCCTGATTCTGATTGTTCTGAAAATTTTAGGGTTTGTGCAGAATCACTTGGGTGTCTCAATTAGGGTTTCCTATTGGACAATTAAAATAATAATTAAGACTTTTTTATAGGAGTTGTTACATTCTCCCCACCTTAATGAAAATCTCGTCCTCGAGATTTACTGGAATAATTGAGGATACTTTCGCTTCATTTCTGATTCCAGCTCCCAAGTGTATTCGGGTCCTCGTTTCGAATCCCTCTTGACTTTAACTAGCACTAGTCGCTTGTGCTTGAGAAACTTCACTTTTCTGTCTTCTATCTGAAGAGGTTTCTCTACAAATTTTAATTTTTCGTTTACCTCTATATCTTGGAGAGGTACTACCAAAGATTCGTCTGATAGACATTTCTTGAGGTTGGATACATGAAATACATCATGTACTCCAGCTAACTCCTCTGGTAGTTGTAAACGATAAGCAACTGGTCCTATACGTTGGATCACTGGAAATGGTCCTACGTATCTTGGACTTAACTTTCCTTTCTTACCGAATCTAACAACTCCTTTCCAAGGAGAAACTTTTAACAGTACTCTGTCTCCAACTTGGAATTCTAACGGCTTGCATCTTTTGTCTCCATAACTCTTTTGACGATCTCGAGCAGTCTTCAGCCTTTCCTTGATTTGAGTAATCTTATCAGTAGTTTCTTGTACTATCTCGGGACCTGACAATTGACTTTTTCCTATTTCTGCCCAACAAACTGGAGTTCTGCACTTTCTTCCATACAGTGCCTCGAATGGGGCAGTTTCAATACTTGAATGATAACTATTGTTATAGGAGAATTCAATTAATGGTAAGTGATCATCCCAATTCCCACCAAAATCTATCACACATGCTCGGAGCATGTCTTCTAGAGTTTGGATCGTCCTTTCACTTTGCCCGTCTGTTTGAGGATGATATGCAGTGCTTAGGTTTAGTCGAGTTCCCATAGCTTCTTGGAAACTTTTCCAGAAATGAGAAGTGAAACGACTATCCCTATCTGATACAATGGAGAGTGGAACTCCATGTAGAGATACGACTTCATCTACATACAACTTTGCCAATCTTTCCATGCTAAAGGTTTCTTTCATTGGCAGAAAGTGAGCTGATTTGGTTAATCGATCCACAATTACCCAAATCGCATCATTACCTTTTCTGGTTTAGGGTAACTTAGTAACAAAATCCATTGTTATGAGTTCCCATTTCCATACAGGTATTTCTAATTGTTGTAGTAGACCTGAAGGTTTCTGGTGTTCTGCCTTAACTTGTGAACAAGTAAGACACTTAGAAACATATCTAGCTATATCTTTCTTCATGCCTATCCACCAGAAATTCTTTCTTAAATCTTGGTATATTTTATTGTTTCCAGGGTGCATGGTATACCTAGATTTATGAGCTTCTTCTAAAATCTTATTTCTTAATTCTCCCTGCTTAGGTACCCAAATTCTGCTTTTGTGGAATCTCCAAATTCCATCAGCTCCTTGTTCTAAATCTTTTAGTCTTCCTTTCATTCCTTCAGCATCATCCTTGATTGCTGTTTCCTGAACACTCTTTATTTGTTCCATTAAATCTATCTGTAGATTTAATCTGAGAGCACGAACTCGCTTTTGCTTTTCATGATATTTACGACTTAAGGCACCTGCAACTACATTTGCCTTTCCTTCATGATATTGAATATCACAGTCGTAGTCACTTAGGATTTCCATCCATCTTCTTTGCCTCATATTTAACTCTTTTTGCCCAAATATATATCTTAAACTTTTATGATCTGTATAGACAGTAAACTTACTTCCGTACAGATAATGTCTCCAATTTTTTAGGGCAAAAATTACGGCTCCTAATTCTAAATCATGAGTCGTATAGTTTTCTTCGTGCTTTTTCAATTGTCTTGAAGCATACGCAATTACCTTCTTGCGTTGCATCAGCACACATCCAAATCCTAGTTTTGAAGCATCACAATATACTTCAAAATCTTCAGTTCCTTCTGGTAAGGCTAAGATTGGAGCATTGGTTAATTTCTGTTTCAAGATCCTAAAGGCTTCTTCTTGTTTAGGTCCCCATTCAAACTTAACTGCTTTACAGGTTAGCTTAGTTAATGGTACAGCTATCTTGGAAAAATCATTAATAAACCGTCTATAATATCCAGCTAAACCTATAAAACTTCTAATTTCCATTGCGGATGGCGGAACCTTCCATTTGGTAATTGCCTCTATCTTAGCAGGATCTACATGAATACCTTCGTGATTCACCATGTGTCCTAGGAATTGCACTTCTTGCAACCAAAATTCACACTATGAGAATTTGGCATACAGCTTTTCTTTTCTTAACAAAGTTAAGAGTGCATGCAAGTGCTGACAATGTTCATTCTGACTTTTGGAATAAATAAGTATATCGTCGATGAAGACAATTACAAATTTATCCAAGTACGGTTTACAGATTCTATTCATCATGTCCATGAATGCTGCAGGTGCATTCGTTAATACGAAGGGCATGACTGTAAACTCGTAATGACCATACCTAGTTCTGAAAGCAGTTTTAGGTATGTCTTCTTCTTGTACTTTCAACTGATGATATCCGGATCGTAAATCTATCTTAGGAAAATATCTAGCTCCTTGAAGTTGATCGAATAGATCATCAATCCTAGGTAATGGGTATCGATTCTTAATTGTAACCTTACTCAATTCTCTATAATCAATACACATTCTCATTGAACCATCTTTTTTCTTTACAAATAACACCGGCGCTCCCCACGGGGATGAACTAGGTTGTATAAAACCTTTACTTAGTAATTCATCTAATTGCTTTTTCAGTTCTAACATTTCTGTGGGAGCTAACCGATAAGGTGCCTTGGCTATCGGTATAGTTCCTGGAATTAGATGAATTCTAAATTCTACCTCCCTATCTGGTGGTAGTCCGGGTAATTCTTCTGGGAATACATCTGGGTATTCTGAGACTACAGGAATCTCCTTAAGTTCTTTTCCCTTAGTACTAATGATTACTGAAATCGTATATACTATTCCTTGCTTTCGTTCATAACTAGCAACTTTCATTACTGATATGAACTTCATGGGCTTACGTGGTTTGTCTCCTGTAATTATGATTACTTCTCCGGTAGGTGTTTGAATTTCTATGGAATTCTGATCACAAAGAATTCGAGCATGGTTGGCTACTAACCAATCCATTCCTAAGACAACATCGAATTCGGCTAATTTCATAGGTAATAGGTTTGCAAAGAATTTATGACCTGAGAGTTCTATATTTTCTTTTTGCAAAACTTTATCTATGCTAACAGAATTTCCATCTGCCGTTTCGACTGTAAAAATCTGCCTAAGGTTGGTTAAAGGTAAATTAAGAGGTTGGCAGAATGAAGTATTAATAAAACTTTGGTTTGCACCAGAGTCAAATAATACTTTGGCATAAATGTTGTGAACTAAGAACGTACCAGCTATCACATCTGGGATTAGCTCGGCCTCCTGAGTAGTTAACTGAAAGGCTCGAACATTCTTCTTGGTAGCTCCGTCAGCTGTCTTGGCTTTGTTGTCTGCTGGTTTGACCAATTTAGGACATTCTGTTTTGAAATGTCCTGCTTCACCACAGTTAAACCAGACTATGGTTTTCCTTCTGCAGTTTTCTTCTCGATGTCCTACAGTTTTGCAAAAATTGCAGATTACATTACATCTTCGATAATGTTTCTTTTTGCAATTCTTGCAGAATGGCGAAGTTGAAGATTGCCCTGTTCCTCTTTTCTTGAAGTTGCTATTATTACCCATACGAACTCCTTGGGTAATTTTCTGAGCCAGTTCCTTTTTCCTATTTTCATCTCTTGTACGTACCAATTCATCGGTTAGGGTATTAGCTAATTCCACAGCATCGTCAATAGTGCGAGGTCTAGCAGCTTTAACGATATTGCGGATTTCACCAATTAATCCCCAAATATAGCGAGAAATAAGTACCGGTTCTGGCGAAGCCAGTGTTGGTACCACTCTAGCATATTCAAAGAATGTCGAAGTATAACCGCGACAATCTACACCCATCATTCGATGGTTTAAGAACTTATTCGCCATTTGATCTTTTTCATACTCGGGACAGAATTTTCTTTCTACAAGACTCTTAAATTCTTCCCAGTTCATTGCATACGCCATCATCCTTCCTTTTGCTTGTAACACTGTGTTCCACCATTCTAGCGCCCCTTCTTTGAAAAGATTTGACGCGTACATGACCTGATCATCCTTGGCACATTTACTTATTGTAATCACTGCCTCGGTTTTCTCTAACCAAAGCAGTGCTGCGGTCGCTCCTTCATTGCCTGTAAACTCAGATGGTTTACAAGCAAGAAATTCTTTATAAGTGCAACCAGGCGTTGCAGCTTTCATTTTCTTAGGGAGCGGAGCCTGCTTTGGATTATTATCATGATTAATATGATTACCGCCTCCATTTACGCTATTACTGAAGTTATCTTCAGAAATACGTTTGCTAGGAATTATTTGTTGAGGTTCGATTGGATTTCTAACAGCAGCAACAATTGTTGGAATAGCGTTGGCTATCCCTTGAGCAACGATATTTTCTATATCTTGTCTATTTAAAAATTGATCCTCCTGGTGTTGCTCGGATTGATTAACCTCATTAACTGGTTCATTATTAGCATTTTCCATTTGATAATATATTTAATTTTATTAGTATCAAATAATTAACAATTATACACAAAATAATTATACTAATTTTCAATTACACACATATAACCAAAATTATCGATTTCTCGATTTTATATTTAATAGTATGCATCAATACACACAAATACTAAGTTAAAATTTTATAGATAACCTTTAAATATTATTTCATATTGTGTGACTACAAAACAACTGAAATTTTAAAACACACTAGGGTTTACTGTAAATTTATTTATTTACTGGATAAGGTTTCTGGACTGTAGGTGATAAGGGTGCTAAAAACTTAAATCAAATATTTAAAAATTTGCATTTACTGCTACAGTGGCTAGCATATAAAGATCTGCCCATTTTTCATCTAACTTGTCCTCCCAAGGTATTTTACTGGTTAATTCCTGGGTTTCCTTCTTTTCCCGGGATTGCTTTATTTTCTCTTTACTTTTCCTAATAATCAGACTTCTTTTACTAGGAGAAAGTGGTTCCTCATTTTGTGCCTTTTGCACAAATATTCCTTCTTCAGGAATTACAGAGTGATTTGAGGATTTGGTTTGGGATGAACTTCCCTTCTCATTTGATGACCTATCTAATTTAAGATAGATGTTTGACAACTTTTGCTTACCCGTACTGTACGCAAATATTCAAATAAGAAAACACATAATCACAAAATGACAAGTAGAAAAATTAAGTATTTTCTAAATACTTAATAGGCTTAAATCAGTGGATCTGATACCACCTTTTTCTGTCACGGCCCCCGATCCGGTTTGACCCGTTTCAGGAGCCGCGGGACAGAAATCCCATGGTATATAATTAACAGCGGAAGTTTCTTCAGGATATTTTAAAACTGAAATATTTCCCGATTATTTTATTTCACAACTCGGGATAAAACCCCGGTAATTTACAATCATAAGATTTCACGGAGAAATCCTTTATTTTACAAAACATGTTTCTTTATTTTATACTGAGCCACTTCCTTAAGCTTGTAGTGCTTCTCGGCACTTTTCCTGGATCACAACAGATCACCTGAAACATGTTTGAAAAGGTTTTGTCAGCGGGAAATACTGAACTGAGTGAATCATTCTTTTTAAAATGACCCAATTGTTATAATTTACAGTATTAAGAGAGATTACAATGTTTCAGATATCAACCAACTACCCACAGTATTTGTCACCGACTTGTTTCATGACTGTGGTCATATCACTATTGAGTCCGTTCACCCAATAGTGACGAGTATCACTAATTAGGTTCGCCCACCTAAAGTGATAAAAACAGTAGTAATGTGCACAATACCCCACATACCGGCTGTAATTTGGTGATTACATAAACTTAATCACTGTAATTATAACTGTGAAAATATACATGATTTTGTAAACAAATTTGATAAAAAGAGAATGACTCACATTGCAGATTTAATTGAGCAGAGCCTAACCTACTGATTAGCCTTTTAACCTAAATTAATAATAGGCACACAATTCGGTTAGTAACTTAATACAGCATTTATGATAACTCACGAGATTAAACCCTCACATCGAATGACAAAGTGCGATACTTAAACATCCATTGAATTAACAACGAATGACAAAGCATAAACCCTAATGTGGGCAGCACTTAAACATCCATTGGATAGTTTAATCAATCGGACATTGAATCGTAGCAGCGATCGAGTTATTACCCTGTATTGCGGCGGCGATTAGTGATACGTGTGTGTTTTTGTAGTATTCAGAACGTAACTCAGTGTATATTTCAACTTTTTACGTCGTTCAAGCGCCCAAATTCCAGTCCCAAAGTCTGCTATTTATACACAAAATTTGACATGCTTACGGACCGTAAGCATCATCCCTTACGGTCCGTAAGGGACACGAAATCACCATAGGGTAGCCACGTCCTTGACTAGCCTTGCTGACTTGACAGATTCGTAAATTTCAATTTTGACAGCGTTTTCTTTAGATAATCGTGACTAGGGTTTTACCCCCCCCCCCCCTGAGTTTTAGGGGCCCTGATCCTGATTCTGATTGTTCTGAAAATTTTAGGGTTTGTGCAGAATCACTTGGGTGTCTCAATTAGGGTTTCCTATTGGACAATTAAAATAATAATTAATACTTTTTTATAGGAGTTGTTACATCGCCTCATCAAAAGCATGTAGAATAACTAAAATCTCTTATTTAATATAAAAACCATGAAAATCCATTACAATAAAATGGATGTAAGGTTAAATGGATGTAACAGGTTGTAACTGAAAGGCGAAGTACGAACCAAAAACAATTAAAACAAAGAAAAACCTAATTCCGGGTACTTACTCTTTGCCTCTTATTGACAGTTTCTGCTGCACGATCATGATGAAACAATTGATGCTATAATAAATCTGCATCAAAATACAAAAACATTACTTCAATTTTTAACAAATATCATAACCTCATCCTTGAGCGAAAAAGCAAATCAGATTTAAAACATGTAAACGCACATCTAGTTCGCATAAAACAACACCATTGAAGCTTTGACCAAACTTCATGCCAATAGATCAGCCCAGCCTTGAACTTCTTTTCTCTCAAATATGTAACCTGCACCACATATATCTGCCAACAAATCCTAAACAGAGATCACACAACAATATGGCCAATAAACAATGAGCAACAAAGATGGTTTAAACATTGAAGCATTTTGAAGTCTACTTATGCTCATACAAAATCTTAATTGCAGATGTTCTTACCAATTAACAAAGTAAATGACATCAGATATTAGAAAACAAACCTTCAAATTAGTTTTTGTGAGGCAGTAAACCTTCAAGCATGTGAAGTACAATAAACACACAAACCTGACTTATAAAAATCATCCAAAAGCAATGACACTCCAAAACAGCTAAGTAGCCTCGTTAAAACCAATAATTAGGCAGTCCCAATCAGCATACATAACCACAAATAAATTATACTATCACCAATCAAAGTGGCATTCAAACCCATACTCATATGCAGCTTTTAAACTATCATCATGCAAAAATTCAGAATAATTTATACCAAAACCAAATAGAATTACTACAAACAAACACAAACACAAATCATATCCAAAGTACCATGAGAACTGCACCATCATCAAGCCAGTGATTCTCATTGGGTGCAATTTGAGCTGATGTAGTAAGCAAAAATTTCATGGTTTTTTGTCAACTTGCACGATTTGCTTGATATCTACTGAAGTAACTGAGAAAAAAAAGTAACAAAGAGATAAGTTTGGTGGGACTACTTTTGTATTTGTAATCAGTAATAATAACCTCTAAGATCAATTAAGCCACCTTTATTATCCTAACATTAAAAAACAAAAAGGAACTATAGTTGGTAGTTTTGCCATTTACTATGAATGGGTCAGCACCAAATAAAAACAGTTTTTGTGACATCAAACTTAAGAAAACAAACCTTCAACTCAGTTTTTGTGAGGCAGTAAACCTTCAAACATGTGAAGTACAATAAACACACAAACCTGACTTATAAAAAGCCTCTATAAGCAATGACCAGCAATCAAACACAAACCCTAATCAATGAATTGCAACAAAACATCAATCAAATAGAGGCAATAAAGAAAATCGGCATAAAAATGGAAATCCCCAAACCTGTGAAAAATACTCGTCGGCATTAAGGGTTTTCAGCATCTATATTCATTCAGCGACATCATGTAATCGTAAAATCAATCATGCGGATAATACATGTACTCAGGTAGCTCATATGACATGAAAAGGTCTAATTTAAGGGTCTTTAGTTAACTACCACTTATAAGTTTAAAAGCTAAAATAAAAATTATGGAACCACAATGACCTTTCTCTAGTGTGTCAAAGATAGATTAGGGTTGGAGCATGACTTCCGTTTTCATCACAGTCATCTTCTTCGTCTCATCTTCAATTATCTTCTTCATCTCATCTTCCTAATAATGATGCATCAACCTGTATGGAACAAAGTATTAATCACATACCGGATTATTTAAAAAAATAAAAGAGATTTGCATAGCAGATTATTTAGAGATTCAGATTTTGCATTGAAAAGCATTCCATTTGAAGCGTACTCGTAAGCAAGTAATCTCGAACCACCATCTGCACAATATCCTAGCATCTCAACGACATTATCATGATTATGCCTCGATGCCATAGAAACCTGCAATGATACACCAATATGTATCATATTGATTTTCAATTGACATTATTATATAAAGATGTTAGCAACAATAAGTCAGACTTAAGCCAAAAAATTGGTCTGGTTGTTCACTTGATTATAAAATTTTAATGGCTGTAGCTTGGCCACTTCTTAAGACACCATGGTACACTTTCCCGATCAATATAATTCTTTGTGTCAAATTCATTAACTGTAATCCCAAAACATGACCTTTTTTTTAACTTTTTTTACTTTTTAATCAAGCTAACATAATCACAACCTATTTGCAATAATTATAATCTAGGTTATTTCTATACATTAGCTTTATTTATGTACAGAGACCAATCACATACCTTCTTGCACTAACACAAAAGCTAAGATCCCCACTATGCATTCACACCTTGTAAACCCTAATTTGCCATGTCAACGCGAGTTTATCAAGGTCCAAATCAAGCATAAAAATGAGATTAAAAAACAAACAGCAACAACATGATTGTAGCACCTGAATCGTAATCATCAGATCTGAAGACGACTACGGCCACAGTTTGATTATTATCAAAAATTATTAAAAAATCAAACAACAAAACAAAACTTAAATTCAAAAGATTACTAACCTGAATCAGATATGGAACAACAATGATAAAGATGGGAGGTAGCTTATATGAGAATAAACAAATTAACATCAGAAAAAGCAATCGAAAGACTAAAATTAAAACCTATAATACATACCGATCGATTGTAGCACCCGAATAGTAGAAGAATCAAGAAGAAGGAACACGGCAAGGGTTTTAGAAAGAATACATACCGATCAATTGCAGCACTCGACGTAGAAGAAGTAACACAGGTAGATTTAGGGTTTCTCAAAGAAGAAGAAGGAAATGAGCGCCGAATCATAGAAAGGTATTCATAAATTTAGGGAAGAATTCAACTGATTGAGAATTGATTGGGGGTTTCCATATTGAAGAAGAACATAATAGGCGGTTTACAAATGAAAGAGAATTGAGGAAAAACATTTTGCCACCCAAAAAAACAATTCTCTGGCCAAAGAGCATTGCCACATCAAGGTCAAAAAGTCAAAACATTATTTTGCTTTAATAAAAGAGATAGATATATATATATATATATATATATATATATATATATATATACATATATATATATATTTATAGGTTATGGATCATTACAGAACACTAATTATTGCGAGAACAAAAAGAACAACTCTAAATCACTAAATTTTGGGATTTAAGGTTCATATTTCTTAAATTTTATGTTTCTTACATTCATATGTGTATTATATATACATAAAAAATCATATATTTTTCCCTATACATAGTTTACATACATGTAGGTAATTTAGCCTACACATAACCTACATTTGTGTAGGTTATGTAAAAACTGAAGATTTTTCACTTTTTGTTTTAAATTGTAGTGTGAGAAACAATAAATCTTACATTTATAACATTTTCATTTACTTTTTAAGTGTTTAGGATTGAAAAAATGAGTGATTTACTTTGTTCTGCGTGTTCTCGCAATATTTAGTGTTCTGCATAGAACTTTCTCATTTATATAAGGTATGTATACCTAGTTCATGAGCTAGATATTTTTCTTTAAATTTATGTAAAGATTAGTAACATATAGAAAAGTAAAAGAAGAATTTTAAAATTATTTGGTTGATAGTTGTTTGCTCATTTCCCAAGTAAAGGCTAACGCTTAAAGCCACAATTAAATGTTAAAGTTAAACCTTAAATGCTAATCTATAAACTCTAAAAATCAAAACATGAACCTTGAAATCTGAATCGCATAAAAAATTCAGCACATATATCATTGTAGATTTTTCTAAAAAAACAATGAAATTTCTCATGATCGTCTCTCTCTACCTCTCTCTCTATATATATATGAAATCAGCTGTTATATAAAACCAATTGTAAAATTAGAAGTAAAATAGATTGTTATTAGAAAAATAAATTGAATAAAAGATGTTTATACAAATAGTGAGCTCAAATACACCATACTCAAACTTCAGATGTTTTTTTTATAGGACGACTAACTCATACACCCAATAATTATATTCCTAAATCTACACCAAATTTCAACTAAAAAACTCGAACTCTTAACCTTATAAGGAACAACAATTTTCCACCACGCCTTAGTACCACTAGGCTACAAGCTCTTTGGCAACTCCAATATGTAATAGCTAAGTTATATAACGGATTTGAGTTCTCTTTGAGTTCAATGTTTTCAAAAGCGAAAACAACTGAATTCATTTTCGTTAAAAACGATAGGTGTTTTTCAATTTTAAATGACGAACACACCATTCTTACCGAACATTTGAAAACGTGTAAACTGCCAAAATGTTTTCTAAGGTTTGGTCACTTTTGCCACTTTCGTCCAAAACTCAAACATTTTGAATCTGGATCCCTGTGGTTTCAATTTTGTTGCCATTTTCATCCAAAATCAAAATATGGTCAAATTTTCCAGTTAACATCCAACTTTTTTGTCTTTTTTCTCCCTTTTATTACAGGGCAAAATGGGTAGCGTTTGGTATGAAGGAACTGAAACTCATTCCAAATATAACAATTTTTATTCCTTGGTAAGGGGATGTTCTTTTTTCATTCCTTCAAGGAATGGAAAGAAATATATTATATTTATATTTATATTTATATTTATATTTATATTTATATTTATATTTATATTTATATTTATATTTATATTTATATTTATATTTATATATATCAAAAATTTTATTATTAATTTTTTTACCATTAATATATTATTATTATTATTATTATTATTATTATTATTATTATTATTATTATTATTATTATTATTATTATTATTGAGTCAATTATATTTTTATCGTTTTTAATACAATTGTGTTTCGTTACTTTTTTTATATATCAGATTGTAGAAAGTAATAATTCATTTTATTCACATACGAGTAACCAAATATCACAATGAAATGAAATGATCCATTTCATTCCGTTGTCCATTCCATTACCTCGTTCATTTCATTCCCTCATTCATTCCATTACCCCTTAACAAACAGACCCTTAACGTTTTATTATAACAAATTAAAAAAATCTGACCATTTTTTCCTTCATTAAAAGGGAGGGAAAAAGACAAAAAAAGCTGGATGTTAACTGAAAAATCCGACTAGATTTTGCTTTTCGATGAAAATGGCAACAATATTCAAACCACAGGGACCCAGATTCAAAAGATTTGAGTTTTGGACTAAGGTGACAGATGTGATCGAACCTCATGGACCATTTTGGCAGTTTACTCTTTGAAAAACCACCTAGTTATATAAATGGTTATGTAAAAAAAGGAAAAATAAAGAAAAATAACCATCATCTTTGAATTCTCCATTGAAGGAGTCAAGGAGTGCTTTTCGAAGAAGTTCAAAGATCCGGTCTCATTAGATTCAAAGTCATCATCAAAACTAAGTAAAGGAATGCCAGTTTTGTGGATGAAATGCAGAGCAAAGATGGAGAGTTTATCTTTGAGTAGATTCAAAGTCATCATCAAAAGTAAGTAAAGGAATGCCATTTTTGTGGATGAAGTGCAGAGCAAAGATGGAGAGTTTATCTTTGAGTGGAGTTGGGTTTATAGCATGATAGTTATGTAATATGAGGTAATGGTTGCCCTATGCCTAGAGGTTTGGTTGTGGTCCTTGTGGAATAGAAATTACCTCCCTTTCTGTTGAAAAAAAAACCATTGCTTGACTAGTCTAGGATTTTTATTTTTATATACAAGAAAAATAAATCGAGTAACTAATCCTAGACTGTACCAATCATTTTGTTTTTATAAAAGTAACTTAATTCTATATGAACGTCTTTGGAAATATATATTTTAATGGACTTTTTTCGACACGCAAATTTCTGAGTACTATTTTGAGACAAGTTTAGAATAAATATTGTTACAACTCACCATCAGGGGCGGATCTACCAGCCAACAAGGGGTAGCCTCCGCTACCGCTTGGTCGGAAAAATTTTGACGTTTTTAGTGTAAATTTTGGAAAAATTTGACGTTTTTTCGATTTCGTTACCGCTTATTTATAAAACGTTACCGCTTGGTCGGAATCCTAGATCCGCCACTGCTCACCATATAATTTTGAGACTATTATAAAGTTTGATTTTATTGAAAGAAGGATCATTGAAATGTAATATTTGTGTTTGTATGAATTTTAATAAATGACCCTTTTGTAATTCTATTAAGAGTAAACTTCAATTTTCGTCCCTAAGGTTTGCTTCAAACATTAATTTTTGTCTATCTTTAATATTTTGCGTCTATAACATTTCGAGTCTTGTAACAATCCAATTCATTAACTCTGTTAAGTATTTTTCTGTAAATTCTTGTCAAATGACTAAAATACCCTTGGTAATTAAATATGTTGGGCCCCACTAGAAACACTCGCTCCACCCTCATCTTCATCCTTACTCCACCACCACCAGCCTCAGCCTCAGCCTCAGCCTCAGCCTCAGCCTCAGCCTCAGCCTCAGCCTCAGCTAGTCCACCACCATCATCTCCGGCGGCCTAACACCCCAACCTTTCCTACTACCACCCACTATTGGCTATTCATTAACGACCTAATATAAATATTTGCCATTGTTCATGTGTTGTTACAACTTACAACTACTCATGTTCTTCCTTATCTCTGATCGCCGGAAAGAAAATGAATAGATATTCTTATCTAATTAGATCATTGTCGAAGTACCCAACATGATTAACCGAGTATTTTGGTTATTTGACAAGAATTAACATAAAAAATTAACCGAGTTAGTGAACATGATTAAAAGTGTTAACATTTAAACGTTAGGGTCGAAGAGTGTTAAAGGTGGATGAAACCTGATGTTTGGAGCCAACCTTAGGATTGAAAACTGCAGTTTACTCGATCTTCAATTAAAGTTGAGTAAATTGCCAAAATCGTCCCTGAGGTTTAGGCCTGTTTATCAGTTTCATCCAAAATGACTTTTTTGTGTCAAACAGCCCTTCACCTTTGGTATTTTTTGTCATTTTCATCCAAACCACTAACTTAGTTTACTTTTATGTTAAGTTGAACGATATTTGGATGAAACTGTCAAATATAAAACCTCAGGGACGATTTTGGCAATTTACTCAAACTCTTTTTAATTTCTTTTATTTAATTAATTTTGTCACATGTATATAAAACAGAATATACATGCAGTCTTTATAAAAAATTAATAGTTTTATTACATAATTTTTGTAAATTTTCATTCAAACCACTAACTCATTTTATTTTTTCTGTTAAGGTGAAGAATGTTTTAAATTTTATAAATTAAGACAGAAATTAATATCTAGTTTTTTTTATATAGGTCAGTTTTATAAAGAGAAAACGATATATAAAATAAATATCAATGGTGTGCAGCACATAACAATCGATTAAAACTTTTACAATTTAATCAAGTGTAGAGTTAGAAAAAAAATTGTAAAACGTTACATATTTTTAAATGTGTTGAGCACCTAAGAAATATGTTGGCAGAATTTGTAGGTCCGGCTAGGGGAGGATCTAGTCGCCTAATCCTTGTATACGAACCAACCCGGTTGTGCGGAATCCAACCAAGATCGAACACGTAAATGATAGACACGAGACTCAACGATTAACACACTCTGTATTAATACTTGAAAAGTCAGTTACAACACAAGGTTTACAAATGTATTCTGTAAACTCTCTCAAACTCTCTCGTGTGTGTTCTGTGCTCTCTGTGTTCTCCACTGTTCTATGACTAGAGACTGTCTATTTATACCCACAGACACCACGAAACAGACAGATCTTGACGAATCACAACCATGCTCGATGAAACAGCCAGACAAACGACGAAACAGGGCTTGGTTGACGAAACAGGACTTGTTTCGTCGACATCCCTTCTTGATTCGTCATTATGGGCTTGGGCCCAAATTGTGTTTCTCCGAGATTGAAGCCCAAAGCACTTGAGTCACTGAAATGTTTAGCCCAATGACTAAGTTAATATCCTTTATGTCTTTTGGCCCATGATTGATCTTGAAGTAAACGACGGAGGAATGCCGTTGCCCGAGCTGAGTCGAGTCACGTCCACATACATGTATCAACAAACTCCCCCTTGGACGCTACTCGCGAGATTCGCCTTTCATGTCTTCTATGACGGAGGATCTTCAATGTCTTCACGTCTTTAAAGCAGAAAGTATATCAACAAACTCCCCGTTTCATGTAGGAAGTGTGTTGACAAACTCCCCCTTAACATAAGCTCCCCCTTGAGTTATGCTCGTGAATGACTCGATCTTCAGTACTTGAGATCCTTGTGGTGTTGATGATGGTCAGCGGCAACTCGATCATCTTCATCATTTGAGTGCCTTCACGTCGTGTCTTCATTCCGAAGCTTGTCATCGACCATGTTCTCCTTGCCTTTAGAATCTGCACATGCAAGAAATCTAAACGCGTAATGAGAACAACTGCTTGGAATATAGTTAGTATAAACAAGCGACACACATATGACCAAATTTCAATCAACTACCGTCCGACAGTTTGAAAGTTTAACAAATTTATCAATTTTAGTTTTTAACTTTCAAAACTTGCAAATTTCGACCGTTTATGAAGATTTAGTCACTTTGGTTTTTCATCAGGTTTCGGGTGTCGAAGACTCGAGATCCAACATCGTACAATCGAAAATAAGATAGAAATAAAATCTTTTTGGATTTTTAGAAAGTTTATATTAAAACACACCTAAAATCTTTTTGGTATTTTTGAATATTTCGAAATGTAAAGACTGAAAGCAGTAAATAAATATATACAGAGATGCAGGAATTGAAAGCAGTAAATAAATATTTACAGACATTCTTTTTGCGAGTTTCAAGGGTAAGAGAATCATATCAGTGTACGGTCATGCCAAAACGCTCTTGTTGTTCAATTAGTTAACATTAAGATAAGCATCCTATAACAATTATCGGTATTGTTATCCACATAAGCTCAACTTATCAGATGTAATCATGGCGAGGGGATACGTTAAGGTATGATTATACTTACCGACCGGTGTTCATCCACATCACGACACATTCCCGTATCAAGGTATGCACGAGGATTCATCTTACCGGTGAGTATACCGATTATCATCTGTTTGACCGTATATGATGTGAGATTCTCACTTATTTTGATTGAAAACAAGCCCTATGTGATAGAATCACTTATTGATGAGGAACTTGATTTTCATATGCATGAGGGCACAGGAGCAAGTCCGTGAACAGGTCAGTACTTTCGTACAGCAGAGAGACGAACTTGACTCCCGGATAAATGTGATATTTTATCACTTATTTGTTGGACATGTGATTGTTGATCACTTATTGAGGTCGAATGCAATATGTACACGTATGTATAGTATCATGGAAGATCTAGCCTTGCGTCCCCGTTATTTTTCGGTAAAAGATACAACCATGATACCCAGATGATAAGCAGCATAAAGACCGAATATCTCAGAACCTCGGCAATCTCTCAAACGAAATTTCGGTACAAAGACCATATGCCAATGAATGGTTCCCACCTGGTCTTCAGTCGATTTAAGGTTTATATCACCCTGCACACTTTAAAATGATTGTGAGCCTACCGATACATCTTATATAGAGCTGCTTATCGTTTTTCAGTTTAGGTTTAAAGAGGTTTGGACAGACCACTGATGTACTATCATTTTCTCTTTTGCTCGCCAGGAAACTCATTTTTGTTTTTCTATTGTTTTTGTGTTTTTGAAATTTTTCGATGTTTTTGGATTTTCAAATTTTGGATTTACTCCCCCTAAAATCAATAAACTAAGACAAATTTAAAACACAAAGGTATTTACAAAAATGATTTTCCGATGTTGGTTTTACTCTTGCTTGACCTTAATGCCGTTTACCAATAATAAAAAGTCAAATCTTGATTTGTCAAATGCTTTGGTAAAAAGGTCGGCACGTTGGTCATCGGTGTGGACCTTAACAACATCGATTAGCCTTTTCTCAAAGCAATCACGTATGAAGTGATACTTGATTTCGATGTGTTTGGTCTTTGAGTGCTGCACAGGATTTCTAGTGATCTGTAATGCAGCAGAATTATCAACGTAAATAGGAGTAGTTAGGAATTCAAAACCGTAGTCGCGCAATTGTTGTTGGATCCACAAGACTTGGGAGCAACAACTTGAGGCAGCAATGTATTCAGCTTCGCATGTTGATGTAGCGACACAAGTCTGCTTCTTGCACTGCCATGTGACTAGGCGATTTCCCAAAAACTGACATCCAGCCGTTGTGGATTTGCCGTCGATTTTGCATCCGCCAAAATCAGAATCACTGAAAGCGATCAAGTCAAAGTTATTATCCCTAGGGTACCATAGACCGGTGTCAGGGCAACCCTTCAAATAACGAAAAATCCTTTTTACAGCTGCAAGATGTGAGGCCTTCGGGTTCACTTGATATCTGGAAAGCAGGCACGTTGGGTACATTATATCTGGTCTTGATGCAGTGAGGTACATAAGAGATCCGATCATCGCGCGATAGTATGAGGGGCTAACAGCTTCACCCTTCAAGTCTGGATTAATTCCGTGATTTTGCGGCAATGGGGTACCGATGGGCGTTGCATCGGACATCTGGAACCGGCTCAAGATGTCACCAACATATTTAGTCTGATGGATGAATATCCCAGACTCAGTTTGTTGCACTTGTAGGCCCAAAAAGAAAGTCATTTCCCCCATGGCACTCATCTCGAATTTATCCTGCATAATGCGCTCGAAATTCCTACACAAAACATCATTAGTAGAACCAAAAATAATATCATCAACGTATACCTGTACCAATAGAAGATCTCCATCTTGTTCTTTGATGAAAAGAGTACAATCGATTAGACCTCTGCGAAAACCATTCTCCAGCAGATAATTAGATAAGGTTGCATACCAAGCTCGTGGTGCTTGATGTAGACCATAGAGAGCTTTGTTGAGCACCCAAACCCGATCAGGATTGATAGGATCTTCAAAACCTGGAGGCTGTTCGACGTACACCTCCTCTTCAACCACACCATGTAAGAATGCACTTTTCACGTCCATCTGATAAACCTTGAATCCTTTGAAGGATGCATAGGCTAGAAAGATCCGAATTGCTTCAAGACGTGCAACAGGTGTATATACTTCGTTGTAGTCGATCCCTTCTATCTGACGAAAACCTTGAACGACTAATCTTGCTTTGTTTCGAATAACGACTCCACGGTCATCCTTTTTGCATTTGAACACCCAACGGGTACCAATCTTCTTGTAACCAGCAGGTTTCTCTACGAGCTTCCAGACACCAAGTTTCTGGAATTGTTGCAGTTCTTCCTGCATTGCTTCAACCCAAGAGTTATCTTTCAAAGCTTCTTTCCAAGTTCTTGGCTCTTCCTGTGAGACATAACACGCGAAAGACCAATCGTTTTGTTGACCAGATTCTCGGATAGCTGCATACAAGCCTGCATTGTTGTTGTTCCGCAACATGTTTCTTGTTTGAACGCCACTCTGTACATTTCCGATGATGTTTTGTTGAGGATGGGTATTGTGAATCCTTGTCTCTGGATTATCTTGAACTGGAATATTTGTACCCAGATTGTTGAGATTGAGATCAACAACCAATTCAATGCCCGGAATTGACGAAGAGGAAGATGCAGTAGCTTCAGCTGTTCTAGGAGCATCCACTGGAGGTGTTCCCTCTGAAGTACCATGAACTGCTGTCGTTGGAGCTTCTTGATCTGCATCGAGAAATTCATCATCCTCTGAAGATTCGTTCAATTCGGTAGCATCGTGAAAATCCTCATTATCGAGAGCATTATTGTTCAATGAAGATGGTTCTTGATTGACAATAATGGGACGAACCAGCGGTGAATCTGTTGCATTGTCACTCTCGAAAAACATCCTTGCCGCAGCATTTTCTTCAACGGCTTCAACATTGATCGAATTGAAAAAGACATCGTACTCAAACATCCATGGCTGACCAGGACATTTGACTGGCAAAGTGTGCCTTTGTACTCTGACCTCAGACCATTCCTCGACCCTTTTAGTCTCTAGATTCCAGACTCTTAAGTTCAGGGTGGCAAACCCAAGAAAGTATCCCTCAATTGCTTTTGCCCCAAACCTTCCATTAGGATCGATGATTGTGCACGGAGCTCCAAACGGTTCAAGATATGACAAATCTGGTTTCCGTTTGTGAAGAAGCTCATAACAAGTCTTGTTGTGCCTTTTGACTGTAAGGACTCGGTTCAATGTATAACATGCAGAGGCCATAGCTTCACTCCAGAATGGAATGGGCAACTGCGACTCTACCAACATTGTCCTAGCAGTCTCGATCAATGTGCGGTTCTTACGTTCAGCGACGCCATTCTGTTGAGGAGTATAAGCTGCACTAAATTCATGAAGAATACCTTTTGAAGTGCAAAACTCCGCCATGGCATGATTTTTAAATTCTGTACCACTATTGCTGCGTATCCGCCTAACCTTCAACTTGTACAAATTCTCAATCTAAATGATTAAATTTTTGATAATACCGAAAGTTTCACTCTTGTGTGCCATGAACGCCACCCAAGAAAATCTTGAATAATCATCAGTTATCACGAGGCAATATTGATCATTCCTAATACTTTTGTGCTTGACAGGACCGAACAAATCCATGTGCAAACGTTCAAGAGGAACAGCCACCGTGTTGATCTTCTTAGTCGGGTGTCGCTTCTTCGTTTGTTTTCCTTTCTGGCACGAAACACAGACGTCTTGAAGATGGAAATTTTTAAGAGGAACACCATTCACCAATTCATTTGACACTAAATGATTCATTTTGCGTAAGTGAATGTGACCCATTCGTCTGTGCCAAGAGATTGAGTCTTTTTCTGTGGCTTTGGAAACGAAACAGGTTGCTTGTGCAGACGTTGTGATAACTTGGCTCATATCAAGGACATACAAATCATTTATCCTTGGAGCAGACAAGAGAATCCATTCTTTTGGAATTTTGAAGCCGGGTTTCAGCACATAACATCCATTTGCATCAAAGTGTACTGAGAACTGCTTATCACAGATTTGTGAAACGCTGAGAAGATTATGATCAAGTTGCTGTACAAAGTTGATCTTATCAAAGCTTACAACCCCGTTGGATATCATTCCTTCACCAGTAATATATCCGCCCTTATCTCCAGCAAAAGCAACATAACCTCCTCTAATAGATTTGACGTCGTAGAGAAGCTTCATGTCGCCTGTCATGTGCCTGGATGCCCCACTATCAACAATCCAATGACTACTGATAGTTCCTCCTGGAACACCCTGCACATGAACTCACTTGATTAGTTGAAGATGGGGACCCAAGCCATTGTGGTCTTGGGTCTTCCATTTTTATCAACAACTATAACTTCCACTTTTTGATGATTCGGAAATTGTGATGGTCCCTCTGAACTTGTGGTCAATTTAGGTTTCCATGTCTGTTGAGTTTTACCAGTTTGATTGTTTGACAATTTAACTTCGTGATTGTTTGAAGTTTTTGAAAATTTTGAGTTTTCTGGCTTAACTGAAACAGATTGTTTTTGAACCACATCAGTTTTAAGTGCCTTTTCAATCACCTTGACTTGTTGGCGTTTCTGTTTCTTTTCCCTTTCTCTTACAAGTCAGGGATCTTGTTTTACAGAAACAGATCGCTTTTGGTGATTGCGTTCACGGGGATCATCATCCTTTGCTTTCAACTTATGAAGATACGGACAGTTTCGAATTATATGTCCAATTTCACCACATTCAAAACATGATCTTCGTTCAACAAACCCCGAAGTATCATGTGATCGTCTTGCCGATAATGATGAACTTTGTGACCCCGAGGTACTAGGTTTTGAACTACTTGGTTCATTTCTTTTCAACACTGTTGCTTGTTTAACAAAATCCAAGTTAGATTTGTTTTCAAAAGTTTCGATTTTGTCCGTTCCCTTTGATTTCACAAAGTTCACATTCTTGTTCTTCTTTTGATTCGGCTTCCTTTGACTTTGAGTCGTTGCTTTTCCTTTTGGTTTGGTATGATTTTGCTGTTTTTGCACTGTTGGTAATTTCTAATTTCCATATTGTTTTCGAACTTCAGCCTTTGGAATAGGAGGACACTGTGTTACTGTAACATGTGATCCTGTCTTTCCCAAAAACTTACTTGTTGAATTTTCAAAGACTTTACTGATTAATGATTGATTAACATTCTTAATAGGATGTCTGAATAAATTTTATCATCACCAACAAGAGTGTATAGCAAAATCCATACTTTCAGACTCTTTTGCAGACGTGGACTTGGTCGGAACAGTCTTAGCAGGTTTTGCGGGAGGATCACATAAAATATGATTCTCAAGAGGTATGTCCTCTTCGTTGATTACCGCATCAGAGTTTGCTGAATCAGTATCATCAGATTCATCATCAGAAGAATCAGCATCCTCAATCACAACTGGAGGATCCTGATTCGGTTCAGCAGAAGACACACATGTATCTGCTGACACATCCGATTCTGATGATACTTCCTTCTTGTATCCGAGTCCTGTTGCAAATTCCTCAACGTCCAAAGGAACAGATGGTTCAAAGTGAGTTCTATACACCTCATCAGGCATGGCATCACAATTGTTTCTCACGGGTGGTGGACATTTCTTATATCCAATGCATGTGACATCCCGTTTCTCTTTCTGAACATCAATGATGTGATCCAACACATAGCTAGAGCTCAAATAACTATCTAGCTTAAGTTGGATCGCCTCACTTTCAGTTTTGACACAAGCCATCTCCTTTTGCATTATCTCAAGGCGAGTTATATACAAATTAATGTCAGTTTGTTTTCTGGAAACCATTTTTGTTAGCTCGGTTTTATCTTTCTTTAATTTCTCAATTATCGATTTAAACTCCTTTTCATGGTTTTCATAAAACATGTTGGCTTCAGTGCACTTCGAAAGATCCACGGTCAATTTCTGATTGTGGATGAATGTCACATCATATTTCTCTTGCAAAGCCTCGTGTTTGCTTTGCAATTCACACCACTTATCATTCAACGAAACATGTTTGTCTTGCAAGTCAAACAAACTAGCTTGTAAAGCATCATGTTTGCCTTGCAACTCAGACATGTTTGCCTCTAAATCAGCACATTTAACACTCAATCTATCACAATTATCACAAATAACAGCAGTGGGTTCATCGACACATACCTGACTTGATGAACTGTCGACATTAGCCATAAAGGCTGAATGGAGAGAAGACGAAGAATAAGCAGCTTGATCCACCAATATAGATCTCCTATGATTTCCTGCTGCAGCTTCTTCCAATAGCTCATCAACCTCTGCATCGACAGACACACTTGATGTGTCATCCGAATGATCATCGCCTGAGTTTGAGGATTCTTCATCCGAGCTTCTACTGTAACCGGAGCTGTCTTCATCTTCAGAAGATTCATCACCATTGGTGGAAGATTCTCCACCACTGGCGTGCTTAAGATCCTTGACAACCTCAGCAAAACAAGCTGTTCCATCCGGAGCATCATTTCCCAACTGAATTGACCAATCACAACCTTCATCTAATTGAACCACAAGTGCCTGGTTGGCATTTGATGGTCCTGCCTGATTTGGGTTGTTAACAGGTATCAACGCACGCTCATTATTCCTGTTCTGATTCTGTTGGTTGCCTTGATTTCTGAACGGATTCTGGTTCCCATGCTGAGCTGGTCTTGTACATTCCCTTTTTAAAATGACCACGTTCACCACAGTTAAAGCACTTGACGGATTGCTTGTCAAACCCATACTTGGTATCTTTCTTGCTTTCCAAGCTGGTTCTACCCGTCCGTTCCATGAAGTCTTTTGCTCGCCTTACAGCACTGGCGAAAGCCCACTTGATGTCCATCATCTCCATCTCCTCTTTATCTATCTGCTGGTAATCTTCTTGAGTCAGATTGATGTTCCCGATCTGACCTGCTATCAACCCACAATACGCGATCACCAATGTGTTTAGTAGCTCCATATGTTCTTTTGCAACTTCAACACTTACTTTAGAGAAGCTTGAAGTGTCGAGTCGTACTGTATTAGATGGCTGACCAGCTGATGACGTGCTACCATAACAGGCTTGCTGTTGTGGCACTGGTTGAGAAACTGGTTGAAGCGGATTTCCGTACAAGTCTGTTGTTGGAGCTGGCTTAACAGGAACTTGGATAGGATTGCCATGTAGATCTGTGCTAGACACAAACGCCGTCTGAATTTGAGCATGTGAGATTGGTCTTGCAGGAGTACTAGGAGTTCCATAATACATTTCAGGATTATGTCGCACTTGTATTGCAGGAGTGCTAGGAGTTCCATAATACATTTCAGGATTATGTCGCACTTGTATTGCAGAAGTGCTAGGAGTTCCATAATACATCTCAGGATTCTATGGCACTAGGACCCTTTTCGCCTTAAGGATTTCTTCCTGATTCTTATTCTCCAGGATTTGAACAAAGTCATTGAAACTTGTTGTAGCCAAAGTGCCATTGTACTTCAGAATTTCCAAGAAATTACTCCATTGTGGTGGCAAAGCATCAGCAAACTTGGTGACAACTTCGAGTGGAGTCATTACCACTCCAAAATTTCCCAATTCAGTCAACAAATGAGAAAATCGACTCGTCAAATCTCCCAAAGATTCTTTATCCATGCATGTAAACCCATCAAACTCTTTCTTGAGTAGATCATGTCTCAATTGGCGAGTTGTTTCGTTTCCTACACATCTCGTTTTCAACGCATCCCATAATTTCTTTGTCGTTTTGAAGCTGACAAATTGATGGTAAATATCCTTGCTTAATGCCTGAGTAAGAATGGCATATGCCTTCTTTTCCAAGTCATATGTCTTTTTCTGATCTTCAGGAAGATCGGCAAATGTAGCAGCAGTTGAAGCGGCAACTTCTATAGCTTGATCGAAATCTGTGGTGAAACGTAACCACAATTCCGTGTTTTGTCCAAGGACGTATGTATGAAATCTGTCTACCCATCCCGGATATTCGTTTAAGTGCATCAACTTTGGAGGCCTATTCAAACTTCCGGTTTCGCTCTCGCTCAATAGAATACTTTGAACACTCGGAGTTTGATTTGATACAAATGCCCATTGACCGGTAGATATTGTATTAGCTTGCGAAGATACCGGCACGGGAGATTCGGCCCACGAAGGAGACAAACCCGTACTTCTATACTTTCCTGTATCCGGAGACGGAGTACCCCACCAACTCGGATACATATTTGATAAAGAAAAATTAATACCTGAAAATCACACCTCAAACAAACAGTTAAACCACTTTGGTAAACCCTCTGTTAAAAATAGACAAGTGTTTCGACGAAACACGTTTCCACGAAACTGAAACTGTTTTGTTACTTTTTACGAAATAGATTTTAAATCTTAATTTTGACGAAACAGGTTGTGTGATGATTGGATAACGAAACACAAGCCCAACACTTATCCACTAAACAAATGGCCCACTTAGAAAAATTATCGGCGAAACAGATTGGGTGTAATGGGCTTGACGAAACAAGAACCCAATAGGACTATCGGCGAAACAGGTTCCTTTTTGGGCTTCCACGAAACAAATTTGTCACATTGGGCCTTTTGATTGATGAAACAGGCCCACTATGGCGAAATAGATTTTTGTTTTGGGCTTCCTGGTCGACGAAAGGAAGCCTGTTTAGTCAAATATGTTTCGTCGAAGTGAACTCTTATTTCGTTGACAGCGAAACAATTTCTGATTCGTCAGTTGTTTGATTCGTCAAAAAGGTAGCAGGGTTGGTAAACTTTTCAAACTTTATCCTTTTCTGACACAACAACAGTGCTTTCGGCTCAAGACATGATGGTTTCACCAAACAAGTATGGGGTGCAATATTTTAATCAAATACCAGTTTCCAACACACAAACAAGTTTCACCAATAATTTCCAAGGATCAAAAAGTAGATTTTTATGAAGAACACTTGAAGATTGTGAAGAACACAATGAACTAGTTGAAGTTTCCGGTGAACCGAAACTTTCCGAACACACTATTTTGCTAAAAATGTTTAATAAAAACCAATAACTAACATGTGAGCATGAAAAATAACAAGGCTTTTTAACAAAACAGAAAGCAAAACAACAAGATTTAGTCCATTTAAAAAGTTTTTCCAAAAAAATGAAGCTTTTCAAAACCCGAAAAACAACCCGAAAACACCTCGGTTTTAACAAGGAGAAGAGCCAAGGCTCTGATACCACTTCTAGGTCCGGCTAGGGGAGGATCTAGTCGCCTAATCCTTGTATACGAACCAACCCGGTTGTGCGGAATCCAACCGAGATAGCAAACCGAGATCGAACACGTAAATGATAGACACGAGACTCAACGATTAACACACTCTGTATTAATACTTGAAAAGTCAGTTACAACACAAGGTTTACAAATGTATTCTGTAAACTCTCTCAAACTCTCTCGTGTGTGTTATGTGCTCTCTGTGTTCTCCTCTGTTCTATGACTAGAGACTGTCTATTTATACCCACAGACACCACGAAACAGACAAATCTTGACGAATCACAACCATGCTCGACGAAACAGCCAGACAAACGACGAAACAGGGCTTGGTTGACGAAACAGGACTTGTTTCGTTGACATCCCTTCTTGATTCGTCATTATGGGCTTGGGCCCAAATTGTGTTTCGCCGAGATTGAAGCCCAAAGCACTTGAGTCACTGAAATGTTTAGCCCAATGACTAAGTTAATATCCTTTATGTCTTTTGGCCCATGATTGATCTTGAAGTAAACGACGGAGGAATGCCGTTGCCCGAGCTGAGTCGAGTCGCGTCCACATACATGTGATACCACTTGTAGGTCCGGCTAGGGGAGGATCTAGTCCCCTAATCCTTGTGTACAAACCAACCCGGTTGTGCGGAATCCAACCGAGATAGCAAACCGAGATCGAACACGTAAATGATAGACACGAGACTCAACGATTAACACTCCATTGTATTAATACTTGAAACGGTTACAAATCAATGTTTACAAATACACTCTGCAAACTCTCTCTAGTTCTCTCGTGTGTGTGTTCTGTCTTATGTGTTCTAACAGATCTGTTTATATAGTCACAGACACACAGCATCGACGAAACACATCAAGGTCGACGAAACAGATGTTTAGTCAACGAAACACAATAACAAATTCATCAAAGTCGACGAAACACACTTGTTTCGTCGACCAACATGTTGTCTGGCCCAGGTTTAGTTACGGCCCAAGATGCCAGTAATAAAGGCCCAACATGCATTCTGTTCAATTTGATTGGCCCAAGCTTGTACGTTCATGAATCTAAAATTCATATTTTAAAGAGTAGTCAACAAGTGACATCATCATGACATCATCATGATGATGTGGCAGCGGGAACCGGCTCGCGGCGCTTCGTGCTTCGCGTGACGAACTCTGGGGCGCACGACGGAGGAATGTCGTGACGTCGGGCTTGAGCCGAACCTAACCGGGTTAAACCGAATCGAGTTGAACCGAACCGAGTCGCGACCACATAATATGTATCAACAAACTCCCCCTTGGACGCTACTCGTGAGGTTCATCTTCCATGTCTTCTATGTCGGAGGATCTTCAAAGTCTTCACGTCTTGTAAGCAGAAAGTGTATCAACAAACTCCCTTTTCATTTAGGAAGTGTGTTAACAAACTCCCCCTTAACATAAGCTCTCCTTTGAGTTATGCTCGTGAATCTTTTGATCATCAGTACTTGAGATCCTTGTGGTGTTGAAGATGGTCAGCGGCAACTCGATCATCTTTATCTTTTGAGTGCCTTTCACGTCGTGTCTTCATTCCGAAGCTTGTCATCGACCATGTTCTCCTTGCCTTTAGAATCTGCACATGCAAGAAATCTAAACGCGTAATGAGAACAACTGCTTGGAATATAGTTAACATAAACAAATGACACACGTATGACCATATTTCAATCAACTACCGTCCGACAGTTTGAAAGTTTAACAAATTTATCAATTTTAGTTTTTAACTTTCAAAACTTGCAAATTCTGACCATTTATGAAGATTTAGTCGATTTGGTTTTCAATCAGGTTTCAGGTAACGAAGACTCGAGATCCAACATCGTACAATCGAAAATAAGACAGAAATAAAATCTTTTTGGATTTTATAAGGTTTATGTTAAAACACACCTAAAATCTTTTTGGATTTTTGAATATTTCAAACTTAAAGACTGAAAGCAGTAAATAAATATATACAGAGTTGCAGAAACTAAGAAAAGTAAATATATACAAACATTCTTTTTGCGAGTTTCGAGGGTAAGAGAATCATATCCGTGTACGGTCATGCCAAAATGCTCTTGTTGTTCAATTAGTTAACATTAAGATAAGTATCCTATAACAATTATCGGTATTGTTGTCCACATAAGCTCAACTTATCAGATGTAATCATGGCGAGGGGATACGTTAAGGTATGATTTATACTTACCGACCGGTGTTCATCCACATCACGACACATTCCCGTATCAAGGTATGCACGAGGATTCATCTTACCGGTGAGTATACCGATTATCATCTGTTTGACCGTATATGATGTGAGAAACTCACTTATTTTGATTGAAAACAAGCCCTATGTGATAGAATCACTTATTGATGAGGAACTTGATTTTCAGATGCATGAGGGCACAGGAGCAAGTCCGTGAACAGGTCAGTACTTTCGTACAGCAGAGAGACGAACTTGACTCCCGGATAAATGTGATATTTTATCACTTATTTGTTGGACATGTGATTGTTGATCACTTATTGAGGTCGAATGCAATATGTACACGTATGTATAGAATCATGGAAGATCTAGACTTGCGTCCCCGTTATTTTTCGGTAAAAGATACAACCATGATACCCAGATGATAAGCAGCATAAAGACCGAATATCTCAGAACCTCGGCAATCTCTCAAACGAAATTTCGGTACTAAGACCATATGCCAATGAATGGTTCCCACCTGGTCTTCAGTCGATTTAAGGTTTATATCACCCTGCACACTTTAAAATGATTGTGAGCCTACCGATACATCTTATATAGAGCTGCTTATCGTTTTTCAGTTTAGGTTTAAAGAGGTTTGGACAGACCACTGATGTACTATCATTTTCTCTTTTGCTCGCCAGGAAACTCATTTTTGTTTTTCTAGTTTCGCCGAGATTGAAGCCCAAAGCACTTGAGTCACTGAAATGTTTAGCCCAATGACTAAGTTAATATCCTTTATGTCTTTTGGCCCATGATTGATCTTGAAGTAAACGACGGAGGAATGCCGTTGCCCGAGCTGAGTCGAGTCGCGTCCACATACATGTATCAACAGAATTAAATATTTATCTAATTAAGATTATAAGGGTAACTAACTAATATTTATTCCCAGTGATTTAAGTAAAGAAACTTTTGGTTCATAGCATTATACTTACTATTTGGTGGGCAATTTTAAGTTTTGGTAACGATACATTGTTTGATAGAGGGGGGGGCACAGTGGCTTCTGGTTTTTTTAGGAGCGAATTTAAAAGAGTAGAAGATGAATTACAAACTTGGTACATATGATAAGATTTGTTTATTTGTCATTTTTCTATAAGATCACTAGCATTTTAGTTCTATAATTTTAGTTCTATAAAATTTAGAGGTTGAAGTAGATTTTATTTTTATAAAACAGATGTATATAAAAAATTGAAAATTAATTTTTCTCTTACTTTAGAAAATTTAAAAGATCCTTAACCTAAATAGAAAAAAATAACTGAGTTAGTAGTTGGATGAAAATTTTTAAAAATTATGTGACAAAACTATTATATTTTTATAATAATTACATGTATATTCTGTTTTATATATATGTGACAAAATTAATTAAATAAAAGAAATTAAAAAGAATTTAACTAAATTGCCAAAATCGTCCATCGTGTTTTATATTTGCCAGTTTCATCCAAATATATCCTTCAACTCAACAGAAAAAGTAAACTAAGTTAGTGGTTTGGATGAAAATGGCAAAAAATGCCAAAGGTGAAGGGCTATTTGGCTCAAAAAAGTTATTTTGGATGAAACTAACAAACAGACCTAAACCTCAGGGACGATTGTCGCAATTTACTCATTAAAGTTTGACATTATTTTCCAATTTTGGATGTTTAGATTTATATTTTCAAATTGATACCGTAAAGCATGAGCATGCGGACACGCACACACATAGGATAGGGGTCATTAGTAAACTTACGTTAGGGTGAGAGGGGCACTCCCCTCTTAGGGGAGTCCCCTCTCTTACACATACCCAATCAGGTTATGCCACGTCAACTCCTCTCTTAACTCCCCTCACACCCTTAATTTGATGGCGGCACTCCCCTCTTAGGGGACTTGCTTTTTTTTTTTTTTTGTAATTATGCATGTTTATAAATTAAACAAATATTAATAAAAATTAAATAAAATTTAATAAAAGACATTTCATTAAATTAAAAATAAAAATTACATTCAAACTAGAAAATAAAAATTACATCGCAATACTACATAAAAATTTTAGAAATTGCACGGCCACCCGTACTTGTTAGCGATCTCGCGCTTTCGGGCGAGGATGAACGGCAACATTTCCGGCGGAGCATCGTCGTGCGGCTTGAGGAATGTTTTCATATCTCGATCGTGCGCGTAGTTTCTCATCGTCTCGTGTTGTTCCGTTATGAGCTCGCGAGCCTCCGACTCTCTTTTCTTCCTCAATTCAATCGCCTCCAATTCAATCGCGTGCTTCGCTTCTTTCATGGCGGTGTACTCTTTGAATTGTGCCGCCAACTCGGTCGAGCCCTCGGACGATGTCGCTTGACGCTTGTCTCGCCGTTGTGTTCTTTGTGGCGAGGGGTCTTCGTTCATATCGGGTATGGAAGGGTCCACGTCAACGGGCTTTCTTTTTTGTGCCGAACCTTCCCCTTCCTCACCCAACAATGGGACTTGGGCCCATTTGTCGTGTTTTCGAACGACCTCCCATGCCTCGACATGTTGAAAACCGCTCGGATATCTATCTTTAAAATCCTTTAAAGCGACTTTCATCACGTTGATATCGCTACACCCGCTTCCTCGTGTGCGATCCTACATATTATAAAATAACAAGTTTTAAAAACATATGAACTTAGTAAACAAAATTAAAAAATATACAACGTTAAAAAATATAATTTTTACCGCTTGTTGGTATAGGCCGTTGAAAAAGTTTATTTTCGTCATCATCGGGGTCCATTTAGACCGTACTTGATGCACGGTCCGGCTACTTCCACCAACGGTGGCGTTATAATGATCTAAAATCTTACGCCAAAAACTATCGTGGTTTTGTTGATTGCCCTTCTTTTTGTTGGTAGAGCAATGTACCCACGCCTTCGCCAACTCCTCTTCTTGGTCTTTTGTCCATTTTTGGCTCTCCATTTTTTCCTTTTTCTCCCGAGCGTCATCTTCTTCGTTGCCGGTGTCTTCATCCACATTATATTCATCGTCGCCGGTGTCATCTTCATAGTCGCCCAAATTTTGAGTTCCGGGCACTACTTCCTCGTCCTCATCCTCGTGAATAGGTAGAGGACGTTCTCGTGTAGATGGAACTTGTGGGGAACGAAAACCATACGGGTCGAAGACGGGGGATTGAGGAGGATCCATTGATAACAAATTTTGAAAATAGCCGAAAGTGGGTTGTGGTTGGGTGTTGTAAAAGGAGGGGTGTGAAGGTTGTTGGTAAAAAAAGGGGGTTGTGAAGTATATCCGAAAGGGGGTTGTGGTTGTGCACTTGCACCGCTCGAACCACCACGAGACGGTTGCGAGCCCCGTCCCTTAGTTTTTTTCTTGGCTTCGCGGGGTTGGTTCTCCATTGCTCGGTTTGGCTTTTGTTGTATTTGATAGATTTTTAGAGTATAAAAGTTTGAGAATGGTGGGTGTGGTAAAAAATTAGATTGAAGTTGGTTATTTATATTAGTTTAAATTGAATTTTTTTTTTAAATTTGACCGTTGGCAACGTTTAAAAAATCGACCGTTCCTCGATTCTTGTGCAATTTCAACGCGGTGAACAAACACCGATTCCCCTCCCCGATTTGGGTCCCTGCGGTGATGGCGGCGGTGTTCCCGCTCGGGGACTGGGGTCACTGCTAGCCTCCCCGCATAGTGCCCCGTATACCCTTATTAGAAAACTAAAAAAAAACTCCATCCAAAACACGTCGAGGACTGCAATTGACAGTGCTTATGATCTGCAATATAAAAAATACATTACATATATGCAATACAAGATATATTGTATATATAAAAGGAATTATATATACTTGTTTTTGTATAGTTAGTCTAGTATATTAAATATATAGATTAACTAGGATTAAGCACCCTTGCATTGCGGCAGGGGAAAGCACCAATGCCACACTACTGTCAACTACCACCAACACTGAAGTTGCGGCGTGTTAATGCGAAGAAATTAAATCGAAACGTAAAACATATAAAAGAATAACTAAGTCGATGACCTGCGCGTTACGATGAACCTGTCAAATGGGAAAAAAAATAGACAACGTAAAAACGTTTAACCATACACGCACGTTGCTTCGTGTTAACTCGCAAAATTTAGAACGGAACGTAAAAGGAAAATTTTGCGAAAAATGAAAAGTATAGAGGATCAAAGTTGAAAGTAAAAAATTGTTAGGTTAAATTGTAAAAGATGAAAATTTTTGGGGTTAAAAGTAAAAAAAATCAAATAGTTTTGGGTTAAAAGTAAAGAATCAAATAGTTTTGGGTTAAAAGTAAAAAAACAATTTTTTTTTAAAAACTCTCAAAGCATAAGGTACGACACCTCTTATCCTAAAAATGTTACAAATTATAGTATTGGGTAATGGGTAATGCGTAATATAAAGCGTGGAGTGTTTGTACACCATTGTACAATACCATTAAGCATAAAAAAGCAATTAAGCATGATGTACAGTAGCTTAATGCATACAAGTGTTACAAATTATATGAAATGCTAGGAGTCACATATCGAATAATGCCCAAGGGAGGGGCTTGAAGTTCAACCCCCACTACCCATGGTCTTATGCTTGCTACAGACTCACGCATTATCATGTGGCACCCCACGCAATAATCCCTTGTTCTCTCCTGTGGCTCAAAGTTGTAAACCCACATTGGGTACAACCATAAGATGCATAATACATCTACAAAGCTTGATCTACAAGCTTTAATGCAAGAAAATATTGCAAATTATACTATTACTAGTATTAAGCACCCTCGCGTCGCGGCAGGGGAGAACACCAATGCCACACTACTGCCAGCGACCACCAACACTGAAGTTGCGGCGTGTTAATGCAAAGAAATTAAACCGAAACGTAAAACATAGAATAGAATAACTAAGTCCATCTAGGACCCGCGCATTACGATATACCCGCGTCTATTTCTTCCCGTTTGACAAGTTCATCGGAATGCGCGGGTCCTAGATCGACTTAGTTATTTTTTTCTATGTTTTACATTTCGGTTTAATTTATTTGCATTAAAACGCCGCAACTTCAGTGTTGGTGGTCGTTGGCAGTAATGTGGCATTGGTGTTCGCCCCTGCCGCAACGCATACAAACCATAATACATACATTACAACAACCATCGCATCAATATGTTGCAAACTATATATAGATATAATATAGAGTAAAATGCCCGGATAGTCCCTATGGTTTTGTAAAGTAACACCAATAGTCCCCAACTTTTGGAAATTACACCGGTGCTCCCTATGGTTTATTTTTTGTTACTCGGATGGTCCCTTGAGTGGATGGGGTTAGTTTTCTCGTTAAGTCCATGTGAAATTAGAAAATTACCCCTTGCTTTTGTTAAAATATAATAAAAATCCATACGCACACATATATGTAAACAACACACACTCACTCTCTCTAAAACACACACTCTGACTCTCTACTCTCTCTCTCTCTCAGGAAAACCCCCACCACCACCTGCCGCCACCAACACCACCACCTGCCACCACCTACCCCACACCACCACCACCACTTGGACATATACACACACGCTTTTAGTTTTACAACACAAAAGGCGATTCAGATATATACAAACAAAAAGTTTCTTGAGAGAGAAACGAGGCAAATGTGCAACAATCTCTCTATTATTAATCTGTCTCCGACCTTCATAAACCGCATTTTGTCTGTTAATTTTCCGTTTTTGGTGTAATTCGCCGGAAAACACCGTTGATGTTCTGTTTTCATGCGTTATTTTTCGAATAACCGTTCTGACAGCTGGCATAACACTAAACCTGCAACACCTCCGATTTGGCTAACCTGTAACACCTCCACACCTACAACACCTCCGATTTAGGTGAGTTTTATCCCATCGACCATTTCAAAAGCTGGTTCATTGATTTCAGATCTGTAACAAGGTTGGAGGTGGTGCGTCGATGGTGGGTTCAGGATGGCGGTGGAGGTAGGTGGCTATGGTGGAGGTGGAGGTGGGTGGTTATGGTGATGGTGGCAGGTTCTTTACAAGGATGGGTGAATAAGGTGGGCCCACACTTTTAATAATCCATATTGAATTTTTATTTTTTATAGGGAGGGGTAAATAAGTAATTTCAGATGGACTTAACAGAGAAAACTAACCTCCATCCACTCCAGGGATCATCCGAGTAACAAAAAGTAAACCACGAGGAGCACCGGTGTAATTTCCAAAAGTTAGGGACTACAGGTGTTGTTTTACAAAACCACATGGACCATCCGGGCATTTTACTCTATAATATAATATATATCATTACCACTATACAAACCATAATGCATACATTACAACAAACATTGCATCAATATGTTTCAAATTATATCTATATATAATATAATATAATATATAATTATATAATTGGAGGCCGGTTATCATACAAATCCTCTAATCGTACATTATGTACGCTACAACAACAACCGTCCGATCATCTCATTAAAAGCGCGTGTTTAAACAATTAAATTAATCTAATTAAAATTAATAAAAGAAACCGCCAAGGTTATAATTTTCCATAGCGAGAACAAAACCCCTGATTATCAGCACCCAAAAACTCAAAATCATTCTCCTTCTCCAAAAACATTACCTGCAACTCATTGCGATTTCAACTACGATTCACTGCTACTCTCCATTGCGATTTCAACTACGATTCAATGAATACTGAGAAAAGAAGCAAAGTAAACAACGACAGACCACAAGCGAAGAATATGAATCCAGGTATCTATTTACATTTGCGATTTAAGGTGTAATATACAGGGGCTTTAAAAATCAAATGCGATTTTGTTTGTTTATTAACGTTTTACCTGAAACATATAGTTCTATAACATTATATATTGATAACAACTTCAATTTTGCTAGGGTTTATTGCAGGAATATTTATTTGTTAGGTTTTGCATTTTTTATGCACTTTTCTTAATGAAACTGATGGGTGTGCGATATCATAAAGGATTTTGTTGTGGTTTTAATGACATTTGCGATTTCATATGATAGAAAGCTAGTATGTATAAGTTTGTTTGTTTTAGGTTAAATTAGATTTGCGAATTGATATAAATGCAAATGCGATTTTATATGAGAAGTTATTTGTATTGTTTAGGTAATGCTTATGAAACAAATGCGAAATCATAACTCATAAATGCAAATTGATAAAAATAACACATGCGAATTGATATATAACACATGCGAATTGATGGATTGTTTTGCATAATTATCTGACAAATGCGATTTTGTACGTGTTTTTAACTATAGCTTGCGATTTTGTAGAAATAGAATCTGATGAAGACTTTGAAGGACCAATATCAACTCTGATAAAAATTAAAAAGAATAGAAAGAGAGTGGTGATTCAAGAAAGTTCAGAAGATGAAGAAATTGTTAAGCCACCCCCAAAAAAGAAAAAACATGAGAAGAAAGAAGATAAAAGAAAATCAAAGATAGTGACAAAAGGACATTCAAAAAAAGGGCAACAACCTAAACCAGAACATAGAGAGTTTTTCAAATACAGCAATGAAGCAATACTGCTGAGATGCCAACCTAACTCATATATGGATACTGTTAGAAGATTTTCAAAAAAACAGATAGATGATGTTAGGGATATGGGGTTTGGAGCTATTCTTGATATCAACATCAACCATATTTCGACAAGATTGGCATATTGGCTAGTGAGAAACTTTGATGAGAAGTTCGATAAGCTAAACTTGGGAAAACACCAAATAAAAATAACATCGGACACAGTTTATGAGGTATTTGGTATACCAAAAGGTCCAAAGAAGGTTGAAATAATAGCCGATAAGAGAAAAGTCAAAAAGCAAGACAAAACTGAAAAAAGTCAAGAACCAGGAAATGCGGTCCGGGATACATTCATCCACCAGTGGGGACAAAACGCGAGACTTACCCATGGCTTAATAGCAAATACAATGGAAAATCAAAGAGACGGCGGGAGCCTGTTTAAATTAAATTTCCTTGTATACTGGATGACGTTCTTTGCAGAAATTACAAAGGCAACACTTGCAAATGATAGATGTTTGCTCGGTGTAGAAGGTGTTGAAGAGATAAAAAATCTAGATTGGTGCTCATATCTACTCGAAACCTTGCGCCGGACACGAGCGGGCTGGAAAAACTATAAGATACAGTTCGTAGGACCTGTTGCCTTTCTTACGGTATACATTACTACATTTAATAACACATTTAGAATACTAGTTTGTTTTGTTATATAATTACATGATCTTGCTATTCATACAGCTTCTGTACACGCATGAGTACAACAAGAGGCTTAACCTGTTTGAGAAAGCTGTGGAAATACCGGTTATTCGTTATATCACATCTTCAGAGATTGATAAAGTCGAAGAACATATTTCGGATAACGGACCTCTATGGATATCAAGTGAGAGTGAAGAAGAAGAAGAAAGTGAAGAAGAAAATGAAGAAGAAAATGAAGAAAAGAATGAAGAAGAAAAGGGTCCTCCGGAGGATGATTATACACTACGACCGCCGGTTGACACGACGATAAGCTACAAAAGAAGGACTGCGCGTGCAGTACACAACGAAGAAACCGGGGAAGAGCCAAAAGATAAGGAGAACATTGATGAGTTCATGGATTTCAGTTTTGAAATCAATGAAATGTCTCAGATGAACATTGACTTTGAAGTTGGAACGCAGACGCAGAAAATGATGGATTATTGCAACACTCCTGCTCAACTTTCACCGTCGGTATTCTATGACACAGCCAACGAACAACAACTAGAGGCTTCGAGAGCAAATAAAAAGGTAATGGTATAAAAATGTTAATTTAACTTATTTAACTTTATCAATTATATTTAACTTCTATACTGATATTACAGAATCTATTGAAAAAGATGAAAGCAAATGTCAAAAAATACCTTAAAATGGTTCGAGATGTTGAAGAGATGAACAACTTAGTGTCAGAGGCAAAAACTAAGTGTTTTTGGGATGTTGAGGTTATGAATGCTTGTAAGGAGTGGGATCAAACGCTTCAGAATAATCCCATCTGTCTGCCACCTGAACCGGTTCAAGAGCATGAACCTGCAGCCTCTCCTGTTCAAGAGCATGAACCTGCAGCCTCTCCTGTTCAAGAGCATGACCCTGAAAACCCAGCTTCTGAAGTTCATCATGAAGTTGCTACAAACACAGAAGGTAAAGAGGATGAAGAAGCACAACAAGTAATATCCAATGTTTTGCTACAAATGGCATCAGAAGGTAACACTTGCGAAATCAATATTAACACATGCGATATAATGTAAAAATTCACTAAAAATTATACATTTGCGAAACCTATGAAAAACACATGCGATACTATCAAAAACATTTTAGCTTTGATTTCGCACACGATGTCATGTATACACCTGCGATTTTGACTCTGCTGTATTAAATAAATAAAATAATTTTAATCTATAGGTACACTGCAACCAGATGATGGAGGAGTCACAGACACCCTTATTGCAAAAATTCAAACTGTGGAACCGGGTGTATATGCTTACCAAACAACTGCCAATGGTAATAAAAACCCTTCACTTTATCATAAATTATTGTATATCTTAAATTACTCTGGCATGCAGAAACTGGTGAAAATGAAAGTGTTGTCGAAGAGACAATGAACTTGGCAGAATCTACACAAAAAGTCCAGGAAGAAGTGCCGGAAAAAGACCCCCAACAACTCGATACGGACGTTGAAATTGAAAAGGAAATGGAAACTGAATGCCCTCAGGTAACAGCTGAAGAATTGCATTCAGTTGAGTTGGTTTTGAGCATAGTACCAACATTGGTAGAAGATAAAGGAAAAAAACCAACTAGAGGGAGAAAAACCACAAAGCCAGATCAAGTTCCAAAACAAGTTATACCAAAAGGGTTAAACGAACTACTTTATAAGACAATACAACAAGCTAAAATAAGAGGTGAAAAAAGATGTGCAGATCTTGGAGACAAATTTTGTTCACCTTACTGCAATAGAGTGGTGAACATGCATGAAGCACTCTTGACCCAAGAATTAAGTGTGATCCGCTTCACATTTGCTACCTTTGCAGGCTTGCAGTAAGTAGAAAAACATATATCAACAAACAAACATCTAATAAAAAATATACACAAAACAAAAACTAATTATTTATTTTATGCCTGGCAGAGAAGAGTTTTACCGATCCAAAACTGAGGTTGCAACATTCAAAGCTGTGTTTGAAAGCTTCTTCAGGGAACAATACGTAGCATCAAACGGAATAGATGCATTTGTAGATATTCTAAACCTTGAAGAGAAGAAAAGGGATAGAAAATCATCACCACACAGATTCTTCTTGTATTCCACAATGATGGTATGTTTTCATATACATTTTGTCATTTTAAATTTTAAAACATAAATGAATAATAATGATTTCGCAAACTAGTTCTCTCTAAATCGCATGTATTATGGCAGAATTTTTTCTTTTGAAACATTTTCATACTGTTTGTAAAATATCGCATGTGTTGTATATACTATTCGCATGTGAAAAAAATCAAATGTTTGCCTTTATACCACTGTTGTAATTTCGCATTTGGTACATACACTATTCGCATTTGTTACATTGTTTGCATGGATTTTGACTCTGGTTACATAACATACAACCGAATATCTTTTACGACGAGGAGAAATACACAGACAACCAACGACTCAGAATATTTGCCTCGAATTTTGAAGACATGTTAAATAGATATGAGGTAAAAAAACTTGAATCGGTTGACCTGGTCTTTATTCCAGTACTTCAAGGTGACCACTTCTATGTCTTGTGCTTCAACTTGAAATCCGGCAAAATTGAGCTGATTGACAATTCAGCAGCTAAACAAGAATTCAACGAAAGATACAAGGGGCTACCAGACACACTGGTAATACAAAACCCTATACTTATACATGTTATATTTTATGTAAAAGCTACTAACACAATGTTACAATGTTACAGAGAAGGGTATTGGTTTTATACCTAAAAGATGCTTTAAAACCAACACCGGCTATTGAAGAACTTGCAACCTCAGAGATAGAAAGAAAGGAAATGGTTTGGAGGACAAAGAATAACGGCGTAGACTATGGAGTGTTTACGATGCGTCACATGGAAACCTACAAGGGAGACCAAAAACCATGGGTGACAGGATTTGTGAATGAAGATGAAGTAAACAACAGACAGAAGGCACAACTTCATCTCCTAAGGACAAGATATCTCAGCAAAATCATTCTATCAGAGCACAACATGCATCGTCAAAAAATAATTAAAATGGCGAATGATTTCGACAAAAGGAAAGACAAAGAGAGGTATATGAAAGATCTGGATAATATAATCCCAGAAAGGATGAAAACATATTTTGACAGGGACAATTAAAGTTCTTTTGATGATGTACTTATGATACATATTTCAACTCTTTCAACTGCTTTAGTTCTCTCATTTGATGATGTACTTATGATACATATTTCAACTGTTTCAACTGCTTTAGTTCTCTTATTAATTTAGAATATATATTGATGTTTGTTAACTGGCATTTGTGTTCTTATTTCGCATGTGTTTTGTATTAAAATCGCATGTTTCACATTGAATTATTAACATTTGCGAAATACAATTCCATTACCTGACAAAACATGCTAATTTATTAGAACATACACCAAACAAAAAAAAAAAAAAAACAGTTCATTCAAAAGATGAAAGAAACTCTAATTTCATCTTCATTGAGCATCTTAATATAGTTATTGCACCAGCCAACTCTTTCAACTGTTTCTCATCCCTCTCACCCAAATCCACCATAAACATAACTGCAATTTCTTTAAGACTACTCACTTGCATCTGGGATAAAAAGTTCAGAATTTCTTGTCTTCTCTTCATGTTTTCTGTTACACGAGAAATGTTGGCTTCCAACATCTTTTGACAAGTTTGATCCTCTTGAATCTGCTGCTGAATCCTTTCCCTCAAAACCTGCTTGATACTTGGTTCAGAAGAAGAAGAAGAGGATGATGGTAGATCTGCCATTTTTTAATTGGATGTTTTCAATAGTAATGAAAACATAAAATATATAATCAAAAAAAAAATTATTGATATGAATTATTGAAATCAATTATTGAACTGAATTATTTGATTTCAATAATTGAAACACACTGTGCAAAAAATAAAAATAATTACTCAAAAAAGATTGGGAAATCAAAAGCACAATTAATAAAAAATCTTTAAGGTTTGCGAAATCTCGAATTAAACTTGCGAAATTATATATATAACTTCATTGTGTGCGAAAACACTATATTTAAACATGCGAATTTATGCAACATATCCATTCCTTTACTAGTTGGATTATTTTAAAGCATCACATGTGATATATAAAAAGACACATGCGATATAGTAACACAACAATTAATTCCAATAAACACTTAACTTCTATCCCCTGATTATAAATCTAATAAAAAAAAAATACAAATGAAAAAAAAAAACCAAAACTCACCTAAATGACGAAGAATAAAATGGCCGTTCTGTGTGGAATCAATCAAAACCCTACAATCGAATTCAAAAACGAATAATACTTGAATGGAACGGTTAGGAAACGAACTCCATAATTGACGGTTAGGAGATGAAGAATAATTGACGGGATTCAATTATTAGCAGTCGTAAATGTTAGATTAGAATGTCTGATATACCCTTATTTGTTAAAATTGAATCAGGACACGTGTACGGTTGTTGTTGTAGCGTACATAATGTACGATAGTGAGATTTGTACCATACTCTTTACCTATATAATTGAATAAATACTCTAGAGTAATTATATAATTTTGTATTTTTACTATTATTGTTTTTAGATTTTAGGATAAAATATATGCTTGACTAGATAAAAAAAATACTTTTCATTTTTTCAGGTTTAGTACTTATTTGTACAACAACTTTACCTTATATATATATAATAACATTAAACAATATACAATATACAATAAAACAAATAGCAACAGGTAGGGCTGTAAACAAACTGAACGTTCAGCGAACAGTTCGTGAACCGTTCGGCGGGAAGTTCGTTTATGTTCGATCGATTAGCTTAACGAACGAACACGAACAAAAAATTCCGTTTGGTTAGCTTAGCGAACGAACACGAACACATGCATCGTTCGTTCGACTTCGTTCGTGAACGTTCGGTAATATGTTTAATTACGTTCGTTAATATTCGTTCGTGTTCGTTTGATTATATTTAAAAAATAATAATAATAAACCTTTTATTTATTGAAAACTTGAAACCCTATTTTTTCTAAGTTAGCTAAAATTTGGACATTCTAAAGCATTTTTTTTGGGATAATTATGTGTAAGTTAGTTAAACTTGATTCATTGTTTGGTAGTGTAGTAGACTTCTTGTGTTTTGATTTATCATTTGATGCTTGTGTTTAACTACTTATATAATGTTAAGGATATCAATGTTTTTATTTTTTATTTTCAAGTTAAATGTTCGTTTTCGTTCGTTTTTATTTGCTTGTGTTCGTTTGTGTTCGGGACCAGTGTTCACGAACTGTTCGTGAACAACTGACTTTCCTTAACGAACGAACACGAACATAAACTTATGTTCGGTGTGCGTTCGTGAACAGTTCGCGAACATGTTAATTTCCTTAACGAACGAACACGAACATGACATTGTTCGTGTTCGTTCGGTTCGTTTACAGCCCTAGCAACAGGATTAAAAACATTGCCAATTTGCCATAAATTAAAGCATAAATGATGAAACAAAAATTCAAGCGGACATGGAAATTGAGTTTTCTTTGTTATGGAAGTCATCTTATTGACTAATATCAAAATAGCAAACCTTATGCTAACATCACGAAAGTTTCATACCCTTTTCAATGAATTTAATAATAAATAAAATAATTTAAGAATATCGATATAAATAGAGCTTCTAAATCCTACAAACGTATCTCAAAATTCAAAAGTTTGAACATAGTCTTTCTAATGGCATCTAAACTCTCTTTTCCATTTTCATGCATTGTTTTTCTATTTCTGTTTGTGCTACCTGTATTTTCTCATTTTCAATACCCTCACTTACAACCAAATGGGTTACTAGATAATAGCACTGACCATTCACCTTTCGGGTTTCTGAAAAAAATGCAAGGGTGTCATAAGGGTGAGAAACTAAAAGGCATACGTGACCTTAAACTCTATCTTAGCCATTTTGGTTACCTTAACTACCAAAGCAACCCTAACGTCACAAATCCTAAAGAAGACTATTTTGACGAGGAGCTGGAGGCAGCAATCAAGTCGTACCAAGTCTATCACCATCTCAATGCCACTGGAACGCTTGATGCGCCAACAGTGTCCACGATGGTCATGCCTCGTTGTGGACTTCCTGATAAGCAAACTCATCAACATAGTGACAAAACTTTCCATACCGTCTCTCATTATCAATTCCCTCAGGGCACACCAAGATGGCCCGAGGGAAAAAGGCATCTGACGTATGCTTTTGGGTCAGGTTTCCCTACCCAATTCATACCTCCTGTTGCACGAGCTTTTAGCAAATGGGCTACTGCTTCTCAATATTTCACATTTTCACAAGCTAGAACTTATCAAAGTGCTGACATAAAGATTAGTTTTGCACGCGGATCCCATGGAGATGGATCCCCGTTTGACGGGCAGGGTGGAGTATTGGCCCATGCTTTTTACCCTACAGATGGAAGGTTCCACTATGATGCGGATGAAAGTTGGGTGATTGGAGCAGTCCCAAACGCTTATGATGTTGAGACTTTGGCTTTACATGAAATAGGACATCTACTTGGACTTGATCATAGCCAATTTCAAAGTGCAATAATGTGGGGTACCTTTATGGCAGGAGAAACAAAAGGATTAAGTTCGGACGATATTCAAGGGATTAGGGCTCTATACGGAAGTTAGCTTGGTATGATAATAGTAAACAAAAAGATAATTTTATGCTTTCAGTGTGCTATGATAACATTATTAAAAATAACACACTTTGTGTGATGTGTGATGTGTGATGGTTGTGACTTTTGTTAAAGATTTTGGTTTTAATTTTTTGAGTGTTGTTTTCACAAAAATATGTGTTTGTCTTGTACGTTTTATAATTTCCTCTTCATTATATAACAAATATGAAAAAAAGTTTATATTTAGTCAGTGAAGCTAGTAATAAGAAATGTATAACATTGATCATTTACAAAAAAGATTACAAAATTTACAATCAACGTGTTAATTAAAGTACTAATATATCTAATCCTAATCTTTTTTTTCAACATTATTAGGCTTCGCGTAAAGCGCATCTATCGCAAGTTGTAATTCAGTCTATTTTTAATGAATGTTGCTAACTCTCTCAGTTAGCTTGATAAGTTTCTAGGTGTCACACCCCAACCGATGGCGGAAACATCGGAGTGAGACGAAGAAAGATTGCTTATCACACATAACGCTAATTGTGACAATAGATTTAAAAATAAATTGATTTCATTCATAACAAAGTGTTACAATACATGGAACTTTGAAATACAACATGTTCAATACAAGAAAACAATAAAACAAACAAGTACGAAAATTGATACAACATGTTAAAACCTATGACGTCTAAATATGTATCTAAGCATCATCACTACTTCAGTTTCAAAGCATCGTCATCCTCAACCTGTAACATGTTTAAAAATAAAGTTCAATCCAAAAGCAAAGGCGAGTATACAGATTTTCGTACATAGCATAAAAAGATAAGTTTTTAAACAATTCCATATGGCAAGCTATTGATACAAGATAAACAATAAAATCGGCATGTGTTTAGCTAATCAAACCAAAGATGAAACGTAATAAGCTCTTAACATAACCCAAAGTTTACAGGTGGTGCGTTAATCCTATAGCGCTATATATGTCAAGGATAGGCTCGTACGAAGTTAATGATAAGTCTAACATAAAACGTATACCCCAAGTTTAAAGTATCAAGTAATCAAGTATGCATGCATGTATAAGGAATGTTTGTGCATTTAGAAATAAAGTTTAAGTGTAAGTTTTAATTGATAACATGCTACACCCCAAAAGGTGGTAAACGAAAAAGGGGGTTTCAAGTATACTCACAAATATTGCATATGCTTTCCGATTATCCAAGCGTGACGAGATTGTCGGGATTAGAAGGGTGAATGTATTCGATTTGGAGTTTATGGGATGTTTATATTAGGGTTTAAGGATCTAAATACAAAAGTATAAATACGGGAAAATAATCATCTAGCACATAATACTTGTTTTGACACTATGAAACCCAAAGGGTTTGAATGTTTTCATGGGTTAAAACACCCATTAGAATCGTAACGAGTTCTATGGTCTTAGATGATGTAACTTATCATTTTGACAAATGACCACTAGGTCATCATCAAAGGTTCGGTTACTTGGATATTATACATGTTATATAGTAAATATCATAGATTACTAGTCCATTAATTCAACAAGAACATCATATAAGTCATGCATGAGGTAGGAAGATAAATCTTCCATTTAGGAACCTCTTTAGTTGTCACCAATACACAAGTTGTCATAAGACAACAAGGATGGTCATGAACATACATTAGGAAATGGAAATGCATACTATCTAACTAAGAAAACATAAAGTGATGTGTGGATTGCAAGTAGGATAGCCCAAGCTAACCATATAATCACACAACGTCAAGTGCAAGACTTGTTCATCACTTGTGGTTCAAAACCTTATTAAAACAAAAAGTTTTTGAGGATTAAACCTCTTGATTTACATGTCACAACCTTGTTTTTAAGCTCATATAATCATGGTCTTGATTAGTGGCATAAGAATATAGAAATGTGTTGAGAAATCTCAAGTTTAAGCAAGTTTAACAAGTATATAAACAAAACAGAAAGTTTTCTTGCACTTTGGACCTTATTTGGTTTATGTTCGAGCCTTGGTTTTCCATGGAAAACCTGTGGAAACATACCTAAGGTTGTTCCAAGTGCAAAGGAGAAAGAAGGAGTGAAAGAGATGAAGTAGAATAGAGGTTATGCTCACTTTTGTAACTTGAAACAATTCTGTTTTTGCTACTGATTTCAGTTGGATTTTGAAGTGATTAGAGAGTGTTTAAGTGAGTTTGCACAGTGAAAATATGTGGAGGAGGCTTGGGTTTTATAGGGGATGAATTAGGGTTAAGGTTGGTGGCCATTAAATGCAAGAAACACAAATAAAACACAACAATTTGTGCAATCCCAAAGCTGGAATCTGTTTTCTGCGGATCTGATGGTCTCGCGGGGCGCGACTCGGCAAGGGGGAAGGGGTCGAGGCCGGAGAGCCTCCAAACTTGTGATTTTTGTTTGATTCTTGACATTATTTGCCCCTGTACTTTCAAATTATGATGTTTTAAGTTGGTTTAAGGTGTTTTAAGTGTAGAGTACCATATGTAAGGGTATCCAATGAAATTTAATCATAAAACAATTATAAAATGAGCGTAAATTAAGTGTAGATGTCGAGAATATGTAACTTATCTTGCACAAATTGAGAATACAAGTCAAGTGTTTATATGTTTACAAGAACCTTGGATAGTGAATCAAAGTATAATGATTCAAAATCGTATAAGCATTAATGAAATAGTAGGATATAATTTGAGAATAAACGATGGATTTCACTACGGTTTAAATCTTGGATTTACGATGATAAGACGAAATATGATTATGAGAGAAACCGGTTTCTAAAAATAGACTCGTAAGACAAGTTTTCTAATTTAGGAAGTTTATGAAAAAGCAGAGCGTTACAGTCTCCCATCCTTTAGGAAATTTCGTCCCAAATTTATTCAACAGGAAGACCTGAAGGAGATTTTAGCAAAAGGATGATTGTTTAAAATTAGGACTCTGAAGTTTGGGGACGTTTTGAAAAGTATGAAATTTTGAAGAACGAAAGATGGGTTTGTAAAAAAAGTTCGTTTGGCGAAAATGATTTGAGGCATTAAGCACTAGTAAAATCGTGTAGGTGCATGTACAAGCAAAGCGAGTTTAAACAAGTTTGAATAGTTCAAATGGAGATGTATTAAAAATGTGTTGTTTTAAGAAGGAGAATTTTTGTACAAACGGTTTGTATTTTGATGAAAATCATGGTCACATGGTAGTTTGCATGAAAGGTTTCATTGGTTTTAAAGAGCATTGATAAGTCTCAGTTTTGTAGAAAGTTGTTCATTGGTGAGAAGCGAGATAGTTGAGTATTTAAACAAACGGTTTTGGGGGTAATGGCCAACTAAGTGTGTTTACACGTAAGTAAGAATGGAAGATAGTTTTAAAGCAAGGAAGTATTTTAGGTTTCGAATGTTTAAACAGACTTGATTGTAAACGAGGTTTATATAAAAGACGAAGAATAACGGAGAATAATGGAGGTATAAAAGTGAACGATTGATCTAATAAATGAATGCGAGTATAGGAACGGCATAAGAATTGGATAAACGAAAGCGATGTGTTAAGAATGAGGTCTCGTCGTGGATAATCGGATATAATACGTTTGTGAGTTGTTAAAGTTTGAATCGGGTCTAAAAGGTCTGCAAAACACCGAATTTCTCATGGCACGTTTTACGAAAGTTTGGTAACATGGTGAAAACACTTATATATAGGAAGTACCAGCGGCGTATCCACCATGTTTTGACCACATTACGTCCGTTTCGTATTCGGTGTCATGTTACGTTCCGAGTCTTACCATACACAGTAGTACACTCTATGGTTCTCATATGCCTATCACTATAATCCCGTGTGCACCCATGATATAACAGGTCAACCCGATCTGTTAAGACACGAACCCGAAACACGTAAACACGAACACGACACGAAATCTTATCGTGTCAGATTTTTGAAACATGAACCTGTTAATAAACAGGTTACACGAAACGACCTGTTAAGACAAGAAAAAATTACCAACGTATCATATGACCTGTTTAAGACACGAACACGACTTGTTAAGACACGAACATTACCTGTTTAAGACACGAACACGACAAAATTAGGGAAGGTGTGAACCGAATTGGGAATGGTGGTGTTTATGGGAGAGATTTGAAAATTAGGGTTTGGATTGCGGAAAAAGAACCACATGTGTTTGTGTATAATTCATCCCAGACCCCACGACTGATGACCCCGTGTCCACACCCACATATAATATTTTTTTATTATTAACATGTACTTAACGGGTCTTAACAGTTTAACGGGTTTTAACCTGTTTAGACACGAAACCTGTTAAGGTCTTATCGTGTCGACCTGTTTTAGACACGAAACATGTTAAGGTCAAACACGAAACATGATAACTTCGTGTAGGTTCATGTCGTGTTATCGTGTTCGTGTCAGAATTGCCAGCCCTAGTCGTGGATAATCGGATATAATACGTTTGTGAGTTGTTAAAGTTTGAATTGGGTCTAAAAGGTCTGCAAAACACCGAATTTCTCATGGCACGTTTTACGAAAGTTTGGTAACATGGTGAAAACACTTATATATAGGAAGTACCAGCGGCGTATCCACCATGTTTTGACCATATTACGTGTTGGATCTGAGTTTCTTTTTGATTGTATTTTCGTTTGTAATTAAGATGGAAATGAAAGAGTTGTGCAGCGGAAATAAGATGAAAGCAAACTTTGCATACAATCAAACGAGAGTAATACTTTTATCAAACATCTTTTCACAAAGAACCGAATGATTGAATTTGTTTCAACAACGATTACAATGATTGATGTAAGAATGCAAACTCCCCCTCAGCCAGAGCTCAGTAGTTTGTTCGTGCAAAGAAGACGATGTGATCAAAAGAGCTAATAGAACAGTACAAAGTACTGAACTATTTATAGGCACTTGCAAACCACTGAGCATCTTAGCTGACGTCACCATGAAAGTGACATCTAACCTCCTAACAAACTCTAACTACTGATCTATAAACACTGATGTACTAAACTACTGCTTTTACATTACATTACATAAAAGACACTTAAACTGCTGCTGCATCCTTCCACTGCTGTGAACCCAGCAGTGCTTGTCCGGATCAGCAGTACTTGACCCAAGGCAGTAGATTAAGTCAACAGAGCTTTGGTCTTCCATCAGTCTTTGACATTGGTCAGTAGATATAAAGCAGCAGTTGTAAGTCAGCACTTAGTATGATCAGCAGATAGGAGGTCAGCAGATATAAAACCACTTTCAAGGAGAGAGATTTGCATGAACCAACTGTAAACGTCTGCTTATTCTGGATCCACTGCTTTGATCCAGTTTTGGCTTTACATTATCTGTTCCTCTGATAGGGTTCAATCCCAACAATCTCCCCCTGGAACAGATAATGCCAAAACTCTTCATTATTTGTGGAAATCTTTATTGCCTCAGCAACAGCTCCCTTATCTGACCTTTAAATTGTAATTCAAAGTCTAGGGCATCTGTATCTTCATCATCCCTGCTGAGTGGAAGATCAAGGAGATCCTGCAAATCTTCAAGACTCAGGCCAAGAGCTTGTTCCCTTGATATTTTCTCCACTCCTCCACCAGACCTGAGCAAAGTCAATACGCAGGTCTGTTTGTCAGTTTCCCACTTTTGTATTTTTGAGCCTGGTGGGTTTCTTGGGAGATGTTTATTTGCAGAAGTATTTGGAGAGGCTGGCCTATTCATGACTGGCTGAGCAGTACTTGCAGTTTGATCCAAACCAAGAGTTTCCATGATCATTTTCTTTATACCCTCTTTTCCAAGGTCTTCACCTTCCATTAACTCTTTGATGGTTTCAGCAATCAGCTGTTTGTGTGGCCTTCTTTTGTAGATGGCAGCACCAACTGGAGCTGTGGATCTCCTGATTTGCAGCGTTGATGGTCTTTTTGAAACCGCTGCTTCAGAATAGTCAGGCTTTTGAGGAACTGTGGGATCTTTCTTTCTTAATTGTTCCAACTTTTTGTAAGTAGCCCTGACCACATCTTCTTTCCATCTAGCAACTTGTCTTTTGTTACCATAATCAGCTGCTACCAGTTCCTCTTTCATTCTCTTCAGCTCTTCCTGTTTGTCAGGTACATTCTTTCTAAATTTTGCCCAGTTAGGAGGAGTGTGAGTGACCTTCCTTTTTATCATGTCTTGAATTCTTGCAGCTTCATCTTCAAGCTCAGGAACAGTCCACTCTTTGTACATATATCTCTCTCCTTTGTACTTTTTGTGAGCCATGATGCTTTCAATGTAATCTTTCTTCAGAGATTCAGCTGCTCTTTCAGAAATTTGTTGACTAACATTTTTTGCAAATTGCTCTAGGGATCTGACTTGTGTGAGCAGATATTGATAATTTCTTGAAATTTCTTTGTCAGACTTCCCTTGTGTGTTTCTTTTTGAGATATCCTCTGCTTGCTTGGCTTTGATTTCCAAGTATTCATCAACATTTTTAGGCCAAGGATATCCCTTTATTGATGGCAAACTCCTTTTGGCAGGGTCATCCTCATAGTAGAATGATTTTATCTCATCTCTAATAGCTGCTAGTTCAAGAGGAAATTGAACACCTGCAGGAGGTAAGGGCTTGAACATTGGAACTGAAGAGAGAGGAACAGGTTTTGGTATTGTGACAAGGGCTAAAGATTTTGAAGATGTTTGTGGTGGTGATGTGTCATCATCTTTTAAAATTAGCCTTCTCCTTTTTGGTTTAGGAGAGACTGATGATGTTTTGGAAGGAACAGTGGTGGTAGATGTTGTGGCAGTGGATTGTGATTGACTAACAGCTGTTGAAACAACTGGTGTTTCAACCGCTGTTGTCATTACAACAGATGTTATAACATCTGCTGTCTTCTGTTGTATGTCAGCAGGTGTTGTTTTTGGTGGTGATGATGGTAAAGCGGTGGATGTTGTGTGTGTTGAAGTGGTGTGTGTTGATGGAACAACTGTTTGACAAATAGTAGTTTTTGTAACTCCTGCTGCATCAGCTGTTTTGTATGGTGGTTTTTGAGCAGACTTTGAACGTCTGATAGGAATGGATTTGGGTTGCCTTACTTTTCTGGGAGGCCTCTTCTTTTCCTCAACAGGATTTTCATGATCCCTTGACCCAGAAGTACCCTGATCTGGATGATCCATTCTTTCCACCCTGGCTTTCCTTTTGGCCTCTCTATCCCTTTTTACACTTGCAGCTGCTTCTGCTAGTGCATTTGTTGTCACATCAATTTTCTTGCTACCATCTGGCAAAGGGATCTTTTTGGTCATGTTTGAATTTTCTGGTTCAAGATAGAGACCATCCTCTATACCCTTCCTTTTCCACTCCTGAATTTTCTCCCCCTTTTTGGCATTATCTTCTGGGAGTTGATAAATGTAGCGGACTTTTGGAGGAGCAGTGCCAGTGGTGTGTAAGATCTGAGTTTTGAGAGCCTTTAAATCAGCCTGAGTGTTCTTGAACCTTGACTCCATTGCATTTCTCAGCTGTTGGACATGTTTTTCATGTTGCTGATCTGCTAATAGTGCTTGTTGTTGGAGGAAAGATTGAAATTGATTCCAGAGCTCATTTGTAGCAGGTGTCCTTTGTGGAGCAAGTGCTTGAGGTGGAACAGCAGTTGATTGTACCTTCTGAACTTGTAACACCTGTTGTAACATATCTTTGAGTTCTGCAACAGAGTTATCAAGTTTTGCAATACGATCCGTCAATTTCTGGTACTTTAAACCATCACCCAAGTTAATGGGATCATCTGATTTCCCACTAGCAGTGGTTTTATCAGTGGTAGATGTAGGGAATATACTCCAAACATTAACCACTGATGCCCCTTTTTCTTGGTACTGGGGTCTTCTTCCTTCAACACTTGACAACCGTTTGATGGTGCCAGTAGGATAAATAAATCCACTGGTGGTTGGCAGAGGTGCTATAAAAGGAATTGCCTCCAAGGAAGTCTTATGAATGTAACCACTGTCCAAATATAACCCAGTGGGTGTAACTGTTGTAGTGGCTGCTTCACTTGGAATACCACCAAGAGTTACTTGTAACTCAAGGGGTGTAACCTCCTCAGGTTGTGTTGGTGGGTTAGCAAAGATTGATACATCAGACCCAGTCAGGTGTTGAGGTATATTCTCATTAATAGGTGATTGAGAAGGACTGGATAATGCCTGGTTCAAATCAATTGCATCCAACAGTGGTTTTATTGGTGAGGGAAATGTGGATGTGATGGTTGGTGTAGAAATAGGATGTGTCCCGGGCATTGGACTGTGGATGATAGAAACGAGTGTTTCCAGAGCATCATGATGTGGAGACCCTATGTGTACAACCTGTTCTTTTTGTGAAGAAACAGGAGGAGTTTCGGTTATGGTTTGAGATATTTGTACCAACTGCTGTGAGGAAGTAGCAGCAGTGGTTTGTTGTGACTTTTGTGTTGTCACTGGCAGGAGCTCTGGTATCTCATCCTCCAGAGATGCCTTTTTGAGGGGTTTGGGGGGTTTTTGTGATTTTCTTTTTGTTGGCTTTTTGGTGATTTTAGGTGTGGGTTTCAAAACAGTTATGCTGCTGCTTTGATCACCTTGAGCAGTGGGCTCAGCAGCAGGTACCTGAGGAGCAGTTGTAACTGCTAAAATCTGCTCAGGCACCTCTGCTTGTGTTTTGCAAGGTGCTAACATCCTTGAAAAAGTTTCAGTAGTTAAACTGTTTATTTGAGTAGGATCACCCTGGTTTATTACAGCTAAATCATCCTTACTGAATTTCTTTGAAAAATAGTAACTTAAAAACCTTGGAAACAGTAAGAATGATTTTGTTTCAACATTATTAACCAAATCTTTAAAAATTTCCCGAGAATAGTTAAAATTTTCTCCTTGAAGAATAGCATATCCCAGATTTTGAATCTTTAAAGGGATTTCATTAAAAGAAGTGGTTTTGTTTGAAACACATAGTAGGAGGGTATGAAATAAAAATCTGGTTGCAGAAGGAAAATAACCTTTTTCTAAGGTAATTTTCTTCATCATTGTGGATTCATACCCTCTCTCAATGAAGTCAGTTTGCAACTCGTTTTTAGTGAAAGAGATTTTACCTTCTTGATCATCGAGTTGAAAGACCTCTGAAATGGATTGTGGCGTGATTTGGACAGCTTTACCCTTTATAGAAGAGTTTATGGTGGTTGCAGTGTCTCCTTGTTTTTCAAGGGTTGCATTCTTCCAAAACTCCCTCTGGGTCGCCAAATAGATTGGTGCATCGGCGATGAACAAAGTTTTATACTTTGATTTTGCCATGATGTCAATGATGAAATCGAACACGTTGGTGGTTCCTGGTTTTGTGAGAAGACCCAGGAGATTGTGAGATGGTTTATGTGGAATTTCAGTGGAGATTGCCTTTTGGGAGGCTGTGTTCGATGATGATTTGGATGAGGGTTTTGAAGATTTCTTTGATTTTGTCATTTTGAGGATGATTGATCGAAGAAATTTGTGAAGAGATGTGAAGAAAAACTGCTTTGAGAAGAGAATTTTTAAGAATTCAATTCGACAGTAAAACCCTGTTTTGGTGGTGAGTGGGGGATTTTATAGGAAAGAAAGTGAATGCTGAGGTGGCAGCCGTTACAAAAGGTCTGACCAATATGTACTGTCCACGTAACAACCCCTGTTGAAAGTGAAGGACAGTACTTTTGTTGAAAGTGACTGATGAAGGCAGTGGTATGAAAGCAGTGGATGATTTTTACTATCAGTGGATAGCATATCAGTGGATAAGACACTGCTTTTGAACAACAGAGTTTATCAAAATAATGAGAGAGCAGGGGTTGACTTTCAGCAGTGGACAGACTTTTGAAGTATAGCAGACTTTTGAACAATCAGTGGTTAATGGCAGACTTTTAAGGACTTAATGAAAATTTTTCATTTTTAACTATTTTTAAGGATGAAGTTTTGATTTTCTGAAAACATTTTGTTGCTTTTATTCATAGAAAAACAAGATGTTGCTTGTTATTCCATGTTCAGCATCCCAATCCTAGAGACCAAACTTTCAAAAGTGGCTGTATCAAGTGCTTTTGTGAGCACATCAGCCAGCTGGTCTTTAGTTGGGACATGATGCAGAGAAATCAAACCTTTTTCATAGCAGTCCCTCACAAAGTGATGTCTGATGTCGATATGTTTGGTGGTTGAGTGGGAAACTGGATTTTTGATGATATTTTCTGCTGCCTGACTGTCCAACATGAGTGGTGTCTTTAAGGCAGTGATACCAAAATCCAGCAACTGATTTTGAAGCCACAGGAGTTGGGCTGTACAGCTTGCAGCAGCAATGTATTCAGCTTCAGCAGTGGATGTTGAAACAGCAGCTTGCTTTTTGCTTTGCCAAGAAACTAAGCAGTCACCTAGAAACTGGCACCCTCCTGATGTGGACTTCCTTGTGGTGTGACATCCAGCAAAGTCACTGTCTGAAAAACCTGAAAGCTTGATGTTCCCATTAGCTGGATACCAGATACCAAGTGTGGGAGCACCTTTTATGTATCTGAAGATCCTTTTTACAGCAATGAGATTTGATTTTCTGGGAGCTGATTGACTTCTTGCACAGACACATGTTGCAAACATGATGTCTGGTCTAGATGCAGTTAGGTACAATAGAGACCCAATCATGCTTCTATAAAGTGTTTGGTCAATCAGCTCATCTTTTTCATCAGACATGACCAGCTTATTTGTTGCCATGGGTGTGCTGCATGGTTTACAATCATTCATATCAAATTTGGTTAAAAGTTCTTTAGCATATTTGCTTTGATGAATGAAAGTTCCATTTTGCATTTGCTGTACTTGGAGACCAAGAAAGCATTGCAGCTCACCCATTGCACTCATTTCAAACTCAGCTGTCATGAGTTCTCTAAACTCTTCACACATTGAGTTACATGTGCTTCCAAAAATAATGTCATCCACATAAATTTGGACAATCATTAAATCCTTCCCTCTCCATTTTAAAAACAGTGTTTTATCAATGGTACCTCTTTTGAAACCATTTGAGAGTAGGAAGTTGGAAAGAGTTTCATACCAGGCCCTTGGTGCTTGTTTCAAGCCATACAAGGCTTTGTTTAGCCTGTAGACATGATCTGGATAAAATGGATCCTCAAAACCTGGAGGTTGACAAACATACACCTCTTCTTGAATTATACCATAGAGGAAAGCACTTTTGATATCCATTTGAAACACCTTCATATTGTGGTTGACAGCAAAGGCCAGGAACAGTCTAATTGCTTCTAATCTTGCAACAGGGGCAAATGTTTCATCATAATCAATCCCCTCTTCCTGTCTGTAACCTTGAACCACAAGCCTGGCTTTATTCTTGACAACAATACCCCTTTCATCAATTTTGTTCTTGAAGACCCACTTTGTGCCAATGGGACTAACCTCTTCTGGCAGTGGTACAAGCTCCCATACTTGTTGTCTTTTAAACTGTTGGAGCTCCTCTTGCATGGCTTCTACCCAGCTGTTGTCTTTCAGTGCCTCTTGGTACTTGACTGGCTGATGGAGTGATAGAAAACCAGCAAAAAGACAAATGTTTTGGGTTTGGCTTCTTGTGAGCACCCCTTCATTTATGTTGCCAATGATTTGATCAGGTGGATGAGATCTCAAGAAGATTAAATCTCCTTGGTATGGTATGATGGCATTGGTTGGTGAAGGCTGCAAATGTGTATCATCTGAGCTAACCACTGCTGGGGACTTTGATGATCCAGCAGTGGTTTCAAAAGGTGGTGGAATAGGAGGTAATGAGGTGGACAACTGCTGGCTTTTATCCACTATTTGAGGACTTTTGTCAGCAGTGTTTGAGGATGTGGAAGCAGTGGTTGATGGGCTACTTTGGTCAATAACTGTTGAGGTAGCAGTGGTAGAGCTTTGACAACTGTTTTGAACAGCTGATGCTTTTCCCTTTGTGGCAGACCTTTGAGGGATGATGATTTCATACCCATAGTCAGGTGTTGTATCCTCTGATGGACCTGCACTGTTAGTCTTGACAGCAGTATTTTCAAAAGTGAATTTTTCAAGATCAAACAGATCTGCAGGGTTTGCTGGGATTTGCATTGATGAAAGTTCATTGAACTTAACATTCAAAGTCTCCTCCACTGCCTTGGTCCGTGTATTAAACACTTTGTAGGCCTTGGCAGTGGTTGAGTATCCCAGATGATAACCACAATCAATTTTGGCTGCAAATTTTGAAATCGAATCTTTTAAGTTCAAAATAAAGCATGGGCAGCCAAACACTTTAAAATATGAGATCAGTGGTTTATTTTTATACAGAATTTCATAGGCAGTCTTTTTGTGCCTGGGGTTTATTAAAACTCTGTTCTGAACATAGCAAGCAGTGTTTACTGCCTCTGCCCAGAAAGTTAATGGCAAACCTGAATCTGCAAGCATGGTTCTGGCAGCCTCAATCAGAGTTCTGTTCTTCCTTTCCACTACCCCATTCTGCTCTGGTGTTCTTGGGATGCTGTACTGCCTTACAATCCCTTTCTTCACACAGAAGGCATCCAACTCCCTATTTTTGAATTCTGTGCCATTGTCACTCCTGAAGCTTTTTACTGGAAGGTCAAATTGCTTTTCAACCTGTATTACAAAGTTTTGCAAAATGCCTGCAGTTTCATCTTTTGAGTGCAAAAAGAAAGTCCATGTGAACCTAGAAAAGTCATCAACAATAACCAAACAATATCTCTTCTTTTTAAGGCTCATGACTTGAACTGGGCCAAACAAATCCATGTGTAGCATTTGCAAACACTGGGTTGTTTTGGACTCTTCAATGGACTTATAAGAACTTTTATGTTGTTTTCCTTTTAAACAGGAAATGCAATGTTCAGGACATGAAAACAATTTTTGTGGTAGGCCTCTCACCAAACCATTTTTTGAAATTTCTGTGATTGTCTTAAGATTTGTGTGTCCCAGCCTTCTGTGCCAAAGTTCTGTCTCTTTGTTAGAGGCAGCTGAGAACAGACAGGCATCAGCTCTGGGACACTCTTTTGACATGTCAACAACATAAACATTGCCACTTCTTTGAGCAACAAGTTTAGTTTGACCAGTTTTGATTATTGCTTCAATCTTTTTGACCATTTCTGGTCCAACAATCCTACAACAGTCTTTTGTGAAGAATGACCCAAATCCCTTGTCACTCATTTGGGATACACTCAGAAGGTTGAATTTTAGATTGTCTATTAGATTGACATTTTCAAATTTTACATTACCAGATTGCACTGTACCAGACCCCAGAACCTTCCCTTTACTATTATTCCCGAAGGATATATCACCCCCACCATGGATTTTAAAGTCTTTGAGGAGGGCTTTACATCCTGTCATGTGCCTGGAGCCTCCACTATCTACATACCAAAGACTATCAAAGCATGCAGAAGCTCCCTGCACATGAAGTAAAAAAGATTAGTTCATTAAGGTCTCCAAAGCCAACAAGGCTTTGGATGGGGTCTCAACAGTGTCTGGGATGGATGCAAGATGATGGACAGTGGTTAGGTCAGGGGTTTGAACTGTTTTAGGACAGTGTTTCTCTAACCACTGTTGTGGGTCCTGACCAATCATCTGCTGGTAACCAAAAGGATGCTTGTTCACTTTGGGTTTAGAGGGCCTTTTGTAGGCCTCATAAACGTGAGGAATCCTTTGGTAAGACTGTTTTTCTCTGCCTTTTCTGAACTGATTGGCAGGGGGTGCATCAGTAACCTGAACATCTCTTTTGACAGATGTTTGGTTCAGCTGTTTTGTAACAGCTGTTTGTACTGGCACAAACAGTGGTTGTTTCTTGGTGAATTTGACAGATGTTGATGATGATGATGGACTCAAGGATGTTTTAGCAATGTCCTCATTCTTTTTCACATCAAAGTTTTTGAGGTACACACATGCTTGAGTTTTGTGGTTTGTTTTCCCACAGACAATGCAGCTTTCTGCTGAAACAATGACACTTGTTTTGTTTAGATCATAAGCTTTTAAGTGGAAACAGTCTTTTGTTAGATGATTCCTTTTCTCACAGAATTCACAAAACAAGTTATCAATTTTTTCTTTCTTCTTTCTCTTTTCAGATTCCTTTGCAGCAGAGGTTTTAACCACTGCTGGGATATCTTTGAGAGGTATGACTTTAGCTTTTGGAGCTTTAGCACCATCAATTGATGTAAAGTCCATTGGCTTGAAATTTTCAAGAATATCACACTCATCAGACCATTTTGGTTTAAACTGATGATCTTCAAGCTCCTTGAAAGTGGAGGAACCCATTGGTCTGTTAAGTGTGATTTTGTTACCAAGTTTGTCAGTGATTTTCACTTCTTGGCCATTCTTGTTTGTGGGGATAAGCTCAGTAGCTTCATCAGTGGTTTGAACAGAGTTTTCAAAAGCAGTGTTTTCATCATCATATTTTCTATACCCAACCCCAAACTTCACATTGCTTTTTCTCTGTTTTTCAAGCATAACCTCATATCCTTTGCAGGATTCCACCCATCTTTCACAAGTAATCTGGGCAGACTCCAACTCCTTTTTGCAAACTTGGTATTTTTCTACCATAGTTTGAAGTTGGGTTTTGGTTATACTTTGCTCTTCTTTTAAACAGCTGATTTCTTTTTCCTTTTCAGTCAATTTGTTTTTAAGTTCTTTTAAAGAGCTTTCAAATTTGACCTCATCAGGTAAGATTTTATCCCGAAGGTTTTCATTCACCTCTTTGATGTTAGCAAAAGCAATTATGCAATTGTCTGAACATAGTTTTTCAAGAACTTGAGGAGATACCTTGGCAGCTGGCATCATTGCACAATCACATTGATGATCTTCATCATCATCAGCTCTTACCTTCTTTTCACCAGCCTTTTCTTCTTTCTCTTCTTCTTTGTCCTCTATGGACCATGGATCTGTCATTGGTTCAATCAGAGTACCTGAACTTTCTTCCAACAGTACTTCACCAGCCACAGCAGTAACCACTGCTTCAATCACCTCTTCCACTGTTTCAAAGCACTGTTGTTCCTCCTCAGCTTCAACCCCCTCCTGTATTGACTCTAATGCCATCAAACAAAATTCATCATGTGAAGAATTATTAGAAGCATAGAGTGCAAAATTTTCATCACAAAGATCATCAGGCATACTGCTCCAGTCAACAAACGCTTGAGTGAAAAAACTTTGTTGATCTGGTTGTGCTGCTGCTGGAGCAGTGGTTTGAGGTGCAACAGGTTGCACTTGTACCTGTGGAACAGGGGTTTGAACATATTGGATTTGTGGAACAGTAGTTTGGACATAATGTACTGGCACAGGGGCAGCAGCATAGTGAGCAGTGTTCACTTGAGCTGCTGGGGCATATTGGGCATAGTGCACAGTGTTTTGGTTTTAGGTCTAGGATTTGAGCTAGGATGAGTAATTATGGGACCAGTATTTTGACTCCTACATTCCCTAGCGAAATGTCCCAACCTATTACACTTGTAGCACTTGATTTTCGATTTATCCAACCCAACCCTTAGATTCCCATGCAAACCTGGGAATTTTCTCCCTGTTCTTTTGTAGAACTTGCTAGTTCTAACACTTAGCAAAGCCAGTTGGTGCAGGATGTCCATTTCCTCTAAATCAGTGGGATCAAAATGTTGCAAATCATTTAGTTCAAAGCTTAAATTATCTGACATCTGGTTTTCGTTTGCAGTGAATGCATAACTTGCAGAGTGAGGATCAGGGTTGTTAAAATTTGCACCAGCAGTTATGTCAATAAAGTGATCATAACCCTGGTCCTTACCACTGCTCCCAGATTCTTCTTGACCCAGAAGAGCAGTATTACCGAATGTGTAATCATCAACGGCTTTTCCTGACTCTTGTAACTTCCTTTTCTGGTTCAACTCCCTTTCGTAGGTCAGGAGTCGACCATGGAGTTGGGTCAAGGTCAGATCCTTGAACTCAGGTGAATTTCTGGTGACAAAGGCTATAGTGTCCCATTTTTCGGGCAGTGACCTGAGGAACCTGCTGTTTTGAGTCGAGTTTGTAAAGGTAGTATTAACAAGCCTCAGTTCACTGATGAGACAACTAAACCGCTCAAATTGTTGAGTCAGTGATTCACCTCTAACATGACAAAATGTTTCATACTGTTGGTTCAGGATTTCCCTATTGTTTTCTATGACTTCTTCAGTACCCCCAAACTGTTCCTTAAGTGCGTCCCACAATTCTTTGGCACTGTTACAGTGTAACAGTCCAGCATATATTTCATTGGGCAGCGCTGATGCTATGATGCTAAACGCTTTAGCATCTAGTTCGATCTTTTGAAAATCGGTTTCGGTGTAATTTTCAACTGGTTTTGGAACGAACTTTTTAGCATCTTCAGCGCTTGGCACTGAAGGAACATGAGGACCAAAGATGACAGACCTCCAACAACCTGTGCTTTGTTGAGCGAGAATGTGACCCATCCTCCTCTGCCAGATGTTGTACTCATTTCTTTTTAGCATAGGTGGTTTAAAAAGTGAGCCGATGTTGTTTTTATCATCCTGAGATTGTGACGTCATTCTTGTTGTTTTACAGACACTGAGAAATCAACTTTAATGGTGATTAATCCTTGCTCTGTTTTTCAACGGACGAACAAACGATCAGTATCAACTGTTATGAGCTGAACTATTTACGTCAAAATGATTGTTAAATCAAATTTGACTGCCCAAGCTCTGATACCAATTGTTGGATCTGAGTTTCTTTTTTATTGTATTTTCGTTTGTAATTAAGATGGAAATGAAAGAGTTGTGCAGCGGAAATAAGATGAAAGCAAACTTTGCATACAATCAAACGAGAGTAATACTTTTATCAAACATCTTTTCACAAATAACCGAATGATTGAATTTGTTTCAACAACGATTACAATGATTGATGTAAGAATGCAAACTCCCCCTCAGCCAGAGCTCAGTAGTTTGTTCGTGCAAAGAAGACGATGTGATCAAAAGAGCTAATAGAACAGTACAAAGTACTGAACTATTTATAGGCACTTGCAAACCACTGAGCATCTTAGCTGACGTCACCATGAAAGTGACATCTAACCTCCTAACAAACTCTAACTACTGATCTATAAACACTGATGTACTAAACTACTGCTTTTACATTACATTACATAAAAGACACTTAAACTGCTGCTGCATCCTTCCACTGCTGTGAACCCAGCAGTGCTTGTCCGGATCAGCAGTACTTGACCCAAGGCAGTAGATTAAGTCAACAGAGCTTTGGTCTTCCATCAGTCTTTGACATTGGTCAGTAGATATAAAGCAGCAGTTGTAAGTCAGCACTTAGTATGATCAGCAGATAGGAGGTCAGCAGATATAAAACCACTTTCAAGGAGAGAGATTTGCATGAACCAACTGTAAACGTCTGCTTATTCTGGATCCACTGCTTTGATCCAGTTTTGGCTTTACATTATCTGTTCCTCTGATAGGGTTCAATCCCAACATTACGTCCGTTTCGTATTCGGTGTCATGTTACGTTTCGAGTCTTACCATACACAGTAGTACACTCTATGGTTCTCATATGCCTATCACTATAATCCGTGTGCACCCGCGATTATTTTTATCGTCGCATGATCCGCATAGCTTGTACTAGCTGGGTATGAATTAGGGTATACATAAATTTGAAAACAAGATTGTGTACATATACGAATGTAGTATATAAGCATGTTTATGTTTAAGTATGTAGGACCAACGTGAGTGAACCCCTCGGGTTATGCCCACGTATAGGTACGAATGTTTGAATGCATGTATGAATATGAGTATGCGTATAAGTATAAGTATGAATACAAGTATGAGTATGCATATGAGTATAAGTATGAAAATAAAACGTATGAGTATGAATATGAATTTTTTATAATTATGAATGTAAGTAGGTATAAATGATGATGATTTCGTGTATGATACATATTGAGTACAACAATTTAAGCATATAAAACGATCGAGGAGTTTGAGTATGTAAAACGAAGGACATAAGGAAATCGTTGTGAGATATTGAATAAAACATGTGCGATGATATGCATGTATAGTTGTTTGAGCAAAACATTGAGTTTATCAAATCAAAATAGATTGAGTTTGACTTGGAATGTAGAATCTAGTTTGTGAATGTCAAAAGTGTGTAAAGCATCTATTGATTATGTGAGATGTACTTGGTAAAAGAACGGAAATGCTACTCTTTTTTAAAAGAATTTATGTAAGTTGAAAATTGTCGGTTCCTATGAAGTTTTCTTGCCCTTGTGTTTTGAATTTAAATGATATATTGAGCGATGTATGAAAAGGTTTTTGAAAATAGTAAGTTTGCATCATTTTAAAGGACCTTGCATTAAAATAAGAAATTTGAAATTTTGAGGTTCTCGTGAAAACGTTGAAAAGTGTTTTTAATAAAATGTTTTATTGATTTTGAAAAGAGCTTTAGTAAAATGACCTTATAATAACTATAAGATCTTATAGGCAAGTGAGATGGCTAGTTTGATTTTCGATTGTGAACAAAGTCTTTAGTATGATGATAAAATGTGAGCGTGTCTTAGTGATTAGGTTGAGTATGAAGTTCATGGCCAAGAGATTCATTGGACCGATTAAGTTGATAGGTAGCATTTCGTAGGGTTTTGAAATTCGGGTAATGAAACGTTTTAGGGTATGATTAAGAATTTCGTGTATGCAAGTATGTGAAAATAGATTGTAGGGTAAGAACTACGTTTGATAAAACAATGCATTTTGAAATGGATATAAGTAGGGATTTTGATGAATGATAACGATTTAGGTGTAAAACATGATCGTGTTTGAATAATAAAGTATTTTGAAGGAAAATTTTGGTAACGATCACCTAGGTAAGGGAATCACCCCTAACTCGTTGGTGAGGTCGTTTTAAGAAAAGAAGGAGTGGAGTTAATCGTCAAGGTAAGGAAATCACTCCTATCTCGATGATATGTCTCCATTTTGTGGTTATAAGAAATGTAAATCTAATTGGCTGATGTTTTTGAAATCATGCATGTAAATGAAGTATAGATGTATGAAAAGATTTAGCATGATGTGTGTGAAAAAAATCTCGAAAATAAATTTGAATTTGAAAAAATTGCATCACATAAGATTGATAACAATAAAACATAGGTTTGATTAAAACTTAGATGGTTCTAAAACGGAACTTTGACTAACCAAAGTGGTCGAAAAGTCATTCGAATTTGAGGAGCATGCTTTGGCCTAATAGGTGGAATACTCTCGCCGACATGTCGGTTAACGGTATTCACCCTTCCGGTTACTACATGTCCCAAATCAACCGAAATTTCAAGACTTGGCGTGATTTATGAAAAAAATCAAGGAGTGGGACTAGTCGATGAGATGCGGGTTTCACCCCTAACTCGACGACTTCATACCCTAAGTGTGGTTGTTACTCGTCGGGTCAAAATTTAATTTCTATACTTCGATGAGGGTCCACTAGAATTCGAATGGAAATTCTTTATCAAGGTGAGGATTTCACTCCTAACTTGATGGAGAATATCGTGTAAAAAGAATAGGTGGATTGAGAGTCGTTCACTAAATTGTGGGTTTCACGCCTATTTTGGTGAAGTCGTCTCGTTTTTCCATTACGAGTGTTTTCGAGTTTAGTATAATCGAGTAAAATGCCTTAGGAAAGGCGTACGTTATGGAATAATAAAAACAAGTATGAGCACATAAAAGTCATTTCAAGAATAGAACATAAAGATGTTTCATAAAAGTAGCATGTGAAACAAGTATGGCCGAATTTGGTGTTTAACTATAGACTAGGTCAAGAGCATGACAATTTTTCTAATTCCCTATAGTTATGGATCTTATACTAATCTGTCACACTCCAACCGATGGCGGAAACATCAGAGTGAGACGAAGAAAGATTGCTCATCACACATAACGCTAATTGTGACAATAGATTTAAAAATAAATTGATTTCATTCATAACAAAGTGTTACAATACATGGAACTTTGAAATACAACATGTTCAATACAACAAACAAGTACGAAACTGATACAACATGTTAAAACCTAAGACGTCTAAATATATATCTAAGCATCATCACTACTTCAGTTTCAAAGCATCGTCATCCTCAACCTGTAACATGTTTAAAAATAAATTTCAATGCAAAAGCAAAGGCGAGTATACAGATTTTCGTACATAGCATAAAAAGATAAGTTTTTAAACAATTCCATATGGCAAGCTATTAATACAAGATAAACAATAAAATTGGCATGTGTTTAACTAATCAAACCAAAGATGAAACGCAATAAGCTCTTAACATAACCCAAAGTTTACAGGCGGTGCGTTAGTCCTATAGCGCTATATATGTCAAGGATAGGCTCGTACGAAGTTAATGATAAGTCTAACATAAAACGTATACCCCAAGTTTAAAGTATCAAGTAATCAAGTATGCATGCATGTATAAGGAATGTTTGTGCATTTAGAAATAAAGTTTAAGTGTAAGTTTTAATAGATAACATACTACACCCCAAAAGGTGGTAAACGAAAAAGGGGGTTTTAAGTATACTCACAAATATTGCATATGCTTTCCGATTATCCAAGCGTGACGAGATTGTCGGGATTAGAAGGGTGAATGTATTCGATTTGGAGTTTATGGGATGTTTATATTAGGGTTTAAGGATCTAAATACAAAAGTATAAATACGGGAAAATAATCATCTAGCACATAATACTTGTTTTGACACTATGAAACCCAAAGGGTTTGAATGTTTTCATGGGTTAAAACACCCATTAGAATCGTAACGAGTTCTATGGTCTTAGATGATGTAACTTATCATTTTGACAAATGACCACTAGGTCATCATCAAAGGTTCGGTTACTTGGATATTATACATGTTATATAGTAAATATCATAGATTACTAGTCCATTAATTCAACAAGAACATCATATAAGTCATGCATGAGGTAGGAAGATAAATCTTCCATTTAGGAACCTCTTTAGTTGTCACCAATACACAAGTTGTCATAAGACAACAAGGATGGTCATGAACATACATTAGGAAATGGAAATGCATACTATCTAACAAAGAAAACATCAAGTGATGTGTGGATTGCAAGTAGGATAGCCCAAGCTAACCATATAATCACACAACGTCAAGTGCAAGACTTGTTCATCACTTGTGGTTCAAAACCTTATTAAAACAAAAAGTTTTTGAGGATTAAACCTCTTGATTTACATGTCACAACCTTGTTTTTAAGCTCACATAATCATGGTCTTGATTAGTGGCATTAGGACATAGGAATGTGTTGATAAATCAAGTTTAAGCAAGTTTAACAAGTATATAAACAAAACCTAAAGTTTTCTTGCACTTTGGACCTTATTTGGTTGATGTTCCAGCCTTGGTTTTCCATGGAAAACCTGTGGAAACACACCTAAGGTTGTTCCAAGTGCAAAGGAGAAGAATGAGTGAAAGAGATGAAGTAGAAGTGAGGTTATGCTCACTTTTGTAACTTGAAACAATTCTGTCTTTGCTACTGATTTCAGCTGGATTTTGGAGTGATTAGAGAGTGTTTAAGTGAGTTTGCAAAGTGAAAATATGTGGAGGAGGCTTGGGTTTTATAAGGGATGAATTAGGGTTAAGGTTGGTGGCCATTAAATGCAAGAAACACAAATAAAACCCAACAAAACACAACAATTCGCCCAATCCCGAAGCTGGAATCTGTTTTCTGCAGATCTGGTGGTCTCGCGGGGCGCGAGTCTGTAAGGGGCAGGGGGTCGCGGCCGGCGAGCCTCCAAACTTGTGATTTTTGTTTGATTCTTGACATTATTGGCCCCTGTACTTTTAAATTATGATGTTTTAAGTTAGTTTAAGGTGTTTTAAGTATAGAGTACCATATGTAAGGGTATGCAATGAAATTTAATCATAAAACAATTATAAAATGAGCGTAGATTAAGTGTAGATGTCGAGAATACGTAACGTATCTTGCACAAATTGAGCATATAAGTCAAGTGTTTATATGTTTACAATAACCATGGATAGTGAATCAAAGTATAATGAATCAAACTCGTATAAGTATAAATGAAATAGTAGGATATAATTTGAGAATAAATGATGGATTTCACTACGATTTAAATCTTGGATTTACGAAGATAAGACGAAATACGAATATGAGAGAAACAGGTTTCTAAAAATAGACTCGTAAGACAAGTTTTCTAATTTAGAAAGTTTATGAAAAAGCGGAGCGTTATACTAGGTTAGGCGGCGGTCAGAGTTTACAACATCCTCTAAAATACTTCTCAGTCGTTCAAAAAAGCCCACATCTTCGTTAGAAACAGACATTCTAAACCCAATTATGCTTTACTTCAACTAAGTAACAACAACCAAAAAAGAATGTAAACTGATTATCAAGTTGCAACAAAGAGGCTCGTAGATCAATGTAGCCGTTCATTTTTTTGATGTTGTATTGGTCACAATAACCATAATAACAACTGATTCGTCATTACCAGTGAGGTCGTAGGTCGTAAGCCTGAATATAAATAATAAACCACAAGCGAAGATATATATGCATGTTGACACTTTTAGTCCCTCTACATACATCTTTTCACACTTTGGCAACAATAGTCCATCATGGTCAACATTTGACATCATTAGGGTTTAGGACACATGTCAACACATTATTGGACACGATTTTACGAGGTGTTACACAATAGAGCGGTGGGGTGCAAATGACGCACCCCAAAGTTTAAAACCAACTTAATTACGAAGTCATTGTACAACGACCAAAGCCCTACCTACAACAGCTTGCTCAAATACAACTTAAGCACCATGTACAACTGGTTATAGCAACAAAGTGTGGCTATCTGATAATATATAAATATGTGAAACTTGCAATACTTTGGACTTGTCCACATTGGTAATTCTTGTGTGTATTTTAGATTTAACAGTTAGAGAAACATCCATAAATAATATACATGACTTTGTCTTTGGGTGTGTTTATTTGTTCGTTAATCATGTATTTCTTACCATCTAATAAATTTTCTTGAATGTCTAAATATTATATATATATATATATATATATATATATATATATATATATACAAAAGATCAAATACAAATAACTTTAACGTACAAAACGTACGAACCGAAGGTTTTGCTGAAAAACGTGGTGGCATTTTCGTAATTATTAGTAATTATCAAAATTACTCTACAAATGATCCTATAGAGTAATTTTGATCTTTGTAAATTAATTTTGCAAAATGTTCTTCTATAGTAATTTTGATCTTGTAGGGTAATTATCAATTGCAAAATGTTCTTGTAAAGTAATTTTGATCTTGTACGGTAATTATCAAAATTACTCTACAAGTGTATCAAAGTTACTCTGCATCAAAATTACTCTACAAGTGAATCAAAATTACTCTGCAAGTTTATCAAACAACATACAATTCAAAATTACTCTACAAATGATCCTGTAGATTAATTTTGATCTTGTAAAGTAATTTTGTAAAATGATCCTGTAGAGTAATTTTGTAAAAAAAAAAATTAGCATTTAGTTATGGGATTTAACTTTATGGTTTAGTTTTTAGCATTTAGTTTGGGGGGGTGTTAGGTTTTTAGAGGGTGGGGGTTAGGTTTTTTTGGGGATTTTTTTGGTGAGGTATAGTTTTTTATCAAAATTACTCTACAGGAACATTTTACAAAATTACTCTACAAGAACATTTTACAAAATTACTCTACAAGATCAAAATTACTCTACAGGATCATTTGTAGAGTAATTTTGATATTTACCCTACGAGCAAATAATTACGAAAATGCCATCACGTCTTTTGTCTTTTTCATGCTATTTGTACGTTTAATACGTTAAAGTTATTTGTACGGGAACTTTACTATATATATGTATACATACATATATATATATATATATATATATATATATATATATATAGGGGAAGGTTCATTGGGGAACACTAAAAAAGTGGGGAACAGCGGAGAACCGGCTCAAACGAACTCCGATTGGACTCATTCCAGCGGTGTTGGAACCGACTCGTCGAACCCTAACTAAGATCTCTTAACCCTAAACTCTAAATCCTAACTCCTAAACTCTAAACCCTAAAGCTAAAAAATAAGGCTAAAACCTAAGCTAAACCGTAAAATCTAAACTATAAACCCTAAAAGCTAAACCCTAAAGGCTAAACCTAAAGCTAAACCCTATAGCTAAACCCTAAAGCTAAACCCTAAACCCTAAAGCTAAACTCTAAACCCTAAAGCTAAACCCTAAGGCTAAACCGTAAAGCTAAACCCTAAAAGCCAAACCCTAATATATTTAGGGTTTAGGGGTTATGATTTAGGGTTTAAGGTTAAGAGATCCTAGTTAGGGTTTGACGAGACGGTTCCAACGCCGCTGGAATGAGTCCAATCGGAGTTCGTTTGAGTCGGTTCCCCACTGTTCCCCATTTTTTAGTGTTCCCCAATGAACCTCACACTATATATATATATATATATATATATATATATAATACTCAGTAAATCCCACCAATAGCAAGGCTAAAGGTACGTCTGAGGAGGGTAAGATGTAGACAGTCTTACCTCTACCCTGTAGGAATAGAGAGGCTGCTTCCGGTGCACCCACGGCTCGATAGTAGTTTTGCGTCAAGCCTTAGAAATAAGGCATATAACACTCAGCAATTGGGATATACATATAAGGTAAGGATCATTTGATCAATGATTTAGATTAATAATGGAATTCGTGTAATTAATATAACTTTGAAAGTATATATATCTTCATGAAAGTACCATTTAAAATGTTTGCAAATTTTACAAATTTTAAAACATGTTTATGAACATACAAATATACAAGTTTACTACTTTACGTATCCATATGATGCACATACATGCCAAGCCTACAATTATAATTATTTTACATGCACAAGTTTATATATGTACAAGTTACAAGATTTTGATCTTGATGTATATTTATATGTTACAAATTTATGATGATGTTACTTATATATTGTGTACCCAAGTCAACCACATCTCTGTAAGGACCACAGACCTATCATTGTGGCATAAAATGATGTGGCATCATCCGTGAAGGTAGGTTAACTTCACGACGTCTCAAAATTATAAGCTTGACTTAAGAGAAATATGGTACTTTGTGTACAACCACGAAGGCATATGGACCAATCCTAGGATAATGTTAATGGATATGAAACCTCGAAGAATTGAGTTAGTTTGATTTGCCCACACTCCTTTTCCCATATGAATGTATAGGACAACTACCCTATGTCACCGATGTTAAATAAATGAACCCCATATGATGACACATTATGATTTATGATTATATATTATTTAATGATTTGATTTATAAGACATGTTTTGCCTGGACGAGCAACTCATCATGTGAAAACAAAACTATGAGTTTTTTTATGGTCAACCCATGAAGATAAAGCAGACGATATCCTAGCATATTTTACTTATGTTGTTACATTACATCTAAAACTTTTATTTATCTTATATATATATATATATATATATATATATATATATATATCTAATAAAGCAAAGTTTGACAATCCTACTGGTCAAAATTCTAGCCCCCTAGGTTACTATAATCTTATGTGTAATTTTATGAGATTTTTCATTTTTCTATGTTTAATTAAATCACAAACTCAATTCTACAAAAAGGAAAGGTCAAAGCTTTGGTAGCCTCACTTGTCTCTGTAATATCTCTTTCTCTCAGTGCACAAAATGTCAAAAACCCTACACGCCCCATACCAACTTTCCCTTTCCTCTTCCTCCTCTTGTTCTCCTCTCTGCTTCTTCTTTGTTCAATACCATTTCAATCCATGGTTGAAAACCGAAATCAACCCTCTGTATATTACTTTCTCTCTGAAACACATATCATACAGAACCGGATTTGCATAAAATTCCAAATCTTATTCAAGAAACACAAATCCTACGGTGGTGCTCGATTTCTAAACCTAATCCGACGGTATACAGAAGCATTCACACGGATCGCTCTTTGAATTTGGATTCCTCTTCTGCACATTGAGTCTGGGTGAAGTCTATAAAGGCATACCAGATCCCTTTCACTCTTCATTGTCGATCTGGTTGTATTCTCTCGTAAGTGGAATTTATATAGAGAGATTTTCATTTCATGTAGTTTGTGAACTGAATTTGTGAAGTGTATGTGCAGGGTGAAGGTTATTGAAGGAAGCTTTGCTATTGTTTGAAGAAATCAGGTTAGTGACACATCATGAATTGATTGTGAAATTTGTTGTTTCTGATAACATGTTAGTCTATTATTTGTGTTTTAGGGCATGATTTTCAAAGATTACTCTTCCATTGTTTTGTTTATTAAAAAGTTTTGCATATTTATGTTGTTCAAAAGTTTTGATGATTTATGAATTGAATACGTACTTAGGGTTTTATCTTTCATTTGTTTGTGTGTTTAATATTGATTATCTTACACATTTTTTTTCGAAATCAATACAGAATTTTCATTAAAATCCCAAGTAACAAATTACAAACAAGTGGTAGGTAAACGGGCAACAAGCTGCGCCGCAACCCCCTTTTGAATTGCAAAACCAATCCTACTAAAGACGAAACGACCCTTAGAGTTTGAGAGATTACTGTTCACAACCCGTTGGACCCTGTTTAGGAATTCCACGGCCTCTGGGGCTAGGGAACCAAACGTATCAAAAGCGAATGGGATAAACACATGTTGATTTTCTAAACAAGCCTTTTCGTGTTTAGCGACCTTGCTTGATTCCGCCTTCAGCGCGGCCTGGCCAGCAACAAACCCATTATCCCTAAGCCCAACAAGAGGGGACACTCCTGTAAGGTCCACACAAGCGTGTTTCCCCCTGGCCCACCCAAACACAAGAATATCAGATGGCCGAAGAGTATACCTCCCATCGAGCGGATCCGTCAGAAAGTTCACCGGAGCCTCCTTTTTTGCCGAAATCCCAGCCCGCTTTAGAACATCAAACAGAATATCCCTTACCAAATCATGCCTGTATTTAAATCCAGGTAACTCCCTACAATGAACCGCATGCTCGCCAAAAGTATCTAAACATACCTTGCGGCAAACTGGGCAGGGCTCATCAACCGGAAACAGAGGGATCATTAGCCGGTACTTAAGAATTACCCGGTATTCCACTACCGACATGTGTTGGCCAAGTCCTTCAATGGGGATGACTGTCAGGAAATCCTGAGCATGAGGAGCCCGGAGACAATCGAACACGGCTTTCTGACGAGGGGATAGACTGAACTTCTCTCCCAAACTCTGGACGGTTCTACTAAATAGGGCACTCGCCAAAGCATTCTGGGCTTTAGGGGGGGCGGTGTCCTTATTAGAGAAACCGCCAAGATCGAAATCCGGAAGGGACTTGCGCATGCAATCCAACGCACACACATAATCAGAATCTAACCCGACAATACCACAGTCCCGAAGAATGTGGTCCTGCAAACTCCAAGATTGCGCCCTCGAGGCCACAAAAGCATACTTAGATACATCCTCAGCCGAACATAAACCCAAACCCCCAAAACGGGTCGGAAGGGATGCTAGCCTCCATTGAAGATCCCCAAAAAACGGACCCCCGCAAACCACAATATCTTCTATAGCTCTCCGAAGGCCTTTGTCAAAAACCGAAACAGCCTCCCCAACAAACGTGGGTTGGCACGTTCTGAGGCCGAACAACAACTTAGCAACACCCATGCAAAAACGCAGCAAGAGAAGCTCGCATTGAGGGTCCCGCGGATGTGGAAGGTAGCTCATCAGATCCACTGCACAAGATGCCCTTTTCACGGCCATCCTGCTGATAAAACCCGCATCCCGACTAACAACGCCCCCGAGGAGTTTGACACCCGACACCGGACTTCCAATCCCACTAGGAAACAAACCCTTTTGCGCCTTAACTCCATTGCACGATGGCCAAAAAACTTCTGTTTTCTTGACGTTAAGTTGAAGCCCCAAACAAGGCCCCTTAGTCCTGATGATTTCTAAAGCTTTAGCCACCTCTTTAGCATCTCCTATAATCGTACCATCATCCAAGTACCAAGCATGGAAGAGTAACTTGCATCTATCTTGTATCTGATGAATGAGGGGATGCAAAACTAAGGCAAAGAGAAGAGGCCCCAAGGGGTCTCCCTGCTGAACCCCGGTGGTGGACCAAATATAATCGTCTCCAACATATAATCTAGCCGGCTGTCCATAGAGAAAATCCACCCATAAGGAAATGGACGGGCATCGAGTCCGAACTTCTGACAAAAGGGCGGATCTATCCACCAGGTTGAAAGCATTAGAGAAATCAACAGTAATCATGGCCAACGACCCATCCGAGTAGAACACGTTTAAGAATCTGTTTGCACCATGGAGCACAGCCTCAGCCCCGCTAGGAATACCCACCCCAAATTGAAAATCACCGAGATATTTAGCCATCTCCTTCCCGACCCCCCTCATAGCCGCCTTAGAGACCAACCTCCTCCAAATTGCGCCCACAGCAATAGGCCTAATCCCGTTGTCCGGTTTAAGTAAGGGCGTGAGGGGCGCAGAAGCAACAAACTCCGCCAAGACCCTAGGGCACCTCCCACCCAAGCACAAGTTGACCACCTCAGAAATAGCCTAAAGCACCCCACAAGCGATCACCGACCCCTCTCCACAAAGAGCATCCAAAATGTGTTGAGCCCTCAACCCATCCCTCCCACAAGAGGTCCCTTTGGGGAAAGATTTAATGCACCCAAGGACGTTATCAACATCCACAGTAAGTGGTGGCTCCGATAGTAAGGACCCAGGCATAATCGGAGGAGGTAGGACAGGATGTTTAGACACCAACGCTTTTGTAGTATCCTCACCAAGAGGTGCAACCCCCGAAGAGCATAAAACTTTAACCGCCGCAGTGAAGTGGCCATCTGCAACTTTCCGTAAACATTGCTTAACGTTGGTGCCCACCCTAGAATTATTAGACTCATGGGGAGGCTCATTAGGGCGCGTAACCATCTCTGATGGTTCGGCAAAAAGCGATAGGATGAGTTCAGCAAAACCATCCGCATTGCCCCACGCTGCCAGGGCTCGCAGAATACTAAGACATTGTAAGGACTTCCTATTCCCCGACCTGCGCTCCTGACGATTAGAAGGACGGAAAATCCGCAACGTGGCAACAACAAAAGTCTCACCCACGCCTCAACAGACTCTGGCGTAGCCACCACCTTGCACAAAGCTGCCGTTAAGGCCTGGGAAAAGGCCATGCGACAACTATGAGGGATGCTCTTAACTGTTTTGATAGGAAGAGAGAAGACACGATCAAGCAGACCCACGTCCACCACCATACCTCCAAAAGAAACAAACTCCTTTCCAACATGTGGCATAGGAATCCCCACCATGAACTCCTCCGCATTTCCCGTAACCAACTTGAACCGTGCCACCCCATCTGCATGGTGGCACCCCCGACTGAGAGCATGTAAACACATACACTCCCCACATAACCTGTTGCCTGTTGTTTGATCTAGATTAACCTAGAAATTGACTTTAATTGAGACTGTTAATTGTTAAATCTAATGTGTTTCGAATGTGAAATTAATGTGGATTTTGGATTCTGTAGCATAGTTAAGAAGTGTGGAGTTATCATATGTATGCAAATTTTGGATTTATGAACTGTGTTGAACATGATTTGTGGCGAATTAGATTAGGTGAGCTAATATTATAAGGCTAGAGAAGATATTTGTGGTTTTATAGCTAACTCTTTTCAGTTGGTTTATATAAATCAATACTAAAATTTCAAATGATATTTGTCTCTAATATTTATTCATAACCGGTCATTGGTTTGGTATGACGGTCTTTTTTTCATTAAATTTCGGTCGGTCAATTTCAAAAAAATTAAACCGCATTGAACGGTTTGGTTTGCGGTTTATGCTGAAAACCGGTTGTCTAAAACCGGACCGAACCCTATGTTTATCATATATACATTTTTCAATTATTTCACATCATATACATTTAATTTAATTGTTTTTGTTTGATTTAGTTCAGCTGTTCAAATAAAGTTATGCAACTCTAATTTGATCTAAGCGACGAAGTAGCGCCTATTAATAACAATAGTAATTCTCAGTAAGTTTAAACCTAATATATCTTGAATCTGTAAGTAGTAATTCTCGGTAAGTTTAAACTTAGTATATCTTGAACCAGTAAAAACCATCTTGGCCCATTAGTAATGTAGAATCTCATCTTGTGTGAGCAATAAAAAAACATCGACAGCCCTTATATCAACATAATATAAGTGTATGGGTTTTTTTTTTCCTTTTTTTACATAATCATTTACATAACTAGATGGTTTTCAAATGTTATGTAAGGATACGATGGTGTGTTCAAAGTGTTTGAAATGGCAAACCCCTGTCGTTTTATAATCAAAAAGGAATTCAGATTAGGGCTGGTAATTTATACACGAACATGATAATACGACACGAACCTACACGAAGTTAACAGGTTTAGTGTTTAACCTTAACAGGTTTCGTGTCTGTAACAGGTCGATACGTTAAGACATGTTTAATTCCGTGTCTTAATAGGTTAAATACATGTTTAATTACATGTTTAGACCCGTTAATGACATATTTATAATTTTAAATACAAAAAAATATGTGGGGCTCCTAATTTTAAATAAAAAAACTACCTGGAAGTAAAGTTTATATATTTAGGAGTAAACTACCATTTTGGTCCCTAAGGTTTAGGCAGTTTTGCCACTTTAGTCCAAAACTCAAACATTTTGCATCTAGGTCACTGTGGTTTCAGTTTTGTTGCCATTTTGGTCCAAAAGTGAAATCAGCTCAAATTCATCAAATTAAATTCTAATGTTTTGTCCTTTTCTCAGGGGTAATTTGGTCATTACCATTATTATTTTAACAAATTAGTCACTGGGTGGCCCCCACCCCCATCCCAACCTCCTTCTTTTCCCCACTTTAAAAAATCCAGATCCATTGTTACTGATTGATATGAATCAATGATTGCATTCTCCACTTCAATGTGCAGAAGCAGAATCTACACACCAATCAAACTAACAACATACAGATCACAATAGAGTAATCACAACACTAGATCCAAATCCATTACATACATAACCAGCTCAACAACGACAGTTGAATAAACATAAACATCAAACGAATGAAGAACCATATAAATTCCGTAACAAAACAAATCTAATCAATCGTATAACCAAATTAGGGCACATTGAGATCGAGATACAAACCTCCGGAGTAGAATCCGTTGTGGAGACCTAGTAGAAAAGCAAGAGGAACGAGCATCGAGAGCAACACGAGACCTAATACGGCGATTACGAGCCAACTCCACCGTTTCTTCACCGGCATGGTGTGGTATGATGGCATCGCACCACCCTTCATCCCCTACCATTACCATCACATCTACTCTTCACTCTATTTATTGTAGTTGCAAGTGATGATAGTGTTGAAAATATGTTGCACCACCATTCATCCCCTACCATTACCGATCATCAACCTGCAACTTGTTCCTGGTCATCTTTATCACCACCGATCTTTATCCTCGGTCATCTTTATCACCTTCGTTCAACCTGCAACCATCTCGTTCATTGTCTTCAACAACAGAAATCACCATCATCGACATAATCATCATCGTCTTCAACAACAGAAATCACCATCATATTCAATCATCAAAAAAAATAAATGAAACAGGGGAAGAGATATGTGTGAGGAGGTGGGGGTTTACCGAAAAAGCTTGTCGGAAACATACCACCGCCGCCGTTACCGCACCCAACCAAACACCTCCACTGTTGGTTCCGTCATCGGTGCGGCGTTGCCGCTGAATTGCTGCCTTTAGCACCGCCATCATCTTCGCCAGCCGGGTGTGTGTATTTTAGAGAGGATGCAGTCGGGGTGTGTCACGGCCCCCGACCCGGTTTGACCCGTTTCAGGAGCCGCGGGACAGAAAATCCCGTGGTATTTGTTTAATTGAGTTAACAGCGGAAGATTTTAACAGGATCTTTTTAAAAGCTAAAATTTCCCGATTATTTCATTTCACAATTAGGGATAAACCCCGATAGTTTACAATCATATGATTTCACTGAGAAATCTTTATTTTACAAAACATGTTTCTTTATTTTATATTGAGCCACTTCCTTAAGCTTGTAGTGCTACGCGGCACTTTTCCTAGATCACAACAGATCACCTGAAACATGTTTGAAAAAGGTTTTGTCAGCGGGAAATACTGGTGAATCATTCTATTTATTAAAATGACACGTGTGTTATAATTTACAGTATTAAGAGCGATTACAATGTTTCCAGATATCAACCAACTACCCACGGTATTTGTCACTCGACTCGTTTCTGTGACTATGGTCATATCACCCATTGGCTACCCCTTGGTCCAATGGTGAAGATTATCAAGTAATGTATACAAAACCCCACATACCGGCTGTAATTTAGTGATTACAAAGACTTAATCTCTGTAATTATAACTTTGAAAATATTTAAGAATTTATAAAGCACTTTGATAAAAAGAGAATGACTCACATTGCAGATTTATGTGGACAGAGCTTAGCCTACTGATTTAGCCTTTTAACCTAAATTTAATAACAAGCACACGAACTCGGTTAGTAACTAATACAGCATTTACGATAACTCACGAGATTAAACCCTCACAACGAATGACAAAGTGCGATACTTATACATCCATCGAATTCACGACGAATGACAAAGCATAAACCCTAATGTGGGCAGCACTTAAACATCCATTGGATAGTTTTAATCCATAGGACATTAAATTGTAGCAGTGATCGAGTTAATACCCAGTATCGGAGCAGCGCCTCGCTAATATTGAAAGTAATTTCGACTTCAGAGTATTATAACTTCGTTTTTGAAAGTTTGTTTCGACACCATCAGACTGTGCATGCAACAAGCTATTTATAGCTGAAAAATAGGGTTCACGCGGCCCGCGTAAACCACCCCATATATCTTACGCGGCCCGCGTGGCCGCCTAGTCTACGAGTAGGGTTGATCGGTCATCAGTAGGTTAGCCAGGTGGTCAATACATGGATCCGGAACACTTATCCGGTCAAACAAGTCTTGACGCGGCCCGCGTAAGACCATACATGTCTTTTACGCGGCTCGCCTGGAACCCAGAATTTTGTTTTTCTTGATTTTAAATATGGTTTAGGGTTTCAGGGGTCCGGTTTTTTACTGATGGGTATTTTTAGGATAGTTTTTAGAGTCCTTACATTCTCCCCATCTTATTTAGAATCTCGTCCTCGAGATTCATTAGAATAAGTGAGGATACTTTCGCTTCATCTCTGATTCCAGCTCCCAAGTGTATTCGGGTCCTCTCTTCGAATCCCACTTGACTTTGACCAGTACTAACCGTTTGTGTTTGAGAAATTTCACCTTTCTGTCTTCTATCTGAAGAGGTTTCTCAACAAATTTTAACTTTTCGTTTACCTCTATATCTTGAAGAGGTACTACCAAAGATTCATCTGATAGGCATTTCTTGAGGTTGGATACATGAAATACGTCATGTACTCCAGCTAACTCTTCTGGTAGTTGTAAACGATAAGCAACTGGTCCTATACGTTGGATTACTGGAAATGGTCCTACGTATCGTGGACTTAGCTTTCCTTTCTTTCCAAACCGAACTACTCCTTTCCAAGGAGATACTTTTAATAGTACTTTATCTCCAATTTGGAATTCCAACGGCTTCCGTCTATTGTCTGCATAACTCTTCTGACGATCTCGAGCTGTCTTCAATCTTTCCTTGATTTGAGTGATCTTGTCTGTAGTGTCTTGTACTATCTTTGGCCCTGATAATTGACTTTCTCCTATTTCGGCCCAACATACTGGAGTTCTGCACTTACGTCCATATAGTGCTTCAAATGGGGCAGCTTCGATGCTTGAATGATAACTATTGTTATAGGAGAATTCAATTAAAGGTAAGTGGTCATCCCAGTTTCCACCAAAATCTATCACACATGCTCGGAGCATGTCTTCTAAGGTTTGTATCGTCCTTTCACTTTGCCCGTCTGTTTGTGGATGATATGCAGTGCTCAAGTTCAGTTTAGTTCCCATAGCATCTTGGAAACTTGTCCAGAAGTGAAACGACTATCCCTATCCGATATAATGGAGAGTGGAACTCCATGTAGGGATACGACTTCATCTATATACAACTTTGCCAACCTTTCCATGCTAAAGGTTTCTTTCATGGGTAGAAAATGAGCTGATTTGGTTAATCGATCCATAATTACCCAAATCGCATCATTACCTTTTCTGGTTTTGGGCAACTTAGTAACAAAATCCATTGTTATGAGTTCCCATTTCCATACTGGCATTTCTAATTGTTGTAGCAGACCTAAAGGTTTCTGGTGTTCTGCCTTAACTTGTGAACAAGTAAGACACTTAGAAACATATCTAGCTATATCCTTTTTCATGCCTATCCACCAGAAATTATTTCTTAAATCTTGGTACATCTTATTATTTCCAGGGTGCATGGTATACCTAGATTTATGGGCTTCTTCTAAAAATTTTATCTCTTAATTCTCCTAGCTTAGGTACCCAAATCCTTTTCTTATGGAATCTCCAAATTCCATCAGCTCCTTGTTCTAATTCTTTTATTCGTCCTTTCATTCCTTTAGCATTATCTTTGATTGATGTTTCTTGAAAATGCTTTAGTTGTTCCATTAAATCTAACTGTAGATTTAATCTAAGAGCACGAACCCGTCGTTGGTTCTCATGATACTTACGACTTAAGGCATCTGCAACTACATTGGCCTTTCCTTCGTGATACTGAATATCACAGTCGTAATCACTTAGGATTTCCATCCATCTCCTTTGTCTCATGTTCAACTCTTTTTGCCCAAATATGTAACTTAAACTTTTATGATCCGTATAGACAGTAAATTTACTTCCATACAGATAATGTCACTAAATTTTAAGGGCAAAAATTATGGCTCCTAATTCTAAATCATGAGTTGTATAATTTTCCTCATGCTTTTTCAATTGCCTTGAAGCATACGCAATTACCTTCTTGCGTTGCATTAACACACATCCTAATCCTAGTTTTGAAGCATCACAGTAAACTTCAAAATCTTCAGTCCCTTCTGGTAAAGCTAGGATTGGGGCATTGGTTAACTTTTTCTTTAAAATCCTAAAAGCTTCTTCTTGTTTAGGTCCCCATTCAAACTTAACTGCTTTACAGGTTAGCTTAGTTAATGGTACAGCTATCTTAGAAAAATCCTTAATAAACCGTCTATAGTATCCGGCTAAACCTATAAAACTTCTAATTTCCATTGCGGATTGCGGAACCTTCCATTTGGTAATTGCCTCTATTTTAGAGGGATCTACGTGAATACCTTCGTGATTCACCATGTGACCTAGGAATTGCACTTCCTTTAACCAAAATTCACATTTCGAGAATTTGGCATAAAGCTTTTCTTTTCTTAACAAAGTTAAGAGTGCATGCAAGTGCTTACAATGTTCGTCTTGACTTTTGGAATAAATAAGTATATCGTCTATGAAGACAATTACGAATTTATCCAAATACGGTTTACAGATCCTATTCATCATGTCCATGAATGCAGCAGGTGCATTTGTTAATCCGAAGGGCATGACTGTAAACTCGTAATGACCATACCTAGTTCTGAAAGCAGTTTTAGGTATGTCTTCTTCTTGTACCTTCAATTGATGATATCCGGAGCGTAAATCGATCTTAGAAAAGTATCTAGCTCCTTGAAGTTGATCGAAAAGATCATCAATTCTAGGTAATGGGTATCGATTTTTAATTGTAACTTTATTCAATTCTCTATAATCAATACACATTCTCATCGAACCGTCCTTTTTCTTTACAAACAATACTGGTGCTCCCCACGGGGATGAACTAGGTTGTATGAAACCTTTACTTAGTAATTCATCTAATTGCTTTTTCATTTCTAACATTTCTGTGGGTGCTAACCGATAAGGTGCCTTGGCTATCGGTGTAGTTCCAGGAATTAAATGGATTCTAAATTCTACTTCCCTATCTGGTGGTAATCCTAGTAACTCTTCTGGGAATACATTTGGGTATTCTGAGACTACAGGAATCTCCTTGAGTTCTTTATCCTTAGTACAAATGATTACTGAAATCATATATATTATTCCTTGCTTTCGTTCATAACTAGCAACTTTCATTACTGATATGAACTTCATGGGTTTACGTGGTTTATCTCCTGTAATCATGATTACTTCTCCTATGGGTGCCTGAATTTCTATACAGTTCTTTTCACAAAGGATTCGAGCATGGTTGGCTACTAACCAATCCATTCCTAATACAACATCGAATTCAGCTAATTTCATAGGTAATAGGTTTGCAGAGAATTTATGACTTGAAAGTTATATTTCTACATTTTGCAAAACCTTATCTATTTTAACTGAATTCCCATCTGCCGTTTCGACTGTAAAAATCTGCCTAAGGTTGGTTAAGGGTAAATTAAGAGCTTGGCAGAATAAAGTATTGATAAAACTTTGGTTTGCACCAGAGTCAAATAATACTTTTGCGTAAACGTTGTGAACTAAGAACGTACCAGCTATCACATCTGGAATGAGCTCTGCTTCTTGAGTGGTCAGTTGGAATGCTCTGGCATTCTTCTTAGTAACTCCGTTGGCCGTCTTGGTTTTCTTGTCTGCTGGTTTGGCCAATTTAGGACATTCTGTTTTAAAATGCCCCGCTTCTCCACAGTTAAAGCAGATTATGGTTTTCTTTTTGCAGTTTTCTTCACGATGTCCTACCGCTTTGCAAAAGTTGCAGGTTATATTGCATCTTCCATAATGTTTCTTTTTGCAATTCCTGCAGAACTGAGGAGTTGAGGATTGCCCTGTTCCTCTTTTCTTGAAGTTACTACTATTACCCATACGAAATCCTTGGGTAATTTTCTGGGCCAGTTCCTTCTTCCTGTTTTCATCTCTTGTGCGTACTAGTTCGTCAGTTAGGGTATTAGCTAATTCTACCGCATCGTCAATAGTGCGAGGTCTCGCAGCTTTAACAATAATACGGATTTCACTAATTAATCCCCAAATATAACGAGATATGAGTATCGGCTCTGGCGAAGCCAGTGTTGGTACCACTCTAGCATATTCGAAGAATGTCGAAGTATACCCTCGACAGTTTATACCCATTATCCGATGGTTCAGGAACTTATTTGCCATTTGATCTTTTTCATACTCGGGACAGAATTTTCTTTCCACAAGACTCTTGAATTCTTCCCAGTTCATGGCATAGGCCACATTTCTTCCTTTGGCTTGAAGTACTGTGTTCCACCATTCTAGTGCCCCTTCTTTAAACAAATGCGATGTATACATCACTTTGTCTTCCTCGGCACATTTACTTATTGCAATTATTGCCTCCGTTTTCTCTAACCAACGTAGTGCTGCAGTCGCCCCTTCATTACCTGCGAACTCAGTAGGTTTACAGGCAAGAAATTCTTTGTAAGTGCAACCAGGTGTTGCAGCTTTCATTTTCTTAGGGAGCGGAGCTTGCAGTTCATCATTGCTGTTATTAATATGGTTACCGCATCCGTTTATACTATTACTAAAATTGTCGCCTTGTGTACGTTTACTAGGAATGATTGATTGAGGTTCAATGGGTTTCTGGGCAGCAGCAATTATTGCTGGAATAGCATTGGCTATCCCTTGAGCAACGATATTTTCTATATCTTGCCTAGTCATAAAGTGATCCTCCTGATGTTGCTCAGATTGGTTTACCTCGTTAACTGGTTCATTATTAGCGTTTTCCATCTGATAATTAATATATATAATTTATTAGTATAGAATAAGAAACAACCAAATATAACAATTATTCTCACATAATCACATAAACAATTATATAACCAAAATTGTAAATTTCTAAATTTTCATTTGTTTATATACTAAAATATGCTTCCGTACACACTTTTATCTTACAACCGTTTTATTGTTTATTTTACACATACTGATTTTTATTACTATTATTATTATTATAGATTCACAGCTTACTTCTCCCTCGTCAACTTGCATTTTAAAAACGATGTTCCCTCTCATCATATTTCCATGAGATTTGTCCTCCTATCTCTCGGATCCTATTCCCAGCATCCATCAGCTCTTCGCCAAAATGGCGAAGTTCAGTCATATTCTCATTACTCATCGGTGGATTTGGTATAGGTTCTGGGTCAAACTGAGGGAAAAACGTATAAGGATTGTTGAGAAGGTTTTGGAACTGCCAATCATTAGTCCACCACTCGTCCATTCCTAGAGGTTGGGTGTGGATTATAGGTTCTGGGATTGCTGGTTCCAAGTTCATTGGAATTTGGGTTTCAATAGGATGAGTAAAAACATTTTCATTGACAGGCTTAATAGTATCACAGCTTGCCAATATAAAATCTAGCTCCTCCTGCAATGTCATTTCCTGGGTTTGCTTAGAGCTTTCTCCAATTTCCATCTTTATCTGCCTAGAATCTTCCTCAATCTCCAATTCCATCTGTCTAGAACTTTCCCCCATTTCAATTTCCTTTCCTTTCTCTAAGGGATTGTTTATTTTAGGAATCTTCCTAGTGGCGGGTTTCCTTCTACGCACACGCCTCCATCCTACCAATCTTCTCCTCTTCTTAGGCTTGGGTTTCTCCAGAGGTGGAGCGTCGAATTCTATAGGTTGTTCCACATCAGCAAACTAACCAATAAACTCTTTAGAAACTTCTATGTTTACAGGGTAGAGGTTGAGATTCTCTAGGGCTCCAGATAACTTATTCATGCTGTTTAGCATATATATGTAAAAATAATAAGTTAAAATTTTATAACAAATTTCACAGATAACCTTTAAATGTTATTGCATACCGTATGACTTTAATTTAATACAAAAGACAAATAAATTTAAACATACTAAGTTTTATTGTAACTTTATTTATTTACTGGGTAACGTTTCTGGCTTGTAAGTGACTGGGTCATGGTATTTTTAAAGATTTGCATTTATTGCTACAGTGGCTAGCATATAAAGATCCGCCCATTTTTCATCTAACTTGTCTTCCCATGGTGGGTTACTGTCTAGTTTCTGGATTTCCTGATTAACTCTTATTTCTTTTGATTGAGATTTCTTTATTTTCTCCTGACTTTTCTTAATAATCAGACTTCTTTTATTAGGAGAAAGTGGTTCTTCATAATGGGCTTTACGAACAAATATTCCCTCCTCAGTATCTACTAAGTATCTTGAGGATTGGGATGAACTTCCCTTCTCTTTTGGCAAACTATCTAATTTAAGATAGATGTTCGAAAGCTTTTGCTTACCCATACTGTAACTAACAAATAGTCAGTTAATAAAACACATAATCACATAATGGCAATCAGGAAAATTAAGTATTTCTAAATACTTAATTAGCTTAACTCAGTGGCTCTGATACCACCTTTTTCTGTCACGGCCCCCGACCCGGTTTGACCCGTTTCAGGAGCCGCGGGACAGAAAATCCCGTGGTATTTGTTTAATTGAGTTAACAACGGAAGATTTTAACAGGATCTTTTTAAAAGCTAAAATTTCCCGATTATTTCATTTCACAATTAGGGATATACCCCGATAGTTTACAATCATATGATTTCACTGAGAAATCTTTATTTTACAAAACATGTTTCTTTATTTTATATTGAGCCACTTCCTTAAGCTTGTAGTGCTTCGCGGCACTTTTCCTGGATCACAACAGATCACCTGAAACATGTTTGAAAAAGGTTTTGTCAGCGGGAAATACTGGTGAATCATTCTATTTATTAAAACGACACGTGTGTTATAATTTACAGTATTAAGAGCGATTACAATGTTTCCAGATATCAACCAACTACCCACGGTATTTGTCACTCGACTCGTTTCTGTGACTATGGTCATATCACCCATTGGCTACCCCTTGGTCCAATGGTGAAGATTATCAAGTATTGTATACAAAACCCCACATACCGGCTGTAATTTGGTGATTACAAAGACTTAATCCCTGTAATTATAACTTTGAAAATATTTAAGAATTTATAAAGCACTTTGATAAAAAGAGAATGACTCACATTGCAGATTTATGTGGACAGAGCTTAGCCTACTGATTTAGCCTTTTAACCTAAATTTAATAACATGCACACGAACTCGGTTAGTAACTAATACAGCATTTACGATAACTCACGAGATTAAACCCTCACAACGAATGACAAAGTGCGATACTTAAACATCCATCGAATTCACGACGAATGACAAAGCATAAACCCTAATGTGGGCAGCACTTAAACATCCATTGGATAGTTTTAATCGATCGGACATTAAATCGTAGCAGCGATCGAGTTAATACCCAGTATCAGAGCAGCGCCTCGCTAATATTGAAAGTAATTTCGACTTCAGAGTATTATAACTTCGTTTTTGAAAGTTTGTTTCGACACCATCAGACTGTGCATGCAACAAGCTATTTATAGCTGAAGAATAGGGTTCACGCGGCCCGCGTAAACCACCCCATATATCTTACGCGGCCCGCGTGGCCGCCTAGTCTACGAGTAGGGTTGATCGGTCATCAGTAGGTTAGCCAGCTGGTCTATACGTGGATCCGGAACACTTATCCGGTCAAACAAGTCTTGACGCGGCCCGCGTAAGACCATACATGTCTTTTACGCGGCCCGCCTGGAACCCAGATTTTTGTTTTTCTTGATTTTAAATATGGTTTAGGGTTTCAGGGGTCCGGGTTTTTACTTATGGGTATTTTTAGGATAGTTTTTAGAGTCCTTACAGGGTGGGGTGTGTGGGTGTATTGGCCGATGATCGGTGCCGATGAGCAGAGAGAGAGAGAAAAGGGAGTGAGGGTGTCGGCTGGGGTTTATTGCAAGAATGAGGGGAATAGTTCAGATGCAGAAGGGGGAAAGAAGAAAAGGGGTGGGTGGGGGTGGGTAGTTGGGCATGTGGGCAAAATTACCAAAATGCCCTTCAGAAAAGGACAAAAAATAAGGGTTTTTTTAGAAATTTGAGTTGATTTTATTTTTGGACCAAAATGGCACAAAACTGAAACCACAAGGACCAAAATGAAAGTTTTGGACTAAAGTGGCAAAACTGCCCAAACCTCAGGGATCAAAATGGCAGTTTACTCATATATTTAGTAACAGGTTGTGTCCGTGTTTTAACAAGTCGGATGATACGCTGCTAATTTTTCCGTGTAACATGTTTATTATCGCGTCCGTGTTCTTGTTTGGAAAATCTGACACGATAAGATTTCGTGTCGTGTCCGTGTTTACCTGTTTTGGATTTGTGTCTTATCGTTTTTGTGTCATAACAGGTTGGGTTAACACAATATATGACTTAGGTCAAAGAAAACTCAAATCCATTCTAGGACTTAGGTCTTGTTTGTTTACCACTGAATGGGAACCATTCAGAGGCACTGAATGGGAACCATTCAGAGGTCTACATCTGATTCGGTCAGATTCAGACTGTGTGGTTCCAAAAAGAATGATGTCTGAATGGGTGAAATGAGGTCTGAATCAGTCAGACTGTGAATGAAGCTGAATGGTTCAGACATAGATGTTTGATTCGGTCAAATCTTAACAATTCTGATATGAATAAACCAAACATGCCCTTAGCTATTAGATATTGGAATTAGCAAATGCAATATAGCCTGTTGAGATGTGATGGAAAAGTGTTTTATCCTAAGGTTAAGAGTTCGAGTTCCGTGGTGGAGAAATAGTTTAGATTTAGGAGTATAGTTAGTGAGTGCATTACTATGAGTTAGCCGTTCTATAAAAAACATATGAAGTTTGAGTATGGCGTATTTAAGCTTGCTATTTGTAAAAACCACACCTATTGTTCAGATTATTTTTATAACAACAAACTAATTTTATTCCATTATTTATTTATTGGGGACTCAAACCCTCCACCTGTTGAAAAGAAATAATTGTGTTTGTATTCTATTTTTAGTTTGTAGAACGGATAATAGGACATGACAACCTTTAAAAGACCATCTAATTGTACAAGTGGTTCTACATAACAACCTACTTCACATATACAAGAAACAGATCATGTAACAATCACAAAGTTAGTTAGAAACTAAATGAACCACTGTAAACCAAGCAAATTAAAAAACTAATATATGTAGCTCGTCAATTTACATATTATTTTAATTTCTTTTATTTTTTCCAATAGTAGCCGTTTAATAAAAAAAAAATTAAAAATGCTTGGTTGATATTAGTTCTCTACAAATTCTTAAGTAACTTGTTGGTTCTCTCATGATCCGCACTATATATATAATTACAATAATAAATATTATTTATGATTATATAAATATATATTTAACATGTAAGATAAAAATTATATAAATAATAGGTTCGTTTAGGCTCGCGGACCCACTCGAACTCGATAAGTGAAGCTCAGACTCAGAATCATTACACAGTGCCGGCTTAAGCATAAGCCAAGTAAAGCTAGGGCTTTAGGCCCCATAATTTTAATGGCCTCCAGTTTTACGCACCGACTATTATCTGTTTGTATAAGTAAATACATCTTCAATCAAATAATATATGTTTCTAGAAAGAATAGGGAAGAAAATTCTAAAACATGAGACGACACATGATAATTTTGTGAGTTCCTCTGTTTTTTTCGTCGACATAAATAACCAGAAAAAGAAATGCAAGAAGATTACTAGGGGAGAGAGATGAATACTATGAATTTACTTTCTTATCCCTAAACCTAAAAGTGATAATGTTGCACGTGGTCTACTACTAATGAAACTAGTAAAAGAATGAGTCAACTACTTTTTTTAACCAATTGGGTGGTAGTCCATTGACAAAGGCAAAGCTTTTAAACATCTTGTGAGGGGGAGGTCTTTGGTTCAAGTCCCACAACGACAGGAATAAAAAGAAATTTGCCGTTACAAAAAACTACTTTTGTCTTTTATATATACTAGGTTTGTTAACGGTCGCGCGTTGCGGCGAAACGGAACAAAAATGTTATTTATGAATAAAACATGTTGTTTAGAAAATCAAACCGTTAGAGTTAGTTTAGTTTATCATCGTACCGTTTTAAGATACCAAATAAAATACTCTATTTTTAATATAACTTTCTTTTTAACAAAACTAATACAGGATTGTCGAGAGAAAAAATAAGCAAAACTACGTACTTAAGTTTTTAGAAAAAAAGATTAACGAACATAAGTTACTAAAGAAATATCAAATTAGTTGATAAAGGAAATATGATTTAAAAAATGATTATTGAAAACAAAAATTAAATAATAAAAGAAATATGGTTTTACTAAAGGAAAAAACAGTAAAATATATCAAAACTTAAAAGTAAATATAATAATAAACTATTATAATATTAAAATAATAAAATATGAAAGAGCTATATATTATTATAAATTTAAAATCACTAGTCATCGCCCTTCGTAAACTATACATATACTAGATTTTTGACCCGTGCCGCGCGTTGCGGCGGCATCAACGTGTTTACAACTACGTTACACGCGTTACGATGATGACATTAATATTTGATGCCCGTGCTGACTTGTTACTCATTTTACATCCATGACGTTAATACAATAATTATTAAAAACTCTATTTTAGCGAATCTTATAAAATAAACTAAATCTTCCATTTCCAATAACTTATAAATTAGAAATATTGTATGTAATATGTACAAATATATTTTTTGTTGCACTTTATTTTTATCAAAAAGAAAACTACAAAGTGAAACTGACAATACATGCTTTTAAATAATCCTTTTTATTATTTTGAGAAAACTAATGAATTACGATTCTGAATTTTGAGAATTTCTATTTTTTATCAGGATTTTAGATAAATATTATTAGGTTAATATTTAATATAGCTGGATTTTTAAAACCATCAAACAAAGTTGCCACCATTCACTCTCTCCCTCAGCAATATCCAATAACAAAAAGATAAAAGTCAAACTACCTACCCTTTTAAGTCAACGAACCAAATCCAACTCCCAACACACCAAACACATTCATGCCTTTCAAATCCCTAATTACACACGCAACAACAGACACATGTTTACACACATATTCACATGTATGAATATACAAAATCAAATGCAACACCTACTTTGAAGCACCTCTACTATTTCCTTTCTCCCCACACTGCCGCCGTCAGAGCCGCACCACCACCACAATCGCTCACCAAGTTCAAATATTTTTTTCTCCGATTCTCTAGCTTCCATCTCTCTCTCTCTGAAAACCCTATTTTTCTCTCTAAAAAACCCAAACTTTTAGCACATCAACCCACTGAAAGAACAAATCTGAAAGAATGGAGAATGGAGGTGGTAGTGGTTGTAGTACCTGGCGACGGCGTGGTTGTGGTTGCGGTGGTGAAACCGCCTCTTAGCGGCGGTGGTGGCGGTAGAACCCATTGGGGGATGTTGTGGTGGGTGGAGAAAACGCCCTCAGAACAAACGTACCTTTAAGGGCCAGGTAAAATCATGCAGTGAAAGTAAAAAAAAACATGAAGCATTGTGTTATCTTTCCAACTTAATACGGAGCCGGAGGTCGACGGTGGTTCACCGCCAAGGCGGACAAGAGGCGGTCTTTGAAGACTGTTTGGGTGGACCTGGAAATTTGTACTGTGTTTGTCTGAATCTAGGCTGAAACGACCCTTTAAACAAAGGGTAAAGTTGTAATTTGTCAGTGCCACCGACCTTTTGTTTTGATATTATATATATATAATTCTATTGTTTCATATATTATAAACTTTAATACTTCGTTGTGGTTTATACTTTATAGTTATAGTTATTTTATATGTTAAAATAACTCAATTATATTTAAGTTATATTTGATGAAATATGTATTTTGGTGTTGAGATACATGCTTATTTCATTTATATTGTTTTACATATATTTTTATCCACGTATATAAATAAATTTAAATTTAAATGCTTATGGATAAAAAAAATATACGAAATAGCATATTTAATTTAAAGATCACTTGCATTATTTTTGAAATCTTAATAATGGGACAAGGAATATTAAGGATTGACATATTTTGTGTTGATATGTTATTTAAATAAGAGGATATGTTAAAAAATTACCCTCTAAAGTAACTTATATAAAGGCCTCAAATTTTTCATGATCGCTTTAGGCCTCAAGAAACATTGAGCCGGCCCTGTTACTACACATGTTAAAAAATTACTCTCTAAAGTAACTTATATAAAGGCCTCAAATTTTTCATGATCGCTTTAGGCCTCAAGAAACATTGAGCCGGCCCTGTTACTACACATTCTTATTTCTAGGCTCGCGCTCTGCCTTTAAGCTCTGCTAATTTCAAATAGCTTTTTTTAACGACAAATTTCATTAAACAAAGCAAACAACTTACAAGAGGCATTTAACCCAATCCGACCAACGTAAGCAGTGGCGGACTTATAGTGGTAATAGGAGTAGCACGGGCTACCCCTCAACCCCGTCTCCGTAGTGTAAAAATACCCCTTAACTCCATTTTCGTAGTGTAAAAATACCCGTCAACTCCGTTTCTGTTATATAAAGGATACCACTGATCCTAAAAAAAAATTAGGATACCCCTAAACTTTTTAGGCTAGTTCCGCCACTAAACGTAAGTCCATAGACTTCAATCTATTCTTAACTCCTTAAAAACTTTAGCAATACTCCTTTTCTTTGCCAAAAAAAAAAAAAAAAACCACATCGTTTACACTTATATTCACGAATCAAACCAATGTCTAATTCTACTGACCAAACAAATGATTTGTTATTAGGACTTTGTGACACAATGATATGGACATCAACCTAATGAGACTGGATCTCGTGACTCCAATCCAGAAGCATGACTGGCTTGACTCCTTCGATTAGTATTGAACAAGTAACATATAGTTTTTTTTTTTTTTTAATTGGAAAAGTTGATTGTTTTTAATTTTTTTAATTTCATTGGACGGCAAGGAAAAGAAGGTAACCTCCAATAAGCCTTCTTCTAATATATAAAATCAGGGGCGGACCTACCTTGACAGGTGGGTGGGTAGACGGGCTCATCCTTTGTAAAAATATTTTTAGATAAAAACTTTATCGCACCCTTTAAAAATATGATTGAACCCTTCGTGTGCATCCCAGAAAAAATTCCTAGGTCTGTCACTTAATAAAATGCATATTGATCTCTACAAAAATATCTTGCAACAATACATATTAATAAAATGCATATTGATCTCTACAAAAATATCTTATAACAATACATAAATATAAAGTTTATAATATGTAAAGATTTGAACACCAAATCATTTGATAACCATTATTAAGAGCGTATACTATTAGGCTATGGGGTGTGGGATAAAGCCCCTAGGGGCTTTATCAGGACACATCAGCGCCACCTAGGATTCTCATCAGCCAAGGGGCTTTATCACGCATTCTCTTAACTTGCAGGGTGTGGGATAACGCCCCTTATTAAACAAAATTAAAAAAAAAATTATTGGCTGCAAAGATGTGGGCCCCACCTGATAAAGCTCTTCTTCCTCGTTACCATGATAAAGCCCCATAAATGGCGCCCCGGTTTAACTTGCTTGGTGTGGATGGTGGCACCAAGGGGGGCGCTATAGACGGTGATGTGACACGATGGAGTCCTCCATACCCTCCGGCCTTAATTTGAAAATATTATTTATACGGCTAACAAGAATGTGATCTGAGGGTTAAGTACATATTATTTGTTTTCTAAATTCATCCTTCTGGTATATTTCTTACATGATTCTCTATTTTATTATTGTTATAACATTTACTCGATCTAGATAACCTCATAAACTTTCATCAATTGACCGACAATACTACTAACTTTCAATTTGTACCATGTCACTCCCAACTTTTAATTTGTACTATGTCACTCTCAACCTTTAATTTGTACTATGTCACTCCCAAACTTTAAACTTAGAGTAAAGTACAATTTTAGTCTCTGGAGTTTACATTCAATCACACTTTCAGCATTCATTTGAAATTTTTCGACAGTCCGGTCCATGTTGTTGTCTATTGCTAGCAATCTATGTCACTCCCAACTTTAAACTTAGAGTAAAGTACAATTTTAGTCTCCGGGGTTTACATCCAATCACACTTTCAGCCTTCATTTGAAAAAATTCAACAGTCTGCTCCCTATTGTTGTCGATTGCTAGTAATCAAGTCCCTCCCACTAACTAAACATTTGTAATTCAGTGAAAAGACTAAAATACCATCATAACTTTACTTACAATTTCAGTCCTTGAACGTATAAATCACATATTCCCTCCATATTCAAACCAATTCCTAATCTTGCAGCTAAGCATCGATTAACCTGGATTAATCTGCAACATGAAGTTACTAGCGACAACTACAAAACCCCGTAACAACACATGTAACCAGATTTGAACTTCAAATGGGTTTGACTTTTCGAAAATCAAATGGGTTTCACTTCTAGAACTAGAATGTTGTTTTGACCTTTGTAACATCTGTTTGCTCAATTTCCAAATAACTTACTTCTGTTTTGACATGTTCATCCAAAAAAAAACAGGTTATCTAAAACTAAACAAACAAGTTTTCAAACCAAAACATACAATTACCATTCAATGGCTTACCCCTGGTCAAAACTAGTATACAACCCTTAGTGTCAATTGGGTCATGTTGTATAAATCCTAAATATCTTATTGTCCTGTTGTAACATAAATCTCCTAAATCCTACAAATTCTTAATCAAGTTAAGGCCTTGATTATAACAACCCTTAGTATAAGTCATGTTGTGCAAACCAAATACATTTGCATCCCGGTTTTATTTATAACTAAGTCACAATATGCATAACTCTCCTAAATCTTATAAATCCTTGGTCAATTTAAGGCCTAGATTATCACAAACATGTGCATACCAAAGTATAAGTCCTGTTGTGCAAACCAAATACATGTTCATCCCTGTTTATTTATAGGTAAGTTTGAATATGCATAACTCTTCTAAATCTTACAAATCCCTGATCAAGTTAAGGCCTTGATTATCACAAACATGGCTCAATATGCATGTTGTCATGTACCATTAAAACCTACAACACCTACATTACAACAATATCCCTATTGTGCATAACTACAATATCAATCAAGAATCACTAACAGAACATGCATTCACTTATTGGTTTAAATGCAGTCAAAAGCTAAATATTAAAACTGCAGTTACTAGTTTCAAATCATTCAAAATTTACATATTAATCACATGATTTCATAATGGGTTGAGCATGATCATTAACAACTAAACCCAAAAAACGGTCAAACTAAAAAACCCATTATCACAGTTAAGCGTAGTTTATAAGTATGCATCATAAATAAGGGGTTTTGGTCTCCCTAAAGAACACCAACACTTCAATACCGCAAAACCTTGATCCTGAGTCTGACACGGCCCCTGTTCACCACCACTTCAATACGAGCACTCCCCGAACAACCACTTGGACTTGGATCCTTACTAGACAGTTCCAACATTGGACCCTTAAACCAACTGCAAGTTCAAAGATTAACATCTTCATTGAATTGTGTCAACTTGATACTTGATTGTTAAGTGAAATTCAGGAAATGTCGTACCTGTTACTTCCTCTGATCGCATAATCACGGCGTACGAAAACATGCTGTGCTTGATCGGACTTGAAATCATGTATCTTATGGGTGATCGGATGATGTAATTGGGAGCCGGAGGTATTTTGGGGAAGGAGAGATTGAAGTGTAGCTTATAAGGGAAGATAAGGGAGTGATATGGTTCACATTGGGATTAATTTATGGGAATTTACCGCTTTACCCTTGTCAACGTTTAAGTATTTAACAGTCAACTAACGATGACTTCCAATAAGGACTTGATTGCTAGCAATCGACAACTACAGGGACTGAACTGTTGATTTTTTTTCAAATGAGGGTTGAAAGTGTGATTGGGTGTAAACCCCAGGGACTGAAACTGTACTTTACTCTTAAATTTGGGTGTGGGAGGAAACCAAAGTCAGGTTGAGAGAGATTGAAGAATTTAAATATAAGGATTTAAAACAAAAGGCGAGATGTAGTTGGGCGATGTACGGGGATGATAATACTAGATTCTTTCACGGGCTTATAAATAAGAGAAAGGCGAGTAATAGCATTACGGGTTTAAATATTAATGGAACTTAGGAAACCAAACCTCTGAAAGTCAAGAAAGAAGTATTTCAGTTCTTTAGAAGTAAATTTGTATAGGATATGAGAAGAAGACTGGAGCTCAATTGTCATGCTTTAAAATCATTGTCTGAAGATGAGGTGAGGATGCTTGTTATGCCTTTTTCAGAATCTAAAGTCAAGGATGCGGTGTTCGGGTGTGGAGACGATAAAGCTTCAGGCCCAGATGGTTTTAATTTTAAATTTATTAAACGTTTTTGGAGTTTTTTTTTTTTTTTTTTTTTGCAGGGGACTTTATAGATATTGTGCATAATTTCTATGAGAATAGGGAGATTAGTCCAGGAGTGGCGTCATCATTTATCACTCTTGTCCCAAAGAATAAAGCTTTTGCGGGTTTAGCCGAGTAAAGACCCAATAATTTGATTGGGGTCATAAGCAAAGTTATTTCTAAGACGCTTGCTAACCGGTTGAGGATGGTTATGGGAGGGATCACGGCCGAGACTCAGTCTGCTTTTTTATCAGGTAGGTATATTCTTGATGGTCCTTTGGTTCTTAATGAGGTCACGGCATGGGCAAGGCGTTCAGGAAAGCAGATGTTTATGTTTCAGAGAGATTTTGAGAAAGCGTATGATATTGTACATTGGGAATTTCTATTAGATATATTATAACAGATGGGGTTTCCAAAGGTTTTGTGCAAATGGATTAGGGGTATTCTAGTGTCGGCATGGTCCTCAGTTTTGGTGAACGGATCTCCGACTTTTGAATTTAATAGTGAGAATGGGATACGACAAGGTGAACCAATATCATCGTTCTTATTTTTGTTTGTCATGGAAGCATTTACGGGTTAGTTCAAAAAAGCTAGTGAGCTTGGGGCGTTTAATGGGATTCAACTTCCGAATAATGGGCCGAAAATAAATCACTTGTTGTAAGCAAAATAATGCCATGATTTTAGGAGAGTGGTCCATGTTTAACTTCATTAATGTTAAACTCATATTAAGAATCTTTCATTTATGCTCAGGGTTGAAAATTAATATAAATAAATCTACTCTGTATGGTATTGGAGTAAGTGAAGATGAAACTGTTAGGATGGCTTCGGTGTTAGGATGTAGGTCGGGGAAGATGCCATTTGTTTATTTAGGAATCAAAGTGGGAGCAAATATGTATCGCATAGTGAACTGGGATCCGGTTTTAGATGTGTTTTGGGCTCGTTTATCGAAATGGAAGGCCCAAGTGTTGTCTATTGGTGGAAGAGTTACTCTCATAAAATCAGTACTTCAAAGCCTACCAAACTATTATTTTTCCCTCTATAAAGCGCCAAAGAAAATTATTTTGTTATTGGAAGGATTGTTGAAGAAGTTTATATAGGGAGGCTCTAATGATGTGAAAAAAATGCATTGGATTGCTTGGGATAAGGTGGCGACTCCGAAAGATAAAGGTGGATTGGGGTTGAATAAACTTGAATATTGTAACAATGCGCTTATTCTTAAGTGGCTTTGGAGATATAGATCGGATCGAGATATGCTGTGGAAGAAAGTGAAAGATTCTATTCATTCGAGTGCTAGAAAGTGGGAGGTGTATCCGGTGATTGGTAATGGTGGTGGGGTTTGGTCGAGCATTGTCAAACTTGGAACTAAAGTGAAAGTGGACGGGGCAAGTTTTAATTCGCAGATTCGAAGTAAAGTTGGCAATGGTAAATCGACACGTTTTTGGATGGAACCGTGGTTATGTGATGTTTCGCTTAAGGTGAAATATCCTAATCTTTTTCGCTTAGAAGGTGAGAAGTTTTGCAATGTGGAGGATCGAATTCTTAAACCTGGTGGAGCTAGTATGTTTGCGTGGAGATGGAAGAAGGTATCTTCTTCAGTTCTGGAACTAAATGAATTGACGGAATTATTTGTACAACTTTCGGATATCTCTTTGTCAGATAGTACGGATACATGGCAATGGCAAGGGACGCAAGATGGATTTTCGGTGGCAGCTATAAAAGCGTGGATGTGCAGCAGTCTTACATACAATTTTGATTATATTTTAAAATGGTGCAGGTGGATTCCGCTAAAGTGTAATATATTTATATGGAGGGCGATTAACGAAAGACTTCCAACGAAGGTTGCTTTGTGTAGAAGGAATGTTCGTATTGACAACACAATGTGCAATTTTTGTAATGAAGGTGATGAATTCGCAAACCACTTATTCACAGGATGTGGTTTGTCGAGTATTGTTTGGCAGGCGATTGCAAGGTGGTGCAGAATTCCGAATATCTTTGCTTTTGATACAAAAGATTTTCTCGAGATCTCCAACAATTGTGGTCGGGCACTAGTATACAGAGAAGCGTTCAAGGGCGTTGTCATCATTACATGTTGGAGAATTTGGAAGGCTCGGAATGATTTGGTTTTTAGAGGCAACGAAGCAAAAGTGATGGAGATTATATCGGATGTAAAATCGTATGGCTTCTTATGGTATAAACATAAGAATAAGAATAGTTATTGTGATTAGGAGTCTTGGTGTACTTTCAACTTGATGTAATGTTTGTTTTGGGGCTGCTCATTCTCCTCCTTGAAGACGAGTAAGACCGTTTTTTAATGAAGTTAATCTTTCACAAAAAAAAGGAGTTAATATTCATACACCCTTCTCCTCTATCTCTCTCTATACATACATAGATATATAGAGAGAGATAGAGTGAAAACGGATGTGTGAATAAGATTTAGGGATGTAGGAATAGTGTGAGCCACCAATGGGGTGGTGGTCCATTGGCAAAAGCAAAGCCTTTAAACACTTTGGGAGAGAGAAATTTTTGGTTCAAGTCTCACAAACGACAGGAGTAAAAAAATTTACCTTTAAAAAAAAGAATAGTGTGAGCCAAAAAAATATGTTCTTTTATTTTTATATACTAGTAGGGTGCCCGCGCGATGCGGCGGGGGTGTCACTTTGCATTTCGACACTCATTTCCATTTGTGTATCAATCACCTCGGATGTATATATGAAAATGGATTGAACTGGCCGGAAGTCTATTTCTAATTAGGGGTATTCACGATTCCATTTAGAACGTGAAACCGCCCAAACCGATCATCATTTTGGTTTAACGATCGTTTTTTAGCTTTCGATCGGTCGGTTTCAGAAAACTTCAAACCATAGAGAACAGATTGGTTTACAAGTTGTACCAAAAACAAATTGTAAAAAACAAAACCAGACCATAACATTTGAATAAATCCCTATCTCACATGTCACATTTTCAAATCTTATTAGGTTCTTCACACTTTATTTTTTTTGAACGGTTCTTGACTGTTTTGTGTTCTAAATACTAGTAGGGTGCCCGCGCGATGCGGCGGGGGTGTCACTTTGCATTTCGACACTCATTTCCATTTGTGTATCAATCACCTCGGATGTATATATGAAAATGGATTGAACTGGCCGGAAGTCTATTTCTAATTAGGGGTATTCACGGTTCCATTTAGAACGTGAAACCGCCCAAACCGATCATCATTTTGGTTTAACGATCGTTTTTTAGCTTTCGATCGGTCGGTTTCAGAAAACTTCAAACCATAGAGAACAGATTGGTTTACAATTTGTACCAAAAACAAATTGTAAAAAACAAAACCAGACCATAACATTTGAATAAATCCCTATCTCACATGTCACATTTTCAAATCTTATTAGGTTCTTCACACTTTATTTTTTTGAACGGTTCTTGACTGTTTTGTGTTCTAAATACTAGTAGGGTGCCCGCGCGATGCGGCGGGGGTGTCACTTTGCATTTCGACACTCATTTCCATTTGTGTATCAATCACCTCGGATGTGTATATGAAAATGGATTGAACTGGCCGGAAGTCTATTTCTAATTAGGGGTATTCACGGTTCCATTTAGAACGTGAAACCACCCAAACCGATCATCATTTTGGTTTAACGATCGTTTTTTAGCTTTCGATCGGTCGGTTTCAAAAAACTTCAAACCATAGAGAACAGATTGGTTTACAAGTTGTACCAAAAACAAATTGTAAAAAACAAAACCAGACCATAACATTTGAATAAATCCCTATCTCACATGTCACATTTTCAAATCTTATTAGGTTCTTCACACTTTATTTTTTTTGAACGGTTCTTGACTGTTTTGTGTTCTAAATATTACAATCCTAAAGAAACTTAATTAGACATAAAAAAATCATTATTTTGTACCGTCAATGTATCATATTTTATAATGTAAACAACCTTTTTTATTAAAATTCGGACGACTTGTATAGTTTGTATTGCTTGTTTCTAGACAACTTATGTTAAATAATTCTGCAAAATCTTGTTAGCTTTACGTGTACTTGTCATACTTTATTTTGGACATATAGTATAAATCCCTAAATCTCGATGAGTCCAAACCGTTGGTTTTTTAGAGTTTTACGGTTTGGTTTTGGTTTACAAAAAAAAAACCGTTACCACGAATTGGTTCACGTTTTGACCTAAAAACACCTTTAATTCTAATGTAATAAACATCGTAAATCAACTTATTCATGTTAGATTATTGAAATAATGTAATTCTTATAATCACAAAAAGTTATATTTCTTTTGGACATCATGTGTTTGGATCAACTCGAACATTACCTTTCAAAAAGCCACCTGTGTGACCATTACACTCACATTTTTCCCTTGCAACAATTCACATCCATGTTATGTTTCTTGTCCCAAAGAACCTCTTCAAGCCACAATCCTACCTGTACACGATTTATTATAATGTATTATTGGAAAAGGAAACGGGTCACACGATTTATTATAATGTATTATTGGAAAAGGAAATGGGTCAAAAGGGTTAAGCAAAATACCTTATCAAGATTAATCTTGTGTGAATCAGAAAGGAGAAATCCATAAATGAAGCCGATTATTTTGCAGAAGCAAATACAAATAATATAACAGTAGAATCATGAACAAGGAAGTGTGTTGCAACAGTGGTGAATTGATAATATTAGAGTGGACCACCATACCACTTGTATCCAATATTCTTAGAACCACCATAATTAGCTTCATGAATGAAACGGATGGTGGTTTTTAGTAGACTAACGTCCATACCTCATAGGGCGATATATAAGGGAAGATTGTTGAAGAAACATACCCATAACCCATCTTCCCAAAATCAAGGCATTACATGATGAAGTAAGATTCTATTTTGCAGGGATGATATGCAAGGGATGAAAAGATTCTATTTTGCAGGCATGATACGCAAGGGATGATCAAAAAATAGGAGTAGGATAACCCAACAATGTCATATGAATCCTTCTTTATGCTTTGAGTATTGTACCTAGGGGTAGCAAAGTGGGTGGGTTGGGCAGGTTTGGGTGATGTGTTAGGATAGGTATGGGTTAGGATGGGTTTGGGTTAGGATATTCAGAAATAAGTTAGGATGGGTTTAGGTCAAGATGAGTTTTTGTCAAGATGGATTTGGGCATGATAGGCTAAAAATATAAATAAATCAAAAAAAAATTTAAAAAATAAAAAAAATAAAAAAAATATAAAAAAATAAAAAATAATTCATAAAACTTTAAAAAAATAAAATAAATAAATAAATAAAGTAAAAAAAATAAAAATAAATAAAAAAATATCAAAAAAAAGTAAAAAATATAAAAAAAAATTTTTGACACCAACCAAGGCTTTTATAATTTCATTTTTTATATCATAATTACTAAAAAGAATTTGGTTCTTTTTACAAACTTGATGTCGATAAATTCGCGAGTTTAGAAATTCATTTCAGACAATTGAACTTTCTCGAACTGTTTCTTTTTAAGAACCAAAAATATTTGTGCCAAAATAACAGCTGCGAAGAAGAACAAAAGGCCTTGTACACGTAATGGATCTTGAAGTACTATTTCTGCATCTCCCTGACCAAATCCGCCTACATTAGGATTACTTGTCAACGGTTGATCCAATTTGATAGATTCGCCTTCTGAAACAAGAAGTTCTGGCCCCGGAGGGATAATATCAACCACTTGACGTCCATCCGACGCATCCGCTATGGTTATTTCGTATCCCCCCTTTTCTTTTCGTAGGATTTTGCTTACTATACCTGATGCTGTAGCATTATAAACTGTATTGTTACTTTTGCTCCCGTCAGGATAAATCTGGCCCCTTCCCCTGTTTCCACCTACGTATATAGGATATTTTAAGAAGTGAATGTCTTTCTTAGTAGCGGGGTCCGGGGAAAGAATAGGAAAGGTGATTTCATTATATTTCTGACCAGGAACAGGGCCTATGACAAGAATATTTTTTTTATTGGGGCGATAGCTCTGAAAAGACAAATTACCCATCTTTTCTTTTATCTCGGGGGAAATACGATCGGGAGGGGCTAATTCAAAACCCTCTGGTAAAATAAGAACAGCCCCCACATTCAAACCTCCCTTTTTACCATTAGCAAGAACTTGTTTCAGTTGCGTATCATAAGGAATTCGAACAACTGCTTCAAATACAGTATCGGGAAGTACCGCTTGCGGAACCTCAATATCCACTGGTTTATTAGCTAAATGGCAATTGGCGCATACAATACGCCCAGTCGCTTCTCGTGGATTTTCATAACCCTGCTGTGCAAAAATGGGATATGCATTTGAAATGGATGTACGAGTTATTATATATATCATGAGCGATGCGGAAATAGATCGAGTAATCTGTTCCTTTATCCAAGAAAAAGTATTTCTAGTTTGCATGGTCCAATCATTGATCCCGAAAATTTCTACAATAAATTGGGGTAGGTCACTAATGGAGTTTCCTATCCACGATTCTGTTATTTACTGGATCCACGATTCTGTTATTTACTGGAATAATTTGACTCGATTAATCTATAGGAATATAGGATGAATCTCCGGGATGGGTAGAAATAGAAAGGGATTTTCAATGGTACAACTGCAAAGTAAGAAACATTATAATTGGATTAGGTAGATCATTTTTCAGTCATTCATTGAATGATAAATCACTACAAGTGACGGAGATACACGATTTAAATAACGGAAAATCCAATATTTTAAAATTGTATCTAGAATGACTGGAAAAGTGGAAACAAGGTCAGATATAATTTGATCATTATGAACAAATCCAAAATCCTTGTAGACAAAGCCAATCATCAATTCCCAACCATGGGGCGAATGAAATCCGATACATAAATCAGTTAATAAAAGAAGAGAAAAAGCTTTTATTGTGTCACTTAAGTTATATAGGAATTCCTGGGCCCAAGAGTTAAGAATAACAAGTTCTTTATTACCCAAAATAGAATAACCACTTAGAATAATGAAACAGATTATATTTGTCGAGAAGTGCAAAATCGTATGAATACGACCCTCGTTTTGTATCTTGATTAATTGGATTGTTTCTTTGTGAATTCCTATACGAAGGTTTTGTAGATGTGTCTCCGAGTATTCCTTGATCATTTCCTCTAAGAAGAGGAGTTCCTCTAATTCTATGAATTTTTCTAGAATACTCTTTTTTTCAATATCATTCAAAAAAGTTTCGGATTGCCTAGTATTCCACCAATTAGTAACCCACGATCCCAGACTTTTTTGAAATAAGAGAGAAATCCACCAGGCAAAAATACGATAGATACAAGATATAAAAGAGGAGTGAATGCTTTCTTTTTTGCCATTTTTTCATCGCTCTAAAAGCTTCTTGTGTGATTCAACATACTTTTGAAGAATCCCCTTTATCCTACACTCAATTGCTTACAACAGTAAATGATTAAATATATAAAAAAAATCACAGCCATTTTGACCAATTCTCTTACATAAACATAATAATTTGACCAAAATAAAATTAATTATACAATATACCCACCAATCGTAGTACCACTTGTATGATTACACGTGACAGGACAGATGCAGACGTGCAAAGAAATGGTGTGGCCGCACACTATGTTTTAGTGAAACAACTCTGGTTACCTCTACAGCAACAACTCCAGAAAGTTGAACAGAATCTTAATGAAAATATGAGCATGAAAAGTGTCTGCATATCTGAGGCAACAAAATGTAAATATGAGCATCAAAAGCATAAGAACGCATAAACTCAAATCAGTAATAGCTAAAATCAATGCCAAATTTCCAGTTAAATTAACCAAGCCATATTAACTTTGCAAGGGCACTCAAAAAGTTGCTAGAGAAAATTTTAGTAAACGGTTGTACATCCTACAATCCTATTTTCTATGCATAATATTTCAATCAGATTTGCTTTGATGAAAATGATTAAATTATAGCTAAGTCTTTCAGGTCTTGTAGTTTGATGTACAAAGTGAATACTATTATATGCAAAAACATATATAATCAATAATTTATCATCCATTCAGAGATGAAGCTATAAAAGAGTAAACTAATTTCGACAATTTCAAATAACAGGTCAAGAAAAGCTTAAATGTAAACGGGTCAGACATTACCTGCAACATTTAATGTGAGATGATGTTACCAACTTCTGCTTCATTCCAATCAACAACAGAAGCCGACAGTTCCTGCAACATTTAACCAGTAATTTAGTCAAACGATAATTTGAAGATAAACGATATCCCCACGATTACAAAATTCAATCATTGGAACCATAATTACAAGCAACTTATCAGTATAAACAATTTAAAATGAAAAAAATGAACACTAAAGAAACAAATTAGGTCTAATTTCTCAAAATTGAGGGAGAAACCATATGAAGTGAAATCAACACATCTAAAAGAGCAAACTCACACACAATTTACAATTGTAGAAATTCAATCATCAAAACCCTAACTACAAGCAACTTGTATGTATAAATGATTCAAAACTGAGAAGGGTCACCAAACCAGTAAATTTGAACTTGTTTATCCCCATAGATAAACCGGCTGTGATGTGTATGATTCTTGAAGGGTGTGCTGTGGGAGAAGCAACGATGAGTGCTGGGGTTTTTAGGAGAGAGGAATGGGAATTCAAATATTAGAAAACTATCCGCATTCTGTTGCAAGGCGCATGAATTTAGCAACTAACTATTTTGGATATAATTTTGTTAAAACTAACAATATTATCGATATAATTTTGTTAAAATTGAAGGATTAAAGTGTAATAAGTTTAGAGGCTAAAAAATAGATAGCGTCTAAAAGACTAAATTACCCTTGTTTTAGGGGTCTATCTATAAATAAAAGGGGTGAAAAGTTCTTATTTTTTTGGGTATATTAAGATACCCTTTACTCATGCATTATAATATAGTATAGATACTAGCTTACAACCCCGTGTATTACACGGGTTGTATGGCGAAAAATGTAAATTATAAACTTGTATATAATCCTTATTAAAGAAATGACTTATTTAAATAAATTAGTAAAACAAAAGAACAGTTATATTTTCGTTACTTGTACATGTGATTTGATACTTTATTAAAGAAATGACTTATTTAAATAAATTAGTAAAACAAAAGAACAATTATATTTTCGTTACTTATACATGTGATTTGATACTTTATTAGTAACTATTGTTTATATTCAAATAATATATTTTATCTTAACAAATATATATGGTTAGGGTAAAATTCTGTGAGAACTTAGAGAACTCAACCTTACAAAAGGTTTTTTGAATTTTTTACAGAGGGTGTGAATGAGCGGTTAGAGACTAAAGGTGTTAAACTTTTTGATTTTGGATTCAAGTGGTTAAAACCACTAAAACATAGGGACTTAAAAAGTAATTTACTATTAATTAAATTTGAAATTATACATTTGATCTCTAACTATATTAAATAATATTATACTTATTATATTATTTGATACATTTATATTTGTTATAGATAATTATTAATTAAATTTGAATTTAGACGTTTATCTCTAACTATATTAATTAATATTATATTATATTTTGTGTATAAAATTAATATGTAATACTATTATTAAAAGGGAGGAGGCACTAGAGAGTGACACGTGTACAAAAAGATTTTCATTTATTAGTATATAAGAAGATTTTATGTTACCAAAATCTTGCCACTAAATCAGCAAAATCTCTGACGACCACCGTCATCAATTCAACCTCAGACCACACATGAGCTGTTTACCCTTCTTCTTGAAAATCTCCCCTTTCTCTCTCTCCAACAAAACACACACACTAATGGTGATAAATGCAGGCTGCCGGTTGGTCCATCATCCTGACCCCACCACTCCACCTTCTCAGATCACCACACGTGTCCCTCATCCAACTTCTGTTTTCCTCAAAATCCCATTTTTATTATTTTATATTTTTATCTCACCAAAAACAGAAAAATTATTTGAAAATCTTGACACTCGCATGTGCAAGTTTAATAATTGTATCAGATCTTTTGATTCCATAACAACCCATATAAAAAGTTTCAATCTTTATGCAAAATTGTAGAAAATCTTGATACCCAGTGAAGCATTCTTGAATGGGTTCATCTGTTTGTACTCTGTTTCTTTTGTGCATTGTGTGGTTGTACACTTTGTTATTTGCAGAAGCAGCTAACAATGTGACTTATGATAGTAACTCACTCATCATTGATGGTCAAAGAAAGCTTCTTATTTCAGCTGCTATTCACTACCCTAGAAGTGTTCCTGCTGTAAGATTGCTCATTATTTAAAAAGTTTATATTTTTAACCTGATTTTGATTAAAGATTATGTATTTTGATGATATGTGATTTGGATTGCTTTAAATAGTATTATCTTGAAGTTGCTATATTGGTGTGTTTGTTGTTGAATTAAATCATGAAGGAATCTTGACTAGTTTTAATTATGTGGGTTAGGGTTTTTATTGTTTTTTTAGCAATTTAACAATGTGAGCAAAATGGGAAGTGATGTATAATTGGTTGATATGTTTAGTTATATGAAAGTGAAACATTTGACCCTAGTTATTAGCTAAAGTCTTTGCATTGATTGATTTTATTAAAATTTTAGGGGTTTTATGGATAATTTTTTATTCCTTTTTTTTGTGGAGAATGAGAGAAGTTTTTATTTGTTTGATTGAGTTGGAGGCATAGTTGTCAATAGCGACAAGCTACCTATATGGTACGTAGCGATAACAACGAAATAGCGCCTGCTATTTCATGTTATCAAGCAGTGGAGATGAGGAAAAAACAGAAAAAAATGTTATTTATCGCTATATACTATATAGCGACATATGACCTATACGCTATGTAGCGCACTATAGCGAGCCCTATAGCTTGACAACTGTGGTTGGAGAAACTTAAATTTGAGGGAAGCTGATAAGATTAGTCTATTTTACACTCCCACAAACTAGAATGGCGCACTTATGCTTAGTTATCGTTATATCTCGTTGATTTTAATGTACAAGATTCTTAGAATATGTTGATTCTAATGTACAAGATTCTTAGAATGTATTGATTTTAATCTACAAAGGATTCTTGTGGTTTCATAGTTATTGTCGAACATTTATGCCTTTCAACTAATATTAGCTAAGCTAAATGTTTAATGTTGTGCATTATATTGATTTTCTATATTTTATCATAAGGAAAGTTAGCATCTTTACTAGAAAGCTTTCTTGTTTCTTCAATTTCATGTGCTTCTTGAATCAGATTTACAAAAAGATCAAGTTTTTTTTTTTTTTTTTTTTTTATGGTTCTTCATTTCGATCTGCTAATATGAATCGGATTCCTTTAACAAGATTTAAGTTTTCCTTGAAAATGCGAAGCTTTACATGATTCCATAAGATATTTACATAACTATACAACTTTCTGTTGTTAATAGATGTGGCCTGGATTGGTAAAAACTGCAAAAGAAGGAGGCGTAGACGTGATTGAAACATACGTATTTTGGAATGGACATGAACCATCACCAGGCAATGTGAGTGGCATTTCAGGCTTTCTTCAACTTTGTCAAAAAGTCAAAATTGCTAGTTTCAACTGTCTTCATGTTGACTGATTAATCTTTTTTTGTGCGTTTTCTTGATGTTGTTTTATTAGTACTACTTTGGTGGAAGGTACGATCTACCCAAATTTGTGAAGATAGTTCAGGATGCCGGTATGCTTTTGATTCTTCGGATCGGCCCATTCGTTGCTGCAGAATGGAACTTTGGGTATGCCCATGAGTATTGTTTCTCAATTTAAGTTCAATATTGAGTTTTTTATGCTTTAATGTTTAAGCTGATATTTCTTTCAAAGATTCCTGATGACTTACCATTAAAATATTCAGCGGTATACCTGTTTGGTTACATTATGTGCCTGGGACCGTATTCAGAACCGATAATGAACCTTTTAAGGTGAGAAATCGGTTGATGTTTCTTCTAAATTTCATAAGACTCCTAAATATTGTGTATATAAACGTGTGTTGTTGGTGGAAAATGCAGCATTACATGCAAAACTTCACAACTCTAATTGTGAATATGATGAAGAAAGATAAGTTTTTCGCATCACAGGGAGGCCCCATTATCTTAGCTCAGGCAAGTAAAGATCAAATCTCAAACTCTTGACACCATACAATGATACGGCTATACGAATTCTTGTTTATTCGGAAAGTAACTTTTTTTTGTTTGACTTATTGTAGGTGGAAAACGAGTACGGATACTACGAAGCTGCATATGGTGAAGGTGGCAAACGTTACACTCAATGGGCGGCTAAAATGGCTCTTTCTCAAAATATAGGTGTACCGTGGATAATGTGTCAGCAATGGGATGCTCCCGATCCAGTGGTAAGGGTCCCGCTGACCGCCTTATGCATAATTGCGCATAACTCGATAATATTTATGACCCAGTTGACCATCATTGTATTATTTACAGATCAATACGTGTAATTCATTTTACTGTGATGATTTCAAGCCAAGCTATCCAACGATGCCCAAAATCTGGACTGAGAATTGGCCAGGATGGTATGCAACTCAGAATTTTCCTACACCATCTAACGTTATTATTAGGGTTGTAAACAGAACGTTCAACGAACATTTCGTGAACTGTTCGGCCAGAAGTTCGTTTGTTTAATAAATGAACGGACACGAACAAAAACTTTTGTTCATCTAGTTAAATGAACGAACATGAACAGTGACCGCGGTCGTTCATTTATGTTTGTGAACGTTCAGTAATGTGTTCGTTTGAATTTGATAGTTCATTAGGATTTTTTACGTCTTGTATCTTATTTATATTCTTCAAAATCCCCATTAATACAATATTTAATAAATATTACCTTTCTACATATGTTCATTTCTGTTCATGAACGCCCTTTGTTTTGGCTTATGTTCATTTGTGTTCATGAACTTTCGTTTGTGTTCGTTACCTAAAATAAACAAACGAACTCAAACGAACATGAACAAGTTTATTTCCATAATGCACAGACACGAACATAGAATCTCGTTAGGTAAGTGTTCATGAACAGATCGTGAACACATTATTTTCTTAACAAACGAACAGGGCCTTGTTCGTGTTCGTTCGGTTCATTTGCAGGCTTGCAGCCCTAGTTATTATCAATATACAAATAAACTTATTTCACAATGAACTCTATTTTTAATATAGAAGTTAAAGTGAATAATATATATGAAACGCGGTTTTTGTTATGGTGGCATAGGTTCAAGACGTTCGGAGGCAGAGATCCCCATCGGCCCGCAGAAGATGTTGCGTACGCTGTTGCTCGATTTTTCCAAAAAGGAGGAAGTGTACATAACTATTATATGGTATTGTTTTGATGAGTTTTTATTTCATTATTGCAATTGTTAGTATTAATGCCCTGCATAATTTTTCTGTGTGTTTGACTTTGTTTTTCTTGTCGAGTTTAGTATCATGGTGGGACGAACTTTGGACGTACATCTGGTGGGCCATTTATTACCACTAGTTATGATTATGATGCACCAGTTGACGAATATGGTTAGCTCATGAAACTCTTTAATATGGACCTTTGACTTTGATTTTGACTTTGACTTTGACTTTAACAATAAATGTCAAACTTGTATCTCACAAACTTACAAGAGTGTATATATCTTGTACATATGGGGTGTAGGGTTACCAAGGTTTCCAAAATGGGGACACCTTAAGGAGCTACATCGAGCTATAAAGTTGTGTGAACGTGCACTGTTGAACAACAAACCGACCTTGGTTCATCTTGGTCCTAAACAAGAGGTTCGTTTTTCGGGCGAAATTACCTATTTGCCCATTGTTACTAGATGTGATGATTGTGTTCTTTTTTTTACTTAGGCTGATGTCTATGATGATCAATCGGGAACATGTGCTGCCTTTATCGCTAACTTAGACGATAAAGATGAGAAAACGGTACAGTTTCGGAATGTTTCATATACACTGCCAGCATGGTCAGTGAGCATTCTTCCCGACTGCAAAAATGTCGTCTTCAATACCGCCAAGGTAACACCTTTCACTTCTCTCATTCTCATGTTCCTGTTTCATGTTTGACTTTTGAGTGTCAAACATGCTATATACAAAACGAAGGGTTGAACATTCAAAATTTGAGTTCAAGAGCTATAAATTTTAAGGTTATAGAAATTATCTATGACTACATTAAACGACATAGAGTTACTAGAAAAAGAGCACTGGCTGTGCTCGAATTATAGGATTTAAAAGTAGTTTGTTTGACCTTAAAAGTCAAATTTGACATTATACATGTTTTTAAACAGGTTAAATCTCAAACTTCGACCGTTGAAATGGTACCAGAGCTATTGCAGTCTTCAATGGTGTCACCGAATAAAGATCTGAAAGCACTTAACTGGGAAATATACGTCGAGAAAGTCGGCATTTGGGGAAAACCTGACTTTACTATCAACGGTTTTGTCGATCACATCAACACCACAAAAGATACTACCGATTACCTTTGGCATACAACAAGGTTTGTATATATAAAGATTTCTTTAGGGGCGGCAATTCTTGACACGACCTGCCAACCCAACCCGAACCCGACACAAAAAAACAGGTTTAGGTCGACTAACACAATCCGTTTTAAAAAACAGGTTGGGTTTGGGTTGACCCGTATTAAAAACAAGTTGGGTTCAGGTTGACTCATTAACCCGTAACTATTTAGAAAAAAATATTACATTTTTGTTTTTGTTCTTTCCGTTTCTATTTTACATCGTTAGTCATAATAATGAATTAGTTTTGACACAATATATTATCTACTTGTCACACTCATACTCAGCATTAAACATGTTATCAATAACCTACTTAAAACCCAACAACTTGTTTATAAATCGTCAACTTGTATGACCCATTTAAAAATGCGGGTTAAACGGGTTGGGTTCGGGTTGATCCACATTTACATGTGTGCGGGTTAGGGTTGAAATCTCAGACCCGTATAATAATATGGGTCGAGTTCGGGTTGAACATTTCAACCCGACTCGATTGACACCCCTAGATTTCTTTGTATTTTAAAAGCATTTAGAAAACTCTTTACCTATAACTCAACCGTCTAAAAGAACTTTGACTCGTAAAAGTCAAAATTAATGGAGGTTACATTTTTCTTGCAGTTTATTTGTTGACAAGAATGAAGAGTTTTTAAAGAAAGGAAACAAACCAACTCTTCTCATTGAGTCAAAGGGACATGCGCTCCATCTTTTTGTCAACGGCATACTTCAAGGTTATATGCCTATATACATTATTCTAAAGTCAAACTTATTATCCAAGAAGTTTGACCATTTGTTATTCACTCATTTGATCATTAGTTATACGCTTGAGGAACATTGTTTGTATGATTTACTTGGTTCTACTCAGCTAGCGCATCGGGAAATGGTACCGTTTCACCGTTTAAATTTAAAGGGCCAGTTTCTTTGAAGGCAGGGAAGAACGAAATTGCTATTTTGAGCATGACTGTAGGCCTCCAAGTAAGTTACTCTTTTTATTGTTTTAACGTTTTCGTTTTATGTGTCTTACTTGTATCTATATGATGTGAGAGGAAATACGAACGTGATTGTGGGTCCTGTTTAATAGAATGCAGGAACGTTTTACGAATGGGTTGGAGCCGGTGTAACCAATGTTACACTTAAAGGATTAAAGTATGGAACCATTGACTTATCTAACGCCACATGGACCTACAAGGTACACTCCTTTGTCTTTAACATTTGACTTTTAATAGTCAAATTGGTCAAATTTGAAGTATTAGGTTTGACTTGCTTCTTTCTGCCTTTATTGCAGATCGGTTTAGAAGGAGAGCATCAAAGTCTATACGATGTGGACGCTTCGAAAAACGCGAACTGGACTAAGGTTTCTGAGCCACCTAAAAACCAGCCGTTGACATGGTACAAGGTACGCGGCAAACGAGCTTAGGATCCATTAATTTTAGCCATTTCAGACCGTTTTCTTGGTTCTGTTTTACGATTATTGAATCTTGTAGGCTGTTGTGGATGCGCCACCTGGAGATGAACCCGTTGCACTTGACATGGTTCACATGGGAAAGGGCTTGGCATGGTTAAACGGAGAGCAAATCGGAAGATATTGGCCCCGAAAGGCTCCAAGCGACAAGTGTGTTAAAACGTGTGATTACAGAGGCAAGTTTAACCCCGATAAGTGTAATATGGGGTGCGGACAACCGACACAAAGATGGTAACTTACTAATGTCTCCCCTTTGTCCCATAGATACAAGAAAAAAAAAAGCTTATAGTTATAGACGTTGTCATAAATCATCATAGGTACCATGTTCCAAGATCTTGGTTCAAGCCGTCGGGCAATGTTTTGGTGATGTTTGAAGAAAAAGGTGGAGACCCAACTCAGATTAGGTTTTCAAGACGGAAACTATCCGCTCTTTGTGCTCATGTAGCCGAAGATCACCCCTCTTTTGTTACCAACAGCTTGCAAAAGAGCAAAGCAAATTTGGAGTTAAAATGCCCGATGAATACACAAATTTCCGCTTTCAAGTTTGCTAGCTATGGAACTCCTACCGGTACTTGCCAATCATTTGCGGTTGGAGATTGCCATGATCCTAATTCCACTGCTATTCTTGAAAAGGTAATCAATCACTTTCCCAGTCTTTAAAGTAGCGTTTGGCAATCGATATATCCAAGTTAGTGTTTAGAGTTTAGGGTTTAGGAATGTACGTATTGATACAAACCATATTGTTGATAGTGACTAGCAGACGATAGCGACAAGCTACCTATACGTTATGTAGTGATGGCGATGAAATAGCGGGCGCCATTTTATGTTTAGCGACGCACTAGGAGAAAAAAAAATGTAGAAATATTTATATGTATATTATATCCAAATAAGCTATTTTATATGTATGCTTAACAAAAAAACCTAAAATCCTGCTATTTTATACCCTATAAAATCCCACTATTTATATTAAAGCAGAAAAAAAAAACCTAAAATCCCGCTATTTACCAGCTATGGAGGTGCCAAAAACCTGCTATTTTATACCTTATAAATCCCACATGAGTGCTATGCTACGCTATTCACTATGAGCGCTATTAATAACTATGACACAAACTGGTTTCGCTTCAAAAAAAAAATTGTGTTTCCATTTATTGTGGTTTCATTTCTCATTGTCCGTGCAGCTATGCTTGAACAAGAACGAGTGCACCGTAGAATTAACAAAAGAGAATTTCAAGACGGAGCTCTGCCCTGGCATAACGAAGAAACTTGCGGTAGAAGTAACTTGTAGCTAAATCTTGCCATTTTGATATGTTGTACGGCTTATGTTTTTTTGTATAACTACGAGTCCTTTTTAGGTACGTTTGGCGCTTTTTGTAATCTTTATTTTGAGGGTTATATCCGCTAATACCCATATTTGGTGGGTCTTAAGTACATGTAAGCAGGTGTCGAAACTAATGTTTTGACGCTAAGATAATATAACTTATGTGTACCAATATCACGTTTAAGCCATAGTTTTAAGCGTTTACGCATTTCTCTATTTAAAACTGGTTTTGTATTGAACGTCTCTTTATATATATGTATTCAAGTTGTTGGAAATCAGGCCCTTGATCAAACAGACACAAACACAATTTGAACGAACTGTTCGAGTCTTTTTATTATTAAATAATGGAAGCGCACAAATACAATAACTCTAAACCTTTATTTATACTAAAACTCATTCTAGTCCTAACCCGACTTAAACTCTATTTAATTAAATAAACTAAACAACTAGATATACCTATCTAATTTAAACTAACAATTACCCTTTTTTATCTTTATCTCCTAATTCAAGATTAACTTCTTCACAGGTTATCACACAATGTAACTTGTACCATTAAACAAACATATAAATACTTTATAAATAATAGACTTCAATTTTTAAATATGAAAATTTCGAATACGACTGTTCTTGCGACAGCTTTTACAAAGGTGTTCTGTGATTGTATGGAGACTCACAAGAACTGCCTTGAGAGAAACCGTCCACTGCGGTCATCTTCATGATTGTCGTGTGTGATTTCTTGGGTACAATTTAGCATCTCAAATTTTCAATGTTGGTCGGTTCCAAAGTGCAGCACGATTTTCGCCACATTTCTTGTGAACTTCTTTGATTCTTTCTACGGATTTGCATATCCCACTGCAACTCCAATCGAATGATGCAATGCACACGTTGCCTGTTTCTGCTTTCCACTCACATTCTACATATAGTTGAAACCTTCATTGGCAAACTTTGACTTTGACTTGTAAAAGTCAAACCTCAATTCTATTCTAAGTTTTAACAAAATTGTAGTAGAAGTACATACCAGGAGGAGTCCCACAGCACATGTTTCGATCATCAATGTGCTCAACGTCAAGACCAATAAACCAAGCGCCAAGTGATACATCTTCGTTCGCATACTTGTGTAGTATTTGCCTGCATCACTCAGTTTCGTTTTACACTATTATTCTTTGTTTATCATACTACTATAATCAAAACCAAGATTTATGTAACGAATATATGGTTTTATTTTTTGAACTTGTATGAAAGAACAAGATTTGAAAGCCATTGACCAAACCGGAAAGACAAAAAAGTCAATGGATGCTTACTGATTGCTGGAGATGTATGCTGCAAGATCATGTGAAATAGCATAAATTTGTCCGGTTGCATGCCAAAAATATTTGTTTCCTTCCTCGCCAAATTTCCAGTATTCAGGTTCATGATATTTGACATTCCTACATAACACCAAAAGTCAATTATTTTGACTTTGACCATCAGTCAAAACATTTATACAATTCCGTCATTTAAATATTGCACTTTTGATGAGAAACAGAGATTAAAGATTTAGAGGAATTACTTTTGAGAAAGAACAGGTCCAGATTTCATGCATCCAATGTAGACCCGAGGCTTTGACTGATGCCTGTCGAGAGTTGAAGCTAACATGCCTGCAAAATGACGATAATGAGCAGATAAGTCATTCTAGCTTAAATTTTTTTAAGAGTAAAATGCCATTTTCATCCCTGAGGTTTGGCCAGTTTTGCGACTTTCGTCCAAAGGTTTGTTTTTCTGCATCTGGATACAAAAGGTTTGTTCATCCAGCTCGTTAACTCCATCCATTTTTCCGTTAAGTCAGGGGTATTTCCGTCTTTTTTGCTAACTTAAAGGGCAATTTGGTCTTTTTCACTTTATGTAAAAAAACGGAATACCCCTGAAAAGACCGAATTGCCCTTTAGGATAACAAAATAGATAGCAATACCCCTGACATAATAGTGAAAAATAGATGGAGTTAACGAGCCAATGAAAATGGCAAGATTTCAAACCTTTTGGATCCAGATGCGGAAAAACAAACCTTTGGACGAAAGTCGCAAAACTGGCCAAACCTCAGGGACGAAATGGCATTTTACTATTTTTTTTAATAAAAACTGAAGAAGACATGCGAAATAATATTAAACTTGCAACTTTATATACCCAAATTGACATGAACATCATCGTCCACTTTGACATAGAATTTTGCATCCCAATTAGCGTATGCAGTAGCGAAAAATGTTCTTGTTTTGGCGGTTAATCCATGATACCCTTCGACATGTTCCTGCAACAATGATAATATCAAATAACCGTAAGTCTGATCAATATGAAATCAAGTGTGTTTGATCTTACAAGCCTCAAAAAGTCCTTATGTTGTGAATCCTCAGAGTCGATAGCTCGATCTAAAATGCTTTTAGATGTCACACTGCAAAATAACCAAAGACCATATCCTTTATTTTTTTGTAAACAAATCATCGTTTTTTTATGAAAATGAAAGAGTTTTGCACCATTCATTGTAAAGAAACGAAAGCACGAATCACCTATGACCAATTATGAAACGGACGACAATGCCCTTTTCCTTCTCAAGCTGAATCAACTTTTCGCCTAGTCAATGTTAAAACATTCACATATAATTGTCTAAACTCACAAAATATAGTTAGCAGTTATACAAATTGTGTTTTAAGACATGCACTTTAAAATACACAAAAAAGTTGATCAACAGTCACCAAAATGCATTTTTTTAGAGTTAATTACATTTTTGGTCCGGGTTGTTAAAAATAACCATTACAGTCCATTTGCTTAAAAATTGCCAACACAGTACCAATACTTTCACTTTTGTAACAATTACAGTCCAATCTCACTAACCCCATCCAATTATTTTGTTAGTTTATTTGAAATGACCATAATGCCACTTTATTATAAATTAAAATATAAATAAACAGAGAGTTAATTACGTTTTTCGCCCATGTGGTTTGTTGAAAGAAACCATTACAGTCCATTAGCAGGGTATTGGCGGGGCCCGTGAGTTTTCCCTATCAAGTTCTAATGGTTACCTAAAAAATGCATTTTTGGAGAAAAAAAAATTGACTGGTGATATAAGTTTTTTTTTCGAGTATAAACGTTTAAGGACAAAAAGTACCCCTAGGCATCCATGTTTCTCTAACCGAATCACGCCTTCTTCTGCTACTAAAAGCAGTGTTGATCCCGATAACCACAAACGCTTTTTTCCTTCTTGTGTGCTCGAAAACTGTCTTGTTTGTTTGCAGCTTGCTATTGTTAACCTTCTCGGGTACACTTTGGACACCAGGGAGCTCCATTCGCAGCCTCGAAATCGAGTTTCCAAGTGACCTGAGAGTACTCCAGTCATCCATTAAATGTGTAATGTGTTATATTTGTAAAAAAACAAAATAAGAAGATATTTGTGAATCCAAATCAACATCAATTAATTTTGTAATCGCAGCTCGAAAACTTCCCAAAATATGAAAATAGGTTGTAATTTTTATAGGGGTTGGCTAAACGTACCCTGTTGCTGAATGCACCCCTTATTGATTTGACTGATTTTATTTGTTCTATTTTTTGTTTAGAATGACCCGTATAAGATTTAGCGTACGAAGGTCGCCTCTTATATGGTTCGTATAAGTAACGTTCACCCTTTTATACAGTCGGGTGTCGGTTAGAAACTTAAACATCAAAAACCCGAACGGATTAACACAAAACCCGATTAACCCGAACTACATCAAATCAACTTTTGGCATGTTATCAAGAATTCATGAATACAAATTATCTTTCCAAATGGTATGAGGGTCCACACGATAACCGAGCAATCCAAACCCGATGAACCCGACTGTGGTACGGATCGGTTATCGGATACAATATCATACACAAAAAACTCGAATAACCTGACCCGAACTACCCAAAACCCAAATATTAAACCCATCAACACCAACTGATTTAACGAGGGTACATTCGGTAAAAAATGGAGAATGAGGTACGTTTAGCACAACCCTTTTCATATTACGTAAAATATGTATCGATAACAAATTATTTACCGGATCGCTTCATCGGATCTTTGAATTGCTCCCAATAAATCATTATCCTGAACCAAAATCACCAACATCACATCAGACAAAAACATCTTTTAATAAACAAAATATTTATAAAAAAAAAAAAATCAAAATGCATGAACATGTTACCTTGTTTGTCAGGCAATCATGAGACACAATCTTGATCTCTTGTTCTCTTCTACGCATAACAGTTCCATCAAGATCAAGTGGGGCCCACACCCTACAAATTAAAAAAAAAAAAAAAAAAAAAAAAAAAACAATAAAACAGTTATATGTGTGGATCAAATGGGTGTGTGATAATATAGAGATTATGAGTGATGATGGGTTGAGACCTGTTGATGAAAAAGATGATGAATGTGAAGGTGAAGATGCTGAAAATGAGTATCCATTTGGGTGATAATTTGCGTCCACTGGATCGGTTGTTGTTGTTGTTGTTCATCTTGTTTAAAGTCAGATGATCAAGTGTCAGAAGTTTGTGATATTATTATTCATGATTATGGGAATATTTGGGGCAAGTAATATTTGAACCGAATGAGTTTAGAAGTGAGATGAGGTGGCAATAAAGACAAACCGAGGAAACGGTCGCGGAGCTTTAACGAAAACTCAGTGGGGGGCAGACTCTCAAAATTCAAATCAGTGGGGGTTGACTCTTAAAAATCCAATATTTTACACGAAAAAAAAAATCAGAAATTTTCGTTAAAATTAACACTGGTCAGTTTGGTCGGTTTAAGATTTGTATGGTTAGGTTTTGCACGGTTTAGTGATTTAATGGTCCCGTTTGTTTGAAACTTGAAACTGGTCATATATCCTACTAATTTTATATATATTTTTTGAAACTTGAAACATTTAGTCATATATTATTAGTGGCACAAAATTTTTGTCAAGACAAGCGAAACCGGACCGTGAACATCACTATTATAACAGTTCAGATTTTACATAATACACTAATCTCATTTGATGACACAGAGAAATACAGATATGTTGTATACAACTTTAAAACAATCAATAAAACAAATAAAGAAAATTATTTATTGATGTCACAGATAGAGCATATGCAGTAGGGACCGGTACAACAGGCGCGGACACTGTCAAACCTGCCCGAAAAATGCCCACGGACCTTGACCGTCTCTCTTCCACGTCAGCCCACAGACCTCCCAAAAACCCGTGTTGCTGATGCTCTTATGTGGTACAAATTTCTGGATGTGGTGGCTCAGTACAAAAGAATCACCTAAGTGTTCATGAGGCCAAACTTTAGCATCAAGTGGTAACAAACTGTAATTAAAACAATACGAATCATTTTTAATGTTTATTGGTTGAAAGTAGAAACAGAATAAACGAGCCGAAGCCATCCAAATAGTTAGGGTGTTCATAAACCGTTGAAGCTAACCGGGGGCCAGTTTGGCTGGTATAAGATCCAAAAGGTTCGGGTTTTGCGGTTCGGTTTGGAACATGGAATGGCTTGTGATTTCTAAAAATAAAGTATAAAATCGGCCAAAACAAAAAAGTTTTAGAACCATAGTTAGCGGTTGACACAAAATTTTCATCAAAAGTTCAAAACCACCTAAACCGGACCGTGAACATCCCTACCAAACATAGTTGTCAAAAGCGAGCGCTTTTGGCGCCTAGGCGTTTTTCTTGGGCGACTCGAAGAAAGTGCGCTTATGGTTCCTAGGTAATTGGAGCGCAGACTTGTTTAATGCTTTTTATTATTTTTTTATTTATAGTTCCCCCTTTTCTGCAGTGCATCCCATGCGTATACAATATTTAATGCTTTTTATTATTTTTTTATTTATAGTTCCCCCTTTTCTGCGGTGCATCCCATGCGTATACAATATTTAATGCTTTTTATTATTTTTTTATTTATAGTTCCCCCTTTTCTGCAGTGCATCCCATGCGTATACAATATTTAATGCTTTTTATTATTTTTTTATTTATAGTTCCCCCTTTTCTGCGGTTCATCCCATGCGTATACAATGTTTAATGCTTTTTATTTTTTTTTAGTTGGTAATTTCCAGTTTTTCTGCAGTATTTATAGGGCTGTAAGTTTAAGTTGGTAATTTCCAGTTTTTTTTAATTGGTAATTTCCAGTTTTTTTTAATTGGTAAGATCCAAAAGGTTCGGGTTTTGCGGTTCGGTTTGGAACATGGAATGGCTTGTGATTTCTAAAAATAAAGTATAAAATCGGCCAAAACAAAAAAGTTTTAGAACCATAGTTAGCGGTTGACACAAAATTTTCATCAAAAGTTCAAAACCACCTAAACCGGACCGTGAACATCCCTACCAAAGAGTATCCAAATTTCACAAAACCTACTAAATAGTTTTCTTCAAATATGATATTATCATTAGAGTTAAATGCCATTTCCAAAGGTTCCATTTTTCTCCTGTAGGTCCAAAAAGGTTTCACCAGAAGGGCAATTCGGTCATTTTATATGCAATTCTGTAAACTAGAAAGGCAATTCGGCCATATAAAATGACCGAATCGCCCTTCTCGTTAACAGAAATAATGAATGAAGTTAACCCAGTGCACTAAAATGGCAACAGTGAAACCTTTTTCGACCCACAGGCGAAAAATGAAACCTTTGGACTAAACCGACAAAATGGCCCAAACCACAGGGACTAAAATGGCATTTAACTCTTTATCATTATATAAATAATACAACTTTTCAATTATAGCTATAAGTCTAAAACAGTAATCATCATAAATTCAAACAAATGTATGCAAGACCTATTAAAAGATATCTCACCAAGTACCATTTCTCTGCATGTATTTGACTTTTTCCTACTGCATCTGCACTAAAACTAAGAAAATGAAGTCATATAAGTATACAACCCTTGGTTTCAAAAAGCGCGAGACGCTCCAAGACGTCTTCATCACCGCCTCAGTCGCCTCATGCATCACAACTACTTCGAAGACACAATTAACCAACTATTTATCACCTAAAACCAAGTCTTTTTGCATTCAAGATCCCAAGCTGCATTGATCATTTCATCTTTTATAAGGTTTAATATGGTAGTTTTCAAATTCCGAAGAAAACGACACAAATTCATCATCAAGCTTCTTCTTCAATCTCCGCCACGTTCTTAACATATCAGCCTGTATCAAACCCCTGTATAACGTTTCAAACGTCACCTTTTGCGGCAAAATCCCTTTCTCAATCATTTCAACAAAATATCCACACGCTTCTTGCCACTTTTGCTGGTCACACAAATGATGAACCAACAACGTGTAAGAATCCAAATCTGGCCCTGACCCGCTACCCTTCATATCATCCCAAATCTCCTTAACAAGATCGAATCGGTCCAGCTTTATAAACATCCCCAAAAGTATGTTATACGTGTGCGTATCGGGTATCAAAACCGAATCCTTTTTCATCTGTTTAAACAATCTCAATGCACTCTCAACATCTTTCCTACCCCTATACTCTTTAAAAAAACAGTTGTACGTAGTCGCAGACGGTGTAACCCCGTTCTGCACCATTTCATCGAGCAACCGGTATGCATCGTCAACTCGACCACACGAACATAAACATTTAACAACCGACGTATACGACACTAGTGATGGATGAATACCTCGGTCCTTCATCGTCTTTAATATCTTGAGGGTCCCGTCAGGCTTATGCGCGCGACTATAAACATGCAACAAAATCGAATAACTAGTCACATCCGGCTGAACCCCTCGTTCAGCCATTTCATCAAACACCTTACGTGCACGTTCAACCGTCCTCTCAAACCTTTCCTCCGGATGCAAACTAACCCTCCGACACATCCCATTCAAAACCACATTATATGTAACCACATTCGGCTCAATCCCACTCGCCACCATCTCGTTAAAAAACCGCTCCGCCATCTTCCCATTCTTAACCTTCCACCACCCGTTAATCAAAACCGTGTACATCTTCACATCCGGCTTAAACCGCCACCCTTTCCACTTATTAAACATCTCCGCCGCCACTTTCGGGTACCCGTATTTACACAATGTATCAAACAAATAACAAAAATCATCAACTTGTTGCTCCGTTTGTTCTTGGTCAACATCATCGTTGACCACATTGCCAACGAAACAACCGATATCATCGAAAGCCCGAACCGCTTGTTTCGTTAAACCTGCGGAAACTAATCTACGGATTAACACGTAAAAAGTGGTGAAATTAGGGTTTATACCTTTACTATCCATTTCGGTGATTAATTTCCAACAGGTGTCGAATTGTTTAACTTTACCTAATATGTCGATGATGAGGGTGTAAGTGGAAGTGGTGTGAGTGTAATTGGGGTGAGATTGGGCCCAACGGAAGAAGGAAAAGGCGATTTTGGAGGTGTGTTTGAGGCGAATTAGGGTTTGGTGAACGAGAAAGTGGGAGAGAGTGATGCCGTTGAGTTGGAGGGAGGATTCCATGGAGTGGAAAGGGTTGTGGTGGTGGATTAGGATCTGTGAGAGCCGATCGGCGTCTGGTGAGGGTTTGATTGTTGGGGTTAGGGTTAGGGTTAGGGTTTCGTTTGGGGAAGATGATGAACAGAGTGTACGGATGTGAATGAGAGTGTGTGTGATTCGAGAGTGGGGTAATCGGAGAGACATTGTAAGGAACATGTGGAGATGTTGATGATAATTTTGGTTCATTGATATATGTTTAAACGAAAACTAGCGGGATTTCGGTCGGTATTGATTTGTTGCTTTGGAGTACAGGTTTGATACGGACACCTGGAGAAGAGGATACCGACGCGTGTTTCATTTCATATTGATTGAAATCATAAAGATGAATGTTGGTAGTGTTTTAATGTTGTTCAACGTTATCGGTCCGATTTTTTATAGTAAAAGTATGGTACATGCACTCAGTATAGCTTTTGGTAAAAAAAAAAAAAATACTGATGTGAATACAACTCCGTTTTAAAGGGATTTTACATTGTCAAGTCGAAGGAGAAAACGAATTTGGTGCTCGCAGGATCGGTTGTTTCGTCACGGCAAAAGACACAAAAAAAATAATAATAACTATATTTGACTAGTTCAAATAAAATTATTATCAAATTGTGGATAAAAATAAAGACGTAGCAAAGATATGCTCAGAATTTTATAATACATTATCGAATTAATAAGGTGGCAAAGCGTTTAGGAAAAGGACTTTTCCTTATGAATAACAATATATCATTTTTAAATGACACAAAACATTGTTAAGTATCTTAAAAGTTTTTTCCCCTACCATTTTTGTATTAAAATAAAGAGTAAAATGTTAAAACCATCTTTGAGTTTAGATATTTTTATTGTCATTTTCATTCAATTGGCAAACTGAGGTTTCATTTTTGTTGTCATTTTCATTCAATTGGTGGGTTAGAATTTTCTGTCAAGGTTAGAATTTTCTGTCAACCTCTCTTGTTTTTGTCTTTTTCCTCATTAAACTAAAATATATTATGGCATAAAATAATGATTATACCCTTCATTTAAATGAGAAAAATGACAAAAAGAAGCGAAGTTAACAGAAAATTCTAACCCAGTTTGCCAATGGATAGAAATGACAACAAAAATGAAACCTCAGATGATCCAGATACAAAAAGTTTCATTTTTTTAGTGAAGTGGCAAAAATAGCCTAAACTCAAGAACCATTTTAGCATTTTACTCCAAAATAAAAGTATAATGCAACTATAATTTTGAAGTATCTATGTGAAAATGTTCTGTCATGATCATAATGTTATAACGCACTTAAAAAAAAGGCTTTATTTGTGTTTTTTTCTGAACTTTAATATATAGTGGATTTGAGTCAGTAAACAAACTGTTAACTTGATTATAATCAATAACACATTTTGCAGTATTGTCCAATTCGGAATATAACAAAAATAACCAATTTCCTGTAAACATCAAACATGAAAGTCTCCTGTGCAGTGGAAAATGTATCAAAAAATAGAATGGCTTAATGTTTTCAAAACATTGAGGATATGTTTCACAACAGTTTCATGTTCTCATTCAAATATTAATCACCCTGTTAAAATCATCACTTAAATCAATGGTTTCTATTTCACCGGTCTTCGACAAACGAAGCTTATTAAGCTCTGAATTCAACTCCGAGATCTGTTTTTGTATCTTCGCCCCATTGTCCCCTAACCTCGCCACCATTGCCTGAACCAGTTGCACCAAACAGATAACTACAATATTAAATATTTAACAAATTTTGAACGATTTTTCATCGTAGTTTCTTCATAGTTAGATGATACCTTGTTTGCATAGATTTGAGATAGGCGGTTGATTTGTTGTTTGATTTCTGATTCCGTTAATTTGTTGGAAATATTTGGGGAGTAATGCTTTCTTTGCACAATGTCCTTAGGATTGACAGCAAATTGAGCACTGCTAAAGAAGAAGACATAATAAATCAGATCACTATAAAACGATAAAAGTATTTCATCTAAAAGAAGTATTGGGATTCTGAGAAGACATACGCGTCAACATTTTGTTCATGCGAGGAACGCGACGTTGAGTGGCCCACATATGTTGATTGTCTAAAACTACAAACCAATCAGATAACAGCGTTAAAATGTGAAATGCCCAGAATGCCCTTATAGGTTGAAAAAGGCTCACCTTGTAAGTTCTTCCTCTGCTACAGGTTGAACGGGAGCGGTTCTCGAGAAGAGCAAACTGTGGTGACTGATGCCGGCTATACCGAGAGATTCCAGAAACTTTGTGTGGACTTTGAGCGATGGATCCCTATAAAAATATAATACCGGTAACTATGATATCAAACAAAGAAATGGTTATATAATTCGGAAAATAATTGTAGAAAGAGTAAAATGCCATTTTTGTTCCTGAGGTTTGGCTAGGTTTGCGAGTTTCATCCAAAGGTTTGTTTTTCCGCATCTGGATCTAAAAGGGTGGAAATCTTGACATTTTCATCCAGCACATTAGCGCCATCCATTTTTCTCCTTTCAATCAGGGGTATTTTCGTCTTTTTGTTAAATTAAAGGGCAATTCAGTCTTTTTTAAGGGTATTTGGTCTTTTTACATAAAGTGAAAAGACCGAATTGTCCTTTAAGTAAACAAAAAAGACGAAAATACTCAACTTAACCAAGAAAAATGTATGAAGTTAACAAGCCAGATAAAAATGGCAAGATTTCAAACCCTTTGGATCTAGATGCGCAGAAAAACAAACATTTGAACGAAAGTCTCAAAACTGGCTAAACCTCAGAGACAAAAATGGAATTTTACTCTTGTAGAAAAGAACCATCATTCTGCAGCAGATCCAAAACTAATCATCAAATTAAAAGCTGGGAGCATATTTCAAATAAAAACTATATAAAAAAGTAATAAGGGTTGAAAGGATTACATACATTGTGTGTTCACTATCATGTTCTTCATGCAACTGTTGCTGAGTTAGAGAGACATCAAAACCCTGCTTCGGGAGACTGAAAAGCTCCCTAAGATCCTGAGATAACAACCAAGTAATTTCGCTCGTTTAGTTACTTAAACGGATGAACATGAACAGAGGCAGCATTTGTTTGTTTATGCTCGTGAACGTTAGGTAACGTACTAATGTGTTACTTTATGTCCATTTGTGTTCGATAGTTCATTAGTGTTTTTAACTTTTATATTTTATTATATATTATGTTCATGACGCCTATTTGTGTTTGTTTTCAGTTGTGTTCATAAACATTAGTTTGTATTCGTTTGTGTTCATGAACATTCATTTTCGTTCGTTACTTAAAATTAACAAACAAACACGAACAAGTTCATATCCTTACAGAACGAACACGAACAAGAAATCTCGTTCTGTAAGTGTTCATGAACAGTTTGTGAACACATATATTTCCTTAACAAACGAACGCGTTTGGTTCGTTTGCAGCCCTAACCCACCCATTTTTCCATCTCTATGTACAAATAACAATAATATCTAACTTTCTGCTATTCACCTGTGCGCTGAAATAACGAATTTGCTCTTTTTGTTCTGTAGCACTTCTGAATAACCCACCTTTGTATATCTGTCTTGATAAACTTAAAAAGGTCAGACATAAAATACGAGAAACAAGAATATCGAAAACATATTATATTAAAACAAGGATAATGTTTGACCTGCTTTCTGTATATCTTTTCTTCCACAGTACCACAAGTCATTAAACGATATACGAGAACATCCTTCGTTTGTCCAATACGGTATGCACGATCCACACTTTGATTATCAGTACTGCAAAATAGTTCAAAAGTAGAATTGACTAAGTGTCACTGAATTTGATAAAGATTCATCATGGTCTAACTGAAAAGACATAAATGCCCTTTTCAACCTCGGGTTCCAAGCGGGATCAGCCACAATAACACGATCGGCCTTTGTGAGTGTAAGTCCAAGACCACCAACTTGAGACGTCAAAAGAAATATAGGTGGAGCTCCAACACCCTCTTGGAAATCCTGTTTGTTAAAATTTAAAATAATGTCATATTTAGATGGAATAAAGTAAATTTAGGGTGTTACTAAAAGAGAAATACTAACGTTGACGATCTTTAATCTATCACTAGCTTTGGTAGTACCATCGATCCGTAAGAACTTGTAGCCTTGAGCATTAATAGCATCCTGAGCACAAAGGAAGACCAAACAAAAATAGAAATATATTATCTGCTTAAACGATACAACAGATGTGGTATTTTCAATTTATTTACTTATAATAGTGTAAAAACATCAAAATAGTTCAAAGCGAAAATCAATGGCGTAAAAAATATATAAAACAAAGAAGTTAAAACATTTAAAGTTACCCAAACCTTTGGTCGAAAGTCGCAAAAGTAGCCAAACCTCAGGGACGAAAAGTGTTAATCGTATTTAGTAACAGTTAAAACAAGGTCTATTTTGGCTTCAGACGCAACCAGCACGTTTATATAACAATGTTAATGACAACAATTGAAAACAAACCTGAATAAGATTAAGCATTTTACGAGTCTGCGAAAAGATAAGAACATGATGACCTTCGGGAATCAGATTATCCTGTTACAGAAATCAAAAAACAACTATCACACTTGCTGCTATAAAACACGCACGTTTAGTAACTGCTCAAGATTAGATAGTTAGATAGTATTCTAACCAGCAAAGATACAATAAACGAAATCTTGCATGAAAGAATGTCGTTATTTTCACGGATATCGTATTTATCCGCAACATCTGCAATGTGCATTGCAAGTTTTTCTGCAACCCCGTGATCTTCCTGATTTAGATCCGACTCCATTCCTTCTAAAACGTCTTCAGCAGCTCGTTTTGTTAATAGAAGTGGATGATCACATATCTTTTTCAATATCTAAAAGATTATGTAAAAGCAAACAAATTAAAATAATAATAATGTGATTCACAAATAAAAAAATTTATGTAATTAACACAATTGAAATAAAATTGGAGGCCTGTAAACGAACCAAACGAACACGAACACAAACATATAATCGAACACATTTTTTTGTTCGTGTCTGTTCATTAAAAAAAGGGCATGTCTGTGCTCGTTTAAGTTTGTTTAATTTAAATACCTAAAAGAACAGTTCTTGAACATAAACAGAAAAAATTCATGTTTGTTCATTTATTTAATAAACAGACATAGACGAACTTACCGCCAAACAAGTTCACGAACAGTTCATGAACATTCGGTTCATTTATAGGCCTAAGTAAAAGATAAACCAACTACAATACCGTGATAGCAGCCAAAGGTGAGCCATCAAATGCTGAAAGAACAATCTCACTTTTCAAAAAGGCTTCATAAAGTTGACGCTGCAACCGAAAAAGTTCAATCATATAAGCGATATGAAAGTTTATTATCCTTAAAGTGGTCACTAATTATAAACTTGTAAGTACCTGACATCTGGATAATCTTAACCAAACAATAATCTCGTTCTTTTTAGAAAGCTTGGCTGTGTTGGTATTACCGCCATCTTCACGAAACACTTCGCTTTTTAGGCGGCGAAGAAAATAGGGCTGAATGCAATTTCTTAAATCCTGTTTTGAGTTGGAACAAAAGTAAATAAACTTTACTAAAATTGCATTTGAGTTATTGTTATATCATTAGCATGTATTTGTTTTATGATGATTAAAACCTTGAATGAAAGAAAAGTAACTGTCATGTAGCTATAAAAACCATGATTGGTAAACTATTAAAAACGACACTTCTTAAACCATGATGCGCACATTTTAAAACCAAGGGCATAATATCTATGAACCTGTAGGTTTTTGGTATAAATATACTGCATAAAATTCAAAAAATATAAAACCTGTGCAACAGCTGAACCAATGCGCTTATCTCTCTCCGATGCATTTTTGTCATTTCCACGAAGAATTGCTGATTCATATTTGTCTTTAAAACTGAAAAACAAAACACAAACATAATGACAACAAATAAGAAAAAGAAAGAAAAACTAGTTACATGCAATTTTGTTGAAAATAATGAAAAACTAGTTACATGCAAGAAACATTCTTTTATTAAAAAATAAAACTTGAATAATATCTTACCATTTCTTATCACCCAAAAGCTCTGGACAACAGAAGTTAAACAAAGCCCACAGTTCCTAGATTCGATAAGAAAAAGATCAATAATGGGATTTTGATACAAACTATTGTGTGATATATAATCAGTTGAAATGCATAACAGATGACATAATTATCAAGATGCATACCTTAAGATTATTTTGCAGTGGAGTGCCACTAATTATTATACGATGAGCACAAGGTATCGCAAGCAAACTTTTAGCCCTTTGTGTACTAGGATTCTTAATGAGATGACCCTGCATTTAGATGTTCAAAACTTTAAAAAATAAATAAATTTGCAGTTCAAAAGAAATTAAACAAATAATAAATATATAAACCTCATCGAGAATCATGTAATCCCAGGTCACAGCATCATCCTCCATCTCATCATAGTCTCCAGATAACGCTTTGACGTTATTGCGAACAATATCATAAGTAGTAAGAAGAACACCCTTATCCTACAAAACAAATAAAAAACCATAATTATAACACAGATGTGCATAACTAAATACTAGTAGAAATTAGAAACCTTATTTATGTCAAAGATTACCTGGAGTACATACTGGAGTTCATACTGTCGAGCTTTTGGACATGTCCCAAAAAATCTGTAACGTTAAGAAAGAAATTAACAGTCTCAAATTCGCAGAACTATAAGTTTATGACGTTACAAAAATTACCACCAGTTATTCAAACTAACTCACTCTCTTGTAATCCTTGAAAGATTAACAACACCTAGCTCTTTCATCCAATGGGGTAACAGTGTCTTGGGCGCAACAACTAATACACGTTTTATCAACTTTGAGTGAAATAACCCCGCTAAAAAGCCACATATCTGAAATTACATAAAACGTTAAAGTCATTGTACTTTCTTAAGTTTTAACATATAGAAAAGAGAGTAAATTGTCATTTTCATCCCTGAGGTCCGGCTGCTTTTGCGACTTCGATCCAAAGGTTTGTTAAGAAAAGATTTTGAAACTACAAAGAAAGATGCGTAAAACAAACCTTTGATCAAAGTCGCAAAGGTGGCCAAACATCAGGGACGAAACTGACAATTTACTTTAGAAAAGATGATAAAAGTGCATACCTGCATAGTCTTTCCAAGGCCCATGTCGTCACCCAAAATACCACCCTTGCCTTTACAATGAAGAGACCAAAGCCATTTCAAACCTTCGCGTTGATGCGGGTATAACATATTTGCAATCTTACTAGGTAACGAAAAATTGAATTTAGGGTTACTTAGAGAAAAAGGTACTTCATCTCGTGAAGTAGAGTCATTTGATTCGTTAGTCAACGTATAAACCGTACTAGAAACATCGTGTCTACCCTCCACCTTTTGAACAAACTTTTGGCCACTCGTAACAACACAATCATCATCATCGTCATCGTCATCATCAACCTTGACATTCTTGCTTTTCTGAAGATGAACAGAACTTTCTGTAGCTACAGCTTTTCCTACGTGATTCTTTACGTATCCAGTGTTAATATTTTCTTTTCTAGTGGCAGTTGCCTTTGGTGATGAATCATATCGATTCGATGCAGAGGAAAATGACGTTTTTTCAACATCTATGCGTTCAGAGACTTTAACAGGCTTGTGTTCATTGAAACTTTCTTTTGTAAACGAATCAGATGAGGTTGAAAGTTGCTTAGCAGGGCGTTTTCCCTTCTCGATTGATAGAAACTCAAACTTTGAGCTTAAATTGCTGAGAATGTCTCTGATTTCATCACCACCGTCGGATTTGTTCGCGGTATTCTTTGCAGGACTGGGTGAGTCAAAGTCAGCAACGACAGCTGTGAATTCAGACTCGACATCGTGAAATCTATCATCTTCCTCATCGTCATCATTCACCACTACTTTGCAGAGTCTCCTTCGTCCATGAATTTTCACCTTTTGATGTCGGTCCCCTAATAATCACAAATGCATACCCTTTTTAACAGACTCCAAAACAAAATACTCATACGTTTACATGATATATAAACGAAAATGGTATACCTTGCTGAGAATCGACATCATCCTCAATGATACCAACAGGTTCACCGAAGGATTCTCTACTTTCAACTTGCTTAACACTTTCGAATTCATCTTCATTCATAACTTTTGACACAACCTTCTCTGCACCATCTTAAACACCAACAATATAACATAAGATATAAATCCACATCAGCAACAAACATAGAATGTACAAGTATTGTTTTCTAAATCACATTAATCTCTTTGGTTTACAAAAACATAAAGCAAAACCAGTAAATCAACTAAATACATAATTAAATAAATCCGAAGCGACTAGTACCAGAAGATGAGTAATCTAGACCGTTGATCGCAGATTTGTCAATACACGCACTCTTTTCACAATCATCAAACAGTTCAAATGACGAAACCTCATCCTCATCCGTAACATTTTCTAGACTTTTTGCTGCTACATTTCAGGTCAGACAACAAATTAGGGTTTATCAATTGTCAAACACACACAAAAAAAAAAACATGTCAAATGACTCAAATTAAAGTTTAACAATAAACTCACTCTCTTCAGCACCACCAGACCGTTCAACAGACAAAACTTTCTCTCCATCGGTATCATTTTCTAGGGTTTTAGCTGCTACATTCCAGTTCAAACATCAAATTAGGGTTTAGCACACACACTAACAAAAAACCATGCTAAGTAGTTAATGCCGTAAAATATCGCATATCAGTCAAGGACCAATATTTAAGATATCAGTTATCGCACGGGGATATCGGTAATCTTAATATCATGCTAAATTTATATATTAGAAATTTCACGCTAACAATTCAATATACTCTCCCACCATTAACAAATTAACCTTTTGCAACTTGCAAAACACTAACAATTGTAGTAAGTAACTAACAACTAACAATAAAGACTTAAAACACTAATAGCAACAATAAGAAGAAAGACGAATGCTAGAACTAAGCAGAAAGGTACTCATATCGAGAAATCAGTGACATATCGGTCCAATATCGATTAATATCGCCAATATTATCAGTACTGATATTCTGACCGATATTTTGCACTAATTTCTCGGCAGAGGACCAATAACCGATATATCGGGATATATCTGGATATATCGGGATAGTTTGAGGATCCTGTACATTAATCCAGAAGTGTGAGAAGTGTATTATAACACTATATATAACACTATATAACATCATATAAACACTGTATAACACTATGTAACACCATATAACACTATGTAACACTATATAACAAATATAACACTATATTTTGTCTGATAGCATGTCTATGATAGATGTATAGTGTTATAAATTGTTATATAGTGTTACATAGTGTTATATGGTGTTACATAGTGTTAAACGGTGTTTATATAGTGTTATAATACATTTCTCACACTTCTGGATTAATGTACAGGATCCCTACCCTATCGGGATATTAACTACAAGTAAAAAAAATAAACCAAATACGGTACCGATTATAATCTGTATACCTAAAAATATCAAAAACTCAGTAGTACCGAAAGTCCGAAACCAAAAACCCTAACAATAATACCGGTAGTCCAGTACCGATTTGTTAGGTCAGTATCGATACACAAACTAACAAATACTTCCAGATAAATATAAAAACATCTTACAACAAGGAGAATCGGAATCGGAATCGAAATCAAAGGAAGGTCCGTCGTAGTCATGCTGCCGTTGTTCTGGATTCTTCATTTCTATATGAAAACAAAATCAAACAGATATGAATTTGATTAAGAAGAAGTGAAATAAGAAGTGAAAAAGGAGTACCAGAAAGGAAACCGTAAGCAGCAGCAGATGATTTGGAGGCTGTGAGGAAGCGATTGTGGAGCTGGTTTAAACCCATGGCTTTCTTCTTCTTCGATGATTCGTCTTCCATATCGATCTGTGTGAAGAAGTTCTCCCGCTTGGATTTTGAATTTGATCGCTCAGATTGATTATTGGCTCTGATTTAAACTAAAGTTTTTAGGCTTTGTGAATTTTTTTTTATTATTTTTATTGGTTAAAACCTAGTTTAACAATAAAATATGTGACACGGTATGGGCAATCGCGTTACACGGTATATGTTTGTTGATTACACCTTATCGGGTTTTTTCTTCAGGTTTCCGAGTCATATTGTTTGGGTTTTCGTCTAGGAAAAATTGACCCGATAACCGACTCATTTAAAGTTCGAGTTAGATATAAAATGAAAAATAATTTTTTTTACATAATATCATCAATTTAAAAATATCATTAAAGTTCAAACATTCTTTCACAATGTGCTATTATAATATTTAAAAGTCTCAAAACTTAATGTTTCGTATATTAAAGACTCCAAACCAAAACAATTCTATAAGAAAAAAACAGTAAATGTTCGTATTTTTTTCGGATTTCGGGTTTTTCGTGTCGGGTTGTTCGGGTTTTTGGTGGGGAAAAAGTGACCCGATAACCGAACCATTTAAAGTTCGGGTTGGTCGGATTCAGGTTTTTCAGATATTCGCTAATTCGGTTGATGAGTATGAGTGAGACAAATAAATAATATAATGTGTCAAAACTAACATTATTACAACTAACCATGTAAAATAGAAACGGAAAAAACAAAAACAAAAGTAGAAAAGTTTTTTTTTTCTAAACTAGCAGTAAGACCCGTGTGCAAACACGGGTGGTTTCTTAGAGAACCATGCATAACACATATTAATAGAAAGTATAGATAGGTATATAGATATTGTACCAAAACGTGTTATCTATTATAGCTAAAAGATAACTATAAACATAGATTATCGGTTAATATATCGGTTACATACAATTATTTCCATTCTCTTATCCAAAAAAGCGCGTATCCACTCATTGACAATTTAACTGTTTACCCAAAAAGACAATATAAACTGTTTATAGACATAAGTACATATAAAAGATGTATAACAAAACTTAATAGAATTTGAATACAACTTAAGGTTTAACAAACATTAACTACAAACACACAATCACCTGCCTCAACAACTTTCAGCAAAGCTAAATCAAGGAATCAACAGACTTTAGAAATCAGCAGATCTTTATTCTCACATCAACCTTTCCCGGATTTGCCCTTTGAATTGGAGCTCAAAATCTAAGGAATCAGTATCATCTTCATCCCTATCAAGCTGAAGGTTAAAAAGATCTTGGAGGTCAACTGGATTCAGACCAAGTGCATTCTCCCTTGATATATTTTCAACACTACCATCAGACTTGATCAAAGTCAATTCATGGGTCTGTTTATCAGACTTCCACTTTAGTATTTTTGGGTCTGATGGGTTTCTTGAGAGAAGTTTTATTTGAGAGGAGTTTGGCGATTGAGGCCTGCTTGCCAACTTCTGAAGTGTTTGAGCATCTTGAGCTTGTAATTGCAACGAAGCATAATCCAATCCATATCGTAACTGATTTCCGGTAGACTTTTTTCTGGATTCAGCTTCTTTCTTTTCATCTTCCTCATCCATCAGTTATTGTCTTTTTCTTTGGTTCAAGGCAGCGATGGATACATTTGCTGATGAGAACAGCTTTTTAGATGTAATGGTCTGCCGACGTCTAACAGTGGTTTCATCTTTGTATACTGGCTTTTTAGGAAGGGATGGATTTGTCTTTCTTCGCTCTTCTAGCTTATTGTAAGCTCGATCAATATACTGCCTAGACCATTTTCCAATTTGTCTAGTTGTCCCATACTTAGCTGCTACAAGTTCTGCCCTCATTCTCTTGTACTTCAACACTTCATCCACTTCAACCTTTTTGTATTGTTTCCAGTTGGGAGCATATTTTTGCATTTGAAGATTTTTATTCATCTTTTCAATTCTATTAACTTCCTCTTTAAGAGTTTCAAGGGGCCAGTCTTTGAAATCAGACATGTAGGCTTCGTAGGGCTTGGTATCCATGATAATGTTCAAGAAATCATTCCTTAATATCTTTTGAAGCTCAACATTTGGTGACAGATTTGACATTTTCTTACTCAGGTCTCTAGCAAAATCTTCTAACTTCTTGATTTGACTAAGCCAAGTTGCATGCGACCTGATAAGTTGGTGTCTCCTAGCCCTTTACTATCTTCTTTTGCCTGATATTCTGCTTGCTTGTCCTTTAGCTTCAGATATTCGTCAATATTCTTTGGAGTTTCAAATCCATGAAGAGATGGAAAGGTTCTTTTGGATGGATCATCCTCTGTGTAAAATTGAGTCATTTCATCTTGAACTGCAAGCAGTTCCAGAGGGAAATTTACTGCCAATGGGTTGATTTTTGTTGATGGAGGTGGAATGAAGGGTTTGGGTGAAATTTGAATGAAAGGAGTAGCTGATAATGGAATTGGTGCGGGTATATCTTTTTGTTCCTTCTCTTCTTCATGCACCATGAATTTACTCTTTCTTGTGTAAACAGATTTTGGAGAAGGAGGAGTTTGGGAAGAAAAATGTGGTATGAGTGTAAGGTTTGATTGTGATGGGAATTGAAATTGGGTAGAATAAGTGGATTGACTAACAACTGTTGAAACAACTGGTGTCTCAACCGCTGTCATCTTAACATCTGTTGAAGCATTTGTTGCATCAATAATTGTTTCAGTAGAGGTTGGTAGTGGTGATGAGGATTTTGTATTCTGCTTTTTGACAGGTGGTTTTTCTGGTGAGAGTTTTGGTTTAGGGGTATCAGAATCTGGCTTCTTAGGTTCAGCAGTTGTTTTAAGTTTCGCAGCAGTGGTTGGTTTTTCTGGTGGTGATATTGGTTTAGGAAATATGACAATAGGAGATTTGTTGTGGTTGTGTGATTTTCTTCTATTTGAGGTTCCAATGTTGAGCACTTCATCTTCCTATTTTGTATCCTTCCTCTTCTGCTTTCGTTCACTCTCCTTATCTATCTGTTTGTTAAGGGTATCATCAATTCTCTTTTTCTTACCAGTTTCAGATTTTCCAGAAGATTTTGCAGAAGTTTGCTTGGCTGGCTTTGGATTTTGTTTTGGCTGATTCCTTGGTGTTGGTTTGCCAAAGTTTTTCATGGAATGCTTTTCCCTCTTTTCAGCATCATCTTTGTTGGTGCAGTAATGTCTATCGCCTCCGTCAATACGAGTCGTAGCTGAAACAGTTTAAATCTAGGCTTATATTGTAATATCTAGTTAGAAATAGCAAGGTGGCATTTTGGTAATTAATGAGAAGTCTCATTAATTCCAATGCCTATAAATAGAAGTCTTATGTTAGATTTTAGAGACTTTAGCCATTTTGGAGCTTTGGAGAGCTAGAGATCTAGAGAGAGAGTCTAGAGAGAGAAAGTTCATTGTACGTGATTCAAGGTGCTGTACGTTATCATATTTCTAATAGAATCATAGTTATATTACATCTCGTGTGTTCGGTCACGTTCGTGTACGGATTCCGCACGTCACACGTTTGGTTCGCAATCAGAGCAGGAGCTCGATTGCACGGATCATTCACACAGACTCGTACAAGATTCCATCAAATTCAGATCCAAATTGCATCAGATTTGATCTATTTCTTCATCTTTTTCATATCTTCACGTTTTTAACTGAAAATAACCAAATTACACAAGATTTTACGGTTCAAAATTGCTGATTTTTGGATATGATGTGCGAAAATACCTGATCTATAACCCTACAAAGTTTCAAATCTTAATTCAAAGCCGTTTAGGAGAAATCTAAGATTTTTGGTCCAAAATCATGCCATTTCGTTTGAAATTAACTTCCAATTCGCACGAGTTGACCTCAAAAGTGTTCCATTTTGTACGGATTGGCTAACAGGTCACCAGATCGTGTCTAATTTGTCTTCAATTCGCACGTAGTGGGTATAAGTTCTTCAGATTGCTTGAAATTCGTCCAATTCGTTTGAAATACCTATCAATTTGCACGAGTTGGTCATTTGGAGGTCCACTTCGCATGAAATAGGCTCCAGGTCGTATGAAACTTGTCTCAGATCGCATCAAATTGACTCAGGACGTGTGAAAAGATCAGTTCGTTTGAAATAGGGTTCAGTTTGCATCAAGTTCATATTAAGCGGTGCAATCAGAAAGTGTTTGATATCAAAGTTGTCGGCTGATAATCTTGAAATTGATAAATTCATCACGTGAACACTTTAATCAAATTGACAGCCCACTACTTATTTCGGCCCATGTGATTCAATAATAACATACATACTCACGTGATATAAACGGCCCAATAGATTTTAAAATGTGTCAGTCCACTTTTTGAAAGGTCCCATAGAAATCAATTGGAAATTAATAATTGCTCGTGTTTTGATTCAAGTTTGCATGAGAAACATTGATTGATGTGTCGGTCATGCGTTAATTGAATGAATCAGCTTGCATGTGAAATTGAACCAGATTTGTCGTTTGAAAAGTTTGACATCACATTAGGTCACACGATTTGATATCACATCAGGTCGTTTGAGGATTCTTCAGATCGTTTGAAATTAGAGTTCAATTCATTTGAAAGGTAAACCAGGTCGCATGAATTGATCTACCAGTCCGTTTGAAAATCGGCCAAGTTGTTTGAACTTATATTCATTTAGTACGAAGTAAGTTAGAAGTGGTCCAGGTCGTGTCTTTGTGAACCAGGTCGTTTGAGAGTGAACTCAGTTCGCACGAAATAGGGTTAGGTCATTTGAATTTGATCCGGGTCATAGCAGTTCGCACGATTTGACAACTTGAACCTCAGTTTGCACAGAATATTCACCAGTTTGAGTACCAGTCTGATTCAGTTAATTGATAAGTGTTTAAACTGATTGTGTTTGTTTGTTTGTATTCAGGTGATTAAAAGGAGCTAAGATTCGAAGAGTTAACATCATGGCTGAAGAGTTCTACAACACGTTCTATAACGCGTTTACATCCGAATCGTCTGAGACATCAACCGTCACACCGAAATCAATAACAAAAACAATCAATGATAACATAAAACATGATAACTTCTATGGAACCTATTCGAAACCGCTTGAGAATATAGAGGATTATACTTGGTGGAAAGAAAGATTCCTGAACTGGACCAAGGCATATGCTCACGAGAGCTGGTTCTACTTAGAGTTTGGATACAGTCGACCGATCAATGACAAGAAAGAAGAGATCCATCTCAATGATCTTTCCGATGAAGACAAACGGAAATTCTCATATGAGCAGAAGATGATCGCTTTGATTCAACAATCTATCCAAGATGATATATTTTCTTTGTTAAATCATGATGGGTCATCAAAATCGGTTTGGGAAGCATTAAGGGTTAAAGCCGAAGGAGGCAAACAAATTAAAAAGAAGAAAATTGCTTTACTAAAAAGGAATTTGATTTGTTTGATAGCTTAAAGGGAGAGTCAGTAAGGCAAATGATTGAACGTTTCTGTCATTTAAAAATTGAACTCGAAAGGTTTGAGATTGTGAAAACGAGAGAGGAAATAATTGATAAAATCATAGAAGCGTTACCACGAGCCAATCAGTGGCAAACGTTTGTTTTTATTTTGAAAAATGATGTTTTATATGATTCAATTACTCTTGATGTGTTGATTGAAAAGATTGGAAGTCATGAACTTGAATTGCAGAAACAAAGCAAGATGAGCAGTTCTTCACATCAACAGAATGTTAGTCTTTATTACAAAGGTAACACACCTTCGGTGAAAGTTGGTGAATCACCAAAGACGGGATTCAGTGTTGAAAAATCAAAAGAACCACAGAAAAGCTCATCAAGCTACAATCCAGGATATCATTCGTCTTCTTCAAAAGCAAGCCCTGAAGAATCTGAAGAAGTTCTCTGCAACATCGCTCTAAAATTAAAGAATTCTCCGGCTATGAGCATCAATTCAGCAAAACAACAAATGAGTTTTCTGGCATCTGTGTTAGAGTCATACAAAGGTCTAGTGTCTGGGAAAATAGGAAACTCTGAACTGACAAAGGAAGACTACGACCAGATCGACCCAGCAGAAATGGAACTTATTGACATACGCTGGTGTTTAGCAAGTTGCATTCGAAGAGCTCAGAGATATATGGAGATTACTGGGAAGCAGTCAATAGGTGGTCCGTCAACAAAGCTAGGATTCGACAAATCCAAAGTGACCTGCTTCAGATGTAAGCAAAAAGGTCATTTCAAAAGAGAATGCAAAAACTCCAAAGTTGACGAAACTGAGAAACCTTTCAATGATGATTATTATTGAAAGGCGATTTACCACCGTAGCAAAGAAGAGCCGAAAATGATCGAAAATAATCCCAAAGATAAGTCAAGAGCATGTGCAGTAATCCATGATGATGAAGGGGATGATTGGAGTGAGATTCTTCCAGAAGAAGATCGTGTTGATGATCGATTCACAGCTCATGGCAGAACTATATCAAAGAGCAAACATCATGCTTTAGTTGCTGAAATCAATGAGAAAACCAGAGAAGAAATTCCGAGTGAGAAAACCAAAAGAGAGATATTCTTTGCAGGCTGCAGGATTGAGAAAATGCAGGAAGAATACGAAGATGCAAAGTACTGTGGAAGATACGACAAGAAGAGAGATTGCTATGTCAACAGAAATGGTGATCCTGTCGTTCACAGAAAAGAAGTGGTTTTCAATGATGTTCTTGCAGTAATTCCTCTGTCCGGCGAATACTATTCGAATGTTGCGAAAGATAAAACCTATTTGAAAAGGTTGGACAAGATAATTCGTGACGTGATGACCGCGAGTTTGAAAAAGAGGGATGAAGAAAGAATGAAAAAGAATGTTGAAAATTTGGTTGATGATTTGAAGAAGGTTGCTGAGGAAGTTAAAGTCGAAGCTGTGAAAGTTGAGGATGTGAAGATAGAAGAGGAAGAAAAAGTGATAAAAGAAGTTGTTGAAGAAAAAGTTGTTATTGAAGAACAGCAACACAAGAAGAAAGAAGAAGAAGAAGAAGAAGAAGAAGAAGAAGTGAAGATGGAAAGTTCGGTTGAAGTGAGTAGTGATGCTGGTGCTGGTGATGAGAAAAAGAAAGATGTTGATCAAACTCAGACAGATGCAGAAGCGAAACCTGAAGTGCCAATCACTGAGGTAAAATCTGATTCTGAAGTCTTAAACAAAACTGTTGAACAGTGCAAGAAATACATGGAAACATGTAGTGCTTGTACTGAAAAAGACGAAAAGTTCAGAACAAGAGATCTTGAATTCAATAAAATCGAAGAAGTTTTCAAAAATAAATGCAAAGAAATGTTAGAAAACGAAAAGATTTTAAAAGATAACGATGAAAAACTTTCAGAAAAATGTAAAAAATTAGAAAAAGAAAATGAAGTTTTGAAAGAAAATGTTTCGAAAATGACAGAAGAATGTGTTCAAAAAGAAAATGCATGTCAAGAAATGAAAAAAGAGTATGATTCAATAAAGTTGGCTTATCACATTACAAAAGAGTCATATGAAAATGTGAAGAGTCAAATGAAACTTGTTCAATCTAGATTGAGATACTGTTCTGAAACAACTGATACGCTTAAGCGACAGTATTCAATAAAGCAACAAGTTGTCAATTCTTACATTGAAGATGTTGCTAAGCTAAAGCGTTAAATAGCTGATTTAGAACAGGACAACAACAAGTTACATAGTTATCATGCATCATCATATGTGCTTGAAAGAAATTTCAATCTAAAACCAGATGGTAAAGATTCTGAGCAAAACAAGAAAGGTATTGGCTCAGAGTTTCATCAAATTCCTCCACCGGAAAAGTTTGCATTTTATGATGATGAAAAGGTCGAAAAAGCTTTCAACATGGTAGATCAATTGCCAGATAACATTGACGTAACCTATTCCAAATCTGATGATTCAAGTGATTCAGAGGTGGCAGGTAAGGTCGCTGAAAGTGTGTTGAAAGAAAAGTCGGTTGAAACAGGTAAATCTGAATCACAGGATGAAAATGAAGGTAGTTTTCATGAAGAATATCTGAAAAACTCAAAATCTGAGAAAAATTTGAATGATGATTCAAAAGGATTGGTTTATACCATGATTGGATCGAACAAATTATTTAAGATGTTGTATTCCCGATTCAGAATGTGATTTCAGAAAAGATTGACAAAGTTTTCAAGATGGTTGAGATTGAAAAGTCTGAGATTCCAAAGTTTGCTGAAAAAGGTCACAAAACTTTTTATAACAAACCTGGTTTCAAGAAAAAAAACATGAAAGCTGGTTTAGGTTATAAAAAGAAACAAAATTGAAAGAAAAATGAAATGCCAAATTATCAGGAAAAAATGAATTTTATTCACGGAACAAGTTCCGAAGAAGAGAAAGAACTCCATTTTAGGCGTCAGTCTAATGAAGAGTTCTATGCTCAAAAGAAAAAGCAACAACCACAGGTCAAAGATGTCTCAAAAAGAACATGTTTTAAATGTGATCAAACAGGACATCTTGCACGCAAGTGTCCAAATCTGAAACCTGTTGATGTTGACAAAAAGAAGTCTGATAATGTTGAGAAACAGAAATCTGAGGATGTGAAACAAAGGTCAACCAGATTTGATTCAAAACAAACTTGGAGGTACAACACAAACAAGTTTGCTTCGAATCAAACTTGGAAATCAAACCCGAATAGGTTCGATTCAAGACAGACCTGGAATTCTCACACACCCAGACTTAGAACAACACAAAGTTGGAAAACGACGGTTGATGCAACAAAACCACAACAAGTTTGGAAATAAACTGTTGTTCAAAATCAAAATGTTCAAAAAGATTCACATTTTTACAAAAGAGGTACTCCAAAAGGTCAAACATGGTCTGTTAAGAAACAAATGACTTCGGCAAATGATGAAAAAGTTGAAGTGAAAATTGAAAAAGTTTTTGTACAAAATGACAAAGATTTTCCGAAGTTGAATGAAGCATATTGTGTTGAAATGCCTAAGGTCAAACAGACCTGGGCTAAATTGTTCAAGTGATTGAATAGTTGAATGTGCTGGTGCTCAAGAAATTTGAAGACTGTGAGAATGGAAATCGGAGCAGCCTGGCACAACGAGTAGAAGAGGAGGCTGCTGATCCCTGCGATGGTTAAACAGGGAGTTTGTTTGATTTTTTGTAAATAAATAAACCATATTTCAAAAAAACCCTAAAAATTTAAAAACCAAAAATATGTTTTTATTTTGTCAAAATTTTGAAAAACCAAAAATGTGTTTGTTTTTAAATTTACAAAAATTCGAAAAAAAAATGATAAAAATTTGTTAAGTGAATATGCCGAAACCCTCATGGCTGAACAAACATGATTAATTTCACAAGCTTGAAAAACAGTTTTCAAACTATAAAAAATCAATGTGTTGTAAATCATGGGGGTACATTATATTTTCTGCAAAACAGAGCATGAGAAGCAGAAAACGGATAGCGAGACAAAGCTATCAGTGTCGGTTTGTCAAATTTTCTTTAAATGTTTTGGATTTTAGGGGGAGTAAAAATTTCAGAAAATACAAAAACATTAGAAAATTTGAAAAAGCACAAAACTCATTTTGAATAGAAAAATATTGAAAAACGACAAAAACATGAGAAAATGAAAAAGAGTTTTTGTGTAAAAAGAGGAAATGATAGTACATCAGTAGACAATCACAGTACGCTAAAGAAATGGAATGTTTTAATGTGATAAACGGTCTCACTGATGATATGCCAGTAGGTTTTTACACGCTTAGTAGATTGTTTTCGAGATATAAACCTAAATATCAATACTTTACTTATCTCGTGGGGAACATCTCTCGGATATATGGGTAACCCCCGAAATCTTGTTTGAGAGATTGCCTGATTCTGAGATACAAGGTCTTTATACTGTTTGATATCTGGGGTATTATACCTGGTCTTCTGATTTTGCGGAAGCAATGGCCTAGACCTCGTATAATACTTTATGCGCTTTAAAAGCTTACCCTCTGCATAAAAATTGAAAAATATCGAAAGATATGAATCAATTGCAGTTGAAGAAAAGATTCCCTAAAGGGAACACACCTAAAGTCGAGCCTTCATCTCTTTGACTGAACGGAAGTACATACCTGAGCTCTCAAGGTCTCACACTAACCCAGATACAGATATCAAATTGGTATACTCACCTGTAAGACTGAATCTAGGGAATTTTGATACGGGAGTATATTCTGAGGTGGGACACGCGAATAAGTTTAAGCGATTAAAACACTAATCTCGTATCTCGAAACAGTTGAACTTTGCGTGAAAATTTAAGTGGATCAGTATACTGACAATCTAAGTGAATCGTTTAGAACTTAAAGTGTTTAAAGCTCAACGGTGCTAGTGATTTGTCATAAACTGATATGATCTTCTGACACGAACTCAAACAAAAATATTGTCTGTAAATATGTTTGTAAATATTTCTTTACTGCTTTATGTTTCAGAAAAATACAAAAAGATTTTAATTTCTGCTTTAGTTTCGACAACCGATGTCTGGGATGCTGAGTTTCAAAATCTAGTATGCTGATTGTGTTTATGAAAATAAAACAAGTTCATTAATTTGAAACTTGAGTTTTTAAAATCAAAAATCAAAAACAGTTTGTGATATCTCCAAGGTCATTAAGTTGGACTTGGATGATTAACTATGAGGGATTTGGATGCTCATATTGTTAAAATCTGTAAAAGAGCCAGTTTCCGAATCTGTTTGTTAAAACTGCCAAATTTATGAAGATTGTTGATAGGGGGAGTGAATCAAGTATTTCTGGATATATTCATATTATTATATCTTAAATTCAGGATCTTGATTTAAAAAAGTTTAATAGAGCCAGGTTACAATTCCTGGACAAATTGAATGTTCAAAATGTTGTACTTATAAATGTTTGAGGAATTGCAGATGTTGTACCAGACTACGATCCCGATAGCCGAGCCTAAGGGGGAGTCTGAAGACGAGCTCAATGCAAAAGGAAGCGTGGATTCAAGGAGCCATGTAACTATCCCAGAAGAGCTTGTATACAGAAAGCAATGTGTCGATCCCAAAAGCACGGAAGTTTGACGAAAGGGGAAGCTTGATGAAGAAAAGAGTCTACAGAAAGGGGGAGCTGAAGCTGAAGACAGATCCACGGGGATTCTGTTCAAGCAAGAGGGAGTCTACGTTGATGAAAACGTGTTAAAGCTTCAAGAAGACTCAAAGAGAGATAGAAAGATAAGATGCTACGGATTGACTACGGCAATATCCAAGGGGGAGTCTGATGGTGCAGTAATGTCTATCGCCTCCGTCAATACGAGTCGTAGCTGAAACAGTTTAAATCTAGGCTTATATTGTAATATCTAGTTAGAAATAGCAAGGTGGCATTTTGGTAATTAATGAGAAGTCTCATTAATTCCAAGGCCTATAAATAGAAGTCTTATGTTAGATTTTAGAGACTTTTGCCATTTTGGAGCTTTGGAGAGCTAGAGATCTAGAGAGAGAGTCTAGAGAGAGAAAGTTCATTGTACATGATTCAAGGTGCTGTACGTTATCAGATTTCTAATAGAATCACAGTTATATTACATCTCGTGTGTTCGGTCACGTTCGTGTACGGATTCCGCACGTCACACGTTTGGTTCGCAATCGTTTCGGAGTCAAAACCGGTCCTAACAATCTTCATCGTCTTTTTCAAACACAGGTGCAGGGGTAGTATCAGTTAACTTTGCAATGCATTCTTTTATGCCCTTGATGTCAGCCTGTGTGTATTTGTATCTTGCTTCAACCATAACTCTAATTAGCTTCATGTGGGAATTAAGTTGAATCTCAGCCAGTTCCCTTTGAGCTGCAAGAATGGGTTGTACTGAATTCCAAAGCTCTTGGCATAACTGCTGATGAGAAGGTCGACTTTTGAAAGCATCCACCAACTACTTCAATTGATCTTTCATATCAGCAACAGTTGTTTCTAAGTTGGATATCCTCTCCGTCAAATCCTGATATTTTAATCCATCACCTAACTTAATAGGATCATCTAAATTCCCACCAGATGTGGTTGTATCTGCTTTTGAAAGAGGAGGTATCTCCAAATTTTCATTAGCAGATGCCCCTTATTCTTGGTTCTGGGGACTTCCCTCTGCATCAGTGGTTACCTTAGTGATCTCACCAGTGGTTAACTTGAACTCACCAGTGGATACCTTGGTAGACACAACAGTGGTTGCCTTCAAGGGAGTCTGACTGATGAAACTACTGTCCAAATGTAAATAAGTGGATTTGACATTTGTAGTAGCTGCTCCACTTTAAATACCATCAAGAATTTGCTGAAATTCAAGAGGTGTAGCCTCCTTAACTGTTTCTGGGTTAGTTAATTGAACAGGTTCAGACACATCTATTGTTGAAGTTAAACTCTTAGTAAAGTGTTCGTGGGAGGGACTGCTATGAGTCTGAATGTCAATAGCTTAAAGCAGTGTTACAAACTTTGGTGGAATAGAAGATGAAGGGATTGCTGTCGAAAGAGACATTGCCCCGGGAGAAGAGCTTTTAAGCATACTCTCATATGAGGGTATGACATCATATTGTGGTGTCCCCGTGAATACAACATGTTCCTTTTGTGAGGAATCATGAGGAGTTTGGTTTAAGGGTTGAGATTTTTCCACATGTTGTGAGGAAGTAGCAACAGTGGTTTGTAGTGACATCTGTGTTGTCACAGGGTTAACCTCTGGGATCTCATTTTCCAGATGACCCGTTTTTGTGGTTTCGGTGGGCTTTTTGGATTTTCTTTTGGTCTTTTTGGGTTTTGTTGGTGGGGGTTTCACAACAGTGGTTGTAGTGCTGTGATCACAAAGAGCAGTGGGTTCAGCAACAGAGTTTTGAGGAGCAGTTGTGGACTCATCTAAAATTTCCTCATTCCCCTCTGTTTCAGTTTTGGAAACATCTGACTCTTTAGCCATAAGGCGAGTAAAAGTTTCAGGTGTTAGATTATTCATTTTAAAAGCTTTACCTTTTTCAAAAGCTTTTTGAGAAACATGTTTTTACATGTAGTAGCTTAATAGTCTCGGAAACATAAGAAAATCAACAATTTTCCCCTTTTTAATGTTTTTTAAATTTGCAACCAAATCAGCAAACAGTGTTTGGGAGTAGTTAAAATCAGCATTTGTCAAAATTGCATACCCCAATGACTGAATTTTCAAAGGTATTTCATTGGTGGTGGAAAATTACCTTTAAACATAGTTGCCTTATTCAACTATCCATCGTATCCCCTCTCATTCAAATCTGTTTGAATCTCATTTTTTGGGAAAGATGTCTTACCTGCCAAGTCGTTTACCCCAAATGTTGTTGATATGGTAGTGGGGGTAATAGCAACCGATTCACATCCGACTTTTGAAGTTATACTGAATGCCACATTGTTTTGTTCTTCAATATTCGCATTTGCCCAGAAATCGCGGAGTGTTTCTTGGTAAATGGGTGCGTCGGCGGTAAGAATGGCCTTATATTTTGATGATGTAAGAACATCAATCATTGAATGATAGAGATTATTGTTCTCGGTTTTCTCAAAAATAGAAAGGTAGTTATGCTGCTTTTTCATTATCAGAGCGATGATCGGAATTGAAACTTGCGAGAGGTTGACGAAGAAGTGTTGAAGAAGAAGGTGGAAACCGCTTTGATGAATTTTAAATTCGAGACGACAGTAAAACCTCTGTTTGGGGATGAAACATGGTTTTATAAAGTGAAAAGGTGAATGATGACGTGTCAGAAGTTACAAAGATCTGATGGCTAACATTTTTCCACGTCCGAACCTCTGCTATGATAATGGATGACAGTTGTTTGGAAACCACTGTTGGGCAACAACAGATGTTAGGCAACGATGGTAAGTCAGCAATCCTTTGATTAAACAGAACCTATGAGAAGAGACAATACCCTTCAGCAGTCTGTTGAATTTTTACGCAAACAGAGGTTTGGAAAACAGTTGTTTTCAACAGCCATTTAATGCAAAACATTTCAAAAATATAAACAAATAAATTCATATTAAATATCAGCAGCCATTTAATGCAAAACATTTCAAAATAAATTTTCATGGGAAAACTATAAAATTAAATATCAAGAAACCAAAAGGACAAATTTTAAACCTCTGGCATAAAACAAAATTAAAAAAAAAACCTCTTCATTTAAACACCAACAATACTCTACATGGCAAACACTGGCTTCTACCACTTCATCGGACACAAATGTTGTAAACAGTGGTAAATCAACAGTCGCTAGGATAAACAGAACTTATTAAAACAGACAATACCTTTCAGCAGTTGATGAATTTTTATCCAAACAGAAGTTAATTCAAAACATCAACAAATACTATGAAGACACTGATGATTAGTTTTAATTTGATTTTATATATTAAGACTTATGATTATGATGCAATAATAACCTCAGAAAAGCATTGTCGGACAGCCTCTCTAGCTGCCACATCGGCTTTTCTTATGTCACCGCAATTTTTAGAGAAACAGAGGTTTGCCCAACAGTTGTTTTGGACAAACTTTTAAGAGTTTTTAAAAATATTTAAAAAAATAGCTGTTTTTTAAGAATGGAATTTTGATGTTCCGAAGACATTTTACAAAGATATGTTGGGCAATAACAGATGTTCAGAACTTCTGTTGTGTTAATGGTTGATAATTCTTTGGAAACTGCTGTTGGCAATAACAGATGTTGGAAACAGTACCAACTCAACAGTCGTTACATAAAACAGAAATTATGAGAACAGACAATACCTTTCAGTAGTGGATGAATCTTTAGCAAAACCGATGTTTAAAAAACAGTTGTTTTCAACAGACCTTTAAAGATTTTTCTCAATCTTTTTAAAAATAGCTATTGTTTAAGAATGGACTTTTGATGTTCTGAAGACATTATAATGCTTTCATCATCAGCAGATGATGATTTCAAGAAGTTGTTCTCTTTTGGCAAAATTTAACTTTAACAGACCTTTACAATTGAAGATATCAACTCTAACAACTACCCACCTCAGAACTTGTGTTGTGTTAATGGATGACAGTTCTTTGGAAGCCGCTGTTGAGCAATAACAGATATTGGCAACAGTCATTACCTAAAACAAAACTTATGAGAACAGACAATACTGTAACAACCCTCGGTAAAACCGACACTCTCAGTATATTTCCGATTTATATCTTAAAATACCCTTATATGTCTTATATTACACCACGTGTGTGAAAACCGAGCCCGAATTATGTTATATTATTTAAATAAAATATAAAAGTTTAAATTTAGGGCTGAGGCGGGCCGCGTGAACCCACCCCAAACCCTTACGCGGGCGGTATGAAGGCTAGAATCAGAAATCGTTGATTTCTTTAGTTAAAGCGGGCCGCGTAGGAGTTCTCGATAGTGTACGCGGGCCACGAGAGACCTACAACGCGGAGACATCAGATGCCGACACGTGTCGACATCGTGTCAAGACTAGTGGTGATCCGGACAAGCTATGCGTTGACCCTCGGTTTGACGCGGGCCGCGTAAGGCTTCGCCTTACCTTACGCGGGCCGCCTGGAAGTCGAATATCAGCACTATAAATAAAACGCATCAATTTTCGCTTTCCGTCGCTCACAATTCAATCTCAAATCACAAATTATGTAGTAGGCATATTATAGTCGGGTATTATACCCCTAATTAGCGAGGTTCTGCTCCGTTGTAAGTATTATAACCCCAGTTTCGTAATAGTTACGCTGCCCGATTGATTTAGGGTTCCGTAACAACTGTCGTGGTTCTGCCCGACGTAGTTGTTGGAATGCCGTCTCGGGGAGGGTATTATTAATATTTTCAAAGGGTTATCATACTAACCAATGTACATTTGTATAAATTATAGATTATATCCAGGAAACCCTTACGTGAAGTCTAAGATAGCAATGTGAGTAATCTCCTTTTTGTTAACAGTTTTTACAAAACCTTAAATATTTTACAATGCAATTTAGCAGTGATTGAGTCTTTGTAGTTCTTCAATTACTGCCGGTATGTTGGGGTTTTGTATACAAAATGTACTACACTGTGAGTAGTAAGTCGAGGATGATAATGTCACACCCTGGCTTTGCGGAAGCATGGTTAACTTGGTGTGACTTCTTAATACCATAGCTTAATCATAACAAGCTATATGAATTTAAAAACCATGCAAGTCATCCATTAAGTTTGAAAATCAAAATACAGTACCATTGTTTTTAACCAACAACCATGACCTTGTTCAACAGCATTACAACTTTATAACATAACATAAACGTGATTTAGGGATTGTGTCTTGTCCAGGTAAGAGACACAACCCTAAACCCTGATGACTTCATGACAAGTGCAGCGGAAAACGTTCCATACCGTGCCAGATCCGTTTAATTTCCTGAAATACATGTGAGTTGAAAAATCAACAATAATGTTGAGCGAGTTCATGTGCAAGTGAGTAAGTAAAACACTTGTAAGTATAAAAGTTTCCTGGTATGTAGCAGTGTAAGAGGACTTGTGATCACCAATGGTTTGCAAGGCCATTAGCATGTTGTGAAATGCAAATAGTAAGACACGACCTAGCCGATTTTTGCGTTGGGCAACCAAGTCACTCCAGGTCCGTTCTGTTGGCCTCAGAGAGGTCCGTTTGGCCTAGAGCTGGGCTCGCTACACCCAGATAGATCTACCGCTCGAGTCCCTCGGTGTTCTAACTACCCATTCACATGATCTAAACCTCCTTACGTTATTCATACCGTGTATAAAGTACTTGTAAACAAAGTAACATGTATTTCACCCCCGCAGTTAAGAAAACTGAAAACAGTTAGAGAAAAGGGGGACATGAACTCACAGTGAATGCGTATCTCTATCAAGCGTCTCCAATACAGTAAGCTGTGCAACGACCTACAAGTGCTAATTCTATTAGACGGACGGCCGTGCGTTAGCTTTACAGTTTATGTTTGCGGGAAATAGTTAGACAACTATTTCGTGTTACATTTTGTATTTACTTGGTGGTTATTTTCCTTCCCAAGGATGGGGGATTTAATACATGTGTGTATAATTCCGCCATTAAGTCTCACTTAATCCTTATATATATATCCAATTCCAAAATATAGGTATTTATCCCAAAATACGTTGTTAAAGTACGCGTTCATAAATATTTCCGTAATTGTGTAAGTTACGTTTTAACATACAGGTGGTAATATAATTACCGGTGTAACTTATATATTTATGGTGAAAGCGTTCGTAAAGTTTTGGAATCATTAACGCTTGTAAATATTATTTTCACTCTAAAATAATATTTATGTATCTCACAAAATAATCATAAACAGTGTTGTGACAAATATATTTATCACGTTAATCTTTGTGAAAATCCCACCTCCGAATATTTAGTAAAATATAGTGCTGGCGAAATTTATGTTTTGAAAATATGTCCAAAGATAGTTCTAACACTTGTTGTGTAAAAAGTCTAAGTGTTAGGTTTTTAGAAAATTTCGCCAGAGTTTCCTCTGTAACTGGAGGTGGCCACGCTTTCAAGCGTATCATTTTCTTTTAATAATCAAATCAATCAACTTCTTTATTCAATCAAACAATTTCCGACACATCAAACTAGTCAATAAATATGTAAATCGCATAATCGCATGAACTTGTAGTTTTTCCGAATCTATATTGTAAATCCCATTATATTTCGTGGATCTTTATATAAAGTAACTTTAACCTCGTAAAACCTCGTTTTTAGAGAAATCCGTCTTTACAACTTCTAGTTATTTTTCCCAAAAATAGTTATTTTGTCGAAACATGTGTCACACAAGTGTTTACACACTTGTGCGTTCTAAATATCATTCTTAGTATTGTAAGATCCGTTTCTTAGAAAACATGGTTTCTTTTAAAGTGTGGTCCTTCAAAAGTACCACTTGCAGATGCGTAGATCTGCTAGTTTTAAACACCATTGTACCGGTTAAATCACTTTTACACAAGTAAAATTCTTTTACACAAGTTCATGCTCTAAATGTGGTAGTGTTTCACCTTTAACCCTTGTATCTTTCAAAAACGAGCTTATGTGATGATACGTGATTTTACAAAGTCGGGTTAAACGGAGATTCGCGCTACCACATCATAGATCGGGTCTAGATAAACACAAATTTCAAGTCCTACGACTTTTACACAAGTCATATGCTATTAACCTCCATTTTTGTAGTTTTAGTAGACTTTAAAGTTCCAAAACGCATGTTTACAATATTTAACCGACGAAAGTTCTTTTAACCACTTTAGATAAGCTTAAAAACAAGATTTAAACAATATACCTCTAGCTCGGGGCTAGGGAAGAATCGTGACGAAAACGGGGTGGATAAAAGCTAACGAGAGTGGTCCTTCGCGTTCCGCTTGCACCAAAGCTCCTAATATGAGACCCTTGAAGCTTGAATGATCTTGGAATGCAATGATCACCAACCGAAAATATGATGGTGGGTGTGAGGGAGTTCGGCCGAGAGTGGGAAGAGAGCAAGAGAGAGTTTGTAAGTGGTGAAATGTGAAGTGATTATCATGTGTGTTTAGTCTTAGGTTTTATAAGCAAAACAAAAGGGTATTATCCCATGGTTCAAGTGTAGGCTAGATACTTAGCATGTAGGATTATTTTAATCTTTATGGTACTAAACATGTCCCCTAGTGGGGAACGGTTTCAAATGGGGGGGGGGGGGTTCCCTAACCGATTCCAACTAAATAGTTGGTGATTAGTTTAGGTTAAATAAGTAGGTTAAGTGTCTAACCTCGTTAGTTGTATAAAGCGCGTTATGACGGGTGTTAGGGTAATCAGGGACCCTAACTGGCTCAGAAAAATATAGTTAGTGAAAATATTAATATTTTCGTGTTCCGGGTATAGTCCGGTTGTTCGGTTGGATAGTAATCCGTTAAAGCGCTTAATAAAGCTTTAAAGTGTCGTTATTGTTATTTTTAGTGACACATCTTGTTTCCAACACTTAGAAAGTGTCTAGTGTTATTTTCTCATTTTCTGGCACTTTACTAGTCAGCTAGGAGCTGGTTAAATTATTAAAGTGCTGTGTTTGGTACTTAAAGTACGTTTTTGGCACATCCGAATCAGTGTATCTTATCCCTAGAGACGCGGTACCACAACCCTTATATCCTACACTCACTACCAGTGTAGCCAAAATATATGAGGCTCTTAACAGGCCTTAGAGGCAGTGTCTGCCTGATGCTGGTTATATCAGCATGTTCACTGTGTATCCGTTTAGTGCTACTGTGCTTTTTGTGCATCATGTTTGTCACTAGGGTTCAGTATGTAATCAATGTAGTGACAGCAAATAAAGTATGATGCAAGTAAGTGCATGTATCAGTATGCAGGTAGCAGTTTATCAGCTAGTTCAATCAAGCACAGAAATCAAGTAGTAATTAATCACTAATTAAGTTGTACGGATACCTGGTTTAGAGCGGGTTGTCACATTCTCCCCCCGTTAAATAAATTTCGTCCCGAAATTTAAGTTCTGCTTGTAGAAGCAGGGTTCTTAGGAAATAAGTGGGGGTATTTCTCTTTCATCCGGTCCTCACGCTCCAAGGTGTATTCAGGACCATGTCTGGCATTCCAACGTACTTTGACGAGTTTGACACTGCTCCGGCGGGTCTTGTTAACTTTCCAATCCGTGACCTCGACAGGTTCTTCAACAAAGTGGAGCGTGTCGTCAATATGAATCTCGTCGATGGGAATGGCAACGTCAATTTGAGTTGGACTTTTCTTTAAATTGGATACATGAAATGTATCGTGAACACCATTTAGTTCAGCGGGTAGGTCCAACTTGTATGCTACCGTCCCAATTCTTTCTAGAATTCTAAAGGGACCAATGTAGCGTGGATTTAACTTTCCTCGCTTTCCAAAGCGCGCCACCCCTTTCCAGGGTGAAACTTTCAATAACACCATCTCTCCGACTTGGAAGTCCACGTGCTTCCGGTTTGGATCCGCGTAGGCCTTTTGCCTGTGGCGAGCGGCTTCGATGCGTTTAAGAATTTGCGCGACCTTATCTGTCGTCTCTTGGACGATCTCGGGACCAGCAAGCTGCCTATCACCCGCGTCGGACCAACATAGGGTTGATCGGCACTTGCGCCCGTATAGGGCCTCAAATGGCGCGACACCAATACTGGTGTGGTAGCTGTTGTTGTATGAAAATTCGACCAAAGGTAAGTGTTTGTCCCAGCTACCGCCTAGATCCATAACACATGCCCTCAGCATGTCTTCCAACGTTTGTATTGTTCGCTCGCTCTGGCCGTCAGTTTGCGGATGGAACGCAGTGCTCAGATTCAATTGTGAGCCAAAAGATTCTTGGAAAGATTGCCATATTCTTGACACAAATCTTTCGTCTCTATCAGAGATGATCGAGAGAGGTACTCCATGACGTGTTACGATCTCTCTTATGTAAATTTCCGCAAGTTTACTAGTACTGTCTTTCTCCTTGATTGGCAGAAAGTGTGCGGACTTTGTTAGGCGGTCAACAATCACCCAAATCATATCATGGCCTCTTGGCGTTCTTGGCAGTTTTGTAACAAAATCCATTGAGATTTGTTCCCACTTCCACTTGGGAATCTCAGGTTGCTGCAGCAGCCCCGAGGGCTTCTGGTATTCCGCCTTGACCTTAGCGCACGTTAAACATTTGCTCACGTAAACAGCAACGTCGCCTTTCATCCTAGGCCACCAATAGTAATCTTTGAGATCCTGGTACATCTTATCCGATCCAGGGTGGATAGAGTACCGTGACTTGTGCGCTTCGTCGAAAATAACTTTCCTTAAATCTCCAAACAAAGGAACCCAAATCCTTTTCTCGAAACATAATGTTCCTTCCTTGTTTGGTGCCAGTAACTTCTCCATCCCACGGAGATATTCTTCCTCAAGGTTTCCCTCCTTGAGAGCTTCCTTTTGTGCAGCTCGAATGTGCAAAGAAAGGTCGGTTCGTATAATCATTTCCAAAGCCCTAACCCTTATGGGCTTGATTCTTTCTTTACGACTTAGGGCATCGGCAACTACATTCGCCTTCCCTGGGTGATACTTTATCTCGCAGTCGTAATCGTTCAACAATTCAACCCAACGTCTTTGCCTCATATTCAGCTCTTTCTGGTTGAATATATGTTGTAAGCTCTTGTGATCTGTGAAGATTGTGCATTTCGTACCGTACAAGTAGTGTCTCCAGATCTTTAAAGCGAAAACCACTGCGCCAAGCTCTAAATCGTGGGTGGTATAGTTCTTTTCGTGCACTTTCAGTTGGCGTGATGCGTAAGCAATGACCTTTTGGCGTTGCATCAACACACAACCCAATCCCTGACGCGATGCGTCGCAGTATACCACAAAATCGTCGGTACCTTCCGGTAGAGCTAAGATTGGCGCGTTGCAGAGCTTATCTTTTAATACCTGAAACGCTTCGTCCTGTTTGATTCCCCAATCAAACGTCTTATCCTTCTGCGTCAGGAGCGTCAACGGTTGAGCGATTTTCGAGAAATCCTCGATGAACCTTCGATAGTAGCCAGCCAAGCCCAAGAATTGTCGAATCTCGGTTGGCGTTGTAGGCGTCTCCCAATTCTTGATTGCCTCGATCTTTGTGGGATCAACATGAATTCCATCCCCATTAACCACATGTCCAAGAAACTGGACTTCGCGTAGCCAAAACTCGCACTTGGAGAATTTGGCGTACAGCTGTTCCTTCTTTAGCAGCTCCAATATGGTTCTAAGATGTTGTTCGTGTTCAGCCTTCGTCTTTGAGTAAATCAGGATGTCGTCGATGAATACAATCACGAACTTGTCTAAGTATGGCTTGCAAACTCTATTCATCAGATCCATGAACACCGCAGGTGCGTTTGTCAAACCAAATGGCATCACGAGGAACTCGTAGTGTCCGTAACGAGTTCGGAAGGCTGTTTTCGGGATACTTTCCTCCTGTATCCTTAGCTGATGGTATCCAGATCGGAGATCGATCTTAGAGTAACAGCTTGAACCTTGAAGTTGGTCGAACAGATCATCGATTCTAGGCAGAGGATACCTGTTCTTGATCGTCAGCTTGTTCAATTCTCTGTAGTCAATACACATGCGGAAACTTCCGTCCTTCTTCTTGACAAACAAGACCGGAGCTCCCCAAGGCGAGAAGCTTGGTCGGATAAAACCCTTGTCTAACAACTCTTGGAGTTGTGTCGACAATTCTTGCATCTCAGACGGGGCAAGTCTGTACGGCGCCTTAGCCACAGGCGCTGCGCCTGGAACTAAGTCGATGTGAAACTCGACTTGTCTCTGAGGTGGCAGTCCGGGTAAGTCTTCTGGGAAGACTTCTGGATACTCTCTTACGACAGGGATGTCTTCGATTCTTGGCTCGGCAGCCTTCTTATCTACGATGTGTGCCAGAAAAGCAACACATCCTTTCTGTAAACACTTCCTTGCCTTCAAACAGCTGATAATCCGCAACGGCGTCTCACGCTTCTCTCCATGAACAACAATGGTCTCACCATCCTCGGTTGGAATACGAACAACCTTTTCGTGGCAAACTATCTCAGCTTTATTGCCCGATAACCAATCCATTCCTACTACCACGTCGAAACTTCCCAATTGGACTGGTAGTAGATCCAAGGCAAACTCACGTTCTCCTAATTCAATCACACAGCCTCTGATAACATCATTGGCTTCTACCAACTTTCCATTAGCCAATTCAATTGCGTAGGGAATGTCTAACTTATTAGCGGCTAGCCCAAGTATATTCTTAAATTCTAGTGATACGAAGCTATAGTCGGCGCCAGTATCAAACAGAACAGATGCATAGCGTTGATTGATAGGGAACGTACCCGTGACAACGTTGGGATCCTGGCGTGCTTCCCGTGCCCCGATCTGGAACACCCTTCCACGGGCTTGGTTCAATCCCGGGCAATCCTTCTTGAAGTGCCCAACGTCTCCGCAATGAAAACATCCTAATCTTTTTCCACTTCCTGCACCATCCCCAACTGGCGGGTTGTTTTGATTGGCATTTCCGGCTTGATTGGCATTGTAGCCTTGATTATTCCCCTGTGGGCGACCTCCAAAACCACCACGGTTGTTATTCCTATTTTCAGATCCTCCCTGGCCTCCCCGGCCAGTACCAACCCAACAGGTGTCCTTCAAATGACCACGTTTCCCACATACTTCGCATACTTTTAGCCGACATTGACCCGAATGGTGGCGTTGACAGGTATTGCATCTGGGCTGGGTGCCCATGTATCCTCTTCCTTTCCTTCCACTGCCAGCTGCACCCTGAGCTGGCGTGCTTGGTGCTCCTCTCTTACCATCACCGCTAACACTTTGTTTGAAGTTTGAAAACTTTCTTTTGTTACTTCCGGACGACTCAACATGAGTCTCTTTCTCCTTTGCCTTTACATCACCAAACTTGTTTAAACGAATCCCCTCCTCGGTGAGAGCCACGCTCAAATCGATGGCTTCAGTGATAGTTGCTGGTTTGGAGGAGGTTACCATGCTTATTATTTGGGGAGCCAAACCCCAAATGAAGCGCTCGATTCGTTTGTATTCTGGCGTAACCATGTAAGGAACCACTTGAGATAGGTCATGAAACCTCTGAACGTACTCTGCTACCTTCGGACCGTCCATTTTTAGGTGCCAAAATTCAGTCTCCAACCTTTGAATTTCTGCGCGTGAACAGTACTTTTTGCGCATTAGTTCTTTCAACTCGGCCCAAGTCAGGGCGTAGGCGGCAGCTTCGCCTAAGGTTTGTACTTGTAAGTTCCACCAAGATAGGGCTCCGTCGAGAAACAGCCCTGAAATGTATGTGACTTGCTGATCCTCTGCACACTTGCTCATGCGTAAGACAGAATCGGTTTTCTCAGCCCAGCGGGTAAAGGCAACTGCACCTCCTATGCCATCGAAGTTAACTGGTTTGCAGTCTAAGAACTGCTTGTAGGTGCATCCTGCACGTATGTTAATACATGTGTTTGGCATTAGCATCATCGCTAAAATCTCCAACTAGTTCATGGTAGGTTCGAATGGCGTGGTATTACCGTGAGGTGGATTGTTATTGCCTTGATTAACACTTCCGCTCCCTCCTGGCTGAGAAGCTGCGTACTGCGCTATGGCAGCAGCAATGATTTGTTGTAGCTCTTCCTGAGTGGTAGGCATAGGCTGCTGTTGACGTCTTGGCGGCATCTTTCTAAAAGATGGTTTAAGTTGGTTAGGCCATAGAAGGCTCCGATGTTATAATACATAGTCAGTTCGTAATATTGCGTACGTATATAACGGTAGTAATAGTATATTCACATAACATCTCATGTTATCACACATCACAAATATCAATCACACAACATCCCATGTCATAAAATATAAACAAGTAATCAAGCGAATCCAAATATGGTGAGAAAACTGCGATTGCCATATAAATGAGACCACATCATAAGTGTATACATACAATCATCAATCACTAGGGGCTACATAACCCCTGTCAAAAGCTACATCAGTATCAATACAACATCAAGTACATAACAAAAGTCAAGTCATAACGTAGTCTCCCAAAAAGCTGTGCAGTCAAAAAGCAATCGCCGCCTTATCACCTCGCCTACCCAAGTGGCACCGATGAGCTCTAAGTAGATGGTGGTGGAGGGGGAGGAAAACGGGTATAAAACAAACGGCGCAACTGTAACCAGTCCGCCTCCATCGCCTGCTGTGTGCGAATAATGGAAGCAATCTGCTGCTCCAAAGTAGTAAGGCGAGCAGCATAGTCAGGGGGTAATGGTCGAAACGGCTGTAACGGAGAGGGTACCCGGCCATGGCACTGACATGGCTGCAGACGGGCTCTCTCCAACTCCTGTAGTCGCTGCTCATGCGACTCATGCTGGTGTACAAATGACATCAATACATCCTCGATGGTGTGTCCCACGTGGAACCTGTGGTATGGATCAGTGGGTGGCATAGGGGAAAATGGTGACCACAGCAGTGGCTCACGTGTGGGGTCAAAAGATGCCACCCCAAAAGGAGCTGTAGTAAAAGGAATCTGAGGCGTGAAAGGCATGGGCATCGGTACATGCCCATCAGGGTGTGCTGAAGAGCCCTCTCCAGGCCCTGCTGGAGGTATAAACATGGAAACCTGAAACGAAAAGTCAGTATGTGGTGCAACAGGAATCTGTGGAGGGAATGGGGGAACGTCCTCGTCTGCCGGTATCCAGCCATGCTGGGCAGACTCGTCCGGTGGATCCATATGTGCCGCGAACGGTGCATGTCCGGGCTCTATGGGAACGGGATCAAATAAAGGAGCAACAACAGGGTGAACGGGTGCCAAGTGCTCGAAAGGAGGGTCAACTGGTACAGCATCAATGGGTAAAGGACCAATAGGATCAACAGGAACATCTATGTGGTGATCCTCAGCAATGGGCTCAAAAGGTACATCAGCATGCACAGGGTCATGCTCGGGTAAAGGGTCAAGAGCAGCTGCCTGCTCAGGTGCAATGGCAAGCTCATGATCATCAAACGCCATGTCAAAATCAAAATCGGGATCAATCGGATCAAAAGGGTCAATAGGATCTGCTGGATCCTCCATCATCTCGTCCATCGGGACAAACTCTAAATCACGGTCAGGATCAAATCCTGGTGGAAACATAGGATCTGAATCTCCCTCGTCGTCATGGTCAAAAATAAGTCCAGGTATGGAAGCAACAGAAAAAGCCTGGTCAGAATCGGACCCATGGGAGAAGTGCTGCGCACTATGAGCATGTGTGGGTACAGAAGCCACAGACTCAAAGGAGTCCGCGACTGGGGAATGTGCAGGTGACTCCGCAGCCGGAGCATCTGCGATCAGTAAGGGAGCAACAGCAGGTAGGGCCTCGCCCTGAGCATCCTCCAGAGGCTCCTCCTCAAACATATCGACGTCGTCCTCCTCGTCGTCGATGGGTAAAACAGGGTATGCTGCAAGGGGTACTGGAGCAGGGATCACAACGAGTGGTAGATCCCCGGCTGGAAGATCAACTGGGAGCTCATCAACGCCGTCGGGTAAGGCGAATGGCTGAAAGTCATCATCATCCGTGCTGGTGAAGTCTGACGTATAAACCTCGTGCTCCGATGACTCAATGTCGTCTGAAACGATAGGCCTCGGGCCTGTGGTGCCTGAACCACCAGTGTCTGCAGAATCCATGTGTCTGTAACATATACACAAACACGCACAAATAGTCAATCACAAATCAAGTAATCACATAAGTCATCAAGCAAGCATTCAAACCATCACTTCTAGTCCCACTAGCCAACACTCCTAGTCCCACTAGCCAACACTCCTAGTCCCACTAGCCAACACTTCTAGTCCCACTAGCCAACACTTCTAGTCCCACTAGCCAATACTTCTAGTCCCACTAGCCAATACTTCTAGTCCCACTAGCCAACACTTCTAGTCCCACTAGTCTACACTTCTAGTCCCACTAGTCTCCTACCTCAGCCTCCCAGACTGATCCTAGAATAATAAATAAAGTGCGCTCAACATTTGTTTGAAAAAAAAAGTTGTGGATCTGGACTTAAGTGGTATGTAGTAAAATGTTTTCGTGAGAGCCCTAGTGATCATAGTCTAGACTCGAGAGAGAATCCTAGTTCGCTATGATCAGAGCTCTGATACCAAGCTGTCACACCCTGGCTTTGCGGAAGCGTGGTTAACTTGGTGTGACTTCTTAATACCATAGCTTAATCATAACAAGCTATATGAATTTAAAAACCATGCAAGTCATCCATTAAGTTTGAAAATCAAAATACAGTACCATTGTTTTTAACCAACAACCATGACCTTGTTCAACAGCATTACAACTTTATAACATAACATAAACGTGATTTAGGGATTGTGTCTTGTCCAGGTAAGAGACACAACCCTAAACCCTGATGACTTCATGACAAGTGCAGCGGAAAACGTTCCATACCGTGCCAGATCCGTTTAATTTCCTGAAATACATGTGAGTTGAAAAATCAACAATAATGTTGAGCGAGTTCATGTGCAAGTGAGTAAGTAAAACACTTGTAAGTATAAAAGTTTCCTGGTATGTAGCAGTGTAAGAGGACTTGTGATCACCAATGGTTTGCAAGGCCATTAGCATGTTGTGAAATGCAAATAGTAAGACACGACCTAGCCGATTTTTGCGTTGGGCAACCAAGTCACTCCAGGTCCGTTCTGTTGGCCTCAGAGAGGTCCGTTTGGCCTAGAGCTGGGCTCGCTACACCCAGATAGATCTACCGCTCGAGTCCCTCGGTGTTCTAACTACCCATTCACATGATCTAAACCTCCTTACGTTATTCATACCGTGTATAAAGTACTTGTAAACAAAGTAACATGTATTTCACCCCCGCAGTTAAGAAAACTGAAAACAGTTAGAGAAAAGGGGGACATGAACTCACAGTGAATGCGTATCTCTATCAAGCGTCTCCAATACAGTAAGCTGTGCAACGACCTACAAGTGCTAATTCTATTAGACGGACGGCCGTGCGTTAGCTTTACAGTTTATGTTTGCGGGAAATAGTTAGACAACTATTTCGTGTTACATTTTGTATTTACTTGGTGGTTATTTTCCTTCCCAAGGATGGGGGATTTAATACATGTGTGTATAATTCCGCCATTAAGTCTCACTTAATCCTTATATATATATCCAATTCCAAAATATAGGTATTTATCCCAAAATACGTTGTTAAAGTACGCGTTCATAAATATTTCCGTAATTGTGTAAGTTACGTTTTAACATACAGGTGGTAATATAATTACCGGTGTAACTTATATATTTATGGTGAAAGCGTTCGTAAAGTTTTGGAATCATTAACGCTTGTAAATATTATTTTCACTCTAAAATAATATTTATGTATCTCACAAAATAATCATAAACAGTGTTGTGACAAATATATTTATCACGTTAATCTTTGTGAAAATCCCACCTCCGAATATTTAGTAAAATATAGTGCTGGCGAAATTTATGTTTTGAAAATATGTCCAAAGATAGTTCTAACACTTGTTGTGTAAAAAGTCTAAGTGTTAGGTTTTTAGAAAATTTCGCCAGAGTTTCCTCTGTAACTGGAGGTGGCCACGCTTTCAAGCGTATCATTTTCTTTTAATAATCAAATCAATCAACTTCTTTATTCAATCAAACAATTTCCGACACATCAAACTAGTCAATAAATATGTAAATCGCATAATCGCATGAACTTGTAGTTTTTCCGAATCTATATTGTAAATCCCATTATATTTCGTGGATCTTTATATAAAGTAACTTTAACCTCGTAAAACCTCGTTTTTAGAGAAATCCGTCTTTACAACTTCTAGTTATTTTTCCCAAAAATAGTTATTTTGTCGAAACATGTGTCACACAAGTGTTTACACACTTGTGCGTTCTAAATATCATTCTTAGTATTGTAAGATCCGTTTCTTAGAAAACATGGTTTCTTTTAAAGTGTGGTCCTTCAAAAGTACCACTTGCAGATGCGTAGATCTGCTAGTTTTAAACACCATTGTACCGGTTAAATCACTTTTACACAAGTAAAATTCTTTTACACAAGTTCATGCTCTAAATGTGGTAGTGTTTCACCTTTAACCCTTGTATCTTTCAAAAACGAGCTTATGTGATGATACGTGATTTTACAAAGTCGGGTTAAACGGAGATTCGCGCTACCACATCATAGATCGGGTCTAGATAAACACAAATTTCAAGTCCTACGACTTTTACACAAGTCATATGCTATTAACCTCCATTTTTGTAGTTTTAGTAGACTTTAAAGTTCCAAAACGCATGTTTACAATATTTAACCGACGAAAGTTCTTTTAACCACTTTAGATAAGCTTAAAAACAAGATTTAAACAATATACCTCTAGCTCGGGGCTAGGGAAGAATCGTGACGAAAACGGGGTGGATAAAAGCTAACGAGAGTGGTCCTTCGCGTTCCGCTTGCACCAAAGCTCCTAATATGAGACCCTTGAAGCTTGAATGATCTTGGAATGCAATGATCACCAACCGAAAATATGATGGTGGGTGTGAGGGAGTTCGGCCGAGAGTGGGAAGAGAGCAAGAGAGAGTTTGTAAGTGGTGAAATGTGAAGTGATTATCATGTGTGTTTAGTCTTAGGTTTTATAAGCAAAACAAAAGGGTATTATCCCATGGTTCAAGTGTAGGCTAGATACTTAGCATGTAGGATTATTTTAATCTTTATGGTACTAAACATGTCCCCTAGTGGGGAACGGTTTCAAATGGGGGGGGGGGGGGGGGTTCCCTAACCGATTCCAACTAAATAGTTGGTGATTAGTTTAGGTTAAATAAGTAGGTTAAGTGTCTAACCTCGTTAGTTGTATAAAGCGCGTTATGACGGGTGTTAGGGTAATCAGGGACCCTAACTGGCTCAGAAAAATATAGTTAGTGAAAATATTAATATTTTCGTGTTCCGGGTATAGTCCGGTTGTTCGGTTGGATAGTAATCCGTTAAAGCGCTTAATAAAGCTTTAAAGTGTCGTTATTGTTATTTTTAGTGACACATCTTGTTTCCAACACTTAGAAAGTGTCTAGTGTTATTTTCTCATTTTCTGGCACTTTACTAGTCAGCTAGGAGCTGGTTAAATTATTAAAGTGCTGTGTTTGGTACTTAAAGTACGTTTTTGGCACATCCGAATCAGTGTATCTTATCCCTAGAGACGCGGTACCACAACCCTTATATCCTACACTCACTACCAGTGTAGCCAAAATATATGAGGCTCTTAACAGGCCTTAGAGGCAGTGTCTGCCTGATGCTGGTTATATCAGCATGTTCACTGTGTATCCGTTTAGTGCTACTGTGCTTTTTGTGCATCATGTTTGTCACTAGGGTTCAGTATGTAATCAATGTAGTGACAGCAAATAAAGTATGATGCAAGTAAGTGCATGTATCAGTATGCAGGTAGCCGTTTATCAGCTAGTTCAATCAAGCACAGAAATCAAGTAGTAATTAATCACTAATTAAGTTGTACGGATACCTGGTTTAGAGCGGGTTGTCACAGATAATACGTTACCATTAGACAATGAGTTAGCCAATGGGTAATATGACCCACAAGTCAGGGTTGACAGTACTAATGGAGTAATTGTGTAGACATAAACAATGTGATCGCTCTCAATACTGTTCACTGTGATTTTTTATTAAACTTGATTAAACTGGGATTCACTCACCAGTATTTCCGACTAGGGCTGTCCAAACTGCTCGACGATCGAAGATCGCTCGACCATCGCTCGAAAAATGCTCGAAAAATGCTCGTTCGATTCCCGCTCAGTTTGTAAATGAGCCGATCGGATCGGTTCGATTCAAATTCAATCCGAGCATGAGCATACCTCCGCTCGCTCGTCGATCGCTCGGTTTCGCTCGAAATATTTTTATTAATAATTAATATATATATATATTATAGATTTTATAGATTATAAACACAATTTGTATTATGAACAAGCTTAAAGAAGAAGTTTATGGCTTTTGAACTAAATGACAATTTGTATTCGCACTTTATTTTGTGTTGCTTTTGTATTCGCACTTTATTTTGTGTTTTTTATGTATTCGCACTTTATTTTGTGTTGCTTTTGTATTCGCACTTTAAGTTAGAATTTGTTTTTGTTGAACGAAGCCTTATTATTCAATCGAGCGAAAACGATCCGCTCGCTTTTTTTTTAGGATTTGATAAAAACCGAGCGAAACCGAGCCGATCGATTCAAATTCAATCCGAGCATGAGCATCACTTTTGCGATCGGTTTTACAAATTTGATCCGCTCGGATCGGATTGGTTGTAATTCAATCCGAGCATGAGCAGACCCTCGATCGGATCGGATCGTGAACACCCCTATTTCCGACGGACAAATGTTTTTAAAACACATTTCAGGTAACCCAATGTGACAGCCAATTAGTAAAAAGCCAGCTGGAGAGCACCGAAGGCTTGGGAAAATGTGGCTATAAAAGTTACCAAATAAACGATGTTTTAAAATTCAATAAAGTAGGGTTTATCCCTATAAATGTATTGTAATAAGAAACTTGGGTTTTACCCATGTGATCATTAATATTAAATATGGTGGTTTTACTCTGATAAACATTTCCTAACTACGGTCCTGATGTAAATTCCGCTGCAAGATTAATTAACTGATACCACCGAAACTCTGAGATCGCGTATGCCCGTTCCCGGGACTCAGGGATCGGGGGTTGCGACAAATACCTTTCAGCAGTGGATAAATTTTTATCCAAACAGATGTTTAAAAAACAGTTATTTTTAACAGACTTTTAAAGATTTTTGACATTTTTTTTAAAAATAACTATTTTTTAAGAATGGACTTTTGATGTCCTGAAGACATTATAATGCTTTCATCATCAGCAGACGATGATTTCAAGCAGTTGTTCTCTTTTGACAAAATTTAACTTTAACAGACCTTTACAATAGCAGATATCAACTCTAACAACTATTGTTACTAAAATTAGTAAAAATAAAATGCTCCACAAAGATTAATAGAAATAAAATTTATCTATGACATATGAGGATAGATCAACAATTACATCGAGTACTGAACAACGAAATTTAATAATCTAACTGAAAAAATTAAGAAATTTTAGCATCAACTCCATCGAGTACTGAACCTCTCTATGTATATCTTTGAGCATCGTCATGAACTCCAAGTCTCTATCACCGCACTCTGTATTACTGACAACACAAACACCGAACTCCAAGTTTCTAGACACCTGGTCTCTCGTAAACAGTCCAAGATGCAGTCCATCAAAACACCTCTTCAGCTCTTGAAGAGTAGCCCTATCCTCATATACCTAATCCTCAACTTGGTTGATAAAACGATACTTTAAATCATCAGAGTCTGCAAAAGGGTATGATGACATTTTAATTTGTATATTTCTTCAACTCTGATGTAAAAGAAGGATATTGTAGTAGTAAAACGTGATGAAAAACAGGTGAACTGACAATCATATTATATAGTGAAATAGCTAACAGCCCAAAGGCTGATGATTAGACTGATTCAAAACATCAAGAATTGTGTTTTAAAAACTTGTCCTCTTAAAAAACAAAGTTGGAACACAACTAGCCTAATGAAGAACTAATATATAAAATCGACATCATCAGAGATAATAAATACAAGAAAACCTGGAGCAGCATCAGATTGCTTCATTCAGTCCTCCACTCTCCTACATCAGACTTCAAGAACAGTGCAGAAGAATTTCCCACTGCTCGTTCCAAAAAAACAAAGCTGAAATATATCAACACTCTAAAATAATAATTTTCAACATATATCAACAGTTTAAAAGAATCCACAAACCTAAAATAACCCGCAACTGATTGTTTGAATCTTAAACAACTCTGATTAGGCTGAAATATAAAGCGAGAATTAGAATAGATCAGTTTAAAATTTAAGATTCAAAATTACATAAAAAACATACTCTCAACGTTGTTGCAACAATGATGTTGGAAAAATTATGTGAAGCACAAAAAGCTGTAATCGGAGATGAACAGACTGAATATGAAAATTATGCATTCTGCAATAATCTATCTATACTTTCTATAAAAAGAGAAAACCAAGTGACATAAGAAAAGTTGAGGTGAAACGTTGATGTGTGAAACAGAGCTTCAATGAAACAACGATGTTGGAACAATGATATTGGAAGGATAATGTGTAAACATAGTCAACAAATGTTCGAGCAAAGAACTGTAATCGGAAATTAATCAGCTCAATCATGAGAGCTATGCATTTGAGTGAGAGAGACATAATCGCAAATACGAGTGAGAAAGATAAATTGAAATTTGAATGTGGAGCCAAATTCATACATGTTATTAATAGGGAGCCAGATTCATATGTAGTTTGAATTTGGAGCCGGGATTTTAAATTTTGAATATAGGTAGAAGTTATGGGCAGAGTTTTAAAGTGTGTATTAACAGCTGCCCTTTTGTATGTGGGCAGAGGTTTCAATTTTTAACAACGAACAGACCTTTGAAAGTATAGATGTGGGTCAGACCTGTGAAAATTAAAGTGATTTTATATATTAAGGTTTATAATGCAGTAATGACATAAGAAAAGCCTTGTTAGACAGCCTCTATGGCTGCCACCTCAGCTTTTCTTATGTCATTGGGATTTCTCCTTTTATAGAAATTATAGATAGTTAAACGGGTTGATGGGTCAACCCGTATTTATACGGGTTAACCCGAACCCAACCCGTATTTAATACGGGTCAACCCGAACCCGACCCGTTTTTTTAAACGGGTCATGTTAGACGACCCAAACCCTTTTTTTTCGGGTCGGGTTGTTGGGTCATGTCAAGAACTGTTGCCCGACGTTTGTGAAGTAAGATAGCTTGCAGCCAGTGGTGGCATTAGCGGTGTTTGCGAAGTGGCATTGGTGCGCATCCGCAACCTTAAGGCCGGAGGGTGTGGGGGCGCCACCTCCGCCAGATCATCATCAATGGCGCCTGGAGGGCACCACCACCCACACCGCCGAGTTTAAGGAGGGGGCGCCATGGGTTGTCCGCTACCATGGTAACGAGGAAGAAGGAGATGTTCAGGTGGGGCCCACATGATTTAATCCAATAAAATCTTTTTTTTTTAATTTTGTTTAATATGGGGCTTTATCTCACACCCTGCAAGTTAAGGGAGGGCGTGATAAAGCCCCTGGCTGACGTGGATCATACGTGGCGCTGACGTGTCCTGATAAAGCCCCTAGGGGCTCCATCCCACACTTCATAGCCTAACACATAGTCTTAGGGGCTGTTTGGTAGCCTCTTAATGACCATTAAGATGCTACCTCTTAATGGTTTAAAACCTCTGAATGAATAAGAGGTAACCTCAAGTCTGAATGGTTAAGAAGTAACCTCTGAATGGTAAATCATCACATGTCACATTCTTATACCTTCTCATTGGTAAAATTCTTAATATTCAGAGGCTACCAAAGAGCCCTTAATGTTACATACAAAAAATTGGCAATCGAGCTTAATGAGTGAGAAAGATTAGACTGCTCGGTGTGAGCTTAATGGTCGTATTTTAATAAAGTTTACGTTTAAAAAAAACAACACTTAACCATGCATTTTTCACCGACCCTTTGAATTTTAAGCTCATTGCAACATATTATCATGTATCAGTGTTAATTTGCATTTGACTTTGAAATATGTTGGCATTAATTTACAATAAATTTTAACTTATAGTTTGGACTCGTTTATCAAATATTATATTTTTATGATTATTTAAATTAATACATGTACACCATCATTAAATGAACTAGGGAGAAAGCCCGTGCGATGCACGACATGCATAATAGCTATTGTTTGTTCATGGTAAGATGTCTGACACGGCCGGTGCATAAGCAGAAAAAGGGGCGTGCTTAAACTTTATTAAACCATGGACCATAAGTTGTTTCCTTGGCAAAACTTGCTGGCCAAAAAGAAGTGAAAAAAGATGTCTTCCAAGAAAAAAAAACATGAAACAGAAAAAGGAAAAACGCATAAACTCTCGCACGCCTTCCTATCTTATTGGATAACACATAGACCAAACTTTAGCTAACGCATGCCACCGTCATCCCCAATCCCATCACCAGCCAACTGACTGCAGTGAAATAACGAAAATAAAACTATTAAAAATGGTATACTATGTTTACGTATATATGCATCAAAAAGTAGTATGGGTTTTCATTACTAACACTAAGTGCAGACGGTATACCTTTCATGTGGGTCACTGTCAACTGTTTCTTCTGAATCCGAATCTGCATAAGCAGGCCTGCGAAGGAAAAGCACGAAACATTTATGTAGACGGTTATCTAAAAATAAATATATAAACTCATTTGGGTAATCATATTATAATTATCCATAATTAAATTGTTAGCATATATAGTTAAGTTAATATTAAATTTAAAAGTGTATATTTCTTTAACATTATAATTTTATAAAAGAGACGGTCGAGATAACAAATTACGGAGGCTGGAATCGTGTCATGCGTCCTCCATAATATTATGTGTAGAGATAGAGATATATTGTCCTTTACTCTTCGATTTCGATAAAGATACATAATCTAAAATGAATATTCTATATATACAATGTAGTTTGTAGGGGGCATACCATGTGATGCTTGTTTCTTCTACCGTGGGTCAAGATGGCTTCTAGTGTGTTCCATTTTTCTGAATATCCAGCAACAGAATCGTTCCTTGCCATGGCCACACGTGTAGACATTAGCCAAGATACCTCAGCCTATGTCCATAAGCTAAGATATCTCAGCCTGGAACTCAAACTTCTTACCACTGGTGCAAAGATATTTCCCTGAACCATGAAACTAAAACCTCTTAAAACTATTTAATAGCAAAACAATTCAATCTTTATTTGAAATTAAAAAAAAAGCGATGCTATATTTAAGAGTATCAACTCCTTGCCAAAAATTCTAATTTGTTTGCTATATTCAGGTATATCTGGAATTATGCAAAAAGGTAGAATAGCAAACCAACATAAGAATCAATGGATGAACCATGTGGAACAGCACCAAGCTTCTCTTCAACCTTTGGTGGATCCTCCAGTTCATCCGCATCAAACTTCACGTTGGCATGCAACTTTCGACCTATAAATCATAACCAAAAAGATTATTACACCACATTCATAAGATAAGTAAAAATATACCAAAACATGAACTTAAACTCATCATCTTACTCTTCCCCTATCCTCAAATATCTTTAAAATAAGAGCAAATCAATGACCTTTCTACCATTTAACCAATTGTCCTTTAACTAAATTGTAATTTCTTCTACTGGAACGTCTTTCACTATATCAAAGTTGTACATGTTTGTTTCATTGTAATCACCACATAACAAACAGTAATACTAATACCGGCAATAATCACAATCAACTTGAATAGTTAAAAAACAACAATTTCTATGTGTTCCCATGCTACTCTTCAACCAAATTACTAACAGAATAAATAAATGAAAGTTGTCGGTACATTATAAGGTTGAGAACTTGATACATTGAGCAAGCAAATATCAGATATACATCTTGAAGGAGACGTGATCCGTTGTTGTATGACATCTTTACGACAGCTTGTGGGTGTGGACACAACTGGGCAAATTCAATTATCGTCTTCAATCTTCGATTGAAACATCAAATCATCAATCAAAAGGTAGAGGAGATAGAAGTGAGATTAGTACCTTAGCTATCATCGATATCACCGTCGCCGGAGGGCCCTTGCTCCCCTCTCTTCGTATTCTTGAGTCTTCACTCTCGCTCCCTCTTTAACTAATACATCGAAGGAGGGTACCATTAATCGCATATTCCTGAATCGATAACGCATGACCTCAGTGGAAATTCAATCGACATTCACAACTAATGGTAATTCAATGGGCATTCAATTGGCCTTTAATTTGAGATGATTGAGTTCAAGAAACTGATAAACATTGAAAGGAGAAGGGAACGACCTTGAGAGAAATCTAGATTGTTGAATCGTATCATTCAGTTTTATGAGGACATGGGCAGTCGTGGAAAAAAAATTAGGGTGAGCATGACCATTCATCTACCATCTTAAAATTGTTTGAAACATTCACAACTAATGGTAATTCAATGGACATTCAATTGGCCTTTAATTTGAGATGATTGAGTTCAAGGAACGGATAAACATTGAAAGGAGAAGGGAACGACCTTGAGAGAAATCTAGATTGTTGAATCGTATCATTCAGTTTTATGAGGACATGGGCAGTCGTGGAAAAAAAATTAGGGTGAGCATGACCATTCATCTACCATCTTAAAATTGTTTGAAAAATTACTTTATCTTTCCATCTTAAGAAAGATAAAGATATATTTAATCTTCATATTCATAAATGTATTGCCCATTAAATCATTATTTAATCTAAATAAATCATTAATATTAGATGGTGCTAAAAAGACAATTTTACCCTTAATCTAATCTCATTTTGTATTGTACCATAAGCATAAATACTTGTATTTACTTAACTTTTACCGTCATCCTTGTTACAACTTGAAAGACACAAACGTATTTAAGAGGCTCATAATAAAGGTTGAAAAAAAGTTGATATAACTAAATTTTTAAGTATATTTGCAAGTATTAGGTATTATAAATAATACCCCATGAAATTACCTTTTAGTAATTTTCGTTTATAATTGGTTAACATCTTTTGAGTTTTAAAACCATTACTTTTTAGTAATTGTCGTTTGAAATTGGTTAGCATCTTTTAAGTTTTAAAACCATTTATAGTTACAATTAAATTCATAATAATATTGATTAGGTTTGTTTATATTTAATTATTATTATTATTATTATTATTATTATTATTATTATTATTATTATTATGATTATTATGATGTTGAGAGAAATCTAGATTGTTGAATCGTATCATTCAGTTTTATGAGGACATGGGCAGTCGTGGAAAAAAAATTAGGGTGAGCATGACCATTCATCTACCATCTTAAAATTGTTTGAAAAATTACTTTATCTTTCCATCTTAAGAAAGATAAAGATATATTTAATCTTCATATTCATAAATGTATTGCCCATTAAATCATTATTTAATCTAAATAAATCATTAATATTAGATGGTGCTAAAAAGACAATTTTACCCTTAATCTAATCTCATTTTGTATTGTACCATAAGCATAAATACTTGTATTTACTTAACTTTTACCATCATCCTTGTTACAACTTGAAAGACACAAACGTATTTAAGAGGCTCATAATAAAGGTTGAAAAAAAGTTGATATAACTAAATTTTTAAGTATATTTGCAAGTATTAGATATTATAAATAATACCCCATGAAATTACCTTTTAGTAATTTTCGTTTATAATTGGTTAACATCTTTTGAGTTTTAAAACCATTACTTTTTAGTAATTGTCGTTTGAAATTGGTTAGCATCTTTTAAGTTTTAAAACCATTTATAGTTACAATTAAATTCATAATAATATTGATTAGGTTTGTTTATATTTAATTATTATTATTATTATTATTATTATTATTATTATTATTATTATTATTATTATTATTATGATTATTATGATGTTGATCAACTATGTGATAAAATTGCAAACAGGTTGTAACCTTATTTGTATGATGTTTAGCATTTACTAAACCAAATAATAATGACTTAATTATAAAATTCAATCAAGTCATCGGTTACGGAAAAGTTGAAACAGAAAAGCAATGTAAATATGAAGAAGGTGATGATGTGCAATTAAGTCAAATGATTTAATTCTTTATCAAGTATTTAGCAATACTTAACTTATAAAGTTATCAATTTAATTGTATTTATCAATTTATACTCATGTAGAAAGACTAATTTATCCCTTTACTAACTTCATTGAGTTGTTGTACTATAAACATAAAATGTTACAATTACTTAAATTTGGTTGGAACCCTTGTGAAATGCTTTATAAGATAGTATAGATATAGATAAATGCAATCAATTTAAATCTCTTGCGCGGGTTGAAAACATCCGAGCCCTTAAAGTTTGCTGCCAAATCCTGTCAAACAATACCTCCTCAAATAGTTCCTCTGCAGAATTGCCTATATATAGTATCAATTAAATCACACAAAAGCATTATATGTTTAAAAAAATAGTCAAGTTGAAATTAAAAAAAGGAAATACCAATAGGCCAAATAAATGTCGACTTATCGCCAAATGGATAACTTTTCTCGTACCCACCCCTTTACAGTTTACACCTCCATATACATGAAGCTGCAAAAAAGGAAAAACACTATAAATTTATGAACAATTAAACAATACATTGGTAAATGGTTCCAGATACTATAGTCATGCGCGGGTACCTTCCTGAAGTATGAAGTGTCTCTCTTTTTGTATCCAATAACCTGTGTGTGTACTTCATATGTAATATAAAATCATAATTTGAAAAAAAACCACTAAATCAACACAAACATAATAAAACATCAATATAAACTCATAGATTATGTAAAAGAAAACTGTTATCCCATTTGAATATTTTAACAAACAAACCAAAGTTTTTTCGAATAAATGTTGAAATGGGTATAAAGAACACACCTTTCCACCAAGATAAATAAATTTCATATCAACTTATCTCTTTCTTTTCGGTTCTAACTCGCACAATAGCAGACAAAGGAGTTGATGTTGAGTGAAATGGTGAATTTATAGCAATGATGGGAGATTCCTTAATCGATCAAATTTATTACATATTGATTGAAATCGGACCTTTGGAGTGCTTTTGCGGTTTCGTTTATTAATTGCATTTAAGTTTTCATATTCTTTTAAGTACAAAACTTATTATTTCATTATTATAATTGAATTAATTGATGGGAAGGCCAAAATCTTTAACGTAATGCATGATTTAATTGAATTAATTGATGGGAAGACCAAAATGTTTAAGGTAACCTGATATAGAATAATCATAATCAGCAGGCTTTGAATTAATAAGTTCACAGAATTTCACTTTAAACCAATTATTAAAAAAAATTAAGATCAAAGTTAACTTTAAACTAATCTACCTTTATCTATAATATATTATTTAGTATAATGTGTTATTGATTGATATTAATTTTAATGATTATTGATATATAATTATTTTATTTTATTTTTTTTATCTTATCTCTTATTTATTTAATGTAAATTAAATGTAATTAATATGATTTTTATAGGTTGGTGCATTTAAAACAATCATAAAATTTGGTTTTAAAATAGAACATATAACTAAACTTTAGAATATATATAGTTATTTTAATACTTTTATTATTTTAATATTATAATAATAATTCCTTTTTTTTACTTTTTAACTTTAATTTAATGATTTTTTAGTATCACGGAATGGGATAAGCTTGGTGTCAACCGGTACTGGTATCGAAAATACCGGTACGGTCTTATTTGGTATCGGTACAAATAGTAATTTTAATATTTTAATAATATATATAGTTTTTTAAATATTTTTATTATTTTAATATTATAATAATAATTCTTTTCTTTACTTTTTAACTTTAATTTAATGATATTTTTATGATACTTATGATCTTTCGGTTTAAATTTTATCTTAATCTATTAAATTCTGTTACTAATATCATGGATAAGTTCTTAATATTTGATATCATTTGGATCCCTTTATCTATTTTTTTATTATATGTTTTCTTTGAGAATATACTGTTGTGTTTTTATTATGAATTATATTTGAGCTACTTTTAATATATTAGTTACTTTGAAATTTAAATTTATGGTTACCTTGTCAAAGATCATTTTATAGAATAATCATAAGTTTGGAATAATTATTTTTAAACCAATTATTAAAAAAAATTAAGATCAAAGTTAACTTTAAACTAATCTAGCTTTATCTATAATATATTATTTAGTATAATGTGTTATTGATTGATATTAATGTTAATGATTATTGATATATAATTATTTTATTTTATTTTTTTATCTTATCTCTTATTTATTTAATGTAAATTAAATGTAATTAATAGGATTTTTTATAGGTTGGTGCATTTAAAACAACCATAAATTTTGGTTTTAAAATAGAACATATAACTAAACTTTAGAATATATATAGAAGCTAGGTACATGAATCTTAAGTTTATGTAACTTTATGGTAAATAAATTTCTTTTTATATGATAACTTTAATAGTTAATTATGTAATAAATATGTGTTTGGTGAGCATGGGGGTGGACCGAATTAGAAGTTTAAGCTCACTTTTATAATAATTATATTTTGGGGTTAAGATCACATAGAAAGTGCTTTATCGTACAAAACGTACGAAAGATATGAAAAAGCCAAAAAAACGTGATGACATTTTCGTAATTATTTGTTTGTAGGGTAATTATCAAAATTACTCTACAAATGATCTTGTAGAGTAACTTTTGATGTTGTCGGGGTAATTTTGTAAAATGATCTTGTAGGGTAATTATTAAAATTACTCTACAAGTGTATCAAAATTATTCTGCAAGTTTATCAAACAACATACAATTCAAAATTACTCAACAAGATCATTTGTAGAGTAATTACGATACTCTTCAAAATTACCATATAAGATCAAAATTACTCTACAAGAATATTTTGCAAAATTACCCTACAAGATCATTTGTAGGGTAATTTTAATAATTACTCTACGAGTAAATAATTATGAAAATGCCACCACGTTTTTTACCTTTTCACCATATTCGTGCGTTTTGTATGATAAGAGTTCTTGTATTGATCTTTTGTCTATATTTTGGATCTTCTTTTAGGCAAGATTGTGATTAAAATTTGCATATTACTTTTGATTTGTAAATTAATTGGAAGTAACGCATGAAGTTGATTGATTTATAAATTCTTTTAAGAAAGGCTACTACTACGATCTGTATTTTACAGAAGTTTAGACAAAAATAGCAGTGTTAATATGTTTCTAGGTAAGAAGATTCGGAGTGGAGGGGCATGAAAAGCGGGGTGTTATGCGACATATGGTAATCATGTTAACACGCGTAAAAAAAGTAGTTTGGTGCAAAAAATGTAGGAGTGGGAGTGGGCGACAAAGGATGACGTTATTCGACACGTGACACACACTTTTATTATTATTTTATATTTAAAAATATATAAAAACAAAAAAATATAAATAAAAAACGTTAATATTTATTGCATAAATAACATAAAATAAAAAAATCACATAAAGTTAAAATAAAAGATAATTCTCAAGCGAAGACGATGAAAATGATGAACTCGAGCCTTTTATTTTTTTAAAATTATGTTAAAAAATGGGAGTGAAATGTAGAGAGAAATGGTTGGATTGGTTGTGTTTTTATGTGAAATTTTTTTAGTACAATGAGTGAATATATTGGGTTTTTTTAAATAATTTTTTAAGTCAACGGCTAGTTAGACCACACCCAATACAATTCGTATAGTCTAACTAGCAGTAACTTATATAACAACTAAGACAATATTAGAAAGGAAAACTTGATAGAACACACCATGATCATTAACTATAACTTATAAAAGGTTAATAAATCTTATCACAATGAAAGAAGAAGAATGATAGCTAGATAGTCAAATATCGTTCCACCCATACACAATCCAATAGTCAGTTGGAAAAGCAGCATCCCTAATCTATATCTATATATATATATAAACATGTTAAATAAGGGTTTAGGTGTCATGTTGTGAGGGCTTGAGAGATGAGGTGGCATCACCATAGGCCTTCTTGAAATTGGTTTTGGCTCCAAAAATCCTCCTTCTTATATTGGGTATAGCGGCATCCGATTAGCTTTATGTCCGACCCGACAAGCAAAAAAAACGGATCCGTATATAATAGATTTTTGTTCATAATATACACAAAAATATGAGTTCTTTCTCTTTCTTCTACACGTAAACCTAGAAGTCCTTTGATCTTTTAAACCCTAGGTATCAAAACTTTGCAATATAGAGATCAACAAGAGATTCACGGTTTGTGTATTCTTCCAACTTAGAGTTCTATCAGATTTCATATATGTATTCTTTGATTTCGCAAACTATTAATGTTCATCTTTCGTGTGTTTTCACAATAAGTTTTTTTTTTCTAATCTTAACAGAAGAGAAAGATCAATCCAGGTTAGTTAGTATACGCTTTCAATCCCGACATTTTTTGGGGGTTTTGGTTCTTCGCTAATTCATCATCCTTAAATCCGCATATGTCGGTTCTGCGGCGGCTAGGGTTCCGCTCCGAACCCGGCGACCTGTTTTCTTTTCTGCGGTGTGTTCTTTCATGGTTCTTCGTTTTTTTTTTTCTTCTATTTTGTACTTCGATTTTGTGGTTTACTTATCTGATTTTGATTTTAATGCTGGATCTGATCTAGAACAGGTGAAAGTTTACTAGAAACAAACCATAATCATTTGCAGATTGGCGAATGATGTTTTACTTATTCGGTTATTTTGATTGTAACACACAGGGTGGGAGGTTATCTAGAATTGTATTATTAACCTATATTTTAATAATACAATGGAAATGAATAGTGAAGTTAATGGCGGGGGTTAGATGGGTCAGACGTGTTGATTTGCTTTTGTTTTGTGCCATGGAGAGACAAGTGGTATAGGGTTTTATTTTGTTATTTATAAGCCTGCCATGTGTTGGTACTTACTGACTGTATTCAATCCCACGCAGTTGCATCATAATCTCCCCGATTATTGAGAGACGAGGGTGGGTTACAAAGTGAGATGTTAGGGCGAACAGAGGAAAATGAAAGTGAAGAAGCAACCAGCAACAAAAAAAGAGAGGCAAACAAGACCAACAGTTGAACAGCAGCGAAGAGGCAATCAACTCATCCCCACTGGTCACTGCTCCCAGTCGCCGCCACTACTGGTCTACCTGGCTGCAGTCTAGCTACTGCAGTTGCAACCAGCCGGACTCTTACTGACCACTAGACCAGGTTAGATGTGATTATGTGAAACTGATGTTAAATGAAACTTGATTTTTATTAGACTTTATCAAACGGGTGACTTTTGATGTTGAATGAAACTTGAAGTACAGTGATTAAAACTTGAAACTTAATAGTTGAATTGGTAATTTAAACGTGATTGAATTTTGGGGATTAAAATTTGGAATAATCTTCATCCTGGATCTGGACTCGCTTCAAGGTAGACGCTTCAAGTTCACAAACACTTAATACGCCTCAAAACCTCTGTCAAAACCATTGAGGTATTCCAGTTATTGGTTATTATGCCATTGGAAGGTGACCTATTTATGTGTTTTTTATCCAGGGCAAAGACCTATTCTTTGTTAATTTAATCTTGCATACAATTGCATCAATCTTTGTGGAACTACATAGTGGTACAATCACTAATAAGGTTTGCAAGAAAAGAATAAAAAGGTGCAATTTCTGATTTTTTTAATAAAAACCAAACATTGGAATGATTCTAGCTCTAAATGCACAGGAATGGAATACCCATCTTCTAGCTCTAAATCGAGGAAGAATACGACAAGACTCCGGTGAGTCTTTCGGCGCGTGAACGGTACCGATTGAAAGCTTAGAGCATGGCGAACCTTATGACGGTGGTGGATTGTCCAATCGTGCATTCATGGTGTTATGTCAATGAGAGACGACGAATGGTCTTATTAGTAATATTCCCAAAGTTTTTAAGTTAACATATGTTATAAATTGTCTTATTTGCAGCACCTCAACTTCCAATGCTAATTTAAAATTTTCAAATATAAGAGAAGGGGATCGGCAAGTGTAGCGGAAACCATGATGCTGAGAACTAACCCAACTACATGCATCCACCATTCACTCAGGTTAATCTGTTTTTACATATTGCGTTACTCTTTCACAATCAATAACCTGCCATTTTTTGTTTTTGTTTTTATATTTTATAGGATCCACCAATTATGGATCAGCAACTAATTTGTTAACGGGTCATCTCTGTTTTTCAGTTTGGGTTAAGTTCGCTTGGAGTAACATCTTACAGAATGGATTTAGGCGTGAGATCAATTTGACCACAAAGAGTCAAACTGTAGGAGATCAATTTGACCACACAGAGTCAAACCCAGCAACCTGGCTCTATACCTGCTCGTGATTTTTTTCAATGTACATATTGAAGCTGGTCAATCGGACAAATGCCTAAGCTTATACAACCATAAGTCGTGTGGTAAGAGTTACCAAAGCAAGCTATTTTTTTCTGGATTCATCATTGAGGTAACACATCGAACTGTCTTTTTTTATAGGATTGTTTAATTGAAGTTTCGTTTTTTTTTTTTGGGAACTACAGGTTGCTTGACGTGTTGGTGCCCGTGTATCACGTTTGGACGAATTGGTGAGATCGTCGACAAGGGAACTACTTGTAAGCGTCCCAGCTCGAGTTTGATTACATATGAATTTTTGTTCATTAAATAATAGCAATAGCTAAGTCTAGCAAAACGTATGACTCGGGCCCGTTAGTTTATCTAAACAGTTTCGGCTGATAATGAGTTATTTTGACAAAGTATCAATTTGGTTCAGGTCACTTTTAAAATGGTTTACATTGTAATCTTTTTTTTCCATTTAGGTATAGATTGTAGAAAATCATATGACTTTATTTGTTTGTTAGTGTTTAACATTGACGGTATCGTTCTCTTTTCATTACATTGTTCTTATTTTACAATTTGAAGTTTTGAATATGATTATACTTTTTATTCTTTGTCACCAGTACTTACCCAACATGGTGTAAGCATATGTCTAAAGAGGTTGATGTTACTCTGGTAATTATTTTCTTTTTTAAATTCTATGTGACACTTTCAAGAATTAAATGCATGGATTGGTTGTTTAGTTATCTACATATTGTTGGTTATTTAGTTATCTACATATGTTTGGAATCATATGTCATTGTTTTCTAATGAATTTTAAACTTTGGTTCCGTTGAAGGATGTGGAACAAACAAATGTTTGATAATTGAGATTGTCTCATATAAACGTGGAACAGCGAAAGCTTATTCGATAAACTTATGTGCAAAGTTACAATGGAGATCTCCTAAAAGCACTTGACAGGGAACTTATAAGTGATTTTGAGGTAAACATTAAATTTACTTAGATTAAAGTGATTGCAAGAGGTTGGCTTAGAAGTAATATAGGTGGGTCAAGCTGGTTGGATTGCATGCTAAAACCGGTACACATTTGTTACAGTTGACCCAACACTTCAGAAATGTTTTTTAATCAACAATTTATTGGTAGTTTATGTTCACTAAAGGTACCAACACATCAAGCAACCTTTTAACACATATGTATTACTTTTTTTAATCTTTTATCATGTATTTAAATCCATTGACAAAGTTGCTCATAATTTAGAAGAATCAGGATTTGGGTTCTCAGGGTGTAGGGAGTGGTTAAACACTTTGGAGTGGTAAACCAAAAAACCGACCAATCAGAGCACGCCATGTCAATCAGTCAAAAGTGTTTAAACTTTGGTGAAAAGTGTTGACAATGGTTTAGACACTTGGTGAAGTGGTAAACTATTTTTTTTAAAAAAGGAAAAAGGTGTGATTGGTTGAGATAGGAATGGACCCCACCCATAATACCCCCTCTCTCTCAATCATCTTCTTCCCCGAATCGGTAACCTGTCCCCGATTCCTTTAGTTTGCCGCCTCGCCAAAAGATCGGCGCCGGTGTTTGCCGATCGGCAAACTGTTTTGCCGCGTGTTGTCGAGTCCCACACCGTACACCCTCATATGTGATAAAATGGAAAAAAGCAACTAAAATATGGTAAGTTTTGTCTTTATTGTGGTGATGATGGATGTGCGACATAACGTCAACTCGTAATATATATATATAAATCAACAAATATCTCAGCAAGCTTAGTATTGACACCAAAGTTTATATTATATAGTATCGACACTAAAGTTTATATTATATATTTAAACACTTATAATTTGGTTGTTGTTTTTTTGTAGAGGGAACTCAATTTACTAAGGGAAAAGTTTTGGTAACTCGAAGGATATGCATCTTCAAAGGGACTCGACTATCTTTAAATTGTATATCCACTGTATCACTAATTTATGTAATATGAGACTTTGTATTTTATTTTATTTATACACTTGATATTTATCTTAATAGTTTTCTCCAACCCGGGTAGCACCCGGGTGATAACCTAGTGGAAAAATAAAAACCATCTTGAGCAACATACCAATAATATCTATTCATCGAAAACCCGTGTGGGAAAGAGTTGTAGATGTCCTTATCGAAGACGGGAAAATCGTTAAACTTACGAACATTACCACCTTCAAACCAATAAAACCGACAACCATAACTGTTTGTCCCAAGAAAATTCATACGAAATTTCCAAGAAGTAAAATCGCCGGGTTTGAGTACTTCACTTCCATGATCGTCGCATCCCACCGCAAGATTTGGAACATCTTTGTTAGTGATGGTAATTCTAAATGGTTCAAATGATTTGCTTGAAGGTGGGGTGTTGGCTTTTAGAATATTACTTAGATAGAACCAAAGGAAAATGCAAACATAAAGTTTTAGTAAGAAACTCATGGTTCAAAGTATAACATCTTAACATGTTCTCATTATATATATATATATATATGGTGCAACTATTGCAGTGGTAGAAACAACACAATCATTATAATGAAATAACACAGTTTCCATACAATAAATTATATTTTTAAGAAAAATGTCCTTTATGATTTACTTCAACACATTAGTATATACATATTAAATAAAAATATGGATTAAATTGTTGTTTTTGTCCCTGTGGTTAATACCAGATTAATTGATAATTTACAAATCTGAAAAGTCTTGCAAAAAAACAAAAAAAAAAAACTCAGGTTTTAGTTTATTGTGATTTTAGTCCACCTTTAAATGATGGTCACGTGACAAACCTGCGATGGGTAAAATGGTATTTTCACACCCACAAGGACCAAAACAGCAAATATATCTAGTCAATCCCTTAATGTAAAATATTTACAATTTTTTTTCTTCAGATTTTGATCATTAGGGTGTGGGGGCGCTTTGCGGGGAGTCTAAGCGGGGAGTGGTTACCGCGCGGGGAGAGGTGCCGCCATCAAGGTTCACCGCATGGAGGGGATGGATTTGCGGTGAGAGGTTACCGCATGAGAGAGAGGAGAGAGAGAGGAGGTGATTGGTTGTTAATGTGGGTCCACTCTTTTTCCACCAATGATATTTTTTTCTTTTTTTTTTATAAAAAATAATTGTGTGAGTGGAGTGATGCAAACGTTTGAGTGCAAAATGAGGACTTAAGAGGGGAGTTGACGTGACGCGTGCTGATTGGGTGTGTAAGAGAGGTCACTCCCTTAAGAGAGGAGTGCCCTTCTCACCCTTAACTAAATAGTCAAATTGCATGTAACAACCACTAACATCGCACGAAGTATAATGTATAATGAAATATCATAAACTATTACCTGAACTATATTGTTATCCATCTTTACTTATCTTAAAACAATGTTCCAAACTTGAATAATAAATGACACAATAACAATTCTATAATAGGTATTGTAAACATTATTTTGAACCATCAATGGTAGTATAAATAAGAAAATTATCTAAAATATCTTGAAGCTTTGGGTGATATTTTTTTTTCATAAGATGCACTCTAAATTGAATACAATAAAATGTTAATCATATTAGAATAGTATGTTAATATAGAGAAATTATTATTATAACAGAAGATTGCATATTGTTATATTTTGCAAACACAAGGATGCAGAGTGCAACAAAAAAAGTTTGAGGGTGGCAACCTCTTCCCGTCATCAAACCAAAGGAAGGCAAATTTTGCTTTACTCAAAAAATTATAATAAAGTATGTATATATAAAACTTATTTGATAACTTAAACAAATAGAAATTAAATTAGGTTGATCATTGCACAAAATACAAAATAAAAAAACCTTGTTGTAAATCAACGGTCTATTAGCAACCAATATATAACTCTAATAAATATGAGAGAACAAGACTATAAAGATCATGTAGAGAACAAGAATATGGAGAATAAGAGAACATGAATTCTTATTCATTAAGATATCATCATGCAATACAAAGAAACCTATATATATATATGAATTTGCTTTCTTTAACTGAATTTGCTTGCTTGTTGGCTGTAAAAGAAAATAAAATATTAATGTTGATCGTAATTAATTGTTTTCATTAGTCATTGTTAATATATAGTATGCCAAAAGACTTTTACACAATTAGATATAGATGACTTTTAAATAAATAAATAATAACTACTAATTTCATATTTGTAACTTCCTTAATGTGTATTAATTTCATATTTGGATTAATTGTTTGAAATATAAAAGGGCTATAGGTTTTAATACTTCCAGACCGTTTCTAATTTATCACTAAATGTCAATTGTTATGTTTTCTTTAATACCCTAATAATCTTGGGGAAGATGATTTGTGGGTGATGACGTTTGATCCGCCTATCTCTTAATTAGACAACTACTAGATGAGAAAATACAAGGAAAGCAAATTAGTTATCTTATTAATATAAATTAATTTAGTCATCAAACGCAAGTTTGTTTTCAATTTAGTTTTATAATCCTTACAAATGGGTTTGAAATGTTAGTAAATGATTTTCAAGAAAGTTATATTTCTTAAATGGTAATTATTGTTTTTACATCATTTTAAAGATTTATAAGTCTTGATAAATAATGAAATTGAAATTCAAATGCTATTTAAGGGATCATGAAATAGTAAGCGTTACCGTGAAATTTTTAGTTGTTTAATGTAGTGCTAAAATACTTTTTATGTTTCTACTTGAATTATATAAATATGCATTTATGTTCCAAAGAATACTATGAAGTATCTTAGATTCTTGCTCCAACGTGTGGTTTGTATGATTATAAATACTACACAAAATTTAAGAAATACAAAAGGTTTTTATGGTGTAGTGCTTTAAAAATACGGTATTACTACAAGATCAAGATTAACAAGTAATGTTATTAATATTTTGATTCAACATATGAATTTGTATTTTATACAAATATTATTTTGTACAAACGTTTTTGGTCTTATGGCCGATTTCGATGGAGATGATTGAACCATGGATAGAATAGAATTAATGAATTTTCTATCTTAAATGATGTTATCAAAAGTGAAAATTTTAATTGGTTACAGGTAATACATATGATTTAAATATTTGTTTTTAAGTGTGATGAAAACGCATATTTCATAAAGTTTTCATACCAACTTTTCATATGGTCACATATTGTGATAATAATAAATTGTTTTATGTGGTCACATATTATATTATGATGCCAAGTATTATATAATTAGACTTTATTTTATATTGTGTATTTCATATGTTATCATATACTCATTTGTAGTATTCAATCGATCATCTAAATTGATTTAATATCTCTTATGAAAGGGAATTAAAAGTTTAGACATGACACCCGAGATGTCATACTCCCTAAATCTCATATTGAGTTTGTAGAAGGTCATAAGATGTTAGACCTTATATGATTCGGACATGTAATTACTTCTCTATGGTGTAATGCAAAGAGAAGATTCTTTACAAGGTAGAATCGGATAAAACAATTTTCATTTGTCTTTCTCAAATATGCTAAAGTACCAATATTATGTAACAAGGATAACAACTTTGAAACGATTTCATATCCGCTTGTCCGAACCATGAAACTTGGTTGGTTTACATCATTCCTTGAAGTGAATATGATTATAAGATCTTTGAAAATGTTGGGACGATGGGTGTAATTGAGAAACTTATAATGCTGATCATGTTACTAATGAGATCCTGCTATCAAAAGTTGTAAGATAGCCAAATTAATAATGAGACCGACTATCAAAATTGTAATAATGGTCACAATGAGATTGACCACTTATAATAATGGTCACAATGAGATTGACCACTTGTAATAATGGTCACATCTTATGATATTGATCATAAATCAAAATTTTATGAATAATGATTATTTGATTAATTGGCATGATCGGTTAGACCACACCGAGTCAATAATAATGTGAAATTTAATGAAGAACTACATGATTATTCTTGTTAAGTGCATGCAATATTTGCTCTCAAGGGAAGTTAATGATATACCAACTAAAGTATAGTTTAGATCCCTAAATATTTTGGAAATAATAGGGGAATATGTGTATCCCGACATGATACCATTTAGTATTTTGAAATCGATGCATCGTCTAAATGGTTATCAAATCCACAACCTGAAGCTTGTGTGATTGTGGCTTAGCTAATGTGATAGCAAGCATATTGATCCAGATTACTATTGGTTACAAAGCCAATGATCATGAGAGGAGCAAAAGTTCATTCAGGTATATGTAATTTTATATATAGTATCATCAATTCACATCAAGCCAATAAGTTATAGTTCTCCCTACACAGTTGGTTTTTGGTCAGGAACCAAATATGTCTCATCAAAGATTTTGGTTGTGCGACATATATTGAAACTCATCCACCAAACCGCACAAAGATGAGACTTCTAAAAAGTTTAAGAATATGTTGGGTATAATAATCATCTATGATTGAATACTTAAAGCCATTTGTTAGAAATTTGTTTATGGCTCATTGGTTTTTCACTTTAGTGAACGAATGTTCCCAACATTAGGGGGAGATAACAAGCAGTTGGAAAGTGAAAAGTGAAATGAATTATCATGTCATCTTGATCCTCAGAATATAAACTATGAACTAGAAATTTAAAGTATAATTCATTTACCAATATTAAAGAACAAATTACCAGACAAGTTCACTGACCTAAATATAGTGACTAAGCAAGTCACATAATCAACTGCTTATGTTCCAGTTATATTTGTGTCCAAGAGGACAACCACATATTTTGTAATGAGTCTATTGCACGCCAGAAGCGTGGTAGACTAGTTGATTCCAATAATAAAATTCCTCGAAAATTGGAGCAAGTAAATATGATGGTCAAGTCGGGGTTATAGTAATAAGATCTACTGAAGAGACAATAGACATGATGGTTCAAGAAGAACCTCAGGTACCTGAAAATAAAGAGATCTCGATAAGTTATATCATGTCTAAGATATGTATGGAATCGAAATAAAAATCGACGTCGTTATACTTTTGTATATAATGTAGCGCTTAAAATGATTAAATGATGAGGATCAGATTTAAGATCTGCCTATGAATGAATAGTAAGAAATGATTGGCCAAAATAGAAGGACGCAAATAAGGCAGAGTTTAGTTCTCTAATGAAATGGAAAGTTTCTGGAACAACAGTCCATACAACTGAAGTTGTAAAATATGTTGGATACAAATGTGTCTTTTACGCGAATCATGTGAAAATCAAATTAAGTGATATAAGTCAAAATTGGTGGCACAAATTTTGTTTGCAAAGACTTATGACTGATTATGATGAGACATATTCTCCCGTGGTGGATGTTTTGACTTTCCAATATCTTATTAGTCTGGTAATATATAAAAGAGAATTGACATGCGTCGTATGAAAGTTATGTATCACTTGATACTAAGTCATATAAAATAAGTTCTCGAGAATATTATGATTATTATTTAAATTCGGATCTGAATACGTATACATGTTGTATATGTTATTGAATTGAATATAACTGGAACTCCCCATGAGTATCCTAAAGCATTTGAGTGCTTAAGAGGTTAATTAAAACACCTTATGCATGTAATTATTGTGCACCAATACTCCAATAAAGATACATAGAAAATGTGTACATGGTTATTATGGCATCTCAATGTACACAATGTATAAACATGGTACAATATGGATTTTACAAATGAAGCAAGTGTTTAAGATATCCTTGCATATAATATAAAATCAATGAGGAGGTTTGCGTGTCAACACTCCTAAAGAGTGTATGCACAAACATTGTTTGTCAAAATGGAAATGAGTACGAGAATGTATATTTATAAAGTAAAAAAAAGATAGTATGGACTAAAATAGTCGATTCAAATGTGGTATCATCGACTTACTAAAGAGAGAAATACATAAATTGTAGTGAATCCATTTGTTTTCATTAAAAGAACAATATGAGGTTTATGAGTATTCTAATATATGTTGATGATATCATTGAATCTCCTGAAAAGATAAAATGAGCTCAATTATTAAAGGAAGAATTTGCAAATTAAAGATGGTATTGCAAATATGTGGCTTGATATGTAGAATAAACATTTGTATTATTATTATCCATCAACCATAATACATCTAGAAGATGGTGGACATTTTCATACGCACAAAGCTTATAGTATACGTACATTTTATGATATCCAAGTAGTTGGTATAGAAAATGAATCTTATCATCTTCTATCAAAGAAGTAAAGATCATTGGTCCAGAAGTACCATAGTTAAATACGAATTATATATCTTGCTAGTATTTATACACAGACACATGCCATGAAATTCATTGACAAGATATAACTCGTGTATAGTGAGGAGATAATGTAACGGGTAAAATATATATTTTTATACCCTTAAGGTACAAAAGATATGGATTCATATTTTACTAACCCATCAACAAGTTTGGTTAGTTTTGTAAGTGCAGGGAATGTAACAAAACATATTCATGGATCTTATGGTATCTACTTACAAGTGAAGGCAATTAAAATTTCACATGAAGATCATACATCAATGATCATTGAAGGATTTGACATTAATGGATCAAGCAACATACCAAGCGGCACATCAATGGATTACGAGGTTTGAGCAAGTTTCAAAGAAGCCGGACCTAAGTCACTTATAGGATACATGTAAAAATGAGGGGGAGCATTATACAAGTTGCACTCTTTTTCCCTTAACTAAGTTTTATCCCAATGGGTTTTCTTAGTAAGGTTTTTAATGAGACAACATTCCTGATCCAAAAGTATCAGGGGGAGAAAATACACGCTGCACTCTTTTTCCCTTAGCTGAGGTTTTGTCCCACTGGTTTCCTAGCAAGGTTTTTAACGAGGCAGCACCACCAAGTGTATAATACATTGTTTTCTTTTATTACGTGGATAGTCAAGGGGGAGTGTTATAAATAAACTATATTAAAGTGACTATCCACATCCTAACTCCCATCTCTTCATTTCCTTTGTATTAATGTAAGAACCATATATATATAGGTTTCTTTGTATTGCATGATGATATCTTAATGAATAAGAATTCATGTTCTCTTATTCTCCATATTCTTGTTCTCTACATGATCTTTATAGTCTTGTTCTCTCATATTTATTAGAGTTATATATTGGTTGCTAATAGACCGTTGATTTACAACAAACCTCACATTTTGTGTGAAAATAAAATTTTCAAATACTAATTTGTGTTGTAATAAAAGAGACAAATAATTAATAGTAATTTAATGGCTAAAATCTACAGTATAATTTTTGTTCCCATTAGGCCATCCGTAGTCATAAAGCCCCTTGTGGGGCGTTATGCGACATGTATCGTGCCACGTCACACGGGGGCATTATATCACTAGAGCCCGTAGTCATAAAGCCCATACCCATCATTACCTAATTCTTAATTTTCAATTTTATTAGTTAATTATAAAAAACCTTGCTTTATTTTGATTGGTTAAAATTTGAAAAGCAAATCCCATAACACCGCGATATCAATAGCGCTTCCCCCATTTTTTTTGCCCCATAACGCCGCCCGTCACGGTGTGCTAGGCGTTATGGGGCGTTATGGCCCACATAAAGCCCCTCATGACGCCCCATTACAGGTTGTCTTAGAGTTATTGTGTACAGTATAATTTTTGTTCCCATTAGAGCTATTGCGATATTATGGCTAATTATATATTTATGTTAAAGGTAAACTTAAATTAAAAAAAAAAGTAAACTTCTGTTTTGTTTCCTGTGGTTTGGTTGTTTTAATGGTTTTGTCTTAATCCTTTAAAAATATTCATTTTCTTCTAATAGTTTACTATATTTTTTTCCATTTTGCTCCATGGCCTTAACTTCATCCATAATATCTGTTAACTAGAAGGGTATTTTAGTAATTTTAAGAATAAAAGTAAGGGCATTTATGATATGTTCTTAATTGCCAATGATCTCTAGATCAAGTGGTGGAGGGCTTGTATTTCTCTTGAGAGATGCAGATTCAACTCCCACTTGGTGCAGAGTGAGACACTGGTGGGCAATGATAGGAGACACAAGGAAACCTGGGTTGGATCCTTGAGCCAAACGGGTTTTATCGGTAATTTCACTGTCGTGCTTACAGGCGGGTGGGTTATCGGGTTTTCCCCGGAATTGGTGGTGGACCCAGGTTACTCTCGAAGTACTCCGTTTGTCCAGTGGGTGCCCCAAGAATGCTTGAGATTGATTCTGTTGGCCATTAAAAAAATGATATGTTCTTAATTAATATATTAATAAATAAATAATAAATAACAATTATAAACACTTGTCTGCACATTACTCCCAAACCCTAGAACCCAAATTCACTGTAGCCACTACCATACATCACCACCGCATCCTTCTACCACCATCTCAAGTCGGTGCACCCAAATACAAATGTCGCTGTCGCTGTCGTTGTTTATGTCGGAACCCTAACTCATCGAACACACCACACCAACCACCACCTGGACACACCACGCCAACCACCACCGCTCACCGACTACCACCACTACCATGACTGACCCGACTGCCACCATCCTTCCCGACCCACCAGATCCACCACCTAGAGTGAACGACACCAGCACCACAACGTAATATAACCAACCCGAACCTAAATAACCACCACTAACCATCACCTTTCACCATCTTCATCACCAACCTTCGTACCTCACAATCATCGTCATCGCCGCCTTACAATAGATCTATATCATCTTTGTTTGAAAAGAAATAGTAGAAACAGGTATGTTTATTGTTGTTTGAGGAGCCTGAATCATAAAGAAATAAAGAGTTTGTTATTGTTGTTGTTGGTTGCGGCTGGAGTTGTGTTTGAAAATTAGGGTTTCTTGTATGAAAATTGGGGGTTGATGTGTGTAAAATGCAACATATAAATTACATCAAATAAGGCATAAAACTAACCCTTTTTAAGTACTAATATTGGAAAAAGAGTGTTTTTGTCTTCCTTTTGTATTTTCAGGATTAAATGAGCTCAAAAACACAAAAGAAGCAAAAAGACAGCTAATTCCAACATAAATACAAGGAAAGGAACACTAGTGGACTGCCCGACCCCTCAACGGCACCTTCCAAAGCAAAATAGAGAAGGCAGAAGGCTGAACACGCCCCGTGCTCAGCCAGCACGGGGCCGTGCCCAAGAAGCAGCAGAAAAGACAAACCTATAGAAGCTTCTATTGCCCACCACGGGCCGTGCCCAGCGGACATGGGGGCGTGTCGAAAGTACAGCAGGCGCATTAATTGTAATTGCGAATTACAATTAATGAGGAGAGAGAGTGTCAGACAGGCACGGGGCCGTGCCCAGCGGACACGGGGCCGTGCCCAGCTCTCTGTTCAGCCTATAAATAGGAGTGCTTGGATTCATTTCAACTCATCCCTTGGCACACCACCTCTCTCACACTTCATCCATCACCCACCACCATCACAACACCATCATCCACCACCATCATCCATTGTCCATCGTAGAGTGTGTGAGTCGTCTCGGGATCCAAGATTGATCGTAAGAGTTCTTGACAATCAAGGCCATGTTTGCCTAAGTCTCTTACATCACTTGGTGAAGACAAAGTGTCTAGTATAATACTTTTTATTTCTAATCTTTTGCACTTTTTATTTGGTTTTGTATTAATGACTTTAATAACTAGTTACTTATGTTGAAGGTGATCTTTCCTTATCGTTTGTCCGTGGTGTCTTGGCATTATTTTACTGTCTATATAAAATAAAGGATTTTCACCATTCATATCTCCACGGTCTATATGGAGGTATGTTGGCTACCTGGTCGGGGGTTAAGGGAACGATTTGGTAAAGGTCTTGCCATTGTTCAGCGTTTAGAGGTCCTGCAATGGACCTGGGTCAAATTTAGTAGGACCTCCTTCAATACTTCACGGTATTGGATGGCGGGGGTCCAAACTCTTTGATCCCCTCATAAGTTAACTACTATTAATACTATAACCCGGCTATTTAGGACTGTATCCCTGCTGACTCAGACTACTTAGCCGAGGGTAACGTCACCGCCAAAAGCGGGGCCTACCACAATACTGCATTAATAACTTAATTCATTATCTTCCAATAATCCACCCTTTTAGGATTGTATCCTTGCTGACTCAAACTACTGGGGTGAGGGTAACGTCACCTTCAAAAGAGGGGCCTACTACAATAACTAAGATAATCTCTTAATTATGTGCAAAAGTGCGGAAATAATCAAAGGTTATACTAGATACGAGTCGGAACCAAGTGATTCATCTTGTCTATCTGTTTTTTTTATTTTATTTTTCAGCATTTTAGTTAGTTTTTATCTTTTCTTAGTTTAAAACATTTTTCTAAACTTTTTGTTTTGATTAGACGTTGAGGATAAACCGGTACTAAAAGCTCTTGTGTCCTTGGACGACCTCGGTATCTTACCAACGCTATACTACGCTCACGATGGGTGCACTTGCCCATATGTGTGTTTAGTGTTAGTAAAATATCGTGTTTTATAAATTTAAAACTTGGCTAAAATAAGTGTTAAAAAGGGCTTAAAATATACACCTAATATATATAACACTTCACACGCATCAGGGGTATTCCTCACAATAAATTTCGTTCGATTGAGAATGGGGAAGGGTGCGGCACTTTAGAGTGAAGGGTGGTGGTGGTTGTTTTAGGTGGATGATGGTGGTGGTGAAAGGTGGAGATGGTGGTGGTGAAGAATGAGGAAGATGAAGTGGGTGGGTTAGTGGTGGGTTCCACATAAATTAACTCTTAATTTAATTAATAATATATAATTAATTACTTATTTATAAAATTACTAAAATACCCCTACCCTTAGTTGAATGATTTAACTGAGTTAAAAGTCGGGGAGCAAAATGAAAAAAAAAACATGGTAAACTATTGGAGTAAAATGACTATTTTTAAAGGAATGAGGCAAAACCATTCAAAACGACCAAACCACAGAAAGCAAAACGGAAGTTTACTCTTAAAAAAATAGTAAATTATAAATTTCGTCCTTTAACTATATACCTCATTGCATGTTACGTCCTTAATGTTTAGTAGTTGCGCTAGACATCCTTAATATAATCGGTTTGTTATAAATTACGTCCTTTACACTAATTGACGTTAAGTTTTTTCAGTTTCACAATTTATACTATATACGTCGTTAACTCATTAGATCTTTTATTTAGTTTAATTTTTCTATAATTACTTGCATCGTTACCTTTTTAAACTTGAACTAGGATTGCGACCCGCCGCAATGCGGCGGGGATTCTTTAGTTATAACTAAGTGGATCTAGGACCCGCACGTTATGTTAAACCTGTCAAACGGGGAAAAATAGACGATGTAAAAACGTTCACCCACACACGCATATTGCGTCGTGTTAACTCGCAAAATTTAGAACGAAACGTAAAGTACGTTAAACCAAAGGCGCACGCTGCGATGCGTTAAGTCACAAAATTTAGAACCAAATATAAAGCAAAAAAATTGCGGAAAATGAAAACTATAAAGGTGCAAAGTTGAAAGTAAAAAAAGTTATGAAGATAGATTGCAAAAGATAAAAAAGTTTTGGGTTAAAAGTAAAAAAATAAATAGTTTTGGGTTAAAAGTAATTTATGAAATACTTTTGGGTAAAAAGTATAAAAAACATTTTTTTTTTGAAAACCACCAAAGCCAACGTTACAACAACCATATGCATAACAATTTTTTCTTTGAAAACCCACAAAGCACACCCCGCGTTGCGTCGGGGCGTAAAACGATGTCAAATAGTACTAATGTCACACAACCGTCATCGACCACCAACACTGACTCGACCTAAGATATGCGTGTTGCGAACCTGTCAAACATGGAAAAATAGAGGTAAAAATGTTGAACCACACATGCACGTTGCGTCGTATTAACTCGAAAAATTTAGAACTATACGTAAAACGAAAATTTGCGAAAAATGAAAAGCATAAGTGACAAAAGCTGCGAAGCTAAATTGCAAATAATGAAAAGTTTTGGATTAAAGTTAAAAAAACAAATTATGTAGGGTTAAAATTGAAAAAGGTAAAAACCTTTGGGTTAAAAGTAAAAAAATCAAGTTTTTTTTTGAAAAACTCACTAAGCACAAGGTACAACTAATGATGCACAAAAAACTTGCAAAGTTATATGCGTGTTGCGACGAACCTGTCAAACATGGAAAAATAAAGGTAAAAATGTTGAACCACACATGCACGTTGTGTCGTATTAACTCGAAAAATTTAGAACTATGCGTAAAACGAAAATTTGCGAAAAATGAAAAGCATAAGTGACAAAAGTTGCGAAGCTAAATTGCAAATAATGAAAAGTTTTGGATTAAAGTTAAAAAAACAAATTATGTAGGGTTAAAATTGAAAAAGGTAAAAACCTTTGGGTTAAAAGTAAAAAAAACAAGTTATTTTTTTGAAAAACTCACAAAGCACAAAGTACAACTAATGATGCACAAAAAACTTGCAAAGTTATATATGGAATAATACGCACTAGTCTTCTTATATACATTCTAATGAAAAAGAAGTTTTATTTAAGTTTGGTATCTAAACTAAAACGAGAAGCGTTGTGAAAGTCTCTTTTAAAAAAGAAAAGTGCACAATTTAGACCGTTTAATCCAGGAATAAACCATATTAAGAGGACCATGCAAGATATGATGATCTGACGGAGAAGCCTATTGAATTATTTCACCTTAACTGTTTACTAAATTCTAAATAGATAAGAAATGTTCACAATTTTAAACCAATTAAATATTAATCAATCATATGTTTCGTTTACATATATTTGAACGGCAGTGGAAAATATATACCGAAAAAGCTAGCAACAGTCTAAGCAAGCGGATACAACAGTTTAGTCGGGGTACAACACCAAGTATGAGAAGAGAAGGACACCTAGGGTCAGTGGCGAAGCTTGGATTTTTCGGCCGGGGGGTGAAAACATATATACCCAAAATTTTCTATAGAACCGGGGGGGGGGGGGGGTGAAAACGTATATACCCACAAATTTCTATACGAAAACTACATATATAACACTACTGAGCGAAAAATCCCGAGGGGCGGACGTCCCCCCCCGCCCCTGCCTAGGGTTGTCCAAAAAGCTCGCTCGGATTTAGCTTGGAAAAAGCTCGTTTGATATGGCTTGGTTTGAACCCGAGCCAAGCTGGCTCGGCTCTGTAAGAAAGTGAGCCTAGCTCGGCTCGGCTCGTAACGAGCCAAATTGGCTCGCTATTTAGCTGGAACGAAAATGTTTTGAATGAAACGAAAGAATGGTTAACATGGGAAGGTATGTTAAAATAAGGTACAAGTTTTAATATGAGTAACAAAGTTGAATTTTGAAAAGAAAACTTATAAAAGAATGATGAACGTTTTCTAAACAATACCTTAACAAGAAATGAAATGTGTATTAAGTAATTATTACAAAGTCTTTAATCCGTACGAATGGTGTCTTCGAGGACAAGGAAGTGGGGGTAGTGTCCTTGTGGCTGCCCAAGGAACGGGGATTGTACAATCTAATGGGATGGTTACCATGGTGACGACTATGGTAAGGTAACAACGGTCATAGGATGGTTCTTTCGGGAACAATGAGTAAGGTTCATACAGATGTTGGTTTGTAACAGTACTATACGTAAGATGAAAATTTCCCTTGTTATAGTATGAAGTTAAGGCTATTGTTTTATCTTCAGTTAAAGAACGAATTATACGAATGTTTTATGTGTGTTTGTAAAACTAGAGTATGTGAAGAGTTGGACGTAAGGGAACTTGACGAAGACTTGCATCTAAGTTTAATGTTATTACTTTATTTGTAGTGATTTGTTAAGACAAATATTGTAATTCAAATGTTTTAATTTCTGTTACCAACAATATAGTTAAATTTAAGTTTAGGATCTACACGTTTCTGGAGTCCTGATGAAATACTGGTTAACACTAGGTTATCCCAGCTGGTCGTCTCGTGGATTAAAGGTTCAATCTCTTCCTCCACTCGCCGTTAGCTGAATCTCCTGCAAAACAGAACACCGGTGACTCGCCACAAGGAGGGGAATATGGGGGCTTCTCCTTGTGACCACCCTCCGGCGTGAGAATAAGTACTGTTCTGAGGAAATAATGTGTGTTAAGAGTAAAAGAGTGAGAGAGCCGGATCCTTAAACCTGAAGGTGGAGTCCTCTATTTATAGTCGAAGGATGAAGGAGTAGGAGGATCACTGCCAGCTAGCCAGTGGGTGCCAGCTGTCCGACCAAGGGGAATATCATTTCTGTCCCCTCTGTTGTCGCCAGTCTAGTGGATGACGTGGCGCGCGCTTACTCGTTCCAGCTGGGCGCCTGTTAGTACTGGCTGTCGGCCTGTCCTCCAAAGATCTTGCAGTCGTGGTTGGCGTCCATCCATAGGTGCCACGTGTCGTCCTTTTTGTCTGGATGAGCATCTTCTTTGTCACCAGCGATTCCTTCTAGAAGATTCTAGAAGTTTCTGGATGCACTCGTGTGATGTGGACACCATGCTGGAAAAGTGGTGTGGTCCCCGTGTCATGTATGCACTGAATTGGGACCATACCTCTTCAGGACCTTACAAGTTAAAAGCAGGGCTGGCTCGACCGTTTCAAAACGAACTAAAGATCCAAGGCGTACACCCTTGTCAAAATTAACATTGTAAAAATCAAGAAGAACCTTGTTGCTATTAATACTAGGTACTTATGTAATTGTTTATGGTGTGCATGGTTGTCCAGATTTTGGGGTGTGCGTGTTTACAATGAAGTTTACCTTTAAAAAAAACTAGGTTTATATTTATTGATTAATTTTTATTAATTTTATTTTGAAAGGTAATTTATTGATTAATTAATACATGCCATCTCATTTTAAAACATTAACTTCTTGATTAAATTTTTATTACTTTGTCTCCCCATTAATACGCCTGTCTGCTAAAATAGTTTTTTTTTTTTTGAACGGCATTAAAAAAAGTATAAACTATATTTCCACTATAACCAAACAAAATAAACGAGTTAAAATGAAAAAAAAAAAAAGATGTCTATAGAAAAGGCACACTAGGATTTATATTTTCCAGAAAATTTTGGGTTTACTTTTGGGAAGTCAATATCAATAATACTTTAATATTATAAAAAAGTGTTGGTAAAATGTGAGTGTAGTTTAAGGTAAACCAACTATTGATAAATTTTGGTCGGAAAACTCAACATTTTTGTTCTAAATCTTTTTGTAACCTTATTATGGACCTTTAGGAACTTTTTTCTAGTAAAAGTCTCAATTACTGAGGTCACAGGAAACTTTTTTTTTCCCGGAAAACTTCTTTTTTGCCGAAAAATCAACATTTTCGTTCCAAACCTCTTTGTAACCTTAGATCGGACCTTTAGATACATTTTTCTGGCCAAAAACGTTTTTCCGGCAACTTGAGACTAACAGCGTTAGGGTTCTGTTAGTCAGAGTCCATTAGAGGTCAATATGTTAATAGTTGGGAGTATCAGTAGTTATTTTTTAAGTTGGGATTATTGTCGGCCAACGACGAATATTTGGGATTATTAAAATCTAATATTCCTTTATTTTATCTATACACTCATGATTAGTGTAAATTAAAATTTTCCAACCTGTGAAGTTTACGGATGATAACCTAGTAGGTTTATAAATAACGAGTAAGTTATATGACATCTAACATAAATGGAACACAATAATCTTTATAACAGATTGATGGATTTTATTACAATGAAAAAAGAAGAATGACAACTAAATAGTCTCTACATATCTTTCCATTCATGCTTCAGACTCCAAAGGGAACTTGCAAAACTAACGTTGTAATTGGAATAGTAAAAACCATTTTGAGAGACATACCAATAACATCTATTCATTGAAAGCCCATCCATGCATAAACCATAGATCTCCTCATCAAAAGCGTTAAATTCGCTAAACTTTCGAATATTAGCACCTTCGACCCAAAAGAATCGACAACCATAACTATTCGAATCTAAAAAGTTCATACGAAATTTCCAAGAGACCGAGTCTCCTGGTTTAAGTACTTGGCCTCCAAGATCATCACATCTCATCATGACATTTGGAACATCTTTATTAGTGATGGTGATCCTAAATGGTTCAAATGTTTTGCTTGAAGGTGGGGTTGTGTTGGCTTTCAGAATATTGCAAAGATGGAACCAAAGGAAAATGCAAACAAAAAGTTTTGGTAAGAAACTCATGGTTTTAAGTGTGTTGTCTCAACAAGCTCTCCACTATATATAGGGGTGGTTGCTATACAATATGGGGTTTGCCTAAGAGGAAATGAGGTGGATGGTTTAATGGATGAGGGGTATTTGTGTCTATTTACGCACGTAAAATGCAACACAATATGGTAGCGTTTGGTATGAATGAATAAAAGGTGGAATAGAAAGAAAACATGTTTGGTCATCATGTGATAATTGAATGGAGCATTCCTAAGGAATTTAACTCCTTCCAAATATAACAATTTCCATTCCTTGTTAAAGGGGTGGTTTTTTTCATTCCTTCAAGTAATGGAAAGAAATATATTTATATTTATAATATTAATACTAATATTAATATATATTCAAAAATTATTATTAATTTTTTACCATTGAAATATTATTATTATTGAGCCAATTATATTTTTGTCGTTTTTAATACAATTGTGTTTCGTTACTTCGTCTTTTTTTGTTTATCAAATTATAAAAAGTATTAATTTATTATATTCACATATGAGTAACCAAAAATCACAATAGAATTGAATGATCCATTTCATTCTCTTGTTCATTCAATTACCTCGTCCATTCCATTCTCTCACCCATTCCATTACCCCATACCAAACAGGGGGATGGATCATGAGAAAACTAGTTTAAATGAGAAAACCAAAAAACTAACCAAAAAAGCCTAAAAAAAACCTAAAAACATACCAAATTTTTTTTTTACAATTTTTTTTAAAAAAATCGCTACTTTTTATGTATGAATTTTTTTTTTTTTTAAAAATAATTTTTTTTTTGGTTGTACTGCACATGTACACTAATACATAAAGCTTAAACCACTTAACCCACCCCCCACCGACACCCCCCAAAAACCTAAACCCCCCACCCCCACCCCCCAAAAACCTAAATTCACCCTCCCACCAAAAGCCTAACCCCCCCACCCCCCAAAAACCTAAACCCCCCCACCCCCCACCCTCCCGAAAACCTAAAACTAAACCCTAAACATAAACCCGAAAAAAAACCTAAACCCCCCTTCCCCCCACACCCAAAAACCTAATCCTAAACCTCCAAAAAAACTAACCCTAAAAGCTAAACTAGACTCAAAAAGCTAATTTTAAGCATGTAATGCAATAAAAAAACCTAAACCCCCCCCCCCACCCCCCAAAAACCTAAACCCCCCTCCCCCCCACACCCAAAAACCTAATCCTAATCCTAAACCTCCAAAAAAAACTAACCCTAAAAGCTAAACTAGACTCAAAAAGCTAATTTTAAGCATGTAATGCAATTATAGTACATGTTATATTGCACATGTGCACTACTATAATAATAGTATTGAAAACAAGACGACATCATAAATCTTTTTTTATGTCATAAAAAATATGCTCGAATATACTTGAATGAAAGATACAAAAATTTGTGATCTTATGGTGCCATTTTTGTTTTAAAATGATAACGTATGGAGAAATGGGAAATGTTTGCAAAGTTATATATTTTTTTTTCCAATTTTACCCCTCCTTCATTAAAAGTCTCTCCCTCCTTTTTAATGCTTTTTTGGTTAGTTTTTTGGTTTTCTCATTTATATCTAGTTTTCTCATGATCCTCTCCCTACCAAACAGACCTAGATGATATAACTATGTTCGTTTTCTATTTAAATTTGTGTTGTTATCTTATAACTATGTTATTATAATGGTATAACGACATAGTTGTAATGGCAAAACAATACGTATATTTGTAAACCAACATTATAATGTGAAACACCACAATCATAATGGTAAAACATAATAGTTTTCGCAGATTACTTTTCTTCTTAAAACGTCACTTAATATATATATATAGGGTAAGTTTCATGTGAGAACCACCTTTATTGTGAGAACCGCGAGAACCAATGTGAACACAACCTAAAATAGCTAAAAAAACCTAACCCCCACCCCCGCCTCCAAAAAAAAAACCTAAACCCCCCCAAACTAAATCCTAAAAACTAAAACCCCTAAAAAACCTAACAACCCCCCCCCCCCCCCCCCAAGCTAAAATGCTAAAAACTAAACCCCCAAAAAACCTAAAAAAATAAAAACACACAAAAAGATTTTTTTTAATATTTTTTAAGTTAAAATCGCTACTTTTAGTAGCAAAAAAACTTTTTTTTAAACTTTTTTTATAAAAAATATTAAAAAAAATTGTGTGTTTTTTAGTTATTTTTAGGTATTTTTGGTTGTGTTCACATTGGTTCTCGCGGTTCTCGCAATAAAGAGTGGTTCCTAACGGATCCTTGTCTTATATATATATATATAGGATCAGGATCATTACAGAACACTAATTACTGCGAGAACAAAAAGAACAACTCAAAATCACTAAATTTTGGGTTTTAAGGTTCATATTTTTTTAAATTTTATGTTTCTTACATTCATATGTGTATTATATATACATAAAAAACCATATATTTTTACCTACACATAGCCTACATACATGTTGGAAATTTAACATACAAATAACCTACATATGTGTAGGTTATATAAAAATTGAACATTTTTTTCATATTTTGTTTTAAATTCTAGTTTGAGAAACAATAAATCTTACATTTGTAAAATTTTCTTATACTTTTTAGGTTTTTAGGATTGTAAAAATGGATGATTCATTTTGTTCTGCGTGTTCTCGCAATATTTAGTGTTCTGCATAGAACCCTCCCATATATATATATATATATAGGGAGGGGCTCATGCGAGAACCACCCTTATTGTGAGAACCTTGAGAACCAATGTGAACACAACCTAAAATAGCTAAAAAAACCCCCAAAAACCTAAACCCCCCACCCCCCCCCCCCCCAAAAAAACCTAAACCCCCCCCCCCAAGCTAAATGCTAAAAAAAACCCTTAAAAAAACCTAAACCCCGCCCCCCCCAAAAAAAAAAACCTAAGCCCCCCACCCCCCAAGATAAAATGCTAAAAACTAAACCCCCAAAAAACCTAAAAAAATCTAAAAAAATAAAAAAAAAATCTATAAATTTTTTTTTGATTTTTTAATATTTTTTAGGTTAAAATCGCTACTTTTCGAAGCCAAAAATTTTTTTTTTTTGGCTTCGAAAAGTAGCGATTTTAACCTAAAAAATTAAATTTTTTTTTTTGTGATTTTTAGCTATTTTTAGGCATTTTTTGTTGTGTTCACATTGGTTCTCGCGGTTCTCACAATAAGAGGTGGTTCTCGCATGATCTTCTCCCTATATATATATATATATATATAGGAACAGGATCTGGAGAGAACGCCTCAAAGTGTGAGAACAGTGAAAACGAATCTCAGCCACAAGATCTTAGTGGTTTGTGGCTGAGATTGATGCGGTGGCATTTTTGTAAATAATAGGGGCATTGGAACTATCAGGAGGGGTAAAATAGGAAGATCCAAAACAAAGGTGCACATGCTAATCACATGCCATTTTCCCCTATCATATTTAAACGAGAATAACTTTTTTAAACGTGATTATTTTTCGAAAAAAAATTACACCATAAAACTCAGCGTTTTTTTATCTTTCCAACGAGTATACTATTGATATACTTTTCGAAAAAAAATTAACTGGGTTTTATGGAGTTTTTCTGAACTCGGTGTTTTATGGCGTTTTAGACTATGTTTTTTCATGGCGTTTTTCTGAACTAGGTGTTTTTGTGGCGTTTTAACTAGGTATTTTCATGGCTTTTTTCTGAACTGAGTGTTTTATGGCGTTTTCAACTGAGTTTTTTCATGGCGTTTTTCTGAACTAGGTGTTTTATGGCGTTTTTCTGAATTGGGTGTTTTTATGGCGTTTTATTTGAATATCCAGTTCATGTGAGTGAGTTTTTTTTTGACATTATTACCCCTTAGTGTAATTTAGCATCAATGCCACATGTCACCACCAAAATCGTTCTCACCGTTTCCACACTTTTCACCGTTCTCTCTATATCCTGACTGTTAGTGCAGTTGTCTGTCGACTTCATCTTCGTTCCAATAAGTGACAATGTCACAAAATTTGACAAAGTCAAAGTTGAAGATTGTGATGAGAAATCTGATGATGACAATGAAAAAATGAAGAAACAGAATTTATTTTTGAAGTTAAAAGAAAAGTTTCAAGAAACTGTTCCACAATCAACTGAAAAGGGAGAATGCTCTAAGCAAAAACCTTTGAAGAAGAAAGTGGAACAAAAACAAAAAGAGAAAATTTTGAAAAATGTTCAAAAAGATAATAAAAGCTCATCAGATCGATCATCCAATCGCAATGAAAAATTACAAAAATCGAAAAATGAAAACTATAAAATTGTTGGCAATAAGTGGTGCAGGTCGGACCACAGTGCTCAAAAGCCAAATCTAGCAAACAAGAGGAGGAAAGATTATCACCAAGCCAAACAGTGCTTTTATCTAAATGTTTGGACTGAAAATGGTGATTGGTACGATAACAGAGTGTGTTACAGATGCGGCTTTCGAGGACACATTGCTGTTAACTGCCAGAGTTGGAGTTATGAGACGAGAAGATGCTTTGAATGCAATATCAAAGGACACATTGCCAGAGATTGCCCAATGAGATCAAAAGGAAGATCGAGGGCTGAATCTCAGAAAGTGGCAAAGAAACCAGTCAATGTCAAGCCCAAAGAACAGAAAGTGGAAGAAAAGAAAGTAAAGCTTTCACAGGGGCAGAAAGACAGACTGAGGAAGAAGAGGAAGAAGAGGAAGAAAGCGAGAGAGTATCTCGAAAGGATTTTGTCCTCGGATACAATTGGTAAAACAGATAAAAGTTCTGATAAATCGTCTTGCTCGCCAAAGAATGACAAATCGTGCAAAACGGATTCATCAGATACAAATATGAGGATGAAAGAGAGAAAGATGAAAAAGAAAGTTTGTGGCAATGAATCTGTTTCTGTGGAAACAAATGAGCCACATGTCGGCGATGAATCTGGCTCATCAAAGCCAGACAAGCCACATTCAGGCAATGATTCTGGTATGGTAAAACCAGAAGAGCCATTTGTTGAGGTAAAAGTTGAGAATTCTGGTCTAACGATGGATGATGCAAATTTTCCACCATTGTTGAACAAGAATTCAAAAGCACCCAAGGATCGTCAGGCTTGGGTGAATCTGTTCAAATGAAAAACCTGACTTGCCGGAGTTCCCAGGTTGGTAAGCGTGGAACAGGAATCGGCACATTTCTTGAGAAATTCACGAAAGTGAGTTTTCGACTTACAAGTGGTAAATCAGGGACATTAAGTTGTACTTGATTTTCTACAAGTGATGTTTGTGGATTGATCTTAAAAATGTTAGTTTTTACAAGTGGTTAAAGAAAACAAGGTGATGAACGATCCCCATGTTTGAGAAATGACTCACAAAACTAATTTTCCGGAAAAACCATTTTGATTAAAACAAACTTAAGTGTTTTGAAATCATTATGGGAAAATGTTTTGTTGTCAGGGGGAGTTCTGATTGTTCATGCCAAGTGAATGGAGAATTGAAGTAATTCTCATCATGTTGTCACATTTACTGTACAGCTTGTTTTCAAATTTTCCCAGAAAATCAAAATTGAGACATATTTTGATTTTAGGGGGAGTAAAAATTTTAAAAAAATTAGAAAATTTGAAAATGTCAAAAACATTTAAAAAATGCAAAAAATGAGTTTTGTTGTGAAAAAGAGGAAATGATAGTAGATCAGTTGGACTGTCACAGCATGCTAATGAAATGGAAAGATATAATGTGATAAACGGTCTCACTAAAGATGTGACGGTAGGCTCAGCTAGACTAGTAGATTTGCGATAACGATACAAACCTAAATGAAAAAGCTTAGTTCTAGTGGGAAACATGGTCAAAAGCATAGTACTTAGTTTTGTCCTTCTTGATTGTGTGCCTACTCAGTAATCGCTGATTGTCGAAAGACATAAAACTGGTTAAATTTGTGAACTTTCACAACTTTGCTGAAAAGTCGCTGTGATTGTGCATTTTATTTTGCAAAGATTTAAACTTGTTTTATTTCTTTATTTTGTTTAAGCATCGGACATCCTCTGCGTATACGTGAGTATCGACCTGGATGTTGTTGCCTAAACGTTCTGCTTTATTTTCTTTGGTGTTTCGTTTAAGCTTTGGATCACCTCTGCGTATACGGGAGTATCGACCTGGTGGTTAAAGCCTAAACAACTTCAACTTATTTTATTTTTCTTATTTTGTTTAAACATTGGACTTTCTCTGCGTATACGGAAGTATCGACCTGATTGTTAATATTTAAACATTCTGCTTTGTTTTCGCACAAATCATAGTTGATCAAGCTGAAACAAACTCTGATTCATTGAATTCCGCCTTTGAATCAGTTTAGAGCTCTTCTGAAGACTCGTTCAGATCGATTCTCGATCCTACACTGACCCTATATATACATAGGGTCAGGATCTAGAGAGAACGGTGGAAAGTGTGAGAACGGTGAGAACGCTTATGAATCGTCCGATCAAAACAATCTATGGACTAGATTGGCGTGGTGGCGTTTTCGTAAATAACATCAATTTTGTTATGTGGACGCGCTTCATTAAGGGTAAAAAAGTCTTTTGACTTCTCTGCACAATACGCCATCTCATGAAAATAAAACGCCAAACAAAAATTACACACCATTCTAACTGAAAACGCCATTAAATATAAAACGCCAAACTTAATTATAATAAAATCCCACCTAAAAAACCTCCAAAAAAATCCTATATATACAATATCTCAGACCTTCAATTAAAAACACACACAAAACCTCAAACGCCATATTTAATATATATCATTCGTCTAAGAAACGCCAAAAAACCCAAACATCAAATATCTTCTAAACCAAAATTTATTTGAAATTCAGCTTGGTTGTCTGTAAGCTTCCGCTCAATGTAATGGACAAAATCCTTAAGTAAGGATATTGTCCATTTCATTGAGTAAAATCTTATTGACTTTATCCTCAATTTCCAGCAAATTTATAATGCCAAAATATACAAAAAACATTATTGAGGTTTGTTTGTCAATAAAGTTTAGCTGTATAGGATGGACAACATTGTCAAACATCTTTCTTAAATGAGGATTAACAATGTTGTCCATCACCATACAGGAAAACATTATTGATTTCAGCATGATCAAATTTACAGTTTTAAGGTGGTTTATTTAGTGGCGTTCTATTTCTCGGTAAAACGCCAAAAAAGTTAAAAAATCAAACATCGTTCATTGGAAATTCAAGGATTGTTGGCTGAAAGGATGTAAACTCAATAACATTTTGCTGCATGAGATGGACAAATATTATAGAAAAAGAGGCAGATTTCAGACTTTGTGCTTCCACACGACGGCAAAAAAACTACTTCGAAAAACAAAAATCAAATAAAATCATATGAAAGTCGAAACAGCTAGTGAAGATGCTTCAAAAGAAGGAGACTGGTGACAGTGAAAATTTGGAAGATCAATATATATATATATTTTTTTAATTTTCTTTTTCAGTTGATTGTTATATAAAAACAATGCCATATCTAATAAAAACACCACACAGCCAAATGCTTGTCAAAACGCCAACATGCCATAAAACGCCCCAAAAACTACCAAACCTTGATAAAATTACTAATAAATAAAAACAAACTTGAAAATGTAATTAGAAACAGTAACTACAAATCAGTAAAACTCAAGAGAGGGAAAATTTATTATATTAGAATCTAAAACGCCAAACTTGAAAGATGGGACGTGCTACAGACTTCAGAGATAAAACTTATAAAAAACAATAATTACAAACAGTAACTAAAACGACGAATAATTTATTATAATAATGCACCGCCTAACTTACGCGCCAAAAAGACATCCTATAAAATGATACGTCTCAGCAACTTCCATTTGATCAAACCAAAAAAACAAACGCCAATACTACTAAATACCACTCACTGTAAAACGCCAAAAAATTAAAAAAAATCAAAGATTGCTAATATGCTTTCTTGGATATTCAGTATTGTTCTTCGGGAAGTTTCACTGAATGAATTCTTAGCTCAGGGGAGTAACTCAGTAAGATTTTGCTGCATGAGATGGACAAAAATTCAAGAAAAAGATACTGATGACAGTTATATGTCATTTTGTATTCTTACTTCTGAAGAAGGCTTGGATGAGGAGAAGAGATCAATGACATTGAAGAGTGGAATGATTACAAAGATAAAGATCAAGATGAAGAAAAAGGAAACCCACCCACACGTCATAGATCTATGTCCCAAAACATCCACAAAAAGCCACTTCAACAGACGACCAGGCAAAATAATCAAACCGATAGGTTTGTTAAGTTTTACATAAAACGCCATATATTTTGTGACAGTTCTTGTACTATTAAAGAAGAGAGAGACTGATGACAGTGAAGATTGTGAAAAGAGATCCGATTAGGATTTTTAATTTATTTTCTTCGTTTCTATTTTATTTCCCTGTGGTTGTAATATAATCTTACAATTGTAAAACGCCAAGATACCACAAACGCCAAAATGTATATAAAAAATAATAGAACAATGGGCCATCTTGTTTAAAACGACTTGAAAAAGACCATTCAGATAGATTTCCTGACCCCCTGGGTTCCAATGGCATACGATTTGCATAAACGCCAAAATGTTAATACAATGAAACCATTAAACGTCATTAATTATTGAATTTGGTTAATGCCAAAAATCTTAAACCCCAAAAATAAAACAATATTGTGAAAAGCGGAACTGGAAAAGCAGAAGATAAAAGGACAAAAAAGCCCCTCCGCCCTTTTCTATGCCGCGTGACACGTGTTGTGCCAGGATGCGTTCTCACCGTTCTTGTCACGGCCCCCGACCCGGTTTGACCCGTTTCAGGAGCCGCGGGACAGAAATACTGCGGTATTTAATTGATTAAGTTTAACAGCGGAAGTTTATTTAACAGGATCGTTTAAAGCTAAAATTTTCCCCGATTATTTTATTTCATAATTCGGGATAAAACCCCGATAATTTACAAAAGTATGATTTTATAAAATCTTTATGTTACAAACTTATTTCCTTAATTTTATAATGAGCCACTATCTTAAGCTTGAAATGCTCCCCATCACTTTTTCCTGAATTACAGCAGATCACCTGAAACATGTTTGAAAAAGGTTTTGTCAGCGGGAAATACTGAGTGAATCATTCATTTTTACTAAAACGACCCGTTTGTTATAATTTACAGTATTAAGAGAGATTACAATGTTTCTGATATCAAACCAACTACCCACAGTATTTGTCACTCGAATCTTTACGGTGACTGTGGTCATATCACCATTGGCTGCCCCAATGAATGACGAATATCACTAAATTTAGGTTCGCCCACCTAAAGTGATAAAAATGTAATATTGTGCACAATACCCCACATACCGGCTGTAATTTGGTGATTACATAAACTTAATCACTGTAATTATAACTTTGAAAATATTTTAATAATTTATAAAGCAATTTGATAAAAAGAGAATGACTCACATTGCTGTTTTAATACGGACAGAGTCTAGTCTATGATTTAGCCTTGTTAACCTAATTTAAATAACAATGCACACAAAACTGGGTTAGTAATCAATCCAGCAATTACGATAACTCACGAGATCAAATTCTCACAATGAACGACAAAGTGCAATACTTCATCCATCGAATTAACGATGATCCGTCAAATTAATGACGAACGACAAAGTATAATACTTTATCCATCGGATTAACGATGATCCGTCAAATTAATGACGAATGATAAAGTATGACCCTAATGTGGGCGGCACTTAAACATCCATTAGATATATTGATCGTCGGAAAAATGAATCGTAGCAGCGATTGTGCTAATACCCTGTTTTGCAGCGTTGATTTGTGAACTATGGTAGTAATTCGAACGTAACTCAGTGAATATTTCGAAATTTTACGTCGTTTCTGTGCCCAAATTCCAGTCCCAAACCCCACTATTTATAGGTGAAATTTGACCCTCACGCGGCCCGCTTTAGTTTTGGCTTATTCTCACGCGGGCCGCGTGAGACCTATTTTCTAGCTATAGGTTGCCACGTTTGGGACTAGCTTAGCTGAGTTGATAGTTTTCGTAAATTCGATTTCTACAGCTCACAATTTGGATAATCGTCAATAGGGTTTAACCCCCCCTGAGTTTTAGGGGCCCTAATCCTGATTCTGAAAATTATGAAAATTTTAGGGTTTGTTCAGAATCACTTGGGTGTCTCAATTAGGGTTTCCTTTTGTAACACCTCGAAAATTCACGTCCTATAATGTGTTGACACGTGTCACATGTTTGAACGTGTGAAATAATGTTCTAGAAGGACTAAAGTTGACAATCATGGAAAGTATGTAAGTATACGAGTTCTAAATGTCAACAGTGAATAAATATAATGAACATTTACCCTGCACAATGTTCATACCTTCAAACGAATGAATCATGGATCATACGAAGCTAAAAGTGAGAGATTACAAACTACAGGGGTTAAATGTGTCAACATGTTAAAGATATACCTCTGAGTGACCTTTTGACAAACCCGAAGCTTTGTAAATGTAAATTATGCTCACTAGAATGCACGATATAAATTTCATAAAGTTTCGTTATCGTATGAGAAAGTTGTGATCAAATTCGTGTGCGAGGGGTTAAAAGCGTCAACGTTGAAATTTATGACTTTTCAGGTAACCATAAAGTTACCCAAGGACTTAACAAAGTTTGGTTATGTCTTAAGGTCCTTAAAAGTCAAGTTAGAGGGCTCAAAGTGCAAGAAGTCATGTTAAGATCAATTGTAGAAGGATCAGGGACTAAAAGCGTCAAAAAGTGCATAAGTTTGCATTTCGCGCATAACATACGTTCTGAATACATCCGGACATCCAAAAATTTATGTAAGCATGACTATATTATGCTTTAGTGTTTGGCTTGCCAAAAATCCATTCGTCGCGTCATTTGGATCGTTTTTCACGCATGTGCGCATTCCGTCGTAATTAACCGAACAACGCGATCGTACGGCCAAACGAACCGACATCCGACATATTTTTGAACACATTTTAAGTTCCCTATACTTTAACTTCATTTTAGAGCTTTGAAATGGGGTTAACGGGCCTTAAACGTGTCAAAAATGGGCTTATTGCACTGCAGGGACCAAAACTGTAATTCTGCCAAAATTAAGCTTACGGACCTCAACACTAGTGACCTTACGGTCCGTAAGCTATCTTCTGCAGATCAGAAGCTTCTGAACAGCCTGTTTCCAGCTGCAAACCACTCTCAAACCTCTTGCCACATGTTGATCTCTTATGGTGAGTGGCTAAATGAGCTACCATAACATCCCGACAAGTGTACGGGTGAGATCAAGGCACGTTATTCGATAAACGATCTTAACGTTTGTCCATTTACTATAAATACCCAACCCCTCACAACACAAAAACCCACAAATCTGATCCTAGAGCTCTAAGTTGAAGCCATTGCTTCATACCTGAACTATTCGATCAAGATTTACTAGCGGGGACCCTTCGTAAGTATTCTTTCGTTCTTTTATCGCTTTTCGAGTCCGAAAGTCAAACTTTGTTTGACTTTCTGCATTGACCAGTTTATGGTCGATGCGAAGTTCGTTTGAACTTCATAACGTGAGCGTGATCACGATGGTTATAGTCCCTAGTGACTATACCTACTGATTACCACGTTACCTAGGCTCAGTGACGAGCCGTAGTTTCGACCAAAATACGTATTCTTGCGTATTTTGTAACCAAACTACTTATGGGTATCAAAACCGTTTGTTTTGATACCAAACATGTTTTCTAACTTAGTTAAGCATGTTTTAACATGCTTAGCTCGTCACTTTTAGTTTAGTGCTTATATAGGGTCGTGAAGGTAAGCGATCTAAACAATCGCTTATACTTTCGAACCCGACCCGTTTGGTCGATCATTAGGATCCGACCAAACACATTAAGTGACCTTATGGTCACATCGTTCGAGTAGTTGTATGACAGGTAGTATATATGCCTTAGGAAAATGACCAAAATACCCCTACGGGGCTTAAATTGAGATTAAACTCGTTTTGGGCATAATGGAAGGTATCCTACTGATATCACAACATATTTAAGGCATATTAACTTAGGAAACCTGTTCGTGACCTATTCGGTTACCCGTTACGCGTTATTCGCGTTCGGATCGGGTTATATAACTAGTTTATATAAGTTAGCCGAAACGGGTCAAACCTTATCGGTTTTACCTCAAAATCTAGAATGTCAATAATGAACCCATATTAAACAAGTCTTCAAACTTGTCGGGTCAGAATCACATTCTATCCGGTCTTCGCTTAATCGTGCGTACGAACCATATCTATAAGACTAATCGGTCTAAGCTTAGGCTTAATTAAAGACCCGTTAGCATTCTAATTAATTGCTTATACCATCATTCCAGACTAGAGCACTTCCGGTAAATGGTACATACGCTTACTTAAGTGAATACGGCTGAGTTATTAGATTCTTGCTAATTAAGACAGGAGCTAGCTCAGGTAAATACTCTTAACTTATTTTCCCTATACGGGCTTGGGATACGGTACTATAAAAGTACCGCTTGGTCGGGTGTATGTAGTCATTTAAATCGGATTGTGATTGATGTACTTACATAACCTGTTTAATATGTATTATTTTATTATTATTTGGTGTATGGCCTTTGGGGGTTAATGACCATGTCCCGGATATCCTTGGCATCATTTTAAGAAATGGCCACGACCTAAGCACGGGGTGTAGGCATACACCTGGCAGCTGCATTATGTAAAAACTGGTAATCCACTCCGAGGTATCATCCCTGTGGGTTATACCGGAACTGGTAATCCACTTAGGGGATGATAGCCCGTGGGCATTATACCTGTGGCGTGTCAGTTAATCTAGTCCGGCCCTACAAACCGGCCCTAACGGACGACAAATAAGTAAAACTGTATACAAGATTATATACAAATAATTTTCCCAAGTTATAAAAGATTAATTTTGCCTCTGTGCATTTTAATCAAAGTGTCAAAAGGTTTTGTGCCTGGTGCATCTAAATCAATTTTTCTTAAACTCTTTTCAAATGAGTCGGTTGAGTGTATTTACCAGTGAAAACTGACGTATTTTCCAAAAAGGTTAAGTGACAGGTACTAAACGAAATTGGCTGGATGCTCAGGGCGCTAATAAGGAATCTTGCAAGTTCTAGGCGTCTAAAGTCTGTTGAACAAATGATATGTTTTAAGATCCGCCTGTGGATCCTGTACTTCCGTTGTGATACTGAATATTACTTCATATTCGGAATGTAATAATAAATATCCTTTGCTTCCGCTGTGCATTCATATATATTGTGTTGTTTGACTATTATGTTGCCAACCACGTCACGATACTCCCCCACCGGGCCCACCGGTGACACGTGGAAAGTCGGGGTGTGACAGGTTGGTATCAGAGCCAACACTGAGTGAATTAAACACTAGCCTTTTGTGTTTAATCTCAGTTACACAATTGCACATTCTTGAGTCTAGACAAGAACATAGGACAAATTCTAAAATTCGTTTTATTTTGTCCTTATTTGATTCCTTTGTTATTTTTCTGACTTGCCTATGCATAGAATATGGAAAGTATTCTTCAAGTCAATTGCTATAGAAGTCCCGTTTAGGGCAACCATATACTTGTTAATTTTAAAAAGGAACGATTATATTTAAAGTATCATTCCTATATTATAAGATCTACCATTATAATAAAATGGCAAAATTTAAAAAGGACAAAACCTAGCCATGTGTCACATTAAGACAGGGCCAAGATGGTAGTTCCATAATTAGATTCAGATCCTTGTTAACAGTTCAATTTAGGATTGCTCTGCGTTAATTATTAAAAAGAATCTTAAAGGTAAACCTAGCCTAAATGTCACGGCATACGAGGCCAAGATGGTAGAACCTATTCAAGAGATTCAAATCCTTATTAAACATATGAAAGCATAATAACATGCTCAACAAAATGTGATATGATAAAATCACATAAGTCATTTTGGGATATACTAAATTCCCTTAATTATATAATCATCCCGTATGGATGATGTAACGACTCACACAAAAACATCCTAAAAACGTTCCGTAAGTATGAACCCGGACCCCTGATAAAACAACTCTCATTAAAATAATATTTCTTATTTTAATTTAACCAAAAGGAAACCCTAATTGAGACACCCAAGTGATTCTGTGCAAACCCTAAAAATTTCATAATTTTCAGAATCAGGATTAGGGCCCCTAAAACTCAGGGGGGGTTAAACCCTATTGACGATTATCCAAATTACGTGCTGATAAAGTTTCAAATTCGAATTCTGTCGACTCATCTGAGCTAGTCCCACACGTGGCAACAAATTAAGTATGAAGTGTACCTTACGGACCGTAAGGTCACCAAGCTTACGGTCCGTATGCTTCCTTACGGACCTCAACATTGATAAGCTTACGGTCCGTAAGCTAGTCAAGTTTTGTGTATAAATAGCAGCGTCTGGGACTTGATTTCTGGCGATTGAGCAACGTTCAAACTCCAAAATTCCGTCGAGTTATCATCTGAATACTACAATTAACACACACGAAACCCTAATTAAGTATAGCGGGGTGCTGCAGAACAGGGTATTAACTCAATCGCTCTTGCGATTCATTGTCCGATCGATTAAACTATCCAAGGGATGTTTAAGTGCCGCCCACATTAGGGTTATACTTTATCGTTCGTCATTAATTTGACGGATTGTCGTTAATTCGATAGGTAAAGTATTATACTTTATCGTTCGTTGTTAATTCAACGGATTATCGTTAATTAGATGGGTAAAGTATTATACCTTGTCGTTCATTGTTAATTCAATGGATCATCGTTAATTCGATGGACAAAGTATTGCATTTTGACATTCATTGTGAGAATTTGATCTCGTGAGTTATCTACCTAGTTCGTATGCATTCGGTTCCAAGGCTAAGTAATAGGCTAAGCTCTGCTTGTACAAATCTGCAATATATCAAAGGCTTATCTGTAGACTAAACTTTGTCCGTATAAATCTGCCTGATTATTTGTGAGTCATTCTCTTTTTATCAAATTACTTTACAAAACTCTATTTGTTTTCAATGTTATAATTACGGGGATTAAGTCTTTGTAATCACCAAGTTACAGCCGGTATGTGGGGTTTTGTATACATTACTTGATAATCGTCACCATTGGGGCAGCCAGTGGGGGATATGACCATAGTCACAGACACCATTGGACGAATGGGCCAATGGGTCGAGTGGCAAGTACCGTGGGTAGTTGGCTTGATATCAGAAACATTGTAATCGCTCTTAATACTGTATATTATAACAAACGGGTCGTTTTAGTAAAATGAATGAACTCACTCAGTATTTCCCGCTGACAAAACCTTTTTAAACACTTTTCAGGTAATTACAGTAGAATTGGAGTAAGAGATGGATACGGCACAAAAAGGCATCAAGAAGTGGCTTATTGTATTAATTAAATTTTTAGAAATATTGTTTTATATAATAAAATTTATCTTTATTAAAGCTACCATTATAAAACATGGGTTTATCCCATTTATTTATTAAAATAAAATCCGGTGTTTCTAAACTCTGATATTTTTCCTAACTCACGGTTCTGAGGAAATTTCGCTGCAACGTTTTCAAAATAATCACCGGTACCACTGGACTGTTCGCGGCACCCGATTCCGTCCAGGGTGGGTCGGGGGTCGTGACAGAAGGTGGTATCAGAGCCACTAAGCAAAGCCACTGCTTTACGCCTTTAGGTGTTGTATTAATAATACCTAAATTTATATAAAAGAGTTAGGGGATTGATGTTAATTGGTAGCATTTAGACTCAAACTTAAGAAAAGATGCCTTAATATTAGCTTCACAATAAGCTAAGTATTTGTAAATAAATATGATGAATTTTGGTAAGTTCATTTCTTTTCTCACAGTTTGTAAGTCCACTTTATTTTCATAGTTTTATCACATTTTTGTGATACAATTATAATTACAAAGACTTTTCAAAATCCTAAAATATTTATCAGTTATACTTACAGTAATTAAAGTTATATATATTTTCTAATAGAAAGTTAGCTAATAAATAGCATAACCACAATCACAATAGAAACTACGCATAAAGTTAATAAATGTTTAAAATAAATTTAATTAATGTATCCCATAATAAAATAGTCAAGTATAATATATTCTACTATACGGAGATTATATTTTTTTTAAATTAAATCAAATAACGATATTACAATTATTTAAGTAAATTAACATATTATATTTGATAAGTTATAGTAGTTTGAAATAAAATGATATATGTCATTCTCTGGGTTAAATGGTTTTGTGCCATAAGTAATATATTTGATAAAGTAATATCACGGGATAACTAAGTCCAGGATTACTAGTTGAAAGAATGATCAACAGTAATATGACCTGAGTCACTAATTGGAAAAATGATCAAATTGACACTGTCACCGGAATCGTGTAGTGATCAATATAATAATAAGATATGTTATGGAAATACAAATTTCCTTAATTCTGAATAAAAGCCCTAATAAGATAGGGACTTTTTAAAAGATACTATTTATGGGAAATAGAATATTTTCTCCGGCAAGACTGGGTATGAGGTAATAAGACTCTCCAGTTTGTTCGGATATATTGAATTACCGCTCCGGCGCGAATCGGATAAGACGGAATATATAATATGTCACACGAGTGACAAGATTTCCCTAAATAGTATCATAATCAGATATTTGACTGGTTTTGGAAAAAATGAATTTGTTAAATACAATTACCTGATAGATGAAATGTTTAATTCAGCATGTAAAATATGTGATTATATAGATAGATATATCTATAAGAAATTCCAAAAAGTCAATATGAAATAAAGCACAAGTATCTGTGTCTAGATTTCTTTATTAGGAATCTCTTTTCCAAAATCAAACATTATTTCGTTTAATTATCTGCCTAGTAACTTGAGCGACAATAATAATAACAATAGAAACCCATTAAGTTGGGATACCATTGAAAGTATAAAGAATTTCTAATACGTTACCATAAACTATTAACGCAAGTAAGAAGTATGAAAAGTTGTGCTAATGCACATGAAAATTTAATTATAAGTCCGCAGACGTTAAAATATATCACACACAACTTTCGAGGCAAGATCTTTGGAAAATATAAATTGGGCACAATGACACTAATGTTAAAATTCTGTCAGTAGAAGAACTAAAAACAACACTTTATCACATGATCCTACAACCAACATAAAATTTCGCTGAGGTATATTAGAACAAGATTTCACAAAAACATCGGTGCATAGTCTAATCAGAGTCATAAGTATTAGCACTGAAAAAGGAGTCATATACTTTTGCAAATTCTCTATTTTCATTTTATTTTTGACATTCCCTGATAATATCATTTAAATAACGGTTATCATTCGAAATTCCAGATAGAAGTTCTTATATTTCTTTTGTTGAAAATTCTGACTTCTGCATATAAAAAGTTGACTTTCGCATTTCTACTTTTCCTAACGGTCATCATACCAGAAGGATTTATTTCATAGTAGCGGATATTGATTCATTTCATTTCTTGGTAAATCCACACATACACCGTTTGTTACACATATGGTTCGTTTAATTTCTAAATTTCCACTAAAAGGATTCATTCTAATTTGTCGTTTTATCCAAACTCAAATATCCTTTAGTTAGACTTGATTTTGGTACGGTAAACCACATTATTGCTAAACAATGACTCAGAATATCAAGTCAATAAATTTTTGAAAAACTCAATTTTCTTTGGCATCCATGGTTTCTATTATGACCATGTCCGAACTTTCTTATTTAAACTCGTTTTGTTTAAACCGATTTCAGTTGTTTAAACTTGCTCATTTCAAAGTTCCCATATGATGGATTTAAAGCTATCATATTCTCCAACAAACACTTCAAATCTCTAGAACTATAAAATGCCTAATTGGTCTTCGACTTCACTAAAATCATTTCTTTGATCACGGTCACCTTGTACTAACGTTTTCATAAAATTTAAAACTTGCACTAATCTCATTTTATATATATCATATACGAATATTTATAAAAGTTATCTTAACACAAATCGTGTGATAAGATAATGATACACAAGTTCCTGTCATATTTTAATATATCTTATATCTCTTAAATGATTTTTTTTACAAATATCAATCTAGCCTTTCATAATAATTATTTTAACATCTTCAATCGAAAAACATTATTTTTGGAAACTTACATAAGTAATTACCTAATAGTATTACTATATTCTTATTAGTCACCATAAGGAGGATAAGCAAATACTTAGTCAATATAAGTGAGTAACTTATAATAAAAAGTATCGAATTTATTGTACATGTGCTTATATTTAACCAAAATGGAAATTTTCACAAATTAGGCACTTAGCTCGATTGGCTAAGAGCGCGAAAGGGTGTGGCCTAGACCCGGGTTCGATCCTGGGGACGGCCAATTTCACCATTTTTATTAGAAATTTTCCATTTAAGTATGTAATACTAATATCAGTTTAATAATAATAAGTGTTAGTATTATTTTAAAATACTAGGATTATTGTCAAGGGCAGATATTGGGTAACCTAGCCTTAGTTAGGCATGGATTGGCCACCTATGCTTAAACAAGGCAACACTAACCAATATCCAACCATGATAAGGACTAGTCACCATACATATTTAGTAAATTTTAATTTTATATGGAAATATATATACATGGGAGAAAGATATATTTTCATAAAACAATACCAGAATTAGAGGGACGAATAAAATTATATAAATAATTATGTATCACATATTTTGTGGTAACTATGTACCATAATACTCGGGCAAGAAAATAACCATATAAGAATAATACAAAAGTCATCAACTACGCTGGGTTAAGGGAACCTTATACTATATAAGAATAGTCTCTGTTTTCACTTATTTACAACATTTGTGAATACATTCACAAAAGTTATATGATTTCCAAAGGCAAATAAGTAATCCCATAGAATCAACCCACTAAGTATAATATATGTATAAATATTTTGTATAAATATTTTACCAATTTTATTTAACGTTATAAATAATAATGATTTCTTTTACAAAATAATATTTTGTAAACATAATGACTTCATTACGTTATTTTGTAATATATCTTACATAATTATTTTACATAGTATGATAAAATACTAAAATAATATTTATTTAAAAGTGGTGACCATTTACATATAGTAAAAATGCATAACAAATAATATATATATTCAAATTGCTTTACAAAAGTATAATGGTTGGTCAAACCAAAATAATTTGTTCTTATTATATTTAAATTTCTAGGAGATAGTATGAAAAGTATAGTCATTAAAAGTGTATTATCACAATGTTTCACAATTAAAACAATTTGAAACTTTAAATACACTAACTCTATTATCTTTTGATATATCTTTGCAATTCATTCCTTTCAACACTTTGATTTCTCATATCATAAATATTTGACAAATCATTTTTCATGCTTTGATTTGGAACCTTTCAGTTCTACGTCTTCCTCAATCAAAGTAAGCTTTCTTTTGACAAAGAATTTTATTGATTCTAAAAGTCCTTCACATTCATTTTAAAGAATCTATTGATCATATATCTTTTGGTTTGAACCTAGTCACTTTGAACATTTTATCATTTCATTTCATTCGTTTATCATCGATTTCTTGAACTAATTCAGTTGAACCATTGAATCCTAATTATTATACAATTAATATTCATAAAATTTAATATTTCAATTCTGGGTCATCTACCCTAATACTATTAACTAAAAGGTGACATAATTCCAAAAGAAATATCATAACCCAAATACACTTGGAAGCTGGAATCTGAGATGAAGAAAAAGTATTCCTCTTTATTCCAGTAAATCTCGAGGACGAGATTTTTATTAAGGTGGGTAGAATGTAACGACTCACACAAAAACATCCTAAAAACGTTCCGTAAGTATGAACCCGGACCCCTGATAAAACAACTCTCATTAAAATAATATTTCTTATTTTAATTTAACCAAAAGGAAACCCTAATTGAGACACCCAAGTGATTCTGTGCAAACCCTAAAAATTTCATAATTTTCAGAATCAGGATTAGGGCCCCTAAAACTCAGGGGGGGTTAAACCCTATTGACGATTATCCAAATTACGTGCTAATAAAGTTTCAAATTCGAATTCTGTCGACTCATCTGAGCTAGTCCCACACGTGGCAACAAATTAAGTATGAAGTGTACCTTACGGACCGTAAGGTCACCAAGCTTACGGTCCGTATGCTTCCTTACGGACCTCAACATTGATAAGCTTACGGTCCGTAAGCTAGTCAAGTTTTGTGTATAAATAGCAGCGTCTGGGACTTGATTTCTGGCGATTGAGCGACGTTCAAACTCCAAAATTCCGTCGAGTTATCATCTGAATACTACAATTAACACACACGAAACCCTAATTAAGTATAGCGGGGTGCTGCAGAACAGGGTATTAACTCAATCGCTCTTGCGATTCATTGTCCGATCGATTAAACTATCCAAGGGATGTTTAAGTGCCGCCCACATTAGGGTTATACTTTATCGTTCGTCATTAATTTGACGGATTGTCGTTAATTCGATAGGTAAAGTATTATACTTTATCGTTCGTTGTTAATTCAACGGATTATCGTTAATTCGATGGGTAAAGTATTATACCTTGTCGTTCATTGTTAATTCAATGGATCATCGTTAATTCGATGGACAAAGTATTGCATTTTGACATTCATTGTGAGAATTTGATCTCGTGAGTTATCTACCTAGTTCGTATGCATTCGGTTCCAAGGCTAAGTAATAGGCTAAGCTCTGCTTGTACAAATCTGCAATATATCAAAGGCTTATCTGTAGACTAAACTTTGTCCGTATAAATCTGCCTGATTATTTGTGAGTCATTCTCTTTTTATCAAATTACTTTACAAAACTCTATTTGTTTTCAATGTTATAATTACGGGGATTAAGTCTTTGTAATCACCAAGTTACAGCCGGTATGTGGGGTTTTGTATACATTACTTGATAATCGTCACCATTGGGGCAGCCAGTGGGGGATATGACCATAGTCACAGACACCATTGGACGAATGGGCCAATGGGTCGAGTGGCAAGTACCGTGGGTAGTTGGCTTGATATCAGAAACATTGTAATCGCTCTTAATACTGTATATTATAACAAACGGGTCGTTTTAGTAAAATGAATGAACTCACTCAGTATTTCCCGCTGACAAAACCTTTTTAAACACTTTTCAGGTAATTACAGTAGAATTGGAGTAAGAGATGGATACGGCACAAAAAGGCATCAAGAAGTGGCTTATTGTATTAATTAAATTTTTAGAAATATTGTTTTATATAATAAAATTTATCTTTATTAAAGCTACCATTATAAAACATGGGTTTATCCCATTTATTTATTAAAATAAAATCCGGTGTTTCTAAACTCTGATATTTTTCCTAACTCACGGTTCTGAGGAAATTTCGCTGCAACGTTTTCAAAATAATCACCGGTACCACTGGACTGTTCGCGGCACCCGATTCCGTCCAGGGTGGGTCGGGGGTCGTGACAGATTAAGTGCCCACGGGCTATAACTAACGTCCTCTGTGACTAAAGACAGTGGTAGCCTACAACTCCCTGTCAAGAAAAGGTAATGAACTTTGATTCAAACCTTGAAGCCTCGATTCTATAAAATCAAGGCCTATAAATTAAACTTGTCTAAGTGACTAGGCCAGTTGTGCTATTATTAAAACCTTAATGCCTCGATCCTCTGAAATCATGGCTTATAAATTAAACTTGTCTACGCGACTAGGCCTTTTGTGCTATTATTAACTTATAATTTAGGAATATAATAAATATCCTGAATAATTATATATTTATCAAATTAACCAATATGTGTATTAAAAACATGGTTAATAAATAGTTCAAAAAGATAAAAACTGTTTAAACTTCCGTAAAAACCTTGTCCTTGTTTAATTTTATGTAGCAATTAAAACTACATGGCTGGGTCGGAGGAAGGGAACAGTCACCCTCTGGAAAATCGCGATGATGAAAAGATTAACATAACCAGAGGAGAACTTCGTACATTGATTAACTCAGCTGTATCTAAAGCTGTGAAGGAGAAATTTCAGGAGTATAGTGAGACAAATAGTAAAGCCTCATCTGTACCCCACCCTAAATCCATCCCTAAAACTCATCCAGAGCCTGATAACAAGCCGCCCTCAAAGAAAGATGGGTTAAAGAAAGATGACGAACGACATTCATCTAATGAACACAGTGCTCCATCCAAGAGGATAGTGTTCGATAATGAACCGCATACCAAATCCTGTAACTATAAGTACTTTGTTTCCTGCAAGCCCCGAGATTTTACTGGGGAAAAAGGGGCAGTTGATTGTATGATTTGGTTGGATGAAATGGACACAGTTGTCGATATCAGCGGTTGCGCTGAAAGGGATGTCGTGAAGTACGTATCCCAATCGTTCAAAGGGGAGGCACTGGCATGGTGGAAGTCTCTCATTCAAGCTGCTGGGAAGATTCCGCTCTACAGCATGTCATGGGAACAGTTTGTTGTTCTCGTTAAGGAGAATTACTGCCCTCAACACGAGGTTGAGGGGATTGAGTCAGATTTCTTATCTTTGGTGATGACAAACTTAGATTGTCAAGCTTACCTCACCAGTTTTAACACCCTGTCCAGACTGGTCCCTTACCTTGTAACACCAGAGCCCAAGCGAATTGCACGCTTCATTGGGGGTTTGCCCCCAGAAATCAAAGCCAGTGTTAAGGCTTCAAGACCTACTACATTTAGGTCAGTAGCTGATCTCTCTCTGTCCCTTACTTTAGATGCGGTCAGACTAAGGTCGCTAAAGAAATCTGAAGAAAGTAAGAAGAAGCGTGAGGATGATAACTCACGAGGATCTGAGAAGAAACACAAGGGAAACACTGACTCTGAAAGGTCTGGGTCTGGAAAGAATGGTCAGCGGACAGAGGAAAAGCCAAGGTGCTCGACTTGCCAAAAACGCCACTTTGGAAAATGCAGAATGGAGTCCAATTCTAAATCAGGACCACCTGCATGTGGGATATGCAAGTCTATGGAGCACAAGGCTGTTGATTGCGGAAAGATTAAAGATGCTACATGCTACAACTGCAACGAGAAAGGGCACATAAAGACTAACTGCCCTAAGTACGCTAGGAAGCCCGAGTAGGCCAAGAGATGATGCAGAATAATAATAGTATAATATGTACCTTTCCTTATCAAACAGTTATGCAGAAACTTATTTGATATTGGCACATATAAATATATTATGAATGATAAAGGTTGAGAACTGTTGTCTCCACCTGATTAAGACTCCGGTCATTTAATGCCCGGTAGAAAGTGACCGATGTTACATTGAAAATGCTCCAACAAATCCTATATTGATATTAATATCTATTAGAAATCATTTTTCTAATATCCTTGTAGCAAACTTTTGGTTGCATACTTAAGGACTCAATATAGTGATAAAAATCGATTGGTTGCCTTAAAAATCAAGTCCATATTGTGAATGATAAGAAGCAATTAATTATCAAGACTCCTTATGAGACAACCCTCGTAATTACACGTGTCCGTACGATTAATTAATATTAAACAAAAAAAAAATGGTGGAACTGGCCGTCCCCGGAATCGAACCCGGGTCTAGGCCGGCCGCACCCTTTCGCGCGCCTAGCCAACTGAGCTAGGTGCCTAGTTTGTGAAATTTCCATTATTAATTCAATATAAGCACTTGTACAATAAACTTCCTTATCATTTATCAATGATAATTTCTACTAAGTGTCCTGTTTTTAATACAGGCAATAATAAATCTTCATGAACCATAAACTTAGCAAAAAAAAATTTTCATCCACAAGGTATAGCTACCAAGGAAACCGTAGTAACCGATTCTTCTAGCATCGGCAAGGAATCCTTCCGAAAATCTAAGAGTACTCTCTCTTCGCATAGAGTACGACAACGTATATTATTTTAATTATTTTCTCATTGTTTTCTATCGCCTGCGAATGCCAAACTATGTTGATAAAAGTGTCATGTGAGGGTTGGCGTATCCTAGTGTGTCCCATAGATTATTTCCATGTCTGATCAGCATGGAGGTTTAATACATGGAACCCCTGAGATATCCCAATGGTCATATTGTGCTAAAGTCAACTAATGGTATTCAAAGAAGATATCCAAAATCAAATTGTCCAAGTAAATATTCCCGATTAAGGAATTCGTGGACTAGTAACATAAATGTGTCACTTATTCGTCATAAGCAACGATGAGTGAACTGGAGCCTGAGATATGAAAATCTCTGCAACCTCTTGTACATTGATTATCTTCTTCTAAGTTTACCCTGCTTACCCCCTTGAGACAGGTGGAGTTAAGATTAACATCCCACTTTGGGTTAGAGTGTTGTAAGAACTCCATGTTGATTATGGAATAACCGAAAACCTGATTAAGTAAATTTTAAGATAGGAGATTCATAGCCTAACTCAATATCCTGAGAATTCGGTATAGGAAATTTTGAAAGACGGTTCATTTTGCTAAGGCATTGTTCACCGCAACCCTAATTAGGCGACGATTGAGAATCGCCATCAGCTGCCCAAAATCGTCGAATTTTTCGACTAACTGTAAAGATTAGCTATTCCGTAAGATTAATTTTGAGCAATGGTTGGAATAATCATCTCACCTTAAGATAAGCTTTTCTATAATAACTGCCACATAAGTATCAAGGTGGCTCCTTGGAGACCTTGTATAAATGGAATGTTAAACATCTATTGTTAGGACAATAGATTTGTAAGTCCAATATTCAAGACCTGAAAGTTGCATTGGAAACAACAAATATTATCACACAAATTCCTAATCATCTGTAAGTTGCCATTATTAGGCAGAGAATACTTCCTTTATTTCGGTAAATCTCGGGCCGAGATTTATTTTAAGGGGGTGAGGATGTAACACCTCGAAAATTCACGTCCTATAATGTGTTGACACGTGTCACATGTTTGAACGTGTGAAATAATGTTCTAGAAGGACTAAAGTTGACAATCATGGAAAGTATGTAAGTATACGAGTTCTAAATGTCAACAGTGAATAAATATAATGAACATTTACCCTGCACAATGTTCATACCTTCAAACGAATGAATCATGGATCATACGAAGCTAAAAGTGAGAGATTACAAACTACAGGGGTTAAATGTGTCAACATGTTAAAGATATACCTCTGAGTGACCTTTTGACAAACCCGAAGCTTTGTAAATGTAAATTATGCTCACTAGAATGCACGATATAAATTTCATAAAGTTTCGTTATCGTATGAGAAAGTTGTGATCAAATTCGTGTGCGAGGGGTTAAAAGCGTCAACGTTGAAATTTATGACTTTTCAGGTAACCATAAAGTTACCCAAGGACTTAACAAAGTTTGGTTATGTCTTAAGGTCCTTAAAAGTCAAGTTAGAGGGCTCAAAGTGCAAGAAGTCATGTTAAGATCAATTGTAGAAGGATCAGGGACTAAAAGCGTCAAAAAGTGCATAAGTTTGCATTTCGCGCATAACATACGTTCTGAATACATCCGGACATCCAAAAATTTATGTAAGCATGACTATATTATGCTTTAGTGTTTGGCTTGCCAAAAATCCATTCGTCGCGTCATTTGGATCGTTTTTCACGCATGTGCGCATTCCGTCGTAATTAACCGAACAACGCGATCGTACGGCCAAACGAACCGACATCCGACATATTTTTGAACACATTTTAAGTTCCCTATACTTTAACTTCATTTTAGAGCTTTGAAATGGGGTTAACGGGCCTTAAACGTGTCAAAAATGGGCTTATTGCACTGCAGGGACCAAAACTGTAATTCTGCCAAAATTAAGCTTACGGACCTCAACACTAGTGACCTTACGGTCCGTAAGCTATCTTCTGCAGATCAGAAGCTTCTGAACAGCCTGTTTCCAGCTGCAAACCACTCTCAAACCTCTTGCCACATGTTGATCTCTTATGGTGAGTGGCTAAATGAGCTACCATAACATCCCGACAAGTGTACGGGTGAGATCAAGGCACGTTATTCGATAAACGATCTTAACGGTTGTCCATTTACTATAAATACCCAACCCCTCACAACACAAAAACCCACAAATCTGATCCTAGAGCTCTAAGTTGAAGCCATTGCTTCATACCTGAACTATTCGATCAAGATTTACTAGCGGGGACCCTTCGTAAGTATTCTTTCGTTCTTTTATCGCTTTTCGAGTCCGAAAGTCAAACTTTGTTTGACTTTATGCATTGACCAGTTTATGGTCGATGCGAAGTTCGTTTGAACTTCATAACGTGAGCGTGATCACGATGGTTATAGTCCCTAGTGACTATACCTACTGATTACCACGTTACCTAGGCTCAGTGACGAGCCGTAGTTTCGACCAAAATACGTATTCTTGCGTATTTTGTAACCAAACTACTTATGGGTATCAAAACCGTTTGTTTTGATACCAAACATGTTTTCTAACTTAGTTAAGCATGTTTTAACATGCTTAGCTCGTCACTTTTAGTTTAGTGCTTATATAGGGTCGTGAAGGTAAGCGATCTAAACAATCGCTTATACTTTCGAACCCGACCCGTTTGGTCGATCATTAGGATCCGACCAAACACATTAAGTGACCTTATGGTCATATCGTTCGAGTAGTTGTATGACAGGTAGTATATATGCCTTAGGAAAATGACCAAAATACCCCTACGGGGCTTAAATTGAGATTAAACTCATTTTGGGCATAATGGAAGGTATCCTACTGATATCACAACATATTTAAGGCATATTAACTTAGGAAACCTGTTCGTGACCTATTCGGTTACCCGTTACGCGTTATTCGCGTTCGGATCGGGTTATATAACTAGTTTATATAAGTTAGCCGAAACAGGTCAAACCTTATCGGTTTTACCTCAAAATCTAGAATGTCAATAATGAACCCATATTAAACAAGTCTTCAAACTTGTCGGGTCAGAATCACATTCTATCCGGTCTTCGCTTAATCGTGCGTACGAACCATATCTATAAGACTAATCGGTCTAAGCTTAGGCTTAATTAAAGACCCGTTAGCATTCTAATTAATTGCTTATACCATCATTCCAGACTAGAGCACTTCCGGTAAATGGTACATACGCTTACTTAAGTGAATACGGCTGAGTTATTAGATTCTTGCTAATTAAGATAGGAGCTAGCTCAGGTAAATACTCTTAACTTATTTTCCCTATACGGGCTTGGGATACGGTACTATAAAAGTACCGCTTGGTCGGGTGTATGTAGTCATTTAAATCGGATTGTGATTGATGTACTTACATAACCTGTTTAATATGTATTATTTTATTATTATTTGGTGTATGGCCTTTGGGGGTTAATGACCATGTCCCGGATATCCTTGGCATCATTTTAAGAAATGGCCACGACCTAAGCACGGGGTGTAGGCATACACCTGGCAGCTGCATTATGTAAAAACTGGTAATCCACTCCGAGGTATCATCCCTGTGGGTTATACCGGAACTGGTAATCCACTTAGGGGATGATAGCCCGTGGGCATTATACCTGTGGCGTGTCAGTTAATCTAGTCCGGCCCTACAAACCGGCCCTAACGGACGACAAATAAGTAAAACTGTATACAAGATTATATACAAATAATTTTCCCAAGTTATAAAAGATTAATTTTGCCTCTGTGCATTTTAATCAAAGTGTCAAAAGGTTTTGTGCCTGGTGCATCTAAATCAATTTTTCTTAAACTCTTTTCAAATGAGTCGGTTGAGTGTATTTACCAGTGAAAACTGACGTATTTTCCAAAAAGGTTAAGTGACAGGTACTAAACGAAATTGGCTGGATGCTCAGGGCGCTAATAAGGAATCTTGCAAGTTCTAGGCGTCTAAAGTCTGTTGAACAAATGATATGTTTTAAGATCCGCCTGTGGATCCTGTACTTCCGTTGTGATACTGAATATTACTTCATATTCGGAATGTAATAATAAATATCCTTTGCTTCCGCTGTGCATTCATATATATTGTGTTGTTTGACTATTATGTTGCCAACCACGTCACGATACTCCCCCACCGGGCCCACCGGTGACACGTGGAAAGTCGGGGTGTGACACCTTTTGGACTAATTAATTTAATAATTATGACTTTTGATTAGAGTTGTTACATTCTCCCCACCTTAAAAAATCTCGTCCTCGAGATTTACTGGAATAATTGAGGATACTTTTTCTTCATTTCTGATTCCAGTTCCCAAGTGTACTCAGCTCCTCTCTTTGAATCCCATCTAACTTTGACTAGAACTAGTCGTTTGTGCTTGAGAAACTTGATCTTTCGATCCTCAATTTGAAGAGGTCTCTCAACGAATTTCAACTTTTCGTTTACCTCTATATCTCGAAGTGGTACTACCAGTGATTCATCTGATAAGCATTTCTTAAGATTGGATACATGAAATACATCATGTACTCCAGATAATTCTTCTGGTAATTGTAAACGATAAGCTACTGGTCCTATACGTTGGATCACTAGAAATGGTCCTACGTATCTGGGACTTAGCTTCCCTTTCTTACCGAATCTAACAACTGTAACGACTCTCATCAAAAGTCATAATTACTAAAGTAATTTGACCAATAGGAAACCCTAATTGAGACACCCAAGTGATTCTGTGCAAACCCTAAAATTTTCATAATTTTCAGAATCAGGATTAGGGCCCCTAAAACTCAGGGGGGGCATTCCCTACTTGACGATTATCCGAATTACGTGCTCTCCAAGTTGAATTTTCAGAAAATGTCGACTCATCTGAGCTAGTCCCACACGTGGCAACAATATAGGCATTTTGTATACCTTACGGACCGTAAGGTCATTAAGCTTACGGTCCGTAAGCTTGGCAAAAATTGTGTATAAATTCAGAACATTGGCACTTGCTTCTGTACGTTAGTTCGACGAAGAAATTCACTTCAGGCGCGGAGATATCATCCAAATACTCACAATTAACACACACAGGCACTAAATTGAAGCTGCAATCAGGGTATTAGCACAATCGCTGCTACGATTCATTGTCCGATTGATCTAAATATCCAATGAATGTTTAAGTGCCGCCCACATTAGGGTTATACTTTATCGTTCGTCATTAATTTGACGGATTGTCGTTAATTCGATAGGTAAAGTATTATACTTTATCGTTCGTTGTTAATTCAACGGATCATCGTTAATTCGATGGGTAAAGTATTATACCTTGTCATTCGTTGTTAATTCAACGGATCATCGTTAATTCGATGGACAAAGTATTGCATTTTGACATTAATTGTGAGAATTTGATCTCGTGAGTTATCGTAAATGCTGGATTGATTACTAATTCCAAATTGTGTGCTTGTTATTGAAATTAGGATAAAAGGCTAATCAGTAGGCCAGGCTCTGCCCGTATAAATCTACAAAGTGAGTCATTCTTCTTTTCTCACAGTTTGTGAGTCATTCTCTCTTTTTATCAAATTGCTTTATAAAACTTTTCTCACAGTTTGTGAGTCATTCTTCTTTTCTCACAGTTTGTGAGTCATAATATTTCTATCAAATATGTTACAATACTCCAAATTATTTTCAAGGTTATAATTACAGGGACTAAGTCGTGGATATCTTGAATTACTGGTTAGTGGAGTATTGTGCACATTACTAATTTCTCCCAGTTAGGTTCATTGACCTACTCGGGATAATCACTGTTGGGTTCATTGACCTACAGGGATAATCATCACTATTTAGGTTCATTGATCTAAATAGTGGTATGACCATCGTCACCATTGTGACATGTCACCATTGTGACATGTCACCATTGTGACAGAATGCCAGATAAAAATAAGATAGAAGCCATTGTAATCGCTCTTATGCTGTAATTGATAACTATGCATCATTATGCAAAATAGAATGATTCACTCAGTATTTTCCGCTGACAAAACCTTTTTCAAACATGTTTCAGGTGATCTGTTGTAAATCAGGAAAAGTGCTGTGGAGCATTTCAAGCTTAAGATAGTGGCTCATTATAAAATAAAGCAATAATTTTTGTAACATAACGATTTCCTAGAAAAAATCATACTATTGTAAATTATCGGGGTTTTATCCCGAGTTGTGAAATAAAATAATCGGGGAAAAATTTTAGCTTTAAACGATCCTGTTTCCGCTGTAAAACTCAATTAAATAAATACCGCAGTATTTTCTGCCGCGACTCTTGAAACGGGTCAAACCGGGTCGTGGGCCGTGACAGAAAAAGGTGGTATCAGAGCCACTGGGTTAAGCTAATTAAGTATTTAGAAATACTTAAATTTTTTCCTGATTACTATTAGGTAATTATGTGTTTTATTAACTGACTATTTGTTAATGTTAATATAGGCAGATTTTTATTTTGTTGCTCTATTATTGTTAATTGAAAAACATTATATATTTGATTAATATATGGAATTACCTAATATAGTATTACTATATTGTGGTAAAGAAATTATATTTTTATATTTGAAGTATATTTTTATTTAAAATTATTGTTTAGTTAATTATTATTAATAATTTTATTATTAATAATAATATATTAATAATAGTGGTATTAAGATTATTTTTAAATACTAAGGTTATTATCAAAGGCAGATATTGGATAACCTAGCCTTAGTTAGGCATGGACTGATCACCTATGCTTAAACAAGGCAGCACTAACCAATATTCACCATGATAATGACTAAATAATATATATAAATTAAGTCATCATACTTATTTAGTATATAAAATTTGATATGTTAATCACTGTAATAGTAAATATAAATCTTTAAATATTCTGATTTAAAGTTTAGTATTTTTATTATCTACAGTCAAGAAAATTTATAAATAAATTACAAATAAAACCTAGTATGTTTTAATTTGTATTTGTTTTGGTAGTATGAAATACTATTTTTGTTCTATAAAATTTTGTTATGACTTAGTAATTGTATGTATGTTACTAAACAGCATGAGTGATTTGTCGGAAGCCCTTCAGAATTTAAATCTCTATCCAGTAAGAATCGAAGTTTCCATAGATTTTAATAGGTATATTCCAGACATAGAAGAACCTATAGAATTTAACGCTTTACCTTTCGAGAAACCTAAGCCTAAGAAAATGGAAATTGGGGAAAGTTCTAGGCAAATGGAGGGATTACCATCTCAAGAAGAATTAGATTTTATAATGGCAACAGATGATACTATTGAGCCTATTAATGAAAATAATTTTATGAACTTAGAACCATCTATTCCAAATTCTTCGAATCACTGGAATATAGACGAATGGTTAGATAATGAAATACTGTTACAAAACCATCCCTATAGGCTTTTTCCTAAGTACAATCCAGAACCTTTACCAAATTTACCAATAAGTAACGAGAATAGGATTGAATTCCATCATTTTGACAACATGGATGCTGGGAATAGGATCCAAGAGACTTTGGGACAGATCTCCTGGAAATACGATGAGAAGAAACGCCGTTACTAGAACATCATCTGATAAAGGATAGGGGATTATGAAACTGTGGTTGTGTAATAGTAACAGTAAAATCAGTATGTGTAAAATAAATAATAAAACGGGTGTATATAGAAACATGATATAAGGAAATATTAGAAAAGTTACAATTTTGTTTGTATATTCGTTTATGTGATTATGTGCAACTAAATTGTGACATTGGATTATTTCCTTTATACTAATTATGTATCTATAAAATAGATATCAGATGGAAAACGCTAATAATGAACCAGTTAATGAGGGTAATCAATCTGAGCAACAATTAGGGAATCAATATGTGACTAGGCAAGATATAGAAAATATTGCTCAAGAAATAGCCAACACTATTCCAGGAATAGTTGCTCAAGGGATAGCCAATGCTATACCAGCAATCATTGCTGCTGTTAAAAATCCAATCGCACCTCAACAAGTTGTTCCTAGTAAACGCATTTCTGAAGATAATTTCAGTAATAGCGTAAATGGAGGCGGTAATCATGTTAATCATGATAATAAACCACGGCAAGCTCCGCTCCCTAAGAAAAGGAAAGTTGCAACGCCTGGTTGCACTTACAAAGAATTTCTTGCTTGTAAACCCACTGAGTTTGCAGGCAATGAAGGAGCGACTGCAACACTGCGTTGGTTAGAGAAAACCGAGGCAGTAATTGCCATAAGTAAATGTGCTCAGGATGATCAGGTTATGTACGCTTCAAACCTTTTCAAAGAAGTAGCGCTAGAATGGTGGAATACGATGTTACAAGCAAAAGGAAGAAGGATGGCGTATGCTATGAACTGGGAAGAATTTAAGAGTCTTGTAGAAAGAAAATTCTGTCCCGAGTATGAAAAAGATCAAATGGCAAATAAGTTTCTAACCCACCGGATGGTGGATGTAGATTGTCGAGGGTATACTACGATATTCTTCGAGTATGCTAGAGTAGTACCAACCCTGGCTTCGCCAGAACCGGTACTTATTTCTCGTTATATTTGGGGATTAATTTCCGAGATTCGTAATATCGTCAAGGCTGCGAAACCTCGCGCGATTGATGATGCAGTAGAATTAGCCAATACTATGACTGACGAGCTAGTACGGACAAGAGAAGAAAATAGAAGGAAGGAAGTAGCCCAAAAGATTACCCAAGAATTTCGTTCGGGTAACCATAACAATTTCAAGAAAGGAGGGAATGGGCAATCTTCTATTAGTCCATTTTGTAATTTTTGCAAAAGGAAGCATTTTGGAAGATGCAAAGGATATTGCAATTTTTGCAAAATTCCGGGGAATCAAGAAGAAGATTGTAGGAGGAAGAAATTTTCAGTTTGCTACAACTGTAGAGAAACTGGACATCTTAGGCCAGATTGTCCAAAACTGAATAAATCATTTGACAATCAAGTCAAACCAGCAGAAGGAGCAAAAAGGAATGCGAGAGCCTTTCAGCTGACTACTCATGAAGCCGAGATGATTCCAGATGTGATAGCCGGTATGTTCTTAGCTTACAATGTTTACATGAAAGTATTATTCGACTCTGGTGCAAACCAAAGTTTTATAAATACTTTACTCTGCCAAACTCTTAACTTACCGTTAACCAGCATTAGATAAATTTCTATATATTAGAAACGGCAGATGGGAATTCAGTTAAAATAGATAAGGTTATGCAGAACCTAGAAATAAGTTATAAGTTTTCTGCAATCCTATTGTCTATGAAATTAGTTGAGTTCAATGATGTGATCATTATCTGTGATCAGAATTTCTTAGAAATTCAATCAACCATCGGAGAAGTAATTATGATTACAGGAGATAAATCATGTAAGCTTATGAAGTTCATATCAGTAATGGATATTGCTAATTATGAACGAAAGCCAGAAATAGTATATATGATTTCAGTAATCATTAATACTAAAGATACAGAATTTAAGGAAATTTCTGTAAATTCCGAATACCCAGATATATTTCCAGAAGATTTACCTGGATTACCACCAGATATAAAGATAGAATTTAAAATTCATCTAAATTCCAGGAATTTTACCGATAAGCCAAGGAACCTTATCGGTTAGCACAATATTGGTTGTTAAGAAAAAGAAAGACATTCGATGAGAATGAATATTGATTATAGGAAATTGAATAAGGTTATAACTAAGAATCGATACTCATAACTTAGAAATTAGGAGCCATAAATTTTTGCCTTAAGATTTGGAGATATTATCTGTATGGAAGTAAGGATACTATCTATATGGATTATAAGAAGTTAAGATATATATATTTAGGCGAAAAGAATTTGAGGCAAAGAAGATGAATGAAAATCCTAAGTGACTACGACTGTGATATTCGGTATCACGAAAGGAAAAGCTGAAAACGGCAAGAGATAGTCACAAGAATTATGCAGATAATAGATAAAAGCCGTTGGAGTTCGAGTTGGAGACAAAATATAATTGAAAGTATCTCCTTGGAAAGGAGTTGTTAGATTCGGTAAGAAAGGAAAGCTAAAACCAAAGTATGTAGGATCATTTCCAGTAATTCAACATATTGGACCAGTTACTTACAACTACCAGGAAGGTTAGTTGAAATACCTGATATATTTTATATATCCAATCTCAAGAAATGTCTATCAGACGAATCTTTGGTAATACCTTTCCAAGATATAAAGGTAAACAAATAGTGTTAAGTAATGTAGGATTCAAAGACAGGATCCTAATATACTTAGGAACTGGAATCAAAAAGGAAGAAAAAGTATTCTCAATTATTCCAGTAAATCTCGAGGACGAGATTTTATTAAGTTGGGGAGAATGTAACGACTCTCATCAAAAGTCATAATTACTAAAGTAATTTGACCAATAGGAAACCCTAATTGAGACACCCAAGTGATTCTGTGCAAACCCTAAAATTTTCATAATTTTCAGAATCAGGATTAGGGCCCCTAAAACTCAGGGGGGGCATTCCCTACTTGACGATTATCCGAATTACGTGCTCTCCAAGTTGAATTTTCAGAAAATGTCGACTCATCTGAGCTAGTCCCACACGTGGCAACAATATAGGCATTTTGTATACCTTACGGACCGTAAGGTCATTAAGCTTACGGTCCGTAAGCTTGGCAAAAATTGTGTATAAATTCAGAACATTGGCACTTGCTTCTGTACGTTAGTTCGACGAAGAAATTCACTTCAGGCGCGGAGATATCATCCAAATACTCACAATTAACACACACAGGCACTAAATTGAAGCTGCAATCAGGGTATTAGCACAATCGCTGCTACGATTCATTGTCCGATTGATCTAAATATCCAATGAATGTTTAAGTGCCGCCCACATTAGGGTTATACTTTATCGTTCGTCATTAATTTGACGGATTGTCGTTAATTCGATAGGTAAAGTATTATACTTTATCGTTCGTTGTTAATTCAACGGATCATCGTTAATTCGATGGGTAAAGTATTATACCTTGTCATTCGTTGTTAATTCAACGGATCATCGTTAATTCGATGGACAAAGTATTGCATTTTGACATTAATTGTGAGAATTTGATCTCGTGAGTTATCGTAAATGCTGGATTGATTACTAATTCCAAATTGTGTGCTTGTTATTGAAATTAGGATAAAAGGCTAATCAGTAGGCTAGGCTCTGCCCGTATAAATCTACAAAGTGAGTCATTCTTCTTTTCTCACAGTTTGTGAGTCATTCTTCTTTTCTCACAGTTTGTGAGTCATAATATTTCTATCAAATATGTTACAATACTCCAAATTATTTTCAAGGTTATAATTACAGGGACTAAGTCGTGGATATCTTGAATTACTGGTTAGTGGAGTATTGTGCACATTACTAATTTCTCTCAGTTAGGTTCATTGACCTACTCGGGATAATCACTGTTGGGTTCATTGACCTACAGGGATAATCATCACTATTTAGGTTCATTGATCTAAATAGTGGTATGACCATCGTCACCATTGTGACATGTCACCATTGTGACATGTCACCATTGTGACAGAATGCCAGATAAAAATAAGATAGAAGCCATTGTAATCGCTCTTATGCTGTAATTGATAACTATGCATCATTATGCAAAATAGAATGATTCACTCAGTATTTTCCGCTGACAAAACCTTTTTCAAACATGTTTCAGGTGATCTGTTGTAAATCAGGAAAAGTGCCGTGGAGCATTGGAGCATTTCAAGCTTAAGATAGTGGCTCATTATAAAATAAAGCAATAATTTTTGTAACATAACGATTTCCTAGAAAAAATCATACTATTGTAAATTATCGGGGTTTTATCCCGAATTGTGAAATAAAATAATCGGGGAAAAATTTTAGCTTTAAACGATCCTGTTTCCGCTGTAAAACTCAATTAAATAAATACCGCAGTATTTTCTGCCGCGGCTCTTGAAACGGGTCAAACCGGGTCGTGGGCCGTGACAACAACTCCTTTCCAAGGAGAAACTTTTAACAATACTCTATCTCCAATTTGGAATTCTAACGGCTTGCTTCTATTGTCTGCATAACTCTTCTGGCGATCTCGAGCCGTCTTCAGCCTTTCTTTGATTTGAGTAATCTTATCAGTTGTTTCTTGCACTATTTCAGGACCTGATAATTGATTTTCTCCTATTTCTGCCCAACAAACTGGAGTTCTACATTTTCTTCCATATAATGCTTCAAATGGAGCAGTATCAATGCTTGAATGATAACTATTGTTATAGGAGAATTCAATTAATGGTAAGTGATCATCCCAACTTCCACCAAAGTCTATTACACATGCTCGGAGCATGTCTTCTAGAGTTTGGATCGTTCTTTCACTTTGCCCATCTGTTTGGGGATGATATGCAGTGCTTAGATTTATTCGAGTTCCCATAGCTTGCTGGAAACTTTTCCAGAAATGGGAAGTGAATCGACTATCTCTATCCGAAACAATGGAGAGTGGAACTCCATGTAAGGATACAACTTCATCTACATACAATTTAGCCAGTCTTTCCATGCTAAAGGTTTCTTTCATAGGTAGAAAGTGAGCAGATTTGGTTAATCGATCCACAATTACCCAAATCGCATCATTACCTTTTCTGGTTTTGGGTAACTTAGTAACAAAATCCATTGTTATAAGTTCCCATTTCCATACTGGCATTTCTAATTGTTGTAGTAATCCTGAAGGTTTCTGATGTTCTGCCTTAACTTGTGAATAAGTAAGACATTTAGAAACATAGCTGGCTATGTCCTTTTTCATTCCTATCCACCAAAAATTCTTTCTTAAATCTTGATACATCTTATTGTTTCCTGGATGCATAGTGTATCTAGATTTATGAGCTTCTTCTAAAATCTTAGGTCTTAAGTCTCCCTGCTTAGGTACCCAAATTCTACTTTTGTGGAATTTCCAAATTCCATCTGCTCCTTGTTCTAATTCCTTGATTCGTCATTTCATTCCTTCAGCATCATCCTTGATTGCTATAGTTTGAACATTCTTCAATTGTTCCATTAAATCTATTTGTAGATTTAATCTGAGAGCACGAACTCGTCTTTGTTTTTCATAATACTTACGACTTAAGGCATCTGCAACTACATTCGCCTTTCCTTCGTGATACTGAATATCACAGTCGTAGTCACTTAGGATTTCCATCCATCTCCTTTGCCTCATATTTAACTCTTTTTGCCCAAAGATATATCTTAAACTCTTATGATCTGTATAGATAGTAAACTTACTTCCGTATAGATAATGTCTCCAAATCTTAAGGGCAAAAATTACGGCTCCTAATTCTAAATCATGAGTTGTCTTTTTCAATTGCCTTGATGCGTACGCAATTACCTTCTTGCGTTGCATAAGCACACATCCAAACCCTAGTTTTGAAGCATCACAATATACTTCAAAATCTTCAGTTCCTTCTGGTAAAGCTAAGATTGGAGCATGGGTTAGTTTCTGTTTCAAAATTCTAAAAGCTTCTTCTTGTTTAGGTCCCCATTCAAACTTAGTAGCTTTACAGGTTAGCTTAGTTAATGGTACAGCTATCTTGGAAAAATCCTTAATAAACCGTCTATAATACCCAGCTAAACCTATAAAACTTCTAACTTCCATTGCTGTTTGTGGAACCTTCCATTTGGTAATTGCCTCGATCTTAGCAGGATCTACATGAATACCTTCATGATTCACCATGTGTCCTAAGAATTGCACTTCCTTTAGCCAAAATTCACATTTCGAGAATTTGGCGTACAACTTTTCTTTTCTTAACAAAGTTAAGAGTACATGAAGATGTTCACAATGCTCTGTCTGACTTTTGGAATAAATAAGTATATCGTCTATGAAGACAATTACAAATTTATCCAAGTACGGTTTACAGATCCTATTCATCATGTCCATAAATGCTGCAGGTGCATTCGTTAACCCGAAGGGCATGACTGTAAACTCATAATGACCATACCTAGTTCTGAAAGCAGTTTTAGGTATGTCTTCTTCTTGTACCTTCAATTGATGATATCCGGAGCGTAAATCTATCTTAGAAAAATATCTAGCCCCCTGAAGTTGATCAAAAAGATCATCAATCCTAGGTAATGGGTATCGATTCTTAATTGTAACCTTATTCAATTCTCTATAATCGATACACATTCTCATTGAACCGTCCTTTTTCTTTACAAACAACACTGGCGCTCCCCAAGGGGATGAACTAGGTTGTATGAATCCTTTACTTAGTAATTCATCTAATTGCTTTTTCAATTCTAACATTTCTGTGGGTGCTAACCGATAAGGTGCCTTAGCTATCGGTGTAGTTCCTGGAATTAGATGAATCCTAAATTCTACTTCCCTGTCTGGAGGTAATCCCGGTAAATCTTCTGGAAATACATCAGAATATGCTGAGACTACTGGTATTTCCTTAAGATCTTTTCCCTTAGTGCTAATGATTACCGAAATCATATACACTATTCCTTGTTTTCGTTCATAATTAGCAACTTTCATTACTGATATGAACTTCATGGGCTTACGTGGTTTATCTCCTGTAATCCTAATCACTTCTCCGGTGGGTGATTGAATTTCTATGGAATTTTGATCACAAAGGATTCTAGCATGGTTGGCTACTAACCAATCCATTCCTAATACAACATCAAATTCAGCTAATTTCATTGGCAATAATTTTGCAGAGAATTTATGTCCTAAAAGTTCTATGTTTCCTTCTTGCAAAACTTTATCTATTTTAACTGAATTTCCGTCTGCTGTTTCAACTGTAAAAATCTGCCTAATATTGGTTAAAGGTAAACTAAGAGCTTGGCAGAATGAAGTATTTATAAAACTTTGGTTTGCACCAGAGTCAAATAATACTTTTGCGTACACGTTGTGAACTAAGAACGTACCCGCTATCACATTCGGAATGAGTTCTGCTTCTTGAGCGGTCAACTGAAATGCTCTGGCATTCTTCTTTGTGGTTCCTTCGGTCGTCTTGGGTTTGTTATCTACTGGTTTGACCAATTTAGGACATTCTGTTTTATAATGCCCCGCTTCTCCACAGTTAAAACAGATTACGGTTTTCTTTTTGCAGTTTTCTTCACGATGTCCTATACCCTTGCAAAAATTACAAGTGATATTGCATCTTCCATAATGTTTCTTTTTACATTTCCTGCAGAATGGCAGACCTGAAGATTGCCCTGTTCCTTTTCTCTTGAAACTGTTATTATTACCCACACGAAATCCTTGGGTAATTTTCTGAGCTAGTTCCTTTTTCCTATCTTCATCTCTTGTGCGTACTAGTTCATCAGTTAGAGTATTGGCTAATTCTACCGCATCATCAATAGTGCGAGGTCTCGCAGCTTTAACAATATTGCGGATTTCACCAATTAGCCCCCAAATATAGCGAGAAATGAGTACCGGTTCTGGCGAAGCCAGTGTTGGTACCACTCTTGCATATTCAAAGAATGTCAAGGTATACCCACGACAATCCACACCCATCATCCGATGATTTAGAAACTTATTCGCCATCTGTTCCTTTTCATACTCGGGACAGAATTTTCTTTCCACCAAACCCTTAAATTCTTCCCAAGTCATAGCATAAGCTATTACTCTTCCTTTTGATTGTAACACAGTGTTCCACCATTCGAGTGCTCCTTCTTTGAACAGATTGGATGCATACATAACCTGATCATCTTTACCACATTTACTTATTGCAATAACTGCTTCGGTTTTCTCTAACCAACGCAGTGATGCAGTTGCTCCTTCATTGCCTGCAAATTCAGTGGGTTTACAAGCAAGGAATTCTTTGAAAGTGCAACCAGGCGTTGCAGTTTTCATTTTCTTGGGTAATGGAGCTTGATGTAGTTCCTTATTATGATTAACATGATTATTGCCTCCATTTACACTATTACTGAAGTTATCTTCAGTAATCTGTTTACTAGGAACAATTTGTTACGGTTCGATCGGATTCTTTATAGCAGCGACGAATGCTGGAATAGCATTGGCTATTCCTTGAGCAACAATGTTTTCGATATCTTGCCGAGTCATATATTGATCTCTTGAATGTTGTTCAGACTGATTAACCTCATTTACTGGTTCATTATCAACGTTTGCCATCTGATAATATATATATAAATTTTATTAGTATCTGCTAAATAACAATTATATACAAACAATCAGAAAATTTTAGATATAGTCAAAACAATCAATTTCTCGATTTCATTTTATATCTATTATAGTATGCATCATTACTCGCAAATATCTTACAGAGTTTTATTCTTTATTTACAGACTAACTTTATTATTACTATTATACAAACACCGTTTTACCATCCTACTATCTCTCGTCACTTGCCGTTCTAAAAACGCAGTTCCCTCTCATCGTACTTCCAGGCAATTTGTCCCCCAATTTCCCTGATTCTAGTTCCAGCATCAAACAACTCTTCACCAAAGTGGCGAAGTTCAGCCATGTTTTCATTACTCATGGGTGGATTAGGTAGGGGTTCTGGATCGAATTGTGGAAGAAAAGAGTAAGGATCGTTGACAATATTTTGGAATTGCCAATCGTTTGTCCACCATTCGTCCATTCCTATGGGTTGGGAATGAACTATTGGGTCTGGAATTGCTGGTTCCCAATTCATAGGGAGTTGGTTTTCAAGAGAATAAGTAAAAATATTATTATTATTATTATTATTATTATTATTATTATTATTATTATTATTATTATTATTGACAGGCTGAATTGTTTCACAGCTTGCCAATAGGAAATCTATCTCATCTTGAAAGGTCCTTCCCTGGTTTTGATTGGAGCTTTCTCCGATTTCTCTCTGAGTTGGTCTAGAGCCTTGCCCAACTTCCATTTCTATGTCCTTAGAGTATTCCTCAAACTGCCTCTCCATTTGCCTAGAAACTTCTTTAGCTTCAGTCTCCATCTCTTGGATTCTAGAACATTTCCTGGTTACAATTTCTTTTGTACCTTCCTCCATCTGAATTCCTATCTCCTTAACCTCCTCCTTGTCTTCAATTTCCATTTCCGGTTGTTTGGAATTTTCTCCGGTTATAATTCCTTTTCCCTTTTTCAAAGGATTGTTTATTTTGGGAAGTTTTGGAGCTGGCTTTTTCTTACGTATTTTCCTCCATCCCACATAACTTCTTTTCTTAGGTTTTGGCTTTTTCAAGGGTGGAGCCTTGAATTCTACTGGTTGTTCTATATCGGGAAAGTAGCTAGTATATTCTTTGGAAGCTTCGATATTTACTGGGTAAAGATTAAGGTTCTGAAAAGCTTCAGATATCCCACTCATGCTGATGTAGCATATATGCAAAATGCATAAAATATTAAGTTAAAATTTATAAATAACCGTGTAATTTATTACAAAGATAACTGGAAAACATACTTAGGTTTTGAAATTTTATTTATCACACAGGGTTTCTAGATTGTGAGGGTAGGGTGCTAAACTTTTAAAATATCTAAAGATTTATATTTTCTGCTACTGTGGCTAGCATATATAAATTTGCCCATTTCTCATCTAGTTTATCTTCCCAAGGTGATTTATCAATTAATTCCTGGGTTTCCCGTTTAATCTTCTTTTGTCGAATCTGCTCTTTACTTTTCTTAATAATCATCTCCCTCCTTTTAGGAGAAAGTGATTCCTCGTATTGTGCCTTCCGCACAAATATTCCTTCTTCAGGAATTTCAGCTTGATTCGAGGATTTGGTTTGGGATGAACTTCCCTTCTTATTGGATGATCTATCTAATTTAAGATAGATACTTGACAGCTTTTGCTTACCCATACTGTAACTAACAAATAATCAGTTAATAATACACAAAATCACATAATAGTAATCAGGAAAAATTAAGTATTTCTAAATACTTAATTAGCTTAACTCAGTGGCTCTGATACCACCTTTTTCTGTCACGGCCCCCGACCCGGTTTGACCCGTTTCAGGAGCCGCGGGACAGAAATACTGCGGTATTTAATTGATTAAGTTTAACAGCGGAAGTTTATTTAACAGGATCGTTTAAAGCTAAAATTTTCCCCGATTATTTTATTTCATAATTCGGGATAAAACCCCGATAATTTACAAAAGTATGATTTTATAAAATCTTTATGTTACAAACTTATTTCCTTAATTTTATAATGAGCCACTATCTTAAGCTTGAAATGCTCCCCAGCACTTTTTCCTGAATTACAGCAGATCACCTGAAACATGTTTGAAAAAGGTTTTGTCAGCGGGAAATACTGAGTGAATCATTCATTTTTACTAAAACGACTCGTTTGTTATAATTTACAGTATTAAGAGAGATTACAATGTTTCTGATATCAAACCAACTACCCACAGTATTTGTCACTCGAATCTTTACGGTGACTGTGGTCATATCACCATTGGCTGCCCCAATGAATGACGAATATCACTAAATTTAGGTTCGCCCACCTAAAGTGATAAAAATGTAATACTGTGCACAATACCCCACATACCGGCTGTAATTTGGTGATTACATAAACTTAATCACTGTAATTATAACTTTGAAAATATTTTAATAATTTATAAAGCAATTTGATAAAAAGAGAATGACTCACATTGCTGTTTTAATACGGACAGAGTCTAGTCTATGATTTAGCCTTGTTAACCTAATTTAAATAACAATGCACACAAAACTGGGTTAGTAATCAATCCAGCAATTACGATAACTCACGAGATCAAATTCTCACAATGAACGACAAAGTGCAATACTTCATCCATCGAATTAACGATGATCCGTCAAATTAATGACGAACGACAAAGTATAATACTTTATCCATCGGATTAACGATGATCCGTCAAATTAATGACGAATGATAAAGTATGACCCTAATGTGGGCGGCACTTAAACATCCATTAGATATATTGATCGTCGGAAAAATGAATCGTAGCAGCGATTGTGCTAATACCCTGTTTTGCAGCGTTGATTTGTGAACTGTGGTAGTAATTCGAACGTAACTCAGTGAATATTTCGAAATTTTACGTCGTTTCTGTGCCCAAATTCCAGTCCCAAACCCCACTATTTATAGGTGAAATTTGACCCTCACGCGGCCCGCTTTAGTTTTGGCTTATTCTCACGCGGGCCGCGTGAGACCTATTTTCTAGCTATAGGTTGCCACGTTTGGGACTAGCTTAGCTGAGTTGATAGTTTTCGTAAATTCGATTTCTACAGCTCACAATTTGGATAATCGTCAATAGGGTTTAACCCCCCCTGAGTTTTAGGGGCCCTAATCCTGATTCTGAAAATTATGAAAATTTTAGGGTTTGTTCAGAATCACTTGGGTGTCTCAATTAGGGTTTCCTTTTGGACTAATTAATTTAATAATTATGACTTTTGATTAGAGTTGTTACAGTTCTCACACTTTTAAGCGTTTTCTCCTGATCCCGTTTATATATATATATATATATATATATATATATATATATATATATATATATATGGAGAGGATCATGAGAAAACTACATAAAAAGTGAGAAAACTAAAAAACTAACTAAAGAAGCCTAAAAAACATACAATTTTTTTTTACGTTTTTATTAAAAAACGCTATTTTTTATATATAAAAAAAATTCAAAAAAAAAAAGATTGTACTGCACATGTGCATTATATGTGTACTACACATGTGGATTATATGCTTAAAATTAACTTTTGAGTTTGGTTTAGCTTTTAGGGTTATGTTTTTTAGAGGTTTAGGATTAGGTTTTTCGGTGTGAGGGAGGGGGGTTAGGTTTTTTTTTTTTGGGGGGGGGGGGGGGGGTGCGGGTGAGGGGTTTAGATTTTTTCGGGTTTATGTTTAGGGTTTTGTTTTAGGTTTTTTTTTGGGGGGGGGGGGTGGGTTAGGTTGTTTATGTTTTTCCGTATTATTGCACATGTGCAGTACAAGTTTTTTTTTTTTTTTGAAATTTTTTTATATATAAAAAAAGCGATTTTTAATAAACCATTGTAAAAAAAATTGGTATGTTTTTAGGCTTTTTTAGTTAGTTTTTTTGTTTTCTCATGATCCATCCCCTATATATATACATAGGATTAGGTTCATTTGTAAACAACTTCTTGAGAGTGAACCGAGTGAACTAATTTTGACCCTTGATCATTTTTTAGATTAAAAGGGTAAGATTGACATTAGCCAAATATTTTAATTAAAATCGCTTAATTTTCTCATCTATTAACTCTCTCTCTCTCACACACACATTTTTAATTATTTATTCATTATTTTATTTATAAGAGATTGAACGGCTAATGTTTTTATTAAATAAACTCTTATGTTCTTTTTAAAATTAAATATTAAACCTAATTAAGTTATGTTTTTTTAACATATGTGTATACATGTCAGTATATACAAGACTTATACACTTGTGTATTATTACATCTTGTTCCCACAGGCCAGTATAAACCAGATTTATACACTTGTGTATTATTCAAGTACATATGTGTATACAGGTCGGTATATAACAGACGTATACACCTGTGTATTATTCAAGTACATAGTGTATACATGTCGGTATATATCAGACTTATACATCTGTGTATTATTACATCTTGTTTCCACTATACATCTTTCCACTATGAACTTTTGTTGGAGTTCACTTTATGTTTCTAAAGGATTTTAATGATTCTTTTCTTTTTAGTGTTAAACTTAAATTTAACTTAACAACAATTACTAGTTTATGTAATTGCTTTCGATTGTAATACTATGACGAACCAAACATCCGCTGCGAAGCGTGGGGATTTCTACTAGTTCTAAACAATACATGGGAGAGTGTTCGTTTCATAACTAACAGTATGTGAAAAACCATATCAATCATTATATTTCTTGTTATATAAATCGACTAGAATGCTAGAAATTCTAATATATTTAGGATTTATTTTAAGAAAGAGTAAACTGTCAAAATGGTCCCTGAGGTTTGGTCACTTTTGTCACATTTGTTCAAAAATCAAACCTTTTGAATCTGGGTCCCTGTGGGTTTCACTTTTGTTGCCATTTTCATCCAAAATCAAAATATAATCAGTTTTTCAGTTAACATCCAGCTTTTCTGTCTTTTTCATCCCTTTTAATGAAGGACAAAATAGTCTTTTAACGTTTTATCATAACAAATTAAAAAAAAATCTAACATTTTGCCCTTCATTAAAAGGGAGAAAAAAGACAGAAAAGTTGGATGTTAACTGAAAAATCTAATTATATTTTGATTTTGGATGAAAATGTCAACAAAATTGAAACCATAGGGACCTAGATTCAAAATATTTAAGTCTTGGATGAAAATAACAAAAGTAACCAAACATCAGGGACCATTTTGTCAGTTTACTCTTTTAAGAAAAGTCGCGTCAAAATGCATACACATATTTTATTACTTTAAAAACAATTAGAAGGGGAGATAAAATCAAAGAAAGAAATAGGGGAAGAGAAATAAAATCATTGTTTTCAAATTTACTCTTTTCTATTGAAGTGATATGTATAAATAATTATGTGGTTTTCACGATTGTGGGCATGTTTGGCTAAGTTTTTTGAAACAACTTATTGACTTATTGGCTTTTTGAAAAAGTCAGTATGGAGTGACTTTTTGGAAAAGTCATTTTTCCCCTCACATACAAGCTCATTGCCAAACATCATTTAGAGCTTATGACTTTTCAAAAAGCCAATAAGTTGTTTCAAAAAGCTTAGCCAAACATGCCCTGTTAATATAGAACGAGCTCACGTATCAAGTAAATATTATAACTATTGGTTATACCGGAAGTTTTTACTTGAATATTATAGATTATAACATATAAATTATTAATCCTCTAAGCGTGTAAGCTCTTGAATATCTGTAAATAACATCCAATGTACCTCCAAGAGATTTTCCATTGAATTGTTGCTTAACAACTCCCGCATCCTGATGGGATTCATCGGCAGCTTTTGCAACATATTTTGCTTCTCGTGTTTGTTGTGGATCGCTGCTGTCGAAACAGTTCAGTATGCGACGATCCTTCCTTCCAAATTCGATATTAACATGTTCCAATTTAATGGTGTTCCACCCATAAAGCCTTGAAAAATTTACTTCTCCATGAACTACATTTAAGAATTTAAACATAACATCTTTTTTTTTCTCCAGCGAAATGGAATATATGCATTTTATTCAAACCAACAAAACGTTACAGATATACAACCCAGGGACGGAGCTTAGTGGAAACTTGGGGTGCACCCGCACCCCAAATGTTTCGGTTAGAAGTGTAAAATTTCCGATTTTTCGTCAGAAAATTTTAAAATTATAAAGGACCCCCCAATTATTTTGCCTAAATATTTATACAATATATAAATTGGGTCCCATGACTTTCCGCTGATACACCCTTAGCAAGAAGCTGTATGTATGTGTGTGTGTATATATATATATATATATGTGTGTGTGTCAAGAATAATTTGTATATTTATTTTTATTAGTTAGATGAATTCAACTACCATTTCTCTTTTAACTTTTAAGTTTCATATAACATACTCAACCAATCAAAATTCGGACATATAACACCCTTCAAAATCGTTACAAAAATAAATAGATTAACTCGAGACCAACTCGTTCAGCTAAAAGCAACCCGAAAGGCTGAAAGTAAGCAGAACCTGGTTAGATTAAACAATTAAACCCATTGTGGTATTGGATAATCAAAACATAAAAGACAGTTTGCAGTTAAACAAACATGCAAATAAAAAAGGCGATTTTGGGAAGCCTTTCTCTAATATCAGAGCCAGGTTTCGATCCTGGGACCTGTGGGTTATGGGCCCACCACGCTTCCGCTGCGCCACTCTGATTTTGTGTTCAATAACTCATAAACTCTTTGTTTATTCAGTATTTTGTGAGTAACTGACGAACACGTAGACTTTGTTGGGTCCATTAATTTTTTTTTTAAGTGGTCTTAATGATATGTCAGTATTATAACATGAATGAAATCATAATTCAACTTAACAACTTTAAAATCCTAAAAAACTTGTTAATTTTTAAAGAAAAAATTACACAATCAATCTTTATGTATATCAGTATATCAAAACTTGTAACTTATACCTTTTAGTTTAAAAAACGTTGGGATCAACCTTTACTTTAATTTTTGTTGCCAGAATCAATCTTTTGAACAAACTTCGTTTAATTTCTTGGTTAAATCACCGCATGTGAGGGTATTAGCGGCGACTTATACTATTAGCGGTAACTTATATGTTGTTAATAGTTGGTTGCCCGATATTTGTTAAAAAAATTGCCGCTAATAGTTGGCAACCAACTTATACTATTAGCGGCGACTTATATGCTCTTAAGTCTAGTTAAGATTGTCTGTATTTAACTGTTGTAGGATTAAAAATATATTGTAAATCTTGTATGTTTTGACTGAGTTTAAACATTTTTTTTCTATCTTCTTTTAGAGTTTATTATCTTAGTGTGAAAACAAAAAGAGAGTAACAAATAAAAATAAACGCTGAAAATACTTAAAGAAAATAAACAAAATATAATACAATATCATAATAAACATTACGATTAAACATATGTTTTTACAAGCTTAATTGACTCTATCAAGCCATCAAGCAAGCTCAAAGCTTCATACAACACTTATTAAACTTTATAATTCATTGTTCAGTAAATAAAAAAGGCTTTGTAACACACAAAATCATGCCTTTGCAAACTCAACAGTTGCCTTCCCATCATGTGCTTTGCTAAAGAAATGCATGACATAATCCTTGTAGAGTACATTCTTATATATTTGTTTCTCATCACTTTCAAGCACTTCGGGTAGCGGTCCGATCACATCGCTAGGCCTCGGGTTAACAAATATCGGGACTGAAATCCTGTTACTACTTCCATTAGCAACTACGCGATGCTCAACGCTTTTGTAGTTCCCATTACTCATGATTTGTAACGCATCCCCAACGTTGATCACCAAAGATCCGCTAACCGGAGGGACGTGAATCCATTTCATGGTCTCGGTGTTTCGCACATAAAGTCCTCCGATTTCGTCTTGAAGGAGGATAGTGAGTGTGGATACGTCTGAATGACGCCCAACCCCGACAGTGAGCTCAGGGTTGGGACATTTTGGGTAGTAGTTTAGGTTAATCCTCTTTGACCCCATTAGCATCGACTCTTTGCTCTCGTCGATCTCTTTTACGTTCAATCCCTTCATTAGTATCGCGAGCAACTTCTTAACAACGGGTTCGGAACTCTTGACATATTCCAAAGCCTGATTTCTGCCAAAAAAAAAAAAAAGCCTCTAAGTTTGAATGTATTGTGAAATGTGCATGTCATAAACCATTGTTGCATACATACCATATTTACATAGTTTTCTTTTGGGGTTTTATAGGTAGTTTGAAGAGGCATAACAAATCTAAATAAAGTAGTTTTATATTTTGGAGATAAAAAACACTTAATTTTGAATACAACTCGTTTTCAATAAAATTGAAATCGGAATTTCGATTAAATAAAATTAAAAAAACTACATAAATGGAACTTTAAAATACTTTAAAAAAATTCTGTATCAAGTTTTTTTTTATAATAAGATTGTATGTATATTTTATGTTATATACAACAATCATAATTATATACAAAAATAACTAAATAGTAGATGATACACAAGCCTAGTTCGAGCGTGAAAAACTGCTTACCTGACGCACTTAAATTTTTATAATTAGAGCTCGAAATGAGCCACGTTAAGCCCTAGCTCATGCAAGTTAAACGAGCCAAGTTCGAACCCAAGTGCTTGTAAGTTAAACAAGCTAAGCTCGAGCTCGTATTTGTACAAGATTTTTTTGATAAAATGCCTATAAGCACTTAGCAACTCTCCAAACCACCTATAAACACAAAAATATTAATAATCTTTACCTGCACACTGGAGGCCAGAGGGAAGCAGCCTCATGATCCGAGACAAAGAAGAGGCTGAGATAATCCTTCCACTCGAGAGCTTTCTCGGCTTCAGGCGTAAAGCTTGTACCAAAACGAACATTATTAGTAACCGATCGTTCTTTCGAGTATTTCTGCTTTTCTTCTGCTGGCAACCCGAAAAACTGGCGAGTTGCATCTTTAACATCCTGAAGAACATGAATAGGGACACCATGGTTCACCACTTGAAAAAAGCCCCATTTTCGCGCTGCGACACATACTGCTTCGGCTACTTTTGGGTCATCCCAGTTGGACATATCAATAACTGGGATGGTATCATTATTTGGTTCCTCGTCGTCGCTTGAATCAAATCGTTCGTGTGGAGGTTGAATGTATTGTTGTGGTAGGGTCTTAAGTCCTAGTTCTGCTAAGCCTTTCACTCCATGACCTTTGTTCACAACAAAATCCATAATGTTTTGTGGGGTTGAGTCTGAGTGGATCATGGAGACTGATGGAGCCATGGTTGGAGTGTGTTGGATAGTGATGTGTGTGTATATGTATATATATGGGTTTGTGTAGTTTGATTGCTATTTATAGATACGAGTTGAATGCTGCTGCCAACTTATTTTTGATGAGGTTGCTGTATTCATGCCTTAATTAAGAATTGCATGGTCAATCACAAGGCAGTTGGTAAGTGAAAGAAACAATTTATTTAATGCCTTACAATAATAATATGTAACGCTAGAAGGTCATCACAAATATTTTTCTAAGAAATCATAATCTTAAGAGTAAAATTCCAAAATAGTCCCTGAGTTTATACGTCATTTTTGTCATGTTAGTCCAAAAATAAACTTTTTGTATCCGAGGTTTCATTTTTGTTGTCATTTCCATCTAAATCACTAGCTCAGTTAAAATATATCGTGGAAGATTTTGGCACTTCCCAAACCTCAGGGACAATTTTGGAAATTTACTCATTTATTCTTTTACTTTTAAAACTCTAGGGTCCATGTAAAGGTTTATGGGTAAATTACACTTTTTGTCCTTTATGTTTGTATCAGATTGCAATGGATGACCTTTAATTTTAATAATTACAATTACAATCCTTTATTTGGAAAACTCATTACACATTTTGTCCTTTAGCACTAACCAAGTTAAAATTTTCAGTTAAGTCTATTCATATAAGGGTAGTTTAGTCTTTTTACATAATTCATGACATTTAATTATAAAAAATATTTTAAATGATTATCTGTGTAAATAATTACATAACCACTTTTAACCCTACCCCACCAAGCTTCATCCTTCTCCCCAAAACTTCTCAGATCCACCACCATAGCAGACTGCATGAGCAACCATCACCACCACCGCTTCATAAAAATACAATCATTTCCTCATCCAAGATCTACCAGACTTCTGCCATTCAAAAACGTGTTGGGCACCGGATACATAGAGCCCATTACTCAGCTGATGCGACGGGAACCTTGAACCCGTCAGATACCCCTACTGTCAAACCCCAACCAATGGCGGAATCATCAGAGTGGGACTAGTTCGAGATTGTAAGAGACTTCATAACACTATTTGTGACAATATTTAATTCAACCGTTTTCATTCATAACCAAATTGTCAAATATTACAAGGAAAATTCAAATAACAACATTGTTCATAACATAAACATAACAAAATTTGATACACCACTTTAAACCTAAACGTCTAAGTGAGTATCTAGGCATCGTTGCTAATCCATTTCATAGCATCATCAATCCTCAACCTGTAACATGTTTAAAATACAATTCAATGCAAAAGCAAAGGCGAGTATACAAGTTTAAGAATAAGTATAAGTATAAGTTTAAAAGTTAAAAAAAAAAACGAATCCACATGGCAACTAGTTTATATAAGAGCATCATACAAGGCATGCGATATTTCTAGTCAACCCTCTGCTTACGCAAAAATGATATAATTCAACATGACCTCTCGTTCACGGGTGGTGCGTTACTCCTATAGCGCTATACATGTCAAATGGAGGCTAATAATAAGCTAATGACTATTGTATCACATAAGAATCACCCAAGTATAAGCATCAAACATACAACATAGCATACATGTATAAGGATTGTTTTCGTGCATTGCATAAGAATAAGTTTAAGTGTGATTTTAATAATTTAACATGTTACACCCCAAAAGTGGTAAACATAAAAAGGGGGTTTACGAGTATACTCACGGTTTTGCAAGTCTTCTACTTGTGAATCCGCGAGTGAGTTGTTTGTTGATTAGGAGGTTGGAACACCAAGTCCTTCTACACAAAAAGCAAAGCGTATGAGTTTCGGAGATTAACGGTAGATTAAGGATTTAGGAATTTTAAAACACAAGAACATATGTATACGAAAGTAATCATCTTTTAACACAAAGTACTTGTTTTGACACTATGGTCAAGGGTTAATGTTTTCATGAGTAGTATACTCATTAGAATCATAACAAGTCTTATGTCTTAGATGATGTTATTCTAACACTTTGACGAATGAACACAAGTTCATCATCAAGGTTCGAATGTGAATAGTATATATATATGTATTATTTAGGTTATATATTATTATGTCCAATAGTCAAGCATGAGGTAGAAGATTGAATATTCATTTAGGTACCTCTAAGTGTTCACCACTACACTTGATGTAAAAACATATAAGGAGGGTCTAAACTATGAATAATACAAGAATATAAACAACTACACTATAAGAAATCATCAAGCAATGTGGGGATTTTATGTTGGACAACCCAAGTTAGTCCATAATCACACCTACATTAAGTCTTGGACTTAAACATTACTTGTGGGTTAAAAACCCTAAACAAAACAGAATGTATATGAGGTTTAACCTCTGATTTTGAATGTCTCAACCTTGATTTTAAGCCTAACTAACCATAGAAGTGGTTATAAGCATAAGGACATAGGTTTGGGATGAGTTTGACTCAAGTTTGAACAAGTTAAGTAAAGTTTGATTGAAAACAAAAATAAACAGTGAACTTTGGAGCCTTTTTAGTGACGTTCCAGGGACTTATTTACTGTGGAAAACCTATGGAATCAAAGCTAAGGTCAATCCAAGCACATAGGAAAAAGAATGAGCTAAAACGGACAAGAAACGAGTGAGTTATGCTCACCTTAGTGAAGAAGGATGCTTCTGTCCGAACTTGTGTTTGCAGCTGCGATTTGGATGAATTGAGAGAGTTGTGAGGATGTTTGTAAAGTGAAAATGGCTTGGGGAAGCTTGGGTTTATATAGGGAAGGATTAGGGTGGGTGTTAGTTGTGTATTTAATGCCCAAAACCCGTTTAAACTCAAAATAAACTCAAATCCCGCTCAAATTCACGAGCTGAAGTGAAGAGTCTGATCTGGGGGTTTGCTTGCGGCCAGCGAAGGTTTTAAGGATGGTCTTCGCGGCTGGAAACAAGGGTTCAGGCACAAGTTTCATTAAATTGCAATTTAGTCCCTGAAGTTTGTAATTTAGGGTTTTAAGGTGATTTAGGGACTATTTTCGACATATAAGCATAGTATGAAGATAAATCAAGTATGAGGAACATAAACCAAGTATGATTAAGTGTATGAATGTCATAATTAAGTTTCGTTTACGTTCAAAAGACGTTTTATGCATAAGTTTCACATATTTGCAAGTTTAGCACATAGTTTCCAAGAATTACGAATAAGCAGCAATTGTTTCACGAAATTGAATGTATGAGCATGTATAAAGTATGTATAACATGAATTTAAAAAAATACGAGTTTTATTTATGATCCAAGTCTCAGATTTTACAACGGTTACAGGGAAAGAACGATTACAAGAACACAAGACTTCCAAAAATAGAAATACAAGCAAGCTCTTCTAAATATGGAAAGTACGAAGAAGCAGGGCGTTACACCTACCCCTGAAGACCGAGATTAACAATTAATCCTTTGATGTAAATTGGGCCTGTTATCTAATAAATAAAAAGAGTTCCTAAATAAGCTAGGAGAATGCAACGCATATGTTACATTAGTCACACAAATGCCAACAATATAACGAATGAATACTGTAGATTAGAGAATACAAAGACCAAGCAAGGTAGATCCCTGCTTGAGGGAGTAGATTCGAAAGCTCCAAACAGATTACAGTTACAAGAGCCTTGAACCCATCAGATATAAGTGCCTTGAACACGTCAGATTCTATTTAAAAGTGCATTTCGATCTTTGTAGAGAAAAAAAAAGAAGAAAACCCCAAAATAAATGTATATAAGTGAGGAGGTAGGTACCTGAAATCAAATCTCAAAACTCAGACGTGTTGAGATGAATGTAATAAGATAATCTTTGAAAACAAAAACAACTGGTTTTCTCTTCTCTTTTCTACTCCACCAAATACCCTTTTTCAAAATAAAAACGAAAAAAAATAGAGAGAGGAGAGTAGGGAGCGCAGTATATACAACTGGGAGAGGAGGTTGCCGGAGGTTGGGGTGGTGGAGAAAAGGTATAGAGAGGGGGGGGGAGTTGTAGAGAGTTAAGAGGGAGAGAGAGGGTTTTATCTTTATATATATATATATATATATATATATATATATATATATATAGAATGAGGATCATTACAGAACACTAACTATTGCGAGAACAAAAAGAACAACTCTAAATACTAAATTTTGGGATTTAAGTTTCATGTTTTTTTAAATTTCATGTTTCTTACATTCATATGTGTATTATATATACATAAAAAACCATATTTTTTACCTACACGTAGCTTACATACATGTTGGTAATTTAACCTACACATAACCTACATATGTGTAGGTTTTACAAAAAGTGAAAAATTTTCATATTTTGTTTTGAATTCTAGTATAAGAAACAATAAATTTTACATTTGCAACATTTTCATTTACTTTTTAGGTTTTTAGGATTGAAAAAATAGGCGATTCATTGTGTTCTACGTGTTCTCGCAATATTTTGTGTTTTGTATAGAACCTTCCCCTATATATATATATATATATATATAGGGTCATGATTTAGAGAAAACGGTGAAAAGTGTGAGAACGGTGAGAACGCTTATGGATCGTCCGATCAAAACAATCTATGGACTAGATTGGCGTGGTGGCATTTTAGTAAATAAAACAAATTTTATTACGTGGACGCGCGTCATTAAGGGTAAAAAAGTAAAAAACCATTCCTCACATAAAACGCCATTGAAAAATAAAACGCCAAGTAAATACAAAACGCCAATTTTATCACTGCGTACTTTTTTCTGTGTTTTTATTTAAGTTCTCTTGCTACAAAAACGCCATAAAATATGAAACGCCATTATATATAACGCCAAAGTTTACATCCGGATAAAATGTTAATGACATTTTTGTTATAAAAATAACACCCCGCCTAAACTACGCGCAAAAAAAAATCTATAAATAGAAACGCCTCACCACCTCCCGTTTATCACACCAAAAAAACACACAGTGGCTGCTAAAAATATTTACAACTCAATGTAAAACGCCAAAAAATACAACGACAGCAAAACATATTTTCTTTGATCCTCAGTAAATGTTCTGCATGAAGCTTCATTAAATGATTTGTTACGTGAGTGTAGAAAGATTTTGCTGCATAAGATAGGCAAATTTGAAAAAAGAGGGACTGATGACACCCATATGTCATACTGTCATCTTTGTTCCTGAAGAAGGTTTGGATGATAAGAAGAGACCTATACCAGTGTAAATGCTACTTTGGCCTCAATGAATATAATGAAGACCCCAGGCAGATAGCATCCACCCACAGGGGGTCACTCTATGTCTCCAATATCCACAAAGACACTTCAACACATGAACAAAGAAAATAAACAACGCCAAACCCAAAACGCCATTTATTTGTCACAATTCTTGTAGTTTCAAAAAGAAAAAAGAGACTGATGACACTGAAGATTATTGTTAGGATCGGAGGCTCTCATGATTGCGTTTGTTTGTATGTTTTGAACAATTTGTGAGTATGAAAACATGTAAAGTGCAGCGGAAATGAAAACAAGCTTTGTAAACACAATCAAAGGAGAAAATAGTTTGATAAACAATTGCTTCTCATAGAGTCAAAGGATTTACAGATCAAATCAAAATATTACAGATATGTTTACAAACTAAACTCCCCCTCAGCCTGATACCCCAAGGTTGGTTGCACACAAGATGAAAGGATTAGACATGAGGAGAAGAACCCGCTCAGTCAATCAAATGTAACAGTACAGGGTACTGTTACATTTATAGGCAAACCAAACCACTGAGGTATCTCAGCTGACGTCACCATGAAAGCGACGTCTAACAGCCTAACAACCTGTATCTATTGTCCTTACACAAACACTGCTAACCTAACCACTGACTATACATAAATAAAACAATTCACCAAACAGCTGCTCTCCCTTTATGTCAGTGCTTTACTCAAGGTTGATCAGTCCTTGACTGGGCAGTGCTTTATCATCAGTAGATAGGACCAGCAGTGTTGAATACTTCAGGGTTTTGATCAGCAGATGAAGGACCAGCAGTAGTTGTATCTGAACAGCGGATAAAGATCATCAGTTGTTATAAATCACTTTCAAGGGGAAAGCCTAATGTAAACTGCTGCTTATTATGAATCCACTGTTGTGACCTGGTTTTGGCTTTACATTATCTGTTCCTCTGGTAGGGTTCAATCCCAACAATCTCCCCCTGGAACAGATAATGCCAAAACCTGTCATTATTCTGGATTTTTATTCCTCATCAAAAGTTCCTTTGCTTCTCTTTTAAAATCTGCTTCAAAGTCTCTAGAACTTATATCATCTTCATCCCGGCACAGTGTAAGTTCAAGGAGATCCTGCAAATCTTGAACCCTAAGGCCTAGTGCTTCTTTCCTTGATATGTACTCCACATCTCCATTGGATCTGACTATAGTCAATACGTGGGTCTTTTGGTCAGACATCCACTTTAGTACTTTCGAACCCAATGGATTTTTCGGGAGAGGGTTATTTAAAGATGAGTTGGGAGATTTTGGCCTTGTGAAAACTTGCAGACTTTCAGACATTCTTTTGAAAGCCATTTCTATGACATCATTTGCTGCAGCTATATCTTCTGCAGTTTCTCTTTCAATCAGCTCCTGTCTTTCAATGTCTGTCATGTCTGTTGAAGTGTCTAATGAAGCAGGTTTGGTTAACATTCCTTTTAAAAGGTTTTGAAGTTTTTCTGAGCTCTCTTCTTTTAAACCCATTTTCATGATGGATTCTTTGAAGTACTCAACTTCTTTTTCTTTTACCTCTTCATTGGTCAGCTGTTCTCCTTTTTCTTGGTTTGTCACAAAAGTAGACCGGAACAGTGTTTTGAGGTTTTCTATCTGCTGTTCAAGCTTCATTCTTTGTTCATGCTTCTTTGAGGTGCTTGAAACAGTTATCTTTCTTTTCTTTAGCCTTTCATAGGCTTCATCTGTCTGCTGTTTTGACCATTTTGATATGGCTTCAGCAGTATCCATTTTTGCATCCACCAGCTCCTTTTTCTTTCTCTTATATTCAGCAGTTAAGTCAGCAATGAGCTTTTCATATTTTCTCCAGTTAGGAGCATTCCTCTTCTTCGTAGGATCATTCTTAATCTTTTCAATTCTTTCTGCCTCACGCTTAAGAGCTACTACTGGCCATTCTTTGAACTGTTGTTCTTCAGCAGGATAGAATTTTTCTTTCATGATGTAGGCTAGATATTGTTTTCTTAACTCTTTCTTTTGATCAGCCTTTTCTTTGTTTAGGTCTTGTGCAAACCCTTCTATCTGCTTTACTTTTGTGAAGTAGAACTCCAGTCTTTTAGCAATGCCATCTTCGCTTAACCTTTCTTTTTCACTCTCAACTTTAGCTCTTAGTCTTGCTTGCCTTGCCTTGAGTTTGAGGTAATCATCCATATCATCTGGTGGCATGTAGCCTATGAGTGAGGAGAATCTTCTTTTTGAAGGATCTTCTTCTGTATAGAATTGCCTCATCTCATTTTTCATAGCTTCAAGTTCCAGTGGATGTTTTGCAGCATTAGGATCATGTATACCCTCTTCGGCAGGGATTGGCTTTCTTTTTCTGTTGAAGAGCTTTGGTTGTGATGTAGGAGAGGTGAGAGCAGTGGTGGATAACTGACTAACAGCTGTTGAAACAACTGGTGTCTCAACATCTGTTGTCGTTACAACTGCTGATATGTCAGCAGTTGTCTTCTGCTTTTGAGCAGGGGATGGAAGTGGTAAGGTAGTTTTTGATGGTGGTGATGGTGGTGGTGAATCATCATCTGATATGAGATTCCTTCTCCTTTTTAATGAAGAAGGAGTAGATGATGTTTTGGGTGGATCAGTGGTGGAAGATTGGATAGTAGTGGTTTGTGATTGTGACTGACTGACGATGGTTGAAACAACTGGTGTTTCAATCACCGTTGTCATTACAGCAGATGTTGTAACATCTGCTGTCTTCTGCTTTATTGCAGGAGGCAGTGATGATGGTGTGATTGTAGATGATGGTGGTAGAGCAGTAGTTATGGTGGTGTGTGTTGAAAGTGTGTGTGTTGATGACATGGCAGCTGTTTAGCTATTGACAGCAGTTTTTGAAACTACTGGTGTATCAGCTTTTTTACTAACAGGTTTTGAGACCTGCTTTTCTTTTTCTTTTTCTTTTTCTTTTTCTGGCTCAATATGAAGGCCATGTTCTATTCCCTTCTTCTTCATTTGCTTCATTATCTCCCCCTTTTTGGCATTATCTGCAAGGGGGTCATCAAAGAATAGTAAAGTTGAAGGAGCCTTGCCAGTGGGAGTTTGGATACTGGCCTTAATAGCCTTGATATCTGCTTGAGTGTCCTTGAACCTTGATTCCATCATTTTGGACAGCATTTGTACTTGAATAGCATGCTTTTGATCAGCCATTTTTTGCTGTTTTTCAAGCATGGATTGGAAAATATTCCAAAGCTCATTTGCAGCAGGTGCTTGTTGTGGAGCAGATGCTTGAGCAGGAACAGCATTGGATTGTGCTTTCTGAGCTTTTAAAATCTCTTGCACCATCTCCTTTATTTCAGAAACTGATTCTTCAAGTTTTTCCACTCTGTCCGTCAATTCCTGATATCTTGAATCATCACCCATTTTACTAGGATCATCTGAATCCCCACCAATAGTGGTTATATCAATGTGTGTCTTAGGAACAGAGTCCCAAAAATCACCCATTGATGCCCCTTGTTCTTGGTACTGGGGACTTCTTTCTTCAGCACTCGATAAACCTTTGATAGTACCAGTGGTTAGATCTAACTCACTGGTGGTTACCGAAGTTGCCATGGAAGAAATTGCCTTCAAGGGAGTCTTACTTATGAAACAACTGTCCAACTGAGGATCTGTTGATCCACCAGTTGTAGTTGCTGCTCCACTTGAACTACCACCGAGAGTTACTTGTAACTCAGGGGGTGTAACCTCCTCAATTGTTGCTGGGATAGCAGGAGTAATAGCATCAGACCCAGTCACTTGTGGAGGTATGCTCTCAGTGATAGGTGATGGAGAGGAACTAGTTTGTGTCTGAGCTATAGCAGCTGCATGCAACAAAGGTAGCATGGATTGTGGCATTATTATTGGTGAGGGGATGGGGGTTGAAAGAGACATGTCCTTGGGATCAGGACTGTGGAAGATAGAGCCAAGTGGATCTAGAGCTTCATAATTTGGTGTCCCTGTGAATACAACCTGATCCTTTTGTGAGGATGCAGGAGGAGTTTTAGGCATGGGTTGAGATCTTTCTTCCAACTGCTGTGAGGAAGTAGCAGCAGTGGTTTGTGGTGACTTTTGTTTTGTCACAGGCATTTCCTCTGGGATCTCATCTTCCAGAGTTGCCTTTGTTTTGGGTTTGGTGGGTTTTCTGGATGTTTTTCTTTTGGTCTTTTTGGTGATATCAGGTGTGGGTTTCAAAGCAGTGGTTGTGTTGCTTTGATCACCTGGAGCAGTGGGCTCAGCAGCTGATACCTGAGGAGCAGTTGTAACCGCTAAAATCTGCTCAGGTACCCCTGCTTTTGTTTTTATTGGTGCCAACATTCTAGAGAATGTTTCAGGTGTCAAGCTTTTTATTTGAAAATAGACACCTTGTTTAAGTAAATTTTCATTTTTCTTATCAAATTTTTGTAAAAAATAATAACTCAAAAATCTTGGAAACAACAAAAATGCTTTACTTTCAACGTTTTTCACCATGTCATTGAAAATCTCCTGGGAGTAGTTGTAGTCCTTATTATTCAAAATAGCGTAACCCAGGCATTGAATTTTTAATGGTATTTCGTTAAAAGATGTTGTTTTATTCGAAGCACACATCAGAAGTGTGTGAAATAAAAATCTGGGTGCAGATGGAAAATAACCCTTTTGTAGGGTATCTACCTTTGACTGTTCTGCATAGCCCCTTTTTAGAAAATCAGCTTTTAACTCGTTTTTGTCAAAGGAAGCTTTACCTTTTTGATCATCGAGTTTGAAGATTTCTAATAGTGATTGCGGAGTGATTTGAATCGCCGTACCCTGTATCGAGGAGTTAATGGCTACTACTTTATCATCTTGTTTTTCAAGCGTAGCATTTTTCCAGAACTCTCTCTGGGTTTGCAGATATATGGGGGCGTCTACTGTCAACAAAGTTTTGTACTTTGATGAAGATATGGTGTCGAGAATGGAATCGAAGGTATGGTTGTTTGTGGGTTTTGTGAGTAAACCCAAATAGTTGTGAGATTGTTTGTATGGTATCTCGATGGATTCTTCGGCCGTTTGAGCGACCTCTTTGGAAGGTGATGGTGATTTAGGTTTTGATTTTGATTTTGACTTTGATTTTGTCATTTTTGCGGAGAAGACCGAAGAAGGATTTTGGAGATTTTGAGAAGAAGGGTTGGAAACTGCTATGAGAAGAGAATTTTGGAATTCAATTCGACAGTGTAAAACCCTGTTTGAGGTTTAGGGCAGGGTTTTATTTAGGAAAAAAAAATGATCGCTGATGTGGCAGCGGTTATTAAGATCTGAGGGCTAAAAACTGACCACGTGTCAAACACTGATGAAGCGGATGAAATATGAAGAACAGTTGTTTTAAGAGCCACTGACGTATCAAGCATCAGTGGTTACAACGGTAAAAATTTTGGGCAGTGGATGATTTTTACTATCAGTGGATAGCATATCAGTGGATAAGACACTGATTTTGAACATCAGTACTTTTCAAGAAAATGAGGAATCAGTGATTAACTTTCAGCAATGGACAGTGTTTAGAGATCAGACGTTGGAACAAAACAGTGGTTAGGGTAAATGGTACAGATCTGAAAGACAGGTGTTGCAGCAACAGTTTTGAAGATTTTCATTCAAGGTTTTGCCGCATGTCAATTTTGAAAGACAGTGGTTTAGTACCCCAGATGATGAAAACCCTTTTTTTTTTTTTTTTTAAGGCAACTCATTTTCGTTTAATATTCAATTAAAACATGAGTACCCTAGTAATTCAAGCACAGTTTGCAATCAATTTTTGATGAAAATTTAGGAGCAAACCTGAGTATGACATGATCATGACATATGTACCATTTCCTTTTGACCCATTTATGAGGACACTAATACCATCAAAAATAAGGTATTACATCCTGACAGGAGCTGAAACTATTGCCAACAAAAACAAGCATAAGTTCCAAATATATTATTCCAAAAAAATGAATAATATATCCTGGTTATTCGAGAAAATCCTTTGAACACAACAACAAAAAAAATGTTTAAAGGATTTTCTAAGAATAGTATCAAAAAGATCTGGTATAATTTCAATAGAGAAAATAATCACATCACTCACAAGTTTTTGAAAAATGGTCAGTAGTTTGACAACAGTGGTAGGAAACTTTTGGAATACATTTTGACCACTGTTTGGTACCATTTTCTTTGTCAGTTGATTGCAAACCTGAGGACACATGGATAAATTTTTTTTTTTTTTTTGAACATTTATCTAGTCCTCTTTGGAGTTCATTCAGTGGAATCAAAACCTTTTCCTGAACAGATGAATGCACATAGTTGCTTAATGACCATTATTACCCTAAACTTTGACTCATAAGTGCTTTATGTTTATACTCTTTTCTTTTGACTTCAAAAGTTTTGAGATAGACACACTTCTGAGTTTTTGTGAATTTCCTCAATGTATTTTAACAAAGTTGATTTTGTCCTTTTGAGGAACTCAACCTGTTTTCAACACATAAGATTTGAATGACTAAAGTTTTAATTCCCTCCTTTTGAGTTAACAAGACATCAATGTTTTTATGAACATATGTTTTGTTAATCTGAGGTTCAGACTTTAGTATATATGGAAAACATCACAAATTACACATCAACAATTGAAATTAATTTAGAAAATAAGAAGTAATCTCATAGTTTAACAGATATTTATTTCAGATCTAGAAACCATGAGTGTTTTGTGCATAACTTCACTTGTTGTGTGAAATTTGTGTGTCATATGACATCTTGGTTGATGTACAGAGTTGTTGAATAACCATTTTGATCATGATTTACTCGATACTCTGTTTTTCAACAAAATACAACCAACCTTAGTATCAATGAACTTCGAGCCGAACTGTTATGTCAATTTGACTTTTAAATCGAAATTGACTGTCCAGGCTCTGATACCAATTGTTAGGATCGGAGGCTCTCATGATTGTGTTTGTTTGTATGTTTTGAACAATTTGTGAGTATGAAAACATGTAAAGTGCAGCGGAAATGAAAACAAGCTTTGTAAACACAAACAAAGGAGAAAATAGTTTGATAAACAATTGCTTCTCATAGAGTCAAAGGATTTACAGATCAAAGCAAAAGATTACAGATATGTTTACAAACTAAACTCCCCCTCAGCCTGATACCCCAAGGTTGGTTGCACACAAGATGAAAGGATTAGACATGAGGAGAAGAACCCGCTCAGTCAATCAAATGTAACAGTACAGGGTATTGTTACATTTATAGGCAAACCAAACCACTGAGGTATCTCAGCTGACGTCACCATGAAAGCGACGTCTAACAGCCTAACAACCTGTATCTATTGTCCTTACACAAACACTGCTAACCTAACCACTGACTATACATAAATAAAACAATTCACCAAACAGCTGCTCTCCCTTTATGTCAGTGCTTTACTCAAGGTTGATCAGTCCTTGACTGGGCAGTGCTTTATCATCAGTAGATAGGACCAGCAGTGTTGAATACTTCAGGGTTTTGATCAGCAGATGAAGGACCAGCAGTAGTTGTATCTGAACAGCGGATAAAGATCATCAGTTGTTATAAATCACTTTCAAGGGGAAAGCCTAATGTAAACTGCTGCTTATTATGAATCCACTGTTGTGACCTGGTTTTGGCTTTACATTATCTGTTCCTCTGGTAGGGTTCAATCCCAACAATTTTAAATCATAAATTGCTTCTGCTTTGTTTTTTTTTAATTTTCTTTATCTATTGTTTGTTTTGTAATGTCAGTTAATAAACAACAAAACAATATTAATGCTATAATGAAAAATATAATAAAACGCCAAATTTAGCAAATACGTGTAAAACGCCATAATGCCATAAAAAGCTCCCAAAAAACTACCAAACTATAATAAAATTAATTTGAACAACTAATATTATAAAAAAAAAGCATGAAACAATGTGCAAAGAATATAAAACAAAAGAAGTCCAATAGTTATCTAAACCGTCATTGGAAAACAAAACGCCATAATTACAGCCGTCAAAAGATTTGACGTGTTAGACCATTAAAACAGTTGAGTCTGAAAACAAAAACACGGTAAAACTGCAAAAAACAGTAAAATGAAGCGACGGAAAACATAATTACTAATTTATTATATTAAATTTATTTATCTTTTTCAAAACGCCATAATTACCTGACATACGTGGGAAAAAAGTCAATATAAAAGAAGACCATCAGAACCCAAGCTCAAACACGCCAAACAGACTAAAACGCCACATATTCTCCAAAACGCCAAAAAAAATTAAAAAATGGTTAAGGTTATTGCATGGAGGTTTGAAAGGAAAGAAAAACGATTCATCATAAAGTTCTCTGACAGGAGAAGAGTAAAGGTAAGAACAATAAAAGCCATGATGGGAATGAATGAAAATGTTCAGAAGGATATTCTGGCCCTTGGGGTTCCAAGAGACAACGATTGTGAAAGAACAAGAACTGTAATAAAAAGACTGTAAAGAAAGTGTCCAGCATAAGATGATGAAGATGATGATGATATTGAAGATACTCAAATACCAAAACTTAGCAGTTGGGTATTGCATGAGGAAGAAGGAACACTTGAAGTTACTTATCAAAACGGGGTGCAATATTCAAGACCAATGGAAGAAATGTTGAAGACAGGGTTGCTATCTATCATTGAACAACTCTGTGATTTAACACCTTCGAACGATCCAAAATCCAAGGATGCAGTGATATTCAAGAATAGGCTGCAGGAAAGAAGAGACGAGCTAATGGCGTTATACGCAAAAATGAAATTTGACGATGAAGAATCTAAAGAAAGTGATGAAGAAAGCGATGGGTACATCTCTGATGTAATCCCACCTACGGAAGACTATTAGTTTATTTTGATTTTCGTTTTATTGTAGTTTTATAAAATATTAATCTATGGTAATGAATTATTAACAAAAAGATACAAAACGCCAAAAATGACATGGAAAAAGCCATAACGCCAAAAGATTAACTATGTGACACAAAAAGAATTAATTCAACAAGAAGAAATCTGAGAAAAGCAATAAAACGCCAAAAAATTAATAAATCTACATAACGCCAAAATTATCTAGCACGCAAAAAAAAAGAAGCATGTCAAACGCGAAAATCATGAAAGGAGAAGAATACTAAAAAGACAAAAAAAAAACCCTCGGACCCTGATCACGCCCCACGCCACGTGTTCGGCCAGGATGCGTTCTCACACTTTTTGTCGTTTTCTCCTGATCCCGTTTATATATATATATATATATATATATATATATATATATATATATATATATATTATACTTTATTTATTAAATATTTTAAATAAGTGAGTAAAATTACTAATTTATCCTCATGTGCAAGGCACATGTCATATTTAACTGAAAATTTTAACCTGGTTATGGCCAAAGGATGTAAAGTGTAATAAGTTTTACAAATAAAGGATTGTGATTGTAATTATTGAAGTTAAACGGCATCCATTACTGTAACACCCGTCTAAATTTTATAGGAATTTAATGTAAATACACATGAATTTACATAAGACGGTACCTTACTTCAAAAGATGTACCAAAATTTAAGTTTAAGAGTGATTACATTCTAGACAATTACTTAACTAGTTACGTCATTCAAAACATGATTAACAAATTGTTTACAATATAAACATTGTCTAAAACGAAGTTAATCTAATGCGGAAGCTTCAAAAGATTGTGTTCGGTTCGAGAGCATCGTCTTGACCATCATCCACGTACTTGCAATACCTAAAAACTGGAGATTTTGACAAATATTAGTATTAGTGTTCTTAGAAGATTTGCATAATCGAAACTACGCTCAGAAACGGATTCGAGTAACTAAGATATGTAGAATTTTAACAAAAATTGCTGGACTCTACCGTAACTTACGGTATCTACCGTAAGTTACGGTAGTCGCTGTGTGACACTAGTCTGCCGTAAAACAGTAGTGAACCACCGTAACACTTTGTTCTCTACCGTAAGTTACGGTAGAGACCGTAACTTACGGTAGATTCTGTAATTTTGTTGTTTGACCCGTTTATTCATTTCACCCAAACTTCCATGAACGGGATATTACTTCTAAATAAGAAGATCCCAATCATGGGTTCTTTATTTTCAACACCCACGCTCCCATCATCGGTTTGCGTATTTAGTATTTCACTACCCATCACTAGGGTTCGAAATCTACGAGTAAGGTACTACCGTTACTCGGTTTGTACCTTCTCTTAATGACCCGTTAGTTGCCCTTAGGAAGTTAATCATTCAAGCAAACCAAGCTACCAAAATCTCGTACTCTAATATACTTATTATTAACAATGACAAGGACCAAATAACCATATTAACGAAGCGTTTATCCACGTACTAGTTGATTATTCGACCCGTTTGGCTCATCTATGGAATCCACCATTGTAATGACTACCAAACGACTTTTAACCTACTAATCCAAATAACGAACATTGTCGCATCAATCAATACAACCGTTATTTTACAACACAACTATACATATTCTAGTATCAAAGTACTCAATGTAACAAATCAAGTTACATACCTTTAGTGCACGCCCTTCAAACGCAAATCGCCACCGACTTGTCCACTCGACGCTCCGGTATCTTTTCCTATAGAGTTCAATCATGACGCGTTTAGAACTCTTTTAAATCATATATCACATAATTTGCCAAAACTTCGCAATTATGCGTTTTAACTTCAAAATTTCAGTTTCGAGCCTTCTTTGAGGCATTTTTACAAACACTTAAAGGGCAGGATTTTATATCTTTTATATTCAAGTTCATGGCTTGTCGCTTAGCCTAAATTAACATAAATCAAGCTATCACATTTAGAATTAAACATCAAATCTTTTCAGAAATCAGTTTCTATGAATCAATCTACACTAGAATAATCTTCTAAACCCTAGTGTTCATCAACTTCTCACAAAACCCATGAATCACCTTCAATGTGTTCATGAGATTTTCAGAGATTAGACATGATTTCACTTATCGTTGTCTAGGGTTTACTCCTAGACACTATATCATCCTTAATCTATTCGTTTAACCAACATGCATCAACAGATTTCAATCTCCCTAGAATCATGAGAATTTCAAGTAGAGATTTCTTATCAAATTTTACATACCTTATGACCCCCTTGTAATGGAGATCACTAATCTTAGCTCGAATTTCGTTTTGGGGCTGATCTTGACCTTCAATTTTGTGAATTTAGACAAGAACTAGGGTTGGAGTTCTTCTCCTGGTCGCCCCCTTGCCTCTGGTCGAACTTAGACACACATCAATGTGAGTGTCTTGAGTTTTAATTTATTTTATTATTACTGATTCCATTTTAATCACTTTTGGTCCCTCAACTATCATTAAGTTATTATTTTTAGTGTCTTTAACCCTTTTATAAGTCACTACAAGATTTTTACCTAACTAGGTTATTTTAATCCTAGTTAGTTTACCAACATAATATTTAAAATAAATAATTTGCATTTTTGGGGTGTTACAAGTCCACCCCCCTTAAAAAGGGTTTCGTCCTCGAAACCTGAAATACTTACCAAATAATGCCGGGTAGAGACGCCGCATCTCCTCTTCGGACTCCCATGTAATGTCCGAACCTTTCCTATGCTCCCATTTGATCTTGACTTGATCGATTCCTTTATTTCGCAAGTGCTTAACCTTTCGATCTAGAATCTCTAATGGCCTTACCGCATAATTCGGGATATTATCCACCTCGATATCGTCGTAATGGATATAAGCTGTTTCCTCCGCTAGACATTTTCGTAGCTGTGATACATGGAACGTGCCATGTATTCCACTCAATTCTTCCGGTAGCTCAAGGCGATAAGCTACCTTGCCTACCCGTTCAATGATTTTAAATGGCCCGATAAACCTCGGGTTTAGTTTCCCTCTTTTTTCTGAATCTGATAACGCCCTTCCATGGGGAAACCTTGAGCATCACCATGTCGCCTACTTGGAATTCAATTGGTCTCCGTCTTTTGTCGGCATAAGACTTTTGTCTATCTTGGGCCGCTTTTAAGTGAGCTCGAACTATATCAATTTTCTCATTAGTGGCCTGGACAACATCATTAGGGGCCAGTTCACGTGGGCCCACTTCTCCCCAACACACCGGGGTTCGGCACTTTCTACCATATAGCATTTCAAACGGAGCCATTCCAATGCTTGTGTGATAACTATTGTTATATGAGAATTCGACCAAGGGTAGATAGACATCCCAACTACCCCCGAAGTCGATAATGCAAGCCCGCAACATATCCTCTAACGTTTGTATCGTTCTTTCACTTTGCCCATCCGTTTGTGGATGGTAAGCAGTGCTAATGAACAGTCTAGTCCCCATTTCTTCTTGAAATTCGTGCCAAAAGTTCGAAGTAAACCGAGTATCTCTGTCGGACACAATGGATATCAGTACCCCGTGACGTGCCACTATTTCATTGGTATACACCTCTGACATCTTTTCAGATGTATAAGTCTCACGAATCGGAATGAAGTGAGCACTTTTTGTCAACCTATCTACAACTACCCATAGAGCATCGAAACCATGGTTGGTTTTGGGCAGTTTGGTCAACAAGTCCATCGTGATTTGTTCCCATTTCCAAACTGGAATATCCAACGGTTGCAGTTTACCATATGGTTTCTGGTGTTTTGCCTTGACTTGTAAGCAAGTCAAGCACTTCTCTACGTATTTTACTACATCCCTCTTCATCCCGGGCCACCAATAATTTGTTTTCAGATCGTTGTACATCTTGGTTGCACCGGGATGAATAGAATAATGGGACTTGTGAGCTTCGTTGAGTAGAAGCGTCTTAACTCCACAGGAATTTAGGATCCATATTCTTCCGAATCGAGTTTTCAAACCGTGGCTACCATCCGCCAAATCCTTCAGCTGACCAACTATCCTTTCCCTTTTTAGGTTTTCTTCTTTCACTGCCTCGACTTGTTCCTCTCGGATTCGTTCGAGTACACCCGAGGTTACAATGAGTTGCATCGATCTTACTCGTATTGGGACATAGTCCGATTTCCTACTCAATGCATCTGCCACAACGTTTGCCCTTCCGGGGTGGTAATGTATTTCGCAGTCATAATCCTTTACCGTTTCTAACCACCGCCTTTGTCGCATGTTTAACTCCTTCTGATCGAAGAAGTATTTCAAACTCTTGTGGTCGGTGAATATGGTGCACTTTACCCCGTACAAATAGTGCCTCCATATTTTTAACGCAAACACCACCGCAGCTAATTCGAGATTATGCGTGGGATATTTCTTTTCATGTACCTTCAATTGCCTCGAGGCATAAGCTATAACATTGCCCCGTTGCATCAGAACGCATCCGAGCCCCGATAGTGAAGCATCCGAATAAACCACCAAATCTTCGACTCCATTCGGTAATGTCAATACCGGAGCTTGAGTTAACTTCTCTTTTAGCGTCTGAAACGCCCTTTCTTGTTCAACACTCCAAATGAACTTCTCCTCCTTCCGGGTTAACTTTGTTAGTGGCGACGCAATCTTGGAGAAATCTTGAATGAATCTCCTATAGTACCCCGCAAGCCCTAAGAAGCTTCTAATTTCCGAGGGGTTCTTCGGGGGATTCCATTTCGACACGGCCTCGATCTTTGACGGATCTACCAATATTCCATCGGCACTTATGATGTGGCCGAGGAATTGTACCTCTCGTAACCAAAAGGCGCACTTAGAGAATTTCGCATACAACCTTTCTCGTCTAAGTGTCTCTAACACCTCTTGTATGTGATGTGCATGCTCAGCTTCATTTTTCGAATACACCAAAATATCATCGATAAACACGATGACCGATTTATCCAGCATTGGCTTGCAAACCCGGTTTATGAGGTCCATGAAAGTCGCGGGTGCATTTGTCAGCCCAAATGACATCACGAGGAATTCGTAATGTCCGTGTCGCGTGCGGAAAGCCGTCTTCGGCACATCTTCCTCCTTGACCTTTAGTTGGTGATACCCCGATCTAAGGTCAATTTTTGAAAACCAGTTCGCACCTTGTAATTGGTCGAATAGATCATCTATCCTCGGAAGCGGGTATCGATTCTTTACCGTGAGTTTGTTTAACTCCAGGTAATCGATACACATGCGCATGCTTCCATCTTTCTTTTTCACAAATAGTACCGGCGCGCCCCAAGGAGACACACTCGGCCTTATGAATCCTTTGTCGAGCAGGTCTTGAATTTGTGACATCAACTCTTGTAATTCCGACGGCGCGAGTCGGTACGGTGCTTTAGCTACGGGTTTTGCGCCCGGAATCAATTCGATTCCGAACTCTACTTCTCGTTCGGGCGGTATCCCCGGTAAATCTTCCGGTAATACATCTTCGAAGTCCCGAACTACCAGTACGTCTCCAATCTTCAGTGATTCTTTTTCGGGCTCATTCGCGTATATCATAAACGCCTTACATCCTTGCTTCAAAAGCGTGTGTGCTTTCAACATCGAACATATTATGGGGTTACCTCCTTTTTCGCCACAGATAGTGACGTGTTTTCCGCTCGGAGATGTTAGCTTTATCTCCTTACGGAAACACACAACCTTTGCGTGGTGTTGAGATAGCCAATCCATCCCAACAACTACTTGAAATTCCCCCATTGACATCGGGATTAGGTCTATCAAGTATTCTTCATCATCGATGCTTAATTTGCAGCCTCGACATATATCACAAACTATAAAACTCTTGTTGTCCCCTATTTCAACTTCTAAGGGCATAGATAATTTCGTCAAAACAAATGAAGGATGTCGAATAAATCCATGTGAAATGAATGATTTATTCGCACCCGTATCAAACAATACACGTGCAGGAATTGAGTTTATTGTGAATGTACTTGAGACCACATCGGGTTCTGTTTTTGCTTCAAATGCTGTAAGTTGGAAGGACCTAGCTTTCGCCTTTGGAGCTTCCGTTGGAGATTCTTTAGTGTCTCTCTTTCCAACCAATTCTGGGCATTCAGACTTTTTGTGGCCGGGCTGATAACATTTATAGCAAACGGAAACCTTTCTGGGACATAACGATGCGGTGTGTCCCGTCTTCCCACATACCGGACACGGCTTGTCTTTGAAGCGGCACTCACCCTTGTGCCCCTTTCTACACACCTTGTAACTTGGCGACCCGCCTTTAGCATCCACTTTCTTTCCCGATTCCACAGTTCGAGCTTTCTTTGTAGGGCTTGGATTCACATCCTGTGCCCTTCGTTCACCCCTTTCAACTTGTTTCTTCAATTCAATTTCCCGTTCCCGAGCAACGTTTATGATCTCGGTAAGGGTCTCGTATTTTGAAGGAGTCATAAACTCCCTATACTCGGCGCTCAACATGTTATAGTAGTAGTATATCTTCTGTTCTTCATTCGTCACCAATTCATTGCAAAACTTCATCTTATCCATAAACGTCGCCGTGATCTTGTCTATGGTCTCGCCCTTGTGTCTAAGTTGCATGAACTCTTCCTTGATTCTATTAATGACCGCCTTGGGACTATGATGTTTAAGAAACGACGTCTTAAACTCCTCCCATGTCATGGCCCTCGCCGCTTCGGCTCCTATTTCCTTCTTTTTATTGTCCCACCAATCTTTGGCTTGACCCCTCAACTGACCCGTTCCGTAAGCAACAAAGTCACTTTCGTCACAATGGGTCCTTTCGAACACTCCTTCAACATCGCTTAACCATCTCTGGCATATTATCGGGTCAACCTCCCCATTGTAGATTGGCGGTTTACACTCCATAAACTCTTTGTACGAACATCCCTTACGTTCTCCCGATTTCTCTTTCATAAGGTTGACACTATCTTCCAACCTTTTGACTCGTTCTTCGACAAGTGACAACACCGTGTTTTGAATTTTGTCTATAAACCCAGATAGACTACCTTCAATTGCCTTCCCCACTTCTTTGGCAACTATCTCTTTCATTTGTTCGGTGCTTGTCGGCACCGGATCATTATCGTTTCCTTTCGACATCTTGAAACTGAAATGTTTACATTAAACATTAAACATTTCATTTATAACATAGCTTTATTTGCTTTGGTTTAGCCAAGTTCATAACTTGCTTTAACCATTCGCCTTTAGTGCACTTTCCGGGTTTGAGTGCGTTAACACGCTCTTCCCATGCACATTGATTTACATTTTGTTTCTTACATAAAATATAATCTGCTAACATAAATAATTAATTCTTACCGGACGATCAATCAAGCTTGAACCGAACACTTTGTTGACAACCTTAAGCTCTTATTACCAACTTGTAACACCCGTCTAAATTTTATAGGAATTTAATGTAAATACACATGAATTTACATAAGACGGTACCTTACTTCAAAAGATGTACCAAAATTCAAGTTTAAGAGTGATTACATTCTAGACAATTACATAACTAGTTACGTCATTCAAAACATGATTAACAAATTGTTTACAATATAAACATTGTCTAAAACGAAGTTAATCTAATGCGGAAGCTTCAAAAGATTGTGTTCGGTTCGAGAGCATCGTCTTGACCATCATCCACGTACTTGCAATACCTAAAAACTGGAGATTTTGACAAATATTAGTATTAGTGTTCTTAGAAGATTTGCATAATCGAAACTACGCTCAAAAACGGATTCGAGTAACTAAGATATGTAGAATTTTAACAAAAATTGCTGGACTCTACCGTAACTTACGGTATCTACCGTAAGTTACGGTAGTCGCTGTGTGACACTAGTCTGCCGTAAAACAGTAGTGAACCACCGTAACACTTTGTTCTCTACCGTAAGTTACGGTAGAGACCGTAACTTACGGTAGATTCTGTAATTTTGTTGTTTGACCCGTTTATTCATTTCACCCAAACTTCCATGAACGGGATATTACTTCTAAATAAGAAGATCCCAATCATGGGTTCTTTATTTTCAACACCCACGCTCCCATCATCGGTTTGCGTATTTAGTATTTCACTACCCATCACTAGGGTTCGAAATCTACGAGTAAGGTACTACCGTTACTCGGTTTGTACCTTCTCTTAATGACCCGTTAGTTGCCCTTAGGAAGTTAATCATTCAAGCAAACCAAGCTACCAAAATCTCGTACTCTAATATACTTATTATTAACAATGACAAGGACCAAATAACCATATTAACGAAGCGTTTATCCACGTACTAATTGATTATTCGACCCGTTTGGCTCATCTATGGAATCCACCATTGTAATGACTACCAAACGACTTTTAACCTACTAATCCAAATAACGAACATTGCCGCATCAATCAATACAACCGTTATTTTACAACACAACTATACATATTCTAGTATCAAAGTACTCAATGTAACAAATCAAGTTACATACCTTTAGTGCACGCCCTTCAAACGCAAATCGCCACCGACTTATCCACTCGACGCTCCGGTATCTTTTCCTATAGAGTTCAATCATGACGTGTTTAGAACTCTTTTAAATCATATATCACATAATTTGCCAAAACTTCGCAATTATGCGTTTTAACTTCAAAATTTCAGTTTCGAGCCTTCTTTGAGGCATTTTTACAAACACTTAAAGGGCAGGATTTTATATCTTTTATATTCAAGTTCATGGCTTGTCGCTTAGCCTAAATTAACATAAATCAAGCTATCACATTTCGAATTAAACATCAAATCTTTTCAGAAATCAGTTTCTATGAATCAATCTACACTAGAATAATCTTCTAAACCCTAGTGTTCATCAACTTCTCACAAAACCCATGAATCACCTTCAATGTGTTCATGAGATTTTCAGAGATTAGACATGATTTCACTTATAGTTGTCTAGGGTTTACTCCTAGACACTATATCATCCTTAATCTATTCGTTTAACCAACATGCATCAACAGATTTCAATCTCCCTAGAATCATGAGAATTTCAAGTAGAGATTTCTTATCAAATTTTACATACCTTATGACCCCCTTGTAATGGAGATCACTAATCTTAGCTCGAATTTCGTTTTGGGGCTGATCTTGACCTTCAATTTTGTGAATTTAGACAAGAACTAGGGTTGGAGTTCTTCTCCTGGTCGCCCCCTTGCCTCTGATCGAACTTAGACACACATCAATGTGAGTGTCTTGAGTTTTAATTTATTTTATTATTACTGATTCCATTTTAATCACTTTTGGTCCCTCAACTATCATTAAGTTATTATTTTTAGTGTCTTTAACCCTTTTATAAGTCACTACAAGATTTTTACCTAACTAGGTTATTTTAATCCTAGTTAGTTTACCAACATAATATTTAAAATAAATAATTTGCATTTTTGGGGTGTTACAATTACAATCTGATACAAACATAAAGGACGATCCTTCCTAGCAGTCGTGGGCGAGCGTAATAAAAAATGTGGCAGGTGCCAAGGGTGCTACAATGGTGGGTGCATGGACAGCCGGGATGGTTCGCCTGGGAGTGGTAAAGTTGAACAACAGAAATGTCAAAAATCTTGAGAAGAATACCGGGGGGGCATTATGTAAATGAGTGTCCAAATCGAAGGTACAAATTAGAATTTAGAGAATAGGAGAAGTAAATTCTGGTTTAAAAAGAAGAAGACTTTGGACCAGCCATGTTTTTAACATTGAGCGATCAAGAAGATTAGGGTTCAAATAGAGATAGAGATTGTTGGCTTAATTTAGATCGGGTAAAGAGAATGGAATGTTTTAAAAATCGGTATTTTAATAGTACCGGGTTATACTCAGAAATGGTTTAACCGGGTTGTACCAGGCGGTTCAACCGTGTTGATGAATATTCCATAATAAAAAAAATATTCCAAAAAGTTAATTCATAATAAAAAAATTATCAAAAAGTTCATGATTAAATGCCCATTGTATAGCAATTAGCAAACACTATAACAATTAACAAGATGAATGATCGAACAAAAGTCAAAAGAAAGTAAACTTTGATGATCAGTTGAAGAACTTAATTTGAAAAACCCAATGATTTCCTATTTTTGAGTGAGGAAGAAGTTTGATCAATGTGGATTGTCAATTTTGGGCGCTTACACTTTAACTAAGAAGGTAAATAGTCATATTTTTAGACACCCAAAATTTAAAAGTTCAAATTTTTGACATTTGTCCCGGTATGAACCGGTACCGGTATACCGGTTTAAACCGGTATAACCTAATTTACAAGCAGTACAATTTCTTTGTCGTTTCCTTGGTTTACCGGTATGATTCTTGACGGCCAAGCATCCAGCATCTGGTTTAACCGGCCGGTTCAAAACCGGTTTGTAAAACACTGGTCAAAAGTCGGAGTTAATTTTTTAATTTTGTTTTTATTTGGTTTGTTGTTTTTATTATTATATACTTTTATTTGGTAAGGTTTAATTATTGTAGGTCCCTATGGAGGATCTTGGAGAACCTATTCCTTGTTGTTGAACACACAAACAAGTGCAGAATCCAAGTTTGTATGTAAATCAAGCAAGAACACTATCAATACAAGAAGATTATCACTTCAAAGCTCAATTGTATTGATTTCAAAAGAGTAACATTACAATGTTTACAATATTTTACCCTAACTCTCTGAACCGTGCTCTCTGTTAAAGAAACAGAGCCTCCGTTGTATTCATAGTCCATACAGTAGAGATACATCGAAACAGAAGACATGATTTATATGATATTACATGATGGCCAAACTATAACATATACTATATAATATATAAAATATATATTCTAACCGAGTTCATGATACTAATCGGGTTATAGTTATGTGTTATGAACTTAGGTTATTTTATCTTTATTCTAAGCTTCTCGTTTATGATTCTAATGGGCAAGTTAGGACCCATGAAATCACATAAAACTTAGTGTCAAAACGGGTACTTGGACAAGATATACTTTCGTGTATGCATACTTTTGTACTTAAATTCTAAATCCCAAATCCAACCACTCCATAAACTCCGAATGACCATACACCTTCGTTTCCCCCATTCTCAACAACTCGTCAATTCGCGGATAATCGGAATGCTTTGCAAAACCGTGAGTATACATGACCCCTTTTACTTTTACACTTTTGGGTGCAATACGTTTATTTCTATTAAACACACGCAATCACATACTTAATGCTTAAATCACAAACAAACAATCCAACATACATGCTTAATACGTTATGCTTGATTTCGTATACATTCGAACATTCTTATGCTTTGTACTTGTCGTTAACTTCGATCAAGCCCCCCTTAACATGTATAACGCTATAGGAGTAACGCACCGCCGTATTCTTGAAGTCATGTCAAGTTAAACACAGAACGATCTTATGGTTGCTACGATAAGATTACGCTAGCGGTAAACTTTGGGTTAACATTTATAGTTGCATGTCAGTTATACGTTAATTCTGGATAAGAATTTTGTCATGTGGATTTGTTCAAACTTTTATACATATGCTAGTATTCAAACTTGTATACTCGCCAATACTTTTTGTATTGAACTATACTTTAATACGTGTTGCAGGATTTTAATGATGATGATGATGCTCGAAATCTAGTAGCATGCCTAGAAACGCACCTTAAACTTTAATACTTGTTGTATTTTATTTTCAAACTTGTTGTAATTCTATTTCGAAGAATGTACTTGATGTTAGCAATGAAATAAAATTTGCTAATTAAATACTTGTCACATTTAGTGTTATGAAGTCTTTTGCAATCTTGTTTTCGTCTCACTCTAATGTTTTCGTTATCGATTTGGGTGTAACAAGTAAGTATAGTAATATTAGTAACAATTAATGCAGTCGGCCTAGGTTCCTGACACTAAGCATTTGTTGTATATCTATATTATAATTATTATAATATATTCATTAGAATTTTTTTTTCACAGTTCCTTTTCATTTAGTTTGTTTCAATTCATTTCATGAATATGGATTTTCCCCTCAACATCACAAGGATAGTACTTAGTTGTCTATATATGTAAGTCGACAATGTACAACGTTGTATTCGTTTTTCGTTTATTTATTATTTTTTTGGGTTTTTCAGGTCCTAAAATACTTAAAAGAATTGGTAAAAACATGAGTTATGCTTATTTTTTTGTTTTAGTTTTCTGTTTAAATACCAAAGCTGAATTAAATAACAAAATTATTAAATATTGAAAATGGCCCTAGTAGGTGTTTTAAGACCAAATAAATGAAATGTCAATTTAACCCGAAAGAGTTCTATTATAAGGTAGTATATATATATAAATAAACACTATCTACACGTTTTTTGGTTCACTCAAAACAATAACTAATAACACCAAGGTCTGTTTGGTATAGGATAATAAAATTGAAGACGGAATGAAATGAACGAGTAATAGAATGGAAAAAGAAATGAAATCGATCATTAGTTCATTATTATTCGATGTCTTGTTTGTTTACCATGTGAGAATGAAATAAATTATTGCTTTGTGTTGTTTGTTAGGCATGAAAAGACGAAATAATAAAATTAGTGGTGGGTAGCAGAGGCGGCTGTGGTGGATGGTGGTGCTAGGCGACGATGGTGGGTTGGTAGCGGCAATGGTAGGTTGTGGCGGCTATGTTGTGGTGTTGATGAAATAGGCTATGCAGTTAATGCGGAAAAATATCGGTTATCGGTCAAGGACCGATATATGAGATATCGTTTATCGCGGTGAGATATCGGTGAGATATCGGTAATTTCTAATATCATGCATAAATATATATATTTATATTTATATTCATATCTAGAGCCTATATATATACTAGAAGTCTAATATCATGCATAAATATATATATTTATATATATACAAGAGGTGGTAGAAAGTCTAGGTGTGGGAATAAAAGTCTCAAAAGCTGGTAAATACTTTGTCCCACATTGGTGTGGGAACATGGTGAGTGGGTGTTTATAAGGTAAAGCATTTACTACTCCATTGTAGCTTTATGACATGTTTTACCACAGGTCCTACCCGCGCGCGCAGAGGGGGTGCAAAAAATGGGTTTCTGAGCTGGAATTTGGTTGAACTCGTGCGTGCCCGCGCATCCTGCGGACACGAATGCAGCTCCGAAACCCCAGGGGTCCGCGTGAGGTCGTTTTTTTGCTGTGGAGTGCAGTTTTTTTTGTTTTGTTTTTTTTGTAAAAAAATGGCCAACGTGATATATCGGCGATACAATCGATACGGTTTTTGCAAGATATCGGCGATATTTCGGCGTTGACCTCCGATATTATCGTTGACCGATATATGACCGATATCGGAAACCGATATTTTGGTGAGGGGCCGATAACCGAGATATCGCCGAGATTAATTGCATAGGAAATAGGGAATTGAAATGATTTTGGAGTGTTTAGAGGGAACAAGATTCCTTGCGTAATTGGTGATTTCATTTCATTAACCAACCAAACATCGTTTTTTCATTCCCTCCCAATTGTCCATTCGTTTCCATCTCTCATTCCTGCATACCAAACACTACGCTACCTAACATAACTATAACCAACTAACGATAACAATATAGAGTTTACTTATGAGTTAACTGTTATTTTCGTCTCTGTGGTTTGGTGGAAAATGCCACTTCAGTCCAAAAAAAATTGCGCCAGTTCCGTGCTCAACATTTTTGAAACGTGTCACTTCAGTCCAAAAAGATAACGCCTTGCGCCAGTTCCGTCCTCAACGTTTTTAACTGCGCGTTATCTTTTTGGATTGAAATGGCACGTTTCAAAAATGTTGAGGACGTAACTAACGTAAATTTATTTTTGACTGGAATGACATTTTCTACTAAAACACAGGGACGAAAATGATAGTTAACTCTTAATTTATTTATTTATTTTTTAATTATTTACCTAAATGATAGTTAACTCTTAATTTATTTATTTATTTTTTAATTATTTACCTTTCACGTGTAGATATATCTATACTATATTATAATGCAGGAGGGAAGGATTCCCAAAAGTTAAGAACTTTTTCCCCCCTTATTTATAAATAAACCCCTAAAATGAGGGTAAAGTGGTCTTTTAAACCATAATTATTTTTTAGTCCCTCAATCTATTACATTTAAATCCTTGACGTTTAACATAATTATTCCCATTTCAAATTTTAAAAGGTTTCTGTTTCAATTTTTAAAAGGTTTCATAACCTCTTTCTCCTTATCTCCCGTTTACGCCTCTCTCTCTCTCTCTCTCTCCCTCTCTCTCTCTCTCTCTCTCTCAATTTTGAATTCACACTCCCAATCTCAAACACCCATTATCCTTCCTTCTTCTTTTCATTTGCAGAGAACGAGATGCTAGAGTGAGGGAGACAACCGGTTACGGCAATGGTTGATGGCCTTTAGAGTGGCCGAAGATGAATAAGTCGGTAACAATCGCAAACCTCGGCGGCGGCGGCGCTAGGGTATTGCGATGACCACAGACAACCGTCGTTCCCGCTCGCTTTCTTCCACGTCAACGTTTAGTGATCGGAAAGGTAACCTTCAAACCCTCAAATGTCTAAATGTTACTAGAGAGCGGACTCAAATCCTCTTTGTTGTTCAACCGATTTTAGGGGATCGGGAAAAGGATGATGAGTGCAACCCCATGGTTCTATCTGCAAAGCAGACAACAAAGGTTATACAATGTTATTGTTGCACTCAGTTACCCTTTATTTATTCTAGAATTATATTTAATCATATGTTTTTGTTGCAGTTGGACACCAGAAGGATCTTGAAACAGCTTGCAAAGGAAAATTTAAAGTAGCTTTAAAGGATGGTTGCAATGTTAGCTCATGCAAATCCCATGACCGTGCTTCAAACCATAGTTCACCAGGTACGGATGATTGTACTCACTCCATCATTGTTCCAGAGGAATTTTCTTTCTCTGTAATGTAGAGATAACTTTACCTTTTTAACTCTAATTTGGGTTACATTGGATGAAAAAAAACTTTAGCTAAAAAGGGTATGAGTCAAAAGGATTAAAAGCATCTCGAAGTGTTATTTTAATGCATATAACCTCTTAATTTGTTTTATTAAACAAGTAAACTTTGTCAAAATAGGCCTGGTTGACCTGCTGACACTTTGTTTTTTTCTTTTATTATCTAGAATAAACAAAGTATGGATACGATTACACAATCAACTATCAAAATGATGGTCTATGAAATTGTAAACACTTGAATATACTTTATGTGAGTCGTTTGGCCTGCTAATTTGTATTTAGTCGAGATTTTAACCCGACTCATTTAGATATTACCATTGATTGACTTTAACCTTGATGTATCAGGTCGAGTATATTCATATCAAAGGCCTGGTTGACATGCAAGATATTGGGATGCGATCTAAAGCCCTTTCCGATGATAAACGTCATAAAACACAAGAACTGTTTGATATGTCAGGAGGTACAACCCTTTTTAGTCAATTTCTATGTGGACAAATAAAAGTACATTCACTGTACCATAATCCATTTATAAAACATGTTCCATGTATATAAATTGCACACAAACACACAAAACTGGATGTGTTTTGAATGGCTACAATTTAGGGGTGCAAACGAGCCAAGCCGAGCCAGAGTTCGACTAGGCTCGAGCTCATTTAACTTATAAAAACTCGAGCTCGGCTCACATGTACTTTTTCAAGCTAGAGCTCGGCTCATGTATTACTTTTTATTTAATTTATATTAATTATAATAATTATTATTTTATATAAATTTTTCTTATTTTTTCATGATTTTATAAATAGTAATTACTATAATTCAAATATATATATATATATATATATTATTTAATATATTAGTTAAAATTATATAAGTAGTGGGCTCGTGAGCCGGCTTGAGCTCGATAAGCGAAGCTCGGACTTATTTACTAAGCGAGCTTGTTTTTAGGATCAGGCTCCAACTCATTTAAGATCGGTTCGTTCGAGCTTTTTTTTCGAGCCTAGATTGAGTAGCTCGCGAGTAGCTCAGCTCGTTTGCACCCCTACTACAATTTATTTATTTATTTTTAATCAAATTTATTGGAATTTAGTTTGGTGATCGAATTCAGATGGACTTAAAGTTGATCATTGTTTTATAACTATAAAAGTTAACAACTTTGTTTTAAATTTGATGAATCTCTTCACTTTGTTAACTTTGTTGATCAAAGACGTGATCTTGCAAGTCATTCATTTTAAGTCAACCAAAATAGATATGGACTCGGTCCGGTTAAATTAATCTGAAAACACCTTTTTATGCAAGTATTTCTGCTGCTGAACTGAGGGAATCTGTTTCCGCTTTGACAAAACGGTTAGCAGAGACGGCTCAGGAGACGTTTGTTGACTTTGAAGAAGCCGTTGAAAAGGACGCTACAAAAACCGCTGTTCTTGATGGAACTGTCCATCCGTTAACAAGTTATGTTATCAATTACGTCAAGTTCTTATTCGAGTAAGTTCTCATTCATCATTCTTGATATATATATATAACTAAAGTTTACGTTAAAATTTGATTTTTAAGCTTTGTTTATAATGCAGTTACAAGTCAACATTGAAGGAAAGGGCAATGTATGCCTTCCAAACCAAGGTATAGATTGTAAGGTAGATATCAAGTAGTCTTTGTCGCCTAAAGTTGGTCATGTTGTGTACTGGATGTTCAGAGATCAGCGGTTGAGAGACAACTGGGCTTTGATTCACGTCGTTGATCAAGCTAACAGGCTCAATGTGCCTGTTGCGGTTGCGTTTAATTTGTTCGATCAGTTTCTTGGTGCAAAAGCTCGTCAGTTGGGGTTTATGCTTAGGGGGTTGCAGTAGATGAATCATGAGATTGAAGCGACGCTTCATATACCTTTTTTTCTTGTTTCAGGTGAGTAATGCATTGGTTTATTTTTTAATTAACTTGATTATTACTATTGGTCGTGGGATTACTGGTTTATCAGGGGTGTTAAACGGGTCATGTTCGTGGGTTGACGAGCTTGGGTGGTTTTTTGGTGTTCTTGAGTTCAATTAAAAGAGGGGTATGTAAGTGCAGGGCTTTGTTTGAGTTTGATCTTAATGGCTTTAATAGCCTTGATGATTCAAATGATGAATTTCCGTTGGATATGGTTGTTAGAGAAATGAGGATGAAGAACAAACAAATAATACAGATAATACAAGTAGTTTGAATGGTCACAGTTAATAGCCGCGGCATAGTTAATCGGTCACAATTAAAATTGTTGTAAAACTGGTTGTTTTAGTGATTAATGGGTCACAATTAACAGCCACAACAGTGAATCGCTACAACAGTGGCTGCAGTGAATGGGTGGTAACAGTAGGTTGTTATAATGGGTTGAATAGTAAGCCGTTTGAGTTTCTTTTAATGTTTTAAGGCAGCAGCGTGTGGCTGCCGTAACGACGCAGCGCCCGGCTGCCCAGACGCCGCAGCGGGCATGGCTGCAAGCAAGCGCAGCAACGCCGCTGCCGCTAAAACGCAACGGCGCGGCTGCCGTAACGCCGTAGCGCGTGGCTGCCGTAGCGCGCGGCTGCCGTAACGCCGTAGCGCGCGGCTGCCATAACGCCACAACGCGTGACTGTCGAAACGTAGAGCGCAGCGGCCAAACGCAACGGGCACGGCTGCAGGCAGACGCAACGGGCACGGCTGCAGGAAGACGCAACGGGCACGGCTGCCGTAACGCTGTAGCGCGCGACTTCAGAAATGCGGCTTCAGGTGGTGGTGGTGGTGTTTTTGCTGATTCTTTAGGGTTATACGAATTAGATTTGAAGAAACATGTAAGAGGTTTTTTAAGGAAGCTAATGCTAATTATTGAGATAAATGTATAATTACGAGCCTATATCTTGCTCTAATCATTTGATAAACTAATGTTGCAAGTTGCAATATTCACTTTTGAAAAATCACACATACAAACACCCTATAATTCACTAAAAACAAACTTTAATGTGCAAAGACCCCTGTTGTCAATAGTGAAGATAACGTTCGCTATCGCGCGCTTCATAGCGGAGCGACCATATATTGCAAGTTCGCAACCTGATAATTAGCGACTCCATAGCGTAAATATAGCTGGATTTTAGGTTTTTATTCACTTTCTTTTTGCTTATATAAATGGCGATGCCCATTAGGTTTTTTTTCCTGTTATAATATCCGCAAGTATATATTTTTAAGACAAAAGGATGTTTGCTGTTCAACCCAGCCCATTTAAACATGCACTAAAACAGGATATGATTCTACGTGTAACTGTTTTGACCCCCCGTGTATAACTATTATTTGTGCTGATCTTGTTTCTTGCAGCTCGGGTGGGTGGTCCTTTGTAAAAGAAACAGTGTTGCGTTGACCATACTGGAATTGACATTGTAGTTTATGGCCTCAATTGTTTTTAACCATGAAGCCTTGAAGGAATACCTTGAGTTGGTGTTTGTATTTTTAGGTAGGTAGAAATTGTTGCGAGTGTAAGATTTTGTATGGATTAATAGGTGGATTTAAGCTTTTGGTGTTTGTGGTAATGTGCGCTTAAGGTGCCATTCTCATTTGTCATCTTAGTTTTTCATCATATCAAATCATATTTCGTGAAACCCGCGTGCGCCCAAAAAAACATATGTACCCGCGGCAACGTGCGGGCATTTGCACTATATTTACTGAAACAAAAACACCTTCCTCATTTTACACCTAAAATGATACTTCCTCAACTGAAAGAGCATAAAACATGAACAAACTTCACTTTATTTTAATAAGTTTTTTTTCCCTTTTTACAGTTGTATCTCTGTATAAGTAGATTGCAACTTTTAGTTTTCAACTTTTATATTTAAGACTTATATTTCTTTATTCGTGTACTACTTTATATAACTTTTATTTATGTTTAAGACTTATTTTTTTATTAGTGTGTTACTTTATTGCATCAATGGTTTCTTGAAGTAGTTGATAATTTAAATTCTAAATTTAATAATTACTATACATGTTTAATACTTATGATATATATCCACCACAATAATGCTTCCATAAATATTATACAAATAAGAAAACTAACAGAAATAAGTGCCGCAAAGCAAAATGACACCCCCGCCGCATCGCGCGGGCACCCTACTAGTAAATACTCTAATCACCTCAACCAAACTTCCTTCACTTCGTTCAATCTCCTTAGGTGTCCCCCAATTCTCTCTCTTTCTCATCGGAGCTTCACACCGGCGGCGATCCACAACTTTCGGTGGTGTTTTTCCGACCGTAATCTACAGCCATGACTCCTGAGTAGTAAGTACTTCTTATTACACAACACTTTCACTAAAAAAAACATTTTTTTCGATCGGATCTTATGTGGGTATCACCGGAATTCTTGTTGTAATCTCATACCTGTTGTTCGTTAGTTAGCGAGTTCGTATAATTGGATCTTGATTTGTTGATTTGATGATCTGATTTGGATGTTTGGATTTGGATTTTTGTGTGATGGGTAAGTTAGGGTTTTGATTTTTTTTTTATTGTTGTGGTTATGTTTGATTGTTGTTGGATCGGGATATAGGGAGGGTAGATCACATAAGATTTAGAAATAAAGGCATAGTTTTTATCATAATTATTCGTGAAAGTTGTGAAATTGAATTGGGTGAAGAGGTTATAGAGTATGGGATTATTATGGTTTTAGGTTTAATTAGCTGGTACTCAAAAAATGATTATAATTATCATATCAGATGATGTGTTTATGTGTTGGATCGAAAAGTTGACGGTTTACTTTAAGGGGCTGGCCGGGCTGTTTGTTTACATCTTAATGAGGCTTTTAATGGTTCAGACCTCTTACTGGTTCAGCACTTAATGGTTCAGACTGTTTGTTTCTCGAGCAGATGTCTGAATGGTTCAGACATTTGCCTCTGAATGGTTAAGTATTATACCGAGTCTGAATGGTTAAGACCTCTAATCTGAATTGGTTAGACATTTGCCTCTGAACGGTTAAAGCATTATACTGACTCTTAATGGTTCAGACCTCTTATTGGTTCAGCACTTAATGATTCAGACCTCTTACTGGTTCAGCACTTAACCATTCAAAAGTTGCAAAACAACGTCTAGTTGGTTTGTTTCGGTAAATCATACTGGCAGGTGGCAGCTGTTAGTGGTAAAATTGAGAATTTATTGTTTATGTACTTTAGGCTGTAGTCTTTTCTATTGATGTGTTAAGCTTTGGATGCTAAATGCACTTGTGAATGCGGTTGAATTTTGCGGAGTCAAACATGTCGAACACGGAAACAGTAATTAAAGCTGTCTGGTAATCTAATATAGAGAGACATTTAAAGTCTAAACATGTGTATTTTATCCTTGTACCATTTTTTTCTAAAGAGAACAAACAGTTCCATTATCTGTTTAGCTTGTATAGGGTTACGCTTGATAAGTTTGTTAAGATCTTTCATTCAGAAAATCAACGAGAGAGAGAATATACAAATGAGGGACAATCGTTGATATTTAGGCAAACACTGTACCATTAAAAATATATAATGAGAGTTTTTTTATATATAAGTATGATATTTCATTGTTTTCTAATTGGATGAAAAGGACAAAACTTTCAGCAGATGTTAATTACTTAATTGTTTAAACTTCATTAAAAAGGATATGACACACGTAATTATTAAGTTATAACCTTCTCTTGTTGATGTTCTAATGGAACGAGAGTTTATAAGTGATGATTAGTTCAAGTGCTTATAATATCGTTTCACATGGTTCCAAGATTCATATATATATGTTTATGATTACAACGTCGACTTGAAATAATGCCTTTGGATTTGTCGTTTATCCGTAATTACAATGTATACTTTAATAATGTCTTTAAATTTGTCGTTTTGCTTTTGCTTTGACTTACTACTCGTGGCTTCAATCAATTCGTTTATTTACTGCCATCGTCATCTTTCGCAGTGACTATTTATTCAAGCTTTTGCTCATTGGAGATTCGGGTGTCGGAAAGTCTTGTCTGCTTTTGCGGTTTGCTGTAAGTGCCGTGGATCCTATATAAATTATGCTCTTCACAACTATATATTACTATTTTAAGATATCATTCTTATTCGTATGAGTTTACGTACGCTTTCCGTTTAAAGTTCATGCCAATTTATGAGATGAAGTGTAACACCTAAATGGAGCACCTTTAGAATATTTTGATGATAGGGCAAGATGGCAGTAGTTTAATTACGGAAGTGAAAAGGAGGTCCATTATCTATTTCTATTATCATTGCTTCAAAATATATGTATGTTGATGCAACATGATGTCCGAACGTTCAGCGAACAATTCACGAACTGTTTGGCGGGAAGTTCGTTTGTGTTCTTTCGTTTACTAAACGGACGAATGCGAACAAGAAATTTTGTTTGTTTAGTTAAATGAACGAACATGAACAGAGGTCGCGTTTGTTCATTTATGTTCGCGAACGTTCGGTAACGTGTCCGTTTATGTTCGATAGTTCATTAGTGTTTTTAGTTTTTATTATATATTTAAATTCTTCAAAATTCCGACAAATAAAATATTTGATAAGTATCAGTGTATTAGTGTATCATATATTATGTTCATGAACCCTTGTTTATGTTCGTTTGTTTCCATTTGTGTTCATGAACATTAGGAAATAAGTTCATGTTTTTTTACGTAAAGAAGTCCACTTTCAGCTTGCCTTTTATGATCGGGATCATACAAAATTAATTTCCAAAAATTATTTGTTGACCATTGAGAACTTTTTGGTGTGCAAGTGAGTGAATGATAACATGATTTTTTTTATTTTTTTGCATATATTTTCTCTGTATGATATTGAAAAACTGTTAACAAATTTCTTTGGTTTTGTTTTTAATTTGTTATAGGATGACTCCTACTTGGATAGTTACATAAGCACCATCGGAGTTGATTTTGTAAGTAAATTATATTAGCATTGAACCGTTTTTCGATAACTTGAAATACACATCTTGAAGTTTGACTTTGACCTTTTTCACGACCTTTTTTAGAAAATCCGTACGGTGGAGCAAGATGGCAAGACTATTAAACTTCAAATAGTAAGTTTCGCTTTGGTTTAATTCACAATGATATCGTTATCACGTATTAGATTCATTATAGATAGAATCTTGAATGTTATCCTAGATGATCTAAATACGAGTGAATTGTTGCATTAACAATCTTTTTTTAATGTGCGTTCATTTAACAGTGGGACACTGCGGGGCAAGAACGTTTTAGGACAATCACAAGCAGCTACTACCGAGGGGCACATGGCATCATAGTAAGTGACCGGCTTGCGGTTTTTCTGTCGTTACAAATAGATTCTTGGTATCGAGTTAGGACTACAAGTTTCCGTTATTGATGGAAAACGTTGTGTTTTCAGGTGGTTTATGATGTGACGGACCAAGAGAGCTTTAACAATGTTAAGCAGTGGCTGAGTGAAATCGACCGATACGCAAGTGAGAATGTCAACAAGATTCTTGTTGGAAACAAGTGTGATCTTGTTGCGAACAAGGTTGTTTCAACTGAAACCGCTAAGGTAAAAAAACCGAAACTCGATTACCTATACTATAAAGAGTAAAATGTTGTTTTCGTCCCTGAGGTTTGGCTGGTTTTGCGACTTTTGTCCAATGGTTTGTTTTTCCACATTTGGATCAAAAGGTTTGAAATCTTGCCATTTTTTCATCCAACTCGCTAGCTTCATCCATTTTTCTCTGTTAAATGAGGGGCATTTCCGTCTTTTTAGACATTTTATTAAAATAAAATAAAAATTACTATAAGAAATAATGATCCACCTCTGTTAACTTTCTTCCCACCCAAACCGTTTAATCATCACAAAAATTTCTAAAAAGACGAAAATACCCTTGACTTAACGTTAAAAAGTGGATGGAGTTAACGAGTTGGATTAATATGGCAAGATTTTAAAACTTTTGGATCCAGATGCCGAAAAACAAACCTTTGGACGAAAGTCGCAAAAGTAGTCAAACCTCAGGGACGAAAATGACATATTACTCTACTATAAATGATGAACTTGGTTAAAAAGTTATAAAGTAAATTATCTTTTTTTTACATATCAAACAGGCATTTGCTGATGAAATTGGAATTCCATTTTTGGAAACAAGTGCGAAAGATGCCACCAATGTCGAACAGGCTTTCATGGCCATGACTGCATCCATCAAAGATAGGTACGTACACGATATTAACATGTATAATTTAGTGCTTGTAAAATTAGACGGGTCGGTCAACGAATATATAATGTTTTGATTGTGTGAATGTAGGATGGCTAGTCAACCAGCTATGAACGCGTCGAAGCCTCCAACGGTCAACATTCGTGGTCAACCCGTCTCACAGAACAGTGGATGCTGCTCTTAGTGGTTGTGTTTGATGGTGGCAGTGTACAAGTATTATCCTTGTTAGGGCTGGATTCTTTTACTTTCTTTGTTTCTGACTGTTTTGGATTGTATAAAGTTCAAGAATTGTCTAGTTAATGTTTCGACTATGTTATGTCAAAAAAAAACATAGATATGTTGTCGTTTCAGTTTAAAAGATCATGTTCTTATTCATCGATTTGGCTTGAGACCTTTGGTCAAAGATTATATTCGGTCCGGTTTGCCATACAAAGCAACAAATCTTAAGACAAATTTTAATCCCCACTTGTCAGGTGGGCGTCAACGTCTTTGTCTTACGCGAACGGACATAAGTAGATCGAAACTTATTTTCTTAGATTGGGTCACGATTGGACGGAAAGTTTGCAGATATTTGTACTATTTGTTAGTGCATCGTGTGTGACAACATCTTCTAGATAGCCCATTGTCAATAATCGTCATAATAGAGTAGCTTTATTATATTATGCGAAAGAACTTATTGTGTAAAGACTTGCTGAAAAGAAAGAAATTGTGAACGGATTTGTGAATAGAAATGTACTTATCGCAAGTTCGTTCACGTTAGTTCAGCCATAAGTTCATCAGCCGTTTTGTGAAATCTCTTCGATCCAACCGCAGGAACCTACACTTTTTTGTCATGTTAGGCAAAGGACACAATCTGGAAAATTTCTTTAAAAAAACTGCTTTTCCGTTCTTGTGTTTCAATCGATTTATTCTTAAAAGTTAAAATTTAAGTAAAGGTTGATTAACAATGTCCATTTTGATAACATCCCAAATATAACACTAGCATTAAAAAGCACTGTGTGTTACTTCAAAATCTTGATGAACATGTAATGGATCATGATCATGTATTGAATCTTTTAAGTGCAATTTTTTCATCACCGGTAAAGTTCGCTCACGTTGAGATTACTTGCCAAAGTTAACCCAGTTCAATTTTTTGCCTCTCTGACGAAAAGTTTCGCCTGCTCTGTACTATATCGCCAGATTGCGCATTAAAGTACAAATTCCAGCGAAAAATTCGCCTGAGTATGGCAAAAATGCTAGTTTGGTCCACTTGTCTTCATTTGATCAACTCCAAAGTTAATGTTTAGGATTTAAATGTTAAATAATTTCGATGAAAGGTTATAACAATGTTCATTTTGATAGATTTTCCTGAAATGTAACACCAGCTATCATATCAAGACTTCAAAATCTTGGCATTCATGTCAAGACCTAAGAAGTGTCATTCACTCGGCCTCTAACCGAAAATCTTGACGCCGTCAACTGCGTGTCTCATGCACCACGTTTTCAACGACTATTCGACTTGTTTCCCAAACGAGTAACTAACTTGCTAAGAGGTTAGTTTTAGGCCTGGCAAAATGAGTGGAGCAGATGGCAAGACTATTTAGATAGTATAAATTTTGAATGTTTTTGCGCGTACTTAATGCTTAGGGGTTTTTAAAAAATAAATTGATTTTTAAATTTAACCCAAAACTATTTGATTTTTTACTTTTAAACCAAAAGTTTTTATCTTTTTCAATTTAACCTCACGACTATTTTACTTTCAACTTTGGTCCCCTATACTTTTCATATTTCGCAAAATTTTCTTTTTTTCGTTTTGTGGTTCAACGTAAACGTCATCGTGTTTTTCCCCTTTGACAGGTCCGTCGCAATGCGCGGGTCCTAGATCGACTTAGTTACTAATAGTAACTTACTATTTTCTATGTTTTACGTTTCGTTCTGATACTAGCTAAGCTTCAAATAGTAAGTTTACTTTTTTGGTTTAATTCACATGTTAGATTCGTTTAGTGGAATATAAACAGAATATTTATTCTTATCCAAGATGATCCAAATCTGAGTAACTTGTTGTATTAGCAAATCTTTCTTTCAATGTGGTATCTTTTTTCAGTGTGACGCTGCAGGTTTAGAACGTTTTAGGACGATCACAAGCAGCTACTATCGAGGGGCTTGTGGCATCATAGTAAGTGACCTACTTGTAGTTTTTCGTTCGATACAAATAGATCTCTGGTATCAACTTGGACCTACAAGTTTATATTATTGATGAGAATAGTCAACGGTCAACAGTCGTGGTCAACTCGTCTCACAGAACAGTGGATGCTGCTCTTAGTGATTGTATCTGATGGTGGCAGTGTACAAGTATCATCATTGTCTTTGGGTTGGATTATTTTAATTTCTTTGTTTCAGACTGTTTTGGATTGTATAAGGTTCAAGAATTCTTTATTTAATGTTTTTACTATGTTATGTCAAGAACACAAATATGTTGTCGTTTCAGTTTAAGGATCGTGTTTTTATTCGTCGATTTAGCTTAAAACTTTTGATCAAAGATTGGATTCGGCCTGATACAGTTAACGAACACAAATTATCATCACTTGTATAAAGGGCGTTGATATCTAGTAAAATACTCATCTTACCATAGATCGAGAACATGAAAGTACCAAAAATTCATAGATTTTGTACTATTTTGCTGGATTGTGCATGTAGGTACACAATCTTCGCGTGTCAGGATCTAAGAAAATACAAGGCTACTCGGTATGGGAGAGGGTAGTCCTAGGAGGATGACCCTCCTCCTCTGCGCCACATCATAGTCCTTGGAGAACCCACCCCGAGTGGCCTAACATCTCTTTTCACGGACTTCTGTACTATTTTGTTAGATTGCGTGAAAGTACATATTTTTGGTGTTCATGTTAAGATCTAAGAAAAACTTTTTTTCGCTAGTTGGGCATCAAAGTAAGAATCTTTCGTCTGTTTTGTACTTTTTTCGTGGGGTTGGTCACTAAAGTACATAGTTCGGCAAAATTTTCAACCCGAGTGAGCAGATCGCTGATTGGGCATTAAAGTAAGAATCTTTCGTCTGTTTTGTACTTTTTTCGTGGGGTTGGTCACTAAAGTACATAGTTTGGCAAAATTTTCGACCATAGTGAGTAGAAAATGCTAGTTTGGTCCATCATCCATGTGTCATCATTTGATTATACCAACGGGAGGCTTATATCCCTAGGTAATTGCTACTAGGAGGCTGCCAAGGTCTGAGTACTCTCCGTCCAAGCAGAGTACTCTCAACTCCGACTAAGGAGCGCCTACCTTCTTTTGCGACAATAGTGAAAACCAAGAAACCGTCGACCTTCTCTCAAGTTCTTCATCTCACTACAGTTTCTCTTGAATCCAACCTAAAATCTTGACCCGAGATCCCAACCAGATAACTCATGCATCGCTTTCCTTTTCAACCGAATAACTACCTTGCTAACAAGTGAACCGTCCCAACAATCTTATTAAACTTTGACGGTTAAGCTTCAAGCAAAAGAGACACTACAAACTAAATCAAGTAAATGATACACGCATAAACGTAAATCAAAATAAGTAAAAATCATCGTTCATCTATTTCAAAACAAAATTGAGAAACAAGCGTCTCAAACGACAAATTAATTGGTCTCCATATGCTCCAAAATCTCTAAAACTTTAAAAACACCATAAATAAAACCCGGACACAAGACAGACTAACAAAAAGACCGAAACAAAATAGTACAAAGAGCATATGAAAACACAAAAAAACTCATTTAAGACGCGGGGTAGAGTTGACACATGAAACTTGCATTATTCTTGACTCTTGTTGTATTCCCGCCATTTCGAGATAATTTCTATGAAATACATATGGCGGTATAAAATCAAGGGTCTCTCACTTACCACCTAAGGTGGGGAAGTGACTAGGATCCTCGATTTTTGGCGCTTCGGGTGCGTAGCTTGAACCACCACCTTGGTTGAAACGACCACCGCCTCGAGAACCGCCACGTCCACGCCCACGACCGCCAGTGTACTGGCGTTCACCTTCAGCAGGTTTCAAGAATTCATTGATGCTGAGTGACTGTAACAAACAAGAAATAAGTGAATAATGCAATTAGAGATTTTTTTTGGAAAAATAAGGGATTGGCTTATAAAACACCATTGACGTGTCGTAAGGGCAGTATGACAGGTAAAAAATGGTCATATGGGTCATATAAGTAAATATGTTCCGTTCAAAATCAAAAACAAAAAGTCAATTTATTAATAAAAGTCAAATTAATGGCTACCTTCTTAGTACGCTCTTCTTTGTCGGCAATCTCTTTACGCTTATCTTTGTCAGAACCCTATAAATAAATCAATAATTCTTTAGTATGATTTATGGAGCTCTGAAAATATCACTTTTAAAGAAATCATAAAGACGATAAAAAAAGAATAATCACCAATTTGACAAAAATTTCATCATTGGTTTTCTTGTTTGAGAGTTGCTGCATGGATGCAAGATCTTTGTCGACTTCCACTTTCCTTTCCTCAGTCTTGAGTGCCGCAAGAGCTTTCCTCTTTTCCTCCAAAACTATTTGATATTCTTCCAGGGTCATTTCCTGTAAATTTAATAAATGAGTCCGAACTTCATAATATATAAATAAGATAAAACCAACTGAATAACATACACTGAAAAATGAATATATATAAAAAAATTAAATATGGATATAAATAAAAATATTAAACAGATAATAGACAACAAAAGATAGATAAAAAACGAAAAATAAATAAATTAAGATAAAACCAACTGAATAATATACATTAAAAAATAGAGAAAGTTTAAAATACAAAACCAACTTATTGTGCGAAGTGGAGCATCTCAACCGCACACCTGATCTAATCTAGACCTTCAATCGAAAGCGGTGGCACAATAGTAATAAACTTTACAAAATTATGCACGTTATGATACATAAGTTGGGTTAGCCCTAATTATGCACGTTATACTAGTGGTCGCGTACGCATTGCACACAATAAGGTGATCTTGTCCGTTAACCGACCTCTTAAAAAATAAATATATATTAAAAGTTATATATGTATATAAATAGAATATTAAACAGATAATAGATAACAAACGAACCAAGCCCGAACATTTTTCCATTTTCAGAAGATACAGATTACAGAGGACAATTTTTACATGTTTATTTACGACTTTATGAGTAGGTCAATTTGGGGTATGGTTTATAATTAACGAGTCAAATAGGTCAACTGGAATTAAACAATGTTCACCTTAACTTCAGGCTCCTCAACAGTTTCAGGTGCAGGATTCTCGTTTTTCACATCGCTTGCTTCTTCCTCGGCGGGCTTATCAGCGGCCACAGTTTTCTCGCCTTCAACCACAGCTTCCTGAATCTCACTGTGACAGAAATCATAAGAGTTACTCACAAAAAAACATATATTTAATCGCAAAGATTAAAAGCTATATAGCAAGTAGAGAATAATACTGATTGATCTCATCAGCCTGAGTTCCCCAGTTTCCACGACCAGCTCCCTCACGTTTGAATTCATTCCTGAATACATAACAAGAAACAATTTAAAAAATTACACAAAGCAAAATTGCCAATGCTAAGTTATATATAAAAAAAATTACAAAAGAATCTATTACAGTATATAAATAAGGGAAGGTTAACGTCCAATAGCCCCTTAACGTGCGATGGCACCCAACCACAACAATAGCGTGCGTAATTATGCGACGGTTTACACATGTTCATTTTTAAAATATGCACGTTATAAATACATAATTACGCACGTTATTTGCATAATTACGCATGAATCGGTTAAACCCTAATTACACACGTTATTTGCATAATAATGCACGTTATTGTTGTGGTCGCGTATCATCGCACGTTAAAAGCCTTCTGTATTTAAAACTTTCACTATATATATATATACACACACACACACAAAACGATGCATAGATGTTGTAAGCATTTAATTAAACTTAAAAAGAATTTTTACCACTTAATGTGTTTTGCTTTAGCCAAGTTTTGTAGTCTTACAGAAATTAATCCATTAGAAATTAAAAAATGTAACAAGATTTTACCCATGGCCGGTCCCGCTGCGGCGGTCAAATGTGCGACGTGGACATTCAACATCCTCAGCATCTCCATTACCGAAAGAACCTTGGCGACCACCACGAAAACCACCACGAGGACCGCCATATCCACCACGTCTCTCGAAAGATCTACCGTTAGACTCTTCAGTACCACCTTGACCGCCTGAGATTGCACGGTTACCAAACGAACCCTCGTTGTTGGCGGAATCTCTATCGTACCCACGACCGCCGCGGCCACCACGCCCGTACCCACGACCGCCACGGCCACCACGTCCGCCTTCGTTTCTAGCCTCTCTCACTGCTCAAAAAAATATATATATATTGTTAAAATTTAATCAACTAATGAAATCAGCTTGACTATCTTGATCCTACATTCACATATAAAAACTGAACAAACTACAAAATGTGTCACCTATAAACAACATATAGGGTCATTCTTGTTATAAAACAATCAAACTCAAATCTTGCAAACAACCATAAAGCAACAATCTTTCTAACTTATTTAATTTTTTACAACTTGAAACCACAACACTCAGTTTCTAGTGCTTATACATCTAGATCCTGTATAGGATTATCTGAATATTTAAAAGTCAAAAAATTGATAGTGGATTATCAAAACAATAAGTAATAGTTTTAAGCCCATCCTAGTTTAACCCTTTTGTCTATTAACTCTATTAAAAGCAAAAAATAGTTGACACTAATCCAAACACTAACCTACTGCAAGTTTTCTCAAACTGATTATCTAATTCTGAATAATAATCTGATTCTAGATAACTAACAGAACACAATCACCCTTAATACACATACCCCCCCCCCCCCCCCCCAACAAAACCCCCCACAACTATTTTCTGATATCTAATTATCTTATACTCAAAATAAAAATCATAACTTTATATCAATAACTCAAAAAACTTGTTATAACTTACCAATAAACAAATTATACCAATGTCCAAACACTCCAAATTTAACCTTTAACTAGTTACATCATCATTAAACAAGCATCCAAATATTCCCAAACCATTATTAACATTCCAACATCAAATAAACTCAAATAACTTTCATATAATCACTCAAATAAACTTGTTATGACTTTAAGTAGTAATAATCAAATTAAACCAATATCCAAACACTCCAAAGTTACATCATTATTAAACCAACATCCAAACACTCCCAAATCATTATTGATAACTTAACATCAAATAAAGTCAAAATATATGAGCTCACCAGCTTGAGCCGGAGGAACCGGCTTAGACGGCAGCTTAGCCGGCGGCGCAGCGGCTTTACCGGCGGCGGCGGCCGGAGCTTTCTTCGGTGGCGCAGCAGCGATCTTTTCCACAAGCTGTGACACGTCATCGTTGTCATCATCTCCGAGCAAATCAAAAGGGTTCATGGTCACCATTTGTTCGGTTCTTTCTTGAAATCTTTAAGATACAAAGTTTCAATCTTTATAACAGAGAGAACCCTAATTCCAATTCGTGGTTGTCATGTCGAATCAAGATCGAAAACCCAGAAAAACCCTTGAAAATCTTGAAGATTGGAGTGAGATAGATGAGGGTTTGGTGAAACCCTAGCCGCAATGCAAGTGTTGAAGATATAGAGTGGGTAAGAAGATGATGGAACCTAATCTTTAATGTCCGGGTTATTTTAGGAATAGGTGTTCTTTTGTAGTTTGATCCTTATGGTTTTAGATATTTGTATATTGACACTTGTACTTTCAAGTAATTATGGATTGAGGACTATATCTTGACATTTGTAGTTCTTTTTATTTAAACTAGGGTGTTACACCCGCGCTTCGCGGCGGGGCGACCCGATTTTTGATCCGATACAAAAGTATGTCGACACGTGTCTTACATCGACTGGAAAAGTCAATTAGAAAAGTATTTAGAAACTTCATACCAATTACCAAGCAGAAAAAAAGACTGTGGCGGCGAACAGCAACTACGAACGGCAGTGAGAGTGGCAACGAACAGTGGTGACCGATGTGATTTCTTAGTCGGGGGTAAACGGCAGCAGCGAACGATGGTGAGCGAGGCGACGAACGATGGTTAGCACGACATTGAATAGTGGTTAGTGTGGCGTTGAAGAGTTGGTTTTTCCTAGGAAGAGTTGTGCTTTTTTGGCTTTTTTCTGAAGTCGGATTATGAAGGAGAGGATGAGAGAGTCAAGTAGAGTTCTTGTTTGTACAACAGGCTTCATGAGTTGTAAGTAACCGACATAACCTTTTTATAGGTTATATAATGTAACCCACTAGAGATGAGCAAATGGTATTTGGTATTGGTATCGAATTTCCCGAACTGGGATATTTTTGGTATCGACTTTTGATATTTTTGGTACTGGTAAATATTGGTTTTTACCTTCAAACACCGGTATCGTACTGGTACCGTATCGTCCCGGGTATATTCGATAGCAGTACCAGTATCCGTTTTTTGAGATTTTCGGTACCGGTTGGTAATGAGCTCATCCCTAGTAACCATTTGTAGATGAGTTGTGCCATGTTAGACAATAGAGCGAACGTTGGATGGTTGTGTGGTTACATGACTAATGGACTATTTTATGTACTATAGTTAAAACTTTAAGAGAAAAGTGCCCGGATAGTTCATGTGGTTTGCTTCAATTTCACCTTTAGTCCCTACATTTTCAAAATTACAGCTATAGTCTTCAACTTTGTCAAATTCGTTCTCAGATGGTCCCTAGCGTGGATGGATGTTAGTTTTCTCAGTTAAGTGGATGTGAAATGACAAAAATACCCTTGTTGTTAAAATATTAACACACAAAACAAAAAGAGTTAATACAAATTAATTCAGGCGGGACCCATTTTTTATTAAAAACCTAAAATAGTTCTATCATCTTCTCCATAACTCCACCACCACTCCTCAACCACCTCCACCCTCAACCACAGTGTCACACCCCGATATTTCCACGTATTACCGGTGGGCCCGGTGGGGAGTATCGTGACGTAGTTGATATCCTCATGGTCAAACAACACAATGTAAATGCACAGCGGAAGCAAAAGATAAGAATCACATTACAAACCGAATAAATAGTAATATCAAGTATTACAACGGACTGTAAAAGATTCACAGGCGGATCAAAATATAAATAAGATCATTGTTCAACAGACTTTAACATCTAGAGCTTGCAAGACTTGATTATTGATGCCTGGAGTAGCCAGCCTATTTCGTATAGTACCTGCACTTAATCTTTTTGGAAAATACGTCAGTTTACACTGGTAAATACAATTAACTGACTCATTTTGAAAAGAGTTTAAGAAAATTAGTTTGAATGCACATGGCACAAAATATCTTTTATAACTTGGGATAATTATTGAAAAATAAACTTGTATACAGTTTTACATGTTTGTCGTCCATTTAGGACCCGGTTAGAAGAGCCGGTTTAACAAGATTAATAGACACACCACTTGGTATAATACCCACAAGAAGATACCCTTCTTGTGGACTACCTTTTTACATACGCAACTGTCAGGTGTATGCCTACACCCCGTGCTTAAGTCGTGGCCATTGCTAACGAATGAGCCGAGGATATCCAGGACACGGTCATTAACCCCCCAAAGGTATTGCATCAAACAAGACAGAATAAAACGGGTTATGCTTCTTTTTAATCAATATTTGATTGTACGACTTCATACCCGACCAAGCGGTATTACTATAATACCGTACCCCAAGCCCGTATAGGGAAAATAAGTTAAAGTATTTACCTGAGCAAGTATAAATCACAATCAGCAAGTGCACGTAGCTTTTACTGGGCTCCTAATCTAGAACGAAGGTTTTAATAACCTATTAGATTCCTAACGGGTCTTAATTAAGCCTAAACTTAGACCGGTTAGTTTTAAAGAAAGGTATACGGTTCAAAACGCAAGATTAAGTGAAGACGGGATTAGAATGTGATTTAGTCCCGACAAGTTTGAAGACTTGTATAATATGGGTAAACTAAACACATTCTGGATTTTGAGATAAAAATGATAAGGCTTGACCCGTTTCGGTTAGTTTATGCAAACTAGTTACCTAAACCGCGCTGAACGCGAATAATGCGTAACGGATAACCAAATGATTCATGAACAGGTTTCCTAAGTTAATATGCTTTAAATATGTTGTGATATCAGTAAGATACTTTCCATTATGGCCAAAACGAGTTCAATCTCACATTAAGCCTCGTAGGGGTATTTTTGTCATTTTAAGGATTATAAAAGAGATTAAATATAACTCTGATGTTCGGGTCTGAAATAATCAGTAAAATTACTTATTTTAATAAGTTATATCAGTAGGTGATAAGTCTTATATGACAAGAATGGTTTTAACCCATACTAGGTGTTTAATACTCGTAAAAAGTCGTTCTAAGCGATTTCCGGGTTATAACAGGAAATCTAAGTTTTCTGATCAGGTTATAAAGTTCAAAATACTTCATTTATCATATAAAATCAGTAGCCAAAGATTTGGTATCAAATTGTTATGTAAAACTCATTTTATAAGCAAAAAGGGTATAATCGGTAATTACCGAATCAAGGTAATAATCCTATGTTATGATCAGTTTAAAAATAATTAAAAATCTTCAAAAATCCCAAAATATTATATTACATTAGTGGGTAAAAGGTTTGGTGTCAAAATTAGGTTTAGATAGGCTTTATGCTAATTATGTCGTTTAATTAATAAAAGGCCTTCTAATTACGCTATTAAGCATAACTCCTAATCTAGACCTCCAACTGATGTGAAATTTTAGGGACATGTTTATAAATCAGTAACAAAGATTATTGTCCTCTAACATTTCCAAAATTCTCGTTTTAAGGTCAAATGGGCATTATGGTCAACATTAAGCAATTAACGGAAACGTGTAAATGAATCGGACAATCAACGAGCCAATCACAGAGGGTTATACTATCATGTAACCCGGTCCTAATGAAGCTCTAAGGAATTTCTAAATCATGCTAATATGGTTCAGAACTGAAAGTCAAAGCAGAGGTCAAATTATGCGACTTTCGGTTCCGAACCGAGCCTAAACTGAAAATTGTCGGATCGAACACGCGTAGACATGTTCTTGCATTGATTACCAAGTTATATGAGTGGCAAAACAGGTTACACGTCTTCTACATTGCTAATTATGTGTTAATTCGAAAATTTTGTTTCTGTTGACTTTTTATAACTAACTTTGACCCGACAAATGACTTAGTTAGAGCGGGAATCAGAGGGTGCCCTTTCAAGGGTTTAATGCCTACATAATTACCAACTTATAACTACTTTCAATTCGACTAATCACTGGACCATTAGTGATTAATCGTTAAGTCAAACCTTAATTACGATGGTTTGACTTTAAGCTAAATAACTAAGTAAAACATGATTAAGGAAGGTTAGGGATACTTACCATGGTCCTATGCACAACTAATGATGCTTAGGAATTGGTCTTGTGCTCCAGGAAGTTCCAGAAATGAAGTTTGAATGAATGATCAAAAGTTGCAACAATGTGGGTCTTTATATAGTGATCTTGATTGATCAAGAGGGTGCAAAACAAGTCTAGGATTGATCCCTGGTCAATACAAGTGTCCCTAGTGCCTAAAAACATGTTTATGCAGCCCATGGTATTGAAAACAATCAATCTAAGTCGGTTAAACGGGCTGGACAGACACCTGTCATGTTTTTCTGATGCTGGGAGGCTGAGGCGGCCCGCGTAAGAGGTCAGCCTGGTCTTACGCTGCCCGTGTGAGGCTCAGGATCAGGTAAACAAGTTTTCAATTATTGCATTTTAAGCCCCTGGTCCCAAAAGTTGTTTTGACTTCTTGTTTTGCACTTTAAGCCCTCTAAATTGATTTCTAAGGACTCCAAGACATAACCAATCTTTGTGAAGTCCTTGGTCACTTTATGGTCACCCGAAAAGCCTTAACTTTCAACGTTTACGCTTTTAACCCCTCGCATACGAATGTTAGCATAACTTTCTCATACGGAAACGAAACCTTGTGAAATTTTTATCACTTATTCTAGTGAGCATAATTAATCATTACAAAGCTTCGGGTTTGTTAAAAGGTAACTCAGAGGTATACTTTAAACATGTTGACACATTTAACCCCTGTAGTTTGTAATTCCTCACTTTCTTTCACAATTAGCTTCGTATGATCCATGATTCATTCGTTTAAGGGTGCAAACATCCTGTGGGGCTATTGAAAGATATATTTATCCATTGTTGACACTTTGAACCCTTTTATTCATGTACTTTCTCTGTTTGTCAACTGTAGTCCCTCTAACCCAATTCTTTACATGTTTAAAGTTCAGGACACGTGTTGATATATTATTGGACATGAATTTTCGAGGTGTTACACACAGCCTCCACCCCTCAACCACTGCCTCCACCCTCCACCTCCTCTAATCACTGCCTCCACCATCCTCCGGCCTAAAACCTACACCCTTCACCGCCACCATCGTCATCACAACTACCGCCACCGTCGTCATCAACGATGGACCATTCAGATTACTCCGTTGCCACCATGTAAAATCCTCAAATATATCTACAAAAATCACCATTCAGAATACCCGAACCCCCAAGACCCGAGTTTTAGTGGTTCCGTATTCCTTTTCCGAAAAACGAGTGTGTGTAACCGGAAAAATCAATTGTATGTAACCGGAAACATTGAACTGACTTTTGAATAACAAATCTAAAAGGTAAAGAGTTTTGAGACGAAAAACATGAAGAACAGATCGAAAAATCAAAACAAAGCAAATCGAAAAACAAAGTAACTCGCCAGAGAAGACAAGGCCGTCGTCGGAGAATAAAGGATCTCGCTGGGAATTAACCATCAAAGATTATTCCTCTTGCAGCTTTGTGGTGGTTCGCGATGGTGGTTCCAATGATGTGTCTCGGAGATTATTCCAAAATCTCTGGTTGATGGCGGTTGAGATGGTGTTATCAGTTGAGATGGTTTTATCGGTGTTATCTGACTCTCGGAGAAAGAATGGTTGATGGTGTCCGGTGACGAACACCACCGTGAAGGCGGGGTTGCGTTTGTCAGCGAGGGAATGAGGGAAAAGGGGTGGGGTAGAGGGTTTAGTTATTGTGGGCCCCACTTTGCATCTATATGAATTAATTGGATTTCTTTAATGTTTTAAATGTTATATTTTAATAATAAGGGTATTTTTGTCATTTCACATCCACTTAACTGGGAAAACTAACCCCCATCCACATCAGGGACCATCCGAGTACGAATTTGCCAAAGTTGGGGACTATAGCTGTAATTTTGAAATTGTGGTGACTAAAGGTGAAATCAGAGCAAACCACAGGGACTATCCGGGATTTAATCTTGAAACTAGCGCATCCTCAAACAAGGTTAACGCCTTGCCCAATTGTATTGCCAATGCCATGGCATGCACTCGGTACAAATCTTATTTTGATATTTAGCCCTCTTTATGTGTTCTTCATATATCGAATTTCATCTAGCAATCAGTCAATCCCATATTTACGCCTATACGACTTGATGATGGAGGTGTTGATAGAGTTATGACAAAACATTTCAGAAACAACAAAATAGATGCAAGTACAAGAGAAAGAAACACAATGTAAGGTGAGTAGTACAAAACTAACTGTTGGGATTGAACCCTACAAAGGAACAGTTGATTAAAGCCAAAACTGGATCAGATTAGTGGATTCTCAATAAGCAGTTGTTTGCATCATATCTTTCCCCTTGGAAGTGGCCTAACATCTGATGACCTCTAAGTACTGCCCTTCACAAACAACTACTGCTGATACTTAAAGACTTTTAAAGATAAAGCACTGATGCTCAATCTGCTGATATGGTTCAAGTACTGCTGAAGACACAAAGCACTGCTAGGATTATAACAGTGGAATGAAGAAGCAGTAGTTTAGTTTATCCTTTGTATTATTTGTAGTCAGTAGTTTAGACAGCTGTGTTTGTAATAGTCAGTGGTTGTAGGTTGTTAGGAGGTTAGATGTCATTTTCATAGTGACGTCAGTCAAATATGCCTTAGTGGTTTGTTCTGTACTATAAATAGAACAATACCCTGTACTATTCTATTAGCTCTCTTCATCACCAAGTCATTCTGTACGAACAATCACTATGAGCTCAGGCTGAGGGGGAGATTATGTGCATGCATGCATTGTGATTGATCTTTGTAACAAATACAATCATTCAATTTCAATATAAACATGTTTGCTGAAACTTATTCTCTCATTGATTGTGTATTGAAAGTTTGTTTCATTTAATTCTGCTGCATTTAACTCTGTTTCATCTTCATTATTATCAAACGAGCACAATCAAAAGAAACTTAAATCCTAACAATTGGTATCAGAGCTCGGACAGTCAAATTTGATCTAACAATCATTTTGACGTAAAAGTTCAGCTAAAATTCACTGATACTCTCGATTGTTCTGTTTTAGTTGTAAAACAGAGTAAGGTAAAATCATGAACAAAGTTGATTATTCAGTGCCTGAAAAACAACCAAAATGACGTCACAATCACAGGATAACAATAATAATAACATTGGTTCACTCTTCAAACCACCTATGTTGGTCAGATCTAAATATAAAATCTAGGAGCGAAGGATGGGTCACATCCTAGCTCAACAGAATACCGGATGTTGGAAGTCGGTTATCTTTGGACCACATGTTCCAATGGTGCCGAGTGCTGAGGATCGAAAGGTCATGGTTCCTAAGAAAATTGAGAACTATACTGACCAGGATTTTCAGAAAATTGAACTGGATGCCAAGGCATTTAGCATCGTTGCATCTGCACTACCAAATGAAATCTATGCTGGGCTGTTACATTGTAACAGTGCCAAGGAATTGTGGGATGCACTTAAGGAACAGTTTGGGGGGACTGAAGAAGTAATTGAAAATAACAGGGAAATTTTAAACCAACAGTATGAAACCTTTTGTCACATTAAGGGTGAATCATTAACACAACAGTTTGAGCGATTTAGCTGTCTCATAAGTGAACTAAAACTTGTTAAGGTTGAATTTCCTAATGCAACACAAATTAGCAGGTTTCTCAGGTCATTTCCTGATAAATGGGACACAATTGCTTTTGTAACCAGGAATTCAGTTGGGTTCAAAGATCTGACCCTAACCCAGCTTCATGGTAGACTCCTGACCTATGAAAGGGAGTTGAACCAGAAAAAAAAGTTACAAGAGTCTAGAAAAGTTGCAGATGACTATTCATTTGGCAGCACAACTCGTTTGGGTCAGGAAGAATCTGGTAGTAGTAAGGATCAGGGTTATGATCATTACATTGACATAACAGCTGGTGGAGCTTTTAATAACTCTGATTCTTATTCATCCAATTATGCTTTTACAGCTAATGGAGAAAACCAGAATTCTGACAATCTGTGCTTTGAACTCAATGATCTCCAGCATTTTGATCCAACTGATTTAGAGGAAGTGGACATATTACACCAACTTGCATTGTTGTGTGTTAGAACCAGCAAGTTTTACAAAAGGACAGGGAGAAAATTCCCAGGGTTGCATGGGAATCTAAAAGTAGGGTTGGATAAATCAAAAATTAAATGCTACAAGTGCAACAGGTTAGGTCACTTTGCTAGAGAGTGTAGGAGTCAAAACAGTGGACCAATTATCACACACCCTAGCCTTAGACCACAAAATAACCAAAACATTGTGCAGTATTCCCAATATGCCCCTGCTACCCATGTAAACACTGCTCATTATGTACACCCTGCAACCCCTGTTCCTGTACATTATGTCCAAGCCACTGTTCATCAAATTCAGTATGTCCAAGCCCCTGTCCCTCAGGTTCAGGTGCAACCAGTTGCACCTCAACAATCTGCACCAGCAGTGGTTCAACCAGATCAGCAAAGCTTTTTCACCCAAGGCTTTGTTGACTGGAGTAGCTTACCTGATGAGCTAGGTGATGAAAATTTTGCACTCTATGCTACCAATGATGCTTCTAACGATGATTACTATTTTGTAGCATTGGAGTCTATAACAGAAGGGCTGGAAACTGAAGAAGGACAGTCAAATGAAGAAACAATGGATGAAATTGCTGAAGCAGTGGTTACTTGTCACACCCCCAAAATACCCCCTAGGGAATGTCCCTGCTAGGCGTGTGACGTACCAACAACGAGCCACTAATTACATTGAACCCATTCAAGTTATAAATAAAATCCTCAATTATTGATGAAAAATACCATCAATAAGTCTAAATGAAAACCAACATGTTCAGCGGAAGCAAATAGTAAACCAAAGTAAACTGTTTCAAAACCAATGTATAGTATCAATAGTTTAAACACATGAATCTCTCCAGTCGACCCATGACCACTCCAGCTACGCCAGACAGCAAGTTCCCAAATCCAAGATATCTAACGACCTGCGAGCATGCAACAAGTGTATCAGACAACGCTGGTCAGTTCATAGTTTTACGAAAACGTTGGTTACCAAGTGTTTAGTTAATCCATTGAATTTAATGTTGATAATACCCCGAATACAAGACGACTCCTGATTTACATTGCCCTTTCTCCAATGCTCCTATCAAAGCATTGGTCATGATTAGGTCATTAGTTCAACACCCGTCCTCCCAGGTACAGGGTGAGGTTGCCAAGCCTAAGTAGTGCTACTAATTAATACCTTGTTACCTCTCAGGTAACCAAACAACACGGAGGGACTTTAAAGGTGATAGGATGAGTATATTATCCAACATTACTGATTTACAACAAGACGTATTCCTCTCAGGAATACCCAAACAAGTTACCCAAAAACCTATCCCTCCCAGGGATACCCAAAGACTGTCCCAACCACCGGGACGCATGCTCAAGAGAGATGAACTCACCTTGGTTTTGCTTGGTAAGACTAGTTACGTGATCAAGTTGCTCAAAACAATCCTAACATGGTTATCATTAACAATCAGTCGGGTATCACATCAACCACACATTCTTTGTTCACATTACACAATTAAAATACAAGTGGAACACACAATCATACACGTATTCCGATCATCCCTACACTAGTACGTATGTTTCATGTTTCACATAACCACAATTAAGTCGCATAATCTAGTGTGCACTCCTAACATATCAATATATATATATATATAACAGACAAGGCCCAACCAAACATGTAACCCAATTGATGCACCCAAACCAGTCCCGACCCGCTAACATATAAGCATAAGTACAAACACTCGTCGTTTAGGCCCATATATACCACGCAGCCTAATCCTGAAACACTTCAGGTTGCGTGGCCCAAATAGAGCAAATCCCACAACTTAACTAAACATCACGGCCCACCCGACCAGGCCCAAGTTAGTTCTGTGTGTGTGTGTTTGTGTACCTGAGCTCGGTGTGCAGCCCATGTTTCATTTGTATTACCCGGCCCACTAATGTATTCTAATTAAAGGTTGCAGCCCCATCATTAACATCAGACCAAACCAACTATGTCTTAACTTAATTTGTGTATTGTGGGCTACTAAACCTCAACCCAACAGTAATGTTACCATCAAGCCCAGTGTGTTCCAATGTAACGTGTGGCCCAACAACAACTAATTAACGTGTAAATCTGATGAATATGCAAGCCCATGTATCCTTTTAATATTAACAGTAACTAACAATCCAAAACAATTAACAAAATACCCCTACTTCTCAACAAAGATAATTCGGTTCATCATCCCATTTATAACCATGTTATCATACAAAATCGTTAATCATCAATTCATGATTCTTAAACAGATTCATCATTATGTATATTCAGAAATCACATATAACACGTTACCTCCCAATCATGTACACAAACAGTTTGTTATAATCATCGACTAACATTATCATAATATCGAAATTATCAAACTCTATTCTCATGTCAATAGTCATCGAAGTCTTAAATCATCATTATACAATATCAATATTATACACCATCATATGAAATCATCCTTAAGTAATTACCAATTCACAGCATCATATAACAATAGCACACATTATCACAAGTATTTAATCATCGATCTCTTTCAATATCACATATGAACAACATCATGTAACTATTAATGTCAACAAATAAAACCACTAACCAAGATTTAATCGCACCAGATGCTAACTCGAGAGAGGGGGGTCTGCTACTGCCCGTTGCAATCAGGGAAGAGGGGGTAGGGTTTGTTTTAACTAGTATATAACAAATGCATGGAACAAATCCTACACCTAATCGGAATATAGTGGGCCGATTACTATTATGCAATTCAATCATCACACTTCACATGGACATGGCCGACACCAATTAATCAGATTAAAGCTTATTGGACCGTTTCTATTTAGTGGACCGATATTATATTAAATTGGGCCGAAATCACATGATTCTAAATATATGTATACACGAAATCCAAACATTTATCAATCTACTAGCTAGCAAACACCATTTAATCATAATTATTAAGTATAATTAAACAAGTTCAATAGGTTTACGGAACGTAGACATAATGATGACGTATAGTAGAACATGGATAATAACGATACCAGTCAAGTGTCACAAGAATAAACAAAGCTAACCATGAAGGTTCGGGGTGTCACATCATCCCCAACTTGAAAGAAATTTCGTCCCGAAATTTGATAAGTGGGTATGAAGTGATGAGTAAATCGGGATAACTGTGGACTTTTCCCCGGGTACCACATTACTGCTGTTGCTGGTGAAATACTGTTGGGAGAAAATTCAGAACCCCTGTTGGAACCACTGTCTGACCCCTGGTCTGCTGAAGAAGAAGAAAAGAAACAAGGTGAAAAAGAAGAGAAAGAGCCAGAAGAAAGTGAACATGTCTGTGATTGTGCCATGATGGCTGCAACTAAGGTATCACCCCAGGTTCTTAGAAACCTTTGCTCAGACAAATGCATCATAACATTTGCAAACATTAAGGAGGTAAATGAAAACCTTAGAGATAGATTGTTAAATGATGAAGTACAATTTGAAAAATCTTTAAAAGAATTGAAAAACAAATTGTCAGAAAAAAGATAATGAGATCTGCAGCCTCAAACAAGAGCATAGCATAACCAAGGACCAACTCCAGACCATGATAGCAAAATATCAAGCCTGTAAAAAGGAGTTGGAATCCACCCAGATCACTTGTGAAAAATGGGTGGAATCCTGCAAAGGTTATGAGATTATGCTTGAAAAACAGCTTGAAAGCAATGTAAAATTTGGCATAGGGTTTAGGAAAAATGACCAAATTGAAAACACTGCTGCAAATCAAACTGGTTCTGTTGAAATCATACCCACCAACAAGGATGGTCAAGAAGTTAAAATAACTGATAAACTTGGCAACAAAATCACTTTGGAAAGATCTGTGGGGTCCTCAACATTTGAGAAAATTGAGAAATACCAATTCAAACTCAAATGGTCTGATGAGTGTGACATCCTTGAAAATTTCAAACCCATGGACTTCACAACTGTGGATGGTGTCAAAGCTCCTAAGGAAAAGGTAATTCCTCTTAAGGACATCCCAACAGTGGTTCAAAACTTTGTTGCAAAGGAGTCTGAAAAGAAGAAAAGAAAAGATTAAAAACTTGTTTTGTGACTTTTGTGAAAAGAAAAATCATTTGACCAAAGATTGTTATCACTTAAAAGCTTATGATCTTAACAAAACAAGTACCATTGTGCCTTCAAAGAGCTACACCATCTGTGGTAAATCAAACCATTCTACTCAGCAGTGTGTGTACCTGAAATCCATTGAGGTCAAAAAGGAAGAGTACATTTCAAAAACACCAATGAGTTCATCAAAAACACAAGTCAAGAAACAACCATTGTTTGTGCCAGTTCAAACAGCTGAACCAAACCTCTGTCAAAAGAGAAGTTCAGGTGACTGATGCACCCCCTGCTAACCAATACCAAAGAGGTAAAGGTCAACCACCATACCCAAGGGTCCCACACGTTTATGAGGTTTACAAAAAAGCCTTCTAAACCAAGAGTAAACATGCATCCCTTTGGTTATCAATAGTTAATGGGAAATGTCCCCCAGCAGTGGTTAGAGAAAAATGTTTCAAAAACTGTCCAAACCCCTGAGCTAACCACTGTCCATCCACTTGAACTTAACACAGACACTGTTGAGACTCCATCCAAAGCCTTATTGGCTTTGGAGACCCTCATGAACTAACCTTTTACTTGATGTGCAGGGAGCTTCTGCATGCTTAGATAGTCTTTGGTATGTAGATACTGGAGGCTCCAGACACATGACTGGATGTAGAGCCCTACTCAAGGAATTCAAAACTCATGGAGGGGGTGATATATCTTTTGGCAATAATAGTAAAGGGAAGGTGATGGGTTCTGGTACAGTACAGTCTGGAAATGTTAGGTTTGAAAATGTCAATCTGATAGACAATCTAAAATTCAACCTCCTTAGTGTTTCACAAATGAGTGACAAAGGGTATGGGTCATTCTTTACTATGGAGTGTTGTTGGATTGTTGGACCAGAAATGGTTAAAAAGATTGAAGAAATAATAAAAAAATGAAAAAACCCAACTTGTTGCTCAAAGAAGTGGCAATGTTTATGTAGTTGATTTATCAAAAGAGAGCCCCAAGACTGATACCTGTCTGTTCTCAGCTGCCTCTAACAAAGAGACAGAACTTTGGCACAGGAGATTGGGGCACACAAATCTCAAGATAATCACTGCTTTGTCAAAACAGGGACTTGTAAGAGGTCTTCCTCAAAAACTATTCACCTGTCCTAAGCATTGTGTTTCCTATTTAAAAGGAAAACAACACAAAAGCTCATTTAAGTCCCTTGAAGAGTCCAAAACAACCAAGTGCTTGTAAATGCTGCAAATGGATCTGTTTGGCCCAGTAAAAGTCATGAGTCTCAAAAAGAAAATATATTGTTTGGTGATTGTAGATGCCTTTTCTAGGTTTACATGGACTTATTTCTTACATTCTAAAGATGAGACTGCAGGCATTCTGCAAGACTTTGTCAAACAGGTTGAAAAGCAGTTTGACTTGCTAGTAAAAGTCTTTAGGAGTGACAATGGCACAGAATTCAGAAATAGGGAGTTGGATGAGTTTTGTGTGTCAAAAGGAATTGTAAGGCAGTACAGCATTCCAAGAACACCAGAACAAAATGGAGTTGTTGAGAGAAAGAACAGAACACTGATAGAGGCTGCTAGAACCATGCTTGTTGATTCAGGTTTGCCATTAACTTTCTGGGCAGAAGCAGTAAACACTGCTTGCTATGTCCAGAACAGAGTTTTGATCAACTCCAGGCATCAAAAGACTGCCTATGAAATTCTGTATAAAATCAAACCACTGATCTCATACTTTAAAGTATTTGGCTGCCCATGCTTCATCTTGAACTTAAAAGACTCAATTTCAAAATTTGCAGCCAAAATAGATTGTGGTTATCATTTGGGATACTCAACCACTGCTAAGGCATACAAAGTGTTTAACAAAAGGACCAAAACAGTGGAAGAGACTTTGAATGTGAAGTTCAATGAACTTTCTTCAATGAAAATCCCTGCAAATCCTGCTGAGTTATTTGATCTTGATAAATTCACATTTGAAAATGTTTCTGTCAAGACTAACAGTGCAGGTCCATCTCAAACTCCTCCATCAGAGAATGGCTATGAAGTGATCATTCCACAACAAAACTTCAAATCCATTGCCAGAGCAGCAGATGTTCAAAACAGCTGTCAAAGCTCAACCACTGCTACATCAACAGTTGTTGACCAAAGTAGCCCTAAAACCCCTGCTTCCACTTCATCAAACACAGTTGATAGAAATCTTCAAACAGTGGATAAAAGTCAACATGTTTCCACACCACTTCCACCTATTCCTCCACCTCCATTTCAAGACACTATTGGATCATCAAAGTCACCAACAGTTGTTAGCTCAGATGATTCACATCTGCAGCCCTCACCCTTAAATGTCATTGTTCCATACAAAGGAGATCTGATCTTCTTAAAGTCTCATTCACCTGACCAAATCATTGGCAACATCAGTGAAGGGGTGCTCACAAGAAGCCAATCCCAAAACATCTGTCTTTTTGTTGGCTTTCTATCTCTCCATCAACCAGTCAAGTACCAAGAGGCACTAAAAGACAACAGTTGGGTAGAGGCCATGCAGGAAGAGGTCCAACAGTTTAAAAGACAACAAGTATGGGAGCTTGTACCACTGCCGGAGGGTGTGAGTCCTATTGGCACAAAGTGGGTCTTCAAAAATAAAACTGATGAAAGGGGCATTGTTGTCAAGAATAAAACAAGGGTAGTGGTTCAAGGTTTCAGACAGGAAGAGGGCATTGATTATGATGAAACTTTTGTCCCTGTAGCAAGATTGGAAGCTATCAGACTATTCTTGGCCTTTGCTGTCAACCACAACATAAAGGTGTTTCAAATGGATATCAAATGTGCATTTCTCTATGGTAAGATTCAGGAAGAGGTATATGTTTGTCAACCTCCTGGTTTTGAGGATCCATTTAATCCAAATCATGTATACAAGCTAAATAAGGCTTTGTATGGCTTGAAACAAGCACCTAGAGCCTGGTATGAAACTCTTTCCATCTTTCTTCTTTCCATTGGTTTCACAAGAGGTAAAATTGATAAAACATTGTTTCTAAAATAGAGAGGGAAAGATTTGATGATTGTCCAGATTTATGTGGATGACATCATCTTTGGAAGCACATGTCCTAAAATGTGTGAAGAATTCAGACAACTCATGACAGCTGAGTTTGAGACGAGTGCAATGGGTGAACTACAGTGCTTTCTTGGTCTCCAAGTAAAGCAAGTGCAAAATGGTACTTTCATTCATCAAGGCAAATATGCCAAAGAACTTTTAACAAAAATTGATATGAATGACTGCAAACCATGTAGTACACCCATAGCAACCACCAAGTTAGTCATGTCTGATGAAAAGGATGATTTGGTTGATCAAACTCTTTATAGAAGCATGATTGGGTCTTTATTGTACCTAACTGCATCTAGGCCAGACATCATGTTTGCAACATGTGTTTGTGCAAGATCCCAATCAGCCCCTAGAAAGTCAAACCTTATTGCTGTAAAAAGGATATTCAGATACCTCAAAGGTGCTCCCACACTTGGTATCTGGTTTCCAGCTGATGGAAATATCAAGCTTTCAGGTTTCTCAGACAATGACTTTGTTGGATGCAATACAACAAGGAAGACCACTTCAGGAGGGTGCCAATTCCTAGGCAATTTCTTAGTGTCTTGGGAAAGCAAAAGGCAAGCAGTTGTTTCAACATCCACTGCTGAGGCAGAGTATATTGCTGCTGCAAGCTGTACAGCCCAATTGCTATGGCATCAAAATTAACTGCTGGATTTTGGTATCACTGCCTTAAAGACACCTCTCATGTTGGACAGTCAGGCAGCAGAAAATATCATAAAAAATCCAGTTTCACATTCAACCACCAAGCACATTGATATCAGACATCACTTTGTGAGGGATTGCTATGAAAAAGATTTGATTTCTCTGCACCATGTTCCAACTAAAGATCAGCTGGCAGATGTGCTAACAAAAGCTTTAGACACATCCACCTTTGAAAGCTTGATCTCTATGATTGGCATGCTGAACATGGAATAACAGACAAAATCCTGTTTTTCTATGAATAACAACATTAAAATGTTTTCAGAAAATCAAAAATTCATCCTTAAAAATAGCTAAAAATGAAAATTTTCATTAAATTCTTAAAACTCTGCCATAACCACTGTTTGTTTCAAACATCTGTTCTGCTGAATATTATCCACTGCTGAAAGACAACCTCTGTTCTCTCATTTTCCTTGGTAATCACTGTTGTGAAACCTCAGTGTTTTAATCCACTGATAAGCTATCCACTGATAGTCAAAGTAAGCCATTATTCTCATTTTCACCACTGTAAACCACTGATATTGATCCATCAGTGGTTTCCTAACAACTGACATCCATTATTCATCAGAGGTTGTCACGTGGACAGTACTTAGCCGTCAGATCTTTTGTAACCACTGCCACATCAGCATACACTTTTTCACCCTATAAAACCCTGATCAAAACCCCAAACAGGGTTTTCACTGTCGAATCGAATTCAAAATTCCTTTCAAAAGCAGTTTCCATTAAATTCTCCCAAATCACTCATCTTCTTCATTCGCTCTCAACCACTTTCGATTCACCATGTCTCTACCATTCAAAACTCCTCATAACTACCTGTGTATACTTGAAAAACCAAGTCAAAACACAACCTTCCACTCCGTGATTGATGCACTCTCGTCTTCAAAGTACAAAACTTTATTGACCTGTAATGCACCTATTTACCTGGATACCCAACGAGAGTTCTGGAAAAAATGCAAAACTTGAAACTAAGGACAAAAAGCCCTTAGCTATTAATTCATCAATAAGGGGAATTCCGGTTACTATCACACCTCAAACCATTTCAGAGGTTTTTGAAATCAACGATCTTACAGGTAAAGATTCTTTCCCAAAAGTTGATTATCAAACTGATTTCATTGAGAGAGGGTATGAGGACGAAATGAAAAAAGATACTTTACAAAAAGGCAGTTTTCCACCTGCCATGAGATTTTTATTTCATACCCTCCTCATGTGTGTGTCACATAAAACCACAGCTTTTAATAAGATCCCATTGAAAATCCAATACCTGGGCTATGCTATCATAGCTGGAGTTGATTTTAACTATTCCCATGAGATTTTCAATGATATAGTAAAAAATGTGAATAAAAAATCATTTTTATTATTTCCAAAGTTTTTAAGTTTTTATATACAAAAGAAATTTTCAAAGGATAATGCACATGTGCTTATCCAAGGAAATCCTTTTCAAATAAACAGCCTAACTTCTGAAACATTCACAAGGCTGTTAAAACCTTCAAAAACACAAACATAGGTACCTTGTAACACCCCAAAAACGGGTTTGGTAATTAAACCACGTTAATACTAAAGAGCGGGTAGAATACCGTTAGCAAAAAAAAAAGATTTAACCCGGAAATTATTAGGATTCAAATAAATAAGCCTAATAATAAATAAAAAGAGAGCAAACGAATTGAGGAGACAAAAGTTCATAAGGAGCCCGAGTTAACGAGACTTAAAATAAAACGGGTTGTGAACAGGATAAAATAACTAGGAAATAAATAACCTAGTTAGTTATAAGTTTTGTAGTTATGTGAAACTGAAGGTCAAGATCAATTCCAAAATGAAATCCGAGCCTAGACTGGTGATCTCCATTGCAAGGGGGTCATAAGGTATGTGAAACTTGATAGAAAATCTCTACTTGAAATTCTGATGAACTTAGAGAATTCGGAAATTGTTGATGCATGATTGTTATATGGATGAAATAGGAACATTGTAGTGTCTAGGAGTAAACCCTAGACAAGTATATGTTGAAATCATGCCTAATTCTAGTAAAATCCATGAACACCATTGAAGGTGATTGTTGTTAGGGTTTTTGATTGCTAAAAATAGTGTTATAATGTCATAAACATGTTTTAATTGAAAGCTGAATTCAAACAGCTTCTGATCAGAATTTACAGCCGACTTGTATTGGCTGTAACGTGGATAAAACGTGACAAAAACATGTGTTTCTTGAGTCTAAAATGTAATTCCAGGAAATATCTTTAAAACCCCACTGGAATGACATTTTTTCGACGAAAATTGAATGTTTTATGAATTTTTCGGTATCGAAGGTTCAGGCTGCGTTTTCTGGCAGAATTTGCAGCCCATTACGAATGTCATAACTCAATTTAAGAACTGATTTATGATCTCAAATTTTTACTGTAGGTAGCTTCAGGTAATTCCAAAAATCTCCAATTGGAATTTCGTCAATCGGATAAACGAGGAATTTTAAATGAATTTTTTCGTAAGCTGCAGTCAGAAGTGATGAATCTGATTGCAGCTTAGTAAATGAATTTTTACGAATTTTTGGTAAAGAGTTAGATCTTGAAATTTTAATACAAGGCCTAACCCTCTGAGAGGTACGCCACATAAAAAATCATAATTTTTTTAAGACTTGTAAACAGGTTAAACAAGTCACAAAAAACAACCCATTTTCAGTGATATGAAATGCCTAAATGAAATTGCCGTCTACTTGATTGTGTGTAAAACGTGATTATATTAGGTGTTCGGATGAATGCTAATGATAAGAAATGTGTAAGGTGGAAAATCGTATTAAATTATGGTTAATCTAACCACCTTGTGAACATTGGATAATAGTTTGACACTTAACAAGCTAGGTGAAAGCTTGTGGATGAAGCGGGTCAAACGGAACGAGTATGGAAAGAAAAGCATGGCGTGGATGCAAGGTAAGTAAATCTTACACCCTTTTATTTTTGAATGCGTAATGATTATAACGGTTATGAAAATGATAAACTAATATTTGAAATGTGATGTTCCGACGTAAATTGAAACGGGTCGGAATAAGCGAAAGTGATGAAAACCATAATGAATAGTAATAAGGGGTTACACGGTAATTTAAGTCAAGAGATGACGAACAAACAGCAAGTTTTTTTAAAATATTAACTCATGGGGTAACTTATAATGAGAAAAAGGGATAAAAATGGGAATTGGTCAAATGTCGACTAGTGTAAATCGAAGTTAAAAGGATACCCATGGCGTAAGCCGAATAGGTTGAGATCGTAAGAAAAAATTTAAGGGAAGAAGGAATTGGTAATAAAATCCGGGATGGGATGGATGTATGAATTGGAAATCAAAAACCTTGTTTTTGATTAAATGGGTAATATTGGGCATATAGGCCAAACGGGTCGAATGGTGGTGACAACGCCATTTGACAATAACGACTAATGTGGTTGTCAAGTCTTATATTAACAGGAGCGATTAGCAAATCGGATAATTGCGTCGCCATAGGTTGTGTGATAATTAAAGCGAGGTATAAATCGGGTCTATTTGTTGACCCGGGCCAGGTACGCATATATAGACTTATAGTTAAAAGTGCAATTTTTGGTTAAATAATTAGTTAAAGTCCTTCGTCGTAAAAGGAGGGACTAAAGTTGACCAAAACGCCCTTGAAGGGTAAATTGGGCAACGACCCTTTGAGGTCGTTTAGGAATATGTATTATAATTAGGTGAGCTTTTAATAAGCATAAAGGTTTTAAACATAGGCCTTTTTGGGTTAAATGCCTAGAAACGGGTCTTTTCCGTAAAACAACCAACCGAAGTGTAGAATCCGAAAAAAAAAATGTTCAAATATACTAAATCCACCACAAGAATAGTTATCGTGGAATGTAAGTAGATAATACAAATGTGGGAAAAGGATGGGTGAAAAAAATGAGTGAAATTTAAACTTAAAAGTTCAAATTCTCTAAACGGGTCGAACAATCATAAAAATGGATTTATAAGCCTTAAGCTTATAAATCTGAATTTGATGTGAACCAGAAGATAAACGGGTCCGTAATTAAATTACGGACGCGTAGGAAAAAGAATCATTCAAAACGGGTAAGTGGAATGAAAGTTATGCCCTTTTAAAGTTCGTTTTTCGACTAAAACCATAGCTGGGCAGATATGCAGCTCCCAGACCTGGAATCGCTGGAAAAAGGGTCTCCCCCGCACCACGCGACGGGCAACGTTTTTTCGGGCGCGACACGCGACACGTTGAGATGAGTCTCGTGCGACACGCGAGAGACATCAAAGTTGGAAATAATTATTTTGTTGATTATTTGATGCGTAGAACTTGTTTAAACTTATATTTAAGTTATCAAAACTAACTTATATGTTGGTTTTGATCATAGGTGATATCAAGTGTACCCGGATGGAGATCAAGCGATGACAAAGGACCGAACACACGAAAATGAAGCTTCCGCAAGTTGTTTCGTTGTTATTCTTAAATGATGAATCAAATCACATTATGTTGTATTACTTTAAATTGTAAAAGTTTTTAATAAACCCGTATTTTTCATTGTAATTGTAACCGTAATTACATGATTATGGACTTAATTATACGAAAATCGTAAAATAATAGTTAGGGTCTTACAAGTTGGTAATCAGAGCTCATGGTTGAAGGGTAAGTGTTCGGTTCGAGGCTTGATCGCAAATCCGGTAAGTACAAGTATGTTAATGGTCTGGTATGATTAAAGTGTTATGAACAACACATAGGGTTATCGTGTAATACACGTTACCCCAACGAAAATGATTGGTATAGTTAACAAAATCATGTGCGTTGACACGCACAGTAAAAAGCCTTGTATTACAATACGGGCGTTTATTAATGTCGAAATTACTAACTTTTGTAAATGTTTAGTTGAAAGATACTCGCATCTGAAGATAGCGGGAGTGTAACAAATCTCGGATATGACGGAGGAACGGTCCGAGGTATGACGAGCAGAGCATACTCATTAAGGACCTAAATCGCGTGACGATTGCGAACAAAGATAACTGCAAGAGAAGCCCGTAAGGGCAAGCATTACCAGGTGCACGCTTTTAAATTTAATCGCATAAGTAGTAATATGCAACAAACACGTAGGGAAAGACGGTTGCATATATCTAATAAAACCTGAATAGGGTATCTATTCAGGATGATGTTTCCAAGAGAAGTTTATTAGAAACATGTGTTATTCACGATGATGAATAACAAAGAAATAAAAGGATTAGTTCATATGGAAACTTGGACGGGGGGTAGTTATCCAAGTGGAAAACTCCCAATATAATGCTATTGAGAAAAGTAGCGATCACATTAACGAATGTGATTATATAATAGTTCAATAGAAAAAAAACATTTTATATGTACAAAAGTAAAACTAGTAAAACTAATGATTGTTGTTTTGCAATTAAATAAAATTTTACTAAATGAAATCAGAGATATGAAATAAATAGAGGCGTTATTTACATGGGGTGTGATGTGAAAACTACAAAAAGGTCATGTGTATCATGTGTTGATCGCTTACTCTGGCCAAGTAAGTAGTGGCATATGATACCATGAACTTCTTGTAGCGGACACATTTACGTCCGATGTAGTAAGGTCGGGGTGAATGGGACTAACTTAAATGGTACCCAAATGAGTCAAACAAGTAAGACGTTTGATAGTAAACATAAACGCAAGTTGGATGGCGGGAGCGTATTACGTTAGAATAACGAGCCCGGGAGAAGGGACAAATGTCACGGCCCCCGACCCGGTTTGACCCGTTTCAGGAGCCGCGGGACAGAAAATCCTGTGGTATTTATTTAATTGAGTTAACAGCGGAAGATTTTTACAGGATCTTTTTAAAACTGCAATTTCCCGATTATTTTATTTCACAATTCGGGATAAATCCCGGTAGTTTACAATCATATGATTTCACGGAGAAATCTTTATTTTTCAAAACATGTTTCTTTATTTTATATTGAGCCACTTCCTTAAGCTTGTAGTGCTTCACGGCACTTTTCCTGGATCACAACAGATCACCTGAAACATGTTTGAAAAAGGTTTTGTCAGCGGGAAATACTGGTGAATCATTCTTTTTACTAAAACGACGCGTTTGTTATAATTCACAGTATTAAGAGCGATTACAATGTTTCCATATATCAACCAACTACCCACAGTATTTGTCACTCGAACATCCACTGGTAACCTCAGAGTCCAATGGTGTCTGTGACTATGGTCATATCACCCCTTGTCTAACTCGTTGTCCAATGGTGACGGTTATCAAGTAATGTATACAAAACCCCACATACCGGCTGTAATTTGGTGATTACAAAGACTTAATCCCTGTAATTATAACCTTGAAACAAGTAGAGTTTTGTAAAGTATTTTGATAAAAAGAGAATGACTCACATTGCAGATTTATATGAGCAGAGCTTAGCCAACTGATTAGCCTTTTAACCTAAATTTAATAACATGCACACGAACTCGATTAGTAACTAATACAACATTTACGATAACTCACGAGATTAAACCTTCACAACGAATGACAAAGTGCGATACTTAAACATCCATCGAATTAACGACGAATGACAAAGCATAAACCCTAATGTGGGCAGCACTTAAACATCCATTGGATAGTTTAATCGATCGGACATTGAATCGTAGCAGCGATCGAGTTAATACCCGGTATCGGAGCAGCGCCTTGTTAATATTTGAAAGTAATTTCGACTTCAGAGTAACAGGAATTCGTTTTTGAACTTTGTTTTCGACACCAACAGACTGTGCATGCAACAAACTATTTATAGGTAAAATTAGGGCCTCACGCGGCCCGCGTAAACCCAGGGTTAACACTTACGTGACCCGCTAGGCTGCCTAGTCTACGTATAGGCTGCATGGGTCACGAGTAGGCTTGCCATCTAGTCACCACGTGGATCCGGAACACTTATCTGGTCAAAACATGTATTGACGCGGCCCGCGTAAGACATGTCTTGTCTTTTACGCGGCCCGCCTGAGATCCAGAATTTTGTTTTTCTTATTTTTAATATGGTTTAGTGTTTCAGGGGTCCGGATTGTTACTTACGGGTATTTTTAGGATAATTTTGGGAGTCCTTACATTCTCTCCACCTTTTTTAAAATCTCGTCCTCGAGATTTATTGGAATAAGTGAGGATACTTTCGCTTCAACTCCGATTCCAGCTCCCAAGTGTATTCGGGTCCTCTCTTTGAATCCCACTTGACCTTGACAAGTACTAACCGTTTGTGTTTGAGAAACTTTATCTTTCTGTCTTCTATCTGAGGAGGTTTCTCAACAAATTTTAACTTTTCGTTTACCTCTATATCTTGGAGAGGCACTATCAAAGATTCGTCAGATATGCATTTCTTGAGGTTGGATACATGAAATACGTCATGTACTCCAGTTAACTCTTTTGGTAGTTGTAAACGATAAGCAACTGGTCCTATACGATGGATTACTGAAAATGGTCCTATGTATCTTGGACTTAGCTTTCTTTTCTTACCGAATAGAACTACTCCTTTCCAAGGAGAAACTTTCAATAGTACTTTGTCACCCACTTGGAATTCCAACGGCTTTCGTCTATTGTCTGCATAACTCTTCTGGCGATCTCGAGCCGTCTTCAATCTTTCTTTGATTTGTGTGATCTTGTCGGTAGTTTCTTGCACAATCTCCGGACCTGATAATTGACTTTCTCCTATTTCTGCCCAACAAACTGGAGTTCTGCACTTTCTTCCATACAGTGCCTCGAATGGGGCAGCTTCAATGCTTGAATGATAACTATTGTTATAAGAGAATTCAATTAAAGGTAAGTGATCGTCCCAATTTCCGCCAAAATCTATCACACATGACCTAAGCATGTCTTCAAGAGTTTGGATTGTTCGTTCACTTTGTCCGTCTGTTTGAGGATGATATGCAGTGCTTAAATTTAATCGAGTTCCCATTGCTTCTTGGAAACTAGTCCAGAAATGGGAAGTAAAACGACTATCCCTATCTGAAACAATGGAGAGTGGAACTCCATGTAAAGATACTACTTCATCTACATACAACTTTGCCAACCTTTCCATGCTAAAGGTTTCTTTCATAGGTAGAAAATGAGCTGATTTGGTTAATCGATCCACAATTAACCAAATTGCATCATTACCTTTTCTGGTTTTGGGTAACTTAGTAACAAAATCCATTGTTATGAGTTCCCATTTCCATATAGGCATTTCTAATTGCTGTAGTAGACCTGAAGGTTTCTGGTGTTCTGCCTTAACTTGAGAACAAGTAAGACATTTAGAAACATATCGAGCTATGTCCTTTTTCATTCCTATCCACCAGAAATTATTTTTTAAATCTTGGTACATTTTATTATTTCCAGGGTGCATGGTATACCTAGATTTATGAGCTTCTTCTAAAATTTTATTTCTTAATTCTCCCTGCTTAGGTACCCAAATCCTTCTTTTATGGAATCTCCAAATTCTATCAGCTCCTTGCTCTAATTCTTTTATTCGTCCTTTCATTCCTTCAGCATCATCCTTGATTGCTATAGCTTGAACATTTTTCAATTGCTCCATTAAATCTAATTGTAGATTTAATCTGAGAGCACGAACTCGCTTTTGCTTTTCATGATACTTACGACTTAAAGCATCTGGAACTACATTTGCTTTTCCTTCATGATATTGAATATCACAGTCGTAGTCACTTAAAATTTCCATCCATCTTCTTTGCCTCATGTTTAATTCTTTTTGCCCAAATATGTATCTTAAGCTTTTATGATTCGTGTAGACAGTAAATTTACTTCCGTACAGATAATGTCTCCAAATTTTAAGGGCAAAAAGTATGGCTCCTAATTCTAAGTCATGAGTCATATAATTTTCTTCGTGCTTTTTCAATTGCCTTGAAGCATACGCAATTACCTTCTTGCGTTGCATTAGCACACATCCAAATCCTAGTTTTGAAGCATCACAATAAATTTCGAAATCTTCAGTCCCTTCTGGTAAAGCTAGGATTGGGGCATTTGTTAATTTTTGCTTTAGAATCTTAAAAGCTTCTTCTTGCTTAGGTCCCCATTCAAACTTAACTGCTTTACAGGTTAGCTTAGTTAATGGTACAACTATCTTGGAAAAATCCTTAATAAACCGTCTATAATATCCGGCTAAACCTATAAAACTTCTAATTTCCATTGTGGATTGCGGAACCTTCCATTTGGTAATTGCCTCTATCTTAGCAGGATCTACATGAATACCTTCGTGATTTACCATGTGTCCTAGGAATTCCACCTCTTGTAGACAAAATTCACACTTCGAGAATTTGGCATAAAGCTTTTCTTTTCTTAACAAAGTTAAGAGTGCATGCAAGTGCTAACAATGCTCGTCCTGACTTTTGGAATAAATAAGTATATCGTCGATAAAAACAGTTACAAATTTCTCCAAATACGGTTTACAGATTCTATTCATCATGTCCATGAATGCGGCAGGTGCATTCGTTAATCCGAAGGGCATGACTGTAAACTCGTAATGACCATACCTAGTTCTGAAAGCAGTTTTAGGTATGTCTTCTTCTTCTTGTACCTTTAATTGATGGTATCCGGAGCGTAAATCGATCTTAGAAAAATATCTAGCTCCTTGAAGTTGATCGAAAAAATCATCAATCCTAGGTAATGGGTATCGATTCTTAATTGTAATCTTATTCAATTCTCTATAATTAATACACATTCTCATCGAACCATCCTTTTTCTTTACAAACAACACTGGTGCTCCCCACGGGGATGAACTAGGTTGTATGAAACCTTTACTTAGTAATTCATCTAATTGCTTTTTCAGTTCTAACATTTCTGTGGGTGCTAACCGATAAGGTGCCTTGGCTATCGGTATAGTTCCGGGAATTAGATGAATCCTAAATTCTACTTCCCTATCTGGTGGTAATCCTGGTAACTCTTCTGGAAACACATCTGGGTATTCTGAGACTACAGGAATCTCCTTAAGTTCTTTACCCTTAGTACTAATGATTACTGAAATCACATATACTATTCCTTGCTTTCGTTCATAACTAGCAACTTTCATTACTGATATGAACTTCATGGGTTTACGTGGCTTATCTCCTGTAATCATAATTACTTCTCCGGTAGGTGCACGAATTTCTATGGAATTCTTATCACAAAGGATTCGAGCATGGTTGGCTACTAACCAATCCATTCCTAATACGACATCGAACCCAGCTAAATTCATTGGCAATAGGTTTGCATGAAATTTATGACCTGAAAGTTCTATATTTTCTTTTTGCAAAACCTTATCTATGTTAATAGAATTTCCGTCTGCCGTTTTGACTGTAAAAATCTGCCTCAGGTTGGTTAATGGTAAATTAAGAGCTTGGCAGAATGAAGTATTTATAAAACTTTGGTTTGCACCAGAGTCAAATAATACTTTTGCATACACGTTGTGAACTAAGAACGTACCAGCTATCACATCTGGAATGAGTTCTGCTTCTTGAGTGGTCAGCTGGAATGCTCTGACATTCTTTTTAGTAGCTCCGTCGGCCGTCTTGGCTTTGTTGTCTACTGGTTTGACCAATTTAGGACATTCTATTTTGAAATGTCCTGCTTCGCCACAGTTAAAGCAGATTCTTGTTTTCTTTCTGCAGTCTTCTTCACGATGTCCTGCAACTTTGCAAAAGTTGCAGGTTATATTACATCTTCCATAATGTTTCTTTCTGCAATTCCTGCAGAATGGTGGAGTTGAAGATTGCCCAGTTCCTCTTCTCTTGAAGCTGCTATTATTACCCGTACGAAATCCTTAGGAAATTTTCTAAGCCAGTTCCTTTTTCCTGTTTTAATCTCTTGTGCGTACCAGTTCGTCAGTTAGAGTGTTGGCTAATTCTACCGCATCGTCAATAGTACGAGGTCTCGCAGCTTTAACGATATTACGGATTTCGCCAATCAATCCCCAAATATAGCGAGAAATGAGTACCGGTTCTGGCGAAGCCAGTGTTGGTACCACTCTAGCATATTCAAAGAATGTCGAAGTATACCCGCGACAATCTACACCCATCATTCGATGATTTAGGAACTTATTCGCCATTTGATCTTTTTGATATTCGGGACAGAATTTTCTTTCTACAAGACTCTTCAATTCTTCCCAGTTCATGGCATAAGCCATACTTCTTCCTTTGGCTTGAAGTACTGTATTCCACCATTCTAGTGCCCCTTATTTGAACAGATTTGACGCGTACATGACCTTGTCGTCCTTGTCACACTTACTTATTGTAATCACTGCCTCGGTTTTCTCTCACCAACGCAGTGCCGCAGTTGCTCCTTCATTGCCTGCAAATTCAGCGGGTTTACAAGCAAGAAATTCTTTGTAAGTGCAACCAGGCGTTGCAGCTTTCATTTTCTTAGGGAGCGGAGCCTGCCGTGAATCATTATTGTGATTGGTATGATTACCGCCTCCGTTTACGCTATTACTGAAGTTATCTTCATAAATACGTTTGCTAGGAATGATTTGTTGAGGTTCAACAGGTTTCTGGGCAGCAGCAAGTATTGCTGGAATAGCATTGGCTATTCCTTGAGCAACAATATTTTCTATATCTTGCCTAGTCATAAATTGATCATCCGGATGTTGCTCAGATTGATTGACCTCGTTTATTGGTTCATTATTAGCGTTTTCCATCTGATAATTAATATATATAATTTATTAGTATCGAATAAGTAATAATTATTCACAAAATAATCATACAAGTTTTACAACACACATATAACCAAAATTATTGATTTCTCGATTCTCATGTTTATACTTTATAGTATGCATCAATACACGCCATTATCTTACAAAGTTTTATTTTTAGTTATTTTACAAGATTATATTTTTCTATTTATTATACAACCACAGTTTCACAACCCCATTATCCCTCGTCAATTGGTATTTTAATAACGACGTTCCCTCTCGTCGTATTTCCAGGAGATCTGTTCTCCTACTTCCCTGATCCTATTTCCTGCATCCACCAGCTCCTCGCCAAAGTGGCGGAGTTCAGCTAAATTTTCATTGCTCATTGGTGGGTTTGGTATAGGTTCCGGGTCGAACTGAGGGAAAAAGGAATAAGGACTGTTGAGAAGGTTTTGGAACTGCCAATCATTGGTCCACCACTCGTCCATTCCTAGAGGTTGGGTGTGGATTATAGGTTCTGGGATTGCTGGTTCCAAGTTCATTGGAAGTTGATTTTCAGCAGGATAAGGGTAGAGATTATTATTGACAGGCCTGACGATATCACGGCTTGCCAATGCACGATCCAATTCTTCCTGAAATGGTAACTCCTCGATTTGTCTAGAGCTTTCCCCAATTTCCATCTTTGTCTGCCTAGAACCTTCTCCAATCTCCATTTATGTCTGCCTAAAACCTTCCCCGGCTTCAATCCCCTTTCCTTTATCTAAGGGATTTTCTATTTTAGGAATCTTCCTAGTTGCGGGTTTCCTCCTGCGCACACGCCTCCATCCTACAAATCTTCTCCTTTTCTTAGGCTTGGGTTTCTCTGGAGGTGGAGCGTTGAATTCCATAGGTTCTTCTATATCAGGTATATAACCAGTAAAATCTCTAGAAACCTCTATTTTCACCGGATAGAGATTTAGATTTTGAAGGGCTTCAGACAAGTCATTCATGCTGTTTAGCATATATGCAAAATACACAAAAATTGCTAAGTTAAATTTTTATAACAAAATTTTCATAGATAATCTTTAAATATTATTGCATACCGTGTGACTAATTTAATACAAAGACAATTGAAAATTAAAACACACTAGGGTTTACTGTAAACTTATTTATTTACTGGATAAGGTTTCTGGATTGTAGGTGATAAGGGTGCTAAAACTTTGAGTTAGATTATTAAAGATTTGCATTTACTGTTACAGTGGCTAGCATATAGAGATCTGCCCATTTTTCATCTAACTTGTCTTCCCATGGTGGGTTACTGCCTAGTTCTTGGGTTTTCTGATTAATTCTCTTTTCTTTTGGTTGGAATTTCTTTATTTTCTCATGACTTTTCCTAATAATCAAACTTCTTTTATTAGGAGAAAGTGGTTCCTCATGTTGTGCTTTTCGAACAAATATTCCTTCTTCAAGATTTGCACAGTAATTTGAAGAATTTGTTTGGGATGAACTTCCCTTCTCGTTTGATGACCTATCTAATTTAAGATAGATGTTTGAAAGCTTTTGCTTACCCATACTGTACACAAATATTCAAATAATAAAACATATAATCACAGAATAGCAATTAGTAAAAATTAAGTATTTTCTAAATACTTTAATTGGCTTAAATCAGTGGCTCTGATACCACCTTTTTCTGTCACGGCCCCCGACCCGGTTTGACCCGTTTCAGGAGCCGCGGGACAGAAAATCCCGTGGTATTTATTTAATTGAGTTAACAGCGGAAGATTTTAACAGGATCTTTTTAAAACTGCAATTTCCTGATTATTTTATTTCACAATTCGGGATAAATCCCGGTAGTTTACAATCATATGATTTCACGGAGAAATCTTAATTTTTCAAAACATGTTTCTTTGTTTTATATTGAGCCACTTCCTTAAGCTTGTAGTGCTTCACGGCACTTTTCCTGGATCACAAAAGATCACCTGAAACATGTTTGAAAAAGGTTTTGTCAGCGGGAAATACTGGTGAATCATTCTTTTTACTAAAACGACGCGTTTGTTATAATTCACAGTATTAAGAGCGATTACAATGTTTCCATATATCAACCAACTACCCACAGTATTTGTCACTCGAACATCCATTGGTAACCTCAGAGTCCAATGGTGTCTGTGACTATGGTCATATCACCCCTTGTCTAACTCGTTGTCCAATGGTGACGGTTATCAAGTAATGTATACAAAACCCCACATACCGGCTGTAATTTGGTGATTACAAAGACTTAATCCCTGTAATTATAACCTTGAAACAAGTAGAGTTTTGTAAAGTATTTTGATAAAAAGAGAATGACTCACATTGCAGATTTATATGAGCTGAGCTTAGCCTACTGATTAGCCTTTAAATCTAAATTTAATAACATGCACACGAACTCGGTTAGTAACTAATACAACATTTACGATAACTCACGAGATTAAACCTTCACAACGAATGACAAAGTGCGATACTTAAACATCCATCGAATTAACGACGAATGACAAAGCATAAACCCTAATGTGGGCAGCACTTAAACATCCATTGGATAGTTTAATCGATCGGACATTGAATCATAGCAGCGATCGAGTTAATACCCGGTATCGGAGCAGCGCCTTGTTAATATTTGAAAGTAATTTCGACTTCAGAGTAACAAGAATTCGTTTTTGAACTTTGTTTTCGACACCAACAGACTGTGCATGCAACAAGCTATTTATAGGTAAAATTAGGGCCTCACGCGGCCCGCGTAAACCCAGGGTTAACACTTACGCGGCCCGCTAGGCTGCCTAGTCTACGTATAGGCTGCATGGGTCACGAGTAGGCTTGCCATCTGGTCACCACGTGGATCCGGAACACTTATCCGATCAAAACATGTATTGACGCGGCCCGCGTAAGACATGTCTTGTCTTTTACGCGGCCCGCATGAGATCCAGAATTTTGTTTTTCTTATTTTAATATGGTTTAGGGTTTCAGGGGTCCGGATTGTTACCTACGGGTATTTTTAGGATAATTTTGGGAGTCCTTACAACAAAGATTAAAGAAAATGAAAATACAAATCAACTAATGAGAATGCTAAGGCATAAAGATAAAAGTTTGATTGTCGCAAGTGATGAAATTCACACGGACAAGTCAAACGAATTAAATAAAAAATATAGAAACTGATTAAATAAAAGCGATGGATTTCGCTAAGATGACCAAATAAATTAAAACGAAGTCTTAATACATACCGGAATGGTTACTTTAATAGTGACTTCGGTAAGATACCCGATAGATGGGTAGGATTTTGAAAGTATGCGTAAACCAAGAGACGGGAACGCGAAATAGAAAGTCAAAGGACTCGGATTAAGAATCATGACTAAAAGACGATGAGAAATTGCAAACAGAAATTTAGATAACTACGTTCAACTATTTTAAAGTTGAACGGGTCGAACAAAGAATGAAATTTGACATTCACAAGTAATGAAATTTCACACGAACAAGTCAAACAAATTTAATAAAGGATGACGCGTGCTAATGTAAGTAAGCGCAAACTGAATGAATAAAAGTGTGAAAGGTGAACAAACCTATGTAAAGGATTATAAGCGTTAAAAATATCAAGATAAAAGAACCCGGGCAATGGGTTGTAAAGAAGTATAATTATGAACCGGGGGAAACGGTGAGCGTAGAACAAACCGACGTGTAAATGACGTAAAGAGTCATAAAGTCGGAAGATTAGTCCAAGAGTAAACGAACGAAGCTTTAGACTACGGTCAAGGCCAACTAAAGTTCAAAAGCGAAAATAAACGTTTCTAAACATAATAAGAGATGCTTTGAAGCTATATATGTATATATACATTTGAATATAGACATGGATAAAAGACGATCTACGGGATCATCATAACCTACGAGATTATAAATGATGCTAAGGTTTACGGGACCAAAAAGACCTTCGGGTCACAAACGGAAAGAAACGAACTGTTGAGGTCCCACCTTAAAAGGGTGAAAATCTAAAGAAATGGCATATGAGGCTAAGTGAAAGAACCTACGGGTCAATAGTATAAAACGAGGGAATTGGTTAAGATTCCCCGTGTAAAACGAGAACGGAAAGAGAATGAATTATTAGTTGTCAATGTCCTCGATGTGAACAATTGACATAAGTTAAAAGAAGAACGTTAAACTAAAATTCAGCTTTAAGTAAGAAATAACGTCTTAACAAATATGAGTATTATGAGACGAACTCGGGAGGGATTAATATCGAAGGATGTAGGTCTTAACGCTGATAGATGCAAGGCGATACATTTGAAAAGAAGGAGCATGATAAAGAAAGTCGAGATAAACTTAAACGTGTCATGACACGTTCACGCTCAAGAAAAAGTAATATAGAATGTGACCACGTTGTAACGTGAGTCACAGGATAAGAGATTATAAACTTAGATAAGCCTCGGGAAGGCAAGATGAATATACCTGAGCGATGGGGTATAAGGTAATCGGTGACTAACAAGTCTAACCGCCAAAATAAACAATTGATAAAGATAAAAAGATACTAGTTGAAGGTAACGGCCCACGAGGCCTTATACTCGAAATGCGCATACGCTTAAAAGCCAAAAACACATTACCACACTTTTGGTAAGATTATTATAGGCGAGCAATGCTCAAGAGATCACCGAAACTAAGGTTTAGATAATCTGAACCAATAAAGTACGTGAGAAAGGTTTCGGGGATGAAACCTCTTTAAGGGGTAGACTTGTAACACCCCGAAAACGGGTTTAGTAATTAAATCTCGTTAATACTAAAGAGCGGGTAGAATACCGTTAGCAAAAAAAAAAAACATTAACCCGGAAATTATTAGGATTCAAATAAATAAGCCTAATAATAAATAAAAAGAGAGCAAACGACTTGAGGAGACAAAAGTTCATAAGGAGCCCGAGCTAACGAGACTTAAAATAAAACGGGTTGTGAACAAGATAAAATAACTAGGAAATAAATAACCTAGTTAGTTACAAGTTTTGTAGTTATGTGAAATTGAAGGTCAAGATCAATTCCAAAATGAAATCCGAGCCTAGATTGGTGATCTCCATTGCAAGGGGGTCATAAGGTATGTGAAACTTGATAGAAAATCTCTACTTGAAATTCTGATGAACTTAGAGAATTCGGAAATTGTTGATGCATGATTGTTATATGGATGAAATAGGAACATTGTAGTGTCTAGGAGTAAATCCTAGACAAGCATATGTTGAAATCATGCCTAATTCTAGTAAAATCCATGAACACCATTGAAGGTGATTGTTGTTAGGGTTTTTGATTGCTAAAAATAGTGTTATAATGTCATAAACATGTTTTAATTGAAAGCTGAATTCAAACAGCTTCTGGTCATAATTTACAGCCGACTTGTATTGGCTGTAACGTGGATAAAACGTGACAAAAACGTGACAAAAACATGTGTATCTTTAGTCTAAAATGTAATTCCAGGAAATATCTTTAAAACCCCACTGGAATGACATTTTTTCGACGAAAATTGAATGTTTTATGAATTTTTCGGTATCGAAGGTTCATGCTGTGTTTTCTGGCAGAATTTGCAGCCCATTACGAATGTCATAACTCAATTTAAGAACTGATTTATGATCTCAAATTTTTACTGTAGGTAGCTTCAGGTAATTCCAAAAATCTCCAATTAGAATTTCGTCAATCGGATAAACGAGGAATTTTAAATGATTTTTTTCATAAGCTGCAGTCAGAAGTGACGAATCTGATTGCAGCTTAGTAAATGAATTTTTACGAATTTTTGGTAAAGAGTTAGATCTTGAAATTTTAACACAAGGCCTAACCCTCTGAGAGGTACGTCACATAAAAAAATCATAATTTTTTAAGACTTGTAAACATGTTAAACAAGTCACCAAAAACAGCCCATTTTCAGTGATATGAAATGCCTAAATGAAATTGCGGTCTACTTGATTGTGTGTAAAACGTGATTATATTAGGTGTTCGGATGAATGCTAATGATAAGAAATGTGTAAGGTGTAAAATCGTATTAAATTATGGTTAATCTAACCACCTTGTGAACATTGGATAATAGTTTGACGCTTAACAAGTTAGGTGGAAGCTTGTGGATGAAGCGGGTCAAACGGAGCGAGTATGGAAAGAAAAGCGTGGCATGGATTCAAGGTAAGTAAATCTTACACCCTTTTATTTTTGAATGCGTAATGATTATAAAGGTTATGAAAATGGTAAACTAATATTTGAAATGTGATGTTCCGACGTAAATTGAAACGGGTCGGAATAAGCGAAAGTGATGAAAACCATAATGAATGGTAAAAAGGGGTTAAACGGTAATTTAAGTCAAGAGATGACGAACAAACAACAAGTTTTTTTTAAATGTTACCTCATGGGGTAACTTATAATGAGAAAAAGGGATAAAAATGGGAATTGGTCAAATGTCGACTAGTGTAAATCGAAGTTAAAAGGATACCCATGGCGTAAGCCGAATGGGTTGAGATCGTAAGAAAAGAATTTAAGGGAAGAAGGAATTGGTAATAAAATCCGGGATGGGATGGATGTATGAATTGGAAATCAAAAACCTTGTTTTTAATTAAATGGGTAATATTGGGCATATAGGCCAAACGGGTCGAATGGTGGTGACAACGCCATTTGACAATATCGACTAATGTGGTTGTCAAGTCTTATATTGACAGGAGCGATTAGCAAATCGGATAATTGCGTCGCCATAGATTGTGTGATAATTAAATCGAGGTATAAATCGGGTCTATTTGTTGACCCGGGCCAGGTACGCATATATAGACTTATAGTTAAAAGTGCAATTTGTGGTTAAATAATTAGTTAAAGTCCTTCGTCGTAAAAGGAGGGACTAAAGTTGACCAAAACGCCCTTGAAGGGTAAATTGGGCAACGACCCTTTAAGTTCGTTTAGGAATATGTATTATAATTGGGTGAGCTTTTAATAAGCATAAAGGTTTTAAACATAGGCCTTTTTGGGTTAAATGCCTAGAAACGGGTCTTTTCCGTAAAACAACCAACCGAAGTGTAGAATCCGAAAAAAAAATTGTTCAAATATACTAAATCCACCACAAGAATAGTTGTGGTGGTATGTAAGTAGATAATACAAATGTGGGAAAAGGATGGGTGAAAAAAAATGAGTGAAATTTAAACTTAAAAGTTCAAATTCTCTAAACGGGTCGAACAATCATAAAAATGGATTTATAAGCCTTAAGCTTATAAATCTGAATTTGATGTGAACCAGAAGATAAACGGGTCCGTAATTAAATTATGGACGTGTAGGAAAAAGAATCACGCAAAACGGGTAAGTAGAATGAAAGTTATGCCCTTTTAAATTTCGTTTTTCGACTAAAACCATAGCTGGGTAGATATGCAGCTCCCAGACCTAGAATTGCTGGAAAAGGGTCTCCCCCGCACCACGCGACGGGCAACATTGTTTCGGGCGCGACACGCGACACGTTAAGATGAGTCTCGCACGACACGCGAGAGACATCAAAGTTGGAAATAATTATTTTGTTGATTATTTGATGCGTAGAACTTGTTTAAACTTATATTTAAGTTATCAAAACTAACTTATATGTTGGTTTTGATCATAGGTGATATCAAGTGTACCCGGATGGAGATCAAGCGATGACAAAGGACCGAACACACGAAAATGAAGCTTCCACAAGTTGTATCGTCGTTATTCTTAAATGATTAATCAAATCACATTATGTTGTATTACTTTAAATTGTAAAAGTTTTTAATAAACCCGTATTTTTCATTGTAATTGTAACCGTAATTACATGATTATGGACTTAAATTATACGAAAATCATAAAATAATAGTAAGGTTCTTATATACCTGAGCAGAATTTAGCAGCAACAACTGCTCCTTAGGCCCCTGCTGTTGAGCCCACTGCTCTTGGTGATCACAGTAGCACCACCACTGCTGTGAAACCCACACCAAAACCCACCCAAAAGACAACCAAGAAAAAATCCCAAAAGCCCCCCAAACCCTCCAAAAAGGTAACTCTGGAAGATGAGATCCTAGAGATAATACATGTGACAACACAAAAGTCACATGAAACCACTGCTGCTACTTCCTCACAGCAGTTGGAAGAAAGATCTCAACCCAAGCCTAAAACTCCTCCTGCATACTCTCAAAAGGATCAGGTTGTATCCATAGGGACACCACATTATGAAGCAATGGATTCACTTGAATCTATCTTCCACAACCCTGCTCCCGGGGCAAATTCTCTTTCAACCCCCATCCTCACTGCATAAATTCCACTACAAATTATACCTCTGTTGGATGAACTTGATATGGACCATACACAAATCAGTTCTTCTCAACCACTTATCACTGAGAATATACCCCAACAAGTGACTGAGGCTGGTTCCTCTATCCTTGCTAACCCACCAACAGCTGAGGAGGCTACACTGCAGGAATCACAAGTAATTCCTGTCAGTAGTTCAAGTGGAGCAGCTACTACAGGTGTTGAACCCACTGGTTTACACCTGGACAGTAGTTTCGTTAGTAAGACTCCCTTAAAGGCAATTTCTTCCTTGGGGACCATAGTGTCCACTGGTGTGTTTCCATTATACACTGGTGAGCTTAAAATGGTAACCTCTGCTGAAGAAAGAAGTCCCCAGAACCAAGAAAAAGGGGCATCAGTGGATGACTTTTGGGAAACTTTCCCTAAGTCAACTGCTGATACAACCACTACCAGTGGGAAATCAGATGATCCCATTCATTTGGGTGATGGATTAAAATACAAAGAATTGACGGAGAGAGTTGATAAAATTGAAACATCTGTTGCAGATATCAAAAATATGCTGCAACAGTTGTTACAATCTCAAAAGGCTGCTCCCACTGCTGCAACATCTGTTCCTTCCCCCACTGAGCTTTGGAGCTTATTTCAACCTATGCTTCATCAACAGAGACAGTATGCTGATCAACAACATGAAGCTCAGCTTCAAATGTTTATAAATGTGATGGAAGCTAGGTACAAAGATACACAAGCTGATATCAAGGCAATCAAGGCTCATTTGATTCAAACCACTGGCACTTCTCCTCCTTCAATCATTTATGTTGAAAACCTTGATGATGCCAAAAAGGGGGAGAAAGGAAAGAAGGGAAAAGATGGCTTACACATAAAACCAGACCCAATGTCCAAACTTGTGGTAGAAATCCCAAGGCCAGATGGTTCCAAAAAGGTTGATGACACTCAAAATGCATTTGCTGAACTAAAAGCAAACATGAAAGAGTCAATGGAAATAAAAAGGGTCAAAAAGGTTTGCATAGGAGAAGAAAGTTATGATGGAAAAGGAAGAGCAGGGTACTTCTAAACCTAAAAGAAGACAGCCTACCAGAAAAGTAAGGCAACCCAAAACCACACCTTCCAAAACCACCAAACATACTCCTCAAATTCCCAAAAGTTCCTCTCATCAAACCTCTAAACCAACAGATGTTGAGACACCTGTTGTATCAACAGTTGTTCGTACTTCAGTGGTTTCAACAGATGTTATCTCAACCACTGCCATCACCACTACATAAACCCATACTCAATCCACTGCCATACCAAAAACAACATCACCACCACAAAAAACCACCTGCCAAAAAGCAGAAGACAACAGTTGACACATCAACTGTTGTAGTGACAACAGTGGTTGAATCACCAGTTGTTTCAACAGTTGTTCGTCAGACACCCACCATTTCCCTCACCACCACTAAACCCACAAGTACACCACCAACCTCTCCAAAGCCCAAAAGAAGAAGGGTCACAAATATTGTAGTGGAAGATGATACTTCTCCACTCCCAACATCTACACAATCTCTGACCCTAGCTACCATTCCAAACCCTGTTCCAATATCTTTAGTTCAAGCCCTCAATCCAAACACTGTCATTGTCCCTGCTGGAGTACAGTATCCATTAGATCTTCCAGCAGTCAGGGAGGAAATCAAGTCCTTTTACTCTGAAGATGACCCTGAAAAGAGGAATCTCCCATCTGTTCAAGGTTATCCTTTGCCAAGGAACATAGAAGAGAATCTCAAAATAAAAGCCAAACAAGCAGAGGATATATCTCAAAGAGACACAGAGGGAAAGTCTGACAAAGAAATTCAAAGAAATTTGCAATACCAGCTCACCAAGGTCAGAACTTTAGAACAATTCTCAAAAGACCTTTGCCAGAAATTGTCAGAGAGGGATGATGAAAGTATGAGACAGGACTACATTGAACACATCATGGCATACAAGAAATATAGGGCAGAAAAGAGTCAGTACAAGGAATGGACCATCAGTGAACTTAAAGAGGAGTTGGCCAGAATTGAAAAGATGATTGAAGACAAAGTAAAGCAAACTCCTCCAATCTGGGCCAATTACAAAAAGAATGTACCAGAAAGGGCCTTGAAACTGAAAAGAATGAAAGAAGAAATGATAGCTGCTGATTATGGGTCAAGGAACCAAGTTACAAGATGGTCAGAGATAAAAGTGCTAGATACCTACAAAAGGTTGGAAGAGTTAAGGAATAGAGATCCCACTGCTCCCAAAAAGCCTGTTTATCCAGAAGCAGTGGTTCCAGTCAAACAAAAACTGCCAATAAGAAGACCCACTGCTCCAACTGCTGCCATCCATTATCAAAGAAGGAAACAAAAGTAGATGGATGCAGAACAAGGCCCACAAAGAATACATCATGAAAAATGGTTCTTCAGACTTTAATAGCAGGGAATCAAGGCTCTGCAAAATCACAAGATTCTGCCAAAGTTGTCATCACCAGGCCTCCATCTCCAAACTCATCAACAATAAAAACTCTCCCAAGAAACCTAAAGGATTCAAAAATACTAAAGTGGAAGTCTGATCAAAAGACCCACGTATTGACTCTTCTCAAATCCAATGGTGAAGGGAAGCATATATCAAGGGAAGAAGCACTGGGCCTGGGTGTTGAAGATCTACAAGATCTCCTTGAGCTTACACTGTGCAGGGATGAGAATGATGAGGATTCCATGAACTTTGAATTACAATTCAAAGGTCAAGTCAGGGAACTCTTGATGAGGCAATAAAAATCCAGAATAATGAAGAGTTTTGGCATCATCTGTTCCAGGGGGAGATTGTTGGGATTGAACCCTACAAAGGAACAGTTGATTAAAGCCAAAACAGGATCAGATCAGTGGATTCTCAATAAGCAGTTGTTTGCATCAGATCTTTCCCCTTGGAAGTGGCCTAACATCTGATGACCTCTAAGTACTGCCCTTCATAAATAACTGCTGCTGGTACTTAAAGACTGTTGAAAATAAAGCACTGATGCTCAATCTGCTGATATGGTTCAAGTACTGCTGAAGACACAAAGCACTGCTAGGGTTATAACAGTGGAATGAAGAAGCATTAGTTTAGTTTATCCTTTGTATTATTTGTAATCAGTAGTTTAGACAGCAGTGTTTGTAATAGTCAGTGGTTGTAGGTTGTTAGGAGGTTAGATGTCAGTTTCATGATGACGTCAGTCAAAGATGCCTCAGTGGTTTGTTCTGTACTATAAATAGAACAGTACCCTGTACTGTTCTATTAGCTATCTTCATCACCAAGTCATTCTGTACGAACAATCACTATGAGCTCAGGCTGAGGGGGAGATAATGTGCATGCATGCATTGTGATTGATCTTTGTAACAAATACAATTATTCAATTTCAATATAAACATGTTTGCTGAAACTTATTCTCTCATTGATTGTGTATTGAAAGTTTGTTTCATTTAGTTCTGCTGCATTTAACTCTGTTTCATCTTCATTATTATCAAACGAGCACAATCAAAAGAAACTTAGATCCTAACACTAACGAATATTTCAAAAGTACCATTCATGGTAGTTAATAATTATGTATATTTATTAGCTATAAAAGTCATATGTTAATGCTTTGCAGACTACCTAAAGACAAGCAAGAAGTATACTTTACGTGGGCCTCTTATATCTTCTTAAGGAAGGATGCTTTTGTTTGTCATGTTATTTAATTTTGTGTATAGTTTTATTTGCCACGCTATTCATATTATTTTGTGTAATATGACTCTGACATATTTCTTTAGGTTCATTTATGTTGTTACTATAGAATACATTAACGTATCCCGTCCACCGGACGAGTATTAAACTAGCTGAGCTTGGTTGCAAGTTCATACTGAATTTTTTCTTGCTAAATGTCCAATTGTACATCAAATCTTATATCTATATATACATCTCTACACATAGAGTTTTTATATCCCTGCCATTTTTTTAGTTTTAATTCATTTAGCTTTCATATTTAACTTACTATATGTCCAACTGTACATCAAATCTTACATCTATATATATCTCTACACAGAGAGTTTTTATATCCATGTCATTTCTTTTTTTTTAGTTTAGACTCATTTAGTTATCATCTTTAAGTTTTTTAACCCCTTTAGTTTTAGTTTTTCATTCTTAACCTAACAATTTTCCACTTTCAACTTTTGTCCTCTATACTTTTCATATTTCACATTTTTTATGTTTATTTTTGGCAGTTTAACAGCCCCTCACAACTCGCGGGTCCTAAGACGACTAAGTTATTCTTTTCTATGTTTTACGTTTCGGTCTAATTTTTACTAGTTAACATGCCTTCAATACTTTTGATTATACTTTTAATTCGGTTTAACAGTCCCAGTGTAAAATGCAGGTCCTTAATAAATGTTCTATACAATTCTAACATAAAGGATGGGGGAAGGAGGTTGAGGTTTCTCTTTTTCTTTTGTAGTTGGTCAAAACTCAAAAGGTAAATAGTTTTAAATAAAAATACAATATATTTTTATTGTTATAACCTCAAACATATTAAAAATTTTAGGGGTATTGGATTTTAATAATCCCAAGTTTCACTAATTGGCCGGTAATAATCCCAACTTCAAAAATTGCCTACAACAGTCCCAACTTGTAAGATTTTGGCCACCAATGATCCTTGTCTAACTGGGTTAGTTAAATGTGACGTGGCAGGTGACGTGTTTAAAAACTTAAATGTTGGAGGCCTATGTGGATGCCACGTGTATGATATCTGTTTACCACTTATTAAACACAATTAAACACTTCAGTCTCACAATATGATCACACATAACCCTAACACTCATATCACTCTATCTCAAAACAAAAGCGACGATTCCTTCTTCCATAAAAAAGCTCGATCCTTGAACCCTAAAACTCAAATCACTCTGATCGTTCATTCCTTCTGAGTTAGATGGCAGAAATCATCAACGTCCGGTTATGGTATGGTGGTACGATTGAAGTGGCTACTCCCCTAGTGAGGTATGTAAGTGGTGATCATGAACTTATAAAGTTAGACATTGATAAGCTTTTTTATTTTGAGTTAGTTGATTATGTGATGGAAACTGGTTCTTATGCATCAAAAGATTTCGATATTTATTGCAATTTACCTCGTAATGGTGGGTTGAGATGTTTGGTAAGCGATAGGAATGTTATTGAGGTGGGGAAGACGGTTGCTGTGAAATCCAGGGAAGTACTTGATTTATGCATCCAACAGGGACCAATGAACAAGCCCACTAACCCCAAGCCCAACCCAATAAACCAGAAGCCCATAACAGCCAAGTAACAAGCCCAATTAAAAGCCCATCAAGGTTCTCTAAGTCAACAGCTAGAAGGGTTGCAACACCAGCAGTTGACACAGAAACTTGTTTGAACCCTAATCCAAACACAGAACTAGAAAAATGTGATAGAGAGGCTACAATTTCACTTACATATATTAAGGAGACTTCAATTGAAGTTGAAGATGAGTCTGATAAGGAGGTTGCAGGAACAGATGAGTCTGATAAGGATGGTTTTAGTTTAGATGAATATGATTCTGAAGATGAGTTATACAGTGCTCGATCTGAGGAGGATGATACTAGTTTAGATGGTTATGAAAACAGTGTTGAAGAGGTATTTGGTTGTGGCTCTGATGAGGAGGATGTTGAGTGGAGGGATTCAGTTGCTGCCATAAGGAAGGTTAACAAGGAAGATGCAGAAAGTACAAAAAAATTGGTTGAAAATTGTATACGAAATTCAGTTGACAATGAAGGTGGTGTTCCAGTTTTAGGTAGTGGTGGTCATACAGAAGTTTATGAGGACTCAGATGGTGATGTGAAGACACCTGGTGAAAGTGAAGAAGATGACATCCTAGGTAAAAAGCATGTTGTTGATGTTCTAATTGTAGATGACCAAACAGATTGGAAGAAGTTTAACTGGGTTGTAGGAATAAGGTTCCCAACAAGGGAGCCTTTCAAACAGGCTGTTAAGAAGTATGCTGTTGCAAATGGTAAGAATTTGTGTGTTTCTGTTAGTGACAAGCATAGACATGGCCGTGTTGGTATAAGCTATGTTAAAAACTGTTCTTTCCATATCTATTGTTCTTTTCATGAGGCTAAGAGTTGTTATATGGTTAAGAAGGTAGTAAACTGTCACACCCCGACTTTCCACGTATTACCGGTGGGCCTGGTGGGGAGTATCGTAACGTAGTTGATATCATAATAGTCAAACAACACAATTTAAATGCACAGCGGAAGCAAAAGATGAATCACATTACAAACCGAATAAAAAGTAATATCAAAGTATTACAAACGGACTGTAAAGGATCCACAGGCGGATCAAAAGATAAAAAGATCATTGTTCAACAGACTTTAACATCTAGAGCTTGCAAGACTTGATTAATGATGCCAGGAGTAGCCAGCCTATTTCGTCTAGTACCTGCACTTAGCCTTTTTGGAAAATACGTCAGTTTACACTGGTAAATACAATTAACTGACTTATTTTGAAAAAGAGTTTAATAAAATTAGTTTGAATGCACACGTAATATCTTTTATAATTTGGGACAATTATTTAAAAATAATCTTGTATACAGTTTTACTTATTTGTCGTCCGTCAGGGCTGGTTAGAAGAGCCGGACAAGATTAACTGACACGCCACAGGTATAATGCCCACAAGGTTGATTCCTTTAAGTGGATTACCAGTTTTTACATAATGCAACTGTCAGGTGTATGCCTACACCCCGTGCTTAGGTCGTGGCCATTTCATGAATGATGCCAAGGATATCCGGGACATGGTCATTTAACCCCCAAAGGCCATACACCAAATAATACAGATTAAAACGAGTTATGTAAATGCATTAATCACAATCCGATTTAAATGACTACATACCCGACCAAGCGGTATTATTATAATACCGTATCCCAAGCCCGTATAGGGAAAATAAGTTAAAAGTATTTACCTGAGCAAATATTCAAATTTATCTCAACCGTATTCAATCAGCAAGTGCAAGTAGCTTTTACCAGGCTCCTAATCTGGAACGAAGGTTTCTAATAACCTATTAGATTCCTAACGGGTCTTAATTAAGCCTAAACTTAGACCGGTTAGTTTTAAAGGAATATATACGGTTCAAAACGCACGATTAAGCGAAGACCGGATTAGAATGTGGTTTAGACCCGACAAGTTTAAAGACTTGTGTAATATGGGTAAACTAAACACATTATGGATTTTGAGACAAAAATGATAAGGTTTGACCCATTTCGGCTAATTTATGCAAACTAGTTACATAAACCGCACCGAACGCGAATAATGCGTAACGGGTAACCAAACGAGTCATGAACAGGTTTCCTAAGTTAATATGCCTTAAATATGTTGTGATATCAGTAAGATACCTTCCATTATGCCCAAAACGAATTTAAACTCAAACTATATCCCGTAGGGATATTTTGGTCATTTTAAAACTTATAAAAGAATTTAAATATACATCTGAGTTTCAGGTCTGATATATTCAGTAAAAATACTTATTTTTATAAGTCCTAACAGTAGGTATGGTATATAGGTGAAATTTACCTTTTATAACTAAACTATGCACCGTAGGGGCATTTCGGTAATTTTACATAAGCTTTAAAGGTTAAAATAGGGAATCTGAGTTTAAAACTTTTGCTAACTATTAAGATATAAAAATTTTCTTAAAACATCAGTAGGTATTAAGTCTTATATGAAAAAAATGGTTTTAATACATACTATGCGTTTTAAACGCGTAAAAAGACAGTTTTAAGCGATTTCCGGGTTTTTAAAGAAAAGCTGATATTTTTATCATTCCAGAAGACTCAAAATATTTTATTTATTATATAAAATCAGTAGCAAAAGGTTTGGTGTCAAAATAATATGTAAAACTCATTTTATAGGCCAAAAGGGCAAAACCGACAATTACCGAATCAAAGTTATGACCCTATGTTATGCTCAGCCTAAAAATAAATAAAAATCTTCAAAAATCCCAAAATATTATTTTACATCAGTAGGTAAAAATTTTGGTATCAAAAATTGGGTTTAGATGGGCTCTATGCTTATTACGCCGTTTAATTAATAAAAAGCTTTCTAATTACGCTATTGAGCATAACTCTTAATCTAGACCTCCAACTGATGTGAAAATTTAGGGACATGTTTATAAATCAGTAATAAAGAGTATTGTCATTTCACATTTTCAAAATTCTTGTTTTAAGGTCAAAAGGGCATAATTGTCAACATTTAGGCATATAACGGAAACATGCATATGAATCAGATAACTAACGAACCAAGTTGTATAATCACAGAGGGTTATACTAACGTGTAACCTGGTCCTAAAAAAGCTCTAAGGCATTTCTAAAACATGCTACATTGGGTCAGAACTAGAAGTCAAGGCAAAAGTCCACTTATGCGACTTTCGGTTCCGAACCGAGCTTATACTGAAAATTGTCGGGTTGAACATGTTTAGACATGTTCTTACATTAATTACCAAGTTATATTAGTGATAAAACAGGTTGCATGGCTTCTACATTGTTAATTATGCATTTATTTGAAAAATTGCTTTCTGTTGACTTTTTCTAATCAAGTTTGACCCAACAATTGACCTAGTTAGAGTGAGAATCAGAGAGTGCCTTTTTAAGGTTTTATTACCCACATAATTACCAACTCATAGGTCCTTTCAATTTGAGATTTGACTGGACAAATTTTAATTAATCACGAAGTCAAACCTTAATTACGACGGTTTGACTTTAGACCATTAAACTAAGTAAAACTGAATTAAGAAAGGTTAAGGACACTTACTGAAGTCCTATGCACGACTAATGATCACTAGGAAGTGGCCTTGAGCTCCAGGAATCTCCAGAAAAGAAGTTATGAAAGTTTTCAAGTGCAAGTGCCCAATGTTGCAACTTTGAAGTTCTTATATAGGAGATTAAATGCAACAAGATGGTGCCAAACAAGTCTACAACTGATGTTAGATCACCCCCCAAGTGTCCCTATGCATGTAAAACTATTGTCTACGCTCCTAGAATCCAAAAACCATGCATATAAGTCGGTTACACGGCTTTAACAGGCAGTTGTCTTCATTTTCTGTCGCTGGCAGTCCCAGGCGGCCCGCGTAAGAGTCCCCAGGGGGCTTACGCGGCCGGTATGAGTGTCCAGAACAAGTTAAACAAGTTTCATTAATTACATTTCAGCCCCTGGTCCTTTTAAAAGTGGTTTTAACTTCCATATTTGCACTTTTAACCCATCAAATTGATTTCTAAGGACCTTAAGACATAAGCAAACTTTGTTAAGTCCTTGGTTAACTTTATGATCACCCGAAAAGCCTTAAATTTCAATGTTGACGCTTTTAACCCCTCATATACGAATGTTATCGTAACTTTCTCATACTTTATCGAAACCTTGTGAAATCTTTATCACTTATTCTAGTGAGCATAATTAATCGTTACAAAGCTTCGGGTTTGCTAAAAGGTCACTCAGAGGTCTAAATTAAACATGTTGACACATTTAACCCCTGTAGTTTGTAATCTCTCACTTTCTTTCACAATTGGCTTCGTATGATCCATAATTCATCCGTTTAAGGGTATAAACATCGTGTAGGGTTATTGAAAGGTATATTTATCCATTGTTGTCACTTTGAATCCTTTTATACACGTAGATTCTTCGTTTGTCAACTTTAGTCCCTCATAAGTAGTCTGTTGCACGTTTAGAGCTTATGACACGTGTCGTTATTATATTGGACAAGAAATTACGAGGTGTTACATCCTCACCCCCTTAAAAGAAATCTCGACCTCAAGATTTACTGAAATAAATGAGGGTACTTTTCTTTCATTGTGGACTCTACCTCCCACGTGTACTCGGGACCTCTACGGGCATCCCATTTAACCTTTACAATCGGTACATGCTTCCTTCGAAGCTTCTTAACCTGTCGATCCTCAATCGACAAAGGTTTCTCAACAAACTTCAGGCTCTCATCTATGTGCACATCCATATGCGGTATGAGTAGTGATTCATCAGCTAGACATTTCTTCATATTGCAGATGTGAAACACATTATGGATTCCACTGAGCTCTTCAGGCAAATTTAACTTGTAAGCCACTGTTCCAACACATTCGATGATCTCGAATGGTCCTATGTATCTTGGGCTTAACTTACCTTTCTTACCAAATCGCATCACCCATTTCCAGGGTGAGACCTTAAGTAGAACCTTGTCACCTACCTCGAACTTTAGAGGTTTACGCCTTTTATCTGCATAGCTTTTCTGCCTATCCTTGGCAGCTTTGAGACGATCTCGTATCTGTACAATCTTATATGTTATCTCCAGGAGTATATCAGGTCCTGTTAGTTGGACATCTCCAACTTCTGCCTAACAAATGGGCGTTATGCACTTTCTTCCATACAAAGCTTCAAAGGGTGCAGCTTGAATACTGGAATGATAACTATTATTGTATGAAAATTCGATTAATGGAAGATGATCATCCCAGCTTCCTCCCAAGTCAATAACACAAGCTCGTAGCATATCCTCGAGTGTCTGTATAGTACGTTCACTTTGACCATCCGTCTGAGGATGATATGCAGTGCTGAAATTTAATCGAGTGCCTAAGGATTGCTGAAAGCTTTTCCAGAAATGAGATGTATACCTTGTATCCCTATCAGAGATGATAGACACTGGCACTCCGTGGAGAGATACAATCTTGTCCACGTACAGCTGAGCTAACTTATCTGAGTTGTGTGTTTCCTTAATCGGTAAGAAGTGGGCTGACTTAGTCAGTCTATCCACTATAACCCAAATAGTATCATTTCCTCTCTTCGTCTTTGGCAACTTGGTGATAAAATCCATAGTCACCATTTCCCACTTCTAGGTGGGAAGTTCAGGCTATTGTAGCAAACCTGACGGCTTTTGGTGCTCAGCTTTAACTTGCGCGCACGTCAAACATTTGGCTACATAAGTAGCTATAGACTTCTTTAAGCCTATCCACCAATAATTTGCCTTCAAACCCTGGTACATCTTATCACTTCCAGGATGAACATAATACTTAGAACTGCGGACTTCTTGGAGGATAACATCCCGTAGTTCTCCATAGATTGGAACCTATATTCGTCCATTTAATCTTAGGATTCCATCCTTGCCATAAGATAACTGCTCAGCAGTTACTCCCAACTTCTCATTTGGATAGTTAGTTTCTAATACAGCTTCCTTCTGAGCGGCCAACAATCTTTCATTCAAACTGTTCTTTAATTCAATGCTCTTGGCATTGATTCTAATGGGTTAATCCTTTCCTTCCTACTTAAGGCATTGGTGACCACATTCTCCTTACCTGGATGGTATCTTATTTCACAATCATAATCATTCAGTGTCTCCATCCATCGTCGTTGCCTCATATTCAGATCCTTATGATTAAATAGATGTTGAAGGCTTTTGTGATCAGAATAGATCACACACTTGGTACTATACAAATAATGCCTCCAAAGTTTTAGTGTAAACACAACGGCACCCAATTCCAAATCATGGATGGTGTAATTCTTCTCGTGCACTTTTAATTGTCGAGAAGCATAGGCAATAACCTTGCATTTCTGCATGAGCACACATCCCATACCAGTGTGTGATGCGTCGCAGTAAACCACAAATTCTTCTATTCCATCAGGCAATGTTAACACAGGTGCATTGCTCAACTTCTGCTTAAGAATGTCAAAAGACTCTTGCTGCTTAGGACCCCAATCAAACTTGATATTCTTGCGGGTTAGTGAGGTTAGGGGTGCAGCAATCCTTGAGAAGTTTTCAATAAATCGCCTATAGTATCCTGCCAAACCCAAAAAGCTACGAATTTCTGTGGGCGTCTTTGGCTCTTGCCAATTCATGACAGCTTCAACTTTAGCGGGATCCACCTTGATACCACGCTCACTAACCACGTGTCCAAGAAACTGGACTTCACGAAGCCAAAATTCACACTTTGAAAACTTGGCATAGAGTTCCTCTTGTTGAAGCAGTGAAAGGATACAACGAAGATGCTTCTCATGATCGGTCTGATTTTTCGAATAAATAAGAATGTCATCAATGAAGACAATGACAAACTTGTCCAAGTAGGGTTTGCAAACGCGATTCATGAGATCCATGAACGCTGCTGGTGCATTAGTGAGCCCAAAAGGCATCACTAAGAACTCGTAATGACCATAACGAGTCCTAAATGCAGTCTTGTGTACATCTTCATCTTTAACCTTCAGTTGATGGTAGCCTGATCTTAAATCGATCTTGGAGAAGTAACTTGCCCCTTGTAATTGATCGAACAGATCGTCGATCCTGGGCAATGGATATCTGTTCTTGATTGTGACCTTGTTTAGCTCACGATAATCGATGCATAGACGCATCGATCCATCCTTCTTCTTTACAAACAGAATTGGTGCTCCCCAAGGAGATGAGCTAGGCCTAATAAATCCTTTTGCCAACAAATCAACCAACTGAGTTCTCAACTCCTTCATCTCAGTTGGGGCTAACCGGTAAGGTGCTCTTGCAACAGGTGCTGCTCCAGGTATTATGTCGATTCTAAACTCCACTTGCCTATCTGGGGGTAAACCAGGTAGTTCTTCAGGGAATACTTCTGGATATTTAGAGATGAAAGGGATGTCTTCAACCTTGGGTTTTGGTTCATCGATAGTTACTTGTGCCATGTAGATGACACAACATTTCCTTAAACACTTTGATGCCTTAAGCATGGACACTTGCTTAGGCAACCTATACTGAGAATCTCCCTGTATGGTAAGTGGCTCACCATACGGAGTCTTGATCACCACTTGTTTCTTGTCACAAGCAATCTGGGCTTGGTTATGCGATAACCAATCCATGCCTATCACTATGTCGAAACCAGCTAATTTCAAAGGAAGTAGGGATAACGGAAAAGAGTGGTTCCTAATGGATATGAAACATCCATCTAACACGGTTGATGCGGTTTCTATGGTACCACCGGCTAACTCAACCTCATATTTCATGCTTAGGGTTTTAACAGGTAAATTCAACAACTTACAAAACTTATCATCTACAAATGACTTATCCGCACCCGAATCAAATAATACCCTTGCATAAACATCATTTATAAGGAAGGTACCTATTATCACATTATCATCCTGAACGGCTTCTCGTGCATCCATTCGAAAGACCCTAGCATTGGTCTTTTTGGCTTCTTCAGGCTTTTTGGCATACTTAGGGCAGTTGGACTTGATGTGCCCCTTCTCGTTACAATAAAAACATGTTGCATCCTTTATCTTCTTGCACTCTATCGTCTTGTGCTCTTTGGATTTGCATAACCCACATGCAAATGGTTTGGACTGAGACTTGGATTCGAACCTGCATTTTCCAAAATGACGTTTCTGACAGGTTTTGCACTTTGGCTTTTCATCTGTTTGCTGACTACCCTTGCCAGACCCAAACTTCTTCTTGTGGTCTGTGGTTCCCTTAAACTTCTTCTCAGACCGTCGTGAGTTATCGTCCTCACGTTTTCTCTTACCTTCCTCCGAGTTATTATGCGATCTTAGCCTGGCCGCATCCAAGGTAAGGGATAAAGATAGATCAGCTGCTGACCTAAAAGTAGCAGGTCGTGATGCCTTGACACTGGCCTTGATCTCTGGGGCTAAACCCCTAATGAAACGAGCTATTCGCTTGGGCTCCGGTGTTACCAAATATGGAACCAGTCGAGACATGGTATTAAAGCTAGTAAGGTAAGCCTGACAGTCTAGGTTTTTCATTACCAGAGATAAGAAGTCGGACTCAATCTTTTCAACCTCATGCTGAGGGCAGTAATTCTCTTTGATGAGTGCTACAAACTGATCCCAAGACAGATTGTACAATGGAATCTTCCCAGTAGCCTGGATTAAAGACCTCCACCAGGCTAGTGCTTCTCCTTTAAATGAATGAGATACATACTTCACAACATCCCTATCAGCACAACCACTGATATCAACCACGGTATCCATTTCGTCCAACCATGTCATGCAGTCCACATCCCCTTTCTCCCCAGTGAAATCCCTGGGCTTGCAGGAGACGAAATATTTGTAGGTACAGGACTTACCACGTGGTTCTCGTTTGAGCTCAATATTCTTCGACGGGACACTATGCTGATTTGAGGAGTGATGATCGTCATCCCTCCTTGATCCATTATGTTTAGAGGGTGGCTTACTATGAGCCTCAGAGTGAGTCTTAGGTTTAGAATGGGGTACTGATCAAGTCCTGCTTCGAGTACCACTTGACTCATTAAATTGCCTATCTATGGCCTTGGTAACAGCATTATCAATTAGTGCTTGAAGTTCTGCACCAGTTACGTTGATCCTGGTGGTATCATGATTCTCCCTTGGATGACTGTTGACTTCTTCAGAATCAGCCATGTAGCTTGATTGCTACATAAAATGATGACAATGACTTCTTAGAAGTTTATAATAGATTTGTCATCTTATTAATTTATTAACCATGGCATTAAAGAACCATATTGGCTAATTTATTAAGTATTTCATTCAGGATTTTTTTTCATTAATAACCCTTAGTTATAATTAAATATAATAATGGCACAAAAGGCCAAGTCACAGGGACAAATTTAATTTATAAACCATGATTTCAGAGAATCGAGGTATTAAGGTTTGAATCATAGTTCATTACCTTTTATTGACAGGGAGTCGTAGACTACAACTGTCTTTTGTCTTATATGACAATGATTATGGCTCGCAGGCCCTACATCACAAATGGATGTTTAAATAATAAAGAATGATTTTGAATAATCCAATATAAGAATGACACATGTGATTTTTCGAATCACATCTGCCAGGAATGTTAACATATTTTCAGATGTTAACAAGGATTTGAATCTTTTTAAACAGGTTTTACCATTATGGCCAGGTCTTATAATGACACGCAGGCTAGGTTATACCCTTTAAGATTCTTATTTAATATTTAAAGGCAGATCTTATAAAAGGAATAACATATTTTGGATTTATTTATTTATTTCATACATTTTACATTTATGCATATGATGACAAAAATAAATTTTAAATGAGTAACATGCCATTAATAATTAAAAAGTACATATTGCCCTAAACGGGACTTTAACTGAAATAGTTGCCCACGCAGGGGCTAATCAGAAAGACATGCCCACGCAGGGGCTAACAGGAAAAAACAAGTCCTCGCAGGGACTGATTACAGAAACAGATGTCCACGTAGGGACTGATTAAACATTAAAGAAATACAAATAAACAAATAAAGGATTTAATGACCCTTTTTGGTCTTCCCCTTGATTAAGCTCGCCAGACCCTTGAAAATTCCTCGGTTTTGCCTACGCTCTTCCCGAACCTCCTGCTCCACCTGACTCGACCTTTGAAGAATCTCCTGCTGCTGCGGTGGCGATATCAATGGCGGTTGCGGGGGCTGCTGATACAGCGGAGGTTGAGGAGGTGGCGGTTGTTGATACCCATAGGGTGGGTACCCAGTCTGATATGGGACTCCAAAGGGCCCCTCGGGATGATAAGCGTTGTAGTTTGCCGCAACCAGGTATGGGTCAACTTCTGCATAGTTGTAGTTGGTGTGGGCCGGCTGCTCAAATGGGTTGTACGCCGCTGAACCGGCGTATGTAGGAATTGGGTTGTTATAACCCACTGGTGGTGGTGCGACCGACGCAGACTGCACCTCAGAAACAGGGTTCGAAGGCCCACCCATCTGTGGGTCTTCGTATAGTGGCGGATAATGACTGCCACTAGATGGTTGAGGAGTGCTGATTCGGACTCCCCCTCGCACGGACATCCGTGCAGTTGATCTCCTACGCCTCGGTGGCTCCAGAGGCTGTTGCTGCACTAGTGGTGGTGGCGGAGTAATCGCTACAAAACGCGAATCCTCCGAGGGATCCTGCTGCTGCTGCGGTGAGTTGTGGTAACTGGGAGTAAACTCCTAGTCGATTTGGGCAAATCTTGCCTCGTAGCTGTCGGGACCACTATAAGGTGATCCAAGAAAGGGTGACCCATCTGAAATCTCGATGGGGTGAGTAGGCGTTCCGGTTGGCGGTTGGGCAGGCTCCGGATCTTCGTCCATATCCATGGAGAAATGGTCCTCCGGTCCCAACGGGTTATAACCCATTGGTTCATTAATTAAGTTTGCCGGGTTGAACCGGCTTTGGAAGTACGGTGTTGGGTTGTTGAAGGGTGAGTTGTGGCTTTGGAGGGGTATAAAAGAATGGTGTGAGTTGTGGGGCTCATTTTTTGATTGAGACCCGTAAGAGTTTAGGTATGAAGGTGAGGAGCTCAGCGAGACTGAACGCCTCGCGGGTTCTATATGGGTCCTCTAGTTTTCTTGAGGACTTCGGCTTAGAGAATCAGATGGTGTTCGCCGGTGTGATGGCCTGGCCTCGTGATCGTTGGGGGCGACGAGTGGCCCCTTGCCTCTACCTCTCCCTCGCATTCTTGGTGGCATCTTTTTGAACCTGTCAAAATAAACAAAGGATACAACAAGAAAATATAAAGGACAAAGTTAGAAATAAAACAAATTTGGATTAATCCTAAGTTCTTTGTCTAGACTCGGAAATCGAGGAATGTGCAAACTGTTTCATTGAGATTAAACACAAAAGGCTAGTGTTTAATTCACTCAATGTTGGCTCTGATACCAACCTGTCACACCCCGACTTTCCACGTATTACCGGTGGGCCCGGTGGGGAGTATCATGAACGTAATTGATATCATCATAGTCAAACAACACAGTTTAAATGCACAGCGGAAGCAAAAGATGAATCACATTACAAACCGAATAAAAAGTAATATCAAAGTATTACAAATGGGCTGTAAAGGATCCACAGGCGGATCAAAAGATAAAAAGATAATTGTTCAACAGACTTTAACATCTAGAGCTTGCAAGACTTGATTAATGATGCCAGGAGTAGCCAGCCTATTTCATCTAGTACCTGCACTTAGCCTTTTTGGAAAATACGTCAGTTTAAACTGGTAAATACAATTAACTGACTCATTTTGAAAAAGAGTTTAAGAAAATTAGTTTGAATGCACATGGCACAAAATATATTTTATAACTTGGGACAATTATTTAAAAATAATTTTGTATACAATTTTACTTATTTGTCGTCCGCCAGGGCCGGTTAGAAGAGCCGGACAAAATTAACTGACACGCCACAGGTATAATGCCCACAAGGTTGATTCCTTTAAGTGGATTACCAGTTTTTACATAATGCAACTGTCAGGTGTATGCCTACACCCCGTGCTTAGGTCGTGGCCATTTCATGAATGATGCCAAGGATATCCGGGACATGGTCATTTAACCCCCAAAGGCCATACACCAAATAATGAAGATTAAAACGAGTTATGTAAATGCATTAATCACAATCCAATTTAAATGACTACATACCCGACCAAGCGGTATTATTATAATACCGTATCCCAAGCCCGTATAGGGAAAATAAGTTAAGAGTATTTACCTGAGCAAATATTCAAATTTATCTCAACTGTATTCAATCAGCAAGTGCAAGTAGCTTTTACCGGGCTCCTAATCTAGAACGAAGGTTTTTAATAACCTATTAGATTCCTAACGGGTCTTAATTAAGCCAAAACTTAGACCGGTTAGTTTTAAAGGAAGATATACGGTTCAAAACGCACGATTAAGCGAAGACCGGATTAGAATGTGGTTTAGAACCGACAAGTTTAAAGACTTGTATAATATGGGTAAACTAAACACATTCTGGATTTTGAGACAAAAATGATAAGGTTTGACCCGTTTCGGCTAATTTATGCAAACTAGTTACATAAACCGCACCGAACGCGAATAATGCGTAACCAAACGAGTCATGAACAGGTTTCCTAAGTTAATATGCCTTAAATATGTTGTGATATCAGTAAGATACCTTCCATTATGCCCAAAACGAATTTAAACTCAAACTATATCCCGTAGGGGTATTTTGGTCATTTTAAAACTTATAAAAGAATTTAAATATACATCTGAGTTTCAGGTCTGATATATTCAGTAAAAATACTTATTTTTATAAGTCATAACAGTAGGTATGGTATATAGGTGAAATTTACCTTTTATAACTAAACTATGCACCTTAGGGGCATTTCTGTAATTTTACATAAGCTTTAAAGGTTAAAATAGGGAATCTGAGTTTAAAACTTTTGCTCACTATTAAGATATAAAAATTTACTTAAAATATCAGTAGGTATTAAGTCTTATATGAAAAAAATGGTTTTAATACATACTATGCGTTTTAAACGCGTAAAAAGACGGTTTTAAGCGATTTCCGGGTTTTTAAAGAAAAGCTGATATTTTTATCATTCCAGAAGACTCAAAATATTTTATTTATTATATAAAATCAGTAGCAAAAGGTTTGGTGTCAAAATAATATGTAAAACTCATTTTATAGGCCAAAAGGGCAAACCCGACATTTACCGAATCAAAGCGATGACCCTATGTTATGCTCAGCCTAAAAATAAATAAAAATCTTCAAAAATCCCAAAATATTATTTTACATCAGTAGGTAAAAAGTTTGGTATCAAAAATTGGGTTTAGATGGGCTCTATGCTAATTACCCCGTTTAATTAATAAAAAGCTTTCTAATTACGCTATTGAGCATAACTCTTAATCTAGACCTCCAACTGATGTGAAAATTTAGGGACATTTTATAAATCAATAATAAAGATTATTGTCCTTTCACATTTTCAAAATTCTTGTTTTAAGTTCAAAAGGGCATAATAGTCAACATTTAGGCATATAACGGAAACATGAATATGAATCGGATAACTAATGAACCAAGTTGTATAATCACAGAGGGTTATACTAACATGTAACATGGTCCTAATAAAGCTCTAATGTATTTCTAAAACATGCTACATTGGGTCAGAACTGAAAGTCAAGGCAAAAGTCCACTTATGCGACTTTCGGTTCCAAACCGAGCTTATACTGAAAATTGTCAGGTTGAACATGTTTAGACGTGTTCTTACATTAATTACCAAGTTATATTAGTGATAAAACAGGTTGCATGGCTTCTACATTGTTAATTATGCATTTATTTGAAAATTGCTTTATGTTAACTTTTTCTAATCAAGTTTGACCCGACAATTGACCTAGTTAGAGTGGGAATCAGAGAGTGCCCTTTTAAGGGTTTATTACCCACATAATTACCAACTCATAGGTACTTTCAATTTGAGATTTGACTGGAAAAATTTTAATTAATCACGAAGTCAAACCTTAATTACAACGGTTTAACTTTAGACCATTAAACTAAGTAAAACTGAATTAAGAAATGTTAAGGACACTTACTGAAGTCCTATGCACGACTAATGATCACTAGGAAGTGGCCTTGAGCTCTAGGAATCTCCAGAAAAGAAGTTATGAAAGTTTTCAAGTGCAAGTGCCCAATGTTGCAACTTTGAAGTTCTTATATAGGAGATTAAATGCAACAAGATGGTGCCAAACAAGTCTACAACTGATGTTAGATCACCCCCAAGTGTCCCTATGCATGTAAAACTACTGTCCACGCTCCTATAATCCAAAAACCATGCATATAAGTCGGTTACACAGCTTTAACATGCAGCTGACTTCATTTTCTATCGCTAGCAGTCCCAGGCGGCCCGCGTAAGAGTCCTCAGGGGGCTTACGCGGCCGGTATGAGTGTCCAGAACAAGTTAAACAAGTTTCATTAATTACATTTCAGCCCCTGGTCCTTTTAAAAGTGGTTTTAACTTCCATATTTGCATTTTTAACCCATCAAATTGATTTCTAAGGACCTTAAGACATAACCAAACTTTTTTAAGTCCTTGGTTAACTTTATGATCACCCGAAAAGCCTTAAATTTCAACTTTGAAGCTATTAACCCATCATATACGAATGTTATCATAACTTTCTCATACTTTATCGAAACCTTGTGAAATCTTTATCACTTATTCTAGTGTGCATAATTAATCGTTACAAAGCTTCGGGTTTGCTAAAAGGTCACTCAGAGGTCTAAATTAAACATGTTGACACATTTAACCCATGTAGTTTGTAATCTCTCACTTTCTTTCACAATTGGCTTCGTATGATCCATAATTCATCCGTTTAAGGGGATAAACATTGTGTAGGGTTATTGAAAGGTATATTTATCCATCGTTGACACTTTGAATCCTTTTATACATGTAGATTCTTCGTTTGTCAACTTTAGTCCCTCATAAGTAGTCTGTTGCACGTTTAGAGCTTATGACACGTGTCGTTATTATATTGGACATGAAATTACGAGGTGTTACATAAACAAACACAACTGTCTAAGGAACATGTGTAAGAACAGACAGTTGACTGCTGAGTTTATAGCTACAGAGTTGTTGCCAGTTTTTAAAGCTAAGTCAAACTGGTCTGCTAAACAGATCCAACTAGTAGTAAAGGAGAAGTATAAGGTTTTGATAAATAAGTGGTTGGCATATAAGGCAAAGAAGTGTGCACAAAGTAAGCTTTATGGATCAATGAAGGATCACTATAGTAAACTTGCTTCATATTTGGAGGCTTTAAGGGTAGCAAATCCAACTTCCACATTTGAACTTTTAACTGCCCCACCAGTCTTCATAAATGCTGATCCAAGTTCTACATGTGAGACATTTTACAGACTCTTTGTGTGTTTTGATGGGCTCAAGAAGGGGGTTTTAGCAGGTTGCAGGAAGGCACTGTGTTTAGATGGTTGTTTCCTAAAAACTTTTCTTGGTGGTATGTTGTTGGATGCAATTGGAAGGGATGCAAATGACCAAATGTACCCTGTGGCTTGGGCAGTAGTTGAAGGTGAAACAAATGACAGCTGGGAGTGGTTTATGGAAGAGTTAAGGAAGTGTTTGGAAGTCAATGATGGTGGGAAAGGTTGGACATTAATATCTGATCAACAGAAGGTAATAATTTTGTTTTGTATACTTATGTTTTGTTACACTTATGTTTTGTTACCTATCACCTGAAGCTGCTGAGGCATTCTTGAAGCAAAACCCACAATGTTTCTCAAAGGCATATCTAAAGACTGATACAAAGTGTGATGTTATTGTTAATAACATGGCTGAGTCCTTTAATGGTTACATTATACAGTACAGATACAAACACATCATCAACATGCTTGAAGACATCCGGGTATCAATAATGACTAGGCTAACAACCCAACATGCAGAGATGGTTAAACAAGACTTGATTGTGTGTCCAAATATACAGGAGAAACTTGAGAAAGAAAAGTCATGGGTATATATGTGTGAAGTGTATCCATCATCATTCAATGTATTCCAAGTTAGAGAACTGGATGATGTTTCTGTGGACTTGAGCAGGAGAACTTGCAGCTGTAGGAAATGGGATTTGAATGGTATCCCTTGTAAGCATGTTTGTGCAGTGGCTGGTTTCTTAAACAAGAATGCAGAGGAGTTTGTACACGAATGTTATCACAAGTCAGAATACCTAAAGACTTATGCTTACACCATTCCTCCATAGCCTAGTGAGAAGTATTGGCCAGAAGTTGATTACCCTCTTGACCCACCTCCAATCAAGGCTGCTCCAGGAAGACCTAAGAAGAATAGAAGAAGAGACCCACACGAGAAGCCTAAGAAACCAGGAAAATTGTCCAAACATGGTAATAAGATGAAGTGTAGCAACTGTAAGGAGAGAGGGCACAATAAGAGGGGCTGCACAAATGAGAAGAAAAGATCTGCTGAGGGTGTTTCTAATAACCCAAGGGGAAGGCCCAAGAAAGCAAGAGTTTAAGCGAGTCAAGGCTCACAAGCTGCCAGCCAACCATCCCAGGGTCCTAGTCAACGGGGAAGGACAAAGGGTCATGCAAGGGGAAGAGGGAAAGGGAAGTGAAGCTTAGTAATTATGTGTTTTGTATGCTTTTGGTAGTTAATGATGCATGATGACTTTATAGTTCATGTTTTTTGGTTGTTCAGTACATGTATGGTATGTAGTAGTAAGTTTATCGTAGAAAACTTAGTTGTTCAGTTTGTGGATTTTGGAATGTAATGAATCTTATTATGTAATGCAATTTGTATATGTTAATATTGGTCGTTGTGGTCGAGTTTTGGTTCAGATTGACAGCAGTTTCATAATTGGTCGTTTTGGTCGTTTTTGTCGAGTTTTGGTTCAGATTGACAACATGTTAATATTGGTCGTTTTGGTCGACTTTTGGTTCAGGTTCATAGCAGGTTAATATTGGTCGTTTTGGTCGAGTTTTGGTTCAGATTGACAGCAGGTTAATATTGGTCGTTTTGGTCGACTTTTGGTTCAAGTTCATAGCAGGTTAATATTGGTCGTTTTGGTGTCGCTTCACATACGGGTGTTGTACAGTTTTGTTGAATAACACAAATTATGCTATAACAAAGATTGTGCTATAAGCACTACTTTTCATTAACACACAAGATTTCAGTACATTATGCAATAAGCATTACATAACAACATACTCCCATAACTATTACAAAACCTAAATATTAACTCTTGCGACTTAAAACCCACCATATTGCCATAACTATTGCAAAACCTAACAGACATGAAGAATTCCACTTGTACTTTTCCATCGAAAGCCTCTGTCTCAGCTTTCTATTCTCCTCTTCTAATATCTTGTTTTGTAACTTCAAATTTTCCATCTTCAGACCTTCATAACTTGGATTGTTGGCCATAGATGTGTTCTTAAAGACATTCTCCAAATCTTCTTTCCACAAAAAAAATTGCAGTCCACTCTCTAATCAGATTACAAAATGAACACACCGTTAATGAAATTAACAAGTTAGAAGGAGAATCTTTAAGGAAAAACTTACAGGCCAGAGAGGGCAACCATAAAACTCCTTCCCAATTCGATCTCGTTTACGGCTTACTACTCGAGGAATTGCAAGCATATCATGATTACAGTAGACGTTTCCATCCAGATCGACTTTGAAGAACTTAGGGTTTTTGTTTGGGCAGCTTATTAAAGAAGATGATGTCGACATTTCAGGGATTGAGTTTAAATTAGGGTTAAAATGCTTTTTAAATAGGGGTGTTGTACTCTTTGAACACATCAGCATCCACATAGGCCTCCAAAATTTAAGTTTTTAAACACGTCAGCTGCCATGTCACCTGTCACGTCACATTTAACTAACTCAGTTAGACAAGGATCAATGGTGGCCAAAATCTTACAAGTTGGGACTGTTGTAGGCAATTTTTGAAGTTTGGGTTATTACCGACCAATTAGTGAAACTTTGGATTATTAAAATTCAATACCCCAAAATTTTAAACCACATATGTTAAAGATGCAATTTTTTGAAAAATATAACCCAAATATATACTTGGCTTAGTAGCTTACTGCATATGTTAAAGATGCAATTTTTTGAAAAATATAACCCAAATATAGTTGGCTACTTGGCTTAATAGCTTACTAACTAGTTTTATAATTACGAATTTTGGGTGATGAATAAAACTATTGTTTACCGTTAAAAAAAAACCCAAATATGATAATTTATTAACCCACATGTACATGTATATCTGTATATTAGTTACTTTCACTTACCAATAATTATTTTTATCAAATATGCAATTATTTTTTAATAAAGAGCCAAGATTTCATGTTCCATCCCTCCTACACAAATGAATCCACACGGGGAACAAGACCGCCTGATATACGGGATCATGGCCTTAAAATTGAGCCAATGTAGTATTAAAGATAGGAGCCTTAAAATTTTTGTTTTTTTTATGTTTATTTCGAAAACATATTTTTTTTTAAAGTGTTCACTTCGATCAAAAGTTTTAAACTGGTTTTAACTTGTTTATAACATACTCCTTACATTAATTAAATTTGAATTTATATAAATTGTTAATTTATAGTTTGATAAAATTATTTTAGTACATATTGTTTATTTGTTCATTTACATAGATGGTTAGAAAGATTAATATGTCATAGGGCTGAAAACACTATTTTAAAAGAAAATCTTTATTACTTTTTTAATAAATAAAAATTGTTAATTATTTTATAAACACGTTTAAAGTATTAAAAATTATAAAAGTAAGACGTTTTTTAACGACAAATTTGGATCACTGACGGACCACTGGAGTATTATCGTGCTACCAGCGGAACCACCCGATCATATCCATCTCCACTAGGCATAATGCCTATACACTAATTTAGGAGTAAACCCAACAAATATTATAAATATGGGAAAACCCTCTTATGGGAATCGAACCCACGACCTATTGGTCACAAAGCCTTATCTCACCCCCAAGATGCCACTAGGCTATAAAGTCATGGGCATAAAAGTAAGACGTTTAAAATACAAACTAAACGAGGGAAAAACATAATATAGACTTTTTTAAAAGATAGTTCAAAACATTCTTTATTGTTTTATAAGAAAAATGTTATTATTTATTTTTAAAGATGTTCAATAAAAAACATAATCAAAATACTATTTGAGAAAATGTCTTTAGAAACAATATCCGAAAACCTTAAAAAATATGTTTTTGTAAATAAAAATTAAAAAACAAACATTTAAAAAAAACGTATGTAATCTTTTTTTTTTTACACTTTTGAATTTGTTTTGTAATAAAAAAAAATATTTTTTTAAATGATGATTTGTATAGTGGGTAAATATTACAAGTTTTAATGTGATTTTATAGAAAGGGTTATAAAAAGTAATAAGATGGGATACATTTAGCCTACCCCTAAAGATAATTAAAAAGAATTAAAATTGTGTGTATATATATAGTGAATAATACTTACCCAATCCTAATTTACAACAAATTAAATCTTAATCTACTTTTATTTGGGAATGAACTCAATACCTCCCACTAAAAGACAACAATCTTTTTTTTCTTTGAACGGCTAACGAATCCTCAAAATGGGCTATTGACGAAATTCACCACATTAGGATACACTCACATTCCGAACCGGGGAAAACCCTCACCTAAGGCCGAAGCCCGTGAACACTCGCCCGAAGGCACAGTGCGGTGAGGTAAAACCCGCTCAGTTCAAGGATCAAACTAGCGATCGCTGCCTACGCGCCTAGTCTCCCTTCATCACCAGGTGCCACATAAACTAAATGCTAGGGGCAGGAATTGAACTTTGGTCACCTGAAATATAAGGTCTCTCCCTTACCACCCACCACTAGCTCATTGGTAAAAGGCAACAGTCTCTACCAAGTATAAGGCTGCACGGTGTGGGCTTCGGCCTTGGACCGTCCCCCGCCGATCCTATGTGACGCTTACGTGACGGATCATCCTTCAAGGGAGGATCATCACTATACCGCATAGCCTAAATGAATTATATATATTATATACTTTTTGCTTAAAGGGGCCGGTAAGATTTATGAAGATAATTTTGTTGAAATCGATGTACTACTAGTTGCTTAATTAACTGTAAATGAAACACTAAAATTATTACATATAAATTGTTGATCAAGGATTAATATTAAAAGTTGATCAAGGAAAAATATTAGACGATACACACATTTTTTATTCCTTGTTTACTCATGATACAAGTGTAAATTCTAGTTGCACGCAACTATCATGAGGTTGCAAAAAATAGATGATATAAAATTGATGTTATTTGTACCTTTTGTCTAATTAAAATATGACACATGCTAATATTTTATAATGTATTGGTTATTTAAATTATTTTTCTAATAGCATTATTGCATAAAGAATCTTATTTACTATTTTCGTCACTATTGTTTCATCACAAAAAAGTTTGGTTTCTTTCTTATAACTATAATCTTAGCTTGAGTTTTATCTATAAATATTAGGTTTATTTGATTTATTATCGATGATAGATGTTGAAGACGTTTAGAGCAAAATTGACTATAAAAACTTTATTAGAGATTTCGCACTTGAAAATGTCACATATGACATAATACTCTATTAGTATGGCGTTTTACCTCTACAAAAGTTATGCGAGTTTAAATTTTTGTATGAGTTTAAATTTTTGTAAGAGTTAATTGCCATTTTCGCCCCTGAGGTTTGGGCACATTTGCCATTTTCGTCCAAAATGAAGGTTTGGTACCATTTTGCCCCCAACGTTTGGCCATTTTTGCCATTTCCATTCAAATCGCTAACTGAGTTTGTTTTTTCTATTAACTTTTAAATAAAAAAAATAAAAAAACTTATTATAAATCAACCCCACCCACCCCCACCCCATTCTCTCTCTAAACATTCATCAGACTCCCTATTCTCTCTCTAAACATTCATCAGACTCCCCCTCTCTCTCTATCTCTCTCTCTCTGGCGACGATTACGTCGCCTCCATCACCATCAAATCGCTGCTCACTTGATAACTTGCAACAGATCTGAATCTTGGGTAACGTGATTCTTCAACTGGTGGTCTCTAGATCTGTATCTCTCTCTCTCTAATCTGGGTTGATGGTGGTGCCAATGGTTGTCGTGGCAGCAGTGGTGGTTGTTTGGGTAATGGTGGAGGTGATGGTGGTGGTGGGGTGATGGTGGTGCCGATAGTTGTTGTGGCAGCGGTGGTGGCTGTTGGAGCGATGGTAGAGATGGTAGTTGTTGGGGTGATGGTGGAGGTGGGGCGATGGTGGAGGTGGGCAAATGGTGGTGCCGATAGTTGTTGTTGCAGCGGTGGTGGCTGTTGGGGTGATGGTAGAGATGGTGGTTGTTGGGGTGATGGTTGTTGTAAGGTGGCGGAGCTGATGGTGGAGGTGGCGGAGCTGATGCAGTGGCAGACGAATTTGGGGGTGTTGCCCTGTTCTTCGTCTGCTGATGATGTTGCTTTGCCGAAGAGAGGTGATTTAGGTGGGAATCGAGGGTTTTGCGAGACGATGATGATGATTATAAATCTGAGTCGATTGGATGATGATCGGGTTTCGATGTTGTTTCTGCGTATATATAAATTTGTAGCGATGGTGGTGGCTGGCCACTTGGCATGGTAACTCCGGTTGCAGTCGTGGCTGCATCTGAGCCTCTTTATTTTGCGAGATGATGATGATTATAAATCTGCATCTGAGCCTCTTTTTTTGTAAATTTGATGATGATGGTTGCTGGGTTTTATAGAAAGATAACCACTGGTTCTATGAAGAAGGAATGTTATAAAAACACTGGTTTTATTTAAAAGTTAACAGAAAAAACAAACTCAGTTAGCGATTTGGATGAAAATGACAAAAATGGCCAAACGTTTGGGGCAAAATGGTACCAAACCTTCATTTTGGACGAAAATGGCAAATGTGCCCAAACCTCAGGGGCGAAAATGACAATTAACTCTTTTTGTAATTATAAGATTATGTGATATTTAGATATGAAAATTGTTAATAGAAAACTAACTTTTATATTTTCTTGTAAAATTTGACACAAGATTTAATCATTGACGAATGATTTATTAAATAAAAAGCTTCATTATAGAACTTTTTAGGCTTTTAAATTTAGTCAGGTAGTTGACGACGAATATATAAATAACATATAGAATTAAGGGATATTGGATTTAAATAACCTTAATTTTCATCAATTGACCGATAACGCTCTCAACTTTCGAAATGTACACCAGCACTCCCAACTTTCAATTTATTATCCGATAACACTCCCTAAGTAACTGAACCCTAACCCAGTTAGTTTTTGCTGATGTGGCCCTTTTGCTGACGTGGCAACTGATGTGACATTTTTGATGATGTGGTAGATGACATGGCATTTTTGATGACGTGGCAACTGACATCAGCTAGGTTCAGTTAGTTAGGAAGTGTTATCGGCCAATAAGTTGAAAATTGGGAGTGCTGCTGTACAAATCAAAAGTTGAAAGTGTTATTGACAAATTGATAAAAGTTGTGGTTATTTAAATCAAATATCCCTTAAATTAAATACCCAACATTCTCAAGAACCTTTATATTAAATTCAATTAAAATAATATGTTATATTCAGTAAAACATAATATTATTGCGTATAAAATAAAATAAAATAACTTAAGGGCTGTTTGGCAACATCTGAATGGTTAAGTGCTGAAACATTAAGAGTTCTGAACCATTAAGTGCTGAACCAGTAAGAGGTCTGAACCATCAAAAGCCTGCATAATGCTTAACCGTTCAGAGGCCAATGTCTGACCAATTCAGATTAGAGGTCTTAACCATTCAGAGGCAAATGTCTGAACCATTCAGACATATGCTCATGAAACAAACAGTCTGAACCATTAAGTGCTGAACCATTAAGTGCTGAACCAGTAAGTGGTCTGAACCATTAAGAGCCTCATTAAGAGGTAAACAAACAGCCGCTTAAAGTTTAAACAAAATCATGTATACTTTGTACGGATTATAAAATGCAATTAATTAAACAAATATCTTGAAATAACTACATACAGAAACATAAACAGAATAATCACTATGGACTTAAGTTATATAACGAGTATTTAAGTTCCACATATGGTGGGTCTGGGTGAGTTTTCTCATTCAGGTCTCAAGTTCGAGTCTGAGTGATAGGGGTTTCTCATTGAGGGGTTTAAATTGGGGATCTATTGTGCGAGGGGGCTCTCTAGCGCAGACCCGGTTAAGATAACGTATGCAAGACCTCCCGACATTCACGAATAATTTACACCTTTAAAAAAAAAAGGTAAACTTTTGATTAAATAAAGAGACGAATATACATAGTCATGTTTTGTTTCTATTCTGAAACATTTTATTAGCTAAAAGCCTAAAACAAAGGATATTTGATTTAAATAACCGTAACTTTTATCGACTGGCTAATAGCACTTCTAGCTTTCGATTTGTATCATAACACTCTCAATTTTCAACTTATTTTCCTTTGCCACTACCAAACTAACTGAACCCTAACATAGCTGATATCAGATGCCACGTCTCCAATCAAGTGCCACATCAGCCAAGGGCGTAGCATAGTAGGGGCGGGAGGGGGCGGTCGACCCCCCGAACTTTTCGCTCAGTAGTGGAGAGTATGTAGTTTTCGTATAGAAATTTTTTGGTATATACGTTTTCGACCCCCGGGTTTTATAGAAACTTTTGGGTATATACGTTTTCGACCATCCGGTCGGAAATCTCAAGCTTCGCCGCTGACATCAGCAAAAATGTCATGTCAGATGTCACGTCAATAAAAAAGTGTCATGTCAGATGCCACGTAAGATGACACATTAGCAAAAACGTAACTGCGTTAGAGTTCAGTTAGTTTGAGAGTGCCCGTGCAAAATAAGCTTAAAGTTGGGAGTGTTGTGATACAAATTGAAAGTTAGGGGTGCTATCGGTCAATTAGTGAAAGTTAAGGTTATTTAAATCCGATATCCTCTTGAACAATGATAGCGGTTCAGAAAAAAAGGTTAGATAATGAATGATGCTAACAACAATCATCAAAGAAACTTATTATGATAAATCATAATAATCGTTTATTTATAAGTGATTGATGAATATCTAATACATTGAAAAATGGTAGCTAAACTATCATCCATATGACCACACATGCATAACACGCCAAGCATCTTCATTAGGAAAACTACCATCGGTAGTGTTAGAGAAATAAAAACCAATCCTATCAATCATCCAATAGCATCTATGGCCAAATTTACACCACGTAATTTTATGATTTCATCATCAAAAACCGGAAACGAGACTGCTTTGTTAACATTATAGCTGCCAGTTTGTTCCAACCAATAGAATCGACAGTTATAACTGGTTGTTCCAAAAAAGTTCATACGAAATTTCCAAGAAGTGGATTCCCCAGGCCGAATTATCTCAGCACCGCGGTCATCACATCCCACCACAACTACTGGAACGTCGTGATTAGTGATTGTAACTCTATATGGTTCAAGCCATTTGCTCGAAGGAGGGGTGGTGTTGGCTTTCAGGATAGTAATAAAATGGAACAAAAATAAAACACAAAAAGAAAGTTTAAGTAAAAAACTCATACTTAAAGATTAATTTCTCAGTATGTTCTAGTTGTTCTAGTTGTATACATATATATACACAAGAAGGGGATGGCAAATGATATTTACAAAATTAATTGTTTGTTGAAACTAGACAACGTATTAATTATTTGTCATTGAATATATATATACCTATATATATATATATATATATATATAGGGAAAGGTTAAAATGAGAACCACCTCGAGTTGTAAGAACCACGAGAACCACCCCCGCGGGGGGCCGTCGGCGACGAAATTTTTTTTACACCTAGATCCGTATATTTTATCGGGGGGTTTAAATTTTCGGTTCAAACGGCGCGCCCGAGGGGGTAGTTTTTTACGCCCAAAGTTTGGTAAAAAAAAAAGAAAAATTAAAAAAATTAAAAAAACCCAAACTTTGGGCGTAAAAAACTACCCCCTCGGGCGCGCCGTTTGAACCCAAAATTTACCCCCCGTGTTAAAATATACGGATCTAGGTGTAAAAAAAATTTCGTCGCCGACGGCCCCCCGCGGGGGTGGTTCTCACTGGTTCTTACAACTCGAGGTGGTTCTCATTTTAACCTTCCCCTATATATATATATATAAATATAAATATAAAGTTTAAGTAAAAACTCATAGTTTAAGATTAATTAAGCATGTTGTAGTTGTATACATATATACACACAAGAAGAGGATGGCAAATGATATTTACAAAATTAATTGTTTGTTGAAACTAGACAAAGTATTAATTATTTGTGGGCGAAAGTTGGCTACAAAGTGTAAAAATTCATAAAACACCAAAATGTCAACCATAAAACACACTCAAAACCCACAAATAACAAAGTTAAGATTACTAAAATGACATGTCTATGGTTTTGTGTTGAGTTTTGGATGATAAGGCTTTGATTATCGAATGACTAACATTTGTGTGTTTTATGTTGATTATCATGTTGTGTTTTATATTCATAGTTCTACGATGGTGTGTTTGAAGTTTTTATGGACTGTTATGGTTTGGATATTGTATTTTAGTGATCTCCACTCTGTTATTTGTGGGTTTTGAGTGTGTTTTATGACTGAAATTGTGGTGTTTTATGACTTTGTACACTTTGTGGGAAAAATAAATAAATAAATATGAGAATTATCAATTGTTTTTTTATTATATTTTTATTATTGTTATATTGTATTTATCGTTACGAATGCGTAATTAAAAAAACAATTTAAAAACATTAATTATATAAACAATAATTGATTAGCGTAGTTAGTTGTTATAAAGGGGTAAACTAACTAAGTTAGTATGATAAGTTATATAAGTTAAAGTGGCTGAATGTGACAAAGCTTGAAAGTTATTAGAAGGGAAAAGAAATTATACGCAATTGTTCAAAACTCAAACAGGTAAAATAGTTTTTAGTACAAATCTAATAGTTATTTTGAGTGTTATTACCTCAAACATATTAAAAATTGTAAAACACATATATTAAAGATGCAATTTATGAAAAAATAACCCAATGCAATTTATGAAAAAATAACTTTTATCAAAGCACATGACCGGTAATTATTTTTATCAAATATGCAATTAATTTTAAATAAAAAGCCAAGATTTCATGTTCCATCCCTTCTCAACACATGAATCTACACAGGGAACAAGACCGCCTGATATATGGGGTCATGGCCTTAAAATTGACCCTATGTAGAATTAAAGAGATTGTAAACATAGATAAAAAGTAATTATAACAGTGTATTTAGAATTTTATAACGCGTTATATTATATTGTTTTACTAGAATAATGAAGATGGTAATCATCGTCAAGTTATATATAAAAACTAAGGATTAGGATCAAATACAAAGGATCCTAATTGTAAGAAGTGTAAGAAGGATTTATAGAGTGACAAGTGTCCAATAACCTAAAAAACCCACTACACAAAAAAACCCACTAAAAAAAAAAAACCTTAAACATCCACCACCACCAAACCACCCCCCCCCCCCCACATCACCCACCAAAAAAAAAAAAAAAAAATTTTTTTTTTTTGCCGAGGGGGTGGTGTAACACCCATGTTAATATTTTGAAAATTTATCGTATAAATAACATGTAATTACCATTAAGTATCCTTAGAAAATACAAGTGATTTAAAAATTTTACAACTTAAAAGTTTTCAACATAATATAAATAAGCTCGCCATTTAAAAGTTATGACGTAACGCTGTGCGGAAGCTTTAATCTTGTGTGTTCGGTTCTTGCTCATCGCTGCTTGATCCTCATCCGGGCACTCTTGGCGGTCACCTATGATCAAAACCAGCTTAAAAGTTAGTTTTGATAGTCAAATATTAAGTCCAAACAAGTACAGGGGTTAAAATTGCAAAATTTAAAAATTTTTCGGAGTTAGGGGCGTCGCGTGACGCCAAGGGGCGTCGCGTCACGCTAGGCCCTTGTTTTCACAGATTGTGCCTTCAGCTGTTGCTGTACATTCCCAGCTCAACCCGGTTTCACGGAAACGGCCATAACTTCTTCGTTATTGATCCGTTTTACCCGATTCTTTTTCCTACGCGTCCGTAATTTAATCCTCCATCTTATGGAGTTAAAATCCTACATCCAACATAAGAAATTTTGAGACTTCTAAGCCTTCGACTCGTTACCTTTTTACCGAATTTTAACCCATTTATGCATTTTATCAAACAAACGTATTTATTTGATTCCTATATCTCATACACTTCTTCAAATTAATGTTACCTACTATATTAGGTTCTAATCATAGGTTTATTACACCATTTAAACCCGTTTTCGCTCGTATGCTTATTTTGACCCGTTAAGGGTATTTAAGCACTTTAAAGCTTGAAATCGCTTTCATTCATTTCTAGCATCTTATTCCTACATTTCTTATCAAGTAATCTTCAACTACAACTCTTTGTGTGTTGGATTCTAATGTGTATATCGATATGTTCCGAGTTTTACCCTTCGGATTGTTATTTTACGGCAAGACTCAAATAGAGCTATATGACTAACATATTACAATTTTCAACTTCTATACTTATTCTAAGTATCTATCTAATCATGAAATTCGTTTCCAAACAACCTTTGATGGTCGTTTGTTCAATTTAACCTACAAGGGCGTTTTAGTCAATTTTGGTCCTTGTTTTACGACGAAGGACTCTCACCCATTTTTCGACCAAACTAGCATTTTTAACTACAACGTAATTACGCGTACCTGGCTCGGATCAACATATTGATCCGTTTTAATACCTTGTCTTGACTTACTTGTTATTTCATAGCTTCGCTAATACACGAGCCGTTCATCCTGCGAGCATGAGACTCGGCATACACTTATTAGTTGTTATTTGTCAAATGGCATCAATATTACCATTTGATCCCTTTTTACTAGTTTTGGCTTACTTATAAAGTAGCCGTTCAAAAACTCATTTTATCTTATTCTTTTCTTGACTAATTTACCGTTCCACCCCGTTTTACCATTTCTATGGTTTCTAACATTTGTTTCTGATTCCGACCCAAATCATTTCGTGTCGGAAACCATATTTCGAATATTATCTCCATTGTATTTATAACTTATAGATTAGATATGTATTCTACAAAAGGTGTAAGTTTCACTTACCTCACATCCAAGCCACTCGTTCCTCTTCATGCTTGATTTGTTTGACCCGTTTCCTCACCAAGCTTCACCTAGCTTGTTAAGCTTCAAACTAGCATAATAATTCGCAAGATGGTTAGTTTAGTCATTGCTAATCACGACTATTCCACCTCACGTATTTTCTATCAAAATTATCATTCGACCTTGTAAATGGTCAGTTTGACTTTTCAAAAGTCAACTGTCCCTTTTTAATGTATGAAATGCACAATTGAGTTCAACGAACCCACTTGAGCATTTCTTCGACTATTCGGTCGTAGCTATTTTTAGGCAACTAATTTAACTACATTCATCAACATAGTTTATGTACATCATAAAATCATCTAATTATATAAAACTCGTTCTTTCATTAGGCAAATTCTACGGATTCCATCTATAAGTGAAACCCGTTTCATTATAGCATTAGACATTCATTCAATCATCAAATATAATCAAGTTCTACATATTAATTAGTAGACATCATGATTCCAAACACCTACTTATATGAACCAAAATCACTAGTTTCATCATAATTTATTAAACCCCTTTCATGAAAGTATGATCATGTACTTAATTTCATGGTTTAATTAAACACCTTCCATTCATTATCATGCATGATGATTCTAAACATAGTCTTATCATCAATTTCATCATAACAATAAAACCCACTTAGCTAGGTGTGGTGATTCAACCAAACACCTAAATCATAGTAATTTAATCTAAATCTTCACTTAGGGTTTGTTCCTAAGCAATCTTACATCCCAAATTCAGCCATAACTTCTATGATTCATACATAGATCATATCATGCAAGATTAACTAATTTTCACAACTTCATGAATGTTAGAAATTCGACATACCTTACGATCCCCTTGACTTGGTAATCGTTTATTCATGTTTGGTTGTGAATTTGAGCTTCATTTTGACCTTCAATTTGATGATTATATGTGAATTAGGGTTTTTGGCTCCATGGGAGCCCCCTGAGCTCGATCCAGACACGCACCACACACTCTTGTGTGTGTGTGTTGTGTTATTTTATTAGTTTAATAAAACCATTTTCAAGTTACCCCATTTTGGTCCCTCTTGTTTGGTTAGTTAATTAAGTAGGGCACAACCTACTTATTTCTAACAATATTCCCCACCTATTAACTAGGTTAAACATTCCTAGTTAAATTAGTGGGTTCGGGAAATCTATGTCTAAGTTTATTTTAAATCTCGTTACTCGGCCTCTTATAAATTTCACTCCATTAGAAACTTTTATTCACCTTTTAGTTAATATTAGGATTATTTATTTCTTATCCTAATATTCACCGGGTTAAATTTTACCACTAACGGTATTTTACCAAGTCATTAGTATTAATGTGGTTTGATTACCAAACCCGTTTTTGGGGTGTTACAGGTGGGTGTTTAGTTTTTTTTATATATTTTTTTTTAGGTTTTTGGGGGGTGGGGGGTTAGGTTTTTTTTAGGTTTTTGAGGGTGGAGGGGGGGGGGGGGGGTTAGGTTTTTTGGGGGTTTTTTTGGTGAGGTATAGTTTTTTGTTTTTGTTTTTTTGCAGGGGGGTGGGGGTGGGGGGGGGGGGTTAGTTTTTTGGGTGGTGGTGGGGTGGGGGTGGGTGTTTAAGTTTTTGGTGGTGATGTAGTGGGTTTAGTTTTAGGTTATTGGACACTTGTCACTTTATAAATCCTTCTTACAATTAGAAGCCTTTGTAGAATAACTTGACCCTAAAAACTAAATTATACGATAACTTTGATAATATGTACGTTTGTGCTTTGATTACTTATACATTTCTATTCACAACTTGATTTCTAGTAAAATTTATATCGACATGTATATAAAAATTAACACATCACGACATACCCGAAATTTTATAAATCATCGTATTTTAAAACCTATAAGACAAACAAAATATTCTCAAATTAATTATATTATACTAATAAAATATAACAAAAAAAAATGTTAGCCCCTCGTATCATAACTTTGCTAATTATAGTTTTATTATTGTTGTAACAACATTTATTCAGAGTATGTGGTAATTTAACTACAATAAATATTCTTCTCTAAACTTTGTTTAATTTTCAACAACCTTTCACATCAAATTCTCTATCTCTATTTCCATTTTAATCACAAACACTTATTTAATATATTTTATTGGTTTCATACACTCATAAAAAATATATTTAGAAATGAACAGTGAGTCTCGGTACTTAGAGAACTAGTGTAGGTTCTCTAAACCTTATCTCTATTCTAGAGATCCGATGAAAACTACAAATGCAAGAAAACCTTATATTTTTTCTCAATAATTTTAAGAAAATACTATATAAAGAACCTGATGTGAATGCTCTATGACTATCGATGTGCATGGGAGTGCCAACTGCCAAGTCTGCTCCATGGTCACGAAACACCGTGACGGGTGAGGTGCGAAGAGGACATGAGTCAGTGACAACTCTCCACCGCTTACACAATTCCTACATAACACCCTTTTTTTATTAAGCGTTTATGTCACACAATTATTTATTTATTTTTATTTTCTTCACATTTCACGTTCACCAAAATATATGGTTAAATTAGGGATGAACATTTGGTATTTAGTATCAATATCGGTATTGAACCGTGTCGTACCAAGCCATTTTCGATACCAATTCAATATCTTTTTTTTTTGTTTTTCAGAATCAGTACTTTTGGTTCGATACGGTACGATATTGATACTGAACAAAACTGTAAAATGTTCAACTCCCACTTGGTGCAGAGTGAGACACTGGTGGGCAATGATAGGAGACCCAGGAAAATCTGGGTTGGATCCTTGAGCCACATGAGTTTTACTAGTAACTTCTCCGTCGTGCCTACGAGCGGGTAGGTTACTGGGTTTTCCCCAAAATTGGCGATGGAATCGGGTTACTCCGTTTGTTCGGGATTGATTCTGTGTTGGCCGTTCTAAAAAAAAGTTGATATTGATATATACCCCGACCGCCAAACCCAAACCCCCCAACGATCCGGGAACAAAAATCCCCTAAAAACCAGTGAATAATAATAATAACAATGGCAGAAGAGGAAGTAGTGATCGAAGTGGAGGCTGCACAATCTGTGTACGGTGACGATTGTCTGGTTATCTCACAATACCCGCCTCATCTCAACCTTCTAATCAAGCCCAGAACCGCCGATGTTTCATCTCAACAGGTTTTCCCCTTTTCAAGATCCCCATCTTTCATTCTTTCCACTTGTTTATGTGTATAAAGTCTGTTGATCATTAAAAAGATGACATTTTTATGCTCCGATTGCAAGAAAGTTTAGTTTTTTAGTTATCTTTTGTGTTGATTTTGTGTTTTTAAATAGATGGGTAATTAGTTTATTTGAAGTTGGGGTTTCTTTAATCTTTTTTTTGAAATTAGTTGTGTGTGTTATTGAAATGTTGGTTATTGATGCTGAATTAGGGTTTTGGTCAAGGTTGGAGAACTCGCTAGTTGTTAGTCGGCCGGTGAGGTGGGGACTAACGACTACTCGGGATTATCGAGATTAATCGGATCGGGTTTTTTATATGTAATTTTCTGTTTTATGTATACATACACATTTTTATAGGTATATATTTTAAGTAGCTAGGTTTTAACTCTTACTCAACTCATTTTTTTAAGTATACAAGATTAATTGTTGGAATTCACATGGTTTGGTTGGAAACTGGCCGGAATATACATGTTTTTTGCCGGAATCTGGTCGGAATCGCCGATTTTTGGCTGGCCGACTAGGCCCGATTAGACCCAACTAGGCCCGACTAGCGATTAATGGACCGATTAACAAAAAACTACTCAGTCACTGGCCGACTAGCGATTAATCGCCGACTAATCGCCGCCTAGTCGCGATTTTTACAACACTGGTTTTGGTAGTTTAAGTTAGGTGGGGTTTTTAATTACTTGAATCGAGTGGGTTATTTGGAGTCGGGTTCGGGTTGCTGGATCATCAGATGCTTCAATGCTGATTTGACTCAGGGGTCATTATATTAATTTGGCGAAAAAATCAAAATTAAACCTTACTAAAAAACAAAATGTAGTGAAAATGGTTTTATTAGTGTATTTGAAATTTGGATCTGGAACTCCTTTGGAGGCGAACGATATCTAAAAATGACAAAAAGGATGAAAATACGTTAAATACCTTGAATGCTTAACGTAACGAAGAGGAAGCTTGATATGTAAAAGAGATAGAGAGAGTTGCAACTTTTGGCTGTACATAAAGCCTTGGTTTTAAAATACGTGCATAATACGTGATGCGCTGATGAGAGTGCATCGCCACAGCTGATGCGTTGCATTTGCGTGATGCGAGAATATTGCACGCATTTCGTGTAATGCGCTCATCGCATAATGCGCTCTGATGCACGCAACATTGTTTCTTATGTTTTTTCCCAAATTTTATGAACTGGGTTCGGTTTTTTCAGTAATTAATATCTTAGTATGCTTGATTTGAACCAAAATGCACAACTCTTATCTTCTTATTACGTCATCTGTTTTACTTTAAGTATGTTTTTATAAGTTTTTATGTATAAATATTTTTTTAATCTTTTATATAAAGAGTGCATCACATACGTGATGCGCTCGCATCGCGCATCAGATTTTTGGACTAAACGCACCGGAGCGCATCACGCATTTTAAAACCAAGCATAAAGCTTATTTGGTTGCACATAGAGTAATGCCTCGCATCTCGATTTTTGGGACCTCAACACTTCATAGTGCAAGAAGTCTTTTAAAACCAAGGGAACTCCACATGATGAACAACTATATGAATCAAAATTGGCTTCGACAGTTATAACTTATAAGATTTGTTTTGGTCCTGGTGGTCTGGTGCTTTTTCATTAGTTAATGTATTTTTAGCATCCGATTTTGATTATCCGCTGTCATTTGCACAACTATATGAATCAAAATTTGTCTTTGACAGTTATAAGATCTCAAACTCAGATGTTGTTCCTTTTTTGCAGTTTGTGGAAGCAGTTATAGGAATACGAGCAAGTTCCAAGGTATTTAAGCATCTAAAAATGGAGTACTAGTTCCTAGCTGACGTTTCATCCCTTTTGTATGAGTTTTCACGGTAACAAATATTAACTTTTTTACTGCAGTATCCAGATGAACCACCAGACATCATGATTATAGATTCCAAGGGTCTAGATCAACATAGACAAAATCATCTCGTAGCCAGTATCCATAACAAGGCTTGTGAACTCTCTTCAACTTCAATGCTTGTAGCACTTTGCGAGGTATATTACTAACCAAGATAACTTAAGTATTTGTAATTCATTTTCATGAGCTTGCTGAAGTAATTTCCGTGAATATATTGTTACCAAGGTGTGAGGGCTGCAAATGAATCGAACGAACACGAACACAACAACCTTGTTCGTGTTCATTTATTAAGGAAATAATGTGTTCACAAACAGTTCATGAACACTTACCAAACTAGATTTTTTTTTCGTGTTGGTTTGTTAAGGAAATGAACGTGTTCGTGTGCGTTTGTGTTTGTTCGTTAACTTTAAGTACTGGACAAAAGCGAACACAGACGAACACAAATGAAGGCAAGCAAACACAAACGAGCGTTTATCAACATTAACGAACACAAACCACCCCTATCTTGTGCCGGGAATTTTGATGTTACCAAACGTTCACGAACATAAATGAATGAACGCGCCCTGTTCATGCTCGTTTGACTAACTAAACGAACGGAATTTGTTGTTCGTGTTCGTTCATTTATTAAACAAACGGACACAGACGAACTTGCCGCCGAACAGTTTCGCCGAACGTTTGGTTCGTTTGCAACCCTCAGTGTCTGGATCTGCATTTTCAAAGTGATTGTTTTTACAGATAATTAGAAACAAATAATGAGTTGTGATAAAACGAGGTGTCGGAGATGGTGTTTAGACTTTAGGCGCTCTTTTGATAATTATTTGCTTATTTTTTTACTAGGAAGCAGTAGAGAAGCTTACGAGCATGAATCACCCTGATGGAGATTGTCCTTTGTGTTTATCTCCCTTGCTTGAAGAGGGTGCATCGGATGATGCTCAATCGTTTATGAAACTGATGTCGTGTTTCCATTGCTTCCACCGGTAAGTGGTAATTACCTTCATTTCTTCTGAAACAAGTAATAACGGTCTAATTGTGCTTAGATGTTGATAATGAATTTTACCTTTTTTAACTTATTGTTATTTGAATGCAGTGAATGTATAATAAGGTGGTGGAAATGGCTCCAGATGCATAAAGAAACCGATCATGCTAATCCATCCAGTCTACATGAGATTAAAACTCAACCAGGTGATATCATCAATTCAAGAATTAAATGTTCCAAAATCTTGCACATATGTAATAAGGGTAATACTATAAAAAACCAACATACATTCTTAGTCTTCAAAAAAATTCTTTCAACCTAGTTTCGGTATATTAAAGTTCCTCAACTTGTTAAAAAGACGTAACGTACCCTGTATAACAAATAAATTCACATAAGTCAGACATTTTACCCCATAAACAGGTCAAAATTTAATGAAGTGACTTTCGGAGTGTGCAAAAGTTTTGATGTGATTGATACTGATGGTATAAATGTGTTAATAAAGCAGTTCAAAAGTTGATGAGTTTTGTCTTTCATATCAGCAAAGGAGCATACGTGAAGTGCACATCAATTAAAAAGCGTCTACATAGGCTTTACTTGTGTGATGATTTTGCTAGCAAATGAAATTTATCGTTTATTAAAACCAAGTTTAGGGGCTTTAATGTATATATTAAAACTTGGGTGAGGGTTTTTTTTTATTTTTTATTTTTATAAAATGAGAAGGCATTTTGGTTATATGGGTTTCTCTTTTTGTCATTATCTGGTTAGTATAGATATCTGACTTTGTTAAACGTTTTTATCGAATAGACATGAATAAAGACACTGAAGACGGGATGGGTACTTGCCCAGTGTGCCGTAAGGTGTTCCATGCTAAAGACATTGAACACGTGCTCGACTTGGTGGAGGGTTATTCTCAGTTGGTATGTCTACAAAATTATTATTTGTCCACAATTAAGTTTCTTGACGATATCATGTGGTGCTTGTACTTTAAATTGTATAATTGTAGTATTTGATCGTTGGAAAAGTGATGGCAAAGTGAGCGGGTCGGATAATGGGTCAAAAACATACGTTTTTGTACTTCTTAAAAACGGGTCGGGTCGACCCACGGCACTTTTTGCCCAAATGTGTTGGATTTTTTTTTATAAATAGTAAATGTCAAATATGATTTCAAAGTTATCTTCTTGCTATATTAGTCAAATATTTTGATTAAAATCATTTAGGATGATTTATACATTAGACATATATTGTGTCCTACTTCTGACCTGTTTGACCCGTTTGAGATAAAACATAATAATCAACCTATTCATAAATAGATAGGTCAAAATGACACCCTTCGTTTGCAACAATTTACATTCAGTAATAATCATTTGTCATGAATTTTACTTTCAGAATCTTGAGAATGCCGACGATACAGAAAATGACACGCTTCTTCACTCGGATTCAGAAAACACAAGGCGGCAGAAATTCGAGGTCATCCTGAAGCTACAGCAGGAGAACAACGGCTTGATTGAGCCTAAAAAGACTGAAGTTTTGATGCCCGGAATGTTCCTTCCCCGCCCTGCCCCCACCACATCAACCGCCACCACCTCAGATAAAGAAGCCATCAATAGTGAACATGTAACCGAAACTAAAACGAATGGTGGTGTTTCTAAGCCGGGTAGCAGTAACCGTAGAAACTCAAGGCCAAGAAGCAACCGCACCACCTCTGTCGCCACATCAGATAAAGAAGCCATTAATGGTGAACATGCGACTGAATCTAGAACGGATGGTGGTGTTTCTAAGGCGAGTAGCAGTAACCGTAGAGGCTCGAGGCCTAGAGGCAATTACAGAGGGAATAATTCAAGAGGTCAAGTTAATAGACAATGGGTTATTAAAGAGAATGGAAATGCCAAGTGAAGGTTTATATTATATTACAATTTTGTTCACATTACTACACTTTTTATCTCTATTCACTCTTTTTTTACAAGGGTGTGTTGTTCTTTTTGTAATCAAAAGACCATCATGAAGTTAAGAACCTGGTTCTGTTTGCTACCCTTGATGGGGAGCTATCACATGGATACACACCTGTGCATCCAACGTCGCAAAGGAAAGGGAGGGATGATGTGGCACCTAAGTTTTCGTCGTTTGGTGATGTAAAACGGAAGCACAAACACAACGGAATGCACTTTTTGAATGAATACAAACACGACTTTTTTTTTTGAACGATCAACTTCATTCACACACAGAAGGTCCTCAAAGCGAGGACCTCTGCAAAAAAAAAAAAAAAAAAAAAAAATACAACGAATACAGAGGGTTTTTACACCATTCTTGCCAAAGCAAACAATTACAATCAAACCTATGTCTAACAAAAAAAATGATCTAGACTTGATGTTGTACACAACGAATACAAACACAACTGAATGCGCTTTTTGAATGCATAACAAAAGGAGGGCAGATATAAACATGCCATGTACTCTAAAGTCAAACCACTTTCCCACAAAGTCAAAAACAATTCTACACAGAATCTCCAACACAACATTTTTCAAGTGGTATCAGAGCATATGGCTCGTATCTACTTGTGAATTAACTAGAAACGTTTGAAGAAGTTTGATTTATTTTTGAAAATTTTGGACATTTTGACCGTCAACTTCTACTCTTTACATTCTTATTTCATATGCAGCTTTCAAACAGAAACAAATGGAACATATTTCATTGGATAATCTCACTAATCCAGTGTGCACAAATGTTTTAGTCTACAGTGAAATCTTATTAATCCAGGTCTATAGAGCATGGTCTAAAGGAGTACAATTACGGAACACTTCAACGAATAAACACAACAATTTCTTTGTTTTCTGGGCACCAATAAGTAGAGTTATATCATCATTCCTTTTTACCAGTCATACCTGCAACCACCTGCAATATTTCATTATTAGCTGGCAGGGTCAAAAACAAGCTAAAACCTCAAGTGGAAAATAAGTGTTCGTCGAAAAGAAATTTAAACTTGATAACAATATGTGTCACTCACATCACTTAATGCAGGCTGAGGAGCTTGTTTGGTTGATTCAAAGGAATCCAGCATAGGCCTCACGAACGCAGGAAGAGCGAGCCCTAATATTTACAGTAATAATCAGGTTAATAACAAGCTTATTTTAACAAATTGCTGACAAAGATTACATATATAAACGTAAGACCTGTGAATATGCTGTAAGTAACGTGAACCTCAAATGGTTCAAAGGTCTTTAACTTGCTCATCTAATAGCCCCACATGACAGTAGTAAGATACTTTACAGCAATTTTATGTTGATTATATCTATATTTAGGAAAAGCCAACTTATACTGTTACATGTACTAAAAGATCTCATACTTCATACATAACCTAAATATTGAATGTAAAAGAGACAGGTATGAAATGGAAAGGAAATCTGAACTTGTATTAATGAAAAGTGTATCTACAAATGAAGAGGATCCCTCTATTTATAGGGGAAGGAGGGACCAACAAGTAAATATTAATTACATGTAGGGACACCTATAATTACATGCAAGGACATCTATAATTGTATGTAGAGACCTCTAGTTAACAACTAGGTCCTTCAACTATTTACAACTAACACTCCTCCTCAAGTTGGAGCATAGATGTTAATCATGCCCAACTTGTTACATATGAAGTCTATTTGTGGCTTCCGGAGTGGTTTCGTGAAGATATCCGCTAGTTGGAATTCCGTCCTAACATGGATTGGCTGAATCGATGGAGGATCCTTTTGAGTACCGACTATCCGATCTCTGATTAGGTGACAATCAACCTCAATGTGTTTAGTTCTCTCATGGAATACTTGATTTTTGGCTATATGTATAGCTGATTGATTATCACAGTACAATCGCATCAAGTCTTCAGAGATAACCCCAAGTTCTCTAAGAAGACGACGAACCCATATCATCTCCGATGTAACATCTGCCATAGCTCTGTACTCTGATTCAGCACTTGATCTGGATACGGTGTGTTGTTTCTTACTCTTCCAGGACACAAGGTTTCTGCCAACGAAAACACAATACCCAGTGGTGGATCGACGGGAAATAGGACAGCCTGCCCAATATGCATCTGAAAATCCAGATATACGTCCATCTCCATCTTCTGTGAAAGCACCCACACGACAATGACCCTGATCAGAATATAAGATCCCCAGGCCTGGTGTGGTCTTGAGATATCTTAAGACACGGAGAGCAGCATCCCAGTGTCCCGTGTACGGAGTGGCCATGAACTAACTTAGGACACTGACGACAAAGGAGATATCTGGTCGGGTGACAGTTAAGTAGTTAAGTTTTCCGACCAATCGTCTGTATCGCTCAGGATCTTTCATTGGACTTCCGTCCTCTGGAAGGAACTTCCTCGTAGGAAGCATAGGACTATCAACCGGTTTGCAGCCCAATAAGCCACACTCAGTTAGCATATCAAGGACATACTTCCGCTGAGAAAGGAGTATTCCTTGTGGGGAACGAGATACTTCTATGCCAAAGAAGTACCGAAGTCGACCTAAGTCGCTAATCTGAAACTGAGACTGAAGGAATTGTTTGAGCTTGGTAATCCCATTTTCATCATCCCCTGTAATTATGATATCATCCACATAAACAACTAGAATAATCCTTCGGCCCTGATGATGTCTAAAGAATACAGAGTGATCATATGCACTACGAACCATCCCAAACTCTCCCATAACACTAGAGAAGCGACCAAACCATGCCCTTGGAGACTGTTTGAGACCATATAGGGAACGGCGTAGTCTGCATACTTTTGAGGCCTCCTCCTCAACAATGAACCCAGGTGGCTGCTCTATATAAACCTCCTCCTCAAGAACACCATTAAGAAAGGCGTTCTTGACATCAAGCTGGTGGAGCAGCCAATGATGAATGGCAGCAAGAGCAATACAAATACGCACAGAGGGCATCTTGGCAACCGGGGAGAAAGTCTCGTCATAATCAATACCATAAGCTTGAGAATAACCTTTAGCTACTAGACGAGCTTTCAGACGATGTAGCGAACCATCAGGGTTAAGTTTTACTGTGAAAACCCAACGACAACCAACAACACGCTTACCAGGAGGAAGTGGTTCAAGATCCCAAGTTTGATTGGCCCGTAAGGCCCCAATCTCGTCTTCCATGGCTTGACGCCATCCTGGATGAGCCAGAGCTGTCATCACATTCTTGGGAATCGGGTAGGAATCCAGGGAAGTGGTAAAGGCATATGACTCAGTAGAGAGATGAGCGTAGGCAATATAATTCTGAATGGGATAACGAGTGGAACGTCTAGGTTCCTTACGGAAGGCAATGGGTATATCGGGATATGGTGCACCCGGAGGGTCATAAGCAAGGGTAGTATCTGGCAAGGGTGTGTCAGGTTCGGTCATGGCAGGCGGAGCTGAGGACGTACCAGAGGCATGGGTAGGCTGGGGATCAAGGGTCGCTGAGGTTTGATCCTTACCTCGTCGAGAATATGTGTAGAGTAATGGCGGAGGATCTGTCGGAAGGCCCGAAGCTATAGGAGCTGGAACTGTGGTGTCTGAGACCGAAGGGGTAGAGGGAATAAATGACACAGGAAAGGTAGGAATGATGTGAGACTCAGGTATATCAGGATCAGGAAACAGGTCAGAAACTGGAATGGAAGATTCTGGAAAGAAAGGGCACAACTGATCAAAGGTGACGTCAGCACTGGTAAAATATCGACGAAGAGAAGGACTATAACACCGATAACCTTTCTGGACACGTGAGTAACCCACAAAGATACAACGAATGGCTCGAGGGTCGATTTTAGGGACTCCGGGACGATGATCATGGACATAAGCTACACATCCAAAAATTTGAGGCTCAAGAGGAAACGGAGTTCCTCTAGGAAATAAAACAGAGAACGGGGTTTGACCATGAAGAACAGACGATGGCATACGATTAATCAGATAAGCCGCAGTAAGAACAACATCACCCCAAAATTGACGAGGAACATGAGAATGAATCATGAGTGTGCGAGTAACATCCAACAGATGGCGGTTCTTGCGTTCAGCAACACCATTCTGTTGAGATGTATATGCGCAAGAAGTCTCGTGAATAATACCTTGTGATTTGAGATATGTAGAGAAATCGGTGGACATATATTCTTTAGCATTATCGGTGCGTAAGGTTTGGATAGATGTTTTGAACTGGGTCTTGACATATGCATGGAATTCACGAAAAATCGAGTTGATTTCACTACGGGATTTCGATAGGTAAACCCATGTGGCACGAGAATAATCATCAATGAAAGTAACAAAGTATTGAAAGCCCAATGTAGTCTTAACTGGACATGGACCCCATACATCTGAATGGACAAGTTCAAATATGGAAATGGTTCGGCTTGACACTTTTGGGGGATAAGGACGTCGAGTATGTTTACCGAGCTGACATGACTCACAATGGAAGTTATCGGGAATAAAGATGCCAGGTCTCATTTGTCGTAGGACGGTTGCTGAGGGATGGCCTAACCGACAATGAGTTTCAAAGATACTAGACTCACAGATGTTTGCTTTGGGATGCGACAATGAAGACATTCGATAGATACCTTCTGATTCGAGGCCGGTACCAATTACTCGGTTAGTACCTAGTTCATTAAAGGTACAATGAGTAGGATAAAAGGTAACGGAACAATTATTTCGTTTAGTAATCTGACTGACAGATAAAAGACTGGCAGGGAAGTTAGGAACAAGAAGAACAGAAGACAGGTTTAGGCTATCTGGGTTCTGAATGGATCCAATGCCGCGTACGGGGCACGAGGAACCATCTGCAAGTTTAACCGGTGGGTAAGAGGTATTATGAAGGCTAGTGAGAATTCCTTGATTCGCAGTCATGTGATGAGTAGCTCCAGAATCAATAATCCAGGATAAGTCAAAGCCAGAAAACGTACCTGGTTGTACTGAGTTGGTTTGAGGACCCGATGACCAAAAAGGAAGGAACCGTTGAAGCAAATCATACTCCTCCTTGGTGCATGCAATGGTGTGAGTTCGTTCGTCTCCCATTTGAAAAATTGTTTAAAAAAAAAAAAAAAAAACGAACTGAAACTCGAGCACGTGAACCGAGGCAGAAACGAAAAAATTCTCGGATCGAAAAATTAACCTGACGGGATGGACGGGGAGGGAATTCCGACTGAACTGGGAAAAGGCGGTGGCCGGAGGATGGCTGACGCGCCGTCACGCGCGGCGCGTGTACGGCGGCGGTTGTTTGGGTGGCGCGTGGGGGCGCGTGGCAGGTCAGACGGCGGCGCGTTTTGAGGGGTTTTGTAGATCGGGCAATCGCGAACACGATGGTGGTGGTGATGTATGTTAACTCGCCGGAAAAAAGAACGGATCTGAAAAAGTAGGTGACGGGTTGTGGTGGTTTTGGGTGTTTGAACAGATTTGATGTGAGCTAAAGTAATGGGTGTGTTTGAACGGATCAAGAACGGGTTTTTAGGACAGAACTGGTGGTGACCGGAAATGGTATGAAAGAGAAAATCCGTTTCTGATGTGGAAGGTCAGACTAAGCTGCAACCACAGAGCATACTACGAACTTTCTAAACTAAGAGCCGGAAATGGTCACCCGAATGAGGATATTCTTGAGCTAAAACACCTTTAGCTCTGATACCATGTAAAAGAGACAGGTATGAAATGGAAAGGAAATCTGAACTTGTATTAATGAAAAGTGTATCTACAAATGAAGAGGATCCCTCTATTTATAGGGGAAGGAGAGACCAACAAGTAAATATTAATTACATGTAGGGACACCTATAATTACATGCAAGGACATCTTTAATTGTATGTAGAGACCTCTAGTTAACAACTAGGTCCTTCAACTATTTACAACTAACATTGAAGACATGTATCATTTTTATTTTTGAATAGCTAAGCTTTTTCTCCCCCAAATCCTATACTAAATTACACCTCCCAAGGATTGAACCTTGGTCTCCCCACCAGTGGCGGAACCAGAACCTAATCTCAGGGGTGTCCCACACCTAATCTCAGGAACATCTGCAGACCAACAGGAGAAGCTTTACAGCAGCTAATGGGCATTATAACTCCACAAAATCCCTGCAGAAACATGCTCTTAACTCTTAGGGGTGTCCTCGTACTTGTTTTGGGGTGTCCTAAGTCTAAAAATCGAAAAAAAATAACAAATTTACACTACCCGAAAAAAGTTGAGCCGTAGCCCGGGACCAGGCTGCTTGTGCACTGGGTCCGCCCCTGCTCCCCACATCATATATATGAACAGTTACCCCACTTCACTTAGGTTCTTGTGTTTAGCTACATCCTATGTTGTCAAAGGCGCATAGGCCTTACCCGGAGCCTAGGTGCAAGCCGCAAAGTATAAAAATACCATTTAGTGTAGGCTGTTTTAGACCTGTTCAGACTATTTTTGGCCAGAACTTGGCCTGAAATGCGCCTATCCAGGAGAGGCGCAAATGCCGTGCGCTGCACTTTTGCGCCTAGTGCAATTTTGACAACACAGGCTACATCAGTAAGCGCACCCATTAATTTCATCACTGTGACTTCCTACAATCTATGTATCTAGCTTCGGTGGTTGGTGGGTATGCGGTTTCTTTAGTATTTTAAACAATGTGATGGCCTGTTCTTCCAAAAGCATTTAAATCTCAAACAAAACCCTAAGACCAATCGAAATTGAAGACGCAAAAAAACTGACCAAATATGAAACAAATTACTAATGAACAAAACATGTTTCTAATCAGTAATCACATAACTTCAACTTCATAAAATCAATATCCTACAATTCCGTAACAGGATACAGATCCAGATGAATCATATACTGTAACCTAGCTAGTGATTTATGCATAAACTGAAGTATATCGGAAGAAAAAGGTTTATTATCGTTACACCTAATTCCCTTAGTGAATTCAAAACCCTAAGTCCAATTCAAATTAATACTTTTCTACAATATATTACCGCTAGGGGTGTAAACGAGCCAATCCGCTTCCGACGTTAAAAACTCAAACTGAGCAGAGCTTAAACGAACCCGAGCTTTTATTTAGACTCGTTTAATAAACGAGCTTGCGCCTTAAGGATGGCAAATAGAACACGATATTCATAAGAAGTTCAACAAAACATGTGTCTGTCTAATCACGAAACTTCAAGTTCATTGAATTAACATCCTACAGTTCCAGAACAGGATTAAGATCTAGATCTAGATGAGTCATATATAGTGTGAACTAGCTGGTGAATTATGCATAAAATGAACTAGATCGGAGAAACTAGAAAATTAGGGTTTGTGAAGTAAAAAATAGGGGAATACCGAAGCCGCCGATGAGGCAGGAAGCAGCAACAATAGGCTCTTGAACGACGAACATCCTGAGCTTCTGCATAACCGCCATTGCTGCTCTTTGATCTTCTTGTTGACTTCAGGTCTGTGTTGTTCAAGATCAATGGTAGTTTTCAATAGTTCAAACCATCCTAACTCAGTTATTTGCCATAATAATCCGAACTGGTCCACTTTTGGTCGATAATAGTCTGTGTTAAAAATAGCTTAACGGAGTTAAGTTTTTTTTCCAAATTACAAACCGATATTTTAGGGCTTTTGATTAGAACGAGGATACGAGTTGATTGATGTAAAATTTATCTCAAAATACTGCCCCAAACGACGAAAACGGTGCTTTAATTCGGGTGTTTAAACTTCCAATTAACAAAAATCAAGTTGTTTGGAGCATCGTTTCGAGGTAAGTTTTACATAAATCGACTCGTATGCTCGTTCTGATCAAAATCCCTAAAACATCGGTTTGTGATTCGAAAAAAAACTTAACTCCGTTAAGCTATTTTTAACAGCAGACTATTATCGGCAAATAACTGAGTTGGGATTATTATCGGCCAAATTGAGAAAGTTGGGATTATTAAAATCCAATTTGCCTTTTTTTATTTATTTTTTACAGTGACGAAGGCTGATCAGTTTTGTTTGGTTATTAGCTTCTTTCGGCGAGGTATCATGCTATTTTTTTTCAGTGATGAAGATTGTTCAGTTTGGTTCGGTTATTAGCTTCAATTGAAATTGAAACAGAAGTTATCGATTAATATTTTACTAACCAATTGATTTTCAGTTTATTCGGCTAGATTGTCGATTTTTGGTTAGGTTCGGCTAATTTCGGTTAAAAATCAAAATCAAACTTGGGCTAAATTTTTAGTTAGAAGTACATGAAATACATTAAATGAAGGTATAAAAGCTAGAAATTTATGAACATACAAATGGTTCGGTTTGATTAGTTTCGGTTGACGAGTGATAGCAGATTACCTTTCACTTTAATCCTCATAAACTAATCCTTTTTTATGGTTAACATGTTTTGTAGAACTAACAACTAGTCACAAGCCAATGAGATAGTGGTGGAGTGGTTGGGAAAGAATTGATGTTCTTTGTGACTCATATTCGATTCCCACTCTCCTCATTATTTTCTGTGGCATCCAGGTAAAGAGCATAAGTGAACATATCACGAGCATAATAGACGCATGATACACGAGCATAAGTCATTGTGACCGTTGGTGGTCAAGTCATTGGCGCTGCTTTGCCGCTGTTAACCACATTGTACCGTCTAAGGCTTTGCGATCAGAACACTTTTCTGTTGTTTTGGAGGCCGCAAGTTCGCTTACGAGACGACAATATAAACCGCGTAACTAAGTCCTGAAATCAGATGCATTAACCAAAATTTTCAACAACTTAATAGAGTATGATTCAAATCAAAACCAAACAAAAAGAATCTACTCATACAAACATTTATGTAAAACTTAAACAACTAGAAGTAACAAGTAGCAAACAAACATAAGTAACATATAAATCAACTTCCTTTAACTGGTTTCAGCAACATTTCCGAATTGCCAAGGGTTGAATTCGGTCGTGCTGATGTTAACTTCTTTAACCGTGCCGGAACTATCAGCTGCAGCTCGGTGTTCATTATACTTTCCATTGAACTCGTAAATCTCCAAATCACCCCACGGTGTGGGAGCAATTTGGTCAGTCTGGTTAAACCATTTTGGGACGAATTCTTGACCCTTTGACTCTCGCATCCGTTTCTCAGCCCTCTGTTTCTCTTCAAGACTGTTAAAAAAACAACGTTATGTTCAATTTTTCAACACATCATGTTTATATAACATGATCTATTATATGTGTGTGTGTGTGTGAGAGAGAGAGAGAGAGAGAGAGAGAGAGAGAGACGTACATGCTCTTTTCTGAACCCGCTTTAGACAAGTCACCCGCCTCAAGTGCATATCTATCTGGCCGTAAGCGAGAATCTGATGGCAATAAATTCTTTGGAGCGGTTGTAAAGCTGTTTACTTTATGTGCAAAATGCGTGTACTGAAATTTGTCATCTGCAGGGGACTCAGCAACTCTCCAAACCTTCAAATTTCAGAAAAAAAAAATAACGAATTAAGCCGTCTCCAAACTCATTATACTGTTTCTTTCAGTCATTTGATAGCAGGCAGCATCTTATATGAAGAGAATGATTAGCCGTAGCTACAAAATTAGCACAAGTAAAGCAGCACATGCAATCTAACACCCTAAACATGTTCTTTGTGGCCATCAGCTTGAACTTTTGTTTTATGCCGAGTCATTTATAAAAGATAAAACCAACTAGGGATGAGCTTTTTTTCCCAAATACCAGTACATGTACCCATACCGTACCCGTACTGATTTTAGGTATTCGGTACATGTATCGGTACCCAGTTTTATTGATTTCGGTATTTGGTATTGGTGCGTGTACATGTAAAAAAGAGTACTAGTAGCGAATTTTATATAGAACTTTAAAGGTTTTTTTTTATATTATGTTTTATTTTGTATTATGATATTTATGGTACTCATAATTTTACCTATTTGGTACTCGTATCATATTAGTACTCGTACCAATTTTACCTATTTGGTACCCAACTGTATTGGTACTCGTACCGATTGTACCTATTTGGAGTGCTCAAAAAAATAAATAAATAAAGTGGTACCAAAGCGGTTACAATACCGAAATATCCATACCGTACCAATATATTTGGTATGATATTCGGTACCTAGTTTTGTTCAAATTCGGTACCAATATTTTCGGTACCGGTACGGGTATTGTACCAATCCCATCCCTAAAAACCAACCGTTACCCGAAAAAATTACATTTTTATATAAAAAATTCTTTCTATTTATGGTTGTGAAAGCTTACTTCTTTGAGTTCAGTGTTTGGAAGGGGTTCTCCTTCCAAATCACAAGGTTGGTAACTCATAGCTTCGTTCCACTTTCCCGTAATTAATATTTTCGGTTCTTCTTCAGAGTTATATACGTATCCATCCACTTCATAACGACCAGCACTGCAAAATGTTTCAAGTACATAAATCAGAATCATTTTGATATTAAATGGGATGGACTTTTTTATACATTTGAAAATAAGAAAAGACGTGAAAACGTTAGTTACGCACCCAAACCAACCACAGGGTTGAAAATACAGGACAACTTTGTCTCCGGTGGTCAAATTGGTCAACACCATCTCCCCTGGGGAATCAATCCATGTTCTTCCAAATATTAAATTGTTAACTTTTGTCGGTGGAGGCACTAACTCTAGAATTACCCCGTCTTTCTTTAGCTTCAAACGAGTTCTGCAAGCAACACAGTAAAAGTAACAAGCTCAGAACTGTTAAAAAGTTAAATTGACAAGATCACTTTATAATCTATATGTCTAGATATACACAAGAAGTGAAGAAACTGTAGTCGGGTTAGTTACCTTCCGAGAGGATAAACATCGAGAGAGTTACCGAGAAACTTGGTCTTCACCTTTGAAGTTATATCGTATACGAAATGCTCGTTTTCAGCATGTGCAGCACTTATAGGAGGGTGATGACTAACCTGATTCATATTAATTATTCTAGTATTAGTCACATCTTAATCCTATACAATAGCACAATGCAATTAATCAGCGTCTATGCAGTTAATGGCTTAATGTGGTAAAAAAATCGGATATCAGTCAAGGACGAATATCTGAGATATAGGTTATCGCGGTGGGATATCGGTAATTTTAATTTCATGCAGAATCTACACATATAGCAATTTAACACTAACAATTCAGTATACTCTCCTACCATTAACAAAGTAACCTTTTGCAACTTGCAAAATGCTAACAATTGAAGCAAGTAAGAACCGATTAAGACTTAAAACACTAACAATTAATAACTAAAACTTAAGACATTAGAACTTAAAACACTAATGGCAGCAATAAGAAGAAAGACGAATGGTAGAACTAGAAAGAAAGGTATTGAATATTGATATTGGGAAAATCGGTGATATCTCTGTCAAATATTGGTCAATATCGCCAATAATATCGGTTCCAATATTCTGCCCGATATTTGACACCGATATTTTACAGGGGGACCGATAACCGATATATCACCAATATTAACTGCATAGATCAGCATACACCACATTAGGGGAACCAGAGTAGTTCTTTAAGTAAAAATCTGGGCAGAAACAAATGGCACTGGGTTAATCATGTAAAAGTTTAAGCCCATAATTGCCCCTTGCCTAAGAAAAATATGTAGAATGTATATATAAGTTTAAGTTTTACCTGTTCTGCAATAAATGTAATGCCACAATGATTAACCATTTCATAGGTTTCACCGAGAATTGGATTAAACGGCTTCCAAGTTCGTTGCAAAGCATAATATACTGATATAAACCAGGATGCTGTAATAGGATAAAATTTATCAATTTAAGATATTTCATGTGTTTGCAAGTATATAAGACACACTTAAGTACCAATATGCATGAGATAAATAAGAGAAAGATAGACCTGTATATACTAATCGCATGTATGGATCCTCGCATTCATCTGCTAACTCCAAAAGATGGGAATATTCCATCAACTACAAAAATAACAGTGTCTTGATATAAACAATTAAACAAGCGTATATCAAGTGTATTGATGAAGTCGGGCAAACCTCTGCCATTTTTTGCAGCATTGTCATGGGCTCAAATATGAGTACGGGTAGAGTCACCATTGATGTGATATCAGCTCCCACATACTTCTGCATCGACCTCCAGTAACTGTCACGCTCCTGCAGAAAAATAGATGATGAGATTAAGACGAATATACGTTAAAGATGCAGTTTCCCTTATATATATATATACGCTGCTGTAAAAAGCTGCTGACATCAGCATTTACATCCACTGTAAGAGTTTTTTACGGTGGTGTAAATCAACAAAAACTTTTTTTTTTTTTTTTTTGAAAAAAGTTGATTTTTTTAGGATTTTAGGTAAACAAAAAATTTGAAAAAACCTTTGTTTTGGCCGAGTTCTCTAAGTTCTCACAGCTCATAGGAGTTTTCACTTTACCCTAACCATATATATATATATATATATATATATATATATATATATATATATATAAATTGAGTCCTTTTATCTTCATTAATGTAAACCGAGGCTTGTGAATGAGCCAAAAGTAAACCGCAAGATGATGGAGATACATGAGATCATAGAAAAACAAAATTTTTGCAAGGAGCATGTTATAAGTGGCCAAAATGAAGTAAATATGTAAAATGATGGGCTTATGAAATATATGCAAGAGAAATAATTTACTTCACCTCCTGCTTCCATCTGCCTCTTTGTGCTTCAACCTCGGCATCATCTGTTCCTCCCTCGGGGTTGATGACTTCAAGCCCCTCATAACCAAGCAAGCTAAAAAGGAGAATAATCATTATGAAACCGTGGTTATACGAAAAAAGTGATACACGCCCATCAAGGTCAACACATAGGTGCTGAATAGGTTAAGTTGAATTATACAATGACTTAATATGTATATTATATCAAAATACCCTGGTATATACGCTATTTTACATGTATATTTAACAAAAACCTAAAATCCAGCTATATTTAATCGCTATTTATATTTTAAAAAATAACTGAAATCCCGCTATCTATTGGCTACATACCCTGTAACGACCTTCGACCTATACGCTACGCTATTCACTATAGCAACCATAGCGACCACTATTCACAACTATGGCTAAACATCAATATTCTCTAAGCAGTAGGGTTATAACTTTTAGTTCATAGAAGTATAAAACCAGTCCATATTATCCATCAGATTAAAGCAAAAGTCTTGCTGTTTTTGCTAAACAAACCACACACCATTGATAGCCAAATGATATCTAAATAGGAATCACAATATTTCATACAACCAGTCACAGTCAATAACCTCATAACTTTAGCTACAAAAACCAAACAATTTCACTTCTAATAACCATCCACAATCTAAACTATCAATCATGAATAGGGCCGTAAACGAACCGAACGAACACGAACAAGGCCATGTTCGTGTTCGTTAGTTAAGGAAATTAACATGTTCGCGAACGCCTACCGAACATAAATTTATGTTCGCGTTCGTTCGTTAAAAAAATTCAGCTGTTCACAAATAGTTCGTGAACACTGGTCTCGAACGCAAACGAACGCAAGCAAATAAAAACGAACACAGACAAACATTTAACTTGAAACTAAAAAATAAATAAACATTGTTATCCTTAAATATTGGATATAAGTAGTTAAATACAACAATCAAATGATAAATCAAAACACAAGAAGTCTACTACACCACCAAACGATGAATCAAGTTTAACTAACTTAGACATAATTATCCCCAAAAATGTCTTAGAATGTCCAAATTTTAGCAAACTTAGAAAAAATAAGGTTTCAAGTTTTCAATATGTTTAGATAAAAGGTTTATTATTTATTATTTTTTAATATAATCAAACGAACACGAACGACCGTAAACGAACAAACATGAACGAACGTAACCGAACATATTACCGAACGTACACGAACGCAGTCGAACGAACGAGACCTGTGTCCGTGTTCGTTCGCTAAGCTAACAAAACGAAATTTTTTGTTCGTGTTCGTTCGTTAAGCCAATCGAACAAACATAAACTAATGAACAAAATCCACAACCTAATCAAACCTAAAACCTAATCAATCTAGTAGCAAACAACAATACTCTAACCAAATCAAGCATATCCTATCAATCACACAACTCCACAGATCAAAATTCACACAATCAAAGTAAAAAAAAAACAAAATCAGATCATAAATCGACCTCAATTAGGTCAATTAATCAATTAATAGCATACATAAAGAAGGATCCAGAACGATTACCCGTTAACTTGATTCTTAAAACTGGAGAAACTAGAAGCGATCGATGAAAAGAATCCACCACCACCACCACCACCACTACTACTACTACCTTGATTCTGTGCCATAATAGAAAACCCTAGAACCCGAATAACTTTCCCCTTTTTGAAGTTGAAGCTAAATTATATGAAACAAATCACGAATCTAGTGATAGTAAGAAGATGAATTGAATCCAGATCTTGTGAATTTGAAGAGATGCGATGTGATATTAATAATTAATTAATAAATTAATTAATAAAAATATTATATTGGTAGTGCGACAAGAGGCTTGTGTTGGCGGGTTCTTCATTCAAGTCAACAACATGACACTATGTTTCTTTGTGAAATCGAACCCGGATCCGTTTTCTCGACCCGGTACATCAAATATAATTCGGGTTTGAAAAACGGTTTGGGCTTGCTACGCAACATAAACTTGGTCGGTCTGAGTCCCTAAGTCAATTTAGAAGAAGAAAAACACTAAATGTAAGACAACTTTGATAACATGTGTGTATGTGCTTCGATCACTTTTACATTACTACTGACTAGGGGGTTCAGGAAAAACCGAAACCAAATAAAAACAAAAAACCGAACCGTAACCGTAACAGAAAAAACTGATCCGAATAACGAATTTGGTTTTTGGTTTGGTTTTTAACTGAAACCGAATTGTGAATTTGGTTTTGGTTCTACATTTTTTTCATTTGGTTTATTCGGTTTATTTGGATATCCGAATAAACCATTGATTTGATTAATTATTAAATGAAAATAATAATATTTAATAAACCATATAAATTTTATTAGCTCACGTGATAAATATAAAGCCCAACTCACAAATTAAGCCCACTCATTTCTTTCCTTATTCAAATTATCGTTCGGTGTATATTAGTTGTTGACATGATGTTCAAAAGTTGGAACACAAACAATCAACATTGTCCTCTTGTACTAGCAATCGTGAAACATCAATATTTTTGTCATCTATGAATTTGTATTTTTTTTTACATTGAGGTATTTTATTTTATATACTTTGCCATTAATTGATATATTTTCATAATGATAATGCTTTAGTAGTTACCCGACGGGTTTGGGTCGTGTATACCCAACGGGCAATTTTTTTAGATTAATGGGTTTACTCGAAACCCGTGGGTATACCCGATACCCGATGAGTATTTACCCGATAGAAACCCCGACGGGTTTTGGGACGGGTTTGGGATAGGTTTATCTAATCGGGTTTGGGTTTGGGGTTACCTAACCCGTCTCAAACCCGACCCATTGCCATCCCTAGTACCGACCACCTAATTGCACTTACTCCAATCTGTATATTGAGTAACCACTGGGACAGTTACCTTGTTCTTTTTCCCCCTTATGTCATCTTCGTCACTCTCTCCTGGTAAAGGAACATCCCCATCAGAATCTTCATAGCTACTTGCACCACTATGTTCTTCCTCCATTGAAGTATTATCTTCACCAACTGGTTTCACTTCAAGTTCCTTTAATAACTTTAAAATCAAGTCTTTCTTTTACAACTAACTGTTATGCTTCATAGCTTTTCTTGATGCTAACCATTCTTCATCATCCCTGTCTGACTCGGCAACAGTTAAATCATCTGTTATCAACTCTTCATCAGATCCATCCTCAGCTTCTTTCCCAGCATTAGATCCAACCTCACCATCAGATCTAGCCTCAGATCCTGTTTGAGATGTTGTTTGGGGTTCAGGAATGATAACTAAGTCTTTTATAGGTTCATAATTTTGAACTGGTTCTTTTAGAGGTTCAGGACTGTTAACAATTGGTGTATCAGTTGGTGGTTCAGAAATTGTAACTGTTTTGGTAGGTGTGGGAAGTCTTGCAACAGATAATCTCCTAAAACCAGAAGGTTTGTTCGGTGTTGTGAGGAGTGTACTTAAAGATGGTGTACTAAAACATGGAGCCTTAATGGCAAATAATGTCTAGTTGGGATTATTACTTTAACGGGGGTCCATTGTAGGGAAAATGGGTGAAAGGTGGAACTGTCATGGGGATTATTCAAAGGTGGGATTATTAGTGGCCAATAAGGTCTAGTTGGGATTATTACAGGCCAATTCCCCTGAATATAAAGTCCAACTCACAAATTAAGCCCACTCATTACTATCCTTATTCAAATTACCATTCGGTTTAAATTAGTTGTTGACCTGATGTTCGAAAGTTGGAACACAAACATGAATATAAATTAGGATAACAAAGTACTTAGGTACAATTCGGTTAAATTTGGTTTGTCTGGTTTTTAATCAAAACCAAACTAAATTGAATTTGGTTGAACTTGATTTGTTTTGCATATTCCTAATTTGGTTAGGTTTAGTTTTTGGTTTGGGGTACAAAATTTTGAAAACAAAATAAATTGGACCAATGAACACCCCACCCCTACTACTGACAACCCGACTCGAAAAGAAAAAAAAAACTATATTAACACGTAGAAAAACAAGCACGTTGTAACAACATACTTAGAATTTTATAAAACTTCGTACGTTAAAAGTTATAACAGAAAACAAAATATTTTCAAACTACAATTTTATGTTACACAGGTTAAAGTTTGGTTCAACTCAAAGAAACTAATCTATTATGTAATTTATGTTAGATAAAGTATGATAAATTTATATCGACAAATGAACCCTATCTAATGACATGAAGCAATTGTATAATTTTAATTTTATTTATTGGGCTTAATCTTGAAGGAACCCTATCTAGAGATGGGCATAATCGGGTATTCTTAAAACCCGGAACCGGTTCCAACCCGGAACCGGGTATGGATACAAGTGAGGGGAACCGGGTTCTCTGTGGAACCGGTTCCGGGTACAACCCGGGTACATGTCAATATATTTAGAACCGGCATAACCGGTTTCGGGTACAATGGAACCGGAACCGGGTCCTGTTTGGAACCGGAACCGGGTCCTGTTTGGAACCGGGTAGCTGCTGATCTGCTGGTTCATCATCACAGAGGAAAATCCCCACATGACCCGTTGCTGATTGTAGATTTTGGAAACCAAAAAGGGTGCTGGGCAACAAAGGAATATGACTATATGACCACACAAGGCACAATATTTGTACTCTTATCTCTATCTGGGTTACTTTATGAATATGACTTACGTGTGATGAAAGTGTGGGGAGTAAGTGGGTGTACGTGTCAGCAAAAGGGTGCTGGGCAAAATGTGAGGATAGAGATTGATACTTGTGTTGATCATGTAAGCATTTCACACAGCAAAATGTGTTGATACAAAATTTTGTTTACCATAGCAGCATCAACAGTTTACTTTATAAGAACATGCATTAACAAGAAAGATACCAACAAAATGAAAACCTGAATTTCAGAAACGAAGGTATGTATCATTCTGCTGGTTCTGCAAAGGAATGAGGCTTTCAACATAACACTTGCTGGTTCGGCAAACGAAGGTATGAAAACCTGAATTTCAGAAACGAAGGTATGTATCACAAGGGCATATCGGGTTTTTTTGTAATACCCGGAACCGGTTCCGGGTAGGAACCGGGTTCCGGGTACGCACCGGGTCCGGGTAGGAACCGGGTAGGAACCGATTTTATTTATAAAATGTGGAACCGGGTCGGAACCTACGGGTTTTTTGAACCCGGAACCGGTTCCACTATTAGCCGGGTAGGAACCGGAACCGGGTCCGGGTCGGGTCCACTGGAATCGGGTAGGAACCGGTTTTTATGCCCATCTCTAACCCTATCTAATGACATGAAGCAATTGTATATTGGGCTTAATCTTGAAGTTTCATAGCAGGCCCAATTGCATATCTATAAATCTATTCATGATTTCATTCTAATTATTTATCATCTTGTTTAGAACTTTTAACAGGTTACTAGTTGAAGTGTATAGCTGTTAAAACATTAAACTGTCTGACCACACAACACATTTAACTAAATGTGTTATTTGTCTCAAACACTAACACGAGAATGGTTATAATTGGGTTACACAACACGACACATCTAATATTGTGAAAGGTAATTAGTCTAATAACACAAATGACACGACACATTTAATGCACTGATATTTTTAGCAATTCAATAACATGTCGCACAACACGTTTAACACGATTAGAAAATAACAAGACATAATTAAAACAATAATATAAACATACCAAACTTACAATCCATGTTTAAACACAATGTACTCATAATAAAACTATAAAGATATGTCGTCTTGATAAATAGCTTATAAACATGTCGTGTGACCAATAACATATTTTGTATGATAAGTTAAACACGTTATACGTGTCATAAACTGGTCAAGCGGGTTGGACATGTTCTGTTTTTAATCATGTCATTAAAGTGTCGACCTGTTTATGACTCGGACCCATTAACCTGTAACACTAACCCGTTTCGTATCATTTTGAATCAAGTCATATCGTGTTAAGTAGTCGTGTCATAAATGGTTAGTCTAAAGTCAAGTATAAATTGATGTTCATTTGCTAAACCTGAATTTAATTTTTCCGTAGACTAAAAAAAGTTTTGATTTTCTATATTTTTTAAAATTTATGTTAATTTTTTTATAATTTTTTTCCCTAAAAAAGTGCATTGGATAATGGATACAAACAATCAAAATGTGGATGGAATCATGAGGAAGGAAACCCTTGGAGCAAACGTATACCCTTTTTGTTGGTTTCAATACTCTCACTTTCAACACCCTTCTGGTTTTGCCTTCAATAAAGCTGTTAATGGTCCCAACTAATTAAATAATAATTACTCTCTTTTTTTGCCCATTCAATAATTGCCAACACATCGATCATGTAAATAAGGTTATATTTTATGTATTAAAAATAACTTTAAATTTGAAATGTTTTTTCTTTCTAATCACCAACAAAGGAACTTTCATGGGGATGAAGACCCACGTGCCAAAGTTCATATAGGATCATGGACCTTCAACGGTCAAAGATACTTATCATTAGTTTTCGATTTTTTTTTTTTTTGGTTAAAAAAATTGCATGATAGGTAAAATGTTATCAACTAAAAATAATTATTAATGCAAAGAGCCCTTTGATTTAATGACATTGATTTTTTCTTAATTAAGTGGTATGAGTTTAAATCTCATTCTGGTTATTTGTGGTGTGAAATTAAGGAGTGTGTGTCGTTATTCTAAAAAAATATAATATATGTTTAAGGTTTGTTTGTAATGACATTAACAATAGGGTTTTTTTTAAAGTAAATTACGTTTTTGGCCCCTGTGGTTATATCACTTTTACTATATTAGCCCAAAATAAGAATTTTTAACATATCTGCCCCCATGGTCTCTATAACTAACCATTTTGGCCCCTAAGTCTAGAGATCATATGGGCCAAAATGGTTAGTTATAGAGACCATGGGGGCCAAAATGGTTAGACTTAGGGGCCAAAATGGTTAGTTATAGAGACTCTGGGGGTAGATATGTTAATTTTTTTTATTTTGGGCTAATATAGTAAAAGTGATATAACCACAAGGGCCAAAAACGTAATTTACTCTTTTTTAAATAAATGTTATGAATTTACATCGAGATAGATGGTAAACGAGTAACAAGCTGCACCGCTACCCCTTTTTGAATAGCAAAATTATAACTCTTTAAAACTTACGTTTTACTAGTTGAGATTACTATTGTGATTGGTATAACTTGTTACGTTTTGATCATAAAACATATAACTTACTTTTTGAGAGTAGTTAAGAACTGTTGGTTTGCAAACAAACTGAATAGTTTAGTAACAAAAGTGTTCATCACAAGATTTGGCATTTTGTGGCCTAATTGTTGTGCCATTCATCAATATGTATTCCATAAAACTATAAGAGCATTCACATCCATTCCACCATTATTTAAATGAATGTTATCCATCATTATTTAAATGAATGTTAACTAGTATAGGGTACATTAAAAAAATTAACAAGAAGTTACCTTCAAGTATTTTCTCTTAAAATGTAGGGCCACAACCTACTCATATGAAGTGACTCGTAATCAATAAGGGGTCACTACTCATAAATACATAATTAAGGATGGAGATGAAGGTTGGATATTTGATGTTGGTCTGGTATCGTAGTGGCAGTGAAAATGGACAGTTGATGGAGGTGGGGGTTGGTCTGATGAATGAAGATGGAGATGGAGATTGGATGCATGATGTTGGTCTGGTGTGACGGTGCGGGCTGATGGATGTGGAGGTGGAGATGGTGGTCTGGTGTGGTGGTGGAGGCGGCGGTTTGGTGGTGATTGGTGGAGGTGATGATAATGGTGTGGTGGTGGTGATTGTGGAGGTGGTGGGTGTTGTTGGGTGTTAGAGAGAGAGAATGTGTGTGTATGTGAGTCCACATCATCAGCCACATAATCAGCCAAATCAAGTTTTTTTACACATCAACGTCCATGTAAGCATCCACGTCACAATGAACTAACTGGGTTAGACCCCAGTTAGAAAAAGCTCAGTGGAGGAAAATAGTTTACAAGTTGGAATTGTCAGAGGGAATTTTTGATGTTGGGATTATTGTCGGCCAACATGTCAAAGTTTGGATTATTAAAATCTTATAACCCTAAAAAGAATTAAAATAATATCACAGGTAAATTCTAATATATGCACCTTGGTTGTAAAAATCCCGACTAGCCTTCGATTAGTCGCCGATCAATGGCTAGTCCTAGGTTCACCAAGTAATTTTTATATAATCCGCCAATTAATCAGTAGGTGATCAACAATGGTCAAATTCACTCCTAATTGCCCAAAAATCAAAGGCAGACTAGTGATTCAGCCAGATTCTTGACCAAAACCTGTAAATTCCGACAATTAATCCTATCTATTTGAAGATATGGGTCGTAGAAGGTGTTAAACATGTCTACTTACAAAAATACTTATAAAAATGTGTGTATATACATATAAAACTGAAAATTACTTATAAAATCCCAATCCGATTAATCGCTAGTCAGTATCCCACCCGGCGACTAGCGCCTAGCGATTTTTACAACCTTGATATGCACACATTGTATATACCTAATAAATAAGTAACAAGTAACTCTACACACACCTGATAAATAAATAACATGTGTGTTACTTATATCACTCATTATGTGTGTTGATGCAACAAATAAGAGACCAAAGATAGTAGCGAGGTTGGTTAGGCAAAAGGGTTAAAGGGTTTAACTTTGCCTAACGCAGGTCGTGGGGTCCCCCCCCACGTTTGCAAGACGTGGAAGGAGGTTCACTAGTTTATTCTTGTTGTTTGCTAAGGGTCCTTCTCTGAAGTATGTTTCAGATTCGGATGAAGGGGCAAACAGAATGTGTGTGTTGGATGTGAAAGGGAGTAACTCGCATGAAGCAAGTACTCGTGATGAATGACCAGAGTTTTAAGGAATCTTGACTGGCCAGGCATGTCCTCACTTCAGTAAATGAAGTGTCAAATATATAGGAGAAGACATCTCCCAAAGAGGAATGCATTTGACTAGTGACCTTGCTTGCAGTGAGGGGCTTGCCCTTTCGGGGGTTGAAGCCTTTTGACCCCTGGATAATAGAGTGTGCTCTGAGGACCTGCATTGCTTTTGCGGCTGGCGAGTTGGTGAAGTAATCTGGAGATATGACTACTTACTGTTCCGTGCTACTTTATCTCGTTTTCCCAGGTTTTTAACCTTTGAACCATTTTGCCTTATGAGCATTTACGTATTTAAATCATTCATACTTGGTCTTGGGCAACCCCGGTCATCAGCCCCCCAAGTCAGAGGTTTTTGGGAAATGAGCTCAAAGACTTCTGACTTTTTATACGTATGTTTTTCTGTCCAAAGGCTTCGAGGGTTGGAAGGTTGAAAACGGTTTTTGAATTTCGGAATTTGACAAGACAGTTGACAAGACCTGTGGCAGTTTATCAGGCGGCGGTTTTAAATTCTGCCTGTTGATAATTATCCCTAATCTCATTTATTTACACATTTTTATTTTTGAAGAACATTACTTGCTCCTTATTTCTCTCAAGTATCCCTCTTTTTCAAAATCAGGTCAGTTCTGTTTTGCTTATTTTCTCTTTAATTGTTCATGTCATGGGTGCTCGTAAGGATATGGAAAAGTCTTTTTCTCGACTGACCCAAGAGGAAGTCGATTTATTTGTATGTAATGGGGTATAGGGACGAAGTATAAACCGGTTGCACCGGCTTGCGATAAATCTATCGATGACTGTCCTTCTGGTATGATTGCCTTGTATTGTCGTCATTTTGAGTTTTCCAATCTTCGTTATCCGTTTTCAAACTTTGTCTTGAATATTTTGGAATATTATCGAGTGTCTTTTGGTCAGATTCACCCCCTTGGCATGGCTAGGGTTTTACATTTTGAAATTTTGTGCCGGGCCACCGGGTATGACCCATCTCTGTTGTCCTTCCGTCGCTTCTTCCAGCTTGCTAAGAATGGTGATTGGTTCACCTTTGAAACCACTCAAGTTGATACTTGTTTAATTTCGTCCATGGTTTCTACACTTGGGGTCTGGAAAGATCGGTTTTTCTGGGTGTCGGAGGAAATTGTTCCTTTCAAACTTGTTTGGAGACACCCGGATGCTGTTCTGAACGAGCCGGAGCCTTCTGATTCCGAAATAAACACTCGTTTTTTAGAAATTCTCAGTGAGTGCCCTTCGAGGCTTCGTCCCTTCCCTGAGCATTTGTTGGTGTTGTTGGGTATAAGTAAAGTGTGGGAAAAGGCCAACCGAGATCCCGTGCTTATTAGAGATGGGAAGGCTATGCATTTATTCTTTTCTTGCTTTTTTGTTCCTTTTTTCTTTGTTTGCTTATGTGCTTTTTGTATTTGTGTTGCAGTTATGTCTGCCCTTGATTTTATTAAAAGTGATGACACCTCGGATGTTGCCTTTGATGATGTTGCTGCTACTCCTGGCGAGAATGCGGTTGTCAAGGGTTCTGATTACAGGTTTGAGGGTTCTGGTTACGTGAATGTTCTGAATGTTAAAGGCTTTACCAAGGTTACTGCTTCCAAAGGTTCTACCCGTCGTTCCCAGCGTCATCTGAAAGGTGTTGATCAGTCTTCTGGTTCAGAGCCTATCGATGTTAGTGATGATATTGAGGCATCAGGGGATCAGGATGTGGATGTTGGCAAGGGTAAGGAAAAGGAGTTAATTGTTTCAAGCAAGAAGAAGAAATTGATTAAGAAAAGTACCACTCCTGTTATTCAGGGTTCATCAGCCAAAAGTGTTGAGAGTTTCGAAGGTTCAGAGGGTCAGGATATTTATGTACCTAACTGGGGGGTTAAGGTTGGTGATAATTTTAAGGACCCGGCTGTTTGTGCTGAAGCTTTGGCTCATTTTGCTCCTCCCGGTGTTCGAAGTGCCATATCCGAGATGGAGGCTGATCATCTTATTTCTAGGATGATGCTCAGTTCCTGCAACCTTTCTGCCTTTTTGGCTGAAGGTGTTACTCGCTTTGCTAAAGGGATGCAGGAATATGAGGAGGCTTCCGAAAAGAAGGAAAAAAAATGAAAGCTTCAATTACTGCAATGAAAAAGGAAATCGATAGCTTTTCTGAGAAAGAGCTAGCTTGGACCAAGAAGGTGGAAGAGTTAACAAGGAGGCACGAGATTGAGATGGGTGATCTCAAGAAGAGTTTTGAAGCTGACCGTCTGAAGCTGAAATCTGATAGAGAGGCCTTGGTTGTACAACAGAAGGCTTTTGATGAGGAGAAAGATGGTTTGAAGGCTTTGGTTGCCCGGGCCACTGTGGATAACCAGTGTCTTATCGAGCAGGGTTTTCACCAGGTTGTTACTTATTTGCTTCATTCTAAAGAGTTTAACTCCGCTCTTGGCGAGGTTTACACTAAACTGCTTAATCTGGGAAAACACCAAGGTCTTATTGCGGGTTATAAGCTTCACGAGTCTGGCCACCCTTTGGAAAAATCTCCCTTGTACCGTCCCGAGGCTTCCGATATCTTTAAGAGTTCTGTTGAGCAGATGGAGAGGTTATCATACCCGTATGTGAGTCAGGTTGCTTCTTGTTATGGTAAGCCTCTCTCCGTCTTGCAGGAACTGAAGCCGGATGGTTTGAATGAAAAGTTATGCGCTGAAATGCTTAGCTCCCTTTCAAGGAAACGTTCCTAATCGGGAGATAGTGAAGATACCTTTCCTGGGGAATCTGATGCTCCGAAGGATGCCAGCTTGGAGGGTTCAACTGTTGATGATCAGGGTCCAAAGGCAAAGAAGGTTAAGAAGACTAAGAAGGCTAAAGGTAGCAGTTCTGGGGCCTCTAAACCTTCTATTGATGCGTGAAATTCGTAGCTTTCTTAGCTCTTTTAAAACAATTTGTGGTTTGTAACCTTTAAACAATATTAGGTTTTCAGGAACCCTTAAGGTTCCTGTTGGTTGTGATTTAGGCCTTCGGGGTCGTTTGAACAATATCTTAACTTACAAGTCACTAGGACTTGTTTTGACCTGTGCTTGAAAGTCTTTCAGGGCTTTCTTTGATATGGTATGATGCTTAACTATTTTCTTCGTGTTATGTTTTTTGTACCTGTGCTTATTTTGTTAAGGCAGTTTCGTTGGTCTTAACCCTTCAAGCTTTTTGGCTAACCGTAGGTAGGTTGAAGCCTTCGAGGTCTCGAGTTGTCACGTAGGTGGCTTGAAGCCTTGAAGGTTTCTTAGTTTCTTGACTTGACTTGGTTTGCATTTTTTTTGTAATTTTTTCGTTTGTATCATCCTTTAGATGATTTTTTGTTTTCTTGTAACTTTGTCTTTGTCGAGTTTGTGTTGCCTTTATGTTTTTTACACCTTAAAGGGTTCAGTGCTGCAGACACTTAGCCTTGGTGTTTTTAACAAGAAGACATAGCACCTATTCTTTTTATCATTTCTTTGTTTTTCATTTGACTTCATAAGCCTGTTTGTTGGTTATATTTCTAAGGCTTAAGGAACATTTGGTGTAGGTTGTTCAGACCTGTCTATGAGACAATTTTGCTTTAACTTAATAAGTCTCATGGAGTTGTATTGATTTAGGAACTCACCCCTTATATAGGTTCATTCAACCCTTGAACCTATTGAGCGATGTGGCCTGGGAGCTCATCCCCTTACATGGCCCTTGCCATGGATTTTTTTGCTAGGTTCTCAACCTGATCTTAGGATAGAAAGACAAGTTTGATAAAACAACTTCATTCATTCAAGCAATACTTGCTTTTTACAAAAGGTATTCATAGTGTTGTTCGAAATACATTTTGATACAAACCAAACTTTCCTGTCTAAACATGGAACCTTTTCAGGGTTTTTCCATTCAAATGCCTTGGAAGCCTCTTGCCTTCTGAATCTGCTAGCTTGTAGGATCCACCCTTGTGTGCTTCGAGGATGGTATATGGACCCTCCCATTTTGGGCCAAGCTTTCCTTGATTTTCTTTTTTGTTAGCTTCATTATTTCTGAGGACCAGGTCCCCTGGCTTGAATCGTTCGTTCTTGACTTTCTTGTTGTAGTAGGCTTCCATTTGTTGCTTGTATTTGGCCTCTTGGATTGCAGCTTGATCTCGTGCTTCCTCTAGGAGTTGTAAATTTAACATGGTCTATTTTTGGTTTGTTTCGGGATCCATGTTGACGATTCGCTGGGTTACAACTCCTATCTCAGCGGGGATCACAGCCTCGGATCCAAATACCAAGCTATAGGGTGTTTTCTTATGGCTTGTTTTTTCGGTTGTTCTAATTGCCCGTAGAACACTAGGCAATTCTTCAAGCCAGTTGCTTTCATATCTTCCCAATCTTGTCTTGATACCTTCCACTATGCTTCGATTTGCCCTTTCAACCTGACCGTTTGATTGTGGGTAGGCTACTGAGCTAAAGACCTGGTTGATTCTGTATTCTTTGCACCACACGCTGAAAGGCTTCTCAGCAAATTGCTTTCCATTGTCGGTGACAATAACTCCCGGCAATCCATAACGGCAAATAATGTTTTCCCAAACAAAGTCGATGACCTGTTTGCATGTGATCTTTGCAAGTGGTTTAACCTCGGGCCACTTGGTGAAATAATCTATTGCCACCAGCAAGAATTTTACTCCTCCTTTGCTTGGGGGGAATGGTCCAACAATGTCCATTCCCCATTTATGGAATGGCCATGCCGAGGTTATTAGGACAAGGTCATGCTTGGGACTTTTTGGGATTGGTGCATGAATCTGGCAAGCATCACATTTCCTCAATTGTTCAGTGGTATCACGATGCATTGAGGGCCAGAAATACCCAAGGTTCATAAGTTTTGCAACCACCGATTTAGCTCCAAAATGAGCTCCGCATATGCCTTCGTGAATCTCTTTGATCAAATACTTACTTTGCTCAGGACCAACACATCTTAGCAAGGGGCAAGGTAACCTTTTTTGTAAAGGGTTTCTCCTTGTAGTACGTACTGCCTTGCCTTGATTTTAACCCTTTCAGCTTCTACTTGATCATTGGGTAGTTCACCATTTTTAAGGAACTTTTTGATGGGATTCATCCAGCTTGGATCTTCCTCGGTGACTACGTCTTGAACTTCCAATTCATCGATTGATGGAGCCTTCAACACTTCTACCAACACCTTCTTGGTAAGGTGGGCAAAAGTGAGAGATGCAAGCTTACTTAGGGCGTCAGCCTTTTTGTTTTGAGATCTGGGAATCTGTTTAACGTTGCATGCTTGGAAGGTACTCATCAGTTCCTTGGATTTTTCTTTGTATTTTTTCATGTTGGGTTCTTTGGCAATTTAGCTATCATTTACTTGGCTCGAGACCAGCAACGAATCTGTGAACACTTCAAGCTTTTGGATCTTCATTTCTTTGGCCAGCCTTAAACCGGCAATCAGTACCTCGTACTCTGCCTCGTTATTGGTGGTCTGAAAATCAAAACGGAGAGCATATGTGAATTCCAACCCTTCTGGGTTGATCAAAATTAGCCCAGCCCCTGACCCTTCAACGCTTGAAGCCCCGTCGGTAAAAAGCTTCCAGGCTTCAGGGTTGGAGGGTTCAGTGGTGGCAGTGTTCACTTCAGTGATTGCTTGGTTTGGGACTTCTACAATGAAGTCGGCCAAGACTTGGGCTTTGATAGCTTTTCGTGGGACGTAGGTGATGTTATGTTCACCTAGTTCCACTGCCCATTTGGCCAACCTTCCCGAATTCTCTGGTTTTTCAAGCACACTCTTAATAGGTTGGTCGGTGACCACTTGTATAGGGTGTGCTTGGAAATACCTTCGAAGCCTTCTAGCTGTTTGAACTAGGGCTAGGGACAGTTTTTCAAGAGAGGGTATTTGGTTTCAGCCAATTTTAGAGTTTTGCTGAAGAAATAAACGGGTACCTGAGCTTTGTCCCGTTCGATGGTGAGGACTGCACTTATGGCCTCTTCAGCAATTGATAGATAGACTGAAATTAATTCCCCCGTTTCAGGAGCTGCGATGTCTGGTAAGGAAGCAAGATGTTGTTTCATCTGGTTGAAGGCCTCTTCAGCCTCATCAGTCCATTTGAAGTCCTTCTTATCAGAGCAATTCTTGAGCGTTTTGTAGAAGGGTAGAGACCTTTCAGCCAGCTTGGAGGTGAAACGCTTCAAGGCTGCAAGCTTCCCGTTTAGGCTTTCAACCTCCTTCTTGGTTTTTGGTGGCTTGGCTTCAAGGACAGCTTTCACCTTGTTTGGGTTAGCCTTGATGCTTTGTTTCCCAACAATGTGACCCAAGAACTTTCCTTCCTCAAACCCGAATGAACATTTCTCAGGGTTGAGCTTCATGTTAACTTTTCTGAGGTTCTTGAAATTTTCTTGAATGTCATCGAGCATTTGATACTCCGTCTTGCTTTTGATCACCAAGTCGTCGACGTATGCCTCCATGTTTTTACCAATTTGGCTTGCAAAGGCTTTGTCTACTAGACGTTGGTAAGTTGCTCCAGCGTTTTTGAGTCCAAAAGGCATCTTTTTGTAACAAAAGATTCCTTTATCAGTGTGGAACACTGTCTTCTCTTCATCTTCTTTTTTCATGAGTATTTGGTGATACCCTTTGTAAGCATCAAGAAAGCATTTGAAAGGGTAACCGGTGAGTGAGTCAACCTTGAGATCAATTTCCGGTAGTGGATAGCAATCCTTAGGACAAGCCTTGTTAAGATCCTTGAAGTCTATGCACATCCTCCAAGAGTTGTCTGGTTTCTTGACCATCACCGGGTTTGCAACCCATGATTGGTACTTAACTTCTCGGAGAATGCCGGCTGATACGAGCTTTTCGACTTCTTGGCAAGCAGCCAGGCTTCTCTCAGGTGCTAAACTTCTTTTCTTTTGGACCACAGGCTTGACATCCGATGGTATTCTTAACTCATGCTCAGCAATGTTCTGGGGGATTCCTGTCATATCCTCTGGACACCAAGCGAAGACATCGCTGTAATGTGTTAGCAACTTTTCTAGATATGAGAGGGTTTCTTGTGAAAGGCTTGGATTGACCCTTATTCCCTGTTTAGGGTACTTAGGATTTATGATTAGCCTTTGCTTGTCTTCTTCACTTCTGGAACTTTCACCCTCAACCAGATAGGCTTCTTGAGAGGGTTGAAGGGTTGCTATCCCCCTCTCGGTGGGGAACTTGACAGTGCCATGGCCAACAGACACAGCCATGTAGAATGCACACTGTCCCGGCCTACCGATGATCACGTCATAATTCGAGGGAATGTTGATAACCACAAAGGTGAGTGGTTGAATTCTTTCCTTCCGACTTTCACTGAAACGAACATAAAGTGTCAGTTGCCCTAAAGGCTTGAGGGGTATATCGGCAATACCTTTTATGGAGGTTCCAGAGGGTTGAAGCCTTGAACGTTCTTCGTTGCTCAAGCGGTTGAAGAATTTCTCGAACATGATTTCAGTGGCTGCCCCCGTGTCTATGTATGCCCTATTTGTTTGCAACGTTCCCACAGTAGCTTCTACCACAAGAAGGCTTGGAAGAGGGTCTTTTTCTGTTGGGGGGAAGCAAACACACTGAAGCTCCCAAGCTTCCACCATCTGTCTCTTGTGAGGAACCCTTCCATCAAAATCCACCATATTGACCTCCTTGCCCTTTCCTTCAGCCATTTTGTCTCGTACCCCTTTTACCAAATGAGCGAGTTCTCCGGACTTAACAGCTTCTTCAATTCTTTTCTTGAGCTGGAAGCAATCATTGGTGTGGTGACCTTTTTCTTCATGAAACTCACAAAACTGTGTGGAGTTCTCATTTTTTCTGCTTTTGGGGAGAGGCCTAGGAGGCCTAAAGTTCTGTTTAACTTCTTCCGTGGCAAGGATTTCTTGAGGAGTCTTTGTGAGGGGTGTGAAACTCATGCCTTTCTCCCTGGTTGGAGGGTTCCGACCTTCAGGCCTTCGATGGTCTGAACCCTTTTGACGTCTGTCATAGGAGTTAAAGTTCCCTCTTTTTCTGGCAGGGCTGTTACTCCGCCAACTAGATCCTCTTTTCTTTTGCTCTTTAATATCTACTGCCTCCTCTCCTCGGATGTGGGCTTCTGCCCTTTCGAGAGCTTCTTCCAAGGTTTTGGGCAAAGATTTGTTGAAATCTCTTGTGAGATATTTTGAGGTGATAGCGTTCATGAACCCGGCTACCCTCATTTTCTCATCTACCCCTACATATGTGAGACCTTCCTTCTTGTATCGTTCAATAAACTCACGAAGACTTTCATCATCACGTTGTTTTATCTGAAAGATGACAGTTACATCTTTGACATATCGCATTTGTTGGGAGAAGTTGGCCAAAAAACCCTTGCTGAGGTCGTCGAAGCTTCGAATGCTTCGAGCAGGTAAATCATTGAACCAAATCCTGGCTGATCCAACAAGGGTTTGCATGAACATTAGGAAACATTCAGCGTTCGACCATTTCTCTATCCTTGCTGCTCCGGTGAAGATCTGAAGATGGTCCTCAGGATCCTCAGTCCCATCATATGTTCTGATGTGAGGAGGCATCTTGATCTTTGTTTGAAAATCATAATCAGCTATTTGCTGTGAAAAGCATGAAAGGTTACTTGGCTTATAAGGTTTGGCCAAATCTTCTTCAGCCCTTGCACCCACGTTATTGCCATTGCTGTTGGTTCCCTGAGTGGCCAGTACTTGATTAATAAAGTGCTGCCACGGGAAGCCGACCATCATCTGGGCCATCATTGGGGGCATGAGGTTGAAACCTTGAAGGCTTCCAGGTGCGACTGAGCAGCTTACTCCAAGGGGGGTGCTCATAACAGCACTTCGTGCCAAAGGGAGCACGGACAGAGCCTGTCCCCACGAAGCTGTTGTAGAGGCTGGAAGGCTTGTTACTGGGGACTGTAGGAGCTGGTCGAGGGTCAGCTCATGCCCCAAAGGAGCACCACTTGCAATTGGTTGGGAAGAGAAGATGGGATGTACCGTAGGATTCGTCATTGTGGATAGATATGGATTAGGGTTTGGAGAATTACTGGGACCAGCCTCATTCCTAGTTGTGAAAGGAGGGATAGGAGGTCCGGGAGATAACGTTGGTTCCACCTCGTCATAGTCTAAACGAATCCTTACTCCCTTGTCTCTTTCTCCACTCACATATTGGTTGAGGAGGGACCTCAACTCAAGGAAATTGTTGGCAACCCCCTCAGGGGTAAGTTCAACACGTGCTGGGGTGTCAGAGACACCAATATTGGGAGAAGGGACTCCGGATCTGGACGGAGTTGGTGTGTTGAACGTGAGGAACTCGGGTGTGCTTCCCGGAGTTGAGAAAGAAGTTGGTATAGCCACATGAGCTTGGCTACTTCCCGGGGTTTAGGTGTTTGGAATCTGATTTACTTCACCCGGGGATCCACTTTTAGAAATGGTGGTTTCAAGCGAAAAGAGCTACACTACTAGGTCTTTTTGAGGAGAAATAGCGGCGTAGCCCCACTGTGGGCGCCAACTTGTTGATGCAACAAATAAGAGACCAAAGATAGTAGCAAGGTTGGTTAGGCAAAAAGATTAAAGGGTTTAACTTTGCCTAACGCAGGTCGTGGGGTCCCCCCACGTTTGCAAGACGTGGAAGGAGGTTCACTAGTTTATTCTTGTTGTTTGCTAAGGGTCCTTCTCTGAAGTATGTTTCAAATTCGGATGAAGGGGCAAACAGAATGTGTGTGTTGGATGTGAAAGGGAGTAACTCGCATGAAGCAAGTACTCGTGATGAATGACCAGAGTTTTAAGGAATCTTGACTGGCCAGGCATGTCCTCACTTCAGTAAATGAAGTGTCAAATATATAGGAGAAGACATCTCCCAAAGAGGAATGCATTTGACTAGTGACCTTGCTTGCAGTGAGGGGCTTGCCCTTTCGGGGGTTGAAGCCTTTTGACCCCTGGATAATAGAGTGTGCTCTGAGGACCTGCATTGCTTTTGCGGCTGGCGAGTTGGTGAAGTAATCTGGAGATATGACTACTTACTGTTCCGTGCTACTTTATCTCGTTTTCCCAAGTTTTTAACCTTTGAACCATTTTGCCTTATGAGCATTTACGTATTTAAATCATTCATATTTGAGCACTTACTGTTCCGTGCTACTTTATCTCGTTCAGAGATTTGATGGATATTTATAACTATGTGGGCTTGAAGGATCCGGAAAAAGAAGCGTTTCATGGAGTTGTCATCATAGGGTGTTGGAGCATATGGAGAGCTAGGAACGATCACATTTTCTCAAATAAAAAGGTGAAAGTTGAAGACCTCATAAGCGAAGTGAAGATGGTGAGTTATTTATGGTTTAAAAGTAGATCCAAATTCAAAAACATCTCATAGGATTCTAGGTGTAAATTTGTTATTATGCAGTTTGTTTTGTTGTTTTGCCTCCCGATTTTTCGGGTTGGCCTTTTGTTGTTTTTAGTGAAGTTCTTATTTTAAAAAAAAAGGTCAATCAAGAACTTTTTTTTCTATATATAAACTCCCGGAAGAGCAATTCTAGACAACAAGATTGGTGGAATAATTTAAACTAGGTTTAAACAAATTCTCCGCGTTGCGACAATTTTTTTTTTTATTTAGTATGTGTTTACATGTGCTTTGAAATCACTACGAGCGCGTTGCAAACGGAACCACTAACAAGAATAAAAAGAAAATGTAGAAAAAAACACTAAAAGATAACCCAAAGAAAATTAACCAAAAAGTTGTATGGTGACGATGTTGTTCGTATGAAACCCGTGGTTAGAGATGAGCAAATGGTACTAGGTACCGGCACCGAATTTCCCGAACCAAAAGATCTTAAGCACCAATTCGGTACCGACTATTGGCGTTCTTGGTACCGGTTCGCTACTGTTTTTTACCTTCATATACTGTTACCGTAACTGGTATTTTCGATACCAGTACCGATTCGGTATCGGTTGGCACTGAGCTCATCCGTACCATTGAAAAAAAAAGAAATCATAAAAAAAAGTTGAAGAAAATCAACAAAAAAAGTTGTACGATACCGTTGTTCGTACGTTACCCGTGATCTGGACAGAGCAAATGATACCGCGTAGCAGTGCCGAATTTCCCGAACTAAAAGATTTTCAATATCAATTTGGTACCAACTTTTGGCATTTTCTGTACCAGGCTGGTGCCAGTTTTTACCTTTATGTACAGATACCAGACAGGACCGTACCGGTATTTTCGATACCGATTGAGACCAAACTTATCTCAACCCGTGATATAAAAAAATAATTAAAGTTAAGAAAAATATGAAAATGTATTTAATTTAAATAGTAAGAAAATAATTATCCTTATAATAGTAGAATAATAAAATGATTTAAAAAACTATATATTACTTGGGGAAGGTTCATTTGAAAAGAAAGTTATTGTGAGAAGAAAAAGAAGAAAGAGTATATTAGTAAAATGCAATTTTATTTATAACTCATATCATTAATTTTTCTCTCTTTAATTAATTAGTCAACTAATCATTAATTCTTCTACATATAATTTACAAAACCCTACACATATCAAAATTTTCCTACATATACCCTACACATTATAAAAGTTTATCCTACACATTCGAAATTTATCATACACATCTCGAAATATATATCCTACACAACTCGTAATTTATTCTAAACAACTAGTAATTTATTCTACACTTTAAATTAAGTTGTTTTTTTAATTTGGAAAAAGTACACATTTTGAAAAGGAGATACAAATTTAATTTACCTAGTTATTAAAGGGGAATAATACAAATTAATGATTTATGTAAGTTTACCAATATACTCTTATGTTAAAATTAAATACAAATATTAAATGAAATAAAATGAAGCATTCTTATTGGTTAAAACTTCTTTTTTTTTCTTCTTACAAATTTTTTTTTTCTTATTTGAACCCTCCACTTTATTACTTTACTATTATTATAATAATAAAACACTATTTATTACGTTGTGTTTATAATATATGATGAATATGATGACAATGGTTAAAGTGGGTGCCGAAAAATGTGTTGTATATTTCATTTCAATTAAAAAACAAGGAATAAGAAATAAAGTGTGAGTGAGAGAGACATATCAATTTACTTTAATGGGTCAAAAATGGTGTGTTGCAATGTGACCCCACATATGTTGGTATTAACTGAACTTTATATCCACATGGTGCCTTTTTAGACAAAATGCTCAATTTAACATCCACATTTGACAAATACCATACAAGTCATTTCAGTCTTGAAGTTTATTTTACATACTTTATAACTTCTAGTTGAACTTGAGAAAACTAGATTCCTTTTTACAATTTCTGTTCATAATACTTTTTACATGTGCTAGTCCAAAATCAAAATTAAATAACCTTTTTAGGTTCATTTTAATTCACACATTTGTTATATGTTAAAACAAATTCTTTTTAGAGTAAATTACGATTTTGGTCCCTGTTGTTATATTACTTTTACCCTTTTAGCCCAAAAAATAATTTTTTAACATCTGAGTCTCCAACGTCTTTTTTCTAACCCTTTTGACCCCTAACACTAACCTCATCCATTAAATGTTAGGGGCCAAAAGGGTTAGAAAAAAAAGACGTTAGGGGCCAAAAGGGTTAGAAAAAAAGACGTTGGGGGTTTAGATGTTAAAATTTTTTTTTTGGGCTAAAAGGGTAAAAGTGATATAACCACAGGGGCCAAAATCATAATTTACTCTTCTTTTTATATTTACATGCAGTTCACATGTAACATAATTTCTTACTTATAAAATTGTAACATCTGGAATTTCAAGCTAGTTACAAGTAATTATTATTTATTAAGATAAGATACAATTTGTTTGGAGACAAGTAGAACCAAGAGAAACACAGAGGGGGACATATCATATATAAGGGATTGGAGTGGTTGTGGGCGTTTTTTTGTCTCTATTAAAAAAAACTGAACAATTAAATAAAAAAAAAGACATTTATATCATAAAAAGCACACTGAAAATAATAAAAACGTAATTAGAAACATACCAACTAAGACTATATTTTTGCATGATTTTTTTTCATTTCCTCGTACATTGGTGATTCGGGACCGGCAAGGTGATCGTTTGGTAGCGCTTGGTATGAAGGAATAGAAGGCGGAATGGAATAGACCATTCTGATGGAATGAAAAGAAACATGTTTGGTTATAAGTGATAATCGAATGGAGCATTTCACAAGAAATGTAACTCCTTCCAAATATAACAATTTTCATTACATGGTAAGGGGGTGTTTTTCTTCATTCCTTCAAGGAATGGAAAGAAATATATTATTATTAATATTTTTATTATTACTTTTTTACCATTAATATATTATTATTGTTGTTGTTACTGAAGCAATTATATTCTTGTCGTTTTTAATAATTTGTGTTTTATTACTTCGTCTTTTTTTTTTGTTTATCAAACTGTACAAAGTAATGATTCATTCTATTCACATATAAGTAACCAAACATTACAATGAAATGGAATGATCCATTTCATTCCGTTGTCCATTCCATTACTTTGTTGATTCCATTATCTCATTCATTCCATTACCTTATACTAAACAAACCCTATGTTTTTGTATGATTTGTTTTTTCATTTCCTCGTACATTGGTCTTTCGGGATCGGCAATGTGATCGATGTTCATAGCGAGGAATTTCATGTCGTCTCGTTTTCCTTTCGCCGATTCTTTCTCCTTTTTCAGATTCAATTTTTCTTCAAAAATCGCCGAAAACTTATTTTTACCTCGAGCTTTTTTTGCTGAATATAATTGAACGTACCAATACATTTATTTAGCTTGAATAAATGTCCAGTACAGTCCACAGCCGAAGTAAATGATTTTGATGGCTTTTTTTTTATTTATCTCTACCGGGTGGGTGGCTCGCTTTAACCTTGACATCATCTTTGCTTAAGTTTAGATTAACCTCATTACGAGCATCCGAACAAGTAGAGGAGCTTGTTTTCGTCCTTTTAATGTTTCACTCGCAAGCGGTACTTTCGCCCATTTGCTATGGTACATCGTCCTTTCCCAACAATGAATATATTTGAACAGGTGTTTCTTTATTTATTTTTTTGATAAATCGGCTCTGATAGAAGTCTCATTTCAATGTTGACAAAGATCATTTATTTCATCCCAAAATTCGTTTCGGTGTTGATTAGTAGCTATTTAAAAAAACGACATTAGAAAAATATATGTAACACTAAAACAAAAAAAAACAATATATATATAGAAACGAGATCGAGAGAAAACGATCAAAAGTGTGAAAACGGTGAGAATGCTTCCTGGCCCAACACGTGTCACGCCGCTTAGAAAAGGGCGGAGGGGCTTTTTTGTCCTTTCATCTTCTTCTTTTCCTGTTCCGCTTTTTTCCCAATGTTGTTTTAATTTTTGGTTTTTGAGATTTTTGACGTTAACCAAATTCAATAATTAATGGCGTTTTAATGGTTCCATTGTATCAACATTTTGGCGTTTATGGCGTTATTCACATCGTATGCCATTGGAACCTAGGGGGCAGGAAATCTATTTGAATGGCGTTTTCCAAGGCGTTTAAACAAGTTGGCCTATTGATGTAATTTTTTTATAAACATTTTGGCGTTTGTGGTATCTTGGCGTTTTACTATTATTAAATTATATTTCAACCACAAGAAAAAAAAAATACAAGGGAAGGAAATAAATTAAAAATCCTAATCGGATCTCTTTTCCCAATCTTCAGTGTCATCAGTCTCTCTCTTCTTTAATAGTACAAGAACTGTCATCAAATATATGGCGTTTTATGTAAAACTTAACAAACCCATGGGTTTGATTTTTTTTGTCTGCTCGTCTGTTGAACTGGCTTTTTTTGTGGACGTTTGGGGACATAGATCTATGGCGTGTGAGTGGGTTTTTCGCTTTTTCTTTATATGGATCTTCATCTTTATAGTGAACCCACTCTTCAGTGTCATTGACCTCTTCTCCTCATCCAAACCTTCTTCAAGAACAAAAAATACAAAATGCCACATCACTGGCATCAGTATTTTTTTCCTGAAATTTTGTCCATCTCATGCAGCAAAATCTTTCTGAGGTACTCCCCTCTGATAACAATTCATTCAGTTTATTTGTTGGCGTTTTACAGTGGGTGATATTTAGTAGTATTGGCGTTTTTTTTTGTTTGATCAAATGGAAGTTGCTGAGATGTATCATTTTATAGGATGTCTTTTTGGCGCCTAAATTAGGCGGTGCATTATTATAATAAAGTATTTGTCTTTTCAGTTACTGTTTTATAATTAATGTTTTTTATAAGCTTTATCTCTGAAGTCTGTAACACGTCCCATCTTTCAAGTCTGGCGTTTTAGATTCTTCAGTATTTACTGATTTTGTATTTATTGTTTCTAGCTACATTTTCAAGTTTGTTTTTTATTTTATTATTTTTTTTTTTTGGTTTTTTATAATAATATTTCAAAGTAACTTTATTATAGTTTTGGAGTTTTTTGGTGGCGTTTAACTGGATGATATCGTTTAAACAAGCATTTTGGTTGTTTTGGCGTTTTTATTATATATGACGTTTTTATTATATAACAATTAACTGAAAAGGAAAAAAAAGAATACATAAACAATTGATCTTCCAAATCTTCTCTGTCTCAAGTCTCTTTCTTCTCTTTTTTGAATCATGTTAACTGGCTGGTTCGAATTTAATATGATTCATTTTGTTTTTTTGTTTTTCAAGTAGTTTTTTGTGTTGCTGTTTAGAAGCACACAGTCTGACATCAGCATCTTTTTCTTGAATATTTGTCCATCTCATGCAGCAAAATGTTATTGAGTTTATATCCTTCAGCCAACAATCTTGAATTTTTACAATCAACGATATTTGATTTTTTTAACTTTTTTGGCGTTTTACCGATAAAAAGAACGCCCCGAAATAAGATCACCTTAAACCTCAAATTTTGATCATGCTAAAATCAATAATGTTTTGCAGTATGAGATGGACAACATTGTTAATCATCGGTTAAGAAAGATAACTGACAATGCTGTCCACCCCATACAGCTAAACTTTATTGACAACAAACCTCAATAATGTTTTTGTATGTTTTGGCGTTATAACTTTAATGGAAGTTTAGGATAAGTCAATGAGATTTTACTCAATGAAATGGACTATATCCTCACTTGAGGATTTTGTCTATTTCATTGAGTGAAATCTTACTGACAGCCAAACTGAATTTCAAAAAAACATTTTTGGGGTTGAAGATATTTGATGTTTGGGTTTTTTGGCGTTTCTAAGGCGAATGAGTTATATGAAATATGGCGTTTGGGTTTTTGTGTGTGTTTTTAACTGAAGGTCTGAGATGTTGTATATATAGGATTTTTTTGGCGGTTTTTTTAGGTGGGATTTTACTATAATTAAGTTTGGCGTTTTATATTTAATGGCGTTTTACTTAGAATGGTCTGTGATTTTTGTTTTTGGCGTTTTATTTCATGATTTGGCGTTTTGTGTGGAGTAGTCAAAAGACCCTTTTACCCTTAATGAAGCGCGTCCACGTAATAAAATTGATGTTATTTACGAAAACGCCACCGCTTCAATCTAGTCCATAGATTGTTTTGATTGGACGATCGCTAAGCGTTCTCACCGTTCTCACACTTTCTATCGTTTTCTCTAAATCCCGACCATATATATATATATATATATATATATATATATAAGTACCGATTACCGGATTCTCCGATACGTGTATCCAAGATTTGGTTAAAACTACTTCTTCCTCGGTTGTCCATTTTACCGCAACTCGGTCAATGCTTTGGGCCTTTTCATCCTCAGTTTTCTTCTTGTGGCTTCTCTTTTTTACCTTTCGACCCGACGGTTCACCAATATCTTTGCGGTTGGGTTTTCGAAACGAAGTCAGGTGTAGGGTGTCACACCCCCAAAATACCACATGCGGAATCCCCCACGAGGTGTGTGACGTACCAGGATCTAGCCACTAATCACATTGAACTCATAACAAGATTTCAAATAAAAGCTTTCATTCATTAAGATTAAGTGTTACAAAACATTATATATAACTCGTTGTGTTCAGCGAAAGCATAATACAAAGTTTAATCCAAAACCCAAGTGTATGTAACCAGCTAGTCTTGTTTCAAGTTTCCGTGTATCTTAACCCATGACCACTCCAGCATCCCAGACAGCAAGTTCCACGTCCACACATACCTATAACCTGCGAGCATGCACACAAGTGTATCAGACAACGCTGGTGAGTTCACAGTTTTTATGAAAACGTTTGGTTACCAAGTGTTTAATCCAGTTCAATAACAATTCCGAAAGTAATGTTGATAATAACTCGATACCGTACAAGATGGCTCCAGATTATTTTACCCTTTCCCCAATGCCCCTATCAAAGCATTGGGCATGACTGGGTCATTAGTTCACACCCGTCCTCTCAGGTACGGGGTGAGGGTGCCAAACCTAGATAGCGCTACCAACTAATACCCCGTTACCTCTCATGTAACAAACAAGATGGGACTTAATGGTCATAGGAGTGAGTGTATCATCCAACATTCCAATTTTACCCAAAAGACTTATTCCTCTCAGGAATACCCACTGATTTACCCAATATAACAACCCTCCTAATTATTTCGACACCCTAATATATTTTAAAATATCCCAATATGTCCTAAAATACACCCCATGCGCGAAAACGGGCCCCAAATACCTTTATTGTTATAAAAATTAATTAAAAACAAATTTTAATGGTCTATCGCGGGGCGCGTAAGCCACCCCCTTGACCTACGCGGGGCGCGACAGCCCAAAGTCAGAGCGACACCCTAGCGTGCCACGTGTTAACATCGTGTCGAAGCTATATCCGGCGAATCAGCAACCCTAGACGCTACACCCCTACGTCGCGGGCCGCGTAGCCCTTGGCTACGTCTTACATGGGCCGCGAGGGAAGTTGAAGAGTCACCTATAAATGGAGGCTCTCAGCCTTCAGTTCCGATCATTCAAAATCTCTTTCTCTCTCAAATTTTCTGCATAGTAGGCACTATAATCGGGTATTATACCCACTAAAATAGCGAAGTTATGCCCCGTTGTAAGTATCATAACCCCGGTTACGTATTAGATACGCTGCCCGATTGATCCAGGGTTCCATAACGGCTGTCGTGGTTCTGCCCGACTTAGTCGTTGGAATGCCGTCTCGGGGAGGGTATCGTTAATATAAATATTGGGTTATTATACTAACACGTGTGCATTTGTGTAATTTATAGATAATTTTCAGGAAACCCTTAAAGAAAACCCAAGACAGCAATGTGAGTAATCTCCTTTTTGTAAACTGTTTTTACAAAACCTTAAATGTTTTACAATGCAATTAAGCAGTGATTGAGTCTTTGTAATTCTACAATTACTGCAGGTATGTTGGGGTTTTGTATATAAAATGTGGAACACGTTACCATTGGACAAAGAGTTAGCCAATGGGTAATATGACCCACCAGTCAGGATTGACAATACTGAATGAGTAATTGGATAGATATAAACATTGTAATCGCTCTCAATACTGTGAAAATTGATAACACTCTTCTTGATTAAACTGGGATTCACTCACCAGTATTTCCCACTGACAAAATTTTTTTAAACGCGTTTCAGGTAACAAAATGTGAAAGCCAACTAGAAGCCAGCTGGACAGCACTGAAGGCTTGGAGAAAGTGGCTATAAAAGTTACCTAAATAAAGAAGATATTTTATTTCAATAAAATGGGATTTATTCCTATAAATCAGTTTGTAATGAAAACATGGGTATTATCCCAATATGTTTACTTATATAAAATATGGTGTTTTACTCTGATAAAATATTTCCTAACTACGGTCCTGATGTAAATTCCGCTGCCAAATTGATAAACATCGATACCACCAAAACAGATACTCGCGGCCGCCCGTTCCTGGGACAGATAGGGGGCGGGGGTTGCGACAGAAGGTGATATCAGAGCTAAGCCACTGATTCAGCCACAGAAGTGTTCTGCTGACACCAAGATATTATTCAATGTGTTAGGAAATAAATTATGGAACTACGTGCATAGTTATATTTTATTGTTGTGTGTTATTTGACTATCTGTTAGTTTACAGTATGAGCGATCAAGGACCTTCCGACGCGTATCGTCAGTTGTCCAGCTCGCCTAGAAACGAAGGCACCTCTTCACAGCCTGCCCTCTCAGGGTATTCTGCTGATAATGAAGACGGGATATTCGTGTTTAAGGCTCAGTATGAAGAGTCATTCCCTCCTAAAAAGAGAGGATGGTTCAGTAGGGGAGCGCATGAACGTAGGAAACAAATGAAAAGGTTACAACAACAGTGAACCCTAGCAGCCGCTAAAAGAGAGACAGATGCCCACGCCCAGGATATGTTTAATAGGGGTTTAGCAAACTTTCACATCTTAGCAACCACAGCTGCCGACCCTAACCTGGAGCAATTGATAGCACCCCAACCATTACCACTATTTCCCAATCAGCCAATGGAAATAGAAAATAACCCAGAAAATCAAGTTGAGATGCATGATTTTAACCCAGAGGAGATACCTAGGGTACCAGCACCCAATACCTTAGACCCAGATTATGACCCGTGGTGGGATGACAATAGGGATTATGTGCAACGATACCCAATAGCAGAAGATGAACCCATGCCGAATCTAGCAGCCTACCCAGGTTTGGACCCTCTAGATCCTTACTATGATAACGATGAATACATTAGGGAAATTTTAGAGTCCTTACCCGTACCAGGAACCCGCACCCCAGTTCCCAAACCCAGTCCCAGCACCTGCACCCCCAATGAGTGCAGAAAATGTGCAAGAGCTCCAAACTTTCGGAGAAGAGATTTTAGAAAGTAGCGAGAGAATGAGACAGGTAGGAGAGCGACTCGTCTGAAAGTACGACGAACGCAATATGGATTTCTGGATGAATGCATATCAGTAAAAGGTGATGGTGAAGGTGAAGGTGGTAATAATAATAATAATATAATAAAATATAATATGTGTGGATGAAAAAAAAAACTAAATCACAGCTATGGATGCCTACTAGTAGTGAAATTTCAGTCGTATTGTAATTTTTAATTTCAGTACTGGTTTGTATTAGATGCATATTATATATAAGAAAAGAGTAAGTCGCAATGATCGACGTTTTTGATCAACATGCGTGTTATGTGATTGGTTGTATTAAATATTATTTTTTGATATTAATACGTGGTAAATGTTTAAAATCCAGATGGACAACGAAGTGAATCAAGAAAACCAGAATGACAATAACCCGAATAATGAGAATCCGAACAACCAGAATGATAACAACCAGAATGACAATAACCCGAATAATGACAATAACAATGGAAACCAAGTGGATAATAGTGCCTGTAGGTCCCGTGAGCCGTGCGGATCGTAACAGAATCGTCGATCCAACCTAGAGTGCGGAATCCTCTAGATCAGATTTCACAGAAGACGAGTAGAACAAGAATCAAGAACACGATACACTTTCAATCCGGTCTTCTATTGATTATCCAACACGAAGTTTACAATCAATTCAAGACACACAAGAAATCTCCTAGCCACTCTCTATAGATTTCTCTAACTCCCCAAACTTGCTCTAAGTGTGTAACCTAAACCCTTATGCCAAGCCTTGTTTATATAGGACAAGGTTTGCACATGGGCTTTGGTCTGGGCCAGGCCATTATCCAAATAACTCCCTAACCAATATGCTAAGTCCAATACAAAATATCCAAAGACTAAATAACCCAACTATTAAGCTGTTGTCACAAAACATGCACCAACAAACTCCCCCTTGACAATAGCCTCATAGTGTAACTTTGTCTTCAAACATCTTGCAGTCTTTTGGTCTTTGGATAGCGTCAGCTACACAGTTTCTGACATCAACAAACTCCCCCTTAGCTGATGCTTCCAATCTCCAAAACTTTCATTCGTTGTAGATCCGCGAACTAGCAATCTTTGGTTAAGCAAGTATCTCCAACTCTTCCATATCTCTCTCTCTTTCTGCAATGTAGTAGAAGGATCCTACCATGCATCTTCACACGTTCTTCACTTCACTCTCAATCTGCACTTTACTTGTATTCTGCACTTCATTTTGATAACCGCATCAATCTGTTTAGAAACACAAGCAAGTATCTCGAAAAACCATTAGCCTTTTTCACATTTAAAGATAAACCAATATTTTATCTTAGTTTGCAAAAACAACTACCTGTCAGTTCAAAATGGAAGCCTTTTAAAAAAAATCTTTTTGGTATTTTCGATATTTTTCAAAACAACTAAACAAACTAAACTAAACTCAAAAATATTTACAATACTTCTTTTTGTGAGTATCATGTGCAAGAAGATCATATCAACAAAATCAAATTGTTTTCACACTATTAGATAATTCTTTAAGTAATTTTCGTGAAAAGCAGTTCAAGACGATTACCAGTATGTTTGTCCACCTAAACAAAATGCATGAACATTTCAAGTACCATTACCGTATGATACGTTAAGGTAATTTTATTGCTGAAATACTAGTGTGTCCCACTTCAGGATATACTCCCGCGATCAAGGTATGCACAAAGATTCATCGTAGTAGGTGAGTATACTGAATTCATCCGTTTTGTTTTTCAACGATAGATAATTGGTGAACAGGTCAGTACTTCCGTACAGCAGAGAGACCAAAATATCTTATCGAGGGCTATGACAAATACCATTTTTGGTACGATTTGTGCATTTTGCACTTATTGAGTGACTCTCTATGAGAGCTTCTTCATTTTTCAGGGTTTTGGCATTTTTAGCTCTTTTAAGATATCCTGGGTGTGTCTAGGTCAGCATGTATCTGGATGCAGCAGAAGGACACCCCCTGATATCCCCAGATGAAATAACAGTATAAAGACCCAAAACTTCAGATTTTGGCAATCTATCAACGCAAGATTTAAGGTCATTAAACCATACACCACTGATGTGTTCCCCACTCATACTCAGTGCATTTAGGTTTATATCACATTGGTAAGTTGATTATTTCATGCTTTTGCCTACTGGTACATCATATGATGAAGCTGCTATCACACTTAAGCATTTTAATTCAGTTCGAGTGTGACAGTCTAACTTGCTGATGTACTATCATTTCTTCTTTTTCACACAATGAAAACTCATTTTTCCAATTTTTCAATGTTTTTGTATTTTTTTTTTATTTTATAACTTACTCCCCCTAAACACACGCACTATCTAAACTCTTTTTGGCTTAGAGGAATTTCTCCCCCTAAATTTTTGTTTTTATGGAGTAAGTTTCAAAAACACAAATTTGAAAACACAAACAAACTCCCACTTTAACCTGACTACAGTTTTTCACGTTTTAAGTTTAAAAACAATCAAAATGATCACATAAGTAAATAGTTCGTTACCCATGTTAACCTACTATTCACCTCAGATGCTTTACAGGAATAACCACTGTCGAACACATCAACAGTCCTGCATTCACTCAACAATTCAGTTAGTCTTGAGAACCCAAGCCCTGATAGTCTTGGGTTTTCCAAATTCATCCATTACAGGAACATCCATCCAATATCCATCACACTTCAGTGGATTATCTGGATACCTGCTTCTCCCATTATTATACCGTGAATTTTGGAAAAATTTTGGATGTTGTTGAACATTTGAGTTACTAAAACCCCTATGCCCATTTCTTCTTTGAAAATTTCGATTACCAGAAGTGTGGTATCGATTTTGATATCCAAAATTTCTACTTTGACTTTGAAACCGATTTGATTTACCATTATAATGACTGAACTGTGGAGAAATACTTTTCGGTCTATCAACTCTTTTTGAAGTTGAGGGTTTAGATTGAGATTCAGATTTATTTGTCTGACAACTAGTTTTTACACTATTGTTTGACCCAACCTGATTCTCATCCTTAACCTCATCAACCTTTTGTTTACCTTTCTTCAAAGGACAACAACTTGCCACATGCCCTTTGTTGTGACATTTAAAACAGGATCTTTTCTTATAAGTTTTCTTTTTGTTTGATCCCTTTTTAAATGTGTTGGTCTTTTTGTCTTCAGTATCCTCATCCACTTTATGAGTTGTACTGTTAGACCCAACAGATTCTTTCAAAGAAACTAGACTATTTGGCAAGTCCACAGCTATCGGATCCACTACCTCTTGTGCAGTGGTTACAAAATCAATTAGCTCTTCTTCTTTTGGTAAAAATGAGTAGTCTTGATTTCCAGAAGATGAAGCTTTAGTAAACCCCACCCCTGTTTTATCATTGCTCCTTTTTAAACCTTTTTGAATTTGAGTCCTGACTAACGAAGAATTTTCAAAATTGTCTAACTTCCCCTGAAGTTCTACAATTTTGGCTTTTGCATCAGCCAATTCTGTGCACTTTTCAGAAAATTCATTAGTTTTATCCTTCACAGTTTCACGAGCCAAATCAATGATCTGTAACAGTTCATTGACTTTGCTTGTTAAACTGCTGATTTCTTGTTCATTTGATTTGAGTTTTGTAAAACAATCTGACTCTCGTTTAATCAAAAGAACATTTGACTCTTTTAACTTTTCTAATTCAGCTGACTGAATTTTGTTTTGTTCCGATAGTCTGTCAACTTTACCCTGTAGTTCAGTGCAATTAAGACATGTATGACTTACAGATTTTGATGATACCTTCACCTCTGATGTAAGTCCATTCACATCCTTCATGCCCTTTGAAATTTCTGCATCCTTCTTCTCAGCAGTTTCCTTTGTCTCAGCATTCTTTTCATCGGCTTTCTTCTTCTCTTCTACCTTAGCAGCTGCTTCACCAATCTTCATAGCTGCAAGCTCAGCTACACATACTTGATCACAAGTAGTTACTTGTGAAGAGAACTGATAACGTTTTTCCAAAGCTTCCCACAGCTCTCTAGAAGTCCCATACGTCTTGAAAGTATGTTTAACACTCTCAGGCAAGGACATCTTTATTGCTGCTAAAGCTTTCTTCTCAGCATCAACCAACTGTTTCTCAGATTCATCCATCTTCTTATAAGAAATTACTTTTACCCTTCCTTCAACACGACGTGTGGGAGCAACATATCCATCAGTCATACAGCTCCACATTCTCGTATCCTTACTCTGAACATATGCCTCAAACTTCTTTTTCCAGTCAGCATATTCTTTGACATTTATAAGCTTTGGCTAGTTTTTAACAACCTCACTGCCACTTTCCATCTTAGCCATCACGCAGCGTAAAAGTTCAAATGAATTTTGGTAACCTGTGTCAAAATCCAATTCTAACTTCTCTACTGGTCCTTGTCGAGCTTTTACCTTAAGCGAACTGATAAAATCGTACAAATATTATCCGAAAACTGTTTTTATCAAATTATACCGTTAGATTCATCTCGGAATTACGATTCCAATGATATAAAATGTCAAAAACCTATTTCAAGATTTTCCAGAGTTTTTTTTTTTTTACCCTAAAAATCCAAGGATTCCAACGGTGCACACGGTTTTCTGAGATGAGTTACGGATAATTTTCTAATCGCGAAACTGTTAAACTTTTCTTACGCAAGCCAAGAAAAAATCCACCACTTCCGAAATGATCAGAAATGGTTCGAAATGATCCGAAATCAGCACCTTCTGTCCGAAATGGACCAAACTGATCCGAAATGAGACTTCAGGATCCGAAATGAGCCTTAAAAGGTCCGAAATGATCAACACTTAATCCGAAATGATCCGTAATCCCTTGATTTATCCGAAATCTGGTCCGAAATGCAGCCTATGAATCCGAAATCAAATCAAACTTGGTCTGAAATGTAACTGTCTGATCCGAAATGCAAGTCCACTGGTCCGAAATGCAAGCCTGTGAATCCGTAATGCTTGTTTTTGGTCCGAAATGATGCTGTATGATCCGAAATGACTGATTTTTTGTCCGAAATCCAAGCCTTTTTGATCAGTAATGGTCCGAAATGCTTGAATTCTATCCGAAATCAGTAGCAGCACTCAAGAACAGCCTTCAAAAACATCCAAAAACTCCAGATTTCTGCAAAAAACGATTCTGAACCGAGCAAATCAAGAGCCTAAAGCTCTCATACCAATTGTAGGTCCCGTGAGCCGTGCGGATCGTAACAGAATCGTCGATCCAACCTAGAGTGCGGAATCCTCTAGATCAGATTTCACAGAAAACGAGTAGAACAAGAATCAAGAACACGATACACTTTCAATCCGGTCTTCTATTGATTATCCAACACGAAGTTTACAATCAATTCAAGACACACAAGAAATCTCCTAGCCACTCTCTATAGATTTCTCTAACTCCCCAAACTTGCTCTAAGTGTGTAACCTAAACCCTTATGCCAAGCCTTGTTTATATAGGACAAGGTTTGCACATGGGCTTTGGTCTGGGCCAGGCCATTATCCAAATAACTCCCTAACCAATATGCTAAGTCCAATACAAAATATCCAAAGACTAAATAACCCAACTATTAAGCTGTTGTCACAAAACATGCACCAACAAACTCCCCCTTGACAATAGCCTCATAGTGTAACTTTGTCTTCAAACATCTTGCAGTCTTTTGGTCTTTGGATAGCGTCAGCTACACAGTTTCTGACATCAACAGTGCCATCCAACACATGGTGGCACAAGGAATTATAGATGCAATGCCATTTATTATTCAAACTGTTAGGGAAGCGGATAATAAAAGTAAACATAGCAGTAAACGACCCACTGAACCGGAACACAGCGTAAACAATGGACCCTTACTTCAAGCGCCCATTCCCAAAAGAAGAAGAACCATGCCTTACGGTTGTTCTTATAAAGAATTTTATTCCTGCAAACCAGTAGAATTCTCGGGCAATGAAGGACCCATTGCAACTCTACGCTGGATAGAAAAGACCGAGGCTGTCTTAAAAATAAGCAAAGGTGCGGAAGAGGATAAGATAACGTTTGCTTCTAATTTATTTAAGAACTCAGCCTTAGAATGGTGGAACACGATCCTCCAGTCTAGAGGAAGTGATAGGGTTTATAATATGGAGTGGGAGGAATTTAAGAACATGGTGGAAAGAAAATTATGTCCTCCCAATGAAAAGGAACAGATAGTAAATAAGTTTCTAAACCTTAGGATGACTGGAGTGGATAGTAAGGGATACACTACATTATTCTTTGAATATGCTAGAATAGTGCCAACCCTTGCATCACCTGAACCAGTATTAATCTCCTGTTACATCTGCGGATTAATCGGGGAGATTAGGCATGTAGTCAAGGCCGCTAGACCTCAAACCATAGAGGAAGCTGTAGAACTAGCAAATACCTTGACAGATGTGAGTTTTGGAAAATCGTCAACATAATGTTGGAGCAGGAGTAAGACCGCGCGCACATCCACTTTAGTTACCTGAAATACATGTGAGTTTTGGAAAATCGTCAACATAATGTTGGTGTGAATTCATGCAGTTTTTGTATTGAACATTTGTATACTTGAATGAAAACATGGTATGTATTTCGTATGAAACAAGTATTTCTGTAAATATAAGGAAATCGAGATCGCTAATGGTTTGCAAGGCCATTAACATGTGACACGACATAGGAAGCATCCAAACCATAGGCATTTTTAGTTGTCGAATCCACGACTGTCGATTCACGACTAGAGACACAAAAGCACTACTTGGTAAAAGAGTGGCCAAGAGTGTGGTTGCCTGAAACCCATTAGATCTAACCTTTTATTCCGCGGTCTTGGTATGTAACTGATTAATGGTGCTTATGGCACCCTATTCGTGACATGATATATAATATCATTCCTTAGTCTTTGTAATAAACATACCATAGCACATGTATTTTCCCCAAGTTTAGAAAACAAGTAAAAGCTTAAAAGTGGGGACATGAACTCACAACTTTGCGTATCCTGTGCCGTAAACTTCACCGGTTGGTTCTATAGCGTCGTGACCTATATGTGTTTTATTAACGTTAGTCACTAGACTTGTATCGCACAAGTACAAGTCACCATCTTTTATGTATGTGTTTATTCTTGTTATCCACCCGAGTTATATATTTTCGTCCAAAAATACATTTTAAGTTCATAACTTGTCCAAGTTACATAATCTATTAAGAAATATATTTTCATAAATATATTTTCTTGTATTTGTCTATGCATGTTGTATGTGTATTTTTGTATTTTTACTCCTTAGGAGTATTTAGTGTATTTTCAAGTCCTAATACACTATTACATATAATACATATTACATACACTTAGCACAAAATTTGGTGACCAATAAATATATATATATTTTCCTCAAAAATATACATACTTAATATCAATTTTTATCTTGAAGAAATCATCATTCCTTAACTTTGAAATTTACCCAAAAATTAGGGAAACCTTGGTAAATATTTTTAGGTGAATTTTTAGGGAATAAGTTTCACCAAAACTTATATTTTTCTAAGTGTCAAAATTTTATAAAAATTTTGACATGGTTTCCCCTAAAATTGGAGGTTTCCCATGTTTTCAAAACATGTGTTTATTTTCTTTTCAATCATCAAAACAAATTTGCAACAACAATCAACAATGAAATCAACACTTACCAAGTGCCAAAATTATGTAATTTACCTAACAACATGAACTTGAACTTTCATAAAAACTTGTAGTAATTTTGGTTGTGTGTTTAGTAGGTTTAGTTACCCTTTAAAGTGTGTTTACTTCTTTAAAAGTTTCATTCTTGAAAGATTTAGGTGTTTACAACTTGTAAACATGTTTTACAAAAACATTTCTTTATGAAATCTTCTTGCTTCCCAAGTGTTTCTACACTAGTTTAACCCTTAAAAATAGTGTTTGTTTATGTACAAACCAAGTCTATGTAAATCTTGTTATTTAACTTAGTTTCTTTGGAAAACTATTTTTGGAAATCATCCACTTACAAGACTTGTATTTTGTTTAAATCATCTTTACATATGAAAACAAATTTCATCATTCAAGTTCATGTATACAAAGTATGATCATCTTGGTCTTTCACAAGATCATCACCTTAACTTACTAGATCATGTGTTTAATCACAATCTAGTAGGTTTCATATGATGTCTAACATCATAAACACAAATCATCAATCATCAATCATCAAGAAGCAAATCAACACTAATCAACATGTATTCTTATGTTATTAAGCTTATGTTAAAGTTTCATGATTATGTTCTTTAGTGTTCTTCAAGATTAACAATGTTCATCATCTTTTAACCAACTAAATATGAAGTAAAATCAAGTGACAAGAAGCTTACTACTAGCACAAGGGCTAGGGAAGAACACAAGAAGATGAAGATGACAAAAGTGATGGATAATAGCAAATGAGAAGGGTCCTTGAAGATTCACAAGCTCCAAGCTTCTTAATCTAACTTCTACCACCTTGTGATGACCTTGAAATGTATGAAAGTTAGATGAAAGTGGTGGTGGTGTGGTGGGTTATGTTCGGCCAAGAGGGGGAAGAAGGAGGGAGAGAGAGTCGTGGGTGAAGTGTGGGTGTGAGAATGAGAGCTCATGTTCATCTTATAACCATGTTATAGTTTTATCCATTGTATAATGTGTTTCTTAAGTACATGGCAAGATCTTAATCAAATCCAAGTGAATCAAAGGAAGATCAAGTAAGATCTTGGTGGTGGGGTCACCCTTGTGACTGTAAACATAAGGGGGGGGGGGGGGGTCTAGTTGGTGTTTAATGGTAAGTTATGCAATCTAGTTAGATTTCAAGTGTGATGATTAGGTGTTATGCATATGATGTGTTATATAGTGTGTTAGGGTGTTCGGGGATCATAACTAGCTCAGAAATAATAAAACAATGCTTCTAGTATAATTTTGATGTTTCGGGTAGTGTCCGGTTGTTCGGTTAGATACTGGTTCGTTAAAGTGCTAAATTGCGCCATTTAGTGTCCTTTATGTGCCCTTTTGAGACACTTTCAATTCCCGACACTTTGTAAGTTAATTTGGACAATAAAACATAAATTATGCATGATATTTCAGTGTTAAAATGCTGATTAGAGCTGAATTATTGCTGAAATATGTAAAATTCAGCATTTAAAGTGTGTTTCGGGTGCTTTTTACTACATAGCTTAGTTTCCGGAAAGTTTATATGTTAACCCTTGTATCCATACTTGGGTTTTAATGTATTTTAGACGTTGGACCTACTCCTAGGTCCTAATTCCATTATCAAAGTTGCTGACACGGTGTGTCTTACCAGTGAGTTTACTATTCTTTCTGACGCAACGCTAACAATAATGCATAAAGCAATACTTGAAGTATAAAACGTGCATGAATTCACATGTATAGCATGTAATCAGACAATGTTGACATTTAAGAACATAATTGCAGATATTAAATAATAATAAAACTGTACGGAAATTACCGGTTTGGTGCCAGTTGTCACAGTCTCCCCTCGTTAAAAGAATTTCGTCCCGAAATTCAGGCTGAGCTATTTCTCCCAGGAGTTTTCTTGAACAGGTGGGGGTACTTGTCTTTAAACTAGTCTTCACGTTCCCACGTGTACTCGGGTCCGTGCTTAGAGTTCCAACGTACTTTGACAAGTTTGACACTACTCCTCCGGGTCTTGTTGACTTTCCAGTCTGTAACCTCAACGGGTTGTTCTGTAAATCGGAGTGTGTCGTCAATATGCACTTCATCTGCAGGGATGATCACTGTTTCTTGGGTTGGACTCTTCTTGAGGTTGGACACATGAAACATATCATGTACTCCGTTAAGTTCTTCCGGTAATTCCAACTTGTACGCCACGGTACCGATTCTTTCCAAGATCTTGAATGGTCCGATGTATCGTGGATTCAGCTTTCCACGTTTTCCGAATCTTACTACACCCTTCCAAGGTGAGACCTTCAACAAAACTTTGTCTCCCACCTTAAATTCTAAGGGTTTTCGTCTTCGATCAGCGTAGCTCTTTTGTCGATCTCGAGCCGCCTTAATGCGCTCTCGGATCTGCATGATTTTGTCGGTTGTCTCTTGAACAAGTTCAGGACCAACCATACGTTTGTCCCCAGCGCCTGCCCAACATAATGGCGAGCGGCACTTGCGGCCATATAGAGCTTCGAACGGTGTGGCTTTTATGCTCGTATGGTAGTTGTTATTGTAGGAAAACTCAACTAAAGGTAGGTGAGTATCCCAGCTGCCGCCTAGGTCCATAACACATGCGCATAGCATATCTTCCAGCGTTTGTATGGTTCGTTCGCTCTGGCCGTCTGTTTGCGGATGGAAGGTCGTGCTTAGATCTAGTTGAGATCCAAAGGCTTCATGGAAGGATTGCCAGATCCTTGAGACAAAACTTCCATCTCTGTCTGAAATAATTGAGATAGGCACTCCATGACGTGCCACGATTTCTTTCAAGTACAGCTCAGCAAGCTTTCCAGTGTTATCCTTCTCTCGGATCGGTAGGAAATGCGCAGACTTCGTTAACCGATCGACTATCACCCATATCATATCGTGCCCCCTAGGGGTCCTGGGTAATTTTGTTATGAAGTCCATCAAGATTTGCTCCCACTTCCACATGGGTATTTCTGGTTGTTGCAGCAGTCCAGACGGTTTTTGATATTCAGCCTTAACCTTAGCACAGGTTAGGCACTTTCTAACATAGATAGCAACATCGCTTTTAAGCCTCGGCCACCAATAGTATTCCTTTAAGTCTTGATACATTTTGTCCGATCCTGGGTGGATCGAGTATCTCGACTTATGAGCTTCATTAAAGATGACTTCTCGAATACCGCCATAGAGCGGAACCCAAATACGCCCCTTAAAGTATAAGGTTCCCTCTTTGTTTAGCACCAAATTCTTCTGCATACCTCGGAGATATTCAGCTCTACGATTCTCCATCTTAAGGGCTTCTTGTTGTGCGTCATGAATGCGTGCAGTGAGGTTCGTCCGAATAGTCATTTCCAATGCTCGAACTCTTAGGGTCTTAACCCTTTCTTTTCGACTTAATGCGTCTGCTACAACGTTTGCCTTTCCAGGATGGTACTTAATCTCACAGTCATAATCGTTCAGCAACTCAATCCACCGTCGCTGACGCATGTTTAATTCCTTCTGATCAAATATGTGTTGTAGGCTTTTGTGATCTGTGAAGATTGTACATCGAGTACCATATAAATAGTGTCGCCAGATCTTCAAATTGAATACCACCGCTCTTAGCTCCATGTCATGCGTGGTGTAATTCCTTTCATGCACCTTCAACTGTCTTGAAGCGTAAGCGATGACTTTTTGGTGTTGCATGAGCACGCAACCCAAACCTTGACGCGAAGCGTCGCAGTATACCACGAAGTCTTTAGTGCCTTCGGGTAAGGATAGTATCGGTGCATCGCATAGCTTATTTTTTAGCTGTTGGAAGGCTTCTTCCTGCTTATTACCCCAGTCGTACTTCTTGTCTTTCTGCGTAAGGGTAGTCAGCGGTTGAGCTATCTTGGAGAAATTCTCGATAAGTCGCCGGTAATAGCCCGCTAAGCCCAAAAATTGTCGAACTTCAGTTGGGGTTTTGGGGGCTTCCCAATTCTTTATTGCTTCTATCTTGGCTGGGTCTACATGAATGCCTTTCTTGTTCACAACGTGACCAAGGAACTGTACTTCGCGTATCCAGAATTCGCACTTTGAGAACTTTGCATAAAGTTTCTCTTTCTTTAGTAGTTCCAAAATGGTCCTGAGGTGTTGCTCGTGCTCTTCTCTCGTTCGCGAGTAAATCAGGATATCATCGATAAATGTGACAACTGCCACTTTCGGGTAATTTACTTACATTTAAAACAGTGATTTACATTATACAAGCATGTGTTTTGAATATTCTGACTGCATGATTACATGGTATACATCTTAGAAAACTCATGGAATATTCATTGGTTATTACACATGATTCATTGGTTTTGGGTACATTTGAAATAGTGCAAACAATTCACCGAAACAACTAGAGTAGTGCCTAGTGAACGGTAGTGCTGACGAAAACTCCGGATCCGCAGAAAACATCTAAAATGACATCTTTAGGACTCGGATGAGAGTCCAATATCAATTATATATTAAACCCGATATGGGAATACAAGAGTTCGGGTAATATTTTACCGATGTCCGGTAGCACTAAAAACTGCCGAAAAGCACTAAAAGAGACGATTTCTATACTTTTCCGCAGAAATTCTGCAGAAATCAGTTTGTAATATTTTTACGACATGTAAAAATATTATTTAACATATAATTCATATGAGGATACTTTCGGGTATCATCCGAACCAATAACTACATCAATTCATACAAGTTACACAACTTAGCGTTCAAATAACGTCTAACCGAAACAATTCGAAACGAATATCCGAACAATGTCGGATCTTTTTTTTAGTGACCATCTAATATTATTTAGATCATATTAGACTTATAATGGTCACTTAACACCTTCTTAACACATTTTATACACTTGAAACCAAAACACCTAAACTTTGCTAAAAGTTTCTAACACTTTACACACTTAATAACATTTCAACAATTCAAGACCCCCCCCCCCCCATGGGTGAACGTTTTATGTGGGTCCCACACCCATATTTCACATGCAAAATAACTAGATATTTTCTATAATTACAAGTGGTGTTACAAGTGGATGATGTTGGTGATAAATTTACAACTTACTAACTAAGTAACTAGATATTTTTATTATGTTGCAAGTGGTTAAGTTGGTGGATGATTATATCATTTAATCACATAAGTTTACTAGCATTTTAATACCACTTTACACCTTTATTTACACACACATAAGAAAACTCTTTCAATCTTCATCATTTCACCAAGAACACCATCCAAAAACCCAATTATTTTTATCACCTCCTTCATGATCAACATGGATTTCCAAGTAACATAAGGTGATCTAAAGCTATTGGAAGTAAAAGGAAGGGTTTTCATCCATACAAAAGTGTTCTATCATCAAGATCATCATCTTATTAGTTCATAATAATCTTCTAAGATCATCCCTAGCCTAGTGCTAGAAGTAAGCTTCTTTATCTATTTTTTTTTTATACAAATGTATTAAGATTATGATTGTTATTATTGCTAATAATAACCAAGAAAATCATACATAATATACATGAAGAAAATACAAAGAAGCAAAGATAAAAATCATGATATAATTATGATTGTTTATATTATGATCTAAGACTTGATATATGCTTATTTAGTCTTGTTATGATGTTTATGATGCAAATAAATTATTAGAAGATGTTTTAAGTTATGATCTAAAAATTATGCATGTTTATGTTAAAGGGTTTTTAACATAAAGGATTAATGGATGATCATAACTATTGATCTTGTGAAAATATATAAGGTTTTTGGTTAAAAACAATACTCTCACAAGATTATAAAAAGTAACATACAACTAGAGATTTTTATAAAAGTTGTTAAAACTAAAATTAAACTTGGTTTTTGAACTTGTTAGCATATGAAATAATCATGGTTAAAACCCTACATGATTTGGAGATCATTTTGATAAGTTTATGTTATAAAAATCTCATATGTTTTAGTTAAGATGTTATGAGTAAATTGATGATGAATTTGAAAAGAAAATGATATGTTTATCTAAACATGGCAAAGTACATAATACAAAGGTTATATGGCCAATTTTTCTTAGAAATCATAGGTTAGAAAAATTATCATTTTTAACAAAGTCTTTACAAGATTAGAAAGTGGTCTTTCTAAAAACAAAAATAGATATAAATATATATTTTTGGGAAAATATATATTAGTGATCTTAACAAGTTATTTACTATGTGTTTATTATTTGTATTAGTTATGTACAATAATTAGGTATTTGATAACAATGATACAAATAAATACAAGACACATTTACAAGTAAAGACTTACAAGAATACATATATACACACTTGAATACAATTTACGGATCATTTGGACATCGGATACAACTTATGGACAATTCGGACGACGGGCAAATCTATGAACATAACGCCATTCCGAGGAGTTACTACGACGTTTAGACGATCTTTCGACACGAAATATAAGTATCCTATCGATAACAAATTTTGGATGTTTATAAACTTATAAAAACTAGTATGTTTTTATTTACTAACAAGTGTACTTAGTAAATTTTTATAAAAAGGTTTTTATAAAAATGAAAGGCTTACACTTACTAGTGGGCTAAATTATAACAAATGGGCTTATTATACTAGTGGGCTATTTTTATAACAAATGGGCTTATATTACTTAATGGACTACTATTTTTCTTAATGGGCTTATCTTCTTAATGGGCTTATCTTCTTAATGGGCTTATCTTCATAATGGGCTTAACATAAATTCATGGGCTAAGCCCAATACCAAACATATGGGCCAAGGCCCAATAATATTGAAGCCCAACACTTTTGAGGCCCAACACTATTGAAGCCCAACACTATTTAAGCCCAACACTATGTTGGCCCAACACTATTCAAGCCCAACACTATTTAAGCCCAACACTATTGAGGCCCAACACTATTGAGGCCCAACACTATTGAGGCCCAACACTATTTGAGGCCCAACACTATTGAGGCCCAACACTATTTGAGGCCCAACACTATTTGAGGCCCAACACTATTGAGGCCCAACACTATTTGAGGCCCAACACTATTTGAGGCCCAACACTATTTGAGGCCCAGCACTATTTAAGCCCAATAACTTGAAAACATGGGCTTGGCCCAATGATACTATTATTGGAAACACAACTATACAAGTGATACATACAAGACACGAGATTCAGCGGACGAGATCCGACTATACAACTCATTCATCGAATACACAGTTAACGAACATTTGAACAACTCATTCATCGAATACACAGTTAACGAACATTTGAACAACTCATTCATCGAATACACAGTTAACGAACATTTGAACAACTCATTCATCGAATACACAGTTAACGAACATTTGAACAACTCATTCATCGAATACACAGTTAACGAACAGTAAGGACATACAAGTCTTACATATACTCAAGACACAAGACTTGTACTCAAGTTCTTTTCAAAGACCGAAGTGTCTAACAAAAATAAGAACGTTTGTAGGTCGCCACGCTATTCAGGACGACCGCACGTGAGATCTTATTTACATCTATTTTCAGGACGCAATACAGTGAGTTCATGTTCCCCTATTCATTTAAATGTTTTACAAACTTTACAACTATCGGGGAGGATACATGTTCAGGGTATGTTAAAGTTAGGTAATGAAACACCATAGATCATGTGCGAATTAGGGCCTTACTATAAGCACCATTAATCCAGATTGGACCAAGGAACAAAGGCTTAGATCTAATGGGTTTTGGCGAGCCCCACTCTTGGTCATGGACCCCTACGGAAGAGTGCGTTTGTGTCCCAGTCGATAGGAATCGGCATAAAATCGTCTAGGGTTGGTTTGCTTCCTCTTTCGGCACACATATTAATGTCCTTGCAAAACATTAATGATCAACGATTTCATTGACGCTTTACATACTACAACTCACATTTTTCATACATCGTTTACAACTAAATTGCATGAATTCACCAACTTTTGTTGATGTTTTCCAAACTTAACATGTATTTCAGGAAATTAGTGGACCTGGCAGACATTTCAGTCAAGGAAAGCAAGTATCAAGACTCCATGCCACCATTTGAAGGGTTTGCCCGTTATATACCGCCTCTTTGCGGTGATATAGTGGTCAAAGCCTTGACATTTTAAGACTTACATTTTTATGTATAAAACGATGACAACTTATTTTCACTTGATGGTTTGTAACCAATACATTCAACTTATGTTGCATTCCTTTGGGAAACACTTATGTAGTGGCAATGGCAATGGAGTATGTTTTATTCATATAGTTTGTTCATGTACATCGATATTTATGCAATGAAAACCATACAGATCACACCTTGCGTTTCCGCTACGAGCGGGTGTGACAGACTGGTATCAGAGCATCGATTGTAGTGAACCATGATTCTTTCTCGAGTCTAAGTCTACAATCACTAGGGATCTCTCACGAAAACCTCTTGTTCATGTTGAACAGAATAAAATTGGACAGGTCAAAAGGTTTTCATTGCATAAACATTTTTCAAGGTCCACTACAACAAAAATTCATTTCACATATATCAAGCGAGGACATTTCCATGGGTGAAGTCTATGAGAAACAGACACAATACATTAATAGACTATGTGCCTACAATACATTACATTATCAGTGCTTATACAAGATAGACACATTACACTATCAGTTTATGCATTATAAACAGTTTACAAGTTCAGCTTATACAAGATAGAAATCCTTGATTGATAGGATTTTACATGATTATATATATATAGGTGGTTCATATATATGTTGCATGAAATATTTTGCCAAGAACAAAATACCTTCGACTTCAAACTCTATTATTATTCTTTACTCACACGGTGAAAATATCGACCTCATGTCTATTGCGGAGCTTATGACGAACATGATTTCTAAGTGAAATCTTAAACTTAATTCCGTAAAATATGGTTGCTTTCTTGCGAATGCTGAGATGCCTGACCATGATAATGACGACGAGGCGAAGGTGGTAACCTTGGACAACAACTCCATTAGTGGGACGAGATCCATGTGACTCATACTAACCAAGGTGGATATACTCTTGTCCTTACAAGGAAGATGAAGTACTCATCTTGAAGGTGCCTCTTCAGTTGTTATTGTTACAGATTCTTTTCATTTCTATTTTCATCTAACGCCGTACCGTTCTGCGAGTAATGACAACGAACGTTGACACGTGAGCTATCACGAAGGTCCCTCCTATGTTGAAGGTATATAAACAATAGTGTCCTCTCTCTGACTGATCGCCTGCTCTGAACGAGAGAATGCTAGGGTGACCATGCAAGACAATTTATTATTACGGGGGCCCACGTAATAACAACTTGTAGTGCATGGAAATTCTGGTGGACTCTGCGGGTCAAGCTAATGATCACTATTCATTCAAAATTCTTAAGTTATTACTTGAGATTCAATTCTTCCTATCTAGTAGAACACGAACTGGGGTGGTTAGTATAACACCCTACAATACAATACAATACAATACAATACAATACAATACAATACAATACAATACAATACAATACAATACAATACAGGAAGACGACACATATTTGTTCACACCTAACATTCGATCTATATCACGATTCAGTTGAGACTAGTCATTTAAACAAACAAAACGTGTTAGCTACTCATGGAGGATTTTCCTCAACATTCTCGAAATTCTTGAACATGGGTTGGTTCCAGGGTGTCTATGACACTTTATCCTACTTTACCTTACCTTACCTTATCATATTCCACCTTATCATATTTATTGGAAGTGATACAATAAATTCCGTCGTTTGACATTTGTCTTTTTCCAAGGGATAGTACGGCATGCGCCATACTGCAACTCCCTCATTACATTCTATTCTACATTTATGGAGATTCTAATAATCTTGCTAGAGCTCGTGAAACTCAAGCACTATTACCATAATTGTCACATGGACAAGTAAGACAAAGGATTTTCTCTATTTAGGACGATCGAGGTCCATAGAGTAGGGAATACATATTATATGGACGAAGACCACTGGTTGGTTTCCCCTCCTCAACGAATTATTTCTCTTTCCATTTAGACGTATGACCAATACATGCAAGAGGCATTACACCTTTTGGTTTTGGTTATCCACATTATCATTTATTCAAACATATATGAACAATATGGTCTTGAGGTTTCCATGACCGATTGATTGTATTCTTCATTCTTGGGCACATGATAGACTTTATTTATTCAAATAAATGTCTAGATTCTTTTAATTTTGTGTATTAAAAAGAACATGGTGCCAAAAGAATCAATTGTTTAAGTTAAAAGTTATGTGTTGAAAACTATTGTTTTTACACAAGACATGGTTTATACATGACATTGTTACGCAAGACATTGTGATACACGTCATTTGACGTTGGTATACACAAGACATTTTTTTTTCCGTGGTTATTTGTAAGTAATGAGACGTGTGTAATATGATAAAAGCATGGTGGATACGCCGCTGGTACTTCCTATATATAAGTGCTTATGTTATATTGCATATCGTGGTGTTATTCAAATCTCTTCGACAAAGACAAGACATGACATTTTTGCACAAGACGCGACATCCTCTACACAAGACATAATATTCTATTTCAAGACATGATATATTTATACACTACATTTTTATTGGTTATTTATTTAACCATACATCATTCTTTTATATCATCTGATTTTCATATCTATTTTCATATGATTTTATAAAAGAACTCGATCATGACTAGAGCCAATGTTGTTGGTTACACTTGATGTTTTCACGGTCTCTCAAGGGTTGTTCCATACTGGGTAACACTCGAATTCAAACACACTGAGTGTTACATTTTCGGTTTAGCCTCGGAGATCCGAAGCATAACCGCATCATCCCTCCCTACCTCGATCACTCAAACAATAACTCTCGCCATGAGAGAAATGAAGTCATGAGTACGTACACTCTACGATCATCATGTATCAATTTTATTAATACCAACACCGAGCTTAGCTATTGCTTTTAAATGTTAAGCATATACTCGAATTAGAGTCTTGTTGGACACACATTACTATATCAAGTTAGCTAATGGGGAATTAGCTGAGACATATCAAATCATTAAGGGCCACCGGTATGTATACTATTCGTCAACATTTCACATCCATGTTATTTTATACAATTGGCAATTTTAGCTTCATCTCAACATTTCACATACAAGAGTTTCATGGCTAGGGACGGGATTGTCCTAGCTACAATTAGGGATTGGGTTATCCTACATCTAAACATATGGATTGGGTTATCCTACATTTAAGCATAGGGTTCCTAAGACTATACAGTGAAGTCCTCGCCACACAGAATTTAAAATGTACTTGGTCTAGAGTCACGTAAGCTAGACGTCTCCTCATTCTATAGAATTGGCAAACGGTAAACTGGTCGAGTTAGGAGCAGAAATTTGATATCGATCTCTTACCCATTGAGTTGGGTATTTTCGACGTAGTGGTTGGCATGGATTGGCTATCCGATAACCTAGCCGAAGTCTTCTGTCATGAGAAGATCATTCGCCTACCACTGCCGAACAAAGAGACATTTGTTATTCATGGAGAGAAGCACGACACACCATTGCGGATCATTAATTGCATGAAGGCACAAAAGTGCTTACGGAAAGGTTGTATTGCCTTTCTAGCAATTGTTGTAGACAAGAAGGCCGTTGGGCCACAGCTAACAAATATTCTTCTGATAAAAATAATTTCCTGAAGAATTTCCTGAAGTCTTTCCAGGACTACCGCCATATCAACAAGTCGAGTTTCACATCGACTTGGTACCTGGAGCCGTATCTCGACAAATTCGTCATAGTGTTTATTGACGACATTTTGATATACTCTCGATCGACTGATGAACATGAGCAACATTTGAGAACCATTTTAGAGTTGTTAAAGACAATAAATTCGCCCCAAATCGAAAAACAAGATATAGCCTTACAACTTATTCTTAAGATTGGTGCATAGCATTTTACAATCTTATCATTTTCCGACGATACCGATGACTCTGTTGTAGACTATGATGCTTCGCATCAAGGATTGGGTTGCGTACTCGTGCAACGTGAAAAAAAAAAGTTATTGTGTACACGTCGCGCCAATTAAAAAGTTCACGAGAAGAACTATACCACTCTCGACCTTGAGTTAGGCGTGGTGGTATTCGCTTAAAAATTATGGCGACATTATTATTATGGTACTTAATGCATTATTTTCACGGATCATAAAAGTCTTCAACACATATTCAACCAAAAAGAATTAAATATACGTCAACGATGTATGTTGAATTGTTGAACGACTATGATTGTGAAATAAAGTACCATCCGGGCAAGGCAAATGTTGTAGCAGATGCCTTGAGCCGCAAGGAACGAGTTAGAACACTGAGAGTTCAAGCATTAGAGAAGATGATTCACAAGCGCTCAAGGAAGAGCATATTCAAGCAGAAACACTTCGAGGCATGAAGGAACAATTAGTGTAAAGAAGATGGAACTTTATACATTATGAGTCGAAATTGGGTTCCATTATTTGGCGGCCTTAGAGATGATATTTTGAGGAAGCACATAGGCCTAAGTAGTGAAAGAATACTACTGGTGGCCTAACCTCAAAAGTGATATCGCGACTTATATCGGAGAATGCTTGACTTGCGCGAGAGTAAAAGTCGAGTAGCAAAATCCCTCGGACTTGTTACAACAACCCGAGATTCCCGTTTGGTAATGGGAACAAATATCGATGTACTTCATTACGAAGTTACTCAGGACCTCAAGAGGTCACTACATGATATGTGTAGTCATCGATAGACTAACAAAGTCCACGCACTTCTTACCGATTTGGTAGAAGGATAATACTAAGAAACTAGCAGAACTCTATCTCAAAGAAATAGTGGCTCGTCATGGAGTGCCTATTTCAATCATTTAAGACCGAGACGGTCGTTTTATTTCTAGAATTTGGAAATAATTTCAACAGGCCTTTGGATCTCATTTGAATCCAAGTACAGCCTTTCATCCATAAACTGACGGCCAGAGCGAACGGACAATCCAAACACTCGAATATATGTTTCGCGCATGTGTTATGGATTTAGGCGGCAATTGGGATACTCATCCACCTTTAGTTGAGTTTTCCTACAATAACCGCTACAATACTACTATACAAGCTGCACCGTTTGAAGCTCTTTATGGTCGAAAGTGTCGCTCTCCGCTATGTTGGGCGGAAACAGGCGATAGTTAATTAATTGGTCCGAAACTAGTCCAAGAGACTACGGATAAAATTTTTTTTCAGACCCAAGACCGTATCAAGACGGCTCGCGATCGACAAAAGTGCTACGCAGATGAAAGACGAAAACCATTATCTTTCGAGGTTGGAGACAAAGTCTTGTTGAAAGTCTCGCCTTGGAAAGGCGTAGCGAGGATCAGTGAACGTGGAAAGCTTAACCCACGTTACATTGGACCATTTGAAATCTTAGAAAAGATTGGCACTGTTGCCTACAAGTTGAAGTTACCAGATGAACTTAACAGTATGCACGACACGTTTCATGTGTCGAATCTTAAAAAGAGTCCAACACAAGCAACCGTTATCATTCTATTCACATTGACGACAAACTCCAATTCACTAAAGAACCTGTTGAAGTCATGGACTGTAAAGTCTAGAAATCATGGAGGAGTCGTATCAAATTATTAAAATGTACGTTGGAACTCTCGACACGGACCCGAGTATACTTGGGAACGTGAACATTGAATCAAAGCCAAATACTCTCACCTGTTCGAGTAGTCTCCTGTATAGGATGACTCAGCTTGAATTTCGGGACGAAATTCTCAATAACAGGGGGAGAATGTGACAACTGCCACTTTCGGGTAATTTACTTACATTTAAAACAGTGATTTACATTATACAAGCATGTGTTTTGAATATTCTGACTGCATGATTACATGGTATACATCTTAGAAAACTCATGGAATATTCATTGGTTATTACACATGATTCATTGGTTTTGGGTACATTTGAAATAGTGCAAACAATTCACCGAAACAACTAGAGTAGTGCCTAGTGAACGGTAGTGCTGACGAAAACTCCGGATCCGCAGAAAACATCTAAAATGACATCTTTAGGACTCGGATGAGAGTCCAATATCAATTATATATTAAACCCGATATGGGAATACAAGAGTTCGGGTAATATTTTACCGATGTCCGGTAGCACTAAAAACTGCCGAAAAGCACTAAAAGAGACGATTTCTATACTTTTCCGCAGAAATTCTGCAGAAATCAGTTTGTAATATTTTTACGACATGTAAAAATATTATTTAACATATAATTCATATGAGGATACTTTCGGGTATCATCCGAACCAATAACTACATCAATTCATACAAGTTACACAACTTAGCGTTCAAATAACGTCTAACCGAAACAATTCGAAACGAATATCCGAACAATGTCGGATCTTTTTTTTAGTGACCATCTAATATTATTTAGATCATATTAGACTTATAATGGTCACTTAACACCTTCTTAACACATTTTATACACTTGAAACATTTAAACACCAAAACACCTAAACTTTGCTAAAAGTTTCTAACACTTTACACACTTAATAACATTTCAACAATTCAAGACCCCCCCCCCCCATGGGTGAACGTTTTATGTGGGTCCCACACCCATATTTCACATGCAAAATAACTAGATATTTTCTATAATTACAAGTGGTGTTACAAGTGGATGATGTTGGTGATAAATTAACAACTTACTAACTAAGTAACTAGATATTTTTATTATGTTGCAAGTGGTTAAGTTGGTGGATGATTATATCATTTAATCACATAAGTTTACTAGCATTTTAATACCACTTTACACCTTTATTTACACACACATAAGAAAACTCTTTCAATCTTCATCATTTCACCAAGAACACCATCCAAAAACCCAATTATTTTTATCACCTCCTTCATGATCAACATGGATTTCCAAGTAACATAAGGTGATCTAAAGCTATTGGAAGTAAAAGGAAGGGTTTTCATCCATACAAAAGTGTTCTATCATCAAGATCATCATCTTATTAGTTCATAATAATCTTCTAAGATCATCCCTAGCCTAGTGCTAGAAGTAAGCTTCTTTATCTATTTTTTTTTTTTATACAAATGTATTAAGATTATGATTGTTATTATTGCTAATAATAACCAAGAAAATCATACATAATATACATGAAGAAAATACAAAGAAGCAAAGATAAAAATCATGATATAATTATGATTGTTTATATTATGATCTAAGACTTGATATATGCTTATTTAGTCTTGTTATGATGTTTATGATGCAAATAAATTATTAGAAGATGTTTTAAGTTATGATCTAAAAATTATGCATGTTTATGTTAAAGGGTTTTTAACATAAAGGATTAATGGATGATCATAACTATTGATCTTGTGAAAATATATAAGGTTTTTGGTTAAAAACAATACTCTCACAAGATTATAAAAAGTAACATACAACTAGAGATTTTTATAAAAGTTGTTAAAACTAAAATTAAACTTGGTTTTTGAACTTGTTAGCATATGAAATAATCATGGTTAAAACCCTACATGATTTGGAGATCATTTTGATAAGTTTATGTTATAAAAATCTCATATGTTTTAGTTAAGATGTTATGAGTAAATTGATGATGAATTTGAAAAGAAAATGATATGTTTATCTAAACATGGCAAAGTACATAATACAAAGGTTATATGGCCAATTTTTCTTAGAAATCATAGGTTAGAAAAATTATCATTTTTAACAAAGTCTTTACAAGATTAGAAAGTGGTCTTTCTAAAAACAAAAATAGATATAAATATATATTTTTGGGAAAATATATATTAGTGATCTTAACAAGTTATTTACTATGTGTTTATTATTTGTATTAGTTATGTACAATAATTAGGTATTTGATAACAATGATACAAATAAATACAAGACACATTTACAAGTAAAGACTTACAAGAATACATATATACACACTTGAATACAATTTACGGATCATTTGGACATCGGATACAACTTATGGACAATTCGGACGACGGGCAAATCTATGAACATAACGCCATTCCGAGGAGTTACTACGACGTTTAGACGATCTTTCGACACGAAATATAAGTATCCTATCGATAACAAATTTTGGATGTTTATAAACTTATAAAAACTAGTATGTTTTTATTTACTAACAAGTGTACTTAGTAAATTTTTATAAAAAGGTTTTTATAAAAATGAAAGGCTTACACTTACTAGTGGGCTAAATTATAACAAATGGGCTTATTATACTAGTGGGCTATTTTTATAACAAATGGGCTTATATTACTTAATGGACTACTATTTTTCTTAATGGGCTTATCTTCTTAATGGGCTTATCTTCTTAATGGGCTTATCTTCATAATGGGCTTAACATAAATTCATGGGCTAAGCCCAATACCAAACATATGGGCCAAGGCCCAATAATATTGAAGCCCAACACTTTTGAGGCCCAACACTATTGAAGCCCAACACTATTTAAGCCCAACACTATGTTGGCCCAACACTATTCAAGCCCAACACTATTTAAGCCCAACACTATTGAGGCCCAACACTATTGAGGCCCAACACTATTGAGGCCCAACACTATTTGAGGCCCAACACTATTGAGGCCCAACACTATTTGAGGCCCAACACTATTTGAGGCCCAACACTATTGAGGCCCAACACTATTTGAGGCCCAACACTATTTGAGGCCCAACACTATTTGAGGCCCAGCACTATTTAAGCCCAATAACTTGAAAACATGGGCTTGGCCCAATGATACTATTATTGGAAACACAACTATACAAGTGATACATACAAGACACGAGATTCAGCGGACGAGATCCGACTATACAACTCATTCATCGAATACACAGTTAACGAACATTTGAACAACTCATTCATCGAATACACAGTTAACGAACATTTGAACAACTCATTCATCGAATACACAGTTAACGAACATTTGAACAACTCATTCATCGAATACACAGTTAACGAACATTTGAACAACTCATTCATCGAATACACAGTTAACGAACAGTAAGGACATACAAGTCTTACATATACTCAAGACACAAGACTTGTACTCAAGTTCTTTTCAAAGACCGAAGTGTCTAACAAAAATAAGAACGTTTGTAGGTCGCCACGCTATTCAGGACGACCGCACGTGAGATCTTATTTACATCTATTTTCAGGACGCAATACAGTGAGTTCATGTTCCCCTATTCATTTAAATGTTTTACAAACTTTACAACTATCGGGGAGGATACATGTTCAGGGTATGTTAAAGTTAGGTAATGAAACACCATAGATCATGTGCGAATTAGGGCCTTACTATAAGCACCATTAATCCAGATTGGACCAAGGAACAAAGGCTTAGATCTAATGGGTTTTGGCGAGCCCCACTCTTGGTCATGGACCCCTACGGAAGAGTGCGTTTGTGTCCCAGTCGATAGGAATCGGCATAAAATCGTCTAGGGTTGGTTTGCTTCCTCTTTCGGCACACATATTAATGTCCTTGCAAAACATTAATGATCAACGATTTCATTGACGCTTTACATACTACAACTCACATTTTTCATACATCGTTTACAACTAAATTGCATGAATTCACCAACTTTTGTTGATGTTTTCCAAACTTAACATGTATTTCAGGAAATTAGTGGACCTGGCAGACATTTCAGTCAAGGAAAGCAAGTATCAAGACTCCATGCCACCATTTGAAGGGTTTGCCCGTTATATACCGCCTCTTTGCGGTGATATAGTGGTCAAAGCCTTGACATTTTAAGACTTACATTTTTATGTATAAAACGATGACAACTTATTTTCACTTGATGGTTTGTAACCAATACATTCAACTTATGTTGCATTCCTTTGGGAAACACTTATGTAGTGGCAATGGCAATGGAGTATGTTTTATTCATATAGTTTGTTCATGTACATCGATATTTATGCAATGAAAACCATACAGATCACACCTTGCGTTTCCGCTACGAGCGGGTGTGACAATAAATACAATCACGAATTTATCGAGATATGGTTTGCATACGCGGTTCATCAGATCCATAAATACCGCTGGCGCGTTCGTCAGTCTGAATGGCATCACAAGGAATTCGTAATTCCCATAATGTGTTCGGAATGCAGTCTTTGGTACGCTTTCCTCTTGGATTCTTAACTGATGGTATCCCGATCGAAGGTCGATCTTGGAATAGTAGCTCGATCCCTGCAACTGATCAAATAAGTCATCAATCCTCGGTAGTGGGTACCGATTCTTGATAGTGAGTTTGTTCAACTCTCTATAATCGATACACATCTGCAGTGTTCAATCCTTCTTCTTCACGAACAATACTGGAGCTCCCCATGGCGAGAAGCTTGGCCTTATGAATCCTTTATCCAATAACTCCTGGAGTTGTGTAGCTAATTCTTGGATCTCGGATGGTGCAAGCCGATAGGTTGCCTTGGCTACAGGAGCGGCTCCTGGAACCAAGTCTATATGGAATTCGACTTGTTGTTGCGGAGGTAGTCCTGGCAGATCTTCGGGAAAAACATCAGGGAATTCCTTCACCCCAGGAATGTCTTCGAGTTTCGGCTCCTCAGCCTTCTTATCTACAACGTGCGCCAGGAAAGCAACACATCCTTTCCTTAAGCACTTCTGCGCCTTCATACAACTGATGATTCACAGAGGCGCGTCTCGTTTTTCTCCATGCACGATGAGAGTTTCATCATTCGCCAGAGGGATGCGAATGATTTTCTCGTGACAAACAACTTCAGCCTTGTTCTTGGACAACCAGTCTATTCCGACCACTACATCAAAGCTACCCAATTGAATAGGTAAAAGGTCGATGCTAAATCTTCGCTCACCAAGTTCTAATGTGCAACCCCTAACAACTTCGCCTGATTCAACAAGTTTACCATTGACTAGTTCTATGGAATAAGGAATATCTAATCTACTCGATTCTATTCCAAGCATACGTTTAAATTCCACAGACATGAAACTATAATCGGCACCAGTGTCAAATCGTATGGATGCAAAGTGATTGTTAACGAGAAACGTACCGGTGACCACATTAGGGTCCTCGCGTGCGTTCCTTGCTCCAATCACGAATGCTCGAGCCTGAGCATTGTTCTCCCTTGGGCAATCTTTCTTGAAATGATCCTTGCTTCCACAACCAAAGCATCCTTGGTTCTGCCCCGCTCCGTTACCATTCCGGTTACCATTACCATTGCTGTTTCCACCACCGTTTCCATTACCAGCACCGTTACGGTTTCCATTCCCGTTCCTATTACCACTTCCATTTCTTTTTCCCCAACAGTTCTCGGCATGGTGACCCAGTTTTCCACACTTGTCACATTTTGGAATGCGATAAACTCCTTCATGATGACGCTTGCACTGATTGGATTTGGGCAGAGTGCCCTGGTATCCCCTGGCAGGGGCGTCATTCATGGCTGCAAGAGTTTTCGCCTCTTGAGGTGGGTTGGGGTCGCGCTTCTTATTATTGGAACCCTTGTTGTTACGTGTTGCTTGATTCAGGATCGAATGCTTCCTTTTCTTGTCACCAGACGACTCAGCATGCGTCTCGGTCTTTTCAGTTGGGTTTAGCGATAACTTCTTCATACGGACAACATCTTCAGTAAGGCTGACAACCATAGTTACAGCCTGAGTGATCGTTTCAGGTTTAGCCGAAGTTACCATGTTGCGAAACTCTGGAGCCAATCCCCATATGTAGCGCTCGACGCGCTTAAATTCGGGAGTCACCATATAGGGGATCACTCTTGATAGATAATGGAACCTTCGGGTATAACCAGTAATGTCTGCACCTTCCATGGTCAAGTGCCAGAACTCAGTCTCCAACCTTTGGAGTTCAGCACGAGAGCAATACTTTTCTCTCATTCTCGCCTTCAACTCCTCCCAAGTCATACCATATGCTGCATCATCTCCCAGGGTTTGGACTTGCAAATTCCACCAAGTTAAAGCCTCATCAACGAATAACCCAGTAACAAAAGTGACTTGCTGATCCGCTGTACACTTGCTCATACGGATAGTGGAATCAGTCTTCTCCGTCCAGCATACGAAAGCCACTGCACCTCCAGTGCCGTCGTAGTTTAGTGGTTTGCAGTTGAGAAACTGCTTGAAGGTGCAGCCTTGAGTTGTGTTTCCTCCAGATGAATCTCCCTTTCCATTACGTCTAGCATTGCTTGGTCCTCCACTTTGTTCGGTGCGGTTTGCCTCGTATTGGGCGATAGCTGCGGAGATCCTTTCTTCCAGTAGGGAGTTCAGTTCTTCAACAGTCCTCGGTAGAAGAGGAGGAGGGGGTTGATCAGAATCTTGATTGTTCACAGTTCTCCTAGGTGCCATGTTCTGACAGAACACAACGCAACAGGGTTAGACATTTGTTTGATATCGTCACACGAGACAGTAGTAGTATATATACACAGGCATATACCCACATAAGTGACATCAAACAATCCGCCAAACATATAAATCAATTCATACAGCAGCAAGCGTGCATAAATAGATAAATACTGATGTGTCATAAGATATTCACCGAGTCTTTATACATATCGGGACAACTTGTTACATCATTGGTTGCGAGGTAAACAAAATGCATAAGGGTTACATCACCCCATAGTACAAGTTTAATATGTGTAAAGGACAAAATATCTTTCTTCACATCGGCGGTTCTTGTCTTTATTCCCTAAATTATTACTCCAATAGAGTATTTAATAGGTTGGGGGAAGGGTGTTCACGTTTGACCTTCTCTTGTATTGAAGGAATCTCGTTTGATACGTGACAAGACTTGCTGTGGTTTCTGTGCACTGAATTCCATAATTATGTATGCATCCATAATTACGTAATTCCTTGCACAGTCCGCACAGTTCGTTTCATCATCGGATCACTTCCTTCAGATAGGCCACTGTTTTCAGGCGAAGACACGTATACCTGAGATATTCTATTTCTAGTATATGTATATATTAATTATGACACATAGTTGCAAGTAATTCTTAGTCAAAGACAAGTGCTACTCCAGTGCACCCTAAGTCTCGTAGTGTCCTTACTTGACTCTTTGAAAACTGTTTCAGGTAGTGGATGTCGCGGGAAGTTTTATGCAATGAAAAATTTTGAAAAATTGTTTTCGTGAAAGGATCCTAAAGATTGTAGTCTAGACTCGAGAAGGAATCCTGGTTCACTACAATCGTAGCTCTGATACCAATCTGTCACACCCCTTTCTAAGGCGGAAGTACGAGGTGTGATCTTGAAAGGTTCTCATTGCATACGAAAGGTAAACTTACTACATGCTCGTAAAATAACTCCAAATGCCATTATCATTGCATAATTAAAACATAACATAGGTTAAGTGTTTACATCACAAGACAGCATATTGTCTGAAAAGTTTTACACCTTATTTTAAAGACAAACATGAAGGCTTTGATTCTTATATCCCACACAAGATGGAATATAGAAACCAAGTCCCACAAAACAGGCATCGGAGTCTTGACACGACATGACTAAAACAAAAGCGACATCTTGGAGCAGGAGTAAGACCACGCGCACATCCACTTTAGTTACCTGAAATACATGTGAGTTTTGGAAAATCGTCAACATAATGTTGGTGTGAATTCATGCAGTTTTTGTATTGAACGTTTGTATACTTGAATGAAAACATGGTATGTATTTCGTATGAAACAAGTATTTTTGTAAATATAAGGAAATCGAGATCGCTAATGGTTTGCAAGGCCATTAACATGTGACACGAAATAGGAAGCATCCAAACCATAGGCATTTTTAGTTGTCGAATACACGACTGTCGATTCACGACTAGAGACACAAAAGCACTACTTGGTAAAAGAGTGGCCAAGAGTGTGGTTGCCTGAAACCCATTAGATCTAACCTTTTGTTCCGCGGTCTTGGTATATAACTTATTAATGGTGCTTATGGCACCCTATTCGTGTCATGATCTATAATATCACTTAGTCTTTGTAATAAACATAGCACATGTATTTTCCCCAAGTTTAGAAAACAAGTAAAAGTTTAAAAGTGGGGACATGAACTCACAACTTTGCGTATCATGTGCCGTAAACTTCACCGGTTGGTTCTATAGCGTCGTGACCTATACGTGTTTTATTAACGTTAGTCACTAGACTTGTATCGCACAAGTACAAGTCACCATCTTTTATGTATGTGTTTATTCTTGTTATCCACCCGAGTTATATATTTTCGTCCAAAAATACATTTTAAGTTCATAACTTGTCCAAGTTACATAATCTATTAAGAAATATATTTTCATAAATATATTTTCTTGTATTTGTCTATGCATGCTGTATGTGTATTTTTGTATTTTTACTCCTTAGGAGTATTTAGTGTATTTTCAAGTCCTAATACACTATTACATATAATACATATTACATACACTTAGCACAAAATTTGGTGACCAATAAATATATATATTTTCCTCAAAAATATGCATACTTAATATCAATTTTTATCTTGAAGAAATCATCATTCCTTAACTTTGAAATTTACCCAAAAATTAGGGAAACCTTGGTAAATATTTTTAGGTGAATTTTTAGGGAATAAGTTTCACCAAAACTTATATTTTTCTAAGTGTCAAAATTTTATAAAAATTTTGACATGGTTTCCCCTAAAATTGGAGGTTTCCCATGTTTTCAAAACATGTGTTTATTTTCTTTTCAATCATCAAAACAAATTTGCAACAACAATCAACAATGAAATCAACACTTACCAAGTGCCAAAATTATGTAATTTACCTAACAACATGAACTTGAACTTTCATAAAAACTTGTAGTAATTTTGGTAGTGTGTTTAGTAGGTTTAGTTACCCTTTAAAGTGTGTTTACTTCTTTAAAAGTTTCATTCTTGAAAGATTTAGGTGTTTACAACTTGTAAACATATTTTACAAAAACATTTCTTTATGAAATCTTCTTGCTTCCTAAGTGTTTCTACACTAGTTTAACCCTTAAAAATAGTGTTTGCTTATGTAAAAACCAAGTCTATGTAAATCTTGTTATTTAACTTAGTTTCTTTGGAAAACTATTTTTGGAAATCATCCACTTACAAGACTTGTATTTTGTTTAAATCATCTTTACATATGAAAACAAATTTCATCATTCAAGTTCATGTATACAAAGTATGATCATCTTGGTCTTTCACAAGATCATCACCTTAACTTACTAGATCATGTGTTTAATCACAATCTAGTAGGTTTCATATGATGTCTAACATCATAAACACAAATCATCAATCATCAAGAAGCAAATCAACACTAATCAACATGTATTCTTATGTTATTAAGCTTATGTTAAAGTTTCATGATTATGTTCTTTAGTGTTCTTCAAGATTAACAATGTTCATCATCTTTTAACCAACTAAATATGAAGTAAAATCAAGTGACAAGAAGCTTACTACTAGCACAAGGGCTAGGGAAGAACACAAGAAGATGAAGATGACAAAAGTGATGGATAATAGCAAATGAGAAGGGTCCTTGAAGATTCACAAGCTCCAAGCTTCTTAATCTAACTTCTAAAACCTTGTGATGACCTTGAAATGGATGAAAGTTGGACGAAAGTGGTGGTGGTGTGGTGGGTTATGTTCGGCCGAGAGGGGGAAGAAGGAGGGAGAGAGAGTTGTGGGTGAAGTGTGGGTGTGGGTGTGAGAATGAGAGCTCATGTTCATCTTATAACCATGTTCTAGTTTTATCCATTGTATAATGTGTTTCTTAAGTACATGGCAATATCTTAATCAAATCCAAGTGAATCAAAGGAAGATCAAGTAAGATCTTGGTGGTGGGGTCACCTTTGTGGCCGTAAACATGAGGGGGGGGGGGTCTAGTTGGTGTTTATTGGTAAGTTATGCAATCTAGTTAGATTTCAAGTGTGATGATTAGGTGTTATGCATATGATGTGTTATATAGTGTATTAGGGTGTTCGGGGATCATAACTAGCTCAGAAATAATAAAACAATGCTTCTAGTATAATTTTGATGTTTCGGGTAGTGTCCGGTTGTTCGGTTAGATACCGGTTCGTTAAAGTGCTAAATTGTGTCGTTTAGTGTCCTTTATGTGCCCTTTTGTGACACTTTCAATTCCCGACACTTTGTAAGTTAATTTGGACAATAAAACATAAATTCTGCATGATATTTCAGTGTTGAAATGCTGATTAGAGCTGAATTATTGCTGAAATATGTAAAATTCAGCATTTAAAGTGTGTTTCGGGTGCTTTTTACTGCATAGTTTAGCTTCCGGAAAGTTTATATGTTAACCCTTGTATCCATACTTGGGTTTTAATGTATTTTAGACGTTGGACCTACTCCTAGGTCCTAATTCCATTATCAAAGTTGCTGACACGGTGTGTGTTACCGGTGAGTTTACTATTCTTTCTGACGCAACGCTAACAGTAATGCATAAAGCAATACTTGAAGTATAAAACGTGCATGAATTCACATGTATAGCATGTAATCAGACAATGTTGACATTTAAGAACATAATTGCAGATATTAAATAATAATAAAACTGTACGGAAATTATCGGTTTGGTGCCAGTTGTCACAAAGTGCACCCATCGTGAGCGTAATATAGCGTTGGTAAGATACTGAGGTCGTCCAAAGACACAAGAGCTTTTAGTACCGGTTTATCCTCAACGTCTAATCAAATCAAAATTTTAGAAAAAGGTTTAAACATGAAAATAAAAACTAAAAATGCTGAAAAATAAAAATAAAACAGATAGACAAGATGAATCACTTGGATTCGACTCGCCTTTAGTGTAACCTTTGATTATTTTCGCACTTTTGCACTTTTTAAGAGATTATCTTAGTTATAGTAGTAGGCCCCTCTTTTGAAGGTGACGTTACCCTCAACCCAGTAGTTTGAGTCAGCAAGGATACAATCCTAAAGGGTTGGATTATTGAAAGATAATGAATTAAGTTATTAATGCGTAATGTGGTAGGCCCCTCTTTTGAAGGTGGCGTTACCCTCGGCTAAGTAGTTTGAGTCAGCAGGGATACAATCCTAAGTAGCCGGGTTAATGTTTTAATAGTAGTTTACATATGAGGGGATCAAGAAATTCGAACCCCCGCCATCCAATACCAGTGGGTATTGAAGGAGGTCCTACTAACCTTGACCCAGGTCCTTGCAGGATCTATACACTGAACAAGGCAAGACTCTTACCAAACCATTCCCTAAACCCCCGACCAGGTAGCCTACATATCTCCATATAGACCGTGGATATATGAATGGTGTAAATCTTTTATTTTATATAGACAGTAAAATAACGCCAAGACACCAAAGACAAATGATAAGGAAGATTCACCTTCAACATAAGAAACTAGTTATTAAAGTCATTAATACATAACCAAATAAAAAGTGCGAAAAGATTAAAAATAAAAAGTATTACACTAAACACTTGTCTTCACCAAGTGATGTAAGAGACTTAGGCAAACATGGCCTTTGATTGTCAAGAACTCTTACGATCAATCTTGGATCCCGAGACTACTACACACACTCTATGATGGATGATGGTGGTGGATGTGGGTTGTGATAGTGGTGGTGGGTGGGTGAAGTGTGAGAGAGGTGGTTTGCCAAGGGATGATTTGCAAGTGAGCCAAGCACCCCTATTTATAGCCTGCACAGAAGCCCGGACACGGCCCCGTGTCCACCCATCTTCTCTGTCTTCATTAATTGCAGTTTGTCTGCATTAGTTGACCACGCCCCCGTGTCCGCTGGGCACGACCCCGTGTGCAGAAGCGTATCTGTACTATCAAGATTTGCTTGGATTATGCGAATCTTAGCGTTGACCACGACCCCGTGTTGGCTGGGCACGCTCCCGTGTTGGGTGATAGAAGCTTCTACAACTTTGTCTTTTCTGCAGACACTTGGCCACGCCCCCGTGCTCATTGAGCACGGGGCGTGTTCAGCCTTCTGTTCCCTTGTTTTTTTTGCTTGGGGAGATGCTGTCAATGGGTCGGACATGCCACGTTTATTCATTTTCTTGTATTATTGTTAGATTTAGCTGCATTTTTGCTTCTTTTGTTCATTTAAGCTCTTTTAACCCTGAAAATACAAAAGGAAGACAAAAGCACACTTTTTCCAACATTAGTACTAAAAAAGGGTTAGTTTTATGCCACATTTGATGTAATTTATATGTTGCATTTTGCACACATCAACGTACACGAGAAGAGGATCAAAGAAAGAACCTAGCTCAGAGGCTTACCCAGGAATTTTGCTCTGGAAACTCCAACCGTGGGAAAAATATAGGTTCTACTTCTGCACCTTATTGCAAGCATTGCAAAAGGAAGCATTCTGGAAGATGCTCCATATATTGCAACTTCTGCAAAATATCTGGACACAAGGAAGAAGACTGCAGGAAGAAACTTAACAACAGGATATGCTACAACTGTGATGAACAAGGCCATATCAAGCCAAACTGTCCGAAATTAGCTCCAGCTACGAACACCAAGAACACCAAAAATGCTAGAGCATTTGTTCTGACTGCAGATGAAGCTAAGATGATTCCAGACGTGATAGCCGGTACGTTTTTAGTTAATGATGTTTTTGCTAAAGTATTATTTGACTCTGGTGCGAACCAAAGTTTTATTAATACTTCATTTTGCAAACTTCTTAATCAATCATTAACTAAACTCCCACAAGAATGTCTAGTAGAGACAGCGAATGGAGAAACCATTAAGATTTCCGAAATCTTGCAGGAGCAAGAATAGAATTTTTAAATCAAAAGTTTATTGCAAACCTTTACCCAATGAATCTGGCATGATTTGATGTTGTGTTAGGAATGGATTGGTTAATAGCCAATAAAGCCAGTATTTTATGTGATCAAAAGTCAATTCAAGTAAATTCACCAAGAGGTGAAAAGATCACAATTAAAGGAGATAAACCATCTAGATCCACGAAATTCATCTCTGTGATGAAAACAGCTAGTTGTATAAGAAAAGGATCTATAGTGTATTTGATTTCCATAATCACTAACACTAAAGGAAAAGAATTGAAAGATATTCCAGTAGTATCTCAGTTTTCATATGTGTTTCCAGAAGAATTACCCGGACTACCGCCAGACAGAGAAGTTGAATTCAGAATCCATCTGATACCAGGGACAGCACCAATTGCCAAAACACCTTACCGTTTGCCACCCGCAGAAATGCAGGAACTGAAGAAACAATTAGATGAATTGTTGGAGAAAGGATTCATACAGCCGAGTTGATCACCGTGGGGAGCACCAATTTTGTTTGTTAAGAAGAAAGACGGATCAATGCGTATGTGCATTGATTACCGTGAATTGAACAAAGTCACGATTAAGAATCGGTATCCATTACCAAGAATCAATGATCTGTTCGATCAATTGCAAGGAGCTCGATTTTTCTCTAAGATTGATTTAAGATCAGGATATCATCAATTAAAGGTACAGGAAGAGGACATTCCTAAAACCGCATTTAGAACAAGGTACGGCCATTATGAATTTAGTGTCATGCCATTTGGTCTAACCAATGCCCCAGCCGCATTCATGGACATGATGAACCGAATATGTAAGCCATATTTGGATAAATTCATAATTGTCTTTATAGATGATATTCTCATTTACTCTAAGAGTAAAGAGGAACATGCAAAGCATTTGCACGCACTTCTAAGTTTATTGAGGAAAGAAAAGCTTTATGCAAAAATTTCAAAGTGCGAATTTTGGTTAGAACAGGTACAGTTTCTTGGACATTTAGTCAATCATGAAGGAATTTATGTGGATCCCACCAAGATCGAGGCGATTACTAAATGGAAAACCCCAAAGTCACCAACCGAGGTTAGAAGTTTCTTAGGACTGGCTGGTTATTATAGAAGATTTATTCGAGATTTTTCTAGAATAGTCATTCCCTTAACTAAGTTAACTTGTAAATCCATTAAGTTTGAATGGGGACCAAAACAAGAAGAAGCCTTTAGAATTCTTAAGCAAAGACTAACCAACGCACCCATATTAGCGTTACCAGAAAGAACTGAAGATTTTATAGTTTATTGTGACGCTTCTAAGTTAGGTTATGGATGTGTGTTGATGCAACGTCAAAAGGTTATAGCTTATGCATCTAGACAACTTAAGAATCATGAAGAAAATTATTCAACCCATGATCTAGAATTAGGAGCAATAATTTTTGCTTTGAAAATTTGGAGACATTACCTTTACAGTAGTAAGTTTACCATTTTCACTGACCACAAGAGTTTAAGGTATGTTTTCGGGCAAAAAGAATTGAATATGAGGCAAAGACGCTGGATGGAAATTCTTAGTGATTATGATTTTAATATCCAATATCATGGAGGAAATGCCAATGTGGTGGCTGATGCTTTAAGTCGAAAATATCATGAAAAGCCATAAAGGGTACGTTCTCTTAAGTTAAATCTACAAGTAGATTTAAATGAACAGATTAGAAAAGCACAAGAATCAGTAATCAAGGATGATACTGAAAAATTAAAAGGAATGATCAAAGAGCTAGAATAAGGAACAGATGGAATTTGGAGATTCCATAAAAAGAGGATGTGGATACCTAAATTAGGAAACTTACGTCACCGTATACTAGAAGAAGCCCATAAGTCTAAGTATACGATGCATCCTGGAAATGATAAGATGTATCAGGATTTAAGAAAGAATTTTTGGTGGATAGGAATGCAAAAGGATATAGCTACTTATGTTTCTAAGTGTTTAACCTGTTCACAAGTCAAAGCTGAACATCAGAAACCCTCAGGTTTATTGCAGCAGTTAGAAATGCCAGTGTGGAAATGGGAATTGATAACAATGGATTTTGTTACCAAATTACCCAAAACGAGAAAAGCTAATGATACAATCTGGGTGATTATAGACAGGCTAACTAAGTCAGCTCATTTCCTACCAATGAAGGAAACTTTCAGTATGGAACAATTAGCTAAATTATATGTAAATGAAATAGTTTCATTGGATGGAATTCCTTTATCAATTGTTTCTGATAGGGATAGCCGTTTTACCTCTCATTTTTGGACAAGTTTCCAAAAAGCAATGGGAACCAAGTTGAATCTAAGCACAGCTTATCATCCTCAAACGGATGGACAAAGTGAAAGAACGATCCAAACAATGGAGGACATGCTTAGAGCTTGTGTAATTGATTTCGGAGGTAATTGGGACGATCACTTACCACTAATAGAATTTTCTTATAATAATAGTTATCATACAAGTATCAATGCTGCACCATTCGAAGCACTTTATGGACGAAAGTGCCGAACCCCAGTCTTTTGGGCAGAAATTGGGGAAAAGCAACTATCTGGACCAGAAATAGTGCAAGAAACAACCGACAAGATCATTCAAGTCAAGGAACGACTGAAAGCAACACGTGATAGACAAAAGAGTTATGCAGATAATAGACGCAAGCCATTGGAGTTTCAGCTAGGAGACAAAGTGTTATTAAAAGTCTCTCCTTGGAAAGGAGTGGTAAGATTCATCAAGAGGGGAAAGCTAAGTCCCATGTATGTTGGACCTTTTGAGATTATTAGAAGAATAGGACCTGTAGCCTATCAGCTACAACTGCCAGAGGAAATGGCAGGAATACATGATGTATTTCATGTATCCAATCTTAAGAAATGCTTAGCTGAAGAATCACTGGTAGTACCTCTTAAGGATATAGAGGTAAATGAACAGTTAAAGTTTGTAGAAAGGCCTCTACAGATTGAAGACAGGAAAGTTAAGAATCTCAAGCACAAGAGATTAGTTCTGGTCAAAGTGAAATGGGACTCCAAAGGAGGACCAGAGTATACATGGGAGTTTGAATCAGAAATGCAAAGGAAATACCCGCATCTATTCCAGTAAGATCTCGAGGACGAGCTCTAAAACAACGTGGGGAGGATATAACAACCCTCCTAATTATTTCGACACCCTAATATATTTTAAAATATCCCAATATGTCCTAAAATACACCCCATACGCGAAAACGGGCCCCAAATACCTTTATTTTTATAAAAATTAATTAAAAACAAATTTTATTGGTCTCTCGCGGGGTGCATAAGCCACCCCCTTGACCTACGCGGGGCGCGACAGCCCAAAGTCAGGGCGACACCCTAGCGTGCCATGTGTCAACATCGTGTCGAAGCTATATCCGGCGAATCAGCAACCCTAGACGTTACACCCCTACGCCGCGTAGCCCTTGGCTACGTCTTACGCGGGCCGCGAGGGAAGTCGAAGAGTCACCTATAAATGGAGGCTCTCAGCCTTTAGTTCCGATCGTTCAAAATCTCTTTCTCTCTCAAATTTTCTGCATTGTAGGCACTATAATCAGGTATTATACTGTCACACCCCCAAAATACCACATGCGGAATTACCGCGGGGCGTGTGACGTACTAGGATCTAGCCACCAATCACATTGAACTCATAGTTATATTTAAATAAAGATTTCATTTATTACATAAAATGTTACAACGTTACATTATAATTCACAGTGTACAGCGGAAGCATAAATCATTTGTTAAGTGTTTATAAACCACATGTAAAAGTCATTAGTCTTGTTTTGTGTTTCCATGTGTCTCGACCCATGACCACTCCAGCTTCCCAGACAGCAAGTTCCAATGATATGCACCTAAAGGCCTACAAGGCATGTAACAACGAATCAACAACAAAGTTGAGCGAGTTCACAGTTGGTTGTTTAGTTTTACCAGTTCGTTTTGAAAACCATAAGTTGTTTCGTAAACCACGAGTTAACCAGTATCTTGTTTCCCAAACCATACCCATAATCAGTGGGGGCTTCCCCATGTGAACCACTAGACCGTTACCATATCGACAGCTGACGAACAATAAGTTGTGCCCTACGTCAATGTCTAGCATCATTGACTAAGTGCCCAGATCCATTAGTACACGCCCGTCCGACCGGCACGGTGTGAGGCTTGTCAACCCTAATAGCGCTATTAACTAATGACCCGCTCGCCATTGGCCCGACGATTAAGTCGATATAAAAATGAGGGACTTCATGATAGAGTTTTGTCTAGTAAGTTTAATGTTGTCGTCCTTCCTATGGAGGAGCGGAGGTACGTAATCTACCCAAGGAGATTTCGCAGGTTCAGTGTTGTCGTCCTTCCTATGGAGGAGCGGAGGTACATATTCTACCCAAGGAGAATATGCAGGTTCTATTAGTTTCTTTACCCATTCCATAACCACCGGGAATCCCATGCCTTGTAGAAAGTGTGAACTCACCTCTGTTTGCTCGGCAGATACACAAAGAGGTCAATCAAGCTGCTAGGGGTCACCCACGTCCTAACATGGTTACCATACAAGTCAGGTCTAGGTTCAAGTAGTGCACGCAGGTTTACACATATGCTAACAAGTTATAACACATCACGAGCATGGCAAACACATCGATCATATATCAGTGGCATACAATTCACATAGGCATAATCCAAACTTGTGCGACTTTGAGTGATTGGACTGTTATGGTTGTGCAAGCCCAATCCTCTTGTGCGATCCAAAAGATGAAGCCCAAAAGATAACCGGCCCAACCTGTCGTGCGTCCAGCACAACCTTGTGCGACTCACAACGGGTTGTACGACTCAGAAACATACCTGGCCCAACGCATGCAACCCAATACCCATTTAGCCCAAACAATTAAACAACCAATTAATCTTGTGTGGTCCAAATGGACTTGTGCGATTGAGCTTTGGGCTTTAAGGCCCAAAGGCATAATAAGGTTTAAACGGTTGTGTGTGGCCCAAGGCTTGTGCGATCGGCACTGTCTTGTGCGATCCACAAATCTTGTGCGATCATGCATATCCTATTTGTACCCTGTGCTCTAATCCATTGCACTCTAGCTTGTGAGACTGTATTGTGCGGTCCAACCCTTGTGCGATCAAGGGTGGATCTTGTGCGATCCCATAAGCTTGTGCGGTTGACTTGTGTGTTTGGAAACTTTATGAAATCAGTTATAAGATCCCGTAATTTTAGCAAATCTGTTTCACAAATTTATATTTTTACTCAATCTATACCAACAGGTTCCAATCATGCCTTTATTCGATCAAAACAAGATTGATACAACTAATTCACATAAACCCTAATTAATCATAGTCATGAACAATAACTTATCAAAACCTTCAATCGCATTAACAGGTCGATGATTCCTATTACTAACATACACACTAACATGGCAACATAATTAATCATTCGAATACAATTCATAATAGCCGAATAATCAAACATTTGATTCAGTGAACAACAACCAACCCTAGACTATTGATTCGATCACACCTCATCACATGTACATATATACCGGGATCAAGCACATGGATTCAAATCATGATTATAGTTGTAGCAACATGTTTACTAGCATGAAACCCTAATAATCACATAATAGAACGATATCAAAACATGACTATGAACACTAACCGGAGGTGCACATGTGAGATTAACTTCAACCGAGATGGGAACTCCGAATGGATGAACAGCCATCGACCAAGAGGAAGAGAGGAGAAGGAGAGACTTAGGGTTTGATGTGAGTTTCTTGTTTTCTAAATTATGAGGGGTATACACAATTCCCCTGCTGATATGCGCATAAGTGGAATGGGCCGAACCCATCATTGGGTTGCCCTTTGGTCTCGATTCAAGAAGAGTGGGCCGAGATATAGTGACAAGAGGTGAAGTGTATGGCCTAACCAAGTTTGTGCAATCGGCCACCTCTTGTGCGACTAGGTTTATGTTGTGCAACGAAAGAATACATATTCACATTACAATTTCATAACACATAACATATTAAACACAATACATTCTATTGCAGATACTCACATTAGTTAATCACATAACGTACATACAGGTTACATCAAGGTACAACGAAAGGTCCTGAAATACGAGTTGTCACATATACCCACTAAAATAGTGAAGTTCTACCCCGTTGTAAGTATCATAATCCCAGTTACGTATTAGATACGCTGCCCGATTGATCCAGGGTTCCGTAACGGCTGTCGTGGTTCTGCCCGACGTAGTCGTTGGAATGTCGTCTCGGGGAGGGTATCGTTAATGTAAATATTGGGTTATTATACTAACACGTGTGCATTTGTGTAATTTATAGATAATTTCCAGGAAGCCCTTAAAGAAAACCTAAGACAGCAATGTGAGTAATCTCCTTTTTGTAAATTGTTTTTACAAAACCTTAAATGTTTTACAATGCAATTAAGCAGTGATTGAGTCTTTGTAATTCTACAATTACTGCCGGTATGTTGTGGTTTTGTATATAAAATGTGGAACACGTTACCATTGGACAAAGAGTTAGCCAATGGGTAATATGACCCACCAGTCAGGATTGACAGTACTGAATGAGTAATTGGTTAGATATAAACATTGTAATCGCTCTTAATACTGTGAAAATTGATAACACTCTTCTTGATTAAACTGGGATTCACTCACCAGTATTTCCCACTGACAAAATGTTTTTAAACGCATTTCAGGTAACAAAATGTGAAAGCCAACTAGAAGCCAGCTGGACAGCACTGAAGGCTTGGAGAAAGTGGCTATAAAAGTTACCTAAATAAAGAAGATATTTTATTTCAATAAAATGGGATTTATTCCTATAAATCAGTTTGTAATGAAAACTTGGGTATTATCCCAATATGTTTACTTATATAAAATATGGTGTTTTACTCTGATAAAATATTTCCTAACTACGGTCCTGATGTAAATTCCGCTGCCAAATTGATAAACACCGATACCACCAAAACTGATACTCGCGGCCGCCCGTTCCCGGGACAGATAGGGGGCGGGGGTTGCGACACCCAAAGACCTATTCCTCTCAGGAATACCCATTTGACTGTCCCACCCATCGGGACGCATGCTCAAGAGAATTGAACTCACCTTAGATTGCTCGGATTGTTAAGTTACTTTACCCGTTCCAAGTTGGTCAACCAAACCCTACCGTGGTTACCAAAGATAATCAGTTTCGTAAACACATACCCAAATCACGTATTCAACAAGTTACATGTAATACCATTGTCACGTAACACATAGCAACCGTTTAGATTTCATACACATTTATATCACAAGTTCATGTTCCCAATAGTAGTTACTAATAACACTAGTTTTATAATATTCAAATCACGTTTTGTCACAGATTGCATTCACTGCAAAGATAACTATATATCACATAGCAAGTATTCGATCGCATACAAGTCCACATCCCATGTGCATAATAATAATATTTGACACGGAAGTTTGCTATTCACACGAATCAGATCAGATTTCTCATTCTTAATCAGCATGGTTACCTGACAACAATTAGTATTTTATAAACACAAGTATCCATTATCACATTCATTTTAAACTGTTACTGTTTACTATTCGGTCCTGTTGCACGGTGAAGAATCCTCTCGACGAAGTACTATGCTTCGTCGAGGATGGCCATGACGAAGAACCTAAATGGTTCGTCGAGATCGTGCCAATGAAGAATCATTCTTCGTCGTCCAAGGGTTTGACGAAGGACTATCCTTCGTCGGGCCGTGTTCTTCGTCGCCAGTTACAATCTTCCTTTAATCTCGCAACAACAGTTTACACATCTTTGGCATGAATATCAGATCAAACGACAGTTATTTTCCAAGTTCAATAAACCCTAATTGTTGTTCATCATCAAACCAATAACACCATAATTATTAACATCGAAATACATGTCCTAAACCATATAATCACCATAAGCAATCAGAACTATTATCTTCTATACTCAACAATCAAATCTAACCATCACAAGATCCGACTAATCGGCCTATTTCGTGAGCATTCACTAACGATCGTTACTTTAGATTAGATTCAAGTGATTGCATTGAAAATTCATATGAGCATACAACCCTAGATGCGATCTTATGCAAGAACACCATTTATCAAAACATCATGCATCGATATCATTTAATTCCAGATAAAAGGCACAGTAAAACACAAGTAAATCAGTCAATAACTCACTAACCGTGACACCGAAGTGATTCGTGCAATCGAGATGGAAAGGTTTCGAGTCCCACAAATGTCGTCGCACAGGAAGAGGGAAAAGGAGGAGAGACTTTAGGGTTTCACGTGTTCACAGTTTAGCATTATGAAGGTTTAAACGAACAGAAAACAGTCAGGCCCAATTGGTCCACGAATCAACCTGGGCCGAAGGCCCTTTTTGGCGAAGTATCTCCCTCGACGAAGGACATTCTTCGTCGTGGGGTGTTTTGGGGCGAAGAACAGCGATCAACTCGATGAAGATCATTCTTCGTCGTCATTCTTCGTCCTGAAGTGCTTGGGGCGAAGAACCCTATTCTTCGTCGACTTCCCTGAAATCTCGGGTTGTCACATCATCCCCAACTTGAAAGAAATTTCGTCCCGAAATTTGATAAGTAATCCAAAGCAGCAAGGTGTTAGATCAGGATGACCGTGGATTTTCCCCGGGTACCACATCATCCTCAACTTGAAAGGGAATTTCGTCCCGAAATTCGCCAATGACAGCAATAGTTGATTCAACCATCTGAACAATTAAGGATACTAGAGCTTTAACAAACCTTTGCGTTTCCACGTGAACTTCGGTCCACGTCTTGAGTGCCATGAACTCTCGCGATTGGAATTCGACAATGTTAATGAATCTTGACTTTCTGGTCCATGATTTCAATAGATTCCTCGACAACTGCAACTTGTCTAGTAAAGGTATCACAAGTGTTTCATCGGACAAACATTGCCTTAGACTCGAGACTTAAATGACATCGTGTACGTTACCCAATTCGTCGGGTAACCCGAGTTTGCAGGTCACGCTACCGATTCTTTCCAGAGTTTTGAATGGCCCAACGCAACGTAAATTAAGCTTGCCACGCTTCCCAAAGCGTACCACACCCTCCCAGGGTGAGACTTTCAATCATGACACGTTCGCCTGCAGCGAACTCTCAGTGTTTCCTAAGCTTATCAGCTTTCCTGGCGGTCACGCGTTACCGCCATATGATTCCCGATCTAAACAATTTTCTCAGAGGTTTCAAGTACAAGTCCTGAACCTGTGATTAGGTTGTCGCCCACCTTAGTCCAACAAGGAGATCGGCATAATCGTCCATGCAATGCCTCAAACAGAATGGTAACTGCTGTAGTAGAACTCAACCATAGGTAAGTGTCCTTCCAACTTTGACTAAAGTCAATCACACACATGCTCGTAGCATGTCTTTGAGTGTCAGGGTGGTTTGTCTACTCTGACCGTTTGTCCTACGGTGATAAGCAATGCTCATGCCTAGACGTGAGCCAAGGGTGTCGTGTACTACCTGTCATAAATCAGGTATAGATCAAAATCAGAGGTAACGGGAGTTGGCACTCCGTGCCTAAAAACCGCCCTTCATAGGTAATTACTCACAGTATACGGAGACTTGTCAATTTTTCCTTGATTGCAAGAAAGTGTACTAGTTACATGAGACAATCAACGATCACCCAGGTGATCATCTATGTTTCGGGTGTCAAGTAGACCAGTGACAAAATTCATGGCAGTCTGTTCTCATTTCCATATGGGTGTTCCCGGTTGCTGACACAACCCAGAAGGTTTCTGATATTCCACCTTGACTTTCGCACAAGTCAATCATCGTTCACATACATTGCTATATGGACCTTCATGCCCGGTTTCTAGTACCAGATAATAGATCCTAATATCTCCTATCAAAATCCAGACGACTAGAATATCAAGGCTGGTGTGCTTCGCTCAACACAAGTTCCCTACAGTTGCCGTATAGTGGGATCCATATTCGTTCCATGAAGTAGCGAATATCGTCCGACTTGCCAAAAGTTGCTCCTCCATGCCCTGCATGGACTCAACTTGAAAATTCTCTTCCTTCAGTGCTTCGGTTCGAACAGGGCAAATCTGATCAGGTAGGTTAGAGTCGATGGTGTGCCGTGAGGCTCGTACACGTCCAGGTGTCACAGTCGAAGTCATTCAAAGGTTCCATCCAACGATGCCATCACATGTTTAGCTTTTTCGAAACAAGGGTACACGGGAGGCCCTTGTGATCGGTCTAAGTAGTGCATTTGGTACCGTCCAAGTAATGCCTCCAACTTAAATCCAAAGACCATGGCTTCCACCGCAGGTTGTGACTCATGCATTTCTCCTTGTAAATCCACCACGTAAGCCATCAACTTCTCGTGTTGCATCGGCGTGTAACTGGGATTCTGATTCGAACCATCATGGTATACCACTAGATCACCCGTACCCTCGGGTAAGGACGATGTACAGTGCGTTGTAGAGTTGGGTTTCAGAAGCTGGAAAGGCGTCCTCCTGTTTTGTCTCCCACGAATACACAGCACCCTGCTGCGCTAAAGAGATTAAAGTTGCGCGATCTTCGAAAATCACGTGCTGAATCTGCGATAGTATCTTGCGAGGCCAAGGAATTGTTGTATCCCCGAAGGACTCTTTGCTGCCGATCAATTTCTAATAAAATGGATCTTAGCGAGATCCATATGTATCCCCACTTCGTTGACTACGTGACCAAGAAAGTGTACTTCTCGAATCCTGAAGTCACACTTAGGTAGACTTTGCACGGAGTTGCTCCTCCCCTAGGAGATCCAAGATGAAGATACAAGTGCCGTTAATGGTGTTCCTTTCTCCTGAAAGTGATTCAAAACGTCATAGATAAACACAGTTGACAAATCTGGCGAGATGAGGTTGACACATACTACTCATGTGGTCCCTAAGGCTGCTGGTGTTGGATAACTTAAACAACATGAACAGAAAATCGTAGTGGCCGTATTATGTCTATAACGCCGTGTTTGGAATCATCCTCCCCTGGGTTTTCCATCAGGTGACAGTCCGTTCTTAAGTCGGTTTCCGAGTAGAAGCTTGGTCATTGCAGCGGGTCAAACAGATCGTCGATGCGAGATAGAGGGTGACGGTCTATGACTGCCACCTTGTGGGAGTCTGTACACATACTAAAGGACTCGTCCTTCATCTCCATAATAGAGCTCGGGCTCCCAAGACGAGGAGCTAAATCGATAAAACTCCCATCCAGTAGTTCCTGAAGTTGTTCGGACAGTTCTTACAACCCTCCAGGTGCAAGACGATAAGAGGTGCCAGAAATCAGGACTGCTTCTGGCGTGATACACATCTGATGTTCCTCCTGACAATGTGGAGGTAAAACCCTGAAAGTTCTCCGGGCTACGCACCGGTAATCAATGATAGGGTAGCAGGGTAGGTGAAACACTTCTGGGCTCCCACCGCCGAAGTGATGCTGACAATCAGTGAATCAGAATCTCCACCATAAAGAGATATACATGCGATTTCCCTCTTACATAAGATTTCCACTTGAGACTTGGACATCCGGTCCATACTATCGACTACACCAAAGCTTTTAACAACAGCAGGGGGAAGGTCAATGTCGAACTCGTGACCTACCAGATTGAGTTGCACCTTAGGTGAACATGTGAGACTTCAATTGGCTTGCCATCAGCCACTACTACAACGCGTCTGTCTTCAAGAGGCATCAAGGTTAAACAGAACAGAAACGAAGCGGTTAGCTACCCAAAAACATACAAGCTACCATGTTACCATTACACCTGGCGTCTCCTACACCATTCCTAAATGCCCTTCCACGAGCACCACTTCCAGTGTTGTTGTTACTGTTACGGGGATTCCCAATACTGTCATTGTTCCCTGGGTTGTTGACGTCTTGACTTAACAACGGCCAATCCTTGTCAAAGTCACTTTCATTTCCACACTAAAAGTTATGATTTGCGAGTACCTTGTTGTCACCGTGACCATTGCCTCTAATGTTGTTGCTTTGTAGACAGATCTCTACGGCCTTATGTCAGTTGGGTCCTCCTTCTCGCTGTTCTTGTCACATCCTAGGGTACTGCCCATGGCGCTAGTAATTACACATCCCATATTCCAGTCGGTTTCCAGCGTTTAAGCCCCAATCGATTCGTAAGAGTTGACTCCCAGACGTTGCTTACTAGGGTTAGGGACTCGATTGAAGTCATCCTACTGATGTTTGTTGTCAAAGAGCAGGGTCACCCTAACACTAGAGTTGGTAATGCATCACGTTCATCTTCTTGTCCATCGGTCTTGCGAGTCGATTGAATAGCGCACGACAAATCGTTAGAGAATCACAGAGGTGTCCATACTGCTGAGTTTGAGGCGTCAATTTGTTGCGTCAAAGTAAACGAGAAAAGCGAGAAAGTATAGACCAAACATTTAACGTTTCGACATCTGTCTCAAAGACATTCGCACTAACATCTAACATTTCTACTCGGCTCGCTAGGCATTCAGTTACGTGTTCAGGTATCACTCAATATCATCAAGACTCGTAAGGGTTCAGAGGGAAGTGAAAAGACCACGTTCAAACAGGAGACAGCCATTGCTATGACCCCTATGGATTGTTGTGTCTCACGTTTGGTCGAATAATGGAATGGAACCCCTTTCACACTTGCTAGGCCTCGTTGGGACTCACATTTACCCCCACATTATTATTATGTGTGCACCCACAATAATAACATGATTTGTATGCTCATCTCAGCTCATCCTAACTCGTGTTAAATAGTTCCTCAGACTTGAGTAACAAAAAAAGAACATCATAAAACATGGGTCACGAATGTCTAGGGGAGATGCCATGCTATCAATCACAAACACAGGCAAGTAACACAGGAATTCATATTGTTGTGCTAAACGTGCAATCACATGCAATATTATATATAAGTGTTCACTAGTTATGCAGTACAATGAGTAAACGAGAAACGAACCTTGCAATCTGGAGCTGAGTGTCATGGTCATATTCACGTATTTAGAACTGTTCGGTTATAGTCTGGTTTTATAAAAATCGCTTTTAAAATCAAGTTCACTATAACCAGTGGCTCTGATACCAAACTGTCACACCCCCAAAATACCACATGCGGAATCCCCCGCGAGGCGTGTGACGTACCAGGATCTAGCCACTAATGCTAAATCAGTCATTTAATTCCAGACAAAAAAGCACAGTAAAACACAACTAAATCAGTCAATAACTCACTAACCGTGACACCGAAGTGATTCGTTCAATCAAGATTGAAAGGTTTCGAGTCCCACAATTGCCGTCGCACAGGAAGAGGGAAAAGGAGGAAAGACTTTAGGGTTTCACGTGTTCACAGTTTAGCATTATGAAGGTTTAAACGAACAGAAAACAGTCAGGCCCAACTGGTCCACGAATCAACTTGGGCCGAAGGCCCTTTTTGGCTAAGTATCTCCCTCGACGGAGGACATTCTTCGTCGTGGGGTGTTTTGGGGCGAAGAACGGCGAACAACTCGACGAAGATCATTCTTCGTCGTGAAGTGCTTGGGGCAAAGAACCCTATTCTTCGTCGACTTCCCTGAAATCTCGGGTTGTCACATCATCCCCAACTTGAAAGAAATTTCGTCCCGAAATTTGATAAGTAATCCAAGACAAGTAATCCAAAACAGCAAGGTGTTAGATCAGGATGACCGTGGATTTTCCCCGGGTACCACATAGGGTCTGTTGGGGATATAGAAACGAATTGTTTGGTAGTGGAAATTGAGACGTAGATATAGGAACTGGTTGTTGGTCAAAAGGATATCGTGGATAAAACATGCCAAGTAAAATATGTCTGTACACCGCTATGCCGGGTGAATTACCCGGAATTTGTAGATTATGGTTTCGAGGCGAACTAGGATTAGGGGTTTCGGGTCGGCCATATGGGTTGTGTGGATACATTTTATTTAAAAAAGTAGTAGATATTTTATAAACTTTGGAATGGATAGAAGAGATTTGTGAAAAAAAGTTGTGAATCTGGGTTGATTTATATAGTAAATGGCTAAATTAAATTTTTAATTAAAAAAACTTAAAAAAACTAGCCATTCAACGGCTTCTCATCACCCGGCCCTCACTTGCCCCATCACCATTGCCCATCACGCCCAACTTCTCCACCCCCCCCCCCCTTGGGGCCGGTTCTACGCCACACCTCAAGGTGGTGTTGGGGGCGTGGAAGGCCTTCACCCATCCTCTCAACACCACCACATCGTTCGGTCTAAGGGAATTGTGGGTTAAAAGGATACCTTACGGCTATTAAAACCTATATAAATTAGTAAACTTTTTGTGCATAAGTACTTTTAAGTTGTGCTTTGGGTGTTTTCCAAAAAAAACTTGATTTTTTAGTTTTAACACAGAGGTGTGTACCTTTTTCAATTTTAACCCTACATAATTTGTTTTTTTAACTTTAACCCAAAACTTTTCATTATTTGCAATTTAACTTCACAACTTTTGTCGCTTATACTTTTCATCTTTCGTAAATTTTCGTTTTACGTATAGTTCTAAATTTTTCGAGTTAATACGACGCAACGTGCATGTGTGGTTCAACGTTTTTACCTCTATTTTTCCATGTTTGACAGGTTCGTCGCAATACGCATATTATAGGTCGAGTCAGTGTTGGTTGTCAATGAAGGTTGTGTGACATTAGTACTATTTGACACCGTTTTACGCCCCGCCGCAACACGGGGTGTGCTTTGGGGATTTTTCAAAGAAAAAATTGTTATGCATATGGTTGTCGTAACGTTGGCTTTGGGGATTTTCCAAAAAAAAAATTGATTTTTTTTACTGTTCACCCAAAAGTATTTCATAAATTACTTTTAACCCAAAACTATTTGTTTTTTACTTTTAACCCAAAACTTTTTATCTTTTACAATCTATCCTCATAACTTTTTTTACTTTCAACTTTGGTCTTTTATAGTTTTCATTTTCCGCAAATTTTGCGCTCCATGCTTGGTTCTAAATTTTGTGACTTAACACATCACAGCGTGCATCTTTGGCTTAACGTTTTTACGTTTCGTTCTAAATTTTGCGAGTTAACACGACGCAACGTGCGTGTGTGGGTGAACGTTTTTACATCGTCTATTTTTACCCCGTTTGACAGGTTTAACATAACGTGTGGGTCGTAGATCGACTTAGTTATAAATAAAGAATCCCGCCGCATTGCGGCGGGTCGTAATCCTAGTTAGAGATAAAGTTTTGATACTTACCATTCATTTAGTTTCTGTAAAAGCTTTTAAGAAACATTTTGAGTTAGTGGTTGCTTTTACATTGTAAGAGATCAGTTAAGACTTTTGTTGCAATAAATACTTTGATTGAACCTTTATATGTGTAAATCCAACAAGTACATTGGAAAATTAGAGTGTGACAAAAGTCATAATATACATACACATTTGATTACCCATTGTCATTCATGTATCTACTTTTTTAAAAATGTTATTGGATTTTAATAAACCTAAGTTTCACCTGTTAGTCGATAATAATACCAACTTTAAAAATTCCCTCCAACGATCACAACTTATAAAAGATTGGCCCCCATTGATCATTTTCTAACATATAAGAATTTGGTCTCCTCAATAGATTCAAGTGCACATGTAGACTCCTCAATTGATTTAAGTGCACCTATGTTAGAAAATGATCAATGAGGGCCAAAATCTTACAAGTTGAGATCGTTTGAGGGAATTTTTAAAGTTGGATTTATTATCAGCAAACAGGTGAAACTTAATATTATTAAAATTCAATAACCTTTTAAAAAGTTAAAACAAATACCAATGGGGTGGTGGTTCATTAACAAAAGCAAAACATTTAAACACCTAAGTTTGAGAGTGGGAGGTCTTAGATTCTAATTATACAGACAACAACAATTAAAAGAAATTTGTCGTTAAAATAAACAAATATGCGGAAAAAGGTAGATGCTCCAAAAAAATATCAACTCTAGATATAAGGAAATATAAAAAAAAATAAGATGGGTTTATACATTATACCTATAACATTTATGAACTCGGATGAACAGTCAAATATTATTATTTTTTTCTTGCTTTTTTGACTTTTTTTCCAAACCAATTTACGATTTTGTCTCGCTTTAAAATTACGCTTTTGTCATCAGTTTAAAATTACGTTTTTACCACCAGTTCAAAATAAAATTTTGCTTCTTGGCTACAGGAGCCAAAGAAGTCTCAAATTTCAAAACATTTACAAAAATGTCATGCTCTAATTTACTTTTCATCATATACAAGTTTTCACCATATCCAAGTTCAACGGCTCATATACAAAGGGAAATTGTGTAAACCTTGAAAAAGAAGACCCCAATTTCAATATTTTTACAAAAATGCCACACTTTAATTTTTGGTGTGGGCTATGTCATCTTGGTAATATTTCTTAAAGAAGTTATCTTGATGTTAAAAAATAAAAAGAAAATTATTATATAAAGTAACTAGAAGGTAGTTTAATACAATTTATATAAATAACTTATAATTGGGTGGATCTTGGATCTAATCGGCAAAGACATTAGAGTTAAGGTGTTGCTCCCTTTGAGGTTAAAGTTAGAGTCTCACCAAATGCGGATTCGTTTTTCAAACTGTTAATATTGACAAATTCTATTAAAATGTGGTTTTCAAAATTGCTTATTGTTAATTGCTTATTCTAAGATCAATTCGTTTGTGTGTAGTCGATTGTTCATTGTGAATTGGTATATTAGTTGTATTAGCAAATTAGTTTGAAAATAACATGAGAATACCAACTCCTTTTATTAGAGACAAAACCCGCCGCGAAGCGCGGGGTTCCTTACTAGTTGTAAGACATTTATGACAATACGAAAACGAAAAAGTAGATATGCAAAATTTCACTTATTTCGTTGCTATAAAAGTAAAAACTTGTATGACAGATCAAACATATAAGTACACGTAAAAAAAACTATTCTCGTGATGTTTTTAAGAGCAAATTGTCAAAATCGTTCCTGAGGTTTGGGTATATTTGCAATTTTCACCCAAAACAATTTTTTTGTATTATATAGTCGTTCACTTTTGGGATTTTTCGCTATTTTCATCCAAACGTCTGATTTTTTTGCTAAAATCGTCCCTGAGATTTGGGATTTTTTGTCATTTTCATCCAAATGTTTGATAGAAAAAGTAAAGCAAATTAGACATTTGCATAAAAATAGCAAAAAATCCCAAAAATGAAGGACTATATGGTACAAAAAAATTGTTTTTGATGAAAATGACAAACATGCCCAAACTATATATTCGATTTTGGCAATTTACTCTGTTTTCAAAATTCATATGTTAAAATTGTAACTAATTATTATTTTTAAGCAAATTTAACATAATCACCAATATAGAGCTTATGCTTAAATAATAATAATAATAATAATAGCCCATGACATTATAGTCTACTGGCATCTTAGGGGTGAGATAAGGCTTAGGGACAATGATGTCCTGAGTTTGATTCTCACAAGAGGGTTTTCCCATATTTATTGGGTTTCCTCCTGAATTTGTGTATAGGCATTATTGCCTAGCGGAGATGGATATAACTGAGTGAGTGGTTCCGCTGGTGACACAATGATACTTCAGTAGTCCGTAAGTGGTCCAAATTTGCTTTAAAAAAATAATAATAACAATAATGACAACAATAATAATAACAACATATTAGAGCTTATGCTACATATGTTTTCGTATAAGATTTAGGAATAATGGATTTTTAATAATGCCAACTATTAGTTGTTGGTCGGCAACGGTACCAACTTAAAAAATTACCAGTGGTGGTCCCACATTTTCACATATTGTAAACCAATGAACCTTTACTTACAAAACCTTAATTTCTTTTTGCCCTCTTTTCCTTTTCTGTTAGCAAAGGTACATTGGTTTACAATATGTGAAAAGGTGAGAAACAACTGATTATTTTTTAAGTTTAGACCGTTACCAACCAATAACTAATAGTTAAGATTATTAAAATCCATTATTGCTAAGATTTATGTATATCACAACACATGAAATGTCATATTGTCATGAGACGATTTGACATCCTTCATATGTGATTTGGTTTTGAAAGACTAGTCAAACCTAGCTAGTGATAAATTTATATGGTAATACAATAAATTTCATGGAGGTGGGTATTTTTAAGTATTACAACATTATTCCATATATAAATTAGCAAGTTTCTTGTGCATCATGAATTGTATCTCATGTTTGGGGACTTTTTCAAAAAAAAACTTGGTTTTTCACTTTCAACATTAAAGTTTTTTCTTTCACATTTTAATCCATTTGAAATTTTTACTTTTAACTCAAACTTTTTCATCTTTTGTAATTTAACACAACACTTTATTATTTACAACTTTGGCCCCTCCATACTTTTTATCTTTCGCAAGTTTTTCGTTTTACGTTTCGTTCTAAGTTTTGCGAGTTAACATGTCGTAGCGTGCATGTGAGGTTCAGCGTTTTTGCTCTATTTTTTTATACTTGACAGACCCCGTCGCAACGCGTCCATTTTTTCCCTTTTGAAAACTTCCCCGCAACGGGCGGGTCCTAGATCGACTAATTTATTATTTTGTGCGTTTTACGTTTCTGGTTAATTTCTTCGCATTAAGACACTGTAACGGGTGTGCGTGGTTCAACAATTTTAGTCTCCTTTTCATTTAGTGTAATTTTTCCATTTTATCTATTTTATTTTTACGATGTTGAGAGTCGATGTCGTTGTGGCATTGGTGCTACTTGGCACGGTTTTACGAACGTTTTTAACCTATTAAATTTTTTACTAATATTTTGTTTCGGTTTACCCCTATAATTCCTTTACTTAAAAACTACTTTTTATGTGCATATTTTATGTACGGGTATGTATAAATATGATTTGTTCTACATTCCGACGTAAACTTTTTTTATAGACGAGTTAGGTCAAATATAATACGTTTTCGTTTAAAGAAACCATTTTTGCGTGCATATTTTTATGTACGTTTTGGTATAAATTCAAATTGTTCTACGTTTCGACGTAAACTTTTTTGGGAAATGATTCAGGTCAAATATAATATGTTTTCGTGTTTATTTTATGTATGTTTCGTAAAGTTTTTTTCGAACCGAGTAGAGTCAAATTATGGTTTCTTTTTCTCCTCTTTTACCGAAAGCTCTAATTAATCTCTTTCGAATACATGTGCATATTTTCCTTCATACCAGTTACGTTTTCTATGTATGAGTTGGGTCACATATAATACGTTATGATTGTTCGATATGAATTCCATTTACTTTACGTTTGATCCAATCACAATGCTTATACATGTTACCCTGAGTTCAACTGGATACGTCGAAATGTGTGTTTTCATATGGTTAATGCATCATATAACGTTTGGACTAATCAATGTTACGATATACCCGCGCCGCAACGCGGACGGGTCTTAACCCTAGTTCGTTCAATAAAGTAAATAATACTTCATATTTTAGGTGGTCTTAAGACCATGTGTAGCGGTAATGTTCTTACCTTTGGGCGTTTTGCGGTAATGTGGCAGCCCAGTCAGCAATGGGGCATTATGAGGCGTTTTCTAAAACGGGTGTAGTGGGGATGTGGGACATTATGTTAAAAGAGGTGTAATAAAATTAAATAAAAAAAACCATAAAAAATCTTATTGGACAAACAAAAGGAAGATCAAGGGTGATTGGCCAAAACAAATGAATCAGGGTGTGGAAAAAGGCACGCCAAAAGCAAATTTGGTGAAAAAAACGCCCACGGGGGCGGGAGATGGGCGTTTTGGGTCATTTTTTAGGGGGAAAACGCCCAAAAATCCCCTCACTACGCATGGTCTAAGTGTTTTCTAACATATCAAAGACGTTTTGATTGGTTATAATTACTTGGATTCATTTTCAAGAAAGTCACTGAAAGGGACTTTTCGGTGACAGACCCAGAAAATATTTATTGGATGTGCGATTGGGTTTTTGCCTAAAAAATACATTAACTATTTTTTCAAAGAATGCGTCCGCCCACCCACCAAGACACATAGGTCTGCCCCGCCCCTGGATCTTTCCTTTTAGTAGAGGGATCACAATTTTATATACTCAAACTGCGTCTTGTGGTTACATAATTCAAACAGATATGTCTTTTCATAGAATGGATTGAGGTATATTGCGATACATCAAGTCATCAACCTCTATTCTTTGGTGACTTCAACGTCGTGTTACATATCATTTTACATTTCATCAATAAAATATGTTAGGTGTATCATATAAAATAACTTGTTAACTTACTTAGGTGTATCAAAAAAATATATAAAATAACTTGTTAACTTACTTAGGTGTATCACAAAAATATATAAAATAACTTGTTAACTTACTTAGGTGTATTACAAAGTTAAAATTGTCCACCTAACTTTCAAATGAATTTCATATCGATTAAACCGACATAAAATGGCTAAAAAACCCAACTCAAAATTCTCTTATCGACAAAATACGGGCATATATGCTTTTGATGGACATGTAGCTTTGAAAAAAAAAAAACTAGGAATGAAAAACATAAGTCGTTTAGGGGTGGGGTAGGTTCAGGGGGATGGGGGGGGGGGGGTGGGGGGAGGCGCTCGACCTCCCAAACTTTTCGCTCATTAGTGTCCGGTATGTAGTTTTCGTATAGAATTTTTTAGGTATATACGTTTTCGACCCTCCGGTCAGAAATCTCAAGCTTCGCCACTGGGTAGGTTGTGGATAAATGGAGCACGAATGGAAGATCATTAAAGAGGGAACGTTGCATGGGTAGGGTAGGGGCCATATATGGGTCACCATTCGTCATCGGATAGTGTGGGGGTCGATGTATGCTATACGTTAGTGAGGTGTTGATGGTGTCTCCTAATGGGGTCGTGTTGAAAATTATACAATGATAATATTCATGTGGAACTTTAAATTCAAAGTTCGTTAGCTTTCTGTACTTTGCTATATAACCATAAACTTTGGATCACATTGTTAAATTTGAAATTGTGATTGGAACTAATTGATTCTTTTATGACAAGGTTATGTGCTTATTAGGAATAAATTACACTATTAAAATTTTATATGTAAAACTAATATGTTCTATGATATTTTTATTGTTAAATGAGGTTATGTAAACCTAAGAAACACAATGGGTTTTCTTATACAACATATTTGTTTTGTAATTAGTTTGTATGTTAATAATAATCATATTACATGTATACATCTTTTTTTGAACGGCCGACAAAATATTTTATTCATTGTAGCGGGATGCTACCACCAAACATACAAGAGTTTTACACCAAATTATAAGCAAATTACATGAATTACATAAATTCTTTGGTGAGTGACACTACCTTACATGTATACATTTTAAGGGGACATAGTTAAATTGATATTTCCAATACGGGGCCATCTTGACTTCTTGGATACTAATGACCATGTTACCTAATGAATGTAACAAGCTTTTATTATTTACTTAAATAGTTGTAAGAGGAACATAGCTATCAAAATTTGTTAACATCATATTGTAAGTCATTAATTTTTTGGTTATTGGATTTTAATAATTATAACTTTCATCGATTGGCCGGCATTAATCCTAACTTAAAAAATCCTCTCTAACAATTCCAATTTGTAAGAATTTGGCCCCTATCGATCCTTTTCTAACTGGATTATAACCCGGTTAGTTTTTGCTGACGTGACAGCTTACGTGACACAAACTTAGTTATTGGCTGATGTGGTTGCTTATGTGGCACAAACCTAGTTATTGGATTTTAATAATCCTAACTTTCACCACCACCGTCAACAACCACCACTATTAGCCGCCACACCACCACCATCAACAACCACCAGCAGCAGCAGCCACCACCACCACCACCATCAGCCACCCACCCACCCACCACCACCATCAATAACCACCATCAGCCAATAACTAGGTTTGTGTCACACAAGCTGCCACGTCAACAAAAAACTAATTGGGTTATAACCTAGTTAGAATATGATCGATGATGGCCAAATTCTTACAAGTCGAAATTGTCGGGGGGAATTTCTTACCGACAAATGAGTGAAAGTTAGAATTATTAAAATCCAATAACCTTTAATTTTTAGCGATGTATTGGTGCTTTACTATTAAATGAGATTTAATTGGTTATCTATGCATAAAATCACACATCTTGTTAATACTCATGTCAAAGTCCAACATTGATAAGGAGGTATTAAATTAGGATAAAAAAAATTAAACAATTGAAGATGATTGTTCTTGAGAAATCAAATAGTCTAACCTCCTTACATCTGAAATTCAATGTCTCCATGTCATCTTTTGCTTTTTTTCTTATATGTTTCGTAATGTATTACTCGTTTAGAGCATTCATATTGGAGACTCTTTACTCATGCATTCTATATAATATAGCATAAAAATAAAGAAAATATCAAAAACACTCTTACATTAGAGTCTCTATAGTAGAGAAAGATTTATAGAAAACAAAATACAACATCTATATTTAGAGGCTCATATTAACCCTCTATATTTTTGTTGTGAGTATGTAGGAAAGAGGAAAAAAAATAAAAATTATAAGTATGATAGAGATAAAGATAAAGAGTTGAATGTGTGAGGTTTTTGAATAATAAACAAAATATAGAGGAAAATGTGTTTTTAGTTGAATTATATAGATAGAGATGGAGCCACCAATGTAAATGCTCTTAGTGGTAAATGTATCGGTGCTTACATCTTTTTCTTATTATTCTTGAAAGAATACACACTTATTTTTTATCTGATTCGTTATAAACTAACCCATTTTAACTCGCGTTGAGAAAAAAGTTATGGATCCATCACTGAGTTAAAGTGAGAGATAATTCAGTTGAGATAAATTAATTTACTCAATTACTTTAAAAGAGTTTTGGTGTCTGAGGATAAAGTTGAACAGTGTAACATTAATGAGGATATACTAATAACATTTACTATGTATACTGTGTAATAACTTTAAAGGTTACTTGTATATTAATTTTGTTTCATTTATGTTGATTCTAAAAGAACATTTATTAAAAAAAATATAAAATATAAACCAATTACAAAAAGACTCATAATAATTGAGTGTAAATAGTTTGTCAAAACAGATTTGAGTTGAGGCTATTTATTAACATTATAAATTCTTAACGTGACTAAAGGTTTTAAAACAAAGAGTCTTGCTATTTCATAATTTTTTTACAAAATGGGGCATGACTAATCAAATGTTGTGTGGTTCTCCCATTCTTAAATGCAATGTTTCTATTTTTTATGATGAGTAGCTTTTATACCCTTAAATATAATTTAGTTAGAAAAAATAATTCAGATACTATATCTTTCCATCAAGAGATAACTTACAATTGATATATTTTATTCACAAAGTTTTGTGTAATAAATATATTACATTGATATAAGTCTGTAACACCAACACGCATACTAATCAATTAGGTCTATTTTGCCTACGAGTAGCTTATGGATTTGTTATTAGCTACATAGCGAAGTCTACTAAGAAAGTCACCCACCATTGATTGTTTCCACTCAAGCACGCTAAATAGGGGAGTTCTCATCTCATCCACAACAAATATGCTTAAAACGCGTTAACGATATTTGAGGAGGTGCATTTATGACTCAATATCTATCTTGTGTTGACATAACGAAACATAATAATGTAAGATTCGCCTAAGATGTTACAAAATCATATAACCAAGACGAAAATTAAACTATAAACCAGATTAGAATCAAATTCCCAGACCAAACTATGGTCGAGGTTGCACATGGCGTTTGGAGTTGGATAACCGGAAGTGCGTATTTAGTAAATGATCCCACATTATTAAAGTTATAACATTTATTTGCCACTTCATCACCAATCACTTTCCATCATTTATACATAGAAAACTAAGTTTTTAAAAGTTCCTTACATCTAACCTAATTGTTTACAATTAACTACACATAATTACAATATACATCAAGAATTTACCTAGAATCCAAATAGTATTGAGTCAAAGTGAGATTGAGGATCAAAATCCACCACGATCATCACCATTGACAACCAAAATAAAAAACAAATAAAGATATATTACAAAAAATGTAGTGGAAAAGAGGGACATAAATGGGCCACCATCTAATGGTGACAAATCAATTGCCCACCCCCACCCTATGCCTTATTTCTGCCCACCCACTTTAACTTCGACCATTATGTCCTTTTCGTTCTTAATTCTTGGCAAGAGACATGTGACAATAACATAAACCAATAAATTGATACTTACTAATTTTTCTTTAGTTTTCAAATGAAAATGTAAAAATTGATAAATCCATACTTAAGATTCATTCAAATGTACCCTTGAGAACGAGGATGCATAGTGAGCCACCTATGCATCATGTTGTAAAGATGTGGGAATTTATCGTGGAAGTATGGGGATCAAACTTCAACACCATCTGATTTGCTTTGAGACACGTGATTTATCTTTCTCATGTTGGTCGTGAGACTGGTCGGTGAGGGACGCCTAGTGGTGGCGTACGCCATTTTCATAGCGAGTCACCCTAGACCATCTCCATTAAGAAGATTATGGATGCTTTCAGCGAAAGAGAAAGATGACGTGGATGATAAAGGTAGTGAGTGGGGGGGGGGGGGGGGGGTTCTTGGTGAAAATCGGCCAAAATCATGCATGTGAGTGGGATTTGATGAAAGAGAGCAGAGAAGATAAAGATGGTGAGTGGTTGATGAGGCACTCTTAAAAACATAAAAAAAAAAACATTTTCTTTATCGGAGATGCTCTAATGATTGTTTCCTTTATCGGCCTATAATAAGAAGATATGCAAGTTTTCCGATCACAAACATATGTAATCTAATAAAGCACTTATGTTGTAGTAGTGATTGCCAATTGAGTGTTGAATTCCATGATTGCACAAAACCAATAATGGCAAGTTACCATAGTGCACAAAGAATGCCCTGCTTCAAACTCTGCATGGGTTATATGGTGAAATAAAACTGACCACACACATGTAGCAGAGAGCGGACAAATCATGAACCACAATACCTAAAACAGCTCTAGAGTTATTGACGACAACACATTTTTTTATCTTTATTAGCAGTGGCGAAGCTTCGCCCCCCCCCCCCCCCCATTTTTCCGAAACTGGGGGGGTGGAAACGTATATAACTAAAAAATTTCTATAGGAAAGTACTATTCATAACACTACGCGTCGAAAAGTTCGAGGGGTCGGGTGTCCCCTTGGACGTAGCCTAAGTTGCGCCCCTGTTTATTAGAAAGTTAAGAGAGAATCCGCAACGAAAAGGCAGAGATAGGACATATCATGTTTAGGTTTTATTATTAGTTTTCTTAAAATGGTAAATATTTGTTATTGAGTGGGTTTTAAAGCTAAATATACAATTAACAACTCTTCCACCGAATATATGATCTTCAAACATGTTGCGTTTACTAGAACAATAAACAACCCTAGTCCCTAGGTATAACTTCTACATTATTATCAAATAAGAAAAAAAAAGCGACATATATATTTTTTTCTAAAACTAACTTCAACACGCGTGTATACATGTTTCGAATCATAAATTACTTACGTATTCATCGTCTACTTCCTCACTACATATCGCCTGGCGTTTCTACATGCAAAAAATGATTCGACTTCAAGAGAGGTTTACCAGCGATGATAAAAGAGCTATGTTTAGGACAAGTTTAGTATTCAAATATGCATTCGTTTACTAGAACAACAAACAACCCTAAGTATTACTTATTCAATTATTATCACATAAGAAAACAAAAAAAATCAACATATTTTTCTAAAACAAGCTTCAACACACACGTATAAATTTTATCGAATCATAGATTACTTAAATGTTCATCGTCAACTTTCTCATTACATACCATTTGGCGTTTTTATACGCAAATAAATGATTTGACTTCAAGAAAGGTTTCATTAGGGATAACAATAAGATTATTCTCGTCTTCTGTACAAATCCGGTATTCTAGATCTCAAACTAGATTATTAAACCGTATCTTACACCCGTCACCATACTTAATTCCTCATTACTTTATCAGGTTAAGAGTTTCCTTACAGGATATTATCCCAAAAACCAACTTGAAATATTATTTATATATCTAATACAATCAAATAACAGTAATAAATAATCTAATACAATAAAAAATAATATAATACAATCCTATAACATATAACAATAATAATAATAATTTATTTTTTTTTACAAATTTATATATTATTAATTTGTAACATAACTTGGCTTAAGAGGGTTGTACACTTTGCATAAATTGTTTATTATGCTATTCTTATTTATACTTTATGTTTATTTGTAATTTATATGTGCAAATAGGGTTGTATATAATGCCTGGGGAATATTTTGATTTTTTTACTTTTAGTCCTAAGATATTTGATAAATTACTTTAAATCCAAACTATTTGAATTTCTACTTTTAACCAAAAACTTTTCATCTTTTAGAGTTTAACCTTAGAATTTTTTTTACTTTCAACTTTGGTCCCCTATACTTTTCATCCTTTGCAAATTTTTCGTTTAACATTTCGTTCTAAATTTTGCCCGTTAACACGACGCAAAGTGTGTGTGGTTCAACATTTTTACGTTTCGTTCTAAATTTTGCAAGTTAACACGATCAACGTGTGTGTGTAATTCAACGTTTTTACGTCGTCTATTTCTGTTTGGCAAGTTCGTCATAACGTGCGGGTCCTAGACCGACTAAATTATTATTTTCTATGTTTTATGTTTCGGTCTAATTGTTCCATATTAACACGCCGCAAATTCAGTGTTGGTGGTCTTTCGCAGTGATGTGACATGGATGCCATTTGGCATGATTTTACGCCCCCGCCGCAACGCGGGGTTCTTAATACTAGTAACAATAAAAAACAATCTAATACAATCAAATAACAATAACAATAATAATTAAAACTTTACACAACATAATAAATATAGAGAAATCAAGAGAGAGAGAGAAAAAAAAAGGAAGAAAAAGCAAACCAAATAGTCATCAGCTGTCATCTTCATAGCATCAGTTGCCATTCTGCATTCTCAGTTCACCTTTATGCAGAGAGCCAACAAATCTCTCTGCATTCTCCATTAACACACTCATAACACACACACACACACTCTCTCTCACTCCTTCACAAACCCTAACAAACAACCACTTGAGTAGCAGCAACACGAAGCTCAAATCTCACCACAAGTTACACCTCTTTGTTTTTCTCAGATCTGTTTGGTGAGTTCATTCAACATTTCTCCTTATATCTCTCATTTTGTTTAATTTCACGCATTTTGTTGACTTCAATTTTGTTTAATTTGTAATCGATTATGTGTTTTTTGTTCGATTAGGTTTAAATTTGTTCATAATCTCTTCTAGAAGAACACGATTAGGTTTCTGTAACTAATTTTGTTTAATTATTGTTGAATTGAATTTTCAGGCGTTTTATTGATTTTAATTTGTGTTATCTGTTTGTGTGATTTGTTTTTGATTTGATTTCATTTTTTTATAAGATGATGTGATGTTTTTTTGTTTGATTAGGTATGAATTTGATCCGTGAGCTAGGGATGAGAAATAGTGTGCCTAACACTGTTTACTGTTACAGTACCGATACCGTATCGTATCGTATCGTACCGTTAATGACCGAACATATACGTTACGGTATATATTAGGTTTTGAATGTAGGTCAGTTTCGGTATCCGAACTGCGCGGTACCGTACGCATTCGGTATCTTTAACTGTAGCCGATTCGGGACTTTTAATTGTATTGACCTAATATAGGTATTCGGTTTTGAATTTAGCTCAATTTCGATATCAGTAGTGTGTGGTGGGGTACCGGTTCAAGACTTTTAACGGTACCGACTGAACATATACGGTACGGTATATGGTTTTAGTTTAAGCTAAATTTCGGTATCGGTACTTGTAAGATGCGTTTACTATGGTACCATACCGATCTCATACCTAACGTGAACACTTTTGATTTTATTAGTTGAAATTTGGAACAAAATATTGTCATTGATGATTTTTAAAGGTTTGATTGGAAAGTTGATGTAGCACCAGGTCAAATAGCTAAGCTATAAAACCTAAACATACCTATTTGGCTATTTGCCGCCTGGACTGACCATTGTGCTTGCTGCAAGTTTTTATTATATTGAACAAAAGCTAGCTATAATAAGCTATTGATGCTTTGAATATCTTTTGGTTCATAAGATTCCCATTTTATTCCGGTATCCAAGGGTGTTTCATCATTTTAATTCATATTGATATCAAAACACTTTTTTTTACAATACTTTTCATCAATAGGTAGACATAGTTGCATCCATTTTGGTAGTTAGAGTTGTTCTTTATTAAGGTGTTAATTGCTTTTGTGACCCTTTAAAATTGCAGCATTTTCTCATTGGCAAACTATGTACCAAATAAAATGTTGGAGTAAAATGCGATTTTCGTCCATAAGGTTTGGCCAGTTTTGCGACTTTTATTCAAAGGTTTGTTTTTCCGCATCTGGATCTAAAAGTTGCCATTTTCATCCAGCTCGTTAACTCCATTCATTTTTCTCCGTTATATTAGGGGTGTTTCCGTCTTTTTTGTTAACTTAAAGGGCAATTCGTTCTTTTTCACTTTATGTACAAGTATTTAGCATAACATATAAGTATTCGAAAGAACGAATTGCCCTTTAAGTTAACAAAAAAGACGAAAATACCCCTGACTTAACAGAGAAAAATGGATGGAGTTAACGAGCCGGATGAAAATAGCAGGATTTCAAACCTTTTGGATCCAGATGCAAAAAAACAACCTTTGGACGAAAGTCGCAAAACTGGCCAAACCTCAGGGACGAAAATGGCATTTTACTCTAAAATGTTGTTACTGTTATTAAATTGCTTAATCTTTTGCAGAACAGTGACAAGAAGAGAATGCTGATTAATGTTATATACCATAAGCAGAAATGAGGAGAGTTCATGATTCACAAAAGCTTCCAGTTTCAGGCGAGATGATGCCCGATATCATAAAAGTATCAAGTTCACATTTCGGTTCGGTTAAAGAAGACGTTAATTGTTTAAACGCACACAAAGTTCACGACTCTAGTTTGCCCGTATCTGTAACAAAGTGTAAAGGGAAAGACTCTTTACGGGACGATGATTCTTGTGACGATATTGGTTCCACCTCTTTCTCGGGAGCTAGTCACCCGCCTGAACCCGTTGACATGGATCTAATGACGCCCGTTTGCGTACCCATCAGTCAAAAAAGTTCCATAAACGGCTTGTTTATCGAAGATCTTTCTATATCACAAAATACAGTAAGTTCTCCTGTATGTCGAGATTCCGATGCAAAAGAGTGTGTTTGGGATGTTTCTTTACCTCCAAGTGGTAACGTAAGCCCACATAGTAGCATTGGTAGTACAGGCTTCTTTACATCAATGAGCACAGGCACAAGCACATACCGTATGAGTGATGGAACGCTTAGTGTTGACCGTGTCGACCGTAATTGTGGAGTTACAAAACTACCTCTTCGAGGGGAATCTCTTGAAAGTGGGAAAACGAGTATAAGCCGCGTTAGTGATAGTAGCGGTGTCAGTGACGAGAGTAACTGGAGTAGTTTCACAGGTGGCACCAACAAGCCGCACAAAGGTAACGATCCTAGGTGGAAAGCGATTATTGCGATTAGGTCACGCGACGGGCTTTTGGGTATGAGTCATTTTCGGTTGCTTAGACTACTCGGGTGTGGTGACATTGGTAGCGTTTATCAGTCGGAGTTGAGTGGGACCCGATGCTATTTTGCAATGAAGGTGATGGATAAGGCGTCACTTGCTAGTAGAAAGAAGTTGTCGAGAGCTCAGACCGAAAGAGATATATTACAATTGCTTGATCACCCGTTCTTGCCGACGTTATACACTCATTTTGAAACCGATCGGTTCTCGTGTTTGGTCATGGAGTATTGTCCAGGTGGCGATTTGCATACATTGAGACAACGCCAACCTGGCAAACATTTCTCGGAATATGCAGCAAGGTATGTATTTATGATAACTTTAACTGAACACGAACACGAACATATAATCAAACACAATTTTTCTGATAAAGTTCTTTATTAAGAAAAAAATGGGCATGTTCGTGTTCGTTCATTTAACTTTAACCTAACATGAACATATAACCGAACACATTTTTTTGATCATGTTTGTTTCTTAAGAAAATGGGCATGTTTATGTTCGTTCGTTTAAAATCTAAACGAGTAGTTCACGAACGTAAACGAACAAAAGACAAACAAACGTAATTTAACACACAATAAACAAAGCACATGAACGTAATTGAAGAAACATAAATGAACACAAATGAACACAAACACGTGTAAATAAACGAACATAAACAGGTGTAAATAAACAAACATAAATGAACGAACAAAACATGTGTTCATGTCGTTCGTTAACGAACAAAAAGTTGTGTTCATGTTGGTTTGTTTATCAAATAAACGAACTTCCCGCCAAACAAGTTTACAAACAGTTCATGAACGTTGGGTTCGTTTACAGGCCTAATTGTTGTAATCTATATGTTATAAGCAACATTGTTGTAATCTATATGTTTCCATATTTTGAGCAGGTTTTATGCTGCCGAAGTTTTATTAGCTCTCGAGTATCTCCATATGCTTGGAGTTGTATACAGAGACCTAAAACCCGAAAACGTTTTGGTACGCGATGACGGTCACATAATGTTATCAGACTTTGACCTCTCGTTAAGATGCACCGTGTCACCCACCCTCGTTAAATCATCCTCGTTGAATTCCGATCCAACCAAACGCGGCCCGAGCAATGACTTTTGTGTGCAGCCCGCTTGTATGGAGCCCACATCCGTCTGCATTCAACCCGCGTGTTTCCTCCCGCGTTTTTTCCCGCAAAAGAGCAAGAAAAAACGAAGCCCAAAACCCCGTCTCGTCCCCACCCCTCTCTTCGGTCAGCTTCCCGAACTTGTCGCGGAACCAACCGCAGCCCGGTCGATGTCGTTCGTCGGGACCCATGAATACCTAGCGCCCGAAATCATCAAAGGAGAGGGGCACGGAAGTGCGGTTGATTGGTGGACATTCGGGGTATTCTTGCACGAGTTGTTATACGGTCGAACGCCTTTCAAGGGTGCGGGAAACCGAGCCACTTTGTTCAACGTGGTCGGTCAACAGCTACGGTTTCCTGACTCACCAGCTACTAGCTATGCGAGCCGGGATCTGATCAGGGGTTTGCTTGTGAAGGAACCACAACACCGGCTCGGTGTTAAACGGGGAGCTACTGAGATTAAACAACACCCGTTTTTCGAAGGTGTGAATTGGGCTCTGATTCGGTGTAGTACGCCTCCGGAAGTGCCTAGACCCGTAGAGCCTGAACCGCCCATGAAGTTCGGGCCGGTTGACCCAGTTGGGGTGGGCAATAATAGTAAACGAATGGCGGGACCGGGTGTTAAGCCTGGAGGTAAATATCTTGATTTCGAGTTCTTTTAGCTATAGCCCATTCTGTAATATTTAGAATTGTTATAGTTTTGTTTGAAGAGTTGTAATCGTTATCGCTATTCAATCTATATGTGCAACCATTATGCTTTATTGTGTTTTCTTTTCACCAATGTTTTGAAAAAATTGACTGGTAATCGAACCGGTTGCCTTACTGGTTCACTCGGAAGTCAGAAAGCTTCAAGAGTTTAAGTTTTATCATATAATTTCTTTTAATAAAATAGTTTACAGAAGTTGAAAGAGTAGTTAAGATATTCAAAATTGTAACATTGATCTTTCCGTGTTAGAAAACACTTAGGTCTCATGTTCAGTTTATAAAAATGATATATTTATAAAATTCGTTTCATCAGACCCGGTCGAATCATTAACCAAGTCACCGGTTCAACCGTTACTCGTCAGAACCCCACCGGTCCATATCAAGACAATCCAACCCCTATTGAAGTGAACCAACCTTGTGTTTGGTTTCCTATCCGACTAGCTGATCCAGTCCGATTATGAAAACACCAGTTATCACCTATAAACTCTTTAAAGATGTTTTCAAAATGTGGTTCAAATTGTAGTGATTTACAACTAGAGGTGCACAAATCGGGTTTTTTTGAATACCCGGTTCCGGGTATGGAACTGGGTTCAGGTACGACCGGGTTCTTAATTTTCGGGTATTGAGAATACCCGGGTTGGGTTCGGGTCCAGGTTCTGGCCAGGAATTCCATACCCTATGTACCCGGGTTCGGGTCGGGTTTTATAATACCCGGGTATTATAATACCCTATTTCCGGGTCCGGGTATGGCTCGGGTATTGAAAAACCCACATAGGGTATTGATAAAACCCGAACGGGTATTTGAAAACCCGGTTAGCGAAATAAGCAACAGAATGTGTGTAGCGAATTTTGTGGGCACTTTTTCCAACTTTTTGTTCTTTTTTGTTAAATACGAACATTTTTTAAAACCTGGTCCGGGTATTTTAAAACCCGGTTACAGGTATTATGTAAACCCGGTTACGGGTATTCGTTAAACCCGGTTCCGGGTGTTCTTAAAAACCGGGTAGAATACGGGTATGAAAAAACCCGGTTACGGTTTCAGGTTCTGATGACATTATGCATACCCGGTCCCTACCCTACGGGTAGGGTCGGGTTCGGATTTTAAAAACCCGGTTACGGGTTCAGGTTCCGATGACATGCATACCCGGTCCCTACCCTACGGGTAGGGTCGGGTTCGGGTTTTAAAAACCCGGTTATTACAATACCCAGTTCCGGGTTTTTTGTGCACCACTATTTACAACCGACAAAAGTTTATAAAAAATGATTGATGATTGAACTCGTATGTGGATTAAAATAAAGGTGTCTAAAATGGTTAGATTGGGATACGTGGTATAAATTTAGTGTAATTTGTAAGCTCTAGATGTACTTTCTCGTACGGTCTAGGTTCGGTCTAGCTTCTTGCTAGTCTGTTTTCTTTTGACGTTAAAAAAATAACTTCATCAAAAAATTGTTTAAACCGGTCAAACAGGCTATGTGGGTCACTATCTTTTTTGGGTGTAAATTTCAAGAAATGTTAAAGGTCACACCTTTACTACATGATGGATGATCAAGATGAATAATTGATACATCCCTTATTTTTTGAGTGGTAAAACATGACACCTTTTGTTTGACTAGTCAACAAGTAGGTCATCCAGATTTGAGATTCCATTGTAATGCTTTGTGGACCCTCTTTCATAGTGGCAACCATTGAAAATGTTGATATTTTCAGTCAATCATTTTGTTTTGATGGAGGTGACCACCAAAATTGTTGGTGAGATTTTTAAAGATTGAATCTTTTTGTTTCTATTTCAAGTTTTCTAGTTGCATAATTGGCTATCAATCACTATGTTGTCATAATATGATGATATCCCTCTTTATCTTAGAAAATAGTATAAAATTATATACAATACTAACATAGAATTCAAAGGACCAAAAAGTTGATGTGAAAAGTCATATTTACCCCTACAAAACAAAAGGGATCCTGGATCCACCACAAAAGTGGACAATTGAGGCAACACATAGTGGTGCATTTGGTAAACCTAAAAGAAAAGCAAAACAATCATATTTCTTGAGATACTCAAATCAAAATTCAAAACAACCAGCATTATCCACAAGATTCAATCAAACAGCACAAATATAAACTAATAAAGCTTTTCCCATTTTGGGGAATTTGGTAGTTAGTTATTGGGTACCACCATGTGCCAGTCACATGACATGTGTAATGTAAGTTTCATTTCTCCAATCTTGATATAACATTAGCATAACTTATGGCTTCTCATGGGGATGCTGTTGTAGAGGCACCAGTCACAGGCTGGTCTTTAGGGAAACCAAAATTCTCAAACATGCCCTGAAACAAAAATTTATAAATATTTAGATAACTAAACTGAATACGAATGTCTTAAGTGATGTTAGGCGGCTTGTTTTCAATGGTTTTTTGGTTTATCATGTTAACTAGATTTTTATCTGTGCCACATGTTGTGGCGGCAATCTCGCGTTACTTTATTACACACGTTACGATGATGACATTAACGTGTGATGCCTGCGCATGACATGATTGATTTTTTTTACCTTGTCACACACGTTACGTTCGTGACATTAAAGTGGTTAGGCATAGATAAGGGAGTATAATGTCTGTTACGTTGCGGTGCAAAGTCGTAAAAGTAAATTTTAACAAAAGAATTGAAATGTTGGAGAAGATGAGGTGTGAAGTTATTAAGTAGAAAAAAATGGGGGGTCAAAGTTAACATTTACCAAAAGTTAAGGGTCAATGTCACCTACCAAAAGATAAGGTTTAAATATGTAAAACCGATAAAGTTGGGGTCACGTGAAAAAGGCATGGCCGGAACCACCGACCATGCCTTTAAAGATATATAGTAATGTTAGGGTATAAGGGTAGTTAGGTAACTTCACATCTTTTATCGCAAAAGTGATTGCAGTGGTTGACAAATCATATTCTGATTTTCTGATTTTAAGGCTAGATAATTAGATTTCAATGAGATGAGAAACTGTAGTAACAAATCTGTTTTTTAGGGTAATTGTCAAAATTACCTAAATACCCCTAGGATCTAACATTTAGTCACTTGTTGTGCCTAATTATGTGATAACGATTCTTTAAATGCCAAATAATTACTTTCGGATATGCAAAACGTACCATGGCATCATTGATTGCACAAGCCACACAGTAGTGCTCCTGAAAATCGACATTGGAGGGACGTCAATTAGTATTATATTATGGTTCCTTTTTAAGTGTTTTATGATTCATAACTTTTTTCAGAACTAGCTAGTTTGACTTTCAGGGTCAAACACAAACTCTTTTTTCTTAACTTAAAAAAAAGGGCTGTCACTATGAGATATATATATAAGACGTTAACTTGCCTGCATCATATACCATTCTTCAAACTCATCGAACAATTCCAGCCGTTCAATCCTGATAAACCAAACATGGATAAAAATCTTATAAAAGAACATTCCATAAGCAACTTAATGAGTAAATAAGGAAACTCGTGAAACCGATAACAAAAGCTTTTAAAAAATGCTCAACATTTTTACTATACGGGATTCATATGTTTCTATGAAATTGCCTTTCCTATTAAGAAACTTTTTATTGTTAGTTTTACGGATTAAAAAAAAAAGCCCAAAACTTCTTCAAAATATAAATATGAGTAAAGTACACGGATGGTCCCTATGGTTTACCAAAATTTTGGATTTGGTCCCTAGCTTTCTAAAAATACACCGATGGTCTCTGTGGCTTGCACTTTGTAACGTATTTAGTCCCCAACCAACAAATCTAAAGTTTTAGCAGGTCCAAGTTAGGGACTAAATGTGTTACAAAGTGCAAACCACATGGACCATCCATGTACTTTTGGAAAAAAAGCACTAAATACATTACAAAGTGCAAACCACAAGGACCATCCGTGTACTTTTGGAAACCTAGGAACCAAATCCAAAATTTTAATAAACTACAAGGGCCATTTGTGTACTTTACTCTATAAATATCCAGAAAACCAATACCTTTGTCGTTCTTGAGGTTCAATGAAGCTCGTATATATCTTCAGCATATCCCATGCAACAGCTCTCTGAAACGCATCATTACTATTACTTAGAGGGTGTTTGGGGTTGAGTTTTGAAAATAAATTATGCGTTTTGAATAATCAAAATCAGATAATTAACTGTAACAAAACGTGATGTTGAAAGATGGTGTTTGGATTTGATTATGTTGCTTGATATCACAATAATCAGATAATCAACTATTTGAGTGTTTGGCAAATATATATTTAAAAAAATAAACAAGTGAAAATCCTGTTCTAAACGCAAAGAATCAATTTTTGAAAAACTGCGTTTTGTTGCAGTAGGGGGGACCTGCTTTTGGAAAACTGTGTTTTGTAACTTTCTAAACGCAAATAATGAATTTTTTAATTTTTCTACCCAAACACTCAAAACTGATTATTTACAATTTCAAAACTCAATAATCTATAAATCTCCTTCAAAACTCAACCCCAAACACCCTCTTAATACACACGATTTTTTACGTTTTTTCGGGATTCCGCATTTAAACCGTACCTGCCAACCTCGGTCAAGGAAAAGTTTTTCCTTTGCAAGCAATGTTGGTGTAGCGTAAATGCCTAACAACCCACAGCCTCGACTCTAATGAAAATGAAAACGTAAATTCACATAAAGATGGCTTTCACAAAGTGTTGCAAATCGATATTATTGAAAGCATGTATATGAGGGAACATGACGCTATATTTAGAAGCTCAATTAATGTATTATTAACGAAGTGCAAAAATTTCTATTAAAAATTTAAAGAACCTGTATAGTATATTACCTCCAAATTTCTGATCATTTGCTGCCCAAAAGCATCATGCGGATTAATCTGTTGTTGCAGGAAAATAGATTATGATGACATATAGGAAAGCGTATAAACATATATTGTATAAAAATATTAATACCAATTTCATAAATATGCATACATATTGGTATTCATATATTCTTATAGAAAATTATAAATAACTAGTATTAACCCCCTCCCCTCACATTGCTGCGGGGGGCGTAAAACCGTGCCAAGTAGCACCAATGGCACATCACCGCCAGCGAGCATCAACACCGAAAAAAAGTCGTATTAAGAAAGAAATAAAAAACAAAAAAAAAACGAACAGAAAGCAGACGTAAAAACGTTGAACCACACAAGTGGAACGTAAAACATAGAAAAAATAACTAAGTCGATCTAGGACCAGCGCGTTGCGACGGGGCTATTAAACGGGAAAAATAGGCGTAAAAACGTTGAACAACACACGCACCTTGTGGCATGTTAACTCGCAAAATTTAGACCGAAATGAAAAATGTAAAAGTATAGGGAACTAAAGTTGAAAGTGAAAGTTTTGGGGTTAAATTGTAAGAGATGCAAAAGTATTGGGTTAAAAGTATAAAAAAAAATTAAAAAAAAAACAAAAGGTGGGTACAACCCACTAAAGCCCATTGTACAGCCCAAGATTCATACCTAAGTTGCAAATTAGTATATATATATATAGGACAAAGATCCGTTAGGAACCACCCTTTATTGCGAGAACCAATGTGAACACAACCAAAAATGCCTAAAAAACACACAAATTTTTTTTAATATTTTTTATAAAAAAAATCGCTACTTTTAGTAGCAAAAAAAAAAATTTTTTGGCTACTAAAAGTAGCGATTTTAACATAAAAATTATTTAAAGAAAAAAAATTTTTTAGGATTTTTGGGGGTTTAGTTTTTAGCATTTTAGCTTTGGGGGGGGGGGGGGGGGGGGGGGGGTAGGTTTTTTAGGTTGTGTTCACATTGGTTCTCGCGGTTCTCGCAATAAAGGTGGTTCTTGCATGAACCTTACCCTATATATATATATATATTTAACATACAAAAAGGCTTATCGTACTTCATGTAGGCGACGCGCGTAACCGTCGGATCAGTACCCTAATCACGCATAAGACACAAAAATAACGCATGGGATCCATTTTTTTGTGATAATTACGCATGGGGGTGATAATCACGCATGGAAAGTATAATAACGCACGTTATGAAGGTAAAAAAAAAATCACGCACGTTATCATGTTTGTCGCGTACGTTAATGTAGGTTAAGGCTTTTTGTACATTATACTTTCTCTCTCTCTCTCTCTCTCTATATATATATATATATATATATATATAAAGGTAAAGGATCATGTACAAAGTCATACTTTTGTAAGAAGTGTGAGAAATAATTTGGTGATGACAAGTGTCCTCTATCTTAATTAATTCAAAAGGGTATATTAGTAATTTACCTTTCTTATCAATTAATTGAGTTTCAAGATAACTGGAAAAAAAATTGTCGTCCTATTTTTTTGCAAGATCCAATTCGATTTTCACCTACGTATCATTTCTTCATCATCTTAATCGCAACATCTTTTAATCGTATATTGTTCATATCTTCTTTTCATCATCTTTAAATTGCAATACAATGTTTTTTGGATTCCAGATAAAACACCATGACTTGAATCATAGTCAATGTCTCCAGAATGTATCCAGATGTTTTAAAACACAACGCCATGAACAATGTCTACAAAGAAAACACCATGACTTGAATCATACTCATGGTGTTTTAAATTCTGGGAATGTTTTGTATTGATTCTCCAGATGTTAATACACCATGGATGTAATCACAATACAATGTTTTTTGGATTCCAGATAAAACACCATGACTTGAATCATAGTCATGGTGTTTTAAAATCTGGGAATGTTTTGTATTGATAAAACACCATGACTTGAATCATAGATGTTTAAAACACTACGCAATGAACAATGTCTCCAAATAAAACACCATGACTTGAATCATAGTCATGGTGTTTTAAAATCTGGGAATGTTTTGTATTGATAAAACACCATGCCTTGAATCATAGATGTTTAGAACACCACGCCATGAACAATGTTTCCAGATAAAACACCATGACTTGAATCATAGATGTTTAAAACACCACGCCATGAACAATGTCTCCAGATAAAACACCATGACTTGAATCATAGATGTTTAAAACACCACGCCATGAACAATGTCTCCAGATAAAACACCATGACTTGAATCATAGTCAATTTATCCAGTTGTTTTAAAACACCATGCCATGAATCTGATTACAGTTCTCGTTATGATAATGTATGACGAATATGCAACCAAAGACCTCCTACAATTAAGGTGAATCATTAATTCCGATATTTAAGGAAAAAGGAGTAAATGTAGGAGTTTTTTGGTCGTGTATGATATGGTTACCATATTTCAAACATTGAAAAAGACACTATTGCCCTTCAATTTTACATAAGGTCCCTCTAATTAAAACACAATTTACATTTTTATACCCTATTGATCTCAACCATTAGATCAAATATCCAATGGTTTAAAACACTTCTTACCATTCTTACATTTTAGACACTTTTTACCATATCCCTACCCTATATATAAATATGTACTAATTTTTACCTTTAGGATATGATTTTATTTTCAAGCTAAATTTACTTATTCCATATTCAAGTCAACATTGAAAGTTTCGAGGAGCGGATGATGATTAAAAAAAAATCAGTACCTGCTCGAATAAAAAGAATACTGATGTAGGAAATGTTCTAGAAGCCCATTCAACGATAGCATTGCTTGAGTCGGGATCCAAGTATATTAACACGCATTCTGCGACTATAAATGTTGGCAAGCTGATAGTAACATTAGTAAGAAGCAGCTTAATAGCTCAACGCAATCATCATTCTTATAAAAATTACAACACAATAAGTCAATAACAGTCCTTCCCAAAAAAAATTAAGACAGTTTCCTTTTTCAAGACATCACTTTTGTTAAATTCTTGAACAAAAATATCTATTTAATAATGGTAATCAGCAAAAATGTTATTATTTCATGTTATTACTGTGACAAGTAGATAATGCAAAAAGGCTGCTTGTTCTATATTGTCAATAGAAGATCACATAAGCTTTAAAAGGAAACATCCACCACCTATTTTCTTAAAAGAGTGAAGTACACAAATGGTCCATGTAGTTTACCAATTTTTTGAATTTGGTCCTTAGCTTTCCAAAAGTACATAGATGGTCACTGTGGTTTGCACTTTGTAACGCATTTAGCTCCCAACTTTTTCCAAAAGTGTTTTTTTTTCCAAAAGTGCACGGATGGTCCCTGTGGTCTGCACTTTGTAACGCATTTAGTCCCTAACTTGGACATGCTAAAACCTTTAGATTTGTTGGCTGGGGATTAAATGCATTACAAAGTGCAAACTGCAAACCACGGGGACTATCCGTGTATTTTTGGAAAGCTAGGGACCAAATCCAAAAATTTAGTAAATCACAAGGACCATCCGTGTACTTTACTTGAAGATTGAATAAGCTTTAGAAGGAAACATCCACCACCCGATATCTTAAAAGCGATAACATTAAGTTTCTAAACTAAGGAAACTAGAATATTAACATGAAAAAACTAACCGATGCACATACCTTGGATCCATATGAGTTAAAATGAGGTCGTTTAAACTTTGTATATCTCTCAAATCAATTGGAAGAAGTTTGTAATGATCGCTGATTACTTCTCCTTTCTCTGCAAAATTGCAGGTCAAAATTAATGAAGTTAAAAATTAAATAAAGATATTTACACATCAATCAAAATTGAATAAAGAAAGAGAATGGTAAATGTAAATTAATGAAGATTACCTTGACAAATTGTTGCGGGCTCACTGATTTTTCCTCTTAACTGTGGAGAATTTTCGATAATGGTTGCCTTTTTACAAGTCACCTATATTGTTTGCAAGTTCTATTGTTAATCCAAAAAGAATTTAAAAAGAAATACGAGGGCTGTGGATGTGGGAAGAACCGTAAACCGTAAATTCTCACCTCCTTGAAATCCAGTTCAACGTACAAATGTGGGGCCCTCCCTTCATCCTGCCAGTGATTTAAAATATATTAAAGTAAGAAAATAATCATTGCATGTGCAAACTTAACCAAATATGAACATTTCTGCATATTGCAATCCTTGTGGAAGAACTTCGGTCACATTATTATATTATATTGTATTATATTATTACTAAAACACAACCCTTAGCTACAGTAGCTAAGGGTTTTGTCTTTTAGTGGATTTTCTAATTACACCCCCCTGCACTGCACTGTACTATATTTAGTTATTTACTATACAACTCCTCAACTTTACCTTTCCTAATATACTTGTTTAGCACCTCTACTTTAATAAAGTTTTTTTCCTTCGTAAATTAACTTTGCTTATATACATGTTTTGACTCTCAACCTTATTAGTCCCTCTACTTTTATTCCTTTTTGTATTTTGCCTTTTAGTGTTTTTCCCTCGCTAACGTGACGAACAAAACCGACTCCAACCGAACAATATCATTACCGGAACCCGTATTATCAGAACCGGATTTTTTTTTTTTTTTTGCTTTTATTGTGTTCGTCTTTTAGTGATTTTTCTGAGTACGTACGTTGACATTTCGGTGTTCCTTTCCCCATGGTTTTACGTTCTCTTTCGATTGCTACAGTCAGTGTCGGTACTGTACTGGTAATCAAATTCCCGCCGCAATGTGCGGGGTAAAGTTTCATCCATTTAACATTTTCATTTTGTGGTTCGTTTGTTAATTTTAGGCAACAGACGCAAACAAACGTTCATGAACACAAATTGAAACAAATCAATACAAACAAGCGTTCATGAACGGAATATATAATACACATATACTTATCAAATATTTTTTTTGTTGGAATTTTGAGTATTTAAATAAATTATAAAAAAAAAACTAAAAACACTAATGAACTATCAAACATAAACAAACACGTTACCGAACGCTCACGAACATAAATGAATGGACGGGACCTATGTTCATGTTTGTTCATTTAACCAAACGAACGAAATTTCTTGTTTGTGTTCGTTCATTTATTAAACGAGCGGACACAAATGAACTTCCCGATGAATGGTTCACGAACTGTTCACTGAACATTCAGTTCATTTGCAGCCCTATCACTTTGATTACTATTTATAAGATGTAGGAAGATATAAAGATTTGACTGTGTGTTTACTTAATGTGAGCAGAAATAGGATATGATGTACAAGAAATGACAAACCTGCAACTGGAAATATGTTGTATCAAACCCCGCTCCCAGTGATAAAATCTGCTTTTTGACGGGACTGTCGCTTGATTTTGCTTCGCTATCCAAAAATTGATGCAGAAACTTCCGGAAAGTAGCCCAACGGGCAAAATAACCTTATGAAGACAAAAATAAGTATGCAAAACAAGATTCAACTACCAAGTCATCAAAAAGTCATATAACTTTTAGTTTTTGGTAGCAAATAAAACATACCACGATTTATTATCGGAGATCTTCTCACGGGCCTCCGTACAAACAAATGTACATAGTCATCTTTGATATATCCTTTCTTGACACAAGACCTTTCATCCATATATAGAAGACAATTAATATTACCGTCCAAAACCTTGAAGATATGATTTAGTTCAGTCTATGTGATATATTGTCATGTTTACAAGTCACAACAAAGATATTTGTTTACAACTATATATCTTAGAAAAGTTAATCAATGCTGTAACCAACATAATTCAGTTCAGTCTATGTGGTATATTTTTCAATTATTTTAAGAAGCCAGCATTCACATTTTGCACAAAACGGTTGCTTTTATGGATAGTTTTGGATACCTTATCAAATGTTACTTATACATGAAGCTTATTTCTTTAAATGTCTGAATTGTATGATACCAATAATACAATCGTGGAAAGAACAGAAGATTTTGGGCAAAATGTTACTGAGTTTTTGCTTATCCACAACAAAGATGTTCGTTTACAACACACACACATACATATACACATATACATGTGTGTGTATGTATGCATGTATATATCTCTGTTGTCAAGGCTCACCCAGGCGCGCACCTAGGTCCATATTTCAGGCCCAGCGCAGCCTTCTCGCTTTGCTCCATAAGCATTAAGCCCCACTTTCAGACCCTCAGGCGCATTTTTCAGGCCAAGTTCCGACGAAACTTGGCCAAAAATCGTCTGAACAGGTCTCAAACAATTATACCAACCTTAAACAAGCCTGGAATCAACCTAAATTATCCCTAAAAAAGCCTAAAACATGTCTAAAACCCCTAAAAATGTATTTTTGGACTATATGTCTCGCCTAAAAAAACCTCAACTTTTAGGCGCCTTGCATTGAGGCCCAAGGCTCACCCTTTGAGCCTTAAGTGCACCTTCAACAACTATGATATATATATTGTTGGTTCTGAAAAGAACGCGTCCGTGTATGTATATATCATATATGTATATGTATGCATGTGTATGTATGTATGTCTTAGAAAAATTAATCAATGTTGTAACCAATATGATTCAGTTCAGTCTATGTGGTATAATTTTCAACTATTTCAAGAAGCAAATATTCACATTTTGCACAAAAATCATCTAGGTTTTGCAACTAATTTCCATTTAGGTTCTGCAGCTAATTCAATACACACACACATATGTGCGTGTAGTACACACGTGTGTACATATATACATATATTGTTGGTTCTGAAAAGAACGCGTCTCTGTATCACTGTTTGTATATATGAATATGTATAGGGCTGTAAATGAACCGAACGTTCAGCAAACAGTTCATGAACCGTTCGGCGGGAAGTTCGTTTATGTTCATTCGTTTCATAAATGGACAAACACGAACAAGAAATTTCATTCGATAAGTTAAACAAACGAACATGAACGGAGGCTGTGTTTGTTCGTTTATATTCGTGAACGTTCAGTAATTGTTCATTTATGTTCGAATTTCGATCATTTATGTCCATTTGTGTTCATTCACTTAAGGGTTTTTATGAATTTATGTTATATTTTTATTTTATTGGCTTTAGTTTTAAAAATTTGAAACCATAGTTATACTAAACGCCTCCACCGACATCCCTCATTTTGATCATTTCAATTTCAGTTTGTGTTAAAGCATGAAAAACTTCTTAACTTTTGTGTTAATTACGTTAAGTACTTATTTATTTTTGGTGGATTCTTCATAATCTTTCTAATGAAAAGTGCATAATAATGCATTTTGTATTTTTAAATGAATATATATAACGTTCGTTTGTGTTCATTTACGTTCATGAACATTTGTTTGTGTTCGTTCCCGTTAGTCTACGTTCGGTAAGTGTTCATGAACATGTTCATTTCCTTAATGAACGAACACGAACAAGAAATCTCGTTCCGTAAGCGTTCGTGAACCGTTCATGAACATGTTCCTTCCTTAACACGAACAAGGCTTGTTTGTGTTCGTTCGGTTCGTTTACAACGTATGTCTTTGAAAAGTTTATCAATGTTGTAACCAATATGATTAACTTCACTCTATGTAACACATTTTCAAATCATTTTAACAAGCAAGTATACACATTTTCCACAAAACCCATCTACCTTTTGCAATATCAATATTCCATCTAGGGTTCATTTTACAACAACTGACTAACCACATCTATGATCTCAAATTTCCAATAATTACCGAACAAAATGCAACAAAACCTAACCAAAAATCAACCTCAAGGCTCCAAATTACCCAACTTTCAGTTCGGAAACCCTAAAAGATAATAATCTGAAGAACAAATGAATGAAAAGTAATGAAATTTGGGGAAAAAGATTGGAATTAGGTTACATACAACTTGCTAGCGGAAGCATCGTCATTAGTTGCTTGAACAGCTGCTCTGTTGCTCCGTGAATCAGCTGTTGATTTCTCCATCTTCTTCGCTTGTGAATTTGAAAGAAGGTGATTGTAATTGAATGCTTGTAAGGAGTTAGTATTGATTTTTAGAGCTATAAAAAAAGAGTGTACCTATCCACACTCTCATCTCACTATCTACACACTCAAAAAACTGATTTTTGTCTTTATATGCACACCCTGCAGTGTCGAACTGTGACCAAAACGAGGCGTTTTGGTCCGATTAACCAGACAAAGACTGACGGGTGTCTGACGGGTCTGTTGACCGGACCAAAACGCTGAGCTTTGGCCGCGATTTGGTCCTGTCAACCAGACAAAAGACTGATACCCGGTCTGGTTGACAGGACCAAAACGAGGTCAAAGCTCGGCGTTTTGGTCCGGACAACAGACCCGTCAGTCTTTGTCTGGTTAATCGGACCAAAACGCCCCGTTTTGGCCACAGTTCGACACTGCAGTGTGTGCATGTAAAGACAAAAATCACCTTTTAGGTGTGTAGATAGGCAAAATTGGTGTGTGGATAGTTTGGCCCTAAAAAAAGTTTGTAATTATTAATTGGGATATTATTAATAAATTGTTCGCCGCGAAACAACCGTCGGTCAAACCCACGTTCAAGTAGATCCTGACCGTAATAATTCAGGTGGTTACCTTCAAGATTTAATCTCATCCGTTCAAACCCAAAAAATTTGACAGTTTGTTTTTTCAACGCCAGTTAAGTTTTGCTGTGTTTTCTGCGTGTTTCTCGCTACGTGGGTACGCTCCCTCAACCTTGTCGGTTCATCTTGGATAACTTCTAGGTGGTAGTTAGCATACAAGATGTATATATATGTCCGTGCATGCTTTGCATTACATCATTTTCAATAAAGCATATCACTGTAAGGTGGTTACATATTTTATGTGTTTATGATGTTTGTTATGTTTCGATAATAGTTTTTTATTTAGTTTGTTTGTTTTGCTTCAGTTATGATCGATGGATAATGCTGTGTATGATGAGGATTCAATTACGGGGAAAAATGTAAGTTGTTAATTTATATGGTATTGTGTTTATTTAACCATGTTTGTTCATTTGAATAATGATGCTTTGTTTTTCAGTTTGCTAGGTTGGACAACGTTGTGGAAATGAAGCAGCCAGCAGATATGAAGTCTTCTAATATAGTTGGAAATGTAATATCATTTTGTTTTGTCAAGTATTGGGATTTACATAGCATTGTGTTTTTTACAATCGTTTTGTGTTTGTAGGAATCCTTTGTGTTATTATAGTAAAAAATCATTGACATGCTTTTTTTGTCAGGTTGTAGCTGACGAGTGTGTGGATGGTCATTTGCATGAATTTTCTTATTGCTCAAATGAGAATGTACATTTAGAAGCAAGTTTATGATGAAATTTCTGTTATTATTTATGATATTGTGTGTTACTTAGAATCATTGTGTTATTTACAGCTATTGTGTTTTTTGTGATGGTTTTTTTTTTTTTTGTAATATACTATGACAACAGTGGTTGACAGTTGTTTTTTTTCTTTTCCAGGTGGTGGCTGACAACATTTTTGTGGATGATCATTTTCAAACGTTGAGCAGGACATGTGATGAAGTTGGAAACGTGCGTAATAATTCTTGTAAAATATTTTATCATGTTGTTTATTTTTAAAAATCATTGTGTTTTTTTTTTTTTTTTTTTTTTACAGATACTGTGTTTTTTGGTTTATTTTTGTAATATACTATGACAACAGTGATTAACAGTTGTTTTTTTTTTTTTCAGGTTGTGGTTGACAACATTTTTGTGGATGATCATTTTCAAAAGTTGAGCAAGATATCTGATGAAACTGGAGATGTATGTAATAATTCTTTTATAACTGTAAGATAACATTGTTTTAGTTCAACATGGTAGTTTATTTTTATTAATGAGTATATTGTTTTTCAGTTTGAAGAATTGTTTGGAGTACTTCCTGACTTGACTATGTCTTCAATCGGAGCTACAAAGGTAAATCGTTTATGTTAAAGTATGTAAATTATTTTGTTAGTGATAGTTGGGGGCTGTTTGGTAGCATCTGAATAGTCATTAAGAGGCTGCCTCTTAATGGAACCATTAAGAATTTTACCAATGAGAAGGTAGAAGAATGTGACATGTGATGATTTACCATTCAGAGGTTACCTCTTAACTATTCAGACTTGAGGTTACCTCTTATTCATTCAGATGTTTTAAACCATTAAGAGGTAGCATCTGAATGGTCATTAAGAGGCTACCAAACAGCCCCTTGATGATGTTTATGCTGAATCTTATTATGTTTGCTTATATTTTGTTTTGTAAATTTCAGAACAAATCTAAAGGCTTTGACTTGGAGTTTGGTGCTTTGGTTGGATGTCCCGACAATTCTATAAAGCATGAGATGAACAAGGTTGGTTCCATATCTATATGTTTAGTTGGGTTTAGTTAATATTCTAGATGAGTGGCTGACATATTATTCTCTAGCCTCGTAATTTCAGAAGAATTAATCAAAGGGTAAAGGCGCTGAAGAATTGGAAGTGGGATAAGGTGATTGAAATCGACAGTTTTGGCGAAGATTAGTTATGTTGTTTTTTTATGTATGGTGATGGTTATTATATTTTGGTAATGATACTCTGTTGAGTTGGAGTTTTTTTATGTGTGTATTTTCCTTTCCCTTAAACATGCATGTTTTTCTTTGTTTGTAATATTTTCGTTATAATTTAAAGGGTAATTAATATTTTCGTTGATTCATACATAGTTAGCCGTGTACCAGTTTAAGTTTCCGGTGTTTAATTAATGGTTTGTGTGTTTATAGTAATAATTGTATGTAAACGTGTGTCTCTTCAGTTTGTTGTATGATTGTATCGTTTCCCAGAGCAATTTTCACATCATGTAACCGTTGCTGCCATTAATAGTTCCGCGTTAGTGTCCATAAGCCTTTTATATATATATGCAGACATTTCATGTATATCGTATCTCAAGTTATTTAAGTTTTACCGATTTCTAATTAAAAAGTTGACTTTTTTTAATGGCTTCATCAAGTAATTAAGGAGAAGATTTGAAGGAACTGTTTTATAAAGCAGTGTTGGAAGATTTGGAAGCTGAGTTAGAGTTTTCTAAAGATCTAAGGAAATGCTTTCATTCTTTGAAGACTGGAGTTGGCTCTCGTGATGATGTAACTGAGACGTTGCGTTTATTGCCTCCAACTGCTGTTCGTGACATGGCACTTTTGAATAATGGTGAGAGTGGGAACAAAGATATTCAGTTAATGGCACAGATGTTAGAGATATTTAGACAAGTTAATGAGTCAATGGAGTTGAAGCGTAGGTTTTTACTTTCCTTATAAGTAGTTTTGTTAAGTTTAGTGATAGTTGTTATAGTGAAGTGGTTTGTATTCAATTATTAAGAGTTATTGGTGGTATTTTTATTTTAATGGAATGTTTTGTTTTGTTTCTTGAAAGTTAGTCTGGATGAATTGTGTTTTTTATTATGATCGTTTCTTTATTGTGGTTATTTAATCATATATTATTTCAAACATTTAATATCTTCAGTTTAATTTCTTCGAGCGACCATCTGGAGAATTGTAATTGATTTGGTTTATTTTGATGTTAAATTGTGCCTGAATATAGAGTTGCACTTGCACACATTAAAAAAAAAACACTATCTATATCATAAACATCTAACTTTGATAGATCTCATCTATATTTATTTAAAGGTGTTAGCAATTGCTATATTAATCAATTTAAAAATAGTTACTTAAAAGTTTTAAATTGTGTGAATTGAATGTAAGAATATAAGAGCAGTTGTAGTTACTATTCGCAATCGAATAAAAAGTCATTATTATCTTAAATAGACATGGTTATTGATGTTCTTAATAGGGATGTAATGCAATGATTCATCTCAATTGAATAGGCGGACCATTGTTTTGTTCAAACATCTGCTCTGTGAAAAGTTGTCCATTGCTGAAAGTCAACCCTTGTTCTATCATTTGCTTGGATATCACTGTTGTTCAAAATCAGTGTTTTCATCCACAGATATGCTATCCACTGATAGTTAAGATCTCCCACTGTTTTCATTATAACCGTTGCAACCACTGATATTGTTCAATCATGTTTGTTCATTTGAATAATTATGCTTTGTTTTTCAGTTTGCTGGGTTGGACAGCGTTGTGGAAATGAAGCAGCCAGTAGATATGAAGTCTTCTAATATAGTTGGAAATGTATTATCATTTTGTTTTGTCAAGTATTGGGATTTACATAGCATTGTGTTTTTTACAATTGTTTTGTGTTTGTAGGAATCCTTTGTGTTATTATAGTAAAAAATCATTGACATGCTTTTTTTGTGAGGTTGTAGCTGACGAGTGTGTGGATGGTCATTTGCATGAATTTTCTTATTGCTCTAATGAGAATGTACATTTAGAAGCAAGCTTATGATGAAGTTTCTGTTATTATTTATGATATTGTGTGTTCCTTAAAATCATTGTGTTATTTGTAGCTATTGTGTTTTTTGTGATGCTTTTTTTGTAATATACTATGACAACAGTGGTTGACAGTTTTTTTTTTCTTTTCCAGGTGGTGGCTGACAACATTTTTGTGGATGATCATTTTCAAACGTTGAGCAGGACATGTGATGAAGTTGGAAACGTGCGTAATAATTCTTGTAAAATATTTTATCATGTTGTGTATTTTTAAAAATCATTGTGTTTTTTTAACCATGTTTGTTCATTTGGATATCACTGTTGTTCAAAATCAGTGTTTTCATCCATTGATATGCTATCCACTGATAGTTAAAATCACTAACTGTTTTCATTATAACCTTTGCAACCACTGATATATCAACTATACATAACATATGAGAGGTTGAAGATGATTGAAACCTAAAATCAGATTTGACGTCTACAAACAAGTTATTCGCCGCAGTAACCATCATATGTCGCTGATTAAGTATCTAACAGAGGTTTAGAAATCTAATAGAAATTAAACCGTTAAGATTTACAATCGGAAGTTACCTTTTTGTCGATCAAATCTTCGGCGGCGATGATCTTCAAGGAGATATGAAACGCCGGTGATGATGAAGTTGTTTTGATTGTGATAGATATGATGTTGATTGCATATCTTTTATTATCTTTTATATTTTATTGTTTGTTTAATTAAATAAAGAAATACTTGAATATTGGTGGTATGGATAGTGTTAATATTAGCCATGGTATTGCAACTGATTCTATATATTGTGTTATTACGTCTGATTATTGTGTTTTGCAACTAGGTGGGTTTTCTATACATTATGTTATGTGTTCTTGTCATTGTGTTTACTTTGTATCCAATGGATATTAATTTTATTAAATTAAATATAAAGAAAGATTAAAGAGTGAAATATGTATAAAATATTATACGCTACAATTAACACTTCCTAAGATTTCAACGACTCTCGCCTTCTTCCACGCGATTTCATTCTTTCTTTTGTTTTGCAGACCGGCTAGGATGTCGCAGATTTTCTGATCCTGTTTCAACAGTTGTGTGATAAACTCTTCTGCGTTGTTCTTGAAATCTGATGGGGGAGAGTGGAGGACTTCATCAAGCTATCCGATGTTGCTCCAGGTTCGCTTGTAATTGTTATCACTGATGATGCCGACTTTTCTGTTTAGTTCTTCATGTGCTCCCTTTTCTTCGAGCGACCATAGAGAGAATTGTAATTGATTTAGTTTATGTTGATCTAACTTTGATAGATCTCATCTATCTTTATTTAATGGTGTTAGCAATTGCTATGTTAATCAATTTAAAAATAGTTACTTAAAATTTTTAAATTGTGTGAATTAGATGTAAGATTTTAAGTTAGTACATATGACAATTCGATGTATAAGAATATAAGAACAGTTGTAGTTACTAATCGCAATCGAATAAAAAGTCATTATTATCTTAAATATAGACATGGTTATTGATGTTCTTAATAGTTGGATAATAAGTCATTGTGTTTTTTACAATGGTTTGTGTTTTGCCAACGAAATTGTATATTATAGTATATATTGTGTTTTTTTTTGGCTTTTGTGTAATATCCTTGGGAGATTCTGATAACATCAATTGTTTTTTTTTTTTGTATATGTATTCTGCATGTTTATGATTTATTGTATATTATAGTATACATTGTGTTTTTTTGGCTTTTTGTAATATACTTGTGAGATCTTGATAACATTATCTGCTTTTTTTTATATGTATCCTGAATGTTTATCATTTATTACAAGTCATTATTATCTTAAATGTAGACACTGTTATTGATGTTCTTAAACAATATTCTCATGACATAAATATAATCTACGTTTGGTTGTGTTGATAGTTTTTTTAATACCTTTGTAAACATGTAACACTGATAGATCTCATTTATCTTCATTTAATGGTGTTAGCAATTCCTACGTTAATCAATTACAAATAAATAATTAATTAAATATTTTAAATTGTGCGAATTAGATGTAAGATTTTAAATTAGTATGTATGACAATTCAAGAAGAGTTGTAGTTATTAATCGAAATCAAATTAAAAGTCAACATTATTTTAAATATAGACATAGTTATTGATGTTCTTAATAGTTAGATAAGTAGTCATCGTGATATTAAAATATACAGTGAGTTTGGATGATGTTAATCATATATACCCGGACAACAATGAGTTTGGATGATGTTAATCATATATACCCGGACAGCGGACGGGTAAACTACTAGTTAGATTTAAATAACACAACTTTTATTGTCTACACTTCTAACTTTTAAGTTCTACGACACAACTTCAACTTTCAATTCATTGGCCGATAGCACTCTCAAACTAACCTAGTTTGCTGACATCAGTTGTCACGTCATCAAACCAGTGCCATGTCATAAAAAAAAGTCAGATGTCACGTAAACTGCCACGTCATCAAAAAAGCCAAGTTAGACGCAACGTCATCAAAAAAGCCAAGTCAGTCGCCACGTCATCAAAAATTCTAGTCAGATCATGTCATCACACAAGTGCCACATCAACAAAAAACTAATTGGGCTAAGGTTCAGTTAGTTTGTGAGTGTCAGAGAAAAAAATTGAAAGTTGGGAGTGGTGTGGTATAAATCGAAAGTTGAGAGTGATATCGGTTAATTGGTGAAAGTTTGGGTTATTTAAATCAAATATCCCTTGTTAGTTTTTAATTTATAATGTTTTATGGGCAAACTTTTTTTTTTAAATGGCTAACGCAGACACCCCTTAAATACATTTTGAAATATATGTTGATGTAACACTAGAGATTTAGACTAGCGGGTGTGGGGCGTTGGTTGGGAACGCTCATCACAATTTAAACGTCTGCCAGCACAAGTGGCGTGAACTCAAACCGAAGCTGGATCGGTTTAAAGCTTTTTCGACCGTGTCCCTGCGGGCGACCCGAGCCATGACGATCGAGTGGAGGCACGAATTCGGAATTTAAGTAGGCTCCCACTTTAACATTTATCGAACTCTGTAAATTTTTTTAGGATTTAATAACTACTTTTTTTTTAATTTTTAGGATTTAATAAGTAGTTTTTTTTAGGATGTTATGTAACTTTTTTTAAATTAATATAAGTTTGTGTTTTATTTTATAAATGACAACTATATAAAAAAAAACCAACATGGCGCCCTAACACCGTCTGGTCACGCCGCTTCCACACCCCACTTTTTTTGGGTGGTCTGGTGGAGCCCACAATCGTCACGTGTCGAGCAATGCTCCTAACCCAAGCCCCCCCCCCCCCCCCCCATAGTCTTATAAATCGTGTTTTTATTTCAAAACCGGTTTCGGCTATAAACCAAATTGTTTTGATCAACTTTGGTCAAATGCAGTTTGAGGATAAACTAGGTTAGGCTAAAAGTATACGAACCCTATTCAAATCGGTTTGGGTTTGGTTGAAACCAGTTTGGGTTGTAAATCGATACCCAAAATTGGTATATATGAATTTATTTATTAGGTTAGGTTGAAACAGGTTTGGGTGACGAGAGGGGAAATCGGTATACAAATTGGTGGTTTAGGTCGGGTTAAAATTGGTTGGACTCAAACCGATTTTTTCCCATTTCTACATGAGACTAGAACCTAGATATCGTCGCTAGGCCGTGTGCCATTTGGTTTTGTGGGTATACAAGAAATCCTCTAGGGGTTATACAACTGACATATAAAGTGATGTACAAATTAAACAAAGTTTAATATTAAAATAAGCAAACTTAGTAAACAAGTAAACAAACCCAATTAAGATTTTGTTGACGTAACTGAATAAATAAACTAATAAAAACACATAAAACGATTTTTTTATATTCGTTTTCATTAGTTAAATAAACGTGTTTGTTAATAGTTAATACGCTAAATGGACATTAACATTGCGCGCACACATGCATGCATAAATAATAGCGAGCTAAATAAAACAAACAGACAATAAGGGTGATTAGTAGTAAAGCTAAATAAATCATATCATAATCACAGCCCTAACTAATACATTTTATCAAGAGTGAAATGATGTAGTGTCGTTGTTGGTGTAACTTTGTAATTATGTAGTGTCGTTGTTGTGTGCCGCACGGTCTTCAGGTTGGTTTTTGTGTTAATGAAACTTTCCTTTAAAAAATCAATAGTGAAATGATTTATAAGACTGGTAGATATTTTATCTAACAGTGAATGATTTATAAATGAAAATATAATGAACCCTAATTGATACATTTTAACTAGCAGTTAATCATTAATAAACTGTTTGTTAAACCTTCAGTTTATTTAAGCCTCTTGAAATATATAATCATTTTAAGATATTAGCATATTATAGTTATGTTTGTAGGGTTAGGATCAAATACAAAGTCACTTAAAAATAAGATCGTAATAAGGGTATCAAATGGACTCCGATTGACCTCATTCAAGCCGTATTGAAACCATCTCATCGAACTCTACGATATGAGATTTTAGGTTTTTGTTTTTAGATGTTTAGCTCGTAGATTGTACAATTTTTGTTTACATCATTGTGTCTTTTTATATATTATTGTGTATTTTCTATATTTGCGTCATTATGTCTTTTTTGTGACTCGTTGTGTCTTTTTTCTTCGACATTGTGTTATAATTTTTAACATTGTGTTATATTTTGCGATCCATTGTGTCTCTGCACACTTCTTATTTTTAGGAGCCTTTGTAGAATAACTTTAATCTATGTTTGTATTCTTATTATTTGGACATTCAAGTTTTAAAAGGCCGATCCAGGGTAACTGTCTAATTATCGAAGGAGGTCCAATCCAATCCATTATCGAGACACTTTGGCTAGACTTAGCTAGTTTTTCGTATCAAAGCGTCTTCAATTTAAAGTTAGATTAAACAATAAAGTGTTATTGGATTTTAATAATTCTAAGATCATGTGTAGTGGTAATGCCGATACTCTTGGGCGTTTTGCGCCATGTGGCAGCCCAATCAGCAATCTATATTACTCTATTAAAGGAGATGAGAGGCTGACATCGATTTGCTTACGTGTCAACCAATTGGATATGCCACATAGTCCAGACTGATGTCATAATTCGTGATTTATAAAAATCTATAAATCTAAAAAAATATAGTATATAATCTGATTTTTATTTTATTATGATGATTTTTTTAGGAGGGAATTTCAAAATTGTATGGGGAGTTGTTTTTGTGCATTTAATGCACCTGAGATGTCATCATATCTCCATCCCTCTCTTTCTTCTTTACACTTTAATCTCCATCTCTCTCTTTCTTCTCATTTCAAAATTACAGGCGACATTCTAGGGTTTTTTTTCTCAAAGTGGAGAGAGAAAGTCGCCGGCTGTGAACCTTGAACGTCTCTACTCAGACCGATGAAGATGATTTTGTCATCTGAGGCTACGATGGCGAGATCTGGCGTGTTGTTGCAACATATTAACCATCGTTGCCAGCTGCCATTCGCGACTGTCCTAGGTAGTGTTGGCTGTAATCCATGTTCGGTCGATGATGATGACATCGATGTCACCTAAGACCATGTTCAGTCAATGATGTTGATGAGATGCTTCTCACCTGAGACTAAAACTATGGTGTTTTCCGACAATTCTAGGGTTGACGGTGCTCCCAAAGTGTTTTGGTAGGAAGCTAGGGTTCCGGGCACTTTCCGGTAACTTAGATGCGTTTCCGATAAAGCAAACGTCGGCCCGAATATACACGAGGTCTGACATTTTGCAATCATTTGTCAAATTTTATCTATTTTCTTTTGAATATCTAGATGGTATGTCTCATTCTTGATCTGATAATTGTTTTAAGGTTTGATTGGACTGTGATTGTATATATGTGTATCTGAGAACTGCAAATTGATGATAAGTATAAGTAAACCATAATTTATGGTTGTTTAATGTTTGAATTTTCAATTTGATTAGATGAGGAATTATGTTGATGAATCATTTACTGTTGTAGAATACTTCCTAATTTTGCAATTTGGAGATTATTTATAATTGATAGTTGTTTTGTTAGTAATTTACATGTATCTTTACTAATTTGATTTTGGGTTTTTTCTTAAGTTGGGTTTCTGTTTATGTATTGACTACACCCTGAATCATTTAGGGTTGACTGTGATGGTGAATAAAAATGAATGCAAAGTGCATTTTTCTTGTCCTTTCAAGATGAGGATATGATGATTTTGTTGATTAAAGTGTGAAGAAGAAAGAGAGAGATGGAGATATGATTACATCTCAGGTGCATTAAATGCACAAAACAACTTGAACGTCTCTACTCAGACCGATGAAGATGATTTTGTCATCTGAGGCTACGATGGCGAGATATGGCCTGTTGTTGCAACATATAAACCATCGTTGCAGGCTGCCGTTCGCTGCTGTCCTAGGTAGCGTTGGCTGTAATCTATGTTCGGTCGATGATGATGAGATCGATGTCACCTTAGATGCGTTTCCGATGAAGCAAACGTCGGCCTGAATATACGCGAGGTCTGACATTTTGCAATCATTTGTCAAATTTTATCTATTTTCTTTTGAATATAGATAATGGTATGTCTCATTCTTGATCCGATAATTGTTTTAAGGCTTGATTGGACTGTGATTGTATATATTTGTATCCGAGAACTGCAAATTGATGATAAGTATTAGTTTAGTAAATCATTTAGTGTTGACTGTCATGGTGAATAAAAATGAATGCAAAGTGCAAATTGAATGAAGAAGAGGCTATGATGATTTTGTAGATCTGAGTAAAAATTGAATGAAGATAGCATCATGGCATGGCAAGGTTGTAGGATGGCAGTTGTTCATGTAACCTCTCTTGCAGCCATGGTGTTGTCATCTTTATGCACAATCTGAGCCTGGCATTCTGACAATGCAAATGTTTTGCAAGTTCACCATGAATGACCTTCGCCGACGCTGTCTTGGTGATTAAGTTTTTGAAAAGGGATCGTGTATAATCGTTGTCACATCTATACAAGAAAATTTAGTTTGGTTGGTCTGAGATGCCTATTTAGCTGTATGTGTAACACCTCGAAAATTTACGTCCTATAATGTGTTGACACGTGTCATAGGTTTGAACGTGTGAAAGAATGTTCTAGAAGGACTAAAGTTGACAAACAGTGAAACTGTGTAAATATAAGGGTTCAAAGTGTCAACAATGAATAAATATACTTTACAATAACCCTACATAATGTTTATAACCTTAAACGAATGGATCATGGATCATACGAAGCGAATTGTGAAAGAAAGTGAGAGATTACAAACTACAGGGGTTAAATGTGTCAACATGTTTAAGTTATACCTCTGAGTGACCTTTTAGCAAACCCGAAGCCTTGTAACGATTAAATATGCTCACTAGAACCTACCATAAAAATTTCACCAAGTTTCGTTACCGTATGAGAAAGTTGTGATAAAATTCGTGTGTGAGGGTTAGAATCGTCAACTTTGAAATTAGGGCTTTTCGGGTGATCACAAAGTTACCCGAGGACTTGACAAAGTGGGTATAAGTATTAAAGCCCCCATACGTAAATATAGGAGCCTTAAAATGCAAGAAACATCTTGAAAACGACCTTTCGGGGGACTAGGGACCAAAGTGCAATTAAAGAAACATGTGTAACCTGATCAGATGGGCCACGCGGCCCGCCTCCCATATGTGAACATCTAATGCGGGCCGCCTCAGACCTGCAGATGCAGAAAAAACAGGCAGCTACCTGTTGATGCTTGTAACTGACTCAAATCTCATTTTTTCGATACCTTGGGCTGCCTAAGGTGGTTTTTAGCATGTAGGGCACTTGTGGTTGATATTGTAACACTCCTAGACTTAGGTGTTGATGATCCAAGTATGTTTGAAGTTGGTTATAAGACCCACATGTTACTACATTGATCATTCATCAACCTCTGAGCATTTATGGAGCATTCAAGCAGGTCACAAGCATTCCAAATCATCCATTAGTCGTGTGTAAGTATGCCTAACCTTCTCTAATTCATTTATACTTAGTTTATAGCCTAGAAATCAAACCGTCGTAACTACGGTTTGATTTAGTGATAAATCACAATCGGTCCAGAGTTTAGTCGAATCAAAAGTTGTTATAAGTTGGTATTTATATGGTTAATAAACCCCTAAAAGGGCACTCACTGATTCGAATCCTAACTAGGTCGTTTGTCGAGTCAAAGGTTGTCCGAAAAAGTCAACAGAAACATTAATCGCATATTTAACGATACGGAAGGCGTGTAACCTGTTTTATCAGTCATACAACTTGAAAATAAGTATAATAACTTGTCTAAGCTCGGTTGATTCGACAACTTTATGTTTTGAACCGATTCGGAACCGAGAGACGCAAAAGTTTGACTTTTGCTTTGACCTCAGTTCTGACCCGATTTATATAGGTTTAGACATACCTTAAGGTTCCATTAGGACCTAGTTACATGTGTGTATAAGCCTCTGCGTTTATACCACTCGAATCCCTAATCGTCCGATGTTTCCGTTAATTGCTTAAATATTGACCGTAATGCCCTTATGACCATAAAACGAGATTTTTGGAAATGTGAAAGTGCCATAATCTTAGTTACTGATTATTAAACTTGTACCTAAAATTTCACATCAGTTGGAGGTCTAGATTAGGAGTTATGCTTAATGACGTAATTTGAATGCTTTTAAGTAATTAAACGACGTCATTAGCGTAAAGCCTATCTAAACCCAATTTTTGACACCAAACCTTTTACCCACTGATGTGATATAATATTTTGGGATTTTTAAAGATTTTTAATTATTTTTAAACTGATCATAAGCTAGGTTTATCGCCTTGATTCGGTTAATACCAAAAATACCCTTTTCGGCCATAAAATGAGTTTTACAAATCCTTTTAACGCCAATCCAATTGCTATTGATTTTAAATAATAAATGGAGTATTTTGAGCCTGTTTATTTGATCAGAAAACTCAGAATCGTATTTTAACCCGTACATCGCTTAAAACGACTTTATACGCGTATTTAACGCATAGTTTGGGTTTAAAACTATTTTAGTATATAAGACTTATTACCAAAGGTTATAACCTGTTAAAATAAACTATTTTACTGATCAACTCAGACCCGGATCACAGGTGTCTAATTAAACCCTTTTATAATCTTTAAAATGACCAAAATACCCCTACGGGGCTTATTAAGAGATTAAACTCATTTGGGGCGTCATGGGTGATATCCTACTGATATCACAACATATTTAAGGCATGTTAACTTAGGAAACCTGTTTAGGACTCTTATGGTTACCCATTACGCTTCATACGCGTTCGGTTCGGTTTATGTAACTAGTTTACATAAATTAGCCGAAACGGGTCAAACCTTATCGGTTTTATCTCAAAATCCAGAATGTGTATAATATGCCCATATTAAGAAAGTCTTCAAACTTGTCGGGTCTAAATCACATTCTATCCGGTCTTCGCTTAATCGTGCGTACGAACCGTATCTTTAAAACTAACCGGTCTAAGCGTAAGCTTAACTAAAGACCCGTTAGGATTCTAATAGGTTATTATAAACCTTCGTTCCAGATTAGGAGAACCAGTAAAAGATACTTGCACTTGCTGATTTTGATCTATACTTACTCAGGTAAATACTTTTAACTTATTTCCCTATACGGGCTTGGGTAAGGTATATAAAATACCGCTTGGTCGGACATTGAATCTTTAATTGTATATGGTTAAAGTATTGAGATGTTTCGTTTAAATTGTTTTGTTTACTTAAAGCCTTTGGGGGGTTAATGACCGTGTCCCGGATATCCCTGGCATCATTTTACGAAATGGCCACGACCTTAGCACTCAGGTGTAGGCGTACACCTGTCAGTGTCTCATAAATAAAGTGGTGTGTCTATTGATCTTTAACCCGGCTCGATCCGGGCTACTGAACGCATAAGGAACATGTAAATCCTTTACAAGTTTATATATTTAAATAATTATCCCAAGTTATAAAAATATTATTTGTGCCTTGTGCCTTAAATGCATTTTCTTAAACTCTTTTCAAAATGAGTCGGTTGATTGTATTTACCAGTGTAAACTGACGTATTTTCTCAAAAAGGTTAAGTGCAGGTACTACGCGAAATAGGCTGGCTTGTCTCCTAGCATCCACAATAAGTTTCTGTAACACCCTAGTTTCTATTTAATGGTTTTACATGTAAATACCAACGATTAGATGTGTAGTTAAGACTACACATGCTATAAAAATACGAGTTTATTAAAACTTTTGCAAATCTTAAGTTATTCTACATAACATGGTTAAATTCGTTGTTTAAAATTTACAATGTATCGAAGTGCGGAAGCGTGTGTCTTTATCGTGTTCGGTTCTTCGTTGAGCTTGATCGTCTTCCGGCATGTAAGGTGTACCTACATTTCATAAACATGAAATGCTTTAGTCATACAGGGCTCAAAACGTGTCTAAACGAATCCGGGAAACAATCGATAACAAAAACAAAAGTTTTAACCCGACCACCACCGTAAATTACGGTGGAACCGTAATTTACGGTGGTCCCTGGATGTTAGTTTCCCCACCGTAAAACAGGGGGGTTCCACCGTAGCATTTTTCATGTCCACCGTAATTTACGGTGGGACCGTAAATTACGGTGGTCCCTGCATTCCAGCTTTCCAATTTTACCGTTTCTGATACGAAAACTTCCGTATCTTTCAAACCACTTATCCGTTTGACCTACCGTTTCTTCCTGCGTGTTTGTAATTTGATTCTCCATCATTTGGAGTTAAAATCCGACATCCGGATTAACAAAATTTAAGACTTTTAAGTCTTCGGCTTATTACCCTTTATACCAAATTTTGGCCCGTTCGTAATCTCATCTAACAAACTTGTTTGTGACCCCTGTTTCTTTTGTAAACAAATTATTATGATTATTTCCTATTGCACAAGGTTCAAATCACGGGTTATTACTCATTCTTAACCCGTTTCGCTAATACTTCTATTTTGACCCGTTAAGGGTATTTAAGCACTTTCGATCCTAAAATCGCATTCGATTGCTTCTAGCATCTCATCACCACATTTCTTATCCTAATATCTCCCACTACAACTATATTTATGGTGGGTTTAATGTGGTGATCCATATAATCCAAATTTTACCCTTCAAATCATTATTTTACGGCAAAGACTATTCATAGAGTCATTGAACCAATATTTTACATCTTTCGCTTTTCAAACGTATTCAAAGTATTTATTTCATCCTATCACTTATTTCCAACCAACCATTATGGTGCGTTTGCTCAATTTCGCTTACAAGGGCGTTTTAGTCAATTTTAGTCCTTCTTTTACGACGAAGGACTTCTAGTACATGTTTGACCCAAAAATCCGACTTTTTAACTATAGTCTTGTTTAGAAACCATTATGTTTCTAAAACGTTATAATCGTAACTAAATTTATTCGGTTTACCTAAAAGATAACCAAATGTCTATGTTTTAACCTTGTCTAACTCTTATAGAACTCCACATTCTTCATGATGAGTTGTATCATTATACATATCTGGCTCGTATCAATACCTTCCTTTAGTGATTGCTAAGTGATAGCGATGTAAGCATCCATGTGCTATTTGTTTCCTAAAATCATACAACTTGACAACCCATTAATCGATATTGTCAAAGAGTGATAATTTCACCTTTTGACCCGTTTGGTATAAATGACCAACTACCATTGTCAAATTGTCGAATATTGTCAAATTACCATTTCGCCCTTAATGGCTATTATGATTAATCTTATATGATAACGATTAAAAGTACATGTTTCATTCGTCATAATATGATCAAATTATCGATTTAACTCATTTTTAGCCATCACTATGTTTTCTTGTCATATTTGATTTTCTTGTTCCGCACGACTACACGCCGGAACATCATATCTTATTAGGTATTCTTCTTTTTCGCAACTAATACAACGAAAGAATATTATAAATATATGACTAGTGTAAGATATACTTACCTTGCATCCGAATTATGATTTTCCGTCATTCTTGCTTCGTTTGACCCGCTTCCTTTCCAAGCCTCCACCTAGCTTGTCAAGCGTCAAACTATCATCATTATTCGTAAGACGGTTATATTAGTCATCATTAATTATGACTATTCCATCTTACATATTTTCTATCACAATTACCATTCGATCTTATTAATGGTCGGTTTGACTACTAAAAGTCAAACGTCCCTTAGCATATAAATGCACATTCAAGTTCTATCTATCAATTAGTAGCTAACATGATCCTATACACTTAGTTACATGAACATGGCTACCAATTTCATCATAACATTCAAACCCATTTCAATCATGTATGAACAAGTTCCCAAATCACTTAATTTGTTTGAGTGCCTTGTTTCTATTATCCAATATGATGATTTTAAACATAAACTTATCATCATCTTTACTATTACATAAAAACCCACTTCCTAGTTTACTTGTTAATCACATACAAGTGATATTACTTCAAGTTCTTCATGATTTCATCATATCTAACAAAACCCACTTATAGTTACTTATGAACTCTTAACAAAATCTCTAATTTGTTGTTCAAGTAGTTCATTCATATGAATTAGTGTGATGTTTATAAACACCATTAGAACATCAATTTCATCAATTCAACCAAAACCCACTTAGCTCATAATAGGGTAATTATCAAATCCCTAGTTTGACAACAATTCATCAAGATTTCTACTAGGGTTTGTTCCTAAACCAAGATATAATCACAATGTCACTCATAGATTCAACATTCATTCCAAAATTTCGATTATGATTGTTCATCATAATCTCAAAGTATCACCAAATCATAAATTTCAACATACCTTGTAATCCCCATGATTAGGTAATCACGAATTTGTGTTCATGCAGTGATTTGGCTCTTGATTTGGGCTTCAATTTGATCAAGTTGTGGAAGTTAGGGTTTGAGCTCCCTGAGCTTTCTCCTGGTCGACCTCACACACGCACACACACTCTTGTGTGTGTGTTTGTGTTTTATTTTTAAGTTTATAATCCATTTTCAAGTTACCCGGCTTTGGTCCCTCGTGTTTGGTTAGTTATTAATTAGGTTACAACCTAAATTACTTTCAATAATATTCCCACTTATTAACTAGGTTTTACATTTCTAGTTAACTTAGCGGGTTCGGGAATATTTATGACTAAGTTTATTTTAGGTCCCGTTAACTCGGGCCTTCTAAGCTTTTATTTCTTAAAAGCTTTTATTCACTTTTTATTTATTATTAGGATTAATTATTTAAATCCTAATATTTACCGGGTAAATTTTTACCACTAAAGGTATTTTACCCGTCTTTACTATTAACGTGGTTTGATTACCAAAGCCGTTTTCGGGGTGTTACAGTTTCGCCAGCTTGGATGTCATAAACTGTTGAACAATTGTTTCCTTTTTATTTTGATCTACCTGTGGATTTATATTCGACTATTTGTGATACTTAATATTACAATATCTTTTGGTTGAAATGAATCTATACTTTGCTTCCGCTGTGCATTTAAATATTGTGTTGTTTGACTATTATGTTGCCAACCACGTCACGATACTCCCCTACCGGGCCCACCGGTAACACGTGGAAATTCGGGGTGTGACAATATGTGATGACGCCGTAAGTTTTCCAATTTTTCGTTTGTAGATCGGTCACATAAAGTGACGTTTGGACCTGATTCCTGTGTTTTGTTTTACAGGTGGTCGTGTGGCTATGGTGGTTTTACCAACAGATCTTGGTGAATTAGACACACTGCATGTGATGTTGCTACCGAGGTACTGTTATTTTATTTATTTTTTCATGTCTTTCATTGATTAGTAATGCTATTAGGAGTTATTTATGTAATTATTCTTTTTTACTCGCTGTTTTTAGTTTCATTTAATATATCGCTTTCTTGACATGTATAAATTTGGTAAGAAGAGGATGATGGTGTTTCGGGTTGGAGAAGCGACGATGGTAACTGTTTAGCTTAAATGAGTGTAGGGGCGTTTGAGATGCACATTTTAAAAGTGATTATGTGATACTTAGTAAATATAATGGAAAAAATAGTTTCAGTTGTTATTAATGAGAAGCAGATGATGCTGTTTGGATATCCTAAATTATGTGATACTAGGCGAGAAACGCAAAAAAAAAGCGAGCTTAAAGCGGTTTTAAAAAAATAGTAAATTAGTAAAAAAAAAAGTTTCACTTTGGTTTTGAAAAAAATAGTTTAAGTTGTTATAAATTAGAAGATGACCTCGATTTGCTTACGTGTCAACCTGTGAGACATGCCACATTGTCCATGCTGATGTCATAATTCGTATATATATATATATATATAAATCTAAAAATCTAAATAATATAGTATATAATCTGATTTTTATTATGATAGATTAGTGAATTTTTAGGAGGGAATTTCAAAATTGAACGGGGAGTTGTTTTGTGCATTTAATGCACCTGAGATGTCATCATATCTCCATCTCGATAAGGCTATGATGAGTTCAAAGTTATGAGTAAATATTGTTGAATATGTCATCTTGGCTTGGCAGACTTGAAGGATGGTAGATCTTTATCTGCAACCTCCCTTGCAGCCATGGTGCTTTCACTATTTTGTAAACTCTGAGCCTGAAAAGTTACGGAGATCTTGCTGCCTTCTACTATCGTCTTCAACATACAGAGTTGAAGAGTCAGATCTATGAAGAGATAATATTGGGTATCTATAGTATTCATACCGATTTATAGCTGAGTGTACATGATGGCTGGGGGTCGCCAGTGAATAAAATTAAGGCTCTAAGGATGTGACTAAGTCTTGCTATTTTTATGTGATTTAGGCCAGTAGAGATTCAATGGACAACAAGATATTTGCCTAATATGGTAGAATTCAAAAGATCATGGTTGTAAGGTAAGTTGTTTCTTGAATAATAGATGCCTTGGATATATGAAAGATTATATGAATTGGTTACGTTTTATGTTTTGTAGTTTAGTCTGCGAATTTGGTTGAATCATCGTTGCCATTGATACGGAGTGACTGAAAAGATGTTAAGGTTGAAGCAACTGTCTCCTACAGATCAGGGCGGTTACTCTCAATTCTCGATTGTTGTTCACTCAGAAAGATAAGGTACTTTTACCATCCGTGAAGATGTTCTTAGTCTGTTTGTTCTTAGTCGTGATTGGTAATTTCAAGAATTTGTAGTTTGATAAAGGTTTCATCTTTTTTGGTTAGTTTTGGTTGTGGTTATGATTTTTGTTTTGTTGTTTAGTGGGCATGGAAGTTTCTCCATAGTCGAAACTTAACAATGTAGTTTGTCATTTACTTCATTATTCAATTATTGTACCTTATTATGGATGGTATGCTTTGTTGTTACTGATTTTGTTTCAGTTGTTTTTAATGAATTTGTAGTGTTTGATTTGTTTTTTAATTATTTTGGTTGGCTGATACAGGAGAATAACCCATACAACTCACCACCAGAACCATTGGCAATGTCGAAAACGATGATCATGAAGCCAACAGCAGCAGCTTACATAAACAATCACCGGTTAATTCAACAGACGGGCAAGTCTGGATGATGTTTATAGATTCAATGATGTTTGTTTGTTTTTCATTCAGTTTAGTTTTCTCTTAATCGTGTTTGATGATAATAGCAATTTGATAATTACGATGACGGTTAGTTTGATAAGCAGCAAACTGGTGTACACATGTGGAGGCTGCGGTGCAACACTTCAAGGTTGGTAGCATATAACTAACTACTTGTGTTTTGTTTTTTTTTGAACATTTTGTTTGCTTTTATGTTTTAAGATTTTAATGTGCTAATACAGGGAAGAAGCGGAAGAACAATACAATTGACACCACATCACACAGATCGGACAACAATTCTTCAGGAAAACTGGTTAGTGCATTCAGAAGTTAATAATGTGGATTATGGATTGGTATGAAGATGTTTGTAAATTGGTTCTTTGTTGTCAGGTGATGTTGAGATTCTTGAATTAGTGAAAACCCGGTGCCATATAATTAAGTTAGATGCTCCTGTAACTAGGCTGAAAGACATACATTTCTTGTGTTTAACGCAACATGATAACTTGCAGAACACGTACTGGGCATTCACACACTTTCGGGAAATTTTTAGTTTTCTTTAGTAAGTTCGCAATGCCAATGAATATTTTTGTGCAGTTTCTTATTTTCTTTTTTTGATCTTCTTATTTTTTTTATGCTTCAAGCTGTCTCGATCTCTTTGGAGGCGGATAGGTGGCTTTGGAAGGTATGAAAAATAGAATTGATAAATTTAGGGAAAATGTGGTTGAAAGATGATAACTGAATAGTTGAGGATCTTATTCTACAACTTCGATAAATTCAGGTGTGTTTTCAAATAATGCTTCCTAGATGTTTGAAGACCGACAAATGTCCAAAGAAGCAGCACTGTGGACATTTGTCGTTCTTTGTCGGTCTTCAAACATCTAGGAACCATTATTTGAGAACACCCCTGCATTTATCAGAGCTGTAGAATGAGATCATCCACTGTTGGGTTATCATCTTTCAAACTCATTTTCCCTAAATTTATCGATTTTGTTTTTCATGCAGGGATATAATCTGTTTTTTAGTATTTGATTTGGCCGATGACCCATGTTCAAGGATGCCTTATGTTTCAGACTATACGAAGATTGCCTCTTGGTTATCATAAGCTTAAATTTTAAATTAATATGTTTTGTTCTTTGGAGGCATTCTGTTCTTTGTATGTTTTGTTGGATTTGTTAGCCAATGGAATCAAGTTACTCTAACGTCGACATCAGATCATCCGGAAACCATCATTGAGCCATCACATTCTTTCCGTTTACATCTCAGGTAACGGTTTTCCTTAATTCATCACGAAACTTAGGTTGTTATGTATGATTTTTGCTGTGGTTTTAAAACTTACGGGATAGTAATTGTCAATTTCAGGTAGGTTGGGTATTGAGACCAAGAAATTCAGCGCCATTTGTTTTATAAAGATATGTAACTAAACACAAACAATTTAAATGATATATTATAATCTGTTTTTTAGTATTTGATTTCGATCGTTATTAAACTTACCCGTATGTTCACACGGGTCTTACTACCAGTGGGGTATTATGGGGCGTTTTTTTCTAAAATGGGTGTAGTGAGGATGTGAGCATTGTGGGGCATTATGTTAAAAAATGGGTGTAAATAAAATAAAATTAAAAAAACATCAAAAATACTTTATTGGACAAGCCCATAAAACCTGCATGTGATTGGCCAAATCCATTCCTTCTCCGACGTTGATTTTAAAACGCTCTAGCCCTTTTTTTGTTAAACAACACCCACGGGGGCGGAGAACACGGCGTTGTGGGACGTTTTTGAACCAAAAAAATGCCCAAAAGGTTCACCACTACGAGTGGTCTAAGTTTCACCTGTTGGCCGATAATAATCCAAACTTTAAAAATTCCCTCCAACGATCCCAACTTGTAAGAATTTAGCCCCTATCGACCCTTTTCTAACTGTAGTGCACTTGAATCTATTAAGGAGACTGCATGTGCACTTGAATCTATTGAGGAGATCAAATTATTATATGTTAGAAAATGATCGATGGGGGTCAAATTCTTACAAGTTGGGATCGTTAGATGGAATTTTCAAAGTTGGCATTATTATTGGTTATTAGGTGAAACTTATGATTATTAAAATCCAATAAACCAACAATAAAATGCATACTATTATCTTTTTTTTAAACACTGAACACACACCCCTATTGAATCTACTTCTAAGAAGTAAAATCCACTTAATGTCTACTTTGTGGGACTTAAACCCACACCAGTTCAATATGGATAAACACCTGGTGCTATTAGCCTATTAGGCCAAGAAGCCATCGACACAGATTTTGTTTATTAGATTTAATTAAAGATAAAAATAACTTATTAAGTAATTATGAGGACTTTTTTTTGTTGTTATCAGACTAATCATCATTACTATCGCTATGCAATGTTACACTATGAGGCTATGAGTCCTTATGATTTATGATGGGCTTTGAAAGTGGCCCATAATCCCATATTCTACTGTAGCATTTAGGCTTCTTGGTCATTTGGATTTTGGACATGCCTTTTTTTTCATCGATGTATTTGCGGGCTAAAACAAAATTATATAAGGACACATATGATTAACATGTTTTTTAATGTGAAGAGTATGAAGATGCACAAATCGGGTATTGGGTCGGAACTGAAACCGGGTAAGGCCCAATCGGGTATAAATGGAACTGGGTTTCCAAGGAACTGGACCCGGGTTCTACATGTATAGATGGATACCCAATTTACCCGGTTAGGGTTAGGTCGGGTCTGGTTCCTATCCTACCTGAAAAACAGGTACAACCGGCTATATAGTTGTTACAAACGTATATAATCAGTTCCAACAACTTTAATGGTAGTAATCGGCTAGGGTCCGGAACCAGTTCAGGTAGAAACTATCGGGTACAATTGGGTTTGGACCGGGTCTTGATGCCACCGGGTAGGACCCCGAACCGGTTCCATGTTGGTTCCGCCGGGTCAAGTCCGGAACCAGGTATTTTGTGCACCTCTAGAAGAATTTCACACTTGTTATAACAAGAAAAGGATAATAGCATGTAATTTTTACTAGAAATTTTAAACTTATATCCAAATATACTTATATGCGTGTAGATTAAAAAATTTCACCACACCTTAAAATAGTAAGATTTAGATAATTTGTCATAACACGACAAATAAGTACATGTTTTTAAATTATTAACATGCATAAAATTATATCCAGCTACGCGTGTTCTAATATTTGTCCTTCTAACACGACAAATAAGTACATATTTTTAAATTATTAACATGCACAAAATCATATCCAGCTACGTGTGTTCTAATATTAATATCTAAACTTTGGATTCTAATGAGACTAAACAACTCTTATGAATATATAGAGGTCGGTTAACGTACCAGACCACCTTATCGTGCGATGCGTGTGTGAGCATCTCAACCGCACATTTGATCCAATTTGGGCCTTTAATTGAACGCGGTGGCACAATAGTAACTAACTTTGCATAATTACGCATGTTATTTGTATAATTACGCATGGGTGAATTAAACCCTAATTACACATGTTATTTGCATAATTACGCACAATATATTTATGGTCGTGTACCATCGTATGTTAAGAGCCTTTTATATTTAAACATTTCAATATTTGTGTGTTAGAATGTTTAACATCACATGTCACCCACAAATGTAAATTCAAAGATATATTATTTTGTAAATTCAAAGCTATATTATTATAAGAGTTGCATCTTTAACAAACAAAACATTCATATTTTCCATAAATTTAACCATTCTCACTATAGAAGTCTCAAGTGTCTTTGAATCATAACTTATTAAGTGATCAAAATTGACATGCAAAGTCAAACAACACCATTGATCTACTTTCAGTATAGTTATGAAGTTGGTGAAAATTATAAAAATTTCCATAGAAAGTCGATGTTAAAAGAAGATAACAAAGTTGTTTTGAGTCTTTTGACCTCACAAGTTAGACAAAAGGACTATTTATGGATTACAAACGCATTAGGGAATGTCAAAAACGCCATTTTCAAGACATAATCTATCACCTTCCTATATTTTTTGAACGTAAAATGTTACTCAACTCCTATTCGTATTCCTACTTTTAAACTACATCAATATGTTCCTAAATTTACCACATACTAGAAATTCAACTCTAATCTTTTCACTAAGAGGCAAGAGCCTATCAGCCAACCAAAACAAGAATGACATCTCCACACTATCATTTGACTAGCAATATCAATTGTACTCGAAATCACTTTAGTCAAAAATTTCCTCCGCTTCATGCCTCGAATAAGAAGCTTCTGATATGAAACCAATAAAAACGCCAAAACAGGAATAGTCAACTTGGCAAGGCAAAGAAAAAGCCTTCAAACGGGGATGACTTTGGCAACAATTCTCAAAAGATATAACTCGTCACAATCACACTATTGTCATGATAACAATAATTGTTGTGGTCCGTGTTATAACGATTATTTACAGGTGTTATCATCGGAAAATATACAGTGTGACTGGAAGTTTATATACGTTTATAACATAATAAATATTTACTAGTGATAGGTTTTTTTTTTTTTTTGAAAGGCTATTTACTAGTGATAGTGACACCCGTAATATTGTTTTACCAAAGTGGTACCGCCCCCTCTTTGTTGACTAACGAAAAAGCATGGTAGTTGGGATTTTTTCTCAAGTGAGTCACTTGATAATCTAAAATATTTGACTTGGATGTATTAAGCATATAAACTAACGTTATTTCAAATGCAACATAAAAAATGACCTACGCTTGTACTATACTTTATTTCGAAATGTACTATTTCAATAATTAAGTGAAAAGGCATTGATATTTAATAGAGGAAGTGTTAAATCATTTTATAAAAAAACTGTAAAATAATCTAGTTTCTAATTATTTTTTTAGAGTAAAATGCTAAAATCATCCATGAGTTTTGGGCATTTTTGCCTATTCAATCCAAAATAAGATTTATTTTTGGAACTAGAACCCCGAGCTTTCATTTTTATTGTCATTTCCATTCAACTCACTAACTTAGTTAAAATGTATCGTTAACTCATGGACGATTTTGACAATTCCCATACCTCAGGGGCGATTTTGGCAATTCACCCATTTATTCTTTTGTTTTTTTTAATTTTTTTAATCTTTAAATAAAAAATGATTATAAATATAATATATATATACATAGGTTTACTCACACATTTATATATACACACTTGTTTTTTTTGTTTTCTTTTTCACCTTTAAATAAAATAATAATAAATTAATTATAATATATATACATATACATACATCTTCATATTTATATATACACACTTATTTTTTAGTTCTCTATTCTATCATTCTCTCTTCTCCTTCTCCACCTCCACCACATCCAATATGACCACCACCGTCGCCGCCACCACCACGACCACCTTGTGTATCTCGGCACTTAAACCCATCTCCTCTCGCCGACCTGTCGTACCAAACATCATTAATTTATTATTATGTTTTATTTAACTGTAAAAGAACAACAAAGAAGTATGTATATATATAAGTGTGTGTATATGTATATATATTATATTTATAATTATTTTTATTGTTTTTTATTTAAAGATAAAAATGAAATTTTAAAAAATAAATGGGTAAATTGTCAAAATCGTCCTTGAGGTTTGGGAAATGGCCAAAATCGTTCATGAGTTAACGATACATTTAACTGAGTTAGTGATTTGGATGGAAATAACAACAAAAATGAAACTCAGAGATCCAGTTACAAAAAAATCTAGATTGAATAGGCAAAAGTGCTCAAACCTCAAGGATAGTTTTGGCATTTTAAAACAAGCTATTTCATAATTGAAAAGAACTATAAATATGGTTGCGCGCGTTGCGTTGCAGACACGTTAAACACAAACTTTTTGTAAGACATATAGACCCCTAATTGTTCTTATGTTTTTTAGTTTGTAGCACGCGACACTTTCATACAAAATATAATATATATCAACAAACTGACATAAACCCAAATAACAACAATATGAAGCAACAAACGACAACGAAGAAAACAGAAAAGTCACATACATTTGCCGAAAGTAGTCAGAGAACACCGTAAAAGTTACATGTCTAGAGAGAGAGAGAGAGTGTAAAGAAGAAAAAGGGTTTAACCTTTTAAACCCCCCACCAATCTTAAGGTACAAAAGTAAAAGCTTAAGGAAGAATAACCCTAAAACAAATAAAACCAACATAGCAAAAGACTAAATCAATAATACATGACAATCTTGAAGGAAATGGTTTAATCTTTAACTCCGCCTAGGTGTCAACTCACTCGTTTTTCCCCATTTCACTCTACATCACTTGAAGGAAATGTTTTAATCATGTTAACTCCATTTAACCGTAATTTTAGTGGTTTAGAAAAGAAAATAATAATTGATTCAATCTTTTAACTTCCGGTTAACATGTGAACAAGTAACCCATTTGATGCCCCTTAACACAAAGAGGGAGTGGTGTGCAATGCCGGTTAACATGTCATGTCACCGTTAATATCCCAAATGTTAGGGTAGACCCCATAGCCTAATGGTTCTTCTTTAACTTGTTATTATATAAATTAAATATAAATGAGTTTGAATTAGTATTTTTATAACTTATATATCATATTTAGTAGTAACCTCTATAAGAAACTGATATAGAAAGGGTTTTGAGTTTTTATTATAAGATCATGACAAAGTTGGGGAAACCTAACAAAAGTATGATATTAGTTAACCCACATGGTTTTTAAATTTGATTTAAGAAAAACAATAATAATATAAAGAAAAAACACATGGTATTCTTTATCATATAAATTATCAGAAAACAAAAGCAATCAAACAATTTACAAGATAATGTGTATTGTTTTTTTTTTTTCAAATTGAATGAATACATAACTCTTTCAAACATATTTGTTATATTTATATATTAGTTATGTGTAAAAAAAATGAATTTCCGGTGTAGCGTAGGCCGTTTTTAATGTGATTTAAGTGTACGGTTTTTTTTTGCAATTATCTTTGAAGAGAAAACAATAAGCGATTACATTTCCAATCCTTTAGATATTTTAAAAGTTGTTTAAGAAATCAGTTGTAGTCGGATCTCATAGTGTGTTAATGCGGTTGAACCCACATCTTACCGCAATTTTGAATTTATTAATCGTAGTTGAATCTTATGGACTGTTTCAAATCAAAATTCTCAACTAATTGTAGATTTCTAGTAAATATAAACACAGACACAATTACTAAAGTCATATGATTTCATAAAAATTAATTCTATTTATTATTCATTTTAATTTAATTTTAATTATAAAATGATGATTTTACCTAAAAAAATATAATTAATTAATTAAAGAGTTAATTACATCGTTAGTCCCTATGGTTTATGAAAAATAACAAGGTCAGGTACTAATAGTTTATAGTCGCACACTGAGGTTCTAGCATTTCATCTGTAACAACTTAGGGTACTAAGACCAACAAATGTTAGTTTTTATGTTAGGTTTAAGGGTATCTTAATCATTTTACATCTAAAGGACTAATTATGTAGCTTTATACTTAAAAAACGACTATTTTTGTAATTTACTCAAAAGGGGTCTCTGATCTATTTATTCTGGATTATATACTGAAATGCCCATTATAGACATAAGCTTGACTTTTTATCTGCAACTCTTGAGTTATTCTAGATGTGAATATGTGGTTTCTTTGTTTGACCGATTGTCTGCTTTGAAGGGAGAGGAGAGTAACTATTGTTATATTTTTATTAAATATTTTAATAATTTACACAAATGGTCCATGTAGTTAAGTAGAGTATATATATTACAAAAAAAGCCCTTTAAGTATTAAAGGATATTTTGATCATTTTAGTAAAAGTTAACAGAAAACTTAATGAAAGTTAGTGTTGATACCCAAACTCGTTACAAAATGAAATGTTAGAACCGCAATGTGTGACTTTAGTACTTGAACTTGTTATTTTTCATAAACCACAGGGACTAACGGTGTAATTAACTCTTAAATAAATATAGAAGTCATGAAAATTGAAACAATATTAATTTAGATTTTTCATGTAATATATATATGAATTAATGAAATGACATCCCATTTCACATGGTTGGATATATTATGTTTGTGAGTCACTTACATGTCAATATAACTTTTATTGTAGCTAACAACTTCTTCAATTGTATATATAATTATTATTTTTTCTCTATTGTTAATTTCTATTATTATTCGTTTGTCATCAGTGGCGAAGGTTGAGATTTCCGACAGGGGGTCGAAAACGTATATATTCAAAAATAGAGCCGGGGGGTCGAAAAGGTATATACCCAAAAATTTCTATACGAAAACTACATACTCTCCACTACTGAGTGAAAAGTTCAGAGGGGTCGGTCGCCCCCTCCCGCCCTACTTAAGTTGCGCCCGTGTTTGTCATTCTCTCAACAAAATACGGTAAACAGGTGTTAAGCAAGCTTAGCCAAATGAATAATTGTATATATAGTAACCAAATGGCCTACGTTGATGCCAAATTTGTCATGGTTAGTCGGTATTTGTATTTTATGCTCTTGACATCATGATCTACATCGATACACAAGTTTATTGATGTTGGGATATATAAATTAGACCGTAAAACCACAAGTTTATTGATTGTGAAAAGGGAATACGTTTTTTTTCTAATAATAATTATTAAGAATGGGGTAGAAATATTGTACATTAATTCAGAAGTGTGAGAAGTGTATTATAACACTATATATAACACTATATAACACCAAATAAACACCGTATAACACTATGTAACACCATATAACACTATATAACATTATATAACAAATATAACACTATACATCTATCATAGACATGCTATCAGACAAAATATAGTGTTATATTTGTTATATAATGTTATATGGTGTTACATAGTATTATACGGTGTTTATATGGTGTTATATAGTGTTATAATACACTTCTGGATTAATGTACAAGATCCTCTACCATTAAGAATAATCTATTACTATATTGGTAAAGATTATTCCCTTCTTTGTTGAAATCTACTAAAAAATGTTAGAAAAGGATACAAAGTAATAAGGATAAATTACACTTTTCGTCTTTTATGTTTGTAGTGGGTTGCAACGGATAACCTTTAACTTCAATAATTACAGTCACAATCCTTTATTTGCAAAATCCATTACACTCTACGTCCTTTAGCACTAACTAGGTTAAAATTTTTAGTTAAGTTTATTCACTTAAGGGTATTATAGTCAATTCATGCTTTTATTTAATGTTTAATACATAAAACCAAAAAATTGAATATACATTTAATCTTCCCTAATTTTGTAACCCTAAAACCCTAACTACCACATCTTATCTTGCCACCACCACCTCATTCTGCCGCCACCACCACATCCTGCCGCCACCACTTCCTCGTCACCTCCACCACCACTCCCGCGAAATATGAAAAGTCCAGCTAAGATACGCTTGCAAAAAAACCCCCAAAATTTGAAATCCCCCCCCCCCCCCCCCCTACCCCCTCTCTCTAACCACATGTTCCTGCTAATGTGATCTAAATCTCTATCTCTCTCTATCTGGCGGTTACCCCTAAATCTTAGGTAAAGCCCTTGCCCTACCTTTACTGTGATCTAATTCTCAATATCAACAAGTTCATCCCCAACCATGTCTCTCTCTCCCTCTCTTTACAATCTATCTACACACATCATCTTGAAACCCCAAACAAATCTACGCATACCTTTGAAGAATAGTGATCGGTCGAAGCATGTTGACCGGTTCGTCAAGTCTGAACCTATGATGCACTGGGACGGGTACGGGAACGGGGTACAGGGTACAGGGACGGGTACGGGAACGGGAAACGGCAAAACAAAAAAATTCAAGAAGCGGGGACGGGACGGGTATGGGAATAAAAACATATAAAAAATAAATATATATAAAACTAATATAATTAGATGTTAAAATCATCTAACTAGCACTAAAAAAAGTTAAAACCTTGTAAAATAGTCAGTATAACTATAATACTTAAAAATATTTTGAACCTTATGTAGTGTCACTGTTGTCTTTTCTGACACTTACTGCAAAACAGTGACAAAACTATGTGATGTCAGTGTTTTAAACCAAGTTATAGGTCTATAGTTTTCAACTTTCCATTTTCACATCTTTCTTCTCTCTCTCTTCAAATTTCTGCTCTCTGTGATAGTGTGATACAACCAAAACCACAGAACTGTCCAGACGAAAGTTGGCATTATTATGCAAAAGTTCGTCGGAAGCTGACCGGAATACTTGCCGGAAAGTCGTTTTTGGTCGGATGCTCACGGGAAGAGCACCCTTTTCATGTCTCTTCTACTCCATCTCTTCTCCACCCAAAATTCCAGCTATTTAAACAGAATTTGGCCGGAATCTGAACAAAACTTGGCCGGAATTTAAACGGAGAGGATGAAGGTGGTCGCCGGAAACATGCCGGAAATGTTTCCTGCACGTCCCCAAACCCCGTCCCCTTCTGCATCATGTTTCCACGCCGTACCCAACATGCCGGGGACGTTTCCCGGCCGTCCCCGTGCCGTTTCCGTCCCCTAGCAGTCCCCGGGACGGGAGACGGCACCTCATAGGCGTTTCCGTGCTTCCTAGGTCTGAACTCGAAGTCAAGGATATTGAAAAGCTCTGGATCTGATTCTTCTGGTTGATCTGAGTGCTTGTTGGTGCGTGAATCGTGTTACTCATTCATTTTTCCGGTGACGTATGGCGGTGAAAATTTTCCGTTGTCGAGTAAATGTTCAGTTATGGGTCGATTAGAGCTCGTGGTTGCCGGAGGTTGGGTGGTGGTGGTCGGATGATGGTGGTTGTTGGGTGGTGGTGGAGAAAAGTAATCAAGGGAGAGGCAGGCTGCAGAGTTAAATGGGAGAAAGATGATGTTTATTATTATTATTATTATTATTGTTATTATTATTCTTATAGGAAAATGGTTTATTTGTTTTATTTATTAGATATTTTAAATAAGTGAGTAAAATTACTAACATACCCTCATGTGTAAGACACATGTCATATTTAACAGAAATTTTTAACTAGGTTAGTGCTAAAGGACGTAGAGTGTAACGGGTTTTGCAAATTAAGGATTGTGATTGTAATTATTGAAGTTAAAGGCTATCCGTTGCAACCCGCTACAAACATAAAGGACGAAAAGTGTAATTTACCCAAGTAATAAAATATTTGCTTCTAATGCTTTTGTAACAAAGTAATAAAGTATTTGCTTCTAGGAGTTGTTATTGAGCATGTAGTATTTATAACTAAAATAAAGACCATGGGTTTTATGATAATACCAAATAATGTTTTTATTCCTTTTTTGTAAATATGTATGATGCTCTTAAACCATATTTATATTTATCTAATGAAAATCATGGTGTGATATCGCCAAATCGGACATGTTAGTTTAGTGAACGAAAAATGGGGTAAAGACATAGATGCTACACACTAGAGTAGACCTAAATACACAAATCAAATACTACTAGACATTTGCCACTAAAAAATAGTCACAAAATTAGTGATTGATTTGCGACCGAAATCAAAATGGTTGCAAAAATTTGCGAATTTTATAACTTGATTGAAAATCAAGTGCAAATTTTTTGATCGCTTAACTTCGATTGTATGTCAGTTGCATATATATATTTTTTCTAATTTAAGATAAAGTTATAGCAGACCTAAATTTACAAAAAAGAAAATTTCAAATAAATTGAAAATTAATTCAGTCAATAAACTAATCAAAAAACTCAAATAAATTGAAAATTAGTTCAGTCACAAAACTAATCAAGTATTCAGTTAAGATTAAATCATAAGGACCGGTTGCAAATTTACGAAAAAAATAATATTAAAATTTAAAAATTAATTTGGTCACATATTGGTCAATAAAAATAATTAGTAAAAGTTAAATTATATGAACGGTTGCAAATTAAAAAAAATAATAATGGAAGTAAAACTATATTTAAAAACTAATTCGATCGGAAATCAGTCTTAAAAACTAAAAATAGTAATTAATTAAAATTAAATTATAATGATGGCCGAAACGATCGCAAATTTAAGAAAATAAAAATAAATTTATACAATAATTCGGTCTAAATGATGGTTGTTAATGCGGTTGCAAAATGTTAACAGGATAGGATTGACTTATTGGGGTTTCGCCACCTTATTGTTAATGCGGTGCAAATTAGTCGTAAATACCCAGTTTTCTAGTAAGAACACACAATCTTACTGTAGTCCGACAAAATAAGTTGCATTGCCACGTCATATGGATGTGAATATATGGCGTCACTCTCTGACTCCTTCATCGTAATTGGCTCAAACCCACCCCAACGCCATTGTTGATAAGTGGCACTGAACGATAGTGTGTAACATCGATGATAGATTACAATTTATCCATTAGTTTTTGTCAATCAAACGCATCAAAAATTCTAATTCATTTGATAGATTACAGTTTCTTTTTTGAAATTTTAATTACAAACCAAATATTTTTAATTCTAATTCTTTTTGACAGATTTTAGTTTCTTTATAAAGATATGTGAACCAAACACAAGTTCATAAATGGAAATATCCATAGCTATATGTCATATATTATAAGAATAAAACTAAATTTAACCACTGTATTGGGGTTATGTTAATATTGATATTAATCATCTAGTTATCTTTTAACTACAAATACATGGACATTGTGTCCTTATAATTACGAATAATTGTTATGTTATTGTTTGTGGAAAGTATATATATGTTGAGAATATAAAACTCAATATGTTGAGCCAACCTTGTATACAATTATTTTTTGCATTTTATTTTTGTTTCCCCTACTACATTGTATGATTTTATTCTAGCATTTTTTTTCTTGTTTCAATATTTTTTGTTAACTCTTTCATGGGCGAAGCATAGAAGGACAGGGAGGCGCTCGACCTCCTGAACTTTTCGCTCAGTAGTGTTATATATGTAGTTTTCGTATATAAATTTTTTTTGTATATACGTTTTCGACCCCCGGTTCTATAGAAATTTTTGGGTATATACGTTTTCAACCCTCCGTCTTTCGGGTCAAGCTTCGCCACTGAACTATTTAATAGACGTGTCATAATTTTTTTATAGAACTATATAATTGAACCATGCAATGCATGTAACCACAAATTTATTACAACACGAATTTTATACTATTTGGCCCTTTTTTAATACTAGTAGGCGGGAAACTGATTTTGTAATGATATCAACCTAATTTACCACAATTTAATAGTCTTGAATATTTTATCACCCACTTCATCGCCCGGTTATCATAATTAGTTTATAATAAGTTTGTCACTAAATTCATTTTGCATTATGCAACAATGAAAGCTATAAATTGATGATAGAATTATTGTTAAGTGATAAATCATGTTTTGAAGAAATATTCTTTATGAAATTTTAACATGAGAGAATTAGAGCGTTGCTTGAATTACAGAGTTATAAAGTAATATTCGAAATACACTTGCGGCTAGGGCTTACATTATACGACGAAATGAACCTATTTTTAACTTTACACAAAAATTGCTCGTTACGTTTCAAAACATCAAACCTTATGATCATCAAAGGTTAGTACATATTTACATTGATTGTTAACATAAAGTTTATAAAAGTTACAATCAATGTTATAACATAATTATATACCCAAACATACCAACTATTAACAATATATTATGGACATGACGCGCATAGAGCGCGTTGATAGCTTCTTGTAATTCTGCTTGTTTCTTAAGAAGTTTTCACCACATGTTCAGTTAGCTTGTCATGCTTAGCGCTTATCATTTGACCCGATCCGACAACGTTATCTAACACACTTTTTAGCTCCTCGAAGACATGTATGTCGACGCTGCTGTTAGACATTTTTAACCTATGTATTCAAATAGAAATTAAGTTAAGGTTTAATTTATAACCAATTAATTCCGATAAGTATGACTAAAATCATGTATAATTTTTTGACGTATAGGTTAGTATATATCATTACCTCAACACGGCTTGTTGTACAAACTTAGTCACTAAGAATCTTAAATACCAATTTTACAACGCCAACTTTATCTCGAGTTATAAACATAGGTAAAAACAAAGAAAATAAAACTTGTAAAATCAACAAAAGAAAACAATGATTTAACATAGGCTCAAGAATCGTGGGTTTAATCGGTTGTTTATACAAATCTTCACCGTCAAGTAATCCCAAATTATACACATCATCACCCATTTAGTACACATTTATATACTATGGACTAGATTGGTGCGGTGGCATTTTCGTAAATAACATAAATTTTATTACATGGACGTGCTTCATTAAGGGTAAAAAAGGTAAAACATCATTTCTTACATAAAATGCCATTGAAATATAAAACGTCAAGTAAATACAAAACGTCAATTTTATTACTGCGTAGTTTTTTCTGTGTTTTAGTTAAGGCCTTAGCCTACAGAAACGCCATAAAACGTAAAACGCCATAATATATAAACGCCAAGCCTTACATCCGGATAATTGTATATTACATTTATTGTTATAATAATATCCCGCCTAAACTACGCGCCAAAAACATCCTATAAATAGAAACGTCTCAGCACCTTCCGTTGACTACACCAAAAAAACACACAAAAAACAATAGTTCCTTAATACCACTCATTGTAAAACGCCAAAAGTTAGAGAAATCAACGATGGCAAACATCTTTTCTTTGATACTCAGTAATGTTTTGCATGAAGTTTCGCTGAATGGTTTGTTAGGTGAGGGGAGTAAGATTTTGCTGCATGAGATGGACAAATTTCAAGAAAAAGAGACTGATGACACCAATATGTCATTTTGTCTTCTTTGTTCTTGAAGAAGGTTTGGATGAGGAGAAGAGACCGATCCCAGTGTAAATGTTACTTTGGCCTCGATGATGATAATGAAGATGACGGGCAAATAGCATCCACCCACACGGAGTCGATCTATGTCTCCAACATCCACAAACCCACTTCAACACACGAACAAGAAAAAAAACCACGCCAAACCCAAAACGTTATTTATTTGTGACAGTTCTTGTAGTTTCAAAAGAAAGAGACTGATGACAGTGAAGATTTGGACCATAAATTGCTTATGTTTTTTTTTTTTTCTGTTGTTTGTTATGTAATTTTCAGCTAAGAACAACAAATACATTAATTCTCTAATAAAAAATATATTAAAATGCCAAACGAGCAAATGCTTGTGAAACGTCATCATGCTATAAAACGCCCAAACTACCAAACTATAATAAAATTACTTTGGACAAGTACTATTATAATAAATCTAAAAAAAGGTTAAAACAATGTGCAAGAGAATAAAACAAAAGTGCCATCTTTATCTAAACGCCATTGAAAAACAAAACGGCATAATTACAGCCATAAAGATGGGACGTGTTACAGCCATAAACAGATAAATCTGAAACAAAACACAGTAACTGCAAACAGTAAAATGAAGCGACGAAAACATAATTACTTACATTTATTATATTAAAAGCCAAATACATGGGGAATTGAATTTATTTATCTTTTCAAAACGCCATAAATACATGTCACTGCGCGGGGGAAAAAGTCATTATAAAAGTAGAACATGAGAACACAACTGAACACGCCAAACATTGTCTAAAACGCCACATATTGTCCAAAACGCCAAAAAGTTAAAAAAATGGCTAAAGTTATTGCATGAAGGTTTGAAAGGTCGGAGAGAGGATTCATCCTAAAGTTCTCTGATAGGAGAAGGGTGAAGGTCAGGACAATCAAAGCCATACTTGGTATGGCTGAAGGGGTTCAGAGGGATATTCTGGCCCTTGGGGTTCCAATGGCCAACGATTGTGAAAGAACTCGAATGGTAATAGAAGATTGGTGAGAAAATTTCCGGCAGAAGATGATGATGATGATGATGATGATGATATTGACGATACTCCTCTACCAACAGTTAGCAGTTGGGTGGTGCATGAAGAAGCAGGAACGGTTGAAGTGACTTATCAACATGGGGTGAAATATTCATTGTCGATGGAGGAAATTTTGAAGACAAGGAGACTATATCTATTTGAACAACTCTATGATTTAGCACATTCGAACGACGCAAGATCCAGGGTTGCAATGATATCCAAGTATAGGCTGCGACAAAGAAGAGACGAGATGATGGCGTTATATGCCAATCTAAAATATGATGATGAATCTGAAGAAAGTGAGGAACAAAGCGATGGGTACAACTCTGATGTAATCCCATCCACAGAAGACTATTAGTTTATTTTTATTTCGTATTATTGTAATCTTATAAAATATTAATCAATGGTAATCAATTATTAACAACGCCACGAACGCCAAAAAAAGTGACATGGGAAACGCCATAACGCCAAAAAAATTAACTATGTGACACAAAAACAATTAATTCAACAAGACAGATAAAAAAAAAGTAAAACGCCAAGTAACTAATGAATCTAGTTAACGCCAAAATTATCTTAGATGCCAAAAATGAAGCAGCATGGGACACACGAAATTGGGAAAAGAAGAATATTGAAAAGACAAAAAAAACCCCCACAGACCCTGATTATATCCCACGCCACGTGTTCCATCAGGATGATGCGTTCTCACCATTCTCACACTTTAGGGTGTTTTCTCCTGATCACGTACACACACACACACATATATATATACTAAGAGGCATCTTTTGTCCCTTTTGTCTTTGACACATTTGGCTTCCTAGCGTCAGAAGCTATCCAATTCCTGACCAGGGTCTAACGGGTCATCCAGGGAGCAGGGTTTTGTTTTTGGTAGATTGGGGTTTGCAATTCGTAAAGGGGTGGCGGCACAGCTTGTTACCCGTCTACCTTCTGTTTTGATGTAACTTGACAAGTATGAATTGGAATAATAAGAAGTTATGTTTAAAAAAATTAAAAACGAACATTCAAAAGTCTAATAATTTCATAGGCCCGACATATAGTTTTGAGTTTTCAACCTTTCTTAACTCTTAAAATTCTAGAGCTGGTTTGTTTTTCAAACTAAACAAACTAATATTGTGCCCCTTTAATTTATGTTCATCTTTTAATATAATAATGTCACACCCCGATTTCCACGTGTCACCGGTGGGCCCGGTGGGGGAGTATCGTGACGTGGTTGGCAACGTAATAGTCAAACAACACAATATAATAATGCACAGCGGAAGCAAATTTAAAATAAGATACAACCGAATTTATTTATTGTAAACAAAGTCACAATTATCCGGTGTTATCCACAGTAGGATCGAAACAAAATAACATTTAATTGTTCAACAGACTTCGGCATCTAAAGCTTGCGAGACTTCTAATGATGCTTAGGAGAATCCCAGCCTATTTCGCCTAGTACCTGCATTTAATCTTTTTGGGAAAATACGTCAGTTTACACTGGTAAATACATTCAACTGACTCATTTTATAAAATGATTTAAAATTGGTTTGGGTGCACATGGCATAAACATTTTTATTAACTTGGGAGAATTATTTAATATTATAATCTTGTGAACGATTTACATGTTACTTATGCGTTCAGTAGCCCGGAATGTATCCGGGTTAAAGATCAATAGACACACCACTTTAAGTGAGTTATACACGGGAGTACGCCTACACCCCGTGCTCAGGTCGTGGCTATCTCGTAAGATAATGCCAGGGATATCCGGGACATGGTCATTAACCCCCCAAAGGCTGTAAAGTAAACACATCTGTTTAAAACGAGCCGATCAAATTATTCAATTAACCACTAAGCGTGGAAGATTTGATGCTCGATCAAGCGGTACGCTATGTACCGTAACCCAAGCCCGTATAGGGAAAATAAGTTAAAAGTATTTACCTTTGCAAGTATAAATCCTTAATCGAATAAATTGCAGATAGCTTTTACTGGGCTCCTAATCTGGAACGAAGGTTTAATATAACCTATTAGAATACTAACGGATCTTTAATTAAGCTTAAGCTTAGACCGGTCAGTTTTAAAGATACGGTTCGTACGCACGATTAAGCGAAGACCGGATAGAATGTGATTTAGACCCGACAAGTTTGAAGACTTGTTTAATATGGGTTTACTATTCACATTCTGGATTTTGAGATAAAAATGATATCGTTTGACCCGTTTCGGTTAGTTTATGCAAACTAGTTACATAAACCGAACCGAACGCGTATAACGCATAACGGGTAACCGAAAGGGTCGCGGACAGGTTTCCTAAGTTAATACGCTTTAAATATGTGGTGATATCATTATGATATCTTCCATAATGCCCATAACGAGTTTAATCCTTAATTATGCCCCGTAGGGGTATTTCGGTCATTTTGAAGGTTATAAAAGGGATTTATAATACCTCTGAGATACGGGTCTGATTTAATCAGAAAAATTATCAATTTTAACAGGTATCAACAGTTGGTATAAAGTCTTTTGTGATAAAATGGTTCTAGACCCAAACTATGCGTTTAATACGCGTATAAAGCCGTTTTAAGCGACGTACGGTTTAAAATACCATTCTGAGTCTTCTGATCAGCAAAACAGGCTCAAAACACTCTATTTATTATTTTAAATCAGTGGCAATTGGATTGGTATCAATCGGATTCGTAAAACTCGGTTTATGGCCTAAAAGGGCATATTCGGTATTAACCGAATCAATGCGATAAGCCTAGCTTAAGGTCAGTTTAAAAATAATTAAAAATCTTCAAAAATCCCAAAATATTATTTAACATCAGTGGGTAAAAGTTTTGGTACCGAAAATCGGGTTTAGATAGGCTATGCGCTAATCGCGCCGTTTAATTAATAAAAAGCTTATTATTTACGCTAATGCGCATATCTCCTAATCTAGACCTCCGATTGACGTGAAAATTTACGTACATGCTAAATAATCAGTAACTAAGATTATAGTACTTCCACATTTTCAAAATTCTCGTTGTAGGGTCATAAGGGCGTTATGGTCCAATTTAAGCGATTAACGGAAACGTGTGCATGCGTCGGATAATCAATGAAACAAGTACAGAGACTTATACTAGCATGTAACCCAATCCTAATGAGACTTTAAGGCATGTCTAATTCCAACTAAAACGGGTCAGAACCGAAGTCAACGCAAAAGTCAAAGTTTTGCGCCTTTCGGTTCCGAACCGGGTTTAAACAGAAATTTGTCGAGTCGGGCAAGCGTAGACAAGTTTTCATACTTATTACCATGTTATATTAAGGTTAAAACAGGTTGCACACCTTTCGGATCATTAATTGTGTATTAAATCGCATTTTGTATTTCTGTTGACTTTTTCGGTCAACGTTTGACCCGACAAACGACCTAGTTAGGTCTGGAATTGGTACTTGCCCTTATAAGGGTTTAATACCCATACAATTACCTATCTAACGGTACTTTTAATTTGACATACGACTGAGCTATCGTTACTTAATCACAAAGTCAACCGTTAAGCTTGATATATTGACTTTTAAGCTAATTACTAAGCTAGAATTAATTTAGAAGGGTTAAGCAACTTACTAGATGATTAATGGATGATTAGGAAGGCCTTCAATCAGATTGTAAGCTCCTCCAATGCTCAGATTGTTTGCAATTGATGTGTGGAATGGTTGTGACATTAAGGGGTCTTTATATACAAGAATCAAGCACCACAAGAGAGTGACAACCAAGTCTAGGGCCATCCACAATTGATCAACACTTGTAAGTAGTGTGTAGGGATGTCTAGGGGCCATGCACATGCAAGAAAAACCGGCCTAGAGGGTAACAATCGCACACAACAGCCAACAGCAGGTCAGCTGTCGCTGGGCACACCCTCGCGTAGCGCGAGGGGCCGTCGCGCCACGCGACGCCCTGCTGATCAGATTTTTGTTTTGTTTGTTGAAGGTTTGAAAGGGCAGCCGTTATAAACGACTTGTGGACTTATTTTATCAGTAGGGGGCCTCCCATAAGTGTCTATATGTTTGAACATACCCTACCATTATCCAATGTTTCAAATGAATGCATAAACAAGACCCGAAAACATCGGTTTACCATTGCTTTTCATCGTGGGATCACATCATACTTTTGAAATTCCTTTATTGGCAATAATTCCCTGAATTGAGGGTGCATAGATGTGTAAAATATTAAATCGGGTCTTGGGATTTATAATTGAGGTGTTCAGAGGTAATAATTTAACATGACGCCTTTAAATCCTACCGAAACATCTTTATTAAATCCGGGTTTCCAACGCGTTTTTGTCTTACATGACACGTGTCGTTTTAATATTAAACCCGAAATTTGCGAGGTGTTACATCCTCACCCCCTTAAAATAAATCTCGACCCGAGATTTACTGAAACAAATAAGGGTATTTTTCTTTCATGGAGGATTCCAACTCCCACGTATACTCGGGACCTCTTCGGGCATCCCATTTGACCTTTACAAAAGGTATGTGCTTTCTTCGAAGCTTCCTTACCTGTCGATCTTCAATCGACAAAGGTTTTTCTACAAACGTTAAGCTCTTATCTATTTGCACATCTGTATGTGGCATGACATGTGAATCATCAGCGGAACACTTCTTTAGATTGCAAATGTGGAACACATTGTGAATTCCACTGAGCTCTTCTGGTAAGTTCAACTTGTAGGCAACTGACCCGACACGTTCGATAACCTCGAAAGGTCCTATGTATCTCGGGCTTAGTTTGCCTTTCTTACCAAATCGCATCACCCCCTTCCAGGGTGACACTTTAAGTAGGACTTTGTCACCTACTTCGAAGTGAAAGTCCTTACGACTTGGATCCGCGTAGCTCTTCTGCCTATTCCGGGCAGCTTGGAGATTGTTACGAATCTGGACAATCTTGTCCGTCGTTTCGAACACGATCTCTGGTCCTGATAACTGGACTTCTCCAACTTCCGCCCAACAAACTGGCGATCTACATTTTCTACCGTATAATGCCTCAAAAGGCGCAGCCTTTATGCTGGTATGGTAGCTATTGTTGTAGGAGAATTCGATCAATGGTAGGTTCTTATCCCAGCTACCTCCCAAATCGATCGCACATGCGCGTAGCATGTCTTCCAACGTTTGAATAGTACGCTCACTCTGACCGTCTGTCTGAGGATGGTAAGCCGTACTAAAGTTCAAACGTGTGCCCAAAGATTGCTGGAAACTCTTCCAAAAGTGTGACGTGTACCTAGTATCCCGGTCAGAGATAATAGCTACAGGTATGCCGTGTAGGGCTACAATCTTATCAACGTATAACTGGGCTAACATATCGGAGCTATAAGTCTCCTTGATGGGTAAGAAATGAGCTGACTTAGTCAGTCGGTCAACTATAACCCATATCGTATCATTGCCTTTTCTTGTCTTGGGTAACTTGGTAATAAAATCCATAGTTACCATTTCCCACTTCCACGTAGGAAGTTCAGGCTGTTGTAGCAAACCTGACGGTTTCTGATGCTCGGCTTTGACTTGCGCACATGTCAAGCATTTTGCTACATGGGCGGCCACAGACTTTTTCAAGCCTATCCACCAATAATTTGCCTTTAAATCCTGGTACATCTTATCAGCTCCAGGATGAACGGAGTATTTGGAACTATGGGCTTCTTGGAGGATGACATCACGAAGTCCTCCAAAAATTGGAACCCATATTCTTCCGTTTAACCGTAAAATTCCGTCCTTGCTAAGAGTTAACTGCTCCTCAGTTACTCCTAACTTTTCATTAGGATAGTTAGCTTCCAACACAGCTTCCTTCTGTGCAGCTAACACCCTTTCTATCAAACTGTTCTTTATCTCCATACGCTTGGCGTTAATTCGAATGGGTTTAACCCTTTCCTTTCTGCTCAAGGCATCAGCGACTACATTCGCTTTGCCGGGATGGTATTTGATTTCACAATCATAATCATTTAAAGTTTCCATCCAACGGCGTTGCCTCATGTTTAATTCTTTCTGGTTAAACAGATGCTGGAGGCTCTTGTGATCAGAAAAGATCACAAACTTGATTCCATAAAGATAATGCCTCCACAGTTTTAGTGCGAACACAACGGCACCCAATTCCAAGTCATGGGTGGTGTAATTCTTTTCGTGCACCTTTAACTGTCGCGATGCATAGGCAATCACCTTGCCTTTCTGCATAAGCACACACCCCATGCCAGTGTGTGATGCATCACAATAAACTACAAATTCTTCAGCGCCTTCAGGTAAGGTAAGCACAGGAGCGTTGCTCAACTTTTGTTTCAAAACATCGAAGGACTCTTGCTGCTTAGGGCCCCATACGAATTTTACTTTCTTCTTGGTCAAGGAAGTTAGAGGCGCAGCAATCCTTGAAAAATTTTCAATGAAGCGCCTGTAATATCCTGCCAATCCTAGGAAACTACGAATCTCCGTAGGTGTCTTTGGCTCTTGCCAATTCATAACAGCTTCGACTTTAGCGGGATCCACCTGGATACCACGCTCACTGACCATATGTCCAAGGAATTGGACTTCTCGTAGCCAAAATTCACACTTAGAGAATTTGGCGTAGAGCTTCTCCTGACGTAGAAGTTTGAGAATACAACAAAGGTGTTTCTCGTGGTCAGCTTGGTTCTTAGAATAAATAAGGATGTCATCAATGAAGACGATAACAAATTTATCTAAGTAAGGCTTGCAGACACGATTCATGAGATCCATGAACGCGGCTGGTGCATTGGTGAGCCCAAAAGGCATCACTAGGAACTCGTAATGACCGTAGCGAGTCCTGAATGCAGTCTTGTGAACGTCTTCATTCATAACCTTCAACTGATGGTATCCTGACCTTAGATCAATCTTTGAGAAGTAACTTGCCCCTTGAAGCTGATCGAACAAATCGTCGATCCTGGGCAATGGATATCTATTCTTGATCGTGACTTTATTAAGCTCGCGATAGTCGATGCATAGACGCATCGATCCATCCTTCTTCTTGACAAACAGGATTGGTGCTCCCCAAGGAGATGAACTAGGTCGAATGAAACCCTTAGCTAGCAATTCATCTAGCTGCGTCCGCAACTCCTTCATTTCCGTGGGTGCCAATCTGTATGGAGCTCTAGCAACTGGTGCCGCTCCGGGGATGATATCGATCCTGAATTCGACTTGTCTATCTGGTGGTAGACCAGGTAGATCTTCAGGAAACACTTCTGGGTATTCCGAAATGACAGGGATATCTTCTAACTTTGGTTTAGGCTCGTCAATGATCACCTGTGCCATGTAGATGACACACCCCTTCTTCAAACACTTTGAAGCCTTGAGCATAGTCACGTGCTCAGGCAGTCCGTACTGGGTATCTCCCCGAATGGTAAGTGATTCACCAGACGGAGTCTTTATCACTACTTGCTTCATGTTACAGACGATTTGGGCCTGGTTATGAGATAACCAGTCCATACCCAGAACTATGTCAAAACCGGCTAACTTAAAGGGAAGTAGAGATAGAGGAAAAGAATGGTTCTTAATGGATATAGCACATCCATCTAACTCAGTAGAGACGGCTTCAATGGTACCATCTGCTAACTCTACCTCATAATTCACTTTTAGGGTTTTGACAGGTAAATTCAACAATTTACAAAATTTATGATCTACGAAGGACTTATCTGCGCCGGAATCAAAAAGTACTCTTGCAAAAACATCGTTTACAAGGAAAGTACCTGTTATGACGTTATCATCCTTCACAGCCTCCTTCGCATCCATCCTGAAGACTCTGGCGTTAGTCTTCTTAGCCTCCTCAGGCTTCTTGTTGTACTTAGGGCAGTTAGTCTTTATGTGGCCCTTTTCATTGCAACGGTAGCACGTTGCATCTTTCATCTTTTTGCAATCCAAGGTTTTGTGTTCCTTGGACTTGCACAAACCACAAGCAAAAGACCTTGACTCGTTATTCGAGTTTGATTCGAGTCTGCACTTTCCAAAGTGCTGTTTCTTGCAAGTTTTGCATGTGGGCTTCTCACCAGAGCGATGCCCATCCTTCTTCGAATCTGATCCCTTCTTGTGATCACCGCTCCCACGGTGTTTCTTGTTCGACCTACGCGAACCGTCATCTTCATGCTTCCTCTTCTCGGCCGCCTTATTCCTCTGCGATCTCTGCCGGACCGCATCCAGAGTGAGGGATAAGGAAAGGTCAGTTACAGACCTGAAGGTAACTGGCCGAGAAGCCTTTACACTGGACTTGATCTCGGGTTCCAAACCACCAATAAAGCGAGCAATTCTTTTTGGCTCCGGGGTTACCAGATAAGGTACCAACCGGGATAGTGTATTGAAGCTCGTCAGATAAGCTTGACAATCGAGGTTCTTCATTACCAGTGATAGGAAGTCATATTCTATCTTTTCCACCTCATGTTGAGGGCAGAAATTTTCCTTGATCAAGGCGATGAACTGATCCCACGTCATGCTATACAACGGGATCTTTCCGGAGGCCTCCATCAGAGATCTCCACCAAGCTAACGCCTCACCCTTGAAGGACTGTGAGACAAATTTAACCACATCACCTTCAGCGCATCCGCTGATGTCCACGACCGTGTCCATTTCATCTAGCCACGTCATGTCACACCCCGACCACGTAGAACATACAAAACGTGGCGGAAACATCGGGGAGTGTTGTAACAGAATTAATGTTTCACAACCATGGATATTAAAGTTTCGTTTTATTGATTAAAAGTGTTACAATGTCTTAACAAACAAAGAAAATACAACTTAATTAACTAGTCTTGCATCTTTTATTGTCACTAAAGCCCAAGTCTGTCTATGTGTATCTTGATCATCTTATGCAACAGCTCCTGAAAAACACATGTGAAAATAGGTACGTCAGCATAAAAATGCCTGTGAGATACATAGGTTTTGTGAAAATAAGATTCATGACTTATGTTTGAGAAAATGTTTAGTCATGAACCTTGTTATTTGCTTTGTCTTTTAATTCATTTGAAAAACGATAAGATCAGATGATAAGTATAAATAAATGTAAGGTTAAATGAATAACCAAGAAAAATGTGTTTGTATAAGATAAGTTGTTTATAAATCAATGTCTTATGAAAAGTATGTTATTTGTATGAAATGTTCTATGTCTCAAACTGAAATGATTCAAATAACGTTACGACATGTAATACCATACAAACACTTATATATAGGAAGTACCAGCGGCGTATCCACCATGCTTGTATCATATTACACACGCATCGTTACTTAATCACTTAATCAAACCAAACCAAACAATGTAAAATGTTCATGTCAAGATGTAAATCATGTCAAAATGTCTATGTCAAATATCCATGTCAAATGTCTATGTCAAATATCCATGTCAAATGTCTATAGTCCAAGAGTAGTCAAGTAATGTATAACCAAAATGATATGTATGGTAAGTAAAATTTAGACTACTTAAACCATAAGTAAAAATGTACAAAACAAAGTATTGAAGTAAAACTTGGTTTAAATCAAAGTTATGTTTTGTAGAATAATGCATGCTTTACTGATACAAACACTTATGCAGTATGTTAAACGCAAACATTCAAGCCTTGAGACAGCCGGATAACTATGTAAAAGTGAGTTATCAAGAGAATATGTATTCGGATTCGGTCATTCCTTTCATCCCCTTTCCCTGGGATGTCCGGAACGGGATTTGTCAAGTCCTATGGTACCACTACCTACTACCGAGCGGCGTAGCAAATGTTAATGAATGTTATATAGACCCGTTAAACAAACCAAATGTCATACCAAAATGTAAGCATGAGATGAAGATAATGTACCTAGTATGCTAGAGTAAACATACAAGGTAGAGCTGTAAAACAATGTGTCCATATGTTACTGGAACATATGCAACAGAGATGCAATGTAAAATGATGTACTAAGTATGCTAAGTTAACATACAAAGCAGAAAAGTCATGTAAATCAATGTGCTTAGCATGTTATCAGTCAACATACATAGCAGAAAAGTCATGTAAATCAATGTGCTTAGCATGTTATCAGTCAACATACATAGCAGAAAAGTAATGAAATCATGTACTATAATGTACTAACAAACATAGTCGGTATATGATGTGAAAACAGAAAAGCAGGAAAGTAACAAGTAGGCACATGTGTTCCACCCCAAAACAGTTTGGAAAACAGTAAAAGAGGGGTCTATGTACTCACCTGAGATTGCTCAGTAGTCCTTGAGTAACAACTAAACAATGCTAGAGATCGCGGATATCAAACGGCACCTAGTATAGGTAACTATGTTAATAAACCGGACCTAAATCGGAAGACTGGGTAGCATTAGGGTTTGTAAACCAAACGAGTGTGAAGACTCGTGTGTGTCACACCCCAAATTTCCACGTGTTACCGGTGGGCCCGGTAGGGGAGTAACGTGACGTGGTTGGCAACATCATAGTCAAACAACACAATATATAAATGCACAGCGGAAGCAAAAGGATAAATATATTACAAATCCGTAATAGTGTAACATCAATGTATTACAACGGAAGTAAAGGATCCCCAGGCGAATCGCATATAAAATAACATGGTTCAACAGACTTTAGGCATCTTAAGCTTGCGAGACTCTTTATTGATGCTAGGAGTAGCCAGCCAATTCCAATTAGTACCTGCACTTAGCCTTTTTTGGGAAAATACGTCAGTTTACACTGGTAAATACAATCAACTGACTCATTTTAAAAAGGGTTTAAGAAAGTGATTGTTTTGAATGCACATGGCACAAATAATATTTTATAACTTGGGATACTTATCTAATATATAAACTTGTACAGGATTTACATGTTCCTTATGCGTTCAGTAGGCCGGATCTAGCCGGGTTAAAGATTAATGGACACACCACTCAGTATAAGTCCGCGGCGGGAAGCCAGCGTTTATACCTTAATAATATGGACATATTACCGGGTGTACGCCTACACCCGGGTGTCAAGGTCGTGGCCATCTCGTAAGATGATGCCAGGGATATCCGGGACAACGGTCGTTAACCCCCAAAGGCTTTAAGCAAACAAAACAAATTAAACGGAGACATCTCAATCATTTAACCATAGTAAGATTAAATATTCGACGCCCGACCAAGCGGTATTTTATATACCGTACCCCAAGCCCGTATAGGGAAATAAGTTAAAAGTATTTACCTGAGCAAGTATAGTTCAAAATTAGCGAGTGCGGGTATCTTTTACTGGTTCTCTTAATCTGGAACGAAGGTTTATAACAACCTATTAGAATCCTAACGGGTCTTTAGTTAAGCTTACGCTTAGACCGGTTAGTTTTAAAGATACGGTTCGTACGCACGATTAAGCGAAGACCGGATAGAATGTGATTTAGACCCGACAAGTTTGAAGACTTGTTTAATATGGGTATATGATACACATTCTGGATTTTGAGAATAAACCGATAAGGTTTGACCCGTTTCGGCTAATTTATGTAAACTAGTTACATAAACCGAACCGAACGCGCATAATGCATAACGGGTAACCGAAAGGGTCGCGAACAGGTTTCCTAAGTTAATACGCTTTAAATATGTTGCGATATCATTATGATATCTTCCATAATGCCCATAACGAGTTTAATCTCTTAATAAGCCCCGTAGGGGTATTTTGGTCAATTTAAAGATTATAAAAGGATTAAATTAGGTTTCTATGAACCGGGTCTGATTACATCAGTAAAATAGCTTACATTAACAGGTTATGTCTAATGGTATTAAGTCTTACGTGGCAAAATGGTTTTAATACTAAACTACGCGTTTAATACGCGTATAAAGCCGTTTTAAGCGACGTACGGGTTAAAATACCAATCTGGGTTTTCTAATCAGCAAAACAGGTTCAAAATGCTATATTTATTATTTTAAATCAGTGGCAATTGGATTGGTATCAATCGGATTCGTAAAACTCGTTTTATGGCCTAAAAGGGCATATTCGGTGTTAACCGAATCAATGCGATAAGTCTAGCTTAAGACCAGCTTAAAAATAATTAAAAATCTTCAAAGATCCTAAAATATAATTTAACATCAGCGGGTAATAGTTTTGGTACCGAAAATCGGGTTTAGATAGGCTATGCGTTAATCGCGCCGTTTAATTAATAAAAAGCTTATTATTTACGCAAATGCGCATATCTCCTAATCTAGACCTCCGCTTGACGTGAAAATTTACGTACATGCTAAATATTCAGTAACTAAGATTATTGCATTTCCACATTTTCAAAATACTCGTTTTAAGGTCATAAGGGCGTTATGGTCCACTTTAAGCGATTAACGGAAACGTGTGCATGCAACGGATAATCAACGAAACAAGTATAGAGACTTATACTAACATGCAACCCAATCCTAATGAGACTTTAAGGTATGTCTAATATCAACTAAAACGGGTCAGAACCGAAGTCAACGCAAAAGTCAAGGTTTTGCGCCTTTCGGTTCCGAACCGGGTTTAAATAGAAATTTGTCGAGTCGGGCAAGCGCAAACAAGTTTTTATACTTATTACCAAGTTATATTAAGTTTAAAACAGGTTGCACGCCTCGCGGATTGCTAGTCGTGCATTAAATCGCATTTTGTAAATCTGTTGACTTTTTCGGTCAACGTTTGACCCGACAAACGACCTAGTTAGGTCTGGAATTGGTACTTGCCCTTATAAGGGTTTAATACCCATATAATTACCTATCTAATGGTACTTTTAATTCGGGTTACGACTGAGCTATCGATAACTAAACCCGAAGTCAACCGTTTAATACGATATGTTGACTTTTAAGCTAAAAACTAAACTAGAATTAATTTAGAAGGGATTAGAGACTTACTAGATGATTAGAGGATGACTAGGAAGGCTCTTGATCAGTTTGCAAGCTCCCCAATAATCAGAATGCTTGAAAAATGATTTGTGAATAAGTTGGTGAATGAAAGGGTCCTTATATAGTGGGTTTAACACCACAATTCATTGACACAAGGGTCTAAGATCAACCACAAGTGATAAACACATGTCCCTAGCATGTAGGGGGTGTCTAAGGTTCATGCATGAGCAAGAAAAACCGGCCAAGGGAGTAACAATCGCACACAACAGCCAACTGTGGGTTCTGCTGTCGCTGGGCGCACCCTCGCGTAGTGCGAGGGGCTGTCGCGCTACGCGACGCCTTCGTCTGATCCAAATTTTGTTGATTGTTGATGGTTTGAAAGGGCAACTTGTATAAATCGAATGTGGGACTTATATTATCAGTAGGGGGCCTCCAATAAGTGTCTAACACTGAACATACCCTACCCATTATCCCTTGTTTCAATTGATTGCACTTACAAGACCCGAAAATAACGGTTTACCATTCATTTTCTTCTTGGGATCAAATCATACTTTTGAAGTTCCATTATTGTGAACCCTTTTCTAAATTGAGGCATATTAGATGTATATAACATTTAATCGGGTCTTGGGATTTATTATTGAGGTGTTCAGAGGTAATAATTTAACATGACGCCACTTTAAATCCTACCGAAAACATCTTTATTAAATCCGGGTTTTCAACGCGTTTTTGTCTGACATGACACGTGTCGTTTTAATATTAACCCGAAATTTGCGAGGTGTTACATCCTCACCCCCTTAAAATAAATCTCGACCCGAGATTTACTGGAACAAGTAAGGGTACTTTTCTTTCATCGTGGATTCAACTTCCCACGTGAATTCGGGACCTCTTCGGGCATCCCATTTGACCTTTACAAAAGGTATATGCTTCCTTCGAAGCTTCCTTACTTGTCGATCCTCAATCGATATAGGATGTTTATCACATCGTAAATCCGTATACCAATGTGTGATAGTGCTCCTTTACTTATTGGCGGAACACATCCTCCAGTCACTATTCCTTAAGTAGGTTTTAGCTTACAAGCTACTTGATCTTGATACATTCGATTTCCTTCGAACGATTTCCATATTTTCAGAGCTTATCTAGCCTGATAATTTAACAAATTTGGTACACCCTTCCTGGGTGATATCTTTTGTTAAACCATTTTCTTTAACAAGAATTTAGAAAGTTTGCTATTTTCATAACTCCTTGATTTCTTGCCATATACTGGCAACCTACAATCGATTATGGATTTGTATAATCTTATTTGTTGTCCCCCAGGCAACTTTCAGATCTTGATAATTGGACTTACCAATTCTCTATCTAACAATAGATGTTTAACATTCCATCTATACTAAGTCTCCAAAGGAGCCACCTTGATACTTATATGGCAGTTATTATAGGAAAGCTTATCTTAAGGTGAGGTGATTATTCCAACCATTGCTCCAAATTAATCTTATGGAATAGCTAATCCTTGTTGTTAGTCGAACAATTCGACGATCCTGGGTAGCTGATGGCAAATTCTTAATCGTCGCCTAAATAGAGTTGCGGTAAACAATGCCTTAGCAAAATGAACCGTCTTTCAAAATTTCCTATACCGAATTCTCAGGATATTGAGTTAGGTTATGAATCTTCTATCTTAAAATTTACTTAATCAGGTTTTCGGTTATTCCATAACCAACATGGAGTTCTTACAACACTCTTACCCAAAGTGGGATGTAAATCTTAACTCCACCTGCCTCTAGGGAGGTAAACAGGGTAAACTTAGGAGAAGATAATCTAAGTACAAGGGGGTTGCAGAGATTTTCCATATCTCAAGCTCCAGTTCACTCATCGCTGCTTGTGTCGAATAAGTGACACATTTATGTTACGAGTCCACGAGTTTCTTTAGTCGGGAACATTTACTTGGACAATTTCATTCGGGATATCTTCTTTGAATACTACTAGTCGACTTTAGTACGATATGACTATTGGGATATCTCAGGGGTTCCATGCATTAAACCTCCATACTGATCAGGCATGGAAGCAATCTATGGGACACACTAGGATACGCCAATCCTCATATGGCACTTTTATCAAACATAGTTTGGCATTCGCAGTCGATAGAAAACAATGAAAAAAAATAATAAAATAAAGTAATATATATTGTCGTACTCTATTAGAAGAAAGAGTACTCTTAGATTTTTCAGAAGGATCACTTGCCGATACTTAGAAGAATCGGTTATTATGGTTTCCTTGGTAAGTTATACCTTACGGATAATATAAAAGTTTGCTAAGCTTATGGTTTATGAAGATTTATTATTGCCTGTATTAAAAACAGGACACTTAGTAGAAATTATCATTGATAAATGATAAGGAAGTTTATGGTACAAGTGCTTATATCTAATAAATAATGGAAGTTTCACAAACTAGGCACCTAGCTCAGTTGGCTAGGCGTGCGAAAGGGTGCGGCCGGCCTAGACCCAGGTTCGATTCCGGGGACGGCCAGTTCCACCATTTTTTTTTTTTTTTTTTTTTTTTTTTTTAAATTAATTACTCGTACGGATACGTGTAATTACGAGAGTTGTCTCATAAGGAGTCTTGATAATTAATTGCTTCTTATCACTCACAATATGGATTTGATTTTTAAGGTAACCAATCGATTTTTATCACTATATTGAGTCCTTAAGTATGCAACCAAAAGTTTGCTACAGGGATATTAGAAAAATGATTTCTAATAGATATTAATATCAACATAGGATTTGTTGGAGCATTTTTGACGTAACATCGTCACTTTCTACCGGGCATTAAATGACCGGAGTCTTAATCAGGTGGAGACAACAGTTCTCAACCTTTATCATTCATAATATATTTATATGTGCCAATATCAAATAAGTTTCTGCATAACTGTTTGATAAGGAAAGGCACATATTATACTATTATTATTCTGCATCATCTCTTGGGCGTTCCTCCTGAAAACTCATGCGTTTGCTTTCTTGGCCTTTTCAGGCTACTTCGCGTACTTAGGGCAGTTGGTCTTTATGTGCCCTTTCTCGTTGCAGTTGTAGCATGTAGCATCTTTAATCTTCCTGCAATCAACAGTCTTGTGCTCCCTAGACTTGCATATCCCACACGGTAGAGGCTGAGACTCAAATCTGCATTTCCCAAGATGGTATTTCCTACAGGTTTCGCACCTGGTCTTTTCCCTGGTCTGCTGTCTGACATTTAAATCCTTCCCAGACTTAGTTGCTCCCTCCTTATTACAAATTCCGCAAGGCTTAGCTTTCGTATTTAAGGTGCCTTTTCCTTTAATCGCCGTCTTTGGGCAGCGGTTCTTTATGTGCCCCTTTTCGCCACAGCCATGGCAGGTCGCATCTTCCATCTTCTTGCAATCCAAGGTCTTGTGACCCTTGGTTTTGCAAATTCCACATAAATTAGTACGTGGGTCGATTGTGCATTTTCCAACATGTTGCTTCCTGCAGATCTTACATCTGGGTTTTTCACCTGACTGTTGGGTGTTTTTCGATCCCTTGCATTCATGGGTCTTGTGATTCCTCCCTTTACAGATACCACATCCCCTGATCTGTTCATATATACATTTACTGAAGTGTCTCTTCTTCCCGCAAATCTTACATTCGGGTTTAGCCTCCTTTGGCTTGGACTGGTTATAGTTTAATCCGGTCTTACCCTTTTTACAAATTTGCATTGGGGTATTATTGCCCTTTCGCTTGTGATCCTTCAGTACCCGATCTACAACGTTATTTATGGCTGTATTTAACACAGCCTTTAACTCGGTGCTCGTTATGTTCAGTCTTACATCATCATTCTGATCAACTAGGCGATTGTGAGCTTCAGAGGAGTCAGCCATGGTGGAGCTTTGAGGCTATAAACCAAGAAGTAATAATTTGCTTTAAGTATATAGCGAATTGTCAAATTTAATGACTAATTAGCCATGGTGTAAATAAACCATATAGGCCAATAGATAGAATTTAATTTATTTGATTATGTTTTGCCTAATGTTTAAATAACCATCTTTGGCATTTAAGCGGAATATAACCCTTCATATTTATTAGACAGGGAACATAAGTCACGACTGCCAATGTCGTATTGACATTCTTATATAGCACAAGAGCTAGTTCCCTAGGACTCTTGATGGCACAGGGGCCTTGTCATTAGGGAAAAATCTAAAACATAATCGATGATTCCTTTGGATCGGAAAATTCCATAGTTCATTGTCTTGACAAGACTTTATGAAATAATAACTATCTTTTCATATCTACACCTTTTCCCATAGGTACTCCTCCCAAATGGGTGTTTTGATGCGTACATCATGCTCGACGTTTACCAGTCATGATTCCTATTGATCACTTACTCTAGCTAAGAGATATAGAAGAATCTTAATATAGGGATGACAAGTGTGATTTTATCATATCACTGTTGTCGGGAGTGTCAACACATTTTAAAGTGTTAACAATGATCTGAATCTCTTTTTAACCAGGTTTTACCATCTTAGTAAGGTCTACAATAACATTCAGGCTAGGTCAACCTTTTAAGATTCTCTTTTAATATTTAAACTGACAGGAAGAGAACGATATTTATCTTATTCAGGATGCTCACTTATTAATCCTAAATTATAAGTTAGTAATCGTACAAAAGGCTTAGTCAAGTAGACGAGTTTAATTTATAAGCCATGATTTCAGAGAATCAAAGCATTAAGGTTTGAACATATTTCATTACCTTTACTGGACAGAGAGTCGAAGACTACTACTGTCATTGTCATAATTGACGATACAATATGGCCAGTAGGCAAATCAATTGACATTACAAAACGATGTTTTAAGAAAGTAATAATCATCACACTGCTGATAGTAGTCATGATAATATTGATCATATTGACTATGAGGCTTGGGCATATCCCACCACCTTAGACAGGAACCCTAAGAGTTTCAACTGTCATTGTCGTATTGACAATATTACAAAGTATAGCCAGTAGGCACTTCGTCACTAAGGATGTTAATAATATGATCATCATATTGATGATATTAGTCATGATCACATTGATCATAGGCTAATAGGCTTGAGCATAGCTCACCACCGTAGACAAGGAATCTTAAAGATCACAATGTCGGAGACATATTAATCATGATCACATTGATCATATAGGCTAATAGGCTTGAGCATAGCTCACCACCATAGACAAGGAATCATAAAGATCACAAGGTCAGTGTCTCAAATGGATAATACGTTATAGCCCGTAGGCACTTCCCTTCTAAGGGATGCTTATAATATGATCATCTTATAGGATGATATAAGCTAAAATTTTCTAGATCAATAGACTAGATAAGAATATTGGAAAAATCCAATATATGAAATAAAAGTACAGAGTTGCCCTAAGCGGGACTTGAAAGGAATAATGTTGTCCTCGAAGGGACTGAAAAGATAAATACGTCCTTATAAGGACTATTGAGGAAATGATCTTTAGCGAAGGAGTTTCTTCTTTATTCAATTCCTGAATGCTTTCTCCTTGGTTGCACGTTTCGTCCTAGCCGCTGTACGAAGGTCAGCAAATTAAGGCTCCGGGTGTGGAGAATTATTATTACGGCTTCTTCGCTTGGCGACGTATCCAAAGTAAAAATTTGGAAAGCAGAATTTCCAGATAAGGATTATGAGTATTCCTATGTTAAGTCTAGACTCAGAAGGTCAAGGTATGTGCTAATGTGTCATTGAGATTAAACACGAAAAGATAGTGTTTAATTCACTCAATGTTGGCTCTGATACCAACCTGTCACACCCCAAATTTCCACGTGTTACCGGTGGGCCCGGTAGGGGAGTAACGTGACGTGGTTGGCAACATCATAGTCAAACAACACAATATATAAATGCACAGCGGAAGCAAAAGGATAAATATATTACAAATCCGTAATAGTGTAACATCAATGTATTACAACGGAAGTAAAGGATCCCCAGGCGAATCGCATATAAAATAACATGGTTCAACAGACTTTAGGCATCTTAAGCTTGCGAGACTCTTTATTGATGCTAGGAGTAGCCAGCCAATTCCAATTAGTACCTGCACTTAGCCTTTTTTGGGAAAATACGTCAGTTTACACTGGTAAATACAATCAACTGACTCATTTTAAAAAGGGTTTAAGAAAGTGATTGTTTTGAATGCACATGGCACAAATAATATTTTATAACTTGGGATACTTATCTAATATATAAACTTGTACAGGATTTACATGTTCCTTATGCGTTCAGTAGGCCGGATCTAGCCGGGTTAAAGATTAATGGACACACCACTCAGTATAAGTCCGCGGCGGGAAGCCAGCGTTTATACCTTAATAATATGGACATATTACCGGGTGTACGCCTACACCCGGGTGTCAAGGTCGTGGCCATCTCGTAAGATGATGCCAGGGATATCCGGGACAACGGTCGTTAACCCCCAAAGGCTTTAAGCAAACAAAACAAATTAAACGGAGACATCTCAATCATTTAACCATAGTAAGATTAAATATTCGACGCCCGACCAAGCGGTATTTTATATACCGTACCCCAAGCCCGTATAGGGAAATAAGTTAAAAGTATTTACCTGAGCAAGTATAGTTCAAAATTAGCGAGTGCGGGTATCTTTTACTGGTTCTCTTAATCTGGAACGAAGGTTTATAACAACCTATTAGAATCCTAACGGGTCTTTAGTTAAGCTTACGCTTAGACCGGTTAGTTTTAAAGATACGGTTCGTACGCACGATTAAGCGAAGACCGGATAGAATGTGATTTAGACCCGACAAGTTTGAAGACTTGTTTAATATGGGTATATGATACACATTCTGGATTTTGAGAATAAACCGATAAGGTTTGACCCGTTTCGGCTAATTTATGTAAACTAGTTACATAAACCGAACCGAACGCGCATAATGCATAACGGGTAACCGAAAGGGTCGCGAACAGGTTTCCTAAGTTAATACGCTTTAAATATGTTGCGATATCATTATGATATCTTCCATAATGCCCATAACGAGTTTAATCTCTTAATAAGCCCCGTAGGGGTATTTTGGTCAATTTAAAGATTATAAAAGGATTAAATTAGGTTTCTATGAACCGGGTCTGATTACATCAGTAAAATAGCTTACATTAACAGGTTATGTCTAATGGTATTAAGTCTTACGTGGCAAAATGGTTTTAATACTAAACTACGCGTTTAATACGCGTATAAAGCCGTTTTAAGCGACGTACGGGTTAAAATACCAATCTGGGTTTTCTAATCAGCAAAACAGGTTCAAAATGCTATATTTATTATTTTAAATCAGTGGCAATTGGATTGGTATCAATCGGATTCGTAAAACTCGTTTTATGGCCTAAAAGGGCATATTCGGTGTTAACCGAATCAATGCGATAAGTCTAGCTTAAGACCAGCTTAAAAATAATTAAAAATCTTCAAAGATCCTAAAATATTATTTAACATCAGCGGGTAATAGTTTTGGTACCGAAAATCGGGTTTAGATAGGCTATGCGTTAATCGCGCCGTTTAATTAATAAAAAGCTTATTATTTACGCAAATGCGCATATCTCCTAATCTAGACCTCCGCTTGACGTGAAAATTTACGTACATGCTAAATATTCAGTAACTAAGATTATTGCATTTCCACATTTTCAAAATACTCGTTTTAAGGTCATAAGGGCGTTATGGTCCACTTTAAGCGATTAACGGAAACGTGTGCATGCAACGGATAATCAACGAAACAAGTATAGAGACTTATACTAACATGCAACCCAATCCTAATGAGACTTTAAGGTATGTCTAATATCAACTAAAACGGGTCAGAACCGAAGTCAACGCAAAAGTCAAGGTTTTGCGCCATTCGGTTCCGAACCGGGTTTAAATAGAAATTTGTCGAGTCGGGCAAGCGCAAACAAGTTTTTATACTTATTACCAAGTTATATTAAGTTTAAAACAGGTTGCACGCCTCGCGGATTGCTAGTCGTGCATTAAATCGCATTTTGTAAATCTGTTGACTTTTTCGGTCAACGTTTGACCCGACAAACGACCTAGTTAGGTCTGGAATTGGTACTTGCCCTTATAAGGGTTTAATACCCATATAATTACCTATCTAATGGTACTTTTAATTCGGGTTACGACTGAGCTATCGATAACTAAACCCGAAGTCAACCGTTTAATACGATATGTTGACTTTTAAGCTAAAAACTAAACTAGAATTAATTTAGAAGGGATTAGAGACTTACTAGATGATTAGAGGATGACTAGGAAGGCTCTTGATCAGTTTGCAAGCTCCCCAATAATCAGAATGCTTGAAAAATGATTTGTGAATAAGTTGGTGAATGAAAGGGTCCTTATATAGTGGGTTTAACACCACAATTCATTGACACAAGGGTCTAAGATCAACCACAAGTGATAAACACATGTCCCTAGCATGTAGGGGGTGTCTAAGGTTCATGCATGAGCAAGAAAAACCGGCCAAGGGAGTAACAATCGCACACAACAGCCAACTGTGGGTTCTGCTGTCGCTGGGCGCACCCTCGCGTAGCGCGAGGGGCTGTCGCGCTACGCGACGCCTTCGTCTGATCCAAATTTTGTTGATTGTTGATGGTTTGAAAGGGCAACTTGTATAAATCGAATGTGGGACTTATATTATCAGTAGGGGGCCTCCAATAAGTGTCTAACACTGAACATACCCTACCCATTATCCCTTGTTTCAATTGATTGCACTTACAAGACCCGAAAATAACGGTTTACCATTCATTTTCTTCTTGGGATCAAATCATACTTTTGAAGTTCCATTATTGTGAACCCTTTTCTAAATTGAGGCATATTAGATGTATATAACATTTAATCGGGTCTTGGGATTTATTATTGAGGTGTTCAGAGGTAATAATTTAACATGACGCCACTTTAAATCCTACCGAAAACATCTTTATTAAATCCGGGTTTTCAACGCGTTTTTGTCTGACATGACACGTGTCGTTTTAATATTAACCCGAAATTTGCGAGGTGTTACAGTGTGATATGGTTTAACAAAGCCTACATACTAAATGAAACTTAACCTAAGTGTCTACGACCCATTACGACCCGTTTAGGAAGCTTATGCTACTTTAACGCGTCGTGCGCGTGAAACGCGTTTGGACCGCCTAACTAGTCCTATGACAAGTGTTATATGCCTAAACATGTTACATAATCAGTTATGTGACAAAAGTTTAGGTTACATATGCTTAATTACCAATTATACATGAAAAGGGTATTCTGGTAATTTACCTAAGGCATATAAACTACCTATCATACAACTACTTAAACGATGTGACCATAGGGTATAACCTCGGAAGGTTATTCCCTACCTACTATGGTCACCTAATGTGTTTGGTTGGATCCTAATGATCGACCAAACTGGGTCGGGTTCGAAGGTATAGGCGATTTATCAGATCGCCTACCCTACGACCCTAGACAACGTGGTAATCAGTGGGCATAGTCCCAAGGGACTATGACCAACGTGATTACACTCACGTTGCGAAGTTCAAACGAACTTCGCATTGACCATTACTGGTCAACGCTGAAAGTCAAACAAAGTTTGACTTTCTGACTCGAAAAGCAGTAAAAATAAGGAAAAGAACGAAAGAACACTTACGAAGGGTCCCCGAATGCTAATCCCGATCCAAGAACTCAGGTATGAAACAATGGTTTCAACTTAGAGCTCTCAAAATCAGAATTCTTGTAAGAAATGCAATGGGGGTGGATGGGTATATATAGTTTTTGGGTAACCGTTAAGATCGTTTCATGGAAAACGTGCCACGATCCCATCCGTACAAGTGTCGGAAAGTTATGGAACCACATATGCTCCTTAACTTAGTGACACATCACTTAAAACATGTGGTTAAGGATCATTTAGTTGCAACTTGTGTTTGAAACACTTAATCTGGTCAGAACACTCACTTGCGTAGCGCTAGTGCAAAGGCATTAGGCAGTCGCGCTACGCTAGTGCCTATCTGATTCAGAATTGTTTCAAAAGTGGCAGAAATGGTCCCTGCACGTGTTTAAGGCCTTTTTCGATGCGTTTGAACCCCGTTAACCTCATTTCAAGGCTCTAAAATGAAGTTAAAGTATAGGGAACTCAAAACATGCTCAAAAATATGTCGGATGTCGGTTCGTTTGGCCGTACGAACGCGATGTTCGCTTAATTACGACGGAATGCGCATAAGCGCGAAAAACGATCCAAATGACGAAACGAATGGATTTTTCTTAAGGCGAACACTAAAATATAATGTAGTCATGCTTACATAAATTTTTGGATGTCCAGATGTATTCAGAACGTAAGTTATGCGCGAAAACGCAAACTTGTGCACTTTTTGACACTTTTAGTCCCTGAATGACACAAAAGTTTATTTTAGCATACCGAACACCTCAAAGCCTATTTCTAAGCTATGTGAAGGATATTTATGGTATGTTTAACTTATGGTCATGTTCCGGAATGTCTGTTACAGTTCAAATTGGCATACTTTCGCAGTTTGTCAACTTTAGTCCCTGTAAGCGAATTAACTTGGTTTTGCCATACCAAAGCCTTCAAAACTTATTTCTAAGTTATGTAAAGGTTATTTAAGGTATGTCAAGCCTATTTCACTATTCTGGAGTGTTTTTTGCATTAAACTGGTTATATCTACGCATCGGTGCGCGTATAACCTTCCAGAAAGTGAATTTAGAGTTTGGAATTGAACGAGAATTGATATGTGCAAAATGATACACATATTTTTACAAATCCCAAGTATGAAATATAATATTTCATTGGTTCAGTATTTGTTTGATGGCCGTGGAGGCACAGGTGTTACAGTCTCCCCTACTTTAGGAAATTTCGTCCCGAAATTTATTTAGAGGAAACTTGTGAGAGTTTAAAACATGAAGTTGAAAAGATCAAACAACATTGGTTAGGGTTCTTGAACTTCTAGTAACCTTAATAACATTATGTTTGCAATGTAAGAGGGACACTTATATACAAGTATATGAAGCGTCATTGGTGCGTCCACCGTACCTCCATTACATCGTTATCATTTTGTTATTGTTGTCGCTATCGGTTCTTACACATAATAAATCTTACTGGGTTTCTGTGCATTGAATTCCATAATTATGTAGGCCTCCATAATTACGTAGTTCTTTGTACAGTCCACACAGTCTATTTTATAATGTGTAGTGTAAAACCAAATGAATAATCCTGTGATGAGTGTAACTAGACTGCCATAGAGTCCTTTAGACTAAATCAATAAATGATTTAAATAGACTCTCAAGGAGTCTGTTCAGTTACATCACTAGATGTCATTCTTTAACCAAATTGTGAATCAATCTTTTTTGACTAGACCACTAAAGGGTCTCTTATGAATCATGGAGTAGTACTATATAATCCAAGGGTCTTAACTATTACATAGAAGCCCATTGAGGATTGAAGGTAGTACCTTTTGAATATCCTGTTACGAATCCCTCATATGAAGATATGAAAGATTCTGCGAGGATTTGGATAACGAATATCCAGAGTATTAAAAACACAAAAATGCATAAAAGAAAACATAAGATGAATTAACACATAGTCACATAACCACAAAATTGTTTAACTAGAAGTTTGTTCTGCTAACAGAGTACATGTATTTAAAGCACACTAGGAATCCATCTCGTGGATTTCATTTGGTACTTTAAACATTAACAAGAATCTAACTATAAAGATAGAAAGATCTTTAAAAGAAAAATTCGATTTCGATTATAAGGAACCGAAATGTTCGAATTCAGGTACATAAGGAATCCAATTAAGGACTCTGATTTGAATGATGATCATCCACAAGGATCTAATTGTGAAGATAAAAAGATCCCTTATGGATTTTAGAAGTTGAAGATGTTTTGATACCTTGCACTGGACGTGCTTATGTCAAAACATGAAGTAAAAATGTTTATGAAGTTGAGATGCTTGATATGTCAAGGCGACATATGAAGCAGAATTTTGAAGGTTAAGTCAATGTATGAGGAAAATATTTTTGAAAACTATGCATGGGGTTCTTTTAAGAAAAAGGTGTTTAACGTTTTTGAAACCTTATATATAATACTTTTGAAATAAAGTAGGTGTATTAGGTAGATATATTTACAAAAATGTTTTTAAAATCATGCGAGATGAATTTTGAAATTATGTATAAGGTTTTTGAAAGACATGAATGATGCTTTTCGAAATCATGCACTTGATCAGAAAATGTATTGTGTTAATATTGTCTTTAGACTATATGAAATATTTTGAAATTAGAAAGGTTGGTTTTGATAACATGGCCAATGTTTTTGAAATAACATAGACAATGCATCTAGAAAAATTGTTTTCAAACTATATGAAATGTTTTGAGATCATGAAGATTGTTTTGAAATACTGGTACTGTGTATGTTGAAAAATCAAAACGTAATGGGTATGAGATTTGAAAATATCCTTAGTTATCCAACCAAGGATTCAAAGGTACAGATGTGCGAAAAGCACGATTACTCATAATGTCACTTAATTTTCTGTACTTTGTTTCTTAGAGTGAAACGAGTACTTAAAATTTTCGAGGGAATCATGAGCAATCATTTGAGAGAGAGAAATCACAAGAGTAGGTTGTAAGGTACATAGTTCCTTGATGTAGGAATCATAGGAAAAGCCATACACACCTAGCAGGGGGTTGAGCTGGTTGGTTGGGGACTGCTTTACCATTGTGAGCGACCATGGCGAAGTTCTGAGAAGCCTTTCGCTTCTTTGACTTCTTAGGGGATCGTTCATCCATGGTCTTTGATTCCTCGATTGGTTTCTTGGCTGATGGTGCTGTCACCTGACTAGGTCCTGCCTGTCTTGGTGACTCTTGAGTGGCTTCATCCTGGAGATGATACATGGCAGTAGCTAATTCAACAGTCTTCAGGGCTACTTCGCCTATTCGCTGAGCGAATTTTGGCTGCTTGCTCAGATATCTGGGCGTCATCGTGATGAAGAGGCATTCTTGAAGAAAAAGAAAGGCATAGGGAGAAACAGGTGAAAGTTTATTGGACAATCAAAACAGAATGATAACGCATGAAGATTGCGATCATTTGTTTGTTACCTAAGGCAAACAAATGAGACGGTGACTGATCAAAGTAAATGGGTCAAAAATAATGTATCGCGAAGACATGCTCGCCTATAAGTGAACACTCATCCCAAGAATTCCCAGGTAAGCACAACTGGTCTCGCGTCTGATGAGATGTATACGAAGTGCTTGCCTAGACAGAAAACCCAGAATACAGGCATTCACCCTTCCAGTTTGCACGTGTTCACATCATTTAAAAACCCAAAACCTTGACGAAGTTTTGAAAACTCAAAGGGGTTCAAAACCATATAACAGAGAGTTCAAAACCTTACAATAGAGGGTTCAAAACCTAGTAATCAATCATCCTAGAACAGATGATTAGTTTTCAAAGCGGTTTTGAAATTTATGTTCTTGTTGTGGTCGTCGCCTAAGGATAGGCGACGGTATTGTTTTATGACTAAACGCAAGTAAACTCGCGTTAGGGTCCTAAGAAGGTTATAGACTAGGTCAAAGCATTACTAATAACCTAATTCCCTATAACCATTGGCTCTGATACCATCATTTCTGTCACACCCCGACCACGTAGAACATACAAAACGTGGCGGAAACATCGGGGAGTGTTGTAACAGAATTAATGTTTCACAACCATGGATATTAAAGTTTCGTTTTATTGATTAAAAGTGTTACAATGTCTTAACAAACAAAGAAAATACAACTTAATTAACTAGTCTTGCATCTTTTATTGTCACTAAAGCCCAAGTCTGTCTATGTGTATCTTGATCATCTTATGCAACAGCTCCTGAAAAACACATGTGAAAATAGGTACGTCAGCATAAAAATGCCTGTGAGATACATAGGTTTTGTGAAAATAAGATTCATGACTTATGTTTGAGAAAATGTTTAGTCATGAACCTTGTTATTTGCTTTGTCTTTTAATTCATTTGAAAAACGATAAGATCAGATGATAAGTATAAATAAATGTAAGGTTAAATGAATAACCAAGAAAAATGTGTTTGTATAAGATAAGTTGTTTATAAATCAATGTCTTATGAAAAGTATGTTATTTGTATGAAATGTTCTATGTCTCAAACTGAAATGATTCAAATAACGTTACGACATGTAATACCATACAAACACTTATATATAGGAAGTACCAGCGGCGTATCCACCATGCTTGTATCATATTACACACGCATCGTTACTTAATCACTTAATCAAACCAAACCAAACAATGTAAAATGTTCATGTCAAGATGTAAATCATGTCAAAATGTCTATGTCAAATATCCATGTCAAATGTCTATGTCAAATATCCATGTCAAATGTCTATAGTCCAAGAGTAGTCAAGTAATGTATAACCAAAATGATATGTATGGTAAGTAAAATTTAGACTACTTAAACCATAAGTAAAAATGTACAAAACAAAGTATTGAAGTAAAACTTGGTTTAAATCAAAGTTATGTTTTGTAGAATAATGCATGCTTTACTGATACAAACACTTATGCAGTATGTTAAACGCAAACATTCAAGCCTTGAGACAGCCGGATAACTATGTAAAAGTGAGTTATCAAGAGAATATGTATTCGGATTCGGTCATTCCTTTCATCCCCTTTCCCTGGGATGTCCGGAACGGGATTTGTCAAGTCCTATGGTACCACTACCTACTACCGAGCGGCGTAGCAAATGTTAATGAATGTTATATAGACCCGTTAAACAAACCAAATGTCATACCAAAATGTAAGCATGAGATGAAGATAATGTACCTAGTATGCTAGAGTAAACATACAAGGTAGAGCTGTAAAACAATGTGTCCATATGTTACTGGAACATATGCAACAGAGATGCAATGTAAAATGATGTACTAAGTATGCTAAGTTAACATACAAAGCAGAAAAGTCATGTAAATCAATGTGCTTAGCATGTTATCAGTCAACATACATAGCAGAAAAGTCATGTAAATCAATGTGCTTAGCATGTTATCAGTCAACATACATAGCAGAAAAGTAATGAAATCATGTACTATAATGTACTAACAAACATAGTCGGTATATGATGTGAAAACAGAAAAGCAGGAAAGTAACAAGTAGGCACATGTGTTCCACCCCAAAACAGTTTGGAAAACAGTAAAAGAGGGGTCTATGTACTCACCTGAGATTGCTCAGTAGTCCTTGAGTAACAACTAAACAATGCTAGAGATCGCGGATATCAAACGGCACCTAGTATAGGTAACTATGTTAATAAACCGGACCTAAATCGGAAGACTGGGTAGCATTAGGGTTTGTAAACCAAACGAGTGTGAAGACTCGTGTGATATGGTTTAACAAAGCCTACATACTAAATGAAACTTAACCTAAGTGTCTACGACCCATTACGACCCGTTTAGGAAGCTTATGCTACTTTAACGCGTCGTGCGCGTGAAACGCGTTTGGACCGCCTAACTAGTCCTATGACAAGTGTTATATGCCTAAACATGTTACATAATCAGTTATGTGACAAAAGTTTAGGTTACATATGCTTAATTACCAATTATACATGAAAAGGGTATTCTGGTAATTTACCTAAGGCATATAAACTACCTATCATACAACTACTTAAACGATGTGACCATAGGGTATAACCTCGGAAGGTTATTCCCTACCTACTATGGTCACCTAATGTGTTTGGTCGGATCCTAATGATCGACCAAACTGGGTCGGGTTCGAAGGTATAGGCGATTTATCAGATCGCCTACCCTACGACCCTAGACAACGTGGTAATCAGTGGGCATAGTCCCAAGGGACTATGACCAACGTGATTACACTCACGTTGCGAAGTTCAAACGAACTTCGCATTGACCATTACTGGTCAACGCTGAAAGTCAAACAAAGTTTGACTTTCTGACTCGAAAAGCAGTAAAAATAAGGAAAAGAACGAAAGAACACTTACGAAGGGTCCCCGAATGCTAATCCCGATCCAAGAACTCAGGTATGAAACAATGGTTTCAACTTAGAGCTCTCAAAATCAGAATTCTTGTAAGAAATGCAATGGGGGTGGATGGGTATATATAGTTTTTGGGTAACCGTTAAGATCGTTTCATGGAAAACGTGCCACGATCCCATCCGTACAAGTGTCGGAAAGTTATGGAACCACATATGCTCCTTAACTTAGTGACACATCACTTAAAACATGTGGTTAAGGATCATTTAGTTGCAACTTGTGTTTGAAACACTTAATCTGGTCAGAACACTCACTTGCGTAGCGCTAGTGCAAAGGCATTAGGCAGTCGCGCTACGCTAGTGCCTATCTGATTCAGAATTGTTTCAAAAGTGGCAGAAATGGTCCCTGCACGTGTTTAAGGCCTTTTTCGATGCGTTTGAACCCCGTTAACCTCATTTCAAGGCTCTAAAATGAAGTTAAAGTATAGGGAACTCAAAACATGCTCAAAAATATGTCGGATGTCGGTTCGTTTGGCCGTACGAACGCGATGTTCGCTTAATTACGACGGAATGCGCATAAGCGCGAAAAACGATCCAAATGACGAAACGAATGGATTTTTCTTAAGGCGAACACTAAAATATAATGTAGTCATGCTTACATAAATTTTTGGATGTCCAGATGTATTCAGAATGTAAGTTATGCGCGAAAACGCAAACTTGTGCACTTTTTGACACTTTTAGTCCCTGAATGACACAAAAGTTTATTTTAGCATACCGAACACCTCAAAGCCTATTTCTAAGCTATGTGAAGGATATTTATGGTATGTTTAACTTATGGTCATGTTCCGGAATGTCTGTTACAGTTCAAATTGGCATACTTTCGCAGTTTGTCAACTTTAGTCCCTGTAAGCGAATTAACTTGGTTTTGCCATACCAAAGCCTTCAAAACTTATTTCTAAGTTATGTAAAGGTTATTTAAGGTATGTCAAGCCTATTTCACTATTCCGGAGTGTTTGTTGCATTAAACTGGTTATATCTACGCATCGGTGCGCGTATAACCTTCCAGAAAGTGAATTTAGAGTTTGGAATTGAACGAGAATTGATATGTGCAAAATGATACACATATTTTTACAAATCCCAAGTATGAAATATAATATTTCATTGGTTCAGTATTTGTTTGATGGCCGTGGAGGCACAGGTGTTACACGTCATGCAGTCTACGGCTCCTTTCTCTCCCGTGAAATCCCTGGGTTTGCAAGACACAAAGTACTTATATGTGCAACCCTTGTTACGGTGTCCCTGATGCAGTACCAACTGCTGAGATGGATTACTTTGGTGGTTGGTGGACTGGCGATCATCACCGTTTTTCTTTGGCACATCCTTTTTGGGAGGAGGCTTGTTATGAGCCTCTGAATGTGTCCTTGGCTTCGAATGGGATACAGAGTGAGTCCTACTTCGGGTACTACTGTATTCTTCATACTGTCTATCCAAAGCTTGAGTAACAGCACCGTCTATTATTGCTTTTAGCTCGGCACCCGTTAATGTAATCTGGGCGTTTTCATTCGGCTCCACAGGATGGCTATTGACTTCATTAGAGTTAGCCATTTGTATTGAACTGTTGCAGAAAACAAGGACAATAATTTATTTGGGAGTTTATTATGGAATTACCCCTTAGGGTAACTCGTTAACCATGGTAAACAGAGACCATATTTGGTTAACTTATTAATCGTATTAATTTAGGATTTTAATTAAAATTTATCCTAAACATAAACAATAACAATATATATTAGCACATAAGGCTTGGTCACATGGACAATTTAAATTATAAGCTATGACTTCAGAGAATCAAGACTTTTAAGGTTTGAACCTAGTTCATTACCTTTATTAGACAGGGAGTCAAAGCTACCACTGTCTTTTGGCTCATATGGAAATGAGCAGGGCCCGTAGGCATTATATTACCACGTATGGTAAAATGTGATCATCTTAATTGATGATGTACCCAGGATTTAGAGATCATTAAACTGGGTTAGGAATCTTCTAAAGAATTCCTTTATAATATGACGTATGTGATTTTAACGAATCACTTCTGCCAGGAGTGTTAACATGTTTTAAGATGTTAACAGGGAATTGAATCTTTTAAACAGGTCTTACCATTTTGGCCCGGTCTTATATTTGACACGTGGCTAGGTTTCACACCTTAAGATCCTTAATTAAATAAATTTCATAGGCAGATTAATTTAAAAGGAATGATTTTAATTTATTTATTTCATTTATAATTATATATGCACATAATGGCAAACATGAAATTTATAAAACAAACATTCCATTAATTCTACGTAGGTTACATATTGCCCTAAACGGGTCTTTTCACACAAACCATTTCCCACGTAGGGGTCAAACAAATACTTACCCGCGCAGGGGTTAAATTTAAAACACAAGTCCTCGCAGGGACTGATTACTTAAATAGATGTCCACGCAGGGACTAGGTACAAAGATAAATGTCCACGCAGGGACTACATACACACATAAATGTCCACGCAGGGACTTAATTTTTTTTTTTTTTTAAAGTAGACATACACACATAAAGGATTTACTGATCCTTCTTGCTCTTTCCCTTGATTAAGTTCGTCAAGGCCTTGAACATCCCCTGGTTACGCCTTCGGTCTTCCCGTGCCTCATGCCGCACCTCCCTAATACTTTGTAGGATTTCCTGATGCAGTGGTGGCGACATCTGCAGAGACGGCGGGGGTTGTTGGTAGTACGGGGGTTGTGTAGGCATCTGGTATCCCTGTGCTGGGTAGCCTACTCCCCAAGGACCTCCATACGGTCCCTCCTGGTTAAGGGCGTTGTAATTAGCTGCTCCCAAGTACGGGTCGGCTTCAGCGTAACCGAGGTTAGTGTGAGTCGGTGGCTCAAACGGGTTGTACATCGAAGGACCCGTGTATGCTGGTATCTGATTATCGAAACCCATTGGTGGCGGTTGCTGCGCGTAGGGGTTTGATGGTCCACCTATCTGTGGAACTTCTTGTTCCGGCTGATAATTTCTGCCACTTGATTGTAGAGGAGAGCTGAAATGAAACTCTTCTCTTCGTGTGGTCATCCGGGGTCCGGTTCTCATACGTCTTTGCGGTTGCGGAGGCGCCGGTTGAACTGGTGGCGGTGGAGGCGGTGGCGTAACTGCCACAAACTGGTGATTCCCAGAGGAATCTTGATGATGCTGCTGCTGCTGCTCATGCGGCGAAGAATAGTGAGGCTGATGCTGCTCATGCGGCGATGAATGGTGAGGAGGTGTATAATACCATTCGTGCCGAGTAAAGATAGCCTGGAAGCTATTTGGACCATTATAGGGTGGCCCGTGATAAATGGAACTATCCGAGACCTCGATTGGGTGGTTGGGAGTTCCTGATGCGGGTTCTTCGGGGTCGTCTTCCTCATCCATATCATTTCCTCCAGAAAAATGGTCCTCCGGCCCCAATGGGTTAAAACCCACTGGTTCTTGTATATAATCCGCCGGGTTAAACTGGCCTTGAAAGATTGGAGTGGGGTCTCCAAAAGGGCGGTGCGACATAGATCGCTGTAACGGTATGTGCGAATGGTGGGGGTCTCTAGGCTCATTTTCTGATTGTGGCCCGTAGGAGTCTTGAGCGGGAGTCGTAGAGCTGTTCGAAACCGACCGTCTTGCCGGTTGAAAGAGACCTCTCTGGTTCCGCCGAGTACCGTCACTCTCGGCGGGGATAGGAGCTTGTGTATTGGACGGCCCAGCTTCATGGTCGTTGGGGGCGGTGGTCGGCCCCTTTCCTCCTCGTCCTCGCATACGTAGAAATCTTGGAGGCATCTTTGTTATACCTGTCAACATATCATGAGATAGCAATAACAATATAAAATGCAAAATAAAGGACAACACAACAAAAGTGGAATTTGTCCTATGTTAAATGTCTAGACTCGAAAGTTTAGAAATGTGCTATTGTGTAACTGAGATTAAACACAAAAAGGCTAGTGTTTAATTCACTCAGAGTTGGCTCTGATACCAACCTGTCACACCCCGATTTCCACGTGTCACCGGTGGGCCCGGTGGGGGAGTATCGTGACGTGGTTGGCAACGTAATAGTCAAACAACACAATATAATAATGCACAGCGGAAGCAAATTTAAAATAAGATACAACCGAATTTATTTATTGTAAACAAAGTCACAATTATCCGGTGTTATCCACAGTAGGATCGAAACAAAATAACATTTAATTGTTCAACAGACTTCGGCATCTAAAGCTTGCGAGACTTCTAATGATGCTTAGGAGAATCCCAGCCTATTTCGCCTAGTACCTGCATTTAATCTTTTTGGGAAAATACGTCAGTTTACACTGGTAAATACATTCAACTGACTCATTTTATAAAATGATTTAAAATTGGTTTGGGTGCACATGGCATAAACATTTTTATTAACTTGGGAGAATTATTTAATATTATAATCTTGTGAACGATTTACATGTTACTTATGCGTTCAGTAGCCCGGAATGTATCCGGGTTAAAGATCAATAGACACACCACTTTAAGTGAGTTATACACGGGAGTACGCCTACACCCCGTGCTCAGGTCGTGGCTATCTCGTAAGATAATGCCAGGGATATCCGGGACATGGTCATTAACCCCCCAAAGGCTGTAAAGTAAACACATCTGTTTAAAACGAGCCGATCAAATTATTCAATTAACCACTAAGCGTGGAAGATTTGATGCTCGATCAAGCGGTACGCTATGTACCGTAACCCAAGCCCGTATAGGGAAAATAAGTTAAAAGTATTTACCTTTGCAAGTATAAATCCTTAATCGAATAAATTGCAGATAGCTTTTACTGGGCTCCTAATCTGGAACGAAGGTTTAATATAACCTATTAGAATACTAACGGATCTTTAATTAAGCTTAAGCTTAGACCGGTCAGTTTTAAAGATACGGTTCGTACGCACGATTAAGCGAAGACCGGATAGAATGTGATTTAGACCCGACAAGTTTGAAGACTTGTTTAATATGGGTTTACTATTCACATTCTGGATTTTGAGATAAAAATGATATCGTTTGACCCGTTTCGGTTAGTTTATGCAAACTAGTTACATAAACCGAACCGAACGCGTATAACGCATAACGGGTAACCGAAAGGGTCGCGGACAGGTTTCCTAAGTTAATACGCTTTAAATATGTGGTGATATCATTATGATATCTTCCATAATGCCCATAACGAGTTTAATCCTTAATTATGCCCCGTAGGGGTATTTCGGTCATTTTGAAGGTTATAAAAGGGATTTATAATACCTCTGAGATACGGGTCTGATTTAATCAGAAAAATTATCAATTTTAACAGGTATCAACAGTTGGTATAAAGTCTTTTGTGATAAAATGGTTCTAGACCCAAACTATGCGTTTAATACGCGTATAAGGCCGTTTTAAGCGACGTACGGTTTAAAATACCATTCTGAGTTTTCTGATCAGCAAAACAGGCTCAAAACACTCTATTTATTATTTTAAATCAGTGGCAATTGGATTGGTATCAATCGGATTCGTAAAACTCGGTTTATGGCCTAAAAGGGCATATTCGGTATTAACCGAATCAATGCGATAAGCCTAGCTTAAGGTCAGTTTAAAAATAATTAAAAATCTTCAAAAATCCCAAAATATTATTTAACATCAGTGGGTAAAAGTTTTGGTACCGAAAATCGGGTTTAGATAGGCTATGCGCTAATCGCGCCGTTTAATTAATAAAAAGCTTATTATTTACGCTAATGCGCATATCTCCTAATCTAGACCTCCGATTGACGTGAAAATTTACGTACATGCTAAATAATCAGTAACTAAGATTATAGTACTTCCACATTTTCAAAATTCTCGTTGTAGGGTCATAAGGGCGTTATGGTCCAATTTAAGCGATTAACGGAAACGTGTGCATGCATCGGATAATCAATGAAACAAGTACAGAGACTTATACTAGCATGTAACCCAATCCTAATGAGACTTTAAGGCATGTCTAATTCCAACTAAAACGGGTCAGAACCGAAGTCAACGCAAAAGTCAAAGTTTTGCGCCTTTCGGTTCCGAACCGGGTTTAAACAGAAATTTGTCGAGTCGGGCAAGCGTAGATAAGTTTTCATACTTATTACCATGTTATATTAAGGTTAAAACAGGTTGCACACCTTTCGGATCATTAATTGTGTATTAAATCGCATTTTGTATTTCTGTTGACTTTTTCGGTCAACGTTTGACCCGACAAACGACCTAGTTAGGTCTGGAATTGGTACTTGCCCTTATAAGGGTTTAATACCCATACAATTACCTATCTAACGGTACTTTTAATTTGACATACGACTGAGCTATCGTTACTTAATCACAAAGTCAACCGTTAAGCTTGATATATTGACTTTTAAGCTAATTACTAAGCTAGAATTAATTTAGAAGGGTTAAGCAACTTACTAGATGATTAATGGATGATTAGGAAGGCCTTCAATCAGATTGTAAGCTCCTCCAATGCTCAGATTGTTTTCAATTGATGTGTGGAATGGTTGTGACATTAAGGGGTCTTTATATACAAGAATCAAGCACCACAAGAGAGTGACAACCAAGTCTAGGGCCATCCACAATTGATCAACACTTGTAAGTAGTGTGTAGGGATGTCTAGGGGCCATGCACATGCAAGAAAAACCGGCCTAGAGGGTAACAATCGCACACAACAGCCAACAGCAGGTCAGCTGTCGCTGGGCACACCCTCGCGTAGCGCGAGGGGCCGTCGCGCCACGCGACGCCCTGCTGATCAGATTTTTGTTTTGTTTGTTGAAGGTTTGAAAGGGCAGCCGTTATAAACGACTTGTGGACTTATTTTATCAGTAGGGGGCCTCCCATAAGTGTCTATATGTTTGAACATACCCTACCATTATCCAATGTTTCAAATGAATGCATAAACAAGACCCGAAAACATCGGTTTACCATTGCTTTTCATCGTGGGATCACATCATACTTTTGAAATTCCTTTATTGGCAATAATTCCCTGAATTGAGGGTGCATAGATGTGTAAAATATTAAATCGGGTCTTGGGATTTATAATTGAGGTGTTCAGAGGCAATAATTTAACATGACGCCTTTAAATCCTACCGAAACATCTTTATTAAATCCGGGTTTCCAACGCGTTTTTGTCTTACATGACACGTGTCGTTTTAATATTAAACCCGAAATTTGCGAGGTGTTACAAATAACTTTATTTATTTTTAGAGAAAAATGCCCGGATAGTCCCTGTGGTTTCGCCTTTTTTCACCTATAGTCATCAACTTTCTAAAACTACCTGAATAGTCCCCAAGTTTTCATTTTTTGTTCCTGGATAGTCCCTGGGTCTAAATTCAGTTACTTTTCTCTGTTAAAATGATGTGAAATGACAAAAATACCCTTACCTTAAAATGCCAAACCATAGGGACTATCCGGACATCTTCTTCATTTTTATTTATAAAACCCCACCACCACACTTCATCTTCAACCTCCACCCACCATCACCCTCCTCCACCCTCCACCATCGTCGCCGACATCATCTTCTCTCTAGTTATGTTGATGCTGCTGCTACTGTTGTTGTTTCATTTGAAAAGGCTATGACGATGGAAATTATTTCGAGCAAAATCGGAATTTACAGATCTGATTCGTATCTTGGCTAGGCAACTCGGACAATATGTATTTGATACATGCTACTGTGATTGCAGCCATGGCGGATTTCGACAGTAAATTCCGATGATAACATATTTGAGCCTCAGAACCTTTATCGTTGGAGATACAACTCTGTATAAGAACATTTATCTACCTAGAGGTGCACATTTCGTTTTTTTAATCCCATTCCGGTTCAGGTTGAAATGGTTTTGGTTTGGGTCAACAATGGTCAAAACTGGTGTTTGGTAAAACTAGTTTACAGGTGGAAAAGGATCAGTTCGGTTTAAAACTAGTTCTAGTTCTTAATTGGTGTCAAGGGAGAAAGGGGACCAGTTTCACCAAACCTGTATCATATTCGGTTTCGGGTCAGGTCAAAACTGGTTCCAGTTCACAAACCGGTTTTCTGTTCACCTCTATATTTATAATAACCATCTTGAAAAATGAGATGAGGTGTTATGTTGTGTTATTCTCGTGTGAATTGAGACTAGGGTGAGAATGCGATTGAGGAGGTTTCTGTGCCATTTGATGATGGTGATGGTGATGGTGGAGGTTGTGGTAGTAGCAGTATTTTGTAAACTTGTTTAAAGGCTGTGATAATCAGTGTATTCAGAGGGGACATCGAAGATCCGATTTGTATCTTGGCCGGGCAAGATCCAGATGGCATAGTGAAGAAGAATTTGATATTCTCTTACCATGAAACTGTGTATCTGCAGCCACGGCGTAACACATTTCTTCCTTGTCCCAATCTCCCAATTACAGATCTGAGCCTATTCATTTACCTCTTTACAAGTGGAAAAGGCTCGGTTCGGTTTAAAACTAGTTCTGGCTCTTAACCGGTTTCAAGGGAGTAGTTCTCAAACTGATAAGTGGAAAAGGATCGGTTTCTGTTCGGGTCAAAAACCGTTTTTTTTTGTTGACCTCGACATGTACCTATAACCGCCTTAAATGATGAGATGAGGTGTTATGTTGTGTTATGCTCTCAATTGAATTGAGGCTCAGGTGAGAATGAGGAGGTTTCTTAGAGTAACTTTCCTCTTGCCATTTCGACTGGCAGCGTTTTCTAAGGATGATTGATGATGATGAGTGATGATGATTATGTTGCTGTTGTTGTTCCATTTAAAAAAGGCTATGACGATGGAAATTATATTAAGCAAAATCGGAATTCACATATCGGATCCGTATCGGACTGTGATTGTAGCCATGGCGGATTTCGACAACAAATTCCGATGATAACATATCTGGGTGGAGGTTGAAGATGAAGTGTGGTGGTGGGGTTTTATAAATAAAAATGAAGAAGATGCCCGGATAGTCCCTATGGTTTGGCCTTTTAAGGTAAGGGTATTTTTGTCATTTCACATCATTTTAACAGAGAAAAGTAACTGAAGTTAGACCCAGGGACTATCCAGGAACAAAAAATGAAAACTTGGGGACTATTCAGGTAGTTTTAGAAAGTTGGGGACTATAGGTGAAAAAAAGGCGAAACCACAGGGACTATCCGGGCATTTTTCTCTTATTTTTATTTTGATTGTAGACTTTATTGGTTACGTTGAGGAATGATTTCAACCTCAGGATACAACAGCACGACATGGAAAAACATCTTAATATCTGAGGAAAATATCGGTACGCGCATATTTATTCCACGAATTAATTTGATACCGCCAACAAGAAAATTCCGTTGAAGTTTCCTCAAAGACAATTTCCATTATTTGTATGTTTCGCGATGATAATAAACAAGAATTGGTTTGTATTCAAAATACTCAATTTTCACTCATGACCAATTGTATGTCGCATTATCAAGAGTAAAAAGCAAAGCAAAGCTATTGTTTATTTACTAATACTAGATAAGGATGACACTATTACAAATATAAATGCAAATATTGTATACAAGGAGATATTTATAAATTTATGCATTATTTGTATATTTTTGTGATTTCTAATATATTTTATACATCTCAGTTAGAGTTAAATGTCATTTTAGTCCTTGTGGTTTAGGCCATTTTTCCATTTTAGTCCAAAGGTTTCATTTTTCGCTTGTGGGTCCAAAAAGGTTTCATCGTTGCCATTTTAGTCTGCTGGGTTAACTTCATCCATTTTTTCTGTTAACGAGAAGGGTAATTCGGTCATTTTATATGGCCGAATTGCCCTTCTAGTTAACAAAATTATATATAAAATGACCGAATTGTCTTTGTAGTTAACAAAATTACATATAAAATGACCGAATTGCCCTTCTCTTTAACAGAAAAAATGGATGAAGTTAACCTAGTGGACTAAAATGGCAATGGTGGAACTTTTTTGGACACACAAGCGAAAAATGAAACCTTTATACTAAACTGGCAAAATAACTCAAACCACAGGAACTAAAATGACATTTAACTCTCTCAGTTATTTATGTCAATAGGTAATGTTAGTTACTTATAGCTTTAAAGTTATATAAATTTTATTAGTGACACCCATGTGTCATACGGGGAAATAACCTAGTGGTGTGTGTCTATATATATATAAACCGTGGAGGGTTCAAATGAGAAGAATTTTTTTGTAAGAAGAAATAAGAAGAACTTTCAACCAATAAAAATTTTCATTTTACTTCATTTAATATTTGCATTTAATTTTAATATAAGGGTATATTTGTAAACTTACATAGATCATTAATTTCTAGTCTTCCTCTTTAATAGCTAACTACATTAAATTTGTAACTTATTTTCAAAATATATATTTTTTCAAAAAATAAAATAAATATAATTTAGAGTGTAAGACAACTTATGTGTAGGATAAATTACGAGTTGTGTAGGATAAATTTAAATATTTGTAGAATAAATTTCTAAAGGTGTAAGGTAACTTTTTATGTGTGCAGGCAAAAAAAATTAACGTAAAGAATGATAGTTTTTATGAGTAATTAACTACTTAAAGATAGTAATAAATGAGATTAAAGAAAAACTACTTAACATTTTACAGTTGTATCCTTTGTTCTTTTTTTTTTCTCAATTAATTTTTTTTCTCAAATGAAACTCCCCCTATTGAAACTTACCTTTATATATTTTTAGTTTTTAATACAATTATTTTATCCAAAGAAATTAAATCCCCTGTATTTAATGGAATTAAAGAAACTCTGATTATTTTCTCATGAAATAAAGTTCAAATTAAAATGTCACAATATTCAAACAATCCCATGATTAACAATAAATACGATTGAGATATGTTTTCAAGGCATTATTTAATCTAGTCTATAAGTCATCATCCACCGTTGAAGTATCACCCGTACCTGTTCTAGACCGCTTTAAACCACCACCACCACCACCATCCTCCTCCGACAACGACGGTGGAGACACGGCTTCCTTTGTCCTCCGGCGTGGAGTCACCCTCACCGGCTCTGCCACGTTGATTCCGACAAGATGCGGAAAATTTAGCATCGCTCGAGACCCACGAATTTTATAAGCTGCTTTATCATAAGCGAAAGCTGCATCCTCTGGCGACTCGTAAGTCCCCAGCCATATCCGAGCACCACGCTTCGCTGGATCTCTTATCTCGGCTGCAAACTTCCCCCACGGCCGCCTTCTGTATTTATAGAATAATGAAAACCCCGTAAAATTATCCATTAAAAATTAACTATTTACATGAATAGAGTGAAAATTAATAATAATAATAAAAAAAAACTTAATCAAGTTATACAAAAACATCTTGAAAAAAAAGAAAGAAAAAAAAACACTAACAAAACATCATTCCTAAAACTTTAAAACAAAGTGCGCTAATTTTTTTTCTATACTTTTAAGGCAAAATATTTTTGAGCATAACTATAACTCTGGTCTCTATGTCGGTAAAGATTATTACAATAACATTGGATATAAAGTAGTTAAAGGAGTCGTATTCATATTTAGATGTTTAGAACTTGTGTTGTTTGCATCGTCAGATACCTTACGAATATAGGTTGTCTCATCCGCACGAAGGTAGGATTTGAAACGTGTATAAATAGCCGTGTGGACTGAGTGTTTGATATGTATGTGTGCAACTGACGGCGAAGCCCTGTCAGTGTGTTTTCTGGTTGTAAACGTTTAAACAGTTAATGAAAACATTGAAAATTAAAGTAATCTTGTATTGTCGCCTGATCAAAATGGATTCCGCACAATTTGACTAGGTTATAGATATTACCTGAGCATAAAGTCTACAATAACGCTAACTAATATATTATCACTGCTACCTGACACCGCGAAACTTCCTCCACTCGGATGGTGCGTGATTGCCTTCCGCCGCCACCTGGTCCGGTTCTTGCTTCTTCATGTTTTCTGAAGTGCCCTCCAACGTCACCGTGAGTGAAGTACTTGTCACCGGAAAAAGCTTAGAGGTGTCTGAATCATGGAGAATATGGGTTTGAATTGAATCAAGAAAAGAGAGATCGGAATCTGACGTCATAGATGGCTCTTGGTGCAAATTTTCTAGTGTTTTTAACAAGGTTTTGAGAAGTTATATGAGTGTTTGCATAGGTATAATAAGTTTTGTGTATGTATATATGGTTAAAGGATTTTGAAGTAAACTTTTAACTTTTAAAGTCATGGACTGGGACCATTAATTAAATAGGTATTTTTAATTAAATATAATCGATTCCTTAACGTATTTTTAAAAATTAACTAACCACGTTTTAGTTACTTCTCCTATTTCAAGTAATTTTTTAAGGAGGTATTTTTTAAACAATACCCACAATCCCTTTACTTTTAAAAATATATATTAGGCTATAGGTGTGAGAGCGTGGGTTCGGACATTATTTGCCACATAGGACAATTAATCAAATGGTATACCGCCTCCTTCTTGATTGATAGTAATTCGCGTGAATTAAACCACGTTTACCACGGCCTTCACATTTGATGATTTTGAGACAAAAATATATTAAAATCCACTAAAAACTAACATTTCCCTATTATAAATTATCAACAAAATTGTTGCTTACTGGTGTTGTACCCCATGCATGGGGAGCTTTTCAAAAAAATTTTGATTTTTCACTTTTAACACAAAGGTTTTCACCTTTTGCATTTTAACCCTTTTGTTTTTTTAACTTTTAACCTAAAGCTTTCATCTTTTACAATTTAACCCTAACACTTTTTATTTTCAACTTTAGTCCCCCAGAGTTTTCATCTTTCGCAAGTTTTTCGTTTTACATTTCGTTCTAAATTTTGCGAGTTAACACGCCACAATGTGCGTGTGAGGTTCAACGTATTTTCGTCAATTTTTTCCGTTTGACAGGCACATCGCAACGCGTCTATTTTCCCCGTTTGATGGATTCGTCACAACGCGCGCGTCCTAGATCGACTTATTTATTATTTTCTACGTTTTACGTTTCATTCTAATTTCTTACTGGTGTTGTACCCCATGCATGGGGAGCTTTTCAAAAAAAAATTGATTTTTCACTTTTAACACAAAGGTTTTCACCATTTGCATTTTAACCCTTTTGTTTTTTTTAACTTTTAACCTAAAGCTTTCATCTTTTACAATTTAACCCTAACACTTTTTATTTTCAACTTTAGTCCCCCAGAGTTTTCATCTTTCGCAAGTTTTTCGTTTTACATTTCGTTCTAAATTTTGCGAGTTAACACGCCACAATGTGCGTGTGAGGTTCAACGTATTTTCGTCAATTTTTACCGTTTGACAGGCACATCGCAACGCGTCTATTTTCCCCGTTTGATGGATTCGTCACAACGCGCGCGTCCTAGATCGACTTATTTATTATTTTCTACGTTTTACGTTTCATTCTAATTTCTTCGCATTAACACACCGCAACGGGCGTGTGTGGTTCAACGATTTTATGTCTGCTTTTCGTCCGGTGTTATTTTTTCCTTTTTTTTATTTATTTTAGTTTTACGAGTTTTTCCGATGTTGGTGGTCGCTAGCTGTGATGTGACATTGCTGCTACTTGGCACGGTTACATGCATATTTTTATATACGTGTCGGTATAAATTCGATTGCTCTATTTTTGACGTAAACGTTTTCTAGAAACGAGTCAGATCAAATATAATACGTTTTCGCTTAAAAAAACTATTTTTTACGTGCATATTTTTATATGCGTTTTGCTATAAATTCGAGTTGGTATACATTTCAACGTAAACTATTTTGGAAAACGAGTTAGGTCAAATACAATTTGTTTTCGTGCTTTTTTATGTATGTTTCGTAAATTTTGTTTCGAACAAGTGGAGTCATATTTTACTTTTCCCTTTTTTCAAATGTTCTAATTAATCTCTTTTGATTACATGTGTCGGTTTTTCCTTTATACTCACTAATGTTTTCTATGTATGAGTCGGATCAAATGTAATACGTTATGATTGTATGGTATAAACTCGATTTACTTTATGTTTTGATCCAATCGCAATTCTTATATAGGTCACACTAAGCACAATCAGATATGTCGAAACATACGTTTTCATATGATTAACACATAAAATAACATTTGAACTAATCCATTCTATATTTATGGTGTACCCGTGCCGCAACGCGCACGGGTGTTATTGCTAGTTTATACTAAGTTTCTATGCATTGTGTTAAAAGTTTTGATGATTGTGTTTATAAAAGTGTTTTGGTCATTACCTTTTTCTACTAGGGTTTCTATACCATTGTGTTATTGTCAGAACCTATAACACAATGTTAATTCAGGTTATTTTCATTGTGTTTTTATTATCAGAACCTATAACACAATGTATGACATAATGAAGATGGGTTTTCTTTGCATTGTGTTTAATTTTCCGGTAGGTTTGTCATTATGTTTTTACTAGGGTTTCTACGCATTGTCTTATTACGAGAACTTATAGCACAATGTTATTTTGGGTTTTGTCCATTGTGTATTTATTATTAAATATATATCACAATGTATGCCATAATGAATATTGTGTTATATTTGGGTTTTTATACATTGTATTGTTAGCTTTGATTATTGTGTTTTTCAAATGAGTGAGTTTTTTTATACATTGTGTTATAGGTTCTAGTCATTGTTTAATCTATTATCTATTGTGTTTTAGTTTGTTATCCATTGTGTTTTTTGTTGTGTTGTCCATGGTATTTAGTCTACTATCTATGATGTTTTAGTCTATTGTTCATTCTGTTTTTAGTTTGTTGTCCATTGTGTTTTTGTCTGTTGTCCATTGTGTTTTTTTTATTTGATGTCAGTTGTGTTTTTAGTCTAGTTTCCATTGTGTTTTTGGTCTATTTTCCATTGTGTTTTTAGCTTAATACTCATTGTGTTTTACGTAACTAGGTTTTCAACTTTTTTTTTCAAAAGTATAACAATAGGGTATTCATTTTAAAGATAAAAAGACGCTTATTTTATGATATAATTTTTTAAGTGATTGCCTTCCGCCGCCACCTGGTCCGGTTCTTGCTTCTTCATGTTTTCTGAAGTGCCCTCCAACGTCACCGTGAGTGAAGTACTTGTCACCGGAAAAAGCTTAGAGGTGTCTGAATCATGGAGAATATGGGTTTGAATTGAATCAAGAAAAGAGAGATCGGAATCTGACGTCATAGATGGCTCTTGGTGCAAATTTTCTAGTGTTTTTAACAAACTATAAGGTTTTGAGAAGTTATATGAGTGTCTTGTCTGCATAGGTATAATATAATAAGTTTTGTGTATGTATGTATATATGGTTAAAGGATTTTGAAGTAAACTTTTAACTTTTAAAGTCATGGACTGGGACCATTAATTAAATAGGTATTTTTAATTAAATATAATTGATTCCTTAACGTATTTTTAAAAATTAACTAACCACGTTTTAGTTACTTCTCCTATTTCAAGTAATATTTTAAGGATGTATTTTTTTTTAAACAATACTTTTAAAAATATATATTAGGCTATAGGGTGTGAGAGTGTGGGTTCGGACATTATTTGACACATAGGACAATTAATCAAATGGTATACCGTCCCCTTCTTGATTGATAGTGATTCGCGTGGATTAAACTACGTTTTACCATGGTCTTCACATTTGATGATTTTGAGACAAAAATATATTAAAAAATAAAAGGGATAGTGGTTTGGGATATGACCACACCCTTAAGGTAGTGGTTTTGGATGGTGGATTAGAGGAGGGTGACATGACGTCTATGCGGAGGGTCATGATCTAGGATCATGACCACACCTTTTAGCCTTAGAATCAAATACGAAGTGCAAAATAAATAAGAAAAGTGAGAGATTTTAGTCAATGATCTTAAATATGGAGGGTTGAGATTAGTTTTAAAGGAAAAAATAAGGGAGGGGCATAAAACGTTCATAACTATTTCATACGATATTATTTTTTACAAAAAAAAAAATCACTATAATAACGAACATTTTTATCTTTAATATGAATATGATATTGTTATATAAAAATTAACTAAAAACTAACATTTATACTAAGTTTCTATGCATTGTGTTAAAAGTTCTGATGATTGTGTTTATAAAAGTGTTTTGCTCATTACTTTTTTTACTAAGGTTTATATACCATTGTGTTATTGTCAGAACCTATAACATAATGTTATTTCGGGTTATTTTCATTGTGTTTTTATTATCAGAACCTATAACACAATGTGTGACATAATGAAGACGGGTTTCCTTTGCGTTGTGTTTAATTTTCCGATCATTGTGTTTTTTCAACTAGGTTTGTCATTACGTTTTTACTAGGTTTCTACGCATTTTCTTATTATGAGAACTTATATCACAATGTTATTTTGGGTTTTGCCCATTGTGTATTTATTATTAAATATATATCACAATGTATGCCACAATGAAGATTGTGTTATATTTGGGTTTTTTATACATTGTATTGTTAGCTTTAATTATTGTGTTTTTCAACTGGGTGAGTTTTTTATATATTGTGTTATAGGTTCTAGTCATTGTTTTAGTCTGTTATCTATTGTGTTTTAGTTTGCTTGTCCATTGTGTTTTTTGTTGTGTTGTCCATTGTATTTAGTCTACTATCTATGATGATTTAGTCTATTGTCCATTGTGTTTTTGTCTGTTGTCCATTGTGTTTATTTATCTAATGTCAGTTGTGTTTTTAGTCTACTTTCCATTGTGTTTTTAGTCTATTTTTCATTGTGTTTTTAGCTTAATACTCATTGTGTTTTACGTAACTGGGTTTTCAACTTTTTCCCAAAAGTATAACAATAGGGTATTCATTTTAAAGATAAAAAGACGCTTGATTTTATATTATAATTTTTTAAATGATGTATAAAAAGTTACGGATGTTTAAAAAGTTACTCATGTCAGTAATTCTGGTCTTGTTTGACTTTTGACTTGGCCTTCTGGTGTTCAGCTTTGACTTTTGTTGACTTGGTTGTTGATAAGTACTTTGACAATCCAACACTTGTACTTCTGTACTTCTATTCTTTGATCCAACAATTTTGTTCCAGCACTTTTGGTGGTTGTTTATGAAGCTTTCAAATAAGGAAACTCTTGGACTTAGATTGTACTTTAACTTATTCCGTCAGAATGGTTCCTTTGGATTTTGGCTTTTATTATCAGCAAATCTTACATAACCCAACACTTAATATCAGGTTTCGACAAAAACTCCATAAACATAAAAACTTGTGGATTCAGCTACCTTTTAGCTATCCTCTAAGGATGGTCCGTATGCAAGGACTTTTGCCTTGAAAACTTGCAACGCCCTTTAATGTCATTTACGTTGACGTTGTCGAGTGAAAAATCATCGATTGTAAATGTTATGGTGACGCTGGTTTATAATGCTCGATTCAAGTAATTTAATTTTTTCTAATAATTTGTAATATTTAATTTTGATATAAATAAACAGTTTAGTATAGTATTTTTATGGTATGAACTTTATTACAAAATTATGTTAGAACCCATGTGTATTACACGAGTTAAATAAATGTAATTTTATATACTAAATAATAAAATAATATACATTTAAAAACCTCATTTATTACATGGGTTGAATAAATGTAATTATATATTATAAATTAGCAAGTTTTTTGTGCATAACAAATTGTACATTGTGCTTTGGACATTTTTCAAAAAAAAAACTTGATTTTTTACTTTTAACCCAAAGGTTTTTACCTTTTGCAATTTTAACCCTATATAATTTGTTTTTTTAACTTTAACCCAAAACTTTTCATTATTTGCAATTTAACTTCACAACTTTTGTCACTTATACTTTTCATCTTTCGCAAATTTTCGTTTTACGTATAGTTCTATATTTTCCGAGTTAATACGCCGCAACGTGCATGTGTGTTTCAACGTTTTTGCCTCTATTTTTCCATGTTTGACAGGTTTGTCGCAACACGCATATCCTAGGTCGAGTCAGTGTTGGTGGTCGATGATGGTTGTGTGACATTAGTACTATTTGACACCGTTTTACGTCCCGCTGCAACGCGAGATGTGCTTTGGGGGTTTTTCAAAGAGAAAATGGTTATGCATATGATTGTCGTAACGTTGGCTTTGGGGGTTTTTTCAAAAAAAATGTTTTTTTTTACTTTTCACCCAAAAGTATTTCATAAATTACTTTTAACCCAAAACTATTTGTTTTTTTACTTTTAAACCAAAATTTTTTATCTTTTGCAATCTATCCTCATAACTTTTTTTTACTTTCAACTTTGGTCCTTTATAGTTTTCATTTTCCACAATTTTTCCGCTTTATGTTTGGTTCTAAATTTTGTGACTTAACACATCACAACGTGTGTCTTTGGCTTAACGTTTTTACGTTTCGTTCTAAATTTTGCGAGTTAACACGTTGCAACGTGCGTGTGTGGGTGAACGTTTTACATCGTCTATTTTTTCCCCGTTTGACAGGTTTAACATAACGTGCGGGTCCTAGATCGACTTAGTTATAACTAAAGAATCTCCGCCGCATTGCGGCGGGTCGCAATCCTAGTTATATATATTAAATAATAAAAAATATATTTTTAAGAACCACATGTATTGTACGGGTTGAATAAATGTAAACTTATATAACAAATCATAAAAAATTTATGTCTTTTAAAACCATATGTATTACACGCGTTGAATAAATGTAATTTTATATACTAAATAATAAAAAAATTATATCTTTAAAAAGCCCTCGTGTATTGTAAGGGTTGAATTAATCTAATTTTATATACTAATAAAAAATATATATCTTTAAAACCTCGTGTATTACACGGGTTGAATAAAATGTAATTTTGTATAGTAAATAATATTCTTTTTAAACCTCATGTATTACACTGATGGAATAAATCTAATTTTATGTACTAAATAATATAAAAGTTATATATTTAAAAAACTAACGGATATACTCGATACGCGATAGATAAGGTGATTGCGGAGGTAGTTCTTGAAAAGAAATACACTATTCAAGAAGCAAATCGGTAGTCATTTGAGTGATAAAATATTGGTACCAATTTCGATAAATTATGAATTAAAATTGATTAAAAAAATTAAATGATGAAAAAAATAAAGTTTGGTTTTCGTGATAAATAATTTGTTTTATCTAAAAATATCTTAAATTAACAATTTAAATTTGAGGATAATATTTTATTATAAAAATAGAAGGATTATATTCGAAATTCAAAATATGATAAGATTTAATATAATTTATTATTAATATAACTAATATAAGATAAGTCGGAAAAAGAGGTGCGAAAATAAAAAACAGATAATAATTAATTAATTAATTAATAATGAAATTAAAAATTAATAATATAAAGTTTGGTTTTCGTGATAAACTAGTAAGATTACCTGCGTTACGCTGCGGGGTTTTGGTCGATTCTATTTGGTTCAGTATAGCAACCTAAAGAAATATGCTAAATGAATATCACATGTTTTACATCGATCGAAAACCATAAAAATAAATTTAAATTGGACAGCGGGACGAGCGGATTTTAGATTAGTTGTAAATGAAAACGTAAACGTTATCTTAAATATAACTTTAATGAAAAAGGTTCGTAAAACTAAAACATTAAAAATAAAGAAAAATAATAATAAAGTCCAGAAAAAAAACCTCAAGAAAGAAACAAAAAAAGTCAATAGTATGAAAGCACTATTCACACAAATAATATTGTAATTTATGTCAAAACATTGATCCGCTTAAAACATACATAAAAATAAGCACTAAAACTTATTATATCTAACCTGACATATTTTCAAATAAAATTTACGCCGAAACGTAAATCAACTGAAAACATATATAATCATAAGCATAGAACATATTGTGTTTGACCAAACTCATTGTCGTGAAAAATTTACATCGAAACGTAAATCAACTTGAATTTATACCGACACTTACATAAAAATAAAGACGTAAAACTCGATTACAAACTCTATAGAAAGTTAAGCGGGTGTAGTTGTCAATGCTAAAAGTTGAAGGATGAAAGTTAAAAAAATAAAACATAAACTCAAAAATGACCCAAAAAAAATCAAAGGTCAAATCACTATTCAGAAACTTTGTTAATTGTATTGTATTTAATTATTTGTGTCACACCCCAACCGATGGCGGAAACATCGGGGCGTGGCACTAAGCGAAACAGATTGTCCAGAAGTTTTCATAACAACTATATTTACCAAATACTTAAAGCAGCACGTCCCATACCATGTCATAAATTATAATACAATTATTACAGAAAAGATCTAGTCAAATTGTTCTGTTCCGACAACTCAGATTTTCATTACAGACAGTTGTTTATTGTTGACCTAGGTCTTTCCTAGCCTCGATTTCACAGCAAGGTAAGCAAATAAGCATCCTAAGCACCTGTCACATACGTTAAAGTAAAAGTCAATACACATAGTGTATAGGTGAGCATACAAGTTTGATAATAGCATATAGAGTTCGAAATCGTTACGCATAACCAGCACGTACACAGTGTAAAATGAGGCATGTTAGTTATCGACATGAACCTATCGATACCAATGACTGCGGGTTGACTGCCCAAGGCAGTTCACGATACACACTCACCACTGTGAGCCATATAAGTAATTGTCCTTAACAACCCCTGAGTGAACAGGTGCTGAGTCCAAACTAATAGGACTATCGTTGCTAAGGCAGGTAGACAGCATTCCATGTGTAAACATAACAAACAAGCATTCATTAAGTCACGTATAACATGCGGTAATTGGTTAGCGATTTAAAGTATTGCGTAGTGTGTTCGATGTGATTTTGTATAAGTAACGTATGTAACACCCAAAAGTGTGTAAAGCAAAAAGGGATCGAGTATACTCACAGCGATTGATGGATTGAAGGGAGCGCTAGAGAGTAGGGTTAGCCTGAACATATTGATAGCATAACGATAAGCGACGCGTAAACGATACAGAGTGCAAGTGGGTAGGACAACAGTTCGATCGGATGGTAGTCCGATCGGACAGCCGGTCGTTTGAGTGACAGTCCGTTCGGACGGTCGTCCGGTCGGATGACCGTTCGAGAGGATTGTTACTTCCTTTGGGAAGGATGTGTTTGTGTATGATGGCTTGACTTTTGAAGTTTTCGTTGTAGCATTTTGAAAACATTGAAGTATCTCTACCTTTCAGGTCGATCAATCGAACAACCGATCGATCGAGCGACAGTCTGATAGGTTGGTCACTTCAGCGAGAACAAGTTCTCAGCAGGTTGTCACGCGATTGGACGGTTGTTCGATCGGGTGGCATCCTTTGTGCATTGAACATGTTGAAAATTGTTTAAGTGTTGAAGTTTCGAAACATTACATAGTCGGATGGTCGGTCGATCGAGTGGTAACTCGATCGGACGGCAATCCGTTCGGTGTTCCCAAAACTCTTGAGGGTTGATTTGAAAATTAATTGTGGGGCCAATGTGCAAGTCGATCGGATGACCAGTCGTTCGGACGGCGGTCCGATCGGACAGCCGGTCCGATCGGACGACACTCCGTCCTGGTCGACCTTTTAGTCTTACACTTGGTTGTTTTGATTGTTTGTCGTTTTATCGAGACGTTTTGACAACGTACTAAGCAACTGGAACCTTTTCAATACTTGGTACCCCTGAGTGAACAGGAATCACCCAAATCCGACCAGTTAACTGTTCGAGATGGTGTTCCATGTTTAACCCGAAGTCGGTAGCCTCATGGATAGAATCCAGATCTTGAACCAACACAACCACAAGAATGAGTAGTAAGTCGGCACAAGCTCCGATTATATCGGTTTTGAAGGCATTGAGTGTAAAAGAGTTGAAAGAAAGTTGGAAAACCATCTTTCAATCCTTTTCATTGTGAATATGTTCAGATCTATGAAAGATCTTTGTTTGTTTATGTGGAAATCGGTTAGATCTAAGTTGTTCTTGGTGGATTGAGGCCAAAACATGAAGTTCTCCAGAACACATGATGACGTCATCCTAGAACACCTTGAATCTTGATGTTTTCACCGTTAAAAGTTAAGATTCAAAAAATAGAAAGGTGTAGGAGTGCGTGTAGGTTAAGGAAGTACAAGATTTAGGACGAGATCTTACCAGAATCACGAGAAATCTGAAGAAAAGTGGGGAAGATGAGCTGGTCGGAGGAGAGTTGCCAAAAGTGGAAAGTATGATGGTGACAAGGGGTATTTATAGGGTTTCCCAAAGAGGAAAGGGGGAGGAGAGGGGCTGGTCGATCGAGTGGCAGCTCGATCGAGCGGCTGGTCGATCGACTGGTTACCTGGTCGATTGGCCACTCGATTCAAGTGTTTGGTGCGACGAGTTTTGCCGTTTCGATTGCGATTACAAGCGTTTCGATGCGTTAGAGTTTCTAAGTCAAATTACTTTTAGTCCCAACTACTATATCTGTAACACCCCGAAAACGGGTTTGGTAATCAAACCTCGTTAATAGTAAAAACGGGTAAAATACCGTTAGTGGTAAAATTAACCCGGTGAATATTAGGATTTAAATAAATAAATCTAATATTTATTAAAAGGATGGGAAATACTTTGAGAAAGTAAAGTATATAAAAAAAGGCCCGAGATTTAACGGGACTTAAAATAAAACGGGGTTTTGAACAAGATGAATAACTAGGAAAATTATAACCTAGTTAACTACAAGTCTAGAAATAACTTGAAATAGGGTTAAAACAACCAAAACTATATGTCAAACAAAAGATGAGGGGCCTATGTTGCTAAACTTGAAACTTAATTTCATAAAAACAAAAATTAAAACACACCAAACACACTTTGAGTGTGTCTGGTCGTACAAGAAGCAGGAGGGCGACAAGGGTTCTTCACCAAACCCTAACTCTCACAAAAATTGATCAATTGAAGGTTCAATTCAGCCCAAAATTGAAATCTGAACATAGAATTTTGATCCTCATCATAAGAGGATTACAAGGTATGTAAAGTTTGATGAAAACTCTCAACTTGAAATTCTCATGAAATTGGGAGAACCTGAATTTTATGGTTGCATGTGTGTTTTATGATGATTTAGGAACACTATAGTGTCTAGGGACAAACCCTAGACAAATACAAGTTGAAATCATGTAAAGTTTTAGTAAATCCATGAACACCATTGTAGGTGATTAGTGGGTTATGTAGAATTTAATAAACACTAGGAGATTGGGTGTTGTTCTAGTGTAAACTGAAATTATGAGGAAATCTCTGAATTGTTGATGTTAAAATATGTGTATATAGTCTAATTGAAATTAATTGGGGTGATAAACTCAAGTCATGAACTTGGTTTAGATTATGTAGAAATCTGACCCGCTAGGTGTTTGATAAAACGCCTAAATGAAGGTTAAAATGTAAAGGTTGGTAAAACGCAGATTTGAATATGTTAAGAAATTATGCGTTAAGACTTATAAAAAGGGTTCTAAACGGATTGTGAATTGAACTCTTTAGGCGAGGAATCCGGATCGTCAAATGGACAAGCCCGTGGGAAATACGCGTTTGGAAAGGATGCTTAAAAGGTACGTAACTACGGTTCCGTTACATTATGCTTGATTTCGTATTTTCGTTAGTATACTTTAAATTAGCATAATACATGAAATTGGCATTTAGTGGAAGTGACGAAGATCACTAGGTAAATAAACGGGTCAAAAGGTGAAATTATCACCCTTTGACAATATCGACTAATGGTTTATCGAGTTATATGTTTATAGGAATAAATATCAAATGGATACGCACATCGCTATTGCTTAGCGGCTACTAAGTCAAGGTATTGAAACGGGTCAATATATTGATCCGAGCCAGGTATGTATAATGATTCAATTCATCATGTAGAGCTTGAGGTTTTTCTAAGACTTAAACAAGGTCAAATTGGATATTTGGTTACCTTAAAGATAAACCGAATAATTCAAGTTATAATTGTAGTGTTTTAGAAACATAATGGCTTCTAAACAAGGTTATAGTTAAAAGATCGAATTTTTGGGTCAAACAAGTATCTGAAGTCCTTTGTCGTAAAAGAAGGACCAAAATTGACCAAAATGCCCTTGTAGGTTAAATTGAACAAACAACCCTTAAAGGTTGTTTGGAAACGAGTTTCATGATTAAATAAATACTTAGAATAAGTGTAGAAGCGAAAGATGTAAAATATTGGTCAAATAACTCTATAAAGAGTCTTTGCCGTAAAATAATAATTTGAGGGGTAAAAATTGTAATATATAAATCACCACATTGAATCCACCACAAATATAGTTGTGGTGGGAGGTCATTTGATAAGAAATGTGGACATATGTATTTAGAAATGAATGAAAGCGATTGGTGCTTAAAATATGCTTAAATACCCTTAACGGGTCAAAATAAGCATATGAGTGAAAATAAGTTTAAGAAGGTATATGAACCTGTAATTGGAACCTATTATGTTAAACATCATTGAATTTATTAGGTTATCAGAAATAAGGGTCAAACAAACTTGTTTGTTTGATAAATGTGCAAACGGGTCAAAATTTTGTAAAAAGGTAAAAGCCGAAGCCATAAAGGTCTCAAAATTTATTAAGCCGGATGTCGGATTTTAACTCCATATGATGGAGAATAAAATTACAATCACGTAGGAAGAAACGGTAGGTCAAACGGACAACCGGGTTGAAAGATACGAAAGTTTTCGTGTCAAAAACGGCAAAATGGAAGAAGCTGATGCAGGGGCCACCGTAAGTTACGGTGGGTACCGTAAGTTACGGTGGAGGCTGAATTCTTTACGGCAGTTCACCACTGCCTTACGGTGGGGACATGTTATAACAGGGCTACCATAAATTACGGTGTCCACCGTAATTTACGGTGGACCCTGTACAAAAATGTATTTTTGATCAGTTTTGTTTTCCGGACTCGTTTAAATACGTTTTAAATTCCGTATGACTAAAGCATTTCATGTTTTTATGAAATGTAGGTACTTTGTGGATGCCGGAAGACGATCAAGCTCAACGAAGAACCGAACACAATAAAGATACATGCTTCCGCACTTTGCCTCGTCATAAATTTTATATGACGAATCTGATCACGTTATGTCAAATAACTTTTGATTTGCGAAAAGTTTTGATAAACCCGTATTTCCGATGTATATGTAATCTTAATTACATGATTGTTTTCCTAAAATATACGTTAAACCTTGTATTATAAGAACGGGTGTTACAATATCAACATACAAGCATCCTTACTTCATATTCGTTTAACGTTTGCGATTCGATTGCGATTGAGTTTCGGTTGCGTTTCGATTGATCACCACAACATAACATAAATAAGCACGCACAAGTAACACATAAGGCACACACACGTATAACAATAACCAAAATGCGTAAATTCGAGTTGCGAGTGCTATTGCGATAGCGATAAAGTGATTAATCAAGCGATAAATAGCGACTACTATGCGATTAGTAATAGATACTCCACATAATACAACTAAAGCGATAACAAAATAGACTAATTACAAGTCAAAGAAGTCAAAACAGGAATTGAGGAAGGAGAGACAGATCGCAATTAGCAATCTTTTCTTCATTTGACTTCAATCTTGACTTTGACTTTGGAAACACAGGGTGTTAGAATTTGTTTTATTAAAAAATATCTTAAATTAACAATTTAAATTTGAGGATAATATTTTATTAGAAAAAAATAGAAGGATTCTATTGAAACTAAAAATGTAATAAGATTTAATATAATTTATTATTGATTTAATTAATATAAAATAAGTAGGAAAAAAGATATAAGAAAATAAAAAAAATTAGATGCATTCAGTAAATAACACGTGTCATACATTGATTTTTTTTTATTATATAGTAAGATAAGATATAGATAGATAAGATGATGATGTAATATAAAAAGAAAACTAATATATATGGAAAACAACTATTTTCAATAAAATACATATTAAAATGTATTATATCAAATGAATGAGAATTCTTCTCACTTTTTCTTATGACTCAACCACCGTTAAATGCTCATAATTTTCATGCCGAACTATAGTATCTAAGGGTAGAAAGGGGAACCCATGGGATTACCCTAGCTTCATTTAATCATGCGTTGTCATGTCAATTCTACACCCAACTACTCTAGAACCACTAAAATACTGGCTGCGTCGACCCATAAATATCTCTAGAACCATGGACCCCTTCCTTTTACCCCACCTACCAATTAATCACACACACCATAAAAAGATGAACCCCACTTCCTCACACACACCCTTAAGCGGCAAAGTTTTGCCATGTAAACTACCCTAGCCGCAACCCTAGGAGGTGGTGGCGGTGTTGCCCAGTGGCAAACTACCATAGGGGGCGGGCTTACACGCATGACACCCCCCCCCCCCCCAAGTGGCATCTTGCATGCCTAGACTATCACATCCTCGTTATATCTTGTTTTACACGACGAAGGTTGGGTGTGAAATTGTATTCTTTGCTACACATTATTGATGATTTGAAGTTGGGTGTTGGATGTTTTCAACGATGGAAAAAAAAAAATAGAAACTAGTGTGAGAAAACGTGCATTCGAGAATCAAAGAAATGAGAGAGAAATTGTGAGGTGAAGTATTTCGATTTAAGCATTTTTTAGATATTACAAGAACAAAAGGTACCTAATACTATACACAACTCGATTAAAGTATTAAATTGTAAACTGTACTTTACAGGATGTAAATTAAAAATGAGACACATGTTCGTGCTCTTTTATTTAAAATCTTATTCATATTTTGGTGTTATATAATAAGTAAACTTAAAAAGTTTTCATGCTGTTTTTTTGTCATTTTTTGTTGAAGCTTATTTAAAAAGCATATAATTCATTTATTTATATATCTGTACACACATGGATTAAGCAAAACTTGAATAATAATAATAAATATATTTTAATTTTAATTAATAATAATAATATAGTAAAATCCAAATATATATATATATATATATATATATATATATAGGTAGAGGATCCTGTAAAAAGTGTGAGAAGTGTGAGAAGTGTATTATAACACTATATATAATACTATATAACACCATATAAACAATATGTAACACCATATAATACCATATAACACTATGTAACACTATATATCATTATATAACAAATATAACACTATAGGTTGTCTGATAGCATATCTATGATAGATGTATAGTGTTATATTTGTTATATAATGATATATAGTGTTACATAGTGTTATATGGTATTATATGGTGTTACATATTGTTATACGGTGTTTATATGGTGTTATATAGTATTATATATAGTGTTATAATACACTTCTCACACTTCTCACACTTTAGGCCCTTTTTACACTATCCCTACCCTATATATATATATATAACTTTGTATTTTTAGTGCTATCATAATTTATATTGATAACAATACATTATTTCTTTTTTTTAACGACAAATTTGGATAACTAACGTACCACTTAAATATCATAGTGCCACCAATGAAACCACCCGATCATATTCCTCTCCACAAGGAGATAATGTCTATATACTAATTCAGAAGAAAACCTAATAAATTTGAGAAAACCCCTTTGTAAAAATCGAACCAAAAACCAAATGACTAGGGTTGTAAATGAACCGAACTAACACGAACAAGGCCATGTTCGTGTTCGTTCGTTAAGGAAATTAACATGTTCGCAAACTGTTCACGAACGCATACCGAACATAAGTTTATGTTCATATTCGTTCGTTAAGGAAATTCAGTTGTTCACGAACATTTCATGAACACTGGTCTCGAATAAAACGAACGCAAAAACGAACATTTAACTTGGAAATAAAAAAATAAAAACATTGATATCCTTAAAAATTGGATATAAGTAGTTAAATACAACTATCAAATGATAAATCAAAACACAACTAGTCTACTACACCACCAAACGATGAATCAAATTTAACTAACTTAGAGCATTCACAATGGATCCTCTATATGTATGTGAGTGTAACCTTTATATTTGTGAGAGTGGTTGTAAATTGTTGTGAGTAGAGGAGAGGAAAAAAAAGCAGAAAAAGTTACTGTTCATCAGTAAAAATTTGGAAAAAAATACTGTTCACCTCTATAATTTTGTAATATTTTTGAAATTGGTTGTGAGTGTAGGAGAAAGAAAAGGTAATGGTAAAAGTATAAAAAAAATTATTTAATTGAAAAAAAAAAGAGAAAAAGTAGTGTTTTTTAGTGCAATTATAAAGATGGAGTAAAAGATTTGATTGTGAAAGCTCTTAGACATAATTATCCCTAAAAATGTCTTAGAATGTCCAAATTTTAGCTAACTAAGAAAAAAATTGGGTTTCAAGTTTTCAATATGCTTAGATAAAAGGTTTATTGTTTATTATTTTTTAATATAATCAAACGAACACGAAAGAATGTAACCGAACATATTACCGAACGTTCACGAATGCAGTCGAATGAACAAGACCTGTGTTCGTGTTCGTTCGCTAAGCTAACCGAACGAAATTATTTGTTCGTGTTCGTTTGTTAAGTTAATCGAACGAACATAAACGAACTTCTCGTCGAACGGTTCACGAACTGTTCGCTGAACGTTCAGTTCGTTTACAGCCTCTCTAGAAATACCACTAAACTATAATACATTATTTCTAGTTTAAATTCTACTATTTCTAGAAACACATGGAGTGAAAACAAATGATTTTTCTTTTGAGGGTCCACCTTTTCTTTTCTTCCAGATGGTGGGGCTCGGGTGAGGTTTAAAACTTAAAAGACTTAGTCTGGACGGTATGGAGATCATCCAGCACTGTCGTCGTGCCCCCTCTCCATTTCCTGCCCTTCGTCGCCGTGCCTCCTTCGTCCAGATCGTCGGGGGTGAGACGAATTGGACGGGCCTCTCCCTCTCACACACATATATACATACAACATATACATACATATACATATTTATTTTAGGCCCATCCCCCATTTCCTTACCTCCATCCTCTTTGCCCCATCCTCACACCCGATCTACGTGGCGCTTACTTGTCGGGGTGTTCATCGAATCGAATATCGAATTTTTGAATTATTCGATAATTTGTATTTTTCCTTGAATTCGAATTCGATTCGAACCTACCCAATTCGATTCGAACCTACCCAATTCGATTCGAATTCGTATTCGAATAAAAAATCCAATTCGTATTCGATTAAAAATTTGAATTCGAATCGAATTCGATTTGATTCAGATTCTTTGAAAATATGTAAAAAAACTATCAAAATGAAACATAAATTTTAAAGCAGCCATAAAGCACGATATCACATTAAAAAGTTACAAATAAAGTACCATAAGTCTAAAATTCAAAACGAGAAGTCGGGAATAACCACTCCACATTAAAAGTTGATATTTTTAAGGTTAGAAAATCTATTAATAGATTTGTTACTTAGGTTGTAGTTATGGGCTATGCAGTGGGTTTGGTAATGGGTAATTTTAGTACATCGAATAAATTTTGATAATAATTTATAGTATAGCCCAATAAAAGTTATATATGTATTATATATAAAAAATAATAAATAAAAAATGTATAATTTTTATTCGAATTTCGAATCGAATCGAATTTGAAATTATAAGTTCGTATTCGATTTATTTGACTCGAATTGAATCGAATTCGAATTCGAATTTTTATAATCGAATCGAATTTAATCGAATTTCGAATTTTTCGAATTCAAAACGAATTTTGAACACCCCTACTTACGTGGCAGATCATCCTCCAAGGATGGGCCTCTACCATATCGCATAGCCTTATCTAAGAAAAATATTCTTTAATTATATATGGGGTTAGGGGGAAGTTTATTTGAGAAGAAAAATAAACTGAGAAGAAAAAGAATAAATGGTACAATTGTAAAACATTAAATGATTTTTTCTCTCATCTCATGTATTATTATTTTTAACTAATTAATTAGTCATACAGACTATGATTTTCCACACTAAAATTTTTGCCTACACACATCAAAATTATCTTACACGTTTTGAAAATTATCCTACACATATTGAAATTTATCCTATACAGCTCGTAATTCATCTTACACACCTCGTAATTTATAATACACTTTAAATTAATTTTTTTCTTCTTTGAAAAAAATATATTTTTTGAAAATAAGTTACAAATTTAATGTAGTTAGCTATTAAAAAGTAAGACTACCAACTAATGATCTATCTAAGTTTACAAATATACCCTTGCACTAATATTAAATACAAAAATTAAATAAAATAAAATTAAGCATTCTTATTGGTTGAAATTTCTTTTTTTTATTCTTACAAAAAATTTCTTCCCGTTAGAACCCTCCACTATGGGGTTAATCGCAAAGAATAAAAAACTAACATAATTTTTAAGATAAACTTATATGTAAAATATTAATAGTAAGAACCAAAGTGACCGGTTTTTAAATTATATTGGGTTACTAATTATATTGGGGTTTCAAATGATTTAATTGGTGGAATTATGTTGTATCGGACGATTCAACTGGGTTACTAATTAATCTTATTCTTCCATATAATACAAATTTATCTAAAAAATAATTCAAACTTAATTATGATTTATGTAACTGATCATGGTTTTATCTAAAAAATAACTATATTATTTATAAAATATTAAACATTTTAAGAACATTTTTATTAGAGTAAAATGCACGGATAGTCCATGTGGTTTGTCAAAGTAACACCTTTAGTTCTCAACTTTTAGAAATTACACTTATGCTCCATGTGGTTTGTTCGTTTGTTACTCAGATAGTCCCTAGAGTGGATGAGAGTTAGTTTTCTCAGTTAAGTTCATATAAAGTGACAAAAATGCCCTTAATATAAACACATATAAAACTAATTAAAATGGGATCCACCACTCTATTCATCTTCTTCAGTTACACCAAACCTAATCCCCACATCATCTTCTTCAAAGATCACCCACCACCACTTCAAAATAGATCCACCCACCACCATCAACAATCTCCACCTGTAAATTTCCACAAACAACACTTCAGATGCAATAAGCACATCAGATTTGTGTCCAATCTCGAACATCTAAGGGTGGGGGTATGATTAATCACTCTAGGATGTTTGAGTGATTCTCTACCCAATAATATTATGCCATGTCAACTCCCCATTCTACTCCCCATTTTACACTCAATCACTAGGTATGGTCAAACACCACTCAATTAAAAAAAAAACTTGATTGGTTGAGTGATCCTCTCTCCTCTCTCTCTCCTCTCATCTCCTCTCCTCTCTCCTATCCTCTCAATCACATCGGTGACTACACACCGATTTACCTCACCGAATACCCACTCACCGATCAAGTCAATCACGTGGGTATGGTCACCGATCGGTGACACCCACTCACCGATACACTCACCGAAGATTATACCCCCCACCCTAAGGCAACCGTAATTTTTCAGATCCTCTTCTCAACCGTTTTATCAGCCCTAGCTCCGTCCGATCTAACCTGCTCTACGTTTTCTGCAGTTTGCGTATTTGGTTTCGTATCAGTAGCGGTGGTAGATTGAGATTCCACCGTAGTGTCATGGCAGACAGTTGACTTTGATCGGCATTCTGAACCTGCTGTTGTACCGAGCACACAACTTTGGTTTGTAGTGAGGTGTATAGTTCAAATTGCACTGAAATTCTAGAGAGAGAAAGAGAGATAAGAGAGAGAGAGAGCTATAAAGAAGAAGCTAAAAAGGAAGTCAGATTTTGAAGTCTTTTTTTTTCTATTTAGATTTGGATTTTAATTCGATTTATTTGGTAACTGACTTTTTTTAAGTATTTAGATTTGGATTTTAATTCGATTTATTTGGTAACTGACTTTTTTCGAAGTGTTTATTGAATCTGAAGTTGTTGAAATGGAAATGTTGTTTGTGGAAATTTATGTCACACACCCTGACTTTTGCGGAAGCGTGATTATGGTGTGATTTCTTAATACCATTGCATACAATCATAACAACACTATATGATTAAAACATTAGATGTTCATCCTTAAATTATGTTTGAAAATATCACAACATAAATTGTTTGAAATGTAGACTTCAAATTTAAATTACAAACCACAGCATGTTCTAAAGAGTTCACGAGGAATCGACAAAAGACCTTAGATAAAACCGAGTTTAGAACCATGTATCTCGTCCAGAATTAAGATACATCTCCTAAACCCTAATGACTTCGGATGACATCTTTTTATTCATAACGCAGCTTGGAACATGCAAACACCCGCCAGATCCACTTAATTCCCTGAAATACATGTATTTTGAAAACATCAACAAAAGTTGAGTGAGTTCATGTGTTTGTGTATATGAATGTATAAAACCTTTGTAATCAGTGTATGTATGTATGTATGTTTGTAAATCCCGGTATGAAAGCAAACAAGGAAACAAATCACCAAAGGTTTGCAAGGCCACTGGTATGTGTGACGGCGTAGGAAGGCTCAAACCTAGCAAATTTGTACCGGGCCTCTGGCTGTAAGACATAGTCACCTCATGGGTCACCCTGGTCCTCATGGGCGTGGGCTCGCTACACCCATATAGATCTATCACTCATGCCCCTCGGTCCTAACAAGAGGATTAATGGTCTTAAGTGTGCGTCTACCCATTCACATGATCTACTGTACTCTCCAAGGCAAACCATACCGATTGTAATTGTATGTAATCATTTTGTAATCATTAGAAACATGTACTTCACCCCCGAAGTTATAAAACTGAAAACAGTTAAGAGAAAAGGGGGACATGAACTCACTGTCTTGCGTCTTCAACGATCGTAACTCACGTTCCTTCGGCAAACACGACTACCTACAATATACTAAGGTCTATTAGATGAACGGGTCGTGCCTTGTCTTAGTATTAATGTTTTTGAGTTACGTTTCTTTTCTGTTTTCAATATTATTCCAAGTTATAATTACTTGTTAAAATAATAAATATTTTAACTTAAATTATATTTATTACTTTTTGGAATAATCGTTAAACAATATTTTTTCTCAAGTATCTATACTTGTATTTCCTTCCCAAGGATGGGCATATTTGTATTTGTATTTGTATATTTTTGCCATGCATCGGTGTCGTATTCCGGTGAGGATTTATACGTACGAGGATACGTATTTTCTTGTAATCGTTAAGTATTCTTATACTTAATTTTGTGTTAAACTTTCCGGAATATTATTTCTAATAAAAGTCCACTAATATATATATATATATTTAAGAATTATTACTTAGAAAAATTATTTATAATTTTTCCTTTTGGCAAAAATATTTGTAGTTCCAAAATAATATATTTTCAAGTCTAACTTTAGACAATATATTAACTTATTTTTATCAAAAAATAATGTATTTCAAGTTTATCCAAGAAAATATATATTTTTCCCAAAAATAATATATCTTCTAATAATTCCGAGGAAACATATATATATATATACTTTTATTCACCAAAAATTATATATTTCTTTTTTGTCAAAATATGATATAACTTTGTGATAATTATAAAAATCATATTTTCATTTCTTTGTGTCCAAAATATCATTTACCAAAAATATATTTATAGATGTATTTTCCGGAATATTTCGTAAGTTACATTCTTTCGTTCGGTTTCCCAATCTTATGTGAGTAACTTGTGTATTTATTCCTTGGGATCTTTGGTAATATTTTGGATTGTAATTTCTTGGTATTTTGTTAAGTTATATTATTTCAAGTCCTAAAATAATATAACTAATACACAAAGTATACAAATAATCACACACATTATGTCTTTAATGTATATATATATATATATATTCAAAATATATACTTATCCATTTTTATTTATAAAAACCAACCTCCAATATTTGTATTTTTGTAATAAAAATCATGGCAAACTTTTATATGAAAAACCATGGTTAAAATATACTTGTAAATACTTGTTTAAAAATATTTTTCTAAGTATTTAATTTATATAAAAATTTTGCCATAGTTTCCCCTTAAAAATGGAGGTTCCCATGCTTTCAAAGCATATCATTTTCTTTTAAAATCATCCCAAACAATCAACAATTCAATCAACACTTACCAAGTGCCAAAATCATGCAATTTATACAACAACAAGAACTTGAACTTTTATAAAAAACTTGTAGTAACTTACTATGTTGTTAGGTAAGCCTTGTTACCCTTAAAAATATGGTTATTTGTTTGTAAATCTTATTCTTGTAAAATTTAGTCTTTTACAACTTGTATGATGATTTTTCAAAAATCAATCTTCTTGTATTTTTCTTGTTAACAATGTATTTCTATACTTGATTCACCACTAAAAACATTGTTAGTTTTTTAAAATCCATGATTATGTAAATCTTGCAAATGAACTTGGTTACTTGAGAAAACTATGTTTAAAAATCACTTTTATACAAGACTTCTAACATGCTTCATAACTCATCATACATAAAATCATCTTTACTTTCAAGTTCATGAGAAACATAAAGTATGATCATCTTGGTCTTTCACAAGATCATCACCTCAACTTGCTAGATCATGTGTTTAATCACAATCTAGTAAGTTTCATATGATGTCTAACATCATAAACACAAATAATCAATCATCAAGAAGCAAAACAACCCTAAACAATATGTATTCTTATGTTATTAAGCTTATGTTAAAGTTTTAAGTTCATGGTTCTTGATGTTCTTTGAGATTAACAACTAGTATTTTCTTTTAACCAATTAAACATGATGTAAAATGAAGAGTAGAGTGTGCTTACTACTAGCTCAAGGCTAGGGAAGAACACAAGTTGATGAAGATGATAAATGATGGATAAAAGCAAATGAGAAAGGTCCTTGAAGTTCCAAAGCCACCAAGCTTCTTTAGACACCTCCTAGCACCTTTGTAACACTTGAGATTGGATAATGGAAACTTGACAATGGTGGTGGTGTTGTGGGTGGTTTCGGCCGAGAAGAAGAAGGGAGGAAGGATAAGAAATGTGTGAAGTGTTGGTGATGAGAATGAATGGTAAAGACTAGAGGTTAATTATATAACTTTCCAACATATCCTAATCCATTGGTTAATATGCCTTCCAAGTACTAAACAAATCTAATAAACAATTAAGAAAAAAATCAAGGTGGGGTGGCCCACCTTGTAACCGTGAGAATGGGGGGGGGGGTGTTTAGTTGGGTGGTGATGGTAAGTTAAGGTATCTAGTTGAAATCCAAGTATATGTTTAGGTGTTTTAGTTAATATGATGTTATATAGTGTGTTAGGGTGTTCGGGGATCATAACTAGCGTGGAAACATTAAAACAATGCTTCTAGTATAATTTTGGTGTTTCAGGTAGTGTCCGGTTGTTCGGTTAGATACCGGTTCGTTAAAGTGCTAAATTATACCGTTTAGTGTTCTTTATGTACCCTTTTGTGACACTTTTAATTCCCGACACTTAGGAATGCATTCAGGACCATTTAGTCATATTTTTACATGATACTAGCTTGTTAAAATGCCGATTTTTGCTGAATTCAGCACTTTGGGTGAGTTTTAGGCACTTTCCGGCACTTAAACTATCACTTAGGAATGCAGTTTTGTGGTCCTTACTTCCCTACACACCATACTAGTGTAGTACTTAGTTTCTGGCCCATACGGGGTCTCAATACACTGTCTGTCTATGTGCTGAATTCTGTCAGCATTTTTCTGAGTTATCTGTGCTAACTGTGCTTTGTGCATCATTTATGTCAATATGGTTTGCATGTAACAATGATGTAACATTATGCAATATGTGATGCACATGTAAGTATGATGGAGTAATCAGAAAGTAGATAATTGTAATTCAGCACAGTCATTAGGCACTGATCATGGTTAATTAATTGTACGGATACCTGGATTTTTGACGGTTGTCACATTCTCCCCCTGTTAAGAAAATTTCATCCCGAAATTTAAGCTCTGCTACTAGCTGTAGGGGAGTTGGGGAACAAATGCGGGTATTTTGCTTTCATGCGATCCTCACGCTCCCAAGTGAACTCTGGGCCGTGTCGTGCGTTCCATCGAACCTTGACGAGTTTAACACTACTCCTACGTGTCTTGTTAACCTTCCAATCAGTAACCTCAACAGGTTCTTCGGTAAAGTGGAGTGTGTCGTCAATGTGAACTTCATCGACAGGAATGACAACTGTTTCTTTAGTTTGACTCTTTTTCAGATTAGATACATGAAATGTATCATGGACTCCATTTAGTTCCGCGGGTAGATCCAACTTGTAAGCTACAAGACCAATCCTCTCCAGGATTTTGAACGGTCCAATATATCGTGGGTTTAACTTTCCACGCTTCCCAAAGCGTGCTACACCTTTCCAAGGTGAGACTTTTAGTAAAACCATATCTCCCACTTCAAACTCCAAAGGTTTCCTTCTTTGGTCCGCATAGCTCTTTTGTCGATCACGAGCCGCCTTAATGCGCTCTCGGATCTGTATAATCTTATATGTCGTCTCTTGAACCAATTCGGGACCCACAAGCTGTCTATCACCCGCATCTGCCCAGCATAACGGTGATCGACACTTGCGTCCGTAGAGAGCTTCAAACGGTGCAGATGAATGCTTGCATGGTAGCTGTTGTTATTCGAGAACTCTACCAAAGGTAGGTGAGTGTCCCAACTGCCACCCAAGTCCATTACACAAGCTCGCAGCATGCCTTCTAGCGTTTGAATCGTTCGTTCGCTCTGGCCATCTGTCTGTGGGTGAAAAGCAGTACTCAGATTCAACTGAGAACCAAAGGCTTCTTGGAAGGATTGCCAAATCCTTGACACAAATCTTCCGTCTCTATCGGAAATAATTGAGAGAGGCACTCCATGTCATGCAACTATCTCTCTGAGGTACAGCTCGGCAAGCTTACCAGTGTTATCCTTTTCCCTGATCGGCAGAAAGTGTGCAGATTTTGTCAGACGGTCTACGATTACCCAAATCGTATCATGACCTCTGGGTGTCTTTGGCAACTTGGTTATAAAATCCATTGAAATCTGCTCCCATTTCCACATGGGTATTTCGGGTTGCTGCAGAAGACCTGAAGGCTTCTGATATTCGGCTTTTACCTTGGCACAAGTCAAACACTTTCCGACATAGGTTGCAACATCGCCTTTCAATCTTGGCCACCAGTAAAAATCCTTCAAGTCCTGGTACATCTTATCCGATCCTGGGTGGATCGAGTACCTTGATTTATGTGCTTCATCAAAAATCACGTCTCTAAGACCACCAAAGAGGGGAACCCAAATTCTTCCCATAAAACACAATGTTCCCTCCTCGTTGGGTATCAATTATTTCTCCATCCCACGGAGATATTCATTCACAAGATGATCCTTTTTAAGAGCTTCCCTCTGTGCAGCACGAATGCACAACGAGAGGTCTGTCTGTATAATCATTTCTAAAGCCCTAACCCTTATGGGCTTGATTCTTTTTTTCCGAATCAAGGCGTCTGCCACTACATTCGCCTTACCTGGGTGATACTTGATTTCACAATCATAATCATTTAACAACTCAACCCATCGTCTCTGTCTCATGTTAAGCTCTTTCTGATCGAATATATGCTGTAAGCTCTTGTGATCAGTAAAGATCGTGCATCGGGTGCCATACAAATAATGTCGCCATATCTTCAATGCAAACACCACTGCGCCTAATTCCAAATCATGTGTGGTGTAGTTCTTCTCATGAACCTTCAACTGGCACGAAGCATAAGCGATAACCTTCTGTCGCTGCATCAGTATGCAGCCTAATCCTTGACGTGAGGCGTCACAATATACCACGAAGTCGTCGGTGCCTTCGGGTAGGGTTAAAATAGGTGCGTCGCAAAGCTTGTCCTTGAGCAACTGAAAAGCTTCTTCTTGTTTATCTCCCCATTCGTACTTCTTATCCTTTTGAGTGAGGGAGGTCAATGGTTGAGGGATTTTTGAAAAATGCTCAATGAATCTGCGATAGTACCCAGCCAAACCTAGGAACTGACGGATCTCGGTTGGCGTCTTTGAAGTTTCCCAATTCTTGATCGCCTCGATCTTGGTGGGACCCACATAAATTCCATTTTCGTTTACTATGTGACCGAGGAATTGTACTTCACGCAAACAGAACTCGCACTTCGAGAACTTAGCATACAGTTTTTCCTTCTTGAGCAGCTCTAGAACAGCTCTTAAGTGTTGTTCATGTTCTTCCTTCGTTCTTGAATAAATCAAAATATCATCGATAAACACAATCACGAATTTATCGAGATATGGCTTGCAGACTCTATTCATCAAATCCATAAATACTGCTGGCGCGTTTGTCAACCCAAACGGCATAACTAGAAACTCGTAGTGTCCATAACGAGTCCTGAAGGCAGTCTTCGGAATACTCTCCTCTTGAATTCGTAGCTGATGATAACCTGATCGAAGATCGATCTTAGAGTAGAAACTCGAACCTTGCAGTTGATCAAACAGTTCGTCAATCCTCGGCAAAGGATACCGATTCTTAATGGTCAACTTGTTTAGCTCGCGGTAGTCGATGCACATGCAGAAACTACCGTCTTTCTTCTTGACAAACAAAACTGGAGCTCCCCAAGGAGAGAAGCTTGGTCTAATAAATCCCTTGTCCAAAACCTCTTGAAGTTGCGTCGACAACTCTTGCATTTCTGAGGGTTCAAGTCGATAAGGTGCCTTAGCTACAGGCGCGGCGCCTGGAACTAAGTCAATGTGAAACTCAACTTGTCTTTACGGCGGCAATCCTGGAAAGTCTTCGGGGAAGACTTAAGGATATTCCCTCACAACTGGGATATCTTCCAGCTTTGGCTCAGCGGATTTCTTGTCCACAACGTGTGCCAAGAAGGCAACACATCCTTTCTGCAAACACTTTCGAGCCTTCAAACAACTGATAACCCTTAGAGGCGTATCATGCTTCTCTCCATGCACTACAATCGTTTCTCCATTCGCCATTGGGATGCGAATGATCTTCTCGTGACATACGATCTCTGCTCGGTTGCTCGACAACCAATCCATTCCAACTACCACGTCAAAGCTTCCCAACTCGACTGGCAGAAGATCAAGCGTAAACTCGTGCTCTCCCAGTTCTATCACGCAACCTCTGATGACTTCATTTGCTTCCACTAGCTTTCCGTTAGCTAGCTCTATCGAGTATGGAATATCTAGCTTATTGGCTACCAACCCAAGTATTTTCTTAAATTCTAGAGATATAAAGCTATAATCGGCACCAGTATCAAACAGTACAGATGCAAAGTGTTGGTTGATAGGGAACGTACCCGTGACTACATTCGGATCTTGGCGAGCTTCCCTCGCTCCTAAGTTAAAGACTATCCCCTGAGTTTGGTTGATCTTTGGGCAATCTCTCTTGAAATGCCCAATATCTCCACAGTTAAAGCAACCTGGTCCCCGACCATTTCCATTTCCAATTCCACCCTGGTTATTTTTTTGGTTGTGGTTTCCACTTCCAGCCTGGTTTCCAAAATTACCACGATTACCATTACCGCCATTTCCTCCTTAATTGCGGTCTCCATACCCATTTCCACCACGGTTACCATTTCCATTCCCGTTGCCATTACCTCTCAGACCACCATTTCCATGACCGACACCATACCAGCATGTCTCTTTGGCATGGCCAACTTTTCCGCACGTCTCACACTTTCCAGCTCGGCATCGTCCAGTGTAATGAAACTGACACATATCGCATCTGGGCAAGGTGCCCATATACCCTTTTCCTTTGTTTTCAACACCAGTCTTGACCTCGTCTGGCGGGTTCACCTCTTTCTTCTTGTTAGCACTGCTGGTACCCTTCTTGAAGTTTGAGAACTTCCTTTTGTTCTCACCTGATGACTCTACGTGAGTCTCCTTTTTCTTTCCATCAGAGATCGAGAACTTGTTCAACCTGATCGTTTCTTTAGTTAATGCCACACTCAGATCAATAGCCTCAGTGATCGTTGCAGGCTTTGATGTCGTCACCATGCTCATGATTTGGGGTGCCAATCCCCAAATAAAACGCTCGATTCGCTTGAACTCCGGATCAACCATGTAAGGAACAACGCAAGATAAGTCGTGAAATCTCTGCACGTATTCAGCAATCTTCGGACCATCCATCTTGAGGTTCCAGAATTCAGTTTCCAAATTTTGGATCTCAGCCCTAGAACAGTACTTCTTGCGCATAAGTTCCTTCATTTCATCCCATGTCATAGCATATGCAGCCTCTTCCCCCAGAGTCTGAACTTGGAGATTCCACCATGATAGAGCTCCGTCTAAGAACAATCCAGAGATGTAGGTGACCTGGTGCTCTGGCGCACACTTGCTCATTCTTATCACAGAATCGGTTTTCTCCGTCCATCTAACGAAATCTACAGCACCCCCGGTGCCGTCAAAATTCAGAGGCTTGCAGTCAAGGAACTGCTTGTAGGTACAGCCTGTACAAGCAACATCATTCACAGAAAGCATTAGTAAACGCACATGGAATGTCCAAACGTAACGTAACATGTCTTAAATGAGTTAAACATTACCAAGAGGTGGGTTACTTCCTGAGGTACCTCCGCTATGCTCAGAGCGCAAGGCCTCGTGTTGTGCTATTGCTGGTTAAATCCGTTCTTGTAGCTCAGCCTCTGTTGTGGGCAACTGATTGTCTCTTCGAGGAGGCATCTTCTAAAAGAAGATTGTATAGGTCAGGTCTTATGTATATAAGTGTAGGATCGTTTTCAGACCCAAATGAGTCGATCAGAAGAGTTTTGCTCAGTACGAAAGGCGGAAACAGACGTACTAAGGTCAATTCAGCTAGAAGATCACTTTAACTGTCGATTTGATTGATATAATAACGTTTTACAGCGAGACGACACTTCGGCAGCACTTCGTTGTATAAACCAGAGCCATTACATCTGATCTCGCGTGAACATCTATTTATAATGTTCTGATTTCGCTTGAAGTGGTTCCAAGCGGAATAAGATTCCAAGCGGAATCTGATTTCGCTCGAAAATACATATGTGCACATTCAAGCGGAATTACTTGTTTTTCTCGAATTACGTGCTCTGATTTAACGTTCTAAGTATAAGCCTCGATACAAGACGAAGTCGACAGACGCATGCACCAACAGACTCCCCCTCGAATGTTGACGAGTCTTAAAGTGTCGAGTCTTCGCATCTTCAGTCTTTATCAGTCCTCTCTAACTCTTTGAAATATCTGACACTGTAAAGCATCCTCAAATCTTCTCTCTTCTCTTTTTATCAGTACCAACACACTCCTTCCTTTAGGTGTCTTCAGACTCCCCCTTTCGATATGCTGGGATCGCAGCCTGGCTTGTTAAAATCACAGAGTCCTCATGTATCGTAACCTGGTTCTCTATCACTCAGATATCCTGCACATTCTCTACCCAAAAGTAAATTTTCTGATGACCACTTGTAAAAACAATCTCAATCATCTAATGAACACTTGTGGATAAGAAATTGTTTAGTCTCTGATGTACTACTTGCAGGAATAACGTTTTTATTTCAAAAACTTTTATCATTTCATTTCATATAATCTCAAACAATTTTACCCAAACCATTGTTCATCATGTCTAGCACTTGGAATTTTGAAAATCAACTCTCCAACACCAGTTGTCGAAAATCTTTTTGTATTTTCCAAAATTTATGCTAAAACACACTGAAAATCTTTTTGGATTTTTGAAAGAAATGAAAATGCAATAAAGAAATATATACAGACAATATTTTTTTTTGTGAGTTTGTGTAAGAGGATCATATCAGTTTTTGACAAGTCACAAGTACCGTTGAGCTTAGTTTCACATTAAGAATTAAATAATTCACTTAGATTGCCAATATATTGATCCACTTAAATTCTCACACAAATTTCAACTGATTCAGGATATGAATTAGGTGTATTAAGAACTTAAACTCATTCATGTGTCCCACCTTTTGAATATACTCCCGTATCCAGATCCCAATATTCAGTCTTACAGGTGAGTATACCACAGATGATATCTGTAAGGGGTTAAGTTGCGAAACCATGAGAGCTCAGGTCAGAACTTCCGTTCAGCAGATAGATGACGGCTCGACTTTTGGTGGGTCCCCTTTAGAGGATCTTTTTTACAACAGCAATGATTATCAATTTTATTGTTTCATCATTTTTGCTGAGGGCGGCGCTATATTTCAAGCAAGCAGTAAAGTATTCTCCGGGGACTAGGCCATTGCTTCCACATTATCAGAAGTCCTGGGATAATACCCCAGGTATCACTGAGCATAAAGACCTAGTATCTCAGAAAGAGGGACCTTTCAAACAAGATTTCAGGGGTTACCTATATATCCAAGTAGTGTTCCCCACGAAATAAGCAAGTTTGAATTTAAGTTTATATCCTGAAAAAGCTTACTAAACGTGTAAAAACCTATCGGCATATCATCAGTGAGACCGTTTAACGCTATTTAAACATTACATTTCTTTAGCATACTGTAACTGTCTACTGATGTACTATCATTTCCTCTTCTAGACACCAAAACTCATTTTTGAATTTTATCATGTTTTTGACTTTTTCAAATTTTCAAATGTTTTTAGATTTTCTGAAATTCTTACTCCCCCTAAAATGCAAACACATTTAAAGAAATTTGAAAACAAATTGTACAAGTAAATTGACAACCAATATCGAATCACTTCAATTCTCCATCCACTTGGCATAAACAATCAGAACCCCCCTCACAACAAACTATTTTCCCATTGATTTCAAAACACTTAAGTTTGTTTTAATCAAATGGTTTTTCCGGAAAATAAGTTTTGTTGATTTTAACTTGTAGATTAGGGATTTGGTTCATCACATTGTCTTTCAACCACTTGTAAGAATAATCCAATCAAGTTCAACCTAATGACCTTGATTAACCATTTGTAACACAAACTCTTTTTCAACCACATGGCTTACCAACCAAAACCACATGTAGGTTGAATTCTCAAGATGCCGATACCTACTCCTCACTTACCAACCTGGGAGTTCCGGCAAGTCATACTAGTGACCAATTTTCAATTTTTTAAACAAACAATATAAGAATGATGCTGATTCCTGCTCCGCGATTACCAACTAGGGAGCTCCGGCAAGTCCAGAATTTTACTGTTCATAATATGTACCATCCCAGTCACAAACCAGGGATGATACTTTACCTTGCTTCTTTGTTTTCTTCTCGTAAAATTCCTTGACTCCTTTGACCTTCCTGTCAACCATTTTTCCAAAAATATGTTTAACTTTGGAGTTAATGCTTTTTCAACATCAAAATCTTTCTTTTCAGAAAAAAATTGATTTGAAATCTCAACTTTTCCAATTTTCTTCTTAAAATTTTCAGCCCGAAGTGGTGGAAAATTCACATCATCCACAGTCGGTATTGAGTTCTCACGTTTAACCTCAAATTGTGGCTCCTCTGACTTTGTGGAATCAGATTCATCGCCAGAAGATAGCTCCTCTGATTTTGACGAATCAGAATCATTTCTAGAACTACCATCAGACTTCTTAACAACCCATTTTTGGTTGTCAAATTTTGCCCTTTTCTTATAAAACCTATTTGAACATTCACCAATCTCAAAAATTGAGTTTTTAAAAAGTTTAGTTCTATCAATTGGTGGTTCAAACTCAATCTCTTTATCTTTCAGTTTACGAGATACTCCCTGTTTTGATTGTTTTGTCTTGGAACAATTCTTGGCAATATGACCAACAGTATTGCATTGGAAACAGGTTCTCGTTTCTTTCATTTGATCAGCAAACTTCATCTCTTCTTGCTTCTTCGCAAGGAATTCTCTGTTTGATTGGTTTCTGAAAAGATTTTCTTTCTCTTCTTCAGATGATGTACCTGAAACAAATATCATTTTTTATTTAAAATCTCTAATATATTTTTCATTTTTATGATTTTCTGGTGGAATAAAACCCAGACCTTTCTTTTTGAAATTACCGTTATGGTTAGGTTTCTTTCGATAACTTTCACCAGAACTGTAACCCTTTTTCTTGTTTAAACGTTGTCTAACTCTTGAGGTGTAAGGATTAGGTTTTTCAGAAAGATTTTCATCTTTTATTTCAGAAATATTAATTTCTGTTAGTTTGAAAACCTTTTTTATCATTTCTGGTTTAACACCTCTTATTGGAAATTCCTCATCATAATATAATTTGTCAGAATCATTCAAAGTATATGCAACTTTAAACGTTTCGTCATCCAAATTAGATTTTGATAACATGAATTCTTTATTGTAAACCCTTTTGCCCTGTTTGACGGTTTGACTCGGAGTGCTGGACTCAGACTTTGACTCTGACATAGACTCCGACTTTGACTTGTCAGACTTTGACTCTGAGTTAGACTCCAACTTTGACTCCTCTGATTCATCTTTATCCAACACCTGATCGACCACTTTCTTTATTAACTCGGACTCATGATCAGTGTCAGATGATGTAAACGTGACATCAATATTTTCTGGCAAGTTAACTGAAGACTCCGACTCCCACTGTAAATTTGTTGCCTTTTCGACTCTTTCTGAATTTGGATTTCTCGAAGAATAAGATTCCAAGCGGAATCTGATTTCGCTCGAAAATACATATGTGCACATTCAAGCGGAATCACCATGTTCAAGCGGAATTACTTGTTTTTCTCGAACTACGTGCTCTGATTTAACGTTCTAAGTATAAGACTCGATACAAGACGAAGTCGACAGACGCATGCACCAACAATAAGCATGCAGTACGTGTAAGTAATAACATTTATCAACGCAAGTAAGCACATAACATCACATTCATATCACCAATGTATAATTCAACAATGTATATAATGAGAATATTGCGATTGAGCTTTCATAAATTATCGACCACAAATACAGTTACATGTTCTACAAATGTATCGTATCACATCAAAAGGGACTACAGGGTCACACTGCCCTTGTCCAAATTGTCTATCAATCTACAACAGTCATAAAATCAAAAAGTGGTCTTCAAAAGGCTTCGTAAGCTAGGCTCAATAGCGACACTCTCTTCAAAAGTAAGCTACCTGCAGAAAACCAAAAACCGGCTATGCTGATGGTGGAGGAGGAGGATGTGGAGGAACGAAAAGTAAACTGTGCACAAGTGCTAACACCTCCTCAAGAGCATGAACGCGATGCAACAGATAACTAATCTGCTGCTCCATGGTAAGAAAATGAACATCATAATCTGGATAAGGCAAAAGAGGAGCAGGTGGAGTCGCAAAAGGTGACTGACATGGACAAGGTGGAGGACGTGGAGTCCTCTCAAGCTCCATGACTCTACGACACAAGATTTCCTGCTGAAGCTGCAATGACAGGAATAAGTCATCCCTCATGTAACCAATAAAGTGGGAGGGATGGTATGGATCAGAAACCGGCATAGTGTTTGGCGGAAACCATATGAGTGGCTCGCCTGACGGTGCAGAAGTAAAATGAGTAGCAGGTGTAAACTGTGGTATGTAAGGAAATACGGCTGACACGTGTGGAACATGGCCAGGCTGCTGGATGGACGGACCTTCCCCTGGACGGGGTGGAGGGATATCCTGCAAGAATGTGATCGGCAGGTCAGTGCGGTGTACATCGGACACAATCGAGTGAAACGGGCCAACATCAACAGGTGCATGCATATCATCATCATCCTCTATCCACCCATTGCTGGTGAAAGCGTAACGGGGATCTATCCGATCTGCAAAAGCAACAGGGTCAGCGGGTGCAGGAATCGTGTCTGGTACAATTGGTGCAACAACAGGTATGCCAACAGGTACAGGGTCATGGTTAGGCAGAGGATCTGGAGCAGGTATAGGCTCGGGTGCTAGCATCGGCTCCGGAGCAAGTGCCTGCTCAGGATCAGCAGGTATCAGCTCGAGATCAGCGGGTGCATCAAAAGGCTGATCGTCGGGAACAAATTCAATCTCATGTCCAGGCCCAACGTCATGATCAAAGTCGTGTGGAATAATATGTGCAACAAACATGGCTGTGTGAGTATCAGAATCAGTGGGGTAACGCTGCAATCCCAGTGCATGCAAAGTGGAAGAAGACACAGACTCGAAAGAATCTGGAGCAGAATGATCGGATGAAACCTCAACGATAGGAATCTCAACGAGTGGAACAACTATGACATCATCAGCTGGAACTCCATCACCCTGGGCAGCATCAGGGGGACCATCAATGAAAAGATCGACATCATCATCTGACAACTCATCAAAAGGCAAATCCTCGAGAGGAAAAGCCGCAAGAGGCAAAGGGGCGAGGATCGGAACCACGGCATGCTCATCATCGGGATGTCCGAGGATGAGATGGTCCTGGTCAGGAATAGGAACAAGAAAGGGATCATCGTCGGGAAAACCATCAGCATGCGGTACATCGTCGCCAAAATTGGGTAAAGCAAAAGGCTGGAAATCATCGTCATCGTCACTCTTAGTGTCGGAGGTAAAAATCTCAGGGTCTGGGACAATCTCATCGTCCGAAACAATGGCCATGGGGTCGACAGTATCTGACAGTCCACTCTTAGATGAGGACATAATGTCTCTAACAAAACAATCACAACATATGCACATACATCAACAATCATCATTAAGCATGTAAGTAATAACAATGTAAGCACGTATTCATCCTAGTCTTCCCAGACTATCCCACCCAGCCTCTCAGACCGAACTACTTAGTCTCTCAGACTAAACTCCCCAGTCACTCAGACTGTCCCAACTAGTCTCTCAGACTAACTACCCAGTCTCTCAGACTGAACTACCCAGTCTCTCAGACTGAACTATAAACGAATTCCTTGAAATGTGTTTTGTGTCTTTTATTTTTAAAAATGTTTGTTTCCTGGATCTGGGCGTTTCGTGTATGCAATAAAAATATGTTGTGAAAACATTTTCGTGAGAGCCCTAATGATTGTAGTCTAGACTCGAGAAAGAATCCTAGTTCGCTACAACCGAAGCTCTGATACCAAGCTGTCACACCCTGACTTTTACGGAAGCGTGATTATGGTGTGACTTCTTAACACAATTGCATACAATCATAACAACACTATATGATTAAAACATTAGATGTTCATCCTTAAATTAAGTTTGAAAATATCACAACATAAATTGTCTGAAACGTAGACTTCAAATTTAAATTACAAACCACAACATGTTCTAAAGAGTTCACGAGGACTCGACAAAAGACCTTAGATAAAACCGAGTTTAGAACCATGTATCTCGTCCAGGATTAAGATACATTTCCTAAACCCTAATGACTTCGGATGACATATTTTTATTCATAACGCAGCTTGGAACATGCAAACACCCGCAAGATCCACTTAATTCCCTGAAATACATGTATTTTGAAAACATCAACAAAAGTTGAGCGAGTTCATGTGTTTGTGTATATGAATGTATAAAACCTTTGTAATCAGTGTATGTATGTATGTTTGTAAATCCCGGTATGAAAGCAAACAAGGAAACAGATCACCAATGGTTTGCAAGGCCACTGGTATGTGTGACGGCGTAGGAAGGCTCAAACCTAGAAAATTTGTACCGGGCCTCCGGCTGTAAGACATAGTCACCTCATGGGCCACACTGGTCCTCATGGGCGTGGGCTCGCTACACTCAAATAGATCTATCACTCATGCCCCTCGGTCCTAACAAGAGGATTAATGGTCTTAAGTGTGCGCCTACCCATTCACATGATCTACTGTACTCTCCAAGGCTAACCATACCGATTGTAATTGTATGTAATCATTTTGTAATCATTAGAAACATGTACTTCACCCCCGAAGTTATAAAACTGAAAACAGTTAAGAGAAAAGGGGGACATGAACTCACTGTCTTGCGTCTTCAATGATCGTAACTCACGTTCCTTCGGCAAACACGACTACCTACAATATACTAAGGTCTATTAGACGAACGGGACGTGCCTTGTCTTAGTATTAATGTTTTTGAGTTACGTTTCTTTTCTGTTTTCAGTATTATTCCAAGTTATAATTACTTGTTAAAATAATAAATATTTTAACTTTGTTGGATCGTCGTATGACCCGAATGAGTCGTTCAGAAGAGTTTTGAGTCAGAATCAAAGGCGGAATCACTGATTCTAACTTGATACAGCTTGATTCTCCCTAATTATCTTCTTATTAATGATTTCAAAGCTTTTACAGATCGTTTGACAAACCGGCAGCACCTCGGCTCTGAAATCGGAAAGTTACAAATGACAACCATGCATCAGCTATATATAGGGGTGGTGATTTCGTACGAAATAGCAAAGGCTCATTTCGTGTGAAATACCTGCGTGTCATTTCGTACGAAATAGCCCTTACTATTTCGTGCGAAATACCCCTTTGACATACAAACCCTAATTTCTAACATGCTGAGCACTGGTTTATCCAATCTAGATATTAGACTCGATAAAGACGAAGTTAACAGACACTAATGCACCAACAGACTCCCCCTTGGATGTTGACGAAGTCTTTTGGCATCGAGTCTTCAGTCTTTTCTTTCTTTCCAAAATGTCCAATTTGTCTGACACTGTAAGCATCCTTCAACTTCTGTCTTCAAACTCCCCTTTGAGTGTTGATCCAGAATGTAGACTCCTCCTTTCAATATGTTGGAGCTCGAATTCTGGTTCAATCTTTACACAAACTTTGCCATGGAGATCTTTCTTTTCTCACAGACTCCCCCTTTAAGCTGTGCTGGGATCATAGTCTGACTTTCACAGGTTTACAAATTCAGGATCGATTTCTTAGCTCTATTCTGCATCTGCTCAGGATTCGAAACCTGGCTAACCTGCACATCCTCTATCTTAACATAAATTTCACAAATTTACAAATTTGACCAAATTAAGAATCCACTTGAATGATATCGTTCAATTATTAACAATTTTTATCAATATCAAACTTTCTTTTGGATAGATTTATTTATAACAATTTTCATTCCAAAACAAACTCTCCCAAACCTGTTCATCATGTTTAGCATTCGGAATTTTGAAGATCAGTTTTCCAACATCAGTTGTCGAAAATCTTTTTGTATTTTTTTTTCAAAATTCAAAACTAACACACAATCTTTTTGGATTTTTGTTTTTATAGAAATGCGGTAAAGAAATATTTACAAACGATATTTTTGTGAGTTTGTGTAAGAGGATCATATCAGATTATGAGACACAGCACTAGCACCATTAAGCTTTTACACATTTTAAGTTCTAAACGATTCACATAGATTGACGATATAGTTGTCCTCTTAAGCTCAATCTAAAAACTTTCAAAATGCTTACCGATACGTTAAGGTATATTAATTTTGCACTAAATTCTTATGGACCCCACGATCTAAGCATATCCCCTCATCTTGCAATACACTAACTCAAGTAATGCCTTTAAACTTTCATCAACTGTGATATGTGCAAAAACAAAGCAGAATGTTTAAACATTAACAATCAGGTCGATACTTCCGTATGCACAGAGAAAGTCCAATGTTTAAACAAAATAAGAAATAAAAACAAGTTGAAATTGTTTAGGCTTTAACCACCAGTTCGATACTCCCGTATACGCAGAGGTGATCCAAAGCTTAAACGAAACACCAAAGAAAATAAAGCAGAACATTTAGGCACTAACATCCAGGTCGATACTTTCGTATACGCAGAGGATGTCCAATGCTTAAACAAAATAAAGAAATAAAACAAGTTTAAGTCTTTGCAAAATAAAATGCACAATCACAGTGACTTTTCAGTAAGTTGTGAAAGTTCACAAACTGACCGGTTTTTATGCTTATTTAGCATTCAGCGATTACTGAGTAGGTACACAATCAAGAAGGACAAAAACTAAGTACTATGCTTTCAACCGCGTTTCCCACTAGAACTAGGCTTTTTTATTTAAGTTTGTATCGTTTATCGCAAATCTACTAGTCTAGCTGAGCCTATCGTCACATCTTTAGTGAGATCGTTTATCACATTTGACATTTCATATCTTTAGCATGATGTGATAGTCCACTGATTTACTATCATTTCCTCTTATCTCAAAACTCATTTTTGCTTTTTCAATGTTTTTGGCATTTTCAAATTTTCTAATTTTTTTTTAAAATTTTTCTCCCCCTAAAATCAAAATATGTTTCAATTTTGATTTTCTGAGAAAATTTGAAAACAAACTGTACAAATAAAATGACAAACTGATATCAAATTACTTCAAATCGCCATTCACTCGGCGTAAACAATCAGAACTCCCCTGACAACAAACTATTTTCCCATTACGATTTCAAAACACTTAAGTTTGTTTTAATCAAAATGGTTTTTCCGGAAAATTAGTTTTGTTTGTCTTTTCACAAACTCGGGGTTCGTTTCATCACATTGTTCTTCTTCAATCACTTGTAAAGACATATATTTGACATTTTCAGAATTAAATCAACTTTATATGAAAGTTAAATCAAGTACAAATTAATGTCCTTGATTAAACCTTGTCAAGAATGATGCCGATTCTTGCTCCACACTTACCAACCTGGAAGCTCCGGCAAGTCATGTCACACCCCAACCGATGGCGGAATCATCGGGGCGCGGCACTGAGCGAAACAGATTGTCCAGAAGTTTCCATAACAACTATCATTACCATTTAATTTAAGTTAACATGTCCCATACCATGTCTCAAATAGTAAAACAAGTTATTACAGACAAAAACTAAACAAATACTCTGTTCCGACAACTCAGATTTAAACATAACTAATTTATTCGTTGGTTTCTAGGACTCCAGTTCCTAGCTTCAATTTCATCACAGCCCGAGAAGCATATAAACAACCTAGGCACCTGTCACATACGTTAAAATAATGTCAATACATAAAAATGTAAAGGTGAGCATACAAGTTTGATAATAGCATATAGAGTTCGAATTCGTTTACGCATAACCAGCACGTACACATAGTGAAATGAAGCACGTTAGTTATCGACATAGACCCATCGATACCAATGACTGCGGGTTGACTGCCCGGGGCAGTTCGCAATACACGATTACCACCGTAATCCATGCAAGTAAAAGATCCTTAACAACCCCCGTGGGAACGGGTGCTGAGTCCAAACTATAGTACTATCGTTGCTAAGGCAGGTAGACAGCATTCCATGTGTAAACATAACAACAAGCATTCATAAGCCACGTATAACATGCAATAATGGTTAAGCGTTAAAATAGCTTGAGTAGTGTGATAGTTGTAGTTTGAATAGTTGTAACGTATGTAACACCCAAAAGTGCTAAAGCAAAAAGGGTTCGAGTATACTCACAGCGATATGGATTGAAGGGAGCGCTTTACAGCGAGTTCGGTTAGCCTGAATAGATTCGATAACGTAACGATAAGTGACGCGTAAAACAGTACAAGCGAGAGTGGGTAGAATGACTGATCGTGCGGATCAGTTGTCCGTGAATAGAGGTCATCCGTGCGCATGACCTATCCGTACGGATGGTGATGCGTGCGGATGGTGATGCGTGCGGACGGTGTTCCATCCGGATAGGTCATCCGTGCGGGTGACTGTCCGTGCGGGTGGCAACCCGTGCGGACTAGTTATACGTACGGGCGACTTATCCGTACGGTTAGATTGCTTGTGTGGTTAAATGTTCAAGTGGATTGTTTCTTCCTAAGATGTGTTTGTGTATGATGGCTTGTGCTTTGGAGTTTTCGTTGTAGCATTTAGAAAACACCCAAGTGTTTCTACCTTTCAAGCCGGCCGCGCGGACGGCGGTCCGTGCGTATGGTAGTCCGTGCGGACAGCCTGTGCGCGCGGGCTGAGTCAATCCGTCCGGATAGCCTGTCCGTGCGCACGGCTTGGCCGTGCGGATGAAGTTTGGTTGATTTTTCATTCTAAGGCCTTAGTATCTCATGATCCGAAGAGTAATCCATTCAGAGGTCGTCTGTCCGGATTGCTCGTTCGTCGATACTCAAACCTCGCTTGGAAAGTGGGTCCCAAGGGTAGTCCGTGCGGATGGCAACCCGTGCGTATGACCCGTACGTGCGTATGGGCTTGTACGTGCGTATGGCTCGTCCGTGCGGACAGCTTGTCCGTGCGGACAACTGGTTGTTCCGTTCGTCTACACTTGGTTTCTGTTGTCGTTTATCGAGACGTTCTGAATACGTGGCAACCACCTGGAGTTGCGTTCTCACCCGCGTGACTAGATCGGTCAGGAACCACCCTAACTCGGCCTGTCGGCGACTCAGAACGGCCATCCCGGTTAACCCCGTAGTCAGTTGTCTATGGGTAGGATTCCAGATCTGGAACTAGGGCATCACTATTGACGAGTAGAACACTAGGACTGATCGGATTCGTACCGGTTTTAAGAGTAAAAGAAGGGGAGAACTTAGGTCTATTTCTTTCAACTCTTTTATCCTTAGAAAAGTTTAGTTCTAGGTGAAATTATTGTAAAAACTTGTAGAAATCGTTTAGATCTGGGATATTCTTGGTGGAATGAAGCCAAGCATGAAGTTCTTATGAACTTCATGATGACGTCACCCGTGAATGCCTCAAATCCGGATGATTTCATGGTTAAAATCGAAGATTCGAAAGTTAGAAATGTGTAGAATGGTGTAGTGATCAAAGATGTACAAGAATTAGTGCAAGATCTTACCTGGATTGAGAGAAATCTGAGAAAAAGTGAAGAATGCGTGTGGTTCGGACGTCACTTGCCAAAAGTGGAAAAAGTGGAGAGTGACCCGTGTATTTATAGGATGCCAAAAAGGGAAAGGGGTGAGCCGTGCGCATGGCACGCACCCGGGCAGGTTATCTGCGCGGACTGGCCATCCGTGCGGACTGGCAATCCGTGCGGATTGGCCATCCGTGCGGATGGGCCATCCGTGCGGATGCCGCCTCCTAGGGTGAGCTCGGCGCGATGTTGATTTGGTTTCGATTTGCGAGCGATTCGATAGGGTTTCCTAAACAAATTACTTTCAGTCCCAACTACTTCTTATACGGTTCGATTCGGGATTCGAGTTCGGGTTCGATCATATTCGAGTTAGACTTCGAGTTCGATTGAGTTCGCTTGATTTATACAACATGAAATAACATAAAAATAACATGCACAGGTAACATGTAAGGCACACACACATATAACCACAAGTAAACTTACGTAGTTCGAGTTACGATTTGGTGTCGATTTGATTAGCTTGCTTGATTAACTTTATCGCATTGTTACTTCCTATTGTTCACAGTCGTAGGTCGATTGAAATACGATTGGTGAGGCTTGATTATTGTAATGTACAACATTTACTCCACATAATCTAAATATAATAGAAACAATTCTACGAGTCACGTCGCGCGAAATCGGTCGTTGACTTTGACCTTGACTTGACTTTCACTCGTGAAAACACGGGGTGTTACAGCCTCCCCTTGTTTAGGAAATTTCGTCCCGAAATTAAGCCGGAAGCTGTAACTAATTCGTGAATCACGTGTGGAGAATCGCCAAATTAACCAGGATTTTTACGGTTAAAATCGGCTGATTCAAAAGCCTATGAAATCGTTTGAGAGAAGTCTTTTTCAATTTTTAATTTTCTATTTTCAAAATCTTTTTCTTTTTCTTTCAAAACCTTGATCATTGTGGGTTCTAGTTTGAATTCGCTTTGATTGCGATCCGACTCGTACGACGTGCGGAATTCGTGCACGAGTGAGATCGATGCACAAGGATGTACTAATGACGTGATTCTATTTATAATATTCAATCTTCATTAGTTTCTGCGGTTTCTGTTGGCTTCCATACATATTATCATATTTCAAATTCTCTGAAATCTCTCTCGAATACTCTCTTTTTACAACATTGCCACCTTGCCTTACTTAGCTGGACGTTACTTCTTCGTTAAACAGCTGTGGATACTTTGCCTTCATGTCGCTTTCGAGTTCCCAAGTGAACTCCGCGCCTTGTTTGCCTTCCCACCGGACTTTCACAATGGGAATGCGTGAGCGCCTGAGCTCTTTGGTTTGGCGATCCATGATTTCGACAGGCTTTTCCACGAAGTGCAATGTTTCGTTCACTCGTAAATCATCTAGAGGAACATGTACGGCTGGTTCGTAGATAGTCTTTCGGAGGTTCGACACGTGGAAGATCGGATGGACATTGTTAAGTTCTTCCGGTAATTCGAGTCTGTAGGCGACTTTTCCGATCCTTTCCAGAATCTTAAAAGGCCCCACTTACCGAGGCGCAAGCTTTCCCTTTTTGCCAAATCGGACTACACCCTTCCAAGGTGATACCTTTAGGAGTACGTAGTCACCAATGCCATACTCACGGTGCTTGCGCTTTTTATCGGCGAGAAGCTTCTGTCTATCTCGAGCCTTCGCTAGATTGTCCCGAATTTGAAAGATTTTGTCTGTCGTTTCTTGTAGCAATTCCGGACCGGTTAGTTGCGAGTGACCGATCTCGTGCCACACAATAGGCGATCGACATCTTCTTCCGTATAAGGCCTCGAAAGGTGCCATCTGGATGCTAGCCTGGTAGTTGTTGTTGTACGAGAACTCGACTAACGGAAGGTGTCTATCCCAATTACCACCGAAGTCCAGGACACATGAACGGAGCATGTCTTCAAGCGTACGAATCGTTCTTTCGCTCTGACCGTCAGTTTGTGGGTGGAACGCAGTACTTAGATTAAGCGTTGTACCTAGTGCCGTTTGAAACGTTTCCCACAATCGCGAAGTGAATCGAGCATCACGGTCAGAGATGATGTCACGAGGCGTCCCATGTCGACAAATGATCTCGTCAGTGTAGATTCGGGCTAATCGTTCCACCTTGTAGTCCTCTCGTATTGGCAGAAAGTGGGCTGATTTGGTCAAACGGTCAATGATAACCCAAATGCTGTCGTGACCTGATGACGTGATTGGAAGCTTGGTTACGAAATCCATAGCTATGCTCTCCCACTTCCACATGGGGATTGGAGGTTGTTCGAGCAAGCCAGAGGGTCGTTGATGTTCGGCCTTGACTCTAGCACAGGTTAGGCATTTCCCGACGTAGAGAGCAATATCCCGCTTCATGCCCGGCCACCAGTACCTATATCGAAGGTCATGGTACATTTTGTCAGCACCGGGATGAATAGAGTATCGGGATTTGTGGGCTTTATCCATGATGATTTGTCGCAGGTTGGTTCGCTTGGGAATCCAGATTTTGTCTAAGAAGTGGAATATCCCGTTTGATTTGCTCACAAGTTGGGCTCCGTCGTGGTAGATTCTCTCTTTCTTCAGAGTGCGCTCGTTGAAACATGCATGCTGGGCGTCGCGGATAAGAGCTTCTAGGTTGTGCTGGACTTGAACATTACGAGTGCTAAGCAGATAACTCCGTCTGCTGAGTGCGTCGGCAACAACATTTGCTTTGCCTGGGTGATAACGGATCTCGCAGTCGTAGTCGTTGAGAAGCTCTACCCATCGGCGTTGACGCATATTTAGTTCCCTCTGATTAAAGATGTGTTGTAGGCTCTTATGATCGGTGAAGATCGTACACCTGGTACCATACAGGTAGTGTCGCCAAATCTTTAATGCAAAAACAACTGCGCCTAGCTCGAGATCGTGGGTTGTGTAGTTCTTCTCGTGGATTTTGAGCTGACGGGATGCGTAAGCAATAACCTTGTCTCGTTGCATTAAGACACAACCGAGACCAAGGTTAGAGGCATCACAGTAGACAATGAAATTTTCGTTTCCGTCGGGTAGCGTGAGAACAGGAGCATTGCAAAGCATGTATTTGAGGGTTCGAAAGGCAGACTCTTGTTTGGTTCCCCAGAAAAAGGGCTGGTCCTTGTGAGTGAGAGAAGTGAGTGGTACGGCAATCTTCGAGAATCCTTCGATGAATCGTCGATAATAGCCCGCCAGCCCGAGAAAGGAACGGACTTCAGTCGGGTTCTTAGGCGTAATCCAGCTTTTAACAGCTTCAATCTTCGCAGGATCGACGTGAATACCTTGACTATTTACGATGTGACCCAGAAATTGAACCTCCCCCAACCAAAATTCGCACTTGGAGAATTTGGCGTAGAGTTGGTTTCCCTGGAGTAACTCGAGAACCAAACGTAGATGCTGCGCGTGTTCGGATCTCGTTTTGGAATAGATCAAGACATCGTCGATGAACACGATGACGAAACGGTCAAGATACGGTTTACACACTCGATTCATCAGATCCATGAAAACTGCTGGTGCATTGGTTAGGCCAAAAGGCATGACAACGAATTCATAATGGCCATAACGAGTGCGAAACGCTGTTTTGGGAATGTCCTCCTCCTGTATACGCAGCTGATGATATCCGGAACGCAGGTCGATCTTCGAGAAACACGTAGCGCCCTGTAGTTGATCAAACAAATCGTCGATTCGAGGCAGAGGATAGCGATTCTTGATAGTCAACTTATTCAATTCCCGGTAATCGATGCACATCCGGAACGTCCCATCCTTCTTTTTGACGAAAAGGACTGGTGCGCCCCACGGAGAGGTGCTCAGGCGAATGAAGCCAATTTTCAAGCAATTCCTGGAGTTGGGTTGAGAGTTCGCGCATTTCGGACGGCGCAAGTCGGTAGGGAGCTCTGGCAATAGGATTTGCTCCAGGAATGAGATCAATGCGAAAATCGATATCACGCTTTGGAGGTAGTCCGGGAAGATCCTCGGGAAAGACTCGAGGAAATTCTCGAACCACTGGAACGTCCTTCACTTTCTTCTTCTCTTTCTTTTCCTTCTCCGCTGCTACGAGATGAGCCAAGAAAGCCCTGTACTCCTTACGGAGATATTTGCTGGCTTGTAGGCATGATATAAGTTTGAGACCCCTCGAAGTAGTATCTCCATAAACGCACAGTGAATCCCCGTTGGCGAGCGAAAAACGAATCATTTTATCGAAGCACACAACTTCGGCATGGTTTTCGCGAAGAAAGTCCATGCCTACTATGACATCGAAACTTCCTAGTTGCATTGGAATAAGATCGATTGAGAAGATGTGATTGTTAAGCTCGAGTGTGCAATCACGAATAACAGAGTTTACGGCGACGGTTCTTCCGGTAGCGACTTCAACTTCGAATGCAGAGGAGAGTCGAGAGCGCTTATGACTAAGGAGTTTCTCAAATTCGAGTGACACAAAGCAATTATCGGCTCCAGTATCAAACAAACATGAAGCATAAATACCATTCACAAGGAACGTACCATTGACAACGTTGTTGTCGGCCTGGGCTTGACGCACGTTGAGATTGAAAGTTCTGGCACGTGCGGCCTGTTGCTGTTGCTGTTGCTGTTGCTGTGGTTGCTGCTGTTGTGGCTGCTGGGGTTCTTGTTTCACCACCCTGTTCGGGCACATGTTGGCGAAATGGTTCGGGTCGCCACATGTGAAGCATGCTCTGGCCTTGACTGCGGGTGCCGGCGGTGCTTGTTGACCCTGTGGGGCAGCGAGTAGAGCTTGATTGGCAGGAGCTTGACGAATACGGCAGTTGGCAGTAAAGTGGCCGTAGACGTTGCAATGAGCACAGAAGCGGCATTGAATAGCAGTTGGATGATGATAGGTGCAAGTAGGGCAGAGTGGGTGTGGTCCAGTATATGCACGCTTTGCAGGCGGTGCACTGGTCACAGGTGCCGCCACTTGGCGCTGTTGTGCAGGCACAGTCTGAACTGGTGCAACAGTGATCGCACAGCTCTTGTTGGTGGTGCTGCTCTTCCTCTTGTTCTTTCTCTTGTTGCTTGATGACGTGGGTTCAGCAATTGGTGTAGTAGTAGTGGCTTGATGCAGATGCTTGGAGGTCTTATCCCACATCCCAGCTTTGACCCTTTTGTCATTGATCTCAGTGGCCAGCAGATAGGTTTCTTCGATCGTGGTAGTCTTAGCCGCTTGCATGAAATCAGCAACGCAGTCGGGCAAAGCTCGGATGTACTTCTTGATGGTGATCTCAGGAGTCTTGACTTGATCGGGACAGATAATACTGAGCTGTTTGAAGCGTGCGGTAAGACCAGCATTGTCTCCGTCCTTCTGATGTATGTGCCAGAATTCATCTTCAAGCTTTTGTCGTTCGTGAGGAGGGCAGAATTCCTCCAGCATGACTTCCTTGAGCTCATCCCACGACAACCCGTAAGCTGCATCATTCCCTCTCTTGTTCCTCTCGGCCGTCCACCAGTCCAGAGCACGGGACTGAAAGACGCCGGTAGCATTCAGAGTTCGAAGGTCATCAGGGCAACCACTTTGTCGCAGGGTAACCTCGATAGAGTCAAACCAGTGGAATAGAGCAGTAGGACCTCCTTCGCCCGTGAATTCTTTCGGTCCACATGACTTGAATTGTTTGAAACTGAAAGGCCTTGCGGCAGCTTTGGGACCCTCAGTCCTTGATTCCTCGGATGACTTGCTGGCATTCTCGCAGACACCGCTCACAGCCTTTGCTACCGCTTTCGCGACGATGGAAGCAAGGCGTCTGTCCCTCTTTTCCTGACGAGAGAGCTGATGACGGGATCCAGACGACATTGTCTGCAATAGACACCGCCATGGAACTCAACATATGTATTCGAATCTCACCTCACACGTCTAGGATTACTAAAGCTCAGTAACACGTACCATGTAAACGCATATAGTCACAAATTTACAGAGATGCACAAAATCACATAGACATATAGAGCACATAATTACAGTATCCCTAATCATATGGGCACAATAAGCAAGAAACACATAAACTTAGTCACTAAAAGCACCTACGAGCATAACAAGCATCCTAACTGTTCCTATTTGTTGAATTGCTAGCGAGGAGAGGTGTGGGTTTTGTGTTTTAGCAGAAGAAGTAGTGTTGGGTCGAAACCAATAATATCTCAAAACGTTAACAAATAACAGATAAAGCATAAAATTTCCATAAAGATCGATAATTGAAGGTGGATTGTCTGCGGCTAATAGACTTCGACTTTCCCAAACTAGCTCGACTATTCTCAAGGGTCCTGCACAACGACCTCCAGGACTATGCCTTTGCCTCGATTCTTGGGCGTTGGCGCAATTCCCTTTGGTTAGGTTGTGTCTTTAGACCGTTGGAGTCCATCGAACTTTGGTGGAGTTTTGTATAAAAGCGGGACGAGTCGTCAAGGTTAGGGTTTCACCCCTATCTTGCAACTTCCGTCCTTGTTTTTGATAGAGTTGAGGAGATTATTCATCAAAATATGGATTTCACTCCTGATTTGGTATAATTCCCCTCGTTTGTAGCTAAAAACGCAAGCTGATTAGGCAACTTTAGTCGAGAGTTTGCGGTTTTCACACCTATTCTCGACCTCGTTACCTGTTCACAACTTGAAAATTCGAGTGTAATGCTAGAAAAGAGTGAGTGATGGTGGTGAGTTTACGCATACGCGTGAGTTGGTCTGTTGGTTCTTAACTATAGCCTAGGTCTCTAAGACTTCGACCCGGACTAGGTCGAGTCTTGCCTAATTCCCTATAGTTATAGCTCTGATACCAATCTGTCACACCCCAACCGATGGCGGAATCATCGGGGCGCGGCACTGAGCGAAACAGATTGTCCAGAAGTTTCCATAACAACTATCATTACCATTTAATTTAAGTTAACATGTCCCATACCATGTCTCAAATAGTAAAACAAGTTATTACAGACAAAAACTAAACAAATACTCTGTTCCGACAACTCAGATTTAAACATAACTAATTTATTCGTTGGTTTCTAGGACTCCAGTTCCTAGCTTCAATTTCATCACAGCCCGAGAAGCATATAAACAACCTAGGCACCTGTCACATACGTTAAAATAATGTCAATACATAAAAATGTAAAGGTGAGCATACAAGTTTGATAATAGCATATAGAGTTCGAATTCGTTTACGCATAACCAGCACGTACACATAGTGAAATGAAGCACGTTAGTTATCGACATAGACCCATCGATACCAATGACTGCGGGTTGACTGCCCGGGGCAGTTCGCAATACACGATTACCACCGTAATCCATGCAAGTAAAAGATCCTTAACAACCCCCGTGGGAACGGGTGCTGAGTCCAAACTATAGTACTATCGTTGCTAAGGCAGGTAGACAGCATTCCATGTGTAAACATAACAACAAGCATTCATAAGCCACGTATAACATGCAATAATGGTTAAGCGTTAAAATAGCTTGAGTAGTGTGATAGTTGTAGTTTGAATAGTTGTAACGTATGTAACACCCAAAAGTGCTAAAGCAAAAAGGGTTCGAGTATACTCACAGCGATATGGATTGAAGGGAGCGCTTTACAGCGAGTTCGGTTAGCCTGAATAGATTCGATAACGTAACGATAAGTGACGCGTAAAACAGTACAAGCGAGAGTGGGTAGAATGACTGATCGTGCGGATCAGTTGTCCGTGAATAGAGGTCATCCGTGCGCATGACCTATCCGTACGGATGGTGATGCGTGCGGATGGTGATGCGTGCGGACGGTGTTCCATCCGGATAGGTCATCCGTGCGGGTGACTGTCCGTGCGGGTGGCAACCCGTGCGGACTAGTTATACGTACGGGCGACTTATCCGTACGGTTAGATTGCTTGTGTGGTTAAATGTTCAAGTGGATTGTTTCTTCCTAAGATGTGTTTGTGTATGATGGCTTGTGCTTTGGAGTTTTCGTTGTAGCATTTAGAAAACACCCAAGTGTTTCTACCTTTCAAGCCGGCCGCGCGGACGGCGGTCCGTGCGTATGGTAGTCCGTGCGGACAGCCTGTGCGCGCGGGCTGAGTCAATCCGTCCGGATAGCCTGTCCGTGCGCACGGCTTGGCCGTGCGGATGAAGTTTGGTTGATTTTTCATTCTAAGGCCTTAGTATCTCATGATCCGAAGAGTAATCCATTCAGAGGTCGTCTGTCCGGATTGCTCGTTCGTCGATACTCAAACCTCGCTTGGAAAGTGGGTCCCAAGGGTAGTCCGTGCGGATGGCAACCCGTGCGTATGACCCGTACGTGCGTATGGGCTTGTACGTGCGTATGGCTCGTCCGTGCGGACAGCTTGTCCGTGCGGACAACTGGTTGTTCCGTTCGTCTACACTTGGTTTCTGTTGTCGTTTATCGAGACGTTCTGAATACGTGGCAACCACCTGGAGTTGCGTTCTCACCCGCGTGACTAGATCGGTCAGGAACCACCCTAACTCGGCCTGTCGGCGACTCAGAACGGCCATCCCGGTTAACCCCGTAGTCAGTTGTCTATGGGTAGGATTCCAGATCTGGAACTAGGGCATCACTATTGACGAGTAGAACACTAGGACTGATCGGATTCGTACCGGTTTTAAGAGTAAAAGAAGGGGAGAACTTAGGTCTATTTCTTTCAACTCTTTTATCCTTAGAAAAGTTTAGTTCTAGGTGAAATTATTGTAAAAACTTGTAGAAATCGTTTAGATCTGGGATATTCTTGGTGGAATGAAGCCAAGCATGAAGTTCTTATAAACTTCATGATGACGTCACCCGTGAATGCCTCAAATCCGGATGATTTCATGGTTAAAATCGAAGATTCGAAAGTTAGAAATGTGTAGAATGGTGTAGTGATCAAAGATGTACAAGAATTAGTGCAAGATCTTACCTGGATTGAGAGAAATCTGAGAAAAAGTGAAGAATGCGTGTGGTTCGGACGTCACTTGCCAAAAGTGGAAAAAGTGGAGAGTGACCCGTGTATTTATAGGATGCCAAAAAGGGAAAGGGGTGAGCCGTGCGCATGGCACGCACCCGGGCAGGTTATCCGCGCGGACTGGCCATCCGTGCGGACTGGCAATCCGTGCGGATTGGCCATCCGTGCGGATAGGCCATCCGTGCGGATGCCGCCTCCTAGGGTGAGCTCGGCGCGATGTTGATTTGGTTTCGATTTGCGAGCGATTCGATAGGGTTTCCTAAACAAATTACTTTCAGTCCCAACTACTTCTTATACGGTTCGATTCGGGATTCGAGTTCGGGTTCGATCATATTCGAGTTAGACTTCGAGTTCGATTGAGTTCGCTTGATTTATACAACATGAAATAACATAAAAATAACATGCACAGGTAACATGTAAGGCACACACACATATAACCACAAGTAAAAATACGTAGTTCGAGTTACGATTTGGTGTCGATTTGATTAGCTTGCTTGATTAACTTTATCGCATTGTTACTTCCTATTGTTCACAGTCGTAGGTCGATTGAAATACGATTGGTGAGGCTTGATTATTGTAATGTACAACATTTACTCCACATAATCTAAATATAATAGAAACAATTCTACGAGTCACGTCGCGCGAAATCGGTCGTTGACTTTGACCTTGACTTGACTTTCACTCGTGAAAACACGGGGTGTTACAAGTCAGGTTTTTATTTGAAGAGATTTACCCAAGCCTGACCGTTCTTGAGTGCTTTTGAGTTTCCGTTTAACATTGGCTCATCTGACTTTGACAAATCAGAATCATCGCCTGATCGTGGCTTGTCTGACTTTGATGAGTCAGATTCATCGCCTGAACATGGCTCTTTTGCTTTCGAAGAAACAAATTTATTGCCAGAAGATGGCTCTTTTGTTTTCACAGAAACAAATTCATCGCCATTCTTTATTGGAACCCAATCCTTACAATATTTAGGCTTTCCAAATTCATCAACTTGTGATGTGAAAAATTTTTCACAATCCTTTTTATACTTAAAAACTTTGATAAAGACTTTATCAGAAAAATTAACCTTCTTTGATTTTTCATCAGTTTGATTAGTTAATTTTTCTCTCTTTATCTTCCCTTTTATCCTTAGATTTGTTTCTGATGAATTCGTTTTGCTTGATTGACCATGCTTTGTTGAGCAAGTCGATTCATCAGAACTTTTATTTGAATTACCAGTTGTACCCAAGGATAAAATCTTTGCAATATACTCTCGTGCTTTCTTCCTTTTCTTTCTCAGTCTGTCTTTCTGCCCTTGTGACAATTTCACTGTCTGTTCTTTGGGCTTTTCTTCGACTTTGACTGATTTCTTCACCGTTTTCTGAGATTCAGCCCTCGATCCTCCCTTTGATCTCATTGGGCAATCTCTGGCAATGTGACCTTTGATTTGACATTCATAGCATCTTCTTGTCTCAAAACTCTGACGTTGGCAGTTAACAGCAATGTGTCCTCTAAAACCACATTTGTAACACACCCGGTTATCATACCATTCACCACTTTCAAACCACACACTCAGATCATAACATTGATTTACTTTGTGGTAGTCATGTCTCCTCTTGTATCTTTGATTTGACTTTTGATCACTATGGTCAAACCTGCACCACTTATTACCAACTTTTTGTGAGTTTTGATTTTCAATTTTTTTGTGATTTTTGATTGGATGATTGAACTGATGATCTTTTACTTTTGTTTTGAAATTTTTTTGAATTTATAACATTTTGTTTCTATTCTACATTCTTCTTAACAAGTTTTTGCTTTGAGCATTCACCTATTTCAGTAGAATGTAAAACAGTATCTTTAAATTTTTCTTTTAATTCTAAAAATATTTTTCTTTTCTCATTTTCATCATCAGTTTTATCATCGCAATATTTAATTATGACGTTGTCATAATTTGTGACATTGTCACTTATTGGAATTTCATTGATCGGTTTTGGACATAAATGATCTAGAATTGATGACGAAGTCACAAAACCTTTCAATTTATTTTCTAAATCATTGATTTTATTTCTAGCACACTCAACTTCATTTTCAAGTTGAGTAATTTTCTCAAGATGAGAATTTATTGTCTTTTCATTTTCAATTTTATTTTTATCTAAAGCAGATTTTTCATTTTCTAAAACTTTTATTTGATTTTGAAATTCTATTTCTTTTTCTTTTAAATTTTTGTTTTCCAATTTTATCCAAACATCTTTATTTTCTGAAATTTTTATTTTGTTTTCAAAATCATTTTCAATTTCTTTTAATTTTTTGTTTTCCAATGTCAAACTCTCCACATCCTTCAAGAGTTTGACATTGTCTAATTCAGATTTATCACATTTTGAGCACACAACTTCACATTTTGAATTTACATTTTTCTCTGATTCTTCATTCTTTGACATTCTCTTTGTCTCCGTCTTGTATGTTCCTGCAAGAAAAATTTTAACAATATCAAGAGGATTCAAATTTTCATCTAAAAAACACCCTCTCTTGAAATCATATTTCATAACAGATTTTGCATCAAAACATATTTTGATTCTTCTGCTTATTTCAAGAACCACATCCAAACTTGTTTTATCTAGGTTCTTCTCTATTTCTTTTATCAAATCTTTCTTTTTCTTTTCAATTTCATAATTGTGTGTTTTAAGCTTTCTGATGAAATCACTTGAATCAAAATTTGAAAATTTAGAATCCTTTTTCAGTTTAATCAAAAATTCATCCCACTCTGTAGGTAATGCATCTGCAAATTTTGATATCTTTTCAGCATCTGACATTCTTATCCCGTACCTTTTCAAATTGTCAAGTAGTTTATCATACCGCTTTTCCAACTCATTAAATGGTTCATATTTCTTACACAAAAAATATCAAATCTTTTAACCCAAGCATCCTTTTTCTCATATTCTTTCCTGTTATCCCAATACATATCAAACCAATCATTTATTCTTCCAAGTATATCGTTTTCCTTTTCGTCAAACATTTTAACTATACTTCAAACAATCTGATTTGACGCGAATTAACACTTTCACACGAAATGGTCTTCACACGAAATACCCTTTTGGTGCGAAATAGCAGCTTTGGTACGAAATGAATGTCTATTTCGTACGAAATGAGGTTCCAAGTTGATTTCATGCGAAATGAAATCTGATTTCATGCGAAGTGAGGTTCACAAACTTGATTTCGTACGAAATAAGGTATAATCTGCTGATTTCGTACGAAATAAGGATATCAAAGACTATTCCGTACGAAATGACCTCTAACCAGCTTGATTTCGTACGAAATGAACTTCACAAAGTTGATTTCGTGCGTAATAGATTTCACATGATTGATTTCGTGCGAAATAGATGCTGACTATTTCGTGCGAAATGATGATGACATCATCATATCGGCCACCATTTTGTCAAATTGATCCGGTTTTTGTTCGAATTTTGGTCCAATTCTTTCAAGGATTAGTTAAAACAGTGTTTTACGTGATATATGTGAAATTCAATCCATTTTGTCCGTTAAATCTCGTTAAATTTTGAAAAGAATGAGTAGAAGTGAGAAATTCTGATGAAAACAAGCTGAATTGGTATGAACTCTTCTTCCTGAGCTCTGATACCACTTGTTGGATCGTCGTATGACCCGAATGAGTCGTTCAGAAGAGTTTTGAGTCAGAATCAAAGGCGAAATCAGTTATTCTAACTTGATACAGCTTGATTCTCCCTAATTATCTTCTTATTAATGATTTCAAAGCTTTTACAGATCGTTTGACAAACCGGCAGCACCTCGGCTCTGAAATCGGAAAGTGTCACGCCCCCGACCCGGTTTGACCCGTTTCAGGAACCGCGGGACAGAAATCCCGTGGTATTTATTTAATTGAGTTTAACAGCGGAAGTTTATCATCAGGATCGTTTAAAGCTAAAATTTTCCCGATTTATTTTATTTCACAATTCGGGATAAAACCCCGATAATTTACAATATTATGATTTTACTACGAAATCGTTATATTACTAAACTTATTTCTTTATTTTATAATGAGCCACTTTCTCAAGCTTGAAATGCTTCTCAGCACTTTTCCTGAATTACAACAGATCACCTGAAACATGTTTGAAAAAGGTTTTGTCAGCAGGAAATACTGAGTGAATCATTCTATTTACTAAAATGACACATTTGTTATAATTTACAGTATTAAGAGCGATTACAATGTTTCTAATATCAAACCAACTACCCACGGTATTTGTCACTCGACCGAATATGTGACTATGGTCATATCCCCCAATTGGCTGCCCCAATGGTGACGATTATCAAGTAATGTATACCAAAACCCACATACCGGCTGTAACTTGGTGATTACAAAGACTTAATCCCCGTAATTATAACTTTTGAAAATAAACATGATTTGGAAAGTAATTTGATAAAAAGAGAATGACTCACATTGCTGATTTAATACGAACAGAGTCTAGTCTATGAATTAGCCTGGTTAACCTAAATTAGATAACAATGCACACAAAACTGGGTTAGTAATCAATACAGCATTTACGATAACTCACGAGATCAACCATCACAACGAGTGACAAAGTGCTATGCTTAACATCTGTCGAATTAACGACTAATGACAAAGCATCACCCTAATGTGGGCAGCACTTAAACACCCGTTGAGTACATTGACCGATCGGAAAATGAATCGTAGCAGCGATCGTGCTATTACCCTGTTTTGAGGCAGTGATTCGGAATTCATGTGTGTTTGTGTAGTAATTCGAACGTAACTCAGTGTGTATAGTGAATTTTTACGTCGTTTTTCTTCCAAAAATCAAGTCCCAAGGCCCTCTATTTATAGGTGAATTTTGACCCTGAGGCGGCCCGCGTGAGATTTAAGCTAACCGTACGCGGGCCGCGTGAGACCTATTTTTAGGCATAGGGTTGCCACGGTTGGGACTAGCCTTGCTGACTTGACAGTTTTCGAAAATTCCTTTCTGCCAACGTTTTAAGTGGATAATCGTCAATAGGGTTTAACCCCCCCTGAGTTTTAGGGCCCTAATCCTGATTCTGAAAATTATGAGAATTTTAGGGTTTGTTCAGAATCACTTGGGTGTCTCAATTAGGGTTTCCTTTTAGACAAATTAATTTAATAATTATGACCTTTGATGAGAGTTGTTACATTCTCCCCACCTTAATAAAAATCTCGTCCTCGAGATTTACTGGAATAAGTGAGGATACTTTCGCTTCATTTCTGATTCTAATTCCCAAGTGTATTCAGGTCCTCTCCTTGAATCCCACTTTACTTTAACTAGCACTAGTCGTTTGTGCTTGAGAAACTTCACTTTTCTGTCTTCTATCTGAAGAGGTTTCTCCACAAATTTTAACTTTTCGTTTACCTCTATGTCTTGAAGAGGTACTACCAGAGATTCATCTGCTAAACATTTCTTGAGATTGGATACATGAAATACATCATGTACTCCAGCTAATTCTTCTGGTAGTTGTAAACGATAAGCTACTGGTCCTATACGTTGGATCACTGGAAATGGTCCTACGTATCTGTAACACCTGTGCCTCCACGGCCGTCAAACAAATGTCAAACCAATGAAATATTGTATTTCATACTTGGGATTTGTAAAAATATGTGTATCGTTTACACATATCAACTCTTGTTCAATTTCAAGCTTTAAATCGCTTTCTGGAAGGTTATACGCGCACTGATGCGTAAATATAACCAATTTAATGCAACGAACACTCCGGAATAGTGAAATAGGCTTAACATACCTTAAATAACCTTTACATAACTTAGAAATAAGTTTTGGAAGGTTTGGTGTGGTGAAATCAAAGTTAAATCGCTTACAGGGACTAAAGTTGACAAACTGCGAAAGTATGCCAATTTGAACTGTAACAGACATTCCGGAACATGACCATAAGTTAAACATGCCATAAATATCCTTTACATAGCTTAGAAATAGGCTTTGAGGTGTTCGGTATGCTAAAATAAACTTTTGTGTCATTCAGGGACTAAAAGTGTCAAAAAGTGCACAAGTTTGCATTTTCGAGCATAACTTACGTTCTGAATACATCCGGACATCTAAAAATTTATGTAAGCATGACTACATTATATTTTAGTGTTCGCCTTAAGAAAAAATCCATTCGTCGCGTCATTTGGATCGTTTTTCGCGCTTGTGCGCATTCCGTCGTAATTAAGCGAACATCGCGTTCGTACGACTAAACGAACCGACATCCGAGATATTTTTGAACACATTTTAAGTTCCCTATACTTTAACTTCATTTTAGAGCTTTGAAATGGGGTTAACGGGCCTTAAACGTGTCAAAAATGGCCTAAATACAGTTCAGGGACCAAATGTGTAATTCTGCCAAACTTTGGCTAGCGGTGCGCTACACTTTTAGTGTAGCGGTGCGCTAGCCAAGTCCAGACCAGATGCAGAGTTTCTAACAGCCTGTTTGCACATGTTTGATCCTCCACCACATGTTCTAAAATGCTTAGTCATGAAGATAAGGATGGCATTTAGCTTCCATAAGGTTCCGACAAGTGTACGGGTTGGATTAAGGCACGGTTTCCTTGAAACGATCTTAACGGTTACCCGAAAACTATAAATACCCCACCCCCCATTACTCCAAATGCACAAGAATTCTGATTTGAGGAGCTCTAAGTTGAAACCATTGTTTCATACCTGAGATTCTTGAATCGGGATTAGCATTCGGGGACCCTGGGTAAGTATTCTTTCGTTCTTTTCCTTATTTTACTGCTTTTCGAGTCAGAAAGTCAAACTTTGTTTGACTTTCAGCGTTGACCAGTAATGGTCAATGCGAAGTTCGTTTGAACTTCGCAACGTGAGTGTAATCACATTGGTCATAGTCCCTTGGGACTATGCCCACTGATTACCACGTTGTCTAGGGTCGTAGGGTAGGCGATCTAATAAATCGCCTATACCTTCGAACCCGACCCAGTTTGGTCGATCATTAGGATCCAACCAAATACATTAGGTGACCCTAGTATAGGGCATAACCTTCCGAGGTTATACCCTATGGTCACATCGTTTAAGTAGTTGTATGATAGGTAGTTTATATGCCTTAGGTAAATTACCAGAATACCCTTTTCATGTATAATTGGTAATTAAGCATATGTAACCTAAACTTTTGTCACATAACTGATTATGTAACATGTTTAGGCATATAACACTTGTCATAGGACTAGTTAGGCGGTCCGAACGTGTTTCACGCGCACGACACGTTAAAGTAGCATAAGCTACCTAAACGGGTCGTAATGGGTCGTAGACAGTTATGTTAGGTTTCATTTAGTATGTAGGCTTTGTTAAACCATATCACACGAGTCTCCACACTCGTTTGGTTTACAAACCCTAATGCTACCCAGTCTTCCGATTTAAGTCCGGTTATTTATATAGTTATCAGATTTGCCGATTGATTCTGTGCTCCCTCTAGCTTTGCTTGGTTGTTGTTCAAGACCTCTAAGCAATCTCAGGCGAGTACATTCTTCCCCTATTTTACTGTTTTCAATTGTTTTGGGGTGATTCATATGTGCTAAATGTTTTCGATGTTATAACGATGGTTTCAAAAACAATTAAAGCGATTTATACAAAACTAATAACGATTTCATAAAGTGAACAAACTTTTTGGTTGTAGTTACATAACAAATGACATTCATTAGCAATGATCAAGCCGACCAGTATTAGGTTATGGTACCATAGGATCTGACAAATCCCGTTAGTTACTACACCCGTAGTTATGTGTGGGTGTTGTGGGTAGCGACTGAATCTGTAAATGTTAATTTACTCTTTGGTAAGGGTTTATTAATGCGAGATGTTAATCTATCCTTTGCTAAGGGTTTATTAATGCGAATTATTAATCTATCCTTTGGTAAGGGTTTATTAATGCGAGTCAAAAAGGTTTGAATGTTATTAGCGAGACGACCATTTAAGTAGTTTCACGACCTAAAACGAATTAAACGATTAACGATTGGGTTTCACACGAGGTTTTAACGATTGGGTAAACGATTGGTTTCAAAGCAATATACGATATTATTCATTTATACATATTACACGATTTACATTTGGGCATGAACATTACTTTGGTGGTTTGGTTTGGATTAAGTGATTAAGTAACAATGCGTGTGGAATATGATACAAGCATGGTGGATACGCCGCTGGTACTTCCTATATATAAGTGTTTGTATGGTATTACATATTGTAGTGTTATTTGAATCATTTCAGTTTGAGACATAGAACATTTTATACAAGTAACATACTTTTCACAAGACATTTATTTACAAACAACTTATCTTATACAAACTCATTTTACATGGTTATTCATTTAATCATGCATTATTCTCTTATTTATACATATCACCTGAACTTATCATTGTTTTTCAAATAATTTACTAAAACAAATGTTTTTGGGTTAAGAGTCATGGCTACGAGGTTTTACAAATTATAACCCGCTCGATTTGAGTTGGTTAATTAAGTTGCAATATTATACTCTTTTCAAAACAAGGTTTTTAAATAAAGTATTGCAACGTCTAAACTAGCCATGATTTCGACACTCCTACAAAACCTATGTACTCGCCAGCATTTCTTTGCTGACCTCGTTTTCACATATGTTTCAGGTATTGTTGGATGATATCGATTGATAAGATGCATGCTCACATAGGACTGGACAAGGCCTTAGTGACTCAATAACAATGATAGACTATGTTTAAATAGTGTATTTAGATTTCCAGACGATGTAATTACTCAATGTTTAATAAAACGAAACACTTTTGATATCCATGGTTATGAAACATTAATTCTGTTGCAACACGCCCCGATGTTTCCGCCGCGATTTGTTGTTTTACGCGGTCGGGGTGTGACAGAAAGATGGTATCAGAGCCAATGGTTATAGGGAATTAGGTTATTAGTAATTAGTAATGCTTTGACCTAGTCTATAACCTTCTTAGGACCCTAACGCGAGTTTACTTGCGTTTAGTCATAAAACAATACCGTCACCTATCCTTAGGCGACGACCACAACAAGAACATAAATTTCAAAACCGCTTTGAAAACTAATCATCTGTTCAAGGATGATTGATTACTAGGTTTTGAACCCTCTATTGTAAGGTTTTGAACTCTCTATTATATGGTTTTGAACCCCTTTGAGTTTTCAAAATCTCGTCAAGGTTTTGGGTTTTTAATAATGTGAACACGTGCAAACTGGAAGGGTGAATGCCTGTATTCTGGGTTTTCTGTCTAGGCAAGCACTTCGTATACATCTCATCAGACGCGAGACCAGTTGTGCTTACCTGGGAATTCTTGGGATGAGTGTTCACTTATAGGCGAGCATGTCTTCGCGATACATTATTTTTGACCCATTTACTTTGATCAGTCACCGTCTCATTTGTTTGCCTTAGGTAACAAATAAATGATCGCAATCTTCATGCGTTATCATTCTGTTTTGATTGTCCAATAATCTTTCACCTGTTTCTCCCTATGCCTTTACTTTTTCTTCAAGAATGTCTCTTCATCACGATGACGCCCAGATATCTGAGCAAGCAGCCAAAATTCGCTCAGCGAATAGGCGAAGTAGCCCTGAAGACTGTTGAATTAGCTACTGCCATGTATCATCTCCAGGATGAAGCCACTCAAGAGTCACCAAGACAGGCAGGACCTAGTCAGGTGACAGCACCATCAGCCAAGAAACCAATCGAGGAATCAAAGACCATGGATGAACGATCCCCTAAGAAGTCAAAGAAGTGAAAGGCTTCTCAGAACTTCGCCATGGTCGCTCACAATGGTAAAGCAGTCCCCAACCAACCAGCTTAACCCCCTTGCTAGGTGTGTATGGCTTTTCCTATGATACCTACATCAAGGAACTATGTACCTTACAAACTACTCTTGTGATTTCTCTCTTTCAAATGATTGCTCATGATTCCCTCAAAAATTTTAAGTACTCGTTTCACTCTAAGAAACAAAGTACAGAAAATTAAGTGACATTATGAGTAATCGTGCTTTTCGCACATCTGTGCCTTTGAATCCTTGGTTAGATAACTAAGGATATTTTCAAATCTCATACCCATTACGTTTTGATTTTTCAACATACACAGTACCAGTATTTCAAAACAATCTTCATGATCTCAAAACATTTCATATAGTTTGAAAACAATTTTTCTAGATGCATTGTCTGTGTTATTTCAAAAACATTGGCCATGTTATCAAAACCAACCTTTCTAATTTCAAAATATTTCATATAGTCTGAAGACAATATTAACACAATACATTTTCTGATCAAGTGCATGATTTCGAAAAGCATCATTCATGTCTTTCAAAAACCTTATACATAATTTCAAAATTCATTTCGCATGATTTTAAAACATTTTTGTAAATATATCTACCTATTACACCTATTTTATGATTTCAAAAAAATATTATATATAAGGTTTCAAAAACGTTAAACACATTTTTCTTAAAAGAACCCCATGCATAGTTTTCAAAAATATTTTTCCTCATACATTGACTTAACCTTCAAAATTCTGCTTCATATGTCGCCTTGACATATCAAGCATCTCAACTTCTTAAGCATTTTACATCATGTTTTGACCTAAGCACGTCCAGTGCAAGGTTTCAAAACATCTCCAACTTTTAAATCCACATGGGATCTTTTTATCCTCACAATTAGATCCTTGTGGATGATTATCATTCAAAACAGAGTCCTTAATTGGATTCCTTATGTACCTTAATTCGAACACTTCGGTTCCAAATAATCGAAGTCGAATTTTCTTTTTGAATCTTTCTATCTTTATAGTTGGATTCTTGATAACGTTTAAAGTACCAAATAAAATCCACGGAATGGATTCCTAGTGTGCTTTAAATGCATGTACGCAATTTACAAGACAAATTAACAAACAATTTTGTGGTTATGTGATATGTGTTTATGTGTTCTCCTCTATGATTTTTGGGTTTTTGTATACTCTGGATATTCGTTATCCAAATCCTCATAGAATCTTTCATATCTTTATATGAGGGATTCATAGTAGGATATTCAAAAGGTACTACTTTAAATCCTTAATGGGCTTCTACGTTGTAGTTAAAGACCCTTGGGATTATATGGTACCATTCCAGGATTCGATGATAGACCCTTGAGTGGTCTGGTCTAAAAGATTGATTCACAATTTGGTTAAAGAATGACATCTAGTGATGTAGCTGAACAGACTCCTTGATAGTCTATTTAGATCATTTATTGATTTAATTAAAAGGACTCTATGGCGGTCTAGTTACACTCATCACAGGTTTGTTCATTTGGTTTTCCCCTACACATTATAAAATAGACTGTGTGAACTGTGCAAGGAATTGTCTGATTATGGACGCGTACATAATTATGAAATTTAGTGCATAGGAACCCAGTAAGATTTATTATGTGTAAGAACCGATAGTGACAAAAATAACGAAATGAGAACGATGTAATGGAGGTACGGTGGACGCACCAATGACACTTCATATACTTGTATATAAGTATCCCTCTTACATTGCAAACATAATGTTATTAAGGTTACTAGAAGTTCAAGAACCCTAACCAATGTTGTTCGATCTTTTCAACTTCATATTTCCAAGCTCTCACAAGTTTCCTCTAAATAAATTTCGGGACGAAATTTCCTAAAGTAGGGGAGACTGTAACACCTGTGCCTCCACGGCCGTCAAACAAATGTCAAACCAATGAAATATTGTATTTCATACTTGGGATTTGTAAAAATATGTGTATCGTTTACACATATCAACTCTTGTTCAATTTCAAGCTTTAAATCGCTTTCTGGAAGGTTATACGCGCACTGATGCGTAAATATAACCAATTTAATGCAACGAACACTCCGGAATAGTGAAATAGGCTTAACATACCTTAAATAACCTTTACATAACTTAGAAATAAGTTTTGGAAGGTTTGGTGTGGTGAAATCAAAGTTAAATCGCTTACAGGGACTAAAGTTGACAAACTGCGAAAGTATGCCAATTTGAACTGTAACAGACATTCCGGAACATGACCATAAGTTAAACATGCCATAAATATCCTTTACATAGCTTAGAAATAGGCTTTGAGGTGTTCGGTATGCTAAAATAAACTTTTGTGTCATTCAGGGACTAAAAGTGTCAAAAAGTGCACAAGTTTGCATTTTCGAGCATAACTTACGTTCTGAATACATCCGGACATCTAAAAATTTATGTAAGCATGACTACATTATATTTTAGTGTTCGCCTTAAGAAAAAATCCATTCGTCGCGTCATTTGGATCGTTTTTCGCGCTTGTGCGCATTCCGTCGTAATTAAGCGAACATCGCGTTCGTACGACTAAACGAACCGACATCCGAGATATTTTTGAACACATTTTAAGTTCCCTATACTTTAACTTCATTTTAGAGCTTTGAAATGGGGTTAACGGGCCTTAAACGTGTCAAAAATGGCCTAAATACAGTTCAGGGACCAAATGTGTAATTCTGCCAAACTTTGGCTAGCGGTGCGCTACACTTTTAGTGTAGCGGTGCGCTAGCCAAGTCCAGACCAGATGCAGAGTTTCTAACAGCCTGTTTGCACATGTTTGATCCTCCACCACATGTTCTAAAATGCTTAGTCATGAAGATAAGGATGGCATTTAGCTTCCATAAGGTTCCGACAAGTGTACGGGTTGGATTAAGGCACGGTTTCCTTGAAACGATCTTAACGGTTACCCGAAAACTATAAATACCCCACCCCCCATTACTCCAAATGCACAAGAATTCTGATTTGAGGAGCTCTAAGTTGAAACCATTGTTTCATACCTGAGATTCTTGAATCGGGATTAGCATTCGGGGACCCTGGGTAAGTATTCTTTCGTTCTTTTCCTTATTTTACTGCTTTTCGAGTCAGAAAGTCAAACTTTGTTTGACTTTCAGCGTTGACCAGTAATGGTCAATGCGAAGTTCGTTTGAACTTCGCAACGTGAGTGTAATCACATTGGTCATAGTCCCTTGGGACTATGCCCACTGATTACCACGTTGTCTAGGGTCGTAGGGTAGGCGATCTAATAAATCGCCTATACCTTCGAACCCGACCCAGTTTGGTCGATCATTAGGATCCAACCAAATACATTAGGTGACCCTAGTATAGGGCATAACCTTCCGAGGTTATACCCTATGGTCACATCGTTTAAGTAGTTGTATGATAGGTAGTTTATATGCCTTAGGTAAATTACCAGAATACCCTTTTCATGTATAATTGGTAATTAAGCATATGTAACCTAAACTTTTGTCACATAACTGATTATGTAACATGTTTAGGCATATAACACTTGTCATAGGACTAGTTAGGCGGTCCGAACGTGTTTCACGCGCACGACACGTTAAAGTAGCATAAGCTACCTAAACGGGTCGTAATGGGTCGTAGACAGTTATGTTAGGTTTCATTTAGTATGTAGGCTTTGTTAAACCATATCACACGAGTCTCCACACTCGTTTGGTTTACAAACCCTAATGCTACCCAGTCTTCCGATTTAAGTCCGGTTATTTATATAGTTATCAGATTTGCCGATTGATTCTGTGCTCCCTCTAGCTTTGCTTGGTTGTTGTTCAAGACCTCTAAGCAATCTCAGGCGAGTACATTCTTCCCCTATTTTACTGTTTTCAATTGTTTTGGGGTGATTCATATGTGCTAAATGTTTTCGATGTTATAACGATGGTTTCAAAAACAATTAAAGCGATTTATACAAAACTAATAACGATTTCATAAAGTGAACAAACTTTTTGGTTGTAGTTACATAACAAATGACATTCATTAGCAATGATCAAGCCGACCAGTATTAGGTTATGGTACCATAGGATCTGACAAATCCCGTTAGTTACTACACCCGTAGTTATGTGTGGGTGTTGTGGGTAGCGACTGAATCTGTAAATGTTAATTTACTCTTTGGTAAGGGTTTATTAATGCGAGATGTTAATCTATCCTTTGCTAAGGGTTTATTAATGCGAATTATTAATCTATCCTTTGGTAAGGGTTTATTAATGCGAGTCAAAAAGGTTTGAATGTTATTAGCGAGACGACCATTTAAGTAGTTTCACGACCTAAAACGAATTAAACGATTAACGATTGGGTTTCACACGAGGTTTTAACGATTGGGTAAACGATTGGTTTCAAAGCAATATACGATATTATTCATTTATACATATTACACGATTTACATTTGGGCATGAACATTACTTTGGTGGTTTGGTTTGGATTAAGTGATTAAGTAACAATGCGTGTGGAATATGATACAAGCATGGTGGATACGCCGCTGGTACTTCCTATATATAAGTGTTTGTATGGTATTACATATTGTAGTGTTATTTGAATCATTTCAGTTTGAGACATAGAACATTTTATACAAGTAACATATTTTTCACAAGACATTTATTTACAAACAACTTATCTTATACAAACTCATTTTACATGGTTATTCATTTAATCATGCATTATTCTCTTATTTATACATATCACCTGAACTTATCATTGTTTTTCAAATAATTTACTAAAACAAATGTTTTTGGGTTAAGAGTCATGGCTACGAGGTTTTACAAATTATAACCCGCTCGATTTGAGTTGGTTAATTAAGTTGCAATATTATACTCTTTTCAAAACAAGGTTTTTAAATAAAGTATTGCAACGTCTAAACTAGCCATGATTTCGACACTCCTACAAAACCTATGTACTCGCCAGCATTTCTTTGCTGACCTCGTTTTCACATATGTTTCAGGTATTGTTGGATGATATCGATTGATAAGATGCATGCTCACATAGGACTGGACAAGGCCTTAGTGACTCAATAACAATGATAGACTATGTTTAAATAGTGTATTTAGATTTCCAGACGATGTAATTACTCAATGTTTAATAAAACGAAACACTTTTGATATCCATGGTTATGAAACATTAATTCTGTTGCAACACGCCCCGATGTTTCCACCGCGATTTGTTGTTTTACGCGGTCGGGGTGTGACAGTATCTTGGACTTAGCTTTCCTTTCTTACCGAATCCAACAACTCCTTTCCAAGGAGAAACTTTCAACAGTACTCTGTCTCCAACTTGGAATTCTAACGGCTTGCTTCTATTGTCTGCATAACTTTTCTGGCGATCTCGAGCTGTCTTCAGCCTTTCCTTGATTTGAGTAATCTTATCAGTCGTTTCTTGCACAATTTCAGGACCTGATAATTGACTTTCTCCTATTTCTGCCCAACAAACTGGAGTTCTACACTTTCTTCCATATAATGCTTCAAATGGGGCAGTTTCAATACTTGAATGATAACTATTGTTATAGGAGAATTCAATTAATGGTAAATGATCATCCCAACTTCCACTAAAATCTATTACACATGCTCGGAGCATGTCTTCTAGAGTTTGGACTGTCCTTTCACTTTGTCCGTCTGTTTGGGGATGATATGCAGTGCTTAAATTTAATCGAGTTCCCATAGCTTGCTGGAAACTTTTCCAGAAATGGGAAGTAAAACGACTATCCCTATCTGAAACAATGGAGAGTGGAACTCCATATAAGGATACAACTTCATCTACATACAATTTAGCCAGTCTTTCCATGCTAAAGGTTTCTTTCATAGGTAGAAAGTGAGCAAATTTGGTTAATCGATCCACAATTACCCAAATCGCATCATTACCTTTTCTGGTTTTGGGTAACTTAGTAACAAAATCCATTGTTATAAGTTCCCATTTCCATACTGGCATTTCTAATTGTTGTAGTAATCCGGAAGGTTTCTGATGTTCTGCCTTAACTTGTGAACAAGTAAGACATTTAGAAACATATCTGGCTATGTCCTTTTTCATTCCTATCCACCAAAAGTTCTTTCTTAAATCTTGGTACATCTTATTGTTTCCTGGATGCATAGTGTACCTAGATTTATGAGCTTCTTCTAAAATCTTAGGTCTTAAGTCTCCCTGCTTAGGTACCCAAATTCTACTTTTGTGGAATCTCCAAATTCCATCTGCTCCTTGTTCTAATTCCTTGATTCGTCCTTTCATTCCTTCAGTATCGTCTTTGATTGCTGTAGTTTGAATATTCTTTAATTGTTCCATTAAATCTATTTGTAGATTTAATCTGAGAGCACGAACTCGTCGTTGTTTTTCATGATACTTACGACTTAAAGCATCTGCAACTACATTTGCTTTTCCTTCATGATATTGAATATCACAGTCGTAGTCGCTTAAGATTTCCATCCATCTCCTTTGCCTCATGTTTAACTCTTTTTGCCCAAATATATATCTTAAACTCTTATGATCTGTATAGATAGTAAACTTACTTCCGTACAGATAATGTCTCCAAATCTTAAGGGCAAAAATTACGGCTCCTAATTCTAAATCATGAGTCGTATAGTTTTCTTCGTGCTTTTTCAATTGCCTTGATGCGTACGCAATTACCTTCTTGCGTTGCATAAGCACACATCCAAATCCTAATTTTGAAGCATCACAATATACTTCAAAATCTTCAGTTCCTTCTGGTAAGGCTAAGATTGGAGCATGGGTTAGTTTCTGTTTCAAGATTCTAAAAGCTTCTTCTTGTTTGGGTCCCCATTCAAACTTAGTAGCTTTACAGGTTAGCTTAGTTAATGGTACAGCTATCTTGGAAAAATCCTTAATAAACCGTCTATAATACCCAGCTAATCCTATAAAACTTCTAATTTCCATTGCGGATTGTGGAACCTTCCAATTGGTAATTGCTTCTATCTTAGCAGGATCTACATGAATACCTTCATGATTTACCATATGTCCTAAAAATTGCACTTCCTTTAGCCAAAATTCGCATTTCGAGAATTTGGCGTACAACTTTTCTTTTCTTAACAAAGTTAAGAGTGCATGCAAGTGCTGACAATGTTCGTCCTGACTTTTGGAATAAATAAGTATATCGTCTATGAAGACAATTACAAATTTATCCAAGTACGGTTTACAGATCCGATTCATCATGTCCATGAATGCTGCAGGTGCATTCATTAACCCGAAGGGCATGACTGTAAACTCGTAATGACCATACCTAGTTCTGAAAGCAGTCTTAGGTATGTCTTCTTCTTGTACCTTCAATTGATGATATCCAGAGCGTAAATCTATCTTAGAAAAATATCTAGCTCCTTGAAGTTGATCAAAAAGATCATCAATCCTAGGTAATGGGTATCGATTCTTAATTGTAACTTTATTTAATTCTCTATAATCAATACACATTCTCATCACAAACAATACTGGCGCTCCCCACGGGGATGAACTAGGTTGTATGAATCCTTTACTTAGTAATTCATCTAATTGCTTTTTCAGTTCTAACATTTCTGTGGGTGCTAACCGATAAGGTGCCTTGGATATCGGTGTAGTTCTTGAAATTAGATGAATCCTAAATTCTACTTCCCTGTCTGGAGGTAATCCCGGTAAATCTTCTGGGAATACATCAGGATATTCTGAGACTACTGGTATTTCCTTAAGATCTTTACCCTTAGTGCTAATGATTACCGAAATCATATACACTATTCCTTGTTTTCGTTCATAATTAGCAACTTTCATTACCGATATGAACTTCATGGGTTTCCGTGGTTTATCTCCTGTAATAATAATTATTTCTCCAGTAGGTGCCTGAATTTCTATGGAATTCCTATCACAAAGAATTCGAGCATGGTTGGCTATCAACCAATCCATTCCTAACACGACATCGAATTCAGCTAATTTCATAGGTAATAGGTTTGCAGCAAATTTATGACCTGAAAGTTCTATTTCGACTTTTTGCAAAACCTGATTAATTTTAACTGAATTCCCATCTGCGGTTTCAACTGTAAAAATCTACCTAATGTTGGTTAAAGGTAACTTAAGAGCTTGACAGAATAAAGTATTGATAAAACTTTGGTTTGCACCAGAGTCAAATAATACTTTTGCGTACACGTTGTGAACTAAGAACGTACCAGCTATTACATCTGGGATGAGTTCAGCTTCTTGAGTGGTTAGCTGAAATGCCCTGGCATTCTTCTTAGTAATTCCTTCGGTCGCCTTGGGTTTGTTATCTACTGATTTGATCAATTTAGTACATTCTGTTTTATAATGCCCCGCTTCTCCACAGTTAAAACAGATTACGGTCTTCTTTTTGCAGTTTTCTTCATGATGTCCTACAGTTTTGCAAAAATTGCAAGTGATATCGCATCTTCCATAATGTTTCTTTTTGCATTTCCTGCAGAATGACGGAGCTGGAGATTGCCCTGTTCCTTTTCCCTTGAAGCTGTTATTATTACCCACACGAAATCCTTGGGTAATTTTCTGAGCTAATTCCTTTTTCCTATCTTCATCTCTTGTGCGCACCAGTTCATCGGTTAGAGTATTAGCTAATTCTACCGCATCATCAATGGTGCGAGGTCTCGCAGCTTTAACAATATTGAGGATTTCACTAATTAGCCCCCAATTATAGCGAGAAATGAGTACCGGTTCTGGCGAAGCCAGTGTTGGTACCACTCTAGCATATTCAAAGAATGTCGAGGTATAACCGCGACAATCTACACCCATCATCCGATGATTTAGAAACTTATTCATCATCTGTTCCTTTTCATACTCGGGACAGAATTTTCTTTCCACAAAACCCTTAAATTCTTCCCAAGTCATAGCATAAGCTATTACTCTTCCTTTTGATTGTAACACAGTGTTCCACCATTCGAGTGCTCCTTCTTTGAAGAGATTTGATGCGTACATGACCTGATCATCTTTACCACATTTACTTATTGCAATGACTGCTTCGGTTTTCTCTAACCAACGCAGTGATGCAGTTGCTCCTTCATTGCCTGCAAATTCAGTGGGTTTACAAGCAAGGAATTCTTTGAAAGTGCAACCAAGCGTTGCAGTTTTCATTTTCTTGGGTAATGGAGCTTGATGTGGTTCCCTATTATGATTAACATGATTATTGCCTCCATTTACACTATTACTGAAGTTATCTTCAGTAATCTGTTTACTAGGGACAATTTGTTGCGGTTCGATTGGATTCTTTATAGCAGCAACGAATGCTGGAATAGCATTGGCTATCCCTTGAGCAACAATGTTTTCGATATCTTGCCGAGTCATATATTGATCTCTTGAATGTTGCTCAGACTGATTAACCTCATTTACTGGTTCATTATCAATGTTTGCCATCTGATAATATATATATAAATTTTATTAGTATTTGCTAAATAACAATTATATACAAACAATCAGAAAATTTTACAATACAGGTATAGTCAAAACAATCGATTTCTCGATTTCATTTTATATCTAGTATAGTATGCATCATTACACACCATTATCTTACAGAGTTTTATTCATTATTTACGGACTAATTTTACTATTATTATTATACAACCACCGTTTTACCATCCTATTATCCCTCGTCACTTGCCGTTCTAAAAACGCAGTTCCCTCTCATCGTACTTCCAGGCAATTTGTCCCCCTATTTCCCTGATTCTATTTCCCGCATCCATCAACTCTTCACCAAAGTGGCGAAGTTCAGCCATGTTTTCATTACTCATGGGTGGATTAGGTAGGGGTTCTGGATCGAATTGTGGAAGAAAGGAATAAGGATCGTTGACAATATTTTGGAATTGCCAATCGTTTGTCCACCATTCGTCCATTCCTATGGGTTGGGAGTGGACTATTGGGTCTGGGATTGCTGGTTCCCAATTCATAGGGAGTTGGTTTTCAAGAGGATAAGTAAAAATATTAGTATTGACAGGCTGAATAGTTTCACAGCTTGCCAATAGGAAATCTATCTCATCTTGAAAGGTCCTTCCCTGATTTTGATTGGAGCTTTCTCCGATTTCTATATGAGTTGGTCTGGAGCCTTGCCCAACTTCCATTACTATTTCTTTAGTATCTTCCTTCATCTGCATTCCTATCTCCTTAATTTCTTCCTTATCTTCAGTTTCCATTTCCTGTTGTTTAGAACTTTCTCCGGTTATAATTTCTTTTTCCTTTTTCAAAGGATTGTTTATTTTGGGAAGTTTTGTAGCTGGCTTTTTCTTACGTATACGACTCCCCCAAACGTATTTCCTTCTTTTCTTGGGTTTTGGCTTTTTCAAGGGTGGGGAATTGAATTCTACAGGTTGTTCTATATCAGGAAAGTATCCAGTAAATTCTTTGGAAACTTCGATATTCACCGGGTAAAGATTAAGGTTCTGAAAGGCTTCAGATATCCCACTCATGCTGATGTAGCATATATGCAAAATGCATAAAATACTAAGTTAAAATTCATAAATAACCTTTTAATTTATTATATACTGTGTACTAATTTATTACAAAGATAACTGAAAAACACACTTAGGTTTTGAAATTTTATTTATTGCACAGGATTTCTAGATTGTAAGGGTAAGTTGCTAAAAGTTTAAAATATTTAAAGATTTATATTTTCTGCTACTGTGGCTAGCATATATAAGTTTGCCCATTTCTCATCTAGCTTATCTTCCCAAGGTGATTTATTAATTAATTCCTGGGTTTCCCGTTTAATCTTCTTTTCTCGGATTTTCTCTTTACTTTTCTTAATAATCATCTCCCTCCTTCTAGGAGAAAGTGATTCCTCGTATTGTGCCTTTCGCACAAATATTCCTTCTTCAGGAATTTCAGCTTGATTCGAGGATTTGGTTCGGGATGAACTTCCCTTCTCATTGGATGAACTATCTAATTTAAGATAGATGCTTGACAGCTTTTGCTTACCCATACTGTAACTAACAAATAATCAGTTAATAACACACATAATCACATAATAGTAATCAGGAAAAAATTAAGTATTTCTAAATACTTAATTAGCTGTGGCTCTAATACCACCTTTTTCTGTCACGGCCCCCGACCCGGTTTGACCCGTTTCAGGAGCCGCGGGACAGAAATCCCGTGGTATTTGTTTAATTGAGTTTAACAGCGGAAGTTTATCATCAGGATCGTTTAAAGCTAAAAATTTCCCGATTTATTTTATTTCACAATTCGGGATAAAACCCCGATAATTTACAATATTATGATTTTACTACGAAATCGTTATATTACAAAACTTATTTCTTTATTTTATAATGAGCCACTTTCTCAAGCTTGAAATGCTTCTCAGCACTTTTCCTGAATTACAACAGATCACCTGAAACATGTTTGAAAAAGGTTTTGTCAGCAGGAAATACTGAGTGAATCATTCTATTTACTAAAATGACACATTTGTTATAATTTACAGTATTAAGAGCGATTACAATGTTTCTAATATCAAACCAACTACCCACGGTATTTGTCACTCGACCGAATCTGTGACTATGGTCATATCCCCCAATTGGCTGCCCCAATGGTGACGATTATCAAGTAATGTATACAAAACCCCACATACCGGCTGTAACTTGGTGATTACAAAGACTTAATCCCCGTAATTATAACTTTTGAAAATAAACATGATTTGGAAAGTAATTTGATAAAAAGAGAATGACTCACATTGCTGATTTAATACGAACAGAGTCTAGTCTATGAATTAGCCTGGTTAACCTAAATTAGATAACAATGCACACAAAACTGGGTTAGTAATCAATACAGCATTTATGATAACTCACGAGATCAACCATCACAACGAGTGACAAAGTGCTATGCTTAACATCTGTCGAATTAACGACTAATGACAAAGCATCACCCTAATGTGGGCAACACTTAAACACCCGTTGAGTACATTGATCGATCGGAAAATGAATCGTAGCAGCGATCGTGCTATTACCCTGTTTTGAGGCAGTGATTCGGAATTCGTGTGTGTTTGTGTAGTAATTCGAACGTAACTCAGTGTGTATAGTGAATTTTTACGTCGTTTTTCTTCCAAAAATCAAGTCCCAAGGCCCTCTATTTATAGGTGAATTTTGACCCTGAGGCGGCCCGCGTGAGATTTAAGCTAACCGTACGCGGGCCGCGTGAGACCTATTTTTAGGCATAGGGTTGCCACGGTTGGGACTAGCCTTGCTGACTTGACAGTTTTCGAAAATTCCTTTCTGCCAACGTTTTAAGTGGATAATCGTCAATAGGGTTTAACCCCCCCTGAGTTTTAGGGCCCTAATCCTGATTCTGAAAATTATGAGAATTTTAGGGTTTGTTCAGAATCACTTGGGTGTCTCAATTAGGGTTTCCTTTTAGACAAATTAATTTAATAATTATGACCTTTGATGAGAGTTGTTACAGAAAGTTACAAATGACAACCATGCATCAGCTATATATAGGGGTGGTGATTTCGTACGAAATAGCAAAGGCTCATTTCGTGCGAAATACCTGCGTGTCATTTCGTACGAAATTGCCCTTACTATTTCGTGCGAAATACCCCTTTGACATACAAACCCTAATTTCTAACATGCTGAGCACTGGTTTATCCAATCTAGATATTAGACTCGATAAAGACGAAGTTAACAGACATTTATGCACCAACAAACTTAAATTATATTTATTACTTTTTGGAATAATCGTTAAACAATATTTTTTCTCAATTATCTATACTTGTATTTCCTTCCCAAGGATGGGCATATTTGTATTTGTATATTTTTGCCATGCATCGGTATCGTATTCCGGTGTGGATTTATACGTACGAGGATACGTATTTTTTTGTAATCGTTAAGTATTCTTATACTTAATTTTGTGTTAAACTTTCCGGAATACTATTTCTAATAAAAGTCCACTAATATATATATATATTTCCCAATATATATATATATATATATATATATATATATAAGAATTATTACTTAGAAAAATTATTTATAATTTTTCCTTTTGGCAAAAATATTTGTAGTTCCAAAATAATATATTTTCAAGTCTAACTTTAGAAAATATATTAACTTATTTTTATCCAAAAATAATGTATTTCAAGTTTATCCAAGAAAATATATATTTTTCCCAAAAATAATATATCTTCTAATAATTCCGAGGAAACATATATATATATATATATACTTTTATTCACCAAAAATTATATATTTCTTTTTTGTCAAAATATGATATAACTTTGTGATAATTATAAAAATCATATTTTCATTTCTTTGTGTCCAAAATATCATTTACCAAAAATATATTTATAGATGTATTTTCCGGAATATTTCGTAAGTTACATTCTTTTGTTCGGTTTCCCAATCTTATGTGAGTAACTTGTGTATTTATTCCTTGGGATCTTTGGTAATATTTTGGATTGTAATTTCTTGGTATTTTGTTAAGTTATATTATTTCATGTCCTAAAATAATATAACTAATACACAAAGTATACAAATAATCACACACATTATGTCTTTAATGTATATATATATATATATATTCAAAATATATACTTATCCATTTTTATTTATAAAAACCAACCTCCAATATTTGTATTTTTGTAATAAAAATCATGGCAAACTTTTATACGAAAAACCATGGTTAAAATATACTTGTAAATACTTGTTTAAAAATATTTTTCTAAGTATTTAAGTTTTATAAAAATTTTGCCATAGTTTCCCCTTAAAAATGGAGGTTCCCATGCTTTCAAAGCATATCATTTTCTTTTAAAATCATCCCAAACAATCAACAATTCAATCAACACTTACCAAGTGCCAAAATCATGCAATTTATACAACAACATGAACTTGAACTTTTATAAAAACTTGTAGTAACTTACTATGTTGTTAGGTAAGCCTTGTTACCCTTAAAAATATGGTTATTTGTTTGTAAATCTTATTCTTGTAAAATTTAGTCTTTTACAACTTGTATGATGATTTTTCAAAAATCAATCTTCTTGTATTTTTCTTGTTAACAATGTATTTCTATACTTGATTCACCACTAAAAACATGGTTAGTTTCTTTAAAATCCATGATTATGTAAATCTTGCAAATGAACTTGGTTACTTGAGAAAACTATGTTTAAAAATCACTTTTATACAAGACTTCTAACATGCTTCATAACTCATCATACATAAAATCATCTTTACTTTCAAGTTCATGAGAAACATAAAGTATGATCATCTTGGTCTTTCACAAGATCATCACCTCAACTTGCTAGATCATGTGTTTAATCACAATCTAGTAAGTTTCATATGATGTCTAACATCATAAACACAAATAATCAATCATCAAGAAGCAAAACAACACTAAACAATATGTATTCTTATGTTATTAAGCTTATGTTAAAGTTTTAAGTTCATGGTTCTTGATGTTCTTTGAGATTAACAACTAGTATCTTCTTTTAACCACTTAAACATGATGTAAAATGAAGAGTAGAGTGTGCTTACTACTAGCTCAAGGCTAGGGAAGAACACAAGTTGATGAAGATGATAAATGTGATGGATAAAAGCAAATGAGAAAGGTCCTTGAAGTTCCAAAGCCACCAAGCTTCTTTAGACACCTCCTAGCACCTTTGTAACACTTGAGATTGGATGATGGAAACTTGACAATGGTGGTGGTGTTGTGGGTGGTTTTGGCCGAGAAGAAGAAGGGAGGAAGGAGAAGAAATGTGTTAAGTGTTGGTGATGAGAATGAATGGTAAAGGCTAGAGGTTAATTATATAACTTTCCAACATATCCAAATCCATTTGTTAATATGTCTCCCAAGTACTAAACAAATCTAATAAACAATTAAGAAAAAAATCAAGGTGGGGTGGCCCACCTTGTAACCGTGAGAATGGGGGGGGGGGGGTGTTTAGTTGGGTGGTGATGGTAAGTTAAGGTATCTAGTTGAAATCCAAGTATATGTTTAGGTGTTTTAGTTAATATGATGTTATATAGTGTGTTAGGGTGTTCGGGGATCATAACTAGCTTGAAAACATTAAAACAATGCTTCTAGTATAATTTTGGTGTTTCGGGTAGTGTCCGGTTGTTCGGTTAGATACCGGTTCGTTAAAGTGCTAAATTATACCGTTTAGTGTTCTTTATGTACCCTTTTGTGACACTTTTAATTCCTGACACTTAGGAAAGCATTCAGGACCATTTAGTCATATTTTTGCATGATGCTAGCTTGTTAAAATGCTGATTTTTGCTTAATTATGCTGAATTCAGCACTTTGGGTGAGTTTTAGGCACTTTCCGGCACTTAAACTATCACTTAGGAATAGGGGTGTAAACGAGCCGAGCCGAGCCGAGCCAGTGTGAGCTCGGGCTCGGGCTCGAAGCTAAACGAGCCGGCTCGGGCTCGGTTCGATAATTATAGCGAGCCGGAAATAAGGGCTCGAGTTCGGCTCGAAAAAAGTTCGAGCCAGCTCGCGGCTCGACGAACCAGCCCGGTCAACGCTGGTTCCGGCGGTCAACGCTGAATCCTCTAGCCGGAAATCGCTATTGAACCGGATATTTGCTTTAAGATCTGCAATTCCTTTGTTATTTGGTGTTTCATATGCTTGATTTTGTGTTTTTATTGCTCGTTCTTCACTTCAGATTCAAAGTACGCCATGTACGTAAGCTCGTCTCTTACGATTTGAATCATCAGCTCTTTTCATTGAGTAAGAAAGTGAAACTTCAGAGATATGATAAGCAGCGTTGATTGACCTTATTGTTCTTAGGGTTAAAAGTAACTAATATGGGCCTGGAGACAAAATAGAATTCATAAGCCCAAGTTTCTTTTATACATTTTCATTCATACAAGAATATTTTTACCATTTTTAAAGTTTGTAATTGTAATATGTTTAACAATTAATATAGACTTTATAATATATATATATATAATAATGATAACGAGCCAACCGAGCGAGCCAACGAGCCAACTAACGAGCGAGCCACGAACCGAACCTACCTTGGCTCGGGCTCGGCTCGTTTAGATCGAGCCAATTTCGAGCCGAACTTTTTTCGAACTTTTTTCGAGCGAACTTCGAGCGAACTGCGAGCCGCGAGTTTTTTGAACAGCCCTACTTAGGAATGAAGTTTTGTGGTCTTTACTTCCCTACACACCATACTAGTGTAGTACTTAGTCTCTGGCCCATACTGGGTCTCAATACACTGTCTGTCTATGTGCTGAGTTCTGTCAGCATTTTTCTGAGTTATCCGCTAACTGTGCTAACTGTGCTTTGTGCATCATTTATGTCAATATGGTTTGCATGTAATAATGATGTGACATTATGCAATATGTGATGCAATATGTGATGCACATGTAAGTATGATGCAGTAATCAGAAAGTAGATAATTGTAATTCAGCACAGTCATTAGGCACTAATCATGGTTAATTAATTGTACGGATACCTGGATTTTTGACGGTTGTCACAATTTAAGGGTGGTGGTTGTTGATCATGGTGGAGGATGTTGATGGTGGTGGTGAAGGTTGAAGATGAAGTAGGTGGTGATGGTGGTTGATGAAGATAAGTAGGTGGTGGGTGAGTGGAGGTTGAAGATAAGTGGATGGTCCTACAAATAAACTAAAAATAAAATAACATAAAATACACTATAAAAGTTAGATGGGTAATTTTGTTAATTCATACACAGTTAATGCCACAAACTAATTGCCATCCACTCTAGGGACTATCCGAGCAACAAACGAACAAACCATAAGGAGCATGAATGTATTTTTTAAAAGTTGGGAACTAAATGTGTTACTTTAACAAACCGCAGGGACTATCAGTACATTTTACTCTTTTTATTACTTATAAACAATATTATATTGGACGGGTTGGGTAATAGTTTCAAAGGTGATTTAGTATTAGAATAATAGATACTAGGTTAATTACCAAAAATATGGAATGTCAGTATTACTTTAATATTGTATTTCAATAAATTTTAAAAATCAAATTTTAAGACAATGTAGACTGGTTCAACGGTTTGAACCGGTAGAACTGGATTTTCACCGGTACATAAGACATACCGTATTCTAGTTTTACCGACCTTTACCGTACCGGACCCATGTCTCGTATTACCGGCCAGATCATACCGGTATCTAAAACATTGGTAAGAACTTATATATCAATGTAAATATGTTACATGTATACTACACGGGGTTGAGTACAAATGATGTAGTTAAAAAAATTAATAAAAAATAATTACATATTACATCACATGTAATAATAAAAAAATATAAAATAATATTACATTTACAATTTACAAATTACAGATATCTGAAAACTTCATTGTAAACGACATTGGACATCCAACTTGGATGATTATCATATTTATCAATAATTAACAGTTTAAGTCTATCTTTGTTTTTAACTTTGGAAAATGCCACGTACAGACCATGTGAAAACGTTGATTATTTATTTTAAACACTGGTTATTTTTAAAATAAGGAGACTTCGAATAGCGATTGTCTTTGAATTTGATTTATCGTCATAGCGAAACATAAAGAGATATGCCTTCTTTAAATATTTTTTCATAAACTGATTTTTCTTGAGCTGGACTTTTTTATATAATCTAAGCATATTATCAAATTTAATAATAAACTTGCTATTAAAGAAAAATTATATGATGAGAATTTTAAATCATAAAACTAAAATTATAGATAATAAGAAAAAATAGCTTAAATATAATTTAGGTATAAATTTAAAATTGAAATTTTATCAATTATCATAAAATACATAAAATACGATATTGAATATTTGACTTACCAAAATATTCGGTATTAATTATTAGGCTTCGGTTCAATTAAGAACCACCACGATTTGTGAGAACCATGAGAACTCCTACTTTCTGCGCGAGTTGGGCCACAATTTTTTGCATAAATGTAGATGAAAATATTATAAACACATCAGGAAAAAAAAACAAAAAAAAAAGTTGTCCAATTGATTGCTTGATGTAAGTTTTGTTTACACTTGATGTAAATTTTGTTACGACGGTGAATTTTTTTTACGCATGATGTACATTTTTGCATACGACTTTTTTTTATTATTTTTTTTTTCTGAAACAAGTGATTGCTTTTGAGATTTTTTGAGAATTTTTTTTTGGCAAAACTTGTTGAAAGGCTTAATTATTATGGTTTTCACAACTTAAGGTAGTTCTCATTTTACCCTTTTCCTTAATTATTAAAAAGATATATTAAAGTAAAACATAAGTAAAATTTTTGAGGTTGAAGAAAAAATTGGGAGATGATATTAATCCGAATCCTTTATTAGAACTTGAATACGTGAAATTGTGTAACCAAGATATACCTTGCTAATAGCTATGCTATTTATCTAAATTCAAATAAAAACCAAAATATTTAATATAATATAATGATTATAAGCTAGAACAGACCCTGCTAATAGCTATGCTGTTTATGGATTGTTGATTATAAGTGATATTATAAGCTAGAACAGACCCTGCTAATAGCTTTGCTATTTATGGGTTGTTGATTATAAGTTAATAGAGAAAAAAATATTGGATTTAAATAACCCCAACATTTCATCAATTGGCCGATAGTACTTTTCATCAATTGGCCGATAGCACTTTAACGTTAAATAAACCGATTTCGAAGCCAACGTTGATGTGACATTCCCAAAATTTTAAATTTTAAATAAAGTTATTACACGAGTAGGTCATGGGTAAGTTGACCAATAGAAATATAAGGATGTTTTGGCAAACGTAGAAACCATTTAATAATTATAAATAAAAATACATTATATTTGAACCTACTCTGTTTTTAATGAAACTTGGTTCAAATTGTAGGTACAAATATTCTCGTTCTAATGACATATTCATTGTTTTATACAACGTCATATTTTAGAAGTTATACGCGCCAAATGAGTGAAGCAAATAAATTAATTATAATATTCATTGTGTGTGACCACCTAATTACAAAAAGTTAGCATTTAATACAAAGCGGGTAGTATGTGCATGAAGAGAAAATCCTAATATTGGGATGTACGTGGAAGGCTGTTAGGGTGTGTACGTGGATGACATAGGGTGCCCTCTAAGTTAAAGGATAGTATAAATAGAAAGCCAGATTCATTTTTCAAAATTCGCTCAAGACCTCTTAGTATCGCCCTCTCGCTGCTTTGTATTTCTAAAAATTCTAAAGGTATTATACCTATAATAATAATAATACCCTGCCCTGTTTTAAGTGTTTTAACCCCTGATCACTGATACCCTGTCCGATTGATCTAGGGCCCCGTAACGTATGTCAAGGCTCTGCCTAAATTCGTTGAGGTTCTGTCTCTTGACGTAGAGATAAAGTGGAATTGGGTTACTATACTTAATGTGAGTGCACTATATATTTTATTAAATAATCCAGGAGTTGTACAAAGATATATCAACCCTCCCAAAAATATTTTCGACACCCCTAGTATAATTAGAATACCCCTATATGTCCCAAAATACACCCCGTATACGAAAAATAGGCCCTGAATACTTTATTTTTACCAAAAATTAAATAAAAACAAATTTCAAAAGGCGCTCGCGGGCCGCGTAGCACTCTTCCCATTTCGTCGCGGGCCGCGACAGCTCAAACACCAGATCTCCTCCGGTGCCGCCACGTGTCGATGACTCAGCGACCCTTCGCCGCCTTACCAGTCCTCGCGGGCCGCGTAAGACCTTGGTATGGTCTACGCGGGGCGCGACAAGGTCTAAGATCAGCACTATAAATAGAAAGCTTCGGCCGTTCATTTGAATTCGCTCACAATCACTTTTTCTCTCGAATTTCTATAGGGTAGTCACTATTCTCGGGCATAATACCCCCTAAATAGCGAAGCTCTGCCTCGTTGTAGGTATTATAACCCCTGGATACGTATTAGATACGATGCCCGATTGATCTAGGGTTCCGTAACGGCTGTCGTGGTTCTGCCCGACGTAGTCGTTGGAATGCCGTCTCGGGGAGGGTATTACTAGTGTTAAAATGGGTTATTATACTAACGTGTGTGCATTATTTATTTAACTAGATTATAACCAGGAAGCCACAAAGGAAAGACCTAAAATAGCAATGTGAGTTTATCCTCTTTTTGTAAACCTTTTTTTAAATTGTTTTTACAACACCTCACTTAATTAATTATATATTAAGCAGTTATTGAGTATTTGTAAGAATACAATTATCATGAATATGTTGGGGTTTTGTATACAAAATTTGTTACCACCTGGTCAAGGAGTAACATTTCCACAAATCGGGTCTGACAGTACCATGGATGTTAATTGATATAACTTGGAAACAAATGTAATTGCGAGATCGCCATCAATACTGTACAATGGTTTCATTAAACTTGATTAAACTGGGATTCACTCACCAGTATTTCCTACTGATAAAATGTTTTAAACACGTGTTTCAGGTAACTTAGTGTGAAGCCAATAAAAGCCAGCTGGAGAGCACTGAGTAATCAGGGCTGCCCTTGTCGTGAGATCAAACTGAGATTCTGCCTAACAGTGGTGGAAGTAAATCTGTAAGCTCTTCGAGTAGCACACTGAGAGGAATCACGAACAATAGGTGGATCCTCGATCCTCTTTTCCTTAGCCTCAACATCAGTAACGGTTGCTAACGTAGCGGGGTGATCCCTCCGTAGACACTTCTGGGCCTTCATAGCTGATGTGGCGCTAACCTTTGCACCACTCTGTTGCTTTCGAACAAATAACGATTCTCCACACAAAATTTTCTCCTCACAAGGTATGTTTGCGCGATTTCTGAATAACCAATCCACAATAATTACTGCATTGTAACCATCAGGGGTAGTAGAAAGAAGGTCGATGTCGAACACCTGTTCCCCAAGGTCGAGTTTGCATCCCAACGAACATATAAGGCTTCAATTGACTTGCATCAGCCGACTCCACAACAGGTTCGGTTTCAAGAAGCATCAGGGTTTAACAGAACAGAGACAAAGCGAATAGCTACCCATCCAAGCTATCGTGTTGCTATTATGCCTGGTATAGCCTATACCAATACTACATGTCCTTCCATGAGCTTCATTTCCAGTGTTGTTACTGCCGTCGTTCCCTTGGTTGTCGTCACCTTGACTTAACACAGTCAATCCTTGTCGAGGTCACCTTCGTTTCCATACTATAAGCTACGATCACGAGTACCTTGATGTTGCCGCGACTGTTGCCTCTAATATTGTCGCCTGTAACGGTGTCCTGCGTCATTTCACCAACAAGGTCCATCTTTTCACATTCCGTGCCACGTCCTAAGGCACTACTCATGGTGCGGGCGGTTACACAGTCCGCTCTACAGTCAATCGTCATCGATTTTGTCCCGATTGGTTCGTAAGAGTCGACTCCCATGAGTCGCTAGCTGGGGTTAAGGAGTCAAATCGCTGTTGTTTGTTGCCGATAACTAGGGTCGTTCAAATGCTGAAGTCGGTAAGGTACTACGTTTACCCTCTTGTCCATCGTTCTTGCAAGTTGACTGAGTGATACATGATATGCCGCGAGAGTGTTGCAGAAGTGATCGCACTTCGGGATCTAAGGCGTCAACACGCTAAGTTCCAGCAAACAAAGATAAGTGAGGAAAGTATAGTCCAATCATTTGACGCTGAGCCATCCAACTCAGGGACGTTCGTACTAGCACCTAACATTCTACACAGTTCGCTAGGCGTTCAGATGTGTGATCAGGTGATACTCGATCGCATCGAGATTCGTAAGGATTCAGAAAGGGGTGAAAAGATCATGTTCGAGTAGGAGACAATCACTGCTATGACACCTATAGACTGCTGAGTTCTAACATAACATCAATTAACAGAGCGGAACCCCTCTCACACTCGTTAAGCCTCACTGGGACTCACATGCACCCCACATTATTATTATGTGTGCACCCATAATAATAAGGCAATTTGCATGCTTATCTCAGTGCCTCTTAACTCGAACTAAAAGGTTCCCCGAATTCGAGCAATAAGACAGATGACGCCTCAACATAGATCATGAAAGTTCAAGAAGAGTCGCACTCTTAAAACACGTAGCATGGGTTGGTAACATAGAAGTTCATTCTGCAGTGCTAAGTGTGCATTCACGTGTGATGTTATTCATAAGCAAACACTAAATATACTATGCAATAGTAAACGAGAAACGAACCTTGCAGTCTGGAGCTGAGTGTCATGGTCGATTTCGGATCTGTTCGGTTATAGTCTGGTTTTATAAAAACGTTTTAAAACCAAGTTCACTATAACCAGTGGCTCTGATACCAAACTGTCACACCCTCAAATTACCACTTAGGGGGGTGTCCCTGTTAGGCGTGTGACCACTAGTAATGAGCCACCAATTACATTGAATCCATAAGTTTAAAATAAAGTTTCATCATTTAATAGTAATAAAATCCAAACATAAGCAATTCCAAAAACCATCACGTTCAGCGGAAGCGTTAACGTAACATAAGGTAAATACTTTCCAAACAACCTTAGTAAATAAATGTTTGATAAATAAACCCATCAATGCAACCATGACCACTCACACCCTCCAGCCAGCAAGTTCCTGTTCCCAAGTACCTAACGACCTGCGAGCATGTAACAAGTGTATCAGACAAAGCTGGCGAGTTCACAGTTTTAGAAAACGTTTGTTACCAGTTGTATGTAAAACAGTTCACTGACAAATGCAAGTGATATTGTTAATATCTCAATTCCGAACAAGACGGCTCCCGATGTACATGACTGCCCTTTCCCACGTACTCCTATCCAGTACTGGGCCCGGCTGGGTCATTAGTTCACATCCGTCCTCTCTAGGAGCGGTGTGAGGGTGCCAAACCTAAGTAGCGCTACCAACTAATACCCGTTACCCTCCAGGTAACAACATAAGGGACTTACAAGAATGATAGGTGAGAATATTACCCAATATACCCGTTTTTACCCAAAAGACTTATCCCTCCACGGGATACCCACTGACTGTCCCCAACCACTGGGACGCATGCTCGAATGTAGTGAACTCACCTTAGAGTGCTCGGTAGAATACGTTACTTGACCACACTCAGTTAATCAAACACGTCCTATCAAAGTTTACCAATAACCATCAGTTCTATTCTCACGTTGCACCACATATGTTGTTACACATTTCACACATCACGTTCATGAAGTATTTACACCCCTCAAGCAAATTATAACAGTTAATCACGTTACACATCATCCATGTTAACACATTTTGTGGTATCACATACAAGTTTACTTCATGTAACCAAATCCCAATGAAACTTCTCTAATATATATGTGTGACCCAAAACTACGGAATGATCCAAGATAGTATGTGGCCCAGAGAATTACTTGGCCCAAATCTGAATATGCAGCCCATTACCTATCGTGTTACCCGGTCCGAACTATTGCCCCTTAACCCAACAGGCGGATCCAATAAACCCCAAGCCCAATTCATATGTATAAAGCCCAATGTAAACTTAAACCAACTGTGTAGTCCAGCACGTGAGTGTGTGTGGCCCAATGCAACCAGAATGTGTGTTTTGAGTTTAATTTACATGACCAGTACCCTACTCATGTTTGAGCCTATCACAATGCAGCCCTAAGATTAAATAGCTCAACCAATGTAACGGTGCCTCTTACGTAATGATTTGGCCCACTAATGGCAGCCCAATAACAATTAATCCAACCCAACTATTGTTTTATACCAAACTTATGTGACCAGAATGTTAGTGTGTAGTCATGAAAATAACAATCCTTTATTATTTCATCCTTAACCAACAACATAATATATTTCCACCTCACCTACACATAGTTACGGCATTATTATTCAATCAAATTGTCACCAAATGTTATCACCCTTACACTAACATCCATCACACACTAACAAGTTTCCATACACCAATCCAGAAGCTATAACATGCGATCCATACAATTAACAAATCATACATAAGCAACCCTAAATCATCCATATTCAGATTGATCATGCAAAGCTACATACAGAACTGTTCCTATGATCTATCATTCAATCACACTATTATTTTGAGATTGCATTGTGAAATCATGTATTCATATGACAATAGGATTCCATAACCAACTATCATTTAGTATCACACAATCAATATATTTGTAATCCTACCCGTCTGATTACATCATTCATGCATACTATCCACATAACAATTTCCTAATCTAAACTATGATACAAAAGTTGTCAAAACATCGCACATGTATATAACACAATATCATCAAATAATAATTTAACACAATTATGGTTTTACTAACCAGATAGTCGATCACAAAGGATGGTGTCTCGAGATGGGGGGGGGGGGGGGGGTATCTACTGTCGTCGCACTTCAAGAGAAGATTACGAGGGGGGTCTGCCCACTGCGATCGTGTTTTGGTAGCTTAGGGTTTTGATATATTGATGTTAATGTGTTACGCTACAAAGCATGTAGACATGCTGAAATACCAACCGGCCCCAAATAAGTAACCCTCTTGGGCTCAACCAGGCCCAAACACAAATAGATAGGCTTCAGGTGTGTGTATATGGACTCACATCTAACCGGCCCAATGCAAAGTCCAAATTAACAATATTTCAAGGTGTACGCGTGAACATGCGGTCCAGGTTAACAGTTGTTTAATTAAAACGCTAACACTAAACTTAACCGAGTTAAACAAATAAACGCGCGAGCATACCTAGCTACAATGCAACCCAATCGTAACAGAAAGTGATTCGGAAATGAGGACACCTAAAGATTACGGGTCGTCACATCCAATGTCTGCAAAACGCGTGTCAGCAGCAGATACCAAATATCAAAACATAAATAAAAATGACGTGGTAATGATAGTCATGTCCTAAAAAACGATTTTAAATAACCTAATATATAATAATAGGACCCACACGTCCTACACGTTGGAAATTCGGTTGTTTTCAGTTTAGTTATTACGGTGCTAACACTTTAAAATATGGATGAGCTCGGTACTGGTAACGGCACCGAAAGTACCGATCCGGAAAATCATCGAAATTAGGTACCGGCACCGAAAATGCTCGGTACAATACGGTATGGTATTTGAAGGTAAAAATCAATAAATACAGGTATGGTGCTAGACCAGTGTCGAACCGAATGTAACGATTCTGAAAACGCCAAAAGGTGGGTACCAAATTGGTACCGAAAATGATTTGATAATTGATATAGTAAATTTGGTACCGATACGATACCGGTTTGATTACAGGATTTGATACGATTTGCTCATCAATAATCTAAATATCAAAGTTAATTTTACATGCTACAATTCATTCATTACAGAAAAAAGACAAAAAAAAAGCAAAATAAGTTGTTGTGTATATAAAACCTCATTCAAACGAAATACAGTTTACTTACTGTGTGTATGAAAAGTAAGCTAAACGGTGCAATTACTTCCATTGCTACGTTGCTACAGGATTTGATGAGCTCGGTACCAGCCGGTGCCGAATATACCTGGTACGGTACTGTTCGGTACCGGTCGGTACTGGAACGGCACCGGTATGGGTAAAAATCGGTGAACATCGATGCCGAACCGGTAGCGAAAATACACTCGATTTAGTAAAAGCGGGTACCAGTACCGATATCCGATACCATTTGTTCATTCAATTCTAAATTTAACTGTTCATTCAATTGTAAATTTAAAATATAGGTAAAGGTAATATTGAATACTGGTCAATTCATTCCACGTGTGACATTTGTATGGGTTCACGAGGGCCTCTGGTGCCAATGCTCTAACAACTTAACATACAAGTATTTTTTTTTTGCCCAAAGAAGTCTAAACAATGTTTCTAAAACTGGTTTTTAAATCATACCGGGTTAGGCTTAGAAATGGTTGAACCGGATTAACTAGTTAACACTATAATTCTATAAAAATACAATTTCAACTAAAAAGATAATCCAAAACTACATGATTCCATAATCGAAAACCATTTTTTTCAACAAAGTCTCATTAAATAAAAGTCTAGAATATGTTTATGGCATTGGAGTGTTAAATGTATCAAGTTCACAATCGCGTAAAAGATTAAATTCACTATTATCGCTATCACAAACTCAAACTTTTAACATGGGATTAAAACGGTAGGCTAGTATGAACCACCATTACCGGATTTACCGGCGGTTCGAATACTATATCAGAACCCTATTTATACTGGGCCCAACCGTATCAGAACAATAAACAGTAGCCGGTTGAACCGGTATTTAAAACATTATATCTATTACATTTTGTAACTTTGATATGCAGTAAATATATAATATTTTAAAGATCGAAATTACAAGTATGCCATTAGTTGTGAAATTTAGGCCAAACCAATTTACGATTTTGTTCCGCTTTAAAATTACGATTTTGCCATCAGTTTAAAATTATGTTTTTATCTCCACTTCAAAATAAAATTATGTTTTTTTCCTCAGTGAAAAATTACAATTTTGCCCTCGGTTCAAAATTACGATTTTGCCCCGTTAAATTTACAGTTTCACCATTAGTTTTGTTTTCTTCCTCCCAGGTAAATTACGAATTTGCCCACAATTTACATTTACAATTTTGTCACCGGTTTTGTTACCTTTCCCAGTCAAATTACGATTTTGCCCCCAGTGTATAACTACAGACACAAGATGGGGGAATAGTATCAGGCAGCTGCCTGACACTCCCCCATTGACCCAACCAATTTATGATTTTATCCCCGCTTTAAAATTACGATTTTACCATCAGTTAAAAATTACGTTTTTACCCCTAGTTGAGTCTAAAAACAAATTTACATGTCAAGTGTCAACTAAACATAACTAGTCTTTAGGACCCGCGCTTTGCGGTGGGATTGTTAAACCGAACCAAAAGTAGAAGTAAAAACGTTAGACCATGCACACGCGTTGCAGCGTGTCAACTTGCATAAATTAGAGTGAAACGTTAAACATATAAAAGAATAACCAAGTCGACTTAGGACCCATACATTTCCATAGGGTCGTTAAACCGCAAAACAAAATAACGTAAAAACTTTGAACCACACATGCACGTTGTAGTGTGTTAACTAACAAACTTTAGATTCAAACGCAAAACGACAACTTTGAAAAAAATGAAAAGTATATGAGACCAAAGTTGAAAGTGAAAAAGTATTTGAGTAAAAATGAAAAAGGTTTTGTGACAAAGGTGTAAAATACAAAAAACTATAAGTGTGAAAAATGTAAAAAAAAAGAATTGTAACTCTTACAAACAAACCAAAACTTGGTAAAGTAGGTTGAAATGAAAGGTGCTTTTGCTAATTGTATTCAAAGGCTATGTGGTGACTTGTACAAAATTGAATAGTATATTCACCTCACAAAACCTTTTTGTGAATTAATATAGGGGAAATGGTGGTTAAATTTGAAACCTTTTTAAACTTAGGGGGCCAAAAGTAATAGGGCCAGATCCCACTCAGAAGAAAAAACAACAAAGGGGAAGTTTGATCAGTTCTGTAAAAACTGGTTCGATCAAGCTATCTTTGTTAATCGGATCCATATCGACCCGACCCGAGATTGTCTTCTGCTCAAATTGCTCTGGTAAAAATCTATTTTTTTTCGGTTTATTTTTGGTTATTTGTGTTTAGGGTTTATGGAGTTTTGCTTCAATTTGTTATCAATAACTATTGATTTGTGCTAATTGTGATTGATTTTATAATCAATTTGAGAAATTTCGACATTTTTAAGTTATCTGTTACTAGGCCTGTAAACGAACCGAACTTTCGTGAACCGTTCGGCGGGAAGTTGGTTTATGTTTGTTAGATTAGCTTAACGAACGAACACGAACAAAAAATTTCGTTCGGTTAGCTTAGCGAACGAACACGAACAAAGGTCTCGTTTGACGGCGTTCGTGAACGTTCGGTAATATGTTCGGTTACGTTCGTTCATGTCCGTACGTGTTCGTTTGATTATATTAAAAAAATAATAGATAATAAACCTTTTATTTAAACATATTGAAAACTTGAAACCCTGTTTTTTCTAAGTTAGCTAAAATTTGGACATTGAATACATTTTTTGGGTCGATTATGTTTAAGTTAGTTAAACTTGATTCATCGTTTGGTGGTTGTAGTAAACTTCTTTTGTTTTGATTTATCATTTGATTTGATGGTTGTAGTTAACTACTTATGTCCAAAGTTTAAGGTTAACAATGTTTTTATTTTCAAGTTAAATGTTCGTTCACGTTCGTTTTTATTCGTCTGTGTTCGAGACCAGTGTTCACGAACTGTTCGTGAACAACCGAATTTCTTTAACTAACGAACACGAATATAAACTTATGTTCGGTATGCGTTTGTGAACAGTTCGTGAACATGTTAATTTCCTTAACGAACGAACACGACCATGGCCTTGTTCGTGTTCGATTACAACCCTATTTGTTACTAATTTTTATTATCATTGATAGATTTGGGTTTTAGAAGTTGATCATGTGTGTCATGTGAGGGTAGGTGCTCAAATTAGTAAACTTTATGGAAATTGTATGGTAATCTTGGAAGTACATTGAAGAATAGTAGTAGTTTCCATATAGTGTTAGGTACCCGATTAACTCGACCCAAACAAATCATTACCGGAATACTTGAAAACCCATTAAAGCGATTGTTATTAGGGTCAGGTATCGGTTAGACCTTTAACATCGAAAGCCCGAATAACCCGAATTACATCGGTCCAACTTTTGGCTTGTTATCAAGAATTCGTGAATACACGTTAACTTTCCAAATAGTACGAGGGTTATGTTGTCTTGAATTATATTATGACTTTATGAGTAAAATACACGGATAGTCCATGTGGTTTACCAAAATTTTGGATATGGTCCCTCGCTTTCCAAAAGTACACAGATGGTCCTTGTGGTTGGCACTCTGTAACGAATTTAGTCCCCAACTTTTTCCAAAAGTACATGGATGGTCCTTGTGGTTTGCACTTTGTAACGCATTTAGTCCTTAATTTGGACATGCTAAAACCTTTTGATTTGTTGGCTGGGGACTAAATGCGTTACAAAGTGCAAACCACAGGGACCATCCGTGTACTTTTAGAGAGCTAGAGACCAAATCCAAAATTTTGGTAAACCACAGGGACCATTCTTGTACTTTTAGAAAACTAGGGACCAAATCCAAAATTTTGGTAAACCACAAGGACCATCCGTGTACTTTACTCTTATATTAACTTTCCAAACAGAATGAAGGTGGAGTCTTTTGGACCAAAATTGTATAATGTAAGCTGAAAAAAAAAACAAATATGTCCAAACCCGAGCTACCGACCCGACTAACCCGATGAACGAAGAAATCGAACCCGATTGTGATACGGATTGGGGTCATCGGATACAATATCATACACTGAAAACCCGACCCACACTATCCGAAACCCAAATAATAAACCCGATCAACACACCTAGACCTCAAGAACATTATACTCACTGGTTCATATATATTGATTTATCTTTTGACCTTTTGAAGTTAGATTTTGAGTTCAAAAGGATTTGTTTCACTTTGAATGATCAGCATTTATTAACATCATACCTTAATTTTTCAAAATATAATAAGAGAACACAAATTGAAATTGGACGATTGCTTTACTAATTTAACGAATATGTTAAAACTGCGAATTGAGCGAAAATAATATCATCTTGCAGGTCAAGCAGTCATGGGCCGTTGGAGCGGAATATTAAAGGTTCCTTTGTTTCCTGGTAGCAGAAGTCATTACAAAGTTGCAACGTCTCTTTGTATATCGACTTCTTCGCAAAAGCCAGTTGTAAGTCTTCAAGAACCGTCTTTTTAATTTCTTTATGTTATATGCTAGCTTCTGTACTTTTATGAGCCAATTTCGGAGCAATCAAACGGTTAATGATGCTGCACCGAAATCTGAGTCGGACTTATTTGTTCGGTCGAGCTGCTCTTGAGTTTAGATTTAAGCTGCAATACATAAATAAACCTGTTAGAAGGTTACCTTAAATTATACCTAAAATTGAGCATTTAATTTCTTAAATTTATATATACTTAATTATACGTTTATAAAAATTATTCCTAAAATTGAGTATTATATTCTCTTTAACTTGTAGTACGGTATTGCTATACTTTAAAAAAGGGAACATTTTAAAGGTTTTTTGTGCTGTGCGTAAAGGTTGCGTTATTAGAAATGTGGTCGCGTGTTTATGTACACAGGTTGTGTGATTATGTATATAGGCTGCGTTTTCTTCATGATTATGTCTAGGGTTGTAAACGAACCGAACGTTCAGCGAACAGTTCGTGAAATGTTCGGCTGGAAGTTCGTTTATGTTCATTCGATTAGCTTAACAAACGAACACAAACAAAAAATTTCGTTCGGTTAGCTTAGCGAACGAACACGAACAAAAGTCTCGTTCGTTCAACTGCGTTCGTGAACGTTGGGTTATGTTCGTTTGATTATATTAAAATATTAATAAATAATAAACCTTTTATCTAAGCATATTGAAAACTTGAACCCCTATTTTTTCTAAGTTAGCTAAAATTTGGACATTCAAGATAGTTTTTGGGATGATTTTGTCGAAGTTAGTTAAACTTTGAATAATTATGTCCAAGTAATTCTGGATAATTATGTCTAAGTTGGTTAAACTTGATTCATCGTTTGATGGCTGTAGTAGACTTCTTTTGTTTTGATTTATCATTTGATGGTTGTATATAACTACTTATGTCCAATGTTTAAGGTTAAGTATGTTTTTATTTTTTATTTTCAAGTTAAATGTTTGTTTGCGTTCATTTTTATTCATTTGCGTTCGAGATCAGTGTTCACGAACTGTTCGCGAACAATTGAACTTTCTTAACGAACGAACACGAACATAAAATTATGTTCGGTATGCGTTCGTGAACATGTTAATTTCCTTAACGAACAAACACAAACATGGCCTTGTTCGTGTTCGTTCGATTCAATTACAGCCCTAATTATGTCAATAAGGTTTTGTGATTATTCCCCCACTTCATACATTTCGCACGTAATACAAATTTTCTACGGGAACCGGCCCCTTAGTATATATATAGTTAAAGGGTTAAATACAAAAGGCTCTTAACGTGTGACGGTACGCGACCACCAATATAACGTGCGTAACTATGCAAATAATGTGCGTGATTAGGGTTAACCCAACCCGTGCGTTATTATGCAAATAACGTGCGTACTTGGGTTTAACCCAACTCATGCGTATAAGGGGTGAAGGGACGTAGTAGAGAGATAGAGCCGCCATCTAACAGAATGTGCTAAAGTGGGTAACCCTGATGGGCTAGTTCAGGCCCAATGGGGGCCCAAACTATACTTACCGGGCCCAAACAAAGCTTAAATTCTGATTAGTTTTCCGTTGAACCCTTAAGATATAATTGAACCAGTAATCAATGGTATGTTTTATGTTACTTGAGATGATGCAGGTACCTTCTATGAACGCTATTTTCTTCAACGGTGACAGAGTCAGAGGAACAGGGAATCCAGTGATCGAAAAACTATCAGATCTTGAAGCGATTGCCGAAATTATAGTTTCAAAACTCGGTGAAGACTGTAACGTTTGGGTTATCGAAGCTTCTAAATTTAATGGACCATTTGCCGTTTATAAGGACTTCATCCCGTCAGTAAACAAGTGGGGCGAACCCAACTCATACGACCCAACTGGAGATCCGGCTTGTACATCCACTGTTTCACTGTTGTCGAGCTGTCTCAAAGAGGTAATAGTAACATCAAAAGTTTTAATATTCTAATTTTTTATATCTGATTAGATGTGGTAGTTTCAAGTTTCAACCATTTACTTATGAATGGGTCAATATGGGTTATGCTTTATCTCAAACGGGTCAATCTAAAAGAAAACGTAGCTAAAAGGAGAACTACAATTTAGAAAAAAATAGCTAAAAGCGGAACGGGTCAAAAAGGTTGAAAATTGTGTGGAACGGGTCAAAAAGGTTGAAAATCGTGCGCAATTAGTCCTATAAATGAACCGAACAAACACGAACAAAGGCATGTTCATGTTCGTTCATTAAACTTTAACCGAACACGAGCACGAACATAATCGAACACATTTTTTTGTTCATGTTCGTTTATTAAGAAAATGGGCATGTTCGTGTTTGTTTATGTTCGTTCGTTTAAAACCTAAACGAACATAAACGAACATAAACAAACAAACTTAAACGAACATAATTTAACAAACTATAAACAACACCTATGAACATAATTGAAGAAACATAAAACACAAATGAACATAATTTACTAAACATAAACGAACATAAAGTAATTTTTTATATAAATTAGTGATTAATTACAATACCCATTTTTATTTCTAGGAAACCCAATTACCAATTAGTTATATTTATACAAGTAGTTAGAAATTTACTTTTGTGTTTAATATTTGTATAAATATACTACTTATGTACTTAAATTAAAACTAACATAAATGAATGCACATAAACGGACGTTCACGAACATAAAAGAATGAACAAAACATGTGTTCATGTTCGTTCGTTTAATTAAATGAACAAAAAAATGTGTTCATCTTTGTTTGTTTATTAAATAAACAAACATAAACGAACTTCCCGCCGTCCGCCGAACAAGTCCACAAACGGTTCATGAACAACATTCGGTTCGTTTACAGGCTTATGCGCAGTGTAATACTTAATTGTATACAGCCTCGTGAATCATTTTATTCAAAGATTTTGGATAATTATTCTAAATACATTGCTTTTGTAATTTACGTATAGTATTTTTTTAAAAGGACAAAACGCTTACGGGTCAACTCAATCACCTGGCCCATTTCTACATGTTACTCAATTCAACGATTCACCCATTTTGCCACCTCTACATCTGGTTGCGTGATCTAATTTTCAGGTTAATAATACCCTTTCGAGTAGAAACGAGGAATTATGTGGCAGTGAAGCCCTTGGGTCATGTTTATCTCACCCGAAAACATTACTCTTCGGATTCAGCAAGGGCGGAACCGTAATTAACCAGCTAGTCACCGAGCTCGCCTTCTCTGACGTAAAGTCAAACACACTTTCCTCCCAACACGAGACCAACGTCATACCGACTTCAAAAGAAAGTCTTTTAAACAGCATAACCGAAATCCATTATGTGGATGTTGGGTTAAACTCTAGTGGAGCATACATTACCGACCAAGATGTTATCGAAAGAGTCTCTAAACGTATTTCAGAACGAGTGTTGGGGATTCGTTTCGTGCTTCATGGCACACCGAGACAGTGGCGGGATAGTATGCGGGTTTGGATCGGGAAGGAAAAGGACACGATGGTCAATCTGCTTGATGTCGAATCGCGAAAGAGTGGTGGAAAGTTGAGTTTTTGTGAAAGGTTTTATTTTGGTGATATGATGGCTAATATGCAGATGCACTTTGAAGTTATTGAGAAAATGGATGTTAGTTGAGTGATCTGATCTTGGTTAAATGATACATTGATCACTTTGTTAGTGCATTAGATTAGTTAGTTAATGTTAGTTAGCGTCGCACTCACGTTTTTCGAGGCGTGAATTATGTTGGATTTACATAATTTTACTGAGAATAAAAACTATGTTAGAAGTAAAAAAATTAACTTTTTTTTTTTTACTTTTTTACATTTTTGAAAATTTTTACCCGACCCGTTTTGATGTATAGAAAAGTAGAGGGGCCATTGTATAAACATCTTTTACAATTTGTGACATAACTAGAGCTAAGCCCACTCCCACGTTTCGACCGGGGTGTAAAACCGTGCCAAATAGCACCAATGCCACATCAGCGCCAACGACTATCAACACTGAAGTTGCGGCGTGTTAATGTGAAAAAATTAGACCGAACGTAAAATATAAAAAAGAATAACTAAGTCAATCCAGGACTCGTGCGTTGTGACAGAATTGTCAAACGTGAAAAGATAGATGTAAAAATGTTGAACCAGACACACATGTTACGCCATGTTAACTCGCAAAATTTAGAACGAAATAAAAAAAAAACGTTGAACCACACAATCACATTGCGTCGTGTTAACTCGCAAAATTTAGATTGAAACGTAAAATGAAAATTTGTGAAAGAAAAGTATAGGAGACCAAAGTTGAAGGTAAAAAAGTTGTGAGATTAAATAACAAAAGATGAAAAATTTTGGGTTAAAAGTAAAATATCAAGTTCTGTAAGGTTAAATTACAAAAGATAAAAAGTTTTGGGTTAAACGTAAAATATCAAGTTTTGTGAGGTTAAATTGCAAAAGATAAAAAGTTTTTGGTTAGAAGTAAAAAAAAGGTTATTGTATTTTATCACCTCTAACTATTGGCTATTGCCCGCTGCCACCCCTAACTATCATTTTGACGCCCGCCACCCCCAACTTAACACCTAGCGTGTTCTGTCACCATGTCGTTAACTGATCACTAACTTTTGATCATGTTACTATATTTTTGGGGTGTCCTAAGATCCCTAAAACCTTCCTAAGATCCACATGACACCCCAAAAGTATAGTAACAAGATCAAAAGTTAGCGATCAGTTAACGACGTGGTGACAGAACACACGAAGTGTTAAGTTGGGGGTGACGGACGTCAAAGTGATAGTTGGGGGTGGCAGCGGCCAATAGCCAATAGTTAGAGGTGATAAAATCCAATAACCAAAAAAAAAAAAACGAATTTTTAACCACTCTAAGTCATTATGCATGGAAAAGTTGTGAATTAATACTATATTTATGTAAATAATTTTGGAATAGTTTTTTTTTTTTTTTGGTGTTGTTCTTGTCCCTGAATCAATTGTCCTTTTGACTACTTTCTTGTTCTTTTTATGTAAAACTTAATTTTGTTAATGGAGGTGGACAATGATTATAACATGTTAAAAACATAGGGACGAAAGGAAGCTACATTCCCAAAAATATATTACATTGAAATGTATATAATTATCTATATTTGAATCATTCAACTATTTTGAATATGAAAAATTTGTATAATTCGACAACGACTGGACTTTTAAACTGTCCTTTCGTTATGTAGTAATTGGATTTCACATAAGTATAGTATGCATTTCTATTTTGATGTGCATATGGAAAACAAGTCTAGAAAGTAGTGTTGTTACTTTGATTAATTTTTTCAATTTTCTAGTAAATGCTTCATGATCTCAAATATAATTGAGCAACTATATAATCTTTGATCCCATTTCATGTCAAAACATCTCAATCTTTACTAGCTTGAGTCACCCCCCCCCCCCCCTTTGTCACGAAACCGTCTTGTGAGGTCCCGTGCGACGTCCTTGGTAGCCTGAGGACCAGCATATCCGTCATGCTTATGATCATGGGTTAGTGGGTTGCGCAACTCCAAACACGTGAGAATCAAGAAGTGCAAGCACTTCTAGGTAGATAGTACACTCTTATGAACATGGGTCATCATGCTAAGACTCATCAGGGAGTGGCTCTAACTCTCAACCAGAAGGACCCTAGAAGGGTCAAAACTTACGGGTACACTTTCGATTAATCGTTGAGACACTCCCTAAAGATACACAGTAGTCAGAACCCCACATGGTTAAGTTCAAAACCAAGTAGATATAATCTTCCAACATTTAGCATGTAACATTTATTTGCAAACTAGTCTACTAAGGGGTGTGGGGGGGGGGGGGGGGGGGTGTTCAATGTCAGATTTCAAGCCGATAAACCAAGAAACAAACCGAATAAAAATGATTTAAACCCAAACCAGGTATATATTTGATTTTGTAATTTGCCCGTCTACCTGCTATTCTTATGTAATTTGCCCTATGATTAATTTAAAATTGTGCACTTGTTTAATAATTAATCACATTAATATGCAATTTCAAAAAAAAAAATTTCAAATATGTTTTGACAATACATACATATTCAAAATGATTTGATTTATTCAATGACATTTTTATCGTACTATAACTTTAGATGTGACAAAATATTTAGATATTGTTCGTTTCATGGATTGAAAGAGAATTGGAATGAGAATTCGCAAAAAAATTTAAATTTGATTTGTAATTTAGGTGTGTTTGTTTTGCAAAATGGAAAAATTTGGGACAATTGCATATTTCTCCTTAAAAAATTTCTTAATTGCGTATTTACCCAACTTAAAATTAAAATTGCATATATATCCCCTTCTCTAACTAATAAAATTTCAAATTTACCCCTTTTGATTTATTTCATTAAAAAAAGTTATATAATAACTTTTTTACCCTAATTTTTGTTGAAACGTTAAAAAACTACATATTTATTCATTTTTACTAGTTTTTGTGGTTTTTTCACAATTCTATTTGTATTTAATTTTTTATGTTTTGCTAGTTAGTTTTTTATTCTTTCTACTAAGTTATTTATTTTACTAAGATATATCTAGGGGTGTTAGTGATTTTCAACTGATTTATAAATATATACATTAAACAACATTTAATGATTAAAAGAAAAAAAACACAAGACAAATAGCTTAGTAAAAAAAAACTAACTAGAATAATTTTCACCCGATTTATAAATATATACATTATTATACGTTTAAAGCAAGTTACATTCTTTTCTTTGGTTTGTAGTCCTCTAATTAAGCTCCCACTTATTCATGAATTATTTATATTCTATTGAAAAATATGCATCTACGTACTTTAGCGGTTTATTTCAGTGTTTAGATTTTAAAAAACACAACAAAAGAAAACTAACAAGCAAAAGGTAAAAAAAAAAAAAAACAAAAAGAACTGTGAAAAAGCCACAAAAACTAGTAAATATGTATTTTTTAAAGTTCCAGTAAAAATAAGGGTAAAAAAGTCATTATATAACTTGTTTTTAATTAAAATAAATCAAAATGGGTAAATTTGCAATTTTATTAGTCAAGGAAAGAGGATATATGCAATTTTAATTTTATTAAAATAAATCAAAATGAGTAAATTTACAATTTTATTAGTCAAGGAAATAGGATATATGCAATTTTAATTTTAAGTTAGGTAAATATGTAATTAAGAAGTTTTTTAAAGGGAAATGTGCAATTGTCCTATAAAATTGGGATAGAATTAGAATGTAGATTATCTTCTTTATGTTGTTATTCAATTTCAATTCATTTTTTTGTTGAAACCAACAACGTAAGAAGTGAAATCAAGATTCCAATTCTCTCAAGATTTCAATTCCTTTAAGATTCTATTCCATTCTATGAAACGAACACTAACTTAGAATTCAAAGTACCTTTTTATTCTATATTTTTTTGTAAATTTCTATACAATAACCAACATAAACGAAATCACATTATCACACCAACACCTTTAAAATACTTCATAGTTTTTAGTGACTTTAATAGAAATTTTTTATTTAGTTTAGGCTACTTTTGCCACTTCAGTACAAATATAAAACCTTTTGTATCTGGGTCATGAGGTTTCATTTTTGTTGTCATTTTCATCCAATGGGCAGACTCGGTTAGAATTTTCTGTTAACTTCTCCTTTTTTGTCGTTTTCCTCATCTAAATAAAGGGTATAATATTCATTTTATGCCATAATATATTTTAAATAATTGAGGAAAAAGACAAAAAAGGAGAAGTTAACAGAAAATGTGTAACCCAGTTTGCAAATTGAATGAAAATGGCAACAAAAATGAAACCTCAAGGAGCCAGATACTAAAGATTTATTTTTAGACTAAAGTGACAAAAGTGACCTAAACTCAGGGACCATTTTGGCATTTTACTCTTATTTTTATAGTTCTTTTCAGAAAACAAACCCATTTTTGATCCAAAAATAAATTATAATGAAAAGTTAAAAAAATCGAATAATTAGCATCCTCTCATGTTATATATAACCAAATATATAACGCCAGAGAAGATGTGCTAACAATATATTTGCTGAAAGTTGGAGGGGCAGATATGACAAGTTTAAATAACTTGAGGACAAAAAAGTGAAAAACCAAGTATAGTAATCCCCGAAAAATATCGTTATATTATATTCTAAAGTTGTCATATGGCGCCAAGTTAACCGGCTTAATCCGACCGGTTTTTTGCCGGTTTTGTGTTCACTTTGCCGGCTTTTAAGATTAAACAAGTACATGTACGGCCATTTGTCACACTAATACTAACAAAAGGTAAAATAAAATTAAATAGATTATATATTGTTTTTAGTTAACATGCATTGTAGAAAAAAATAATAGATTAATGATCTTAAAAAAATGTGGGTCATGGTACCTTTTGTATTCCGGTTGTTTGGCAACTTTTAAATGGGTAAGGGGCTGTTTGTTTACCTTTTAATGAGGCTATTAATGATTCAGATCTCTTACTGGTTCAACATTTAATGGTTCAGACTGTTTGTTTCGCGAGCAGATGTCTGAATGGTTCAGACATTTGCCTCTAAATGGTTAAGCATTATACTAAGTGTGAATGGTTAAGACCTCTAATTTGAATTGTTCGGACATTTGCCTCTAAATGGTTAAGCATTATACTGGCTCTTATTGGTTCAGACCTCTTACTGATTCAGCACTTAATGGTTTAGACCTCTTATTGGTTCAGCACTTAACCATTCAGAAGTTGCAAAACAGCCCCTAAGTGCTGAACACTAAATGATGTGAACTATTAAATGTTGAACCAAGGTCTGAGCCATTAAGAGTCAGTTTAATGTTTAACCATTTAGAGGCAAATATCTAACAAATTCAGATAAGAGGTTTTAACCATTCATACTTAGGGGCTGTTTGGTAGCCTCTGAATGGTCATTAAGAGGCTACCTCTTAATGGAACCATTAAGAATTTTACCAATAAGGGGAGAAGAATGTGACATGTGATGATTTACCATTCAGGGTTACCTCTTAACCATTCAGACTTGAGGTTACCTCTTATTCATTCAGAGGTTTTAAACCATTAAGAGGTAGCATCTGAATGGTCATTAAGAGGCTACCAAACAGCCCCTTAGTATAATGCTTAATCATTCAGAGGCAAATGTCTGAACCATTCAGACATCTGTTCGCGAAACAGACAGTCTGAACTATTAAGAGCTGGAACAAACAGCCCCTAAGTACTCAAATAATTCATTTTTAAAGATTAAAAAAATTGATTAAGGATTTTTTTAAAAGTTTATTGTGAATAAATGGGATGAAAGCAAGAATGATATGTGTGTATATATAGTTGGCCTGCTTCAAAACAAACACAAACACAAAAACACATACATCTAGTCATTCATTCATTGAAGTCTAGTGAACATTTTCATTAGATTTCGACCTTTCATGTTAACGAATTTGTGTTTCGTGTTCTAAATCTTCGTATCTTAAGCTTATCAGGTATCTAAATATATCTATTTCGTTGCGATTGTATTAGTTGTATTGTTCTTTTATATGTTCATCATCTGAATGACTAACAAGAATGGCAATCTTGGGCTGCAATAATATTCATTCGCTTCATGACATTGTTCTTCTCTTTGTCGTCTTGATATGATCATGTATTATAATGGGATTCAATAAATTTTAATATGTCAAGTTGCGTAAAGTTTGAATCCGAATTTACATGTATGTTTTTATTTATAATGGCTTGATTTTTAGAAGAAAAAAAACTTGTGAGTTGGTGCTAATGACGCGTCCCATGGATCGAGCTTAACGTCTAGGCCGGGCCTGGGCCTAGACAAGCTCGACCCATTTGGCATGATCCAACCCACATTCAATTATTGTAGCCAAAATAGCAAGAATTCTTTTTAAAATACGAAAGGTGACCAAACACGAGAAAGCGTGCCTTGACAACCAGCACGTGTTTATCCCGTTTGCTTTTGATACTTTTGGTTTTCTGGCGCCAGAGGCCGTGGACCTACTTAGTCGAGTTCAAAGAGACATGCATAGTACTGTTATGTCCCCGAGATCTATGGACGTAGTTTTTAAACGACTTAGTTTTGCTATTCAAAAAGGGGTAGTGGCGCAGCTTGTTGCCCGTTTACCAACTATCTCGATGTAAATTCTTATATATATATATATATGTTCATTTCTTAGAATTTTTTTTTTATTTAAGATTCAAGAATTATTCAAGTCTTGTTCATATGGGTGCATAATAGTAGACACATTTCAAAGAATTTACAGAAAAAAAGGCAAAACTTTAATAAAAAACATCAAAGATTCATATTGTGTTCATCTAAGCTAGTTTAAACAACAATGCAGATACTAGTGAACAATCAAAAGCCGAAAAATGGATGATAAGTCAATCGCTCTCAGTGCAGTCATCCGAGAAGCCATCGATTTGGTATCTCTGAGCTTTATCACATCAAACAAACGTTTTTTTTTTTCTTTTTAATAATTTTATCACGCGAAAGATGCAAACTTAATGTTTTTTGGGTTGCAGGAGAATGCACCTGTAGAAGAAGTGTTTCAACACCTGAAATGTACAAGAGAAGGGTTAAATTCGACTGAAGTTCAAGAGCGTTTGGATTTGTTTGGCTACAATAAGCTCGAAGAAAAGAGGGTATTTACATAGATCTCGCACAAAGTGGCGTTTTGTGCTAAAAGGGTCTTGTACAACATGACACATATAACACGACTATTGAACCTGAACACGACACATTTAACATGATTAAATATAAACATTTTAGTAACACACATGACACGACACTACACTACACTACACCTTTAGCACGATTGTTAACATGACTCACTAACACGATTAAGAAATAATAAGACACAGTTAACACAATAAAATAAAAGTTACCAAATATTATAATCCATATTTTACTATAACATATGTAATTATTTGTAAAACTACGTAGTTATGATAAACTCGTGATGTATGTGTCTTGTCAAACTATAAACTAACATAACATAATAAGTTAAACGTGTTATGCGTGTCACAAACGTGTTAAGCGGGTTGAACGCGCTTAGACACGTTTTCAATCATGTCATTAACGTGTCAACCCGTTGATGACCCAAACATGTTTACCCCAAACATTGAACCTGTATCGATTTATGGTCATCTTAAATAATGTACAAATCATTGTTTTTTTATTGATATTTTAATAGTGAATTATTCTATTTCTTTTTACAGGAAAGTAAAATCTTGAAATTTCTTGGATTCATGTGGAATCCACTCTCATGGGTGATGGAAGCAGCTGCTATCATGTCAATTGCACTTGCACGTGGAGGGGTAAATTCTCATTTTACTTTGACGTTGACTTTGACTTTGACTAAAGTCAACTAGGGACGGAAATGGGCCGGGTTTGGGACAAATACTGTACTTTATCTGGTCTATTACCTGTCGGGTATCAGGCATAACCGCACGCATTATAAAATATGACTCTTGAATCTTGATTTACTTCAGGGAAAGTCTGCTGATTACCACGACTTTGTCGGGATCATCGTCTTGCTTGTTATAAACTCAACCATAAGTTTCATAGAGGAAAATAACGCGGGAAATGCAGCTGCTGCATTGATGGCCCGTTTAGCGCCAAAAGCAAAGGTTCTTCGTGATGGAAAATGGAGTGAAGAAGATGCTTCATTGTTGGTTCCAGGTGATATTATTAGTATCAAGTTAGGTGACATTGTTCCTGCTGACGCTCGTCTTTTAGAAGGCGATCCGTTAAAGATTGATCAGGTATTGTTCTGTTATACAACGGGTCAAAACGGGCCAGTTTGGATTGATAAACAAATAGTTGACTGTGTTTGTTGAATGTTTTTAGTCTGCACTTACTGGAGAATCACTGCCCGTGACGAAGAATCCGGGAGATGGTGTTTACTCGGGTTCCACGTGTAAGCAAGGAGAGATCGAGGCCGTTGTAATCGCGACTGGAGTTCATACATTTTTCGGGAAAGCGGCTCATCTTGTCGAGAACACCACTCATGTTGGACATTTTCAGAGGGTATGTCTGTCGAACATTGTTTGACTGTTAGGTTTTTGGTTACGATCAGGGGTGTTCATGGTCTGGTTTTGACGGTTTTTAAGTTAAACAGTGTCCAACTAAAAATAATTTAAAAACTCGCGTAAAATATAAAAAGTTACATAGCCCAAAAAGTTCGGTTTTTCCGATCCATTTCGAGTATAAAGCTTAAAAAGATTTGTTCTTCACGGTTTGAAAAAATTCTAATCCGACTGACAAAAGGTTTAAAAACCGATCGCGAAAACAAACCAATAACCGGTTTGGGTGGTTTTACGCCTTAGACCAACCATAAACAACTAGTAACAACATAGGACATCTTATGATTGGTTTTTATGTATTGTAAACAGGTTCTAACTTCAATAGGAAACTTTTGCATATGTTCAATAGCTATTGGTATGATAATTGAAGTTATTGTTGTTTATGGTATCCATCAACGGGAATACCGTGTTGGAATCGATAACCTTCTAGTTCTGCTGATCGGCGGGATCCCTATCGCGATGCCAACGGTCCTTTCGGTCACCATGGCCATCGGGTCACACCGTTTGTCTCAACAGGTAAAACGAAATGCACCAGTTTTGTCTCTAGTCATCATTGATTAACTCTAACATGATTTGAACAGGGCGCGATAACGAAAAGAATGACCGCGATTGAAGAAATGGCCGGGATGGATGTGTTGTGTAGTGACAAGACCGGTACATTGACACTTAACAAGCTTACGGTTGACAAGAACATGATCGAGGTCTTTGCGAAAGACGTTGACAAGGATATGGTCGTGTTGATGGCTGCCCGAGCATCGCGGTTAGAGAATCAGGATGCGATCGATGGTGCTATCGTTGCTATGCTTGGAGACCCCAAGGAGGTACTATTGTTTTCGGTTTCTTTTGTAAACAAGAAAAGTAAATAATTTGGTTTGGTGGCGGAACCAGAATATTTTTTTCGTGTTTTTCTTAGAAAAACCTCGGATTTTATATATAAAAATCCAACAAATTCCAGTGAGAAGTCAACAGACCCTCTTGACCCCCTGTTTATTAGATTTTAATTCTTAATATTTTAGGCCCGAGCTGGGATTCGAGAGGTCCATTTCCTACCATTTAATCCAACGGACAAAAGGACCGCGCTTACGTACACAGATAAAACCGGTAAAATGCATAGAGTTAGCAAAGGCGCACCCGAGCAGGTATAAACATTGATCTAAAAATATGTCTAAAATGTAACATGTAACATTTCACATCATTAAATCATTTGATAACATTGTTCAGATACTGAACCTTGCACATAACAAATCCGAGATCGCGAACAAGGTGCATTCGATAATCGACAAGTTTGCAGAGCGTGGGCTTCGGTCGCTTGGAGTCGCTCGCCAGGTGATTCAACTGTTTCAACATGGGCTCTATGGTTCACATCTTAACTTTGTTTATTAAAAGTTGATTTTTTTTTTGTTTCAGGAAGTGCCAGCTGGAACGAAAGAGAGCCCGGGTGGCCCATGGGAGTTCGTCGGGCTTCTTCCGCTATTTGACCCTCCACGACATGATAGCGCTGAAACGATCCGAAGAGCGTTAGATCTTGGCGTGAGCGTTAAAATGATAACGGGTACTTCTAAAACATGTCCCAGTTTCAGTTTTAACTGTATGTATGAGTCTAGGGGTGCTAAACGGGTCATGCTCTTGCTCGTGGGTTGGTGGGTCCAACCCGACCCGAACCCGAAAAATTTGGACGAAGCCGAACACGATCCAAACCTGAATATCGTGTCATACATATGAACCCGAACCGTTCAACCCTAATTTTTTTTCGCAAGTTAATATATTAGAATTAAAAGTTTACTACATATTGTGAAATAATTTTAAAATCTTATGTCAATTTCTCTTTTTAAGTTATAATTATTCCATAACATACTCACCCACTTTAATTCATAGCATAAAACATATTGTAAAATAATAAAATATAATATAATTGGGTTAAAGGGGTCAACCTGGCAACCCGACCGGGTTGACACGAACCTGACCCGTTTAGGTAAACGGGTTTGCGGGTTCAACCTGTAACTGACTCGACCCGTTTAGACTAAACCCAAACCCACAAATTTTGTGTTAGGTTCGTGTCGTATCAGAAATTCACACCTTGTATGAGTCATGTTTGGGTTCATTTATTAAAACTGTCATCCTGACACGATTGACACCCTTATGATTGCAGGTGACCAACTGGCAATTGGCAAGGAAACAGGAAGACGACTCGGAATGGGGACCAACATGTACCCTTCTTCAGCATTGCTCGGTGACACTAAAGACGGTTTCGGAGCTCTGCCTGTCGATGAACTCATCGAGAAAGCTGACGGTTTTGCTGGTGTCTTTCCCGGTAAAGAGCTAAGAAGAACAGTCTTCATAACTTACTAAAAGTACACGGATGGTCCATGTGATTTAACAAAATTTTAAATGTGATCCATGTGTTACAAGGTGCAAACCACAAGGACCATTTGTGTAGTTTTGGAAAGTTAGGGACCACATCCAAAATTTTGGTAAAGCACAGGGCCATCCGTGTACTTTACTCTTACGAAAACATACTAGATGGTGTTCTCAGTTAACGTGTTTCTCGCGTGCAGAACATAAATACGAGGTAGTTAGAAGATTACAAGCCCGAAAACATATATGTGGGATGACGGGTGATGGTGTAAACGATGCACCCGCTCTAAAGAAAGCAGATATCGGGATCGCAGTGGCGGATTCCACTGATGCTGCTCGTAGTGCTTCGGATATTGTTTTAACCGAACCTGGGTTAAGTGTCATTATTAGCGCGGTTTTAACTAGCCGATCTATTTTTCAAAGAATGAAGAATTATACGGTAACTAACTGTCTACTCGTTGAAAGTCGTCTGTTTTGTAGTGCGTATCTTTTGGACTAATAACATTTTTTATTTTCTTCTTCAGATATATGCGGTTTCTATCACTATTCGTATCGTGGTAAGTGTATCCATTTTAACGTTAAAAAGTTGTATGTTTGACCTTGAAAGTCAAGGTAACTCGTTGACCGTCTCATTGTTGACTTTTTTCGCGTGCAGCTTGGTTTTATGTTGCTGTGTGTTTTCTGGAAGTTCGATTTCCCTCCGTTTATGGTTCTTGTTATAGCCGTCCTTAACGATGGTAAATCGAAGCATTCGTTATCAGTTTATGTAGTCAAACAAAATAACAAATGCTGACTTTTTTTATCATTCAGGTACGATCATGACAATATCGAAAGATAGAGTAAAGCCATCTCCGATTCCCGACAGCTGGAAGCTCACGGAAATCTTCGCGACTGGGGTGGTTCTCGGTGCTTACCTAGCCCTAATGACAGTTATTTTCTTCTGGTTGGCATATGAAACAAACTTTTTCCCGGTATGCAGCCTTTTCAATCTGACTCACTGTTTTCATAACCGGTCTGACCAGTGAACCGCTAGTTTGATGACTGGTCCTATTTTTATTACCGGGCCCAAAGATTTTTTAGGATTCTCGGGGACGGCCCTGCTTTGACTTTACGATATTCTGACCCGTTTTCTTGTTTCTCATGCAGAACTTATTCAGTGTCAAGGATTTGAACTCACATCATCGCGACATGTCAATTGAATCCGAGAAAAAAGAGCTAACAGCGATGTTGGCGTCAGCTGTTTATCTTCAAGTGAGCACCATCAGCCAAGCGTTGATCTTCGTGACACGTTCGCGCGGCTGGTCTTTTACTGAGAGGCCCGGTTTTTTGCTAGTAACTGCATTTTTGATTGCTCAACTGGTAAAACACTAAAACTTACCTTTATTATGGTAACTTTTTAGCCTAATGTTTATTTTTATATCGTTTTGCGTTTTTAGGTGGCGTCGATTATATCGGCCCATGTTACGTGGGAACTAGCCGGAATCCAAAAGATCGGATGGGGGTGGACCGGGGTGATATGGTTGTATAACATCTTGACTTACATGTTACTTGATCCGCTCAAGTTTGCGGTTCAGTATGGGCTAAGTGGGAGAGCTTGGGGTCTAGTTGTGGAGAAAAGAGTAAGTTTATAGTCTGTTTGACTTCAAAACTTAAGTTTGACCTTTAAAGTCAAAGAGTTGTAGTTTGACCTTTAAAGTCAAATTGGTATCCTCTTTGACTTTAAAAAGTCCATCTAAGTGGAAAGTCTAAACTCATGTTTTGAATCAGAAAACAAGTCAAATGGTTTGACCTTAAAAGTCAAAGCAGAGAAAAACTGTATGTTATTATAGGGGATTGAATTTGTGACATGACACGAATCCAACGTGAAATTCATGGGTTTGGGCCGAATCCCGTGAACACGTTTATCTAAACATGTTGCCTTGTTTAACCCGTTTGTTTTTTAGGATTTTTTTTATTATGTGTCTTTATGTCATAATTCAAAATGGGTTGGTATTTTGTACAAAATACAAAAATTAAAATAGAAACTGACATGAACTTTTATAATTTAGACTTCACTATTTTACACACCTTTGTATTTTATAGAATATTAATGCACAAAAATAAAATAAAAAATTGTGTTAAATAGGTCGTGTCTTTGTCAACCTGCAAATATTCGTGCCTTATTCAGATCCACGTGTCTAACCCACAAACACGACTTGTTTAACACCCCTATATGTGGGTTTTGTAGACTGCATTTACGACGAAGAAAGACTTTGGGAGGGAAGCGCGTGAGGCAGCATGGGCAACCGAGCAACGCACATTGCATGGACTCCAGCCAGCAGAGGCAAGAACGTTTCCTGATCAAGGGACATTTAGGGAGATTAGTGTGATGGCCGATGAAGCTAGACGAAGAGCGGAGATCGCAAGGCTAAGAGAGCTGCATACACTTAAGGGCAAAGTTGAGTCTTTTGCAAAGCTAAGAGGATTAGACATTGATGCAGCTAACCAACACTACACAGTTTAACTGGATTCCAATTTTCATTTCTTTTTTCATTTAAAAAATTCAAATCAACACATGTTCCTCTTCTCTTTGTGGTCATGTCATGTTCTTAATTTATGTTATTTGATATATTGTTTCTATAACTTGTTAAAGTCTATTTATTATCTTGATGTTCCACCTTACATACTGAAAATGTTGTCTCCATGGTATTCGCTAGAATACATGTCGAGTGAACGAATAAAAATGAACAATGTGTAGATTAAGAAGTAGGAATAGAGGGCGTGTGAGTTACCCAGTAAAAAAAGGACAATGGTTAATTTAAGATTATTAAAAATTTACAATGTAAACCTATTATCCTATATACTAAAAACCAAAGTTAGTGGTGAATCCACCTCCCGACTTTTCCCTTCATTGTTTTTCTTTGGTGGGGTGTGTGTGTGGGGGGGGGGGGGGGGGGGGGATTTTTGGTAATTTGAAGAACTGAGATCAAGTTCTTCTTTATGTCCGGGACGTGGTACACGTCTTTTTAACACGAGATCCTTCTGGTTTACGCTAGCTGGGAACACGACATCACCTATGTAAGATACTAGGTTATCACCCGTGAATACTCACGGGTCGGATATTTAAATTTTATTAAACAACTGTATATATATTTAAAAAAAATGAATAATGTGTGACGAATAAGGTATATTAATTAAACGTTAACGTCTTTAAAATTAAAAATAATTATAAAAGACAGAAAACAAAGTTGATCATATTCATTTACATGATTATTAAAAGACAATTTATCATGAGTCTGTATTGTTGATCAAACAATATCGAAACAACAATGGTAAAGTGAATGAATGAATTAGAGCAACTTGCGCCCAGTGGACCAAATCCACACCATAACCTATGGTTTTTTTTTAATTTTTACAAAATATCCATTCTTGTTATATAATATAGAATTAGCAATTTGTAAAAGTCTTCCTTATCAAGAATTTGTAAGTGCTCTTTTTCAATCTTAAAGCCAACCTTCAATAAAAACCAAACCAGCTAGTTGGCACAAAATAGTTACAAACATTATATAAAATTATAATGATTTTTATACACATGTCCATGTATGGCCCCTTCCAAGTTATCCATCGCCCATACATCTCTACCATTATTTAAGTTTATTTGTTGCAGCAAATTCATATGGCTCCCTGTTTGAAGCCATTCAAAGGATTGTAAAAGGTGCTACTTCCGTAGTTAAATTTGAAATATGATTAAAAATTACAGTTGCAAACTATGAATGATAATACCGATACGGCCACTCATGTTATCCGCTCATTTGTTCTCAGCGTATACACCACTGCCAGTTCATTCACCATGGTTGTTAACCCGTCACAGTGAACTTTGCATTTTTGCATGCATGCATTTATAATCTGGGCTCAGCCAGCCACTTATCTTGTAACTGTTCAGGTGGGATTTCAGGTAGCATCTTGTATCCTTGTATTTGGAACGACAATTTTGCTTTTGCTTAAGTCAATCGTTGGCGACTCAACAGGAAGATGATGCTATTCTAGACAAAAAATAAAACCCAAAAATATAATTTGAGTTATTAAAAAGGCAAAACATTTCAAAGATATTTTAGTTATTAAAAAGGCAAAACATTTCAAAGATATCAAACAGTTGAACTTAGTTTAACTAAAATAGTTGAATCTAATGATGTAACCAGGAAAAAAACTAAAAAAATAATATTTACCATATAGGGTATCCCATATAGGGTTATTATGAGAGTTTTTACCCAATCCCATTCTTCTACGAATTCTATAGTAAAGTGATATGTCTAAATAAATAAATTATTGCTCTCTAGTGAACTAAAAAGTCTTCAATTCTACAACAATTTAATACTGTGTGTTCTCACTTTCAGGTTAGGAAGAAGAAAAGCAAGAAAAAAGAACATACCTTCTGAGTTTTAAGTTCACATCAATGCCTCGTGGGAGCAAACCATTGTATGCTTGTTGCCTATTCTCATACAGTTCACTCAAGTTTGAATTTTCACTTTCATGAGGCACATAATTACATAGCGTGTTCAAAGACTAACAATATAGTTCACTCAAATTTGAATTTTTACTTTCATGAGGCATATAACTACATAGCGAGTTCAAAGGCTAATAATTTCATATGTGGATTCCAAAAAAACCCAAAATATAACATCTAACTTTGTATGCTAATTAATGGCTGATGATAAAGCTAAAGTCAAAATTTAAGCTAAGGTCAAAATTTCATCAGCCAAGAACAAAGCTATATTAATTTTCATAAACAAAAACTTTTTCTTAAGACAAACTCAAATGGACAACTCAACTCAAAACCCTGCAACTTCATCTTCTTCTCCAAGAAATCCTTCTCCTCTTCCCTCAAAGGCGGCTTCGTCCAACCCCAAAATATGTAACCAACTGCCTCAACTCTTTAAACATCTTGACCACATCTCTCTCCCATGTCCCCGTGTCCCCTAATGCACCACCTCCCTACTATCAACAACCGCACCCACATTTGCGACATTCATCAATGATAAATTCTCATACACCTGCAAAAACACACTCAATTCCTCACTATGCCGAATAACTGGATGAGCAGCCAGCTTTTTAAACTACTTCTCCAAAGCCACCCTCCTCTGCTCAACACACTCAAATACTCACTATCCCAAATAACCGTTTTTATTTATTCAAACACTTGGATGATGTATAATACCATATTTTTTTGTAACTATATCGATCGACCCAGCCAGCCCCATATGGAGTTTGAAACAAACATATGTCAACTCATTACCCAACCCCAAGAATTTGCCCTTCTTTACCACTTCTACCCGTTATTATCTAGATGTTAACTTCATAACCAAAATACTTGTGGTTTTTTTTCAACTTAAGTGCAGCAACTTCTTTGGCTAAAGCCATGTTCCTCTCCTAAAACTTGGTGGGCTTCAACTCTAATTTATTAAGTTCAATATATGTGTGTGTATATGTCACAAGAATTCCGAACTACAGTTTCTTTAAAGGCATATATGAATGAAATTTACACATTTCTCGCACGAAGAAATACTTATTTGCTTCAAAGAGACTTCTAATCGAATAGCTGTGGTAGCTCAAGAACATTACCTCAAATGTTTTATCCATGTAGAATGTCTGACGCCTCTCTAAACTTTTAAAAATATACTTTTTTGATGGTTCTTAAAATCTTCCAATTTTGTATATCGGCATATGCTGAAGTCATATGGATCTTGATTTTCTCATCATTATTGACTTGTAGAAAGATGATTCACCAAAATAAAAAGTGTTACCATGTAATATCTAAACATTTTCCACCATGGATCTTTTCAAAGCAAAGATTATCATATGGCTTAAGCTCATCATCATCACCACATTCAAAATTATCATCGCCATCTTGAGCATCATCCTTGACAACATCATTATCATCTACAAAAGTTAAGCAATCGGTTAAAAACCAATTTAATTTGTATGTACAAATAGATAAACAAAAACGGAACCCAACTGGTTTTTATTTTATTAATCGGAACATCTTTTCCACAAGGTAATAAACCTTGAAAAGTTAAAGTGTCAATTAGCTAAAACTAAGAAAATATCCCTAACACACAATCCGACATCTTTGACCAACTCCTCCCATCCATGGGAAAAACAGTAATCTCACCCGATCTTTACAAACTCCATCCTCCAGGAATGCTCCCCTGCTGCAGTTATTATTGTCGGGTTTCTAGGGATCTTTATCAAATATCTCCTCACAAAAGCATTTGGCAATAACTGCAAACACAATTCATTTTTTATTCGGTAAAATAAAATAGTCAGACTCATAAGTCACCGTTAATGAAAACTATACAAAAAGATTTAAGACCACAAACAACATAGAAGAGATTAAACTGTCTGTCATACACCTAAACTAAATATATGAACAATCACATACACATTCTCACATGGAGCTTAAAGTCTGATAGGAAATGTGAATGCACAACATGTGTTGCAAGCCAAATCCAAAGTGTATTGAACCAAAAGACCCGCGTTGTTTAGGAAGCAATAATAACAGCTTGATTGCAAGGCCTCGATTATTACGGTAGTAATCGAATTTACTAAAATAAAAGTGATGTGTGCAAAATGCAACATAAAAATTACATCAATTGTGGCATAAAACTAACCCTTTTTTAGTACTAATGTTGGAAAAAGTGTGCTTTTGTCTTCCTTTTGTATTTTCAGGATTAAATGAGCTCAAATTAACAAAAGAAGCAAAAAGACAGCAAAATCTAACATAAATACAAGAAAAGGAACAAACGTGACATGCCCGACCCCACGACAACATCTTCCTAAGCAAAACAAGAAGACAGAAGACTGAACACGCCCCGTGCTCAGCCAGCACGGGGGCGTGCCCAAGCGTCAGCAGAAAAGACAAACTGGTAGAAGCTTCTATTGCCCACCACGGGGCCGTGCTCAACGGACACGGGGCCGTGGTCAACTATAAGATTCGCACAATCCAGGCAAATCTTCATAGTACAAAGATTCTTCTGCACACGGGGTCGTGCTCAGCAGACACGGGAGCGTGGTCAACTAATAAAGACAAGCTGCATTTAATGAAGAAAGAGAGGATGTGGACACGGGGCCGTGCCCGAGCTTCTGTTCAGCCTATAAATAGGAGTGCTTGGCTCAAGCTCAAACCATCCCTTGGCACACCACCTCTCTCACACTTCACCCACCACCCACCACCACCATAACACCATCATCCACCACCATCATCCATTGTCCATCATAGAGTGTGTGAGTCGTCTCGGGATCCAAGATTGATCGTAAGAGTTCTTGACAATCAAGGCCATGTTTGCCTAAGTCTCTTACATCACTTGGTGAAGACAAGTGTCTAGTGTAATACTTTTTATTTCTAATCTTTTCGCACTTTTACTTGGTTTTGTATTAATGACTTTAATAACTAGTTTCTTATGTTGAAGGTGATTCTTCCTTATCGTTTGTCCGTGGTGTCTTGACATTATTTTACTGTCTATATAAAATAAAAGATTTTCATCATTCGTATCTCCACGGTCTATATGGAGGTATGTTGGCTACCTGGTCGGGGGTTAAGGGAACGGTTTGGTAAGAGTCTTGCCATTGTTCAGCGTTTAGAGGTCCTGCAATGGACCTGGGTCAAATTTAGTAGGACCTCCTTCAATACTTAACGGTATTGGATGGCGGGGGTTCAAACTCTTTGATCCCCTCATAAGTTAAACTACTATTAATACTATAACCCGGCTATTTAGGACTGTATCCCTGCTGACTCAGACTACTTAGTCGAGGGTAACGTCACCTCCAAAAGAGGGGCCTACCATAATTTGCATTAATAACTTAATTCATTATCTTTCAATAATCCGACCCTTTAGGATTGTATCCTTGCTGACTCAAACTACTGGGTTGAGGGTAACGTCACCTTCAAAAGAGGGGCCTACTACAATAACTAAGATAATCTCTTAAATAAGTGCAAAAGTGCGGAAATAATCAAAGGTTACACTATACACGAGTCGGAACCAAGTGATTCATCTTGTCTATCTGTTTTTATTTTTATTTTTCAGCATTTTAATTAGTTTTTATTTTTCTTAGCTTAAAACATTTTTCTAAACTTTTTGATTTGATTAGACGTTGAGGATAAACCGGTACTAAAAGCTCTTGTGTCCTTAGACGACCTCGGTATCTTACCAACACTATACTACGCTCACGATGGGTGCACTTGCCCATATGTGTGTTTAGTGTTAGTAAATATCGTGTTTTATAAATTTAAAACTTGGCTAAAGAAAGTGTAAAAGGGCTTAAAATATACTTAAATTCATATACACACTTCACACGCATCAAAAAGCAACTCTATGCATTTGGATAGAAAGAAGACTTTCAAGTGGTTTACTATCTAGTTAAAGCTTTTAACATAACTTGCTTTACTAATTAGACATACAACATAACCCAAGTTGACCTCTAAAATGTACATTACAAAGCCAAACGCATAAAAAAAATACTAAATAGTTAATAATGAAGATTCATCAATGCAGAATCTGCATTTATCAACAGTTTTATGCAGAATCAACATCCAAAATCTGCATTTTTCAGCACATTTATGCATGTAAGCAATACAATAAACACAAACCACCTTATTTTTCATTTTGAAACAATACCATATAGGTAAGGACAAAAAAAGAATTACTGGAGAAGGAATGGGAATAAAAATTACTTATAGAATCAAAAGTCATAGCTTCAAGACCTGGTTCAGTTATGGTTTGCAATTTGACTTTTTATATACACTTTACACGACTCTCACCCCGGTTGAGCAGTTTGACGCATATGAACCATTCCCTTTTTAGCTATTTTTAATATGTGTTGGATAAACGTATCGAACCTGTCAGGTTTTATAGATAATAGTTGTTTAAAACATTTTGTTGTTTACATCATTCATATAAGCATTAGAATTGATAAAATAAATAAAATCAACTTACAGAATAAACCTCCTTCACGGGTTGGACCATTTAAATTTTGTAAAACACAAATGTAAAACTTTTTAAAAATGTACGAAGTTTGGTAAAATAAATAAATAAGAAGGATTACTATAAGTGAAATGCTAAATTCTAATTCATCACAATGATTATCAAGATACAAACATGCATATTTTGACCACAAAAGTCAACTTACAGGATAACACATGTGCGTATTGGATTGTGGTTCTTGCATACATTCCACGCGACTACGTAATATGGAAGCGTTCTATGATGGATCTGAATACACTTCTGCACACTACTAACCGAAAAGAAACCAGAACCTGATGAGTGAAGACCCCATTAACAGTGATCCTTAGTCGAAGACATGCATACATTCAGCAGAAAAGCCATCATTTGCTGCAGTTCAGCAGCTTCAACGTGAGTTAATACCTGTCTTTTCCAGCACCATACCCCACGTAATTCCATCCAACCCATGTCTAAACCATGACGCCACTAAACAGACCTTCTTCTGCCTTGACTTCAAAAAGAGTTGGGATAACAAAAAGAGAAACCTTAGAAGATGGTTGGGTGGTTAATAATTAATAAAAAAATATTATTTTAAAAATTTTTATTTTTAAAGTTGGTGTTAACCGTGGCCGTTTAAGAAATATATTATTTTAAAAATTTTTATTTTATAAAGTTGGTGTTAACCGTGGCCGTTTTAGGGCAGGGATCTGGTTAGCAAAACACAAAAAACTCATGAAAATAATAATACAACAACAAATTTCGATTTCAAGGATACCGAAAATGTAAGAATTAATCAATTAACCTCATTCTTTCATCCAATGTATTCTCTTGCATAGTAAAGCTTTCAACCTTTACCCGTAACTGAGTCACCTCATTATTCATCTCTTCAAGTTAGAAACATATTCGCCCCTAAGCAATTAATAAAAAAAATAGAGAGTAAATTACAAGTTTTGTCCTTTATGTTTGTCCCAAATTGCAGGCGTTGTCCTTTGTCTTTAAAATTGATGAGTTTTGTCCTTAATGTTTGCAAATCTTGCACGTTATGTCCTTTAGGCCAAACCCAGTTAGATTTTTTTGGTTAAATTTGATTATCCAAGGGTATTTTTGTCATTTCATTATCCAAGGGCTATTGTGTAAAACAATTTATATTAGAGGGACTATTGTGTCAAATTTAAAAGTATATGAAATAAAAATCTTCTCTCTCAATTAACTCCTGCACATTCTCTCTCTCTAAACTAAACACACACTCTCTCTAAACTAAACTAAACTCTCTCTCTCTCTCTTCTAAGATGGCGACAGTGATGGTGGTGATCCGGCGTGACGGAGTTGGTGGTGATCCGGCGGATGGAGGTGGTGTGGTTGTTTTAGGGGCGACGGTGGAGGTGGTGTCGTGATCCGACGACGTCATCTCCTCCACTTCCACTTCCACCGCCATCATCACCGTCGACAAGTTCCGATCTCCGATCAGATCTCCTCTTTCCGGTACTATCAATGTCGCGCCGTTGTGACGGTGGTGATTCAGATCTTGTTCGACGATGGTTGTGAACGATGGTGAAAAAGGTTAGTTTATGAAAGTGACGATGGTTGAAGGTTAGTTTATGAAAGTGAAAAAGGTTAGTTTTAATGATGGTGAACGATGGTCAGATCTTGTTCAAGTGTTTTTTTGGTCAAACTAACCTTTTTCATAAAACGATGGTTGAAGATTGGATGATGTTTTAATTTGGGGGTGGTGATTTGGGGGTTTTGTTTATGAACGATGGTTGAAGATTTAATGATGTTTTAATTTGGGGGTGGTGATTCAGATCTTAGATTCAAAAGGTTCAACAAGTGATTTTGAGATAGGTTTTCGATTAGGATTGGAGGGGGTTTTGACAAGGGTGTTTGGTGGAGGGTGGTGATGATGTCGGTGAAGGGTGGAGGGTGGTGGTGATGGTGGCCGTAGTGACGTTGGCGATGGAGGGTGGTGGTGACGGTGACGGTGACGGTATGGTATATATATATACACTTATAATAATAATAATAATGATAATAATAATATATTTTTTTAAATTATTTTGTTTTATTTTTTAATAATACCAAGTTAACAGGGTAAAAAGACTAAAATACCCCTGGGTGATCAGATTTAACCAAAAAATCTAACTGGGTTTGGCCTAAAGGACATAACGTGCAAGATTTGCAAACATTAAGGACACAACTCATCAATTTTAAAGACAAAGGACAGCACCTGCAATTTGGGACAAACATAAAGGACAAAACTTGTAATTTACTCAAAAATATAAGACTGGTATAGTTAACCAAAGTTAGCTAATGATCATAAAACTTGCACAGGTAACCTTACTTCCAGCGGATTATGTTCTTGGAAACCTTGTCATTTATTATATGTAAATAGATATATTGTTTACCTCTACCAAAACCTAAATCATACCGAAGAACATATATTTTAGAAAACCACTTTTCCGTTCAACACATGAATGGAAAAAATAAAAATTGCAATCATGGTTTTCTTCACGTTCTCGATCTGTTTTGGCAGCTCTTACCGACACTTACCATGGTTGTCTGTAGAGAGTTTCGGACCGTGAAGCACCTCTCGAATAGCTGCAAAAGATCCCAACTCACTGTTGCATTGTACCATGCAATGTTGTCTCGAAATCACGCCCGAAAGTGTGACTTTGTTGTCTAGTTTTGAGAGCCCATTACCGTTGTCCTTTCGGGACTTTTTAACCATCCACACAGCCCCTAAATACCTATAAATTGAACACGAGTGACGGCCTCTCATCACCAAATCACACCAAAGCTTTTAACAACTCGATAGGGTCCAGAAACCACCCGAAACGTATTTCAGTCGCCGGGTGTCACTTTTTGGCGACCGCCGCGGCTCCATCTTAACAGCTCACTGCCACCTTTTATAACAAAATATATATGATATTAGATTATACCTATCCTGCTAGATGATTTTAAAAGCAAACTCTTTCGACTTAAAGGGCAATAGACCAGAAGCAATAGTGAAAAGACGTTCAGAAAACTCTAATTTCACACTCCAATCGTGAAGGTGCAATTTTATAAATCCAAAAATAAAATAAATACCGAATCCAAAGCATAACTTACAACGAAGATTATCGAATTAAACCGGGTCATACTCAAAAGAATCCGCGTGTAGAAGACAAACGGGATCCACCAAGGAGTGCAACCTTTGTGCTCAAGGTCTCTGTAATCGGTGCTACATATAACGAAACACAATCTGATTACACCATGTTTTAAAACACATTTAAAAAAGCGCTAATCCTTTATCAGATTTTAAAAATAAAAACACAAACTGTGTAAATTGATTTACCAACACAATGTCCAACAACCGTTTAAGAATAAAATAATTATTCACGCGTGTGAGTGTGTGAGTGTTAGTTAATGAAAAACATATCATACGTTTTTCAGTTTTATCTGTCAACAACATGAATCAGAATAGGGAAAGGCCTTCAACGAAATTCAAGACTCAAGTAAGAGTGAACCGAAGACAAACCTATTTCAATAAGTTTCTTCACTGATTTAGACCACCATCATTACAGTCACTAAAGAATGTGTAACATTCTTCCTACCCTTGGCCTTTTCATGTCCTTCTCAATCTTACGTCGCTCGAATCTTCTCAAATCAAACAAAACACAACAAAGCAAAGTTTCTGGTGCTAAATTGGTATGAATTTTTTTATTCTGAATTAATACCTCAATTGGAAAAGAAACTGATGCATTTTACCTTTTATCCAATTCATCAGCAAAATCTGCATTATACTCAAACATCCAGCTACATCATCCTCATGATAAAAACATATGCCTATATTAGATAGTTAATTCATCAAAAAACTTGGGTAACTAAATAAAAAAGCAATCTAATAAAAACAACATTATTTAAAATGTGCCGTAAACATAAATTCAACTCGGAGTAACGAAATAAACCTGATCTGAATCACGAAAACTGAACAAATCAGATTGAATTGATGCACAATCGATCGTCAAATAGAAAGACATCGATGAATTATTCCTGTGTCAGAGATATCAAAATGCAAATAATTAAACCGATAGATGCATAAATTTTATGTATGTGAATTAATGGATATAGATATGTAGATACATACAGAGAAAGAATTGTTCCCCCATTTTCGTTCAAGCTTTCTCTCTCTTAAAGTGGTTAGCATCTTCGTTGAAGACCACATGCTTTATCCCTGGCTTTTTAAATCTTCGTTCAAGCTTTAGTTCATACCATACAAAACTGCCTGCAACATATAACCTGCTTATCAATTTTCCCTAATATCAAAATAAAAAATTGAGTAAATCAAACATCAGTACAATCGTTATAAAAATAAATATGATCAAAAGGTAACAGGTAAAGAAAAAAAAGGTAATTAGGAGATGGTGGTATCGGATTGTATAGATGACAACGAAAAGATAAAGGTAAGCAGGAGGTGAGGTGGTGAGGGATTGATTCAGGGGAAGAAGAAGACGACACATGAACAACTTTAGTTTCTAGGGTTTGTGGAGAATATCAAAGCTTGAGAAAGAAGAATGAATTGAACGTTTATCAAACCTCTGATCGCCACAACGAAGAATGAAAGCGGCGACGAAGGATTATTGAACGAAAGAACCTGATGAACGACTTTGGTTTTAGGGTTTGTGTAGAATGGCGAAGCTTGAGAAAGAAGGAGAGTAAAAAGGGATATAAAGGATCCGTATGGATCATTGGGTCACCCAAATGCATTCGGATCCCGCCTCTTTTGTGTTAAAATCGTGAATGTAGAAGCAAGAAGTCAATTCCCTCCTAAACTCACCACCAAAAGTTGCCACATCAGCAAAAATGGCCAAAATCAAATGCCACCTAGCCCAAATCCATCTCATTTTTATATATATATATATATAGATTGTGTGTTTTGGAGAACAAACGAGCCAAGGTATCCCATGCTGCCTTGGGATTTTCAATGCCTTAGAAAAGTGATCTAGTATCTCTTCGTCCACGGTGTTTTTGAGGATGAACATCACCTTCCCTGCCTTTACTTTCCACTTGGGAATAGACCCGTTCGTGTCAATCCTTGGTACCTTCGTTTCTGCGCCATTCCATTTTTATAATAAAACTTTGGTTTTTATAACTTTGTCACAAAATTTAATTAGTTTCGTGTGTTTATCAGTTTTTGTTCTTACGCTTTTCTCAGGATTTGGTCGTCGTTCGTTGCTACTTACGATTGTGCTTGGTGGTTGTTGGTGCATCCATCTGTCGACTTCGTCTTATATCAAGTCTTGGATTTGTTGCCGGTTCAGAAAAAGGATGATGTCATCATTATTGATGATGACATCATATAAATGAAATCATCTATGACATCACGTGAAGATAACATGCACAAATGAAAACAGTTTACATGTTCGCTTGAAGACAAAAGCCATGTTCGCTTGAAATAGGAATTTTATATGTTTGTTGTTTGACCGCTTCAATTGGTTGACCGCTTGAACTTGTATGGTCGCTTGAAGTGTTACCGCTTGAATGTGTATGTGTCATTTCAAGCGGTCTAGCTCCACTATATATATGTGTTATGTGTTCATTTCAAGCGGTTAGAACTAGAGAAGATCTTAGAGAGTGTACCGAAGTGCTGCCGGTATATTTCGTGAATGTAATCGTTGTTAAATCAATATTCACAAGGTTTAAAGTGATATTCAAGCTGTTTCTACATTCGTTTCTTAGTTTCCGCCTCTGAAACGGATAAAATCTCTTCTGAACGACTCGTTTGGGTCACAAAACGATCCTACAAGTGGTATCAGAGCTCAGGATGAAGAGATCTTGCCAAAACAGCCTGTTTTCGTCACTTTTTCTGATTTCTACACCATTCTTTTTCAAATTTAAAAATTTTTCACGGTTAAAATCGGCTCAAATTCATACATCTTGTGCATAATCATGTATTAACAAATCCTGGAAAGTTTCAGCACTAAAATCAACTTAAAAACTGGTTATAATCATCTGCTCGCTTGAAATGTGTTCGAACTTGCTGACGTCATTGATTTTTCAAACGAACTAAGGGTATTGAGTCCGCTTGAAATTATCTGCTCGCTTGAAATAGTTTGCTCGCTTGAAAACACCGATCGCTTGAAAACGACATACCGCTTGAAAAAGTGTATCGTGTTGTGAGAATCATTCAACAAGATGTCAGTGAGTTGAAAAGGAAATCACATGTTCGTGTCAGATAGCATGTGATTCTCATATATTGTCTTCGTTCTTTCACGTGTTGTCGGGATAGTGGTTTCATTGGTCCAATAGTTTCTTAAACGTTGTCAGCCCATTAATGATAAAGCAGTCCACAACATTTGAGGTCAAATTATATTGTGTGAAAAATTAAAGAGTGTCAGTTTTTTTTTAAAACATCAAGATGGCATGTGATCTGATTAAACTTTGTCGGCGGCATGTGCATGTAAAGAGTATTATTGTTTGTTGACTATTGTCTAGGTAGTAACAATTCAAGTGAAAATTGTCAGTAGTACATGTGCTAGTTTCGGCCCAATCAAAGATTTGTGAAGTGAGACAAAGTGTCGGTTATTTGATTTGGAATTGGGTAGGTGCATGTGATCAGATTTAAAGCTTGGTCCAATCATCATTTTATGTCCTCTACTCAGCCCATCTATTAACAAAAGTATTCGGCCCAATCAATGTGTTGTTTGACTCAAAATCATCGGCTCAATTAATGTGCTTTGATTCAAGATGTGCGGCCCAATTATAATTAGTTTAAACTGAGTATTGTATGTTCACTAGATCGGCTCATTTATTCAGCGATCTAACTTCATCAACATTGAAACGAGTTCACGAATCTTCGACACGAGTCTTAGATTGTTTTCATCAACACACGTTTTACGTATTCAGTTTACTTAAATTGATCGTTTTGTTTCTTTGTTTCAGTTATTGTTTTACGAGGTGAACCAGTTCGTTTGAAAGCTTGTTTGAGAAATTCTTCGATATTGAATCATGGGTGACGATTTTTACAACGCGTTTGCTACTCCGACTACTCCAGCTTCTATTGCTCAGAATATGAACTTAGAAAACGAGACCGGAACATTACAAAAGCCCCCTAAACTGATGAGCATAAAAGAATACTATGGGTGGAAAGACATATTCGAAAACTGGGTTCAGGCAAACCATCTTAGGTCATGGGAGTGTATTCTGAAGAAATATGTTTTGCCACGTACTGAGTTACAAGTTGTGAAAACAATTTCTGAGTTTAGTGATCAAGAACGAGAAATGTATAGAGCTGAAAAGATGATGATCAGCTTACTTCAACAAGCTATCAAAAAAGACATTTTCATACTGCTTCAGCACGACAAAACTTCAAAGTCAATCTGGGATGCTCTACGTGTTAAGTTTGAGGGTAGTGAGAAAATGATTAAGAGCAAGAAGGCGTTGCTCAAGAAAGAGTTTGATCTATTCAGTAGTTTACCGGGAGAAGATACGAAGAAGCTGATTGAACGTTATTGCCACTTAGTGCGATCTATGTCGATGATTGGTATAACCAAAGATCCTGATGAGTGGGTAGACAAATTAGCTGATGCGTTACCGCAGAAAGAGTGGGGAACTTACTTAATGATTCTGAAAAATACCGGGGTTTATGATGGGTTAACGATCTCTCAGTTTATTGAGAAGATTGAGGGTCAAGATTTGGAACAGCAAAAGATCGCAAGGATGAACAGTCCAAGTGGTCAACAAGACGTAAAGATGTATTACAAAGGCAGTGTTCCAGAAGTTGAAAGAAGCCAGAAAATACAGACTGCGTTTAGTGCTGGAGATTCTTCAGAAAAGGTTAATCAAAGTCCTAAAAGCAGAAGTGGTTTCTTTTCATACCCGAGTGTCAATCCTAAAGATACTACATCAAGCTTCCATTCTCAAAGCACAAAGACAGGAAATGGTTATGTGATACAATGCAACATTGCTTTGAATCTTCCAGACGGTCAAAGTTTTTCTGAAGAAATTGCGAAAGATCACATGGCATTGCTTGGTTCTGTGTTGTTATCTTATGAATGATTGGTTGCTGGTCGTATCGGGAATCCTATTCTCACAAAAGAGGATTACGATCAGATAGACGCCGAAGAAATGGAGTTAATGGACATCAAATGGTGTTTAGCTAGTGTCCTTAGACGAGCTGAAAAGTTCAAGCTGATTACTGGAAGAAATGACTTTCTTGATGCACATGTGTCTACTTTAGGTTTTGATGAATCTAAAGTTACTTGTTTTCGATGCAGGGAGAAAGGTCATTTCAAGAGAGAATGCAAGAACCAAGAGGCAAGTGATGTGAAGAATCCATTCGGAAAAGATGACTATTACCGGAAAGCCATATATCAGCAAGTTGGTCAGCAACAACTGCAAGAACCACAGGTGGCTCATGGTAGAAAAGTGATCGAGGATTCGAAAAGAGCATGTCTGGGAAGTCAAGAGAACTTTAACTGGAATTTTCAAGATGATGAAAAGCTACCTGAAGGGTTTAGCTGGGATATGTTAGTAGATGAAAAAGGAGATTTTAAAGCATTCATTGCTAAGATTGTGAAAGAACCAGATATGTTTACCACATGGATGAAGTCTATTGGTGAGACTGTGAAGAATGTGGAGGAAGAGTCTGTTGAATCTAAAGAAAGCTTACAGATCTCAGATGAAGGTTCACAAAGTGATGAAAGTTCAGAAAAGGAAGTTGTTTTTGATCAAACACCAGTTGATTCTAGTTCTTCGGATGATAATTCTGACAAATCAGTAGAGTTTGATCAAACACCAACTGATGACAGTAGTGATGAAGAAGAAGAACGACATATTAATGTTGCTAAAACTCATCTCTCTCCTGAAAGTTTTCATTTTTATTTTGCAGATCGCTTGGAGAAACTGAAGGAGAAACGGGCTGCAAAAGAACAAAAAGTAATGAAGTCTGAAAGTGTTGCTGAGAAGAATGTTGAGACTGAGCAGGTAGTTGAAGCAGAAAAAGTGATTGAAGCTGAGAAAGTTGTTGAATTTGAGAAGATAATAGAAGTTGAAAAGATTGTGGAAGTCATCAAGCCTTGCACAAAGTGTTTGGAACCTTGCAAGGAATGTGCAGCAAAAGATGAAAAGTTGGTTGAGCTTGAAAAGATGAAAGAGCAATTACTATTCAATCTAAATTACGTGAAAGAATCTTACGATGTATTGAACAGAACAGTAACTGGTCTTCAAAAGACAAACTCTGAAAGAGAAAATGCTTTGACGATGATGAATGCAACATTGATGACGAAGCAGAAAGCGATAAATCACTACATCGAAGAATGTGCCAAGCTGCAACGGGAGTTGGAGAATGAAAAGATTGAAAATGAGAGAATCAGACGATTATTACAGAGTTATTCTAGTTCTGATTATCTTATTGATCGAATTTATCCAACTGTTGCAGGTTTTGAAGCCTTTAAAGATGATGAGAAGCCAAAGGAGAAGAAGGATACTGGTAAGAAACCAAGTGTTCAATATAATAAGTGTCCGCCTCCAATATGGGAAGGGTATTCTCCTAGAAAACCGAATGAGGAGCAACTTGAAAAAGCAGTCAATATAAAGTTAAAAACCGACACAACTGATGAATTACCAGAAAACATTGACGTGGTTTTTACATCGTCTGACACTGATCATGAGTCCGAGTTAATAAAAAAGGTGGTCGATCAGGTGTTGGATACAGATGAGGAGTCTGAGTCAAAGTCTGGGTCTGGAGGTTCAAGTTCGTCGGTCAACAGTCCAAAGTCGTTAGTTAAAAGGGCTTACAGTAAAGAGTTTTTGTTATCAAAATCTAATTTGAATGATGAAACATTTGAAGTAGCATACACTTTAAATGATTCTGACAAACTATATTCTGACAAAGAGTTTCCAATAAGAAGTGTTAGATTTGAAATGATCAAAAAGGTTTTCAAAGTGACAGAAATTAAGATTTCTGAAATAAAAGATTTAAATCTTACTGAAAAATATAAAAAATACACTTCAAGAGTTCAACAACGATTAAACAAGAAAAAGGGTTACAATTCTGGTTCTGGTTTTCAAAAGAAACCAAACCATAATGGTAGCTACAAAAAGAAAGGTTTAGGATTTATTCCACCTAAAAATTACAAAAATGAGAAAAATTCTAAAACAAAAACAGAATTTGTTTCAGGTGGAAATGCTGAGGAGGAACAGAAGAAACCTTTCTGGAGACAATCAAACCAGGAGTTTCTTGCTGAGAAGAAAAGGAATGGAACTGGAGTGTTTCATCCAAAAGAGACTCGAACCTGTTTCAAATGCAATGAAGTTGGTCACATTGCATGGAACTGTCTGAAAAATGCTAAGACTAAACAGGGAGTTTCTGAAAAACTGAAAGAAATAGTTGTTGATGTTGAACCACCAATCGAAAAATTCAAAATGTTTGAAAATTCAACTTATGAGGTTGGTGAATGTTCTATAAAGAATTTTTACAAAAAGAAAGCAAAAGATAACCAAATGTGGGTTGTCAAGAAGGGTGATGTAAAAGTCGGCGATGAATCTGGTTCCACAAAGCTAGAAGAGCCACAAGGTGAGGTAAAAGAGGTAAATTCTGTATCTTCAGTGAATGATGATGAATTTCCATCACTGATGTTTGAAAAGATTAAGCAAAAGGTTGGTAAGGTTGAGATTTCAAATCAATTCTTTTCTGATGAGAAGGAATTTGATGTTGAGAAAGTTTTCAATGGAAATGTTAAGAAAATTTTTGGAAAGATGATTGATGGGAAAGTAAAAGGGATTAAAGATTTCTATGCGACAAAGAAAGCAACTTTTAACCCAACTGAACAAGAGCTAAAGGAGCTAAAACCACCCAAGGTTGGTCAGACTTGGGTGGAAATTCTTTTCCCTTAAACATCTGACTTTGCCGGAGATCCCAAGTTTGTAATCGTGGATCAGGAATCGGCATCTTTCTTGATAATTGATTTTGAGAATGAATCTTATAATGGTTAAATTTTTACAGGATAAGTGTGACTTGCCGGAGCTTCCAGGTTGGTAAGTGTGAAGCAGGAATCGGCATCTTTATTGGTAAAATGATTTTGTGTAGATGTGATATTCCTACAAGTTAGTTGATGAAGGTTTACATCTACAAGTGGTAAATCAAGGACATTAAGTTGTACTTGTTTTTCCTACAAATGGTTAATCAAGGTCATTAGGTTGAACTTGATTGGCCCATACTTACAAGTGGTATTTTGAAAGACAATGTGACGAACCAAACCCCTAACTTACAAGTGGTAAAATCAACAAAACTTATTTTCCGGAAAAATCATTTTGGTTAAAACAAACTTAAGTGTTTTGAAATCATAATGAGAAAATAGTTTTGTGAAAGGGGGAGTTCTGATTGTTTATGCCAAGTGGATGGCGATTTGAAGCAATTCGATATTGGTTGTCAATTTTATTGTATAGTTTGTTTTCAAATTTCCTTAAATGTGTTTGCATTTTAGTTTCAGAAAATCCAAAAACATTAGAAAAATTTGAAAAAGACAAAAACATGATAAAATTCAAAAATGAGTTTTGGTGTCTAAGAAGAGGAAATGATAGTACATCAGTAGACAGTTACAGTATGCTAAAGAAATGTAATGTTTAAATAGCGTTAAACAGTCTCACTGATGATATGCCGATAGGTTTTTACACATTTAGTAAGCTTTTTCGGGATATAAACTTGAATTCAAACTTGCTTATTTTGTGGGGAACACTACTTAGATATATAGGTAACCCCTGAAATCTCGTTTGAAAGGTCCCTCTTTCTGAGATACTAGGTCTTTATGCTCAGTGATATCTGGGGTATTATCCCGGGACTTCTGATTTTGTGGAAGCAATGGCCTAGTCCCCGGAGAATACTTTCCGCATGCTTGAAAAATAGCGCCACCCTTAGCAAATTGATGAAACAATAAAATTGATAGTCATTGTTGTTGTAAACAAAAGATCCTCTAAAGGGGACACACCAAAAGTCGAGCCGTCATCTCTCTGCTGAACGGAAGTTCTGACCTGAGCTCTCATGGTTTCGTACTATAATTTATTCCCTTACAGATATCATCTGTGGTATACTCACCTGTAAGACTGAATATTGGGATCTGGATACGGGAGTATATTCAAGAGGTGGGACACATGAATGAGTTTAAGTCCTTAAAACATCTAAATCATATCCTGAATCAGTTGAAATTTGTGTGAGAATTTAAGTGGATCAGTATATCGGCAATCTAAGTGAATTGTTTAATTCTTAATGTGTCACTAAGCTCAACGGTACTCGTGACTTGTCATAATCTGATATGATCCTCTTGCACAAACTCACAAAAAATATTGTCTGTAAATATTTCTTTACTGCATTTCATTCTATTAAAAAAATCCAAAAAGATTTTAGTGTGTTTTAGCATAAATTTTGAAAAATACAAAAAGATTTTCGACAACTGGTGTTGGAGAGCTAATTTTTAAAATTCCAAGCGCTAAACATGATGAACAGATGGTTTGGGAGAATGTGGTTTGAAAATAAAAATGATTAATTTTTTGCAAATGGTTCATCAGAATTTATCATTGAAAAATCATTCTGGTTTAATTTAATAGAGAATCTAGGTTTATAAATTTGTTAAATGTTAAATTTGTGAAATTTATTTCTGGGTTAAGGATGTGCAGGTGTAGCCAGGTTTCGATCTTCAACCTGATGATAGAGAGACAGGTTCCGATACCTGAGGAATGTGTGATATCAACAAGCCAGACTGCGATCCTATCATATCGAAAGGGGGAGTCTGAAGACATCCGAGTAGAGATTGTTCGTGAGGAGTCTGTTGATGCTGAAGAGGAGAATGAGATAAAGTTTAAGGATGCTTACAATGTGAGATATTTCAGAAAGCGTTATGACTGATAAAGACTGAAGATTGTAAAGACTTGACACTTAAGACTCGTCAACATCTGAGGGGGAGTCTGTTGGTGCATTCATCTGTCGACTTCGTCTTATATCAAGTCTTGGATTTGTTGCGGTTCAGAAAAAGGATGATGTCATCATTATTGATGATGACATCATATAAATGAAATCATCTATGACATCACGTGAAGATAACATGCACAAATGAAAACAGTTTACATGTTATGTGTATGTGTCATTTCAAGCGGTCTAGCTCCAATATATATATGTGTTATGTGTTCATTTCAAGCGGTTAGAACTAGAGAAGATCTTAGAGAGTGTACCGAAGTGCTGCCGGTATATTTCGTGAATGTAATCGTTGTTAAATCAATATTCGCAAGGTTTAAAGTGATATTCAAGCGGTTTCTACATTCGTTTCTTAGTTTCCGCCTCTGAAACGGATAAAATCTCTTCTGAACGACTCGTTTGGGTCACAAAACGATCCTTGGGTCACAAAACGATCCTACAGTGGTCACATTTGGTCCCTCAGGTTTTTTTACCCATTCGACTTGGTATTAAAAATTCATATTTTTATTTTATGCTTTTTCTAGGTTTTGGCTTTGTTTGATTGCTACTTAGCATGGTTTTATGACCCTTCGCCATGCAACGTTAGTATCTAAAGAAGCTTACATATTTTAATAGATGGAAATGTGCTAATTTACATCCTGTCTCTCAATCCCTACAAATCTTCTCTTTGACCCATTTTCCCTTGTCCATAGCCCATGCCTTCTCCCTAGCTTGTTTTGACCATTTTGTCTTATTTCCTTTTCTTATGTATGCCTATATATAAATAGGTGGTATGTAGCTTTCTCATTATCATTTTTCAATAGATCTTTTACCATAATAAACTTGTTATGGTATCAGAGCAAACACACGATCCTACATAAAACAACCCCCCCTCCAAAAAAAAAACTAGTCAGCGCCATGGTCTTCTGTGCAAACTTCTTGATTTCCTTAATCGCCAGGCGCTTTCTTCTTGAATGTGTTTTCATGGAGGCGTTTGTGGAGGTTAATGGTATACTCTCTGATGGAGCAAAGCGACAAAACAGAAGCGACACAGAGAAGAACGAAATCAAGGGCTGCTCGTATCGAAGGTGAAACAAGCAAGGTGCTAGGATTAACCAACAAACAATACCAACATATTTTGAAGCTCTTTGGTGACAAAATGAGTACCGCTAAAGAGGAAGAAACGTCGGTCATTAACATGGCAGGTAACATCAACCATGAAGGTAAATGGGTTGGAGGTAAGTGGGTTGTTGATTCGGGTGCCACCGAAAACATTACTTGTAACGACTCTATGCTCGAGAATAAAACAAAGAAAAACTATGAAGCACCGGTTGTCATACCAAACGATGATGCCATAGCCGTAAGAAGAAGAGGAGAATTCACATTGCCCAATGGCATGAAAATAAAGAATGTTCTCCATGTTCCCGAATTCAAATGCAATCTCCTATCTGTTAGTAAACTGACACGGGACCTTAAAAGTGCTATAACCTTTTTTCCAGATTTTTTTATCATGCAAGATTTGAGTACAAGGACGTTGATCGGAGTGGGTGATTGTGAGAACGGTCTATACAAGATGGGGATGACGGGAGAACAAAGAAGGGCGATGGCTACCACGGTTGATACATGGCACAATAGATTGGGTCATGCTTCGAATTCTAAACTTACTCATGTTGATTTTCTTAAAAACGTCCATTTGAACCAAATGTTTTTTTTTGTGATTCTTGTGTTAAGGCTAAGTTTGCAAGATTACCGTTTCCTATCAGCACTACTAAAACCAATGCTTGCTTTGATCTAATACATTGTGATGTATGGGGGAAGTATCGCACACCTTCTCTTTCACGATCAAGCTATTTTTTGACAATCGTAGACGATTTTAGTAGAGATGTGTGGGTCTTCTTGCTAAAACACAAGTACGAGGCAAGCACTTGTCTCATCGCTTTCCATAAGATGATACAAGTGCAATTTGAAAAAAATATAAAAAGAATCCGATGTGACAATGGGGGAGAGTTCACATCCACTCACATGCTCAATTTTTATGCAAAGGAAGGAATTTTCTTAGAAACAACGTGTTCACACACACCTCAACAAAATGGCGTAGTGGAACGGAAACATCGACACCTTTTGGAGATGGCTCGGGCCTTAAGATTCGAGTCCAACTTACCAACAAGGTTTTGGGGCGAATGCATTCTTACCGCCACATACATCATAAACCGGTTACCATCGGAGGTTATTGGTAACAAGACTCCTTACGAGATTCTATACAATCAGAAACCCGATTACGAACATATGCGAGTTTTCGGTTATCTAGCATACTATAAGAGCACCGAAACACTCGGTGACAAATCGGGTATTTTTGTGGGGTATCCACCAGGCACAAAAGGGTATAAAATTTTTTCGGCCAAACAAAAATAAATAATTATTTCAAGAGATGTCAAATTTGTTGAAAACATTTTCCCTTTCAAAAATGCCACTCTTGAAGAAGAAGAAATCTTTATACCCCCAAAATGGTGGGATAGTGAACCTGTGAAACAACAAAGGGAACCAGATATTGAGCTAGATCCATCTGGGCCTCTTTTAGACCTAGAAACTGGGCCATCTTTACAACCACAAAACACCGATGAAACCGATCCCACAAGCCCAACTGATCAACACACCCAAACTGAGCCCACTAATCCCACCGAGGAACACCACAACCCCAATCCTATGGGCCAAGTTGGTACGACCCATGATCAAAGTGTCAATCTAGAAGGCTTGCATGAAGCTTTCGAAACCGTTGAACCACAAAGAGAAAAAAGAAGCAGGTCACGGCCCAAGCATCTCGATGACTATGAAGTCCATCTCCCCCCATCCATTGACCATGAGCAATCCACCTCCAATCAAGAGTCCTCAATGGTACATCCTCTTGCACATTTCATTTCCTATGATAAGTTTACTAACAATCATAAAGCTTTTTTGGCTGCCATAACTTCCAATCATGAGCCAAAATGTTTTAGCCAAGCAGTGAAGGATCCAAAATGGGTCGAGGCCATGAAGAAAGAGGTTAAAGCACTCGAAGAAAATGGAACATGGGTCCTCGAAGAGCTTCCCGAAGGAAAGTGCGCCATCGACTCGAACTGGGTTTACAAGATAAAATACAAACCCAATGGAGAAATTGAAAGGTACAAAGCGCGTCTCGTGGCAAAAGGCTTCACCCAAACAGAAGGCATTGACTTTCATGAAACTTTTGCACCAGTAGCCAAACTAGTCACGGTCCGAACCTTGTTAGCCGTAGCGGTCAAAAAGGGATGGCACATTCATCAACTTGACGTCAACAACGCCTTCTTACATGGAGATCTTCATGAAGACGTATACATGAAAATTCCACAAGGCTTTGTGAGACAAAATGACCAACGTGTTTGCAAGCTCAAGAAGTCGCTTTATGGTCTTAAACAAGCATCGAGGAATTGGTATCAAAATTTTACCAAGTCCTTACTTGAAGTCGGTTTCCGACAAACGGGGGTGGACTATTCCTTGTTCCTATTGAAGACAGACGAAGTATTCATGGCTGCACTCATTTATGTTGACGATGTCATACTAGTTGGGAATAATATGGAAGAAATGCAAAACGTCAAGACCTTCCTAGAAAAACGATTTAGCATCAAAGATTTAGGAGTATTGAAGTTCTTCTTGGGTATCGAGGTAGCTCGCACCAAAGAAGGCCTTATGCTTAGCCAACGCAAGTACATCTTAGACATCTTGGAGGATACGGGAATGACTGGTTGTCGTCCGAGTCAGTTCCCAATGGAACAAAATTTAAAATTGGATAAATGTGATAAAGAAGATCAAGTCGATGCAAACCAATACCGACGATTAATTGGAATACTCCTTTACCTTCAGGCTACTAGACCCGACGTTGCATATGTCGTCAATATTTTGAGTCAATTCGTTGGTGACCCAAGAGTTAGTCATTTAGAGGCTGCCAATCGAGTCCTTTGCTACCTCAAAGGCACTCCTTGACAAGGGATTCTTCTACCAAAGCAGGGCGGTACCAACCTCATCACTTACTGTGACTCGGATTGGCTTGGTTGTCCTTTCACATGGAGGTCACGAACTGGGTACTTACTTCTCTTGGGAGGCGCTCCTATATCCTGGAAATCAAAGAAACAATCGGTGGTTTCTTGATCTTCAGCCGAAGCTGAATACCGGGCCATGGCGGCCGTGGTTAGTGAGATTATATGGATGAGATGGCTTTTAAAGGAACTTGATATCCATTAAGAAGGACCGACACAATTTTTTTGTGACAATCAAGCAGCCAGGCACATTAAAAACAACCCCGTGTTTCATGAACGCACCAAACATGTTGAAATCGATTGTTATTTTGTCCGTGAACGTGTCGAGTCAAAAGAGATTCAAACCATGAACATAGATACAACAATGCAGCTTGCCGATCTCCACACTAAACCGTTGGGTACCAACCGCTTCCGCACTTTACTTGGCAAGTTGGGCATTACGGATCTCCAAGCTCCAACTTGAGGGGAAGTAAAGAACCTTACATATTTTAATAGATGGAAATGTGCTAATTTGCATCCTGTCTCTCAATCCCTACAAATCCTCTCTTTGACCCATTTTCCCTTGTCCATTGCCCATGCCTTCTCCCTAGCTTGTTTTGACCATTTTGTCTTATTTCCTTTTCTTATGTATGCCTATATATAGATAGGTGGTATGTAGCTTTCTGATTATCATTTTTCAATAGATCTTTTACCATAATAAAATTGTTATGGTATCAGAGCAACGGGGAAGGCTTAAGACTAGTTTATACTACGATAGCTTGAAACTAGGGGTGCTAAACGTGTTCGCGGGTTGGCAGGTTCAACCCGACCCAACCTCGAAAATTTTAGACGAATCCGACCTGAACCCAAAAATCGTGTCATACATATGAACCCGAACACGACCCGAATATTCGTGGGTGGTCCCAAACACGACCCGAATTAATACAGTTATATTAAAATTAATTTATTAAAATTACAAATTTACTAAAAATTTATAAATATATATAATGTTGTGAAACTAACCTAATAGCAAAGAAGAAGAAGAAAATAATAGCGAGAAGAAATCTAATATTTCACTAATTGAGGTGTATATTACAAGAGGTACAAAAGACTATATATAATAGTGGAAAACTTGTGGAACCAGCCTGAAGGGGTATGGTGCCAAATCTCGCACCAGGCTCGGGCGCGAGTGACCATCACCCGAATCATTACCCCTACCGACAAGGATTCACCTACATTCGTGCGGGCACGCGCGAACCCGGTTTTCTTTCCCACTCGGAGAAAGAAAGATTAAAAGACTCACTTTGTGTATGAAAATGGTTGTTTTCGTCAACACAAGTATGCGGTAATCACTAAGGTTACCACACATAGCGATGCGGTCCAGAACCGCATCCTATTGTCAAAACAAGTGGAACTGACACTTTGACTTCAGTGATTAAACCAACAAGTGGTCTGACCGGGCACTGAAAGCAGCGGTCAGCTGACCGTCCAATGCGCAGCTGCCCAGCCCACATGCATGAAAAGCTGGTAGACAGACTGACAACGCCAGCAGGACGTGGCATCACCTCCGGATGCGTCCAACGCTCCCGTGACCTGGCTCCTGACACACCTACAAAAGGCTACGTGTTGTCAGTCAGACCCTAGGCCCATCCAGCGGCCCTTCGGGCCCTTCTCCTTCATTATTCGGCTATAAATACCCATCCCGGACCAGGTTTTAGGTAACGCTAATTTGCTCTCTCACACATACTACTTAAATACTTACTTTGCTCACAAGCAAATACTTATTCTCACGCCGGAGAGTGGTAACAAGGAGCAACCTCCACCCCATCCTCCTTGTTACGAGTCACGGTGTGTTTCCCTGTGCATGAGACAGTTTAGAGGATGACACAACCATTGATCGAGGAAAAAAGGGATTAACCCTACTCGACGAGACTAGTGGACTAACCCCGTGGTTAACCACTGTTTCATAATTGGCTCCCACCGCTACTCCTCTTAGCACATTTCTCTCTTCCTTTCCAAGTTCATGTCCGATCATCAGATTCCTATCACGGGGGAACCCTTCATCCCACCAAGTGCAGGGCAAACAGGGAATACTTCCCCTAGCCAATTAACAGGCCACATAGGCACATCCGCACACGTGGGTAATCCCTCGGCGAATATGCCGGAAATTTCCCAAGTTGCACCAATTTTACCATAAGGAGTCGATCTCCACTCCTGGTACGTGCAACAGCAGGCTCTCTTAAACGCAGCCTATGCACAGGCCCGCGCGAGCGCGCAACTACCCGGAGTGTCACACCCCAACCGACGGAGGAAACATCGGAGTGAGACGAAATAGATTGCTCGAGACATCATAACACTAATATTTGTGACAAGTATTTAAATAATAAATTTCATTCCATTTATAAAGAGTCAATTACAAGGACTGGAAACAAATATAACAACATGAATAATGAAATACGATACAATAAGAGTACAAAATTTAAAGTGTGTATCTAAGCATCCTACTAGATTCCATGCATCACCAACATCATCGTTAAACCTGCAACATGTTTTAAAAGCGTAGTTCAATACAAAAAGTATTGGCGAGTATACAAGTTTGGTGCGTAGTATATAAGTATAAAAATGATAAGGAACAATCCACATGGCAAACCTAGTTATCAAGATTAACGTATAAACTGGCATGCGATTTACAAGTCAACCTTCTGTTTAAGCAAGTATGAATGAATAAACCTAACAAGACCTCTCGTTCACAGGTGGTGCGTTACTCCTATAGCGCTATACATGTTAAGTGGAGGCTCGTACGAAGCTAATGACAAGTTCATCACATAAGAATCACCCAGAAAACACGAATTAAGCATAACAAATAGTAAGCATGTATTGGATTGTTTGTTTATGTATTTGCATAAGAATATGTATACTAAGTGTGTTTTGTATATAAAACATGTTACACCCAAAAGTGTGAAAACGGTAAAATGGGTCAAGTATACTCACAAAATTGCTAAGTCTTCCGATTATCCAAGTGTTGACGAGTGTATGAGATTGGGAGGACAAATATATAAGGGTTAAAGTTCAAGGTATGTTTAGAGTCGAGATTCGGAATTTAAAAAGGAATATGAAAAGTACATATGTAAAAGTAATCATCTAGTCATATAATACTTGTTTGACACTATGAAACCCCAAGGGTTAGAATGCTTTCATGGGTAAATTATCCATTAGAATCATAACAAGTTATTAAGTCTTAGATGATGTAATCTAATACTTTGACAAATGAACACAAATTCATCATCAAAGGTTCGATTATTTAGAAAAATATAAGTATTATATAATGTTCATATTGTCATATAGGTCAAGCATGAGGTAGGAGGATGAATCCCCCATTTAGGTACCTCTTTGTTTATCATAGAAGTCATGTAGGACGTAGGAAGAACAAGTCTTCCATTTAGGTACCTCTTGGTGTTCACCACTACACTTGATGTTATGAACATTCAAGGAGGGTCATGAACATACAATAAGAATGAAAATAATTACAACTAATCTAATAAATCATCAAGTAATGTGTAGATTTTTAGTAGGATAGCCCAAGCTTGTCCTATAATCACACAAACATCAAGCTTCAAGCTTGAACACTACTTGTGGGTAAAACCCTAAACAAAACATAAAGTTTATGAGGTTTACACCCCTGATTTTACATGTCTCAACCTTGTTTTTAAGCCCAACTAACCATTCAATTGATTATGAGCATTAGGACATAGGTTTGAGATGAGATAACTCAAGTTTAACTAAGTTTAAATCAAAACAGAAACTTCAGTCCACTTTGGAGCCTTCTTGGTGACATCCCAGACCTTTGTTTTCCATGGAAAACCTGTGGAAATGTTCCTTAGGTCGATCCAAGTGATTGAGAAGAAGAATGGATGAAAAAGACTAAGAAATGAGTGAGATATGCTCACTTGAAGAACTTGTGATGATTCTGATTATGTTTCTGATTCTGAGCAGATTATAGACTGATTTGAGAGAGTTTTGGATGAGTTGCAAAGTGTAAAATGCTTGGAATACTGTAAGACCCTAATTCGTATTTGACAAAAGTCGCAGCGGAAATACGTACCTTAAAATTCCTTTCCTTATAATTACCTTGGCTTACTTAAATCTTCATTTTAACACAACTTTTACACATGAAGTCATCAACCGACTCATTTACAATTAAATACATGACATGGGTTTTCTAAATTTCAAACACCAACGTTCCCGTACAATCTGTCTTGTGACTCGATCCTTGATCTCTATTCCTTGAAGATCCTCATGACTCGTACTACCTGCGCTTACCACATTAAAATTTATAACATTAGTACGCATTATAACATACAAGATCTATTCACGTTCACTTTTCGTTCCGTTAACTCTTTACATCCCGGCTTTCCATCTAATCATAAAATCCGTGGTGAGACTTCTTTGCTATTCCTGCGTTACATTTCATTCACCAGACACACTATTAATATCATTAGTACTCAATTTCATTGGACACATGCGTACCGGCCTTCACACATACTTATACATTTTCATATGTTCACACATAATCAATTACGTACATACATACATACCCACATATAAACACATCTACGTTAATACATGCATATCTACATACACCCATACCTACATCATCACGCACACTCATGACGTTATACATATATACATACATACATCCCTATTTGCAGCATACCCAACTCATACTTGCCTACTCATATACACCTTCATATATCTGCGTGTACTGGCTCACACACTTATAATCTTACATACGTTCGCGCATACATGCTTACATACCCTTCTACATACGTGTATAGATACATACAAACATACATACTTGCCTATCTACATATGTGCATACACGTGTGCTCATAAAAACGTAAGTTAAATTAGTCATACGCAACTTAAAACGTGTTTAAACGAGTTCCCAAGACAAAACGGAGCAAACGAACAACTTTCGCCAAACAGACCCCCCGTCGCGTCACGCGACGGCCCGTCGCGTGGCGCGACGCCCTGAAACGGACAGAATGTTGCTTTTGCTGAGCTGCAGATTTCCAACACAACCGGATTTCACGGAAACGAGCATAACTTTCTCGTTTTGGGTCCGTTTTACCCGATTCTTTTTCCTACGCATTCGTAATTTAATTCTCCATCACATGGAGTAAAAATCCAATATTTGGACTACCAAAATTTATGAATTTTAAGCCTTCGGCTTATTACCCTTTCTCCATAATTTGACCCATTCATGCATTTATCATCAAAACATGTTTGTTTCACCTTGATTTTATACAAACCTTATAATTTCAAAGTCGCTTAACACATAAGGTTCAATTCCCTGATTTCTTACATCTTCTTAACCCATTTTTTCCCAAAATCTTATTTTGACCCGTTAAGAGTATTTTCGCCTTTAAGGTCTATGACTAACAAAAACCATACTCCCTACTTTCAAACTTGACCAAAACATTACACTAATCGAACAACTTGTTTCTAAACTACTTTTAAGATCGTTTGCCCAATATACCTACCAAGGGGGTTTTAGTAAACTTTAATCCCATCATTTACGACGAAAGACTTCAACACATATTTGACCTCAAACATTATGTTTAATTAGTTAAAACACTATATTACTTAAACAAACTAAGAAGTGATTACAGAAATCACTTACCTCGTGCCTCTAGGTTCGTATCCGCTTCCTTTCCCCCTCTTGACCCGTTAGCCTTTCATGCTTGAGTCCGTCTTGACATGATCCCTATACTTTCATGTCATCAAAATCACGCTCTTATTAGCATATTCATTTGTACATGTTAACAATCATATCAATCGCATATTTCACACTTAACTTTCATTAGTCATTTCTAACAAACATAACTCATATAATCATATCCATATGCGTTTAAACTCATGTAATTCATCATGTCATTACATTTAACACGGATTGCTACAACATGTACCATACGACTTCCTATAATCCTACATTTACGACAACGAGTCAAATCATGTTTCTTATACTTAGTTGACTTTCAAGAGTCAACTGTTAACCATATTTAACCATCGACTTATCATCATATACTTGTAACATCATAATCGACTATACGGACGACCCTATATACATTTCATCATACTTTTGGTGTGCGTACCACCTTCTAAACATAACATACAACTAGTTCATGCATAATCTTCTAAACTCATACATAACGCATCAAGTCCTACTACTAATCATCATGTATCATTTCCAAATAAACATCAAACATAGCATCATCATATTTCTCCTAATTCATCTAACAAGAATTCATCATACCCACATAATACATCAATCTTTCAACAAGACTTGGACATAGGTGGTGATTCTAGTCATCATCTTCACCATAACTAACGGGTTTCACCTCTAATCATCAAATTAACACAAACCATACGTAGCCCATGTTCTATACGAGGATTCTAACCCTTGTACATGACCAATTTCATATTAACTCACGGATTAGAACATAACCCACTTCACCCATGATCACCAATCTTAGATTTAAGACATACCTTATGATCCCCTCATGATGGTGATCATTTATCCATGCTCGGTTATGATTTTAAGCGTCATCTTGCCTTTCAATTTGAGCATAAAGATGAAGTTAGGGTTTGAGGCTCCATGGGAGCCTCCTGCTCCTTCTCGAACACACGTATGTGTGTGATTAGTTATTTAATAACTTAACTTTCATTTTTTTCCCACTTTAGCCCCTCGGGTTTGCCTTTAAAGCATAACTGACACTACCTTCTTCTTTTAATAGTTTTCACCATGCACTTAACTGGGTTAAATAGCCTAGTTATTTATTTCATAATGTAACACATAAGGACATATTGCGAATATATAACATTTGGATTTTGGGGCGTTACAAGTCTACCACCCTTAAATGAGGTTTCGTCCCCGAAACCTTTCTTACCTTCATTTAACACTAGTTATCTCTTCTCTACGTCCCCTCGACTAGACCACTAGCCCATCACCATGACTATCTTCTATTTTAAAGAACCCGTTCCGGAGTTCTTATTAGTGTCGCTTTCACTAATAGCGCTAATTTCTAACAACCTTTATAGCTATTGGTTCATTCATCATTCTAATGCTCGTATACCATATGCATTATATATCTTTTTGTTTACTTGGAAACCATTCCAACATCCCATTACTAATATTCTTTTTTTTTTGTTTATTTAAACATACACATATATGTTTAACTTTTGACTGGTACCTCATCATAATAGGTAACTATCCATTCGCGATTCATAAGTTATTCATATAATTGACTTCTTCCTAAATAGTCCATGCCTTCCCTACTTTACTTTCACATATCATTTTCATTTCCTTGACCTATCAATAACGGGCCAATACACATATTCCTTCAACCTGTAATCATACATACATTCGTATGATTCGTTCTTAACGGATCTAATATCTTCATCTCATCTCTTAAAAATGACATTTTCTACATGCACTGTATAACATTTAACTTTTGTTTTGTTACCACAACCAAAACTACTATTACATAATCACACCTACGTGCTTAACTCTAACGTTAACCTCATTCTACATTTTCTACAGTTACTTGTACCTTGCATACCTTTACGTTACCTTTAAATCATTTCGTTCATTTCACATTACTATTACTTTCACTTCATGCATTACTTAATTTACACATATACATGTGTCATACTAGTTCATATCTATCCAATCATGAGTTAAACATTTTACTAACCTCTTTTCATTTCGCAAACCAACGATCCGTAACCCAGATCGATCATCTTCTCCTCGAGTACTAGCCTTAATAGGCCAGGTTTCATTCATCCGTGAAATGAGTTTCCGCTCGTGCACATCCTTTCACCAATACGATTGGTTTCATCACATTAATAGTTCTAACATTTTCATCAACAAATTTAGCAATTAGCACATTTCATTCAAACATTCGTTTTATTAGGTGATTACTCACCTATAACTCTTATACAATTTCTTACATACACCCCATAACGTGTCACGCATTTCATTCCTCACACGCAAATCTTTCATTCCAGTTACTTATTTCATCAACCTTAACAGTTTGACTTTTCAAGGCCAAACTGACATTTCTTAATTATCATACATTTATTGAGGCACACGTTTGTACTTCTTTCCATTCATGCTTACTTGCAAGGACTTTCATTACATCATTCTTTCATTTAGTTACTTTACATTTATTCATATGACTCGTTTGACGCAACCATGGTCAAACCATCGTCATATTCTGATGTGGACTAATTCCATCCTTTTTATATCTTAATTCCGTCCCGCAGATTCAAACGTAACATCCATACTTTTCATTATTTTTATGTTTTGAATCCGCCTACCGGCTTCGAACATACCATTCACACATTTTCCTCCTTCTATGTTTTGAATCCATCTCACGGACTCAAACATATCATTCACATCCTTCATTCTTTACATATGTTGAATCCGTCTTGCGGATTCGGACATTTCATTTCTGCATTTCATTTCCTTGAATCCGTTTTACGAATTCAACATTCCATTCATGCCTTTCATTCCATGAATCCGTCTCACTGATTCAAACAGGTCATTCATACTTCATTCCTTTCATGCTTCGAATCCGTCTCGCGGATTCTAACATATCATTCATACTTTCATTCCTTTCATGCTTCGAATCCGTCTCGCGGATTCTAACATATCATTCATACTTTCATTCCCTTCATGTTTCGAATCCGTCTCGCGGATTCTAACATATCATTCATACCTTCATTCCTGAAAGTCGTACATTTCTCTTTACCCTCACGTCCACCTACTACCTAATTCTAACGGACATACCTGTAACAATTATCACGGTCTCACGAACGTCATACGTTTCTTGTGTACTGGCCAGGCACACAATCCACATACTAGTTTCGTGCCTTCGTGTAATCGCCACCTTATGTCCGAAGAATTAAGTTTCGGCACGTGTAACATTTTCAAAACTTCATTGCCATGTCTCTATTATATTTCATTTAAAAATTTCTTTCACTTGCTTAATTTTATCACTTCATACGCTCACACATGTTAAATTTACGTACCTGGGCCAATTTGTCTTACTACATGCCTTGATGCCGGTTCTAGACCGCATTCACGGATCACCCCTTTCAAGCAATTAAGTTTACCTTACACATAACATACTGTTAGTTTTCTTCAAACACGTACTTAAGCACATACTTACCCTTACTTCTACCTTTAGATCTTGATCGAGTCTTGGATTGTACGGGTTCCTTGTCACAAGAGCACTCCGGTTTGAGTTCAAGTATTTATCTCCTCATACTTGATTTCCCTCAAACCAGGGCTCTGATACCAACTTGTAAGACCCTAATTCGTATTTGACAAAAGTCGCAGCGGAAATACGTACCATAAAATTCCTTTCCTTATAATTACCTTGGCTTACTTAAATCTTCATTTTAACACAACTTTTACACATGAAGTCATCAACCGACTCATTTACAATTAAATACATGACAGGGGTTTTCTAAATTTCAAACACCAACGTTCCCGTACAATCTGTCTTGTGACTCGATCCTCGATCTCTATTCCTTGAAGATCCTCATGACTCGTACTACCTGCGCTTACCACATTAAAATTTATAACATTAGTACGCATTATAACATACAAGATCTATTCACGTTCACTTTTCGTTCTGTTAACTCTTTACATCCCGGCTTTCCATCTAATCATAAAATCCGCGGTGAGACTTCTTTGCTATTCCTGCGTTAGATTTCATTCACCAGACACGCTATTAATATCATTAGTACTCAATTTCATTGGACACATGCGTACCGGCCTTCACACATACTTATACATTTTCATATGTTCACACATAATCAATTACGTACATACATACATACCCACATATAAACACATCTACGTTAATACATGCATATCTACATACACCCATACCTACATCATCACGCACACTCATGACGTTATACATATATACATACATACATCCCTATTTGCAGCATACCCAACTCATACTTGCCTACTCATATACACCTTCATATATCTGTGTGTACTGGCTCACACACTTATAATCTTACATACGTTTGCGCATACATGCTTACATACCCTTCTACATACGTGTATAGATACATACAAACATACATACTTGCCTATCTACATATGTGCATACACGAGTGCTCATAAAAACGTAAGTTAAATTAGTCATACGCAACTTAAAACGTGTTTAAACGAGTTCCCAAGACAAAACGGAGCAAACGAACAACTTTCGCCAAACAGAACCCCCGTCGCGTCACGCGACGGCCCGTCGCGTGGCGCGACGCCCTGAAACGGACAGAATGTTGCTTTTGCTGAGCTGCAGATTTCCAACACAACCGGATTTCACGGAAACGAGCATAACTTTCTCGTTTTGGGTCCGTTTTACCCGATTCTTTTTCCTACGCATTCGTAATTTACTTCTCCATCACATGGAGTAAAAAATCCAATATTTGGACTACCAAAATTTATGACTTTTAAGCCTTCAGCTTATTACCCTTTCTCCATAATTTGACCCATTCATGCATTTATCATCAAAACATGTTTGTTTCACCTTGATTTTATACAAACCTTATAATTTCAAAGTCGCTTAACACATAAGGTTCAATTCCCTGATTTCTTACATCTTCTTAACCCATTTTTGCCCAAAATCTTATTTTGACCCGTTAAAAGTATTTTCGCCTTTAAGGTCTATGACTAACAAAAACCATACTCCCCACTTTCAAACTTGACCAAAACATTACACTAATCGAACAACTTGTTTCTAAACTACTTTTAAGATCGTTTGCCCAATATACCTACCAAGGGGGTTTTAGTAAACTTTAATCCCATCATTTACGACGAAAGACTTCAACACATATTTGACCTCAAACATCATGTTTAATTAGTTAAAACACTATATTACTTAAACAAACTAAGAAGTGATTACGGAACTCACTTACCTCGTGCCTCTAGGTTCGTATCCGCTTCCTTTCCCCGTCTTGACCTGTTAGCCTTTCATGCTTGAGTCCGTCTTGACATGATCCCTATACTTTCATGTCATCAAAATCACGCTCTTATTAGCATATTCATTTGTACATGTTAACAATCATATCAATCGCATATTTCACACTTAACTTTCATTAGTCATTTCTAACAAACATAACTCATATAATCATATCCATATGCGTTTAAACTCATGTAATTCATCATGTCATTACATTTAACACGGATTGCTACAACATGTACCATACGACTTCCTATAATCCTACATTTACGACAACGAGTCAAATCATGTTTCTTATACTTAGTTGACTTTCAAGAGTCAACTGTTAACCATATTTAACCATCGACTTATCATCATATACTTGTAACATCATAATCGACTATACGGACGACCCTATATACATTTCATCATACTTTTGGTGTGCGTACCACCTTCTAAACATAACGTACAACTAGTTCATGCATAATCTTCTAAACTCATACATAACGCATCAAGTCCTACTACTAATCATCATGTATCATTTCCAAATAAACATCAAACATAGCATCATCATATTTCTCCTAATTCATCTAACAAGAATTCATCATACCCACATAATACATCAATCTTTCAACAAGACTTGGACATAGGTGGTGATTCTAGTCATCATCTTCACCATAACTAACGGGTTTCACCTCTAATCATCAAATTAACACAAACCATACGTAACCCATGTTCTATACGAGGATTCTAACCCTTGTACATGATCAATTTCATATTAACTCACGGATTAGAACATAACCCACTTCACCCATAATCACCAATCTTAGATTTAAGAGATACCTTATGATCCCCTCGTGATGGTGATCATGTATCCATGCTCGGTTATGATTTTAAGCGTCATCTTGCCTTTCAATTTGAGCATAAAGATGAAGTTAGGGTTTGAGGCTCCATTGGAGCCTCCTGCTCCTTCTCGAACACACGTATGTGTGTGTTTGTGTGTGATTAGTTATTTAATAACTTAACTTTCATTTTTTCCCCACTTTAGCCCCTCGGGTGTGCCTTTAAAGCATAACTGACACTACCTTCTTCTTTTAATAGTTTTCACCATGCACTTAACTGGGTTAAATAGCCTAGTTATTTATTTCATAATGTAACACATAAGGACATATTGCGAATATATAACATTTGGATTTTGGGGCGTTACAAATACACTTGGGTTTTATAGGGAAGGGTTGGTATAGGGTTTGGTGAGCATTTAAGACCCTAAACACAAGTTTAAACTTAAATAAACACCAAAATCGCGCCCAAAATCAAAGCTGGTCACGTTTTCAGTGAGCTGGGTTGGCTCGCGGCCCGCGTAAGGTTGGGCCTAAGTGGGTTGCGGCCCGTGACTCTCCTCCAGGGTGGTCCAAGTTTGATTTTTGGCAAGAAAGGCCCTCATACTTCCATATTTGCATGTTTCAAGTATGTTTTAGGGTGTTTTAATTCCAAGAAACATGTTTAAGGGTATGATGTGTAAATGAATCATAAAAACATTATAAAATAAGCATAAACAAGTATTTTTGTCGAGATTAGGTGTCGAAATTGTGTAAATGTAGCATGTAGATTACAAGTTTGCAAGTTTAACACATTTAGCACAAAGTATGAATAAAGTGTCGTATGAATGATATTTTTGAACGTATGAACATGTATAAGGCGTATATGACATAAATGTAACGAAAGCACGAATTTCATTATGATTCAAGTCTCAGATTTTACATCGATTACAACGAAAGAACGATTTACAAGAATACGGAGTTTCTAAAAAATAGGATTACAAGCGATGGTTTCTAAATATAGAAAGTATGAAAACGCAGGGCGTTACACGGAGGGCCTACACCGGACCCATTTACACCAGCACCGCATATTCTTCAATACGAGGCGCTACCACCAACACATCCTGCGTCTAGGGATAGGCGCGGGCCACATGGAGACTCTTACGTGAGTGTCCATACGTTACAAGAAGGGGATTCCACTTATGGATCCCGGGCCAGAACCTACGCGAATCAGCACCTTGGTCCACCAAGAGAACATAGGCGAGAATCAGTTACTCATCGCAGTGTTAAGCCGTCTTGGGCCGCATCCCAATGACGGTACATACGACAGGACCGACCCTGACGACTATACATACTACGGGGATTCCCAGACGGCTTACAACCAGTCTGGGGATCAAGACTACTACACCCCGGTGCAACCCCGCACAACGTATGATCGCGCTGCAAAGCATGATCACCGGACGGTCTACAGACCAAAGTCAGCAGCTGGCAACTCCAAATTTGTCAAGGAGATTGCCTTGGCCCCACTTGCGAGGGCCAAACTTCCGCCCAGTGTGGGTAAGTATAGTGGGTTGTCAGATCTTGATGACCACATGTCTGTTTTCAACAGCTCTGGACTCGTCGGCGGCTGGTCGCACCCGTTGTGGTGCCACCTGTTTGTCCAGACCCTTACAGGAACTGCAAGGTTGTCACATCTACTGTCTCTTCAATAGATCTTATTACTATAACCTCGACTTGACCATCTTAATTACTTGCTCTAATTTTCGAGGAATTTTATTATTGGAATCAACTAGTCTACCACGATTTAGACCTGCAATAGACTCATTACAAAATATGTTGTTGTCCTCTTGGGACACAAATATGACTGGAGCATAAGCAGTTTATTATGTGACTTACTTAGTCACTCTATTTAGGTCAGTGAACTTGTCTGGTAATTTGTTCTTTAATATTGGTAAATGAATTATCAAGATGACATGATAATTCATTCCAATTTTCACTTTCCAACTGCTTGTTATCTCCCCCTAATGTTGGGAACATTCATTCACTAAAGTGAAAAATAATGAGCCGTAAGCAAATCTCTCACCAATGGCTTTAAGTATTTAATCATAGACAATTATTTTTTACCCACCATATATTCTCAACCCTTTTAGAAGTCCCAACATTGTACTAGTGGTGGATCAATATTACATATACCGCACAACCAAAATCTTAGAAGGAACGTACTTGATTACCAAAAACCAACTATAACAGGGGAAATATCATACATATTGGCTTGATGTGAATTAATGTTGTACATGTAAAATCACATGTACCCAAATAAAAATATCAACTGTTGCTCTTATGATCATTGGCTTTACAATCAATTATGAGCGTTTAGTGATCGTCTCAACCAAGCAATTCTTGTATAAACATAAGCTATATGAAGTTCAACATTTATTCCAATAATCATTAATAACTTGGGAATCGAATTCACCATTATTACCAAAATAAATATACTATTCTGGATTAATACGCTTCCTATCACATTAACTAAGCCACAATCACACAAATTTTAGGTTGTGGATTTGATAACCATTTAGACGATGCATTGATTTAAAACACTAAATGGTATCATGTTGGGATATGCATATCCTTTAATCACTTACAGAATATCTAGGGATACACACCCTCCTTTATTTGGCAAATATAAAATTTTCCTTGAGAGTAAACATTACATGCTAATTATCAGCTTGAAGAATCTTCTAGTTCTTCATTATGTTTCACATCATCATTGACTCAGTGTGGTCTAACTGGTCATGCGAACTAATTAAATAATTATATCCATAAACTTCTGGTTTATGATTGTATGTGTATTACTTGCTTGTATGTAATACAAAACCTATGATACGATAGAATATATTATAACTTCAAAGTTCAACCATCACGTTATGCAATCACTCCTTAGTTTGCCACTTTTGTGGTCCATCTCATTATTCTTAGTTTGCCACTTTTGGTGGTCCATCTCGTTATTAAAATAATCATCATTACAAATTTCTCAATTATGTCCATGATCACAACATTTTAATGATCATTATATAATCAAATTCACTTCAGGGGAATGGAATAACCGAACAAGCTTCATAGCTTTCCATTATTTACTTGGTCACACTAATATAAAAGAGTAAATTTCAAATCTTTTCCTTTATCTTTATAGTGAATTTCAGGCGGTGTCCTTTATCTTTCAAATTGACGAGTCTTGTACTTAATGTTTTAAAATCTTGCATGGTATACCCTTTAGCTCTAACTCAGTTAGATTTTTCTGTTAAATATGGTCATGTGACTTGCACGTGAGGGTATTATTGTCATTTCACTTTTCAGGGACTAGTTATGTAAATAAATTAAATACCTAACCATTAAAAAATTAAAAATAAAAACTTAAATATATCTCTCACCTCTCTCTCTCTCCCATTTACCAACAACATCAACCATTTACCATCACCACCACCATCCACCTCACATCACCTGCTGCCATCACAACCACCGCCATCCACCGCACACGGGCAGGTAATTGTTTCGATTGTTGTTTATTCAGTTCTCAGAATTGTGACCCGCACCTACAGGACATTTAGACCATGTGTCAGTTGTAGGCTGTTAAAAAATGGGGGTTTTGATCGGCTGGTGTTTTTGGGGAATCAGGGGTTTTGAAATTGGTGTTTAATAGCGTCGGAATTGGCGGGGTAGATCTTCACTTTAGTGTTGAATTGCATATAGGAATTGAAATCAGTAATAGTAACCTAGAATTTTCTATTGGGTCTATGTTGATTTGTGCGTTTCTTAATTTGTTATGTAGGTGGAGTTTTCATCCAGCCTTTTGGTTGTATTTCATCCCTTATGCAGGTAAGTTTCAGTCATTGGTGTATATTGAATGTTGTCTTCCAGTTTGTTTGTCTGCTGATGAGAGATAGGTGGTGTGCGATGGTGGTGATGGCAGCAGGTGATGTGAGGTGGGGTGGATGGTGATGGTGATGGTGATGGTAAATGGGAGAGAGAGATGTGAGAGATATATCTACTTTTTTATTTTTAATTTTTTTAATGGTTAGGTATTTAATTTATTTACACAACTAGTCTCTGAAAAGTGAATTGACAATAATACCCTCATGTGCAAGTCACATGACCAGATTTAACAGAAAAATCTAAGTGTGTTAGGGCTAAAGGACATAACGTGCAAGATTTTAAAACATTAAGTACAAGACTCGTCAATTTGAAAGATAAAAGACACCGCCTGAAATTCACTATAAAGATAAAGGACAAAATTTGAAATTCACTCAATATAAAATCATTTCAATATTTTCATACTCTCTTAATGATATTGCTACTTTAAGAGCATATCTCATGTGTGATAAATGGAAAATTTTATCCGGTTTTTCAACATAAATAATCTTCTCTTCACATAACATCAATTGAGAAGTAATCGTATATATGAGTCAGATAATTTTATCAATCTTATATCTTATGACCTTCTACAAACTGATAATGAGATTTAGGTAGTATGACACTCCAGGTATCTTATCTAAACATATTATTCCCTTTCATGATAGTGATAAAAAAAACCACAAGTTTGGTTTATGAGTTCTATTCATTAGTATCCATACTTACTACAAGGCATACCATAAAATCATATTATACAATACATGATGTTATAACATGTCACCATATAAAAAAGAGTTATGATAAGCCTCGACGCATTTATGAAACAAAAAACGTTTTCTATATTTATAAGCAAACATATATAATTTATTTAATAACCTATTAGTGTCTAACTAATCACAAAGATATTTTACATACAAATCTATGTTACTCTATTTCGAAACAGATAAATAAATATTAAAAACACCATAAACGTTGTTCAAGTTTTTATTCAAAGATGTTTGGTTTTTATTCCTACAACAAACTTGTGGGTATAAAAAACAATTTACATGCAAGTTTAAAGTATGATGTTGTGTTAACGGTGAAAACTTTCGAATAACTATAATTGAGTCAAAGTAGCGGCCTAATTACCTTAGGCTATGATTGGTTTAATACCAAAATTATATTACATCACTTGATTTCTATTTTCTTTTTCTTTTCTCAAATATCAATCCTATAATTGAAACCTTCTTGATAAAATAAAATATAAAATATAAAATCAAACCCTAGTTATACACTATTTTTTCGAATATAACATAGTAATATAAATTTTGCACTTAATATATAGCAAAACGTATAACATAGTAACATAAATTTTGCACTTAATATATAGCAAAACGTAACAACAGATTTTATAACTAATTTACTATAATATAGAAACAAGCACATAACTATTACTACAAACAAATAGCTTTTAATACTGCATAGGAACCTGTAGTCATAAATATAGAATATTTTACAAATTATTATACTAAATACATTATTTTCTTTTAAAGAAAACTTACTGTCGCCAAACGAATCAATAGTATATTTATTTAATAACCCTTATCATTCTTTGGAAGAAATATATCATTAACACATTAAATACATACATGGTCATAAAGAAAAAGTATTTGATGGTTCGATCGTTTACGACAGTGGCGGGGTGGTTTGAACTACAATAGCAAGATTTAAAATGTTTTTGATGATTTCAAGATGTTTACAAATATATTTTTAAATCCACTAAAGGATATCAATCTACTGTTTTACATCATTATTTATAACTAATGAAAAATATATCATTAATTTGTTAATATTTTCAACATAAAAATTGTTATAGTTGTAAACCCTCACGTTTCCAATCCCCCATCAGATCTTACGAAATCAAAATAAAAAAAAAATGATTTGTTGAAATTCATAGTTTCATGACATCAAAGTTATTTACTAGATCTAAAACACTGAGTCATTCTAAGGTGAAAAAGCACGTCTACTGTTCCTACGCTTGATAGATATAATAAATCATTATGACTAATTCAACAGATTCAAGTATGTTTTTAATTCAAAAGATTTGTGTTACTAAATTCGGAAACATTAATACTAAATTCAAATATTTAATGCAAACTAAAGCTAATACTTATCATCATATAAATATTAATGCAAACTAGCGGGTTACACCCGTGCCTCGTGGCGAGGGCGACCTGATTTCTAATAGATTTTACATGAATTGTAGACGCAGTGGAAAAAAATAACGTAAATGGTAGGAATTTGGCCGGTATTGGTCTGGTTCATTACGGTATCGATATAGTACCAACACTCAATATTGCAACCGAAAGAGAGCACTTAAAAAATAAAGCCGTGTTAAGTCCATAAGTATGTCTACACATGGTTTATACAGATTGAAAACATAGTAAACGAATACCACTAAATGTTCTAATAGTGCCAATACGGTACCAAAATATTTTCGGTGGGCACAGGTTAAAAAAGTATATTGCATATTTAGTTTTTGTAAAAAAAAAAAGAACTAACGAAGGAAAATTAGATACGAAAATAAAACTGTCTAGTTTGAGTCTCTTAAATAAATTTAAAACTTAAAAAAATAGAAATAAAAAGACAAAATCACTATTCATTCACATGTTATTGAATTAATATAGTTATTATTTTGTAAAAAAAAAAAAAGTTTTAAAAAAATAGAAATAAAAAGACAAAATCACTATTCATTCACATGTTATTGAATTAATATAGTTATTTTGTAAAAAAAAAAACTAACGAAGGAAAATTATATAAAAAATAAAACTGTCTAGTTTGAGTCTATTAAATAAATTTAAAACTTAAAAAAAAAATTTAAAACTTAAAAAATAGATATAAAAAGACAAAATCAGTATTCATTGATATAATAAATAAATCTTGTTGAAGAAGCTTTATCTCTCTTATTTCTTCACTCACTCAGTAGGTGTTGCACTTTCACTTCACATCCATCTAGCTACAAACCCTAAACCCACGAAGGTGTTGACTGTTGAGTCTCATCATCATCATCAACACATTTCACAGTAACAAGGAGAAGATCAACCAGTTGTAAGTCGATCTACTTTGCTGCCTTTTATTACTTAATCCATATATGTTTTGTAATTTGTATTTCTTTTCTTTCTCTTAGATTGTTTTTTTCTTTTTTTATGTTTGAATCCGTTTATAGGACTAGAGTGATATTCCGTCGATTATTGTTTGTACTTTAGTAAGCTAATAACAAACAATCTTGTTAACTTACACATGTTCATGTATGTACAACTTCATTCATGTTTACTTATTATGTGTCGTTGAAGAGTGTTATGTCAGTATACAAAACATGAAACAAGACAATCCATCTTCTTTACAAATACGTACAGTGTAATTATTATTATATCAATATTGGCAGCATGTGGATACTTCTGAAAACCCTAATCTCTTCAATCGATTATTTAAATTAGCTTTGATTTCAAGAGAAAAGAAACATGTTAGCTTCAATTTTATGGATCTCTATTTTATTAGCTTCGGTTGAAGAAATCTATGTTATTTTCTCAATACGTCGTAAATCTTATGTTTTTTTGCGAGGAAGATCGATGTCGGAGAATGTGTTTTCTTCAGTTACTCAGGTATGGGGTCATATTTGAAGCTTATAGTAACAGTTTAATTTAATATATTATTATTGTTTTATATTTTATGTTAAGGGTCGTGTTCACGGGTTGGGTTGGTGGGTTCAACCCGAATTTTTTTATTTTTAAATTTTTTCCACAAATGAATATATTAAAAAAACTAAAATTTAATACAAAAAGAGACACAAATGTATATAATACTATTACATTTAAATTATAAAATCCTATGTCAATTTCTCTTTTTATGGCATAAAACACACTCTCACTTTAATTTATAATATAAAACATATTATAAAAAAAATATATTGCAATATAAGTGGGTTAAACGGGTCAACCTACCAACCCGACGACCTGAACCTCACCCGTTTATCGTGACTCTTACGAGTAGAGTCGCGATTCAAAAATTAGGAAAACTAGTCACAAGTTGAGTTGCGAGTTAACAAGTATGATGTAAATAACTATCTGCTTGATGTAATCTGTTAAATTTCAGATTTCAAGTATCGCGGAAGGAGTAATTCAAACACAGTCTCAATCGGTTCAATCAACTGCAAGAAACGAACAAGTTCAATCACAATCTCAATCCAACTCTTCGGTTCAACCAACTAGAAGATTGAAGAGGGATAGATCATCGACACATGTAACTCTATCCGTCGATGAAACAGGAAGAGAGATACTCACATGTAATTTTTGTCAAAATGTTATTCATGTTGGGGGTGAGATAGCATCATGTGAAAAAGTGACTTCAAAAGCTTGTTTTACTATCCCGGAGGAAGAGGAGGAAGAAGAAGAAGAGGAAGCGGAAACAACAGTGCGAAACGTCAAAGCACGACTTGATCAAGGTATAAATGATTCATCTCAACTCACTATTGAATTTGCTATGCAAATGTGTTTATATACACAAATAAAAAGGATGCAAATTAAATATCTATGTATATTAACATAAAGTGATCTTTTGTTAAATATTATGAAAATGAGTTTTCAACAAACTCCAATAAATAATAGTGAGAGTTAAGTGCATTGAAGCTAGGCTTGTAAACGAACCGGACGTTCATGAACTGATCGGCGGGAAGTTCATTTATTTAAAAAACGAACGAACATGAACACACGTATTGTTCGTTCATTTATGTTTGTGAACATTTATTTATGGTCTTTCCAATTTAAATACATAAGTATATAAAGTTCTACAAATACTAAACATAAAATTACCTTTCTAACTACTTATATAAATATAACTAATTGGTAATTGGATTTCTAGTAATAAAATTGTTTTTCCAATGAAATTTGTCGTAATTAATCACTAATTTATATAAAAAAATTACCTTATGTTCGTTTACGTTTAGTCAGTTATGTTCATTTGCGTTTATTTATGTTTGTTCAATTTTGATCGTTTAAGTTTGTCTGTTTATGTTCGTTTAGGTTTTAAAGGAACACGGACATGCCTATTTTCTTAATAAACTAACACGAACAAAAAATTGTGTTCGGTTATATGTTGGTGTTCATGTTCATGTTCGGTTTAAGTTAAATGAACGGACACGAACATGCCTGCGTTCGTGTTCGTTCAGTTCATTTACAGGCCTAATAGAAGCTGTGAGACTCAAGATACTAATGATCAGCTTATAACTCGTATGTATTTAACAAACATTTTTTTTGCTAGAGAGAGAAGAAAGCTGCAAAGAAGCATTAGATGCATTAGATGATCTAAACGAAATATGTCGCACCCCGGAAGAAAAGGAACTACTGCGAGTTGTGAAAGACGTAGTCAAAGTGGTTTTTTCGAGCAAATGATCAAACGACAGTCAATGTGGTTTATGTCTATGACTATTATGGTATGTAGTTTAACGTTAAGTCTTTCGTAAGCTTCATGAACTTATGATGGTCTATGTGTGTTGTTTTTATGTAATGCATTAGGAATATTTGCAGTTTGCATTATTCCACATTTTGGTTGAGTTGCATTGGGCATTTTGTAGGTTGTATGGATTTTATTATTTTATATAAATCTTAGCTTCAATTCAGTTTGTATGGCAAAAGGCTTGAATTTCATTGGGAATTTTGCAGGTTGTATGAGTTAAATTGTTTCATTGTTGCTGGTCAAAATTCTGCAGTGTTTGGTTTAAAAATATGCTGTTGTATGCCTCAAAAGTTCTCAGTTTTATGCCTAAAATTCTGCTCTTTCATGGTCAAAATTCCGCTATTTAGCGGTCGTAATTATGTGTGTAAACGAGCCGGGCCTAGCCAGACCATGCTCGAGCTCGGCACATCATGTTTTTTGTGAAGCTCGAGCTTAGCTCGGTTCAAGCCTACATATTTTAGCTCGAGCTCGGCTTGCGAGTAAAACCTAAAGCTTGAGCTATTTTGAGAACAACATCAAACGAGCTAAAAGCTCGGCTCGAGCTCACTTCAATATCGCTTAAACGTGTCAAAGCTCGCCTTGGCAATGTTGTTATTATTATTATTATTATCATTATATTATATATAAAAAAACTAAAATTTTGTTTGGGCTCGCGAGCCTAAACGAGCTTTGTATTTCAGGTTCGAGCTCGGGCTCGATAACTAAACGAGCTGTATTTCAGGCTCGGGCTCGTTAAGGCTCGACTCGTTCGAGCTTTTAACCGAGCCGATCACGAGTAGCTCTCAATCCTCTGGGCTTATTTACACCCCTAGTCATAATTCTGCAGTTTTATGCCTCAATATTCTGCATTTTTATGCCTCAACGTTCTGCTCTTTAATGGTCAAAATTCTGTAGTGTTTGGTTGAAAAATCTGTTGTTTTATGCCTTATAATAGTTCTGCTCTTTTATGCCTCAAAATTCAGCTCTTTTGTTGCTCAAAATTATGTTGTTTTATGCCTCAAAATTCTGCACTTTTATGCCACCATCTTCTACTCTTTAATGGCTCAATATTCAGGCCACTCCAAATTAATTAAAAAGCTTTATTTTAATTTTTAAGCTTTTTTAATTGACTCTACTTAAATGACAATGAACTGAAACAAGTGGGCCAAAAGCGGCCAAAAAGTTCTTTTGGACTTAAATCGATTTTTTGAGCAAAAGTATTCAACCAAAAACATTAATTTTTTTTTGGGAAAGACAAAAATATATATATTTTAAGACAAAAGGTCCCTAGCAAACTGCAAGAGAACGAATGTGGTGGTAAAGATATTCCCTCTCTATCGTAAAGATGAAAGTAGAGGTGTTAAACGGGTCGTGTTAGTGGGCACGTGCGGATCTAGGCCCTTTTGGTGGGTTTCAGGAACCCACTCGATTTGGGAAAATGGAAAAAAATAGTGAGAACTTTGTATGATTTGGAAAAAAAATAGTGAAAATCTATCAAAAGGGACCCACTGCAAAAAGTTCATGAATCCGCCACTGTTCGTGAGCTGGCGGGTTCAACCTGACCTAAACCCGAAAATTTTAGGTGAACCCGAATACGACCCGAACCCGAAAATTGTGTCATACATATGAACCCAAACACGACCCGAATATTAGTGGGTTGACTCGAATACGACCCGTCCAATCGAATTTTTTTAACTTTTTTTTTCCTGAAAATTAATATATTAATATTAAAATTTACGAAAAAAAATCACAAATATATAATACAATTACATTTAAATATATATTGTAAAAAATATAATATAATATACATCAGCGTTGTAGTAAGGGTAGAGACTAACGATTAATCGGGGATTAATTGGAATTAATCGGGATTAATCTGGGATTAATCGGCGCCTAGTTAGGATTTTTACAACCATGGTATACATAGGTTAAACGGGTCAACTCGTCAACCCGATCGGGTTGACCCGAACCTGACCCGTTAAGCTAAACGAGTTCAACCTGAAACTGACCCAAACCCGTATAAACTAAACCCAAACTCACGAATTTCGTGTTAGGTTCGTGTTGTGTCAGAAATTCACGCCCCCGTATGAAAGTGATATTGATATCCGTAATTAAATAGGGTATGTCACATGTGCACGTTTTTATCGTAGAAAACACTATTCAAATCTTTAGAGTTTTGAGTCTCTCTTCCTACCTTTTTCTTTAATTCTATACCCAAAAATGTCTTATATGAGTGGCCGAAATGTAAACGTGTGGCCTTCTTTAACGTCTAATCGGATCTTTCTAGTCATTTTGTCACATAGTAACTTGTCAACATAATATAAGAATATGGGGTGTAGAGGGGCTCGGGTTGGGGGTATTGCTCAACACGTGCCGATAGTGGAATCCATAAGTTAATACTTAAAAACTAGGGGTGTGGTGGGGCGTCGCTTAGCTGGGCGTGGTCAGCTACGTGGAATTTTTCAAAAAACCACAAAGAAAATTAAAAAAAAAAAAAACCTACATTGAATCAACCAACCACAGCCCGCCATGTCACCCCGTCTCACGCCAGGCAGAATCTCCACACCAAGCGGGCAATACTGACTAAAACGCCAACCCAGAATGGAGCACCCGACGTTAGAGGTGTACAAATCGGTTAACCGATTATTAAAAAACCGGTTAAAAAAAATCGGTTTTTTCATCCAAAATAAAAACCGGTTTTTTTTATAACCGGTTCCGGTTACTAACCAGTTTTTTAGGTCCAAAACAATAACCGGTATAACCGGTTCGGTTAATAACCGGTTTTTGAAGTCAAGAAGAGTAACCGGTATAAAAACCGGCGGTTAAAAAAAACCGGTTATAAAAAAACCGGTTAAAAAAAACCAGTTTCGGTTTTTTTTTCGGTTTCAGTTCTAAAACCAGTTTTTTTGTGCACCTCTACCCGACGTTAAAGGGCCAAAACACCCAAAACTCACGCACACACCCACCAGTCTAATACTATACCTATCCTTCTCTCTCACACACACACAAACGTGTATGTATATCCAATAAAGGTATCTGTGTGCACACAAATTATTAATTCAACCATTTTTTTACTGGTAAAACCCTCCCAAAAACTTGCACCTACCTACCAACTCATCAAACAAAGCCCCAAGATTGGATTCCTTTAAAGGGCTTTGTTTGTAAGCTTTTGATCTTTTTTCTTTTTTCTTTTACACTTTAAAGCTTCCATTTTTATGGCCTCTGTTACACTCTCAAGATTCTTTATCATCTTCACTTTGCTCCCTGTAATCACACACTCTATCCCTTTTGTTCTCTTTCATGGTAACTCTTTCTTTCCCTTTTTAATTATTGAATTCTTCAATGTTATGTTTTTCTTTAATTTTGAGGAATAATATATGTTGTGGGTTTTCTTTGATTTGTATTTATCTGGGATCTTGCTTTGATCTTAGCATAGATTCTCTGTTTTTTTAGTTGGAGTAAAATGCACGGATAGTCCCTGTGGTTTGGTGAAATTTCACCTTTAGTCCCTAACTTTTCAAAATTACACTCTTAGTCCCTGTGGTTTGACATGTTGTTATACGGATAGTCCCCAAAGCAAGCGATGAAGGTTAGTTTTTATGGTTAAGTGGGTGTGAAATGACAAGGACTATCTGAGTAACAACTTGTCAAACCACAGGGACTATCCGGGTAATAACTTGCAAACCACAGGGACTATCCGAGTAACCTTCATCCGCTTTGGGGACTATCCGAGTAACAACATGTCAAACCACAGGGACTAAGAGTGTAATTTTGAAAAGTTGGGGACTAAAGGTGAAATTTCACCAAACCACAGGGACTATCCGTGCATTTTACTCTTTTAGTTTTGTATGTCTGTTAGGTTAATTTGTTGTTGTGGGAAATGATGTTTGACTTAAAAAGTTCAGACCTTTTTCCCTTTTAAAGTCAAATCATGCACTTTTAGATTAATTTTGAGTTGAAGATGTATTAGAGTTAGACCATGCGTTGTGGTAAGGGTGAATAATGCCCCCACCCTTGGGCGTTTTCCGCCATGTGGCAGTCCAGTCAGCAAGGGGCATTATTGGGCGTTTTTCTAAAACGGGTGCAGTGAGGATGTGGGTGGGTATTATGTTAAAAAGGGGTGTAAGAATTAAATAAAAAAAAACTAACAAAAAAAAGGGGATTGGCCAAGAAAAAGAGGGATAAATCTGATTGGCCAACAATTTTCCTTTTAAGCGTGATTTAAACCTAGCCGGAGGGGTTTTTTTTGCGAAAAAACGGCCAAACACGCCCACGGGGGTGGGGTGCTTGGCGTGATGGGGCGTGAAGCGTGATTGGCTCTAAAAAACGCCGGATCTTGCCCACTACGCATGGTCTTATTTTGGAATTATAGGGTTAACTAGTCAACTCGGTATTATCGTCCGGTACAACCTGGCACTGCCGGTTGAACCATTTCTAAGCCCTACCCGGTACAGTTTAAAACTGGTTTTTATAACATTGGTTTATATTCTTTTGCTCAAAATATTGACGATGAGGCAAAACGTACCCCTTACATGCTTAACGTGTACGCTATGAGAAAAAAATAGAGAGATTATGTGATCGAGGGGGGGGGGGGGGGGGTGTTCATTTAGGAAGGGGTACGATTAGCACAACCCATTCTGTCTAAGCAAACTGAATCTTGTTAATTTTGAAATTAGTAACTAATCTGATTGAATCTAATATAAACATGTCATGTATATATTGCCCCATGACAAGTTTGTCATGTTTCAAGATTCACAATCTTGGTATTTGAATGTGGATTTTCGAGGCGATTCTTGTGACTTTGGAGATTCAGAATCTGTTAATCAGTTGCTTAAAGTTTGGATAGTTACATGATCCAATAGCTATCTCAATAAAGAATTAAATCTGATTCTCGTGGTTTAAAATCACAATGCTCGTTATAAAACGTTTTGATTGGCAAAAAGCTTAGCTTAATAGCGGAATCTTCATAATCATATTATGCATTATCATTTATCAACATTTTTCTAAGTATTAAAATTTCTTCAAGCTCCTAATTTGTTTATGTTGCCTTGTTTATAGGCGTTGCAGATAGTTGCACCAAGAAAGGAGTCACGCATTTCACTGATCTTTTAAGCGAGTGGTCTAATACTCAAGGATATTGCATGTAAGCTCTTTTTTTAACCTGTAAGTCGTAATCATAAAAACTAATTCTTGATAAGTAAATAATTTTTTTTTGCTTTTTTGTAGAGAAATTGGAAATGGAGTATGGGATTCCTGGTTCATGCCTTTTGAGGACCAGGTGGTTTATCCAAAATTCTTGCGATAAAACGTTTTTCCAATTTATTTATCGTAAAAGATATAGTTATTGGGATGATAATTTTTTTACTTGGGATTTTTCATTTTGTGTTTGGTTTTGTAGGTTGAGATTGCTTGTGAGAAGGTAATGAAACCGGTGCCTAATAGTCTTTTAACACTTTTTGTGTTTTTTGTAAGTCGTTTTTAAACGCGTATACTTTGTGCGATTAACAGGTGAAGAGCATGAGTGAACTCAATCAAGGTTATAACATAGTTGGACTTTCTCAGGTGAGTTATGAATTTATGATCAAAATCTATTCCATTCCATTTTGTATAAAATGACATTTTTATAGGAATAACGACTTCCCCATGTGCAAAAATGTTAATTAAGTGCGGTGGTTTTGCAGGGTAACTTGGTTGGTAGAGGAGTTCTTGAGTTTTGTGACGGAGCACCTCCGGTAAGTGTTCGTATAGAATACTTGTATATGGGATCATATATGTGGAGGCCACCTACGAATTAGAAGGCTGTGATTCTATCATTAACGTGTTGTTTCGTAACAGGTGAAGAACTTCATATCAGTAGCAGGTCCTCATGCTGGCGAAGCATCAATTCCATTTTGTGGTGTAAGTCTCATGATTTTTCTCTTTTTAACCACAAAAGTTTTACCACTTTCCATTCACTTTTATCTTGTTTTTCAATTTGCAGACTGGTTTAATGTGTGTTTTGGTGGATAGTTTGATTAAGTTAGCAATTTACAGCCAAACTCTCCAGGTTAGATTTCACATCTTTTCCTTCAAACTTGAAAATATGGGTCAATTCGGGTGCGTTTATTGATAACGGGTCAATTCGGGTTGTCTGTTATTGGTAGCAGATCGGTCAAACTGGTAAACATGAAATTGTCTAAACTAGTGCATAAAGAAAATAAACAGATATGGTATTTGCAGGTCAACCCAATCTTTTTGACCCTAACATAAAGATGACTGCTTTTTACCCGAACCTGTTTCGACCTATCACCCAACCTACTCGATCTGCCTGTTTTTTACCACCTCTAGTAACCGTAGGGGTGCAAACGAGCCGAGCCTGAGCTTGGCTCGGTTTGAGCCTCGTTTTCAAAGCTCGAGCTTGGCTCTTGGTAGTTTCTCAAGCTTGAGACCGGCTCGTTTATAATCTATTAGTTAATATATTAAATTAAATAAAAATAAGATAAGTAATACACTCGTTTCTCGTGAGCTCGATAAGTGAAGCTCGGGATTCTGCTCGTTTACTAAACAAGCTTATTTTTAGGTTTGGGCTCAGCTCGTAAACAAGTTTAAAATAAGCACGACTCTGCTCATTTACTAGACAACTTTAAATAAGGGGTAAATGAAATATTAATAAAATTAATATTACACTAAGCTCCAATGAGCCTGACAAGCTTCACATGTTAGGCTCGAGCTCGGGCTAGATAAATAAACGAGCTTTATATTAGGCTCAAGCTCGGCTCGGCTCAAGCTTTTTCTCGAGCGGCTTGCTCGTTTGCACTCCTAGTTATCTTGGTTTAAAAAAGCGCGAGGCGCTCCGAAGCGTTTTGGTTCCAAAAGCTTTAAGCGAAGCTTCAAGCGCGAAGCGAGAGCTTCACGTATACGAAGCGCTCAAAATTAAAAAAAAAATATTGTACACATCAATATGACCTATTCTACTTGTTAATCAATAATAAACACAAAAACATGATTAAAAAACACACTTAACACATAAAAAACATAGTTAAAACATAAATTAAAGTCGAAACACACTTAAAACATAAACATAAAAATAGTCTTTAATCAATAATCATCATAATCAAGTACGTATTCATCTCGGGTCACCAAATGAGGACTTTTCCGAGGCAGCAGTAGTGCTGTTTGATCCTGAGGCCATTATGATTTCTAAACAGAAATCAAGTTGCAGAGAGAATAGAAGGAGAAAGAGGAAGACAGCGGCTGATTATTAGGTACAGAAGTAGGGCCTCATTTAAACCCTATTGGGCCTAAAAATGGCCCAAATGTGGCCTGATTGGGCTGAAGCGTCGCTTCAAACCATCATCGCTTCGCGCTTAAAGCTCGCTTCAAAACGCTTCACGTGTTGTAACGCTTCAGACCAAAAAAAGCGCTTTTCCAAACGCTTCACGCTTAAAGCGCGCTTTTTTAAACACATTGATACCTAATTTTGATTAAATTTCTTGTTAATCATGCTGGATGCTGTTTGTACAGGAACACTTGGCTCCGGCAAATTACATTAAGATCCCAACTGTGAGTAAAAATCTTGTATACCTTCGTCACAACGATTTAAACTCGCAGCGCGTAATTAAAAAAAAAAAACTATGATTATTATTTTTTAATTTTTTAGGATCTTGATGGCTATCGCGAAGGGTGTAAATTCCTACCAAAGCTAAACAATGAGTTTGAAAAAAATGCTACATACAAAGAAAGATTCTCTAGTTTGCAAAACTTGGTGCTTATAATGGTAAGATTCATATTTCATAGTCTTGATGTACAACTTTTACTGCATGAAGTACAAGTGTAAAGAACGATACGCGAGTTCTTGAATTTTGATGTTTTTTTTTTGTGTCTTGAAATGTCTACAGTTTGATAAAGAAACGGTTTTGGTACCAAAAGAAACCTCTTGGTTTGGATACTTTCCTGATGGAGCCTGGGATCCAATACTTCCAGCACAAGAGGTAATCTTAGTATAGCTAGATCATGCATTGATGAGTTGTACAATACAACTCATCAATGCATCCACCATTTCCGATCCTTATTTTGTGTATCCACGAACATAACTGTATAAAGGGGTGTAAACGAGCCAAGCGCTCGTGTGCTACTGGAGATCTGCTCTGCTTGCTAAAAGCGGAGCTGAGCTTAAACGGACTCGAGCCCGAACTTCACATTTCTAGCTTTATTAAGCTCGCGTGCCTAAAATTCCTATTATTTATATAATTTTTCTTAAGTATATTTACATATTAATTATTATTATTATTATTTTATTATTATTATTATGATATATGAATTATATGGTAAAAATAACCAAAACATATCGGTATATATATAAAATTATAATTATATATATAGGATAGAGATCAAGCACTCCTACTTCGAGAACTCCTACTTCCCGTGCGAGTTTTGCCACCATTTTTTTGCACAAACATAGATGAACATGTTACAAACACACCTGTAAAAAAATTGCCGAGAGGTGTTTTACGCCAATTACACTAACGTAAAAAAGCTGTTACATTAGCATTTACCCCAACTGTAGAGGTTTTTTACGCTAATGTAAATTAACACATACTATTTTTTTTATTTGAAAAGTTGATTTTTTTTTGGTACTTTTTTTTTGAAAAAGCCATTTTTTTAGCCGAGTTCTCATAACTCAAGGGGGTTTTCATTTTACCCTAACCCTATATGTGTGTGTGTGTGTGTGTGTGTGTATGTGTGTGTGTGAAATCTTTAAATAGCTGATATAAAAAAAAATAGTTAGAGCTCAAAACGAGCCAAGCTCGAGCTCTTTAAAGTTAAACGAGTGGTACTAGAGCTTAGACGAGCTGAGCTCAACTCGCCGTCTTTACAAATGTGACTATATACAGATCCATGCAACAACACGTTGTACAGTACAATTCATCAATGCATTCCCGGAATCTTGATTTTATTTATGCATTTACATTCTACAGACAAGACTATATATCGAAGACTGGATCGGTTTAAGGACGTTGGATGAGGCTGGGAGGGTCAAGTTTGTAAATGTGTCGGGAAGGCACCTCGACATATCGGATGATGATATGAAGGAGTACATTGTGTCGTACTTAATCGACGAAAATACCCCTGAAAGTCCGGTTCTAACAAAATCAACTCGCCAGCAACATTCGTCGTCGTCGGGATTCATCAGAAAGTTAGGTGGACAACAAGATCTTCAACTGAAGGTTATTCAGAAATTATAACACGAAATTATTGTTTATGTATTCATGAATGTTTGCCTTTTTAAAAGGCTTATGTAACTCTAGATGCAATTATTGTTTATTAATAAAAAAAAAACTAAGAATGGTTCAAAAGTATCTTTTATTAGGGATGTGGAGTATATGGAGTAGACCATGCCTAACGGTGTGAATTTCTAACACTGACATGAACCTAAAATGAAATTCACGGGTTTGGTTTTGACGTATTTAGCTAAACGAGTCGTTTTAAAATGTGATAGTGTAATAACATTGGAAGGTATTTGGTTTTTCCCCAAAAATTGAGTTTAAAAATAATTTGGCATGTTTTAAACATTATTGCTTCAAAAGAATAAAAAATATTTTGTAAATCTAGATTTAAAGTATTAATGTGCAAAAAAAATAAAAAAAAATTGTGTGGTTAACCTCTTAAATAATGTGTCGTGTGTTCAGGTTCTTGTACGACGGATTTTGGGTTCGCGTTCGGGTTGGGGTAAAAATTTTGGGTTCTTGTCGGGTTCAACCCACCAATCTGCAAACACAGCGCAACCCACCAATCTGCAAACACAGCGCAACCCATTCAACGTTGCTAAACCAAAATAAAAAATGTTTAAAAAAAAGATATAACCAAGAACCGAGCTAAGTAGATCTATTAGACCTGGCAAACGGGTCGGGTCGGGTTGGGTCATGGGTCAAAATGGGTTCGGGTCAAAACGGGTCAATTATAAAAAAAGGGTTGTTTTGGTTCGGGTCGAAACGGGTCCGGATTGGAACGGGTCTGGGTCAGAACGGGTCCGGGTCAGAACGGTTTCGGGTCGGGTCGGGACAGGTTTTGTTTTTTTGTTTTTTTTACAATATAACTTTGGTGATCATACGGCCCGTAAGTACTGTTATACATACTTAGTTGCTTCACTGATGTCTCGTAGTTTTGACCCGAACCCGTTTTGACCCATGACCCATGACTCGTGGTTCCAAAGTCTAGCACTAAGTCAAAACTTGTAAAACTAAATAAAAAAAAGTTCAGAATTTGAGAAAAAGATGGGAGCTTGAGATGTGAACCATGCCAATCTACCATGTTTAAGGTTAGTAGCAATTCCAACCTTTTCACAGTATCAAGTTTTCTAATTCTATTTACCTATTACCATATGGTGTATGTAAGGCTTAAAATATGTAATCACAGGTTTCATTCAAAGGCTTTCATTTGATTTCAAAATGATTCTACAAATCTATACAGATTTCATTTGATTTCAAAACGATTCTATAGGCCTATACAGTGCAATTCCATTATAGGTCTATACATATGCGTCGTGTTCGATGATTTAATTGTTCACAGTTAACTGTGCAATACCCAGTTCAATTGATTTCACAACAATTCACATTTTCCTACAATTACAAGTTGCGAAACCGAAACGAAACGAAACAAAAAACTGAAAATATTGAAACTGTGTCGGCCTAAAACCGTTTGCGATCCGAAACCTGTCCCGTGCGGAAACTCGTGTCGGCCTAAAACCCGTTGCGATCCGAAATCCGTCCCGTGCGAAAACTCGTGTCGGCCTAAAACCCGTTGCGATCCGAAATCCGTCCCGTGTGGAAACTCGTGTCGACCTAAAACCCGTCCCGTGCGGAAACCCGTGTCGGCCTAAAACCCGTTGCGATCCGAAACCCGTCCCGTGTGGAAACTTGTGTCGGCCTAAAACCCGTCCCGTGCGGAATCTCGTATCGGCCTAAAACCCGTTGCGATACGAAATCCGTCCCGTGCGGAAACTCGTGTCGGCCTAAAACCCGTTGTGATCCGAAATTCGTCCTGTGCAAAAACTCGTGTCAGCCTAAAACCCGTTGCGATCCGAAATCCGTCCCGTGCGGAAACTCGTGTCGGCCTAAAACCCGCTGCGATCCGAAACCCGTCCCGTGCGGAAACTGTAACATTCCTATTTTTATATAAGAATTATAGGTTTGGTTAAATTTATTATCCACTAGTAACTAGTTTATTTTTAATATAAATATTCAACCTAAATAGTTTTAAACACTATTTTATATAGTTGGTTGAAATATTATATTAATTAATTGGCCTGTATATACGGGTAACCTTTCTAAATAAAATAAAAGTATATAAAAACTTATATTATTAGACAGGTACCTTACGGGTAAGTTGACCGTAAGAAATATGAAGTACCTGGACGGGCTCAGGAACCGTTTAATAATTAAACTATAAAAATACATTATACTTGAACCTACTCCATTTTAATGAAACTTAGACCCAAATGTAGATATAAATATTCTGGTTCTATTAACATATTTATTATTTTCTAAAACATCATATCTTAGACCCAAATGTAGAAGTTAAATTAATTATTATATTATAATAATATTAAAATGTAAAACCTTTACATTTGAAAGTGAGTTATACGTTTAGAGAAGAGTAAACTGCAATTTTACACCCTGAGGTTAGGGGTGATTGGCACTCCTACCCCCCTAAGGAAATAATTGCAAAATTACACCCCACTGTTTGACCTTATGTTGCACTTTTACCCCCCGCCGTCTAATTGAGTAACCAGTCAACATAATAACCTAACGGTCAAAGGGTATAAATGTCATTTTGCTCTTATATCAAGCTTATTTGATACAACACCCCCTATAAGAATCATACCACCGCATAATTACCCCCCAACCTTCCCACCATCGACCTTACCTTCTTCTCCGGCGATCCGTGTCCCTCCGGCGACGGCGACGGTGACATCTCCTCTTCCGATCATTCTGCTCCTCGTCCGATCGTTCTTCTCCTCGTCGGATCACAACAACCACAGACGTCGTTCTTCTCCTCGTCCGATCATTCATTCTCAGTGGAAATGCCGGTCTTTTGGATAATCCGCTATATCATTCGCCACACCAAAGGTATAATCGGCCAATGTTAGTTAATCAGTGTCAGATTTAGTCATTATCATGTTATAAAACAGGGTTTAGGGTCTGATTTGGTTCACTGTTGGTTTTTCTACAGTTGACCTGACGATGAGCTTATCAAGCTCATCTTTGGTGCTCCACCTGGTGGTCTCCGTGTTTGGGAGGCCTGTCCTCAACTTCCATCTACCACCGGAGAGTTGAGCGGATGGATGTTATTTAGGTTATGTGTAATATGTAGGTTAACTTAACTTAATCGAACCTTTTGTGTAATATGTAGGTTAACCTAACTTAACTTATTTAGCTTAACTGATGTATGCATTTGCAGCCTGTTTTGATTGTATGATTGTATGCATTTGCAGTTGAACAGAGTTTGGGCATAAGTTGATTGTATGCATTTGCAGGGTGTGCTTAATCATTTGCAGCTTGTTTGATTGTATGCATTTGCAGCCTGTTTTGATTGTATGATTGTATGCATTTGCAGTTGAACATCTTCTGTTAGCACAAGGCATTTGCAGTTGAACAGAGTTTGGTACAATTTTTATACATGATCAACCAGAGTTTGGGCATAAGTTGATTGTATGTGTAATGGCCATTGTCACAAGATTTCTTGCTGTATATGCCACAGCGTTAAGACGCTAATATGTAGCTTTGGGGCAAACCCAACTGTCCCAGCTGGTCAGCAAGAGTTCTTGCTGTTTATGAGCTTGATGAACGCCCAGATGGTCAGCAAATTGAGCAGGAACTCATAGCCTTAGGTTGTAAGCCAAGTGTCCCAGCTGTTTTTTTAGGACAGGAGCTCGTTGGTGGATCCAATGAGATCATGAGTCTGCATCTCAAAGGAATGCTGGTCCTTCAGTTGTATGCAATGAAGGATACACTCATGTGCATACACTTATGATCATGTATACACTCATGTGCATTCCACTCATGTGCATACACTTATGGTCACAGTTTGGGCTTAATCAGATTCTGGATACACTCATGTGCATACACTCATGTGCATACACTTATGGTCACAGTTCACATTAGCAGCACACTTATGTGCTCCAAATTGTGATTCTGGATGTATACACTTATGTACATGAATTATGATTCTGGATGTATACACTCATTATGTTGACATTGCAGGTATGATTGTATGCATTCCCACTGGTTGAACAGGTATTTGCTTGTTGGTGTGAACACCTTATAGAAATAGGTATGATTGTTACGTTTCAGATTTTTTAATAGGTATGATTGTTACGTTTCAGGTATTTGCTTGTTAGGTTTTAGATCAAAGAACAGCTATTTGATTTTGGCGGGAAGGGTTTTGTAAATTTCAGGGGGTAATGTTGTGTGTTATCACAAAGTACAGGGGGTAATAGAAAAGGACAAATTAGTAATTTACCAGTGGGGGGTAATTGTGCGACTTCACATAAATGTTGGGGGGTAAAATGGAAGGGTAATATAGTCATTTCAACTTAGACTTAACAGTTCTGTTACTCAATTAGACGGCGGGGGGTAAAAGTGCAACATAAGGTCAAACAGTGAGGTGTAATTTTGCAATTATTTCCTTAGGGGGGTAGGAGTGCCAATCACCCCTAACCTCAGGGTGTAAAATTGCAGTTTACTCTTTAGAGAATCAAAACAAAATATAAAATAATAAAATAATAAAAATCACAATCGAAAATAGTTGGATACATGTGTAAGTATGCATGGAAAAAGGATAGATAAGAACAAAATTATTGTGTACGTGTCATGAATAGGTTATATGTAGACTCCACAACTTTCCTATAAGACTAAAGGGTATGGTTTGGCCCATCCCAAATGGGATGAGCCTCCACGTAGGCGCCACGTAGGTGTCTCGTGGGGGATGGGCCTCCATGAGTGTTGAGGGGGGTGGAGGCTCGTGGGGGATGGGGCCCCACCTCATTATTTTATAATTTTCTAAGTTTTAATTTATTAACTTAATAAAAACTTTATAAAAATTAAAAAATAGAATATAAAACAACATAAATAATTTCATTTCATAACATAAAAAAAAATTACATTTCCTAAAAAAAAATTACCGAAAAAAAAAATTACATAACCTAAAAATAACTACTCGTCTTCGTCCTCGACACCTCCTCTTCCTCATCCGAAGACGAGGACCACCAAGAATTAGATGGCATTGTGGATGAAAAGGTAATTCTTTTTATAAAAGTGAAGAGAAAATGGTATAAAAATGAGAGGGTTGTGGGTTGAAAGTGAGGGAAAATGGTGAAAATGGGAGTGTTTTTATAGAAAAATAGATTTTTTTTTTATTTTGAAAAATAGTCGTTCAACGTTCAAATTTTCGAAAATGGTGAAAGTGGGTCCGTCTCAATCGGCGCATGTGGGACGTTTGGGCCGAGCCGGGGCTAAGGGGGGCGGTGTGGGGGCTCGGCGCCGGACCTAGCCGGGGCTAGCCGACCCCATACCCATTAGTCTAAGACCCCCTGTTATGGGGCTGCATATGGCGCCCAAAGCCAAACATAGCGCCGCATGGCGCCATGAACACCGGGACGGGGGGCGGTATGAGGCAAAAAAAAATGGGGAGAGCTATAATTATCGCGGCGCCATGGGGGAAGGTTTCAATGCTTGGACCAATCAAAAAAAGGTTAATGTTTTTATAATTATTTAATAAAAACGAAAATTAATAATTAGGTATTGATGGGTAGGGGCTTTATGACTACGGGCTTAAATGCATAACGCCCCATAACGCCCACCCGCACACGTGGCGCGCCACGTGTCGCATAACGCCCACAAAGGGGCGTTATGACTACGCATGGCCTAAATAGGATAACCTACCATTTGAGAAGTTGCTCCAAACTTTCAGGTGTGCCGCCCCTTTCTTATTTCTATATTTTTTTATTATTATTACTATTTAACCTATAATAATAAAGCCTTGTCTCGTTTTAAGTATTTTAACTCCCGATCACCGCTACCCTTTCCGATTGATCTGAGCCTCATAACGCATGTCAGGGCTCTGCCCGACTAAGTTATTGGGGTTTTGTCTCGGGACATCGGGATAAGGTTGAATTAGGGGTATTATACTTAACACAATTACAAATATATATTTTTATATAGTTCAGAAATTATACCCAAAATTCTACCAGGAGGTTTTCTAGTTGAACCCTAAAGTTACAAAGTGAGTCCATTCTCTTTTCTCACCATTTTATTTCCGTTTTGTCCCAAACCATAACAACTCTCACCAAAACTATTATTTATTATTATATTTTGTTTACAGGGAAACCTTAGTTAAGACCCCTAAGTAATCCTACATAAACCCTAAAAATTTCAGAACAATCAGAATCAGGATCAGGGCCCCTAAAACTCAGGGGGGGCATTTCCCATTCGATATTATCATCATAGTTTTTCGTAGAAATCGAATTTTCTCGTTCTGTCCACTCACCTAGGCTACAAATACACGCGACAACCCTATGTTAAAAGAGAACCGTCGCGCCACGCGAAGGCCTGTCGCGCCACGCGACAGCGCCCTTTTTCCAGTATATATTCAGGAGGGTGGGACTTAGATTTCTGCGTTGGAACGACGAACAAATTCGTTTTACACTTCGAGATATCACCTGATTACTACCAAACACACACTAGCCCGAATTCTGCTACGATACCGGGTATTAACTCGATCGCTGCTACGATTCAATGTCCGATCGATTGAAACTATCCGACCGGGTGCTTAAGTGCTATCCGTTGTCATTAGTCGTGATTCCGACAGGATGTTTGAGTACCACCCGAAATCGGGGAATACTTTGTCATTCGTTGTGAATCCGATGGATGTTTAAGTGATTGCACTTTGTTATTTGTCGTGAGGGTTTTAATCTCGTGAATTATCATAAATGTTGTATTAGTTTCTTACCTAGTTCGTGTGCACTAGGTTACAAGACTAATCAATGAGCTAAGCTTTGCCTGTATAAATCTGCATGCTTATAATGTAAGTCATTCTCTTTTTATCAAATTACTTTCAAAATCATCTTTACTTTCAAAGTTATACTTACAGGGATTAAGTCTTTGTAGTCACCAGATTACAGCCGGTATGTGGGGTTTTGTATACATTACTTATTTCCCGTCACCATTGGACAACGAGTTAGCCAATGGGTGATCTGACCATAGTCACAGAAACGAGTCGAGTGACAAATACTGTGGGTAGTTGGTTGATATATGGAAACATTGTAATCGCTCTTAATACTGTAATTTATAACACTGTTTTCTAGTTATACTTTGCAGTGATTAAGTCTTTGCCAATCTTAAAGAAGCAAATGTAAAAACTCTTAATGATGTGAATTATAACAAATATGTTTTAAGCAAAATGAATGAATTCACCAGTATTTCCTGCTGACAAAACCTTTTTAAAACGCGTTTCAGGTAATTACAGTAGATTGGAGTAAGAGATGGATACGGCACTGAAAGGCTTCAAGAAGTGACTTATTTTATTAATTAAATCAAATTAAGAAATATTGTTTTATGTAATTGGATTTATTCCTTATTAAAGCTACCTTTGTAAAACATGGGTTTATCCCATCTATTTAATAAATAAAATCCGGTGTTTTCTAAACTCTGATATTTTTCCTAACTCACGGTCCTGATGAAATTTCCGCTGCAATATTTTTCAAAATAATCACCGGTACCACTTGGCTGTTCGCGGCTCCCGATTCCGTCCAGGGTGGGTCGGGGGTCGTGGCAGAAACCCGTGTCGGCCGGAACCCGATCCGAACCGACCCGTTCCGATCCAAAACCCGCCGCGTGCCAACACCCGTCTCGGTCCGAAACTCAATTCGAACTGAAACCGTTCCGATCCGATCCAAAACCTATTTCGTGCCGTAACCCGTCTTGTGCGGATACTTGTGCCGGCCGAAACCCATTCTGATCCGAAATCTAACCCGTTTCTTTAAGGTGCTAACCCACATCGACCCATTTCTTTTAAGTTGTCGACCCGCTTTGACCCGAAAATAACAAGATGAAATTTCAATTGACCCGTTTAGTTAAAATATCTTACCCAAACCAACCCATATAATTTTAAAAGCAACCCAAACTAACCCACTTGAAAGCCTTTGGGTCAAGATTGCCACCTCTAGTAGATCTTGAACAGGACTTCAGCTTCTGGGCTCACGATTTAAACCGAATTTCTTGCATAAATCATTATTATCATCAACCTCAGTAAATCCCACCAATAGCAAAACTAAGGTAGGGTATGAGGAGAGTAAGATGTAGACAGCTTTACCTCTACTCCGTAGAAATAGAGAGAACCCCGGCTTTGATCGTTTGAAGAGGTGAAAAGTAAAACCATCTTTCTATTTCAACTCAGTGGGTTTCTATAGTGGTTTTGTAGTGAACACATTATTAGCCATAGGCCCATAGAGTAGGCTTGATTAATGCATTGCTATCATTTAAGATATATTATTTTGTTAGATGCGATTACAGACTAATGGTAGTAGACGGGCAACAAGCTGCGCCGCTACCCCCTTTCTGAATAGCAAACCCTACGCTGCTAAACACAAAATTTTTCCCCCTTAACATGCACGGTGTTACTGCTTACCACCTGCTGAACCCGCTTGAGGAACCGCACCGCGTCAGGGGCAAGAGTGCCAAATGTATCGAAAGCGAATGAGACGAACACGTGCTGATTCTCGATGCAAGCTTTTTTGTGTTTAGCTACTTTGCCCGCCTCTGCCTTGGTTATCGCCTGCCCACCACAAACCCGTGGTCCCTTAGCCCAACGAGGGGGAACACAACTGTTAAATCGACGCACGCGTGTTCCCCTCCTTCCCATCCAAAACCAAGAATGTCAGCGGGCCGTAGGGTAGATCTCCCTTCTAATGGATCGGTTAAGAAGTTCACCGGGACTTCTTTTTTTGCCGAGATCCCTGCCCGCTTAAGGACATCATGAAGCACATCTCGAACTAAATCATGTCGATATTTAAAGCCCAGTAATTCTTTGCAATGGACTGCATGCTCCCCAAAAGAATCCAAGCAAGCCTTCCGACATACGGGACACGGATCTTCAACCGGGAAAAGGGGTACCATCAGCCGATACTTGAGGATAGCCCGGTATTCCACAACTGACATACATCGCCTTGAACCTTCGATGGGAACAACTGACAGGAAATCCTGAGCATGGGGGGCTCGCAAACACTCAAACACGGCTCGTTACCGCAGGGACAAGGCAAACTTCTCTTCAATTATCTTTGACAATTTCACCATATAAGGCATTCGCCAGAATTGCTTACATTTCCAAGAGTGTTACAAGAATCAAGAGTGTCATTACTGATAAAATATGCACTAAATTGTTTATATTATATATGCACTAAATTATTAGTGATGGAGTGGTTGGGGAAAGAATTAGTGTTCCTTATGATTCAGGTTCGATTCCCACTCTTATTATTTTCTGCGGCATCCAGGTGAAGAGCGAATACGGGTGGCGCCGGTTCGACTTGGATGGGAGGTGAGGTTTTACCGATTATTCCAGTGTCGTGCCTTCGGGCGGGTGGAGGTCGGGTTTCTGCGCATCTGGGGAGAGCCAAGGGGCAGGCGGCGGCCGAGTAGTCGACCTTGGCCACAGCGCCCAGTGTCAAGGTAGTTGGCACGTCGTTCCTTGCCGTTCAAAAAAAACTACGGTTTTTTTATAATATTTCTATTTCCTTAACTTTGAGAAAACTGCTATAACAACATGAAATTAATAATAGATTATTATGAAAAGCTGAATTATTAGCAAATGCTGAGAAAACTGCTATAACAACATGAAACCAATTTGATCTTGCAACTTGAACAATTTAAGATTTAAATGCAAAGAAGGGGCTCTAACTAATAGCTTTTTTCTTTTGGAACGGCTATTTCATTTCAAAAAAGGCGACTAGCAACGCGCTAGACCCAAAAAACATACACACGGAAACAAGATTACAAAATAAAGTAACACCAATTTCTCCACGACAACTCCCTACACAAAGATCTATACTTTATTCATAAGTAACCGAGCGATTTTGTGTCTTATATAATCTTCTCAACGTCTGTTTCCTTGTTTGAAAAAATCAACTCGTTCCTCACTTTTCATATACATCAACAACCCGTCAAAATAATGCCTTGAACAACTTTTCTAACTAATAGCTAGTGGTGTTTATTATTCGCTTTCAAACCAAAACCGTTTTAAGACTAAACTGGATTACATATTCGGTTTTTGGTTGAAATCGAATTGGGTTTTCGGTTTCAAAAAAATCTGAATTCGGTTTGAAATTTTGATAAAACTGAGTAAGCCAAATAAACCCAAATATCAAATAATGATTATTTAAGTTTGAGTTAACTGCCATTTTCATCCCTGTGGTTTGGTCACTTTGGCCATTTCAGTCCATTTTTCAAAAATGCGCCACTTTCGTCCCCCACGTTCTGGAAAGGTGCCATTTCAGTCCAAAAATGCGTCATTTTTTTGGCCAAAGTGACCAAACCACAGGGACGAAAATGGCAGTTAACTCGCGCATTTTTGGACTGAAATGGCACCTTTCCAGAACGTAGGGGACGAAAATGACGCATTTTTGAAAAATGGACTGAAATGGCCAAAGTGACCAAACCACAGGGACGAAAATGGCAGTTAACTCTTTAAGTTTTATTATTTGGCCCAAATCCAACTTTTATCTCAATCTTTTCTAGCCCAACCCAATAACAAATAATGGAAATAATGGTAAATTTTTTTTTTTTTAAACTGTGTTGAAAAAAATTATTTAGCTTGTTTGGTCGAAAACCGAGTCAAATTCGAGTTCGGTTTAGTTTTAAACCTCCTGAATTTCTTCGGTTGTGACCGAAAAAAATATTCAAACCGAACACCCTCGTCATAACAGCCTAGCAGGATTTGCATCAAAATATTTTTTTTTTCAAATTTTATTTATTTATTTTTATATTTGTTACCCTACAAAACTCGATAAACAGGGCTGTCGAGTTATGCATATGTATACCTAGCGAACAACATAAAAAAAACCCGAAAGTATCAACTAGGCAGTTTTATAAAAAAGAAAAAAAATCAAGTTGAAGTACAGACAAAACCATACAAACCGACTTGAACTCACTGAGTTACGGTCCAAAAGGTCCGAGCCAAAAAGCATTCGGAAAAGAGGGGGGGGGGGGGGGGGGTTATGAGTATACGGTATATAACTGTTGACATTCAGGTTGACTTTATTACCAACGGTTTCTAAGTTAACCCGCTACTTTTCTATGCTGACGACTCTATCTGGTGGTGCTCCAGGTTCCTGAGCACGATTCTTGCAAATATCTTCGCTTCTAACGGAGCCGAAGCTGCGGCCGCTGCAGCCCTCAGAACGCGCGGTGCGCCTGACACTTGCAACAGGTTCATGTGGTGGGGTGCGTGCCGCCCACCCGGAACAGTAAACTGTACAATTTATAATCAAAATATGTTAATATATAGTTGTAAAAGAAAAACAGTTGCCAGATTGACTTTGTTTGACCTGAAGAAGAGCGAATGCAGCACATGCTTTGAGCACGGGAGACTGATTACGCAACATGGAAACAAATCGTCCAATTTCAGCTCCGCTGACAACGTTAACAAAACACATGTAAAAAATATTAGTCAGGGGCATATTAGACATTTCAGGCCATATCTGTTTTATGTTCGTAGGGACCTCATATCATTGTAGCAACAATGAAGGTTTTAGAGACATACTTCATGTAAAATGAGGGTTCGGTTAGGCAGGGGTAACTTAGTCATTCCCCTAGCTTTTTCCTTTTTAGGACCAAAGTGCCCTTCAATACCGAAACTTCACATTACACGTGTGTATGTATGTGTGTAAGGGGTGTGTGCATGGTTTGGTTCGGTTCAGTTTTATGGTAAAACCGAAACCGTAACCGAAATGTTCGGTTTTCCATTTGGTTTAGGTTTTTTCAGTTTTAGTCGGTTCGGCTTTTCGGTTTTTTCCGGTCTTTGAAACAAAATTACGTAAGATTCAAAAGTAAAAAGTATAATCCAATATTTAAGAATCGTTCTTAGATCTTTACATTTAAGTTATTATGTTTAGCCTTTTTAATTAATATTGTTCACATAAACCTAACCTTGTAATCTATTTTTATGTTTCTCCAAACTTTTTATTAAGCCATTTTCTTTTATAATACCTTGAAAATCATTTAATTTTTATGTTAAATTTTGTTAGGTAATGGTTAAATCATTTCAAATATAAATGAACATGTTAATGTTTTTTATTAGAGTAAATTGCCAAAATCGTCCCTGAGGTTTGGGCATGTTTGCCATTTTCTTCCAAAACAACTTTTTTGTACCATATAGATATAGTCCTTCACTTTTGGGATTTTTTGCCATTTTCATCCAAACGTCTAATTTGCTTTGTTTTTTCTATCAAACATTTGGATGAAAATGGCAAAAAATCCCAAATCTCAGTGACGATTTTGGCAAAAAAGTAAGACGTTTGGATGAAAATGGCAAAAAATCCCAAAAGTGAAGGACTATATGGTACAAAAAAAGTTGTTTTGGATGAAAATGACAAACATGTCCAAACCTCAGGGACGATTTTGGCAATTTACTCTTTTTATTATAAATAAATACTTTAACATCCAAGAATAAAACCTATGCAGTTAATGCGGTAAAATATCGGATATCGTTCAAGGACCGATATTTGAAATATAGGTTATCTTGGTGAGATATCGGTGGGATATCGGTAATTTTTAATATAATGCAGAATTTATATATATAGCAATTTAACACCAATAATTCAGTGATATATCGGTGATATATCGGTTATATCGGTCAAATATCGGTGATATATCGGTTATATCGGTCAAATATCGGTGATATATCGGTCAAATATCGGTCAATATCGCCGATAATATCGGTACCGATATTTTGACCGATATTTGATACCGATATTTTACTAAGGGACCGATATGACCGAGATAACCGATATATCACCGATATTAACTGCATAGAATAAAACTAATAATTTCTAAATCAAATATATATAAAAAATCATTACAAAAATGATTTTTAGGTTATTTGGTTCGGTTAGGGTTTTTTCGGTTTTCTGCTCATTCCTAATTGTGTGTATCAGTATATAAGTAACATACCTGCATCGTAAATGACCTGCTTCAAGTATACGAGCAGATTCGGTTACTTGTGCCAAAGGTGCAGGAGCCGAAGATAACGAGGCAGCAGAAAACGCTTGCGGGTCAGCAAAAGTCAACACAAAAGTTTCAATGTGCTTCAAGGCCATTCTCCTTGCCCTTTCTAAACCGACACTCTTCGAACCGCCTTCTGCTGAACTCCCTACCAGAGCATATTCATCCATTCTACATACAAAACAATATAAAACTTTGACTACAAAAGTCAACAAGAAACATGTAACTTAATTCAAGATAATTCATTGAAGATTTACCGGCCATCAAACATGTATGCCAAAGCTAACGCGGCCATGAAACGAGCCATTTTCGACATTGACGAAGAACACAGATGAATTAACGCTGGAACACCACCGTCTTCCACTATTCGCAGAGCATTTCCGGGGTTGAATGCAAGATTCCAAAGGGCTCCGGCAGCGGTTTCGTGGACATCCTGATATCGTACCGACATTTTAAATTCAAATAAATTAGTTTTTAATAAAATATGGTAATATATATCATAACGGTTTTACATACGTACGAGAAAATGACTAATGGAGTGTTTGGCATCGTTATCAAAACATCAGTAGTGATAAAATGTCATACAGAAGAGTAAAATCACCAAAAAGGATAATTTTTATATTGTTAAATATTAAAAACAGTTGATTAATTAAAAAAACCTAAAACATATGTAGTCTATGATTCCAAAAATCATATTTTTCTTATATTATATAATAAATAATACAGGGGATGAAAAATATTCAAAATAGGGAAAAAATGAAGGCTAAAAAGGTAAATTTAGTTTTCTGTGAAATAATCAGCTTTGTTGCAGCTAGTGTAAAACTAATTTCTAGACAATTATAACCAGAATCACTTTATCAAAACACTAGATAAATTTTCACTAGAATCTAAAAGGAAGAGTTTGAGTAACAAACTTGACGAACACAATGCAAATTTCTAAAAATAAGTATCAAAGGTACTACTTTTCTAGAAACAAAAATATAACACATGAAAAAAGAAAGAATATAGAAACGAAAAGGAGAAACAATCACTCACTTCAGTCTGAGACCGTGCTAAAGTTATGAGCGGTGCAACGCCCCCTTCTCGCCCAATCGCAATGCTAGTGGAGATGAAAGAAAACACAGATGATATGTGTGTGTGTATATATAAACAAAATATATTTTCTGCACTTGCAATATCATATACAACTCTAAAGATTATAGAGATAGTTGCGCTTTTTCTAGTCACTTTTGGATACTTGTGTTAGATAGATAAAAAGGGTATTTTCAGTATTTTCAAAAAAAAAAAAAAACGATATTCCTTGTACGGCGTACCTATTGGCTTCTGATACTGAGAGTCCCCAAAGAGCACCGGCTGCTCTCTCCTGAAGACTTGGAGACGCGTTTGAACACGATTGTGCAAGAGCAACCTAAAATGAGATTAAAAAAAACAAATAAATTAATTAATGCACATACTTGTTTTCAAGATTGATTGTAACAAGGTTTAATTTGCCCGTGCATTGCACCAGGATGAAATTCTTGTTAGTCGGCTTAATTTTATCTTGTGGGGCCACCTCTTTTAGCTATGCTCGATAGTCGATCCCATTGACTGGTCAAATAAAAATATGATCACCTGTTTCGGCTAAATCAAGTTTGATTGTCGTTGAGATATTTTTAAAGGGCCCAATTCAAAATCCAAATTAGAACCTCAAAAAAATGAAACTGTAACTTTTGATAGGTTTTTAGCCTTTATATAACATTTCCAAATAACCCAAGACTTATCGTATGTTTTCGTGGTTTTCAATAGAAGACATTTTCCCAACAATGTGTAATATATTGTGCCCAAAATAGCATTTTAGAAACTGAGACGTGTAGGGTGATGAACCTAGGTCACAATGCACAACAAAGATAACATTTATTTATATTAATATTATCTTCTTAACCATGTAATATTTATCGTATCAATTTACGTAGTAATTATCTTCTTAAACTACATAATAGTATTAGTCGTCACCTCAAATTACGTAATAATTATCTTCTTAAATTACGTAATAATCATCGTCTCGACTACATAGTAATTATCTTCTCAAACTACGTAATAGCTATCATCTTGAATTAGACCGCGGGGTGTGGGCTTGGGTTTGGGGCGTGGGAACCAAACCAACGCCGCTTTAGCCACACCGGGCCAGCCAGACTCTGGCGTGGCTATGAAGCCTGTCATGGGGCAGGTTGGCTAGATGATGTGGATGGTTGGGATTGGCTAGCAAAATATGACCGTTACCCATAGCCGTTTGGGCTAGCCGTTGGCCATGGCGGTAACCGCTATGTAAATCAAATTTTTACTAATTTTTACCTATAAAAAATACTCGCCCCAAATGTTTTACACCTACTTTCTTCAAACACAAATCTTCATCCAAAACCAACCCAAAAACCAAAAATGGTTAACTGGACCGAGGAGGAGGAGCTAGCGCTAGTGACGTCAATCGTTGACGCACAACGAACACTACGCCGTGGTCAAACCGCCTACTGGACACGAGCGTTTCAGGAATACCAACAACATGTTGGAAACGCGTGTCACAACTTGAACGCGTGTCAACATAAGTGGCGGGAGCTAAAACCGCACTTGGATCGGTTTAAAGCATGCTTCGATCGTGTGCCTGCGGGCGACCTAAGCTACGACGATCGAGTGGAGATCGCCAAAATCGAGTACAGGCACGATGGGAACCCGGAAATTCGTTGGGTTCCCCATTTTAATATGTATCGTACTTTGTAATTATTTTTAGAGTTAATTACTGTTTTCGTCCCTGTGGTTTGTCAAAAATCACTATTTCAGTCCATTAGTTTAAAAATTGCGATTTCAGTCCCTGTGGTTTCACTTTCGTAACCATTTCAGTCCATGTGGTTTCACTTTCGTAACCATTTCAGTCCATGTGGTTTCACTTTCGTAACCATTTCAATCCATTTATTCTGTAAGTACAGGGACTGAAATGGTTACGAGGTGGACTGAAATGGTTACGAAAGTGAAACCACAGGGACTGAAATCGCAATTTTTAAACTAATGGACTGAAATAGTGATTTTTGATAAACCACAGGGACGAAAACAGTAATTAACTCTTATTTTTTAGAATTTATTATGAAGTTTTTTTTATTTTATTAGGATTTATTAAGTTGTTTTTTTTTACTTTTTAGGATCTGTTAAGTTGTTTTTTTAATTTATTAGGATTTTATGTAACTTTTTTCTTTAAATTAAATTAGCGGTGTGTTTTATTTTATCAATCAATCATACCTAGTAAAATCCCACAAATAGCAAAGCTATTTGTAGGGTCTGGGGAGGGTGGGATGTAGGCACACCTTACCTCTACCCCTACCCCTACCCCTAGGGATAGAGAGGCTGCTTCCAGAGAGACCCTCGGCTCCAAAACACCCAGAAAAGAAATAAATAGAACATGAGGTGTGTGTGTGTGTGTGTATGAAGCTACCAATGTAACATGAGTTGCGAAAGAGTACATGGTAAAATAAGACAAATATGACAACACAAAACAGCCATACACTACACCTAAAAACACAATTGTACCCTCTCCTAGAAATCCTTAACCCTATGCAGTTAATGCGGAAAAATATCGGATATCGGTCAAGGACCGATATTTGAGATATCGGTTATCGCGGTGGTATATCGGTGGGATATCGGTAATTTATAATCATATATATATTAATATCTAGAACCTATATATACATATACTAGAACTTATATAATATTAATAGTAAGTATATAATGTTAATTTTATACTTTTTATGCATAAATTTTAAAGTTTAAGGACCAAATATAAACTAGGGAAGATAGAGGGGGTTAATGTTTAAATACACAAACTAATTTTACACTTTTTATTTAAAAAATTATAAGTTTTAAGGACTAAATATAAACTAGTGAAAGATAGAGGGGTTAGATGTTAAAACACTTAAAGTTATTTAACCCTAAAAGTCTAAACATGTCGCTATCTCTTCTTTCTTCCTGGTACGCATCTTCTTCTCACTGGTTTCAGGTCAAAAAGCAGCACCGGCGAGACAACCGATATCACAAATTGGGCCAAAAATAACGCAAATGAAGGGGTTCTGGACTTTGGATGGCAGGATTTCAAAGAAAAAGCATAAAAATTGGGCCAACCGATATTATCGGCGAGACAACCGATTACCGATATCAGAAATACAAAATATCGGCGATATATCGGTATATATCACCGATATTATCGGGACCGATATTATTACCGAGATTATGAACCGATATTTTGGCGAGGGTCCGATAACCAATATCTCGACGATATATCACCGATATATCGCCGAGATTAACTGCATAGCCTTAACCTTAATCCTACGTCTCCACGAGCTCCTATCATGGACCATGTTTTCAGAGAGGTGCAATCTTTGCAAATCCTGCCTAATCCGCTCATCCCAAGTAATTTTGGGTCTGCCTCTACTCCTCCTCCCCTCCACCTCGAGGGTTTCAACCACTCTAACTGGCTCTATCGTCTGCCTCCTCTTCACATGCCCAAACCATCTCAATCTTCCCTCCTTTATCTTATCTGATATACTAGCTACTTCTAACCTCTCCCTAAAAACATCATTTCTTATCCGGCCTAACCTTGTGTGCCCACACATCCATCTGAGCATTCTCATCTCTACCACCTCCATCTTGTGTGCTTGTACTTCCTTAATGGCCCAACAATCGGTTCCATATAACATAGCAGGTCTAATTGCAACCCTATAAAATTTCCCTTTCAATTTTGTTGGGAACCTCCTATCACACAATACCCCAGTGGCAGCTCTCCACCTACACCATCCAACCTGGATGCGGTGGGCAACGTTACTATCTATCTCCCCATCCCTCTGAACAAACGATCCTAGATACTTGAACTTAGTCACCTGCGGGACCACTTGACCGTCAATGGTGATCTGAATGTCTTCATCGTTGTCTACTCCACTAAAGTCACAATAGAAGTACTCAGTCTTAGATCGACTAATCCTTAAACCTCTGCCCTCTAAAGTTGCCCGTCACTCTTCTAACCTCGCATTCAGGCTTTGTTTACTATCAGCAACTAACACAATATCATCTGCAAAAACAAGGCACCACGAAAGAGCCCCCTGAATTAACTTTGTCAACTCATCTAGGATAACTGCAAATAGAAAAGGGCTCAAAGCAAACCCTTGGTGGAGTCCTACCTCCACCGGGAAAGAATCAGTATCCCCTACAGGCGCTCGGACACTAGTCTCAGTCCCAACATACATATCCCTAATTAAGTCTATATACTTCCCAGAAACCCCTCTACTCTCCAAACTATCCCAAATCAGTCTACGTGGCACACTGTCATAGGCCTTTTCAAGATCAATGAACACCATGTGTAGGTCCCGTTTCTTTTCCCAATACTTCTCCATCAATCTCCTTAGAATATGTATTGCTTCCGTAGTCGATCGCCCTGGCATGAAACCAAATTGGTTTACCGTGACTTGAGTTTCTCTTCGGATTCTCGTCTCAATTATTCTCTCCCATAATTTCATAGCGTGCCCTAGCAACTTAATCCCTCTATAATTCCCACAACATTGGGCGTCCCCTTTGTTCTTATACACAGGTACTACTACACTATTCCTCAACTGATCTGGTACTACTACAACATTGGTGTGTTTTATTTTATAAATGTCAAAATAAAAAAAAATTCCACATGTCAACCCAAGCCCCCAACCCACGCCGCTACCACACCCCACTTTTTAGGGGTGGCCTGGTGGAGCCCATCTCCGCCACATGTCAACCCAAGCCCCCAACCAAAGCCCCACACCCAGCGGTCTTTCATAGTAATAATTATCATCTTAAAATACGTGTTGATAACACGTAATACTTATCATCTAGAACCACGTAAAAGCTCGAGTATAAATAGAAGCCTTTAGGTTTCATTTTTCACTACACTTTAAACCCGACTATTTCTTGTTTTACATGCCCTGTACCCCTTTTTTACCCGATGTTTCTCCACGATTGGGCATGCGCTCATAGTACGCGAAAACCGAAACGTATAGAAGTGTTATCCGACGATTTACGAGGTGTGAAAGTTCTAAGCTTTCACCAAGCACAAGTTATCAAGATGAATACGTTTAACTATTTTTAAACTTGAAAATGATTTGTTTCTTTGAAAATACCATATGAAAGTATTAAATATGTTTGATGCATATGGTAGTCTATGGATAGCATTCATGCCATAAGTATACGTATTGTTTGATCAATTTGTACACGTGTTACGAATGAAAGATTGTAACAGGGCTGACACGAGTTTAGTAGAAGATATACATAAACTAGCAAAACCCGGTAGGAGTCTTGCACAAAACTGAGAGTGATGTCAGTGTATATTGTCATATTGTGGTTGTACACTCGGGTTAAATGGTCCCTTTGAAAGTGCAAGCTATTAAAGCAAAATATGGTTAAACAACTTTAATACTAGTCATGCTAAAAATATGTGTCTGCTAACATTATTCACCAGCTTTCCGCTAACATCATTTTCAACACGTTTTCAGTTAATTATAAATGAACGTATTTAGCAAGGGTAGATGCTAAAGGGACTATAACTCCTTAGGCCCGATAAAACCTTGTGACGAGAATTTTATAAAACTGTGAGGAGACGGTAAATGAATTAAAAAGATTACCTTTTGTAAAGAAACCGTTTTGCATGAACAAGGGCTATTTAAATCCCCATTTATGCAAGAACATTTTATTCAACTTACTAGTTGTTTAATACAAAAGAAAGAGAAATATTTCCGCTGCGATTTACTCATAACAGGTACCAACCAATTGGTCACAAGCCCGGGATGTCAAAAAACCAAGGTGAGACACAATGCGCCCCCCTTTCGATAACTTGGTGAAATGGGCGGACGTAGTTGGTTCCTTCGCCGTACAAGTGTGGTGCAAATATACATTCATTAGGGAAGCTCCTTTTTGGTACCTTGCGTTGTTTGACCAAGACTTATGATATTGCTTTGTAGACTCGGTATGTATTAAACATTTGTCAACAAACGCTGCTCCCTCGTTTTCCCTTTAGGTAATACCGACCTACAAGACCAATCTACGAATTTCACCATTTTCGTGACCCGTTCATTAATTTCAAAGAAATAGGCTTGATTACCGTTATGTGTTATGTGATTCGATATTCCGTTGCAGAGACACCAAGTGCCTTTCTCCGTTGGCTCAACTCTCGAAATGCTTCGGAATTATCCCTTCATTGAGAAAAACCGTCTCTTGATCACATCTTATCATAAATAATGTAGCCTCAAATCATCGGTTTCAGCTAAATTAGCTTCTTCATGTTTCTTCACACGTTTCGAACACGCTAGCGCGAAGTGACTGAATTTATCACAGCAGTTGCGGTAACACTGAACTTGTGATCTAACCTTCCTCTTTGGTTTGACATGTGATCCTGACCTTCCATCTTCATCCCGTTCATGACCTTCCATCTTGAACCTGCTCATGCCGGTCACAACCTTATCTGAGTCCCTTCCTTTCCCTTTATATGAATTACGGTTCTAGTTATTACGTAAGTATTTAGAGAACATTAGATTACCTTGGTTGTTCTCTTGAGTCTCCTAGTCTTTTATTTGTTGTATGTTTTTAAACATCCTACCATGTCACTGTAAGCAACGGTCTTCAAATCAACTTGTTCAATTGAATCAACCATGCAAATGAACTTCCTCGGTAGCGTGTTTAGAAACTTTTTCACGAGTTTGGGTTCATCAATCGTAATACATTTTCGGAAAGCCTCCGTGTAAATTCGTTAACTGAACTTGGATCTTTCATCTTCAAATTTTCAAACTCGGACATCGACGTTTGCAACATTGCACCCCTAACCCGATCAGCCTTGAGATGTCGTGTCTTCAAAATGTCCCACATCCTCCTTAGCCGTATTCAAATTCCCGATCTGTAAAAACTAATTTTCGAGTATCGATTGAAATAACGCTATCGCCATGTTGTTCTTCGCATCCAAACCTGTTCCGACTTTCAATTTGATCCCATACTCCGTAAACGTTGAAAATTGCCTTCACTCGCATGCCCCATATTGTGTAGTTCGTTTAATTCAAATGGGACAAACGAAGCTAGCCGAATGGTTTTCTTTAACCGTAACAATTGGTCAATCACCATCAGCCATCTTACCTAAAACCCAGCCCCGAACCTCTCTTTAGAACCAAATCCGTTTGCTCACACAAAAAACCAGTTACGAATACCTCTCACTAAACCAAATCGCTTTGAAAAAAAAAACCTTAAATTGCTTTGAAAACCTTTCTTTTTTCATAAAAACAAACACTTTAAGACTTTTATGACCTTTTTCCTATTTTCTTTAGCACGGATCCAAATCAGAAAAAAAAAAAAAAAAAACATTGTGTAAGAAAAATCCTCCACTGTAACAAAGACCTCGCAAATCTCGTATCTCTCCTGCTACAAAACCGGATCAAAGGAACCCTCTTATTCTTCTGATTCGCTGCCGCCGAAAACGAAAGAGCGCCGCCGCCGTCTTTTGATCACGAATACCTCTCGTGGAACCCGAGACTTGTTGTGCCAAAACCGATCCGACCGAAACCCGTCTGGTACCGCTTTTTTGATTGCCGCCCTACGAGCCTAATTAACATGCATCGTCGGTAGCTTGATCCGACTGACCTGCCATCGATTCGTAAACTCGTCGTACGCGAGGAGTTGATTAGTTTTAGTCGGTAACCACTTGCAATCCAATCACCTACTCGTAACTCCTCATCTGCCGATGACGAGTACTTGTTGGATTTCAAAGATTGAACTTCGCTCTGATACCAATTCAAGTCCCAATCGATAATCAAAACGAATGACGCACACGTCGAATTTGGATTAAATAACTCTCAATCTTATTAACTACAAAAAATATAACTCTAAAACTGATTACAAGCTCATAACCATAATCGCAACTTTGATTAGGTTATATAGACAATGACTCGATACAATTAAAGATGGGCTCGAACTCCTAATTAGACGATAAATGAGACCTCACTTTATCTACTAATCTAATTAGCTATAATAAATAAAAGACAACTCTTTTTATTTATCCCTAATTGATATAAGTAACTGACCCAATTACAAAACTCGAAACCAGCCCACTCGATCCAACCCGACACCAACTTGTGTTCAAGAGGGAATAAATAATTTAAAGAGAATTAGTTAGTAAGCATGCATGCATACGTATTGCAAAGGTGTGAGATAAAATTAGACATCAATATATGCACTTCAATTCTTGCATTTGTATAATTTGTGTTGAATTCTTGAGGTCTTTGAGTATTTCGCTCCTATTGTTTTGCTCGTTTATTATTTTTTATTTTTGGATCCAAGTTATGTTGTGTGAGAAGAAATGAAGACATGATCATACAGTGTTTTCATCAAATTGCCACCTAAAGCTCTATTTTGACTTTTTAAATTTTAAGTCAAGATTGACGGAGTAACTCCTAGTTGTTGTGTTCATCTAAAACACTAAATGAATAACATGTAAGATGTTGCGTATGTAAATACGATGCTACTAGAGTATAAAATAAATAAAAGTATCTAAAGTAAGGATAAAACGTCATACCAAGGCTTCAACACCGCCCGCTAATGCAATCCCCTCTCGGTTTCTGTCGTCAAATGATAAATTCCATAACGCACCAGCCGCTTCTTGCCTGATGAAGAACAAATGAAATTAACGTCTATTAGAACAACAATTGGTTCCCAGTTGAAACACATAAAACATAACCAGTGGGTGTTTGGAAATTGGAATTCTGAATTTCTGATGTATGTTTCGAACGTGATTTTATATACATATATAAATGGGGAAGGTTATTGTACAAATACAATAGCCCCTTAACGTGCGAAGGTGCGAAGTAAATTACGCGTGTTCATTTTTAAAATACGCACATTACAAAATTCAAAGCCCGTATGCTATCAAACTTGAAAATTACGCAGGGTTAAACTCAAATTACGCATAGGTTGGGTTAACCCTAATTACGCATGTTACAAACATAATTCCGCACGTTATTTTTTGACTTCGTACCTTCGCACGTTAAAACCCATTTGTATTTAAAACTTTCAAAACTCAAATTACGTATGGGTTGGGTTAACCCTAATTACGCATGTTATAACCATTATCACGCACGTTATTTTGCACACTTCGTACCTTCGCACATTAAAACCCATTTGTATTTAAAACTTTCACTATATATATATATATTATATATATGTATGTACGTATATGTATATATATTCGGTGATCAGAATCAGATTATCAACTTTGATAGTAAGATGTTTGAGGGTTGGAAAAATCTGATTTTTTAGAAAAAAAAAGATAGAAAAATGACCTAACACCATCATGTGTTGAACGAATAAGTAGAACAAGTGCATCAAGAGCTCCGGCTTCTTGTCCAACCGCAGCATTGTTGGTGTTGCTATCACCATGAGCCGCTAAATTAGCCAATGCACGAGCCGCCTATATAAATTATAATAATCACAAAATAAGAAAAAGGCACTTCTTAATATTTTCTTTGATTTTGTACGTTAATAATTTAATATCCTTAAAAGCACTAAACGTAAAATATTATGTTACCTGTTCTTGCACACCCTCGTGCTTGCATTTACGAGCAAGAGTTACTAAAGCATTAATACCACCAACACTTGCAACTTCCATGCTACATTTATCATCCGCCGCCAAATTTGCAAGTGCCCCTGCCGCTCGTTCCTGATAATCAAGAAATACTTAAATTATTTTTGGCTTTACTCGTAAAAGTAAGACATCAAACTTGTTTTGACTAAAAATCAATAAATCTTTAAAAAACAAATCTTTGCATTTGTGAAAGTCGTAATGACGTATATAGTGCTTACCATACTAGATATTTGTACTTATTAATTACTTTTTAGGTTCTCTTTTTAGCTTTAACGAAAAAGTGTTGCCTTCAGAAAAGTCGTATATTATGCTTGCCATACTAGATACTTCTACAGGTTCATTTATTTTTTACGTTACCCAATTCAATTTTCTTAATTCATTTCAGTTTTACGAAAAAATATACGTTGAAACCTACGCTTTTTGACTTAAATCAATAAATCTTTGAGAAAAAAGTTCCTTAATCCTTTACAAAAGTCAAACTTCATCACTTTAAGGTAACATAATTACTTTTACTCATACTAAAATTTTCTTTGCTCGTTTTAAACATGTGGCACAAAAATCGAGACACGTACCAGAACTCCATCACCACCTCTAGGCCATTTAAAGATCAAGTCCACTAACGCTTTTATGCCACCAGCTTCAGCAATAGCTCCCTAAAACAAGATTATTTGTATTAGTAAAACGAGGTTTTCAGCGTCAGAGTTTTGAATACGATAAAACCGATAATAAACAAAACAACCTTATGCTCTTCCCCAACCGAAAGATTCCAAAGCCCTCCGGCAGCCTCTTCAGCCACCATTCGGTTCATCGATTTCGCTAAGCTTGCAAGAATGGTGATGCCGCCACCTCCCGCCACAGATTTTGCGAAAGCGGGATTCACCGAAAGATTCGCAATCGCCTACACGAAACGATTATTTTGTTAAGTTAAGTTACCATAAAGTTTCTTATACTTGTGCGATTAACATAGTTATTAATAGCGAATAGCGGACGATAGCGGCAGGCTACCTATACACTATGTAGCGATAGTGATGAAATAGCAGGCGCTATTTTATGTTTAGCCACACACTATGAGAAAATTTTGGAAATATTTTGTATGTATATTATATCCAAATAAGCTTGTTTTATACGCTGCTTTATATGTATGCTTAACAAAATAACCTATAATCCTGCTATTTTATACCTATAAAATCCGGCTATTTATATTAAAGCAGAAAAAAAAAAACAAAAAAAGACATGAGTGCTACGCTATTCGCTATAGCACTCGCTATGAGCGCTATTAATAACTATTAATGAATCATAAAAGTGCAAAAGATTCAACCTTTGTAGCTTCTGATTGAAGCCCCTCTTTCCAAGATCGTGCAAGACCTAAAAGAAGTTGTATACCGCCACCTTTCATGACCGCTTCAGCGCGTCCAACATCAACATTCGTGTTTTCATCATCAACGACTACAAATGTTGCAAGCCCGGTGGCGGCGCGTTCTTGAACGTCTTCTTGCGAACTCTGCAACAAACCAAGCAAAAGATCCGCACCTTGAGTGAGCCAAAACTGATCGAGCCCGTTTGGGTTACTTTCGGCTATACGTAAAAGCGAATGCGAAAGAATCCATTCAACCCATGTCATAAACTCGTTCAAATTCCCGTCTTTCTTCTTCGACGTGTTTCTCCAAACGGAGAAAATGGTCCGTTCTTGTTCTCTCTCTATGTCAGGAAACAACTGGGATAGTTTCGTAAACGTGTCGTTAAAGAAACTAAGCATCGTTTTACCATGACAGTTAATCTTGGTGAAAACAGTGGGGTCTTCCTCTAACAATGGGCAGTTAAACGCGCACAAAAGTTCTAAACTTTTTAACGACGAAAATATCCTCATAACGGCGTTCGGAACAACATCGGTTCTAGAAACATCTAAACCTTTCAAATTCGGAAGCTTGCTCCAACTTTCACTCGCCAAATCCCACTTCACGCTTGTGGTCCCCGCAACGCACAGAAAACGAAGCGACACAACATTTCCTAATGCCACCTCATCGATCTTTAAACAATCAATAAACCCAATTTCATAAAGATCAGAGCATCGAGTAGCTAAAGCGTTTATTGCGTCTTTACTAATTTCCCGGATACCCGAAAGTCGAAGCTTTTTTAGCTTACGGCAGCAATTAGCTATTTGAAGTATCGCATCACTCGTAATTCGTTCACAGAAATCAGGCCCGAGTTGGAGGCTTTCGAGAAGCTGATGACGCGCTACGATTACCGAAAGAGTTGAATCGTTGAGCTTCCGACAGTAATCACCGCTTAAATCTTTCAAATTTTCAGCTCGAAGATTTATTACCGCATCAGCATTGTCGGCTCCGCGAAACCGAAGCTTTTGGAGATTGGAACAGCGGGTAGCTAACACTTTCGTTACATCCCAACCACATTTATGAGCACGAAGATCTAACGATTGCCATAAACACGAAGAAGATCCGAGTGATCTCCAGCTTCTGCATGTTGACGACAAATTAGCCCGATCACGATAGTTTAAATGAGTAAAAAGCTGAATCACAGTATCGTCGGGTAATCGCGTCCAATCCACAAATCCATCCGCATTCAGTTTTAAGTAATCTGCATCCTCGGTTTCGGCTTGATCCGTTAAATCCGACTTTTGAGCTCCTTTCACACACTTTCGTCTAACCCTTCGACTCATCTCATTAATCCCCACAAAACCAATCATAAACACGCACTAATCCCGCGAAAAAAACACACCGAAACACTCAAAACTGAACCTCAAAACCAGCATCTCTTTCCACACAAACAAAAACCCTTCAATCAATCACCTATAGATCACAGAAAACACCCAAAACTGAACCTCAAAACCAGCACTAATTCTGTAATTCACATCACACAAAGGCACCCAATTACCAACATTAATCGATTTCAAATCCCAAATTCTATAACCATAAAAGAATGCCCTTTCAGTAACCTCAAGAACCCTACAATCTAACTAACAACAACAACAACAAAAGGGTAAACAGTAGGGCACACAATTAAGCAGATTTCACATCACACAACACACATCACAATCCCCAACATCGAAATTGCAATAACATCAAACAAGAATCAGCGAATTTCGCAAACCTGATGTGGGTATTCCATAAAAACCTCTAATTCGCAATACCCATCAAGAAATCAATCGCCTTTGAAGCAAATTGATTGCAAGAAGCTGCAAAATGGGTGTGGTTTTAGAGAGAGAAACAGGGGTGCAGAGAGAGGAGGAAGAAGGGTCTAGAGCGAGAAGGAAAGAGGGGACAAATGTGAGCAAGGGTCGGAGAGAATTCAGGTACTTATTTGTGTATCAAAGATGAGAATGAGAAGCAAAAGCCCAAACCCACAAGGGCTTGTGTAGTTTCATCATGTGATTTTAGGGGGTGCCCAAGTGAAAGTTTTTGGAGATTACATTCAATAATATTCAACCTTAGTTCAATGTGAATCAATGTAATTGAATGTAATATTGTTATATACTATTTAGAGGTGATTTTATGTATATTCTTTGTTTGGTTTATTGAATTAAGCCTTCTAGAGGATGGGATTTCCAAGTAATGAATATGATATTTTTAAAAGATATTGTTTAGGGTAGATGTGTATGTATATATAACAATGTGCGGTTTTAGATCATGAGACTTGTAGACGTTTTGAGATTTTGTGTTATCCTTGTTTAAACCGGAGGTGGTTTCACGCGGAAGAGATACAGAAATTTGATTGATTAGTATCGGTTTCACTGTAATGTATCATAGCCATTGCATACTGGCGAACTTTGTTTAAATGAGATTTGATTTATTGAGAACTTTGGCATGCAACTTTGAATTAGGAATGCGATGTTTTGAAAATCATAATTATGGGACGTTTGAGGACTTAGTGATAATGATGGTCGAAATATTTATATCTGTTAACAAAGCGGGCCTTAAGAAGGTTTTTATGTGGTTCCACACATAGAAACATAGTGGGTTGTGGTGTAGAGGTGCATTGTTTGATACAATTAGGTGATGATGTGAGCATCTCATTTGACATTAGATGAGAAGTAGAGGTGTTGTGGTCTAACAACTCAACAATCATGTGATATATGACAAGTGATAATCGATATCACTATCTAGGTTGCAGACCTCTTCAAGGTGTGTTATGTATGTATGTATGTATGTATGTATGTATGTATGTATGTATGTATGTATGTATGTATGTATGTATGGTTATTTAGTTTGCTACTCCATAAGCCGTTGATTATTATGGGCAAATGATAACAAAAAACTAAGCTTTAGTTGCAATATCTTATCATAAGTAAATGAATATTTGTAATTAAACTCAACTTATGGAAATTAATATAACATATGTCGTGCAAACTACGCATAATCCTTTCTCATTAATGGTTATTACAAGATCGTAGTGTTGAAATTATGAGTTTTGCTTTAGATGATTCACTAAACGCCCAATATGTGATGATGTTTGTATCATTTTGCACACGGATTTAATAGTTCTACATGCTCAGGAAGTATCAAAGCATGTGTGTATGAATCAACACGCCTCTATTATGATAGTGTACATGAATTATTCCCAAAGTCTTTGTGCTTTCCTAATTAAGTGATGGGCGTTGTACCTCTAAACATAGAAAATTAATAAATTATTTTCTCTTAAATTTAGGGGGTGTTTGGTGTTGCGTTTTCAAAATAGATTATGCGTTTTCAAATAGATTTTGCGTTTTCAAAACTGCGTTTTGAAAAAGCATGTAGGTACATGCTTCTCCAAAACTGCGTTTTGGAGGCAAATTATCACTTTTTCATCAAAACACTTTTTCATCAAAACACTTTTTTAGATTATTTATGTTTTACAAACGCAATAATCAAATAATCTCTTCAAAACGTAATCACAAACACCCTCTTAGTCACATGGTATACATTACACAAATCAAGGCATACAAAGAGCCAAAGTGATGCTTCTTTCAAATAATTTAAAAAAAGATAAGTCTAAAGGGAAAACAAGGATTAAGAAAATTATGAAATGATTAAATTCCAAATGATTCCTTGTCTTAATAATGTCTTGAACTTATTACTTCTGTAGATGAATGTTGATTAGGGATGTGCATATACCACATACATGTCATTTAACATTTAATGATTCACAAAATACAAAGATCACCACATACTACCAAGTACAAGGATCAAAGTATACAATATGAAGATTATAATCTACAATGTTCAAGCATGGAATATCAATTACCATATACAATAATCATTAAGTGCAACAAATTATTAATGACTACCATATGAAAAGGTTACAGATCAAAGCATAACATGAAGATTCTAAGTCTACAAAGATTAAGAACGAGAAATCATCTACAACATACAAGGATCAAAGCATTATACATCAAGTAGATGGATTGAGGATTAGATAGATAAATTAAACAAGGCTTAACAACAAGATAATTAATTAAGATTTATCTAATAACAAGAGGTAAAGTCCCGAAGGAATTGATTTAGCTTGAAACTAATTAGAGTGACTTTGAAATTCAAAACTGAAAAGGTATAGTTGAGTTCTTTCCATTTGTGGGATATAATTATAGTGGGAGACAAAATCTTATCTAAAATGGAAAGAAATCAACCACACTTTACCAAACCATCAACATGCTTTGAAAAGTAAACACAATTCTTGAAGGAATTGATTTAGCTTGAAACTCATTGGAGTGACATTGAAATTCAAAACTAAAAAGGTATAGTTGAGTTCTTTCCATTTGTGGGATATAATTATAGTGGGAGACAAAATCTTATCTAAAATGGAAAGAAATCAACCACACTTTACCAAACCATCAACATGCTTTGAAAAGTAATCACAATTCTTGATGGAGGTCAAATGGTTGCTTTAAGAACTCAAGGATCAGAGGTATGGGTGTGTAAAAGGTGTTGAAGGATGAATATAGTCATTAAACTATGTACAAGAATTCAAAACAAGCTAAATGACAAATCTTGGTGACCTGTAGTCGATGATTGACTGTGGATTGGTGAAAACTGTTTTCTTGTTGGTTGTGTTTTGCCCATAAATACAAGCCTCCTCAACCCTTTTCACTCACCTCTTTTGCTCATAACACTTTCAAATACACATCTAATTAGTATCACTCTAGTTCCCTTGATATTTACACATTCAATCAAGGAAAAATTGAAAATCAAAGATCAAGAGCCAAAAGAAGAAGTTGTGCTCTAACTTAAATATTCAATTTCTTGCATTTGTGAGGTCATCACTACCTTGATATAGTGATATATTTGTGAGGGGTCTCACCATTGTTGGTGATTACTGTAAACACTATATTGACATAGTGTTGTGAGGGAATTCACTATCTTGACTTAGTAGATGTTTGTAAAAGTGTAAAGACACACTATCTTGATATATTGTGTTGAAGAAAGTGATCACTACATTGGATTAGTAAATAACTATAGAAATTTAAATACTACTATAGTGATATAGTGTATTGAAGAAGGTGATCAATGCCTTGGATTAATGAGATGATTATATTAGTGATCTCTTTCGTTTAAGAGAGATGTTTAGTGGAGCAACTCTTGATTGGAGAATCGGATAAAGGACTTAGATTTAATTAGTTAACATCTATTTGACCCTATATAAATTGGTCTTATCTTTTTTACCCTTAGCTCTTTACATTTATTGTCTATTATCATTGTTGGGTTTCAAACAAGTTTAAACCAATCAAAGTTCTTGTTTAATCAAATAAAAATATAAAAAAACCCCTATCCCCAACCCCCCCCCCCTTTTAAGGTTTCTACAAAAAGTACCCAAAGGAGAACACGGCATGGTCATGTCTCCCTTGTCACACATATGTGAAGCCCTTTTCATCGTCAATGTTTGACTACAATGTTGTTGTTGTTGTTGCCAATAACTCAGTTCCATTTAATCTTCACAATCTCACATCACAATAATACTTCCGATTGTTTAGTTGGTGTTGGTCTTTATATATTTACTTTATCATGTAAATCAAAACTAAGAATCATATCATTTAAAAAAGTTTATATAAAAACTAAGACTTTAACAACATCATATAAAAAACAATGGTAAAACTTATTACAATCACAAATAATAATATTCGTAGGTGTTCATTATATAGATCAAACGTTCCTACGTATATTAACGTGAAAAATACAACTAGACATAACATCTAGTTTCATGTTATTATATATATATATTTAATATTGGGCTTCATATTTATAAACCTTGGAGATTTGAATTAAGATACGTTGATGTGGGATTTCTTGGTAATGAATATAAGATTTTTAAAGTATCATTATGTTGAATATGTATAACAATGTGCAGTTTAAAATCGAGAGATATGTAGATGTTTTGTGATTTAATTGAGATTTTATGCTATCCTTGTTTAAACTAGAGGTGATTTCACGTGGAAGAGAAACATAGATTTGATTAATGGGCCTCGGGCTTACTGTAAAAGTATCATAGTCAGAAATTTTTTATGTGTTAACAAAGCGGGCCTTAAGGAGGTTTTTCCATGGTTCCACCCATAGAGAAACATAGCGGGTTTTGGTGTAGAGGCACGACATCTGGTATATGATTAGGTGATGATGTGAGCATTTCATTTATATTAGATGTGAAGTAGAAGTTATATGGTCTAACAACTCAACAATCTACGTACGTAATAGCAATATGATAAGTGGTAACTGATATCACTTTTTAGGCTGTAGACCTCTTAAGGGCGTATTATGTTTGTATGTTTATTTAGTATTCTACTACATGTGTAGTTGATTATTATGTGTAGATGATAAAAAAAGGTAAGCTTTAGTTGCAATAAGTGTAATTAAACTCAACTTATGAAAGTTAATATAACAAATGCCATGTGAACTACACAAAATCCTTTCTCATTAATGGTTATAACAATATCATTGTATTTTGAGTTTTTCTTTAGACAATTCATTAAACATACAATATGTGAAGATGTTTATGTCATTTAACACATATTTAATAGTTCACCATGCTCGGGAAGTATCAAACTGCATGCGTGTATACATGTATATATACTAGAAGTATGAATGAGCACGCCTTTATTATGATAGTGCACATGAATTATTTCCAAAGACCTTGTGCTTTCCAAATCAAGTAAGGGGCTTTACACCTCTAAACATATAAAACTAATAAATATTTTTCTCTTTTATTTAATCACATGGGAATACATTAGACAGGCCCAAGCACAAAGATTTAAAGCCATGCTTCTTTAAAAAAAAATAAAAAAAAAATCCTTGAAGTCTAAACAAGAGTACCTAGAGGAGAACACAACATGGTCATGTCTCCCTTGTAATACCTATGATGTCCTTGTCATTCTTGACATTTGACTGCAATGCCATTGTTATCAACAGTCATTTAGTTCCATTTAGTCCTCACAGTCTCACATCACATTAATACTTTTTATTGTTTAGTTGATCTTTACATATGTTGAGTTAGTTGATGTGGGATCAAATGAAACACTATAGTACAAGGGTATTGAGTGTAGAATGTCAAACTTAAGATGTAAAGTAATGCATAATGTAAGTCTAAGGACCAAAGATGTCAAGTTACTAAACTTGAATTTTGAGTTAGCTAAACTTGGGGGAAATCCACATATGTTCCTCATTTGCAAGACTCAAGGTTTGTGTGTATTTTGAAAATAAAGGACGGTGATGGAGTAAACCTAAAAAAATAAGACAATATTCAACAAATCAAAGATAGAAAAACAAGGAGTGAAAGCATAATAATCGCCTTCAAGTGGGGAAGAACATGTAGTAAGTAGTTTTTAAACCTAAACTCTCTAAATTCATGAATTGTTACAAAGGATATATTGAATTGTAGTTGAAATATGAAACATGTTAATGATTTATATGAGTTATAACTTAACCAAGTATGTTATGGTAGTAGTCTCAAAACTCCATTGTTGATGATGAACCAAGAATGCATGTTTGAGGGTTTGGATAATCTAGTAAATATATGTTAATGGTTGAATAAAATGAACGAAACTCGTCACTATTAGGTTAAGGATCATGTATTTTTTTATGTTTATGAAAACTAAAAATGGATGATGGTTAAACCCACAAGATTATAAAGAGAATTTGGGGAAGTTTACCTATATGATGTAAATCGGGGGTATATGGTTGGCTATGTTTTTAATTAAGATGATAATATGCTATAAATATCTTTTTATATAACCTTCAGAAGTGATGAGAACCGAAATAGATCAACAAAGGTGTAAACTCATGAGATTAAGTTTTGTGTTCTTAGTGAATTAGGGTTCAAATGGTGAGTCTTTGATTTTGTTAGTGTTTATGGCATTTCTTGGATCATAATCACCACAAGTAATGTGTCTCGCATGTTTAGGATGCTTAATTTGTTTCTAACCGAGAGATATGAGTGAATGATTGAGTTCTGATTCATCGTATGGTGAAAGTTGCGGTTGAATTTGTAATGATTTTTTGGTTACTACCATGTTTTGCAAAAATCATATAAAATCAATTGGTAACCGAGTAAGGTGTTCTTTTTAGTTAGAAATATTTTTTTAGTCTATTTTTACCATTTTAGAACATAAGAAGTAAATATTAGTAGTGTATGGGTCAAAATCATGAAATACAATAGTTGTATAGAAGTTAATATAAAACTCAATTTCTTAATATTGATCTAAGAATAGTGTTGGAGCCAAGTGAGTTGTATTTAGGGTATTGATTCCAAATAGTCAATTGTATGTGTTGAAAATTTGTTTAAAAGCTGAGAGAGAATTTGAGAATCATAAATAAGAAAACATGCAAATTTCACCACAATCGAGTCAATGAGTCAAGGACTAGTGAGATGATTATACCATCTCTTTCATTTAAAAGAGACATTTAGTGGAGCAACTCTCGATTGGAGAATTAGGGAAAATACGTAAAGTGGATTATTTAACATCCAATTGAACCTCTATAACGTACTTGTCTTTCTAACCGTTAACTTTTAACACCATTGTCTTCACTCATTTTTGGGTTTCAAACAAGTTTTAACTAATCAAAATTAGTGTGTAATTAAAGAAAACCTATTCAACCCACCCCTTCTTCAAGTTTTCTGCAGTGTTGCATAACTAACATAAGGTGTGTTAGCTTTAGGAGGTCAAATATCTGATGAAGAACATCAACGTTAAACGATTCTACGTTCAAAGGTTATTGATGCATAACCTTAAGTATTATAGTACATGTAAGTATATTATGTGGCTTGAATAAACTAGAATTTCTATGTCTATGATGCATGTATTTAACAATATATTGGCATGTTCATGACTTGGTGAATGAGTCATTATTATTGTAACACCTCAAAAAATTTTATCGAATCATATGGCAACACGTGTCCAATCAACTCTCAAATATGCCAAGTTATTTGGACGAGAGGGACTAATTGTGTAAATTTGTGGAAGATTGGATGTGGAGGGACTAAATGTGTCAACATGATAAAAATTTGGCCTCTGAGTGACCCTTACAGACCGCAAGGCTTAAAGCTTTACTGACCATAAGGTAAATATTATTATATTGTATTTGGCAGTCGGTTACGGACCGTAAGGTTTATTACCTTACGGACCGTAAGGAGTTTAAAACAGTGGGCGCGAAGGATCCTTACGGACCATAAGTTACCACCCTTTACGGTCCGTAAGGGGTGCAGCTGGCAGAAATGGCAGTCTGCCTGCATTGTTTGCCACCTTTCTCACGACTTGCCACCCTTCTCCTGGTTCTAACACCTCATTATGCACATGGAATCATCTTAGGATCAATGCCAAGACTTGGCATGATCTTGTGATCATCTTGCAACTATAAATAACACCTCTAGTTCATCCCTTTTCCTTGCCCATTCACAATTCTTTCTCTCTATCACTCTATCTGGAGCTTGCTTCTTCTTAGAGGCCTCATACTGAGTTCAAACTTCTCCTAGAACACTTATAAGTGTTCTTTCATAGCTCTTTTCTTTTCTAGGCTAAGTTATTAGCCGAAAGTCAAACAAATTGACTTTTGCTTTGACTTTCGGTTATAACCATTATGGTCAAGCCTTTGTTTGAATTAAACATGGCTACGTGATTGTAATAGGGTAGGTGATAATACCCTATGAGGGCACCTCCTAAAGATCACGTTAAGTTGGTCAAATTACGAGTCAAAGTTATATTAAAATGAAAGTAAAAACGCAGTTTTTCGGAAAAATATATAAAATGAACTTATAAACATCTAAACACCAATTTTTGACATTTTATCAGTTGGTATAACATATTATAACATGTTAAAGCATGTTCAACCCGTCATTTCCTGCTTATAGTCTGGTTTGCAACCGAAAGTCAAGCAGTTTGACTTCTGCTTTGACTTTCAATTCTGACCCGTTTTAGCTAAGTTACATACTGATTTGAAGTTGTATTATGATCATATTAATGTATGGAATAACCTTCTGAGGTTATACCATTTGATCATAATCGTTTGTCGGGTTTTATGCAAGTTCATGAATTATGCCTAATTATTGACCAAAATGCCCTTTGTGCATAAAATGGTTTTAAACCATAATGGACTTATAATTTGGAATATCTACTGATGTGGTAATGTACTAAACATGTTTTTGCATAATGAACTTGATAATGACTCATCCGATCACCCGATGCCTCCTATGCGCGTACGATTGACTTATATAGCTTAGTTTATACAAGTCATAGTACTTGTGAGGGTTCAAACCACATTCTATCCGGTCACCACTTAATCTAGCGAATCGTACCGTTTTTATATTAGTTAACTGGTCCAAGTCTTATGACTTGAATAAAGACCTGTTAACATTCTAATGGATAATAATTCCACTCATTCCAGACTAAGGGTGTCCAGTAAAATTGCAACCTTGCTTGTTGTTTTGTTTGAACGGTTGTGCTTATATGTATATATCTTTGGATTGTAAAGGTTTAAGCCAGGTAAATACTCTTAACCTATTTTCCCTATACAGTCTTGGGATACGATAAATTATTACCGCTTGGTCGGGTATGGGATCAGTGACCTATTATGTGTCCAAAATCCGAATAACCCGTTTTAATTCGTTTTTCTTGATAATTTAAACATTGGTGTAAGACCCTAATACGTATTTGACAAAAAGTCACAACGGAAATTCATGCCATAAAATTTCTTTCATTACAAACGTTTTGACTTACTTGAAAGTTCGTTTTAATATGTATCTTTTACAAAAATAAAGTATAAGTCCTGTTTACTAAAGTACATACTCAATTATTCCCGTACAATCTATCTTGTGACTCGATCTTTGATCTCTGTTCCTCGTGATAACCGCCCGTGATTCGTACAACCTGCACTCACCACATACATTCATAACATTAGTACACAATACATAAACAAGATTCAATCTCGTACACTTCCCATTTCGTTATCCTTCTAACTTTAAGCATTTCATCTGCGTATCCATATCCTGGTGAGGCTTCAATAATGTACCTGCATTACTTTTCATTCTCAAGGCACACTATTAATAACGTATTACTCGACGTATCTAAATCATGCATACATACATTCTTACGTGCATACATACACATCTACATACGTACATACCTTCCTATATCTCTACATACATGCATACACTCATACGTACCTTCATATATACCAAAATACACATCTACATACGCACATACATTACTACGTCTCTACATACGTACATATACACATACGTATCTTCACATATACATAAATACACATCTACATACGTACATACATTACTACGTCTCTACATACGTACATATACACATACGTATCTTCATATATACTTAAATACACGAATACATATGTACATACACTCTTACGTACACGTTCAAGATCTTACATACCTCTTATATATCCATACATTAATTACATGGTACTTAGACTTAGATTTATAGCCCATAAACATCAAAGGAACGATCAAATTCATGTTTGGGAGGCCCGCCGTGGTCCACGGATAACAAACCGAAGCCTACTATACCCAAATCAACTTAGATAACAAATTTTTAGGTTTTTGAACATGGGGAGGCCGTCGGCGACGACCCTTGCAATTGCCCGTAGCCCAAAACTTCCGTAAACAGCCAAATAACCCATCAGCGAAAACTGACTTTCTAGAGCCCGTCGACGACGCCCCTAAGGCCGTCGGCGACGCCCTCTAGATTTTGCATTTTTCTGCAGTTCCGTTTCGTCGTCCGTACGCACTAAAACGCGCATAACTTTTGAACCGTTTACCCGTTTAACCTCCCGTTTCTTCCTACATGCTCGTAAATTCACATTCTATCATATGAACTTGAAATCCAACATCCGGTTTAAGGAAAATATTCACTTAAAGCTCTCGGCTTTATATACCCTCTTTCACTTATTAGACCCGTTCATGTTTTCGTCAAACTACTCATTTGTTTTAACCCAAAACTTAAATAAACGTTATAACTATAATACTTTTACATTATCCGGGGTTCGTACTTGGGATTTATGCACCCGATACCCGGTGTGCGTTAAACCTATTCATGTCATTCATTTATACAAAAGCAAACTTTGTTAATACAATTTCAAATGCGAAATTGTTTGTCCATTAACCATGACTCACAACCGAGTCTTTAGACTATTAATCCGCGTCTCCGATTCTTGGTTTGCGTACTTATGTACAATTCTACCCATAACCGGTTATAGTACCGTAATCAATTACTTATACAACCCTTCCGGTATAGTAATAAAACCACATTTTGACCCATTCGGCCTACTTAACGTAAATCATCAATTTCATACAACCTTTCCTTATTTGACTTCAATTATGAGGCCTAATTAACTAGAACATAACCTTACTTAACAAACTAAGAAGTGATTCGGAAATCATTTACCTTGTGCATCCGTGTCCATATCCACTTCCTTGCCTCCTCTTGACCCGTTAGCCTTTCATGCTTGAGTCCATCTTGATATGATTCCTCAACTTTCATGCCACCAATTCACATTCTCGTTAGCATACACAATTGTACATGTTAAAGATCATATCAATTGCATATTTCACATTTGACTTTCATTAGTCAATTATAACAAGCATAAGACATATACCCACTTTCACATACTTTCAAACTCATATAATTCAACATGTCATTCCATGTAACGCGTATTGATGTAACATGTACCATACGACTTTCTAATATCCTATCTTTACAAAAACAAGTTAATTTATGCTTCCTATGTGTAGTTGACTTTCAGAAGTCAACGGTTTATCATATGAACTTTCGACTTATCCACATATATCCGTAACATCATTTATGCTATATCAATGATACTATATACATTTCTTATTCACGATGCAAATATACTTACAATCATATGATCACCTAGTGATATTAAACACAACGTACAAGTCCTTAATGCATAGTATTGACCAAGACATACATTCAACCCGAATTCTTGTATAAGTTCCATCTAAAGCACATTCTTCAAGTTAGTATACTACTAATTACATCATTACCTCATCTCATTCATAAATATCAAGCCATTTCATACAATCTCACATCTTAACTTCTCTTAGACATTTCATTATACACTTGGTGTGCGTACCACCTTTTAAGCATGACGTACAACTAATTCATGCATAATCTTCTAAATTCATACATAGTTCATCAAATCCTTCTACTAATAAACATGTAGTATTTAAAATTAAACATCAAACATATTATCATCACATTTTATTCAATCCATCTAACAACAATTCATCATACCCACATAATACATCGATCTTTCAACAAGAATTGGACATAGGTGGTGATTCAAGTCATCATCCTCACAATAACAAACGGGTTTCCCCCTAAACATCAAATTAAAACAAACCATACATAACCTATGTTCTATATGATGATTCTAACCCTTATACATGATCAATTTCATATTAACTCACGGATTAGAACATAACCCACTTCACACATGATCACCAATCTTAAATTTAAGACATACCTTACGATCCCCTTGTGAAGGTGATCACTAATTCATGTTCGGTTGTGAATTTGGGACTCAATTCACCCTTCAATTTGGTGATTTAGATGAGTTAGGGTTTTGAGCTCTCAAGGAGCTCCTGGCTCCTTCTCGAACACGCACCAGATGTGTGTGTTTATGTGTGTGTTTGGTTTGTTAATTAAAACATAACTTTCTCCTTGTTCATCTATGGTCCCTCTAGTTTGTTCCCTTGTGTGTTTTGCTAAACATTTGACTAGGTATAATAACCTAGTTATTACACTCCATTTTATTAAACATGGGGTCACACTAGCAAAATTAGTAATTCGAGTTTTGGGGCGTTACAAGTCTACCCCCCTTAAAATAGGTTTCATCCCCGAAACCTTTCTCACTTTTATTTAACTCACATTATCTTTTCTTCCAGTCCATCAACACGACCGCTATCCCATCCTAATGACAATCTTCTATCTTCAAGAACTCGTTCCAGAGTTTTTATTAGCGTCGCTTTCACTAATAGCGTTAATTCCTATCGTACTTCATAGCTAGTGGTTCATTCATCATCTTAATGCTCGTATATCATATACGATATATCATTTTTGTTTACTTGAAACAATTGTAACATTTCATTAATAACATTCCTTTTGTTTATATCCGATATTCATATTATTTTTGTCGGCTATATGATCTTACTTCAAAATTCATACATACCTCAATCTGTTTATCTTCAATAGGTACATCATAATAATAGATACTACCCATTCTTTACTCATAAACTATTCATATAATTGACCCCTTTCAAACAGTTCCATACTTTTCATACTTTACCTTTACATAACATGAAAGGTCGGAAACTTATCCAGAGCTCTTATTAGTGTCATTTTCACTTTTTATGATTTATTTCATTCTATTATTATATCATATACATTATTTCATTCTGTTCACCACGAGCAAACCCAAACATCCTATTACTAACGTCGCTTCTACTTACATTTCACATTCATAGAAAGGTCGACGTATCATTATACGCATACCATAAATATTCGATATACCAATTCTTACTTATAATCACAAGCTAAACGTTTTACTAACCTCGTTTCCATCGCATAATCCAACTGCCTGCGACCCGAATCAGCCTTTTAAGGTTAAATTGACTTTTCTTACTTATCATAGATGCATTGAGGTACACATTCGTGCTTCCTTCCATTCATGCTTACTTACAAAGACATTCATTACATCATTTCGGTATTCTTGACAAACTTACCCTTCTTGTTCATACTCAAATCATTGTCCGGGTCGTAGCCCGTCATTCATTCTGACTCCTAAGAGTCGATTACTAACACATTTAATACATAACTTGTTCAAAACTTATTCCTTTCATTTTAAAATTTTGTTTTACGTGCCAATTTCGATCGTTCTTTTGTTCATTTACTTTGCACCTACTCGTAAGAGTTGTTTGACTCAACCATTGTCAAACTATCGACACCTTCTGATGTGGACTAATTCCATCCTTTTTTATATCTTAAATCCGTCCCGCGGATTCAAACGTAACATCCCTACCTTTCATTATTATTTTTTTTGTTTTAAATTCGCCTAGCGGCTTCATACATATCATTCATATCTTCCATTACTTCTATGTTTTGAATCCGTCTCACGGATTCAAACATTTCATTTACATCTTCCATTCACATCTTTCATTCATTACATGTGTTGAATCCGTCTCATAGATTCAAACATATCATTTTCTGCATTTCATTCCTTGAATCCGTCTTGCGGATTTAAACATTCCATTCATGCCTTTCATTCCTTGAATCCATCTCGCGGATTCAAACAGGTCATTCATACTTCATTCCTTTCATGCTTCGAATCCGTCTCGCGGATTCTAACATATCATTCATACTTTCATTCCTGAAAGTCTTACATTTCTCTTTACCCTCACGTCCACCTACTACCTAATTCTAACGGACATACCTGTAACAATTATCACGGTCTCACGAACGTCATACGTTTCTTGTGTACTGGCCAGGTACGCAATCCACATACTAGTTTCGTGTCTTCGTGTAATCGCCACCTTATGTCTGAAGAATTAAGTTTCGGCACGTGTAACATTTTCAAAACTTCATTGGCCCATCATTATTATATTTCATTTAAAATTTTCCTTCACTTGCTTAATTATACCACTTCATACGCCCACACGTTAAATTTACGTACCTGGGGTCAATTTGTCTTATCACTTGCCTTAATGCCGGTTCTAGACCGCATTCACGGATCGTCCTCTCCAAGCAGTTATGCTTACCTTACACATAATATAACCGTTAGTTTCTTCATATGAATGCATACATACACGTTTTCATTCGATTTCTACCTTCAGATCTTGACCGAGTCATGGATTGTACGGGTTCCTTAACACAAGAGCACACAGGTTTGAGTTCAAGTACCTATACTCTCGTACTTAATTCTCTCAAACCAGGGCTCTGATACCAACTTGTAAGACCCTAATACGTATTTGACAAAAAGTCGCAGCGAAAATTCGTGCCATAAAATTTCTTTCATTACAAACGTTTTGACTTACTTGAAAGTTCGTTTTAATATGTATCTTTTACAACAATAAAGTATAAGTCATGTTTACTAAAGTACATACTCAATTATTCCCGTACAATATATCTTGTGACTCGATCTTTGATCTCTATTCCTCGTGATAACCGCCCGTGATTCGTACAACCTGCACTCACCACATACATTCATAACATTAGTACACAATACATAAACAAGATTCAGTCTCGTACACTTCCCATTTCGTTATCCTTCTAACTTTAAGCATTTCATCTGCGTATCCATATCCTGGTGAGGCTTCAATAATGTACCTGCATTACTTTTCATTCTCAAGGCACACTATTAATAACGTATTACTCGACGTATCTAAATCATGCATACATACATTCTTACGTGCATACATACACATCTACATACGTACATACCTTCCTATATCTCTACATACATGCATACACTCATACATACCTTCATATATACCAAAATACACATCTACATACGCACATACATTACTACGTCTCTACATATGTACATATACACATACGTATCTTCACATATACATAAATACACATCTACATACGTACATACATTACTACGTCTCTACATACGTACATATACACATACGTATCTTCATATATACTTAAATACACGAATACATATGTACATACACTCTTACGTACACGTTCAAGATCTTACATACCTCTTATATATCCATACATTAATTAGATGGTACTTAGACTTAGATTTATAGCCCATAAACGTCAAAGGAACGATCAAAATCATGTTTGGGAGGCCCGCCGTGGTCCACGGATAACAAACCGAAGCCTACTATACCCAAATCAACTTAGATAACAAATTTTCAGGTTTTTGAACATGGGGAGGCCGTCGGCGACGGCCCTTGCAATTGCCCGTAGCCCAAAACTTCCGTAGACAGCCAAATAACCCATCAGCCAAAAACTGACTTTCTAGAGCCCGTCGACGACGCCCCTAAGGCCGTCGGCGACGCCCTCAAGATTTTGCATTTTTCTGCAGTTCCGTTTCGTCATCCGTACGCACTAAAACGCGCATAACTTTTGAACCGTTTACCCGTTTAACCTCCCGTTTCTTACTACATGCTCGTAAATTCACATTCTATCATATGAACTTCAAATCCAACATCCAGTTTAAGGAAAATATTCACTTAAAGCTCTCGGCTTTATATACCCGCTTTCACTTATTCGACCCGTTCATGTTTTCGTCAAACTACTCATTTGTTTTAACCCAAAACTTACATAAACGTTATAACTATAATACTTTTACGTTATCCGGGGTTCGTACTTGGGATTTATGCACCCGATACTCGATATGCGTTAAACCTATTCATGTCATTCATTTATACGAAAGCAAACTATGTTAATACAATTTCAAATGCGAAATTGTTTGTCCATTAACCATGACTCACAACCGAGTCTTTAGACTATTAATCCGCGTCTCCGATTCTTGGTTAGCGTACTTATGTACAATTCTACCCATACCCGGTTATAGTACCATAATCAATTACTTACCCTTCCGGTATAGTAATAAAACCACATTTTGACCCATTCGGCCTATTTAACGTAAATCATCAATTTCATACAACCCTTCCTTATTTGACTTCAATTATCATGCCTAATTCACTAGAACATAACCTTACTTAACAAACTAAGAAGTGATTCAGAAATCACTTACCTTGTGCATCCGTGTCCGTATCCACTTCCTTGCCTCCTCTTGACCCGTTAGCCTTTCATGCTTGAGTCCATCTTGATAAGATTCCTCTACTTTCATGCCACCAATTCACATTCTCGTTAGCATACACAATTGTACATGTTAAAGATCATATCAATTGCATATTTCACATTTGACTTTCATTAGTCAATTATAACAAGCATAAGACATATACCCATTTTCACATACTTTCAAACTCATATAATTCAACATGTCATTCCATGTAACGCGTATTGATGTAACATATACCATACGACTTTCTAATATCCTATCTTTATAAAAACAAGTTAATTTATGCTTCCTATGTGTAGTTGACTTTCAGAAGTCAACGGTTTATCATATGAACTTTCGACTTATCCACATATATCCGTAACATCAATTATGCTATATCAATGACACTATATACATTTCTTAATCACGATGCAAATATGCTTACAATCATATGATCACCTAGTGATATTAAACACAACGTACAAGTCCTTAATGCATAGTCTTGACCAAGACATACATTCAACCCGAATTCTTGTATAAGTTCCATCTAAAACACATTCTTCAAGTTAGTATACTACTAATTACATCATTACCTCATCTCATTCATAAATATCAAGCCATTTCATACAATCTCACATCTTAACTTCACTTATACATTTCATCATACACTTGGTGTGCGTACCACCTTTTAAGCATAACGTACAACTAATTCATGCATAATCTTCTAAATTCATAAATAGTTCATCAAATCCTTCTACTAATCAACATGTAGTATTTAAAATTAAACATCAAACATATTATCATCACATTTTATTCAATTCATCTAACAACAATTCATCATACCCACATAATACATCGATCTTTCAATAAGAATTGGACATAGGTGGTGATTCAAGTCATCATCCTCACAATAACAAACAGGTTTCACCCCTAAACATCAAATTAACACAAACCATACATAACCTATGTTCTATATGATGATTCTAACCCTTATACATGATCAATTTCATATTAACTCATGGATTAGAACATAACCCACTTCACACATGATCACCAATCTTAGATTTAAGACATACCTTACGATCCCCTTGTGAAGGTGATCAGTAATTCATGTTCAATTGTGAATTTGGGACTCGATTCACCCTTCAATTTGGTGATTTAGATGAGTTAGGGTTTTGAGCTCTCAAGGAGCTCCTGGCTCCTTCTCGAACACGCACCAGATGTGTGTGTTTATGTGTGTGTTTGGTTTGTTAATTAAAACATAACTTTCTCCTTGTTCATCTATGGTCCCTCTAGTTTGTTCCCTTGTGTGTTTTGCTAAACATTTGACTAGGTATAATAACCTAGTTATTACACTCCATTTTATTAAACATGGGGTCACACTAGCAAATTTAGTAATTCGAGTTTTGGGGCGTTACAAGTCTACCCCCTTAAAATAGGTTTCGTCCCCGAAACCTTTCTCACTTTAATTTAACTCACATTATCTTTTCTTCCAGTCCATCAACACGACCGCTATCCCATCCTAATGACAATCTTCTATCTTCAAGAAATCGTTCCGGAGTTCTTATTAGTGTCGCTTTCACTAATAGTGTTAATTCCTATCGTACTTCATAGCTAGTGGTTCATTCATCATCTCAATGCTCGTATATCATATACGATATATCATTTTTGTTTACTTGAAACAATTGTAACATTTCATTAATAACATTCCTTTTGTTTATATCCGATATTCATATTATTTTTGTCGGCTATATGATCTTACTTCAAAATTCATACATACCTCAATCTGTTTATCTTCAATAGGTACATCATAATAATAGATACTACCCATTCTTTACTCATAAACTATTCATATAATTAACCCCTTTCAGACAGTTCCATACTTTTCATACTTTACCTTTACATAACATGAAAGGTCGGAAACTTATCCAGGCTCTTATTAGTGTCATTTTCACTTTTTATGATTTATTTCATTCTATTATTATATCATATACATTATTTCATTCTGTTCACCACGAGCAAACCCAAACATCCTGTTACTAACGTCCCTTCTACTTACATTTCACATTCATAGAAAGGTCAATGTATCATTATACGCATACCATAAATATTCGACATACCAATTCTTACTTTTAATCACAAGCTAAACGTTTTACTAACCTCGTTTCCATTGCATAATCCAACTGCCTGCGACCCGAATCGGCCTTTTAAGGTTAAATTGACTTTTCTTACTTATCATAGATGCATTGAGGTACACATTCGTGCTTCCTTCCATTCATGCTTACTTACAAAGACATTCATTACATCATTTCGGTATTCTTGACAAACTTACCCTTCTTGTTCATACTCAAATCATTGTCCGGGTCATAGCCCGTCATTCATTCTGACTCCTAAGAGTCGATTACTAATACATTTAATACATAACTTGTTCAAAACTTATTCCTTTCATTTTAAAATTTTGTTTTACGTGCCAATTTCGATCGTTCTTTTGTTCATTTACATTGCACCTACTCGTAAGACTTGTTTGACTCAACCATTGTCAAACTATCGACACATTCTGATGTGGACTAATTCTATCCTTTTTATATCTTAAATCTGTCCCGCGGATTCAAACGTAACATCCCTACCTTTCATTATTTTTTTTTTGTTTTAAATTCGCCTAGCGGCTTCATACATATCATTCATATCTTCCATTACTTCTATGTTTTGAATCCGTCTCACGGATTCAAACATTTCATTTACATCTTCCATTCACATTTTTCATTCATTACATGTGTTGAATCTGTCTCACAGATTCAAACATATCATTTTCTGCATTTCATTCCTTGAATCCGTCTTGCGGATTCAAACATTCCATTCATGCCTTTCATTCCTTGAATCCATCTCGCGGATTCAAACAGGTCATTCATACTTCATTCCTTTCATGCTTCGAATCTGTCTCGCGGATTCTAACATATCATTCATACTTTCATTCCTGAAAGTCTTACATTTCTCTTTACCCTCACGTCCACCTACTACCTAATTCTAACGGACATACCTGTAACAATTATCACGGTCTCACGAACGTCATACGTTTCTTGTGTACTGGCCAGGTACGCAATCCACATACTAGTTTCGTGTCTTCGTGTAATCGCCACCTTATGTCCGAAGAATTAAGTTTCGGCACGTGTAACATTTTCAAAACTTCATTGGCACATCATTATTATATTTCATTTAAAATTTTCCTTCACTTGCTTAATTATACCACTTCATACGCCCACACGTTAAATTTACGTACCTGGGGTCAATTTGTCTTATCACTTGCCTTAATGCCGGTTCTAGACCGCATTCACAGATCGTCCTCTCCAAGCAATCATGCTTACCTTACGAATAATATAACCGTTAGTTTCTTCATATGAATGCATACATACACGTTTTCATTCCATTTCTACCTTCAGATCTTGACCGAGTCATGGATTGTACGGGTTCCTTAACACAAGAGTACACAGGTTTGAGTTCAAGTACCTATACTCTCGTACTTAATTCTCTCAAACCAGGGCTCTGATACCAACTTGTAAGACCCTAATACGTATTTGACAAAAAGTCGCAGCGGAAATTCATGCCATAAAATTTCTTTCATTACAAACGTTTTGACTTACTTGAAAGTTCGTTTTAATATGTATCTTTTACAAAAATAAGGTATAAGTCATGTTTACTAAAGTACATACTCAATTATTCCCGTACAATCTATCTTGTGACTCGATCTTTGATCTCTATTCCTCGTGATAACCGCCCGTGATTCGTACAACCTGCACTCACCACATACATTCATAACATTAGTACACAATACATAAACAAGATTCAGTCTCGTACAATTCCCATTTCGTTATCCTTCTAACTTTAAGCATTTCATCTGCGTATCCATATCCTGGTGAGGCTTTAATAATGTACCCGCATTACTTTTCATTCTCAAGGCACACTATTAATAAAGTATTACTCGACGTATCTAAATCATGCATACATACATTCTTACGTGCATACATACACATCTACATACGTACATACCTTCCTATATCTCTACATACATGCATACACTCATACGTACCTTCATATATACCAAAATACACATCTACATACGCACATACATTACTACGTCTCTACATACGTACATATACACATACGTATCTTCACATATACATAAATACACATCTACATACGTACATACATTACTATGTCTCTACATACGTACATATACACATACGTATCTTCATATATACTTAAATACACGAATACATATGTACATACACTCTTACGTACACGTTCAAGATCTTACATACCTCTTATATATCCATACATTAATTACATGGTACTTAGACTTAGATTTATAGCCCATAAACGTCAAAGGAATGATCAAAATCATGTTTGGGAGGCCCGCCGTGGTCCACGGATAACAAACCGAAGCCTACTATACCCAAATCAACTTAGATAACAAATTTTCAGGTTTTTGAACATGGGGAGGCCGTCGGAGACGGCCCTTGCAATTGCCCGTAGCCCAAAACTTCCGTAGACAGCCAAATAACCCATCAGTCAAAAACTGACTTTCTAGAGCCCGTCGACGACGCCCCTAAGGCCGTCGGCGACGCCCTCTAGATTTTGCATTTTTCTGCAGTTCCGTTTCGTCATCCGTACGTACTTAAACGCGCATAACTTTTGAACCGTTTACGAGTTTAACCTCCCATTTCTTCCTACATGCTCGTAAATTCACATTCTATCATATGAACTTCAAATCCAACATCCAGTTTAAGGAAAATATTCACTTAAAGCTCTCGGATTTATATACCCGCTTTCACTTATTCGACCAGTTCATGTTTTCGTCAAACTACTCATTTGTTTTAACCAAAAACTTACATAAACGTTATAACTATAATACTTTTACATTATTCGGGGTTCGTACTTGGGATTTATGCACCCGATACCCGGTATGCGTTAAACCTATTCATGTCATTCATTTATACGAAAGCAAACTATGTTAATACAATTTCAAATGCGAAATTGTTTGTCCATTAACCATGACTCACAACCGAGTCTTTAGACTATTAATCCGCGTCTCCGATTCTTGGTTAGCGTACTTATGTACAATTCTACCCATACCCGGTTATAGTACCGTAATCAATTACTTATACAACCCTTCCGGTATAGTAATAAAACCACATTTTGACCCATTCGGCCTACTTAACGTAAATCATCAATTTCATACAACCCTTCCTTATTTGACTTCAATTATCATGCCTAATTAACTAGAACATAACCTTACTTAACAAACTAAGAAGTGATTCAGAAATCACTTACCTTGTGCATCCGTGTCCGTATCCACTTCCTTGCCTCTTCTTGACCCGTTAGCCTTTCATGCTTGAGTCCATCTAGATATGATTCCTCTACTTTCATGCCACCAATTCACATTCTCGTTAGCATACACAATTGTACATGTTAAAGATCATATCAATTGCATATTTCACATTTGACTTTCATTAGTCAATTATAACAAGCATAAGACATATACCCACTTTCACATACTTTCAAACTCATATAATTCAACATGTCATTCCATGTAACGCGTATTGATGTAACATGTACCATACGACTTTCTAATATCCTATCTTTACAAAATCAAGTTAATTTATGCTTCCTATGTGTAGTTGACTTTCAGAAGTCAACGGTTTATCATATGAACTTTCGACTTATCCACATATATCCGTAACATCATTTATGCTATATCAATGACACTCTATACATTTCTTATTCATGATGCAAATATGCTTACAATCATATGATCACCTAGTGATATTAAACACAACGTACAAGTCCTTAATGCATAGTCTTGACCAAGACATACATTCAACCCGAATTCTTGTATATGTTCCATCTAAAGCACATTCTTCAAGTTAGTATACTACTAATTACATCATTACCTCATCTCATTCATAAATATCAAGCCATTTCATACAATCTCACATCTTAACTTCACTTAGACATTTCATCATACACTTGGTGTGCGTACCACCTTTTAAGCATATCATACAACTAATTCATGCATAATCTTCTAAATTCATACATAGTTCATCAAATCCTTCTACTAATCAACATGTAGTATTTAAAATTAAACATCAAACATATTATCATCACATTTTATTCAATTCATCTAACAACAATTCATCATACCCACATAATACATCGATCTTTCAACAAGAATTGGACATAGGTGGTGATTCAAGTCATCATCCTCACAATAACAAACAGGTTTCACCCCTAAACATCAAATTAACACAAACCATACATAACCTATGTTCTATATGATGATTCTAACCCTTATACATGATCAATTTCATATTAACTCATGGATTAGAACATAACCCACTTCACACATGATCACCAATCTTAGATTTAAGACATACCTTACGATCCCCTTGTGAAGGTGATCACTAATTCATGTTCGGTTGTGAATTTGGGACTCGATTCACCCTTCAATTTGGTGATTTAGATGAGTTAGGGTTTTGAGCTCTCAAGGAGCTCCTGGCTCCTTCTCGAACACGCACCAGATGTGTGTGTTTGTGTGTGTGTTTGGTTTGTTAATTAAAACATAACTTTCTCCTTGTTCATCTATGGTCCCTCTAGTTTGTTCCCTTGTGTGTTTTGCTAAACATTTGACTAGGTATAATAACCTAGTTATTACACTCCATTTTATTAAACATGGGGTCACACTAGCAAATTTAGTAATTCGAGTTTTGGGGCGTTACAATTGTGGGTTAATGCGACTGTGTCATGGATATCCTCGGCTCATTTAACTGCAAATGGTCACGACTTAAGCACGGGGTGTAGGCATACACCTAACAGATGCTAATGCTATGATAAAATATTTTCTTACCCTTTTATGGGTTAAAGTGGTGTGTTGGTTAATCATGTCCCGGAGTTTAGTTCTTGACCCCATATCTATTGACAATCATGTAATACTGATAACAAGAGATATAGTTTGTCCCAAGTTATATATAAAAATTAATATACCAAATGGTATATAAAATCATTTTTGAAATATTTTCAAAATGTGTCGGTTATTTGTATTTACCAGTGAAAACTGACGTATCTTCAAAAGACTAAGCGCATGTTGCAAAGTATGTAAATAGGCTAGAAGTTGCCCGATAATTGCTTAGTGGAATTTGCAACTCCATGCAAGAAGCCTAGTGGTATTTTATGTAATCATTTGTTATCCGATCCACTTGTGGATCTTTTATACACTTTGGTCTGTATAATATTTCTGAACTTTCGGACAATTGTATTTTGTAATAATTATTTTATACTCCCAAGACTTCCGTTGTGTTATTGTGAATATCTATATCAATTTGTCACGTATAAACCCCAAGTCCAGGCCCACCAGGAAATCAGGGTGTGACAATTATACATGTTGCAGCATGTCTTTAAGACTATGAATCACATGTATAGTTATGTGATTGTTGGAGTCATAGTGTTTTGTGACCCAATGTAATGGTTAAAAAGGATTACATGGGTAGTTATGTGATCATGGAGTTATTATATTTTGTGACCCAAATGCTATTGATTGAAAAGAATCACAAGGGGTAGTCTTGTGATTATTGGACTTATAACATTTTGTGACCCAGTTGGTCAATTGTGTTGTTTGGTTTTGGATTGTTGATAAAAAGTTTGAATATGGAAACCGAGCCAAATTGACATGTAAGTAGCATATAGTACACCCACCAGTGTACCATACGTCAGTCTCCATGAGAATAGAAGATATTGAGGTGGCATAAGGTACACCATGGTGTGTTGTGATAGTGGTGATGTTGGGTCTTGGGTTGCATTTACTTATGGTTTTGCAAGTTCACTCACTTAGATTTGTATTCGCCTTACATAGACTTTCAAGGAAGCCATCAGAAACCATAGGTTGTTTGTGATCGAGTCTCAAAGTGGAGTATCGGGCACGTCTTGTGTATATGTTGATGTTAATACGTTCTTTGTCAAACTTTGTTAAATGTATTGGTTGCATAACTACTATATATTTTTTTTGGATTGAATGTGAAGTTTTTTTAAAGGATGCACATTTTTTTAATATTTTGAAGCTCATCCACCTTAACTTCTATATTTTTTTTCCAAAAAGATAAGTATTTTAACCAGTTTTACTCTATTGATTTAAATAGAATATGTTTTTATTTATTTAAACTATGTGATCTTAATGTATGTAAAAGTAAACTACCTTAGAGAATATAATATAAATCAAGTAGTTAAAATGTGAGGAAAGATGTCCTAAATAGTGGATTTTACCTACGTAGCCTAAGAATAATTGTAAAAATATGACATTTGGCACTCCTTGTAATTAAGATTAAAGGACATTTTGGTCCTAAAATATAAATTTGTGACAAACAACACTTTCCGGTAACTTCCGTACCATTAAATAATTACTTATTTTCCTGCAATTATGTGTTTTAGACGTCAACATAGCATGTTTGCATGTCATACATTTTAATCATGCATATCATACATTTATTCGTCGCATTTTGAAACAATTTAAACAATGCGTCAAAACAATTAGTAAACCTACCGATTAGACAAGTTGTGTCAGCACAGTCTCAGTACTGAGCTAAACGATAGATTTAGGACCTAGATGTAGGCCCGCCATCAATAATATGTCAAATCCCAAGTGGTAAAACAAGAATAATTATTAACACTTTCCGGAAATTTATCTAGCTTTAAAAGTGTCTGATTTAGACCATAAATGACAATGTTCCGCAGAATTCAACATTTGGTAAATTATACTAAGTCTAGAAATGATATTAAACATCAAAAACAACTCAAAAAGTATCGGGGATATCATTAAAACACAAGAACATATCATACCTTATAAGTTACACAACTTAACCTTTTAGCGAACTGACAACGAAACAAGCACCAAACAATTGTCCGAACACTAACGAAACACCAAATATGAACTAGTAACATTGTTTTAATGTTATAGAACTAGTTATGGCCATTAAACACCTTAATTCGCTTAAAAACCCTGAATACCATTCAACCCCTTGAAACCTAAGTAATTAAGTTAACTACCATTAAAATGCAACCAAGAACCCCCCCTCCCCATCTATGGACGGTCAACATGGGGGCACTATCTGCCCCCATGTACTAGACAAAAATGCTCTTGATCCATGTTGGTTAATGGGTTTATATGATGGAATTAAGAAATGCATGAAACCTTATAATTACAACCTTATCTTCTCATTTCCAACATCAAGATTTCAAACACATTTTACCCCTCTTCTTCCTCCCCACATTCGGCCAGCATCCTGCCACATACACCTCCATTCTTCTTTGATCTCCAAGCCATTTCAAGGGTTCCCAATGGTGTATGAAGATCATTTAAGAAGGTGTCAAGTCTTGGAAGCTTAAGGATCACCTCTTGGAGCTTTTAACCACCACTTTCATCCTCTTTTCATTAGCTTGCTCATAGGTGTTCTTCCCTAGCCACTAGTGCTAGTTGTGAGTATTCTACAACCTTCATTTTGATACTTATTAGTAGTGTGTTATATGTGTACAAGTAAACCATCAAGAAAACTTAACTTTAAAAGATGAACACATGAAGAAGTAACATAATCTAAAGAAAATAAGTGTTTCTTATGTAATGTTGAAGTTGTTTAGTTGATGATTTGTGTTGATGATGAAACTTGAGACATGTACACTTGATAAATCAAGTTTCAAGTGAAGATCTAACAAGTTTACGTATGGATCTAGCAAGATCCATGATAAACATGTTAATGAACTTGATGGACATGAAATATGAACTTGTAAAAGTGGTTAAAATGAAATGTTCATGTTTATAAACTCACAAATAAAGTGGACGAATAAGTTTTCAAAAATGATTTTCTACAAAGTTTATAAAATATAACAAATAAGACATGTTTCAAGTAAATTAACATGTTAAAAGTGTAGATCTAAAACACTACAAGTTCATATGAAACTTCAAGTTTGTTAACATGAAAAGTATAGATTATTTACATATTTATACTTGTAAAATTGTTGTGGTTGATTTGACTTTGAAAATGAATAACACATGTTTTTAAACATGGAAAAATCCCTAAATTTAGTGGAAACTATGGCAAAATTTTTGTAGAATTATAACACTAAGAAAAAAATATTTTTTACAAGACTTTTTACTAGTAAAATGTTTAAAGTGTTTAGCCATAATTTTCCCCAAATTTTTATAGACAATATAAGTTAAGAAAATAGTGTTTTCTTAAAGATTAAAATGGATATATATATATATATATATATATATATAGTGGTCACCCAAAAATTGTGTGTTTATGTGTATATTATGTGTATTATGTATTAGTATACATGTAGGGTTCAAAAACTACAAAATACACACAAAGAATACAAATATAAATACACCAAAAATACCATGAAAAATAACTATGTATAAAGATGTATATACTTACCCAAAAATGGGTGTATGGACAAAAATACAAAATATATATTTATATATATTCATTATCAAATATCTTGGACATTTGGACATTGGACTATATGGACAATATATATATATATATATATATATATATATATATATATATATATATATAGAAACGGGTTCAGGAGAAAACGCTCAAAAGTGTGAGAACGGTGAGAACGCTTCCTGGCCTAACACGTGTCCCGCGTCATAGAGAAGGGCGGTGGGGCTTTTTTTTCTTTTCATTCTTCTTTTATTTCCCAATGCGGTATAATATTTTATGGCGTCTAAGTTTTTTTTGGCGTTAATCGTATTTTTTAAACTTTTTGGCTTTTAATTAATTGTTTTTGTGTCACATATATAATTTTTTGGCGTTATAGAGTTTTCTAGTTAATTTTTTTGGCGTTATGGCGTTTTGTATAATAATTCACTACGAGTCTCTAATATTTGCATAAGATTACAATAAGACCAATTTTTTTTGGCGTTTAGTGAATTTTTTGGCGTTTAATACCCTTTACAAGGTGTTTTGCCAGCAGTTGTTCTCCCAGTTTTCATACTTCTAGCTTTTTGGTGTTTGTAGTTTTGGGCGTTTTATATAATACTGTTATTTTTTTTATAGAGAACTAGTTAACAAATCAACATATAACTTGATATCAAAACAATATAAAATGAAAACTAAAATAATAAAAAATTGTAATCTAATTTCTCTTCCGAATCTTTACTGTCATCAGCCTCTATCTTCTTGAATTTGTTTTGGCGTTTTGAACCTTTTTTGAATAGTTTTGCTAGTTGCCAACTTTCCTACATAAACCCCGTCTTTTTCAGAAGAAGCTACTTAGTGGCATCCTTTTTTTGTGTGATATTCTTGTTTGGCGGCATGTCATTGAAGATCAACTCTTGCTTGATGCTATTTGTAATAATGTAGTCCAAAATAGCTTTTTACACTTTAGTTGAACCCTTTCTTCCATGCCTATAATCATCAAGAAGAAAGCTCACATGATGGCATATCACTGTCATCAGTCTCTTTTTCTTGAATATTTGTCCATCTCATCCAGCAAAATATTATTGAGTTAACCCTCTTAGAAACAGGATACATTTTAGTGAAAGCTTTGACATATGTGGCGTTTTAAAGGGAGTGGTTTCTAGAGGATATGGCGTTTTTGTGTTTTTTTGGGTGTGATTAATTTCATTGTGTATAGACCCCTCTCTTATAGGAGTTTTTTGGCGTGTAGTTTAGGCGAGACTTTTTATTGTAATAAATGATAGTTATAAAGTAACTGTCTTTTCAGTTACTGTATTTTGTATTTACTGTGTTGATCAGCTTTTATCAGTTTTATAGGTTATAGACGTCCCATCTTCTAAGTTTGACTTTTTTTTAAATGGCCTTATGCAGACCATCATGACAAAATACAATAACGGAGTAAATAAAATAGTAAGGAGGAAAATATTTTTTGTTATTTATGGCGTTTTGTTAGGGTTAACCATTTTTAGTATTATTTTGGCGTTTTGCTAATAAAGATAGTAATATATCATTTAATTATCTTAAAAAAAAGATTACATAGAAGAAAAAAAAAGAGGAAAAAAATTAAAATCCTTCGTCAGAAGGTACTTAATCTGAATAGTATCCATCACTTGTTTCATCTTCTTGCTCCTCGGAGTCTTCATCTTGATCTTCATCCATGTCATCACATTCACCTTCATCAGCTTCTTGTTCCTGAAGATTTTGAAGCCTCCACCTGAACTTGTCTTGCATTAACTCCAATTTTGAGTCTATTTCTGGGTTGGTACAGGTGGCGTTATGCAATTCTTCCATGAAACCCAGTCGATGCTTTGTCATGATGTTCTCTAGCCAGTAGACTTGCTGCTCTCCGCTGTCGTATGTAATCGTCACCATGTCTGTTTCATCATCAAAACGCCATGATGTCATGACAGGGTCTGGCTTCACATCTCCTTTGATTGGTCCAAATTTTCTGGTTAATACTTTCATAAGCATATGCGTTTCATGGCATTCGTTGTCTAGAGCGAAACCTTCTTTAAGGGGGGTAGATTTGTAACACCCCAAAAACTCGAATTATTCAGTTACTAGTATGTACCACGTTTAAAAGAAGGAAATGAAATAACTAGGATATTAAACCTAGTTATATGTCTGGTTAAAACAAATAAGGATAGGAAATTGAGTTAATTATGAACAAATGACAAACTTGAGGGGTTGATTTGGAAAAGATGGAAAGATGAAATATAAAATAAAAGTAAAACTAAAAAACACACACTGAGTGTGTGTGGGGGTGCGTACGATCGCACAGGAGAAGAGGGAGAAAGGGGTACAAACCCTAATTCAGGATAAATCTTCAAATTGAAAGAGGAAATTGGCTCTAACCTGCTGCATGAACCTAATTACATGATCATCTAGCCCTAACAAACACATGGTAAGTTGTAATTTTGGATTTGATGATTTTTGTATGAATTGGGTTATGATCAATTCATGAAATTTTATGAAATTGAGCACGAATATATGTTAGAATTATCATATGGAATGTGAATTTTTCAAGATTATGATGTTAGTTGAGGTTTGAAGATGAAACCCACTTGGACTAATGAAAGTGGTGACATAGGTATAACACCCATGTCGAATTCTTGTTCAAAAAATGATGTAGCATGTTGTATGTGATGAATATTTGTTTGATAGTTTGAGTATGGTGTGGTTTTAGGTCGATTTTAATAGCATTTGATTTTTAAAGGAAAGAATAGGAAGATGAACATAAGATACTTATATATTCTATTAATGCGAAACCCGCCAAGTGTTTGATGAAATGTCTAAGTGATGTTTGGATGTGAGAATTATATGAAACGGCTCGAGATTATGAATGAATTGGGAAAGACGAGGTTAGTAGCAAACTAACTTGAATAGTGTGCTTTAGATACAATTCGTAAGAGTATTCGGAAGAATGTATGTTTCGATAAAGATCATGCATTAGGAACTTGTACCTTGTGCTTGAATGGTGTAATGCTCGCCTTGTATTTGATGCGCTTGAATCATGGTAATTAAGAGTGAATGTGTATAATATGTGAAACGAATAGTTAATTGGTAAGTAATAATATTGGAAGTTATGTCATATTGTTACCATGGATTATATTGCCAAATGTAGAATCACAAAACATTTACATGTGAAAGTATATGTAAGCAAATGTGTATGTGAATAGGATTATGTGATTATGCGGTTGTAAGTACATTTGCATCATGAGTACAAAATGTATATAGTGTCATATGGTATGTGCTAAATTAATATGCGTTAACATGATGGATTGCATGAGTTTGAAAAGATGTGATTTTGGATGTATGCTTTATGTTTATTAGACTTGACTATGAAAGTCAAATGTGAGTTATGCTTTTGATATGATCATTTATATGTAAAATCATGTACACTAACAAGGATGTGATTGCGGTGACACGAAAGCATTAGGGATCATGTGGAAATGGACTCAAGCAAGAAAGACTAACGGATCAAGAGGGGACAAGGAAGCCAATGCGAAAACGGACGCTCAAGGTAAGTGACTTCCGACTCACTTCTTAGTATGCATATAGAATTTTCATGCTCATGAATGTGGGGAAATTATGTAATGATGAAAGTTTTAAGATAAGTATTGATCTAGTTTAGACGAGGGTAGTTATCTAAGTCGAAGGTAATTTGATGGGATTAAACGGGTTGAATAAGTAAGATAGCGGTAATGAAATTTGTAAAGATTAAGGACCCGGGGCAAGGACTCTTAGTCTAATATGTAGGGAAATGTTTTACGGACAATTAGAAACAAGTTTCAAGTGGAACGGATGCAAAATGAGCAAGTTATGCGAATTTTAGTAATAAAAATGGAAGCTGATTTGGGCGCTACCGTAGCTTACGGTAGCCACCGTAAGCTACGGTAGGTGCTGAAGGCCCAATTTCCACCGTAAGGCAGTTGGTATTCACCGTAGCGATTTTTAGGCCACCGTAAGCTACGGTAGCTACCGTAGCTTACGGTGGAGACCAGATGTAAAATGTTGATTTTTGGGTATTGTTGCGTACCGAATTATTTATATCCTCTAAGGTTTATGTAAAGGTCCGGATAAACTTCCGGGAAGTAATATAACTTACCCAAGGAACGTAAAAGCCTATTTATGACGTTCGAGTGTAAATAACGACACAACGGGCTCGTGAGGGATACGAAATCAATAGGTAGAATGAATGATATATAAGCATGAATGTAGGATTGTATGTATGAGATTTATATTTGTTTATTATGAATGTTTGTATCTAAGATTTTGGTAGTATATTCATATGGGAAGGCGGGAGGTATATAAGAGTTTGGATATGCATGCATGTATGTATGTATGTATGTATGTATGTATGTATGTATGTATGTATGTATGTATGTATGTATGTATGGACGCAAACGTGTAGGCGTCTATATATGTGTAAGTATGTGTATGAATATATGTAAATATGTACGTACGTAAGAAGTGGCAATTAATTGTATATGAACGAATAGGGCTTGTACTTATGCATAAATAACCTCAATATGTTTGGAAGTTAACGTCATTGTTCATGTGTCGTGAGAATGAAATGAGTGTGCAGGTATACTATTGAAGTCCATTGTGAAGTTTTGAGGAATTGGAATGCAAGATTGTACTCGGAAGGATGACCGAAACGACTGGCACAAATAGAAAGATTGCGGCGTGGTCATTTAATTATGTATGATAGATTATGAATGTGGATTATCAAATTTTAATGAGGTGCATGTTTGTGGTGAATGTAGGTTACATGGGCTGACATCGGTTTAAAGCATTGGAGGATTGAAGATCGAGTCAAGGGCAAGAATTGTACGGGAAGAACGGCCACATAGCTTAAATTATGTATTGTCTTGAAGCGTTAATTTAATGTGGTTATTGTAAATCCTTTTTTTTGTAAATGTTTGAGCCTTTAAGTAAGTAATGTGTCTAAATAAGAAAGAAATTTTTGGGCTCATATTTTCCGCTGTGTCATATTTAAGTTCTTACAAGTTGGTCTCACAGGGAATCGTTCATTATACGAACGGGTCATGCCCGAATTTTGTAAATAATAATACTTTTTCGGAGTAAGAAATATGGGCGTTACAAGTTGGTGTCAGAGCCCTGGTTTAAGGGAAATCAAGTATGAGGAGGTAAATACTTGAACTCAAACCTGTGTGCTCTTGTGACAAGGAACCCGTACAATCCAAGACTTGACAAGATCTAAGGGTAGAAGCAAAGGTAAGTATGTATTTGGAGAAAACTAATGGTATGTTATGTGTAAGGTAAGCAAAATTGTTTGGAGAGGATGATTTGTGAATGCGGACTAGCACCGGCACCAAGGCATGTAATAAGACAAATTGACCCATGTACGTAAATTTAACATGTGAGTGCATGTAATGGCAAAACTTATTAAGTGAATGAAAATGTCAAATGAAGGATAGTGATGGAATAATAATGAAGTTTTGAAATGTTGCACGTGCCGAAACTTAATTCTTCGGACATAAGGTGATGATTACACGAAGGCACGAAACTAGTATGTGGATTACGTACCTGGCCAGTACGCAAGAAATATATGACGTTCGTGAGACCGTGATAATTGTTGCAGGTAGGTCCGAAAGGATTGAGTATTAGGTGGACGTGTGAGGGAGAATTATAAGATTCTCAAGGAAATTTAAAGCACCACATAAAAGTAATGGAATGTATGAATGATATGTTTGAACCCGCGAAGCGGATTCAAACATGGAAATAAGGGAATGTACGAATGATATGTTTGAACCCGCGAGACGGATGCAAACATAAAAGTAATGGAATGTATGACCGGAAGTTAGAATCCGTGAGACGGATCCGAAACATGAAAGGAAATGAAAGATATGAATGATATGTTGGAATCCGAGATACGGATTCAAAACATAGGAAGGAATGCAAAGTAGAATGAAAAGTCCGAATTCGTAAGAAAGCACGAACCAAATAAGTAAGAATGAATTATAATAATGAAAAGTTCGAATTCGTCAGTAGGTACGGACTAAATAAGTAAATATTCTTTAAAGCGGATATTATCCAAGTTATGATTTGAACTTTTTCATATATAAATATATTTATGCAAATACCTAGTATGCAAGAATGATTGAAAGGATAAATGAGTTATGCGGGTCAAATGGTGAGTACCATTTGAACCCGGTATTTAATGTTTGAAATGGCTAAGTTATTTAATTGTAGGTGAGCATGATGTACGGTAATGTAATGTCACAGACTGGAAGGAAATAGTAAAGCGAAGTATGGATAACGAGTCAATGGATTTTGACTTGCGTCAAGTATGTATAAAGTTATGCATTTAATAGGAGCTTATGACTCGACTAGAGATGGATGCGTCAGAATAGGATAATTGATAGGCATATGTAAGACTGTATTTACAAATTAGACTTCCGAAGGTCAAACGAAATATAATGATAAGTAATAAAGCAAGTAATAAAATGCAGGTAAGAAAGTGATTGTAGTTTGAATTTTGAAAAGCCGAATGAAGATGAATTGTTAATAATAAAAGAAGTAATAAAAGAATGGATAGAGCAGTTTGGTCCATTAAGTAAGTATAAAACATCGAAAACGGCTGATGTGGCAAGAAGTTTTAGCTGTAAGAAATAAACCTTGGATAAATTACAAGCGTGAAATATGTTAATACTCGACTCTAGAGAGTCAAAGTGAATGACGGGTTACGACCCGGGCGGAAGACCTAAGTTTTAATGGAAGGGACAAGTATACGTGAGGAGCACTAAAGCATAAAGCGATGAAATTGAATGCATGCTTGAATGACAAGAAGTACAAACGTGTACTTCGTTATGTGTATTTATAATAAGAAAGAAGTGGCAGGTTGACTTTGAAAGGTCAAACTGCAGAAGTTGATAAATAAGTTAAAGAATTGCGAAAGAACAGTTATGTATTGAACCATCGTGAACGGGTCAAACAACTAAAATGATATGTTAAGAAATGGTCACGTATTGACCTGTTTTGTACAGGTGAAACGCATTCTTACGAAGGAATTGAGAAAGTATTAATATATATAAATAAGGAAGCAGGGTGTGATAACCCTAGCAAGGTCAGTGAAAGAATGCTCATAAGCGAAAGCTCGTCACACGGATGAACGAGGTCAATCCGAAACATGGTATGGATGGTGACGAAGAGGACGGACTCGTTGCTGCATGTTCAAGTACTGCGCCAAGGTAGAAAGGTTAGCAAATTATTTAATATATGAATGTAAAATTTTACGCTATGGTTGAAAAAGTACTTCCGTATGAATTATTGATAGCACAAAATGTGACATGAAAAGGAAGGTTTGACTCTTATAGGTCGACCAAGGAATGAATTTCAACTCGAACTTATTGTTATCGAGCTGTATGAATGCTAGTGCCTAATAAGTAATCCATGAAACGAGATTAACCAGCAAGTAGTAATCGTAAGACACGGATGATAGCTGTAAATTACGGCGGGTATAAAATGAAAGTTCGCCTTAGACTCTAAAACCCATATGTGAATAGAACTTGAACATACAAATGTGTTAAAATATGTTATTTGTACGAAGGGACGAAACTCGTTTATAAGTAGGTCTATTGTTAGAAGATTATATGCATGAATAAGTACGATATGTTGAATGCGTACGAGTGAACGAGATTGTATGCGGAAATGAATAAAATAATGATGACTAGGGATTGGTTTTCGCAAGAAAATTGAAAATCTTGATAAGTATGAATATATGTCAGGATGCTAGTTTCAAATTATGGACTATGGGATGTCTGACTAGTCAATTCCTCACAACATACTTATGTAAGTCATCCAATGTAACCTAAATGAATGAACGAACGAAGACTAAGACTAGACGGGTTATAGAAGAAATGAAAGAGGTTTCGGGGATGAAACCTTCTTTAAGGGGGTAGATTTGTAACACCCAAAAAACTCGAATTATTCAGTTACTAGTATGTACCACTTTAAAAGAAGGAAATGAAATAACTAGGATATTAAACCTAGTTATATGCTTGGTTAAAACAAATAAGGATAGGAAATTGAGTTAATTATGAACAAATGACAAACTTGAGGGCTTGATTTGGAAAAGATGGAAAGATGAAATATAAAATAAAAGTAAAACTCAAAAACACACACTGAGTGTGTGTGGGGGTGCGTACGATCGCACAGGAGAAGAGGGAGAAAGGGGTACAAACCCTAATTCAGGATAAATCTTCAAATTGAAAGAGGAAATTGGCTCTAACCTGATGCATGAACCTAATTACATGATCATCTAGCCCTAACAAACACATGGTAAGTTGTAATTTTGGATTTGATGATTTTTGTATGAATTGGGTTATGATCAATTCATGAAATTTTATGAAATTGAGCACGAATATATGTTAGAATTATCATATGGAATGTGAATTTTTCAAGATTTTGATGTTAGTTGAGGTTTGAAGATGAAACCCACTTGGACTAACGAAAGTGGCGACATGGGTATAACACCCATGTCGAATTCTTGTTCAAAAATTGATGTAGCATGTTGTATGTGATGAATATTTGTTTGTTAGTTTGAGTATGCTGTGGTTTTAGGTCGATTTTAATAGTATTTGATTCTTAAAGGCAAGAATAGGAAGATGAGCATAAGATACTTGTACAATATATTCTATTAATGGGAAACCCGCCAAGTGTTTGATGAAATGTCTAAGTGATGTTTGGATGTGAGAATTATATGAAACGGCTCGAGATTATGAATGAATTGGGAAAGACGAGGTTAGTAGCAAACTAACTTGAATAGTGTGCTTTAGATACAATTCGTATGAGTATTCGGAAGAATGTATGTTTCGATAAAGATTATGCATTAGGAACTTGTACCTTGTGCTTGAATGGTGTAATGCTCGCCTTGTATTTGATGCGCTTGAATCATGGTAATTAAGAGTGAATGTGTATAATATGTGAAACGAATAGTTAATTGGTAAGTAATATTGGAAGTTATGTCATATTGTTACCATGGATTATATTGCCAAATGTAGAATCACAAAACATTTACATGTGAAAGTATATGTAAGCAAATGTGTATGCGAATATGATTATGTGATCATGCGGTTGTAAGTACATTTGCATCATGAGTACAAAATGTATATAGTGTCATATGGTATGTGCTAAATTAATATGCGTTTTATGCGTTAACATGATGGATTGCATGAGTTTGAAAAGATGTGATTTTGGATGTATGCTTTATGTTTATTAGACTTGACTATGAAAGTCAAATGTGAGTTATGCTTTTGATATTATCATTTTTATGTAAAATCGTGTACACTAACAAGGATGTGATTGCGGTGACACGACAGCCTTAGGGATCATGTGGAAATGGACTCAAGCAAGAAAGACTAACGGATCAAGAGGGGACAAGGAAGCCAATGCGAAAACGGACGCTCAAGGTAAGTGACTTCCGACTCACTTCTTAGTATGCATATAGAATTTTCATGCTCATGAATGTGGGGAAATTATGTAAGGTTATGTAATGATGAAAGTTTTAAGATAAGTATTGATCTAGTTTAGACGAGGGTAGTTATCTAAGTCGAAGGTAATTTGATGGGATTAAACGGGTTGAATAAGTAAGATAGCGGTAATGAAATTTGTAAAGATTAAGGACCCGGGGCAAGGACTCTTAGTCTAATATGTAGGGAAATGTTTTACACACAATTAGAAACAAGTTTCAAGTGGAACGGATGCAAAATGAGCAAGTTATGCGAATTTTAGTAATAAAAATGGAAGTTGATTTGGGCGCTACCGTAGCTTACGGTAGCCACCGTAAGCTACGATAGGTGCTGAAGGCCCAATTTCCACCGTAAGGCAGTTGGTATTCACCGTAGCGATTTTTAGGCCACCGTAAGCTACGGTAGCTACCGTAGCTTACGGTGGAGACCAGATGTAAAATGTTGATTTTTGGGTATTGTTGTGTACCGAATTATTTATATCCTCTAAGGTTTATGTAAAGGTCCGGATAAACTTCCGGGAAGTAATATAACTTACCCAAGGAACATAAAAGCCTATTTATGACGTTTGAGTGTAAATAACGATACAACGGGCTCGTGAGGGATATGAAATCCATAGGTAGAATGAATGATATATAAGCATGAATGCAGTATTGTATGTATGAGATTTATATTTGTTTATTATGAATGTTTGTATCTAAGATTTTGGTAGTATATTCATATGGGAAGGCGAGAGGTATATAAGAGTTTGGATATGCATGTATGTATGTATGTATGTATATATGTATGTATGTATGGACACAAACGCGTAGGCGTCTATATATGTGTAAGTATGTGTATGAATATATGTAAATATGTACGTACGTAAGAAGTGGCAATTAATTGTATATGAACGAATAGGGCTTGTACTTATGCATAAATAGCCTCAATATGTTTGGAAGTTAACGTCATTGTTCATGTGTCGTGAGAATGAAATGAGTGTGCAGGTATACTATTGAAGTCCATTGTGAAGTTTTGAGGAATTGGAATGCAAGATTGTACTCAGAAGGATGACTGAAAAGACTGGCACGAATAGAAAGATTGCGGCGTGTTCATTTAATTATGTATGATAGATTATGAATGTGGATTATCAAATTTTAATGAGGTGCATGTTTGTGGTGAATGTAGGTTACACGGGCTGACATTGGTTTAAAACATTGGAGGATTGAAGATCGAGTCAAGGGCAAGAATTGTACGGGAAGAACGGCCACATAGCTTAGATTATGTATTGTCTTGAAGCGTTAATTTAATGTGGTTATTGTAAATCCTTTTTTTTGTAAATGTTTATCATTTGTACTTGAGCCTTTAACTAAGTAATGTGTCTAAATAAGAAAGAAATTTTTGGGCTCATATTTTCCGCTGTGTCATATTTAAGTTCTTACAAGTTGGTCTCACAGGGAATCGTTCATTATACGAACGGGTCATGCCCGAATTTTGTAAATAATAATACTTTTTCGGAGTAAGAAATATGGGCGTTACAATATATATATATATATATATATATATATATATATATAGGGGATAGATCATGAGAAAACTAGTTTAAATGAGAAAACAAAAAAACTAACGAAAAAGGCTTAAAAAACATACCAAATTTTGTTTTCAGTTTTTTAGAAAAAACCGCTATTTTTTATGTATGTAAAAAAATTTTCAAAAAATAAAGAAAAAAAATTGTTGTACTGCACATGTGCACTAATACGGATATAATGCACATGTGTAGTACACATATAATGCACATGTGCAGTACAAATTTTTTTTTTTGAAATTTTTTTTATATATACAAAATAGTGATTTTTTATAAAAATTTATAAAAAAAAAATTGGTATGTTTTTTAACTTTTTTTAGGCTTTTTTAGTTAGTTTTCTAGTTTTCTCATGATCCTCTCCATATATATATATATTAAGAGCAAAATATATATTAACAAAAATTAGTGAAAGATATACAAAACTGGAAAAGTGAAATATATATACATATATAACAAGTATGATAAAAAATATATATATTACTAACAAGCCTTAAAAATATATTATTTTTAAGAAATATAATTCTGGAAAGTATAAAATCACAAGAAATGATTTTTGACATTAAATGCAAAATACATAGGTGTTTATATCTAAATACATGTATACTTGCCTAAGTATACACTTGGTAAAATTACAAGTATATTTATAGTAAAATAATATTGAAAATACTATTTAATAGAAAGTATAAATCTACTTTGACTTGGTCAAACGAGTACAAAGGCGAAAATACACAAAATAATACAAGTATACGTATACGAGGATAAGTTAAAAATATCTTATTTTTAACACATATCGCATTTAAATTATATATATATATATATATATATACATACAAATAGAAAATACATTTTTTAAATGATAATAACGAGACAAACTTGTGAGACCCGACTACAAGGGGCACGACCCACACATGTCGTGGACACATACATCTTACTCGTGCGAGACACGAAGTCACAAGAGGCCTAGTCCTGTTAACACAACTCACAAGTATACAAATATATATATATATATATATATATATATATATAGTAAAATATATATTAACAACTCAAGCACATGTACACCTAAAACAAAGTCAATATACATTCAAGATGGATAACTTGTACATAGTAATCATAAGCCTAGGTGGTTAACATATTTAGGACACTTGTAGGTCATGTTGCGAGACAAGAGAATTATCGATGAATTTACTACGCTTCGGAACGCAAATCAGTGAGCTCATGTCCCCTCTTTTAAATGTTTTCTAGTTTTCTTAAAACTTTTGGGGAAAATACATGTACAAATGGTATGTTAGACTAGGGAATGGAACAACTAGATCACGTGCGAATAGGGTTGTACTTAAGCACCATTAATCATGTTTAGACCGAGGAACGGAAATGGGTAGATCAATTGGGTTTTGGCGAGCCCCACTCTTGGTCCATAAGTGTCACACCCTGATTTCCCGACGGGCCCGGATGGGTATAATCATGACGGTTGGATAACAGTTATCACAATATAATAATATGCAGAGGAAGTATTGGAGTGAAAATATAAAATTCATTAAAGCTTGAATATATGAAAGTATTACAAGCGTTCAGTATAAGCCCACAGGCGGGATCTAATAAACAGAGCTTTAGACATCATAGGTCCTAAGCATCAGGAGTTGCAAATTCCTTAGCCTTCATTCTAGCCGACCCGGATTCCCAGCCTATAATAAGGTTCGGTACCTCCGGTTCAATCTTTTGAAAATACGTCAGCTTACTCTGGTAAATACAATTAACTGAGTCTTTAGAAAACAATTTTTTTTGAAAAGAGTTTTATACATAGAGAAAACCCGTAGGTGATCTTTTAAGTATTTCTTGGGATTTATTCTTGTTACCAGATTTACATACTTGCCTTACAATCGGGAACCAGAGATCAGAGCCAGTCATTTAATTATGATTAAGGTACTCACCAAAGTTGAATATAACCTGTCTTACAGTCGGTATGCCTACCCCGCACGCTATTCCGTATGGACATATAAGTATATGAGTCAGGACATCCGGACACGGTACCATTAACTCCCAATCGTTCCAGTTATCAAGTAAAACGGAATAAACCGGTTTCTTACATTTATGCGCAACATAGATGGCCCATTTATGTAATACCCGCTCCAAGTGGCGTATTCGCCATCCCAAGTTTAAAAACTAAAATAAGTTAAGAGTATTTACCTTTTTGCTAGCAAAAAGCCGCAAGTCTAAGTATTATTGATCCAAGTCCGATTATCTGGGGGGGGGGTACTATAGTCTGGAATGAACAGATTTATTATTTGTTAGAGTGTATACGGGCCAAAGGTTAGTCCCTTTAGATATGACCCGATACTTAAGAATAAGTTCGCTATATTAAGCGTATACCGAATAGAATGTTGTTTAAACCCAACAAGTACTAAGACTTGTATAATATGGGTAAACAATGTACATTCTGGAATTTGAAACGAAGATGATAATAATTGTCCCGTTTCAGTAAACTTACTTAAACTAGTTACATAAGCTCAACCGTACGCATATAAGCGATGCCGGGTAACCGGATGAGTCACAAACAAGTTCTATATGCCAATATACTTTGAATAAGTTGTAACAAAAGTAGGTTACCAACTTATATGCCCATGAAGGTTTTAAAATCAAAATATGCCTCATAAGGGCATTTTAGTCATTAAGCGACGTAATATAAGAACTCGCGTATAAACTGATGTTATGAACATGATCATTCTGTAAAAATACTTTATTTATGTTATAATATCAGTAAGTAATCAAACATATGTGAGTTTTATAATTTAAGACCAACCTATGCACCGTAGGGGCATTTTGGTCATTATGTACATAGTTTGAAAACTTATTTGAAAATCTGAGTTAAGATCATGTATCTACTGTGAAAACATTTTAAATATGTTATAATATCAGTAGGTATCAAGTTTTAATTGATAGTTATGGCTTAAAACCATATTATGCGCCAAAAAGGGTGTTTCGGTCATTAAATAACGACATTTGCGATCTTTAGTCAAAACTCAGCTTATGATCAGTTTCATAACATCGAATTATGTTAATAACATTAACATATCAGTAGGCAAACCATTTGAAAGTTCGTTATTGATTAAAACCTTATTTATTGCAAAAATGGCATTTTTGTTAAAGTATGGCATGATATAGAAACTTGCGTATAAACTCAGAATATATTATGATCGTGTAATATAACCTCAGGGGGTTATGCTACATTAAAATATTATCATAATGCAACCTTAATTCAGTAGCTAACTAAGCTAAATCGGGTCAGAATCGAAAGTCAAAGCAGAAGTCAAACTTCTTGACTTTCAGTTGCGAACCGACCTTAAAACTGGAATTGACGGACTGAACATGTTCATACATGTTCTAATATTAATTACCAACTTGTTTAAGTGTCAAAACATGATTTATAACATACATATGATCAGATTATATCATTTACGAAAACTGACTCGTTTGACTTTTTAAACAATATAACTTTGACCCGTCAATTGAACTAGTAAACATGATTTTCAGGAGGTGCCCTTTTGAGGGATTTACATCTACCTAATTATGATCACATAGCCACGTTCGGATCGAACATTCGCTTGACCATAATGGTCATAACCGAAAGTCAAAGTAAAAGTCAATTTTGCTTGACTTTCGGCTAATTGAAGGCTATAAAATGAAAGAACAAGGATGGAGCACTTACAAGTGGTCCAAGGGAATAGTTTGAACTTCAAGGAAGCTCCCAAAAATGATTAGGAACTTCCAAAGCAGAAGATAGAAGTGAAAGTATGAAATGAGCACTTTGAAAGTTTGATCATGCTTGCTATTTATAGCAATTGAGGATGAACAAGATGATGCCAAGTGTTTAGCATCATTATAGGATCAATACAGGTGTTTTGGGATGTGTCATAACCAGCTTGGATGCTCATAGTTTCGTTTAGGTGGTTTACTTGGAGGTCACACTTAAAAACAACTGCTGGAGACCCCTTATGTGTGACAACCGGTAAATTACGTCTTATAATTACACGAATAACAAACGTTTAGACGATAATAAATAGTGTTTAAGGCACGAATTAACTTAATTAGACCTTTGCAGTTTCTAGGAAAGCTTATTCGACTTTACAGTACACGTATAATGATATGCGGAAAATCTGTTGAACATTAAACGGTAACAAACTGAAAATGAACAAAATACTGACAACGCCAACACATACAAATTTTATACGCATAATTTTAACCCATGGATTTAGTTTTGCGATTTTATCGTGCTTTCGAACGTCATAAAACGCAAACGTGAACGGAATACGCGACTACAGGAACGCACCGGCAAAGAAACGGAAGCATCGGACACGCGTATTACCTTCAAAACTGAAATTTTATGATATATTTAGGTTCGTAGTTAAATTTTAATAACCGCAGTTGAAATCGGATCGAAAAACGGCTTAAAAGGACAAACGACGCATTTTACGCAATTTTTAATGTAACCGACGAACGAATGCGTCAAACGTGACTACCGACACTATTTTATGTCTTTTGATCTTAGAACAATAATTTACGACGTACCGTGGAGCTCGGGTTTGAAAACGGGTTTGTAGGTGCAGACGGGCCACTTAAAACGCGTGAAGTGGGCTTGTGGGCCTGGGGCCCTATATGAAAGATTCTTAAATTTTAAATTATACTTTTTATTTTTTAATCATACATATTTTTATTCCAAAAACCAAAAAACCGAACCAGTTTAAAAACCGAAAACGAAAGGTTTTAAAAAGCAGAGAAACCGACATTTCGTTTTCGATTTTGGTTTTGCCCCAAAACCAAACCAAACCGTGCATGCCCCTAGATGGTAGGAGGATGAAGGAGCTCCACCACTAGACTTAGATATTCTTGTGACCTAAGAATAATCCATAATCATATATGAATGTTACTGATGCGTGTCGGGTTGTTATATAATTTTATGTATATTTTTAGCCCTTTTTACACTTTAGTCAAGTTTTAAATTTATAAAACACGATATTTTACTAACACTAAACACACATATGGGCAAGTGCACCCATCATGAGCATAGTATAGCATTGGTAAGATACCGATGTCGTCCAAGGATACAAGAGCTTTTAGTACCGGTTTATCCTCAACGTCTAATCAAATCAAAATTTTAGAAAAAGGTTTAATCATGAAAATAAAAACTAAAAATGCTAAAAATAAAAAAATAAAAACAGATAGACAAGATGAATCACTTGGATCCGACTCGCCTTTAGTGTAACCTTTGATTATTTCCGCACTTTGCACTTTTTAAGAGATTATCTTAGTTATAGTAGTAGGCCCCTCTTTTGAAGGTGACGTTACCCTCAACCCAGTAGTTTGAGTCAGCAAGGATACAATCCTAAAGGGTTGGATTATTGAAAGATAATTAATTAAGTTATTAATGCGTAATGTGGTAGGCCCCTCGTTTGAAGGTGACGTTACCCTCGGCTAGGTAGTTTGAGTCCGCAGGGATACAATCCTAAGTAGCCGGGTTAATGTTTTAATAGTAGTTTACATATGAGGGGATCAAGAAATTCGAACCCCCGCCATCCAATACCAGTGGGTATTGAAGGAGATCCTACTAAGCTTGGCCCAGGTCCTTGCAGGATCTATACACTGAACAAGGCAAGACTCTTACCAAACCATTCCCTTAACCCCCGACCAGGTAGCCAACATATCTCCATATAGACCGTGGAGATATGAATGGTGTAAATCTTTTATTTTATATAGACAGTAAAATAACGCCAAGACACCACGGACAAATGATAAGGAAGTTTCACCTTCAACATAAGAAACTAGTTATTAAAGTCATTAACACATAACCAAATAAAAAGTGTGAAAAGATTAAAAATAAAAAGTATTACACTAAATGCTTGTCTTCACCAAGTGATGTAAGAGACTTAGGCAAACATGGCCTTTGATTGTCAAGAACTCTTACGATCAATCTTGGATCCCGAGACTACTACACACACTCTATGATGGAAGATGGATGATGGTGGTGGATGTGGGTTGTGATGGTGGTGGTGGGTGGGTGAAGTGTTAGAGAGGTGGTTTGCCAAGGGATGATTTGCAAGTGAGCCAAACACCCCTATTTATAGCCTGCACAGAAGCCCGGACACGGCCCCGTGTCCATTGGGCACGGCCCCGTGTCCACCCATCTTCTCTTTCTTCATTAATTGCAGTTTGTCTGCATTAGTTGACCACGCCCCCGTGTCTGCTGGGCACGGCCCCGTGTGCTGAAGCGTATCTGTACTATCAAGATTTGTCTGGATTCTATGAATCTTAGCGTTGACCACGGCCCCGTATCCGCTGGGCACGCCCCCCGTGTTGGGAGATAGAAGCTTCTACAACTTTGTCTTTTCTGCGGACACTTGGGCACGTCCCCGTGCTCAATGAGCACGGGGCATGTTCAGCCTTCCGTTCTCTTGTTTTTGCTTGGGAAGATGCTGTCGAGGGGTCGGGCATGCCACGTTTATCCCTTTTCTTGTATTATTGTTAGATTTAGCTGCATTTTTGCTTCTTTTGTTCCATTAAGCTCATTTATCCCTGAAAATACAAAAGGAAGACAAAAGCACACTTTTTCCAACATTATACTAAAAAATGGTTAGTTTTATGCCACATTTGATGTAATTTATATGTTGCATTTTACACACATCAAATACCCCCACACTTGAATCTTTGCTTGTCCTCAAGCAAAACTCCTTATAATGTGGCTTACACACCCAAATGGAATGGGTAGAAGAGAAGGTTTTTGGGCTTGTCTTGAGTGTCGGGAATCCAAGATTTTTATTAGGTTTTATTTTTATTTTATTTACAATCCTATTCGTCATGATTTATTTAGAACATTACATAAGAGAAATTACTTATTTGGGCATAACATGCCTCTTTAAAATTCCATTTATATACAAGTTCACATACCTTACGGGAGATCACTCAACACTCGGCCGAATATGTATTTTTGTGAAACACTCGAGAGCGGCATATAATTTACTTCTACCATATGCTTGCCAAGCAATCAATCATCATCCTTTTTAACTATACACCTTTGTAAATATCAAGAGGACTTTGGGGAAGGGTTAGGCTTGGGTTAAAGGTAGGTGGTTGGGTTAGTGGTTAGTAGAAAAAGGCGAAAAGCGTAAAAAGCGTCGGTTTTCGTAAGACTTTTTATTTTTATGACTTTTTATTCTAATGAAGCAATTTTTCAAACAAAGTTCTTTTTGATGAACTTGTTTGTTTATTTCTTGACTTCATCATTTCCATCATTTTTTTTATAAGGAATGTCATATGAAAAACCGAGCTTTTTACTAAAATAAAGGGTTTAAAATAAAAAGGGTTTTGGTGGGTAAAGGGTGTTTGTGGGTTTAGAATTGAAAAGGTTTAGGCTCAAAGGGGTTAACTAGGGGGATTTTGGGTAGGTGGTAAAAAAAAGGAAAAATAATGGTGTTGAAAGAAAAAGGGTTAGTCCTAATGCCTCCATCGTTTACTTACTTGGGTTTAAGTTGGTAAGGACCGGGAATGTATCGTCATGGCAAGTTCTAGAGTCGTAAGAAACCAAGCGGCTATTCACACAAGAAACGAAAAATGAGCATTTAGTTTAAAGATGTGTATTTGTATGCTCAATAAAGGCTCAAAACTCACTTTTTGTGGGAATGAGTTTTTATGTGATCAAGTATATATAATCAAATTTTAACTAGATTTGTCATGCCGTTTCATAATTTTATTATGTTGGTTCTTTTTATCACGACGCTATCGGTTGTAAATTTGTAAAAATATAACCTTTTTAAAACTTGTAATTCCCAAATTAAACCAAGACAAGTAAAAAAATGAAAAGTTTTTGAAAAAAATTTGGGGTGTTTAGCGGTTTGTGACAACCCGAACTTTCAAGGTTAGTAACGTTGAATCTTGTAATCTTAACTCCTCTTTGTGTTAAACGTTCTGTTCGTATAACTCCGTTAAACTTATTTGTACGACAACTTATTAATTACTGTATTGGCATTTTGGGCCGCACATCTTCTGGGCCGCATGTTCACACCTTAAAACCCGACCATGTATCGGTCCACAACATCCCGAGCCCATTACACACTTGTATGTTCACACATTTTGTATATCTTGTAATCTCGGTCCACTCTTGTAAAGAGTCATGACTATCGGCCCACTTGTTTTATTTGGCATTATGATTGGATGTACGTAACATCTCTATATCCCACAATTTACAACATAACAAACCCTACCCCCCCCCCCCCCACTTCAAGAATATGTACGGCAGTAAACCCTCTCCCCTCCCTCGAAGTCGTTTTCCTCTGATTGCTACAAGTCAGCCATCATCTTGCATCTTGGTTAGTTATCTTATATATTCTGATTATATGTTATGTGAGATAATTGATCATTCATTAATAGCTTTATAATCTTGCAAACCTTAAACTAAATTGTATGTGGTTAGTAATCGATAACCATGTTCTATATGCACGCTATATTTTGATAACCCTTGCATGATCTTGTTTGATATGCATAATCTGATCCATCTCGGCTATGTGTGATTAATATGTTATATGTGATCTTTTGAATATATGATGATTAATATGCTACACGTAATCTTCCAATTAAATAGTGATAAATCTGTTGATCACATAATGAAAGTGGCGGCCATCTGTGATCTAATCAAACAATAATATTTGGTGTGCATGTGAAACAATAGCCAAGGTTGTCGGCCATTTACTTGAGTGGCCCAATCAAATAAAAGGTCCAATCACAATTAGAGGGATCATTAGGTATCTAATTAATGTTGTCAGAATGTGTGATGATTGTTATGATTACATGAGATGATTGTTATGGTTATATATATGATGGCTCAGGGTTAGTAATGTCATTATGAATAGGGCAAGCCTTTGTGATGAATCGGTTAGGATGCAAACCACGAATCCAGGAATTGTTAAGGTGTTATGTGATGATGAATGGGTTCGAGTATTGGGTGGGAAATCGGCTGTAATGTGATTTGATTTATGGTATTATATAAATGCTTGATTAACCTTGATCATAAAGAACTCTGGATACTTACATGAATACCCAGTTACTGGATGATGTATACATGAAAGTGCTGAATGGTTTTAAATCTATGTGGGGTGTGCGTGATGATGATGTCAGGAGTGGTTAGTTTAATATTGAATATGGCTCATCGATGTAGCAGTGGATTTAATTTTAAAGTCCATGAGTTCTATTGATAATTGACTGTATGTTGAATGTGTAGACCGATGATAATGATAATGTTTATGTTGATGCGATGAAACATTAGGGTTTGCAGGGCACAATAACTATCTGATGAAACCCTCAACGAAACTTAGTATTTCGTCATGAACTTTAATCCGGCGAAACTCAGTATTTCGTCAAGGTATGTGTCGACGAAACTTGGTGTTTCGTCATACACCTCCACGATGAAACTTAGTGTTTCATCACATCCCTCAACCCGCCGAAACATGGTATTTCGTCAAGAGCATGAATAGGCTGTTGTTATAATATACTGTGATTTCATGATTATAATAGGAATGGAAATTGCTTTCATTACGTGAAAACTTGTAATGCCTACTGTGAAATTGCATAATGAGGTGACCAGAAATAGTGGGTAATTGGGAATAGCTACGGGAAGGTTATAAAGGGGTCAACCACACACTTTTATGATGAATAATAATAAACTGCTTAATGTTTATTGAAACATGAACTGTAATGTAAACCTGTATGAGAACCGAGTATCTGTTATGTGATCTTGTGATGATAATTAGTGGTTACGTTGCATGATAAACTGGCATGACTCGTATGGTGTGTGTTTAAGTATACGCTACTTGTATGATATGTGCAAAGAGTATGAGATCTATGTGCTACGAAACTGACCATTATCGATAACCATATTAGGATTTGGTTGACCGACTGTAAACGGGTAATTAATGATACCAAGCAAACCAAGGTGAGTTCACACTTTCTACAAGGCATGGGATTCCCGGTGATTGGGAATGGGTAAAGGATTGAATCGGAAACTGCGTGATCTCCTGGTTTGGAACACGTACTACATCCTCGTTGAGAAGGATGACAACATTTAACCTGCGTATTCTCCTTGGGTAGATTACGTACCTCCATCCTCAGTTGGAAGGACGACAACATATAACTTACTAGACAAAACTCTATCATTAAGTCCCTCATTTTTATATCGACTTAATCGCCGGGCCAATGGCGAGCGGGTCATTAGTTAAATAGCGCTATTAGGTTTGACAAGCCTCATACCATGCCGGGAGGACGGGCGTGGACTAATGGATCTGGGCACTTAGTCAATGATGATAGACATTGACGTAGGGCACAACTTTCTCAGACAGTTGTCGATATGGTAACGGTCTAGTGGTTACATGGGGTAGCCCCCGCTGGTTATGGTTTGGGAAATAAGGAACTGATTAACTACTGGTTTTTGAATGAACTTATGGTTTTTGGAACAACTTTAAAATGGACAACCAACTGTGAACTCGCTCAACTTTGTTGTTGACTCGTTGTTACATGCCTTGCCGGCCTTTAGATGCATATTGTTGGAACTGGCTGTCTGGGGGGCTGGAGTGGTCATGGGTCGAAATACATAGAAATCTCAATACAACTTACTGGTTCATGTACACATGGATTACGAAACACTTAACAAATGAGTTATGCTTCCATTGTATTCAAGTAATGATATGTAATGTTTGTAACACTTTACGTTAATGAATGAAAGTTTTCTTTAATTATATTTATGAGTTCAATGTGATTGGTGGCTTGGATCCTGGTACGTCACACGCCTCGTGGGGGTTTCTGCATGTGGTATTTTGGGGGTGTGTCAGATTGGTATCAGAGCCATTGGTTGTAGTGAACTTGGTTTTAAAATGGGGAAAAACGTTTTTGTAAAACCAAACTATAACCGAACAGATTCGAAAACGTGAATACGACCATGACACTCAGCTCCAGATTGCAAGGTTCGTCTCTTGTATACTCATTGTACTGCATAACTAGTGAACACTTACATATGATATTGCATGTGATTGCACATTTAGCACAATAGTATGAATTCATGTATTACTTGCATGTGTTATGTAACTGATAGGGTGGTATTTCCCTAAACATTCATGACTTATGCTTCGTGATGCTCTTTGGTTGCTACTCGAGTTTGAGGAACCATTTGACATGAGTTAAGAGGAGCTAAGATGAGCATGCAAATCACAATATTATTGTGGGTGCACACATTGTCACACCCTGACTTTTGTGGAAGCGTGGTTATTGGTGTGACTTCTTAATACCATAGCATTCAATCATAACAACGCTATATGATAAAACCATAAGATGTTCATCCATATATTAAGTTTAGAAAATACCGCAACATACTTGTCTGAAAAGTTGACACCAACTTAAGTTACAAATCACAACATGTTCAAATGAGTTCATGAAGACTCAACAAAAGACTTTAAATAAAACCGGGTTTAGAAACATGTATCCCGTCCAGGAATAGGATACATCTTCTAAACTCTACGACCACGGATGACATCTTTTATTTATACGCAGCTTGAAGACACATGCATACACCTGCCAGATCCGTTTAGTTCCCTGAAATACATGTAGTTTAAAAATATCAACAAAAGTTGAGCGAGTTCATGTGTCATGTAAGTATGTATAAAACCTTTGTAAACTATGTATGTATGTATGTATGTCCCGGAATGATAGCAAACAAGGAAAAGATCACCAATGGTTTGCAAGGCCACTGATATGTGTGACGGTGTAGGAAGACTCAAACCTAGCAAAGTTATACCGGGCTTCCAGCTGGAAGACATAGTCACCCTATGGGGCACCCTGGTCCTCATGGGTGTGGGCTTGCTACACCCAAATAGATCTATCACTCATTCCCCTCGGTCCTTACACGAGGATTAATGGTCCCAAGTATCCGCCTACCCTATCACATGATCTATGGTTCTTTCCTAGGCTAACCATACCAATTGTATCTGTATAAAGACCTTTTGTAACATGTATTTAACCCCCGAAGTTAATAAACAAACAGTTTAAAGAAAAGGGGGACATGAACTCACTGTATTGCGTCTTCTATGCTCGTAACTCAAACTCTGTCAGCAACCACGACTATCTACAGTGTACTAATGTCTATTAGACAAACGGGCCGTGCCTTGCCTTGCCTTTGTATTTACGTTTTTGAGTTACGTTTCTTTCATACCTTCCATGTTATTCCAAGTTATAATTACTTGTTAAAATAATAAGTATTTTAACTTCAATTCTATTTTTAGGTTTTGGAATAATCGATTAAACAGTGTTATGGTATTAATACTTCTCAAGTATTTATTTCCGTATTTCCTTCACAAGGATGGGGGTATCTCATACATGTATTTTCGTATTCTCGTATTTGTAGTTCCAAAATAATATATTTTTAAGTCTCACTTAGAAAACATATATATACTTGTTTTGTCCAAAAATAATGTATTCCAAGAAAATATATATTTTTCTCAAAAATCATATATCTTCTAAATATATTAAGAAAATATATATTTTATCTCAATAATAATATATTTTCTCCTTGTCGAAAATATGATATACTTTGTAATAAAAATCATATTTTTATGTCTTCCGTATCCAAAATAATATTTACCAAAAATATATTTATAATGGTATTCTCCGGAATATTTTGTAAGTTACGTTTTATCGTTCGGTTTCACAATATCAAGTGTGTGTAACTTGTGTATTTATCCCTTGAGGTATTTGGTAATATTTTGGATCGTATATCCTTGTATCTTGTTAAGTTATATTATTTTAACCCTTAAAACAATATAACTATCACACGGAATATATACATAATCACACACAATGTCTGTAATGTAAATATATATTCTAAATACATATTTATCCATTTTTATTTGTAAAAACCAACCTCCAATACTTTTAATTTTTGCTACAAAAATTATGGCAAAGTTTATATTGAAAACTTATGATCAAAATACACTTGTAAATATTTGTTAGAAAATATTTCTTTAAGTGTTTATATTTTTAGAAAATTTCGCCATAGTTTCCCCTAAAAATGGAGGTGTCCATGCTTATTAAAGCATATCATTTTCTTTTCCAAATTCATCACACAATCAACAATCAAACTTTAAACAACTTATACTTACCAAGAGCAAAAACTATACATTTTACATAACAATATGAACTTGATCTTTTTGCAAAAACTTGTAGTAACTTGGTAAAGTGTTTAGTGGGTTTAGTTACCCTTTAAAGTGTGTTTATTCCTTTAAAAATCTCATTCTTAAAGAAACTAGGTGTTTACAACTTGTAAACATATTTTTCAAAAATGTTTATTTATTAGATCTTCTTGTTTCATAATGTTTCTACACTTGTTTTACCACCAAAAACAGTGTAGGTTTTAGTAAAAACCAAGATCTTCTAAAAATCATATTTTGAACTTGGTTTTATTGGAAAATCATTCACAAATCTTGGATCCACAAGATTATCAATTCACTTTGTTTATTATTTTTCTAGAAATCATTTCATTCGTCAAGTTCATGCTTATATATGAGGATGATCTTCTTGTTTTAACACATAATCATCCTCTAACTTGCTAGATCATGTGTTTAATCACAATCTAGCAAGCTCCTTATGATGATCACCATCATAATCTCAAGTAAATAACAAGCAAACATCATCCATACACTAAACAACATAGTTTCATCATGTGCTAAGCTTTATGTTCATGATTCATGTTTATGTCTTTTAGTGTTCTTGTAATAATCAACATACTACAACTTTTATCCAACTAAATATGAAGTAAGAACTAGTAACAAGAAGCTTACATTAGCTCTAAGCTAGGGAAGAACACAATGTGTTGTGATGACAAAAGTGATGGATAAAAGCAAGCTAAAGAGGTCCTTCAAGTTCCACAAGCACCAAACCTTCTAATCTTGCTTCTTACACCTAGTGAGGAGCTTGGAATGGATGAACTTGAAATGAAAATGGTGGTGGTGTAGGGAGGGGTGTTCGGCTGAGAGCTTTAAGGGAGGGAGGAAGAGAGGTGAGTGATGATGAGAATGATAAGGGATTATGATATACTTATACACACATTGAGCTTTTAACCAATGGTTTAAGTGTCTCTAGAAGTACAAGCATGATCTACAACAAATCCAATCAAGATCATGGAAGGATTTAGTGAAATCTTATAAAGATTAAGGTGGGGCCTTGGTTGGGGCCGATTGCAAGCTTGGGGGGGGGGGGGTTAAATGTAATTTTAAATGGTAATTAGTTAGTTAATAATTCAAATCCAAGTATATGGTTATAAGTGTTAGTTAATAGATATTCTAGTGGGTGTTAGGGTGTTTGGGGATCATAACTAGCCAAGAAATAATAAAACAATGCTTCTAGCAATATTTTGGTGTTCCGGGTAATGTCCGGTTGTTCGGTTAGATACCGGTTCGTTAAAGTGCTAAGTTATACCGTATAGTGTCCTTTATGTAACTTTTTGTGACACTTTTAATTTCCGACACTTAGGAAAGCATTCAGGACCATTTAGTCAATTTTCTGCATAATACAAGTATGTTAAAATGCTGAATTTTACTGAAATATGCAGAATTCTGCACTTTGGGTGAGTCTTAGGCACTTTCCGGCACTTAAACTATCACCTAGTTAAGCAGTTTTGTGATCCTTACTTCCCTACACACTATACTAGTGTAGAACTTTGTTTTTGGCTCATACTGGGTCTCAAAATACTGTCTGTCTATGTACTGAACCCTGTCAGCATATTCCTGTTTTATCTGGTAACTGTACTTTGTGCATTATGTATGACAATATGGTTTGTATGTAAGAATGATATGTCATTATGCAGTATGTGATGCACATGTAAGTATGATGCAGTAATCTGAAAGCAGTTAATTGTAAATTGTAATTCAGCACAGTCGTTAAGCACTAATCATAGTTAATTAATTGTACGGATACCTGTAATTTTGACGGTTGTCACACACATAATAATAATGTGGGGTGCATGCGAGTCCCAGTGAGGCTTAACAAGTGAAAAAGGGGTTCCGTTCTGTTATTTGATCGATGTGAAATATAACAAACCTATAGGGGTCATTGCAGTGATTATCCCCTACTCGAACGTGAACTTTTCATTCATCTCTGGATCCTTTCGAATCTCAATGCTATCGAGTATTACCTGAACACCCATCTGAACGCCTAGCGAACTGTGTAGAATGTTAGGTGCTTGTACGAACATCCCCGAGTTGGATGTTGCAACGACAATGATTGGTTTATATCTTTCTCACCTTTCTTCGTTTGTTGGAACTTAACGTATTGACGCCTTAGATCCCGAAGTGCGATCACTTCTGCAACACTCTCGTAACATACCGTGTATTACTCAGTCAACTTGCAAGAACGATGGACTTCAGCGTTTGAACAACCCTAGTTACCAGCAACGAACATCAGCGATTTGACTCCAATCGAATCCTTAACCCCAGCCAGCGACTCATGAGAGTCAACTTTTTACGAATTAATCGGGATATAAACGATGACAATCGACCATGGTATGGAACGTGAAACTGTCAGCACAAGGAGTAGCGCCTTAGAACGTAGCACGGAATATGAAAAGATGGACCTTGTCGATGAAAGATCGTAGAGCTCCGTTTCAAACAACAACATTGGAGGCAACAGTCACGGAAACATCAAGGTACTTGAAATGGCAACCAACAGTATAGAAATGAAGGTGCCTACGACATGGAATGGCTGTTGCTACATCAAAACAACAACAACCAAGGAAACGGCGGTCGTACTGGAAATCCCCGCAACGAGTACAACCACACGGGAAATGATGCTCATGCAGGGGCATTTAGGATTGACGTGGGTGGCGCCAGGATTGTAATAACATGGTGGCATACACGTTCTAGGTAACGAATCACTTTGTCTCTGTTCTATATAACCCTGATGCTTCTAGAAACCCAACCTGTTGTGGAATCGGCTAATGGCAAGACAATGGAAACCTCATATGATCATGGGGATGCAGACTCAACCTTGTGGGACAAGTGTTCGACATCGACCTTTCATCTGTTGTTCTTGATAGATGTACCCAGTAAGGAGAAGATTCTACGTATCCCTCTCCTTAGTGGAGGATTGTTATCTGTTCTAACGCGTCAGAGTGGCGCAACGGTTAGCGTCATTTCAGCAATGAAAGCCAGGAGTGTCTACGAAGGGACTATCCCGCTATGTTAGCAACTGTTATTGACATAAAGTTAGGAAAAGAGGATCGAGGGTCCACCAGTTGTTCATGATTACCCTCAATGTGCTACCCGAGGAACTTCCAGGATCATCTCTACAACTGTTAGGTAGGAACTCAGTTTGACCTCACGCCAGAGGCAGTTCTAACTACTCGTACTCTTTATCGTCTTGCACCAGGAGGGTTGCAGGAGCTGTTTAACCAACTACAGGAACGGCTGGACAGGAGTTTTCGCTTTAAGGAGCCCTCGCTTTACCCATGAAGAGAAGCCTTTTCGTATGTGTACTGACTATCGAGAACTCAACAAGGTGACAGTCAAGAACCGTTTGCCTCGACCACGTATTGACAACCCGTCGACCAGTTGCGAGGAATAAGCTTCCATTCGAGGATTGGCTAGTGAACGAATTATCATCAGATGGAAGTCCAAGAGGAGAATGCTCTTAGAACAGCATGTCGAACGCAATGCAGCCATTTCAACTTTGTACACCAGGATCATTGAGTTGATTAACACACCAGCAGCTTCAGGGATCACATGAACCGACCATATTTGTTGATGACGTTCTGAATCATGACCAGGAGAAAGGAACACTATGGGTGGCATATGTATCCTATTTCAGCACTTCTGTGGGAGGAGCCATTACGTGTGAAGTCTTGCTAAATGTCAATGCATTTTGATTATGTAACCAACGGAGTGGGAATACACGTGGATCTCGCTAGGATGCATCTTGTTAGAAACTGATTGACCCCAAAGATTCCTTCGGGGATGCAGCAATTCCTTGGCTTCGCTAGATACTATCGCAGCTTACCCACAGGATTTTCGAAGGTCGCACAGCTTAAATCTCCTTAGCACAGTAGGGTTCTGTGTTCGTGAAGGACGAAACAAGAGGATGTCTTTTCAGCTTTCGAAGCCCAACTATGCAATGCACCGAGCATCGTCTTTACCCGAGGGTGCGGGTGATTTAGTGGTATACCATGATGGTCCAAACCAGAGTCCCAGTTACACACCGATGCAACATGAGAAGGTGATGACTTACATAATGAAATTACGAAGAGGAACTGCACGATACATAACCAGCGGTGGGAACCGTGGTTCTCGGATGAAAAATTAGAGGCATTACTTGGACGGTACCAATGCATTACCTAGACCGATCATAAGGGCCTCCCGTGTGTCGATGTTCGAAAGAGCAAAAGCATGCAATGACATCGCTGGATGGAACTTCTGAATGAGTACGACTGTGAAACCTGAACATGCACGAGCTCTGCAGCTCGCTATCGACTCTAACTTACCTGATCAGACTCGCTCTATTCAGACTGGAGAACTGAAGGAAGAGGATTTTCAAGTTGAACCCATGCGGAGCGTGGAGAAGCAACCTTTGACCGGTCAGATGATACTCGTTACCTCATGGAACGAATGTGGGTCTCATCTTACAGCAACTGTAGGGAACCCGTGTTGAGCAAAGCACACCGGCTTCGATATTCTAGTCGTCTGGGTTTTGATGAGAGACATTAGGATTTATAAACCTTGTACTGGTAATCGGACATGAAGGCCCACCTATCTAGGTGTGGGAATGATGTTTGACTTGTGGGAAAGTCAAGGTGAAGTGTTAGCAACCAGAAACACCTATATGGAAAGCGAAAGCAGACTGCCATGGATTTGGTCGCTAGTCTACTTACAACTCGAAACGGAAACAATATCACCTAGATGATCGTTGATTGTCTCACGTAACCAGCACACTATCTAGCCATCAAGGAAATGGATAAGCTTTTCTACACTTGCAGTCATCTACCTGAAAGAAGTGGGTGCTAGGCACGGGTGCCGACCTCCATTATCTCTGATCGCGACCCACGATTTGCATCTGATTTGTGGCAAGCGATGCACAAATCCTTTGGCTCACGTCTAGACATGAGCACAGCATATCACCCACAGACGGATGGGCAAACTGAACGCACCATCCAAACTCTTGAAGACATGCTTCGAGCATGTGTAATCGACTTTGGCAACGGCTGGGAAAGACACCTCCCTTTAGTGGAGTTTTCGTATAACAACAGTTACCACACCAGCATCCAGGCTGCTCCGTTTGAGGCATTGTACGGATGGAAGTGCCGATCACCTCTTTGTTGAGCAGAGGTTGGCGACAGCCAAATCACTGGCCCAGAACTCGTCGTAGACACAACAGAGAAGGTTGCTCAGATACGACAACGAATGGCGGCAGCTCGTGACCATCAGAAAAGCTATGCTGATAAGCGCAGAAAACCACTCGAGTTCCAGGTTGGGGATCGAGTACTCCTTAAAGCCTCACCTTGGAAAGGTGTTGGTCGTTGTGGTAAACAAGGCGAACTCAACCCGCGATATGTTGGAGCTTTTGAAATCACGGAGAGTATTGGCAAGGTGGCCTACAGATTGAATCTACCCGAAGAACTCAGTGGAGTTCACAACGTATTCCATGTGTTGAATCTGAAGAAGTGTCTGTCAGATGAAACCCTCATAGTTCCTTTCGAGGAGCTCACCATCGACGATCAGTTGCGATTTGTCAAAGCACCAGTGGAAATCTTGGACCGGGAGGTCAAGATTCTCAAACGCACCAGGATACATATTGTTCGAGTTCGTTGGAACTCCCGTCGTGGCCCAGAGTTTACCTGGGAATGAGAAGACCAAAGGAAGCACAAATATCCCCAGTTGTTCGAGAACAATGAAACCACTACTGAGGCTGAAGCTACTGCGGAATTTCGGGACGAAATTCCAAACCAACGGGGGGATGTTGTGACACCCCAGGAAAACCAGGAAACCATGCAACCTAAATAGCTTCCTCAGTAACTACGTGCTAAATTTCGGGATGAAATTTCTTTCAAGTTGGGGATGATGTGACAACCCGAACTTTCAAGGTTAGTAAAGTTGAATCTTGTGATCTTAACTCCTCTTTGTGTTAAACGTTCTGTTCGTATAACTCCGTTAAACTTATTTGTACGAAAACTTATTAATTAATGTATTGGCATTTTGGGCCGCAAATCTTCTGGGCCGCATGTTCACACCTTAAAACCCGACCATGTATCGGTCCACAACATCCCGAGCCCATTACACACTTGTATGTTCGCACATTTTGTATATCTTGTAATCTCGGCCCAACTCTTGTAAAGAGTCATGACTATCGGCCCACTTGTTTTATTTGGCATTATAATTGGATGTACGTAACATCTCTATATCCCACAATTTACAAGATAACAAACCCTACCCCCACCCCCTTCAAGAATATGTACGGCAGTAAACCCTCTCCCCTCCCTCGAAGTCGTTTTCCTCTGATTGCTACAAGTCAGCCATCATCTTGCATCTTGGTTAGTTATCTTATATATTCTGATTATATGTTATCTGAGATAATTGATCATTCATTAATAGCTTTACAATCTTGCAAACCTTAAACTAAATTGTATGTGGTTAGTAATCGATAACCATGTTCTATATGCACGCTATGTTTTGAGAACCCTTGCATGATCTTGTTTGATATGCATAATCTGATCCCTCTCGGCTATGTGTGATTAATATGTTATATGTGATCTTTTGAATATATGATGATTAATATGCTACATGTAATCTTCCAATTACATAGTGATAAATCTGTTGATCACATAATGAAAGTGGCGGCCATGTGTGATCTAATCAAACAATAATATTTGGTGTGCATGTGAAACAATAGCCAAGGTTGTCGGCCATTTACTTGAGTGGCCCAATCAAATAAAAAGTCCAATCACAATTAGAGGGATCATTAGGTATCTGATTAATGTTGTCAGAATGTGTGATGATTGTTATGATTACATGAGATGATTGTTATGGTTATATATATGATGGCTCAGGGTTAGTAATGTCATTATGAATAGGGCAAGCCCTTGTGATGAATCGGTTAGGATGCAAACCACGAATCCAGGAACTGTTAAGGTGTTATGTGATGATGAATGGGTTCGAGTATTGGGTGGGAAATCGGATGTAATGTGATTTGATTTATGGTATTATATAAATGCTTGATTAACCTTGATCATAAAGAACTCTGGATACTTACACGAATACCCAGTTAGTGGATGATGTATACATGAAAGTGTTGAATGGTTTTAAATCTATGTGGGGTGTGCGTGATGATGATGTCAGGAGTGGTTAGTTTAATATTGAATATGGCTCATCGATGTAGCAGTGGATTTAATTTTAAAGTCCTTTTTTTATTGATAATTGACTGTATGTTGAATGTGTAAACCGATGATAATGATAATGTTTATGTTGATGCGATGAAACATTAGGGTTTGCAGGGCACAATAACTATCTGATGAAACCCTCAACGAAACTTAGTATTTCGTCATGCACTTTAATCCGGCAAAACTCAGTATTTCGTCAAGGTATGTGTCGACGAAACTTGGTGTTTCGTCATACACCTCCATGACGAAACTTAGTCTTTCATCACATTCCTCAACCCGCAGAAACATGGTATTTCGTCAAGAGCATGAATAGGCTGTTGTTATAATATACTGTTATTGCATGATTATAATATGAATGGAAATTGCTTTCATTACGTGAAAACTTGTAATGCCTACTGTGAAATTGCATAATGAGGTGACCAGAAATAGTGGGTAATTGGGAATAGCTACGGGAAGGTTATAAAGGGGTCAACCACACACTTTTATGATGAATAATAATAAACTGCTTAATGTTTATTGAAACATGAACTGTAGTGTAAACCTGTATGAAAACCGAGTATCTGTTATGTGATCTTGTGATGATAATTAGTGGTTACGTTGCATGATAAACTGGCATGACTCGTATGATGTGTGTTTAAGTATACGCTACTTGTATGATATGTGCAAAGAGTATGAGATCTCTGTGCTCTTAAACTGACCATTATCGATAACCATATTAGGATTTGGTTGACCGACTGTAAACGGGTAATTAATCATACCGAGCAAACCAAGGTGAGTTCACACTTTCTACAAGGCATGGGATTCCCGGTGATTGGGAATGGGTAAAGGATTGAATCGGAAACTGCGTGATCTCCTGGTTTAGAACACGTACTACATCCTCGTTGAGAAGGATGACAACATTTAACCTGCGTATTCTCCTTGGGTAGATTACGTACCTCCGTCCTCAGTTGGAAGGACGACAACATATAACTTACTAGACAAAACTCTATCATTAAGTCCCTCATTTTTATATCGACTTAATCGCCGGGCCAATGGCGAGTGGGTCATTAGTTAAATAGCGCTATTTGGTTTGACAAGCCTCACACCGTGCCGGGAGGACGGGCGTGGACTAATGGATCTGGGCACTTAGTCAATGATGATAGACATTGACGTAGGGCACAACTTTCTCAGTCAGTTGTCGATATGGTAACGGTCTAGTGGTTACATGGGGTAGCCCCCACTGGTTATGGTTTGGGAAACATGGAACTGATTAACTACTGGTTTTCGAATGAACTTATGGTTTTTGGAACAACTTTAAAATGGACAACCAACTGTGAACTCGCTCAACTTTGTTGTTGACTCGTTGTTACATGCCTTGCAGGCCTTTAGGTGCATATTGTTGGAACTTGCTGTCTGGGAGGTTGGAGTGGTCATGGGTCGAAATACATGGAAATCTCAATACAACTTACTGGTCCATGTATACATGGATTACGAAACACTTAACAAATGATTTATGCTTCCGCTGTATTCAAGTAATGATATGTAATGTTTGTAACACTTTACGTTAATGAATGAAAGTTTTCTTTAATTATATTTATGAGTTCAATGTGATTGGTGGCTTGGAGCGTGGTACGTCACACGCCTCGCGGGGGTTTCTGCATGTGGTATTTTGGGGGTGTGACACGGTTCCAATAGAGTTTTGTGTAAGGCTTGTAATTAGGACTTGCAAAATTCAAGGTTTTTGCATCCCCCCCCCCACACTTAAATTACACATTGTCCTCAATGTGTCCCAAAAATAAGTTTTTAGGTTGATTGAATGTGTAAAAGGTGTGTTAAAAACAAATTTTTATGTTACTGGGCAGCTGGGCACCGGCCCGTGGTGTCCAGGCACGGCCCCATGTTCAGGTTGCCAGTAACAGAAATTTTCAGAAAGTAACAGAAGCCTGGGCATGGGGGCGTTTTCAGCGAACACGCCCCGTGTCCAGTTACCTAAACTGGGCGATTTTCTGCAGATCTTTCAGCACGGGGCCGTGTTGGCTGGACACGGCCCGTGCTGAGCTTGCTGTAATGAAGAAAAATTGTCGGGAGGCTCTGTTTTTGTGCATGGGGTGTTGGTTCAAGTTTCCCTTAGTATCCTTCACCACCCCGAGTGTGTTTTACCCATTACAACATAATCCAAACACCAAACAATTAAAACCATCATTTCATTAAAAATATTACATAGGGTCCTAGAAAATTAAAAACAAAGCAGAAAAATAAAAACTTAAAGTCCTAAAATAGGTCAAGTGATACATAAAATCATCCTAAGGAGCTCTACTCTTACAATAGGAATCAAAATACTGGAAATAGCTTTCCGGTATTTAAAGGCTTCGTAGAACTCCGAACCGAGGGGTATCTCCTAGACGTTGTTAAAGCCATTCTTCTATCTCTCTTGGGAGGAAGAAGGCGGGCTCATTTTCCTCAACATCTTGTGGAGGGGGAGTGACACCAACCGGAACCCCTTGTAATATGTCTCGAGGGGGCTCCGGGTGTATGGTGTACCACTCGGCCGGTATGATGACTTCCGGTACCACATTCCATGCCCTTTGGGTGATGATTGGTACCAAAGGAGGAGAAGCGAGAATGTTCAACCTTTGGTGCAAAAGGTTGACCTCTCGAAGACATCCTTCTAGTCCCACCGTTAAGTGATTGATACGGTCGACCAATGCTTCTTCTACTCCCGTCATCTCATCAATGGCCTCTCTTAAAGCGTAAACGTAGTTTACAAGAGAGTCTTCTACTGTTGATGACCTTCTCCCTTGTCGGTTGTTCCGGGAGTGCGATGAAGATGTTCCGCTAGTTTTGCTCGCCATTATGAGAAATCAGACCGAAAAGAGTTCAATTTTACTGGAACAGTACCTCGGACACGGCCCCGTGTTCATCTGTCTGCAGATTTTTGGAACAAGGAATTTTGGAGTTTCAAATTATTTTTCTGATTTTTAAAGCATTTTTAAGCAGAAACAACTTAAAACAATGTTGTAGAACTTATTTTTAACAAGATTCCTTGAATAAAAACCTAACAAACATCACAATAAAGCTTGGAACCATGGTGATTTCAAGCTCTAATAGAGGTGTTGAGGAAAAATTGAAGAAGAAGGCAATGGACAAAAGTAGAAAAGACAAGATGGTTGTTGAGAACCTTCTTTAGAATATACCTAGGATGGTATGTGTGAAGATCTCACCAGATCTTTGTCTTTGGAGTGGTCCAAATGTGCAGGAATCTTGCTGCCTTTATAGAAAATGACAGAACGCTGCACACGGCCCCGTGTCGGCTGGACACTGTGACAACCGTCACTTTTCCGTACATTCTGTACACTAAATAAACAGTAATTTGTGCTTTAATGATTGTGCATGATCTAGTTTACCAGACAAATAAATTTCTGAATTCCATGCAAGTGAATTCATGCACGATTTATACTACAAGAATTACTTTATGATAGCGTTGCGTCAGAAATACTAGTAAACTCACCAGTAAGACACCTTGTGTCAACAAATCTGCAGAAAGCAGTTAGACAATAGAATTGGAGCCTAGGTGTAGGTCCAACGACAAGAATATATTAAAACCCAAGAGTACATACAAGGGTTTATAGATATACTTTCCGGAAGCTAAAATACGCACTAAAAAGCACCCGAAACGCACTTTAAGTGCAGAACTTTATTAAATTCAGCTATAATCAGCATTATGACACTAAAATATTATGCAGAAACTATGATTTATCATCCAGAATACTTCCCTAAGTGTCGGGAATTGAAAGTGTCACTAAAAGTTACATAAGGAACACTTTACGACATAACTTAGCACTTAAACGGAATAGTATCCAATCGAACAACCGGACATTACCCGGAACACAAAAATAATGCTAAAAACATTGTTTTTATTTTTCTAAGCTAGTTAGGGTCCCCGAACACCCTAACACACTATATAATTAATAACACACCATAACACACTAACTAAACACTTGATATCTAACTAGCCTGGTAACCACACAATTAAAACCCAACCCTATACCCCCCCCCCCCCCCGGAGACGGTCACCATGGGTGTCCCCACCCATGGATTTGTTTCAATATTATAATGGATCTTGTTGGAGATTAAGGGGCATATTACACAATGGTTAAAGGGGTGAAGATGGTTTATAAGAAGGCACATGAGGTTTAAGCATTTTATCACAACACACTTTCAAAACTCACTCTCACTCTCTCCCTCTTCCTTGTCTCGGCCGAACACAAGGAGAACCACCATCACCATCATTCAAGTTTCTTCATGCAATCTCTAGTGATCCAAGGGAGTTAGAGATCATACAACTAAGCTCTGTGTGTTCGGAAGCTCAAGGACCTCTCTCATCTTCTTTTATCCACCACTTTTATACTCTTGAACTCCCCTAGCCTTGTGCTAGTGGTAAGAACTTAGATCCTTGCATTTTACATGTTTTTTAAGTGGTTAATGATGTTTAAAGATCAAAATGATAAGAACTCTAAAGAACCATATTCAAATTCTTGAACATCAACTAACATAGTGATGAAGTATGGTTAAAATGATGATGAAATCATGATATTCTTGTGTTATGTTGCTTGTGAATGTTGTTTGCTAGTAGAAATGATATGGATTATCCTATGGTCTTGCTAGATCATGTTTAAAAACATGAACTAGCAAGATGAGAAAGTTAGAAATGTGTAGCATGATGGAATCATCCACACATAAACTATGAACTTGAATAAATAAATGTTTTCTTGAAAAATAAAGATCAAAGAAGGTTATAATCTTGTAGATCTAAAGATCCATGAGTGGTTTTTTGGAAGAACCAAGTGAAAAGTGTGAGTTTTGTTAAAACTTGGATCTTACATTAACTTAACACATTTTTAGTGGATAAACAAGTGTAGAAACACTTGTGTAATAAGAAAATTTCACAAAGAAATATTTTTAGAAAATATGACTAGAAGTTGTGAATATTCAAACTCGTTAAAAATGAAGTCTTTAAGGAACTAATCATATTTTTAAAGGTAACAATACTTACAAAGTATGCTAGTAAGTTACTACATACTTTTATAAACTTTCAAGTTCATAAGTTTATAGTTTATGCTTGTTTTTTACTAGTTTGGTAAATAAAGATGGTATGTTGTTGATTGTTGATGATGTTTTAAAAGAAAATAAACACATGTTTTGAAAACATGGGAAACCTCCATTTTTAGGGGAAACTCTGTCGAAATTTCTACAAATTTTGACACTTGGAAAAATATAAGTTTTGAGAAACTTATTCCCTAAAAATGTACCTAAAAATATTTACCAAGGTTCCCCTAATTTTTGTGTTAAGAAATAATGATTTCTTCAAGATTAAAATTGATATTAAGTATGTATATTTTTGAGAAAAATATATATATTTATTGATCACCAAATTTTGTGCTAAATGTATGTAGTATGTATTATACTTGATAGTGTATTAGGACTTGAAAATACACTAAATACTCCTAAGGAGTGAAGATACAAAAAAAAAATACACATACAACATACTTAGGCAAATACAAGACACTTATATTTATTTTTGAGAAAATAATATAAGTAAGACAAATAGTTAAAAATATAAATTATTTTTAACACAAGAACACATATACAAAAGATAGTGACTTGTACTTGTGCGATACAAGTCTAGTGACTAACGTTAATAAACACGTTTAGGTAACGACGCTAGATAAGCAAATCCGGTGAAGTTTACGACGCAGGAACGCAAAGTTGTGAGTTCATGCTCCCCCTTTTCTTTAACTGTTTTTGGTTTTATAACTCTCGGGGGTGAAATACATGTTACAAATAATACAATGTTTATAAATGGTATGATAACAAGAAGCACTCTTGGTGAGAACGAGTACCAAGTATGATGCGTTTTAAGAGATGACTAGGGAATACTAGATCATGTGAGCATAGACTTAATACTAAAAATGCCATAAACTCTTGGTGAAGACTAGTACCAAGCAGTGTTAAAAATGCCATAAATTCTTGGTGAAAACTAGTACCAAGAAATGCTAAAAATGCCATAAAGTCTTGGTGAAAACTAGTACCAAGCCATTAAAAACATTCATTAATTAGGGACGAGGGTTAGATCTAACGGGTACGGCAGACCCCACTCATGGTCACAACTAGTACCTAGCAGTGCTTCGGAGTCCCAGTCGAGGTTAATCGACACAGTCGAGGAAAATCGACAAAGGGAGGAGCCATTACGAGTGCTCCCTATGAGCCATTACGAATGCTCCCTAGGAGTCATAACAAGTACTCCCATGTCCTCAAGGAGTCATAACAAGTACTCCCCATGTCCTCACATGCCTTAACGTCTCTCAAAGATTTACAAGAATACGTTATTTCACAAGAATACTTTATTTATACAAGATACATACCATGTTTCATACAAGGTATACAAACGCATGAACTCGCCCAACTTTTGTTGATGTTTTCCAAAATTACATGTATTTCAGGTGACAAGATGGATCTTGGGCGCGAGTGTCATAACTAGAAGTAAATTTCAAGTATTAGGTGTCATCCACTTTTGTTGGTTTGTAACCTATTCAGAGGTTGTGTTTAAAACTTAAGTAACAAGTGTTTGTAACATTCAAATTTTATGAATGGATGAACATCGTTTTGATCATGTAGTTGTTTATTACGATTGAATGCAATGATATTAAACCATTCACACATCATACGCTTTCGCAAAAGACAGGGTGTGACAGTTTGGTATTAGAGCTTCGATTGTAGTGAACTAGGATCCCTTCTCGAGTCTAGACTACAATCACTAGAGTTCTCTCACAAAAACATTTTACAAAAAGGTTTTTCATTGCATTCACGTAAGCGCTAAGATCCACGAGTCTAACCCAACCACCTACCTTTAACCCAAGCCTAACCCTCCACCCAAAAAGTCCTCTTGATATTTACAAAGGTACATAGTTAAAAAGGAGGAGGATTGATTGCTTGGCAAGCCTATGGTAGGAGTAAGTTCCATGCCGCTCTCGAGTGATCCACTAAAATACATTTTCGGCCGAGTGTTGAGTGATCCCCCGTGAGGTATGTGAGCTTGTATATAAAGAGAATTTTAAAGAGGCATGTTATGCCCTAATAAGTAATTTATCTTATGAAAAGTTTTAAATAAATCATGACGAATAGGATTGTAAATAAATAAAAATAAAACTTAATAAAGAATCTTGGAAATCCCGACACTCTATGACAAGCCTAAAAACTTTCTCTTCTACCCATTCCATTTGGGTGTGTAAAGCCACATTATAAAGAGTTTTTCTTGAGGACAAGCAAAGATTCAAGTGTGGGGGAATTTGATGTGTGCAAAATGCAACATATAAATTACATCAATTGTGGCATAAAACTAACCCTTTTTTAGTACTAATGTTGGAAAAAGTGTGCTTTTGTCTTCCTTTTGTATTTTCAGGATTAAATGAGCTCAAATTAACAAAAGAAGCAAAAAGACATCAAAATCTAACATAAATACAAGAAAAGGAACAAACGTGACATGCCCGACCCCACGACAGCATCCTCCCAAGCAAAACAAGAAGACAGAAGACAGAACACGCCCCGTGCTCAGCCAGCACGGGGGCGTGCCCAAGTGTCAGCAGAAAAGACAAAGTGGTAGAAGCTTCTATTGCCCACCACGGGGCCGTGCTCAGTGGGCACGGGGCCGTGGTCAACTATAAGATTCGCAGAATCTAGGCAAATCTTCATAGTACAGATATGTTTCTGCACACGGGGTCGTGCTCAGCGGACACGGGGGCGTGGTCAACTAATAAAGACAAGCTGCATTAAATGAAGAAAGAGAGGATGTGGACATGGGGCCGTGCCCGAGCTTCTGTTCAGCCTATAAATAGGAGTGCTTGGCTCAAGATCAAACCATCCCTTGGCACACCACCTCTCTCACACTTCACCCACCACCACCATAACACCATCATCCACCACCATCATCCATTGTCCATCATAGAGTGTGTGAGTCGTCTCGGGATCCAAGATTGATCGTAAGAGTTCTTGACAATCAAGGCCATGTTTGCCTAAGTCTCTTACATCACTTGGTGAAGACAAGTGTCTAGTGTAATACTTTTTATTTTCAATCTTTTCGCACTTTTTACTTGGTTTTGTATTAATGACTTTAATAACTAGTTTCTTATGTTGTAGGTGATTCTTCCTTATCGTTTGTCTGTGGTGTCTTGGCATTATTTTACTGTCTATATAAAATAAAAGATTTTCACCATTCATATCTACACGGTCTATATGGAGGTATGTTGGCTACCTGGTCGGGGGTTAAGGGAACGGTTTGGTAAGAGTCTTGTCGTTGTTCAGCGTTTAGAGATCCTGCAAGGGACCTGGGTCAAATTTAGTAGGACCTCCTTCAATGCTTAACGGTATTGGATGGCGGGGGTCCAAACTCTTTGATCCCCTCATAAGTTAAACTACTATTAATACTATAACCCGGTTATTTAGGACTGTATCCCTGCTGACTCAGACTACTTAGCCGAGGGTAACGTCACCTTCAAAAGAGGGGCCTACCATAATTTGCATTAATAACTTAATTAATTATCTTTCAATAATAGGATTGTATCCTTGCTGACTCAAACTACTGGGTTGAGGGTAACATCACCACCAAAAGAGGGGCCTACTACAATAACTAAGATAATCTCTAAAATAAGTGCAAAAGTGCGGAAATAATCAAAGGTTACACTATACACGAGTCGGAACCAAGTGATTCATCTTGTCTATCTGTTTTTATTTTTATTTTTATTTTCAGCATTTTAGTTAGTTTTTATTTTTCTTAGTTTAAAAACCTTTTTCCAACTTTTTGATTTGATTAGACGTTGAGGATAAACCCGTACTAAAAGCTCTTGTGTCCTTGGACGACCTCGGTATCTTACCAACACTATACTACGCTCACGATGGGTGCACTTGCCCATATGTGTGTTTAGTGTTAGTAAATATCGTGTTTTATAAATTTAAAACTTGGCTAAAAAGTGTTAAAAAGGGCTTAACATATACATTAAAAACTAATAACACTCACGCACATCAAGTTTTTGGCGCCGTTGCCGGGGACACAAGGATTTTAAGAAAGTTAGGAATCAGCGGCCTAATCGTTTTTCTTATTTTTCATTTTTTTAGGATTTTTCTTAGTTTTTCAGCTTCTGCAGAACTCAGCACGGGCCGTGCCCGCTGAACACGCCCCGTGCCCAATCATTGGAACTGGCAATCCTGTTTTAAGTCAGACAGTAAGCTGAACACGGGGCCGTGCCCACTCAACACGCCCCCGTGCCCAAGATTCAGTTACTGAAAACAGAACCGTAAGATCCCGACGGTTGGTAATATCTGACACAAAAATGAGTGATACTGATACTTTTTACTTTCGGCACTCTAATGGTACGTGGTGTCAATTATGTGGTGGTAACCATAAGGAATTAGAATGTTATTTTCTAAATTATAAGACCCATCGTTTCCTTGTATCCTTAAGAGGGGCGAAAGTAAATATAATCCCTATCTCTCCCTCGAATGCTCCCAACCGGATTTTCTAGGAGAAATGCTTCTCGATGAATTATTTCAATTAGAAGATCTAATTCTTAATTGGTTAAAAGAACTTAGGAAAGATTTCAATGATCTATCCCAAGACGATAACCAAGAAGAAAGGTTGGGCTCGCATTCAAACAACTTCGTTGTTTCCAACGATACTTCTAACTCTAGTGAGGACTTGAGCGATAGTCGTCCCTGTGTCGATTGTGCCGTGAAGGACTCCCCATCGACTTCGTTCGATGCATACATAGACCGGAGCGATTCGACATACACCTTCTTTAACGAGAGCCCGGAAAAGGGTTGGACTTATCCACCTACATATAGCATAGGAATCACCCTCACCGACAACCTCTTGCGTTCTCGTCTTAATCTTGAGCAATTAAGGTATCTTAGGCACTTTGGGGTTGTTCCATCCAGTAAGGAACCACCCGATCCGGAAAAGTTCCTTAAAAATAGACAAACTTCATAAACAGCCTTTTGACACGGGGCCGTGCCCAGGTCAACACGCCCCCGTGTCCACCAAAAGATTCCCTTCTGACTTTTTGTCAGAATACGGACAAATCGTGTCAGGATCTCGCCTGCACACGGGGCCGTGTCCAACATGCTGTCGTTTTCTATAAATGCAGCCAAGAATCCTGCACATTTGGACCATCCAGGGACAGAGATTTGAAAGGATTTTCTAACTTACCATCCTAGGTATGTTCTAAAAGAAGGTTCTAACAAACATCTTGTCCTTTCCTCTTTTATCCATTACCTTCTTCTTCATCTTTCTTGCAACAACACCTCCATTAAAGCTTGATTCCAAGCTTTATGGTGATGTTTGTTAAACTTTTGTTCAAGGAATCTTGTTAAAAATAAGTTACACAACATTGTTTTAAGTTATTTCTGTTCAAAAATGCTTCATAAGTTGGAAAAATAATTTGAAACTCCAAGATTCCTTGTTCTAAAAAACTGCAGAAAGTTGAACACGGGGCTGTGCTCATTGAGCACGGGGCCGTGTCCGCGGTACTGTTTTATTAAAACGAACTATTTTTGGTTTGTTTTCGTAGAATGTCTAGCCAAAACAGTGGAACCTCTTCTGCGCACTCCAGAAACAGTCGAAGGGAAAGGAGGTCATCAATCGAAGCAACTCTCGTAAGATACGTAATGGAATTACGTGAAGCCCTTGACGAGATGACTTCGGTAGAGGAGGTCCTAATAGACCGTATAAATTATCTTTCGGTGGGGTTGGAAAACAGTTTTCAAGAAATAAACCTCTTGCACCAGAGGCTAAACATTCTTGTAATACCTCCCATGGAAGCAATCCTCCCTCAAGAGGATTGGAACCTAGCACTTGGAATCCATAACCCTACCGGTTGGGACGACATTCCAGCGGAACCTCCTCTTGAAGATCTACAAGAAGTCCCGGTGGAAGTTGCACCTCCTCAAACCAATGCCAATGAGCCCGCTTTCCTTCTCCCTAGGGAGATAGAAGAATGGCTCGCCGACGTGTCAGGAACCCATGACCGGAGAAAGGAGTTTTTGTCACACCCCCAAAATCCACATGCGGAGTATCACCGCTTGGAGGCGTGACTGACCAGGATCAAACCACTAATCATATTGAACAAGCAAGTAATTAATTGTAAAAGTCCAACCAACACAATTAGTGTCCAAAACAAACATAGTTTATGTTATGAGCGGAAGCATAATGTTTAAAACCAAAACATAAGTTTAAATATCCAAAGGTTTAACATGGCACACAGCTGTCGATGTCCCACAACGACTCTTCCTTGTGCAAGCTCCAGCTAATTACCTATTGACCTGCAAAGCATGTAGTAACGAGTCAACAATAATGTTGAGCGAGTTCACAGTTGGGTGTTGGTTTTAGTTGTTCCAAAAATAGTTCCTTTAACTGGCATCCCTGCCGTGGGGGTTACCCCATATTTGAAAATGTGATTTGTTTAACCCATTAACTCTGGCAATCCAGCCGTGGGGGCTACCCCATGATAGTTATCTGGCATTTCGGCCGTGGGGGCTACCCCATGTATACACTAGACTCGTTACCATATCGACTGCTGACTAAAGTCATGTTTAAGTGCCCTGAACTGTCAATGTCTATCAGCATTGACGTGCCCAGATCCATTAGTTCACGCCCATCCTCTGCGGCACGGTGTGAGGCTTGTCAGACCTAAATAGCGCTATCTAACTAATGACCCGCTCGCCATTGGCCCGGCGATTAAGTCGATATAAAAAGGAGGGACTTCGTGATAGAGTTTTCGTCTAGTAAAAGTTAACTGTCCATGAGGACGAGGAATTACATTCCTGAACCAGTACTGTCCTACCCAAGAAAGGACGAGGAATCCATGTTCCTTAACCCTATTCCCAACCCCTGGGAATCCCATGCTTTGTAGAAAGTGTGAACTCACCTTGGTTTGCTCGGTATGCTAAACTATGTGCTCGCAAACAATCAATCAATCAATCAAGGCCTAAGGTAATGCATTTACACACAGTCAGTCTCATAAATTCACATTTCATGCATCTAGTCACAAGTATTGCTCATGCAAAACATAATACATCACATACATCAAAACAGGTATTCTGGTCATGGAAGATTCATGGTACAAGTTCACATAGTACGCATATCACATTCGGATCGCAATGGTCTCATATCACATGCATTACTGGCTAAACAATGCTCTACAACACAACGCCCTATTGAATTTAGGTACGGCCCAACCAGTTTCCAGCCCAACAAAAAAATATACGATCAACTATGCGGCCCATCAATCTACGTTAACAATTTATCATACAAGTATGTTCCATAGATAAATCAAAGCCCAATTCATATGTGCAGCAAATTATGTGTGTGAAAGATCGGCCCAAAGTAATACTCCCAACCCAAAATTTATGACCGTGACCCAGACTACATAACACCCAACCGCCCGGCCCACAGATATTAAACATCACATATTAACCTCCATATTATTTCCTAACAATCGATTATGATTATATGTATTTTATATTCATCACATCCCACTTATCAAAGCAAAAGTCGTCTAGTAGTAACATGCAACTATTAACTCACATAGTCAACAATTACTAATGAAATCAGTAATTCCCTAGTCAAGATTCGGTACCATTAGGCATGTAGGACAAAGAGGTTTAGAGACTTGATTCAACACATATTATATTCACTAGCCAACAAGGATGCTGCTATCTACTTGTGATTGGACCGAAAAAAACACAAGAACTTAATTAATAAACACATGTTCTCTGACAATTTCACATGCAAGTTATCACATAGGTGGGCGGCAATTATGACACATAGGTGGGCGGAAATTATGATGAGTTGACCGATTCAAATATTAAACACATACATGCAATCAGAAGATTTATCATTATCAAGAAACACAAACAATGGCCGACAACTTGATTAAGCATTCAGAGGATGATTTTTGATTGGACCGATTTATGTATAGTGGCTGACAAATCCATTCACATGCTACATACATTCTAACAAGTCACATAGGTTCATCACATAATGTCTACCACAGAAAACAACTACACGTGTAATTCACTAACCGCACAAAGAAGAATCAAACAGAAGTGATCTGGCTTCAATCGGGAGGAGGGTTGCCGTAGGGTTTCAAAAGAAAACGAGAGAGAGAGATGTGATTAGGGTTTGCCGATGAAACTATTGCGTACCGGCTGTGATCAAAATATAAATATAACAGATTCATTACTGGGCCTAAAGCCCATTAGATTTCGCCAAGATGTGGGTGACGAAAACACCTAAGTGTTTTCGTCCAGTAGTGTTTTCATGAGGAGGGTGTTCGGCCTAACAAGTTCCATTTCTAAATTATACAAAGTATCATAATAATATAAACATACACACTTAGGTTGCACATCAATTATAACATGTCAATCACAATACAATATAACGTATTACAAACGTATACAGTTGTGAAACAAACAAGTCGTGTGAACAACTACTTAAACGTTTAACGTGTAATTAATGCGAAGATGGAAATATTGGAAGCTCGAGTTGTCACATTATCCCCAAGTTGAATGAAATTTCATCCCGAAATTTGGTACGTACTCACTGAGGAAGCTAGTTAAGTTGCACGGTTTTCCTGGTTTTCCTGGGGTGTCACATCCTTCCCCCGTTGATCTGGTATTTCGTCCCGAAATTCCATAGCTTCAGCCTCAGTAGTGGTTGTACTGTTTGCGAATAGTTGGGGATACTTTTGTTTCATCTGATCTTCGCGTTCCCAGTTGAACTCTGGGCCACGACGAAGTTCCAACGAACTTGAACGAGAGGAATTCTAGTACGCTTGAGGACCTTAACATCCCGGTCCGTGATTTCAACTGGTTCCTCGACGAATCGTGTCACACCCCGACCACGTAGAACATACAAAACGTGGCGGAAACATCGGGGAGTGTTGTAACAGAATTAATCGTTTCAAATCCATGGCAATTGAAGTTTCGTTTTATTGATTAAAAGTGTTACAATGTCTAATCAAACAAGGAAATACAACAAAATTTAACTAGTCTTGCATCTTTTATTGTCACTAAAGCCCAAGTCTGCCTATATGTATCTTGATCATCTTATGCAACAGTTCCTGAAAAACACATGTGAAAATAGGTACGTCAGCATAAAAATGCCTGTGAGATACATAGGTTTTGTGAAAATAGGTTCCATGACTTATGTTTGAGAAAATGTTTAGTCATGAACCTTGTAATTTGCTTTGTTTTGTAAATCATTTGAAAAACAATGAGTTCAGATGATTTGTATAAATAAGTGAATAATGTATGGTTAAATGAATAACCATAGAAAAATGGATTTGTATAAGATAAGTTGTTTGTAAAACAATGTCTTGTGAAAAGTATGTTATTTGTATAAAATGTTATATGTATTAAACTGAAATGATTCAAATAACGCTACAATATGTAATACCATACAAACACTTATATATAGGAAGTACCAGCGGCGTATCCACCATGCTTGTATCATATTACACACGCATCGTTACTTAATCACTTAATCAAACCAAACCAAACAATGTAAAATGTCTATGTTTAAATCAATTGTCAAATGTATTGAATAATATGTCAAGTATTCATGTCAAGATGTAAATCATGTCAAAATGTCTATGTCAAATATCCATGTCAAATGTCTATGTCAAATATCCATGTATGGCAAGTGAAATGTCTCAACTAAACCATATGCACAACAACAAAGTATTGAAGTAAAACTTGGTTTAAATCAAAGTTATGTTTTGTGGGAAATACATGATCAATGTCAATCATGTTAAAATGTCTATGTCGAAATGTCTATGTCAAAATGTCATGTAAAACAATGTACTAAGTAATGCACACAATGGCAATACATAGCATGAAAGGTAATGAAATCATGTACTATAATGTACTAACGAACATAGCAGTATATGATGTGAAAACAGGAAAGCAGGAAAGTAACAAGTAGGCACATGTGTTCCACCCCAAAACAGTTTGGAAAACGGTAAAAGAGGGGTCTATGTACTCACCTGAGATTGCTCAGTAGTTCTGGAGTGACAACTAAACAATACTAGAGATCGCGGATATCAAACGGCACCTAGTATAGGTAACTATGTTAATAAACCGGACCTAGATCGGAAGATTGGGTAGCATTAGGGTTTGTAAACCAAACGAGTGTAGAGACTCGTGTCATTTGGTTTAACAAAGCCTACATACTAAATGAAACTTAACCTGAGTGATTTCGACCCATTACGACCCGTTTAGGTAGCTTATGCTACTTTAACGCGTCGTTCGCGTGAAACGCGTTCGGACCGCCTAACTAGTCCTATGACAAGTGTTATATGCCTAAACATGTTACATAATCAGTTATGTGACAAAAGTTTAGGTTACATATGCTTAATTACCAATTATACATGAAAAGGGTATTCTGGTAATTTACCTAAGGCATATAAACTACCTATCATACAACTACTCAAACGATGTGACCATAAGGTATAACCTCGGAAGGTTATTCCCTACCTACTATGGTCACCTAATGTGTTTGGTCGGATCCTAATGATCGACCAAACTGGGTCGGGTTCGAGGTATAAGCGATTTATCAGATCGCTTACCCTACGACCCTAGACAACGTGGTAATCAGTAGGCATAGTCCCAAAGGACTATAACCATCGTGATTACAATCACGTTGCGAAGTTCAAACGAACTTCGCATTGACCATTACCGGTCAACGCTGAAAGTCAAACAAAGTTTGACTTTATGACTCGAAAAGCAGTAAAAATAAGGAAAAGAACGAAAGAATACTTACGAAGGGTCCCCGCTAGTGAATCGTGATCGAATAGCTCAGGTATGAAGCGAAGGCCTCAACTTAGAGCATTTGGATCAGCTTTGGTGGGTTTTTGTGTTGAGTATGGATGGGTATTTATAGTAAATGCACCACCGTTAGGATCGTTTATCGGGAAACGTGCCTTGATCTCACCCGTACAAGTGTCGGAATGTTATGGTGTGTAAATTGGCCACTCACCATAAGCTTTCAACAGGTGGAAGAGAGATTAGGAGTGTTTAACAGCTGCAAATAGGCTGTTAAGTACACTGTATCTGGTCTGCAGAAGGCTAGCGCACCGTTACATGTTTAGTGTAGCGGTGCGCTACTGCCAAGTTTGGCAGAATTGCACATTTGGTCCCTGTTATGCATTTAGGCCATTTCTGACACGTTTAAGGCCCGTTAACCCCATTTCAAAGCTCTAAAATGAAGTTAAAGTATAGGGAACTTAAAATGTGTTCAAAAATATCTCGGATGTCGGTTCGTTTAGCCGTACGGTTGCGACGTTCGGTTAATTACGACGGAATGCGCATAAGCACGAAAAACGAACCAAATGACGCGACGAATGGATTTTTCTTATGGCGAACACTAAAATAAAATATTTTAGTGCTTACATAAATTTTTGGATGTCCGGATGTATTCAGAACGTAAGATATGCGCGAAAATGCAAACTTGTGCACTTTTTGACACTTTTAGTCCCTGAATGACACAAAAGTTTATTTTAGCATACCGAACACCTCAAAGCCTATTTCTAAGCTATGTAAAGGATATTTATGGTATGTTTAACTTATGGTCATGTTCCGGAAGGTCTGTTACAGTTCAAATTGGCATACTTTCGCAGTTTGTCAACTTTAGTCCCTGTAAGCGATTTAACTTTGATTTCACCACACCAAACCTTCCAAAACTTATATCTAAGTTATGTAAAGGTTATTTAAGGTATGTTAAACCTATTTCACTATTCCGGAGTGTTTGTTGCATTAAACTGGTTATATTTACGCATTAGTGCGCGTATAACCTTCCAGAAAGCGATTTAGAGTTTGAAATCGAACAAGAGTTGATATGTGCAAAAGATACACATATTTATACAAGTCCAACGTATGAAATACAATATTTCATTGGTTTGGAATTTTTTTGATGGTTGAAATGCCACAGGTGTTACAAATCGTAACTGCTCGTCGATAGTGAGCTCCTTCAAAGGAACTATGAGGGTCTCATCTGACAAACACTTCTTCAGATTTGACACGTGGAAAACGTTGTGAACTGCACTGAGTTCTGTTGGTAGGTTTAGTTTGTAGGCCACCCTGCCTATTTTCTCTATGACTTCGAAAGGTCCGACGTATCGTGGGTTAAGTTTGCCTCATTTACCAAAACGAACCACACCCTTCCAGGGTGAAACTTTGAGTAGCACTCGCTCCCCAACCTGGAGCTCGAGTGGTTTCCTGCCCTTATCGGCGTAGATTTTCTGACGGTCACGAGCTGCCGCCATTCGTTGTCGTATCTGAGCAATTCGTTCTGTTGTGTCTACCACAAGTTCTGGACCAGTAATCTGACTATCCCCCACCTCTGCCCAACAAAGAGGTGACCGGCATTTACGCCCATACAATGCCTCAAACAGAGCAGCTTTAATGCTGGTGTGGTAGCTGTTATTGTACGAAAATTCCACAAGTGGCAGATGCTTTTCCCAGCCGTTGCCAAACTCAATTACACATGCCCTAAGCATGTCTTCGAGGGTCTGGATGGTGCGTTCAGATTGCCCATCCATTTGCGGGTGATAAGCTGTGCTCATATCTAAATGTGAGCCAAAGGACTTGTGCATTGCTTACCACAGTTCTGAAGTAAAACGTGCATCTCGATCCGAGATAATAGAGGTGGGCACTCCGTGCCTCGAGACAACTTCCTTAAGATATACGTCTGCTAGAGTGGAGAACTTATCCGTTTCCTTGATAGCCAAGAAGTGAGCAGACTTTGTGAGTCGATCCACGATCACCCAAATAGTATCGTTACCACGTTGAGATCTAGGCAGGCCAGTAACAAAATCCATGGAAATTTGCTCCCATTTCCATTGTGGTATCTCTGGTTGTTGAAGTAGGCCTGAGGGTTTCTGATATTCCGTCTTGACTCTCGCACAAGTCAAGCACTTGCTAACGTAAGTTGCTATGTGGGCCTTCATGCTAGGCCACCAATACGTAGTTTTGATATCGTGGTACATTTTATCCGAACCAGGATGTACTGAGTAGCGAGACTTGTGTGCCTCATCCATCACAAGCTCTCGTAGGTTGCCATAAAGTGGGACCCAAATGCGTCCTGTTACGTAGTAAGCACCATCTTCCTTCTGTTCTAAGCGTTGCCTTGAGCCGCGTAGGGCTTCAGCCCTGACGTTTTCTGGTTTCAATGCTTCTACCTGAGCATCTCGTATTTGAGAAGGAAGACTAGACTGTATAGTAAGTTGTAAAGCTCGTACGTGCTTGGGCGCAGTGTCCTTTCGACTGAGGGCGTCAGCCACAACATTGGCTTTGCCTGGGTGATACCTGATCGAGCATTCGTAGTCATTCAGTAGTTCGACCCATCGTCGCTGTCGCATATTGAGTTCCTTCTGTTTGAAGATATGCTCGAGGCTCATGTGGTCAGTGTAGATAGCACATTTGGTACCATACAGGTAGTGTCTCCATATCTTAAGTGCAAAAACAACCGCTCCCAGCTCTAGATCGTGTGTAGTGTAGTTCTTTTCATGAACTTTGAGTTGGCGTGAGGCGTAGGCTATAACTTTATCCCGCTGCATCAATACACAACCAAGACCCTGAATTGATGCGTCGCAGTAAACCACGAAGTCGTCTGTGCCCTCTGGCAATGAAAGAATAGGTGCGCTGCAAAGTCTATCCTTTAAGTGTTGAAACGCTAGTTCCTGTGCATTTCCCCATCGATAAACAACGCCTTTCTGCGTTAGTGAGGTGAGAGGCTGTGCAATCTTGGAAAAATCCTTAATGAATCTCCTGTAGTAACCTGCCAAGCCCAAGAATTGGCGAATTTCCGTTGGCGTACGAGGTGCAGGCCAGCTCTTGATCGAATCTACCTTGGATGGATCAACGTGAATCCCATCCTTGTTAACTACATGGCCTAAGAATGGACTTCGCGAAGCCAGAAGTCGCATTTTGAAAACTTGGCATATAGCTGTTCTGTTCGAAGGAGTTCCAAAATGAGCCGTAAATGTTGTTCGTGTTCCTCCTGACTCTTAGAATAGATCAGGATGTCGTCGATGAATACAATAACGAATTTGTCTAGGTACGGCTTGCACACTCGATTCATCAAGTCCATAAAGACCGCAGGTGCGTTTGTCAGCCCAAAAGGCATGACCAAAAACTCATAGTGTCCATAACGGGTTCTAAAGGCTGTTTTGGAGACGTCCTCTTCTCGGACTCTCAGCTGGTGATATCCTGATCTCAAATCAATCTTTGAATAGTAGCTCGACCCTTGCAGCTGGTCGAAAAAGTCGTCAATGCGTGGAAGAGGGTAGCGATTCTTCACAGTCACCTTGTTAAGTTCACGGTAGTCGATGCACATTCTGAAAGTACCATCCTTCTTCTTTACGAATAGCACTGGAGCTCCCCAAGGCGATGAGCTAGGACGAATAAAACCCTTATCCAAGAGTTCTTGTAGTTGCGTAGAGAGTTCTTTCAACTCTGATGGAGCTAAACGATACGGTGCACGAGCTATGGGCGCTGCTCCAGGAGCTAGCTCGATTTGAAACTCGACCTGGCGATGAGGCGGGAGGCCAGGTAGTTCCTCAGGAAATACCTCAGGATAGTCGCGTACAATCGGAAAGTCTTCTATCTTTTTCTCTTTCTTTGAGATGTCAGTAACGAGAGCCAGAATGGCAGTATGGCCCTTACGCAAACACTTTTGGGCCTTAAGGAAAGAGATAATGCTCACAACCGCACAACTCTTGTCGCCACGAATCATAAGGGGTTCATCACCTGGGCGAGGAATACGGACAATCTTTTCGTTGCAAAGAATCTCTGCTTGGTGTTGGGATAACCAGTCCATCCCAATGACAACGTCGAAACTACCCAGAGTGATAGGAAGGAGGTCGATCGAGAAAGTGTGATCAGCAAGAACAAGATTACAACCTTTGACTACGTGTGTGACCTCTAAACTCTTACCATTAGCTAACTCTACAGCGTGCTTTGGGTTTAAAGGTGTTGGGGTACGCTTAAGCAGTTGACTAACTTTTAGGGACACATAACTAGTATCAGCACCCGAATCAAATATGCCAGTAACGTAAAAGTCGTCGAGAAGGAACTTACCCGTCACGACATTGGGATCATTCCTAGCTTCTCCCTGGCCAATAACGAATACACGACCCCTTGCCCCATTGCCATTGTTACCCCCGTTGTTCCCGTTCCCCTGATTATTGTTGTTATTGTTGTTCTGGTTCCTGTTCAGTTGGGGACAATCTCTCTTGAAGTGGCCTTCAGCTCCACACTGAAAGCACCCTTTGTTGTTACCCTGCAGCTGCTGTTGCTGGCGTTGATTCTGTTGAGCTTGTTGTTGCTGACGATTCTGGTTTGCGGGGTATAAACTTCTACAATCCTTTGCTGCGTGGCCTGGCTTGTTGCACCGATGACAATTACCCCTGGTGCATGGCCCGCTGTGATGTAGGTTACAGCGATTGCATTTAGGGTGATTCCCCTTGTACACACCATGACTTTGGCTACCAGATGATTGCTGACTAGGACTCCTATAGTCGTCAGTCCTTCTCTGCTGAGACTGAGATTGCACAGAAGTTGAACCTTTGCTTGAAGCTCCATCCCATTTTCTCTTGTTGTCACTAGGAGCATCCTAAGTAGCTGTAGCACTTATACGCTTGGGTAACATGTTCTGCTCCACCGCCTGATCAGTGATAAGGTGAGCCAACTGAACAACCTGCTGGATGGTGGCGAGGTTTGCTGAAGTCACATGACTTTGGATTTCTGGCACTAAGCCCTTGAGAAAAAGTTCAATACGCTTAATTGGAGGGTCCACCATAGTAGGACACAATAATGCAAGCTCATTCGATCTCTTAGTATACGCCTCAATTTCTGACCCCGTCATCTTGAGGTTGTAGAACTCGACTTCCAGCTTATGAATGTCATCACGACTGCAGTATTCCTCCTTGATCATCTCTTTAAAATTGTTCCATGAGGTGGCGTTAGCAGCAACCAACCCTAGCATTTGAACCTGAGCGTTCCACCATGTGAGGGCTAAACCCTCGAGAGTACCGGTAGCATACTTCACCCTGCGTGCCTCAGGGCATTCACACATTTCGAACACAGATTCTAGTTTCTCAAACCAGTGGAGGAGACCTACGGCTCCTTCAGTGCCGCTGAAAGTAGTTGGTCGGCAGTCCATAAAGATTTTGAAGGTGCACACAGGTGGCTGAGCATGCTGACCTGTTGTGGGTGTAAGAAAGGACAAAGTTTAACACAATGATAGGTTCACGAGGGTAGGACCTAAAGATCCTAGAATGAGTTTTAAACTGCAGGGTATACCTCCTGCCTGTGCGGCTGCAAGTGCCGCAGCAACCTGTTCGTTAATCAGAGCCGTCAACTGGGCTTGAGTCATGTTAATGCGTCCAGACATGATTTTCATATCAAGGGAAACATGGGTGAGAGAGGTTCGCGAAAGTGCGAAGACAGAAGAGAGTAAGCACACATGTGTTCAAACAGCAGTAGCTATACTAACTAAGCATATTATGAGTAAAGTTCTACGATATCTAGCATGTAGGTAATAAAACATAAACCATATCACCTAGAGTGTCGAGCCTTGCACGTGGAGTGAAGCGTCGTTGTGGATCGTAGAGCACTATACAGGTTATAGTCTGGTTTTAACAAAAATCATTTTCCCTTATTAAAACCAAGTTCTCTATAACCAATGGCTCTGATACCAATCTGTCACACCCCCAAAATCCACACGCGGAGTATCACCGCTTGGAGGCGTGACTGACCAGGATCAAACCACTAATCATATTGAACAAGCAAGTAATTAATTGTAAAAGTCCAACCAACACAATTAGTGTCCAAAACAAACATAGTTTAAGTTATGAGCGGAAGCATAATGTTTAAAACCAAAACATAAGTTTAAATATCCAAAGGTTTAACATGGCACACAGCTGTCCATGTCCCACAACGACTCTTCCTTGTGCAAGCTCCAACTAATTACCTATTGACCTGCAAAGCATGTAGTAACAAGTCAACAATAATGTTGAGCGAGTTCACAGTTGGGTGTTGGTTTTAGTTGTTCCAAAAATAGTTCCTTTAACTGGCATCCCTGCCGTGGGGGTTACCCCATATTTGAAAACGTGATTTGTTTAACCCATTAACTCTGGCAATCCAGCCGTGGGGGCTACCCCATGATAGTTATCTGGCATTTCGGCCGTGGGGGCTACCCCATGTATACACTAGACTCGTTACCATATCGACTGCTGACTAAAGTCATGTTTAAGTGCCCTGAACTGTCAATGTCTATCAGCATTGACGTGCCCAGATCCATTAGTTCACGCCCATCCTCTGCGGCACGGTGTGAGGCTTGTCAGACCTAAATAGCGCTATCTAACTAATGACCCGCTCGCCATTGGCCCGGCGATTAAGTCGATATAAAAAGGAGGGACTTCGTGATAGAGTTTTCGTCTAGTAAAAGTTAACTGTCCATGAGGACGAGGAATTACATTCCTGAACCAGTACTGTCCTACCCAAGAAAGGACGAGGAATCCATGTTCCTTAACCCTATTCCCAACCCCTGGGAATCCCATGCTTTGTAGAAAGTGTGAACTCACCTTGGTTTGCTCGGTATGCTAAACTATGTGCTCGCAAACAATCAATCAATCAATCAAGGCCTAAGGTAATGCATTTACACACAGTCAGTCTCATAAATTCACATTTCATGCATCTAGTCACAAGTATTGCTCATGCAAAACATAATACATCACATACATCAAAACAGGTATTCTGGTCATGGAAGATTCATGGTACAAGTTCACATAGTACGCATATCACATTCGGATCGCAATGGTCTCATATCACATGCATTACTGGCTAAACAATGCTCTACAACACAACGCCCTATTGAATTTAGGTACGGCCCAACCAGTTTCCAGCCCAACAAAAAAATATACGATCAACTATGCGGCCCATCAATCTACGTTAACAATTTATCATACAAGTATGTTCCATAGATAAATCAAAGCCCAATTCATATGTGCAGCAAATTATGTGTGTGAAAGATCGGCCCAAAGTAATACTCCCAACCCAAGATTTATGACCGTGACCCAGACTACATAACACCCAACCGCCCGGCCCACAGATATTAAACATCACATATTAACCTCCATATTATTTCCTAACAATCGATTATGATTATATGTATTTTATATTCATCACAGCCCACTTATCAAAGCAAAAGTCATCTAGTAGTAACATGCAACAATTAACTCACATAGTCAACAATTACTAATGAAATCAGTAATTCCCTAGTCAAGATTCGGTACCATTAGGCATGTAGGACAAAGAGGTTTAGAGACTTGATTCAACACATATTATATTCACTAGCCAACAAGGATGCTGCTATCTACTTGTGATTGGACCGAAAAAAACACAAGAACTTAATTAATAAACACATGTTCTCTGACAATTTCACATGCAAGTTATCACATAGGTGGGCGGCAATTATGACACATAGGTGGGCGGCAATTATGATGAGTTGACCGATTCAAACATTAAACACATACATGCAATCAGAAGATTTATCATTATCAAGAAACACAAACAATGGCCGACAACTTGATTAAGCATTCAGAGGATGATTTTTGATTGGACCGATTTATGTATAGTGGCTGACAAATCCATTCACATGCTACATACATTCTAACAAGTCACATAGGTTCATCACATAATGTCTACCACAGAAAACAACTACACGTGTAATTCACTAACCGCACAAAGAAGAATCAAACAGAAGTGATCTGGCTTCAATCGGGAGGAGGGTTGCCGTAGGGTTTCAAATGAAAACGAGAGAGAGAGATGTGATTAGGGTTTGCCGATGAAACTATCGCGTACCGGCTGTGATCAAAATATAAATATAACAGATTCATTACTGGGCCTAAAGCCCATTAGATTTCGCCAAGATGTGGGTGACGAAAACACCTAAGTGTTTTCGTCCAGTAGTGTTTTCATGAGGAGGGTGTTCGGCCTAACAAGTTCCATTTCTAAATTATACAAAGTATCATAATAATATAAACATACACACTTAGGTTGCACATCAATTATAACATGTCAATCACAATACAATATAACGTATTACAAACATATACAGTTGTGAAACAAACAAGTCGTGTGAACCACTACTTAAACGTTTAACGTGCAATTAATGCGAAGATGGAAGTCTTGGAAGCTCGAGTTGTCACATTATCCCCAAGTTGAATGAAATTTCGTCCCGAAATTTGGTACGTACTCACTGAGGAAGCTAGTTAAGTTGCACGGTTTTCCTGGGGTGTCACAGTTTTTTAAGCCACATTTAACCGAGGGATTTACCTTCTCGGAAATTTTGCTAATAGAATAAGTAGTAGGCTAGAACTCCTTGGTTTAGATTTCTAGTGTTTCTTTGACCTAACTATCTAGTATTTTAATTTCTAGGACTATTTTGTAATTCTCTCTATGACTTAATGAATGATGGTTTTAGTTAATTTGGTGTTTGGATGGTGTTGAATTGAATAACACACTTGAGATGGCAAAGGATACAAGGGAAACTTGAACCATCACCCCATGCAGGAAAACAGGACCATCCGACAAAATTTCTTCATTACAGTAAGTTCGGCACGGGCCGTGTCCGCCCAACACGGCCCCGTGCTGCACAGTCTGCAGAAAAGACCCAGTTCAGGTAACTGGACACGGGCCGTGTTCACCCAACACGCCCCCGTGTCCAGGCTTCTGTTTCTTTTGTTTAATTTCTGTTACTGGCACTTGAACACGGGGCCATGCCCGGACAACACGGGGTCGTGTTCAGCGCCCAGTAACACAAAATTTTTGCTTTTTCACACCTTTTTACACATTCAACCAACCTAAAAATTTATTTTTGGGACACATTGAGGACAATGTGTAATTTAAGTGTGGGGGGATGCTAAAACCTTGAATCTTGCAAGTCCTAAATACAAGCCTTACACAAAACTCTATTGGAACCGCTTTCATTTTTTTACTTGTCTAGGTTTAACTTGGGAATTTCAAAGTTCTAAAAAGGTTATATTTTTACAAATTTACAATCGATAGCGTCGTGATAAAAAGAACCAACAAAAGAAAATTATGAAAATGCATGACAAACTTAGTTAAAATTTGATTATATATACTTGATCACATAAAAAACCCATTCCCACAAAAGTGAGTTTTGAGCCTTTATTGAGCATACAAATATATATCTTTAAATTAAATGCTCATTTTTCGTTTCTTGTGTGAATAGCCGCTTGGTTCTTACAACTCTAGAACTTGCCATGACGATACATTCCCGGTCCTTACCAACTTAAACCCGAGTAAGTAAATGATGGAGGCATTAGGACTAGCTTTTTTTTTCTACACCATTATTTTTCTTTTTTTTTACCACCTACCCAAAATCCCCCTAGTTAACCCCTTTGAGCCTAAACCTTTTCATTTCATAACCCAAACAAACACCCTCTCTCCCACCAAAACCTTTTTCATTTTTAACCCTTTGTTTTAGTAACAAGCTCGGTTCTTTGTATGACTTTCCTTAAAAAAATGTGTTGATGATGAAGCAAAAACAAATAAACAAGCAAGTTCATCAAAAATAACTTTGTTTGAAAAATAGCTTCATCAAAATAAAAAGTTGAAAAATAGAAAGTCTTACGAAAACCGATGCTTTTTACGCTTTTTCACCCTTTTATACTAACCACTAACCCAACCACCTACCTTTAACCCAAGCCTAACCCTTCACCCAAAAAGTCCTCTTGATATTTACAAAGGTACATAGTTAAAAAGGAGGAGGATTGATTGCTTGGCAAGCCTTTGGTAGGAGTAAGTTCCATGCCGCTCTCGAGTGATCCACTAAAATACATTTTCGGCCGAGTGTTGAGTGATCCCCCGTGAGGTATGTGAGCTTGTATATAAAGAGATTTTTAAAGAGGCATGTTATGCCCTAATAAGTAATTTATCTTATGAAAAGTTTTAAATAAATCATGACGAATAGGATTGTAAATAAATAAAAATAAAACTTAATAAAGAATCTTGGAAATCCCGACACTCTATGACAAGCCTAAAAACTTTCTCTTCTACCCATTCCATTTGGGTGTGTAAAGCCACATTATAAAGAGTTTTTCTTGAGGACAAGCAAAGATTCAAGTGTGGGGGAATTTGATGTGTGCAAAATGCAACATATAAATTACATCAATTGTGGCATAAAACTAACCCTTTTTTAGTACTAATGTTGGAAAAAGTGTGCTTTTGTCTTCCTTTTGTATTTTCAGGATTAAATGAGCTCAAATTAACAAAAGAAGCAAAAAGACATCAAAATCTAACATAAATACAAGAAAAGGAACAAACGTGACATGCCCGACCCCACGACAGCATCCTCCCAAGCAAAACAAGAAGACAGAAGACTGAACACGCCCCGTGCTCAGCCAGCACGGGGGCGTGCCCAAGTGTCAGCAGAAAAGACAAAGTGGTAGAAGCTTCTATGCCCACCACGGGGCCGTGCTCAGCGGGCACGGGGCCGTGGTCAACTATAAGATTCGCAGAATCTAGGCAAATCTTCATAGTACAGATATGCTTCTGCACACGGGGTCGTGCTCAGCGGACACGGGGGCGTGGTCAACTAATAAAGACAAGCTGCATTAAATGAAGAAAGAGAGGATGTGGACACGGGGCCGTGCCCGAGCTTCTGTTCAGCCTATAAATAGGAGTGCTTGGCTCAAGCTCAAACCATCCATTGGCACACCACCTCTCTCACACTTCACCCACCACCCACCACCACCATAACACCATCATCCACCACCATCATCCATTGTCCATCATAGAGTGTGTGAGTCGTCTCGGGATCCAAGATTGATCGTAAGAGTTCTTGACAATCAAGGCCATGTTTGCCTAAGTCTCTTACATCACTTGGTGAAGACAAGTGTCTAGTGTAATACTTTTTATTTTCAATCTTTTCTCACTTTTTACTTGGTTTTGTATTAATGACTTTAATAACTAGTTTCTTATGTTGAAGGTGATTCTTCCTTATCGTTTGTCCGTGGTCTATATGGAGGTATGTTGGCTACCTGGTCGGGGGTTAAGGGAACGGTTTGGTAAGAGTCTTGCCGTTGTTCAGCGTTTAGAGATCCTGCAAGGAACCTGGGTCAAATTTAGTAGGACCTCTTTCAATGCTTAACGGTATTGGATGGCGGGGGTCCAAACTCTTTGATCCCCTCATAAGTTAAACTACTATTAATACTATAACCCGGTTATTTAGGACTGTATCCCTGCTGACTCAGACTACTTAGCCGAGGGTAACGTCACCTTCAAAAGAGGGGCCTACCATAATTTGCATTAATAACTTAATTAATTATCTTTCAATAATCCAACCCTTTAGGATTGTATCCTTGCTGACTCAAACTACTCGGTTGAGGGTAACGTCACCTCCAAAAGAGGGGCCTACTACAATAACTAAGATAATATCTTAAATAAGTGCAAAAGTGCGGAAATAATCAAAGGTTACACTATACACGAGTCGGAACCAAGTGATTTATCTTGTCTATCTGTTTTTATTTTTATTTTTATTTTCAGCATTTTAGTTAGTTTTTATTTTTCTTAGTTTAAAAACCTTTTTCCAACTTTTTGATTTGATTAGACGTTGAGGATAAACCGGTACTAAAAGCTCTTTTGTCCTTGGACGACCTCGGTATCTTACCAACACTATACTACGCTCACGATGGGTGCACTTGCCCATATGTGTGTTTAGTGTTAGTAAATATAGTGTTTTATAAATTTAAAACTTGGCTAAAAAGTGTTAAAAAGGGCTTAACATATACATTAAAAACTAATAACACTCACGCACATCAAGCATACATCTCGAAGGTGCCCCTCCAACTACTGGGAATCCTCTTTATTCCTACTTCATCTGATCATCGTGCCTATTCGCGCGTAACGACAACGAGTGTTAGCGCGTGGGCCACCGCAATGGCCCTTCCCATGACAGAGGTATAAGGACAGTAGTGTCCCCTCCCTAATTGATCATCTGCTTTGACGAGAGAAAATTGGGGTAACTGTGCAAGGCAATTTATTATTACGGGGGCCCACGTAATAACGACTTGTAGTGCATGGAAATCTCGGTGGACTCTGCGAGCCAAGCTAACGATCACTGCACAAAAATAAACTCTAGGTGTTCACACCTTCAAATGGTAGAACAATACCTAGATCAGTGCTTTAGCACTTTATAAAGTAGGAAACCTATCTTTCTTGCCTACTTCGTGACTACCCGTGTACGAGACGTTTGCGGAACGATATTTAAGCAAGAGAGGAGGAATAACATTCAGAAAGATTCAGTGACGTTACACTCTACCACTTTATAAAACTTGTATGACCAAGGCGATGTAGCCTCGAATACATTATTACAAACAATAAGCCAAGTTGGCAAGCCTATGTGAAGGCTCAGTAATTGTATTCCTCGCTCATACATTGTTGATTATATATACATGTGAAATTGGGTGATTACATGATGACTTATGGTGCTAGGTACCTCATAGACAATTGGGGAATATTGTCTAACCTACTTCATACCATTTTGACAGAAGAGAATGCCGCCCAGACATGACACAAACACCAATATGTTACCAAGAACAGAAGCTGAGCTTCAAGAACGAATCTCACAGGCAATAGCACGACATGAAGCCCTCCGCTCCGAACACAGCGGTGGCGCTACCGGAAATAACCCTCCAACTGGCTGCACCTGTAAACAGTTCCTGGACTGCAAGCCATTAAACTTTGACGGCACGGGAGGTACTGTTGCGTTTGTTCATTGGACAGAAAGGACTGACTCCATTCTAAGAATGAGTAACTGTTCACCTCAACAGAGTGTTACCTACTTACCTATATCTCAGGGTTGTTTTTGGATGGCGCACTCTCCTGGTGGAACCTTCAGGTTCAAACCCTTGGTGCAGATGCTGCTTATGCACTGAGCTGGGACGAGCTCAAGGTAATGATGGAAAAGAAATACTGTTCTAGGGCTGAAATCCAGAAGCTTGAGGTAGAGTTCTGGAATTTGAAAATGGACGGACCGAAGATTCCTGAATACGTCCAACGATTTCACGACTTGTCTAGGGTCATCCCCTACTTAGTCAAGCCAGAATTCAAGAGAATTGAACGATTCATTTGGGGACTTGCACCTCAGATCAGGAGCTTGGTTACTACCTCAAGGCCTCCAACTATCGCAGAGGCTATCGATTTAAGCGTTACGCTTACTGAAGAAGCTCTACGTGCGGGAAAATTTTCGGAATCTGAGAATAACAAGAAAGTGACTCATGTGGAGTCATCAGGCAATAAGAAAAGGAACTCTTCGAACCTAAAGGTGGGAACACAAGTCGGCTATGGAAGATCTAAAGCAAACAAAAGAAAGAAAGTGAATCCGCCGCATGGCAGAAAAACTGATGGAGCTGCTAATAAGGTCGTTGGTAAAGTTTACTCGGGGGCTAAGCCAAGGTGCGGGGAATGCAACTTTCACCATGAAGGTCGATGTCTGAGGCCTAAGTGCGGGAAATGTGGAAAAGAAGGGCACAGCAAGGACGCCTGTTGGGCGAAGGACCCAGATGGAAGAAATAAGAGAATACCAGGTTGCTACAGATGTGGTGAAGCAGGGCACTTTAGGAAAGATTTCCCTGGGAAGAAACAAGCAAGGAAGGGTTTTCACAATCGAAACTCGTGAAGCACGCCAGGATCCAGATGCGGTTAGGGGTACGTCCCCAATTAACCAACCCTATGCATCTACTTGTAATTAATACTGGCATCAATTTTAACCTTGCATGCTTAAAACCTAAGAAACTGCTTGGCCTAGTTTCAAGTAAAATAGATGTCCCGCATTCTTTAGAAATGGGCATATAGAAGGCTAGTTTAAACAGACGAAGCAATTAAGGATTGTGTTAGGGACACGGAAGGTCGGAACCTTCTGTTACCATTGACCTGAGAAGTCATGATATGATAGCCAACATGGATTGGATATCCAAGTATAGAGCCTGAGAACATCCCGTTATGGAAGACGCTCCAGTAGCCTTTCCTGAAGACTTGCCAGGATTACCTCCAAGCAACAAGAGGAACCTCGTGCCAGGAGCGACACTAGTACCGAATGACACCATACCGACTAGCCTTGTCCGCGAAGCTTGAGCTTCCGGTATAACTACAAGAGCTACTAGACAGAAGGAATTAAAGACGTGACATCCTTAGTTAAGGACATGAGAAGGAAATTGACAGTTTCCGTTATAAATTCTAGAGAATTGAGAATCAGAATCCTTTGCCAACGACTGATAACATTAACAGACAAATCGTCAGGATATAGTTGCCCCTCAAAGACCAACTTGAGGGCAAGATGTCCTCCACCATGAATACAAGGAGGAAATATCCCTAAAACGACCTTTAGGACTCGCTTCGAACATTACGAGTTCCTTGTCGTACCATTTGGCTTAACACATGCATCGACAATAATCATGGACCTCATGAATCGGACGTGTAAGCCATACCTGGATAAATCATGATTATACTTATTGACTACGTTTTATATGGCCAACGACCAAGGAAGGTCGTGGACAACAGCTGCAAATTACCTTGCAACTTTTAGAGAAAGAACAATTATGTGCTATGATGAAGAAAAGCGGATTTCGAATTCGCAAAGCGAGAACTTTAAGATATATGGTGGATAAAAACGAGATTCATGCCAACCCTGCAACCAAGAGCTAAGGAGCTAGAGTTGCAATTATGTGACGCTTCTCGACAAGGTCTCAGTGGTACGTTGATGCAACGAGACCACATCATTGCATACGCGGCACATTGATTAAGGAATCATAAGAAGAAACCTTGAGCTAGATATAGTAATTGCGCGCCGCAAACTTGACGTCACTACCAGAAAGAAAACGATGCACGACCTTTACTGAACACAAGGGTTGCAGCACACCATTGATCGTAAAAACCTGAATATTAAACTATGCTACTGAACGATGCAGACTGTATGAACATGATACGTGCTTGTGTGATAAACTTTAATAAAAAGTTGGAAGACTCACTTGCCCTTAGTAGAGTCTTCCTACAACAGTATTTATCACACCGCCGTTTAAACCGCTACGTGTGAAGCTTTAGATGGAACATAACAAATCGATCCACGTCGTGTTGATCAGAGACCGGGAATAAACAATCTACTGACCCGCGTTGGTTCAGGAAAACCAGAGGCAAACCGTTTAGATATGTGAATATATCAAGGCCGCCCGCAGAATACAAAAAGATTGTGCCGATGAGAGGCAGAAATCATAAGAATTTGAAACAAGAAGTATGGCTTAAATGAGAGCCTCGCCTAGAGAAGGCGTAGTGTGATTTGGAAAACTAAAAGGGTCGAATCCCCGATGTAGGGATCGGAACCATTGTTCACAAGATGAAACTTCCAGAAAAAGATCCGTAGTGATCGCGACACATTCTATGTGTCTAGTCTTTAAAGGAGTCTGACTCAAGGAACAGTCGTTGTTCAATAAGATTCACGTCAATGACAAATGACAAAATTACTATAAAAGTTGTTAAGGTTATGGAACAAAAGTCCACAGGATACAGAAAAGACATAATTGATCTACTTGAGTATGATAGAATTCATAACATGACCCAGAGAATTCATGGGAACATGAAGACAAATCATGAACCCAAGTGACCACATTCGATTCACAACTCCCCTGCGACCAATGGCATCGCTTGAATTTCGGGACGAAATTCTTTTAACGGGGGGAGAATGTGACAACCGTCACTTTTCCGTACATTTCGTACACTAAATAAACAGTAATCTGTGCTTTAATGATTGTGCATGATCTAGTTTACCAGACAAATAAATTTCTGAATTTCATGCAAGTGAATTCATGCACGATTTATACTACAAGAATTACTTTATGATAGCGTTGCGTCAGAAATACTAGTAAACTCACCAGTAAGACACCTTGTGTCAACAAATCTGCAGAAAGCAGTTAGACAATAGAATTGGAGCCTAGGTGTAGGTCCAACGACAAGAATACATTAAAACCCAAGAGTACATACAAGGGTTTATAGATATACTTTCCGGAAGCTAAAATACGCACTAAAAAACACCCGAAACGCACTTTAAGTGCAGAATTTTATTAAATTCAGCTATAATCAGCATTATGACACTAAAATATTATGCAGAAACTATGATTTATCATCCAGAATACTTCCCTAAGTGTCGGGAATTGAAAGTGTCACTAAAAGTTACATAAGGAACACTTTACGACATAACTTAGCACTTAAACGGAACAGTATCCAACCGAACAACCGGACATTACCCGGAACACAAAAATAATGCTAAAAACATTGTTTTTATTTTTCTAAGCTAGTTAGGGTCCCCGAACACCCTAACACACTATATAATTAATAACACACCATAACACACTAACTAAACATTTGATATCTAACTAGATTGGTAACTACACAATTAAAACCCAACCCTATACCCCCCCCCCCCCCTGGAGACGGTCACCATGGGTGTCCCCACCCATGGATTTGTTTCAATATTATAATGGATCTTGTTGTAGATTAAGGGGCATATTACACAATGGTTAAAGGGGTGAAGATGGTTTATAAGAAGGCACATGAGGTTTAAGCATTTTATCACAACACACTTTCAAAACTCACTCTCACTCTCTCCCTCTTCCTTGTCTCGGCCGAACACAAGGAGAACCACCATCACCATCATTCAAGTTTCTTCATGCAATCTCTAGTGATCCAAGGGAGTTAGAGATCATACAACTAAGCTCGGTGTGTTCGGAAGCTCAAGGACCTCTCTCATCTTCTTTTATCCACCACTTTTATACTCTTGAACTCCCCTAGCCTTGTGCTAGTGGTAAGAACTTAGATCCTTGCATTTTACATGTTGTTTAAGTGGTTAATGATGTTTAAAGATCAAAATGATAAGAACTCTAAAGAACCATAAACAAAGTCTTGAACATCAACTAACATAGTGATGAAGTATGGTTAAAATGATGATGAAATCATGATATTCTTGTGTTATGTTGCTTGTGAATGTTGTTTGCTAGTAGAAATGATATGGATTATCCTATGGTCTTGCTAGATCATGTTCAAAAACATGAACTAGCAAGATGAGAAAGTTAGAAATGTGTAGGATGATGGAATCATCCACACATAAACTATGAACTTGAATAAATAAATGTTTTCTTGAAAAATAAAGATCAAAGAAGGTTATAATCTTGTAGATCTAAAGATCCATGAGTGGTTTTTCGGAAGAACCAAGTGAAAAGTATGAGTTTTGTTAAAACTTGGATCTTACATAAACTTAACACATTTTTAGTGGATAAACAAGTGTAGATACACTTGTGTAATAAGAAAAATTCACAAAGAAATATTTTTAGAAAATATGACTAGAAGTTGTGAATATTCAAACTTGTTAAAAATGAAGTCTTTAAGGAACTAATCATATTTTTAAAGGTAACAAGACTTACAAAGTATGCTAGTAAGTTACTACATACTTTTATAAACTTTCAAGTTCATAAGTTTAAAATTTATGCTTGTTTTTTACTAGTTTTGTAAATAAAGATGGTATGTTGTTGATTGTTGATGATTTTTTAAAAGAAAATAAACACATGTTTTGAAAACATGGGAAACCTCCATTTTTAGGGGAAACTCTGTCGAAATTTCTACAAATTTTGACACTTGGAAAAATATAAGTTTTGAGAAACTTATTCCCTAAAAATGTACCTAAAAATATTTACCAAGGTTCCCCTAATTTTTGTGTTAAGAAATAATGATTTCTTCAAGATTAAAATTGATATTAAGTATGTATATTTTTGAGAAAAATATATTTATTGATCACCAAATTTTGTGCTAAGTGTATGTAGTATGTATTATACTTGATAGTGTATTAGGACTTGAAAATACACTAAATACTCCTAAGGAGTGAAGATACAAAAAAAATACACATACAACATACTTAGGCAAATACAAGACACTTATATTTATTTTTGAGAAAATAATATAAGTAAGACAAATAGTTAAAAATATAAATTATTTTTAACACAAGAACACATATACAAAAGATAGTAACTTGTACTTGTGCGATACAAGTCTAGTGACTAACGTTAATAAACACGTTTAGGTCACGACGCTAGATAAGCAAATCCAGTGAAGTTTACGACGCAGGAACGCAAAGTTGTGAGTTCATGCTCCCCCTTTTCTTTAACTGTTTTTGGTTTTATAACTCTCGGGGGTGAAATACATGTTACAAATAATACAATGTTTATAAATGGTATGATAACAAGAAGCACTCTTGGTGAGAACGAGTACCAAGTATGATGCGTTTTAAGAGATGCCTAGGGAATACTAGATCATGTGAGCATAGACTTAATACTAAAAATGTCATAAACTCTTGGTGAAGACTAGTACCAAGCAGTGTTAAAGATGCCATAAATTCTTGGTGAAAACTAGTACCAAGAAATGCTAAAAATGCCATAAAGTCTTGGTGAAAACTAGTACCAAGCCATTAAAAACATTCATTAATTAGGGACGAGGGTTAGATCTAACGGGTACGGCCGAACCCCACTCATGGTCACAACTAGTACCTAGCAGTGCTTCGGAGTCCCATTCGAGGTTAATCGACACAGTCGAGGGTAATCGACACAGTCAAGGGAAATTGACACAGTCGAGGTTAATCGACACAGTCGAGGAAAATCGACAAAGGGAGGAGCCATTACGAGTGCTCCCTATGAGCCATTACGAATGCTCCCTAGGAGTCATAACAAGTACTCCCATGTCCTCAAGAAGTCATAACAAGTACTCCCCATGTCCTCACATGCCTTAACGTCTCTCAAAGATTTACAAGAATACTTTATAGGTATAAGATTTGTATCACAAGAATACTTTATTTTACAAGAATACGTTATTTCACAAGAATACTTTATTTATACAAGATACATATCATGTTTCATACAAGGTATACAAACGCATGAACTCGCTCAACTTTTTTTGATGTTTTCCAAAATTACATGTATTTCAGGTGACAGGATGGATCTTGGGCGCGAGTGTCATAACTATAAGTAAATTTCAAGTATTAGGTGTCATCCACTTTTGTTGGTTTGTAACCTATTCAGAGGTTGTGTTTAAAACTTTAGTAACAAGTGTTTGTAACATTCAAATTTTATGAATGGATGAACATCGTTTTGATCATGTAGTTGTTTATTACGATTGAATGCAATAATATTAAACCAGTCACACATCATACGCTTCCGCAAAAGACAGGGTGTGAGAGTTTGGTATCATAGCTTCGATTGTAGTGAACTAGGATCCCTTCTCGAGGCTAGACTACAATCACTAGAGTTCTCTCACAAAAACATTTTACAAAAAGGTTTTTCATTGCATTCACGTAAGCGCCAAGATCCACGAGCCAACCACTTTTCAAAGAAGAGACGAGGCAAGGACATTGGTAGGGAATACCCTCAAGATAAGGTGCCAATTAAGGCATAGTCTACACAAGCTAGACTTGCCAAAGATAAAATACACTCTTGGTGACCACTAGTACCGAGTAGTGTTTTTGTCGTGAATCGACAACCAGAAAAATGACCCCCCCCCAAAAAAAAACGAGAGTTATATGAAATATGATGCATCGAAATGCCTGTATATGCTAAGTAACATATTTGTTTATCGATACATACATACGAATAAGTGTACAGAATAAATATTGACATGAATACATACAAATAAGTGTACGGAATGATTATTGACGTGAATAAGATACTTTCGACTCCGACTCCTATTACTGTACGTAACTCGCACGATGAAGCTATCGACCTCGCGTTCATTGCAAAGCTCATAGCTAGAGTAATTACCAGACAAGATTCTGAGCTTGCTTCCGTAGGAGATGGCTGCTCTTCCCTCTCGATTGTGAAGGTGCCTAACTACGGTGATGATGACGAGGCAGAGGCGGCAACCTTTAACGAATTCTTAATCAATGGGACGAGATCCCTGTGGCTTATGTGAAGCAAGATTGACGACACACTTGACCAGGGAAGGAAGGTGAAGCATACATCTCGAAGGTGCCCCTCCAACTACTGGGTAGAACGATTAGCCCGAATCTACACCAACGAGATCATTTGTCGACATGGGATGCCTCGCGACATCATCTCTGACCGGGATGCTCGGTTTACCTCGCGACTGTGGGAAACGTTTCAAACAGCTCTCGGTACATCGCTTAATCTAAGTACCGCATTCCACCCTCAAACCGATGGTCAGGCTGAGAGAACGATCCGTACTCTTGAAGACATGCTTCGTGCGTGTGTCATAGATTTCGGTGGTAATTGGGATGCTTACCTGCCGTTAGTCGAATTCTCGTACAACAACAGTTATCATTCCAGCATACAAATGGCACCATTCGAGGCTTTATACGAAAGAAGATGTCGATCGCCTATTGTGTGGCAGGAGATCGGTCACTCGCAATTAACCGGTCCTGAGCTATTGCAAGAAACGACTGACAAAGTCCTCCAAATTCGAGATAACTTGTTGAAAGCTCGAAGTCGACAGAAAAGTTACGCCGATAAACGACGCAAGCCCCTTGAATTTGACGTTGGCGACTACGTACTCCTAAAGGTATCACCTTGGAAGGGTGTGGTCAGATTCGGCAAGAAAGGGAAACTAGCCCCTCAATATGTTGGACCTTTTAAGATTCTGGAAAGGATCGGAAAAGTCGCCTACAGACTCGAACTACCAGAGGAACTTAGTAATGTCCACCCGACTTTCCATGTGTCAAACCTCCGAAAGTTCCTGGCTGAGCATGATTTAATTGTACCTCTCGATTGCCTCCAAGTAAACGAAACACTACACTTCGTGGAAAAGCATGTCGAAATCATGGACCGATAAACCAAGCAGCTCAGGCACTCACGCATTCCCATTGTGAAGGTCCGCTGGGAAGGCAAACGAGGCGCAGAGTTCACTTGGGAACTCGAAAGCGACATGAAGGCGAAGTACCCGCAGTTGTTCGTTACGGCTTTAGCCTAATTTCGGGACAAAATTCCCTAAACAAGGGGAGGATGCAACACCCCGTGTTCTCAGGAAAGTCAAAGTCAAGGTCAAAGTCAACGACCAATCGCGCGACTTGACTTATAGTGAATTCGTTTTATGTGTTTATTTTAGTTGTATTATGTGGAGTAAGTATCAAAATCGCGGAAATCGACGTGTATTATTCGCAAATTTTTTGACTTACGACTGTGAATTATAGGAAGTAACAATGCGATGAAGTTAACTAATCGATAATCAACCCAATGATAATCAATCGACATCGAATCGTAATACGAATCGCAACTCGAAATATGCGTTCTGGATACTGTTTATGTGTGTGTGCCCTCTAAGTGTTACTTGTGCATGTTTATTTATGTTTATGTGGTGATCAATCGAAACGCAATCGTACTCAATCGCAATCGAATCGCAACCGCTAAACGAATACGAAGTAAGGATGCTTGTATGTTGATATAGTAGTTGGGATTAAAAGTAATTTGGCTAGGAAACTCTATCGCATCGAAGCGCTCGCAATCGCAATCGAAACAGCAAAACTCGTCGCACCAAACACTCGAACGAGGTGACTGATCGACCAGGCGACCAGCCATTCGATCGGACTGTCGTCCGATCGGACAGGCTGTTCGATCGGGCTGCCTAACCGTTCGACCAACCCCTTTCCACTTTGGGTAACCCTATAAATACCCCTTGTCACTTTCATTCTTTCTACTTTTGGCAACTGACGTCCGACCAGCACTCTCACCTTGCTTTTTCTCCGATTTCTCGCAATTCCGGTAAGATCTTGTCCTAAATCTTGTACTTCCTTAATCTACATGCACTCCTACACCTCTCTATCTTTTGAATCTTCACTTTTAACCGTGAAATCATCAAGATTCAAGGTGTTCCAGGATGACGTCATCATGTGTTCTTGAATAACTTCATGTTTTGGCCTCAATCCACCAAGAACAACTTGGATCTAACCGATTTCCACATAAAAAAATAGGGATCTTCCATAGATCTAAACATATTCAGAAGAAAAAGGATTGAAAGATGGTTTTTCAACTTTCTTTCAACTCTTTTACACTCAATGCACTCAAAACCGATAAAATCGGAGCTTGTGCTGACTTACTACTCACTATTGTGGTTGTGTTGGTTCAAGATTCATACTCCATCCACGAGATTATCGATTCCGGGTTAACCAAGAACAATCGCCCTGAACCGGTGGACTGACCGAACTTGGGTGGTTCCTGTTCGATCGGGTCACTAGAGCTTAGGATGGAGTTCTGTTGGTTAGCACGATATCAGCACATCTCGATAAAACGGCAAACTATCAAAACAACCAAGTGTAAGACGAACAGGTCAACCAGGACGGAGTGCCGTACGAACGGACTGTTGTCCGAACGGACAGCCACCCGTACGGCTTGCACCTTGGCCCCACCTTAGTTTTCAAATCAAGCTTCAAAAGTTTTGGAACACCGAACGGATTGCAGTCCGATCGAGTTACCACTCGATCGACCGACCATCCGACTATGTGATGTTTTGAAACTTCAACACTTAAACAATTTTCAACAAGTTCAATGCACAAGGATGCCACCCGATCGAACAACCGTCCGATCGAGTGACACCCTGCTGTGAACTTGTTCTCACTGAAGTGCCCAACCGAACGGGTTGCCGTCCGATCGAGCGACCTGAAAGGTAGAGATACTTCTGTGTTTTCAAAATACTACAACGAAAACTTCAAAAGACAAGCCATCATACACAAACACATCCTTCCCAAAGGAAGGATCAACCCACTCGAACAGTCACCCGACCGGCTGTCCGATCGGACTACCATCTGATCGAACTACTGTCCGAACCACTTGTACTTTGCATCGTTTTACGCATCACTCATCGTTATGTTATCGTTCTGATCAGGCTAACCCTACTCTCTAGCACTCCCTTCAATCCATCAATCGCAGTGAGTATACTCGAACCCTTTTTACTTTATGCACTTTTGGGTGTTACATAAGTTACGAATATTCAAATCACATCGAACACACTACTCAGTACTACTTTAACGCTAACCGTTACTGTATGTTATATGTGGCTTAATGAATGCTTGTTTGTTATGTTTACACATGGAATGATGTCTACCTTCCTTAGCAACGATAGTACTATAGTTTGGACTCAGCACCTGTTCGCAGGGGTTGTTAAGGACAATTACTTGCATGGATTACGGTGGTAATCATGTATTGCGAACTGCCTCGGGCAGTCAACCCGCAGTCATTGGTATCGATAGTTCTATGTCGATAACTAACGTGCTTCATTTCACTATGCGTACGTGCTGGTTATGCGTAAACGAATTTCAAACTTTACTATATCTACCAAACTTGTATGCTCACCTTTACACTATGTGTATTGACTTTTACTTTAACGTATGTGACAGGTGCTTAGGATGCTTATTTGCTTTCTGTGCTGTGAAATCGAGGCTAGGAAAGACCTAGGTCAACAATAACAATTGTCTGTAATAAAAATCTGAGTTGTCGGAACAGAACAATTTGACTAGATCTTTTCTGTAATAATTGTATTATCATTTATGACATGGTATGGGACATGTTACTTTAAAATATTTGGTAAATATGGTTGTTATGGAAACTTCTGGACAATCTGTTTCGCTCAGTGCCACGCCCCGATGTTTCCGCCATCGGTTGGGGTGTGACAGATTGGTATCAGAGCCATAACTATAGGGAATTAGGTAAGACTCGACCTAGGCCGGGCCGATGTCTTAGAAACCTAGACTATAGTTAGGTACCAACAGACCAACTTGTACACACCCAGCAGGGGTCATGTGCGAAGCTACCTACTATTTCACGTCATTCTCGCTTACACTACACTATCACTGCATTCGAATTTCTAAAATGAACGAGTAATTGGGCCGAGATTAGGTGTGAAAACCGTAAACTCTCGACTAAATTACTTGATCAACCCGCATTTTATCTATAAACACGAGAATTTGTGTTGAACCAGGAGTGGAATCCATACTTTGACGCAAAATTCTCTTTTACTTTATCAAAATAGGGTCAAGTTGTTGAGTCAGGGGTGAAACCCTAACCTTGACAACTTGTTCCGACCTTTACTTGGTTTTACAAAACTCTCGTCAAAGTCTCGACGGACTCCAACGACTTGACAACACACCGAAACTGAAAGGATACGTGCCATTCGCCCAAGAATCGAGGCGAAAGCACAATCCCAAAGGCTAAAGTGTGCTCAGAAAGTCCTTGAGAATAGTCGAATCATTTTGGTTAGTCAATGTCTAATAGCCGCAGACAGTCTATTTCTTGATTTTTATGTGTTTCGATTCTGAGCCCGCAATTGTTGTCTCTGATAATTCGTCAATTTTATGTGTTTGTATGTGTATTTACCTGCTTATGTGTTCTGAATTTTTGGAGATTTATTCGATTTCCGCTAACGCTTTGATCGACACACACGACTCGCACTACACACTATCTCAAGGCGTTAACAAATCGCTATTACCATGAGGAACCACCGTACGCTATGTTGCTCGCTATATTATTCGATTATACTATACTACTCGCTATGTTAATCGCGGACGCCATTCTCAAACGCTCGCGAACTTTGAATGATAGGTTTCTGTATTCTGACTGCCCCTGTGATCACGTGCGTATGTGCTTCTGTGCCCTATGTGCTTATGTGTTTCTGTGCCATACATGCTTCTGTGCTTATGTGAATTTGTGATTAAGTGCCTATGTGTTTACGTGATTGGATGTGTTCCTGAGCTTTATGACGAATCGCTAGACTATATTAGGAGTAATCGAACTTGTGTTGAGCCCTGTGACGATGTCTGTTATAGACAATGTCGTCATCTGGATCTTGCGCTTCTCGAGATGCTCGCCGAAGGCAAGCAGATAAACGCCTCGCTGCCATACTCTCTAAACAGATGGCAAAAGTAGTTCCTCAGCTTGTGAGCGAACTGTACGAGAACATGAGCAAATCATCAGAGGAGTCCCTAACTGAAACTCCCAAGACTGTTTTCAGCTTCAAGCAGTTCAAGGCTTGTGGGCCAAAGGAATTCACTGGCGAGGAAGGCCCTACAGCTTTGTTCCAATGGTTTGACTCCATCGAGGTCACTCTACGACAGAGCGGTTGCCCCGATAACCTCCGCACTCTCAACGCAACTGGCGTCTTCCAGTCCCGCGCTTTAGACTGGTGGACGGCTGAGAGAAACAAACATGGAAACGATGCAGCCTACGGTCTGTCGCGGGACGAGCTCAAGGAAGTCATACTGGAAGAATTCTGCCCTCCTCATGAACGCCAAAAGTTAGAAGATGAATTCTGGCACATAAAGCAGAAGGATGGTGAAAACGCTGCTCTCACCGCTCGCTTCAAGCAGCTCAGTATTATTTGTCCCGATCAAGTCAAGACTCCGGAGATCGCAATCAAAAAGTACATCCGCGCTTTGCCCGACTGTGTTGCAGATTTCGTGCAAGCGGCCAAGACCACGACGATCGAAGAGACTTATCTACTGGCCGCTGAGATCAACGACAAGCGGGTTAAACCTGGTGTCTGGGGTAAAGCTCCCAAGAATCTGCATCAAGCCACCATCGCACCAACTACTGAAACCACCACCACATTGAGCAACAAGAGGAAGAACAAGAGAAAGAGCAACTCCAGCAACAAGAACTGTGCGATCACTGCTGCACCAGTTCAAGCCGTACCTGCTCAGCAACAGCGTCAAGTAGCGGCGCCTGTGGCAAATGCACCACTTGCTAAGCGTGCATATACTGGGCCATACCCGCTTTGCCCTACTTGTACCTACCACCACCCGACTACCATCTCTTTCCGTTTCTGTGCAAACTGCAACATGTATGGTCACTTCACCACCAACTGCCGTGGTCGTCAAACCCAAGCTCCAGCTACTGCTTATCAAGCTCTACTTCCTGCCCCTCAGGGTCAACAAGCTCCTCAGGCACCCGCGGTCAACGCCAGAGTCTGCTTCGCGTGTGGCGATCCTAACCATTTCGCCAACATGTGCCCGAACAGGGTTGTAAAACAAGAGCCTCAACAGCAGCAACAGCAACAAGCAGCACGCGCTCGAACTTTCAACATCAACGTGCGCCAGGCCCAAGCTGACAACAACGTGGTCAATGGTACGTTCCTCGTGAATGGTATTTATGCTTCATGTCTGTTTAATACTGGTGCCGATAACTGTTTTGTATCGTTTGAGTTCGAAAAGCTCCTTAGTCGTAAGCGCTCCTATCTCTCCTCGACGTTCGATGTTGAAGTCGCCACCGGAAGAACTGTCGCCGTTAATTCTGTTCTTCGTGATTGTACTCTTGAGCTCAACAATCACATTTTCCCTATCGACCTTATTCCAATGCAACTCAGAAGTTTTGATGTCATAGTAGGCATGGACTTTCTTCGCGAAAACCATGCTGAAGTTGTGTGCTTCGATAAGATGATTCGGTTCTCGCTCACGAATGGTGATCTATTGTGTGTATATGGTGAAACTGCTTCAAAAGGCCTCAAGCTCATGTCATGTGTCCAAGCTAGTAAGTATCTCCGCAAGGAATACAGAGCTTTCTTGGCTAACATTGTAGTAGCGGAGAAGGAAAAGAAAGAGAAGAAGGAAGCGAAAGACGTTCCCGTTGTCCGAGAATTTCCTAACGTTTTTCCTGAGGATCTTCCCGGACTACCGCCAAGTCGTGATATCGACTTCCGTATCGACCTCATTCCTGGAGCCAATCCTGTTGCCAAAGCTCCTTACCAACTCGCACCGTCCGAAATGCGTGAACTCTTGAGTCAGCTTCAGGAATTACTTGAGAAAGGCTTCATTCGCCCGAGCACCTCTCCTTGGGGCGCACCAGTCCTCTTCGTCAAAAAGATGGATGGGTCGTTCCGGATGTGCATCGACTATAGGGAGTTAAACAAGCTGACAATCAAGAATCGCTACCCTCTGCCTCGCATTGATGATTTGTTCGACCAGCTACATGGTGCTACGTGTTTTTCCAAGATCGATCTACGCTCAGGCTACCACCAGTTACGCATTCAAGAGGAGGATATACCCAAAACCGCGTTTCGCACTCGTTATGGCCATTATGAATTCGTTGTTATGCCTTTCGGTTTAACCAACGCACCCACGGTTTTTATGGATTTTATGAATCGCGTGTGTAAACCTTTTCTCGACCGTTTCGTCATCTTGTTCATCGACGATATCCTGGTCTATTCCAAGTCGAAGGCCGAACACGCGCAACATCTACGTTTGGTTCTCGAGCTACTCCAGGGGAATCGACTCTATGCCAAGTTCTCCAAGTGCGAATTTCGGCTGGAGGAGGTTCAGTTTCTGGGTCACATTGTAAATAGTCAAGGTATTCACGTCGATCCCGCGAAGACCAAAGCCGTTAAGAGCTGGATTACACCCAAGAACCCGTCAGAAGTCCGTTCTTTTCTCAGACTAGCGGGTTATTATCGACGTTTCATCGAAGGATTCTCAAAGATCGTTGTGCCCCTTACCGCTCTTACGCATAAGGACAAGTCTTTTGTTTGGGGAACTGAACAGGAGTCTGCTTTCCAAACCCTCAAGCACATGCTTTGCAATGCTCCTGTCCCCACTCTACCCGACGGAAACGACGACTTCATTGTCTATTGTGATGCTTCCAACCTTGGTCTTGGTTGTGTTCTTATGCAGCGGGACAAGGTTATAGCTTACGCATCTCGTCAGCTCAAAATCCACGAGAAGAACTATACAACCCATGACCTCGAGCTAGGGGCAGTTGTTTTTGCATTAAAGATTTGGCGACACTACCTATATGGTACCAAGTGTACGATCTTCACCGATCATAGAAGCCTACAACATATCTTTAATCAGAAAGAACTTAATATGCGTCAACACCAATGGGTAGAACTACTCAACGATTACGACTGTGAGATTCGTTATCACCCAGGCAAAGCAAATGTCGTTGCCGACGCTCTCAGTAGACGGAGTTATTTGCTCAGCATTCGTAACGTCCAAGCCCAATACGACCTCGAAACCCTCATCCGCGAAGCCCAACATGCTTGTTTTAATGAACGCACCCTGAAGAAGGAACGAATCTATCACGATGGAGCTCAACTTGTGAATAAGCTGAATGGGATATTCCATTATCTGGACCGAATTTGGATCCCAAAACGGACCGATTTGCGAAAGATATTGATGGACGAAGCCCACAAATCCCGATATTCTATTCATCCTGGTGCCGACAAAATGTACCAGGATCTTCGCTACAAGTACTGGTGGCCTGGCATGAAAAGGGATATTGCTCTCTACATTGGAAAGTGCCTGACTTGTGCAAAAGTTAAGGCTGAACACCAAAGACCCTCTGGCTTACTCGAGCAACCGCCGATCCCTATATGGAAGTGGGAGAGTATAGCTATGGATTTCATAACAAAGCTTCCGCACACGTCATCAGGTCACGACAGCATCTGGGTTGTTGTTGATCGTTTGACCACATATGCTCACTTTTTGCCAATAAGGGAAGACTACAAGGTAGAACGATTAGCCCGAATCTACACCAACGAGATCATTTGTCGACAAGGGATGCCTCGCGACATCATCTCTGACCGGGATGCTCGGTTTACCTCGCGACTGTGGGAAACGTTTCAAACAGCTCTCGGTACATCGCTTAATCTAAGTACCGCATTCCACCCTCAAACCGACGGTCAGACTGAGAGAACGATCCGTACTCTTGAAGACATACTTCGTGCGTGTGTCATAGATTTCGGTGGTAATTGGGATGCTTACCTGCCGTTAGTCGAATTCTCGTACAACTACAGTTATCATTCCAGCATACAAATGGCACCATTCGAGGCTTTATACGGAAGAAGATGTCGATCGCCTATTGTGTGGCAGGAGATCGGTCACTCGCAATTAACCGGTCCTGAGCTATTGCAAGAAACGACTGACAAAGTCCTCCAAATTCGAGATAACTTGTTGAAAGCTCGAAGTCGACAGAAAAGTTACACCGATAAACGAGGCAAGCCCCTTGAATTTGACGTTGGCGACTACGTACTCCTAAAGGTATCACCTTGGAAGGGTGTGGTCAGATTCGGCAAGAAAGGGAAACGAGCGCCTCAATATGTTGGACCTTTTAAGATTCTGGAAAGGATCGGAAAAGTCGCCTACAGACTCGAACTACCAGAGGAACTTAGTAATGTCCACCCGACTTTCCATGTGTCAAACCTCCGAAAGTTCCTGGCTGGGCATGATTTAATTGTACCTCTCGATTACCTCCAAGTAAACGAAACACTACATTTCGTGGAAAAGCCTGTCGAAATCATGGACCGACAAACCAAGCAGCTCAGGCGCTCACGCATTCCCATTGTGAAGGTCCGCTGGGAAGGCAAACGAGGCGCAGAGTTCACTTGGGAACTCGAAAGTGACATGAAGGCGAAGTACCCGCAGTTGTTCGTTACGGCATCAGCCTAATTTCGGGACGAAATTCCCTAAACAAGGGGAGGCTGCAACACCCCGTGTTCTCAGGAAAGTCAAAGTCAAAGTCAAGGTCAAAGTCAACGACCAATCGCGCGACTTGACTTATAGTGAATTCGTTTTATGTGTTTATTTTAGTTGTATTATGTGGAGTAAGTATCAAAATCGCGGAAATCGACGTGTATTATTCGTAAATTTTTTGACTTACGACTGTGAATTATAGGAAGTAACAATGCGATGAAGTTAACTAATCGATAATCAACCCAATGATAATCAATCGACATCGAATCGTAATACGAATCGCAACTCGAAATATGCGTTCTGGATACTGTTTATGTGTATGTGCCCTCTAAGTGTTACTTGTGCATGTTTATTTATGTTTATGTGGTGATCAATCGAAACGCAATCGTACTCAATCGCAATCGAATCGCAACCGCTAAACGAATACGAAGTAAGGATGCTTGTATGTTGATATGGATTAAAAGTAATTTGGCTAGGAAACTCTATCGCATCGAAGCGCTCGCAATCGCAATCGAAACAGCAAAACTCGTCGCACCAAACACTCGAACGAGGTGACTGATCGACCAGGCGACCAGCCATTCGATCGGACTGTCGTCCGATCGGACAGGCTGTTCGATCGGGCTGCCTAACCGTTCGACCAACCCCTTTCCACTTTGGGTAACCCTATAAATACCCCTTGTCACTTTCATTCTTTCTACTTTTGGCAACTGACGTCCGACCAGCACTCTCACCTTGCTTTTTCTCCGATTTCTCGCAATTCCGGTAAGATCTTGTCCTAAATCTTGTACTTCCTTAATCTACATGCACTCCTACACCTCTCTATCTTTTGAATCTTCACTTTTAACCGTGAAATCATCAAGATTCAAGGTGTTCCAGGATGACGTCATCATGTGTTCTTGAATAACTTCATGTTTTGGCCTCAATCCACCAAGAACAACTTGGATCTAACCGATTTCCACATAAACAAACAGGGATCTTCCATAGATCTAAACATATTCACAAGAAAAAGGATTAAAAGATGGTTTTTCAACTTTCTTTCAACTCTTTTACACTCAATGCACTCAAAACCGATAAAATCGGAGCTTGTGCCGACTTACTACTCACTATTGTGGTTGTGTTGGTTCAAGATTCGTACTCCATCCACGAGATTATCGATTCCGGGTTAACCAAGAACAATCGCCCTGAACCGGTGGACTGACCGAACTTGGGTGGTTCCTGTTCGATCGGGTCACTAGAGCTTAGGATGGAGTTCTGTTGGTTAGCACGATATCAGCACATCTCGATAAAACGACAAACTATCAAAACAACCAAGTGTAAGACGAACAGGTCAACCAGGACGGAGTGCCGTACGAACGGACTGTTGTCCGAATGGACAGCCACCCGGACGACCGGCCACCCGTACGGCTTGCACCTTGGCCCCACCTTAGTTTTCAAATCAAGCTTCATAAGTTTTGGAACACTGAACGGATTGCAGTCCGATCGAGTTACCACTCGATCGACCGACCATCCGACTATGTGATGTTTTGAAACTTCAACACTTAAACAATTTTCAACATGTTCAATGCACAAGGATGCCACCCGATCGAACAACCGTCCGATCGAGTGACACCCTGCTGTGAACTTGTTCTCACTGAAGTGCCCAACCGAACGGGTTGCCGTCCGATCGAACGACCGTCCGATCGAGCGACCTGAAAGGTAGAGATACTTCTGTGTTTTCAAAATACTACAACGAAAACTTCAAAAGACAAGCCATCATACACAAACACATCCTTCCCAAAGGAAGGATCAACCCACTCGAACAGTCACCCGACCAGACGACCGTCCGAACGGACTACCACCCGCACGACCGGCTGTCCGATAGGACTACCATTCGATCGAACTACTGTCCGAACCACTTGTACTTTGCATCGTTTTACGCATCACTCATCGTTATGTTATCGTTCTGATCAGGCTAACCCTACTCTCTAGCGCTCCCTTCAATCCATCAATCGCAGTGAGTATACTCGAACCCTTTTTGCTTTATGCACTTTTGGGTGTTACATAAGTTACGAATATTCAAATCACATCGAACACACTACTCAGTACTACTTTAACGCTAACCGTTACTGTATGTTATGTGTGGCTTAATGAATGCTTGTTTGTTATGTTTACACATGGAATGATGTCTACCTTCCTTAGCAACGATAGTACTAAAGTTTGGACTCAGCACCTGTTCGCAGGGGTTGTTAAGGACAATTACTTGCATGGATTACGGTGGTAATCATGTATTGCGAACTGCCTCGGGCAGTCAACCCGCAGTCATTGGTATCGATAATTCTATGTCGATAACTAACGTGCTTCATTTCACTATGCGTACGTGCTGGTTATGCGTAAACGAATTTCAAACTTTACTATATCTACCAAACTTCTATGCTCACCTTTACACTATGTGTATTGACTTTTACTTTAACGTATGTGACAGGTGCTTAGGATGCTTATTTGCTTTCTGTGCTGTGAAATCGAGGCTAGGAAAGACCTAGGTCAACAATAACAATTGTCTGTAATAAAAATCTGAGTTGTCGGAACAGAACAATTTGACTAGATCTTTTCTGTAATAATTGTATTATCATTTATGACATGGTATGGGACATGTTACTTTAAAATATTTGGTAAATAGAGTTGTTATGGAAACTTCTGGACAATCTGTTTCGCTCAGTGCCACGCCCCGATGTTTCCGCCATCGGTTGGGGTGTGACATGTTGGGAGATAGAAGCTTCTACAACTTTGTCTTTTCTGCGGACACTTGGGCACGCCCCCGTGCTCAATGAGCACGGGGCGTGTTCAGCCTTCTGTTCTCTTGTTTTTGCTTGGGAAGATGTTGCCGAGGGGTCGGGCATGCCACGTTTATCCCTTTTCTTGTATTATTGTTAGATTTAGCTGCATTTTTGCTTCTTTTGTTCCATTAAGCTTATTTATCCCTGAAAATACAAAAGGAAGACAAAAGCACATTTTTTCCAACATTAGTACTAAAAAAGGGTTAGTTTTATGCCACATTTGATGTAATTTATATGTTGCATTTTACACACATCAGTTACATGAAATAAATATAGCCAAAGTTGGGAGAAAAAGCGGACGTTTGTAAAAACTAAAAACACCACTGATAGGATTTCCAGGAGAGACTTGACGATCACAAGGCCAAATCCGCATTTTTGAGACCTTTAGCGAGTACACATTGTCAAAACACTATTTTGTTTTTCAAGAAGATTTCCTCCTGTTATGTTTTTTATTAGTGATTTAATCGGCTAAACCCTAACAAGTTTATGTTACTAGTGATTTAATTGGCTAAATCGGCTAAACCCTAACAGGTTTATGTTACTATTGATTTAATCGGCTAAATGTAAGATTAAATATATTATTATTGTAATATTTAATCTTGTAGCCATATAATCATTTATATTATATATAGATCAAAATATATTATACCTATTATATAATTAGTTGGTAATTGTTGATTGACGATATTACCCTTATTAACTAATTATATTAACTAATTAGGTTTCCTCTTGGGTGTATATATAAGGAGATAATTAGAGAGGTTAAAGGTTGGACTCTAATCATAACATCACTAATTGCCCCCTCTACATATCCCCCTCCATCCGAATTCGACCCTTTGATTCGGTCTCACCATCATCATCTTACACCCTAAGGAAGAACCAGATCAAGCTGACAATCATGTCAAACTCAATGGCTGCTTCTCTGACTTGATTCTCTGCTGGCCTGTCTGCTATTACATGTATTTCTTATGTTTTCCATTATGTTCAAACAAAACTGATCAACACTAAACCCTAACCCTAACAAGTTTATGTTAGTAGTGATTTAATCGGCTAAACCCTAACAAGTTTATGTTACTTTATGAAACCAAATTACCAACATTACCAATCAACAATACTAACAAAATTTGGTTTTTTTAAAGGTGTGAATTATTCGCGAATGTCAGGAGGTCTAGTATACGTTGTCTTAACCGGGTCCGGCTAGAGAGCCTCTCGCACAATAGATCCTCATTTTAAACCCCTCAATGAGAAACCACTATCACCCAGACTCAAACTTGAGACCTGGAGGTGAAAACTCATCCGAGCCTATCATAGGTAGAACTTAATTATCCGTGACCATCACTAGAGCACTAGTGATGGTTATACTAACAAAATTTGTGATATGAAAAGTCAAAAGTTTGAAGATTACTTTAGTTAGATAAGCATCAAATTGTTCACTAATTAATACGATGACTTTGAGTCAATGTGCATCAAAGTTAATGAAATTAGGTAAGTTGTAATAAAATCATATAGAAAAACCTTATCTTGAGTGTCGCTAGATTAATGCTTGTTATAGAAAAAAAATGTCCAAAACCCCTAGGTTTTGTTTGTTGCAATTAACAAACGAAAATGATTTTACATTGAAGTTTATAAACGCATATTTACTTGGTTGAACCGACATTGGTTTTTCGAATGATTCCTCTAGTTTGTTATATAGAACAAAATCACTTATACAATTATAAATAAAGTCACGATTAATCAGTGTAGCTTGTTGCTCGTTTACCTTCTATCTCGATGTAATTTCTATTTGGAGTAAAATGTAATTTCTATTTGGAGTAAAATGCACGGATAGTTCCTGTGGTTTGGTGAAATTTCACCTTTAGTCCCCAACTTTAAACTTACATTCTTAGTCTCTGTGGTTTGACAAGTTGTTACTCGGATAGTCCCCAAAGCGGATGGAGGTTAGTTTTTCTGGTTAAGTGGGTGTGAAAGGACAAGGACTATCCGAGTAACAACTTGTCAAACCACAGGGACTAAGAGTGTAATTTTGAAAAGTTGAGGACTAAAGGTGAAATTTCACCAAACCACAGGGACTATCCGTGCATTTTACTCTTCTATTTGGAAACTTTTAGATTAGCGTAAAAATCAAACATAGAACATTCGTAGGGTATTTCCCTATGAAATTATAATTTTAATTTTGTTAGTATCTTATACTTTAAATTAGACCAATTTATCGATTTTTTTATGTAATATATTACTAACAAATGAAATAGACAAAATGAAGTATTAAGGATCAAATTTGCTTAATAAGCTTTAGTTATTGCTATTATAGTATAAATTCATTAATTGTGTGTGTGTTTTTTTATAGCTAGTAACATAGAATAAGATATTATAATTGCCACCCTTTTTATAGAAAAAAAAAAGGTTTTACTAAAAAGTTAACCTAAACCTTTATCCAAATCAAAGTGGACCATGAAGATCCATTGAACTAACTTTGGACCTATGACCTACAACATTACTTAGAATAGAATCATTTTGTGACAATATAAATTACATTTCTTTCACACAATAAAATTTCAAGTGAGTTTATAAACAAATAACTTTGAATTGTCTAAAATAACAACTTGATATACATAGCAAATTTCTAAAGTGGGAAATTTATTGTCTTATAAGATAATGGATTCTTATAATGGTAACAAAAAATTCTCTCTTCAAACTCAATGAAAGTGGAACCATTGGGCCAATGGTACTACGTCTGAAAACACGGCGTGAGTAAAGAATTTACTGAGAAAATTCATGAGGGTATACCGATGAAAAATATCACCCACAAATTACTGACGATTTTCCTGGCAACTCAAATGTCAATATCACCAACAGATGAATGAGCTGAAAACCAAAATAGTTATTCAATTGAACATTTTACATGTCAAATTAAAACATATCAATCCATGGATCATTAAGTATTGATAATTTGAATTGTATGCAAGGGAGAAAATTAACATCTTTAGGTGACTTGTAAAAGGTTTGCGATTGTGAATTTGAATTAGGGTTGCTCATAAACCGCTCAAAGCGGCAAAACTTTTAATGCTGAAGCAATCGACCTTTATAAAGTTTAATTGCCATTTGTTGACTAACTTGAACACCTAGAGTGTGTGTGCGTGTGAACGCGACGCAAAGCTCTTTCTTTCATAGAAGCATTTGTATGAACATTGAAGTGTTTGTATACTTGGATATAGTTGTTATTAGGTATTTAGATGTTATAAACCGTTGCACTGATGGCCTTTTCTCAAAATGGTGAGGGTTCTAGTCTCATTGAAGACAAATGTGGTAGATTTTAGTAGTGTAGTTTGTAGTAAGAAGATGTTGGGAACGGAATCCCGTATTAATCAAACTAAATCATGTGAACCAAACTTAAATCACTCTCAAGAAACTCATTCAAAGCTACAACCCAAATCGAAAACCCTAAATCTACATTAAAAACTCAAAATATTTCAACGATCCAATTCAATCCAGGAAAAAGTCTCCATGATAGGCACACGAAGACCATAAAACTATGACCCTGGTGAAAAGAATCTCGGGTCCGCCACTGAACCCATCTAAAAACTTGCTTTGATAGTTGTTTATCTTTAAACACCCTATGCATTTTTAAAATTCAGTTTCTTGAGTTACATTCACATGGATCACTAATGAAAATTTTTGAAGTATCCAAAATCAAGTAAATCAAAATCTAGACCTAATACATATTCTTGCAACTCTGCATGCTGAAATGATACTGGCAATAAGAAAGGAAACATTGAAACTGTACGGATGTACAAATAGCCTTGTGGCTCATGTGTCGATAAGAAACCGCAACTTAATCACATACAACGTCAGAATAAAACGCTATGGTTCTCCTTGTGCAGTCCTTAACATTAAGCAGTTCCACATCAAAAACTTCAAACTGTTTTGAGCTAAAAAAGGTTGACGGCCCAACCTACAAACACAACACAGTTTTGACTTTTATGAGTCAAACTAAATGCTTGGTGTGTAAATTTAGGGGTGCAAACGAGCCGAACCGAGCCCGAGCTCGAGCTCGTTTAACATATGAAAGCTCGAGCTCGGCTCGAAGGTAACTTTTCAAGCTCGAGCTCGGGCTCGACTCGTTTAGTATTTATTAATTAATTTATATTAATTATAATTATTGTTATACATATAATTTAGTTATTTTTTTATATTTATATAAATGATAATTATTATTATATAAATATATGTTTAATATATTAATAAAAATTATATAAACAAAAAGCTCGTTTAGGCTCGCGAGCCGGCTCGAGCTCGATAAGCGAAGCTCGGGCTCGTTTACTAAATGAGCTTGTTTTTAGGCTCGGGCTCGAGCTCGTTTAAGCTCGGCTCGTTCGAGCTTTTTTTCGAGCCGAGCTCGAGTAGCTCGGCTCGTTTGCATCCCTAGGTGTAATATAGTCATATACATGATCTTTGAATACAAAAAGCTTAACAAGATTGTAAGCTGTAACTGTGGGTTGACTTTTAGAGATGTGGACTTAGAATTTGAAAGTCAAACTAGAATCTTAGTTTAAAAATGAGATTTTGTAACATCCAAAGCACAAAGCTAATGACTAGTGCAATAACAGTTAAAACAATGGATAAAAGTTATTAGCAGCCTCTAACTTATGAATTTAAAAGGGTTTATAATTTTAATTTACATATTGATGAATAAATTTTATCTTTAAATACTAAAATCTTAACATGATTGTAAGCTGAAACTGTGGGTTGACTTTTAGTTAAAAAGTATGGTTAAAAGTTATTAGCAGCCTCTAACCAATAAATAAAAAGGGATTGATCATTCTAATTTACAAACTGATGGGTAAGTTTATCTATAAGACTACAATACTAAAATCTTAACATGATTTGAAGCTGAAACTGTGGGTTGACGTATCGTTAAAAGTATGGTTAAAAGTTATTATTAGCCTCTAACCAATGAATTAAAAGGGATATATATTCTATATCTATATCTATATCTATATAATAAAAGAAAATGTTGGGGGGACACTTGTCAGTTGTCACTATTGTAGGTCATCTACTCTTTGGTTTTCCCGTCTCTCTCTACTACTTAATTATGGATATTTTTTTCTATAAAGATATTTAATATAAAGTTAATTATTACTTTTTTAATAAACTTATATTATTTTACTTAAAAGCTTCTCAAAATTCAAAATTATGTTGGTTAAAATATTAAAAACAAAAAAATATTGATGATAATTGTTTTTACGAGTGATTTCGAAAAATTTTCAAATATTTAATGTGGTTGGATGGTAAGAATGGTAAAAATACATTATGGTAAATAATAAAAAAATATAGGTGGTATTAAAAAGTCAAAGTTAATACCCGGTTGAAAGAAATAATGTTTTAAAAAATTAATCTAACAAATTTACAATTGTCACCTTAATGTTCATTTTTTTAAATACATAAATTGACGACTGTATATGTTAACAAATTACATTTATTTTATTCGATTAGTATACTATAACCGCAATGCATATGTTTTTTTTAAAACATAACTTTTTTATTACTAATTATATAACATGACATTTATCACCGTGTACACGAGATCGTAACCTAGTTCTAAATATACAAAATGGTAAGGAAGATAACTCACCGGTGGTCCAAGTTCGGGGGGAATAATAATTCTCCTCTTTCCGCCAGGTTTCATGTCTTTTAAACCTTCTTCAAATCCTGTATCAATACTCACTTAAGAACCTTAATCAACATGCACCAGAATAAATCTAATCGCATTTTGATAGTCGATATTCGAGTTTAAAGGACCAAATGAATTGTTTTTTTAGAGTAAAATGCCATTTTCGTCCCTGTGGTTTGGCCAGTTTTGGAACTTTCGTCCAAACGTTTGTTTTTCTGCATTTGGATCCAAAAGGATTGAAATCTTGCCATTTTCATCCGGCTTGTTAACTCCATCCATTTTTCTACGTTAAGGCAGGGGTATTTTCGTCTTTTTTGTTATCTTAAAGGGCAATTCAGTCTTTTTCACTTCATGAGTTCATGTACAAGTATTTAGCATAATGTACAAGTATTCAAAAAAGACAAAACTACCCTTAAGTTAACAAAAAAAAGACGAAAATACCCCTACCTTAACGGAGAAAATTGGATGGAATTAACGAGCCGGATTAAAATGGCAAAGTTTCAAACTTTTGGATCTAGATACGGTCATACGGAAAACAAACCTTTGGACGAAAGTCGCAAAACTGACCAAACCTCAGGGATGAAAATGGTATTTTACTTTTTTCTTTAAGTTCAACATTCAATTTGAGAAGTACTAGGTCAGTATGTGACTTTTGAGTCACAAAGTCAATATTGAACTCTTGAACAAAATGAAAATTCAGAAGTATTGTTTTGACTTTTGAGTGTCAAATGAGTTGTTTTGAGAGGTACGATGTTTGACTCTATGAGGTCAAAAGCAGATTCACCCACCTGGGACCAATGCATTGGTGCCCATTCGTATTTTGGCAGGCGAACCTTGTTGATAACTGCTATCGATACGACGACCGGACTCATTATAACCGATATAGTGAAAAGTCACCTGCAAAAAAACTTCATTAAATAACATATCCCACAAATGCACATGCAATTCATGCATTGCAGAATATAAGGCTAGATGGTATGGGGACCGTCCCCAGCCCGTCGCGGCCCGTCGCCGCCCTGCACACCATTCCCCCCGCCCCGTCGTCATCTCAAACGTCTAGCCTAGGACGATGGGGACGCTCGAATAAGACAAGTTGTTGCATTCCCTTCTCACACACACATATACATACAACATATACATATATATTTTAGACCCATCCCCCATTTCCTTAGCTCCATTCTCTTTGCCCCATCCTCACACCCAATCTACGTGGCGCTGACGTGGAGGGTCATCCTCCAAGGATGAGCCTCTCCCATACCGTATAGCCTAATGATTATTGAAGTTGCAACTTTGCAGTTACATATTTCCTCTCTTCCCGGTGAAGATAGATTCTACAATTAGATGTTTTAAGAAAAATACACTGCGAGTATTTTAGTTCGAGGCAAAAATATCAACCCATCTGCTAATAAATGAGCTATGTTTTTATCTTTAACTGATCAAAGGGGGCCACACACGTCAAACATGTCAACAACCACCCAAAGTGTATTTTCAACGCAAACAACCTCCTAAATCAATTTATTTAAAAAGTTAGACCTGCTAGAGATTATATGATATTGAACTTATTAATTATTCATAGAGATATTTAAAAGATGGACAAAAAAGTGTTTGCCAAGCAGTACTTAAAATTGGCCTTTTTGAACAGGCACCACATTGACTAGGGGTGCAAACGAGCCGAGCAGCTCACAAGCTGCTCGATATCGGCTCGACAAAAAGCTCGAAACGAGGCAAGCCTTATCGAGCCCGAGCTCGAGCCTGGCATGTGAAGCTCGTTAGGCTCGTCGAGCCTTATCGAGCCTTAGTGTAATATTAGTTTTTTATTAATATTTAATAACATTTACCCTTTATTTAAATTTGTCTAGTAAACGAGCCGAGCCGAGCCAAGCTTATTTAAACTTTTTTACGAGTCAAGCCCGAACCTATAAATAAGCTTGCTTAGTAAACACTCCCGAGCCCGAGCTTCACTTTATCAAGCTCGCGAGCCTAAACGAGTCTATTATTTTTGTTTAATATATTAATTAATAGATAACAAACGAGCCGAGCTCAAGCTTGAGAAACTACCAACGAGACCAGGCTTGGCTCGGCTTGTTTGCACCCCTAATTTTGACCGACCCACCCATTTTGCCACTTGTAATTTGACAGAGCATTTGATAATATAGTTGAAAAAAATCTTATGGATCAAAAACAAGAATGCAAGGAGCCAAGGAAGAAGCGGAAAAACCTGCTGACCAGACTTGGGTACATCACCGGTACCAATTTCAAAATCGCGATATATAAGTCCATTGTCACGTTTAACATAGTTGTCCGATGCAATGACTTTAACCTCAAACCCTGAATCATATTTCAAAGTTTATTCAACTCCTGGAAACTAATAATCAAAGAAGATCCACCAATAGAAAGAAAGATAAGAAAAAAAAGAGTAAAATGCCATTTTCGTCCCTAAGGTTTGGCCAATTTTGCGACTTTCATCCAAAGGTTTGTTTTTTCGCATCTGGATCCAAAAGGTTTAAAATCTTGCCATTTTCATCCGGCTCGTTAACTCCATCCATTTTTCTCCATTAAGTCAGAGGTATTTCCGTCTTTTTGCTAACTTAAAGGGCAGTTTGGTCTTTTTCACTTTATGTAAAAAGACCGAATTGCCCTTTAACTTAACAAAAACGATGGAAATACTCTGACTTAATGGAGAAAAATGGATGGAGTTAACGAGCCGGATGAAAATGGCAAGATTTCAAACCTTTTGGACCCAGATGCGAAAAAACAAACCTTTGGATGAGAGTCACAAAACTGGCCAAACCTAGACGAAAATGGCATTTTACTAAAAAAAAAAGAAAAGAAAAACAGCACAAACCTTCTCGAACAAAGCTCGGGAAGTCATCGGGTGCTTTATTTTCTCTTTGCACCCTTTTGTTTTGTTCAAGTAAGCGTTTTTCATCGTATGGGTTCTTAATCTTTGATTTCGCAGTAGACGGTAAAGTTGGAAACAAGCCTGTTGAGACTAGAAACACGAGGAGTCGTCTACGCTTCAAATTCTCCGTATTTCCATTCTGTTCTCTAGCCATGCATCAAACATTTTCCCTGATTAAGTGTGTTGAAAGAACTAGAAAAGATGTGGAAACAGTTATCTCAAGTGTTTTACCTTTCATCTTTCTGGAGAAAGTACGTTTTATTAATGGAGATTTCTCCTAGCGTAGCAAAAGTTGTTATTGGTTTATCTGCATATAATATGTTTTAAAACATTAGTAGCAGCAGCAGAAGTGGCCAAAAACATGAACTTGTTCTTTTTTTTTCTTGATTTTTTTTTCAATTTTCTTTTTATCTTTTTTTTTGTGTGTCAAGATTCAAGAACAGCAGTAAGCTAACTTGATAACTTTTTCTGCCAGAATTGTGTCATGATTTAAGAACGACAATATCCTAACTCGATAGCTTGTCCTTACGGAATTGTGTCAAGATTCATGAACAGCAATATCCTAACTCGATAACTTGTTTCTTCAGAATTGTGTCAAGATTAAAACTAGCAATTTGCTATCTTGATAACTTGCTTCTCCAGAATTATATCAAGATTCAAGAACAGTAATATCCTAACTCAATAACTTGTTCTTCCGGAATTGTCATAATTCAAGAACAGCAGTACGCAAACTCGTAAACTCGACACCTTGTTCTTACAGAATTGTGTCAAATATCAATAGCAGCAATATCCTAACTCGGTCACTTATTCTTCCAGAATTATGTCTAGATATAAGACGAACAATTCACTAACTTGATTAAGTGTTCTACACCGAAATCGTTTGTTTCAATGGTTATCTCTACTAAATTTCATCATAACATTTGATGCACTTATCAAACACACCCTAAAGATTCACATAACACATACCAATGTCATAGTTCAATAACCACTCTATCAAATATCAACCATAATCAAAACTCAATACCAATATGTCTACACAAAATCAAAACTTTAAGCTAGCATTTGAAACCACTGCCAAAATTGAAACTTAAAATCAAATTTCAATATCTTCTAAACCAAACCTTAATCTGCTTCTAATCAAACACCTCTAAACCACAAAATCAAAAATTCCCAGTTCCCTAAACCTAAAGGATTCAAAATCAGAAGCAAATTTTCTTTCAGGCATTTCATCAGTCACTTGGCATGCATCTCAAAAACCCAAGTTCCAATCATGAATGTGTGCAAGTGTGTGTGTGAAAGAGAGAAAGATACTTACATTTAGATGTAAACGTAGGCTTGAATTGAACAGGTGGAGATGAAAGCATCAGCATACTGCAGAATTTGAGGGTTATTGAGATCAGAGGGGTTATGGAGAAGAGTATAGGCTTATCTTCAAATTGGCGAATATCTTAAATTATCCCCCCAAGTTTTGTAGTATTAGCATTTTGACCCATAAAGTTTACGTTTTTTTTTCTTATTATTTTTGTGTTTATATCTTTTTTCATTTTTAAGGATTACCCATAAAGTTTACGTTTTTTTGTTATTATTTTGTGTTTATATCTTTTTTCAATTTTAAGGAAATTTTGTCATTATTTTGTGTGTATATATTTTTTTCATTTTTAAGAAAAGGATGCATTTTTGTGTTTATATATATTTTTTTTATTTGAGTTAACTGTCATTTACTTTCCTGTGGTTTGTCAACTTTTACCATTTCAGACCAAATTTTAAAATTGCATCATTTTCCTCCTCGAAACGTATCATTTCAGTCCAAAAAACTAAACCAGTTAAAAAAACCATAACTAAGTTATTCCAAGGACGTAAATGACACATAAAATATAGGGACGAAAATGGCACATAATTTTATTTTTTAAAACTTCTTCTTATTACACAATTATGAATGAGCACTTGGTACCGTGTACCAGTACCGAATTATTTTTGGAACCAACTACCGGTACATTCAGTTCGGTACCGGAATTTTACAGAATATTACCTTCAAATACCAGCCGTACCGAATATTTTAGGTACCGGTACCCATAACTTGGTGATTTTTGATACTGATACCGAGGTCATCCTTACACACAATCTCTTCCACCCCCTATCTACATCACCACCACAGCCTTTGCCGCCACCACCAGACAACCACCACATGTAAAAAAACTCAAACTCACATTAGATCATAACAACTCTCTCTCTCTCTCTCTCTCTCTCTCTCTCTCTCTCGATATGGTTCGGTGGTGGTGAGTGGTGACGGTTGTTTGGTGGTAGTGGCGGTGGCGGTGGCTGTGGTGGTGATGTGGGGGGGGGGGGGGTTAAAGTGACTGTGTGTATGGGTGTAGGGATGAGCTCTATGTCGGTACCGAAAATGTTCGGTACAGTACGTACCGATACGATACTGGTATTTAAAGGTAAAATTAAGAAAAATAACGGTAGCGAACCTAAAACGCCAAAAAGTGGGTACCAAATCGGTACCGAAAATAATTTGTCGGTAAATTTGATACTGGTACATGTTATCAAATGCTTCTCCCTAACTGTGTGTGTATATATAATAATAAGAATATAATAATTATAATATTATAATAATAATAATAATAATAATCAAAATTAAAATTAAAAAAAATTTAAAAAATAAAAAATTCTTGAAGTTATGTGCCATTTTCGTCCTTATACTTTATGTACAATTTTCGTACTTATACTTTATGTGCCATTTACGTCCCTGCGATAACTGAGTTATGAATTTTTTTTAACTGGGTTAATTTTTTTGGCTGAAATGACATGTTTTAAGAATTTCAGAGAGAAAAATAGTGCAGTTTTAAAATTTGGTCTGAAATGACAAATGCGCAAACCAAATAACAAAAATGGCACTTAACTCTTTTCATTTTTAAGGAAAGGTAAGGATGCATAACTAACCTTACATTATGACGATTGACCACTATGTTTTTTAGTACGTAAATACAAGCCTGCAACTAGCTTCAGCTCAGTTTGGCATGACTCGTTTATTATTATTATAATAATTATTACATTATTTGTTTTTATATATATTTACGGTATTGTATGTATATATCGTAATACATATTAGTTTATCATATTTATATACAATAATAGTTTTTATACATATTTTTATATACAATAATAGTTTTTATACAAATATTTTTAAAACATTTAATAAAAATTAAATAAATAAAAGTGTAAATTACGTTTTTGGCCCCTGTGGTTATGTCAGTTTTACTATATTAGCCCAAAATAAGAATTTTTAACGTATCTGCCCCTATGGTCCCTATATCTAACCATTTTGGCCCCAAATTCTAACCAAACCCCAACTATGGGTAACTTCTTGGTCACATGGGTTGCACATGATGGGTAAAATTGTAATTTCCCCTCCCCTTTTATGACTTTATAAATAAAACCCAAATCTTTAACAAATCATCATCATCTACATTTCTTTCTTGAACAAATCATCATCATGTGCTTATTTTCGAAGCCACTTGATTATTTCAAAATTCATATGCTGAGTTGTGTGAACTAATATGTGCTGGCGTTGAAACAGCCTCCCCAGCCCAGCCTCCATTAAAGACCTTCAAATTCCCAATTCCAATTCCAAACTATCCATCCATCAATGGCGAACTACCGATCAGAATCATACAATTACACCGATAGAGACATGCAGTTAGATACATACAATTACCCCAAAATCACCGATTTCAGATCTTACAAGGTTAACTATGCTTCTTCCTACAAACCCCACCAACCCTATAAAGCGTACTCTGTTGAAGGGAAACTTAAAGGGTCGTTTAGAAAGAGCTTTAGATGGATCAAAGATAAGTATCTTCATGTTGTTTATGGATAATCGATTTCGATATGTATGTATATATATGTATGTATGTATGTGTATGAAATCTGTGGATTCTGATTACAGTAATAAGATATAAGTTTTTGCAGTTGTTGATCGGACTATTGATACTGTTACTAACAGTATAAATCACTTTGTATCAAAATCAGATCATTCATACATTTTACTTCACTTTATTCATGATAATCAGGATAGATAACACCAAAATGGACAACCTTCAACACCAATCTCCGGTCAAAAGCTCGTTCAAACTTAAAAGTTAAAACATACATCAAATCGTTCTTGCCACCAAGCCCTGATCCAAACTTTAAAATCAAACCTATCAAACTGTTGATAAAGATGAAATTGTCCAACAAATTGAACCTCTAAATGCATCAATGCACAATTACCTTTTTTTATCTTCATCGATGGTGGCGGAGTGGAAATGGACCGGGGTGTGGGTCGTGTGACCAGATGGTGGCGGAGTAGAAATGGACCGACGTGGTGTTTCTTGTTTTCCTCATATCCATCGGAAGATGGCGACGTTGGCCTGCGTGGTGTTGTTGTTTACCTCAGATCTCAAGGAAAGGGAGAAAGGAGCCATGGTTGCAGGTGGTTTTCTGGAGTGAGAGAGAGGAGAAAAAGTAAAGTGAGGAAGAAGATAAAAGGTGGGTCCCAGTAAGATAAATGTACCAATTGTTTTTTTTTTAATATTTATAGGTATTTTTGTTTTTTAGTTAAAGGGTAATGTTGTCATTTCATTAACACTTAACTAGGGTTTGGGGTTGAGTTAGACTCAGGGGCCAAAATAGTTAGTTATAGAGACCATGGGGGCACATATGTTATAAATTCTTATTTTGGGCTAATATAGTAAAACTGATATAACCACAGGGGCCAAAAACGTAATTTACTCTAAATAAAAAGTTTGTTTAAGCTCGATGGCCGGCTTGAGCTAAAAAAGTTAAGCTCGGACGTTAACTCATTTAAGATCAGCTAGATTCCAGTTTTTAACAAGCCGATCTCGAGTATTTCACGAGCCGACCGACTTGTTTACACTCGTACTTGTAACCCACTGATATATGTGTTTTTATTTGTTGGTATTTTTATGTTGGGTAACAAAATCTTGGTTTTTGATTTGGGATTATTACAAATACAACCAAATAATAGACAGTAATTAGTTGTAAATAGTTTGAAAATTGTTTTATTTAACGAGTCGGATGGAGATTACAACATGAGGTTGATTTTAAATGGATAAATAAACCAAGTAGAGTGAGGGTCGGAGTCATAGTTACTAGGATTTTATTACTAGTTACTTATAAATGTATCTAGCTAGGAATTCACGGTTTTAGTTTTTTTACTTGACGAGATGCTCACTCAAGCAATATGCATTGCTGGCACACCGGCATGGTCCTTGGCTCTGATACCATTTGAACAACCCAAGTAAATCGTGTCAAGATATTGTCCGTTTTGTCCTTAATTGATTGTCCATCCGGAAACTCATGGTTTTGTTTTTTAACCTAACGAATTGCTTGCCCAGGCAAAATGCGTCTTAGTAGTGAAGGTTTTCACCTATAGGAAATGCTTTATTCTCCTTCTCAACCGACATGAGACTTATTACAAGTATTTTACGATTAAACACTTGAACATATTATATGCAAACATATATGTTAGGCTATTACTTGTGTGGACATATCACACATTAATCGCTCCACCTTGAATCTTCATGTTCTTTGATTGTTTATTGAGTTCACGGCATCAAATTTAAGGAACCTTTTATTATTGTATGTGATAATCTAATTATTACCATTCGATGTTATAAGTTTTTATCTTTTTTTTTTTTTTTTTTAAAAGAGAACTTCATTAAAACAACCTCCGACCCAAACGGGCAATGGCCAAACAAACAACACATACCCCCGACCCAAACGGGCAAATGACAAAAAATTACAGCATATACATAGGGTATTTACACCAGTCACCCCAACCAATATAATTAAATGTCGTTCTATTTCTGAAGCAACTATACCCTCTAGATTTATTCTTTTATCTAATTGATGAAGGTTAATAATCATAATAGTGAAAAGGTGACTTGGCACATACTTTAACTTATTATTTAACTTATTATAATCTATAAAAAGTATGATATAGCAACATTTTTGCTCTTTTGAGTATCGAACCTTAAAAGAATAAAAGCGTGTTACATCAAATTATATAATAATAACTCATTACATACATCAACAAAGACATGGAAGTTTGGTATGTTTTAGTATAACAAGCCAACTTTAAATAACTTTATTAATTTTAACAAAAGATTTTTGTATAATGATTTCCAAGGTATTTCGTTGTCTTGTCTTCTTTTTTTTTAACGACAATCACTTTATAAATCATATAAAGAGCCAGCAAGAGGCTGAAAAACGAGTACAAACGGAAAACAAAACGGAACAAAACAACAAGCTACACAATGTCAGCCACATTAAAATCGATCCATTTCTCCCATGACGGCTTGGATATCTTGGCTCTGTTGCAGATCCATAGAAAAGCATCTTCCTTGACAGAATCCAGAATTATACGCGGATGAATGAATCTACCTTCAAAAACCTTCGCGTTCCGAGCCTTCTAGATGCGCCACACCGTTGCAAGAGCCACAGTGTTCACCATTTGTTTCCATATCCTGGAGCCTGAGCTGTCCCTAATAACACCCATCAGGTCCATCAGGTTAGAGGCGTTCAACGGAAATGGAATCTTGGTCCAAACAAAAACCCGCCACCACACATCTTTAGCCAAAATGCAGTTAACAAAAACATGATCTGGATCTTCAATTCCGTATCCGCATCGGTCACAGAACACACCCGAAACCATGACTCCCCTTTTTGAAGCTCAATTTTGGCAGCCACTTTTCCCATTTCGGCTCTCCAGAGAAGAAAATTGCATTTCAGAGGAGCCCAAGAGTTCCAGACGAGAGCCGCAACATTCCCCACAGCCACTTGTCTTCTATATTGAGGTTTGGTTATATTTGACTTACGGGGTCTAGCAAGACCATCATATGTTTACATGGTCCAAATATTATCAAGGTTTAAACAAGACTGGGAGACACCTTACTCAATAAATACTAATAAAATTTAAACTATGTTGCTATATAGTTTACTAACTGAGTATAAACTTAGTATTATTAATTTTTTTTTATAAACGACAAACTAAAATACTCTTAAAACACTCCTACAATATTTAAATGCTACACATTTTTTGATAGAGGGAATTCACCTTATTACGACATGTGTGCCTTAGGCCGCACGGTATGGGGTTCGTCCCCCTCACGTCCTGCTCCAGCGTCGCCATCCGCCCCATCCCCCCCCCCCCCCAGCCGGCGTCCTGATCGTCAAGTTCCGGACGATGGCGATGCCCCTCTCCCTCTCTCACACACCTATACATACAACTAGTATATATACATTTTAGGTTCATCCCCCATTTCCTCACATCCATCCTCTTTGCCCATCCTCACACCCGATCTACGTGCCGCCTACGTAGCGGTTCATCCTCTAAGGGAGGACCATCATCATACCGCATAGTCTTAGAGAATTAATATTATTATTATTATTATTATTATTATTATTAATTGAGTTCACATCTTTTCATATTTTCCTTTTTCCTAAACTATCTTTATTAACTGTAAAAACAATAATAAAGTTCACTTCTTTTTACGGAAAACAATATGCATAGTTTGTTTGTTGCATGTGGGCTTTCATGATGTTCGAGCTAAACATGGTTAACTTGACTATGATTTGCTCCGACAAGATTGACTAAGCAATCATAGCTTATTATTTATTAATTATTATTTAACTCTACTTCTTTAATTTACTTCTCCTTTCAATAAAAAAATCATATAATTGATATGGGCTTAAGTGGGCCCTTGAAGTTAGGTTTTCTAAAGGTAATAGAGTCAAATAGACACCATAGAAGAACCTCAACAAAGTGTACTTATGTGCTTTGACATTGTGTCTCTTTGCATTTGCTTTTGACATCATTAGACCAAAAAAAAAAAAAAGAGAGAAGGGCTTTGGATAAAAAGAAGAGAGAGTGACTTCCAATCCTGACATGCTAATCTTTTCTTCACTTTGACATCATGAAAGATTGGGAAGGTTTTTGAGTGGATAGGAAAGTTGCCAAAAAGAAAAGAAAAGACTTTAAATATGTGTATGCTAAGAGGCGGAAATCGCAATGATTCGGTGTAACTAAGACGTGGACTCTACGTGTCCAGACGTCGTCACTAACATCTTTAAAACAGTATGATGATACAAAACGATGGTGCATCATTATTTCAGTGGATATTCTTATATGATGAAAAAGATAAAGAAAAGAAAGCTATTGATCAGAATTTGTATGCGGTTGCTAAGTATCCAAAGTTAGAAAGTTTCTAGCCTTACTCGAAAATCGAAAAGCCATGATTAGTAGACCTTGAACATCACAAATGGCCATGATTTTCATTTCATTTTCCTACTCCCTTAATAATGTTGGATATTTTCGAAATAACTATTTTCAAGAAGTTCTTAGAAAAAATGAAACGGGACCATCTTGTTCATTTAAATGCTTAATTCAATAACATGGAAACAAACCTTTAATGTCTTTCCTTGTATAGAAATGTACATCATTCAATTCATCATATTAATATACCCATGTTCCATTTATGGAAAACCATTTGCTTAATTCAATAACATGGAAACAAACCTTTAATGTCTTTCCTTTTATGAAAATGAACATCATTCAATTCATCATATAAACAGGGATAGATTGGAGGGAGTGGTGCTCTTTTGTAGATATGTAATCTTGTTTTTGTTTTTTGGTCGGCCCGGCTTGGGTCGGCTTTTGTGTTAATGAAGTTTACTTTTCAAAAAAAAAAATATAAACAAACCTTTAAAGACCGGTTTATTTTTTGTCCGGTCCATTATTCATAATCAAACCGGTTCTATAATCAATTGATGATTGACAAGTTGTAAAACACTTAATAGAAGTTAACATTAGTCGAGAGTGAGACGATGAGTATGTTTGGCATGGAGCTTTTAGAAGCTTTTAGGAGCTTCTAGCTTTAAGCTTTTAAGAAAAAACTTTTATTCAATAAAAAACCTTGTTTGGTTGAAGGAGCTTGAGGCTTTTAGGTTAGAAGCTTGAAACTTTTAGGTTAGAAGCTTGAAGCTTTTGGTTGAACGCTCCTACTAGTAGCGTTTTGAAGGAGCTACAATCTTTTAGGGAAAAATGACTATTTTAACCTTTAAAGATAATGAAGTTTTTAATGCACAAACTTTTTAAATTTTTAATTATGGGCATTTTATACATTTTATTAAAAGCTTCAACTACTCTATCAAACACCAAATATATCTAAAAAGCTATAGCTACCAGCTTCCAGCCACCAGCTACTTTTGCCAAAGATACCATGTATAAAGATTGTTTGTAGAGGGGTAGAAGTGTAATTTGACAATAAAGAAAGAATATTTTGAGGACTAGGGGAGTATCCGATGTTGAAACCAATGATTAGAGAAGATTGGCAATGGAGGGTATTTATGTCATTTTATAATACTACTAATTATTGAGATCTCTTCATGCACATGCTTAGCAAGGACGGACCCCTCATTGCACGTGAACATTCTCCTGGTTTCAATGCCCCAACTCAAACCTCACACGTGATGCCACCAAAACCTCTACACTCACATCATCTATTGTATATTTGTATAATCATAAGTTATAACAACATTTTAATTTACATGTATCACTTTAATCTGTTAAACATAAATATATTTTAATTTACATGTACCACACTCCTCAAATTGTAGAGTCTTGTTGTCCCACTCTGATCAGACTATGTTGTCTTAACCAGACCAACGTTGGCTTCAGAGTTTAACTTGAGCGTCTTCTCGGTAAACCATACTATCGATTGCCACTTAACAGACGTTGTAGCACCACAAGAACTTAACAATCTCTGGCGTAACACATGGTAGGATGAAAACCTCGATAGACTCAGGATGGAACCTTGTTTATGAAATCCCAAGTTTAAGAAAACTTAAAATAACAATAATAATACAAAAGTCCATGAAAGTTTATAAAATGATAAAAAAAATGTCCCTATATACTCTTAAAAGAGTTGAAGGTTTTTTTTATGCCCTATACGGATCATTCTTTTAGTAAAGCTAAAGGATATATTTGTTACTAATGTGATATTGCTAGAGCTTAAATATCAAGATACGGATAATTCTTTTAGTAAGTTAAAGGATATATTTGTTACTATACATCTATAAATGTGATATTGATAGAACTTAAATTTCAAGACGTTTTTGTAATTTTACAATATTTAGACAGAATAACATAATTCAAAGAGTAAATTACAAGTTTTGTGCATTATGTTTATTCAAATTGCAGGCGATGTCCTTTGGCCAAAAGTTTACAGACGGTATCCTTAACCTTTCAAAATCTTGCAAGTTTTGTCCTTTAGGCCAAACCTGGTTAGAAATATAAATTAAAAACTGTCACGTGCAATGCACATGAGGGTAAAATGGTAATTTCTCTCTCAACCCTCTCTATTCCCCCATTTATAACCCTCACCCCTCTTTCTTCGACATTGATGATCTATAAATTTTGAGCTTGCTCAATAATTCCCATCTTCATAGCCAAATTGGGACAACAATAAGAGCAGCAACAACAACATTATCATCAATCACCGTCGCCACATCTCCGGCTAGGAACCAACACTGCATCCCCTGAAACTACTGATGTGATTAAAATACAACATATAAATTATGTCAAATAAGGCGTAAAAACAACCATTTTTTAGTACTAATGTTGAAAAAAGCTCATGTTTTCGTTCCTTTTAGATTTTCAGGGATAGAAGAGCTTAAATTTGCAAAAGGAGCCAAAAGACAGCAAAATCCAACATAAATGTAAAGAAGAAGGAATTGCTGCAGCTCACTAAGCCCCAATTCACATCCAAACCTCAAAATAACAAGAACAGAAGGCTGACACGGGGCCGTGTCCACCAGACACGGGTCGTGTCCAACGATGGATACTGGGCAGGAAAAAAAGACAGCTGCAAAAGACAAAAAAAGGCAGCCAACACGGGAACGTGGTCAACTCAAAGATTTTCAGAATCTGCGATAGTACAACAAGTACTTTGGCCACGGGCTGTGCCGTTGACACACGGGGGCCATGTTAGTACAACATCTGACAAGCAGTTAACGAAGAAGAGAGAGAGAGATGGGCACGGGGTCGTGCCAGCCGGGCAATGGCCGTGCTGAAGCTTATGAAGACATCTATAAATAGAAGTGTCTGGTTCCACTTCAACTGATCCCTTGGCAAACCACTTCTCTCTCACTTGCCACCACTACAACACCATCATCCACTACCATAATCCATTTTTCCATCTTTACAGTGTGTGTAGTCTCGGGATCCAAGATTGATCGTAAGAATCTTTGTCAAACAAAGGTCATGCTTGGCTAAATTCTTAAATCACTTGGTGAAGACATATCTTTAATGTATTTCTTTTATGATTTCCAATCCTTGGCTACTTTTTAATTGGGTATGTATCAAAGACTTTAATAATTAGTTTTTTATATTGAAGACGAATTTATTCACCCATTCTTCATATGTTTGTTTATTCAACATATTCATCTCTTTATAGTCTATATAAAGCATGTTAATTGCCTGTAAGAAGGGTTAGAAGGGTGGACTGGGTAATTCTATGTCTCGTTCAGTGTATAGATCATGCGAGAACCTGGTGCAAGTTTAGTACTACTCCATGGATTGGCCGGGAATGACTGGCCCGACTGAGAGTAAGAAAACGCTTGCACCCCTTATTCATAAACTACTATTAAAACTTTAAACTAACCCCTCGAGGACTGTATCCTTGCTGACTTAGACCAACAAGTTGAGGGTGATCGCCGCCTCGTAGGGGGGTCCACCACATTTTGCATTAATAACTTACTTAATTATATTTCAATATTCCGATCTAGTGGGATTGTATCCTTGCTGACTCAATCCACTAGGTTGAGGGTAACGTCGCCTCCAAAAGAGAGGCCTACTACTATAACTAAGATAATCTCTTAAAATGTCCAGAGTGCGGAAATCATCAAAAGGGTACATAAAAGATAAGTTGGATCCAAGTGATTCTTTCTTGTCTATCATTTTTATTTTATTTTTATTTTCTGTTTTTATCTTTTTATTAGTTTAAAAATCTTTTCTAAAAGTTTGGTTCGATTAGACGTTGATGATAAGCCGGTACTAAAAGCTCTTGTGTCCTTGGACGACCCTGATATCTTGCCATCACTATACTACGTCCACGATGGGTGCACTTGCCCTAACGTGTGTAGAGTGATAGTAAAATATCGTGTTTTATAAATTTAAAACTTCAAATCGGCGAATTAAAATAGAGCTAAAAATATACTCACACCGACACACATCACTGTCGCCAAAACCACCACTCTTATCGCATCTTTCGGCCCACAACGCCACTTGGGTTTTTCAGATCATTGCAAAATGCAAACGTCATAACCTGAAGGTGATGGCATCAGGTCAGTGGAAAAAAATGGGGAGTTTCCTCTCTCTCTCTCTATCGTTTTCTCTCTCTCCCCCCTCCCTCTCTCTCTCATTGGTAGCAATTTGAACTTTCCTAGTATCCTTTAGATTTGTAGTATCTAATCCAAACAACAACAACAACAAACAGAGGACAAAACTGTGAATTTTGGATGCAAGCAATTAATTGCTTTTTAACAGGTTTCAAATCGCCGATTGTTGATTGAAAACAAAATCAGAACCGTTGGAGACGAATAATGGGTTAGATTACGGTTACGAGGGAAATTAAGAGATGAATATTGTTCAGGCAGTTGAGACTTAAAATCGTTTAACAGTGGAGGCAGACCTATATCACACATACGGTGGCGTTAAGGAATGCAGAGGAGTTGACGATGGTAGTGTTGAATGGTGGCGGTGATGATTGATGATAATGTTGTTGTTGTTGCTCTTATTGTTGTCCCAATTTGGCTATGACGATGGGAATTATTGAGCAAACTCAGAATTTACATATCATCAATGTTGAAGAAAGAGGAGTGAGGGTTATAAATGGGGAATAGAAAGGGTTGAAGGGAAATTACCATTTTACCCTCATGTGCATTGCACATGACAGTTTTTAACTGAGATTTCTAACCAGGTTTGGCCTGATTTTGAAAGGTTAAGGACACCGCCTGTAAACTTTTGGCTAAAAGGGCATCGCCTGCAATTTGATGTAAACATAAAAGACAAAACTTGCAATTTACTCTAATTCAAATTGAGAGTTCAGTGATCTATAAGTTTATTTTAATTTCACAATTACAACGATCACTTTTTTAAATATAACAATGTTATATTAAAATTAAAGATAACGAAATTCTTGATTTCATTGTGTGATCTTCATGTATAAAAAGTTATTTGTGTTTAGAAACTGATGGAACTAGATTTAATAAAGAGTTAACTTCTGTTTTACTCTCTATGGTTTGGTCCTTTAACGGTTTTGTCTCAATCATTTAAAAATGGACATTTTCCTCTTTGATGTTTCGATCTTGTCACCAGTTTGCTCCCCGGCTCTAACTCAGTTAAAATGTTAAGTTAAAAGTAGGTGTATTTCGGTTACTTTACATATAATTATTTATTATTAATTCCTAAATCCATTTTTATAATGAAAACAAAAACAAAAAACATAATTATTTATTACTAACTAGAATATTGACTCGCGCGCGTTGCGCCGCGACCAACGAAATTGACATGCTGTTGATCAGATTCACATTTACAATGTGTTAAAGATGTTTTTGTCGGTTAAGTCTGTATTACTATCTTATACAAATATGTAATTCACCAAATAAGCTCATACAATTAATGGTATCATAATTACTACGTTACATGACTTGTATCCATATAAATAACCTATCGTATTAAGCTCCCCGCCTTGCGGCGGAGGCGTAAAACCATGACGAATAGCACCAATGTCACACTGTAGCCAACGACCACCAACATTGAAGTTGTGGCGTCTTAATGTGGAAAAATTAGACCGACATATAAAACATAGAAAACAATAAATAACTCGATTTAGGACTCGCGCGTTGTGATGAACTTATTAAACGGGAAAAATAGACGACGTAAACACACTGAACCACACACGTACGCTGCCCCATGTTAAGTCGCAAAATTTAGAACGAAGCGTATAACAAAACGTAAAATCGTTGAACCACACACACACACATTGAAAGTAAAAAAATTGTGAGGTTAAATTGGAAAAATTAAAAACTTTTGGATTAAAACTACAAAATCAAGTAGTTTTGGGTTTAAAGTGAAACATTAATTTTTTTTTTTTTTTTTGTAAAACCCTCCAAAACATGTGGTAAATTTATATTATGTAAATAAATATAAATGTCAAACAATAAGTACAACAAATAAATCAAACAATATAAACAATCCAAGCATAAAACAACAACTATGCAAGAAGTACAACCAAGTATTGCACAAACATATTCCAAATTAATAGTATATAAATATATATGTATATTAATAAAAAAATAAAACTCACATCTCACTTCAGCACCCTTATTTCTTTCTCTCTCTAACTTCTGCAACAATAGCCACCATCACCGCCATGAGACACCACCCCCACCCATCCCACCAGCCTACTAGATCACGAGGGTGATAACAGTTTAAGGTTCAACTCGAGCAGATCGAAGAAGCGTTGGTGGTATCCACATGCCGCCATCGCAAACTCCCGTCTAATCTTATCACTGGTTCACATTTCCTAGCGTCAGCGCAAAGTGACTGTCGAGCCATCACCATCTGCCACTAATATCATTCTTTGTGTTTCTTCGTCTCCGACAACATCATCTCCGAGTTCAGATCTGGTTTTGTGAAGATGCAGATTAAACTTGAAACTGAAAGTGAAAGGTTGGTTATGGATTTTGTAGAAATTAAATTCGAAATTGGTGGGTTTGTGGTGATTAATCATGGGGTGTTGCTGAAAAAACGTGGGGGAAGGGGAGAGAAGCGATGGTGGAGGTTTTAGGTCAAGGGATAAGGGGACACGGGTTAGGATGCAGGTGAGGGGTAAGGGTGTTGCAGTGGTGGTGAAGTTGGTCGGCGCCAAGGTGTTCGTCTGGCCAGAAAAAGAAAAACGATTAGTCTGCAAGACGTTTTAGAGAGAGAAGATAAGGGGAGAGAGGATGATGGTGGTGGTTGGGCGGTGTGATGGTGGTTGATGGTGTTGGTTGGGCGGTGTGATGGTGGCAGGTGGTTGCGAGGCGGTGAGGTGGTGGGTGGTGGTGTTTGGTCATGGAGAAGAGAGAGGGAGAGTATGTAGAGAGAGAAAGAGAAGAGAGAGTGTGTTTGTATCTGTTAATAAATAACTAATCAACTGAACATTACTAAAATACTCTTCTGATTACAAGCAAAATTACTGAAATACCCTTACTTTTAGCTGAACGTTTTAACTGTGTTTGAGTTGGGGAGCAAACTGGCGACAACATCGAAACATCAAGGAGGAAAATGTCCGTTTTAAATGATTGAGGCAAAACCGTTAAAATGACCAAACCAGAAGGAGCAAAACGAAAGTTTACTCTTTAAGAAAAGAAAAAAAAGTCGACATTTGCGCATGATTCATTTTTTGACATTTAATAATGTTTAACTTAATATTATTTATAATCATGTCGTCATCTCAATCTTAACCATTAAATTACTAAGATCAATAAGCCAAAACTCTCTGTACGCTATTACATGCAAAATTCACTGTGTACTTGATCTAAACTCAATCTGTGCGCATATACATGCATACATATATATACACAGACATACATAATATAGACGTTTTAGTTCTAGGTACTTTTTGAAGAATGTTGGAGGGGTGACTAATCAAGCTAAAATAACGCCCGGCAAAACATTACTGATAAAAACCCCATAACATGAAACATATAGTAAGTAGGTTTTAAATAATTATGTTTTATGTTTGTAAGTTGTAATAGTTCATTTTGTTTTGTGACGTAAGTTTTGACTATTTAGCTGCCATTATTATGTAATTTTCTTTAATGTTCAATGAAAAGTCTAAAAAAAAAAGAAACATCACAATTATTTTCATGAAATACAAACTCTTCAAAGTTCAAAGGTATTTTCATGACGTAAAAGATAGTTTTTTTTTTTTATTTTCTTTTCTTATTGCATGCATTTAAACAACCAATTAATCAAACTAGGTGAATCATTTTCTAAACATGAGTCTTGTATTTATGAATTTCAATGGCAACTTCCGGTGGTGCTCCTTTCTTCCATTTTGCGGAGAGATCCATTTTGAAAATCGGTTTTGGGCTACTCCCTTAGGCTGCCTCTTTTTTGTACACCGACTATGAATCCAAACCGTTGTTCGTCTCTGCCTCTTGTGTATCCAACAAGTGTAGTCACCCTCATTCTCTTTCCTTGATTTATTAGAATGTCGTTGTGACGATCGACGAATCGGACTTTGTCGGTTGATGGCTGACGAACGGTAAAATTGTGTTTAAAGAGTTAGGAGCGAGAGGGTGTTTGTTTGTTTACTAAAGGGAATTGAAGATCCAAAAAGTGGCCGGACACCGCAAGACCACGTAGACCTTGATAAAACCCGAAGATTTGAACCTGCACACCGAACAAACCGTTAGGCTCATCACAGAGGTGGGAGGGCCACTCTGCAACAACCTTCCGGTGTGAGGATAAGTTTTTGCTAGAGAGAGAAAGTAGAGAGAGAAAATAGGGACGAAGGTTCAGAAAATCGTACTTGTGGTGTACTTGACGAATGTATTTATACTAGTTGACTTTTATGACGTCACTCGGTCGGGACGCACCTTTGGACATGCATCTGTCTTCATGGCTGAGGGACGGAGTTTAGGGACATTCGTTCCTTTTGCTTCGATCCGGACCATAGAAGAAGGTCTGGTCCCAGCTATGTATCTAGATGAATTGAGCTCTAAGTAAAATACATGAACAATCCATCTAGCTTATTTTTTAATTAATATGAAATTCTATTCATCTTAAACAAATTTAACTAGCTTTTTAATGAAAGTTCATAACAAAACGAAAACAACAAAGCCAAAAATTGCGACATTTTTAATTCTTAGAGTCTACATATGTTACTAGAGCCAAACCATATAAACTATTTGTGTAATTAGCTCAAAATGATAAGGTCACTCATTTTGTAATTCATGTTATCATGTATACTTTGAACTTCATCTTTGTAACTTTTAAACTGCATTGATTGGTCTTTCTTTGGTAACGTGTAACACCACTAATCATTTAACTTATTGGTCGTTTAAAGGTGTCGTTAAGCCGCTTAATGTGCATAAGCGCATAGCACATGAGTGTAAATTTGCCTTTTTTTTATTTTTATAAAAACTAGTATTAAGCACCCATCGTGTTGCGGCAGGTAGGGCTGTAAACGAGCCGAGTCGAGCCGAGCTAGACCCAGCTCGAGCTCGGCTCGAGCTCGAATTTCAAATCGAGCTGAGATTTGAGGCTCGAGCTCGGCTTGATTAGAATTCGAGCTAGCTCGGTTCGGCTCGATCTAGCTCGAACTAACAAAGAATCGCAAAAGTTATTACTTAAAAAGCCCTTAAAAATGAATTTCTTCATAGCCTAAGGGCCATAATTGCCATTTAATTTAACCATATGGCTAAATATGCAAGTATAAATAGTTAATTCACTTTCTCCATTGTCTTTACCTTCTTTTATATGGGAGATACACCCTTAGTTTTTGTTTTTTAAGCGATGTGGGACAAAAAATGAAGGATATAAACCTTATCGAGCCAGCTCACGAGCCGAGCCAGGTCAAGCTCGAGCTCGGCTCGTTTACAAACCAAGCCGAGCCGAGCTGGCTCGTTTACAACCGAGCCAATTTCGAGCCGAGCTTTCTTCGAGCTTTTTTCGAGCGAGTTTCGAGCGAGCTGCGAGCCACGAGTTTTTTAAACACCCCTAGCGGCATGGGTGTAAAACTATGTCAAATAGCATCACTGTCACACTATCGTGAGCGACCACCAACACTGAAGTTGTGACGTGTTAATGTGAAGAAATTAGACCGAAACGCAAAACATAGAAAATAATAACTACTGATCTAGGACCACACGTTATGTCGAACCTGTAAACAGGAAAAAACTAGAAGATAAAAAAACGTTGAACCACACACGCACGTTGCGTCGTGTTAACTCGCAAAATTTAGAACGAAACGTAAAAACATTGAACCACACAAGCACGCTACGCCTTGTTAACTCGCAAAATTCAGAACAAGGCGTGAAACGAAAAAATTGCGAAAAAAATGAAAAGTATAGGGGGACCGAAGTTGAAAGTAAAAACTTTGTGAGGTTAATTTACAAAAGATAAAAAGTTTTAGGTTAAAAGTAAAAAAAAAACAAATAGTTTTGGGTTAAAATTAATTTATCAAATATTTTTGTTAAGGAACAAAAAACAAATTTCTTTTTGAAAAACTCCGTAAATATTAGGTACAAATCAAATATTTTTGTTAAGGAACAAAAAACAAATTTCTTTTTGAAAAACTCCGTAAATATTAGGTACAACACATATATGTATAAATAAGTTGCTAATTTATAGTATTTAAATAAAGAGTTAATTACATAGTTATTCTATGTGGTTTGCACAAAGTAACAATATAAGGTACTAATAGTTTAAAATCACTTCTTAGGATACTAACTTTTCATTTTTTAACATGTGGGGGTAGGGCTGTAAACGAACTGAACGTTCAGCGAACAGTTCGTGAACCGTTCGGCGGGAAGTTTGTTTATGTTCGTTCGTTTAATAAACGAACGAACATGAACAAGAAATTTCGTTCGATTTGTTAAATGAACGAACATGAACAGATGCTTCGTTCGTTCGATTATGTTCGTGAACGTTCGTTAAGGTGTTCGTGAACGTGTTCGTGAACATTCGTTGATTTGCATTCGTTTATGTTCGTATGTTTGTGTTTTAAATGAAGATCTTTGTACTTTCTTATATTTTATTTGTACTTTTATATTATTAAACTTTTATTTAATTTATTTCCCTAACAATTAAACTAGGAAACCCACTTTCACCTTGTTTATGCATAATTTCCCTTTCATTTCTCATTATTTACATCCACGAATACGATCGACCTCCGTTCCACAATTTGGGATTCAAGTTCGAGTGCTAATCTCTGGGCCATCTATCTTTATCCTTCGTCGCGTTCGCCAAACTTATTTGTGTTCGTTTGTGTTCGTGAACCGTTCGCGAACACACTCATTTCCTTAATGAACGAACACGAACATAAAATCTCGTTCGGTAAGTGTTCATGAACCGTTCGTGAACACATTTATTTCCTTAACAAACGAACACGAACAAGGCCTTGTTCGTGTTCGTTCGGTTCGTTTACAGCCCTATGTGGGGGTATTAACATTAATTTCCTAGTTAATTATTAGTAACTTAGATTGTTAGCTTGTGTAAGCCACAGGGACTAACTATGTAATTAATTATGTAATTAATACTCCCACATGTTAAAAAAAATGGAAAGTTAGTACCACAGGAAGTGATTTTCAACTATTAGTACATTAGATTGTTAGTTTGTGTAAATCACATGGATTAACTATGTTATTAACTCTTAAATAAATGTTGAGGTGGTGGATGTTGCTGATAAATGATTGGGACAATGATAAGGCCAGAGGGTATGGAGGGCTCCATCGTGCCACATCACCGCCTATAGCGTCCCCTCGGCGCCATCATCCACACCAAGCAAGTTAAACCGGGGCGCCATTGATGGGGCTTTATCATGGTAACGAGGAAGAAGGGCTTTATTAGGTGGGGCCCACATCTTTGCAGTCAATAATTTTTTTAATAGGGGGCGTTATCTCACACCCTGCAAGTTAAGAGAATGGGTGATAGAGCCCATTGGCTGATGTGGATCCTAGGTGGTGCTGATGTGTCCTGATAAAGGAGCTTTATCCCACACCCCATAGCCTAAGGATGGTGGATGATTGTGGTGGTGTATCGTCGTAAAATGCCACAATGGTAGTTTAAAGTGGTCGTAAAATGCCACAATAAGAGCATTCACATCCTATCCCTCATCTTCACTTTATAATTACACTAAAAATTAATATTTTTTTCTCTTTTTTTTCAATTAAATAATATTGTACATTTTAATACCTTTATTATATTATCTTTTCTCTCTTCTCTACTCACAACCTTTTCGAAAAATATTAAAAAATGTATAGGATAAACAATGTTTTTTCATATTTACAGATAAACAAACAGTAACATTTTATTTCTTCTCCACTCACAACCCTTAATAATCACTATCTATAATACAGAAATACAGAGGAGTAACTCGTAACCACTATCTATAAGGGGATTTTAGATGATTATAAAGCTTTATATTATAAAATGTAGTGGTTATAAATATAATATTAAAAACCAGATGTTATGTTTTCTCAAAGGAAGCGATCTTTAAAGTAAAATATAAAATAAAATGAAAAGTAAAAAAGAATTAAAGAAGAGAGTATCCAATGATTATACACAAGGGTATGTCTTGAAACAAAGCGACACAGTGACGCGCACGAGTGCTAACTAGACCCACGTGCATGCCACATGTAGCTCACGTGCACACGTGACACCTTGCTTTCTCACGTGACAACCCTTTTCTATATTACTTTGTTTAGGCTTAAGTTTATTAGTCTTTTTAAATTAAATAAGCTTGTTACTTTAGTAAATAACTCACTAAAATCAATTTAAATGACTTTGGTTATGGCACAAACACTATTTTTAAGTTATATTTTATACTCAAATAAGGATGCTTTTGATGTAATAATATAAAAATCGAGATTATTATGTACGGGTGAGCAGGGGCGGACCTAGGTTATGCCCAAGGTGGGCGGGCGCACCCCTTGAAAAAAAAATTAGTGTATATTTTAGGTAAAAACCCCGACCGCACTACTTGAAAATATGCTTGAGCCACTCATCCGCACCCCCAGCAAATAATTCCTGGGTCCGCCACTGCGGGTGAGCAGAATAACGAGTTCATTAAATTATAATTGAAAATTTAAAATATCCGAGATTGATGAAATATCGGATGTGTGGCTAACCACTTTCTGATAATCTATTTTGACGATTCAGTTTTTCGTTATGGTTCCAAGGTTAGACCAAAATAATCGAATCAAACTAAAGTTAACCTTGATAAGGCTAGATGGTATGGTTGAGGCTCATCCTTAGAGGATGACCAACCACGTAAGCGCCACGTAGATCGGGTGTGAGGATGGGGCAAAGAGGATGAAGCTAAGGAAATGAGGGATGAGCCTAAAATATATATGTATATGTTGTGTGTATATGTGTGTGTGAGAAGAAGATGCAACAACTTTGTCCTTATGCGAGCATCCCCAACGTCTGCCCCTTGACGATTGAGACGACGACGAGACGGGGGGAAATGGTGCGCAGAGCAACGACGGGTCTTGACGGGGCAGGGACGATCCCCATACCATCTAGCCTAATGATTCATTGGTCTCACATTATTTGAATGGAGAAACAGGTGAGTTTAGTTAGTAAACTTAAAGGGGGAGGTATTTTGCATGGGTATATCATGATTATATGGATTTATGGTCAATTTACTTTTAACATTAAATGAAACAAATCCCCTATAAATATAGGGGATTAACGAATTGGTTGAGAAACCAACTATTCGGTTGTAATGCAAATTTTCTTTCATTTTTTTTTCTTTTCATTAATATAAAATAAATTACATAAGAACGGCAGGTAAACAGCTAATAAACTGTGTCGCAACCCCTTTTTAAATAGCAAATCTAATTCTATTGAAAACAAAACCCTGGTTCCTTGACGTCGAGAAATTGTTATGCACAGCTCGTTGCACTCTATCTAGGAAACTGACAACTTCAGTAGTAAGGGAACTAAGGTAGTGTTTGGTATGCAGGAATGAGAGGTGGAATGGAATGAGTGATTACGAGGGAATGAAGAAAAGAGTGTTTGGTTGGTCAATGGAATGGAATCACCCATTCCAAAATGCATTCCATTCCCTCAAAATCATTCCTTCCACCACCCTTGTTTTTTTTCCATTCCATCCCCTCTTGCACCATTCATCAATAACACCACAACCAACAACCTTCGCCACAACCCACCACCACCACCATCCACCACCGACGCCATCGCCGCCACCCGCCACCACCTCACCCCGACAGCCACCGCCGCCACCACCCACTCGCCACCGTTATCACCCACAGCTGCGACCAACCGCCAACGCCACTCGCCGTCGCCGCCCACCACCATCGACGCCACCACCACCGCTACCACCAACTGCCGCCGCCACTAACCGCCACCTTTGCTGCCACCCACCACCAACGGCCACCTTGTCGCCACCACCACTCGTCGTCACCGCCGCACCGCCACTCGCCGCCGCCACCACCTCCCATCGCCGCCGCCGACACCCACCACCGCCACCTATAACCACCCACAATAACTACCACCGACCACCACCACCACTCACCGCTAATTTTATTACTCCGTTTTTCTTGCCTACCGAACAATACACAATAATAATTCATTCCATTCACATGGTAACCAAACAAGACATGGAATTGTAATGATCCATTGCATTCCCTCGTCCATTCCATTACCTCATCTATTCCATTCCTTCGTCCATTCCATTACCCCATACCAAACAGACCCTAAAAGTATCAAAGACAAAAGGAATGAAGACATGTTGATTCAGGTTGTTTCAAGCTTAGCAACATTTTCTAATTATGCCTTCAACGTAGCCTGACCAACCACGAAACGATTTTCCCTCAGCCCGACAAAGAAGGATACTCTGGTAAGGTCCACACAAGTGTGTTTCTCATTTTCCCAAATGAACACAAGAATATCCGTTGGCCGAAGAATGGATCTCCCATCAAGAGGGCCTGCCAAGAAATTCACAGGGGCCTCTGTTTTGGTAGAGCTTCTTGTCCGCTTAAGTACATCCCATAGGATATCCTTGACCAAATCATGTATGTATCTAAAATCTGTAGCTCCTTGCAATGGACTGCTTACTCCCCAAATAAATCTTACGGCATACTAGGCAAGGGTCGTCAACTGGAAACAAATGGATCATTAACCAGTATTTAAGGATGGCCCGGTACTCCACCGCTGACCTGTGTTGGCCTAGCCTTTCAATGGGGATAACAATCATGAAATCTTGAACATGAGAGCCCCGTAGACACTATAACACCACTTTCTGACACATGGATAGATTAAACTTCTCTACCAAACGTTGGCGGCTTTACTGTAATTGATTCATTAAACCGATTTGTGTGATTCAACTATCCTTTTTGTGTGTTTTGATACTTTGTTTTTCACTTTATGTAATCTCACAATTCATATGTAATTAACTAATACTCCGTAAATTCAAATTCTTCAATAACCAAAACTTTTAGTTATAATGTGAAACCGAACCGTGTACATCCCTAACATGAAGTGGTCGGTGGTAGAACATGGCTTTGTAAACACATATCTCATACTTAGTCTCATATCTATCAGATAGTCATTACTCATTATGTGCTTAAAGTGGTCAATTAAAACTAACTAATTTTAACTTAAAGTTGACAGGTTAAGTTTTAAATTTATAAAACTAAGACTCTATAAAAATTAAATCACACAACCGACAAGCGTACCAGTCAATGTAGTATAACCTAAGCAAGTCTGGGTATCGAACCCACAAGACTCTCTAATTACTTCTATTGGACTTGATTAACTAATACTAGACTGAACCGACTTATTTGTATTGTTGATTTGAGGTGGGGGGGTCTAACAAACTACAAAGATTAACTAAAGAAACTAGAACTAACAAAGACACAAACTGAGCTGAAGATGTGATCAGATGATGATGAAACACACCACCTAGGTCAGAATCCTACACATGAATGACACGTTCTCTCGGAATTGGAACTATTGTGAAAACCGGGATCTTAAGATGCTAAACTTACTGATTTACCTATAAGACCCTCGACCCTTCTCGAGAAGACATCTATGCCAATCTAATAAGTTTTTATTCTACCGGCTATAGGACTCCCTCACATGTTATCCTAGTCTAATAATAAAGCACCCTTAGACACTCTACTTCAAAGCGTGAATGTCTAGGGAAACTAAGGTTTATGATATAACTCAGCTAGCAAACAAAGATCGTGAATCAGGGGATTTTCTCACAAAGAATCTAACCTAGAAACCTAATCACTCGATGGCACACCCTGATTTCCCGGTGGGCCCGAACTTAGGGTATATGCGTGACGATTGATATCAGTAATCACAATGCACAACGTTTTAAATTAAATATTACAAAAGTACAAACCGAAAATAAGGTACAAAGTTATTACAAGTTGTTTGTATGAAAAGATCCACAGGCAGATCGAATGTTATAAAATAAGACTTGAGACTAATAGGGTCTTTTTTCCATGTAGTTGCAAATTCCAATATTTAAAGACTGAGTAGCTCTAGCCTATTCCGTACTTGCTATAAAACCTGCACTTAGTCTTTTGAAAACACGTCAATTTTCACTGGTAAATACAATTAACTGACTCTTTTGAAAATCTTTCCAAAAGTTATTTGATATCATTTGGTATATCATTTTTTAATAACTTGGGACAAACTAAATCTCTTGTTACTAGATTTACATGTTTGTCAATATATATGGGGGCCGGAAATGAACACCGGTACATGATTAACTGACACACCACATTTTCAATATCATGTAAAATAGCATTAGCGTCTTTCAGGTGTATGTCTACACCCCGCGCTTAGGTCATGGTCATTTGCAATTAAATGAGCCGAGGATATCCAGGACATGGTCGTATTAACCCCCCAATGTTTAAGTCATCAAGGAAAACGGATTAAAACGGGTTAACTGAATTTCTATGACATCATTCGCCCTTTTTCAATACCCGACCAAGCGACTAGTGTCGTATCCCAAGCCTTTATAAAATAAAATAGGCTAAGAGTATGTACCTTTGATAGTCTTTACAAATCAAACATGCTAAGCACAATCGTTAATCAAAACAACTAAAACAGATTCAATTTACTGGAGGCTCCTAGTTTGGAATGAACGGAACTATGATTATCTAGAATACTAACGAGTCTTATATAAGTCATTTGACTTTGACCGGTCACTTTAATAGATACGTACGTTTTGCTAGATTAAGCGTAGGCCGAATAGAATGTGGTTTATACCCTTCCAAGTGTAAGAACTCGTGTTAAATGGGTCAAATAACCAAACATTCTGATCAGAACTGAATTAAAAAGGTTTTAACCCGTTTCGGCTAGTTTATATATTTTATTATATATAAACTAACCGTACGCGCATATGCGGTATCGGGTGGTTGAGTAGGTTTATAACAAGTCCATTATGCCATAAAATATTTCATTAATGTTATTTAATCAGTTTCAGAGTCATATTACATGTTCTTTTGGTTTTAAAACCAATTTTATGCCATAAGGGTATTTTTTGGTATTTTTAAGGCATAATATGAAGACTTGTCAAATAACCTATCAAATGATATGATCAAAAGGTATAACATCAGAGAGTTATTCCCTATAATATTATAATCATATAACAACCTTTAAACATGCTCTAAACTTAACCAAACGGGTTAGAATCAAAAGTCAAAGCAGAAGTCAGACTGTTTGACCTTTGATTGCGAAATGAGCTCTAAGCATGAATGACGAGTTAGACATGATTAAACATGTCCTAATGTGTTATATAAACTGTTAAAATGTAAAAAAAAAAAGTTTCGATACTTAGAAACTCATTTAGCGTAATTTGCAAAAATTTGCGTCTTGACTTTTATTTAATATAACCTTGACTCGTCATTTCGCCTACTTAACGTGATTTTTAGAGGGTGTAGTCGCAAGGGATTAACACTTTCATTATTACCATCACGTAGCAAAGTTCGATTCGATCACACATCTTCTAAATCTACTCATAACTTACAAATTTTTAGACAAGTTAAATCACACATCTTCTAAATCTACTCATAAGTTACAACTTTATCCACTATGATACTAGAACTCTCAATACTTGCACACTTTGACACTATTAGACTACAATGACTTCAATTTATACTTGTGTACCTGAGTGTTTGCTCTTGGGTTTTTATATTTAAGTTTAAAAATGAGAACTTAATATGAAATTCAAAGATGGAGAAAATATGGATTAAACCCATACTATTCGGTGGCAAAAAGTATGATGCTTGGTTTACTCAATAATTACGTTACACCATCTTTATCATCCAGTTTAATCATTTTCGCAACATAACTTATAAAATAAAATATACATTTCTTTCGTATCATGAAAAAGGCATGCCCCCGATTTTACCACAATATAATTCCTTGATTATTTAATGAAAATTTATTTTATTTATTTGGTCCACACTTTCAACGCAAGTTTTATACACTTACGTAAGGAATGTCATGATTAATTGCATTTATATTTTATTTTATGCTTGTGTTAAATTAATGTGTGTATTTAAGGATGTGAAATTATAATATGAGATAACACGAAACTAGCAACTTAATTTGGGTTTAGTCCAAACAAATTCATGTCAATTTTCGGTACAATCGTTAATATGTTTAGCTAAACAGGTCATAGTTCGGTGACCTTGACAGATTTGATAGCTGACTCATTTAACCTATTTAATTTGTAATAAAAAAAAGGGCATGTCTATTCACACACCCATGTTGTCTATCCACACACCCTCCAGTGTCGAGCTGTGGTCAGAGCGCGGCGTTTTGGTCCGATCAACCAGACAAAGATTGACGGGTGTCTGTTGACCGGACCAAAACGCCGAGCTTTGGCCGCGTTCTGGTCCTGTCAACCAGACAAAAGACTGACACCCGGTCAGTCTTTTGGCTGGTTGATAGGACCAGAACGCAGCCAAAGCTCGGCGTTTTGGTCAGGTCAACAGACCCGTCAGACACCCGTCAGTCTTTTGTCTGGTTGACTGGACCAAAACGCCGCGCTATGCCCACAGCTTAACACTGGGGGGTGTGTAAATAGACAAAAAGGTAGGTAGGTGTGTGTGAATAGCAAGACCCGTAAAAAAAATTTATAAGTTTTATATCAGAGCTTAAACTAATTGGGTATTTTATGTCAAATTTTAAAAGATAGAAGAGATATGATGTCAAATCTTAAAGATAGAAGAGCTTAAACTAATTGGGTATTTTATGTCAAATCTTAAAAAAATATGTAATATAAACTTGAATTTTTGGTTGTAAAACTGTTATTAAGAGTTTAATATTTAAATAAAAAGTTCAAATTAAATTGGTCATGTTCTTGGTCACACTCGTGAAAACTCGTGTCCCGCTTGTCGCTTGGTTGTAAATTTGTTAAAAGGCTTCAATCCATCAACCCGCGAATACAGACTATTTAGCACCCTCGGTGTTATACATCCATACTCATGTCTAGAATACGATCAGGGGCGGCCCTGGGTGGGCGGGGAGGACACGTTATTTAAAAAACACCCGATATTTGTATGTAAAAAAATTAATAGGGTATATCCATACAAACACTAATATAGGTCCACTTACAAAACTATTCTTATGGTTTAGATTAGTTATTAGCCAATTGACATTAGGTTGTATGAAAAAACTAGTTTATATTATATATTTCGTTAAGGTCTAAGGACACGTTTTTTCAAGCTCGAACATAGTACACGAATTCTCAGGCCAGCCCTGAATACGATCACGCCTTTGGTTGTGAGATACCCAACTCCACAATCGCATATTTGCCTTTCTCGTGTTTCCTTTGCATATTGTTCTTTCTCTGTGCTCAAATGCATGCTTCAAGTATGCAGTTCGGCGGGAAGTTCGTTTTTGTTCGTTCGTTTATTAAACAAACGAACATGAACAAGAAATTTCGTTTGTTTAGTTAAATGAACAAACATGAACAGAGGCCGCGTTCGTTCGTTTATGTTCGTGAACGTTCGGTAACGTGTTCACTTGTGTTCGATAGTTCATTAGTGTTTTTAGTTTTTATATTTGTTTAAATATATCAAAATTCTGACAAATTAAATATCTAATAAGTGTGAGTGTATTATATAATCTGTTCATGAACTATTATTTGTGTTTGTTTGTTTCCATTTGTGTTCATTAACATTAATTTGTGCTTATTTGTGTTCGTCAACATTCGTTGCCTGAAATTAACAAACGAACACAAACGAACACGAACAAGTTCATTTCCTTAACAAATGAACACAAACATAAAATCTCGTTCGATAAGTGTTCGTGAACGGTTCGTGAACACATATATTTTTTAACAAACGAACACGAACAAGGTCTTGTTCGTGTTCGTTTGGTTCGTTTACAGCCCTATTTATCCGTATACACATTTTTAAGCTTCAGTTTTTTAAAGTAAACTCTATCACGAAATTAGAGACTCACCGAAAAAGCCAAATATTCTAAAATGTATAAAATTACATATCTAATATAAAATTCACTAGATCTTTTAGAACATACGATGTCGTGGCGTGGATGAGACGTGGAGGCCTCAACCATGCAGCTACACCACCCCGTAGGTGGCGTGGGGGGCATATCTTTGCCTGACGTGGAGGTGTTGGTGATGATGAGCTGGTAGCGAGGTATTGGTTGGAGGTGTTTGCTTTACTTTTTAAATATAAAATAATTATTAAAAGTGTATGCCACGTGTCACACCACGTCACCCTTCCACGTCTCATCCCACTCACGCTTTTTGACACCACGCCACCATCTTGACATGTGTTGACGTGACTGCCACATAACACTTCATGCCCTCTTTTCTTGCCCTCCCACACCGTACAGTCTTAACTAAATAGCCATGTTATTGGAATCTAGTAAGTTTAAAATGTAGTATTAATATCAATGTTTTAAAAACTGATTTTTATACCGTATCGGATTCGGCTCAGAAACAGTTTAACTATGTGTATTAGGCGGTTTAACTGGTTCTACCAGACACTTCAACAGGTACAACGGGCCAGTTTGAACCGGCTTTTACAAACATTGATTAATATAGCCTTGCTATTGATCTTTTTTCATGGCCTTGTACTCTTCGAAATTATGTGTTATATCTCTTGGATCTTCGTTTCTTGAAGACGACCCTTTGTCCTTTTTCTCCTTTCTCGTTTATTGTCTTGGCGAGGGATCCTCGTTTATGTCGGGAATACCGAATCCGCTCGAGACTTCGACATTCGGTGTATCCGCTCTATAATTTCTCGAATCTGAAGACTTTCTTTTTTGACTCGAGCCGAAGCTTTCTTCACCCAACAAAGGTACCGGCGACCACTTTTGATTTGTTCTAACAATCTCCCAAGCCGCAATATGAGCAAAATCAGTCTTTTCTTTGCTTTTGTAATCCTTTAGCGCTTGCTTCATTACAAAAGCATTGTCACTCCCGCTAGGACGTAAACGATCCTAAAAAAATAAACCGTATAAAAAAATAAAGTATACCACTTCGTTAAAAAATAAATCGTATAAAAAAATAAAGTATACCGCTTGATGATATAGACCGTTGAATGTGTTCAATTTTGTTTGCATCGTGATCCATTTTGATCGAACTTGGTGGTGGGTTCGGTTACTTCCTCCGACCGTTTGATTGAAGTGGTTTAGAACTTGCTTCCAAAACCCATCCGCCTTTTATTGATTGCTTTTCTTGTTATTCAAAGTGCAATGAACAAAAGCCTTTGCCAACGCATCTTCTTGTTTAGGCATCCAACTTTCCCGTTTCCCGTTTCGCTTTTCCTTTTCTTTCCGGTGCGGCTTCATTTTCGTTCACGGGATTTTCTTCAACCGCAACATCTCCATCCTCATCAAAATGTTGTTCTTGGGTATCCGGCACGAACTCTTCATCGGAGTCATCTTGTATGTCTCTCGGTGATTGTGAGCTTGGGGTTTGAAAAGCAAACGGGTCAAAAGCATTTTGGGCGTCTAGGGAGTAATCATAATAACCGGGTCTAACCATCGTCGGACCGTGTTGCATCCAATTTTGGTTGGGTTGGGTCTCATAACCGAAAGGTTGATGCATGGGTTGGTTAAAATAAAATGGAGGTTGGGTTTGATTCGCAATCCCAAGGTGGGGATGAAATGGCACCCTAGAACCACCCGAACCCCCACATTTATCTTGAGCCCTCGCCTTCGAACCGGACCCTATCATTTTTTTTGCCTTCATCTTTGTTTGAGCCTTCCATTTTTTTGAAAAGATTTGAAAGAATGATAGTGAAATGTAGTGAAAATGGATGTTCAGTTTGTTTGGTGAAAATGGAAATGAATTTGTTTAATTTATAAAGGTAAAAAAGTATTTTTTTTTATTAAATCCCAATGGCATTATAGCCGTTTGACACAAGTCCCCGCATCGGCATGGCTTCGCCGAGTGACCGAAGAAACCGAATCGGCAAAGGGTCGGCGGCAGTGTTTGCTGCGCGGCAAAGTGCTTTGCTGAACCCTTTACCTAGAGGTGTACAAATCGGTTTTTTTCAAAAACCGGTTTCGGTTATTAACCGAACTGGTTTTTTTCACCCAAAACGAAAACCGGTTTTTTTTTTATAACCGGTTTCGGTTACTAACTGGTTTTTCAAGTCCAAAACAATAACCGGTGTAACCGGTTAGGACCGGTTTTTAACCGGTTTTTCCCAAAAAAACCGTTTTTTTTCCGGTTTTAATCGGTTTCGGTTATTAACCGGTTTTTCAGATCAAGATTAGTAACCGGTCACAAACCGGCGGTTCGGTTATAAAACCGGTCCGGTTATAAAAAAACCGGTTAAAAAAAACGGTTTTGATTTTTTTCCCCGGTTTCTGTTCTAAAACCAAATTTTTTTGTACACCTGTACCTTTACCGCACCAACACCGGATACCCTTATAATAAAAATACATGGTATGGGGTTAAATGACAAAAAGGGGAACACGTGCAGCTTGAGGGGCCCATGGGTTCCAAAACAAAGAACATGATGATCGTGATGATGATGAGATGGAGCGCGTGTGCATGTAGAAGCGCGTGTCCTCTTTTGGTCTTCAGTCAACGACTCAAAAGCCGCTTTTCTCCACGAGGAGATATGCTAGAAAGATTTCAAGAAAACCATGTTCCTCAAAAGAAATAAAAGAAGAAAGAAAAACACTTTTAAATATTCATATTATATTCGGGAAAAAATTATAAAAAAACCCTTAAAAAATGGTTATTATTATGATTTTTTTTACTTTAAAGTAAGTATTATATGGCATATATTGAGTTCATGCATGATATGTTTGTGTATGTATTAAAACTAGTTGATGGCCCGTCCACGTTGTGGGACGATGACCGAATAATAATAAGCGAGTGTTAGGCAGCTCATTGACACGAAAAACAATTAAATCAAGTCAACCAATTAAAACAAAACACTTTTCTAGTTTTGATTAAAAAAATAAAACAATAGCAATATTGTAATTTTTAATTGAGTGAAAGTTGTATTTTTTGACTGGGGTAAAATCGTAATTTGCCAAAAGCTAAAATGATGGCAGTACTGTAAATTTGAACCAGGGGAAAAATTGTAAATTTTCACAGGGGTAAATTCGTAATTTTGAAATTGGGGTAACAGCGTAATATAAATTTGAACTAAGGGCAGAATCGTAATTTTAAGCTAAAAGCAAAACCACAATTTTATTTTGAACCGAGGGCAAAATCGTAATTTTGAGTTGGGGGCAAAAACATATTTTTATTTTGAACTGGGGAAAAAAGTAATTTTGAACTGAGGGCAAAATCATAATTTTTTAAACAGGGAAAAATCACATTTTTGAACAGAGGGCAAAATCGTAATTTTTAGTTGGGGGCAAAAACAAAATTTTATTTTGAACTGGGGGCGAAAAGGTAATTCTGAGCTGAGGGCAAAACTAAAATTTTATTTTGAAAGGATGGAAAAATCATAATTTTGAGCTAAGGACAAAAGCGTAATTTTATTTTGAGCTGGGGGCAAAAGCGTAATTTTAAAGAGGGGCAACACCGTAATTTTAGAATGGATATAAAATAATAATCTGGTTGGTCTAATGGGGGAGTGCCAGGCAAAATCGTAATTTTGAATTGAGTGCAAAGTCGTAATTTTGAGATGGGAACAAAAGCGTAATTTTATTTTTAGATGGGGGCAAAACGGTAATTTTAAACAGGGGCAAAAACGTAATTTTAAAATGGATGTAAAAGAATAAATTGGTTGGTCTAATGGAGGAGTGTCAGGCAGCTGCCTGGCACTATTCCCCCATTTGATAAATGTATGTATAGTAAATGGATTTCATTATTGCTAACCATCATTTAAAAATATAAATTTGTTTTTTTACGATAAGTCATTATTAAGTACACTAATTTTAACGTTATTTTATAAATTTCGTGAAAACAACTTTAAAAACTGAGAACGGTTAATCATGCATCATGTGGTGGCGTTGATAGCTGAAAGACAAAATGGTACATGCACTAATTGGTCTTTGTCCCGATTGCTGAGTGTTATATGTCTTATGTCCAATGCTTGATGCAAAACTACTATCGAGCCGGGGGTCTCACTAGAAGCAGTCTCTCTATTCCTACGGGGTAGAGGTAAGGCTGTCTACATCTTACCCTCCTCAGACCCTACCTTTGCTTTGCTATTGGGGGGATTTACTGAGTGTGATGATGATTGTCACAACTGATGGCGGAAACATCGGAGTAAGACGAAATAGATTGCTCATCACACATAACGCTAAAATTGTGACAAGTATTTAAATAATGAATTTCATTTCATTGCTAAAGAGTCAATTACATCGATTGAAATCAAATAAAACAACTTGAAACAAAGAATTACATTACATTAAGTAAACTAAATTTAGAATGTGTTTCTAGGCATCCTACTAAGTTCCATGCATCATCAACGTCATTGTTAAACATGCCACATGTTTTAAAAGCATAGTTCAATACAAACGGATTGGCGAGTACACTAGTTTTAGACACATGACATAAGTATAAAAAGTATTTCTCAAATCCAACATGGAAATTTGGTATACAAGGTTAAACTAGCATGCATAACTAAAAGTCAAACCCAAGTGTCCATAAGAATTATAAGTGTCCCTCGCCACAAAATTGAACGAGATTGTTTATGTATAAGAATGTTGACTTAACAATACCCCGACGGGCGGCGTGCTACTCCTATAGCGCTATAATTGTTAAGGTGGACTACCTAAGTTAATGGCAAGTGGCATGAACCTAAGCATAACAAAAGCATGTATAAAGGATTTAGCGAATAAAGTATATTTGTGTGATTTGTGCATTTTGACGAGTTAAACATGTTACACCCAAAGTGTGTTAAAGCGAAAATGGGTCAAGTGTACTCACAAAATTGCTAAGTCTTCCGATTATCCATGTATTAATGAGTTAATGAGAATAGGAGAATGAAGCTGTTCGGTGTTGGATTTTAAGGGGTGTTTAGACTCGGAATTAGGAATTTAAAGTAGTGAAAGTATGCATATATGAAAGTAATATGTAAGTTCTAAGAGTTTGTTTATGACACCATATCAAGTGGTTTCATGGGTCCCAAATTGCCCATTGGAATCATAACAAGTACCCTAAAATCATAAATATGTTAGCTTAGGTTTATGACGTATAATAATAACTTGATTAACATCACAAACTCAACCATGTTTTTATATAATAATATGTATATTTATAAGGTAATAATATAACCTAAACTATGTCCAATCAAGTGTTATCATGTAGCATCATGTATGTCAATCATGGAGGTTAGAAACCTCATTATATGATTCACCACTACACACACCATCATGAAGATGGTGGGAGGGTCATGAATAACAAGAAAGTAAATCTAATCTAACAAGTTATAAGAGTGTTCAAATGAAGGAGTTGAACCTAGTTTGGAAAGTCAAAGTTTCCATTTGTTCACACTACACAAGTCACAAGTTCATTATATGGAAGATGATGACTTGTGCTTGTTTTCATCATTCGATTATCAAGTAATAGCAGAAATACAGTGGGTGTTTGAACCCAAAACTTTGATGGAAATCCCCTAAACATAAACCCATAGACTAAGTTGTGAGCTTGGTGGGAACAAGATTCCACCAAGTTTCTATCAAAAACATGAAGATACAAAGTTATAAAAACAAGCAGAAAGTTTTGTACACTTTGGACCTCAAAAAAGATGAGGTTTCACCTTAGTTTGCCCAAGCAAACTTGTGAAAACCTTCCTAGAGGTTATCCAAGTGGTTTAGAAGAAAGAACAAAGAAGAAATAGAAGAAGAAGTGAGTTAAAACTCACTTTTAATGGCTGAAAGCTTCTGTTATAACTTGTTGAACTCAACTGAGTTTAAGTGGGTTTTTAGAGTGATTAGGAGCTTGTAAAAGTAGATTAGGAGCTTGTAAAAGTGGGAAAAAGGATGGGAAAGTGTTATTTATATAGTGAAGTGATTAGGGTTTCAATGGGCTGGGCTTTGAATGTAATTAGTGGGTAGTAAACTAACAAAACAAAGGACTTAATGCAGCCCATATGTCCGATCGCAAATTCGTTATGTATTGTTGTATATTAGCTGAATATGTTATGTATTAATGATGTGACAAGGCTTATTTAACATACACAAGTCCTAAAATGCAAAGAAACATGTTTTAATTAAACCAAAAGTGTGATGAAATAGATGTGTGTAACAAATCAATGTAACAAGTATGTATGATTTGTATTTTGGTATTAATCAAGTGAAAATCATATAACTATCTTATAATCGAATAACCAAGTGTTTGAATGTATGGAAGGTTTAAGAAATATGAATACATGATCATTGTTTAAGAGTTAAACTTACGTTTATGCGAATTACGAATCATGTAACAAACAAATGCATGTATCAAAACAATGAATATTTCACAAAAAGATCAATTTATTACGATCGAAGTCTCGGATTTACAATGGTTTGAAATGAAATACGATTACAAAGTAAACGACTTTCCGAAAATAGAAATACGATACAATCTTTCTAAAAACAGAAAGCTGCGAAAAGCGAGGAGTTTCAATGATGATGATGATGTGTTTGTACATTCTGTCGCAGCCACCGACCCCACCTTGGGAGCGGGAGCCGCGATAGCTAACTAGTGGTATCGGTGTTTATTAAATTTGCAGCGGAATTAAAACATCAGGATCATACTTAGGAAATAATTTCAGAGTTTGCAAAACACCAAACTTTTATATTAAACAAATGGGCTAAAAGCCCATATTTCATTTATGATATATTTATAGGGATAAACCCTCATTGCTGAAAACATAAACTTCTTCTTTTATTTAGGTAACTTATAGCCACTTTATTTAATCCTTCAGTGCTCCATAGCTGGCTTCTAATAGCTTCACATCAAGTTACCTGAAATGCATTTTGAAAACATTTTATCAGCAAGAAATACTGGCGAGTTCATTCCATTTTATAAAAAAGACACATTGTTATAACTTTACAGCATCAATGTAACACCCTTAGCATCATTTAACAGTTTTTCAATAATTTAAGAAAATATACATGTAATTATGACTACATATACATTGGAAAACTAAATACGGATAAATTAAAAACCTTTCGTTATAAAAAGAATACAACATAATGTATGAGTTCGTCGTTTAGAATAACGACGAAACAACATGCGGAAGCTTCGTTTTTCTTGTGTTCGGTTCTTGTTAGACACTTGATCTTCATCCGGAAGACCCACATCATTCACCTGGAATCAAAACCGACTCAAACGTTAGATTTGATCATTTTATAACATGTTTCGTCAGTTTCTTTGAGCCGAATAAGCAAAACAAGCAAATATTTCAGATTTCACCCCTGTCGCGTGCCGCGACAGGGCTTCCTATATCTGTCGCGTGCCGCGACCGCGTTCCATCTTTGTTGTCGCGCAGTGCGACTAACCCTTTTCGGCAGAAATTTGTATATTTTGGAGCTTTAGATACCCAGCTCTTGAACCCAATCCTATTAGGCACAAAACGAGCATAACTTTCATTTTACAATTCCGTTTCACCCTATTCTTTTTCCTACGCGATCGTAATTTAATTCTCCATCTTATGGAGTTGAAACCTTATATCTAACTTCTCAAAATATAGGATTTCAAGCCTTCGGCTTGAAATTGATTTGCTAAAACTTTTGACCCGTTGAAGTTTAGAACCACTAACTTGTTTCTAACTAAACAAAATACATGCTCCAATGCATTTTACACAAAATCTTTAACTTGGGTTCATAATTCTTATGGATTACGCAGCTAGTACGCAAGCTATGCGCATAGATTCGTTTTGACCCGTTTAGGGGATTTAAGCAATTTAGTCTAAAACTAGCTTTTTTCTTTTCACGCTTCGTAATTCCATATCTAAAATATCTACCCATAATCCGTAATCATCATGCAGATTCCTAAACAACTCATATGGGTCGTTTGCCCAATTTACCCATTAAGGGCTCTTTGGTCAATTTTAGTCCCTCAATTACAACGAAGGACTTTCACTAATAATTGACCAAAATATCATTAATAACTATAAATCTAAATATGCATACCTGGCTCGAGTCAACATATAGACTCGTTTTATACCTCGCTTAATTAACCGATATTCTATGTTGTCGCAATTTTCCAAATTGCTATTCGCTCCTGTTAGCATATGACTTGACAACAATCATTAGTCGATATTGTCAAATGGTGTTATCACCACCATTTGACCCGTTTGGACTATATGACCAAACATTTACATAAAATAAAGACATGGTTTTTAATTTTTCAATTCACACATCCGACCCATTTCGGAATTTACCACACGATCCTTTTTCTCATAAATTATTTTCTTACACGGTCAACGTATTTCAGCTTACTCCATGGTTATCCTTTTAAGTTCAATTTACATTAGTCGATACTTGACTAAATTTCCATTTCTATCCTTTTTCTCATTATTAGTTACACTATAAGGTAATCTTAACGAAAAATCATAATTTCTTAGTCATTACATGACTAAATCACAGTTTCACCCCCTTTTTTTTTTTTACCATAAACCATGATTTTTATCATTTATATTTGTTCCGACTCGTATTAATCGTGTCGGAATCCTTATTTCGAATATTATCTTTATCGTATTTATAACTTATAGAATATATACGTATTCTACAAAATAAGTGTAAGTTTCACTTACATCGCATCCAAGCCACGCTTTTCTCTTCATACTAGACCCGTTTAACCCACTTCTTTTCCCAAGCCGCCACCTAGCTTGTTAAGCGTCAAACTCGTCATCATTTACAAGGCGGTTAGATTAGTCATTAAAAATCACGACTATTCCACCTTACTTATTTTCTATGTAGAAACTACTATTCGACGTCATCATTAGTTAACTTAACTTATCAAAAGTTAACTACTTTCTATCACATGGTTTACACAATTAAATCTAAATCAACATGATATTTAGAACTCTTATCGCTTCATATTTCGCATAAATTGTCATATCATTCAAATGCGCGTTTCACTCGAGATTTCAACATTTTAGCTTTCATTTATGCATTTTAACAAACACCTAATGGGCATAATTTTACACATTTACAAACTCGTTCATAACTAGTCATTTTTACCAAGATTAACATCAAAAAAACCAAACCTCTATGTCTTGTGTTCATGAACTACATTTAAAACTTGTATCATAACATCAGTTTTCACAATTTAAACCGAATTCATGAGTTCATCATCTTGTTATAAAACCCACTTAACACATACATGGTTAATCATCAAATTCCTATTTTTCAATTTTAATTCATCAATTTTTCGACTAGGGTTTGTTCCTAGACATGGATTCATCATAGTTTTACCTAAACATCAATCATGCAAGCTCGAATTTCGATTTCATAAGTTCATCAAGAATTCAAAATGGAACCAAATAATGAAATTTAACATACCTTGTGATCAATTCACTAAGGTGATCACTAATTTGTGCTTGGATTTTCGATTTGGGTTTGATTGCCTCTTTGATTTGACCAATTCTTGCAACTTAGGGTTATGAGCAAGAGGGCCTTCCCTGGCTCTTGTTAAAATCGTAGACACACACACGTATGTGTGTGTGTGTGTTTTGTTTATTTATTTTGTTTTAATAAAACTTTATATCATTTGCCCATGTTTAGTCCCTCAAATTTACCCAAGTTATTTAAAGGGTTATCTGTTTCTTGTTTCTTTTATTGTTTTAACAACACTTAACCAACTAGGTTAATATCCATAGTTACTTAATGGGTTTGGGGAAGTCATAACCCGTAGTATTTTTAAGTCCCATTAACTCGGGCCTTTTATATACTTTGTTTTCTCAAAGTATTTAACCTCCTTTTAATTAATACTAGGTGTATTTATTTAAATTTTATTATTTACCAGGTAAATTTTTCACCACTAGCGGTCTTTTACCCGTCATTGGTATTAACGTGGTTTGATTACCAAACCCGTTTTTGGTGTGTTACAATCAAGAGTTTTTACATTTGTTTATATCTAACAATTTCTCAAACAGTATTGCTACTGGGGCACAATTCCCCCGTGCTTGTGGTCATGCTAATATTGGCTAACTCTTTGTCCAATATTAACGAGTGTCAAGTAATTTATACAAACCCCACATCTCGATAGTAATTACAGAATACAAAAACTTAATCACTGTAAGTATAACTGATAAACATTTAGGGTTTTGTAAAGCATTTTAAATGTAAATGTATCACAAAAATGTGACAAAAAGGAGAATGACTCACAATAATGTGAGAAAAAAAAAAGAATGACTCACATTGTAAACTTAGGTTTTACTATAGGCTTCCTGATAGTATTTTCTGATGACTTTCTTGAGTTCCTATTAAAAATATACAATGCACGCGTGTTAGTATAATAACCCAATTCAACTTTATCAATACGTCACGAGATCAGAACCCCAACGTAGTTTACAAAGCATAGCCTTTATCAGGCAGCGCCTTGGCATCCGTTGCTGGGTTCAAGATTGTCACAACCCCCGACCCCATCCTAGGAGCGGGAGCCGCGAACCAATCAGATGGTATTGGTGTTTATTAATTTGGCAACGAAATTTCTCATCAGAACCGTAGTTAGGAAATAATTTTATCAGAGTTAAACACCAAAATGTTTAAAATAGATAAATGGGATAAAACCCAAATTTTCTTTACAATACATTTATAGGGATAAACCCTAATTATTGAAAAAAAATCTCCTTGTTATTTAGGTAACTTTTATAGCCACTTTTCTAAGCCTTCAGTGCTCTCCAGCTGGCTTCTATTTGGCTTTCACATTTTGTTACCTGAAACGCATTTTAAAACATTTGTCAGTGGGAAATACTGGTGAGTGAATCCCAGTTTAATTAAAACAGGTTTTATCATTTCACAGTATTGAGAGCGATTACAATGTTTATATCTACACATTTACTCATTCAGTACTGTTAATCCTGACTGGTGGGTCATATTACTCATTGGCTAACTCTTTGTCCAATGGTAACGTGTTCCACATTTTGTATATAAAACCCCAACATACCGACAGTAATTAAAGAATTACAAAGACTCAATCACTGCAAATCATAATTTAAAATATTAAAGGTTTTGTAAAAACAGTTTACAAAAAGGAGATTACTCACATTGCTACTTTAGGTATTTCCTTCGTGTATTCCTGGTTATAATCTATTAATTAAACAATGCACACGCGTTAGTATAATAACCCAATTTAAATTAGTTATACCCTCCCGGAGACAGAAACTCCAACGACTACGTCGGGCAGAGCCTCGACAGCCGTTACGGAGCACTAGATCAATCGGGCAACGTATCTAATATGTAACCGGGGATTATGATACTTACATCGAGGCAGAGCTTCGCTATTTTAGTGAGTATAATACCCGGTATTATAATTTCTATTCAGAACTTTGAGAGAGAAAGATCAAAATGAACGAATTGGACTGAAGGCCGATGGTCGCTATTTATAGGGTCTGATCACTGGTTCCTCGCGCCCCGCGAGAGATACATGAATGGCCTTCGCGGCCCGCGAGCGATGTAGGGTAGGTTCTAGGGTTGGCGAGTCACAAGTGTAGGGTTGCCGAGTGTTATGCCACGTGGCGGGCTGGGGTGCCGCCTGGTGGCACCGGGTCGCGGCCCGCGACGAACTCAAGGGTGGTTGTCGCGCCCCGTGAGCGACTTAAAATATTGTTTTTCTTATTTGATTTTTATTAAAATAAAAGGTATACGGGCTCGTTTATCGCATATGGGGTATATTTTAGGAAGTGTCGTGGTGTTTTAGGAGGGTTGTTATTTAATAAAAATATATAATGCACTCGTGTTAAATATACTAACCCAATTCAACTTTATCCCTACGTCACGAGACAGAACCCCAACTTACTTAGTCGGGCAGAGCCTTGACATGCGTTGGTGGGTCCTAAACCAATCGGACAGGGCATCGATTCAGTGATCAAGGGTTACAACACTTAAAACGGGGCAGAGCTTTTGAAGTGTTAGAGGTATAATACTTAACAAAGAAATAGGCTATAGAAAAGAATACAGAGGGAGGACGAGAGAGATTGAGGATGAGCAATTGAAAATGTGAAAGCTCATATCCTTTTTATACTTGAGCTAACTTGGTGGCTATGAAAAGCATTTAAATGCTTCCTGATCTTGAACATAAGCATGCATACGTAGATATTCAAATTCATATGTTTAGTTTGTTGATTTTTATTATTATTTTATTTATTTTTTCTCTTGATTTCATGTACATTAAAAAACAAACGTGCACTTAATTTCAACTATTTTGATTTATTTTATTATATTTATTATTATAATTAATTCAACTGCTTCACCTATTTGGCGCGTATAACTTCTAAAATATGACGTTTTATAAAACAATGAATATATTATTAGAACGAGAATAATCTTATCTACATTTTGAACCAAGTTTCATTAAAAACGGAGCAAGTTCAATTTTAATGTATTTTTATTATTATAACTATTAAACGGTTCCTATGTTTGCCAAAATACTTTATATTTCTATCGGTAAACTTACCCATGATTTATTCGGGTAATAACTTTTATTTTAAATTTAAAAATTTTGGGGATGTTACATCCTCCCTACCTTGTTTTAAATCTCGTCCTCGAGATTCACTGAAATACAGATGAATACTTTTAATTTGTCACTGATTTTAGTTACTAAGTATATTCTGGTCTTTGCTTTGAATTTTGACCAGAACTATTCTCTATGTTTTGAGACTCTTATCTTCTCAAGAGTTTTTAATGAAGGTAAAATTACTATCATTTGTGTAAGTTTTTAGATGTTTTGTGTCTTATCACAACTTTTAGTTACTGGTTTCCCAATGCGTCAATAATCTAAGGTAATGTAAGGGGAATTCTTATAATTTCGATGGCGTCTCAATTTAAAGGGTTCCCGTCGTTCATCTTTCGCACGAGTTACGAGACGGATGATCAAACGAAATAATGTTTGATATCGGAATTGTAGATGTATACGAGAGATTCCTGATGAATAAATCTAAAATTATTATTGATACCCTGTTCGTGATTAATTCCTAATTGTCAATCATTATGGTATTTGGATCTCCTCATAGACATACATGTCTATATAATCATATATTTCACATACTGTAATATACACACCATTCATAAGGTCAATGTATTTAACAGATTCACATTTCCAAAAACAGGTCAGACATCAGGTCATGGTACTATTTAGGGAATTCCATTAATATAACATATATCCCATCTTACCCGGTCTCACCGGAGATGTACCCCCATCTTACCCGGACAAGCTGGAGAGTCTACTACACCATACCCAGTCTTGCCGGAGAGGTAATTATCATTGTATTTCCCTTAAATAGAATTTCTCTCAAATCATGATTTTAAAAGTGCATCATTTATTATGACTTATATCAAGAAACAAGGAAATTAGTATTCTCATGATGGATCATATTCTAGAACCGAGTAGTACTAATAAACAAGAAATAACAGTGGCCATGTGTTATTGCTTATTTATCATACTTGCACTGTTCTAGTCATCATCCTCACGGCATACCAACACCCATCCCACTTTATCTACACAAGTAATATAGCTTATCTTGAAGCTTATACGAAGGCATTTTTCTTAGGTTCAAGTCTAAATACTATTATGGGTGTCACAAGTAAATATCAATATCCTAACTTTTTTGTTTAAGCATAGATATTGTTATGGTTGTGACTTTCTTTTGTTTGGAAAATGAAGTTCTGATAAAAATATTATTGTCTCCATTGATACTATGGTTAAGTTCGCTATGTACGCTTTACAACTAACTTTATTTATGCTTATATATTATTAGATTCCGATGCATAGAATATTTTATTGAGACATATGGTATTTTATAATACGTTTCAAGATTTATTCTTATATGACTTCATGTTTTTATATGATTCGCCCGTGATATTTTCTCTTATGTTTATCTTTAGAAGATATTTGATTATTATATTGTGTGTACTATCAAGAAATTCTACGTATATATTTAGAAACATAAAATTTCAAATCTCTTGTTAATATCAAAACTTACATAATACATATATTATATATATAATATTGAATTATTTAATTTATATATATCCGATGGTTTCAATTACCAAGCTTATTCCCCTATCTTTATTTACCCTTTTATAAAAGTAATATATTGGAATAAACTTCTGTTAAATTTAGTGAACATAATATTTTGGAATTAAAGGATGGATCAATAAAAGATTTAAAGAAAATAAATTAATCAAATATAAATTTTCTTGATTCATGGGAACAATTTCATTTTTAACTAGTGGGTTGAACCATATGGGTTTAAAATATTAAAACTTAACTCTCAATTTATTGTATATTATATTATTTATTCAAAGAAGTATTATAGTAAGCAATACAAGGTTTGATGTTTCAAAATTTGATTCTAAATATATTGAGTAATTTAGTAAAGGGTAAATTACTTTTTGAGTCCCTGTGTTTTATGGGTTTAACCACTTGAGTCCAAAAGCAAAAAGTTTAACGACCTGAGTCCCTATATGCATTTTCTTTAACCATCTGAGTCCAAATTTCTAACACTGTTAGAATTTTTTGGTTAAGTATTATTAAATGACCAAAATGCCCTTATAATTAAAAAAAATCTATGTCTCTCTTATATCCCCTTCATCTCTTTCTCTCTGTAAATTCTCACCTTCATCTATCCCTCTCATCTTTCTTTCTCTCTCTAGACCACCACCACAGCCACAACCACCCCCGTCTCCAACCACCACCTCAACCACAAACCTCCAACACATTCTCTGTCTCTCTCTAAATTCTTAAGTGAGTGATGCTCTGTTATATGTGTTAACCACCAACCATCTTAACAAACATCGGCTACAATAATCATACCCAAGTTACATACTTAGCAACTAAATCCATCACATCCAAAGTAGCTTTGACTTTAACTTGACTAGTTTTTCAACTGGAAAGAGATAAATTTCTCCGACCACCAACCACCAGAACACGTTGACAACATCAATGACGTGGCAGTCCTCGATGGTCATAAGATCCCCAACCGCCACCATACACATCACTGTATCCGCCACCTGGATACCTCATATCAGGGCTTCCACTCAACATTCCATATGAGTTGCTTGTCAGGTTAAATCAGGGCTTAGTTTTGTTTGTAATTTGTTAGAATTTTAAGGAATTGGAGACGTTTAGGGCTGTAATTTGTTAGATTTGGATTTGAAATTCTCATAGTAGGATTACTGTTTTGATGATGCTTTGAATATGCTCAAAATGTCTAGTGATTCAGATGCAGTTGATGTGTGATTAGATGTGTGAAAGTGAGTGATGCTCTGTTATATCGTGTTTTTGTGGTTAACAGAGTGTTGAGATATTAGGGCAAAGTCGCTCTGTTTCGTTTCGTCTTTTTAGGGATTGGAAGTTGACTAACACATCCGATCTGAAACCTAAGGTAGATATAAGAGAGAGAGGTTACAATTTTAGAATTTAGAGAGAGACACAGAGAGTGTGCTGGAGGTTTGTGGTTGAGGTGGTGGTTGGAGACGGAGGTGGTTGTGGCTGTGGTGGTGGTGGTCTAGAGAGAGAAAGAAAGATGAGAGGGAGAGATAAGGTGAGAATTTATAGAGAGAAAGAGATGAAGGGGGATATAAGAGAGACAGAGATTATTTTTATTTATTAATTATAAGGGTATTTTGGTCATTTAACAATACTTAACCAAAAAATTCTAACAGTGTTAGAAATTTGGACTTAAATGGTTAAAGAAAATGCTTATAGGGACTCAGGTCGTTAAACTTTTTGCTTTTGGACTCAAGTGGTTAAAACCCATAAAACTCAGGGACTCAAAAAGTAATTTACCCTTTAGTAAATACATGTATATGCATATATATTTCAAACAATAATAATAGTAATTTATTAATACCATAATTTGATCTTTAAATAGACTATATAAGTGTACTAAATACACATTTGAGTCAATTATCTTTATGTTGAGTATCCATTTTAATTCTAGTTGAAAAATGAAATAGTAACTAGAACATAAATATAATATTAATTTAAATCGAGTAAGAAAAGATGTATTCAATTTGTAATATCTTTGCTTTTAGAATTTAATTATCTAATCTCTCTTATGTGTACCGATTGTATAAACCATCAGACCCATCTTTTCTCTTCTTTTAAAAGAAAAAGAAAATTTAGTATTTTAAATGATAGAGATTAAAAACATGAATATTTATATATACGATTATTATAATATATATGAAAATCTTTTGAATCTATACTTTCTTTGATCTATGTTATAGATTTAAATGTATAAAATTTGATATTTATTTTATTATATAGTACAAATATTTATTAGGATAAATTTATTTAATTTATCATTTGTATATACTGTCTTGTCCATATTGGTTTAAAAGATACATATATTTAGATATTAGTATCCTTTGTAGTCAAATATATTAATAATATAAATAGTTGAAGGGAGTACATATATATAAATACATCTTTTGTTTAAATATATGTGTATATATTTAGGTATATATAAGTAGAGTAGGAGTTGGGTAGAAAGCCTTATTTTCCTAGAAAGTCTAGGAAGCAATCAGAACGTGACATGTGTCATTGAAGGATTTTAACTAAAAGAGCAATTGTGTAATTTGACATTTTATTTTAATTTTGGAATTTATATCTCATTAACTAACTATGCACGATTTTATGGTAACTGATTCTCCATGATTTGCGAATTACTACCAGATGTAAATATCAATCAAATTCTCATTCGTTCCTTTCACAATCTTGATCAACTTTATTCGTAAATCATCTTTTACGTGAGAGATAGTTATGGCTTCAAACACAATTCTTGATTGCGGATATGGCAAATACACTTCTTTTTCTGTTTACTATTATCGAGTCTGTATCGATTTTTAATTATGTCTGGAAACCACCAGAATGTTCTTGACGTTGTGTTTTAACTACAAGCAGATTTATACAGTTGTGTTTTAACATTCAGATTCATACAGTTGTGTTTTAACAACAAGCAGATTCATACAGTTGTGTTTTAGCATTTAGATTCATACAGTTGTGTTTTAACAGCAAGCAGATTCATACAGTTGTGTTTTAACAGCAAGCAGATTCATACAGTTGTGTTTTAGCATTCAGATTCATACAGTTGTGTTTTAACAGCAAGCAGATTCATACAGTTGTGTTATAGCATTCAAATTCATACAGTTGTGTTTTAACAGCAAGCAGATTCATACGCTGTGTTTTACCATCCATGCTGGTAATGTTGGAGGATTTCTTGACGCTGTGTTTTAACAGCAAGCAGATTAATACGATGTGTTTTCTTGATATGTTTCTTCATGAAGGATAGAAGGAAGAGAGAGAGAGAGAGAGAGAGAGAGAAAAATCGCAAGAAATGTGGGGTGGTTATGGAATGACAATTATTTCCAAATTTAAAACAAGCTAAATGACATATCTACCCCTGATTAATTAAATAATCCTATTTTTAAGAAACACACATTACTAAAATGCCACCAAGATGATCTCAACCATTAAACACACCCATTGGATGGCCTAGATCGCTTCCTAGACTTTCTAGGAAAATCAAACTTTCCGTAGGATCCCCACTCTATATAAGTATGTACTTATAACTATAGTATATTAATCTATGACACTTTAGTTTAAACAATTGTACTATATACTGTCCTTTGGTGATACAAATTTTAGGTATTATATTACCTAAAATTACATTCCAGTTATAATTATTATATATATATATATATACAACTAGGTTATTACTCGGGATTGCTTCCCGGGCTCGGGAAACTTAGTTATATCAATTATTATTTGTTATTAATACGGCCTCATTACATCAAGCATCTCGTTGGATTCAACAACAATGTCTTCACATCACCGGATTAGATCATAAACCCATATTAGAGGTCAAACAAAAGCACAACAGGAGCACATGAATAACATCATTTCCACTTTTACTTCAATGCACTTACGTGATCGGGTGATTTGGGATTTTGTAAAAATGTTTGTTCTTGTACTTCTTAACAAAATTACATAGAATTCAAGAAAACAAAACAATGACTTAAAGAACTATAGTTTAACACCCAATCTGATCGGGCAAACAAATGTTGACCAAAAGTCAAACAGTTGTTGACCAAAAGTGAAGCAGATGTTCAACCAGATCCACAATTTTCTTATATTTTAGCACTGTTTTCCTCTTCAAAACACTGTTCAACCTAACATGGGTTTCCATGAACTGTTGACCAAAAGTCAAACAGATGTTAAAACCACTGTTTGTGTTATTCAAACGTCTGTTGAATACTAAATGAGATGCTGGCCAAAAGTCAATCAGATGTTGACCAAAAGTCAAGCAGATGTTCACCAAAAGTCAAATGAAGTGACCCATACATGATTTCTTATACATATTTAACATGTCTCATTTGATCAATTTCAGTTTTAGTTTGGAAATTGTGGACACCAGTCCAAGCAAAAGGCGATATGTTTCTTAATATAATCGAAACTGTATGTGTTTCTATTTGCTTGAAATGATTATCAGAGAATAGAACTCGATGTTTTTATTCCTTTAATGGCATAATTAACCAGCTTATCATTGTCAAAGAATAGCGCTTATAAGTTTGAACATGATTTTGCTATTAGTTTGTACTATATTTTCAATTAAGGAATCGTTTCGAGCGAGTAACCGAGTATATTGTCTTTAGCTTACATCTCCGCATTGTTTCCGTTAGACATGGACCTAATAATTTACATGTACATATATAGTTTTAGAATCACAACTTCAAAACTAAACAAATAAGTCTACCATCAGTTTCGAAAAGCAAAGAACTACAACCCAAAAACTTGGTTCAATGTATGTTTCTGCATTTGCCTTTTTCAATCCCATGAACATTCATCCGAACATAAAAAGCTTTTTACCTTTCACAAAGTTAAGTGTAAATGCTTCACCTGGAGCCATGCCTTTATCTCTCACAAACTTTCTCATTCCTTGCAGATAATATCTTGGTTGACCTCGAGATGAACCTATAGCAGATTGAACATTCCAAACATCACCTGCCACGTCCACAATCTTCAAACCCATCTTACGATTCAGTCCAAGATCTTCAGCCTGTTTTTTAAAAAGGCACTGTAACAAACAACGAACAATTCAATAAACGAATTAACACATCTTTAAAATCTTACTAAAGTATGATATATTAGTAAACTCATAATCACAAACTTACAAAAATGACCGTCAACACGGAAAGAAATAGGTACGATCTGATTATCTTCATTCACAACAACCATACCACATTCATTGACATTAACAATGTCCTGTACAGCTTCAGTATCTGAACTCAAGACAATCTCTTCTATCACCTTTTCTTTAGCAACAGCACAGACCTCTGGTGGAAGCACTAAATCACAGGTAGCACAATTGAAAACCGTGATATGAAAAGTCTGAAGATCTATCATCTCAAAGACAATGAGATGATCATCAGTTAATGACAACTCATTCTTTATCTCCTTCCATCCGGTAGTCATGTAAAGTTCATTGTTGATATCTTCCATCCGTACAGACCAGTTCTGGTTTCCAGATCCTTTAATAAGAACCAGATATGAAGGAATAGTGTTTAACATCTTGTGATCAACAAAAGAACGATTAATACTCTACAATCAGAATAAAACACATTATATAGTATATTAGTAAAAATATATCAGAAAATTAAGTAAATAAATAAAAAACAACAATTAAACAACTGTATCTCCAAAAAAATTACATGATGAATAATCTTCGAAGTTACATACCACATAATCTTCGTTACCAGATGGTTTGTAGTAAAAATATTCACAAGGAGCAAGAGCAATGTCTTGATAAAAATATAATATTCTGAAACTTTCTAATGCTTCTTCATAATGAAATATCAACCATGAATCTGAAGGTATTTTTCAAACTGTCTACCAACTAACACCAACCATTATAGAAATAATATCTGCCATTGCTTAGAGGATAGATCTTGACTTTAAAAACATTTCCAGTTGTGGTCTGGATGTTTGTATTTCCATTTGGATAATTAAACTGTTGAATCCCATTTTGATACTGTTTTGGCAAAATCTAAGCATAAATAAAAGAAACACTTTTATTGCTAGATATCATACAAAAAAAAATAAAAGTAAGTGTTAAACTAAGATCGGATAAAATTACTAACCAAACATTTCCTTTTACTGTTTTCAAGGTAACACGGAAATCCATAAATCATTCTCACGTAAAACTCTAACATTTATCAATCATATAGAATCAAAATAAATAACATTAAGAAACAAATGAATACAATCCATTAGGGTATGCAATACATCTAAATAAAAGATGATACAACTAATATATATCAAAATAACAATAGACAACATTGAAAAGGTGAGAATACATGTAATTTCTTATCATATCGAAATGTATATATTTTTACAGCAAATCATACAATTAAAACTTAAAACCTACTTTTCTGATTAAGTATCACAAATAGACATGCAGGATCACCAGCTGAATAAATTGTATAGAAACACAGGATAGTGACTTGTGTCTATACCAAACAAAAACTTAAAAACAGTATACCAACTACAAATCAAAATAAGTTTAACTTTTCAAATACACATGAGAATACATCAGTTAAAATCAGAAATTTATATTATACTTCAGAATAACAGTATACAAACTACTAATCAAAATAAGACAAATGGTAGATACACGAAATGCAGATCACTTTTTTTAGAATCATATATGTCTATCATAACATGCATAATAACTACATAGAAATCGGATATACAAAAAAATTAGGACTATCAGAAGTTGTTCCAGTATAAACCGCAACAATAAACGCAATCATAACCAACAATGGATTGAAAAAAAAACAGGGAGATACATGAATATACCACCGTTGATTACAACTTCTTCATTAAAACAGCAAGAACCATAATTGGCTATGGAATTCAAAACTAAAAGAATAAACATGAAAAAATACAAAACAAATCAGATTATTTAACAATACCTTTGTTATTATACAAGATGATATTGATGAAGATTGGAAGAAATGGAAGAAGATGACAGAGTTTCTTGGAGAAAGTGTACAAAGAAACGTGGAGAGAGAAAGGAACCGAGATTTTGTGAGGATCTTTAAAAAGTTAGAAGGTTTAAAAATATCCCATGTAACCGGGTCGGATCATCCCATTTAGTTTTTCGTCAACATCTGTTTGACTTTTGGTCAACACCAGTTTGAGTTTTGGTCAACATCTCATTTAGTATTTAACAGAAATTTGAATAACTCAATCAGTGGTTTGAAAATCTGTTTGACTTTTAGTCAACAGTTGGATGGAAACCCATGTTAGATTGAACAGTGTTTTGAACAGATGTTTAAACATCTGTTTAGACTTAAATAGATGTTGGGGCTTAAACAGATGTTTGGCGTTCTATATCAGTTGTTTGGACTTAAACAGATGTTTGACCTTAAACAGATGTTTGGCCATAAACAGATGTTTGGCAATAAACAGATGTTTGGCCTTAAACAAATGTTTGAACTTAAACAAATGTTTGCCTATAAAGAGATATTTGGACCGAAACCAAACATCTGCTTAAGGTCAACATCTATTTCACTATTCGTCAACATCTGTTTGACTTTTGGTAAACATCTGTTAACATATAAACACTGTTAACATAAATTACAAATAATTAGCTAATAGACGGCACACAATTAGTGTCACACCCCGATATTTCCACGTATTACCGGTGGGCCCGGTGGGGAGTATCGTGACGTAGTTGATATCATCATAGTCAAACAACACAATATATAAATGCACAGTGGAAGCAAATGGCATGAATCACATTACAAACCGAATAAATAGTAATATCAAAGTATTACAACGGGCTGTAAAGGGGTTCACAGGCGGATCAAAAGATAAATAAAATCATTGTTCAACAGACGTTAACATCTAGAGCTTACAAGACTTGATTATTGATGCCTGGAGTAGCCAGCCTATTTCGTATAGTACCTGCACTTAACCTTTTTGGAAAATACGTCAGTTTACACTGGTAAATACAATTAACTGACTCATTTTAAAAAAAGAGTTAAAGAAAATTAGTTTGAATGCACATGGCACAAAAGATCTTTTATAACTTGGGATAATTATTTAAAAATAAACTTGTATACAGTTTTACATGTTTGTCGTCCATTTAGGACCCGGTTAGAAGAGCCGGTTTAACAAGATTAATAGACACACCACTTGGTATAATACCCACAAGAAGATACCCTTCTTGTGGACTACCTTTTTACATACGCAGCTGTCAGGTGTATGCCTACACCCCGTGCTTAAGTCGTGGCCATTTCTAATGAATGAGCCGAGGATATCCAGGACACGGTCATTAACCCCCTAAAGGCATTGCATCAAATAAGACAGAATAAAACGGGTTATGCATCTTTTTAATCAATATTTGATTGTACGACTTCATACCCGACCAAGCGGTATTATTATAATATCGTACCCCAAGCCCGTATAGGGAAAATAAGTTAAAAGTATTTACCTGAGCAATTATTCAAATTTATCTCAACCGTATTCAATCAGCAAGTGCAGATAGCTTTTACTGGTCTCCTAAATCTGGAACGAAGGTTTTAATAACCTATTAGATTCCTAACGGGTCTTAATTAAGCCTAAACTTAGACTGGTTAGTTTTAAAGAAAAGTATACGGTTCAAAAACGCAAGATTAAGCGAAGACCGGATTAGAATGTGATTTAGTCCCGACAAGTTTGAAGACTTGTATAATATGGGTAAACTAAACACATTCTGGATTTTGAGGAGAAAAATGATAAGGGTTGACCCGTATCGGTCAATTTATGCAAACTAGTTACATAAACCGAACTGGACGCGAATAACGCATAACGGGTAACCAAAAGAGTCATGAACAGGTTTCCTATGTTAATATGCTTTAAATATGTTGTGATATCAGTAAGATACCTTCCATTATGCCCAAAACGAGTTTAAACTCCATTTAAGCCATGTAGGGGTATTTTGGTCATTTTAAAGATTTTAAAAGAGATTAATTATAATTCTGAGATTCGGGTATGAAATAATCAGTAAAACTACCTAATTTAATAGGTCATATTAGTTGGTGATAAGTCTTATGTGACAAGAATGGTTCTAACCCATACTACGCGTTTAAACGCATAAAAAGTCGTTTTAAGCGATTTCCGGGTTAGAATAGGAATCTGAATTACCTGATCAGTTTATAAAGTTCAAAATACTTCATTTATCATATAAAATCAGTAGCCAAATATTTGGCATCAAATTGTTATGTAAAGCTCATCTTATACGCAAAAAAGGGTATAATCGGTAATAACCGAATCAAGGCAATAACCCTAGGTTATGATCAGTTTAAAAATAATTAAAAATCTTCAAAAATCTCAAAATATTAAATTACATCAGTGGGTAAAAGGTTTGGTGCCAAAAATTGGGTTTAGATATGCTTTATGCTAATTACGCCGTTTAATTTATAAAAGTCCTTCTAATTACACTATTGAGCATAACTCCTAATCTAGACCTCCAACTGATGTGAAATTTTAGGGACATGTTTATAAATCAGTGTCAAAGATTATTGTCCTCTCACATTTCCAAAATTCTCGTTTTAAGGTCAAATGGGCATTATGGTCAACATTAAGCAATTAAAGGAAACGTGTAAATGCATCGGACAATCAACGAGCCAATCACAGAGGGTTATACTATCATGTAACCAGGTCCTAATGAAGCTCTAAGGCATTTATAAATCATGCTAATATGGGTCAGAACTGAAAGTCAAAGCAATGGTCAAAGTATGCGACTTTCGGTTCTGAACCGGTCCTAAACTGAAAATTGTCGGGTCGGACCTGCTTAGACATGATCTTGCATTGATTACCAAGTTATATGAGTGATAAAATAGGTTACACGTCTTCTACATTGCTAATTATGCGTTAATTCGAAAATTAAGATTCTGTTGACTTTTTCGGATTAAGTTTGACCCGACATTTGACCTAGTTAGAGTGGAATTCAGATGGTGCCCTTTTAAGGGTTTATTGCCCACATAAATACCAACTTATAACTACTTTTAATTTGCCAAAACACTGGACCATTAGCGATTAATCGTTAAGTCAAACCTTAATTACGACGGTTTGACTTTTAAGCTAATTAACTAGGACTGTTATAACTAACCACTGCTAGTTATAACAGTGGTTATAACAGTCTTTATAAGTAGCAGTGGTTAGTTATAACAGTCCTAAGCAAGATTAAGCGAAGACCGGATTAGAATGTGATTTAGTCCCGACAAGTTTGAAGACTTGTATAATATGGGTAAACTAAACACATTCTAGATTTTGAGGAGAAAAATTATAAGGGTTGACCCGTATCGGTCAATTTATGCAAACTAGTTACATAAACCGAACTGGACGCGAATAACGCATAACGGGTAACAAAAAGAGTCATGAATAGGTTTCCTATGTTAATATGCTTTAAATATGTTGTGATATCAGTAGGATACCTTCCATTATGCCCAAACCGAGTTTAATCTCAATTTAAGCCCCGTAGGGGGTATTTTGGTCATTTTAAAGATTATAAAAGAGATTAATTATAATTCTGAGATTCGGGTCTGAAATAATCAGTAAAACTACCTAATTTAATAGGTCATATCAGATGGTGATAAGTCTTATGTGACAAGAATGGTTCTAACCCATACTACGTGTTTAAACGCATAAAAAGTCGTTTTAAGTGATTTCCGGGTTAGAATAGGAATCTGAATTACCTGATCAGTTTATAAAGTTCAAAATACTTCATTTATTATATAAAATCAGTAGCCAAAGATTTGGCATCAAATTGTTATGTAAAGCTCATCTTATACGCAAAAAAGGGTATAATCGGTAATAACCGAATCAAGGCAATAACCCTAGGTTATGATCAGTTTAAAAATAATTAAAAATCTTCAAAAATCTCAAAATATTAAATTACATCAGTGGGTAAAAGGTTTGGTGTCAAAAATTGGGTTTAGATATGTTTTATGCTAATTACGCCGTTTAATTTATAAAAGTCCTTCTAATTACGCTATTGAGCATAACTCCTAATCTAGACCTCCAACTGATGTGAAATTTTAGAGACATGTTTATAAATCAGTGGCAAAGATTATTGTCCTCTCACATTTCCAAAATTCTCGTTTTAAGGTCAAATGGGTATTATGGTCAACATTAAGCAATTAACGGAAACGTGTAAATGCATCGGACAATCAACGAGCCAATCACAGAGGGTTATACTATCATGTAACCAGGTCCTAATGAAGCTCTAAGGCATTTATAAATCATGCTAATATGGGTCAGAACTGAAAGTCAAAGTAATGGTCAAAGTATGCGACTTTCGGTTCCGAACCGGTCCTAAACTGAAAATTGTCGGGTCGGACCTGCTTAGACATGATCTTGCATTGATTACCAAGTTATATGAGTGATAAAATAGGTTACACGTCTTCTACATTGTTAATTATGCGTTAATTCGAAAATTAAGATTCTGTTGACTTTTTCGGATTAAGTTTGACCCGACATTTGACCTAGTTAGAGTGGAATTCAGAGGGTGCCCTTTTAAGGGTTTATTGCCCACATAAATACCAACTTATAACTACTTTTAATTTGCCAAAACACTGGACCATTAGCGATTAATCGTTAAGTCAAACCTTACTTATGACGGTTTGACTTTTAAACTAATTAACTAGGTAAAATATGATTAAGGAAGGGTAAGGAAGCTTACCAAGGTCCAATGCACGACTAATGATGCTTAGGGGGTGGCCTTGAGCTCCAGAAATCTTCAGGAGTGAAGTTTGGAATGAATGATCAAAGTTGCAACAATGAGGCCTTTATATAGTGCTTTTGATTCATCATGATCATGACAAACAAGCCTATGAGGGGATCCCTGATCGATTACAAGTGTCCCTAGAGCCTAAAAAAAAGTTTGTGCAGCACATCGTATTGAAAACAAGTGATTTAAGTTGGTTAAAATTGTTATAACAGGCACCTGTCATGTTTTCTGATGCTGGGACTGCCTTACGGACCGTAAGGCTAAGGCCTTGCGGTCCGTATCCGCTTTTCAAAAATCATCACCCGGTCTGCTTCCTTACGGACCGTAAGGTGTATCCTTTGCGGTCCGTAAGCCTTCATCAGAAAACAAAATTTTGTAACCTTTCAAGCTTTGATCATGCAACTTTACCACTTCGAATCTTTATGTCTTTTCCTTGTAGAGGGGACCATGTATCAGGCTGGCATACCTTTACATGTGCTGCCATGCATGATGAGATTCTTGGATGCATTATGAATCCTTTTGAAGGAATTTGTCGTATGAAAACATAGGATCCATTTCTTGCACGAATTTGAATTATACATTATCAAAATACTCGGACTTGAATATATCAGACGTTTATAATATAGATTTGGGTCTTGGGATTTATAATGAGGTCATTCAGAGGTATAAATTAACATGTCGACACTTTTAAATCCTGCCATACATCTTTAATTTGATCCGAGTTTATGACGTGTTTGTTTTACGTGACACGTGTCTTAACTTTATTGGACATAAATTTTCGAGGTGTTACATCCTCACCCGCTTAAAAGAAATCTTGACCTCGAGATTTACCGAAACAAATGAGGGTACTTTTCTTTCATTGTGGACTCTACCTCCCACGTGTACTCGGGACCTCTGCGGGCATCCCATTTAACCTTTACAATAGGCACATGCTTCCTCCGAAGCTTTTTAACCTGTCGATCCTCGATCGGCACAGGTTTTTCAACAAACTTCAAGCTCTCTTGTATGTGCACATCTGTATGTGGTATGACTAGTGATTCATCAGCTAACATTTCTTCAGATTGCAGATGTGGAATACATTGTGAATACCACTGAGCTCTTCAGGTAAGTTTAACTTATAAGCAACTGATCCGACACATTCGATGATCTCGAATGGTCCTATGTACCTCGGGCTTAACTTGCCTTTCTTACCGAATCGCATTACCCCTTTCCAGGGTGATACCTTAAGTAGTACCTTGTCACCTACCTCGAACTTCAGAGGTTTACGCCTCAAGTCCGCGTAGCTTTTCTGCCTATCCCTGGCAGCTTTGAGACGATCTCGTATCTGCACAATCTTATCTGTCGTCTCCAGGACTATTTCAGGTCCTGTCAGCTGGACATCTCCAACTTCCGCCCAACAAACGGGTTTTTCTGCACTTCCTACCGTACAAGGCCTCGAAAGGCACGGCTTTGATGCTCGTATGATAGTTATTATTATAGGAGAACTCGACCAATGGTAGGTGGTTATCCCAACTACCACCTAAGTCAATCACACATGCACGAAACATGTCCTCCAAAGTCTGGATGGTACGCTCACTCTGCCCGTCCGTCTGAGGATGGTAAGCCGTACTAAAATTTAAGCGCGTGCCTAGAGATTGTTGGAAACTTTTCCAAAAGTGTGATGTGTATCTAGTATCTCTTTCAGAGATAATAGACACTGGTACGCCATGCAGAGATACAATCTTATCTACGTACAACTGGGCTAACATGTCGGAGCTAAAAGTCTCCTTAATAGGTAGCAAATGTGCTGACTTTGTCAGTCTATCTACTATCACCCAAATAGTATCATTTCCTTTCTTTGTTTTTGGCAACTTGGTGATAAAATCCATTGTCACCATTTCCCACTTCCACGTGGGAAGTTCAGGCTGTTGTAGCAAACCTGACGGCTTTTGATGTTCGGCTTTGACTTGTGCACACGTCAAACATTTAGCTACATAGGCAGCTATAGACTTCTTCAAGCCTACCCACCAGAAATTTGCTTTCAGATCCTGGTACACCTTGTCAGCTCCAGGATGAACGGAGTATTTAGAACTGTGGGCTTCCTGGAGGATAACATCTCGAAGTCCTCCATAGACTGGAACTCATATTCGTCCATTTAACCTCGGAATTCCGTCCTTGCTATAGGATAAATGTTCTTCAGTTACTCCTAGCTTTTCTTCAGGATAGTTAGCTTCTAACACAGCTTCCTTCTGCGCAGCTAACAACCTTTCATTCAAACCATTCTTTATCTCAATGCTCTTGGCATTGATCCTTATAGGCTTTACTCTTTCCTTTCGACTTAAGGCATCGGCGACTACATTCGCCTTGCCAGGATGGTATCTTATCTCACAATCATAATCATTCAAAGTTTCCATCCAACGTCGTTGCCTCATGTTTAGGTCCTTCTGATTGAACAGATGTTGAAGGCTCTTGTGATCAGAATAGATCACACACTTAGTTCCATACAAGTAGTGCCTCCAAAGTTTTAATACAAACACAACGGCACCCAACTCCAAGTCATGGGTGGTGTAGTTCTTCTCGTGCACCTTTAACTGTCGAGAAGCATAGGCAATAACCTTGCCTTTCTGCATAAGCACACACCCCATACCGGTGTGTGATGCATCACAGTATACCACAAATTCTTCAATCCCTTCAGGCAATGTCAATACTGGTGCATTGCTTAGCTTCTGCTTAAGGATGTCAAAGGATTCTTGTTGCTTCGGCCCCCAGTCGAACTTAATATTCTTCCTAGTCAAAGAAGTTAGGGGCGCAACAATCCTTGAAAATTTTTCAATGAAACGCCTGTAATATCCTGCCAATCCCAAGAAACTGCGAATCTCTGTGGGCGTCTTCGGCTCTTGCCAATTCATGACAGCTTCAACCTTAGCGGGATCTACCTGGATTCCGCATTCACTAACCACATGTCCAAGAAATTGGACTTCACGAAGCCAAAATTCGCACTTAGAGAATTTGGCGTAGAGTTTTTCTCGATGAAGCAGTTTCAGAATGCAATGGAGGTGCTTCTCATGGTCAGCTTGACTCTTCGAGTAAAAAAGAATATCATCGATGAAGACGATGTCAAATTTATCCATGTAGGGCTTGCAGACGCGGTTCATGAGATCCATGAATGCGGCTGGTGCATTAGTGAGCCCAAATGGCATCACTAAGAACTCGTAATGGCCATAACGAGTCCTAAATGCAGTCTTATGTACATCTTCATCCTTGACCTTCAGTTGATGATATCCTGACCTTAATTCGATCTTGGAAAATTAACTCGCTCCTTGAAGCTGATCGAACAAGTCGTCGATCCTGGGCAATGGATGCCGATTCTTAATAGTGACTTTGTTAAGTTCGCGATAATCGATGCACAGACGCATCGAGCCATCTTTCTTCTTCACGAATAGGATTGGTGCTCCCCAAGGAGATGAGCTAGGTCTAATAAATCCTTTAGCTAACAAATCATACAGTTGAGTTCTCAACTCTTTCATCTCCGTTGGTGCCAATCTGTAAGGCGCTCTTGCAACGGGTGCTGCTCCAGGAATAATGTCAATCCTGAACTCCACTTGCCTATCTGGGGGTAAACTAGGTAGTTCTTCAGGGAATACTCCTAGATATTCAGAGATAATAGGTATGTCTTCGATCTTAGGCTTTGGTTTATCAATGGTTACTTACGCCATGTAGATAACACAACCCTTCGTCAAACACCTTGATGCCTTGAGCATGGACACTTGCTCAGGCATTCCGTACTTAGTATCTCCTTGGATTGTCAAAGGCTCGCCACGAGGAGTTCTGACAACTACTTGCTTCTTAGCACAAACGATCTGGGCTTGGTTGCGAGACAACCAATCCATGCCTGTTACTATATCGAAACCAGCTAACTTCAAAGGAAGTAAGGATAACGGAAAAAAGTGGTTCCTAATGGATATGAAACATCCATCTAACACGGTTGAGGCGGTTTCTAAGGTACCATCTGCTAATTCCACCTCATATTTCACACTTAGGGTTTTAACAGGTAAATTCAGCAACTTACAAAACTTATTATCTACATATGACTTATCCGCCCCTGAATCAAACAATACCCTTGCATAAACATCATTTATAAGAAAGGTACCTGTTATCACGTTATCATCCTGCACTGCCTCCTTTGCATCCATTCTGAAGACCCTAGCGTTGGTCTTTTTACCTTCTTCTGGTTTCTTGGCATATTTTGGGCATTTTGACTTAATGTGCCCTTTCTCGTTGCAGTTGTAGCAGGTCGCATCCTTCAACTTTATGCAATCTAAGGTCTTGTGTTCCTTGGATTTGCAGATCCCACATCCAAAAGTCCTTGATTGTGTCTGCGAGTTCGATTCCAATCTACACTTTCCAAAGTGGTGTTTCCGACAAACTTTGCATCTAGGTTTCTCACCTGACTGTTGGTTACCTCTGTTGAACCCTGAACTCTTCTTGTTCTCATGGTTCCCTTTGTGTTTCTTGTCTGAACGATGTGAGTTATCATCCTCACGCTTCCTCTTACCTTCTTCAGAACTCTTTAGCGATCTCAACCTGACCGCATCTAAGGTAAGAGACAAAGATAGATCAGCTGCTGATCTAAAAGTAGCAGGTCTTGAAGCTAACACTGGCTTTGATTTCTGGGGCTAAACCCCCAATGAAGCGAGCAATCCTTTTGGGTTCTGGTGTCACAAGGTAAGGAACCAATCTTGACATCGTGTTGAAGTTTGTAAGATAAGCTTGGCAATCTAGGTTTTTCATAACCAACAATAAGAATTCTGACTCAATTCTTTCAACCTCATGCTGAGGGCAGTAATTCTCCTTAATAAGAGCAACAAACTGATCCCATGTCAGATTGTAGAGTGGGATCTTTCCAGCTGCTTGAATGAGAGACTTCCACCATGCTAATGCCTCTCCCTTGAATGATTGGGATACATACTTCACTACATCCCTCTCAGCACAACCGCTGATATCGACCACGGTGTCCATTTCATCTAACCAAGTCATACAGTCAATTGCCCCCTTTTCCCCAGTGAAATCCCGGGGTTTGCAGGAAACAAAGTACTTATAAGTACAGGACTTGGTACGTGGCTTATCATCAAATACTACCCTCCTGGATGGAACACTGTTTTGGTTTGAGGAATGTCGATCATCATCTTTCTTTGGCTCATCTTTTTTAGAGGGCGGCTTGCTGTGAGCCTCTGAATGGGTCTTAGGCTTGGAATGCGGTGCTGATAGGGTCCTACTTCGAGTCCCGCTATATTCATTATACTGTCGCTCTATAGCTTTTGTAACAACATTATCTATTAATGCTTGCAGTTCTGCACCCGCTATGTTAATTCAGGTATTAACATGATCCTCCCTTGGGTGACTGTTGATCTCATCCGAGTCAGCCATGTAGTTTGAACTGTTACATAAGATATTGACAATAATTTATTTGGGAGTTTATTATGGAATTGTCTTTTATGGCAATTCATTAACCATGGTAAACATAAACCATATTTGGTTAATTTGCTAATCATATTTATTTAGGATTTTTATTATAACTAATCTTAATTATAAAACAATAACAGTATTATTAGTGACACAAAAGGCCTAGTCACAAGGACATTTTTAAATTATAATCCATGATTTCAGAGAATCAAGGCATTAAGGTTTGAACATAGTTCTTTACCTTTTCCTGACAGGGAGTCGTAGACTACAACTGTCTTTTGTCTTATATGACAATGAGTATGGCCCGTAGGTACTACATCACCAATGGATGTTTAATATATGATCACCTTAATTGATGATTTAAACTTATGATTTATAGATCATCAGGTTAGGATAGGAATCTTTTGAAGAATCCTATTATAAGAATGACGTGTGTGATTTTAACGAATCACGTCTGCCAGGAGCGTTAACATGAGATGTTAACAGGAATTTGAATCCTTTTTAAACAGGTCTTACCATCTTGGCCCAATCTTATAATGACATGCAGGCTAGGTTATACCTTTAAGATTCTTATTTAATATTTAAATAGGCAGATTATTTTGAGAGGAACGATTTTTTATTTATTTATTTCACGTTTAATACATCAATACATATAATGACAAAAACGGATTTTTTTTAAATTTAACATTCCATTAAACATTAAAAGGGAGTACATATTGCCCTAAACGGGACTTTTAACGGAAATAACTTGCCCATGGAGGGGCTAAACCGATAATACAAGTCCTCGCAGGGACTGATTTCTAAGATAGGTGTCCACCCAGGGACTAAAAAGACAAGTCCACGCAGGGACTAAAGAAAGACAAGTCCACGCAGGGACTAAGTACATAGATAAATGTCCACGCAGGGACTTGATTGAAATAAGGAAGTACAACAATACATATAGGGATTCAATGGTCCCTCTTCTTCTTTCCTTTTAACAAGCTTGCTAGGCCCATGAGAAATCCACGGTTGTTCCTACGTTCTTCTTGAAATTCTCGTTCCACCCTGTTTAGCCTGTGGAGGATTTCCTCCTGTTCCGGTGGGGAAAACCGTGGTGGCTGCGGCTGGTGCTGAATTGAAGGTCGAGCAGGTATTTGATACCCATGAGCTGGATATCCCACTCCCCAGGGAGCTCCATATGGTCCTTCAGGATGAAGGGCGTTGTAGTTTGCCGCTACGAGGTATGGGTCGGCTTCAGCATAGTTGTAGTGAGTGTGGGCCGGCTGCTCAAATGGATTATACGCCGTTGAACCGGCGTATGTAGGAATTGGATTACCAAATCCCGATGGTGGCGGTGCAACTGGTGCAGAATTCACCTCTGAAACTGGGTTTGAAGGCCCACCCATTTGTGGGTCTTCATGCAGTGGCGGATAGTGACTGCCACTTGAGTGTTGGGGGTGCTAAAGTGAAAACCCCTTTCTCGCACGGACATTCGTGCGCCTGTTCTTCTACGCCTTGGTGGTTCTGGAGTGCTAGCTGTACTGGCGGCGGTGGTGGCGGTGGCATGACTGCCACAAAACGCAAATCCTCGGAGGGATCCTGCTGCTGTTGCTGGTGAGGCGAGGAATGGTGAGAGGGTGTAAAATACCATTCATACTGGTTGAACCTTGCCTGGTAGCTGTCAGGGCCACGGTAAGGTGATCCGTGGAAGGATGACCCATCAGAAATCTTGATGGGATGGGTAGGTGTCCCAGAAGGTGGTTCAACAGGATCCGTGTCTTCATCTATATCCATTCCCTGAGCTTCGGGTAAATGGTCTTCAGAGCCTAATGGGTTAAAACCCACTGGTTCTTGAATGTAGTTTGTCGGGTTGAACCGGCCCTGGAAAACAGGAGTGGGGTCGCCAAAGGAATGGTACGACATGGATCGCTGTAACGGCAAGAAGGAGTGGTGTGAATCTTCGGGCTCGTTCTCTGATTGCGGTCCAAAGGAATGGCGGTAAGGAGGCGTTGAGCTGAACGAGGCAGATCGCCTAGCGGGCTCCGAGTAGATCCTCCAGTCTCCTTGAGGACCGGCACTCATGGTAGTAGAAGGAGTTCGCCGGTGTGAAGGCCCGGCTTCGTGATCGTTGGGGGCGGTGATTGGCCCCTTTCCTCGTCTTCCTCTTCGGAACCTCGCTGGCATTTTTCCTGTCAAAACAAATGAAAAACAACAAAAACAATAAAGGACAAAGTAAAACAAATTAGGAATCGTCCTAAGTTCTTTGTCTAGACTCGAGAATGTGCAACTGTGTAACTGAGATTAAACACAAAAGGCTAGTGTTTAATTCACTCAGTGTTGGCTCTGATACCAACCTGTCACACCTTGATATTTCCACGTATTACCGGTGGGCCCGGTGGGGAGTATCGTGACGTAGTTGATATCATCATAGTCAAACAACACAATATATAAATGCACAGCGGAAGCAAAAGGCATGAATCACATTACAAACCGAATAAATAGTAATATCAAAGTATTAGAACGGGCTGTAAAGGGGTTCACAGGCGGATCAAAAGATAAATAATATGATTGTTTAACAGACTTTAACATCTAGAGCTTGCAAGACTTGATTATTGATGCCTGGAGTAGCCAGCCTATTTCATATAGTACCTGCACTTAACCTTTTTGGAAAATACGTCAGTTTACACTGGTAAATACAATTAACTGACTCATTTTAAAAAAAGAGTTTAAGAAAATTAGTTTGAATGCACATGGCACAAAAGATCTTTTATAACTTGGGATAATTATTTAAAAATAAACTTGTATACAGTTTTACATGTTTGTCGTCCATTTAGGACCCGGTTAGAAGAGCCGGTTTAACAAGATTAATAGACACACCACTTGGTATAATACCCACAAGAACATACCCTTCTTGTGGACTACCTTTTTACATACGCAGCTGTCAGGTGTATGCCTACACCCGGTGCTTAAGTCGTGGCCATTTCTAATGAATGAGCCGAGGATATCCAGGACACGGTCATTAACCCCCCAAAGGCATTGCATCAAACAAGACAGAATAAAACGGGTTATGCATCTTTTTAATCAATATTTGATTGTACGACTTCATACCCGACCAAGCGGTATTATTATAATATCGTACCCCAAGCCCGTATAGGGAAAATAAGTTAAAAGTATTTACCTGAGCAATTATTCAAATTTATCTCAACCGTATTCAATCAGCAAGTGCAGATAGCTTTTACTGGTCTCCTAAATCTGGAACGAAGGTTTTAATAACCTATTAGATTCCTAACGGGTCTTAATTAAGCCTAAACTTAGACCGGTTAGTTTTAAAGAAAAGTATACGGTTCAAAAACGCAAGATTAAGCGAAGACCGGATTAGAATGTGATTTAGTCCCGACAAGTTTGAAAACTTGTATAATATGGGTAAACTAAACACATTCTGGATTTTGAGGAGAAAAATGATAAGGGTTGACCCGTATCGGTCAATTTATGCAAACTAGTTACATAAACCGAACTGGATGCGAATAACGCATAACGCATAACGGGTAACCAAAAGAGTCATGAACAAGTTTCCTATGTTAATATGCTTTAAATATGTTGTGATATCAGTAGGATACCTTCCATTATGCCCAAAACGAGTTTAATCTCAATTTAAGCCCTGTAGGGGTATTTTGGTCATTTTAAAGATTATAAAAGAGATTAATTATAATTCTGAGATTCGGGTCTGAAATAATCAGTAAAACTACCTAATTTAATAGGTCATATCAGTTGGTGATAAGTCTTATGTGACAAGAATGGTTCTAACCCATACTACGCGTTTAAACGCATAAAAAGTCGTTTAAGCGATTTCCGGGTTAGAATAGGAATCTGAATTACCTGATCAGTTTATAAAGTTCAAAATACTTCATTTATCATATAAAATCAGTAGCCAAAGATTTGGCATCAAATTGTTATGTAAAGCTCATCTTATACGCAAAAAAGGGTATAATCGGTAATAACCGAATCAAGGCAATAACCCTAGGTTATGATCAGTTTAAAAATAATTAAAAATCTTCAAAAATCTCAAAATATTAAATTACATCAGTGGGTAAAAGGTTTGGTGCCAAAAATTGGGTTTAGATATGCTTTATGCTAATTACGCCGTTTAATTTATAAAAGTCCTTCTAATTACGCTATTGAGCATAACTCCTAATCTAGACCTCCAACTGATGTGAAATTTTAGGGACATGTTTATAAATCAGTGTCAAAGATTATTGTCCTCTCACATTTCCAAAATTCTCGTTTTAAGGTCAAATGGGCATTATGGTCAACATTAAGCAATTAAAGGAAACGTGTAAATGCATCGGACAATCAACGAGCCAATCACAGAGGGTTATACTATCATGTAACCAGGTCCTAATGAAGCTCTAAGGCATTTCTAAATCATGCTAATATGGGTTAGAACTGAAAGTCAAAGCAATGGTCAAAGTATGCGACTTTCGGTTCCGAACCGGTCCTAAACTGAAAATTGTCGGGTCGGACCTGCTTAGACATGATCTTGCATTGATTACCAAGTTATATGAGTGATAAAATAGGCTACACGTCTTCTACATTGTTAATTATGCGTTAATTCGAAAATTAAGATTCTGTTGACTTTTTCGGATTAAGTTTGACCCGACATTTGACCTAGTTAAAGTGGAATTCAGAGGGTGCCCTTTTAAGGGTTTATTGCCCACATAAATACCAACTTATAACTACTTTTAATTTGCCAAAACACTGGACCATTAGCGATTAATCGTTAAGTCAAACCTTAATTACGACGGTTTGACTTTTAAGCTAATTAACTAGGTAAAGATCAAACCCCTGTTCTATTTATAGTACCGGTCAAACCAATTAGGTGATGTGATAAACACTGTTACATATAAACACCTCAGTGATATGACATCTAACAATCTAACAGAGTATAAAACACTGATGTGATAAATATTGTTACATATAAACACTGTTAACATAAACAAAGGTAGAATATCTGTTGTTGATGCTGAACTACTGTTGTTGTTGGGCAGTGGTTCGTCTTTGGGTTTGTATAGGGTTTGTCTCGAGAGATAAACTCTAGCGAACCACTGTTATACTAAACATTGTTACATAAGAAACACTGATACATAAATACTAAAGTTGAATCCGTTGTAGATGCTGAACCACTGCTGCTACTGAGCTGTGGTTTTCCTTTGGTTAATGAAGCTCTAGGTACATAAGTGCTTGTCTTTAACAGGGCTTTGTCTTCAACAGTGGATAGGCCTCATCAGCCTTTAAGTCCATCAGTCTTTATAAGTAGCAGTGGTTAGTTATAACAGTCCTAAGCATGATCAGGTGTTATAACCACTCCATAACCCTTTGAGAGGAAGCAAGTGTCGGTCTATTTATCTGAGAGGAATGATTGCAGTACATCCCTGTTGAAAAACAGAGCCGATAAATTTAGGGAAAATGAGGTTGAAAGATGATAAGCCAACAGTGGACGATCTCATTCTACATCTTCGATAAATTCAGGGGTATTCTCAAATAATACTTCCTAGATGCTTCCAAAGAAGCAGCACTTTAGACATTTGTCGGTCTTCAAACATCTATTATCTATTATCTACTATCTATTATCTATTATATATAATAGATAATAGATAATGGATGATAGATGTTTGAAGACCGATAAATGTCCAAAGTGCTGCTTGTTTGGAAGCATCTAGGAAGCATTATTTGAGAATACACCTGAATTTATCGAACCTGTAGAATGATATCGTCCACTGTTGGCTTATCATCTTTCAACCTCAATTTCCCTAAATTTATCGACTCTGTTTTTCAACAGGAATGTAATGCATTATTACCTTATTTATGATACATTCAACTGCATCTTCAATCATGAACTATTTAAATAAATGGATGAAATCATCCAAAAAATACCCAAAATAAAACTAATTCAACCATCCAACCATAAGATACTTGCCGTATTAGAATGGCCATTTTTACCCTATTTCAACAGGGATGAAATAATGAACTATTAGAATGGCCATTTTTACCTTATTTCACAAACTTCATAATATAAAAATAAGTAAAACATAAAAAAAACCAAACACCTGAAATTTGTCGTCCAAATCTTTTAGTTGGTCCTCATAGTCCTACAACCTTTCGAAGTCGTTGGAGTCGGTCGGTGATGTCAGCAGCCTAATTAACAAACAACAGCAAACAACAATAGCAAGTCACCAAACAATCGACCTCAAAATCATATAGAAGCCCAAAAATAAAACAAACCCTAACCTAAAACTCAAGATGGAAAAATAAAAATATATATTTATAACTAACCCTAAACCTCCATAACCATTCAATCGACCTAAAAATGATATAAAAGTCTAAAAATAAAATGAAAATTAGATAATTGAACATCAAAATTGAACAATAAACCTGTAAGACCCGTCTCTATTAATCAATATTATAATATTAAACACGCATTTTATACGAAAATGCAAGCTTACAAAAACTTTTCTAAGTTAAACTTCTTACATAATTTAAAACATTCCAAAATATAATTTCATGTGTTTACAATATCCACTTTTTAAACTAGAACAAGATAAGATCGTTGAGGAAGCTTCGAGACATGTGTTCGGTTCTCCTTTCTTGCTTGATCCTCATCCGGAGTTCCATAAGACATTCCTAAAATCAAAACCAACATAAAAGTTAATTTTGACAGTTTCACAACAAGTTATAAACATATTTCCATCCAATTCATTCATCCATTATTCAAAATTCTTGTTTCATTCGAATTCAAATTTCCGGTTCTTAAACCGAATTATTTGACCCGTTATGGGTATTTACATCAAACTATAATTTTATCAACTCTTATAAAAAAACTCTTATTTCCTCCAACAATAATCCATATTATGGTTGGTACATGTACCCTTCACGAGAGTATCATTCCTTGTGCGTACCTGGCACGGGTCAACATTGACTCGTTTTTAATACATTGCATTACATTTCGCCAACTTTGGCAAAACAGGCTCATACTTTCCGCTTGCCTGTATTTGTAACACTTAACAACACATAATGTTACCAATCATTATTTATATTATTATACAACTTCTGACCAAGTATTGAGTCAAAACTAAGTGTTTAAGACCCCGAAACAATTTCTGCAAGTACGGACCTGCTTGCTGTCAACAACTATTTTGTTGACAAAACGTCCGCGAAAACCATGTTAAACAGCTTCCGAAAATTTTATAAAAATTAACAATCATCATTTATATTGTTATACCACTTCTGACCAAATATTGAGTCAAAACTAAGTGTTTAAGGTTTCGAAACAATTTCTGCAAATACGAACCTGTTTGCTGTCAACAACTATTTTGTTGACAAAACGTCCACGAAAACCATGTCCATTTTTATTATTCACAATGCTATCCATTATACAAGCAAGTATTCTATTCTAGAAGGTGTAAGCTTTACTTACCTTGCATCCGGTTATGGTTTTCCACGTGCTCAATCTGTTTGACTCGCTTCCTTCCCAAGCTTCCATCTTGCTTATTAAGCGTCAAACTATCCTTAAAATTCGTAAGACGGTTAGATTAGTCATTATCAATTATGACTATTCCACCTTACGTATTTCATATAAAAATTATCATTCATCGTATTGTAGGTCGGTTTGACTTTTAAAAAGTCAAATGCCCATTAGTATATAAAATGCACATTCAAGTTTATCAACTAGTTTAGGCATTTCTCAAATCACCCGGTAGGCGTTCTTTTAAGCCACCGCTTAACAAATCTTTTAACCCAGTTCATTATATTTCCAATACTTTGACTAGTTCAAGTTGAATCTAACTTATTTATTTATTTTCACAAGAACTAAGGGTTCTCCTCTATTAGTGAGAGTCGTTTTATCATACCACTAGCATTCATTCGAACACCTTATCTAATCAAGTTCTTCATATAAACTAGTGTATAACACAATTACATACATCTATTTACATGGATGAATTTACCGATTTCATCATAACATATAAAAACTCGTTTCAATTCTTGTATGAACATACACTCAACTTATAATTTGTTCAAGTACCTTTCTTCTACTATCCAATATGGTGATTCTAACATGATTATATCATAAATTTCATCATATTAGTAAAAACCCACTTATCTAAATGTGGTAATTCATCTAGGCATTCAAATCATGGCAACATATGTATAATTCACACTTAGGGTTTTGTTCCTAAGCAAGTACACATCATAATTTAGCCATAACCTCTATGATTCACACCTAATTCGCAGATTATGATGTTTCTTCATATTTCACAACTTTACAAATCAATGAAATTCTACATACCTTATGATCCTCAAGCTTAGGTGATCACGAATTTGTGTTCATGCATTTGATTTAGGCTAGATTTGACATTCAATTTGTTGATTTTGGGTGAACTAGGGTTTGAGCTCATGTTCTTGCTCCTGATGTTCGATCCACACACACACACTATGTGTGTGTTGTGTGTAGAATTTTTTGTTTATAAAACACAAGTTTCTTTTGTTACAACTTTGGTCCCTTTTGTTCCAACCTTTTATAAAAGGTTGACTGGTTCTTATTTTTCTTTCTAGTTTTTACTTAATTACTCGTTACTAACTAGGTTAATTATTCCTAGTTAGTTTAATGGGTTTCGGGAGTTATAACCCGTTTTATTTTTAAGTCCCGTTAGCTCGGGCTCTTACGAACTTTATTTTTCTCAAAAACATTTATTCTCTTTTATTTAATATTAGGTTTACTTATTTAAATCCTAATATTTACCGTGATACTTTTTAACACTAACAATATTTTACCCGTTCATTAATATTAACGTGGTTTGACTATCAAATCGTTTTCGGGGTGTTACAAGTCTACCCCCTTAAAGAGGTTTCGTCCTCGGAACCTTTCTTACGTAGTTTATTGGTTTAAACCAAACGAACTTAGTTTCGTTTTTAAGTCATTCCTTTTTTTGTCGATAGTTATCATTTGTATTGACGTGTACGTCTTCCATGTGCAAGGCCTCATAGGCCGTAACTTTTATCATGTATTTCTTATCTTTTTCGTCTATTTGACCGAGTTTTCATTTGATCACCCGGTCACTAAGCCTGTCAACATGTTTACTTCACGCTAATTTTATATTGACGAGCGCTTTACATAGTTCATAACCTTTCTTTGACTTCGAATGGTTTTACCGGCTAGACGGATTAGTCGCCGTTACTTCATACCCGTCACTCGGGTGTACCACACTGCCATCCTCGGCCTTATGTGAATTCCTGATCTCATACTAATGTTTTGTTAAATCGTTGCTTTTGACTAAAACTGAATTTTAGTTTAACATTTTTTTTCTGTTTTACTTATGTCAATTACTCTCATCAGGGAATTGACGACTAAAGGTTTATTCCTTCCCGTTAGTATTATTACGCGGGGAATCATCATTAGTTCTCACACTTTACATTATCGACCTCGGAGGCTATTTTATTAGATCTTTTACCCTTTTAGTTTAGAAATCGTTCATTTTCATTCTTGAATTCTATAGACCTTGACCGTAGTCTAAGGCTACATTCGTTTTCCTTTTTAAACTAATCTTCCGACTCTATGTCTTCTTATGTCATTTACACGTCGATTTGTTCTCCGCTTACCGTTATTTGGCTTACGCCTCTATTTATTTCAACCCGTTCCCAGGTTCTTTATCTTAATGTTTGTAACTCTTCGGTTTCACTGGTTTGCGTTTTCCTTTCTAAACTCTTTTACGACCTATCCCATAGGTTCATTAGTACTTCGCGCTTCCATTATTCAGTTTGCGCTTATTGGACTATCAAATATTTATACTTTATTTGACCAGTTTGACATATTCGTGTGAATCCATCACTTATGACAGTCAAACTTTATTCTTTATTTAACTCGTCCAACCTCGAAATAGTTGAACATCCCTATCGAAATTCGGTTTGCAAAATTTTATTATTCTTTTAGTCATAACTCATAAATCTGAGTCTTTTGACTTTCTAATCCGCGTTCCCGTCTCTTGGTTTACGCATATACTCAAAATCCCACCCAGTTATCGGGTATTTTACCGAAGTCATCATCAAAGCAACCATTCCGGTATGCATTTAGACTTTGTTTTAATTCGTTTGGTCATCTTAGCGAATTCCATCGCTTTTATTCGACCAAATCCTTTGTTCTTTATTCAATCCGTTTGACTTATCCGTGTGAATTTCATCACTTATGACAGTCAAACTTTATCCCCACGCCTTAGCATTCTTATTAGTCGGTTTGTTTTTGCATTTACTTTAATTCTCGTCCCTTCCCTCGGGCTCATTATTTTAATGTAATATGCTTCCGTTACCCGGCTTGCGTTTTCATTTATTATCAAATGTTTTACTTATTTGGTCCGTTTTGGGTACCTTTTTAATTCGTCCCATTCACCCCGTCCTTACTAAATCGGACGTGAATGTGTCCATCATAAGAAGTTCATGGTATCATGTGTTCACTACTTACTTGGCCAGAGTAAGCGATCAACACATGGTACACATGACCTTTTATAATTTTCACATTACACCCCATGTAAGTAACACCTTTATTCTTTCTATATCTTTGATTCCATTCAGTAAAACTTTATTTAATTGCTAAACAACAATCATTAGTTTTACTCGTTTTGCACTTGAACGTATAAAAACTTTTTCTTTTCTATCAAACTATTATATAACTACATTTGTTAGTGTGATCGTTACTCTTCTCAATAGTATCCATATTGAGAATATACACTTGGATAGTTACTTCCGTCCAAGTTTCCACATAAACTAGTTTCGTTATTGTTTTCTTATTCATCATCGTGAATAACACTTATTTCTACTCAATTGCTTTTGGAAACTTCATCCTGAATAGATATCTTATTCAGGTTTTCCAAGTTTTATCCTATATATGGAACCGTCATTTTCTACGTGTTTGTTGCATATTACTATTTGTGCGATTAATTTAAAACGTGTACCTGATAATGCTTGCCCTAACGAGCTTTCCATGCCGTTAACCTTGTTCGCGATCATTACGCGATTTAGGTCCTTGATGAGTATGCTCTGCTCGTCAAACTTCGGACCGTTCCTCCGTCATGTCCGCAATTCGTTAAACTCTCGTCATCTTCAGATGCGAGTGACCTTCAGCTAATTGCCCGTATTATAATACGAGGCTTTCTACTACATGTGTCAACGCACATGACTTCGTTAACTATACCAATCATTTTAATCGGGGTAACGTGTATTACACTGTCACACCCCAACCAATGGCGGAAACATCGGGATGAGACGAAGTGTGAAGATTGCTCGAGACATCATAACACTATTTATGACGATAATTAAATAATCCAAATTTCATTGCAAGTGCTAAATTGTTATACAACATTTAAAATAAGAATAGCAACATTGATCAAATAACATCACATCCAAAGATAAATTGATTAAAGGTGTGTATCTAGTCCACCCTAAACTTGTTTCATCATTCAGTCATACTTCAACTATCAACCTGCAACATGTATTAAAATAGAGTGTCAATGCAAAAGCAAAGGCGAGTATACAAGTTTGTTACATAGCATAAATAGAATAAAACTCATATCCAATATAAACATTATAAAAATAGTTTCAGCCATGCTAGTTTACGCAGTCCGAGTGATAGCCCAAAGTTTCACGATGCGTTTAAGTGTCTCTCCCCAAGTTTTAACGGGAGTTTCAAATGATACCCTAACAATACCCCTCGTGTACAAACAGGGGAGGTGCATTATTCCTATAGCCTATGCATAGTACTACCAATCGTTAGAGCGGCCCTTCACAAGGATTAAACGTTCACATAGCACAAGATAAGTATCACAAGTTTCATGTTTCATGCTTAAATGGATAGAGTATGTTTCAAATAAGTTTCAAGTGCCAAGTGTTTTGATATAGAATACATGTTGCACCCAAAGTGTTTAAAAGTAAAAATGGGTTCGAGTATACTCACGGTTTCTCAAAGTTGTTCCTTTGGTAATCCCGTGACGAGTTGAAGGTTGGAAACTTCAAGCCTATAAGCGGTACAATTCTTCCGTAAACAAAACTGTCAAAAGAATCCCCGTTTCTGATGTGGAAGATCAGACTAAGCTGCAACCACAGAGCATACTACGAAGAGAGAAGAATGGTTTGAACACTTGATGTTCTTTTAGAATTCTTAGAATTCTTGATTTAGAGAGATTGAGAGAACTAGAGAGATAGAGAGAAGAATGGTGTGAAGAAAATGGTAGAAGGAGGTTGGTATTTATAGGTAAAGAAGGTGGAAAAGGGTGAAATATGATTGGTTAAAAAAAGTGGAAGAGGATTGATGAGGTGGAAAGATGATTGAAGGATGTGGAAAAGGTGATTGGAGAAGAAAAGAGGTGGAAAAGGTGATTGGTATATTTCTTGGTATTTCTTAAGTATATATTATGTAATTGAGTATATAAAAAGTATGAAAGTATAATTCAAGTATTGAGGATGTATGTATAAGTATTTGTACGTATGAATAGTGTCAGTTTGCGTATAAATACGTATTTAAATGATTGGTTGTGTGAATAATAAAAAAAAGTATGTATAAAATATGAATTTTATTATGATTAACGCCTCGAATTGTGAGATTGAAATTAAAATACGAATGTAAGGTTTCTAAATTAGAATACGAATACGAACATTTTTAAAATAGAAATACGAAGATACGAGGCGTTACAGTCTCCCCTACTTTAGGAAATTTCGTCCCGAAATTTATTCAAGAGGAAGACCTTAGAGAAAAAGCATTTTAGGGTTCGAATGTTTAAAATGATTGCAAACGAGGTTTGTATAAAAGGCAGAGAATAGTGGGGAATAATGGAGGTATAAGAGTGAACAACTAATACACGAATGTGAGTATAAGAATGGTATGTGTATTGAAAGCGAAGAATGGGGTCTCGTCGTGGATAATCGGATATCGCGCGTTTAGCAAAGCGTTTGTGAGTTGTTAAAGTTTGTATCAGGTGTAAATAGGTCTGTAAAACACCAAATTTCTCATGGCACGTTTTACGAAAGTTTGGTAACATGGTGAAAACACTTATATATAGGAAGTACCAGCGGCATATCCACCATGTTTTGACCATGTTACATTCATTTCGTTATTCGTGTCATGTTACATTTTGTGTTTTATCATACACAGTAGTACACTCTATGGTTCTCATGAGCCAATCACTATAATCCCGTGTGCACCCGCGATTATTTTGATCGTCGCATGATCCGCATAGCTTGTACTAGTTGTGTATGAATCAGGGTATGTATAATTTAAAAATAGGAATGTGTACGTATAAGAATATAGTATAAGCAAGTCCATGCTTGAGTATGTATGAGACCCACGTAAGCGAATCACTCGGATTACGCTCGCGTATGGGTACGAATGAATGGATCATGAGTATGACCATAAGTATAAGTTTAAGTATGAATTTGCACGTAAGTATGAGCATAGACACAAAACGCACGTCAGAAGTATGAGTAAAAGTATAAGAATAACGTGTATGAAAAATGAGTATAAATGTGAGTACAAACATGAGTATGAGCATAAACACAAAGCGTATGAGTATGAATACAAGTATCAATGTGAACATAAGATGTATGAGCATAGATGTGAACATGAATATAGGTGTAAAACATGAAGGTTTAAGTATGAATGAAATATATGTGTATGATTATAAGTGTAAACAAAGTTGTACAAGTGCAAATGAAAACATAAGATGTCTAAATCATGAATATGAGTGTAGTATAAACATGAATGTAAGTACAACGTAAATGTATAATTGTGAGTGTATGTATGAACGTAAAACGTATAAATGTTGAATCATGAGTATAACAAAATGCGTAAGTGTGAACATAAGTGAAGGCATAAAATGTATAAATATGGATGTAGGAAATAATGATTTTGTTTATAGTATACACCGAAACTCATGAGTTCATGCGCGTAAAAGGTTAAAAGTTTGGAGTATGAAAGAGACAGGGAACGAGTGACACGCATGAGATCTTTGTGCGATATTGTCTAAAACGTGTAAAATGGTATGCATAAATAGGTGTTTGCGCAAAACGTGGAGTTAAAATAGATTTAATTGTCACGAAATATAGACTATAGTTTGTGAATGTAAAGAGAGTATAAAACATCTATTGGTTATGTGGAAAGTACTTTGTAAAAGAATGGAAATGCTATTGCGGTTTTAAAAGAGTTTACATAAATTGAAAATTTGTCGTCCTTATGAAGTTTCCTTGCCCACGTGTTTTGAATTTAATTGGCGTATCGAGTGAGTTTTTTTTTTTTTTAAAGTTCTTGGGATTTAACAAGTTTGCATCGTTTAAGTAATTTTGTATTAGAAAGTTTTGAAGTTTATAGATTCTTGTGAAAAAGTTCATCCTTAGGAAAAGGATCTTGGTACATGAACTTAGTGTTTTGCTGGAAAAGCGTCTTTTAATAAAAATGTGTTATTGATTTTGAAAGAAGTTTTAGTAAACGACTGAATAATGTTTGTAATATTTTGTATGAAAAGCTGGTTTGATTCTCAATTGAAAAATAGCATTCTTTAGTATAGTGATGCGAGATGAACGTGTTTTTTTTTTTTTTTGTAATTACGTGAAATACGAACTTTTGTGGGCAATGATTTTATTAGACCGCCTAGGTTGATAAGTAGCATTTCGTGAAATTTTGAAAGTCGAGGAATAAGCGTTTATGGTGTAAGTTAAAAATTTTGTGTGTGTGAGCTATATGAAAATAGATTGTAGGGTAAGAAATTCGCTCATAAAAACAATGCATTTTAAAATAATTAAAGATTTGTAACGATAAATGATTTAGACATAGACATGATCGTATTTACATATTATAGTCTATTAAAAGAAAGTATTGGTAGCGATCACCTATATAAGGGAATCACCCCAGATCCTTTGGTGAGGTCGTTGTAATAAGAGAAAAGAAGCGGAGTTAGTCGTCAAGGTAAGGAAATCACTCCTATCTCGATGATATGTCTCTGCTCGTTACAAAAGTGTAATTAAAATTACGTGAAATCATGCATGCTAATAATGCATAATTGTATGAAAAGTAAGAAAATGATGTGTGCGCTAAATGAAATCTCGAAAAATTGTTTAAAATTGACAAAAGATCGAAAATAATAAAGCGTAAGCTCGAATAAAGATTGGATAGTTCCAAACGGAACATTGACTAACCAAAGTGGTCGAAAGATCTTTTGAAATTGAGAAACATGCTTTGGCCTAATAGGTGGAATACTCTCGCCGATATCTCGGCTAACGGTACTCACCCTTCCAGTTACTACATGTTCCCAATCCATCGAAAATTCGAGACTTGGCGGGATTTATGAAAATCGAGGAGTGGAACTAGTCGACAAGGTGCGGGTTTCACCCCTAACTTGGCGATTTAGTATCCGAAGTGTGGTTGGTACTCGTCGGGTCAAAAGTTAATTTCGACACTTTGACGAGGGTCCACTAGAATTTGAAATTTGAATTTCTCCATCAAGGTGAGGATTTCACTCCTAACTTGATGGTGAATTTCGTGTAAAAAGAAAAGTAGAAGGATTGAGAGTCATTCACCAAATTGTGGGTTTCACGCCTATTTTGATGAAGTCGTCTCGTTTGTGTATTATGAGTGTTTTCGGATTTTAGAAATACCGAGTAAAATATATGAGGGAAGTGTATGTCAAAGGGATACGCAAACAAGTATAAACATGTCAAGAATAGCACATAAAGAATGGAATAATGAAACAATTATTAACTCATAAACAGTATGTCATGAATAACACACAAATAAGAGAACAATGAAACAAATATTAACACATAATAAAACAAGTATAGCATGTCAGGAGTTAACACACAAGTAACAAATCATGCTTAAAAGATCAAAAGAGAATAAATAAAAGTAAATAAAGTAGCATGCAAGTAGTTTCAAGCAAGACGTAAGGATAAATCTCTAAAACTATAGACTAGGTTAAAGCATTCCTACTTTTCCTAATTCCCTATAGTTATGGCTCTGATACCAATCTGTCACACCCCAACCAATGGCGGAAACATCGGGATGAGACGAAGTGTGAAGATTGCTCGAGACATCATAACACTATTTGTGACGATAATTAAATAATCCAAATTTCATTGCAAGTGCTAAATTGTTATACAACATTTAAAATAAGAATAGCAACATTGATCAAATAACATCACATCCAAAGATAAATTGATTAAAGGTGTGTATCTAGTCCACCCTAAACTTGTTTCATCATTCAGTCATACTTCAACTATCAACCTGCAACATGTATTAAAATAGAGTGTCAATGCAAAAGCAAAGGCGAGTATACAAGTTTGTTACATAGCATAAATAGAATAAAACTCATATCCAATATAAACATTATAAAAATAGTTTCAGCCATGCTAGTTTACGCAGTCCGAGTGATAGCCCAAAGTTTCACGATGCGTTTAAGTGTCTCTCCCCAAGTTTTAACGGGAGTTTCAAATGATACCCTAACAATACCCCTCGTGTACAAACGGGGGAGGTGCATTATTCCTATAGCCTATGCATAGTACTACCAATCGTTAGAGCGGCCCTTCACAAGGATTAAACGTTCACATAGCACAAGATAAGTATCACAAGTTTCATGTTTCATGCTTAAATGGATAGAGTATGTTTCAAATAAGTTTCAAGTGCCAAGTGTTTTGATATAGAATACATGTTGCACCCAAAGTGTTTAAAAGTAAAAATGGGTTCGAGTATACTCACGGTTTCTCAAAGTTGTTCCTTTGGTAATCCCGTGACGAGTTGAAGGTTGGAAACTTCAAGCCTATAAGCGGTACAATTCTTCCGTAAACAAAACTGTCAAAAGAATCCCCGTTTCTGATGTGGAAGATCAGACTAAGCTGCAACCACAGAGCATACTACGAAGAGAGAAGAATGGTTTGAACACTTGATGTTCTTTTAGAATTCTTAGAATTCTTGATTTAGAGAGATTGAGAGAACTAGAGAGATAGAGAGAAGAATGGTGTGAAGAAAATGGTAGAAGGAGGTTGGTATTTATAGGTAAAGAAGGTGGAAAAGGGTGAAATATGATTGGTTAAAAAAAGTGGAAGAGGATTGATGAGGTGGAAAGATGATTGAAGGAGGTGGAAAAGGTGATTGGAGAAGAAAAGAGGTGGAAAAGGTGATTGGTATATTTCTTGGTATTTCTTAAGTATATATTATGTAATTGAGTATATAAAAAGTATGAAAGTATAATTCAAGTATTGAGGATGTATGTATAAGTATTTGTACGTATGAATAGTGTCAGTTTGCGTATAAATACGTATTTAAATGATTGGTTGTGTGAATAATAAAAAAAAGTATGTATAAAATATGAATTTTATTATGATTAACGCCTCGAATTGTGAGATTGAAATTAAAATACGAATGTAAGGTTTCTAAATTAGAATACGAATACGAACATTTTTAAAATAGAAATACGAAGATACGAGGCGTTACATACACGATGACCCTATGTGTTGTTTACAACACTCTAACATGCTAAACCATTAATATAAATATACTTACCGGATTTGCGATCAAGTCTCGAACCGAACACACTTTACTCTTTAACCATGATCTCTGATTACCAACTTGTAAGACCCGTCTCTATTAATCAATATTATAATATTAAACACGCATTTTATACGAAAATGCAAGCTTACAAAAACTTTTCCAAGTTAAACTTCTTACATAATTTAAAACATTCCAAAATATAATTTCATGTGTTTACAATATCCACTTTTTAAACTAGAACAAAATAAGATTGTTGCGGAAGCTTCGAGACATGTGTTCGGTTCTCCTTTCTTGCTTGATCCTCATCCGGAGTTCCATAAGACATTCCTAAAATCAAAACCAACATAAAAGTTAGTTTTGACAGTTTCACAACAAGTTATAAACATATTTCCATCCAATTCATTCATCCATTATTCAAAATTCTTGTTTCATTCGAATTCAAATTTCCGGTTCTTAAACCGAATTATTTGACTCGTTATGGGTATTTACATCAAACTATAATTTTATCAACTCTTATAAAAAAAACTCTTATTTCCTCCAACCATAATCCATATTATGGTTGGTACATGTACCCTTCACGAGAGTATCATTCCTTGTGCGTACCTGGCACGGGTCAACATTGACTCGTTTTTAATAGATTGCATTACATTTCGCCAACTTTGGCAAAACAGACTCATACTTTCCGCTTGCCTGTATTTATAACACTTAACAACACATAATGTTACCAATCATTATTTATATTATTATACAACTTCTGACCAAGTGTTGAGTCAAAACTAAGTGTTTAAGACCCCGAAACAATTTCTGCAAGTACGAACCTGCTTGCTGTCAACAACTATTTTGTTGACAAAACGTCTGCGAAAACCATGTTAAACAGCTTCCGAAAAATTTATAAAAATTACCAATCATCATTTATATTGTTATACCACATCTGACCAAATATTGAGTCAAAACTAAGTGTTTAAGGCTTCGAAACAATTTCTGCAAATACGGACCTGTTTGCTGTCAACAACTATTTTGTTGACAAAACGTCCGCGAAAACCATGTCCATTTTTATTATTCACAATGCTATCCATTATACAAGCAAGTATTCTATTCTAGAAGGTGTAAGCTTTACTTACCTTGCATCCGGTTATGGTTTTCCGCATGCTCAATCCGTTTGACTCGCTTCCTTCCCAAGCTTCCATCTTGCTTATTAAGCGTCAAACTATCCTTATAATTCGTAAGACGGTTAGATTAGTCATTATCAATTATGACTATTCCACCTTACGTATTTCATATAAAAATTATCATTCATCGTATTGTAGGTCGGTTTGACTTTTAAAAAGTCAAATGCCCATTAGTATATAAAATGCACATTCAAGTTTATCAACTAGTTTAGGCATTTCTCAAATCACCCGGTAGGCGTTCTTTTAAGCCACCGTTTAACAAATCTTTTAACCCAGTTCATTATATTTCCAATACTTTGACTAGTTCAAGTTGAATCTAACTTATTTATTTATTTTCACAAGAACTAAGGGTTCTCCTCTATTAGTGAGAGTCGTTTCATCATACCACTAGCATTCATTCGAACACCTTATCTAATCAAGTTCTTCATATAAACTAGTGTATAACACAATTACATACATCTATTTACATGGATGAATTTACCGATTTCATCATAACATATAAAAACTCGTTTCAATTCTTGTATGAACATACACTCAACTTATAATTTGTTCAAGTACCTTTCTTCTACTATCCAATATGGTGATTCTAACATGATTATATCATAAATTTCATCATATTAGTAAAAACCCACTTATCTAAATGTGGTAATTCATCTAGGCATTCAAAACATGGCAACATATGTATAATTCACACTTAAGGTTTTGTTCCTAAGCAAGTACACATCATAATTTAGCCATAACCTCTATGATTCACACCTAATTTGCAGATTATGATGTTTCTTCATATTTCACAACTTTACAAATCAATGAAATTCTACATACCTTATGATCCTCAAGCTTAGGTGATCACGAATTTGTGTTCATGCATTTGATTTAGGCTAGATTTAACCTTCAATTTGTTGATTTTGGGTGAACTAGGGTTTGAGCTCATGTTCTTGCTCCTGATGTTCGATCCACACACACACTATGTGTGTGTTGTGTGTAAAAATTTTTGTTTATAAAACACAATTTTCTTTTGTTACAACTTTGGTCCTTTTTGTTCCAACCTTTTATAAATGGTTGACTAGTTCTTATTTTTCTTTCTAGTTTTTTACTTAATTACTCGTTACTAACTAGGTTAATTACTCCTAGTTAGTTTAATGGGTTTCGGGAGTTGTAACCCGTTTTATTTTTAAGTCCCGTTAGCTCGGGCTCTTACGAACTTTATTTTTCTCAAAAACATTTATTCTCTTTTATTTAATATTAGGTTTACTTATTTAAATCCTAATATTTACCGGGTTACTTTTTACCACTAACAGTATTTTACCCGTTCATTAATATTAATGTGGGTTGACTATCAAACTCGTTTTCGGGGTGTTACAAAACCTGGCCAAAAATTAACCAAGAGAACTGCAGGCCGCAGTGCCGACAACCTCCGATCATTTCCATCATCAAGTTACCAGCGGAACCCTAGCCAAAACACAACAATAAGAAAAGACGCATGAAGATCGAATGAGTGAACAATGAAAACAAAGATTGACACTTATAGAACGGAAGTTATTGATAATCTAACCTTGATTCAGAGCATTGATCTGAACATCGATCGGAATAGAGCAGAGCAGAGGGAGAGAGAAAGTGGGGAAGCCCTAAATGAGTAAATGAGGGAGGAGATAAATAAAAGAGGGCAGTGGTACTGTTGGGCGGGAAAAGGGGAAAAACGATGCCCTCATCTACTGACACGTGGCCCAAATCACTTTCATTTTTTATATATCCTCGATAATAGATTTGAGGTAGATCTTAGCTACAATAAAACTTAAATTAAAATATATTTACAAATATTCCATTGTATACTTTTCATATGATTTTGCACAATGAGTAAATTTTTGTTTTTTTTTTTGTTTTTTGTTTTTTTTGTAATTAAGTTATATTATATTATCAGCCTCACAAGTTTGTATATTTCATTTTTTTAACCTTTTAAGTTTTGCTTTCTATTTTGGGTCTTGAAGTTAAATTGATTTATACTAAAGAAGATTACTAATTTATAAAGTAGGATATAATAAATTTTATTTGAGAAAAATAAATAAAGAGTAAATTGCCATTTTCGCCCCTGAGGTTTGGGCACATTTGCCATTTTAGTCCAAAATGACACTTTGGTACCATTTTGCCCCCCACGTTTGTAACTTTTTGCCATTTTCGTCCAAATGGCTAACCAAGTTACTTTATTTTTGGACGAAAATGGCAAAAAGTTACAAACGTGGGGGGCAAAATGGTACCAAAGTGTCATTATTTGGACGAAAATGGCAAAAAGTTACAAACGTGGGGGGCAAAATGGTACCAAAGTGTCATTTTGGACTAAAATGGCAAATGTGCCCAAACCTCAGGGGCGAAAATGGCAATTTACTCATAAATAAATAAATAAACACAAGGGATTGGTAATTTGGAAAAATCTTTCTAATCATTCCCTTTAGATACTCGAATTATAACATTTGGAAGAAAAATATTATAACTAAAACAATTTATTCATACTAGATTTAAAGAGCTATATTTGAGGTGGATTGAAATAATCTAATTAGGACGAATCATGCAATTATTTTGAAAACAGTTAACAACATTTTAAATTTAGTAAACTACTTTCTATATTTAATTGAAAACATGATGATGGCTGTGTTCAAGGGGTATCGTATGACAAGTAAAGAGATAGAAATACATATATAATGAATTATTACCATATTGTAGAGATAAATTCTTTTCATTTTGGGCATTTAAAATCATTTGTGATACTAGAAGTTAAATTTTATAACATAGTTATACACAGTGATCATGAAAGTGTTATCAGCAATAAAATATATTGATGTACTAGATCGAGGCTAGTGTTGGCTAATGAAATTTTCTTCTTCTTCTTTTTTTTTTTTTTAACTTAGTGATTTAATCTCTAGAAATCCTCATTTTTATTTAATCTTATGGAATTTATGGAATTAATATAGGGTTGTGTTTTATTATATATAAACTTTCGTTAATATAAATCTATGCTATAAAACTATAGACCATAAAGTGTAAGTCTAACTAGAAAAGTGTCTGCCTAGTTAAAATATAAGGCACATGTTATATTTTACTAGAAATATAATATGTCTTCTTGGGTAGCCTATAGGTACATTTAGTCATATTGGTCACTCATACTGGTCACTCATACTGTGGACTGAAAACATAATTATTATAATATGAACATTAAGATTTATCTACCTAGAATAACACAATATTAATTTCCTAACATAATGTTTAAGTTTTAGGCTTTAAAAGAACACCTAAATGACTTAAACCAGTGACTCTGATACCACCTTCTGTCACAACCCCCGACCCCATCCTAGGAGCGGGAGCCGCGAACCAATCAGATGGTATTGGTGTTTATTAATTTGACAGCGGAAATTCTCACCAGGACCGTTAGGAAATAATTTTATCAGAGTTAAACACCAAAATGTTTAAAATAGATAAATGGGATAAAACCCAAATTTTCTTTACAATACATTTATAGGGATAAAACCTAATTATTGAAAACAAAATCTCCTTGTTATTTAGGTAACTTTTATAGCCACTTTTCTAAGCCTTCAGTGCTCTCCAGCTGGCTTCTATTTGGCTTTCACATTTTGTTACCTGAAACGTGTTTTAAAACATTTGTCAGTGGGAAATACTGGTGAGTGAATCCCAGTTTAATCAATACAGGTTTTATCATTTCACAGTACTGAGAGCGATTACAATGATTACATCTACACAATTACTCATTCAGTACTGTCAATCCTGACTGGTGGGTCATATTACTCATTGGCTAACTATTTGTCCAATGGTAACGTGTTCCACATTTTATATATAAAACCCCAACATACCGGCAGTAATTGAAGAATTACATAGACTCAATCACTGCTAATCATAATTTAAAATATTAAAGGTTTTGTAAAAACAGTTTACAAAAAGGAGATTACTCACATTGCTACTTTAGGTATTTCATTCGTGTATTCCTGGTTATAATATATTAATTAAACAATGCACACGCGTTAGTATAATAACCCAATTTACATTAGTTATACCCACCCCGAGACAGAAACTCCAACGACTACGTCAGGCAGAGCCTCGACAGCCGTTACGGAGCACTAGATCAATCGGGCAGCGTATCTAATACGTAACCGGGGGTTATGATACTTACATCGAGGTAGAGCTTCGCTATTTTAGTGGGTATAATACCCGGTATTATAATTTCTATTCAGAACTTTGAGAGAGAAATATCAAAATCAATGAATTGGACTGAAGGCCGATGGTCGCTATTTATAGGGTCTGATCACTGGTTCCTCGCGCCCCGCGAGAGATACATGAATGGCCTTCGCGGGCCGCGAGCGATGTAGGGTAGGTTCTAGGGTTGGCAAGTCACAAGTGTAGGGTTGCCGAGTGTCATGCCACGTGGCGGGCTGGGGTGCCGCTTGGTGGCACCGGGTCGCGACCCGCGACGAACTCAAGGGTGGTTGTCGCGCCCCGCGAGCGACTTAAAATATTGTTTTTTTTATTTGATTTTTATTAAAATAAAGGTATACGGGCTCGTTTATCGCATACGAGGTATATTTTAGGAAGTGTAGGGGTGTTTTAGGAGGGTTGTTATTTAATAAAAATATATAATGCACTCGTGTTAAATATAGTAACCCAATTCAACTGTATCCCTACGTCACGAGACAGAACCCCAACGTCCTTAGTCGGGCAGAGCCTTTACATGCGTTGGTGGGTCCTAAATCAATCAGACAGGGTATCGATTCAGTGATCAGGGTTACAACACTTAAAACGGGGCAGAGCTTTTGAAGTATTAGAGGTATAATACTTAATAAAGAAATAGGTTACAGAAAATAATACAGAGGGAGGACGAGAGAGATTGAGGATGAGCAATTGAAAATGTGAAAGCTCGTATCCTTTTTATATTTGAGCTAACTTGGTGGCTACGAAAAGCATTTAAATGCTTCCTGATCTTGAACGTAAGCATGCATACGTAGACATTCAAATTCAAATGTTTAGTTTGTTGATTTTTATTATTATTTTATTTATTTTTCTCTATTTCATGCACATTTACTATACATACATTTACCAAATGGGGGAATAGTGCCAGGCAGCTGTCTGGCACTCCCCCATTGGACCAACAAGTTTATTCTTTTTTATCCATTTTAAAGTTACGTTTTTCCTCCTGTTTAAAATTACCGTTTTGCCCCCAGCTCAAAATAAAATTACGCTTTTGTCCCCATCTCAAAATTACGATTTTGCCTTCAATTCAAAACTACGATTTTGCCTGGCCCTCCCCCATTGGACCAACCAGTTTATTATTTTATATTCATTCTAAAATTACGTTTTTGCCACCAGTTCAAAATAAAAGTACGCTTTCGTCCCTAGCTCACAATTACGATTTTTCTCTCGATTCAAAATAAAATTGTGTTTTTGCCCCCAGCTAAAAATTAAGATTTTGCCCTCTGTTTAAAAATGTGATTTTTCCCCGTTTAAAAAATTATGATTTTGCCCTTAGTTCAAAATTACTTTTTTCCCCAGTTCAAAATAAAATTATGCTTTTGACCCCAACTCAAAATTACGATTTTGCCCCCAACTCAAAATTACGATTTTGCCCTCGGTTCAAAAGAAAATTGTGGTTTTGCCTCCAGCTTAAATTTACGATTGTGCCTTAGTTCAAATTTATTTTATGCTGTTACCCCAAGTCCAAAATTACGAATTTGACCCTGTGAAAATTTACAATTTTGCCACTGGTTCAAATTTACAGTACTGCCATCACTTTAGCTTTTGGCAAATTACGATTTTACCCTAGTCAAAAATACAACTTTCCGTCAGTTAAAAATTACAATATTGCAATTGTTTTAGTTTTTTTTTTATTTTATCAAAACTATAAAAGTGTTTTGTTTTAATTGGTTGACTCGATTTAATTATTTTTCGTATCAATGAGCTGTCTAACACTCGCTCATTATTCGGCCATCGCCCCGCAACGCGGGCGGGGCATCCACTAGTTAAAAAACAAACATGCACTTAATTTCAACTATTTTGATTTATTTTATTATATTTATTATTATAATTAATTCAACTGCTTCACCTATTTGGCGCGTATAACTTCTAAAATATGACGTTTTATAAAACAATGAATATATTATTAGAACGAGAATAATCTTATCTATATTTTGAACCAAGTTTCATTAAAAACGGAGCAAGTTCAATTTTAATGTATTATTTATTATTTTAACTATTAAACGGTTCCTACGTTTGCCAAAATACTTTATATTTCTATTGGTCAACTTACCCATGATTTATTCGGGTAATAACTTTTATTTTAAATTAAAATTTTTTGGGGATGTTACAAAGATCGATCGGAAAGGGTATCGAATCAGTGATCAGGGGTTAAAATACTTACAACGGGGCAGAGCTTTGTGATATTAGGGTATTATTTTCGTTCTTAAAGCTTGAGAGAAAGAAAGAATTGAGTGACTGGAAACTGTGGCTTGTCGCTCTATTTATACGTGAATTTTGATCCCGTCGCGCCCCGCGGAGCCACAAGGCTGGGTCCGTCGTGGGCCGCCACACCCTCTAGCTAGGGTTTAAGGCTGACTGATCATCGGTATAGACGTGACACGTATATGACACGTGTCCCTAGGAGTGTCCGGCAAGTTACAGGGTCTTCACGACGCGCGGAGGGTTCCCTTTAGTCTGTCGCGGGCTGCGAGAAACATATAAATCTTATTTTTTCCATTTTTAAATTAAATAACGATACGCGAGTTCAGTTTTTCAATTACAGGTTTTTAGGACATTTTTGGAGGGTTGTTATACATTTCTATGTGCCTATTACAGGGAGGTGAAAATGCTTGAGGAAATAGAGGGTTTTCCTACACATTCAAATTGTGTGTGACGAACACGTGATATCTTATCATGCTCGAAAAATCATTGCGTTCACATGTAATTGTGTGTGCCTATGTGTCCATTATAAAGTATTAAAATTGTCGAGGAAATACGAGGGTTTTCCTACACACTCAAGTTGTGTGTGACGAACACATGATGGCTCATCGTAATGGTTGTTTTGAACTATAACATTATTGACATGATCACATTTTTTAATCATTTTCCGTAAGTTTATAGAAGATTAAGCCTAAAAGTAGTAAAAAGCTAAGGATACTTGAAGAAGTAGGGGGATTTTCTAAAAACCTGAATTGTGTGTGAGAACTCAAGGTATCTTATCATAGTACGTTTTTTTTGGAATTATACACATTATAACACTTTTTATAAAATATAGGTTTTATAGATAATTAAGGCTAATTACAAAGATGTAAAACTAAGAATACTTGAGGAATACGAGTGTTTTTCCTACACACTTGAATGGTGTGTGAGAACTCATAATATCTTATCATAATGCTCGTTTTTAGCCATGAAATATACATATTGTCACACTTTAAATCAAATTCTTTAAGTTTTATAGAAAATTAAAGCTAACTACAAAGTAGTAAAAAAAAAAACCCTTGAGGAATAGAGGCTTTTCACACATTCAAATTTATAGAAAACTAAGGCTAATTACAAAGAAGTAAAAAACAAAAATATTTGAGGAATAAGGGCTTTTTCAAACACTCGAACTGTGTGTGAGAACTCAAGGTATCTTATCATAATGCTCATTTTTTTAGAATTATACACATTATAACCCTTTTAATAAAATTCTATAAGTTTTATAGATAATTAAGGCTAATTACAAAGATGTAAAACTAAGAATACATGAGGAATAAGGGTGTTTTTCCTACACACTTAAATGGTATGTGAGAACTCATAATATCTTATCATAATGCTTGTTTTTAGCCATGAAATATACATATTATCACACTTTTAATCAAATTCCTACACACTCGAATTGCGTGTGAGAACTCATGGCATCTGATCATAATGTTTTTTTTAAGTGAGAAATTATACAAATGATAACACTTTTAATAAAATTTTATAAGTTTTATAGAAAACTAAGGCTAATTGCAAAGTAGATTTGAATTGTGTATAAGAACCCTTAATATCTTATCATAATGCTCGTTTAGCTTGGAATTATATATATTATCACACTTTGAATTAAATTTTGTAAATCTTATAGAAAATCAAGGCCAGTTACAAAGTAGTAGAAATCTAAGAATACTTGAGGAATATGGGCTTTCCCTACACACTTGAATTGAGTGTAAGAACACATGGTATCTTATCATAATGTTCGTTTTTAGTGAGAAATTATACAAATTATAACACTTTTCTTAAAATTCTATTAGTTTTATAGAAAATTAAGGCTAATTACAAAGTAGTAAAAAGCTAAGAACACTTGAGGAATTAAGGTGTTTTTCCTACACACTTGCATTGTGTGTGTGAACTCATAATATCTTATCATAATGCTCGATTTTAGCTAGAATTATACATATTATCAAACTTTAATCAAATCCTGTAAGTTTTATAGAAAATTAAGGCTAATTACAAAGTAGTAAAAAACTAAGAGTATTTGAGAAATAGAGGCTTTTTCACACACTCGAATTGTGTGTGAGAACTCAAGGTATCTTATCATAATGCTCTTTTTTTTCAGAATTATACCCATTATAACACTTTTAATAAAATTCTATAAGTTTTATAGATAATTAAGGCTAATTACAAAGATGTAAAACCAAGATACTTGAGGAATAGGGGTGTTTTTCCTACACACTTGAATGGTGTGTGAGAACTTATAATATCTTATTATAATGATCTTTAATTTTTTAGCCATATTATCACACTTTTAATCAAATTCTTTAAGTTTTATAGAAAATTAAGGCTAATTACAAAGTAGTAAAAAATTAAAAATACTTGAGGAATAAGGGGCTTTTCCTACACACTCGAATTGTGTGTGAGAACTCATGGTATCTTATCACAAAGATCGTTTTTTAGTGAGAAGTTATACTCATTATAACATTATTAATCAAATTCTTTAAGTTTTATAGAAAATTAAGGCTAATTACAAATTAATAAAAATTAAGAATCCTCTAGGAAAAGGGGCTTTTCGTACACACTCGGATTGTGTGTGAGAACTCGTGATATTTAATCACAATGTTCGTTATTAGTGAGATATCATACACATTATAATACTTTTAATTCAATTTTATAAGTTTTATAAAAAATTAAGGCTATTTAGAAAGTAGCAAAAAACTAATAATACTTGAGGAATAGGGTGCTTTTCGTACAAGCTCGAATTACGTGAAAGAACTCATAATACCTTTTCGTAATGCTCTTTTGACAAGTAAAAATTATACACATTATCACATTTTTAACTACCTATTGTAAATTTTATAGAAAGTTAAGGTTAGATATTATCATAATAAATTATGTTAAGGCTGTTCACACGTTATTTGATACTGTCATGATTTAAAAATAGTTGTTTACTTAATTAATAAGTATTGATTAATTTTATATAATATCAAGAGTGTGAGGGTTCATTGTGGAACACTAAAAAAGTGGGAAACCGAAGAACACTCTTAAAAATTCAACTTAACATGTTAAAAAACAACTTTTTCTATTTTTTTTCGTCGTTTTTCCTTATAAATACATGTAGAAATATTTTTAATAAAAAAATAAAAAACTAAGAAATATAAAAAAATGTTTAAAAAACAGATAAAATTATATCTTATAAAATTAACTTAACATGTTAAAAATCAATTTTTAAATTTTTTTTTTCAGCGCTTTTGCTTATAAAAATGAGTAGAAACTATTCTAATAAAAAAATCATTTTTGTAAAAAAAAATTTAAACCTTTTTTTTAACTGTTTTTTATATTTTTAGTTTTTTGAGTTTTATTAAAATTTCCTCTAGAAGTATTTATAAGGAAAAACGCCGAAAAAAAATTAAAAAATTGATTTTTAAAAGGTTAAGTTAAATCTTTAAAAGTGTTCACCGGTTCCCCATTTTTTTAGTGTTCCCCAATGAACCTCACACAAGAGTATTCATAAAAATAATGAAACACATATATTGAAGCTGAGTAACTTTTTTAATATGTTTGATATAAGGTAATAAGTAATTTTATTTGATATTTTTAAGTTATGTATAATTACATGTTATTTACTTTTATTACGAGGCATGTTTTGAAATCGGATCGATTGTTGTTTTCCTGTACGCTGGTTGTGCTAACATGGAGAACCGGACACAATAATAAATAATTTATTAATTGAAGATATAAATTATAATGTACTAATAAGATATAAATTATAATGTACTAATTTAAATTGAAAGTACATAGAAGAAAACGAGAAAATTAAAAGGTTAAAAATATTTAGGACTTTGTTATAATTATAGAGTCAAATAAATTATAAGAGCTATATTAAATATGAGTGTGTAAATAACAATTGTAATGGCTATTACAATTTTTTCTTTACGAAAAAGATTACACTCCAAAATTCCCAAATTACTCCCCATCCTAAGGGTTGAACCAGACAAAAACCCTTTTAACCACTAGGCTATACGCCTAAGTGGCGGCTATTACAAATGGTTCTGATTCCTACCCATATAAACAACCGTAAGGTGTTCAATTTCTGATCCAACCTACCGACATGGTCCAAGTTTTAGAGCGTTGATCATTGGTTAATTTCTCTTTACTAATAAGGTGTTAGTATATTGATAAAGATAAAACCTTTAAATATCTATGTTTGAGAGAGAGAAAGACATTGAGTTCAAGCCCTCTAGACAACAAGGATTACTAGAAATTTGCCGTTAAAAAAAGTTAATTTCTCTTTGAAATAACTTATAAAGTTTAACAGTTAATTAATTAAAAACAATGTAACATTTTAAACTGTATTCATTAGACTCCATATCACTTGACGTTTGGTTATCAACATTGTAAATATTTTTTTTGAATGATCAAGTAATTCTTTAAATGGGCTACTGGCGAAATTCACCACATCAGGATACACCCGTATCCGAACTAGGAAAAACCGTCACCAAAATTAACCATATCAGGATACACTCGCCTTCGAGTTAAATGTTTGACTATCTTTTCTTAAATTATTAATGTCATCTTTCATCTCTATATATATATTTTTCAAATTAATTAATGTATTTAAATTTATCCTACACATATCAAAATTATTATATAAATATTGAATTTATCCTACACATATATACTTGTGTAGTTATAATCATATGTAATGTTAAGTGTGTAAGTAGAAGTTTCTTTTGAATTCATATGAAATTTCGTAGTATTTTTAGATATATAGTTACAATAAATAAACCTGATTTGAATTGAAAATTTTGTAAACAGATAAAAATGAAAGGATTAATTTATGTAACTTAAATACTTAAAAAAGTGGAAGTTGATGTAATTAATGTATTCATGTAACTTACTCTTATACCCTTATTATATAATTAAATAAAAATAAAAAAGTGAAGAACACTTTTGATTAATTAAATAGATTATTATCTTTCTTTTTAGACTAGTGATTTTGGTTTAATATGGAAGAATGCGTTAAAGCATCACGTCACTGTCATGTAGGCATAAAAAATTTAACTAACTTACCCTTTAACTATCACTTCATGGTTTTATTGAAAAAAAGGTGATTGTTTGGAATGGGGTGGACCACACCGCCTTCCTCCTTTAACGCTCGTTAGGGAGTCACCAAGGGTTGCTAGCACCCCTCTTTGGCGAGGCTGAGGCGGTGTAGGGAGTGTTATCGGTTGAGTGGTAAGGGGTGTGAGACCACAATGGCTAGTCGATCATATAATTAATAATTTTAGATTATATCTTTTCTGATCACGTTATGGTATAACAAATATAGAAACCTTGTATAAATGTAATGTTGTTCATGTCATAGACATCGAGAAATGGTACTAAATACAAACACTTTATTCAAAAAATTGATTTATAAAAATCTGATATGTGGTTGTATAAACTTACTTACCTATTTTTATGATTACCACACGTTTATTTATGGAATTTTTTGCCAACCCATCCTAAGGGTTCTCTTTTCTCATATTGACTAATCGCTTGACTAACACGATACATAAAATCACGTAAACCACATATAAGGGACACATGTCAACATTACCGTAAATTGTTGAAGCAACTAGAATCTAACACGAGTTACTTGCTACAAAATGATAAATGATCATTCAAAGTAGAAAAAAAACATACAATGTTATAAGTCTTGCTCAAACAAGTCAAGACAAATATGATCTTTCACATCCTGTATAGTAAACTAACTATAAAAATGGATATCAATGAGTCTTTGACACAAAACAGTGGCGGATCTAGGATTCCGACCAAGCGGGAGCGTTTTATAAATAAGGGGTAACGAAATCGAAAAAACGTTAAATTTTTTCAAAATTTACACTAAAAACGTCAAAAATTTTCCGACCAAGCGGTAGCGGAGGCTACCCCTTGATCAATGGTAGATCCGTCCCTGACACAAAATCCTTTCTTTTGAGCTGTTACACGAACTTATCATACAGTCAAACATCACTAAACTTTTCTATACTTAAGCGAGTTGAGTGAATGTTACGACGGAATTCAATAAGTTGAATTCAATATCAGATTGCGAGCTTACAAAAGGTAATATCATAAAATCGAAAAAACGAGGACAAAAGAAAGCGACATTGATGTAATCAAGGTAGCACTTTGAGTTAAGTTTTAAGTAAAAACAAAATGTTGTCCGAGAATCAGTGGCGAAGCTTGAGATTTTCGAACGGGGGTCGAAAACGTACAAACCCAAAAATTTCTATAAAACGGGGGGTCGAAAACGTATATACCCAAAAATTTATATACGAAAACTACATACTCTCCACTACTGAGCGAAAAGTTTGGCGGGGTTGGCCGCCCCCTCCCACCCCCACTATCCTACGCCCTTGCCGATAATGCCGGATTCATACGACTCGTTTAGTTAAATTTATCCAAGAAAAGGTTACGTGACTATGAAAATAATGCTACTAAACAATTTAATCTTCTAAGACTAATGGGTATGGTTAGGATAGGCTTGGATGGGTTGAGCCGCCACGTAGGCGCCACGTAGGCGGCTCGTGGGGGATGAGCCTCCATCATATTTGAGGGGGATGGAGGCTCGTGGGGGATGGGGCCCCACCTCATTATTTTATAATTTTATAAGTTTTAATTTATTAACTTAATAAAAACTTTATAAAAATTAAAAAATACAACATAAAACAACATAAATAATTTCATTTCATAACAGAAAAAAAAATTACATTTCCTAAAAAAAAAAAATTACCGAAAAATAAAAATAAAAAATTAGATTTCCTAAAAATAAAAAAACAACCTACGACGACCATTTTTTCATCACTTCTTCCTTCGCTTGAGCTCTTGCGGTGGCGATTCGGGGACGACTTCATCATCATCATCGTCAAGGTGAACCGGTTGGGAAGTTGGCGGTTGCGATTGGAGTTGTTCAAACGAGTTGCGTTGCATCATTTGTTGTAGCGCTTGGTATTGTTGGAGTTGTTGAACTTGAGACACTTGTGAGAATGCGTTGAGTGTTTGTTGGAAACCCGAAAAAGGAAATTGCGGAGCCCCCCACGATTGATCCATACTCGGAGTGTAAGCGGGGGTCGAAAAAAAGTTAGGTTGGTTCGGGTTGGGGTTGTTTGGGTTGGGGTTGGGGTTGTTCGGGTTGAAAGGATACATGATTTAGAGAATAAGGTATAAAAAATATAGAGTGTTTTTATAAAAAAAGAAGAGAATTGGAGAAGAATGGGAGTAGAATGGGGTTGAATTGTATAAAAATGGTTGAGATATAGGGTATTTAAATTGAAAAATGATTTTTTTTTTTTAAATAATGCCATTTGTAAACGGCTATTTTCTGAAGGTGGGGCCTCGTCCAAGTCGGCTGAGGTGAACCGATTGAGCCGGGCCGGGGCTAAGGGGGGCGGTGTGGGGGCTCGGCGCCGGACCGGGCCGGGGCTAGCCGACCCCCATACCCTTTAGTCTAATAATTACTAAAATAGGTGTTAAAAAATACATAGTTTAAAAAAATAATAATTAAATATATATTTTGAATAAAAATATCTTAAAATGACGTGACAGACGACATACCTTTTTGTTTAACAAAAAAATGCAAAGATTCATATTTCATTTTTTGTAAAAGTTGGAACTTAATTTACTTTTAGTTATTACTATTTAATGTAACAACACCAAACAACATCTTGAAGTATGTATTTTAATATTATAATAATAAAAGCCATAAGCTAGTCCTTCTCCTATCAACACATTAAATTAAATTAAAATATTATAAATATATAATGTAATACTATTCATTCTAACATTCTATACACAACATTATTCTTTATAGGGTGTAAGGAGTGATTAAACACTTTAGAGTGACAAACCAAAAAACCGACCAATCAGAACGCGCCATGTCAATCAGTGAAAGGTGTTTAAACTTTGGTGAAAAGTGTTGGCAATGGTTTAGACATTTGGTAAAGCGGTAAACTTAAAAAAAAGGAAAAATGTTTGATTGGTTGAGATTGGAATGGACCCCACCACATAATACCCCCCTCTCTCCTTCCTCCCACCGCAGCCCCCTCTCTCTCTCTCTCTCTCCGAATCCCTTCCCCGCGTCGGCAATTACTCACCGCACCCTTCACCTCACCGCGACGGCAAAGGGTCGGCGGCGGTGTTTGCCGCGCGGCAACCGGCTTTGCCGAGCCCTTTGCCGAGCCACACCGGACACCCTTATGTCAAATCTTTATATTCTATAATATAATTTATCTTTTTATTTATGATAAGCTATATTATTTATTCACATACTCATTATATAATATATATTATACAATTATTAAAAAGTAAAATTAACTAATTATTATTTTTAAAGCAATATATTTGAGACCATTAAAATGAGTATAAATTAATTTAACTATACTATAATAAATAAATATAATTTAGGAAGAAAGAGGATTGTGACTACACTAGCTGAATGGAAAGTGTGAACCTATGCAATAGTCAACCTAACTCAACTACAGTTAAAAAGTATAACCTCTATTCCACACCCAAAACTAACAAATCCAGATCAAGTTACAACCATCAATGCACATAGTACAACTATACTAGCTCACTTCTTCTCATCCCAACATTAACCACCATGTATAATATAGTCACCACCTTTAAGTTTTCTCATTTTTTACTTTCTCTCTCCTCTCTCTACTCTCTCTCTTCCATGCAAAAGCTGAAGCAAAAGCCAAAGCTCAATCCCATCATCATCATTGTGCCAATAGAGCCATCCCTGACACATTTCATGATTGCACATATCACCACCCCCTCCTTGTTTCTCTTTCTCTCTCCTCCTATACATACACATCTTTTGTATGTATATATATATCTAGACATATAGGTCTTGGTGTTGTCTCTGTAAACTGCCCAGTGAATTAAACGTCTGAAACAGCAAAGCGAAATAAAAAGGCAGTGAAAAAACCAAAAATCAATTCGAATCACTCTCATTTGTCCCTCTGCAACTATTTCTAGAGAGAGAAAACGGTTTCTAGAGAGAGAAACAGAAAGTGTGTCTCATGGCGGAGAAAGATGACGGTTTAGGCTTAACTTTGAGCTTGAAATGCTCCGAGACTTATCATCCGCCACCACCGCCGCCTCCTCCTCCGTCGGTAACCGCCGCATCCACGCGGTTTCCGTTGAATCTGCTTCCGTCTCCTCCGTTATCGTTTGTTCAACGTCATGTTTCGAGTCATCTGAATCATCAGAACCATCATCAAAAGCTTTCTTTTGTGATCAATCAGCCTGGTATGTACAAGCCTTTGTTGCATGTTGTACAACTTGATGCATGTATACACACGTTTCGATGCATGTGATACAATAATTCGCTGCACGTAATATGATGTGTAAAATAATATGTGTAAAATGTAGATACACACACGCACACGTAGAGATTTATTCAAAAGTTTTACTCAAGTATTTTGTGCTAAATCGTAACCGTTGGTCTGAATCCTATACGAGATCGGTTTTGGTGACGTTAACGGCAGAACATTACAACGAATACATACAGATTCATTCAATTTTTCACGGGTATTTTGTTGTTTTGAGCAGTGTTTGACTGGACGGGTTTTTGGAATGGTTAAACTGGTTTTTTATATATTTTTTTCAGATTTAACCCTATTTATTTTATAATATTTACTATATGAAGTCTGGTATAAGAAGACCGGTTCGACGTCCGGTCGGGTTCTGAAATCATTCGTTTTGAGTTTTGAATTGCGATCATAAATGTAGTTCTGAATCCGGTAACTAAATCTTAAGAACACCTAATGTGTGTACACATACACACGAGTTCAAGCACACGTTACAGATTCATTAAATAATTTCATTGTTTAAATTTTGAATTTCGATCTGATTTATTCAAAATATTGTTAGCTAGAGTTCATTGTGTGGTCCGCGTCAACTCTTCGACCCTTTAGGGCGAGGTTTTGTTTTTAGTAGATTAGGATTTTCTATCCAGAAGCGGATGTCGACACAGAAAAATATTCTCTAACTTTTTTGCTGTTTGAGCGTTAATTGTAGATCTGAATCCAGAACCGAGATCTTACCAGCGAGTAATCGACGTAAACCGTCCACCGGCGTCAACATCAACACTAGTGGCGTTAACGGCGGAGCGTGACGATGACGCATTCGTTTCGTCACCGAACAGCACAGTGTCAAGCGTAAGCGGGAAGCGAGTCGAGCGAGAGGACAACGAAGCGGAGAGAGAATCAAGCTCGCACGGTATCAGCGGCGGAGAAGATGAAGACGACGGCGGCGACGCGGCAGCGGCGAGGAAGAAACTCCGGTTGTCAAAGGATCAAGCGGCTGTTCTGGAAGAAACATTCAAAGAGCACAATACTCTTAATCCGGTTAGTGGCAGTTTCGTAATTATTCCTTTAACAATTTTTATAAGAATACTTATTTATTTATAGTTAATAGAGTTAATTACTGTTTTCGTCAATGTGGTCTGTCCAAAATCACTATTTCAGTGCATTAGTTTAAAAATTGCTATTTCAGTTCATGCGGTTTCACTTTCGTAACCATTTCAGTCCATCTCGTAACCATTTCAGTTACTGTATTTACAGAATAAATGGATTGAAATGGTTACAAAATTTAAGCCGTAGGGACTGAAATCGCTATTTTTAAACTAATGGACTGTAATAGTGATTTTTGACAAACCACACGGACGAAAACAGAAACGAGCTCTAATTATTCATTATTTCTTGATTTTGTTTAAAATTTATTAGAAGCAAAAACTGGCATTAGCGAAACAGCTGGATCTGAGGCCAAGGCAGGTGGAAGTTTGGTTTCAAAACAGAAGGGCAAGGTAGGAAATAAACTCTATTTTAGAGGGTATTTTGGGAATTATAAACATTTATTGTACAAATGCACAAATGCATAGGTTGTGGGTTACTTGTCTTGACATGGGTGGTACTATAATTAATGCATATAGTACTACTAATCTTGCCTTTTCTATTAATACTGTAGCATTCTGAGAAAGTGTAGCTCGTGCATTAACAGTTTGTACATAGAAAACCTAAAGTTTCTGAAATTTATTGTTGTACTGTAAATTTTGAAATCTGATTTTGGGTACCGGTATTAATGCACGAGGTACAAGTGGGTAGAATTTGACCATAATAAGTACCTTGGTACTTTCACAACATGGGGGGTTTGGAGTACAATGCATGCATCATTAGTTGTACATTTGGCTGAACATTTTTGGTTGGTTTTGCCTTTCACAGTTTGTAGCCAAATAAGGGATATAAAATGTCATTCATTATGATGCCCTTATTAGTCCTAGACCAACTAGAATTGACATAAAGTCAACTCATTTAGTACCAATGTGTTTATATTTTCAAGAAAATTAGTGTGCACAACATCCAAATTTGATTTTTTGATCATTTTTAAATAACTTGCATGCTTCTAGGGCAAAATGGTCTTTTTATTCATAAAGGGGTGACGGCGCATTTTGTTGTCTGTCTACCTTCTGTTTTGATGTAACTTGACAAGTATGAATGATATAAGCTTATTTAATAAATTTTTTTTAAAATGTTACTATGTTGTTGATTTGGAAATTTTATCAATTCATATTGTTTGATATTTCGCAGAACCAAGTTGAAGCAAACGGAGGTCGACTGTGAGTACTTGAAGCGTTGTTGTGATACGTTAACAGATGAAAACCGACGGTTGCAAAAGGAGGTCAATGAGCTTAGAGCTTTGAAACTGTCTCCACAGTTTTACATGAACATGAACCCTCCAACCACCTTGACCATGTGCCCACAATGTGAGCGTGTAGCCGTGTCATCGTCTTCTGCGGCCGCCACATCTTCCACCGTTGGTTCAACTGGCCTTCCCAAACCACTCTCGATGCCGTCCAACCACCAAAAACAGAACAACCTCTTCCTACCCAGAGCCTCCATCATCCCCCATCGGCCGGTTGATGCGCACCACCCACGGTGGTAAATTTACCAATTTACCCTTGGGAATAAGGGCAAAAGGGTAAAAACAAAGGACATGTCAAATGGGATGGGGAATGATTTTGCTGGATTAAAGTGAGATTTGATGTAGGAATGAGAGGGGGACAATGTGGGAATTGGTTTTCTATTTGTCTTGGTGTTCTTGTTTTTTTTGGTTTTAATTTATTTGGATTTTGATGGGTTGCTTTTAGAATCTAAAGCTTAGTCATGAATCATGATGCCTATATTGTGTCTTCCCCCATGCTCTTTGGATGTGGGACCACACAATTTGAGGATAACATGATTGGTCTGTATATATTTGCTAGTATTAAAATATATGTTCGTGTTGTTTATGCACCTACCCATCTCAATCTCATAATTCCTTCATTTCCTAATCTTAGCCATTTTTGTTTAGTTAAAAACATCTATAGTAATCATGGTATACAATTTGTGTTTTGGTTGATCTTTTATGTCAAAACTGGACCGATAGACCGCTTTTAGTTTGGTCTATCGTTCGAACGTCTATAATTAAATTATAAAATGTTAAAGTTACTTTTTTTCATAAACTTAGGGGGTGTTTGTGATTACTTATTTTAGTGACTTCTTAGCTTATTGACTTTTTGAAAAGTTAAAATATGTTTGGCATGAAATTCTTATGTGAGTAGAAAAGTCAATAAGTCACTCTCATTATGACTTATTATCTTTTTGTGACTCTTTTCCAAAAAGTTATAAATTGTTTTAAAAAGCTAAGCCAAACATGGCCTAAACATGATACGTTAGTTGAACAGATTATTTGAAATGTGATATTATTATTAAGATTTAAGAGAAAAAAAAATAGTTTACACATGTTCCTAGGCACCAATTTCATTGAAGACATTTAATGGAATATATGTGACCGACTTACATTCATGTGGGGTGCATCTTCCCCATTCCACATCAACGTTAAACAGTAGTAAGTTAGAAAGCAACTAATCATTCCTAGACATATTGGACTCTATAGTCTTATACCATGAATGATATTGAATGCATAACACATACACTTTGTGTGATAAACTTTACCAACGTATTTAATGCTTCAAAGGATCTACTGATCTCGGGTTAGTTTTGAGCATAAGGAGATCCTTTGAAACTCATGGCTTAGTGGCATGGTAGTTGCGTAGCGCAAAAAAAGTTGTGGGTTCAAATTCTTACATGTGTAAATTAATAGGCGGTTAGGAGTAAAATATTGTTGTTAAAAACTCGAGATCCTTTGAAGCATCAAAGGGGATTTATGGAATGATTTCTTCAAAGGTTTATCGAACACAGATTACCCACTAGGGTATTGGATTATTGATGAATAGATACAAAATTGTATTTTGCTCTGATACCATGTAAACAATGGTGTTGGACTCTAAAATTTAACTAGTATGTTTCATACAATCTAACAAAAAACATTTTCATAACTTAGGGTTCCATTATGTGGGAATGTAGGGAAAAGGCAGTGACAGACCTACCGCCATGGTTGGCCCATATTGTTTAGGGAAAATCCCGATCGTATCCCTTAAAAATATTATAAAACCCTCCGATCGCACCCCAAGGAAATAAATCCTGAGTCCGCCACTACAGAGCAGGTTCATTTTTACTGGTCTGGACTCATTCTAAGCTCTAAAAGCAAAACTTGAGCTCGGCTCGTGATACATTTTTCTATGGGTTGTGTGCACTTATCCTTGTTAAATCACAAACGTACAGGAACACACTAGATGGTTGATGCGGTATAATTGAATTGAAGTATGTGCTTGCTACGAGTTTGAATCTTTGATTTTGAATGCATCGTGCTTGTTACGGGTTTGAAGTACCGATTACGTTATGTAGTTTTTAAAGCTTCACTTTTGGTCTTTGTTTGATATAGACATATGTCGAATTTGGTAGTGGGGGTTCAGTGGTGCCGATGATAGTGGTGGTGGGTGGCGGTGAATAACTGGTGAACTAGTGAGTGGTGGTCATCGACTATTGATACGTGTGTCGTGTTTGACCCTCCACCTTAACGAGGGAGCCGCATTGGCCCACAAGCATCCTTGAATCTTCCATTGTAGAAAATATTACCATACATATACACACAAACAAATACACGTATGACACCAAATTGATGGGCTAACATGTCATGTTATACAAATCAATATTAAAGCAAATGTCCTATCAGGGCCGACCCTTAGAATTTGTGTACCTTGTTTGAGCTTGAAAAAATGTGCCCTTAGGCCTTAACGAATTTGGGTATTGGGGCTCACTAAAGGTCTAAATCTAATGTCAACGAGATAATAATTAATCTAAACCATAAAAATAATTTTGTAAGTGAGCCTATGTTGGTGTTTGTATAACCTATTAATTTTTTTTACATATACATATCAGATTTTTTTTTAAATAATGTGCCCTTTGAAATATCGGGCCCTGGCCGGTGGTCCTCCGCGCCTACCCTCAGGACAGGCCATGTGTCCTATAATATTAATAAAAGCAATCGCTCAATCTCCAAATGGTAATCCAATCGATATATTGAAGTTATTTTGTTACATCAACAAAGTGATACTCTCTAAGGTTCCAACTCTTCACGTTGTTCTGAGAACCTTTCATGCACAAAAGAAAACAAAAGTACATTGTCACGATCATACAAGCAAGGATTTAGTTGTGTCCCACATAGAAGCACCTCAAATAATGAATAGGTGAAACTGTACATTGTACATGTACCATGTTTTGGAGGTTTTGGTCCATGTATGGCTAGTATGTTTAGCATTTCGATTAACCATTTTATTCCATGTACTTCAAATAACTCCCCGCTTGCGGTATGTGTACATAATGTATATGTGTGGGCCCTCGGGGGGGGGGGGGGGGGGTGAAAGTGAACTATTTTTAACGTTATTTTACTAATTTCGTGAAAACAACGTTAAAAAGCGAGAGACAGTTAATTATGCATCATGTGGTGGCGTTGATAGCCGAAAGACAAGGGGTGCATGCACTAATCGGCTTTTGTCCCAATTGCTGAGTGTTATGTGCTTTGTGTCCATGAGTTGATGCAAAACTACTATCGAGACGAGGCCCGAGGGTCTCACTGGAAGCAGCCACTCTGTTCCTACGGGGTAGAGGTAAGGCTGTCTATATCTTACACTCCTCGGACCCTACCTTAGCTTTGCTACTGGTAAAATTTACTGAGTATGATGATTATGATTAGCCATTTTACGGCTTTATTTTACTTCTACGGTGTTTTAGTGTTTGTTAAGCTTTGGTGTTTTGGAATGACATATTATCTCATGTATAAGCCCATAATTAGTGTTTATTGGGCTTTGGTGTTTTGGAATGTCGTATTATCTCATGGCTGGGCTCTATTATCTCGTGTATAAGCCCATAATTAGTATTTGTTGGCCTTTGGTGTTTTGGTATCCCTAAGAACCCAAAGGACTTGCTCTATACTTAATAGTCTATGTTTTCTTGACAAACGTCATAAAATATTAATATATTTTCTGTTTTTTCTCATATAAGTTCTTACTTTTTTTTTTCACTTAAAAAACTAACATATATATATTTTTTTGTTTCATAAAAGTCATTCCACTTTCTTTTACACATTAAAAACTAACATACTTTCTTTTTTGTCTCATATAAGTCCCTAAATAAACATACAAAATGTTATGTATCAATCTAAAATCGTTAAAAGATAACATAATTTGTCAAATAATGTTTTCTTGATTTCATTCGATTATAAAAGAGATTTTTTGTTAAAGTTTAATATTTTAAGGGACTTGTATGATACAATAGTAGAAAATATGTTGTTTTTTGGGTATAAAAAGTGGTTATGGGAATTTTTTGAGACAAAAAAAAGTATGTTAGTTTTTTATGTGTAAAAAAAGTAGAGGGACTTTTATGAAATAAAAAAAAATATGTTGGTTTTTAAGTGAAAAAAAGTGGAAGGACTTTTACAAGAAAAAAAAAAACAGAAAATATGTTGGTTTTTTATGGCATTTGTCCATATTCTTTTTATTTAATTTATATACTTTTCATGTTTTATGTAAAAATAACTATCATAGGAAAGATATGTACGTAGCTATTCCTTGTAGTTTTGAATTCAGGATTTGTTGGTGCTGCATAATTATTTCCACGATGTCGTGACAAAAGTGAAATCGAAATGTCAAACATAAAAGGTCAAAAAGGGTAACATAGGCACAAAGTCAAAGCTTTCTTACAAGAAAGAAGGTATATTTGCTTACAAGAAAGAAAGAACCCTTGTTTCGTTTCAAATAACTTGGCCACTTCATTTGATCAATACATGTTTACTTGGCTACATTTTAATATGAAAACTTCTTTTTAAAAAAATCACATCTTGAAAAGAAACAATAGAGAAAGTACAAGAGGAATTCTGTTCATTCATCAGTACATAATCATTTTATACACATACGAGTTGTAACTGATATTCAAATCATGAAGTCGAGAATGATGATAAATTTTGTTATTATGATTTAGGGTTATTGGATTTTAATAATCCTAAGTTTCACCAGTTGGCCGATAATAATCCCAACTTTAAAAATTCCCTCCAATAATCTCAACTTGTAAAAGTTTAGCCGCCATTGATCATTTTCTAACATAGGTGCACTTAAATCAATTAACGAGTCTCTAGGTGTAATTGAATCTATTGAGGAGACCAAATTCTTATATGTTTGAAAAGGATCAATGGCGGCCAAACTTTTACAAGTTGGGATTATTGGAAGAAATTTTTAAAGTTTGGATTATTATCGGCCAACAAGTGAAACTTGAGATTATTAAAATCCAATATCCCTATGATTTATAACATTCCCCTTAAATATATTACCACTCATTATACATATTAACAAGATACTTTGGGTTGGGGTTAAATAAATACTTTGGGACCTGAAAGTAAACTTATACCATTGGATCAGTTATACTGCCTCATTAACTGATACTGCAGAATCAACGAGTACGTTGTGTATATTACTCCCCCTCAGTTTTACATATATCTTTTGGTCCGTGGAATCCAATCTTCAATGACAACGGCTTGACTTGATCTTTGATATAGTCTTCTTGCTTTGAGTGATTCAGGTTGCACTGTTTTCAATTAATACAGTTAGGCTTCTTTTGTTTCAGCTTGCATTGTCTTCAAATAGTATAGTTGGGCTTCTTTTGATCGACTTTAGTCCATATCCTTATTGAACATGTTGAAACTATTGACTACCTTAAGTTAATGTTATCTGGATTGAGATTGAGCTCTATGGGGGTCTAATAGAAATCCTTCACAATCGTAACCAAATAGTTGGGGCTCCATATATTCTAATGAACAATATCATGTCTCGAATCCCATATCATTTAATACACTTTATAATTATGCCTCATTAAAAACCTTGCGAGGAAAACCCAATGGTACAAAACCATAGCTAAGGCAAAAAGAGTGCCCTGCATATTATACATAATTAATAACATGCTTCAGGATGATGTTGAATTCATACTTCAGGACATATAAGATAACTTGATGCAATTAGATCGGTTACATTGCTTCATTAAAAACCTTACCAAAAAAAAACTTAAGAGGAAAAAACTTAGGTGCTGTTTGTTTTTTTAGAGGTAAAACGTTTGCAGTCTGTGGACCACATCTGCAGACATCTGCAGCTGAAGCGGTGGACCAAACCTCTGCAGTCCGCAAGAAGAAGACTGTTTGTTTTTTGATTTCACACAATCATACATAATACAATTTTAATCAACTGATTCATCAAGTTGAACAACTAATCAAACAAACAAACTAACAATTATAAACAGAATTCAGAATTAAATTAACAAAATAATCAACCAATTCAGAATTAAATTAACAAAAATTCAGAATTAAATTAACAAAATTAAGTTAACAAAGAACAATTTTTTGAAAAAAAATTAAAACTTAAAACATACCTGATGAGTGTCGGCTGAAGTGGTGTAGATGAGTGTCAGCTGCAGTGGTGGAGAAGACGGCGGAGGAGGTGGGTGTCGGCTGGAGTGGAGGGAGTCGGCTGGAGTGGAGTCGCGATGGAGGTGGGTGTAGGCAGGAGTGCAGGGGTAGCGGAGGTGGAGGGCCGACGGAGGTGGAGGGCGACGGAGGTTGAGGGCTGACGGAGGTTGAGGGCTGACGAAGGTGGAGGGGTGGCTGGAGAAGTGGAGTGGGTGCTAGGGTTTTGAGCTTTTGAAGATTTGGATGTTTTGAAAGAAGGAGAAGTTAGAAGAGGTTTGAAGAGGATAGAAAAGACCTAAGGCCAGGCCTGCGCAACAAATAGGTGGGGAAGAGGTTTTTTAATGAAAGCTCTTCTAAAAAACAAACAAGCTGCAGACCCCTATGTCTGCGCGTGGTCTGCGTGGGGAAGAGAAAAGAGGTTATGAAGTACTTTTCCTAAAAAACAAACACCACCTTAGTGAAGGAAAAGAGCACAACATGTTAGATTAGAACTTTATCTTACCATTACATCTATCTAGAAATGCAATATTAGGTGTCGTTTTGTTTGCAAGATATATCAATGCTTTGATCTCAATTAAGTATGGTACTTCTGGACAAAGTACGTCTTCATCCTCCTGGGGACGCTACATATACTTTTCTATGTCAAGCGATCTGATAATCATTAGTGTACTCAACGCTTGAGTTTTTTACATGCAACAACTTCTGGATGTGCTTTAATTGATGAGCAAATATTACACCTACACTTGTACTCCAGGCTGAGAAATAATTACGTTGTGTAAAGGTCATTCAAAACTTTCTCTCTAGTTTGGTAGTTCATCTCGATAATGTTTACATCATCGTCGTAAAATGTGATTGTATAAACTTTAAGAATGAAATTTTGATATATTGTCACACCCCGACTTTCCATGTGTCACCACCAACCTGTCACACCCCGACTTTCCACGTGTCACCGGTGGGCCCGGTGGGGAGTATCGTGACGTAGTTGATATCATCATAGTCAAACAACACAATATTTAAATGCACAGCGGAAGCAAAAGATAAATATATTACAAACAGATTATAAAGTAATATCAAGTATTACAACGGAAAGTAAAAGATCCACAGGCGGATCTTAAAACATAAACATTGTTCAACAGACTTTAGACGCCTAGAACTTGCAAGATTCCTTATTAGCGCCCTGAGCTTCCAGCCAATTATGTTCAGTACCTGTCACTTAACTTTTTTGGCAAATACGTCAGTTTTCACTGGTAAATACACTCAACTGACTCATTTGAAAAGAGTTTAAGAAATTGATTTAGATGCACCAGGCACAAAATATTTTGACACTTTGATTAAAATGCACAGAGGCAAAATTAATCTTTTATAACTTGGGACAATTATATTTATAATCTTGTATACAGATTTACATGTTCGTTGTACGTTCAGGGCCCGATGTAGAAATCGAGTCAGATTAACAAACACGCTACAAGTATAGGCCCACAAGAGAGTGAGATACCGTTATTCCTTAAGCAACTGTCAGGTGTATGCCTACACCTGGTGCTTAAGACGTGGCCATTTTATAATACAATGATGTCAAGGATATCCGGGACATGGTCATTAACCCCTAAAGGCTTTTATTTCAAACAATACAGATTAAAGCGGGTTACCTCAATAATTTAATCACAATACGACTAAACATTCAATACCCGACCAAGCAGTATTATTATAATACCGTATCCCAAGTCCGTATAGGGAAAATAAGTTAAGAGTATTTACCTGAGCTAGCTCCTGTCTTAAATAGCAAGAATTTAATAACTCAGGCGTATTCACTTAAGTAAGCGTAGGTACCATTTACCGGAAGGCTCTAGTCTGGAATGATGGTATAAATAACCAATTAGAATGCTAACGGGTCTTTAATTAAGCCTAAGCTTAGACCGGTTAGTCTTACCGAAAGATACGGTTCAAACGCTTGATAAGGCGAAGACCGGTTTAGAATGTGGTTTTGACCCGGCAAGCTTGTATGCTTGTTTAATATGGGTAACTTAAACACATTCTGGATTTTGAGACAAAATGATATGGTTTGACTCGTTTCGGCTAATATATGCAAACTAGTCACATAAGCCGATCCGAACGCGACAAGTGCGCAACGAGTAACCAAAAGAGTCATATACAGGTTTCCTAAGTTAATATGCCTTAAATATGTTGTGATATCAGTAGGATACCTTCCATTATTCCCAAAACGAGTTAAATCTCAAAATAAGCCCCGTAGGGGTATTTTGGTCATTTTAAAGGTTATAAAAGAGGGTATCTAAGTTTCTGAGATTCGGGTCTGAATACATCAGTAAAATAACTTATTTTAATAGGTCATAATATTTGGTAATAAGTCTTATGTGACAAAATGGTTTTAAACCTAAACTATGCGTTTAATACGCTTTAAAAGCCATTTTAAGCGATTTCCGGGTTATACAGGAAATTTGAGTTTTCTGAACAGGTTATAAAGTTCAAAATACTTTATTTATTATATAAAATCAATAGCAATTGGATTGGTATCAAAAGGGCTTGTAAAACTCATTTCATGGCCTAAAAGGGCATAATCGGTATTTACCGAATTAAGGCGATAACCCTAGGTTATGAGCAGGTTAAAAATAATTAAAAATCTTTAAAAATCCTAAAATATTATATTACATCAGGGGGTAAAAGGTTTGGTGTCAAAAATTGGGTTTAGATAGGCTTTATGCTAATTGCGCCTTTTAATTACTAAAAGGCGTTATAATTACGCTAATGAGCATAACTCCTAATCTAGACCTCCAACTGATGTAAAATTTTAGGGACAACTTTATAAATCAGTAATAAGGATTATTGTCCTTTCACATTTCCAAAATTCTCGTTTTATGGTCAAAAGGGCATATTGGTCAACATTTATGCAATTAACGGAAACATGTAAACGAATCGGATAATCAATGAACCAACCACAGAGGGTTATGCTAACATGTAGCCTGGTCCTAAGGAAGCTCTAAGGCATTTCCAAATCATACTAAATCGGGTCAGAACTGAAGTCAAAGCAACAGTCAAAGTTTTGCGACTTTCGGTTCCGAACCGGGTCTAAACAGAAAATTATCGGATCAAACAAGCTTAGACTAGTTCTTATACCTATTAACAAGTTATATCAGTGATAAAATAGGTTACATACCTTTTACATTGTTAATTACATGCTAATTTGCAAATTATAGTTCTGTTGACTTTTTCTAATCAACTTTGACCCGACATTTGATCTAGTTAGAGTGGGAATCAGAGGGGGCCCTTTTAAGGGTTTAATGCCCACATAATTACCAACTTATAACTACCTTCAATTCGACTAATCACTGGACCATTAATGATTAATCGCTAAGTTAACCGTTAATTACAACAGTTTGACTTTAAAGCTAAAACTAAGTAAAAACTCAACTAAGAAAGGTTAAGCATACTTAACAAAGTCCTATGAACGATTTGGGATGCTTAGGGTCTGCTCTTATGCTCCAGGAAGCTCCAAGAAAGCAGATGGAAAGGTGTGATCAAATGTTGCAACATGAATGGCCTTTTTATAGTGATTTTGTTCCATTAGATTGTTGACAACTCATGCTACCATGGATCCCAGATCATTTACAAGTGCCCCTAAGGCCTAGGAACATGTAGGGGCGCCCATGAAGTGTTAAAAGGCAATACATGACGTTTACATGGGCTGAACAGGCAATAGAAACGAGTTGCTGCATCTGGGACCTGCTTGCGCACCGTAAGGTTTTTAGTGTTGAGGTGCGCAAGCCCTTGGCCAGCACAATGAATCTTTCAAATGTTGACAGTTTTGACCCCTGGACTTCCAAACTTGATTTTACCTTTATTTCTTGCACTTTAGGCCCTCTAAATTGAATTATAAGGGCTTCAAGACTTATACCAACTTTGTTAAGTCCTTGGTTAACTTTTGATCACCCGAAAAGTCATAGATTTCAACGTTGACGCTTTTAACCCCTCCCACACGAATTTTATCATAACTTTCTCATACGATAACGAAACTTGGTGAAATTTTTATCACGCATTCTAGTGAGCATAATTAATCGTTACAACGCTTCGGGTTTGCTAAAAGGTCACTCAGAGGTATACTTTAAACATGTTGACACATTTAACCCCTGTAGTTTGTAATCTCTCACTTTCTTTCATATTTAGCTTCGTATGATCCATGATTTATTCGTTTGAAGGTATGAGCATCATGTAGGGTTATTGTAAAGTATAATTACCCATTGTTGACATTTTTGCACCCTTATATTCACATGGTTTCCATGTTTGTCAACTTTAGTCCTTTAAGAACATTCTTTCACACGTTCAAACATATGACACATGTCAATACATTATAGGACGTGAATTTTCGAGGTGTTACATCCTCACCCCCTTAAAAGAAATATCGACCTCGAGATTTGTTAAGATGATGGAAGTTCTTTTTGTCGCATAATGGACTTAACTTCTATAACATTTTTGGAGTCTTTCCAAGCTCTCAAAGTGATCCCTATATTAGGTACATGTATCCTTTTGGAGCTTCTTAACCTGTTGATCCTTAATCGACACAGGTTGCTCGTCATATCATAAATCTGCATATCAGTATGTGATAGTGCTTTTCGACTTATTGGTGACACATCCTTAAATCATTAGTGTGGGTCACATTGCGCGTTCCGCCAAGCTCCTTAAATAGGTTTTAGCTTATAAGCTACTTGATCTTGGTACATTCAATTTCCTTCGAATGATTCTATATATTCAGAGCTTAACTAGCCTGCTAATCAAATTTGCACACCCTTCCAGGGTGATACTTCTGTTGAACCTTATTCTTTAAAACGAACTTAGGAGGGTTGTTACATTCATGAATCTTTGATTTTCTGCCGAATAATGGCAACTTACAGATGATTACGGATTTGTTTGATCTTATTTGTTGTTTCCAAGGCAACTTTCAGATCCTGATAATTGGACTTACCAATCTATTGTTCTAATAATAGATGTTTAACATTCCATCTATACAAGGTCCCCAAAGGAGTACCTTGATACTTACATAATAATTTTTTTTATAGAAAAGCTTATTTTATGGTGAGATGGTTATTCCAACCACCGCTTAAAACTAATATTAAGGAATAGCTAATCCTTGCCGTTAGTCGAACAAATCGATGATCCTGGGCAGCTGATGGAAATTCTTAATTGTTGCCTAATTAGGGTAGCGGTAATAAATGCATAAGCAAAATGAACCGTCTTCCTTATTTAACAATATCAAACTCTCAAAATATTGAGTTAGGCTATATGAACTTATATCTTAAATCTTACTTAATCAGGGTTTTGATTATTCCATAATCAACATGGGAGCGGGATGCTATCTTAACTCTACTCGCCTTAGGAGGTAAACAGGGTAATCCTAGGAGAAGATAATCAAGATACAAGGAGGTTATAGAGATTTTCCAAATCTCAGGCTCCAGCTCATCCATCCTTGCTGGTGTCAAATGAGTGACACATTTATGTTATGAATCCACAGGTTTCTTAATCAGAGACACTTACTTTGACAATTCCATTCTGGATATCATCTTTGAATACCATTAGTTGACTTTTAATACTGTATGACCATTGGAACATCTTTGTGGTTCCATGCATTAAACCTCCATACTGATCAGGCATGGAAGCAATCTATGGAACATATTAGGATACACCAATCCTCATATGGCGCTTTTGTCATACCATCTGGTATTCGTAATCGATGGAGATCAAATAGATATCAATTACATGCGAATGTACCTTATCTGACGAGGGGGTACATTAGAATTTTATGACTGAAGATTTCAGACAGTAACAGAAGAAATGGTTCCTAACACCAATAAAACAATTTCCTAGTTGCAATCCAACAACTGCTATTCCTCATCCAGATGGCCTTAATATATACTAACCATGGTATCAATAACCCATACAGGCTAATATAGCACTAACATTCTTAACGAACGCTATTTAACATATATATTAATATTACTTAGCCTAGGTCGCAAAAGACCATCAATGGCATTTAAGGTTTGGATCTAGTCCATCACCTTTCTGACAGAGGATCAAAACGTCACATCTGTCTTTATTATACTGAAAAATGTAGGTAGCTTGAAAACTTGCCATAGGAATATCAGAAAAGAGTGATTCCTAATAGATATAAAATATCCATCTAAGGTTTGTTGGAGCATTTTCTATAGTGTCATCGGCCAATTTCTACCTCGCATTACATGGCCGGAGTCCTAAACAGGCGGAGACAGCAGTTCTCAACATTTATCGTTCATTATAGAATCATATGTGCCAGTATCAAATAAATGTTTGCATAAACTGTTTGATAAGGAAAGGTACCTGCTATGTAATTATCATTCTGCACCATCTCCTCGGCGTTCATCATGCGTTTGTTTTCTTGGCCTCTTCGGGCTTCTTCTGATTCCTAGGGCAGTTAGTCTTGATATGCCCCTTTTCGTTGCAACCATAACAGGTTGCATCTTTCAACTTCTTGCAATCCAAGGTTTTATGTTCCTTAGACTTACAAATCCCACAAGGTAGAGGCTGAGATTCAAATCTGCATTTCCCGAGGTGGTATTTCCTACAGGTTTCGCACCTGGTCTTCTCACCCGACTGCTGGCTGTCATTCTTAAACCCAGAACTCTTTTTATTGGAGCGATGCGAATTCTCATCCTCCCTTTTACGCTTTCCATCTTCAGAGGCTTTGGCAGCCTTGTTTCTAACCACATCGAGTATGAGAGATAGCGACAGATCTGCCGCTGACCTGAATGTAGTAGGTCTTGAAGCCTTAACACTAGCTTTGATTTCTGGGGCTAAACCCCCAATGAAGCGAGCAATTCTCTTGGGTTCTGGTGTTACTAGGTAAGGAACCAGTCTGGACAGGGTATTGAAACTGGTGAGGTAAGCTTGTCAATCTGAGTTTGTCATAACCAATGATAAGAAATCTGACTCAATCCTCTCAACCTCGTGTTGAGGGCAGTAGTTCTCCATAATGAGAGCAACAAACTGTTCCCATGACATGTTGTAAAGTGGGATCTTCCCAGCAACTTGAATGAGAGCTTTCCACCATGCTAGTGCCTCTCCCTTGAACGATTGGGATACATACTTCACTACATCCCTCTCAGCACAACCGCTGATATCGACAACTGTGTCCATTTCATCCAACCAGGTCATACAATCGATTGCTCCTTTCTCCCCAGTGAAATCCCGGGGTTTGCAGGAAACAAAGTATTTATAGGTACAGAACTTGGTATGCGGTTCATTATCGAACACTAACCTCTTGGATGGAACACTGTGTTGAATAGATGAATGTCGATCATCATCCTTCTTTGGTTCCTCTTTCTTTGAGGGTGGCTTGCTATGAGCCTCAGAATGAGTCTTAGGGACAGACTTAGAGTGGGGTACAGATGAGGCTTTACTGTGAGTCTCACTATACTCCTTGAATTGCTCCGCTACAGCTTTAGATACCGCCGTATCAATCAGTGTACGAAGTTCTCCTCTGGTTATATTGATCTTATCATCATCGCGGTTTTCCAGAGGATGACTGTTTATCTCATCAGAGTCAGCCATGTAGTATTAATTGCTACAAAAATAAAATAAGGGCAATGTTTATTTAGAAACCCATTCAGTTTTATCGTTTTAAACGATTTATTAACCATGGTAATATAAACCATATTGGTTAATTTGTTAGTTATATTTAATTAGCATTTTCATTATAATTTATCCTAGTTATAAAACATTAAGGATATTAAGGTGGCGCAAAGGGCCTAGTCACGAGGATAGTTTTAAATTTACAAGCCATGATTTCAGAGAATCGAGGCATTAAGGTTTGAATCAAAGTTCATTACCTTTTCTTGACAGGGAGTTGTAGGCTACCACTGTTTTTAGTCTCAGAGGACATTAACTATAGCCCGCAGGCACTTCCCTTCTAAGGGATGTTTATAATATGATCATCTTATAGGATGATATAAGCCATGATTTTAGAGAATCGAGGCATTAAGGTTTGAATCAAAGTTCATTACCTTTTCTTGACAGAGAGTCGAAGACTACCACTGTCTTTTGTCCCTTAGGACAATAAGTATGGCCCGTAGGCATTTCATCACTTATGGATGTTTATAATATGATCATCTTCATTTGATGATATTAGTCAGGATCACATTGATCATACAAACTATTATGCTTGGACGTAGTCCAACATCTTCAGACGGGGGTCAGAGACCACCACGGTCGTTGTCTTATCGGACAACAAGTTTGGCCCGTAGGCACTTCATCACTAATGGATATTTATTTCAAATAAGGGAATTTAGATTAACCCCCTTTTTAAAGATGGCCTGTGTGACTTTAACGATTCACAGTTTACCAAAAATGTTAACATACTTACAGATGTTAACAGGGATCGGAATCTTTTAGATAAGTTTTACCGTCTTGGCCATGCCTACAATGACAATTAGGCTAGGTTTTACCTTTAAGACTCTTTTAATATTTAACGCAGAACAATCCTAAATTGAAATGTTAACAAGGATCTGAATCTAATTGTGGAACTACCATCTTGGCCCTGTCTTAATGTGACATATAGCTAGGTCTTGTCCTTTCTAGATTTTGCCATTTTATTATAATGGTAGATCTTATAATATGGGAATGATATTTTTTTTTTAAATATAATCATTCCTTTAAAATTTAAACAAGTATATGGTTACCCTAAACGGGACTTCTACTGAAAATGACTCGCCCATGCAAGGGCTAATCAGAAAAATAACAAAGGAACTAAATAAGGACAAAATAAAACGAATTAGGATATGTCCTATGTTCTTGTCTAGACTCAAGAATGTGCAACTGTGTAACTGAGATTAAACACAAAAGACTAGTGTTTAATTCACTCAGTGTTGGCTCTGATACCAACCTGTCACACCCCGACTTTCCACGTGTCACCACCAACCTATCACACCCCGACTTTCCACGTGTCACCGGTGGGCCCGGTGGGGAGTATCGTGACGTAGTTGATATCATCATAGTCAAACAACACAATATTTAAATACACAGCGGAAGCAAAAGATAAATATATTACAAACCGATTATAAAGTAATATCAAGTATTACAACGGAAAGTAAAGGATCCACAGGCGGATCTTAAAACATAAACATTGTTCAACAGACTTTAGACGTCTAGAACTTGCAAGATTCCTTATTAGCGCCCTGAGCTTCCAGCCAATTATGTTCAGTACCTTTCACTTAACCTTTTTGGAAAATACGTCAGTTTTCACTGGTAAATACACTCAACTGACTCATTTGAAAAGAGTTTAAGAAATTGATTTAGATGCACCAGGCACAAAATATTTTGACACTTTGATAAAAATGCACAGAGGCAAAATTAATCTTTTATAACTTGGGACAATTATATTTATAATCTTGTATACAGATTTACATGTTCGTTGTACGTTCAGGGCCCGATGTAGAAACCGAGTCAGATTAACAGACACGCCACAAGTATAGGCCCACAAGAGAGTGAGATACCGTTATTCCTTAAGCAACTGTCAGGTGTATGCCTACACCCCGTGCTTAAGACGTGGCCATTTTATAATACAATGATGTCAAGGATATCCGGGACATGGTCATTAACCCCTAAAGGCTTTTATTTCAAACAATACAGATTAAAGCGGGTTACCTCAATAATTTAATCACAATACGACTAAACATTCAATACCCGACCAAGCGGTATTATTATAATACCGTATCCCAAGCCCGTATAGGGAAAATAAGTTAAGAGTATTTACCTGAGCTAGCTCCTGTCTTAAATAGCAAGAATTTAATAACTCAGCCGTATTCACTTAAGTAAGCGTAGGTACCATTTACCGGAAGGCTCTAGTCTGGAATGATGGTATAAATAACCAATTAGAATGCTAATGGGTCTTTAATTAAGCCTAAGCTTAGACCGGTTAGTCTTACCGAAAGATATGGTTCAAACGCTTGATAAGGCGAAGACCGGTTTAGAATGTGGTTTTGACCCGGCAAGCTTGTATGCTTGTTTAATATGGGTAACTTAAACACATTCTGGATTTTGAGACAAAATGATATGGTTTGACTCGTTTCGGCTAATATATGCAAACTAGTCACATAAGCCGATCTGAACGCGACAAGTGCGCAACGAGTAACCAAAAGAGTCATATACAGGTTTCCTAAGTTAATATGCCTTAAATATGTTGTGATATCAGTAGGATACCTTCCATTATTGTCACACCCCTATTTTCCACATGTCACCGGTGGGCCCGGTGGGGAGTATAGTGACGTAGTTGGTATCATCATAGACAAACAACACAATATATAAATGCACAGCGGAAGCAAAGATAGATTCATTTCAACTTTAATAAAGTGTAATATTAAATATCACAAATAGTTGAAACGGATCCACAGGCGGATCAAAATAAAAGATGATATTGTTCAACAGCTTTATTGACATCCAAGCTTGCGAGACTTATTGTGGATGCTTAGAAGACAGCCAGCCTAGTACGTGTAGTACATGCACTTAACCTTTTGGAAAAAAATACGTCAGTTTACACTGGTAAATACAATTTAACTGACTCATTTTGAAAAGGTTGAAAATTGATTTGAATGCACGTGGCACAAAAATATTTTATAACTTGGGATAATTATGCTATATAATCTTGTAAGGGATTTACATGTTACTTATGCGTTCGATAGCCCGATCTGTAGACCGGGTTAAAGATTAATAGACACACCACAAATTGAGTTATGCACTGAAAGGTGTACGCCTACACCCCATGCTCAGGTCGTGGCCATCTCGTAAGATGATGCCTAGGATATCCGGGACATGGTCATTAACCCCCCAAAGGCTTTAAGCAAACAAAACACATTCAAAACATAGCATATCAATAAATTTAACCTCTATTCGATTAAAGAATTCAATGCCGGACCAAGCGGTATATTATATACCGTACCCCAAGCCCGTATAGGGAAAATAAGTTAAAAGTATTTAAATACTATTTACCTTGGTAAGTATAAATCTCAATTAGCGAGTGAAGGTAGCTTTTACTGGTGCTTCTATTCTGGAACAAAGGTTTATAATAACCTATTAGATTTCTAACGGGTCTTTATTTAAGCCTAAGCTTAGACCGGCTAGTTTTAAGGACGATACGGTTCAACGCACGATTAAGCGAAGACCGGATAGAATGTGATTTAGACCCGAAAAGTTTGAATACTTGTATAATATGGGTATACTAAATACATTCTGGATTTTGAGACAAAAATGATAATGTTTGACCCGTTTCGGTCAATTTATGCAAACTAGTTACATAAACCGATCCGAACGCGAAAAGGGCGTCTCGGGTAACCAAAAGATTCATATGCAAGTTCCCTGAGTTAATATGCCTTAAATATGTTATAATATCAGTAAGATATCTTCTATTATGCCCAAAACGGATTTAAACACAATTTATGCCTCATAAGGGCATTTTGGTCATTTAAAAGATTATAAAAGAGTTTAATTGGAAATCTGAGTTACAGGTATGGTTTATACAGTAAATATACTTAATTTAACATGTTATAACAGTAGGGTATGACCCATATATGAAATTTATCATTTAAAACCAAACTATGCTTCTTAGGGGTATTTTGGTAATTTCACAAGGGCTAAAAATGTCAAAACTGGAAACCTGAGTTCAAAAATTTTACTTACTGTTATTATCTCAAAATATACTAAAAACATCAGTAGGTATCAACCTTATATGTTTAATATGGTTATAGTACATACTATGCGTTAAAAACGCTTAAAAAGGCGATTTGGAGCCGTTTTCGGGTTTTTAAAAGAAAGCTGATATTTTTATAATTCCAGAATGCTCAAAATATTTTATTTATCAAATAAAATCAGTAGAAAAAGGTTTGGGGTCAAAAGGATTTGTAAAACTCATTTTATGGCTTAAAAAGGCAAAATCGGTATTAACCGAATTAAACTTAGAGACCTATGTTATGCTCAGCCAAAAATTAAATAAAAATCTTCAAAAATCCCAAAATATTATATTATAACAGTGAGTAAAAAGTTTGATATTAAAAAGTGGGTTTAAATAGGTTATATGCTAATTACGCTGTTTAAGTAACATAAAGCTTTCAATTTACGCTAATGAGCATAACTCTTAAGCTAGCTGACCATCTAAAAACACCCATCTTACTCCATGGAAGTTCCCAAGACTTGATCAAATCAGCCCAACCGACAACATTATATCTGTAACAAAAAAAAAAAACAATAATAAATATAGATTTTCAAAACGTTAAAACATGTGGCTATGGCGCATTTGGTTCAAATAGTTCGAACAGTGAACAGTGTAATAAACTTGTAAAAAATCAGAAAGAAGAAATACAATGTATAAGCAACATTCCCTAACGTATAAGAAATACAAATAGTTCGACCAAAAATGCGTTCTTACCTTGTTGCCATTGCATGAATACGCTAAATTACGTTTCAACCCCTCAACTTCATTTCTCATAAGCTAAGCTGGTAGTGGCCTGTATATATGTACGTCATAATCTTTTATATCAGACAATATAACAGGTTTGATCATATGGGTGTGAATTTATGACATGACCTGAAAACACGACACGAACAGAACACGAAACTCGTGGTTTGGATTTAGTCTAAACGGGCTCGGGTCAGTTTCGGGTTGAACCTGCCAACCCGCGAGCACAACCCGTTAAGCACCCCAACATAAATGATAATCAGAAAGTTTCAAATAGTAAAAGAAATGGGAAAAACTTACGTTCTTTGACAAACTTTTTCTGCTGCAGCCTGCCTAACTGCTGTTTAAGTTGCTTTTTTCTATCGACATATAAACACGCTGCTCACCTAAAGATTTAACTCTAACAACCAATTCTAACACAATATTCTGCATCAGCAGCCGCACACTTTATTAGATTAATATAAACGCATCTTAAACCAGTCAGAATTTTCATTGTCACAAGAAAATAAAAACAAATTGTTTAAGCAAATGTTACATTGCCATAAGTATTACTCAACTGCTTCTACTGGTTTTTAGTTTTTACCTGATAATTCTCAACAGTTCTATCCAGTTCTGATATATACTGAAGTTTACGTACTCGAGACCGTTGTGCAGAGTGCCTACAAAAATTCGCACCAGAAATCAAATAAACTTAACGGTATTCTTAATTCTAAAGTGCTAAAAATTACAAACATGAACTGAAAATTAACCTTTTAAACGGTTTAGCATCCGTATCGGCTTCACCAGCAGGATTCTCTACAGAGACCAAAGAATCGGAATTAACATACTGCATGGGACCATGAGAAGCATACTCCGATAAAGCCTAAACGATAGCGTTTTCTTGAACCGATTATTGCAGCAGTCAAGCACCCCACATGACAACTCTCTAAACCATGTTTTAATCAACCCTGACTGTAACATTTCCATTTTTTTATCATATAAGAATTATAGGTTGTTTAAATTTATTAACCATTAGTAACTAGTTTTATTTTTAATATAATTATTCGACCCATATAGTTTTAAAACTATTTTATATATATTTGGTTGAAATGTTATACTAATTAATTGGCTTGTATATGTGTGACATTACTATTTTCTATATTAAAATAAAGTATATAAAACTTATATTATTAGACGGGTAGATTATGGGTAAGTTGACTGTTAGAAATTTGAAGTACCTAGACGAGCCTATGAACTGTTTAATAATTAAATTATAAAAATACATTATATTTGAATTTACTCCGTTTTTATTGAAACTTGGTTCAAATTGTAGATAAGATTATTCTCGTTCTAATGACATATTCATTGTTTTATAAAAACGTCATATTTTAGAAGTTATAAACGCCAAATAAGTGAAGCAGCTGAATTAATTATAATATATAAATTAATAAAATAATAATAATAATAATCAAAATTTGTATTAAACTAAAATGGACGTGTCATCCATTATGAATAAAATAATAAAATTATTTGTTGAATGCATGTATTAATTTTAGTGTATGTGGACTAATAAACTAAAAACATTAAAGGTAAATTTTTACGTGTGCATATATTTATGAATGCATGTTTACGTGTCCTTTTTTTATGCAAGTGGATATGTATGTATTAATTGAGTGTATGTTTACGGGTAGACTCATAAACTTTCCAGGAATCATGGAAAGTTTTGACTATAAATAGGAAACATGCAAACTTCAAACTTTACTCACTCCTCTTGTTCCATCTCTGTGTCGCCTCCTCTCTCTAATATTCATTGTTTTTTTTAATATTTCACTAATAATAATAATAATGCCATGCCCTGTTTTAAGTGTTTTAACCCTTGATCACTGATACCCTGTCCGATTGATCTGGAGCCCCCTTAACGCATGTCAAGGCTCTGCCCGACTAAGTTCGTTGGGGTTCTGTCTCGTGTTGTAGGGATAAAAGTTGAATTGGGTTACTATACTTAACACGAGTGCAATATATATTTTATTAAATAGCTGAGGAGTTATACCCAAGATTATACCAGGAGGCTTTCTAGTTGAACCCTAAAGTTACAAAGTGGGTTCATTCTCTTTTCTCACAGTTTGTGAGTCATTCTTTTTTTATCACCTTTTTGTGATACAATTATATTGAAAAATGCTTTCCAAAAATCCTAAATGTTTATCAATTATACTTGCAGTGATTAAATTTTTGTATTATGCAATAGCTACCGGTATGAGAGGTTTTATACATTACTTGACACCTGTTACTATTGGCCAAAGAGTTAGCCAATAGTAGCACAAATATGGTTTAATATGGTTTAGTGGAGGCATGAACATTCAATGCTATATATTAGTAATAATATATTTAAACCTTTATTTTTGGCCTCGTTATTTAAAAGTAGTATTATATTAAATGTTTAACTATGGTTTAAATATTATGGTTCAAATATTATAGTTAATATTTAATGGGGAAAGTGAATATAAGGTTGTTACACACCTAAGCTTAGATGTGAAACCTCTCAAAACTACGTAGTTTTGATTAATTTTATCTCCAAACTAAAACCTAAAAACAAAGAGTTAAATGCTTGGTTGGTCCCTGTGGTTTTCAAAAATTGCAGACTTGGTCCCAATGGTTTACTAATTACACGCGTGGTCCCTGTGGTTTTCAAAAATGCACTCGGTTGGTCCCCAGCCCTAACATCAGTTAAATATCTCAGTTAAGTCCATGTTAAATGACCAAAACACCCTCGCTTATTAACTTTATTTATAAACCCACCACAACCTGCATTATCTTCGTCACCATCATCATCTTCATCCCCATTTCCCTCTGCTCTCTCTCGATCTCACATCAACCCATTAGTGAAAAGCCTAGTACTTAAATCAACTAACCCTAAATCCCCTTGTTATGATCAGCCGTTTCCCCTCCTACTCCCTACGTTTTCTCTGCACTTTATCTTCTCAACACCTGCAAAGCATACAAAAAACCTAATTCTTTCCCCCTCAAAACACCTTCTCTACAAACACACACACATGAATGAAAACATGAAACCCTAATCCTTGCTATTTTTTTCTCTACAAACCTATGATGTGAAGATACCATATAATACATAAAACAACACAAAGCTTTATCCTCTCAATCAGATGCTTACAACCTCCCCCCCCCCTCTCGTCTGCTCGATCGGTGACCGGAGCCGGGGTGCCGGCTGTGAACTCCGACAACACCCCACACCCTTCCAACCTATGATGTGAACTCCGGAGCCGGGGTGCCGGCTGTGAACTCCGACAACACCCCAACACAAAGCTTTATCCTCTCAATCAGATGCTTACAACCACCACAGCCCTCGAGGCCCACCTGCACCGTCATTCAACGCTTCCAAATCTGTTGCTCGCAACCATTCACAGCCCCAAACGACATCACGACCACTGTCACCACCAATTAAACCCACCCGATACCATCCACCTTCTATTATGTCAGAAAACAACAAATCCGGTCAGACATGAGTTTGTTCTGTCGTGTATCTCACCGTCCGAGTAATCATCATCACCACTCGGTCGAGACCCACCGTTGCCGGCCACACTGTGCGATGATTCAGGTTAGGATTTGTGTAATTTAGGTTAGGGTTTGTGTGAAACAAGGGGAGATGGCAGGTGGTTGTTGGGGGTTTGTCGGAGGTAGGTGTGGTGCTACCGGAGAACGGAGACGAGGGAGATCGGAGAAGATGATGGTGATGAGATCGAGAGAGAGCAGAGGGAGGGAAATGGGTATGATGATGGTGATGAAGATGATGCTGCAGAGGGTAATATAGTTTTAGGTTTTTAATTGTTCTAAGGGTAATATAGTCATTTCACACATAGTTAACTAAGAAATTTAACTGATGTTAGGGCTGGGGACCAACCGAGTGCATTTTTGAAAACCACAGGGACCACGCGTGTAATTAGTAAACCATTGGGACCAAGTCTGTAATTTTTGAAAACCACAGGGACTAACCAAGCATTTAACTCAAAAACAAATTAATTCACTAAAACTAACTTTGACTACTTCCGTTGGAATTTGAAAAACAATCAACACTAATAAGCCTAACACTGTAGTGGCTCCGTAGATCCAATTCCATTAAAACTATGAATACTTTTTAGATATAGAAATTCTATTTTACGTCTGTGCTCTGTGAATTCAATCAATTGGGAAGTATTAAAGTTATTGTGATTTGAAAATCCAATTTTTACTGTTGTGCGCAATCAATTCATGAATGAAAAACTATCAATAATTTTGTGAGTTGGGAATTGAATTTCTACGGTTGTGCGCAACACTCCCATCCACTTTAACTTTTTTTTTTGAACAGCAAAACGGAACATTCATTCAATCGAAACCACAGTACAAAAAACTCAGCCAGCAGCTCAACCAAACAAAATAAAAAACAACAAACAGAAAGAAAGAAAACAAAGCGAAAATCATACACCTTTTACAGATTTAAATTAAAATCCCACCATTCATGTTTTGTTATTGTGCTATGCTTCGAACGTATCTTCACCCCTAGGAAGGTTGTCACTTTAATGTCTTCAATAATCGTTTGAGCCGCCCAATGTCTTCCTGTAAAAACCTTATCATTTCTGTTTTTCCACAAGATCCACATAGTTTCAATGGCAATCGCATGTAACATTTTCCTTACTGTTCGGCTCCTTTGACCTTCAAGTATCATTTGCAGCAGTTCCGTAATGCTATCAACAGAATTTACCGTCGGTATTCTTGTCCATGTTGACACCGCTTCCCAAATTCGTTTCGCTAAATTGCATTTCAGCAATATATGGACAGCAGTCTCATCATCGGCTCCACATATTCTGCAGGTTACGTCGTCTATGTTCATGCCTCTATTCCTTAAAGCCGCGGCTGATGGAATCTTTTCGTCCATCCACTTTAACTAATCTAGTGTTTGGTTTGCATCCCTTCAAACTAATCTAGGCTTTGGTTTATAAATAATTCATTGTTTTTCAATGCCAACGGAAGCTCTAAATGTGATGCTTTTAATCGATTTGGATATAAAGAGAGATTGATGTGTGATTCATCAATCCAAACAAAGAACGTAATTCGGAGATACATGGGGAAATTGATGGAGAGTAAATAAAGAAATAAAAAGATTTCAAGTCACATATTAGATAAAATTAATCAAAACTACGTAGTTTTGAGAGGTTTCACATCCAAGCTTAGGTGTGTAACAGCCACATATTCACTTTCCCCATATTTAATATAGTATATTATAACTAGTTAATCACATGCTAAATAGCAGAGCACTCTTTCACCCAACTTCCTACTTTAATGCAACGTAAATTATATTGTAATTTATTAGTTAAATAAATATGACATACTAAACAACCAAAAAAAACTAATAATATTGCGTAGTGGATCTCTAAGTTCCAACCAACAGGTACCACCTTCGCAAATTGCAATTGTAAGGACCATGATACCATATGGGTGCCAAGCTAATTAATTCACATCAATAATTTGTTGAAACAATAAGTGTTATAAATTGCGATTAATGGTATAATAGAAGTTAATACAAATATATTATTTAACGGTTTTCAGTATAAAGCGACAGTTAGTTAATAAGGACATGTTATAAAGTGTATTTTGCAATGTGTTAAATTTGTAGTAATTAATGTGTAATGGTTAAAAGCTAAATTATTAAAAATATTAAATAACGTGAATTTGAAGATTACTTGAGTAGATTATGTATGATTTAATACCATAATTAGTTTATTAATATATTATATTTGATAAAGTTATAGCTATTAAATTGACAGAAAATGGTATATTTTATGGGCTAATTGGTTTGGTGCTACAGAAAATATATTTGAAAAAGTAATGTCATGGGACACTACTAAATTCGGAGTCACTAGTTGAGAGAATGATCAACAGTGATATGACCAGAGTCACTAGTTGAGAGAATGATCAACAGTGATGCGATCACTAGTTGAGAGAACGATCAACAGTGATGCGACCACCGGCACTAGTTGAGAGAATGATCAACAGTGTTATGACCACAGTCACTAGTTGAAAGAATGATCAACAACGATATGACCATCGTCACGGGAATCGCCTAGTGACAGATACTTTGAATGATAGTAAGATATAATTACTTGATAAATTCACCATTGGACGAAAGTGAGCCAATGAGTGATATGACCACTGTCACACCGGAACTGCCACCATGTGACTAATACTGATTGAGTTGGGTACAGGGCCGGCCCTAAGGGCTTATGACTCTAGGCAAAGGCCTAGGGCCTCCAAAATCAAGGGCCTTAGAATTTATATTTTGTTTCATATACTATATTAGTTTTGGCCTACATAAACAAAGTGTAAGGCCCAAATATTAACGGCTCTATTTGTAAAAAAAGGGAAACCTTTCTTGCGGCCTCCAACCCTCAACGCGCGCACGTGTATTCAAAAATTGGGATCGGATGATTACCCTCATATATCTTGCGGCGTGTGTTGAGTTATCAATGTGAAATATGATTGCCCACAACACCTATTTAATGTTTGCATATGTAGGGTGAGTTTGTATGGCTTGTTTCTATCTTTTGTTGGGTGAATTTGGCTGTTCTAGTGCTCACTAGAGACAGCGATGTGTACAGATGGTTGTTAGAAATGAATAAAAAGTCTTTTGTTGTTAAGAAAAAAAAAACTAGTCATTGCTTCGATGTCTCAACTATCTATCCCAGTTGCAAATTCGCAAGTCTCAAAACAGTAACGGCTATTATTTTGCAACATCTACTAATCTTGTGTTGTGTATATATATTGATGATTGCTCGGCCCTAAAAATAATTCAGTTTTGCGATTTTAATCTTTAGTGTTTGTGATTTTGATTTGCTATCGAAACTTCTTTATTTTGATTTGCTATTGAAACTATTATTTTGTGCTGTGTATATATATTTGGATTAGCTATTAAAATTAAAACTATTATTTTGCAACATCTACTAATTTTGATTTTCATTTGAAACATCTTAGTTTATAATTTTTCGGGTCTCAAGCCCGGGTAAAGGAAGAGGGCTTTTAGTTTATATTTTTTGTTGTTTGCATACCTTTTTTGAAAAAAAAATTATACAAATTTAAAAGGCCCCCACTTTGTGTTTCGTTTAGGGTCTCCAAAAACGTTGGAACGGCTCTGATTGGGTAAATATAAACAAATATAAAACCTTTAATGCTGTAAAGTATAACAATATATTTTTATAAAAATGGAATGAACTCGCCAGTATTTATTACTGATAAAATATTTTTCAAACGTGTTTCAGGTAATTTGCTGTAAAGATAATATAAGCCAGCTATGGAGTACTGAAGGCTTTATAAAGTGGCTATAAATACATGAATAAAAGAAGAAATTATGTTTTATTTATTTGGGTTTATCCCTATAAAAACAATTGAATTGAATATGGGTTTTAGCCCGTTTGTTTATTATGACTTGCAAGGAATACAAGAGGCGGGGGGAAGAGTGTCATTAAATTTCACTCTGAATTTAACTCCGATTACACCTCTTGTACACCATACTGCACCAACTCTTACAAACTTAGAATCCTGAAAATGATAGCAACCTAAGCAAGAGCTAATCCATAAAACTGAAACTTCTAATGAACCCAAGAATCAACTCAGGAGGTCATCTAGGTTTAAAAGCCTACTAACTTTGATGATTACATAACCTCCCTAATTGAAGTTGAAATGGATGGATTTTGGAAAAGTTTACTGGTCCTATCTCTTCAAATTAAGCCATTAGTATCAATCAATATTCTTTTAAATGGAATAAAACAGTTTTCTAGTAAAACTGATTTTATGTGTTCGTATAACGTTTGGGATTTGATTGAACTACCTAAGAGTATTCATAACTAAACCAAATCCTAATATATAAGCGTTAAGACATGAAGAAGCATGATTGATTGTCAAAGGTTAGACTCAGGAAGAGATGAATTATCAAAGAATCTTTATTACATATCTAACAAAAGATTTCTTTGAGGATCATCACTGTTCTAGTAGCTTATAATAGTTTAAAGCTACATTAGACGAACATTTTAAACAATTTTCCCTAACAAATGGCTAGCATATTTACATGTTCATAAGACAACCTGAAAGTTCTAAACTTATGGTTAAAGAACAAATTTGTCTATAAGCCAATAAAATCCATGTATGGGTTAATGCAAACATTATAATGTGATGAAATATTAACGTAATTATTTTCATCAAGAATCAAGTGGGTTAATGTACCTACCTCAAAATCAGTGGGAGCAACTAAAATAAACTTGTCTATATAGATGATATTCTTTTGACAAGTATATGTTACATAAGTCAAAGCTTTGTTAACACAAACTTTGATATAATATATCTCAGAGATATCTCTTATGTGATAGATATCATAACATACCGAGATAGACCCAGTGGGACATTAGTTCTGTTCCATAAGTTTAACCTTAAATGGGTCCTTACATATGTAACAGACAATACTGCTCTCCTTTAGAGGATAATAGGATAAATGAGATTATTTCCTTACGCTTCATTAATTGGAAGCCTTATGTAAGTTCAAGTCTATACTCGTTTAGATATTACTCACATTGCAACACACTAGATATGTCTAGATTAATGTGAAGCATCTAATAGAGTATTACAATATCTTTAAAGAAACGAGAGGCTATGATTTGAAGAAGAAGTGAGAATTAAAACCGGTTTATTACTCTAACTTTGAGATATTCAAAGATGACAAAATGTAATTTCGGGTATATCTTCATGTCAGCAGACAAAACCTATTTCATGGAGGAGTCATAATGCACTGATATTAACAACCTAAGTTATAACGACATAATATAGTCACTAAATGTTGTTGGAAATTTATCAGTGGACTCATAAGTTTATTAACTCCATATAATTAATGTTTTGAAGAATTAGTGTGATAAAGTCAGCTACCATGACTCCTTGAACAGTAACAGTTCAAGAGGTGCTGCATTAAATTTCGATACACAATTAATTATTCGTTTATGAACGAATTGAGGAAACTAAGTTTTGTATCGAATACATTCATGATATGTTTAAGGATCCTATAACTGAAGGGCTATTACCCATAAGTCTTATTAAGAGAGCTCAGAGACGGGTATTAATTAATGGCCATGCGCATATCGTACTATGAATGACTAAGTATTAGTTAATTTTCCTCATCAGTTTGATTTTGTATGTCTCTAAGAATATGTCAAGCTAGCATAATGGCATATAGACAAATATAGTTACAAATCAAACAAAGGGCTTATGCGTATTTTGATCATGACGATTAGGTTTTAAATTAAGGCTATAGTATGATTAATGGGGGTCCTGAGTCGCATAATGATTCAACGGCTGTATTTCTCTGCTATAGTACTTGTTTAAGGCTAAAATGAGTGTTAACTCCTGATCAGGCTTATCTAATACTCATAGTAAATGATTACTCGGCTAAGTAGGAGAATGTAAGATTAAATATATTCCGTATTAATATTTAATCTATAGCCATTATAATCATTTACATTATATGGATCAAAATATATAACAACCTATTAAATAATTAGTTGGTAATTGTTGATGGACCATATTACCCTTATTAACTAATTAGGTTTCCTCCTGGGTGCTTATATAAGGAGAATTATGTGGAGGTTAAAGGGTTACTCAGTTACACAATTAGACAAACCCTAATAACACATAACATCAATCGACCTCCATCTCCATAGCCGATTCCCTTATTCGGTTTCTTAGCCACCATCATCAGTCAGCACCCTAAGGAGGAACCAGATCACGATGACAAGCATGTCGAACTCCATTACTGGATTCTCCAACGCACTGTCTGCTGTAACAGGTATGTTTTAATGTTTTCCCTCATGTACAAACAGAACTGAACCAACACGTAGAACCCACCAAAGTTGTGAGTAGCAAGCATACTCGTGACGATAGTTTTAGCCATAGTGTCAATGGAGGCAATGATAATATTATCAAAACCCCATTTCCCAAGAAAATGAAGGCGATGACTATCGGGTGTACCTACAAAGAATTTTTTGCTTGTAAACCAACTGAGTTCGCAGGCAGTGAAGGAGCCACGAGTGCTTTGCGATGGTTGGAAAAGATGGAAGTTGTTATTAAAATCAGCAAATGTGCCGAGGAAGATAAGGTGATGTATGCTTCCAACCTCTTTAAGGAAGAAGCCTTAGAATGGTGGAATACAATTCTTCAGGCAAAAGGAAGTGACATGACTTATGACATGAACTGGGAAAAATTCAAGGAAATGACATAAAGGAAATTTTGTCCTCCTTATGAAAAAGAACGAATGGCTAACGAGTTCCTAAATCATAAAATGATAGATGTGAATTTTCGTGAATGTACGACAACATTCTTCGAATACGCAAGAATGGTACCAACTCTGGATTCGCCAGAACCCATACTAATTTCTTGTTATATTTGGGGATTAGTTAGCAAAATCCGAGACATGGTCAAGGCCGCCAGACCACAGACTATTGAAGAAACAATTGAACTAGCTAACATCCTGACAGATGGACTAATCCGCACAAGAGAAGAAACAAGAAGAAAGAGTTAGCCCAGAAAATTTCCCAAGAATTCAAGAAGAAAAGAACTGAACCGTCATTGGAGCAACCTACATGTAGAAACTGTAACAAAAAGCATTCAGGAAAATGCCGTTTTAGGAGAACACGCTACTGTAACTTCTGCAAGATGACCGGGAATATAGAGGAAGAGTGTAGAAGGAAACTAATATTTGTTTCAATTGCAGAGAACGGGACAAATCAAACCATATTGCCCGAAACTGACATAGAGAAACCTTATTGTTGCAGACTCACCAATCTTTGACTTTTCAACCATAAACCATAAACAATCTATAAACATGATAGAGTATTATTCAATACAATGGTTATAAAATTAAAAGAGAGGGATTAAAGAAACCGTATTATTCAAACATAATCATAATCAAAACTTCAAATTCAAAACATGTCATAAAACCCTAGCAAATCATATGAAAGAATACCTTCTAAAGAATTCTCTTTTGCGCTATCATCTCCAACAACTCCGTCACCTATATAGATGCTGTTAGTATGTTTAAAATGGCTTACGAACCAAACTATCATCAAAACAACAATCTATCATTAATACACAGTAAGCACATATGCAATGTAATTAAGAAATGCATTTCAAGATTAGCATACAAATCATACAATCATAACCCAATTCTTCAAAAAAAAAAAAAAAACCATTGAATATATTTAAAAACACATGTAAACAGCTGATTATATTAATTTAAATATCATTTGTATTGTTACCTCATCAAGCTGATTAGTGATGAATTGAGACGCTTAGAGGCGACCGTGAAAGTGAGTCTATAAACTAAACTGTAGTTTTGCAATTAAAATCATCGAAATAATATCTAAGAAACTAAAAAGATGAGTGGATTTCTGAAATTACTGCAATGTCATAATTCCAAACTTCCATTTAGCAAAATGTATAAATGCATTAAACACACGTAACAATTTAGACTATTCCATCTGCATAAAAATAAATAAATTAACAAACATTAGTATTCACTTCTTGATGTCATTGTAGTGTCTAATACTCTGGATCATCAGCATATACAACAATTATCTTATCATCTTTCTCTCCCTAATGTTGCCAATAAACTTAAAAATAATATTAAAAAGGAAAATTTTGTGAACATATGTAGAAATTACATGATGTAGAGGTTAAGTAGCAGCTCATAGCTCGGGCTAAATCATGTTTGCCAAACAAATGCTTATTTTGCAATATTTTCATATTTCATGACTGATCTTGATGTGGAATAGAATTGTTCCTATTTGAGCCGGATATTTTACGCGGGCAACACGTGGAATAGAACTTCCTAATGGATTTCATGTTCAGTTCTTTGAGAAAGGAAAACAGGACTCAGATCCAACATCTGAATCAACTATGCTTAATTATTAACTCTAATTTAAATAAGGAAATAAAGAGGGAGTTCATGTATCTTTGTATAAGGGCTTTTTCGACTCTTTTTATCACTCCTGCTTTGCTTTGAGCTCTCACCCCCACCTAAAAAAACACATAATTGTTACAAAAGCAAAAAACTTGTTTCAAAACTAAAATTAATCAAGATAAACCTAAGCCTTTTCAAATCACATAACCAAATTCATACCCTCATTCATCTAGTAACTAAACCCAATGCTAAAAAAATGAATCTTGATTATAAGTAACTACCTTGAGCAGCATCTTCCTCATCATCATTGGAATCAGCGACAACATCATCATTGTTGTACTCGTCTTCTTCCTTAACATTCTTAACAACGCTACAAAATAACAAACTGAAAACAGTTACACAGTTAAATCCAGAATCAACGAACCAGAAGTAAAAAATTGGCACATTCAGCAAAGATAGATTTCACGAACCGTCCATGGAGTATGTCTTTCAATACAAAATTTAAAAAACCAAAAAAGGAAAAAATAATAATAATAATAATAAATTACACGAACCGTCCATGGAGTATGTCTTTCACCTTTCGTCCTCACTGCACCGTCACACGTGTGTTACTCTTTGTATTGGTACACATTTTTCGGCAGTTGATCGACAACTGTGTGAGAGAGAAACCGGCACAAATCCAGCGGCAGCGGTGGTGGCTTCTCACAAACGGCTAATTTTGAGAATCGTTTCAAATTTTTTTTTTTAAAATTGGATCAAGAAAATGAGAAAATCAAACCTCACTGAAAACCCTAGAATGTCGCCTGTATTTGAATTGAGAAGAAGAAAGAGAGAGATGGAGGATATAATGTGAAGAAGAAAGAGAGAGGTGGAGATATGATGACATATCTCAGGTGCATTAAATGCACAAAACACATTCCCATGCAATTTTGAAATTCCCTCATAAAAAAATCATATTTTTATCCTAATAAAAATAAAAATCAGATTACACACACATATATATATATATAAACAAAAATTCAAATTATGACATCAGCATGGACAATGTGGCATATCTCAGAGGTTGACACGTAAGCAAAGTGAGGTCAGCTTCTCATCTCTTATTATCGATTATATAGATATAGCTTCTTTTAAAATCGTTACCTAAATATCCGCTCCTACTTCAAATATATTTTTAACTTATAATAAAAATGATATTTTTGTATTAAAACTTACTAGAAACAGCTAAATTTTATATATTTATAATAGTAATAATAATGATATACTTTTGAATTGAATTACCAAAAAATGCAAAATCTACGGATTTTTACGTATTATTATAGACAACATGACATGTTTGAAACAAACTTTAAGTAACTATGGAGAATTATCAAATGTAAACCCAAGTATGAGTTTAAATATTTTTCATATTATGTTTGTCGTTTATCCTTTTCTATTATTATCGAAATTATAGTTCATGATATTCATTATTTTTCATTTGTGTTTTATTACCATTATCTTTTCCATTAAAAAGTGTAGTATTTCTTTTGGTGATAACTTTATTATATACTATTTTTCTTATGTTATGGGTTTTCATATTTATTTACATCTTATCAATATAAAATAAATAATATAAAATACATCGTAACAAAATTTACGTACAAGTTTTCTATATCTTTAGAAGAACAAATCTTACTTCTAATACAAAATTTTAAAGAATGTCACGTGCCAACATTATATCATCCCTAGAAAATAGTTTCTAATCAAAATTGATTTTATTTTATTTTTAAAATCATGTTAATATCATATAATGACAATATTGTTTTTTTAAATCATTACCTTAATATCAGCTCCTACTTTAAATATATTTTTAATTTTATATTTGGTATCGAGGAATGAGGTGTCCGTAAGGGTATGAGTTTCTTATTATACTTTGCTTATACCAGTCGCTATTCCAGAATGGGTCTATGGGGTTTGGTGGAGGAATTCTGGGGATCTCATAGGGGTCAACATCTGGAATTGGGAATTGGTCCTCTTGATTGGGTTCTAACATCTGTTGGTCTGGAAATAAGGGTAATAATGGTGGTTCAGCTCTTTGGTTCAGATTAGGATCTGCTGTTGTAGTGGCTAACATGTGGAAATCTGTAACACCCCGAAAAATATAAAACTTTATATTGGAACTATAAAGTATAAATAGACGAGAATTAACTAACTAGGAATTTTAACCTAGTTGGTTAAAAGTCTAGAAATAATCTATAATAGGTTAAAAAGCAACCAATTTACATATTGATCATAGTGGAGGGGTGTAGGTTGTTAAAATTGAAACTTGAGTTATGTTAAACAAATAAAACACAAACCAAACACCCCATTGTGGGGGTCTGGTCGACCAGAACAACAAAGGGGGCGACACCCACCTTCAAAAACCAAGAATTTCACTAAAACTCTCAAATTGAAGGAGCAAATCTGGTCCAAACGAAAATTCGAGCTTAGAATCGTGATCCTCATCGCAAGGGGATTACAAGGTATGTAAAATTTAGTGAAAATTCTTAACTTGAAATTCTCATGAAATTGGGAAAAATCTGAATTTAGGGTTGCATGTATATGTTATGATGATTAAGGAACAACTATAGTGTCTAGGAACAAACCCTAGACCAATAGAAGTTGAAATCATAGGAAATTTTGGTGAATCCATGAACACCATTGTATGTGATTAATGGGTTATGAGTGGATTGATAAATACTAGAATATGGGGTGTTGATTTTGTGTAATTTGACGATTTGGAAGTGAATTCAGAAATCTAGAAGCTAACAATCATGTAAAATGTTGATTGAAGTGAAATTAGGGCTAAATGATAAGCTAGGAACTTGTCATATAATCTTGTGATAAATCTGCCTTTAAGGTGTTTGTGAAAATGCCTCAAAGAAGGCTTAAAAATAGAAATTTAAAGCTTTAACGCATAATTATGATGTTTCGGTATATTATGCGAAGTGAGGTCTAAAGAGAGTTCTAAACATGTCTTGAATTGAACTCTATAGGAAAAGATACCGGAACATCGAGTGGACAAGCCGGTGGTGATTCGCGGTTGAAGGGCGTACGCTAAGGTATGTAACTTGACCCGTTACATTAAGTAAATTTAGATCATTGTAATATGCATAGTTGAATTTTAGAATAAAGGTTGCTATGAATTAAAGCGATGATATCGCTATATTGAATATTTGGTCAAAAGTTGGTTAGAACTCGTTGGTAGTCGTCAAAAAGGAAGGAATTCCGTAGACGAGCCAAACGGGTCGGATAATCAAGTAAGGCATGGTTAATGCTCCGGATTATGATAGATTGATTGTTGATTTTGAATATTATATAACATATTAGAAATACGAGATTTTAATGTATCGGTATCATAGAAAACTGAAATCCGAGAGTTGGGGTCTTGGTGTAATGAACAAACAAAACAAAACATGAAATTCCAGGTACTACCGTAAATTACGGTAGTACCGTAATTTACGGTAGAGGTTATATGTTTACGGTGTGAGTCTACTGCTTTACGGTGGACACTTATTGAACATTGACCACCGTAACTTACGGTGGAACCGTAAGTTACGGTAGGGTCTAAACTTTTATAAATTTTGTGAAATTGAAAAATTTAAATTTCATTTCAATCGTAGTTTTGAACAAGTAATATTCTGACCATTCTAACATAAATGTTTATGTAAACATTGCAGTCTTAGGTACTCAAAAATTATGGATGACGATCAAGCAACTTTTGAAGAACCGAACACGACTTTTGAAGCTTCCGCTATGTTTTAATCTTACTTAAACTTTGTTCATGGGTTGTAAACAATTTCTCAAACAACTTTTGAATGTTCCAACCTAGTCATTAGTTGACTAAGGTTTATGATACTTCTGAAACTCATGTTAAACTATTATCTTTTATATAAAATTATACTTATATTCAAGTAAATTTTGAGGGTGTTACAAAATCTGCTAACTGTCTATCAAGTTCCTCTTCCCATGGTGGCCTATTGATTGCTTCCTAGGTTTGTGCATTCATTTCTCTATTCGCTCTTACTACTGCTCTTTGTTGTTGGAGTTTATTCATCCTCTTTCTCCTCTCATGTGCTCCTCTACTAAACCATCATCTCTTTTTGGGAGGGAATGGTTCCCCAAACTGTGCCTTAAAGATAAATATTCCTTCCTCAGTATCAGTTGAGTATCTTGAGGGATTTGGCTGGGATGAGGTTCCTTCATCTTTTGGGGAACTAGCTAATTGACGATAAGCGTCAGATGTACCTTGCTCACTCATACTGTAAACTAACAAATTGTCAAATAACACAAAACAATAATATATATATATATATATATATATTTACACATAATCACATAAGTTATTTCCTAACACGATTTATTTAAAATTTTAGATATCAGTGGAACACCTCATTGGCTTAAACCAGTGGTTGTAGCTCTAATACCACCTTCTGTCGCAGCCCCTGACCCCTAACCTCGGGGGCGGGTGCTGCGAGTTCAGATCCAGTGGTATCGGTGTTTATTAATTTGGCAGCGGAATACATCAGGACCGTAGTTAGGAAATGTTTTTATCAGAATTAAACACCAAACTTTTATAACAACAAATGGGATAAAATCCAAGTTTCATTTGACAGTACATTGTAGGGATAAACCCTAATTATTAAAAATATAAACTCCTTTTTCTTATTTAGTAACTTTTATAGCCACAACTTTAAGCCTTCAGTGCTCTTCAGCTAGCTTCTATTGGATTCACATTAAGTTACCTGAAACGCGTTTTAAAAAGGTTTTATCAGCAAGAAATACTGGCGAGTGCATCCCAGTTTAATCAAAACAACTTTTATAATTTCACAGTATTGAGAGCGATTACAATGTTTATATCTACACAGTTACTCATTCAGTACTGTCAATCCTGACTTGTGGGTCATGTTACTCATTGGCTAACTCTTTGTCCAATAGTAATGGATTCCAAATAATGTATACAAAACCCCAACATACTGGCAATAATTGTAGAATACATAGACTCAATCACTGTTAATTATAATTAAAAATATTTGAGGTTTTTATAAAGAGATTTACAAAAAGAGAATGACTCACATTGTTGACTTAGGTGATACTACTATAGCTTCCTGGTGATTCTCCTGGTTATTATCTATTAAAATTAAACAATGCACACGTGTTCGTAAGATAACTCAAATCACATTAACCGTACAACTCGAGACAGAACTCTAATGACTGAGTCAGACAGAGCCTTGACATGCATTACGGAGTCCTAGATCAATCGGGTGTAACACGAGATAGAACTCCAACGACTGAGTCAGGCAGAGCCTTGGCATGTGTTTCGGAGCCCTAGATCAATCGGGTAGGGTAACATATACGTGATCAGGGGTTACAATACTTACAACGAGGCAGAGCTTTGCTTTTTAGGGGTATTATTTCCTGAGTATAATAGCCTACTATAGATCAGAGAGAAAAGAATGTTTTGAACGGTGAGAAATGAGGCCTCGACCCCCCTTTTATAGGGCTGACTGACACTTTGTCGCGCCCCGCGACGGATTTGGCTTCTGCCTTCGCGGCCCGCGAGGACCATAGGGTCGGCTCTAGCTCTGGTTAGTCAATTGGGTAGCTTAGCCGTGTAATCAGACACGTGGCGGAAGGAGGTCCGGCCTGATGTCATTACGTCGCACCCCGCGACGGCTAAGGGGGTCCGGGTCGCGGCCCGCGATAACCCAATTTCTTTATTTTTATTTGATTTTTATAATTATTAAGGAATTTTAGGCCCGATAACGAGTATATGAGGTATAATATGAACGTTTAGGGTTATGTTAAGGGGTTTTAGGAGGGTTGTTATATGAAGTAAAGTATGTGATCCTTAACAACCCTGAATAAACAGGTGCTGAGTTCAAATTATAGTACTATTGTTGCTAAGGGCGGTCGGGCAAGTCATCACTGTGTAACATAGCAACAAGTATTCAACTAATCACGTGTATCATGCGAGTGCGGTTAGCGTTTGTAAAGCGTTTAAGTGTTGTGTATTTTTGATTGAGAACGTATGTAACACCCAAAAGTGCGTTAAGCGGAAAAAGGGTTCGAGTATACTTACGGTGCGTGCTTAGCAAGTAAACACGGCCTGAAATGGATTGAAAGGAGCGTCGGATCAACCTGCGTACGGGAACAGAAGCGTAAGTCCTCCAAAGTGCTGAAACGGTCGAAATCGAAGTGTCGGGTGGGAAACAGAGGCTTCGTACGAAGGGAGACTTCGCACGAGTGATGCTTCCATTGTCCAAAATCGAGTGTTCTTCGGAAAATCGAGTGTGCATCCCCACAGCCTTAAGCTACTGACTAAACTTAGAGCCGGAGAGGTCTTGTGAGTGTTCGGGTTACATGCGGGAACAATAGGCTGGGCTGTATGAAGCTGGTGCCGTCGTACGAAGGCGGTGCCTTCGTACGAAGCCTGGCTTCGCACAAACCAGCCTGTTTCGCGTATGTGGCTGTTTCTGACGTTCAAAGCTGTGTTTTCGCCTGAATCAGATGTATTTTCGAGTCCTATTCGAGACGGTTTCGACACCACTTTGTCCTACTATCTAGTGAACGAAATATGTGTCGGTTTTGGTCCGTTTTGTGTAAAATCGATTTTAAAAAGGGTTTTTAAAGGGGTTTCTCTTAGATCTAACACTTGGTAAGTGCGAAATCTGTAGATTTCTAACTTGGGAAGCCGAAGCTAGGCCCAATACACTCGATTAAGTGTAGATCCGTGATAAAATAAGAAGATTTGATGAAAAAATGAAGGTTTTCGTGAAATAGATGAAGGTTCGTAAAAAGAAGTTTAGTTGAAAAAGATGAAGTTTGGGTGAAAATAGAAGAGTTTTGAGGGAATCGGAGATGAATCTCGTGGAAAATCGTAGTGGAAAACGTTGTATAACATGTAAAAATCAGTAAATCTTACTTGAAAACAGCTGGACAACAATTCGGCAGTGTTTCGGGGTAAATGGCAGCAAGTGAGAATGAATGAGGAGGGGTAGGTATTTATAGGAGATGGCTGGTCACCTTGTTCGAAGCTAGCTACCTTCGTACGAAAGCAGTGCCTTCGTACGAAGCTGCTGGCTTCGTTCGAAGGGGCCGATCTTGAGTACAAGATCTCCGTTTCGTGTGTAGGATGCTCGTTTGGTGCGTTTTGTTGCGTTAGTTAGTACTAGTATGTTAAGCATTTTAGCGGGATGTTAAGAGTAGTGTTGTGTTACGTTTTAGCGAGATAAATCGAGTTGTGCGAGTAGCGTTTGAGCGTTTCAAGCGATGTAGTCAACACAGATAACATACTAAACAAGTAAACACATAATTAACACAAGTAATATAAATAAATCCGCGTTTCGAGTTTGCATTGAGTTTGCGTTGCGATAAGCGTTCAAGTAATAAGCGTTTAAATGCGTTAACTGTGATAAATAAGCGATGTGAAATGCGTTTTAAAATGTAGTCAACCCTTGGCGTTAATCGAATCTCGGAGTACAAGCGTAGACGAAGTGAAACAAGGGTAAAATAGGAACAACCAAAATACGGGTTGTTACACCAATACAAACATAAATGAGGAAAAGTGTAATTTACCCTTAATTTATTTACTTGAAAGCAAATCGAATGGGTGGGGGAGAAACTATTTAATTTCTTAATTTAGAGAGAAAGATGGAGGAAAGAGAGAGAGAGATATGAGTTGTTTGTTGGTTGAAGATGAGTTGGTACTGTATATTAATATAACTAGGTTACTTCCCCGAGTGTTACACGGGTTGAACAATTTAAACTCTATAATAAATATTTCTTGTAAATGCAAATCAAAGACGGAGACATTTATATACCAAATTGACATAAATGAGTTAATATAAAGATGATGTATGTTAATATTTAATCCAAGAAGCATGTAATCAAACTGTGCTGAAAATAATACAAAAATAAATGTATTATATAATACTTATTATTGTATTTACGTATTACATTACAGTTAATGAGAAATAAAAGGTTACAATTATAACTCGCACATTACTGAAAATAATTTGAATCCAAAAAATATTCACATAATTCATAAATATCTCTATATTTATTTGTACACAACATTACATCTTTTATTCATAACTTTACCATCTCTATCTAGAATTAGTAGTTTTACCATGTCTCTACTTTTAATTATTGATAATGTCAGATACAATTGACCATGAGTGAATCCAGTAATCTTAAAAACAAACCAACCTTGGATAGTAACTAACCTTGGCTTATATTAATTGTCATTGCAAAATCGACTGATAGTGGAAGTGGAGATCTGTGGATATATGGTCACAAGCAACATAACAAAATTAGGTGTTGATAGTAAAAACGGCCACTGCTTACGCACACTCCTAGACCGGCTCATAGACTTTTCCGGTAACTTGATTAAAACTATATATCTAATACACAAATATATCAATATGAGAAGGGTAGAATAATAATAATAATGGTAGCAATAATAAACAATACAAATAGCAGTGATAATAACGATATTAATAAAACTATATTACTTTTTGTCGTACATATATATTAATAGTTATATTAAAAAAACATAATATTTATGTATAACAACATTAAATATAAATAGAAAGTATAACAATATTAATAAAATGTAATCAATCATAAATTACAAAAATAAGTATAACAATATAAATAAAATGTAATCAATACTAATAAACTGTTGTCGTATTAATTTGAATTTGAAAATTAAGATTTGGATAAAAATACTAAGTAGGGATTAATTTACTTTTTTACAAGATTTAAGGATTAATATTTTTTTTTGAATTTAGGATTAACTAATGAAACTAAAAGGATTATGTTTAAGGCGAGAAAATTGAATTCTAGATAGCCTCAATGATTGTCATTTGTCTCAAATTGGTTTACTTTATTATATGTATAGAGATTTATTATAATTAGAACTATTGTCCCTTTTTTTGTAAATTACAAAATTGTCCCTCATTAATCACATACTTAATAAAATCTTTTCGAAAGTTAATAAATGATAATTACAAATTAAAGAATCACTGAAACTGATTTAGATATTTGCCATTAATAAACAAATTTCAAATTCAAAATTTCAAAAATATAAATAACTGAATATTCAATAAAAATGAGTTTCAAATAATATAACATCTATATTTTAAAATAAAATTTCAGTAAAATACTAATTTGATTGGTTTTAGTTTGCTCCATAGTTATATTACCCCCGTAATAAAATCTTTTATATTGGACAACAAAGAAATAAAATAACTTTAAGTTATAAGAGCATTCACATTCTATCCATCAAAATATGTGAGGGAGAGTTTTTATTTTATAAAGGGTATAAAAAGTGGTTGTGAGTGGAGGAGAGGGAAAATGTTACTGTTCATCTGTATATTTGGGGGGACACTGTTCACCCAGTATAATTTTTTTAATATATATTGAAAGTGGTTGTGAGTGAAGGAGAGAGAAAAATGTGATGATAATATTATTTAATTGAAAAGGAGAGAGAAAACGTATTTGTTTTTAGTGGAAATATATTGATATAGGAGTTGTTTTTTAGTGGAATGTATGTATAATTTGATGGTTTGGATGTGAATGCTCTAAGGTTGTTAAATTATGAAGTTATGTAGATGATAATTGCAAATTAAAGAATGATTTTAATTGATTTAGAAATCGGTAATAAATAAACATATTTCAAATTTTAAAAAAATCTACATAACTGAATATAGTAACTATTTAGACAATGCATTAAATATAGTTTAAAAACAATTATTAACATTTACTCAATATAAATCATTAAACACGTAGAACAAACAAAATCCGGTTTATAAAATTTCAAATATTTTTTTATTTGTCTAAACATAATATAAGAACATTAAAAAAATAATTAAAAATATAAAACCTAAAACATCTCATTAGTTAGAAAATATATTTTTGGTTTGGGCCGTTTTTTGGTCGTTTGGTTTGATGTACAATTGGTTTTCTAATAAAATTAGCCTTCTAACAAAACTATAACAACTCGTCAAAACAGAGAGAATTTATGATTTTTTTTATTAAATCAAACACTATTTATGACTAGGAGATTCTATGTTCTATAATAGAACATACCCGATTATATTATATTTAATTGACATATTTGTTTTTTTGTGCGAGTGTAAATATTAATATTAATCATGTATTGAGTGGCCACTAATAACTTTGGCTTGTACTTAATTAACCAATTGAATTTTCACTCTTCAAGTGCCATCCTAATTATCTTATATATACGTACACTAAGAACATAATATACACTAAAATTAAAACCATGAGTTTCTCTCCAAAACTTTCTTTTTCTGTTTTCCTTTTGTTCCATCTTTGTAGTGTTATGAAGGCTACCACCCCACCTTCAAGCAAATGGCTTGAACCATATAGAGTCACAATCACTAACCAAGATGTTCCAGTTGTTTTGTTGAGATGTGATGATCTTGAAGCTAGTCTACTTAAACCTAGGAATTCCACTTCTTGGAAATTTCGTAAAAATATTTGGGAATCAAACAAATATAGTTGTCGATTTTATTGGGTTGATGATAATTTTGTTCTTCAAAAGCATGCCGAGTTTACTGTGTTTGATGACCAACTCGCGTCTAGTTTATGTGGTATTGATGTGTTTAACATGAATAGATGTTATTGGTATGTCACTCGTGATGGTTTTTATTATTCTAAGAACGATGGTAGCGATTGGAATATGTTGCATGGATGGAACAACATAGGATAGTTTAGTTGGCATTCAACATTACATTTCTCATTGTAATAGAAATCCAGTCAATTATAATGATTATTAAGCTTTATGAAAAGTGATTATTTAAATTGTTAACTATATAATAATTGTAACTTGTTTTAAGAATACACGGAGTGGGCGTGAAAATGTAGCGGGGAGGCTCCTCCACGCTGGGAACACCACCCCGGACATGGCATGGAGGCCGGCGTGGTGGTGAGGGCGGGGGATACTCTATCGGTATGGGGCGCTTAGGTTTGGTGGTGTGGAGAGTTTTTATTCGTTGGTGGATTTTGGTTGGTTTTGATTGGTTTTTCTTTCTTTTTTTTTATTTATAAAAACATCACTAACCACGCGCTTCCACTCCTTTATTTTTTGCATTACGCCACTTTTCTGACGCATGCTGACATAGCAACCACATGTCGAATAACGCCACTCTTTCATCCCTCACTCCGTATAGTCTAAATTGTTTTCTATATATGTCCTAAAACTTTTAGTTTAATCCAATTTATAAGTTAAATACCTTTTACAAATAAAAAAGTATGATTTCAAATATGCAGTTTGATTAGTTTAATTAAATAAGTTAAATACCTTTTACAAATAAAAAAGTATGATTTCAAATATGCAGTTTGATTAGTTTAATTAAGTCAAGCAAATTCCAAACCATTATAGGCACCATGAAACATTGTAGCGCGTCACAAATTAGTGTGTTGTACAGTATTCATATAATCACTTTTATACGATGTAACTCTCTCGTTAAGTATTGATGTAATCACTTTTATTAGATTATTAGATGTAACGAAAAAAAATGTCTCTTGCAACTTTCAACTTTAAAAAAAAAAAAAAAAAAAAAATTCATAAACATGTAACAGTAATTGTTTTTAGAATGGAACTCACACTCTCCCTTTAATTCTACTACTAAATTACATCTTTTTTGTCCATTACGAGGATTGGTATATTCAGTTATTGGAACATCGATTATAGGTACATAATACTATAAGACTAAAGGGTATGGTTTGGCCCATCCCCACGGGGATGAGCCTCCACGTAGGCGCCACGTAGGCGGCTCGTGGGGGATGGGCCAAATTGATAATTGAAGGGGATGGAGGATGGGGCTACCCCACCTCATTATTTTATAATTTTCTAAGTTTTATTTTTATTAACTTAATAAAAACTTTATAAAAATTAACAAATACAACATAAAACAACATAAATAAATTCATTTCATAACATAAAAAAAATTACATTTCCTACAAAAAAAAATACATTTCCGAAAAATAAAAAAAATTACATTTCCTAAAAAAAAAAACAAACTACTCGTCTTCGTCACCGTCCGCTACGTTAACGTTGTTCCAAATATGTTCTACCAAATCCTGTTGAAGGTTTATATGCGTGAAGTCGTTGGTTAGCGCGAACGAGTTTAGCCCCGCCGCATCGGGTCGTTGAGTGAAAAACGGGTCTAGCCCCGCCAAATCATCAGCAATCCGTGTGACATACATATCAAATAGTTTGAAGTACAACCATATATTGTTGCATGAATATCAACCCAGACCAGGGGGTGTCTAGAACTCACCTGGAAGTTAACTCCTTTACTGTTTACAACATACGATTTGACCCTTGAACACTTAGCCAATTGGTCAAAGATTCGTATAAAAACCATAGCAACTTTTTGCCTCAATATAGCCTAGCGAAATGTGGGGTTTTATCGCATGAAATGTGGGTAGAATTTCGTTCAACACTATATACTTTTCCCTAAATTAACATTTTGTCTACATCAACTTTTCTTCTACCATCCATTTCACTAGAATTAATAAGGTGAAACGTCTATAATTAACTTATAAAATGTTAAAGTAACACTGTGCATGTTAAGGGGCAAAATTTTGTGTTTAGCAGGGTAGAGGGGGTTAACGGCGAAACTTGTTGCTCGTCTACTTGCCATTAGTTTGTAATCGTCTCTGTTTTAAATGTTTATATGTCGTTAATAATAATAAAAATATTTATATGAGAAAAAAACCCCTTAAACTTGATATGTTAGTTGGACAGATTATTTGAAATGTTATATTATTATTAAGATTTAAGAGAAGAAAGTAGTTTACACATCTTCCTAGGCACCAATTTCACTGAAGACATTTAATGGAATATATTATTTCCATAAGGTTAAAAGGGTCGGATGAAAAATATTCAAAGTTATTATCTCCATTGGGTTTGGGGGGGGGGGGGGGGGGGGTTATCCACCACGGCTTCCTCCACATTAAACAAATCCTCTTGTGAAAGCTGTCTTAGTGTCACACCCCGACCACGTAGAACATACCAAACGTGGCGGAAACATCGGGGAGTGTTGTAACAGAATTAATGTTTCAAATCCATGGCAATTGAAGTTTCGTTTTATTGATTAAAAGTGTTACAATATCTTAATAAACAAATAAATACAACATAATTAACTAGTCTTGCATCTTTTATTGTTACTAAAGCCCAGGTCTGTCTATGTGTATCTTGACCATCTTATGCAACAGTTCCTGAAAAACACATGTGAAAATAGGTACGTCAGCATAAAAATGCCTGTGAGATACATAGGTTTTGTGAAAATAAGATTCATGACTTATGTTTGAGAAAATGTTTAGTCATGAACCTTGTTATTTGCTTTGTCTTTTAAATCATTTGTAAAACGATAAGATCAGATGATAAGTATAAATAAATGTAAGGTTAAATGAATAACCAAGTAAAATGTGTTTGCATAAGATAAGTTGTTTATAAATCAATGTCTTGTGAAAAGTATGTTATTTGTATGAAATGTTCTATGTCTCAAACTGAAATGATTCAATTAACGTTACGACATGTAATACCATACAAACACTTATATATAGGAAGTACCAGCGGCGTATCCACCATGCTTGTATCATATTACACACGCATCGTTACTTAATCACTTAATCAAACCAAAGCAAACCAAACAATGTAAAATGTTCATGTCAAGATGTAAATCATGTCAAATGTCTATGTCAAATATCCATGTCAAATGTCTATGTCAAATGTCCATGTCAAATGTCTATGTCAAATATCCATGTCAAATGTCTATAGTCCAAAAGTAGTCAAGTAATGTATAACCAAAATGATATGTATGGTAAGTAAAATTTAGACTACTTAAACCATAAGTAAAAATGTACAAAACAAAGTATTGAAGTAAAACTTGGTTTAAATCAAAGTTATGTTTTGTAAGATATATGCATGCTATACTGAATATGAACATTTATGCGGTATTGTGAAAATTCATACATCCAAGCCTTGAGACAGACGGATAACTATGTAAAAGTGAGTTATCAAGAGAATATGTATTCGGATTCGGTCATTCCTTTCATCCCCTTTCCCTGGGATGTCCGGAACGGGATTTGTCAAGTCCTATGGTACCACTACCTACTACCGAGCGGCATGATCGGTGTTAATGAATGTATAGTATAGTTTAAACAAACCAAATGTCATACCAAAATGTAAGCATGTTTTATGAAGATAATGTACCTAGTATGCTAGAGTAAACATACAGGGTAGAGCTATAAAACCATGTGTCCATATGTTACTGGAACATATGCAACAGAGATGCAGTATAAAACAATGTACTAAGTATGCAAAGTCATCATACAAAGTAGAAAAGTCATGTAAAACAATGTACTAAGCATGTTATCAGTCAACATACATAGCAGAAAAGTCATGTAAATCAATGTGCTTAGCATGTTATCAGTCAACATACATAGCAGAAAAATAATGAAATCATGTACTATAATGTACTAACAAACATAGTCGGTATATGATGTGAAAACAGGAAAGCATGAAAGTAACAAGTAGGCACATGTGTTCCACCCCAAAACAGTTTGGAAAACAGTAAAAGAGGGGTCTATGTACTCACTTGAGATTGCTCAGTTGTCTAAAGATAACCACCAAGCAGTGCTAGAGATCTCGGAATCAAACGGCACCTAATATAGGTAACTATGTTAATAAACCGGACCTAAATCGGAAGATTGGATAGAATGAGATTTCGTAAACCAAACGAGTGTAGAGACTCGTGTCATTTGGTTTAACAAAGCCTACATACTAAATGAAACTTAACATAATTGTTTACGACCCACTACGACCCGTTTAGGAAGCTTATGCTACTTTAACGCGTCGTGCGCGTGAAACGCGTTTGGACCGCCTAACTAGTCCTATGACAAGTATTATATGCCTAAACATGTTACATAATCAGTTACGTGACAAAAGTTTAGGTTACATATGCTAAATTACCAATTATGTATGAAAAGGGTATTCTGGTAATTTACCTAAGGCATATAAACTACCTATCATACAACTACTTAAACGATGTGACCATAGGGTATAACCTCGGAAGGTTATTCCCTACACTATGGTCACCTAATGTGTTTGGTCGGATCCTAATGATCGACCAAACTGGGTCGGGTTCGAAGGTATAGGCGATTTATTAGATCGCCTACCCTACGACCCTGGACAACGTGGTAATCAGTAGGCATAGTCCCAAGGGACTATGACCATCGTGATTACAATCACGTTGCGAAGTTCTAACGAACTTCGCATTGACCATTACTGGTCAATGCTGAAAGTCAAACAAAGTTTGACTTTCTGACTCGAAAAGCAGTAAAAATAAGGAAAAGAACGAAATAATACTTACGAAGGGTCCCCGAAAGCTAACCCAGATCAAAATAGCTCAGGTATGAAACGAAGGTTCCAACTTAGAGCCCAAATGATCAGATTTGTGAGAAATGAAGAAAAGGGGGTGGGGTATTTATAGTATTCGGTCCACCGTTGAGATCGTTTCTTGGAAAAGGGGAAAAGATCTAGTCCGTACACTTGTCGGAATGTTATGGAACCACATATGCTCCTTAACTTAGTGACACATCAACTTAAAACATGTGGTTAAGGATTAATTGGTTGCAACTTGTAACAAAAACAATGAATCTGGTCAGATCATGCAGTTGCGTAGCGCTACTGCCAAGGCATGAGGCAGTCGCGCTACGCTAGCACTCCCCTGATTCAGAAATGTTTCAAAAGTGGCAAGAATGGTCCCTGCACGTGTTTAAGGCCTTTTTCGATGCGTTTGAACCCCGTTAACCTCATTTCAAGGCTCTAAAATGAAGTTAAAGTATAGGGAACTCAAAACATACTCAAAAATATGCCGGATGATGGTTCGTTTGGTCGTACGAACGCGATGTTCGCTTAATTACGACGGAATGCGTATAAGCGCGAAAAACGATCCAAATGACGCGACGAATGGATTTTTCTTAAGGCGAACACTAAAATATAATGTAGTCATGCTTACATAAATTTTTGGATGTCCAGATGTATTCAGAACGTAAGTTATGCGCGAAAATGCAAACTTGTGCACTTTTTGACACTTTTAGTCCCTGAATGACACAAAAGTTTATTTTAGCACACCGAACCCCTCAAAGCCTATTTCTAAGCTATGTAAAGGATAATTATGGTATGTTTAACTTATGGCCATGTTCCGGAATGTCTGTTACAGTTCAAATTGGCATACTTTCGCAGTTTGTCAACTTTAGTCCCTGTAAGCGATTAAACTTTGATTTCACCACACCAAACCTTCCAAAACTTATATCTAAGTTATGTAAAGGTTATTTTAGGTATGTTAAACCTATTTCACTATTCCGGAGTGTTTGTTGCATTAAACTGGTTATATTTACGCATTAGTGCGCGTATAACCTTCCAGAAAGCGATTTAGAGTTTGAAATCGAACAAGAGTTGATATGTGCAAAAGATACACATATTTTTACCAATCCCAAGTATGAAATATAATATTTAATTGGTTCGGTATTTGTTTGATGGCCGTGAAGGCACAGGTGTTACACTTAGGTCTTGCGTAGTGGGGCGGTATGCCCGGTCATGGCGCCGGCATGGCGCCGGGCACACCAAAACGAGGGGCGCCATGAAGGAGAAAGAAGAGAGGGGCGCGACCTCCATAGCGGCGCCATGCTTGTTGTTTGTTTTCCCTCCACTCACACAGACATATATATATACATATATATCTATAATTTAAGGGTTTATTAATTAATTGGGTAATGATGAGGTAGGGGCGTTATGACTACGGGCTTAAATGCATAAGGCCCCATAACGCCCACACGCTGACGTGGCGCGCCACGTGTCGCATAACGCCCACAAAGGGGCGTTATGACTACGGATGGCCTTAGGTAATCTTACAACCTACTACTTTTCTTTATTTAATGCTCTTCTACATGTCATTAAATACCTAGAAAAGTTAAGGCGTAAATTCCTATGGGGAGGGTGTATGGATAAACAGAAGATGTGTTGGGTCCCTTGGTTTAAGGTTGTGGCACCTAAACATCAGGGAGGTTTAGGTATTGGCAGTCTAGCTTCAATGAATAAAGCTATGATGGTAAAATGGATAGTGAAACTGAGAAATGAATCATCACACCTCTGGGCGAAAGTTATATTGGCGATACATGGCAGGAGGCACTTTCATACATCTATTCCAATAAAGAGTTCGATATGCGGTGTATGGAAGAACATTGTGCAGTTGGGAAGGAGCTCGAATCTCACGCTAGCTGATGTACAAAACAGATTGGAGGTGAAACTGGGCTGTGGTAATAAAACATTTTTTTGGTTAGACAAGTGGGTAGGCGAATTCTCACTAAAGGACCGTTTTCCTAGCCTTTTTGCACTACAAACTGATAAATCTTGCCTGGTTCAGCATCGATATATCATTACAAACGGGCTTATCTCATGGAGTTGGGGTGGTGAGTCTCTGGTTATTCATTCAGAGACGGCTAACCTATGGGAAGAATGTGTAAAACTGTTAGAACACGTGAAAATCGAGAATAAATCAGACCTGTGGCTTTGGAAACAGGAGGAAAAACAGGAAATTTTCAAAGTAAGCGATCTTCGATCTGAACTTGATGGTATAAATTTGATCCCGGAAACACAGGTCCTACAATGGCTCAACTGGATACCGAAGAAAATTAATTGCTTCCTATGGCGAGCGGTGCTGGATCGATTACCAACTAGAGATGCCTTGGCTTTAAGAAACATTCACATCCCATCGGTTGCATGTGCGCTATGTAACTCAGCCACTGAATCGATGGATCATCTATTGATCTCATGTCAATACACTCATCTAATTTGGATGGCGGTTTCGTTATGGGTCAAAATACCCCTACCGAGATATCTACTGAGCTTGGTGGAGCTTATGGAATACATCGAATCATACAGTTCGTCACAAGAAAAAAAGAAGGCGGTCTATCTCATAATTGCAGCAACATGCTGGACATTATAGCGGATAAGCAACAATTTAATCTTCAACGGGAAAACAACCAACGTATCAAGGGCAGTCGGCGATATCAAGGCCATTTCGTTCCTATGGGTCAAAACAAGAGCTGGAAAACTGAATTTGGAATGGCAGGAATGGAGCGAATTCAGAGATTTCATATAAAGTTTTAAGTTTCCATTTGTTTCTGCACTGTTTTTCTTTTTCTGTTGATGTACTGGACAAATGCCTTAGCACCTTGCTAAGGCTGTTTGTTTGTTTCTGCCATTTATTTATAAATACCGCCTTTCTTCAAAAAAATTTAATGGAATATATGTGGCCGACTTACATTCATGTGGGGTGCATCTTCCCAACTCAACATCAACTTTCAACAATAGTAAGTTAGAAAGCAACTAATCATTCCTAGACATATTGGACTCTATAGTCTTTATACCATGAATGGATATTGAATGCATAACTCACACATCTTGTGAGACAAATATTGAATGCATAACTCACACATCTTGTGAGACAAATTTTACCAACTTATTTAATGCTTCAAAGGATCTCCTGATCTCGGGTTAGTTTTGAGCATAAGGAGATCCTTTGAAACTCATGGCTTAGTGGCATGGTAGTTGCGTAGCGCAAAAACAAGTTGTGGGTTCAAATTCTTACATGTGCAAATTAATAGGCGGTTAGGAGTAAAATATTGTTGTTAAAAACTCGAGATCCTTTGAAGCATCAAAGGGGATTTATGGAATGATTTCTTCAAAGGTTTATTGAACACAAATTACCCACTAGGGTATTGGATTCTTGATGAGTAGATACAAAATTGTATTTTGCTCTGATACCATGTAAACAATGGTGTTGGACTCTAAAATTTAACTAGTATGTATCATACAATCTAACAAAAAACATTTTCATAACTTAGGGTTCCATTATGTGGGAATGTAGGGAAAAGGCAGTGACAGACCTACCGCCATGGTTGGCCCATATTATTTAGGGAAAATCCCGATCGTATCCCTTAAAAATATTATAAAACCCTCCGATCGCACCCCAAGAAAATAAATCCTGAGTCCGCCACTACAGGCGGGTTCATTTTTATTGGTCTGGACTCATTCTAAGCTCTAAAAGCAAAACTTGAGCTCGGCTCGTGATACATTTTTATATGGGTTGTGCACTTATCCTTGTTAAATCACAAACGTACAGGAACACACTAGATGGTTGATGCGGTATAATTGAATTGAAGTATGTGCTTGCTACGAGTTTGAATCTTTGATTTTGAATGCATCGTGCTTGTTACGGGTTTGAAGTACCGATTACGTTATGAAGTTTTTAAAGCTTCACTTTTGGTCTTTATTTGATATAGATATATGTCGAATTTGGTAGTGGGGGTTAGGGGTGTTCAAAACTATCCGTATCCGAAAATCCGATCCGAAATATCCGATATCCGAATCCGAAATATCCGAAAAATTGGATATCCGAAATTCGGATATCCGAATTTTTCGGATTCGGATATTGATTTTCAAAATTTTCGGATATTTCGGATACCCGAAATATTCGAAAATTTAATTTTCATTTTTTTTCGGATATCCGAATATCTGAAAATATCCGAAGTATCCGAAAATATCCGAAATATCCGAAAAATATCCGAAAAATATCCGAAAACTTATATTCGGATATCCGAAACTATCCAAAATATCCGTTTCCGAATATGAAAAAAATAATAAAAAATAAAAATTAAATAAAAAGTTGGATTTTCGGATATTTGATTCACTATCCGAATCCCTATCCGAAATTTCGGATACGGATTCGGATAGTGAAATCTGGTATCCGAAAATTTCGGATATCCGAACCTAGTGGGGGTTCAGTGGTGCCTTGTGATGATAGTGGTGGTGGGCGGAGGTGAATAACTGGTGAACTAGTGAGTGGTGGTCATCGAGTATTGACACTTGTGTCGTGTTTGACCCTCCACCTTAACGAGGGAGCCGTGTTGGCCCACGAGCATCCTTGAGTCTTCCATTGTAGAAACTATTACATGATAATTTTGAAGGCGTTACCTTTGATACACATAGTTACAATTTTTTTTAACAAATTTATGCATTTTAGTACAACTTACCATACATATACACACAAACAAATACTCGTATGACACCAAATTGATGGGCTAACATGTCATGTTATACAAATCAATATTAAAGCAAATGTCCTATAATATTAATAAAAGCAATCGCTCAATCTCCAAATGGTAATCCAATCGATATATTGAAGTTACTTTGTTACATCAACAAAGTCATACTCTCTAAGGTTCCAACTCTTCACATTGTTCTGAGAACCTTCATGCACAAAAGAAAACAAAAGTACATTGTCACGATCATACAAGCAAGGATTTAGTTGTGTCCCACATAGAAGTACCTCAAATAATGAATAGGTGAAAGTGTACACTATACATGTACCATGTTTTGGTCCATGTATGGCTAGTATGTTTAGCATTTCGATTAATCATTTTAGTCCATGTACCTCAACTAACGTCCCGCTTGCTGTATGCGCACATAATGTATATGTGTGTGGGCCCTCGGGGGGGGGGGGGAGTGAAAGTGCACTAATTTTAACGTTATTTTACTAATTTCGTGAAAATAACGTTAAAAAGCGAGGGACAGTTAATTATGCATCATGTGGTGGCGTTGATAGCCGAAAGACAAGGGGGTGCATGCACTAATCGGCTTTTGTCGCAATTGCTGAGTGTTATGTGCCTTGTGTCCAAGACTTGATGCAAAACTACTATTGAGCCAGGGGTCTCACTGAAAGCAGCCACTCTGTTCCTACGGGTAGAGGTAAGGCTGTCTATATCTTACACCCCTCAGACCCTACCTTAGCTTTGCTATTGGTAAAATTTACTGAGTATGATGATTATGATTAGCCATTTTACGGCTTTATTTTACTTCTACGGTGTTTTAGTGTTTGTTAAGCTTTGGTGTTTTGGAATGACATATTATCTCATGTACAAGCCCATAATTAGTGTTTATTGGGCTTTGGTGTTTTGGAATGTCGTATTATCTCATGGCTGGGCTCTATTATCTCGTGTATAAGCCCGTAATTAGTATTTGTTGGGCTTTGGTGTTTTGGTATACCCAAAGGACTTGCTCTATACTTAATAGTCTATGTTTTCTTGACAAATGTCATAAAAAATCAATATATTTTCTGTCTTTTCTTATAAAAGTTTTTATTTTTTTTTCACTTAAAAAACTAACATATATATTTTTTGTTTCATAAAAGTCATTTCACTTTCTTTTACACACCAAAAGCTAACACTTTCTTTTTTGTCTCATGTAATTCCCTAAATAAACATACAAAATGGTATGTATGAATCTAAAATCGTTAAAAGTATAACATAATTTGTCAAATAATGTTTTCTTGATTTCATTTGATTATAATTAAGATAATTTTTTGTTAAAGTTTAATATTTTAAGGAACTTGTATGATACAAGAGTAGAAATTATGTTGTTTTTTTTTGTGTATAAAAAGTGGCTGGGGGAATTTTTTGAGACAAAAAAGAAAGTATGTTGGTTTTTCACGTGTAAAAAAAGTAGAGGGACTTTTAAGAAATAAAAAAAATTATGTTAGTTTATTAAGTGAAAAAAAGTGGAAGGACTTTTAAGATAAAAAAAAACAGAAAATATGTTGGTTTTTATGGCATTTACCCACATTCTTTTTATTTAGTTTATATACTTTTCATGTTTTATATAAAAATAGCTAGGGAAAATAGCCAAAATGGCCAAGTTTCAGTCAACATTTCCAAACTAGCCAAGTCAAACGTCTTGTGGAGACGTCAGAAATATGTTGAAACGTCTTGGCGGCTGACCAACCAAAACCTGCCACGTGTCCGACACAAAAGTCAGGCGTCTTGAAGTCTTGGCTTAGACGTTTCATACGGCTTGAGACGTTTCGTTATGGCTGCCCATTTTTCCAGACGGCTTGAGCCGTTTCCGCCCGGCTTGAGCCGTTTCCGCTCTTTAGCCGGCTACATCAGCTCTAGCCGGATTTGTTATTTTAAGACGTTTTTGTACGATTTTATGACGTTTTTGTACGATTTCAAGACGTTTTTTTAGGAATTTAAGACGTTTTCCATTTATTTAGAGCGATCCTTATTTATAAATACTATACATTATGAAAAATCGTATTTGAAGTTTAAATCTAAGATTCAAAAAGTTTGTTTTTTAGTAATTATCTCACAACATGAGGGTCAAGTTTGTTGTTTATACTGGGGGGAAGTGGGATGTCATTAACGGAAACATTGAGTATGTTACTGATGGCGATTCAAGGAGACGTGGTTTAGAAATTGAAAATATCATTCATATAATAGTTTTTTAAACTATGTTTCTAAGATGTGTGATACTCCTAACATTACACGGTTGTTATACCGGATGTCTACGTTTACTGATCCGATCGATATAATTAATGATCGAGATGTTAGATTTTTTTTTGATTTGGCGATGCAGAATCCTTTTGAATTATATAAATTATATGTTATTCAAGAGTCTGGTGTTGGTTCCTCTGGTTTTTCTTTTTTAAACAACTTCAAAACTCCAGATCTAAATATTTCAGTAAAAGAAAGTGTTTATGTTTTAAACGATGACTGTCCTATTTTAGAAAATAATTTTGAAAAATCATCCACGTCTAAAAACGTATCAGCTTCTTCATCTATAGTGTTTGAGGCCGGTCATATATTCAATAACAAAGAAGAGATGAAACTTGAATTGGGAAAGAAATGTTTGTTAGAGCATTTCGAGTTTAAAGTTGATAGATCATCTAAGACACGGTATGAAGTGTCATGCATCGGTGATGGTTGTGAATGGCGATTTAAGGCATATGCTATTCCTGGTGGTAGTTTATTTTTTGTTAAACATATGAATGATAGACACACCTGTTCAAAGATGCAAACACACCCACATTTCCGTCAGGCTAACCCAAAGGTTTTGGGTCACTTTTTAAAGGAACAACTAAAAGACAGTGGTAGGATATATCGAGCGAAAGAGATTGTCTAAGATTTTAGACAAAGGTTCGAGGTTGAGATAACAAACCTTCAAGCTTGGCGTGGTAAAAGCCATGCACTTGAACTTCTACAAGGTACAACCCGAGACTCTTTTGCCGAACTACCAATATACTGTTACAATTTGAAGCTTGCAAATCCTGGAAGCGTTACTCACATCTTGGTTGATGAGCAGAGTCATTTTGAAATGGTTTTTGTTGCGTTAGGTGCTGCGGTAAGTTACACCTTTTCGTTTGTACTTGTTCTTATTTTTTTAGAATAACATGGGTTTGATCTTATTTTGTTATCATTAATTTTCAGATTCGTAGCTTTATGTTTAATCTAAGACCGGTCGTTATCATTGATGCGGCACACCTAAAGGGTGAATCTAAAGGGACGTTGTTTTTAGCAGTGGCCATGGATGGAAATAATCAGATTTTACCAATTACTTATGGCATAGGAAAATCAGAGGATGGTGAATCTTGGACATGGTTTCTCTCAAAGCTTTGAGATTGTGTTGGTGAAATAGCAGATATGGCGATCATTTCGTATAGGGCGAATTCTATACATGTAGGTGTTAGAAACGTGTTTACCACGGGTTGTGTTGTCGTCATTTAATGATGAATTTACATTTGCCGTCGTCTAAAAAAAAAGAATACGAGGCACTATGGTGGAAGACATGTAAATCTTATCGGATGTCTGACTTTAACGAGTCATTCAATGCTTTGTGTGTTGCCGTTCCTAGAATACGCCGGGTTTTAACAAATATTGGGTTTGGTAGATGGGCAAGAGCTCATTGTCCCGACAATCGATACCACTATATGACATCTAATAGTGCGGAGTCTATTAACTCTTTGTCTAGATTCTCGCGTAAGATGCCGATAACGCAACTTATCGAATTCTTCCGCGAGTCCGTACAAAAATGGTTTTATGACCGTCGACTGCAGGGCATGCAGTGTCGCAACCCCCGATCCCTGATTCCAGGGAACGGGCGGCCGCGATCCACTTTCGGTGGTATCGTGATATTTATCTAATTTGGCAGCGGAATTTTCATCAGGACCGTAGTTAGGAAATATTTATCAGAGTAAAACCACCATTTTTGATATTAATAATCACATGGGTAAAACCCAAGTTTCCTTATTACAATACATTCATAGGGATAAACCCTATTTTATTGAATTTAAAACATCATCTTTTAGGTAACTTTTATAGCCACATTTTTCCCAAGCCTTCAGTGCTCTCCAGCTGGCTTTTTACTAATTGGCTGTCACATTTTGTTACCTGAAACATGTTTTAAAAACATTTGTCAGCGGGAAATACTGGTGAGTGAATCCCAGTTTAATCAAGAAACATTTTATTAATTAAAACAGTATTGAGAGCGATCACATTGTTTATTTCTACACAATTACTCATTCAGTACTGTCAATCCTGACTTGTGGGTCATATTACTCATTGGCTAACTCGTTGTCCAATGGTAACGTCCTGTCATCCCCGACTTACTACTCACAAGGTAGTAAATTTTGTATACAAAACCCCAACATACCGGCAGTAATTGAAGAATTACAAAGACTCAATCACCGCTTAGTCACACTGTAAAACAATTAAGGTTTTGTAAAATATTACAAAAAGAATAACAAAAAGAGGATAAACTCACAAAAAGGTTTACACAAAAAGAAGGATTACTCACATTGCTATCTTAGACTTTGCGTAAGGATTTCCTGGGAATAATCTATAATTTATACAAATGTACATTGGTTAGTATCATAACCCTTTGAAAATATTAATGATACCCTCCTCGAGACGGCATTCCAACAACTACGTCGGGCAGAACCACGACAGTTGTTATGGAATCCTAAATCAATCGGGCAGCGTAACTATTATGAAACTAGGGTTATAATACTTACAACGGAGCAGAACCTCGCTAATTAGGGGTATAATACCTGACTATAATGCCTCTAATTCAGAAAGTGAGATTGAGAATTGAGAAATGAACGAACTGAAATGAGATCCGAGGCCTCCTTTATATAGTTGCTGATATTGACTCTCAGGCGGCCCGCGTAAGGTAAGGCGAAGCCTTACGCGGCTCGCGTCAACGCCCGGTCAACATGTAGCTTGTCCCGGTCACGATCTAGACCCGCCACGATGTCGACACGTGTCAGCTCAGGATGTCTCCGCGTTTGATGATCTCTCGCGGCCCGCGTCAATGTAAGCTTAAGCTTACGCGGCCCGCTTGAACTAAAGAAATCAGCGGAGTCAGGTTCCAGACTTGATACCGCCCGCGTAAGCTTGAGGTGAGGTCCTACGCGGCCCGCCTCAGCTTAATTTTTATTGTTTTTATTTTATATTATATGTTATAACATAATACGGGTTCGGTTTTCACATACGGGGTGTATTTAAAGACATATTGGGACTTTTTACAATATACTAAGGCGCCAGAAATATTATGAGAGTGTTGGTTTTACCAAGGGTTGTTACATTCTCCCCACCTTGTTTTAGAGCTTGTCCTCGAGATATATTGAAACAAATGCGAATATTTCCTTTGCATTTCTGATTCAAGCTCCCATGTGTACTCAGGTCCTCTTTTGGAGTCCCACTTCACTTTGACCAGAACTAATCTCTTATGCTTGAGATTCTTGACTTTCCTATCTTCAATCTGTAGAGGTCTTTCTACAAACTTGAGTTGTTCATTTACCTCTATATCCTTTAGAGGTACTATCAGTGATTCATCAGCTAAACACTTTTTGAGATTAGATACATGAAACACGTCATGTATACCTGCCATTTCCTCTGGCAGTTGTAGCTGATAGGCTACAGGTCCTATTCTTTTAATAATCTCAAAGGGTCCAATATACCTGGGACTTAGCTTTCCTCTTTTGATGAATCTTACTACTCCTTTCCAAGGAGAGACTTTTAATAATACTTTATCTCCTACTTGAAATTCCAATGGCTTGCGTCGGTTATCGGCATAGCTCTTTTGTCGATCACGTGCGGCTTTCAGTCGTTCCTTGACTTGAATAATCTTGTCGGTTGTTTCCTGTACTATCTCAGGTCCAGATAGTTGCTTTTCCCCAATTTCTGCCCAACAGACTAGGGTTCGACACTTTCGTCCATAAAGTGCTTCGAATGGTGCAGCATTGATACTTGTGTGATAACTATTATTATAAGAAAATTCTATTAAAGGTAAGTGATCATCCCAATTACTTCCGAAGTCAATTACACAAGCTCTAAGCATGTCCTCCATTGTTTGAATTGTCCTTTCGCTTTGTCCGTCCGTTTGAGGATGATAAGCTGTGCTCAATTTTAACTTGGTTCCCATTGCCTTTTGGAAACTTGACCAAAAATGAGAGGTAAATCGGTTATCCCTATCAGAAACAATTGATAAAGGAATGCCATGTAAAGAAACAATTTCATTTACGTACAACTTAGCTAACTGTTCCATACTGAAAGTTTCTTTCATTGGTAGAAAATGAGCTGACTTGGTTAGCCTATCTACAATCACCCAGATTGTATTATTTCCTTTCTTTAACAAAATCCATTGTTATCAATTCCCATTTCCACATTGGCATTTCAAATTGCTGTAACAAACCTGAGGGTTTCTGATGTTCAGCTTTAACTTGTGAGTAAGTTAAACATTTAGAAACATAGGCTGCTATATCCTTTTTCATTCCTATCCACCATAAATTTTTCCTTAAATCCTGGTACATTTTATCACTTCCTGGATGCATCGTATATTTAGACTTATGGGCCTCTTCTAGTATACGATGACGTAGGTTTCCTAATTTAGGTATCCACATTCTCTTTTCATGGAATCTCCAAATTCCATCTGTTCCTTGTTCTAATTCCTTAATCATACCTTTCAACTTTTCAGTATCTTCCTTGATTACTGCTTCTTGTGCTTCTCTTATTTGATTATTTAAATCTACTTGTAGATTTAATTTAAGAGAACGTACCCTTTTTGGCTTTTCATGATACTTTCGGCTTAAAGCATCTGCCACTACATTTGCTTTTCCTTCATGATACTGGATATCACAATCATAATCACTAAGAAATTCCATCCAACGTCTTTGTCTCATATTCAATTCCTTTTGCCCAAAAACACACCTTAAACTTTTGTGATCAGTGAATATGGTAAACTTACTACCATAAAGGTAATGTCTCCAAATCTTAAGGGAAAAAATTATAGCTCCTAATTCTAAATCATGGGTTGAATAATTCTCTTCATGATTCTTAAGTTGTCTAGATGCGTAGGCTATAACCTTCTGTCGTTGCATCAATACACATCCATAACCTAATTTAGAAGCGTTACAATAAATAACAAAATCTTCAGTTCCTTCTGGTAACGCTAGTATGGCTGTGTTAGTTAATCTTTTCTTAAGGATTCTAAAGGCTTCTTCTTGTTTTGGTCCCCATTCAAACTTAACAGATTTACAGGTTAACTTAGTTAAAGGAATGACTATTCTAGAGAAATCTTTAATAAATCTTCTATAATAACCGGCCAATCCTAAGAAACTTCTAACCTCGGTTGGTGACTCAGGGGTTTTCCATTTAGTAATAGCCTCGATCTTTGTTGGATCCACATGAATTCCTTCATGATTGACTAAATGTCCGAGAAATTGTACCTGTTCTAACCAAAACTCGCACTTAGAAAATTTTGCGTAGAGCTTTTCTTTTCTTAATAAACTTAAAAGTGCGTGCAAATGCTTTGCATGATCCTCTTTATTCTTAGAGTAAATCAGAATATCATCTATAAATACAATTATGAATTTATCCAAATACGGCTTACATATTCGGTTCATCATGTCCATAAATGCAGCTGGGGCATTGGTTAAACCAAATGGCATGACAGTAAATTCATAATGACCATACCTTGTTCTGAATGTGGTTTTAGGAATATCCTCTTCCTGTACCTTTAATTGATGATATCCTGACCTTAAATCGATTTTTGAGAAAAATCGAGCTCCTTGCAATTGATCAAACAGATCATCGATTCTCGGTAATGGGTACCGATTCTTAATCGTGACTTTGTTCAATTCACGGTAGTCAATGCACATACGCATTGATCCGTCCTTCTTTTTAACAAACAGTATTGGCGCTCCCCATGGCGACGAACTGCGTTGTATAAATCTTTTCTCCAACAATTCATCTAATTGTTTCTTTAGCTCCTGCATTTCGGCGGGTGCCAAAGGATAAGGTGCTTTGGCAATTGGTGCTGTTCCTGGTAGCAGGTGAATTCTGAATTCAACTTCTCTGTCTGGCGGTAGTCCTGGTAATTCTTCTGGAAAGATATCTGAAAACTGAGACACTACTGGGATGTCCTTTAGTTCTTTTCCTTTAGTGTTAGTGATTATAGAAATCAAATACACTATAGAACCTTTTCTTATAGAACTTGCAGTTTTCATCACAGAGATGAATTTTGTAGATCTAGATGGCTTATTTCATTTAATTGTGATCGTTTTACCTTTTGTTGAATTTACTTGAATTGACTTTTGATCACATAAAATACTGGCTTTATTGGCTATAACCAATCCATTCCTAAAACAACATCAAATCCTGCCAGATTCATGGGATATAGATTTGCTATAAATTTCTGATTTAAAATTTCTATTCTTGCTCCCTGCAAGATTTCAGAAATCCTAACAGTTTCTCCATTAGCTGTCTCTACTAAGCATTCTAGTGGTAGTTTAGTTAATGATTGATTTAGAAATTTGCAAAATGATGTATTAATAAAACTTTGGTTTGCACCAGAGTCAAATAATACTTTAGCAAAGACATCATTAACTAAAAACGTACCAGCTGTTATGGGTCATTTTCTAAGCATACATATCTTGACCAATATCCTGCTTTTATTGTTTATTTGTGACCAGGATGCTGGACGAGGATATTGCTAACATCTTGGGCGATATCCTGAGGATTGATCGAATTAATCACGTGCAGGTTAAAGACTGGGACTTGCCAACGGTCAAATGGACTTCATCTCCTCAAGACTCGGGCGTATTTGTTATGGGAGAGACGTTGAACCCGAAAGACTTGGTCTACAACGTTCGACTGAGGAATATTCGCTGGATCCCGGTTATTTAGGATAGTTTGTTACATTTGTTTTACTATAAATAGATGGGGGCGGATCAGATTAAGGCACAACGCAACTTTCACACACTCTCAAACACTTTTGCTTTCTAACTTTCAACATTCACTACACACAAACACTTGTAATCGAATTACATTGTAACACCTAGTTGATCCGCACCACATCCTGCACTGTATCCTGATATTTGAAGCAATAGAAGAACAAGGCAGCTGCGATTGTCAGCTCCCGAGGTTTTGTGCCGGCGATCTAGATTGATCAAGGGCTTTCCTCGTACATCACGTGTCAACCTTTACTTTTCTGCTCATTGTTTGATCATAGATACAGCTCTATATCTTGAGCCGTATCCTGAAACTGTTTTTATAACTAACTTGGTTAACATATTTCCCACACATAATTTTAGCACACTACCTCACTTAACTAATTTGTTCACTAAATTGCTTCGGTAATTTTTGACCAAAACAATTTGGCGCCCACCGTGGGGCAAGTGGTGCTACTTTTACTAAAAATCTTTGTGAAGTCGTTAATCGGTTTTCTATTTTCAAAACTTTTTGCCACATTGTTTACAATGGCCTCAAGATCAAACATGAGCTCCTCCACTATGTCTGCTGCAACCTCTGCTACTACCGGTTCGGTGCTTCCACCGCCTCCTCCAAGGATGCCATTTTCTTCACAACCTCAAGATGTTATCCCTACTCGGAGTGTTCAGGGATCTGCTCCCGTTATAGCCTCTAATGATGAAATTCTAACTTTATTTGGAAGTGTGCAGGAACAAATGAGGCAGCAACAGGAAACTAACCAAATGCTGTTAAGAGATATACAACTCTTAAAAGCTAGCTCGAGTAAACCTGCTGAAGAAACTGTCACTCCTATACAGCCCAGGGCTTTGAACTTCAGTTCCGCAGTTTACACTGAGGATAACAGGGGGAATATCGTCCCAAGCCATTCTCAGAATCATACCCCTGAGATACCCTCCTCGGTCAGGATGTCGATTGTGAGGAGTTCAGGATATGCTTCAGGATATGGCCAAAATCCTCAGACCAGTAATGTGTCAAATAATAATATTCTTGCTACTAACAATAATGGCTCTTTGCAGGATGCAGGTATGACGTCAACATTTACCAGGGAGCTCCAGAAATTGAAGGACATGATATCCAGTGTACCTGGAGTGGTCCAGCCAATTCCGGAAGTATCCCAAGACAGCCACAGGATATCCCGCTTTGCATATCCTATCCGTGATGCTGAAATCCCAAAAAGATTTCAGACTCCCAACATGAAGCTGTATGATGGGACTACGGATCCTGAAGAGCATATTTCCCAGTATAGGGAAAGAATGGAGATTAACCCTATCTCTCCGGAGCTCAAGGAAGCATGCTTGTGCAAGGGTTTTGGATCTATCCTGACAGGATCTGCCTTAAAATGGCTATTAAATGTTCCTCCTCACTCAATTACTTCTTTTGCTAATTTGGTTAATTTATTTAATAGTCAATTTTCTTGCAGCCGGAGTTTTGAGAAACTAACCCGTGATCTTTACAGGATAACTCAAGGGCCTCAGGAATCCTTGATGGATTATATGAACAAATTCAGTCGAGAATCCTTGGATATCCCACATCTTGATGTCGCAACAGCTGTGCAAGCTTTTAAGATGGGGTTACAAAAGGATTCTCAGTTTTATCAGGATCTTGTAATGAATCCCTGCAGGAATCTCGACGAAGCTCGTAACAGGGCTTTAAGATATATCAGTTTGGAAGATGACAAGAAGATGCAGGAGAGGATAAATTCTACCTCAACCTATGAATCAACTAATAGGAAATCAGAATCCTCATATAAGCCATATCGCTCCAAGCCATATGGCAGAAATGATAACAAGAAAGTGAACGCTGTTGAAAACGAGGATCCCGAAGAATATCCTGACTTATCTGAATACTGCTTTTCTGTTAATATACCTGAGTTAATGTATGCTATGCAGGGTTTAGGGGACAAATCTAGGTGGCCTCGAAAGAACCAGCAGAAAGCTGATTGGAAGGATAAATCCAAATGGTGTGCCTTCCATGAAGACTTCGGACATATGACCAAGGATTTCATTGCTTTAAGGAAAGAAATAAGTTACCTGTTAAGCAAAGGGTATCTGAAGGACTTGCTGGGAAGAAAGAAGAATAAAGGGCAGGATCCCGAGAAGGATCCTGAACGAGCAGCATCACCCCCAGCAGATGCCAAGATAATTAACTTTATTTCAGGAGGATCCGACATTTGTGGGACTTCGTATTCGGCGGCTAAGAGACATGCAAAGGAAGCCAAGAGTGAAAGGGGAGACAAACCAGTCAGGATGACTACCCTCACAACTGATAAAGTGATCACTTTCGATAGTGATGACAGGGATACTGTTCAGGATCCTCACCATGATGCTTTGGTAATAACATTATATGTGGCTAACCATTTTGTACGCAGGATATTGGTGGACAACGGTAGTTCTGTCAATATAATTCAGCTGGAAACATTGAAAAGGATGAATGTATCTCCGATGGACATTACTTCGAAGTCCACTGTGCTCGTTGGTTTCAGTGGTGAAGCTAGAAATACTGTAGGAGAGATAAAATTACCAGTATACGTTGAAGGGGTCAACTCAATACAACGCTTCTGTGTGATGGACTCCTTATCCTGCTATAACATCATACTAGGCAGGCCATGGATCCATGACATGAAGGTTGTGCCTTCGACTTACCACCAATGCATCAAGATTCCAACCCATTGGGGGGTCATCAAAGTTGATAGTGATCAGCAGGAGGCGAAGGAATGCTACACATCCTCAATGAAATCCTCGACCAAGCCTAATCCAGCATAGCAATTAAAGATGCGGGCCCGGGATACCTTGGAAGCTTCGGAGCAGGATGTGAAGAAAGTTATCCTGGATCAGGATAATCCTGATATCTCGGTGCTCGTAGGAACCAATATCCCCCAGGATATTGAAAAACAATTGACTGAATTTTTGAAGTGCAGGATGTCAACGTTTGCATGGAGGCATGAGGATATGACAGGTATATCAAAAGACATTATTACTCACAAGCTTGGAATTGACAGGTCGTTCAAGCCTGTTCAGCAAAAAAGAAGGAAGTTTGCTCCTGAGCGGAATATAATCATCCAAGAGGAAGTTGAAAGATTGTTAAAGTCCAAAATGATCAGAGAAGTCAAGTTCCCAAGATGGTTGGCGAATGTGGTCGTAGTGCAGAAGAAAAATGGGAAATGGAGAGTCTGTGTAGATTACACAGACTTGAATAAGGCTTGTCCTAAAGACCCATTCCCCCTTCCTCACATCGATGCAATGGTGGATGCTATTGCTGGGCATGAAATGTTAACGTTCATGGACGCATCCTCAGGATTTCAGCAGATTCAAATGGAGCCTTCGGACCAGGAGGATACTACTTTCATGACACCAACAGGTATATATTGCTATATTGCTATGCCTTTCGGTTTGAAAAATGCAGGTGCAACATACCAGAGATTAGTGAACATGATGTTCAAAGATAAGCTGGGGGGCACCATGGAGGTATATATTGACGATATGGTGGTGAAATCTAAAAAGGCTGAGGATCACCTCCAGGATATCAAGGGAGCATTTGATATCCTGGATCAGTATAACATGAAGCTGAATCCTGCTAAGTGCCATTTCGGAGTGGGGGCAGGAAAGTTTCTAGGATATATGGTGATGAAAAGGGGGATAGAGGCAAGCCCGGAGCAGATTAAAGCTATCCTGGATATAAAATCACCCTCGAATATGAAGGACGTTCAACGGTTAACAGGCCGAGTAGCAGCTTTGAACAGATTTATTTCAAGATCCTCGGAAAAATGCAAGGAATTCTATGATATCCTCAAGAAGAATGAGAAATTTGAATGGGGAGCAAAGCATGAAGCAGCCTTGCAGGATTTGAAGCGATATCTCTCAACTGCACCTCTATTGATGAAGCCTGAAAATGGTGAACCACTATCCCTATTGTTTTGGTCAAAAATCAGATGAGGATAATGCAACCAAACTCTTTGTTACGGGGTATGATGCTTGAATTGGTTAACAACAATGAGGATCACTATGAAATGAATTGCACAGGGGACACAAAGATTTATACGAGGAAAAAGCCCTTGATCAATGTATGATCTCCGGCATAAAAAACCTCGGGTGATGGAAACTACCAATCACCAACTCAAATTAGACAATAATTCTTTTACAACTTCGGATGATAGCGAGCTAAATACAAGGATCACTATAGTGTATCGTGTAGAAATGTATGAAAAAATGCTAAGTGTTTTGCCGAGAGCTGGTGAGTGCAGTTGTACGAGTGTGTGTAGCCAAAAAATAGCCAAGTGTTGTCTAATTAGCTCGCTACCCCTTTTAAATTCAGTAAAATATCTAAATAACTAACTATCCGCAATTCATGCCTTCTCCCCACGATCTCCATAACGTTCACCATGGTCAAGCACGTGCGGAATAAGCGTGGAATATTCTTCAGGAACGTTACCAAGACTAAGTCCAAGTTGGTATTCCTTTAAAACAACATCGAATTCAAAGCAGACAATCATTAGTATAAGGATCCTTAGGATTATCCATGATCCTGAAGCACTTCTGAGGATCACTAACTGACACAGAAGTAAGGATCACCAAACAGGATAACAATTGAGGATCACGGGTCATTCAAAAATCCTCCCCTAACAATTGCCCCCAAAATATAAAGAGTAATATTGTAAATAAATGAGTTGTATTTTGTTGATCTTATCCGCAACAAAGTAACGGATAACTAGCCGTTGAAGACGGACTAGCCGTTGCAAACCTGACGTCACTGAAGTGACAATCCTGCAAATCATCATTATAAATAGGAGTTAGAGATAGGATCAATTTGCATTTAAATCCGAGAGAAACTCCCTTTAAATTCTCAGCCGAAGATCAATCAGGTATCTCTTTTCCTATTTCTCCTTCTCTTACTCTGTTTTTCTTTCTTTACCAACATCGCGTTAAGAATGATGCTCCGGTCCTCCCCCGCCAAGGATCACCAGAAGGATAGCCCCTTGAAGATTCAAGGGATCATCAAAGACTCAGTGAATGAGAGGTGTTGCTTTTCCGATCCGCAAATAGATAAGATCCGGCACTGCTTTCCGGCGAACACCTTTTTCAAACCCTTCGATCCCACTGTTCTGAGCGACTACACTTCTGATACATGGGTTGCCTTTCCGGTTACCCCATTCACCATAGGATACACCTATCCTTTCCCAGCTTTTACCCAATCCTTTTTCTCCCTTACCGGCATCTCCTACATCCAAGCTATGCCGATGATCTGGAGGGTCCTATATACCCTTGATAGGATCATAGAGCAGGAAGGGATTGATTTAGGAATGTCAGAACTGGCAGAGATGTATGATCTTACGACGTTTGGATCCCACCGATATCTGTTTAAGCGAAAACCCGCCGAAGAACATCCCATTTTTAAAGCCACCAAGAACGATACAAACTGGAAACGACGCTTTTTCTTTGTCAGAAGGGATACCATTCCAAACGGAAAGGATCTACCAAGGAAGTGGTCCACCCATGGTAGGACAGAGGATCCTGAGAAGGATCACCAGGTAGTCTTGTTTTTGTATAAGGATCACTAACACCCTTTTGTTTTATGTTATACAGCTATCTCTGTTTCGCACCTCATACCATCACCTACCACCAAGGAAAAGCTTGCTGCTTTTAGAAGGCTTGAACCTGTAACCAGATCATTCAAGACAGACACCCATGATTCACAAGAAATATCCTCAGGTTCTATCACCATGTCAAGTAAGTATCCTTCTTTTTATATAGTTAAAGATTGAAATAAATAGTTAAATAGAAACAGGATAAGGATACTTATCTTGCTTTGAATGTGTAGGTGCCGGAAAAGCTTCCAAGCCTGCCTCCCAATTCAACATGGCCGACCTTGACACTGTCCGATCCAGAAAGAAGAAGGCCATTGCCAGCCCTAGTGTCTCCATCCCCAAGGCAACCACTAAAGGAAGGGGTGGCAAGAAGAGGAAAAACTCTGAGATAGAGGACCTACAAGGCCTGCCACTGATCCGCCACCAGTTCCTTGAATACTTCAATGACGTGAGGATCACCAATTCTGCCTAGGTATCCTACTTATCTGAGGATCACCTGATCTTGAACTGCTTTGTCTCTTTTGCAGAAATTTGCTGAGATTGAAGACTACGTGGGGAGCGTTGAGGAGCTGGATAAGAAGATTGCTGACCTCCAACAAGTTGCAGTGCTCAAGGATCTTAAGATTGCTGATCTCGAAAAAGCCCTTCAAGACGCCAAGACTAAGACAGCTAAAATCTTGATCGACATCGACTACGAGAAGCATGATCTCATAGAAGGTGCAAAGGTCTCCGCTGCCATCACAATGTACAAGACAAAACTGAAGATGGCCGAGGAGGCTCAAGATCCTGACTTCGACTGAAGCAGCTAGGATGTTGAGGGTTGGAAGGCGAGGTTAGCTGATCTGGAAGATGACGAGGAGGCTGAGGAGGTTTTGGCGATCGAGGCTAGAAGCAGTGGAAAGGATCAGGTGAAGGATACCGAAGCTGGAGGGGATGAAGATGCAGCGAAGGTGTAGGCTGCATGATTGGGCGATGATGGACATTCTTAGACATAGCCGGAGCCCAATTTTTTAAATTCGGCAGTAGTTTGTTTTGTGGTTGTGTTGTTTTAAAACAATGATGGTCTGTATTTGAACAATAGTTTAAGGATTAAGGATCTAGGATCCTTTGAACAATAGGTAGGATTACAAATGGTGGAGGGATCCTCTGTTTGGGGGATGAAGCCATTGTGATCCTACCTCCTTTTGATTTCCTGCACTTGCTGTAACCGCATTAACAATGGACACCCGTTGCCAACCCATGTGGACGAGCCACGTTTTGCTGGTAGAAACGTGGGTTGGCAATTTTGACAACCTTCGACGGTTAAACCTTTGTTAATAAAATAACTTTAATCTTTCTTGGCTTATCTTGTGTTATTATCCTTGTTTGTCCTTTTAATTTTCAATTGTTTTGATGTACACTTCTCTGAATAAGAAAAGTTGAACAAATTAGACAAAAAGTTTAGGATATGATCCAGGATCAAATATCCTATAGTTGAAAAATTCCAAAAAGTAGTATATTTTAAGGATCATGAGTTCAGTTGTCAAAGTATTAGGGTTATTCAAATAATCAATGAATAAAATCAAAATGGTTAAGGATCATACCTGAGGATCCAAGTTAGGATGCTAACCCTTAATACTATAACCAGGATAACCATAGGACAAACCTTAGTAAGAGGTAAGGATCAAGGATCCTTGGTTGTTTAACTTCGAAGACCTGAAATAGAACATAACTTGGGACTAAGCCATTATAAGATAAAAGTTAGCAACTGGGGACAACCCCAAAGGATAACTGGGGACAAGCCCAAAGATAACTGGGGACAAGCCCAAGGATAACTGGGGACAAGCCCAAGGATCGTGTGTGAACTGGAGTATGGCCCTAACTGGCGACTATCCAAACTTAGTGGCATGAAAATGCCAAAACCTTAGCTAACGTGTAAACGTTAGAAACCTTAAGAACGGATGTATGGTACGTCTACCATTATACGTAGGATCCTAAGTATAGCCAGTACAATGGAATTATCAGCCCCTAAAACGAGTACTGGTCCCACTGCCATGAACTATACTAGGATCATCGTGCGCTACTGGCGGAACTGGGGTCAAACCCAAGTAACTGGTTGCTTTTGTGGATAATCATCCTTTTGCTAAGAGTACCTGAACCTTCAAAACTTAAAATCATGTGAAATCGGGATAAAGGATGCAGGATCCTTATCCTTATGTGAGAAAGTAAGGAAATGAAATAGTTTAAGATTAGAATGTTACCAAAATGAGGATCATCTGTGCTTTAAGGATCCTTTAAGGATATTTATCACGTGAGGATCATGGATCCTTATCACATGAAGTACTTCTTCAAATGGACAACATTCCAGGCTCTAGGTAGCAAATCACCTTCCATTGTTAGCAATCGATATGCCCCCTTTCTGAAATGCTTTCCTTAGTACCATATCACCAACTTGGAATTTCCTGATCCTGACATTTTTGTTGTAGGATCCAGCCATTCTTTGCTGGTAACTGGCCATCCTTATCCTTGCCAAATCTCTAATTTCTTCTATAGTATCCAGGTCTTGAACCAAGTTCTCATCGTTTTCCTCAGGATCACGAATACTTGTTCTAGCAGTTGGAACCACCATTTCTGTAGGGATCACTGATTCTGCCCCAAATACCAAAGAGAATGGAGTTTGGCCTGTAGCATTCTTAGTGTTTTGGTCAGAAAATCTGATGAGGATATTGCAACCAAACTCTTTGTTTAGGGGAATGATGCTTTAAATATGTAACAGCGATGAGGATCACTTCAATGTAAAATGCACAAACAACACAAGGATTTATACGGGGAAAAAGCCCTTGATCAAGAGTTGATCTCCGGCACAAAAAACCCCGGGTGATGGAAACTACCGATCACCAAGCTAAAATAAATGGTTAAATGTTTACAACTTCGGATAGTAACGAGCTAGGTACAAGGATCACTACGGTGAAATGTGTAAAAAGTGTATGAAATTGCTAAGTGATTGAACGAGAGCTTGTATGAGCGTTTGTACGAGTGTGTGTAACTGAAAAATGGCTAAGTGTGTTCTACTAGCTCGTTACTCCATTTTTAAAATAAAAAAAACCACCTAAACTAACTATCCGACTTTCGTGCCAAGCCTCCACGTTCTCCATAACGTCTACTTTCGGTCAGGCACGTGCAGAATAGTTCAGGAATATTCTCCAGGAATGTCGCTTAGACTTGGTCAAGCTCAATATATCTGCGAAATGCTACAAAACATAAGTAAACAACCGTCAGTACGAGGATCCTTAAAGTGATCCATGATCCTAATCCTGAAGCTCTTCTGAGGATCACCACCTGTCACAGAAGTAAGGATCACTAGTTAGGATAACGAATAAGGATCACTAATTGTTAGAAAATCCTCCCCTAACAATTGCCCCCAAAATATAAGGAGTGAAATTGTAAAATTAGCGAGTTATGTTTTCTTGATCTTATCCGTAACAAACTAACGGATATATAGCCGTTAAAATAGAACTAGCCGTTGCGATGATGATGTCACGGAAGTGACAATCCTGCAGAATCATAATTATAAATAGAGATATAGATAGGATCATCATGCATTCAAATTCGAAAGAGACTCCCTTTAAATTCTCAGTCGACGAGCTACCAGGTAATTCTTTCTCCTCTTTCTCCCTTCTTACTCTGTTTCTCTACCTTTATCTTCGTCAGTACGAAAATGTTGCTTCGAAGTTCACCGGGCAAGGATCATCCAAAGAACAGTCCTCCGAAAAGCCAGGGGATCATTGAAGATTCCATTAAAGAACGCTGCTGCTTCAATGATGCTCAGATAGATAGGATTCGCTATTGTTTTCCGGCGAACACCGAATTCAGGCCTTTTGACCCCAATGCCTTGAGCGATCATATCTCCGATAAGTGGGTTGCTTTCCCCGTCACTCCTTTCACCATAGGCTATACATATCCTTTTCCAGCCTTCACCCAATCTTTCCTTTCCCTAACCGACATCTCTTATATCCAAGCCATGCCGATGATTTGGAGGGTTTTGCACACCCTTGAAAGGATCATCGATCAAGAGGGAATAGATCTAGGAATGGCAGAGCTGGGAGAACTGTATGATCTTACCACCTTGAGCTCTCACCGTTATTTGTTCAAACGTAAACCTGGTGAAGAACACCCGATCTTCAAAGCCACCAAGAATGATGCTAATTGGAAACGGCGCTTCTTTTTTATCAAGAGAGATTCCATCCAGGATGGAAAGGATCTTCCTAAAAAATGGGCTACCCATGGTAGGATGGAGGATCCTGAGAAGGATCACCAGGAACTTCCTTTTGATGTAAGGATAACTGATATTTTTGCTTTCTTCTTATGCAGCTATCACCGTTTCACACCTCAAACTGTCCCCTGCTGCTAGGGAAAGACTCCTCGCTTTCAAGAGACTTGATCCTGAGACAAGAACTTTCAAGACAACAACCCAAGATTCACAGGAGGTCTCCTCAGGCTCTGTCACAATGTCAAGTAAGTATCCTTGTTTAAGATTTAAATATATAGTGAAATATGAACTAGGAAAAGATACTTATCTTGCTTTAATTGTGTAGGTGCTGGAAAATCTGCCAAGCCTGTATCCCAATTCAACACTGCTGACCTTGATGTCGTACGACCCAGAAGGAAGAGATCCACCAGCAGTCCCAGCATTTCCATTCCAAAGGCACCCACTAAAGGAAAGGGTGTCAAGAAGAGGAAAACTTCTGATGCTGAGGATCTTCAGGGTCTACCACTGATCCGCCACCAGTTCCTTGAATACTTCAATGAAGTAAGGATCCTTTATTCTGCCTATGTATCCTACTCGCATGAGGATCACTTGGTCTTGAACTGCTTTTATCCTTTTCTTTTGCAGAAATTTGCTGAGATTGAGGATTATGTGGGCCACGTTGAGGATCAAGATAAAAAGATTGCCGATCTCCAACAGGTTGCTGTGCTCAAGGATCTTGCACTTGCTGATGCTCGGAAGGAACTCCTAGATGAGAAGACCAAGACAGCCAAACTTCTGATCCACCTTGACTATGAAAAGCATGAACTTATGGAAAATGCTAAGGTCTCTTCCGCCATTACGATGTACCAGACAAAATTGAAGATGGCCCAGGAAGCTCAAGATCCTAGCTTTGATAAAAACAGCTGGGATGTTGAGGGTTGGAAGGAAAGGTTGGCTGATCTTGAGGATGAGGAAGAGGAGGCTACTGAAGTCTTGGCGATTGAAGCAAGTGGAAGTGGGAAGGATCAGGTGAAGGATACCGTAGCTGGAGGAGAAGAGGATGCAGCAAAGGTGTAGGCTGCACAATTGGGCGATGATGGATATATGTGCCAAGGCCGGAGCCCAATTTTTTTAGTTTGATGGTTGTGATGTTTAAAACAATTTCATGGTTTGTACTTTGAACAATAGGTTTTAGGATTAAGGATCATGTATGATCCTTTGGACAATAGGCAGGATTGCAATTGGTGGAGGGATCCTCTGTTTGGGGGATGAAGCCATTGTGATCCTGCCGCCTTTATATTCCTGCACTACTTTTGAACTCGTTATCATGGACACCCTTTACCTACCCCAGCGGACGGGCCACGTTTTGCTGGTAGAAGCTCGGGTAGGTAATTTTGACAACCTTTAAAGGGTTAGCCTTATGTTAATAAATAAAAACTTAACCTTTTGTCGCTTATCTTGTGTTGCTATCCTTTTTAGTATGTTACTTTCCAACTGTTGTAATATTCATTCTGTTTATACTTATCAAGCCTTGAAAAATTAGAAAAGATATCCAAAAAATTTAGGAAATGAACAAGGATCACATATCCCATAACCGATAGGTTTTAAAAAGTGATATGATTTAAGAAATACAAGTTCAGTTGTCAAGTATAAGGGTTATTTAGAAGAATAATAAATAAAATCAAAAGAGTTAAGGATCATACCTGAGGATCCAAGTTAGAATCCTAACCTTAATAAGGATAACTATAAGATAAACCTTAGAGTGAAATAAGGATCAAGGATCCCTAACTGCCTATCTTCAAGGACCTGAAATAGAGCATAACTTGGGACTAAGCCAATATAAGAAAAGAGTTAGCAACTGGGGACAAGCCCAAGGATAACTGGGGACAAGCCCAAGGATAACTGGGGACAAGCCCAAGGATAACTGGGGACAAGCCCAAGGATAACTGGGGACAAGCCCAAGGATCGTGTGTAAACTGGAGTATGGCCCTAACTGGCGTCTATCCAAACTTAGTGACATGAAGATGCCAAAACCTTAGCTAACGTGAAAACGTTAGAAACCTTATGAACGGATGTATGGTACGTCTACCATTATACGTAGGATCCTAAGCATAGCCAGAACAATGGAATTATCAGCCCCTAGAACGAGTACTGGTCCTAAAGCCTTGAACTATACCAGGATCATCGTGCGCTACAGGCGGAATCTGGGGACAAGCCCATATAACTGGGGTTTAACCCAAAAGACGGATTGCTTCTGTGGATAACCAACGTTGTGCTAAAGATACCTGAACTTTCAAAACTTGAGCTCACGTGAGAGATGGATAAAGGATACATGATCCTTATCCTTATAAGAGAAAATAATAAAAATGAAATAGCTTAAGTTTAGGATATTACCTAAGTAAGGATCACCGATCCTCTGAGGATCCTTTAAGGATATCCCTATCGTGAGGATCACCTATGCCATAAGGATCCTGCTTACATGAAATATTTCTTCAAGTGGACAGCATTCCAAGCTCTTGGTAGCAATTCACCTTCCATGGTTAGTAATCTATATGCCCCCTTTCCTGCTTCCACTTCAATCAAATAAGGGCCTTCCCATTTTGGAGCCAATTTTCCATCAGCAGGATTGGTGGTATTCTGAAATACTTTCCTTAACACCATAACTCCAACTTGAAACCTCCTGATCCTGACGTTTTTGTTGTAAGCACCAGCCATTCTTTGTTGATAACTGGCCATCCTTATCCTAGCCATATCCCTGATTTCTTCAATAGTATCCTGGTCTTGAGCCAAGTTTTCATCATTTTCCTCAGGATCACGGGTACTTGTTCTAGCAGTAGGAACCACCATTTCTGTTGGGATCACCGATTCTGCCCCAAACACCAAAGAGAATGGTGTTTGACCAGTAGCATTCTTAGGGGTTGTCCTGTCAGCCCAGAGCACATAGGGTAGTTCTTCTGCCCATTTCCCTTTCTTGGATCCAAGCTTTTTCTTCAAATTGTTGATGATGATCTTATTGGATGATTCTGCCTGGCCATTAGCTTGTGGGTGGACTGGTGTTGAAGTTATCATCTTAATCCCCCAGCTGTCACAAAAGTTAGTGGTTCTGCCCCCAATAAATTGGGAACCATTATCACATATAATCTCGGAAGGAATTCCAAATCTAGTTATAATATTTCTTTTAATGAAGGATATAACTTCCTTTTCTCTGACTTGGGCAAAAGCTTCAGCCTCTATCCACTTGGAGAAGTAATCAGTCATAGCTAACATGAATACTTTCCCACCAGGTGCCTGTTTTGGTCAGAAAATCTGATGAGGATATTGCAACCAAACTCTTTGTTTAGGGGAATGATGCTTTAAATATGTAACAGCGATGAGGATCACTTCAATGTAAAATGCACAAACAACACAAGGATTTATACGGGGAAAAAGCCCTTGATCAAGAGTTGATCTCCGGCACAAAAAACCCCGGGTGATGGAAACTACTGATCACCAAGCTAAAATAAATGGTTAAATGTTTACAACTTCGGATAGTAACGAGCTAGGTACAAGGATCACTACGGTGAAATGTGTAAAAAGTGTATGAAATTGCTAAGTGATTGAACGAGAGCTTGTATGAGCGTTTGTACGAGTGTGTGTAACTGAAAAATGGCTAAGTGTGTTCTACTAGCTCGTTACTCCATTTTTAAAATAAAAAAAACCACCTAAACTAACTATCCGACTTTCGTGCCAAGCCTCCACGTTCTCCATAACGTCTACTTTCGGTCAGGCACGTGCATAATAGTTCAGGAATATTCTCCAGGAATGTCGCTTAGACTTGGTCAAGCTCAATATATCTGCGAAATGCTACAAAACATAAGTAAACAACCGTCAGTACGAGGATCCTTAAAGTGATCCATGATCCTAATCCTGAAGCTCTTCTGAGGATCACCACCTGTCACAGAAGTAAGGATCACTAGTTAGGATAACGAATAAGGATCACTAATTGTTAGAAAATCCTCCCCTAACAATTGCCCCAAAAATATAAGGAGTGAAATTGTAAAATTAGCGAGTTATGTTTTCTTGATCTTATCCGTAACAAACTAACGGATATATAGCCGTTAAAATAGAACTAGCCGTTGCGATGATGATGTCACGGAAGTGACAATCCTGCAGAATCATAATTATAAATAGAGATATAGATAGGATCATCATGCATTCAAATTCAAAAGAGACTCCCTTTAAATTCTCAGTCGACGAGCTACCAGGTAATTCTTTCTCCTCTTTCTCCCTTCTTACTCTGTTTCTCTACCTTTATCTTCGTCAGTACGAAAATGTTGCTTCGAAGTTCACCGGGCAAGGATCATCCAAAGAACAGTCCTCCGAAAAGCCAGGGGATCATTGAAGATTCCATTAAAGAACGCTGCTGCTTCAATGATGCTCAGATAGATAGGATTCGCTATTGTTTTCCGGCGAACACCGAATTCAGGCCTTTTGACCCCAATGCCTTGAGCGATCATATCTCCGATAAGTGGGTTGCTTTCCCCGTCAATCCTTTCACCATAGGCTATACATATCCTTTTCCAGCCTTCACCCAATCTTTCTTTTCCCTAACCGGCATCTCTTATATCCAAGCCATGCCGATGATTTGGAGGGTTTTGCACACCCTTGAAAGGATCATCGATCAAGAGGGAATAGATCTAGGAATGGCAGAGCTGGGAGAACTGTATGATCTTACCACCTTTGGCTCTCACCGTTATTTGTTCAAACGTAAACCTGGTGAAGAACACCCGATCTTCAAAGCCACCAAGAATGATGCTAATTGGAAACGGCGCTTCTTTTTTATCAAGAGAGATTCCATCCAGGATGGAAAGGATCTTCCTAAAAAATGGGCTACCCATGGTAGGATGGAGGATCCTGAGAAGGATCACCAGGAACTTCCTTTTGATGTAAGGATAACTGATATTTTTGCTTTCTTCTTATGCAGCTATCACCGTTTCACACCTCAAACTGTCCCCTGCTGCTAGGGAAAGACTCCTCGCTTTCAAGAGACTTGATCCTGAGACAAGAACTTTCAAGACAACAACCCAAGATTCACAGGAGGTCTCCTCAGGCTCTGTCACAATGTCAAGTAAGTATCCTTGTTTAAGATTTAAATATATAGTGAAATATGAACTAGGAAAAGATACTTATCTTGCTTTAATTGTGTAGGTGCTGGAAAATCTGCCAAGCCTGTATCCCAATTCAACACTGCTGACCTTGATGTCGTACGACCCAGAAGGAAGAGATCCACCAGCAGTCCCAGCATTTCCATTCCAAAGGCACCCACTAAAGGAAAGGGTGTCAAGAAGAGGAAAACTTCTGATGCTGAGGATCTTCAGGGTCTACCACTGATCCGCCACCAGTTCCTTGAATACTTCAATGAAGTAAGGATCCTTTATTCTGCCTATGTATCCTACTCGCATGAGGATCACTTGGTCTTGAACTGCTTTTATCCTTTTCTTTTGCAGAAATTTGCTGAGATTGAGGATTATGTGGGCCACGTTGAGGATCAAGATAAAAAGATTGCCGATCTCCAACAGGTTGCTGTGCTCAAGGATCTTGCACTTGCTGATGCTCGAAAGGAACTCCTAGATGAGAAGACCAAGACAGCCAAACTTCTGATCCACCTTGACTATGAAAAGCATGAACTTATGGAAAATGCTAAGGTCTCTGCCGCCATTACGATGTACCAGACAAAATTGAAGATGGCCCAGGAAGCTCAAGATCCTAGCTTTGATAAAAACAGCTGGGATGTTGAGGGTTGGAAGGAAAGGTTGGCTGATCTTGAGGATGAGGAAGAGGAGGCTACTGAAGTCTTGGCGATTGAAGCAAGTGGCAGTGGGAAGGATCAGGTGAAGGATACCGTAGCTGGAGGAGAAGAGGATGCAGCAAAGGTGTAGGCTGCACAATTGGGCGATGATGGATATATGTGCCAAGGCCGAAGCCCAATTTTTTTAGTTTGATGGTTGTGATGTTTAAAACAATTTCATGGTTTGTACTTTGAACAATAGGTTTTAGGATTAAGGATCATGTATGATCCTTTGGACAATAGGCAGGATTGCAATTGGTGGAGGGATCCTCTGTTTGGGGGATGAAGACATTGTGATCCTGCCGCCTTTATATTCCTGCACTACTTTTGAACTCGTTATCATGGACACCCTTTACCTACCCCAGCGGACGGGCCACGTTTTGCTGGTAGAAGCTCGGGTAGGTAATTTTGACAACCTTTAAAGGGTTAGCCTTATGTTAATAAATAAAAACTTAACCTTTTGTCGCTTATCTTGTGTTGCTATCCTTTTTAGTATGTTACTTTCCAACTGTTGTAATATTCATTCTGTTTATACTTATCAAGCCTTGAAAAATTAGAAAAGATATCCAAAAAATTTAGGAAATGAACAAGGATCACATATCCCATAACCGATAGGTTTTAAAAAGTGATATGATTTAAGAAATACAAGTTCAGTTGTCAAGTATAAGGGTTATTTAGAAGAATAATAAATAAAATCAAAAGAGTTAAGGATCATACCTGAGGATCCAAGTTAGAATCCTAACCTTAATAAGGATAACTATAAGATAAACCTTAGAGTGAAATAAGGATCAAGGATCCCTAACTGCCTATCTTCAAGGACCTGAAATAGAGCATAACTTGGGACTAAGCCAATATAAGAAAAGAGTTAGCAACTGGGGACAAGCCCAAGGATAACTGGGGACAAGCCCAAGGATAACTGGGGACAAGCCCAAGGATCGTGTGTAAACTGGAGTATGGCCCTAACTGGCGTCTATCCAAACTTAGTGACATGAAGATGCCAAAACCTTAGCTAACGTGAAAACGTTAGAAACCTTAGCTAAAGTGAAAACGTTAGAAACCTTATGAACGGATGTATGGTACGTCTACCATTATACGTAGGATCCTAAGCATAGCCAGAACAATGGAATTATCAGCCCCTAGAACGAGTACTGGTCCCAAAGCCTTGAACTATACCAGGATCATCGTGCGCTACAGGCGGAACTGGGGTCAGGCCCAAACTGGGGACAAGCCCAAAACTTTGGAGAGTTGGCCAACCACTTTGATCTTCTGTAAAATGATAACAACTCTGCAAAAGCTTAAACTTTATGAAAATAGATCTTAACTGATTAACATCTTTAACTTATGATAAGTAATAAGTATAAAATGAATGAAAATTAAAATGAAAGTAATGTGTTACCAAATGTAGAATCATATATCCTTTGAGGATCCTGGATCCTTAATCAGAATACCGGTATCGCTGAGGATCCCTGATCCTTCTTACTTAAAGTATTTTTTAAGATGAACAACATTCCAAGCTCTTGGTAGGAGATCACCATCCATTGTTAACAAATGATATGCCCCCTTTCCTGATTCAGCTTCAATTAGATAGGGGTCTTCCCACTTTGGTGCTAGCTTGCCATCAGAAGGATTTGTAGTATTCTGGAATGTTTTTCTTAGCACAAAATCACCAACTTGAAATCTTCTAATCCTGACATTCTTGTTGTATGCTCCAGCCATTCTTTGTTGATAACTGGCCATTTCCTTTTTTCTGACTTTGAGCAAAAGCTTCTTCTTAGGATGCAGATGTTATGTTGGTTGGTGTAGAATATTACTGTGTCTTTGACAAGCATCACATTTCTTTGTGTATTCCACAGCATACATCTTCATGGTAGGCCAATAGTATCCTGTTCTAAGGATCCTTGAGAATAGTGCTCTGCCCCCAGTGTGGTTTCCACAGTCTCCTTGACTTTGAAAGCTGTAGGATTTTGTCCTGTAGGGATCTCTCCATGTTGTATATATCTTAGGATTGGAAGGATCCAGGATCCTGAATTCGACTGTGCAAGATCACTAGGTATGATTGCAGAATCCTCCACTATCTCCATGGCTACGTGATCCTCAATTGCAGGAGTTAAAACATGGGTGATGAGTATTTTTCACATCTTCTGGCATCTTTAGGAATGATCCAAGGTTAGTTAAAGCGTCTGCTTCTGCATTCTCTTCTCTGGATACCTGTGTTAGATTGAAAAAAGCAAAAGAATCTGCCAATTTCTTGACTATTTCTAAGTACTCGATTAGTATTTCACCTTTAATAGCATAAGAACCATTAAAGTAGTTAGTAATTAATAGGGAATCTACGAATACTTGAAGATACCTGATCCTCATATTGTTAGCTAATTGCAAACCTGCTATCAAGGCCTCCTACTCTGCCTCATGATTAGTGGTTTGGAATTCACATGCAATGGATTGGTGTATAATGTCCCCCTGTGGCGATTTTAGTAGTGTGCCTTGTCAAGTTACTTTAACATTTGAAGCTCCATCCGTGAAGAGTGTCCAAGGATCCTTTGTCTTCTCAAGTTGTTGAACTTCTAATTCATCTTTCCTTTGTAGATCACTACTGAAATCAGCCACAAAGTCAGCTAAGGCTTGGGACTTGATGGCAGTCCTGGGTTCATACTCAATGCTTGACTATCCATTTTGCCATTCTACCTGCCATTTCAGTTTTTCTGGGAACATTCTTAATAGGAAAGTTAGCTTTCATAATAATAGTGTGAGTTTCTAAATAATGTCTATGTTTAGCAGAAGCCATAATTAAATCAAGAATTAATTTCTCTAAATGAGAATACCTGGCCTCAGCATCAAGTAGAATTTTACTTACATAGTATACCGGATGTTGAGAGCCTTCATGATCCTTAACTAGGATCACACTTACTGCTTTAACTGAAATAGCTAAGTATAAGGATAACGATTCTCCATTTTCTGGTTTCATCAGGGCTGGTGCTGAGGATAGATAATCCTTAAGAACCTTGAGTGCAACTTCATGCTTATCAGTCCACTCAAACTTGCCTTGAGCAATTTGTCTACCTCTTCTTGGACAATGACATTCCTTTCAAGTGTAAACTTTCTCCTTTTTTGGGGTATTGGCTTGAAAGACCTGTCAATACCAAGTTTGTGAGTAATAACATTCTTAGATATACCTGTCATATCTTCATGTTTCCAAGCAAAGGTAGACTTTCTTCTTTCCAAGAAGGATACTAAATCCTGCTCAATACTGTCTAGGATCCCGGATCCTATAAAAATTTTGGATTCAGGATCCTCTGGGTTCAACAGAATATCCTTGACGTCTTGCTCTTTTGCCTCCATGACGTCTTGCTCCTTAGAGGCTGGCTTCATTGAAGAAGTGTAATAGTTCTTTGCCTCCTGCTGATCACTTTCTATCTTCACCATATCTCATAGAGTTAGGAGCTTGACACATTGATGATATGTTGAGGGGGACTGCCTTCATATCGTGTATCCATGGCCTGTCAAAGATAACATTACAGCAAGACAAGCAATCAATAACATAGATTTTTTAACATAATTCACTCCCTCTATATAGATAGGAAGTTTGATATCCCCCAATGTAATCTTTGTCTCTCCACTGAATCCCACAAGGACAGATGATCTTTGGGCAATATCGGATTCAAGGATGTCCATTCTATTGAGGACATCCAACTGGATTATGTTCACTGAGCTTTTCCCATCAATGAGAATCCTGCGAACAAAATGGTTAGATATAAATAATGTAATAACTACACCGTCGTGATGAGGATCCTGAATGTCCGCACAGTTATCCTCATCATATGATATCACTTTCTGATGGGTAAGGATGGAGGTCCGAACAGGTCTGCCCCCATTCTCCATCTTTGTTTCCTTTGCACGTCTCTTAGCTGCTGAGAACCTCCGGAGATGAAATGGATGATTTGGGCATCGGATGGTGGAAGAGGAGATTTTTCAGGAACTTTCTCAGGATACTTGATCCTTGAGTTTTTCCTTCCAAGCAATTCCTTCAAGTATCCTTTGCTCAAAAGATAACCTATCTCCTTCCTTAATGCTATGCACTCATCTGTGAGATGACCAGAATCCCCATGGTAAGCACACCATTTCGATTCGTCTTCGGTGGCAGACGGTTTGTCATTCTTCCTTGGCCACCTAACCTTGTCACCTAAACTCTGCATATAAAGGATTAGTTCATTATTATCAGCAGAAAAACAATATTCAGAAATAGGAGGATAATCCTCATCATCTTCCTCTTGTTCCACAGCATGCACATTCTGGTTGTCATGCTTGGAGTATTGCTTGGATCAGTTATCCTTGAGATAGGATCTTTATTTGTCTTGCTTTGAGGATCCTGACAATCTCACGTGGATCCTTTTGTCATCCTCTAAACGGATGAACCTAAGGGCCCTGTTTCTTTCCTCATCTAAGTTCCTGCAAGGGGTCATGACAAGATCATCATAGAACATTGAATCCCTAAGCAAACCCATTTTAAAGGCTTCTAGAGCTGTAGTAATATCTAAGTTAGGGATATCTAAGGATTCTTTACTAAACTTAGTGATGTAATCTCTAAGTGATTCATTTTGACCTCGTGTTACCCTATATAGATCACTAGTTAATCGTTCAAATTTTCTACTACATGAAAATTGACTATTAAACAGATTAACTAGGTTAGCAAATGGAGTAATAGAGTAAGGGGGAAGACTTAGCAGCCATTTAAGAGCAGATCCTGTGAGTGTGGATCCAAAACCCTTGCATAGACATGCTTCTTTTAACCTCTCAGGAATGGGATTGATCTCCATTCTTTCCCTTGTGACTTCCATCTGGAATTTCAGGAATGGACTTAACCACTCCTGGAACGCTGGATATCATATCTTTGAGTTTCTGCAATTCCTTAGCCATAGCTTGGTTGATTCCTGCATCCTGCACGAAGCCATGGTTAGCATTATAAGAAGTATTCAAAGTGTTACCTGCTAATGGATTCAAGGTTGGAATTCCAGATGTGAATCCGTATTGACGGGATTCTGATATAACTGAGGGACCAGAAGAAGTAATAGTCTGCATCGGTATGAAGTCTCCTAGATAAACATCCTTGAACCTGAGAAGATCCTTGAACCTGAGAGGATCCTGGAACCTGAGAGGATCCTTGAACCTGAGAGGATCCTTGAACCTGAGAGGATCCTTGAACCGGAGAGGATCCTTGAACCTGAAAGGATCCTTGAACCTGAGAGGATCCTTGAACCTGAGAGGATCCTTGAACCTGAGAGGATCCTTGAACCTGAGAGGATCCTTGAACCTGAGAGGATCCTTGAACCTGAGAGGTTCCTTGAACCTGAGAGGATCCTGGAACCTGAGAGGATCCTTGAACCTGAGAGGATCCTTGAACCTGAGAGGATCCTTGAACCTGAGAGGATCCTTGAACCTGAGAGGATCCTTGAACCGGAGAGGATCCTTGAACCTGAAAGGAACCTTGAACCTGAGAGGATCCTTGAACCTGAGAGGATCCTTGAACCTGAGAGGATCCTTGAACCTGAGAGGATCCTTGAACCTGAGAGGATCCTTGAACCTGAGAGGATCCTTGAACCTGAGAGGATCCTTGAACCTGAAAGGAACCTTGAACCTGAAAGGATCCTTGAACATGAGAGGATCCTTGAACCTGAGAGGATCCTTGAATTGGCTGCGTCCCCATGCATTCTCCTAAACTGGTGAAGAATCCCTGATGCTGAAATGAGGATACTGAAGGCTGGAAAGAGGATCCTCGAGCCTGAGACATTACCGATGATCCAGAACGCATTCCTATTGATGCACCCTGGTATTGGACATATGGAGCTGCAAAGTGCTGGGAAGTTATGACCGGAGTGTCGAAATTCAGCGACCTCGACATCAAAGGGGAGTGATCCTCTGCTGATTTATCAATTTCGCGAAGGATCCTGCCATTAGTTTTGACCTGCTGTTGCATGTGATCCTTCATCTGCACAATCAAAGCATAAAAATTAATGTTAGTAAGTGTAGAGGAAGAAACAACAGTTGGTTTTGTGAAAACGGGGGTTGTCTTCTTTGGAGAATTCTCATCATTCTTCTGGAATGCAAGGGGGAGATGATGCAAAGGCGGAATGCCCTGTGAAAAAGTGACCGTCGACATAGAACTTGGAGTAGTTTTCCCTGAGAAGCCATGTGGTTGAAGGTAATGAACTGAAATGAATGAAATGAACAAAATTTCTCAGAATTGAAGCACCAATTGCCCCCCGGTGGGCGCCAAACTGTTTTGGTCAGAAAATCTGATGAGGATATTGCAACCAAACTCTTTGTTTAGGGGAATGATGCTTTAAATATGTAACAGCGATGAGGATCACTTCAATGTAAAATGCACAAACAACACAAGGATTTATACGGGGAAAAAGCCCTTGATCAAGAGTTGATCTCCGGCACAAAAAACCCCGGGTGATGGAAACTACCGATCACCAAGCTAAAATAAATGGTTAAATGTTTACAACTTTGGATAGTAACGAGCTAGGTACAAGGATCACTACGGTGAAATGTGTAAAAAGTGTATGAAATTGCTAAGTGATTGAACGAGAGCTTGTATGAGCGTTTGTACGAGTGTGTGTAACTGAAAAATGGCTAAGTGTGTTCTACTAGCTCGTTACTCCATTTTTAAAATAGAAAAAACCACCTAAACTAACTATCCGACTTTCGTGCCAAGCCTCCACGTTCTCCATAACGTCTACTTTCGGTCAGGCACGTGCAGAATAGTTCAGGAATATTCTCCAGGAATGTAGCTTAGACTTGGTCAAGCTCAATATATCTGCGAAATGCTACAAAACATAAGTAAACAACCGTCAGTACGAGGATCCTTAAAGTGATCCATGATCCTGATCCTGAAGCTCTTCTGAGGATCACCACCTGTCACAGAAGTAAGGATCACTAGTTAGGATAACGAATAAGGATCACTAATTGTTAGAAAATCCTCCCCTAACAGTGCCTTAGGGAGCTTTCCAACTATATCCATACCCCATCTCATAAATGGCCAAGAGGAGGATATAGGATGCAATAATTCAGCTGGTTGATGAAGGATATTGCTGTGTCTCTGGCAAGGATCACATCTTCTGGCAAACTCCATAGCATCTTTCTTCATGGTTGGCCAGTAGTATCCTGTCCTCAGGATCCTTGAAAATAAATCCCTGCCCCCAGTGTGGTTTCCACAATCTCCTTCATGGAAGTCTTTTAAAACTTCTTGAACTTCAGGATCCTCAATGCATCTCAAGTATGGTCCTGCAAGAGATCGTTTATACAACATATTATTCATAATTGTGAATTGAGATACCTTAGATTTGAAAGCCCTAGGGTTTTCTCCTGTAGGAATCTCTCCATGTTGTAAGTATCTCATAATTGGTGAAATCCATGATCCTGATTCTGAGTAGGATTGAGTATCCTCACTGGGGATAACTGCAGAATCATTTCCTATCTCCATAGTCTGGTGATCCTCGATAGCCGGGGTCAGGATATGGATAATAGGAATCCTAATATCCTCTGGGATCTTCAAAGATGATCCTAAGTTAGCCAATGCATCAGCTTCTGTATTTTCTTCCCTTGGTACCTGTGACAAACTAAAGGAAACAAAAGAGAGTGCCAAACTTTTGACTATCTCCAAATATTTGGTTAGCTTTTCACCTTTGACAGCATAGGATCCATTAAAGTGGTTTGTAATTAACAAAGAATCTACATGTACCTCAAGATACCTGATTCCCATATGCTTAGCGATTTGCAAACCAGCAATTAGGGCTTCATATTCAGCCTCATTGTTAGTGGTTTGGAACTCACAAGCTATAGAATGGGGTATTATGTCCCCCTGTGGCGATTTTAGTAGTATTCCAAGCCCTGTGCCTTTGACATTTGAGGATCCATCAGTATGAAGTATCCAAGGATCCTTGGTCTCTTCTAGCTGCTGGACTTCTAACTCAGCTTCTTCTTGTAAATCACTACTGAAATCAGCCACAAAGTCAGCTAATGCTTGGGATTTGATGGCTGTCCTAGGCTCATATCTTATATCATATGCACTCAGCTTCACTGCCCACTTAGCCATCCTTCCTGACATCTCTGGTTTCCTGAGGACATTCTTAATTGGGAAATTAGTTTTAACAATGATAATATGAGTTTCAAAATAATGTCTTAACTTTGTAGATGCCATAATTAATGCAAGAATAAGTTTTTCAAGGTGTGAATACCTGGATTCGGCATCAAGTAAACTTTTACTTACATAATAGACAGGATGTTGTGTACCTTCATGATCCTTAACAAGGACCGCACTTACTGCTTTTGAGGATACTGCAAGATACAAGGATAACACATCGCCTTTCTCTGGTTTCATCAAGGATGGGGCTGAGGATAAGTAATCTTTGAGGGCTCTCAAAGCATTTTCATGCTTCTCGGTCCACTCAAATTTCTTGTTCTTCCTTAGGATATCATAGAATTCTTTGCACTTCTCCGAGGATTTGGATATAAATCTGTTCAAAGCTGCTATCCTGCCTGTTAGCCTTTGAACATCCTTAGCATTGGCCGGAGATTTGATGTTTACTATTGCTTTGATTTGTTCCGGGCTAGCTTCAATGCCTCTCTTAGTCACCATGTATCCTAAGAATTTACCTGCTTTAACACCAAAATGACATTTTGAAGGATTAAGCTTCATATTATATTTGTCAAGGATATAAAATGCTTCCTCCAAATCCTTTAGGTAATCCTCAGCTCTTATGGATTTTACCACCATATCATCTATATAAACCTCCATAGTTTGTCCGATCTGATCCTTGAACATCATATTCACCAGCCTTTGGTACGTTGCACCTGCATTTCTCAATCCGAACGGCATAGCAATATAGCAATATATACCAGTTGGAGTCATGAAGGCTGTATCCTCTTGGTCGGATGGTTCCATTTGGATTTGTTGAAATCCAGATGAAGCATCCATAAAAGTTAACAGTTCATGACCCGCAGTTGCATCCACCATGGAGTCAATGTGGGGTAAAGGGAAAGGATCCTTGGGACATGCCTTATTTAAGTCTGTAAAATCGACACATACCCTCCACTTTCCGTTTTTCTTTTGAACAACAACCACATTGGCCAGCCATTTTGGATACTTGACCTCTCTAATCATACCTTCCCGGAGCAATTTCTCTACCTCTTCCTGGATAATGGCATTCCTTTCTGGTGCAAACTTCCTTCTCCTTTGATGGATTGGTTTGAAGGATCTGTCGATGCCGAGCTTGTGAGTGATAACATCTTTAGATATGCCAGTCATATCTTCGTGTTTCCATGCAAAGGTAGTCTTTCTCCTTTTGAGGAAGGATATGAGGTCTTCTTTCATTTCGCCAAGGATCCCTGATCCGATATAGATTTTGGATTCAGGATCATCAGGATCCATGAGGATTTCTACCACATCCTGCTCTCTGGCCTCCAAGACATTCCTTGGAGGATACCTTGATTGCTATTGTTCCCTTGACTTCGAGGCTGGTTTCATCGATGAAGTGTAGCAATTCTTAGCCTCCTGCTGATCACTATCAATCTTTACTATTCCCCAAGGACTAGGAAGCTTCACACATTGATGGTAAGTAGACGGGACTGCTTTCATATCGTGTATCCAGGGCCTGCCAAGGATAACATTACAACAAGATAAACAGTCAATAACACAAAATTTTTGATAAGAGTGTAAGCCTTAAATATATATTGGGAGTTTGATGTCCCCCAGGGTGTTCTTAGTTTCGCCACTAAATCCCACGAGCACGGAGGATCTTGGTATGATCTCTGATTCAGGAATACCCATCTTCTTTAGAACATCGAGCTGGATAATGTTCACTGAACTTCCTCCGTCTATTAGGATCCTGCGGACAAAATGGTTAGATATGAAAAGAGTAATAACTAAACCACCGTGATGAGGATCCTGGATATCAACACGATCCTCTTCATCAAAGGTTATGACTTTTCCTTCGGAGACACTTGATGTTCGGACTGGTCTTTCTCCATTATCCATCTTAGCTTCCTTCGCGTGCCTTTTAGCTGCTGAGAAGGATGTGCCACAAATGTCGGATCCTCCAGAAATAATGTTTATCACTTGTGCATCTGCTGGAGGAGCTGGAGCCTTCTCAGGGATCCTTTCAGGATCCTGAGTCCTTGACTTTTTTCTTCCCAACAACTCTTTTAGATGCCCTTTGCTCAACAAGTATCCAATTTCCTTTCTTAATGCAATGCATTCTTCTGTAAGGTGCCCAAAATCTTCATGATATGCACACCACTTTGATTTATCCTTAGTTGCAGCCGACCTATCATTCTTTCTCGGCCATCTAGCTTTATCACCTAGGTTCTGCATAGCAAGGATTAACTCATTGTTATCAACACTAAAGCAATATTCAGAAAGTGGAGGATAATCTTCGTCATCCTCTTCTTGATCAATAGAGTGCACGTTCTGGTTATCAGATCTGTTGTAGGATCTGAACTTGTTGTTCCTGAATGAGGATCCTTGCTTATCCTGCTTTGAGGATCCTGTTATCCTCTCCTGGATCCTCTTGTCATCCTCTAGCCGTATGTACCTAAGTGCTCGGGTTCTTACCTCATCTAAGTTCCTGCATGGTGTCATAACAAGATCATCATAAAATAACGAATCCCTAAGCAATCCCATTTTGAAGGCCTCAACAGCCGTGGCTATATCTAAGTTAGGAATGTCTAAGGATTCTTTACTGAATTTGGTAATGTAATCCCTTAATGATTCATTATGACCCTGGGTTATCCAATATAAATCACTAGTTAATCGTTCAAATTTTCTACTACAAGAAAACTGATTATTAAACAAGTTAACTAGGTTAGCAAATGAGGTAATAGAATAGGGAGGAAGACTTAGCAGCCATTTGAGAGCTGATCCAGTAAGAGTGGATCCGAATCCTTTGCACAGGCATGCTTCCTTTAACCTTTCTGGGATTGGATTGATCTCCATCCTCTCCCTGTATTGTGCTATGTGTTCTTCAGGATCTGTTGAGCCATCATACAGCTTCATTGTAGGCACGTGGAACCTCTTGGGTATCTCAGCATCACAGATTGGTGGTGCAAAACGAGATATCTTATGGCTCCCATCTGCAATCTCTGGGATAGGTTTGACTACTCCCGGGACACTTGATATCATATCCTTTAGCTTTTGCAATTCTCTGGCCATGGCATGATTGATACCTGGATCCTGCATGAGACCTTGGTTAGTAGTATAAGAATTGTTAAAAGTGTTACCTCCCATTGGATTCAAGTTAGGGAGAATGGATGTTAATCCATATTGTTGGGGCTCTGGAATGATCGAGGGACCAGTAGAGGCATTGGTCTGCATTGGAATAAAATCTCCCTGATGGACATCCGAACTTCCTGTTTGCAAACTCCTCAAGGATCCTGGCATCTGGAAGGATCCCTGAAACTGGGACGATCCTGGAACGAAGAAGGATCCTTGAACCTGGGATGATCCTGGAACGAAGGAGGATCCTTGAACCTGAGATGATCCTGGAATGAAGGAGGATCCTTGAACCTGGGATGATCCTGGGACGAAGGAGGATCCTTGAACCTGAGATGATCCTGGAATGAAGGAGGATCCTTGAACCTGGGATGATCCTGGGACGAAGGAGGATCCTTGAACCTGGGATGATCCTGGGACGAAGGAGGATCCTTGAACCTGGGATGATCCTGGGACGAAGGAGGATCGTTGAACCTGGGATGATCCTGGAACGAAGGAGGATCCTTGAAACTGCTGCACTCCTGAACTTGTGAGGGATCCCATATGCTGAGGATAGGATCCTGCTGGCTGGAAAAGTGAACCTGATGCCTGGGTCATGGTTGTTGTTCCGTAGTGCACTCCTTTTGGTCCTCCCACATATTGAATGTCTGGAACCACTGATGGCTGAGAAGTAATCACCGGAGTATCAAAATTCAAAGATCTGGGCATCAGTGGGGAGTGATTCTCTGCCGTTTTCTTCTGTTTCTTAATTTCGTCAATCTCCCAGAGGATCCTTTCGTTGGTTTTATCCTGCTCTTGTGCATGATTCCTCATCTGCAAAATCAAAGCATAGAGATCATTAGTAGTAGGATTAGTTGAAACAGAGGAAGTAGGTGGTTTTGAGAAAATGGGAGTCGGTTTCTTCGCAGCATTCTCAGTATTCTTCTGGGATCCAGAAGGTGGTGGAGGCAAAGGAGGAACGCCTTGTGAAGAAGTGAATGAGGGCATCAAGTTTGAAGCATTCTTCGATGAGGAAGCCATCTGCTTGGTTGTAGTGAACCGAATTAAGCACAAAAATGCGTATTTTCTTAAGGACGAAGCACCAATTGCCCCACGGTGGGCGCCAAACTGTTTTGGTCAGAAAATCTGATGAGGATATTGCAACCAAACTCTTCGTTTAGGGGAATGATGCTTTAAATATGTAACAGCGATGAGGATCACTTCAATGTAAAATGCACAAATAACACAAGGATTTATACGGGGAAAAAGCCCTTGATCAAGAGTTGATCTCCGGCACAAAAAACCCCGGGTGATGGAAACTACCGATCACCAAGCTAAAATAAATGGTTAAATGTTTACAACTTCGGATAGTAACGAGCTAGGTACAAGGATCACTACGGTGAAATGTGTAAAAAGTGTATGAAATTGCTAAGTGATTGAACGAGAGCTTGTATGAGCGTTTGTACGAGTGTGTGTAACTGAAAAATGGCTAAGTGTGTTCTACTAGCTCGTTACTCCATTTTTAAAATAGAAAAAACCACCTAAACTAACTATCCGACTTTCGTGCCAAGCCTCCACGTTCTCCATAACGTCTACTTTCGGTCAGGCACGTGCAGAATAGTTCAGGAATATTCTCCAGGAATGTCGCTTAGACTTGGTCAAGCTCAATATATCTGCGAAATGCTACAAAACATAAGTAAACAATCATCAGTACGAGGATCCTTAAAGTGATCCATGATCCTGATCCTGAAGCTCTTCTGAGGATCACCACCTGTCACAGAAGTAAGGATCACTAGTTAGGATAACGAATAAGGATCACTAATTGTTAGAAAATCCTCCCCTAACACTTAGGAGTTGTACTATCAGCCCAAAGCACATAAGGTAGTTCTTCTACCCATTTCCCTTTCTTGGATCCAAGCTTCTTCTTCAAATTGTTGATGATGATCTTATTGGAGGATTCTGCCTGACCATTAGCTTGTGGGTGGACTGGTGTTGATGTTATCATCTTAATCCCCCAGCTGTCACAAAAGTTAGTAGTTCTGCCCCCAATGAATTGGGAACCATGATCACATATAATTTCAGAAGGAATACCAAATCTAGTTATAATATTTCTTTTAATGAAGGATATAACTTCCTTTTCTCTGACTTGGGCAAAAGCTTCAGCCTCTATCCACTTGGAGAAGTAATCAGTCATAGCAAGCATGAACACTTTTCCACCAGGTGCCTTAGGGAGCTTACCAACTATATCCATACCCCATCTCATGAACGGCCAAGTGGAGGATATAGGATGCAAAAATTCAGCTGGTTGATGAAGGATATTGCTGTGTCTCTGACAAGGATCACATTTCTTAGCATACTCCACAGCATCTCTCTTCATGGTTGGCAATAGTATCCTGTCCTCAGGATCCTTGAGAATAATGCCCTGCCCCCAGTGTGGTTTCCACAATCTCCTTCATGGAAGTCTTTTAAAACTTCTTGGATTTCAGGATCCTCAATGCATATTAAATATGGTCCTGCAAGAGATAGTTTATACAACATATTATTTAAAATTGTGAATTGAGATACCTTAATTTTGAAAGCCCTAGGGTTTTCTCCTGTAGGAATCTCTCCATGTTGTATGTATCTCATGATTGGAAGAATCCATGATCCTGAATGAGATTGATTATCATCACTAGGGATGATTGCAGAATCCTCTCCTATCTCCATAGCCACATGATCCTCAATAGCCGGGGTCAGGATATGGATAATAGGGATCTTGATATCCTCCGGGATCTTCAAGGATGATCCTAAATTGGCTAATGCATCTGCTTCTGCATTCTCTTCCCTTGGTACCTGTGTCAAACTAAAGGATACAAAAGAGAGTGCCAATTCTTTGACTATCTCCAAATATTTGATTAGCTTTTCACCTTTAACAACATAGGATCCATTAAAGTGATTAGTGATTAACAAAGAATCTACATGTACCTCAAGATACCTGATCCTCATATGCTTAGCAATTTGCAAGCCAGCTATCAAGGCTTCATATTCAGCCTCGTTCTTAGTGGTTTGGAACTCACAAGATATAGAGTGGGGTATTATGTCTCCCTGTGGCGATTTTAGTAGTATTCCAAGCCCTGTTCCTTTGACATTTGAGGATCCATCAGTATAGAGTATCCAAGGATCCTTGGTCTCCTCTAGCTGCTGAACTTCTAACTCAGCTTCCTCTTGCAAATCACTACTGAAATCTGCCACAAAGTCGGCTAATGCTTGGGATTTAATGGCTGTCCTGGGCTCATATCTTATGTCATATGCACTAAGCTTCACTGCCCACTTAGCCATCCTTCCTGACATTTCAGGTTTCCTGAGGACATTCTTAATTGGAAAATTAGTTTTGATGATAATGGCATGAGTTTCAAAATAATGTCTCAATTTAGTAGATGCCATAATTAATGCAAGGATAAGTTTTTCTAAGTGTGAATACCTGGATTCAGCATCAAGTAAACACTTACTTACATAATAGACAGGATGTTGTGTACCTTCGTGATCCTTAACAAGGACGACACTTACTGCTTTTGAGGATACTGCGAGATATAAGGATAACACATCTCCTTTTTCTGGTTTCATCAAGGCCGGGGCCGAGGATAGGTAATCCTTAAGAGCTCTTAAGGCACTTTCATGCTTCTCAGTCCACTCGAATTTCTTGTTCTTCCTTAGGATATCATAGAATTCCTTGCACTTTTCTGAGGATTTGGATATGAATTTGTTTAAAGCCGTAATCCTGCCTGTTAACCTCTGAACATCCTTAGCATTGGCAGGGGACTTGATGTTTACTATGGATTTGATTTGTTCTGGACTGGCTTCGATGCCTCACTTCGTCACCATATATCCTAAGAATTTACCTGCTTTAACACCAAAGTGACATTTTGAAGGATTAACTTTCATATTATACTTGTCAAGGATATTGAATGCTTCCTCCAAGTCTCTTAGGTGATCCTCAGCCTTTTTTGATTTTACCACCATATCATCTATGTAAACCTCCATAGTTTGTCCAATCTGATCCTTGGACATCATATTCACTAGCCTTTGATAAGTTGCACCTGCATTTCTTAGTCCGAATGGCATAGCAATATAGCAGTATATACCAGTTGGAGTCATAAAGGCTGTATCCTCTTGATCGGATGGTTCCATTTGAATTTGTTGAAATCCAGATGAAGCATCCATAAAAGTTAACAGTTCATGACCCGCAGTTGCATCCACCATGGAGTCAATGTGGGGTAATGGGAAAGGATCCTTGGGACATGCCTTATTTAAATCAGTGAAATCAAAACATACCCTCCACTTTCCGTTTTTCTTTTGAACAACAACCACATTGGCCAACCATCTTGGATACTTGACCTCTCTAATCATACCTGCTCGAAGTAATTTCTCTACCTCCTCCTGGATAATGACATTTCTTTCTGGTGCAAATTTCCTCCTCTTTTGATGGATTGGTTTGAAGGACCTATCAATGCCAAGTTTGTGAGTGATTATATCTTTAGATATACCTGTCATGTCTTCGTGTTTCCATGCAAAGGTAGTCTTTCTCCTTTTGAGGAAGGATATGAGGTCTTCCTTTATTTCGCCAAGGATCCCTGATCCTATATAAACTTTAGATTCAGGATCATCAGGATCCATAAGGATTTCTACTACATCCTGTTCTCTTGCCTCCAAGACATCCCTTGGAGGACGCTTTAATTGCTATTGATCCCTTGACTTTGATGCTGGTTTCATTGATGAGGTGTAGCAGTTCTTAGCCTCTTGCTGATCACTATCAATCTTCACTATTCCCCAAGGACTAGGAAGCTTTACACATTGATGATAAGTGGATGGGACTGCCTTCATGTCATGTATCCAAGGCCTGCCAATGATAACATTACAACAAGATAAACAGTCAATAACACAAAACTTTTGGTAAGAATGTAAGCCTTCGATATAGATTGGGAGTTTAATGTCCCCCAGAGTATTCTTAGTCTCGCCACTGAATCCTACGAGCACAGAGGATCTTGGTATGATATCGGATTCAGGAATATTCATCTTCTTGAGGACATCAAGCTGGATAATATTCACAGAGCTTCCTCCGTCTATAAGGATCCTGCGAACAAAATGGTTAGAGATAAAAAGAGTGATAACCAAACCATCATGATGAGGATCCTGAATGTCAACGCGATCATCCTCATCAAAAGTTATAACTTTTCCTTCGGAGACACTAGATGTTCGAATGGGTCTATCTCCATTATCCATCTTGGTTTCCTTTGCATGTCTTTTAGCTGCAGAGAAGGATGTTCCACAAATGTCTGATCCTCCAGAAATAAAGTTTATAACTTGTGCATCTGCTGGAGGGGCTGGAGCTTTCTCTGGGATCCTTTCAGGATCCTAAGTCCTTGACTTCTTTCTCCCCAATAATTCTTTCAAATGCCCCTTGCTCAACAAGTATCCAATTTCTTTTCTCAATGCGATGCACTCTTCTGTGAGATGCCCAAAATCTTCATGATATGCGTACCACTTTGACTTATCTTTAGTTGCAGCTGGTCTGTCATTTTTCCTGGGCCATCTAGCTTTATCACCTAAATTCTGCATTGCAAGGATTAGTTCATTGTTATCAACAGAAAAACAATATTCAGAAATTGGAGGATAATCCTCATCATCCTCTTCTTGTTCAACAGCATGCACATTCTGGTTATCAGATTTGTTATAGGATTTGAACTTGCTGTTCTTGAATAAGGATCCTTGCTTCTCTTGCTTTGAGGATCCTGCTAATCTCTCCTGGATCCTTTTGTCATCCTCTAGCCGGATGAACCTAAGGGCCCGGGTTCTTACCTCATCTAGATTCCTGCATGGTGTCATAACAAGATCACCATAGAATAATGAATCCCTAAGCAATCCCATTTTAAAGGCTTCAACAGCCGTAGCTATATCCAGGTTAGGGATATCTAAGGATTCTTTACTAAATTTAGTGATATAATCCCTTAATGATTCAATATAACCTTGGGTTATCCTATACAGATCACTAGTTAAACGCTCAATTTTTCTACTACAAGAAAACTGGTTATTAAATAGGTTAACTAGATTAGCAAACGAGGTAATAGAGTAAGGGGGAAGACTTAGCAGCCATTTAAGAGCCGATCCAGTAAGGGTGGATCCAAATCCCTTGCACAGACATGCTTCCTTTAACCTTTCTGGGATGGGATTAATTTCCATCCTTTCCCTGTACTGTGCTATGTGTTCTTCAGGATCTGTTGAACCATCATACAACTTCATAGTAGGCACATGGAACCTCTTGGTTATCTCAGCATCACAGATTGGTGGTGCAAAACGAGATATCTTGTGGCTCCCATCTGCAATCTCCGGGATAGGCTTGACCACTCCTGGGACACTTGATATCATATCCTTTAACTTTTGCAATTCTTTGGCCATGGCATGATTGATACCCGTATCCTACATAAGGCCATGGTTAGTGGTATAAGAATTATTAAAAGTGTTACCTCCCACTGGATTCAAATTAGGAAGAGCGGATGTGAATCCATATTGTTGGGATTCTGGAATGGCCGATGGACCAGTAGAAGCTATGGTCTGCATTGGAATAAAATCACCCTGATGGAGATCGGAACTCCCTGATTGCAAACTCCTTAAGGATCCCGGTATCTGGAAGGATCCCTGAAACTGAGAGGATCCTTGGACCTGGGAGGATCCTGGGACGTAGGAAGATCCTTGAACCTGGGAGGATCCTTGAACCTGAGAGGATTCTTGAACCTGGGAGGATCCTGGAACAAAGGAGGATCCTTGAACCTGGGAGGATCCTTGAACATAGGAGGATCCTTGAACCTGGGAGGATCCTTGAAATGGCCAGAATCCTTGAATCTGCTGCGCTCCTGAATATCCTCCTGAGCTTACGAAGGATCCTATATGCTGAGGATGGGATCCTGCTGGTTGGAAGTATGACCCTGAAGCCTGAGTCATTGCTGATGATCCTTAATGCACTCCTTTTGGCCCTCCCACATATTGAACATCTGGAACCGCTGAAGGCTGAGAAGTTATAACCGGAGTATCAAAATTCAAAGATCTGGGCATCAGTGGGGAATGATCCTCTGCCGATCTCTTCTGTTTCTTGATGTCTCCAATTTCTCTAGGAATCCTTTCATTGGTCTTATCCTACTGCTGTATATGCTCCTTCATCTGCAAAATCAGAGTAAACAAGTCACTAGTAGTAGGAGTATAAGAAGCAGAAGAAGTTGGAGGTTTTGAGAAAATGGGAGTTGGTTTCTTCTCGGCATTTTTCTGAGGTCCAGAAGGTGGTGGAGGCAAAGGTGGAATGCCCTGGGATGAATTGACTACAGACATCGCACTGGATGTGTTCTTTGATGATGAAGCCATCTGCTTGGATGTAACAAACCGAAATGATCACAAAAATGAGAATTTCTTAGGAACGAAGCACCAATGGCCCCACGGTGGGCGCCAAACTGTTTTGGTAAAAAATCAGATGAGGATAATGCAACCAAACTCTTTGTTACTGGGTATGATGCTTGAATTGGTTAACAACAATGAGGATTACTATGAAATGAATTGCACAGGGGACACAAAGATTTATACGAGGAAAAAGCCCTTGATCAATGTATGATCTCCGGCATAAAAAACCTCGGGTGATGGAAACTACCAATCACCAACTCAAATTAGACAATAATTCTTTTACAACTTCGGATGATAGCGAGCTAAATACAAGGATCACTATAGTGTATCGTGTAGAAATGTATGAAAAAAATGCTAAGTGTTTTGCCGAGAGCTGGTGAGTGCAGTTGTACGAGTCTGTGTAGCCAAAAAATAGCCAAGTATTGTCTAATTAGCTCGCTACCCCTTTTAAATTCAGTAAAATATCTAAATAACTAACTATCTGCAATTCATGCCTTCTCCCCACGATCTCCATAACGTTCACCATGGTCAAGCACGTGCGGAATAAGCGTGGAATATTCTTCAGGAACGTTACCAAGACTAAGTCCAAGCTGGTATTCCTGCAAAACAACATCGAATTCAAAGCAGACAATCATTAGTATAAGGATCCTTAGGATTATCCATGATCCTGATCCTGAAGCACTTCTGAGGATCACTAACTGACACAGAAGTAAGGATCACCAAACAGGATAACAATTGAGGATCACGGGTCATTCAAAAATCCTCCCCTAACACCTATACCTCGCTGTATTAGGGAATGCTGTAAGTGCCGTTCTTATAAAGGACCATGAAGGTCAGCAATATCCTGTTTATTATGTTAGTAAAAGTTTGTTAGATGCTGAAACTAGGTATTCTCATTTAGAAAAATTGATATTAGCTCTAGTTATGGCATCAACAAAGCTTAGACATTATTTTGAGACACATCGGATCCATGTTAAAACAAATTATCCTGTCAAAAATGTGCTTAGGAAACCAGAGATGTCAGGCAGGATGGCCAAGTGGTCAGTAAAGTTAAGTGCTTATGATTTGGTATATGAACGTAGAAATGCCATAAAGTCTCAGGCTTTAGCTGACTTTGTGGCTGATTTCAGTAGTGATATTCAGGATGAGGAAGACCTAGAAGTTCAACAGTTAGGAGAATCCTCAGGATCCTGGACATTATATACTGATGGTGCATCTAATGTAAGAGGAGTAGGATTGGGAATACTACTAAAATCGCCACAGGGGGACATATTACCCCAGACTATTAGGTGTGAATTCCCTGCTACTAATTGTTAGGGGAGGATTTTATAACAATTAGTGATCCTTATTCGTTATCCTAATTAATGATCCTTACTTTTGTGACAGATAGTGATCCTCAGAAGAGCTTCAGGATCAGGATCATGGATCACTTTAAGGATCCTCATACTGACGATTGTTTGTTTGTGTTTTGTATTACTTCGCAGGAGTAACAAGCTTGACTTGGTCTTGGCAACGTTACTATGGAATATTCCACGGGTATTTCGCACACGTTTGACTAGAAATGGACGTTGTGGAGAACGTGGGAGCTTGGCACGAAAGTCGGATAGTTTGTTAGTGTAGCTAACTTCTATTTTTAAAGGGGTGACGAGCTAGAATTAGAACACTTAGCCATTTTCAGCTACACACACTCTCTTACAATCGCATTCTTGAAGCTCTCGACGAACACTTATTAGTTTTCACTCACTTTTACACATCTCACAATAGTGATCCTTGTACCTAGCTCGTTACTATCCGAAGTTGTAAACACTTATTGACTTATTTGAGCCTGGTGATCGGTAGTTTCCATCACCCGGGGTTTTTTGTGCCGGAGATCAACTCTTGATCAAGGGCTTTTTCCCCGTATAAATCCTTGTGTCATTTGTGCAATTTACCTTGAAGTGATCCTTATCATTGTTCTACATTTAAAGCATCATACCCCGTAACTAAGAGTTTGGTTGCATTATCCTCATTAGAATTTTTGACCAAAACAGTTTGGCGCCCACCGTGGGGCAATTGGTGCTTCATTCCTAAGAAGTTTTTCTGTTGGTGGTCGTTCCGGTTCATTGCATACAAATACATGGCTTCATCATTGAAGAATACCTCTACTGCAATGTCTGCGGTCAATTCATGTCAGGGCATTCCACCTTTGCCTCCACCACCTTCTGGACCTCAGAAAAATGCCGAGAAGAAACCAACTCCAATTTTCTCCAAACCTCCAACTTCTTCTGCTTCTTACACTCCCACTACTAGTGACATGTTTACTTTAATTTTGCAGATGAAGGATCACATACAGCAATAGGACAAGACTAATGAAAGGATTCTCAAAGAAATTGGAGATCTCAAGAAACAAAAGAAAACGGCAGAGGATCATTCTCCACTGGTGCCCAGATCTTTGAATTTTGATACTCCGGTGATTACTTCTCAGCCATCAGTGGCTCCAGATGTTCAGTATGTGGGTGGACCAAAAGGAGTGCACTACGGAACAACAACAGTGACCTAGGCATTAGGTCCATACTTCCAGCCAGCAGGATCCTATCCTCAGCATATGGGATCCTTCATGAATTCAGGAGGGTACTCAGGAGCGCAGCAGATTCAAGGATCTTCCTTTGTTCCAGGATCATCCCAGGTTCAAGGATCCTCATTTGTTCCAGGATCATCCCAGGTTCAAGGATCCTCCTTTGTTCCAGGATCATCCCAGGTTCAAGGATCCTCCTTTGTTCCAGGATCATCCCAGGTTCAAGGATCCTCCATTGTTCCAGGATCATTCCAGGTTCAAGGATCCTCCTTTGTTCCAGGATCCTCCCAGTTTCATGGATCCTTCCAGATGCCAGGATCCTTGAGGAGTTTGCAAACAGGAAGTTCAGATGTCCATCAGGGAGATTTTATTCCAATGCAGACCAATGCTTCTACCGGTCCTTCGATCATTCCAGAGCCCCAACAATATGGATTAACATCCATTCTTCCTAATTTGAATCCAATGGGAGGTAACACTTTTAATAATTCCTATGCTACTAACCATGGCCTTATGCAGGATCCAGGTATCAATCATGCCATGGCCAGAGAATTGCAAAAGTTGAAGGATATGATATCAAGTGTTCCAGGAGTGGTCAAACCTATCCCAGAGATTGCAGATGGGAGCCACATGATATCTCGTTTTGCACCACCGATCTGTGATGCTGAGATACCCAAGAGGTTCCATGTTCAAACTATGAAGCTGTATGATGGTTCGACGGATCCTGAAGAACACATAGCACAATACAGGGAGAGGATGGAGATCAATCCAATCCCAGAAAGGTTAAAGGAAGCATGCCTGTGCAAAGGAGTCGGATCCACTCTTACTGGATCAGCTCTCAAATGGCTGCTAAGTCTTCCCCCTACTCTATTACCTCATTTGCTAATCTAGTTAACCTATTTAATAATCAGTTTTCTTGTAGTAGAAAATTCGAACGATTAACTAGTGATTTATATAGGATAACCCAGGGTCATAATGAATCATTAAGAGATTACATTACCAAATTCAGTAAAGAATCCTTAGACATTCCCAACTTGGATATAGCCACATTCATTGTTCTATGATGATCTTGTTATGACACCATGCAGGAACCTAGATGAGGTAAGAACCCGGGCACTTAGGTTCATCCGGCTAGAGGATGACAAAAGGATCCAGGAGAGGTTAGCAGGATCCTCAAAGCAAGATAAGAAAGGATCCTCGTTCAAGAACAACAAGTTCAGATCCTATAACAGATCTGATAACCAGAACGTGCATGCTGTTGATCAAGAAGAGGATGATGAGGATTATCCTCCAATCTCTGAATATTGTTTTTCTGTTGATAACAATGAACTAATCCTTGCGATGCAGAACTTAGGTGATAAAGCCAGATGGCCCAGAAAGAATGATAGGCCAGCCGCAACTAAGGATAAGTCAAAGTGGTGTGCATACCATGAAGATTTTGGGCATCTCACAGAAGAATGCATTGCACTGAGAAAGGAAATTGGATACTTGTTGAGCAAGGGGCATCTAAAAGAATTGTTGGGAAGAAAAAATTCAAGGACTCAGTATCCTGAAAGGATCCCTGAGAAGGCTCCAGCCCCTCCAGCAGATGCACAAGTAATAAACTTTATTTCTGGAGGATCAGACATTTGTGGCACATCCTTCTCAGCAGCTAAAAGGCATGCAAAAGAAACTAAAATGGATAATGGAGAAAGACCCATTCGAACATCAAGTGTCTCCGAAGGAAAAGTCACAACCTTTGATGAGGATGATCGTGTTGATATCCAGGATCCTCATCACGATGGTTTAGTTATTACTCTTTTCATTTCTAACCATTTTGTCCGCAGGATCCTTATAGACGGAGGAAGTTCAGTGAACATTATCCAGCTTGATGTTCTAAAGAAGATGGGTATCCCTGAATCAGATATCATACCTAGATCCTCCGTGCTCGTGGGATTTAGTGGCGAAACTAAGAATACCCTGGGGGACATTAAACTCCCAATATACATCGAGGGCCTACACTCTTATCAAAAATTTTGTGTTATTGACTGTTTATCTTGTTGTAATGTTATCCTTGGCAGGCCCTGGATACACGATATGAAGGCAGTCCCATCTACCTACCATCAATGTGTGAAGCTCCCTAATCCTTGGGGAATAGTGAAGATTGATAGTGATCAGCAGGAGGCTAAGAATTGCTATACTTCATCGATGAAACCAGCCTCAAAGTCAAGGGAGCAATAGCAATCAAAGTATCCTCCAAGGGATGTCTTGGAGGCAAGAGAGCAGGATGTGGTAGAAATCCTCATGGATCCTCATGATCCTGAATCCAAAATCTATATCGGATCAGGGATCCTCGGCGAAATGAAAGAAGACCTCGTATCCTTCCTCAAAGGGAGAAAGACTACCTTTGCATGGAAACATGAAGACATGATAGGCATATCTAAAGATGTAATTACTCACAAAATTGGCATTGATAGGTCATTCAAACCAATCCATCAAAGGAGAAGAAAGTTTGCACCGGAAAGAAATGCCATTATCCAGGAAGTGGTAGAGAAATTGCTCCGGGCAGGTATGATTAGAGAGGTCAAGTATCCAAGATGGTTGCCCAATGTGGTTGTTGTTCAAAAGAAAAACGGAAAGTGGAGGGTATGTTTCGATTTTACTGATTTAAATAAGGTATGTCCCAAGGATCCTTTCCCATTACCCCACTTTGACTCCATGGTGGATGCAACTGCGGGTCATGAACTGTTAACTTTTATGGATGCTTCATCTGGATTTCAACAAATCCAAATGGAACCATCCGATCAAGAGGATACAACATTCATGACTCCAACTGGTATATACTGCTATATTGCTATGCCGTTCGGACTAAGAAATGCAGGTGCAACATATCAAAGGCTGGTGAATATGATGTTCAAGGATCAGATTGGACAAACTATGGAGGTTTACATAGATGATATGGTGGTAAAATCCATAAAAGCTGAGGATCACCTAAGGGACTTGGAGGAAGCATTCGATATCCTTGACAAATACAACATGAAACTTAATCCTTCAAAATGTCACTTTGGTGTTAAAGCAGGTAAATTCTTAGGATTTATGGTGACAAAGAGAGGCATTGAAGCTAGCCCGGAACAAATCAAAGCAATAGTGAACATCAAATCTTCGGCCAATGCTAAGGATGTTCAAAGGCTAACAGGCAGGATAGCAGCTTTGTACAGATTTATATCCAAATCCTCAGAGAAGTGCAAAGAATTCTATGATATCCTAAGGAAGAACAAGAAATTTGAGTGGACTGAGAAGCATGAGAATGCCTTAAGAGCTCTCAAAGATTATCTATCCTCAGCCCCGGCCTTGATGAAACCAGAAAAAGGCGATGTGCTATCCTTATATCTTGCAGTATCCTCAAAAGCAGAAAGTGCGGTCCTTGTTAAGGATCATGAAGAATGTCCTCAGAAAACCAGAGATGTCAGGAAGGATGGCTAAGTGGGCAGTGAAGCTAAGTGCATATGATATAAGATATGAGCCTAGGACAGCCATCAAATCCCAAGCATTAGCTGACTTTGTGGCTGATTTCAGTAGTGATTTACAAAAAGAAGCTGAGTTAGAAGTCCAGCAGCTAGAGGAGACCAAGGATCCTTGGATACTTTATACTGATGGATCCTCAAATATCAAAGGCACAGGGCTTGGAATACTACTAAAATCGCCACAGGGGGACATAATACCCCACTCTATAGCTTGTGAGTTCCAAACCACTAACAATGAGGCTGAATATGAAGCCTTAATTGCTGGTTTGCAAATTGCTAAGCATATGGGGATCAGGTATCTTGAGGTACATGTAGATTCATTGTTAATTACAAACCACTTTAATGGATCCTATGCTGTTAAAGGTGAAAAGCTAACCAAATATTTAGAGATAGTAAAAAATTTGGCACTCTCTTTTGTTTCCTTTAGTTTGACACAGGTACCAAGGGAAGAAAATACAGAAGCTGATGCATTGGCTAACTTAGGATCATCTTTGAAGATCCCTAAGGATATCAAGATCCTTATTATCCATATCCTGACCCCGGCTATCGAGGATCATGTGGCTATGGAGATAGGAAATGATTCTGCAATTATCCCTAGTGAGGATACTCAATCCCATTCAGGATCAGGATCATGGGTCTCACCAATCATGAGATACATATGGAGAGATTCCTACAGGAGAAAACCCTAGGGCTTTCAAAATTAAGGTATCTCAATTCACAATTTTAAATGATATGTTGTATAGACGATCTCTTGCAGGGCCATACTTGAGATGCATTGAGGGTCTTGAAATCCAAGAAGTTTTAAAAGACTTCCATGAAGGAGATTGTGGAAACCACACTGGGGGCAGGGCATTATTCTCAAGGATCTTGAGGATAGGATACTACTGGCCAACCATGAAAAGAGATGCTGTGGAGTATGCTAAGAGATGTGATCCTTGTCAGAGACACAACAATATCCTTCATCAACCAGCTGAATTATTGCATCCTATATCCTCCTCTTGGCCATTTATGAGATGGGGTATGGATATAGTTGGTAAGCTCCCTAAGGCACCTGGTGGAAAAGTATTCATGCTTGCTATGACTGATTACTTCTCCAAGTGGATAGAGGCTGAAGCTTTTGCCCAAGTCAGAGAAAAGGAAGTTATTTCCTTCATTAAAAGAAATATTATAACTAGATTTGGAATTCCTTCTGAAATTATATGTGATAATGGTTCCCAATTTATTGGGGGCAGAACCACTAACTTTTGTGACAGTTGGGGGATTAAGATGATAACATCAACACCAGTCCACCCACAAGCTAACGGTCAAGCAGAATCATCCAACAAGATTGTTGTGGGCTAATTTCTGAGCTCATATCCTGAGAAATATCTTGGCTTATATCTTGATTAAATAATGTATGTTCATATCCGGGGTGCAGATTCAGGATATTGGTAACATCCTGAATGGTATCCTCAGGATCATTAACGGATTATGTGCAGGTACGTGGGCTGGAAGCTAACAACGTTCACAAAGACTTATTCTGCGGAAGACTCGGTCCAAACCGTTCGAAGAAAGACGTTGAAGCCTTATTACTCGATCTACAACGTTCGTGATGGAATATTCGGAGCATCCCATATTTATAGGGATATTTGTTTGTATTTCGTTACTATAAATAGGAGGAACACCAGATCGAATAGGACACAACAATTTCACTGCAATCACACTCACTACACACCAACACTTGTTCTTTCGCAATTTGTACTCTCACACGAATTTATTGTAACACTTAGCGATCTGGTTGATATCCTGCACTGTATCCTGAAGTTTAAAGCAATAAGAAGAACAAGGCAGCTGCGATTGTCAGCTCCCGAGGTTTTATGCCGGCGATCTAGATTGATCAAGGGCTTTCCTCGTACATCTCGTGTCATTTCCTTTACTTTTTGCTTACTATTTGCTCACTGTTTGATCGCAGATACAGCTCAATATCCTGAGCCGTATCCTGAATACTGATTTTCTAAATAACTCACCAAGCATATTTTCTATAAACTTTCTAGCACACTACCTCACATTACTAATTTGATCACTAAATTGCTTCGGTAATTTTTGACCAAAACAATTTGGCGCCCACCGTGGGGCAAGTGGTGCTCTCTTTACTAAAATTTTTTGTTAAATCGCTAATCGGTTTCTTATTTTCAAAACTTTTTGCTGCATTGTCCACAATGGCCTCACGATCAAACATGAGTTCCTCTACTATGTCTGCTACGACTTCTGCTACTACAGGTTCGGTGCTTCCACCACCTCCTCCAAGAATGCCAGCCTCTACACGACCTCAGGATATTATCCCTACCCGCAGTGTTCAGGAATCTGCCCCTGTTTTAGCATCTAACGACGAGATTTTAACCTTGTTTGGAAGTGTGCAGGAACAAATGAGGCAGCAGCAGGAAACGAACCAAATGCTCTTAAGGGAAATACAACTCCTGAAGTCTGGCTCGAGCAGATCCGCTGAGGATATTGTCACTCCATTACAACCCAGAGCTTTGAACTTCAGTTCAGCCGTGTATACAGAGGATAACAGGGGGAATATTGTGCCCAGCCTTCCTCAGAATCATACCCCTGAAATACCCTCCTCGGTCAGGATATCGACCATAAGGAGCTCAGGATATGCTTCAGGATATGGGCAGAATCCTCCAACGAGTAACATATTAAATAATAATAATACTCATACTACTAACAATAGTGGATCCTTGCTGGATACAGGTGTGACGTCAGCGCTTACCAGGGAACTTCAAAAGTTGAAGGACATGATATCAAGTGTACCCGGGGTGGTCCAGCCAATCCCGGAAGTGTCTCAAGACAGCCATAAGATATCTCGCTTTGCATATCCTATCTGTGATGCTGAGATTCCAAAGAGGTTCCAAACCCCCAACATGAAGCTTTACGACGGAACGACGGATCCTGAGGAGCATATTGCTCAGTATAGGGAGAGGATGGAGATCAACCCTATCCCTCCGGATCTCAAGGAAGCATGCTTGTGCAAGGGTTTTGGTTCAACCTTGACAGGATCAGCTTTGAAGTGGCTCTTGAATGTTCCTCCACATTCAATTACATCTTTTGCTCATTTAGTAAATTTATTTAACAGTCAGTTTTCTTGTAGTAGGAGCTTTGAAAAATTAACAAGTGATCTCTACAGGATAACGTAGGGGCCTCAGGAATCCCTTAGGGATTATGTGAACAAGTTTAGCCGAGAATCACTAGACATTCCTCATCTTGATGTTGCAACAGCTGTGCAAGCTTTCAAGATGGGGTTGCAAAAAGATTCTCAATTCTACCAAGACCTTGTAATGAACCCATGCAGGAACCTGGATGAAGCTCGGAACAGGGCCCTAAGATACATTCGGTTGGAAGATGACAGAAAGATGCAAGAAAGGATAAACTCATCCAACACTTATGAGTCAACTAACAGGAAGTCGGAATCCTCATTCAAGTCGTATCGGTCCAAGCCATATGGCAGGAATGAGAACAAGAGAGTGAATGCTGTTGAAGATGAGGATCCTGAAGAATATCCTGAATTATCTGAATATTGCTTTTCTGTTAACATTCCTGAATTGATGTATGCCATGCAGGGTCTAGGGGACAAGGCAAGATGGCCTCGAAAGAATCAACAAAAAGCGGATTAGAAAGACAAATCAAAATGGTGTGCTTTCCACGACGATTTCGGACATATGACCGAGGATTGCATTGCTTTAAGGAAAGAGATAAGCTATCTTCTAAGCAAGGGATATTTGAAAGATCTCTTAGGAAGAAAGAAGAATAAGGGTCAGGATACTGAGAAGGATCCTGAGCGAGCAGCCTCACCTCCCGCGGATGCCAAGATAATCAACTTCATTTCGGGAGGATCCGACATTTGTGGGACTTCGTATTCGGCAGCAAAGAGACATGCAAAAGAAGCTAAGGCCGAAAGGGGAGACAAACCTGTCAGGACGACTACACTCACAACTGACAAAGTGATCACATTTGATGCTGATGACAGGGATACTGTCCAGGATCCTCACCATGATGCTCTGGTAATAACGTTATATGTGGCTAACCATTTTGTACGCAGGATATTGGTAGATAATGGTAGCTCCGTCAACATAATCCAACTAGAGACACTTAAAAGGATGAATGTATCTCCAATGGATATCACTTCGAAGTCCACCGTGCTTGTTGGGTTCAGTGGAGAGGCCAGAAACACAGTGGGAGAGATAAAGTTGCCGGTGTACGTTGAAGGAGTCAACTCGATACAACGTTTCTGTGTGATGGACTCTCTATCCTGCTATAACATTATACTGGGAAGACCGTGGATTCACGACATGAAAGCCGTGCCATCAACATATCACCAATGCATCAAAATTCCTACCCCTTGGGGAGTCGTTAAAGTTGATAGCGATCAGCAGGAGGCGAAAGAATGCTACTCATCCTCGATGAAATCCTCAACCAAACCTAGTGCAGCATAGCAATTAAAGATGCGGGCCCAGGATATCGTGGAGGATCCGGAACAGGATGTGAAGAAAATTGTCCTGGACCAGGATAATCCCGATATTTCGGTGCTCGTGGGAACCAATATCCCTCAGGATATTGAAGAACAATTAATTAACTTTTTAAGATGCAGGATGTCAACGTTTGCATGGAAGCATGAGGATATGACAGGCATATCCAAAGATATTATCACTCACAAGCTTGGAATTGATAAATCATTCAAGCCAGTGCAACAAAAAAGAAGGAAGTTTGCTCCTGAACGCAATACAATTATTCAAGAAGAAGTTGAAAGATTGTTGAAGTCCAAAATGATTAGAGAAGTCAAGTTCCCAAGGTGGCTAGCGAACGTGGTTGTGGTACAGAAGAAAAACGGAAAGTGGAGAGTCTGTGTGGATTACACAGACTTGAATAAAGCTTGTCCTAAAGACCCATTTCCTTTACCCCATATTGATGCGATGGTAGATGCTACTGCTGGGCATGAAATGCTGACTTTCATGGATGCATCCTCAGGATTTCTACAGATCCAAATGGAGCCTTCTGACCAGGAGGATACTGCCTTCATGACACCAACAGGTATTTATTGTTATACAGCTATGCCTTTTGGTTTGAAAAATGCAGGTGCAACATACCAAAGATTGGTAAACATGATGTTCAAAGACAAACTGGGGGACACCATGGAAGTGTACATTGACGATATGGTGGTAAAGTCAAAGAAAGCTCAGGATCACCTCCAGGATATTAAAGGAGCGTTTGATATCCTGGATCAGTATAATATGTAGCTGAATCCTGCTAAGTGCCATTTTGGAGTGGGGGCAGGAAAATTTCTAGGATATATGGTGACCAAAAGAGGAATAGAAGCAAGCCCGGAGCAGATTAAAGCCATCTTGGATATTAAATCACCCTCAAATATGAAAGATGTTCAACGATTAACAGGACGAGTGGCAGCATTAAACAGATTTATCTCAAGATCCTCAGAGAAATACAAAGATTTTTATGATATCCTGAAGAAGAACAAAAAATTCGAGTGGGGTGAGAAGCATGAAGCGGCCCTACAGGAGTTAAAGCAATATCTTTCAACCGCACCTCTACTGATGAAGCCTGAGAATGGTGAACCATTATCCCTATACCTCGCGGTATCAGGGAACGCTGTAAGTGCCGTCCTTGTAAAGGACCATGAAGGTCAGCAATATCCTGTTTATTATGTTAGTAAAAGTTTGTTAGATGCTGAAACTAGGTATTCTCACTTAGAAAAATTAATACTAGCATTAGTCATGGCATCAACAAAACTTAGACATTATTTTGAGACTCATAGGATTCATGTTAAAACAAATTATCCTGTCAAAAATGTGCTTAGGAAACCAGAGATGTCAGGCAGGATGGCTAAGTGGTCCGTAAAGTTGAGTGCTTATGATTTAGTATATGAACCTAGGAATGCCATAAAATCTCAGGCTTTAGCTGACTTTGTGGCTGATTTTAGTAGTGACATCCAGGATGAGGTAGACCTAGAAGTTCAACAATTAGGAGAATCCTCAGGATCCTGGACATTATATACTGATGGTGCATCTAATATAAGAGGAGTAGGATTGGGAATACTACTAAAATCGCCACAGGGGGACATATTACCCCAGGCTATTAGGTGTGAATTTCCTGCTACCAATAATGAGGCAGAATATGAAGCTTTAATTGCAGGATTAGAATTGGCTAAGAATACAGGTATAAAAAATTTACAAGCATATGTTGATTCTTTGTTAATTGCTAACCATTTTAATGGATCATATGCAGTTAAGGGTGAGAAATTGACTGAATATCTCGATATTCTCAAAAAATTAGCAGGATATTTCGATGTTTTTACACTTGAACAGGTAACAAGAGAGGATAATGCTGAAGCAGATGCCTTAGCAAATCTGGGATCATCAATCAGGATACCGGAAGGGACCCAAATACCAATAATACATGTCTTATATCCTGCAACTAATCCTCGGGGTAAAGAAGTAGCGGATATTCGGGATCCTGGAGTGGAATATCCTGAACAGGATCCTGAATCCTGGACAACTCCAATTATGAAATATCTTAAAGATGGATACATCCCCGAAAATGAAAATCCTAAGGCATTTAGGATGAAGGTATCACGATTCACTATTATAAATAATATTCTATACAAGAAATCTCTTGCAGGACCATATTTGAGGTGCTTGGAGGATCATGAAGCCAAAGAAGTACTTCAGGATATACATGAAGGGGACTGTGGTAATCACACTGGGGGCAGATCATTATTCTCGAAAGTATTGAGGACAGGATACTTTTGGCCAACAATGAGAAAAGATGCTGCAGAATATGCTCGAAGATGTGATGCATATCAAAGGCATAGTAACATACTACATCAACCAGCTGAACCACTATATCCTGTAGTTTCCCCTTGGCCATTCATGAAGTGGGGGATGGATATAGTAGGGAAGTTACCAAAGGCTCCGGGAGGAAAAGTATTTATGTTAGCAATGACGGATTATTTCTCTAAGTGGGTCGAGGCTGAAGCATTCGTTCAAGTAAGAGATCAAGAAGTAGTATCCTTCATAAAGAGGAATATCCTGACTAGGTTTGGAGTACCAGCTGAGATCATTTGTGATAATGGGTCCCAGTTTATAAGCAAAAGGACTACTGACTTTTGCAAGAGTTGGGGAATCAAAATGATCACATCTACTCCGGTACACCCTCAAGCGAATGGACAAGCCGAATCCTCGAACAAGATAATAGTCAATAACTTAAAGAAGAGACTTGGAGCCAAAAAAGGAAGATGGGCGGAAGAGTTACCCTTTGTTTTGTGGGCTGATAGGACAACGGTGAAGAATGCAACTGGCCAAACCCCGTTTTCCTTGGTATTTGGAGCAGAGGCAATGATTCCAACAGAAATGACGATACCTACTGCAAGATCTATGCTACAGGATCCTGAACAGAATCCTGAAGTCTTATGTCAGGATTTGGATACTATAGATGAAAAAAGAGATGCAGCAAGGCTGAGGATAGCGGCATATCAACAAAGAATATCCAGAGCATATAATAAGAACATAAGGACTAGAAGATTTCGAGTTGGTGATTGGGTGCTGAGAAAGGCTTTTCAAAATACCACTAATCCTGCCGATGGCAAGCTAGCTCCGAAATGGGAAGGACCTTATGAAGTCGAGTCAGAAGCAGGGAAAGGAGCATATCGACTCAGGAATGTGGAAGGAGATATGCTACCAAGATCCTGGAATGCAATACATTTGAAGCTCTATTTCAAGTAAGAGTAGAATTTATTTTCTATCTCGGAATGGTATGTGTTCTATCTCTTTAAAATATATTTGTTTATTATCTTGAACCCAATACTGACTTAAGCATCGGAGGGGTGTTAGCCAAGCTAACACCCACCTTAGTTTAGAATTGTTTTGCAGGATATGTTTCAGGATATAGCTCCAGGATATATACTCAGGATAAGTCGAAAGATTAGAGGATTGGCCCCCTCTCTCACGTTTAAGGGATCCTGATCCCTTCAAAGGTTTAAAGGTATTCACCTTTCTTTCGAATTGGGTTTAAACACCTCGCCTGGAGCGCAAGTTATCTAGGTGTAGTTCAAGGTAGCGGGACCAGTTCATGTAAAAGTGGCTGACAATTTCGTTACTGTTGGCTATATCCTGGATCCTAAAGGTATATGAGGATTGATCACCCTCTCTCACGAAAGAGTATTTTCATACTCTCAAAGGTTTAAAGGTTTTCACCTTTCTAAGTCTAGGAGTTTATACACTCTCGCCTGTAGCGCATGAAATTCAGGGTTTATCCCCAGATATCAGGGCTTATCCCCAATATGCTAAGGATTCCTTTCAGGATATCAGGGGTTCCGCCCTTGGGCATTCGGAATTCATTCGAGCCAAAAGGTAAACACATTTGTGTCTTTGTCAAACGCAGGGGACACACATTATTCTAATCCAAAGGATGGATTCAAGTTTATAAGTATGCACTGGGGACAAATTTATGATAAAGGATTGGAACTGATTCACTAAGAATCTCTGGTATGATCTCTCCTTTTTATTTGGACAATTTATGGGTTATATTTCAATATCCTTTTCAAGATATCTTTCAGGATATCCCCCAGGATACATTTATGATATATGTTTAAACCAAACAATTTTTACAAGTAAAATTTGTATGTTAATGACAACATTAATAAAGTCAAAAGGGTAGTCATATTATTAACATGCCAAAAGGTGTGCTCTTAGTTTCACCACAAAACAGGGCCCATCCACTAAGAGCACTAAAGTTCATTACCATATTTACCCAACAGTTGAAGGATTCATCTCAAACCGAGACCCATCCACCTTCAACTGTTGTATTGTTCAAAAAGCATGCAGGAAATGTAAATTGTTCAGGTGCAGGAAAGTAAAGTGCGGAAAAGTAAATTATTTTTGGGACTACAGACCAACATTCAAATTCAAAAAGGTGGGCTCTGGCCTTGGCACGTATATCCGTCATCGCCCACCTAAATGCCCTCACACAGCGGCGTCACCTCCAACCTTCTCAGACTTCTCCGCTCCAGCATCCTGACCAGTATCCTGACCAATGTCCATCTCAGCATCACCTCCAGCATCCTTCTTTTCTCCAGCTTGGACCACCACCTCCGTTGACTTGGAAGACTCACTGGCTTCAGCGGGAAGTGGCACAGCTTTGCCTCCGAGCTCCTTCAACTTGGCCACCCAGGATTCAACTGGCCAAGATGGACAAACAAGGCCCGTCTCCTTGGCCTCGTAGGCCATCTTAATGCGTGCTTGTAGCAGGGAGACGATAGCAGAAGCCTTGATTCCCTCTCGAAAGCTGATTAAGGCCTGATCATGATCCATTTGAACGCTGGCAAGTTTGACCTCAGCATCTTGGGTGACCTTCTTTAGCAAGCTTTCATAATGACGGCTCTTTGCTTCGGCGATAGCACCTTGGTCGGCAACGGTGCTCTCAAGCTGCTTGATCCTGGCTTCGTGAAGTGCCACAGTACCACAAGCGTCATTATACAAGTGGAGCAAATGCTGGAGGCCCTGTACATTGATCGCAGGTATGGGGTTAGAATGTATGCTGACTAAGACGTCCTACCAGGATATCCTGTTAGGATATACGTCCAGGATATATGTGCAGGATATACATGAAGGATATGCAGCAGGATATTACCTTGTTGAGGAAGGATGTCATTGGCTCTAAGGAGTCGGAGAAGCTGAGCTCATCATAGGAGAACCCTTCAGAGCCTGGAGTACTGACCTCAAAGCCCTTTCTCTTTTTCGCTGCGGAAGCACGGGTTCTTGGATTGGTCTTGGGAGCCGGGAGCGGCTTAGAGCTGGTGGTAGCAGGAGTCTCCTTCTTGACTATGGCTGGAGTTGGAAAGCTGTCAAGTTCATCCAGGTCTAGATAGACTGGGACTTTGCTGGAATCTGCACACAGGGAGTAAATTCTAAATCCCTCCTATAAATAACAGATAAGAAGCATATGTGTGCAGGATATCTTGCAGGATCCTTACCAGACATGTTGGCACTTGAAAGAGGACTTGGAGTTGGTGGAGAAGGGTTGAAACTTCTTTCTGCCTCTGGGAGAAGTCTAATGGCGTCTATTCTTTCTTGGGAATTAGCAAGAGGAGGAGCAATCTTCCTGAAATCAGCTGCACAATAAAGAAGAAAAATTAGTTAAGGATATGGAACAGGATAAGTGACAGGATCATTCTTAAACCCTAAATCCTACACTTTTTCAACCATTGTAACGGATATTCCGTTCCACCAGGGATTGAGTCCCTTTTTACAAAGAAAAACTTGGATTGCCAACCATCCTCGTTCCTGGTGGCACGAAGTATCAATGGGTCACCGGAAGTAGAATAAAACAGAAATCTATATGATCCGTGGCATCTAAGCTTGTAAGCCAGGGGGAGATCATGGATGGAAAGATCAGGAATGTGGTTTCTCTTGATCTGGTCAAGAACAGATAAAACACGCCAGAGCATTGGCATTGTCTGGCTAAAAGAGATTTTTGTGATATTGAAGAATTCGGTAATGAAGTCCGGAAAGGGGAATCGTAGCCCTAGGGTAAAAGGGAAAGCACTAAAGCATATCCACTCGTTGGAGACCATATCTGACCGGATTTCACGGTCAAACGGTCTAAATATGGTTCCTTCCGGGAAGATACCAGAGGATTTTAAGGCTGACAGGTGGGCACTATCAAAGGTACAGGCTTCCTTCTCCGGTTCTTGGAGAAGGTTTTGTTGGAAGAACGTAGGGGCCGAGTCACCTGAACTAGATCTTGTTTGGCGCGGCATTTGATCGCCTGAATTTTTCGCCGGAGAGAAAAGATGAAGATAAGTATAAAAGATAGAGAGAAAATGTACCTTTTCCTTGTCGATTATGATTAAAAAAGGGATGAAGGTGAGAAGATATAGGGCATGATGAGTAGATATAGGCTGAGTAGTTGCAAACGGTCACATCACAGGTCTTATCTCTTAATTACCTCGGTTTGCGTAAAAAATGTAACCGTTAGTAATGAGGATACTAAACGGTAACATTTTTGGGGACAATTGTTGTGGGCTAATTTCTGAGCTCATATCCTGAGAAATATCTTGGCTTATATCTTGATTAAATAATGTCTGTTCATATCCGGGGTGCAGATTCAGGATATTGGTAACATCCTGAATGGTATCCTCAGGATCATTAACGGATTATGTGCAGGTACGTGGGCTGGAAGCTAACAACGTTCACAAAGACTTATTCTGCGGAAGACTCGGTCCAAACCGTTCGAAGAAAGACGTTGAAGCCTTATTACTCGGTCTACAACGTTCGTGATGGAATATTCGGAGCATCCCATATTTATAGGGATATTTGTTTGTATTTCGTTACTATAAATAGGAGGAACACCAGATCGAATAGGACACAACAATTTCACTGCAATCACACTCACTACACACCAACACTTGTTCTTTCGCAATTTGTACTCTCACACGAATTTATTGTAACACTTAGCGATCTGGTTGATATCCTGCACTGTATCCTGAAGTTTAAAGCAATAAGAAGAACAAGGCAGCTGCGATTGTCAGCTCCCGAGGTTTTATGCCGACGATCTAGATTGATCAAGGGCTTTCCTCGTACATCTCGTGTCATTTCCTTTACTTTTTGCTTACTATTTGCTCACTGTTTGATCGCAGATACAACTCAATATCCTGAGCCGTATCCTGAATACTGATTTTCTAAATAACTCACCAAGCATATTTTCTATAAACTTTCTAGCACACTACCTCACATTACTAATTTGATCACTAAATTGCTTCGGTAATTTTTGACCAAAACAAAGATCATCATCATTAATTTGAAGAAGAAGCTTGGATCCAAGAAAGGGAAATGGGCAGAAGAACTACCTTATGTGCTTTGGGCTGATAGGACAACCCCTAAGAATGCTACTGGTCAAACGCCATTCTCTTTGGTATTTGGGGCAGAATCAGTGATCCCAACAGAAATGGTGGTTCCAACTGCTAAAACAAGTACTCGTGATCCTGAAGAAAATGATGAGAACTTGGCTTAAGACCTGGATACTATTGAAGAAATCAGGGATATGGCTAGAATAAGGATGGCCAGTTATCAACAAAGAATGGCTGGTGCTTACAAAAAAAATGTCAGGATCAGGAAGTTTCAAGTTGGTGATTTGGTATTAAGGAAAGCATTTCAGAATACCACCAATCCTGCTGATGGAAAATTGGCTCCAAAATGGGAAGGCCCTTATTTGATTGAAGCTGAAGCAGGAAAGGGGGCATATAGATTGCTAACCATGGAAGGTGATTTGCTACCAAGAGCTTGGAATGTTGTCCACTTGAAGAAATATTTCATGTGAGCAGGATCCTCATAGCACAGATGATCCTTACGTTAGGGATATCCTTAAAGGATCCTTAAAATATCGGTGATCCTTACTTTGGTAATATCCTAATCTTGAACTATTTCATTTCTTTATTTTCTCATATAAGGATAAGGGTCATGTATCCTTTATCCATCTCTTACGCGATTTTAAGTTTTGAAAGTTTAGGAATCCTTAGCAAAGTATTGGTTATCTGCAGAAGCAATCCGTCCTTTGGGTTTAACCCCAGTTATTTGGGCTTGACCCCAGTTCCGCCTGTAGCGCACGATGATCCTGGTATAGTTCAAGGCAGTGGGACCAGTACTCGCTTTAGGGGCTGATAATTCCATTGTACTGGCTATACCTAGGATCCTAAGTATAATGGTAGACGTACCATACATCCGTTCCTAAGGTTTCTAACGTTTTCACGCTAGCTAAGGTTTTGGCATTTTCATGTCACCAAGTTTGGATAGTCGCCAGTTTGGGCCATACTCCAGTTTACACACGATCCTTGGGCTTGTCCCCAGCTATCCCTGGGCTTGTCCCCGGTTATCCTTGGGCTTGTCCCCAGTTATCCTTGGGCTTGTCCCCAGTTGCTAACTCTTATCTTATATTGGCTCAGTCCCAAGTTATGCTCTATTTCAGGTCCTTGAAGATAAGCAACTAGGGATCCTTGATCCTTACTTCTTTCTAAGGTTTATTTTGTAGTTATCCTGATTATGGTTAGGATCCTAACTTGGATCCTCAGGTATGATCCTCAACTATTTTTAATTCTATTCATTATTTATTTGAATAACCCTTAAAATTTGACAACTAGACTTGTGATCCTTAAAATATATTGCTTTTTGGGATTCTTTAACTATAGGATATTTGATCATGGATCATGTCCTAAACATTTTCAATCTGACTTATTCAAAATTGTTTATTCAATAAATGTGCATCAAAACAAAGGAGAATTAAAGAAACAAAAGGATAACAACACAAGATAAGCGACAAAAGGTTAAGATTTTATTTATTAACAAAAGACTAACCCTTAAAAGGTTGTCAAAATTACCTACCCCAAGCATCTACCAGCAAAACGTGGCCCGTCCGCTGGGGTAGGTAAAGGGTGTCCATGATAATAAGTTCAAAAAGTAGTGCAGGAATATAAAGGCGGCAGGATCACAATGGCTTCATCCCCCAAACAGAGGATCCATCCACCAATTGCATTCCTGCCTATTGTCCAAAGGATCATACATGATCCTTAATCCTAAAAACTATTGTTCAGTACAAACCATCAAATTGTTCCAACAAAACAACCATCAAACTAAAAAAAATTGGGCTCCGGCTATGTCTAGAAGTTTCCATCATCGCCTAATCATGCATCCTAAACCTTCCCTGCATCACCACCTCCGGCTCCACTTGCTTCACCACCTTCACCCTTGCCTCCAGCCTCAATCGCCAAAACTTCCTCAGTCTCCTCATCATCTTCAAGATCAGCCAACCTTGCTTTCCAGCCCTCAACATCCCAGCTGCTTTTGTCAAAGTTAGGATCTTGAGCTTCCTGGGCCATCTTCAGTTTTGTCTGATACATTGTGATGGCAGCAGAGACCTTTGCACCTTCTATGAGATCATACTTTTCATAGTCAAGGTCAATCAGGAGTTTAGCCGTCTTAGTCTTGGCATCTTGGAGTTCCTTCTGAAGGTCAGCAATTTTGAGGTCCTTAAGCACTGCAACCTGTTGGAGGTCAGCAATCTTCTTGTCCTGCTCCTCGACGTTCCCCACATAGTCCTCAATCTCAGCGAATTTCTGCAAAAGAGATACAAGATAAGGTCAGGACCAAGTGATCCTCAAATCAGCAGGATATGTCAGCAGGATATGCTAGCAGGATATACAGGCAGATACAGTGATCCTTACATCATTGAAGTACTCGAGGAATTGGTGACGGATCAGAGGCAGACCCTGCAAATCCTCAGCCTCGGAGGTCTTTCTCTTTTTGCCACCCCTTCCTTTAGTGGGTGCCTTGGGAATGGAGATGCTAGGACTAGTAGTGGACCTTTTCTTCCTAGGTCTAACAGAATCAAGGTCAGCCGTGTTAAATTGAGAAGCAGGCTTGGTGGATTTTCCAGCACTTACACAACCAAAACAAGATAAGTATCTTCACTTAACTCATATTTCACTATTTATTTAAATTTTAAACAAAGATACTTACTTGACATCGTGACAGAGCCTGAGGATACCTCCTGAGAATCTTGGGTTGTTGTCTTGAAAGTTCTTGCTTCAAGATCAAGTTTCTTGAAAGCGATGAGTCTCTCTTTAGCAGCAGGAGACAATCTGAGGTGTGAGACGGTGATAGCTGCATAACAAGAAAGGAAAAATATAAGTGATCCTTACATCAAAAGAAAGTTTTTGGTGATCCTTCTCAGGATCCTCCATCCTACCATGGGTAGCCCATTTCTTGGGTAGATCCTTTCCATCCTTAATAAAATCTCTCTTGACGAAAAAGAAACGCCGCTTCCAATTAGCATCGTTCTTGGTGGCTTTGAAGATCGGGTGTTCCTCACCAGGCTTACGTTTAAACAAATAACGATGAGAACCAAAGGTAGTAAGATCATACAGCTCTCCCAGCTCTGACATTCCTAGGTCTATCCCTTCCTGTTCGATGATCCTTTCAAGGGTATACAAAACCCTCCAAATCATCGGCATGGCTTGGATATAAGAGATGCCGGTTAGGGAAAAGAAAGATTGGGTGAAGGCTGGAAAAGGATATGTATAGCCTATGGTGAACGGAGTGACAGGAAAAGCAACCCACTTGTCGGAAATATGATCACTCAGGGCATTGGGATCAAAAGGTCTGAACTCGGTGTTCGCCGGGAAGCAGTGGCGGATCCTATCAATCTGTGCATCATTGAAACAGCAGCGTTCTTTTATGGAATCTTCGATGATCCCCTGGCTTTTCGGTGGGCTGTTTTTCGGGTGATCCTTAGCTGGGGAATTCCGGAGCAACATCTTTGATAGAATGGTGAAAAGAAACGGAAAACAGAGCAAGAGAAGGAAGAAGATGAAGAGAGAATACCTGTTTATCTTCGGAATGCAGTTATAAAGGGAGTCTCTCTGAAATTTTAAATGCATTTGATCCTATCTCTATCTCGTATTTATAATCATGATCGTGCAGGGTTGTCACTTCTGTGACGTCATGGTTGCAACGGATAGTTCTACAATAACGGCTATATTTATGATAGTTAGTTGCGGATAAGATCAGGAAAATATAATTCGCTTATTTAACATTTCACTCCTTATATTTTGGGGGCAATTGTTAGGGGAGGATTTTATAACAATTAGTGATCCTTATTCGTTATCCTAATTAATGATCCTTACTTCTGTGACAGATAGTGATCCTCAGAAGAGCTTCAGGATCAGGATCATGGATCACTTTAAGGATCCTCATACTGACGATTGTTTGTTTGTGTTTTGTATTACTTCGCAGGAGTAACAAGCTTGACTTGGTCTTGGCAACGTTACTATGGAATATTCCACGGGTATTTCGCACACGTTTGACTGGAAATGGACGTTGTGGAGAACGTGGGAGCTTGGCACGAAAGTCGGATAGTTTGTTAGTGTAGCTAACTTCTATTTTTAAAGGGGTGACGAGCTAGAATTAGAACACTTAGCCATTTTCAGCTACACACACTCTCTTACAATCGCATTCTTGAAGCTCGCGATGAACACTTATTAGTTTTCACTCACTTTTACACATCTCACAATAGTGATCCTTGTACCTAGCTCGTTACTATCCGAAGTTGTAAACACTTATTGATTTATTTGAGCCTGGTGATCGGTAGTTTCCATCACCCGGGGCTTTTTGTGCCGGAGATCAACTCTTGATCAAGGGCTTTTTCCCCGTATAAATCCTTGTGTCATTTGTGCAATTTACCTTGAAGTGATCCTTATCATTGTTCTACATTTAAAGCATCATACCCCGTAACTAAGAGTTTGGTTGCATTATCCTCATTAGAATTTTTGACCAAAACACTAATAATGAGGCAGAATATGAAGCTTTAATTGCAGGATTAGAGTTGGCTAAGAATATGAGTATCAAGAATTTGCAAGTATATGTTGACTCCTTGTTAATTACTAACCATTTTAATGGATCCTATGCAGTTAAGGGTGAGAAATTAATCGAATATCTCGATATTCTCAAAAAATTAGCAGGATATTTCGATGTTTTTACACTTGAACAGGTACCAAGGGAGGATAATGCTGAAGCAGATGCCTTAGCAAATTTGGGATCATCGATCAGGATACCAGAATGGACCCAAATACCAAAATTACATGTCCTATATCCTGCAACGAATCCTCAGGATAAAGAAGTAGCGGCTATTCAGGATCCTGGAGTAGAGTATCCTGAAAAGGATCCTGAATCCTGGATGGCTCCAATCGTGAGATATCTCAAGGAAGGACACATCCCCGGAAATGAAAATCCTAAGGCATTTAGGATGAAGGTAGCACGATTCACTATTATAAATAATGTTTTATACAAGAAATCTCTTGCAGGACCGTATTTGAGGTGTTTGGAGGATCCTGAAGCCAAAGAAGTACTTCAGGATATACATGAAAGGGATTGTGGTAACCATACTGGGGGCAGGTCATTATTCTCAAAAGTATTAAGAACAGGATATTATTGGCCGACAATGAGAAAAGATGCCGCAGAATATGCTCGAAGATGTGATGCATGTCAAAGACATAGTAACATATTACATCAGCCTGCTGAAACGCTGTATCCTATTGTTTCCCCTTGGCCATTTATGAAGTGGGGTATGGATATAGTGGGAAAGCTTCCAAAGGCTCCAGGAGGGAAGGTTTTTATGTTGGCAATGACAGATTATTTCTCCAAATGGGTTGAAGCCGAGGCATTTGTCCAAGTCAGGGATCAAGAAGTAGTATCCTTCATAAAGAGAAATATCCTGACCAGATTCGGAGTACCAGCCGAGATAATCTGTGACAATGGTTCTCAGTTTATAAGCAAGAGAACTATTGACTTTTGCAAGAGTTGGGGAATCAAAATGATAACATCTACTCCGGTACATCCTCAAGCGAATGGACAAGCAGAATCCTCAAACAAGATAATTGTCAATAGCTTAAACAAGAGACTTGGAGCCAAAAAAGGAAGATGGGTAGAAGAATTACCCTTTGTTTTGTGGGCTGATAGGACAACAATAAAGAATGCAACAGGCCAAACCCCATTTTCCTTGGTATTTGGAGCAGAAGCAATGATTCCAACGGAAATGGCGATACCTACTGCAAGATCAATCCTACGGGATCCTGAACAGAATCCTGAAGCCTTATGTCAGGATTTGGATACTATAGATGAAAAAGGGATGCAGCAAGGCTAAGGATGGCAGCATATCAACAAAGAATATCCAGAGCATATAACAAGAATATAAGGACTAGGAGATTTCGAGTTGGTGATTGGGTGCTAAGAAAGGCTTTTCAAAATACCATTAATCCTGCCGATGGCAAGCTAGCTCCAAAATGGGAAGGACCATATGAAGTTGAGTCAGAAGCAGGGAAAGGAGCATATAGACTCAAGAATATGGAAGGGGATATGCTACCGAGATCCTGGAATGCAATACACTTAAAGCTCTATTTCAAGTAAGAATAGAATGTAATTTCTATCTCAAGATGGTATGAATTCTATCTCTTTTAAATATGTTTGATTTGATTTGTTCTTTGAAACCCAATACTAACTTAAGCATCGGAGGGGTGTTAGCCAAGCTAACACCCACCTTAGTTTAAGGATGTTTTGCAGTATTTGCTCCAGGATATAGCTCCAGGATGCTCACTCAGGATACTTCGGAAGATTAGAGGATTGGCCCCCTCTCTCACGTATTAGGGATTCCGATCCCTTCACAGGTTTAAAGGTATTCACCTTTCTTCCGAATTGGGTTTAAACACCCCGCCTGGAGTGCAAGTTATTCGGGAATAGTTCAAGGTGGCGGGACCAGTCCATGTAAAAGTGGCTGACAATTTCGTTACTATTGGCTATATCCTGAATCCTAAAGGTATATGAGGATTGATCACCCTCTCTCACGAAAGGGTATTTTCATACTCTCTAAGGTTTAAAGGTTTTCACCTTTCTAAGTCTTGGAGTTTATACACTCCCGCCTGTAGCGCACGAAAATTTGGGATTTCCCCCAGAATTCAAGGGATTTATTTCCAGTACATTCTTGGGTTTTACCCCTGTAACATGAAAAATTGTCTATACAACGGGAACTGATATCCAGAAGATTTCTAAGTATTTGAAGACATTGTACACAGGGGACATTCCTACTAAGGCAATGATGTAAAGCTGAAAGGATAAGGCTCGGAATTAATGCACTAAGTGTCTCAGACAAGGGACATCTTCATTGGAAAAGTTGCAAAGGGACTGAGGTTTGATAATAGGGTTATACCCTATTCCTGGTATGATCTTTCCTTTGTAAACATCGTTTAAGTTTTTGACAATACTATGTTTGGTAAAAGGTTAAATATTCTGATTAGGATAAATTCTAGGGATATATTCTCAAAATATATTTTCAAAATACTTTTCGGGATATTTGATTAAGATATATGAATCTGGTACTAGTTTGAAACTTTAATTAAGCAAGTACTGTCATAATAGGTTATCTTTTAACTTTCTCTGAAGGTGATTGAATTTTTAGAAATTCTATTTAATAAAAGTTTTGGTAATATATCACTGAGTATATTGATCAGGATATTTTCAAAAGATAACAATACAAAATTTTTACAAAGCTAAGAATTACATTAAGTAGTGCATGACAGAAATTGAAAGGCAACAACAAATAAGTCAAGAGATAGTTATATTATTAACAAGTCAAAAGTTGTGCTTTTGGTTTCACCTCAAACCAAGGCCCATCCGCCAAAAGCACGTTTAGTTTTTACCATACCTACATAACGGTTGAAGGTTTTATCACAAAACGAAACCTGTCCACCTTCAACCGTTACGATATTCAAAACAGATTATACTAACCGATGACCAAGGGCTTCATCCTAAAACCTAGGACCCATCCACCTTTGGTCATCGTATTGTTCTAATGCAGGAAATATAAATTGTTCGAAGACAGGAAATGTAAATTGTTTTACAGACCATAACCATGAAATTTTAAAAAGTGGGCTCCGGCCTCAGCACATATATCCATCATCGCCCACATCGCTGCATTTAAGGGTCAGCTCCCTCCTTCATCGTGACATCTCCACCAGTATCCTTTCCAGCATTCCTCTCAGCATCATCAGCAGCATCCTCTCCATCAGCATTTTCTCCGGAGTCACCACCAGCATCCTTTGAAGCTCCAGCATCGTCCACCTTTTCAGTTACCTTGGTGGGCTCCTCTGCGACAGGTTTGGAAGGGGGCTCCACAGGATTGCCGCCAAGATCTTTCAATTTCATCTCCCAGGCTTTGATGTTCCATGAGGGGCATTCGACGCCCAGAGCCCTAGCCTCGTAAGCCATTTTCAGTCTGGCCTGGAGGAGGGAGATGATGACTGAATTCTTAAGGCTCTCCCGGTATGAAGCCATATCTTGTTCATGCTGAACCTGGGCCGCGTCGGACTTAGCTTGAGCCTCTTGGGTGATCTTTTGGATGGCAGCCTGGTGGTCTTGAGCCATGGCTTTATACTTAGCTTCGCAGTGTTCAGACTTGGCGGTGGCGATTGCTGCTTGATCCGTGATGGTAGCTTCAGCCTTCATTAGTTTGCTTTCTAGCATGACATTTAAACCACATGTGTCCTCATAAAGGAATACCAAGCGTTCAAGGCCCTGCTAGGTAAAGAAACAGGTGTTGTTCTAAATGTACATTTCTATTTAGCATATGATGCAGGATACGAGTTAGGATACTAACCTGATTAAGGAAGCCGGTCATGAATTTGCTGGATTCTATAAACCCGTGGTTCTCGAATGGAAACACGTGAGGTGTAGCGGGAGGTTCAACTTCTTTTCTCTTTCGGGAACTAGAAGCTCGGGTTCGGGATGCCGGAGGAGCTTTGGGAGCGGTGGTGGTCTTCGAGCTGGTAGGCTTCGGTGTGACGGATGACTTTGGATTGGATTCTTGCTTGGTAAGCGCGAGGCTAGAGTAGCTATCCAACTCGTCGAGTTGGAAGCCTTCGAGGTTAATAACTGGCACTGCACAAGGGAAGATGTTTTAGACTTGTTATATCTCTATACAATAAAATAATAAAAATAATTCCTGAAAATATGCTTACCAAACATGTTGGAACTCGATCTTTGACTTGAGCTTGTGAGTAGCAGGTTAAAGGTTCTTTCACCCTCTGGAAGCTTGTAGATCTCTTTTATTCTTCCTTCCGATTCAGCACTAGGGGGAGCTAGTTCTTTAAAGTTTGCTGCAAGAAAGGAAATAAACACATCAGGATGTCGGTTCTGGATGGAGGTTCGGGATATGATTGGGGATATTCCTAAAACCCTAAATCCTACAGGAAGTCAACCATCTTTTAGGAAGGTCGAAACCCTTATCAATGGAGTCTCTTTTCACAAAAAAAAGAATTTTCTTGTCCACTTATCCTCCTTCTTGGTAGCCTTGAGGATGAGAGGGTCTTTGGAAATAGAGAATAGAAGGAATCAGCTGGAACCATGAGATCTTAAACGGTAAGCCATCGGCAAATCCTCGATGCACAGGTCGGGCATGTGTAGGTCCCGTGAGCCGTGCGGATCGTAACAGAATCGTCGATCTAACCTAGAGTGCGGAATCCTCTAGATCAGATTTCACAGAAAACGAGTAGAAACAGAATCAAGAACACGATACACTTTCAATCCGGTCTTCTATTGATTATCCAACACGAAGTTTACAATCAAATCAAGACCCACAAGAAATCTCCTAGCCACTCTCTATAGATTTCTCCAACACTCTCTCAATTCCTCTAAGTGTCTCAATGTCCCTCAAGTGTCTACAGTGTCTAACCTAAACCCTTAAGCCAAGCCTTGTTTATATAGGACAAGGGTTTGCACATGGGCTTTGGTCTGGGCTTGGCCATTCTCCTAGCGCATTACACTAAATAACTCCCTAACCAATAATGCTAAGCCCAATACAAAATATCCAAAGACTAAATAAACAAACTATTAAGCTGTTGTCACAAAACATGCACTAACAAACTCCCCCTTGACAATAGCTTCATAGTGTAACTTTGTCTTCAAACATCTTGCAGTCTTTTGGTCTTTGGATAGCGTCAGCTACACAGTTTCTGACATCAACAAACTCCCCCTAAGCTGATGCTTACAATCTCCAAAACTTTCATTCGTTGTAGATCAGCGAACTAGCAATCTTTGGTTAGCAACTATCTTCAATTCTTTCATATCTCTTTCTGCAATGTAGTAGAAGGATCCTACTATGCATCTTCACACGTTCTTCACTTCACTCTCAATCTGCACTTTACTTGTATTCTGCACTTCATTTTGATAACTGCATCAATTTGTTTAGCAATACAAGCAAGTATCTCAAAAAACCATTAGCCTTTTTCACATTTAAAGATAAACCAATATTTTATCTTAGTTTGCAAAAACAACTACCCGTCAGTTCAAAATGGGAGATCTTTTAAAAGGAAATATTTTTGGTATTTTTGATTTTTCAAAACAAACTAACAAACTAAATTAAACTAAAAAATATTTACAATACTTCTTTTTGTGAGAATCATGTGCAAGAAGATCATATCAGCAAAATCAAACTGTTTTCACACTATTAGATAATTCTATATTTATTTTTCGTGAAAAGCAGTCCAAGACGATTACCAGTATGTTCGTCCACCTAAACAAAAATGCATGAACATTTCAAGTACCATTACCGTATGATACATTAAGGTAATATTATTTCTGATATACTAGTGTGTCCCACTTCAGGATATACCCCCGCGATCAAGGTATGCACAAAGATTCATCGTAGTAGGTGAGTATACTGAATTCATCCGTTTTGTTTTTCAACGTTTGGATATATGGTGAACAGGTCAGTACTTCCGTACAGCAGAGAGACCAAAATATCTAACGAGGGCTAAGACAAATACCATTTTTGGTACGATTTGTGCATTTTGCACTTATTTGAATGACTCTCTTTGAGAGCTTCTTCATTTTTCAGGGTTTTGGCATTTTTAGCTCTTTTAAGATATCCTGGGTGTGTCTAGGTCAGCATATATCTGGATGCAGCAGAAGGACACCCCTGATATCCCCAGATGAAATAACAGTATAAAGACCCGAAACTTCAGATTTTGGCAATCTATCAACGCAAGATTTAAGGTCATTAAACCATACACCACTGATGTATTCCCCACTCATACTCAGTGCATTTAAGTTTATATCACATTGGTAAGTTGATTATTTCATGCTTTTGCCTACTGGTACATCATATGATGAAGCTGCTATCACACTTAAGCAATTTAATTCAGATTGAGTGTGACAGTTTAACTTGCTGACGTACTATCATTTCTTCTTTTTTCACACAGTGAAAACTCATTTTTCCAATTTTTCAATGTTTTTGGATTTTTAAAATTTTATAACTTACTCCCCCTAAACACACGCACTATTTAAATTCTTTTTGGCTTAGAGGAATTTCTCCCCCTAAATTTTTGTTTTTATGGAGTAAGTTTTAAAAACATAAATTTAAAAACACAAACAAACTCCCACCTTAACCTGACTACAGTTTTTCACGTTTTAAGTCTAAAAACAATCAAAATGATCACAGAAGTAAAGAGTTCGTTACCCATGTTAACCTAATATTCACCTCAGATGCTTTACATGAATAACCACTGTCGAACACATCAACAGTCCTTCTTGGTCATCCTGCATTCACTCAATAATTCAGTTAGACTTTAGAACCCAAGCCCTGATAGTCTTGGGTTTTCCAAATTCATCTATTACAGGTACATCCATCCAATATCCATCACACTTCAGTGGATCCTTGGGTAAATTTTTTATCTTGATACCTTCTTCTCCCATAATCATACCATGAATTTTGAAAAAAATTTGGATGTTGTTGAACATTCGAGTTACTAAAACCCCTATGTCCATTTCTTTGTTGAAAATTTCGATTACCAGCAGTTTGGTATCGATTTTGATATCCAAAATTTTTATTTTGACTTTGAAAACGATTTGATTTACCACTATGTTGACTAAATTGTGGAGAAATACTTCTTGGTCTATCAAATCTTTTTGAAGTTGAGGGTTTAGATTGCGATTCAGGTTTCTTTGTCTGACAACTTGATTTTACACTATTGTTTGACCCGACCTGATTCCCATCCTTAACCTCATCAACTTGTTGTTTACCTTTCTTCAAAGGACAACAACTTGCCACATGCCCTTTATTGTGACATTTAAAACAGGATCTCTTCTTATAAGTTTTCTTTTTGTTTGATCCCTTTTTAAATGTGTTGGCCTTTTTGTCTTCAGTATCCTCATCCACTTTATGAGGTGTACTGTTAGACCCAACAGATTCTTTCAAAGAAACTGGACTATTTGGTAAGTCCACAGCTATCGGATCCACTACCTCTTGAGCAGTGGTTACAAAATCAATTAGCTCTTCTTCTTTTGGTAGAAAAGAGTAGTCTTGATTTCCAGAAGATGAAGCTTTAGTAAACCCCACCCCTGTTTTATCATTACTTCTTTTTAAACCATTTTGAATTTGAGTCCTGACAAACGAAGAATTCCCAAAATTGCTTAACTTCCCCTGAAGTTCAACAATTTTGGCTTGTGCATCAGCCAATTCTGTGCACTTTTCTGAAAGCTCGTTAGTCTTTTCTTTCAGAGTTTCACGAGCCAAATCAATGATCTGTAATTGTTCATTGACTTTGCTTGTTAAACTACTGATTTCTTGTTCATTTGATTTGAGTTTTTCTAAACAATCGGACTCTCATTTAATCAAAAGAACATTTGACTCTTTTAACTTTTCTAATTCAGCTAACATAATTTTGTTTTGCTCCGATAGTCTGTCAACTTTAACCTGTAGTTCAGTGCAATTAAGACATGTATGACTTACAGATTCTGATGATACTTTCACCTCTGATGTAAGTCCATTCACATCCTTCATGCCCTTTGAAACTTCTGCATCCTTCTTCTCAGCAGATTCCTTATCAGCATTCTTCTTCTCTTCTACCTCAGCAGTTTCCTCTCGAATCTTCACAGCTGCAAGCTCAGCAACCAATGCTTGATCACAAGTAGTTACTTGAGAAGAGATCTGATAACGTTTTTCTAAAGCTTCCCATAGATCTCTAGAATTCCCATAGTTCTTGAAGGTATGCTTAATGCCCTCAGGTAAGGATTTCTTGATCGCTGCTAAAGCTCTCTTCTCAGCATTAACCACCTGTCTCTCAGATTCATCCATCTTCTCATAAGAAATCACCTTAACTCTTCCTTCAACACGACGTGTAGGAGCAACATATCCATCTTTCATACACGTCCACATTTCAGTATCTTCACTTTTCATAAACAACTCAAACTTCTCTTTCCAGTCAGTATAATCTTTGACGTTTGTAAGCTTTGGCCAATTTTTAACAGTCACCCTGACCTTATCCATTTTGACCATAAAAAGTTCAAATGGATTTTGGTAACCTGAATCAAAATCCAAATCCAAATCTAACTTCTCTACCGGTCCTTTTCAAGCTTTTACCGTAAGCGAACTGAGAAAACCGTACAAATACTATCCGAAAACTGTTTTTATCAAATTATACCATTAGATTCGTCTCGAAATTACGATTCCAATGATATAAAATGTCAAAAACCTATTTCAAGATTTTCCAGGAATAACCACTGTTGAACACATCAACAGTCTTGGTCATCCTGCATTCACTCAACAACTCAGTTAGTCTTGAGAACCCAAGCCCTGATAGTTTTGGGTTTTCTAAATTCATCCATTACAGGAACATCCATCCAATATCCATCACACTTCAGTGGATCCTTGGGTAACTTTTTATCTTGATACCTTCTTCTCCCATAATCATACCATGAATTTTGAAAAAACTTTGGATGTTGTTGAACATTCGAGTTACTAAAACCCCTATGTCCATTTCTTTGTTGAAAATTTCGATTACCAGCAGTTTGGTATCGATTTTGATATCCAAAATTTTTATTTTGACTTTGAAAACGATTTGATTTACCACTTTATTGACTAAATTGTGGAGAAATACTTCTTGGTCTATCAAATCTTTTCGAAGTTGAGGGTTTTGAGTATTCAGGTTTCTTTGTCTGACAACTTGATTTTACATTATTGCTTGACCCAACCTGATTCCCATCCTTAACCTCATCAACCTGTTGTTTACCTTTCTTCAAAGGACAACAACTCGCCACGTGTCCTTTGTTGTGACATTTAAAACAGGATCTTTTCTTATAAGTTTTCTTTTTGTTTGATCCCTTTTTAAATGTTTTGGCCTTTTTGTCTTTAGTATCCTCATCCACTTTATGAGGTGTACTGTTAGACCCAACAGATTCTTTCAAAGAAACTGGACTATTTGGTAAGTCCACAGCTATCGGATCCACTACCTCTTGTGTAGTGGTTACAAAATCAATTAGTTCTTCTTCATTAGGTAGAAAAGAGTAGTCTTGATTTTCAGAAGATGAAGCTTTAGTAAACCCCACCCCTGTTTTATCATTACTCCTTTTTAAACCTTTTTGAATTTGAGTCCTGACTAACGAAGAATTTCCAAAATTGTTTAACTTCCCCTGAAGCTCTACAATTTTGGCTTGTGCATCAGCCAATTTTGTGCACTTTTCTGAAAGCTCGTTAGTCTTTTCTTTCAGAGTTTCACGAGCCAAATCAATGATCTGTAATTGTTCATTGACTTTGATTGTTAAACTACTGATTTCTTGTTCATTTGATTTGAGTTTTTCTAAACAATCTGACTCTCGTTTAATCAAAAGAACAATTGACTCTTTTAACTTTTCTAATTCAGCTGACTGAATTTTGTTTTGCTCCGATAGTCTGTCAACTTTAACCTGTAGTTCAGTGCAATGAAGACATGTATGACTTACAGATTTCGATGATACCTTTACCTCTGCTGTAAGTCTATTCACATCAGCCAAGCCCTTTGAAACTTCTGCACCCTTCTTTTCAGCATTCTCCTCATCTGCTTCCTTCTTCTCTTCTACCTCAGCAGCTCCCTCTCCAATCTTCACAGCTGCAAGCTCAGCTACCAATGCTTGATCACAAGTACTTACTTGTGAAGAGATCTGATAACGTTTTTCCAAAGCTTCCCACAGCTCTCTAGAAGTCCCATACGTCTTGAAAGTATGTTTAACACCCTCAGGCAAGGACATCTTTATTGCTGCTAAAGCTTTCTTCTCAGCATCAACCAACTTTTTCTCAGATTCATCCATCTTGTCATAAGAAATCACCTTAACTCTTCCTTCAACACGACGTGCAGGAGCAACATATCCATCAATCATACAGCTCCACATTCTCGTATCCTTACTCTGAACATATGCCTCAACCTTCTTTTTCCAGTCAGTATATTCTTTGACATTTATAAGATTTGGCCAGTTCTTAACAACCTCACTTCCATTATCCATCTTAGCCATCAGGCAGCGTAAAAGTTTAAATGAATTTTGGTAACCTGTGTCAAAATTCAAATCTAACTTCTCTACTGGTCCTTGTCGAGCTTTTACCGTAAGCGAACTGATAAAACCGTACAAGAATTTTTCTGAAAACTGTTTTTATCAAATTATATCGTTAGATTCGTCTCGAGATTATGATTCCCATGAAATAAAATGTCAAAAACCTATTCCAAGAATTTCCAGAGTCTTTTTTTCCCCTAAAAATCCAAGGATTCCAACGGTGCAAACGGTTTTCTAAGATGAGTTACAGATGATTTTCTAAACACGAAACAGCGAAATTTTTCTGACGCAAGCCACGAAAAATTCCACCTTGTCCGTAATGGCTCGAAATTGTCCGAAATGGTCCGTATAGAACTGCTCAGATCCGAAATGAACACCTTTATCTGAAATCAGCAACCTCTGATCCGAAATGGTCTATTTTAATCCGAAATCAGCTCCTGGTGATCCGTAATGAACCAGTCTGATCCGAAATGGACAGAAGTGATCCGAAATCAACTCAATCTGGTCCGAAATCAGGTCAATCTGATCCGTAATGGTCCGTAGTTATTGCTGTTTATCCGTAATGGATCCGAAATCCTTGATTTCTATCCGAAATGCAAGTTCTCTGTCCGAAATGCAGCTGTTTAATCCGTAATGACTGATTTCCTGTCCGAAATCAATCCGAAATGCAGCAAATCTGGTCCGAAATGCTGGTATTTGATCCGAAATGCAAGCCTGTGAATCCGAAATGATCCGAAATGCTTGATTTTGATCCGAAATCAGCAGCAGAACTCAAGAACAGCCTTCAAAAACGTCCAAAAACTCCGATTTTCTGCAGAAACGATTCTGAACCGAGCAAATCAAGAGCCGAAAGCTCTGATACCAATTGTAGGTCCCGTGAGCCGTGCGGATCGTAACAGAATCGTCTATCCAACCTAGAGTGCGGAATCCTCTAGATCAGATTGCACAGAAAACGAGTAGAACAAGAATCAAGAACACGATACACTTTCAATCCGGTCTTCTATTGATTATCCAACACGAAGTTTACAATCAATTCAAGACCTTCACAAGAAATCTCCTAGCCACTCTCTATAGATTTCTCTAACTCCCTCAATTCCACTAAATGTCCAACCTAAACCCTTATGCCAAGCCTTGTTTATATAGGATAAGGTTTGCACATGGGCTTTGGTCTGGGCCAGACCATTCTCCAAGCCCATTACACTAATTAACTCCCTAACCAATAATGCTAAGCCCAATACAAAATATCCAAAGACTAGATAAAAAAACTATTAAGCTGTTGTCACAAAACATGCACCAACAGCATGTGACGAGCCTTAATTCCTTCCAAGGTGACTAATACGCGCTAAACCATGGGCATGATTTGGGCAAAGCTAAGGCCGGTAAGTTCGAAAAAACGAGAAATAAAAGGTGAAAACGGGTATTGGAGTCCTATGGAGAAAGGATAGGCAAAAAAGCAGACCCATTCGTCGGAACAAAAGTCCGATCGGACCTCTCGGTCGAATGGACGGAAGATTGTCCCGGCGGGAAAGGCACCGGAAGCTCGTAGGGCCGCGATATCGGAATTGTCGAAAGAACACACTTCTTTTGAAGGTTTCTTAAGCAAATTTTGTTTATGGAAGGGGGGAAACAGAGTCCGCCATTTGTGATCTGGTGCGGGTCGCCATGAAGGATCACAATCGGAAAAGGAGATGTAAACAAGGAAAATAGAAAAGAGAGAGAGAAAGTACCTGATATTCGGTTGAAGATAAAGATAATCATAATGAGAAGTCCCTCGCTTAATATAGGCTGAATGTAGGGGGTAAAGAGTAAATAACGCTTTGGAAGTTGCACCACTGTCATTTCAAGGGTCTAGTTGTATTGATTGCCTTAAGTTACGGGATAAAACTTTTAAAATATATCCGTTGGATTGGTATACCAACCGATATATTTTGGGGACAATTGTTATGGGTCATTTTCTAAGCATACATATCTTGACCAATATCCTGCTTTTATTGTTTATTTGTGACCAGGATGCTGGACGAGGACATTGCTAACATCTTGGGCGATATCCTGAGGATTGATCGAATTAATAACGTGCAGGTTAAAGACTGGGACTTGCCAACGGTCAAATGGACTTCATCTCCTCAAGACTCGGGCATATTTGTTATGGGAGAGACGTTGAACCCGAAAGACTTGGTCTACAACATTCGACTGAGGAATATTCGTTGGATCCCGGTTATTTAGGATAGTTTGTTACATTTGTTTTACTATAAATAGATGGGGGCGGATCAGATTAAGGCACAACGCAACTTTCACACACTCTCAAACACTTTTGCTTTCTAACTTTCAACATTCACTACACACAAACACTTGTAATCGAATTACATTGTAACACCTAGTTGATCCGCACCACATCCTGCACTGTATCCTGATATTTGAAGCAATAGAAGAACAAGGCAGCTGCGATTGTCAGCTCCCGAGGTTTTGTGCCGGCGATCTAGATTGATCAAGGGCTTTCCTCGTACATCACGTGTCAACCTTTACTTTTCTGCTCATTGTTTGATCATAGATACAGCTCTATATCTTGAGCCGTATCCTGAAACTGTTTTTATAACTAACTTGGTTAACATATTTCCCACACATAATTTTAGCACACTACCTCACTTAACTAATTTGTTCACTAAATTGCTTTGGTAATTTTTGACCAAAACACCAGCTATGACATCTGGAATCATCTTGGCTTCATCTGCAGTCAGAACAAATGCTTTAGCATTTTTGGTATTCTTGTTGTTTGTAGCTGGATCTAATTTTGGGCAATTAAGCTTGATATGACCCTGTTCTCCGCAGTTGTAACATATTTTGTTGTTAGCTTTCTTCCTGCAGTCTTCTTCCTTGTGTCCTGATATTTTGCAAAAGTTACAGTATATGGAGCATCTTCCTGAATGCTTTCTTTTGCAATACCTACAGTAGGGTGCAGAGGTAGAACCCACATTTCTTCCACAGTTAGAATTTCCAGAACAAAATTCTTGGGTCAACTTCTGGGTTAGGTTCCTCCTTTGATCCTCTTCTCGGGTACGGACTAATTCATCAGTCAAGGTATTGGCTGGTTCTACAGCTTCTTCTATGGTTTGAGGTCTAGCTGCCTTGACTACGTGTCTAATCTCTCCGATTAATCCCCAGATATAATGGGAGATTAACACTGGTTCTGGTGAAGCGAGAGTTGGTACTATTCTAGCATATTCGAAGAATATTTTACTGTACCCTTTACTATCCACACCAGTCATCCTAAGGTTTAGGAATTTGTTTGCTATCTGTTCTTTTTCATTGGGTGGGCAAAATTTCCTTTCTACCTTGTTCTTAAATTCTTCCCATTCCATATTATAGGTTCTATCACTTCCTCTTGATTGGAGGATAGTGTTCCACCATTCTAGTGCTGCATTCTTAAATAGATTAGAAGCAAACGATATCTTATCTTCTTCAGCACACTTACTTATCCTTAAGACTGCCTCAGTCTTTTCTATCCAGCGTAGGGTTGCAATGGCTCCTTCGTTGCCTAAGAATTCCATTGGTTTACAAGACCAGAATTCTTTATAAGAACAACCGTAAGGCACGGTTCTTCTTCTTTTGGGAATAGGCATTTGAAGTATAGGTCCATTGTTCACGCTGTTTTCCGGTTCAATCGGACGCTTACTGCTATGTTTACTTTTATTATTCGCTTCCTGAACCGTTTGAAGAATAAATGGCATGGCATCTATGATTCCTTGTGCCACTATATGTTGAACGACACTATTATCCATTTGATTTTCGTTGTTATGGATGCTCGGATTCTCGTTAACCACGTTAATGTTACTCTGGTTATCATTATTCAGATTTCCTTGATTTCTGTCATCGACCATCCGAATTTTAAACATTTACCCCATATTAATATATCAAGATAATAGGTAATATAGTTAATCACATGACACACAATCTAGCCAAAAACATCGATCATTGCGACTTGTACTCTATTTTCATATACTATGCGTCTATTACACACTAGTACTGAAATAAAGATTACAATACCAACAGAAAGAAAATTACACTAATAGTACTATGCATCCGTACACACATAATTTTATTTTATTTTTATTTTATTTTATTATTACTATCACTACTACCGTTTCTTCCCTTCACACATTCACTGATATGGATTCATCCAAAAATCCATATTGCGTTCATCGTATTTCCATACGAGACGCTCTCCCACTTGACGCATTCTCTCACTGCTTTCTAAAATCTCTTCTCCAAAAGTCCTAAGTTCTTGCACGTTTTTTGCACTCATTGGGGGTGCAGGTGCTAGGACTGGGTTTGGAATCTGGGGTGCTGGTTCCTGATATGGAGGTAAAAGTGCCTGAAATCGGTAAGCATCTTCTAAGATTTCCCTGATGTAGTTATCATGGTAATAGGGATCTAAAGGGTCCATACCTGAATAGGCTCCTATAGGTGTATCTTCAGGGATAGAGTAACGTTGCATAAAGTCCCTATTATCGTCCCACCAAGGGTCATAATTTGGGTCTAGGGGGTTTGGTGCAGGTATCCTAGGGATTTCTTCTGGGTTAAAGTCATGCATCTCCACTTGGTTTTCAGGGTTTTCTATCTCCATAGGTTGTCTGGGATTTGGGTTTGTGGGGCTACTAGTTGTTCCGGACTTGGGTCAGCAGCAGTTGTAGCTAGGATATGGAAATTAGCTAGGCTTCTATTAAGCATGTCTTGCGTATGGGCATCTGTTTTTCGCTTAGCAGCCGCTAGAACTCTTTGCTGTTGCAACTTTCGCATTCTCTTCCTACAAGCAAAGGCTTCCTTACTGAACCATCCTCGTTTCTTTTGAGGGATTGGCTCTTCTGACTGCGCTTTAAAAGCAAACATTCCTTCTTCCTGATCAGCAACATACCCAGAGAGGGCAGGCTATGAAGAGGTACCTTCACTCCTAGGTGATTCAGACAACTGACGATTCATGTCTGAGGGTCCTTGATCACTCATACTATAAACTAACAAATAGTCAAATAACACATCATAAATAATTACAGTTATGCATATATTTCCATTATTTCCTAACACAAAATTTAGAACTTAAGTGTCAGCAGAACACTTCTTTGGCTCAGACCAGTGGCTAGGCTCTGATACCACCTCCTGTCGCAACCCCCGATCCCTGATTCCTGGGAACGGGTGGCCGCGATCCAGTTTCGGTGGTATCGTGATATTTATCTAATTTGGCAGCGGAATTTTCATCAGGACCGCAGTTAGGAAATATTTATCAGTATAAAACCACCATTTTTGATATTAATAATCACATGGGTAAAACCCAAGTTTCCGTATTACAATACATTCATAGGGATAAACCCTATTTTATTGAATTTAAAACATCATCTTTTAGGTAACTTTTATAGCCACATTTTTCCCAAGCCTTCAGTGCTCTCCAGCTGTCTTTTTACTAATTGGATGTCACATTTTGTTACCTAAAATATGTTTTAAAAACATTTGTCAGCGGGAAATACTGGTGAGTGAATCCCAGTTTAATCAAGAAACATTTTATTAATTAAAACAGTATTGAGAGTGATCACATTGTTTATTTCTACACAATTACTCATTCAGTACTGTCAATCCTGACTTGTGGGTCATATTACTCATTGGCTAACTCGTTGTCCAATGGTAACGTCCTGTCATCCCCGACTTACTACTCACAAGGTAGTAAATTTTGTATACAAAACCCCAACATACCGGCAGTAATTGAAGAATTACAAAGACTCAATCACTGCTTAATCACATTGTAAAACAATTAAGGTTTTGTAAAATATTACAAAAAGAATAACAAAAAGAGGATAAACTCACAAAAAGGTTTACACAAAAAGAAGGATTACTCACATTGCTATCTTAGACTTTGCATAAGGATTTCCTGGGAATAATCTATAATTTATACAAATTTACATTGGTTAGTATCATAACCCTTTGAAAATATTAATGATACCCTCCCCGAGACGGCATTCCAACAACTACGTCGGGCGGAACCACGACAGTTGTTACGGAATCCTAAATCAATCGGGCAGCGTAACTATTATGAAACTGGGGTTATAATACATACAACGGAGCAGAACCTCGCTAATTAGGGGTACAATACCTGACTATAATGCCTCTAATTCAGAAAGTGAGATTGAGAATTGAGAAATGAACGAACTGAAATGAGATCCGAGGCCTCCTATATATAGTTGCTGATATTGACTCTCAGGCGGCCCGCGTAAGGTAAGGCGAAGCCTTACGCGGCCCGCGTCAACGCCCGGTCAACATGTAGCTTGTCCCGGTCATGATCTAGACCCACCACGATGTCGACACGTGTCAGCTCAGGATGTCTCCGCGTTTGATGATCTCTCGCGGCCCGCGTTAATGTAAGCTTAAGCTTATGCGGCCCGCTTGAACTAAAGAAATCAGCGGAGTCAGGTTCCAGACTTGATACCGCCCGCGTAAGCTTGAGGTGAGGTCCTACGCGGCCCGCCTCAGCTTAATTTTTATTGTTTTTATTTTATATTATATGTTATAACATAATACGGGTTCGGTTTTCACATACGGGGTGTATTTAAAGACATATTGGGACTTTTTACAATATACTAAGGCGTCGGAAATATTATGAGAGTGTTGGTTTTACCGAGGGTTGTTACATGCAGGAGAGCCACTCACTGACTCAGTGGGCACAGAAGAAAACTTTAAAGAAAATTGAAGGGTCTAGAACCTGGACTGTTGCAGGTATCCGGGCAGACAGTTTTCTTGTTGAAGACGGTGGGAAAAGGGGTTTAGTTGATTTTTTGAATCGTTCATGCAGCTGCCGTGTCTGGCAAGTTTCTGGTCTACCTTGTGGGCATGTGATTGTTGTTTCAATATTTTTGGGTGAACCTGACTGCAGTCATTATGCATTATCGTGTTATTCAAACGAAGTATACAAAAAAACGTATGAAGAATCGATTACTCCTCTGCCTCATAGGTCTGAATGGGTGATACCACAAGGCATTGGCAGTGTATTACCGCCGCATATTACAAAACGTCAGTCTGACCATCCAAAAGAAAACACCCGAATCTTGTCTCGTGGGCAAGACCCCTTTCAGGTATATTGTTCGCGGTGTCGAACATACGGCCATGGTCGTGACGTTTGCTTAGATCCAGTGCCATCACAGATTCGTTCACGTAAATCATCAGGCAAAGGAAAAGGGAAAGAGATAGAAACCCAGAGTCCAACAGATGACATTTGTACATCTTATAATTTAGCAGAATTTTAATAATATCTTCGTTTTTTTTTTATCTTTTAATTAGGAAAATCATGTAACAAATTCTTGTAACCGCAATAGTAATTAGTACTTTTAATTTATGTAAGAATTAAATTTTACAATGCATACGTCCAACCTTAAAAAATTAGTCGGTGTGTAGCGCCCGACGTAGAGTTCATCAGCCATGTAGCGTCTATATTTGACACAAGCATCCTGCATGTTTACTTCGTACCATGTCAATGAACGGTTGTAAACCAGATTTTCCAATAGCATACATATGATAACACCTGAGTTTCGGCCAATATGAGCTCTGTGGTCAGGTCAGGCCACACAACATCCCCGCAATACTCTAAGGCTTCTACACTCTCTATCCCCGAGTGTTGCCAGTACGATATACGGCACAGAAACCATACGAATGGAGATTCAAATTCTAAAAGAATTTGATGTATTTTCCTGTGTATGCAAAATCTTTCTCCGCAATTACTTAGGTTACAGTTATCGGGAAAATAAGCATATATTTTAAGCGAACGCGTATTTATTTTTAGAAGTAACCAGTGGTTTTCGTTTTGCGCTACGGGCATGTAAATCTACAAAAAAAATGAAACGTAAATAAGCCCCGGAAAAGGTATTATTTTAGGGAATTATTTTTCAAGCTACAAATTATTTAAAAGATCAATATTTTTTTATATAACATAAAAAAAATTGCTAATTTCTTTAAACAGAAAGTTTTTTTTTTTAAATTTATAAAAATGAAGGTCTGCAAATTTATAAAAAGCGTACATAACGTATCAACGTCCCAAAATGGAGGAAAATTTTCTTTTGAACCGTCTCCATATCCGTAGGCCTCTCTATTTTGTTCTCTTATCATGTTAAAAAAGTAGGGGGGACTACTGTCCATCGATAATCCTTTGACGACATCGCCCTTGACCGTCTGTGAAGCTCCTGTTGATACATTAGCTTGTTACACCATGCATTGATATGCTGAGGAAAATATGGTTAAACTTTGACTAAAAAAGATAAAAACACTATCATTAACAGGAAAGGTATTTTGAAGGTACCGTTTCCTGAATAAATCCGTTTCCACAAAATCCAAGTAATCCGCCCCACCATTCTTTTCCGAGAGGTGTTTTACCCATGTAGGTTTAGTAGTAAGTTGGAGTATCGCCGTCATAGTAAAACTCCAGAATATTTGGCGTCCAATGTTCAAACCGATCATTTTGGTTTATCCAGATGGTGCGTTGCACGCAATGAGGAATATTTGAGTAAGACATCCGGTGTGGCATTGCTGACATAGTGAGGGCACACATATATATACACACACATGTTCACAATAAATATATAAATATAATATAATATAATTTAATTATAAATGGAGTTTTGCCTACTTAATATGCCATCGAAACATATATACAAATAAGTATATATAATGAATTTTGTTTTATAAAATATAAATTAATACAAATCATTAAATACATTCAATATCATCCTCTTCTATCTCGTCGACTGACTGTTTAGGAATAAGCGAGTTGTAGAAAAGTATCGAAAGATGGCGCCTCATCCTTGTCGCCGTTATGCATGTGTCTTCACCATCATTTAGTAGTTTTTTGTTAATCAACCGGTCTAGAAATATACAAACCCAAACCCCACAGTCCCCTAACGTCTTAAAAACAACTTTGGAAAACGGGAAACGTCTCAAACGTCTCAAGGTTTGAATTAAGGAATTAAACGTCTTAAAAAGAACTTTGGATACCGTGAAACGTCTCAAACATCTCAAGGTATTAATGAAATGTTTTAAATTTTTTTAAAAAACAGTGATAATTAAACCCGTAAACAGTTAAAGAAAATATAAAAGAAAATATACATTAAAAAAAGAAAATATAAAAAGAAAAAAAATAAACATTACATTCAGAAAAAAAAAACAAAAACAAAACATCTAAATTAAAAAAACTTAAAAATATCAAAAAGGGGGTCTTCTTGTTAGAACCGGCCCTTAGTGAGATTCGAACGCGCGCCACTCGTGTATAACCCAAACGTCTTAACCAGTTTATCCTCCGTCCAGAGTTGATATAACTTGGAAGTTATATTGTATTTATATACTCATTATATAACATCTAAATTAAAAAAGCTTAAAAATATAAAAAAGGGGGTCTTCTTGTTAGAACCGGCCCTTAGTGAGATTCGAACGCGCGCCACTCGTGTATAACCCAAACGTCTTAACCAGTTTATCCTCCGTCTTGGAGCTGCTATAAGTTGATCTTATGCTGTATTTATATACTCGTTACCTTATATTAAACTATATTAATTAAAACATCTAAATTCAAAAACTTTATAAAACTTTATTGAACTTTGGAGACCGTGAAACGTCTCAAACGTCTCAAGGTTTAATGAAACGTCATAATTTTTTTTAAAAAAAGTTAAAATTTAGACGTCTCAAGCCGTGTTGAGGCGTCTCAAAGCCGGCTTCAAACGTCTCAAGCCATGCAAAACTAGTAGCTTATCGGCTCATCTTTTAAAACGTCTCAAGCAGCCGTTTGAACCGTCTCAGCCAAGACGTCAAGACGTCTGAGCTGTGTCGGACACGTGGCAGGTTTTGGTTGGTCAGCCGCCAAGACGTTTGCACATGTTTATGACGTCTCCACAAGACGTTTGACTTGGCTAGTTTGGAAATGTTGACTGAAACTTGGCCATTTTGGTTATTTTCCCAAATAACTATCATAGGAAAGATATGTATGTAGCTATTCCTTGTAGTTTTGAATTCAAGATTTGTTGGTGCCACATAATTATTTCCACGATGTCGTGACAAAAGTGAAATCGAAATGTCAAACATAAAAGGTCTAAAAGGGTAACATAGGCACAAAGTCAAAGCTTTCTTACAAGAAAGTACTGGTACAAAAATCGGGTTTTTTTAAAAACCGGTTCCGGGTAGGATCGGGTTTTATAAAATTGGTTTTTTTTAAAAACCGGGTTCGGGTTGGATCGGGTTTTATAAAATTGGGTTTTTTTAAAAACCGGGTCGGGTCTGGGTTTTCTACCAAAAATGTATAACCTATATACCCGGGTTCGGGTCGGGTTTTATAAAACCCGGGTATTATAATACCCTATTTCCGGGTTCGGGTATTCATCGGGTAGGGTTCGGGTATGCATCGGGTTGGGAAAAAACCCGCACCGGGTATTAAAAAAACCCGACCGGGTATTAATGCTTCTTTATATGTTTTAGTGGAGGGTGCCTATTGAAATTTTAATCACATTTCTAAATTTAAATTCGATAGTGCTAGATCGAAGGAATAGTCCTGATTTGAATCCTTTTGGATTACATAAACAACAATATATTTTATTTGCTATGTTATGTTTTAACCAAGTTCCATCATTTTTTCATTTTTTTGTATTAGACAAACACCAATCGATCTTTCCAGCAAATAGAGGGGAATAATGACCAAATACTTTAAATATCATTAGAAACCTAATAATTAAACAAGATTACATCAAAGTGCATACATAATTTTGTTAAATCATAAGAGCTAGAAGTCTTAATGGTTGAAAACATAGATAAAATAACATGGATAAAAAAACATAGATAAAAAAACATAGCTATATAACCGGGTATAAAAAAACCCAGTTCCGGGTATTTATAAAACCCGGTTCCGGGTATTTATAAAAACCGGTTCCGGGTATTTATAAAAAACCGGGTTTCGGGTATAAACCAGGTATAAAAAAACCCGGTTCCGAGTTCGGGTTTTAGATCAAATATGAATACCCGGTCCCTACCCTATGGGTAGGGTCGGGTATAGAAAATCCGGATTTTATAATACCCGGTTCCGGGTTTTTTTTCCGGGTCCGGGTTCGGGTTTTTTGTGCACCACTACAAGAAAGAAGGTAAGCCCTGCCCGTAAATGGATCTTTATGAGCTTCTAAGATCATGCGGTATGGGGTCGGCTCCCCCCGTTCAGGCTCGTCCTCGGCGTCCCACACCGCCCCCTGGCTGGCGACGCGACATTCCCGGAAGCTGCAAGACGGTGGGCCCCCCTCCGACTTCTCTCTCTCCCCTTTATTAATATATTAATATTATATTGGTTTTTATTATGGGTTGGGTAGTCTTCCATACCCTTGGGTAGTCCCTAAGGGGATGGTCCTCCACCCTTGGTGAGGTGGCGCCTACATGGTGGGTAGTCTCTTTGGGGACTAACCAAACCATACAGGGTAGTTTAAAATATCTTTTATACATGTGACCCGCTATAAGAAAAAGAATTGCTGTATATTTGCTAACAACAAAGAAAGAAAGAATTTCGTTTCAAATACCTTGGCCACTTCATTTGATAAATACATGTTTACTTGGCAACATTTTAATATGAAAACTTCTTTAAAAAAATCACATCTTGAAAAGAAAAATAGAGAAAGTACAAGAGGAATTCTCTTCATTCATCAGTATCATAATCATTTTATACACATACGAGTTGTAACTGATATTCAATCATAAAGTGGAGAATGATGATGCATTTGTGATAATGATTTATAACACTCCCCTTTAGACATATTACCACTCATTATACATATTAACAACATACCTTAGGATGGGGCTAGATAACTACTTTGGGACCTAGAAAACAAACTTATACCATTGGATCAGTTATACTGTCTCATTAACTGATACTGCAGAATCAACGAGTACGTTGTGTATATTATTCCCCCTTAGTTTTACATATATCTTTTGGTCAATGGAATCCAATCTTCAATGACAACGGTTTGACTTGATCTTTTATGTAGTCTTCTTGCTTTGAGTGATTCAGGTTGCACTGTTTCAACTAATACAGTTAGGCTTCTTTTGATTTAGCTTGCATTGTCTTCAAATAGTACAGTTGGGCTTCTTTTGACCGACTTCAGTCCATCGGACCTGGATTGAGATTGAGCTCTATGGGGGGGTCTAATAGAAATCCTTCATCATCATAACCTAATAGTTGGGACTCCATATAATCTAATGAACAATATCATGTCTCGAATCCCATATCATTTAATACACTTTATAATTATGCCTCATTAAAAACCTTGCGAGGAAAACCCAATGGGACAAAATCATAGCTAAGGCAAAAAGAGTGCACCACACATTATACGTACTCAACAACATGCTTCTAGATGATGTTGAATTCGTACTTCGGGGCATATAAGATAACTTGATGCAATTAGATCGGATACATTGCCTCCTTAAAAACCTTACTAAAAAACTTAATAGGAAAAATACTTAATGAAGGAAAAGAGCGCAACATGTTAGATTAGAACTTTATCTTACCATTACCATTACATCTATCTAGAAATGCAATATTAGGTGTCATTTTGTTTGCAAGATATATCTATGCTATGATCTCAATTAAGTGTGGTACTTCTGGATGAAGTACGTCTTCATCCTCCTAGGGACGGTACGAATATTTTTCTATGCCAAGCGATCGGATAATCATTAGTGTACTCAACGATCGAGTGTTTTTACATGTAACTATTTCTGGATGTGCTTTAATGGATGAGCAATATTACACACACTTGAACTGCAGGCGAGAAATAATTACGTCGTGTAAAGGTCTTTCAAAACTTTCTGTCTAGTTTGGTAGTTCCTCTCGAATATGTTTACATCATCACTATAAAATGTGATTATATGAACTTTAAGAATGAAATTTTGATAAATAGAGATGGCTCATTCTATCAAACTTCCCTCATTTGTCAAATTATCAAGTGAGTCCACTATACCACTCAGGACCTGTTTTCTTTAAGATATAAAACACTTTTGGAGCTATTGTTTAAATGCTCGTGCATTTTTAATCTTTCAAGGATTTTCATGTAGATGTCACTTTGTACAAGTACGCGGTGATGACATCCATAAGTTATATGTGAAGTTATTAAGAGATTGTGAGGCTGGTTAAACGTCTAAAGATTATCGCATCCACTACAGGGGTCTAGGTTTCCTCATCTAATCTACTTTCTGGTTTTTATAGAAAGCCACAATACACTGGTTTACAAGCAAAATAAAAAAACACACCCTTATAAACTTTGGGACACATCACAACTCATATGTTCTCATGGATCAACCACTCCATATGTTGGACCAAATCGAGTTGTTTCCATTTCTAATGTTTCTTTTAATCTTCACTCTTTTGCTTCATATATGGTATTTTTAGTCTATTTTTGTACAATTGTATCTTTCTGGTTTCTCAATAGTTTTTTGTTTTATTGATATTGATCCAAAAAATGTCTATCCATTGATCCATATTCATTTGGTCAAAGTCTCCACAACCTTTTCATGCCCTCTTAGGTACACCATGTAGATAGGAATCGACAAAGACCTTGTGGTTAATTTTTTTTTAAAATACAACAAAACAAATGATGGATGACCGTGTCATCCCGATTGTGCAAAAACCCAATTAACCTAGGTAGCTATGGTAAGTCGGGTATCGTATTCATGAAGAGCATGTGGTTAGTATTGCTCGAGTCGTTTAATTATCTTAACTATTTACAAAACAAATGTACAAAAAACTTAAGAAGTTTACTAGTTATATTGAAGGTTGAATCGGTTTGGAATCAAGATATGATCATGTACTTTGTTAGAAGAATAAAAAAACAAAAGCTTTGATATAATTAGTAATTTGAGAAAATGGATCAAACCCGGGTTTTAGATTTGCATACAACTAGAGTAAATCTTACACATCGGATTTGGGTTTTACTTGAAAACACAATGATTTCTTGAAACAGTTAATGAAAACCTAATCTTAGACATCAACAATCATCTATCATATTGTTTTGGTAAAAAATTATCGAAGCAATTAAGTGATCAAATTAGTTAAGTGAGATAGTGTGCTAGAAGTGTTTGTGAAATATATGCTGATTAGGTTGTTAACAAAAACAGTTTTCAGGATATAGCTCAGGATACCGAGCTATATCAACAATCAAACAATGAGCAGAAAAGTAAAGGTTGACACGAGATGTACGAGGAAAGCCCTTGATCAATCTAGATCGCCGGCACAAATCCTCGGGAGCTGACAATCGCAGCTGCATTGTTCTTCTTATTACTTCAAAAGTCAGGATACAGTGCAGGATATTGACCAGATCGTTGCTAAATATTACAATGCTTTGCTGAAAGTGTGTGAATTGCGAGAGAAAGTATAAGTGTTCGAGAGTAGTGAATGTGATGTCCTATGAGATCTGGTTATTCGTCTATTTATAGTTACAAAAAGAAAACTAAATTTCCTAAAATGGGGGGATGCCATGGAATATTCTCATATGAACGTTAAAGACCAAGTATTGCGGCTTCAACGTTCCTCTTCTAACAATCTGGACAGAGTCTTCAGGGGAAGAAGTCTTCTTGAACGTTATGGACATGAACTCGTAACCTGCAAACAATCCGTTAGTAATCTTCAGGATACAGCATAAGGATGTTACCAATATCCTGATCCAGCATCCTGGTTGTGAACATCTATTATGTAATCAAGATATAATTCAAGATACTATCCAGGATATGGGCTCAGAATTTCACCCATAACAATTGTCCCCAAAAATGTTACCGTTGAGGATTCTGGGACTAACGTTTACATTTTTTTATGAATAGCAACGCAATTAAGAGATTAGACTTGATGTGACTAGCTGTAATTGCCCAGGTTATAAACACTCATCACCTTCCTATAACTCCTCATTCCCACCGCCCTTTATCTCCACCAAGAAACTACAAGGTAAATACTTCTCTCCCTTCTCACTCCTTTTCTGCACATTATTCCGGCGAAGATATGGCGAGACAGACAAGGTTCAGCTCCGGCGATTCTGCTCCCACGTTTATTCATCAGAATATCCTTCAAGTCCCGGAGAAGGAGATATGCTCGTTTGACAGTGCTCACCTGTCAGCCCTTAAATCCTCTGGTATCTTTCCGAAGGGGACGGTGTTCCAGCCATTCGATCGGGAGATCTGATCAGACATGGTGTCTAACGAGTGGCTCTATTTTAATGCTTTTCCATTCACCTTGGGCCTTTGATTCCCTTTACCTGATTTCATCACCGAGTTTTTTCACATCACAAAAATCAGTTTCAGTCAAACCATACCAATGCTCTGGCGAGTGTTGCTCGTTCTTGATCGAATCAAGAATGCCCACATTCCTGAGCTTTCTGTTCATGATCTTCCGTTAGCATACCGGCTTAGATGCCATGGTTCTTGCAGATTCTTGTTTTATTCTACCTCCAGTGACCCTCTGATACTCCGAGCCACCAGGAACGAGGAGGAATGGAAATCTAAATTTTTCTCTGTGAAAAGAAATTCGATCCCAGGTGGAGCGGAATATCCGGTGAAGTGGTTGAGAAATGGTAGGATTTAGGGTTTTTGGATGATCCTGTCTTATATCCTATCCTATATCTTGAACTGATCTTTATTTTTGTTGTATGCAGCTGACTTCAGGAAACTAGCACCTCCCCTTGCTGACTCAGAGAGAAGAATTTAATCCATTAGAATCCTTCCTGAGATTGAAAGAAGTTTCATTCCGTACCCAACATCTTCAAGTCAACACTCCAGCTCAAACATGTCTGGTAAGGATCCTGTTTAATATCTTGCACACATGTTATTATTTGATGTTGTTATGTAAAAGGGTTTTAAAGTTACTCCCCGTATGCAGACGCCAACAAAGTCCTGGATCTTGAAGAACTTGACAGCTATCCTACTTCTGTCAATGTCAAGAAGGAGACTCCCGCTACCACCAGCTCCAAACCGGCCATAGTTCCTAAGCCTAACCCAAGAACTCGTACTTCCACGTCCAAGAAGAGAAAGGGTTCAAAGACCACCACTCCAGCTTCTGAAGGGTTCTCCTATGAAGAGCTCAGCTTCACCGAGTCCCTGGAGCCTATGACCTCTTTCCTCAACAAGGTAATATCCTGGTGCTAGATCCTGCGTATATATCCTGATTGAATATCCTGGTTAGTAAATTTTAACCCATACCTGTATTTTGAATCGCAGGGTCTCCAGCATCTGCTACATCTCTACACTGATGCTTGCGGAACAGCTAAGCTCCAAGAGGCCAGGATCAAACAACTTGAGACCACCATAGCTGACCAGGGCACTATTGCTGAAGCCAAGACCAGACACTATGAGGACAAGCTGAAGAAGGTCACCCATGATGCCGAAGTGAACCTGTCAGCCGCCCACATTGAGCATGAACATGCCATGATCTCCTTCCGAGAGGGGATTAAAAACTCTGCTGTTGTCTCCCTCCTGCAAGCTCGAATCAAGATGGCTTATGAAGCCCAGGAGATAGGTCTTGAGTGCCCATCCTGGCCGGTTGACTCTTAGGTGGCGAAACTCAAGGAGCTTGGAGGCAATCCTGTGCCACATCCTGCTAAAGCTGGGGCTGGAGAAACTTCTAAGGCAGCTGAGGTGGTGGTCAAGGCTGGAGAAATGAAGGATGCTGGAGAGGATGCTAGTGAGGATGCTGGTGAGGATGCTGCTCAGGAAGCTGAGGCTGAGGAGGCGAAGAAGGATGGTGGTGATGCCGCTGTGTGAGGGCATTCAAGTGGGCAATGATGGATATTGATGCCTAGGCCGGAGCCCACTTTTTAAAATTTGAATGGTTTGTAACCCTAAAACAATTTACTTTTCCTGCATTTACTTTTCCTACACTTAGATACAATATGATTACCAAAGGTGGAGGGATCCTGAGTTTCAGGACGAAGCCCTTAGTCATCAACCTTTAGTATGCTTTTTGAACAGTTTAACAGTTGAAGGTGGGGGGATCTTGGGTTTCAATACGAAGCCTTCAACTGTTTAAGTAAATATGGTTTAGAACTAGTTGCACTGTTGGTGGATGGATCTCATTTTGAGATGAAGCCAATAGTGCAACCTTTTGCATGTGAATAATAAATAACCAACCTTTTGGCTTTATCTTTGTTGTCGTATTTTTATTATATTGCATGTGTTTGATTCGAAAGTGTTTTTCTCTTTTATTATTTCAAATATCATGAGAAAACATTTTGAGAAAACATCCTGAAAAGTATTCTGAAAAAAATATCCTGATCAGGACACTATTACTAAACTTAGTATCTAATCAGAAATACATAATTCTAAAAACTTAAGTTATTTAGATACGGTTTCAAAAGATGAAAAGGGGAGATCATACCAAAGACTCTTAGAGAATTGATTCCAAGTTTCCACATTCGAACCTTTTGCAACATTCCCCTCGAGGATGTCCCCTGTGCACATTTAGGAAACTGAGTTCATTCTTCAAATTGTATCAAGGTGCATGTCTCCCGTGTTCAGCATATTTGAATACTTAGGAATTTCTTGATGTAAACACAATCATATTTTGTTTGGAACCTGTCCATAGACTTTATTTTTTCTGGGGATAAACCCTTAATATCCTGGGGATAAACCCTTGATGTCCTGGGGATAAACCCTTATTTTCATGCATTACAGGCGGGAGTGTATAAACTCCAAGACTTAGAAAGGTGAAAACCTTTAAACCTTAGAGAGTATGAAAATACCCTTTCATGAGAGAGGGTGATCAATCCTCATATACCTTAAGGATCCAGGATATAGCCAACAATGACGAAATTGTCAGCCACTTTTACATGAACTGGTCCCGTATCTTGAACTATCCCTGAATATCCTGCGCTCCAGGCGGGGTGTTTAAACCCAATTCGAGAGAAAGGTGAATACCTTTAACCTTTGAAGGGATAAAGATCCCTTAAACGTGAGAGAGGGGGCTAATCCTCTAATCTTTCGGTTTATCTTGAGCATATATCCTGGAGTAATATCCTAAAGCATATCCTATAAAACACCTTCAAACTAAGGTGGGTGTTAGCTTGGCTAACACCCCTCCGATGCTTAAGTTAGTATTGGGTTCAAAAGAATAAATAAATTCAAACATATTTAAAAGGGGTAGAATTCATACCATCATGAGTTAGAAATTAAATTCTAAACTCACTTGAAATAGAGCTTAAGGTGTATGGCATTCCAGGATCTTGGTAGCATATGCCCTTCCATATTCTTGAGTCGGTATGCTCCTTTCCTCGATTCTGATTCAACTTCATAAGGTCCTTCCCATTTTGGGGCAAGTTTCCCATCAGCAGGATTAGTAGTATTCTGAAAAGACTTTCTTAACACCCAATCTCCAACTTGAAACCTTCTAGTCCTCAGATTCTAGTTATATGCTCTGGATAGCCTCTGTTGATATGCTGCCATCATTAGCTTTACCGCATCTCTTGTTTCATCCACCATGTCTAATTCTTGGCACAGGGCTTCAGGATTTTCCTCAGGATCCCGGAGGCCCGATCTTGCTGTTGGTATCACTATTTCTGTCGGGATCACTGCTTCTGCCCCAAACACCAAGGAAAATGGGGTTTGCCCAGTTGCACTTTTTACTGTTGTTTTATCAGCCCATAAGACAAAGGGTAACTCTTCTGCCCATCTTCCTTTCTTAGCCCCTAGTCTTTTCTTCAAATTGTTAACAATTATCTTGTTTGAGGATTCTGCTTGTCCATTTGCTTGAGGATGTACTAGTGTGGATGTAATCATCTTGATTCCCCAACTTTTGCAAAAGTCAGTGGTTCTCTTGCTGATGAACTGAGAACCATTATCACAAATTATCTCAGCTGGTACCTCAAACCTAGTCAGCATATTCCTTTTTATGAAAGACACTACTTCTTGATCTCTGACTTGAACAAATGCCTCAGCTTCAATCCATTTGGAAAAATAGTCTGTCATTGCTAGCATAAAAACTTTTCCTCCTGGAGCCTTAGGTAGTTTTCCCACTATGTCCATACCCCACTTCATGAATGGCCAAGGGGAAACAATAGGATATAGTGGCTCAGCAGGCTGATGTAGTATATTGTTGTGCCTTTGACATGCATCACATCTTCGAGCATATTCTGCTGCATCTTTCCTCATCGTCGGCCAATAGTATCCTGTTCTTAGCACCTTCGAGAATAACGATCTGCCCCTAGTATGGTTGCCACAATCTCCTTCATGGATATCCTGAAGTACCTCCTTGGTCTCAGGATCCTCCAATCACCTTAGGTATGGTCCTGCAAGAGACTTTTTATACAAAACATCATTTATAATAGTGAAACGAGATACCTTCATCCTGAAAGCCTTAGGATTCTCATCCTTTGGGACGTCTCCTTCTCTGAGGTATTTTATGATCGGAGCTGTCCATGATTCAGGATTCTTCTGAGGATATTCATTGTCCGGATCCTGGATACTTGATACTTCCTTATCCTGAGGCTTGAAGTGTTCCATCGTAGGATACATGATATGTAGTACTGGTATTTGAGTTCCTTCCGGTATCCTTACTGTAGATCTGAAATTTACCAAAGCATCTGCCTCAGCATTATCCTCCCTCGGTACCTGTTCAAGTGTAAAAACTTTGAAATATCCTGCTAATTTTTTGACAATTTCAAGACATACGATTAATCTTTCATCTTTGACTGCATAGGATCCATTGAAATGGTTAGTAATTAACAAGGAATCAACATATACTTGCAAATTTTTAATATTCATATTCCTGGCCAACTCTAATCCTGCAATCAAAGCTTCATATTCTGCTTCATTATTAGTGGCAGGAAATTCACACCTAATAGCCTGGGGTAATATATCCCCCTGTGGCGATTTTAGTAGTATACCTAATGTTAGGGGTCATTTTCTTAACATACGTATCCTGACCAATATCCTGCCTTTGTTTGTTTATTTGTGACCAGGATGCTGGAAGAGGATATTGCTAACATCTTGGGCGATATCCTGAGGTTTATTAAATTAACCACGTGCAGGTTAAAGGCTGAGACTTGCTAACAGTCAAGAGGACTTCTTCTCCTCAAGACTCGGACGAGTTTGTTGAAGGAAAGACGTTGAGCCCGAAAGACCAGGTCTACAACGTTCGATGAAGGAATATTCGGTGGATCCCGGGAGTTTAGGATAGTTAGTTATCTTATCTTTACTATAAATAGATGGGGGCGGATCGGTTTAAGACACACAATTTTCACTAACACTCTCGAACACTTTCACTCTAGCTCATTGCAAACACCACACTTGTATTCAAATTTCGTTGTAACACTTAGTCGATCCGTACCACATCCTGCACTGTATCCTGATATTTGAAGCAATAGAAGAACAAGGCAACTGCGATTGTCAGCTCCCGAGGTTTTATGCCGGCGATCTAGATTGATCAAGGGCTTTCCTCGTACATCTCGTGTCGTTTACTTTACTTTTGCTCATTGTTTGATCATAGATACAGCTCTATATCCTGAGCCGTATCCTGAAACTGTTTTTACAATTAACTTGATTAACATATTTTCGACACTCATTTCTAGCACACTACCTCACTTAACTAATTTGATCACTTAATTACTTCGGTAATTTTTTACCAAAACAATTTGGCGCCCACCGTGGGGCAAGTGGTGCTCTCTTTACTAAAATTTTTTGTCAAATCGCTAATCGGTTTCCTATTTTCAAAACTTTTTGCCACATTGTCCGTAATGGCCTCAAGATCAAACATGAGTTCCTCTACTGTGTCTGCTATGACTTCTGCTACTACCAGTTCGGTGCTTCCACCACCTCCTCCAAGGATGCCAGCCTCTTCACGACCTCAGGATGTTATCCCTACCCGCAGTATTCAGGAATCTGCTCCTGTTTTAGCTTCTAACGATGAAATTTTAACCTTATTTGGAAGTGTGCAGGAACAAATGAGGCAGCAACATGAAACAAACCAAATGCTTTTAAGGGAAATACAACTCCTGAAGTCAGGCTCGAGCAGATCTGCTGAGGACAATGTCACTCCATTACACCCTAGAGCGTTGAACTTCAGTTCAGCTGTGTATACTGAGGATAACAGGGGGAATATCGTGCCCAGCATTCCTCTGAATCATACTCCTGAAATACCCTCCTCGGTCAGGATATCAACCATGAGGAGCTCAGGATATGCTTCAGGATATGGGCAGAATCCTCCAACGGGTAACGTGTCAAATAATAATAATACTCATGCTACTAACAATAGTGGATCTTTGCAGGATACAGGTGTAACATCAGCACTTACTAGGGAACTTCAGAAGTTGAAGGACATGATATCTAGTGTACCTGGGGTGGTCCAGCCGATCCCAGAAGTGTCCCAGGACAGCCACAAGATATCTCGTTTTGCATATCCTATCTGTGATGCTGAGATCCCAAAGAGATTCCAAACCCCCAACATGAAGCTTTACGACGGAACTACGGATCCTGAGGAGCATATTGCTCAGTATAGGGAAAGAATGGAGATTAACCCTATCTCTCCGGAGCTCAAGGAAGCATGTTTGTGCAAGGGATTTGGTTCTACCTTAACAGGATCAGCCTTAAAATGGCTGTTAAATGTTCCTCCACACTCAATTACTTCGTTTGCTCATTTGGTTAATTTATTTAACAGTCAATTTTCTTGTAGTCGGAGTTTTGAGAAACTAACCAGTGATCTTTACAGGATAACTCAAGGGCCTCAGAAATCCTTGAGGGATTATGTGAACAAATTCAGTCGAGAATCCTTGGATATCCCACATCTTGATGTTGCAACAGCCGTGCAAGCTTTCAAGATGGGATTACAAAAGGATTCTCAGTTTTATCAGGATCTGGTAATGAATCCCTGCAGGAATCTCGACGAAGCTCGTAACAGGGCTTTGAGATATATCCGTCTGGAGGATGACAGGAAGATGCAAGAAAGGATGAACTCATCTAACACTTATGAGTCAACTAACAGGAAGTCAGAATCCTCATTCAAGTCATATCGGCCTAAGCCATATGGCAGAAATGATAACAAGAGGGTGAATGCTGTCGAAGATGAGGATCCTGAAGAGTATCCTGAGCTATCTGAATATTGCTTTTCTGTTAACATTCCCGAATTGATGTATGCCATGCAGGGTCTAGGAGACAAGGCTAGGTGGCCTCGAAAGAATCAACAAAAGGCTGACTGGAAAGATAAGTCAAAATGGTGTGCTTTCCACGAAGATTTCGGGCATGTAACCGAGGATTGCATTGCTCTAAGGAAAGAAATAAGCTATCTTCTAAGCAAGGGATATCTGAAAGATCTCTTAGGAAGAAAGAAGAATAAGGGTCAGGATACTGAGAAGGATCCTGAGCGAGCAGTATCACCTCCCGCGGATGCCAAGATAATCAACTTCATCTCGGGAGGATCCGACATTTGTGGGACCTCGTATTCGGCAGCAAAAAGACATGCAAAGGAAGCTAAGGCCGAAAGGGGAGACAAACCTGTCAGGAGGACTACCCTCACAACTGACAAAGTGATCACTTTTGATGCAGATGACAGGGATACTGTCCAGGATCCTCACCATGATGCTCTGGTAATAACGTTATATGTGGCTAACCATTTTGTACGCAGGATACTGGTTGATAATGGCAGCTCCGTCAACATAATCCAACTAGAAACTCTGAAGAGAATGAATGTATCTCCAATGGATATCACTTCAAAGTCTACTGTGCTTGTTGGGTTCAGTGGAGAGGCTAGAAACACAGTGGGAGAGATAAAGTTGCCAGTATACGTTGAAGGAGTCAACTCGATACAACGTTTCTGTGTGATGGATTCTCTATCCTGCTATAACATCATACTGGGAAGACCGTGGATTCACGATATGAAGGCCGTGCCATCAACATATCACCAATGCATCAAGATACCTACTGTTAGGGGTCATTTTCTTAACATACGTATCCTGACCAATATCCTGCCTTTGTTTGTTTATTTGTGATCAGGATGCTGGAAGAGGATATTGCTAACATCTTGGGCGATATCCTGAGGCTTATTGAATTAACCACGTGCAGGTTAAGGGTTGAGGCTTGCTAACGGTCAAGAGGACTTCTTCTCCTCAAGACTCGGACGAATTTGTTGAGAAAGAGACGTTGAGCCCGAAAGACCAGGTCTACAACGTTCCAAGAAGGAATATTCGGTGGATCCCGCAAGTTTAGGGTAGTTAGTTATTTTATCTTTACTATAAATAGATGAGGTCGGATCAGCTTAGAACACAACATTTCACACTTACACTCTCGAACACTATCACTCTCTAGCTAATTGCAAACACCACACTTGTATTCAAGTTTCGTTGTAACACTTAGTCGATCCGTACCACATCCTGCACTGTATCCTGATATTTGAAGCAATTGAAGAACAAGGCAGCTGCGATTGTCAGCTCCCGAGGTTTTATGCCGGCGATCTAGATTGATCAAGGGCTTTCCTCGTACATCTCGTGTCGTTTACTTTATTTTTGCTCATTGTTTGATCATAGATACAACTCTACATCTTGAGCCGTATCCTGAATACTGTTTTTCCAAATAACTTAACAAGTATATTTTCAATACACTTTCTAGCACACTACCTCACTAAACTAATTTGATCACTTAATTACTTCGGTAATTTTTGACCAAAACAATTTGGCGCCCACCGTGGGGCAAGTGGTGCTCTCTTTACTAAAATTTTTTGTCAAATCGCTAATCGGTTTTCTATTTTCAAAACTTTTTGCCACATTGTCCATAATGGCCTCAAGATCAAACATGAGTTCCTCTACTGTGTCTGCTATGACTTCTGCTACTACCGGTTCGGTGCTTCCACCACCTCCTCCAAGGATGCCAGCCTCTACACAATCTCAAGATGTTATCCCAACTCGGAGTGTCCAGGGATCTGCTCCCGTTTTAGCTTCTAATGATGAAATTTTAACCTTATTTGGAAGTGTGCAGGAACAAATGAGGCAGCAACAAGAAACAAACCAAATGCTTTTGAGGGAAATACAACTCCTGAAGGCTGGCTCGAGCAGATCTGCGGAGGACAATGTCACTCCGTTACACCCCAGAGCGTTGAACTTTAGTTCAGCTGTATATACCGAGGATAATAGGGGGATTATCGTGCCCAGTCTCCCTCAGAATCATACTCCTGAAGTACCCTCCTTGGTCAGGATGTCAACCATAAGGAGCTCAGGATATGCTTCAGGATATGGGCAGAATCCTCCAACTGGTAACGTGTCTAATAATAATAATACTCATGCTGCTAACACTGGTGGATCTTTGCAGGATACAAGTGTGACATCAGCACTTACCAGGGAACTTCAGAAGTTAAAGGACATGATATCTAGTGTACCTGGGGTGGTCCAACCGATCCCGGAAGTGTCTCAAGACAGCCACAAGATATCTCGTTTCGCGTATCCTATCTGTGATGCTGAGATCCCAAAGAGATTCCAAACCCCCAACATGAAGCTTTATGATGGGACTACGGATCCTGAGGAGCATATTGCCCAGTATAGGGAAAGAATGGAGATTAACCCTATCCCTCCGGAGCTCAAGGAAGCGTGCTTGTGCAAGGGATTTCGTTCTACTCTAACAGGATCAGCCTTAAAATGGCTGTTAAACGTTCCTCCTCACTCAATTACTTCATTTGCTCACTTGGTTAATTTGTTTAACAGTCAATTTTCTTGTAGTCGGAGTTTTGAGAAACTAACTAGTGATCTTTACAGGGTAACTCAAGGGCCTCAGGAATCCTTGAGGGATTATGTGAACAAATTTAGTCGAGAATCCTTGGATATCCCACATCTTGATGTCGCAACAGCTGTGCAAGCTTTCAAGATGGGATTACAAAAGGATTCTCAGTTTTATCAGGATCTTGTAATGAATCCCTGCAGGAATCTCGACGAAGCTCGTAACCGGGCTTTGAGATATATCCGTCTGGAAGATGACAAGAAGATGCAAGAAAGGATGAACTCATCCAACACTTATGAATCGACTAATAGGAAGTCAGAATCCTCATTTAAGTCATATCGGCCTAAGCCATATGGTAGAAATGAAAACAAGAGAGTGAATGCTGTCGAAGATGAGGATCCTGAAGAGTATCCTGAGTTGTCTGAATATTGCTTTTCTGTTAATATTCCTGAATTGATGTATGCTATGCAGGGTCTAGGAGACAAGGCTAGATGGCCTCGAAAGAATCAACAAAAGGCTGACTGGAAAGATAAGTCAAAATGGTGTGCTTTCCACGAAGATTTCGGACATATGACTGAGGATTGCATTGCTCTAAGGAAAGAAATAAGCTATCTTCTAAGCAAGGGATATCTGAAAGATCTCTTAGGAAAAAAGAAGAATAAGGGTCAGGATACTGAGAAGGATCCTGAACGAGCAGCATCACCTCCCGCGGATGCCAAGATAATCAACTTCATTTCGGGGGGATCCGACATTTGTGGGACCTCGTATTCGGCAGCAAAGAGACATGCAAAGGAAGCTAAGGCCGAAAGGGGAGACAGACCTGTCAGGATGACTACCCTCACGACTGACAAAGTGATCACTTTTGAAGCAGATGACAGGGATACTGTCCAGGATCCTCACCATGATGCTCTGGTAATAACGTTATATGTGGCTAACCATTTTGTAGGCAGGATATTGGTTGATAATGGCAGCTCCGTCAACATAATCCAACTAGAGACACTTAAAAGAATGAATGTATCTCCAATGGATATCACTTCGAAGTCTACCGTGCTTGTTGGGTTTAGTGGAGAGGCCAGAAACACAGTGGGGGAGATAAAGTTGCCGGTGTACGTTGAAGGAGTCAACTCGATACAACGTTTCTGTGTGATGGACTCTCTATCCTGCTATAACATTATACTGGGAAGACCGTGGATTCACGATATGAAGGCCGTGCCATCAACATATCACCAATGCATCAAGATACCTACCCCCTGGGGAGTTGTTAAAGTTGATAGCGATCAGCAGGAGGCAAAGGAATGCTACTCATCCTCAATGAAATCCTCAACCAAACCTAGTGCAGCATAGCAATTAAAGACGCGGGCCCAGGATATCGTGGAGGATCCGGAGCAGGATGTGAAGAAAATTATCCTAGACCAGGATAATCCCGATATTTCGGTGCTCGTGGGAACCAATATCCCTCAGGATATTGAAGAGCAGTTAATTAACTTTTTAAAATGCAGGATGACGACGTTTGCATGGAAGCATGAGGATATGACAGGCATATCCAAAGATATTATCACTCACAAGCTTGGAATTGATAAGTCATTCAAGCCTGTGCAACAAAAAAGAAGGAAGTTTGCTCCTGAGCGGAACACGATTATCCAGGAGGAAGTTGAAAGATTATTAAAGTCAAGAATGATCAGAGAGGTTAAGTTCCCAAGGTGGCTAGCAAACGTGGTTGTAGTACAGAAAAAGAATGGGAAATGGAGAGTTTGTGTAGACTACACAGACTTGAACAAAGCTTGTCCTAAAGACCCATTTCCTCTTCCCCATATTGATGCAATGGTAGATGCCACTGCCGGGCATGAAATGCTGACCTTCATGGACGCATCCTCAGGATTTCAATAGATCCAAATGGATCCTTCTGACCAGGAGGATACCGCCTTCATGACACCAACAGGTATTTATTGTTATACAGCTATGCCTTTTGGTTTGAAAAATGCAGGTGCAACATACCAAAGATTGGTGAACATGATGTTCAAAGACAAACTGGGGGACACCATGGAGGTATATATCGATGACATGGTGGTGAAATCTAAAAAGTCTGAGGATCACCTCCAGGATATCAAGGGAGCATTTGATATCCTGGATCACTACAACATGAAGCTAAATCCTGCTAAATGCCATTTCGGAGTGGGGGCAGGGAAGTTTCTTGGATATATGGTGACAAAAAGGGGGATAGAAGCAAGCCCATAGCAGATCAAAGCTATCCTAGACATAAAATCACCCTCAAACATGAAGGACGTACAAAGATTAACGGGCCGGGTAGCAGCTCTAAACAGATTTATCTCAAGATCCTCAGAAAAATGCAAAGACTTCTATGATATCCTAAAGAAGAACAAAAGATTCGAATGGGGGGAAAAGCATGAAGCAGCCTTGCAGGATTTGAAACGGTATCTTTCAACCGCACCTCTATTGATGAAGCCCGAAAATGGTGAACCACTATCCCTGTACCTTGCTGTGTCAGGGAATGCTGTAAGTGCCGTTCTTATAAAAGACCATGAAGGTCAGCAGTATCATGTTAATTATGTTAGTAAAAGTTTGTTAGATGCTGAAACTAGGTATTCTCATTTAGAAAAATTGGTATTAGCTCTAGTCATGGCATCAACGAAACTTAGGCATTATTTCGAGACACATAGGATACATGTCAAAACAAATTATCCTGTCAAAAATGTGCTTAGGAAACCAGAGATGTCAGGCAGGATGGCCAAGTGGTCAGTAAAGTTGAGTGCTTATGATTTGGTATATGAACTTAGAAGTGCCATAAAATCTCAGGCTTTAGCTGACTTTGTGGCTGACTTTAGTAGTGACATTCAGGACGAGGTAGACCTAGAAGTTCAACAGTTAGGAGAATCCTCAGGATCCTGGACATTATATACTGACGGTGCATCTAATGTAAGAGGAGTAGGATTAGGAATACTACTAAAATCGCCACAGGGGGACATATTACCCCAGGCTATTAGGTGTGAATTTCCTGCTACTAATAATGAAGCAGAGTATGAGGCTTTAATTGCAGGATTAGAATTGGCTAAGAGTATGAGTATCAAAAATTTGCAAGTATATGTTGACTCTTTGTTAATTACTAACCATTTTAATGGATCCTATGCAGTTAAGGGAGAGAAATTAATCGAATATCTCAATATTCTCAAAAAATTAGCAGGATATTTCGATGTTTTTATACTTGAACAGGTACCAAGGGAGGATAATGCTGAAGCGGATGCCCTAGCAAATTTGGGATCATCGATCAGGATACCTGAAGGGACGCAAATACCAATATTACATGTCTTATATCCTGCAACGAATCCTCAGGATAAAGAAGTAGCTAGTATACAGAATCCTGGAGCAGAACATCCTGAGGAGGATCCTAAATCCTGGACGGCTCCAATCATGAGATATCTCAAAGAAGGACACATCCCTGGAAATGAAAATCCTAAGGCATTTAGGATGAAGGTATCACGATTCACTATTATAAATAATATTTTATACAAGAAATCTCTTGCAGGACCGTATTTGAGATGCTTGGAGGATCCTGAAGCCAAAGAAGTACTTCAGGATATACATGAAGGGGATTGTGGTAACCATGCTGGGGGCAGATCGTTATTCTCAAAAGTATTAAGGACAGGATATTATTGGCCAACAATGAGGAAGGATGCAGCAGAACATGCTCGAAGATGTGACGCATGTCAAAGACATAGTAACATACTGCATCAACCGGCTGAACCATTATATCCTATTGTTTCCCCTTGGCCATTTATGAAGTGGGGTATGGATATAGTGGGAAAGCTACCAAAAGCTCCGGGAGGAAAAGTCTTTATGCTAGCAATGACGGATTATTTCTCTAAATGGGTTGAAGCAGAAGCATTCGTTCAAGTAAGAGACCAACAAGTAGTATCCTTCATCAAGAGAAATATCCTGACCAGATTCGGAGTACCAGCCGAGATAATTTGCGACAATGGTTCTCAGTTCATAAGTAAGAGGACTACAGACTTTTGCAAGAGTTGGGGAATCAAAATGATTACGTCTACTCCGGTACATCCTCAAGCAAATGGACAAGCAGAATCCTCAAACAAAATAATTGTCAATAACTTAAAGAAAAGGCTTGGAGTCAAAAAAGGAAGATGGGCAGAAAAATTACCCTTTGTTTTATGGGCTGATAGGACAACGGTAAAGAATGCAACAGGTCAAACCCCATTTTCGTTGGTGTTTGGAGCAGAAGCAGTGATTCCAACGGAGATGACAATACCTACTGCAAGATCTATCTTAAGTGATCCTGAGCAGAATCCCGAAGCCTTAGGTCAGGATTTAGACACTATAGATGAAAAGAGAGATGCGGCAAGGCTAAGGATGGCAGCATATCAACAGAGAATATCCAGGGCATATAACAAGAATATTAGAACCAGAAGATTTAAGATTGGAGATTGGGTGTTAAGAAAGGCTTTTCAGAATACTACTAATCCTGCCGATGGTAAGTTAGCCCCAAAATGGGAAGGACCATATGAAGTTGAATCCGAAGCAGGGAAAGGAGCATATAGACTCAAGAACATGGAGGGGGATATGCTACCGAGATCTTGGAATGCTATACACCTTAAGCTCTATTTCAAGTAAGTTAGAATTTAATTTCTAACTCAGGATGGTATGAATTCTACTTCTTTTAAATATGTTTGGTTTAATTTGTTCTTTGTAACTCAATACTGACTTAATCATCGGAGGGGTGTTAGCTAAGCTAACACCCACCTTAGTTTACAATTGTTTTGCAAGATATGTTTCAGGATATAGCTCCAGGATATGTGCTCAGGATAATTCGAAAGACTAGAGGATTGGCCCCCTCTCTCACGTTTAAGGGATACTGATCCCTTCACAGGTTTAAAGGTATTCATCTTTCTTCCGAATTGGGTTTAAACACCCCGCCTGGAGCGCAAGTTATTCAGGGATAGTTCAAGGTGGCGGGACCAGTCCATGTAAAAGTGGCTGACAATTTCGTTACTGTTGGCTATATCCTGAATCCTAACGGTATATGAGGATTGATCACCCTCTCTCACGAAAGGGTATTTTCATACTCTCTAAGGTTTAAAGGTTTTCACCTTTCTAAGTCTTGGAGTTTATACACTCCCGCCTGTAGCGCATGAAAATTTGGGATTTTCCCCAGGATACAAGGGATTTATCTCCAGTACATCCTTGGGTTTTACCCTTGGGACGTAAAAAATTGTCTATGCAATGGAAACTGACCTTCAGTAGATTTCTAAGATACTTGAAGACATTGTACACAGGGGACATCCCTGCCAAGATGGTGGTGTAAAGCTAAAAGAATGAAGTTTGCGACTAATGCACTAAGTACCTTGCACTGGGGACATCTTCATTGGAAGAGTTGCAAAGGGATTGAAGTTCGGTAATAGGTTTATATCCTATGTCTGGTATGATCTTTCCTTTGTAAGCCTCATTTAAGTTTTTAGTAACACTATGTTAAGTATCCTAACATATATCCTCAAAGTCCTTTTAAGGATATTTGATTAGGATGTTTGAAACCAGTATTGGCTTGGAACTTTGATCATCATCAAAACTTGGTTTTGAAGAGATAAACTATTTTTTACTTTCTAAAGAAATTTTTATAAAGTTAAAGGAACGTCTGAAAGATCTATCTAATAAAAGGCTTCTGCAGTATGTTTCTGAGCATACTGGTCAGGATATTTTGTAAAATAACAGTATGAAATTTTTACAAAGCTAAGACTTACACTAAACAATGCAAGGTAACAGAAAATAAGTCAAAAGATGAAATTATTCTTGATGCAATCAATACTGGTTGATAACCGAAGGTTTCATCCTGAAACCCAGGACCCATCCACCTTCGGCAATCAAATTGTTTAGATACAGAAATAAAAATTGTTCATAAAAACGTAAAATTGTTCAAATGATTTAAAGAAAATAAGCTCTAGGGGGTGTTGCCTTCTTGGTCCATAGCGGTTTCAGCGACATCCATCTTGGGACCCGTCTCAGCATTTTTCTCAGCATCGGTTGCCTTTTCAGCTGCTTTAGAAGGTTCATCAACAGTTGATTTGGAAGAGGTACCGCCAAGATTCTTCAGCTTGGTCTCCCAAGCACCAACGTCCCAGGAAGGACATTCGAAGCCTAATGTTTTGGCTTCGTGAGCCATCTTCAACCTAGCCTGGAGAAGAGAAATGACGACGGAACTTTTGAGGCTTTCTCGGTAACTGACCATATCCCGTTCGTACTGCACATGGGCAGCTTCCAGATCGGCCTGGGCTTGAAGAGTAGCTTTGTTGAGAGCAACTTGGTGTTCCTGGGTCATAGTTTTGTATTTCTCCTCGTCATGACGAGACTTGGCGGCCGCGATCATACCTTGGTCAGAGATTGTGATCTCTGCTTCCTTTAGCTTAGATTCAAGTGTTTTGTTAAGCTTGTAGGATTCTTGATATAAGTGAACCAAACGCTCAAGACCCTACAAAGGTAAAAGGACAGGGATCAATATTATTAAGTCTTTGAAAATAGTCTAAATTGCAGGATATGATATAAAGATACTAACCTGGTTGAGAAAAGAAGTCATAAAACCACTGGCTTCAATGAATCCATGCTTTTCATAAGGGAAGGTGTCAGAAATGACAGGGGAATCGGGTTCTTTCCTTTTGCGAGAACTTGTACTCCGAGGTTTGGTAGCCGGTGAAGGTTTAGGAATGATGATGGCTTTGGAGCTGCTGGGTTTGGATGTAGCAGTGGTCTTAGAGCCAGGTTCTTTCTTGACTTGGATCTGGTCAGAATAGCTATCCAGTTCGTCAAGATCAAAGACTTCAGGGATCTTAGCTGGTGCTGCGTAAAGGGAAAAGTTTTACTCTTTATCATTATATTGTTTTGACTAATTATTTTGAAAGGAATTCTTACCAGACATCTCGGATGATGAGTACTGACTTGAACTCGGAACGTGTGTGGTAAAAGTCCTGTCTGTTGTAGGTAACCGGTAAACGGTATTGATTCTCTCTTCTGACTCAGCGGTAGGAGGAGCAACTTCCTTAAAGTTCACTGCATAAAGGTCAAAAAGAAGAATATTAATAGAGGATAACAATTAAATCGTCTATAAGGATATTTATGATCCTACCGGTGGTTAACCACTCCACCGGAAGGTTGGCACCCTCAGCAATGGAATCTCGTTTGACAAAGAAGAATTTGCGTTGCCATCCGTCTTCGTTTTTGGTGGCTTTGAGAATCAGGGGTTTGCTGGAGGTTGAAAAAAGCAAGAACCGGCTAGAGCCGTGGGATCGGAGGCGATAAGCAATAGGTAGATCCTCGATGCAGAGGTCAGAACAATGGAGGTTTTTGATTTGGTTGAGTACAATTAGTACACTCCAAACCATGGGCATGGTTTGAGCAAAAGAGATGCCAGTAATACGAAAGAATTGCATCATGAATTCAGGAAAAGGGTATCGAAGACCTAGTGAAAAAGGATATGCTGGAAAACAGATCCATTCGGTTGAAGAAACATCCGATCGGATTGACCGATCAAATGGCCTAAAGATTGTGCTGTCAGGGAAAGCGCCGGAGGCTCTTAAAGCTGCAATATCTGCGTTGTCAAAAGCGCAGATCTCCTTCTCGGGATTTTTGAGAAGATTCTGCTGGGTGAAGGTCTCGGCGGCCATTGCTAGAAAGACGAAGTAAATTGACAGGAAGAAAATCAAAAATGGAGAATTACCTGAAGGGTCTGTTGAAGATATCTGCTTTTCAAACAAGAAAAGAGAAGATATAGCGGCATTGTGGATCTCCATGGAGTAAAAAACGCGTTGGAAGTTATGATGTGATCTTGACCGTCGCTTCATTTTAAATGCCTTGAGTTGTGGGATAAGATTTTTGAAATATATCCGTTGGATTGGTATCCCAACCGACATATTTGGGGACAATTGTTAGGGGTCATTTTCTTAACATACGTATCCTGACCAATATCCTGCCTTTGTTTGTTTATTTGTGATCAGGATGCTGGAAGAGAATATTGCTAACATCTTGGGCGATATCCCGAGGCTTATTGAATTAACCACGTGCAGGTTAAGGGTTGAGGCTTGCTAACGGTCAAGAGGACTTCTTCTCCTCAAGACTCGGACGAATTTGTTGAGAAAGAGACGTTGAGCCCGAAAGACCAGGTCTACAACGTTCCAAGAAGGAATATTCGGTGGATCCCGCAAGTTTAGGGTAGTTAGTTATTTTATCTTTACTATAAATAGATGAGGTCGGATCAGCTTAGAACACAACATTTCACACTTACACTCTCGAACACTATCACTCTCTAGCTAATTGCAAACACCACACTTGTATTCAAGTTTCGTTGTAACACTTAGTCGATCCGTACCACATCCTGCACTGTATCCTGATTTTTGAAGCAATTGAAGAACAAGGCAGCTGCGATTGTCAGCTCCCGAGGTTTTATGCCGGCGATCTAGATTGATCAAGGGCTTTCCTCGTACATCTCGTGTCGTTTACTTTATTTTTGCTCATTGTTTGATCATAGATACAGCTCTACATCTTGAGCCGTATCCTGAATACTGTTTTTCCAAATAACTTAACAAGTATATTTTCAATACACTTTCTAGCACACTACCTCACTAAACTAATTTGATCACTTAATTACTTCGGTAATTTTTTACCAAAACACCTACCCCTTGGGGAGTTGTCAAAGTTGATAGTGATCAGCAGGAGGCGAAAGAATGCTACTCATCCTCGATGAAATCCTCAACCAAACCTAGTGCAGCATAGCAATTAAAGACGCGGGCCCAGGATATCGTGGAGGATCCGGAGCAGGATGTGAAGAAAATTATCCTAGACCAGGATAATCCCGATATTTCGGTGCTCGTAGGAACCAATATCCCTTAGGATATTGAAGAGCAATTAATTAACTTTTTAAAATGCAGGATGTCAACGTTTGCATGGAAGCATGAGGATATGACAGGCATATCCAAAGATATTATCACTCACAAGCTTGGAATTGATAAATCATTCAAGCCTGTGCAACAAAAAAGAAGGAAGTTTGCTCCTGAGCGGAACACGATTATCCAGGAGGAAGTTGAAAGATTATTAAAGTCCAGAATGATCAGAGAGGTTAAGTTCCCAAGGTGGCTAGCAAACGTGGTTGTAGTACAGAAGAAAAATGGGAAATGGAGAGTTTGTGTAGACTACACAGACTTGAACAAAGCCTGTCCTAAAGACCCATTTCCTCTTCCCCACATTGATGCAATGGTAGATGCCACTGCCGGGCATGAAATGCTGACCTTCATGGACGCATCTTCAGGGTTTCAACAGATCCAAATGGAGCCTTCTGACCAGGAGGATACTGCCTTCATGACACCAACATGTATTTATTGTTATACAGCTATGCCTTTTGGTTTGAAAAATGCAGGTGCAACATACCAAAGATTGGTAAACATGATGTTCAAAGACAAACTGGGGGACACCATGGAGGTATATATCGATGATATGGTGGTGAAATCTAAAAAGGCTGAGGATCACCTCCAGGATATGAAGGGAGCATTTGATATCCTGGATCAATACAACATGAAGCTGAATCCTGCTAAATGCCATTTCAGAGTGGGGGCAGGAAAGTTTCTTGGATATATGGTGACAAAAAGGGGGATAGAAGCAAGCCTAGAGCAGATCAAGGCTATCCTGGATATAAAATCACCCTCAAATATGAAGGACGTACAAAGATTGACAGACCGAGTAGTAGCTTTAAACAGGTTTATCTCGAGATCCTCAGAGAAATGCAAAGACTTTTATGATATCCTGAAGAAGAACAAAAGATTCGAATGGGGGGAGAAGCATGAAGCAGCATTGCAGGATTTGAAACGATATCTATCAACCGCACCTCTGTTGATGAAGCCTGAAAATGGTGAACCACTATCCCTGTACCTTGCTGTATCAGGGAATGCTGTAAGTGCCGTTCTCATAAAGGATCATGAAGGTCAGCAATATCCTGTTTATTATGTTAGTAAAAGTTTATTAGATGCTGAAACTAGGTACTCTCACTTAGAAAAATTGATACTAGCATTAGTCATGGCATCAACGAAACTTAGTCATTATTTCGAGACACATAGGATACATGTTAAAACAAATTATCCTGTCAAAAATGTGCTTAGGAAACCAGAGATGTCAGGCAGGATGGCCAAGTGGTCAGTAAAGTTAAGTGCTTATGATTTAGTATATGAACCTAGAAATGCCATAAAATCTCAGGCTTTAGCTGACTTTGTGGCTGACTTTAATAGTGACATTCAGGACGAGGTAGACCTAGAAGTTCAACAGTTAGGAGAATCCTCAGGATCCTGGACATTATATACTGATGGTGCATCTAATGTAAGAGGAGTAGGATTAGGAATACTACTAAAATCGCCACAGGGGGACATATTACCCCAGGCTATTAGGTGTGAATTTCCTGCAACTAATAATGAAGCAGAGTATGAGGCTTTAATTGCATGATTAGAGTTGGCAAAGAGCATGAGTATCAAAAATTTGCAAGTATATGTTGACTCTTTGTTAATTACTAACCATTTTAATGGATCCTATGCAGTTAAGGGTGAGAAATTAATCGAATAGCTCGATATTCTCAAAAAATTAGCAGGATATTTCGATGTTTTTATACTTGAACATGTACCAAGGGAGGATAAAGCTGACGCGGATGCCTTAGCAAATTTGGGATCATCGATCAGGATACCTGAAGGGACGCAAATACCAATATTACATGTCTTACATCCTGCAACGAATCCTCAGGATAAAGAAGTAGCTGGTATTCAGGATCCTGGAGCAGAACATCTTGAAGAGGATCCTAAATCCTGGACGACTCCAATCATGAGATATCTCAAAGAAGGACGCATCCCTGGAAATGAAAATCCTAAGGCGTTTAGGATGAAGGTATCACGATTCACTATTATAAATAATATTTTATACAAGAAATCTCTTGCAGGACCGTATTTGAGATGCTTGGAGGATCCCGAAGCCAAAGAAGTACTTCAGGATATACATGAAGGGGATTGTGGTAACCATGCTGGGGGTTGGTCGTTATTCTCAAAAGTATTAAGGACAGGATATTATTGGCCAACGATGAGAAAAGATGCCGCAGAATATGTTCGAAGATGTGACGCATGTCAAAGACATACTAACATACTGCATCAGCCGGCTGAACCGTTATATCCTATTGTATCCCCTTGGCCATTTATGAAGTGGGGTATGGATATAGTGGGAAAGCTACCAAAAGCTCCGGGAGGAAAAGTCTTTATGCTAGCAATGACGGATTATTTCTCTAAGTGGGTTGAAGCAGAAGCATTTGTTTAAGTTAGAGACCAAGAAGTAGTATCCTTCAACAAAAGAAATATCCTGACCAGATTCGGAGTACCAGCCGAGATAATTTGTGACAATGGTTATCAGTTCATAAGTAAGAGGACTACTGACTTTTGCAAGAGTTGGGGAATCAAAATGATTACGTCTACTCCGGTACATCCTCAAGCAAATGGACAAGCAGAATCCTCAAACAAGATAATTGTCAATAACTTAAAGAAAAGGCTTGGAGCCAAAAAAGGAAGATGGGCAGAAGAATTACCCTTTGTTTTATGAGCTGATAGGACAACAGTAAAGAATGCAACAGGCCAAACCCCATTTTCGTTGGTGTTTGGAGCAGAAGCAATGATTCCAACGGAAATGACAATACCTACTGCAAGATCTACCTTAAGTGATCCTGAGCAGAATCCTGAAGCCTTGAGTCAGGATTTAGACACTATAGATGAAAAGAGAGATGCGGCAAAGCTAAGGATGGCAGCATATCAACACAGAATATCTAGTGCATATAACAAAAATATTAGAACCAGAAGATTTAAGGTTGGAGATTGGGTGTTAAGAAAGGCTTTTCAGAATACTACTAATCCTGCCGATGGCAAGTTAGCTCCAAAATGGGAAGGACCATATGAAGTTGAATCAGAAGCAGGGAAAGGAGCATACAGACTCAAGAATATGGAGGGGGATATGCTACCGAGGTCTTGGAATGCCATACACCTTAAGCTCTATTTCAAGTGAGTTTAGAATTTAATTTCTAGCTCAGAATGGTATGAATTCTATCTTTTTTAAATATGTTTGGTTTAATTTGTTATTTGCAACCCAATACTGACTTAAGCATCGGAGGGGTGTTAGCCAAGCTAACACCCACCTTAGTTTACAATTGTTTTGCAAGATATGTTTCAGGATATAGCTCCAGGATATGTACTCAGGATAACTCAGAAGATTAGAGGATTGGCCCCCTCTCTCACGTTTAAGGGATACTGATCCCTTCACAGGTTTAAAGGTATTCACCTTTCTTCCGAATTGGGTTTAAACACCCCGCCTGGAGCGCAAGTTATTCAAGGATAGTTCAAGGTGGCGGGACCAGTCCATGTAAAAGTGGCTGACAATTTCGTTACTGTTGGCTATATCCTGAATCCTAACGGTATATGAGGATTGATCACCCTCTCTCACGAAAGGGTATTTTCATACTCTCTAAGGTTTAAAGGTTTTCACCTTTCTAAGTCTTGGAGTTTATACACTCCCGCCTGTAGCGCATGAAAATTTGGGATTTTCCCCAGGATACAAGGGATTTATCTCCAGTACATCCTTGGGTTTTACCCTTGGGACGTAAAAAATTGCCTATGCAATGGAAACTGACCTTCAGTAGATTTCTAAAGTGTTTGAAGACATTGTACACAGGGGACATCCCTGCCAAGATGGTGATGTAAAATAAAAGGATGAGGCTCAGAACTTATGCACTGAGTATCTTGCACAGGGGACATCTTCATTGGAAGAGTTGCAAAGGGACTAAAGTTTGGTAATAGGTTTATACCCTATTTCTGGTATGATCTTTATTTTGTAAACGTCGTCTGAATTTTTAGTAACATTATTTTAAGTATCCTGATATATTCTCAAAGTCCTTTTCAGGATATTTGATTAGGGTGTTTGAAACCAGTATTAGTTTGGAACTCTGATCATTTAAATATTATCAAAACTTGGTTTTGAAAAGATAGACTATTTTTCACTTTCTAAAGAAATTTTTACAAAGTTGAAGGAACGTTTGGAAGTTCTATCTAATAAAAGGTTTTTACAGTATACCGCTGAGCATACTGATCAGGATATTTTATAAGATAACAGTATGAAATTTTTTGCAAAGCTAAGATTTACACTTAGAAAAATAAAAAGATGAAATTATTCTTAAGCAATCAATATTGATTGATAACCGAAGGTTTCATCCTGAAACCCAGGACCCATCCACCTTCGGCTATCAAATTGTTTCGATACAGAAATATAAATTGTTCATAAAAACATAAAATTGTTCGAATGGTGTAAAGGAAATAAGCTCAATGGGGTAGTGTCTTCTTGTTCCATGATAGTTTCAGCAACATCCGTCTTGGGATCCGCCTCAGCATCCTTCTCAGCATCGGTTGATTTTTCGACTGCTTTGGAAGGTTCATCGACAGTTGATTTGGAAGAGGTGCCGCCAAGGTTCTTCAGCTTAGTCTCCCAAGCACTAACATCCCAAGAAGGGCATTCAAAACCTAATGTTTTGGCTTCAGGAGCCATCTTCAACCTGGCTTGGAGGAGAGAAACGACGACAGAACTTTTGAGGCTTTCCCGGTAGCTGACCATATCCCGTTCGTATTGTACATGGGCGGCTTGCAGATCGGCCTGGGCTTGAAGAATAGCTTTGTTGAGAGCAACTTGGTGTTCTTGGGTCATAGCTTTGTATTTCTCCTTGTAATGACGAGATTTGGCGGCCGCAATCATACCTTGGTCGGAGATTGTGATTTCTGCTTCCTTTAACTTAGATTCAAGTGTTTTGTTAAGCTTGCAGGATTCTTGATATAAATGAACTAAACGCTCAAGACCCTACAAAGGTAAGAGGACAGGGATTAATATTATTAAATCTTTGAAAATAGTCTAAATTGCAGGATATGGTATGAAGATACTAACCTGGTTAAGAAAAGAAGTCATAAACCCACTGGCTTCAATGAACCCGTGCTTTTCGTAAGGAAAGGTGTCAGAAATGACAGGGGAATCGGGTTCTTTCCTTTTGCAGGAACTTGAGCTCCGAGGCTTAGTAGCCGTTGAAGGTTTAGGAATGATGATGGCTTTGGAGCTGCTGGGTTTGGATGTAGCTGTGGTCTTGGGGCTAGGTTCTTTCTTGACCTGGATCTGGTCAGAATAGCTGTCCAATTCATCAAGATCAAAGACTTCAGGGATCTTAGCTGGTGCTGCATAAAGGGAAAAGTTTTACTCTTTATCTTATCATTATGCTGTTGTGACTAATTATTTTGAAAGAAATTCTTACCAGACATCTCGGATGATGAGTATTGACTGGAACTTGGGACGTGTGTGGTGAAAGTTCTGTCTATTGCAGGTAACCGGTAAACAGTATTGATTCTCTCTTCTGACTCAGCGGTAGGGGGAGCAACTTCCTTGAAGTTCACTGCACAAAGATAAAAAAGAAGAGTATTAATAGAAGATAACAATCAAATGGTCTATGGGGATATTTATGATCCTACCGGTGGTTAACCACTCCACCGGAAGGTTGGCACCCTCAGCAATGGAATTTCGTTTGACAAAGAAGAATTTGCGTTGCCATCCGTCTTCGTTTTTGGTGGCTTTGAGAATCAGGGGTTTGCTGGAGGTCGAGAAGAGCAAGAACCGGCTGGAGCCATGGGATCGAAGACGATAAGCAATAGGTAAATCCTCGATGCAGAGGTCAGAGCAATGGAGGTTTTTGATTTGGTTGAGTACAATTAGTACTCTCCAAACCATGGGCATGGTTTGAGGAAAAGAGATGCCGGTAATTCAAAAGAATTGCATCATGAATTCAGGAAAAGGGTATCGAAGACCTAATGAAAAAGGATATGCTGGAAAACAGACCCATTCGGTGGAAGAAACATCCGATCGGATTGACCGATCGAATGGTCTAAAGACCGTGCTGTCAGGGAAAGCGCCAGAGGCTCTTAAAGCTGCAATGTCTGCGTTGTCAAAAGCGCAGATCTCCTTTTCGGGATTTTTAAGAAGATTTTGCTGAGTGAAGGTTTCGGCGTCCATTGCAAGTAAGGTAAAGTAAATTGAGAGGAAGAAAATCAGAAATGGAGAATTACCTGAAGGTTCTGTTGAAGATATCTGCTTTTCAAACAAGAAAAGAGAAGATATAGGGGCGTCGTGGATCTCCATTGAGTAAAAAACGCGTTGGAAGTTACGATGTGATCTTGACCGTCGCTTCGTTTTAAATACCTTGAGTTATGGGATAAGATTTTTGAAATATATCCGTTGGATTGGTATACCAACCGATATATTTGGGGACAATTGTTAGGGGTCATTTTCTTAACATACGTATCCTGACCAATATCCTGCCTTTGTTTGTTTATTTGTGACCAGGATGCTGGAAGAGGATATTGCTAACATCTTGGGCGATATCCTGAGGTTTATTAAATTAACCACGTGCAGGTTAAAGGCTGAGACTTGCTAACGGTCAAGAGGACTTCTTCTCCTCAAGACTCGGACGAGTTTGTTGAAGGAAAGACGTTGAGCCCGAAAGACCAGGCCTACAACGTTCGATGAAGGAATATTCGGTGGATCCCGGGAGTTTAGGATAGTTAGTTATCTTATCTTTACTATAAATAGATGGGGGCGGATCAGTTTAAGACACACAATTTTCACTAACACTCTCGAACACTTTCACTCTAGCTCATTGCAAACACCACACTTGTATTCAAATTTCGTTGTAACACTTAGTCGATCCGTACCACATCCTGCACTGTATCCTGATATTTGAAGCAATAGAAGAACAAGGCAGCTGCGATTGTCAGCTCCCGAGGTTTTATGCCGGTGATCTAGATTGATCAAGGGCTTTCCTCGTACATCTCGTGTCGTTTACTTTACTTTTGCTCATTGTTTGATCATAGATACAGCTCTATATCCTGAGCCGTATCCTGAAACTGTTTTTACAATTAACTTGATTAACATATTTTCGACACTCATTTCTAGCACACTACCTCACTTAACTAATTTGATCACTTAATTACTTCGGTAATTTTTGACCAAAACACCTAATCCTACACCTCTCACATTAGATGCACCATGAGTATATAATGTCCAGGATTCTAAGGTTTCCCCTAGTTGTTGTACTTCTAGGTCGACTTCATTTTGAATATCACTACTGAAATCAGCCACAAAGTCTCCTAGAGCATGAGACTTTATAGCATTTCTAGGTTCATATACTAGATCATAGGCACTTAACTTTACTGACCATTTAGCCATTCTACCCGACATTTCAGGTTTCCTAAGCACATTTTTAACAGGATAATTAGTTTTAACATGAATCCTATGTGTCTCAAAATAATGTCTAAGCTTAGTTGATGCCATAACTAGGGCTAATATCAATTTCTCTAAGTGTGAATATCTAGTTTTGGCATCTAATAAACTTTTACTAACATAATAGACAGGATACTGCTGACCTTCATGATCCTTTACCAAAATAGCACTTACTGCATTCCCTGATACTGCAAGATACAGGGATAATGGTTCACCATCCCCGGGCTTCATCAATAAAGGTGCGGTTGAAAGATATTTCTTTAATTCCTATAAGGCTGCTTCATGCTTTTCTCCCCATCGAATCTCTTATTCTTCTTCTTCTTCTTCAGGATATCGTAGAATTCTTTACATTTCTCTGAGGATCTTGATATAAATCTGTTCAATGCTGCTTCTCGTCCTGTTAATCTTTGCACATCTTTCATGTTGGATGGTGACTTGATATCTAGGATAGCTTTGATCTGTTCTGGGCTTGCTTCTATCCCCCTTTTAGTCACCATATATCCTAAAAACTTTCCTGCCCCCACTCCAAAATGGCACTTGGAAGGATTTAGCTTCATGTTATACTGATCCAGGATATCAAATGCTCATTCATTATCCCGGAGATGATCCTCAGCCTTCTTGGACTTTATCACCATATCATCAATGTATACCTCCATGGTGTCCCCCAGTTTGTCTTTAAACATCATATTCACCAATCTTTGGTATGTTGCACCTGCATTTTTCAAACCAAAAGGAATAACAGTATAACAGTAAATACCTGTTGGTGTCATGAAAGCAGTATCTTCCTGGTCTCCAGGTTCCATTTGGATCTGCTGGAATCCCGAGGAAGCATCCATAAAGGTTAGCATTTCATGACCGGCAGTTGCATCCACCATCGAGTCTATATGAGGCAGAGGGAATGGGTCTTTAGGACATGCTTTGTTCAAGTCTGTGTAATCTACACAAACTCTCCATTTCCCATTCTTCTATTGAACCACGACCACATTTGCTAGCCACTTGGGAAATTTGACTTCGTTAATCATCTTGGACTTCCATAATCTTTCAACCTCTTCCTGAATAATTGCGTTTCGTTCAGGAGCAAACTTCTTTCTCTTTTGCTGAATAGACTTGAAAGACCTGTCAATTCCAAGCTTGTGAGTTATAATATCCTTAGAAATACCTGTTGTTTTGGTCAAAAATTACCGAAGCAATTAAGTGATCAAATTATTTAAGTGAGGTAGTGTGCTAGAAATGAGTGTCGAAAATATGTTAATCAAATTACTTGCAAAAACAGTTTCAGGATACGGCTCAGGATATAGAGCTGTATCTGTGATCAAACAATGAGCAAAAAAGTAAAGGTTGACACGAGATGTACGAGGAAAGCCCTTGATCAATCTAGATCGCCGGCACAAAACCTCGGGAGCTGACAATCGCAGCTGCCTTGTTCTTCTATTACTTCAAATATCAGGATACAGTGCAGGATATGGCGCAGATCAATGCTAAGTGGTACAACGATTACAAGTGTTGAGTGTTTGTGCGTGATAGAAAGAAAAAAGAAGTGTGAGTTCGAATGTGGAGAGTCCAGTGTGTGTTCCTATTGATCTGGCCTCCTATTTATAGTTACAAGTAACAAACTAACTCTCCTATTATTCCGGGATGCTGGGAATATTCCATTCTGAACGTTGGGGGACTCTTTTAACTTGTTTTCCACGTGCTTATTAACTATAAAACCGAGTCTTCAGCTCATATGACCGTTACAACCTCAATAGCATTGACCAGCATCCGATATTCTCGCGGAATATGCCTTTCTTCTATTCTGACCATTACAAGACCCATTCTTCCACCATCAACATCCATTTTTCAACCACCTTGAGCGAATCTTCAGGTAGATCAAGTCCTTTAACGTTGGTACCTTGCTACAAAAGAAAATCGTTAGTAACTGCCAGGATACTGCGTCAGGATATCACCAATATCCTGGTCTGATATCCTGATCGATACTGCCTTAGGATGTTACCAATATCATGGTCTGATATCCTGATCGATACTGCCTCAGGATGTTACCAATATCCTGGTCTGGTATCCTGATCATAAACAGCTAACATTAAATCAAGATATATTGTCAAGATATGGGCTCAGAATTTCACCCATAACAATTGTCCCCAAAAATATAACTGTTGGATATCCTAATTCCAACATATATATTTTTCAGTCATTCCAATACGTCCGGTAAGGATATCTGTTTTGAACATTCCTGCATATGTTTGGTTAATCAGCACATAATATGATAAGATTGAAACTACTCCCTTTTCTGTACACTTTGCTAAGGTCCCTGTTGTCTTCAATCTTGAGGAGCTTGACAGTTACCCCAAGTCTGTCCTGGTAAAAAAGGAACCATCTGTTGGCACCAGCTCTAAGCCCTCCGCTGTTGCTGCCGAAAGTTTCTGTTATGATGACCTTGGTTTCATGGAATCCATCGAGCCCATGAACTCCTTCCTTAATAAGGTAAATATCCAAATCCTGTATCCCGTACACATACACTGAACCTAAACAGAAGACATCTCAATCCTTTCATTCCAGTCCTTTCGCAACCATTCCACCGAAGGTGTCCCCAGTCCAGGATACTTGGCGAATTATGCCCAAACTTGATCCTTTGAGTTCCTCACAATGCCTTAGTGGGATATAGTGTTGGCATAGGTTTCCTTCTTGCTCCAGCATAAATGTCCCAAGTAGGATATAGTATCAGCATACATCATGTTCTATCACGGATGTCCCCTGTCTGTGCAGGACCAGTATGTTGTACCAGGATATGATCCTTTAGCAATTCTTCAACCAGTTATTTAAACTTAGCAATCTTTTTTCAAAAATTTATGTAGACTTGTAAATGATTATGTTTTTTGAAAATATACTGTGGGATTATCCAAAAACTTTGTATTTTATTGGGACTAAACCCATTTTCCAGGCATTTAAGCCGGAGTATAAGAACCTCAAGACTTGAAAAGGTGAAAACCTTTAAGTCTTTGAGTTTTGCTGGGGATTTTACCCACGTTTCGTGCGCTACAGGCGAGGGTGTGGAAACCCCAAAACTTAGAAAGGTGAAAACCTTTAAACCTGGGGAAAATCCCAAATTTTCATGCGCTACAGGCGGGAGTGTATAAACTCCAAGACTTAGAAAGGTGATAACCTTTAAACCTTAGAGAGTATGAAAATACCCTTTCGTGAGAGAGGGTGATCAATCCTCATATACCTTAAGGATCTAGGGTATAGCCAACAGTAACGAAATTGTCAGCCACTTTTACATGAACTGGTCCCGCCACCTTGAACTATCCCTGGATAACTTGCACTCCAGGCGGGGTGTTTAAACCCAATTCGTGAGAAAGGTGAATACCTTTAAACCTGTGAAGGGATCGGGATCCCTTATACGTGAGAGAGGGGGCCAATCCTCTAATCTTCTGAAGTATCTTGAGTGAGCATCCTGGAGCTATATCCTGGAGCATATACTGCAAAACATCCTTAAACTAAGGTGGGTGTTTTCTTGGCTAACACCCCTCCGATGCTTAAGTTAGTATTGGGTTTCAAAGAATAAATTAAACCAAACATATTTAAAAAAGATAGAATTAATACCATCCTGAATTAGAAATTAAATTCTAAACTCACTTGAAATAAAGCTTAAGGTGTATAGCATTCCAAGATCTCGGTAGCATATCCCCTTCCATATTCTTGAGTCTATATGCTCCTTTCCCTGCTTCTGATTCAACTTCATATGGTCTTTCCCATTTTGGAGCTAGCTTGCCATCGGCAGGATTAGTAGTATTCTGAAAAGCCTTTCTTAACACCCAATCTCCAACCTTAAATCTTCTGGTCCTAATATTCTTGTTATATGCTCTGGATATTCTTTGTTGATATGTTGCCATCCTTAGCCTAGCTGCATCCCTTTTTTCATCTATAGTATCCAAATCCTGACTCAAGGCTTCAGGATTCTGTTCAGGATCCCGTAGGGTAGATCTTGCAGTAGGTATTGCCATTTTCGTTAGAATCATTACTTCTGCTCCAAATACCAAGGAAAATGGGGTTTGGCCTGTTGCATTCTTTACCGTTGTCCTATCAGCCCACAAAACAAAGGGTAATTCTTCTGCCCATCTTCCTTTTTTGGCTCCAAGCCTCTTCTTTAAGTTACTGACTATTATCTTGTTTGACGATTCAGCTTGCCCATTCGCTTGAGGATGTACCGGAGTAGATGTGATCATTTTGATTCCCCAACTCTTGCAAAAGTCAGTAGTCCTTTTGCTTATAAACTGGGACCCATTATCACAAATGATCTCAGCTGGTACCCCAAACCTAGTCAGGATATTCCTCTTTATGAAGGATACTACCTCTTGATCTCTAACTTGAACAAATGCTTCAGCCTCAACCCACTTAGAGAAATAATCCGTCATTGCTAACATAAAGACTTTTCCTCCCGGAGCATTTGGTAACTTCCCTACTATATCCATCCCCCACTTCATGAATGGCCAAGGGGAAACTACAGGATATAACGGTTTAGCTGGTTGATGTAGTATGTTACTATGCCTTTGACATGCATCACATCTTCGAGCATATTCTGCAGCATCTTTCCTCATCGTTGGCCAATAATATCCTGTCCTTAATACTTTCGGGAACAATGATCTGCCCCCAGTGTGATTACCACAATCCCCTTCATGTATATCCTGAAGTACTTCTTTGGCTTCAGGATCCTACAAGCACCTTAAATATGGTCCTGCAAGAGATTTCTTGTATAAAACATTATTTATAATAGTGAATCGTGATACCTTCATCCTAAATGCCTTAGGATTTTCATTTCCGGGGATGTGTCCTTCTTTGAGATATTTCACAATTGGAGCCGTCCAGTATTTAGGATCCTGTTCAGGATATTCCGCTCCAGGATCCCGAATACCCGCTACTTCTTTATCCTGAGGATTCGTTGCAGGATATAAGACATGTAATATTGGTATTTGGGTCCCTTCAGGTATCCTGATCGATGATCCCAAATTTGCTAAGGCATCCGCTTCAGCATTATCCTCCCTTGGTACCTGTTCAAGTGTAAAAACATCGAAATATCCTGCTAATTTTTTGAGAATATCGAGATATTCGATTAATTTCTCACCCTTAACTGCATAGGATCCATTAAAATGGTTAGTAATTAACAAAGAGTCAACATATACTTGAAAATTTTTGATACTCATGCTTTTAGCCAACTCTAATCCTGCAATTAAAGCCTCATACTCTGCTTCATTATTAGTAGCAGGAAATTCACATCTAATAACCTGGGGTAATATGTCCCCCTGTGGCGATTTTAGTAGTATTCCCAATCCTACTCCTCTTACATTAGATGCACCATCAGTATATAATGTCCAGGATCCTGAGGATTCTCCTAACTGTTGAACTTCTAGGTCTACCTCATCTTGAATGTCACTACTAAAATCAGCCACAAAGTCAGCTAAAGCCTGAGACTTTATGGCATTTCTAGGTTCATATACTAAATCATAAGCACTCAACTTTACCGACCACTTAGCCATCCTGCCTGACATTTCTGGTTTCCTAAGCACATTTTTGACAGGATAATTTGTTTTAACATGAATCCTATGTGTCTCAAAGTAATGTCTAAGTTTTGTTGACGCCATAACTAATGCTAGTATCAGTTTTTCTAAATGAGAATATCTAGTTTCAGCATTTAACAAGCTTTTACTAACATAATAAACATGATATTGCTAACCTTCATGATCCTTTATAAGGACGGCACTTATAGCATTCCCTGATACTGCGAGGTATAGGGATAATGGTTCACCATTCTCAGGCTTCATCAGTAATGGTGCAGTTGAAAGATATTTCTTCAAATCCTGCAAGGCTGCTTCATGCTTCTCACCCCATTTGAATTTCTTGTTCTTCTTCAGGATATCATAAAACTCTTTGCATTTCTCTGAGGATCTTGAGATAAACCTGTTTAATGCTGCCACTCGCCCTGTTAATCGTTGAACATCCTTCATATTTGAGGGTGATTTAATATCCAAGATGGCTTTAATCTGCTCCGGGCTCGCCTCTATTCCTCTTTTGGTCACCATATATCCTAGAAATTTTCCTGCCCCCACTCCAAAATGGCACTTAGCAGGATTTAGCTTCATGTTATACTGATCCAGGATATCGAATGCTCCTTTAATATCCTGGAGGTGATCTTGAGCTTTCTTTGATTTTACCACCATATCGTCAATATATACCTCCATGGTGTCCCCCAGTTTGTCTTTGAACATCATGTTTACCAATCTTTGGTATGTTGCACCTGCATTTTTCAAACCAAAAGGCATAGCGGTATAACAATAAATACATGTCGGTGTCATGAAGGCAGTATCCTCCTGGTCAGAAGGTTCCATTTGGATCTGCTGAAATCCTGAGGATGCGTCCATGAAGGTCAGCATTTCATGCCCGGCAGTGGCATCTACCATTGCATCAATGTGGGGAAGAGGAAATGGGTCTTTAGGACAAGCCTTGTTTAAGTCTGTGTAGTCTACACAAACTCTCCATTTCCCATTTTTCTTCTGTACCACAACCACGTTCGCTAGCCATCTTGGGAACTTAACCTCTCTGATCATCCTGGACTTCAATAATCTCTCAACTTCCTCCTGGATAATCGTATTCCGCTCAGGAGCAAACTTCCTTCTTTTTTGCTGAACAGGCTTGAATGATTTATCAATTCCAAGCTTATGAGTGATAATCTCTTTGGATATGCCTGTCATATCCTCATGCTTCCATGCAAACGTTGACATCCTGCATTTCAAAAAATTAATTAACTGTTCTTCAATATCCTGAGGGATATTGGTTCCTACGAGCACCGAAATATCGGGATTATCCTGGTCCAGGATAATTTTCTTCACATCCTGCTCCGGATCCTCCACGATATCCTGGGCCTGCGTCTTTAATTGCTATGCTGCAGTAGGCTTGGTTGAGGATTTCATCGAGGATGAGTAGCATTCTTTCGCCTCCTGCTGATCGCTTTCGACCTTGACCACTCCCCAAGGGGTAGGGATCTTGATGCATTGGTGATACGTCGATGGCACATCCTTCATATCGTGAATCCATGGTCTTCCTAGTATGATATTATAGCAGGATAGGGAATCCATCACACATAAACGTTGTATTGAGTTGACTCCCTCAACATATACTGGCAACTTTATCTCTCCTACTGTGTTCCTAGCCTCTCCACTGAATCCAACAAGCACAGTGGACTTCGAAGTGATGTCCATCGGAGATACATTCATCCTCTTCAACGTTTCCAGCTGAATTATATTGACAGAGCTACCGTTGTCTACCAGTATCCTGTGTACAAAATGGTTAGCCACATATAAAGTTATTACTAAAGCATCATGGTGAGGATCCTGAACAGTATCCCTGTCATCACTATCGAAAGTGATCACTTTATCAGTTGTGAGGGTAGTCATCCTGACTGGTCTGTCCCCTCTCTCACCCTTAGCTTCCTTTGCATGTCTTTTGGCCACCGAATACGAAGTCCCACAAATGTCAGATCCTCCTGAAATAAAGTTAATTATCTTGGCATCTGCTGGGGGTGATGCTGCTTGTTCAGGATCCTTCTCGGGATCCTGCCCTTTATTCTTCTTTTTTCCCAGCAAGTCCTTAAGATACCCCTTGCTTAACAGGTAGCTTATTTCTTTCCTTAAAGCAATGCAATCCTCGGTCATGTGTCCGAAGTCTTCGTGGAAGGCGCACCATTTGGACTTATCCTTCCAATCAGCTTTCTGCTGGTTCTTCCGAGGCCACCTAGCTTTGTCTCCTAAGCCCTGCATAGCATACATTAATTCAGGTATATTAACAGAAAAGCAGTATTCAGATAAGTCAGGATATTCTTCAGGATCCTCGTCTTCAGCAGCGTTCACTTTCTTGTTATCATTTCTGCCATATGGCCTGGGGCGATATGGCTTATACGAGGTCTCCGATTTCCTGTTAGTTGATTCATAGGTTGAGGTAGAGTTCATCCTCTCCTGCATCTTCTTGTCATCTTCCAGACGGATATACCTCAAAGCCCTGTTACGAGCTTCGTCGAGATTCCTGCAGGGATTCATTACAATATCTTGATAAAACTGAGAATCCTTTTGTAACCCCATCTTAAAAGCTTGCACAGCTGTTGCAACATCAAGATGTGGGATATCCAAGGATTCTCGACTGAATTTATTCACATAATCCCTCAAGGATTCCTGAGGCCCTTGAGTTATCCTGTAAAGATCACTGGTTAGTTTCTCAAAACTCCGACTACAAGAAAATTGACTATTAAATAAATTAACCAAATGAGCAAATGATGTAATTGAGTGAGGAGGAACGTTTAACAGCCATTTTAAGGCTGATCCTGTTAGAGTAGAACCAAATCCCTTGCACAAGCATGCTTCCTTGAGCTCCGGAGGGATAGGGTTAATCTCCATTCTTTCCCTATACTGAGCAATATGCTCTTCAGGATCCGTAGTCCCATCATACAGCTTCATGTTGGGAGTCTGAAATCTTTTTGGGATTTCAGCATCACAGATGTGATATGCAAAGCGAGATATCCTATGGCTGTCTTGGGATACTTCCGGAATTGGTTGGACCACTCCAAGCACACTGGATATCATGTCCTTCAATTTCTGGAGTTCCCTGGTAAATGTTGACGTCATACCTGCATCCTGCAAAGAGCCATTATTGTTAGTAGCAAGAATATTATTATTTGACACATTACCGTTCTGAGGATTTTGGCCATATCCTGAAGCATATCCTGAACTTCTCACAGTCGATATTCTGACCGAAGAGGGTATCTCAGGGGTATGATTCTGAGAATGGCTCGGGACGATATTCCCTCTATTATCCTCAGTGTAAACTGCGGAACTGAAGTTCAAAGCCCTGGGCTGTATAGGAGTGACAATTTCTTCAGCGGGTCTACTCGAGCTAGCTTTTAAGAGTTGTATTTCTCTTAATAGCATTTGGTTAGTCTCCTGTTGCTGCCTCATTTGTTCCTGCACACTTCCAAATAATGTCAAAATTTCGTCATTAGAGGTGTTTTGGTCAAAAAAATCTGATGAGGATAATGCAACCAAACTCTCTGTTACGGGGTATGATGCTTGAAATGTCGAACAATGATAAGGATCACTTCAAGGTAAATTGCACAAACGACACAAGGATTTATACGGGGAAAAAGCCCTTGATCAAGAGTTGATCTCCGGCACAAAAAACCCCGGGTGATGGAAACTACCGATCACCAAGCTCAAATAAATCAATAAATGTTTACAACTTCGGATAATGACGAGCTAGGTACAAGGATCACTAGTATGAAATGTGTAAAAGTGAGTGAAAACTAATAAGTGTTCGTCGAGAGCTTCACGAATGCGATTATATGAGAGTGTGTGTGTAGCTGAAAAAATGACTAAGTGTTCTCATTCTAGCTCGTCACCCCTTTTAAAAATAGAAGTTAACTACAATAACTAACTATCCGACTTTCGTGCCAAGCTCCCACGTTCTCCACAACGTCCATTTCCAGTCAAACGTGTGCGATATACCCGTGGAATATTCCATAGTAACGTTGCCAAGACCAAGTCAAGCTCGTAACTCCTGCGAAGTAATACAAAACACAAACAAACAATCGTCAGTACGAGGATCCTTAAAGTGATCCATGATCCTGATCTTGAAGCTCTTCTGAGGATCACTATCTGTCACAGAAGAAAGGATCATTAATTAGGATAACGAGTAAGGATCACTAATTGTTAGAAAATCCTCCCCTAACAATTGCCCCCAAAATATAAGGAGTGATATGTAAAATGAGCGAGTTATGTTTTCCTGATCTTATCCGCAACTAACTATCGTAAATATAGCCGTTATTGTTGAACTAGCCGTTGCAACCATGACGTCACAGAAGTGACAACCCTGCACGATCATGATTATAAATAGGAGATAGAGATAGGATCAAATGCATTTAAAATTTCAGAAAGACTCCCTTTATAACTGCATTCCGAAGATAAACAGGTATCCTCTCTTCATCTTCTTCCTTCTCTTGCTCTGTTTTTCTTATTTTACTACCGTCTCTTCAAGAATGATGCTCCGGTCTTCCCCCGCCAAGGATCACCAGAAGGATAGTCCCTTGAAGTGTCAAAAGATCATCAAAGACTCCACACATGAGAGGTGCTACTTTAACGATGCTCAAATAGATAAGATTCGTCACTGCTTTCCGGCGAGTGCCTTTTTCAAACCCTTCGATCCTCCTATTCTGAGCGACTATGTTTCAGAAACATGGGTTGCCTTTCCAGTTACTCCATTCGCCATAGGATACACCTATCCTTTCCCAGAATTTACACAATCCTTCTTTTCCCTTACCGGCATCTCTTACATCCAAGCTATGCCGATGATTTGGAGGGTTTTGTATACCCTGGAGAGGATCATCGAGCAGGAAGGCATTGATTTAGGAATGCCAGAGCTGACACAGATGTATGATCTCACTACTTTTGGTTCTCATCGTTATTTGTTCAAACGAAAACCCGGCGAAGAACACCCCCTTCTTAAAGTCACCAAGAATGACACAAATTGGAAACGTCGCTTCTTCTTTGTCAGGAGGGATACCATTCCAAATGGAAAGGATCTACCAAAGACATGGTCCACCCATGGTAGGCCAGAGGATCCTGAGAAGGATCACCAGGTAGTCTTGTTTTTGTATGAGGATCACTAACCCCTTTTTGTCTTGTGTTATGCAGCTATTTCTGTTTCACACATCATCACGACACCTGCAACCAAGGATAGGCTTGCTGCTTTTTGGAAGCTTGATCCTGAAACAAGGACATTCAAGATAGACACCCAAGACTCACAAGAAGTATCCTCAGGTTCCATCACCATGTCGAGTAAGTATCCTGCCTTTTGCATAGTTTGAATATTAAAATAAATAAGTAAATTGAAATAGGATAAGGATACTTATCTTGCTTTGAATGTGTAGGTGCCGGAAAATCTGCCAAGCCTGTATCCCAGTTCAACACAGCTGATCTTGATGTTGTTCGGTCCAGGAAGAAGAGGGCCACTACCAGTCCTAGCATCTCCATTCCCAAGGCACCCATTAAAGGAAAGGGTGGTACAAAGAGAAAGACCTCCGAGGGTGAGAATTTGCAGGGTCTGCCTCTGATCCGTCACCAATTCGTCGAGTACTTCAATGATGTAAGGATCACCGTATCTGCCTGTATATCCTGCTGGCATATCCTGCTGATATATCCTGCTGATTTGAGGATCATTCGGTCCTGACCTTATCTTTTATCTCTTTTGCAGAAATTCGCTGAGATTGAGGACTATGTGGGGAATGTCGAGGAGCAGGACAAGAAGATTGCTGATTTGCAACAGGTTGCAGTCCTTAAGGACCTTGCAATTGCTGATCTTCAGAAGGAACTCCAAGATGCCAAGACTAAGACGGCTAAACTTCTGATTGACCTTGACTATGAGAAGCATGATCTCATAGAAAATGCTAAGGTCTCTGCTGCCATCACAATGTATCAGACTAAATTGAAGATGTCCCAGGAAGCTCAAGATCCTAACTTTGACAAAAGCAGCTCGGATGTTGAGGGCTGGAAAGCAAGGTTAGCTGATCTTGAAGATGATGAGGAAGCTGAGGAAGTTTTGGCGATCGAGGCTGGAGGTAGTGGGAAGGATCTGGTGAAGGATACCGCAGCTGGAGGGGAAGAGGATGCAGCAAAGGTGTAGGCTGCACAATTGGGCGATGATGGACATTCCTAGACGCAGCCGGAGCCCAATTGTTTTAGTTTGATGGTAGTTTTTTGTGGTTGTGATGTTGAACAATTTAATGGTTTGTACTGAACAATAGTTTATAGGATTAAGGATCATGTATGATCCTTTGGACAATAGGCAGGATTGCAATTGGTGGAGGGATCCTCTGTTTAGGGGATGAAGCCATTGTGATCCTGCCGCCTTTATATTCCTGCACTACTTTTGAACTTATTATCATGGACACCCTTTATCTACCCCAGCGTACGGGCCACGTTTTGCTGGTAGAAGCTCGGGGTAGGTAATTTGACAACCTTTTAAGGGTTAGCCTTTTGTTAATAAATAAAATCTTAACCTTTCGTCGCTTATCTTGTGTTGTAATCCTTTTTAATATCTTACTTTCCAACTGTTGTAATGTTTATTCCGTTTATACTTATCAAGCCTTGAAAAATTAAAAAAGATATCCAAAAAGTTTAGGATATGATCACGGACCACATATCCCATAACTGATTAGTTCTAAAAAGTGGTATAGTTTAAGAATTCCAAGTTCAGTTGTCAAGTATAAGGGTTATTCAAATGAATAATGAATAAAATCAAAACAATTAAGGATCATACCTGAGGATCCAAGTTAGGATCCTAACCATAATCAGGATAACTACAAAATAAACCTTAGAAAGAAGTAAGGATCAAGGATCCCTAGTTGCTTATCTTCAAGGACCTGAAATAGAGCATAACTTGGGACTAAGCCAATATAAGAAAAGAGTTAGCAACTGGGGACAAGCCCAAGGATAACTGGGGACAAGCCCAAGGATAACTGGGGACAAGCCCAAAGATAACTGGGGACAAGCCCAAGGATAACTGGGGACAAGCCCAAGGATCGTATGTAAACTGGAGTATGGCCCTAACTGGCGACTATCCAAACTTAGTGACATGAAAATGCCCAAACCTTAGCTAACGTGAAAACGTTAGAAACCTTAGCTAACGTGAAAACGTTAGAAACCTTAGAATAGATGTATGGTACGTCTACCATTATACGTAGGATCCTAGGCATAGCCAGTACAATGGAATTATCAGCCCCTAAAGCGAGTACTGGTCCCACTGCCTTGAACTATACCAGGATCATCATGCGCTACAGGCGGAACTGGGGTCAAGCCCAAATAACTGGGGTCAAACCCAAGGAACGGATTGCTTCTGCAGATAACCAATGTTATGCTAAGGATACCTGAACTTTCGACACTTGAAATCACGTGAGAGATGGATAAAGGACACATGATCCTTATCCTTATATGAGAAAATAAAGAAATGAAATAGTTCAAGGTTAAGATATTACCAAAGTAAAGATCACTGATACTTTAAGGATCCTTCGAGGATACTCCTAACATAAGGATCATCTGTGCCAAGAGGATCCTACTCACATGAAATATTTCTTCAAGTGGACAGCATTCCAAGCTCTTGGTAGCAAATCACCCTCCATGGTTAGCAACCTATATGCCCCCTTTCCTGCTTCCGCTTCAATCAAATAAGGGCCTTCCCATTTTGGAGCCAATTTTCCATCGGCAGGATTGGTGGTATTCTGAAATGCTTTCCTTAATACCATATCTCCAACTTGAAACTTCCTGATCCTGACATTTTTTTTGTAAGCACCAGCCATTCTTTGTTGATAACTGGCCATCCTTATCCTAGCCAGATCCCTGATTTCTTCAATAGTATCCAGATCTTGAGTCAAGTTCTCATCATTTTTCTCAGGATCACGAGTATTTGTTCTAGCAGTTGGAACCACCATTTCTGTTGGGATCACTGATTCTGTCCCAAATACCAAAGAGAATGGTGTTTGACCAGTTGCATTCTTAGGGGTTGTCCTATCAGCCCAAAGCACATAAGGTAGTTCCTCTGCCCATTTGCCTTTCTTGGATCCAAGCTTCTTCTTCAAATTGTTGATGATGATCTTGTTGGATGATTCTGCTTGACCATTAGCTTGTGGGTGGACTGGTGTTGATGTTATCATCTTAATCCCCCAACTGTCACAAAAGTTAGTGGTTCTGCCCCCAATAAATTGGGAACCATTATCACATATAATTTCAGAAGGAATTCCAAATCTAGTTATAATATTTCTTTTAATGAAGGATATAACTTCCTTTTCTCTGACTTGGGCAAAAGCTTCAGCCTCTATCCACTTGGAGAAGTAATCAGTCATAGTAAGCATGAATACTTTTCCACCAGGTGCCTTAGGAAGCTTACCAACTATATCCATACCCCATCTCATAAATGGCCAAGAGGAGGATATAGGATGCAATAATTCAGCTGGTTGATGAAGGATATTGCTGTGTCTCTGACAAGGATCACATCTCTTAGCATATTCCACATCATCTCTCTTCATGGTTGGCCAGTAGTATCCTGTCCTCAGGATCCTTGAGAATAATGCCCTGCCCCTAGTGTGGTTTCCACAATCTCCTTCATGGAAGTCTTTTAAAACTTCTTGGATTTCAGGATCCTCAATGCATCTCAAGTATGGTCCTGCAAGAGATCGTCTATACAACATATTATTTAAAATTATGAATTGAGATACCTTAGATTTGAAAGCCCTAGGGTTTTCTCCTGTAGGAATCTCTCCATGTTGTAAGTATCTCATAATTGGTGAGATCCATGATCCTGAATGGGATTGAGTATCCTCACTAGGGATAATTGCAGAATCATTTCCTATCTCCATAGCCACATGATCCTCGATAGCCGGGGTCAGGATATGGATAATAGGGATCTTGATATCCTCCGGGATCTTCAAAGATGATCCTAAGTTTGCCAATGCATCAGCTTGTGTATTTTCTTCCCTTGGTACCTGTGTCAAACTAAAGGAAACAAAAGAGAGTGCCAAACTTTTGACTATCTCTAAATATTTGGTTAGCTTTTCACCTTTAACAGCATAGGATCCATTAAAGTGGTTTGTAATTAACAATGAATCTACATGTACCTCAAGATACCTGATCCCCATATGCTTAGCAATTTGCAAACCAGCAACTAAAGCTTCATATTCAGCCTCATTGTTAGTGGTTTGGAACTCACAAGCTATAGAGTGGGGTATTATGTCCCCCTGTGGCGATTTTAGTAGTATTCCAAGCCCTGTGCCTTTAACATTTGAGGATCCATCAGTATAGAGTATCCAAGGATCCTTGGTTTCCTCTAGCTGCTGGACTTCTAACTCAGCTTCTTTTTGTAAATCACTACTGAAATCAGCCACAAAGTCGGCTAATGCTTGGGATTTGATGGCTGTCCTAGGCTCATATCTTATATCATATGCACTTAGCTTCACTACCCACTTAGCCATCCTTCCTGACATCTCTGGTTTCCTGAGGACATTCTTAATTGGAAAATTAGTTTTAACAACAATAACATGAGTTTCAAAATAGTGTCTCAACTTAGTAGATGCCATAATTAATGCAAGAATAAGCTTTTCAAGGTGTGAGTACCTAGATTCGGCATCAAGTAAACTTTTACTTACATAATAGACAGGATGTTGTGTACCTTCATGATCCTTAACAAGGACCGCACTTGCTGCTTTTGAGGATACTGCAAGATACAATGATAGCACATCGCCTTTTTCTGGTTTCATCAAGGCCGGGGCTGAGGATAGGTAATCTTTGAGGGCTCTTAAGGTATTTTCATGCTTCTCAGTCCACTCAAATTTCTTGTTCTTCCTTAGGATATCATAGAATTCTTTGCACTTCTCTGAGGATTTGGATATAAATCTGTTCAAAGCTGCTATCCTGCCTGTTAGCCTTTGAACATCCTTAGTGTTTTGGTCAAAAATCACACAAGGATAATGCAACCAAATCTGATTTTGTGAGGAATGATGCTTGGTTAATTGTATGAACAACAAGTATATGAAATCAACGATGAACACCGAGATTTATACGAGGAAAAAGCCCTTGATCTTTAGAAGATCTCCGGCATAAAAAACCTCGGGTGATGGAAACTACCGATCACCAACTATATTGCAAAAACAGCAGTGATCCTTGTACAACTTCGGAAGAAAACAAGCTCAATACAATGAATTTCTAGTGAAAGTGTGTGTTTTTGCTAAGTGTTTGCAGAGAATTCGTGTTTTGTGTGTAATTTCAGTGGTGTGCACGACTTATGCTTTCATTGAGCTGTTTTCCCCTTAAAAAGATAAGAAATAAACAACTAACTAACTTCCCGAAAAAGGTGGAAGTCACCCATGACCACCACTAACGGTTATCTCCTCAATATGCACGTGCCTAAAAGCATATTCCATGAGATTCCAGCAGAGAAGTGGTCCACTACGTCCATTACCTGCATTTACACATTAAAAACGTGCAAAACATAAGTTCTGTTAAGGATCCTGATCCTCAGACTCGTGATCCTCAGATGCGTGATCCTCAGACTCGTGATCCTCAGACTCTGGATCCTCAGACTCTGGATCCTCAGAGTGTCTGCATCATCCATGAAGGATCCGTGATCCATGCCCAGACTCAGGATAGATGATCCTTAGCATAAAATTCATGCCCTAACAATTGCCCCCAATATGGCAGTTGTGATAAAGATTCACAGCTGTCATATTTCCGTCAGAAGCGGACTAGCCGTTGCTGCTGGTAACTAGTTGTTACACTGCCTGTCATCACTGATAAGACCTGCTATAATGATCATTGCAAAATATAGAGTTAGAGATAACTCCTCAAGTGCCTTTACAGATCAGAAGATCCTTCCATTCGTGGAGAATGAATCCTTCTACACAGTTTGCTATTAACCTTCCTGCACTTTAATTTCTGCATAGACACTTTAACTGTTAGATAGCCTTATCCGGTCTTGGTGGATGGTCCACGGTTTTGCTGGTGAAATCCAGGCCAGATGATTTGATACATAATGAATGGGTAATAACATTAAACTTTTTTAGCTACATCTATTGTTGTTTCTTCCCTTTTTATTTTTCATGTATGCTTTCTATTTTCAAAAATATCATCACCAAACAACTGGAAAGTTATTGAAAATCTGATGATAATGTTACACTTTTAACAGAAAACTTGAAGTGTTCATATAAATGTGGATCAATGATCCTTAACCAAAAAGGATAAGAGACAACTTACAGCTTCGAAAAAGTTAGAATATAACATACCAGAGAATCCAAGTTAGGATTCTATATCCTTGTAAATTATTGCTGAATAAGCAAACTATGAAAAGTAAAGCTTCTAGGATCAAGGGTCCTTATCGTCAGAACTTGTATAACTCTAGACAGTTGTTTCTAGGGTGAAGAATCATGGATCCTTGAATAATAGGCAGGATAATGGGTGGTGGATGGATCCTCTGTTTGGGGGATGAAGCCACTCGTTATCCTTCCGTCTTTTATTTTCTGCACTACAAAGACCCGTAAACAATGGACACCCTTTGCCAACCCATGTGGACGGGCCACGTTTTGCTGGTAGAAACGTGGGTTGGCAATTTTGACAACCTTAAAAGGTTTAATGTTTTGTGAATAAAATAACTTTAACTTTTTGGCTATCTCCCGTGTTGCTATCCTTATGTATCCTTTAGTTTTCAATTGTTGTGATATACATTTGTTTGAATAAGAAAAGCTAAACAAATTAAGTTTAAGAATTTTAGGATATGATCCAGGATCAAATATCCTATAGTTGAAAAGTTCCGAAAAGTAGTATATTTTAAGGATCATAAGTTCAGTTGTCAAAGTATAAGGGCTATTCAAATGAATAATGAATAAAATCAAAATAGTTAAGGATCATACCTGAGAATCCAAGTTAGGATCCTAACCTTTATCATTATAAACAGGATAACCATAAGACAAACCTTAATGGAAGGTAAGGATCAAGGATCCTTGGTCGTTTGTCTCCAAAAACCTGAAATAGGATACAACTTGGGACTAAGCCAATATAAGAGAAGAGTTAGTAACTGGGGACAAGCCCAACAAACTGGGGACAAGCCCAAATAAACTGGGGACAAGCCCAAATAAACGGATGTAAACTGGGGTCAAGCCCATATAAACGGATGTAAACTGGGGTCAAGCCCATATAAACGGATGTAAACTGGAGTATGGCCCTCACTGGCGACTATCCAAACTTAGTGACATGAAAATGTCAAAACCTTAGCTAACGTGTAAACGTTAGAAACCTTAGCTAACGTGAAAACGTTAGAAACCTTAGGAACGGATGTATGGTACATCTACCATTATACGTAGGATCCTAGGCATAGCCAGTACAATGGAATTATCAGCCCCTAAAACGAGTACTGGTCCCACTGCCTTGAACTATACCAGGATCATCGTGCGCTACTGGCGAAACTGGGGACAGGCCCAAACTGGCGACAAGCCCATAAACTTTGGAGGGTTGGCCAACCACTTTGATCTTCTGTAAAATGATAACAACTCTGCAAAAGCTTAAACTTTGTGAAAATAGATGTTAACTGATTAACATCTTTAACTTATGATAAGTAATAAGTATAAAATGAATGAAAATGAAAGTAATGTGTTACCAAATGTAGAATCATATATCCTTTGAGGATCCTGGATCCTTAATCAGAATACCGGTATCGCTGAGGATCCCTGATCCTTCTTACTTAAAGTATTTTTTGAGATGAACAGCATTCCAAGCTCTTGGTAGGAGATCATCATCCATTGTTAACAAGTGATATGCCCCCTTTCCTGATTCAGCTTCAACTAGATAGGGGTCTTCCCACTTTGGTGCTAGCTTGCCATTAGAAGGATTTGTAGTGTTCTGGAATGCTTTTCTTAGCACAAAATCACCAACTTGAAATCTTCTAATCCTGACATTCTTGTTGTATGCTCCAGCCATTCTTTGTTGATAACTGGCCATTTCCTTTTTTCTGACAAAAGCTTCTTTTTAGGATGCAGATGTTATGTTGGTTGGTGTAGAATAGTACTGTGTCTTTGACAAGCATCACACTTCTTTGCATAATCCACAACATCCTTCTTCGTGGTAGGCCTATAGTATGTTGTTCTAAGGATCCTTGAGAATAGTGCTCTGCCCCCAGTGTAGTTTCCACAGTCTCCTTGACTTTGAAAGCTTTAGCATTTTGTCCTGTAGGGATCTCTCCATGTTGTATATATCTTAGGATTGGAAGGATCCAATATCCTGAATTCGACTGTGCAGGATCACCAGGTATGATTGCAGAATCCTCCACTATCTCCATGGCTACGTGATCCTCAATTGCAGGAGTTAAAACATGGATGATGAGTATTTTTCACATCTTCTGGCATCTTTAGGAATGATCCAAGGTTAGTTAAAGCGTCAGCTTCTGCATTTTCTTCCCTGGGTACCTGTGGTAGACTGAAAAAAGCAAAAGAATCTGCCAGTTTCCTGACTCATGATTAGTGGTTTGGAATTCCGTGCAGTGGATTGGGGTATAATGCCCCCCTGTGGCGATTTTGGTAGTGTGCCTTGTCAAGTTCCTTTAACATTTGAAGCTCCATCCATGAAGAGTGTCTAAGGATCCTTGGTCTTCTCAAGTTGTTGAACTTTTAATTCAGCTTCCCTTTGTAGATCACTACTGAAATCAGCCACAAAGTCAAGTAAAGCTTGGGACTTGATTGCCCATTTTGCCATTCTACCTGACATTTGAAGTTTCCTGAGAACATTCTTGATAGCAAGGTTAGTTTTCACAATAATGGTATGAGTTTCTAAATAATGTCTATGTTTAGCAGAAGCCATAATTAAATCAAGAATTAATTTCTCTAAATGAGAATACCTGGCCTCAGCATCAAGTAGAATTTTACTTACATAGTATACCGAATGTTGAGAGCCTTCATGATCCTTAACTAGGATCACACTTACTGCTTTAGCTGAAATAGCTAAGTATAAGGATAACGATTCTCCATTTTCTGGTTTCATCAGGGCTGGTGCTGAGGATAGATAATCCTTAAGAACCTTGAGTGCAGCTTCATGCTTATCAGTCCACTCAAACTTGCCTTGAGCAATTTGTCTACCTCTTCTTCGATAATGGCATTCCTTTCAAGTGCAAACTTTCTCCTTGTTTGGTGTATTGGCTTGAAAGACCTGTCAATAGCAAGTTTGTGAGTAATAACATTCTTAGATATACCTGTCATCTCTTCATGTTTCCAAGCAAAGGTAGATTTTCTTCTTTCCAAGAAGGATACTAAATCCTGCTCAATACTGTCTAGGATCCCAGATTCTATAAAAATTTTGGATTCAGGATCCCCTGAGTTCAACATAATATCCTTGACATCTGGCTCTCTTGCCTCCATGACGTCTCGCTTCATTGAAGAAGTGTAACAGTTCTTTGCCTCCTGCTGATCAATTTCTATCTTCACCACATCCCATAGAGTTGGGAGCTTGACACATGGATGATATGTTGAGGGGGGCTGCCTTCATATCGTGTATCTATGGCCTGCCACAGATAACATTACAGCAAGATAAGCAGTCAATAACATAGAATTTTTAAATAGAATTCACTCCCTATATATATAAATTGGAAGTTTGATGTCCCCCAATGTAATCTTTATCTCTCCACTGAATCCCATAAGGACAGATGATCCTGGGACAATATTTGTTCTTTTGAGAACATCCAACCGGATTATGTTAACCAAGCTTCCCCCATCAATGAGAATCCTGCGAACAAAATGGTTAGATATAAATAATGTAATAACTACACCGTCATGATGAGGATCCTGAATGTCCACACAGTTATCCTCATCAAAGGATATCACTTTCTGCTGGGTAAGGATGGAGGTCCGAACAGGTCTGCCCCCATTCTCCATCTTTGCTTCCTTTGCACGTCTTTTAGCTGCTGAGAACCTCCAGAGATGAAATGGATGATTTGAGCATCAACTGGCGGAGGAGGAGCTTTTCCAGGAACTTTCTCAGAATCCTCGATCCTTGACTTTTTCCTTCCAAGCAATTCCTTCAACTATCCTTTGCTCAAAAGATAACCTATCTCCTTCCTTAATGCTATGCACTCATCTGTGAGATGACCAGAACCCCCATGGTAAGCACACCATTTCGATTCGTCTTTGGTGGCAGGCGGTTTGTCATTCTTCATTGGCCACCTAACCGTGTCACCTAAATTCTGCATAGAAAGGATTAGTTCATTATTATCAGCAGAAAAACAATATTCAGAAATAGGAGGATAATCCTCATCATCTTCCTCTTGTTCCACAGCATGCACATTCTGGTTATCATGCTTGGGGTATTGCTTGGATCAGTTATCCTTGAGATAGGATCCTTATTTGTCTTGCTTTGAGGATCCTGACAATCTCTTGTGGATCCTTTTGTCATCCTCTAAACGGATGAACCTAAGGGCCCTGTTTCTTTCCTCATCTAGGTTCCTGCAAGGTGTCATAACAAGATCATCATAGAACTGAGAATCCTTAAGTAAACCCAGTTTAAAGCTTCAATAGCAGTAGCAATATCTAAGTTAGGGATTTCTAAGGATTCTCTACTAAATTTAGTTATGTAATCCCTTAATGATTCATTATGACCTTGGGTGATCCTATATAAGTCACTAGTTAATCGTTCAAATCTCCTACTGCATGAGAATTGGCTATTAAACAAATTAACTAGATTAGCAAATGAAGTAATAGAGTAAGGAGGAAGACTTAGCAGCCATTTTAACGATGATCCGGTAAGTGTGGATCCAAAGCCCTTGCACAAGCAACCAGATTTGGTGTCTGAAACCTCTTCGGTATCTCTGCATCACAAATAGGTGGTGCAAAACGAGATATCTTGTGGCTTTCATCAGGAATTTCAGGAATGGGCTTAACCACTCCTGGAACGTTGGATATTATATCCCTATGTTTCTACAATTCCTTAGCCATAGCTTGGTTGATACCTGTATCCTGCACAAAGCCATGGTTAGCATTGCAAAAATTATTCAAAGTGTTACCTCCTGAATGATTCAAGTTTGGAATTCCAGATGTGAATCCATGTTGGCGGGATTCTGGCATAACCGAGGGACCAGAGGAAGCAATGGTCTGCATTGGTATGAAGTCTCCTAGATAAACATCTGAACTTCCAGGTTGCACACTCCTTAAGTATCTTTGATCCTGGAAGATGTTGGATCCTTGAAGTGCTGTGAATGTAGGTCTTGGAGGATAATCCATGGATCCGGAAACCTGAGATGAAGATCCTTGAACCTGGAAGGAGGAACCTTGAACCTGAGAGGATCCTTAAACCTGAGAGGATAGAGGATCCTTGAGCCTGGGAGGAGGATCCCTGATCCTGAGAGGATCCTTGAACCTGAGAGGATCCTTGAACCTGTGAGGATCCTTGAACCTGAGAGGATCCTTAAACCTGCGAGGATCCTTGAACCTGAGATGATCCTTGAACCTAAGAGGATCCTTGAACCTGCGAGGATCCTTGAACCTGCGAGGTTCCTTGAACCTGGGAGGATCCTTGAACCTGCGAGGATCCTTGAACCTGCGAGGATCCTTGAACCTGAGAGGATCCTTGAACCTGCGAGGATCCTTGAACCTGAGAGGATCCCTGATGCTGAAATGAGGATCCTGAAGGCTGGAAAGAGGATCCTTGAGCCTGAGACATTGCCGATGATCCAGAACGTATTCCTATTGATCCACCCTGGTATTGGACATGTGGAGCTGCAAAGTGCTGGGAAGTTATGGCAGGAGTGTCGAAATTCAGCGACCTCGACATCAAAGGGGAGTGATCCTCTGCTGATTTTATCAATTTCGCGAAGGATCCTGCCATTAGTCTTGACCTGCTGCTGCATATGATCCTTCATCTGCACAATCAAAGCATAAAAATCACTGTTAGTAAGTGTAGAGGAAGAAACAACAGTTGGTTTTGTGAAAACGGGGGTTGTCTTCTTCGGAGAATTCTCAGCATTCTTCTAGAATGCAAGGGGGAGATGATCCAAAGGCGGAATGCCCTGTAAAAAAGTGACCGCCGACATAGAACTTGGAGTAGTTTTCCCTGAGAAGCCATGCGGTTGAAGGTAATGAACCGAAATGAATGAAATGAACAAAATTTCTCAGAATTGAAGCACCAATTGCCCCACGGTGGGCGCCAAACTGTTTTGGTCAAAAATCACACAAGGATAATGCAACCAAATCTGATTTTGTGAGGAATGATGCTTGGTTAATTGTATGAACAACAAGTATATGAAATCAACGATGAACACCGAGATTTATACGAGGAAAAAGCTCTTGATCTTTAGAAGATCTCCGGCATAAAAAACCTCGGGTGATGGAAACTACCGATCACCAACTATATTGCAAAAACAGCAGTGATCCTTGTACAACTTCGGAAGAAAACAAGCTCAATACAATGAATTTCTAGTGAAAGTGTGTGTTTTTGCTAAGTGTTTGCAGAGAATTCGTGTTTTGTGTGTAATTTCAGTGGTGTGCACGACTTATGCTTTCATTGAGCTGTTTTCCCCTTAAAAAGATAAGAAATAAACAACTAACTAACTTCCCGACAAAGGTGGAAGTCACCCATGACCACCACTAACGGTTATCTCCTCAATATGCACGTGCCTAAAAGCATATTCCATGAGATTCCAGCAGAGAAGTGGTCCACTACGTCCATTACCTGCATTTACACATTAAAAACGTGCAAAACATAAGTTCTGTTAAGGATCCTGATCCTCAGACTCGTGATCCTCAGACGCGTGATCCTCAGACTCGTGATCCTCAGACTCTGGATCCTCAGACTCTAGATCCTCAGACTGTCTGCATCATCCATTAAGGATCCGTGATCCATGCCCAGACTCAGGATAGATGATCCTTAGCATAAAATTCATGCCCTAACACTTAGCATTGGCCGGAGATTTGATGTTCACTATTGCTTTGATTTGTTCCGGGCTAGCTTCAATGCCTCTCTTCGTCACCATATATCCTAAGAATTTACCTGCTTTAACACCAAAGTGACATTTTGAAGGATTAAGCTTCATGTTATATTTGTCAAGGATATAGAATGCCTCCTCCAAGTCTCTTAGGTGATCCTCAGCTTTTATGGATTTTACCACCATATCATCTATGCAAACCTCCATAGTTTGTCCAATCTGATCCTTGAACATCATATTCACCAACCTTTGATATGTTGCACCTGCATTTCTTAGTCCGAACGGCATAGCAATATAGCAGTATATACCAGTTGGAGTCATGAAGGCTGTATCCTCTTGATCGGATGGTTCCATTTGGATTTGTTGAAATCCAGATGAAGCATCCATAAAAGTTAACAGTTCATGACCCGCAGTTGCATCCACCATGGAGTCAATGTGGGGTAATGGGAAAGGATCCTTGGGACATGCCTTATTTAAATCGGTAAAATCGACACATACCCTCCACTTTCCGTTTTTCTTTTGAACAACAACCACATTGGCCAACCATCTTGGATACTTGACCTCTCTAATCATACCTGCCCGGAGCAATTTCTCTACCTCTTCCTGGATAATGGCATTTCTTTCCGGTGCAAACTTTCTTCTCCTTTGATGGATAGGTTTGAAGGACCTATCAATGCCAAGTTTGTGAGTGATCACATCTTTAGATATAACGGTCATGTCTTCATGTTTCCATGCAAAGGTAGTCTTTCTCCTTTTGAGGAAGGATATGAGGTCTTCCTTCATACCGCCAAGGATCCCCGATCCGATATAGATTTTGGATTCAGGATCATCAGGATCCATGAGGATTTCTACCACATCCTGCTCTCCTGCCTCCAAGACATCCCTTGGAGGATACTTTGATTGCTATTGTTCCCTTGACTTCGAGGCTGGTTTCATCGATGAAGTATAGCAATTCTTAGCCTCCTGCTGATCGCTATCAATCTTGACTATTCCCCAAGGACTAGGGAGCTTCACACATTGATGGTAAGTAGATGGGACTGCCTTCATATCGTGTATCCAGGGCCTGCCAAGGATAACATTACAACAAGATAAACAGTCAATAACACAAAATTTTTGATAAGAGTGTAGGCCTTCGATGTATATTGGGAGTTTAATGTCCCCCAGAGTATTCTTAGTTTCGCCACTAAATCCTACGAGCACGGAGGATCTTGGTATGATATCTGATTCAGGGATACCCATCTTCTTTAGAACATCAAGCTGGGTAATGTTCACTGAACTTCCTCCGTCTATAAGGATCCTGCGGACAAAATGGTTAGAAATGAAAAGAGTAATAACTAAACCATCGTGATGAGGATCCTGGATATCAACACGATCATCCTCATCAAAGGTTATGACTTTTCCTTCGGAGACACTTGATGTTCGAACGGGTCTTTCTCCATTATCCATTTTAGTTTCCTTTGCATGCCTTTTAGCTGCTGAGAAGGATGTGCCACAAATGTCTGATCCTCCAGAAATAAAGTTTATTACTTGTGCATCTGCTGGAGGGGCTGGAGCCTTCTCAGGGATCCTTTCAGGATCCTGAGTCCTTGACTTTTTTCTTCCCAACAATTCTTTTAGATGCCCCTTGCTCAACAAGTATCCAATTTCCTTTCTTAGTGCAATGCATTCTTCAGTGAGATGCCCAAAATCTTCATGGTATGCACACCACTTTGACTTATCCTTAGTTGCAGCTGGCCTATCATTCTTTCTGGGCCATCTAGCTTTATCACCTAGATTCTGCATCGCAAGGATTAGTTCATTGTTATCAACAGAAAAATAATATTCAGAAATTGGAGGATAATCCTCATCATCCTCTTCTTGATCAACAGCATGCATGTTCTGGTTATCAGATCTGTAGTAGGATCTGAACTTGTTGTTCCTGAATGAGGATCCTTGCTTATCTTGCTTTGAGGATCCTGCTAACCTCTCCTGGATCCTCTTGTCATCCTCTAGCCGAACGAACCTAAGTGCCCGGGTTCTTACCTCATCTAAGTTCCTGCATGGTGTCATAACAAGATCATCATAGAACAACGAATCCCTAAGCAATCCTATTTTAAAGGCCTCAACAGGCGTGGCTATATCTAAGTTGGGAATGTCTAAGGATTCTTTACTGAATTTGGTAATGTAATCCCTTAATGATTCATTATGACCCTGGGTTATCCTATATAGATCACTAGTTAATCGTTCAAATTTTCTACTACAAGAAAACTGATTATTAAACAAGTTAACTAGATTAGCAAATGAGGTAATAGAGTAGGGGGGAAGACTTAGCAGCCATTTGAGAGCTGATCCAGTAAGAGTGGATCTGAATCCCTTGCACATGCATGCTTCCTTTAACCTTTCTGGGATTGGATTGATCTCCATCCTCTCCCTGTATTGTGCTATGTGTTCTTCAGGATCCGTCGAACCATCATACAGCTTCATTGTTGGCACATGGAACCTCTTGGGTATCTCAGCATCACAGATTGGTGGTGCAAAACGAGATATCTTGTGGCTCCCATCTGCAATCTCTGGGATAGGTTTGACCACTCCCGGAACACTTGATATCATATCCTTTAGCTTTTGCAATTCTCTGGCCATGGCATGATTGATACCTGGATCCTGCATAAGACCATGGTTAGTAGTATAAGAATTATTAAAAGTGTTACCTCCCATTGGATTCAAGTTAGGAAGAATGGATGTTAATCCATATTGTTGGGGCTCTGGAATGATCGAGGGACCAGTAGAAGCATTGGTCTGCATTGGAATAAAATCTCCCTGATGGACATCTGAACTTCCTGTTTGCAAACTCCTCAAGGATCCTGGCATCTGGAAGGATACCTGAAACTGGGACGATCCTGGAACAAAGGAGGATCCTTGAACCTGGGATGATCCTGGAACAAAGGAGGATCCTAGAACCTGGGATGATCCTGGAACAAAGGAGGATCCTTGAACTTGGGATGATCCTGGAACAAAGGAGGATCCTTGAACCTGGGATGATCTTGGAACAATGGAAGATCCTTGAACCTGGGATGATCCTGGAACAAAGGAGGATCCTTGAACCTGGGATGATCCTGGAACAATGGAAGATCCTTGAATCTGCTGTGCTCCTGAGTACCCTCCTGCACTCATGAAGGATCCCATATGCTGAGGATAGGATCCTGTTGGCTGGAAGTATGGACCTAATGCCTGGGTCACTGTTGTTGTTCCGTAGTGCACTCTTTTGGTCCACCCACATATTGAACATCTGGAACCACTGATGGCTGAGAAGTAATCACCGGAGTGTCAAAATTCAAAGATCTGGGGTTCAGTGGGGAATGATCCTCTGCCGTTTTCTTTTGTTTCTTGAGATCTCCGATTTCTTTGAGAATTCTTTCATTGGTCTTATCTTGTTGCTGTATATGATCCTTCATCTGCAAAATCAAAGTAAACATGTCACTAGTAGTGGGAGTGTAAGAAGCAGAAGAAGTTGGAGGTTTTGAGAAAATGGGAGTTGGTTTCTTCGCAGCATTCTCAGCATTCTTCTGGGATCCAGAAGGTGGTGGAGGCAAAGGAGGAACGCCTTGTGAAGAACTGAATGAGGGCATCAAATTTGAAGCATTCTTCGCTGAGGAAGCCATTTACTCGGTTGTAGTGAATTGAAATGAGCACATAAATACAATTTTTTCTAAGAATGAAGCACCAATTGCCCCACGGTGGGCGCCAAACTGTTTTGGTTAAAAAAATCTGATGAGGATAATGCAACCAAACTCTCTGTTACGGGGTATGATGCTTGAAATTTCGAACAATGATAAGGATCACTTCAAGGTAAATTGCACAAACGACACAAGGATTTATACGGGGAAAAAGCCCTTGATCAAGAGTTGATCTCCGGCACAAAAAACCCCGGGTGATGGAAACTACCGATCACCAAGCTCAAATAAATCAATAAATGTTTACAACTTCGGATATTGACGAGCTAGGTACAAGGATCACTAGTATGAAATGTGTAAAAGTGAGTGAAAACTAATAAGTGTTCGTCGAGAGCTTCACGAATGCGATTATATGAGAGTGTGTGTGTAGCTGAAAAAATGACTAAGTGTTCTCATTCTAGCTCGTCACCCCTTTTAAAAATAAAAGTTAACTACAATAACTAACTATCCGACTTTCGTGCCAAGCTCCCACGTTCTCCACAACGTCCATTTCCAGTCAAACGTGTGCGATATACCCGTGGAATATTCCATAGTAACGTTGCCAAGACCAAGTCAAGCTCGTAACTCCTGCGAAGTAATACAAAACACAAACAAACAATCGTCAGTACGAGGATCCTTAAAGTGATCCATGATCCTGATCCTGAAGCTCTTCTGAGGATCACTATCTGTCACAGAAGAAAGGATCATTAATTAGGATAACGAGTAAGGATCACTAATTGTTAGAAAATCCTCCCCTAACAATTGCCCCCAAAATATAAGGAGTAATATGTAAAATGAGCGAGTTATGTTTTCCTGATCTTATCCGCAATTGTTTTGGTCAAAAATTACCCCACGGTGGGCGCCAAATTGTTTTGGTCAAAAAGTTTAGAAAATAGAAAGTCGATTAATGATTTTGCAAAGAATTTTAGTAAAAGTAGCACCACTTGCCCCACGGTGGGCGCCAAATTGTTTTGGTCAAAAATTACCGAAGCAATTAAGTGATCAAATTAGTTAAGTGAGGTAGTGTGCTAGAAATGAGTGTCGAAAATATGTTAATCAAATAACTTGCAAAAACAGTTTCAGGATACGGCTCAGGATATAGAGCTGTATCTGTGATCAAACAATGAGCAAAAAAGTAAAGGTTGACACGAGATGTACGAGGAAAGCCCTTGATCAATCTAGATCACCGGCACAAAACCTCGGGAGCTGACAATCGCAGCTGCCTTGTTCTTCTATTACTTCAAATATCAGGATACAGTGCAGGATATGGCGCAGATCAATGCTAAGTGGTACAACGATTACAAGTGTTGAGTGTTTGTGCGTGATAGAAAGAAAAAAGAAGTGTGAGTTCGAATGTGGAGAGTCCAGTGTGTGTTCCTATTGATCTGGCCTCCTATTTATAGTTACAAGTAACAAACTAACTCTCCTATTATTCCGGGATGCTGGGAATATTCCATTCTGAACGTTGGGGGACTCTTTTAACTTGTTTTCCACGTGCTTATTAACTATAAAACCGAGTCTTCAGCTCATATGACCGTTACAACCTCAATAGCATTGACCAGCATCCGATATTCTCGCGGAATATGCCTTTTTTTCTATTCTAACCGTTACAAGACCCATTCTTCCACCATCAACGTCCATTTTTCAAACACCTTGAGCGAATCTTCAGGTAGATCAAGTCCTTTAAAGTTGGTACCTTGCTACAAAAGAAAATCGTTAGTAACTGCCAGGATACTGCGTCAGGATGTCACCAATATCCTGGTCTGATATCCTGATCGATACTGCCTCAGGATGTTACCAATATCCTGGTCTGATATCCTGATCGATACTGCCTCAGGATGTTACCAATATCCTGGTCTGGTATCCTGATCATAAACAGCTAACATTAAATCAAAATATATTGTCAGGATATGGGCTCAGAATTTCACCCATAACACCTGTCATATCCTCATGCTTCCATGCGAACGTGGACATCATGCATTTCAAAAAGTTAGTTAACTGATTTTCTATATCCTGAGGGATATTGGCTCCTACGAGCATTGAGATATCTGGATTATCCTGGTCCAGGATAATTTTCTTAACATCTTGCTCTGAAGCCTCCATGATATCCTGCGCTCGTATCTTTAATTGCTATCCTGCTTTAGGCTTTGTTGAGGATTTCATCGAGGAAGAATAACATTCCTTTGCCTCTTGTTGATCACTTTACACCTTGACAACCCCCCAAGGGGTAGGAATCTTGATACACTGATGATAGGTTGATGGGACAACCTTCATATCATGGATCCATGGTCTGCCCAATATAATATTGTAGCAGGATAAGGAGTCCATGACACAGAAACGTTGTATTAAATTCACTCCTTCAACATATACTGGCAGCTTTATTTCTCCCACAATATTCTTAGCTTCTCCACTGAACCCTACAAGTACAGTGGATTTTGAAGTGATCTCCATCTGGGGAATATTCATTCTTTTCAATGTTTCTAGTTGTATGATGTTGATGAAACTGCCATTATCCACCAGTATCCTGCACACAAAATGATTAGCAACATATAAAGTTATTACCAAACAATCATGAGGAGGATCCTGGATACTATCCCTGTCATCACTATCAAACGTTATCACTTTATCAGTTGTGAGGGTTGTCATCCTGGTTGGCTTGTCTCCCCGTTCTGCCTTAGCCTCCTTTGCATGTCTTTTTGCTGCAGAATAAGAGGTTCCACAAATGTCGGATCCTCCTGAAATAAAGTTAATTTTCTTGGCATATGGAGGGGGTGATGCTGCTCGTTCAGGATCCTTCTCAATATCCTGACCCTTATTCTTCTTTCTGCCCAGAAGATCCTTCAGGTATCCTTTGCTTAGCAGGTAGCTTATTTCCTTCCTCAGGGCTATGCAATCTTCCGTCACATGTCCAAAATCCTCATGGAAAGCACACCACTTGGATTTGTCTTTCAAGTCAGCCTTTTGTTGGTTATTCCGGGTCCATCTCGCTTTATCTCCCAAACCCTGCATAGCATACATTAGTTCGGGTATATTAACAGAAAAACAATATTCTGACAATTCAGGATACTCCTCAGGATCCTCATCTTCGATAGCATTCACTTTCTTGCTGTCATTCCTGCCATATGGTTTAGAGCGGTATGGTTTGTATGGGGATTCTGACTTCCTGTTAGTTGATTCATATGTTGAGGATGAATTCATCCTCTCTTGCATTTTCTTGTTATCTTCCATCCTGATATATCTTAAAGCCCTGTTTCGAGCTTCATCCAGGTTCCTGCAAGGATTCATTACAAGATCCTGATAAAATTGAGAATCCTTTTGCAACCCCATTTTGAATGCCTGCACGGCTGTAGCAACATCAAGATGTGGGATATCTAAGGATTCCTTGCTAAACTTGTTCACATAATCCCTTAAGGATTCTTGAGGACCTTGAGTTATCATGTAGAGATCACTGGTTAGTTTCTCAAAACTTCTACTGCAAGAAAATTGACTATTAAACAAATTAACTAAATTAGTAAACGATGTAATTGAATGAGGTGGAAACCCTTGCAGAGGCATGCTTCCTTGACGTCCAGAGGAATAGGGTTAATCTCCATCCTCTCCCTATACCGGGCAATATACTCCTCAGGATCCGTGGTCCTGTCATAGAGCTTCATGTTGGGAGTTTGAAATCTTTTCAGGATTTCAACATCACAAATAGGATGTGCAAACCGGGATATCCCGTGGCTATCCTGGGATACTTCTAGAATCGGCTGGACTACCCCAGGTACACTGGATATCATATCCTTCAACTTCTGAAGCTCCCTAGAGAGTGCCGAGGTTACACCTGTATCCTGCAAAGATCCAAAACTATTAGTAGCAAGAGTATTAAGGTTATTAGACACATTACCAGCCTAAGGATTTTAGCCATATCCTGGAGTATGTCCTGAACTTCTCACAGTTGATACCCTGACCGATGAAGGTATCTCAGGAGTATGACTCTGGGAGTGGCTTGGTACAATATTGCCCCGGTTATCCTCAGTATATACTGCCGAGCTGAACTTCAATGCTCTAGGTTGCAAGGGAGTGACAGTCCTCAGCAGGCCTGTTTGACCTGGATTTCAAGAGTTGTGTCTCTCTTATCAGCATTTGGTTGGTCTCCTGCTGTTTCTTCATCTGATCTTGTATACTACCAAACAAAGTTAGAATTTCATCAATAGAAGCCATAATAGGGGTTCTCCCTGAAGCAGCGGATCCTTGAACATTCTGAGTAGGAACAATATCCCGAGTTGTGTGATTTTCGGTCCTCCTTGGAGGGGCTTGAGGCAGTGAAGAAGCTTGCATCCTTGGAGGTGGTGGAAGCACCGAACCAATTGTTGCAGAGGTTGTAGCAGACATGGTAGAAGAGCTCATGTTTGACTTTGAGGCCATTGAAAATAGTGTTGTAAAAAGTTTTGAAAATAGAAAACCAAGCAGTGATTTAAAAAAAAACTTTTAGTAGAAATAGCACCACTTGCCCCACGGTGGGTGCCAAATTGTTTTGGTCAAAAATTACCGAAGCAATTAAGTGATCAAATTAGTACAAAAAAAAAAACATCACAATATGATACAAAGACAATTATATGTTTTATAAATCAAGAACAATGAACAAACCCTAACATGAATAAAAACTAATAGTAGTAATCATCTCTAAATGTCAATTATGCAAGAAAATCTTAACAATTATGAGTTTAAAAACATACTAACAATCAATCCACACAATTTTAATAAAAAAATCACAAGTTCATGTATTAAACCAAAACATGTAAGAAAAACCCTAGAAAACTTGCAAACGCACACCCATGGATGATCCTGGAAAGATTAGCCATTCATGATTGATGATTAATCTTCAAAGCTTGATAGAATGTGATAATGGATCAACTGGAACCTTCAAAAAGTATGGAAATCGCCCTAGGGAAGTCCCAAAACGAGCGTGTGAAGATGGACTTTGAATTAGGCAGTATAACTAGTCAAAATGGGAGTTTTTCCCCAATTTCCATAGTGAACGGCGTTCCATGCGCTGCCCTGGGTATTTGGGATGCCCCTAAATGGAGTTGGACGCCCCTAACCTTTTGCCAGCGTCCAAACGCCCCTCCCAGCGTCTTGGAGGCCGGTGGCTGGTGGTTTTTTCCGATTTTGTCGTTCAACTCTGTTTTTCGCTCCCGTTCTTTCTAACTTCATTCCCAATCTCCGTTAAGCTTTCAAAATGCACCTTAAACCTGTCAACGCCTGCAAAATACAAACCATCTCAAAGTACTGTATACGAAAATTCAATTTCACACAAATTTATAAAATAAAACACATTAAACATTGAAAATTTATAGACCCATTAATGATATATTACAATTTAATGTATTGGATACTATGGTAACTGTTTTGGTCAAAAAACACACAAGGATAATGTAACCAAATCTGATTTTTGTGAGGTTGGATGCTTGATTAAATGAACAAATGTGTAAACAAGAATTGAATGAAAATCATGATGAACACAAGGATTTATACGAGGAAAACGCCCTTGATCAATGAATGATCTCCAGCATAAAAAACCTCAGATAGTGAAAACTATCACTATCAACTATATTAAACAATAAAGGTTACAACTTCAGATGATAACAAGCTCAATACAATGATTTCTAGAGTGTTTGTGTGTATTCGCCAATGAGTTTCTGAGAGTTCGAATGTGTGTAATTGTGTTTCTAATAATAGCTTGTTATCCCCTTTTGAATGGGAAAAATATCCTAATAACTAACTATCTGAAAATTGTGCTTGCCATCCATGATCACTACAACGGTCGCCATCTCATGCACATGCCATGATAAAGAGCATATTCCCCTGGAATCTCGGTTGGAATAAATCTCATTCGAAATACACCTGCAAAACAAGCTAAAAGGTGATGGAAACAATTGTTAGTTTTAGAATATCAAAGAGGATCCTGGATCCTTAGTCTTCCTGCACCATTTCCTGAGGATCCTTGATCCAGGTTAAACTGAGGATCCGTGATCTATAAATAATAAAATTCTATCCCTAACAATTGCCCCCAAACATGACTAGTTGAACTTCAATCGGATAGTCATGTTTCAGCGAAATTCGGACTAGCCGTTGGATATGGATATAGCCGTTACAGGCTTACGTCAACGAGGGTCATCCCTGCAACAAACAATGATTATAAATAGGATAGAGATAGGGGTGATATTTTGCATTTAAATTCAAGATACTTCCCCTTTAAATTCTCATTCGAAGATCTCTACGGGTATCTCCTTCCTTCTTCTCTCTAATTTTCTTTCTTCTGATCCTCTGTTTCTTCAAAATCCATGGCTAAAATGAACACCTGATCCTCTCCTGCTAAGAATCCCAAACACAACAGCCCTCTGAAGAGTCAGGGCCTCACTAAGAAACCCTCCATGGAGCTTTGTCGCTTCACTGATCCTGAAGTTGATCAGTTACGTCATTGCTTCCCGGATGGAGCCATCTTCCGGCCATTTGACTCTTCTATGAAGATGGATTGTTTATTAGAAGTTTGGATCACTTTTCCTACTGCTCCATTTCAGATATGTTTCATATATCCTTTCCCAGCTTTCACACAGAGTTTCTTCACACTCACGAGTCTGTGCTATTTTCAGGCCATGCCAATGGTGTGGAGAGTCCTGTACACACTCGAGCACATCATAGAACACAAGGGAATAGATATAGGCCTTTCTGAGTTGAGCCGCTTGTATAACCTAGTCATCCATGGTTCTCACCGCTTCCTCTTCAAGCATAAGCCACAAAAACCCCATCCCTTGCTGAAGGTCACCAAAAATGACGGTAACTGGAGAAACCAGTTCTTCTTTGTGAGGAGAGATTCCATCCCAAACGGGAATCATCATCCTAAGAAGTGGAACACCCAGGGTGGGATATAGGATCCTTAAGCTAGGACCATGATAAGACTTTTCTTTTCTGTTAAGGATAATTGATCCTTTTTCTTTTGTCTATGCAGCTATTTCCCTGTCACATATTCAAGGTTCACCTGTCATTGAAGAGAGGATCACTGCCTTCTGGAAGCTTGATTCTGCTGTCAGAACTTATCTACCAAGACCAAAGGATTCTCAAGAAATTTCCTCCAGTTCCTACACCATGTCAAGTAAGTATCCATTTTCATAAATATGTAACTGAAAAGTTAAATGATGAATGCTTATCATTGTAGCCATTTTTTGAGTGTTAATTTTTTGGTCTCTAATCCGCATACATATCACCATTGCTCTTGATTTTCTTGACTGTATATCTCTTAAATTTCAACATATACACGTGTTGTTTAGTTTACGAAGATTTTTCAATGCCGAGAACCACGATCAAAGAGTAAAAAAGACGTAAGGTTCACAATGGTGTAAAACTAAAAAGGGATATACCGGGCTAGGATTCGAGTTACAGGAACAAGGGCCAAACCAACCACCCAAGAATGGAATCGTCGAGCGAAAAAACTTGACAACCTCCTGCAAGCTGCTTTTCTTGCCACCAGACCATTCTCCATCAATTAGGAATCTGATGCCGTCACTAAACACATACCTTATATTGTAGCCATTTTTTGAGTGTTTATTTTTTGGTGTCTAATCTGCATATATATCACCATTGCTCTTGATTTTCTTGACTATATATCTATTAAATGTCAACATATACATGTGTGATTTAGTTTACGAAGATTTTTAAATGCCGAGAACCTCGATCAGAGAGTAAAAAGGGTGTAAGGTTCACAATGGTGCAAAACTAAAATGGGATATACCGGGCCAGGATTCGAGTTACAGGAACAAGGACCAAACCAACCACCCAAGAATGGAATCATCGAGCGAAAACAGTTGACAACATCCCGGAAGCAGCTTTTCTTGCCACCAGACCGTTCGCCATCAATTAAGAATCTGATGCCGTCACTAAACACATACCTTAAATTGTAGCCATTTTTTTTAGTGTTTATTTTTTGGTGTCTAATCCGCATATATATCACCATTGATCTTGATTTTCTTGACTGTATATCACTTAAATGTCAACATTTACATGTGTGATTTAGTTTACGAAGATTTTTAAATGCTGAGAACCTCGATCAGAGAGTAAAAAAGGCGTAAGGTTCACAATGGTGTAAAACTAAAATGGGATATACCGGGCTAGGATTCGAGTCACAGGAAAAAGGGCCAAACCAACCACCCAGGAATGGAATCGTCGAGGATAAACACTTGACAACCTCCTGGAAGCAGCTTTTCTTGCCACCAGACCTTTCTCCAACAATTAGGAATCTGATGCCGTCACTAAACACATACCTTAAATTGTAGCCATTTTTTAAGTGTTTATTTTTTGCTGTCTAATCCGCAGATGTATCACCATTGCTCATGATTTTCTTGACTGTATATCTCTTAAATGTCAACATATACACGTGTGATTTAGTTTACGAAGATTTTTCAATGCCGAGATCCTCGATCAGAGAGTAAAAAAGCCGTAAGGTTCACAATTGTGTAAAACTAAAATGGGATATACCGGGCTAGTATTCGAGTTACAAGAACAAGGGCCAAACCAACCACCCAGCTTTTCCTGCAAGCAGCTTTTCTTGCCACCCGACCTTTCTCCATCAATTAGGAATCTGATGCCATGACTAAACACATACCTTAAATTGTACCCAATTTTTGAGTGATTTTTTTTTTGTGTCTAATCCGCATATATATCACCATTGCTATTGATTTTCTTGACTGTATATCGCTTAAATGTCAACATATACACATGTGATTTAGTTTACGAAGATTTTTCAGTGCCGAGAACCTCGATTAGAGAGGAAAAAAGGCTTAAGGTTCACAATTGTGTACAACTAAAATGGGATATACCGGGCTAGGATTCGAGTTACAGGAACAAGGGACAAACCAACCACCCAAGAATGGAATCATCGAGCGAAAACACTTGACAACCTCCTGGAAGCAGCTTTTCTTGCCACCAGACCTTTCGCCTTCAATTAAGAATCTGATGCCGTCACTAAACACATACCTTAAATTGTAGCAATTTTTTGAGTGTTTATTTTTTGGTGTCTAATCCGCATATATATCACCATTGCTCTTGATTTTCTTGACTGTATATCTCTTAAATGTCAATATTTACATGTGTGATTTAGTTTACGAAGACTTTTCAATGCTGAGAACCTCGATCAGAGAGTAAAAAAGGCGTAATGTTCAGAATGGTGTAAAACTAAAATGGGATATACCGGGATAGGATTCGAGTTACAGGAACAAGGGCCAAACCAACCACCCATGAATGGAATCGTCGAGCAAAAACACTTGACAACCTCCTGGAAGCAGCTTTTCTTGCCACCAGACCTTTCTCCATCAATTAGGAATCTGATGCCGTCACTAAACACATACCTTAAATTGTAGCCGTTTTTTGAGTGTTTATTTTTTGATGTCTAATCCGCATATGTATCACCATTGCTCTTGATTTTCTTGACTGTATATCTCTTAAATGTCAACATATACACGTGTGATTTAGTTTACGAAGATTTTTCAATGCCGAGATCCCCTATCAGAGAGTAAAAAAGGCGTAAGGTTCACAATGGTGTAAAACTAAAATGGGATATACCGGGCTAGGATTCGAGTTACAAGAACAAGGGCCAAACCAACCACCCAGCTTTTCCTGGAAGCAGCTTTTCTTGCCACCAGACCTTTCTCCATGAATTAGGAATCTGATGCCGTCACTAAACACATACCTTAAATTGTAGCCATTTTTTGAGTGTTTATTTTTTGGTGTCTAATCCGCATATATATCACCATTGCTCTTTATTTTCTTGACTGTATATCTCTTAAATGTCAAATTATATACACGTGTGATTTAGTTTACGAATATTTTTGAATGCCGAGAACCTCGATCAGTGAGTAAAAAAGGCGTAAGGTTCACAATAGTGTAAAACTAAAATGGTATATACCGGGCTAGGATTCGAGTTACAGGAAAAAAGGCCAAACCAACCACACAAGAATGGAATCGTCGAGCGAAAACACTTGACAACCTCCTGGAATGAGCTTATCTAGCCACCAGACCTTTCTCCATCAACTAGGAATCTGATGCCGTCACTAAACACAAACCTTTAATTGTAGCCATTTTTTGAGTGTTTATATTTTGGTGTCTAATCCGCATATATATCACCATTGCTCTTGATTTTCTTGACTGTATATCTCTTAAATGTCAACATATACACGTGTGATTTAGTTGACGAAGATTTTTCAATGCCGAGAACCTCGAACAGAGAGTAAAAAATGCGTAAGATTCACAATGGTGTAAAACTAAAATGGGATATACCGGGCTAGGATTCGAGTTACAGGAACAAGGGCCAAACCAATCACCCAAGAATGGAATCGTCGAGCGAAAACACTTGACAACCTCCTGGAAGCAGCTTTTCTAACCACCAGACCTTTCTCTGTCAATTACGAATCTGATGCCGTCACTAAACACATACCTTAAATTGTAGCCATTTTTTGAGTGTTTATTTTTTGGTGTGTAATCCGCATATATATCACCATTGCTCTTGATTTTCTTGACTTTATATCTCTTAAATGTTAACATATACACGTGTGATTTAGTTTAAGAAGATTTTTCAATGCCGAGAACCTCGATCAAAGAGTAAAAAAGGCGTAAGGTTCACAATGGTGTAAAACTGAAATGGGATGTAGCGGGCTAGGATTCGAGTTATTAGAACAAGGGCCAAAGCAACCACCCAAGAATGGAATCGTCGAGCGAAAAAACTTGACAACCTCCTGGAAGCAGCTTTTCTTGCCACCAGACCTTTCTCCATCATTTAGGAATCTGATGTCGTCACTAAACACATACCTTAAATTGTAGCCATTTTTTGAGTGTTTATTTCTTGGTGTCTAATCCGCATATATATCACCATTGCTCTTGATTTTCTTGACTGTATATCTCTTAAATGTCAACATATACACATGTGATTTAGTTTACGAAGATTTTTCAATTCCGAGAACCTCGATCAGAGAGTAAAAAAGGCGTAAGGTTCAGAATGGTGTAAAACTAAAATGGGATATACCGGGCTAGGATTCGAGTTGCAGGAACGAGGGCCAAACCAACCACCCAAGAATGGAATCGTCGAGTGAAAACACTTGACAACCTCCTGGAAGCAGCTTTTCTTACCACCAGACCTTTCTCCATCAATTAGGAATCTGATGCCGTCACCAAGCACATACCTAAAATTGTAGCCATTTTTTGAGTGTTTATTTTGTGGTGTCTAATCCGCATATATATCACCATTGCTATTGATTTTCTTGACTGCAAATCTCTTAAATGTCAACATATACACGTGTGATTTAGTTTACGAAGATTTTTCAATGCCGAGAACCTCGATCAGAGAATAAAAATGGCGTAAGGTTCACAATGGTGTAAAACTAAAATGTGATATAACGGGCTAGGATTCGAGTTACAGGAACAAGGGCCAAACCAACCACCCAAGAATGGAATCGTCGAGCAAAAACACTTGACAACCTCCTGGAAGTAGCTTTTCTTGCCACCAGACCTTTCTCCATCAATTAGGAATCTGATGCCGTCACTAAACACATACCTTAAATTCTAGCCATTTTTTGAGTGTTTATTTTTTGATGTCTAATCCGCATATGTATCACCATTGCTCTTGATTTTCTTGACTGTATATCTCTTAAATGTCAACATATACACGTGTGATTTAGTTTACGAAGATTTTTCAATGCCGAGATCCCCTATCAGAGAGTAAAAAAGGCGTAAGGTTCACAATGGTGTAAAACTAAAATGGGATATACCGGGCTAGGATTCGAGTTACAAGAACAAGGGCCAAACCAACCACCCAGCTTTTCCTGGAAGCAGCTTTTCTTGCCACCAGACCTTTCTCCATGAATTAGGAATCTGATGCCGTCACTAAACACATACCTTAAATTGTAGCCATTTTTTGAGTGTTTATTTTTTGGTGTCTAATCCGCATATATATCACCATTGCTCTTGATTTTCTTGACTGTATAACTCTTAAATGTCAACATTTACATGTGTGATTTAGTTTACGAAGATTTTTAAATGCTGAGAACCTCGATCAGAGAGTAAAAAAGGCGTAAGGTTCACAATGGTGTAAAACTAAAATGGGATATACCGGGCTAGGATTCGAGTCACAGGAAAAAGGGCCAAACCAACCACCCAGGAATGGAATCGTCGAGGATAAACACTTGACAACCTCCTGGAAGCAGCTTTTCTTGCCACCAGACCTTTCTCCAACAATTAGGAATCTGATGCCGTCACTAAACACATACCTTAAATTGTAGCCATTTTTTAAGTGTTTATTTTTTGCTGTCTAATCCGCAGATGTATCACCATTGCTCATGATTTTCTTGACTGTATATCTCTTAAATGTCAACATATACACGTGTGATTTAGTTTACGAAGATTTTTCAATGCCGAGAACCTCGATCAGAGAATAAAAATGGCGTAAGGTTCACAATGGTGTAAAACTAAAATGGGATATACCGGGCTAGGATTCGAGTTACAGGAACAAGGGCCAAACCAACCACCCAAGAATGGAATCGTCGAGCAAAAACACTTGACAACCTCCTAGAAGTAGCTTTTCTTGCCACCAGACCTTTCTCCATGAATTATGAATCTGATGCCGTCACTAAACACATACCTTAAATTGTAGCCATTTTTTGAGTGTTTATTTTTTGGTGTCTAATCCGCATATATATCACCATTGCTCTTGATTTTCTTGACTGTATATCTCTTAAATGTCAAATTATATACATGTGTGATTTAGTTTACGAATATTTTTGAATGCCGAGAACCTCGATCAGTGAGTAAAAAAGGCGTAAGGTTCACAATAGTGTAAAACTAAAATGGGATATACCGGGCTAGGATTCGAGTTACAGGAAAAAAGGCCAAACCAACCACACAAGAATGGAATCGTCGAGCGAAAACACTTGACAACCTCCTGGAATGAGCTTATCTAGCCACCAGACCTTTCTCCATCAACTAGGAATCTGATGCCGTCACTAAACACAAACCTTTAATTGTAGCCATTTTTTGAGTGTTTATATTTTGGTGTCTAATCCGCATATATATCACCATTGCTCTTGATTTTCTTGACTGTATATATCTTAAATGTCAACATATACACGTGTGATTTAGTTGACGAAGATTTTTCAATGCCGAGAACCTCGAACAGAGAGTAAAAAATGCGTAAGATTCACAATGGTGTAAAACTACAATGGGATATACCGGGCTAGGATTCGAGTTACAGGAACAAGGGCCAAACCAATCACCCAAGAATGGAATCGTCGAGCGAAAACACTTGACAACCTCCTGGAAGCAGCTTTTCTAACCACCAGACCTTTCTCCGTCAATTACGAATCTGATGCCGTCACTAAACACATACCTTAAATTGTAGCCATTTTTTGAGTGTTTATTTTTTGGTGTGTAATCCGCATATATATCACCATTGCTCTCGATTTTCTTGACTTTATATCTCTTAAATGTTAACATATACACGTGTGATTTAGTTTACGAAGATTTTTCAATGCCGAGAACCTCAATCAAAGAGTAAAAAAGGCGTAAGGTTCACAATGGTGTAAAACTGAAATGGGATGTAGCGGGCTAGGATTCGAGTTATTAGAACAAGGGACAAAGCAACCACCCAAGAATGGAATCGTCGAGCGAAAAAACTTAACAACCTCCTGGAAGCAGCTTTTCTTGCCACCAGACCTTTCTCCGTCAATTAGGAATCTGATGTCGTCACTAAACACATACCTTAAATTGTAGCCATTTTTTGAGTGTTTATTTCTTGGTGTCTAATCCGCATATATATCACCATTGCTCTTGATTTTCTTGACTGTATATCTCTTAAATGTCAACATATACACATGTGATTTAGTTTACGAAGATTTTTCAATTCCGAGAACCTCGATCAGAGAGTAAAAAAGGCGTAAGGTTCACAATGGTGTAAAACTAAAATGGGATATACCGGGCTAGGATTCGATTTAAGGAACAAGGGCCAAATCAACCACCCAAGAATGGAATCGTCGAGCGAAAACACCTGACAACATCCTTGAAGCAGCTTTTCTTTCCACCAGACCTTTCTCCATCAATTAGAAATCTGATGCCGTCACTAAATGCATATGTTAAATTGTAGCCAATTTTTTGAGTTTTTATTTTTGGTGTCTAATCCGCATATATATCACTGTTGCTCTTGATCTTCTTGACTGTATATCTCTTAAATGTCAACATATACACGTGTGATTTAGTTTAGGAAGATTTTTCAATGCCGAGAACCATGATCATAGAGTAAAAAAGGCGAAAGATTCACAATGGTGTAAAACTAAAATGGGATATACCGGGCTAGGATTCTAGTTACAGGAACAAGGGCCTAATCAACCACCCAAGAATGGAATCGTCGAACGAAAACACTTGACAACCTCCTAGAAGCAACTTTTCTTACCACCAGACCTTTCTCCATCAATTAGGAATCTGATGGGGTCACTAAACACATACCTTAAATTGTAGCCATTTTTTAAGTGTTTTGTTGGTGTCTAATCCGCATATATATCACCATTGCCCTTGATTTTCTTGACTGTATATCTCTTAAATGTCAACATATACACGTGTGATTTAGTTTACAAAGATTTTTCAATGTCGAAAACCTCGATCAGAGATTAAAAAAGGCGTAAGGTTCACAATCGTGTAAAATTAAAATGGGATATACCGGGCTAGGATTCGAGTTATAGGAATGAGGGCCAAACCAACCACCCAAGAATGGAATCGTCGAGCGAAAACACTTGACAACCTCCTGGAAGCAGCTTTTCTTACCACCAGACCTTTCTCCATCAATTAGGAATCTGATGCCGTCACCAAGCACATACCTAAAATTGTAGCCATTTTTTGAGTGTTTACTTTGTGGTGTCTAATCCGCATATATATCCCCATTGCTATTGATTTTCTTGACTGCAAATCTCTTAAATGTCAACATATACACGTGTGATTTTGTTTACGAAGATTTTTCAATGCCGAGAACCTCGATCAGAGATTAAAAATGGCGTAAGGTTCACAATGGTGAAAAACTAAAATGGGATATACCGGGCTAGGATTCGATTTAAGGAACAAGGGCCAAATCAACCACCCAAGAATGGAATCGTCGAGCGAAAACACCTGACAACATCCTTGAAGCAGCTTTTCTTTCCACCAGACCTTTCTCCATCAATTAGTAATCTGATGCCGTCACAAAATGCATATGTTAAATTGTAGCCAATTTTTTGAGTTTTTATTTTTGGTGTCTAATCCGCATATATATCACCGTTGCTCTTGATCTTCTTGACTGTATATCTCTTAAATGTCAACATATACACGTATGATTTAGTTTAGGAAGATTTTTCAATGCCGAGAACCATGATCAGAGAGTAAAAAAGGCGAAAGATTCACAATGGTGTAAAACTAAAATGGGATATACCGGGCTAGGATTCTAGTTACAGGAACAAGGGCCTAATCAACCACCCAAGAATGGAATCGTCGAACGAAAACACTTGACAACCTCCTAGAAGCAACTTTTCTTGCCACCAGACCTTTCTCCATCAATTAGGAATCTGATGGGGTCACTAAACACATACCTTAAATTGTAGCCATTTTTTAAGTGTTTTGTTGGTGTCTAATCCGCATATATATCACCATTGCCCTTGATTTTCTTGACTGTATATCTCTTAAATGTCAACATATACACGTGTGATTTAGTTTACAAAGATTTTTCAATGTCGAAAACCTCGATCAGAGATTAAAAAAGGCGTAAGGTTCACAATGGTGTAAAATTAAAATGGGATATACCGGGCTAGGATTCGAGTTATAGGAACAAGGGCCAAACCAACCACCCAAGAATGGAATCGTCGAGTAAAAATACTTGACAACCTCCTTGAAGCAGCTTTTCTTGCCGCCAGACCTTTCTCCATCAATTAGGAATCTGATGCCGTCACTAAATGCATATGTTAAATTGTAGCCAATTTTTTGAGTTTTTATTTTTGGTGTCTAATCCGCATATATATCACCGTTGCTCTTGATCTTCTTGACTGTATATCTCTTAAATGTCAACATATACACGTGTGATTTAGTTTAGGAAGATTTTTCAATGCCGAGAACGATGATCAGAGAGTAAAAAAGGCGAAAGATTCACAATGGTGTAAAACTAAAATGGGATATACCGGGCTAGGATTCTAGTTACGGGAACAAGGGAGTATACACTACAACAAAAATGGCTTTTTAAGTCCTTTTCTGTGGGATGCTTGTAAAAGAGGGTCCTAAAAAACTATTTAATAGGTCTAATGAACTTTTGGGGTCCTTTTATAATATACTCTACTAAACCGGTGTCCTAAAAAGCTATTTAATAGGATGGATGATTTTTTGGGGTCTTATTATCATATAATTTAATAGGACACTTAAAATGTAGATCCTAATGAAGTAATTTATAAGACATTTAATTGTTAGTGTGGTTATGTGGTACTGTATTAGGACACTTGATCATTTGGGTCCTATTATAACATAAGTTAATAGGACACGTTGTAGTTAACTCATAGATGTTTAGTGTTATAGGATCCTTTCTAGTCGAAGTCATATTAGAACTTAACTTAATAGGACACTTAACAATTGGGTCTTATAACTTTAAACTTTATAGGACGCCTAATCATTGTGGTGTTATTATAATACACCGTAATAGGACACTTGTGTTTTATAAATTTAACCTTTATAGGACGCTTAATCATTGTGGTGTTATAAATTTATCCTTTAACGTATATCCAGAAATTCTACCCGTTTTGAAACCCGAAACCTAATTTTTTAATCTCGAAAATTTTCGCGAATTTATTTAACCGATTGAGAGATTCTTTGCTTTTTAATCTAATCTATACTTTATAATAAAAGAAACCAATGAGTGGACACATGTCATTCATTGGAGCCATCTATTTTTTAGTTTTTTGATCTCTATCCTACTTAATTATAAATAATTAATATTAATTAAAAGATAATAATTAAATTTAATATAAATTTAAATAATTCGTATAGGAGATAATAAGAACCATCACCGCAACTCAAATACAATATTCACTATATTTACGTGATATTTATAAGAACCATCACTACAATTACCCCATCTATCATATATCGAGTATATCTGTTAGTTTTTTTAAGGATATAATTTTTTATTAGATTCATTCAACCCATGTAATAAATGAGGTTTTTTAAAGATATAATATTTTTATTATTTACTATACAAAATTACATTTATGCAACTCGTGTAATACACCGAGTTTCTTACTATACAAAATTACATTTATGCAACTCGTGTAATACACCGAGTTTCTAAAAATATAACTTTTTTATTATGTGGTATATAAAATTAGATTTATTCAATCCGTATAATACACTGGGTATATAAAAAAGATATAACAAAATATGCCTTTTTATTGATTGGTATATAAAATTACATGTGCTCAACCCATACAATACAATACATGAGGTTCTTAAAAATGTAACTTTTTTTTCATTATTTAATATATAAAATTAAATTTACTCAACCCGTACAATACACGGGTTCTTAAAGATATAATTTTTTTTATTATTTAATATATACAATTACATTTATTCAACCCATGTAATAAACGAGATTTTTTAAAGATATATTGTTTTATTATTTGGTATATAAAATTACATTTATTCAATCCGTGTATTACACGAGGTTCTAACCTAGTTATCAATATAGTTATTTATTTAGTTAGTTAATTAATTAATTTAGTTAATGTTTTTGCAATTTAATTTTTTTAACTATTATGTCATGATATTAGGTTGATAGGTTTTAATAAAAGTTTCCAAGTAATATAAGTTAAACTAAGTTAGCTTGATTAGTAAAGTTGAGGGGGGGCTCTTTGTAACTTTTTAAACCTTCATTTAAAAAAGAATAGGATACGGTGGACCACGGGACTCGAACCCAGATCTCACCGGTAACCAAATGACCAACTAACCAATCCACCAGATACATTACAATTGACCAACATCAGTTGTTTATAGTCATAATTTCATATTTCAAATTTCACTTCAAAAAGTAGCCGCTCAAAAACAAACGCGTGAACACCTCCGACTTTCAAAATTTCTTTGATGATTTGCTGTGTTTCCTTTTTCTTGTCGATGGAATTAACGTGAATGAAGTTACCATTTCTATACAACCATGAATCTAGATGCCTTCACAAACCAAACACCAATCCTTCCTCTCTTTAATTTTCTGAAACAATAACTTACCGAACCAAGAAAATTAAAACGCGTTTAGAAAATTATAAGCTTTGTGATGTTCTCAGAACTCGAGACAAACAGAAACAACCCTTCCAAAAACTCTCCTTTGATTTACCTACACGTTTCGTCGGAGTCCTAAGCCTTTCGTCGGCGATCGGAGTATCGTCGGAGCCGTACGGGGATCTACGGGAGTTGTTTCCTTTTCGTTTCGTTCATCGAAGGAACCCACAACTGTCAGAGAATTCAGACGTCGCCGGAAGATCGAAGAACTCGCCGGAGAATACGAGTTCAACGGAACTCGACGCTATTCGTTTCAGTACATTTCTTTCCCGTCTATCTATCCTATCTTTTGTTGATACTTCCTTTATATAGACCTTTAGTTATGTACGATCTTATAATTATATAAAAATTATATACAGAAGCTGAGTTAACAAGGATGTTATAACCAGTGTGTGTTTTTGTTCAATATAAAGAGGATGACTGACTATTAGCGTATAAATCAAATAGAATTCAAAATAAAACAATTCTGAATAAGATAGTGTAGTGGCTGGAACATTGCTTTTGAATCGGAGTGTACAAATGAATTTAAAACTCCAACTAATACAAAACACAGAAGGTGGAGCAATTGTTGGTGTGTGTGGACATCAGCGGTGCAAACGAGTAGAGCTACTCGAGTTCGGCTCGAAAAAAAGCTCGAACGAGACGAGCTTGAGCACGAGCCTAAAAAACAAGCTCATTTAGTAAACAAGCCCGAGCCCGAGCTTCGCTTATCGAGCTCGAGCCGGCTCGCGAGCCTAAACGAGCTTTCTGTTTATGTATTTTTTATTAATATATTAAACATATATTTATATAATAATAATTACCATTTATATAAATATAAAAAAATAACTTAATTATATGTATAATAATACTTATAATTAATATAAGTTAATTAATAAATACTAAATGAGTCGAGCCCGAGTCGAGCTCGAGCTCGAGCTTTCATATGTCAAACGAGGTCGAGCTCGAGCCTGGTCGAGCTCGGGCTCGGCTTGTTTGCACCCCTAGTGGACATCAGGGAACAGACGCGGGTTCGACCCCGTCCCCCTATAGTGCCACTGATCTCTTTTTGGTTGATATATTAATCATGGATTTTGAATCAACTTGGCAACATATAAGAGTAATTAAAATCTAATATCACCAATTTATTATGATTTATTTTTATAACACCAAATATTAAAAAATGAGATAAATTATAATATTTAATCGATTTACAAACCATAAATATTAAGAATATCGTTTAACTTATATTAATAAGATCGTTGTATGGCATTTTAACGTTTAGGATAATCGCGTTTGTTCGTTCGGTTCCGAAATCCTATTTGCACGCTCTATTCTTTTTTCTTTCTTTTTATAAATCTTTATTTCTTATTTATTTGGGCCTTTTATGAATGATTTTAATGAGATTTTTCTTTTTTTGTGTACACCGGTAATGGAAGATAAAAGTATGCAAGGACAAAGCTCCAAAAGACGTATGAATGCTTATGAAAAGAGTAGAATGTCAAGGATTCAAGAGAACCAAAAAAAAAATTACAAGCTTTGGGATTGAAAAATGTTGCTAAATCTTTGACAAGTCTAGCAGAGAGTGACAAAACAAAGAAAAAGAAAAAGAAATCAATGGATACCAGCGAGAAAGATATAGATGTAGAGTATACGCCTCTGATGTTGATGTTGAGCATGATTATCAAGAAGCTGCTACAAAAATCTCTAAAAAGGTACTAATATCAAATACGGATAATATAATTTCTTTCGGTTTCTTCTCTAATAATTCGACTTACAGAAACAACGTCCAACATACATTGCTCCGCAGTTCCTGAAAAGATATACTAATTTAGAACAGAAACGATTCATTGCTCCGACTGTCTCCCGTGTGCTAACATCTTCAGAATCTCATATGCAAAAGGGACAAGTAATTGATACAAGAGGGAGATCAATTGTAGCTAAGAGAAAGTTATTTGCAGTTGACAACGATGATGACCACGGGGAGCGTGACATGAGATTTCATGGTACCTATATTTGTTTTTCAAATATTTTATGTATGATATTTAATTAATATTAAGTCTAGATTCAGTTAACTATTTTTATGCTTACTTTTTTGTAACTGTAGATATCAATGAAGAACAAGATGATGTTGAATTTGATGATATTGAAGATATAGATATGAATGAAGCTTATGAAGAACAAGATAATTTTAAAGATGATGGAGATAAAGACATGGAAGATTTAGAAAAGGTGACTGATTTAGAAAATTAGAACGATGAAATGGTTGAAGAAGAATGTGAAGTTCCAGAAAATGAAGAAGAGCATGAAGTTTCACAACAAGAAAATGAAGCAGGTTTATTTGATCTACTTGATTGCTTTTTTTTTTGTTAAATCGTATATTTAGTATTTTTAATGTATACATGTACATTGTAAATCATGTTCACTTTTTGTAGTTCGGAATGTACGTAAAAGAGTGAGAGGACCAACGCGTATGCCAAAGGTTTGGGCCCAAGAAAAAGGGGATATAATTCCTATTTTAGTTAATGCACACGGACAACCTAATAATGACAAAAGTAGTTAACTGACCCATTTCATAGGAACCCTTTCAAGGAGTGGAAAGTATTGTCTGATTTATAAACCATGGAATAAAGTTAAGGCCGCCAAAAAACAAGCGTTGCTTGCACTCTTAAAGGTACATAATTAAAAATATGTATGTTAATGACTAAAGTATTTGTTTTCTCATGTAACCTGTTTCATTTTTAGACAAAATTTATATTCCTAAAGTTGCTAAAGGCTGGATATTGCAATCTTTTGGGCGGAAGATGAAGAACTTGAGGGCAAGAGTTAAGGAACTATACCATGATCCGTCTTTGTCACTGAAGGAACAAATAAGTGCTAGGCCAAAACAAGTGCAAAAAAAAAAAAAAAAAAAAACAATGGAAGAAGCTTGTGAAGTATTGGAACAAAGAAAAGTCTAAGGTATGAAATAGTTTACCACTTTAAATAACATTAGTTTGTTTCCCATTCTGAAATTTCACTTGTCTACTGAAGCTGGTAAGTGAAAAAAACAAGGCGAATCGGGCAAAGAAGAAGATGGTTCAAGTAATGGGTAAAAAAAGTTATGCTCGAGTCCATGAAGAGCTAAAGGTGATTGTATGAGATAGTGCAATTGTTAATGTAGCATGTCGATATCCATTGTTAATACTTTTTTTCTTTTTATTCAAACAGGCATCTAAGGGACAAGATCCAAGTCGATTGGAAATGTTTCATGCATGTTTCTCCAAAGATGGAACAACCAAAAATTTGAAAGCTTTAAATGCAATTGTAAGTAATATACTTACATACTCATACACATATTTTTTCTATGTGTTCTTGATGCTGTTAAAAATACATTTATTTTTGTTACTATGTCTAATATAGGCACAAATGCAACAACTTAGTTCTAATCTTCCCGAGGGCTCGATCGATAAGCCTGGACCAGATGATGTTTTTCTAAAGTAATGGGTAATGATCGAAATGGTGATGCGGTTATGTATGGTCTGGGTGTTCATGCTGCTGATGTTTGGGGTGTAATACCAAGTCGTTCGGCATGTCATAGAGAAAACATCCAATTGAAGTCTCAATGTGAAGAACTTACTAGTACTGTGGTCCAGTTACGAGCCCAAGTATCAGAGATGGAAGGGTCGAGGGGTGGTTCCAGTGTTTAACCTCTTGCATCACAACATTTCCCCAATGTAACCAATGGACATCAACGTTTACAGGTAGTTTTCTATATAAATCTTTAAAAACCAATTTTCCTTAGTTTTTCTATAAAAATATTAGCCTGCTAGTGTAAAACTTTATTATTTTTTTGTAAAATGATTTTTTGCACTATTATGACTAAAGTTTAATAAACATTTGTTGAAAACTAAAATCTAGGTCGGAGATTAAGTTTTCCTCAAAAGCATTCTAAACTCTACCGAGATTGTAGCAAGAGGAAGGGTCTAGAGCTTGGACCCAAATGATCTAGTTGGTGGTACAGAGATTGGACCAGAATGGTGTGAGGTAAACGTTCAAGTACCAATAAAAAAGATAAAAACTTGGTAAGACCATATGGTTTATTTTCAACAATTCAAGATTGTATTGGTGCATCCATCGCATGGCCCTAACCATTCATCTCGGTATGTATTTGTTAAACTTGTGATACAAGTAATTTTAATATCATGTAACTTAATGCTTATACATGGATGGTGTATTTGTAGGTAGTCCATGAGGATTGAGGACGACACATGATGACTCAAGATTTTATACTTCTTATTTCTTTAATTTCTTTTAATTTCTTTGTTAAATGTTAAGACTTTATGTTAGATAATGTTATAACTTATTTATGGTTAGTGTTTGTTATGAACATGCTTATTTGAAATATAATGATTCTTTCATTAGTTGATGTTATACAATAACTATTAGGATGTTATATGTTGATGACCTGTTTATAAAATTGGTTTTATAATCTTATTTGGGATATTAGGACCATTTTCTTGATATTAAAGTAGCTATAACGTTACATCATAAGGGACCTATAAATTAATTTTTAAGGACGCTTGTATGTGTATCAAAAGATTAAAAGTAGGTAATCACATATTAGAACAATGTAAAAGTGCCCTAATATGTTCTTTTTAGGACGCTATTTAAGTTTTCTATAGACATATTATGCGACCATAAAATTTGTTTCATAATCTTATTTGGTATATTAGGACCCTTTTCTTGGTACTAAATTAGCTATAATGTTACATCATAAGGGTCCTATCAATTAATTTTCTAAGGACGCTTGTAAGTGTATCAAAAGATTAAAAATATCTAAACACATGTTAGAACATCGTAAAAGTGTCCTAATATGTTTTTTATTAGGAGACTATTTTGGTTGTTCAAAGACATGTTACGCGACCATAAAATTGGTTTCATAATCTTATTTGAGATGTTAGGACGCTTTTTTAGTTCCGGGACTTATTACGACCCCTTTACATAAAACGCTTTTACCGTTGGTCCTATTAAATGAAAGGTCCTATAAAATAGCATTTTAGGACGCTTTTGCACGTACTAAAAACCCATTTTTCGTGTAGTGAAAAAAGGCGTAAGGTTCACAATGGTGTAAAATTAAAATGGGATATACCGGGCTAGGATTCGAGTTACAGGAACAAGGGCCAAACCAACCACCCAAGAATGGAATCGTCGAGCGAAAACACTTGACAACCTCCTAGAAGCAACTTTTCTTGCCACCAGACCTTTCTCCATCAATTAGGAATCTGATGCCGTCACTAAACACATTCCTTAAATTGTAGCCATTTGTTGAGTGTTTTTTTGGTATCTAATCCGCATATATATCACCATTGCCCTTGATTTTCTTGACTGTATATATCTCTTAAATGTCAACATATACACTGTGATTTAGTTTACAAAGATTTTTCAATGCCGAGAACCTCGATCAGAGAGTAAAAAAGGCGTAAGGTTCACAATGCTGTAAAATTAAATCGGGATATACCGGGCTAGGACTCGAGTTACAGGAACAAGGGCCAAACCAATCACCCAAGAATGGAATCATTGAGCGAAAACACTTGACAATCTCCTAGAAGCAGCTTTTCTTGCCACCAGAACTTTCTTCATCAATTAGTAATCTGATGCCGTCACTAAACACATTCCTTAAATTGTAGCCATTTGTTGAGTGATTTTTTTGGTGTCTAATCCGCATATATATCGCCATTGCCCTTGATTTTCTTGACTGTATATCTCTTAAATGTCAACATAAACGTGTGATTTAGTTTACGAAGATTTTTCAATGCCGAGAACCTCTATCAGAGAGTAAAAAACGCGTAAGGTTCACAATGGTGTAAAATTAAAATGGGATATATCGGGCTAGGATTCGAGTTACAGGAACAAGGGCCAAACCAACCACCCAAGAATGGAATCGTCGAGTGAAAACACCTGACAACCTCCAAGAAGCAGCTTTTCTTTCCACCAGACCTTTCTCCATCAATTAAGAATCTGATGCTGTCACTAAACACATTCCTTAAATTGTAGCCATTTGTTGAGTGTTTTTTTTGGTGTCTAATCCGCATATACAACACCATTGTCTTTGATTTTCTTGACTGTATATCTCTTAAATGTCAACATATACACGTGTGATTGTTGAGTGTTTTTTTGGGGTCTAATCCGCATATATATCACCATTGCCCTTGATTTTCTTGACTGTATATCTCTTAAATGTCAACATATACACGTGTGATTTAGTTTACGAAGATTTTTCAATCCCGAAAACCTCGATCAGAGAGTAAAAAAGCCGTAAGGTTCACAATGGTGTAAAATTAAAATGGGATATACCGGGCTAGGATTCGAGTTACATGAACAAGAGCCAAACCAACCACCCAAGGATGGAATCGTCGAGCGAAAAAACTTGACAACCTCCTAGAAGCATCTTTTCTTGCCACCAGACCTTTCCCCATCAATTAGGTATCTGATGCCGTCACTAAACACATTCCTTAAATTGTAGCCATTTGTTGAGTGTTTTTTTGGTGTCTAATCCGCATATATATCACCATTTCCCTTGATTTTCTTGACTGAATATCTCTTAAATGTCAACATATACACGTGTGATTTAGTTTATGAAGATTTTTCAATGCCGAGAACCTCGATCAGAGAGTAAAAAAGGCGTCAGGTTCACAATGGTGTAAAATTAAAATGGGATATACCGAGCTAGGATTCGAGTTACAGGAACAAGGGCCAAACTAACCACCCAAGAATGGAATCGTCGAGCGAAAACACCTGACAACCTCCAAGAAGCAACTTTTCTTGCCACCAGACCTTTCTCCATCAATTAGGAATCTGATGCCGTCACTAAACACATTCCTTAAATTGTAGCCATTTGTTGAGTGTTTTTTTGGTGTGTAATCCGCATATATATCACCATTGTCTTTGATTTTCTTGACTGTATATCTCTTAAATGTCAACATATACACGTGTGATTTAGTTTACGAAGATTTTTCAATGCCAAGAACCTCGATCAGAGAGTAAAAAAGGCGTAAGGTTCACAATGGTGTAAAATTATAATGGGATATACCGGGCTAGGATTCGAGTTACAGGAACATGGGCCAAACCAACCACCCAAGATTGGAATCGTCGAGCGAAAACACTTGACAACCTCCTAGAAGCAGCTTTTCCTTCCACCAGACCTTTCTCCATCAATTAAGAATCTGATGCCATCACTAAACACATTCCTTAAATTGTAGCCATTTGTTGAGTGTTTTTTTGGGGTCTAATCCGCATATATATCACCATTGCTCTTGATTTTCTTGACTGTATATCTCTTAAATGTCAACATATACACGTGTGATTTAGTTTACGAAGATTTTTCAATCCCGAAAACCTCGATCAGAGAGTAAAAAAGCCGTAAGGTTCACAATGGTGTAAAATTAAAATGGGATATACCGGGCTAGGATTCGAGTTACATGAACAAGAGCCAAACCAACCACCCAAGGATGGAATCGTCGAGCGAAAACACTTGACAACCTCCTAGAAGCATCTTTTCTTGCCACCAGACCTTTCCCCATCAATTAGGTATCTGATGCCGTCACTAAACACATTCCTTAAATTGTAGCCATTTTTTGAGTGTTTTTTTTGTGTCTAATCCGCATATATATCACCATTTCCGTTGATTTTCTTGACTGAATATCTCTTAAATGTCAACATATACACGTGTGATTTAGTTTACGAAGATTTTTCAATGCCGAGAACCTCGATCAGAGAGTAAAAAAGGCGTCAGGTTCACAATGGTGTAAAATTAAAATGGGATATACCGAGCTAGGATTCGAGTTACAGGAACAAGGGCCAAACCAACCACCCAAGAATGGAATCGTCGAGCGAAAACACTTGACAACCTCCAAGAAGCAGCTTTTCTTGCCACCAGACCTTTCTCCATCAATTAGGAATCTGATGCCGTCACTAAACACATTCCTTAAATTGTAGCCATTTGTTGAGTGTTTTTTTGGTGTGTAATCCGCATATATATCACCATTGCCCTTGATTTTCTTGACTGTATATCTCTTAAATGTCAACATATACACGTGTGATTTAGTTTACGAAGATTTTTAAATGCCGAGAACCTCGATCAGAGAGTAAAAAAGGCGTAAGGTTCTAATGGGTGTAAAATTAAAATGGGATATACCGGGCTAGGATTCGAGTTACAGGAACAAGGGCCAAAGCAACCACCCAAGAATGTAATTGTCGAGCGAAAACACTTGACAATCTCCTAGAAGCAGCTTTTCTTGCCCCCAGACCTTTCTCCATCAATTAGGAATCTGATGCCGTCACTAAACACATTCCTTAAATTGTAGCCATTTGTTGAGTGTTTTTTTTGGTATCTAATCCGCATATATATCACCATTGCCCTTGATTTTCTTGACTGTATATCTCTTAAATGTCAACATATACACTGTGATTTTGTTTACAAAGATTTTTCAATGCCGAGAACCTCGATCAGAGAGTAAAAAAGGCGTAAGGTTCACAATTGTGTAAAATTAAATCGGGATATATCGGGCTAGGATTCGAATTACAGGAACAAGGGCCAAACCAACCATCCAAGAATGGAATCATTGAGCGAAAACACTTGACAACCTCCTAGAAGCAACTTTTCTTGCCACCAGAACTTTCTTCATCAATTAGTAATCTGATGCCGTCACTAAACACATTCCTTAAATTGTAGCCATTTGTTGAGTGATTTTTTTCGTGTCTAATCCGCATATATATCGCCATTGCCCTTGATTTTCTTGACTGTATATCTCTTAAATGTCAACATATACACTGTGATTTAGTTTACAAAGATTTTTCAATGCCGAGAACCTCTATCAGAGAGTAAAAAACGCGTAAGGTTCACAATGGTGTAAAATTAAAATGGGATATACCGGGCTAGGATTCGAGTTACAGGAACAAGGGCCAAACCAACCACCCAAGAATGGAATCGTCGAGAGAAAACACCTGACAACCTCCTAGAAGCAGCTTTTCTTTCCACCAGACCTTTCTCCATCAATTAAGAATCTGATGCTATCACTAAACACATTCCTTAAATCGTAGCCATTTGTTGAGTGTTTTTTTTGGTGTCTAATTCGCATATATAACACCATTGTCTTTGATTTTCTTGACTGTATATCTCTTAAATGTCAACATATACACGTGTGATTTAGTTTACGAAGATTTTTCAATGCCAAGAACCTCGATCAAAGAGTAAAAAAGGCGTAAGGTTCACAATGGCGTAAAATTAAAATGGAATATACCGGGCTAGGATTCGAGTTACAGGAACATGGGCCAAACCAACCACCCAAGAATGGAATCGTCGAGCGAAAACACTTGACAACCTCCTAGAAGCAGCTTTTCCTTCCACCAGACCTTTCTCCATCAATTAGGAATCTGATGCCGTCACTAAACACATTCCTTAAATTGTAGCCAATTGTTGAGTGTTTTTTTGGGGTCTAATCCGCATATATATCACCATTGCTCTTGTTTTTCTTGACTGTATATCTCTTAAATGTCAACATATACACGTGTGATTTAGTTTACGAAGATTTTTCAATCCCGAAAACCTCGATCAGAGAGTAAAAAAGGCGTAAGGTTCACAATGGTGTAAAATTAAAATGGGATATATCGGGCTAGGATTCGAGTTACAGGAACAAGAGCCAAACCAACCCCCCAAGAATGGAATCATCGAGCGAAAACACCTGACAACATCCTAGAAGCAGCTTTTCTTGCCACCAGACCTTTCCCCATCAATTAGGTATCTGATGCCGTCACTAAACACATTCCTTAAATTGTAGCCATTTGTTGAGTGTTTTTTTGGTGTCTAATCCGCATATATATCACCATTGCCCTTGATTTTCTTGACTGTATATCTCTTAAATGTCAACATATACACGTGTGATTTAGTTTACGAAGATTTTTCAATGCCGAGAACCTCGATCAGAGAGTAAAAAAGGCGTCAGGTTCACAATGGTGTAAAATTAAAATGGGATATACCGGGCTAGGATTCGAGTTACAGGAACAGGAGCCAAACTAACCACCCAAGAATGGAATCGTCGAGCGAAAACACCTGACAACATCCTAGAAGCAGCTTTTCTTGCCACCAGACCTTTCCCCATCAATTAGGTATCCGATGCCGTCACTAAACACATCCCTTAAATTGTAGCCATTTGTTGAGTGTTTTTTTGGTGTCTAATCCGCATATATATCACCATTGCCCTTGATTTTCTTGACTGCATATCTCTTAAATGTCAACATATACACGTGTGATTTAGTTTACGAAGATTTTTAAATGCAGATAACCTCGATCAAAGAGTAAAAAAGGCGTAAGGTTCTAATTGGTGTAAAATTAAAATGGGATATACCGGGCTAGGATTCGAGTTACAGGAACAAAGGCCAAAGCAACCACCCAAGAATGGAATCGTCGAGCGAAAACACTTGACAATCTCCTAGAAGCAGCTTTTCTTGCCACCAGACCTTTCTCCATCAATTAGTAATCTGATGCCGTCACTAAACACATTCCTTAAATTGTATCCATTTGTTGATTGTTTTTTTTGGTGTCTAATCCGCATATATATCACCATTGCCCTTGATTTTCTTGTCTGTATATCTCTTAAAAGTCAACATATACACTGTGATTTAGTTTACAAAGATTTTTCAATGCCGAGAACCTCGATCAGAGAGTAAAAAGGCGTAAGGTTCACAATGGTGTAAATTTAAAATGGGTTATACCGGGGTAGGATTCGAGTTACAGGAACAAGGGCCAAACCAACCACCCAAGAATGGAATCGTCGAGCGAAAACACTTGACGACCTCCTAGCAACAGCTTTTCTTGCCACCAGACCTTTTTCCATCAATTAGGAATCTGATGTCGTCACTAAACACATTCCTTAAATTGTAGCCATTTGTTGAGTGTTTTTTTGGTGTCTAATCCGCATATATATCACCATTGCCCTTGATTTTCTTGACTGTATATCTCTTAAATGTCAACATATACACATGTGATTTAGTTTACGAAGAATTTTCAATGCCGAGAACCTCGATCTGAGAGTAAAAAAGGCGTAAGGTTCACAATGGTGTATAATTAAAATGGGATATACCGGGCTAGGATTCGAGTTACAGGAACAAGGGCCAAACCAAGCACCCAAGAACGGAATCGTCGAGCGAAAACACATGACAACCTCCTAGAAGCATCTTTTCTTGCCACCAGACCTTTATCCATCAATTAGGAATCTGATGCCGTCACTAAACACATTCCTTAAATTGTAGCCATTTGTTGGGTGTTTTTTTGGTGTCTAATCCGCATATATATCACCATTGCACTTGATATTCTTGACTGTATATCTCTTAAATGTCAACATATACACGTGTGATTTAGTTTACGAAGATTTTTCAATGTCGAGAACATCGATCAGAGAGTAAAAAAGACGTAAGGTTCTCAATGGTGTAAAATTAAAATGGGATATACCGGGCTAGGATTCGAGTTACAGGAACATGGGCCAAACCAACCACCCAAGAATGGAATTGTCGAGCGAAACCACTTGACAACCTCCTAAAAGCAGCTTTTCTTGCCATCAGACCTTTCTCCATCAATTAGGTATCTGATGCCGTCACTAAACACATTCCCTAAATTGTACCCATTTGTTGATTGTTTTTTTTGGTGTCTAATCCGCATATATATCACCATCGCACTTGATTTTCTTGACTGTATATCTCTTAAATGTCAACATATACACGTGTGATTTAGTTTAAGAAGATTTGTCAATGCCGAGAACCTCGATCAGAGAGTAAAAAAGGCGTAAGGTTCACAATGGTGTAAAATTAAAATGGGATATTCCGGGCTAAGATTCGAGTTACACGAACAAGGGCCAAACCAACCACCCAAGAATGGAATCGTCGAGCGAAAACACTTGACAACCTCCTAGAAGCATCTTTTCTTGCCACCAGACCTTTCTCCATCAATTAGGAAGCTGATGCCGTCACTAAACACATTCCTTAAATTGTAGCCATTAGTTGAGTGTTTTTTTTTGGTGTCTAATCCGCATATATATCACCATTGCACTTGATTTTCTCGACTGTATATCTCTTAAATGTCAACATATACACGTGTGATTTAGTTTACGAAGATTTTTCAATGCCGAGAACCTAGATCAGAGAGTAAACAAGGTGTAAGGTTCACAATGGGGTAAAATTAAAATGGGATATTCCGGGCTAGGATTCGAGTTACAGGAACAAGGGCCAAACCAACTACCCAAGAATGGAATCGTCGAGCGAAAACACATGACAACCTCCTAGAAGCAGCTTTTCTTGCCACCGGACCTTTCTCCATCAATTAGGAATCTAATGTCGTCACTAAACACATTCCTTAAATTGTAGCCATTTGTTGAGTGTTTTTATTGGTGTCTAATCCGCATATATATCACCATTGCCCTTGATTTTCTTGACTGTATATCTCTTAAATGTCAACATATACACGTGTGATTTAGTTTAGGAAGATTTTACAATGCCGAGAACCTCGATCATAGAGTAAAAAAGGCGTATGGTTCACAATGGTGTAAAATTAAAATGGGATATACCGGGCTAGGATTCTAGTTACAGGAACAAGGGCCAAACCAGCCACCCAAGAATGGAATCGTCGAGCGAAAACACTTGACGACCTCCTAGCAACAGCTTTTCTTGCCACCAGACCTTTTTCCATCAATTAGGAATCTGATGTCGTCACTAAACACATTCCTTAAATTGTAGCCATTTGTTGGGTGTTTTTTTGGTGTCTAATCCGCATATATATCACCATTGCCCTTGATTTTCTTGACTGTATATCTCTTAAATGTCAACATATACACGTGTGATTTAGTTTACGAATATTTTCCAATGTCGAGAACATCGATCAGAGAGTAAAAAAGGTGTAAGGTTCTCAATGGTGTAAAATTAAAATGGGATATACCAGGCTAGGATTCGAGTTACAGGAACATGGGCCAAACCAACCACCCAAGAATGGAATCGTCGAGTGAAAACACTTGACAACCTCCTAGAAGCAGCTTTTCTTGCCATCAGACGTTTCTCCATCAATTAGGAATATGATGCCATCACTAAACACATTCCTTAAATTGTAGCCATTTGTTGAGTGTTTTTTTGGTGTCTAATCCGCATATATATCACCATTGCCCTTGATTTTCTTGACTGTATATCTCTTAAATGTCAACATATACACGTGTGATTTAGTTTACGAAGATTTTTCAATGCCGAGAACCTCGATCAGAGAGTAAAAAAGGCGTAAGGTTCACAATGGTGTATAATTAAAATGGGATATACCGGGCTAGGATTCGAGTTACAGGAACAAGGGCCAAACCAAGCACCCAAGAACGGAATCGTCGAGCGAAAACACATGACAACCTCCTTGAAGCATCTTTTCTTGCCACCAGACCTTTCTCCATCAATTAGGAATCTGATGCCGTCACTAAACACATTCCTTAAATTGTAGCCATTTGTTGAGTGTTTTTTTGGTGTCTAATCCGCATATATATCACCATTGCACTTGATTTTCTTGACTGTATATCTCTTAAATGTCAACATATACACGTGTGATTTAGTTTACGAAGATTTTTCAATGTCGAGAACATCGATCAGAGAGTAAAAAAGGCGTAAGGTTCTCAATGGTGTAAAATTAAAATGGGATATACCGGGCTAGAATTCGAGTTACATGAACAAGGGCCAAACCAACCACCAAGAATGGAATCATCGAGCGAAAACACTTGACAACCTACTTGAAGCAGCTTTTCTTGCCACCAGACCTTTCTCCATCAGTTAGGAATCTGATGTCGTCACTAAACACATTCCTTAAATTGTATCCATTTGTTGAGTGTTTTTTTGGTGTCTAATCCGCATATATATCACCATTGCCCTTAATTTTCTTGACTGTATATCTCTTAAATGTCAACATACACACGTGTGATTTAGTTTACGAAGATTTTTCAATGCCAAGAACCTCGATCAAAGAGTAAAAAAGGCGTAAGGTTCACAATGGTGTAAAATTAAAATGGGATATACCGGGCTAGGATTCGAGTTACAGGAACATGGGCCAAACCAACCACCCAAGAATGGAATCGTCGAGCGAAAACACTTGACAACCTCCTAGAAGCAGCTTTTCTTGCCACCAGACCTTTCTCCATCAATTAGCAATCTGATGCCGTCATTAAACACAATTTTTTAATTGTAGCCATTTGTTGATTGTTTTTTTTTGGGGTCTAATCCGCATATATATCACCATTGCCCTTCATTTTCTTGACTGTATATCTCTTAAATGTCAACATATACACGTGTGATTTAGTTTATGAAGATTTTTAAATGCCAAGAACCTCAATCAAAGAGTAAGAAAGACGTAAGGTTCTCAATAGTGTAAAATTAAAATGGGATATACCGGGCTAGGATTCGAGTTACAGGTACAAGGCCCAAACCAACCACCCAAGAATCGAATCGTCGAGCGAAAACACCTGACAACATCCTAGAAGCAGCTTTTCTTGCCACCTGACCTTTCTCCATCAATTAGGTATCTGATGCCGTCACTAAACACATTCCTCAAATTGTAGCCATTTGTTGAGTGTTTTTTGGTGTCTAATCCGCATATATATCACAATTGCCGTTGATTTTCTTGACTGTATATCTCTTAAATGTCAACATATACACGTGCGATTTACTTTACGACGATTTTTCAATGCCGAGAACCTCGATCAGAGAGTAAAAAAGGCGTAAGGTTCACAATGGTGTAAAATTAAAATGGGATATCCCGGGCTAGGATTCGAGTTACAGGAACAAGGGCCAAACCAACCACCCAAGAATGGAATCGTCGAGCGAAAACACTTGACAACCTCCTAGAAGCACCTTTTCTTGCCACCAGACCTTTCTCCATCTATTAGGAATCTGATGTCGTCACTAAACACATTCCTTAAATTGTATCCATTTGTTCAGTGTTTTTTTTTGGTGTCTAATCCGCATATATATCACCATTGCCCTTGATTTTCTTGACTGTATATCTCTTAAATGTCAACATACACACGTGTGATTTAGTTTACGAAGATTTTTCAATACCAAGAACCTCGATCAAAGAGTAAAAAATGCGTAAGGTTCACAATGGTGTAAAACTAAAATGGGACATACCGGGCTAGGATTCGGGATACAGGAACATGGGCCAAACCAACCACCCAAGAATGGAATCGTCGAGTGAAAACACTTGACAACCTCCTAGAAGCAGCTTTTCTTGCCACCAGACCTTTCTCCATCAATTAGCAATCTGATGTTGTCATTAAACACAATTTTTAAATTGTAGCCATTTGTTGATTGTTTTTTTTGGGTCTAATCCGCATATATATCACCATTGCCCTTCATTTTCTTAACTGTATATCTCTTAAATGTCAACATATACACGTGTGATTTAGTTTACGAAGATTTTTCAATGCCAAGAACCTCGATCAAAGAGTAAGAAAGGCGTAAGGTTCTCAATGGTGTAAAATTAAAATGGGATATGACGGGCTAGGATTCGAGTTACAGGTACAAGGCCCAAACCAACCACCCAAGAATCGAATCGTCGAGCGAAAACACCTGACAACATCCTAGAAGCAGCTTTTCTTGCCACCAGACCTTTCTCCATCAATTAGGTATCTGATGCCGTCACTAAACACATTCCTCAAATTGTAGCCATTTTTTGAGTGTTTTTTTGGTGTCTAATCCGCTTATATATCACAATTGCCCTTGATTTTCTCGACTGTATATCTCTTAAATGTCAACATATACACGTGTGATTTAGTTTACGAAGATTTTTCAATGCCGAGAACCTAGATCAGAGAGTAAAAAAGGCGTAAGGTTCACAATGGTGTAAATTAAAATGGGATATTCCAGGCTAGGATTCGAGTTACAGGAACAAGGGCCAAACCAACTACGCAAGAATGGAATCGTCGAGCGAAAACACATGACAACCTCCTAGAAGCAGCTTTTCTTGCCACCGGACCTTTCTCCTTCAATTAGGAATCTGATGTCGTCACTAAACACATTCCTTAAATTGTAGCCATTTGTTGAGTGTTTTTATTGGTGTCTAATCCACATATATATCACCATTGCCCTTGATTTTCTTGACTGTATATCTCTTAAATGTCAACATATACACGTGTGATTTAGTTTAGGAAGATTTTACAATGCCGAGAACCTCGATCAGAGAGTAAAAAAGGCGTATGGTTCACAATGGTGTAAAATTAAAATGGGATATACCGGGCTAGGATTCTAGTTACAGGAACAAGGGCCAAACCAGCCACCCAAGAATGGAATCGTCGAGCGAAAACACTTGACGACCTCCTAGAAACAACTTTTCTTGCCACCTGACCTTTTTCCATCAATTAGGAATCTGATGTCGTCACTAAACACATTCCTTAAATTGTAGCCATTTGTTGAGTTTTTTTTTGGTGTCTAATCCTTATATATATCACAAGTGCCCTTGATTTTCTTGACTGTATATCTCTTAAATGTCAACATATACACGTGTGATTTAGTTTACGAAGAATTTTCAATGCCGAGAACCTCGATCAGAGAGTAAAAAAGGCGTAAGGTTCACAATGGTGTATAATTAAAATGGGATATACCGGGCTAGGATTCGAGTTACAGGAACAAGGGCCAAACCAAGCACCCAAGAATGGAATCGTCGAGCGAAAACACATGACAACCTCATAGAAGCATCTTTTCTTGCCACCAGACCTTTCTCCATCAATTAGGAATCTGATGCCGTCACTAAACACATTCCTTAAATTGTAGCCATTTGTTGAGTGTTTTTTTTGTATCTAATCCGCATATATATCACCATTGCCCTTGATTTTCTTGACTGTATATCTCTTAAATGTCAACATATACACGTGTGATTTAGTTTACGAAGAATTTTCAATGTCGAGAACCTCGATCAGAGAGTAAAAAAGGCGTACGGTTCACAATGGTGTATTATTAAAATGGGATATACCGGGCTAGGATTCGAGTTACAGGAACAAGGGCCAAACCAAGCACCCAAGAATGGAATCGTTGAGCGAAAACACATGACAAACTCCAAGAAGCAGCTTTTCTTGCCACCAGACCTTTCTCCATCAATTAGGAATCTGATGCCGTTACTAAACACATTCCTTAAATTGTAGCCATTTGTTAAGTGTTTTTTTGGTGTCTAATCCGCATATATATCACCATTGCCCTTGATTTTTTCGACTGTATATATCTTAAATGTCAACATATACACGTGTGATTTAGTTTACGAAGATTTTTCAATGCCGAGAACCTAGATCAGAGAGTAAAAAAGGCGTAAGGTTCACAATGGTGTAAAATTAAAATGGGATATTCCGGGCTAGGATTCGAGTTACAGGAACAAGGGCCAAACCAACTACCCAAGAATGGAATCGTCGAGCGAAAACACATGACAACCTCCTAGAAGCAGCTTTTCTTGCCACCGGACCTTTCTCAATCAATTAGGAATCTGATGTCGTCACTAAACACATTCCTTAAATTGTAGCCATTTGTTGAGTGTTTTTATTGGTGTCTAATCCGCATATATATCACCATTGCCCTTGATTTTCTTGACTGTATATCTCTTAAATGTCAACATATACACGTGTGATTTAGTTTAGGAAGATTTTACAATGCCGAGAACCTCGATCAGAGAGTAAAAAAGGCGTATGGTTCACAATGGTGTAAAATTAAAATGGGATATACCGGGCTAGGATTCTAGTTACAGGAACAAGGGCCAAACCAGCCACCCAAGAATGGAATCGTCGAGCAAAAACACTTGACGACCTCCTAGAAACAACTTTTCTAGCCACCAGACCTTTTTCCATCAATTAGGAATCTGATGTCGCCACTAAACACATTCCTTAAATTGTAGCCATTTGTTGAGTGTTTTTTTGGGTGTCTAATCCGCATATATATCACCAGTGCCCTTGATTTTCTTGACTGTATATCTCTTAAATGTCAACATATACACGTGTGATTTAGTTTACGAAGAATTTTCAATGCCGAGAACCTCGATCAGAGAGTAAAAAAGGCGTAAGGTTCACAATGGTGTAAAATTAAAATGGGATATCCCGGGCTAGGATTCGAGTTACAGGAACAAGGGCCAAACCAACCACCCAAGAATGGAATCGTCGAGCGAAAACACATGACAACATCCTAGAAGCAGCTTTTCTTGCCACCAGACCTTTCTCCATCAATTAGGAATCTGATGTCGTCACTAAACACATTCCTTAGATTGTAGCCATTTGTTGAGTGTTTTTTTGGAGTCTAATCCGCATATATATCACCATTGCCCTTGATTTTCTCGACTGTATATCTCTTAAATGTCAACATATACACGTGTGATTTAGTTTACGAAGATTTTTCAATGCCGAGAACCTAGATCAGATAGTAAAAAAGGCGTAAGGTTCACAATGGTGTAAAATTAAAATGGGATATTCTGGGCTAGGATTCGAGTTACAGGAACTAGGGCCAAACCAACTACCCAAGAATGGAATCGTCGAGCGAAAACACATGACAACCACCTAGAAGCAGCTTTTCTTGCCACCGGACCTTTCTCCATCAATTAGGAATCTGAGGTCGTCACTAAACACATTCCTTAAATTGTAGCCATTTGTTGAGTGTTTTTATTGGTGTCTAATCCGCATATATATCACCATTGCCCTTGATTTTCTTGACTGTATATCTCTTAAATGTCAACATATACACGTGTGATTTAGTTTAGGATGATTTTACAATGCCGAGAACCTCGATCAGAGAGTAAAAAAGGCGTATGGTTCACAATGGTGTAAAATTAAAATGGGATATACCGGGCTAGGATTCTAGTTACAGGAACAAGGGCCAAACCAGCCACCCAAGAATGGAATCGTCGAGCGAAAACACTTGACGACCTCCTAGAAACAACTTTTCTTGCCACCTGACCTTTTTCCATCAATTAGGAATCTGATGTCGTCACTAAACACATTCCTTAAATTGTAGCCATTTGTTGAGTGTTTTTTTTGGTGTCTAATCCGCATATATATCACCAGTGACCATGATTTTCTTGACTGTATATCTCTTAAATGTCAACATATACACGTGTGATTTAGTTTACGCAGAATTTTCAATGCCGAGAACCTCGATCCGAGAGTAAAAAAGGCCTAAGGTTCACAATTGTGTATAATTAAAATGGGATATACCGGGCTAGGATTCGAGTTACAGGAACAAGGGCCAAACCAAGCACCCAAGAATGGAATCGTCGAGCGAAAACACATGACAACCACCTAGAAGCAGCTTTTCTTGCCACAGGACCTTTCTCCATCAATTAGGAATCTGATGTCGTCACTAAACACATTCCTTAAATTGTAGCCATTTGTTGAGTGTTTTTATTGGTGTCTAATCCGCATATATATCACCATTGCCCTTGATTTTCTTGACTGTATATCTCTTAAATGTCAACATATACACGTGAGATTTAGTTTAGGAAGATTTTACAATGCCGAGAACCTCGATCAGAGAGTAAAAAAGGCGTATGGTTCACAATGGTGTAAAATTAAAATGGGATATACCGGGCTAGGATTCTAGTTACGGGAACAAGGGCCAATCCTGCCACCCAAGAATGGAATCGTCGAGCGAAAACACTTGACGACCTCCTAGAAACAACTTTTCTTGCCACCTGACCTTTTTCCATCAATTAGGAATCTGATGTCGTCACTAAACACATTCCTTAAATTGTAGCCATTTGTTGAGTGTTTTTTTTCGTGTCTAATCCGCATATATATCACCAGTGCCCTTGATTTTCTTGACTGTATATCTCTTAAATGTCAACATATACACGTGTGATTTAGTTTACGAAGAATTTTCAATGCCGAGAACCTCGATCAGAGAGTAAAAAAGGCGTAAGGTTCACAATTGTGTATAATTAAAATGGGATATACCGGGCTAGGATTCGAGTTACAGGAACAATGGCCAAACCAAGCACCCAAGAATGGAATCGTCGAGCGAAAACACATGACAACCTCCTAGAAGCATCTTTTCTTGCCACCAGACCTTTCTCCATCAATTAGGAATCTGATGCCGTCACTTAACACATTCCTTAAATTGTAGTCATTTGTTGAGTGTTTTTTTGGTGTCTAATCCGCATATATATCACCATTGCACTTGATTTTCTTGACTGTATATCTCTTAAATGTCAACATATACACGTGTGATTTAGTTGACGAAGATTTTTCAATGTCGAGAACATCGATCAGAGAGTAAAAAAGGCGTAAGGTTCTCAATGGTATAAAATTAAAATGGGATATACCGGGCTAGGATTCGAGTTACAGGAACATGGGCCAAACAAACCAACCAAGAATGGAATCGTCGAGTGAAAACACTTGACAACCTCCTAGAAACAGCTTTTCTTGCCATCAGACGTTTCTCCATCAATTAGGAATCTGATGCCGTCACTAAACACATTCTTTAAATTGTAGCCATTTGTTGAGTGTTTTTTTTGGGGTCTAATCCGCATATATATCACCATTGCCCTTGATTTTCTTGACTGTATATCTCTTAAATGTCAACATATACACGTGTGATATAGTTTACGAAGATTTTTCAATGTCGAGAACCTCGATCAGAGAGTAAAAAAGGCCTAAGGTTCACAATGGTGTATAATTAAAATGGGATAAACCAGGCTAGGATTCGAGTTACAGGAACAAGGGCCAAACCAACCACCCAAGAATGAAATCGTCGAGCGAAAACACCTGACAACATCATAGAAGCAGATTTTCTTGCCACCAGACCTTTCTCCATCAATTAGGTATCTGATGCCGTCACCAAACACATTCCTTAAATTGTAGCCATTTGTTGAGTGTTTTTTTGGTGTGCAATCCACATATATATATATCACCATTGCCCTTGATTTTCTTGACTGTATATCTCTTAAATGTCAACATATACACGTGTGATTTAGTTTAGGAAGATTTTTCAATGCCGAGAACCTCGATCAGAGAGAAAAAAGGGGTAAGGTTCACAATGGTGTAAAATTAAAATGGGATATACCGGGCTAGGATTCGAGTTACAGGAACAAGGGCCAAACCAACCACCAAGAATGGAATCATCGAGCGAAAACACTTGACAACCTCCTAGAAGCAGCTTTTCTTGCCACCAGACCTTTCTCCATCAGTTAGGAATCTGATGTCGTCACTAAACACATTCCTTAAATTGTATCTATTTGTTGAGTGTTTTTTTGGTGTCTAATCCGCATATATATCACCATTGCCCTTGATTTTCTTGACTGTATATCTCTTAAATGTCAACATACACACGTGTGATTTAGTTTACGAAGATTTTTCAATGCCAAGAACCTCGATCAAAGAGTAAAAAAGGCGTAAGGTTCACAATGGTGTAAAATTAAAATGGGATATACAGGGCTAGGATTCGAGTTACAGGTACAAGGCCCAAACCAACCACCCAAGAATCGAATCGTCGAGCGAAAAAACCTGACAACATCCTAGAAGCTTCTTTTCTTGCCACCAGACCTTTCTCCATCAATTAGGTATCTGATGCCGTCGCTAAACACATTCCTCAAATTGTAGCCATTTGTTGAGTGTTTTTTTGGTGTCTAATCCGCATATATATCACAATTGCCCTTGATTTTCTTGACTGTATATCTCTTAAATGTCAACATATACACGTGTGATTTATTTTACGACGATTTTTAAATGCCGAGAACCTTGATCAGAGAGTAAAAAAGACGTAAGGTTCACAATGGTGTAAAATTAAAATGGGATACCCAAGGCTAGGATTCGAGTTACAGGAACAAGGGCCAAACCAACCACCCAAGAATGAAATCGTCGAGCGAAAACACCTGACAACATCCTAGAAGCAGCTTTTCTTGCCCCCAGACCTTTCTCCATCAATTAGGAATCTGATGCCGTCACTAGACACATTCCTTAAATTGTAGCCATTTGTTGAGTGTTTTTTTGGTGTCTAATCCGCATATATATCACCATTGCCCTTGATTTTCTTGACTGTATATCTCTTAAATGTCAACATATACACGTGTGATTTAGTTTACGAAGATTTTTCAATGCCGAGAACCTCGATCAGAGAGTAAAAAGGCGTTAGGTTCACAATGGTGTAAAATTAAAATGGGATATACCGGGCTAGGATTCGAGTTACAGGAACAAGGGCCAAACCAAACACACAAGAATGGAATCGTCAAGCGAAAACACTTGACAACCTCCAAGAAGCAGCTTTTCTTGCCACCAGACCTTTCTCCATCAATTAGGAATCTGATGCCGTCACTAAACACATTCCTTAAATTATATCCATTTGTTGAGTGTTTTTTTTGGTATCTAATCCACATATATATCACCATTGCCCTTGATTTTCTTGACTGTATATCTCTTAAAAGTCAACATATACACTGTGATTTAGTTTACGAAGATTTTTCAATGCCAAGAACCTGGATCAAAGAGTAAAAAAGACGTAAGGTTCTCAATGGTGTAAAATTAAAATGGGATATACCGGGATAGGATTCGAGTTACAGGAACATGGGCCAAACTAACCACCCAAGCATGGAATCGTCGAGCGAAAACACTTGACAACCTCCTAGAAGCAGCTTTTCTTGCCACCAGACCTTTCTACATCAATTAGGAATATGTTGCCGTCACTAAACACATTCCTTAAATTGTAGCCATTTGTTGAGTGTTTTTTTTGGGGTCTAATCCGCATATATATCACCATTGCCCTTGATTTTCTTGACTGTATATCTCTTAAATGTCAACCTATACATGTGTGATTTAGTTTACGAAGATTTTTCAATGCCGAGAACCTCGATCAGAGAGTAAAAAAGGCCTAAGGTTCACAATGGTGTATAATTAAAATGGGATATACCGGGCTAGGATTCGAGTTACAGGAACAAGGGCCAAACCAACCACCCAAGAATGGAATCGTCGAGCGAAAACACCTGACAACATCATAGAAGCAGCTTTTCTTGCCCCCAGACCTTTCTCCATCAATTAGGTATCTGATGTCGTCACCAAACACATTCCTTAAATTGTAGCAATTTGTTGAGTGTTTTTTGGTGTGTAATCCGCATATATATCACCATTGCCCTTGATTTTCTTGACTGTATATCTCTTAAATGTCAACAGATACACGTGTGATTTAGTTTAGGAAGATTTTTCAATGCCGAAAACCTCGATCAGAGAGTAAAAAAGGTGTAAGGTTCACAATGGTGTAAAATTAAAATGGGATATACCGGGCTAGGATTCAAGTTACAGGAACAAGGGCCAAACCAACCACCCAAGAATGGAATAATCGAGCGAAAACACTTGACAACCTCCTAGAAGCAGCTTTTCTTGCCACCAGACCTTTCTCCATTAATTAGGAATCTGATGTCGTCACTAAACACATTTCTTAAATTGTATCCATTTGTTGAGTGTTGTTGGTACACTACATCTGTCGACTTTGTATTGTATCGAGTCTTACACTAGTTAGAATAGTTCAGGGCACGTAGAATGAGAAAATGTGTTAGAGATGAGAAGATTTCGCTTGAACATATATATGTTGAAGGGTTTTCGCTTGAAGCATCTCAAGCGAAATCATTACATCAGATTTCGCTTGAAACATGCTGATGTCCATCTCAAGCGAAATCCTTATAGTCTATATATAGGAGTTCAAGTTCAAGCGAAATAAGTGGGTAACATTTGTGTGATTTCCATACCGAGGTGCTGCCGGTGTGAGAACTGATTGTAATTGCATTCATATCAATACAAATCAGTGTTAAAGTGAAGATTCAGCTGTTTATAGATCAAATACTTGTTTTCCGCACCTGTATTTGATGGAATTCCTTTGAACCGACTTGTTAGGTCGCGAACACCGTCCTTACAATTGGTATCAGAGCTCAGGAGGAGGAGTTCTGTAGATATCAGCCGAAATTCATCACTTTCTCTTACTTCTACACTTTCTTTCATCAGTTCAGAAATTTTTCACGGTAAAAAACTGTTCAATTTCTCACGGATTGTTTAAAAGTACAAGATAACAAACCCTTGAAAGTTTCATAGCAAAATTCGACCTAAAAGTGATCAAAATTGACATTCGAATGGATTTCGCTTGAACGGATCAGACTGCAGTGAATTTCGCTTGAAATTCTACTAACATTTCGCTTCAGGGTTCTCACTTCAGACGTTTTCGCTTGAACTATTTCGCTTCAGAGATTATCTAGTTTCGCTTCAAGGTTTTTGATTCAGGGTTCTTTCTTCAGAAAGTTTCACTTGAACGATTTCGCTTCAAAGATTTGTTAGTTTCGCTTCAACCAGTTTGACAGATAATTTCGCTTGAAAAAAGTTTAGTTGACCATTTCGCTTGAAAGACACAAAGTGACTATTTCGCTTGAAAGAATCTGTTATTGAAAAACGTGTTAAGTCAATATGGATTCCGGGTTTTACAATGCGTTTGCAACACCGTCATCACCAGCTGCGATTGCTCAAGCCATGAATCTTGAAAACGAGACGGGAACCACTCAGAAACCCCCGAAACTAATGAGTATTGAAGAATACTATGGGTGGAAAGATCGCTTTGAAAACTGGGTTCAGGCAAATCATCTCAGATCATGGGAGTGCATATTGAAAAAGTACACATTGCCTGAAACTGAATTACATGTTAAAAAGGAGATATCCGAGTTTACTGATCAAGAACGAGCAATGTATAGAGCCGAGAAAATGATGATTAGTTTGTTGCAGCAGGCGATAAAAGAAGATATATTCATCCTATTACAGCATGACAAAACTGCTAAGTCAATTTGGGATGCGCTAAAGGTCAAGTTCGAGGGAAGCGAAAACATGATCAAAAGCAAGAAAGCGTTACTAAAGAAAGAATTTGATTTGTTTAGTAGTTTGCCGGGAGAGGATACTAAAAAGCTAATCGAGAGATACTGTTATTTGGTGCGATCTTTATCTATGTTGGGTGTTGAAAAAGGTCGTGAGGAGTGGGTGGAAAAATTGGCGGACGCGTTACCTCAAAAGGAGTGGGGAACGTATTTGATGATCTTGAAGAATACTGGTGTGTATGATGGATTGACAATCTCACAGTTTATAGAGAAGATCGAAAGCCAGGATCTGGAGCAATAGAAGATTGCCAGGATGAACAGTCCGAGTGGTCAACAGGATATTAAGATGTATTACAAAGGTAGTATTCCGGTTCAAGAAGCTGAGAGAAGTCCGAAAATTCAGACTGCATTCAGTGCTGGGGATTCATCAGAAAAAGCTGATCAGGGTTCAGGCAAAAGCAGCAGTGGATTCTCATCATTTCCGAGTGTTAATCCTAAAGAATCAAATTCAAGTTTTAAGTCACAAAGCACAAAAACAGGAAATGGTTATGTGATTCAATGTAACATCGCTCTAAATCTTCCAGAAGGTCAAAGCTTCTCAGAAGACACTGCTAAAGATCACATGGCTCTACTTGGTTCCGTATTGTTATCTTATGAAGGTCTAGTGGCTGGTCGGATCGGAAATCCCATGCTCACCAAAGAGGATTACGATCAAATAGACGCAGAAGAGATGGAATTAATGGATATCAAATGGTGTCTTGCAAGTGTTCTTAGACGTGCTGAAAAGTTCAAAGCAATTACCGGGAGAAATGACTTTCTTGATGCTTGTGTATCTACTTTAGGTTTTGATAAATCTAAAGTTACTTGTTTTCGTTGCAGGGAGAAAGGACATTTCAAGCGGGAGTGTAAAAACAGGGAAGCTAGTGGAGCTCAGAATCCGTTCGGAAAAGACGATTACTACCGGAAAGCCATTTATCAGCAAGTTGGTCAATTACAAGATTCACAAACGGCTCATGGTAGAAAGATTGAGGATTCCAAGAGAGGATGTTTGGTAGATTTCAACTGGAGCAACTATATATCTTCTGATAACAAAGCATGTATAGTCGATCAAGATGATGAGAAACTACCAGAAGGTTTCAGTTGGGATATGTTTGTGGATGAAAAAGGAGAGTTCAAAGCGTTCATTGCCAAGATCATCCGAGAGCCAGATTTGTTTGCTACTTGGATGAGATCTATCGGGGAGAATGTGAAAAGTGAAGATGAAAAATCTGTGTCAACAGATGAAGAGTCAGATAGTACTGATAAACTTTCAGAGAGATCTGGAGAAATTTCAGAAAGTGCTGATGAAAGTCTACAAAGTTCTGATGAGAGTGTTCAAAATGTTGTTATTTCAGAAAAAGAAGTTGTATTTGATCAAACACCGTCTGATTCTGGTGTATCAGATGCTGATTCTGGAAAATCTGTAGAGTTTGATCAAACACCAGTTGATAGCAGCAGTGATGATGAGGAGGAAAAATATGTTAATGTTGCAAAATATCATCTTTCTTCTGAAAGTTTTCATTTCTATTTTGCAGATCGCATGGAGAAACTGAAGGAGAAACAAGCTGCTAAAGAACAACAACAAATGAAATCTGAATATGTTGTTCAGAAAAAGAATGTTGAAAGTGTTGCTGAAAAGACTACTGAAGCTGAGAAGGTGAAAGAAGAAGAAAAAGTGGTTGAAGTGATAAAGACAATCGAAGTTGAGAAGATTGTTGAAGTCGTCAAGCCTTGCGAGAAGTGTTTAGAAGTATGCAAGGAATGTGTTGTGAAAGAAGACATTATAGCTGAGTATGAGAAGAAGAAGGAGCAGTTATTGTTCAATCTCAACTATGAGAAAGAATCTTATGATGTCTTGAACAAAACAGTAACTGGTCTTCAAAAGACAAATTCAGAAAGAGAACAAGCACTGACAATGATGAATGCAACATTGATGACAAAGCAAAAAGCTATTAACTTCTACATCGAAGAGAGTGCTAAATGGAAGCAAGAGTTGGAGACAGAGAAGATTGAGAATGAGAGAATTAGACGTTTATTACAAAGCTATTCTAGTTCTGATTATCTCATTGATCGTATTTACCCAACTGTTGCAGGTATGGAAGCTTTTCAAGACGAGAAGCCAAAGGAAAAGAAAGATAGTGGTAAGAAACCGACTGTTAGATATAACAAGTGTCCGCCTCCAATTTGGGAAGGGTATTCTCCTAGAAAACCAAACGAGGAGCAACTTGAAAAAGCAGTCAACATAAAGCTAAAAACCGACACAACTGACGTTTTACCAGATAACATTGATGTCACATTTACCTCGTCCGATACTGATCATGAGTCTGAGTTAATCAAAAAGGTGGTCGATCAGGTGTTGGATACTGAGGAGGAGTCCGAGTCAAAGTCTGAGTCTGGAGGGTCAAATTCGTCAGTCAACAGTCCAAATTCGTCGGTCAAACGGTCTTATAGTTTAGGATTTTTGTTATCAAAGTCAAATTTGAATGATGAAACATTCGAAGTTGTGTATACTTTGAATGATTCGGACAAATTATATTACAATAAAGAGTTCCCAATAATGAGTATTAAAACGGAACTAATAAACAAAACTTTCAAACTAATAGAAATTAATATTCCAGAATTAAAAGTTTTGAAAAACCTAAAAAATATACTTCTAGAGTTCAGCAACGTTTAAATAAGAAAACGGGCAACGATTATGGTTCTGATTTTCAAAAGAAACCTAACCAAAATCGTAGCTACAAAAAGAAAGGTTTAGGATTTATTCCACCAGAAAATCATAAAAATTTGAAAAATTCTAAAACAAAAACAAAATTTGTGTCAGGTGGACTTGCAGAAGAGGAACCGAAGAAACCATTCTGGAGACAGTCAAATCAGGAGTTTCTTGCTGAAAGAAAGAAGAATGGAGCTGATATATGTTACCAAAGAGAGACTCGAACCTGTTACAGATGCAATGAAGTCGGTCACATTGCATGGAATTGTACAAAGAATGTCAAAACAAAACAGGGAGTTTCTCAGAAAATGAAAGAAAAAGTTGTTGATGTTGAATCACCAATCGAAAAATTTAAAATTTTTGAAAATTCAACTTATGAGGTTGGTGAGTGTTCTAAAAAGAATTTTTATAAAAAGAAAGAGAATGACAACCAAGTGTGGGTTGTTAAGAAAGTTGATGTGAATGTCGGCGATGAATCTGGTTCCACAAAGCCAGAAGAGCCACAGGTTGAGAAGAAGATTTCAGTGAATAATGAGGAGTTTCCATCATTAAAGTTTGAGGAAGTAAAGAAGAAAGTGGGAAAAACTGAGATTTCGAATCAGTTTTATAAAGAAAAGGATGATTTTGATGTAGAGAAAACATTCAACGGGAATGTTAAAAAGATTTTTGGGAAAATGTTGAATGGGAAAGTTAAGGGGGTTAAAGATTTTTATGCAACTAAAAAGGCAACTTACAACCCCACTGCGCAAGAACTGAAAGCCATCAAGTCGGAGAAGACTTGGATGGAAGTTTGTTTCCCATGATAGTCTAAGGACTATGCCGGAGATCCCAAGTTTATATCGTGGATCAGGAATCAGCATCTTTCTAATGTTTGAAGATTTTGGTTGAAAGATTTTGATAATGTTTGAATGTTTACAGGTTGAAGGACTATGCCGGAGCTTCCAGGTTGATAAGTGCGAAGCAGGAATCGGCATTCTGATTGGTAAATTGGTAATGTAGACGTAACATTCCTACAAGTGGTAATGTTTGTGGTAATTCTGATCCTACATGTGATAATTTTTACAATTGGTATAGAAAGTGCATATGTACAAGTGGTAAATCAGGTACATTAATTTGTACTTGATCTGCTACAAGTGGTTAAAAGTAGACAATGTGATGAACCACACCCCGAATCTACAAATGTTTATATCATCAAAACTTATTTTCCGGAAAAATCATTTTGGTTAAAACAAACTTAAGTGTTTTGAAATCTTAATGAGAAAATAGTTTGTGATAGGGGGAGTTCTGATTGTTTATGCAAAGTGAATGGCGATTTGATGCGATTTGATATCAGTTGTCAAGTTTCTGTACCGTTTGTATATTTCAATTGTGTCAAGAGTCTTAGTTTTCAAATTTCCTAAAATGTGTTTGCATTTTAGGGGGAGTAAATTTTTTTAGAAAATCCAAAAACATTTGAAAATTTGAAAAAGCCAAAAACATGATAAAATTCAAAATGAGTTTTTGTTGCATAAAAGAGGAAATGATAGTACATCAGTGGACGATCACAGCATGCTAAAGAATTGGAAAGTAAAAATGTGATAAACGGTCTCACTGATGATGTGCCAGTAGGTTTTTGTACATTTAGTAGATTGTAACGAGATATAAACCTAAATTTCAAACTTGCTTGTTCTGTGGGTTAACACAAACTTGGATATATAGGTAACCCCTGAAATCTTGTTTGAAAGGTCCCTTATTCTGAGATACTAGGTCTTTATGCTCAGTGATATCTGGGGTATTATCCCGGGACTTCTGATTTTGCGGAAGCAATGGCCTAGTCCTCGGAGAATACTTTACATTTGCTTGAAATATAGCTCACCCTCAGCTAAAAATGATGAAACATTGAAAAATGCTAATCATGGCTGTTGAAACAAAAGATCCTCTAAAGGGGACACACCAAAAGTCGAAGCCGTCATCTCTCTGCGTATCGAAAGATCGACCTGAGCTCTCACGACCCTCGTACTATAATTTATTCCCTGACAGATATCATCTGTGGTATACTCACCTGTAAGATTGAATATTGGGATCTGGATACGTGAGTATATTCAAGTAGTGGGACACACGGATAAGTTCAAGTGCTTAAAACATTAATATCGTATCTCGGATCAATTGAACTTTGTGTGAAAATTTAAGTGGATCAATATACTGACAATCTAGGTGAATCGTTTAGAATTTAAAATGAAATGAAGCTTAATGGTGTTGGTGATTCGTCTCAGAAACTGATATGATCCTCTTGCACGAACTCACAAAAAATATTGTCTGTAAATATTTTATTTCTGCATTTTAGTTTCTCAGAAAATCCAAACAGATTTTGTGTATGTTTTAGCAAAATTTTTTGAAAAAGTCAAAAAGATTTTCGACAACTGATGTTGGAAAACTGATTTTCAAAATTCCGAGTGCTAAACATGATGAGCAGAATTTGAGGGGGAGTGTTTGTGTAAATCTAACTATTTTCATTAAATCTAACCTTTTTCAAGTGGTTCATCATAGATATCTAAGAGAGAATCTGAGATGTTGCAATTGTATGTTTGTTTTAATGATTATGAGACATGTTTTGATGCACAGGTATTTGATATGTGATAAAATTAGAAAATTTATGTCTGGGTTAAGATTGTGCAGATAGTCAGGTTTCGATATTCTGAAAAACTCTATTGAAAGAGAGCCAAGTTTCGTTCCTGGAAATCAATTCTGAAAGCCTGTGAAGAGCAGACAACGATCCTGAAGATATTGCTGAAGAACAAATGAATGCCAGCAAATCGTGAGGGAGAGTCTGATAGATCCAGTGATTCTGGAGAAGAAGATAAAGAGAGAAAAGCCCAGAGACTGATCAAGACTGAAGATGTGTAGACATTGTATTGTTGTGACTCGATAGTCGACTCGTTAACATCTGAGGGGGAGTCTGTTGGTACACTACATCTGTCGACTTTGTATTGTATCGAGTCTTACACTAGTTAGAATAGTTCAGGGCACGTAGAATGAGAAAATGTGTTAGAGATGAGAAGATTTCGCTTGAACATATATATGTTGAAGGGTTTTCGCTTGAAGCATCTCAAGCGAAATCATTACATCAGATTTCGCTTGAAACATGCTGATGTCCATCTCAAGCGAAATCCTTATAGTCTATATATAGGAGTTCAAGTTCAAGCGAAATAAGTGGGTAACATTTGTGTGATTTCCATACCGAGGTGCTGCCGGTGTGAGAACTGATTGTAATTGCATTCATATCAATACAAATCAGTGTTAAAGTGAAGATTCAGCTGTTTATAGATCAAATACTTGTTTTCCGCACCTGTATTTGATGGAATTCCTTTGAACCGACTCGTTAGGTCGCGAACACGGTCCTTACAAGTGTTTTTTTTGGTGTCTAATCCGCATATATATCACCATTTCCCTTGATTTTCTTGACTTTATATCTCTTAAAAGTGAACATATACACTGTGATTTAGTTTACAAAGATTTTTTAATGCCGAGAACCTCGATCAGAGAGTAAAAAAGGCGTAAGGGTCACAATGGTGTAAAATTAAAATGGGTTATAACGGGCTAGGATTCGAGTTACAGGAACATGGGCCAAATCAACCACTCAAGAATGGAATCGTCGAGCGAAAACACTTGACAACCTCCTAGAAGCAGCTTTTCTTGCCACCAGAACTTTCTCCATCAATTAGGAATCTGATGTCGTCACTAAACACATTCCTTAAATTGTAGCCATTTGTTGAGTGTTTTTTTGGTGTCTAATCCGCATATATATCGCCATTGCCCTTGATTTTCTTGACTGTATATATCTTAAATGTCATCATATACACGTGTGATTTAGTTTACGAAGATTTTTCAATGCCGAGAACCTCGATCAGAGAGTAAAAAACGCTTATGGTTCACAATGGTGTAAAATTAAAATGGGATATACCGGGCAAGGATTCGAGTTACACGAACAAGGGCCAAACAACCACCCAAGAATGGAATCGTCGAGCGAAAACATCTGACAACCTCCTAGAAGAAGCTTTTCTTGCCACCAGACCTTTCTCCATCAATTAAGAATCTGATGCCGTCACTAAACACATTCCTTAAATTGTAGCCATTTGTTGAGTGTTTTTTTTGTTGTCTAATCCGCATATATATCAACATTGCCCTTGATTTTCTTGGCTGTAAATCTCTTAACTGTCAACATATACACGTGTGATTTAGTTTACGAAGATTTTTCAATGCCGAGAACCTCGATCAGAGAGTAAAAAAGGCGTAAGTTTCACAATGGTGTAAAATTAAAATGGGATATACCGGGCTAGGATTCGAGTTACAGGAACATGGGCCAAATAAACCACCCAAGAATGGAATCGTCGAGCGAAAAAACTTGACAACCTCCTAGAAGCAGCTTTTCTTGCCACCAGACCTTTCTCCATCAATTAGGAAACTGATGCCGTCACTAGACACATTCCTTAAATTGTAGCCATTTGTTGAGTGTTTTTTTTGTGTCTAATCCGCATATATATATCACCGTTGCCCTTGATTTTCTTGACTGTATAACTCTTAAATATCAACACATACACGTGTGATTTAGTTTACGAAGATTTTTCAATACCGAGAACCTCGATCAGAGAGTAAAAAAGGCGTAAGGTTCACAATGGTGTAAAATTAAAATTGGATATACCGGGCTAGGATTCGAGTTACAGGAACAAGGGCCAAACCAACCATCCAAGAATGGAATCGGTGAGCGAAAACACTTGACAACCTCCTAGAAACAGCTTATCTTGCCACCAGACCTTTCTCCATCAATTAGGAATCTGATGCCGTCACTAAACACATTCCTTATATTGTAGCCATTTGTTGAGTGTTTTTTTGGTGTCTAATCACCATATATATCACCATTGCCCTTGATTTTCTTGAGTGTATATCTCTTAAATGTCAACATATGCACGTGTGATTTAGTTTACGAATATATTTTAATGCCGAGAACCTCGATCAGAGAGTAAAAAGGGCGTAAGGTTCACAATAGTGTAAAATTAAAATGGGATATACCGGGATAGGATTTGAGTTACAGGAACAACGGCCAAACCAACCACCCAACAATGGTATCGTCGAGCGAAAACACTTGACAACCCCCTAGAAGCAGCTTATCTTGCCAACAGACCTTTCTCCATCAATTAGGATTCTGATGCGGTCGTTAAACACATTCCTTAAAATGTAGCCATTTGTTGAATGTTTTTTTTGGGGTCTAATCCGCATATATATCACCTCTTCCTTTGATTTTCTTGATTGTATATCTCTTAAATGTCAACATATACACGTGTGATTTAGTTTACGAAGATTTTTCAATGCCGAGAACCTCGATCAGAGAGTAAAAAACGCGTAAGGTTCACAATGGTGTAAAAGTAAAATGGGATATATCGGGCTAGGATTCTAGTTACAGGAACAAGGGCCAAACCAACCACCCAAGAATGGAATCGTTGAGCGAAAACACTTGACGACCTCCTAGAAACAGCTTTTCTTGCCACCGGACCTTTTTCCATCAATTAGGAATCTGATGCCGTCACTAAACAAATTCCTTAAATTGTAGCAATTTTTGAGTGTTTTTTTTTCTGTCTAATCCGCACATATATCGCCATTGCCCTTGATTTTCTTGACTGTATATCTCTTAAATGTCAACATATACACGTGTGATTGAGTTTATGAAGATTTTTCAATTTTCGAGAACCTCGATCAGAGAGTAAAAAAGGCGTAAGTTTCACAATGGTGTAAAATTAAAATGGGATATTCTGGGCTAGGATTCGAGTTACAGGAACAAGGGCCAAACCAACCACCCAAGAATGGAATCGTCGAACGAAAACACTTAACAACCTCCTAGAAACAGCTTATCTTGCCACCAGACCTTTCTCCATCAATTAGGAATCTGATGCCGTCACTAAACACATTCCTTAAATTTTAGCCACTTGTTGAATGTTTTTTTGGGTGACTTATCCTCATATATATATACATATATATATATATATATCACCATTGCCCTTGATTTTCTTGACTGTATATCTCTTTAATGTCAACATATACACGTGTGATTTAGTTTATGAAGATTTTTCAATGCCGAGAACCTCGATCAGAAAGTAAAAAAGGCGTAAGGTTCACAATGGTGTAAAATTAAAATGGGATATACCAGTCTAGGATTCAAGTTACAGGAACAAGGGCCAAACCAACCACCCAAGAATGGAATCGTCGAGCGAAAACACTTGACAACCTCCTAGAAGCAGCTTTTCTTGCCACCAGACCTTTCTCCATCAATTAGGAAACTGATGCCGTCACTAAACACATTCCTTAAATTGTAGCCATTTGTTGAGTGTTTTTTTTTTGTGTCTAATCCGCATATATATATCACCATTGCCCTTGATTTTCTTGACTGTATATCTCTTAAATGTCAACACATACACGTGTGATTTAGTTTACGAAGATTTATCAATACCGAGAACCTCGATCAGAGAGTAAAAAAGGCGTAAGGTTCACAATGGTGTAAAATTAAAATTGGATATACCGGGCTAGGATTCGAGTTACAGGAACAAGGGCCAAACCAACCACCCAAGAATGGAATCGTCGAGCGAAAACACTTGACAACCTCCTAGAAACAGCTTATCTTGCCACTAAACCTTTCTCCATCAGTTAGGAATCTGATGCCATCACTAAACACATTCCTTAAATTGTAGCCATTTGTTGAGTGTTTTTTTGGTGTCTAATCATCATATATATCACCATTGCCCTTGATTTTCTTGACTGTATATCTCTTAAATGTCAACATATACACGCGTGATTTAGTTTACGAATATATTTCAATGCCGAGAACCTCGATCAGAGAGTAAAAATGGCGTAAGGTTCACAATGGTGTAAAATTAAAATGGGATATACCAGGATAGGATTTGATTTACAGGAACAAGGGCCAAACCAACCACCCAAGAATGGTATCGTCGAGCGAAAACACTTGACAACCCCCTAGAAGCAGCTTTTCTTGCCAACAGACCTTTCTCCATCCATTAGGATTCTGATGCCGTCGCTAAACACATTCCTTAAATTGTAGCCATTTGTTGAATGTTTTTTTGGGGTCTAATCCGCATATATATCACCTCTTCCTTTGATTTTCTTGACTGTATATCTCTTAAATGTCAACATATACACGTGTGATTTGGTTTACGAAGGTTTTTCAATGCCGAGAACCTCGATCAGTGAGTAATAACGCGTAAGGTTCACAATGTTGTAAAATTAAAATGGGATATACCGGGCTAGGATTCTAGTTACTGGAACAAGGGCCAAACCAGCCACCCAAGAATGGAATCGTCGAGCGAAAACACTTGACGACCTCCTAGAAACAGCTTTTCTTGCCACCGGACCTTTTTCCATCAATTAGGAATCTGATGCCGTCACTAAACATATTCCTTAAATTGTAGCAATTTTTGAGTTTTTTTTTCTGTCTAATCCGCACATATATCTCCATTGCCCTTGATTTTCTTGACTGTATATCTCTTAAATGTCAACATATACACGTGTGATTTAGTTTACGAAGATTTTTCAATGTTCGAGAACCTCGATCAGAGAGTAAAAAAGGCGTAAGTTTCACAATGGTGTATAATTAAAATGGGATATACCGGACTAGGATTCGAGTTACAGGAACAAGGGCCAAACCAAACTCCCAAAAATGGAATCGTCGAACGAAAACACTTAACAACCTCCTAGAAACAGCTTATCTTGCCACCAGACCATTCTCCATCAATTAGGAATCTGATGCCGTCACTAAACACATTCCTTAAATTGTAGCCACTTGTTGAATGTTTTTTTTGGTGACTTATCCGCATATATATATATCACCATTGCACCTGATTTTCTTGACTGTATATCTCTTAAATGTCAACATATACACGTGTGATTTAGTTTATGAAGATTTTTCAATGCCGAGAACCTCGATCAGAGAGTAAAAAAGGCGTAAGGTTCACAATGGTGTAAAATTAAAATGGGATATACCAGGCTAGGATTCAAGTTACAGGAACAAGGGACAAACCAACCACCCAAGAATGAAATCGTCGAGTGAAAACACTTGACAACCTCTTAGAAACAGCTTTTCTTGCCACCAGACCTTTCTCCATCAATTAGGAATCTGATGCCGTCACTATACACATTCCTTAAATTGTAGCCATTTGTTGAGTGTTTTTTTTTGGTGTCTAATCCGCATATATATATCACCATTGCCCTTGATTTTCTTGACTGCATATCTCTTAAATGTCAACATATACACGTGTGATTTAGTTTACGAAGATTTTTCAATGCCGAGAACCTTGATCAGAGAGTAAAAGACACGTAAGATTCACAATGGTGTAAAATTAAAATGGGATATACCGGGATAGGATTCGAGTTACAAGAACACGGGCCAAACCAACCACCCAAGAATGCAATCGTCAAGCGAAAACACTTGACAACCTCCTACAAGCAGCTTTTCTTGCCACCGGACCTTTCTCCATCAATTAGGAATCTGATGCCGTCACTAAACACATTCCTAAAATTGTAGGCATTTGTTGAGTGTTTTTTTTGGTGTCTAATTCCCAAATATATCATCATTGCCCTTGATTTTCTTGACTGTATATCTCTTAAATGTCAACATATACACGTGTGATTTAGTTTTCGAAGATTTTTCAATGCCGAGAACCTCGATCAGAGAGTAAAAAAGGCGTAAGGTTCACAATGGTGTATAATTAAAATGGGATATACCGGACTAGGATTCGAGTTACAGGAACAAGGGCCAAACCAACCTCCCAAGAAAGGAATCGTCGAGCGAAAACACATGACAACCTCCTAGAAGCATCTTTTCTTGCCACCTGACCTTTCTACATCAATTAGGAATATGTTGCCGTCACTAAACACATTCCTTAAATTGTAGCCATTTGTTGAGTGTTTTTTTTGGGGTCTAATCCGCATATATATCACCAATTCCCTTGATTTTCTTGACTGTATATCTCTTAAATGTCAACATATACACGTGTGATTTAGTTTATGAAGATTTTTCAATGCCGAGAACCTCGATCAGAGAGTAAAAAAGGCGTAAGGTTCACAATGGTGTAAAATTAAAATGGGATATACCAGGCAAGGATTCAAGTTACAGGAATAAGGGACAAACTAACCACCCAAGAATGAAATCGTCGAGTGAAAACACTTGACAACCTCTTAGAAACAGCTTTTCTTGCCACCAGACCTTTCTCCATCAATTAGGAATCTGATGCCGTCACTATACACATTCCTTAAATTGTAGCCATTTGTTGAGTGTTTTTTTTGGTGTCTAATCCGCATATATATCACCATTGCCCTTGATTTTCTTGGCTGCATATCTCTTAAATGTCAACATATACACGTGTGATTTAGTTTACGAAGATTTTTCAATGCCGAGAACCTTGATCAGAGAGTAAAAGACACGTAAGATTCACAATGGTGTAAAATTAAAATGGGATATACCTGGATAGGATTCGAGTTACAAGAACACGGGCCAAACCAACCACCCAAGAATGCAATCGTCAAGCGAAAACACTTGACAACCTCCTACAAGCTGGTTTTCTTGCCACCGGACCTTTCTCCATCAATTAGGAATCTGATGCCGTCACTAAACACATTCCTTAAATTGTAGCCATTTGTTGAGTGTTTTTTTTGGTGTCTAATTCCCAAATATATCATCATTGCCCTTGATTTTCTTGACTGTATATCTCTTAACTGTCAACATATACATGTGTGATTTAGTTTTCGAAGATTTTTCAATGCCGAGAACCTCGATCAGAGAGTAAAAAAGGCGTAAGGTTCACAATGGTGTATAATTAAAATGGGATATACCGGACTAGGATTCGAGTTACAGGAACAAGGGCCAAACCAACCTCCCAAGAAAGGAATCGTCGAGCGAAAACACATGACAACCTCCTAGAAGCATCTTTTCTTGGCACCTGACCTTTCTACATCAATTAGGAATATGTTGCCGTCACTAAACACATTCCTTAAATTGTAGCCATTTGTTGAGTGTTTTTTTTGGGATCTAATCCGCATATATATCACCATTTCCCTTGATTTTCTTGACTGTATATCTCTTAAATGTCAACATATACACGTGTGATTTAGTTTATGAAGATTTTTCAATGCCGAGAACCTCGATCAGAGAGTAAAAAAGGCCTAAGGTTCACAATGGTGTATAATTAAAATGGGATATACCGGGCTAAGATTCGAGTTACAGGAACAAGGGCCAAACCAACCACCCAAGAATGGAATCGTCGAGCGAAAACACCTGACAACATCATAGAAGCAGCTTTTCTTGCCACCAGACCTTTCTCCATCAATTAGGAAACTGATGCCGTCACTAAACACATTCCTTAAATTGTAGCCATTTGTTGAGTGTTTTTTTTGTGTGTAATCCGCATATATATCACCATTGCCCTTGATTTTCTTGACTGTATATCTCTTAAATGTCAACATATACACGTGTGATTTAGTTTAGGAAGATTTTTCAATGCCGAGAACCTCGATCAGAGAGTAAAAAAGGCGTAAGGTTCACAATGGTGTAAAATTAAAATTGGATATACCGGACTAGGATTCGAGTTACAGGAACAAGGGATAAACCAAGCACCCAAGAATGGAATCGTCGAGCGAAAACACTTGACAACCTCCTAGAAATAGCTTATCTTGCCACCAGACCTTTCTCCATCAATTAGGAATCTGATGCCGTCACTAAACACATTCCTTAAATTGTAGCCATTTGTTGAGTGTTTTTTTGGTGTCTAATCATCATATATATCACCATTGCCGTTGATTTTCTTCACTGTATATCTCTTAAATGTCAACATATACACGTGCGATTTAGTTTACGAATATATTTCAATGCCGAGAACCTCGATCAGAGAGTAAAAAGGGCGTAAGGTTCACAATGGTGTAAAATTAAAATGGGATATACCGGGATAGGATTTGAGTTACAGGAACAAGGGCCAAACCAACCACCCAAGAATGGTATCGTCGAGCGAAAACACTTGACAACCCCCTAGAAGCAGCTTTTCTTGCCAACAGACCTTTCTCCATCAATTAGGATTCTGATGCCGTCGCTAAACACATTCCTTAAATTGTAGCCATTTGTTGAATGTTTTTTTGGGGTCTAATCCGCATATATATCACATCTTCCTTTGATTTTCTTGACTGTATATCTCTTAAATGTCAACATATACACGTGTGATTTAGTTTACGAAGATTTTTCAATGCCGAGAACCTTAATCAGATAGTAAAAAAGGCGTAAGGTTCACAACGGTGTAAAATTAAAATGGGATATTCTGGGCTAGGATTCAAGTTACAGGGACAAGGGCCAAACCAGCCACCCAAGAATGGAATCGTCGAGCGAAACCACTTGACGACCTCCTAGAAGCATCTTTTCTTGCCACCAGACCTTGATCCATCAATTAGGAATCTGATGCTGTCACTAAACACATTCCTTAAATTGTAGCCATTAGTTGAGTGTTTTTTTTTTGTGTCTAACCCGCAGATATGTCTCCATTGCACTTGATTTTCTTGACTGTATATCTCTTAAATGTCAGCATATACATGTGTGATTTAGTTTACGAAGATTTTTCAATGCCGAGAACCTAGATCAGAGTGTAAAAAGGCGTAAGATTCACAATGGTGTAAAATTAAAATGGGATATTCCGGGCTAGGATTCGAGTTACAGGAACAAGGGCCAAACCAACTACCCAAGAATGGAATCGTCGAGCAAAAACACATGACAACCTCCTAGAAGCAGCTTTTCTTGCCACCGGACCATTCTCCATCAATTAGGAATCTGATGCCGTCACTAAACACATTCCTTAGATTGTAGCCACTTGTTAAATGTTTTTTTGGTGACTTGTCCGCATATATATATATATATATATATATATATATATATATATATATCACTGTTGCCCTTGATTTTCTTGACTGTATATCTCTTAAATGTCAACATATACACGTGTGATTTAGTTTATGAAGGTTTTTCAATGCCGAGAACCTCGATCAGAGAGTAAAAAAGGCGTAAGGTTCACAATGGTGTAAAATTAAAATGGGATATACCAGGCTAGGATTCAAGTTACAGGAACAAGGGACAAACCAACCACCCAAGTATGGAATCGTCGAGCGAAAACACTTGACAACCTCCTAGAAGCAGCTTTTCTTGCCATCAGACCTTTCTCCTTCAATTAGGAATCTGATGCCGTCACTAAACACATTCCTTAAATTGTAGCCATTTGTTGAGTGTTTTTTTTTTGTGTCTAATCCGCATATATATCACCATTGCACTTGATTTTCTTGACTGTATATCTCTTAAATGTCAACATACACACGTGTGATTTAGTTTAAGAAGATTTTTCAATGCCGAGAACCTCGATCAGAGAGTAAAAAAGGCGTAAGGTTCACAATGGTGTAAAACTAAAATGGGATATTCCGGGCTAAGATTCGAGTTGTAGGAACAAGGGCCAAACCAACCACCCAAGAATGGAATCGTCGAGCGAAACCACTTGACAACCTCCTAGAAGCAGCTTTTCTTGCCATCAGACGTTTCTCCATCAATTAGGAATCTGATGCCGTCACTAAACACATTCCTTAAGTTGTAGCCATTTGTTGAGTGTTTTTTTTGGTGTCTAATCCGCATATATATCACTATTGCCCTTGATTTTCTTGACTGTATATCTCTTAAATGTCAACATATACACGTGTGATTTAGTTTTCGAAGATTTTTCATTGCCGAGAACCTCGATCAAAGAGTAAAAAAGGCGTAAGGTTCTCAACGGTGTAAAATTAAAATGGGATATTCCGGGCTAGGATTCGAGTTGCAGGAACAAGGGCCAAACCAACCACCCAAGAATGGAATCGTCGAGCGAAAACACTTGACAACCTCCTAGAAGCATCTTTTCTTGCCACCAGACCTTTCTCCATCAATTAGGAATCTGATGCCGTCACTAAACACATTCCTTAAATTGTAGCCATTGGTTGAGTGTTTTTTTGGTGTCTAATCCGCTTATATATCACCATTGTACTTGATTTTCTTGACTGTATATCTCTTAAATGTCAACATATACACGTGTGATTTAGTTTACGAAGATTTTTAAATGCCGAGAACCTCGATCAGAGAGTAAAAATGGCGTAAGGTTCACAATGGTGTAAAATTAAAATGGGATATACAGGGCTAGGATTCAAGTTACAGGAACAAGGGCCAAACCAACCACCCAAGAATGGAATCGTCGAGCGAAACCAGTTGACAACCTCCTAGAAACAGCTTTTCTTGTCATCAGACCTTTCTCCTTCAATTAGGAATCTGATGCCGTCACTAAACACATTCCTTAAATTTTAGCCATTTGTTGTGTGTTTTTTTGGTGTCTAATCCGCATATATATCACCATTGCACTTGATTTTCTTGACTGTATATCTCTTAAATGTCAACATACACACGTGTGATTTAGTTTAAGAAGATTTTTCAATGCCGAGAACCTCGATCAGAGAGTAAAAAAGGCGTAAGGTTCACAATGGTGTAAAACTAAAATGGGATATTCCGGGCTACGATTCGAGTTGCAGGAACAAGGGCCAAACCAACCACCCAAGAATGGAATCGTCGAGCGAAACCACTTGACAACCTCCTAGAAGCAGCTTTTCTTGCCATCAGACGTTTCTCCATCAATTAGGAATCTGATGCCGTCACTAAACACATTCCTTAAGTTGTAGCCATTTGTTGAGTGTTTTTTTTCGTGTCCAATCCACATATATATCACTATTGCCCTTGATTTTCTTGACTGTATATCTCTTAAATGTCAACATATACACGTGTGATTTAGTTTTCGAAGATTTTTCAATGCCGAGAACCTCGATCAAAGAGTAAAAAAGGCGTAAGGTTCTCAATGGTGTAAAATTAAAATGGGATATTCCGGGCTAGGATTCGAGTTGCAGGAACAAGGGCCAAACCAACCACCCAAGAATGGAATCGTCGAGCGAAAACAATTGACAACCTCCTAGAAGCATCTTTTCTTGCCACCAGACCTTTCTCCATCAATTAGGAATCTGATGCCGTCACTAAACACATTCCTTAAATTGTAGCCATTGGTTGAGTGTTTTTTTGGTGTCTAATCCGCTTATATATCACCATTGCACTTCATTTTCTTGACTGTATATATCTTAAATGTCAACATATACACGTGTGATTTAGTTTACGAAGATTTTTAAATGCCGAGAACCTCGATCAGAGAGTAAAAATGGCGTAAGGTTCACAATGGTGTAAAATTAAAATGGGATATACAGGGCTAGGATTCAAGTTACAGGAACAAGGGCCAAACCAACCACCCAAGAATGGAATCGTCGAGCGAAACCACTTGACAACCTCCTAGAAACAGCTTTTCTTGTCATCAGACCTTTCTCCTTCAATTAGGAATCTGATGCCGTCACTAAACACATTCCTTAAATTTTAGCCATTTGTTGTGTGTTTTTTTGGTGTCTAATCCGCATATATATCACCATTGCACTTGATTTTCTTGACTGTATATCTCTTAAATGTCAACATATACACGTGTGATTTAGTTTAAGAAGATTTTTCAATGCCGAGAACCTCGATCAGAGAGTAAAAAAGGCGTAAGGTTCACAATGGTGTAAAATTAAAATGGGATATTCCGGGCTAAGATTCGAGTTACAGGAACAAGGGCCAAACCAACTAACCAAGAATGGAATCGTCGAGCGAAAACACATGACAACCTCCTAGAAGCAGCTTTTCTTGCCACCGGACCTTTCTCTATCAATTAGGAATCTGATGTCGTCACTAAACACATTCCTTAAATTGTAGCCATTTGTTGAGTGTTTTTATTGGTGTCTAATCCGCATATATATCACCATTTACCTTGATTTTCTTGACTGTATATCTCTTAAATGTCAACATATACACGTGTGATTTAGTTTAGGATGATTTTACAATGCCGAGAACCTCGATCATAGAGTAAAAAAGGCGTATGGTTCACAATGGTGTAAAATTAAAATGGGATATACCAGGCAAGGATTCTAGTTACAGGAACAAGGGCCAAACCAGCCACCCAAGAATGGAATCGTCGAGCGAAAACACTTGACGACCTCCTAGAAACAGTTTTTCTTACCACCAGACCTTTTTCCATCAATTAGGAATCTGATGTCGTCACTCAACACATTCCTTAAATTGTAGCCATTTGTTGAGTGTTTTTTTGGTGTCTAATCCGCATATATATCACCATTGCCCTTGATTTTCTTGACTGTATATCTCTTTAATGTCAACATATACACGTGTGATTTAGTTTACGAAGATTTTTCAATGCCGAGAACCTCGATCAGAGAGTAAAAAAGGCGTAAGGTTCACAATGGTGTATAATTAAAAAGGGATATATCGGACTAGGATTCGAGTTACAGGAACAAGGGCCAAACCAACCACCCAAGAATTGAATCGTCGAGCGAAAACACATGACAACCTCCTAGAAGCATCTTTTCTTGCCACCAGACCTTTCTCCATCAATTAGGAATCTAATGCCGTCACTAAACACATTCCATAAATTGTAGCCATTTGTTGAGTCTTTTTTTTGGTGTCTAATCCGCATATATATCACCATTGCACTTGATTTTCTTGACTGTATATCTCTTAAATATCAAAATATACACGTGTGATTTAGTTTACGAAGATTTTCCAATGCCGAGAACATCGATCAGAGCGTAAAAAAGGCGTAAGGTTCACAATGGTGTAAAATTAAAATGGGATATACCAGGCTAGGATTCAAGTTGCAGGAACAAGGGCCAAACTAACCACCCAAGAATGGAATCGTCGAGCGAAACCACTTGACAACCTCCTAGAAGCAGCTTTTCTTGCCATCAGACGTTTCTCCATCAATTAGGAATCTGATGCCGTCACTAAACACATTCCTTAAGTTGTAGCCATTTGTTGAGTGTTTTTTTTTGTGTCTAATCCGCATATATATCAGTATTGCCCTTGATTTTCTTGACTGTATATCTCTTAAATGTCAACATATACACGTGTGATTTAGTTTACGAAGATTTTTCAATGCCGAGAACCTCGATCAGAGAGTAAAAAAGGCGTAAGGTTCACAATGGTGTAAAATTAAAATGGGATATTCCGGGCTAGGATTCAAGTTGCAGGAACAAGGGCCAAACCAACCACCCAAGAATGGAATCGTCGAGCGAAAACACTTGACAACCTCCTAGAAGCATCTTTTCTTGCCACCAGACCTTTCTCCAGCAATTAGGAATCTGATGCCGTCACTAAACACATTCCTTAAATTGTAGCCATTTGTTGAGTGTTTTTTTTTTGTGTCTAATCCTCATATATATCACCATTGCACTTGATTTTCTTGACTGTATATCTCTTAAATGTCAACATATACACGTGTGATTTAGTTTACGAAGATTTTTCAATGCCGAGAACCTCGATCAGAGAGTAAAAAAGGTGTAAGGTTCACAATGGTGTAAAATTAAAATGGGATATATAGGGCTAGGATTCAAGTTACAGGAACAAGGGCCAAACCAACCACCCAAGAATGGAATCGTTGAGCGAAACCACTTGACAACCTCCTAGAAGCAACTTTTCTTGCCATCAGACCTTTCTCCTTCAATTAGGAATCTGATGCCGTCACTAAACACATTCCTTAAATTGTAGATTTAGTTTTAATTCTTTAACCCATTCCCAAACCACCGGGAATCCCATGCCTTAGAAAGTGTGAAATCACCTCGGTTTGCTCGGTTAGGTTCTCAAATATAGTTAACAGTCAAGGTCGGTCAATCACGTCCTAATAAGGTACGGATAGCAATCAGTTTCTCATGCATAACACGTATCCTACGTATGGTTTATTTGCATATTACTTCGTCCACATAACAGGTACACACTTTAACGATTTATGCCCATATAAACTTCCCATCCATTCCCCACTCATAAACAGACATACGATATTGCACGTAACACATATAACATGTTAGATCATTCACCGATATTGCAAGTCACAACTTATGTCAATTCAGCATTTATATTCGAAACTGGCTGTTTTCGGACGATTAAATAAAATACTTAACTCTTTCCAAAAATTCCCAAATTTTTGTGGAACGTCATAAACGACCGACAAATTATTGTGTAAAAACATACCGGACTTTTTAGTAACTTTTCTGCATACTATTAGTATGCTAACACGCACATATAAGTATAACACAGAAATCAGAGAGCAGTTAAATGATTCAGCACAGTCATCAAGCACTTTGATTATCATTTAATAAATTGTACGGATTACATATAATTTTTGAGGGTTGTCACACTAAACACATTCCTTAAATTGTAGCCATTTGTTGAGTGTTTTTTTTTCTGTATAATCCGCATAGATATCACCATTTCCCTTGATTTTCTTGACTGTATATCTCTTAAATGTCAACATATACACGTGTGATTTAGTTTACGAAGATCTTTCAATGCCGAGAACCTCGATTAGAGAGTAAAAAAGGCGTAAGTTTCACATTGGTGTAAAATTAAAATGGGATATAACGGGCTAGGATTCGAGTTACAGGAACAAGGGCCAAATCAACCACCCAAGAATGGAATCGTCGAACGAAAACACTTAACAACCTCCTAGAAACAACTTATCTTGCCACCAGACCTTTCTCCATCAATTAGGAATCTGATGCCGTCACTAAACACATTCCTTAAATTGTAGCCACTTGTTGAATGTTTTTTTGGTGACTTATCCACATATATATATATATATCACCATTGCCCTTGATTTTCTTGACTGTATATCTCTTAAATGTCAACATATACACGTGTGATTTAGTTTATGAAGATTTTTCAACGCCGAGAACCTCGATCAGAGAGTAAAAAAGGCGTAAGGTTAACAATGGTGTAAAATTAAAATGGGATATACCAGGCTAGGACTCAAGTTACAGGAACAAGGGAGAAACCAACCACCCAAGAGTGAAATCGTCGAGTGAAAACACTTGACAACCTCCTAGAAGCAGCTTTTCTTGCCACCAGACCTTTCTCCATCAATTAGGAATCTGATGCCGTCACTATACACATTCCTTAAATTGTAGCCATTAGTTAAGTGTTTTTTTTGGTGTCTAATCCGCATATATATCACCATTGTACTTGATTTTCTTTACTGTATATCTCTTAAATGTCAAGATATACACGTGTGACTTAGTGTACGAAGATTTTCAATGCCGAGAACCTCGATCAGAGAGTAAAAAAGGCGTAAGGTTCACAATGGTGTAAAATTAAAATGGGATATACCAGGCTAGGATTCAAGTTATAGGAACAAGGGCAAAACCAACCACCTAAGAATGGAATCGTCGAGCGAAACCACTTGACAACCTCTTAGAAGCAGATTTTCTTGCCATCAGACCTTTCTCCTTCAATTAGGAATCTGATGCCATCACTAAACACATTCCTTAAATTGTAGCCATTTGTTGAGTGTTTTTTTGGTGTCTAATCCGCATATATATATATATATATATATATATCACCATTGCACATGATTTTCTTGACTGTATATCTTTTAAATGTCAACATATACACGTGTGATTTAGTTTAAGAAGATTTTTCAATGCCGAGAACCTCGATCAGAGAGTAAAAAAGGCGTAAGGTTCACAATGGTGTACAATTAAAATGGGATATACCGGGATAGTATTCGAGTTACAGGAAAAAAGGGCCAAACCAAGCACCCAAGAATGGAATCGTCGAGCGAAAACACATGACAACCTCCTAGAAGCATCTTTTCTTGCCACAGACCTTTCTCCATCAATTAGGAATCTGATGCCGTCATTAAACACATTCCTTAAATTGTAGCCATTTGTTGAGTGTGTTTTTGGTGTCTAATCCGCATATATATCACATCTTCCTTTGATTTTCTTGACTGTATATCTCTTAAATGTCAACATATACACGTGTGATTTAGTTTACGAAGATTTTTCAATGCCGAGAACATCGATTAGAGAGTAAAAAAGGCTTAAGGTTCACAATGGTGTAAACCTAAAATGGATATACCGGGCTAGGATTCAAGTTGCAGGAACAAGGGCCAAACCAACCACCAAAGAATGGAATTGTCGAGCGAAACCACTTGACAACCTCCTAGAAGCAGCTTTTCTTGCCATCAGACCTTTCTCCATCAATTAGGAATCTGATGCCCTCACTAAACACATTCCTTAAATTGTAGCCATTTGTTGAGTGTTTTTTTTTGTGTCTAATCCTCATATATATCACCATTGCACTTGATTTTCTTGACTGTATATCTCTTAAATGTCAACATATACACGTGTGATTTAGTTTACGTAGATTTTTCAATGCCGAGAACCTCGATCAGAGAGTAAAAAAGGTGTAAGGTTCACAATGGTGTAAAATTAAAATGGGATATATAGGGCTAGGATTCAAGCTACAAGAACAAGGGCCAAACCAACCACCCAAGAATGGAATCGTTGAGCGAAACCACTTGACAACCTCCTAGAAGCAACTTTTCTTGCCATCAGACCTTTCTCCTTCAATTAGGAATCTGATGCCGTCACTAAACACATTCCTTAAATTGTAGATTTAGTTTTAATTCTTTAACCCATTCCCAAACCACCGGGAATCCCATGCCTTAGAAAGTGTGAAATCACCTCGGTTTGCTCGGTTAGGTTCTCAAATATAGTTAACAGTCAAGGTCGGTCAATCACGTCCTAATAAGGTACGGATAGCAATCAGTTTCTCATGCATAACACGTATCCTACGTATGGTTTATTTGCACATTACTTCGTCCACATAACAGGTACACACTTTAACGATTTATGCCCATATAAACTTCCCATCCATTCCCCACTCATAAACAGACATACGATATTGCACGTAACACATATAACATGTTAGATCATTCACCGATATTGCAAGTCACAACTTATGTCAATTCAGCATTTATATTCGAAACTGGCTGTTTTCGGACGATTAAATAAAATACTTAACTCTTTCCAAAAATTCCCAAATTTTTGTGGAACGTCATAAACGACCGACAAATTATTGTGTAAAAACATACCGGACTTTTTAGTAACTTTTCTGCATACTATTAGTATGCTAACACGCACATATAAGTATAACACAGAAATCAGAGAGCAGTTAAATGATTCAGCACAGTCATCAAGCACTTTGATTATCATTTAATAAATTGTACGGATTACATATAATTTTTGAGGGTTGTCACACTAAACACATTCCTTAAATTGTAGCCATTTGTTGAGTGTTTTTTTTTTCTGTATAATCCGCATAGATATCACCATTTCCCTTGATTTTCTTGACTGTATATCTCTTAAATGTCAACATATACACGTGTGATTTAGTTTACGAAGATCTTTCAATGCCGAGAACCTCGATTAGAGAGTAAAAAAGGCGTAAGTTTCACATTGGTGTAAAATTAAAATGGGATATAACGGGTTAGGATTCGAGTTACAGGAACAAGGGCCAAACCAACCACCCAAGAATGGAATCGTCGAACGAAAACACTTAACAACCTCCTAGAAACAACTTATCTTGCCACCAGACCTTTCTCCATCAATTAGGAATCTGATGCCGTCACTAAACACATTCCTTAAATTGTAGCCACTTGTTGAATGTTTTTTTGGTGACTTATCCGCATATATATATATATATATATATATATATATATATATATCACCATTGCCCTTGATTTTCTTGACTGTATATCTCTTAAATGTCAACATATACACGTGTGATTTAGTTTATGAAGATTTTTCAACGCCGAGAACCTCGATCAGAGAGTAAAAAAGGCGTAAGGTTCACAATGGTGTAAAATTAAAATGGGATATACCAGGCTAGGACTCAAGTTACAGGAACAAGGGAGAAACCAACCACCCAAGAGTGAAATCGTCGAGTGAAAACACTTGATAACCTCCTAGAAGCAGCTTTTCTTGCCACCAGACCTTTCTCCATCAATTAGGAATCTGATGCCGTCACTATACACATTCCTTAAATTGTAGCCATTAGTTAAGTGTTTTTTTTGGTGTCTAATCCGCATATATATCACCTTTGTACTTGATTTTCTTTACTGTATATCTCTTAAATGTCAAGATATACACGTGTGACTTAGTGTACGAAGATTTTCAATGCCGAGAACCTCGATCAGAGAGTAAAAAAGGCGTAAGGTTCACAATGATGTGAAATTAAAATGGGATATACCAGGCTAGGATTCAAGTTATAGGAACAAGGGCAAAACCAACCACCTAAGAATGGAATCGTCGAGCGAAACCACTTGACAACCTCTTAGAAGCAGATTTTCTTGCCATCAGACCTTTCTCCTTCAATTAGGAATCTGATGCCGTCACTAAACACATTCCTTAAATTGTAGCCATTTGTTGAGTGTTTTTTTGGTGTCTAATCCGCATATATATATATATGTATATATATATATATATGTATATGTATATGTATATATATATATATATGTATATGTATATGTATATATATATATGTATATATATATATATCACCATTGCACATGATTTTCTTGACTGTATATCTTTTAAATGTCAACATATACACGTGTGATTGAGTTTACGAAGATTTTTCAATGCCAAGAACCTCGATCAGAGAATAAAAAAGGCGTAAGGTTCACAATGGTGTAAAATTAAAATGGGATATTCCGGGTTAGGATTCGAGTTGCAGGAACAAGGGCCAAACCAACCACCCAAGAATAGAATTGTCGAGCAAAAACACTTGACAACCTCCTAGAAGCATCTTTTCTTGCCACCAGACCTTTCTCCATCAATTAGGAATCTGATGCTGTCACTAAACACATTCCTTAAATTGTAGCCATTTGTTGAGTGTTTTTTTTTTGTGTCTAATCCGCATATATATCACCATTGCACTTGATTTTCTTTTCTGTATATCTCTTAAATGTCAACATATACACGTGTGATTTAGTTTAAGAAGATTTTTCAATGCCGAGAACCTCGATCAGAGAGTAAAAAAAGGCGTAAGGTTCACAATGGTGTAAAATTAAAATGGGATATACCGGGCTAGGATTCAAGTTACAGGAACAAGGGCCAAACCAACCACCCAAGAATGGAATCGTCGAGCGAAACCACTTGACAACTTCCTAGAAGCAGCTTTTCTTGCCATCAGACCTTTCTCCTTCGATTAGGAATCTGATGCCGTACCTAAACACATTTCTTAAATTGTAGCCATTTGTTGAGTGTTTTTTTGGTGTCTAATCCGCATATACATCACCATTGCACTTGATTTTCTTGACTGTATATCTCTTAAATGTCAACATATACACGTGTGATTTAGTTTACGAAGATTTTTCAATGCCGAGAACCTCGATTAGAGAGTAAAAAAGGCGTAATGTTCACAATGGTGTAAAATTAAGATGTGATATTCCGGGCTAAGATTCGAGTTACACGAACAAGGGCCAAACCAAACACCCAAGAATGGAATCGTCGAGCGAAAACACTTGACAACCTCCTAGAAGCATCTTTTCTTGCCACCAGACCTTTCTCCATCAACTAGGGATCTGATGCCATCACTAAACAGATTCCTTAAATTGTAGCCATTAGTTGAGTGTTTTTTTTGGTGTCTAATCCGCACATATATCACCATTGCCCTTGATTTTTGTTGACTGTATATCTCTTAAATGTGAACATATACACGTGTGATTTAGTTTACGAAGATTTTTCAATGCCGAGAACCTCGATCAGAGAGTAAAAAAAGGCGTAAGGTTCACAATGGTGTAAAATTAAAATGGGATATACCGGGCTAGGATTCAAGTTACAGGAACAAGGGCCAAACCAACCACCCAAGAATGGAATCGTCGAGCGAAACCACTTGACAACCTCCTAGAAGCAGCTTTTCTTGCCATCAGACCTTTCTCCTTCGATTAGGAATCTGATGCCGTACCTAAACACATTTCTTAAATTGTAGCCATTTGTTGAGTGTTTTTTTGGTGTCTAATCCGCATATACATCACCATTGCACTTGATTTTCTTGTCTGTATATCTCTTAAATGTCAACATATACACGTGTGATTTAGTTTACGAATATTTTTCAATGCCGAGAACCTAGATCAGAGAGTAAAAAAGGCGTAAGGTTCACAATGGTGTAAAATTAAAATGGGATATTCTGGGCTAGGATTCGAGTTACTGGAACAAGGGCCAGACCAACTACCCAAGAATGGAATCGTCGAGCGAAAACACTTGACAACCTCCTTGAAGCATCTTTTCTTGGCACCAGACCTTTCTCCATCAATTAGGAATCCGATGCCGTCACTAACCACATTCCTTAAATTGTAGCCATTTGTTGAATGTTTTTTTTTGGTGTCTAATCCGCATATATATCACCTTTGCACTTGATTTTCTTGACTGTATATCTCTTAAATGCCAACATATACACGTGTGATTTAGTTTACGAAGTTTTTTAAATGCCAAGAACCTAGATCAGAGAGTAAAAAAGGTGTAAGGTTCACAATGGTGTAAAATTAAAATGGGATATTCCGGGCTAGAATTCGAGTTACAGGAACAAAGGCCAAACCAACTACCCAAGAATGGAATCGTCGAGCGAAAACACTTGACAACCTCCTTGAAGCATCTTTTCTTGCCACCAGACCTTTCTCCATCAATTAGGAATCTGATGCCGTCAATAAACACATTCCTTAAATTGTAGCCATTTGTTGAGTGTTTTTTTTTGTGTCTAATCCGCATATATATCACCATTGCACTTGATATTCTTGACTGTATATCTCTTAAATCTCAACGTATACACCTGTGATTTAGTTTACGGAGATTTTTCAATGCCGAGAACCTCGATCAGAGATTAAAAAAGGCGTAAGGTTCACAATGGTGTAAAATTAAAATGGGATATTCCGGGCTAGGATTCGAGTTGCAGGAACAAGGGCCAAACCAACCACCTAAGAATGGAATCGTCGAGCGAAAACACTTGACAACCTCCAAGAAGCATCTTTTCTTGCCACCAGACCTTTCTCCATCAATTAGGAATCTGATTCCGTCACTAAACACATTCCTTAAATTGTAGCCATTTGTTGAGTGTTTTTTTTGGTGTCTAATTCGCATATATATTACCGTTGCACTTGATTTTTTTGACTGTATATATCTTAAATGTCAACATATACACGTGTGATTTAGTTTACGAAGATTTTTCAATGCCGAGAACCTCGATCAGAGAGTAAAAAAGGCGTAAGGTTCACAATGGTGTAAAATTAAAATGGGATATACCGGGCTAGGATTCAAGTTATAGGAACAATGGCAAAACCAACCACCCAAGAATGGAATCGTCGAGCGAAACCACTTGACAACCTCCTAGAAGCAGCTTTTCTTGCCATCAGACCTTTCTCCTTCAATTAGGAATCTGATGCCGTCACTAAACACATTCCTTAAATTGTAACCATTTGTTGAGTGTTTTTTTGGTGTGTAATCCGCATATATATATATCACCATTGCACATGATTTTCTTGATTGTATATTTCTTAAATGTCAACATATACACGTGTGATTTAGTTTAAGAAGATTTTTCAATGCCGAGAACCTCGATCAGAGAGTAAAAAAGGCGCAATGTTCACAATGGTGTAAAATAAAAATGGGATATTCCGGGCTAAGATTCGAGTTACACGAACAAGGGCCAAACAAAACACCCAAGAATGGAATCGTCGAGCGAAACCACTTGACAACCTCCTAGAAGCATCTTTTCTTGCCACCAGACCTTTCTGCATCAACTAGGAATCTGATGCCGTCACTAAACACATTCCTTAAATTGTAGCCATTAGTTGAGTGTTTTTTTTTGGTGTCTAATCCGCATATATATCACCATTGCACTTGATTTTCTTGTCTGTATATCTCTTAAATGTCAACATATACACGTGTGATTTAGTTTACGAATATTTTTCAATGCCGAGAACCTAGATCAGAGAGTAAAAAAGGCGTAAGGTTCACAATGGTGTAAAATTAAAATGGGATATTCCGGGCTAGGATTCGAGTTACTGGAACAAGGGCCAGACCAACTACCCAAGAATGGAATCGTCGAGCGAAAACACTTGACAACCTCCTTGAAGCCTCTTTTCTTGGCACCAGACCTTTCTCCATCAATTAGGAATCTGATGCCGTCACTAACCACATTCCTTAAATTGTAGCCATTTGTTGAATGTTTTTTTTTGGTGTCTAATCCGCATATATATCACCTTTGCACTTGATTTTCTTGACTGTATATCTTTTAAATGTCAACATATACACGTGTGATTTAGTTTACGAAGTTTTTTAAATGCCAAGAACCTAGATCAAAGAGTAAAAAAGGTGTAAGGTTCACAATGGTGTAAAATTAAAATGGGATATTCCGGGCTAGAATTCGAGTTACAGGAACAAAGGCTAAACCAACTACCCAAGAATGGAATCGTCGAGCGAAAACACTTGACAACCTCCTTGAAGCATCTTTTCTTGCCACCAGACCTTTCTCCATCAATTAGGAATCTGATGCCGTCAATAAACACATTCCTTAAATTGTAGCCATTTGTTGAGTGTTTTTTTTTGTGTCTAATCCGCATATATATCACCATTGCACTTGATATTCTTGACTGTATATCTCTTAAATCTCAACGTATACACCTGTGATTTAGTTTACGGAGATTTTTCAATGCCGAGAACCTCGATCAGAGATTAAAAAAGGCGTAAGGTTCACAATGGTGTAAAATTAAAATGGGATATTCCGGGCTAGGATTCGAGTTGCAGGAACAAGGGCCAAACCAACCACCTAAGAATGGAATCGTCGAGCGAAAACACTTGACAACCTCCAAGAAGCATCTTTTCTTGCCACCAGACCTTTCTCCATCAATTAGGAATCTGATGCCGTCACTAAACACATTCCTTAAATTGTAGCCATTTGTTGAGTGTTTTTTTTGGTGTCTAATTCGCATATATATTACCATTGCACTTGATTTTCTTGATTGTATATATCTTAAATGTCAACATATACACGTGTGATTTAGTTTACGAAGATTTTTCAATGCCGAGAACCTCGATCAGAGAGTAAAAAAGGCGTAAGGTTCACAATGGTGTAAAATTAAAATGGGATATACCGGGCTAGGATTCAAGTTATAGGAACAATGGCAAAACCAACCACCCAAGAATGGAATTGTCGAGCGAAACCACTTGACAACCTCCTAGAAGCAGCTTTTCTTGCCATCAGACCCTTCTCCTTCAATTAGGAATCTGATGCCGTCACTAAACACATTCCTTAAATTGTAACCATTTGTTGAGTGTTTTTTTGGTGTGTAATCCGCATATATATATATATATCACCATTGCACATGATTTTCTTGATTATATATCTCTTAAATGTCAACATATACAAGTGTGATTTAGTTTAAGAATATTTTTCAATGCCGAGAACCTCGATCAGAGAGTAAAAAAGGCGTAAGGTTCACGATGGTGTAAAATTAAAATGGGATATTCCGGGATAAGATTCGAGTTACACGAACATGGGCCAAACCAACCACCCAAGAATGGAATCGTCGAGCGAAAACACTTGACAACCTCCTAGAAGAATCTTTTCTTGCCACCAGACCTTTCTCCATCAATTAGGAATCTGATGCCGTCACTAAACACATTCCTTAAATTGTAGCCATTAGTTGAGTGTTTTTTTTGGTGTCTAATCCGTATATATATCACCATTGCACTTGATTTTCTTTACTGTATATCTCTTAAATGTCAACATATACACGTGTGATTTAGTTTACGAAGATTTTTAAATTCCGAGAACTTAGATTAGAGAGTAAAAACGGGGTAAGGTTCACAATGGTGTAAAATTAAAATAGGATATTCCGGGCTAGGATTCGAGTTACAGGAACAAGGGCCAAACCAACTACCCAAGAATGGAATCGTCGAGTGAAAACACTTGACAACCTCCTAGAAGCATCTTTTCTTGCCACCAGACCTTTCTCCATCAATTAGGAATCTGATGGCGTTACTAAACACATTCCTTAAATTGTAGCCATTTGTTGAGTGTTTTTTTTTTTGTGTCTAATCCGCATATATATCACCATTGCACTTGATTTTCTTGACTGTATATCTCTTAAATGTCAACATATACACGTGTGATTTAGTTTACGAAGATTTTTCAATGCCGAGAACCTCGATCAGAGAGTAAAAAAGGCGTAAGGTTCACTATGGTGTAAAATTAAAATGGGATATTCCGGGCTAAGATTCGAGTTACAGGAACAAGGGCCAAACCAACCACCCAAGAATGGAATCGTCGAGCGAAAACACTTGACAACCTCCTAGAAGCATCTTTTCTTGCCCCCAGACCTTTCTCCATCATATAGGAATCTGATGCCCTCACTAAACACATTCCTTAAATTGTAGCCATTTCTTGAGTGTTTTTTTTGGTGTCTAATCTGCATATATATCACCATTGCACTTGATTTTCTTGACTGTATATCTCTTAAATGTCAACATATACACGTGTGATTTAGTTTACGAAGATTTTTCAATGCTGAGAACCAAGATCAGAGAGTAAAAAAGGCGTAAGGTTCACAATGGTGTAAAATTAAAATGGGATATTCCGGGGTAGGATTCGAGTTACAGGAACAAGGGCCAAACCAACCACCCAAGAATGGAATCGTTGAGCGAAAACACAAGACAACCTCCTAGAAGCATCTTTTCTTGCCACCAGACCTTTCTCCATCAATTAGGAATCTGATGGCGTCACTAAACACATTCCTTAAATTGTAGCCATTTGTTGAGTGTTTTTTTTTTGTGTCTAATCCGCATATATATCACCATTGCACTTGATTTTCTTGACTGTATATCTCTTAAATGTCAACATATACACGTGTGATTTAGTTTACGAAGATTTTTCAATGCCGAGAACCTCGATCAGAGAGTAAAAAAGGCGTAAGGTTCACAATGGTGTAAAATTAAAGTGGGATATACCGGGCTAGGATTCAAGTTACAGGAACAAGGGCCAAACCAACCACCCAAGAATGGAAACGTCGAGCGAAACCACTTGACAACCTCCTAGAAGCATCTTTTCTTGCCATCAGACCTTTCTCCATGAATTAGGAATCTGATGCCGTCACTAAACACATTCCTTAAATTGTAGCCTTTTGTTGAGTGTTTTTTTGGTGTCTAATCCGCATATATATCACTATTGCCCTTGATTTTCTTGACTGTATATGTCTTAAATGTCAACATATACACGTGTGATTTAGTTTACGAAGATTTTTCAATGCCGAGAACCTCGATCAGAGAGTAAAAAAGGCGTAAGGTTCACAATGGTGTAAAATTAAAATGGGATATATCGGGCTAGGATTCGAGTTACAGGAACAAGGGCCAAACCAACCACCCAAGAATGGAATCGTTGAGTGAAAACACTTGACAACCTCCTTGAAGCAGCTTTTCTTGCCACCCGACCTTTCTCCATCAATTAGGAATCTGATGCAGTCACTAAACACATTCCTTAATTGTAGCCATTTATTGTGTGTTTTTTTTGTTGTCTAATCCGCATATATATCACCATTGCCCTTGATTTTCTTGAATGTATATCTCTTAAATGTCAACATATACACGTGTGATTTAGTTTACGAAGATTTTTCAATGCCGAGAACCTCAATCAGAGAGTAAAAAGGCATAAGGTTCACAATGCTGTAAAATTAAAATGGGATATACCGAGCTAGGATTCGAGTTACAGGAACAAGGGCCAAACCAACCACCCAAGAATGGAATCGTCGAACGAAAACACTTGACAACCTCCTAGAAGCAACTATTCTTTCCACCAGACCTTTCTCCACAATTATGAATCTGATGCCGTCACTAAACACACTCCTTAAATTGTAGCCATTTGTTGAGCGTTTTTTTTGGTGTCTAATCCACATATATATCACCATTGCCCTTGATTTTCTTGACTGTATATCTCTTAAATGTCAACATATACACGTTTGATTTAGTTTCTGAAGATTTTTCAATGCCGAGAACCTCGACCAGAGAGTAAAAAAGGCGTAAGGTTCACAATGGTGTAAAATTAAAATTGGATATACCGGGCTAGGATTCGAGTTACAGGAACAAGGGCCAAACTAACCACCCAAGAATGGAATCGTCGAGCGACAACACTTGACAACCTAATAGAAGTAGCTTCTCTTGCCACCAGATCTTTCTCCATCAATTAGGAATCTGATGCCGTCAGTAAACATATTCCTTAAATTGTAGCCATTTGTTGAGTGTTTTTTTTGGTGTCTAATCCACATATATATCACCATTGCCCATGATTTTCTTGACTGTATATTTATTAAATGTCAACATATACACATGTGATTTATTTACGAAGATTTTTCAATGCCGAGAATCTCGATCAGAGAGTAAAAAAGGCGTAAGGTTCACAATGGTTTAAAATTAAAATGGGATATACCGGATTAAGATTCGAGTTACGGGAACAAGGGCCAAACTGTAATACCTCGTAAAATCACGACCAATGATGTATTGACACGTGTAATAAACCCTAATAAAGTCAAACATTGGAATTTATGGACTAATTTTTCGAAAAATCGAAAAACATTAATTATAAAAGAACTGGAAGTATTAACATACCTAAAATAAGTTTCTAAGTAACCTCTTACGATGTTTCTATTCACAAATGTGACACTTGATAGTTAAGTGTAGCCGTTTGTGTAATTAATTGAAGGTTTGCGTAATAAAGGGTTAAAATTATCAACATGTCAATTCTAACCTCTGAGTGACCTTTTAACAAACCGAGAGCTTCATGATATTTAATTATACTCTCGGGAATGCCAAATAATGGCCGTCTAAGTTTTTTATGCCTATAAGTAAAGTTACGCGCAACTTTGCAAGTTAGAGGGGCTAAAAGTGTCAATATGTTTAATTATACCTCTGAATGACCTTTTAGCGAATCCGAAGCATCGTGATGTTTAATAATACTTTCAAGAATGTCTAATATGGATTAGATGAGGCTTCAATGCTATTAAATGATGAAATGCGCAAGTTTGCGCAATAGAGGGACCTAAAGCGTCAACTTTTGAATCTACGCCTTTCGGTGACCATCTAGGCGAACGAGAGCGTAGTAATATTTAAGTATATGCTTGGGAATGCCCATTATGGGCCATAGGAGGCTTGGATATCATTAAATGACATTTCGCGCTACAATGCGCAATTAAAGGACTAATTGCGTCAAACTGCAAAAGTAGGTCGAATCGTATGGTAACGGACCTTCCGGAATATGTCCATAAGTTAAACATACCCTATTTATCTTTTATATAACTTAGATATAGGCTTAGAGGTGTTTGGTGCGCAAAAATAAACTTTTATGTCATGCAGGGACTAAAAGTGTCAAAAAGTGCACAAGTTTGCACTTTTGCGCATATCTCGCATTCTGAATATCCCCGGACACCCAAAAATTTATGTAATCATTAAAATATTTTATTTTAGTGATTGGCTTGATAAAATTCCATTCGTCGCGTCATTTGGATCGTTTTTCGCGTCCGTTCGTGTTTCGTCGTAATTAGCCGAACAACGTAATCGTACGACCAAACGAACCGACACCCGGCATATTTTCATGCATATTTCAAGTCCCCTATGCTTTAACATCCTTATAGAGTCTAAAAATTTGGTTCAACGGGTGTTAGAAGTGAAAAACACAAGTTTGGATGTCAAAGGGGCCAAAGTTGCAATAAATGAAAACTTGTGAGTGTCACTAGTCTGGCCCAACCGTGGCTTACGGTTTGCAGAACGGGGCTTACGGTTTGGTCTGCCAGCATTGCGTTTTTTTGCTTGATTGCCACTCCAAGCTTCCAAAACCCATCAATTCTCAATACCATGAGCTGGTTTTCAACACCCATTGTATTTAGAAACATTGGGCACACATGGAGGGCCAAGATTGAAGCACGGTTTACGAGAAACGATCCTAACGGTTCTCAAAAACCTATAAATACCCACTTGATTTTTGCTCTCATTCACACCTTGATCTCATTGTTCTAAGTTGGGGCCTTTGTACTTCATACCTGAACATCCAAGATCAATTCCCTCCTTGCTTGGACCTTTTGTAAGTGTCCTTTCATGCTTAGTTTAAATTTTAGCGGTTATAACCGAAAGTCAAGCGTTTTTGATAAATGCTTTGACTTTTAAACGGTTGAGCCATTGTTCGCATCAAACATGGCTACGTGACCGTAATTAGGTAGGTGTTTAACCCTTAAAAGGGCACCTCCTAATTACCACGTTTACTTAGTTTAATTGTCGGGTCAAATAAAATTCAAAACGGGTTAGTTTTAAATAAAATACATGGCTATTATATAAAAGTCATAAAATCAGTTTTCTCACTTTAATAACTTGGTAAATATTAGTTGAACATGCCTAAGCATGATTCAACCCGACAATTCTAAGTATAAGCTCGGTTCGGGACCGAAAGTCGCAAAAGTTGACTTTTGCTTTGACTTCCAGTTCTGACCCAATTTAGCTTAGTTTAGATATGCCTTAGGATTCCATTAGGACCATATTATGGGTTAGTATAACCCTCTGAGGTTATACAACCTGGATCCTTAGTATCTTATTCATTGCAAGTTTCCGTTATATGCCTAACTATTGACCGTTATGCCCTTTTTGACCATGAAATGATATTTTTGATAATGTGAAAGAATAGAAACCTTTATTACTGATATATAAACATGTCCCTAAATTTTCACATCAGTTGGAGGTCTAGATTAGGAGTTATGCTTAATGACGTAATTAGAACGCTTCTTAGTAATTAAACGGCGTCATTAGCGTAAAGCCTATCTAAACCCAATTTTTGACACCAAACATTTTACCCACTGATGTAATATAATATTTTGAGATTTTTGAAGATTTTTAATTATTTTAAACTGATCATAAACTAGGATTATCGCCTTGATTCGGTAAATACCGAATATACCCTTTTAGGCCATAAAATGAGTTTTACAAATCCTTTTGATACCAATCCAATTGCTATTGATTTTAAATAATTAATGAAGTGTTTTGAAATTTATCAACTGACCTGAAAACTCAGACTCCTATTTTAACCCGTAAATCGCTTAAAACGGTTTATTACGCGTATTAAACGCATAGTTTGGGTTTAAAACCATTTTGCCATATAAGACCTATTACCAACTGATATGACCTATTAAAATAAGTTATTTTACTGATGTATTCGGACCCGAATCTCAGAACTTCATTTAATCTCTTTTATAATCTTTTAAATGACCAAAATACCCCTACAGGGCTTATGTTTAGATTAAACTCGTTTTGGGCATAATGGAAGGTATCCTAATGATATCACAACATGTATAAGGCATATTAACTTAAGGAAACCTGTATAGGACCCATATGGTTACCCGTTACACCTCTTGCGCGTTTGGTTCGGTTTATGTAACTAGTTTGCATAAATTAGCCGAAACGGGTCAAACCTTATCATTTTCATTTCAAAATCCAGAATGTATTTAGTTTACCCATTTTATACAAGTTTTCATACTTGATGGGTCTAAAACATATTCTATCCCGGTCTTCGCTTAATCTTGCGTTTGAACCGTATATTTCCTTAAAACTAACCGGTCTAAGTTTAGGCTTAATTAAAGACCCGTTAGTATTCTAATTGGTTATTTATACCATCATTCCAGACTATAGCCTTCCGGTAAATTGTACCTACGTTTACTTAAGTGAATACGGCTGAGTTATTAAAATTCTTGCTATTTAAGACGGGAGCTAGCTCAGGTAAATACTTTTAACTTATTTTCCCTTATACGGGCTTGGGATACGGTATTATAAAAGTACCGCTTGGTCGGGTGTAGAAACCTTTTAATCGAAGATGATTAAATTGCATAATCTCGTTTTAATCTGTATTGATTGATAACAAATAACATTAGGGGTTAATGACCGTGTCCTGGATATCCTTGGCTCATTTAAAAAGTGAATGGCCATAACTTAAGCACAAGGTGTAGGCATAACACCTCCTGTTGCGTATGTAAAAGAGATACTCACTCGTAAATGTTGGATCTGAGTTTGTTTCTGATTGTATTTTCGTTTGAACTTAAGATGGAAATGAAAGAGTTGTGCAGCGGAATTAATTATGGAAACAAACTTTGCATACAATCAAACGAGAGTATTGCTTTGATCAAGACATTTTTAACAAGAAACCGAATGATTGAATTATCTTTCAACAACGATTACAAGTAATGCTTGAATACAAACTCCCCCTCAGCCAGAGCTCAGCATTTGTTCGTGCAAAGAAGATGGTATTGCAAGAGCTAATAGAACAGTACAAAGTACTGAACTATTTATAGGCACTAGCAAACCACTGGGCATCTTTAGCTGACATCACCATGAAAGTGACATCTAACCTCCTAACAAACTCTAACCTATGATCAATACAAACACTGATGTACTAACTACTGCTATTACATTTCATTACACAAAAGACTTAAACAGCTGTTGTATCCTTCCACTGCTGTGAACCCAGCAGTGCTTGTCCGGATCAGCAGTACCAGACTTCAAGGCAGTAGATTGAATCAGCAGGGCTTTGGCCTTCCATCAGTCTTTGACATTTGGCAGTAGATGCAAGACAGCAGTTGTAGGTCAGCACTTAGTAAGATCAGCAGATAGGAGGTCAGCAGATATGAAACCACTTTCAAGGAGAGAGATTTGTATGTAAACATCTGCTTATTCTGGATCCACTGCTCTGATCCAGTTTTGGATTTAATTATCTGTTCCTCTGATAGGGTTCAATCCCAACAATCTCCCCCTGGAACAGATAATGCCAAAACTCTTCATTATTGTGGATATCTTTATTTCCTCATCAACAGTTCCCTTATCTGGCCTTTAAATTGTAATTCAAAGTCTAGGGCATCTGTATCTTCATCATCCCTGCTAAGTGGAAGATCAAGGAGATCCTGCAAATCTTCAAGTCTCAGGCCAAGAGCTTGTTCCCTTGATATTTTCTCCACTTCTCCACCAGACCTGAGCAAAGTCAATACGCAGGTCTGTTTGTCAGTTTCCCACTTTTGTATTTTTGAGCCTGGTGGGTTTCTTGGGAGATGTTTATTTGCAGAAGTATTTGGTGAGGCTGGCCTATTTATAGCTGGCTGAGCAGCACTTGCAGATTGTTCCAATTCAAGATCTTCTTTTATCATTACTTTCGTGCCTGCTTTTACAATAGCATCTCCAGCTAATAGATCTTGAATTGTTTCCATACTCAACTGGTTTTTGCTCCTTCTTTTGTAGATGGCAGCACCAGCTGGAGCAGTGGTTCTTTTAGCTTGCAGCTTTGGTGGTCTTTTTGAGACCTCTGCTTTGGAGTAGTCAGGCTTTTGTGGAACTCTTGGATCTTTCTTTCGAAGTTCCTCTAATCTTTTATAGGTTGCCCTGACTCTATCTTCTCCCCACTTTGTCACAGAGTTCTTTGACCCATAATCAGCTGCAATCAGCTCCTCTTTCATTCTCCTCAACTCTAACAACTTCTCAGCTTCTAATTGTTTGAACTTTTCAGGAGGAGTCTGCTTGACCTTATTTTTGATCATGTCTTGAATCCTACCTGCTTCCTTTTCAAGCTCAGGAATGGTCCAGTTCTTGTACATGTGTTTCTCCCCCTTGTATTTCTTGTAGGTCATGATACTCTCAATGTAGTCTTTTCTCAAGGACTCATCTGCCCTTACTGAAATTTGCTGACATGCATTTTTAGCAAATCGCTCCATAGCGTTGACCTGTGAGAGTAGAAACTGATAGTTTTGTTGAAATTCTCTATCAGATTTCCCTCTTCTGTTTTTGTGTGTGATGTGTGTAAAATGCAACATATAAATTACATCAAATGAGGCATAAAACTAACCCTTTTTAAGTACTAATATTGGAAAAAGAGTGTTTTTGTTTTCCTTTTGTATTTTCAGGATTAAATGAGCTCAAAAACGCAAAAGAAGCAAAAAGACAGCTAAATCCAACATAAATACAAGAAAAGGAATATTAGTGGACTGCCCGACCCCTCAACGGCACCTTCCAAAGCAAAATGGAGAAGGCAGAAGGCTGAACACGCCCCGTGCTCAGCCAGCACGGGGTCGTGCCCAAGAAGCAGCAGAAAAGACAAACCTATAGAAGCTTCTATTGCCCATCACGGGGCCGTGCTCAGCGGACACGGGGGCGTGTCGAAAGTACAGCAGGCACATTTATTGTAATTGCGAATTACAATTAATGAGGAGAGAGATTGTCAGACAGACACGGGGCCGTGTCCAGCGGACACGGGGCCGTGTCCAGCTCTCTGTTCAGCCTACAAATAGGAGTGCTTGGATTCATTTCATCTCATCCCTTGGCACACCACCTCTCTCACACTTCATCCACCACCCACCACCATCACAACACCATCATCCACCACCATCATCCATTGTCCATCGTAGAGTGTGTGAGTCGTCTCGGGATCCAAGATTGATCATAAGAGTTCTTGACAATCAAGGCCATGTTTGCCTAAGTCTCTTACATCACTTGGTGAAGACAAAGTGTCTAGTATAATACTTTTTATTTCTAATCTTTTGCACTTTTTATTTGGTTTTGTATTAATGACTTTAATAACTAGTTACTTATGTTGAAGGTGATCTTTCCTTATCGTTTGTCCGTGGTGTCTTGGCATTATTTTACTGTCTATATAAAATAAAGGATTTTCACCATTCATATCTCCACGGTCTATATGGAGGTATGTTGGCTACCTGGTAGGGGGTTAAGGGAACGGTTTGGTAAAGGTCTTGCCATTGTTCAGCGTTTAGAGGTCCTGCAATGGACCTGGGTCAAATTTAGTAGGACCTCCTTCAATACTTCACGGTATTGGATGGCGGGGGTCCAAACTCTTTGATCCCCTCATAAGTTAACTACTATTAATACTATAACCCGGCTATTTAGGACTGTATCCCTGCTGACTCAGACTACTTAGCCGAGGGTAACGTCACCGCCAAAAGCGGGGCCTACCACAATACTGCATTAATAACTTAATTCATTATCTTCCAATAATCCACCCTTTTAGGATTGTATCCCTGCTGACTCAAACTACTGGGGTGAGGGTAACGTCACCTTCAAAAGAGGGGCCTACTACAATAACTAAGATAATCTCTTAATTATGTGCAAAAGTGTGGAAATAATCAAAGGTTATACTAGATACGAGTCGGAACCAAGTGATTCATCTTGTCTATCTGTTTTTCTTTTATTTTTATTTTCAGCATTTTAGTTAGCTTTTAATTTTCTTAGTTTAAAACATTTTTTTTCTAAACTTTTATTTTGGTTAGACGTTGAGGATAAACCGGTACTAAAAGCTCTTGTGTCCTTGGACGACCTCGGTATCTTACCAACGCTATACTACACTCAACGATGGGTGCACTTGCCCATATGTGTGTTTAGTGTTAGTGAAATATCGTGTTTTATAAATTTAAAACTTGGCTAAAATAAGTGTTAAAAAGGGCTTAAAATATACACCTAATATATATAACACTTCGCACGCATCAGTGTGCAATATCCTCTGCTTGCTTGGCCTTGAGTTTCAAGTATTCTTCAATGTTGTTAGGCCTGGGATATTCTGCAACTGATGGCAAGCTCCTTTTAGCTGGGTCGTCCTCATAGTAGAAGGATTTGATTTCTTCCCTGACTGCAATGAGTTCTAGAGGAAATGAGACACCAGCAGAAGGTAATGGTTTTAAAGTTTGAGCTGAAGAGAGAGGTATGGGTTTGGGAATTGTGACAAGTGATAGGGATTTTAAAGATGTTGGTGGTGGTGAAGGTGAATCATCATCTGATATATAAATCCTTCTCCTTTTTGTTTTAGAAGAAGCAGATGATGTTTTGGGTGGATCAGTGGTGGTAGATTGTATGGCAGTGGTTAGTGATTGACTAACAGCTGTTGAAACAACTGGTGTTTCAACCACTGTTGTTATTACATCAGATGTTATAACATCTGTTGTCTTCTACTTTTTGTCAGCAGGTGGAGATGATGGTGAAGCAGTGGATTTGGTGTATTTTGAAGTGGTGTGTGTTGAAGTGGGAGCAGATGTTGAAACCACTGAAGTACCAGCAGTAGTTGATACAACAGGAGTTACAACAGCTGTTTGGATGGAGGTTTGATGCAGATGACTTTTGGATGGTGGTTTTGGAGGCTTTGGAAATCTGGATGGGATGGACTTAGGTTTCCTTTTTATCTTTGGATTTTTGGAATCCTTTGATCCAGAACAACCTTGCTCATACAGTTCCATGAAAGCTCTTTTCTCCTCATTCCATCTTGAGATATCCTTTGCCATTCTATCTCTTTTAACACTTGCTACTCCTTCATCAAGTGCTTCTTGAGTCGCATCAACCTTTTTACTACCATCTGGCACAGGAATTTTTCTGGTAATAGCATCCTTTTCAGGTTCAATGTAGAGACCATCATCTATTCCTTTCTTCTTCCACTCCTGAATTTTCTCCCCCTTTTTGGCATTATCGTCTGGGAGTTGATCAATGAAAAGTACTGTTGGAGGAGCAGTGCCAGTGGTGTGCAGGATCTGAGTTTTGAGAACCTTTAGATCAGCCTGAGTGTTCTAGAACCCTGACTCCATTGCATTTCTCAGCTGTTGGACATGTTTTTCATGTTGCTGATTTACTAATTGTGCTTGTTGATGGAGAAAAGGTTGAAACAAATTCCAGAGCTCATTTGTAGCAGGTGCCCTTTGTGGAGCAGGTGCTTGAGATGGAATAGCAGTTGATTTTACCTTTTGAACTTGTAACACCTGTTGTAGCATATCTTTAAGTTCTGCAACAGAGTTATCAAGTTTTTCAATACGATCCGTCAATTTCTGGTACTTTAAACCATCACCCAAGTTAATGGGATCATCTGATTTCCCACTAGCAGTGGTTTTATCAGTGGTAGATGTAGGGAGTATACTCCAAACATTAACCATTGATGCCCCTTTTTCTTGGTACTGGGGTCTTCTTCCTTCAACACTTGACAACCTTTTGAAGTTGCCAGTAGGATAAATAAATCCACTGGTGGTTGGCAGAGGTGCTATGTAAGGAATTGCCTCCAAGGAAGTCTTATTAATGTAACCACTGTCCAACTATAAACCAGTGGGTTCAACAGTTGTAGTGGCTGCTTCACTTGGACTACCACCAAGAGTTACTTGTAACTCAAGGGGTGTAACCTCCTCAGGTTGTGTTGGTGGGTTAGCAAAGAATGATTCATCAGACCCAGTCAGTTGTTGAGGTATATTCTCATTGATAGGTGATTGAGAAGGACTGGTTAGTGCCTGGTTCAAATCAATTGCATCCAACAGCAGTTTAGTTGGTGAGGGAATTGTGGATGTGATGGGTGGTGTAGAAAGTGGATTTGCTCCGGGTATTGAGCTGTGGATGATAGAAACAAGTGTTTCCAGAGCATCATGATGTGGAGACCCTATTTGTACAACCTGTTCTTTTTATGAAGAAGCAGGAGAAGTTTCGGTTATGGGTTGAGATATTTGTACCAACTGCTGTGAGGAAGAAGCAGCAGTGGTTTCTTGTGACTTTTGTGTTGTCACAGGCATTTGCTCTGGTATCTCATCCTCCAGAGTTGCCTTTTTTATTGGTTTGGGGGGTTTTTGATTTTTCTTTTTGTGTGGCTTTTTGTGGATTGTAGGTGTGGGTTTCAAAACAGTTGGTCTGCTGCTTTGATCACCTTGAGCAGTGGGCTCAGCAGCAAATACCTGAGGAGCAGTTGTAACTGCTAAAATCTGCTCAGGCACCTCTGCTTGTGTTTTGCAAGGTGCTAACATTCTTGAAAAGGTTTCAGTTGTTAAACTGTTTATTTGAATGAAATCACCTTGGTTTATTACAGCTAAACCATCCTTACTGAATTTCTTTTCAAAATAGTAACTTAAAAACCTTGGAAACAGTAAGAATGATTTTGTTTCAACATTATTAACCAAATCTTTAAAAATTTCCCAAGAATAGTTAAAATTTTCTCCTTGAAGAATTGCATATCCCAGATTTTGAATCTTTAAAGGGATTTCATTGAAAGAAGTGCTTTTGTTTGAAACACATAGTAGGAGGGTATGAAATAAAAATCTGGTTGCAGAAGGAAAATAACCTTTTTGTAAGGTAAGTTTCTTCATCATCGTGGCTTCATACCCTCTCTCAATGAAGTCAGTTTGCAACTCGTTTTTAGTGAAAGAAATTTTACCTTTTTGATCATCGAGTTGAAAGACCTCTGAAATGGATTGTGGCGTGATTTGGACAGCTTTACCCTTTATAGATGAGTTTATGGTGGTTTCAGTGTCTCCTTGTTTTTCAAGGGTTGCATTCTTCCAGAACTCTCTTTGGGTTTCCAAGTAGATTGGTGCATCGGCAGTGAACAAAGTTTTGTACTTTGATTTTGCCATGATGTCAATGATGGAATCGAAAAAATTTGTGGTTCCTGGTTTTGTGAGAAGACCCAGGAGATTGTGAGATGGTTTATGTGGAATTTCAGTGGAGATTGCGTTTTGAGAGGCTGTTTTCGATGAAGATTTGGATGAGGGTTTTGAAGATGACTTCGATTTTGTCATTTTGAAGATGATGATCGAAGAAATTTGTGAAGAAATGAGATGAAAAACCGCTTTGAGAAGAGAATTTTTGAGAATTCAATTCGACAGTAAAACCCTGTTTTGGTGGTGAATGGGGGATTTTATAGGGGAAGAAAGTGAATGCTGAGGTGGCAGCCGTTACAAAAGGTCTGACCACTATGTACTGCCCACGTGATAACCCCTGGTGAAAGTGAAGGACAGTACTTTTGTGAAAGTGACTGAAGAAGGCAGTGGTATGAAAGCAGTGGATGATTTTTACTATCAGTGGATAAGACACTGCTTTTGATCAGCAGAGTTTATCAAAGGAATGAGAGAACAGGGGATGACTTTCAGCAGTGGACAGACTTTTGAAGTAGAGCAGACTTTTGAACAATCAGTGGTTATGGCAGACTTTTAAGGATTTTAATGAAAATTTTCATTTTTAGCTATTTTAAGGATGGAGTTTTGATTTTCTGAAAACATTTTGTTGCTTTTATTTATTGAAAAACAAGATGTTGCTTGTTATTCCATGTTCAGCATCCCAATCCTAGAGACCAAGCTTTCAAAAGTGGCTGTATCAAGTGCTTTTGTGAGCACATCAGCCAGCTGGTCTTTAGTTGGGACATGATGCAGAGAACTCAAACCTTTTTCATAGCAATCCCTCACAAAGTGATGTCTGATGTCGATGTGTTTGGTGGTTGAATGGGAAACTGGATTTTTGATGATATTTTCTGCTGCCTGACTGTCCAACATGAGTGGTGTCTTTAAGGCAGTGATACCAAAATCCAGCGACTGATTTTGAAGCCACAGGAGTTGGGCTGTACAGCTTGCAGCAGCAATGTATTCAGCTTCAGCAGTGGATGTTGAAACAACTGCTTACTTTTTGCTTTGCCATGAAACTAAGCAATCACCTAGAAACTGGCACCCTCCTGATGTGGACTTCCTTGTGGTGTGACATCCAGCAAAGTCACTGTCTGAAAAACCTGAAAGCTTGATGTTCCCATTAGCTGGATACCAGATACCAAGTGTGGGAGCACCTTTTATGTATCTGAAGATCCTTTTTATAGCAATGAGATTTGATTTTCTGGGAGCTGATTGACTTCTTGCATAGACACATGTTGCAAACATGATGTCTGGTCTAGATGCAGTTAGGTACACTAAAGACCCAATCATGCTTCTATAAAGTTTTTGGTCAATCAGCTTATCCTTTTCATCAGACATGACCAGCTTATTTGTTGCCATGGGTGTGCTGCATGGTTTACAATCATTCATATCAAATTTGGTTAAAAGTTCTTTAGCATATTTGCTTTGATGAATGAAAGTTCCATTTTGCAATTGCTGTACTTGGAGACCAAGAAAGCATTGCAGCTCACCCATTGCACTCATTTCAAACTCAGTTGTCATGAGTTCTCTAAACTCTTCACACATTGAGTTACATGTGCTTCCAAAAATAATGTCATCTACATAAATTTGGACAATCATTAAATCCTTCCCTCTCCGTTTTAAAAACAATGTTTTATCAATGGTACCTCTTTTGAAACCATTTGAGAGTAGGAAGTTGGAAAGAGTTTCATACCAGGCCCTTGGTGCTTGTTTCAGGCCATACAAGGCTTTGTTTAGCCTGTAGACATGATCTTGATAAAATGGATCCTCAAAACCTGGAGGTTGACAAACATACACCTCTTCTTGAATTGTACCATAGAGGAAAGCACTTTTGATATCCATTTGAAACACCTTCATATTGTGGTTGACAGCAAAGGCCAGGAACAGTCTAATGGCTTCCAATCTTGCAACAGGGGAAAATGTTTCATCATAATCAATCCCCTCTTCCTGTCTGTAGCCTTGAACCACAAGCCTGGCTTTATTCTTGACAACAATACCCTTTTCATCAGTTTTGTTCTTGAAGACCCACTTTGTGCCAATGGGACTAACCTCTTCTGGCAGTGGTACAAGCTCCCATACTTGTTGTCTTTTAAACTGTTGGAGCTCCTCTTGCATGGCTTCTACCCAGCTGTTGTCTTTCAGTGCCTCTTGGTACTTGACTGGCTGATGGAGTGATAGAAAACCAGCAAAAAGACAAATGTTTTGGGTTTGGCTTCTTGTGAGCACCCCTTCATTTATGTTGCCAATGATTTGATGAGGTGGATGAGATCTCAAGAAGATTAAATCTCCTTGGTATGGTATGATGGCATTAGTTGGTGAAGGCTGCAAATGTGTATCATCTGAGCTAACCACTGCTGGGGACTTTGATGATCCAGCAGTGGCTTCAAAAGGTGGTGGAATAGGAGGTAATGAAGTGGACAACTGCTGACTTTTATCCACTGTTTGAGGACTTTTGTCAGCAGTGTTGGAGGATGTGGAAGCAGTGGTTGATGGACTACTTTGGTCAACAACTGTTGAGGTAGCAGTGGTTGAGCTATGACAACTGTTTTGAACAGCTGGTGCTTTTCCCTTTGTGGCAGATCTTTGAGGTATGATGATTTCATACCCATAGTCTGGTGTTGTATCCTCTGATGGACCTGCACTGTTAGTCTTGACAGCAGTATTTTCAAAAGTAAATTTTTCAAGATCAAACAAATCTGCAGGGTTTGCTGGGATTTTCATTGATGAAAGGTCATTGAACTTTACATTCAAAGTCTCCTCCACTGCCTTGGTCCGTGTATTGAACACTTTGTAGGCCTTGGCAGTGGTTGAGTATCCCAAATGATAACCACAATCAATTTTGGCTGCAAATTTTGAAATGGAATCTTTTAAGTTCAAAATAAAGCATGGGCAGCCAAACACCTTGAAATATGAGATCAGTGGTTTGATTTTATACAGAATTTCATAAGCAGTCTTTCTGTGCCTAGGGTTTATTAAAACTCAGTTCTGGATATAGCAGGCAGTGTTTACTGCCTCTGCCCAGAAAGATAGTGGCAAACCTGAATCTGCAAGCATGGTTCTGGCAGCCTCAATCAGAGTTCTGTTCTTCCTTTCCACTACCCCATTCTGCTCTGGTGTTCTAGGGATGCTGTACTGCCTTACAATCCCTTTCTTCACACAGAAGGCATCCAACTCCTTATTTTTAAATTCTGTGCCATTGTCACTCCTAAAGCTTTTCACTGGAAGGTCAAATTGCTTTTCAACCTGTGTTACAAAGTCTTGCAAAATGCCTGCAGTTTCATCTTTTGAGTGCAAAAAGAAAGTCCATGTAAACCTAGAAAAGTCATCAACAATAACCAAACAATATCTTTTCTTTTTGAGGCTCATGACTTGAACTGGGCCAAACAAATCCATGTGGAGCATTTGCAAACACTGGGTTGTTTTGGACTCTTCAATGGACTTGAAAGAACTTTTATGTTGTTTTCCTTTTAAGCAGGAAATGCAATGTTCAGGACATGAAAACAATTTTTGTGGTAGGCCTCTCACCAAACCATTTTTTGAAATTTCTGTGATTGTTTTAAGATTTGTGTGCCCCAGCCTTCTGTGCCAAAGTTCTGTCTCTTTGTTAGAGGCAGCTGAGAACAGACAGGCATCAGCTCTGGGACACTCTTTTGACATGTCAACAACATAAACATTGCCACTTCTTTGAGCAACAAGTTTAGTTTGACCAGTTTTGATTATTGCTTCAATCTTTTTGACCATTTCTGGTCCAACAATCCTACAACAGTCTTTTGTGAAGAATGACCCAAATCCTTTGTCACTCATTTGGGACACACTCAGAAGGTTGAATTTTAGATTGTCTATTAGATTGACATTTTCGAATTTTACATTTCCAGATTGAACTGTACCAGACCCCAGAACCTTCCCTTTACTATTATTTCCAAAGGATATATCACCCCCTCCATGGATTTTAAAGTCTTTGAGGAGGGCTTTACATCCTGTCATGTGCCTGGAGCCTCCACTATCTACATACCAAAGACTATTAAAGCATGCAGAAGCTCCCTGCACATGAAGTAAAAGGATTAGTTCATTAAGGTCTCCAAAGACAACAAGGCTTTGGATGGGGTCTCAACAGTGTCTGGAATGGATGCAGAATGATGGACAGTGGTTAGGTCAGGGGTTTGGACTGTTTTAGGACAGTGTTTTTCTAACCACTGTTTTGGGTCTTGACCAATCATCTGCTGGTAACCAAAAGGAATCCTGTTCACTCTGGGTTTAGAGGGCCTTTTGTAGGCCTCATAAACGTGTGGAATCCTTTGGTAAGACTGTTTTTCCTTGCCTTTTCTGAACTGATTGGCAGGGGGTGCATCAGTAACCTGAACATCTCTTTTGACAGATGTTTGGTTCAGCTGTTTTGTGACAGTTGTTTCAACTGGCACAAACAGTGGTTGTTTCTTGGGGAACTTGACAGATGATGATGATGATGATGGACTCAAGGATGTTTTAGCCATGTAGTCATTCTTTTTCACATCAAAGTTTTTGAGATACACACATGCTTGAGTTTTGTGGTTTGTTTTACCACAAACAATGCAACTTTCTGCTGAAACAATGACACTTGTTCTGTTTAAATCATAAGCTTTCAAGTGGAAACAGTCTTTTGTTAGATGATTCCTTTTCTCACAGAATTCACAAAACCAGTTATCAATTTTTTCTTTCTTCTTTCTCTTTTCAGACTCTTTTGCAACAGAGGTTTTAACCACTGCTGGGATGTCCTTGAGAGGTATGACTTTAGCTTTTGGAGCTTTAACACCATCAGTTGATGTAAAGTCCATTGGCTTGAAATTTTCAAGAATATCACACTCGTCAGACCAAGTGGGTTTAAACTGATATTTTTCAAGTTCTTCAAAGGTAGAGGAACTCCTTGTTCTGCCAAGTGTGATTTTGTTACCAAGTTTGTCAGCGATTTTCACTTCTTGGCCATTCTTGTTTGTGGGGATGAACTCAGTGGTTACATCAGTGTTTTCAACAGTGTTTTGAACAGATTTTTCACAAGTAATGCATTCATCATCATATTTTCTATACCCAACCCCAAATTTCACATTACTTTCAATCTGTTTAGCAAGCATCACCTCATATCCTCTGCAGGATTCCACCCATCTTTCACAAGTAATCTGGGTGGATTCCAACTCCTTTTTGCAAACTTGGTATTTTTCTACCATAGTTTGAAGTTGGGTTTTGGTTATGCTTTGCTCTTCTTTCAGACAGCTGATCTATTTTTCCTTTTCAGTCAATTTGTTTTTAAGTTCTTTTAAAGACTTTTCAAATTTAACCTCATCAGTCAAGATTTTATCCCGAAGGTTTTCATTCACCTCTTTGATGTTAGCAAAAGCAATTATGCAATTGTCAGAACACAGTTTTTTCATGAACTTGAGGAGATACCTTGGTAGCTGCCATCATTGCACAATCACATTGATGATCTTCCTCATCATCAGCTTTCACCTTCTTTTCACCAGCCTTTTCTTCCTTCTCTTCTTCTTTGTCCTCTTCGGACCATGGATCTGTCATTGGTTCAATCAGGGTACCTTAACTTTCTCCCAACAGTAGTTCACCAGCCACAGCAGTAACCACTGCTTCAGTCACCTTATCCACTGTTTCAATACTCAGCTGTTCCTCCTCAGTTTCAACCCCCTCCTGTATTGACTCTAATGCCATCAAACAAAATTCATTATGAGAAGAATCATTAGAAGCATAGAGTGCAAAATTTTCATCACTAATGTCTTCAGGCATACTGCTCCAGTCAACAAACCCTTGAGTGAAAAAACTTTGTTAATCTGGTTGTACTGCTGCTGGAGCAGTGGTTTGATGTGCAGGCTGCACCTGTGCCTGAGGAACATGGGTTTGAACATATTGGATCTGTGGAACAGTAGTTTGGACATAATGCACTGGCACAGGGGCAGCAGCATAGTGAGCAGTGTTCACTTGAGCTGCTGGGGCATACTGGGCATAGTGCACAGTGCTTTGGTTTTGAGGTCTAGGATTTGAGCTAGGCTGAGTAATTATGGGACCAGTAGTTTGACTCCTACATTCCCTAGCGAAATGTCCCAACCTATTACACTTGTAGCACTTGATTTTCGATTTATCCAACCCAACACTTAGATTCCCATGCAAACCTGGGAATTTTCGCCCTGTTCTTTTGTAAAATTTGCTAGTTCTAACACTTAGCAAAGCCAGTTGGTGCAGGATGTCCATTTCCTCTAAGTCAGTGGGATCGAAATGTTGTAAATCATTGAGTTCAAAGCTTAGATTATCTGACATCTGGTTTTCGTTTGCAGTGAATGCATAACTTGCAGAGTGAGGATCAGGGTTGTTAAAATTTGCACCAGCAGTTATGTCAATGAAGTGATCATAACCTTGATCCTTACCACTGCTCCCAGATTCTTCTTGACCCAGAAGAGCAGTGTTACCGAAAGTGTAATCATCAGTAACTTTTCCTGACTGTTGCAACCTCCTTTTCTGGTTCAACTCCCTTTCATAGGTCAGGAGTCGACCATGGAGTTGGGTTAAGGTCAGATCCTTGAATTCAGGTGAGTTTCGGGTGACAAAAGCTATGGTGTCCCATTTTTCTAGCAGTGATCTGAGGAACCTGCTATTTTGAGTTGAGTTTGTAAAAGTGGTGTTAAGAAGCCTCAGTTCACTGATGAGACAACTGAAACGCTCAAATTGTTGCGTTAGTGATTCACCTTTAACATAACAAAATGTTTCATACTGTTGGTTAAGGATTTCCCTATTGTTTTCTATGACTTCTTCGGTTCCCCCAAACTGTTCCTTAAGTGCGTCCCATAACTCTTTGGCACTGTTACAGTGTAACAGTCCAGCATATATCTCATTGGGCAGTGCTGATGCTATGATGCTAAACGCTTTAGCATCTAGTTCGATCTTTTGAAAGTCGGTTTCGGTATAATTCTCAACTGGTTTTGGAACGAACTTTTTAGCATCTTCAGCGCTTGGCACTGAAGGAACATGGGGACCATAAATGACAGACCTCCAACAACCTGTGCTTTGTTGAGCAAGGATGTGACCCATCCTTCTCTGCCAGATGTTGTACTCATTTCTTTTTAGCAAAGGTGGTTTAAAAAGTGAGCCGATGTTGTTTTTATCATCTTGAGATTGTGACGTCATTCTTGTTGTTTTACAGACACTGAGAAATCAACTTTAATGGTGATTAATCCTTGCTCTGTTTTTCAACGGACGAACAAACGATCAGTATCAACTATTATGAGCCTAACTATTTATGTCAAAATGATTGTTAAATCAAATTTGACTGTCCAGGCTCTGATACCAATTGTTGGATCTGAGTTTGTTTCTGATTGTATTTTCGTTTGAACTTAAGATGGAAATGAAAGAGTTGTGCAGCGGAATTAATTATGGAAACAAACTTTGCATACAATCAAACGAGAGTATTGCTTTGATCAAGACATTTTTAACAAGAAACCGAATGATTGAATTATCTTTCAACAACGATTACAAGTAATGCTTGAATACAAACTCCCCCTCAGCCAGAGCTCAGCGTTTGTTTGTGCAAAGAAGACGGTATTGCAAGAGCTAATAGAACAGTACAAAGTACTGAACTATTTATAGGCACTAGCAAACCACTGAGCATCTTTAGCTGACATCACCATGAAAGTGACATCTAACCTCCTAACAAACTCTAACCTCTGATCAATACAAACACTGATGTACTAACTACTGCTATTACATTTCATTACACAAAAGACTTAAACAGCTGCTGTATCCTTCCACTGCTGTGAACCCAGCAGTGCTTGTCCGGATCAGCAGTACCAGACTTCAAGGCAGTAGATTGAATCAGCAGGGCTTTGGTCTTCCATCAGTCTTTGACATTTGGCAGTAGATGCAAGACAACAGTTGTAGGTCAGCACTTAGTAAGATCAGCAGATAGGAGGTCAGCAGATATGAAACCACTTTCAAGGAGAGAGATTTGTATGTAAAAATCTGCTTATTCTGGAACCACTGCTCTGATCCAGTTTTGGCTTTAATTATCTGTTCCTCTGATAGGGTTCAATCCCAACAGTAAGGATGTCTTCTTGTGAGTTATATTTATGGTGTGTCGATTAATCTTGACCGGCTTGTATTGTATAATCACCGGCCCTAAATGTTGGACAAACATGTAAATCGGATATAAGATTTTTATTAATAAGATTGTCCCAAGTTATAAAAGATATTTTGTGCCTCGTGCATTCAAATCAATTTTCAAACTCTTTTCCAAAATGAGTCCGTTAATTGTATTTACCAGTGTAAACTGACGTATTTTCCAAAAAGGTTAAGTGACAGGTACTGAACGTAATTGGCTGGAAGCTCAGGGCGTTAATAAGGAATCTTGCAAGTTCTAGATGCCTGAAGTCTGTTGAACAGTTTTTCTTTTACTTTCCGTTGTAATACTTTGATATTACTTTACATTCGGAATGTAACATATTTATCTTTTGCTTCCGCTGTGCATTTATATATTGTGTTGTTTGACTAGGACGATATCGACTACGTCACGAAACTCCCCACCGGGCCCACCGGTAATACGTGGAAATATCGGGGTGTGACACAAACCAACCACCCAAGAATGGAATCATCGAGCAAAAACACTTGACAACCTCCTAGAAGTAGTTTTTCTTGCCACCAGACCTTTTTCCATCAATTAGAAATCTGATGCCGTCACTAAACACATTCCTTAAATTGCAGCCATTTGTTGAGTGTTTTTTTGGTGTCTAATCCGCATATATATCACCATTGCCCTTGATTTTCTTGACTGTATATCTCTTAACTGTCAACATATACACGTGTGATTTAGTTTACAAAGATTTTTCAATGCCGAGAACCTCAATCAGAGAGTAAAAAAGGCGTAAGGTTCACAATGGTGTAAAATTAAAATTGGATATAACGGGCTATGATTCGAGTTACAGGAACAAGGGCCAAACCAACCACCCAAGAATGGAATCATCGAGCGAAAACACTTGACAACCTCCTAGAAGCAGCTTTTCTTGCCACCAGACCTTTCTCCATCAATTAGGAATCTGATGCCCTCACTAAACACATTCCTTAAATTGTAGCCATTTGTTGAGTGTTTTTTTAGTGTCTAATCCACATATATATCACCATTGCCCATGATTTTCTTGATTGTATATTTCTTAAATGTATACATATAGACGTGTGATTTAGTTTAGGAAGATTTTTCAATGTCGAGAACCTCGATCAGAGAGTAAAAAAGGCATAAAGTTCACAATGATGTAAAATTAAAATGGGATATACCAGGCTAGGATTCGAGTTACAGGAACAAAGGCCAAACCAACCATCCAAGAATGGAATCGTCGAGCGAAAACACTTGACAACCTCCTAGAAGCAGCATTTCTTGCAACCAGACATTTCTCCATCAATTAGAAATCTGATGCCGTCACTAAACACAATTCTTAAATTGTAGCCATTTGTTGAGTGTTTTTTTTGGTGTCTAATCCGCATATATATCACCATTGCACTTGATTTTCTTGACTGTATATCTCTTAAATGTCAAAATATACACGTGTGATTTAGTTTACGAAGATTTTTCAATGCCGAGAACCTCGATCAGAGAGTAAAAAAGGCGTAAGGTTCATAATGGTGTAAAATTAAAATGGGATATACCGGGCTAGGATTCGAGCTACCGGAACAAGGGCCAAACCAACCACCCAAGAATGGAATCGTCGAGCGAAAACTCTTGACAACCTCCTAGAAGCAGCTTTTCTTGCCACCAGACCTTTCTCCATCAATTAGGAATCTGATGCCGTCACTAAACACATTCCTTAAATTGTAGCCATTTGTGGAGTGTTTTTTATAGTGGCTAATCCGCATATATATCACCATTGCACTTGATTTTCTTGACTGTATATCTCTTAAATGTCAACATATACACGTGTGATTTAGTTTACGAAGATTTTTCAATGCCGAGAACCTCGATCAGAGAGTAAAAAAGGCGTAAGGTTCTCAATGCTGTAAAATTAAAATGGGATATTCCGGGCTAGGATTCGAGTTACAAGAACAAGGGCAAAACCAACCACCCAAGAATGGAATCGTCGAGCGAAAACACTTGACAAACTCCTAGAAGCATATTTTCTTGCCACCAGACCTTTCTCCATCAATTAGGAATCTGATGCCGTCACTAAACACATTCTTTAAATTGTAGCCATTTGTTGAGTGTTTTTTTTGGTGTCTAATCCGCATATATATCACCATTGCACTTGATTTTCTTGACTGTATATCTCTTAAATGTCAACATATACACGTGTGATTTACTTTACGAAGATTTTTCAATGTCGAGAACCTAGACCAGAGAGTAAAAAAGGCGTGAGGTTCATAATGGTGTAAAATTAAAATGGGATATTCCAGGCTAGGATTCGAGTTACAGGAAAAAGGGCCAAACCAACCACTCAAGAATGGAATCGTCCAGCGAAAACTCTTGACAACCTCCTAGAAGCAGCTTTTCTTGCAACCAGACCTTTCTCCATCAATTAGAAATTTGATGCCGTCACTAAACACATTCCATAAATTGTAGCCATTTGTTGAGTGTTTTTTTGGTGTCTAATCCGCATATATATCACCATTGCACTTGATTTTCTTGACTGTATATCTCTTAAATGTCAACAGATACACGTGTGATTTAGTTTACAAAGATTTTTCAATGCCGAGAACGTCGATCAGAGAGTAAAAAAGGCGTAAGGTTCACAATGGTGTAAAATTAAAATGGGATATACCGAGCTAGGATTCAAGTTACAGGAACAAGGGCAAAACCAACCACCCAAGAATGGAATCGTCGAGCGAAACCACTTGACAACTTCCTAAAAGCAGCTTTTCTTGCCATCAGACCTTTCTCCATCAATTAGGAATCTGATGCCATCACTAAACACATTCCTTAAATTGTAGCCATTTGTTGAGTGTTTTTTTGGTGTCTAATCCGCATATATATCACTATTGCCCTTGATTTTCTTGACTGTATATCTCTTAATTGTCAACATATACACGTGTGATTTCGTTTACGAAGATTTTTCAATGCCGAGAACCTCGATCAGAGAGTAAAAAAGGCTTAAGGTTCACAATGGTGTAAAATTAAAATGGGATATACCGAGCTAGGATTCAAGTTACAGGAACAAGGGGAAAACCAACCACCCAAGAATGGAATCGTCGAGCGAAACCACTTGACAACCTCCTAGAAGCAGCTTTTCTTGCCATCAGACCTTTCTCCATCAATTAGGAATCTGATGCCATCACTAAACACATTCCTTAAATTGTAGCCATTTGTTGAGTGTTTTTTTTGGTGTCTAATCCGCATATATATCACCATTGCCCTTGATTTTCTTGACTGTATATCTCTTAAATGTCAAGCTATACACGTGTGATTTAGTTTACGAAGATTTTTAAATGCCGAGAACCTCGATCAGAGAGTAAAAAAAGGCATAAGGTTCGCAATGGTGTAAAATTAAAATGGGATATACCGAGCTAGGATTCGAGTTACAGGAACAAGGGCCAAACCACCACCCAAGAATGGAATCGTCGAGCGAAAACACTTGACAACCTCCTAGAAGCAGCTTTTCTTGCCACCAGACCTTTCTCCACAATTATGAATTTAATGTCGTCACTAAACACATTCCTTAAATTGTAGCCATTTGTTGAGCTTTTTTTGGTGTCTAATCCGCATATATATCACCATTGCCCTTGATTTTCTTGACTGTATATCTCTTAAATGTCAACACATACACGTGTGATTTAGTTTACGAAGATTTTTCAATGCCGAGAACCTCGATCAGAGAGTAAAAAAGGCGTAAGGTTCACAATGTTGTAAAATCAAAATGGGATATACCGGGCTAGGATTCGAGTTACAGGAACAAGGGCCAAACCAACCACCCAAGAATGGAATCGTTGAGCAAAAACACTTGACAACCTCCTAGAAGCAGCTTTTCTTGCCACCAGACCTTTCTCAATCAATTAGGAGTCTGATGCCGTCACTAGACACATTCCTTAAATTGTAGCCATTTGTTGAGTATTTTTTTTGGTGTCTAATCCACATATATATCACCATTGCCCTTGATTTTCTTGACTGTATATCTCTTAAATGTCAACATATACACGTGTGATTTAGTTTACGAAGATTTTTCAATGCCCAGAACCTCGATCAGAGAGTAAAAAAGGCGTAAGGTTCACAATGGTGTAAAATTAAAATGGGTTATACCGGGCTAAGATTCAAGTTACGGGAACAAGGGACAAACCAACCACCCAAGAATGGAATCGTCGAGCGAAAACACTTGACAACCTCCTAGAAGCAGCTTTTCTTGCCACCAGACATTTCTCCATCAATTAGGAACATGATGCCGTCACTAAACACATTCCTTAAATTATAGCCATTTGTTGAGTGTTTTTTTTTGGTGTGTAATCCGCATATATATCACCATTGCACTTGATTTTCTTGACTGTATATCTCTTAAATGTCAATATATACACGTGTGATTTAGTTTACGAAGGATTTTCAATGCCGAGACCCTCGACCAGAGAGTAAAAAAGACGTAAGGTTCACAATGGTGTAAAATTAAAATGGGATATACCGGGCTAGGATTCGAGTTACAGGAACAAGGGCCAAACCAACCACCCAAGAATGGAATCGTCGAGCGAAAACACTTGACGACCTCCTAGAAGCAGCTTTTCTTGCCACCAGACCTTTCTCTTTCAATTAGGAATTTGATGCCGTCACTAAACACATTCCTTAAATTGTAGCCATTTGTTGAGTGTTTTTTTTGGTGTCTAATCCGCATATATATCACCATTTCCCTTGATTTTCTAGACTGTATATCTCTTAAATGTCAACATATACACGTGTAATTTAGTTTACGAAGATTTTTCAATGCCTAGAACCTGGATCAGAGAGTAAAAAAGGCGTAAGGTTCACAATTGTGTAAAATTAAAATGGGATATACCGGGCTAGGATTCGAGTTACAGGAACAAGGGCCAAACCAACCATCCAAGAATGGAAACGTCGAGCGAAAACACTTGACAATCTCCTAGAAGCAGCTTTTCTTGCCACCAGACCTTTCTCCATCAATTAGGATTCCGATGCCGTCACTAAACACATTCCTTAAATTGTAGCCATTTGTTAAGTGTTTTTTTTGGTGTCTAATCCGCATATATATCACCATTGCCCTTGATTTTCTTGACTCTATATCTCTTAAATGTCAACATATACACGTGTGATTTATTTACGAAGATTTTTCAATGCCGAGAATCTCGATCAAAGAGTAAAAAAGGCGTAAGGTTCACAATGGTTTAAAATTAAAATGGGATATACCGGAATAAAATTCGAGTTACAGGAACAAGGGCCAAACCAACCACCCAAGAATGTAATTGTCGAGCAAAAACACTTGACAACCTCCTAGAAGCAGCTTTTCTTGCCACCAGACATTTCTCCATCAATTAGGAATCTGATGCCGTCACTAAACACATTCCTTAAATTGTAGCCATTTGTTGAGTGTTTTTTTTGGTGTCTAATCCGCATATATATCACAATTGCCCTTGATTTTCTTAACTGTATATCTCTTAAATGTCAACATATATACGTGTGATTTAGTTTACAAAGATTTTTCATTGCCGAGAACCTCGATCAGAGAGTAAAAAAGGCGTAAGGTTCACAATGGTGTAAAGTTAAAATGGGATATACCGGGCTAGGATTCGAGTAACAGGAACAAGGGCCAAACCAACCACCCAAGAATGGAATCGTCGAGCGAAAACACTTGACAACCTCCTAGAAGCAGGTTTTCTTGCCACCAGACCTTTGTCCATCAATTATGAATCTGATGCCGTCATTGAACACATTCCTTAAATTGTAGCCATTTGTTGAGTGTTTTTTTGGTGTCTAATCCACATATATATCGCCATTGCCCATGATTTTCTTCACTGTATATTTCTTAAATGTAAACGTATACACGTGTGATTTAATTTACTAAGATTTTTCAATGTCGAGAACCTCGATCATGGAGTAAAAAAGGCGTAAGGTTAACAATTGTGTATAATTAAAATGGGATATACCGGGCTAGGATTCGAGTTACAGGAACAAGGGCCAAAGCAACCACCCAAGAATGGAAACGTCGAGCGAAAACACTTGACAATCTCCTAGAAGCAGCTTTTCTTGCCACCAGACCTTTCTCCATCAATTAGGAATCTGATGCCGTCACTAAACACATTCCTTAAATTGTAGCCATTTGTTAAGGGTTTTTTTTGGTGTCTAATCCGCATATATATCACCATTGCCCTTGATTTTCTTGACTCTATATCTCTTAAATGTCAACATATACCCGTGTGATTTATTTACGAAGATTTTTCAATGCCGAGAATCTCGATCAGAGAGTAAAAAAGGCGTAAGGTTCACAATGGTTTAAAATTAAAATGGGATATACCGGAATAAGATTCGAGTTACAGGAACAAGGGCCAAACCAACCACCCAAGAATGTAATTGTTGAGCAAAAACACTTGACAACCTCCTAGAAGCAGCTTTTCTTGCCACCAGACCTTTCTCCATCAATTAGGAATCTGATGCCGTCATTGAACACATTCCTTAAATTGTAGCCATTTGTTGAGTGTTTTTTTGGTGTCTAATTCACATATATATCACCATTGCCCATGATTTTCTTCACTGTATATTTCTTAAATGTAAACATATACACGTGTGATTTAATTTACAAAGATTTTTCAATGTCGAGAACCTCGATCAGAGAGTAAAAAAGGCATAAAGTTCACAATGATGTAAAATTAAAATGGGATATACCGGGCTTGGATTCGAGTTACAGGAACAAGGGCCAAACCAACCATCCAAGATTGGAATCGTCGAGCGAAAACACTTGACAATCTCCTAGAAGCAGCTTTTCTTGCAACCAGACCTTTCTCCATCAGTTAGAAATCTGATGCCGTCCCTAAACACATTCCTTAAATTGTAGCCATTTGTTGAGTGTTTTTTTGTTGTCTAATCCGCATATATATCACCATTACCCTTGATTTTCTTGACTGTATATCTCTTAAATGTCAACATATACACGTGTGATTTAGTTTACGAAGATTTTTCAATGCCGAGAACCTCGATCAGAGAGTAAAAAAGGCGTAAGGTTCATAATGGTGTAAAATTAAAATGGGATACACCGGGCTATGATTCGAGTTACAGGAATAAGGGCCAAACCAACCACCCAAGAATGGAATCGTCGAGCGAAAACTCTTGACAACCTCCTAGAAGCATCTTTTCTTGACACCAGACCTTTCTCCATCAATTAGAAATCTGATGCCGTCACTAAACACATTCCTTAAATTGTAGCCATTTGTTGAGTGTTTTTTTTGGTGTCTAATCCGCATATATATCACCATTGCACTTGATTTTGTTGACTGTATATCTCTTAAATGTAAACATATACACGTGTGATTTAGTTTACGAAGATTTTTCAATGCCGAGAACCCCGATCAGAGAGTAAAAAAGGCGTAAGGTTCACAATGGTGTAAAATTAAAATGGGATATTCCAGGCTAGGATTCGTGTTAAAGGAACAAGGGCCAAACCAACCAACCAAGAATGGAATTGACGAGCGAAAACACTTGTTAACCTGCTAGAAGCATCTTTTCTTGCCACCAGACCTTTCTCCATCAATTAGGAATCTGATACCGTCACTAAACACATTCCTTAAATTGTAACCATTTGTTGAGTGTTTTTTTTTGGTGTCTAATCCGCATATATATCACCATTGCACTTGATTTTCTTGACTGTATATCTCTTAAATGTCAACATATACATGTGTGATTTAGTTTACGAAGATTTTTCAATGCCGAGAACCTAGATCAGAGAGTAAAAAAGGCGTAAGGGTCACAATGGTGTAAAATTAAAATGGGATATTCCAGGCTAGGATTCGAGTTACAGGAACATGGGCCAAACCAACCACCCAAGAATGGAATCGTCGAGCGAAATGACTTAACAAGCTCCAAGAAGCAGCTTTTCTTGCCACCAGAACTTTCTCCATCAATTAGGAATCTGATGCCGTCACTAAACACATTCCTTAAATTGTAGACATTAGTTGAGTGTTTTTTTTGGTGTCTAATCCGCATATATATATCACCATTGCCCTTGATATTTGACTGTTTATCTCTTCAAAGTCAACATATACACGTGTGACTTAGTTTACGAGGATTTTTCAATGCCGAGAACCTCGACCAGAGAGTAAAAAAGGCGTAAGGTTCACAATGGTGTTAAATTAAATTGTGATATACCGGGCTAGGATTCGAGTTACTGGAACAAGGGCCAAACCAACCATCCAAGAATGGAAGCGTCGAGCGAAAACACTTGACAACCTCCTAGAAGCACCTTTTCTTGCCACCAGACCTTTCTCCAACAATTAGGAATCTGATACCGTCACTAAACACATTCCTTAAATTGTAGCAATTTGTTGAGTGTTTTTTTTGGTGTCTAATCCACATATATATCACCACTGCCCATGATTTTCTTGACTGTATGTTTCTTAAATGTAAACATATACAAGTGTGATTTAGTTTACGAAGATTTTTCAATGTCGAGAACCTCGATCAGAGAGTAAAAAAGGCATAAAGTTCACAATGATGTAAAATTAAAATGGGATATACCGGTCTAGGATTCGAGTTACAGGAACAATGGCCAAACCAACCATCCAAGAATGGAATCGTCGAACGAAAACACTTGACAACCTCCTAGAAGAAGCTTTTCTTGCAACCAGACCTTTCTCCATCAATTAGAAATCTGATGCCGTCGATAAACACATTCCTTCAATTGTAGCCATTTGTTGAGTGTTTTTTTTGGTGTCTAATCCGCATATATATCACAATTTCACTTGATTTTTTTGAGTGTATATCTCTTAATTGTCAACATATAGACGTGTGATTTAGTTTATGATGATTTATCAATGCCGAGAACCTCGATCAGAGAGTAAAAAAGGCGTAAGGTTCACAATAGTGTAAAATTAAAATGGGATATACCGGTGTAGGATTCGAGTTACAGGAACAAGGGCCAAACCAACCACCCAAGAATGGAATCGTCGAGCGAAAAGACTTGACAAGCTCCAAGAAGCAGCTTTTCTTGCCACCGGAACTTTCTCCATCAATTAGGAATCTAATGCCGTCACTAAACACATTCCTTAAATTGTAGCCATTTGTTGAGTGTTTTTTTGGTGTCTAATTCGCATATATATCACCATTGCCCTTGATTTTCTTGACTGTTAACTCTTAAAAGTCAACATATACACGAGTGATTTAGTTTATGAAGATTTTTCAATGCTGAGAACCTCGATCAGAGAGTAAAAAAGGCGTAAGGTTCACAATGGTGTAAAATTAAAATGTGATATACCGGGCTAGGATTCGAGTTACTAGAACAAGGGCCAAACCAACCATCCAAGAATGGAATCGTCGAGCGAAAACACTTGACAACCTCCTAAAAGCACCTTTTCTTGCCACCAGGCCTTTCTCCATCAATTAGGAATCTGATACCGTCACTAAACACATTCCTTAAATTGTAGCAATTTGTTGAGTGTTTTTTTTGGTGTCTAATCCACATATATATCACCATTGCCCATGATTTTCTTGACTGTATGTTTCTTAAATGTAAACATATACAAGTGTGATTTAGTTTACGAAGATTTTTCAATGTCGAGAACCTCGATCAGAGAGTAAAAAAGGCATAAAGTTCACAATGATGTAAAATTAAAATGGGATATACCGGTCTAGGATTCGAGTTACAGGAACAATGGCCAAACCAACCATCCAAGAATGGAATCGTCGAACGAAAACACTTGACAACCTCCTAGAAGCAGCTTTTCTTGCAACCAGACCTTTCTCCATCAATTAGAAATCTGATGCCGTCGCTAAACACATTCCTTAAATTGTAGCCATTTGTTGAGTGTTTTTTTTGGTGTCTAATCCGCATATATATCACCATTTTCCTTGATTTTCTTGACTGTATATCTCTTAAATGTGAACATATACACGTGTGATTTAGTTTACGAAGATTTTTCAATGCCGAGAACCTCTATCAGAGAGTAAAAAAGGCGTAAGGTTCATAATGGTGTAAAATTAAAATGGGATATACCAGGCTAGGATTCGAGTTACAGGAACAAGGGCCAAACCAACCACCCAAGAATGGAATCGTCGAGCGAAAACTCTTGACAACCTCCTAGAAGCAGCTTTTCTTGGCACCAGACCTTTCTCCATCAATTAGAAATCTGATTCCGTCACTAAACACATTCCTTAAATTGTAGACATTAGTTGAGTGTTTTTTTTGGTGTCTAATCCGCATATATATATCACCATTGCCCTTGATATTTGACTGTTTATCTCTTCAAAGTCAACATATACACGTGTGACTTAGTTTACGAGGATTTTTCAATGCCGAGAACCTCGACCAGAGAGTAAAAAAGGCGTAAGGTTCACAATGGTGTTAAATTAAATTGTGATATACCGGGCTAGGATTCGAGTTACTGGAACAAGGGCCAAACCAACCATCCAAGAATGGAAGCGTCGAGCGAAAACACTTGACAACCTCCTGGAAGCACCTTTTCTTGCCACCAGACCTTTCTCCATCAATTAGGAATCTGATACCGTCACTAAACACATTCCTTAAATTGTAGCAATTTGTTGAGTGTTTTTTTTGGTGTCTAATCCACATATATATCACCACTGCCCATGATTTTCTTGACTGTATGTTTCTTAAATGTAAACATATACAAGTGTGATTTAGTTTACGAAGATTTTTCAATGTCGAGAACCTCGATCAGAGAGTAAAAAAGGCATAAAGCTCACAATGATGTAAAATTAAAATGGGATATACCGGTCTAGGATTCGAGTTACAGGAACAATGGCCAAACCAACCATCCAAGAATGGAATCGTCGAACGAAAACACTTGACAACCTCCTAGAAGCAGCTTTTTTTGCAACCAGACCTTTCTCCATCAATTAGAAATCTGATGCCGTCGCTAAACACATTCCTTAAATTGTAGCCATTTGTTGAGTGTTTTTTTTTGTGTCTAATCCGCATATATATCACAATTTCACTTGATTTTCTTGAGTGTATATCTCTTAATTGTCAACATATAGACGTGTGATTTAGTTTATGATGATTTATCAATGCCGAGAACCTCGATCAGAGAGTAAAAAAGGCGTAAGGTTCACAATGGTGTAAAATTAAAATGGGATATACCGGTGTAGGATTCGAGTTACAGGAACAAGGGCCAAACCAACCACCCAAGAATGGAATCGTCGAGCGAAAAGACTTGACAAGCTCCAAGAAGCAGCTTTTCTTGCCACCGGAACTTTCTCCATCAATTAGGAATCTAATGCCGTCACTAAACACATTCCTTAAATTGTAGCCATTTGTTGAGTGTTTTTTTGGTGTCTAATTCGCATATATATCACCATTTCCCTTGATTTTCTTGACTGTTAACTCTTAAAAGTCAACATATACACGAGTGATTTAGTTTATGAAGATTTTTCAATGCTGAGAACCTCGATCAGAGAGTAAAAAAGGCGTAAGGTTCACAATGGTGTAAAATTAAAATGTGATATACCGGGCTAGGATTCGAGTTACTAGAACAAGGGCCAAACCAACCATCCAAGAATGGAATCATCGAGCGAAAACACTTGACAACCTCCTAAAAGCACCTTTTCTTGCCACTAGGCCTTTCTCCATCAATTAGGAATCTGATACCGTCACTAAACACATTCCTTAAATTGTAGCAATTTGTTGAGTGTTTTTTTTGGTGTCTAATCCACATATATATCACCATTGCCCATGATTTTCTTGACTGTATGTTTCTTAAATGTAAACATATACAAGTGTGATTTAGTTTACGAAGATTTTTCAATGTCGAGAACCTCGATCATAGAGTAAAAAGGGCATAAAGTTCACAATGATGTAAAATTAAAATGGGATATACCGGTCTAGGATTCGAGTTACAGGAACAATGGCCAAACCAACCATCCAAGAATGGAATCGTCGAGCGAAAACTCTTGACAACCTCCTAGAAGCAGCTTTTCTTGGCACCAGACCTTTCTCCATCAATTAGAAATCTGATTCCGTCACTAAACACATTCCTTAAATTGTAGCCATTTGTTGAGTGTTTTTTTGGTGTCTAATCCGCATATATATCACAATTTCACTTGATTTTCTTGAGTGTATATCTCTTAATTGTCAACATATAGACGTGTGATTTAGTTTATGATGATTTATCAATGCCGAGAACCTCGATCAGAGAGTAAAAAAGGCGTAAGGTTCACAATGGTGTAAAATTAAAATGGGATATTCTGGGCGAGGATTCGAGTTACAGGAACAAGGGCCAAACCAACCACCCAAGAATGGAATCGTCGAGCGAAAAGACTTGACAAGCTCCAAGAAGCAGCTTTTCTTGCCACCGGAACTTTCTCCACCAATTAGAAATCTGATGCCGTCACTAAACACATTCCTTAAATTGTAGCCATTTGTTGAGTGTTTTTTTGGTGTCTAATTCGCATATATATCACCATTGCCCTTGATTTTCTTGACTGTTAACTCTTAAAAGTCAACATATACACGTGTGATTTAGTTTATGAAGATTTTTCAATGCTGAGAACCTCGATCAGAGAGTAAAAAAGGCGTAAGGTTCACAATGGTGTAAAATTAAAATGTGATATACCGGGCTAGGATTCGAGTTACTGGAACAAGGGCCAAACCAACCATCCAAGAATGGAATCGTCGAGCGAAAACACTTGACAACCTCCTAGAAGCAGATTTTCTTGCCACCAGACCTTTCTCCATCAATTAGAAATCTGATGCCGTCACTAAATACATTCCTTAAATTGTAGCCATTTGTTGAGTGTTTTTTTTTGGTGTCTAATCCGCATATATATCACCATTTCCCTTGATTTTCTTGACTGTTAACTTTTAAAAGTCAACATATACAGGTGTGATTTAGTTTTTGAAGATTTTTCAATGCTAAGAACCTCGATCAGAGAGTAAAAAAGGCGTAAGGTTCACAATGGTGTAAAATTAAAATGTGATATACCGGGCTAGGATTCGAGTTACTAGAACAAGGGCCAAACCAACCATCCAAGAATGGAATCGTCGAGCGAAAACACTTGACAACCTCCTAGAAGCACCTTTTCTTGCCACCAGGCCTTTCTCCATCAATTAGGAATCTGATACCGTCACTAAACACATTCCTTAAATTGTAGCAATTTGTTGAGTGTTTTTTTTGGTGTCTAATCCACATATATATCACCATTGCCCATGATTTTCTTGACTGTATGTTTCTTAAATGTAAACATATACAAGTGTGATTTAGTTTACGAAGATTTTTCAATGTCTAGAACCTCGATCAGAGAGTAAAAAAGGCATAAAGTTCACAATGATGTAAAATTAAAACGGGATATACCGGTCTTGGATTCGAGTTACAGGAACAATGGCCAAACCAACCATCCAAGAATGGAATCGTCGAACGAAAACACTTGACAATCTCCTAGAAGCAGCTTTTCTTGCAACCAGACCTTTCTCCATCAATTAGAAATCTGATGCCGTCGCTAAACACATTCCTTGAATTGTAGCCATTTGTTGAGTGTTTTTTTTGGTGTCTAATCCGCATATATATCACCATTTCCCTTGATTTTCTTGACTGTATATCTCTTAAATGTGAACATATACACGTGTGATTTAGTTTACGAAGATTTTTCAATACCGAGAACCTCTATCAGAGAGTAAAAACGGCGTAAGGTTCATAATGGTATAAAATTAAAATGGGATATACCAGGCTAGGATTCGAGTTACAGGAACAAGGGCCAAACCAACCACCCAAGAATGGAATCGTCGAGCGAAAAGACTTGACAAGCTCCAAGAAGCAGCTTTTCTTGCCACCGGAACTTTCTCCATCAATTAGGAATCTGATGCCGTCACTAAACACATTCCTTAAATTGTAGCCATTTGTTGAGTGTTTTTTTGGTGTCTAATCCGCATATATATCACCATTGCCCTTGATTTTCTTGACTGTTTATCTCTTAAAAGTCAACATATACACGTGTGATTTAGTTTACGAAGATTTTTCAATGCTGAGAACCTCGATCAGAGAGTAAAAAAGGCGTAAGGTTCACAATGGTGTAAAATTAAAATGTGATATACCGGGCTAGGATTCGAGTTACTGGAACAAGGGCCAAACCAACCATCCAAGAATGGAATCGTCGAGCGAAAACACTTGAGAACCTCCTAGAAGCAGCTTTTCTTGCCACCAGACCTTTCTCCATCAATTAGAAATCTGATGCCGTCACTAAACACATTCCTTAAATTGTAGCCATTTGTTGAGTGTGTTTTTGGTGTCAAATCCACATATATATCACCATTGCCCATGATTTTCTTGACTATATATTTCTTAAATGTAAACATATACACGTGTGATTTAGTTTACGAAGATTTTTCAATGTCGAGAACCTCGACCAGAGAGTAAAAAATGCATAAAGTTAACAATGATGTAAAATTAAAATGGGATATACCGGGCTAGGATTCGAGTTACAGGAACAAGGGCCAAACCAACCATCCAAGAATGGAATCGTCGAACGAAAACACTTGACAACCTACTAGAAGCAGCTTTTCTTGCAACCAGACCTTTCTCCATCAATTAGAAATCTGATGCCGTCACTAAACACATTCCTTAAATTTTAGCCATTTGTTGAGTATTTTTTTTTGGTGTCTAATCCGCATATATATCACCATTGCCCTTGATTTTCTTGACTGTATATCTCTTAAATGTGAACATATACACATGTGATTTGGTTTACGAAAATTTTTCAATTCCGAGAACCTCGATCAGAGAGTAAAAAAACCATAAGGTTCATAATGTTGTAAAATTAAAATGGGATATACCGGGCTAGGTTTCGATTTACAGGAACAATGGCCAAACCAACCACCCAAGAATGGAATCGTCGAGCGAAAACTCTTGACAACCTCCTAGAAGCAGCTTTTCTTGACACCTGACCTTTCTCCATCAATTAGAAATCTGATGCCGCCACTAAACACATTCCTTAAATTGTAGCCATTTGTTGAGTGTTTTTTTTGGTGTCTAATCCGCATATATATCACCATTGCACTTGATTTTGTTGACTGTATATCTCTTAAATGTAAACATATACACGTGTGATTTAGTTTACGAAGATTTTTCAATGCCAAGAACCTCGATCAGAGAGTAAAAAAGGCGTAAGGTTCACAATGGTGTAAAATTAAAATGGGATATTCTGGGCTAGGATTCGAGTTACAGGAACAAGGGCCAAACCAACCACCCAAGAATGGAATCGTCGAGCGAAAACACTTGACAACCTCCTAGAAGCATCTTTTCTTGCCACCAGACCTTTCTCCATCAATTAGGAATCTGATGCCGTCACTTAACACATTCCTTAAATTGTAGCCGTTTGTTGAGTGTCTTTTTTTGGTGTCTAATCCACATATATATCACCATTGCACTTGATTTTCTTGACTGTATATCTCTTAAATGTCAACATATACACGTGTGATTTAGTTTACGAAGATTTTTCAATGCCGAGAACCTAGATCAGAGAGTAAAAAAGGCGTAAGGTTCACAATGGTGTAAAATTAAAATGGTATATTCCGGGCTAGGATTCGAGTTACAGGAACACGGGCCAAACCAACCACCCAAGAATGGAATCGTCGAGCGAAAACATTTGACATGCTCCAAGAAGCAGCTTTTCTTGCCACCAGAACTTTCTCCATCAATTAGGAATCTGATGCCGTCACTAAACACATTCCTTAAATTGTAGCCATTTGTTGAGTGTTTTTTTTTGTGTTGAATCCGCATATATATCACCATTGCCCTTGATTTTCTTGACTGTTTATCTCTTAAAAGTCAACATATACACGTGTGATTTAGTTTACGAAGATTTTTCAATGCCGAGAAGCTCGATCAGAGAGTAAAAAAGGCGTAAGGTTCACAATGGTGTAAAATTAAAATGGGATATACCGGGCTAGGATTCGAGTTACTGGAACAAGGGCCAAACCAACCGCCCAAGAATGGAATCGTCGAGCGAAAACACTTGACAACATTCTGGAAGCAGCTTTTCTTGCAACCAGACCTTTCTCTATCAATTAGGAATCTGATGCCGTCACTAAACACATTCCTTAAATTGTAGCAATTTGTTGAGTGTTTTTTTTTGGTGTCTGATGTGTGCAAAATGCAACATATAAATTACATCAAATGTGGCATAAAACTAACCCTTTTTTAGTACTAATGTTGGAAAAAGTGTGTTTTTGTCTTCCTTTTGTATTTTCAGGATTAAATGAGCTCAAATGAACAAAAGAAGCAAAAAGGCAGCTAAATCTAACATTAATACAAGAAAAGGAATAAACGTGGCATGCCCGACCCCCCGACAGCGTCCTCCCAGGCAAAAACAAGAGAACTGAAGGCTGAACATGCCCCGTGCTCAAAGAGCACGGGGGCGTGCCCAAGTGTTTGCAGAAAAGACAAAGTTGTAGAAGCTTCTGTCACCCACCACTGGGGCGTGCCCAGCGGACACGTGGCCGTGGTCAACTCTAAGATTCGCAGAATCTAGGAAAATCTTGATAGTACAGATACGCTTCTGAACACGGGGTCGTGCCCAGCGGACACGGGGGCGTGGTCAACTAATGCAGACAAACTGCATTTAATGAAGAAAGAGAAGACGGGTGGACACGTGGCCGTGCCTAATGGACACGGGGCCGTGTCCGGGCTTCTGTGCAGGCTATAAATAGGGGTGCATGGCACATTTCCAAACCATCCTTTGGCAAACCACCTCTCTCACACTTCACCCATCCACAACCACCATCACAACCCACATCCACCATCATTATCCATCATAGAGTGTGTGTAGTAGTCTCGGGATCCAAGATTGATAGTAAGAGTTCTTGACAATCAAAGGCCATGTTTGCCTAAGTCTCTTACATCACTTGGTGAAGACAAGCATTTAGTGTATACTTTTTATTTTTAATCTTTTCACACTTTTTATTTGGTTCTGTATTAATGACTTTAATAACTAGTTTCTTATGTTGAAAGTGAAACTTCCTTATCATTTGTCCGTGGTGTCTTGGCGTTATTTACTGTCTATATAAAATAAAAGATTTACACCATTCATATCTCCACGGTCTATATGGAGATATGTTGGCTACCTGGTTGGGGGTTAAGGGAATGGTTTGGTAAGCGTCTTGCCTTGTTCAGTGTATAGATCCTGCAAGGACCTGGGTCAAGCTTAGTAGGACCTCCTTCAATACCCACTGGTATTGGATGGCGGGGGTCCGAATTTCTTGATCCCCTCATGTGTAAACTACTGTTAATATATTAACCCGGCTACTTAGGACTGTATCCCTGGAGACTCATACTACTTAGCCGAGGGTAACGTCACCTTTAAAAGAGGGGCCTACCACATTATGCATTAATAACTTAATTAATTATCTTTCAATAATCCAACCCTTTAGGATTGTATCCTTGCTGACTCAAACTACTGGGTTGAGGGTAACGCCACATACAAAAGAGGGGCCTACTACAATAACTAAGATAATCTCTTAAAAAGTGCAAAAGTGCGGAAATAATCAAAGGTTACACTAAAGGCGAGTCGGATCCAAGTGATTCATCTTGTCTATCTGTTTTTATTTTTATTTTTCAGCATTTTTAGTTTTTATTTTCTAGTTTAAAACCTTTTTTAAATTTTTGATTTGATTAGACGTTGAGGATAAACCGGTATTAAAAGCTCTTGTTTCCTTGGACGACCTCAGTATCTTACCAACACTATACTACGCTCACGATGGGTGCACTTGCCCATATGTGTGTTTAGTGTTAGTATAATATCGTGTTTTATAAATTTAAAACTTGACCAAAGTGTTAAAAAGGGCTAAAAATATACATTAAAAACTATATAACACTCACACTCATCAAGTTTTTGGCGCCGTTCCCGTGGACACAAGAATTTTAAGAAAACTTAAAATCAACGGCCTAATCATTTTTTCTTATTTTTATTATTTTTTAGGATTTTTCTTAATTTTTCAGTTTCTGCAGAGCTCAGCACGGGCCGTGCCCGCTGAACACGCCCCATGCCCAATATTTGGTACTAGCAATCCTGTTTTAAGTCAGACAGTAGCTGAACACGGGGTCGTGCCCACTCAACACGCCCCGTGTCCAAGTATCAATTAGTGAAAACAGAACCGTAAGATCCCGACGGTTGGTAATTTCTGACACAAACATGAGTGATACTGATATTTTTTACTTTCGGCACTCTTATGGTACGTGGTGTCAAATATGTGGTGGCCCTCATAAAGATTTAGAATGTTATTTTCTAAATTATAAGCCCCATTATATAGACCCATTGTTTTCCTGTAGCCTTAAGAGGGGCGAAAGTAAAAATAATCTCTATCTCTCCCTCGAATGCTCTCAATCAACCCTTCTAGGAGAAATGCTTCTCGGTGAATTATTTCAAATGGAATATCTAATTCTTAATTGGGTGAAAGAACTTGAGATGGATATCATTAGTTCACCTCATGACGAAGCCCAAGAAGAATTATTGAGATCGCATTCGGATGAAAACAACTTCGTTGTTCCCGAAATCACCTCTAACTCTGGTAAAGACTTGAGCGATAGTCGTCCCTATGTCGATTGTGCCGTGAAGGACTCCCCATCGACTTCGTTCGGTGCATACATAGACCTGAGCGATTCGGCATACAGCTTCTTTAACGAGAGCCCGGGAAAGGGTTGGACTTGTCCATCTACATTTAGCATAGGAATCACCCTCACCGACAACCTCTTACGTTCTCGTCTTAATCTAGAGCAATTAAGGTATCTCAGGCACTTTGGGGTTGTTCCATCCAGTAAGGAACCGCCCGATCCGGATAAATTCCTTAGAAATAGACGAAACTTCATAAACAGCCTCTAGACACGGGGCCGTGTCCAGGTCAACACGCCCCCGTGTCCACCAAAAGATTCCTTTCTGACTTTTTGTCACAATACGGACAAAATGTGTCAGGATCTCGTCTGCACACGGGGTAGTGTCCAGCCGACACGGGAACGTGTGTAGCGTGCTGTCATTTTCTATAAATGCAGCCATGAATCCTGCACATTTGGACCATTCCAGGGACAGAGATTTGGTGGGATCTTCACACATACCATCCTATGTATTTTCTAAAAGAAGGTTCTCAACAACCATCTTGTCCTTTCCTCTCTTGTCTATTCCCTTCTTCTTCATTTTTCACCTCAACACCTCCATTAGAGCTTGAGATCACTATGGTTCCAAGCTTTATTGTGATGTTTGTAAGGTTTTTTTTTCAAAGAATATTGTTATAAATAAGTGTTACAACATTGTTTTAAATTATTTCTACTAAAAAACGCTTCCTAAATTGGAAAAATTATTTGAAACTCCAAGATTCGTTGTTCCAAAAATTGGCAGAAAGGTGAACATGGGGCCGTGCTCATTGAGCACGGGGCCGTGTCCGAGGCTACTGTTTCATTAAAATGAACTCTTTTCAGTTTATTTTCGTAGAATGTCAAGCCAAAATAGTGGAACTTCTTCTGCACATTCCAGAAACAGTCGAAGGGAAAGAAGGTCTTTGATTGAAGCAACTCTCGTATGCTACGTGATGGCATTACGTGAAGCTGTAGGATCGTATACGGACCCGAATGAGTCGTTCAGAGGAGTTTTAGTCAATTACATGTGCGAAAAACAAGTAACTAACGTAGAAATAGCTTGTTCTTCCCTTTAACTACCGATTATATTGATTTGACGACAAATACAATCAGTTCTGCACACCGGCAGCACTACGGTATGGAATACCAGATCTCTCTAATGATTTCGCTCCTGAGGACCTATATATAGGCCTCTTGATTCCGCTCATGATGACACCGATACATTTGGAGCGGAATTAACATGATATAATGTTGTGATTCCGGGCGGAATCACCTACACATGTGTTTGGAGCGAAATTAACTACTAAAATACATTTCACATGCACATGCATTCTATTTTTTCTCATATGTATTGATGCAATGATGACTTCACTATTATGATGTCATCATCAAAGATGATGACATCATCCTCTTTCAGATCCGCAACGAGACTGAAACTCTACATAAGACGAAGACGACAAATGTGTGCACCAACAGACTCCCCCTCAGATGTTGATGAGTCTTAAGTGTAGAGTCATTACAATCTTCAGTCTTTATCTGTCTTTGTTCTTCACTCTTTCAATCAGCATCAACAGACTCCCCTTAACAATGTGCTGGCATTCCTTCAGTTCTTCAGCATCATTTGCTTCAGGATCGTAGTCTGGCTTTCACAGGTTCAAGATCGTTGTCTGGCTCATGCTTTGTCTTCAGAAATCTCAAATATCGGAACCTGGCTTTTCAAACATAAGCTTCTCAGAATCGATCAACCTAGCTCACATCCAGCTTTTCCTCAAACCTGCACCATCTCTACCTCAAAGTAAATTTTACAATTTTAAACAATAACATGTATAAATCAACTCAAATTCTCTCTCAAATCAAACATCTTATCAATGATAATCCTAATGAACCACTTGAAAAATAGATTAAAACATATTTGATTTTCAAACACATAGACTCCCCCTCACAACATGGTCATCATGTCTAGCACTTGGAATTTTGAAAATCAGCTCTCCAACACCAGTTGTCGAAAATCTTTTTGATTTTTTTCAAAAATTTATGCTAAAACACACTGAAAATCTTTTTGGAATTTTGAATGTAAAGAAATGCAGTAAAGAAATATTTACAGACAATATTTTTGTGAGTTTGTGTAAGAGGATCATATCAGTTTCTGAGACATATCAACAACACCGTTAAGCTTCATTTCATTTTAAGTTCTAAACAATTCACCTAGATTGTCAGTATATTGGTCCACTTAAAATTTCACACAAAGTTCAACTGTTCCGAGATATGATATTAATGTCTTAGGAACTTAAACTTATTCGTGTGTCCCACTACTTGAATATACTCCCATATCCAGATCCCAATATTCAGTCTTACAGGTGAGTATACCACAGATGATATCTGTAAGGGGATAAATTATAGTACGAAACCGTGAGAGCTCAGGTCAGAACTTTCGTTCAGCAGAGAGATGACGGTTCGACTTGTGTTGTGTCCCCTTTAGAGGATCTTTTGATTACAACAGCAATGACTATCAATTTTATTGTTTCATCAATTTGCTGAGGGCGGCGCTATGTTTCAAGCAAGCAGAAAGTATTCTCCGCGGACTAGGCCATTGCTTCCGCAAAATCAGAAGTCCCCCAAAATAATACCCCAGATATCACTGAGCATAAAGACCTAGTATCTCAGAAAGAGGGACCTTTCAAACAAGATTTCGGGGGTTACCCATATATCCAAGAAGTTGTTCCCCACGATATAAGCAAGTTTGAATTTAGGTTTATATCTCGTCACAATCTACTAAATGTGCAAAAACCTACTGGCATATCCGCAGTGAGATTGTTTATCACAATTTAACTTTACATTTCTTTAGCATGTTGTGACAGTCTACTGATGTACTATCATTTCCTCTATTTCACAACAAAACTCATTTTTTATTTTATCATGTTTTTGTATTTTTCAAATTTTCTAATGTTTTTGGATTTTCTGAAATTTTTACTCCCCCTAAAATGCAAACACATTTTAGGAAATTTGAAAATAAACTGTACACAAATTGACAACTGATATCAAATTGCATCAATTCGACATCCACTAGGCATAAACAATCAGAACTCCCCCTCACAACAAACTATTTTCCCATTGTGATTTCAAAACACTTAAGTTTGTTTTAATCAATGGTTTTTCCGGAAAATTAGTTTTATTGATTTTAAGAAACCATTTGTAGGTTAGGGGTTCATCACATTGTTCTCCAAAATATCACTTGTAAGTATGATCCAATCAAGTTCAACTTAATGACCTTGATTAACCACTTGTCAATGAAAACCTCTTTCAACCACTTACAGATTCACTCACCAACCATAATCACTTGTAAATCAACATATAACAATTTAAATATACCACTTGTACTTTACCAACTGTACCACATGTAGGATCATTTGCTAAGAAAGATGCCGATACCTGCTCCGCGATTACAAACTTGGGATCTCCGGCATAGTTAGATGTTCAAGGAAAAAGAATTTCCACCCAAGTCTGACCAACCTTGGGTGTTTTTAGCTCTTTTAGCTCTTGTTCAGTAGGGTTAAAAGTTGCTTTCTTTGTTGCGTAAAAATCTTTAACCCCTTTTACTTTCCTATCAAGCATTTTCCCAAAAATTTTCTTAACATTCCCATTGAATGTTTTCTCGACATCAAACTCTGTTTTATCAAAATAAAATTGGTCTGAGATTTCAACTTTACCAACTTTATGTTTGACCTTCTCAAACTTCAGTGATGGAAATTCATCATCATTCACTGAAGATACAAAATTTACCTCTTTTACCTCACCTTGTGGCTCTTCTGGATTTGTGGAACCAGATTCATCGCCAATTTTTACATCACCTTTCTTAACAACCCACATTTGGTTATCCTTGGCTTTCCTTTTGTAAAAAAATTTCTTTGAACACTCACCAACTTCATAAATCAAATTTTCAAAAATTTTGAAGTTTTTAGTTGGTGGTTCAACATAAACAACCTTCTCTTTGAGTTTTTCAGAAACTCCCTGTTTTGTCTTGATATTCTTCGGACAATTCCATGCAATGTGACCAGCTTCATTGCATTTGAAACAGGTTCGAGTCTCTTTTGGATGAAACACTCCAGTTCCATTCCTTTTCTTCTCAGCAAGAAACTCCTGGTTTGATTATCTCCAGAACGGTTTCCTCTGTTCTTCTTCTGCACTTCCTCCTGAAACAAATTCTGTTCTTGTTTTAGAAATTTTGTCATTTTTGAAATTTTTAGGTGGAATAAAACCTAAACCTTTCTTTTTGTAGCTACCATTATGGTTTGGTTTCTTTTGAAAACCAGAACCAGAATTGTAACCATTTTTCTTGTTTAATCGTTGTTGTACTCTTGAAGTGTATTTTTTAGGTTTTTCAGTAAGATTTAAATCTTTTATTTCAGAAATCTTAATTTCTGTCATTTTGAAAACCTTTTTGATCATTTCAAATCTAACACTTCTTATTGGAAACTCTTTGTCAGAATATAATTTGTCAGAATCATTTAAAGTATATGCTACTTCAAATGTTTCGTCATCCAAATTCGATTTTGATAAGAAAAACTCTTTACTGTAAGCCCTTTTAACCGACGACTTTGGACTGTTGACCGACGAACTTGAACCTCCAGACTCAGACTTTGACTCAGACTCCTCATCTGTATCCAACACCTGATCGACCACCTTTTTAATTAACTCAGACTCATGATCAGTGTCAGACGATGTGAAAGTAACGTCAATGTTTTCTGGTAAATCATCAGTTGTATCGGTTTTTAGCTTTATATTGACTGCTTTTTCGACTTGCTGCTCATTTGGTTTTCTGGGAGAATAACCTTCCCAGATTGGAGGCGGACACTTGTTATAAGTAACACTCGGTTTCTTACCAGTATCCTTCATCTTTGGCTTGTCATCTTTGAATGCTTCAAAACCTGCAACAGTCGGATAAATTCGATCAATAAGATAATCAGAACTAGAATAACTTTGCAATAATCTTCTGATTCTCTCATTCTCAATCTTCTCCTTTTCTAACTCTTGCTTCCACTTTGCACTTTCCTCGATGTAAAAGTTAATAGCTTTCTGCTTTGTCATCAATGTTGCATTCATCATCGTCAAAGTATTTTCCCTTTCAGAGTTTGTCTTTTGAAGGCCAGTTACTGTTTTGTTCAAAACATCATATGATTCTTTCACGTAGTTAATATTGAACAATAATTAATCCTTAATCTTCTCATACTCTGCCAGCTTCTCATCTTTTGCTGCACATTCTTTGCAAGTCTCCAAACACTTCAAGCACGGCTTGATAACTTCAACAATCTTTTCAACTTCAATAATTTTCTCAACTTCAACTACTTTCTTATCTTTAGTCACCTTTTCTGGTTCAGCAATCTTCTCAGCAACACTTTCAGTCTTCATTTCCTTTTGTTCTTTTGCAGCTCGTTTTTCTTTCAGCTTCTCCATGCGATCTGCAAAATAGAAATGAAAACTTTCAGGAGATAGAGGAGATTTAGCAATGTAAATATGTTTTTCTTCCTCATCATCACTGCTGCTGTCATCAGTTGGTGACTGATCAAACTGTACATATTTTTCAGAATTAACATCCGATAAACCAGAATCAGATGGTGTTTGATCAAAAACAATTTCTTTTTCTGAACTGTCATCTGAGCTTTGTGAGCTTTCATCTGCACTCTGTGAGCTTTCATCTGATGCAACAGACTTTAAAGTTTCACCAATAGATTTCATCCATGCAGTAAACATATCAGGTTCTTCACTATTTTTGCAATGAAAGCTTTAAAATCTCCTTTTTCGTCTACAAACATATCCCAGCTGAAGCCTTCAGGTAGCCTCTCATCATCTTGATCGACTATGCATGCTTTGCTATCAGGAGATATATAATTGTTCCAGTTAAAATCCACCACGCACGCTCTTTTTGAATCCTTGATTCTTCTACCATGAGCCACCTGTGGTTCTTGTTGTTGACCAACTTGCTGGTAAATGGCTTTCCGGTAGTAATCGTCTTTTCCAAACGGATTCTGAGCTCCACTAGGTTCCCTGTTCTTGCATTTCCGTTTGAAATGGCCTTTCTCCCTGCATCGAAAACAAGTAACTTTAGATTTATCAAAACCTAAAGTAGAAACGTGTGCATCAAGAAAGTCATTTCTCCCGGTAATCAGATTGAACTTTTCAGCACGTCTAAGAACGCTAGCTAGACATCATTTGATGTCCATTAACTCCATTTCTTCGGCGTCTATCTGATCGTAATCCTCCTTTGTAAGCATAGGATTTCCGATCCGTCCAGCCACTAAACCTTCATAAGAAAGCAATACAGAACCAAGCAGAGCCATGTGATCTTTAGCGGTTTCCTCATAAAAACTTTGACCTTCAGGAAGATTCAAAGCGATATTGCACTGGATCACATAACCATTTCCTGTCTTTGTCCTCTGAGAATGGAAACTTCATTTAGTCTCTTTCGGATTGACACTCGGAAATGAAGAAAATCCACTACTGCTTTTGGAACTTTGATCAACCTTTTCTGTTGAGTCCCCAGCACTGAACGCAGTTTGAATTTTTGGACTTCTTTCTGCTTCCTGAACACTACCTTTGTAGTACATTTTCACATCCTGTTGACCACTTGGACTGTTCATCCTTGCGATCTTCTGCTGTTCCAGATCTTGACTTTCGATTTTCTCAATAAACTGTGAAATCGTCAACCCATCATAAACACCCGTATTCTTTAGAATCATCAAGTAAGTTCCCCACTCTTTCTGCGGTAAAGCGTCCGCTAACTTGTCTACCCATTCATCAGGATCTTTGGTTATACCAATCATCGACATAGATCGCACTAAATGGCAGTAACGTTCAATCAGCTTCTTCGTGTCTTCTCCCGGTAAACTACTGAACAGATCAAACTCTTTCTTGAGCAACGCCTTTTTGCTTTTAATCATGTTCCCACTACCCTCAAACTTAACACGTAGAGCATCCCAGATTGACTTTGAAGTTTTATCATGCTGAAGCAGAATGAAAATGTCTTCTTTGATTGCCTGCTGTAATAGACTAATCATCATCTTTTCAGCACGATACATATCTCGTTCTTGATCACTAAACTCAGAAATTGTTTTCACAACTTGCAAATCAGTACGAGGCAAAACATATTTCTTTAGAATACACTCCCATGACCTAAAATGATTTGCCTGAACCCAGTTTTCGAATCTGTCTTTCCACCCGTAGTACTCTTCAATACTCATCAGTTTCGGGGGCTTTTGTAACGTTCCGGTCTCGTTTTCCAAATTCATATTTTGTGCAATGGAAGCCGGAGTAGTCGGAGTCGCAAAGGCGTTGTAGAAATCGTTATCCATGATTCGGAATCGAAGAATTTCTCAAATAAGCTTTCACACGAACTGATACACCTAGTCAAATCACGTGAATGAGCAAACAAAGTACAATCAGTTTAAAGACTTATCAAATAACCGAATAAGACTGGTACTTGAACTGGTGAATATTCTGTGCGGACTGAAGGTTGACACACTGTGAGGACAACTTTTTGACCCGGATCAAATTCAAACAATGTACTTGGGCCGTAATCGAATATAGTGGGCTGACAAACCTTTTAGAAAATATTAAACTTTGACCACACAATGTAATTGAACCTTAAAAGTAGTGGGCTGTCACATTGCAAATCACATGCAAACCTTTAATTGATAATCGATATGTTTATTTGGGCTGATGACAATTTGGGCTTGATCCATTCAATACATGTGACCTGAATAATATCTCATATCCAATAAATCCATTAAGCCGACACAATACACAAGCAAACTGACACAATCCGACAAAACATGAGTATTTACGAGAATCACATGAATTCTGATTTTTTATAAAACCAACACTATTTCACATGCAAACCGACAACTTTCACAATATCCCACTAACTTTTTAATTGAACCTCACATGCAACCTTTAAATTGCCGACAAACTTGTATCACAAGCAATTCTTGAACTAAACCAACTGACTTTTTCACATGCAAACTTTAAATGAAACACTCATGTGACCGCCTGACATCCTTTAAAACTTTCACATGCAAACTGACAACCTCGTAAAATATTTCACAATACACGATGCACTTTCAAACAGTTCACACTTTAAAGTTTTGGAGCGGAATCAGACTACGTATCTCAGGAGCGAAATCAAAGAGTTATCAGGAGCGAAATCAGAAAGTTATCAGGAGCGAAATCAGAAATTTTGTATCCCAAGAGCGAAATCAGAAATATCCATTACGAGCGAAATCAGCTCGGAGTCCATTTTGGTCCATTTTTAAGTCGATTTTATCTATGAAACTTTCAAGGATTTGTTAATAGTCACTTTTATACAATTTGTGAAAATTTGAACCGGTTTTGACCGTTAAATCTTCCTGAACTGATAAAAGAAGGTGTAGACTATAGAAAATGCTATGAAATCCAGCTATAATCTGCAGAACTCCTCCTCCTGAGCTCTGATACCAATTGTAGGATCGTGTACAGACCCGAATGAGTAGTTCAGAGGAGTTTTAGTCAGTTACAGGTGCGGAAAACAAGTAACTAACGTAGAAATAGCTTGTTCTTCCTTTTAATTACCGATTATATTGATTTGACGACAAATACAATCAGTTCTTCACACTGGCAGCACTACGGTATAGAATACCAGATCTCTCTAATGATTTCGCTCCTGAGGACCTATATATAGGCCTCTTGATTCCGCTCATGATAACACCGATACATTTGGAGCGGAATTAACATGATATAATGTTGTGATTCCGGGAGGAATCACCTACACATGTGTTTGGAGCGAAATTAACTACTAAAATACATTTCACATGCACATGCATTCTATTTTGTCTCATATGTAGTGATGCAATGATGACTTCACTATTATGATGTCATCATCAAAGATGATGACATCATTCTCTTTCAGATCCGCAACGAGACTGAAACTCGACATAAGATGAAGACGACAGATGTGTGCACCAACAGAAGCTCTTGATGAGATGACCTCGGTAGAGGAGGTCCTCATAGACCACATAAATTATCTTACGGTGGGGTTGGAAAACAGTTTTCAAGAAATCAACCTCTTGCACCAGAGGTTGAACATTCTTGTGACGCCTCCCATGGAGTCAATCCTCCCTCAAGAGGATTGGAACCTAGCACTTGGAGTAAATAATCCCACCGGATGGGATGGCATCCCCGCGGAGCCTCCTCTTGAAGATTTGCAAGAAGTCCCGGTGGAGGTTGCACCCCGTCAAACTGATGCAAATGAGTCCGCCTTTCTTCTCCCAAGGGAGATAGAGGAACGACTCGCCAACGTATGAGGGACCCATATCCGGAGGAAGAAGTTCTTCGAGCCACATCCAACCGAGAGAATTATCTTTTCGGAAATTTTTCTAATATAATAAACTTTAGGCTAGAACTTATTGGTTTAGACTTCTTGTTTTTCTTTTGACCTATTTATCTAGAATTTTAATTTATTAGGATTATTGTGCAACTTTCTCTATTTGAATGAATGATGGTTTAATTAAATTGGTGTTTGGATGATGATGTAATGGATAAAACACACTCGGGATGGTGAAGAATACTAAGGGAAGCTTGAACCAACACCCCATGCACAACAACAGAGCCTCCCGCTAAATTTTCTTCATTACAGCAAGCACAGCACGAGCCGTGCTCATCCAACACGCCCCGTGCTCAACCATCTGCAGAAAAATAACCAGTTCAGGTACCTGGACACGGGGCGTGCTCACTAAACACGCCCCCGTGTCCAGCCTTCTGTTACTTTATTTTATTTTCTGTTACTGGCGATCTGAACTTGGGGCCGTGCTCGGACACCACGGGGCTGTGTCCAGACGTCCAGTAACATAAATTTTTGCTTTTTCCCATCTTTTTACACATTCAATCAACCTAAAAACTTATTTTTGGGACACATTGAGGACAATGTGTAATTTAAGTGTGGGGGGGGGGGATGCTAAAACCTTGAATTTTGCAAGTCCTAATTACAAGCCTTACACAAAACTCTATTGGAATCGCTAAACACCCCAAATTTTTGTCAAAAACTTTTCGTTTTTTTACTTGTCTAGGTTTAAATTGGGAATAACAAGTTCAAAAAATGTTTTATCTTTATAAATTTACAACCGATAGCGTCGTGATAAAAAGAACTAACATAAGGAAATTATGAAACGGCATGACAAATCTAGTTAAAATTTGATTATATATACTTGATCACATAAAAACCCATTCCCAAAAAAAGTGAGTTTTGAGCCTTTATTGAGCATACAAATACACATCTTTAAACTAAATGCTCATCTTTCGTTTCTTGTGTAAATAGCCGCTTGGTTCTTACGACTCTAGAACTTGCCATGACAATACATTCCCGGTCCTTACCAACTTAAACCAAAGTAAGTAAACGATGGAGGCATTAGGACTAACCCTTTTTATTTCAACACCATTATTTTTCTTTTTTTTAACCACCTACCCAAAATCCCCCTAGTTAACCCTTTTGAGCCTAAACCTTTTCATTTCTTAACCAAAACAAACACCCTTCTACCCACCAAAACCCTTTTTCATTTTAAACCGTTTATTTTAGTAACAAAGCTCGGTTTTCTTATGACTTCCTTATCAAAAAAAAAAAAATTGATGATGACAATGAATTAAACAAACAAGTTCATCAAAAAGAACTTTGTTTAAAGAAATGCTTCATTAGAATAAAAAGTCATAAAAATAAAAGTCTTACAAAAACCAAAGCTTTTTACGCCTTTCGCCCTTTTCTACTAACCACTAACCCAACCACCTATCTTTAACCCAAGCCTAACCCTTCCCCCAAAAGTCCTCTTCATATTTACAAAGGTGTATAGTTAAAAAGGAGGAGGATTGATCGCTTGGCAAGCTTATGGTAGAAGTAAGTTCCATGCCGCTCCCTAGAGTTTTCACAAAAATACACCTTCGGCCGAGTGTTGAGTGATCCCCCGTGAGGTATGTGAACTTGTATATAAATGGAATGTTTTAAATAAATCATGACGAATAGGATTGTAAATAAACAAAAATAAAACTTAATAAAGAATCTTGGAAATCCCGACACTCTATGACAAGCCCAAAAACCTTTTCTTCTATCCAATCCATTTGGGAGTGTAAGCCACATTGTAAAGAGTTTTGCTTGAGGACAAGCAAAGATTCAAGTGTGGGGGTATTTGATGTGTGCAAAATGCAACATATAAATTACATCAAATGTGGCATAAAACTAACCATTTTTTTAGTACTAATGTTGGAAAAAGTGTGTTTTTGTCTTCCTTTTGTATTTTCAGGATTAAATGAGCTCAAATGAACAAAAGAAGCAAAAAGGCAGCTAAATCTAACATAAATACAAGAAAAGGAATAAACGTGGCATGCCCGACCCCCCCCCCCCCCGACAGCATCCTCCTAAGCAAAAACAAGAGAACAGAAGGATGAACACGCCCCGTGCTCAATGAGCACGGGGGCGTGCCCAGCGGACACGGGGCCGTGGTCAACTCTAAGATTCGCTGAATCTAGGAAAATCTTGATAGTACAGATACGCTTCTGCACACGGGGTCGTGCCCAGCGGACACGGGGGCGTGGTCAACTAATGCAGACAAACTGCATTTAATGAAGAAAGAGAAGACGGGTGGACACGGGGCCGTGCCCAATGGACACGGGGCCGTGTCCAGGTTTCTATGTAGGCTATAAATAGGGGTGCTTGGCTCATTTGCAAACAATCCCTTGGCAAACCACCTCTCTCACATTTCACCAACCCACCACCACCATCACAACCCACATCGACCACCATCATCCATCATCCATGATAGAGTGTGTGTAGTAGTCTCGGGATCCAAGATTGATAGTAAGAGTTCTTGACAATCATAGGCCATGTTTGCCTAAGTCTCTTACATCACTTGGTGAAGACAAGCATTTAGTGTAATACTTTTTATCTTTAATCTTTTCGCACTTTTTATTTGGTTATGTATTAATGACTTTAATAACTAGTTTCTTATGTTGAAGGTGAAACTTCCTTATCATTTGTCCGTGGTGTCTTGGCGTTATTTTACTGTCTATATAAAATAAAAGAGTTACACCATTCATATATCCACGGTCTATATGGAGATATGTTGGCTACCTGGTCAGGGGTTAAGGGAATGGTTTGGTAAGCGTCTTGCCTTGTTAAGTGTATAGATCCTGCAAGGACCTCGGTCAAGCTTAGTAGGACCTCCTTCAATACCCACTTGTATTGGATGGCGGGGGTCCGAATTTCTTGATCCCCTCATATGTAAACTACTATTAATATATTAACCCGACTACTTAGGACTGTAATCCTGCTGAGTTAGACTACTTAGCAGAGGGTAACGTCACCTTCAAAAGAGGGGCCTCCCACATTATGCATTAATAACTTAATTAATTATCTTTTAATAATCCAACCCTTTAGGATTGTATCCTTGCTGACTCAAACTTCTGGGTTGAGGGTAACGTCACCTTCAAAAGAGGGGCATACTACAATAACTAAGATAATTTCTTAAAAAGTGCAAAAGTGCGGAAATAATCAAAGGTTACACTAAAGGCGAGTCGGATCCAAGTGATTCATCTTGTCTATTTGTTTTATTTTTATTTTTCAGCATTTTTAGTTTTTATTTTCCAGTTTAAAACCTTTTTTAAATTTTTGATTTGAATAGACGTTCAGGATAAACCGGTATTAACAGCTCTTGTGTCCTTGGACGACCTCGGTATCATACCAACACTATACTACGCACACGATGGGTGCAATTGCCCATATGTGCGTTTAGTGTTAATAGAATATCGTGTTTTAAAAATTTAAAACTTGACCAAAGTGTTAAAAAGGGCTAAAACTATACATTAAAAACTATATAACACTCACACGCATCAGTGTCAAATCCGCATATCCATTGCCCTTGATTTTCTTAACTGTATATTTCTTAAATGTCAACATATACACATGTGATTTAGTTTACGAAGATTTTTCAATATCGAGAACCTCGATCAGAGAGTAAAAAAAAGGCGTAAGGTTCACAATGGTGTAAAATTAAAATGGGATATACCGGGCTAGGATTCGAGTTACCGGAACAAGTGCCAAACCGACCAGCCAAGAATGGAATCGTCGAGCGAAAACACTTGACAACCTCCTAGAAGCAGCTTTTCTTGCCACCAGACCTTTCTCCATCCATTAGGAATCTGATGCCGTCAATAAACACATTCCTTAAATTTTAGCCATTTGTTGAGTGTATTTTTTTTTGTGTCTAATCCGCATATATATCACCATTGCCCTTGATTTTCTTGACTGTATATCTCTTAAATGTCAACATATACACGTGTGATTTAGTTTACGAAGATTTTTCAATGCCAAGAACCTCGATCAGAGAGTAAAAAAGGCGTAAGGTTCACAATGGTGTAAAATTAAAAAGTGATATACCGGGCTAGGATTCGAGTTACAGGAACAAGGGCCAAACCAACCACCCAAGAATGGAATCGTCGAGCGAAAACACTTGACAACCTCCTAGAAGCAGCTTTTCTTGCCACCAGACCTTTCTCCATCAATTAGGAATCTGATGCCGCCACTAAACACATTCCTTAAATTGTAGCCATTTGTTGAGTGTTTTTTTTTGTGTCTAATCCGCATATATATCACCACTGTCCTTAATTTTCTTGACTGTATATCTCTTAAATGTCAACATATACACGTGTGATTTATTTTAAGAAGATTTTTCAATACCGAGAATCTCGATCAGAGAGTAAAAAAGGCGTAAGGTTCACAATGGTGTAAAATTAAAATGGGATATACCGGGCTAGGAGTCGAGTTACAGAAAGAAGGGCCAAACCAATCATCCAAGAATGTAATCGTCGAGCGAAAACACTTGACAACCTCCTAAAAGCAGCTTTTCTTGCCAACAGACCTTTCTCCATCAATTAGGAATCTGATGCCGTCACTAAACACATTCCTTAAATTGTAGCAATTTGTTGTGTGTTTTTTTGGTGTCTAATCCGTATATATATCACCATTGCCCTTGATTTTCTTAACTGTGTATCTTTTAAATGTCAACATATATACGTGTGATTTAGTTTACGAAGATTTTTCAATGCCGAGAACATCGATCAGAGAGTAAAAAAGGCGTAAGGTTCACAATGGTGTAAAATTAAAATGGGATATACCAGGCTAGGATTCGAGTTACAGGAATAAGGGCCAAACCAACCACCCAAGAATGGAATCATCGAGCGAAAACACTTGACAACCTCCTAGAAGCAGCTTTTCTTGCCACCAGACCTTTCTCCATCAATTAGGAATCTGATGCCATCACTAAACACATTCCTTAAATTCTAGCCATTTGTTGAGTGGTTTTTTTGGTGTCTAATCCGCATATATATCACCATTGCCCTTGATTTTCTTGAATGTATATCTCTTAAATGTCAACATATACATGTGTGATTTAGTTTATGTAGATTTTTCAATGCCGAGAACCTCGATCAGAGAGTAAAAAAGGCGTAAGGTTCACAATGGTGTTAAATTGAAATAGGATATACCGGGCTAGGATTAGAGTTACAAGAATAAGGACCAAACCAACCACCCAAGAATGGAATCGTCGAGCGAAAACACTAGACAACCTCCTACAAGCAGCTTTTCTTGCCACCAGACCTTTCTCCATCAAATAGGAATCTGATGCCGTCACTAAACACATTCCTTAAATTGTAGCCATTTTTTGAGTGTTTTTTTTGGTGTCTAATCCGCATATATATCACCATTGCCCTTGATTTTCTTAACTGTATATCTCTTAAATGTCAACATATAGACGTGTGATTTAGTTTACGCAGATTTTTCAATGCCGAGAACCTCGATCAGAGAGTAAAAAAGGCGTAAGGTTCACAATGGTGTAAAATTAAAATGGGATCTACCGGGCTAGGATTCGAGTTACAGGAACAAGGGCCAAGCCAACCACCCGAGAATGGAATCGTCGAGCGAAAACACTTGACAACCTCATAGAAGCAGCTTTTCTTGCCACCGGACCTTTCTCCATCAATTAGGAATCTGATGCCATCACTAAACACATTCCTTAAATTGTAGCCATTTGTTGAGTGCTTTTTTTGGTGTCTAATCCGCAAATATATCACCAATTCCCTTGATTTTCTTGACTGTATATCTCTTAAATGTCAACAAATACACGTGTGATTTAGTTTACGAAGACTTTTCAATGCCGAGAACCTCGATCAGAGAGTAAAAAAGGTGTAAGGTTCACAATGGTGTAAAATTAAAATGGGATATACCGGGCTAGGATTCGAGTTACAGAAATAAGGGCCAAACCAACCACCCAAGAATGGAATCGTCGAGCGAAAACACTTGACAACCTCCTAGAAGCAACTTTTCTTGCCACCAGACCTTTCTCCATCAATTAAGAATCTGATGCCATCACTAAACAAATTCCATAAATTCTAGCCATTTGTTGAGTGTTCTTTTTGGTGTCTAATCCACATATATATCACCATTGCCCTTGATTTTCTTGACTGTATATATCTTAAATGTCAACATATACACGTGTGATTTAATTTACAAAGATTTTTCAATGCCGAGAACCTCGATTAGAGAGTAAAAAAGGCGTAAGGTTCACTATGGTGTAAAATTAAAATGGGATATACCGGGCTAGAATTCGTGTTACATGAATAAGGACTAAACCAACCACCCAAGAATGGAATCGTCGAGCGAAAACACTTGACAACCTCCTAGAAGCAGCTTTTCTTGCCACCAGACCTTTCTCCATCAATTAGGAATCTGATGCCATCACTAAACACATTCCTTAAATTCTATCCATTTGTTGAGTGTTTTTTTTTTGTGTCTAATCCGCATATATATCACCATTGCCCTTGATTTTCTTGACTGTATATCTCTTAAATGTCAACATATACTTGTGTGATTTAGTTTACGAAGATTTTTCAATGCCGAGAACCTCGATCAGAGAGTAAAAAAGGCGTAAGGTTCACATTGGTGTAAAATTAAAATGGGAAATACCGGGCTAGGATTCGAGTTACAGGAAAAAGGACCAAACCAACCACCCAAGAATGGAATCGTCGAGCGAAAACACTTGACAACCTCCTAGAAGCAGCTTTTCTTGCCACCAGACCTTTCTCCATCAATTAGGAATCTGATGCCGTCACTAAACACATTCCTTAAATTGTAGCCATTTGTTGAGTGTTTTTTTGGTGTCTAATCCGCATATATATCACCATTGCCCTTGATTTTCTTGACTGTATATCTCTTAAATGTCAACATATACATGTGTGATTTAGTTTACACAGATTTTTCAATGCCGAGAACCTCGATGGGGGAATAAAAAGGGCGTAAGGTTCACAATGGTGTAAAATTAAAATGGGATATACCGGGCTAGGATTCGAGTTACAAGAATAAGGGCCAAACCAACCACCCAAGAATGGAATCGTCGAGCGAATATACTTGACAACCTCCTAGAAGCAACTTTTCTTGCCACCAGACCTTTCTCCATCAATTAGGAATCTGATGCCCTCAATAAACACATTCCTTAAATTCTAGCCATTTGTTGAGTGTTTTTTTTGTGTCTAATCCGCATATATATCACCATTGCCCTTGATTTTCTTGACTGTATATCTCTTAAATGTCAACATATACACGTGTGATTTAGTTTACGAAGATTTTTCAACGCCGAGAACCTCGATCAGAGAGTAAAAAAGGCGGAAGGTTCACAATGGTGTAAAATTAAAATGGGATATACCGGGCTAGGAGTCGAGTTACAGGAACAAGGGCCAAACCAACCACCCAAGAATGGAATCGTCGAGCGAAAACACCTGACAACCTCCTAAAAGCAGCTTTTCTGGCCACCAGACCTTTCTCCATCAATTAGGAATCTGATGCCGTCACTAAAACACATTCCTTAAATTGTAGCCATTTATTGAGTGTTTTTTTGGTGTCTAATCCGCATATATATCACCATTGCCCTTGATTTTATTGACTGTATATCTCTTAAATGTCAACATATACACGTGTCATTTAGTTTACGATGATTTTTCAATGCCGAGAACCTCGATCAGAGAGTAAAAAAGGCGTAAGGTTCACAATGGTGTAAAATTAAAATGGGAAATACCGGGTTAGGATTCGAGTTACAGGAAAAAGGACCAAACCAACCACCCAAGAATGGAATCGTCGAGCGAAAACACTTGACAACCTCCTAGAAGCAGCTTTTCTTGCCACCAGACCTTTCTCCATCAATTAGGAATCTGATGCCGTCACTAAACACATTCCTTAAATTGTAGCCATTTGTTGAGTGTTTGTTTTGGTGTCTAATCCGCATATATATCACCATTGCCCTTGATTTTCTTGACTGTATATCTCTTAAATGTCAACATACACACGTGTGATTTAGTTTACGCAGATTTTTCAATGCCGAGAACCTCGATCGTAGAGTAAAAAAGGAGTAAGGTTCACAATGGTGTAAAATTAAAATGAGATATACCGGGCTAGGATTCGAGTTACAAAAATAAGGGCCAAACCAACCACCCAAGAATGGAATCGTCGAACGAAAACACTTGACAACCTCCTAGAAGCAGCTTTTCTTGCCACCAGACCTTTCTACATCAATTAGGAATCTGATGCCCTCACTAAACACATTCCTTAAATTCAAGCCATTTTTTGAGTGTTTTTTTGGTGTCTAATCCGCATAGATATCACCATTACCCTTGATTTTCTTGACTGTATATCTCTTAAATGAAAACATATACACGTGTGATTTAGTTTACGAAGATTTTTCAACGCCGGGAACCTCGATCAGAGAGTAAAAAAGGCGTAAGGTTCACAATGGTGTAAAATTAAATTGGGATATACCGGCCTAGGATTCGAGTTACAGGAATAAGGGCCAAACCAACCACCCAAGAATGGAATCGTCGAACGAAAACCCTTGATAACCTCCTAGAAGCAGCTTTTCTTGCCACCAAACCTTTCTCCATCAATTGGGAATCTGATGCCGTCACTAAACACATTCCTTAAATTGTAGCCATTTGTTGAGTGTTTTTTTTGGTGTCTAATCCGCATATATAACACCATTGCTCTTGATTTTCTTGACTGTATATCTCTTAAATGACAACATATACACGTGTGATTTAGTTTACAAAGATTTTTCAATGCCGAGAACGTCGATCAGAGAGTAAAAAAGGCGTAAGGTTCACAATGGTGTAAAATTAAAATGGGATATACCGGGCTAGGATTTGAGTTACAGGTACAAGGGCCAAACCAACCACCCAAGAATGGAATCGTCGAGCGAAAACACTTGACAACCTCCTAGAAGAAGCTTTTCTTGCCACCAGACCTTTTCCATCAATTAGGAATCTGATGCCGTCACTAAACACATTCCTTAAATTGTAGCCATTTGTTGAGTGTTTTTTTGGTGTCTAATCCGCATATATATCACCATTGTCCTTGATTTTCTTGACTGTATATCTCTTAAATGTCAACATATACACGTGTGATTTAGTTTACGCAGATTTTTCAATGTCGAGAACCTCGATCGGAGAGTAAAAAAGGCATAAGGTTCACAATGGTGTAAAATTAAAATGGGATATACCGGGATAGGATTCGAGTTAAAGGAATAAGGGCCAAACCAACCACCCAAGAATGGAATCGTCGAGCGAAAACACTTGACAACATCCTAGAAGCAGCTTTTCTTGCCACCAGACCTTTCTCCATCAATTAGGAATCTGATGCCGTCACTAAACACATTCCTTAAATTGTAGCCATTTATTGAGTGTTTTTTTTGGTGTCTAATCCGCATATATATCACCTTTGCCCTTGATTTTCTTGACTGTATATCTCTTAAATGTCAACATATACACGTGTGATTTAGTTTACGAAGATTTTTCAATGCCGAGAACCTCGATCAGAGAGTAAAAAAGGAGTAAGGTTCACAATGTTGTAAAATTAAAATGGGAAATACCGGGCTAGGATTAAAGTTACAGGAAAAAGGACCAAAACAACCACCCAAGAATGGAATCATCGAGCGAAAACACTTGACAACCTCCTAGAAGAAGCTTTTCTTGCCACCAGACCTTTCTCCATCAATTAGGAATCTGATGCCGTCACTAAACACATTCCTTAAATTGTAGCCATTTGTTGAGTGTTTTTTTTGGTTTCTAATCCGCATATATATCACCATTGCCCTGGATTTTCTTGACTGTATATCTTTTAAATGTCAACATATACACGTGTGATTTAGTTTACGCAGATTTTTCAATGTCGAGAACCTCGATCGGAGAGTAAAAAAGGCGTAAGGTTCACAATGGTGTAAAATTAAAATGGGATATACCGGGATAGGATTCGAGTTAAAGGAATAAGGGCCAAACCTACCACCCAAGAATGGAATCGTCGAGCGAAAACACTTGACAACCTCCTAGAAGCAGCTTTTCTTGCCACCAGACCTTTCTCCATCAATTAGGAATCTGTTGCCCTCACTAAACACATTCCTTAAATTCAAGCTATTTGTTGAGTGTTTTTTTTGGTGTCTAATCCGCATATATATCACCATTGCCCTTGATTTTATTGATTGTATATCTGTTAAATGTCAACATATACACGTGTGATTTAGTTTACGAAGATTTTACAATTGCGAGAACCTCGATCAGAGAGTAAAAAAGGCGTAAGGTTCACAATGGTGTAAAATTAAATTGGGATATACCGGGCTAGGATTCGAGTTACAGGAATAAGGGCCAAACCAACCACCTAAGAATGGAATCATCGAACGAAAACCCTTGACAACCTCCTTGAAGCAGCTTTTCTTGCCACCAGACCTTTCTCCATCAATTAGGAATCTGATGCCGTCACTAAATACATTCCTTAAATTGTAGCCATCTGTTGAGTGTTTTTTTGGTGTCTAATCCGCATATATATCACCATTGCCCTTGATTTTCTTGACTACATATCTCTTAAATGTCAACATATACACGTGTGATTTAGTTTCCGCAGATTTTTCAATGTCGAGAACCTCGATCAGAGGGTAAAAAAGGCGTATGGTTCACAATGGTGTAAAATTAAAATGGGATATACCGGGCTAGGATTCGAGTTACAGGAACAAGGGCCAAACCAACCACCCAAGAATGGAATCGTCGAGCGAAAACACTTGACAACCTCCTAGATGCAGCTTTTCTTGCCACCAGACCTTTCTCCATCAATTAGGAATCTGATGAGGTCACTAAACACATTCTCTAAATTGTAGCCATTTGTTGAGTGTTTTTTTTGGTGTCTAATCCGCATATATATCACCGTTTCCCTTGATTTTCTTGACTGTATATCTCTTAAATGACAACATATACACGTGTGGTTTAGTTTACAAAGATTTTTCAATGCCGAGAACCTAGATCAGAGAGTAAAAAAGGCGTAAGGTTCACAATGGTGTAAAATTAAAATGGGATATACCGGGCTAGGATTTTAGTTACAGGAACAAAGGCCAAACCAACAACCCAAGAATGGAATCGTCAAGCGAAAACACTTGACAACCTCCTAGAAGCAGCTTTGCTTGCCAGCAGATCTTTCTCCATCAATTAGGAATCTGATGCCGTCACTAAACACATTCCTTAAATTGTAGCCATTTATTGAGTGTTTTTTTTGTGTCTAATCCGCATATATATCACCATTGCCCTTGATTTTCTTGACTGTATGTCTCTTAAATGTCAACATATATACGTGTGATTTAGTTTACGAAGATTTTTCAATGCCGAGAACCTCGATTAGAGAGTAAAAAAGGCGTAAGGTTCACAATGGTGTAAAATTAAAATGGGATATACCGGGCTAGGATTCGAGTTACAGGAACAAGGGAAAAACCAACCACCCAAGAATGGAATCGTCGAGCGAAAACACTTGACAACCTCCTAGAAGCATCTTTGCTTGCCACCAGACCTTTCTCCATTAATTAGGAATCTGATGCCGTCACTAAACACATTCCTTAAATTGTAGCCATTTGTTGAGTTTTTTTTTGGTGTCTAATCGGCATATATATCACCATTGCACTTGATTTTCTTGACTGTATATCTCTTAAATGTCAACATATACACGTGTGATTTAGTTGACGAAGATTTTTCAATGCCGAGAACCTCGATTAGAGAGTAAAAAAAGGCGTAAGGTTCACAATGGTGTAAAACTAAAATGGGATATACCGGGCTAGGATTCGAGTTACAGGAACAAGGGCCAAACCAACCACCCAAGAATGGAATCGTCGAGCGAAAACATTTGACAACCTCCTAGAAGCAGCTTTTCTTGCCACCAGACCTTTCTCCATCAATTAGGAATATGATGCCATCACTAAACACATTCGTTAAACTGTAGCCATTTGTTGAGTGTTTTTTTTGGTGTCTAATCTGCATATATATCCCTATTGCCCATGATTTTCTTGACTGTATATCTCTTAAATGTCAACATATACACGTGTGATTTAGTTTACGAAGATTTTTCAATGCCGAGAACCTCGATCAGGGAGTAAAAAAGGCATAACGTTCACAATGGTGTAAAATTAAAATGGGATATACCGGGCTAAGATTCAAGTTACAGGAAGAAGGGACAAACCAACCACCTAAGAATGGAATCGTCGAGCGAAAACACTTGACAACCTCCTAGAAGAAGCTTTTCTTGCCACTAGACATTTCTCCATCAATTAGGAATCTGATGCCTTCACTAAACACATTCCTTAAATTGTAGCCATTTGTTGAGTGTTTTTTTTTGGTGTCTAATCCACATATATATCACCATTGCACTTGATTTTCTTGACTGTATAACTCTTAAATGTCAATATATACACCTGTGATTTAGTTTACGAAGGATTTTCAATGCCGAGAACCTCGATCAGAGAGTAAAAAAGGCGTAAGGTTCACAATGGTGTAAAATTAAAATGGGATATACCGGGCTAGAATTCGAGTTACAGGAACAAGGGCCAAACCAACTCCCAAGAACGAAATCGTCGAGTGACGGGTGGTCCGTAGGACAACCCTTAAATGAGCTAAATTCATGCAAATCCCATATTTTTGGCGGTTATGTATTTCGAATGTGATAACTACGAGTTCTTGTGGTTTTACAGATTAACCGTCTAAATCGGTGAAGTTAGAGTGCGTGTTGATGAAGTGGAATAACCGGGGATGATTAACAATGCGAAAGATACTATTCGGTAGATGTTCGGGTCAAAGAGATGGCTTGAATGTGCATAGAACGTAAAATAATTTAGAAAACATAAAGGGGGCCAACATATGGCACGTGAATGAGGAGCAGCTTTTGAGGGGGCTTTTCAATGGATTGACATCATCATTAATTGATATCATCATGAGAAGAGATGTAACTTATCACATTTAATTTTTTTTATGGAGTTTTAAGAGGTTTTTTCACTTATTTTTCGGTTACACACTACTCTCTTGACACACGAATTTGAAAAAAAGATGGAACTAATCGTGAACAGGATTGTCAAAGCTATGGGTGGCTAAACTTTTGATGATTATCTTGGGTTGAAGGTTTGTGTAAGACTTTGTGTTTTGATTTTATATTTCTAGAATAATGAACTTTTCTTTGTGATTTGTTTGTTATGGTGTGTGATTGCTTACTTGTAAATTGTTAATTAGTGTGCTAATCTTGTTCGAAACTATACGTTCTTGGTGCCGTTGGCAATCGAGATATCATAGGTAGAATTAGGATTGGGTATTGATTAATTGGTCATCGGGTAACAACCTCACGTTCTAGGAATCCGAGTACTTAGTTCCCTTTTATCACAACAAGTAATCATACATGAATCATGTCTATGTGATTCTTTCTAGTTGAATGATAGCACAAATGTCGAAGCAAACCGGAAACTTAAGATAGTCATTTGTCTCTAAATTGTTTACAAACCAAAACTTTTCTTTTGCAATCTAATTAGTTAAACTTAGTTTTAAAAATCAACCAATCAAACCCACTCTTGAATTTATTTTTATTGCATTTAGTTAACTTTAGTACTATAGATAAACCATTTAGATAACACATATTCCACATACTCCCTGTGTTCGATACCCACTTACCGCTAGTTAATTAGTAGTAATTGGATTAAATTTGCGTGTACCACGACAAGCACGTCAAATTTTGGCGCCGTTGCCGGGGAGTAGCGCGCAACGTGTGTTATTTTCTTTCTTTTTAAGTTTGTTATTTTTCTGGTTTACGCTGGGTGTGTTAGTGTGCAGGTATTGACAGGTGCATGCGTACTAGGAGCTCTCACAATCTATCACCTTTGGCATTTGATCCGGAAATGAGTTACCAAGAGGAGTACGATTACGGTGATTATTATGATGAATATTCCCAACTTTCATATCAAGGCTCTCAGATGTACGATCAAGACTATTATCAAGCTTAGTATACATTTGATCAGTATGGTTATGAATGTGTAACTCAACAACCTACTTTGCACTATCAGTCACATAAATCTGAAAGTCTTGACGAGATGATGAGAAAGAGACACATGGTTCATGTTGAAAAAGAATTAACAAAACCTCATTTGTCAATGGAAGAACGAGTAGAACTTTTGGAATGGAAATATGATTTGTTACCAAAAGAGGTGAAAGAGATGAGGCCAGGGACGTCGATAGTGGAAAAACGTCAAGCAAAACAACACTGGATATATGTGCAGATTGAATAAATGAAACCTATGGGTGATGTAGAAGAAAAGGTTGTGAGTCCTCCTGAACTTGAAACTGAATATTAGGGCCAACTGAGGAATATACAATTGAAATTATTGTTGAGGAACCACCTATGGAGAGCAAAGTTGAGGGCCTTTTACTTGATGAACCAATCAAAGTTGATTACAACTCTCCGGCTGTGGTGGTTATGGAAACTAAGAGTGTTAAGGATGCATGTTTAGAAACTAGGAAGGTGGCACTTCATGATGTGGGAGATTTCATTCATAAGTTATGTTTATGGGAGAGTTTGGATTTGTTGGGCATAGAAAACGAAGTAGTGAAGTGGAGAGTAAACTACCGAGCATTTGTTGGAAATTCGGTAGGAAAATGTGGATTTAAAGAATTTTACAAAGAAAGATGGGACATGACAAAGCACAGACATAATAGAAGAATCAAACACCGTGCTTACATCAGCAACGAAAAAGGTTAATGTGCATTGAGACCACCTTGAGACATATCAGGTACGGTCGGGCTGAAGACCTAAACTTTAGCGCTGCTTGGGAGGCAACCCAAGGTGATTTTAGATAAGTGTGGGGAAGATGTGCGGAGAGTTGTGTGAAGGTGATGATAGGAAGTCGGATTATCTACAACATCTGTTGTGTCAAACTTCACCAGGTCAATGTACTCTTTCCTTAGTCTTGTTATGTTCTTTAGTATTAAAATATTGGTATTAGTTGTTAAAAAAAATTGGGGTTTAAGTGTATAAGCTTTTAGTTGGTGTTTAAGAGTTTAAGCGATCAAATCCTCTTAAAGCCATACATTGGGGTCAATGTATCCCAAGTGTGGGGATGAGGGGAATTTTTTGAGAAATAAATTTTTTTTTGTAAATTCGAGCAAATTGTCAAAATTTGAAAGCTTGATTTTGTTCCGCTTGACACGCCGACACCTATTCCTAGTCTTTTCTTGGTGAGAATTTGGGCCACATATGATTGTTAATTGATATTTCTTTGTGTGAGTGGCGGTGTGTGTAGTGTGTTAATAGAACTTGTGTGTGAATACTTGTTAAATCCTAGAGTTAGCATGCTTTTGGAAATGATAGGGGACTTTTAGGTAGCCTCGTCTAGATGTGTGAGAGTGCGGGATTGGTGGGTTGGACCTCATACTTTACATATATGAGCTTGGTATTGTGAAGGGTGGGGGTTTGGTCCTTAGAAAGCCACGTTTGAGCCTTAAACCATTCGGTTGTGACCCAAGCCTACTTCCTATATAAATTTTACCGATTGAGATGACCCGGTTTAGGAATTTAGTATGTAGTGTTGATGTTCTTGTATATATTCTTGAAGTTTATTGTTAAAAAAAATGATGAAAAAAAAAGAAAGAGGAAAATATGAAAAAAAAAGTATTTAGTTGCAATAGTAGTTGAGAATGTTGAAGAAGTTGTGTATATATTTGATGGTTGCTTTGTTTAGTGGTAGAAATAAAAACCGGGTCAAATCAATTAGCTCTCGCATATATATTCCACCATTTTCCTACCTTTGCACCTAGCCCCGTTACAACCCGTAAGTCCTTTTGATTCATAAGCATGCTAAATACTCAATAGGAGGAGACTTGATTTTTATACAAGCTTATTGTCGCACAAACACACACATGCATTGAGTGGTTTATCATTATGTGCTAATATTTCTTGTCACCGAGAGTTTTTGTGAGGGGTGTGTCTTGTGGTATGATTGAAGGTTAGTAAAATGACGATACATTTTAGCTTGGTTTGAATCTTGATCGCTTGTGGTTTTGAAATAGTTTTTGAATGAGTTGCTTGGGACAAGCAACGGGTAAGTGTGGGGATGTGACGGGTGGTCCATAGGACAACCCTTAAATGAGCTAAATACGTGCGTATCCCATATTTTTGGCGGTTATGTATTTTGAATGTGATAACTACGAGTTCTTGTGGTTTTATAGATTAACCGTCTAAATCGGTGAAGTTAGAGTGCGTGTTGATGAAGTGGAATTACCGGGGATGATCAACAATGCGAAAAATACTATTCGGTAGATGTTCGGGTCAAAGAGATGGCTTGAAAGTGCATAGAACGTAAAATAATTTAGAAAACATAAAGTGGGCCGACAAGACATGTTGATAGTGGGTTGGACTTGGGCGGCAGCCGAAGACGATTGGACAGGTGGGTTTGGAATAGTCAACAACCGCCAACACAACACACGCACATGTGGGTTGGACATTTTGGATTTTGTTTTTTTCTTTGGATTGGGCCAACACATCACATGAGGGGACTTGGTTTTGAGAAGTCTGACATCATCAATAAATATCATCATTCATCATTGGAAGAAGTGACATGAGGAGGGTTTGGTTTTCTTTGAAAATAGTCAACGACAACGTCATCTCATGCAAACTGGATGCGCAAAATTTGAGGTATCATTATAATAAAGGAGCCAACATCACGTAAATCACAAGTTGGATACAAGGACTTTTGGCATACATGAGGCATACATGACATGCAGACTTGAGGTGTGGACAAGAATTGGCGGTATATGATTGGCAGCCAACATATGGCACGTGAATGAGGAGTAGCTTTTGAGGGGGCTTTTCAATGGATTGGCATCATCATTAATTGATATCATCATGAGAAGAGATGTAACTTATCACATTTAATTTTTTTATGGAGTTTTAAGAGGTCTTTTCAATTATTTTTCGGTTACACACTACTCTCTTGACACACGAATTTGAAAAAAAGATGGAACTAATCGTGAACAGGATTGTCAAAGCTATGGGTGGCTAAACTTTTGATGATTATCTTGGGTTGAAGGTTTGTGTAAGACTTTGTGTTTTTATTTTATATTTCTAGAATAATGAACTCTTCTTTGTGATTTGTTTGTTATGGTGTGTGATTGCTTACTTGTAAATTGTTAATTAGTGTGCTAATCTTGTTCGAAACTATACGTTCTTGGTGCCGTTGGCAATCGAGATATCATAGGTAGAATTAGGATTGGGTATTGATTAATTGGTCATCGGGTAACAACCTCGCGTTCTAGGAATCCGAGTACTTAGTTCCCTTTTATCACAACAAGTAATCATACATGAATCATGTCTATGTGATTCTTTCTAGTTGAATGATAGCACATATGTCGAAGCAAACCGGAAACTTAAGATAGTCATTTGTCTCTAAATTGTTTACAAACCAAAACTTTTCTTTTGCAATCTAATTAGTTAAACTTAGTTTTAAAAATCAACCAATCAAACCCACTCTTGAATTTATTTTTATTGCATTTAGTTAACTTTAGTACTATAGATAAACCATTTAGATAACACATATTCCACATACTCCCTTTGTTCGATACCTACTTACCGCTAGCTAATTAGTAGTAATTGGATTAAATTTGCGTGTACCACGACAAGCACGTCAAATTTTGGCGCCGTTGCCGGGGAGTAGTGCGCAACGTGTGTTATTTTCTTTCTTTTTAAGTTTGTTATTTTTCTGGTTTACGCTGGGTGTGTTAGTGTGCAGGTATTGACAGGTGCATGCGTACTAGGAGCTCTCACAAGATATCACCTTTGGCATTTGATCCGGAAATGAGTTACCAAGAGGAGTACGATCACGGTGATTATTATGATGAATATTCCCAACTTTCATATCAAGGCTCTCAGATGTACGATCAAGACTATTATCAAGCTTAGTATACATTTGATCAGTATGGTTATGAATGTGTAACTCAACAACCTACTTTGCACTATCAGTCACATAAATCTGAAAGTCTTGACGAGATGATGAGAAAGAGACACATGGTTCATGTTGAAAAAGAATTAACAAAACCTCATTTGTCAATGGAAGAACGAGTAGAACTTTTGGAATGGAAATATGATTTGTTACCAAAAGAGGTGAAAGAGATGAGGCCAGGGACGTCGATAGTGGAAAAACGTCAAGCAAAACAACACTGGATATATGTGCAGATTGAACAAATGACACCTATGGGTGATGTAGAAGAAAAGGTTGCGAGTCCTCCCGAACTTGAAACTGAATTATTAGGGCCAAATGAGGAATATACAATTGAAATTATTGTGGAGGAACCACCTATGGAGAGCAAAGTTGAGGGCCTTTTACTTGATGAACCAATCAAAGTTGATTACAACTCTCCGGCTGTGGTGATTATGGAAACTAAGAGTGTTAAGGATGCATGTTTAGAAACTAGGAAGGTGGCACTTCATGATGTGGGAGATTTCATTCATAAGTTATGTTTATGGGAGAGTTTGGATTTGTTGGGCATAGAAAACGAAGTAGTGAAGTGGAGAGTAAACTACCGAGCATTTGTTGGAAATTCGGTAGGAAAATGTGGATTTAAAGAATTTTGCAAAGAAAGATGGGACGTGACAAAGCACACACACAATAGAAGAATCAAACACCATTGCCCTTGATTTTCTTGACTATATATCTCTTAAATGTCAACATATACACGTGTGATTTAGTTTACGAAGGATTTTCAATGCCGAGAACCTCGATCAGAGAGTAAAAATGGCGTAAGGTTCACAGTGGCGTAAAATTAAAATAGGATATACCGGGCTAGGATTCAAGTTACAGGAACAAGGGCCAAACCAACTACCCAAGAATGGAATCGTCGAGCGAAAACACTTGACAACCTCCTAGAAGCAGCTTTTCTTGCCACCAGACCTTTCTCCATCAATTAGGAATCGGATGCCGTCACTAAACACATTCCATAAATTGTAGCCATTTGTTGAGTGTTTTTTTTGGTGTCTAATCCGCATATATATCACCATTGCCCTTAATTTTCTTGACTGTATATCTCTTAAATGTCAACATATACACGTGTGATTTAGTTTACAAAGATTTTTCAATGCCGAGAACCTCGACCAGAGAGTAAAAAAGGCGTAAGGTTCACAATGGTGTAAAATTAGAATGGGATACCGGGCTAGTATTCGAGTTACAGGAACACGGGCCAAACCAACTACCCATGAATGGAATCGTCTAGCGAAAACACTTGACAACCTCCTAGAAGCAGCTTTTCTTGCGACCAGACCTTTCTCCATCAATTAGGAATCTGATGCCGTCACTAAAAACATTCCTTAAATTGTAGCTGTTTATTGAGTGTTTTTTTCCTAATCCGCATACATATCACCATTGCCCTTGATTTTCTTGACTATATATCTCTTAAATGTCAACATATACACGTGTGATTTAGTTTACGAAGATTTTTCAATGCCGAGAACCTCGATCAGAGAGTAAAAAATGCATAAGGTTCAAAATGGTGTAAAATTAAAATGGGATATACCGGGCTAGGATTTGAGTTATAGGAACAAGGGTCAAACCAACCACCCAAGAATGGAATCGTCAAGCGAAAACACTTGACAACCTCCTAGAAGCACCTTGTCTTGCCACCAGATCTTTCTCCATCAATTAAGAATCTGATGCCGTCACTAAACACATTCCCTAAATTGTAGCCATTTGTTGAGTGTTTTTTTGGTGTTTAATCCGCATATATATCACCATTGCCCTTGATTTTCTTGACTGTATATCTCTTAAATGTCAACATATACACGTGTGATTTAGTTAATGAAGATTTTTCAATGCCGAGAACCTAGATCAAAGAGTAAAAAGGCGTAAGGTTCACAATGGTGTAAAATTTAAATGGGATATACCGGGCTAGGATTCGAGTTACAGGAACAAAGGCCAAACCAACCACCCAAGAATGGAATCGTAAAGCGAAAACCCTTGACAACCTCCTAGAAGCAGCTTTTCTTGCCACTAGACATTTCTCCATCAATTAGGAATCTGATGCCGTCACTAAACACATTCCTTAATTTGTAGCCATTTGTTGAGTGTTTTTTTGGTGTCTAATCCGTATATATATCACCATTGCTCTTGATTTTCTTGACTGTATATCTCTTAAATGTCAACATATACACGTGTGATTTAGTTTACGAAGATTTTTCAATGCCGAGAGTCTCGATTAGAGAGTAAAAAAGGCGTAAGGTTCACAATGGTGTAAAATTAAAATGGGATATACCGAGCTAGGATTCTAGTTACAATAACAAGGGCCAAACCAACCACCCAAGAATGGAATCGTCGAGCGAAAACACTTGACAGCCTCCTAGAAGCAGCTTTACTTGCCACTAGACCTTTCTCCATCAATTAGAAATCTGATGCCGTCACTAAACACATTCCTTAAATTGTAGTCATTTGTTGAGTGTTTTTTTTTTGGTGTCTAATCCACATATATATCACCATTGCCTTTGATTTTCTTGACTGTATATCTCTTAAATGTCAACATATACACGTGTGATTTAGTTTACGAAGATTTTTCAATGCCGAGAACCTCGATCAAAAAGTAAAAAAGGCGTAAGGTTCACAATGATGTAAAATTAAAATGGGATATACCGGGCCAGGATTCGAGTTACAGGAACAAGGGCCAAACCAACCACCCAAGAATGGAATCGTCGAGCGAAAACACTTGACAACCTCCTAGAAGCAGCTTTTCTTGCCACCAGACCTTTCTCCATCAATTAAGAATCTGATGCCGTCACTAAACACATTCCTTAAATTGTAGCCATTTGTTGAGTGTTTTTTTTTGTGTCTAATCCGCATATATATCACCATTGCCCTTGATTTTCTTGACTGTATATCTCTTAAATGTCAACATATACACGTGTGATTTTGTTTACAAAGAGTTTTCAATACCGAGAACCTCGACCAGAGAGTAAAAAAGGCGTAAGGTTCACAATGGTTTAAAATTAGAATGGGATATACCGGGCTAGTATTCAAGTTACAGTAACACGGGCCAAACCAACTACCCATGAATGGAATCGTCTAGCGAAAACACTTGACAACCTCCTAGAAGCAGCTTTTCTTGCCACCAGACCTTTCTCCATCAATTAGGAATATGATGCCGTCACTAAACACATTCCTTAAATTGTAGCTATTTATTGGGTGTTTTTTTCCTAATCCGCATATAGATCACCATTGCCCTTGATTTTCTTGACTGTATATCTCTTAAATGTCAACATATACACGTGTGATTTAGATTACGAAGATTTTTTAATGCCGAGAACCTCGATCAGAGATTAAATAATGCATAAGGTTCAAAATGGTGTAAAATTAAAATGGGATATACCGGGCTAGGATTCGAGTTACAGGAACAAGGGTCAAACCAACCACCCAAGAACGGAATCGTCAAGCAAAAACACTTGACAACCTCCTAGAAGCACCTTGTCTTCCGACCAGATCTTTCTCCCTCAATTAAGAATCTGATGCCGTCACTAAACACATTCCCTAAATTGTAGCCATTTGTTGAGTGTTTTTTTGGGTGTTTAATCCGCATATATATCACCATTGCCCTTGATTTTCTTGACTGTATATCTCTTAAATGTCAACATATACATGTGTGATTTAGTTAATGAAGATTTTTCAATGCCGAGAACCTAGATCAAAGAGTAAAAAGGCGTAAGGTTCCCAATGATGTAAAATTAAAATGGGATATACCGGGCCAGGATTCGAGTTATAAGAACAAGGGCCAAACCAACCACCCAAGAATGGAATCGTCGAGCGAAAACAGTTGACAACCTCCTAGAAGCAGCTTTACTTTCACTAGAACTTTCTCCATCAATTAGGAATCTGATGCCGTCACTAAACACATTCCTTAATTTGTAGCCATTTGTTGAGTGTTTTTTTGGTGTCTAATCCGTATATATATCACCATTGGCCTTGATTTTCTTGACTGTATATCTCTTAAATGTCAACATTTACACGTGTGATTTAGTTTACGAAGATTTTTAAATGCCGAGAGCCTCGATTAGAGAGTAAAAAAGGCGTAAGCTTCACAATGGTGTAAAATTAAAATGGGATATACCGAGCTAGGATTCGAGTTACAGTAACAAGGGCTAAACCAACCCTCCCAAGAATGGAATCGTCGAGCGAAAACACTTGACAACCTCCTAGAAGCAGCTTTTCTTGCCACTAGACCTTTCTCCATCAATTAGAAATCTGATGCCGTCACTAAACACATTCCTTAAATTGTAGCCATTTGTTGAGTGTTTTTTTTTGGTGTCTAATCCACATATATATCACCATTGCCCTTGATTTTCTTGGCTGTTTATCTCTTAAATATCAACATATACACATGTGATTTAGTTTACGAAGATTTTTCAATGCCGAAAAACTCGATGAAAAAGTAAAAAAGGCGTAAGGTTCACAATGATGTAAAATTAAAATGGGTTATACCGGGCCAGGATTCGAGTTACAGGAACACGGGCCAAACCAACCACCCAAGAATGGAATCGTCGAGCGAAAACAGTTGAGAACCTCCTAGAAGCAGCTTTACTTTCACTAGAACTTTCTCCATCAAGTAGGAATCTGATGCCGTCACTAAACACATTCCTTAATTTGTAGCCATTTGTTGAGTGTTTTTTTGGTGTCTAATCCGTATATATATTACAATTGGCCTTGATTTTCTTGACTGTATATCTCTTAAATGTCAACATATACACGTGTGATTTAGTTTATGAAGATTTTTAAATGCCGAGAGCCTCGATTAGAGAGTAAAAAAGGCGTAAGCTTCACAATGGTGTAAAATTAAAATGGGATATACCTAGCTAGGATTCGAGTTACAGTAACAAGGGCTAAACCAACCACCCAAGAATGGAATCTTCGAGCGAAAACACTTGACAACCTCCTAGAGCAGCTTTTCTTGCCACTAGACATTTCTCCATCAATTAGAAATCTGATGCCTTCACTAAACACATTCCTTAAATTGTAGCCATTTGTTGAGTGTTTTTTTTGGTGTCTAATCCACATATATATCACCATTGCCCTTGATTTTCTTGACTGTATATCTCTTAAATGTCAACATATACACATGTGATTTAGTTTACGAAGATTTTTCAATGCCGAGAACCTCGATCAAAAAGTAAAAAAAGGCGTAAGGTTCACAATGATGTAAAATTAAAATGGGATATACCGGGCCAGGATTCGTGTTACAGGAACACGGGCCAAACCAACCACCCAAGAATGGAATCGTCGAGCGAAAACACTTGACAACCTCCTAGAAGCAGCTTTTCTTGCCACCAGACCTTTCTCCATCAATTAGGAATCTGATGCCGTCACTAAACACATTCCTTAATTTGTAGCCATTTGTTGAGTGTTTTTTTGGTGTCTAATCCGCATATATATCACAATTGCCATTGATTTTCTTGACTGTATATCTCTTAAATATCAACATATACACGTGTGATTTAGTTTACGAAGATTTTTCAATGCCGAGAGCCTCGATTAGAGAGTAAAAAAGGCGTAAGGTTCACAATGGTGTAAAATTAAAATCGGATATACCGAGCTAGGATTCGAGTTACAGTAACAAGGGCCAAACCAACCACCCAAGAATGGAATCGTCGAGAGAAAACACTTGACAACCTCCTAGAAGCAGCTTTTCTTGGCACTAGACCTTTCTCCATCAATCAGAAATCTGATGCCGTCACTAAACACATTCCTTAAATTGTAGCCATTTGTTGAGTGTTATTTTTGGTGTCTAATCCGCATATATATCACAATTGCCCTTGATTTTCTTGACTGTATATCTCTTAAATATCAACATATACACGTGTGATTTAGTTTACGAAGATTTTTCAATGCCGAGAACCTCGATCAGAGAATAAAAAAGGCGTAAGGTTCACAATGGTGAAAAATTAAAATGGGATATACCGGGATAGGATTCGAGTTACTGGAACAAGGGCCAAACCAACCACCCAAGAATTGAATAGTCGAGCGAAAACACTTGACAACCTCCTAGAAGCAGCTTTTCTTGCCACCAGACCTTTCTCCATCAATTAGGAATCTGATGCCATCACTAAACACATTCCTTAAATTGTAGCCAATTGTTGAGTGTTTTTTTTTCTGTCTAATCCGAATATATATCACCATTGCCCTTAATTTTGTTGACTGTATATCTCTTAAATGTCAACATATACACGTGTGATATAGTTTCGGAAGATTTTTCAATGTCGAGAACCTCGATCATAGAGTAAAAAAGGCGTAAGGTTCACAATGGTGTAAAATTAAAATGGGATATACCGGGCTAGGATTCGAGTTACAGGAACAAGGGCCAAACCAACCACCCAAGATTGGAATCGTCGAGCGAAAACACTTGACAACCTCCTAGAAGCAGCTTTTCTTGCCACCAGACCTTTCTCCATCAATTAGGAATCTGATTCCGTCACTAAACACATTCCATAAATTGTAGCCATTTGTTGAGTGTTTTTTTTTGTGTCTAATCCGCATATATATCACCATTGCCCATGAATTTCTTGACTGTATATCTCTTAAATAGCAACATATACACATGTGATTTAGTTTATGAAGATTTTTCATTGCCGAGAACCTCGATCAGAGAGTAAAAAAGGCGTAAGGTTCACAATGGTGTAAAATTAAATGGGATATACCGGACTAGGATTCGAGTTACAGGAACAAGGGCCAAACCAACCACCCAAGAATGAAATCGTCGAGCGAAAACGCGTGACAACCTCCTAGAAGCAGCTTTTCTTACCACCAGACCTTTCTCCATCAATTAGGAATCTGATGCCATCACTAAACAGATTCCTTAAATTGTTGCCATTTGTTGAGTGTTTTTTTTTTTGTGTCTAATCCGCATATATATAACCATTGCCCTTGATTTTCTTGAATGTATATATCTTAAATATCAACATATACACGTGTGATTTAGTTTACGAAGATTTTTAAATGCCAAGAACCTCAATCAGAGAGTAAAAAAGGCGTAAGGTTCACAATGGTGTAAATTTAAAATGGGATATACCGGGCTAGGATTCGAATTACAGAAACAAGGGCCAAACCAACCACCCAAGAATGGAATCATCGATCGAAAACACTTGACAACCTCCTAGAAGCAGCTTTTCTTACCACCAGACCTTTCTCCATCAATTAGGAATCTGATGCCGTCACTAAACAGATTCCTTAAATTGTAGCCATTTGTTGAGTGTTTTTTTTGTGTCTAATCCGCATATATATCACCATTGCCCATGATTTTCTTGACTGTATATCTCTTAAATATCAACATATACACGTGTGATTTAGTTTACGAATATTTTTCAATGCCGAGAACCTCGATCAGAGAGTAAAAAAGGCGTAAGGTTCACAATGGTGTAAAATTAAAATGGGATATATCGGGCTAGAATTCGAGTTACAGGAACAAGGGCCAAACCAACCACCCAAGAATGAAATCGTCAAGCGAAAACACTTGACAACCTCCTAGAAACAGCTTTTCTTACCACCAGACCTTTCTCCATCAATTAGGAATCTGATGCCGTCACTAAACAGATTCCTTAAATTGTAGCCATTTGTTGAGTGTTTTTTTTGGTGTCGAATCCGCATATATATCACCATTGCCCTTGATTTTATTGTTTGTATATCTCTTAAATATCAACATATACACGTGTGATTTAGTTTACGAAGATTTTTCAATGCCGAGAACCTCGATCAGAGAGTAAAAAAGGCGTAAGGTTCACAACGGTGTAAAATTAAAATGGGATATACCGGGCTAGGATTCGAGTTACAGGAACAAGGGCCAAACCAACCACCCAAGAATGGAATCGTCGAGCGAAAACACTTGACAACCTCCTAGAAGCAGCTTTTCTTATCACCAGACCTTTCTCCATCAATTAGGAATCTGATGCCGTCACTAAACAAATTCCTTAAATTGTAGCCATTTGTTGAGTGTTTTTTTGGTGTCTAATCCGCATATATATCACCATTGCCCTTGATTTTCTTGACTGTATATCTCTTAAATATCAACATATACACGTGTGATTTAGTTTACGAAGATTTTTCAATGTCGAGAACCTCGATTAAAGAGTAAAAAAGGCGTAAGGTTCACAATGGTGTAAAATTAAAATGGGATATACCGGGCTAGGATTCGAGTTACAGGAACAAGGGCTAAACCAACCACCCAAGAATGGAATCGTCGAGCGAAAACACTTTACAACCTCCTAGAAGTAGCTTTTCTTACCACCAGACCTTTCTGCATCAATTAGGAATCTGATGCCGTCACTAAACACATTCCTTAAATTGTAACCATTTGTTGAGTGTTTTGGAATAAGTTGGTGGAAATAACGGTTTCTTAACTGGGCAAAAGCATATGCTCATGAAAGCTGGTTTTGTCTAGAGTTTGGAAATGAGAGACCAAAAGTTGACAAAGGAGTTGAAATTACTTTGAAGAAATTAGGCGCTGAGGACAAAAAAGAATTCTCGCCTGAACAGAGAATGATTGCATTGATCCAGTCAGCAATTAGAAATGATATTTTTGCATTACTTAATCATGATGGGTCTTCGAAATCTGTCTGGGAAGCTTTACGAGTTAAAGCTGAGGGGGGTAAACATATCAAAAAGAACAAAATTGCTTTACTAAAGAAAGAATTCGGTCTATTTGATCTCTTAAAAGGAGAGACAGCGAGGGAAATGATTGAGAGATTTTGTCATTTAAAAATTGAACTTGAGAGGTTTGAGATTGTGAAAACAAGAGAGGAAATTATCGACAAAGTGATTGAAGCGTTACCACGAGCTGATCAGTGGCAAACGTTTGTTTTTATATTGAAAAATGATGATTTATATGATACGATTTCTCTTGATGCATTGTTTGAAAAGATAGAGAGTCATGATCTGGAGCTACAAAAGCAAAGCAAGATAACTGGTTCTTCACATCAACAGAATATTGGTCTATATTACAAAGGCAGTGTACCTTTAGAGAAAGATGTTGGTTCACCAAAGACAGCATTCAGTGGAGAGAAGATGAAAGAACCTCAAACAACTTCATAAAATTACAATTCTGGATATCATTCTTCTTCAAAATCAAGTTCTGATGAAACTGAGGAAATTTTGTGCAACATTGCTCTAAAACTGAAGAATTCTCCATCGATGAGTATCAATGCAGCTAAACAGCAAATGAGTTTCCTTGCATTTGTTCTGGAGTCATATGAAGGTCTTGTAGCTGGCAAAATTGGAAACTCAGAGTTGACTAAAGAAGACTATGACCAGATTGATCCGGAAGAAATGGAGCTCATAGATATTCGTTGGTTCTTAGCAAGTTGCATCCGAAGAGCTCAGAGATACATGGAGATTACTGGGAAACAATCTCTTGGAGGTGCATCAACAAAGCTTGGATTTGACAAATCTAAAGTGACTTGCTTCAAATGTAAGCAGAAAGGTCATTTCAAGAGAAAATGCACTAATTCTGCAGTTGGTGGAAATGAACATCCGTTCAATGATGATTACTACCGAAAGGCAATCTACCATCGAAGCAGAGAAGAGCCAAAGATGATTGAAGATAAACCCAAATCGAGAGCTTGTTTAGTAATTCAAGATGATGAAGGTTTTGATTGGTCCGAGATATGTCCAGAAGAAGATCGTTTAGAAAATGTTCGAAAAACAGCTCATGGCAAAGCTATAACAGAGGAAAGAAAGTTTGTTTTTGTTGCTGAGATTCAAGATGAAAACAAAGACAAAGATACAGCTGAGATCAAAGTGAAAACCAGAGAAGAGATTCTGGAAGAAAAAACCTATAGAGAAAGAAACATTGTGTTGAACAGAATGGATGAAATGCAGGAAGAGTATGATATTGCTATCAGCAGCAAAAGACGAGATAAGAATAGAGAATGTTATTTCAACAGAGAAGGAGAACCAGTTGTTCCAAAGAAAGACATAATCTTTGATGATGTTCTTCTCATAATTCCTTTGAGAGCAGAATATTATACAAATGTGATGAAAGATGACACATATGCTAAAAGGCATGAAAAGGAGATCAGATATGCCATGACATCATATCTGAGAAAAAGGGACGAAGAGAGAATGAAAAAGAGTGTTGAAGAAATGGTGAACAATCTGAAGAAGGTTGCTGAAGAGGATAAAGCAGAAGTTGTTGAAGTTGAGGTTGTGAAGGAAATCAAAAGTGAAGAAATTGAGGTGAATTAAGAGGTTGAGAAAGCTGTTACTAAAGAACAGCATATTGGAGAAGAGGTGAGGAAAGAAGAAGAAGAAGTAAAGAATGAGAATTTGAAAGCTGGTAATGTTGTTGATGAAGTCGGTGTTGAAGAAATGCAAGATGATGCTGATCAGAAGCAAACTGAAGCAACTGCATCAAACAACGAAGTGTCAATCACTGAGGTACATTCTGATTCTGAAATCTTAAAAACGATTGATCAGTGCAAGAAATGCATGAAACCGTGCAGAGCTTGTACTGAAAAAGATGAGCAATTCAGAACAAGAGATCTTGAATTCACTAAAATTGAAAACATTTTTAAAGAAAAATACAATGAAATGCTAGAAAAAGAAAAAGTTTTAAAAGAAAATGATGAAAAACTTTCAGAAAAATGTAAAAAGTTAGAAACAGAAAATGAAGTTTTGAAAGAAAATGTTTTTAAAATGACAGAAGAATGTTCACAAAAAGAAATTGCTTGTCAAGAAATGAAGAAAGAATATGACTCAATGAAATTAGCATATCATATTACGAAAGAGTCATACGAAAAAGTGAAAGATGAAATGAAATTTGCTCAATCAAGAATGAATTATCTTTCTGAAACAACTAAAGAACTTAAACGAATGTATTCCATAAAACAAGATGTTGTTAACTCTTTTATTGAGGATGTTGCTAAGCTAAAGCGACAGATTGCTGATCTAGAACAGGATAACAACAAGTTAAAGAGTTATCATGTGTCGTCATATGTGCTTGAATGTATTTTCAATATAAAACCGGGAGATGGTGAGTCTGAGCAAAACAAGAAAGGCATTGGCTCAGAGTTTCATCAAGTTCCACCACCAGGAAAATTTGCATTTTATGATGATGAAAAGGTCGAAAAAGCTTTCAACATGGTAGACCAATTGCTAGGAAACATTGACATAACCTATTCCAAATCTGATGATTCTCATGATTCAGAGGTGGTAGGTAAAGTTGTTGAAAGTGTGTTGAAAGAAGAGTCGGTTGATACAGGTAAATCTGAATCACAGGATGAAGATGAAGGAAATTTTCATGATAGTTATCTGAAAAACACAAAATCCGAGAAAAGTTTGAATGATGATTCAAAAGGGTTGGTTTATACCCTGATTGGATCGGACAAATTGTTCTTAGATGTTGTATTCCCGATTCAGAATGTGATTTCAGAAAAGGTTGATAAAGTTTTCAAAATGGTTGAGATTGAGAAGTCTGAGATTTCAAAGTTTGCTGGTAAGAGTCACAGAGGTTCGTATAACAAACCTAGTTTCAGGAAGAAAAACATGAAGGCTGGTTTGGGTTATAAGAAGAAACAGAATTGGAAGAAAAATGAAGTGACAATTTATCAAGCAAAAATGAGTTTTGTTCAAGGAAACAGTTTAGCAGAAGAAAAAGAACTCAAATTGAGACAGTCTAATGATGAGTTTTTTTGCTAAAAAGAAAGAGCAACAAGCACAAGTCAAAGATGTGTCCATGAGAACATGTGTCAAATGTGATCAAAAAGGACATCTTGCACGCAAGTGTCCAAATCTGAAACCTGTGGATGTTGACAAAAAGAATATTGATTCTGAGAAACAAAAATCTGAGATGTGAGACAAAGGTCAACTAGATTTGATTCAAATCAAACTTGGAGGTACAATACAAACAAGTTTGCTTCGAATAAAAATTGGAAGTCAAACCCGTATAGGTTAGATTCTAGACAGACCTGGAATTCTCACACACCCAGATTTAGAACAACACAAAGTTGGAAAACATATGTTGATATAACAAAACCGCAAGAGTTTTGGAAACCAAAAGTTGTTCAAAAACAAAATGTTCAAAAAGAGTCTCATTTTTATAAAAGAGGTACTCCTAAAGGTCAAACATGGAGTGCAAAGAAACAGTTGATTCTTGAAAAAGATGAAAAAGTTGAAGTAAAAGTTGAAAAGATTTTTGTGAAAGATGACAAAGAGTTTCCAGCATTGAATGAAAATTATTGTGTTGAAATGCCTAAGGTTCAACATACCTGGGCTAAATTGTTCAAGTAATTGAGTAGTTTGTTTGTGCAGGTGCTCTTGGAATTTGAAGATTGTGAGTTTGGAACTCAGAGTAGCCTGGCACAACCAGAGGAGGAGGCTGCTGCTGGACCTTGGTTTGGTTGAACAGGAAGTTTATTTGTTTTTCTGTACATAAATAAACAATATTTTTAAAACTCTAAAAATTGAAAAATTTGAAAAACCAAAATTATGTTTGTTTTTTTTTCAAAAATAGAAAATTACAAAAATATGTTGATTGAATACGCCGAAATGCTCACGGATGAACAAACATGATTACTTTCACAAGATTGAAAAACGGTTTTCAAACTGTCGAAAATCAATGGGTTGTAAATCATGGGGGTACATTAGATTTTCTGCAAATCAGAGCACTTTTAGTAGAAAATGGATGGCGAGATAAAGCTATTCGTTGTGAAATTTTCTTTAAATGATTTTTCATTTTAGGGGGAGAAAAAATTGTCAGAAAATTCAAAAACATTAGAAAAATTGAAAAAAACCAAAAACATGATAAAATTCAAAAATTTGAGTTTTGTGTAAAAAGAGGAAATGATAGTACATTAGTAGACGGTTACAGTATGCTAAAGAAATGTAATGATTATATAGCGTTAAACAGTCTCACTGATGATATGCCGATAGGTTTTTATACACTTAGTAAACTTTTTCGGGATATAAACCAAAATTCTAACTTACTTATTTCATGGGGAACATTACTTGGATATATAGGTAACCCCTGAAATCTCGTTTGAAGGACCCCTCTTTCTGAGATACTAGGTCTTTATACTCAGTGATATCTGGGGTATTATTTCGGGACTTCTGCTGAATGGAAGTTCTGACCTAGTCTCCGAATAATACTTTTCTCATTGCTTGAAACATAGCACATCCCTCAGCAAATTGATGAAACAATAAAATTGATAGTCATTGCTGTTGTAAAAAAGATCTTCTAAAGGGGACACACCGAAAAGACGAAGCTATCATCTCTCTGCGTATACGGAAGTATCGACCTGAGCTCTCACGGCCCTCGCATCTAACCCCTTACAGATATCATCTGTGGTATATTCACTTGTAAGATTGAATATTGGGATATGGATACGGGAGTATATTCAAGAGGTAGGACACATGAATAAGTTTAAGTCTTAAAACACCTAATTCGTATCCTGAATCAGTTGAACTTTGTGTGAAAATTTAAGTGGACAAGTATATCGACAATCTAAGTGAATTGTTTAATTCTTAATGTGTAACTAAGCTCAACGGTACTTGTGACTTGTTATAAAAAAAACTGATATGATCCTCTGACGCATAGTCAAACAAAAATATTGTCTGTAAATATGTTTGTACATATTTCTTTACTGCTTTATATTTTCAAAAAAATACAAAAAGATTTGTGATTTTGTTTTATTTTCGAGAACCGATGTCTGAAATGCTGAGTTTCAAAATCTAAGTAAGCTGATTGTGTTTCTGAAAATAAAACAAGTTCATTAATTTGAAACTTGAATTTAAAAAATCAAAATTTCAAAAACAGTTTGTGATATCTCCAAGGTCATTAGTTTGGACTTGGATGATTAACTGTGAGGGAGTTGGATTCTTTAATGATGCTAAATCATTTAGTTTGTTGATAGGGGGAGTGAATATGTTTAAAAGTTTGAATTGCCATGTTACGATTCCTGGATGTTCTAAATATTGTTACTTATAGATGTTTGAGTGATTGAAGGTATTCCAGATTACGATCCCGAGAGCAGAATCTAAGGGGGAGTCTGAAGACAAGCTTGAAGCAAGGAGGAGCTTGTAGATGGATAGCTAGGTGTCGATCCCAAAGCACGGAAGCTTGACTAAAGGGGGAGCCTGAAGCTGATGGAAGAAGAAAAGGATTGATGGATGCTTATAATGTTACAATTTGGACAAGAATGCAGAATGATCAAGACCGAAGATGTGTCATGCTAAAGACTAGACACTGAAGACTTCGTCAATATCCGAGGGGGAGTCTGTTAGTGCAATACGTCTATTGACTTCGTCTTGTATCATGTAATCAAATAGGATAGGATATTCAGTGCTAAAGGTTTGAGAAACAGATTTTGAGGTTTAAGGAAGTGAGTTCGGTTGAAAGCGTCAAGGACATGTTCAAGCGAAACCAACATGGCTGAGTTCGCTTGAACATGCCTTTGTCCATTTCAAGCGAACCTACTTACCTATATAAAGGGCACTTGACATTTCATTTGGTACGGCTTCTGGATCTGAAACGAAGTGCTGCCAAAATCTGTTCAGGTTGTAATTAATGTTATATTGAATATAAGTGACATATTTAATAGTATCAAGCTGTTTCCACGTCCGTTTCACTGATTCCGCCTTTGAATCGGATATAAAGCTCTTCTGATTGACTCGTTTGGATTCAACAACGATCCTACATATATATCACCATTGCCCTTGATTTTCTTGACTGTATATCTCTTAAATATCAACATATACACGTGTGATTTAGTTTACGAAGATTTTTCACAATGGTGTAAAATTAAAATGGGATATACCGGCTAGGATTCGACTTACATGAACAAGGGACAAACCTACCACCTAAGAATGAAATGGTCGAGCGAAAACACTTGACAACCTCCTAGAAGCAGCTTTTCTTACCACCAGACCTTTCTCCATCAATTAGGAATCTGATGCCGTCACTAAACACATTCCTTCAATTGTAGCCATTTGTTGAGTGTTTTTTTTTGTGTCTAATCCGCATATATATCACCATTGCCCTTGATTTTCTTGACTGTATATCTTGTAAATGTCAACATATACAAGTGTGATTTAATTTACCAAGATTTTTCAATGCCGAGAACCTCGATCAGAGAGTAAAAAAGGCGTAAGGTTCACAATGGTGTAAAATTATAATGGGATATACCGGGCTAGGATTCGAGTTACAGGAACAAGGGCCAAGCCAACCACCCAAGAATGGAATCGTTGAGTGAAAACACTTGACAACCTCCTAGAAGCAGCTTTTCTTACCACCAGAACTTTCTCCATCAATTAGGAATCTGACTCCGTCACTAAACACATTCCTTAAATTATAGCCATTTGTTGAGTGTTTTTTTTTGTGTCTAATCCGCATATACATCACCATTGCCCTTGATTTTCTTGACTGTATATCTCTTAAATATCAACATATACACGTGTGATTTAGTTTACAAAGATTTTTCAACGCCAAGAACCACGATCTGAGAGTAAAAAAGGCGTAAGGTTCACAATGGTGTAAAATTAAAATGGGATATACCGGGCTAGGATTCGTGTTACAGGAACAAGGGCCAAACCAACCACCCAAGAATGGAATCGTCGAGCGAAAACACTTGAAAACCTCCTAGAAGCAGCTTTTCTTACCACCAGACCGTTCTCCATCAATTAGGAATCTGATGCCGTCACTAAACACATTCCTTCAATTGTAGCCATTTGTTGAGTGTTTTTTTTTTGTGTCTAATCCGTATATATATCACCATTGCCCTTGATTTTCTTGAATGCATATCTCTTAAATATCAACATATACACGTGAGATTTAGTTTACCAAAATATTTAAATGTCGAGAACCTCGATCAGAGAGTAAAAAAGGCGTAAGGTTCACAATTGTGTAAGAATAAAATGGGATATACCGGGCTCGGATTCGAGTTACAGGAACAAGGGCCAAACCAACCACCCAAGAAAGGAATCGTCGAGCGAAAACACCTGACAACCTCCTAGAAGCAGTTTTTCTTGCCACCAGACCTTTCTCCATCAATTAGGTATCTGATGCCGTCACTAAACACATTCCTTAAATTGTACCCATTTGTTGAGTGTTTTTTTTGGTGTCTAATCCGCATATATATTACCATTGCCCTTGATTTTCTTGACTGTATGTCTCTTAAATGTCAACAGATACACGTGTGATTTAGTTTACAAAGATTTTTTCAGTGCCGAGAACCTCGATCAGAGAGTAAAAAAGGCGTAAGGTTCACAATGGTGTAAGAATAAAATGGGATATACCGGGCTAGGATTCGAGTTATAGGAACAAGGGCCAAACCAACCACCCAAGAATGGAATCGTTGAGTGAAAACACATGACAACCTCCTAGAAGCAGCTTTTCTTGCCACCAGACATTTCTCCATCAATTAGGAATCTGATGTCGTCACTAAACACATTCCCTAAATTGTAGCCATTTGTTGAGTGTTTTTTTGGTGTCGAATCCGCATATATATCATCATTGCCCTTGATTTTCTTGACTGTATATCTATTGAATGTCAACATATACACGGGTGATTTAGTTTACGAAAATTTTTCAATGCCGAGAACCTTGATTAGAAAGTAAAAAAGGCTTAAGGTTCACAATGGTGTAAAATTAAAATAAGATATACCGGGCTAGTATTTGAGTTACAGGAACAAGAACCAACCACCCAAGAATGGAATCGTCGAGCGAAAACACTTGACAACCTCCTAGAAGCAGCTTTTCTTGCCAGCGGACCTTTCTCCATCAATTAGGAATCTGATGCCGTCAATAAACACATTCCTTAAATTGTAGACATTTGTGGAGTGTTTTTTTTGTGTCTAATCCGCATATATATCACCATTGCCCTTGATTTTCTTGACTATATAGCTCTTAAATGTCAACATATACACGTGTGATTTAGTTTAGGAAGATTTTTCAATGCTGAGAACCTCGATCAGAGAGTAAAAATGGCGTAAGGTTCTCAATGGTGTAAAATTAAAATGAGATATACCGGGCTAGGATTCGAGTTACAGGAACAAGGGCCAAACCTACCACCCAAGAATGAAATTGTCGAGCGAAAACACTTGACAACCTCCTAGAAGCAGCTTTTCTTACCACACTACAAAAAAAAGCCATTTAATGGCACACACTTATAATGGCGTTTAGATTTTGTGCCTCTAATTGATGTTTTTAACGTCACTTTACATAAACCATATTTGGTTAGCACCAATTTTAATGGCATTTATATTTTATACCGCTAATTCTGGTTTTAGTGGCAATTACATAAGCCACTAAAATTTTTCATTACTCCCTACTTTTTCCCCCTCTTTCCCTCCTCAAACCTTTTAACAAAATTTCCCCTACGATTTTCCCTCTCCCCAAAATTCTATTTCCTTCCCAACAACCCTACCCTAATTTCTCATTTGCCTCTCAAAATTTATATTCCAGATGAACATATTATTTCATAGGATTTTCCTATCAGGTACGTCATCGGAATTTCTCTCATACAATATAAAAGTTAATTTGAAGAAGTTACATCATTGGAGTTTCCTATCAGGTACTTCCTCCTCTTCCCCTTTTTCATCAATACTGAATCACGCCCCCCCTTAACTTCCTTACTTCGGTCTTCATATTCCTTCATATCACCATTCTTTCTTCTAACCCTAAATTGATTTCCTCCCCAAACTAAAGCATATAAAATCGTTGAGAAAGATAAGATGGGCTGATTCCTTGAATTGTTAGAGACTTATCTAAATAGGATAGACCAGATGTAGAATGCAAAGCATTTGTCGCAACTGTTGTTTGTTAGCAAGTGTTGTTTCAAAGTACTCTAATCAACAACTCCAAGCCCTAAAATTAGATCATTACATGGATATAATAATAAAATGTTGGATGAGTCTTCTACACGGAGCTTGACTAACTACCAGTATTGTTTCATTATTTATTAATGTGCAAAGTCTCATGGTTTATTATTTGGTGATTAGGGTATAATTTTTCATGTTTTTTTTTGTTGCCAGTATTATGCAACAGAAGGTTAAAACTTGGATTGGATTTGGGTCGCTTCAGGTTAAATCGGGCATCCCCAGGTATGAACTGATGACTGAACCAAGATTGACATCTAGATTAAGTAAAACATAACCCGTTGTTATCATGATCAATGGTCAACTTTTTTAGCTTTTGGATGAAGTATTTATTGTCTTATGGCTTGTTTGGTTTTTGTATATGCTAAACAAGATTAAAGGTTTCTCAAGTTGTTCATGAAACTAACCTAATGTAAGTATTTCTTACTCGTTTTGATTTTATTTTTGTAGAAATTGTTTATTGCAGTTATGTAAGTTTATAAACTTTGTCTGAAACCTAGTTTTGTCATGCAGGAATTGAGGTTTAATATTTTTGCTTGACAGGTCTGCCTTCTCTTTCAAAATCTACCGAATCACAATAAAACACCTTGTGATTTATTTACTATAACTTTGGCTACTTATTGGATCATTGTTATTTGTTACTAATTGACTAGTGGCAAAAAGTTTGTAGTGTGTAATATGTATTGTGTAAAACAACAAAAAGAAATAATGTGACAGCACTATTTTAGCATATGTGTGTTTTTATATGAATAACACTTGCATCATAGGAGGATAAAACTTGCATCATAGGAGGATAATTATTTTGTACCACTTTAATTTACAGAACAATGATAATTAAACTTAGAAGGGACTGCTCAAGCAATGAACATTAAGTAGAATAAAAAGTAACATGTTCTGTGAATATTGACGCTCTTGGTTCCTTAATCTTTCTTTACTGTTAATTGTAGTCAATGCTTTTCAAATCTCAATTTTCAATTAGATAAAAATGACTTTTTTAATGTTTACGGTGCTTTTACTAATGTGTTTTTTTCAGTATTAAAAGTTCTACATGTTTATTTTTAGCTATGGACTTGTGCAAAAAATGAGATTACTAAGGGTTGTTAATGTTCACTATTAGATCAAGGTACATGAATTGTAAATGTTTTGTGAAATTGTTGTTTAATTTGAAATTTCATATATGGGTTTCATTTATAGAAGCCACATGTTTAGTTTAATGTACGACTACCCACTTGGTAGAGACACATGCCCCTTAGAAGGGATGTCCCAGGTTTACGTAGTAGAGCCAGCTAGCTTTGTATATGGCCTAGTATATGCATATCTGTGTATATATCTGTATATAAGGGCGGACCTAGGTACATGGTTACGGGTTCACACAAATCCATTGCATTTCAAAATTTTATTAGAGATTATATATAACAAAACCGGAGTGAACCCATAAGCATAATGCAAGGTGAACCCTTAACCAATAAACCCAAGGAGTTCAGTGGATAAGTTATTGGTATCCAACCCAAAGGATTTGGGTTCAAGTCTTGTACCTGACATTTTTTAATATTTTATTTTATTTATTAATTCAAATACATATTTAACTCACTTTAGGGTTTCCTGGCTTCACATTTCACGCAGCAGAAATAGAGAACCAAATGACCGATTCCCCATTTTGAAGGTATTTTATTCTATTAAATATCTAAATGATTTAATGCCTCAACTAAATCTATAAATATATTATGTACATTGACTATGGTAAGGTTTTTTTATATGTATAGAGGACTATATTTTAAAATTACATAACCAGACCATCTTATGTACAGGGGACTATATTTTCTATGTAGAATTGTCGAATACAAATGACTTGTTAATGTATTGAATATTTTGGTTTCAGTATGTTTTTGTGTTCATGTTGTGATTATGTGACAAAATTGTTGGTCTAGTCATTATGCATAATTTAAGCAGTTAACTAACTGTTAAAACTATTACGCTTGAATAAAAAGCTTGCTAAATATTTTTATAGAGTTTTGTCATCACATTCTTAGAATCCTATTATATATAGAGAATTTTTAAGTGAACCAATTGAAATTTTGACCTGTATATGTATAAAGCTTTCTGAAGTTAGAAAGGTTGATATGTTATCACTTAATATTTTCGCTTTTTGCATTACTTCAAATAAATTCATGATTGAAATGTGCTGAGTTAGTGGATGTTTTTCTACTACTATCTGGAATTTGGTGTTGTGACCACAAATGAGATGTTCTAAGTTATTGTATATATATAAAAGAAGGGAGGTTAAATAGCGCATCCCTTCTAAAATACGCCATGTGCGTCACCACTGCTTCCACGATTGACTGTCGTCACCATCATTTCCACGTTTCCTACATCACACAAGAGATCAACAAATCAACAAAAGCTACAGAAGGTTTGTTAATTATTGTTTCAATTTGAATTGTTGATGAGGATTCCCTTCCATAAATAGGGCTTGAGTTGATTTGTTCATACAAATTGGAGTTTTAGTTTGTAAATCGAATGTTTTTGTCTCGTGAATTCTCCAGGCGGTTGGTTCACCAAATCAGAGACGCGATATGTTACACACGCTGTTTGCTGACATAGCTTTTGAAGTTGATGATCGAGCTAACCGTAAACTAGATTGCATGCATCAAATAGACAGTAGGGTGATTTTGACCCAAGTTACTTTCCTATATTTTTTATTTGACTCGTTTTAGATAATTCGTTATTTGAATTGATTTTGCATATGATTACTATAAAGTTTTTATATTTTTGTCTATGTTTACATGTAATTTGTATTTTTGTATTTATGTAGAGTATGATTGGGAAATAATGATGGAATTCCAACTTCAAAGGCTTGGTATATCTGATGGAGAAGAAACCATTAGCACAAATCCAAATTTTGATCAAGAACAATGAGTTAAGGTAATGTTTTTTTTTTTTGTTTAAATGTTATGTATTTAGGTCAATTATAAATGGTTGTATATTATATGTTGGTTTTTTTGTCTAATTGTTAGGTGTTTGGGCCATTTCTTATATATGTTTTTCTTTTGAGTCAAGAACAAAAAGTTCCATAAACTAAAAAATTTTTAGATTATTTTTTATTAATACTAATGCTTGTTTATAGGGCTGATGATGGCAGGGTACATATGATGAGAAGTGTTGGCGCTAAGTTGTATGATAGTGAGATTCTCACCCAAAAGAACGTTTAGACTCGTGTAAACATGTGCAATTTAGAATATGTTACTTATTTCACAATGTGTTGCTAACATTTGGAATATGTATCGGATCGAACTTAATATTGAAGTTATAATATTATGATTTCTACATTTACAATTTTATCAAATTCTTATTTTATATTTTATATTGTAAAAAAATGTGATTGTTGTGTCAAAATTATGTTCCACTAAAAGGTTCTTTTTTTAATTTTTGTAAAAAAAAAGTGCCACTAAAACTACTATGGATATGTAACTAGGATTATTTTTTAAAGGCACAAAAAATGTGCTACTAAAGCCTTTGTTAATTTTGTGGCAAAAAAAAAGTGCCACTAAAAGCACAAAAACTTTGTGCGGCAGATAGAAAAAGTGCCACTAAAAGGCTTTAGCGTCAGCGCTTCTAGTGTCACTTTTTTTGTGTGCCGCTCACTTCTACAGGGGTCATTAGTGGCTCTTTTTTGTTTTCTTTTGGCACTTTTTGTATGTCACTGAATGACATTTTTTTTGTAGTGCCACCAGACTTTTCTCCATCAATTAGGAATCTGATGCCGTCACTAAACACATTCCTTAAATTGTAGCCACTTGTTGAGTGTTTTTTTTGGTGTCTAATCCGCATATATATCACCATTGCCCTTGATTTTCTTGACTGTATATCTCTTAAATATCAACATATACACCTGTGATTTAGTTTACGAATCATTTTCAATGCCGAGAACCTCGATTAGAGAGTATAAAAGGCGTAAGGTTCACAATGGTGTAAAATTAAAATGAGATATACCGGGCTAGGATTCGAGTTACAGGAACAAGGGCCAAACCAACCACCCAAGAATGGAATCGTCGAGCGAAAACACTTGACAACCTCCTAGAAGCAGCTTTTCTTACCACCAGACCTTTCTCCATCAATTAGGAATCTGTTGCCGTCATTAAACACATTCCTTAAATTGTAGCCATTTGTTGAGTGTTTTTTTTTTGTGTCTAATCTGCATATGTATCACCATTGCCCTTGATTTTCTTGACTGTATATATCTCTTAAATATCAACATATACACGTGTGATTTAGTTTACGAAGATTTTTCAATGCCGAGAACCTCGATCAGAGAGTAAAAAAGACGTATGGTTCACAATGGTGTAAAATTAATATAGGATATACCGGGCTAGGATTCGAGTTACAGGAACAAGGGCCAAACCAACCACCCAAGAAATGAATCGTCGAGCGAAAACACTTGACAACCTCCTAGAAGCAGCTTTTCTTGCCACCAGACCTTTTTCCATCAATTAGGAATCTGATTCCGTCACTAAACGCATTCCTTAAATTGTAGCCATTTGTTGAGAGTTTTTTTTTGTGTCTAATCCACATATATATCAACATTGCCCTTGATTTTCTTGACTGTATATCTCTTAAATATCAACATATACACGTGTGATTTAGTTTACGAAGATTTTTCAAAGCCGAGAACCTCGATCAGAGAGTAAAAAAGGCGTAAGGTTCACAATGGTGTAAGATTAAAATGGGATATACCGGGAAAGGATTCGAGTTATAGGAACAAGGGCCAAACCAACCACCCAAGAATGGAATCGTCGAGCGAAAACACTTGACAACCCCCTAGAAGCAGCTTTTCTTGCCACCAGACCATTCTCCATCAATTAGGAATCTGATGCCGTCTCTAAACACATTCCTTAAGTTGTAGCCATTTGTTGAGTGTTTTTTTTTTGTGTCTAATCCGCATATATATCACCATTGCCCTTGATTTTCTTGACTGTATATCTCTTAAATATCAACATATACACGTGTGATTTAGTTTACGAATATTTTTCAATGCCGAGAACCTCGATCAGAGAGTAAAAAGGGCGTAAGGTTCACAATGGTGTAAAATTAAAATGGGATATACCGGGCTTGGATTCTAGTTACAGGAACAAGGGCCAAACCTACCACCCAAGAATGAAATTGTCGAGCGAAAACACTTGACAACCTCCTAGAAGCAGCTTTACTTACCACCAGACCTTTCTCCATCAATTAGGAATCTGATGCCGTCACAAAACTCATTCCTTAAATTGTAGCCATTTGTTGAGTGTTTTTTTTAGTGTCTAATCCGTATATATATCACCATTGCCCTTGATTTTCTTGACTGTATATCTCTTAAATATCAACATATACACCTGTGATTTAGTTTACGAAGCATTTTCAATGCCGAGAACCTCGATTAGAGAGTATAAAAGGCGTAAGGTTCACAATGGTGTAAAATTAAAATGGGATATACCGGGCTAGGATTCGAGTTACAGGAACAAGGGCCAAACCAACCACCCAAGAATGGAATCGTCGAGCGAAAACACTTGATAACATCCTAGAAGCAGCTTTTCTTACCACCAGACCTTTCTCCATCAATTAGGAATCTGTTGCTGTCACTAAACACATTTCTTAAATTGTAGCCATTTGTTGAGTGTTTTTTTTTGTGTCTAATCTGCATATGTATCACCATTACCCTTGATTTTCTTGACTGTATATATCTCTTAAATATCAACATATACACGTGAGATTTAGTTTACGAAGATTTTTCAATGCTGAGAACCTCGATCAGAGAGTAAAAAAGGCGTAACGTTCACAATGGTGTAAAATTAAAATGCGATATACCAGGCTAGGATTCGAGTTACAGGAACAAGGGCCAAACCAACCACCCAAGAACGGAATCGTCGAGCGAAAACACTTGACAACCTCCTAGAAGCAGCTTTTCTTGCCACCAGACCTTTCTCCATCAATTTGGAATCTGATTCCGTCACTAAACACATTCCTTAAATTGTAGCCATTTGTTGAGTGTTTTTTTGTGTCTAATCCGCATATATATCACCATTGCCCTTGATTTTCTTGACTGTATATCTCTTAAATATCAACATATACACGTGTGACTTAGTTTACGAATATTTTTCAATGCCGAGAACCTCGATCAGAGAGTAAAAAAAGGCGTAAGGTTCACAATGGTGTAAGATTAAAATGGGTTATACCGGGCTAGGATTCGAGTTACAGGAACAAGGGCCAAACCAACCACCCAAGAATGGAATCGTCGAGCGAAAACACTTGACAACCTCCTAGAAGCAGCTTTTCTTGCCACCAGACCTTTCTCCATCAATTAGGAATCTGATGCCGTCACTAAACACATTCCTTAAATTGTAGCCATTTGTTGAGTGTTTTTTTGGTGTCTAATCCGCATATATATCACCATTGCCCTTGATTTTCTTGACTGTATATCTCTTAAATATGAACATATACATTTGTGATTTAGTTTACGAAGATTTTTCAATGCCAAGAACCTCGATCAGAGAGTAAAAAAGGCGTAAGGTTCACAATGGTGTAAGATTAAAATGGGATATACCGGGCAAGTATTCGAGTTACAGGAACAAGAGGCAAACCAACCACCCAAGAATGGAATCGTCGAGCGAAAACACTTGACAACCTCCTAGAAGCAGCTTTTCTTGCCACCAGACCATTCTCCATCAATTAGGAATCTGATGCCGTCACTAAACACATTCCTTAAATTGTAGCCATTTGTTGAGTGTTTTTTTTTTGGTGTCTAATCCGCATATATATCACCATTGCCCTTGATTTTCTTGACTGTATATCTCTTAAATATCAACATATACACGTGTGATTTAGTTTACGAATATTTTTCAATGCCGAGAACCTCGATCAGAGAGTAAAAAAGGCGTAAGGTTCACAATGGTGTAAAATTAAAATGGGATATACCGGGCTAGGATTCGAGTTACAGGAACAAGGGCCAAACCTACCACCCAAGAATGGAATCGTCAAGCAAAAACACTTGACAACCTCCTAGAAGCAGCTTTTCTTGCCACCAGACCTTTCTCCATCAATTAGGAATCTGATGCCGTCACTAAACACATTCCTTAAATTGTAGCCATTTGTTGAGTGTTTTTTTGGTGTCTAATCCGCATATATATCACCATTGCCCTTGATTTTCTTGACTGTATATCTCTTAAATATGAACATATACATTTGTGATTTAGTTTACGAAGATTTTTCAATGCCAAGAACCTCGATCAGAGAGTAAAAAAGGCGTAAGGTTCACAATGGTGTAAGATTAAAATGGGATATACCGGGCAAGTATTCGAGTTACAGGAACAAGGGGCAAACCAACCACCCAAGAATGGAATCGTCGAGCGAAAACACTTGACAACCTCCTAGAAGCAGCTTTTCTTGCCACCAGACCATTCTCCATCAATTAGGAATCTGATGCCGTCACTAAACACATTCCTTAAATTGTAGCCATTTGTTGAGTGTTTTTTTTTGGTGTCTAATCCGCATATATATCACCATTGCCCTTGATTTTCTTGACTGTATATCTCTTAAATATCAACATATACACGTGTGATTTAGTTTACGAATATTTTTCAATGCCGAGAACCTCGATCAGAGAGTAAAAAGGGCGTAAGGTTCACAATGGTGTAAAATTAAAATGGGATATACCGGGCTAGGATTCGAGTTACAGGAACAAGGGCCAAGCCTACCACCCAAGAATGAAATTGTCCAGTGAAAACACTTGACAACCTCCTAGAAGCAGCTTTTCTTACCACCAGACCTTTCTCCATCAATTAGGAATGTGATGTCGTCACTAAACACATTCCTTAAATTGTTGCCATTTGTTGAGTGCTTTTTTTGGTGTCTAGTCCGCATATATATCACCATTGCCCTTGATTTTCTTGACTGTATATCTCTTAAATATCAACATATACACCTGTGATTTAGCTTACGAAGCATTTTCAATGCCGAGAACCTCGATTAGAGAGTATAAAAGGCGTAAGGTTCACAATGGTGTAAGATTAAAATGGGATATACCGGGCTAGGATTCGAGTTACAGGAACAAGGGCCAAACCAACCACCCAAGAATGGAATCGTCGAGCGAAAACACTTGACAACCTCCTAGAAGCAGCTTTTCTGGCCACCAGACCATTCTCCATCAATTAGGAATCTGATGCCGTCACTAAACACATTCCTTAAATTGTAGGCATTTGTTGAGTGTTTTTTTGGTGTCTAACCCGCATATATATAACCATTGCCCTTGATTTTCTTGACTCTATATCTCTTAAATATCAACATATACACGTGTGATTTAGTTTACGAAGATTTTTAATTCCGAGAACCTCGATCAGAGAGTAAAAAAGGCGTAAGGTTCACAATGGTGTAAAATTAAAATGGGATATATCGGGCTAGGATTCGAGTTACAGGAACAAGGGCCAAACCTACCACCCAAGATTGAAATTGTCGAGCAAAAACACTTGACAACCTCCTAGAAGCAGCTTTTCTTACCACCAAACCTTTCTCCATCAATTAGGAATCTGATGCCGTCACTAAACAAATTCCTTAAATTGTTGCCATTTGTTGAGTGTTTTTTTTTGGTGTCTAATTCGCATATATATCACCATTGCCCTTGATTTTCTTGACTGTATATCTCTTAAATATCAACATATACACCTGTGATTTAGTTTACGAAGCATTTTCAATGCCGAGAATCTCGATTAGGGAGTATAAAAGGCGTAAGGTTCACAATGGTGTAAAATTAAAATGGGATATACCGGGCTAGGATTCGAGTTACAGGAAAAAGGGCCAAACCAACCACCCAAGAATGGAATCGTCGAGCGAAAACACTTGACAACCTCCTAGAAGCAGCTTTTCTTGCCACCAGACCATTCTCCATCAATTAGGAATCTGATGCCGTCACTAAACACATTCCTTAAATTGTAGGCATTTGTTGAGTGTTTTTTGTTGTCTAATCCGCATATATATCACCATTGCCCTTGATTTTCTTGACTGTATATCTCTTAAATATCAACATATTCACGTGTGATTTAGTTTACGAAGATTTTTCAATTCCGAGAACCACGATCAGAGAGTAAAAAAGGCGTAAGGTTCACAATGGTGTAAAATTAAAATGGGATATACCGGGCTAGGATTCGAGTTACAGGAACAAGGGCCAAACCAACCACCCAAGAATGAAATTGTCGAGCGAAAACACTTGACAACCTCCTAGAAGCAGCTTTTCTTGCCACCAGACCTTTCTCCATCAATTTGGAATCTGATTCCGTCACTAAACACATTCCTTAAATTGTAGCCATTTGTTGAGTGTTTTTTTGTGTCTAATCCGCATATATATCACCATTGCCCTTGATTTTATTGACTGTATATATCTTAAATATCAACATATACACGCGTGACTTAGTTTACGAAGATTTTTCAATGCCGAGAACCTCGATCAGAGAGTAAAAAAGGTGCAAGGTTCACAATGGTGTAAGATTAAAATGGGTTATACCGGACTAGGATTCGAGTTACAGGAACAAGGGCCAAACTGTTGGTACACTTTATGTGGACACGACTCGGTTCGGTTCGACTCGGTTCGTTTCGGTTCGGGTCGACTCGGTTAAGTCCGGCTCAAGTCCGACGTCACGACATTCCTCCGTCGTGCGCCCCAGAGTTCGACACGCGAAGCACGGAACGCCGCAAGCCATTCCCGCAAAACACATCACCATGACATCACCTTTGTGATGTCATGATGATGTCATCTTTTGTCTCATATGGGAAAATGGTGAAAGATTTTAAACAGATTCAAGCTTGGGCCGTAAACCTTACACTTTGGGCCGTAATATTGAAATGGACTTTGGACTTGGATTGGGCCTCTACACCAACTCGACGAAACAGAATGTTTAACTTGTATATCGACGAAACAAAAGTGTTTCGTCGACTTTGTGTGTTTCGCCGAGAGTTATTTCAGTTTCGTCATGTTCTGGTCTCAGTTTAGTATATAAACCCTTCTCTGGTTCTGTGTGAAACAGAGATGAGAAAATACTTGTAAAGAAACTCTGTCAAAATTCCGTCTAAACTGTGTTTGTATCAGTTTGTATTCGGTTCTCATCCCGTTAATCAATTGAGTGTGTTTCATTGGTTAATCCGTGTTATTTACTATCTGTGTTTGGTTTGCACCGTCTCGGGGATTCCGCACCCGTTACCGTGTTTGTTATAAACAGGGAATAGGTTTCTCGTTATCGATCCTCACCGGAAAAACGGGACCTACAAGTGGTATCAGAGCCTTGGCTCTTTTCCTTGTTTAAAACCAAACAAGTTTGGGTTTTTATCAAGTGTGTTATTGTGATTTTTCAGATTTCGTTCTTGAAAAGTTTATATTTTTTTCTGGAAAAAGTCATTAAAATCAGTGATTATGTTGTTGGTTTGCTAAAAGTTTTATCGAAAACCTTGTGTGTTTGAGTGTTTACATATTAACCTTTGGTTTTTATTGAAAGTTTAAGCAAAATCGTGTTTCAAAAATTTTATCCGGTGATAAGTTTGGCCAGAATTATCATAGTGTTCTTGGTATATTCATATTGTTCTTGATTTATATGTTTGATTGATCTGCTTGTGTTTGAGTTATAGTTGTTATTGTGTTTAGTAATATTAAAAGACAAGTGTATTGACTTTTGTGTACATGGTGATGATGGTGTGTTGAAAACAGGGAAGTCTCGAATACAACAAAGTTGAAAATTGTGGCTCTTGTAAGAAGATAAGGTTCAAAGATAATATCTAGTCTGTTTCGTCGCAAATAATCAGCATTCTGTTTCGTCGCAAATAGTCCAGCATTCTGTTTCGTCGCAAATAGTCCAGCATTCTGTTTCGTCGCAAATAGTTCAGCATTCTGTTTCGTCGCAAATAGTTCAGTATTCTGTTTCGTCGCAAATAGTTCAGCATTCTGTTTCGTCGCAAATAGTTCAGCTTTCTGTTTCGTCGCAAAAAGTTCAGCTTTCTGTTTCGTCGCAAATAGTTCAGCTTTCTGTTTCGTCGCAAAAAGCTCAGCTTTCTGTTTCGTCGCAATACATATAGCAGATCTGTTTCGTCGCCTTATATCATCACAAGTGTTTCGTGGAAAGTGTTTCGTCAAGTAACTTATCTATTTTAAACAGAAGACTTCCAAAAGTGTGATAACAGTCTGTTTTCAAGCGAGTGATCAGTTTTTCAAATACATACATCAAATATGAGTTGCACAAATCCGTGGGATTGGAGTACGGATCCACTACCAGATCTAAAACAGATGTCGATGGCCGAATATATGAATCGTACCATACCTCAACAACAACAGTCAATAAGTGCAAGTCAATGGGCAATGGTGTCGAATCAAAATCAGAGTATTCAAAATATTTTGCTTAGTGAGAATGAGACGGGTAGCAACAATCGCCCTCCAAAGCTAAATTACATGAACGACTATCCATCATGGAAGGGTCGTTTCCATAACTACGTTCAAGGGCAAAACACAGAATTATGGACGTGTTTCATCTCTGCATTTAGTGAAGCTCTTGAAGAAGCCGGATCAAATGCAACAACTTTCAATAACATGCAAGAAGCCGACAAAAAGGCATATGATCTGGAGAAGAAGGCGTATGCTATTCTCACTCAAGCACTTCACAGAGACCTATTTCATCAATTCTCATATTGTAAGACCACGAAAGCCTTATGGGATGCATTGGTAGCGAGAGGAGAAGGAAATGCAGCCACTAGAAAGATACGCCATGATTTATTGAAGAAAGAATTTGAGTCATTTCAGTTCTTGGAAAATGAAACTCTAAATGATATGACTTCTCGTTTTTATCATTTGATTAGTGAAATGACTTCTTATAGTGTTGTTGCAACTCATCCGGAAATGATTGCACGATTTGCTGATGCTCTACCTCCTAAGTGGAGTCCATTCATTGAACTTCTAAAGCATACGGGCGCTCTGGATGCAGCAAATGTCAGTCTTTATGAATTCATTCAGAAGTTGGAGAACAAGAACGAAGAGGAAATTCGAAAAGCTAAAAGGATTGCAACTGCACCCCCTCAAAACACAGGAATGTATTTGCCTGGTTTTAGTCCTTCAGCTAGTTCTAGTTCCACTCAGCAACCGAAGCTTCAAACGGCGTATGTGTCCAATACAAGCTCTTCTCCGTTTCCACCGCAACCACAGTGGAATCAACCACAACAACAACAAGCGCATTATATCAACAATCCTTCACCTCAAAACACCAACACTGTCAGAGTTGATACTTCCAATCTTTCAAAAGTCAGTGTAGAAGTTGCAAAGGAAAATTTGGAACTTCTCAACACAATGTTCAGTTCATACTGTGGATTGGTAGCAGGTCAAATTGGAAACATCAATATGACCAATGAAGATTATCAGCAGATAGACCGTGATGAAATGGAGTTAATGGATATCAAGTGGGCGTTTGCAAGTGCTGTTAGAAGGGCAAAGGATTTCATGAATCGAACTGGAAGAACTTCGTTGGAAGGCAAAAATGATACGAAGTACGGGTTCAATAAAGATGCGGTTACCTGTTACAATTGTGGCGAAAAGGGTCACTTCAAACGTGAGTGCACCCGGCCAATCAGACAAGGCAACCTGAATCCATTCAGAAATCAAACAAGTACTTCCAATGCCAATCAAGATAACAGTGGAAAAGGGATAGTAGCTGTGGACAACACCACCAACCAGAACCAGAACCAGTCTGGACCATCAAACACGAATCGAGCATTGACCGTTCAGGCTGATGAAGGGTGCGATTGGTCTGTACAATTGGGAGATAAAGATCAAGGAGGTGGAACTGCATGCTATGCAAAAATCATCAATCACATCAAGCATGTTCACAAGGAAGAGTTTTCTGAAAGTGATAGCTCGGGTTATAGCGGGAGTTCAGATGAAGAAAGCTCAAATGCGGGAGATTATAATTCTGAAGATGGATCTTTCTCTACTCAGACTGCCTTCATGGCTAATGTCACAGCCTCTTCGAGTCAGGTAAGTTCTAAAACTCCTAGCATATGTAGTGATTGTGCTAATGTGAAACTTGAATGTGATACAATTCATAGTCACAATCAGAGTTTAGTTGTTGAACTGTCAAAGTGCAAAGAGGCAAACATGGCCTTAGCTCGTAATGAAAAAGAGTTTAAAACAGTTATTGAAACCCAAAAGAAAAGTGTTTCCGAATTAACAAAAACTGTTTTCAACAAACAAATTGGTATTAATAACTACATTAATATCATTGAGGAAACCAAGAAAGAGCTAGCCGTGGCCAAGTGTGAATATGAAGCGATCAAGCTCAAATTGGATAGTTATTCTAACTCCCGATATGTGCTCGATCACATCATAGATGTTCAACAGCTTAAAGGGAATGTGAAAGGCGTTGGTTATAGGAAGTGTCCACCCCCTTTGAGACACGACTATACTAAGTCGCCCGATGAAGAGGATATGCCTCGTTTTGAACCCAGTGTGCCTCTTGATTATGAGGAAGTTACTACTGGCCTAGGGTTCAAACCGGACAATTCATCGGAGGGCTCATCTGATAGAAAGGAAAAGTCATCATGTGCTTCAAATCAAAGTCCTCCAATCATTGAGGACTATGATTCGTCGAATGATGAATCAGATGTGAATGACCAGGATGAATCACTTGATGAGAAGTTGGGAATAAACATTCCAATTGAGAATCATATTCTTTGTGTTCCTCCTATTCCTGTTGTGCAACAATTTGCCAAATAAGTGATTAATCCTGTCAAGGAAGTAACAGAATCAGTGTCTACCGTTAAAAGTGATAATGTGTTGTACACTTTGGTCGGTGATGGTAAAATTTATTCAAACAAAGATTTTCCCATTAAAAACGTCAATCAATCCTTGATTGATAAAGTGTTTGAAGATAATACCACTAAGTTTTTGGGAAAAGCGATCCCGAGAGTTTCAGTAACTCAGTGTGATCCTATTCCAAAAGCTGAAGTGAGGAAACAATTTGGAAACCAAAAATTACCGACTAAACAACAACCTGTCGCTTTAAAGGGTAAACAGCAACAACAACGAGCTCCAAAGCCAAAGGCTAAGGTTGAATCAAAAGGAGCTCGTTACAAGAAGAAAGCAAAAGATGTCAAGTTTGTAGCATCAAAGGGTACTGATAAAATTGAGACTTTTGAAAACAAATCAAACACCGATTTTATACAAAAAGTCAAGATTTTAAAACGTAACAGTCAAAACAATTACACTCAACATACAAATGGGTGTGATGAAAAAGTAAGTACCTCAGGTTCTACAGGTTCGACAACTGCTGGTCGATTAAATTCTCCTAAGTTTGTGGAAAGGAGAACGTGTTTTAAATGTGGAGAGTTTGGGCATATCATTAAGAACTGCTCAAACACTCCAAAAGATAAATTTGTTGAAAGAGCACCACCTGAAAAGGTTCACCCACAACGACGTCAAAACATCAAAGCTGTTGAAAAGGCTTTAAAATCTGAAGTCGAAACGGTTAAAAGGGAACCAAGTTCTTCACAACCTTTAAAACCAGAAGTTTCAAAATCTGTTTACAAAACTCAATCTGGTAAACAAAAACAAACTTGGAAACCTAAGACGGGTGATAGTTCAGGGGGAGATGCTGTGTTTGAAAATCATCAGGAAATCGAAGTCACAATCTTCGATGATGAAGGACGACCCAAGTCTGTTAAGGCTTGGGTCCCCCTCTCCAACTAATCTCTGAGTGAGTGTGCAGGATGTTCCAGGAGGAACTATCGATAATCGTAAGATTGTTGATAGTGGAGCGTCCTTGCACAAGATAGGCGACAGAAGAAATTGTTGCCTTTGATGGAGAAAAGAGAGAAAAGAAAAGGAAGACAGAAGTGTCTGTCGAAAGAGATTGAAAGCTTCGACAAAATGAAAATCATTTCAAAATGTGATTGTTCAAGGTTTTGATCGGGTCCCCAGGGTAGATTCAATCAAAATGTACGCACCTGCAGCACGTCTGGAGTTCAAAATTCACAAGATGAACGTGCAGTGTACATTTCTTCGCGGTGTGATTGAAGAAAATGTGTTTGTTGAACAAACCAACCGGGTGTGCGGATGCCTTGGCGTGGATTGAACAACCGCACACTACTTCTGAAAGAGAAAGACAAAGACCTTCGCTGGTGCAATGTGGAAGACCAGCCGGACCCAAAGGTTTCTGATCTTGTTGCTGTCAAGAGATTTCTAAGTAGCTACAAAATCGACTTTGAAGTCCACACCGGGTGGATATCCAGTTTGGGAGAGCACTCAGATTCCTTGCAATGCACGAAGCAGTTGCAGGATACGGTTTTAATTTCTAATCTCTCCTATACTTGTCGATATTTAAGCTGCTTTATAAATTGTTATACTCTTATAGCACTCTTTGGCAAGACAATATTGTCATGGTCCACACCGCTTACCGACATGCCAACTCATTTTTCCCAAAATTCGCTAAATCAATTCTGATTAAACTTATTTTTGGTAAATGGCATTGAAGTAAAACATGAGTTAACCGACATCGGGAAATCGTTTTTGTAAATACCTTTGTGTTTTTAAAATTTATCTTAGTTTGTTGATTTTAGGGGGAGTAAATCCAAAATTTGAAAAATTCAAAAAACAGTGGAAAATTTCAAAACGCAAAAACATTGGAAAAACAAAAATGAGTTTCCTGGCGAGCAAAAGAGAAAATGATAGTACATCAGTGGTCTGTTGAAACCTCTTTAAACTGAAATGCAAAATGAAAAATGTTAAGCAGCTCTATATAAGATGTATCGGTAGGCTCACAATCATATTAAAGTGTGCAGGGTGATATAAATCTTAAATCGACTGAAGACCAGGTGGGAACCGCACATTGGCATATGGTCTTAGTACCGAAATTTCGTTTGAGAGATTGCCGAGGTTCTGAGATATTCGGTCTTTATGCTGTTTATCATCTGGGTATCATGGTTGTATCAAACCGTAAAAATATCGGAGACGAAGTCTAAGATCTTCCATGATACTATACATACGTGTACATATTGCATTCGACCTCAATAACTGATCAACAATCACATGTCCAAACAAAATAAGTGATAATTATCACAGATTCTTTGCGGGAGTCAAGTTCGTCTCTCTGCTGTACGGAAGTACTGACCTGTTCACGGACTTGCTCCTGTGCCCTCATGCATTTGAAAATCAAGTTCCTCATCAATAAGTGATTCTATCACATAGGGCTTGTTTTCAATAAAATAAGTGAGTTTCTCACATCTTTTATACGGTCAAACGGATGATAAACAGTATACTCACCGGTAAGATGAACTCTCATGCATACCTTGATACGGGAATGTGTCGTGTGTGGATGAACACCGGTCGGTAAGTATAAATCATACCTTAACGTATCCCCTCGCCATGATTACATCTGATAAGTTGAGCTTATGTGGACAACAATACCGATAATTGTTATAGGATGCTTATCTTAATGTTAACTAATAGAACAACAAGAGCGTTTTGACATGACCGTACACTGATATGATTCTCTTACCCTCGAAACTCGCAAAAAGAATGTCTGTAAATATTTGTTTACTGTTTTCAGTTTATGCATCTTTGTATATATTTATTTATTGCTTTCCGTCTTTACATTTGAAAAATGAAAAATCCCAAAAAGATTTTAGGTGTGTTTTAATATAAACTTTATAAAATCAAAAAGATTTTGCTTCTAGTTTACTTTTGATTGACCGATGGTGGAACTCGAGTCTGTCCTACCCAAAATCCTGATCGTAAGCCGGAAAACAATTGCTTCTTCATAAACAGTCGAAGTTAACAAGTTTTGAAAGTTAAAGAATTAAAATTTGATCATTTTCTAAACTTTCAAACTGCTGTCGGTCGGTGTTTGATTGAGATTTGATCTCATATGTGTCATTTGTTTAAATGTTAACTATATTCCAAGCGGTTGTTCTCATTATGCGTTTAGCTTTCTTGCCTGTGCAGATGCTAAAGGCGAGGAGAACATGTTCGATGACAAGCTTTGGAATGAAGACACGAAGTGGAGGCACTCAAAGGGTAAAATGATCGAGTTGCCGCTGACCCTTCATCAACACCACAAGGATCTGAAGATTTGACAAGTCAAAAGATTCACGAGCATAACTCAATGGAGAGTTCAGTCCAAGGGGGAGTTTATTAACACACTTCTTAAATGAAAAGGAAGTTTGTTGATACACTTCTACTTACGACGCGTGAAGACTTTGAAGATCCTCCGACATGAAAGACACAGAAGACGAACCATCACAGAAGACGAACCTCACGAGTAGCGTCCAAGGGGGAGTTTGTTGGTACACTTTATGTGGACACGACTCGGTTCGGTTCGACTCGGTTCGTTTCGGTTCGGGTCGACTCGGTTAAGTCCGGCTCAAGTCCGACGTCACGACATTCCTCCGTCGTGCGCCCCAGAGTTCGACACGCGAAGCACGGAACGCCGCAAGCCATTCCCGCAAAACACATCACCATGACATCACCTTTGTGATGTCATGATGATGTCATCTTTTGTCTCATATGGGAAAATGGTGAAAGATTTTAAACAGATTCAAGCTTGGGCCGTAAACCTTACACTTTGGGCCGTAATATTGAAATGGACTTTGGACTTGGATTGGGCCTCTACACCAACTCGACGAAACAGAATGTTTAACTTGTATATCGACGAAACAAAAGTGTTTCGTCGACTTTGTGTGTTTCGCCGAGAGTTATTTCAGTTTCGTCATGTTCTGGTCTCAGTTTAGTATATAAACCCTTCTCTGGTTCTGTGTGAAACAGAGATGAGAAAATACTTGTAAAGAAACTCTGTCAAAATTCCGTCTAAACTGTGTTTGTATCAGTTTGTATTCGGTTCTCATCCCGTTAATCAATTGAGTGTGTTTCATTGGTTAATCCGTGTTATTTACTATCTGTGTTTGGTTTGCACCGTCTCGGGGATTCCGCACCCGTTACCGTGTTTGTTATAAACAGGGAATAGGTTTCTCGTTATCGATCCTCACCGGAAAAACGGGACCTACACAAACCAACCACCCAAGAATGGAATCGTCGAGCGAAAACACTTGACAACCTCCTAGAAGTAGCTTTTCTTTCCACTAGATCTTTCTCCATCAATTAGGAATCTGATATCGTCACTAAACACATTCCTTAAATTGTAGCCATTTGTTGAGTGTTTTTTTAGTGTCTAATCCGTATATATATCATCATTGCCCTTGATTTTCTTGACTGTATATCTCTTAAATGTTAACATATACACGTGTGATTTAGTTTACGAAGAATTTTCAATGCCGAGAACCTCGATCAGAGAGTAAAAAAGACGTAACGTTCACAATGGTGTAAAATTAAAATGGGATATACCGGGCTAGGATTCGAGTTATAGGAACAAGGGCCAAACCAACCACCCAAGAATGGAATCGTCGAGCGAAAAGACATGACAACCTTCTAGAAGCAGCTTTTCTTTCCACCAGACATTTCTCCATCAATTAGGAATCTGATGCCGTCACTAAACACATTCCTTAAATTGTAGCCATTTGTTGAGTGTTTTTTTTTTGGTGTCTAATCCGCACATATATCATCGTTGCCCTTGATTTTCTTGACTGTATATCTCTTAAATGTCAACATATACACGTGTGATTTAGTTTACGAAGATTTTTCAATGCCGAGAACCACGATCAGAAAGTAAAAAATGCATAAGGTTCACAATGATGTAAAATTAAAATGAGATATACTGGGCTAGGATTCGAGTTACAGGAACAAGGGCCAAACCAACCACCCAATAATGGAATCGTCGAGCGAAAACACTTGACAACCTCCTAGAAGCAGCTTTTCTTGCCACCGGACCTTTCTCCATCAATTTGGAATCTAATGCCGTAACTAAACACATTCCTTAAATTGTAGTCATTTGTTGAGTGTTTTTTTTTGTGTCTAATCCGCATATATATCACCATTGCCCTTGATTTTGTTGACTGTATATCTCTTAAATATCAACATATACACATGTGATTTAGTTTACGAAGATTTTTCAATGCCGAGAACCTCGATCAGAGTGTAAAAAAGGCGTAAGTTTCACAATGGTGTAAAATTAAAATGGGATATACCGGGCAAGGATTCGAGTTACAGGAACAAGGGCCAAACCAACCACCCAAGAATGGAATCGTCGAGCGAAAACACTTGACAACCTCCTAGAAGCAACTTTTCTTGCCACCAGACCTTTCTCCATCAATTAGGAATCTGATGCCATCACTAAACACATTCCTTAAATTGTAGCCATTTGTTGAGTGTTTTTTTGGTGTCTAATCCGCATATATATCACTATTGCCCTTGATTTTCTTGACTGTATATCTCTTAATTGTCAACATATACACGTGTGATTTCGTTTACGAAGATTTTTCAATGCCGAGAACCTCGATCAGAGAGTAAAAAAGGCTTAAGGTTCACAATGGTGTAAAATTAAAATGGGATATACCGAGCTAGGATTCAAGTTACAGGAACAAGGGGAAAACCAACCACCCAAGAAATGAATCGTCGAGCGAAAACACTTGACAACCTCCTAGAAGCAGCTTTCCTTGCCCGCTGACCTTTTTCCATCAATTAGGAATCTGATTCCGTCACTAAACTCATTCCTTAAATTGTAGCCATTTGTTGAGAGTTTTTTTTGTGTCTAATCCACATATATATCACCATTGCCCTTGATTTTCTTGACTGTATATCTCTTAAATATCAACATATACACGTGTGATTTAGTTTACGAAGATTTTTCAATGCCGAGAACCTCGACCAGAGAGTAAAAAAGGCGTAAGGTTCACAATGGTGTAAGATTAAAATGGGATATACCGGGCAAGGATTCGAGTTACAGGAACAAGGGCCAAACCAACCACCCAAGAATGGAATCGTCGAGCGAAAACACACTTGACAACCTCCTAGAAGAAGCTTTTCTTACCACCAGACCATTCTCCATCAATTAGGAATCTGATGCCGTCACTAAACACATTCCTTAAATTGTAGCCATTTGTTGAGTGTTTTTTTTTGGTGTCTAATCCGCATATATATCACCATTGCCCTTGATTTTCTTGACTGTATATCTCTTAAATATCAACATATACACGTGTGATTTAGTTTACAAAGATTTTTCAATGCCGAGCACCTCGATCAGAGACTAAAAAAGGCGTAAGGTTCACAATGGTGTAAAATAAAAATGGGATATACCGGGCTAGGATTCGAGTTACAGGAACAATGGCCAAACCTACCACCCAAGAATGAAATTGTCGAGCGAAAACACTTGACAACCTCCTAGAAGCAGCTTTTCTTAGACCTTTCTCCATCAATTAGGAATCTGATGCCGTTACAAAACACATTCCTTAAATTGTAGCCATTTATTGAGTGTTTTTTTTTGTGTCTAATCCGCATATATATCACCATTGCCCTTGATTTTCTTGACTGTATATTTTTTAAATATCAACATATACACCTGTGATTTAGTTTACGAAGCATTTTCAATGCCGAAAACCTCGATTAGAGAGTATAAAAGGCGTAAGGTTCACAATGGTGTAAAATTAAAATGGGATATACCGGGCTAGGATTCGAGTTACAGGAACAAGGGCCAAACCAACCACCCAAGAATGGAATCGTCGAGCGAAAACACTTGACAACATCCTAGAAGCAGCTTTTCTTACCACCAGACCTTTCTCCATCAATTAGGAATCTGTTGCCGTCACTAAACACATTTCTTAAATTGTAGCCATTTGTTGAGTGTTTTTTTTTGTCTAATCTGCATATGTATCACCATTGCCCTTGATTTTCTTGACTGTATATATCTCTTAAATATCAACAGATACACGTGTGACTTAGTTTACGAAGATTTTTCAATGCCAAGAACCTCGATCAGAGAGTAAAAAAGCCGTAAGGTTCACAATGGTGTAAAATTAAAATGGGATATACCAGGATAGGATTTGAGTTACAGGAACAAGGGCCAAACCAACCACCCAAGAACAGAATCGTCGAGCGAAAACACTTGACAACCTCCTAGAAGCAGCTTTTCTTGCCACCAGACATTTCTCCATCAATTTGGAATCTAATTCCATCACTAAACACATTCCTTAAATTGTAGCCATTTGTTGAGTGTTTTTTTGTGTCAAATCCGCATATATAACCATTTCCCTTGATTTTCTTGACTGTATATCTCTTAAATATAAACATATACACGTGTGACTTAGTTTACGAAGATTTTTTTCAATGCCGAGAACCTCTATCAGAGAGTAAAAAAGGTGTAAGATTCACAATGGTGTAAGATTAAAATGGGTTATACCGGGCTAGGATTCGAGTTACAGAAACAAGGGCCAAACCAACCACCCAAGAATGGAATCATCGAGCGAAAACACTTGACAACCTCCTAGAAGTAGCTTTTCTTGCCACCAGATCTTTCTCCATCAATTAGGAATCTGATGCCGTCACTAAACACATTCCTTAAATTGTAGCCATTTGGTGAGTGTTTTTTTTAGTGTCTAATCCGTATATATATCATCATTGCCCTTGATTTTCGTGATTGTATATCTCTTAAATGTCAACATATACACGTGTGATTTAGTTTACGAAGAATTTTCAATGCCGAGAACCTCGATCAGAGGGTAAAAAAGGCGTAAGGTTCACAATGGTGTAAAATTAAAATGGGATATACCGGGCTAGGATTCGAGTTATAGGACCAATGGCCAAACCAACCACCCAAGAATGGAATCGTCGAGCGAAAAGACTTGACAACCTCCTAGAAGCAGCTTTTCTTGCCACCAGACCCTTCTCCATCAATTAGGAATCTGATGTCGTCACTAAACACATTCCTTAAATTGTAGCCATTTGTTGAGTGTTTTTTTTTGGTGTCTAATCTGCATATATATCATCATTGCCCTTGATTTTCTTGACTGTATATCTCTTAAATGTCAACATATACACGTGTGATTTAGTTTACGAAGATTTTTCAATGCCGAGAACCACGATCAGAAAGTAAAAAACGCATAAGGTTCACAATGATGTAAAATTAAAATGAGATATACCGGGCTAGGATTCGAGTTACAGGAACAAGGGCCAAACCAACCACCTAATAATGGAATCGTCGAGCGAAAACACTTAACAACCTCCTAGAGGTAGCTTTTCTTGCCACCAGACCTTTCTCCATCAATTTGGAATCTAATGCTGTAACTAAACACATTCCTTAAATTGTAGTCATTTGTTGAGTGTTTTTTTTTTGTGTCTAATCCGCATATATATCACCGTTGCCCTTGATTTTGTTGACTGTATATCTCTTAAATGTCAACATATACACGTGTGATTTAGTTTACAAAGATTTTTCAATGCCGAGAACCTCGATCAGAGAGTAAAAAAGGCGTAAGTTTCACAATGATGTAAGATTAAAATGGGATATACCGGGCTAGGATTCGACTTACAGGAACAAGGGCCAAACCAACCACCCAAGAATGGAATCGTCGAGCGAAAACACTTTACAACCTCCTAGAAGCAGCTTTTCTTGCCACCAGAACTTTCTCCATCAATTAGGAATCTGATGCCGTCACTAAACACATTCCTTAAATTGTAGCCATTTGTTGAGTGTTTTTTTGTGTCTAATCCGCATATATATCACCATTGCTCTTGATTTTCTTGAATGTATATCTCTTAAATATCAACATATACACGTGTGATTTAGTTTACGAAGATTTTTCAATGCCGAGAACCTCGATCAGAGAGTAAAAAAGGCGTAAGGTTCACAATGGTGTAAAATTAAAATGGGATATACCGGGCTAGGATTCGAGTTATAGGAACAAGGGCCAAACCAACCACCCAAGAATGGAATCGTCGAGCGAAAACACTTGACAACCTCCTAGAAGCAGATTTTCTTAACACCAGACCTTTCTCCATGAATTAGGAATCTGATGCCGTCACTAAACACATTCCTTAAATTGTTGCCATTTGTTGAGTGTTTTTTAGGGTCTCTAATCCGCATATATATCACCATTGACCTTGATTTTCTTGACTGTATATCTCTTAAATATCAACATAAACACCTGTGATTTAGTTTATGAAGAATTTTCAATGCCGAGAACCTCGATCAGAGAGTAAAAAAGGCGTAAGCTTCACAATGGTGTAAAATTAAAATGGGATATATCAGGCTAGGATTCGAGTTACAGGAACAAGGGCCAAACCAACCACCCAAGAATGGAATCGTCGAGCGAAAACACTTGACAACCTCCTATAAGCAGCTTTTCTTTCCACCAGAAATTTCTCCATCAATTAAGAATCTGATGCCGTCACTAAACACATTCCTTAAATTGTAGCCATTTATTGAGTGTTTTTTTGGTGTCTAATCCGCATATATAACACCATTGCCCTTGATTTTCTTGACTGTATATCTCTTAAATGTCAACATATACACGTGTGATTTAGTTGACGAAGATTTTTCGATGCCGAGAACCTCGATCAGAGAGTAAAAAAGGCGTAAGGCTCACAATGGTGTAAAATTAAAATGGGATATACCGTGCTAGAATTCGAGTTACAGGAACAAGGGCCAAACCAACCACCCAAGAATGGAATCGTCGAGCGAAAACACTTGACAACCTCCTAGAAGCAGGTTTTCTTGCCACCATACCTTTCTCCATCAATTAGGTATCTGATGCCGTCACTAAACACATTCCTTAAATTTTAGCCATTTGTTGAGTTTTTTTTTGTGTCTAATCCGCATATATATCACCTTTGCCCTTGATTTTTTTGAATGTGTATCTCTTAAATATCAACATATACACGTGTGATTTAGTTTACGAAGATTTTTCAATGCCGAGAACCTCGATCAGAGAGTAAAAAATGCGTAAGGTTCACAATGGTGTAAGATTAAAATGGGATATACCGGGCTAGGATTCGAGTTACAGGAACAAGCGCCAAATCAACCACCCAAGAATGGAATCGTCCAGCGAAAACACTTGACAACTTCCTAAAAGCAGCTTTTCTTAACACCAGACCTTTCTCCATCAATTAGGAATCTGATGCCGTCACTAAACATATTCCTTAAATTGTAGCCATTTGTTGAGTGTTTTTTTTTGTCTAATCCGCATATATATCACCATTGCTCTTGATTTTCTTGACTGTATATCTCTTAAATATCAACATATACACGTGTGATTTAGTTTACGAAGATTTTTCAATGCCGAGAACCTCGATAAGAGAGTAAAAAAGGCGTAAGGTTCACAATGGTGTAAAATTAAAATGGGATATACCGGGCTAGGATTCGAGTTACAGGAACAAGCGCCAAACCTACCACCCAAGAATGAAATTGTCGAGCGAAAACACTTAACAACCTCCTAGAAGCAGCTTTTCTTAACACCAGACCTTTCTCCATCAATTAGGAATCTGATACCGTCACTAAACATATTCCTTAAATTGTAGCCATTTGTTGAGTGTTTTTTTTGTGGTCTCTAATCCGCATATATATCACTGTTGACCTTGATTTTCTTGACTGTATATCTCTTAAATATCAACAAATACACATGTGATTTAGTTTATGAAGAATTTTCAATGCCGAGAACCTCGAACAAAGAGTAAAAAAGGCGTAAGGTTCACAATGGTCTAAAATTAAAATGGGATATATCAGGCTAGGATTCGAGTTACAGGAACAAGGGCTAAACCAACCACCCAAGAATGGAATCGTCGAGCGAAAACACTTGACAACCTCCTAGAAGCAGCTTTTCTTTCCACCAGACATTTCTCCATCAATTAGGAATCTGATGCCGTCACTAAACACATTCCTTAAATTGTAGCCATTTATTGAGTGGTTTTTTTGGTGTCTAATCCGCATATATATCGACATTGCTCTTGATTTTCTTGATTCTATATCTCTTAAATATCAACATATACACGTGTGATTTAGTTTACAAAGATTTTTCAATGCTGAGAACCTCGATCAGGGAGTAAAAAAGGCGTAAGGTTCACAATGGTGTAAAATTAAAATGGGATATACCGGGCTAGGATTCGAGTTACAGGAACAAGGGCCAAACCAACCACCCAAGAATGGAATCGTCCAGCGAAAACACTTGACAACCTCCAAGAAGCAACTTTTTTGCCACCAGACCTTTCTCCATCAATTAGGAATTTGATGCCGTCACAAAACACATTCCTTAAATTGTAGCCATTTGTTGAGTGCTTTTTTTGTGTCTAATCCGCATATATATCACCATTGCCCTTGATTTTCTTGACTGTATAACTCTTAAATGTCAACATATACACGTGTGATTTAGTTTACGAAGATTTTTCGATGCCGAGAACCTCGATCAGAGAGTAAAAAAGGCGTAAGGCTCACAATGGTGAAAAATTAAAATGGGATATACCGTGCTAGAATTCGAGTTACAGGAACAAGGGCCAAACCAACCACCCAAGAATGGAATCGTCGAGTGAAAACACTTTACAACCTCCTAGAAGCAGCTTTTCTTGCCACCAGACCTTTCTCCATCAATTAGGAATCTGATGCCGTCACTAAACACATTCCTTAAATTGTAGCCATTTGGTGAGTTTTTTTTTTGTATCTAATCCGCATATATATCACCGTTGCCCTTGATTTTCTTGATTGTATATCTCTTAAATGTCAACATATACACGTGTGATTTAGTTTACGAAGATTTTTCGATGCCGAAAACCTCGATCAGAGAGTAAAAAAGGCGTAAGGCTCACAATGGTGTAAAATTAAAATGGGATATACCGTGCTAGAATTCGAGTTACAGGAACAAGGGCCAAACCAACCACCCAAGAATGGAATTGTCGAGCGAAAACACTTTGCAACCTCCTAGAAGCAGCTTTTCTTGCCACCAGACCTTTCTCCATCAATTAGGAATCTGATGCCGTCACTAAACACAATCCTTAAATTGTAGCCATTTGTTGAGTTTTTTTTTGTGTCTAATCCGCATATATGTCACCGTTGCCCTTGATTTTCTTGATTGTATATCTCTTAAATATCAACATATACACGCGTGATTTAGTTTACGAAGATTTTTCAACGCCGAGAACTTCGATCAGAGTGTAAAAAAGACGTAAGGTTCACAATGGTGTAAGATTAAAATGGGATATACAGGGCTAGGATTCGAGTTACAGGAACAAGGGCCAAACCAACCACCCAAGAATGGAATCGTCCAGCGAAAACACTTGACAACCTCCTAGAAGCAGCTTTTCTTGCCACCAGACCTTTCTCCATCAATTAGGAATCTGATGCCGTCACTAAACACACTCCTTAAATTGTAGCCATTTCTTGAGTGTTTTTTTTTTTGCAGTCTAATCCGCATACATATCACCATTGCCCTTGATTTTCTTGACTGTATATCTCTTAAATGTCAACATATACACGTGTGATTTAGTTTACGAAGATTTTTCAATGTCGAGAACCTCGATTAGAGAGTAAAAAAGGCGTAAGGTTCACAATGGTGTAAAATTAAAATGGGATATACCGGGCTAGGATTCGAGTTACAGAAACAAGGGTTTTTTTGGTGTCTAATCCGCAAATATATCACCATTGGCCTTGATTTTCTTGACTGTATATCTCTTAAATGTCAACATATACACGTGTGATTTAGTTTACGAAGATTTTTCAATGCCGAGAACCTCGATCAGAGAGTAAAAAAGGCGAAGGTTCACAATGGTGTAAAATTAAAATGGGATATACCGGCCTAGGATTCGAGTTACAGGAACAAGGGCCAAAACTACCACCTAAGAATGAAATTTTCCTGCGAAAACACTTAAGAACCTCCTACAAGCAGCTTTTCTTACCACCAGACCTTTCTCCATCAATTAGGAATCTGATGCCGTCACTAAACACATTCCTTAAATTGTAGCCATTCGTTGAGTGTTTTTTTTTGTGTCTAATTCGCATATATATCACCATTGCCCTTGATTTTCTTTACTGTATATCTCTTAAATGTCAACATATACACGTGTGATTTAGTTTACGAAGATTTTTCGATGCCGAGAACCTCGATCTGAGAGTAAAAAAGGCGTAAGGCTCACAATGGTGTAAAATTAAAATGGGATATACCGTGCTAGAATTCAAGTTACAGGAACTAGGGCCAAACCAACCACCCAAGAATGGAATCGTCGAGCGAAAACACTTTACAACCTCCTAGTAGCAGCTTTTCTTGCCACCAGACCTTTCTCCATCAATTAGGAATCTGATGCCGTCACTAAACACATTCCTTAAATTGTAGCCATTTGTTGAGTGTTTTTTGTGTGTCTAATCCGCATATATATCACCATTGCCCTTGATTTTCTTGACTGTATATCTCTTAAATGTCAACATATACACGTGTGATTTAGTTTACGAAGATTTTTCGATGCCTAGAACCTCGATCAGAGAGTAAAAAAGGCGTAAGGTTCACAATGGTGTAAAATTAAAATGGGTTATACCAGGCTAGGATTCGAGTTACAGGAACAAGGGCCAAACCAACCACGCAAGAATGGAATCGTCCAGCAAAAACACTTGACAACCTCCTAGAAGCAGCTTTTCTTGCCACCAGACCTTTCTCCATCAAGTAGGAATCTGATGCCGTCACTAAACACATTCCTTAAATTGTAGCCATTTGTTGAGTGTTTTTTTTGTGTCTAATCCGCATATATATCACCATTGCCCTTGATTTTCTTGACTGTATATCTCTTAAATATGAACACATAGATGTGTAATTTAGTTTACGAAGATTTTTCAATGCCGAGAACCTCGATCAGAGAGCAAAAAAGACGTAAGGTTGACAATGGTGTAAAATTAAAATGGGTTATACCGGGCTAGTATTCAAGTTACAGGAACAAGGGCCAAACCAACAACCCAAGAATGGAATCGTCGAGCAAAAACACTTGAGAACCTCCTAGAAGCAGCTTTTCTTGCCACCAGACCTTTCTCCATCAATTAGGAATCTGATGCCGTCACTAAACACATTCCTTAAATTGTAGCCATTTGTTGAGTGTTTTTTTTGGTGTCTAATCCGCATATATATCACCATTGCCCTTGATTTTGTTGACTGGATATCTCTTAAATGTCAACAAATACACGTGTGATTTAGTTTACGAAGATTTTTCAATGCTGAGAACCTCGATCATAGAGTAAAAAAGGCGTAAGGTTCACAATGGTGTAAAATTAAAATGGGATATACCGGGCTAGGATTCGAGTTACAGGAACAAGGGCCAAACCAACCACCCAAGAATGGAATCGTTGAGGGAAAACACTTGACAACCTCCTAGAAGCAGCTTTTCTTGCCACCAGACATTTCTCCATCAATTAGGAATCTGATGCCTTCACTAAACACATTCCTTAAATTGTAGCCATTTGTTGAGTGTTTTTTTTGGTGTCTAATCCGCATATATATCACCATTGCCATTGATTTTCTTGACTGTATATCTCTTAAATATCAACATATACACCTGTGATTTAGTTTACGAAGCATTTTCAATGCCGAGAACCTCGATTAGAGAGTATAAAAGGCGTAAGGTTCACAATGGTGTAAAATTAAAATGGGATATACCGGGCTAGGATTCGAGTTAAAGGAACAAGGGCAAAACCTACCACCCAAGAATGAAATTGTCGAGCAAAAACACTTGACAACCTCCTAGAAGCAGCTTTTCTTAACACCAGACCTTTCTCCATCAATTAGGAATCTGATGCCGTCACTAAACACATTCCTTAAATTGTAGCCATTTGTTGAGTGTTTTTTTTTTGTGTCTAATCCGGATATATATCACCATTGCCCTTGATTTTCTTGACTATATATCTCTTAAATGTCAACATATACACGTGTGATTTAGTTTACGAATATTTTTCGATGCCGAGAACCTCGATCAGTGAGTAAAAATGGCGTAAGGTTCACAATGGTGTAAAACTAAATGGGTTATACCGGGCTAGGATTCGAGTTACAGGAAAAAGGGCCAAACCAACCACCCAAGAATGGAATCGTCGTGCAAAAACACTTGACAACCTCCTAGAAGCAGCTTTTTTTGCCACCAGACCTTTCTCCATCAATTAGGAATCTGATGCCGTTACTAAAAACATTCCTTAAATTGTAGCAACTTGTTGAGTGTTTTTTTTTTGTGTCTAATCCGCATATATATCACCATTGCTCTTGATTTTCTTGACTGTATATCTCTTAATTATCAACATATACACGTGTGATTTAGTTTACGAAGATTTTTCAATGACGAGAACCTCGATCAGAGAGTAAAAAAGGCGTAAGGTTCACAATGGTGTAAAATTAAAATGGGATATAACGGGCTAGGATTCGAGTTACAGGAACAAGGGCCAAACCTACCACCCAAGAATGAAATGGTCGAGCGAAAACACTTGACAACCTCCTAGAAGCAGCTTTTCTTAACACCAGACCTTTCTCCATCAATTAGGAATCTGATGCCGTCACTAAACACATTCCTTAAATTGTAGCTATTTGTTGAGTGTTTTTTTTTTTGTGTTTAATCCGCATATATATCACCATTGCCCTTGATTTTCTTGACTGTATATATCTCTTAAATGTCAACATATACACGTGTGATTTAGTTTACGAATATTTTTCGATGCCGAGAACCTCAATCAGAGAGTAAAAAAGGCGTAAGGTTCACAATGGTGTAAAATTAAAATGGGTTATACCGGGCTAGGATTCGAGTTACAGGAACAAGGGCCAAACCAACCACCCAAGAATGGAATCGTCGAGCAAAAACACTTGACAACCTCCTAGAAGCAGCTTTTCTTGCCACCAGACCTTTCTCCATCAATTAGGAATCTGATGCCATCACTAAACACATTCCTTAAATTGTAGCAATTTGTTGAGTGTTTTTTTTTTGGTGTCTAATCCGCATATATATCACCATTGCCCTTGATTTTCTTGACTGTATATCTCTTAAATATGAACCTATACATGTGTGATTTAGTTTACGAATATTTTTCAATGCCGAGAACCTCGATCAGAGAGCAAAAAAGGCGTAAGGTTGACAATGGTGTAAAATTAAAATGGGTTATACCGGGCTAGGATTCGAGTTACAGGAACAAGGGCCAAACCAACCACCCAAGAATTGAATCGTCGAGCAAAAACACTTGACAACCTCCTAGAAGCAGCTTTTCTTGCCACCAGACCTTTCTCAATCAATTAGGACTCTGATGAGGTCACTAAACACATTCCTTAAATTGTAGCCATTTGTTGAGTGTTTTTTTGTGGTGTCTAATCCGCATATATATCACCATTGCCCTTGATTTTCTTGACTGTATATCTCTTAAATGTCAACATATACACGTGTGATTTAGTTTACGAATATTTTTCGATGCCTAGAACCTCGATCAGAGAGTAAAAAAGGCGTAAGGTTCACAATGGTGTAAAACTAAATGGGTTATACCGGGCTAGGATTTGAGTTATAGGAAAAAGGGCCAAACCAACCACCCAAGAATGGAATCGTCGTGCAAAAACACTTGACAACCTTCTAGAAGTAGCTTTTCTTGCCACCAGACCTTTCTCCATCAATTAGGAATCTGATGCCGTCACTAAACACATTCCTTAAATTGTAGCATTTTGTTGAGTGTTTTTTTTGGTGTCTAATCCGCATATATATCACCATTGCCCTTGATTTTCTCGACTGTATATCTCTTAAATATCAACATATACACCTGTGATTTAATTTACGAAGCATTTTCAATGCCGAGAACCTCGATTAGAGAGTATAAAAGGCGTAAGGTTCACAATGGTGTAAAATTAAAATGGGATATACCGGGCTAGGATTCTAGTTACAGGAACAAGGGAAAAACCTACCACCCAAGAATGAAATTGTCGAGCAAAAACACTTGACAACCTCCTAGAAGCAGCTTTTCTTAACACCAGACCTTTCTCCATCAACTAGGAATCTGATGCCGTCACTAAACACATTCCTTATATTGTAGCCATTTGTTTAGTGTTTTTTTTTTGTGTCTAATCCGGATATATATCACCATTGCCCTTAATTTTCTTGACTGTATTTCTCTTAAATGTCAACATATACACGTGTGATTTAGTTTACGAATATTTTTCGATGCCGAGAACCTCGATCAGAGAGTAAAAAAGGCGTAAGGTTCACAATGGTGTAAAACTAAATGGGTTATACCGGGCTAGGATTCGAGTTACAGGAAAAAGGGCCAAACCAACCACCCAAGAATGGAATCGTCGTGCAAAAACACTTGACAACCTCCTAGAAGCAGCTTTTCTTGCCACCAGACCTTTCTCCATCAATTAGGAATCTGATGCCGTCACTAAACACATTCCTTAAATTGTAGCAACTTGTTGAGTGTTTTTTTTTGGTGTCTAATCCGCATATATATCACCATTGCCCTTGATTTTCTCGACTGTATATCTCTTAAATATCAACATATACACCTGTGATTTAGTTTACGAAGCATTTTCAATGCCGAGAACCTCGATTAGAGAGTATAAAAGGCGTAAGGTTCACAATGGTGTAAAATTAAAATGGGATATACCGGGCTAGGATTCTAGTTACAGGAACAAGGGAGAAACCAACCACCCAAGAATGGAATCGTCGAGCAAAAACACTTGACAACCTCCTAGAAGCAGCTTTTCTTGCCACCAGACCTTTCTCCATCAATTAGGAATCTGATGCCGTCACTAAACACATTCCTTAAATTGTAGCCATTTGATGAGTGTTTTTTTTTGTGTCTAATCCGCATATATACAACCATTGCTCTTGATTTTCTTGACTGTATATCTCTTAAATATCAAAGAATACACCTGTGATTTAGTTTACGAAGATTTTTCAATGACGAGAACCTCGATCAGAGAGTAAAAAAGGCGTAAGGTTCACAATGGTGTAAAATTAAAATGGGATATAACGGGCTAGGATTCGAGTTACAGGAACAAGGGCCAAACCTACCACCCAAGAATGAAATTGTCGAGCGAAAACACTTGACAACCTCCTAGAAGCAGCTTTTCTTAACACCAGACCTTTCTCCATCAATTAGGAATCTAATGCCGTCACTAAACACATTCCTTAAATTGTAGCTATTTGTTGAGTGTTTTTTTTTATGTCTAATCCGCATATATATCACCATTGCCCTTGATTTTCTTCACTGTATATCTCTTAAATGTCAACATATACACGTGTGATTTAGTTTACGAATATTTTTCGATGCCGAGAACCTCGATCAGAGAGTAAAAAAGGCGTACGGTTCACAATGGTGTAAAATTAAAATGGGTTATACCGGGCTAGGATTCGAGTTACAGGAACAAGGGCTAAACCAACCACCCAAGAATGGAATCGTCGAGCAAAAACACTTGACAACCTCCTAGAAGCAGCTTTTCTTGCCACTAGACCTTTCTCCATCAATTAGGAATCTGATGCCGTCACTAAAAACATTCCTTAAATTGTAGCAACTTGTTGAGTGTTTTTTTTTGGTGTCTAACCCGCATATATATCACCATTGCCCTTGATTTTCTCGACTGTATATCTCTTAAATATGAACATATACATGTGTGATTTAGTTTACGAAGATTTTTCAATGCCGAGAACCTCGATCGGAGAGCAAAAAAGGCGTAAGGTTGACAATGGAGTAAAATTAAAATGGGATATACCGGGCTAGGATTCGATTTACAGGAACAAGGGCCAAACCAACCACCCAAGAATAGAATCGTCGAGCAAAAACACTTAACAACCTCCTTGAAGCAGCTTTTCTTGCCACCAGACCTTTCTCCATCAATTAGGAATCTGATGCCGTCACTAAACACATTCCTTAAATTGTAGCCATTTGATGAGTGTTTTTTTTTGTGTCTAATCCGCATATATATCACCATTGCTCTTGATTTTCTTGACTGTATATCTCTTAAATATCAACATATACACCTGTGATTTAGTTTACGAAGATTTTTCAATGACGAGAACCTCGATCAGAGAGTAAAAAAGGCGTAAGGTTCACAATGGTGTAAAATTAAAATGGGATATAACGGGCTAGGATTCGAGTTACAGGAACAAGGGCCAAACCTACCACCCAAGAATGAAATTGTCGAGCGAAAACACTTGACAACCTCCTAGAAGCAGCTTTTCTTAACACCAGACCTTTCTCCATCAATTAGGAATCTGATGCCGTCACTAAACACATTCCTTAAATTGTACCTATTTGTTGAGTTTTTTTTTTGTGTCTAATCCGCATATATATCACCATTGACCTTGATTTTCTTGACTGTATATCTCTTAAATGTCAACATATACACATGTGATTTAGTTTACGAATATTTTTCGATGCCGAGAACCTCGATCAGAGAGTAAAAAAGGCGTAAGGTTCACAATGGTGTAAAATTAAAATGGGTTATACCGGGCTAGGATTCGAGTTACAGGAACAAGGGCCAAACCAACCACCCAAGAATGGAATCGTCGAGCAAAAACACTTGACAACCTCCTAGAAGCAGCTTTTCTTGCCACCAGACCGTTCTCCATCAATTAGGAATCTGATGCCGTCACTAAACACATTCCTTAAATTGTAGCAATTTGTTGAGTGTTTTTTTTGGTGTCTAATCCGCATATATATCACCATTGCCCTTGATTTTATTGACTGTATATCTCTTAAATATGAACCTATACATGTGTGATTTAGTTTACGAAGATTTTTCAATGCCGAGAACCTCGATCAGAGAGCAAAAAAGGCGTAAGGTTGACAATGGTGTAAAATTAAAATGTGATATACCGGGCAAGGATTCGAGTTACAGGAACAAGGGCCAAACCAACCACCCAAGAATGGATTCATCGAGGGAAAACACTTGACAACCTCCTAGAAGTAGCTTTTCTTGCCACCAGACCATTCTCCATCAATTAGGAATCTGATGCCGTCACAAAACACATTCCTTAAATTGTAGCAATTTGTTGAGTGTTTTTTTTTTGTGTCTAATCCGCATATATATCACCATTTCCCTTGATTTTCTTGACTGTATATATCTTAAATATCAATATATACACGTGTAATTTAGTTTACGAAGATTTTTCAATGCCGAGAACCTCGATCAGAGAGTAAAAAAGGCGTAAGGTTCACAATGGTGTAAAATTAAAATGGGATATACCGGGCTAGGATTCGAGTTACAGGAACAAGGGCTAAACCTACAACCCAAGAATGAAATTGTTGAGCGAAAACACTTGACAACCTCCTAGAAGCAGCTTTTCTTACCACCAGACCTTTCTCCATCAATTAGGAATCTGATGCCGTCACTAAACACATTCCTTAAATTGTAGCCATTTGTAGGTCCCCTATTCGTATGGATCTTTCACAGAATTGTCTTTCCAATCAAGAGTGCAGAATCCTCTTGATTAGAATATCACAGAAACAAGTAGAAAACAGAAACAGCAAATCACTTTCAAACCGGATCTTTATTGATTATCTATCAAACTTGATTACAATCAATCAAGATCCCTAACCAACACCAATTTCGTCCAAGCACTTAGTCTCTCACGAAATTCCTCACACACACTGTTTTTGGCTGATTAACTGATTAACCTCAACCCTAAAGCCTAACCTTGTTTATATAACACAAGGTTTGCTACTTGGGCCAAGGCTTCCAACATCATGGACTGCGAATTGGACAGGCCCAATTCGCCTCCATCACCCTAATTGGGTTTTGTTTAGCCCAAACTCTATAATCTCACTAATACAAAGCTAAACCCGCTAACTGTTTATCATTTAACTAATTACAAGATATCCAAAGACCAAATCTAAGCTGTTGTCACAAACATGCACCAACAAACTCCCCCTTGACAATAGCTTCATAAAATAACTTTGTGTTTAGTCATCTTGCAATCTTCTTGTATTCTTGCACTGTCTTTGGTCTTTGGATAGCTTCAGCTTCAAAAGCTTCTGTCAGCAACAGACTCCCCCTAAGCTGATGCATCCAATCACCAAATCTTCAAAAACTTTAGCGTTTGAGTAAACTCCAGTTCAGCATTTGTATAGCAATCTTCAAACTCTTCATCTTGTCTGCAATATAGAAAGGAGGTTCTACCATGCATCCAATCAAACTCTCATCTTCACAGCAACTCATCACTTTAACTTCTCAGCAACACACTGCTTCAATCTGTATACTATAAAACAAACATCTCGAGAAACCATAAGAATTTTTCAACATAAGTTAAACAAATTATTATTATTCAAGAGATTTGTTAAACTGTATAACAGATTAAGCATTTTCAATTTATCACCAACACGCAAAACTTTTTAATCACACACCCTATAACCCGCATGATTTAAAATTTTGAACTCACTTTCTAACACCGTCTCCCCCTATCAGTAACAATTCCTCCAAGAATAACAGTTTTCCGTACGTTAAGAATTTTAAACAGAAAAAGACACTATTTTTGGATTTTTATATTTTCTGAAAGCAAGTAAATAACAAAAGCAATAAACACTCTATTTTTGTGAGAATCACTGGTAAGAAGATCATATCAGCACAATCAAACTGTTTTCACACTTGTAGTTAATTTTTATTTATTTTCGTGAAAAGCAGTCCAAGACGATTACCAGTATGTTTGTCCTCTTAAACAAAATGCATGAACATTTCAAGTACCATTACCACATGATACGTTAAGGTAATTTTATTACTGATATACTAGTGTGTCCCACTTCAGGATATACCCCTGCGATCAAGGTATGCACAAAGATTCATCGTAGTAGGTGAGTATACTGAATTCATCCTTTAAGATATCCTGACAATGTCTAGGTCTGCATATAATCTGTTTTATCATGTTTTGATTTCTTAACAATGAACACCCAAATAAATACTAATCAAATCCTGGAAACATAAACAACACACTCTATCATGCAAGTATCTTCCCTACCACATATTTCACAAGTCCAATCTAGATTTCTGAAATCTTAACTGGGAAGAGGTTGAGAAGAGAACAGAATAGATCTTTAGGAGAGATGGTATAATATACAGATCAAATGAGTTTTCTCAGTTTGATATAGGTTTATTGGGTTTCTTTTGGGCACTTGAGGGCCTCTTTCGGGTGTATTAGATCTATAGAGCGACAACGTACAGCTAGGTCAGCATGTATCTGGATGCAGCAGAAGTTGTCGTTGCCTAGCACCTCCAGGTCAGCATATATCTGGATGCAGCAGAGGAGGTACACGACTTTTTTCAGAGAAGATTTCAGAATCAGATCAAAATTGTGTGTATCGGGACAACATACAGACATTCAAATAGAAATGTGCTAATTCCAAGTGACTTTCTTTCCTGAGGTCATGTACAATTCTAGTTCTGAACAGAATGACAGCCAAGATATCCCCAGATGAAATAACAGTATAAAGACCCAAAACTTCAGATTTTGGCAATCTATCAACGCAAGATTTAAGGTCATTTAAACCATACACCACTGATGTGTTCCCCACTCATACACAGTTCATTTATATTTATATCACATTGGTAAGTTGATTATTTCATGCTTTTTGCCTACTGGTACATCATATAATGAAGCTGCTATCACACTTAAGCAATTTAATTTCATTTCAGTGTGACAGTCTAACTTGCTGATGTACTATCATTTCTCCTTTTTCACACAGTGATAACTCATTTTTAATTTTCTATTTTTTTATGTTTTTGATTTTTCAAAATTTTTTTATTTTTGATTTTTAAGAAAAGCAGTAAACTATTTACAAAAATTCTTATGAAAAACCAGTTATTCAGGATTCCTCATCCCGTTGAGTTCGACTAAATTTTCAAAGCGAGCCCTGTCAAAAGCTTTTGTATAAAGATCTGCCAGGTTATCTAGTGTGTCGACTCAGCACTTTGAACCTCAATTTAAATCAATTAACATATAAATATATCAACAATCTCACATTCCCCTTCATATGCCTAGAGCAGCCATTATCAACATAAGTTGATAATCCTCCTTAGCAGCTCCTGCACACACCAACTAAGAAATTAGTTAGATTGGGGGACCCAAGCCTTAATGGTCTTGGGTCGTCCAAATTCACCAACCACTGGAACATCCATCCAATATCCATTACTCCTAACTGAAGTCTTGGATCTCAGACCTGTTGATGAAAATTGATTTTGATTTTCATAAGGTCTCTGGTCCTGAGGGTTCCTATATGTATTTGGACTATTTAACCTTTGGAAATTTTGATTTTGATATCTTGAATTTTGATTCCAAGAAGCATTATTGTTGTAATTTCTAAAGCCATTGTTATAAAAAGTTCGACCACCATTATTTTGGTATCGATTTTGAAATTGACCTTGACTTCTGAAATTATTTGAATTTCCATTAAAATTATTCATTCTAGGTGAACTGCTTCTAGGTCTCTCGTATCTGCCTGGTGGAGATCTAGGCTGAAATCTTTGTTGATTTCTTTGAAAACGAGGAACTTGTGGAGTTCCTTTTTCAGCCTTATCTACACCAACAGCAACATTCTCTGGTTGCTTAGGAGCAGATTTCTTTTAAGAATTTGAACCTTTCTCCTCACTATCACCTTTCTTCTCAGGTAATTTCCCTCTCTGTTTTTCACTCATTTGTGCTTCACTCTTTTTGTTAGGACAGCAGCTTGCTACATGTCCCTTGACGTGACATTTGAAGCACGATCTCTTTTTCGAAGACTTCTTAGCTGGAGTCTCTGAGGTAGATCCCTTATCAGATGGTGATGATCCCTTGGATGAACCAAGTTCAGTTTGCTTTATTTCAGATTTTTCTATGCTCTTATTTTTAGCAAACTCTACATTTGATTCATTTTCAATAATAGTTGTTTCATTTTTCATATCACTACCTTGAACAAAATTAATCTTTTTAACAAAAGCTTGATTTTTATTCTTAGGCGGTGAATTTTTCTTTTTAAAAGGTTCCCTGTTATTGTTATTCTTAGCCTCATCACTCTCAGATCCATCACCTTTACTTGATGTGGATGCGAAACTACTTGGTGTAGATGCCATAAAGTCTGCTAGCTCATTTTCACTAGGCAGGAATGAATAGTCATGACTAAGAGGAGGTGGAACTTCATTAAAGCCTTGGAAGCCCACACTTGTCTTGTCATTACTCTTCTTTAACCCACCCATCATGTGTTTCATTACAAAAGATGAATCTCTGAATTGACTCAATTTCTTTTCAAGTTCAACAATTTTGAGTTGTGCATCTGACAACTCTTTGCATTTTTCAGAAATCTCTTTTGTTTTCTCAGCCATCATGTCATGAGCTAAATCTATTACTTGAAGTTTTTCATTTAACTTGCATGTTAAAGCTTCAATTTCAGCTTCACAACCTTTTATCTTCTTCAAGTATGACGATTCATTTCTTTTAGCAAAAAAGTTTGCTTCTTTTATGTTAGACATCTCACTTACCAGACTTTGGTTTTGTGTTGTCAACCTGGCAACCTCACCCTGTAGTTCACGACATCTCAAACATACAGAATTAGATTGTACCTTTTCCTCATGAACTTCTGTATTTTCATCAGCAACAACCTGTTCAGCTTCACTCTCCTTCTCTACTTCAGCATCCACTTTGGCTTCATCATTTTTCACTTCAGATTCAGCATCACTAACAGTAGTTTCAGCCTCATCAACTGGCACTATCTCTGCCATGAATGCCTGAGTGGCACTATCATTTCCCTGATATCGCTTTTGTAATGCATCCCACATATCCTTTGAATCAGTGTACTTTTTGAAGGTATGCTTGATGCTATCAGGTAAGCACATCTTTATTGCCGCCAAGGCTCTCTTTTCAGCATCAACCACCTGTCTCTCAGATTCATCCATCTTGTCATAAGACAGCACTATAACCCTTCCTTCAATACTACGCGTAGGAGCAACATAGCCATCTATCATACAGTACCACATTCTGGTATCTTCACTCTTCACAAATGCCTCAAACTCCTCTTTCCAGTCAGCATATTCTTTTACATTTTCAGCTTTGGCCAATGTTTAACAGTCTCACTGACTTTGTCCATTCTGACCATCTTTAAACGCGTTTTTATTGTAACCGTACTGATAAAACCGTACAAAATTTCTCCGAAAACAGTGGTTACCAAATTACACCTTTAGAATCGTCTCGAAAAGACAAATCCAATGATATATAAACGCGTTTTTTTTTACCCTAAAAATCCAAGGAATTCAACGGTCTAAACGGTTCTGTCTAACGAGCTATGGATCAATTTATATTTTCAAAACACTGAAATTTTACCGACGCTTGCCAAAAACTCTTCCACCCTTTTAATTATGCTAATAATTTCGCTGGTTATCCAGTTAATTTCGCTGGTTGTGGTGCTTAATTCGCTGGTTATGCTGCTTAATTCGCTGGTTATGCTGCTTAATTCGCTGGTAACTTAAATTCGCTGGTCAACGAAGTTAATGTTGCTGGTCTATTTCGCTGATCAAGTTCGCTATTACGACGACCTTTAAAGTCTCTGAAAACCGTGATAATTTCGCTGTGGAAAATTATACGGTTACCAAAGTCGCCTTTGGATTTAACTTCGCCGGTCACCGAGTAATTTAGTTACAAATTCGCTGGTGTGTTAATTTCGCTGGTCAGTCAGCAAAATAAATCAAATTCGCCAGTTAAGTTTGGAAACTTGATCTGATTGAAATTTTGAAGATTTTTCTGCTTCTCTAACACGAATCTGCAAAATCAAAACAAGCAAATCAGCAACGTAAAACCGAAAATTATGAAGAACTGATTGAATAAACACGAAGAACAGTCTTCGAATCTTCAAGTCTATCAGCCGAAAACTTTTCCAGAATCAACCGAATCTTTCCAGAAATCCTGCAAACCACCAAACAAACAAACCAGAAGATCAAACAGCCAAAAAATTCGAAAATTTTATCAAATCAGCCAAAAATTTCGAAACCCTAATTTTTCAGGTTTCAAGATTTCGAAAATTCTTCCTGTTTATGCAGCAACAATTCTGAACCGAGCCTTCAAGAGCCTAACGCTCTGATACCAATTGTAGGTCCCCTATTCGTATGGATCTTTCACAGAATTGTCTTTCCAATCAAGAGTGCGGAATCCTCTTGATTAGAATATCACAGAAACAAGTAGAAAACAGAAACAGCAAATCACTTTCAAACCAGATCTTTATTGATTATCTATCAAACTTGATTACAATCAATCAAGATCCCTAACCAACACCAATTTCGTCCAAGCACTTAGTCTCTCACGAAATTCCTCACACACACTGTTTTTGGCTGATTAACTGATTAACCACAACCCTAAAGCCTAACCTTGTTTATATAACACAAGGTTTGCTACTTGGGCCAAGGCTTCCAACATCATGGACTGCGAATTGGACAGGCCCAATTCGCCTCCATCACCCTAATTGGGTTTTGTTTAGCCCAAACTCTATAATCTCACTAATACAAAGCTAAACCCGCTAACTGTTTATCATTTAACTAATTACAAGATATCCAAAGACCAAATCTAAGCTGTTGTCACAAACATGCACCAACACCATTTGTTGAGTGTTTTTTTTTTGTGTCTAATCCGCATATATATCACCATTGCCCTTGATTTTCTTGACTGTATATCTCTTAAATATCAACATATACACCTGTGATTTAGTTTACGAAGCATTTTCAATGCCGAGAACCTCGATTAGAGAGTATAAAAGGCGTAAGGTTCACAATGGTGTAAAATTAAAATGGGATATACCAGGCTAGAATTCGAGTTACAGGAACAAGGGCCAAACCAAGCACCCAAGAATGGAATCGTCGAGCGAAAACACTTGACAACCTCCTAGAAGTAGCTTTTCTTACCACCAGACCTTTCTCCATCAATTAGGAATCTGTTGCCGTCACTAAACACATTCCTTAAATTGTAGCCATTTGTTGAGCGTTTTTTTTTGTGTCTAATCTGCATATGTATCACCATTGCCCTGGATTTTCTTGACTGTATATATCTATTAAATATCAACATATACACGTGTGATTTAGTTTACAAAGATTTTTCAAGGCCGAGAACCTCGATCAGAGAGTAAAAAAGGCGTAAGGTTCACAATGGTGTAAAATTAAAATGGGATATACCAGGCTAGGATTCGAGTTACAGGAACAAAGGGCCAAACCAACCACCCAAGAACGGAATCGTCGAGCGAAAACACTTGACAACCTCCTAGAAGCAGCTTTTCTTGCCACCAGACCTTTCTCCATCAATTTGGAATATGATTCCATCACTAAACACATTCCTTAAATTGTAGCCATTTGTTGAGTGTTTTTTTTTGTGTCTAATCCGCATATATATCACCATTGCCCTTGATCTTCTTGACTGTATATCTCTTAAATATCAACATATACACGTGTGATTTAGTTTACGAAGATTTTTCAATGCCGAGAACCTCGATCAAAGAGTAAAAAAGGCGTAAGGTTCACAATGGTGTAAAATTAAAATGGGATATACCGGGCTAGGATTCGAGTTACAGGAACAAGGGCCAAACCTACCACCCAAGAATGAAATTGTTGAGCGAAAACACTTGACAACCTCCTAGAAGCAGCTTTTCTTACCAGCAGACCTTTCTCCATCAATTACGAATCTGATGCCATCACTAAACACATTCCTTAAATTGTAGCCATTTGTTGAGTGTTTTTTTTTTGGTGTCTAATCCGCATATATATCACCATTGCCCTTGATTTTCTTGACTGTATATCTCTTAAATATCAACATATACACCTGTGATTTAGTTTAGGAAGCATTTTCAATGCCGAGAACCTCGATTAGAGAGTATGAAAGGCGTAAGGTTCACAATGGTGTAAAATTAAAATGGGATATACCGGGCTAGGATTCGAGTTACAGGAACAAGGGCCAAACCAACCACCCAAGAATGGAATCGTTGAGCGAAAACACTTGACAACCTCCTAGAAGTAGCTTTTCTTACCACCAGACCTTTCTCCATCAATTAGGAATCTGTTACCGTCACTAAACACATTCCTTAAATTGTAGCCATTTGTTGAGTGTTTTTTTTTGTGTCTAATCTGCATATGTATCACCATTGCCCTTGATTTTCTTGACTGTATATATATCTTTTAAATATCAACATATACACGTGTGATTTAGTTTACAAAGATTTTTCAATGCCGAGAACCTCGATCAGAGAGTAAAAAAGGCGTAAGGTTCACAATGGTGTAAAATTAAAATGGGATATACCAGGCTAGGATTCGAGTTACAGGAACAAGGGACAAACCAACCACCCAAGAACGGAATCGTCGAGCGAAAACACTTGACAACCTCCTAGAAGCAGCTTTTCTTGCAACCAGACCTTTCTCCATCAATTTGGAATCTGATTCCGTCACTAAACACAATCCTTAAATTGTAGCCATTTGTTGAGTGTTTTTTTTGTGTCTAATCCGCATATATATCACCATTGCCCTTGATTTTCTTGACTGTATATCTCTTAAATATCAACATATACACGTGTGATTTAGTTTACGAAGATTTTTCAATGCCGAGAACCTCGATCAGAGAGTAAAAAAGGCATAAGGTTCACAATGGTGTAAAATTAAAATGGGATATACCGGGCTAGGATTCGAGTTACAGGAACAAGGGCCAAACCTACCACCCAAGAATGAAATTGTTGAGCGAAAACACTTGACAACCTCCTTGAAGCAGCTTTTCTTACCACCAGACCTTTCTCCATCAATTAGGAATCTGATGCCGTCACTAAACACATTCCTTAAATTGTAGCCATTTGTTGAGTGTTTTTTTTTGGTGTCTAATCCGCATATATATCACCATTGCCCTTGATTTTCTTGACTGTATATCTCTTAAATATCAACATATACACCTGTGATTTAGTTTACGAAGCATTTTCAATGCCGAGAACCTGGATTAGAGAGTATAAAAGGCGTAAGGTTCACAATGGTGTAAAATTAAAATAGGATATACCGGGCTAGGATTCGAGTTACAGGAACAAGTGCCAAACCAACCACCCAAGAATGGAATCGTCGAGCGAAAACACTTGACAACCTCCTAGAAGTAGCTTTTCATACCACCAGACCTTTCTCCATCAATTAGAAATCTGTTGCCGTCACTAAACACATTCCTTAAATTGTAGCCATTTGTTGAGTGTTTTTTTTTTGTTTCTAATCTGCATATGTATCACCATTGCCCTTGATTTTCTTGACTGTATATATCTCTTAAATATCAACATATACAAGTGTGATTTAGTTTACAAAGATTTTTCAATGCCGAGAACCTCGATCAGAGAGTAAAAAAGGCGTAAGGTTCACAATGGTGTAAAATTAAAATGGGATATACCAGGCTAGGATTCGAGTTACAGGAACAAGGGCCAAACCAACCACCCAAGAACGGAATCGTCGAGCGAAAACACTTGACAACCTCCTAGAAGCAGCTTTTCTTGCCACCAGACCTTTCTCCATCAATTTGGAATCTGATTCCGTCAGTAAACACATTCCTTAAATTGTAGCCATTTGTTGAGTGTTTTTTTTTTTGTCTAATCCGCATATATATCACCATTGCCCTTGATTTTCTTGACTGTATATCTCTTAAATATCAACATATACACGTGTGGTTTAGTTTACGAAGATTTTTCAATGCCGAGAACCTCGATCAGAGAGTAAAAAAGGCGTAAGGTTCACAATGGTGTAAAATTAAAATGGGATATACCGGGCTAGGATTCGAGTTACAGGAACAAGGGCCAAACCTACCACCCAAGAATGAAATTGTTGAGCGAAAACACTTGACAACCACCTAGAAGCAGCTTTTCTTACCACCAGACCTTTCTCCATCAATTAGGAATCTGATGCCGTCACTAAACACATTCCTTAAATTGTAGCCATTTGTTGAGTGTTTTTTTTTTTTGGTGTCTAATCCGCATATATATCACCATTGCCCTTGATTTTCTTGACTGTATATCTCTTAAATATCAACATATACACCTGTGATTTAGTTTACAAAGCATTTTCAATGCCGAGAACCTCGATTAGAGAGTATAAAAGGCGTAAGGTTCACAATGGTGTAAAATTAAAATGAGATATACCGGGCTAGGATTCGAGTTACAGGAACAAGGGCCAAACCAACCACCCAAGAATGGAATCGTCGAGCGAAAACACTTGACAACCTCCTAGAAGTAGCTTTTCTTACCACCAGACCTTTCTCCATCAATTAGGAATCTGTTGCCGTCACTAAACACATTCCTTAAATTGTAGCCATTTGTTGAGTGTTTTTTTTGTGTCTAATCTGCATATGTATCACCATTGCCCTTGATTTTCTTGACTGTATATATCTCTTAAATATCAACAAATACACGTGTGATTTAGTTTACAAAGATTTTTCAATGCCGAGAACCTCGATCAGATGGTAAAAAAGGCGTAAGGTTCACAATGGTGTAAAATTAAAATGGGATATACCAGGCTAGGATTCGAGTTACAGGAACAAGGGCCAAACCAACCACTCAAGAACGGAATCGTCGAGCGAAAACACTTGACAACCTCCTAGAAGCAGCTTTTCTTGCCACCAGACCTTTCTCCATCAATTTGGAATCTGATTCCGTCACTAAACACATTCCTTAAATTGTAGCCATTTGTTGAGTGTTTTTTTTTGTGTCTAATCCGCATATATATCACCATTGCCCTTGATTTTCTTGACTGTATATCTCTTAAATATCAACATATACACGTGTGATTTAGTTTACGAAGATTTTTGAATGTCGAGAACCTCGATCAGAGAGTAAAAAGGCGTAAGGTTCACAATGGTGTAAGATTAAAATGGGTTATACCGGGCTAGGATCCGAGTTACAGGAACAAGGGCCAAACCAACCACCCAAGAATGGAATCGTCGAGCGAAAACACTTGACAACCTCCTAGAAGCAGCTTTTCTTGCCACCAGAACTTTCTCCATCAATTAGGAATCTGATGCCGTCACTAAACACATTCCTTAAATTGTAGCCATTTGTTGAGTGTTTTTTTGGTGTCTAATCCGTATATATATCATCATTGCCCTTGATTTTCTTGACTGTATATCTCTTAAATGTCAACATATACACGTGTGATTTAGTTTACAAAGATTTTTCAATGCCGAGAACCTCGATCAGAGAGTAAAAAATGCGTAAGGTTCACAATGGTGTAAAATTAAAATGGGATATACCGGGCTAGGATTCGAGTTATAGGAACAAGGGCCAAACCAACCACCCAAGAGTGGAATCGTCGAGCGAAAAGACTTGACAACCTTCTAGAAGCAGCTTTTCTTGCCACCAGACCTTTCTCCATCAGTTAGGAATCTGATGCCGTCACTAAAGACATTCCTTAAATTGTAGCCATTTGTTGAGTGTTTTTTTGGTGTCTAATCCGCATATATATCATCATTGCCCTTGATTTTCTTGACTGTATATCTCTTGAATGTCAACAGATACACGTGTGATTTAGTTACATGTGATTTAGTTTCGAAGATTTTTCAATGCCGAGAACCACGATCAGAAAGTAAAAACGCATAAGGTTCACAATGATGTAAAATTAAAAGGAGATATACCGGGATAGGATTCGAGTTACAAGAACAAGGGCCAAACCAACCACCCAAGAATGGAATCGTCGAGCGAAAACACTTGACAACCTCCTAGAAGCAGCTTTTCTTGCCACCAGACCTTTCTCCATCAATTTGGAATCTAATGCCGTCACTAAACACATTCCTTAAATTGTAGTCATTTGTTGAGTGTTTTTTTGGTGTCTAATACACATATATATCACCATTCCCCTTGATTTTATTGACTGTATATCTCTTAAATGTCAACTTATACACGTGTGATTTAGTTTACGAAGATTTTTCAATGCCGAGAACCTCGATCAGAGAGTAAAAAAGGCGTAAGGTTCACAATGGTGTAAAATTAAAATGGGATATACCGGGCTAGGATTCGAGTTACAGGAACAAGGGCCAAACCAACACCCAAGAAAGGAATCGTTGAGCGAAAACACTTGACAACCTCCTAGAAGCAGCTTTTCTTGCCACCAGACCTTTCTCCATCAATTAGGAATCTGATGCCGTCACTAAACACATTCCTTAAATTGTAGCCATTTGTTGAGTGTTTTTTTTTGTGTCTAATCCGCATATATATCACCATTGCCCTTGATTTTCTTGACTGTATATCTCTTAAATATCAACATATACACCTGTGATTTAGTTTACGAAGCATTTTCAATGCCGAGAACCTCGATTAGAGAGTATAAAAGGCGTAAGGTTCACAATGGTGTAAAATTAAAATGGGATATACCGGGCTAGGATTCGAGTTACAGGAACAAGGACCAAACCAACCACCCAAGAATGGAATCGTCGAGCGAAAACACTTGACAACCTCCTAGAAGTAGCTTTTCATACCACCAGACCTTTATCCATCAATTAGAAATCTGTTGCCGTCACTAAACACATTCCTTAAATTGTAGCCATTTGTTGAGTGTTTTTTTTTGTGTCTAATCTGCATATGTATCACCATTGCCCTTGATTTTCTTGACTGTATATATCTCTTAAATATCAACATATACACGTGTGATTTAGTTTACAAAGATTTTTCAATGCCGAGAACCTCGATCAGAGAGTAAAAAAGGCGTAAGGTTCACAATGGTGTAAAATTAAAATGGGATATACCAGGCTAGGATTCGAGTTACAGGAACAAGGGCCAAACCAACCACCCAAGAACGGAATCGTCGAGCGAAAACACTTGACAACCTCCTAGAAGCAGCTTTTCTTGCCACCAGACCTTTCTCCATCAATTTGGAATCTGATTCCGTCAGTAAACACATTCCTTAAATTGTAGCCATTTGTTGAGTTTTTTTTTTTTTTGTGTCTAATCCGCATATATATCACCATTCCCCTTGATTTTCTTGACTGTATATCTCTTAATTATCAACATATACACGTGTGATTTAGTTTACGAAGATTTTTCAATGCCGAGAACCTCGATCAGAGAGTAAAAAAGACGTAAGGTTCACAATGGTGTAAAATTAAAATGGGATATACCGGGCTAGGATTCGAGTTACAGGAACAAGGGCCAAACCTACCAGCCAAGAATGAAATTGTTGAGCGAAAACACTTGACAACCACCTAGAAGCAGCTTTTCTTACCACCAGACCTTTCTCCATCAATTAGGAATCTGATGCCGTCACTAAACACATTCCTTAAATTGTAGCCATTTGTTGAGTGTTTTTTTTTGGTGTCTAATCCGCATATATATCACCATTGCCCTTGATTTTCTTGACTGTATATCTCTTAAATATCAACATATACACCTGTGATTTAGTTTACGAAGCATTTTCAATGCCGAGAACCTCGATTAGAGAGTATAAAAGGCGTAAGGTTCACAATGGTGTAAAATTAAAATGAGATATACCGGGCTAGGATTCGAGTTACAGGAACAAGGGCCAAACCAACCACCCAAGAATGGAATCGTCGAGCGAAAACACTTGACAACCTCCTAGAAGTAGCTTTTCTTACCACCAGACATTTCTCCATCAATTAGGAATCTGTTGCCGTCACTAAACACATTCCTTAAATTGTAGCCATTTGTTGAGTGTTTTTTTTGTGTCTAATCTGCATATGTATCACCATTGCCCTTGATTTTTTTGACTGTATATATCTCTTAAATATCAACATATACACGTGTGATTTAGTTTACAAAGATTTTTCATTGCCGAGAACATCGATCAGAGAGTAAAAAAGGCGTAAGGTTCACAATGGTGTAAAATTAAAATGGGATATACTAGGCTAGGATTCGAGTTACAGGAACAAGGGCCAAACCAACCACCCAAGAACGGAATCGTCGAGCGAAAACACTTGACAACCTCCTAGAAGCAGCTTTTCTTGCCACCAGACCTTTCTCCATCAATTTGGAATCTGATTCCGTCACTAAACACATTCCTTAAATTGTAGCCATTTGTTGAGTGTTTTTTTTTTGTGTCTAATCCGCATATATATCACCATTGCCCTTGATTTTCTTGACTGTATATCTCTTAAATATCAACATATACACGTGTGATTTAGTTTACGAAGATTTTTCAATGCCGAGAACCTCGATCAGAGAGTAAAAAAGGCGTAAGGTTCACAATGATGTAAGATTAAAATGGGTTATACCGGGCTAGGATCCGAGTTACAGGAACAAGGGCCAAACCAACCACCCAAGAATGGAATCGTCGAGCGAAAACACTTGACAACCTCCTAGAAGCAGCTTTTCTTGCCACCAGATCTTTCTCCATCAATTAGGAATCTGATGCCGTCACTAAACACATTCCTTAAATTGTAGCCATTTGTTGAGTGTTTTTTAGGTGTCTAATCCGCATATATATCATCATTGCCCTTGATTTTCTTGACTGTATATCTCTTGAATGTCAACATATACACGTGTGATTTAGTTACATGTGATTTAGTTTCGAAGATTTTTCAATGCCGAGAACCACGATCAGAAAGTAAAAACGCATAAGGTTCACAATGATGTAAAATTAAAAGGAGATATACCGGGATAGGATTCGAGTTACAAGAACAAGGGCCAAACCAACCACCCAAGAATGGAATCGTCGAGCGAAAACACTTGACAACCTCCTAGAAGCAGCTTTTCTTGCCACCAGACCTTTCTCCATCAATTTGGAATCTAATGTCGTCACTAAACACATTCCTTAAATTGTAGTCATTTGTTGAGTGTTTTTTTGGTGTCTAATACACATATATATCACCATTCCCCTTGATTTTATTGACTGTATATCTCTTAAATGTCAACTTATACACGTGTGATTTAGTTTACGAAGATTTTTCAATGCCGAGAACCTCGATCAGAGAGTAAAAAAGGCGTAAGGTTCACAATGGTGTAAAATTAAAATGGGATATACCGGGCTAGGATTCGAGTTACAGGAACAAGGGCCAAACCAACACCCAAGAAAGGAATCGTTGAGCGAAAACACTTGACAACCTCCTAGAAGCAGCTTTTCTTGCCACCAGACCTTTCTCCATCAATTAGGAATCTGATGCCGTCACTAAACACATTCCTTAAATTGTAGCCATTTGTTGAGTGTTTTTTTTTTGTGTCTAATCCGCATATATATCACCATTGCCCTTGATTTTCTTGACTGTATATCTCTTAAATATCAACATATACACATGTGATTTAGTTTACGAAGCATTTTCAATGCCGAGAACCTCGATTAGAGAGTATAAAAGGCGTAAGGTTCACAATGGTGTAAAATTAAAATGGGATATACCGGGCTAGGATTCGAGTTACAGGAACAAGGACCAAACCAACCACCCAAGAATGGAATCGTCGAGCGAAAACACTTGACAACCTCCTAGAAGTAGCTTTTCATACCACCAGACCTTTATCCATCAATTAGAAATCTGTTGCCGTCACTAAACACATTCCTTAAATTGTAGCCATTTGTTGAGTGTTTTTTTTTTTGTGCCTAATCTGCATATGTATCACCATTGCCCTTGATTTTCTTGACTGTATATATCTCTTAAATATCAACATATACACGTGTGATTTAGTTTACAAAGATTTTTCAATGCCGAGAACCTCGATCAGAGAGTAAAAAAGGCGTAAGGTTCACAATGGTGTAAAATTAAAATGGGATATACCAGGCTAGGATTCGAGTTACAGGAACAAGGGCCAAACCAACCACCCAAGAACGGAATCGTCGAGCGAAAACACTTGACAACCTCCTAGAAGCAGCTTTTCTTGCCACCAGACCTTTCTCCATCAATTTGGAATCTGATTCCGTCAGTAAACACATTCCTTAAATTGTAGCCATTTGTTGAGTTTTTTTTTTGTGTCTAATCCGCATATATATCACCATTGCCCTTGATTTTCTTGACTGTATATCTCTTAAATATCAACATATACACGTGTGATTTAGTTTACGAAGATTTTTGAATGCCGAGAACCTCGATCAGAGAGTAAAAAAGACGTAAGGTTCACAATGGTGTAAAATTAAAATGGGATATACCGGGCTAGGATTCGAGTTACAGGAACAAGGGCCAAACCTACCAGCCAAGAATGAAATTGTTGAGCGAAAACACTTGACAACCACCTATAAGCAGCTTTTCTTACCACCAGACCTTTCTCCATCAATTAGGAATCTGATGCCGTCACTAAACACATTCCTTAAATTGTAGCCATTTGTTGAGTGTTTTTTTTTGGTGTCTAATCCGCATATATATCACCATTGCCCTTGATTTTCTTGACTGTATATCTCTTAAATATCAACATATACACCTGTGATTTAGTTTACGAAGCATTTTCAATGCCGAGAACCTCGATTAGAGAGTATAAAAGGCGTAAGGTTCACAATGGTGTAAAATTAAAATGAGATATACCGGGCTAGGATTCGAGTTACAGGAACAAGGGCCAAACCAACCACCCAAGAATGGAATCGTCGAGCGAAAACACTTGACAACCTCCTAGAAGTAGCGTTTCTTACCACCTGACATTTCTCCATCAATTAGGAATCTGTTGCCGTCACTAAACACATTCCTTAAATTGTAGCCATTTGTTGAGTGTTTTTTTTTGTGTCTAATCTGCATATGTATCACCATTGCCCTTGATTTTTTTGACTGTATATATCTCTTAAATATCAACATATACACGTGTGATTTAGTTTACAAAGATTTTTCATTGCCGAGAACCTCGATCAGAGAGTAAAAAAGGCGTAAGGTTCACAATGGTGTAAAATTAAAATGGGATATACCAGGCTAGGATTCGAGTTACAGGAACAAGGGCCAAACCAACCACCCAAGAACGGAATCGTCGAGCGAAAACACTTGACAACCTCCTAGAAGCAGCTTTTCTTGCCACCAGACCTTTCTCCATCAATTTGGAATCTGATTCCGTCACTAAACACATTCCTTAAATTGTAGCCATTTGTTGAGTGTTTTTTTTTTGTGTCTAATCCGCATATATATCACCATTGCCCTTGATTTTCTTGACTGTATATCTCTTAAATATCAACATATACACGTGTGATTTAGTTTACGAAGATTTTTCAATGCCGAGAACCTCGATCAGAGAGTAAAAAAGGCGTAAGGTTCACAATGGTGTAAGATTAAAATGGGTTATACCGGGCTAGGATCCGAGTTACAGGAACAAGGGCCAAACCAACCACCCAAGAATGGAATCGTCGAGCGAAAACACTTGACAACCTCCTAGAAGCAACTTTTCTTGCCACCAGATCTTTCTCCATCAATTAGGAATCTGATGCCGTCACTAAACACATTCCTTAAATTGTAGCCATTTGTTGAGTGTTTTTTTGGTGTCTAATCCGCATATATATCATCATTGCCCTTGATTTTCTTGACTGTATATCTCTTGAATGTCAACATATACACGTGTGATTTAGTTACATGTGATTTAGTTTCGAAGATTTTTCAATGCCGAGGACCACGATCAGAAAGTAAAAACGCATAAGGTTCACAATGATGTAAAATTAAAAGGAGATATACCGGGATAGGATTCGAGTTACAAGAACAAGGGCCAAACCAACCACCCAAGAATGGAATCGTCGAGCGAAAACACTTGACAACCTCCTAGAAGCAGCTTTTCTTGCCACCAGACCTTTCTCCATCAATTTGGAATCTAATGCCGTCACTAAACACATTCCTTAAATTGTAGTCATTTGTTGAGTGTTTTTTTGGTGTCTAATACACATATATATCACCATTCCCCTTGATTTTATTGACTGTATATCTCTTAAATGTCAACTTATACACGTGTGATTTAGTTTACGAAGATTTTTCAATGCCGAGAACCTCGATCAGAGAGTAAAAAAGGCGTAAGGTTCACAATGGTGTAAAATTAAAATGGGATATACCGGGCTAGGATTCGAGTTACAGGAACAAGGGCCAAACCAACACCCAAGAATGGAATCGTTGAGCGAAAACACTTGACAACCTCCTAGAAGCAGCTTTTCTTGCCACCAGACCTTTCTCCATCAATTAGGAATCTGATGCCGTCACTAAACACATTCCTTAAATTGTAGCCATTTGTTGAGTGTTTTTTTTTTTGTGTCTAATCCGCATATATATCACCATTGCCCTTGATTTTCTTGACTGTATATCTCTTAAATATCAACATATACACCTGTGATTTAGTTTACGAAGCATTTTCAATGCCGAGAACCTCGATTAGAGAGTATAAAAGGCGTAAGGTTCACAATGGTGTAAAATAAAAATGGGATATACCGGGCTAGGATTCGAGTTACAGGAACAAGGACCAAACCAACCACCCAAGAATGGAATCGTCGAGCGAAAACACTTGACAACCTCCTAGAAGTAGCTTTTCATACCACCAGACCTTTATCCATCAATTAGAAATCTGTTGCCGTCACTAAACACATTCCTTAAATTGTAGCCATTTGTTGAGTGTTTTTTTTTTGTGTCTAATCTGCATATGTATCACCATTGCCCTTGATTTTCTTGAATGTATATATCTCTTAAATATCAACATATACACGTGTGATTTAGTTTACAAAGATTTTTCAATGCCGAGAACCTCGATCAGAGAGTAAAAAAGGCGTAAGGTTCACAATGGTGTAAAATTAAAATGGGATATACCAGGCTAGGATTCGAGTTACAGGAACAAGGGCCAAACCAACCACCCAAGAACGGAATCGTCGAGCGAAAACACTTGACAACCTCCTAGAAGCAGCTTTTCTTGCCACCAGACCTTTCTCCATCAATTTGGAATCTGATTCCGTCACTAAACACATTCCTTAAATTGTAGCCATTTGTTGAGTGTTTTTTTTTTTGTGTCTAATCCGCATATATATCACCATTGCCCTTGATTTTCTTGACTGTATATCTCTTAAATATCAACATATACACGTGTGATTTAGTTTACGAAGATTTTTCAATGCCGAGAACCTCGATCAGAGAGTAAAAAAGGCGTAAGGTTCACAATGGTGTAAAATTAAAATGGGATATACCAGGCTAGGATTCGAGTTACAGGAACAAGGGCCAAACCTACCAGCCAAGAATGGAATCGTCGAGCGAAAACACTTGACAACCTCCTAGAAGCAGCTTTTCTTGCCACCAGATCTTTCTCCATCAATTAGGAATCTGATGCCGTCACTAAACACATTCCTTAAATTGTAGCCATTTGTTGAGTGTTTTTTTGGTGTCTAATCCGTATATATATCATCATTGCCCTTGATTTTCTTGACTGTATATCTCTTAAATGTCAACATATACACGTGTGATTTAGTTTACAAAGATTTTTAATGCCGAGAACCTCGATCAGAGAGTAAAAAATGCGTAAGGTTGACAATGGTGTAAAATTAAAATGGGATATACCGGGCTAGGATTCGAGTTATAGGAACAAGGGCCAAACCAACCACCCAAGAGTGGAATCGTCGAGCGAAAAGACTTGACAACCTTCTAGAAGCAGCTTTTCTTGCCACCAGACCTTTCTCCATCAGTTAGGAATCTGATGCCGTCACTAAACACATTCCTTAAATTGTAGCCATTTGTTGAGTGTTTTTTTGGTGTCTAATCCGCATATATATCATCATTTCCCTTGATTTTCTTGACTGTATATCTCTTGAATGTCAACATATACACGTGTGATTTAGTTTCGAAGATTTTTCAATGCCGAGAACCACGATCAGAAAGTAAAAACGCATAAGGTTCACAATGATGTAAAATTAAAAGGAGATATACCGGGATAGGATTCGAGTTACAAGAACAAGGGCCAAACCAACCACCCAAGAATGGAATCGTCGAGCGAAAACACTTGACAACCTCCAAGAAGCAGCTTTTCTTGCCACCAGGCCTTTCTCCATCAATTTGGAATCTAATGCCGTCACTAAACACATTCCTTAAATTGTAGTCATTTGTTGAGTGTTTTTTTTGGTGTCTAATACACATATATATCACCATTGCCCTTGATTTTGTTGACTGTATATCTTTTAAATGTCAACTTATACACGTGTGATTTAGTTTACGAAGATTTTTCAATGCCGAGAACCTCGATCAGAGAGTAAAAAAGGCGTAAGGTTCACAATGGTGTAAAATTAAAATGGGATATACCGGGCTAGGATTCGAGTTACAGGAACAAGGGCCAAACCAACACCCAAGAAAGGAATCGTCGAGCGAAAACACTTGACAACCTCCTAGAAGCAGCTTTTCTTGCCACCAGACCTTTCTCCATCAATTAGAAATCTGATGCCGTCACTAAACACATTCCTTAAATTGTAGCCATTTGTTGAGTGTTTTTTTTTTGGTCTCTAATCCGCATATATATCACCATTGACCTTGATTTTCTTGACTGTATATCTCTTAAATATCAACATATACACCTGTGATTTAGTTTATGAAGAATTTTCAATGCCGAGAACCTCGATCAGAGAGTAAAAAAGGCGTAAGGTTCACAATGGTGTAAAATGAAAATGGGATATATCAGGCTAGGATTCGAGTTACAGGAACAAGGGCCAAACCAACCACCCAAGAATGGAATCGTCGAGCGAAAACACTTGACAACCTCCTAGAAGCAGCTTTTCTTTCCACCAGAGATTTCTCCATCAATAAGGAATCTGATGTCGTCACTAAACACATTCCTTAAATTGTAGCCATTTATTGAGTGTTTTTTTGTATGTCTAATCCGCATATATAACACCATTGCCCTTGATTTTCTTGACTGTATATATCTTAACTATCAACCTATACACGTGTGATTTAGTTTTCAAAGATTTTTCAATGCTGAGAACCTCGATCAGGGAGTAAAAAAGGCGTAAGGTTCACAATGGTGTAAAATTAAAATGGGATATACCGGGCTAGGATTCGAGTTAGATGAACAAGGGCCAAACCAACCACCCAAGAATGGAATCGTCGAGTGAAAACACTTGACAACCTCTAAGAAGCAACTTTTCTTGCCACCAGACCTTTCTCCATCAATTAGGAATCTGATGCCGTCACTAAACACATTCCTTAAATTGTAGCCATTTGTTGAGTGTTTTTTTTGTGTCTAATCCGCATATATATCACCATTGACCTTGATTTTCTTGACTGTATATCTCTTAAATATCAACATATACACCTGTGATTTAGTTTACGAAGCATTTTCAATGCCGAGAACCTCGATTAGAGAGTATAAAAGGCGTAAGGTTCACAATGGTGTAAAATTAAAATGGGATATATCAGGCTAGGATTCGAGTTACAGGAACAACGGCCAAACCAACCACCCTAGAATGGAATCGTCGAGCGAAAACACTTGACAACCTCCTAGAAGCACCTTTTCTTTCCACCAGACCTTTCTCCATCTATTAGGAATCTGATGCCGTCACTAAACACATTCCTTAAATTGTAGCTATTTGTTGAGTGTTTTTTTGTGTCTAATCTGCATATGTATCACCATTGCCCTTGATTTTCTTGACTGTATATCTCTTATATATCAACATATACACGTGTGCTTTAGTTTACGAAGATTTTTCAATGCCGAGAACCTCGATCAGAGAGTAAAAAAGGCGTAAGGTTCACAATGGTGTGAAATTAAAATGGGACATACCGGGCTAGGATTCGAGTTACAGGAACAATGGCCAAACCAACCACCCAAGAATGGAATCGTCGAGCGAAAATACTTGACAACCTACAAGAAGCAGCTTTTCTTGCCACCAGACCTTTCTCCATCAATTAGGAATCTGATGCCGTCACTAAACACATTCCTTAAATTGTAGCCATTTGTTGAGTGTTTTTTTTTTGGTGTCTAATCCGCATATATATCACCATTACCATTGATTTTCTTGACTGTATATCTCTTAAATATCAACATATACACCTGTGATTTAGTTTACGAAGCATTTTCAATGCCGAGAACCTCGATTAGAGAGTATAAAAGGCGTAAGGTTCACAATGGTGTAAAATTAAAATGGGATATACCGGGCTAGGATTCGAGTTATAGGAACAAGGGCCAAACCAACCACCCAAGAATGGAATCGTCGAGCGAAAACACTTGACAACCTCCTAGAAGTAGCTTTTCTTACCACCAGACCTTTCTCCATCAATTATGAATCTGTTCCGTCACTAAACACATTCCTTAAATTGTAGCCATTTGTTGAGTGTTTTTTTTGTGTGTCTAATCTGCATATGTATCACCATTGCCCTTGATTTTCTTCACTGTATATATCTCTTAAATATCAACATATACACGTGTGATTTAGTTTACAAAGATTTTTCAATGCCGAGAACCTCGATCAGAGAGTAAAAAAGGCGTAAGGTTCACAATGGTGTAAAATTAAAATGGGATATACCAGGCTAGGATTCGAGTTACAGGAACAAGGGCCAAACCAACCACCCAAGAACGGAATCGTCGAGCGAAAACACTTGACAACCTCCTAGAAGCAGCTTTTCTTGCCACCAGACCTTTCTCCATCAATTTGGAATCTGATTCCGTCACTAAACACATTCCTTAAATTGTAGCCATTTGTTGAGTGTTTTTTTTTGTGTCTAATCCGCATATATATCACCATTGCCCTTGATTTTCTTGACTGTATATCTCTTAAATATCAACATATACACGTGTGATTTAGTTTACGAAGATTTTTCAATGCCGAGAACCTCGATCAGAGAGTAAAAAAGGCGTAAGGTTCACAATGGTGTAAGATTAAAATGGGTTATACCGGGCTAGGATCCGAGTTACAGGAACAAGGGCCAAACCAACCACCCAAGAATGGAATCGTCGAGCGAAAACACTTGACAACCTCCTAGAAGCAGCTTTTCTTGCCACCAGATCTTTCTCCATCAATTAGGAATCTGATGCCGTCACTAAACACATTCCTTAAATTGTAGCCATTTGTTGAGTGTTTTTTTGGTGTCTAATCCGTATATATATCATCATTGCCCTTGATTTTCTTGACTGTATATCTCTTAAATGTCAACATATACACGTGTGATTTAGTTTACAAAGATTTTTAATGCCGAGAACCTCGATCAGAGAGTAAAAAATGCGTAAGGTTGACAATGGTGTAAAATTAAAATGGGATATACCGGGCTAGGATTCGAGTTATAGGAACAAGGGCCAAACCAACCACCCAAGAGTGGAATCGTCGAGCGAAAAGACTTGACAACCTTCTAGAAGCAGCATTTCTTGCCACCAGACCTTTCTCCATCAGTTAGGAATCTGATGCCGTCACTAAACACATTCCTTAAATTGTAGCCATTTGTTGAGTGTTTTTTTGGTGTCTAATCCGCATATATATCATCATTGCCCTTGATTTTCTTGACTGTATATCTCTTGAATGTCAACATATACACGTGTGATTTAGTTTCGAAGATTTTTCAATGCCGAGAACCACGATCAGAAAGTAAAAACGCATAAGGTTCACAATGATGTAAAATTAAAAGGAGATATACCGGGATAGGATTCGAGTTACAAGAACAAGGGCCAAACCAACCACCCAAGAATGGAATCGTCGAGCGAAAACACTTGACAACCTCCAAGAAGCAGCTTTTCTTGCCACCAGGCCTTTCTCCATCAATTTGGAATCTAATGCCGTCACTAAACACATTCCTTAAATTGTAGTCATTTGTTGAGTGTTTTTTTTGGTGTCTAATACACATATATATCACCATTGCCCTTGATTTTGTTGACTGTATATCTTTTAAATGTCAACTTATACACGTGTGATTTAGTTTACGAAGATTTTTCAATGCCGAGAACCTCGATCAGAGAGTAAAAAAGGCGTAAGGTTCACAATGGTGTAAAATTAAAATGGGATATACCGGGCTAGGATTCGAGTTACAGGAACAAGGGCCAAACCAACACCCAAGAAAGGAATCGTCGAGCGAAAACACTTGACAACCTCCTAGAAGCAGCTTTTCTTGCCACCAGACCTTTCTCCATCAATTAGAAATCTGATGCCGTCACTAAACACATTCCTTAAATTGTAGCCATTTGTTGAGTGTTTTTTTTTTGGTCTCTAATCCGCATATATATCACCATTGACCTTGATTTTCTTGACTGTATATCTCTTAAATATCAACATATACACCTGTGATTTAGTTTATGAAGAATTTTCAATGCCGAGAACCTCGATCAGAGAGTAAAAAAGGCGTAAGGTTCACAATGGTGTAAAATGAAAATGGGATATATCAGGCTAGGATTCGAGTTACAGGAACAAGGGCCAAACCAACCACCCAAGAATGGAATCGTCGAGCGAAAACACTTGACAACCTCCTAGAAGCAGCTTTTCTTTCCACCAGAGATTTCTCCATCAATAAGGAATCTGATGGCGTCACTAAACACATTCCTTAAATTGTAGCCATTTATTGAGTGTTTTTTTGTATGTCTAATCCGCATATATAACACCATTGCCCTTGATTTTCTTGACTGTATATATCTTAACTATCAACCTATACACGTGTGATTTAGTTTTCAAAGATTTTTCAATGCTGAGAACCTCGATCAGGGAGTAAAAAAGGCGTAAGGTTCACAATGGTGTAAAATTAAAATGGGATATACCGGGCTAGGATTCGAGTTAGATGAACAAGGGCCAAACCAACCACCCAAGAATGGAATCGTCGAGTGAAAACACTTGACAACCTCTAAGAAGCAACTTTTCTTGCCACCAGACCTTTCTCCATCAATTAGGAATCTGATGCCGTCACTAAACACATTCCTTAAATTGTAGCCATTTGTTGAGTGTTTTTTTTGTGTCTAATCCGCATATATATCACCATTGACCTTGATTTTCTTGACTGTATATCTCTTAAATATCAACATATACACCTGTGATTTAGTTTACGAAGCATTTTCAATGCCGAGAACCTCGATTAGAGAGTATAAAAGGCGTAAGGTTCACAATGGTGTAAAATTAAAATGGGATATATCAGGCTAGGATTCGAGTTACAGGAACAACGGCCAAACCAACCACCCTAGAATGGAATCGTCGAGCGAAAACACTTGACAACCTCCTAGAAGCACCTTTTCTTTCCACCAGACCTTTCTCCATCTATTAGGAATCTGATGCCGTCACTAAACACATTCCTTAAATTGTAGCTATTTGTTGAGTGTTTTTTTGTGTCTAATCTGCATATGTATCACCATTGCCCTTGATTTTCTTGACTGTATATCTCTTAAATATCAACATATACACGTGTGCTTTAGTTTACGAAGATTTTTCAATGCCGAGAACCTCGATCAGAGAGTAAAAAAGGCGTAAGGTTCACAATGGTGTGAAATTAAAATGGGACATACCGGGCTAGGATTCGAGTTACAGGAACAATGGCCAAACCAACCACCCAAGAATGGAATCGTCGAGCGAAAATACTTGACAACCTCCAAGAAGCAGCTTTTCTTGCCACCAGACCTTTCTCCATCAATTAGGAATCTGATGCCGTCACTAAACACATTCCTTAAATTGTAGCCATTTGTTGAGTGTTTTTTTTTTGGTGTCTAATCCGCATATATATCACCATTACCATTGATTTTCTTGACTGTATATCTCTTAAATATCAACATATACACCTGTGATTTAGTTTACGAAGCATTTTCAATGCCGAGAACCTCGATTTGAGAGTATAAAAGGCGTAAGGTTCACAATGGTGTAAAATTAAAATGGGATATACCGGGGTAGGATTCGAGTTATAGGAACAAGGGCCAAACCAACCACCCAAGAATGGAATCGTCGAGCGAAAACACTTGACAACCTCCTAGAAGTAGCTTTTCTTACCACCAGACCTTTCTCCATCAATTATGAATCTGTTCCGTCACTAAACACATTCCTTAAATTGTAGCCATTTGTTGAGTGTTTTTTTTGTGTGTCTAATCTGCATATGTATCACCATTGCCCTTGATTTTCTTGACTGTATATATCTCTTAAATATCAACATATACACGTGTGATTTAGTTTACAAAGATTTTTCAATGCCGAGAACCTCGATCAGAGAGTAAAAAAGGCGTAAGGTTCACAATGGTGTAAAATTAAAATGGGATATACCAGGCTAGGATTCGAGTTACAGGAACAAGGGCCAAACCAACCACCCAAGAACGGAATCGTCGAGCGAAAAAACTTGACAACCTCCAAGAAGCAACTTTTCTTCCCACCAGACCTTTCTCCATCAATTAGGAATCTGATGCCGTCACTAAACACATTCCTTAAATTGTAGCCATTTGTTCAGTGTTTTTTTTGTGTGTCTAATCCGCATATATATCACCATTGACTTTGATTTTCTTGACTGTATATCTCTTAAATATTAACATATACAACTGTGATTTAGTTTACGAAGAATTTTCAATGCCGAGAACCTCAATCAAAGAGTAAAAAAGAGTAAGGTTCACAATGGTGTAAAATTAAAATGGGATATACCAGGCTAGGATTCGAGTTACAGGAACAAGGGCCAAACCAACCACCCAAGAACGGAATCGTCGAGCGAAAACACTTGACAACCTCCAAGAAGCCACTTTTCTTCCCACCAGACCTTTCTCCATCAATTAGGAATCTGATGCCGTCACTAAACACATTCCTTAAATTGTAGCCATTTGTGTAGTGATTTTTTTGTGTGTCTAATCCGCATATATATCACCATTGACCTTGATTTTCTTGACTGTATATCTCTTAAATATCAACATATACAACTGTGATTTAGTTTACGATGAATTTTCAATGCCGAGAACCTCAATCAAAGAGTAAGGTTCACAATGGTGTAAAATTAAAATGGGATATACCGGGCTAAGATTCGAGTTACAGTAACAAGGGCCAAACCTACCACCCAAGAATGGAATCATCGAGCGAAAACACTTGAGAACCTACTAGAAGCACCTTTTCTTTCCACCAGACCTTTCTCCATCTATTAGGAATCTGATGTCGTCACTAAACACATTCCTTAAATTGTAGCCATTTATTGAGTGTTTTTTTTTTGTCTAATCCGCATATATATCACCATTGCCCTTGATTTTCTTGAGTGTATATCTCTTAAATATCAACATATACACATGTGATTTAGTTTACAAAGATTTTTCAATGCTGAGAACCTCGATCAGGGAGTAAAAAAGACGTAAGGTTCACAATGGTGTAAAATTAAAATGGGATATACCGGGCTAAGATTTGAGTTACAGTAACAAGGGCCAAACCTACCACCCAAGAATGAAATTGTCGAGCGAAAACACTTGACAACCTCCTAGAAGCAGCCTTTCTTACCACCAGACCTTTCTCCATCAATTAGGAATCTGTTGCCGTCACTAAACACATTCCTTAAATTGTAGCCATTTGTTGAGTGTTTTTTTTTGTGTCTAATCTGCATATGTATCACCATTGCCCATGATTTTCTTGACTGTATATCTCTTAAATATCAACATATACACGTGTGATTTAGTTTACGAAGATTTTTCAATGTCGAGAACCTAGATCAGAGAGTAAAAAGGCGTAAGGTTCACAATGGTGTGAAATTAAAATGGGATATACCGGGCTAGGATTCGAGTTACAGGAACAATGGCCAAACCAACCATCCAAGAATGGAATCGTCGAGCGAAAACACTTGACAACCTCCAAGAAGCCGCTTTTCTTGCCACCGGACCTTTCTCCATCAATTAGGAATCTGATGCCGTCACTAAACACATTCCTTAAATTGTAGCCATTTGTTAAGTGTTTTTTTTGGTGTCTAATCCGCATATATATCAACATTACCATTGATTTTCTTGACTGTATATCTCTTAAATATCAACATATAGACCTATGATTTAGTTTACGAAGCATTTTCAATGCCGAGAACCTCGATTAGAGAGTATAAAAGGCGTAAGGTTCACAATGGTGAAAAATTAAAATGGGATATACCGGGCTAGGATTCGAGTTACAGGAACAAGGGCCAAACCAACCACCCAAGAATGGAATCGTCGAGCGAAAACACTTGACAACCTCCTAGAAGTAGTTTTCTTACCACCAGACCTTTCTCCATCAATTAGGAATCTGTTGCCGTCACTAAACACATTCCTTAAATTGTAGCCATTTGTTGAGTGTTTTTTTTGTGTCTAATCTGCATATGTATCACCATTGCCCTTGATTTTCTTGACTGTATATATCTCTTAAATATCAACATATACACGTGTGATTTAGTTTACAAAGATTTTTCAATGCCGAGAACCTCGATCAGAGAGTAAAAAAGGCGTAAGGTTCACAATGGGGTAAAATTAAAATGGGATATACCAGGCTAGGATTCGAGTTACAGGAACAAGGGCTAAACCAACCCCCCAAGAACGGAATCGTCGAGCGAAAACACTTGACAACCTCCAAGAAGCAGCTTTTCTTGCCACCAGACCTTTCTCCATCAATTAGGAATCTGATGCCGTCACTAAACACATTCCTTAAATTGTAGCCATTTGTTGAGTGTTTTTTTTGGTGTCTAATCCCAATATATATCACCATTGCCCTTGATTTTCTTGAGTGTATATCTCCTAAATATCAACATATACACGTGTGATTTATTTTACGAAGATTTTTCAATGCCGAGAACCTCGATCAGAGAGTAAAAAAGGCGTAAGGTTCACAATGGTGTAAGATTAAAATGGGATATACCGGGCTAGGATTCGAGTTACAGGAACAAGGGCCAAACCTACCACCCAAGAATGAAATTGTTGAGCGAAAACACTTGACAACCTCCTAGAAGCAGCTTTTCTTACCACCAGACCTTTCTCCATCAATTAGGAATCTGATGCCGTCACTAAACACATTCCTTAAATTGTAGCCATTTGTTGAGTGTTTTTTTTGGTGTCTAATCCGCATATATATCACCATTACCATTGATTTTCTTGACTGTATATCTCTTAAATATCAACATATACACCTGTGATTTAGTTTACGAAGCATTTTCAATGCCGAGAACCTCGATTAGAGAGTATAAAAGGCGTAAGGTTCACAATGGTGTAAAATTAAAATGGGATATACCGGGCTAGGATTCGAGTTACAGGAACAAGGGCCAAACCAACCACCCAAGAATGGAATCGTCGAGCGAAAACACTTGACAACCTCCTAGAAGTAGCTTTTCTTACCACCAGACCTTTCTCCATCAATTAGGAATCTGTTGCCGTCACTAAACACATTCCTTAAATTGTAGCCATTTGTTGAGTGTTTTTTTTTGTGTCTAATCTGCATATGTATCACCATTGCCCTTGATTTTCTTAACTGTATATATCTCTTAAATATCAACATATACACGTGTGATTTAGTTTACAAAGATTTTTCAATGCCGAGAACCTCGATCAGAGAGTAAAAAAGGCGTAAGGTTCACAATGGTGTAAAATTAAAATGGGATATACCAGGCTAGGATTCGAGTTACAGGAACAAGGGCCAAACCAACCACCCAAGAACGGAATCGTCGAGCGAAAACACTTGACAACCTCCTAGAAGTAGCTTTTCTTGCCACCAGACCTTTCTCCATCAATTTGGAATCTGATTCCGTCACTAAACACATTCCTTAAATTGTATCCATTTGTTGAGTGTTTTTTTTTTTGTGTCTAATCCGCATATATATCACCATTACCCTTGATTTTCTTGACTGTATATCTCTTAAATATCAACATATACACCCGTGATTTAGTTGACGGAGCATTTTCAATGCCGAGAACCTCGATTAGAGTGTATAAAAGGCGTAAGGTTCACAATGGTGTAAAATTAAAATGGGATATACCGGGCTAGGATTCGAGTTACAGGAACAAGGGCCAAACCAACCACCCAAGAATGGAATCGTCGAGCGAAAACACTTGACAACCTCCTAGAAGTAGCTTTTCTTACCACCAGACCTTTCTCCATCAATTAGGATACTGTTGCCGTCACTAAACACATTCCTTAAATTGTAGCCATTTGTTGAGTGTTTTTTTTTTGTCTCTAATCTGCATATGTATCACCATTGCCCTTGATTTTCTTGACTGTATATATCTCTTAAATATCAACATATACGCGTGTGATTTAGTTTACAAAGATTTTTCAATGCCGAGAACCTCGATCAGAGAGTAAAAAAGGCGTAAGGTTCACAATGGTGTAAAATTAAAATGGGATATACCAGGCTAGGATTCGAGTTACAGGAACAAGGGCCAAACCAACCACCCAAGAACGGAATCGTCGAGCGAAAACACTTGACAACCTCCAAGAAGCAACTTTTCTTCCCACCAGACCTTTCTCCATCAATTAGGAATCTGATGCCGTCACTAAACACATTCCTTAAATTGTAGCCATTTGTTGAGTGTTTTTTTTTTGTGTCTAATCCGCATATATATCACCATTGACCTTGATTTTCTTGACTGTATATCTCTTAAATATCAACATATACAACTTTGATTTAGTTTACGAAGAATTTTCAATGTCGAGAACCTCGATCAAAGAGTAAAAAGGAGTAAGGTTCACAATGGTGTAAAATTAAAATGGGATATATCAGGCTAGGATTCGAGTTACAGGAACAAGGGCCAAACCAACCACCCAAGAATGGAATCATCGAGCGAAAAAACTTGACAACCTCCTAGAAGCACCCTTTCTTTCCACCAGACCTTTCTCCATCTATTAGGAATCTGATGCCGTCACTAAACACATTCCTTAAATTGTAGCCATTTATTGAGTGTTTTTTTTTTTGGTGTCTAATCCGCATATATATCACCATTGCCCTTGATTTTCTTGACTGTATATCTCTTAAATATCAACATATACACGTGTGATTTAGTTTACAAAGATTTTTCAATGCTGAGAACCTCGATCAGGGAGTAAAAAAGGCGTAAGGTTCACAATGGTGTGAAATTAAAATGGGATATACCGGGCTAAGATTCGAGTTACAGTAACAAGGGCCAAACCTACCACCCAAGAATGAAATTGTCGAGCGAAAACACTTGACAACCTCCTAGAAGCAGCCTTTCTTACCACCAGACCTTTCTCCATCAATTAGGAATCTGTTGCCCTCACTAAACACATTCATTAAATTGTAGCCATTTGTTGAGTGTTTTTTTTGTGTCTAATCTGCATATGTATCACCATTGCCCTTGATTTTCTTGACTGTATATCTCTTAAATATCAACATATACACGTGTGATTTAGTTTACGAAGATTTTTCAATGCCGAGAACCTCGATCAGAGAGTAAAAAAGGCGTAAGGTTCACAATGGTGTGAAATTAAAATGGGATATACCGGGCTAGGATTCGAGTTACAGGAACAATGGCCAAACCAACCACCCAAGAATGGAATCCTCGAGCGAAAACACTTGACAACCTCCAAGAAGCAGCTTTTCTTGCCACCAGACCTTTCTCCATCAATTAGGAATCTAATGCCGTCGCTAAACACATTCCTTGAACTGTAGCCATTTGTTGAGTGTTTTTTTTGGTGTCTAATCCGCATATATATCACCATTACCATTGATTTTCTTGACTGTATATCTCTTAAATATCAACATATACACCTGTGATTTAGTTTACGAAGCATTTTGAATGCCGAGAACCTCGATTAAAGAGTATAAAAGGCATAAGGTTCACAATGGTGTAAAATTAAAATGGGATATACCGGGCTAGGATTCGAGTTACAGGAACAAGGGCCAAACCAACCACCCAAGAATGGAATCGTCGAGCGAAAACACTTGACAACCTCCTAGAAGTAGCTTTTCTTATCACCAGACCTTTCTCCATCAATTAGGAATCTGTTGCCGTCACTAAACACATTCCTTAAATTGTAGCCATTTGTTGAGTGTTTTTTTTTTGTGTCTAATCTGCATATGTATCACCATTGCCCTTGATTTCTTGACTGTATATATCTCTTAAATATCAACATATACACGTGTGATTTAGTTTACAAAGATTTTTCAATGCCGAGAACCTCGATCAGAGAATAAAAAAGGCGTAAGGTTCACAATGGTGTAAAATTAAAATGGGATATACCAGGCTAGGATTCGAGTTACAGGAACAAGGGCCAAACCAACCACCCAAGAACGGAATCGTCGAGCGAAAACACTTGACAACCTCCAAGAAGCAGCTTTTCTTGCCACCAGACCTTTCTCCATCAATTAGGAATCTGATGCCGTCACTAAACACATTCCTTAAATTGTAGCCATTTGTTGAGTGTTTTTTTTGGTGTCTAATCCCAATATATATCACCATTGCCCTTGATTTTCTTGAGTGTATATCTCTTAAATATCAACATATACATGTGTGATTTAGTTTACGAAGATTTTTCAATGCCGAGAACCTCGATCAGAGTGTAAAAAAGGCGTAAGGTTCACAATGGTGTAAGATTAAAATGGGATATACCGGGCTAGGATTCGAGTTACAGGAACAAGGGCCAAACCTACCACCCAAGAATGAAATTGTTGAGCGAAAACACTTGACAACCTCCTAGAAGCAGCTTTTCATACCACCAGACCTTTCTCCATCAATTAGGAATCTGATGCCGTCACTAAACACATTCCTTAAATTGTAGCCATTTGTTGAGTGTTTTTTTTGGTGTCTAATCCGCATATATATCACCATTAACATTGATTTTCTTGACTGTATATCTCTTAAATATCAACATATACACCTGTGATTTAGTTTACGAAGCATTTTCAATGCTGAGAACCTCGATTAGAGAGTATAAAAGGCGTAAGGTTCACAATGGTGTAAAATTAAAATGGGATATACCGGGCAAGGATTCGAGTTACAGGAACAAGGGCCATACCAACCACCCAAGAATGGAATCGTCGAGCGAAAACACTTGACAACCTCCTAGAAGTAGCTTTTCTTACCACCAGACCTTTCTCCATCAATTAGGAATCTGTTGCCGTCACTAAACACATTCCTTAAATTGTAGCCATTTGTTTAGTGTTTTTTTTTTTGTGTCTAATCTGCATATGTATCACCATTGCCCTTGATTTTCTCGACTGTATATATCTCTTAAATATCAACATATACACGTGTGATTTAGTTTACAAAGATTTTTCAATGCCGAGAACCTCGATCAGAGAGTAAAAAAGGCGTAAGGTTCACAATGGTGTAAAATTAAAATGGGATATACCAGGCTAGGATTCGAGTTACAAGAACAAGGGCCAAACCAACCACCCAAGAACTGAATCGTCGAGCGAAAACACCTGACAACCTCCTAGAAGCAGCTTTTCTTGCCACCAGACCTTTCTCCATCAATTTGGAATCTGATTCCGTCACTAAACACATTCCTTAAATTGTAGCCATTTGTTGAGTGTTTTTTTTTGTGTCTAATCCGCATATATATCACCATTGCCCTTGATTTTCTTGACTGTATATTTCTTAAATATCAACATATACACGTGTGATTTAGTTTACGAAGATTTTTCAATGCCGAGAACCTCGATCAGAGAGTAAAAAAGGCGTAAGGTTCTCAATGGTGTAAGATTAAAATGGGTTATACCGGGCTAGGATCCGAGTTACAGGAACAAGGGCCAAACCAACCACCCAAGAATGGAATCGTCGAGCGAAAACACTTGACAACCTCCTAGAAGGAGCTTTTCTTACCACCAGACCTTTCTCCATCAATTAGGAATCTGTTGCCGTCACTAAACACATTCCTTAAATTGTAGCCATTTGTTGAGTGTTTTTTTTGTGTCTAATCTGCATATGTATCACCATTGCCCTTGATTTTCTTGACTGTATATATCTCTTAAATATCAACATATACACGTGTGATTTAGTTTACAAAGATTTTTCAATGCCGAGAACCTCGATCAGAGAGTAAAAAAGGCGTAAGGTTCACAATGGGGTAAAATTAAAATGGGATATACCAGGCTAGGATTCGAGTTACAGGAACAAGGGCCAAACCAACCCCCCAAGAACGGAATCGTCGAGCGAAAACACTTGACAACCTCCAAGAAGCAGCTTTTCTTGCCACCAGACCTTTCTCCATCAATTTGGAATCTGATGCCGTCACTAAACACATTCCTTAAATTGTAGCCATTTGTTGAGTGTTTTTTTTGGTGTCTAATCCCAATATATATCACCATTGCCCTTGATTTTCTTGAGAGTATATCTCTTAAATATCAACATATACACGTGTGATTTAGTTTACGAAGATTTTTCAATGCCGAGAACCTCGATCAGAGAGTAAAAAAGGCGTAAGGTTCACAATGGTGTAAGATTAAAATGGTATATATCGGGCTAGGATTCGAGTTACAGGAACAAGGCCAAACCGATCACCCAAGAATGGAATCGTCGAGCGAAAACACTTGACAACCTCCAAGAAGCAGCTTTTCTTGCCACCAGATCTTTCTCCATCAATTAGGAATCTGATGCCATCACAAAACACATTCCTTAAATTGTAGCCATTTGTTGAGTGTTTTTTTTTTTGTGTCTAATCCGCATATATATCACCATTGCCCTTGATTTTCTTGACTGTATATTTCTTAAATATCAACATATACACGTGTGATTTAGTTTACGAAGATTTTTCAATGCCGAGAACCTCGATCAGAGAATAAAAAAGGCGTAAGGTTCACAATGGTGTAAGATTAAAATGGGATATACCGGGCTAGGATTCGAGTTACAGGAACAAGGCCAAACCGATCACCCAAGAATGGAATCGTCGAGCGAAAACACTTGACAACCTCCTAGAAGCAGCTTTTCTTGCCACCAGACCTTTCTCCATCAATTAGGAATCTGATGCCGTCACAAAACACATTCCTTAAATTGTAGCCATTTGTTGAGTGTTTTTTTTTTTGTGTCTAATCCGCATATATATCACCATTGCCCTTGATTTTCTTGACTGTATATTTCTTAAATATCAACATATACACATGTGATTTAGTTTACAAAGATTTTTCAATGCTGAGAACCTCGATCAAGGAGTAAAAAAGACGTAAGGTTCACAATGGTGTAAAATTAAAATGGGATATAACGGGCTAAGATTCGAGTTACAGTAACAAGGACCAAACCTACCACCCAAGAATGAAATTGTCGAGCGAAAACACTTCACAACCTCCTAGAAGCAACCTTTCTTCCCACCAGACCTTTCTCCATCAATTAGGAATCTGTTGCCGTCACTAAACACATTCCTTAAATTGTAGCCATTTGTTGAGTGTTTTTTTTGGTGTCTAATCCCAATATATATCACCATTGCCCTTGATTTTCTTGAGAGTATATCTCTTAAATATCAACATATACACGTGTGATTTAGTTTACGAAGATTTTTCAATGCCGAGAACCTCGATCAGAGAGTAAAAAAGGCGTAAGGTTCACAATGGTGTAAGATTAAAATGGGATATACCGGGCTAGGATTCGAGTTACAGGAACAAGGCCAAACCGATCACCCAAGAATGGAATCGTCGAGCGAAAACACTTGACAACCTCCAAGAAGCAGCTTTTCTTGCCACCAGATCTTTCTCCATCAATTAGGAATCTGATGCCATCACAAAACACATTCCTTAAATTGTAGCCATTTGTTGAGTGTTTTTTTTTGTGTCTAATCCGCATATATATCACCATTGCCCTTGATTTTCTTGACTGTATATTTCTTAAATATCAACATATACACGTGTGATTTAGTTTACGAAGATTTTTCAATGCCGAGAACCTCGATCAGAGAATAAAAAAGGCGTAAGGTTCACAATGGTGTAAGATTAAAATGGGATATACCGGGCTAGGATTCGAGTTACAGGAACAAGGCCAAACCGATCACCCAAGAATGGAATCGTCGAGCGAAAACACTTGATAACCTCCTAGAAGCAGCTTTTCTTGCCACCAGACCTTTCTCCATCAATTAGGAATCTGATGCCGTCACAAAACACATTCCTTAAATTGTAGCCATTTGTTGAGTGTTTTTTTTTTTTGTGTCTAATCCGCATATATATCACCATTGCCCTTGATTTTCTTGACTGTATATTTCTTAAATATCAACATATACACGTGTGATTTAGTTTACAAAGATTTTTCAATGCTGAGAACCTCGATCAAGGAGTAAAAAAGACGTAAGGTTCACAATGGTGTAAAATTAAAACGGGATATAACGGGCTAAGATTCGAGTTACAGTAACAAGGACCAAACCTACCACCCAAGAATCAAATTGTCGAGCGAAAACACTTCACAACCTCCTAGAAGCAACCTTTCTTCCCACCAGACCTTTCTCCATCAATTAGGAATCTGTTGCCGTCACTAAACACATTCCTTAAATTGTAGCCATTTGTTGAGTGTTTTTTTTTTGTGTCTAATCCGCATATATATCACCATTGCCCTTGATTTTCTTGACTGTATATTTCTTAAATATCAACATATACACGTGTGATTTAGTTTACGAAGATTTTTCAATGCCGAGAACCTCGATCAGAGAGTAAAAAAGGCGTAAGGTTCACAATGGTGTAAGATTAAAATGGGATATACCGGGCTAGGATTCGAGTTACAGGAACAAGGCCAAAACGATCACCCAAGAATGGAATCGTCGAGCGAAAACACTTGACAACCTCCAAGAAGCAGCTTTTCTTGCCACCAGATCTTTCTCCATCAATTAGGAATCTGATGCCATCACAAAACACATTCCTTAAATTGTAGCCATTTGTTGAGTGTTTTTTTTTGTGTCTAATCCGCATATATATCACCATTGCCCTTGATTTTCTTTACTGTATATTTCTTAAATATCAACATATACACGTGTGATTTAGTTTACGAAGATTTTTCAATGCCGAGAACCTCGATCAGAGAGTAAAAAAGGCGTAAGGTTCACAATGGTGTAAGATTAAAATGGGATATACCGGGCTAGGATTCGAGTTACAGGAACAAGGCCAAACAGATCACCCAAGAATGGAATCGTCGAGCGAAAAGACTTGACAACCTTCTAGAAGCAGCTTTTCTTTCCACCAGACCCTTCTCCATCAATTAGGAATCTGATGTCGTCACTAAACACATTCCTTAAATTGTAGCCATTAGTTGAGTGTTTTTTTTGGGTCTAATCTGCATATGTATCACCATTGCCCTTGATTTTCTTGACCGTATATCTCTTAAATATCAACATATACATGTGTGATTTAGTTTACGAAGATTTTTCAATACCGAGAACCTCGATCAGAGAGTAAAAAAGGCGTAAGGTTCACAATGGTATGAAATTAAAATGGGATATACCGGGCTAGGATTCGACTTACAGGAACAATGGCCAAACCAACCACCCAAGAATGGAATCGTCGAGCGAAAACACTTGACAACCTCCAAGAAGCAGCTTTTCTTGCCAGCAGAACTTTCTCCATCAATTAGGAATCTGATGCCGTCACAAAACACATTCCTTAAATTGTAGCCATTTGTTGAGTGTTTTTTTTTGTGTCTAATCCCAATATATATCACCATTGCCCTTGATTTTCTTGAGTGTATATCTCTTAAATATCAACATATACACGTGTGATTTAGTTTACGAAGATTTTTCAATGCCGAGAACCTCGATCAGAGAGTAAAAAAGGCGTAAGGTTCACAATGGTGTAACATTAAAATGGGATATACCAGGCTAGGATTTGAGTTACAGGAACAAGGCCAAACCGATCACCCAAGAATGGAAACGTCGAGCGAAAACAATTGACAACCTCCTAGAAGCAGCTTTTCTTGCCACCAGACCTTTCTCCATCAATTAGGAATCTGATGCCGTCACAAAACACATTCCTTAAAGTGTAGCCATTTGTTGAGTGTTTTTTTTTTGTGTCTAATCCGCATATATATCACCATTGCCCTTGATTTTCTTGACTGTATATTTCTTAAATATCAACATATACACGTGTGATTTACTTTACGAAGATTTTTCAATGCCGAGAACCTCGATCAGAGAGTAAAAAAGGCGTAAGGTTCACAATGGTGTAAGATTAAAATGGGATATACCGGGCTAGGATTCGAGTTACAGGAACAAGGCCAAAACGATCACCCAAGAATGGAATCGTCTAGCGAAAACACTTGACAACCTCCAAGAAGCAGCTTTTCTTGCCACCAGATCTTTCTCCATCAATTAGGAATCTGATGCCATCACAAAACACATTCCTTAAATTGTAGCCATTTGTTGAGTGTTTTTTTTTGTGTCTAATCCGCATATATATCACCATTGCCCTTGATTTTCTTTACTGTATATTTCTTAAATATCAACATATACACGTGTGATTTAGTTTACGAAGATTTTTCAATGCCGAGAACCTCGATCAGAGAGTAAAAAAGGCGTAAGGTTCACAATGGTGTAAGATTAAAATGGGATATACCGGGCTAGGATTCGAGTTACAGGAACAAGGCCAAACAGATCACCCAAGAATGGAATCGTCGAGCGAAAAGACTTGACAACCTTCTAGAAGCAGCTTTTCTTTCCACCAGACCCTTCTCCATCAATTAGGAATCTGATGTCGTCACTAAACACATTCCTTAAATTGCAGCCATTAGTTGAGTGTTTTTTTTGGGTCTAATCTGCATATGTATCACCATTGCCCTTGATTTTCTTGACCGTATATCTCTTAAATATCAACATATACACGTGTGATTTAGTTTACGAAGATTTTTCAATACCGAGAACCTCGATCAGAGAGTAAAAAAGGCGTAAGGTTCACAATGGTATGAAATTAAAATGGGATATACCGGGCTAGGATTCGACTTACAGGAACAATGGCCAAACCAACCACCCAAGAATGGAATCGTCGAGCGAAAACACTTGACAACCTCCAAGAAGCAGCTTTTCTTGCCAGCAGAACTTTCTCCATCAATTAGGAATCTGATGCCGTCACTAAACACATTCCTTAAATTGTAGCCATTTGTTGAGTGTTTTTTTTTTTGTGTCTAATCCCAATATATATCACCATTGCCCTTGATTTTCTTGAGTGTATATCTCTTAAATATCAACATATACACGTGTGATTTAGTTTACGAAGATTTTTCAATGCCGAGAACCTCGATCAGAGAGTAAAAAAGGCGTAAGGTTCACAATGGTGTAAGATTAAAATGGGATATACCAGGCTAGGATTTGAGTTACAGGAACAAGGCCAAACCGATCACCCAAGAATGGAAACGTCGAGCGAAAACAATTGACAACCTCCTAGAAGCAGCTTTTCTTGCCACCAGACCTTTCTCCATCAATTAGGAATCTGATGCCGTCACAAAACACATTCCTTAAAGTGTAGCCATTTGTTGAGTGTTTTTTTTTTGTGTCTAATCCGCATATATATCACCATTGCCCTTGATTTTCTTGACTGTATATTTCTTAAATATCAACATATACACGTGTGATTTACTTTACGAAGATTTTTCAATGCCGAGAACCTCGATCAGAGAGTAAAAAAGGCGTAAGGTTCACAATGGTGTAAAATTAAAATGGGATATACCGGGTTAGGATTCGAGTAACAGGAACAAGGGCCAAACCAACCACCCAAGAGTGGAATCGTCCAACGAAAACACTTGAGAACCTCCTAGAAGCAGCTTTTCTTGCCACCATTCTTCATCAATTTGGAATCTGATGCCGTCACTAAACACATTCCTTAAATTGTAGCCATTTGTTGAGTGTTTTTTTTGTGTCTAATCCGCATATATATCACCATTGCCCTTGCTTTTCTTGACTGTATATCCCTTAAATATCAACATATACACGTGTGATTTAGTTTACGAAGATTTTTCAATGCCGAGAACCTCGATTAGAGAGTAAAAAAGGCGTAAGGTTCACAATGGTGTAAAATTAAAATGGGATATACCGGGCTAGAATTCGAGTTACAGGAACAAGGGTTTTTTTTTGGTGTCTTATCCGCATATATATCACCATTGGCCTTGATTTTCTTGACTGTATATCTCTTAAATGTCAACATATACACGTGTGATTTAGTTTACGAAGATTTTTCAATGCCGAGAACCTCGATCAGAGAGTAAAAAATGCGTAAGGTTCACAATGGTATAAAATTAAAATGGGTTATACCGGGCTAGGATTCGAGTTACAGGAACAAGGGCCAAACCAGCCACCCAAGAATGGAATCGTCGAGCAAAAACACTTGACAACCTCCTAGAAGCAACCTTTCTTCCCACCAGACCTTTCTCCATCAATTAGGAATCTGATGCCGTCACTAAACACATTCCTTAAATTGTAGCCATTTGTTGAGTGTTTTTTTTTTTGGTGTCTAATCCGCATATATATATATATATCACCATTTCCCTTGATTTTCTTGACTGTATATCTCTTAAATGTCAACATATACACGTGTCATTTAGTTTATGAAGATTTTTCAATGCCGAGAACCTCGATCAGAGAGTAAAAAAGGCGTAAGGTTCACAATGGTGTAAAATTAAAATGGGATATACCGGGCTAGGATTCAGGTTACAGGAACAAGGGTGTTTTTTTGGTGTCTAATCCGCATATATATCACCATTGCCCTTGATTTTCTTGAGTGTATATCTCTTAAATATCAACATATACACGTGTGATTTAGTTTACGAAGATTTTTCAATGCCGAGAACCTCGATCAGAGAGTAAAAAAGGCGTAAGGTTCACAATGGTGTAAGATTAAAATGGGATATACCGGGCTAGGATTCGAGTTACAGGAACAAGGCCAAACCGATCACCCAAGAATGGAATCGTCGAGCGAAAACACTTGACAACCTCCAAGAAGCAGCTTTTCTTGCCACCAGATCTTTCTCCATCAATTAGGAATCTGATGCCATCACAAAACACATTCCTTAAATTGTAGCCATTTGTTGAGTGTTTTTTTTTTGTGTCTAATCCGCATATATATCACCATTGCCCTTGATTTTCTTGACTGTATATTTCTTAAATATCAACATATACACGTGTGATTTAGTTTACGAAGATTTTTCAATGCCGAGAACCTCGATCAGAGAATAAAAAAGGCGTAAGGTTCACAATGGTGTAAGATTAAAATGGGATATACCGGGCTAGGATTCGAGTTACAGGAACAAGGCCAAACCGATCACCCAAGAATGGAATCGTCGAGCGAAAACACTTGACAACCTCCTAGAAGCAGCTTTTCTTGCCACCAGACCTTTCTCCATCAATTAGGAATCTGATGCCGTCACAAAACACATTCCTTAAATTGTAGCCATTTGTTGAGTGTTTTTTTTTTGTGTCTAATCCGCATATATATCACCATTGCCCTTGATTTTCTTGACTGTATATTTCTTAAATATCAACATATACACGTGTGATTTAGTTTACAAAGATTTTTCAATGCTGAGAACCTCGATCAAGGAGTAAAAAAGACGTAAGGTTCACAATGGTGTAAAATTAAAATGTGATATACCGGGCTAAGATTCGAGTTACAGTAACAAGGACCAAACTTACCACCCAAGAATGAAATTGTCGAGCGAAAACACTTCACAACCTCCTAGAAGCAACCTTTCTTCCCACCAGACCTTTCTCCATCAATTAGGAATCTGTTGCCGTCACTAAACACATTCCTTAAATTGTAGCCATTTGTTGAGTGTTTTTTTTGTGTCTAATCCGCATATATATCACCATTGCCCTTGATTTTCTTGACTGTATATTTCTTAAATATCAACATATACACGTGTGATTTAGTTTACGAAGATTTTTCAATGCCGAGAACCTCGATCAGAGAGTAAAAAAGGCGTAAGGTTCACAATGGTGTAAGATTAAAATGGGATATACCGGGCTAGGATTCGAGTTACAGGAACAAGGCCAAACCGATCACCCAAGAATGGAATCGTCGAGCGAAAACACTTGACAACCTCCAAGAAGCAGCTTTTCTTGCCACCAGATCTTTCTCCATCAATTAGGAATCTGATGCCATCACAAAACACATTCCTTAAATTGTAGCCATTTGTTGAGTGTTTTTTTTTTTTTGTGTCTAATCCGCATATATATCACCATTGCCCTTGATTTTCTTGACTGTATATTTCTTAAATATCAACATATACACGTGTGATTTAGTTTACGAAGATTTTTCAATGCCGAGAACCTCGATCAGAGAGTAAAAAAGGCGTAAGGTTCACAATGGTGTAAGATTAAAATGGGATATACCGGGCTAGGATTCGAGTTACAGGAACAAGGCCAAACCGATCACCCAAGATTGGAATCGTCGAGCGAAAAGACTTGACAACCTTCTAGAAGCAGCTTTTCTTTCCACCAGACCCTTCTCCATCAATTAGGAATCTGATGTCGTCACTAAACACATTCCTTAAATTGTAGCCATTAGTTGAGTGTTTTTTTGTGTCTAATCTGCATATGTATCACCATTGCCCTTGATTTTCTTGACCGTATATCTCTTAAATATCAACATATACACGTGTGATTTAGTTTACGAAGATTTTTCAATACCGAGAACCTCGATCAGAGAGTAAAAAAGGCGTAAGGTTCACAATGGTATGAAATTAAAATGGGATATACCGGGCTAGGATTCGAGTTACAGGAACAATGGCCAAACTAACCACCCAAGAATGGAATCGTCGAGCGAAAACACTTGACAACCTCCAAGAAGCAGCTTTTCTTGCCACCAGAACTTTCTCCATCAATTAGGAATCTGATGCCGTCACTAAACACATTCCTTAAATTGTAGCCATTTGTTGAGTGTTTTTTTTTGTGTCTAATCCCAATATATATCACCATTGCCCTTGATTTTCTTGAGTGTATATCTCTTAAATATCAACATATACACGTGTGATTTAGTTTACGAAGATTTTTCAATGCCGAGAACCTCGATCAGAGAGTAAAAAAGGCGTAAGGTTCACAATGGTGTAAGATTAAAATGGGATATACCAGGCTAGGATTCGAGTTACAGGAACAAGGCCAAACCGATCACCCAAGAATGGAAACGTCGAGCGAAAACAATTGGCAACCTCCTAGAAGCAGCTTTTCTTGCCACCAGACCTTTCTCCATCAATTAGGAATCTGATGCCGTCACAAAACACATTCCTTAAATTGTAGCCATTTGTTGAGTGTTTTTTTTTTGTGTCTAATCCGCATATATATCACCATTGCCCTTGATTTTCTTGACTGTATATTTCTTAAATATCAACATATACACGTGTGATTTACTTTACGAAGATTTTTCAATGCCGAGAACCTCGATCAGAGAGTAAAAAAGGCGTAAGGTTCACAATGGTGTAAAATTAAAATGGGATATACCGGTTTAGGATTCGAGTAACAGGAACAAGGGCCAAACCAACCACCCAAGAGTGGAATCGTCCAACGAAAACACTTGAGAACCTCCTAGAAGCAGCTTTTCTTGCCACCATTCTTCATCAATTTGGAATCTGATGCCGTCACTAAACACATTCCTTAAATTGTAGCCATTTGTTGAGTGTTTTTTTTGTGTCTAATCCGCATATATATCACCATTGCCCTTGCTTTTCTTGACTGTATATCCCTTAAATATCAACATATACACGTGTGATTTAGTTTACGAAGATTTTTCAATGCCGAGAACCTCGATTAGAGAGTAAAAAAGGCGTAAGGTTCACAATGGTGTAAAATTAAAATGGGATATACCGGGCTAGAATTCGAGTTACAGGAACAAGGGTTTTTTTTTGGTGTCTTATCCGCATATATATCACCATTGGCCTTGATTTTCTTGACTGTATATCTCTTAAATGTCAACATATACACGTGTGATTTAGTTTACGAAGATTTTTCAATGCCGAGAACCTCGATCAGAGAGTAAAAAATGCGTAAGGTTCACAATGGTATAAAATTAAAATGGGTTATACCGGGCTAGGATTCGAGTTACAGGAACAAGGGCCAAACCAGCCACCCAAGAATGGAATCGGCGAGCAAAAACACTTGACAACCTCCTAGAAGCAACCTTTCTTCCCACCAGACCTTTCTCCATCAATTAGGAATCTGATGCCGTCACTAAACACATTCCTTAAATTGTAGCCATTTGTTGAGTGTTTTTTTTTGGTGTCTAATCCGCATATATATATATCACCATTTCCCTTGATTTTCTTGACTGTATATCTCTTAAATGTCAACATATACACGTGTGATTTAGTTTATGAAGATTTTTCAATGCCGAGAACCTCGATCAGAGCGTAAAAAAGGCGTAAGGTTCACAATGGTGTAAAATTAAAATGGGATATACCGGGTTAGGATTCAGGTTACAGGAACAAGGGTGTTTTTTTGGTGTCTAATCCGCATATATATCACCATTGCACTTGATTTTCTTGACTGTATATCTCTTAAATGTCAACATATACACGCGTGATTTTGTTTACGAAGATTTTTCAAAGCCGAGAACCTCGATCAGAGAGTAAAAAAGGCGTAAGGTTCACAAGGGTGTAAAACTAAAATGGGATATACCGGGCTAGGATTCGAGTTACAGGAACAAGGGCCAAACCAACCACCCAAGAATGGAATCGTCGAGCGAAAACACTTGACAACCTCATAGAAGCAGCTTTTCTTGCCACCAGACCTTTCTCCATCAATTAGGAATATGATGCTGTCACTAAACACATTCCTTAAATTGTAGTCATTTGTTGAGTGTTTTTTTGTGTCTAATCCACATATATAACACCATTGCCCTTGATTTTCTTTGACTGTATATCTCTTAAATGTCAACATATACACGTGTGATTTAGTTTACGAAGATTTTTCGATGCCGAGAACCTCAATCAGAGAGTAAAAAAGGCGTAAGGCTCACAATGGTGTAAAATTAAAATGGGTATACTGTGCTAGAATTCGAGTTACAGGAACAAGGGCCAAACCAACAACCCAAGAATGGAATCGTCGAGCAAAAACACTTGACAACCTCCAAAAAGCAGCTTTTCTTACCACCGGACATTTCTCCATCAATTAGGAATCTGATGCCGTCCCTAAACACATTCCTTAAATTATAGCCATTTGTTGAGTGATTTTTTTTGGTGTCTAATCCGCATATATATTACCATTTCCCTTGATTTTCTTGACTGTATATTTCTTAAATATCAACATATACACGTGTAATTTAGTTTACGAAGATTTTTCAATGCCGAGAACCTCGATCAGAGAGTAAACAAGGCGTAAGGTTCACAACGGTGTATAATTAAAATAGGATTTACCGGGCTAGGATTCGAGTTACAGGAACAAGGGCCAAACCAACCACCCAAGAATGGAATCGTCGAGCGAAAACACTTGACAACCTCCAAGAAGCAACGTTTCTTGCCACCAGACCTTTCTCCATCAATTAGGAATCTCATGCCGTCACTAAACACATTCCTTAAATTGTAGCCTTTTGTTGAGAGTTTTTTTTTTTGTGTCTAATCCGCATATATATCACCATTGCCCTTGATTTTCTTGACTGTATATCTCTTAAATGTCAACATACACACGTGTGATTTAGTTTACGAAGATTTTTCGATGCCGAGAACCTCGATCAGAGAGTAAAAAAGGCGTAAGGCTCACAATGGTGTAAAATTAAAATGGGATATACCGTGCTAGAATTCGAGTTACAGGAACAAGGGCCAAACCAACCACCCAAAAATGGAATCGTCGAGCGAAAACACTTGACAACCTCCTAGAAGCAGCTTTCCTTGCCACCAGACCTTTCTCCATCAATTAGGAATCTGACGCCGTCACTAAACACATTCCTTAAATTGTAGCCTTTTGTTGAGAGTTTTTTTTTGTGTCTAATCCGCATATATATCACCATTGCCCTTGATTTTCTTAACTGTATATCTCTTAAATGTCAACATATACACGTGTGATTTAGTTTACGAAGATTTTTCGATGCCGAGAACCTCGATCAGAGAGTAAAAAGGCGTAAGGCTCACAATGGTGTAAAATTAAAATGGGATATACCGTGCTAGAATTCGAGTTACAGGAACAAGGGCCAAACCAACCACCCAAGAATGGAATCGTCGAGCGTAAACACTTGACAACCTCCTTGAAGCAGCTTTTCTTGCCACCAGACCTTTCTCCATCAATTAGGAATCTGATGCCGTCACTAAACACATTCTTAAATTGTAGCCATTTGTTGAGTGTTTTTTTTGTGTCTAATCCGCATATATATCACTATTGCCCTTGATTTTCTTGACTGTATATCTCTTAAATGTCAACATATACACGTGTGATTTAGTTTACGAAAATTTTTCGATGCCGAGAACCTCGATCAGAGAGTAAAAAGGCGTAAGGCTCACAATGGTGTAAAATTAAAATGGGATATACCGTGCTAGAATTCGAGTTACAGAAACAAGGGCCAAACCAACAACCCAAGAATGGAATCGTCGAGCGTAAACACTTGACAACCTCCTAGAAGCAGCTTTTCTTGCCACCAGACCTTTCTCCATCAATTAGGAATCTGATGCCGTCACTAAACACATTCCTTAAATTGTAGCCATTTGTTGAGTGTTTTTTTTTGTGTCTAATCCGCATATATATCACTATTGCCCTTGATTTTCTTGACTGTATATCTCTTAAATGTCAACATATACACGTGTGATTTAGTTTACGAAGATTTTTCGATGCCGAGAACCTCGATCAGAGAGTAAAAAGGCGTAAGGCTCACAATGGTGTAAAATTAAAATGGGATATACCGTGCTAGAATTCGAGTTACAGAAACAAGGGCCAAACCAACAACCCAAGAATGGAATCGTCGAGCGTAAACACTTGACAACCTCCTAGAAGCAGCTTTTCTTGCCACCAGACCTTTCTCCATCAATTAGGAATCTGATGCCGTCACTAAACACATTCCTTAAATTGTAGCCTTTTGTTGAGAGTTTTTTTTTGTGTCTAATCCGCATATATATCACCATTGCCCTTGATTTTCTTGACTGTATATCTCTTAAATGTCAACATATACACGTGTGATTTAGTTTACGAAGATTTTTCGATGCCGAGAACCTCGATCAGAGAGTAAAAAGGCGTAAGGCTCACGATGGTGTAAAATTAAAATGGGATATACCGTGCTAGAATTCGAGTTACAGAAACAAGGGCCAAACCAACAACCCAAGAATGGAATCGTCGAGCGTAAACACTTGACAACCTCCTAGAAGCAGCTTTTCTTGCCACCAGACCTTTCTCCATCAATTAGGAATCTGATGCCGTCACTAAACACATTCCTTAAATTGTAGCCATTTGTTGAGTGTTTTTTTTTGTGTCTAATCCGCATATATATCACTATTGCCCTTGATTTCTTGACTGTATATCTCTTAAATGTCAACATATACACGTGTGATTTAGTTTACGAAGATTTTTCGATGCCGAGAACCTCGATCAGAGAGTAAAAAAGGAGTAAGGCTCACAATGGTGTAAAATTAAAATGGGATATACCGTGCTAGAATTCGAGTTACAAGAACAAGGGCCAAACCAACCACCCAAAAATGGAATCGTCGAGCGAAAACACTTGACAACCTCCAAGAAGCAACTTTTCTTGCCACCAGACCTTTCTCCATCAATTAGGAATCTGATGCCGTCACTAAACACATTCCTTAAATTGTAGCCTTTTGTTGAGAGTTTTTTTTTGTGTCTAATCCGCATATATATCACCATTGCCCTTGATTTTCTTGATTGTATATCTCTTAAATGTCAACATATACACGTGTAATTTAGTTTACGAAGATTTTTCGATGCCGAGAACCTCGATCAGAGAGTAAAAAAGGCGTAAGGCTCACAATGGTGTAAAATTAAAATGGGATATACCGTGCTAGAATTCGAGTTACAGGAACAAGGGCCAAACCAACCACCCAAAAATGGAATCGTCGAGCGAAAACACTTGACAACCTCCTAGAAGCAGCTTTTCTTGCCACCAGACCTTTCTCCATCAATTAGGAATCTGATGCCGTCACTAAACACATTCCTTAAATTGTAGCCTTTTGTTGAGAGTTTTTTTTTGTGTCTAATCCGCATATATATCACCATTGCCCTTGATTTTCTTGACTGTATATCTCTTAAATGTCAACATATACACGTGTGATTTAGTTTACGAAGATTTTTCGATGCCGAGAACCTCGATCAGAGAGTAAAAAGGCGTAAGGCTCACAATGGTGTAAAATTAAAATGGGATATACCGTGCTAGAATTCGAGTTACAGAAACAAGGGCCAAACCAACAACCCAAGAATGGAATCGTAGAGCGTAAACACTTGACAACCTCCTAGAAGCAGCTTTTCTTGCCACCAGACCTTTCTCCATCAATTAGGAATCTGATGCCGTCACTAAACACATTCCTTAAATTGTAGCCATTTGTTGAGTGTTTTTTTTTGTGTCTAATCCGCATATATATCACTATTGGCCTTGATTTTCTTGACTGTATATCTCTTAAATGTCAACATATACACGTGTGATTTAGTTTACGAAGATTTTTCGATGCCGAGAACCTCGATCAGAGAGTAAAAAAGGCGTAAGGCTCACAATGGTGTAAAATTAAAATGGGATATACCGTGCTAGAATTCGAGTTACAGGAACAAGGGCCAAACCAACCACCCAAAAATGGAATCGTCGAGCGAAAACACTTGACAACCTCCTAGAAGCAGCTTTTCTTGCCACCAGACCTTTCTCCATCAATTAGGAATCTGATGCCGTCACTAAACACATTCCTTAAATTGTAGCCTTTTGTTGAGAGTTTTTTTTTGTGTCTAATCCGCATATATATCACCATTGCCCTTGATTTTCTTGACTGTATATCTCTTAAATGTCAACATATACACGTGTGATTTAGTTTACGAAGATTTTTCGATGCCGAGAACCTCGATCAGAGAGTAAAAAGGCGTAAGGCTCACAATGGTGTAAAATTAAAATGGGATATACCGTGCTAGAATTCGAGTTACAGAAACAAGGGCCAAACCAACAACCCAAGAATGGAATCGTCGAGCGTAAACACTTGACAACCTCCTAGAAGCAGCTTTTCTTGCCACCAGACCTTTCTCCATCAATTAGGAATCTGATGCCGTCACTAAACACATTCCTTAAATTGTAGCCATTTGTTGAGTGTTTTTTTTTTGTGTCTAATCCGCATATATATCACTATTGCCCTTGATTTTCTTGACTGTATATCTCTTAAATGTCAACATATACACGTGTGATTTAGTTTACGAAGATTTTTCGATGCCGAGAACCTCGATCAGAGAGTAAAAAAGGCGTAAGGCTCACAATGGTGTAAAATTAAAATGGGATATACCGTGCTAGAATTCGAGTTACAGGAACAAGGGCCAAACCAACCACCCAAAAATGGAATCGTCGAGCGAAAACACTTGACAACCTCCTAGAAGCAGCTTTTCTTGCCACCAGACCTTTCTCCATCAATTAGGAATCTGATGCCGTCACTAAACACATTCCTTAAATTGTAGCCTTTTGTTGAGAGTTTTTTTTTGTGTCTAATCCGCATATATATCACCATTGCCCTTGATTTTCTTGACTGTATATCTCTTAAATGTCAACATATACACGTGTGATTTAGTTTACGAAGATTTTTCGATGCCGAGAACCTCGATCAGAGAGTAAAAAGGCGTAAGGCTCACAATGGTGTAAAATTAAAATGGGATATACCGTGCTAGAATTCGAGTTACAGAAACAAGGGCCAAACCAACAACCCAAGAATGGAATCGTCGAGCGTAAACACTTGACAACCTCCTAGAAGCAGCTTTTCTTGCCACCAGACCTTTCTCCATCAATTAGGAATCTGACGCCGTCACTAAACACATTCCTTAAATTGTAGCCTTTTGTTGAGAGTTTTTTTTTGTGTCTAATCCGCATATATATCACCATTGCCCTTGATTTTCTTAACTGTATATCTCTTAAATGTCAACATATACACGTGTGATTTAGTTTACGAAGATTTTTCGATGCCGAGAACCTCGATCAGAGAGTAAAAAGGCGTAAGGCTCACAATGGTGTAAAATTAAAATGGGATATACCGTGCTAGAATTCGAGTTACAGGAACAAGGGCCAAACCAACCACCCAAGAATGGAATCGTCGAGCGTAAACACTTGACAACCTCCTTGAAGCAGCTTTTCTTGCCACCAGACCTTTCTCCATCAATTAGGAATCTGATGCCGTCACTAAACACATTCTTAAATTGTAGCCATTTGTTGAGTGTTTTTTTTGTGTCTAATCCGCATATATATCACTATTGCCCTTGATTTTCTTGACTGTATATCTCTTAAATGTCAACATATACACGTGTGATTTAGTTTACGAAAATTTTTCGATGCCGAGAACCTCGATCAGAGAGTAAAAAGGCGTAAGGCTCACAATGGTGTAAAATTAAAATGGGATATACCGTGCTAGAATTCGAGTTACAGAAACAAGGGCCAAACCAACAACCCAAGAATGGAATCGTCGAGCGTAAACACTTGACAACCTCCTAGAAGCAGCTTTTCTTGCCACCAGACCTTTCTCCATCAATTAGGAATCTGATGCCGTCACTAAACACATTCCTTAAATTGTAGCCATTTGTTGAGTGTTTTTTTTTGTGTCTAATCCGCATATATATCACTATTGCCCTTGATTTTCTTGACTGTATATCTCTTAAATGTCAACATATACACGTGTGATTTAGTTTACGAAGATTTTTCGATGCCGAGAACCTCGATCAGAGAGTAAAAAGGCGTAAGGCTCACAATGGTGTAAAATTAAAATGGGATATACCGTGCTAGAATTCGAGTTACAGAAACAAGGGCCAAACCAACAACCCAAGAATGGAATCGTCGAGCGTAAACACTTGACAACCTCCTAGAAGCAGCTTTTCTTGCCACCAGACCTTTCTCCATCAATTAGGAATCTGATGCCGTCACTAAACACATTCCTTAAATTGTAGCCTTTTGTTGAGAGTTTTTTTTTTGTGTCTAATCCGCATATATATCACCATTGCCCTTGATTTTCTTGACTGTATATCTCTTAAATGTCAACATATACACGTGTGATTTAGTTTACGAAGATTTTTCGATGCCGAGAACCTCGATCAGAGAGTAAAAAAGGCGTAAGGCTCACAATGGTGTAAAATTAAAATGGGATATACCGTGCTAGAATTCGAGTTACAGGAACAAGGGCCAAACCAACCACCCAAAAATGGAATCGTCGAGCGAAAACACTTGACAACCTCCTAGAAGCAGCTTTTCTTGCCACCAGACCTTTCTCCATCAATTAGGAATCTGATGCCGTCACTAAACACATTCCTTAAATTGTAGCCTTTTGTTGAGAGTTTTTTTTTGTGTCTAATCCGCATATATATCACCATTGCCCTTGATTTTCTTGACTGTATATCTCTTAAATGTCAACATATACACGTGTGATTTAGTTTACGAAGATTTTTCGATGCCGAGAACCTCGATCAGAGAGTAAAAAGGCGTAAGGCTCACAATGGTGTAAAATTAAAATGGGATATACCGTGCTAGAATTCGAGTTACAGAAACAAGGGCCAAACCAACAACCCAAGAATGGAATCGTAGAGCGTAAACACTTGACAACCTCCTAGAAGCAGCTTTTCTTGCCACCAGACCTTTCTCCATCAATTAGGAATCTGATGCCGTCACTAAACACATTCCTTAAATTGTAGCCATTTGTTGAGTGTTTTTTTTTTGTGTCTAATCCGCATATATATCACTATTGCCCTTGATTTTCTTGACTGTATATCTCTTAAATGTCAACATATACACGTGTGATTTAGTTTACGAAGATTTTTCGATGCCGAGAACCTCGATCAGAGAGTAAAAAAGGCGTAAGGCTCACAATGGTGTAAAATTAAAATGGGATATACCGTGCTAGAATTCGAGTTACAGGAACAAGGGCCAAACCAACCACCCAAAAATGGAATCGTCGAGCGAAAACACTTGACAACCTCCTAGAAGCAGCTTTTCTTGCCACCAGACCTTTCTCCATCAATTAGGAATCTGATGCCGTCACTAAACACATTCCTTAAATTGTAGCCTTTTGTTGAGAGTTTTTTTTTGTGTCTAATCCGCATATATATCACCATTGCCCTTGATTTTCTTGACTGTATATCTCTTAAATGTCAACATATACACGTGTGATTTAGTTTACGAAGATTTTTCGATGCCGAGAACCTCGATCAGAGAGTAAAAAGGCGTAAGGCTCACAATGGTGTAAAATTAAAATGGGATATACCGTGCTAGAATTCGAGTTACAGAAACAAGGGCCAAACCAACAACCCAAGAATGGAATCGTAGAGCGTAAACACTTGACAACCTCCTAGAAGCAGCTTTTCTTGCCACCAGACCTTTCTCCATCAATTAGGAATCTGATGCCGTCACTAAACACATTCCTTAAATTGTAGCCATTTGTTGAGTGTTTTTTTTTGTGTCTAATCCGCATATATATCACTATTGCCCTTGATTTTCTTGACTGTATATCTCTTAAATGTCAACATATACACGTGTGATTTAGTTTACGAAGATTTTTCGATGCCGAGAACCTCGATCAGAGAGTAAAAAGGCGTAAGGCTCACAATGGTGTAAAATTAAAATGGGATATACCGTGCTAGAATTCGAGTTACAGAAACAAGGGCCAAACCAACAACCCAAGAATGGAATCGTCGAGCGTAAACACTTGACAACCTCCTAGAAGCAGCTTTTCTTGCCACCAGACCTTTCTCCATCAATTAGGAATCTGATGCCGTCACTAAACACATTCCTTAAATTGTAGCCTTTTGTTGAGAGTTTTTTTTTGTGTCTAATCCGCATATATATCACTATTGCCCTTGATTTTCTTGACTGTATATCTCTTAAATGTCAACATATACACGTGTGATTTAGTTTACGAAGATTTTTCGATGCCGAGAACCTCGATCAGAGAGTAAAAAGGCGTAAGGCTCACAATGGTGTAAAATTAAAATGGGATATACCGTGCTAGAATTCGAGTTACAGAAACAAGGGCCAAACCAACAACCCAAGAATGGAATCGTCGAGCGTAAACACTTGACAACCTCCTAGAAGCAGCTTTTCTTGCCACCAGACCTTTCTCCATCAATTAGGAATCTGATGCCGTCACTAAACACATTCCTTAAATTGTAGCCTTTTGTTGAGAGTTTTTTTTTGTGTCTAATCCGCATATATATCACCATTGCCCTTGATTTTCTTGACTGTATATCTCTTAAATGTCAACATATACACGTGTGATTTAGTTTACGAAGATTTTTCGATGCCGAGAACCTCGATCAGAGAGTAAAAAAGGCGTAAGGCTCACAATGGTGTAAAATTAAAATGGGATATACCGTGCTAGAATTCGAGTTACAGGAACAAGGGCCAAACCAACCACCCAAAAATGGAATCGTCGAGCGAAAACACTTGACAACCTCCTAGAAGCAGCTTTTCTTGCCACCAGACCTTTCTCCATCAATTAGGAATCTGATGCCGTCACTAAACACATTCCTTAAATTGTAGCCTTTTGTTGAGAGTTTTTTTTTGTGTCTAATCCGCATATATATCACCATTGCCCTTGATTTTCTTGACTGTATATCTCTTAAATGTCAACATATACACGTGTGATTTAGTTTACGAAGATTTTTCGATGCCGAGAACCTCGATCAGAGAGTAAAAAGGCGTAAGGCTCACAATGGTGTAAAATTAAAATGGGATATACCGTGCTAGAATTCGAGTTACAGAAACAAGGGCCAAACCAACAACCCAAGAATGGAATCGTAGAGCGTAAACACTTGACAACCTCCTAGAAGCAGCTTTTCTTGCCACCAGACCTTTCTCCATCAATTAGGAATCTGATGCCGTCACTAAACACATTCCTTAAATTGTAGCCATTTGTTGAGTGTTTTTTTTTTGTGTCTAATCCGCATATATATCACTATTGCCCTTGATTTTCTTGACTGTATATCTCTTAAATGTCAACATATACACGTGTGATTTAGTTTACGAAGATTTTTCGATGCCGAGAACCTCGATCAGAGAGTAAAAAAGGCGTAAGGCTCACAATGGTGTAAAATTAAAATGGGATATACCGTGCTAGAATTCGAGTTACAGGAACAAGGGCCAAACCAACCACCCAAAAATGGAATCGTCGAGCGAAAACACTTGACAACCTCCTAGAAGCAGCTTTTCTTGCCACCAGACCTTTCTCCATCAATTAGGAATCTGATGCCGTCACTAAACACATTCCTTAAATTGTAGCCTTTTGTTGAGAGTTTTTTTTTGTGTCTAATCCGCATATATATCACCATTGCCCTTGATTTTCTTGACTGTATATCTCTTAAATGTCAACATATACACGTGTGATTTAGTTTACGAAGATTTTTCGATGCCGAGAACCTCGATCAGAGAGTAAAAAGGCGTAAGGCTCACAATGGTGTAAAATTAAAATGGGATATACCGTGCTAGAATTCGAGTTACAGAAACAAGGGCCAAACCAACAACCCAAGAATGGAATCGTAGAGCGTAAACACTTGACAACCTCCTAGAAGCAGCTTTTCTTGCCACCAGACCTTTCTCCATCAATTAGGAATCTGATGCCGTCACTAAACACATTCCTTAAATTGTAGCCATTTGTTGAGTGTTTTTTTTTGTGTCTAATCCGCATATATATCACTATTGGCCTTGATTTTCTTGACTGTATATCTCTTAAATGTCAACATATACACGTGTGATTTAGTTTACGAAGATTTTTCGATGCCGAGAACCTCGATCAGAGAGTAAAAAAGGCGTAAGGCTCACAATGGTGTAAAATTAAAATGGGATATACCGTGCTAGAATTCGAGTTACAGGAACAAGGGCCAAACCAACCACCCAAAAATGGAATCGTCGAGCGAAAACACTTGACAACCTCCTAGAAGCAGCTTTTCTTGCCACCAGACCTTTCTCCATCAATTAGGAATCTGATGCCGTCACTAAACACATTCCTTAAATTGTAGCCTTTTGTTGAGAGTTTTTTTTTGTGTCTAATCCGCATATATATCACCATTGCCCTTGATTTTCTTGACTGTATATCTCTTAAATGTCAACATATACACGTGTGATTTAGTTTACGAAGATTTTTCGATGCCGAGAACCTCGATCAGAGAGTAAAAAGGCGTAAGGCTCACAATGGTGTAAAATTAAAATGGGATATACCGTGCTAGAATTCGAGTTACAGAAACAAGGGCCAAACCAACAACCCAAGAATGGAATCGTCGAGCGTAAACACTTGACAACCTCCTAGAAGCAGCTTTTCTTGCCACCAGACCTTTCTCCATCAATTAGGAATCTGATGCCGTCACTAAACACATTCCTTAAATTGTAGCCATTTGTTGAGTGTTTTTTTTTTGTGTCTAATCCGCATATATATCACTATTGCCCTTGATTTTCTTGACTGTATATCTCTTAAATGTCAACATATACACGTGTGATTTAGTTTACGAAGATTTTTCGATGCCGAGAACCTCGATCAGAGAGTAAAAAAGGCGTAAGGCTCACAATGGTGTAAAATTAAAATGGGATATACCGTGCTAGAATTCGAGTTACAGGAACAAGGGCCAAACCAACCACCCAAAAATGGAATCGTCGAGCGAAAACACTTGACAACCTCCTAGAAGCAGCTTTTCTTGCCACCAGACCTTTCTCCATCAATTAGGAATCTGATGCCGTCACTAAACACATTCCTTAAATTGTAGCCTTTTGTTGAGAGTTTTTTTTTGTGTCTAATCCGCATATATATCACCATTGCCCTTGATTTTCTTGACTGTATATCTCTTAAATGTCAACATATACACGTGTGATTTAGTTTACGAAGATTTTTCGATGCCGAGAACCTCGATCAGAGAGTAAAAAGGCGTAAGGCTCACAATGGTGTAAAATTAAAATGGGATATACCGTGCTAGAATTCGAGTTACAGAAACAAGGGCCAAACCAACAACCCAAGAATGGAATCGTCGAGCGTAAACACTTGACAACCTCCTAGAAGCAGCTTTTCTTGCCACCAGACCTTTCTCCATCAATTAGGAATCTGATGCCGTCACTAAACACATTCCTTAAATTGTAGCCATTTGTTGAGTGTTTTTTTTTGTGTCTAATCCGCATATATATCACTATTGCCCTTGATTTTCTTGACTGTATATCTCTTAAATGTCAACATATACACGTGTGATTTAGTTTACGAAGATTTTTCGATGCCGAGAACCTCGATCAGAGAGTAAAAAAGGCGTAAGGCTCACAATGGTGTAAAATTAAAATGGGATATACCGTGCTAGAATTCGAGTTACAGGAACAAGGGCCAAACCAACCACCCAAAAATGGAATCGTCGAGCGAAAACACTTGACAACCTCCTAGAAGCAGCTTTTCTTGCCACCAGACCTTTCTCCATCAATTAGGAATCTGATGCCGTCACTAAACACATTCCTTAAATTGTAGCCTTTTGTTGAGAGTTTTTTTTTGTGTCTAATCCGCATATATATCACCATTGCCCTTGATTTTCTTGACTGTATATCTCTTAAATGTCAACATATACACGTGTGATTTAGTTTACGAAGATTTTTCGATGCCGAAAACCTCGATCAGAGAGTAAAAAGGCGTAAGGCTCACAATGGTGTAAAATTAAAATGGGATATACCGTGCTAGAATTCGAGTTACAGAAACAAGGGCCAAACCAACAACCCAAGAATGGAATCGTCGAGCGTAAACACTTGACAACCTCCTAGAAGCAGCTTTTGTTGCCACCAGACCTTTCTCCATCAATTAGGAATCTGATGCCGTCACTAAACACATTCCTTAAATTGTAGCCATTTGTTGAGTGTTTTTTTTTTGTGTCTAATCCGCATATATATCACTATTGCCCTTGATTTTCTTGACTGTATATCTCTTAAATGTCAACATATACACGTGTGATTTAGTTTACGAAGATTTTTCGATGCCGAGAACCTCGATCAGAGAGTAAAAAAGGCGTAAGGCTCACAATGGTGTAAAATTAAAATGGGATATACCGTGCTAGAATTCGAGTTACAAGAACAAGGGCCAAACCAACCACCCAAAAATGGAATCGTCGAGCGAAAACACTTGACAACCTCCAAGAAGCAACTTTTCTTGCCACCAGACCTTTCTCCATCAATTAGGAATCTGATGCCGTCACTAAACACATTCCTTAAATTGTAGCCTTTTGTTGAGAGTTTTTTTTTGTGTCTAATCCGCATATATATCACCATTGCCCTTGATTTTCTTGATTGTATATCTCTTAAATGTCAACATATACACGTGTGATTTAGTTTACGAAGATTTTTCGATGCCGAGAACCTCGATCAGAGAGTAAAAAAGGCGTAAGGCTCACAATGGTGTAAAATTAAAATGGGATATACCATGCTAGAATTCGAGTTACAGGAACAAGGGCCAAACCAACCACCCAAAAATGGAATCGTCGAGCGAAAACACTTGACAACCTCCTAGAAGCAGCTTTTCTTGCCACCAGACCTTTCTCCATCAATTAGGAATCTGATGCCGTCACTAAACACATTCCTTAAATTGTAGCCTTTTGTTGAGAGTTTTTTTTTGTGTCTAATCCGCATATATATCACCATTGCCCTTGATTTTCTTGACTGTATATCTCTTAAATGTCAACATATACACGTGTGATTTAGTTTACGAAGATTTTTCGATGCCGAGAACCTCGATCAGAGAGTAAAAAGGCGTAAGGCTCACAATGGTGTAAAATTAAAATGGGATATACCGTGCTAGAATTCGAGTTACAGAAACAAGGGCCAAACCAACAACCCAAGAATGGAATCGTCGAGCGTAAACACTTGACAACCTCCTAGAAGCAGCTTTTCTTGCCACCAGACCTTTCTCCATCAATTAGGAATCTGATGCCGTCACTAAACACATTCCTTAAATTGTAGCCATTTGTTGAGTGTTTTTTTTTGTGTCTAATCCGCATATATATCACTATTGCCCTTGATTTTCTTGACTGTATATCTCTTAAATGTCAACATATACACGTGTGATTTAGTTTACGAAGATTTTTCGATGCCGAGAACCTCGATCAGAGAGTAAAAAAGGCGTAAGGCTCACAATGGTGTAAAATTAAAATGGGATATACCGTGCTAGAATTCGAGTTACAGGAACAAGGGCCAAACCAACCACCCAAAAATGGAATCGTCGAGCGAAAACACTTGACAACCTCCTAGAAGCAGCTTTTCTTGCCACCAGACCTTTCTCCATCAATTAGGAATCTGATGCCGTCACTAAACACATTCCTTAAATTGTAGCCTTTTGTTGAGAGTTTTTTTTGTGTCTAATCCGCATATATATCACCATTGCCCTTGATTTTCTTGACTGTATATCTCTTAAATGTCAACATATACACGTGTGATTTAGTTTACGAAGATTTTTCGATGCCGAGAACCTCGATCAGAGAGTAAAAAGGCGTAAGGCTCACAATGGTGTAAAATTAAAATGGGATATACCGTGCTAGAATTCGAGTTACAGAAACAAGGGCCAAACCAACAACCCAAGAATGGAATCGTCGAGCGTAAACACTTGACAACCTCCTAGAAGCAGCTTTTCTTGCCACCAGACCTTTCTCCATCAATTAGGAATCTGATGCCGTCACTAAACACATTCCTTAAATTGTAGCCATTTGTTGAGTGTTTTTTTTTTGTGTCTAATCCGCATATATATCACTATTGCCCTTGATTTTCTTGACTGTATATCTCTTAAATGTCAACATATACACGTGTGATTTAGTTTACGAAGATTTTTCGATGCCGAGAACCTCGATCAGAGAGTAAAAAAGGCGTAAGGCTCACAATGGTGTAAAATTAAAATGGGATATACCGTGCTAGAATTCGAGTTACAGGAACAAGGGCCAAACCAACCACCCAAAAATGGAATCGTCGAGCGAAAACACTTGACAACCTCCTAGAAGCAGCTTTTCTTGCCACCAGACCTTTCTCCATCAATTAGGAATCTGATGCCGTCACTAAACACATTCCTTAAATTGTAGCCTTTTGTTGAGAGTTTTTTTTTGTGTCTAATCCGCATATATATCACCATTGCCCTTGATTTTCTTGACTGTATATCTCTTAAATGTCAACATATACACGTGTGATTTAGTTTACGAAGATTTTTCGATGCCGAGAACCTCGATCAGAGAGTAAAAAGGCGTAAGGCTCACAATGGTGTAAAATTAAAATGGGATATACCGTGCTAGAATTCGAGTTACAGAAACAAGGGCCAAACCAACAACCCAAGAATGGAATCGTCGAGCGTAAACACTTGACAACCTCCTAGAAGCAGCTTTTCTTGCCACCAGACCTTTCTCCATCAATTAGGAATCTGATGCCGTCACTAAACACATTCCTTAAATTGTAGCCATTTGTTGAGTGTTTTTTTTTTGTGTCTAATCCGCATATATATCACTATTGCCCTTGATTTTCTTGACTGTATATCTCTTAAATGTCAACATATACACGTGTGATTTAGTTTACGAAGATTTTTCGATGCCGAGAACCTCGATCAGAGAGTAAAAAAAGGAGTAAGGCTCACAATGGTGTAAAATTAAAATGGGATATACCGTGCTAGAATTCGAGTTACAAGAACAAGGGCCAAACCAACCACCCAAAAATGGAATCGTCGAGCGAAAACACTTGACAACCTCCAAGAAGCAACTTTTCTTGCCACCAGACCTTTCTCCATCAATTAGGAATCTGATGCCGTCACTAAACACATTCCTTAAATTGTAGCCTTTTGTTGAGAGTTTTTTTTTTGTGTCTAATCCGCATATATATCACCATTGCCCTTGATTTTCTTGACTGTATATCTCTTAAATGTCAACATACACACGTGTGATTTAGTTTACGAAGATTTTTCGATGCCGAGAACCTCGATCAGAGAGTAAAAAAGGCGTAAGGCTCACAATGGTGTAAAATTAAAATGGGATATACCGTGCTAGAATTCGAGTTACAGGAACAAGGGCCAAACCAACCACCCAAAAATGGAATCGTCGAGCGAAAACACTTGACAACCTCCTAGAAGCAGCTTTTCTTGCCACCAGACCTTTCTCAATCAATTAGGAATCTGATGCCGTCACTAAACACATTCCTTAAATTGTAGCCTTTTGTTGAGAGTTTTTTTTTTGTGTCTAATCCGCATATATATCACCATTGCCCTTGATTTTCTTGACTGTATATCTCTTAAATGTCAACATATACACGTGTGATTTAGTTTACGAAGATTTTTCGATGCCGAGAACGTCGATCAGAGAGTAAAAAGGCGTAAGGCTCACAATGGTGTAAAATTAAAATGGGATATACCGTGCTAGAATTCGAGTTACAGAAACAAGGGCCAAACCAACCACCCAAGAATGGAATCGTCGAGCGTAAACACTTGACAACCTCCTAGAAGCAGCTTTTCTTGCCACCAGACCTTTCTCCATCAATTAGGAATCTGATGCCGTCACTAAACACATTCCTTAAATTGTAGCCATTTGTTGAGTGTTTTTTTTTTGTGTCTAATCCGCATATATATCACTATTGCCCTTGATTTTCTTGACTGTATATCTCTTAAATGTCAACATATATACACGTGTGATTTAGTTTACGAAGATTTTTCGATGCCGAGAACCTCGATCAGAGAGTAAAAAAGGAGTAAGGCTCACAATGGTGTAAAATTAAAATGGGATATACCGTGCTAGAATTCGAGTTACAAGAACAAGGGCCAAACCAACCACCCAAGAATGGAATCGTCGAGCGAAAACACTTGACAACCTCCTAGAAGCAGCTTTTCTTACCACCAGACCTTTCTCCATCAATTAGGAATCTGATGCCGTCGCTAAACGCATTCCTTAAATTGTAGCCATTTGTTGAGTGATTTTTTTTTTGTTTCTAATCCGCATATATATCACCATTGCCCTTGATTTTCTTGACTGTATATTTCTTAAATATCAACATATACACGTGTGATTTAGTTTACGAAGATTTTTCAACGCCGAGAACCTCGATCAGAGAGTAAACAAGGCGTAAGGTTCACAATGGTGTAAAATTAAAATGGGATATACCGGGCTAGGATTCGAGTTACAGGAACAAGGGCCAAACCAACCACCCAACAATGGAATCGTCGAGCGAAAACACTTGACAACCTCCAAGAAGCAACTTTTCTTGCCAACAGACCTTTCTCCATCAATTAGGAATCTGATGCTGTCACTAAACACATTCCTTAAATTGTAGCCATTTGTTGAGTGTTTTTTTTTGTGTCTAATCCGCATATATATCACCATTGCCCTTGATTTTCTTGACTGTATATCTCTTAAATGTCAACATATACACGTGTGATTTAGTTTACGAAGATTTTTCGATGCCGAGAACCTCGATCAGAGAGTAAAAAAGGCGTAAGGCTCACAATGGTGTAAAATTAAAATGGGATATACCGTGCTAGAATTCAAGTTACAGGAACAAGGGCCAAACCAACAACCCAAGAATGGAATCGTCGAGCAAAAACACTTGACAACCTCCAAAAAGCAGCTTTTCTTACCACCAGACATTTCTCCATCAATTAGGAATCTGATGCCGTCCCTAAACACATTCCTTAAATTATAGCCATTTGTTGAGTGATTTTTTTTGGTGTCTAATCCGCATATATATTACCATTTCCCTTGATTTTCTTGACTGTATATATCTTAAATATCAACATATACACGTGTAATTTAGTTTACGAAGATTTTTCAATGCCGAGAACCTCGATCAGAGAGTAAACAAGGCGTAAGGTTCACAATGGTGTAAAATTAAAATAGGATTTACCGGGCTAGGATTCGAGTTACAGGAACAAGGGCCAAACCAACCACCCAAGAATGGAATCGTCGAGCGAAAACACTTGACAACCTCCAAGAAGCAACTTTTCTTGCCACCAGACCTTTCTCCATCAATTAGGAATCTGATGCTGTCACTAAACACATTCCTTAAATTGTAGCCATTTGTTGAGTGTTTTTTTTGTGTCTAATCCGCATATATATCACCATTGCCCTTGATTTTCTTGACTGTATATCTCTTAAATGTCAACATATACACGTGTGATTTAGTTTACGAAGATTTTTCGATGCCGAGAACCTCGATCAGAGAGTAAAAAAGGCGTAAGGCTCACAATGGTGTAAAATTAAAATGGGATATACCGTGCTAGAATTCGAGTTACAGGAACAAGGGCCAAACCAACCACCCAAAAGTGGAATCGTCGAGCGAAAACACTTGACAACCTCCTAGAAGCAGCTTTCCTTGCCACCAGACCTTTCTCCATCAATTAGGAATCTGATGCCGTCACTAAACACATTCCTTAAATTGAAGCCTTTTGTTGAGAGTTTTTTTTTTTTTTTTTGTGTCTAATCCGCATATATATCACCATTGCCCTTGATTTTCTTGACTGTATATCTCTTAAATGTCAACATATACACGTGTGATTTAGTTTACGAAGATTTTTCGATGCCGAGAACCTCGATCAGAGAGTAAAAAGGCGTAAGGCTCACAATGGTGTAAAATTAAAATGGGATATACCGTGCTAGAATTCGAGTTACAGGAACAAGGGCCAAACCAACCACCCAAGAATGGAATCGTCGAGCGTAAACACTTGACAACCTCCTAGAAGCAGCTTTTCTTGCCACCAGACCTTTCTCCATCAATTAGGAATCTGATGCCGTCACTAAACACATTCTTAATTTGTATCCATTTGTTGAGTGTTTTTTTTTTGTGTCTAATCCGCATATATATCACTATTGCCCTTGATTTTCTAGACTGTATATCTCTTAAATGTCAACATATACACGTGTGATTTAGTTTACGAAGATTTTTCGATGCCGAGAACCTCGATCAGAGAGTAAAAAAAGGCGTAAGGCTCACAATGGTGTAAAATTAAAATGGGATATACCGTGCTAGAATTCGAGTTACAGGAACAAGGGCCAAAGCAACCACCCAAAAATGGAATCGTCGAGCGAAAACACTTGACAACCTCTTAGAAGCAGCTTTTCTTGCCACCAGACCTTTCTCCATCAATTAGGAATCTGATGCCGTCACAAAACACATTCCTTAAATTGTAGCCTTTTGTTGAGAGTTTTTTTTTGTGTCTAATCCGCATATATATCACCATTGCCCTTGATTTTCTTGACTGTATATCTCTTAAATGTCAACATATACACGTGTGATTTAGTTTACGAAGATTTTTCGATGCCGAGAACCTCGATCAGAGAGTAAAAAGGCGTAAGGCACACATTGGTGTAAAATTAAAATGGGATATACCGTGCTAGAATTCGAGTTACAGAAACAAGGGCCAAACCAACCACCCAAGAATGGAATCGTCGAGCGTAAACACTTGACAACCTCCTAGAAGCAGCTTTTCTTGCCACCAGACCTTTCTCCATCAATTAGGAATCTGATGCCGTCACTAAACACATTCCTTAAATTGTAGCCATTTGTTGAGTGTTTTTTTTTTTGTGTCTAATCCGCATATATATCACTATTGCCCTTGATTTTCTTGACTGTATATCTCTTAAATGTCAACATATACACGTGTGATTTAGTTTACGAAGATTTTTCGATGCCGAGAACCTCGATCAGAGAGTAAAAAAGGAGTAAGGCTCACAATGGTGTAAAATTAAAATGGGATATACCGTGCTAGAATTCGAGTTACAGGAACAAGGGCCAAACCAACCACCCAAGAATGGAATCTTTGAGCGAAAACACTTGACAACCTCCTAGAAGCAGCTTTTCTTGCCACCAGACCTTTCTCCATCAATTAGGAATCTGATGCCGTCCCTAAACGCATTCCTTAAATTGTAGCCATTTGTTGAGTGATTTTTTTTGGTTTCTAATCCGCATATATATCACCATTGCCCTTGATTTTCTTGACTGTATATTTCTTAAATATCAACATATACACGTGTGATTTAGTTTACGAAAATTTTTCAATGCCGAGAACCTCGATCAGAGAGTAAACAAGGCGTAAGGTTCACAATGGTGTAAAATTAAAATGGGATATACCGGGCTAGGATTCGAGTTACAGGAACAAGGGCCAAACCAACCACCCAACAATGGAATCGTCGAGCGAAAACACTTGACAACCTCCAAGAAGCAACATTTTTGCCACCAAACCTTTCTCCATCAATTAGGAATCTGATGCTGTCACTAAACACATTCCTTAAATTGTAGCCATTTGTTAAGTGTTTTTTTTGTGTCTAATCCGCATATATATCACCATTGCCCTTGATTTTCTTGACTGTATATCTCTTAAATGTCAACATATACACGTGTGATTTAGTTTACGAAGATTTTTCGATGCCGAGAACCTCGATCAGAGAGTAAAAAAGGCGTAAGGCTCACAATGGTGTAAAATTAAAATGGGATATACCGTGCTAGAATTCGAGTTACAGGAACAAGGGCCAAACCAACCACCCAAAAATGGAATCGTCGAGCGAAAACACTTGACAACCTCCTAGAAGCAGCTTTCCTTGCCACCAGACCTTTCTCCATCAATTAGGAATCTGATGCCGTCACTAAACACATTCCTTAAATTGTAGCCTTTTGTTGAGAGTTTTTTTTTTTTTTTTTTTGTGTCTAATCCGCATATATATCACCATTGCCCTTGATTTTCTTGACTGTATATCTCTTAAATGTCAACATATACACGTGTGATTTAGTTTACGAAGATTTTTCGATGCCGAGAACCTCGATCAGAGAGTAAAAAGGCGTAAGGCTCACAATGGTGTAAAATTAAAATGGGATATACCGTGCTAGAATTCGAGTTACAGGAACAAGGGCCAAACCAACCACCCAAGAATGGAATCGTCGAGCGTAAACACTTGACAACCTCCTAGAAGCAGCTTTTCTTGCCACCAGACCTTTCTCCATCAATTAGGAATCTGATGCCGTCACTAAACACATTCTTAATTTGTATCCATTTGTTGAGTGTTTTTTTTTGTGTCTAATCCGCATATATATCACTATTGCCCTTGATTTTCTAGACTGTATATCTCTTAAATGTCAACATATACACGTGTGATTTAGTTTACGAAGATTTTTCGATGCCGAGAACCTCGATCAGAGAGTAAAAAAGGCGTAAGGCTCACAATGGTGTAAAATTAAAATGGGATATACCGTGCTAGAATTCGAGTTACAGGAACAAGGGCCAAAGCAACCACCCAAAAATGGAATCGTCGAGCGAAAACACTTGACAACCTCCTAGAAGCAGCTTTTCTTGCCACCAGACCTTTCTCCATCAATTAGGAATATGATGCCGTCACAAAACACATTCCTTAAATTGTAGCCTTTTGTTGAGAGTTTTTTTTGTGTCTAATCCGCATATATATCACCATTGCCCTTGGTTTTCTTGACTGTATATCTCTTAAATGTCAACATATACACGTGTGATTTAGTTTACGAAGATTTTTCGATGCCGAGAACCTCGATCAGAGAGTAAAAAGGCGTAAGGCACACATTGGTGTAAAATTAAAATGGGATATACCGTGCTAGAATTCGAGTTACAGAAACAAGGGCCAAACCAACCACCCAAGAATGGAATCGTCGAGTGTAAACACTTGACAACCTCCTAGAAGCAGCTTTTCTTGCCACCAGACCTTTCTCCATCAATTAGGAATCTGATGCCGTCACTAAACACATTCCTTAAATTGTAGCCATTTGTTGAGTGTTTTTTTTTTGTGTCTAATCCGCATATATATCACTATTGCCCTTGATTTTCTTGACTGTATATCTCTTAAATGTCAACATATACACGTGTGATTTAGTTTACGAAGATTTTTCGATGCCGAGAACCTCGATCAGAGAGTAAAAAAGGAGTAAGGCTCACAATGGTGTAAAATTAAAATGGGATATACCGTGCTAGAATTCGAGTTACAGGAACAAGGGCCAAACCAACCACCCAAGAATGGAATCTTTGAGCGAAAACACTTGACAACCTCCTAGAAGCAGCTTTTCTTGCCACCAGACCTTTCTCCATCAATTAGGAATCTGATGCCGTCCCTAAACGCATTCCTTAAATTGTAGCCATTTGTTGAGTGATTATTTTTGGTTTCTAATCCGCATATATATCACCATTGCCCTTGATTTTCTTGACTGTATATTTCTTAAATATCAACATATACACGTGTGATTTAGTTTACGAAGATTTTTCAATGCCGAGAACCTCGATCAGAGAGTAAACAAGGCGTAAGGTTCACAATGGTGTAAAATTAAAATGGGATATACCGGGCTAGGATTCGAGTTACAGGAACAAGGGCCAAACCAACCACCCAAGAATGGAATCGTCGAGCGAAAACACTTGACAACCTCCAAGAAGCAACATTTTTGCCACCAAACCTTTCTCCATCAATTAGGAATCTGATGCTGTCACTAAACACATTCCTTAAATTGTAGCCATTTGTTAAGTGTTTTTTTTGTGTCTAATCCGCATATATATCACCATTGCCCTTGATTTTCTTGACTGTATATCTCTTAAATGTCAACATATACACGTGTGATTTAGTTTACGAAGATTTTTCGATGCCGAGAACCTCGATCAGAGAGTAAACAAGGCGTAAGGCTCACAATGGTGTAAAATTAAAATGGGATATACCGTGCTAGAATTCGAGTTACAGGAACAAGGGCCAAACCGACCACCCAAAAATGGAATCGTCGAGCGAAAACACTTGACAACCTCCTAGAAGCAGCTTTTCTTGCCACCAGACCTTTCTCCATCAATTAGGAATCTGATGCCGTCACTAAACACATTCCTTAAATTGTAGCCTTTTGTTGAGAGTTTTTTTTTGTGTCTAATCCGCATATATATCACCATTGCCCTTGATTTTCTTGACTGTATATCTCTTAAATGTCAACATATACACGTGTGATTTAGTTTACGAAGATTTTTCGATGCCGAGAACCTCGATCAGAGAGTAAAAAAGGAGTAAGGCTCACAGTGGTGTAAAATTAAAATGGGATATACCGTGCTAGAATTCGAGTTACAGGAACAAGGGCCAAACCAACCACCCAAGAATGGAATCGTCGAGCGAAAACACTTGACAACCTCCTAGAAGCAGCTTTTCTTACCACCAGACCTTTCTCCATCAATTAGGAATCTGATGCCGTCCCTAAATGCATTCCTTAAATTGTAGCCATTTGTTGAGTGATTTTTTTTTGTTTCTAATCCGCATATATATCACCATTGCCCTTTATTTTCTTGACTGTATATTTCTTAAATATCAACATATACACGTGTGATTTAGTTTACGAAGATTTTTCAATGCCGAGAACCTCGATCAGAGAGTAAACAAGGCGTAAGGTTCACAATAGTGTGAAATTAAAATGGGATATACCAGGCTAGGATTCGAGTTACAGGAACAAGGGCCAAACCAACCACCCAAGAATGGAATCGTTGAGCGAAAACACTTGACAACCTCCAAGAAGCAACTTTTCTTGCCACCAGACCTTTCTCCATCAATTAGGAATCTGATGCCGTCACTAAACACATTCCTTAAATTGTAGCCATTTATTGAGTGTTTTTTTTTGGTGTCTAATCCGCATATATATCACCATTGCCCTTGATTTTCGTGACTGTATATCTCTTAAATATCAACATATACACGTGTGATTTAGTTTACAAAGATTTTTCAATGCTGAGAACCTCGATCAGGGAGTAAAAAAGACGTAAGGTTCACAATGGTGTAAAATTAAATTGGGATATACCGGGCTAGGATTCAAGTAACGGTGACAAGGGCCAAACCTACCACACAAGAATGAAATTGTCGAGCGAAAACACTTGACAACCTCCTAGAAGCAGCTTTTCTTGCCACCAGACCTTTCTCCATCAATTAGGAATCTGATGCCGTCACTAAACACATTCCTTAAATTGTAGCCTTTTGTTGAGAGTTTTTTTTGTGTGTCTAATCCGCATATATATCACCATTGCCCTTGATTTTCTTGACTGTATATCTCTTAAATGTCAACATATACACGTGTGATTTAGTTTACGTAGATTTTTCGATGCCGAGAACCTCGATCAGAGAGTAAAAAGGCATAAGGCTCACAATGGTGTAAAATTAAAATGGTATATACCGTGCTAGAATTCGAGTTACAGGAACAAGGGCCAAACCAACCACCCAAGAATGGAATCGTCGAGCGTAAACACTTGACAACCTCCTAGAAGCAGCTTTTCTTGCCACCAGACCTTTCTCCATCAATTAGGAATCTGATGCCGTCACTAAACACATTCCTTAAATTGTAGCCATTTGTTGAGTGTCTTTCTTGTGTCTAATCCGCATATATATCACTATTGCCCTTGATTTTCTTGACTGTATATCTCTTAAATGTCAACATATACACGTGTGATTTAGTTTACGAAGATTTTTCGATGCCGAGAACCTCGATCAGAGAGTAAAAAAGGAGTAAGGCTCACAGTGGTGTAAAATTAAAATGGGATATACCGTGCTAGAATTCGAGTTACAGGAACAAGGGCCAAACCAACCACCCAAGAATGGAATCGTCGAGCGAAAACACTTGACAACCTCCTAGAAGCAGCTTTTCTTACCACCAGACCTTTCTCCATCAATTAGGAATCTGATGCCGTCCCTAAATGCATTCCTTAAATTGTAGCCATTTGTTGAGTGATTTTTTTTTGTTTCTAATCCGCATATATATCACCATTGCCCTTTATTTTCTTGACTGTATATTTCTTAAATATCAACATATACACGTGTGATTTAGTTTACGAAGATTTTTCAATGCCGAGAACCTCGATCAGAGTAAACAAGGCGTAAGGTTCACAATAGTGTGAAATTAAAATGGGATATACAAGGCTAGGATTCGAGTTACAGGAACAAGGGCCAAACCAACCACCCAAGAATGGAATCGTTGAGCGAAAACACTTGACAACCTCCAAGAAGCAACTTTTCTTGCCACCAGACCTTTCTCCATCAATTAGGAATCTGATGCCGTCACTAACCACATTCCTTAAATTGTAGCCATTTATTGAGTGTTTTTTTTTTGGTGTCTAATCCGCATATATATCACCATTGCCCTTGATTTTCGTGACTGTATATCTCTTAAATATCAACATATACACGTGTGATTTAGTTTACAAAGATTTTTCAATGCTGAGAACCTCGATCAGGGAGTAAAAAAGACGTAAGGTTCACAATGGTGTAAAATTAAATTGGGATATACCGGGCTAGGATTCAAGTAACGGTAACAAGGGCCAAACCTACCACACAAGAATGAAATTGTCGAGCGAAAACACTTGACAACCTCCTAGAAGCAGACTTTCTTACCACCAGACCTTTCTCCATCAATTAGGAATCTGTTGCCGTCACTAAACACATTCCTTAAATTGTAGCCATTTGTTGAGTGTTTTTTTTTGTGTCTAATCTGCATATGTATCACCATTGCCCTTGATTTTCTTGACTGTATATCTCTTAAATATCAACATATACAGGTGTGATTTAGTTTACGAAGATTTTTCAATGCCGAGAACCTCGATCAGAGAGTAAAAAAGGCGTAAGGTTCACAATGGTGTGAAATTAAAATGGGATATACCGGGCTAGGATTCGAGTTACAGGAACAATGGCCAAACCAACCACCCAAGAATGGAATCGTCGAGCGAAAACACTTGACAACCTCCAAGAAGCAGCTTTTCTTGCCACCAGACCTTTCTCCATCAATTAGGAATCTGATGCCGTCACTAAACACATTCCTTAAATTGTAGCGATTTGTTGAGTGTTTTTTTTGGTGTCTAATCCCAATATATATCACCATTGCCCTTGATTTTCTTGAGTGTATATCTCTTAAATATCAACATATACACGTGTGATTTAGTTTACGAAGATTTTTCAATGTCGAGAACCTCGATCAGAGAGTAAAAAAGACGTAAGGTTCACAATGGTGTAAGATTAAAATGGGATATACCGGGGCTAGGATTCGAGTTACAGGAACAAGGCCAAACCGATCACCCAAGAATGGAATCGTCGAGCGAAAACACTTGACAACCTCCTAGAAGCAGCTTTTCTTGCCACCAGACCTTTCTCCATCAATTAGGAATCTGATGCCGTCACAATACACATTCCTTAAATCGTAGCCATTTGTTGAGTGTTTTTTTTTTTGTGTCTAATCCGCATATATATCACCATTGCCCTTGATTTTCTTGACTGTATATTTCTTAAATATCAACATATACACGTGTGATTTAGTTTATGAAGATTTTTCTATGCCGAGAACCTCGATTAGAGAGTAAAAAAGGCGTAAGGTTCACAATGGTGTAAAATTAAAATGGGATATACCGGGTTAGGATTCGAGTAACAGGAACAAGGGCCAAACCAACCACCCAAAAGTGGAATCGTCCAACGAAAACACTTGACAACTGATGTGTGTAAAATGCAACATATAAACTACATCAAATTAGGCATAAAACTAACCCTTTTTTAGTACTAATATTGGAAAAAGAGTGTTTTTGTCTTCCTTTTGTATTTTCAGGATTAAATGAGCTCAAAAACGCAAAAGAAGTAAAAAGACAGCTAAATCCAACATAAATACAAGAAAAGGAACATTAGTGGACTGCCCGAACCCTCAACGGCACCTTCCAAAGCAAAATGGAGAAAACAGAAGACTGAACACGCCCTGTGCTCAGCCAGCACGGGGCCGTGCCCAAGAAGCAGCAGAAAAGACAAACCTATAGAAGCTTCTATTGCCCATCACGGGGCCGTGCTCAGCGGACACGGGGGCGTGTCGAAAGTACAGAAGGCGCATTTATTGTAATTGCGAATTACAATTAATGAGGAGAGAGAGTGTCAGACGGACACGGGGCCGTGTCCAGCTCTCTGTTCAGCCTATAAATAGGAGTGCTTGGATTCATTTCATCTCATCCCTTGGCACACCACCTCTCTCACACTTCATCCACCACCCACCACCATCACAACACCATCATCCACCACCATCATCCATTGTCCATCGTAGAGTGTGTGAGTCGTCTCGGGATCCAAGATTGATCGTAAGAGTTCTTGACAATCAAGGCCATGTTTGCCTAAGTCTCTTACATCACTTGGTGAAGACAAAGTGTCTAGTATAATACTTTTTATTTCTAATCTTTTGCACTTTTTATTTGGTTTTGTATTAATGACTTTAATAACTAGTTACTTATGTTGAAGGTGATCTTTCCTTATCGTTTGTCCGTGGTGTCTTGGCATTATTTTACTGTCTATATAAAATAAAGGATTTTCACCATTCATATCTCCACGGTCTATATGGAGATATGTTGGCTACCTGGTAGGGGGTTAAGGGAACGGTTTGGTAAAGGTCTTGCCATTGTTCAACGTTTAGAGGTCCTGCAATGGACCTGGGTCAAATTTAGTAGGACCTCCTTCAATACTTCACGGTATTGGATGGCGGGGGTCCAAACTCTTTGATCCCCTCATAAGTTAACTACTATTAATACTATAACCCGGCTATTTAGGACTGTATCCCTGCTGACTCAGACTACTTAGCCGAGGGTAACGTCACCGCCAAAAGCGGGGCCTACCACAATACTGCATTAATAACTTAATTCATTATCTTCCAATAATCCACCATTTTAGGATTGTATCCCTGCTGACTCAAACTACTGGGGTGAGGGTAACGTCACCTTCAAAAGAGGGGCCTACTACAATAACTAAGATAATCTCTTAATTATGTGCAAAAGTGCGGAAATAATCAAAGGTTATACTAGATACGAGTCGGAACCAAGTGATTCATCTTGTCTATCTGTTTTTTTATTTTTATTTTTATTTTCAGCATTTTAGTTAGTTCTATTTTTCTTAGTTTAAAACATTTTTCTAAACTTTTATTTTGGTTAGACGTTGAGGATAAACCGGTACTAAAAGCTCTTGTGTCCTTGGACGACCTCGGTATCTTACCAACGCTATACTACACTCAACGATAGGTGCACTTGCCCATATGTGTGTTTAGTGTTAGTGAAATATCGTGTTTTATAAATTTAAAACTTGGCTAAAATAAGTGTTAAAAAGGGCTTAAAATATACACCTAATATAAGTAACACTTCGCTCGCATCAAGTTTTTGGCGCCGCTGCCGGGGACACAAGGATTTTAAGAAAGTTAGGAATCAACGGCCTAATCATCTTTTATTTTTCTTTTTATTTTTTTTAGGATTTTCTTAGTTTTTCAGCTTCTGCAGCGCTCAGCACGGGCCGTGCCCGGTCAGACACGGGCCGTGCCCAGCAATCATCACTGGCAGTTTTTATTTTCTGAGTTACAGAGAGCTGAACACGGGGCCGTGTCGGTGCAACACGGGGTCGTGTCCAACTCCCAGTAACAGGGATCCAGAAATCAATTACTGTGCCTCTGAACACGGGCCGTGTTCATTGAGCACGGGGCCGTGGTGAACATTCTGACCAGCGTTCTTTTCTGTTTTTGTTGCAAGACTTGGAACCCAGGCGCCACATTTGAACCTCCTACGTAGTGCATGAGCTCCAGTTCTAGTAGACATAAAAGAACCCCTAGAAGAACCCGAGCGCTTTCTCAGAAAAAGACTAAAAGCTAAAAATCAAGAGAAAGCTTCGGGGGACCCACTTCCAATGGCGGACCAACGTACCCTCATGGATTACCTACGACCTACCGTAGGCAATCTTGGCGCCGCTATCAATGCCCCGAATGTCGAGGCCAACAACTTCGAACTTCGACCGCATTTGATACAAATGCTCCAAAACTCCGCAACCTTCCACGGGCTTGCGGACGAGGATCCCCATCTACATATTACTAACTTCTTAGAAATATGTGATACCTTTCGGATCAATGGAGCATCAAATGACGCCATCCGCCTTCGAATGTTCCCTTTTTCACTAAAAGACCGAGCTAAGTCTTGGCTTAACACCCTCCCAGCTGGATCGGTAAACACCTGGGATGAACTCGCCCAAAAGTTTTTGTATAAGTATTTCCCCCCTGCTAAAACGGCTAAATTAATGACTGAAATTAATACATACTCACAAGAGGATGGGGAATCCTTATATGAAACGTGGGAAAGGTTCAAGGAGCTTCTAAGAAAGTGTCCTCACCATGGTCTAGCGATATGGCAACAAGTATCTACTTTTTACAATGGATTGTTGCCACACACAAGACAAACACTTGATTCAAGCTCCGGGGACTCTTAGGTAATCGTCGCCCAAATGAAATATATAACCAAATTGAGGAAATTGCTCAAACCAATTTTCAATGGCACACTCCCCGAGGTAATAAATCTATTGCCCCGGGCGCCCATAAGGTTGATGAAAGCACCTCTTTACAAGCCCAAATCGAGGCCCTCTCTTCAAAAATCAAAAGGCTAGAAATGACAAAAACGGCCTCGGTTATGGCTTGTGAAGGGTGTGGTGGGTCACATGAAAATTGGAGTTGTATGAAAGAATTAGATGAACAAACTGAAACGGTAAACTACATGGATAATAGACCTAGGCCGTCGGGTCCTCCAACGGGTACCTACAACCAAGGATGGCGTAACCACCCAAATCTTGGTTGGAGAGATCCCGGAAATAGTAGTAACCAACAAAACCAGCGAACTAATTTTCAACAACCGCAAAATTTTCCTCAACAACAAGGTGGAAGAGAAAGGCTTGAAGATACTGTATCTCGCCTCATCTCTGACACCGAAAAGAAGAACTCGGATCGATTTCAACAATTGGAATCGAATTTCAGGAATCAACAAGCTAGCATTCAAAACGTTGAAAAACAATTAAATCAACTAGCTCAAAATTTCTCCGAGAGACCACAAGGCGCATTACCCAGTAATACCGAACCAAACCCAAAGGCACAAGTCCATCTCATCACATTAAGAAATCGAACTGTGGGTCCCGAGGAGGCTCCATTGCCACCAAATGAAAGAAGCCATTCTAGCCAGCCAGTGACTCCTCCTGCACTAGAAAAGGCTTCTACACCAAATCAAGAGCCCACCAAGACTCCTCCAATCCCGTACCCCGGTAGGTTAAATCGTCAAAAGACCGATGAGCAATTCGCAAAGTTCGAAAGTTTACTAAAACAATTGCATGTTAATATTCCTTTTATTGAGGTCCTAACCCAAATGCCTAAGTATGCAAAATTCATGAGGGATTTCCTCACTCACAAAAGGAAAATTGAATCATTGCAATTAGTTAACTTGGGCGAAGAATGCTCAGCTCTAGTACTCAACAAACTTCCACAAAAGAAAATCGACCCCGGGAGCTTCACAATCCCTTGTTCGATTGGGAAGTCCCCCGTCTGAAATGCTTTAGCCGATCTTGGGGCTAGCATCAACCTCATGCCCACCTCAATGTTCAAGCGACTCGGCCTAGGAACAACAAGCCCTACAAAGATGAGCATACAACTCGCCGACAGGTCCGTCAAATTCCCACATGGTGTCGCAGAAAATCTGCTAGTCAAGGTCGACAAATTCGTCTTTCCAACCGACTTTGTCATCCTAGACATGGAAGAAGACACCGAGGTCCCTCTCATCCTCGGGAGGCCATTCCTAGCCACCGCTCAAGCATTGGTGGATATGAATGACGGAACTCTAACATTGAAGTTTGGGAATGAGGAAGTGAAATTTGAATGTGGAAAGCGAGTAGAGGAAGAAGATCCGGTCAACTACATGAAGGTCATAGACTCAAGCTTGGATGACGCTCTCCGACGGTGTAACATGGGATGCAACACATCCCACTTGGGTAACATATGACCAGGCTTTGGGTCTAGCCAAGGGCCCTTATAAACGAGGCGCACCATGGAGGCATTCCACGGAACTATCCTTAGTTTAATTTAGATTAGTTTTTATGTTTTCTAGTTAGTTTAATTTTCAGGAATAAAACAAACTCATGGTGGTAAAGGATGAAAAGGAGAACGAGAAAAATGATCCCATGCACAAGAACGAGGCAACCCGACAATTTTCTCCAGTTCAGAAAGATCAACACGGGCCGTGCCCAACCAACACGGCCCCGTGTCGAACCACCTGCAGAAAAACGCCCAGTTCAGGTACCTGGACACGGGCCGTGTTCACCCAACACGCCCCCGTGTCCAGCCTTCTGTTTGACTTATTTCAATTTCGTTACTGGCACTTGAACACGGGGCCGTGCCCGGATAACACGGGGCCGTGTTCAGTGCCCAGTAACACAAATTTCTTTGCTTTTTAAACACTATGTCACACATCTAATCAACCTAAAAATTTATTTTTGGGACACATTGAGGACAATGTGTAATTTAAGTGTGGGGGGGATGCTAAAACCTTGAATTTTGCAAGTCCTAAATACAAGCCTTACACAAAACTCTATTGGAACCGCTAATCACCCCAAATTTTTTTCAAAATTTTTTTCATTTTTTTTACTTGTCTAGGTTTAACTCGGGAAATTCAAGTTCTCAAAAAGGTTATATTTTTACAAATTTACAACCGATAGCGTAGTGATAAAAAGAACCAACGTAAGAAAATTATGAAAAGGCATGACAAACTTATTTAAAATTTGATTATATATACTTGATCACATAAAAACCCATTCCCACAAAAGTGAGTTTTGAGCCTTTATTGAGCACACAATTACACATCATTTGACTAAATGCTCATTTTTCGTTTCTTGTGTGAATAGCCGCTTGGTTCTTACGACTCTAGAACTTGCCATGACAATACATTCCCGGTCCTTATCAACTTAAACCCGAGTAAGTAAATGATGGAGGCATTAGGACTAACCTTTTTCATTTCTACACCATTATTTTTCTTTTTCTTTTACCACCTACCCAAAAAAAAAAAAAAAAAAATCCCCCTAGTTAGCCCCTTTGAGCCTAAACCTTTTTGTTTCATCACCCAAACAAAAAAAACCCTTTCATCCACCAAAACCCTTTTCATTTTTAACCCTTTATTTTAGTAACAAGTTCGGTTCTTCATGAAAAAAAAAAAAAAAAAAGTTTTTGATAATGATGAAGCAAAAAGAAAATAAACAAAGTAATCAAAAAAAATAACTTTGTTTGAATAAAAGCTTCATCAAAATAAAAAGTTGCAAAAATACGAAAACCGACACTTGTTACGCTTTTAGCCCTTTTTTACTAACCACTAACCCAACCACCTACCTTTAACCCTAGCCAACCCTTAACCCACAAAGTCCTCTTGATATCTACAAAGGTATAAAAGTTAAAAAGGAGGAGGATTGATTTCTTGGCAAGCCTATGGTAGGAATAAGTTCCGTGCCGCTCTCGAGTGATTCACTAAAAATACACCTTCGGCCGAGTGTGAGTGATTTCCCCGCGAGGTATGTGAACTTGTATATAAATAGAATTTAAAAAAAAAGGCATGTTATGCCCAAATAAGTAATTTCTTTTATGAACAGTTCTAAATAAATCATTACGAATAGGAGTGTAAATAAATAAAAATAAAACCCAAAAAGATCTTGGAAATCCCGACACTCTACGACAAGCCCAAAACCTTCTCTTCTACCTATTTCATTTGGGAGTGTAAGCCACATATTAAAGAGTTTTGCTTGAGGACAAGCAAAAGTTCAAGTGTGGGGGTATTTGATGTGTGTAAAATGCAACATATAAATTAAATCAAATTAGGCATAAAACTAACCCTTTTTTAGCACTAATATTGGAAAAAGAGTGTTTTTGTCTTCCTTTTGTATTTTCAGGATTAAATGAGCTCAAAAACTCAAAAGAAGTAAAAAGACAGCTAAATCCAACATAAATACAAGAAAAGGAACATTAGTGGACTGCCCGAACCCTCAACGGCACCTTCCAAAGCAAAATGGAGAAAACAGAAGACTGAACACGCCCCGTGCTCAGCCAGCACGGGGCCGTGCCCAAGAAGCAGCAGAAAAGACAAACCTATAGAAGCTTCTATTGCCCATCACGGGGCCGTGCTCAGCGGACACGGGGGCGTGTCGAAAGTACAGCAGGCGCATTTATTGTAATTGCGAATTACAATTAATGAGGAGAGAGAGTGTCAGACGGACACGGGGCCGTGCCCAGCGGACACGGGGCCGTGTCCAGCTCTCTGTTCAGCCTATAAATAGGAGTGCTTGGATTCATTTCATCTCATCCCTTGGCACACCACCTCTCTCACACTTCATCCACCACCCACCACCATCACAACACCATCATCCACCACCATCATCCATTGTCCATCGTAGAGTGTGTGAGTCGTCTCGGGATCCAAGATTGTTCGTAAGAGTTCTTGACAATCAAGGCCATGTTTGCCTAAGTCTCTTACATCACTTGGTGAAGACAAAGTGTCTAGTATAATACTTTTTATTTCTAATCTTTTGCACTTTTTATTTGGTTTTGTATTAATGACTTTAATAACTAGTTACTTATGTTGAAGGTGATCTTTCCTTATCGTTTGTCCGTGGTGTCTTGGCATTATTTTACTGTCTATATAAAATAAAGGATTTTCACCATTCATATCTCCACGGTCTATATGGAGATATGTTGGCTACCTGGTAGGGGGTTAAGGGAACGGTTTGGTAAAGGTCATGCCATTGTTCAGCGTTTAGAGGTCCTGCAATGGACCTGGGTCAAATTTAGTAGGACCTCCTTCAATACTTCACGGTATTGGATGGCGGGGGTCCAAACTCTTTGATCCCCTCATAAGTTAACTACTATTAATACTATAACCCGGCTATTTAGGACTGTATCCCTGCTGACTCAGACTACTTAGCCGAGGGTAACGTCACCGCCAAAAGCGGGGCCTACCACAATACTGCATTAATAACTTAATTCATTATCTTCCAATAATCCACCCTTTTAGGATTGTATCCCTGCTGACTCAAACTACTGGGGTGAGGGTAACGTCACCTTCAAAAGAGGGGCCTACTACAATAACTAAGATAATCTCTTAATTATGTGCAAAAGTGCGGAAATAATCAAAGGTTATACTAGATACGAGTCGGAACCAAGTGATTCATCTTGTCTATCTGTTTTTTTTATTTTTATTTTTATTTTCAGCATTTTAGTTAGTTCTATTTTTCTTAGTTTAAAACATTTTTCTAAACTTTTATTTTGGTTAGACGTTGAGGATAAACCGGTACTAAAAGCTCTTGTGTCCTTGGACGACCTCGGTATCTTACCAACGCTATACTACACTCAATGATGGGTGCACTTGCCCATATGTGTGTTTAGTGTTAGTGAAATATCGTGTTTTATAAATTTAAAACTTGGCTAAAATAAGTGTTAAAAAGGGCTTAAAATATACACCTAATATAAGTAACACTTCGCACGCATCAACAACCTCCTAGAAGCAGCTTTTCTTGCCACCATTCTTCATCAATTTGGAATCTGATGCCGTCACTAAACACATTCCTTAAATTGTAGCCATTTGTTGAGTGTTTTTTTGTGTCTAATCCGCATATATATCACCATTGCCCTTGCTTTTCTTGACTGTATATCCCTTAAATATCAACATATACACGTGTGATTTAGTTTACGAAGATTTTTCAATGCCGAGAACCTCGATTAGAGAGTAAAAAAGGCGTAAGGTTCACAATGGTGTAAAATTAAAATGGGATATACCGGGCTAGAATTCGAGTTACAGGAACAAGGGTTTTTTTTTGGTGTCTTATCCGCATATATATCACCATTGGCCTTGATTTTCTTGACTGTATATCTCTTAAATGTCAACATATACACGTGTGATTTAGTTTACGAAGATTTTTCAATGCCGAGAACCTCGATCAGAGAGTAAAAAATGCGTAAGGTTCACAATGGTGTAAAATTAAAATGGGTTATACCGGGCTAGGATTCGCGTTACAGGAACAAGGGCCAAACCAACCACCCAAGAATGGAATCGTCGAGCAAAAACACTTGACAACCTCCTAGAAGCAGCTTTTCTTGCCACCAGACCTTTCTCCATCAATTAGGAATCTGATGCCGTCACTAAACACATTCCTTAAATTGTAGCCATTTGTTGAGTGTCTTTTTTGGTGTCTAATCCGCATATATATATATCACCATTGCCCTTGATTTTCTTGACTGTATATCTCTTAAATGTCAACATATACACGTGTGATTTAGTTTATGAAGATTTTTCAATGCCGAGAACCTCGATCAGAGAGTAAAAAAGGCGTAAGGTTCACAATGGTGTAAAATTAAAATGGGATATACCGGGCTAGGATTCAGGTTACAGGAACAATGGTGTTTTTTTTTGTGTCTAATCTGCATATATATCACCATTTCACTTGATTTTCTTGACTGTATATCTCTTAAATGTCAACATATACACGCGTGATTTAGTTTACGAAGATTTTTCGAAGCCGAGAACCTCGATCAGAGAGTAAAAAAGGCGTAAGGTTCACAATCGTGTAAAACTAAAATGGGATATACCGGGCTAGGATTCGAGTTACAGGAACAAGGGCCAAACCAACCACCCAAGAATGGAATCGTCGAGCGAAAACACTTGACAACCTCATAGAAGCAGCTTTTCTTGCCACCAGACCTTTCTCCATCAATTAGGAATCTGATGCTGTCACTAAACACATTCCTTAAATTGTAGCCATTTGTTGAGTGTTTTTTTGTGTCTAATCCACATATATAACACCATTGCCCTTGATTTTCTTTGACTGTATATCTCTTAAATGTCAACATATACACGTGTGATTTAGTTTACGAAGATTTTTCGATGCCGAGAACCTCGATCAAAGAGTAAAAAAGGCGTAAGGCTCACAATGGTGTAAAATTAAAATGGGATATACCGTGCTAGAATTCAAGTTACAGGAACAAGGGCCAAACCAACCACCCAAGAATGGAATCGTCGAGCGAAAACACTTGACAACCTCCTAAAAGCAGTTTTTTTACCACCAGACCTTTCTCCATCAATTAGGAATCTGATGCCGTCGCTAAACACATTCCTTAAATTGTAGCCTTTTGTTGAGTGATTTTTTTTTGGTGTCTAATCCGCATATATATCACCATTGCGCTTGATTTTCTTGACTGTATATTTCTTAAATATCAACATATACACGTGTGATTTAGTTTACGAAGATTTTTCAATGCCGAGAACCTTGATCAGAGAGTAAAAAAGGCGTTATTATCACAATGGTGTAATATTAAAATGTGATATACCGGGCTAGGATTCGAGTTACAGGAACAAGGGCCAAACCAACCACCCAAGAATGGAATCGTCGAGCAAAAACACCTGACAACCTCCTTGAAGCAGCTTTTCTTGCCACCAGACCTTTCTCCATCAATTAGGAATCTGATGCCATCACATTCCTTAAATTGTAGCCATTTCTTGAGTGTTTTTTTTGGTGTCTAATCCCAATATATGTCACCATTGCCCTTGATTTTCTTGACTGTATATCTCTTAAATATCAACATATACACGTGTGATTTAGTTTACGAAGATTTTTCAATGCCGAGAACCTAAATCAGAGAGAAAAAAAGGCGTTAGTTTCACAATGGTGTAAAATTATAATGGGTTATACCGGGCTAGGATTCGAGTTACAGGAACAAGGGCCAAACCAACCACCCAAGAATGGAATCGTCGAGCAAAAACACTTGACAACCTCCTAGAAGCAGCTTTTCTTGCCACCAGACCTTTCTCCATCAATTAAGAATCTGATGCCGTCACTCAACACATTCCTTAAATTGTAGCCATTTCTTGAGTGTTTTTTTGGTGTCTAATCCCAATATATATCACCATTGCCCTTGATTTTCTTGACTGTATATCTCTTAAATATCAACATATACACGTGTGATTTAGTTTACGAGGATTTTTCAATGCCGAGAACCTCGATCAGAGAGTAAAAAAGGCGTAAGGTTCACAATGCTGTAAAATTAAAATGGGATATACCGGGCTAGGATTCGAGTTACAGGAACAAGGGTGTTTTTTTTGGTGTCTAATCCGCATATATATCACCATTGCCCTTGATTTTCTTGACTGTATATCTCTTAAATGTCAACATATACACATGTGATTTAGTTTACGAAGATTTTTAAATGCCGAGAACCTCGATCAGAGAGTAAAAAAGGCGTAAGGTTCACAATGGTGTAAAATTAAAATGGGATATACCGGGCTAGGATTCGAGTTACAGGAACAAGGGCCAAACCAACCACCCAAGAATGGAATCGTCGAGCGAAAACACTTGACAACCTCCTAGAAGCTGCTTTTCTTGCTACCAGACCTTTCTCCATCAATTAGGAATCTGATGACGTCACTAAACACATTCCTTAAATTTTAGCCATTTGTTGAGTTTGTTTTTGTGTCTAATCCGCATATATATCACCCTTGCCCTTGATTTTCTTGACTGTATATCTCTTAAATGTCAACATATACACGTGTAATTTAGTTTACGAAGATTTTTCCATGCCGAGAACCTCGATCAGAGAGTAAAAAAGGCGTAAGGTTCACAATGGTGTAAAATTAAAATGGGATATACCTTGCTAGAATTCGAGTTACAAAAACAAGGGCCAAACTAACCACCCAAGAATGGAATCGTCGAGCGAAAACACTTGACAACCTCCTAGAAGCAGCTTTTCTTACCACCAGACCTTTCTCCATCAATTAGGAATCTGATGCCGTCGCTAAACACATTCCGTAAATTGTAGCCATTTGTTGAGTGATTTTTTTTGGTGTCTAATCCGCATATATATCACCATTGCCCTTGATTTTCTTGACTGTATATTTCTTAAATATCAACATATACACGTGTGATTTAGTTTACGAAGATTTTTCAATGCCGAGAACCTCGATCAGAGGGTAAAAAATGCGTAAGGTTCACAATGGTGTAAAATTAAAATGGGATATATCGGGCTAGGACTCGAGTTACAGGAACAAGGTCCAAACCAACCACCCAAGAATGGAATCGTCGAGTGAAAAACTTGACAACCTCCTAGAAGCATCTTTTCTTGCCACCAGACCTTTCTCCATCAATTAGGAATCTGATGCCGTCACTAAACACATTCCTTAAATTGTAGCCATTTGTTGAGTGTTTTTTTTGTGTCTAATCCGCATATATATCACCATTGCCCTTGATTTTCTTGACTGTATATCTCTTAAATGTCAACATATAAACGTGTGATTTAGTTTACGAAGATTTTTCGATGCCGAGAACCTCGATCAGAGAGTAAAAAAGGCGTAAGGCTCACAATGGTGTAAAATTAAAATGGGATATACCGTGCTAGAATTCGAGTTACAGGAACAAGGGCCAAACCAACCATCCAAGAATGGAATCGTCGAGAGAAAACACTTGACAACCTCCTAGAAGCAGCTTTTCTTACCACCAGACCTTTCTCCATAAATTAGGAATCTGATGTCGTCACTAAACACATTCCTTAAATTGTAGCCATTTGTTGAGTGATTTTTTTTTTGGTGTCTAATCCGCATATATATCACCATTCCCCTTGATTTTCTTGACTGTATATCTCTTAAATGTCAACATATACACGTGTGATTTAGTTTACGAAGATTTTTCGATGCCGAGAACCTCGATCAGAGAGTAAAAAAGGCGTAAGGTTCACAATGGTGTAAAATTAAAATGGGATATACCGTGCTAGAATTCGAGTTATAGGAACAAGGGCCAAACTAACCACCCAAGAATGGAATCGTCGAGCGAAAACACGTGACAACCTCCTAGAAGCAGCTTTTCTTACCACCAGACCTTTCTCCATCAATTAGGAATCTGATGCCGTCGCTAAACACATTCCTTAAATTGTAGCCATTTGTTGAGTGATTTTTTTTTGGTGTCTAATCCGCATATATATATCACCATTGCCCTTGATTTTCTTGACTGTATATTTCTTAAATATCAACATATACACGTGTGATTTAGTTTACGAAGATTTTTCAATGCTGAGAACCTCGATCAGAGAGTAAAAAAGACGTAAGGTTCACAATGGTGTAAAATTAAAATGGGATATACCAGGCTAGAATTCGAGTTACAGGAACAAGGGCCAAACCAACCACCTAAGAATGGAATCGTCGAGTGAAAACACTTGACAACCTCCTAGAAGAAACTTTTCTTGCCACCAGACATTTCTCCATCAATTAGGAATCTGATGCCGTCACTAAACACATTCCTTAAATTGTAGCCACTTGTTGAGTGTTTTTTTTGTGTATAATCCGCATATATATCACCATTGCCCTTGATTTTCTTGACTGTATATCTCTTAAATGTCAACATATACACGTGTGATTTAGTTTACGAAGATTTTTCGATGCCGAGAACCTCGATCCAAGAGTAAAAAAGGCGTAAGGTTCACAATGGTGTAAAATTAAAATGGGATATACCGGGATAGGATTCGAGTTACAGGAACAAGGGCCAAACCAACCACCCAAGAATGGAATCGTCGAGCGAAAACACTTGACAACCTCCTAGAAGCAGCTTTTCTTACCACCAGACCTTTCTCCATCAATTAGGAATCTGATGCCGTCACTAAACACATTCCTTAAATTGTAGCCATTTGTTGAGTGTTTTTTTGTGTCTAATCCGCATATATATCACTATTGCCCTTGATTTTCTTGACTGTATATCTCTTAAATGTCAACATATACAGGTGTGATTTAGTTTACGAAGATTTTTCGATGCCGAGAACCTCGATCAGAGAGTAAAAAAGGAGTAAGGCTCACAATGGTGTAAAATTGAAATGGGATATACCATGCTAGAATTCGAGTTACAGGAACAAGGGCCAAACCAACCACCCAAGAATGTAATCGTCGAGCGAAAACACTTGACAACCTCCTAGAAGCAGCTTTTCTTACCACGAGACCTTTCTCCATCAATTAGGAATCTGATGCCGTCGCTAAACACATTCCTTTAATTGTAGCCATTTGTTGAGTGATTTTTTTTGGTGTCTAATCCGCATATATATCACCATTGCGCTTGATTTTCTTGACTGTATATTTCTTAAATATCAACATATACACGTGTGATTTAGTTTACCAAGATTTTCCAATGCCGAGAACCTCGATCAGAGAGTAAAAAAGGCGTTAGGTTCACAATGGTGTAAAATTAAAATGGGATATACCGGGCTAGGATTCGAGTTACAAGAACAAGGGCCAAACCAACCACCCAAGAATGGAATCGTCGAGCGAAAGCACTTGACAACCTCCAAGAAGCAACTTATCTTGCCACCAGACCTTTCTCTATCAATTAGGAATCTGATGCCATCACTAAACACATTCCTTAAATTGTAGCCATTTGTTGAGTGATTTTTTTTTGTGTCTAATCCCAATATATATCACCATTGCCCTTGATTTTCTTGACTGTATATCTCTTAAATATCAACATTTACACGTGTGATTTAGTTTACGAAGATTTTTCAATGCCGAGAACCTAAATCAGAGAGTAAAAAAGGCGTAAGGTTCACAATGGTGTAAAATTATAATGGGTTATACCGGGCTAGGATTCGAGTTACAGGAACAAGGGCCAAACCAACCACCCAAGAATGGAATCGTCGAGCAAAAACACTTGACAACCTTCTAGAAGAAGCTTTTCTTGCCACCAGACCTTTCTCCATCAATTAGGAATCTGATGCCGTCACTAAACACATTCCTTAAATTGTAGCCATTTCCTGAGTGTTTTTTTTGGTGTCTAATCCCAATATATATCACCATTGCCCTTGATTTTCTTGACTGTATATCTATTAAATATCAACATATACACGTGTGATTTAGTTTATGAAGACTTTTCAATGCCGAGAAACTCGATCAGAGAGTAAAAAAGGCGTAAGGTTCACAATGGTGTAAGATTAAAATGGGATATACCGGGCTAGGATTCGAGTTACAGGAACAAGGCCAAACCAATCACCCAAGAATGGAATTGTCGAGCGAAAACACTTGACAACCTCCTAGAAGCAGCTTTTCTTGCCACCCGACCTTTCTCCATCAATTAGGAATCTGATGCCGTCACTAAACACATTCCTTAAATTGTAGCCATTTGTTGAGTGTTTTTTTTTGTGTCTAATCCGCATATATATAACCATTGCCCTTGATTTTCTTAACTGTATATTTCTTAAATATCAACATATACACGTGTGATTTAGTTTACGAGGATTTTTCAATGCCGAGAACCTCGATCAAAGAGTAAAAAAGGCGTAAGGTTCACAATGGTGTAAAATTAAAATTGGATATACCGGGCTAGGATTCGAGTTACAGGAACAAGGGCCAAACCAACCACCCAAGAATGGAATCGTCCAACGAAAATACGTGACAACCTCCTCGAAGCAGCTTTTCTTGCCACCAGACATTTCTCCATCAATTAGGAATCTGATGCCGTCACTAAACACATTCCTTAAATTGTAGCCATTTGTTGAGTGTTTTTTTTGTGTCTAATCCGCATATATATCACCATTGCCCATGATTTTCTTGACTGTATATTTCTTAAATGTCAACATATACCCGTGTGATTTAGTTTACGAAGATTTTTCGATGCCGAGAACCTCGATCAGAGAGTAAAAAAGGAGTAAGGCTCACAATGGTGTAAAATTGAAATGGGATATACCGTGCTAGAATTCGAGTTACAGGAACAAGGGCCAAACCTACCACCCAAGAATGAAATTGTCGAGCGAAAACACTTGACAACCTCCTAGAAGCAGCTTTTCTTACCACCAGACCTTTCTCCATCAATTAGGAATCTGATGCCGTCGCTAAACACATTCCTTTAATTGTAGCCATTTGTTGAGTGATTTTTTTTTTGGTGTCTAATCCGCATATATATCACCATTGCGCTTGATTTTCTTGACTGTATATTTCTTAAATATCAACATATACACGTGTAATTTAGTTTACCAAGATTTTTCAATGCTGAGAACCTCGATCAGAGAGTAAAAAAGACGTTAGATTCACAATGGTGTAAAATTAAAATGGGATATACCGGGCTAGGATTCGAGTTACAGGAACAAGGGCCAAACCAACCACCCAAGAATGGAATCATGGAGCGAAAACATTTGACAACCTCCAAGAAACAACTTATCTTGCCACCAGACCTTTCTCCATCAATTAGGAATCTGAGGCCGTCACTAAACACATTCCTTAAATTGTAGCCAGTTGCTGAGTGATTTTTTTTGGTGTCTAATCCCAATATATATCACCATTGCCCTTGATTTTCTTGACAGTATATCTCTTAAATATCAACATTTACACGTCTGATTTAGTTTACGAAGATTTTTCAATGCCGAGAACCTAAATCAGAGAGTAAAAAAGGCGTAAGGTTCACAATGGTGTAAAATTATAATGGGTTATACCGGGCTAGGATTCGAGTTACAGGAACAATGGCCAAACCAACCACCCAAGAATGGAATCGTCGAGCAAAAACACTTGACAACCTCCTAGAAGCAGCTTTTCTTGCCAAGAGACCTTTCTCCATCAATTAGGAATCTGATGCCGTCACTAAACACATTCCTTAAATTGTAGCCATTTCTTGAGTGTTTTTTTTTTTGGTGTCTAATCCCAATATATATCACCATTGCCCTTGATTTTCTTGACTGTATATCTATTAAATTTCAACATATACACGTGCGATTTAGTTTACGAAGACTTTTCAATGCCGAGAAACTCGATCGGAGAGTAAAAAAGGCGTAAGGTTTACAATGGTGTAAGATTAAAATGGGATATACCGGGCTAGGATTCGAGTTACAGGAACAAGGCCAAACCAATCACTCAAGAATGGAATCGTCGAGTGAAAACACTTGAAACCTCCTAGAAGCAGCTTTTCTTGCCACCAGACCTTTCTCCATAAATTTGGAATCTGACGCCGTCACATTCCTTAAATTGTAGCCATTTCTTGAGTGTTTTTTTTTGGTGTCTAATCCCAATATATATCACCATTGCCCTTGATTTTCTTGACTGTATATCTCTTAAATATCAACATTTACACGTGTGATTTAGTTTACAAAGATTTTTCAATGCCGAGAACCTAAATCAGAGAGTAAAAAAGGCGTAAGGTTCACAATGGTGTAAAATTATAATGGGTTATACCGGGCTAGGATTCGAGTTACAGGAACAAGGGTCAAACCAACCACCCAAGAATGGAATCGTCGAGGAAAAACACTTGACAACCTCCTAGAAGCAGCTTTTCTTGCCACCAGACCTTTCTTCATCAACTAGGAATCTGATGCCGTCACTAAACACATTCCTTAAATTGTAGCCATTTCTTGAGTGTTTTTTTTGGTGTCTAATCCCAATATATATCACCATTGCCCTTGATTTTCTTGACTGTATATCTATTAAATATCAACATATACACGTATGATTTAGTTTACGAAGACTTTTCAATGCCGAGAAACTCGATCAGAGAGTAAAAAAGGCGTAAGGTTCACAATGGTGTAAGATTAAAATGGGATATACCGGGCTAGGATTCGAGTTACAGGAACAAGGCCAAACCAATCACCCAAGAATGGAATCGTCGAACGAAAACACTTGACAACCTCCTAGAAGCAGCTTTTCTTGCCACCAGACCTTTCTCCATCAATTAGGAATCTATTGCCGTCACTAAACACATTCCTTAAATTGTAGCCATTTGTTGAGTGTTTTTTTTTGTGTCTAATCCGCACAAATATCACCATTGCCCTTGATTTTCTTGACTGTATATTTCTTAAATATCAACATATACACGTGTGATTTAGTTTACGAGGATTTTTCAATGCCGAGAACCTCGATCAAAGAGTAAAAAGGCGTAAGGTTCACAATGGTGTAAAATTAAAATGGGATATACCGGGCTAGGATTCGAGTTACAGGAACAAGGGCCAAACCAACCACCCAAGAATGGAATCGTCGAGCAAAAACACTTGACAACCTCCTAGAAGCATCTTTTCTTGCCACCAGACCTTTCTCCATCAATTAGGAATCTGATGACGTCACTAAACACATTCCTTAAATTGTAGCCATTTGTTGAGTGTTTTTTTTGGTGTCTAATCCGCATACATATCACCATTGCCCTTGATTTTCTTGACTGTATATCTCTTAAATATCGACATATACATGTGTGAATTAGTTTACGAAGATTTTTCAATGCCGAGAACCTCGATCAGAGAGCAAAAAAGGCGTAAGGCTGACAATGGTATAAAATTAAAATGGGATATACCGGGCTAGGATTCGAGTTACAGGAACAAGGGCCAAACCTACCACCCAAGAATGAAATTGTCGAGCGAAAACACTTGACAACCTCCTTGAAGCATCTTTTCTTACCACCAGACCTTTCTCCATAAATTAGGAATCTGATGCCGTCACTAAACACATTCCTTAATTTGTAGCCATTTGTTGAGTGTTTTTTTGTGTCTAATCCGCATATATATCACCACTGCGCTTGATTTTCTTGACTGTATATCTCTTAAATGTCAACATATACACGTGTGATTTAGTTTATGAAGATTTTTCAATGTCGAAAACCTCGATCAGAGAGTAAAAAGGGCGTAAGGTTCACAATGGTGTAAAATTAAAATGGGATATACCGGGCTAGGATGCGAGTTACAGGAACAAGGGTGTTTTTTTGGTGTCTAATCTGCATATATATCACCATTACCCTTGATTTTCTTGACTGTATATATCTTAAATGTCAACATATACACGTGTGATTTAGTTTACGAAGATTTTTCAATGCCGAGAACCTCGATCAGAGAGTAAAAAAGGAGTAAGGTTCACAATGGTGTAAAATTAAAATGGGATATACCGGGCTAGGATTCGAGTTACAGGAACAAGGGCCAAACCAACCACCCAAGAACAGAATCGTCGAGCAAAAACACTTGACAACCTCCTAGAAGCAGCTTTTCTTACCACCAGACCTTTCTCCATCAATTAGGAATCTGATGCCGTCACTAAACACATTCCTTAAATTTTAGCCATTTGTTGAGTGTTTTTTTTGTGTCTAATCCGCATATATATCACCCTTGCCCTTGATTTTCTTGACTGTATATCTCTTAAATGTGAACATATACACGTGGGATTTAGTTTACGAAGATTTTTCTATGCCGAGAACCTCGATCAGAGAGTAAAAAAGGCGTAAGCTTCACAATGGTGTAAAATTAAAATGGGATATACCGTGCTAGAATTCGAGTTACAGGAACAAGGGCCAAACTAACCACCCAAGAATGGAATCGTCGATCGAAAACACTTGACAACCTCCTAGAAGCAGCTTTTCTTACCACCAGACCTTTCTCCATCAATTAGGAATCTGATGCCGTCGCTAAACACATTCCTTAAATTGTAGCCATTTGTTGAGTGATTTCTTTAGTGTCTAATCCGTATATATATCACCATTGCCCTTGATTTTCTTGACTGTATATCTCTTAAATGTCAACATATACACTAGTGATTTAGTTAACGAAGAGTTTTCGATGCCGAGAACCTCGATCAGAGAGTAAAAAAGGCGTAAGGCTCACAATGGTGTAAAATTAAAATGGGATATACCGTGCTAGAATTCGAGTTATAGGAACAAGGGCCAAACCAACCACCCAAGAATGGAATCGTCGAGCGAAAACACTTGACAACCTTCTAGAAGCAGCTTTCCTTACCACCAGACCTTTCTACATCAATTAGAAATCTGATGCCGTCACTAAACACATTCCTTAAATTGTAGCCATTTGTTGTGTGATTTTTTTTGGTGTCTAATCTGCATATATATCAACATTGCCCTTGATTTTCTTGACTGATATTTCTTAAATATCAACATATACACGTGTGATTTAGTTTACGAAGATTTTTCAATGCCGAGAACCTTGATCAGAGAGTAAAAAAGGTGCAAGGTTAACAATGGTGTAACAAATTAAAATGGGATATATCGGGCTAGGATTCGAGTTACAGGAACAAGGGCCAAACCAACCACCCAAGAATGGAATCGTCGAGCAAAAACACCTGACAACCTCCTAGAAGCAGCTTTTCTTACCACCAGACCTATCTCCATCAATTAGGAATCTGATGCCGTCACATTCCTTAAATTGTAGCCATTTCTTGAGTGTTTTTTTTTTTGTGTTTAATCCCAATATATATCACCATTGCCCTTGATTTTCTTGACTGTATATCTCTTAAATATCAACATATACACGTGTGAGTTAGTTTACGAAGATTTTTCAATGCCGATACCCTAAATCAGGGAGTAAAAAAGGCGTAAGGTTCACAATGGTGTAAAATTATAATGGGTTATACCGGGCTAGGATTCGAGTTACAGGAACAAGGGCCAAACCAACCGCCCAAGAATGGAATCGTCGAGCAAAAACACTTGACAACCTCGTAGAAGCAGCTTTTCTTGCCACCAGACCTTTCTCCATCAATTAGGAATCTGATGCCGTCACTAAACACATTCCTTAAATTGTAGCCATTTCTTGATTTTTTTGTGTGTCTAATCCGCATATATATCACCATTGCCCTTGATTTTCTTGACTGTATATCCCTTAAATATCAACATATACACGTGTTATTTAGTATACGAAGATTTTTCAATTCCGAGAACCTCGATTAGAGATTAAAAAAGGCGTAAGCTTCACAATGGTGTAAAATTAAAATGAGATATACCGGGCTTGGATTCGAGTTACAGGAACAAGGGGGTTTTTTTTTTGTGTCTAATCCACATATATATCACCATTGCCCTTGATTTTCTTGACCGTATATCTCTTAAATGTCAACATATACACGTGTGATTTAGTTTACGAAGATTTTTCAATGCCGAGAAACTCGATCAGAGAGTAAAAAAGGCGTAAGGTTTACAATGGTGTAAAATTAAAATGGGTTATACCGGGCTAGGATTCGAGTTACAGGAACAAGGGCCAAACCAACCACCCAAGAATGGAATCGTCGAGCAAAAACACTTGACAACCTCCTAGAAGCAGCTTTTCTTGCCACCAGACCTTTCTCCATCAATTAGGAATCTGATGCCGTCACTAAACACATTCCTTAAATTGTAGCCATTTGTTGAGTGTTTTTTTTGGTGTCTAATCCGCATATATATCACCATTTCCCTTTATTTTCTTGACTGTATATCTCTTAAATATCGACATATACACGTGTGAATTAGTTTACGAAGATTTTTCAATGCCGAGAACCTCGATCAGAGAGCAAAAAAGGCGTAAGGTTGACAATGGTATAAAATTAAAATGGGATATACCGGGCCAGGATTCGAGTTACAGGAACAAGGGCCAAACCTACCACCCAAGAATGAAATTGTCGAGCGAAAACACTTGACAACCTCCTTGAAGCAGCTTTTCTTACCACCAGACCTTTCTCCATTAATTAGGAATCTGATGCCGTCACTAAACACATTCCTTAATTTGTAGCCATTTTTTGAGTGTTTTTTTGTGTCTAATCTGCATATATATCACCACCGCGCTTGATTTTCCTGACTGTATATCTCTTAAATGTCAACATATACACGTGTGATTTAGTTTATGAAGATTTTTCAATGCCGAAAACCTCGATCAGAGAGTAAAAAGGGCGTAAGGTTCACAATGGTGTAAAATTAAAATGGGATATACCGGGCTAGGATTCGAGTTACAGGAACAAGGGCCAAACCAACCGCCCAACAATGGAATCGTCGAGCAAAAACACTTGACAACCTCCTAGAAGCAGCTTTTCTTGCCACCAGACCTTTCTCCATCAATTAGGAATCTGATGCCGTCACTAAACACATTCCTTAAATTGTAGCCATTTCTTGATTTTTTTTTGTGTCTAATCCGCATATATATCACCATTGCCCTTGATTTTCTTGACTGTATATCCCTTAAATATCAACATATACACGTGTTATTTAGTATACGAAGATTTTTCAATTCCGAGAACCTCGATTAGAGAGTAAAAAAGGCGTAAGGTTCAGAATGGTGTAAAATTAAAATGAGATATACCGGGCTTGGATTCGAGTTACAGGAACAAGGGTGTTTTTTTTTGTGTCTAATCCACATATATATCACCATTGGCCTTGATTTTCTTGACCGTATATCTCTTAAATGTCAACATATACACGTGTGATTTAGTTTACGAAGATTTTTCAATGCCGAGAAACTCGATCAGAGAGTAAAAAAGGCGTAAGGTTTACAATGGTGTAAAATTAAAATGGGTTATACCGGGCTAGGATTCGAGTTACAGGAACAAGGGCCAAACCAACCACCCAAGAATGGAATCGTCGAGCAAAAACACTTGACAACCTCCTAGAAGCAGCTTTTCTTGCCACCAGACCTTTCTCCATCAATTAGGAATCTGATGCCGTCACTAAACACATTCCTTAAATTGTAGCCATTTGTTGAGTGTTTTTTTTTGTGTCTAATCTGCATATATATCACCATTTCCGTTTATTTTCTTGACTGTATATCTCTTAAATATAGACATATACACGTGTGAATTAGTTTACGAAGATTTTTCAATGCCGAGAACCTCGATCAGAGAGCAAAAAAGGCGTAAGGTTGACAATGGTATAAAATTAAAATGGGATATACCGGGCCAGGATTCGAGTTACAGGAACAAGGGCCAAACCTACCACCCAAGAATGAAATTGTCGAGCGAAAACACTTGACAACCTCCTTGAAGCAGCTTTTCTTACCACCAGACCTTTCTCCATAAATTAGGAATCTGATGCCGTCACTAAACACATTCCTTAATTTGTAGCCATTTTTTGAGTGTTTTTTTGTGTCTAATCCGCATATATATCACCACCGCGCTTGATTTTCCTGACTGTATATCTCTTAAATGTCAACATATACACGTGTGATTTAGTTTATGAAGATTTTTCAATGCCGAAAACCTCGATCAGAGAGTAAAAAGGGCGTAAGGTTCACAATGGTGTAAAATTAAAATGGGATATACCAGGCTAGGATTTGAGTTACAGGAACAAGGGTGTTTTTTTTGGTGTCTAATCCGCATATATAACACCATTGCCCTTGATTTTCTTGACTATATATCTCTTAAATGTCAACATATACACATGTGATTTAGTTTACGAAGATTTTTCAATGCCGCGAACCTCGATCAGAGAGTAAAAAAGGCGTAAGGTTTACAATGGTGTAAAATTAAAATGGGATATACCGGGCTAGGATTCGAGTTACAGGAACAAGGGCCAAACCAACCACCCAAGAATGGAATCGTCGAGCGAAAACAGTTGACAACCTCCTAGAAGTTGCTTTTCTTGCTACCAGACCTTTCTCCATCAATTAGGAATCTGATGCCGTCACTAAACACATTCCTTAAATTTTAGCCATTTGTTGAGTGTTTTTTTTGTGTCTAATCCGCATATATATCACCCTTGCCCTTGATTTTCTTGACTGTATATCTCTTAAATGTCAACATATACACGTGTGATTTAGTTTACGAAGATTTTTCGATGCCGAGAACCTCGATCAGAGAGTAAAAAAGGCGTAAGGTTCACAATGGTGTAAAATTAAAATGGGATATACCGTGCTAGAATTCGAGTTACAGGAACAAGGGCCAAACTAACCACCCAAGAATGGAATCGTCGAGCGAAAACACTTGACAACCTCCTAGAAGCAGCTTTTCTTACCACAAGACCTTTCTCCATCAATTAGGAATCTGATGCCGTCGCTAAACACATTCCTTAAATTGTAGCCATTTGTTGAGTGATTTTTTTTGGTGTCTAATCCGTATATATATCACCATTGCCCTTGATTTTCTTGACTGTATATTTCTTAAATATCAATATATACACGTGTGATTTAGTTTACGAAGATTTTTCAATGCCGAGAACCTCGATCAGAGAGTAAAAAAGGCGTAAGGTTCACAATGGTGTAAAATTAAAATGGGATATACCGGGCTAGGACTCGAGTTACAGGAACAAGGTCCAAACCAACCACCCAAGAATGGAATCGTCGAGCGAAAACACTTGACAACCTCCTAGAAGCAACTTTTCTTGCCACCAGGCCTTTCTCCATCAATTAGGAATCTGATGCCATAACTAAACACATTCCTTAAATTGTAGCCATTTGTTGAGTGTTTTTTTTTGTGTCTAATCCGCATATATATCACCATTGCCCTTGATTTTCTTGACTGTATATCTCTTAAATGTCAACATATACACGTGTGATTTAGTTTACGAATGACGAGAACCTCGATCAGAGAGTAGAAAAGGCGTAAGGTTCACAATGGTGTAAAATTAAAATGAGATATACCGGGCTTGGATTCGAGTTACAGGAACAAGGGTGTTTTTTTTTGGTGTCTAATCCACAAATATATCACCATTGGCCTTAATTTTCTTGACTATATATCTCTTAAATGTCAACATATACACGTGTGATTTAGTTTACGAAGATTTTTCAATGCCGAGAAACTCGATCAGAGAGTAAAAAAGGCGTAAGGTTTACAATGGTGTAAAATTAAAATGGGTTATACCGGGTTAGGATTCGAGTTACAGGAACAAGGGCCAAACCAACCACCCAAGAATGGAATCGTCGAGCAAAAACACTTGACAACCTCCTAGAAGCAGCTTTTCTTGCCACCAGACCTTTCTCCAACAATTAGAAATCGGATGCCGTCACTAAACACATTCCTTAAATTGTAGCCATTTGTTGAGTGTTTTTTTGGTGTCTAATCCGCATATATATCACCATTGCCCTTTATTTTCTTGACTGTATATCTCTTAAATATCGACATATACACGTGTGAATTAGTTTACGAAGATTTTTCAATGCCGAGAACCTCGATCAGAGAGCAAAAAAGGCTTAAGGTTGACAATGGTATAAAATTAAAATGGGATATACCAGGCTAGGATTCGAGTTACAGGAACAAGGGCCAAACCTACCACCCAAGAATGAAATTGTCGAGCGAAAACACTTGACAACCTCATAGAAGCAGCTTTTCTTACCACCAGACCTTTCTCCATCAATTAGGAATCTGATGCCGTCGCTAAACACATTCCTTAAATTGTAGCCATTTGTTGAGTGATTTTTTTTGGTGTCTAATCCGTATATATATCACCATTGCCCTTGATTTTCTTGACTGTATATTTCTTAAATATCAATATATACACGTGTGATTTAGTTTACGAAGATTTTTCAATGCCGAGAACCTCGATCAGAGAGTAAAAAAGGCGTAAGGTTCACAATGGTGTAAAATTAAAATGGGATATACCGGGCTAGGACTCGAGTTACAGGAACAAGGTCCAAACCAACCACCCAAGAATGGAATCGTCGAGCGAAAATACTTGACAACCTCCTAGAAGCAACTTTTCTTGCCACCAGGCCTTTCTCCATCAATTAGGAATCTGATGCCATCACTAAACACATTCCTTAAATTGTAGCCATTTGTTGAGTGTTTTTTTTTGTGTTTAATCCGCATATATATCACCATTGCCCTTGATTTTCTTGACTGTATATCTCTTAAATGTCAACATATACACGTGTGATTTAGTTTACGAATGCCGAGAACCTCGATCAGAGAGTAGAAAAGGCGTAAGGTTCACAATGGTGTAAAATTAAAATGAGATATACCGGGCTAGGATTCGAGTTACAGGAACAAGGGTATTTTTTTTTGGTGTCTAATCCGCAAATATATCACCATTGGCCTTGATTTTCTTGACTGTATATCTCTTAAATGTCAACATATATACGTGTGATTTAGTTTACGAAGATTTTTCAATGCCGAGAAACTCGATCAGAGAGTAAAAAAGGCGTAAGGTTTACAATGGTGTAAAATTAAAATGGGTTATACCGGGTTAGGATTCGAGTTACAGGAACAAGGGCCAAACCAACCACCCAAGAATGGAATCGTCGAGCAAAAACACTTGACAACCTCCTAGAAGCAGCTTTTCTTGCCACCAGACCTTTCTCCATCAATTAGGAATCTGATGCCGTCACTAAACACATTCCTTAAATTGTAGCCATTTATTGAGTGTTTTTTTGGTGTCTAATCTGCATATATATCACCATGGCCCTTGATTTTCTTGACTGTATATCTCTTAAATATCGACATATACACGTGTGAATTAGTTTACGAAGATTTTTCAATGCCGAGAACCTCGATCAGAGAGCAAAAAAGGGCGTAAGGTTCACAATGGTGTAAAATTAAAATGGGATATACCGAGCTAGGATTCGAGTTACAGGAACAAGGGCCAAACCAACCACCCAAGAATGGAATCGTCGAGCGAAAACACTTGACAACCTCCTAGAAGCTGCTTTTCTTGCTACCAGACCTTTCTCCATCAATTAGGAATCTGATGCCGTCACTAAACACATTCCTTAAATTTTAGCCATTTGTTGAGTGTTTTTTTTTTGTGTCTAATCCGCATATATATCACCCTTGCCCTTGATTTTCTTGACTGTGTATCTCTTAAATGTCAACATATACACGTGTGATTTAGTTTACGAAGATTTTTCAATGCCGAGAACCTCGATCAGAGAGTAAAAAAGGCGTAAGGTTCACAATGGTGTAAAATTAAAATGGGATATACCGTGCTAGAATTCGAGTTACAGGACCAAGGGCCAAACTAACCACCCAAGAATAGAATCGTCGAGCGAAAACACTTGACAACCTCCTAGAAGCAGCTTTTCTTACCACCAGACCTTTCTCCATCAATTAGGAATCTGATGCCGTCGCTAAACACATTCCTTAAATTGTAGCCATTTGTTGAGTGATTTTTTTGGTGTCTAATCCGCATATATACCACCATTGCCCTTGATTTTCTTGACTGTATATTTCTTAAATATCAACATATACACGTGTGATTTAGTTTACGAAGATTTTTCAATGCCGAGAACCTCGATCAGAGAGTAAAAAAGGCGTAAGGTTCACAATGGTGTAAAATTAAAATGGGATATACCGGGCTAGGACTCGAGTTACAGGAACAAGGTCCAAACCAACCACCCAAGAATGGAATCGTCGAGCGAAAACACTTGACAACCTCCTAGAAGCAACTTTTCTTGCCACCAGGCCTTTCTCCATCAATTAGGAATCTGATGCCGTCACTAAACACATTCCTTAAATTGTAGCCATTTGTTGAGTGTTTTTTTTGTGTCTAATCTGCATATATATCACCATTGCCCTTGATTTTCTTGACTGTATATCTCTTAAATGTCAACATATACACGTGTGATTTAGTTTACGAATGCGGAGAACCTCGATCAGAGAGTAAAAAAGGCGTAAGGCTCACAATGGTGTAAAATTAAAATGGGATATACCCTGCTAGAATTCGAGTTACAGGAACAAGGGCCAAACCAACCACCCAAGAATGGAATCGTCGAGCGAAAACACTTGACAACCTCCTAGAAGCAGCTTTTCTTACCACCAGACCTTTCTCCATCAATTAGGAATCTGATGTCGTCACTAAACACATTCCTTAAATTGTAGCCATTTGTTGAGTGATTTTTTTTTTGTGTCTAATCCACATATATATCACCATTGCCCTTGATTTTCTTGACTGTATATCTCTTAAATGTCAACATATACACGTGTGATTTTGTTTACGAAGATTTTTCGATGCCGAGAACCTCGATTAGAGAGTAAAAAAGGCGTAAGGTTCACAATGGTGTAAAATTAAAATGGGATATACCGTGCTAGAATTCGTGTTGCAGGAACAAGGGCCATACTAACCACCCAAGAATGGAATCGTCGAGCGAAAACACTTGACAACCTCCTAGAAGCAGCTTTTCTTACCACCAGACCTTTCTCCGTCAATTAGGAATCTGATGTCGTCGCTAAACACATTCCTTAAATTATAGCCATTTGTTGAGTGATTTTTTTTTGGTGTCTAATCCGCATATATATCACCATTGCCATTGATTTTCTTGACTGTATATTTCTTAAATATCAACATATACACGTGTGATTTAGTTTACGAAGATTTTTCAATGCCGAGAACCTCGATCAGAGAGTAAAAAAGGCGTAAGGTTCACAATGGTGTAAAATTAAAATGGGATATACCGGGTTAGGATTCGAGTTACAGGACCAAGGGCCAAACCAACCACCCAAGAATGGAATCGTCGAGCGAAAACACTTGACAACCTCCTAGAAGCAACTTTTCTTGCCACCAGACCTTTCTCCATCAATTAGGAATCTGATGCCGTCACTAAACACATTCCTTAAATTGTAGCCATTTGTTGAGTGATTTTTTTTTGTGTCTAATCCGCATATATATCCCCATTGCCCTTGATTTTCCTGATTGTATATTTCTTAAATATCAACATATACACGTGTGATTTAATTTACGAAGATTTTTCAATGCCGAGAACCTTGATCAGAGAGTAAAAAAGGCGTAAGGTTCACAATGGTGTAAAATTTAAATGGGATATACCGAGAAAGGATTCGAGTTACAGGAACAAGGGTGTTTTTTTTGGTGTCTAATCCGCATATATATCACCATTGCCCTTGATTTTCTTGACTGTATATCTCTTAAATGTCAACATATACACGTGTGATTTAGTTTACGAAGATTTTTCGATGCCGAGAACCTCAATCAGAGAGTAAAAAAGGCGTAAGGCTCACAATGGTGTAAAATTAAAATGGGATATACCGTGCTAGAATTCGAGTTACAGGAACAAGGGCCAAACCAACCACCCAGGAATGGAATCGTCGAGCGAAAACATTTGACAACCTCCTAGAAGCAGCTTTTCTTACCACCAGACCTTTCTCCATCAATTAGGAATCTAATGTCGTCACTAAACACATTCCTTAAATTGTAGCCATTTGTTGAGTGATTTTTTTTTGGTGTCTAATCCGCATATATATCACCATTGCCCTTGATTTTATTGACTGTATATATCTTAAATGTCAACATATACACGTGTGATTTAGTTTACGAAGATTTTTCGATGCCGAGAACCTCGATCAGAGAGTAAAAAAGGCGTAAGTTTCACAATGGTGTAAAATTAAAATGGGATATACCGTGCTAGAATTCAAGTTACAGGAACAAGGGCCAAACTAACCACCCAAGAATGGAATCGTCGAGCGAAAACACTTAACAACCTCCTAGAAGCAGCTTTTCTTACCACCAGACCTTTCTCCATCAATTAGGAATCTGATGCCGTCGCTAAACACATTCCTTAAATTGTAGCCATTTGTTGAGTGATTTTTTTTGGTGTCTAATCCGCATATATATCACCATTGCCCTTGATTTTCTTGACTGTATATTTCTTAAATATCAACATCTACACGTGTGATTTAGTTTATGAAGATTTTTCAATGCCGAGAACCTCGATAAGAGAGTAAAAAAGGCGTAAGGTTCACAATGGTGTAAAATTAAAATGGGATATACCGGGCTAGGATTCAAGTTACAGGAACAAGGTCCAAACCAACCACCCAAGAATGGAATCGTCGAGCGAAAACACTTGACAACCTCCTAGAAGCAACTTTTCTTGCCACCAGACCTTTCTCCATCAATTAGGAATCTGATGCCGTCACTAATTACATTCCTTAAATTGTAGCCATTTGTTGAGTGTTTTTTTTTGTGTCTAATCCGCATATATATCACCATTGCCCTTGTTTTTCTTTACTGTATATCTCTTAAATGTCAACATATACACGTGTGATTTAATTTACGAAGATTTTTCGATGTCGAGAACCTCGATCAGAGAGTAAAAAAGGCGTAAGGCTCACAATGGTGTAAAATTAAAATGGGATATACCGTGCTAGAATTCGAGTTACTGGAACAAGGGCCAAACCAACCACCCAAGAATGGAATCGTCGAGCGAAAACACTTGACAACCTCCTAGAAGCAGCTTTTCTTACCACCAGACCTTTCTCCATCAATTAGGAATCTGATGTCGTCACTAAACACATTCCTTAAATTGTAGCCATTTGTTGAGTGATATTTTTTGGTGTCTAATCCGCATATATATCACCATTGCACTTGATTTTCTTGACTGTATATCTCTTAAATGTCAACATATACACGTGTGATTTAGTTTACGAAGATTTTTCGATGCCGAGAACCTCGATCAGAGAGTAAAAAAGGCGTAAGGTTCACAATGGTGTAAAATTAAAATGGGATATACCGTGCTAGAATTCGAGTTACAGGAACAAGGGCCAAACCAACCACCCAAGAATGGAATCGTCGAGCGAAAACACTTGACAACCTCCTAGAAGCAACTTTTCTTACCACCAGACCTTTCTCCATCAATTAGGAATCTGATGCCGTCACTAAACACATTCCTTAAATTGTAGCCATTTGTTGAGTGTTTTTTTTTTTGTGTCTAATCCGCATATATATCACCATTGCTCTTGATTTTCTTGACTGTATATTTCCTAAATATCAATATATACACGTGGGATTTAGTTTACGAAGATTTTTCAATGCCGAGAACCTTGATCCGAGAGTAAAAAAGGCGTAAGGTTCACAATAGTGTAAAATTAAAATGGGATATATCGCGCTAGGATTCGAGTTACAGGAACAAGGGCCAAACCAACCACCCAAGAATGGAATCGTCGATCGAAAACACTTGACAACCTCCTAGAAGCAGCTTTTCTTTCCACCAGACCTTTCTCCATCAATTAGGAATCAGATGCCGTCACTAAACACATTCCTTAAATTGTAGCCATTTGTTGAGTGTTTTTTTTGGTGTCTAATCCGCATATATATCACCATTGCCCTTGATTTTCTTGACTGTATATCTCTTAAATGTCAACATATACACGTTTGATTTAGTTTCCGAATATTTTTCAACGCCGAGAACCTCGATCAGAGAGTAAAAAAGGCGTAAGGTTCACAATGGTGTAAAATTAAAATGGGTTATACCGGGCTAGGATTCGAGCTACAGGAACAAGGGCCAAACCAACCTCCCAAGAATGGAATCGTAGAGCGAAAACACTTGACAAGCTTCTAGAAGCAGCTTTTCTTGCCACCAGAACTTTCTCCATCAATTAGGAATCTGATGCCGTCACTAAACACATTCCTTAAATTGTAGCCATTTGTTGAATGTTTTTTTGTTGGTGTCTAATCCGCATATATATCACCATTGCATTTGTTTTTCTTGACTGTATATCTCTTAAATGTCAACATAGACAGGTGTGATTTAGTTTACGAAGATTTTTTCAATGCCGAGAACCTCTATCAGAGAGTAAAAAAGGCGTAAGGTTCACAATGGTGTAAAATAAAAATGGGATATACCGGGCTAGGATTCGAGTTACAGGAACAAGGCCAAACCAACCACCCAAGAATGGAATCGTTCAGCGAAAACACTTGACAACCTCCTAGAAGCAGCTTTTCTTTCCACCAGACCTTTCTCCATCAATTAAGAATCTGGTGATGTCACCAAACACATTCCTTATATTGTAGCCATTTGTTGAGTGTTTTTTTTTGTGTCTAATCCGCATATATATCACCATTGCCTTTGATTTTCTTGACTGTATATCTCTTAAATGTCAACATATACACGTGCGATTTAGTTTACGATGATTTTTCAATGCCGAGAACCTCTATCATAGAGTAAAAGTGGCGTAAGGTTCACATTGGTGTAAAATTAAAATGGGATATACCGGGCTAGGATTCGAGTTATAGGAACAAGGGCCAAACCACCCACTTAAGAATGGAATCGTCGAGCGAAAACACTTGACAACCTCCTAGAAGCAGCTTTTCTTGCCACCAGACCTTTCTCCATCAATTAGGAATCTGATGCCGTCACTAAACACATTCCTTAAATTGTAGCAATTTGTTGAGTGTTTTTTTGGTGTCTAATCCGCATATATATCACCATTGCCCGTGATTTTCTTGACTGTATATCTCTTTAATGTCAACATGTACACGTGTGATTTAGTTTACGAAGTTTTTTCAATGCCGAGAACCTCGATCAGAGAGTAAAAACGGTGTAAGGTTCACAATGGTGTAAAATTAAAATGGGATATACCGGGCTAGGATTCGAGTTACAGGAACAAGGGCAAAACCAATCACCCAAGAATGCAATCGTCGAGCGAAAACATTTGACAACATCCTAGAAGCAGCTTTTCTTGCCACCATACCTTTCTCCATCAGTTAGGAATCTGATGTCGTCACTAAACACATTCCTTAAATTGTAGCCATTTGTTGAGTGTTTTTTTTTTTTGTCTAATCCGCATATATATCACCATTGCCCTTGATTTTCTTGACTGTATATCTCTTAAATGTCAACATATACACGTGTGATTTTGTTTACGAAGATTTTTCAATGCCGAGAACCTTGTTCAGAGAGTAAAAAAGACGTAAGGTTCACAATGGTGTAAAATTAAAATGGGATATACCGGGCTAGGATTCTAGTTACAAGAACAAGGGCCAAACCAACCACCCAAGAATAGAATCGTCGAGCGAAAACACTTGACAACCACCTAGAAGCAGCTTTTCTTACCACCAGACCATTCTCCATCAATTAGGAATCTGATGCCGTCTCTAAACACATTCCTTAAATTGTAGCCATTTGTTGAGTGTTTTTTTTTGGTGTCTAATCCGCATATATATATCACCATTGGCCTTGATTTTCTTGCCTGTATATCTCTTAAATATCAACATATACACGTGTGATTTAGTTTACGAAGATTTTTCAATGCCGAGAACCTCAATTAGAGAGTAAAAAAGGCATAAGGTTCCCAATGGTGTAAGATTAAAATGGGATATACCGGGCTAGGATTCGAGTTACAGGAACAAGGGCCAAACCAACCACCCAAGAATGGAATTGTCGAGCGAAAACACTTGACAAGCTTCTAGAAGCAGCTTTTCTTGCCACCAGAACTTTCTCCATCAATTAGGAATCTGATGCCGTCACTAAACACATTCCTTAAATTGTAGCCATTTGTTGAATGTTTTTTTTGTTGGTGTCTAATCCGCATATATATCACCATTGCCTTTGTTTTTCTTGACTGTATATCTCTTAAATGTCAACATAGACAGGTGTGATTTAGTTTACGAAGTTTTTTTCAATGCCGAGAACCTCTATCAGAGAGTAAAAAAGGCGTAAGGTTCACAATGGTGTAAAATAAAAATGGGATATACCGGGCTAGGATTCGAGTTACAGGAACAAGGCCAAACCAACCACCCAAGAATGGAATCGTTGAGCGAAAACACTTGACAACCTCCTAGAAGCAGCTTTTCTTTCCACCAGACCTTTCTCCATCAATTAAGAATCTGATGATGTCACCAGACACATTCTTTAAATTGTAGCCATTTGTTGAGTGTTTTTTTTTTGGTGTCTAATCCGCATATATATCACCATTGCCTTTGATTTTCTTGACTGTATATCTCTTAAATGTCAACATATACACGTGCGATTTAGTTTACGATGATTTTTCAATGCCGAGAACCTCTATCAAAGAGTAAAAGTGGCGTAAGGTTCACAATGGTGTAAAATTAAAATGGGATATATCGGGCTAGGATTCGAGTTACAGGAACAAGGGCCAAACCAACCACCCAAGAATGGAATCGTTGAGCGAAAACACTTGACAACCTCCTAGAAGCAGCTTTTCTTGCCACCAGACATTTCTCCATCAATTAGGAATCAGATGCCGTCACTAAACACATTCCTTAAATTGTAGCCATTTGTTGAGTGTTTTTTTGGTGTCTAATCCGCATATATATCACCATTGCCCTTGATTTTCTTGACTGTATATCTCTTAAATGTCAACATATACACGTTTGATTTAGTTTCCGAATATTTTTCAACGCCGAGAACCTCGATCAGAGAGTAAAAAAGGCGTAAGGTTCACAATGGTGTAAAATTAAAATGGGTTATACCGGGCTAGGATTCGAGCTACAGGAACAAGGGCCAAACCAACCTCCCAATAATGGAATCGTAGAGCGAAAACACTTGACAAGCTTCTAGAAGCAGCTTTTCTTGCCACCAGAACTTTCTCCATCAATTAGGAATCTGATGCCGTCACTAAACACATTCCTTAAATTGTAGCCATTTGTTGAATGTTTTTTGTTGGTGTCTAATCCGCATATATATCACCATTGCATTTGTTTTTCTTGACTGTATATCTCTTAAATGTCAACATAGACAGGTGTGATTTAGTTTACGAAGATTTTTTCAATGCCGAGAACCTCTATCAGAGAGTAAAAAAGGCGTAAGGTTCACAATGGTGTAAAATAAAAATGGGATATACCGGGCTAGGATTCGAGTTACAGGAACAAGGCCAAACCAACCACCCAAGAATGGAATCGTTGAGCGAAAACACTTGACAACCTCCTAGAAGCAGCTTTTCTTTCCACCAGACCTTTCTCCATCAATTAAGAATCTGACGATGTCACCAAACACATTCCTTATATTGTAGCCATTTGTTGAGTGTTTTTTTTTGTGTCTAATCCGTATTTATATCACCATTGCCTTTGATTTTCTTGACTGTATATCTCTTAAATGTCAACATATACACGTGCGATTTAGTTTACGATGATTTTTCAATGCCGAGAACCTCTATCATAGAGTAAAAGTGGCGTAAGGTTCACAATGGTGTAAAATTAAAATGGGATATACCGGGCTAGGATTCGAGTTATAGGAACAAGGGCCAAACCACCCACTTAAGAATGGAATCGTCGAGCGAAAACACTTGACAACCTCATAGAAGCAGCTTTTCTTGCCACCAGACCTTTCTCCATCAATTAGGAATCTGATGCCGTCACTAAACACATTCCTTAAATTGTAGCAATTTGTTGAGTGTTTTTTTGGTGTCTAATCCGCATATATATCACCATTGCCCGTGATTTTCTTGACTGTATATCTCTTTAATGTCAACATGTACACGTGTGATTTAGTTTACGAAGTTTTTTCAATGCCGAGAACCTCGATCAGAGAGTAAAAACGGAGTAAGGTTCACAATGGTGTAAAATTAAAATGGGATATACCGGGCTAGGATTCGAGTTACAGGAACAAGGGCAAAACCAATCACCCAAGAATGCAATCGTCGAGCGAAAACATTTGACAACATCCTAGAAGCAGCTTTTCTTGCCACCATACCTTTCTCCATCAGTTAGGAATCTGATGTCGTCACTAAACACATTCCTTAAATTGTAGCCATTTGTTGAGTGTTTTTTTTTTGTGTCTAATCCGCATATATATCACCATTGCCCTTGATTTTCTTGACTGTATATCTCTTAAATGTCAATATATACACGTGTGATTTTGTTTACGAAGATTTTTCAATGCCGAGAACCTTGTTCAGAGAGTAAAAAAGACGTAAGGTTCACAATGGTGTAAAATTAAAATGGGATATACCGGGCTAGGATTCTAGTTACAAGAACAAGGGCCAAACCAACCACCCAAGAATAGAATCGTCGAGCGAAAACACTTGACAACCACCTAGAAGCAGCTTTTCTTACCACCAGACCATTCTCCATCAATTAGGAATCTGATGCCGTCTCTAAACACATTCCTTAAATTGTAGCCATTTGTTGAGTGTTTTTTTTTGGTGTCTAATCCGCATATATATATCACCATTGGCCTTGATTTTCTTGCCTGTATATCTCTTAAATATCAACATATACACGTGTGATTTAGTTTACGAAGATTTTTCAATGCCGAGAACCTCAATTAGAGAGTAAAAAAGGCATAAGGTTCCCAATGGTGTAAGATTAAAATGGGATATACCGGGCTAGGATTCGAGTTATAGGAACAAGGGCCAAACCAACCACCCAAGAATGGAATTGTCGAGCGAAAACACTTGACAAGCTTCTAGAAGCAGCTTTTCTTGCCACCAGAACTTTCTCCATCAATTAGGAATCTGATGCCGTCACTAAACACATTCCTTAAATTGTAGCCATTTGTTGAATGTTTTTTTGTTGGTGTCTAATCCGCATATATATCACCATTGCCTTTGTTTTTCTTGACTGTATATCTCTTAAATGTCAACATAGACAGGTGTGATTTAGTTTACGAAGTTTTTTTCAATGCCGAGAACCTCTATCAGAGAGTAAAAAAGGCGTAAGGTTCACAATGGTGTAAAATAAAAATGGGATATACCGGGCTAGGATTCGAGTTACAGGAACAAGGCCAAACCAACCACCCAAGAATGGAATCGTTGAGCGAAAACACTTGACAACCTCCTAGAAGCAGCTTTTCTTTCCACCAGACCTTTCTCCATCAATTAAGAATCTGATGATGTCACCAGACACATTCTTTAAATTGTAGCCATTTGTTGAGTGTTTTTTTTTTTGGTGTCTAATCCGCATATATATCACCATTGCCTTTGATTTTCTTGACTGTATATCTCTTAAATGTCAACATATACACGTGCGATTTAGTTTACGATGATTTTTCAATGCCGAGAACCTCTATCAAAGAGTAAAAGTGGCGTAAGGTTCACAATGGTGTAAAATTAAAATGGGATATATCGGGCTAGGATTCGAGTTACAGGAACAAGGGCCAAACCAACCACCCAAGAATGGAATCGTCGAGCGAAAACACTTGACAACCTCCTAGAAGCAGCTTTTCTTGCCACCAGACATTTCTCCATCAATTAGGAATCAGATGCCGTCACTAAACACATTCCTTAAATTGTAGCCATTTGTTGAGTGTTTTTTTTGGTGTCTAATCCGCATATATATCACCATTGCCCTTGATTTTCTTGACTGTATATCTCTTAAATGTCAACATATACACGTTTGATTTAGTTTACGAAGATTTTTCATTGCCGAGAACCTCGATCAGAGAGTAAAAAAGGCGTAAGGTTCACAATGGTGTAAAATTAAAATGGGTTATACCGGGCTAGGATTCGAGTTACAGGAACAAGGGCCAAACCAACCTCCCAAGAATGGAATCGTCAAGCGAAAACACTTGACAAGCTTCTAGAAGCAGCTTTTCTTGCCACCAGAACTTTCTCCATCAATTAGGAATCTGATGTCGTCACTAAACACATTCCTTAAATTGTAGCCATTTGTTGAATGTTTTTTTGTTGGTGTCTAATCCGCATATATATCACCATTGCCTTTGTTTTTCTTGACTGTATATCTCTTAAATGTCAACATAGACAGGTGTGATTTAGTTTACGAAGATTTTTTGAATGCCGAGAACCTCTATCAGAGAGTAAAAAAGGCGTAAGGTTCACAATGGTGTAAAATAAAAATGGGATATACCGGGCTAGGATTCGAGTTACAGGAACAAGGCCAAACCAACCACCCAAGAATGGAATCGTCGAGCGAAAACACTTGACAAACTCCTAGAAGCAGCTTTTCTTGCCACCAGACCTTTCTCCATCAATTAGGAATCAGATGCCGTCACTAAACACATTCCTTAAATTGTAGCCATTTGTTGAGTGTTTTTTTTGTGTCTAATCCGCATATATATCATCATTGCCCTTGATTTTCTTGACTGTATATCTCTTAAATGTCAACATATACACGTTTGATTTAGTTTACGAAGATTTTTCATTGCCGAGAACCTCGATCAGAGAGTAAAAAAGGCGTAAGGTTCACAATGGTGTAAAATTAAAATGGGTTATACCGGGCTAGGATTCGAGTTACAGGAACAAGGGCCAAACCAACCTCCCAAGAATGGAATCGTCAAGCGAAAACACTTGACAAGCTTCTAGAAGCAGCTTTTCTTGCCACCAGAACTTTCTCCATCAATTAGGAATCTGATGTCGTCACTAAACACATTCCTTAAATTGTAGCCATTTGTTGAATGTTTTTTTGTTGGTGTCTAATCCGCATATATATCACCATTGCCTTTGTTTTTCTTGACTGTATATCTCTTAAATGTCAACATAGACAGGTGTGATTTAGTTTACGAAGATTTTTTGAATGCCGAGAACCTCTATCAGAGAGTAAAAAAGGCGTAAGGTTCACAATGGTGTAAAATAAAAATGGGATATACCGGGCTAGGATTCGAGTTACAGGAACAAGGCCAAACCAACCACCCAAGAATGGAATCGTCGAGCGAAAACACTTGACAAACTCCTAGAAGCAGCTTTTCTTGCCACCAGACCTTTCTCCATCAATTAGGAATCAGATGCCGTCACTAAACACATTCCTTAAATTGTAGCCATTTGTTGAGTGTTTTTTTTTTGGTGTCTAATCCGCATATATATCACCATTGTCTTTGATTTTCTTGACTGGATATCTCTTAAATGTCAACATATACACGTGCGATTTAGTTTACGATGATTTTTCAATGCCGAGAACCTCTATCAAAGAGTAAAAGTGGCGTAAGGTTCACAATGGTGTAAAATTAAAATGGGATATACCGGGCTAGGATTCGAGTTATAGGAACAAGGGCCAAACCAACCACTTAAGAATGGAATCGTCGAGCGAAAACACTTGACAACCTCCTAGAAGCAGCTTTTCTTGCCACCAGACCTTTCTCCATCAATTAGGAATCTGATGCCGTCACTAAACACATTCCTTAAATTATAGCAATTTGTTGAGTGTTTTTTTGGTGTCTAATCCGCATATATATCACCATTGCCCGTGATTTTCTTGACTGTATATCTCTTAAATGTCAACATGTACACGTGTGATTTAGTTTACGAAGTTTTTTCAATGGCGAGAACCTCGATCAGAGAGTAAAAACGGTGTAAGGTTCACAATGGTGTAAAATTAAAATGGGATATACCGGGCTAGGATTCGAGTTACAGGAACAAGGGCCAAACCAATCACCCAAGAATGCAATCGTCGAGCGAAAACATTTGACAACATCCTAGAAGCAGCTTTTCTTACCACAATACCTTTCTCCATCAGTTAGGAATCTGATGCCGTCACTAAACACATTCCTTAAATTGTAGCCATTTGTTGAGTGTTTTTTTTTGTGTATAATCCGCATATATATCACCATTGCCCTTGATTTTCTTGACTGTATATCTCTTAAATGTCAACATATACACGTGTGATTTTGTTTACAAAGATTTTTCCATGCCAAGAACCTCGTTCAGAGAGTAAAAAAGGCGTAAGGTTCACAATGGTGTAAAATTAAAATGGGATATACCGGGCTAGGATTCGAGTTACAAGAACAAGGGCCAAACCAACCACCCAAGAATAGAATCGTCGAGCGAAAACACTTGACAACCACCTAGAAGCAGCTTTTCTTACCACCAGACCTTTCTCCATCAATTAGGAATCTGATGCCGTCTCTAAACACATTCCTTAAATTGTAGCCATTTGTTGAGTGTTTTTTTGGTGTCTAATCCGCATATATATCACCATTGGCCTTGATTTTCTTGACTGTATATCTCTTAAATATCAACATATACACGTGTGATTTAGTTTACGAAGATTTTTCAATGCCGAGAACCTCAATCAGAGAGTAAAAAAGGCATAAGGTTCACAATGGTGTAAGATTAAAATGGGATATACCGGGCTAGGATTCGAGTTACAGGAACAAGGGCCAAACCAACCACCCAAGAATGGAATTGTCGAGCGAAAACACTTGATAACCTACTAGAAGCAGCTTTTCTTGCCACCAGACCTTTCCCCATCAATTAGGAATCTGATACCGTCAATAAACACATTCCTTAAATTGTAGCCATTTGTTGGGTGTTTTTTTTTGGTGTCTAATCCGCATATATATATCACCATTGCCCTTGATTTTCTTGACTGTATATCTCTTAAATGTCAACATATACACGTGTGATTTAGTTTACGAAGATTTTTCAATGCCGAGAACCTCGATTAGAGAGTAAAAAAGGCGTAAGGTTCACAATGGTGTAAGATTAAAATGGGATATACCGGGCTAGGATTCGAGTTACAGGAACAAGGGCCCAACCAACCACCCAAGAATGGAATTGTCGAGTGAAAACACTTGATAACCTCCTAGGAGCAGCTTTTCTTGCCACCAGACCTTTCTCCATCAATTAGGAATCTGATGCCGTCATTAAACACATTCCTTAAATTGTAGCCATTTGTTGAGTGTTTTTTTTGGTGGCTAATCCGCATATTTATCACCATTGCCCTTGATTTTCTTGACTGTATATCTCTTAAATGTCAACATATACACGTGTGATTTAGTTTACAAAGATTTTTCAATGCCGAGAACCTCGATCAGAGAGTAAAAAAGGCGTAAGGTTCACAATGGTGTAAGATAAAATTGGGATATACCGGGCTAGGATTCGAGTTACAGGAACAAGGGACAAACCAACCACCCAAGAATGGAATCGTCAAGCGAAAACACTTGACAACCTCCTAGAAGCAGCTTTTCTTGCCACCAGACCTTTCTCCATCAATTAGGAATCTGATGCCGTCAGTAAACACATTTCTTAAATTGTAGCCATTTGTTGAGTGTTTTTTTTGGTGTCTAATCCGCATATATATCATCATTGCCCTTGATTTTATTGGTTGTATATCTCTTAAATGTTAACATCTACACATGTAATTTAGTTTACGAAGTTTTTTCAATGCCGAGAACGTCGATCAGAGAGAAAAAAAAAGGCGTAAGGTTCACAATGGTGTAAAATTAAAATGGGATATACCGGGTCAGGATTCGACTTATAGGAACAAGGGCCAAACCAACCACCCAAGAATGGAATCGTCGAGCGAAAACACTTGACAACCTCCAAGAAACAGCTTTTCTTGCCACCAGACCTTTCTCCATCAATTAGGAATCTGATGCCGTCACTAAACACATTCCTTAAATTGTAGCCATTTGTTGAGTGTTTTTTTTTGGTGTCTAATCCGCATATATATCACCATTGCCCTTGATTTTCTTGACTGTATATCTCTTAAATGTCAACATATACACGTGTGATTTAATTTACGAAGATTTTTCAATGCCGAGAACCTCGATCAGAAAGTAAAAAAGGCGTAAGGTTCACAATGGTGTAAAATTAAAATGAGATATACCGGGCTAGGATTCAAGTGACAGGAACAAGGGCCAAACCAACCACCCAAGAATTGAATCGTCGAGCGAAAACACTTGACAACCTCCTAGAAGCAGTTTTTCTTCCCACCAGACCTTTCCCCATCAATTAGGAATCTGATGCCGTCACTAAACACATTCCTTAAGTTGTAGCCATTTGTTGAGTGTTTTGTTTGTGTCTAATCTGCATATGTATCACCATTGCCCTTGATTTTCTTGACTGTATATCTCATAAATATCAACATAGACACATGTGATTTAGTTTACAAAGATTTTTCAATGCCTAAAACCTCGACCAGAGAGTAAAAATGGTGTAAGGTTCACAATGGTGTAAACTTAAAATGAGATATACCGGGCTACGATTCGAGTTACAGGAATAAGGGCCAAACCAACCACCCAAGATTGGAATCGTCGAGCAAAAACACTTGACAACCTCCTAGAAGCAGCTTTTCTTACAACCAGACCTTTCTCCATCAATTAGGAATCTGTTTCCGTCACTAAACACATTCCTTAAGTTGTAGCCATTTGTTGAGTTTTTTTTTTGTGTCTAATCTGCATATGTATCACCATTTCCCTTGATTTTCTTGATTGTATGTCTCTTAAATATCAACATATAAACGTGTTATTTAGTTTACGATGATTTTTCGATGCCGAGAACCTCGATTAGAGAGTAAAAAAGGCGTAAGGTTCACAATGCTGTAAAATTAAAATGGGATATACCGGGCTTGGATTCGAGTTACAGGAACAAGGGCCAAACCAACCACCCAAGAATGGAATCGTCGAGCGAAAACACTTGACAACCTCCTAGAAGCAGCTTTTCTTGCCACCAGACCTTTCTCCATCAAATAGGAATCTGATGCCGTCACTAAACAAATTCCTTAAATTGTAGCCATTTGTTGAGTGTTTTTTTTTGTGTCTAATCCGCATATATATCACCTTTGCACTTGATTTTCTTAACTGTATATCTCATAAATATCAACATATACACGTGTGATTTAGTTTACGAAGATTTTTCAATGCCGAGAACCTCGATCAGAGAGTAAAAAAGGCGTAAGGTTCACAATGGTGTAAGATTAAAATGGGATATACCGGGCTAGGATTCGAGTTACAGGAACAAGGGCCAAACCAACCACCCAAGAATGGAATCGTCGAGCGAAAACACTTGACAACCTCCTAGAAGCAGCTTTTCTTCCCACCAGACCTTTCCCCATCAATTAGGAATCTGATGCCGTCACTAAACACATTCCTTAAGTTGTAGCCATTTGTTGAGTGTTTTGTTTGTGTCTAATATGCATATGTATCACCATTGCCCTTGATTTTCTTGACTGTATATCTCATAAATATCAACATAGACACATGTGATTTAGTTTACAAAGATTTTTCAATGCCTAAAACCTCGACCAGAGAGTAAAAATGGTGTAAGGTTCACAATGGTGTAAACTTAAAATGAGATATACCGGGCTACGATTCGAGTTACAGGAATAAGGGCCAAACCAACCACCCAAGATTGGAATCGTCGAGCAAAAACACTTGACAACCTCCTAGAAGCAGCTTTTCTTACCACCAGACCTTTCTCCATCAATTTGGAATCTGTTTCCGTCACTAAACACATTCCTTAAGTTGTAGCCATTTGTTGAGTTTTTTTTTTTTTGTGTCTAATCTGCATATGTGTCACCATTTCCCTTGATTTTCTTGATTGTATGTCTCTTAAATATCAACATATACACGTGTTATTTAGTTTACGATGATTTTTCGATGCCGAGAACCTCGATTAGAGAGTAAAAAAGGCGTAAGGTTCACAATGCTGTAAAATTAAAATGGGATATACCGGGCTTGGATTCGAGTTACAGGAACAAGGGCCAAACCAACCACCCAAGAATGGAATCGTCGAGCGAAAACACTTGACAACCTCCTAGAAGCAGCTTTTCTTGCAACCAGACCTTTCTCCATCAAATAGGAATCTGATGCCGTCACTAAACAAATTCCTTAAATTGTAGCCATTTGTTGAGTGTTTTTTTTGTGTCTAATCCGCATATATATCACCTTTGCACTTGATTTTCTTAACTGTATATCTCTTAAATATCAACATATACACGTGTGATTTAGTTTACGAAGATTTTTCAATGACGAGAACCTCGATCAGAGAGAAAAAAAGGCGTAAGGTTCACAATGGTGTAAGATTAAAATGGGATATACCGGGCTAGGATTCGAGTTACAGGAACAAGGGCCAAACCAACCACCCAGGAATGGAATTGTCTAGCGAAAACACTTGATAACCTCCTAGAAGCATCTTTTCTTGCCACTAGACCTTTCTCCATCAATTAGGAATCTGATGCCGTAAATAAACACATTCCTTAAATTGTAGCCATTTGTTGGGTGTTTTTTTTGGTGTCTAATCCGCATATATATCACCATTGCCCTTGATTTTCTTGACTGTATATCTCTTAACTGTCAACATATACACGTGTGATTTAGTTTATGAAGATTTTTCAATGCCGAGAACCTCGATCAGAGAGTAAAAAAGGCGTAAGGTTCACAATGGTGTAAGATTAAAATGGGATATATCGGGCTAGGATTCGAGTTACAGGAACAAGGGCCAAACCAACCACCCAAGAATGGAATTGTCGAGCGAAAACACTTGATAACCTCCTAGAAGCAGCTTTTCTTGCCACCAGACCTTTCTCCATCAATTAGGAATCTGATGCCGTCAATAAACACAGCCATTTGTTGAGTGTTTTTTTTGGTGTCTAATCCGCATATATATCACCATTTCCCTTGATTTTCTTGACTGTATATCTCTTAAATGTCAACATATACATGTGGGATTTAGTTTACGAAGATTTTTCAATGCCGAGAACCTCGATCAAAGAGTAAAAAAGGCGTAAGGTTCACAATGGTGTAAGATTAAAATGGGATATACCGGGCTAGGATTCGAGTTACAGGAACAAGGGACAAACCAACCACCCAAGAATGGAATCGTCGAGCGAAAACACTTGACAACCTCCTAGAAGCAGCTTTTCTTGCCACCAGACCTTTCTCCATCAATTAGGAATCTGATGCCGTCACTAAACATATTCCTTAAATTGTAGCCATTTGTTGAGTGTTTTTTTTTTTGTGTCTAATCCACATATATATATCATCATTGCCCTTGATTTTCTTGACTGTATATCTCTTAAATGTCAACATATACACGTGCGATTTAGTATACGCAGATTTTTCAATGCCGAGAACCTCGATCAGAAAGTAAAAAAGGCGTAAGGTTCACAATGGTGTAAAATTAAAATGAGATATACCGGGCTAGGATTCGAGTTACAGGAACAAGGGACAAACCAACCACCCAAGAATGGAATCGTCGAGCGAAAACACTTGACAACCTCCTAGAAGCAGCTTTTCTTCCCACCAGACCTTTCTCCATCAATTAGGAATCTGATGCCGTCACTAAACCCATTCCTTAAGTTGTAGCCATGTGTTGAGTGTTTTGTTTGTGTCTAATCTGCATATGTATCACCATTGCCATTGATTTTCTTGACTGTATATCTCTTAAATTTCAACATATACACGTGTGATTTAGTTTACGAAGATTTTTCAATGCCGAGAACCTCGATCAAAGAGTAAAAAAGGCGTAAGGTTCACAATGGTGTAAAATTAAAATGGGATATACATCGCTAGGATTCGAGTTACAGGAACAAGGGCCAAACCAACCACCCAAGAATGGAATCGTCGAGTGAAAACACTTGACAACCTCCAAGAAGCAGCTTTTCTTGCCACCAGGCCTTTCTCCATCAATTAGGAATCTGATGCCGTCACTAAACACATTACTTAAGTTGTAGCCATTTGTTGAGTGTTTTTTTTTTGTGTCTAATCCGCATATATATCACCTTTGCACTTGATTTTCTTAACTGTATATCTCTTAAATATCAACATATACACGTGTGATTTAGTTTACGAAGATTTTTCAACGCCGAGAACCTCGATCAGAAAGTAAATAAGGCGTAAGGTCCACAATGGTGTAAAATTAAAATGAGATATATCGGGCTAGGATTCGAGTTACAGGAACAAGGGCCAAAGCAACCACCCAAGAATGGAATCATCCAGCGAAAGCACTTGACAACCTCCTAGAAGCAGCTTTTCTTGCTACCGGACCTTTCTCCATCAATTAGGAATCTGATGCCGTCACTAAACACATTACTTAAGTTGTAGCCATTTGTTGAGTGTTTTTTTTATGTCTAATCTGCATATGTATCACCATTGCCCTTGATTTTCTTGACTGTATATCTCTTAAATATGACACGTGTGATTTTGTTTACGAAGATTTTTCAATGCCGAGAACCTCGATCAGAGAGTGAAAAAGGCGTAAGGTTCACAATGGTGTAAAATTAAAATGGGATATACCGGGCTAGGATTCGAGTTACAGGAACAAGGGCCTAACCAACCACTCAAGAATGGAATTGTCGAGCGAAAACACTTGACAACCTCCTAGAAGCAGCTTTTCTTGCCACCAGACCTTTCTCCATCAAATAGGAATCTGATGCCGTCACTAAACAAATTCCTTAAATTGTAGCCATTTGTTGAGTGTTTTTTTTTTGTGTCTAATCCGCATATATATCACCTTTGCACTTGATTTTCTTAACTGTATATCTCTTAAATATCAACATATACACGTGTGATTTAGTTTACGAAGATTTTTCAATGCCGAGAACCTCGATCAGAGAGTAAAAAAGGCGTAAGGTTCACAATGGTGTAAGATTAAAATGGGATATACCGGGCTAGGATTCGAGTTACAGGAACAAGGGCCAAACCAACCACCCAGGAATGGAATTGTCTAGCGAAAACACTTGATAACCTCCTAGAAGCATCTTTTCTTGCCACTAGACCTTTCTCCATCAATTAGGAATCTGATGCCATAAATAAACACATTCCTTAAATTGTAGCCATTTGTTGGGTGTTTTTTTGGTGTCTAATCCGCATATATATCACCATTGCCCTTGATTTTCTTGACTGTATATCTCTTAAATGTCAACATATACACGTGTGATTTAGTTTATGAAGATTTTTCAATGTCGAGAACCTCGATCAGAGAGTAAAAAAGGCGTAAGGTTCACAATGATGTAAGATTAAAATGGGATATATCGGGCTAGGAATCGAGTTACAGGAACAAGGGCTAAACCAACCACCCAAGAATGGAATTGTCGAGCGAAAACACTTGATAACCTCCTAGAAGCAGCTTTTCTTGCCACCAGACCTTTCTCCACCAATTAGGAATCTGATGCCGTCAATAAACACAGCCATTTGTTGAGTGTTTTTTTTGGTGTCTAATCCGCATATATATCACCATTTCCCTTGATTTTCTTGACTGTATATCTCTTAAATGTCATCATATACACGTGTGATTTAGTTTACGAAGATTTTTCAATGCCGAGAACCTCGATCAAAGAGTAAAAAAGGCGTAAGGTTCACAATGGTGTAAGATTAAAATGGGATATACCGGGCTAGGATTCGAGTTACAGGAACAAGGGACAAACCAACCACCCAAGAATGGAATCGTCGAGCGAAAACACTTGACAACCTCCTAGAAGCAGCTTTTCTTGCCACCAGACCTTTCTCCATCAATTAGGAATCCGATGCCGTCAGTAAACACATTCCTTAAATTGTAGCCATTTGTTGAGTGTTTTGTTTTTGTGTGTAATCTGCATATATATCATCATTGCCCTTGATTTTCTTGACTGTATATCTCTTAAATGTCAACATCTACACATGTGATTTAGTTTACGAAGTTTTTTCAATGCCGAGAACCTCGATCAGAGAGAAAAAAAAGGCGTAAGGTTCACAATGGTGTAAAATTAAAATGGGATATACCGGGCCAGGATTCGAGTTATAGGAACAAGGGCTAAACCAACCACCCAAGAATTGAATCGTCGAGCGAAAACACTTGACAACCTCCAAGAAGCAGCTTTTCTTGCCACCAGACCTTTCTCCATCAATTAGGAATCTGATGCCGTCACTAAACATATTCCTTAAATTGTAGCCATTTGTTGAGTGTTTTTTTTTTGTGTCTAATCCACATATATATATCATCATTGCCCTTGATTTTCTTGACTGTATATCTCTTAAATGTCAACATATACACGTGTGATTTAGTATACGAAGATTTTTCAATGCCGAGAACCTCGATCAGAAAGTAAAAAAGGCGTAAGGTTCACAATGGTGTAAAATTAAAATGAGATATACCGGGCAAGGATTCGAGTTACAGGAACAAGGGCCAAACCAACCACCCAAGAATGGAATCGTCGAGCGAAAACACTTGACAACCTCCTAGAAGCAGCTTTTCTTCCCACCAGACCTTTCTCCATCAATTAGGAATTTGATGCAGTCACTAAACCCATTCCTTAAGTTGTAGCCATGTGTTGAGTGTTTTGTTTGTGTCTAATCTGCATATGTATCACCATTTCCATTGATTTTCTTGACTGTATATCTCTTAAATTTCAACATATACACATGTGATTTAGTTTACGAAGATTTTTCAATGCCGAGAACCTCGATCAGAGAGTAAAAAAGGCGTAAGGTTCACAATGGTGTAAAATTAAAATGGGATATACATCGCTAGGATTCGAGTTACAGGAACAAGGGCCAAACCAACCACCCAAGAATGGAATCGTCGAGTGAAAACACTTGACAACCTCCAAGAAGCAGCTTTTCTTGCCACCAGGCCTTTCTCCATCAATTAGGAATCTGATGCCGTCACTAAACACATTCCTTAAATTGTAGCCATTTGTTGAGTGTTTTTTTTGGTGTCTAATCCACATATATATCATCATTGCCCTTGATTTTCTTGACAGTATATCTCTTAAATATCATCATATACGCGTGTGATTTAGTTTACGAAGATTTTTCAATGACGAGAACCTCGATCAGAGAGTAAAAAAGGCGTAAGGTTCACAATGGTGTAAGATTAAAATGGGATATATCGGGCTAGGATTCGAGTTACAGGAACAAGGGCCAAACCAACCACCCAAGAATGGAATTGTCGAGCGAAAACACTTGATAACCTCATAGAAGCAGCTTTTCTTGCCACCAGACATTTCTCCATCAATTAGGAATCTGATGCCGTCAATAAACACAGCCATTTGTTGAGTGTTTTTTTTTGTGTCTAATCCGCATATATATCACCATTTCCCTTGATTTTCTTGACTGTATATCTCTTAAATGTCAACATATACACGTGTGATTTAGTTTACGAAGATTTTTCAATGCCGAGAACCTCGATCAAAGAGTAAAAAAGGCGTAAGGTTCACAATGGTGTAAGATTAAAATGGGATATACCGGGCTAGGATTCGAGTTACAGGAACAAGGGACAAACCAACCACCCAAGAATGGAATCGTCGAGCGAAAACACTTGACAACCGCCTAGAAGCAGCTTTTCTTGCCACCAGACCTTTCTCCATCAATTAGGAATCTGATGCCGTCAGTAAACACATTACTTAAATTGTAGCCATTTGTTGAGTGTTTTGTTTTTGTGTGTAATCCGCATATATATCATCATTGCCCTTGATTTTCTTGACTGTATATCTCTTAAATGTCAACATCTACACATGTGATTTAGTTTACGATGTTTTTTCAATGCCGAGAACGTCGATCAGAGAGAAAAAAAAGGCGTAAGGTTCACAATGGTGTAAAATTAAAATGGGCTATACCGGGCCAGGATTCGAGTTATAGGAACAAGGGCTAAACCAACCACCCAAGAATTGAATCGTCGAGCGAAAACAGTTGACAACCTCCAAGAAGCAGCTTTTCTTGCCACCAGACCTTTCTCCATCAATTAGGAATCTGATGCCGTCACTAAACATATTCCTTAAATTGTAGCCATTTGTTGAGTGTTTTTTTTTTGTGTCTAATCCACATATATATATCATCATTGCCCTTGATTTTCTTAACTGTATATCTCTTAAATGTCAACATATACACGTGTGATTTAGTATACGAAGATTTTTCAATGCCGAGAACCTCGATCAGAAAGTAAAAAAGGCGTAAGGTTCACAATGGTGTAAAATTAAAATGAGATATACCGGGCTAGGATTCGAGTTACAGGAACAAGGGCCAAACCAACCACCCAAGAATGGAATCGTCGAGCGAAAACACTTGACAACCTCCTAGAAGCAGCTTTTCTTCCCACCAGACCTTTCTCCATCAATTAGGAATCTGATGCCGTCACTAAACCCATTCCTTAAGTTGTAGCCATGTGTTGAGTGTTTTGTTTGTGTCTAATCTGCATATGTATCACCATTGCCATTGATTTTCTTGACTGTATATCTCTTAAATTTCAACATATACACACGTGATTTAGTTTACGGAGATTTTTCAATGCCGAGAACCTCGATCAGAGAGTAAAAAAGGCGTAAGGTACACAATGGTGTAAGATTAAAATGGGATATATCGGGCTAGGATTCGAGTTACAGGAACAAGGGCCAAACCAACCACCCAAGAATGGAATTGTCGAACGAAAACACTTGATAACTTCCTAGAAGCAGCTTTTCTTGCCACCAGACCTTTCTCCATCAATTAGGAATCTGATGCCGTCAATAAACACAGCCATTTGTTGAGTGTTTTTTTTGGTGTCTAATCCGCATATATATCACCATTTCCCTTGATTTTCTTGACTGTATATCTCTTAAATGTCAACATATACACGTGTGATTTAGTTTACGAAGATTTTTCAATGCCGAGAACCTCGATCAAAGAGTAAAAAAGGCGTAAGGTTCACAATGGTGTAAGATTAAAATGGGATATACCGGGCTAGGATTCGAGTTACAGGAACAAGGGACAAACCAACCACCCAAGAATGGAATCGTCGAGCGAAAACACTTGACAACCTCCTAGAAGCAGCTTTTCTTGCCACCAGACCTTTCTCCATCAATTAGGAATCTGATGCCGTCAGTAAACACATTCCTTAAATTGTAGCCATTTGTTGAGTGTTTTGTTTTTGTGTGTAATCCGCAAATATATCATCATTGCCCTTGATTTTCTTGACTGTATATCTCTTAAATGTCAACATCTACACATGTGATTTAGTTTACGAAGTTTTTTCAATGCCGAGAACCTCGATCAGAGAGAAAAAAAAGGCGTAAGGTTCACAATGGTGTAAAATTAAAATGGGATATACCGGGCCAGGATTCGAGTTATAGGAACAAGGGCTAAACCAACCACTCAAGAATGAAATTGTCGAGCGAAAACACTTGACAACCTCCTAGAAGCAGCTTTTCTTACCACCAAACCTTTCTCCATCAATTAGGAATTTGATGCCGTCATTAAACACATTCCTTAAGTTGTAGCCATTTGTTGAGTGTTTTTTTTATGTCTAATCTGCCTATGTATCACCATTGCCCTTGATTTTCTTGACTGTATATTTCTTAAATATCAACATATACACGTGTGATTTAGTTTACGAAGATTTTTCAATGCCGAGAACCTCGATCAGAGAGTGAAAAAGGCATAAGGTTCACAATGGTGTAAAATTAAAATGGGATATACCGGCCTAGGGTTCGAGTTACAGGAACAAGGGCCTAATCAACCACCCAAGAATGGAATCGTCGAGCGAAAACACTTGACAACCTCCTAGAAGCAGCTTTTCTAACCACCAGACCTTTCTCCATCAATTAGGAATCTGATGCCGTCACTAAACACATTCCTTAAGTTGTAGCCATTTGTTGAGTGTTTTTTTATGTCTAATCTGCATATGTATCACCATTGCCCTTGATTTTCTTGACTGTATATCTCTTAAATATCAATATATACACGTGTGATTTAGTTTACGAAGATTTTTCAATGCCGAGAACCTCGATCAGAGAGTAAAAAAGGCGTAAGGTTCACAATGGTGTAAAATTAAAGTGGGATATACCGGGCTAGGATTCGAGTTACAGGAACAAGGGCCAAACCACCCACCCAAGAATGGAATCGTCGAGCAAAACACATGACAACCTCCAAGAAGCAGTTTTTCCTGCCTCCAGACCTTTCTCCATCAATTAGGAATCTGATGCCGTCACTAAACACATGACTTAAATTGTAGCCATTTGTTGAGTGTTTTTTTTGGTGTCTAATCCTCATATATATCATCATTGCCCCTGATTTTCTTGACTGTATATCTCTTAAATATCAACATATACACGTGTGATTTAGTTTCCGAAGATTTTTCAATGCCGAGAACCTCGATCAGAAAGTAAATAAGGTGTAAGGTTCACAATGGTGTAAAATTAAAATGAGATATACCGGGCTAGGATTCGAGTTACAGGAACAAGGGCCAAAGCAACCACCCAAGAATGGAATCATTGAGCGAAAACACTTGACAATCTCCTAGAAGCAGCTTTTGTTGCCACCAGACCTTTCTCCATCAATTAGGAATCTGATGCCGTCACTAAACACATTCCTTAAATTGTAGTCATTTGTTGAGTGTTTTTTTTGGTGTCTAATCCGCATATATTTCACCATTGCCCTTGATTTTGTTGACTGTATATCTCTTAAATGTCAACATATACACATGTGATTTAGTTTATGAAGATTTTTCAATGCCGAGAAGCTCGATCAGAGAGTAAAAAAGGCGTAAGGTTCACAATGGTGTAAAATTAAAATGCGATATAACGAGCTAGGATTCGAGTTACTGGAACAAGGGCCTAACCAACCACCCAAGAATGGAATCGTCGAGCGAAAACACTTGAGAACCTCTTAGAAGCAGCTTTTCTTGCCACCAGACCTTTCTCCATCAATTAGGAATCTGATGCCATCACTAAACACATTCCTTAAATTGTGGTCATTTGTTGAGTGTTTTTTTTTGGTGTCTAATCCGCATATATATCACCATTGCCCTTGATTTTGTTGACTGTATATCTCTTAAATGTCAACATATACACATGTGATTTAGTTTACGAAGATTTTTCAATGCCGAGAAGCTCGATCAGAGAGTAAAAAAGGCGTAAGGTTCACAATGGTGTAAAATTAAAATGCGATATAACGGGCTAGGATTCGAGTTACTGGAACAAGGGCCTAACCAACCACCCAAGAATGGAATCGTCGAGCGAAAACACTTGAGAACCTCTTAGAAGAAGCTTTTCTTGCCACCAGACCTTTCTCCATCAATTAGGAATCTGATGCCGTCACTAAACACATTCCTTAAATTGTAGCCATTTGTTGAGTGTTTTTTTTTGGTGTCTAATCCGCATATATATCACCATTGCCCATGATTTTCTTGACTGTATATCTCTTAAATATCAACATAAACACGTGTGATTTAGTTTACGAAGATTTTTCAATGCCGAGAAACTCGATCAGAGAGTAAAAAAGGCGTAAGGTTCACAATGGTGTAAAATCAAAATGGGATATACCGGGCTAGGATTCGAGTTACAGGAACAAGGGCCAAACCTACCACCCAAGAATGAAATTGTCGAGCGAAAACACTTGACAACCTCCTAGAAGCAGCTTTTCTTACCACCAGACCTTTGTCAATCAATTTGGAATCTGATGCCGTCATTAAACACATTCCTTAAGTTGTAGCCATTTGTTGAGTGTTTTTTTTATGTCTAATCTGCATATGTATCACTATTGCCCTTGGTTTTCTTGACTGTATATTTCTTAAATATCAACATATACACGTGTGATTTAGTTTACGAAGATTTTTCAATGCCGAGAACCTCAATCAGAGAGTGAAAAAGGCGTAAGGTTCACAATGGTGTAAAATTAAAATGGGATATACCGGGCTAGGATTCGAGTTACAGGAACAAGGGCCAAACCAACCACCCAAGAATGGAATCGTCGAGCGAAAACACTTGACAACCTCCTAGAAACAACTTTTCTTGCCACCAGACCTATCTCCATCAAATAGGAATCTGATGCCGTCAATAAACACATTCCTTAAATTGTAGCCATTTGTTGAGTGTTTTTTTTTGGTGTCTAATCCGCATATATATCACCATTGTCCTTGATTTTCTTGACTGTATATCTCTTAAATATCAACATACACACGTGTGATTTAGTTTACGAAGATTTTTCAATGCCGAGAACCTCGATCAGAGAGTAAAAAAGGCGTAAGGTTCACAATGGTGTAAGATTAAAATGGGATATACCGAGCTAGGATTTGAGTTACAAGAACAAGGGCCAAACCAACTTCCCAAGAATGGAATCGTCGAGCGAAAACACTTGAAAACCTCCTAGAAGCAGCTTTTCTAGCCACCAGACCTTTCTCCATCAATTAGGAATCTGATGTCGTCAGAAAACACATTTCCTAAATTATAGCCATTTGTTGAGTGTATTTTTTTTGTGTCTAATCCGCATATATATCACCATTGCCCTTGATTTTCTTGACTGTATATCTCTTAAATGTCAACATATACACGTGTGATTTAGTTTACGAAGATTTTTCAATGCCAAGAACCTTGATCAGAAAGAAAAAAAAGGCGTAAGGTTAACAATGGTGTAAAATTAAAATGGGATATACCGGGCTACGATTCGAGTTATAGGAACAAGGGCCAAACCAACCACCCAAGAATGGAATCGTCGAGCGAAAACACTTGACAACCTCTTAGAAGCAGCTTTCTTGCCACCAGACCTTTCTCCATCAATTAGGAATCTGATGCCGTCACTAAACACATTCCTTAAATTGTAGCCATTTGTTGAGTGTTTTTTTTTTGGTGTCTAATCCGCATATATATCACCATTGCCCATGGTTTTCTTGACTATATATCTCTTAAATATCAACATATACACGTGTGATTTAGTTTACGAAGATTTTTCAATGCCGAGAAACTCGATCAGAGAGTAAAAAAGGCGTAAGGTTCACAATGGTGTAAAATCAAAATGGGATATACCGGGCTAGGATTCGAGTTACAGGAACAAGGGCCAAACCTACCACCCAAGAATGAAATTGTCGAGCGAAAACACTTGACAACCTCCTAGAAGCAGCTTTTCTTACCACCAGACCTTTGTCAATCAATTAGTAATCTGATGCCGTCATTAAACACATTCCTTAAGTTGTAGCCATTTGTTGAGTGTTTTTTTTATGTCTAATCTGCATATGTATCACCATTGCCCTTGGTTTTCTTGACTGTATATTTCTTAAATATCAACATATACACGTGTGATTTAGTTTACGAAGATTTTTCAATCCCGAGAACCTCGATCAGAGAGTGAAAAAGGCGTAAGGTTCACAATAGTGTAAAATTAAAATGAGATATACAGGGCTAGGATTCGAGTTACAGGAACAAGGGCCAAACCAACCACCCAAGAATGGAATCGTCGAGCGAAAACACTTGACAACCTCCTAGAAGCAACTTTTCTTGCCAACAGACCTATCTCCATCAATTAGGAATCTGATGTCGTCAATAAACACATTCCTTAAATTGTAGCCATTTGTTGAGTGTTTTTTTTGGTGTCTAATCCGCATATATATCACCATTGCCCTTGATTTTCTTGACTGTATATCTCTTAAATATCAACATACACACGTGTGATTTAGTTTACGAAGATTTTTCAATGCCGAGAACCTCGATCAGAGAGTAAAAAAGGCGTAAGGTTCATAATGGTGTAAGATTAAAATGGGATATACCGAGCTAGGATTTGAGTTACAAGAACAAGGGCCAAACCAACCTCCCAAGAATGGAATCGTCGAGCGAAAACACTTGAAAACCTCCTAGAAGCAGCTTTTCTAGCCACCAGACCTTTCTCCATTAATTAGGAATCTGATGTCGTCAGAAAACACATTTCCTAAATTGTAGCCATTTGTTGAGTGTTTTTTTTTTGTGTCTAATCCGCATATATATCACCATTGCCCTTGATTTTCTTGACTGTATATCTCTTAAATGTCAACATATACACGTGTGATTTAGTTTACAAAGATTTTTCAATGCCGAGAAACTCGATCAGAGAGTAAAAAAGGCGTAAGGTTCACAATGGTGTAAAATCAAAATGGGATATACCGGGCTAGGATTTGAGTTACAGGAACAAGGGCCAAACCTACCACCCTAGAATAAAATTGTCGAGCGAAAACACTTGACAACCTACTAGAAGCAGCTTTTCTTACTACCAGACCTTTCTCAATCAATTAGGAATCTGATGCCGTCATTAAACACATTCCTTAAGTTGTAGCCATTTGTTGAGTGTTTTTTATGTCTAATCTGCATATGTATCAGTATTGCCCTTGGTTTTCTTGACTGTATATTTCTTAAATATCAACATATACACGTGTGATTTAGTTTACGATGATTTTTCAATGCCGAGAACCTCGATCAGAGAGTGAAAAAGGCGTAAGGTTCACAATGGTGTAAAATTAAAATGGGATATACCGGGCTAGGATTCGAGTTACAGGAACAAGGGCCAAACCAACCACCCAAGAATGGAATCGTCGAGCGAAAACACTTGACAACCTCCTAGAAGCAACTTTTCTTGCCACCAGACCTATCTCCATCAATTAGGAATCTGATTTCGTCAATAAACACATGCCTTAAATTGTAGCCATTTGTTGAGTGTTTTTTTTCGTGTCTAATCCGCATATATATCACCATTGCTCTTGATATTCTTGACTGTCTATCTCTTAAATATCAACATACACACGTGTGATTTAGTTTACGAAGATTTTTCAATGCCGAGAACCTCGATCAGAGAGTAAAAAAGGCGTAAGGTTCACAATGGTGTAAGATTAAAATGGGATATACCGAGCTAGGATTCGAGTTACAAGAACAAGGGCCAAACCAACCTCCCAAGAATGGAATCGTCGAGCGAAAACACTTGACAACCTCCTAGAAGCAGCTTTTCTAGCCACCAGACCATTCTCCATCAATTAGGAATCTGATGCTGTCAGAAAACACATTTCCTAAATTGTAGCCATTTGTTAAGTGTTTTTTTTTGTGTCTAATCCGCATATATATCACCATTGCCCTTGATTTTCTTGACTGTATATCTCTTAAATGTCAACATATACACGTGTGATTTAGTTTACGAAGATTTTTCAATGCCGAGAACCTCGATCAGAAAGAAAAAAAGGCATAAGGTTAACAATGGTGTAAAATTAAAATGGGATATACCGCGCTACGATTCGAGTTATAGGAACAAGGGCCAAACCAACCACCCAAGAACGGAATCGTCGAGCGAAAACACTTGACAACCTCCTAGAAGCAGCTTTTCTTGCCACCAGACCTTTCTCCATCAATTAGGAATCTGATGCCGTCACTAAACATATTCCTTAAATTGTAGCCATTTGTTGAGTGTTTTTTTTGGTGTCTAATCCGCATATATATCACCATTGCCCTTGATCTTCTTGACTGTATATCTCTTAAATATCAACATATACACGTGTGATTTAGTTTACAAAGATTTTTCAATGCCGAGAAACTCGATCAGAGAGTAAAAAAGGCGTAAGGTTCACGATGGTGTAAAATCAAAATGGGATATACCGGGCTAGGATTCGAGTTACAGGAACAAGGGCCAAACCTACCACCCAAGAATGAAATTGTCGAGCGAAAACACTTGACCTCCTCCTAGAAGCAGCTTTTCTTACTACCAGACCTTTCTCAATCAATTAGGAATCTGTTGCCGTCATTAAACACATTCCTTAAGTTGTAGCCATTTGTTGAGTGTTTTTTATGTCTAATCTGCATATGTATCACCATTGCCCTTGATTTTCTTGACTGTATATTTCTTAAATATCAACATATACACGTGTGATTTAGTTTACGAAGATTTTTCAATGCCGAGAACCTCGATCAGAGAGTGAAAAAGGCGTAAGGTTCACAATGGTGTAAAATTAAAATGGGATATATCGGGCTAGGATTCGAGTTACAGGAACAAGGGCCAAACCAACCACCCAAGAATGGAATCGTCGAGCGAAAACACTTGACAACCTCCTAGAAGCAGCTTTTCTTGCCACCAGACCTATCTCCATCAATTAGGAATCTGATGCCGTCAATAAACACATGCCTTAAATTGTAGCCATTTGTTGAGTGTTTTTTTTTGTGTCTAATCCGCATATATATCACCATTGCCCTTGATTTTCTTGACTGTATATCTCTTAAATATCAACGTACACACGTGTGATTTAGTTTACGAAGATTTTTCAATGCCGAGAACCTCGTTCAGAGAGTAAAAAAGGCGTATGGTTCACAATGGTGTAAGATTAAAATGGGATATACCGAGCTAGGATTCGAGTTACAAGAACAAGGGCCAAACCAACCTCCCAAGAATGGAATCGTCGAGCGAAAACACCTGACAACCTCCTAGAAGCAGCTTTTCTAGCCACCAGACCTTTCTCCATCAATTAGGAATCTGATGCTGTCAGAAAACACATTTCCTAAATTGTAGCCATTTGTTGAGTGTTTTTTTTTTTTGTGTCTAATCCGCATATATATCACCATTGCCCTTGATTTTCTTGACTGTATATCTCTTAAATGTCAACATATACACGCGTGATTTAGTTTACGAAGATTTTTCAATGCCGAGAACCTCGATCAGAGAGTGAAAAAGGCGTAAGGTTCACAATGGTGTAAAATTAAAATGGGATATATCGGGCTAGGATTCGAGTTACAGGAACAAGGGCCAAACCAACCACCCAAGAATGGAATCGTCGAGCGAAAACACTTGACAGCCTCCTAGAAGCAGCTTTTCTTGCCACCAGACCTATCTCCATCAATTAGGAATCTGATGCCGTCAATAAACACATGCCTTAAATTGTAGCCATTTGTTGAGTGTTTTTTTTTGTGTCTAATCCGCATATATATCACCATTGCCCTTGATTTTCTTGACTGTATATCTCTTAAATATCAACGTACACACGTGTGATTTAGTTTACGAAGATTTTTCAATGCCGAGAACCTCGTTCAGAGAGTAAAAAAGGCGTATGGTTCACAATGGTGTAAGATTAAAATGGGATATACCGAGCTAGGATTCGAGTTACAAGAACAAGGGCCAAACCAACCTCCCAAGAATGGAATCGTCGAGCGAAAACACCTGACAACCTCCTAGAAGCAGCTTTTCTTGCCACCAGACCTTTCTCCATCAATTAGGAATCTGATGCTGTCAGAAAACACATTTCCTAAATTGTAGCCATTTGTTGAGTGTTTTTTTTTTGTGTCTAATCCGCATATATATCACCATTGCCCTTGATTTTCTTGACTGTATATCTCTTAAATGTCAACATATACACGCGTGATTTAGTTTACGAAGATTTTTCAATGCCGAGAACCTCGATCAGAAAGAAAAAAAGGCGTAAGGTTAACAATGGTGTAAAATTAAAATGGGATATACCGGGCTACGATTCGAGTTATAGGAACAAGGGCCAAACCAACCACCCAAGAATGGAATCGTCGAGCGAAAACACTTGACAACCTCCTAGAAGCAGCTTTTCTTGCCACCAGACCTTTCTCCATCAATTAGGAATCTGATGCCGTCATTAAACACATTCCTTAAATTGTAGCCATTTGTTGAGTGTTTTTTTTTGGTGTCTAATCCGAATATATATCACCATTGCCCTTGATTTTCTTGACTGTATATCTCTTAAATATCAACATATACACGTGTGATTTAGTTTACGAAGATTTTTCAATGCCGAGAACCTCGATCAGAGAGTAAAAAAGGCGTAAGGTTCACAATGGTGTAAAATCAAAATGGGATATACCGGGCTAGGATTCGAGTTACAGGAACAAGGGCCAAACCTACCACCCAAGAATGAAATTGTCGAGCGAAAACACTTGACAACCTCCTAGAAGCAGCTTTTCTTACCACCAGACCTTTCTCCATCAATTAGGAATCTGATGCCGTCATTAAACACATTCCTTAAGTTGTAGCCATTTGTTGAGTGTTTTTTTATATCTAATCTGCATATGTATCACCATTGCCCTTGATTTTCTTGACTGTATATTTCTTAAATATCAACATATACACGTGTGATTTAGTTTACTAAGATTTTTCAATGCTGAGAACCTCGTTCAGAGAGTGAAAAAGGCGTAAGGTTCACAATGGTGTAAATATAAAATGGGATATACCGGGCTAGGATTCGAGTTACAGGAACAAGGGCCAAACTAACCACCCAAGAATGGAATCGTCGAGCGAAAACACTTGACAACCTCCTAGAAGCAGCTTTTCTTGCCACAAGACCTATCTCAATCAATTAGGAATCTGATGCCGTCAATAAACACATTCCTTAAATTGTAGCCATTTGTTGAGTGTTTTTTTTGGTGTCTAATCCGCATATATATCACCATTGCCCTTGATTTTCTTGACTGTATATCTCTTAAATATCAACATACACACGTGTGATTTAGTTTACGAAGATTTTTCAATGCCGAGAACCTCGATCAGAGAGTAAAAAAGGCGTAAGGTTCACAATGGTGTAAGATTAAAATGGGATATACCGAGCTAGGATTCGAGTTACAAGAACAAGGGCCAAACCAACCTCCCAAGAATGAAATTGTCGAGCGAAAACACTTGACAACCTCCTAGAAGCAGCTTTTCTTACCACCAGACCTTTCTCCATCAATTAGGAATCTGATGCCGTCATTAAACACATTCCTTAAGTTGTAGCCATTTGTTGAGTGTTTTTTTTATGTCTAATCTGCCTATGTATCACCATTGCCCTTGATTTTCCTGACTGTATATTTCTTAAATATCAACATATACACGTGTGATTTAGTTTACGAAGATTTTTCAATGCCGAGAACATCGATCAGAGAGTGAAAAAGGCGTAAGGTTCACAATGGTGTAAAATTAAAATGGGATATACCGGGCTAGGATTCGAGTTACAGGAACAAGGGCCAAACTAACCACCCAAGAATGGAATCGTCGAGCGAAAACACTTGACAACCTCCAAGAAGCAGCTTTTCTTACCACCAGACCTTTCTCCATCAATTAGGAATCTGATGCCGTCATTAAACACATTCCTTAAGTTGTAGCCATTTGTTGAGTGTTTTTTTTTATGTCTAATCTGCATATGTATCACCATTGCCCTTGATTTTCTTGACTGTATATTTCTTAAATATCAACATATACACGTGTGATTTAGTTTACTAAGATTTTTCAATGCCGAGAACCTCTTTCAGAGAGTGAAAAAGGCGTAAGGTTCACAATGGTGTAAAATTAAAATTGGATATACCGAGCTAGGATTCGAGTTACAAGAACAAGGGCCAAACCAACCACCCAAGAATGGAATCGTCGAGCGAAAACACTTGACAACCTCCTAGAAGCAGCTTTTCTTGCCACCAGACCTTTCTCCATCAATTAGGAATCTGATGCCGTCACTAAACACATTCCTTAAATTGTAGCCATTTGTTGAGTGTTTTTTTTGGTGTCTAATCCGCATATATATCACCATTGCCCTTGATTTTCTTGACTGTATATCTCTTAAATATCAACATACACACGTGTGATTTAGTTTACGAAGATTTTTCAATGCCGAGAACCTCGATCAGAGAGTAAAAAAGGCGTAAGGTTCACAATGGTGTAAGATTAAAATGGGATATACCGAGCTAGGATTCGAGTTACAAGAACAAGGGCCAAACCAACCTCCCAAGAATGGAATCGTCGAGCGAAAACACTTGACAACCTCCTAGAAGCAGCTTTTCTAGCCACCAGACCTTTCTCCATCAATTAGGAATCTGATGCTGTCAGAAAACACATTTCCTAAATTGTAGCCATTTGTTGAGTGTTTTTTTTGTGTCTAATCCGCATATATATCACCATTGCCCTTGATTTTCTTGACTGTATATCTCTTAAATGTCAACATATACACGTGTGATTTAGTTTACGAAGATTTTTCAATGCCGAGAACCTCGATCAGAAAGAAAAAAAGGCGTAAGGTTCACAATGGTGTAAAATTAAAATGAGATATACCGCGCTACGATTCGAGGTACAAGAACAAGGGCCAAACCAACCACCCAAGAACGGAATCGTCGAGCGAAAACACTTGACAACCTCCTAGAAGCAGCTTTTCTTGCCACCAGACCTTTCTCCATCAATTAGGAATCTGATGCCGTCACTAAACAGATTCCTTAAATTGTAGCCATTTGTTGAGTGTTTTTTTTGGTGTCTAATCCGCATATATTTCACCATTGCCCTTGATTTTCCTGACTGTATATTTCTTAAATATCAACATATACACGTGTGATTTAGTTTACGAAGATTTTTCAATGCCGAGAACATCGATCAGAGAGTGAAAAAGGCGTAAGGTTCACAATGGTGTAAAATTAAAATGGGATATACCGGGCTAGGATTCGAGTTACAGGAACAAGGGCAAACCAACCACCCAAGAATGGAATCGTCGAGCGAAAACACTTGACAACCAATTAAAAGTAGCTTTTCTAGCCACCAGACCTTTCTCCATAAATTAGGAATCTGATGCTGTCAGAAAACACATTTCCTAAATTGTAGCCATTTGTTGAGTGTTTTTTTTTTGTGTCTAATCCGCATATATATCACCATTGCCCTTGATTTTCTTGACTGTATATCTCTTAAATATCAACGTACACACGTGTGATTTAGTTTACGAAGATTTTTCAATGCCGAGAACCTCGATCAGAGAGTAAAAAAGGCGTAAGGTTCACAATGGTGTAAGATTAAAATGGGATATACCGAGCTAGGATTCGAGTTACAAGAACAAGGGCCAAACCAACCTCCCAAGAATGGAATCGTCGAGCGAAAACACTTGACAACCTCCTAGAAGCAGCTTTTCTAGCCACCAGACCTTTCTCCATCAATTAGGAATCTGATGCTGTCAGAAAACACATTTCCTAAATTGTAGCCATTTGTTGAGTGTTTTTTTTTGTGTCTAATCCGCATATATATCACCATTGCCCTTGATTTTTTGACTGTATATCTCTTAAATGTCAACATATACCCGTGTGATTTAGTTTACGAAGATTTTTCAATGCCGAGAACCTTGATCAGAAAAAAAAAAGGCGTAAGGTTAACAATGGTGTAAAATTAAAATGGGATATACCGGGCTACGATTCGAGTTATAGGAACAAGGGCCAAACCAACCACCCAAGAATGGAATCGTCGAGCGAAAACACTTGACAACCTCCTAGAAGCAGCTTTTCTTGCCACCAGACCTTTCTCCATCAATTAGGAATCTGATGCCGTCACTAAACACATTCCTTAAATTGTAGCCATTTGTTGAGTGTTTTTTTTGGTGTCTAATCCGCATATATATCACCATTGCCCTTGATTTTCTTGACTGTATATCTCTTAAATATCAACATACACACGTGTGATTTAGTTTACGAAGATTTTTCAATGCCGAGAACCTCGATCAGAGAGTAAAAAAGGCGTAAGGTTCACAATGGTGTAAGATTAAAATGGGATATACCGAGCTAGGATTCGAGTTACAAGAACAAGGGCCAAACCAACCTCCCAAGAATGAAATTGTCGAGCGAAAACACTTGACAACCTCCTAGAAGCAGCTTTTCTTACCACCAGACCTTTCTCCATCAATTATGAATCTGATGCCGTCATTAAACACATTCCTTAAGTTGTAGCCATTTGTTGAGTGTTTTTTTTATGTCTAATCTGCCTATGTATCACCATTGCCCTTGATTTTCCTGACTGTATATTTCTTAAATATCAACATATACACGTGTGATTTAGTTTACGAAGATTTTTCAATGCCGAGAACATCGATCAGAGAGTGAAAAAGGCGTAAGGTTCACAATGGTGTAAAATTAAAATGGGATATACCGGGCTAGGATTCGAGTTACAGGAACAAGGGCCAAACTAACCACCCAAGAATGGAATCGTCGAGCGAAAACACTTGACAACCTCCAAGAAGCAGCTTTTCTTACCACCAGACCTTTCTCCATCAATTAGGAATCTGATGCCGTCATTAAACACATTCCTTAAGTTGTAGCCATTTGTTGAGTGTTTTTTTTTATGTCTAATCTGCATATGTATCACCATTGCCCTTGATTTTCTTGACTGTATATTTCTTAAATATCAACATATACACGTGTGATTTAGTTTACTAAGATTTTTCAATGCCGAGAACCTCTTTCAGAGAGTGAAAAAGGCGTAAGGTTCACAATGGTGTAAAATTAAAATTGGATATACCGAGCTAGGATTCGAGTTACAAGAACAAGGGCCAAACCAACCACCCAAGAATGGAATCGTCGAGCGAAAACACTTGACAACCTCCTAGAAGCAGCTTTTCTTGCCACCAGACCTTTCTCCATCAATTAGGAATCTGATGCCGTCACTAAACACATTCCTTAAATTGTAGCCATTTGTTGAGTGTTTTTTTTGGTGTCTAATCCGCATATATATCACCATTGCCCTTGATTTTCTTGACTGTATATCTCTTAAATATCAACATACACACGTGTGATTTAGTTTACGAAGATTTTTCAATGCCGAGAACCTCGATCAGAGAGTAAAAAAGGCGTAAGGTTCACAATGGTGTAAGATTAAAATGGGATATACCGAGCTAGGATTCGAGTTACAAGAACAAGGGCCAAACCAACCTCCCAAGAATGGAATCGTCGAGCGAAAACACTTGACAACCTCCTAGAAGCAGCTTTTCTAGCCACCAGACCTTTCTCCATCAATTAGGAATCTGATGCTGTCAGAAAACACATTTCCTAAATTGTAGCCATTTGTTGAGTGTTTTTTTTGTGTCTAATCCGCATATATATCACCATTGCCCTTGATTTTCTTGACTGTATATCTCTTAAATGTCAACATATACACGTGTGATTTAGTTTACGAAGATTTTTCAATGCCGAGAACCTCGATCAGAAAGAAAAAAAGGCGTAAGGTTCACAATGGTGTAAAATTAAAATGGGATATACCGCGCTACGATTCGAGGTACAAGAACAAGGGCCAAACCAACCACCCAAGAACGGAATCGTCGAGCGAAAACACTTGACAACCTTCTAGAAGCAGCTTTTCTTGCCACCAGACCTTTCTCCATCAATTAGGAATCTGATGCCGTCACTAAACAGATTCCTTAAATTGTAGCCATTTGTTGAGTGTTTTTTTTGGTGTCTAATCCGCATATATTTCACCATTGCCCTTGATTTTCCTGACTGTATATTTCTTAAATATCAACATATACACGTGTGATTTAGTTTACGAAGATTTTTCAATGCCGAGAACATCGATCAGAGAGTGAAAAAGGCGTAAGGTTCACAATGGTGTAAAATTAAAATGGGATATACCGGGCTAGGATTCGAGTTACAGGAACAAGGGCAAACCAACCACCCAAGAATGGAATCGTCGAGCGAAAACACTTGACAACCAATTAAAAGTAGCTTTTCTAGCCACCAGACCTTTCTCCATCAATTAGGAATCTGATGCTGTCAGAAAACACATTTCCTAAATTGTAGCCATTTGTTGAGTGTTTTTTTTTTGTGTCTAATCCGCATATATATCACCATTGCCCTTGATTTTCTTGACTGTATATCTCTTAAATATCAACGTACACACGTGTGATTTAGTTTACGAAGATTTTTCAATGCCGAGAACCTCGATCAGAGAGTAAAAAAGGCGTAAGGTTCACAATGGTGTAAGATTAAAATGGGATATACCGAGCTAGGATTCGAGTTACAAGAACAAGGGCCAAACCAACCTCCCAAGAATGGAATCGTCGAGCGAAAACACTTGACAACCTCCTAGAAGCAGCTTTTCTAGCCACCAGACCTTTCTCCATCAATTAGGAATCTGATGCTGTCAGAAAACACATTTCCTAAATTGTAGCCATTTGTTGAGTGTTTTTTTTTTTGTGTCTAATCCGCATATATATCACCATTGCCCTTGATTTTTTGACTGTATATCTCTTAAATGTCAACATATACACGTGTGATTTAGTTTACGAAGATTTTTCAATGCCGAGAACCTTGATCAGAAAAAAAAAGGCGTAAGGTTAACAATGGTGTAAAATTAAAATGGGATATACCGGGCTACGATTCGAGTTATAGGAACAAGGGCCAAACCAACCACCCAAGAATGGAATCGTCGAGCGAAAACACTTGACAACCTCCTAGAAGCAGCTTTTCTTGCCACCAGACCTTTCTCCATCAATTAGGAATCTGATGCCGTCACTAAACACATTCCTTAAATTGTAGCCATTTGTTGAGTGTTTTTTTTGGTGTCTAATCCGCATATATATCACCATTGCCCTTGATTTTCTTGACTGTATATCTCTTAAATATCAACATACACACGTGTGATTTAGTTTACGAAGATTTTTCAATGCCGAGAACCTCGATCAGAGAGTAAAAAAGGCATAAGGTTCACAATGGTGTAAGATTAAAATGGGATATACCGAGCTAGGATTCGAGTTACAAGAACAAGGGCCAAACCAACCTCCCAAGAATGGAATCGTCGAGCGAAAACACTTGACAACCTCCTAGAAGCAGCTTTTCTAGCCACCAGACCTTTCTCCATCAATTAGGAATCTGATGCTGTCAGAAAACACATTTCCTAAATTGTAGCCATTTGTTGAGTGTTTTTTTTGTGTCTAATCCGCATATATATCACCATTGCCCTTGATTTTCTTGACTGTATATCTCTTAAATGTCAACATATACACGTGTGATTTAGTTTACGAAGATTTTTCAATGCCGAGAACCTCGATCAGAAAGAAAAAAAGGCGTAAGGTTCACAATGGTGTAAAATTAAAATGGGATATACCGCGCTACGATTCGAGGTACAAGAACAAGGGCCAAACCAACCACCCAAGAACGGAATCGTCGAGCGAAAACACTTGACAACCTCCTAGAAGCAGCTTTTCTTGCCACCAGACCTTTCTCCATCAATTAGGAATCTGATGCCGTCACTAAACAGATTCCTTAAATTGTAGCCATTTGTTGAGTGTTTTTTTTGTTGTCTAATCCGCATATATTTCACCATTGCCCTTGATTTTCCTGACTGTATATTTCTTAAATATCAACATATACACGTGTGATTTAGTTTACGAAGATTTTTCAATGCCGAGAACATCGATCAGAGAGTGAAAAAGGCGTAAGGTTCACAATGGTGTAAAATTAAAATGGGATATACCGGGCTAGGATTCGAGTTACAGGAACAAGGGCAAACCAACCACCCAAGAATGGAATCGTCGAGCGAAAACACTTGACAACCAATTAAAAGCAGCTTTTCTAGCCACCAGACCTTTCTCCATCAATTAGGAATCTGATGCTGTCAGAAAACACATTTCCTAAATTGTAGCCATTTGTTGAGTGTTTTTTTTTTGTGTCTAATCCGCATATATATCACCATTGCCCTTGATTTTCTTGACTGTATATCTCTTAAATATCAACGTACACACGTGTGATTTAGTTTACGAAGATTTTTCAATGCCGAGAACCTCGATCAGAGAGTAAAAAAGGCGTAAGGTTCACAATGGTGTAAGATTAAAATGGGATATACCGAGCTAGGATTCGAGTTACAAGAACAAGGGCCAAACCAACCTCCCAAGAATGGAATCGTCGAGCGAAAACACTTGACAACCTCCTAGAAGCAGCTTTTCTAGCCACCAGACCTTTCTCCATCAATTAGGAATCTGATGCTGTCAGAAAACACATTTCCTAAATTGTAGCCATTTGTTGAGTGTTTTTTTTTTGTGTCTAATCCGCATATATATCACCATTACCCTTGATTTTCTTGACTGTATATCTCTTAAATGTCAACATATACACGTGTGATTTAGTTTACGAAGATTTTTCAATGCCGAGAACCTTGATCAGAAAGAAAAAAAGGCGTAAGGTTAACAATGGTGTAAAATTAAAATGGGATATACCGGGCTACGATTCGAGTTATAGGAACAAGGGCCAAACCAACCACCCAAGAATGGAATCGTCGAGCGAAAACACTTGACAACCTCCTAGAAGCAGCTTTTCTTGCCACCAGACCTTTCTCCATCAATTAGGAATCTGATGCCGTCACTAAACAGATTCCTTAAATTGTAGCCATTTGTTGAGTGTTTTTTTTGGTGTCTAATGCGCATATATATCACCATTGCCCTTGATTTTCTTGACTGTATATCTCTTAAATATCAACATATACACGTGTGATTTAGTTTACGAAGATTTTTCAATGCCGAGAACCTCGATCAGAGAGTAAAAAAGGCGTAAGGTTCACAATGGTGTAAAATCAAAATGGGATATACCGGGCTAGGATTCGAGTTACAGGAACAAGGGCCAAACCTACCACCCAAGAATGAAATTGTCGAGCGAAAACACTTGACAACCTCCTAGAAGCAGCTTTTCTTACCACCAGACCTTTCTCCATCAATTAGGAATCTGATGCCGTCATTAAACACATTCCTTAAGTTGTAGCCATTTGTTGAGTGTTTTTTTTATGTCTAATCTGCATATGTATCACCATTGCCCTTGATTTTCTTGACTGTATATTTCTTAAATATCAACATATACACGTGTGATTTAGTTTACTAAGATTTTTCAATGCCGAGAACCTCGTTCAGAGAGTGAAAAAGGCGTAAGGTTCACAATGGTGTAAAATTAAAAAGGGATATACCGGGCTAGGATTCGAGTTACAGGAACAAGGGCCAAACTAACCACCCAAGAATGGAATCGTCGAGCGAAAACACTTGACAACCTCCTAGAAGCAGCTTTTCTTGCCACAAGACCTATCTCCATCAATTAGGAATCTGATGCCGTCAATAAACACATTCCTTAAATTGTTGCCATTTGTTGAGTGTTTTTTTTTGGTGTCTAATCCGCATATATATCACCATTGCCCTTGATTTTCTTGACTGTATATCTCTTAAATATCAACATACACACGTGTGATTTAGTTTACGAAGATTTTTCAATGCCGAGAACCTCGATCAGAGAGTAAAAAAGGCGTAAGGTTCACAATGGTGTAAGATTAAAATGGGATATACCGAGCTAGGATTCGAGTTACAAGAACAAGGGCCAAACCAACCTCCCAAGAATGAAATTGTCGAGCGAAAACACTTGACAACCTCCTAGAAGCAGCTTTTCTTACCACCAGACCTTTCTCCATCAATTAGGAATCTGATGTCGTCTTTAAACACATTCCTTAAGTTGTAGCCATTTGTTGAGTGTGTTTTTTTTATGTCTAATCTGCATATGTATCACCATTGCCCTTGATTTTCCTGACTGTATATTTCTTAAATATCAACATATACACGTGTGATTTAGTTTACAAAGATTTTTCAATGCCGAGAACATCGATCAGAGAGTGAAAAAGGCGTAAGGTTCACAATGGTGTAAAATTAAAATGGGATATACCGGGCTAGGATTCGAGTTACAGGAACAAGGGCCAAACTAACCACCCAAGAATGGAATCGTCGAGCGAAAACACTTGACAACCTCCTAGAAGCAGCTTTTCTTGCCACAAGACCTATCTCCATCAATTAGGAATCTGAGGCCGTCAATAAACACATTCCTTAAATTGTAGCCATTTGTTGAATATTTTTTTTGGTGTCTAATCCGCATATATATCACCATTGCCCTTGATTTTCTTGACTGTATATCTCTTAAATATTAACATACACACGTGTGATTTAGTTTACGAAGATTTTTCAATGCCAAGAACCTCGATCAGAGAGTAAAAAAGGCGTAAGGTTCACAATGGTGTAAGATTAAAATGGGATATACCGAGCTAGGATTCGAGTTACAAGAACAAGGGCCAAGCCAATCTCCCAAGAATGAAATTGTCGAGCGAAAACACTTGACAACCTCCTAGAGGCAGCTTTTCTTACCACCAGACCTTTCTCCATCAATTAGGAATCTGATGCCGTCATTAAACACATTCCTTAAGTTGTAGCCATTTGTTGAGTGTTTTTTTTTTATGTCTAATCTGCATATGTATCACCATTGCCCTTGATTTTCCTGACTGTATATTTCTTAAATATCAACATATACACGTGTGATTTAGTTTACGAAGATTTTTCAATGCCGAGAACATCGATCAGAGAGTGAAAAAGGCGTAAGGTTCACAATGGTGTAAAATTAAAATGGGATATACCGGGCTAGGATTCGAGTTACAGGAACAAGGGCCAAACCAACCTCCCAAGAATGGAATCGTCGAGCGAAAACACTTGACAACCTCCTAGAAGCAGCTTTTCTTGCCACCAGACCTATCTCCATCAATTAGGAATCTGATGCCGTCAATAAACACATTCCTTAAATTGTAGCCATTTGTTGAGTGTTTTTTTGGTGTCTAATCCGCATATATATCACCATTGGCCTTGATTTTCTTGACTGTATATCTCTTAAATATCAACATACACACGTGTGATTTTGTTTACGAAGATTTTTCAATGTCGAGAACCTCGATCAGAGAGTAAAAAAGGCGTAAGGTTCACATTTGTGTAAGATTAAAATGGGATATACCGAGCTAGGATTCGAGTTACAAGAACAAGGGCCAAACCAACCTCCCAAGAATGGAATCGTCGAGCGAAAACACTTGACAACCTCCTAGAAGCAGCTTTTCTAGCCACCAGACTTTTCTCCATCAATTAGGAATCTGATGCCGTCAGAAAACACATTTCCTAAATTGTAGCCATTTGTTGAGTGCTTTTTTTTGTGTCTAATCCGCATATATATCACCATTGCCCTTGATTTTCTTGACTGTATATCTCTTAAATGTCAACATATACACGTGTGATTTAGTTTACGAAGATTTTTCAATGCCGAGAACCTCGATCAGAAAGAAAAAAAGGCGTAAGGTTAACAATGGTGTAAAATTAAAATGGGATATACCGGGCTACGATTCGAGTTATACGAACAAGGGCCAAACCAACCACCCATGAATGGAATCGTCGAGCGAAAACACTTGACAACCTCCTAGAAGCAGCTTTTCTTGCCACCAGACCTTTCTCCATCAATTAGGAATCTGATGCCGTCACTAAACACATTCCTTAAATTGTAGCCATTTGTTGAGTTATTTTTTTTGGTGTCTAATCCGCATATATATCATCATTGCCCTTCATTTTCTTGACTGTATATCTCTTAAATGTCAACATATGCACGTGTGATTTAGTTTACGAAGATTTTTCAATGCCGAGAAACTCGATCAGAAAGTAAAAAAGGCGTAAGGTTCACAATGGTGTAAAAAGTAAAATGAGATATACCGGGATAAGATTCGAGTTAAAGGAACAAGGGCCAAACCAACCACCCAAGAATGGAATCGTCGAGCGAAGACACTTGACAACCTCCTAGAAGCAGCTTTTGTTGCCACCGGACATTTCTCCATCAACTAGGAATCTGATGCCGTCACTAAACACATTCCTTAAATTGTAGTCATTTGTTGAGTGTTTTTTTTGGTGTCTAATCCGCATATATATCACCATTGCCCTTGATTTTCTTGACTGTATATCTCTTAAATGTCAACATATACACGTGTTATTTAGTTTACGAAGAATTTTCAATGCCGAGAACCTCGATCAGTGAGTCAAAAAGGCGTAAGGTTCACAATGATGTAAAATTAAAATGGGATATAACGGGCTAGGATTCGAGTTACAGGAACAAGGGCCTAACCAACCACCCAAGAATGGAATCGTCGAGCGAAAACACTTGACAACCTCTTAGAAGCAGCTTTTCTTGCCACCAGACCTTTCTCCGTCAATTAGGAATCTGATGCCGTCACTAAACACATTCCTTAAATTGTAGCCATTTGTTGAGTGTTTTTTTTGTGACTAATCCGCATATATATCACCATTGCCCTTGATTTTCTTGACTGTATATCTCTTAAATGTCAACATATACACGTATGATTTAGTTTACGAAGATTTTTCAATGCCGAGAACCTCGATCAGTGAGTCAAAAAGGCGTAAGGTTCACAATGATGTAAAATTAAAATGGGATATAACGAGCTAGGATTCGAGTTACAGGAACAAGGGCCAAACCTACCACCCAAAAATGAAATTGTCGAGCGAAAACACTTGACAACCTCCTAGAATGAGCTTTTCTTACCACCAGACGTTTCTCCATCAATTAGAAATCTGATGCCGTCACTAAACACATTCCTTAAATTGTAGCCATTTGTTGAGTGTTTTTTTTGGTGTCTAATCCGCATATATATCACCATTGCCCTTGATTTTCTTGACAATATATCTCTTAAATATCAACATACACACGTGTGATTTAGTTTACGAAGATTTTTCAATGCCGAGTACCTCGATCAGAGATTAAAAAAGGCGTAAGGTTCACAATGGTGTAAGATTAAAATGGGATATACCGACCTAGGATTCGAGTTACAAGAACAACGGCCATAGCAACCTCCCAAGAATGGAATCGTCGAGCGAAAACACTTGACAACCTCCTAGAAGCAGCTTTTCTAGCCACTAGACCTTTATCCATCAATTAGGAATCTGTTGCCGTCAGAAAACACATTTCCTAAATTGTAGCCATTTGTTGAGTGTTTTTTTGTGTCTAATCCGCATATATATCACCATTGCCCTTTATTTTCTTGATTGTATATCTCTTAAATGTCAACATATACACGTGTGATTTAGTTTACGAAGATTTTTCAATGCCGAGAACCTCGATCAGAAAGAAAAAAAGGCGTAAGGTTAACAATGGTGTAAAATTAAAATGGGATATACCGGGCTACGATTCGAGTTATACGAACAAGGGCCAAACCAACCACCCAAGAATGGAATCGTTGAGCGAAAACACTTGACAACCTCCTAGAAGCAACTTTTCTTGCCACCAGACCTTTCTCCATCAATTAGGAATATGATGCCGTCACTAAACACATTCCTTAAATTGTTGCCATTTGTTGGGTGATTTTTTTTGGTGTCTAATCCGCATATATATCATCATTGCCCTTGATTTTCTTGACTGTATATCTCTTAAATGTCAACATATGCACGTGTGATTTAGTTTACGAAGATTTTTCAATGCCGAGAAACTCGATCAGAAAGTAAAAAAGGCGTAAGGTTCACAATGGTGTAAAATTAAAATGAGATATACCGGGCTAAGATTCGAGTTACAGTAACAAGGGCCAAACCAACCACCCAAGAATGGAATCGTCGAGCGAAAAGACTTGACAACCTCCTAGAAGCAGCTTTTGTTGCCACCGGACCTTTCTCCATCAACTAGGAATCTGATGCCGTCACTAAACACATTCCTTAAATTGTAGTCATTTGTTGAGTGTTTTTTTGGTGTCTAATCCGCATATATATCACCATTGCCCTTGATTTTCTTGACTGTATATCTCTTAAATGTCAACATATACACGTGTGATTTAGTCTACAAAAAATTTTCAATGCCGAGAACCTCGATCAGTGAGTCAAAAAGGCATAAGGTTCACAATGATGTAAAATTAAAATGGGATATAACGGGCTAGGATTCGAGTTACATGAACAAGGGCCTAACCAACCAACCAAGAATGGAATCGTCGAGCGAAAACACTTGACAACCTTTTAGAAGCAGCTTTTCTTGCCACCAGACCTTTCTCCATCAATTAGGAATCTGATGCCGTCACTAAACACATTCCTTAAATTGTAGCCATTTGTTGAGTGTTTTTTTTTGGTGTCTAATCTGCATATATATCACCATTGCCCTTGATTTTCTTGACTGTATATCTCTTAAATGTCAACATATACACGTGTGATTTAGTTTACGAAGATTTTTCAATGCCGAGAACCTCGATCAGTGAGTCAAAAAGGCATAAGGTTCACAATGATGTAAAATTAAAATGGGATATAACGGGCTAGGATTCGAGTTACAGGAACAAGGGCCAAACCTACCACCCAATTATGAAATTGTCGAGCGAAAACACTTGACAACCTCCTAGAAGGAGCTTTTCTTACCACCAGACCTTTCTCCATCAATTAGGAATCTGATGCCGTCACTAAACACATTCCTTAAATTGTAGCCATTTGTTGAGTGTTTTTTTTGGTGTCTAATCCGCATACATATCACCATTGCCCTTGATTTTCATGACTGTATATCTCTTAAATATCAACATATACACCTGCGATTTAGTTTACGAAGAATTTTCAACGCCGAAAACCTCGATCAGAGAGTAAAAAAGGCGTAAGGCTCACAATGGTGTAAAATTAAAATGAGATATACCGGGCTAGGATTCGAGTTACAGGAACAAGGGCCAAACCAACAACCCAAGAATAGAATCGTCGAGCGAAAACACTTGACAACCTCCTAGAAGCAGCTTTTCTTGCCACGAAACCTTTCTCCATCAATTAGGAATCTGATGCCGTCACTAAACACATTCCTTAAATTGTAGCCATTTGTTGAGTGTTTTATTTTGGTGTCTAATCCGCATATATATCACCATTGCCCTTGATTTTCTTGACTGTATATCCCTTAAATATCAACATATACACGTGTAATTTAGTTTAAGATTATTTTTCAATGCCGAGAACCTCGATCAGAGAGTAAAAAAGGCGTAAGGTTCACAATGGTGTAAAATTAAAATGGGATATACCGGGCTAGGATTCGAGTTACAGGAACAAGGGTGTTTTTTTTTTCGTTACTCATCCGCGTATATATCACCATTGCCCTTGATTTTCTTGACTGTATATCTTTTAAATGTCAACATATACACGTGTGATTTAGTTTACGAAGATTTTTCAATGCCGAGAACCTCGATCAGAGAGTAAAAAAGGCGTAAGGTTCACAACGGTATAAAATTAAAATGGGTTATACCGGGCTAGGATTCGAGTTATAGGAACAAGCGCCAAACCAATCATCCAAGAATGGAATTGTCGAGCGAAAACACTTGAAAACCTCCTAGAAGCAGCTTTTCTTACAACGAGACCTTTCTCCATCAATTAGGAATCTGTTGCCGTCACTAAACACATTCCTTAAATTGTAGCCATTTGTTGAGTGTTTTTTTTGTGTCTAATCTGCAAATGTATCACCATTTCCCTTGATTTTCTTGAATGTATATCTCTTAAATATCAACATATACACGTGTGATTTAGTTTACAAAGATTTTTCAATGCCGAGAACCTCGATCAGAGAGTAAAAAAGGCGTAAGGTTCACAATGGTGTAAAATTAAAATGGGATATACCAGGCTAGGATTCGAGTTACAGGAACAAGGGCCAAACCAACCACCCAAGAATGAAATCGTCGAGAGAAAACACTTGACAACCTCCAAGAAGCAGCTTTTCTTGCCACCAGTCCTTTCTCCATCAAATAGGAATTTGATGCCGTCACTAAACACATTCCTTAAATTGTAGCCATTTGTTGATTGTTTTTTTTTTTGTGTCTAATCCGCATATATATCACCATTGCCCTTGATTTTCCTGACTGTATATCTCTTAAATATCAACATATACACGTGTGATTTAGTTTACGAAGATTTTTCAATGCCGAGAACCTCGATCAGATAGTAAAAAAGGCGTAAGTTTCACAATGGTGTAAGATTAAAACGGGATATATCGGGCTAGGATTCGAGTTCAGGAACAAGGGCCAAACCAACCACCCAAGAATGGAATCGTCGAGCGAAAACACTTGACAACCTCCTAGAAGCAGCTTTTCTTACCACCATATCTTTCACTATCAATTAGGAATATGATGCCGTCACTAAACACATTCCTTAAATTGTAGCCATTTGTTGAGTGATTTTTTTGGTGTCTAATCCGCATATATATCACCTCTGCCCTTGATTTTCTTGACTGTTTATGTCTTAAATATCAACATATACACGTGTGATTTAGTTTACGAAGATTTTTCAATGCCGAGAACCTCGACCAGAGAGTAAAAAAGGCGTAAGGTTCACAATGGTGTAAAATTAAAATGGATTATACCGGGCTAGGATTCGAGTTACAGGAACAAGTGCCAAACCAACCACCCAAGAATGGAATCGTCGAGCGAAAACAGTTGACAACCTCCTAGAAGCAGCTTTTCTTGCCACCAGACCTTTCTCCGTCAATTAGGAATCTAATGCCGTCACAAAACACATTCCTTAAATTGTAGCCATTTGTTGAGTGATTTTTTTGTGTCTAATCCGCATATATATCACCATTGCCATTGATTTTCTTGACTGTATATCCCTTAAATATCAACATATACACGTGTGATTTAGCTTACGAAGATTTTTCAATTCCGAGAACCTCGATCAGAGAGTAAAAAAGGCGTAAGGTTCACAATGGTGTAAAATTAAAATGGGATATACCGGGCAAGGATTCGAGTTAAAGGAACAAGGGTGTTTTTTTTTCGTGTCTAATCCGCATATATATCACCATTGCCCTTGATTTTCTTAACTGTATATCTCTTAAATGTCAACATATACACATGTGATTTAGTTTACGAAGATTTTTCAATGCCGAGAACCTCGATCAGAGAGTAAAAAAGGCGTAAGGTTCACAATGGTGTAAAATTAAAATGGGTTATACCGGGCTAGGATTGGAGTTACAGGAACAAGCGCCAACCCAACCCCCCAAGAATGGAATCGTCGAGCGAAAACACTTGACAACCTTCTGGAAACAGCTTTTCTTGCCACCAGACCTTTCTCCATCAATTAGGAATCTGATGCCGTCACTAAACACATTCCTTAAATTGAAGCCATTTGTTGAGTGTTTTTTTGTTGGTGTCTAATCCGCATATATATCTCCATTGCCTTTGATTTTCTTGACTGTATATCTCTTAAATGTCAACATATACACGTGTGATTTAGTTTACGAAGATTTTTCAATGCCGAGAACCTCTATCAGAGAGTAAAAAAGGCGTAAGGTTCACAATGGTGTAAAATTAAAATGGGATATACCAGGCTAGGATTCAAGTTACAGGAACAAGGCCAAATCAACCACCCAAGAATGGAATCGTTGAGCGAAAACACTTGACAACCTCCTAGAAGCAGCCTTTCTTGCCACTAGACCTTTCTCCATCAATTAGGAATCTGATGCCGTCACCAAACACATTCCTTAAATTGTAGCCATTTGTTGAGTGTTTTTTTGGTGTCTAATCCGCATATATATCACCATTGCTCTTGATTTTCTTGACTGTATATTTCTTAGATATCAACATATACACGTGTGATTTAGTTTACGAAGATTTTTCAATGCCGAGAACCTCTATTGGGGAGTAAAAAAGGCGTAAGGTTCACAATGGTGTAAAATTAAAACGGGATATACCGGGCTAGGATTCGAGTTACAGGAACAAGGGCCAAACCAACCACCCAAGAATCGAATCGTCGAGCGAAAACACTTGACAACCTCCTAGAAGCAGCTTTTCTTGCCAGCAGACCTTTCTCCATCAATTAGGAATCTGATGCCGTCACTAAACACATTCCTTAAATTGTAGCCATTTGTTGAGTTTTTTTTTGTTGTCTTATCCGCATATATATCACCATTGCCCTTGATTTTCTTGACTGTATATCTCTTAAATGTCAACATATACATGTGTGATTTTGTTTACGAAGATTTTTCAATGCCGAGAACCTCTATTGGAGAGTAAAAAAGGCGTAAGGTTCACAATGGTGTAAAATTAAAATGGGATATACCAGGCTAGGATTCGAGTTACAGGAACAGGGCCAAACCAACCACCCAAGAATGGAATCGTTGAGCGAAAACACTTAACAACCTCCTAGAAGCAGCCTTTCTTGCCACTAGACCTTTCTCCATCAACTAGGAATCCGATGCCGTCACGAAACACATTCCTTAAATTGTAGCCATTTGTTGAGTTTTTTTTTGTTGTCTTATCCGCATATATATCACCATTGCCTTTGATTTTCTTGACTGTATATCTCTTAAATATCAACATATACATGTGTGATTTAGTTTTCGAAGATTTTTCAATGCCGAGAACCTTGATCAGAGATTAAAAAAGGCGTAAGGTTCACAATGGTGTAAAATTAACATGGAATATACCGGGCTAGGATTCGAGTTACAGGAACAAGGGCCAAACCAACCACCCAAGAATCGAATCTTCTCGCGAAAACACTTGACAACTTCCTAGAAGCAGCTTTTCTTGCCACCAGACCTTTCTCCATCAATTAGGATTCTGATTCCGTCACTAAACACATTCCTTAAATTGTAGCCATTTGTTGAGTGTGTTTTTTTTGTGTAATCCGCATATATATCACCATTGCCCTTGATTTTCTTGACTGTATATCTCTTAAATATCAACATATACACGTGTGATTTAGTGTACGAAGAATTTTCAATGCCGAGAATCTCCACCAGAGAGTAAAAAAGGCGTAAGGTTCACAATGGTGTAAAATTAAAATGGGGTATACCGGGCTAGGATTTGAGTTACAAGAACAAGGGTGTTTTTTTTGTGTGTCTAATCCGCATATATATCACCATCGCCCTTGATTTTCTTGATTGTATATCTCTTAAATGTCAACATATACACGTGTGATTTTGTTTACGAAGATTTTTCAATGCCGAGAACCTTGATCAGAGAGTAAAAAAGGCGTAAGGTTCACAATGGTGTAAAATTAAAATGGGTTATACCGGGCTAGGATTCGAGTTACAGGAACAAGGGCCAAACCAACCACCCAAGAATGGAATCATCGAGTGAAAACACTTGACAACCTCTTAGAAGCAGCTTTTCTTGCCACCAGACCTTTCTCCATCAATTAGGAATCTGACGCCGTCACTAAACACATTCATTAAATTGTAGCCATTTGTTGAGTGTTTTTTTGTTGGTGTCTAATCCGCATATATATATCACCATTGCCTTTGATTTTCTTGATTGTATATCTCTTAAATATTAACATATACATGTGTGATTTTGTTTACGAAGATTTTTCAGTGCCGAGAACCACTATGGGAGAGTAAAAAAGGCGTAAGGTTCACAATGGTGTAAAATTAAAATGGGATATACATGGCTTGGATTCGAGTTACAGGAACAAGGCCAAACCAACCACCCAAGAATGGAATCGTTGAGCCAAAACACTTGACAACCTCCTAGAAGCAGCTTTTCTTACCACCAGACTTTTCTCCATCAATTAGGAATCTGATATCGTCACCAAACACTTTCCTTAAATTGTAGCCATATGTTGAGTGTTTTTTTTTGGTGTCTAATCCGCATATATATCACCATTGCCTTTGATTTTCTTGACTGTATATCTCTTAAATGTCAACATATACACGTGTGATTTATTTTACGAAGATTTTTCAATGCCGAGAACCTCTATCAGAGAGTAAAAAAGGCGTAAGGTTCACAATGGTGTAAAATTAAAATGGGATATACCGGGCTAGGAGTCGAATTATAGGAACAAGGCCAAACCAACAACCCAAGAATGGAATCGTCGAGCGAAAACACTTGACAACCACCTAGAATCAGTTTTTGTTGCCACCAGACCTTTCTCCATCAATTAGGAATCTGATGCCGTCACTAAACACATTCCTTAAATTGAAGCTATTTGTTGAGTGTTTTTTTGTTGGTGTCTAATCCGCATATATATCACCATTGCCTTTGATTTTCTTGACTGTATATCTCTTAAATGTTAACATATACACGTGTGATTTAGTTTACGAAGATTTTTCAAGGCCGAGAACCTCGATCAGAGAGTAAAAAAGGCGTAAGGTTCACAATGGTGTAAAATTAAAATGGGTTATACCGGGCTAGGATTGGAGTTACAGGAACAAGCGCCAACCCAACCACCCAAGAATGGAATCGTCGAGCGAAAACACTTGACAACCTTCTGGAAACAGCTTTTCTTGCCACCAGACCTTTCTCCATCAATTAGGAATCTGATGCCGTCACTAAACACATTCCTTAAATTGAAGCCATTTGTTGAGTGTTTTTTTGTTGGTGTCTAATCCGCATATATATCTCCATTGCCTTTGATTTTCTTGACTGTATATCTCTTAAATGTCAACATATACACGTGTGATTTAGTTTACGAAGATTTTTCAATGCCGAGAACCTCTATCAGAGAGTAAAAAAGGCGTAAGGTTCACAATGGTGTAAAATTAAAATGGGATATACCGGGCTAGGATTCAAGTTACAGGAACAAGGCCAAATCAACCACCCAAGAATGGAATCGTTGAGCGAAAACACTTGACAACCTCCTAGAAGCAGCCTTTCTTGCCACTAGACCTTTCTCCATCAATTAGGAATCTGATGCCGTCACCAAACACATTCCTTAAATTGTAGCCATTTGTTGAGTGTTTTTTTGGTGTCTAATCCGCATATATATCACCATTGCTCTTGATTTTCTTGACTGTATATTTCTTAGATATCAACATATACACGTGTGATTTAGTTTACGAAGATTTTTCAATGCCGAGAACCTCTATTGGGGAGTAAAAAAGGCGTAAGGTTCACAATGGTGTAAAATTAAAACGGGATATACCGGGCTAGGATTCGAGTTACAGGAACAAGGGCCAAACCAACCACCCAAGAATCGAATCGTCGAGCGAAAACACTTGACAACCTCCTAGAAGCAGCTTTTCTTGCCAGCAGACCTTTCTCCATCAATTAGGAATCTGATGCCGTCACTAAACACATTCCTTAAATTGTAGCCATTTGTTGAGTTTTTTTTTGTTGTCTTATCCGCATATATATCACCATTGCCCTTGATTTTCTTGACTGTATATCTCTTAAATGTCAACATATACATGTGTGATTTTGTTTACGAAGATTTTTCAATGCCGAGAACCTCTATTGGAGAGTAAAAAAGGCGTAAGGTTCACAATGGTGTAAAATTAAAATGGGATATACCAGGCTAGGATTCGAGTTACAGGAACAGGGCCAAACCAACCACCCAAGAATGGAATCGTTGAGCGAAAACACTTAACAACCTCCTAGAAGCAGCCTTTCTTGCCACTAGACCTTTCTCCATCAACTAGGAATCCGATGCCGTCACGAAACACATTCCTTAAATTGTAGCCATTTGTTGAGTTTTTTTTTGTTGTCTTATCCGCATATATATCACCATTGCCTTTGATTTTCTTGACTGTATATCTCTTAAATATCAACATATACATGTGTGATTTAGTTTTCGAAGATTTTTCAATGCCGAGAACCTTGATCAGAGATTAAAAAAGGCGTAAGGTTCACAATGGTGTAAAATTAACATGGAATATACCGGGCTAGGATTCGAGTTACAGGAACAAGGGCCAAACCAACCACCCAAGAATCGAATCTTCTCGCGAAAACACTTGACAACTTCCTAGAAGCAGCTTTTCTTGCCACCAGACCTTTCTCCATCAATTAGGATTCTGATTCCGTCACTAAACACATTCCTTAAATTGTAGCCATTTGTTGAGTGTGTTTTTTTTGTGTAATCCGCATATATATCACCATTGCCCTTGATTTTCTTGACTGTATATCTCTTAAATATCAACATATACACGTGTGATTTAGTGTACGAAGAATTTTCAATGCCGAGAATCTCCACCAGAGAGTAAAAAAGGCGTAAGGTTCACAATGGTGTAAAATTAAAATGGGGTATACCGGGCTAGGATTTGAGTTACAAGAACAAGGGTGTTTTTTTTGTGTGTCTAATCCGCATATATATCACCATCGCCCTTGATTTTCTTGATTGTATATCTCTTAAATGTCAACATATACACGTGTGATTTTGTTTACGAAGATTTTTCAATGCCGAGAACCTTGATCAGAGAGTAAAAAAGGCGTAAGGTTCACAATGGTGTAAAATTAAAATGGGTTATACCGGGCTAGGATTCGAGTTACAGGAACAAGGGCCAAACCAACCACCCAAGAATGGAATCATCGAGTGAAAACACTTGACAACCTCTTAGAAGCAGCTTTTCTTGCCACCAGACCTTTCTCCATCAATTAGGAATCTGACGCCGTCACTAAACACATTCATTAAATTGTAGCATTTGTTGAGTGTTTTTTTGTTGGTGTCTAATCTGCATATATATATCACCATTGCCTTTGATTTTCTTGATTGTATATCTCTTAAATATTAACATATACATGTGTGATTTTGTTTACGAAGATTTTTCAGTGCCGAGAACCACTATGGGAGAGTAAAAAAGGCGTAAGGTTCACAATGGTGTAAAATTAAAATGGGATATACATGGCTTGGATTCGAGTTACAGGAACAAGGCCAAACCAACCACCCAAGAATGGAATCGTTGAGCCAAAACACTTGACAACCTCCTAGAAGCAGCTTTTCTTACCACCAGACTTTTCTCCATCAATTAGGAATCTGATATCGTCACCAAACACATTCCTTAAATTGTAGCCATATGTTGAGTGTTTTTTTTTGGTGTCTAATCCGCATATATATCACCATTGCCTTTGATTTTCTTGACTGTATATCTCTTAAATGTCAACATATACACGTGTGATTTATTTTACGAAGATTTTTCAATGCCGAGAACCTCTATCAGAGAGTAAAAAAGGCGTAAGGTTCACAATGGTGTAAAATTAAAATGGGATATACCGGGCTAGGAGTCGAATTATAGGAACAAGGCCAAACCAACAACCCAAGAATGGAATCGTCGAGCGAAAACACTTGACAACCACCTAGAATCAGTTTTTGTTGCCACCAGACCATTCTCCATCAATTAGGAATCTGATGCCGTCACTAAACACATTCCTTAAATTGAAGCTATTTGTTGAGTGTTTTTTTGTTGGTGTCTAATCCGCATATATATCACCATTGCCTTTGATTTTCTTGACTGTATATCTCTTAAATGTTAACATATACACGTGTGATTTAGTTTACGAAGATTTTTCAAGGCCGAGAACCTCGATCAGAGAGTAAAAAAGGCGTAAGGTTCACAATGGTGTAAAATTAAAATGGGTTATACCGGGCTAGGATTCGAGTTACACGAACAAGGGCCAAACCAACCACCAAAGAATGGATTCGTCGAGCGAAAACACTTGACAACCTCCTATAAGCAGCTTTTCTTGCCACCAGACCTTTCTCCGTCAATTTGGAATCTGATCCCGTCACTAAACACATTCCTTAAATTGTAGCCATTTGTTGAGTGTTTTTTTGTTGGTGTCTAATCCGCATATATATCACCATTGCCTTTGATTTTCTTGATTGTATATCACTTAAATGTCAACATATACATGTGTGATTTAGTTTACGAAGATTTTTCAATGCCGAGAACCTCTATCAGAGAGTAAAAAAGGCGTAAGGTTCACAATGGTGTAAAATTAAATTGGGATATACCGGCTAGGATTCGAGTTACAGGAACAAGGCCAAACCAACCACCCAAGAATGGAATCGTTGAGCGAAAACACTTGACAACCTCCTAGAAGCAGCTTTTCTTGCCACCAGACCTTTCTCCATCAATTAGGAATCTGATGCCGTCACCAAACACATTCCTTAAATTGTAGCCATTTGTTGAGTGTTTTTTTGGTGTCTAATCCGCATATATAACACCATTACCTTTGATTTTCTTGACTGTATATCTCTTAAATGTCAACATATACACCTGTGATTTGGTTTACGAAGATTTTTCAATGCCGAGAACCTCTATCAGAGAGTAAAAATGGTGTAAGGTTCACAATGGTGTAAAACTAAAACGGGATATATCGGGGTAGGATTCGAATTATAGGAACAAGGACCAAACCAACCACCCAAGAATGGAATCGTCGGGCGAAAACACTTGACAACCGCCTAGAATCAGCTTTTCTTGCCACCAGACCTTTCTCCATCAATTAGGAATCTGACGCCGTCACTAAACACATTCATTAAATTGTAGCCATTTGTTGAGTGTTTTTTTTTTGGTGTCTAATCCGCATATATATATATATCACCATTGCCTTTGATTTTCATGATTGTATATCTCTTAAATATCAACATATACATGTGTGATTTTGTTTACGAAGATTTTTCAATGCCGAGAACCACTATGGGAGAGTAAAAAAGGCGTGAGATTCACAATGGTGTAAAATTAAAATGGGATATACCTGGCTTGGATTCGAGTTACAGGAACAAGGCCAAACCAACCACCCAAGAATGGAATCGTTGAGCGAAAACACTTGACAACCTCCTAGAAGCAGCTTTTCTTACCACCAGACCTTTCTCCATCAATTAGGAATCTGATGTCGTCACCAAACACATTCCTTAAATTGTAGCCATATGTTGAGTGTTTTTTTGTTGGTGTCTAATCCTCATATGTATCACCATTGCCCTTGATTTTCTTGACTGTATATCTCTTAAATGTCAACATATACACGTGTGATTTAGTTTACGAAGATTTTTCAATGCCGAGAACCTCGATCAGAGAGTAAAAAAGGCGTAAGGTTCACAATGGTGTAAAATTAAAATGGGTTATACCGGGCTAAGATTCGAGTTACACGAACAAGGGCCAAACCAACCACCAAAGAATGGATTCGTCGAGCGAAAACACTTGACAACCTCCTAAAAGCAGCTTTTCTTGCCACCAGACCTTTCTCCATCAATTTTGAATCTGATCCCGTCACTAAACAATTTCCTTAAATTGTGGCCATTTGTTGAGTGTTTTTTTGTTGGTGTCTAATCTGCATATATATCACCATTGCCTTTGATTTTCTTGACTGTATATCACTTAAATGTCAACATATACATGTGTGATTTAGTTTACGAAGATTTTTCAATGCCGAGAACCTCTATCAGAGAGTAAAAAAGGCGTAAGGTTCACAATGGTGTAAAATTAAATTGGGATATACCGGCTAGGATTCGAGTTACAGGAACAAGGCCAAACCAACCACCCAAGAATGGAATCGTTGAGCGAAAACACTTGACAACCTCCTAGAAGCAGCTTTTCTTACCACCAGACCTTTCTCCATCAATTAGGAATCTGACGCCGTCACTAAACACATTCATTAAATTGTAGCCATTTGTTGAGTGTTTTTTTTTTTTGGTGTCTAATCCGCATATATATATATATCACCATTGCCTTTGATTTTCATGATTGTATATCTCTTAAATATCAACATATACATGTGTGATTTTGTTTACGAAGATTTTTCAATGCCGAGAACCACTATGGGAGAGTAAAAAAGGCGTGAGGTTCACAATGGTGTAAAATTAAAATGGGATATACCTGGCTTGGATTCGAGTTACAGGAACAAGGCCAAACCAACCACCCAAGAATGGAATCGTTGAGCGAAAACACTTGACAACCTCCTAGAAGCAGCTTTTCTTACCACCAGACCTTTCTCCATCAATTAGGAATCTGATGTCGTCACCAAACACATTCCTTAAATTGTAGCCATATGTTGAGTGTTTTTTTGTTGGTGTCTAATCCTCATATGTATCACCATTGCCCTTGATTTTCTTGACTGTATATCTCTTAAATGTCAACATATACACGTGTGATTTAGTTTACGAAGATTTTTCAATGCCGAGAACCTCGATCAGAGAGTAAAAAAGGCGTAAGGTTCACAATGGTGTAAAATTAAAATGGGTTATACCGGGCTAAGATTCGAGTTACACGAACAAGGGCCAAACCAACCACCAAAGAATGGATTCGTCGAGCGAAAACACTTGACAACCTCCTAGAAGCAGCTTTTCTTGCCACCAGACCTTTCTCCATCAATTTTGAATCTGATCCCGTCACTAAACAATTTCCTTAAATTGTGGCCATTTGTTGAGTGTTTTTTTGTTGGTGTCTAATCTGCATATATATCACCATTGCCTTTGATTTTCTTGACTGTATATCACTTAAATGTCAACATATACATGTGTGATTTAGTTTACGAAGATTTTTCAATGCCGAGAACCTCTATCAGAGAGTAAAAAAGGCGTAAGGTTCACAATGGTGTAAAATTAAATTGGGATATACCGGCTAGGATTCGAGTTACAGGAACAAGGCCAAACCAACCACCCAAGAATGGAATCGTTGAGCGAAAACACTTGACAACCTCCTAGAAGCAGCTTTTCTTACCACCAGACCTTTCTCCATCAATTAGGAATCTGATGCCGTCACCAAACACATTCCTTAAATTGTAGCCATTTGTTGAGTGTTTTTTTTGGTGTCTAATCCGCATATATAACACCATTGCCTTTGATTTTCTTGACTGTATATCTCTTAAATGTCAACATATACACCTGTGATTTGGTTTACGAAGATTTTTCAATGCCGAGAACCTCTATCAGAGAGTAAAAATGGTGTAAGGTTCACAATGGTGTAAAACTAAAATGGGATATATCGTGGTAGGATTCGAATTATAGGAACAAGGACCAAACCAACCACCCAAGAATAGAATCGTCTAGCGAAAACACTTGACAACCGCCTAGAATCAGCTTTTCTTGCCACCAGACCTTTCTCCATCAATTAGGAATCTGATGCCGTCACTAAACACATTCCTTAAATTGTAGCCATTTGTTGAGTGTTTTTTTTGGTGTCTAATCCGCATATATATCACCATTGCCCTTGATTTTCTTGACTGTATATCTCTTAAATGTCAACATCTACACGTGTGATTTAGTTTACGAAGATTTTTCAATGTCGAGAAACTCGATCAGAGAGTAAAAAAGGCGTAAGGTTCACAATGGTGTAAAATTAAAATGGGTTATACAGGGATAGGATTCGAGTTACAGGAACAAGGGCCAAACTAACCACCCAAGAATGGATTCGTCGAGCGAAAACACTTGACACCCTCCTAGAAGCAGCTTTTCTTGCCACCAGACCTTTCTCCATCAATTAGGAATCTGATGCCGTCACTAAACACATTCCTTAAATTGTAGCCATTTGTTGAGTGTTTTTTTGTTGGTGTCTAATCCGCATATATATCACCATTGCCTTTGATTTTCTTGACTGTATATCTCTTAAATGTCAACATATACACGTGTGATTTAGTTTACGAAGGTTTTTCAATGCCGAGAACCTCTATCAGAGAGTAAAAAAGGCGTAAGGTTCACAATGGTGTAAAATTAAAATGGGATATACCGGCTAGGATTCGAGTTACAGGAACAAGGCCAAACCAACCACCCACGAATGGAATCGTTGAGCGAAAACACTTGACAACCTCCTAGAAGCAGCTTTTCTTGCCACCAGACCTTGCTCCGTCAATTAGGAATCTGATGCCGTCACCAAACACATTTCTTAAATTGTAGCCATTTGTTGAGTGTTTTTTCTGGTGTCTACTCCGCATATATATCACCAGTGCCTTTAATTTTCTTGACTGTATATCTCTTAAATGTCAACATATACACGTGTGATTTAGTTTACGAAGTTTTTCAATGTCGAGAACCTCTATTAGAGAGTAAAAATGGTGTAAGGTTCACAATGGTGTAAAATTAAAATGGGATATACCGGGCTAGGATTCAAATTATAGGAACAAGGGCCAAACCAACCACCCAAGAATGGAATAGTCGAGCGAAAACACTTGACAACCTCCAAGAATCAGCTTTTCTTGCCACCAGACCTTTCTCCATCAATTAGGAATCTGATGCCGTCACTAAACACATTCGTTAAATTGTAGCCATTTGTTGTGTGTTTTTTTTGGTGTCTAATCCGCATATATATCATCATTGCCCTTGATTTTCTTGCCTGTATATCTCTTAAATGTCAGCATATACACGTGTTATTTAGTTTACGAGGATTTTTCAATGTCGAGAACCTCGATCAGAGAGTAAAAAAGGCGTAAGGTTCACAATGGTGTAAAATTAAAATGGGTTATACCGGGCTAGGATTCGAGTTACACGAACAAGGGCCAAACCAACCACCAAAGAATGGATTCGTCGAGCGAAAACACTTAACAACCTCCTAGAAGCAGCTTTTCTTGCCACCAGACCTTTCTCCATCAATTTGGAATCTGATCCCGTCACTAAACACATTCCTTAAATTGTAGCCATTTGTTGAGTGTTTTTTTGTTGGTGTCTAATCCGCATATATATCACCATTGCCTTTGATTTTCTTAACTGTATATCACTTAAATGTCAACATATACATGTGTGATTTTGTTTACGAAGATTTTTCAATGCCGAGAACCTCTATCAGAGAGTAAAAAAGGCGTAAGGGTCACAATGGTGTAAAATTAAATTGGGATATACCGGCTAGGATTCGAGTTACAGGAACAAGGCCAAACCAACCACCCAAGAATGGAATCGTTGAGCGAAAACACTTGACAACCTCCTAGAAGCAGCTTTTCTTGCCACCAGACCTTTCTCCATCAATTAGGAATCTGATGCCGTCACCAAACACATTCCTTAAATTGTAGCCATTTGTTTAGTGTTTTTTTTGGTGTCTAATCCTCATATATAACACCATTGCCTTTGATTTTCTTGACTGTATATCTCTTAAATGTCAACATATACACCTGTGATTTGGTTTACGAGGATTTTTCAATCCCGAGAACCTCTATCAGAGAGTAAAAATGGTGTAAGGTTCACAATGGTGTAAAACTAAAATGGGATATATCGGGGTAGGATTCGAATTATAGGAACAAGGAAAAAACCAACCACCCAAGAATGGAATCATCGAGCGAAAACACTTGACAACCTCCTAGAATCAGCTTTTCTTGCCACCAGACCTTTCTCCATCAATTAGGAATCTGATGCCGTCACTAAACACATTCCTTAAATTGTAGCCATTTGTTGAGTGTTTTTTTTTGGTATCTAATCCACATATATATCACCATTGCCCTTGATTTTCTTGACTGTGTATCTCTTAAATGTCAACATCTACACGTGTGATTTAGTTTACGAATATTTTTCAATGTCGAGAAACTCGATCAGAGAGTAAAAAAGGCGTAAGGTTCACAATGGTGTAAGATAATAAAGGGATATACAGGGCTAGGATTCGAGTTACAGGAATAAGGGCCAAACTAACCACCCAAGAATGGATTCGTCGAGCGAAAACACTTTACACCCTCCTAGAAGCAGCTTTTCTTGCCACCAGACCTTTCTTCATCAATTAGGAATCTGATGCCGTCACTAAACACATTCCTTAAATTGTAGCCATTTGTTGAGTGTTTTTTTGTTGGTGTCTAATCCGCATATATATCACCATTGCCTTGGATTTTCTTGACTGTATATCTCTTAAATGTCAACATATACACGTGTGATTTAGTTTACGAAGATTTTTCAATGCCGAGAACCTCTATCAGAGAATAAAAAAGGCGTAAGGTTCACAATGGTGTAAAATTAAAATGGGATATACCGGCTAGGATACGAGTTACAGGAACAAGGCCAAACCAACCACCCAAGAATGGAATCGTTGAGCGAAAACACTTGACAACCTCCTAGAAGCAGCTTTTCTTGCCACCAGACCTTTCTCCGTCAATTAGGAATCGGATGCCGTCACCAAACACATTCCTTAAATTGTAGCCATTTGTTGAGTGTTTTTTTTGGTGTCTACTCCGCATATATATCACCATTGCCTTTAATTTTCTTGATTGTATATCTCTTAAATGTCAACATATACACGTGTGATTTAGTTTACCAAGTTTTTCAATGTCGAGAACCTCTATTAGAGAGTAAAAATGGTGTAAGGTTCACAATGGTGTAAAATTAAAATGGGATATACCGGGCTAGGATTCAAATTATAGCAACAAGGGCCAAACCAACCACCCAAGAATGGAATAGTCGAGCGAAAACACTTGACAACCTCCTAGAATCAGCTTTTCTTGCCACCAGACCTTTCTCCATCAATTAGGAATCTGATGCCGTCACTAAACACATTCGTTAAATTGTAGCCATTTGTTGTGTGTTTTTTTTTTGTGTCTAATCCGCATATATATCACCATTGCCCTTGATTTTCTTGACTGTATATCTCTTAAATGTCAGCATATACACGTGTTATTTAGTTTACGAGGATTTTTCAATGCCGAGAACCTCGATCAGAGAGTAAAAAAGGCGTAAGGTTCACAATGGTGTAAAATTAAAATGGGTTATACCGGGGTAGGATTCGAGTTACAGGAACAAGGGCCAAACCAACCAGCCAAGAATGGATTTGTCAAGCGAAAACACTTGACAACCTCCTAGAAGCAGCTTTTCTTGCCACCAGACCTTTCTACATCAATTAGGAATCTGATCCCGTCACTAAACACATTCCTTAAATTGTAGCCATTTTATGAGTGTTTTTTTGTTGGTGTCTTATCCGCATATATATCACCATTGCCTTTGATTTTCTTGACTGTATATCTCTTAAATGTCAACATATACACGTGTGATTTAGTTTTTGAAGATTTATCAATGCCGAGAACCTCTATCAGAGAGTAAAAAAGGCGTAAGGTTCACAATGGTGTAAAATAAAAATGGGATATACCGGCTAGGATTCGAGTTACAGGAACAAGTCCAAACCAACCACCCAAGAATGGAATCGTTGAGCGAAAACACTTGACAACCTCCTAGAAGCAGCTTTTCTTGCCACCAGACCTTTCTCCATCAAATAGGAATCTGATGCCGTCAATAAACACATTCCTTAAATTGTAGCCATTTGTTGAGTGTTTTTTTTTTGTCTAATCCGCATAAATATCACCATTGCCCTTGATCTTCTTGACTGTATATCTCTTAAATGTCAACATATACCGGTGTGATTTAGTTTACGAAGATTTTTCAATGCCGAGAACCTCTATCAGAGAGTAAAAAAGGCGTAAGGTTCACAATGGTGAAAAATTAAAATGGGATATAGCGGGCTAGGATTCGAGTTACAGGAACAAGGGCCAAACCAACCACCCAAGAATGGAATCGTCGAGCGAAAACACTTGACAACCTCCTAGAAGCAGCTTTTCTTACCACCAGACCTTTCTCCATCAATTAGGAATCTGATGACGTCACTAAACACATTCCATAAATTGTAGCCATTTGTTGAGTGTTTTTTTTGGGTGTCTAATCCGCATATATATCACCATTGCCCTTGATTTTCTTGACTGTATATCTATTAAATATATACATATACACGTGTGATTTAGTTTACGAAGATTTTTCAATGCCGAGAACCTCGATCAGAGAGTAAAAAAGGTGTAAGGTTCACAATGGTGTAAAACTAAAATGGGATATACCGGGCTAGGATTCGAGTTACAGGAACAAGGGCCAAACCAACCACCCAAGAATGGAATCGTCTAGCGAAAACACTTGACAACCTCCTAGAAGCAGCTTTTCTTGCCACCAGACCTTTCTCCATCAATTAGGAATCTGTTGCCGTCAGTAAACACATTCCTTAAATTGTAGCCATTTGTTGAGTGTTTTTTTTTTGTGTCTAATCCGCATATATATAACCATTGCCGTTGATTTTCTTGACTGCATATCTCTTAAATATCAACATATACACGTGTGATTTTTATGAAGATTTTTCAATGCCGAGAACCTCGATCAGAGGGAAAAAAAGGCTTAAGGTTCACAATGGTGTAAAATTAAAATGGGATATACCGGGTTTGGAATCGAGTTACATGAACAAGACAAACCAACCACCTAAGAATGGAATCGACGAGCGAAAACACTTGACAACCTCCTAGAAGCAGTTTTTCTTGCCACCAGGCCTTTCTCCATCAATTAGGAATCTGATGCCATCACTAAACACATTCCTTAAATTGTAGCCATTTTATGAGTGTTTTTTTGTTGGTGTCTAATCCGCATATATATCACCATTGCCTTTGATTTTCTTGACTGTATATCTCTTAAATATCAACATATACACGTGTGATTTAGTTTACGAAGATTTTTCAATGCCGAGAACCTGGATCAGAGAATAAAAACGGCGTAAGGTTCACAATGGTGTAAAATTAAAATGGGATATACCGGGCTAGGATTCGAGTTACAGGAACAAGGGCCAAACCAACCACCCAAGAATGCAATCATCGAGCGAAAACACTTGACAACCTCCTAGAAGCAACTTTTCTTGCCACCATACATTTCTCCATCAATTAGGAATCTGATGCCGTCACTAAACACATTCCTTAAATTGTAGCCATTTGTTGAGTGTTTTTTTTTTGTGTCTAATCCGCATATATATCACCATTGCCCTTGATTTTCTTGACTGTGTATCTCTTAAATGTCAACATATACAGGTGTGATTTAGTTTACGAAGATTTTTCAATGCCGAGAACCTCTATTAGAGAGTAAAAGAGGCGTAAGGTTCACAATGGGGTAATATTAAAATGGGATATACCGGGCTAGAATTCGAGTTACAGGAACAAGGGCCAAACCAACAACCCAAGAATGGAATCGTCGAGCGAAAACACTTGACAACCTCCTAGAACATGCTTTTCTTACCACCCGACCTTTCTTCATCAATTAGGAATCTGATGCCGTCACTAAACACATTCCTTAAATTGTAGCCATTTGTCAAGTGTTTTTTTTGGTGTCTAATCCGCATATATATCACCATTGCCCTTGATTTTCTTGATTGTATATCTCTTAAATATCAACATATACACGTGGATTTAGTTTACGAAGGTTTTTCAATGCCGAGAACCTCGATCAGAGAGTAAAAAAGGCGTAAGGTTCATAATGGTGTAAGATTAAAATGGGATATACCGGGGTAGGATTCGAGTTACAGGAACAAGGGCCAAACCAACCACCCAAGAATGGAATCGTCGAGCGAAAACACTTGACAACCTCCTAGAAGCAACTTTTCTTGCCACCAGACCTTTCTCCATCAATTAGGAATCTGATGCCGTCACTATACACATTCCTTAAATTGTCGCCATTTGTTGAGTGTTTTTCTTTTGATGTCTAATCCGCATATATATCACCATTGCCCTTGATTTTCTTGACTGTATATATCTTAAATGTCAACATATAAACATGTGATTTAGTTTACGAAGATTTTTCAATGCCGAGAACCTCGATCAGAGAGTAAAAAAGGCGTAAGGTTCACAATGGTGTAAGATTAAAATGGGATATAACGGGCTAGGATTCGAGTGAGAGGAACAAGGGCCAAACCAACAACCCAAGAATGGAATCGTCAAGCGAAAACACTTGACATCCTCCTAGAACAAGCTTTTCTTACCACCAGACCTTTTTTCATCAATTAGGAATCTGATGCGGTCACTAAACACATTCCCTAAATTGTAGCCGTTTGTTGAGTGTTTTTTTGTGTCTAATCCGCATATATATCACCATGCCCCTTGATTTTCTTGATTGTATATCTCTTAAATATCAACATATACACGTGTGATTTAGTTTACGAAGATTTTTCAATGCCGAGAACCTCGATCAGAGAGTAAAAAAGGCGTAAGGTTCACAATGGTGTAAGATAATAAAGGGATATACCGGGCTAGGATTCGAGTTACAGGAACAAGGGCCAAACCAACCACCCAAGAATGGAATCGTCAAGCGAAAACAATTGACAACATCCTAGAAGCAACTTTTCTTGCCACCAGACCTTTCTCCATCAATTAGGAATCTGATGCTGTCACTAAACACATTCCTTAAATTGTAGCCATTTGTTGAGTGTTTTTCTTTTGGTGTCTAATCCGCATATATATCACCATTGCCCTTGATTTTCTTGACTGTATATATCCTAAATGTCAACATATACACGTGTGATTTAGTTTACGAAGATTTTTCTTGACTGTATATATCTTAAATATCAACATATACACGTGTGATTTAGTTTACGAAGATTTTTCAATGCCGAGAACCTCGATCAGAGAGTAAAAAAGGCGTAAGGTTCACAATGGTGTAAAATTAAAATGGGATATACCGGGCTAGGATTCGAGTTACAGGAATAAGGGCCAAACCGACCACCCAAGAATGGAATCGTCGAGCGAAAACAGTTGACAACCTCCTAGAAGCAGCTTTTCTTGCCACCAGACCTTTCTCCATCAATTAGGAATCTGATGTCGTCACTAAACACATTCCTTAAATTGTAGCCATTTGTTGAGTGTTTTTTTTTTTGTGTCTAATCCGCATATATATCACCATTACCCTTGATTTTCTTGACTGTATATCTCTTAAATGTCAACATATACATGTGTGATTTAGTTTACCAATATTTTTCAATGCCGAGAACCTCGATCAGAGAGTAAAAAAGGCGTAAGGTTCACAATTGTGTAAGATTACAATCGGATATACTGGGCTAGGATTCGAGTTTCTGGAACAAGGGCCAAACCAACCACCCAAGAATGGAATCGTCGAGCGAAAACACTTGACAACCTCCTAGAAGCAGCTTTTCTTGCCACCAGACCTTTCTCCATCAATTAGGAAACTGATGCCGTCACTAAACACATTCCTTAAATAGTAGCCATTTGTTTAGTGTTTTTTTTTTTGGTGTCTAATCCGCATATATATCACAATTGCCATTGATTTTCTTGACAGTATATCTCTTAAATATCAACATATATACGTGTGATTTAGTTTACGAAGATTTTTCAATGCCGAGAACCTCGATCAGAGAGTAAAAAAGGCGTTAGGTTCGCAATGGTGTAAGATAAAAATGGGATATACCGGGCTAGGATTCGAGTTACAGGAACAAGGGCCAAACCAACCACGCAAGAATGGAATCATCGAGCGAAAACACTTGACAACCTCCTAGAAGCAACTTTTCTTGCCACCAGACCTTTCTCCATCAATTAGGAATCTGATGTTGTCACTAAACACATTCCTTAAATTGTAGCCATTTGTTGAGTGTTTTTCTTTTGGTGTCTAATCCGCATATATATCACCATTGCCCTTGATTTTCTTGACTGTATATATCCTAAATGTCAACATATAAACGTGTGATTTAGTTTACGAAGAATTTTCAATGCCGAGAACCTCGATCAGAGAGTAAAAAAGGCGTAAGGTTCACAATGGTGTAAAATTAAAATGGGATATACCGGGCTAGGATTCGAGTTACAGAAATAAGGGCCAAACCGACCACCCAAGAATGGAATCATCGAGCGAAAACACTTGACAACCTCCTAGAAGCAACTTTTCTTGCCACCAGACCTTTCTCCATCAATTAGGAATCTGATGCCGTCACAAAACACATTCCTTAAATTGTAGCCATTTGTTGAGTGTTTTTTTTTTTTGTGTCTAATCCGCATATATATCACCATTACCCTTGATTTTCTTGACTGTATATCTCTTAAATGTCAACATATACATGTGTGATTTAGTTTACCAATATTTTTCAATGCCGAGAACCTCGATCAGAGAGTAAAAAAGGCGTAAGGTTCACAATTGTGTAAGATTACAATCGGATATACTGGGCTAGGATTCGAGTTTCTGGAACAAGGGCCAAACCAACCACCCAAGAATGGAATCGTCGAGCGAAAACACTTGACAACCTCCTAGAAGCAGCTTTTCTTGCCACCAGACCTTTCTCCATCAATTAGGAAACTGATGCCGTCACTAAACACATTCCTTAAATAGTAGCCATTTGTTTAGTGTTTTTTTTTTGGTGTCTAATCCGCATATATATCACAATTGCCATTGATTTTCTTGACAATATATCTCTTAAATATCAACATATATACGTGTGATTTAGTTTACGAAGATTTTTCAATGCCGAGAACCTCGATCAGAGAGTAAAAAAGGCGTTAGGTTCGCAATGGTGTAAGATAAAAATGGGATATACCGGGCTAGGATTCGAGTTACAGGAACAAGGGCCAAACCAACCACGCAAGAATGGAATCATCGAGCGAAAACACTTGACAACCTCCTAGAAGCAACTTTTCTTGCCACCAGACCTTTCTCCATCAATTAGGAATCTGATGTTGTCACTAAACACATTCCTTAAATTGTAGCCATTTGTTGAGTGTTTTTCTTTTGGTGTCTAATCCGCATATATATCACCATTGCCCTTGATTTTCTTGACTGTATATATCCTAAATGTCAACATATAAACGTGTGATTTAGTTTACGAAGAATTTTCAATGCCGAGAACCTCGATCAGAGAGTAAAAAAGGCGTAAGGTTCACAATGGTGTAAAATTAAAATGGGATATACCGGGCTAGGATTCGAGTTACAGGAATAAGGGCCAAACCGACCACCCAAGAATGGAATCATCGAGCGAAAACACTTGACAACCTCCTAGAAGCAACTTTTCTTGCCACCAGACCTTTCTCCATCAATTAGGAATCTGATGCCGTCACAAAACACATTCCTTAAATTGTAGCCATTTGTTGAGTGTTTTTTTTTTGTGTCTAATCCGCATATATATCACCATTACCCTTGATTTTCTTGACTGTATATCTCTTAAATGTCAACATATACATGTGTGATTTAGTTTACCAATATTTTTCAATGCCGAGAACCTCGATCAGAGAGTAAAAAAGGCGTAAGGTTCACAATTGTGTAAGATTACAATCGGATTTACTGGGCTAGGATTCGAGTTATTGGAACAAGGGCGAAACCAACCACCCAAGAATGGAATCGTCGAGCGAAAACACTTGACAACCTCCTAGAAGCAGCTTTTCTTGCCACCAGACCTTTCTCCATCAATTAGGAAACTTATGCCGTCACTAAACACATTCCTTAAATAGTAGCCATTTGTTGAGTGTTTTTTTTTTGTGTCTAATCCGCATATATATCACCATTGCCCTTGATTTTTTTACTGTATATCTCTTAAATATCAACATATACACGTGTGATTTAGTTTATGAATATTTTTCAATGCCGGGAACCTCGACCAGAGAGTAAAAAAGGAGTTAGGTTCGCAATGGTGTAAGATAAAAATGGGATATATCAGGCTAGGATTCGAGTTACAGGAACAAGTGCCAAACCAACCACCCAAGAATGGAATCGTCAAACAAAAACACTTGACAACCTCCTAGAAGCAGCTTTTCTTACCAGCAGACCTTTCTCCATCAATTAGGAATCTGATGCCGTCACTAAACACATTCCTTAAATTGTAGCCATTTGTTGAGTGTTTTTTTTGTGTCTAATCCGCATATATATCACCATTGCCCTTGATTTTCTTGATTGTATATCTCTTAAATATCAACATATACACGTGTGATTTAGTTTACGAAGATTTTTCAATGCCGAGAACCTCGATTGGAGAGTAAAAAAGGCGTAAGGTTCACAATGGTGTAAAATTAAAATGAGATATAACGGGCTAGGATTCGAGTTAGAGGAACAAGGGCCAAACCAACCACCCAAGAATGGAATCGTCGAGCGAAAACACTTGACAACCTCCTTGAAGAAGCTTTTCTTGCCACCAGACCTTTCCCCATCAATTAGGAATCTGATGCCGTCACTAAACACATTTCTTAAATTGTAGCCATTTGTTGAGTGTTTTTTTTTTGGTGTCTAATCCGCATATATATCACCATTGCCCTTGATTTTCTTGACTGTATATCTCTTGAATGTCAACATATACACGCGTGATTTAGTTTACGAAGATTTTTCAATGCCGAGAAGCTCAATCAGAGAGTAAAAAAGGCGTAAGGTTCACATTGGTGTAAAATTAAAATGGGATATACCGGGCTAGGATTCGAGTTACAGGAACAAGGGCCAAACAAACCACCCAAGAATGGAATCGTCGAGCGAAAACACATGATAACCTCCTAGAAGCAGCTTTTCTTACCAGCAGACCTTTCTCCATCAATTAGGAATCTGATGCCGCACTAAACACATTCCTTAAATTGTAGCCATTTGTTGAATGTTTTTTTTTGGTGTCTAATCCGCATATATATCACCATTGCCCTTGATTTTCTTGATTGTATATCTCTTAAATATCAACATATACACGTGTGATTTAGTTTACGAAGATTTTTCAATGCCGAGAACCTCGATTAGAGAGTAAAAAACGCGTAAGATTCACAATGGTGTAAAATTAAAATCGGATATAACGGGCTAGGATTCGAGTTAGAGGAACAAGGGCCAAACCAACTACCCAAGAATGGAATTGTCGAGCGAAAACACTTGACAACCTCCTTGAAGAAGCTTTTCTTGCCACCAGAACTTTCCCCATCAATTTGGAATCTGATGCCGTCATTAAACACATTTCTTAAATTGTAGCCATTTGTTGAGTGTTTTTTTTTGGTGTCTAATCCGCATATATATCACCATTGCCCTTGATTTTCTTGACGGTATATCTCTTGAATGTCAACATATACACGTGTGATTTAGTTTACGAAGATTTTTCAATGCCGAGAAGCTCGATCAGAGAGTAAAAAAGGCGTAAGGTTCACATTGGTGTAAAATTAAAATGGGTTATACCGGGCTAGGATTCGAGTTACAGGAACAAGGGCCAAACCAACCACCCAAGAATGGAATCGTCGAGCGAAAACACTTGACCAACTCCTAGAAGCAGGGTTTCTTGCCACCAGACCTTTCTCCATCAATTAGGAATCTGATGCTGTCACTAAACACATTCCTTAAATTGTAGCCATTTGTTGAGTGTTTTTTTTTGGTGTCTAATCCGCATATATATCACCATTACCCTTGATTTTCTTGACTGTATATCTCCTGAATGTCAACATATACACGTGTGATTTAGTTTACGAAGATTTTTCAATGCCGAGAAGCTAGACCAGAGAGTAAAAACGGCGTAAGGTTCACAATGGTGTAAAATTAAAATGGGATATACCGGGCTAGGATTCGAGTTACAGGAACAAGGGCCAAACCAACCACCCAAGAATGGAATCGTCGAGCGAAAACACTTGACCAACTCCTAGAACCAGCGTTTCTTGCCACCAGACCTTTCTCCATCAATTAGGAATCTGATGCCGTCACTAAACACGTTCCTTAAAATGTAGCCATTTGTTGAGTGTTTTTTTTGTGTGTCTAATCCACATATATATCACCATTGCCCTTGATTTTCTTGACTGTATATCTCTTAAATATCAACATATACACGTATGATTTAGTTTACGAAGATTTTTCAATGCCGAGAACCCCGATCAGAGAGTAAAAAAGGTGTAAGGTTTACAATGGTGTAAAATTAAAATGGGATATACCGGTCTAGGATTCGAGTTACAGGAACAAGGGCCAAACCAACCACCCAAGAATGGAATCGTCGAGCGAAAACACTTGACAACCTCCTAGAAGCAGCTTTTCTTACCACCAGACCTTTCTCCATCAATTAGGAATCTGATGCAGTCACTAAACACATTCATTAAATTGTAGCCATTTGTTGAGTGCTTTTTTTGTGTCTAATCCGCATATATATCACCATTGCTCTTGATTTTCTTGACTATATATCTCTTAAATATCAACATATACACGTGTGATTTAGTTTATGGAGATTTTTCAATGCCGAGAACCTTGATCAGAGAGTAAAAAAGGCGTATGGTTCACAATGGTGTAAAATTAAAATGGGATATACCGCGTTAGGATTCGAGTTACAGGAACAAGGGCCAAACCAACCACCCAAGAATGGAATCGTCGAGCGAAAACACTTGACAACCTCCTTGAAACAGCTTTTCTTGCCCCCAGACCTTTCTCCATCAATTAGGAATCCGATGCCGTCACTAAACACATTCCTTAAATTGTAGCCATTTGTTGAGTGTTTTTTTTGGGGTCTAATCCGCATATATATCACATTTGCCCTTGATTTTCTTGACTGTATATCTCTTAAATGTCAACATATACACGTGTGATTTAGTTTACGAAGATTTTTCTATGCCGAGAGCCTCGATCAGAGAGTAAAAAAGGCGTAAGGTTCAAAATGGTGTAAAATTAAAATAGGATATATCGGACTTGGATTAGAGTTACAGGAACAAGGGACAAACCAACCACCCAAGAATGGAATCGTCGAGCGAAAACACTTGACGACCTCCTAGAAGCAGCTTTTCTTACCACCAGACCATTATCCATCAATTAGGAATCTGATGCCGTCACTAAACACAATCCTTAAATTGTAGCCATTTGTTGAGTGTTTTTTTGTGTCTAATCCGCATATATATCACCATTGCCCTTGATATTCTTGACTGTATATCTCGTAAATGTCAACATATACACGTGTGATTTAGTTTACGAAGATTTTTAATCCCGAGAACCTCGATCAGAGAGTAAAAAAAGGCGTAAGGTTCACAATGGTTTAAAATTAAATTGGGATATATCGGGCTAGGATTCGAGTTAGAAGAACAAGGGCCAAACCAACCACCCTAGAATTGAATCATCGAGCAAAAACACTTGACAACCTCCTTGAAGCAGTTTTTCTTACCACCAGACCTTTCTCCATCAATTAGGAATCTAATGCCGTAACTTAACACATTCCTTAAATTGTAGCCATTTGTTGAGTGTTTTTTTTTTGTGTCTAATCCGCATATATATCACATTTGCCCTTGATTTTATTGACTGTATATCTCTTAAATGTCAACATATACACGTGTAATTTAGTTTACGAAGATTTTTCAAAGCCGAGAACCTCGATCAGAGAGTAAAAAAGGCGTAAGGTTCACAATGGTGTAAAAATTAGAATGGGATATACCGGGCTAGGATTCGAGTTAGAGGAACAAGGGCCAAACCAACCACCCAAGAATGGAATCGTCGAGCGAAAACACTTGACAACCTCCTAGAAGCAGCTTTTCTTACCACCAGACCTTTCTCCATCAATTAGGAATCTGATTCAGTCACTAAACACATTCATTAAATTGTAGCCATTTGTTGAGTGTTTTTTTTTGTGTCTAATCCGCATATATATCACCATTGCCCTTGATTTTCTTGACTGTATATCTCTTAAATATCAACATATACACGGGTGATTTAGTTTACGAAGATTTTTCAATGCCGAGAACCTCGATCAGGGAGTAAAAAATGTGTAAGGTTCACAATGGTGTAAAATTAAAATGGGATTTACCGGGTTAGGATTCGAGTTACAGGAACAAGGGCCAAACCAACCACCCAAGAGTGGAATCGTCGAGCGAAAACACTTGACAACCTCCTAGAAGCAGCTTTTCTTACCACCAGACCTTTCTCCATCAATTAGGAATCTGATTCAGTCACTAAACACATTCATTAAATTGTAGCCATTTGTTGAGTGCTTTTTTGTGTCTAATCCGCATATATATCACCATTGCCCTTGATTTTCTTGACTGTATATCTCTTAAATATCAACATATACACGTGTGATTTAGTTTATGAAGATTATTCAATGCCGAGAACCTTGATCAGAGAGTAAAAATGGCATAAAGTTAACAATGGTGTAAAATTAAAATGGGATATACCAGGCTAGGATTCGAGTTACAGGAACAAGGGCCAAACCAACCACCCAAGAATGGAATCGTCGAGCGAAAACACTTGACAACCTCCTAGAAGCAACTTTTCTTACCACCAGACCTTTCTCCATCAATTAGGAATCTGATGCCGTCACTAAACACATTCCTTAAATTGTAGCCATTTGTTGAGTGTTTTTTTGTGTCTAATATTTCCATTGCCCTTGATTTGCTTGACTGTATATCTCTTAAATATCAACATATACATGTGTGATATAGTTTACGAAGATTTTTCAATGCCGATAACCTCAATCAGAGAGTAAAAGAGGCGTAAGGTTCACAACGGTTTAAAATTAAAATGGGATATACCGGGCTAGGATTCGAGTTACAGGAACAAGGGCCAAACCAACCACCCAATAATGGAATCGTCAAGCGAAAACACTTGACAACCTTCTAGAAGCAGCTTTTCTTGCCACCAGACCTTTCTTCATCAATTAGGAATCTGATGCCGTCACTAAACACATTCCTTAAATTGTAGCCATTTGTTGAGTGATTTTTTTTGGTGTCTAATCCGCATATATATCACCATTGCCCTTGATTTTCTTGACTGTATATCTCTTAAATATCAACATATACACGGGTGATTTAGTTTACGAAGATTTTTCAATGCCGAGAAACTCGATCAGGGAGTAAAAAAGGTGTAAGGTTCACAATGGTGTAAAATTAAAATGGGATATACCGGGTTAGGATTCGAGTTACAGGAACAAGGGCCAAACCAACCACCCAAGAGTGGAATCGTCGAGCGAAAACACTTGACAACCTCCTAGAAGCAGCTTTTCTTACCACCGGACCTTTCTCCATCAATTAGGAATCTGATTCAGTCACTAAACACATTCATTAAATTGTAGCCATTTGTTGAGTGCTTTTTTGTGTCTAATCCGCATATATATCACCATTGCCCTTGATTTTCTTGACTGTATATCTCTTAAATATCAACATATACACGTGTGATTTAGTTTATGAAGATTATTCAATGCCGAGAACCTTGATCAGAGAGTAAAAAAGGCGTAAAGTTAACAATGGTGTAAAATTAAAATGGGATATACCAGGCTAGGATTCGAGTTACAGGAACAAGGGCCAAACCAACCACCCAAGAATGGAATCGTCGAGCGAAAACACTTGACAACCTCCTAGAAGCAACTTTTCTTACCACCAGACCTTTCTCCATCAATTAGGAATCTGATGCCGTCACTAAACACATTCCTTAAATTGTAGCCATTTGTTGAGTATTTTTTTTTTGTCTGATATTTCCATTGCCCTTGATTTTCTTGACTGTATATCTCTTAAATATCAACATATACATGTGTGATTTAGTTTACGAAGATTTTTCAATGCCGATAACGTCAATCAGAGAGTAAAAGAGGCGTAAGGTTCACAACGGTTTAAAATTAAAATGGGATATACCGGGCTAGGATTCGAGTTACAGGAACAAGGGCCAAACCAACCACCCAATAATGGAATCGTCAAGCGAAAACACTTGACAACCTCCTAGAAGAAGCTTTTCTTGCCACCAGACCTTTCTTCATCAATTAGGAATCTGATGCCGTCACTAAACACATTCCTTAAATTGTAGCCATTTGTTGAGTGATTTTTTTGGTGTCTAATCCGCATATATATCACCATTGCCCTTGATTTTCTTGACTGCATATCTCTTATATGTCAACATATACACGTGTGATTTAGTTTACGAAGATTTTTCTATGCTGAGAATCTCGATCAGAGTGTAAAAAGGCGTAAGGTACACAATGGTGTAAAATTAAAATAGGATATTCCGGGCTAGGATTCGAGTTACAGGAACTAGGGCCAAACCAACCACCCAAAAATGGAATCGTCGAGCAAAAACACTTGACAACCTCCTATAAGCAGCTTTTCTTGCCCCCAGACCTTTCTCCATCAATTAGGAATCTGATGCCGTCACAAAACACATTCCATAAATTGTAGCCATTTGTTGAGTGATTTTTTTTTTGTGTCTAATTCGCATATATATCACCATTGCCCTTGATTTTCTTGACTTTATATCTCTTAAATGTCAACATATACACGTGTGATTTAGTTTACGAAGATTTTTCAATGCCGAGAACCTCGATCAGAGAGTTAAAAAGGCGTACGGTTCACAATGGTGTAAAATTAAAATGGGATATACCGGGCTAGGATTCGAGTTACTTGAAGAAGGGCCAAACCAACCACCCAAGAATGGAATCGTTGAACGAAAACACTTAACAACCTCCTAGAAGCAGCTTTTCTTGCCACCAGACAATTCTCCATCAATTAGGAATCGGATGCCGTCACTAAACACATTCCTTAAATGTAGCCATTTGTAGAGTGATTTTTTTTGGTGTCTAATCCGCATATATATCACCATTGCCCTTGATTTTTTTGACTGTATATCTCTTAAATGTCAACATATACACGTTGTATTTAGTTTACGAAGATTTTTCAATGCCGAGAACCTCGATCAGAGTGTAAAAAGGCGTAAGGTTCACAATGGTGTATAATAAAAATGGGATATACCGGCCTAGGATTCGAGTTACAGGAACAAGGGCCAAACCAACCACCCAGGAATGGAATCGTCGAGCGAAAACACTTGACAACCTCCTAGAAGCAGCTTTTCTTGCCACCAGACATCTCACCATCGATTAGGAATCTGATGCCGTCACTAAACACATTCCTTAAATTGTAGCCATTTGTTGAGTGATTTTTTTTTGGTGTCTAATCCGCATATATATCACCATTGCCCTTGATTTTCTTGACTGTATATCTATTAAATGTCAACATATGCACGTGTGATTTAGTTTACGAAGATTTTTCAATGCCGAGAACCTTGATTAGAGTGTAAAAAAGGCATAAGGTTCACAATGGTGTAAGAATAAAATGGGATATACCGGGCTAGGATTCGAGTTACAGGAACAAGGAGAAACCAACCACCCAAGAATGGAATCGTCGAGTGAAAACACTTGACAACCTCCTAGAAGCAGTTTTTCTTACCACCAGACCTTTCTCCATCAATTAGGAATCTGATGCCGTCATTAAACACATTCCTTAAATTGTAGCCAATTGTTGAGTGTTTTTTTTTGTGTCTAATATTACCATTATCCTTGATTTTCTTGACTGTATATCTCTTAAATATCAACATATACATGTGTGATTTAGTTTACGAAGATTTTTCAATGCCAATAACCTCAATCAGAGAGTAAAAGAGGCGTAAGGTTCACAATGGTTTAAAATTAAAATGGGATATACCGGGCTAGGATTCGAGTTACAGGAACAAGGGCCATACCAACCACCCAATAATGGAATCGTCAAGCGAAAACACTTGACAACCTCCTAGAAGCAGCTTTTCTTGCCACCAGACATTTCTTCATCAATTAGGAATCTGATGCCGTCACTAAACACATTCCTTAAGGAATCTGATGCCGTCACTAAACACATTCCTTAAATTGTAGCCATTTGTAGAGTGATTTTTTTGTGTCTAATTGATGCGTGTGAAGTGTTATAGATATTAGGTGTATATTTTAAGCCCTTTTAACACTTATTTTTAGCCATGTTTTAAATTTATAAAACACGATATTTTACTAACACTAAACACACATATGGGCAAGTGCACCCATCGTGAGCGTAGTATAGTGTTGGCAAGATACCGAGGTCGTCCAAGGACACAAGAGCTTTTAGTACCGGTTTATCCTCAACGTATAATCAAAAATAAAAAGTTTAGAAAAATGTTTTAAACTAACAAAAATAAAAACTAACTAAAATGCTGAAAATTAAAATAAAAGAGAAACATATAGACAAGATGAATCACTTGGTTCCGACTCGTATCTAGTGTAACCTTTGATTATTTCCGCACTTTTGCACTATTTTAAGAGATTATCTTAGTTATTGTAGTAGGCCCCTCTTTTGAAGGTGACGTTACCCTCACCCCAGTAGTTTGAGTCAGCAATGATACAATCCTAAAAGGGTGGATTATTGGAAGATAATTAATTAAGTTATTAATGCAAATTATGGTAGGCCCCTCTTTTGGAGGTGACGTTACCCTCGACTAAGTAGTCTGAGTCAGCAGGGATACAGTCATAAATATCCGGGTTAAAGTATTAATAGTAGTTAACTTATGAGGGGATCAAAGAGTTTGGACCCCCACCATCCAATACCGTTAAGTATTGAAGGAGGTCCTACTAAATTTGACCCAGGTCCATTGCAGGACCTCTAAACACTGAACAATGGCAAGACCTTTACCAAACCGTTCCCTTAACCCCCGACCAGGTAGCCAACATACCTCCATATAGACCGTGGAGATATGAATGGTGAAAATCTTTTATTTTATATAGACAGTAAAATAATGCCAAGACACCACGGACAAACAATAAGGAAAGATCACCTTCAACATAAGCAACTAGTTATTAAAGTCATTAATACAAGACCAAGTAAAAAGTGCGAAAATATTAGAAATAAAAAGTATTACACTAGACACTTTGTCTTCACCAAGTGATGTAAGAGACTTAGGCAAACATGGCCTTGATTGTCAAGAACTCTTATGATCAATCTTGGATCCCGAGATGACTCACACACTCTATGATGGACAATGGATGATGGTGGTGGATGATGGTGTTATGGTGGTGGTGGGTGGTGGGTGAAGTGTGAGAGAGGTGGTGTGCCAAGCGATGGTTTGAGCTTAAGCCAAGCACTCCTATTTATAGGCTGAACAGAAGCTCGGGCACGGCCCCATGTCCAGTGGGCACGGCCCCGTGTCCACATCTTCTCTTTCTTCATTTAATGCAGCTTTGTCTTATTAGTTGACCACGCCCCCGTGTTCGCTGAGCACGACCCCGTGTGCAGAAGAATCTTTGTACTATGAAGATTTGCCTAGATTGTGCGAATCTTATAGTTGACCATGGCCCCATGTCCGCTGAGCACGGCCCAGTGGTGGGCAATAGAAGCGTCTACAACTTTGTCTTTTCTGCTGACACTTGGGCACGCCCCCGTGCTGGCTGAGCACGGGGCGTGTTCAGTCTTCTGATGTGTTGTTTTGCTTGGGAAGATGGTGTCGTGGGGTCGGGCATGTCACGTCTTGTTCCTTTTCTTGTGTTTATGTTAGATTTTGATGTCTTTTTGCTTCTTTTGTTAATTTGAGCTCATTTAATCCTGAAAATACAAAAGGAAGACAAAAGCACACTTTATCCAACATTAGTACTAAAAAAGGGTTAGTTTTATGCCACAATAGATGAAATTTATATTTTGCATTTTGAACACATCACTAATCCGCATATATATCACCATTGCCCTTGATTTTCTTGACTGTATGTCTCTTAAATGTCAACATATACACGTGTGATTTAGTTTACGAAGATTTTTCAATGCCGAGAACCTCGATCAGAGAGTAAAAAAGGCGTAAGGTTCACAATGGTGTAAAATTAAAATGGGATATATATCGGGCTAGGATTCGAGTTACAGGAACAATGGCCAAACCAACCACCCAAGAATGGAATCGTCGAGCGAAAACACTTGACAACCTCCTAGAAGCAGCTTTTCTTACCACCAGACCTTTCTCCATCAATTAGGAATCTGATGCCGTCACTAAACACATTCCTTAAATTGTAGCCATTAGTTGAGTGTTTTTTTGGTGTCTAATCCGCATATATATCACCATTGCCCTTGATTTTCTTGACTATATATCTCTTAAATGTCAACATACACAAAAGTGATTTAGTTTAGGAAGATTTTTCAATGCCGAGAACCTCTATCAGAGAGTAAAAATGGCGTAAGGTTCACAATGGTGTAAAACTAAAATGGGATATACCAGGCTAGGATTCGAGGTACAGGAACAAGGGCCAAACCCACCACCCAAGAATGGAATAGTCGAGCGAAAACACTTGACAACCTCCTAGAAGCAGCTTTTCTTGCCCCCAGACCTTTCTCCATCAATTAGGAATCTGGTACCATCACTAAACACAATCCTTAATTTGTAGCCATTTGTTAAGTGATTTTTTTTGTGTCTAATCCGCATATATATCACCATTGCCCTTGATTTTCTTGACTGAATATCTCTTAAATGTCAACATATACACGTGTGATTTAGTTTACGAAGATTTTTCAATGCCGAGAACCTCGATCAGAGAGTTAAAAAGGCGTAAGGTTCACAATGGTGTAAAATTAAAATGGGATATACCGGGCTAGGATTCGAGTTACTGGAACAAGGGCTAAACCAACCACCCAAGAATGGAATCGTCGAGCGAAAACACTTGACAACCTCCTATAAGCAACTTTTCTTGCCCCCAGACCTTTCTCCATCAATTAGGAATCTGATGCCGTCACAAAACACATTCTTTAAATTGTAGCCATTTGTTGAGTGATTTTTTTGGGTGTCTAATCCGCATATATATCACCATTGCCCTTGATTTTCTTGACTGTATATCTCTTAAATGTCAACATATACACGTGTGATTTAGTTTACGAATATTTTTCAATGCCGAGAACCTCGACCAGAGAGTTAAAAAGGAGTACGGTGCACAATGGTGTAAAATTAAAATGGGATATACCAGGCTAGGATTCGAGTTACAGGAACAAGGGCCAAACCAACCACCGAAGAATGGAATCATTAAGCGAAAACACTTGACAACCTCCTAGTAGCAGCTTTTCTTGCCACCAGACCTTTCTCCATCAATTAAGAATCTGATGCGGTCACTAAACACATTCCTTAAATTGTAGCCAATAGTTGAGTGTTTTTTTGGTGTCTAATCCGCATATTTATCACCATTGCCCTTGATTTTCTTGACTGTATATCTCTTAAATGTCAACATACACACATGTGATTTAGTTTGGAAGATTTTTCAATGCCGAAACCTCTATCAGAGAGTAAAAATGGCGTAAGGTTCACAATGGTGTAAAATTAAAATGGGATATACCAGGCTAGGATTCGAGGTACAGGAACAAGGGCCAAACCCACCACCCAAGAATGGAATCGTCGAGCGAAAACACTTGACAACCTCCTATAAGCAGCTTTTCTTGCCCCCAGACCATTCTCCATCAATTAGGAATCTGGTGCCGTCACTAAACACATTCCTTAATTTGTAGCCATTTGTTGAGTGATTTTTTTTGGTGTCTAATCCGCATATATATCACCATTGCCCATGATTTTCTTGACTGAATATCTCTTAAATGTCAACATATACACGTGTGATTTAGTTTACGAAGATTTTTCAATGCCGAGAACCTCGATCAGAGAGTTAAAAAGGCGTAAGGTTCACAATGGTGTAAAATTAAAATGGGATATACCGGGCTAGGATTCGAGTTACTGGAACAAGGGCCAAACCAACCACCCAAGAATGGAATCGTCGAGCGAAAACACTTGACAACCTCCTATAAGCAACTTTTCTTGCCCCCAGACCTTTCTCCATCAATTAGGAATCTGATGCCGTCACAAAACACATTCCTTAAATTGTAGCCATTTGTTGAGTGATTTTTTTTGGTGTCTAATCCGCATATATATCACCATTGCCCCTGATTTTCTTAACTGTATATCTCTTAAATGTCAACATATACACGTGTGATTTAGTTTACGAAGATTTTTCAATGCTGAGAACCTCGATCAGATAGTTAAAAAGGCGTACGATTCACAATGGTGTAAAATTAAAATGAAATATACCGGGCTAGGATTCGAGTTACAGGAACAAGGGCCAAACCAACCACCCAAGAATGGAATCATTAAGCGAAAACACTTGACAACCTCCTGGAAGCAGCTTTTCTTGCCACCAGACCTTTCTCCATCAATTAAGAATCTGATGCGGTCACTAAACACATTCCTTAAATTGTAGCCAATAGTTGAGTGTTTTTTTGGTGTCTAATCCGCATATATATCACCATTGCCCTTGATTTTCTTGACTGTATATCTCTTAAATGTCAACATACACACATGTGATTTAGTTTAGGAAGATTTTTCAATGCCGAGAACCTCTATCAGAGAGTAAAAATGGCGTATGGTTCACAATGGTGTAAAATTAAAATGGGATATTCCAGGCTAGGATTGGAGGTACAGGAACAAGGGACAAACCCACCACCCAAGAATGGAATCGTCGAGCGAAAACACTTGACAACCTCCTAGAAGCAGCTTTTCTTGCCCCCAGACCTTTCTCCATCAATTAGGAATCTGGTGTCGTCACTAAACACATTCCTTAATTTGTAGCCATTTGTTGAGTGATTTTTTTGGTGTCTAATACGCATATATATCACCATTGCCCTTGATTTTCTTGACTGAATATCTCTTAAACGTCAACATATACACGTGTGATTTAGTTAACGAAGATTTTTCAATGCCGAGAACCTCGATCAGAGAGTTAAAAAGGCGTAAGGTTCACAATGGTGTAAAATTAAAATGGGATATACCGGGCTAGGATTCGAGTTACTGGAACAAGGGCCAAACCAAACACCCAAGAATGGAATCGTCGAGCGAAAACACTTGACAACCTCCTATAAGCAACTTTTCTTGCCCCCAGACCTTTCTCCATCAATTAGGAATCTGATGCCGTCACAAAACATATTCCTTAAATTGTAGCCATTTGTTGAGTGATTTTTTTGGTGTCTAATCCGCATATATATCACCATTGCCCCTGATTTTCTTGACTGTATATCTCTTAAATGTCAACATATACACGTGTGATTTAGTTTACGAAGATTTTTCAATGCCGAGAACCTCGATCAGATAGTTATGAAGGCGTACGATTCACAATGGTGTAAAATTAAAATGGGATATACCGGGCTAGGATTCGAGTTACAGGAACAAGGGCCAAACCAACCACCCAAGAATGGAATCGTTGAGCGAAAACACTTGACAACCTCCTAGAAGCAGCTTTTCTTGCCACCAGACCTTTCTCCGTCAATTAGGAATCTTATCCCGTCAAATAACACATTCCTTAAATTGTAGCCATTTGTTGAGTGTTTTTTTGGTGTCTAATCCGCATATATATCACCATTGCCCTTGATTTTCTTGACTGTATATCTCTTAAATGTCAACATATACACATGTGATTTAGTTTACAAAGATTTTTCAATGCCGAGAACCTCTATGAGAGAGTAAAAATGGCGTAAGGTTCACAATGGTGTAAAATTAAAATGGGATATACCGGGCTAGGATTCGAGTTACAGGAACAAGGGCCAAACCAACCACCCAAGAATGGAATCGTCGAGCAAAAACACTTGACAACCTCCTAGAAGCAGCTTTTCTTGCCCCCAGACCTTTCTCCATCAATTAGGAAACTGATGCCGTCACTAAACACATTCCTTAAATTGTAGCCATTTGTTGAGTGATTTTTTTTGTGTCTAATCCGCATATATATCACCATTGCCCTTGATTTTCTTGACTGTATATCTCTTAAATGTCAACATATACACGTGTGATTTAGTTTACGAAGATTTTTCAATGCCGAGAACCTCGATCAGAGAGTTAAAAAGGCGTAAGGTTCACAATGGTGTAAAATTAAAATGGGATATTGTGGGCTAGGATTCGAGTTACAGGAACAAGGGCCAAACCAACCACCCAAGAAGGGAATCGTCGAGCGAAAACACTTGACAACCTCCTAGAAGCTGCTTTTCTAACCACCAAACATTTCTCCATCAATTAGGAATCTGATGCCGTCACTAAACACATTCCTTAAATTGTAGCCATTTGTTGAGTGATTTTTTTTGGTGTCTAATCCGCATATATATCACCATTGCCCTTGACTTTCTTGACTGTATATCTCTTAAATGTCAACATATACACGTGTGATTTAGTTTACGAAGATTTTTCAATGCCGAGAACCTCGATCAGAGAGTTAAAAAGGAGTACGGTTCACAATGGTGTAAAATTAAAATGGGATATACCAGGCTAGGATTCGAGTTACAGGAACAAGGGCCAAACCAACCACCCAAGAATGGAATCGTTAAGCAAAAACACTTGACAACCTCCTAGAAGCAGCTTTTCTTGCCACCAGACCTTTCTCCATCAATTTAGAATCTGATGCCGTCACTAAACACATTCCTTAAATTGTAGCCATTAGTTGAGTGTTTTTTTGGTGTCTAATCCGCATATATATAACCATTGCCCTTGATTTTCTTGACTGTATATCTCTTAATTATCAACATACACACATGTGATTTAGTTTAGGAAGATTTTTCAATGCCGAGAACCTCTATCAGAGAGTAAAAATTGCGTAAGGTTCACAATGGTGCAAAATTAAAATGAGATATACCAGGCTAGGATTCGAGTTACAGGAACAAGGGCCAAACCCACCACCCAAGAATGGAATCGTCGAGCGAAAACACTTGACAACCTCATAGAAGCAGCTTTTCTTGCCCCCAGACCTTTCTCCATCAATTAGGAATCTGGTGCCGTGACTAAACACATTCCTTAATTTGTAGCCATTTGTTGAGTGATTTTTTTTGGTGTCTTATCCGCATATATATCACCATTGCCCTTGATTTTCTTGACTGTATATCTCTTAAATGTCAACATATACACGTGTGATTTAGTTTACGAAGATTTTTCAATGTCGAGAACCTCGATCAGAGAGTTAAAAAGGCGTAAGGTTCACAATGGTGTAAAATTAAAATGGGATATACCGGGCTAGGATTCGAGTTACTGGAACAAGCGCCAAACCAACCACCCAAGAATGGAATCGTCGAGCGAAAACACTTGACAACCTCCTATAAGCAACTTTTCTTTCCCCCAGACCTTTCTCAATCAATTAGGAATCTGATGCCGTCACAAAACACATTCCTTAAATTGTAGCCATTTGTTGAGTGATTTTTTTTGGTGTCTAATTCGCATATATATCACCATTGCCCCTGATTTTCTTGACTGTATATCTCTTAAATGTCAACATATACACGTGTGATTTAGTTTACGAAGATTTTTCAATGCCGAGAACCTCGATCAGAGAGTTAAAAAGGCGTAAGGTTCACAATGGTGTAAAATTAAAATGGGATATACCGGGCTAGGATTCGAGTTACTGGAACAAGGGCTAAACCAACCACCCAAGAATGGAATCGTCGAGCGAAAACACTTGACAACCTCCTATAAGCAACTTTTCTTGCCCCCAGACCTTTCTCCATCAATTAGGAATCTTATGCCGTCACAAAACACATTCCTTAAATTGTAGCCATTTGTTGAGTGATTTTTTTTGGTGTCTAATCCGCATATATATCACCATTACCCCTGATTTTCTTAACTGTATATCTCTTAAATGTCAACATATACACGTGTGATTTAGTTTACGAAGATTTTTCAATGCCGAGAACCTCGATCAGATAGTTAAAAAGGCGTACGATTCACAATGGTGTAAAATTAAAATGGGATATACCGGGCTAGGATTCGAGTTACAGGAACAAGGGCCAAACCAACCACCCAAGAATGGAATCATTAAGCGAAAACACTTGATAACCTCCTGGAAGCAGCTTTTCTTGCCACCAGACCTTTCTCCATCAATTAAGAATCTGATGCGGTCACTAAACACATTCCTTAAATTGTAGCCAATAGTTGAGTGTTTTTTTGGTGTCTAATCCGCATATATATCACCATTGCCCTTGATTTTCTTGACTGTATATCTCTTAAATGTCAACATACACACATGTGACTTAGTTTAGGAAGATTTTTCAATGCCGAGAACCTCTATCAGAGAGTAAAAATGGCGTATGGTTCACAATGGTGTAAAATTAAAATGGGATATTCCAGGCTAGGATTCGAGGTACAGGAACAAGGGACAAACCCACCACCCAAGAATGGAACCGTCGAGCGAAAACACTTGACAACCTCCTAGAAGCAGCTTTTCTTGCCCCCAGACCTTTCTCCATCAATTAGGAATCTGGTGTCGTCACTAAACACATTCCTTAATTTGTAGCCATTTGTTGAGTGATTTTTTTTGGTGTCTAATACGCATATATATCCCCATTGCCCTTGATTTTCTTGACTGAATATCTCTTAAATGTCAACATATACACGTGTGATTTAGTTTACGAAGATTTTTCAATGCCGAGAACCTCGATCAGAGAGTTAAAAAGGCGTAAGGTTCACAATGGTGTAAAATTAAAATGGGATATACCGGGCTAGGATTCGAGTTACTGGAACAAGGGCCAAACCAACCACCCAAGAATGGAATCGTCGAGCGAAAACACTTGACAACCTCCTATAAGCAACTTTTCTTGCCCCCAAACCTTTCTCCATCAATTAGGAATCTGATGCCGTCACAAAACACATTCCTTAAATTGTAGCCATTTGTTGAGTGATTTTTTTGGTGTCTAATCCGCATATATATCACCATTGCCCCTGATTTTCTTGACTGTATATCTCTTAAATGTCAACATATACACGTGTGATTTAGTTTACGAAGATTTTTCAATGCCGAGAACCTCGATCAGATAGTTAAAAAGGCGTACGATTCACAATGGTGTAAAATTAAAATGGGATATACCGGGCTAGGATTCGAGTTACAGGAACAAGGGCCAAACCAACCACCCAAGAATGGAATCGTTGAGCGAAAACACTTGACAAGCTCCTAGAAGCAGCTTTTCTTGCCACCAGACCTTTCTCCGTCAATTAGGAATCTTATCCCGTCAAATAACACATTCCTTAAATTGTAGCCATTTGTTGAGTGTTTTTTTGGTGTCTAATCCGCATATATATCACCATTGCCCTTGATTTTCTTGACTGTATATCTCTTAAATGTCAACATATACACATGTGATTTAGTTTACGAAGATTTTTCAATGCCGAGAACCTCTTTGAGAGAGTAAAAATGGCGTAAGGTTCACAATGGTGTAAAATTAAAATGGGATATACCGGGCTAGGATTCGAGTTACAGGAACAAGGGCCAAACCAACCACCCAAGAATGGAATCGTCGAGCGAAAACACTTGACAACCTCCTAGAAGCAGCTTTTCTTGCCCCCAGACCTTTCTCCATCAATTAGGAAACTAATGCCGTCACTAAACACATTCCTTAAATTGTAGTCATTTGTTGGGTGATTTTTTTTGTGTCTAATCCGCATATATATCACCATTGCCCTTGATTTTCTTGACTGTATATCTCTTAAATGTCAACATATACACGTGTGATTTAGTTTACGAAGATTTTTCAATGCCGAGAACCTCGATCAGAGAGTTAAAAAGGCGTAAGGTTCACAATGGTGTAAAATTAAAATGGGATATTGTGGGCTAGGATTCGAGTTACAGGAACAAGGGCCAAACCAACCAACCAAGAAGGGAATCGTCGAGCGAAAACACTTGACAACCTCCTAGAAGCTGCTTTTCTAACCACCAAACATTTCTCCATCAATTAGGAATCTGATGCCGTCACTAAACACATTCCTTAAATTGTAGCCATTTGTTGAGTGATTTTTTTTGGTGTCTAATCCACATATATATCACCATTGCCCTTGATTTTCTTGTCTGTATATCTCTTAAATTTCAACATATACACGTGTGATTTAGTTTACGAAGATTTTTCAATGCCGAGAACCTCGATCAGAGAGTTAAAAAGGAGTACGGTTCACAATGGTGTAAAATTAAAATGGGATATACCAGGCTAGGATTCGAGTTACAGGAACAAGGGCCAAATCAACCACCCAAGAATGGAATCGTTAAGCAAAAACACTTGACAACCTCCTAGAAGCAGCTTTTCTTGCCACCAGACCTTTCTCCATCAATTTAGAATCTGATGCCGTCACTAAACACATTCCTTAAATTGTAGCCATTAGTTGAGTGTTTTTTTGGTGTCTAATCCGCATATATATAACCATTGCCCTTGATTTTCTTGACTGTATATCTCTTAAATGTCAACATACACACATGTGATTTAGTTTAGGAAGATTTTTCAATGCCGAGAACCTCTATCAGAGAGTAAAAATTGCGTAAGGTTCACAATGGTGCAAAATTAAAATGAGATATACCAGGCTAGGATTCGAGTTACAGGAACAAGGGCCAAACCCACCACCCAAGAATGGAAACGTCGAGCGAAATCACTTGACAACCTCATAGAAGCAGCTTTTCTTGCCCCCAGACCTTTCTCCATCAATTAGGAATCTGGTGCCGTGACTAAACACATTCCTTAATTTGTAGCCATTTGTTGAGTGATTTTTTTTGGTGTCTTATCCGCATATATATCACCATTGCCCTTGATTTTCTTGACTGTATATCTCTTAAATGTCAACATATACACGTGTGATTTAGTTTACGAAGATTTTTCAATGTCAAGAACCTCGATCAGAGAGTTAAAAAGGCGTAAGGTTCACAATGGTGTAAAATTAAAATGGGATATACCTGGCTAGGATTCGAGTTACTGGAACAAGGGCCAAACCAACCACCCAAGAATGGAATCGTCGAGCGAAAACACTTGACAACCTCCTATAAGCAACTTTTCTTTCCCCTAGACCTTTCTCCATCAATTAGGAATCTGATGCCGTCACAAAACACATTCCTTAAATTGTAGCCATTTGTTGAGTGATTTTTTTTGGTGTCTAATTCGCATATATATCACCATTGCCCCTGATTTTCTTGACTGTATATCTCTTAAATGCCAACATATACACGTGTGATTTAGTTTACGAAGATTTTTCATTGCCGAGAACCTCGATCAGATAGTTAAAAAGGTGTACGATTCACAATGGTGTAAAATTAAAATGGGATATACCGGGCTAGTATTCGAGTTACAAGAACAAGGGCCAAACCAACCACCCAAGAATAGAATCGTTGAGCGAAAACACTTGACAACCTCCTAGAAGCAGCTTTTCTTGCCACCAGACCTTTCTCCATCAATTAGGAATCTGATGCCGTCAAATAACACATTCCTTAAATTGAAGCCATTTGTTGAGTGTTTTTTTTGGTGTCTAATCCGCATATATATCACCATTGCCCTTGATTTTCTTGACTGTATATCTCTTAAATGTCAACATACACACATGTGATTTAGTTTACGAAGATTTTTCAATGCCGAGAACCTCTATCAGAGAGTAAAAATGGCGTAAGGTTCACAATGGTGTAAAATTAAAATGGGATATACCAGGCTAGGATTCGAGTTACAGGAACAAGGGCCAAACAAACCACCCAAGAATGGAATTGTCGAGCGAAAACATTTGACAACCTCCTAGAAGTAGCTTTTCTTGCCCCCAGACCTTTCTCCATCAATTAGGAATCTGATGCCGTCACTAAACACATTCCTTAAATTATAGCCATTTGTTGAGTGATTTTTTTTGTGTCTAATCCGCATATATATCACCATTGCCCATGAATTTCTTGACTGTATATCTCTTAAATGTCAACATATACACGTGTGATTTAGTTTACGAAGATTGTTCAATGCCGAGAACCTCGATCAGAGAGTTAAAAAGGAGTAAGGTTCACAATGGTGTAAAATTAAAAAGGGATATTCCGGGCTAGGATTCGAGTTACAGGAACAGAGGCCAAACCAACCACCCAAGAATGGAATCGTCGAGCGAAAACACTTGACAACCTCCTAGAAGTAGCTTTTCTTACCACATGACCTTTCTCCATCAATTAGGAATCTGATGCCGTCACTAAACACATTCCTTAAATTGTAGCCATTTGTTGAGTGTTTTTTTCGTGTCTAATCCGCATATATGTCACCATTGCCCTTGATTTTCTTAACTGTATATCTCTTAAATATCGACATATACACGTGTTATTTAGTTTACGAAGATTTTTCAATGCCGAGAACCTCGATCAGAGAGTAAAAAAGGCGTAAGGTTCACAATGGTGTATAATTATAATGGGATATTCCGGGCTAGGATTCGAGTTACAGGAACAAAAGCCAAACCAACCACCCAAGAATGGAATCATCGAGCGAAAACACTTGACAACCTCCTAGAAGCAGCTTTTCTTGCCACCAGACATTTCTCCATCAATTAGGAATCGGATGCTGTCACTAAATACATTCCATAAATTGTAGCCATTTGTAGAGTGATTTTTTTGGTGTCTAATCCGCATATATATCACCATTGCCCTTGATTTTCTTGACTGTATATCTCCTAAATGTCAAGATATACACGTGTGATTTAGTTTACGAAGATTTTTCAACGCCGAGAAAACTCGATCCGAGAGTAAAAAAGGCGTAAGGTTCACAATGGTGTAAAATTAAAATGGGATATATCGGGCTAGGATTCGAGTTACAGGAACAAGGGCCAAACCAACCACCCAAGAATGAAATCGTCGAGCGAAAACACTTGACAACCTCCTAGAAGCAGCTTTTCTTACCACCAGACCTTTCTCCGTCAATTAGGAATCTGATGCCGTCACTAAACACATTCCTAAAATTGTAGCCATTTGTTGAGTGTTTTTTTTTTGTGTCTAATATTACCATTGCCCTTGATTTTGTTGACTGTATATCTCTTAAATATCAACATATACATGTGTGATTTACTTTACGAATATTTTTCAATGCCGATAACCTCAATCAGAGAGTAAAAAAGGCATAAGGTTCACAATGGTTTAAAATTAAAATGGGATATACCAGGCTAGGATTCGAGTTACAGGAACAAGGGCCAAACCAACCACCCAATAATGGAATCGTCAAGCGAAAACACTTGACAACCTCCTAGAAGCAGCTTTTCTTACCACCAGACCTTTCTTCATCAATTAGGAATATGATGCCGTCACTAAACACATTCCTTAAATTGTAGCCATTTGTTGAGTGATTTTTTTTTGGTGTCTAATCCGCATATATATCACCATTGCCCTTGATTTTCTTGACTGTATATCTCTTAAATGTCAACATATACACGTGTGATTTAGTTTACGAAGATTTTTCAATGCCGAGAATCTCGATCAGAGTGTAAAAATGCGTATGGTTCACAATGGTGTAAAATTAAAATGGGATACACCGGGCTAGGATTCAAGTTACAGGAACAAGGGCCTAACCAACCACCCAATAATGGAATCGTCGAGCGAAAACACTTGACAACCTCCTATAAGCAGCTTTTCTTGCCCCCAGACCTTTCTCCATCAATTAGGAATCTGATGCCATCACAAAACACATTCCTAAAATTGTAGCCATTTTTTGAGTGATTTTTTTGGGTGTCTAATCCGCATATATATCACCATTGCCCTTGATTTTCTTGACTGTATATCTCTTAAATCTCAACATATACACGTGTGATTTAGTTTACGAAGATTTTTCAATGCCGAGAACCTCGATCAGAGAGTTAAAATGGCGTACGGTTCACAATGGTGTAAAATTAAAATGGGATATACCAGGCTAGGATTCGAGTTACAGGAACCAGGGCCAAACCCACCACCCAAGAATGGAATCGTCGAGCGAAAACACTTGACAACCTCCTAGAAGCAGCTTTTCTTGCCCCCAGACCTTTCTCCATCAATTAGGAATCTGGTGCCGTCACTAAACACATTCCTTAAATTGTAGCCATTTGTTGAGTGATTTCTTTTGGTGTCTAATCCGCATATATATCACCATTGCCCTTGATTTTCTTGACTGTATATCTCTTAAATGTCAACATATACACGTGTGATTTAGTTTACGAAGATTTTTCAATGCCGAGAACCTCGATCAGAGAGTTAAAAAGGCGTAAGGTTCACAATGGTGTAAAATTAAAATGGGATATACCGGGCTAGGATTCGAGTTACAGGAACAAGGGCCAAACCAACTACCCAAGAATGGAATCGTCGAGCGAAAACACTTTTCTAACCACAAGACCTCTCTCCATCAATTAGGAATCTGACGCCGTCACTAAACACATTCCTTAAATTGTAGCCATTTGTTGAGTGTTTTTTTTGGTGTCTAATCCGCATATATATCACCATTGCCCTTGATTTTCTTGACTGTATATCTCTTAAATATCGACATATACACGTGTTATTTAGTTTACGAAGATTTTTCAATGCTGAGAACCTCGATCAGAGAGTAAAAAAGGCGTAAGGTTCACAATGGTGCATAATTAAAATGGGATATTCCGGGCTAGGATTCTAGTTACAGGAACAAGAGCCAAACCAACCACCCATAAATGGAATTGTCACACCCCGACTTTCCACGTGTCACCGGTTGGCCCGGTGGGGAGTATCGTGACGTGGTTGGCAACATAATAGTCAAACAACACAATATTTAATATGCATAGCGGAAGCAAAAGATAAATATATTACATTCCGAATAATAAGTAATATCCAGTATTACAACGGAAAGTAAAAGATCCACAGGCGGATCAAAAATACAATGGAAATAATAGTTCAACAGACTTTGACATCTAGAGCTTGCGAGACTTGAGTAATGATGCCTGGAGAAGCCAGCCTATTTCGTCTAGCACCTGCACTTAGCCTTTTTGGAAAATACGTCAGTTTACACTGGTAAATACAACTCAACTGACTCATTTTGAAAAGAGTTTGTAAATTGGTTTTGAATGCACTTCGGGACAAATATCTTTTATAACTTGGGACAATTATTGAAATAATCATGTATACAGTTTTACTTATTTGCCGTCCATTAGCACCGGTCAGAAGAGCCGATTTAAGTTAACTGACACGCCACAGGTATAGTGCCCACAAGGTTGATTCCTTTAGTGGATTACCAGTTTTTACATAATGCATCTGTCAGGTGTACGCCTACACCCCGTGCTTAGGTCGTGGCCATTTCGTAAAATGATGCCAAGGATATCCGGGACATGGTCATTTAACCCCCAAGGGCCATACATCAAATAATACAGAATAAAGCGGGTTATGTAAATACATTAATCACAATCCGATTTAAATGACTACATACCCGACCAAGCAGTACTTTTATAGTACCATACCCCAAGCCCGTATAGGGAAAATAAGTTAAGAGTATTTACCTGAGCAAAGTATCAATCAAATACAGCAAATGCAAGTACTTTTACTGGGCTCCTAATCTGGAACGAAGGTTTATAATAATCTATTAGATTTCTAACGGGTCTTTAATTAAGCTTAGACTTAGACCGGTTAGTTTCCAAAAGGTAGGCACGGTTCAAACGCATGATAACGCGAAGACCGGTTTGGAATGTGGTTTTGACCCGAAAAGCTTGTATGCTTGTTTAATATGGGTAACTTACACACATTCTGGGTTTTGAGATAAAACCGATAAGGTTTGACCCGTTTCGGCTAGTTTAAGTAAACTTGTTACATAAACCAAACTGTACGCGTGATAAGCGTGACGGGTAGTAATGAGAGCCATTCACAGGTTTCCTAAGTTAATTATGTCTCAAATATGTTGTGACATCAGTAAGATGTCTTTCATTATGCCCGAAACGTGTTTAAACACAAACTATGCCCGTAGGGGTAGTTTGGTCATTTTAAAGGTGATAAAAGAGTTTAAGTATTTATCTGAGTTACAGGTCTAAGGTATTCAGCAAAAATACTTATTTTACTATGTTATAATCAGTAGGGTAAAGTATATATGTGAAATTTATCAATTATAACCAAACTATGCCCTGTAGGGGTATTTTGGTAATTTCACATAAGCCGAAAAGCTCAAAACTGAAGTCTGAGTTTAACAACCTTTGCTTACTGTTAAAATATTATAATTTGCCTCAAATATCAGTAGGTATCAACCCGTGTATGTTCAATATAATTTTAATACATACTATACGTTAAAAACGGTTAATAAGGCGATTAAAAGCCGTTTACGGGTTCGATAGATAACGCTGATATTTTTATACTTCCAGGAGGCTTGAAATAATTTATTTAACATATATATTCAGTAGCAAAAGGTTTGGAGTCGTTTAGATACGTAAAACTCATTTTATGGCCCGTAAGGGCAAAACCGACATTTACCGGATTAAGCCTACGACTATTAGTTATGCTCATCCTAAAATTAATTAAAAATCTTTAAAAATCCCAAAATAATATATTACATCAGTGGGTAAAGATTTTGGTATTTAAAAGTAGGCTTAACTAGGCTATACGCTAATTATGCCGTTTTATTAATATAAAGCTTTCAATTTACGCTAATGAGCATAACTCTCAATCTACACCTCAAACTGATATCAAACTTTGCATACAAGTTTATATATTAGTAATTAAAGTTTATACTCTTTTACATTTCCAAAAATCACGTTTTAAGGTGAAAAGGGCATAATGGTCAACATATGAGCAATTAACGGAATCATGCGTATTAATTGGCTAACTAATGATCCGAGGTGTATAATCACATAGGGTTATACTAGCATGTAACCTGGTCCAAATGAATCTCTAAGGTATTTCTAAAACATACCATAACAGGTCAGAACTGAAAGTCAAAGTAAAAGTCAAACTATGCGACTTTCGGTTCCGAACCGGGTCTAAACAGGAAATTGTCGGGTTGAACATGTTTAGACATGTTCTTACACTTATTACCAAGTTATAATAATGATCAAACAGGTTGTATATGTTCTACATTGTTAATTATGCATAAATTAGAATTTACACATTCTGTTGACTTTTTAAATACAAGTTTGACCCGACATTTGACCTAGTTAGAGTGGGAATCAGGGGAAACCCTTTTAAGGTTTTATTACCCACATAATTACCTACTTAAAGGTACTTTTCATTCGATAAATCACTGGACCATTAGTGATTAATCTTAAAGTCAACCGTTAATTATGACGGTTTGACTTTTAAGCTAAAACTAGGCTAAAACTTAATTAAGAAAGGTTAAGCCAACTTACAAAAGTCCTATGCACGAATTGTGAAGACTTGGGCTTGCCTTGGAGCTCCAAGAATGATCAGAAGTGCAAGAATGAAGGTGTGAAGGATGTTTGGAAATCTTGGTCCTTTATATAGTGGTTTAATCACCACAAAATGTTGACACACAAGTCTAACATGGACCATGAATCATCAACACATGTCCCTAAGTGTTTAGGGGGTTCCTAGGGGTCAAGAAAGATGTGGAAAATCGGATAAAAATCGATTACAAGGGCAAGGGCAGACAAGAAACAAGAAAAATCGAATCAGACCACCCTTAGCGTGACACGAAGCCCCCCAAAACATCAATTTGGAGGGCTCAAAGTGCAAGGAAATGATGTCTAAACAAAGTTTGAAGAGCCAAGGACCATTGCATAAAAATCAAAAGTATAAGATCTTGTGCAAGAGGGCCTCGCGCGACGCGAAGCCCGGGGGGGGGGTGGGGTTCGTGTCACGCTAAGGGTGGTCTGATTCGATTTTTCTTGTTTCTTATCTGCCCTTGCCCTTGTAATCAATTTTTATCCGATTTTCCACATCTTTCTTGGCCCCTAGGCACCCCTTAAACACTTAGGGACATGTGTTGATGATTCATGGTCCATGTTAGACTTGTGTGTCAACATTTTGTGGTGATTAAACCACTATATAAAGGACCAAGATTTGCAAACATTCTTCACACCTTCATTCTTGCACTTCTGATCATTCTTGGAGCTCCAAGGCAGGCCCAAGTCTTCACAATTCGTGCATAGGACTTTTGTAAGTTGGCCTAACCTTTCTTAATTAAGTTTTAGCCTAGTTTTAGCTTAAAAGTCAAACCGTCGTAATTAACGGTTGACTTTAAGATTAATCACTAATGGTCCAGTGATTTGTCGAATCAAAAGTACCTTTAAGTAGGTAATTATGTGGGTAATAAAACCTTAAAAGGGTTTCCCCTGATTCCCACTCTAACTAGGTCAAATGTCGGGTCAAACTTGTATTTAAAAAGTCAACAGAATGTGTAAATTCTAATTTATGCATAATTAACAATGTAGAACATATACAACCTGTTTGATCATTGTTATAACTTGGTAATAAGTGTAAGAACATGTCTAAACATGTTCAACCCGACAATTTCCTGTTTAGACCCGGTTCGGAACCGAAAGTCGCATAGTTTGACTTTTACTTTGACTTTCAGTTCTGACCCGTTATGGTATGTTTTAGAAATACCTTAGAGCTTCATTTGGACCACGTTACATGCTAGTATAACCCTCTGTGATTATACACCTCGGATCATTAGTTAGCCAATTAATACGCATGATTCCGTTAATTGCTCATATGTTGACCATTATGCCCTTTTCACCTTAAAACGTGATTTTTGGAAATGTAAAAGAGTAGAAACTTTAATTACCGATATATAAACTTGTATGCAAAGTTTGATATCAGTTTGAGGTGTAGATTGAGAGTTATGCTCATTAGCGTAAATTGAAAGCTTTATGTTAATAAAACGGCATACTTAGCGTATAGCCTAGTTAAGCCTACTTTTAAATACCAAAATCTTTACCCACTGATGTAATATATTATTTTGGGATTTTTAAAGATTTTTAATTAATTTTAGGATGTGCATAACTAATAGTCGTAGGCTTAATTCGGTAAATGTCGGTTTTGCCCTCACGGACCATAAAATGAGTTTTACATTTCTAAACGACTCCAAAATTTTTGCTACTGATAATATATGTTAAATAAATTATTTCAAGCCTCCTGGAAGTATAAAAATATCAGCGTTATGTAACGAACCCGTAAACGGCTTTTAATCGCCTTATTAAGCGTTTTTAATGCATAGTATGTATTAAAATTATATTGAACATACACGGGTTGATACCTACTGATATTTGAGGCAAATTATAATATTTTAACAGTAAGCAAAGGTTGTTAAACTCAGACTTCAGTTTTGAGCTTTAAGGCTTATGTGAAATTACCAAAATACCCCTACGGGGCATAGTTTGGTTATAATTGATAAATTTCACATATATACTTTACCCTACTGATTATAACATAGTAAAATAAGTATTTTTGCTGATTACATCAGACCTGTAACTCAGATAAATACTTAAACTCTTTTATCACCTTTAAAATGACCAAACTACCCCTACTGGCATAGTTTGTGTTTAAAAACGTTTCGGGCATAATGAAAGACATCTTACTGATGTCACAACATATTTGAGACATAAATAACTTAGGAAACCTGTGAATGGCTCTCATTACTACCTGTCACGCTTATCACGCGTACGGTTTGGTTTATGTAGCAAGTTTACTTAAACTAGTCGAAACGGGTCAAACCTTATCGGTTTTATCTCAAAACCCAGAATGTGTGTAAGTTACCCATATTAAACAAGCATACAAGCTTGTCGGGTCAAAACCACATTCCAAACCGGTCTTCGCGTTATCATGCGTTTGAACCGTGCCTACCTTTTGGAAACTAACTGGTCTAAGTCTAAGCTTAATTAAAGACCCGTTAGAAATCTAATAGGTTATTATAAGCCTTCGTTCCAGATTAGGAGCCCAGTAAAAGTACTTGCATTTGCTGTATTTGATTGATACTTTGCTCAGGTAAATACTCTTAACTTATTTCCCTCTACGGGCTTGGGATACGACACTATAAAAGTACCGCTTGGTCGGGTGTATGTAGTCATCTAAATCGGATTGTGATTGATGTATTTACATAACCTGTTTAATATGTATTATTTGGTGTATGGCCTTTGGGGGTTAAATGACCATGTCCCGAATATCCTTGGCATCATTCGAAGAAATGGCCACGACCTAAGCACGGGGTGTAGGCGTACACCTGACAGTTGCATTATGTAAAAACTGGTAATCCACTCAGAGGTATCATCCTTGTGGGCATTATACCGAAGCCGGTAATCCGCTTAAAGGATGATAGCCTGTGGGCATTATACCTGTGGCGTGTCAATTAATCTGTCCTGATGGACGAAAAATAAGTAAAACTGTATACATGATTATTTCAATAATTGTCCCAAGTTATAAAAGATATTTGTGCCGAAGTGCATTCAAACCAATTTACAAACTCTTTTCAAAATGAGTTAGTTGAGTTGTATTTACCAGTGTAAACTGACGTATTTTCCAAAAAGGCTAAGTGTAGGTGCTAGACGAAATAGGCTGGCTACTCCAGGCATCATTACTCAAGTCTCGCAAGCTCTAGATGTCAAAGTCTGTTGAACTATTATTTCCATTGTATTTTTGATCCGCCTGTGGATCTTTTACTTTCCGTTGTAATACTGGATATTACTTATTATTCGGAATGTAATATATTTATCTTTTGCTTCCGCTGTGTATATTAAATATTGTTTTTTTTACTATTATTGTGACAACTCGAATTTCCGACATTCTTTATTCGCATTTAATGCACGTTGACTTTGACTATATAGCTGTGATATGATAAAATGTAGTGTGTTTGCATGGTTTTGTGTGATTGTGTAACATGTATGCTATTTGAAAAACTTAGACTAGTTAAACTATATAAGAACCCGACGAAACAGAAGTTGATTCGCCAAGTCCATCTCGACGAAACTGGTCTGTCTCGCCAACAACCTTCTCGACGAAACAAGTATGTTTCGCCGAGCCCAGTTTCGCCAAAAGCCCAGTTCGGGCCCAGCTTGTTATTCTGAGTTTTAATACGTAAAACAACACTAGTTTCACACTTTTATCATAACAACCGAAACCCTAGAGCCCTTCTCTCCTGTGTGACGGCAGTAGGAGCTTCTCGAAGACATCCCTAGCGATCGATTCGTATTTCTCATATCTCGGTTAGTATGTGTTCGTTAATCGGTTCATGTTTCTGTGATATCTCGATTCATGCTTGTGCCTATGGTTGTTATGTGTTATTGCTGCGATAAGATATGATGATGTTATAGACTTTGATATGTATGATGTAGTTGGATATGGATAGTTCTATACGAAACTTAATATGATTGAATGCTCGGTTCTGAATATTGCTATTATGTTCTGATTCTGAATATATGTTAGCATCTGGATAGGGTTCGATGATATGATGTTGTATGTTAATTGATATGTTACACACATAAACTAGGGTTTATGCTAGACAACGATTCTTGGATGATTTGAGTTATGATGATTCGATATACACATTGATCTTCTTATGATTTATGTTATTGATGACGGCTGTTAGAATGATTAGGGTTTATGTATGATTCGTAACTGTTATGACGTAACTGCTGAATCGACGAAACAGAACTCTCGGCGAAACAGAATGTGTTTCGCCAAGAGTAATCGACGAATTAGAAGTTCTGTTTCGCCGAAGGAGACCTCGACGAAACAAACGTGTTTCGCCAAAGCATGTGTTTCGCCAACTTATGTGTTTCGCCATTATGTGTGTTTCGCCGAACAGTTAATCTGCACAGTAACTTGAGTTAATTCTGTTAAGTGTTAACTGGAATAATTAACTGCTGTTAAGTGTAGCCATCTTGTATATGATTGTGATTACGTTCTACATGTTTATACGTGCATAACTTGGACACAAACTGATTTCACATACATGCATACTTTAGGACGTGATTGATTACTTGCGAGCATACACTTAGCATACCGAGCAAACCAAGGTGAGTTCACACTCTTACCAAGGCATGGGATTCCCCAGGTGGGTTGGGAATGGGATTGATTGATTGCTTGTACACATTACTACTAGACTACATACCACGGTCCTCGGATTGGGAAGGATGCCTGTGCCAAAAATCTACGTACTATCCTCGGATGGGAAGGATACTAGTGTTAACACATACAAAAATCCTAGGTACCAAATGTTCTCGGATGGGAAGAACACCAGCGCTAAACCTACGTACTTGATACGTACTATCCTCGGTTGGGCAGGATACTTATTATTATCCTCGGATTGGGAAGGATACTTATGAATACAACTAGTCTAGTAAATATACATTATGGGAAGCCCCCACCATTAGAACGTACTAACGGCCCAGTAGAGCCACATGTTACATATGAACTTACTATTACGCACTTACTCTCTGTGAACTCGCTCAACTAGTTGTTGATCCTCTGTTACATGCCTTGCAGGACCTTAGGTACTTATGGAGCTTGCACGGGAGGCGTAGTCGTTGTGGGCATGGATTTTGGATATTTGTTTAGACTTTATGACATTTCATACTTTATTACGATGGGTTTAATCATACGCTTCCGCTATACTGTGATAACATACTTATGTTTTGGAACACCTTTCATATGGATTGTTGGAATTAAATTGCAATTACTTTTACTTTATACATTGTTCTATATGATTGGTGGCTTGATCCTGGTCAGTCACGTCTCCAAGCGGTGATACTCCGCGTGTGGATTTTGGGGGTGTGACAATTATGTTGCCAACCACGTCACGATACTCCCCACCGGGCCCACCGGTGACACGTGGAAAGTCGGGGTGTGACAGGTTGGTATCAGAGCCAACACTGAGTGAATTAAACACTAGTCTTTTGTGTTTAATCTCAGTTACACAGTTGCACATTCTTGAGTCTAGACAAGAACATAGGACAAATTCTAATTCGTTTTATTTTGTCCTTATTTGATTCCTTTGTTATTTTCTGATTAGTTCTTGCATGGGCAAGTCATTTTTATTAGAAGTCCCGTTTAGGGAAACCATATATTTGTTTAAATTAAAGGAACGATTATATTTAAAATATCATTCCTATATTATAAGATCTACCATTATAATAAAAATGGCAAAATCTAAAAAGGACAAGACCTAGCCATATGTCACATTAGGACAAGGGCCAAGATGGTAGTTCCATAAATTAGATTCAGATCCTTATTAACATTCCTTTTGCAAGGTCTACCATTATAATAAAATGGCAAAATCTAAAAAGGACAAGACCTAGCCATATGTCACATTAAGACAAGGGCCAAGATGGTAGTTCCACAATTAGATTCAGATCATCGTTAACATTTCAATTTAGGATTGCTCTGCGTTAAATATTAAAAGAATCCTAAAGGTAAAACCTAGCTTAAATGTCAATGCAGACATGGCCAAGATGGTAAAACCTAGCCTAAATATCATTGCGGACATGGCCAAGATGGTAGAACCTATTCAAAAGATTCGAACCTATGTTAAATAACTGAAAGCATATTATCATGCTTGACAAAATGTGATACGATGAAATCACATAAGTCATTCTTAAGTGGGTTATTCTAAATTTCCTTAATTATATAATCATCCCTTATGGATGAAGTGCCCACGGGCTATAATTAACGTCCTCTGAGACTAAAGACAGTGGTAACATACAACTCCCTGTCAAGCAAAGGCAGTGAACAACGTTCGAGCCTAAATACCTTGATTCTACGAGAATCATGACTATAAATTAAACTTGTCCACACGACTAAGTCTTTTGTGATATTACTAACTTATAATTTGGGATTAATAGTGAAAATCCTGAATAAAATAAATACCATTCCTTTCCTGCCGGTATAAATATTAAAAGAGAATCTTAAAGGGTATAACCTAGCTTGAATGTCTTTAAAGACCTAGCTAATATGGTAAGACCTGTTTAAAAAGAGATTCGGATTCTTGTTAACATCTGCAAACATGTTAACACTTCTAACAAAGGTGATGCAATAAAATCATGCTTGTCATCTTTGTATTAGGAACTTCCAAACCCTTTTAGCATAAGCGATCGATGGAAATCATGGCTAATAAACGTCGAACATAATGTACGCATCGAAACATCCATTCGCGATGTATACCTACGGGCAAAGATGAATGCATGAAAAAGGTAGTTTTTATTTCATAACTTCTTGTCAAGACAATGAACTATGAAATATTCCGATCCAAAGGAATCATTGATTATGTTTTAAAATTTCCCTAGTGACATGGCCTCTGAGCCATCAAAAGTCCTTTGGAACAAGCCCTTGTGCTATATATGTAAGAGATGTCAGTATGACATTGGCAGTCGTGACTCATGTCCCCTGTCTAATAAATATGAAGGATTATATTCCATTTAAACGCCAAAGATGGTTTATTTAAAAACATAGGCAAAGCATAATCAAATAAATTAAATACTATCTAGTGGCCTATATGGTTTAATTGCACCATGGCTATTTATTCATCAAATTCGACAATTCGCTATATGATTAAACAAATTATTACTACTTGGTATGTAGCCCCAAAGCTTCACCATGGCTGACTCCTCTGAAGCTCACAATCATCCAACTGGTCAGAATGATGATGCAAGACTAAACTTAACAAGCACCGAGTGGCAGGCTATGTTAGATACGGCCGTAAATAAAGCCGTGGACCGCATATTAAAGAGTCATAAGCGAAAGAGCGATAATACCCCAAATAAAGGTTGTAAAAAGGGTAAGACCGGTTCAAACCATAAACCGTCCAAGCCAAAAGAGGCAAAGCCCAAATGCAATAACTGCAGGAAACAACATTATGGAAAATGCACCATCGAACCACATGCTAAATTATGTGGAATTTGCAAAACCAAGGTTCACAAGACTTTGGATTGCAAGAAGATGGAAGATGCGATGTGCCATGGTTGTGGCGAAAAAGGGCACATAAAGACCAGCTGCCCAAAGAAGGCGACTAAAAGAAAAGACACTTTGAATGCGCAAGCTAAGCCTTGTGGAATTTGTAATAAGGAAGGGCACAAGACTTTGGAGTGCCAAGACATAAAGGACGCAACCTGCTATAGTTGCAATGAAATAGGGCACATCAGTACTAATTGCCCTATGGCTGCTAAGGAAGGAATAACTGAGTCTGGGAAGGATTTGAAGGGCAAACAGCAGACTAGTGAAAAGACCAGATGCAGAACCTGTAGGAAATACCACCTCGGGAAATGCAGATTTGAATCTCAACCTCTACCCTGTGGAATCTGCAAGTCCAAGGAGCATAAGACCATGGATTGCAAGAGATTGGGAGACGCAACCTGCTATGGTTGCAATGAGAAAGGGCACATTAAGACCAACGGCCCTAAATATGCTAAAAAGCCTGAAGAAGCTGAGAAGATCAAAGCTGGAAGCTCTCAACAGGATGCTCAGGAGACTGTTCAGGATAACAAAGTCACGACATGTACTTTCTTTATCCATAACGCGCATGCTAGAGTATTAATTGATTCAGGTTCAGATAAGTCTTTCGTAGACAATAGATATTGTAAATCATTAAATCTGCCTGTTAAAACTCTAAGCGTTAAGTATGAAGTAAAATTGGCCGATAGTACCTCTGAGACTGCTCCAGCAATATGAAATGGATGTTTTATATCCATTAGGAATTACCCTTCTCCGCTGTCCTTGTTTCGTTAATAGGAGGACTCGATATAGTAATAGGAATGGATTGGTCGTCTTGTGACCAAGCCCATATTGTGGGTGATAAGAAACAATTAATTATCAAGACTCCTTATGAGACAACCCTCATAATTACATGTATCCGTACGATTAATAAATACTAAACAATATATAAAAAAAATGGTGGAACCGGCCGTCCCCGGAATCGAACCTGGGTCTAGGCCACACCCTTTCGCGCGCCTAGCCAACCGAGCTAGGTGCCTAGTTTGTGAATTTTCCATTTTGATTAAATATAAGCACATAATTATTAGTGGTTAGCATTGGCAATAAGAGGGCACACTAAGGTTTCAAAACCTACTCATTAAAAATCCATTATGGATCTACCTCAGCTACCCACGTTATAATGATTAAGAGGTAATCAGTCAAAGCTGAGACTGCCCTAAAGTTATCTACGATTTTACAGCTAAGTTTAGAAGGATTAAGAATGGAGGCATTTAACCCTCCTGTTGAATGATTAGAGGCAGCTCACATTAGGAATGTCACCAGATAAATTCTTATTTGTGAATTTATTGCTAGAAATTACATGTGGTTTCGGGTGCTGTTAAGTCTCTCACAAGACCATAAACTTAGCAAACTTTTAGAGATTTTTCCTGTAAGAACCCTAGATATTAAGTGTAAGGTAGAACCTTCAGGCAAATCATATGAACCATTTCTTCTGTTCTTGTCAGAAACCTTTAGGCATAAAAATTTTAGAAGTATCCTCTCTCTAAGAGGAAGTGCGAAAGCAAATATAGTTGATATCTCTTAAATCTCTATCGATTCCGAATACCAGATGGTATGATAAAAGCGCCATATGAAGATTGGTGTATCTTAATAAGTTCCATAGATTGCTTCCATGCCCGATCAGTATGGAGGTTTAATGCATGGAACCACAAAGATATCCCAATGATCATATGGTACTAAAGTCAACTAATAGTATCCAAAGAAGATATTCGGAATGAAATTGTCCAAGTGAATATTCCCGATTAAGGAATTCGTGGACTAGTAACATAAATGTGTCACTTATTTGACACAAGCGATGATGAGTGAACTGGAGCCTGAGATATGGAAATCTCTGTAACCTCCTTGTACCTTGATTATCTTCTCCTAAGATTACCCTGTTTACCCCTGGGAGGCAGGTAGAGTTAAGTTTAATATCCCATTTAGGGCTGCATTATTATGAAATCTCCAAGACAACTAATATCATTATTGGCATAATCGAAAACCCTGGTTAAGTAAGTTTTAAGATATAGATTCATAAAGCCAAACTCAATATCCTGAGAATTCGGTATAGTAAATTATGAAAGACGGTTCATTTTGCTAAGGCATTGTTTACCGCAACCCTAATTAGGCAACGATTAAGAATCGCCATCAGCTGCCCAGGAACATCGATTGTTCGACTAACTGTAAAGATTAGCTATTTCTTAAGATTAATTTTGAGCAATGGTTGGAATAACCATCTCACCTTAAGATAAGCTTTTCTATAATAGCTGTCATATAAGTATCAAGGCTGCTCCCTTGAAGACCTAGTATAGATGGAATGTTAAACATCTATTGGTTGGATAATAGATTGGTAAGTCCATTTATCAGGATCTGAAGGTTGCATTAGAAACAACAAATAAGATCACGCAAATTCATAATCATCTGTAAGATGCCAGTATTCGGCAGAAAAATCAAGGATTAATAAAAGTAGCAAACCTCCTGAATTCTTGTTAAGGGAGGGAGTGCCAAATTGTTAAAATTTTCAGGCTAGTTAAGCTCTGAATATATAGAATCATTCGAAGGAAATCGAATGTACCAAGATCAAGTAGCCTCTAAGCTAAAACCAATTTAAAGATCATGGCAGAGCTTGCAATACATTGCACATCAGTAATTGAAGGATGTGTTCCGCCAATAAGTCAAGAAGCATTATCACATAATGATATGCAGATTTATAATATGATGAGCAACCTGTGTCGATTGAGGATCGACAGGATTAGAAACTCCAAAAAGATACATGTACCTATTATAAAGGTCAATTGGAGTGCCTTAGAGGCTCAAAGGTACTAGGAAGAGTAAGCCTAATATGTGGTAGAAAATACTTCCTTTACTTTAACAAATCTCGAGGTCGAGATTTATTTTAAGGGGGTGAGGATGTAACACCTCGAAAATTCACGTCCTATAATGTGTTGACACGTGTAATATGTTTAAACGTGTGAAAGAATATTATCGAAGGACTTAAGTTGACAATCATGGAAAGTATGTAAATATACGAGTTCTAAATGTCAACAGTGAATAAATATATTATACATTAACCCTACATGATGCTCATACCTTCAAACGAATAAATCATGGATCATAAGAAGCTAAAAGTGAGAGATTACAAACTATAGGGGTTAAATGTGTCAACATGTTAAAGTTATACCTCTGAGTGACCTTTTGACAAACCCAAAGCTTTGTAACGGTTAATTATGCTCACTAGAATGCACGATATAAATTTCATAAAGTTTCGTTATCGTATGAGCAAGTTGTGATCAAATTCGTATGTGAGGGGTTAAAGCGTCAACGTTGAAAGTTAGGACTTTTCGGGTAACAATGATGTTAACCGGGGACTTAACAAAATGGGTATATGTCTTAAGGCCCCAAAACATCAATTTGGAGGGCTCAAAGTGCAAGGAAATGATGTCTAAACAAAGTTTGAAGAGCCAAGGACCATTGCATAAAAATCAAAAGTATAAGATCTTGTGCAAGAGGGCCTCGCGCGACGCTAAGCCTAGGGGGGGCCTTCGCGTCATGCTAAGGGTGGTCTGATTCGATTTTTCTTGTTTCTTGTCTGCCCTTGCCCTTGTAATCGATTTTTATCCGATTTTCCACATCTTTCTTGGCCCCTAGGCACCCCCTAAACACTTAGGGACATGTGTTGATGATTCATGGTCCATGTTAGACTTGTGTGTCAACATTTTGTGGTGATTAAACCACTATATAAAGGACCAAGATTTGCAAACATTCTTCACACCTTCATTCTTGCACTTCTGATCATTCTTGGAGCTCCAAGGCAGGCCCAAGTCTTCACAATTCGTGCATAGGACTTTTGTAAGTTGGCCTAACCTTTCTTAATTAAGTTTTAGCCTAGTTTTAGCTTAAAAGTCAAACCGTCGTAATTAACGGTTGACTTTAAGATTAATCACTAATGGTCCAATGATTTGTCAAATCAAAAGTACCTTTAAGTAGGTAATTATGTGGGTAATAAAACCTTAAAAGGGTTTCCCCTGATTCCCACTCTAACTAGGTCAAATGTTGGGTCAAACTTGTATTTAAAAAGTCAACAGAGTGTGTAAATTCTAATTTATGCATAATTAACAATGTAGAACATATACAACCTGTTTGATCATTGTTATAACTTGGTAATAAGTGTAAGAACATGTCTAAACATGTTCAACCTGACAATTTCCTGTTTAGACCCGGTTCGGAACCGAAAGTCGCATAGTTTGACTTTTACTTTGACTTTCAGTTCTGACCCGTTATGGTATGTTTTAGAAATACCTTAGAGCTTCATTTGGACCAGGTTACATGCTAGTATAACCCTCTGTGATTATACACCTCGGATCATTAGTTAGCCAATTAATACGCATGATTCCGTTAATTGCTCATATGTTAACCATTATGCCCTTTTCACCTTAAAACGTGATTTTTGTAAATGTAAAAGAGTAGAAACTTTAATTACTGATATATAAACTTGTATGCAAAGTTTGATATCAGTTTGAGGTGTAGATTGAGAGTTATGCTCATTAGCGTAAATTGAAGCTTTATGTTAATAAAACGGCGTAATTAGCGTATAGCCTACTTAAGCCTACTTTTAAATACCAAAATCTTTACCCACTGATGTAATATATTATTTTGGTATTTTTAAAGATTTTTAATTAATTTTAGGATGAGCATAACTAATAGTCGTAGGCTTAATCCGGTAAATGTCGGTTTTGCCCTTACGGGCCATAAAATGAGTTTTACATATCTAAACGACTCCAAACCTTTTGCTACTGATTATATATGTTAAATAAATTATTTCAAGCCTCCTGGAAGTATAAAAATATCAGTGTTATGTATCAAACCCGTAAACGGCTTTTAATCGCCTTATTAAGCGTTTTTAACGCATAGTATGTATTAAAATTATATTGAACATACACGGGTTGATACCTACTGATATTTGAGCCAAATTATAATATTTTAACAGTAAGCAAAGGTTGTTAAACTCAGACTTTAGTTTTGAGCTTTTCGGCTTATGTGAAATTACCAAAATACCCCTACGGGGCATAGTTTGGTTATAATTGATAAATTTCACATATATACTTTACCCTACTGATTATAACATAGTAAAATAAGTATTATTGCTGATTACATCAGACCTGTAACTCAGATAAATACTTAAACTCTTTTATCACCTTTAAAATGACCAAACTACCCCTACGGGCATAGTTTGTGTTTGAACACGTTTCGGGCATAATGAAAGACATCTTACTGATGTCACAACATATTTGAGACATAATTAACTTAGGAAACCTGTGAATGGCTCTCATTACTACCCGTCACGCTTATCACGCGTACGGTTTGGTTTATGTATCAAGTTTACTTAAACTAGCCGAAACGGGCCAAACCCCAGAATGTGTGTAAGTTACCCATATTAAACAAGCATATAAGCTTGTCGGGTCAAAACCACATTCCAAACCGGTCTTTGCGTTATCATGCGTTTGAAGCGTGCCTACCTTTTGGAAACTAACCGGTCTAAGTCTAAGCTTAATTAAAGACCCGTTAGAAATCTAATAGGTTATTATAAACCTTCGTTCCAGATTAGGAGCCCAGTAAAAGTACTTGCATTTGCTGTATTTGATTGATACTTTGCTCAGGTAAATACTCTTAACTTATTTCCCTATACGGGCTTGGGATACGGCACTATAAAAGTACCGCTTGGTCGGGTGTATGTAGTCATCTAAATTGGATTGTGATTGATGTATTTACATAACCTATTTAAGATGTATTATTTGGTGTATGGCCTTTGGGGGTTAAATGACCATGTCCCGGATATCCTTGGCATCATTCGAAGAAATGGCCACGACCTAAGCACGGGGTGTAGGCGTACACCTGACAGTTGCATTATGTAAAAACTGGTAATCCACTCAGAGGTATCATCATTGTGGGCATTATACCGAAGCCGGTAATCCACTTAAAGGATGATAGCCTGTGGGCATTATACCTATGGTGTGTCAATTAATCTGTCCTGATGGACGACAAATAAGTAAAACTGTATACATGATTATTTCAATAATTGTCCCAAGTTATAAAAGATATTTGTGCAGAAGTGCATTCAAACCAATTTACAAACTCTTTTCAAAATGAGTCAGTTGAGTTGTATTTACCAGTGTAAACTGACGTATTTTCCAAAAAGGCTAAGTGCAGGTGCTAGACGAAATAGGCTGGCTACTCCAGGCATCATTACTCAAGTCTCGCAAGCTCTAGATGTCAAAGTCTGTTGAACTATTCTTTCCATTGTATTTTTGATCCGCCTGTGGATCTTTTACTTTCCGTTGTAATACTGGATATTACTTATTATTCGGAATGTAATATATTTAACTTTTGCTTCCGCTGTGCATATTAAATATTGTGTTGTTTGAATATTATGTTGCCAACCACGTCACGATACTCCCCACCGTTCCCACCGGTGACACGTGGAAAGTCGAGGTGTGACAGGAATCGTCGAGCGAAAACACTTGACAACCTCCTAGAAGCAGCTTTTCTTGCCACCAGACATTTCTCCATCAATTAGGAATCGGATGCCATCACTAAACACATTCCTTAAATTGTAGCCATTTGTAGAGTGATTTTTTTTGGTGTCTAATCCGCATATATATCACCATTGCCCTTGATTTTCTTGGCTGTATATCTTTTAAATGTCAACATATACACGTGTGATTTAGTTTATGAAGATTTTTCAATGCCGAGAACCTCGATCAGAGAGTAAAAAAGGCGTAAGGTTCACAATGGGGTAAAATTAAAATGGGATATATCGGGCTAGGATTCGAGTTACAGGAACAAGGGCCAAACCAACCACCCAAGAATGGAATCGTCAAGCGAAAACACTTGACAACCTCCTAGAAGCAGCTTTTCTTACCACCAGACCTTTCTCCATCAATTAGGAATCTGATGCCGTCACTAAACACATTCCTTAAATTGTAGCCATTTGTTGAGTGTTTTTTTTTTGTGTTTAATCCGCATATATATCACCAATACCCTTGATTTTCTTGACTGTATATCTCTTAAATGTCAACATATACACATGTGATTTAGTTTACGAAGATTTTTCAATGCCGAGAACCTCTATGAGAGAGTAAAAATGGCGTAAGGTTCACAATGGTGTAAAATTAAAATGGGATATACCGGGCTATGATTCGAGTTACAGGAATAAGGGCCAAACCAACCACCCAAGAATGGAATCATCGAGCGAAAACACTTGACAACCTCCTAGAAGCAGCTTTTCTTGCCCCCAGACCTTTCTCCATCAATTAGGAAACTGATGCCGTCACTAAACACATTCCTTAAATTGTAGCCATTTGTTGAGTGTTTTTTTTTTTGTGTCTAATCCGCATATATATCACCATTTCTCTTGATTTTCTTGCCTGTATATCTCTTAAATGTCAACGTATATATGTGTGATTTAATTTACGAAGATTTTTCAATGCCGAGAACCTCTATGAGAGAGTAAAAATGGCGTAAGGTTCACAATGGTGTAAAATTAAAATGGGATATACCGGGCTATGATTCGAGTTACAGGAACAAGGGCCCAACCAGCCACCCAAGAATGGAATCGTCGAGCGAAAACACTTGACAAGCTCCTAGAAGCAGCTTTTCATGCCCCCAGACCTTTCTCCATCAATTAGGAATCTGATGCCGTCACTAAACACATTCCTTAAATTGTTGCCATTTGTTGAGTGATTTTTTTTGGTGTCTAATCCGCATATATATCACCATTGCCCTTGATTTTCTTGACTGTATATCTCTTGAACATCATCATATACACGTGTGATTTAGTTTACGAAGATTTTTCAATGCCGAGAACCTCGATCAGAGTGTTAAAAAGGCGTAAGGTTCACAATGGTGTAAGATTAAAATGGGATATACCGGGCTTGGATTCGAGTTACAGGAACAAGGGCCAAACCAACCACCCAAGAATGGAATCGTCGAGTGAAAACACTTGACGACCTCCTAGAAGCAGCTTTTCTTGCCACCAGACCTTTCTCCATCAATTAGGAATCTGATGCCGCCACTAAACACATTCCTTAAATTGTAGCCATTTGTTGAGTGTTTTTTTTGGTGTCTAATCCGCATATATATCACCATTGCCCTTGATTTTCTTGAGTGTATATCTCTTAAATATCAACATATACACGTGTGATTTAGTTTACGAAGATTTTTCAATGCCAAGAACCTCGATCAGAGAGTAAAGAAGGCGTAAGGTTCACAATGGTGTAAATTAAAATGGGATATACCGGGCTAGGATTCGAGTTACAGGAACAAGGGCAAACCAACCACCCAAGAATGGAATCGTCAAGCGAAAACACTTGACAACCTCCTTGAAGCAGCTTTTCTTGCCACCGGACCTTTCTCCATCAATTAGGAATCTGATGTCGTCACTAAACACATTCCTTAAATTGTAGCCATTTGTTGAGTGTTTTTTTTTTGTGTCTAATCTACATATATATCACCAATGCCCTTGATTTTCTTAACTGTATATCTCTTAAATAACAACATATACACGTGTGATTTAGTTTACGAAGATTTTTCAATGCCGAGAACCTCTAGCAGAGAGTAAAAATGGTGTAAAGTTCACAATGGTGTAAAATTAAAATGGGATACACCGGGCTAGTATTCGAGTCACAGGAACAAGGGCCAAACCAACCACCCAAGAATGGAATCGTCGAGCGAAAACACTTGACAACCTCCTAGAAGTTGCTTTTCTTACCACAAGACCTTTCTCCATCAATTAGGAATCTGATGTCGTCACTAAACACATTCCTTAAATTGTAGCCATTTGTTGAGTGTTTTTTTTTTGTGTCTAATCCGCATATATATCACCATTGCCCTTGATTTTCTTGACTGTATATCTCTTAAATGTCAACATATACAAGTGTGATTTACTTTACGAAGATTTTTCAATGCCGAGAACCTCGATCAGAGAGTTAAAAAGGCGTAAGGTTCACAATGGTGTAAAATTAAAATGAGATATACCGGGCTAAGATTTGAGTTACAGGAACAAGGGCCAAACCAACCACCCAAGAATAGAATCGTCGAGCGAAAACACTTGACAACCTCCTAGAAGTAGCTTTTCTTACCACAAGACCTTTCTCCATCAATTAGGAATCTGATGTCGTCACTAAACACATTCCTTAAATTGTAGCCATTTGTTGAGTGTTTTTTTTTGGTGTCTAATCCGCATATATATCACCATTGCCCTTGATTTTCTTGACTGTATATCTCTTAAATGTCAACATATACAAGTGTGATTTACTTTACGAAGATTTTTCAATGCCGAGAACCTCGATCAGAGAGTTAAAAAGGCGTAAGGTTCACAATGGTGTAAAATTAAAATGGGATATACCGGGCTAGGATTCGAGTTACAGGAACAAGGGCCAAACCAACCACCCAAGAATAGAATCGTCGAGCGAAAACACTTGACAACCTCCTAGAAGTAGCTTTTCTTACCACAAGACCTTTCTCCATCAATTTGGAATCTGATGTCGTCACTAAACACATTCCTTAAATTGTAGCCATTTGTTGAGTGTTTTTTTTTGGTGTCTAATCCGCATATATATCACCATTGCCCTTGATTTTCTTAACTGTATATCTCTTAAATAACAACATATACACGTGTGATTTAGTTTACGAAGATTTTTCAATGCCGAGAACCTCGATTAGAGAGTAAAAAAGGCGTAAGGTTCACAATGGTGTATAATTAAAATGGGATATTTCGGGAAAGGATTCGAGTTTCAGAAACAAGGGCCAAACCAACCACCCAAGAACGGAATCGTCGAGCGAAAACACTTGACAACCTCCTAGAAGTAGCTTTTCTTACCACCAGACCTTTCTCCATCAATTATGAATCTGATGCCGTCACTAAACACATTCCTTAAATTGTAGCCATTTGTTGAGTGATTTTTTTTGGTGTCTAATCCGCATATATATCACCATTGCCCTTGAGTTTCTTAATTGTATATCTCTTAAATGTCAACATATACACGTGTGATTTAGTTTACGAAGATTTTTCAATGCCGAGAACCTCGATCAGAGAGTAAAAAAGGCGTAAGGTTCACAATGGTGTAAGATTAAAATGGGATATACCAGGCTAGGATTCGAGTTACAGGAACAAGGGCCAAACAAACCACCCAAGAATGGAATCGTCGAGCGAAAACACTTGACAACCTCCTAGAAGCAGCTTTTCTTACCACCAGACATTTCTCCATCAATTAGGAATCTGATGCCGTCACTAAACACATTCCTTAAATTGTAGCCATTTGTTGAGTGTTTTTTTTTGGTGTCTAATCCGCATCTATATCACCATTGCCCTTGATTTTTTTGACTGTATATCTCTTAAATGTCAACATATACACATGTGATTTAGTTTACGAAGATTTTTCAATGCCGAGAACCTCTAGCAGAGAGTAAAAATGGTGTAAAGTTCACAATGGTGTAAAATTAAAATAGGATACACCGGGCTAGTATTCGAGTCACAGGAACAGGGGCCAAACCAACCACCCAAGAATGGAATCGTCGAGCGAAAACACTTGACAACCTCCTAGAAGTTGCTTTTCTTGCCACCAGACATTTCTCCATCAATTAGGAATCTGATGCCGTCACTAAACACATTCCTTAAATTGTAGCCATTTGTTGAGTATTTTTTTTGGTATCTAATCCGCATATATATCACCATTGCCCTTGATTTTCTTGACTGTGTATCTCTTAAATATCAACATATACACATGTGATTTAGTTTACGAAGATTTTTCAATGTCGAGAACCTCTATCAGAGAGTAAAAATGGCGTAAGGTTCACAATGGTGTAAAATTAAAATGGGGTATACCGGGCTAGGATTCGAGTTACAGGAACAAGGGCCAAACCAACCACCGAAGAATGGAATCGTCGAGCGATAACACTTGACAACCTCCTAGAGCAGCTTTTCTTGCCACCAGACCTTTCTCCATCAATTAGAAATCTAATGCCGTCACTAAACACATTCCTTAAATTGTAGCCATTTGTTGAGTGTTTTTTTTTTGTGTCTAATCCGCATATATATCACCATTGCTCTTGATTTTCTTGACTCTATATCTCTTAAATGTCAACGTATAAACGTGTGATTTAGTTTACAAATATTTTTCAATGCCGAGAACCTCGATCAGAGAGTAAAAAAGGCGTAAGGTTCACAATGGGGTAAAATTAAAATGGGATAAAACGGGCTAGGATTCAAGTTACAGGTACAAGGGCCAAACCAACCACCCAAGAATGGAATCGTCGAGCGAAAACACTTCACAACTCCTAGAAGCAGCTTTTCTTGCCACCAGACCTTTCTCCATCAATTAGGAATCTGATGCCACCACTAAACACATTCCTTAAATTGTAGCCATTTGTTGAGTGTTTTTTTTGGTGTCTAATCCGCATATATATCACCATTGCCCTTGATTTTCTTGACTGTATATCTCTTAAATATCAACATATACACATGTGATTTAGTTTACGAATATTTTTAAATGCCGAGAACCTCGATCACAGAGTAAAAAAGGCGTAAGGTTCACAATGGTGTAAAATTTAAATGGGAAATACCGGGCTAGGTTTCGAGTTACAGGAACAAGGGCCAAACCAACCACCCAAGAATGGAATCGTCGAGCGAAAACACTTGACAACCTCCTAGAAGCAGCTTTTCTTGCCACCAGATATTTCTCCAACAATTAGGAATCTGATGCCGCCACTAAACACATTCGTTAAATTGTAGCCGTTTGTTGAGTGTTTTTTTTGTTGTCTAATCCGCATATATATCACCATTGCCCTTCATTTTCTTGGCTGTATATCTATTAAATATCAACATATACACGTGTGATTTAGTTTACGAAGATTTTTCAATGCCGAGAACCTCGATCAGAGAGTAAAAAAGGTCTAAGTTTCCCAATGGTGTAAGATTAAAATGGGATATACCGGGATAGGATTCGAGTTACAGGAACAATGGCCAAACCAACCACCCAAGAATCGAATCGTCAAGCGAAAACACTTGACAACCTCCTAGAAGCAGATTTTCTTACCACCAGACCTTTCTCCGTTAATTATGAATCTGATGCCGTCACTAAACACATTCCTTAAATTGTAGCCATTTGTTGAGTGTTTTTTTTGTGGCTAATCCGCATATATATCACCATTGCCCTTGATTTTCTTGACTGTATATCTCTTAAATGCCAACATATACACGTGTGATTTAGTTTACGAAGATTTTTCAATGCCGAGAACCTCGATCAGAGAGTAAAAAAGGCGTAAGGTTCACAATGGTGTAAGATTAAAATGGTATATACCGGGCAAGGATTCGAGTTACAGGAACAAGGGCCAAACCAACCACCCAAGAATGGAATCGTGGATCGAAAACACTTCACAACCTCCTAGAAGCAGCTTTTCTTGCCACCAGACCTTTCTCCATCAATTAGGTATCTGATGCCATCACTAAACACATTCCTTAAATTGTAGCCATTTGTTGAGTGTTTTTTTTGTGTCTATTCCGCATATATATCACCATTACCCTTGATTTTCTTGACTGTATATCTCTTAAACATCATCATATACACGTGTGATTTAGTTTACGAAGATTTTTCAATGCCGAGAACCTCGATCAGCGAGTAAAAAAGGCGTAAGGTTCACAATGGTGTAAGATTAAAATGGGATATACCGGGCTAGGATTCGAGTTACAGGAACAAGGGGCAAACAACCACCCAAGAATGGAATCGTCGAGCGAAAACACTTGACAACCTCCTAGAAGCTGCTTTTCTTACCACCAGACCTTTCTCCATCAATTAGGAATCTGATGCCATCACTAAACACATTCCTTCAATTGTAGCCATTTGTTGAGTGGTTTTTTTTTGTGTCTAATCCGCATATATATCACCATTGCCCTTGATTTTCTTGACAGTATATCTCTTAAATGTCAACATATACACGTGTGATTTAGTTTACGAAGATTTTTCAATGCCGATAACCTCGATCAGAGAGTAAAAAGGTGTAAGGTTCTAAATGGTGTAAGATTAAAATGGGATATACCGGGCTAGGATTCGAGTTACAGGAACAAGGGCCAAACCAAACACCCAAGAATGGATTCGTCGAGCGAAAACACTTGACGACCTCCTAGAAGCAGCTTTTCTTGCCACCAGACCTTTCTCCATCAATTAGGAATCTGATGCCGTCACTAAACACATTCCTTAAATTGTAGCCATTTGTTGAGTGTTTTTTTTGGTGTCTAATCCGCATATATATCACCATTGCCCTTGATTTTCTTGACTGTATATCTCTTGAACATCATCATATACACATGTGATTTAGTTTACGAAGATTTTTCAATGTCGAGAACCTCGATCACAGAGTAAAAAAGGCGTAAGGTTCACAATGGTGTAAGATTAAAATGGGATATACCGGGCTAGGATTCGAGTTACAGGAACAAGGGCCAAACTAACCACCCAAGAATGGAATCGTCGAGTGAAAACACTTGACGACCTCCTAGAAGCAGCTTTTCTTGCCACCAGACCTTTCTCCATCAATTAGGAATCCGATGCCGCCACTAAACACATTCCTTAAATTGTAGCCATTTGTTGAGTGTTTTTTTTTCGGAGCATAATCCGCATATATATCACCATTGCCCTTGATTTTCTTGACAGTATATCTCTTAAATATCAACATTTACACGTGTGATTTAGTTTACAAAGATTTTTAAATGCCGAGAACCTCGATCAAAGAGTAAAAAAGGCGTAAGGTTAACAATGGTGTAAAATTAAAAAGGAATATACCGGGCTAGGATTCGAGTTACAGGAACAAGGACCAAACCAACCACCCAAGAATCGAATCGTTAAGCGAAAACACTTGACAACCTCCTAGAAGCAGCTTTTCTTATCACCAGACCTTTCTCTATCAATTATTAATCTAATGCCGTCACTAAACACATTCCTTAAATTGTAGCCATTTGTTGAGTTTTTTTTTTTGTGTCTAATCCGCATATATATCACCATTGCCCTTGATTTTCTTGATTGTATATCTCTTAAATGTCAACATATACACGTGTGATTTAGTTTACGAAGATATTTCAATGCCGAAAACCTGGATCAGAGAGTAAAAAAGGCGTAAGGTTCACAATGGTGTAAGATTAAAATGGGATACCAAGGCTAGGATTCGAGTTACAGGAACAAGGGCCAAACCAACCACCCAAGAATGGACTCGTCGAGCGAAAACACTTGACAACCTCCTAGAAGCAGCTTTTCTTGCCACCAGACCTTTCTCCGTCAATTATGAATCTGATGCTGTCACTAAACAAATTCCTTAAATTGTAGCCATTTGTTGAGTGTTTTTTTTTTGGTGTCTAATCCGCATATATATCACCATTGCCCTTGATTTTCTTGACTGTATATCTCTTAAATGCCAACATATACACGTATGATTTAGTTTACGAAGAATTTTAAATGCCGAGAACCTCGATCAGAGAGTAAAAAAGGCGTAAGGTTCACAATGGTGTAAGATTAAAATGGTATATACCGGGCTAGGATTCGAGTTACAGGAACAAGGGCCAAACCAACCACCCAAGAATGGAATCGTGGATCGAAAACACTTCACAACCTCCTAGAAGTAGCTTTTCTTGCCACCAGACCTTTCTCCATCAATTAGGAATCTGATGCCGTCACTAAACACATTTCTTAAATTGTAGCCATTTGTTGAGTGTTTTTTTTTGTGTCTATTCCGCATATATATCACCATTACCCTTGATTTTCTTGACTGTTTATCTCTTAATCATCATCATATACACGTGTGATTTAGTTTACGAAGATTTTTCAATGCCGAGAACCTCGATCAGCGAGTAAAAAAGGCGTAAGGTTCACAATGGTGTAAGATTAAAATGGGATATACCGGGCTAGGATTCGAGTTACAGGAACAAGGGGCAAACCAACCACCCAAGAATGGAATCATCGAGCGAAAACACTTGACAACCTCCTAGAAGCTGCTTTTCTTACCCCCAGACCTTTCTCCATCAATTAGGAATCTGATGCCGTCACTAAACACATTCCTTAAATTGTAGCCATTTGTTGAGTGTTTTTTTGGGTGTATAATCCTCATATATATCACCATTGCCCTAGATTTTCTTAACTGTATATCTCTTAAATATCAATATATACACGTGTGATTTAGTTTACGAAGATTTTTCAATGCCGAGAACCTCGACCAGAGAGTAAAAAGGTGTAAGGTTCACAATGGTGTAAGATTAAAATGGGATATACCGGGCTAGGATTCGAGTTACAGGAACAAGGGCCAAACCAACCACCCAAGAATGGAATCATCGAGCGAAAACAGTTGACGAACTCCTAGAAGCAGCTTTTCTTGCCACCAGACCTTTCTCCATCAATTAGGAATCTGATGCCGTCACTAAACACATTCCTTAAATTGTAGCCATTTGTTGAGTGTTTTTTTTGGTGTCTAATCATCATATATATCACCATTGCCCTTGATTTTCTTGACTGTATATCTCTTAAATATCAACATTTACACGTGTGATTTAGTTTACGAAGATTTTTCAATGCCGAGAACCTCGATCAGAGAGTAAAAAAGGCGTAAGGTTCACAATGGTGTAAGATTAAAATGGAATATACCGTGCTAGGATTCGAGTTACAGGAACAAGGGCCAAACCAACCACCCAAGAATGGAATCGTCGAGTGAAAACACTTGACGACCTCCTAGAAGCAGCTTTTCTTGCCACCAGACCTTTCTCCATCAATTAGGAATCTGATGCCGCCACTAAACACATTCCTTAAATTGTAGCCATTTGTTGAGTGTTTTTTTGGGTGTATAATCCTCATATATATCACCATTGCCCTAGATTTTCTTGACAGTATATCTCTTAAATATCAACATTTACACGTGTGATTTAGTTTACGAAGATTTTTCAATGCCGAGAACCTCGATCAGAGAGTAAAAAAGGCGTAAGGTTCACAATGGTGTAAGATTAAAATGGAATATACCGTGCTAGGATTCGAGTTACAGGAACAAGGGCCAAACCAACCACCCAAGAATCGAATCGTCGAGCGAAAACACTTGACAACCTCCTAGAAGCAGCTTTTCTTACCACCAGACCTTTCTCCATCAATTATGAATCTGATGCCGTCACTAAACACATTCCTTAAATTGTAGCCATTTGTTGAGTGTTATTTTTGGTGTCTTATCTGCATATATATCACCATTGCCCTTGATTTTATTGACTGTAATCTCTTAAATGTCAACATATACATGTGTGATTTAGTGACGAAAATATTACAATGCCGAGAACCTCGATCAGAGAGTAAAAAAGGCGTAAGGTTCACAATGGTGTACGATTAAAATGGGATATACCGGGCTAGGATTCGAGTTACAGGAACAAGGGCCAAACCAACCACCCAAGAATGGAATCGTCAAGCGAAAACACTTGACAACCTCCTAGAAACAGCTTTTCTTGCCACCAGAACTTTCTCCATCAATTAGGAATCTGATGCCGTCACTAAACCCATTCCTTAAATTGTAGCCATTTGTTGAGTGTTTTTTTTTGGTGTCTAATCCGCATATATATCACCATTGCCCTTGATTTTCTTGACTGTATATCTCTTGAACATCATCATATACACGTGCGATTTAGTTTATGAAGATTTTTCAATGCCGAGAACCTCGATCACAGAGTAAAAAAGGCGTAAGGTTCACAATGGTGTAAGATTAAAATTGGATATACCGGGCTAGGATTCGAGTTACAGGAACAAGGGCCAAACCAACCACCCAAGAATGGACTCGTCGAGCGTAAACACTTGACGACCTCCTAGATGCAGCTTTTCTTGCCACCAAACCTTTCTCCATCAATTAGGAATCTGATGCCGCCACTAAACACATTCCTTAAATTGTAGCCATTTGTTGAGTGTTTTTTTTGGTGTCTAATCCGCATATACATCACCATTACCTTTGATTTTCTTGACTGTATATCTCTTAAACATCATCATATACACGTGTGATTTAGTTTACGAAGATTTTTAAATGCCGAGAACCTCGATCGCAGAGTAAAAAAGGCGTAAGGTTCACAATGGTGTAAGATTAAAATGAGATATACCGGGCTAGGATTCGAGTTACAGGAACAAGGGCCAAACCAACCACCCAAGATTGGAATCGTCGAGCGAAAACACTTGACAACCTCCTAGAAGCAGCTTTTCTTATCACCAGACCTTTCTCCATCAATTAGGAATCTGATGCCGTCACTAAACACATTCCTTAAATTGTAGCCATTTGTTGAGTGATTTTTTTTTGTGTCTAATCCGCATAAATATCACCATTGCCCTTGATTTTCTTGACTGTATATCTCTTAAATGTCAACATATACACGTGTGATTTAGTTTACTAAGATTTATCAATGCCGAGAACCTCGATCAGAGAGTAAAAAAGAAGTAAGGTTCACAATGGTGTAAGATTAAAATGGGATATACCGGGCTAGGATTCGAGTTACAGGAACAAGGGCCAAACCAACCACCCAAGAATCGAATCGTTGAGCGAAAACACTTGACAACCTCCTAGAAGCAGCTTTTCTTAACACCAGACCTTTCTCTATCAATTATTAATCTAATGCCGTCACTAAACATATTCCTTAAATTGTAGCCATTTGTTGAGTGTTTTTTTTTTGTGTCTAATCCGCATATATATCACGTTTCCCTTGATTTTCTTGACTGTATATCTCTTAAATGTCAACATATACACGTGTGATTTAGTTTACGAAGATATTTCAATGCCGAGAACCTGGATCAGAGAGTAAAAAAGGCGTAAGGTTCACAATGGTGTAAGATTAAAATGGGATACCCGGGCTAGGATTCGAGTTACAGGAACAAGGGCCAAACCAACCACCCAAGAATGGACTCGTCGAGTGAAAACACTTGACAACCTCCTAGAAGCAGCTTTTCTTGCCACCAGACCTTTCTCCATCAATTAGGAATCTGATGCCGTCACTAAACACATTCCTTAAATTGTAGCCATTTGTTGAGTGTTTTTTTGTGTCTAATCCGCATATATATCACCATTGACCTTGATTTTCTTGACAGTATATCTCTTAAATATCAACATTTACACGTGTGATTTAGTTTACGAAGATTTTTCAATGCTGAGAACCTCGATCAGAGAGTAAAAAAGGCGTAAGGTTCACAATGGTGTAAGATTAAAATGGAATATACCGGGCTAGGATTCGAGTTACAGGAACAAGGGCCAAACCAACCACCCAAGAATCGAATCGTCGAGCGAAAACACTTGACAACCTCCTAGAAGCAGCTTTTCTTACCACCAGACCTTTCTCCATCAATTATGAATCTGATGCCGTCACTAAACACATTCCTTAAATTGTAGCCATTTGTTGAGTGTTATTTTTGGTGTCTTATCTGCATATATATCACCATTGCCCTTGATTTTCTTGACTGTAATCTCTTAAATGTCAACATATACATGTGTGATTTAGTGACGAAAATATTACAATGCCGAGAACCTCGATCAGAGAGTAAAAAAGGCGTAAGGTTCACAATGGTGTAAGATTAAAATGGGATATACCGGGCTAGGATTCGAGTTACAGGAACAAGGGCCAAACCAACCACCCAAGAATGGAATCGTCAAGCGAAAACACTTGACAACCTCCTAGAAACAGCTTTTCTTGCCACCAGAACTTTCTCCATCAATTAGGAATCTGATGCCGTCACTAAACCCATTCCTTAAATTGTAGCCATTTGTTGAGTGTTTCTTTTTTGGTGTCTAATCCGCATATATATCACCATTGCCCTTGATTTTCTTGACTGTATATCTGTTGAACATCATCATATACACGTGCGATTTAGTTTATGAAGATTTTTCAATGCCGAGAACCTCGATCACAGAGTAAAAAAGGCGTAAGGTTCACAATGGTGTAAGATTAAAATGGGATATACCGGGCTAGGATTCGAGTTACAGGAACAAGGGCCAAACCAACCACCCAAGAATGGACTCGTCGAGCGTAAACACTTGACGACCTCCTAGATGCAGCTTTTCTTGCCACCAGACCTTTCTCCATCAATTAGGAATCTGATGCCGCCACTAAACACATTCCTTAAATTGTAGCCATTTGTTGAGTGTTTTTTTTGGTGTCTAATCCGCATATATATCACCATTACCCTTGATTTTCTTGACTGTATATCTCTTAAACATCATCATATACACGTGTGATTTAGTTTACGAAGATTTTTCAATGCCGAGAACCTCGATCACAGAGTAAAAAAGGCGTAAGGTTCACAATGGTGTAAGATTAAAATGGGATATACCGGGCTAGGATTCGAGTTACAGGAACAAGGGCCAAACCAACCACCCAAGATTGGAATCGTCGAGCGAAAACACTTGACAACCTCCTAGAAGCAACTTTTCTTATCACCAGACCTTTCTCCATCAATTAGGAATCTGATGCCGTCACTAAACAAATTCCTTAAATTGTAGCCATTTGTTGAGTGATTTTTTTTTTGTCTAATCCGCATAAATATCACCATTGCCCTTGATTTTATTGACTGTATATCTCGTAAATGTCAACATATACACGTGTGATTTAGTTTACTAAGATTTATCAATGCCGAGAACCTCGATCAGAGAGTAAAAAAGAAGTAAGGTTCACAATGGTGTAAGATTAAAATGGGATATACCGGGCTAGGATTCGAGTTACAGGAACAAGGGCCAAACCAACCACCCAAGAATCGAATCGTTGATCGAAAACACTTGACAACCTCCTAGAAGCAGCTTTTCTTACCACCAGACCTTTCTCTATCAATTATTAATCTAATGCCGTCACTAAACATATTCCTTAAATTGTAGCCATTTGTTGAGTGTTTTTTTTTTGTGTCTAATCCGCATATATATCACGTTTCCCTTGATTTTCTTGACTGTATATCTCTTAAATGTCAACATATACACGTGTGATTTAGTTTACGAAGATATTTCAATGCCGAGAACCTGGATCAGAGAGTAAAAAAGGCGTAAGGTGCACAATGGTGTAAGATTTAAATGGGATATACCGGGCTAGGATTCGAGTTACATGAACAAGGGCCAAACCAACCACCCAAGAATGGAATCGTCGAGCGAAAACACTTGAAAACCTCCTAGAAGCAGCTTTTCTTATCACCAGACCTTTCTCCATCAATTAGGAATCTGATGCCGTCACTAAACACATTCCTTAAATTGTAGCCATTTGATGAGTGTTGTTTTTTTGTGTCTAATCCGCATATATATCACCATTGACCTTGATTTTCTTGACAGTATATCTCTTAAATATCAACATTTACACGTGTGATTTAGTTTACGAAGATTTTTCAATGCTGAGAACCTCGATCAGAGAGTAAAAAAGGCGTAAGGTTCACAATGGTGTAAGATTAAAATGGAATATACCGGGCTAGGATTCGAGTTACTGGAACAAGGGCCAAACCAACCACCCAAGAATCGAATCGTCTAGCGAAAACACTTGACAATCTCCTAGAAGCAGCTTTTCTTACCACCAGACCTTTCTCCATCAATTATGAATCTGATGCCGTCACTAAACACATTCCTTAAATTGTAGCCATTTGTTAAGTGTTATTTTTGGTGTCTTATCTGCATATATATCACCATTGCCCTTGATTTTCTTGACTGTAATCTCTTAAATGTCAACATATACATGTGTGATTTAGTTACGAAGATATTACAATGCCGAGAACCTCGATCAGAGAGTAAAAAAGGCGTAAGGTTCACAATGGTGTAAGATTAAAATGAGATATACCGGGCTAGGATTCGAGTTACAGGAACAAGGGCAAAACCAACCACCCAAGAATAGAATCGTCATGCGAAAACACTTGACAACCTCCTAGAAGCAGCTTTTCTTGCCACCAGACCTTTCTCCATCAATTAGGAATCTAATGCCGTCACTAAACACATTCCTTAAATTGTAGCCATTTGTTGAGTGTTTTTTTTGTGTCTAATCCGCATATATATCACCATTGCCCTTGATTTTCTTGACTGTATATCTCTTAAACATCATCATATACACGTGTGATTTAGTTTAGAAGATTTTTCAATGCCGAGAACCTCGATCACAGAGTAAAAAAGGCGTAAGGTTCACAATGGTGTAAGATTAAAATGGGATATACCGGGCTAGGATTCGAGTTACAGGAACAAGGGCAAAACCAACCACCCAAGAATAGAATCGTCAAGCGAAAACACTTGACAACCTCCTAGAAGCAGCTTTTCTTGCCACCAGACCTTTCTCCATCAATTAGGAATCTAATGCCGTCACTAAACACATTCCTTAAATTGTAGCCATTTGTTGAGTGTTTTTTTGTGTCTAATCCGCATATATATCACCATTGCCCTTGATTTTCTTGACTGTATATCTCTTAAACATCATCATATACACGTGTGATTTAGTTTAGAAGATTTTTCAATGCCGAGAACCTCGATCACAGAGTAAAAAAGGCGTAAGGTTCACAATGGTGTAAGATTAAAATGGGATATACCGGGCTAGGATTCGAGGTACAGGAACAAGGGCCAAACCAACCACCCAAGATGGAATCGTCAAGCGAAAACACTTGACAACCTCCTAGAAACAGCTTTTCTTGCCACCAGACCTTTCTCCGTCAATTAGGAATCTGATGCCGTCACTAAACCCATTCCTTAAATTGTAGCCATTTGTTGAGTGTTTTTTTTGGTGTCTAATCCGCATATATGTCACCATTGCCCTTGATTTTCTTGACTGTATATCTCTTGAACATCATCATATACACGTGCGATTTAGATTACGAAGATTTTTCAATGCCGAGAACCTCGATCACAGAGTAAAAAAGGCGTAAGGTTCACAATGGTGTAAGATTAAAATGGGATATACCGGGCTAGGATTCGAGTTACAGGAACAAGGGCCAAACCAACCACCCAAGAATGGACTCGTCGAGCGTAAACACTTGACGACCTCCTAGAAGCAGCTTTTCTTGCCACCAGACCTTTCTCCATCAATTAGGAATCTGATGCCGTCACTAAACACATTCCTTAAATTGTAGCCATTTGTTGAGTGTTTTTTTTGTGTCTAATCCGCATAAATATCACCATTGCCCTTGATTTTCTTGACTGTATATCTCTTAAATGTCAACATATACACGTGTTATTTAGTTTACTAAGATTTTTCAATGCCGAGAACCTCGATCAGAGAGTAAAAAAGGCGTAAGTTTCACAATGGTGTAAGATTAAAATGGGATATACCGGGCTAGGATTCGAGTTACAGGAACAAGGGCCAAACCAACCACCCAAGAATCGAATCGTTGAGCTAAAACACTTGACAACCTCCTAGAAGCAGCTTTTCTTACCACCAGACCTTTCTCTATCAATTATTAATCTAGTGCCGTCACTAAACATATTCCTTAAATTGTAGCCATTTGTTGAGTGTTTTTTTTGGTGTCTAATCTGCATATAGATCACCATTGCCCTTGATTTTCTTGACTGTATAGCTCTTAAATGTCAACATATACACGTGTGATTTAGTTTACGAAGATATTTCAATGCCGAGAACCTGGATCAGAGAGTAAAAAAGGCGTAAGGTTCACAATGGTGTAAGATTAAAATGGGATACCCGGGCTAGGATTCGAGTTACAGGAACAAGGGCCAAACCAACCACCCAAGAATGGACTCGTCCAGCGAAAACTCTTGACAACCTCCTAGAAACAGCTTTTCTTGCCACCAGACCTTTCTCCATCAATTAGGAATCTGATACCGTCACTAAACACATTCCTTATATTGTAGCCATTTGTTGAGTGTTTTTTTGTGTCTAATCCGCATATATATCACCATTGACCTTAATTTTCTTGACAGTATATCTCTTAAATATCAACATTTACACGTGTGATTTAGTTTACGAAGATTTTTCAATGATGAGAACCTCGATCAGAGAGTAAAAAAGGCGTAAGGTTCACAATGGTGTAAGATTAAAATGGAATATACCGGGCTAGGATTCGAGTTACAGGAACAAGGGCCAAACCAACCACCCAAGAATCGAATCGTCGAGCGAAAACACTTGACAATCTCCTAGAAGTAGCTTTTCTTACCAACAGACCTTTCTCCATCAATTATGAATCTGATGCCGTCACTAAACACATTCCTTAAATTGTAGCCATTTGTTGAGTGTTATTTTTGGTGTCTTATCTGCATATATATCACCATTGCCTTTGATTTTCTTGACTGTAATCTCTTAAATGTCAACATATACATGTGTGATTTAGTTACGAAGATATTACAATGCCGAGAACCTCGATCAGAGAGTAAAAAAGGCGTAAGGTTCACAATGGTGTAAGATTAAAATGGGATATAACGGGCTAGGATTCGAGTTACAGGAACAAGGGCAAAACCAACCACCCAAGAATGGAATCGTCAAGAGAAAACACTTGACAACCTCCTAGAAGTAGCTTTTCTTGCCACCAGGCCTTTCTCCATCAATAAGGAATCTGATGACGCCACTAAACACATTCCTTAAATTGTAGCCCTTTGTTGAGTGTTTTTTTGGTGTCTAATCCGCATATATATCACCATTGCCCTTGATTTTCTTGACTGTATATCTCTTAAATGTCAACATATACACGTGTGATTTAGTTTACGAAGATTTTTCAATGCCGAGAACCTCGATCAGAGAGTAAAAAAGGCGTAAGGTTCACAATGGTGTAAGATTAAAATGGGATATACCGGGCTAGGATTCGAGTTACAGGAACAAGGGCCAAACCAACCACCCAAGAATCGAATCGTTGAGCGAAAACACTTGATAACCTCCTAGAAGCAGCTTTTCTTACCACCAGACCTTTCTGTATCAATTATTAATCTAATGCCGTCACTAAACATATTCCTTAAATTGTAGCCATTTGTTGAGTGTTTTTTTTTGTGTCTAATCCGCATATATATCACCATTGCCCTTGATTTTCTTGACTGTATATCTCTTAAATGTCAACATATATACGTGTGATTAATTTACGAAGATATTTCAATGCCGAGAACCTGGATCAGAGAGTAAAAAAGGCGTAAGGTTCACAATGGTGTAAGATTAAAATGGGATACCCGGGCTAGGATTCGAGTTACAGGAACAAGTGCCAAACCAACCACCCAAGAATGGACTCGTCGAGCGAAAACACTTGACAGCCTCCTAGAAGCAGCTTTTCTTGCCACCAGACCTTTCTCCATCAATTAGGAATCTGATGCCGTCACTAAACACATTCCTTAAATTGTAGCCATTTGTTGAGTGTTTTTTTGTGTCTAATCCGCATATATATCACCATTGACCTTGATTTTCTTGACAGTATATCTCTTAAATATCAACATTTACACGTGTGATTTAGTTTACGAAGATTTTTCAATGCTGAGAACCTCGATCAGAGAGTAAAAAAAGGCGTAAGGTTCAAAATGGTGTAAGATTAAAATGGAATATACCGGCTAGGATTCGAGTTACTGGAACAAGGGCCAAACCAACCACCCAAGAATCGAATCGTCTAGCGAAAACACTTGACAATCTCCTAGAAGCAGCTTTTCTTACCACCAGACCTTTCTCCATCAATTATGAATCTGATGCCGTCACTAAACACATTCCTTAAATTGTAGCCATTTGTTAAGTGTTATTTTTGGTGTCTTATCTGCATATATATCACCATTGCCTTTGATTTTCTTGACTGTAATCTCTTAAATGTCAACATATACATGTGTGATTTAGTTACGAAGATATTACAATGCCGAGAACCTCGATCAGAGAGTAAAAAAGGCGTAAGGTTCACAATGGTGTAAGATTAAAATGGGATATAACGGGCTAGGATTCGAGTTACAGGAACAAGGGCAAAACCAACCACCCAAGAATGGAATCGTCAAGCGAAAACACTTGACAACCTCCTAGAAGTAGCTTTTCTTGCCACCAGACCTTTCTCCATCAATAAGGAATCTGATGCCGCCACTAAACACATTCCTTAAATTGTAGCCCTTTGTTGAGTGTTTTTTTGGTGTCTAATCCGCATATATATCACCATTGCCCTTGATTTTCTTGACTGTATATCTCTTAAATGTCAACATATACACGTGTGATTTAGTTTACGAAGATTTTTCAATGCCGAGAACCTCGATCAGAGAGTAAAAAAGGCGTAAGGTTCACAATGGTGTAAGATTAAAATGGGATATACCGGGCTAGGATTCGAGTTACAGGAACAAGGGCCAAACCAACCACCCAAGAATCGAATCATTGAGCGAAAACACTTGACAACCTCCTAGAAGCAGCTTTTCTTACCACCAGACCTTTCTCTATCAATTATTAATCTAATGCCGTCACTAAACATATTCCTTAAATTGTAGCCATTTGTTGAGTGTTTTTTTTGTGTCTAATCTGCATATATATCACCATTGCCCTTGATTTTCTTGACTGTATATCTCTTAAATGTCAACATATACACGTGTGATTTAGTTTACGAAGATATTTCAATGCCGAGAACCTGGATCAGAGAGTAAAAAAGGCGTAAGGTTCACAATGGTGTAAGATTAAAATGGGATACCCGGGCTAGGATTCGAGTTACAGGAACAAGTGCCAAACCAACCACCCAAGAATGGACTCGTCGAGCGAAAACACTTGACAGCCTCCTAGAAGCAGCTTTTCTTGCCACCAGACCTTTCTCCATCAATTAGGAATCTGATGCCGTCACTAAACACATTCCTTAAATTGTAGCCATTTGTTGAGTGTTTTTTTGTGTCTAATCCGCATATATATCACCATTGACCTTGATTTTCTTGACAGTATATCTCTTAAATATCAACATTTACACGTGTGATTTAGTTTACGAAGATTTTTCAATGCTGAGAACCTCGATCAGAGAGTAAAAAAGGCGTAAGGTTCAAAATGGTGTAAGATTAAAATGGAATATACCGGGCTAGGATTCGAGTTACTGGAACAAGGGCCAAACCAACCACCAAAGAATCGAATCGTCTAGCGAAAACACTTGACAATCTCCTAGAAGCAGCTTTTCTTACCACCAGACCTTTCTCCATCAATTATGAATCTGATGCCGTCACTAAACACATTCCTTAAATTGTAGCCATTTGTTAAGTGTTATTTTTGGTGTCTTATCTGCAAATATATCACCATTGCCTTTGATTTTCTTGACTGTAATCTCTTAAATGTCAACATATACATGTGTGATTTAGTTACGAAGATAATACAATGCCGAGAACCTCGATCAGAGAGTAAAAAAGGCGTAAGGTTCACAATGGTGTAAGATTAAAATGGGATATAACGGGCTAGGATTCGAGTTACAGGAACAAGGGCAAAACCAACCACCCAAGAATGGAATCGTCAAGCGAAAACACTTGACAACCTCCTAGAAGTAGCTTTTCTTGCCACCAGACCTTTCTCCATCAATAAGGAATCTGATGCCGCCACTAAACACATTCCTTAAATTGTAGCCCTTTGTTGAGTGTTGTTTTGGTGTCTAATCCGCATATATATCACCATTGCCTTTGATTTTCTTGACTGTATATCTCTTAAATGTCAACATATACACGTGTGATTTCGTTTACGAAGATATTTCAATGCCGAGAACCTGGATCAGAGAGTAAAAAAGGCGTAAGGTTCACAATGGTGTAAGATTAAAATGGGATACCCGGGCTAGGATTCGAGTTACAGGAACAAGTGCCAAACCAACCACCCAAGAATGGACTCGTCGAGCGAAAACACTTGACAGCCTCCTAGAAGCAGCTTTTCTTGCCACCAGACCTTTCTCCATCAATTAGGAATCTGATGCCGTCACTAAACACATTCCTTAAATTGTAGCCATTTGTTGAGTGTTTTTTTGTGTCTAATCCGCATATATATCACCATTGACCTTGATTTTCTTGACAGTATATCTCTTAAATATCAACATTTACACGTGTGATTTAGTTTACGAAGATTTTTCAATGCTGAGAACCTCGATCAGAGAGTAAAAAAGGCGTAAGGTTCAAAATGGTGTAAGATTAAAATGGAATATACCGGGCTAGGATTCGAGTTACTGGAACAAGGGCCGAACCAACCACCCAAGAATCGAATCGTCTAGCGAAAACACTTGACAATCTCCTAGAAGCAGCTTTTCTTACCACCAGACCTTTCTCCATCAATTATGAATCTGATGCCGTCACTAAACACATTCCTTAAATTGTAGCCATTTGTTAAGTGTTATTTTTGGTGTCTTATCTGCATATATATCACCATTGCCTTTGATTTTCTTGACTGTAATCTCTTAAATGTCAACATATACATGTGTGATTTAGTTACGAAGATATTACAATGCCGAGAACCTCGATCAGAGAGTAAAAAAGGCGTAAGGTTCACAATGGTGTAAGATTAAAATGGGATATAACGGGCTAGGATTCGAGTTACAGGAACAAGGGCAAAACCAACCACCCAAGAATGGAATCGTCAAGCGAAAACACTTGACAACCTCCTAGAAGTAGCTTTTCTTGCCACCAGACCTTTCTCCATCAATAAGGAATCTGATGCCGCCACTAAACACATTACTTAAATTGTAGCCCTTTGTTGAGTGTTTTTTTGGTGTCTAATCCGCATATATATCACCATTGCCCTTGATTTTCTTGACTGTAATCTCTTAAATGTCAACATATACATGTGTGATTTAGTTACGAAGATATTACAATGCCGAGAACCTCGATCAGAGAGTAAAAAAGGCGTAAGGTTCACAATGGTGTAAGATTAAAATGGGATATACCGGGCTAGGATTCGAGTTACAGGAACAAGGGCCAAACCAACCACCCAAGAATGGAACCGTTGAGCGTAAATACTTGACAACCTCCTAGAAGCAACTTTTCTTATCACCAGACCTTTCTCCATCAATTAGGAATCTAATGCCCTCACTAAACACATTCCTTAAATTGTAGCCATTTGTTGAGTGTTTTTTTTGTGTCTAATCCGCATAAATATCACCATTGACCTTGATTTTCTTGACAGTATATCTCTTAAATATCAACATTTACACGTGTGATTTAGTTTACGAAGATTTTTCAATGCCGAGAACCTCGATCAGAGAGTAAAAAAGGCGTAAGGTTCACAATGGTGTAAGATTAAAATGGAATATACCGGGCTAGGATTCGAGTTACAGGAACAAGGGCCAAACCAACCACCCAAGAATCGAATCGTCGAGCGAAAACACTTGACAATCTCCTAGAAGCAACTTTTCTTACCACCAGACCTTTCTCCATCAATTATGAATCTGATGCCGTCACTAAACACATTCCTTAAATTGTAGCCATTTGTTGGGTGTTATTTTTGGTGTCTTATCTGCATATATATCACCATTGCCCTTGATTTTCTTGACTGTAATCTCTTAAATGTCAACATATACATGTGTGATTTAGTTACGAAGATATTACAATGCCGAGAACCTCGATCAGAGAGTAAAAAAGGCGTAAGGTTCACAATGGTGTAAGATTAAAATGGGATATACCGGGCTAGGATTCGAGTTACAGGAACAAGGGCCAAACCAACCACCCAAGAATCGAATCGTTGAGCGAAAACACTTGACAACCTCCTAGAAGCAGCTTTTCTTACCACCAGACCTTTCTCTATAAATTATTAATCTAATGCCGTCACTAAACATATTCCTTAAATTGTAGCCATTTGTTGAGTGTTTTTTTTGGTGTCTAATCCGCATATATATCACCATTGCCCGTGATTTTCTTGACTGTATATCTCTTAAATGTCAACATTTACACGTGTGATTTAGTTTACGAAGATTTTTCAATGCTGAGAACCTCGATCAGAGAGTAAAAAAGGCGTAAGGTTCACAATGGTGTAAGATTAAAATGGAATATACCGGGCTAGGATTCGAGTTACAGGAACAAGGGCCAAACCAACCACCCAAGAATCGAATCGTCGAGCGAAAACACTTGACAATCTCCTAGAAGCAGCTTTTCTTACCACCAGACCTTTCTCCATCAATTATGAATCTGATGCCGTCACTAAACACATTCCTTAAATTGTAGCCATTTGTTGGGTGTTATTTTTGGTGTCTTATCTGCATATATATCACCATTGCCCTTGATTTTCTTGACTGTAATCTCTTAAATGTCAACATATACATGTGTGATTTAGTTACGAAGATATTACAATGCCGAGAACCTCGATCAGTGAGTAAAAAAGGCGTAAGGTTCACAATGGTGTAAGATTAAAATGGGATATACCGGGCTAGGATTCGAGTTACAGGAACAAGGGTTAAACCAACCACCCAAGAATGGAATCGTCATGCGAAAACACTTGACAACCTCCTAGAAGCAGCTTTTCTTGCCACTAGACCTTTCTCCATCAATTAGGAATCTAATGCCGTCACTAAACACATTCCTTAAATTGTAGCCATTTGTTGAGTGTTTTTTTTTTGTGTCTAATCCGCATATATATCACCATTGCCCTTGATTTTCTTGACTGTATATCTCTTAAACATCATCATATACACGTGTGATTTAGTTTACGAAGATTTTTCATTGCCGAGAACCTCGATCGGAGAGTAAAAAAGGCGTAAGGTTCACAATGGTGTAAGATTTAAATGGGATATACCGGGCTAGGATTCAAGTTACAGGAACAAGGGCCAAACCAACCACCCAAGAATGGAATCGTCGAGCGAAAACACTTGACGACCTCCTAGAAGCAGCTATTCTTTCCACCAGACCTTTCTCCATCAATTAGGAATCTGATGCCGCCACTAAACACCTTCCTTAAATTGTAGCCATTTGTTGAGTGTTTTTTTTTTTGTGTATAATCCGCATATATATCACCATTGCCCTTGATTTTCTTGACTGTGTATCTCTTAAATATCAACATATACACGTGTGATTTAGTTTACGAAGATTTTTCAATGCCGAGAATCTCGATCAGAGAGTAAAAAAGGTGTAAGGTTCACAATGGTGTAAGATTAAAATGGGATTTACCGGGCTAGGATTCGAGTTACAGGAACAAGGGCCAAATCAACCACCCAAGAATCGAACCGTTGAGTGAAAACACTTGACAACCTCCTAGAAGCAGCTTTTCTTACCACCAGACCTTTCTCTATGAATTATTAATCTAATGCCGTCACTAAACACATTCCTTAAATTGTAGCCATTTGTTGAGTGTTTTTTTGGTGTCTAATTCGCATATATATCACCATTGCCCTTGATTTTCTTGACTGTATATCTCTTAAATGTCAACATATACACGTGTGGTTTAGTTTACGAAGATATTTCAATGCCAAACACCTGGATCAGAGAGTAAAAAAGGCGTAAGGTTCACAATGGTGTAAGATTAAAATGGGATACCCGGGCTAGGACTCGAGTTACAGGAACAAGGGCCAAACCAACCACCCAAGAATGGATTCGTCGTGCGAAAACACTTGACAATCTCCTAGAAGCAGCTTTTCTTGCCACCAGACCTTTCTCCATCAATTAGGAATCTGATGCCGTCACTAAACACATTCCTTAAATTGTAGCCATTTGTTTGTGTTTTTTTTTGGTGTCTAATCCGCATATATATCACCATTGCCCTTGATTTTCTTGACTGTATATCTCTTAAACATCATCATATACACGGGTGATTTAGTTTACGAAGATTTTTCAAAGCCGAGAACCTCGATCAGAGAGTAAAAAAGGCGTAAGGTTCACAATGGTGTAAGATTAAAATGGGATATACCGGGCTAGGATTCGAGTTACATGAACAAGGGCTAAACCAACCACCCAAGAATGGAATCGTCGAGCGAAAACACTTGACAACCTCCTAGAAGCAGCTTTTCTTACCACCAGACCTTTCTCCATCAATTAGGAATCTGATGGCGTCACTAAACACATTCCTTAAATTGTAGCCATTTGTTGAGTGTTTTTTTTGGTGTCTAATCCGTATATATATCACCATTGCCCTTGATTTTCTTGACTGTATATCTCTTAAGTGTCAACATATACACGTGTGATTTAGTTTACGAAGATATTTCAATGCCGAGAACCTGGATCAGAGAGTAAAAAAGGCGTAAGGTTCACAATGGTGTAAGATTAAAATGGGATACCCGGGCTAGGATTCGAGTTACAGGAACAAGGGCCAAACCAACCACCCAAGAATGGACTCGTCGTGCGAAAACACTTGACAGCCTCCTAGAAGCAGTTTTTCTTGCCACCAGACCTTTCTCCATCAATTAGGAATCTGATGCCGTCACTAAACACATTCCTTAAATTGTAGCCATTTGTTGAGTGTTTTTTTTGGTGTCTAATCCGCATATATATCACCATTGCCCTTGATTTTCTTGACTGTATATCTCTTAAACATCATCATATACACGTGTGATTTAGTTTACGAATATTTTTCAATGCCGAGAACCTCGATCAGAGAGTAAAAACGGCGTAAGGTTCACAATGGTGTAAGATTAAAATGGGATATACCGGGCTAGGATTCGAGTTACATGATCAAGGGCCAAACCAACCACCCAAGAATGGAATCGTCGAGTGAAAACACTTGACAACCTCGTAGAAGCAACTTTTCTTACCACCAGACCTTTCTCCATCAATTAGGAATCTGATGGCGTCACTAAACACATTCCTTAAATTGTAGCCATTTGTTGAGAGTTTTTTTTGGTGTCTAATCCGCATATATATCACCATTGCCCTTGATTTTCTTGACTGTATATCTCTTAAATGTCAACATATACACGTGTGATTTAGTTTACGAAGATTTTTCAATGCCGAGAACCTCGATCAGAGAGCAAAAAAGGCGTAAGGTTCACAATGGTGTAAGATTAAAATGGGATATACCGGGCTAGGATTCGTGTTACAGGAACAAGGGCCAAACCAACTACCCAAGAATGGAATCGTCGAGCGAAAACACTTGACGACCTCCTAGAAGCAGCTTTTCTTGCCCCCAGATCTTTCTCCATCAATTAGGAATCTGATGCCGCTACTAAACACATTCCTTAAATTGTAGCCATTTGGTGAGTGTTTTTTTTTGGTGTATAATCCGCATATATATCACCATTGCCCTTGATTTTCCTGACAGTATATCTCTTAAATATCAACATTTACACGTGTGATTTAGTTTACGAAGTTTTTCAATGCCGAGAACCTCGATCAGAGAGTAAAAAAGGCGTAAGGTTCACAATGGTGTAAGATTAAAATGGAATATACCGGGCTAGGATTCGAGTTACAGGAACAAGGGCCAAACCAACCACCCAAGAATCGAATTGTCGAGCGAAAACACTTGACAACCTCCTAGAAGCAGCTTTTCTTACCACCAGACCTTTCTCCATCAATTATGAATCTGATGCCGTCACTAAACACATTCCTTAAATTGTAGCCATTTGTTGAGTGTTATTTTTGGTGTCTTATCTGCATATATATCACCATTGCCCTTGATTTTCTTGACTGTAATCTCTTAAATGTCAACATATACATGTGTGATTTAGTTACGAAGATATTACAATGCCGAGAACCTCGATCAGAGAGTAAAAAAGGTGTAAGGTTCACAATGGTGTAAGATTAAAATGGGATATACCGGGCTAGGATTCGAGTTACAGGAACAAGGGCCAAACCAACCTCCCAAGAATGCAATCGTCAAGTGAAAACACTTGACAACCTCCTAGAAGCAGCTTTTCTTGCCACCAGACCTTTCTCCATCAATTAGGAATCTGATGCCGTCACTAAACACATTCCTTAAATTGTAGCCATTTGTTGAGTGTTTTTTTTGGTGTCTAATCCGCATATATATCACCACTGCCCTTGATTTTCTTGACTGTATATCCCTTAAACATCATCATATACACGTGTGATTTAGTTTACGAAGATTTTTCAATGCCGAGAACCTCGATCAGAGAGTAAAAAACGCTTAAGGTTCACAATGGTGTAAGATTAAAACGGGATATACCGGGCTTCGATTCGAGTTACAGGAACAAGGGCCAAACCAACCACCCAAGAATGGAATCGTCGAGTGAAAACACTTGACAACCACCTAGAAGCAGCTTTTCTTATCACCAGACCTTTCTCCATCAATTAGGAATCTGATGCCGTCACTAAACACATTCCATAAATTGTAGCCATTTGTTGAGTGTTTTTTTTTTGTGTCTAATCCACATATATATATCACCATTGCCCTTGATTTTCTTGACTGTATATCTCTTAAATGTCAACGTATACACGTGTGATTTAGTTTACAAAGATTTTTCAATGCCGAGATCCTCGATCAGAGAGTAAAAAAGGCGTACGGTTCACAATGGTGTAAAATTAAAATGGCATATACCGGGATAGGATTCGAATTACAGGAACAAGGGCCAAACCAACCGGCCAAGAATGGAATCGTCAAGCGAAAACACTTGACAACCTCCTAGAAGCAGCTTTTCTTGCCACCAGACCTTTCTCCATCAATTAGGAATCTGATGCCGTCACTAAACACATTCCTTAAATTGTATCCATTTGTTGAGTGATTTTTTTGGTGTCTAATCCGCATATATATCACCATTGACCTTGATTTTCTTGACTGTATATCTCTTAAATATCAACATATACACGTGTGATTTAGTTTACGAAGATTTTTCAATGCCGAGAACCTCGATCAGAGAGTAAAAAGTCGTAAGGTTCACAATGGTGTAAGATTAAAAAGGGATATACCGGGCTAGGATTCGGGTTACAGGAACAAGGGCCAAACCAACCACCCAAGAATGGAATCGTCGAGCGAAAACACTTGACAACCTAATATAAGCAACTTTTCTTACCACCAGACCTTTCTCTATCAATTAGGAATCTGATGCCGTCACTAAACGCATTCCTTAAATTGTAGCCCTTTGTTGAGTGTTATTTTTGGTGTCTTATCTGCATATATATCACCATTGCCCTTGATTTTCTTGACTGTATATCTCTTAAACATCATCATATACACGTGTGATTTAGTTTACGAAGATTTTTTAATGCCGAGAACCTAGATCAGAGAGTAAAAAACGCTTAAGGTTCACAATGGTGTAAGATTAAAATGGGATATACCGGGCTAGGATTCGAGTTACAGGAACAAGGGCCAAACCAACCACCCAAGAATGGAATCGTCGAGTGAAAACACTTGACAACCTCCGAGAAGCAGCTTTTCTTACCACCAGACCTTTCTCCATCAATTAGGAATCTGATGCCGTCACTAAACACATTCCTTAAATTGTTGCCATTTGTTGAGTGTTTTTTTTTTTGGTGTCTAATCCGCATATATATCACCATTGCCCATAATTTTCTTGACTGTATATCTCTTAAATGTCAACATATACATGTGTGATTTAGTTACGAAGATATTACAATGCCGAGAACCTCGATCAGAGAGTAAAAAAGGCGTAAGGTTCACAATGGTGTAAGATTAAAATGGGATATACCGGGCTAGGATTCGAGTTACAGGAACAAGGGCCAAACCAACCTCTCAAGAATGGAATCGTCAAGCGAAAACACTTGACAACCTCCTAGAAGTAGCTTTTCTTGCCACCAGACCTTTCTCCATCAATTAGGAATCTGATGCTGTCACTAAACACATTCCTTAAATTGTAGCCATTTGGTGAGTGTTTTTTTTGGTGTCTAATCCGCATATATATCACCATTGCCCTTGATTTTCTTGACTGTATATCTCTTAAACATCATCATATACACGTGTGATTTAGTTTACGAAGATTTTTCAATGCCGAGAACCTCGATCAGAGAGTAAAAAACGCTTAAGGTTCACAATGGTGTAAGATTAAAATGGGATATACCGGGCTAGGATTCGAGTTACAGGAACAAGGGCCAAACCAACCACCCAAGAATGGAATCGTCGAGCGAAAACACTTGACAACCTCCTAGAAGCAGCTTTTCTTATCACCAGACCTTTCTCCATCAATTAGGAATCTGATGCCGTCACTAAACACATTCCATAAATTGTTGCCATTTGTTGAGTGTTATTTTTGTGTCTAATCCGCATAAATATCACCATTGCCCTTGATTTTCTTGACTGTATATCTCTTAAATGTCAACATATACACGTGTGATTTAGTTTACGTAGATTTTTCAATGCCGAGAACCTCGATCAGAGAGTAAAAAAGGCGTAAGGTTCACAATGGTGTAAGATTAAAATGGGATATACCGGGCTAGGATTCGAGTTACAGGAACAAGGGCCAAACCAACTACCCAAGAATGGAATCGTCGAGCGAAAACACTTGACGACCTCCTAGAAGCAGCTTTTCTTGCCACCAGACCTTTCGCCATCAATTAGGAATCTGATGCCGCCACTAAACACATTCCTTAAATTGTAGACATTTGTTGAGTGTTTTTTTGGTGTATAATCCGCATATATATCACCATTGCCCTTGATTTTCCTGACAATATATCTCTTAAATATCAACATTTACACGTGTGATTTAGTTTACGAAGATTTTTCAATGCCGAGAACCTCGATCAGAGAGTAAAAAAGGCGTAAGGTTCACAATGGTGTAAGATTAAAGTGGAATATACCGGGCTAGGATTCGAGTTACAGGAACAAGGGCCAAACCAACCACCCAAGAATCGAATTGTCGAGCGAAAACACTTGACAACCTCCTAGAAGCAGCTTTTCTGACCACCAGACCTTTCTCCATCAATTATGAATCTGATGCCGTCACTAAACACATTCCTTAAATTGTAGCCATTTGTTGAGTGTTATTTTTGGTGTCTTATCTGCATATATATCACCATTGCCCTTGATTTTCTTGACTGTAATCTCTTAAATGTCAACATATACATGTGTGATTTGGTTACGAAGATATTACAATGACGAGAACCTCGATCAGAGAGTAAAAAAAGGCGTAAGGTTCACAATGGTGTAAGATTAAAATGGGATATACCGGGCTAGGATTCGAGTTACAGGAACTAGGGCCAAACCAACCTCCCAAGAATGGAATCGTCAAGCGAAAACACTTGACAACCTCCTAGAAGCAGCTTTTCTTGCCACCAGACCTTTCTCCATCAATTAGGAATCTGATGCCGTCACTAAACACATTCCTTAAATTGTAGCCATTTGTTGAGTGTTTTTTTTTGGTGTCTAATCCGCATATATATCACCATTGCCCTTGATTTTCTTGACTGTATATCTCTTAAATGTCAACATATACATGTGTGATTTAGTTTACCAATATTTTTCAATGCCGAGAACCTCGATCAGAGAGTAAAAAAGGCGTAAGGTTCACAATGGTGTAAGATTAAAATGGGATATACCGGGCTAGGATTCGAGTTACAGGAACAAGGGCCAAACCAACTACCCAAGAATGGAATCGTCGAGCGAAAACACTTGACGACCTCCTAGAAGCAGCTTTTCTTGCCACCAGACCTTTCGCCATCAATTAGGAATCTGATGCCGCCACTAAACACATTCCTTAAATTGTAGACATTTGTTGAGTGTTTTTTTGGTGTATAATCCGCATATATATCACCATTGCCCTTAATTTTCCTGACAATATATCTCTTAAATATCAACATTTACACGTGTGATTTAGTTTACGAAGATTTTTCAATGCCGAGAACCTCGATCAGAGAGTAAAAAAGGCGTAAGGTTCACAATGGTGTAAGATTAAAGTGGAATATACCGGGCTAGGATTCGAGTTACAGGAACAAGGGCCAAACCAACCACCCAAGAATCGAATTGTCGAGCGAAAACACTTGACAACCTCCTAGAAGCAGCTTTTCTGACCACCAGACCTTTCTCCATCAATTATGAATCTGATGCCGTCACTAAACACATTCCTTAAATTGTAGCCATTTGTTGAGTGTTATTTTTGGTGTCTTATCTGCATATATATCACCATTGCCCTTGATTTTCTTGACTGTAATCTCTTAAATGTCAACATATACATGTGTGATTTGGTTACGAAGATATTACAATGACGAGAACCTCGATCAGAGAGTAAAAAAAGGCGTAAGGTTCACAATGGTGTAAGATTAAAATGGGATATACCGGGCTAGGATTCGAGTTACAGGAACTAGGGCCAAACCAACCTCCCAAGAATGGAATCGTCAAGCGAAAACACTTGACAACCTCCTAGAAGCAGCTTTTCTTGCCACCAGACCTTTCTCCATCAATTAGGAATCTGATGCCGTCACTAAACACATTCCTTAAATTGTAGCTATTTGTTGAGTGTTTTTTTTTGGTGTCTAATCCGCATATATATCACCATTGCCCTTGATTTTCTTGACTGTATATCTCTTAAATGTCAACATATACACTTGTGATTTAGTTTACGAAGATTTTTCAATGCCGAGAACCTCGATCAGAGAGTAAAAAAGGCGTAAGGTTCACAATGGTGTAAGATTAAAATGGGATATACCGGGCTAGGATTCGAGTTACAGGAACAAGGGCCAAACTAACTACCCAAGAATGGAATCGTCGAGCGAAAACACTTGACGACCTCCTAGAAGCAGCTTTTCTTGCCACCAGACCTTTCGCCATCAATTAGGAATCTGATGCCGCCACTAAACACATTCCTTAAATTGTAGACATTTGTTGAGTGTTTTTTTGGTGTATAATCCGCATATATATCACCATTGCCCTTGATTTTCCTGACAATATATCTCTTAAATATCAACATTTACACGTGTGATTTAGTTTACGAAGATTTTTCAATGCCGAGAACCTCGATCAGAGAGTAAAAAAGGCGTAAGGTTCACAATGGTGTAAGATTAAAGTGGAATATACCGGGCTAGGATTCGAGTTACAGGAACAAGGGCCAAACCAACCACCCAAGAATCGAATTGTCGAGCGAAAACACTTGACAACCTCCTAGAAGCAGCTTTTCTTACCACCAGACCTTTCTCCATCAATTATGAATCTGATGCCGTCACTAAACACATTCCTTAAATTGTAGCCATTTGTTGAGTGTTATTTTTGGTGTCTTATCTGCATATATATCACCATTGCCCTTGATTTTCTTGACTGTAATCTCTTAAATGTCAACATATACATGTGTGATTTGGTTACGAAGATATTACAATGACGAGAACCTCGACCAGAGAGTAAAAAAAGGCGTAAGGTTCACAATGGTGTAAGATTAAAATGGGATATACCGGGCTAGGATTCGAGTTACAGGAACTAGGGCCAAACCAACCTCCCAAGAATGGAATCGTCAAGCGAAAACACTTGACAACCTCCTAGAAGCAGCTTTTCTTGCCACCAGACCTTTCTCCATCAATTAGGAATCTGATGCCGTCACTAAACACATTCCTTAAATTGTAGCCATTTGTTGAGTGTTTTTTTTTGGTGTCTAATCCGCATATATATCACCATTGCCCTTGATTTTCTTGACTGTATATCTCTTAAACATCATCATATACACGTGTGATTTAGTTTACGAAGATTTTTCAATGCCGAGAACCTCCATCAGAGAGTAAAAAACGCTTAAGGTTCACAATGGTGTAAGATTAAAAAGGGATATACCGGGCTAGGATTCGGGTTACAGGAACAAGGGCCAAACCAACCACCCAAGAATGGAATCGTCGAGCGAAAACACTTGACAACCTAATAGAAGCAGCTTTTCTTACCAGTTACCACCAGACCTTTCTCTATCAATTAGGAATCTGATGCTGTCACTAAACACATTCCTTAAATTGTAGCCCTTTATTGAGTGGTTTTTGGTGTCTAATCCGCATATATATCACCATTGCCCTTGATTTTCTTGACTGTATATCTCTTAAATGTCAACATATACACGTGTGATTTAGTTTACGAAGATTTTTCAATGCCGAGAACCTCGATCAGAGAGTAAAAAAGGCGTAAGGTTCACAATGGTGTAAGATTAAAATGGGATATACCGGGCTAGGATTCGAGTTACAGGAACAAGGGCCAAACCAACTACCCAAGAATGGAATCGTCGAGCGAAAACACTTGACGACCTCCTAGAAGCAGCTTTTCTTGCCACCAGACCTTTCTCCATCAATTAGGAATCTAATGCCGCCACTAAACATATTCCTTAAATTGTAGACATTTGTTGAGTGTTTTTTTTGGTGTATAATCTGCATATATATCACCATTGCCCTTGATTTTCCTGACAGTATATCTCTTAAATATCAACATTTACACGTGTGATTTAGTTTACGAAGATTTTTCAATGCCGAGAACCTCGATCAGAGAGTAAAAAAGGCGTAAGGTTCACAATGGTGTAAGATTAAAATGGAATATACCGGGCTAGGATTCGAGTTACAGGAACAAGGGCTAAACCAACCACCCAAGAATGGAATCGTCGAGCGACAACACTTGACAACCTCCTAGAAGCAGCTTTTCTTACCACCAGACCTTTCTCCATCAATTAGGAATCTGATGCCGTCACTAAACACATTCCTTAAATTGTTGCCATTTGTTGAGTGTTTTTTTTTGGTGTCTAATCCGCATATATATCACCATTGCCCTTGATTTTATTGACTGTATATCTCTTAAATGTCAACATATACACGTGTGATTTAGTTTACGAAGATTTTTCAATTCCGAGAACCTCGAACAGAGAGTAAAAAAGGCGTAAGGTTCACAATGGTGTAAAATTAAAATGGGATATACCGGGCTAGGATTCGAGTTACACGAACAAGGGCCAAACCAACCACCCAAGAATGGAATCGTCGAGCGAAAACACTTGACAACCTCCTAGAAGCAGCTTTTCTTACCACCAGACCTTTCTCCATCAATTAGGAATCTGATGCCGTCACTAAACACATTCCTTAAATTGTTGCCATTTGTTGAGTGTTTTTTTTTTTGGTGTCTAATCCGCATATATATCACCATTGCCCTTGATTTTCTTGACTGTATATCTCTTAAATGTCAACGTATACACGTGTGATTTAGTTTACAAAGATTTTTCTATGCCGGGATCCTCGATCAGAAAGTAAAAAAGGCGTAAGGTTCACAATGGTGTAAAATTAAAATGGCATATACCGGGCTAGAATTCGAGTTACAGGAACAAGGGCCAAACCAACCGCCCAAGAATGGAATCGCCAAGCGAAAACACTTGACAACCTCCTAGAAGCAGCTTTTCTTGCCACCAGACCTTTCTCCATCAATTAGGAATCTGATGCCGTCACTAAACACATTCCTTAAATTGTAGCCATTTGTTGAGTGTTTTTTTTTTTGGTGTCTAATCCGCATATATATCACCGTTGCCATTGATTTTCTTGACTGTATATCTCTTAAATAATAACATATACACGTGTGATTTAGTTTACGAAGATTTTTCAATGCCGAGAACCTCGATCAGAGAGTAAAAAAGTCGTAAGGTTCACAATGGTGTAAAATTAAAATGGCATATACCGGGATAGGATTCGAGTTACAGGAACAAGGGCCAAACCAACCGCCCAAGAATGGAATCGTCAAGCGAAAACACTTGACAACCTCCTAGAAGCAGCTTTTCTTGCCACCAGACCTTTCTCCATCAATTAGGAATCTGATGCCGTCACTAAACACATTCCTTAAATTGTAGACATTTGTTGAGTGTTTTTTTTTTGGTGTCTAATCTGCATATATATCACCGTTGCCCTTGATTTTCTTGACTGTATATCTCTTAAATATCAACATATACACGTGTGATTTAGTTTACGAAGATTTTTCAATGCCGAGAACCTCGATCAGAGAGTAAAAAAGGCGTAAGGTTCACAATGGTGTAAGATTAAAATGGGATATAGCGGGCTAGGATTCGAGTTACAGGAACAAGGGCCAAACCAACCACCCAATAACGGAATCGTCGAGCGAAAACACTTGACATCCTCCTAGAAGCAGCTTTTCTTGCAAACAGACCTTTCTCCATCAATTAGGAATCTGATGCCGTCACTAAACACATTCCTTAAATTGTAGCCATTTGTTGAGTGTTTTTTTTTTTTGGAGTCTAATCCGCATATATATCACCATTGCGCTTGATTTTCTTGATTGTATATCTCTTAAATGTCAACGTATACACGTGCGATTTAGTTTACGAAGATTTTTCAATGCAGAGAACCTCGATCAGAGAGTAAAAAAGGCGTAAGGTTCACAATGGCGTAAAATTAAAATGGGATATACCGGGCTAGGATTCGAGTTACAGGAACAAGGGCCAAACCAACCACCCAAGAATGGAAGCGTCGAGCGAAAACACATGACAACCTCCTAGAAGCAGCTTTTCTTACCACCAGACCTTTCTCCATCAATTAGGAGTCTGATGCCATCACTAAACACATTCCTTAAATTGTAGCCATTTGTTGAGTGTTTTTTTTTGTGTCTAATCCGCATATATATCACCATTACTCTTGATTTTCTTGACTGTATATCTCTTAAATGTCAACGTATAAACGTGTGATTTAGTTTACAAAGATTTTTCAATGCCGAGAACCTCCATCAGAGAGTAAAAAAGGCGTAAGGTTAACAATGGTGTAAAATTAAAATGGCATGTACCGGGCTAGGATTCGAGTTACAGGAACAAGGGACAAACCATCCACCCAAGAATGGAATCGTCAAGCGAAAACACTTGACAGCCTCCTAGAAGCAGCTTTTCTTGCCACCAGACCTTTGTCCATCAATTAGGAATCTGATACCGTCACTAAACACATTCCTTAAATTGTAACCATTTGTTTAGTGTCTAATCCGCATAAAGATCACCATTGCCCTTGATTTTCTTCACTGTATATCTCTTAAATGTCAACGTATACACGTGTGATTTAGTTTACTAAGATTTTTCAATGCCGAGAACCTCGATCAGAGAGTAAAAAAGGCATAAGGTTAACAATGGTGTAAAATTAAAATGGGATATACCGGGCTAGGATTCGAGTTACAGGAACAAGGGCCAAACCAACCACCCAAGAATGGAATCGTCGAGTGAAAACACTTGACAACCTCCTAGAAGCAGCTTTTCTTACCACCAGACCTTTCTCCATCAATTAGGAATCTGATGCCGTCACTAAACACATTCCTTAAATTGTTGCCATTTGTTGAGTGTTTTTTTTTTTTTTGGTGTCTAATCCGCATATATATCACCATTGCCCTTGATTTTCTTGACTGTATATCTCTTAAATGTCATCGTATACACGTGTGATTTAGTTTACATAGATTTTTCAATGCCGAGATCCTCGATCAGAGAGTAAAAAAGGCGTAAGGTTCACATTGGTGTAAAATTCAAATGGCATATACCGGGCTAGGATTCGAGTTACAGGAACAAGGGCCAAACCAACCGCCCAAGAATGGAATCGTCAAGCGAAAACACTTGACAACCTCCTAGAAGCAGCTTTTCTTGCAACCGGACCTTTCTCCATCAATTAGGAATCTGATGCCGTCACTAAACACATTCCTTAAATTGTAGCCATTTGTTGACTGTTTTTTTTTTGTGTCTAATCCGCATATATATCACAGTTGCCCTTGATTTTCTTGACTGTATATCTCTTAAATATCAACATATACACGTGTGATTTAGTTTACGAAGATTTTTCAATGCCGGGAACCTCGATCAGAGAGTAAAAAAGTCGTAAGCTTCACAATGGTGTAAGATTAAAATGGGATATACCGGGCTAGGATTCGAGTTACAGGAACAAGGGCCAAACCAACCACTGAAGTATGGAATCGTCGAGCGAAAACACTTGACAACCTAATAGAAGCAGCTTTTCTTACCACCAGACCTTTCTCTATCAATTAGGAATCTAATGCCGTCACTAAATACATTCCTTAAATTGTAGCCATTTGTTCAGTGTTTTTTTTGGTGTCTAATCCGCATATATATCACCATTGCCCTTGATTTTATTGACTGTATATCTCTTAAATGTCAACATATACACGTGTGATTTAGTTTACGAAGATTTTTCAATTCCGAGAACCTCGAACAGAGAGTAAAAAAGGCGTAAGGTTCACAATGGTGTAAAATTAAAATGGGATATACCGGGCTAGGATTCGAGTTACACGAACAAGGGCCAAACCAACCACCCAAGAATGGAATCGTCGAGCGAAAACACTTGACAACCTCCTAGAAGCAGCTTTTCTTACCACCAGACCTTTCTCCATAAATTAGGAGTCTGATGCCGTCACTAAACACATTCCTTAAATTGTAGCCATTTGTTGAGTGTTTTTTTTTGTGTCTAATCCGCATATATTTGATTTTCTTGACTGTATATCTCTTAAATGTCAACGTATACACGTGTGATTTAGTTTACAAAGATTTTTCAATGCCGAGAACCTCCATCAGAGTGTAAAAAAGGTGTAAGGTTAACAATGGTGTAAAATTAAAATGGCATGTACCGGGCTAGGACTCGAGTTACAGGAACAAGGGCCAAACCATCCACAAAAGAATGGAATCGTCAAGCGAAAACACTTGACAACCTCCTAGAAGCAGCTTTTCTTGCCACCAGACATTTCTCCATCAATTAGGAATCTGATGCCGTCACTAAACACATTCCTTAAATTGTAGCCATTTGTTGAGTGTGTTTTTTTTGGTGTCTAATCCGCATATATATCACCATTGCCCTTGATTTTCTTGACTGTATATCTCTTAAATATCAACATATACATGTGTGATTTAGTTTACGAAGATTTTTCAATGCCGAGAACCTCGATCAGAGAGTAAAAAAGGCGTAAGGTTCACAATGGTGTAAAATTAAAATGGGATATACCGGGCTAGGATTCGAGTTACAGGAACAAGGGCCAAACCAACAACCCAAGAATGGAATCGTCGAGCGAAAACACTTGACAACCTCCTAGAAGCAGCTTTTCTTGCCACCAGACCTCTCTCCATCAATTAGGAATCTGATGCCGTCACTAAACACATTCCTTAAATTGTAACCATTTGTTTAGTGTTTTTTTTTTGTGTCTAATCCGCATAAAGATCACCATTGCCCTTGATTTTCTTCACTGTATATCTCTTAAATGTCAACGTATACACGTGTGATTTAGTTTACTAAGATTTTTCAATGCCGAGAACCTCGATCAGAGAGTAAAAAAGGCATAAGGTTAACAATGGTGTAAAATTAAAATGGGATATACCGGGCTAGGATTCGAGTTACAGGAACAAGGGCCAAACCAACCACCCAAGAATGGAATCGTCGAGTGAAAACACTTGACAACCTCCTAGAAGCAGCTTTTCTTACCACCAGACCTTTCTCCATCAATTAGGAATCTGATGCCGTCACTAAACACATTCCTTAAATTGTTGCCATTTGTTGAGTGTTTTTTTTTTTTTGGTGTCTAATCCGCATATATATCACCATTGCCCTTGATTTTCTTGACTGTATATCTCTTAAATGTCATCGTATACACGTGTGATTTAGTTTACATAGATTTTTCAATGCCGAGATCCTCGATCAGAGAGTAAAAAAGGCGTAAGGTTCACATTGGTGTAAAATTCAAATGGCATATACCGGGCTAGGATTCGAGTTACAGGAACAAGGGCCAAACCAACCGCCCAAGAATGGAATCGTCAAGCGAAAACACTTGACAACCTACTAGAAGCAGCTTTTCTTGCAACCGGACCTTTCTCCATCAATTAGGAATCTGATGCCGTCACTAAACACATTCCTTAAATTGTAGCCATTTGTTGACTGTTTTTTTTTTGTGTCTAATCCGCATATATATCACAGTTGCCCTTGATTTTCTTGACTGTATATCTCTTAAATATCAACATATACACGTGTGATTTAGTTTACGAAGATTTTTCAATGCCGGGAACCTCGATCAGAGAGTAAAAAAGTCGTAAGCTTCACAATGGTGTAAGATTAAAATGGGATATACCGGGCTAGGATTCGAGTTACAGGAACAAGGGCCAAACCAACCACTGAAGTATGGAATCGTCGAGCGAAAACACTTGACAACCTAATAGAAGCAGCTTTTCTTACCACCAGACCTTTCTCTATCAATTAGGAATCTAATGCCGTCACTAAATACATTCCTTAAATTGTAGCCATTTGTTCAGTGTTTTTTTTGGTGTCTAATCCGCATATATATCACCATTGCCCTTGATTTTATTGACTGTATATCTCTTAAATGTCAACATATACACGTGTGATTTAGTTTACGAAGATTTTTCAATTCCGAGAACCTCGAACAGAGAGTAAAAAAGGCGTAAGGTTCACAATGGTGTAAAATTAAAATGGGATATACCGGGCTAGGATTCGAGTTACACGAACAAGGGCCAAACTAACCACCCAAGAATGGAATCGTCGAGCGAAAACACTTGACAACCTCCTAGAAGCAGCTTTTCTTACCACCAGACCTTTCTCCATAAATTAGGAGTCTGATGCCGTCACTAAACACATTCCTTAAATTGTAGCCATTTGTTGAGTGTTTTTTTTTGTGTCTAATCCGCATATATTTGATTTTCTTGACTGTATATCTCTTAAATGTCAACGTATACACGTGTGATTTAGTTTACAAAGATTTTTCAATGCCGAGAACCTCCATCAGAGTGTAAAAAAGGTGTAAGGTTAACAATGGTGTAAAATTAAAATGGCATGTACCGGGCTAGGACTCGAGTTACAGGAACAAGGGCCAAACCATCCACAAAAGAATGGAATCGTCAAGCGAAAACACTTGACAACCTCCTAGAAGCAGCTTTTCTTGCCACCAGACATTTCTCCATCAATTAGGAATCTGATGCCGTCACTAAACACATTCCTTAAATTGTAGCCATTTGTTGAGTGTGTTTTTTTTGGTGTCTAATCCGCATATATATCACCATTGCCCTTGATTTTCTTGACTGTATATCTCTTAAATATCAACATATACACGTGTGATTTAGTTTACGAAGATTTTTCAATGCCGAGAACCTCGATCAGAGAGTAAAAAAGGCGTAAGGTTCACAATGGTGTAAAATTAAAATGGGATATACCGGGCTAGGATTCGAGTTACAGGAACAAGGGCCAAACCAACAACCCAAGAATGGAATCGTCGAGCGAAAACACTTGACAACCTCCTAGAAGCAGCTTTTCTTGCCACCAGACCTCTCTCCATCAATTAGGAATCTGATGCCGTCACTAAACACATTCCTTAAATTGTAACCATTTGTTTAGTGTTTTTTTTTGTGTCTAATCCGCATAAAGATCACCATTGCCCTTGATTTTCTTCACTGTATATCTCTTAAATGTCAACGTATACACGTGTGATTTAGTTTACTAAGATTTTTCAATGCCGAGAACCTCGATCAGAGAGTAAAAAAGGCATAAGGTTAACAATGGTGTAAAATTAAAATGGGATATACCGGGCTAGGATTCGAGTTACAGGAACAAGGGCCAAACCAACCACCCAAGAATGGAATCGTCGAGTGAAAACACTTGACAACCTCCTAGAAGCAGCTTTTCTTACCACCAGACCTTTCTCCATCAATTAGGAATCTGATGCCGTCACTAAACACATTCCTTAAATTGTTGCCATTTGTTGAGTGTTTTTTTTTTTTTGGTGTATAATCCGCATATATATCACCATTGCCCTTGATTTTCTTGACTGTATATCTCTTAAATGTCATCGTATACACGTGTGATTTAGTTTACATAGATTTTTCAATGCCGAGATCCTCGATCAGAGAGTAAAAAAGGCGTAAGGTTCACAATGGTGTAAAATTCAAATGGCATATACCGGGCTAGGATTCGAGTTACAGGAACAAGGGCCAAACCAACCGCCCAAGAATGGAATCGTCAAGCGAAAACACTTGACAACCTCCTAGAAGCAGCTTTTCTTGCAACCGGACCTTTCTCCATCAATTAGGAATCTGATGCTGTCACTAAACACATTCCTTAAATTGTAGCCATTTGTTGACTGTTTTTTTTGGTGTCTAATCCGCATATATATCACAGTTGCCCTTGATTTTCTTGACTGTATATCTCTTAAATATCAACATATACACGTGTGATTTAGTTTACGAAGATTTTTCAATGCCGGGAACCTCGATCAGAGAGTAAAAAAGTCGTAAGCTTCACAATGGTGTAAGATTAAAATGGGATATACCGGGCTAGGATTCGAGTTACAGGAACAAGGGCCAAACCAACCACTGAAGTATGGAATCGTCGAGCGAAAACACTTGACAACCTAATAGAAGCAGCTTTTCTTACCACCAGACCTTTCTCTATCAATTAGGAATCTAATGCCGTCACTAAATACATTCCTTAAATTGTAGCCATTTGTTTAGTGTTTTTTTTGGTGTCTAATCCGCATATATATCACCATTGCCCTTGATTTTATTGACTGTATATCTCTTAAATGTCAACATATACACGTGTGATTTAGTTTACGAAGATTTTTCAATGCCGAGAACCTCGATCAGAGAGTAAAAAAGGCGTAAGGTTCACAATGGTGTAAAATTAAAATGGGATATACCGGGCTAGGATTCGAGTTACACGAACAAGGGCCAAACCAACCACCCAAGAATGGAATCGTCGAGCGAAAACACTTGACAACCTCCTAGAAGCAGCTTTTCTTACCACCAGACCTTTCTCCATCAATTAGGAGTCTGATGCCGTCACTAAACACATTCCTTAAATTGTAGCCATTTGTTGAGTGTTTTTTTTTTGTGTCTAATCCGCATATATTTGATTTTCTTGACTGTATATCTCTTAAATGTCAACGTATACACGTGTGATTTAGTTTACAAAGATTTTTCAATGCCGAGAACCTCCATCAGAGTGTAAAAAAGGTGTAAGGTTAACAATGGTGTAAAATTAAAATGGCATGTACCGGGCTAGGACTCGAGTTACAGGAACAAGGGCCAAACCATCCACAAAAGAATGGAATCGTCAAGCGAAAACACTTGACAACCTCCTAGAAGCAGCTTTTCTTGCCACCAGACCTTTCTCCATCAATTAGGAATCTGATGCCGTCACTAAACACATTCCTTAAATTGTAGCCATTTGTTGAGTGTTTTTTTTTTTGGTGTCTAATCCGCATATATATCACCATTGCCCTTGATTTTCTTGACTGTATATCTCTTAAATATCAACATATACACGTGTGATTTAGTTTACGAAGATTTTTCAATGCCGAGAACCTCGATCAGAGAGTAAAAAAGGCGTAAGGTTCACAATGGTGTAAAATTAAAATGGGATATACCGGGCTAGGATTCGAGTTACAGGAACAAGGGCCAAACCAACAACCCAAGAATGGAATCGTCGAGCGAAAACACTTGACAACCTCCTAGAAGCAGCTTTTCTTGCCACCAGACCTTTCTCCATCAATTAGGAATCTGATGCCATCACTAAACACATTCCTTAAGTTGTAGCCACTTGTTGAGTGTTTTTTTTTGTGACTAATCCGCATATATATATTACCATTGCCATTGATTTTCTTGACTGTATATCTCTTAAATGTCAACGTATACACGTGTGACTTAGTTTACAAAGATTTTTCAATGCGGAGAACCTCGATCAGAGAGTAAAAAAGGCATAAGGTTAACAATGGTGTAAAATTAAAATGGCATCTCTTGGGCAAGGATTCGAGTTACAGGAACAAGGGCCAAACCAACCACCCAAGAATGGAATCGTCAAGCGAAAACACTTGACAACCTCCTAGAAGCAGCTTTTCTTGCCACCAGACCTTTCTCCATCAATTGGGAATCTGATGCCGTCACTAAACACATTCCTTAAATTGTAGCCATTTGTTGAGTGTTTTTTTTTTGTGTCTAATCCGCATATATATCACCATTGCCCTTGATTTTCTTGACTGTATATCTCTTAAATATCAACATATACACGTGCGATTTAGTTTACGAAGATTTTTCAATGCCGAGAACCTCGATCAAAAAGTAAAAAAGTCGTAAGCTTCACAATGGTGTAAGATTAAAATGAGATATACCGGGCTAGGATTCGAGTTACAGGAACAAGGGCCAAACCAACCACTGAAGAATGGAATCGTCGAGCGAAAACACTTGACAACCTAATAGAAGCAGCTTTTCTTACCACCAGACCTTTCTCTATCAATTAGGAATCTGATGCCGTCACTAAATACATTTCCTTAAATTGTAGCCATTTGTTGAGTGTTTTTTTTTTGTGTCTAAGCCGCATATATATCACCATTGCCCTTGATTTTATTGACTGTATATCTCTTAAATGTCAACATATACACGTGTGATTTAGTTTACGAAGTTTTTTCAATGCCGAGAACCTCGATCAGAGAGTAAAAAAGGAGTAAGGTTCACAATGGTGTAAGATTTAAATGGGATATAGCGGGTTAGGATTCGAGTTACAGGAACAAGGGCCAAACCAACCACCCAAGAATGGAATCGTCGAGCGAAAACACTTGACAACCTCCTAGTAGCAGCTTTTCTTGCAAACAGACCTTTCTCCATCAATTAGGAATGTGATGCCGTCACTAAACACATTCCTTAAATTGTATCCATTTGTTGAGTGTTTTTTTTTGGAGTCTAATCCGCATATATATCACCATTGCCCTTGATTTTCTTGATTGTATATCTCTTAAATGTCAACGTATACAAATGTGATTTAGTTTACGAAGATTTTTCAATGCCAAGAACCTCGATCAGAGAGTAAAAAAGGCGTAAGGTTCACAATGGTGTAAAATTAAAATGGGATATACCGGGCTAGGATTCGAGTTACAGGAACAAGGGCCAAACCAACCACCCAAGAATGGAATCGTCGAGCGAAAACACTTGACAACCTCCTAGAAGCAGCTTTTCTTACCACCAGACCTTTCTCCATCAATTAGGAGTCTGATGCCGTCACTAAACACATTCCTTAAATTGTAGCCATTTGTTGAGTGTTTTTTTTTTTGGTTTCTAATCCGCATATATATCACCATTGCCCTTGATTTTCTTGACTGTATATCTCTTAAATATCAACATATACACGTGTGATTTAGTTTACGAAGATTTTTCAATGCCGAGAACCTCGATCAGAGAGTAAAAAAGGCGTAAGGTTCACAATGGTGTAAAATTAAAATGGGATATACCGGGCTAGGATTCGGGTTACACGAACAAGGGCCAAACCAACCACCCAAGAATGGAATCGTCGAGCGAAAACACTTGACAACCTCCTAGAAGTAGCTTTTCTTGCCACCAGACATTTCTCCATCAAGTAGGAATCTGATGCCATCACTAAACACATTCCTTAAATTTTAGCCATTTGTTGAGTGTTTTTTTGTGACTAATCCGCATATATATATTACCATTGCCATTGATTTTCTTGACTGTATATCTCTTAAATGTCAACGTATACACGTGTGACTTAGTTTACAAAGATTTTTCAATGCCGAGAACCTCGATCAGAGAGTAAAAAAGGCATAAGGTTAACAATGGTGTAAAATTAAAATGGCATCTCTTGGGCAAGGATTCGAGTTACAGGAACAAGGGCCAAACCAACCACCCAAGAATGGAATCGTCAAGCGAAAACACTTGACAACCTCCTAGAAGCAGCGTTTCTTGCCACCAGACCTTTCTCCATCAATTAGGAATCTGATGCCGTCACTAAACACATTCCTTAAATTGTAGCCATTTGTTGAGTGTTTTTTTTGGTGTCTAATCCGCATATATATCACCATTGCCCTTGATTTTCTTGACTGTATATCTCTTAAATATCAACATATACACGTGTGATTTAGTTTATGAAGATTTTTTAATGCCGAGAACCTCGATCAGAGAGTAAAGAAGGCGTAAGGTTCACAATGGTGTAAAATTAAAATGCGATATACCGGGCTAGGATTCGAGTTACAGGAACAAGGGCCAAACCAACCACCCAAGAATGGAATCGTCGAGCAAAAACACTTGACAACCTCCTAGAAGCAGCTTTTCTTGCCACCAGACCTTTCTCCATCAATTAGGAATCTGTTGCCGTCACTAAACACATTCCTTAAATTGTTGCCATTTGTTGATTGTTTTTTTTGGTGTCTAATCCGCATATATATCACCATTGCCCTTGATTTTCTTGACTGTATATCTCTTAAATATCAACATATACACGTGTGATTTAGTTTACGAAGATTTTTTAAAGCCGAGAACCTCGATCAGAGAGTAAAGAAGGCGTAAGGTTCACAATGGTGTAAAATTAAAATGGGATATACCGGGCTAGGATTCGAGTTACAGGAACAAGGGCCAAACCAACCACCCAAGAATGGAATCGTCGAGCGAAAACACTTGACAACCTCCAAGAAGCAGCTTTTCTTACCACCAGACCTTTCTCCATCAATTAGGAGTCTGATGCCGTCACTAAACACATTCCTTAAATTGTAGCCATTTGTTGAGTGTTTTTTTTTTGTGTCTAATCCGCATATATATTACCATTGCCTTTGATTTTCTTGACTGTATATCTCTTAAATGTCAACGTATACACGTGTGATTTAGTTTACAAAGATTTTTCAATCCCGAGAACCTCGATCAGAGAGTTAAAAAGGCGTAAGGTTCACAATGGTGTAAAATTAAAATGGGACATACCGGGCAAGGATTCGAGTTACAGGAACAAGGGCCAAACCAACCACCCAAGAATGGAATCGTCGAGCGAAAACACTTGACAACCTCCTAGAAGCAGCTTTTCTTACCACTAGACCTTTCTCCATCAATTAGAAATATTATGCCGTCACTAAACACATTCCATAAATTGTAGCCATTTGTTGAGTGTTTTTTTTGTGTCTAATCCGCATATATATCACCATTGCCCGTGATTTTCTTGACTGTATATCTCTTAAATGTCAACATATACACATGTGATTTAGTTTACGAAGATTTTTCAATGCCGAGAACCTCGATCAGAGAGTAAAAAAGGCGTAAGGGTCACAATGGGGTAAAATTAAAATGGGATATACCGGGGTAGGATTCGAGTTACAGGAATAAGGGCCAAACCAACCACCCAAGAATGGAATCGTCGAGCGAAAACACTTGACAACTTCCTAGAAGCAGCTTTTCTTGCCACCAGACCTTTCTCCATCAATTACACTAAACACATTCCTTAAATTGTAGCCATTTGTTGAGTGTCTTTTTTTGTGTCTGATCTGCATATATATCACCATTGCCCTTGATTTTCTTGACTGTATATCTCTTAAATATCTACATATAAACGTGTGATTTAGTTTACGAAGATTTTTCAATGCCGAGAACCTCGATCAGAGAGTAAAAAAGGCGTAAGTTTCACAATGCTGTAAAATTAAAATGGGATATACCGGGATAGGATTCGAGTTACAGGAACAAGGGCCAAACCAACCACCCAAGAATGGAATCGTTGAGCGAAAACACTTGACAACCTCCTAGAAGCAGCTTTTCTTGCCACCAGACCTTTCTCCAACAATTAAGAATCTGATGCCGTCACTAAACACATTCTTTAAATTGTAGCCATTTGTTGAGTGTTTTTTTTTTGTGTCTAATCCGCATATATATCACCATTGCCCTTGATTTTCTTGACTGTGTATCTCTTAAATGTCAACATATACACGTGTGATTTAGTTACGAAGATTTTTCAAAGCCGAGAACCTCGACCGGAGAGTAAAAAAGGCGTAAGGTTCACAATGGTGTAAGATTAAAATGGGATATAACGGGCTAGGATTCGAGTTACAGGAACAAGGGCCAAACCAACCACCCAAGAATGGAATCGTCGATCGAAAACACTTGACAACCTCCTAGAAGCAGCTTTTCTTACCACCAGACATTTCTCCATCAATTAGGAATCTGATGCCGTCACTAAACACATTCCTTAAATTGTAGCCATTTGTTGAGTGTATTTTTTGGAGTCTAATCCGCATATGTATCACCATTGCCCTTAATTTTCTTGACTTTATCTCTTAAATGTCTGCATATACACGTGTGATTTAGTTTGTGAAGATTTTTCAATGTCCAGAACCTCGATCAGAGAGTAAAAAAGGAGAAAGGTTCACAATGGTGTAAAATTAAAATGAGATATACCTGGCTAGGATTCGAGTTACAGGAACAAGGGCTAAACCAACCACCCAAGAATGGAATCGTTGAGCGAAAAAACTTGACAACCTCCTAGAAGCAGCTTTTCTTGCCACCAGACATTTTTCCATCAATTAGGAATTAGATGCCGTCACTAAACACATTTCTTAAATTGTAGCCATTTGTTGAGTCATTTTTTTTGGTGTCTAATCCGCATATATATCACCATTGCCCTTGATTTTCTTGACAATATATTTCTTAAATGTCAACATACATATACACGTGTGATTTAGTTTACGAAAATTTTTCAATGCCGAGAACCTCGATCAGAGAGTAAAAAAGGCGTAAGGTTCACAATGGTGTAAAATTAAAATGGGTTATATACCGGGCTAGGATTCGAGTCACAGGATCAAGGGCCAAACCAACCACCCAAGAATGGAATTGTCGAGCGAAAACACTTGACAACCTCCTAGAAGTAGCTTTTCTTGCCACCAGACCTTTCTCCATCAATTAGGAATCTGATGCCGTCACTAAACACATTCCTTAAATTGTAGCCATTCGCTGAGTGATTTTTTTTTGGTGTCTAATCCGCATATATATCACCATTGCCCTTGATTTTCTTGACTGTATATCTCTTAAATGTCAACATATATAAGTGTGATTTAGTTGACGAAGAATTTTCAATGCCGAGAACCTCTATCAGAGAGTAAAAAAGGCGTAAGGTTTACAATGGTGTAAGTTTAAAATGGGATATACCGGGCTAGAATTCTAGTTACAGGAACAAGGGCTAAACCAACAACCCAAGAATGGAATCGTCGAGCGAGAACACTTGACAACCTCCTAGAAGCAGCTTTTCTTACCACCAGACTTTTCTCCATCAATTAGCAATCTGATGCCGTCACTAAACACATTCCTTAAATTGTAGCCATTTGTTGAGTGTTTTTTTAGTGTCTAATCCGCATATATATCACCATTGCCCTTGATTTTCTTGACTGTTTATCTCTTAAATGTCAACCTATACACGTGTGATTTAGTTTACAAAGATTGTTCAATGCTGAGAACCTCGATCAGAGAGTAAAAAAGGCGTAAGGTTCACAATGGTTTAAAATTAAAATAAGATATACCGGGCTAGGATTCGAGTTACAGGAACAAGGGACAAACCAACCACCAAAGAATGGAATCGTCGAGCGAAAACACTTGACAACTTCCTAGAAGCAGCTTTTCTTGCCACCAAACCTTTCTCCATCAATTACACTAAACACATTCCTTAAATTGTAGCCATTTGTTGAGTGTCTTTTTTTGTGTCTGATCCGCATATATATCACCATTGCCCTTGATTTTCTTGACTGTATATCTCTTAAATATCTACATATACACGTGTGATTTAGTTTACGAAGATTTTTCAATGCCGAGAACCTCGATCAGAGAGTAAAAAAGGCGTAAGTTTCACAATGCTGTAAAATTAAAATGGGATATACCGGGATAGGATTCGAGTTACAGGAACAAGGGCCAAACCAACCACCCAAGAATGGAATCGTTGAGCGAAAACACTTGACAACCTCCTAGAAGCAGCTTTTCTTGCCACCAGACCTTTCTCCAACAATTAAGAATCTGATGCCGTCACTAAACACATTCCTTAAATTGTAGCCATTTGTTGAGTGTTTTTTTTTTGTGTCTAATCCGCATATATATCACCATTGCCCTTGATTTTCTTGACTGTGTATCTCTTAAATGTCAACATATACACGTGTGATTTAGTTACGGAGATTTTTCAAAGCCGAGAACCTCGACCGGAGAGTAAAAAAGGCGTAAGGTTCACAATGGTGTAAGATTAAAATGGGATATACCGGGCTAGGATTCGAGTTACAGGAACAAGGGCCAAACCAACCACCCAAGAATGGAATCGTCGATCGAAAACACTTGACAACCTCCTAGAAGCAGCTTTTCTTACCACCAGACATTTCTCCATCAATTAGGAATCTGATGCCGTCACTAAACACATTCCTTAAATTGTAGCCATTTGTTGAGTGTATTTTTTGGAGTCTAATCCGCATATGTATCACCATTGCCCTTAATTTTCTTGACTTTATCTCTTAAATGTCTGCATATACACGTGTGATTTAGTTTGTGAAGATTTTTCAATGTCCAGAACCTCGATCAGAGAGTAAAAAAGGAGAAAGGTTCACAATGGTGTAAAATTAAAATGAGATATACCTGGCTAGGATTCGAGTTACAGGAACAAGGGCTAAACCAACCACCCAAGAATGGAATCGTTGAGCGAAAAAACTTGACAACCTCCTAGAAGCAGCTTTTCTTGCCACCAGACATTTTTCCATCAATTAGGAATTAGATGCCGTCACTAAACACATTTCTTAAATTGTAGCCATTTGTTGAGTCATTTTTTTTGGTGTCTAATCCGCATATATATCACCATTGCCCTTGATTTTCTTGACAATATATTTCTTAAATGTCAACATACATATACACGTGTGATTTAGTTTACGAAAATTTTTCAATGCCGAGAACCTCGATCAGAGAGTAAAAAAGGCGTAAGGTTCACAATGGTGTAAAATTAAAATGGGTTATATACCGGGCTAGGATTCGAGTCACAGGATCAAGGGCCAAACCAACCACCCAAGAATGGAATTGTCGAGCGAAAACACTTGACAACCTCCTAGAAGTAGCTTTTCTTGCCACCAGACCTTTCTCCATCAATTAGGAATCTGATGCCGTCACTAAACACATTCCTTAAATTGTAGCCATTCGCTGAGTGATTTTTTTTTGGTGTCTAATCCGCATATATATCACCATTGCCCTTGATTTTCTTGACTGTATATCTCTTAAATGTCAACATATATAAGTGTGATTTAGTTGACGAAGAATTTTCAATGCCGAGAACCTCTATCAGAGAGTAAAAAAGGCGTAAGGTTTACAATGGTGTAAGTTTAAAATGGGATATACCGGGCTAGAATTCTAGTTACAGGAACAAGGGCTAAACCAACAACCCAAGAATGGAATCGTCGAGCGAGAACACTTGACAACCTCCTAGAAGCAGCTTTTCTTACCACCAGACTTTTCTCCATCAATTAGCAATCTGATGCCGTCACTAAACACATTCCTTAAATTGTAGCCATTTGTTGAGTGTTTTTTTAGTGTCTAATCCGCATATATATCACCATTGCCCTTGATTTTCTTGACTGTTTATCTCTTAAATGTCAACCTATACACGTGTGATTTAGTTTACAAAGATTGTTCAATGCTGAGAACCTCGATCAGAGAGTAAAAAAGGCGTAAGGTTCACAATGGTTTAAAATTAAAATAAGATATACCGGGCTAGGATTCGAGTTACAGGAACAAGGGACAAACCAACCACCAAAGAATGGAATCGTCGAGCGAAAACACTTGACAACTTCCTAGAAGCAGCTTTTCTTGCCACCAAACCTTTCTCCATCAATTACACTAAACACATTCCTTAAATTGTAGCCATTTGTTGAGTGTCTTTTTTTGTGTCTGATCCGCATATATATCACCATTGCCCTTGATTTTCTTGACTGTATATCTCTTAAATATCTACATATACACGTGTGATTTAGTTTACGAAGATTTTTCAATGCCGAGAACCTCGATCAGAGAGTAAAAAAGGCGTAAGTTTCACAATGCTGTAAAATTAAAATGGGATATACCGGGATAGGATTCGAGTTACAGGAACAAGGGCCAAACCAACCACCCAAGAATGGAATCGTTGAGCGAAAACACTTGACAACCTCCTAGAAGCAGCTTTTCTTGCCACCAGACCTTTCTCCAACAATTAAGAATCTGATGCCGTCACTAAACACATTCCTTAAATTGTAGCCATTTGTTGAGTGTTTTTTTTTTGTGTCTAATCCGCATATATATCACCATTGCCCTTGATTTTCTTGACTGTGTATCTCTTAAATGTCAACATATACACGTGTGATTTAGTTACGGAGATTTTTCAAAGCCGAGAACCTCGACCGGAGAGTAAAAAAGGCGTAAGGTTCACAATGGTGTAAGATTAAAATGGGATATACCGGGCTAGGATTCGAGTTACAGGAACAAGGGCCAAACCAACCACCCAAGAATGGAATCGTCGATCGAAAACACTTGACAACCTCCTAGAAGCAGCTTTTCTTACCACCAGACATTTCTCCATCAATTAGGAATCTGATGCCGTCACTAAACACATTCCTTAAATTGTAGCCATTTGTTGAGTGTATTTTTTGGAGTCTAATCCGCATATGTATCACCATTGCCCTTGATTTTCTTGACTTTATCTCTTAAATGTCTGCATATACACGTGTGATTTAGTTTGTGAAGATTTTTCAATGTCCAGAACCTCGATCAGAGAGTAAAAAAGGAGAAAGGTTCACAATGGTGTAAAATTAAAATGAGATATACCTGGCTAGGATTCGAGTTACAGGAACAAGGACTAAACCAACCACCCAAGAATGGAATCGTTGAGCGAAAAAACTTGACAACCTCCTAGAAGCAGCTTTTCTTGCCACCAGACATTTTTCCATCAATTAGGAATTAGATGCCGTCACTAAACACATTTCTTAAATTGTAGCCATTTGTTGAGTCATTTTTTTTGGTGTCTAATCCGCATATATATCACCATTGCCCTTGATTTTCTTGACAGTATATTTCTTAAATGTCAACATACATATACACGTGTGATTTAGTTTACGAAAATTTTTCAATGCCGAGAACCTCGATCAGAGAGTAAAAAAGGCGTAAGGTTCACAATGGTGTAAAATTAAAATGGGTTATATACCGGGCTAGGATTCGAGTCACAGGATCAAGGGCCAAACCAACCACCCAAGAATGGAATTGTCGAGCGAAAACACTTGACAACCTCCTAGAAGTAGCTTTTCTTGCCACCAGACCTTTCTCCATCAATTAGGAATCTGATGCCGTCACTAAACACATTCCTTAAATTGTAGCCATTCGCTGAGTGATTTTTTTTTGGTGTCTAATCCGCATATATATCACCATTGCCCTTGATTTTCTTGACTGTATATCTCTTAAATGTCAACATATATAAGTGTGATTTAGTTTACGAAGAATTTTCAATGCCGAGAACCTCTATCAGAGAGTAAAAAAGGCGTAATGTTTACAATGGTGTAAGTTTAAAATGGGATATACCGGGCTAGGATTCTAGTTACAGGAACAAGGGCTAAACCAACAACCCAAGAATGGAATCGTCGAGCGAGAACACTTGACAACCTCCTAGAAGCAGCTTTTCTTACCACCAGACCTTTCTCCATCAATTAGCAATCTGATGCCGTCACTAAACACATTCCTTAAATTGTAGCCATTTGTTGAGTGTTTTTTTAGTGTCTAATCCGCATATATATCACCATTGCCCTTGATTTTCTTGACTGTTTATCTCTTAAATGTCAACCTATACACGTGTGATTTAGTTTACAAAGATTGTTCAATGCTGAGAACCTCGATCAGAGAGTAAAAAAGGCGTAAGGTTCACAATGGTTTAAAATTAAAATAAGATATACCGGGCTAGGATTCGAGTTACAGGAACAAGGGACAAACCAACCACCAAAGAATGGAATCGTCGAGCGAAAACACTTGACAACCTCCTAGAAGCAGCTTTTCTTGCCACCAGACCTTTCTCCATCAATTAGGAATCTGATTCCGTCACTACACGCATTCGTTAAATTGTAGCCATTTGTTGAGGGTTTTATTTGGTGTCTAATCCGCATATATATCACCATTGCCCTTGATTTTCTTGACTGTATATCACTTAAATGTCAACATATACACGTGTGATTTAGTTTACGAAGATTATTCAATGCCGAGAACCTCTATCAGAGAGTAAAAAAGGCGTAAGGTTCACATTGGAGTAAATTTAAAATGGGATATACCGGGCTAGGATTCGAGTTACAGGAACAAGGGCCAAACCAACCACCCAAGAATGGAATCGTCGAGCGAAAACACTTGACAACTTTCTAGAACCAGCTTTTCTTGCCACCAGACCTTTCTCCATCAATTAGGAATCTGATGCCGTCACTAAACACATTCCTTAAATTGTAGCCATTTGTTGATTGTTTTTTTGTGTCTAATCCGCATATATATCCCCATTGCCCTTGATTTTCTTGACTATATATCTCTTAAATGTCAACATATACACGTGTGATTTAGTTTACGAAGATTTTTCAATGCCGAGAACCTCGATCAGAGAGTAAAAAAGGCGTAAGGTTCACAATGGTGTAAGATTAAAATGGGATATACCGGGCTAGGATTCGAGTTACAGGAACAAGGGCCAAACCAACCACCCAAGAATGGAATCGTCGAGCGAAAACACTTGACAACCTTCTAGAACCAACTTTTCTGGCCACCAGACCTTTCTCCATCAATTAGGAATCTGATGCCGTCACTAAACACATTCATTAAATTGTAGCCATTTGTTGAGTGTTCTTTTTTTGCTGTCTAATCCGCATATATATCACCATTGCCCTTGATTTTCTTGACTGTATATCTTTTAAATGACAACATATACACGTGTGATTTAGTTTATGAAGATTTTTCAATGCCGAGAACCTCGATCAGAGAGTAAAAAAGGCGTAAGGTTCACAATGGTGTAAAATAAAAATAGGATATACCGGGCTAGGATTCGAGTTACAGGAACAAGGGCCAAACCAACCACCCAAGAATGGAATCGTCGAGCGAAAACACTTGAGAACCTCCTAGAAGCAGCTTTTCTTACCACCAGACCTTTCTCCATCAATTAGGAATCTGATGCCGTCACTAAACACATTCCTTAAATTGTAGCCATTTGTTGAGTGTTCTTTTTTTGCTGTCTAATCCGCAAATATATCACCATTGCCCTTGATTTTCTTGACTGTATATCTCTTAAATGTCAACATATACAAGTTTGATTTAGTTTACGAAGATTTTTCAATGCCGAGAACCTCTATCAGAGAGTAAAAAAGGCGTAAGGTTTACAATTGTGTAAGATTAAAATGGGATATACCAGGCTAGGATTCTAGTTACAGGAACAAGGGCCAAACCCACAACCCAAGAATAGAATCGTCGAGCGAAAACACTTGACAACCTCCTAGAAGCAGCTTTTCTTACCACCAGACCTTTCTCCATTAATTAGGAATATGATGCCGTCACTAAACACATTCCTTAAATTGTAGCCATTTTTTGAGTTTTTTTTTTGGTGTCTAATCCACATATATATCACCATTGCCCTTGATTTTCTTGACTGTATATCTCTTAAATGTCAACATATACAAGTGTGATTTAGTTTACGAAAAATTTTCAATGCCGAGAACCTCTATCAGAGAGTAAAAAGTCGTAAGGTTTACAATGGTGTAAGATTAAAATGGGATATACCGGGCTAGGATTCTAGTTACAGGAACAAGGGCCAAACCAACAACCCAAGAATGGAATCGTCGAGCGAAAACACTTGACAACATCCTTGAAGCAGCTTTTCTTACCACCTGACCTTTCTCCATCAATTAGGAATCTGATGCCGTCACTAAACACATTCCTTAAATTGTAGCCCTTTATTAAGTGTTTTTTTTGGTGTCTAATCCGCATATATATCACCATTGCCCTTGATTTTCTTGACTGTAAATCTCTTAAATGTCAACATATACACGTGTGATTTAGTTTACGAAGATTTTTAAATGCCGAGAACCTCGATTAGAGAGTAAAAAAGGCGTAAGGTTCACAATGGTGTAAGATTAAAATGGGATATACCGGGCGAGGATTCAAGATACAGGAACAAGGGCCAAACCAACCACCCAAGAATGGAATTGTCGAGCGAAAACACTTGACAACCTCCTAGAAGTAGCTTTTCTTGCCACCAGACCTTTCTCCATCAATTAGGAATCTGATGCTGTCACTAAACACATTCCTTAAATTGTAGCCATTTGCAGAGTGATTTTTTTTGGTGTCTAATCCGCATATATATCACCATTGCCCTTGATTTTCTTGACTGTATATCTCTTAAATGTCAACATATACAAGTGTGATTTAGTTTACGAAGATTTTTCAATGCCGAGAACCTCTATCAGAGAGTAAAAAAGGCGTAAGGTTTACAATGGTGTAAGATTAAAATGGGATATACCGGGCTAGGATTCTAGTTACAGGAACAAGGGCCAAACCAACAACCCAAGAATGGAATCGTCGAGCGAAAACACTTGACAACATCCTAGAAGCAGCTTTTCTTACCACCAGACCTTTCTCCATCAATTAGGAATCTGATGCCGTCACTAAACACATTCCTTAAATTGTAGCCATTTGTTGAGTGTTTTTTTTGGTGTCTAATCCGCATATATATCACCATTGCCCTTGATTTTCTTGACTGTATATCTCTTAAATGTCAACATATACACGTGTGATTTAGTTTACGAAGATTTTTCAATGCCGAGAACCTCGATCAGAGAGTAAAAAAGGCGTTAGGTTCACAATGGTGTAAAATTAAAATGAGATATACCGGGCTAGGATTCGAGTTACAGAAACAATGGCCAAACCAACCACCCAAGAATGGAATCGTCGAGCGAAAACACTTGACAACCTCCTAGAAGCAGCTTTTCTTACCACCAGACCTTTCTCCATAAATTAGGAATCTGATGCTGTCACTAAACACATTCCTTAAATTGTAGCCATTTGTTGAGTGTTTTTTTTGGTGTCTAATCCGCATATATATCACCATTGCCCTTGATTTTCTTGACTGTATATCTCTTAAATGTCAACATATACACGTGTGATTTAGTTTACGAAGATTTTTCAATGCCGAGCACCTCGATCAGAGAGTGAAAAAGGCGAAAGGTTCACAATGGTGTAAAATTAAAATGAGATATACCGGGCAAGGATTCGAGTTACAGGAACAAGGGCCAAACCAACAACCCAAGAATGGAATCGTCGAGCGAAAACACATGACAACCTCCTAGAAGCAGCTTTTCTTGCCACCAGACCTTTCTCCATCAATTAGGAATCTGATGCCGTCACTAAACACATTCCTTAAATTGTAGCCATTTGTTGAGTGATTTTTTTTGGTGTCTAATCCGCAAATATATCACCATTGCCCTTGATTTTCTTAACAGTATATTTCTTAAATGTCAACATATACACGTGTGATTTAGTTTACGAAGATTTTTCAATGCCGAGAACCTCGATCAGAGAGTAAAAAAGGCGTAAGGTTCACAATGGTGTAAAATTAAAATAGGATATATACCGGGCTAGAATTAGAGTTACAGGAACAAGGGCCAAACCAACCACCCAAGAATGGAATCGTCGAGCGAAAACACTTGACAACCTCCTAGAAGCAGCTTTTCTTGCCACCAGACCTTTCTCCATCAATTAGGAATCTGATGCCGTCACTAAACACATTTCTTAAATTGTAGCCATTTGCTGAGTGATTTTTTTTGGTGTCTAATCCACATATATATCACCATTGCCCTTGATTTTCTTGACTGTATATATCTCTTAAATGTCAACATATACAAGTGTGATTTAGTGTACGAAAAATTTTCAATGCCGAGAACCTCTATCAGAGAGTAAAAAAGTCGTAAGTTTTACAATGGTGTAAGATTAAAATGGGATATACCGGGCTAGGATTCTAGTTACAGGAACAAGGGCCAAACCAACAACCCAAGAATGGAATCGTCGAGCGAAAACACTTGACAACATCTTTGAAGCAGCTTTTCTTACCACCTGACCTTTCTCCATCAATTAGGAATCTGATGCCGTCACTAAACACATTCCTTAAATTGTAGCCATTTATTAAGTGTTTTTTTTGGTGTCTAATCCGCATATATATCACCATTGCCCTTGATTTTCTTGACTGTAAATCTCTTAAATGTCAACATATACACGTGTGATTTAGTTTACGAAGATTTTTAAATGCCGAGAACCTCGATTAGAGAGTAAAAAAGGCGTAAGGTTCACAATGGTGTAAGATTAAAATGGGATATACCGGGCTAGGATTCGAGTTACAGGAACAAGGGCCAAACCAACCACCCAAGAATGGAATTGTCGAGCGAAAACACTTGACAACCTCCTAGAAGTAGCTTTTCTTGCCACCAGACCTTTCTCCATCAATTAGGAATCTGATGCTGTCACTAAACACATTCCTTAAATTATAGCCATTTGCAGAGTGATTTTTTTTGGTGTCTAATCCGCATATATATCACCATTGCCCTTGATTTTCTTGATTGTATATCTCTTAAATGTCAACATATACAAGTGTGATTTAGTTTACGAAGATTTTTCAATGCCGAGAACCTCTATCAGAGAGTAAAAAAGGCGTAAGGTTTACAATGGTGGAAGATTAAAATGGGATATACCGGGCTAGGATTCTAGTTACAGGAACCAGGGCCAAACCAACAACCCAAGAATGGAATCGTCGAGCGAAAACACTTGACAACATCCTAGAAGCAGCTTTTCTTACCACCAGACCTTTCTCCATGAATTAGGAATCTGATGCCGTCACTAAACACATTCCTTAAATTGTAGCCATTTGTTGAGTGTTTTTTTTGGTGTCTAATCCGCATATATATCACCATTGCCCTTGATTTTCTTGACTGTATATCTCTTAAATGTCAACATATACACGTGTGATTTAGTTTACGAAGATTTTTCAATGCCGAGAACCTCGATCAGAGAGTAAAAAAGGCGTTAGGTTCACAATGGTGTAAAATTAAAATGAGATATACCGGGCTAGGATTCGAGTTACATGAACAAGGGCCAAACCAACCACCCAAGAATGGAATCGTCGAGCGAAAACACTTGACAACCTCCTAGAAGCAGCTTTTCTTACCACCAGACCTTTCTCCATCAATTAGGAATCTGATGCCGTCACTAAACACATTCCTTAAATTGTAGCCATTTGTTGATTGTTTTTTTGTGTCTAATCCGCATATATATCCCCATTGCCCTTGATTTTCTTGACTATATATCTCTTAAATGTCAACATATACACGTGTGATTTAGTTTACGAAGATTTTTCAATGCCGAGAACCTCGATCAGAGAGTAAAAAAGGCGTAAGGTTCACAATGGTGTAAGATTAAAATGGGATATACCGGGCTAGGATTCGAGTTACAGGAACAAGGGCCAAACCAACCACCCAAGAATGGAATCATCGAGCGAAAACACTTGACAACCTTCTAGAACCAACTTTTCTGGCCACCAGACCTTTCTCCATCAATTAGGAATCTGATGCCGTCACTAAACACATTCATTAAATTGTAGCCATTTGTTGAGTGTTCTTTTTTTGCTGTCTAATCCGCATATATATCACCATTGCCCTTGATTTTCTTGACTGTATATCTTTTAAATGACAACATATACAAGTGTGATTTAGTTTATGAAGATTTTTCAATGCCGAGAACCTCGATCAGAGAGTAAAAAAGGCGTAAGGTTCACAATGGTGTAAAATAAAAATAGGATATACCGGGCTAGGATTCGAGTTACAGGAACAAGGGCCAAACCAACCACCCAAGAATGGAATCGTCGAGCGAAAACACTTGAGAACCTCCTAGAAGCAGCTTTTCTTACCACCAGACCTTTCTCCATCAATTAGGAATCTGATGCCGTCACTAAACACATTCCTTAAATTGTAGCCATTTGTTGAGTGTTCTTTTTTTGCTGTCTAATCCGCAAATATATCACCATTGCCCTTGATTTTCTTGACTGTATATCTCTTAAATGTCAACATATACAAGTTTGATTTAGTTTACGAAGATTTTTCAATGCCGAGAACCTCTATCAGAGAGTAAAAAAGGCGTAAGGTTTACAATTGTGTAAGATTAAAATGGGATATACCAGGCTAGGATTCTAGTTACAGGAACAAGGGCCAAACCCACAACCCAAGAATAGAATCGTCGAGCGAAAACACTTGACAACCTCCTAGAAGCAGCTTTTCTTACCACCAGACCTTTCTCCATTAATTAGGAATATGATGCCGTCACTAAACACATTCCTTAAATTGTAGCCATTTTTTGAGTTTTTTTTTTGGTGTCTAATCCACATATATATCACCATTGCCCTTGATTTTCTTGACTGTATATCTCTTAAATGTCAACATATACAAGTGTGATTTAGTTTACGAAAAATTTTCAATGCCGAGAACCTCTATCAGAGAGTAAAAAGTCGTAAGGTTTACAATGGTGTAAGATTAAAATGGGATATACCGGGCTAGGATTCTAGTTACAGGAACAAGGGCCAAACCAACAACCCAAGAATGGAATCGTCGAGCGAAAACACTTGACAACATCCTTGAAGCAGCTTTTCTTACCACCTGACCTTTCTCCATCAATTAGGAATCTGATGCCGTCACTAAACACATTCCTTAAATTGTAGCCCTTTATTAAGTGTTTTTTTTTTGTGTCTAATCCGCATATATATCACCATTGCCCTTGATTTTCTTGACTGTAAATCTCTTAAATGTCAACATATACACGTGTGATTTAGTTTACGAAGATTTTTAAATGCCGAGAACCTCGATTAGAGAGTAAAAAAGGCGTAAGGTTCACAATGGTGTAAGATTAAAATGGGATATACCGGGCGAGGATTCAAGTTACAGGAACAAGGGCCAAACCAACCACCCAAGAATGGAATTGTCGAGCGAAAACACTTGACAACCTCCTAGAAGTAGCTTTTCTTGCCACCAGACCTTTCTCCATCAATTAGGAATCTGATGCTGTCACTAAACACATTCCTTAAATTGTAGCCATTTGCAGAGTGATTTTTTTTGGTGTCTAATCCGCATATATATCACCATTGCCCTTGATTTTCTTGACTGTATATCTCTTAAATGTCAACATATACAAGTGTGATTTAGTTTACGAAGATTTTTCAATGCCGAGAACCTCTATCAGAGAGTAAAAAAGGCGTAAGGTTTACAATGGTGTAAGATTAAAATGGGATATACCGGGCTAGGATTCTAGTTACAGGAACAAGGGCCAAACCAACAACCCAAGAATGGAATCGTCGAGCGAAAACACTTGACAACATCCTAGAAGCAGCTTTTCTTACCACCAGACCTTTCTCCATCAATTAGGAATCTGATGCCGTCACTAAACACATTCCTTAAATTGTAGCCATTTGTTGAGTGTTTTTTTTGGTGTCTAATCCGCATATATATCACCATTGCCCTTGATTTTCTTGACTGTATATCTCTTAAATGTCAACATATACACGTGTGATTTAGTTTACGAAGATTTTTCAATGCCGAGAACCTCGATCAGAGAGTAAAAAAGGCGTTAGGTTCACAATGGTGTAAAATTAAAATGAGATATACCGGGCTAGGATTCGAGTTACAGAAACAATGGCCAAACCAACCACCCAAGAATGGAATCGTCGAGCGAAAACACTTGACAACCTCCTAGAAGCAGCTTTTCTTACCACCAGACCTTTCTCCATAAATTAGGAATCTGATGCTGTCACTAAACACATTCCTTAAATTGTAGCCATTTGTTGAGTGTTTTTTTTGGTGTCTAATCCGCATATATATCACCATTGCCCTTGATTTTCTTGACTGTATATCTCTTAAATGTCAACATATACACGTGTGATTTAGTTTACGAAGATTTTTCAATGCCGAGCACCTCGATCAGAGAGTGAAAAAGGCGAAAGGTTCACAATGGTGTAAAATTAAAATGAGATATACCGGGCAAGGATTCGAGTTACAGGAACAAGGGCCAAACCAACAACCCAAGAATGGAATCGTCGAGCGAAAACACTTGACAACCTCCTAGAAGCAGCTTTTCTTGCCACCAGACCTTTCTCCATCAATTAGGAATCTGATGCCGTCACTAAACACATTCCTTAAATTGTAGCCATTTGTTGAGTGATTTTTTTTGGTGTCTAATCCGCAAATATATCACCATTGCCCTTGATTTTCTTAACAGTATATTTCTTAAATGTCAACATATACACGTGTGATTTAGTTTACGAAGATTTTTCAATGCCGAGAACCTCGATCAGAGAGTAAAAAAGGCGTAAGGTTCACAATGGTGTAAAATTAAAATAGGATATATACCGGGCTAGAATTAGAGTTACAGGAACAAGGGCCAAACCAACCACCCAAGAATGGAATCGTCGAGCGAAAACACTTGACAACCTCCTAGAAGCAGCTTTTCTTGCCACCAGACCTTTCTCCATCAATTAGGAATCTGATGCCGTCACTAAACACATTTCTTAAATTGTAGCCATTTGCTGAGTGATTTTTTTTGGTGTCTAATCCACATATATATCACCATTGCCCTTGATTTTCTTGACTGTATATATCTCTTAAATGTCAACATATACAAGTGTGATTTAGTGTACGAAAAATTTTCAATGCCGAGAACGTCTATCAGAGAGTAAAAAAGTCGTAAGTTTTACAATGGTGTAAGATTAAAATGGGATATACCGGGCTAGGATTCTAGTTACAGGAACAAGGGCCAAACCAACAACCCAAGAATGGAATCGTCGAGCGAAAACACTTGACAACATCTTTGAAGCAGCTTTTCTTACCACCTGACCTTTCTCCATCAATTAGGAATCTGATGCCGTCACTAAACACATTCCTTAAATTGTAGCCATTTATTAAGTGTTTTTTTTGGTGTCTAATCCGCATATATATCACCATTGCCCTTGATTTTCTTGACTGTAAATCTCTTAAATGTCAACATATACACGTGTGATTTAGTTTACGAAGATTTTTAAATGCCGAGAACCTCGATTAGAGAGTAAAAAAGGCGTAAGGTTCACAATGGTGTAAGATTAAAATGGGATATACCGGGCTAGGATTCGAGTTACAGGAACAAGGGCCAAACCAACCACCCAAGAATGGAATTGTCGAGCGAAAACACTTGACAACCTCCTAGAAGTAGCTTTTCTTGCCACCAGACCTTTCTCCATCAATTAGGAATCTGATGCTGTCACTAAACACATTCCTTAAATTGTAGCCATTTGCAGAGTGATTTTTTTTGGTGTCTAATCCGCATATATATCACCATTGCCCTTGATTTTCTTGATTGTATATCTCTTAAATGTCAACATATACAAGTGTGATTTAGTTTACGAAGATTTTTCAATGCCGAGAACCTCTATCAGAGAGTAAAAAAGGCGTAAGGTTTACAATGGTGGAAGATTAAAATGGGATATACCGGGCTAGGATTCTAGTTACAGGAACAAGGGCCAAACCAACAACCCAAGAATGGAATCGTCGAGCGAAAACACTTGACAACATCCTAGAAGCAGCTTTTCTTACCACCAGACCTTTCTCCATGAATTAGGAATCTGATGCCGTCACGAAACACATTCCTTAAATTGTAGCCATTTGTTGAGTGTTTTTTTTGGTGTCTAATCCGCATATATATCACCATTGCCCTTGATTTTCTTGACTGTATATCTCTTAAATGTCAACATATACACGTGTGATTTAGTTTACGAAGATTTTTCAATGCCGAGAACCTCGATCAGAGAGTAAAAAAGGCGTTAGGTTCACAATGGTGTAAAATTAAAATGAGATATACCGGGCTAGGATTCGAGTTACATGAACAAGGGCCAAACCAACCACCCAAGAATGGAATCGTCGAGCGAAAACACTTGACAACCTCCTAGAAGCAGCTTTTCTTACCACCAGACCTTTCTCCATAAATTAGGAATCTGATGCTGTCACTAAACACATTCCTTAAATTGTAGCCATTTGTTGAGTGTTTTTTTTGGTGTCTAATCCGCATATGTATCACCATTGCCCTTGATTTTCTTGACTGTATATCTCTTAAATGTCAACATATACACGTGTGATTTAGTTTACGAAGATTTTTCAATGCCGAGCACCTCGATCATAGAGTAAAAAAGGCGAAAGGTTCACAATGGTGTAAAATTAAAATGAGATATACCGGGCAAGGATTCGAGTTACAGGAACAAGGGCCAAACCAACAACCCAAGAATGGAATCGTCGAGCGAAAACACTTGACAACCTCCTAGAAGCAGCTTTTCTTGCCACCAGACCTTTCTCCATCAATTAGGAATCTGATGCCGTCACTAAACACATTCCTTGAATTGTAGCCATTTGTTGAGTGATTTTTTTTGGTGTCTAATCCGCAAATATATCACCATTGCCCTTGATTTTCTTGACAGTATATTTCTTAAATGTCAACATATACACGTGTGATTTAGTTTACGAAGATTTTTCAATGCCGAGAACCTCGATCAGAGAGTAAAAAAGGCGTAAGGTTCACAATGGTGTAAAATTAAAATAGGATATATACCGGGCTAGAATTCGAGTTACAGGAACAAGGGCCAAACCAACCACCCAAGAATGGAATCGTCGAGCGAAAACACTTGACAACCTCCTAGAAGCAGCTTTTCTTGCCACCAGACCTTTCTCCATAAATTAGGAATCTGATGCTGTCACTAAACACATTCCTTAAATTGTAGCCATTTGTTGAGTGTTTTTTTGGTGTCTAATTTGCATATGTATCACCATTGCCCTTGATTTTCTTGACTGTATATCTCTTAAATGTCAACATATACTCGTGTGATTTAGTTTACGAAGATTTTTCAATGCCGAGCACCTCGATCAGAGAGTAAAAAAGGCGAAAGGTTCACAATGGTGTAAAATTAAAATGAGATATACCGGGCAAGGATTCGAGTTACAGGAACAAGTGCCAAACCAACAACCCAAGAATGGAATCGTCAAGCGAAAACACTTGACAACCTCCTAGAAGCAGCTTTTCTTGCCACCAGACCTTTCTCCATCAATTAGGAATCTGATGCCGTCACTAAACACATTCCTTAAATTGTAGCCATTTGTTGAGTGATTTTTTTTGGTGTCTAATCCTCAAATATATCACCATTGCCCTTGATTTTCTTGACAGTATATTTCTTAAATGTCAACATATACACGTGTGATTTAGTTTACGAAGATTTTTCAATGCCGAGAACCTCGATCAGAGAGTAAAAAAGGCGTAAGGTTCACAATGGTGTAAAATTAAAATAGGATATATACCGGGCTAGAATTCGAGTTACAGGAACAAGGGCCAAACCAACCACCCAAGAATGGAATCGTCGAGCGAAAACACTTGACAACCTCCTAGAAGCAGCTTTTCTTGCCACCAGACCTTTCTCCATCAATTAGAAATCTGATGTCGTCACTAAACACATTTCTTAAATTGTAGCCATTTGCTGAGTGATTTTTTTTGGTGTCTAATCCACATATATATCACCATTGTCCTTGATTTTCTTGACTGTATATCTCTTAAATGTCAACATATACAAGTGTGATTTAGTTTACGAAACATTTTCAATGCCGAGAACCTCTATCAGAGAGTAAAAAAGTCGTAAGGTTTACAATGGTGTAAGATTAAAATGGGATATACCGGGCTAGGATTCTAGTTACAGGAACAAGGGCCAAACCAACAACCCAAGAATGGAATCGTCGAGCAAAAACACTTGACAACATCCTTGAAGCAGCTTTTCTTACCACCTGACCTTTCTCCATCAATTAGGAATCTGATGCCGTCACTAAACACATTCCTTAAATTGTAGCCATTTATTAAGTGTTTTTTTTGGTGTCTAATCCGCATATATATCACCATTGCCCTTGATTTTCTTGACTGTATATCTCTTAAATGTCAACATATACACGTGTGATTTAGTTTACGAAGATTTTTCAATGCCGAGCACCTCGATCAGAGAGTAAAAAAGGCGAAAGGTTCACAATGGTGTAAAATTAAAATGAGATATACCGGGCAAGGATTCGAGTTACAGGAACAAGGGCCAAACCAACAACCCAAGAATGGAATCGTCGAGCGAAAACACTTGACAACCTCCTATAAGCAGCTTTTCTTGCCACCAGACCTTTCTCCATCAATTAGGAATCTGATGCCGTCACTAAACACATTCCTTAAATTGTAGCCATTTGTTGAGTGATTTTTTTTGGTGTCTAATCCGCAAATATATCACCATTGCCCTTGATTTTCTTGACAGTATATTTCTTAAATGTCAACATATACACGTGTGATTTAGTTTACGAAGATTTTTCAATGCCGAGAACCTCGATCAGAGAGTAAAAAAGGCGTAAGGTTCACAATGGTGTAAAATTAAAATAGGATATATACCGGGCTAGAATTCGAGTTACAGGAACAAGGGCCAAACCAACCACCCAAGAATGGAATCGTCGAGCGAAAACACTTGACAACCTCCTAGAAGCAGCTTTTCTTGCCACCAGACCTTTCTCCATAAATTAGGAATCTGATGCTGTCACTAAACACATTCCTTAAATTGTAGCCATTTGTTGAGTGTTTTTTTGGTGTCTAATTTGCATATGTATCACCATTGCCCTTGATTTTCTTGACTGTATATCTCTTAAATGTCAACATATACTCGTGTGATTTAGTTTACGAAGATTTTTCAATGCCGAGCACCTCGATCAGAGAATAAAAAAGGCGAAAGGTTCACAATGGTGTAAAATTAAAATGAGATATACCGGGCAAGGATTCGAGTTACAGGAACAAGTGCCAAACCAACAACCCAAGAATGGAATCGTCAAGCGAAAACACTTGACAACCTCCTAGAAGCAGCTTTTCTTGCCACCAGACCTTTCTCCATCAATTAGGAATCTGATGCTGTCACTAAACACATTCCTTAAATTGTAGCCATTTGTTGAGTGATTTTTTTTGGTGTCTAATCCGCAAATATATCACCATTGCCCTTGATTTTCTTGACAGTATATTTCTTAAATGTCAACATATACACGTGTGATTTAGTTTACGAAGATTTTTCAATGCCGAGAACCTCGATCAGAGAGTAAAAAAGGCGTAAGGTTCACAATGGTGTAAAATTAAAATAGGATATATACCGGGCTAGAATTCGAGTTACAGGAACAAGGGCCAAACCAACCACCCAAGAATGGAATCGTCGAGCGAAAACACTTGACAACCTCCTAGAAGCAGCTTTTCTTGCCACCAGACCTTTCTCCATCAATTAGAAATCTGATGTCGTCACTAAACACATTTCTTAAATTGTAGCCATTTGCTGAGTGATTTTTTTTGGTGTCTAATCCACATATATATCACCATTGTCCTTGATTTTCTTGACTGTATATCTCTTAAATGTCAACATATACAAGTGTGATTTAGTTTACGAAACATTTTCAATGCCGAGAACCTCTATCAGAGAGTAAAAAAGTCGTAAGGTTTACAATGGTGTAAGATTAAAATGGGATATACCGGGCTAGGATTCTAGTTACAGGAACAAGGGCCAAACCAACAACCCAAGAATGGAATCGTCGAGCAAAAACACTTGACAACATCCTTGAAGCAGCTTTTCTTACCACCTGACCTTTCTCCATCAATTAGGAATCTGATGCCGTCACTAAACACATTCCTTAAATTGTAGCCATTTATTAAGTGTTTTTTTTGGTGTCTAATCCGCATATATATCACCATTGCCCTTGATTTTCTTGACTGTATATCACTTAAATGTCAACATATACACGTGTGATTTAGTTTACGAAGATTTTTCAATGCCGAGAACCTCTATCAGAGAGTAAAAAAGGAGTAAGGTTCACATTGGAGTAAATTTAAAATGGGATATACCGGGCTAGGATTCGAGTTACAGGAACAAGGGCCAAACCAACCACCCAAGAATGGAATCGTCGAGCGAAAACACTTGACAACCTCCTAGAAGCAGCTTTTCTTGCCACCAGACCTTTCTCCATCAATTAGGAATCTGATGCCGTCACTAAACACATTCCTTAAATTGTAGCCATTTGTTGAGTGATTTTTTTTGGTGTCTAATCCGCAAATATATCACCATTGCCCTTGATTTTCTTGACAGTATATTTCTTAAATGTCAACATATACACGTGTGATTTAGTTTACGAAGATTTTTCAATGCCGAGAACCTCGATCAGAGAGTAAAAAAGGCGTAAGGTTCACAATGGTGTAAAATTAAAATAGGATATATACCGGGCTAGAATTCGAGTTACAGGAACAAGGGCCAAACCAACCACCCAAGAATGGAATCGTCGAGCGAAAACACTTGACAACCTCCTAGAAGCAGCTTTTCTTGCCACCAGACCTTTCTCCATAAATTAGGAATCTGATGCTGTCACTAAACACATTCCTTAAATTGTAGCCATTTGTTGAGTGTTTTTTTGGTGTCTAATTTGCATATGTATCACCATTGCCCTTGATTTTCTTGACTGTATATCTCTTAAATGTCAACATATACTCGTGTGATTTAGTTTACGAAGATTTTTCAATGCCGAGCACCTCGATCAGAGAGTAAAAAAGGCGAAAGGTTCACAATGGTGTAAAATTAAAATGAGATATACCGGGCAAGGATTCGAGTTACAGGAACAAGTGCCAAACCAACAACCCAAGAATGGAATCATCAAGCGAAAACACTTGACAACCTCCTAGAAGCAGCTTTTCTTGCCACCAGACCTTTCTCCATCAATTAGGAATCTGATGCCGTCACTAAACACATTCCTTAAATTGTAGCCATTTGTTGAGTGATTTTTTTTGGTGTCTAATCCGCAAATATATCACCATCGCCCTTGATTTTCTTGACAGTATATTTCTTAAATGTCAACATATACACGTGTGATTTAGTTTACGAAGATTTTTCAATGCCGAGAACCTCGATCAGAGAGTAAAAAAGGCGTAAGGTTCACAATGGTGTAAAATTAAAATAGGATATATACCGGGCTAGAATTCGAGTTACAGGAACAAGGGCCAAACCAACCACCCAAGAATGGAATCGTCGAGCGAAAACACTTGACAACCTCCTAGAAGCAGCTTTTCTTGCCACCAGACCTTTCTCCATCAATTAGGAATCTGATGCCGTCACTAAACCCATTTCTTAAATTGTAACCATTTGCTGAGTGATTTTTTTTTGGTGTCTAATCCACATATATATCACCATTGCCCTTGATTTTCTTGACTGTATATATGTCTTAAATGTCAACATATACAAGTGTGATTTAGTGTACGAAAAATTTTCAAGGCCGAGAACCTCTATCAGAGAGTAAAAAAGTCGTAAGTTTTACAATGGTGTAAGATTAAAATGGGATATACCGGGCTAGGATTCTAGTTACAGGAACAAGGGCCAAACCAACAACCCAAGAATGGAATCGTCGAGCGAAAACACTTGACAACATCTTTGAAGCAGCTTTTCTTACCACCTGACCTTTCTCCATCAATTAGGAATCTGATGCCGTCACTAAACACATTCCTTAAATTGTAGCCATTTGTTGAGTGATTTTTTTTGGTGTCTAATCCGCAAATATATCACCATTGCCCTTGATTTTCTTGACAGTATATTTCTTAAATGTCAACATATACACGTGTGATTTAGTTTACGAAGATTTTTCAATGCCGAGAACCTTGATCAGAGAGTAAAAAAGGCGTAAGGTTTACAATGGTGTAAAATTAAAATAGGATATATACCGGGCTAGAATTCGAGTTACAGGAACAAGGGCCAAACCAACCACCCAAGAATGGAATCGTCGAGCGAAAACACTTGACAACCTCCTAGAAGCAGCTTTTCTTGCCACCAGACCTTTCTCCATCAATTAGAAATCTGATGTCGTCACTAAACACATTTCTTAAATTGTAGCCATTTGCTGAGTGATTTTTTTTGGTGTCTAATCCACATATATATCACCATTGTCCTTGATTTTCTTGACTGTATATCTCTTAAATGTCAACATATACAAGTGTGATTTAGTTTACGAAACATTTTCAATGCCGAGAACCTCTATCAGAGAGTAAAAAAGTCGTAAGGTTTACAATGGTGTAAGATTAAAATGGGATATACCGGGCTAGGATTCTAGTTACAGGAACAAGGGCCAAACCAACAACCCAAGAATGGAATCGTCGAGCAAAAACACTTGACAACATCCTTGAAGCAGCTTTTCTTACCACCTGACCTTTCTCCATCAATTAGGAATCTGATGCCGTCACTAAACACATTCCTTAAATTGTAGCCATTTATTAAGTGTTTTTTTTGGTGTCTAATCCGCATATATATCACCATTGCCCTTGATTTTCTTGACTGTAAATCTCTTAAATGTCAACATATACACGTGTGATTTAGTTTACGAAGATTTTTAAATGCCGAGAACCTCGATTAGAGAGTAAAAAAGGCGTAAGGTTCACAATGGTGTAAGATTAAAATGGGATATACCGGGCTAGGATTCGAGTTACAGGAACAAGGGCCAAACCAACCACCCAAGAATGGAATTGTCGAGCGAAAACACTTGACAACCTCCTAGAAGTAGCTTTTCTTGCCACCAGACCTTTCTCCATCAATTAGGAATCTGATGCTGTCACTAAACACATTCCTTAAATTGTAGCCATTTGCAGAGTGATTTTTTTGGTGTCTAATCCGCATATATATCACCATTGCCCTTGATTTTCTTGACTGAATATCTCTTAAATGTCAACATATACAAGTGTGATTTAGTTTACGAAGATTTTTCAATGCCGAGAACCTCTATCAGAGAGTAAAAAAGGCGTAAGGTTTACAATGGTGTAAGATTAAAATGGGATATACCGGGCTAGGATTCTAGTTACAGGAACAAGGGCCAAACCAACAACCCAAGAATGGAATCGTCGAGCGAAAACACTTGACAACATCCTAGAAGCAGCTTTTCTTACCACCAGACCTTTCTCCATCAATTAGGAATCTGATGCCGTCACTAAACACATTCCTTAAATTGTAGCCATTTGTTGAGTGTTTTTTTTGGTGTCTAATCCGCATATATATCACCATTGCCCTTGATTTTCTTGACTGTATATCTCTTAAATGTCAACATATACCCGTGTGATTTAGTTTACGAAGATTTTTAAATGCCGAGAACCTCGATCAGAGAGTAAAAAATGCGTAAAGTTCACAATGGTGTTAAATTAAAATGGGATATAGCGGGCTAGGATTCAAGTTATAGGAACAAGGGCCAAACCAACCACCCAAGAATGGAATCGTCGAGTGAAAACACTTGACAACCTCCTAGAAGCAGCTTTTCTTGCCACCAGACCTTTCTCCATCAATTAGGAATCTGATGCCGTCACTAAACACATTCCTTAATTCGTAGCCATTTGTTGAGATTTTTTTTATTGTCTAATACGCATATATATCACCATTGCCCTTGATTTTCTTGACTGTATATCTCTTAAATGTCAACATATACACGTGTGATTTAGTTTACAAATATTTTTCAATGCCGAGAACCTCGATCAGAGAGTAAAAAAGGCGTAAGGTTCACAATGGTGTTAAATTAAAATGGGATATACCGGGCTAGGATTCGAGTTATAGGAACAAGGGCCAAACCAACAACCCAAGAATGGAATCGTCAAGCGAAAACACTTGACAACCTCCTAGAAGCAGCTTTTCTTGCCACCAGACCTTTCTCCATCAATTAGACATCGGATGCCGTCACTAAACACATTCGTTAAATTGTAGCCATTTGTTGAGGGTTTTTTTTGGTGTCTAATCCACATATATATCACCATTGCCCTTGATTTTCTTGACTATATGTCTCTTAAATGTCAACACATACACATGTGATTTAGTTTACGAAGATTTTAAACGCCGAAAACCTCGATTAGTGTTGGTGCACACATCTGTCGTCTTCGTCTTAATATCGAGTCTCGGGTTCGGTTCGGATCTTATCAAGCATGACATCACTAGTGACATCATCACATGACATCACTAGTGACATCATATTACAAATTCACGTGAATATACAAGTCTTGCATGGAACAGATTGTTAGCATGAGAGGTTCGCTTCAAGACAAAATGAAATTCATTTATCAATTTCGCTTCAAGAATTCATGTGGATTTCGCTTGAGGGTCTTCCAAGAGAAATCATGTCCACTATATATAGGATAGTTATCATTTCAGTTGTAACTTTGGTCTCAGAGCTATACCGAAGTGCTGCCGGTTTCTCTTCTGAATGTAAAGGTTGTCAAATTAATATACAAGAAGATTAAAGTGTATCTCAAGCTGTTTCATTGTCCGTTTCTTAGTTTCCGCCTCTGAAATGGACTAGAACTCTTCCAAACGACTCGTTTAGGTCGGAATCCGATCCTACAATTGGTATCAGAGCCAGTGAAGAAGAGTTCTTGTTGATTCAGCCGTAAAATCTGTTTCTACACCTTTCTTTTTCGAAAAACAAAACTTTTTACGGTCAAAATCGGACAAAATTCACATATATTGTGCGCATACATGGTTTAATCAATCCTTGAAAGTTTCAAGTTAAAATTCAATCTAAAACTTGTAATTTTCTGTGATTTCGCTTCTACTGCTCGTTAATATGATGACATCAGCAACATTTTGTGATCGATTTCGCTTGAAGAACTAAGGATTTCGCTTGAATAGTTGGAGCGAAATTGATCTGACTGGATCTCGCTTGAAATAGTTGTTTTGATTCCGTCTGACCTCGCTTGAAACTTGTCACGTTGATATTATCATTTCAAGTTTTAAATTTGAAAGTCTCGTAAATTGGAAATGCATTGTGTAGTGTGAAATAGGTTCAGGTCTCGAAAAGTGAAATGTGTTGATCATAACAGTTCATGAGCATGTGATAAAGTACATTGAAGTGTGTGAATGTATTAAAATTGGAGTTTGTTTAGATAAAGGGTGTCAGGTTGCATGTGATTCATATTCGATATATGTGTTAATTGCATAAGTAATCATCACTGATCTATGTGAAGTCAAATCATATTATGTTGTTAAAAGTGTTGTCAGCCATATTCTGAATACATGTGCTTGTTGTCGAGAATTTAAATGCAGTGCATGTAATTGTTTTGAAGGTTTAATCACGTGAATATGTTCATTTAAGTCATCGACTTTTGTGAAGTTTTATCTTATCGAAGTTGTTGACCATGTGTTATACATATTATATCAAGGTGTTTTGTCGATATATGTGATGGCTTGTGAAGATTGGTTGTGATATGATTTCTTTAACTGTGTTTAGTTCTTAAACTGTATATGATACTGATTTTATTGAAAATATGAATGTGACTAGAAAGCCCATCTAATGTGTTAGGTGGTGATTGTTGAAGCCCATATATTGTGATTAGTTTGTCATCGGGCCATGTGTTTGAATTTTAATTACTTCACTGAATGTAAAGTCAGATCACAAGGTTTGGAGTTTGTGTTGATTAGCACAGTTCGATCAGTACGTTTGTCAGTCAAGTTGCACAGAGTGTACTCAAGTTGCGTGGTTTGAGTCGTGGTTTCTGTCAGTCCATACGGTTTGGAGTTCAAAAGTTTCAAAGGGTCAAGTCACTTGATTTCGATTCGGGTCCTAGAAGTCCGCACAGTTGGTCAACGTTCAGTCCGCACAAAAAATCGCCAGTCTGAGTAACAGTTTGTTTCAATTTATTGAAAAATCTTTAAACTGATTGTGTTTGTGTTTGTTTGAATGTAAAGGTACTTGTCGGTTTCTACAAGAGATTCAAGTTGCTAAAAAATGGATTCCGAGTTCTACAACGCGTTTGCTACACCCTCGACTACTCCAGCTTCAATTGCTCAAAACATGAATGCAGAAAATGAAACCGGAACAATGCAAAAACCCCCGAAGCTTATGGGAATTGAAGATTACCACGGGTGGAAGAAACGGTTTGAGAATTGGGTTCAGGCGAATCATCTAAAAGCCTGGGAGAGCATTGAAACTGAGTATGAGAGACCAAAGAATACAACGGGAGCTGATAAAATCATATCTGAATTTACTGAACAAGAGAGGGAAAGTTATAGAGGAGAGAAAATGATGATCAATTTGCTACAACAAGCGATAAAAGAAGATATATTTGTGTTGCTTCAGCATGATGAAAACGCTTATTCTATTTGGGAAGCACTTGAAAAGAAATTTGAGGGAAGCACTGAAATGTTACAGAGTAAAGCAGCTTTGTTGAAAAAGGAGTTTGAACTGTTTACATGCATGCCTGGTGAAACAACAAAGAGTCTTATTGAAAGATATTGTCATCTTGTACGTACCATGTCACAGTTGAAGATTAAGAAAAATGCAGCAGAATGGGTTGAAAAGCTTGCTGATGCTTTACCGCAACAAGAATGGGGTACATATATGATGATATTGAAAAATTCAGGACAGTATAAAAAGCTATCAATTACACAGTTTATAGAGAAGTTGGAGGCACAGGATCTGGAGCAGCAGAAAATTGCTAGAATGAACAGTTCTACTCATCAACAAGATATCAAATTGTATTATAAAGGAAATGTTCAAACTGCTGAAGCAAGTCCAAAGATACAAACTGCATTTAGTGCTGGAAATCAATCTACACCAAGCAGTCAAGGATCAGTCAACACTAGTGGGTTTTCAACGGTGAATCCTCCAAGTGTTCAAAGTTCATCTACTGGAAATGGTCATCTACTTCAGTGCAATGTAGCTCTACATCTTCAAAATGGTAAAAATTATTCTGAAGAAGTTGTAAAGCATCATATGGGATTATTGGTCACTGCATTAGAGTCTTATGAAGGATTGATTGCCGGAAAAATTGGTAATCCGATGCTGACAAAGGAAGATTATGACCAAATTGATGCAGAGGAGCTAGAACTGATGGATATTAAATGGGCTTTAGCTAGTGTTTTGAGGAGAGCAGAAAAATTTAGATTGGTTACAGGAAGAACTGATTTCTTGGATGCAAATCTTTCTAATCTTGGATTTGATAAATCTAAAGTTGTTTGTTTTCGTTGCAGGGAGAAAGGCCACTTTAAAAGAGAGTGCAGGAATCAGGAGCCGAGAGGAGCAAAGGAGTCTGCTGGAAAAGATGATTATTATCGAAAGACCATTTATCAGCAAATCACTCATCAACCACATCAACAAAAGGAACCTCAAACGGCACATGGAAAAATGATCGAAGATGCAAACAAGAAAGCTTACTATGGCATCATGGATCAAGATGACGAGAAATTGGCTGAAGGATTTAGCTGGGACAAGTACATTCCAGCTGATTCAAATGTTGGAGCGTTTATTGCTCATATTATTCGAAAACCGGAAATGCTGAAGGAATGGATGGAAGTGTTATCTGATGAGGAGAAAAGTGAAGATGAAGGATCTGTTTCATCTGAAAACAGTTCGTCAGAGACAAGTGACAGTGAAGAAGAAATCAAACCACAATCGTAGCTACAAAAAGAAAGGAATTGGTTTTATTTCACCTGAAAATTATAAAAATGAGAAAATTTCTAAAACAAATACAAAATATGTTGTAGGAACTAGCCATGAAGAAGAATCAAAAAGCTCATTCTGGAAGCAATCAAACACAGAATTTCTTGCAAAGAAAGTGAAGAATGAAGATTATCAAAGAAAGGAGACAAGAACCTGTTACAGATGCAATGAAGTTGGTCATATTGCATGGAACTGTCCCCAAGCAACAAAAACAAAACAGGGAGTCTCACAAAAACTGAAAGAAGTTATTGTTGACAAAACTGGACCACCAACTGAAAGATTCAAAGTATTCAAAAATTCAACATATGAAGTTGGTGAATGTTCAAAAAGATTTTACAAGAAAAGGGGAAATCTTGACAACCAAGCCTGGGTTGTTAAGAAATCAGAGGTAAAATCTGGCGATGAATCTGATTCCACAAAGTCAGAGGAGCCACAGGTTGAGCTAAAAAGTGAAAAATCAGTTCCTCCAATGGATGATGAGAACTTTCCATCATTGAGGACTGAATATTTTAAATCAAAAGTTGGGAAAGTTGAGATCTCAAATCAATTCTATTCTGAACAGAAAGAATTTGATGTTGAGAAAGTGTTTAATGGAAACATTAAAAAGATGATTGGTAAAATGATTGATGGGAAGGTTAAAGGGGTAAAGGAGTTTTATGCTACAAAGAAGGCAACTTATAGTCCAACCCCTAGTGAAGTTGAGAAGGTTACACCCAAGGCTGGTCAGGCTTGGGTGGATATTTTCTTTCATTGAAAAACCTGACTTGCCGGAGATCCCAAGTTTGTAATTGCGGATCAGGAATCGGCATCATTCTTTGTATTTGATTGTGTTTTTCGTACAAGTGGTAAATCAAGGACATTAATTTGTACTTGATTTTCTACAAGAGATTGAATGGACAAAATGATGAACCATACTCCTAATTTTACAAGTGGTAAACTTAACAAAGCTTATTTTCCGGAAAAATCATTTTGGTTAAAATAAACTTAAGTGTTTTGAAATCTTAATGAGAAAATAGTTTTGTGTAAGGGGGAGTTCTGATTGTTTATGCCAAGTGAATGGCGAATTGAAGCGATTTGATATCGGTTGTCAATTTTTTTTAGAAAACAAACTGTACACGTAGAGTATCAAAATTTGTTTTCAAATTTCCTAAAATGTGTTTGCATTTTAGGGGGAGTAGAAAATTTCAGAAAATCCAAAACCATTTGAAAATTTGAAAAAGAAAAAAACATGATAAAATTCAAAAATGAGTTTCGTTGTGAATAGAGGAAATGATAGTACATCAGTGGACTATCACAGCATGCTAAAGAAATGTAAAGTAAAAATGTGATAAACAATCTCACTGCGGATATGCCAGTAGGTTTTTGCACATTTAGTAGATTGTGACGAGATATAAACCTAAAATTCAAACTTGCTTATTTCGTGGGGAACAACATCTTGGATATATAGGTAACCCCTGAAATCTCGTTTGAAAGGTCCCTTATTCTGAGATACTAGGTCTTTATACTCAGTGATATCTGGGGTATTATCCCGGGACTTCTGATTTTGCGGAAGCAATGGCCTAGTCCCCGGAGAATACTTTCTGCTTGCTTGAAATATAGCTTCGCCCTCAGCTAAAAAATGATGAAACATTGAAAAATGCTAATCATGGCTGTTGTAATACAAAAGATCCTCTAAAGGGGACACACCTAAAAGTCAACTAGGCTCTCTGCTGAACGGAAGTTCTGACCTGAGCTATCACGGTTGCATAATTTATTCCCCTTACAGATATCATCTGTGGTATACTCACCTGTAAGACTGAATATTGGGATCTGGATACGGGAGTATATTCAAGTAGTGGGACACACGGATAAGTTTAAGTCTCTTAAAACAATTAACATCGTATCTCGGATCAATTAAACTTTGTGTGAAAATTTAAGTGGACAAATATACTGACAATCTAGGTGAATTGTTTAGAACTTAAAATGAAATGAAGCTTAACGGTGTTAGTGACTTGTCTCAAAAACTGATATGATCCTCTTACACGAACTCACAAAAATATTGTTTGTAAATATTTCTTTACTGCATTGCATTTCTGTCTTTCAGAAAATTCCAAAAAGATTTTGTGTGTGTTTTAGCATAAATTTTGAAAAATTCAAAAAGATTTTCGGCAACTGATGTTGGAAAGCTGATTTTCAAAGTTCCAAGTGCTGAACATGATGACATTGATGTGAGGGGGAGTATGTCTTAATTGTCAAAATATGTTTTTAAATCATCAAGTGGTTCATCATGTGTATGTGATCTAAGGGAGAGTGATTGTTGATGCATATGAGAGTTGTTATTGATGCATTCAAATTGTTAAATTTAGAAAATTTATTTCTGGGTTAAGGATGTGCAGGTATAGCCAGGCTTCAATCTTGAACCTGAAGATAGAGTGCCAGGTTCCGATACCTGAGGATTCTGATACTGTAAAAGCCAGACTACGATCCCAGCATGTTTTGAGGGGGAGTCTGTTAGAGAGAGTTACATCATCCGAGGAGGAGATTAATTGAAGAAAGTTAGAGTGAAGGAAAATCAAAGACTGATAAAGACTGAAGATTGAGAAGACTCGACACTTAAGACTCGTCAACATCTGAGGGGGAGTCTGTTGGTGCACACATCTGTCGTCTTCGTCTTAATATCGAGTCTCGGGTTCGGTTCGGATCTTATCAAGCATGACATCACTAGTGACATCATCACATGACATCACTAGTGACATCATATTACAAATTCACGTGAATATACAAGTCTTGCATGGAACAGATTGTTAGCATGAGAGCTTCGCTTCAAGACAAAATGAAATTCATTTATCAATTTCGCTTCAAGAATTCATGTGGATTTCGCTTGAGGGTCTTCCAAGCGAAATCATGTCCACTATATATAGGATAGTTGTCATTTCAGTTGTAACTTTGGTCTCAGAGCTATACCGAAGTGCTGCCGGTTTCTCTTCTGAATGTAAAGGTTGTCAAATTAATATACAAGAAGATTAAAGTGTATCTCAAGCTGTTTCATTGTCCGTTTCTTAGTTTCCGCCTCTGAAATGGACTAGAACTCTTCCAAACGACTCGTTTAGGTCGGAATCCGATCCTACAATTAGAGAGTAAAAAGGCGTAAGGTTCACAATGGTGTAAGATTAAAATGGGATATACCGGGCTAGGATTCGAGGTACAGGAACAACGGCCAAACCAACCACCCAAGAACGGAATCGTCGAGCGAAAACACTTGACAACCTCCTAGAAGCAGCTTTTCTTACCACCAGAGCTTTCTCCATCAATTAGGAATCTGATGCCGTCACTAAACACATTCCTTAAATTGTAGCCATTTGTTGAGTGTTTTTTTTTTGTGTCTAATCCGTATATATATCACCATTGCCCTTGATTTTCTTAACCATACATCTCTTAAATATCAACATATACACGTGTGATTTAGTTTACGAAGATTTTTCAATGCCGAGAACCTCGATCAGAGAGTAAAAAAGGCGTAAGGTTCACAATGGTGTATGATTAAAATGGGATAGACCGGGCTAGGATACGAGTTACGGGAACAAGGGCCAAACCAACCACCCAAGAATAGAATCGTCGAGCGAAAACACTTGACAACCTCCTAGAAGCAGCTTTTCTTGCCACCAGACCTTTCCCCATCAATTAGGAATCTGATGCCGTCACTAAACACATTCCTTAAATTGTAGCCATTTGTTGAGTGTTTTTTTTTGGTGTCTAATCCGCATATATATCACCATTGCCCTTGATTTTCTTGACTATATATCTCTTAAATATCAACATATACACGTGTGATTTAGTTTATGAAGATTTTTCAATGCCGAGAACCTCGATCAGAGAGTAAAAAAGGCGTAAGGTTCACAAAGGTGTAAAATAAAAATAGGATATACCGGGCTAGGATTCGAGTTACAGGAACAAGGGCCAAACCAACAACCCAAGAATGGAATCGTCGAGCGAAAACACTTGACAACCTCCTAGAAGCAGCTTTTCTTACCACCAGACATTTCTTCATCAATTAGGAGTCTGATGCCGTCACTAAACACATTCCTTAAATTGTATCCATTTGTTGAGTGTTTTTTTTGTGTCTAATCCGTATATATATCACCATTGCCCCTGATTTTCTTAACCGTACATCTCTTGAATATCAACATATACACGTGTGATTTAGTTTACGAAGATTTTGCAATGCCAAGAACGTCGATCAGAGAGTAAAAAAGGCGTAAGGTTCACAATGGTGTAAGATTTAAATGGGATATACCGGGCTAGGATACGAGTTACAGGAATAAGGGCCAAACCAACCACCCAAGAATAGAATCGTCGAGCGAAAACACTTGACAACCTCCTAGAAGCAGCTTTTCTTGCCACTAGACCTTTCCCCATCAATTAGGAATCTGATACCGTCACTAAACACATTCCTTAAATTGTAGCCATTTGTTGAGTGTTTTTTTTGGTGTCTAATCCGCACATATATCACCATTGCCCTTGATTTTCTTGACTGTATATCTCTTAAATATCAACATATACACGTGTGATTTAGTTTACGAAGATTTTTCAATGCCGAGAACCTCGATCAGCGAGTAAAAAAGGCGCAAGGTTCACAATGGTGTAAAATTAAAATAGGATATACCGGGCTAGGATTCGAGTTACAGGGACAAGGGCCAAACCAACAACCCAAGAATGGAATCGTCAAGCGAATACACTTGACAACCTCCTAGAAGCAGATTTGCTTACCACCAGAACTTTCTCCATCAATTAGGAATCTAATGCCGTCACTAAACACATTCCTTAAATTGTAGCCATTTGTTGAGTATTTTTTTTTTGTGTCTAATCCGTATATGTATCCACATTGCCCTTGATTTTCTTGACTGTATATCTCTTAAATGTCAACATATACACGTATGATTATGTTTGTTAAGATTTTTCAATGCCGAGAACCTCGATCAGAGAATAAAAAAGGCGTAAGGTTCACAATGGTGTAAGATTAAAATGGGATATACCGGGCTAGGATTCGAGTTACAGGAACAAGGGCCAAACCAACAACCCAAGAATGGAATCGTCAAGCGAAAACACTTGACATCCTCCTAGAAGCAGCTTTTCTTACCACCAGACCTTTCTCCATCAACTAGAAATCTCATGCCGTCACTAAACACATTCCGTAAATTGTAGCCATTTGTTGAGTGTTTTTTTTGCTGTCTTATCCGCATATATATCACCATTGCCCTTGATTTTCTTGACTGTATATCTCTTAAATGTCAACATATACACGTGTGATTTAGTTTACAAAGATTTTTCAATGCCGAGAACCTCGATCAGAGAGTAAAAAAGGCGTAAGGTTCACAATGGTGTAAAATTAAAATGGGATATACCGGGCTAGTATTCGAGTTACAGGAACAAGGGCCAAACCGACCAACCAAGAATGGAATCGTCGAGCAAAAACACTTGTCAACCTCCTAGAAGCAGCTTTTCTTTCCACCAGACCTTTCTCCATCAATTAGAAATCTAATGCCGTCACCAAACACATTCGTTAAATTGTAGCCATTTGTTGTGGGATTTTTTTGGTGTCTAATCCGCATATATATCACCATTGCCCTTGATTTTCTTGACTGTATATCTCTTAAATGTCAACATATAAACGTGTGACTTAGTTTACGAAGATTTTTAAATGCCGAGAACCTCAATTAGAGAGTAAAAAAGGCGTAAGGTTCACAATGGTGTAAGATTAAAATGGGATATAACGAGCTAGGATTCGAGTTACAGGAACAAGGGCCAAACCAACCACCCAAGAATGAAATCGTCGAGTAAAACACTTGACAACCTCCTAGAAGCAGCTTTTCTTACCACCAGACCTTTCTCCATCAATTAGGAGTCTGATGCCGTCACTAAACACATTCCTTAAATTGTAGCCATTTGTTGAGTGTTTTTTTTTTGTGTCTAATCCGTATATATATCACCATTGCCCTTGATTTTCTTAACCGTACATCTCTTGAATATCAACATATACACGTGTGATTTAGTTTACGAAGATTTTTCAATGCCGAGAACCTCGATCAGAGAGTAAAAAAGGCGTAAGGTTCACAATGGTGTAAGATTTAAATGGGATATACCGGGCGAGGATACGAGTTACAGGAACAAGGGCCAAACCAACCACCCAAGAATAGAATCGTCGAGCGAAAACACTTGACAATCTCCTAGAAGCAGCTTTTCTTTCCACTAGACCTTTCCCCATCAATTAGGAATCTGATACCGTCACTAAACACATTCCTTAAATTGTAGCCATTTGTTGAGTGTTTTTTTTGGTGTCTAATCCGCACATATATCACCATTACCCTTGATTTTCTTGACTGTATATCTCTTAAATATCAACATATACACGTGTGATTTAGTTTACGAAGATTTTTCAATGCCGAGAACCTCGATCAGAGAGAAAAAAAGGCGTAAGGTTCACAATGGTGTAAAATTAAAATAGGATATACCGGGCTAGGATTCGAGTTACAGGAACAAGGGCCAAACCAACAACCCAAGAATGGAATCGTCGAGCGAATACACTTGACAACCTCCTAGAAGCAGATTTTCTTACCACCAGACCTTTCCCCATCAATTAGGAATCTAATGCCGTCACTAAACACATTCCTTAAATTGTAGACATTTGTTGAGTGTTTTTTTTTGTGTCTAATCCGTATATGTATCACCATTGCCCTTGATTTTCTTGACTGTATATCTCTTAAATGTCAACATATACACGTGTGATTATGTTTACGAAGATTTTTCAATGCCGAGAACCTCGATCAGAGAGTAAAAAAGGCGTAAGGTTCACAATGGTGTAAGATTAAAATGGGATATACCGGGCTAGGATTCGAGTTACAGGAACAAGGGCCAAACCAACAACCCAAGAATGGAATCGTCAAGCGAAAACACTTGACAACCTCCTAGAAGCAGCTTTTCTTACCACCAGACCTTTCTCCATCAATTAGAAATCTGATGCCGTCACCAAACACATTCGTTAAATTGTAGCCATTTGTTGTGGGTTTTTTTTGGTGTCTAATCCGCATATATATCACCATTGCCCTTGATTTTCTTGACTGTATATCTCTTAAATGTCAACATATAAATGTGTGATTTAGTTTACGAAGATTTTTAAATGACGAGAACCTCAATTAGAGTGTAAAAAAGGCGTAAGGTTCACAATGGTGTAAGATTAAAATGGGATATAACGGGCTAGGATTCGAGTTACAGGAACAAGGGCCAAACCAACCACCCAAGAATGAAATCGTCGAGTAAAACACTTGACAACCTCCTAGAAGCAGCTTTTCTTACCACCAGACCTTTCTCCATCAATTAGGAATCTTATGCCATCACTAAACACATTCCTTAAATTGTTGCCATTTGTTGAGTGTTTTTTTTTGTGTCTAATCCGCATATATATCACCATTGCCCTTGACTTTCTTGACTGTATATGCCATAAATGTCAACATAACAACGTGTGATTTAGTTTACGAAGATTTTTCAATCCCGAGAACCTCGATCAGAGAGTAAAAAAGGTGTAAGGTTCACAATGGTGTAAAATTAAATGGGATATACCGGGCTAGGATTCGAGTTGCAGGAACAAGGGCCAAACCAACAACCCAAGAATGGAATCATCGAGCGAAAACACTTGATAACCTCCTGGAAGCAGCTTTTCTTACCACCAGACCTTTCTCCATCAATTAGGAATCTGATGCCGTCACTCAACACATTCCTTAAATTGTAGCCATTTGTTGAGTGTTTTTTTTTGCTGTCTTATCCGCATATATATCACCATTGCCCTTGATTTTCTTGACTGTATATCTCTTAAATGTCAACATATACACGTGTGATTTAGTTTACAAAGATTTTTCAATGCCAAAAACCTCGATCAGAGAGTAAAAAAGGCGTAAGGTTCACAATGGTGTAAAATTAAAATGGGATATACCGGGCTAGTATTCGAGTTACAGGAACAAGGGCCAAACCGACCAACCAAGAATGGAATCGTCGAGCAAAAACACTTGTCAACCTCCTAGAAGCAGCTTTTCTTTCCACCAGACCTTTCTCCATCAATTAGAAATCTGATGCCGTCACCAAACACATTCGTTAAATTGTAGCCATTTGTTGTGGGTTTTTTTTGGTGTCTAATCCGCATATATATCACCATTGCCCTTGATTTTCTTGACTGTATATCTCTTAAATGTCAACATATAAATGTGTGATTTAGTTTACGAAGATTTTTAAATGCCGAGAACCTCAATTAGAGTGTAAAAAAGGCGTAAGGTTCACAATGGTGTAAGATTAAAATGGGATATAACGGGCTAGGATTCGAGTTACAGGAACAAGGGCCAAACCAACCACCCAAGAATGAAATCGTCGAGTAAAACACTTGACAACCTCCTAGAAGCAGCTTTTCTTACCACCAGACCTTTCTCCATCAATTAGGAATCTTATGCCATCACTAAACACATTCCTTAAATTGTTGCCATTTGTTGAGTGTTTTCTTTTTGTGTCTAATCCGCATATATATCACCATTGCCCTTGACTTTCTTGACTGTATATGCCATAAATGTCAACATAACAACGTGTGATTTAGTTTACGAAGATTTTTCAATCCCGAGAACCTCGATCAGAGAGTAAAAAAGGCGTAAGGTTCACAATGGTGTAAAATTAAATGGGATATACCGGGCTAGGATTCGAGTTGCAGGAACAAGGGCCAAACCAACAACCCAAGAATGGAATCATCGAGCGAAAACACTTGATAACCTCCTGGAAGCAGCTTTTCTTACCACCAGACCTTTCTCCATCAATTAGGAATCTGATGCCGTCACTCAACACATTCCTTAAATTGTAGCCATTTGTTGAGTGTTTTTTTTGTGTCTAATCCGCATATATATCACCGCTACCCTTGATTTTCTTGACTGTATATCTCTTAAATGTCAACATATACAAGTGTGATTTAGTTTACGAAAATTTTTCAATGCCTAGAACCTCTATCAGAGAGTAAAAAATTCGTAAGGTTTACAATGGTGTAAGATTAAAATGGGATATACCGGGCTAGGATTCTAGTTACAGGAACAAGGGCCAAACCAACAACCCAAGAATGGAATCGTCGAGCGAAAACACTTGACAACATCCTTGAAGCAGCTTTTCTTACCACCTGACCTTTCTCCATCAATTAGGAAACTGATGCCGTCACTAAACACATTCCTTAAATTGTAGCCATTTATTAAGTGTTTTTTTGGTGTCTAATCCGCATATATATCACCATTGCCCTTGATTTTCTTGACTGTAAATCTCTTAAATGTCAACATATACACGTGTGATTTAGTTTACGAAGATTTTTAAATGCCGAGAACCTCGATTAGAGAGTAAAAAAGGCGTAAGGTTCACAATGGTGTAAGATTAAAATGGGATATACCGGGCTAGGATTCGAGTTACAGGAACAAGGGCCAAACCAACCACCCAAGAATGGAATTGTCGAGCGAAAACACTTGACAACCTCCTAGAAGTAGCTTTTCTTGCCACCAGACCTTTCTCCATCAATTAGGAATCTGATGCTGTCACTAAACACATTCCATAAATTGTAGCCATTTGCTGAGTGATTTTTTTTTGGTGTCTAATCCGCATATATATCACCATTGCCCTTGATTTTCTTGACTGTATATCTCTTAAATGTCAACATATACAAGTGCGATTTAGTTTACGAAGATTTTTCAATGCCGAGAACCTCTATCAGAGAGTAAAAAAGGCGTAAGGTTTACAATGGTGTAAGATTAAAATGGGATATACCGGGCTAGGATTCTAGTTACTGGAACAAGGGCCAAACCAACAACCCAAGAATGGAATCGTCGAGCGAAAAAACTTGACAACATCCTAGAAGCAGCTTTTCTTACCACCAGACCTTTCTCCATCAATTAGGAATCTGATGCCGTCACTAAACTCATTTCTTAAATTGTAGCCATTTGTTGAGTGTTTTTTTTGGTGTCTAATCCGCATATATATCACCATTGCCCTTGATTTTCTTGACTGTATATCTCTTAAATGTCAACATATACACGTGTGATTTAGTTTATGAAGATTTTTAAATGCCGAGAACCTCGATCAGAGAGTAAAAAAGGCGTAAGGTTCACAATGGTCTAAAATTAAAATGGGATATACCGGGCTAGGATTCAAGTTATAGGAACAAGGGACAAACCAACCACCCAAGAATGGAATCGTCGAGCGAAAACACTTGACAACCTCCTAGAAGCAGCTTTTCTTGCCACCAGACCTTTCTCCATCAATTAGGAATCTGATGCCGTCACTAAACACATTCCTTAAATCGTAGCAATTTGTTGAGTGTTTTTTTTTTTGGTGTCTAATCCGCATATATATCACCATTGCCCTTGATTTTCTTGACTGTATATCTCTTAAATGTCAACATATACACGTGTGATTTAGTTTACAAATATTTTTCAATGCCGAGAACCTTGATCAGAGAGTAAAAAAGGCGTAAGGTTCACAATGGTGTTAAATTAAAATGGGATATACCGGGCTAGGATTCGAGTTATAGGAACAAGGGCCAAACCAACAACCCAATAATGGAATCGTCAAGCGAAAACACTTGACAACCTCCTAGAAGCGGCTTTTCTTGCCACCAGACCTTTCTCCATCTATTAGACATCGGATGCCGTCACTAAACACATTCGTTAAATTGTAGCCATTTGTTGAGGGTTTTTTTTGGTGTCTAATCCACATATATATCACCATTGCCCTTGATTTTCTTGACTGTATGTCTCTTAAATGTCAACACATACACATGTGATTTAGTTTACGAAGATTTTAAACGCCGAGAACCTCGATTAGAGAGTAAAAAGGCGTAAGGTTCACAATGGTGTAAGATTAAAATGGGATATACCGGGCTAGGATTCGAGGTACAGTAAAAACGGCCAAACCAACCAGCCAACAACGGAATCGTCGAGCGAAAACACTTGACAACCTCCTAGAAGCAGCTTTTCTTACCACCAGACCTTTCTCCATCAATTAGGAATCTGATGCCGTCACTAAACACTTTCCTTAAATTGTAGCCATTTGTTGAGTGTTTTTTTTTGTGTCTAATCCGTATATATATCACCATTGCCCTTGATTTTCTTAACCGTACATCTCTTAAATATCAACATATACACGTGTGATTTAGTTTACGAAGATTTTTCAATGCCGAGAACCTCGATCAGAGAGTAAAAAAGGCGTAAGGTTCACAATGGTGTAATATTAAAATGGGTATACCGGGCTAGGATACGAGTTACAGGAACAAGGGCCAAACCAACCACCCAAGAATAGAATTGTCGCGCGAAAACACTTGACAACCTCCTAGAAGCAGCTTTTCTTGCCACCAGACCTTTCCCCATCAATTAGGAATCTGATGCCGTCACTAAACACATTCCTTAAATTGTAGCCATTTGTTGAGTGTTTTTTTTGGTGTCTAATACGCATATATATCACCATTGCCCTTGATTTTCTTGACTATATATCTCTTAAATATCAACATATACATGTGTGATTTAGTTTACGAAGATTTTTCAATGCCGAGAACCTCGATCAGAGAGTAAAAAAGGCGTAAGGTTCACAATGGTGTAAAATTAAAATAGGATATACCGGGCTAGGATTCGAGTTACAGGAACAAGGGCCAAACCAACAACCCAAGAATGGAATCGTCGAGCGAATACACTTGACAACCTCCTAGAAGCAGATTTGCTTACCACCAGACCTTTCTCCATCAATTAGGAATCTACTGCCGTCACTAAACACATTCCTTAAATTGTAGCCATTTGTTGAGTATTTTTTTTTGTGTCTAATCCGTATATGTATCACCATTGCCCTTGATTTTCTTGACTGTATATCTCTTAAATGTCAACATATACACGTGTGATTATGTTTACGAAGATTTTTCAATGCCGAGAACCTCGATCAGAGAGTAAAAAAGGCGTAAGGTTCACAATGGTGTAAGATTAAAATGGGATATACCGGGCTAGGATTCGAGTTACAGGAACAAGGGCCAAACCAACAACCCAAGAATGGAATCGTCAAGCGAAAACACTTGACAACCTCCTAGAAGCAGCTTTTCATACCACCAGACCTTTCTCCATCAACTAGAAATCTCATGCCGTCACTAAACACATTCCGTAACTTGTAGCCATTTGTTGAGTGTTTTTTTTTGCTGTCTTATCCTCATATATATCACCATTGCCCTTGATTTTCTTGACTGTATATCTCTTAAATGTCAACATATACACGTGTGATTTAGTTTACAAAGATTTTTCAATGCCGAGAACCTCGATCAGAGAGTAAAAAAGGCGTAAGGTTCACAATAGTGTAAAATTAAAATGAGATATACCGGGCTAGTATTCGAGTTACAGGAACAAGGGCCAAACCGACCAACCAAGAATGGAATCGTCGAGCAAAAACACTTGTTAACCTCCTAGAACCAGCTTTTCTTTCCACCAGACCTTTCTCCATCAATTAGAAATCTGATGCCGTCACCAAACACATTCGTTAAATTGTAGCCATTTGTTGTGGGTTTTTTTTGGTGTCTAATCCGCATATATATCACCATTGCCCTTGATTTTCTTGACTGTATATCTCTTAAATGTCAACATATAAACGTGTGACTTAGTTTACGAAGATTTTTAAATGCCGAGAACCTCAATTAGTGAGTAAAAAAGGCGTAAGGTTCACAATGGTGTAAGATTAAAATGGGATATAACGGGCTAGGATTCGAGTTACAGGAACAAGGGCCAAACTAACCACCCAAGAATGAAATCGTCGAGTAAAACACTTGACAACCTCCTAGAAGCAGATTTTCTTACCACCAGACCTTTCTCCATCAATTAGGAATCTAATGCCGTCATTAAACACATTCCTTAAATTGTAGCCATTTGTTGAGTGTTTTTATTGTGTCTAATCCGCATATGTATCACCATTGCCCTTGATTTTCTTGACTGTATATCTCTTAAATGTCAACATATACACGTGTGACTTAGTTTACGAAGATTTTTCAATGCCTAGAACCTCGATCAGAGAGTAAAAAAGGCGTAAGGTTCACAATGGTGTAAGATTAAAATGGGATATACCGGGCTAGGATTCGAGTTACAGGAACAAGGGCCAAACCAACCACCCAAGAATGGAATCGTCGAGTGAAAACACTTGACAACCTCCTAGAAGTAGATTTTCTTACCACCAGACCTTTCTCCATCAATTAGGAGTCTGATGCCGTCACTAAACACATTCCTTAAATTGTAGCCATTTGTTGAGTGTTTTTTTGTGTCTAATCCGTATATATATCACCATTGCCCTTGATTTTCTTAACCGTACATCTCTTGAATATCAACATATACACGTGTGATTTAGTTGACGAAGATTTTTCAATGCCGAGAACCTCGATCAGAGAGTAAAAAAGGCGTAAGGTTCACAATGGTGTAAGATTTAAATGGGATATACCGGGCTAGGATACGAGTTACAGGAACAATGGCCAAACCAACCACCCAAGAATAGAATCGTCGAGCGAAAACACTTGACAACCTCCTAGAAGCAGCTTTTCTTTCCACTAGACCTTTCCCCATCAATTAGGAATCTGATACCGTCACTAAACACATTCCTTAAATTGTAGACATTTGTTGAGTGTTTTTTTTTGTGTCTAATCCGCACATATATCACCATTGCCCTTGATTTTCTTGACTGTATATCTCTTAAATATCAACATATACACGTGTGATTTAGTTTACGAAGATTTTTCAATGCCGTGAACCACGATCAGAGAGTAAAAAAGGCGTAAGGTTCACAATGGTGTAAAATTAAAATAAGATATACCGGGCTAGGATTCGAGTTACGGGAACAAGGGCCAAACCAACAACCCAAGAATGGAATCGTCGAGCGAATACACTTGACAACCTCCTAGAAGCAGCTTTTCTTACCACCAGACCTTTCTCCATCAATTAGGAATCTAATGCCGTCACTAAACACATTCCTTAAATTGTAGCCATTTGTTGAGTGTTTTTTTTTTGTGTCTAATCCGTATATGTATCACCATTGCCCTTGATTTTCTTGACTGTATATCTCTTAAATGTCAACATATACACGTGTGATTATGTTTACGAAGATTTTTCAATGCCGAGAACCTCGATCAGAGAGTAAAAAAGGCGTAAGGTTCACAATGGTGTAAGATTAAAATGGGATATACCGGGCTAGGATTCGAGTTACAGGAACAAGGGCCAAACCAACAACCCAAGAATGCAACAGTCAAGCGAAAACACTTGACAACCTCCTAGAAGCAGCTTTTCTTACCACCAGACCTTTCTCCATCAACTAGAAATCTCATGCCGTCACTAAACACATTCCGTAAATTGTAGCCATTTGTTGAGTGTTTTTTTTTTGCTGTCTTATCCGCATATATATCACCATTGCCCTTGATTTTCTTGACTGTATATCTCTTAAATGTCAACATATACACGTGTGATTTAGTTTACAAAGATTTTTCAAAGCCGAGAACCTCGATCAGAGAGTAAAAAAGGCGTAAGGTTCACAATGGTGTAAAATTAAAATGGGATATACCGGGCTAGTATTCGAGTTACAGGAACAAGGGCCAAACCGACCAACCAAGAATGGAATCGTCGAGCAAAAACACTTGTCAACCTCCTAGAAGCAGCTTTTCTTAACACCAGACCATTCTCCATCAATTCGGAATCTTATGCCATCACTAAACACATTCCTTAAATTGTAGCCATTTGTTGAGTGTTTTTTTTTTGTGTCTAATCTGTATATATATCACCATTGCCTTTGATTTTCTTGACTGTATATCTCTTAAATGTCAACATATACACGTGTGATTTAGTTTACGAAGATTTTCAATGCCGAGAACCTCGATCAGAGAGTAAAAAAGGCGTAAGGTTCACAATGGTGTAAAATTAAAATGAGATATACCGGGCTAGGATTCGAGTTACAGAAACAAGGGCCAAACCAACAACCCAAGAATGGAATCGTCGAGCGAAAACACTTGTCAACCTCCTAGAAGCAGCTTTTCTTACCACCAGACCTTTCTCCTTCAATTAGGAATCTGATGCCGTCACTAAACACATTCCTTAAATTTTAGCCATTTGTTGAGTGTTTTTTTTTTTGTGTCTAATCCGTATATATATCACCATTGCCTTTGATTTTCTTGACTGTATATCTCTTAAATGTCAACATATACACGTGTGATTTAGTTTACGAAGATTTTCAATGCCGAGAACCTCGATCAGAGAGTAAAAAAGGCGTAAGGTTCACAATGGTGTAAAATTAAAATGGGATATACCGGGCTAGGATTCGAGTTACAGAAACAAGGGCCAAACCAACAACCCAAGAATGGAATCGTCGAGCGAAAACACTTGACAACCTCCTAGAAGCAGCTTTTCTTACCACCAGACCTTTCTCCATCAATTAGGAATCTGATGCCGTCACTAAACACATTCCTTAAATTGTAGCCATTTGTTGAGTGTTTTTTTTTGTGTCTAATCCGTATATATATCACCATTGCCTTTGATTTTCTTGACTGTATATCTCTTAAATGTCAACATATACACGTGTGATTTAGTTTACGAAGATTTTCAATGCCGAGAACCTCGATCAGAGAGTAAAAGAGGCGTAAGGTTCACAATGGTGTAAGATTAAAATGGGATATACCGGGCTAGGATTCGAGTTACAGAAACAAGGGCCAAACCAACAACCCAAGAATGGCATCGTCGAGCGAAAACACTTGACAACCTCCTAGAAGCAGCTTTTCTTACCACCAGACATTTCTCCATCAATTAGGAATCTGATGCCGTCACTAAACACATTCCTTAAATTTTAGCCATTTGTTGAGTGTTTTTTTTGGTGTCTAATCCGCATATATATCACCATTGCCCTTGATTTTCTTAACTGTATATCTCTTAAATGTCAACATATACACGCGTGATTTAGTTTACGAAGATTTTCAATGCCGAGAACCTCGATCAGAGAGTAAAAAAGGCGTAAGGTTCACAATGGTGTAAAATTAAAATGGGATATACCGGGCTAGGATTCGAGTTACAGGAACAAGGGCCAAACAAACAACCCAAGAATGGAATTGTCGAGCGAAAACACTTGACAACCTCCTAGAAGCAGCTTTTCTTACCACCAGACCTTTCTCCATCACTTAGGAATCTGATGCCGTCACTAAACACATTCCTTAAATTGTAGTCATTTGTTGAGTGTTTTTTTTTTGTGTCTAATCCGCATATATATCACCATTGCCCTTGATTTTCTTGACGGTATATCTCTTAAATGTCAACATATACACGTGTGATTTAGCTTACGAAGATTTTTCAATGCTGAGAACCTCGATCAGAGAGTAAAAAAGGCGTAAGGTTCACAATGGAGTGAAATTAAAATGGGATATACCGGGCTAGGATTCGAGTTACAGGAACAAAAGCCAAACCAACAACCCAAGAATGGAATCGTCGAGCGAAAACACTTGACAACCTCCTAGAAGCAGCTTTTCTTACCACCAGACCTTTCTCCATCAATTAGGAATCTGATGCCGTCACTAAACACATTCCTTAAATTGTAGGCATTTGTTGAGTGTTTTTTTTTGGTGTCTAATCCGCATATATATCACCATTGCCCTTGATTTTCTTAACTGTATATCTCTTAAATATCAACATATACACATGTGATTTAGTTTCCGAAGATTTTTCAATGCCGAGAACCTCGATCAGAGAGTAAAAAAGGCGTAAGGTTCACTATGGTGTAAGATTAAAATGTGATAAACCGGGCTAGGATTCGAGTTACAGAAACAAGGGCCAAACCAACAACACAAGAATGGAATCGTCGAGAGAAAACACTTGACAACCTCCTAGAAGCAGCTTTTCTTACCACCAGACCTTTCTCCATTAATTAGGAATCTGATGCCGTCACTAAACACATTCCTTAAATTTTAGCCATTTGTTGAGTGTTTTTTTTGGAGTCTAATCCGCATATATATCACCACTGCCCTTGATTTTCTTAACTGTATATCTCTTAAATGTCAAAATATACACGCGTGATTTAGTTTACGAAGATTTTCAATGCCGAGAACCTCGATCAGAGAGTAAAAAAGGCGTAAGGTTCACAATGGTGTAAAATTAAAATGGGATATACCGGGATAGGATTCGAGTTACAGGAACAAGGGCCAAAAAAACAACCCAAGAATGGAATTGTCGAGCGAAAACACTTGACAACCTCCTAGAAGTAGCTTTTCTTACCACCAGACCTTTCTCCATCACTTAGGAATCTGATGCCGTCACTAAACACATTCCTTAAATTGTAGCCATTTGTTGAGTGTTTTTTTTTGTGTCTAATCCGCATATATATCACCATTGCCCTTGATTTTCTTGACTGTATATCTATTAAATGTCAACATATACACGTGTGATTTAGCATACGAAGATTTTTCAATGCTGAGAACCTCGATCAGAGAGTAAAAAAGGCGTAAGGTTCACAATGGAGTGAAATTAAAATGGGATATACCGGGCTAGGATTCGAGTTACAGGAACAAGAGCCAAACCAACAACCCAAGAATGGAATCGTCGAGCGAAAACACTTGACAACCTCCTAGAAGCAGCTTTTCTTAGCACCAGACATTTCTCCATCAATTAGGAATCTGATGCCGTCACTAAACACATTCCTTAAATTGTAGGCATTTGTTGAGTGTTTTTTTTTGTGTCTAATCCGCATATATATCACCATTGCCCTTGATTTTCTTAACTGTATATCTCTTAAATATCAACATATACACATGTGATTTAGTTTACGAAGATTTTTCAATGCCGAGAACCTCGATCAGAGAGTAAAAAAGGCGTAAGGTTCACAATGGTGTAAGATTAAAATGTGATAAACCGGGCTAGGATTCGAGTTATAGGAACAAGGGCCAAACCAACAACACAAGAATGGAATCGTCGAGCGAAAACACTTGACAACCTCCTAGAAGCAGCTTTTCTTGCCACCAGGCCTTTCTCCATCAAAATATGATGCCGTCACTAAACACATTCCTTAAATTGTAGCCATTTGTTGAGTGTTTTATTTTGTGTCTAATCCGCATATATATCACCATTGCCCTTGATTTTCTTGACTGTATATATCTTAAATGTCAACATATACACGTGTGATTTAGTTTACGAAGATTTTTCAATGCCGAGAACCTAGATCAGAGAGTAAAAAAGGCGTAAGGTTCACAATGGTGTAAGATTAAAATGGGATATACCGGGCTAGGAATCGAGTTACAGGAACAATGGCCAAACCAACAACCCAAGAATGGAATCGTTGAGCGAAAAAAATTGACAACCTCCTAGAAGCAGCTTTTCTTGCCACCAGACCTTTCTCCATCAATTAGGAATCTGATGCCGTCACTAAACACATTCCTTAAATTGTTGCCATTTGTTGAGTGTTTTTTTTTGTGTCTAATCCGCATATATATCACCATTGCCCTTGATTTTCTTAACTGCATATCTCTTAAATATCAACATATACACGTGTGATTTAGTTTACGAAGATTTTTCAATGCCGAGAACCTCGATCAGAGAGTAAAAAAGGCGTAAGGTTCACAATGGTGTAAGATTAAAATGTGATAAACCGGGCTAGGATTCGAGTTATAGGAACAAGGGCCAAACCAACAACACAAGAATGGAATCGTCGAGCGAAAACACTTGACAACCTCCTAGATGCAGCTTTTCTTGCCACCAGGCCTTTCCCCATCAAAATATGATGCCGTCACTAAACACATTCCTTAAATTGTAGCCATTTGTTGAGTGTTTTTTTTTGTGTCTAATCCGCATATATATCACCATTGCCCTTGATTTTCTTGACTGTATATATCTTAAATGTCAACATATACACGTGTGATTTAGTTTACGAAGATTTTTCAATGCCGAGAACCTCGTTCAGAGAGTAAAAAAGGCGTAAGGTTCACAATGGTGTAAGATTAAAATGGGATATACCGGGCTAGGAATCGAGTTACAGGAACAAGAGCCAAACTAACAACCCAAGAATGGAATCGTCGAGCAAAAACAATTGACAACCTCCTAGAAGCAGCTTTTCTTGCCACCAGACCTTTCTCCATCAATTAGGAATCTGATGCCGTCACTAAACACATTCCTTAAATTGTTGCCATTTGTTGAGTGTTTTTTTTTGTTTGGTGTCTAATCCGCACATATATCACCATTGCCCTTGATTTTCTTAACTGCATATCTCTTAAATATCAACATATACACGTGTGATTTAGTTTACGAAGATTTTTCAATGCCGAGAACCTCGATCAGAGAGTAAAAAAGGCGTAAGGTTCACAATGGTGTAAGATTAAAATGTGATAAACCGGGCTAGGATTCGAGTTATAGGAACAAGGGCCAAACCAACAACACCAGAATGGAATCGTCGAGCGAAAACACTTGACAACCTCCTAGAAGCAGCTTTTCTTGCCACCAGGCCTTTCCCCATCAAAATATGATGCCGTCACTAAACACATTCCTTAAATTGTAGCCATTTGTTGAGTGTTTTTTTTTTGTGTCTAATCCGCATATATATCACCATTGCCCTTGATTTTCTTGACTGTATATATCTTAAATGTCAACATATACACGTGTGATTTAGTTTACGAAGATTTTTCAATGCCGAGAACCTCGATCAGAGAGTAAAAAAGGCGTAAGGTTCACAATGGTGTAAGATTAAAATGGGATATACCGGGCTCGGAATCGAGTTACAGGAACAAGAGCCAAACCAACAACCCAAGAATGGAATCGTCGAGCAAAAACAATTGACAACCTCCTAGAAGCAGCTTTTCTTGCCACCAGACCTTTCTCCATCAATTAGGAATCTGATGCCGTCACTAAACACATTCCTTAAATTGTTGCCATTTGTTGAGTGTTTTTTTTGTTTGGTGTCTAATCCGCATATATATCACCATTGCCCTTGATTTTCTTAACTGCATATCTCTTAAATATCAACATATACACGTGTGATTTAGTTTACGAAGATTTTTCAATGCCGAGAACCTCGATCAGAGAGTAAAAACGGTGTAAGGTTCACATTGGTGTAAGATAAAAATGTGATAAACCGGGCTAGGATTCGAGTTACAGGAACAAGGGCCAAACCAACAACACAAGAATGGAATCGTCGAGCGAAAACACTTGACAACCTCCTAGAAGCAGCTTTTCTTGCCACCAGACCTTTCCCCATCAATTAGGAATCTGATGCCGTCACTAAACACATTCCTTAAATTGTAGCCATTTGTTGAGTGTGTTTTTTTGGTGTCTAATCCGCATATATATCACCATTGCCCTTGATTTTCTTAACTGTATATCTCTTAAATATCAACATATACACATGTGATTTAGTTTACGAAGATTTTTCAATGCCGAGAACCTCGATCAGAGAGTAAAAAAGGCGTAAGGTTCACAATGGTGTAAGATTAAAATGTGATAAACCGGGCTAGGATTCGAGTTATAGGAACAAGGGCCAAACCAACAACACAAGAATGGAATCGTCGAGCGAAAACACTTGACAACCTCCTAGAAGCAGCTTTTCTTGCCACCAGGCCTTTCCCCATCAAAATATGATGCCGTCACTAAACACATTCCTTAAATTGTAGCCATTTGTTGAGTGTTTTTTTTGTGTCTAATCCGCATATATATCACCATTGCCCTTGATTTTCTTGACTGTATATATCTTAAATGTCAACATATACACGTGTGATTTAGTTTACGAAGATTTTTCAATGCCGAGAACCTAGATCAGAGAGTAAAAAAGGCGTAAGGTTCACAATGGTGTAAGATTAAAATGGGATATACCGGGCTAGGAATCGAGTTACAGGAACAATGGCCAAACCAACAACCCAAGAATGGAATCGTTGAGCGAAAAAAATTGACAACCTCCTAGAAGCAGCTTTTCTTGCCACCAGACCTTTCTCCATCAATTAGGAATCTGATGCCGTCACTAAACACATTCCTTAAATTGTTGCCATTTGTTGAGTGTTTTTTTTTTGTGTCTAATCCGCATATATATCACCATTGCCCTTGATTTTCTTAACTGCATATCTCTTAAATATCAACATATACACGTGTGATTTAGTTTACGAAGATTTTTCAATGCCGAGAACCTCGATCAGAGAGTAAAAAAGGCGTAAGGTTCACAATGGTGTAAGATTAAAATGTGATAAACCGGGCTAGGATTCGAGTTATACGAACAAGGGCCAAACCAACAACACAAGAATGGAATCGTCGAGCGAAAACACTTGACAACCTCCTAGAAGCAGCTTTTCTTGCCACCAGGCCATTTCCCATCAAAATATGATGCCGTCACTAAACACATTCCTTAAATTGTAGCCATTTGTTGAGTGTTTTTTTTTTGTGTCTAATCCGCATATATATCACCATTGCCCTTGATTTTCTTGACTGTATATATCTTAAATGTCAACATATACACGTGTGATTTAGTTTACGAATATTTTTCAATGCCGAGAACCTCGTTCAGAGAGTAAAAAAGGCGTAAGGTTCACAATGGTGTAAGATTAAAATGGGATATACCGGGCTAGGAATCGAGTTACAGGAACAAGAGCCAAACCAACAACCCAAGAATGGAATCGTCGAGCGAAAACAATTGACAACCTCCTAGAAGCAGCTTTTCTTGCCACCAGACCTTTCTCCATCAATTAGGAATCTGATGCCGTCACTAAACACATTCCTTAAATTGTTGCCATTTGTTGAGTGTTTTTTTTTGTTTGGTGTCTAATCCGCATATATATCACCATTGCCCTTGATTTTCTTAACTGCATATCTCTTAAATATCAACATATACACGTGTGATTTAGTTTACGAAGATTTTTCAATGCCGAGAACCTCGATCAGAGAGTAAAAAAGGCGTAAGGTTCACAATGGTGTAAGATAAAAATATGATAAACCGGGCTAGGATTCGAGTTATAGGAACAAGGGCCAAACCAACAACAAAAGAATGGAATCGTCGAGCGAAAACACTTGACCACCTCCTAGAAGCAGCTTTTCTTGCCACCAGGCCTTTCCCCATCAAGATATGATGCCGTCACTAAACACATTCCTTAAATTGTAGTCATTTGTTGAGTGTTTTTTTTTGTGTCTAATCCGCATATATATCACCATTGCCCTTGATTTTCTTGACTCTATATATATCTTAAATGTCAACATATACACGTGTGATTTAGTTTACGAAGATTTTTCAATGCCGAGAACCTCGTTCAGAGAGTAAAAAAAGCGTAAGGTTCACAATGGGGTAAGATTAAAATGGGATATACCGGGCTAGGAAACGAGTTACAGGAACAAGAGCCAAACCAACAACCCAAGAGTGGAATCGTCGAGCGAAAACAATTGACAACCTCCTAGAAGCAGCTTTTCTTGCCACCAGACCTTTCTCCATCAATTAGGAATCTGATGCCGTCACTAAACACATTCCTTAAATTGTTGCCATTTGTTGAGTCTTTTTTTTGTTTGGTGTCTAATCCGCATATATATCACCATTGCCCTTGATTTTCTTAACTGCATATCTCTTAAATATCAACATATACACGTGTGATTTAGTTTACGAAGATTTTTCAATGCCCAGAACCTCGATCAGAGAGTAAAAACGGTGTAAGGTTCACATTGGTGTAAGATTAAAATGTGATAAACCAGGCTAGGATTCGAGTTACAGGAACAAGGGCCAAACCAACAACACAAGAATGGAATCGTCGAGCGAAAACACTTGACAACCTCCTAGAAGCAGCTTTTCTTGCCACCAGACCTTTCCCCATCAATTAGGAATCTGATGCCATCACTAAACACATTCCTTAAATTGTAGCCATTTGTTAAGTGTTTTTTTGGTGTCTAATCCGCATATATATCACCATTGCCCTTGATTTTCTTGACTGTATATCTCTTAGATGTCAACATATAAACGTGTGATTTAGTTTACGAAGATTTTTAAATGCCGAGAACCTCAATTAGAGAGTAAAAAAGGCGTAAGGTTCACAATGGTGTAAGATTAAAATGAGATATAACGGGCTAGGATTCGAGTTACAGGAATAAGGGCCAAACCAACCACCCAAGAATGAAATCGTCGAGTGAAAACACTTGACAGCCTCCTAGAAGCAGCATTTCTTACCACCAGACCTTTCTCCATCAATTAGGAATCTGATGCCATTATAAACACATGCCTTAAATTGTAGCCATTTGTTGAGTGTTTTTTTTTGTGTCTAATCCGTATATATATCACCATTGCCCTTGATTTTCTTAACTGTATATCTCTTAAATATCAACATATACATGTGTGATTAAGTTTACGAAGCTTTTTCAATGACGAGAAACCTCGATCAGAGAGTAAAAAAGGCGTAAGGTTCACAATGGTGTAAAATTAAAATGGGATACACCGGGCTAGGATTCGAGTTACAGGAACAAGGGCCAAACCAACCACCCAAGAATGAAATCGTCGAGCGAAAATGCTTGTCAACCTCCTAGAAGCAGCTTTTCTTGCCACCAGACCTTTCTCCATCGATTAGGAATCTGAAGTCGTCACTAATGCTGTCACTAATCCGTATATATATCACCATTGCCCTTGATTTTCTAAACTGTATATCTCTTAAATATCAACATATACATGTGTGATTAAGTTTACGAAGATTTTTCAATGCCGAGAACCTCGATCAGAGAGTAAAAAAGGCGTAAGGTTCACAATGGTGTAAGATTAAAATGTAATAAACCGGGCTAGGATTCGAGTTATAGGAACAAGGGCCAAACCAACAACACAAGAATGGAATCGTCGAGCGAAAACACTTGACAACCTCCTAGAAGCAGCTTTTCTTGCCACCAGGCCTTTCCCCATCAAAATATGATGCCGTCACTAAACACATTCCTTAAATAGTAGCCATTTGTTGAGTGTTTTTTTTGTGTCTAATCCGCATATATATCACCATTGCCCGTGATTTTCTTGACTCTATATATCTTAAATGTCAACATATACACGTGTGATTTAGTTTACAAAGATTTTTCAATGCCGAGAAACTCGATCAGAGGGTAAAAAAGGCGTAAGGTTCACAATGGTGTGAGATTAAAATGGGATATATCGGGCTAGGATTCGAGTTACAGTAAAAAGGGCCAAACCAACAACTCAAGAATGGAAATCGTCGAGCGAAAACACTTGACAACCTCCTAGAAGCTGCTTTTCTTCCCACCAGACCTTTCTCCATCAATTAGGAATCTGATGCCGTCTCTAATGCCGTCACTAAACACATTCCTTAAATTGTAGCCATTTGTTGAGTGTTTTTTTTTGTTGTCTAATCCGCATATATATCACCATTGCCCTTGATTTTCTCGATTGTATATCTCTTAAATGTCAACATATACATGTGTGATTTTGTTTACGAAGATTTTTCAATGCCGAGAACCTCGATCAGAGAGTAAAAAAGGCGTAAGGTTCACAATGGTGTAAGATTAAAATGGGATATACCGGGCTAGGAATCGAGTTACAAGAACAAGGGCCAAACCAACAACCCAAGAATGGAATCGTCGAGCGAAAACAATTGACAACCTCCTAGAAGCAGCTTTTCTTGTCACCAGACCTTTCTCCATCAATTAGGAATCTGATGCCGTCACTAAACACATTCCTTAAATTGTTGCCATTTGTTGAGTGTTTTTTTTTTGGTGTCTAATCCGCATATATATCACCATTGCCCTTGATTTTCTTAACTGTATATCTCTTAAATATCAACATATACACGTGTGATTTAGTTTACGAAGATTTTTCAATGCCGAGAACCTCGATCAGAGAGTAAAAAAGGTGTAAGGTTCACATTGGTGTAAGTTTAAAATGTGATAAACCGGGCTAGGATTCGAGTTACAGGAACAAGGGCCAAACCAACAACACAAGAATGGAATCGTCGAGCGAAAACACTTGACAACCTCCTAGAAGCAGCTTTTCTTGCCACCAGACCTTTCCCCATCAATTAGGAATCGGATGCCGTCACTAAACACATTCCTTAAATTGTAGCCATTTGTTGAGTGTTTTTTTGGTGTCTAATCCGCATATATATCACCATTGCCCTTGATTTTCTTGACTGTATATCTCTTAGATGTCAACATATAATCGTGTGATTTAGTTTACGAAGATTTTTAAATTCCGAGAACCTCAATTAGAGAGTAAAAAAGGCGTAAGGTTCACAATGGTGTAAGATTAAAATGGGATATAACGGGCTAGGATTCGAGTTACAGGAACAAGGGCCAAACCAACCACCCAAGAATGAAATCGTCGAGTAAAAACACTTAACAACCTCCTAGAAGCAGCTTTTCTTACCACCAGACCTTTCTCCATCAATTAGGAATCTGATGCCATCACTAAACACATTCCTTAAATTGTAGCCATTTGTTGAGTGTTTTTTTTTGTTGTCTAATCCGCATATATATCACCATTGCCCTTGATTTTCTCGATTGTATATCTCTTAAATGTCAACATATACATGTGTGATTTTGTTTACGAAGATTTTTCAATGCCGAGAACCTCGATCAGAGAGTAAAAAAGGCGTAAGGTTCACAATGGTGTAAGATTAAAATGGGATATACCGGGCTAGGAATCGAGTTACAAGAACAAGGGCCAAACCAACAACCCAAGAATGGAATCGTCGAGCGAAAACAATTGACAACCTCCTAGAAGCAGCTTTTCTTGTCACCAGACCTTTCTCCATCAATTAGGAATCTGATGCCGTCACTAAACACATTCCTTAAATTGTTGCCATTTGTTGAGTGTTTTTTTTTTGGTGTCTAATCCGCATATATATCACCATTGCCCTTGATTTTCTTAACTGCATATCTCTTAAATATCAACATATACACGTGTGATTTAGTTTACGAAGATTTTTCAATGCCGAGAACCTCGATCAGAGAGTAAAAAAGGTGTAAGGTTCACATTGGTGTAAGTTTAAAATGTGATAAACCGGGCTAGGATTCGAGTTACAGGAACAAGGGCCAAACCAACAACACAAGAATGGAATCGTCGAGCGAAAACACTTGACAACCTCCTAGAAGCAACTTTTCTTGCCACCAGACCTTTCCCCATCAATTAGGAATCGGATGCCGTCACTAAACACATTCCTTAAATTGTAGCCATTTGTTGAGTGTTTTTTTGGTGTCTAATCCGCATATATATCACCATTGCCCTTGATTTTCTTGACTGTATATCTCTTAGATGTCAACATATAATCGTGTGATTTAGTTTACGAAGATTTTTAAATTCCGAGAACCTCAATTAGAGAGTAAAAAAGGCGTAAGGTTCACAATGGTGTAAGATTAAAATGGGATATAACGGGCTAGGATTCGAGTTACAGGAACAAGGGCCAAACCAACCACCCAAGAATGAAATCGTCGAGTAAAAACACTTAACAACCTCCTAGAAGCAGCTTTTCTTACCACCAGACCTTTCTCCATCAATTAGGAATCTGATGCCATCACTAAACACATTCCTTAAATTGTAGCCATTTGTTGAGTGTTTTTTTTGTGTCTAATCCGTATATATATCACCATTGCCCTTGATTTTCTTAACTGTATATCTCTTAAATATCAACATATACATGTGTGATTAAGTTTACGAAGATTTTTCAATGTCGAGAAACCTCGATTAGAGAGTAAAAAACGCGTAAGGTTCACAATGGTGTAAAATTAAAATGGGATACACCGGGCTAGGATTCGAGTTACAGGAACAAGGGCCAAACCAACCACCCAAGAATCAAATCGTCGAGCGAAAACGCTTGTCAACCTCCTAGAAGCAGCTTTTCTTGCCACCAGACCTTTCTCCATCAATTTGGAATCTGAAGTCGTCACTAATGCTGTCACTAATCCGTATATATATCACCATTGCCCTTGATTTTCTAAACTGTATATCTCTTAAATATCAACATATACATGTGTGATTAAGTTTACGAAGATTTTTCAATGCCGAGAACCTCGATCAGAGAGTAAAAAAGGCGTAAGGTTCACAATGGTGTAAGATTAAAATGTGATAAACCGGGCTAGGATTCGAGTTATAGGAACAAGGGCCAAACCAACAACACAAGAATGGAATCGTCGAGCGAAAACCCTTGACAACCTCCTAGAAGCAGCTTTTCTTGCCACCAGACCTTTCTCCATCAATTAGGAATCTGATGCCGTCACTAAACACATTCCTTAAATTGTAGCCATTTGTTGAGTGTTTTTTTTTGTGTCTAATCCGCATATATATCACCATTGCCCTTGATTTTCTTAACTGTATATCTCTTAAATATCAACATATACACGTGTGATTTAGTTTACGAAGATTTTTCAATGCCGAGAACCTCGATCAGAGAGTAAAAAAGGCGTAAGGTTCACAATGGTGTAAGATTAAAATGGGATATATCGGGCTAGGATTCGAGTTACAGTAAAAAGGGCCAAACCAACAACTCAAGAATGGAAATCGGCGAGCGAAAACACTTGACAACCTCCTAGAAGCAGCTTTTCTTCCCACCAGACCTTTCTCCATCAATTAGGAATCTGATGCCGTCTCTAATGCCGTCACTAAACACATTCCTTAAATTGTAGCCATTTGTTGAGTGTTTTTTTTGTTGTCTAATCCGCATATATATCACCATTGCCCTTGATTTTCTTGATTGTATATCTCTTAAATGTCGACATATACATGTGTGATTTAGTTTACGAAGATTTTTCAATGCCGAGAAGCTCGATCAGAGAGTAAAATTAAAATGGGATATACCGGGCTAGGATTCGAGTTACAGGAACAAGGGCCAAACCAACCACCCAAGAATGGAATCGTCGAGCGAAAACACTTGACAACCTCCTAGGAGCAGCTTTTCTTACCACCAGACCTTTCGATATCAATTAGGAATTTGATTCCGTCACTAAACACATTCCTTAAATTGTAGGCATTTGTTGAGTGTTTTTTTGGTGTCTAATCCGCATATATATCAACATCGCCCTTGATTTTCTTGACTGTATATCTCTTAAATATCAACATATACACGTGCGATTTAGTTTACGAAGATTTTTCAATACCGAGAACCTCGATCAGAGAGTAAAAAAGGCGTAACGTTCACAATGGTGTAAGATTAAAATGGGATATACCGGGATAGGATTCGAGTTACAGGAACAAGGGCCAAACCAACAACCCAAGAATGGAATCGTCGAGCGAAAACACTTGACAACCTCCTAGAAGCGGCTTTTCTTACCACCAGACCTTTCTCCATCAATTAGGAATCTAATGCCGTCACTAAACACATTACTTAAATTGTAGCCATTTGATGAGTGTTTTTTTTGGTGTCTAATCCGCATATATATCACCATTGCCCTTGATTTTCTTAACTGTATATCTCTTAAATATCAACATATACACGTGTGATTTAGTTTACGAAGATTTTACAATGCCGAGGACCTCGATCCGAGAGTAAAAAAGGTGTAAGGTTCACAATGGTGTAAGATTAAAATGTGATATACTAGGCTAGGATTCGAGTTACAGGAACAAGGGCCAAACCAACAACCCAAGAATGGAATCGTCGAGCGAAAACACTTGACAAACTCCTAGAAGCAGCTTTTCTTACCAAAAGATCTTTCTCCATCAATTAGGAATTAAGAATCTGATGCCGTCACTAAACACATTCCTTAAATTGTAGCCATTTGTTGAGTGTTTTTTTTTGTGTCTAATCCGCATATATATCACCATTGCCCTTGATTTTCTTGACTGTATATCTCTTAAATATCAACATATACACGTGTGATTTAGTTTACGAAGATTTTTCAATGCCGAGAACCTCGATCAGAGAGTAAAAAAGGCGTAAGGTTCACAATGGTGTAAGATTAAAATGGGATATATCGGGCTAGGATTCGAGTTACAGTAAAAAGGGCCAAACCAACAACTCAAGAATGGAAATCGGCGAGCGAAAACACTTGACAACCTCCTAGGAGCAGCTTTTCTTACCACCAGACCTTTCGATATCAATTAGGAATCTGATTCCGTCACTAAACACATTCCTTAAATTGTAGGCATTTGTTGAGTGTTTTTTTGGTGTCTAATCCGCATATATATCAACATCGCCCTTGATTTTCTTGACTGTATATCTCTTAAATATCAACATATACACGTGCGATTTAGTTTACGAAGATTTTTCAATACCGAGAACCTCGATCAGAGAGTAAAAAAGGCGTAACGTTCACAATGGTGTAAGATTAAAATGGGATATACCGGGATAGGATTCGAGTTACAGGAACAAGGGCCAAACCAACAACACAAGAATGGAATCGTCGAGCGAAAACACTTGACAACCTCCTAGAAGCAGCTTTTCTTGCCACCAGACCTTTCCCCATCAATTAGGAATCTGATGCCGTCACTAAACACATTCCTTAAATTGTAGCCATTTGTTGAGTGTTTTTTTTTGGTGTCTAATCCGCATATATATCACCATTGCCCTTGATTTTCTTGACTGTATATCTCTTAAATGTCAACATATACACGTGTGATTTAGTTTACGAAGATTTTTAAATGCCGAGAACCTCGATCAGAGAGTAAAAAAGGCGTAAGGTTCACAATGGTGTAAGATTAAAATGGGATATATCGTGCTAGGATTCGAGTTATAGGACCAAGGGCCAAACCAACAACTCAAGAATGGAAATCGTCGAGCGAAAACATTTGACAACCTCCTAGAAGCAGCTTTTCTTGCCACCAGACCTTTCCCCATCAATTAGGAATCTGATGCCGTCACTAAACACACTCCTTAAATTGTAGCCATTTGTTGAGTGTTTTTTTTTGTGTCTAATCCGCATATATATCACCATTGCCCTTGATTTTCTTGATTGTATATCTCTTAAATGTCAACATATACATGTGTGATTTAGTTTACGAAGATTTTTCAATGCCGAGAAGCTCGATCAGAGAGTAAAAAAGGCGTAAGGTTCACAATGGTGTAAAATTAAAATGGGATATACCGGGCTAGGATTCGAGTTACAGGAACAAGGGCCAAACCAACCACCCAATAATCGAATCGTCGAGCGAAAACACTTGAGAACCTCCTAGGAGCAGCTTTTCTTACCACCAGACCTTTCGATATCAATTAGGAATCTGATTCCGCCACTAAACACATTCCTTAAATTGTAGGCATTTGTTGAGTGTTTTTTTGGTGTCTAATCCGCATATATATCAACATCGCCCTTGATTTTCTTGACTGTATATCTCTTAAATATAAACATATACAAGTGCGATTTAGTTTACAAAGATTTTTCAATGCCGAGAACTTCGATCAGAGAGTAAAAAAGGCGTAACGTTCACAATGGTGTAAGATTAAAATGGGATATACCGGGATAGGATTCGAGTTACAGGAACAAGGGCCAAACCAACAACCCAAGAATGGAATCGTCGAGCGAAAACACTTGACAACCTCCTAGAAGCGGCTTTTCATACCACCAGACCTTTCTCCATCAATTAGTAATCTAATTCCGTCACTAAACACATTACTTAAATTGTAGCCATTTGATGAGTGTTTTTTTGGTGTCTAATTCGCATATATATCACCATTGCCCTTGATTTTCTTAACTGTATATCTCTTAAATATCAACATATACACGTGTGATTTAGTTTACGAAGATTTTACAATGCCGAGGACCTCGATCAGAGAGTAAAAAAGGCGTAAGGTTCACAATGGTGTAAGATTAAAATGTGATATACTAGGCTAGGATTCGAGTTACAGGAACAAGGGCCAAACCAACAACCCAAGAATGGAATCGTCGTGCGAAAACACTTGACAAACTCCTAGAAGCAGCTTTTCTGACCACCAGATCTTTCTCCATCAATTAGGAATTAAGAATCTGATGCCGTCACTAAACACATTCCTTAAATTGTAGCCATTTGTTGAGTGTTTTTTTTGGTGTCTAATCCGCATATATATCACTATTGCCCTTGATTTTCATAACTGTATATCTCTTAAATATCAACATATACACGTGTGATTTAGTTTACGAAGATTTTTCAATGTCGAGAACCTCGATTAGAGATTGAAAAGGCGTAACGTTCACAATGGTGTAAGATTAAAATGGGATATACCGGGATAGGAATCGAGTTACACGAACAAGGGCCAAACCAACCACCCAAGAATGGAAAATTCGACCGAAAACACTTGACAACCTCCTAGAAGTAGCTTTTCTTACCACCAGAGCTTTCTCCATCAATTAGGAATCTGATGCCGTCACTAAAGACATTCCTTAAATTGTAGCCATTTGTTTAGTGTTTTTTTTTGTGACTAATCCGCATATATATCACCATTGCCCTTGATTTTCTTGACTGTATATCTCCTAAATATCAACATATACACGTGTGATTTAGTTTACGAAGATTTTTCAATGTCGAGAACCTCGATCAGAGAGTAAAAAAGGCGAAAGGTTCACAATGGTGTAAAATTGAAATGGGATATACCGGGCTAGGATTCGAGTTACAGGAAACAAGGGCCAAACCAACCACCCAAGAATGGAATCGTCGAGCGAAAACACTTTACAACCTCCTAGAAGCAGCTTTTCTTGCCACCAGACCTTTCCCCATCAATTAGGAATCGGATGCCGTCACTAAACACATTCCTTAAATTGTAGCCATTTGTTGAGTGTTTTTTTGGTGTCTAATCCGCATATATATCACCATTGCCCTTGGTTTTCTTGACTGTATATCTCTTAGATGTCAACATATAATCGTGTGATTTAGTTTATGAAGATTTTTAAATTCCGAGAACCTCAATTAGAGAGTAAAAAAGGCGTAAGGTTCACAATGGTGTAAGATTAAAATGGGATATAACGGGCTAGGATTCGAGTTACAGGAACAAGGGCCAAACCAACCACCCAAGAATGAAATCGTCGAGTAAAAACACTTAACAACCTCCTAGAAGCAGCTTTTCTTACCACCAGACCTTTCTCCATCAATTAGGAATCTGATGCCATCACTAAACACATTCCTTAAATTGTAGCCATTTGTTGAGTGTTTTTTTTGTGTCTAATCCGTATATATATCACCATTGCCCTTGATTTTCTTAACTGTATATCTCTTAAATATCAACATATACATGTGTGATTAAGTTTACGAAGATTTTTCAATGACGAGAAACCTCGATTAGAGAGTAAAAAACGCGTAAGGTTCACAATGGTGTAAAATTAAAATGGGATACACCGGGCTAGGATTCGAGTTACAGGAACAAGGGCCAAACCAACCACCCAAGAATGAAATCGTCGAGCGAAAACGCTTGTCAACCTCCTAGAAGCAGCTTTTCTTGCCACCAGACCTTTCTCCATCAATTTGGAATCTGAAGTCGTCACTAATGCTGTCACTAATCCGTATATATATCACCATTGCCCTTGATTTTCTAAACTGTATGTCTCTTAAATATCAACATATACATGTGTGATTAAGTTTACGAAGATTTTTCAATGCCGAGAACCTCGATCAGAGAGTAAAAAAGGCGTAAGGTTCACAATGGTGTAAGATTAAAATGTGATAAACCGGGCTAGGATTCGAGTTATAGGAACAAGGGCCAAACCAACAACACAAGAATGGAATCGTCGAGCGAAAACCCTTGACAACCTCCTAGAAGCAGTTTTTCTTGCCACCAGACCTTTCTCCATCAATTAGGAATCTGATGCCGTCACTAAACACATTCCTTAAATTGTAGCCATTTGTTGAGTGTTTTTTTTTGTGTCTAATCCGCATATATATCACCATTGCCCTTGATTTTCTTAACTGTATATCTCTTAAATATCAACATATACACGTGTGATTTAGTTTACGAAGATTTTTCAATGCCGAGAACCTCGATCAGAGAGTAAAAAAGGCGTAAGGTTCACAATGGTGTAAGATTAAAATGGGATATATCGGGCTAGGATTCGAGTTACAGTAAAAAGGGCCAAACCAACAACTCAAGAATGGAAATCGGCGAGCGAAAACACTTGACAACCTCCTAGAAGCAGCTTTTCTTCCCACCAAACCTTTCTCCATCAATTAGGAATCTGATGCCGTCTCTAATGCCGTCACTAAACACATTCCTTAAATTGTAGCCATTTGTTGAGTGTTTTTTTTGTTGTCTAATCCGCATATATATCACCATTGCCCTTGATTTTCTTGATTGTATATCTCTTAAATGTCGACATATACATGTGTGATTTAGTTTACGAAGATTTTTCAATGCCGAGAAGCTCGATCAGAGAGTAAAATTAAAATGGGATATACCGGGCTAGGATTCGAGTTACAGGAACAAGGGCCAAACCAACCACCCAAGAATGGAATCGTCGAGCGAAAACACTTGACAACCTCCTAGGAGCAGCTTTTCTTACCACCAGACCTTTCGATATCAATTAGGAATTTGATTCCGTCACTAAACACATTCCTTAAATTGTAGGCATTTGTTGAGTGTTTTTTTGGTGTCTAATCCGCATATATATCAACATCGCCCTTGATTTTCTTGACTGTATATCTCTTAAATATCAACATATACACGTGCGATTTAGTTTACGAAGATTTTTCAATAACGAGAACCTCGATCAGAGAGTAAAAAAGGCGTAACGTTCACAATGGTGTAAGATTAAAATGGGATATACCGGGATAGGATTCGAGTTACAGGAACAAGGGCCAAACCAACAACCCAAGAATGGAATCGTCGAGCGAAAACACTTGACAACCTCCTAGAAGCGGCTTTTCTTACCACCAGACCTTTCTCCATCAATTAGGAATCTAATGCCGTCACTAAACACATTACTTAAATTGTAGCCATTTGATGAGTGTTTTTTTTGGTGTCTAATCCGCATATATATCACCATTGCCCTTGATTTTCTTAACTGTATATCTCTTAAATATCAACATATACACGTGTGATTTAGTTTACGAAGATTTTACAATGCTGAGGACCTCGATCCGAGAGTAAAAAAGGTGTAAGGTTCACAATGGTGTAAGATTAAAATGTGATATACTAGGCTAGGATTCGAGTTACAGGAACAAGGGCCAAACCAACAACCCAAGAATGGAATCGTCGAGCGAAAACACTTGACAAACTCCTAGAAGTAGCTTTTCTTACCAAAAGATCTTTCTCCATCAATTAGGAATTAAGAATCTGATGCCGTCACTAAACACATTCCTTAAATTGTAGCCATTTGTTGAGTGTTTTGTTTTGTGTCTAATCCGCATATATATCACCATTGCCCTTGATTTTCTTGACTGTATATCTCTTAAATATCAACATATACACGTGTGATTTAGTTTACGAAGATTTTTCAATGCCGAGAACCTCGATCAGAGAGTAAAAAAGGCGTAAGGTTCACAATGGTGTAAGATTAAAATGGGATATATCGGGCTAGGATTCGAGTTACAGTAAAAAGGGCCAAACCAACAACTCAAGAATGGAAATCGGCGAGCGAAAACACTTGACAACCTCCTAGAAGCAGCTTTTCTTCCCACCAGACCTTTCTCCATCAATTAGGAATCTGATGCCGTCTCTAATGTCGTCACTAAACACATTCCTTAAATTGTAGCCATTTGTTGAGTGTTTTTTTTGTTGTCTAATCCGCATATATATCACCATTGCCCTAGATTTTATTGATTGTATATCTCTTAAATGTCGACATATACATGTGTGATTTAGTTTACGAAGATTTTTCAATGCCGAGAAGCTCGATCAGAGAGCAAAAAAAGGCGTAAGGTTCACAATGGTGTAAAATTAAAATGGGATATACCGGGCTAGGATTCGAGTTACAGGAACAAGGGCCAAACCAACCACCCAAGAATGGAATCGTCGAGCGAAAACACTTGACAACCTCCTAGGAGCAGCTTTTCTTACCACCAGACCTTTCGATATCAATTAGGAATCTGATTCCGTCACTAAACACATTCCTTAAATTGTAGGCATTTGTTGAGTGTTTTTTTGGTGTCTAATCCGCATATATATCAACATCGCCCTTGATTTTCTTGACTGTATATCTCTTAAATATCAACATATACACGTGCGATTTAGTTTACGAAGATTTTTCAATACCGAGAACCTCGATCAGAGAGTAAAAAAGGCGTAACGTTCACAATGGTGTAAGATTAAAATGGGATATACCGGGATAGGATTCGAGTTACAGGAACAAGGGCCAAACCAACAACACAAGAATGGAATCGTCGAGCGAAAACACTTGACAACCTCCTAGAAGCAGCTTTTCTTGCCACCAGACCTTTCCCCATCAATTAGGAATCTGATGCCGTCACTAAACACATTCCTTAAATTGTAGCCATTTGTTGAGTGTTTTTTTTTGGTGTCTAATCCGCATATATATCACCATTGCCCTTGATTTTCTTGACTGTATATCTCTTAAATGTCAACATATACACGTGTGATTTAGTTTACGAAGATTTTTAAATGCCGAGAACCTCGATCAGAGAGTAAAAAAGGCGTAAGGTTCACAATGGTGTAAGATTAAAATGGGATATATCGTGCTAGGATTCGAGTTATAGGACCAAGGGCCAAACCAACAACTCAAGAATGGAAATCGTCGAGCGAAAACACTTGACAACCTCCTAGAAGCAGCTTTTCTTGCCACCAGACCTTTCCCCATCAATTAGGAATCTGATGCCGTCACTAAACACACTCCTTAAATTGTAGCCATTTGTTGAGTGTTTTTTTTTGGTGTCTAATCCGCATATATATCACCATTGCCCTTGATTTTCTTGACTGTATATCTCTTAAATATCAACATATACACGTGTGATTTAGTTTACGAAGATTTTTCAATGCCGAGAACCTCGATCAGAGAGTAAAAAAGGCGTAAGGTTCACAATGGTGTAAGATTAAAATGGGATATATCGGGCTAGGATTCGAGTTACAGTAAAAAGGGCCAAACCAACAACTCAAGAATGGAAATCGGCGAGCGAAAACACTTGACAACCTCCTAGAAGCAGCTTTTCTTCCCACCAGACCTTTCTCCATCAATTAGGAATCTGATGCCGTCTCTAATGTCGTCACTAAACACATTCCTTCAATTGTAGCCATTTGTTGAGTGTTTTTTTTGTTGTCTAATCCGCATATATATCACCATTGCCCTAGATTTTATTGATTGTATATCTCTTAAATGTCGACATATACATGTGTGATTTAGTTTACGAAGATTTTTCAATGCCGAGAAGCTCGATCAGAGAGCAAAAAAAGGCGTAAGGTTCACAATGGTGTAAAATTAAAATGGGATATACCGGGCTAGGATTCGAGTTACAGGAACAAGGGCCAAACCAACCACCCAAGAATGGAATCGTCGAGCGAAAACACTTGACAACCTCCTAGGAGCAGCTTTTCTTACCACCAGACCTTTCGATATCAATTAGGAATCTGATTCCGTCACTAAACACATTCCTTAAATTGTAGGCATTTGTTGAGTGTTTTTTTGGTGTCTAATCCGCATATATATCAACATCGCCCTTGATTTTCTTGACTGTATATCTCTTAAATATCAACATATACACGTGCGATTTAGTTTACGAAGATTTTTCAATACCGAGAACCTCGATCAGAGAGTAAAAAAGGCGTAACGTTCACAATGGTGTAAGATTAAAATGGGATATACCGGGATAGGATTCGAGTTACAGGAACAAGGGCCAAACCAACAACACAAGAATGGAATCGTCGAGCGAAAACACTTGACAACCTCCTAGAAGCAGCTTTTCTTGCCACCAGACCTTTCCCCATCAATTAGGAATCTGATGCCGTCACTAAACACATTCCTTAAATTGTAGCCATTTGTTGAGTGTTTTTTTTTTGTGTCTAATCCGCATATATATCACCATTGCCCTTGATTTTCTTGACTGTATATCTCTTAAATGTCAACATATACATGTGTGATTTAGTTTACGAAGATTTTTCAATGCCGAGAAGCTCGATCAGAGAGTAAAAAAGGCGTAAGGTTCACAATGGTGTAAAATTAAAATGGGATATACCGGGCTAGGATTCGAGTTACAGGAACAAGGGCCAAACCAACCACCCAATAATCGAATCGTCGAGCGAAAACACTTGAGAACCTCCTAGGAGCAGCTTTTCTTACCACCAGACCTTTCGATATCAATTAGGAATCTGATTCCGCCACTAAACACATTCCTTAAATTGTAGGCATTTGTTGAGTGTTTTTTTGGTGTCTAATCCGCATATATATCAACATCGCCCTTGATTTTCTTGACTGTATATCTCTTAAATATAAACATATACAAGTGCGATTTAGTTTACGAAGATTTTTCAATGCCGAGAACTTCGATCAGAGAGTAAAAAAGGCGTAACGTTCACAATGGTGTAAGATTAAAATGGGATATACCGGGATAGGATTCGAGTTACAGGAACAAGGGCCAAACCAACAACCCAAGAATGGAATCGTCGAGCGAAAACACTTGACAACCTCCTAGAAGCGGCTTTTCTTACCACCAGACCTTTCTCCATCAATTAGTAATCTAATTCCGTCACTAAACACATTACTTAAATTGTAGCCATTTGATGAGTGTTTTTTTGGTGTCTAATTCGCATATATATCACCATTGCCCTTGATTTTCTTAACTGTATATCTCTTAAATATCAACATATACACGTGTGATTTAGTTTACGAAGATTTTACAATGCCGAGGACCTCGATCAGAGAGTAAAAAAGGCGTAAGGTTCACAATGGTGTAAGATTAAAATGTGATATACTAGGCTAGGATTCGAGTTACAGGAACAAGGGCCAAACCAACAACCCAAGAATGGAATCGTCGTGCGAAAACACTTGACAAAATCCTAGAAGCAGCTTTTCTTACTACCAGATCTTTCTCCATCAATTAGGAATTAAGAATCTGATGCCGTCACTAAACACATTCCTTAAATTGTAGCCATTTGTTGAGTGTTTTTTTTGGTGTCTAATCCGCATATATATCACTATTGCCCTTGATTTTCATAACTGTATATCTCTTAAATATCAACATATACACGTGTGATTTAGTTTACGAAGATTTTTCAATGTCGAGAACCTCGATTAGAGATTGAAAAGGCGTAACGTTCACAATGGTGTAAGATTAAAATGGGATATACCGGGATAGGAATCGAGTTACACGAACAAGGGCCAAACCAACCACCCAAGAATGGAAAATTCGACCGAAAACACTTGACAACCTCCTAGAAGTAGCTTTTCTTACCACCAGAGCTTTCTCCATCAATTAGGAATCTGATGCCGTCACTAAAGACATTCCTTAAATTGTAGCCATTTGTTTAGTGTTTTTTTTTGTGACTAATCCGCATATATATCACCATTGCCCTTGATTTTCTTGACTGTATATCTCCTAAATATCAACATATACACGTGTGATTTAGTTTACGAAGATTTTTCAATGCCGAGAACCTCTATCAGAGAGTAAAAAAGGCGTAAGGTTCACAATGGTGTAAAATTAAAATGGGATATACCGGGCTAGGATTCGAGTTACAGGAAACAAGGGCCAAACCAACCACCCAAGAATGGAATCGTCGAGCGAAAACACTTTACAACCTCCTAGAAGCAGCTTTTCTTACCACCAGACCTTTCTCCATCAATTAGGAATCTGATGCCGTCACTAAACACATTCCTTAAATTGTAGCCATTTGTTGAGTGTTTTTTTGGTGTCTAATCCGCATATATATCACTATTTCCCTTGATTTTCATAACTGTATATCTCTTAAATATCAACATATACATGTGTGATTTAGTTTACGAAGATTTTTGAATGCCGAGAACCTCGATCAGAGAGTAAAAAATGCGTAAGGTTCACAATGGTGTAAAATTAAAATGTGATATACCGGGCTAGGATTCGAGTTACAGGAAACAAGGGCCAAACCAACCAACCAAGAATGGAATCGTCGAGCGAAAACACTTGACAACCTCCTAGAAGCAGCTTTTCTTGCCACCAGACCTTTCTCCATCAATTAGGAATCTGATGCCGTCACTAAACACATTCCTAAAATTGTAGCCATTTGTTGAGTGTTTTTTTTTTGTGTCTAATCCGCATATATATCACCATTGCCCTTGATTTTCTTAACTGTATATCTCTTAAATATCAACATATACACGTGTGATTTAGTTTACCAAGATTTTTCAATGCCGAGAACCTCGATCAGAGAGTAAAAAAGGCGTAAGGTTCACAATGGTGTAAGATTAAAATGTGATAAACCGGGCTAGGATTCGAGTTACATGAACAAGGGCCAAACCAACAACACAAGAATGGAATCGTCGAGCGAAAAACTTGACAACCTCCTAGAAGCAGCTTTTCTTGCCACCAGACCTTTCCCCATCAATTAGGAATTTGATGCCGTCACTAAACACATTCCTTAAATTGTAGCCATTTGTTGAGTGTTTTTTTTTTTGTGTCTAATCCGCATATATGTCACCATTGCCCTTGATTTTCTTGACTGTATATCTCTTAAATGTCAACATATACACGTGTGATTTAGTTTACGAAAATTTTTCAATGCCAGGAACCTCGGTCAGAGAGTAAAAAAGGCGTAAGGTTCACAATGGTGTAAGATTAAAATGTGATAAACCGGGCTAGGATTCGAGTTACAGGAACAAGGGCCAAACCAACAACACAAGAATGGAATCGTCGAGCGAAAACACTTGACAACCTCCTAGAAGCAGCTTTTCTTGCCACCAGACCTTTCCCCATAAATTAGGAATCTGATGCCGTCACTAAACACATTCCTTAAATTGTAGCCATTTGTTGAGTGTTTTTTTTTGGTGTCTAATCCGCATATATATCACCATTGCCCTTGATTTTCTTGACTGTATATCTCTTAAATGTCAACATATACACGTGTGATTTAGTTTACGAAGATTTTTCAATGCCGAGAACCTCGATAAGAGAGTAAAAAAGGCGTAAGGTTCACAATGGTGTAAGATTAAAATGGGATATATCGGGCTAGGATTCGAGTTACCGTAAAAAGGGCCAAACCAACAACTCAAGAATGGAAATCGTCGAGCGAAAACACTTGACAACCTCCTAGAAGCAGCTTTTCTTCCCACCAGACCTTTCTCCATTAATTAGGAATCTGATGCCGTCTCTAATGCCGTCACTAAACACATTCCTTAAATTGTAGCCATTTGTTGAGTGTTTTTTTTTTGTTGTCTAATCCGCATATATATCACCATTGCCCTTGATTTTCTTGATTGTATATCTCTTAAATGTCGACATATACATGTGTGATTTAGTTTACGAAGATTTTTCAATGCCGAGAAGCTCGATCAGAGAGTAAAAAAGGCGTAAGGTTCACAATGGTGTAAAATTAAAATGGGATATACCGGGCTAGGATTCGAGTTACAGGAACAAGGGCCAAACCAACCACCCAAGAATGGAATCGTCGAGCGAAAACACTTGACAACCTCCTAGGAGCAGCTTTTCTTACCACCAGACCTTTCGATATCAATTAGGAATCTGATTCCGTCACTAAACACATTCCTTAAATTGTAGGCATTTGTTGAGTGTTTTTTTGGTGTCTAATCCGCATATATATCAACATCGCCCTTGATTTTCTTGACTGTATATCTCTTAAATATCAACATATACACGTGCGATTTAGTTTACGAAGATTTTTCAATACCGAGAACCTCGATCAGAGAGTAAAAAAGGCGTAACGTTCACAATGGTGTAAGATTAAAATGGGATATACCGGGATAGGATTCGAGTTACAGGAACAAGGGCCAAACCAACAACCCAAGAATGGAATCGTCGAGCGAAAACACTTGACAACCTCCTAGAAGCGGCTTTTCTTACCACCAGAGCTTTCTCCATCAATTAGGAATCTAATGCCGTCACTAAACACATTACTTAAATTGTAGCCATTTGATTAGTGTTTTTTTTGGTGTCTAATCCGCATATATATCACCATTGCCCTTGATTTTCTTAACTGTATATCTCTTAAATATCAACATATACACGTGTGATTTAGTTTACGAAGATTTTACAATGCCGAGGACCTCGATCAGAGAGTAAAAAAGGCGTAAGGTTCACAATGGTGTAAGATTAAAATGTGATATACTAGGCTCGGATTCGAGTTACAGGAACAAGGGCCAAACCAACAACCCAAGAATGGAATCGTCGAGCGAAAACACTTGACAAACTCCTAGAAGCAGCTTTTCTTACTAAAAGATCTTTCTCCATCAATTAGGAATTAAGAATCTGATGCCGTCACTAAACACATTCCTTAAATTGTAGCCATTTGTTGAGTGTTTTTTTGGTGTCTAATCCGCATATATATCACCATTGCCCTTGATTTTCTTGACTGTATATCTCTTAAATGTCAACATATACACGTGTGATTTAGTTTTTGAAGATTTTTCAATGCCGAGAACCTCGATTAGAGATTAAAAAAGGCGTAACGTTCACAATGGTGTAAGATTAAAATGGGATATACCGGGATAGGATTCGAGTTACAGGAACAAGGGCCAAACCAACCACCCAAGAATGGAAAATTCGACCGAAAACACTTGACAACCTCCTAGAAGTAGCTTTTCTTACCACCAGAGCTTTCTCCATCAATTAGGAATCTGATCCTGTCACTAAACACATTCCTTAAATTGTAGCCATTTGTTTAGTGTTTTTTTTGTGTCTAATCCGCATATATATCACCATTGCCCTTGATTTTCTTGACTGTATATATCTTAAATATCAACATATACACGTGTGATTTAGTTTACGAAGATTTTTCAATGTCGAGAACCTCAATCAGAGAGTAAAAAAGGCGTAAGGTTCACAATGGTGTAAAATTGAAATGGGATATACCGGGCTAGGATTCGAGTTACAGGAAACAAGGGCCAAACCAACCACCCAAGAATGGAATCGTCGAGCGAAAACACTTTACAACCTCCTAGAAGCGGCTTTTCTTACCACCAGACCTTTCTCCATCAATTAGGAATCTGATGCCGTCACTAAACACATTCCTTAAATTGTAGCCATTTGTTGAGTGTTTTTTTTGGTGTCTAATCCGCATATATATCCCTATTGCCCCCGATTTTCATAACTGTATATCTCTTAAATATCAACATATACACGTGTGATTTAGTTTACGGAGATTTTTCAATGCCGAGAACCTCGATTAGAGATTAAAAAGGCGTAACGTTCACAATGGTGTAAGATTAAAATGGGATATACCGGGATAGGATTCGAGTTACAGGAACAAGGGCCAAACCAACCACCCAAGAATGGAAAATTCGACCGAAAACACTTGACAACCTCCTAGAAGTAGCTTTTCTTACCACCAGAACTTTCTCCATCAATTAGGAATCTAATGCCGTCACTAAACACATTCCTTAAATTGTAGCCATTTGTTAAGTTTTTTTTTTTGTGTCTAATCCGCATATATATCACCATTGCCCTTGATTTTCTTGACTGTATATCTCTTAAATATCAACATATACACGTGTGATTTAGTTTACGAAGATTTTTCAATGTCGAGAACCTCGATCAGAGAGTAAAAAAGGCGTAAAGTTCACAATGGTGTAAAATTGAAATGGGATATACCGGGCTAGGATTCGATTTACAGGAAACAAGGGCCAAACCAACCACCCAAAAATGGAATCGTCGAGCGAAAACACTTTACAACCTCCTAGAAGCAGCTTTTCTTACCACCAGACATTTCTCCATCAATTAGGAATCTGATGCCGTCACTAAACACATTCCTTAAATTGTAGCCATTTGTTGAGTGTTTTTTTTGGTGTCTAATCCGCATATATATCACTATTGCCCTTGATTTTCATAACTGTATATCTCTTAAATATCAACATATACACGTGTGATTTAGTTTACGAAGATTTTTTAATGCCGAGAACCTCGATCAGAGAGTAAAAAATGCGTAAGGTTCACAATGGTGTAAAATTAAAATGGGATATACCGGGCTAGGATTCGAGTTACAGGAAACAAGGGCCAAACCAACCACCCAAGAATGGAATCGTCGAGCGAAAACACTTGACAACCTCCTAGAAGCAGCTTTTCTTGCCACCAGACCTTTCTCCATCAATTAGGAATCTGATGCCGTCAATAAACACATTCCTTAAATTGTAGCCATTTGTTGAGTGTTTTTTTTGTGTCTAATCCGCATATATATCACCATTGCCCTTGATTTTCTTAACTGTATATCTCTTAAATATCAATATATACACGTGTGATTTAGTTTACGAAGATTTTTCAATGCCGAGATCCTCGATCAGAGAGTAAAAAAGGCGTAAGGTTCACAATGGTGTAAGATTAAAATGTGATAAACCGGGCTAGGATTCGAGTTACAGGAACAAGGGCCAAACCAACAACACAAGAATTGAATCGTCGAGCGAAAACACTTGACAACCTCCTAGAAGCAGCTTTTCTTGCCACCAGACCTTTCCCCATCAATTAGGAATCTGATGCCGTCACTAAACACATTCCTTAAATTGTAGCCGTTTGTTGAGTGTGTTTTTTTTGGTGTCTAATCCGCATATATATCACCATTGCCCTTGATTTTCTTGACTGTATATCTCTTAAATGTCAACATATACACGTGTGATTTAGTTTACGAAGATTTTTCAATGCCGAGAAGCTCGATCAGAGAGTAAAAACGGCGTAAGGTTCACAATGGTGTAAGATTAAAATGGGATATATCGGGCTAGGATTCGAGTTACAGGAACAAGGGCCAAACCAACCACCCAAGAATGGAATCGTCGAGCGAAAACACTTGACAACCTCCTAGGAGCAGCTTTTCTTACCACCAGAACTTTCGATATCAATTAGGAATCTGATTCCGTCACTAAACACATTCCTTAAATTGTAAGCATTTGTTGAGTGTTTTTTTGGTGTCTAATCCGCATATATATCAACATCTCCCTTGATTTTCTTGACTGTATATCTCTTAAATATAAACATATACAAGTGCGATTTAGTTTACGAAGATTTTTCAATGCCGAGAACCTCGATCAGAGAGTAAAAAAGGCGTAATGTTCACAATGGTGTAAGATTAAAATGGGATATACCGGGATAGGATTCGAGTTACAGGAACAAGGGCCAAACCAACAACCCAAGAATGGAATCGTCGAGCGAAAACACTTGACAACCTCCTAGAAGCGGCTTTTCTTACCACCAGACCTTTCTCCATCAATTAGGAATCTAATGCCGTCACTAAACACATTACTTAAATTGTAGCCATTTGATGAGTGTTTTTTTTGGTGTCTAATTCGCATATATATCACCATTGCCCTTGATTTTCTTAACTGTATATCTCTTAAATATCAACATATACACGTGTGATTTAGTTTACGAAGATTTTACAATGCCGAGGACCTCGATCAGAGAGTAAAAAAGGCGTAAGGTTCACAATGGTGTAAGATTAAAATGTGATATACTAGGCTAGGATTCGAGTTACAGGAACAAGGGCCAAACCAACAACCCAAGAATGGAATCGTCGAGCGAAAACACTTGACAAACTCCTAGAAGCCGCTTTTCTTACCACCAGATCTTTCTCCCTCAATTAGGAATTAAGAATCTGATGCCGTCACTAAACACATTCCTTAAATTGTAGCCATTTGTTGAGTGTTTTTTTGGTGTCTAATCCGCATGTATATCACCAATGCCCTTGATTTTCTTGACTGTATATCTCTTAAATATCAATATATACACGTGTGATTTAGTTTACGAAGATTTTTCAATGCCGAGATCCTCGATCAGAGAGTAAAAAAGGCGTAAGGTTCACAATGGTGTAAGATTAAAATGTGATAAACCGGGCTAGGATTCGAGTTACAGGAACAAGGGCCAAACCAACAACACGAGAATTGAATCGTCGAGCGAAAACACTTGACAACCTCCTAGAAGCAGCTTTTCTTGCCACCAGACCTTTCCCCATCAATTAGGAATCTGATGCCGTCACTAAACACATTCCTTAAATTGTAGCCGTTTGTTGAGTGTGTTTTTTTTGGTGTCTAATCCGCATATATATCACCATTGCCCTTGATTTTCTTGACTGTATATCTCTTAAATGTCAACATATACACGTGTGATTTAGTTTACGAAGATTTTTCAATGCCGAGAAGCTCGATCAGAGAGTAAAAAAGGCGTAAGGTTCACAATGGTGTAAGATTAAAATGGGATATATCGGGCTAGGATTCGAGTTACAGGAACAAGGGCCAAACCAACCACCCAAGAATGGAATCGTCGAGCGAAAACACTTGACAACCTCCTAGGAGCAGCTTTTCTTACCACCAGAACTTTCGATATCAATTAGGAATCTGATTCCGTCACTAAACACATTCCTTAAATTGTAAGCATTTGTTGAGTGTTTTTTTGGTGTCTAATCCGCATATATATCAACATCTCCCTTGATTTTCTTGACTGTATATCTCTTAAATATAAACATATACAAGTGCGATTTAGTTTACGAAGATTTTTCAATGCCGAGAACCTCGATCAGAGAGTAAAAAAGGCGTAATGTTCACAATGGTGTAAGATTAAAATGGGATATACCGGGATAGGATTCGAGTTACAGGAACAAGGGCCAAACCAACAACCCAAGAATGGAATCGTCGAGCGAAAACACTTGACAACCTCCTAGAAGCGGCTTTTCTTACCACCAGACCTTTCTCCATCAATTAGGAATCTAATGCCGTCACTAAACACATTACTTAAATTGTAGCCATTTGATGAGTGTTTTTTTTGGTGTCTAATTCGCATATATATCACCATTGCCCTTGATTTTCTTAACTGTATATCTCTTAAATATCAACATATACACGTGTGATTTAGTTTACGAAGATTTTACAATGCCGAGGACCTCGATCAGAGAGTAAAAAAGGCGTAAGGTTCACAATGGTGTAAGATTAAAATGTGATATACTAGGCTAGGATTCGAGTTACAGGAACAAGGGCCAAACCAACAACCCAAGAATGGAATCGTCGAGCGAAAACACTTGACAAACTCCTAGAAGCCGCTTTTCTTACCACCAGATCTTTCTCCCTCAATTAGGAATTAAGAATCTGATGCCGTCACTAAACACATTCCTTAAATTGTAGCCATTTGTTGAGTGTTTTTTTGGTGTCTAATCCGCATGTATATCACCAATGCCCTTGATTTTCTTGACTGTATATCTCTTAAATATCAATATATACACGTGTGATTTAGTTTACGAAGATTTTTCAATGCCGAGATCCTCGATCAGAGAGTAAAAAAGGCGTAAGGTTCACAATGGTGTAAGATTAAAATGTGATAAACCGGGCTAGGATTCGAGTTACAGGAACAAGGGCCAAACCAACAACACAAGAATTGAATCGTCGAGCGAAAACACTTGACAACCTCCTAGAAGCAGCTTTTCTTGCCACCAGACCTTTCCCCATCAATTAGGAATCTGATGCCGTCACTAAACACATTCCTTAAATTGTAGCCGTTTGTTGAGTGTGTTTTTTTTGGTGTCTAATCCGCATATATATCACCATTGCCCTTGATTTTCTTGACTGTATATCTCTTAAATGTCAACATATACACGTGTGATTTAGTTTACGAAGATTTTTCAATGCCGAGAAGCTCGATCAGAGAGTAAAAAAGGCGTAAGGTTCACAATGGTGTAAGATTAAAATGGGATATATCGGGCTAGGATTCGAGTTACAGGAACAAGGGCCAAACCAACCACCCAAGAATGGAATCGTCGAGCGAAAACACTTGACAACCTCCTAGGAGCAGCTTTTCTTACCACCAGAACTTTCGATATCAATTAGGAATCTGATTCCGTCACTAAACACATTCCTTAAATTGTAAGCATTTGTTGAGTGTTTTTTTGGTGTCTAATCCGCATATATATCAACATCTCCCTTGATTTTCTTGACTGTATATCTCTTAAATATAAACATATACAAGTGCGATTTAGTTTACGAAGATTTTTCAATGCCGAGAACCTCGATCAGAGAGTAAAAAAGGCGTAATGTTCACAATGGTGTAAGATTAAAATGGGATATACCGGGATAGGATTCGAGTTACAGGAACAAGGGCCAAACCAACAACCCAAGAATGGAATCGTCGAGCGAAAACACTTGACAACCTCCTAGAAGCGGCTTTTCTTACCACCAGACCTTTCTCCATCAATTAGGAATCTAATGCCGTCACTAAACACATTACTTAAATTGTAGCCATTTGATGAGTGTTTTTTTTGGTGTCTAATTCGCATATATATCACCATTGCCCTTGATTTTCTTAACTGTATATCTCTTAAATATCAACATATACACGTGTGATTTAGTTTACGAAGATTTTACAATGCCGAGGACCTCGATCAGAGAGTAAAAAAGGCGTAAGGTTCACAATGGTGTAAGATTAAAATGTGATATACTAGGCTAGGATTCGAGTTACAGGAACAAGGGCCAAACCAACAACCCAAGAATGGAATCGTCGAGCGAAAACACTTGACAAACTCCTAGAAGCCGCTTTTCTTACCACCAGATCTTTCTCCCTCAATTAGGAATTAAGAATCTGATGCCGTCACTAAACACATTCCTTAAATTGTAGCCATTTGTTGAGTGTTTTTTTGGTGTCTAATCCGCATGTATATCACCAATGCCCTTGATTTTCTTGACTGTATATCTCTTAAATGTCAACATATACACGTGTGATTTAGTTTTCGAAAATTTTTCAATGCCGAGAACCTCGATTAGAGATTAAAAAAGGCGTAATGTTCACAATGGTGTAAGATTAAAATGGGATATACCGGGATAGGATTCGAGTTACAGGAACAAGGGCCAAACTGTTGGTGCATATGACAACAGCTTTAGATTGGTCTTTGGATATTAAACAGAAGATTGGATCATGAAGACTTAAAGAAAAACGAGCTCTATGAAGCCCAATCAGTCCAAGTTTGTAACAAGTCTATTAGGCCCAAGTTTATGTGACAAATGTAATATGGGCAAAGCCCAATTCGAGATCTTGGCTGTGTGTATATAAACAGCCTTAGTCTTGAGTTGTAAAGGGAGACACTTGAGACACTTTAGACAACTTGTGAGAGAGCATTCAAGTTTGAGAGCTTAAGAACAAAACAGAAATCGGCTGTTAGGTTCTAGTAGATCTTAGTGATTGTAAAACGTTTCTAAAGGTTTGATAATCACAGAAGATCAGTTTGAAAGTTTGCGTGTTTGTGTGTTCGAGTTCTTGTTCTTCTACATAATCTTGTTTCTGTGTTCGAAGATCAATCAAGGGGATTCCGCACCCTTGATAGAAGTTTTGGTGTCTCATTCATAATTTTCGTGAAGAACAGCAAGAACAAGGAAGAACAGTTCAAAATTCTGAGTTTTGATCTGTTTTGGTAGTTGGTTGTTTGAAAATTTCGAGTTAAAGTTCTGGGTTTTTGCGAAGAACACGAAGAACACTTGAAGAACAGTTTAAATTCGTGTACTTTAATCTGTTTTGATTATTTGTTTTGACTGTTTTCGTGTTTTTGTAGGAAATCTGATTGAGACTTTGCTTGAAAAGTTTCAAAAGAGGAAGCAGATTTCGTGTTGGTCAGCTGCTGCAGTTGTTAGCTGCTGCATGTTTCTGGATTGGGTGGCTGGGTGGCCCAATCAGCTCTTTAGCGATTTTAACAGATATCTCAGAGACCAGCGAAATTAAGTGAAACCAGCATATTTATCGGCGACGTTAAATCCAAAGGCGACTTTGGTAACCGTGTGATTGTCCACAGCGAAATCATCACGGTTTCAGCGACTTCACTAGTCGTTGTAATAGCGAAATTAAGCAGCGAACTTGACCAGCGAAATAAACAGATCAGCGAAATTAAGCAGTTGGACCAGCGAAATTAACAGAACTCAGCGAAATTAGGAGAGAAATTAAGGGGTGGAATTTCAGTTGGCAAGCGTCGAAAATATTTCAGAGTTTTGCAAATAGAAATTGATCCGTAGCTCGTTTGGAGAAACTGTTTGCACCGTTGAATTCGTGGGATTTTTAGGACAAAAAAAAAATTTGTATTTTAGATATCATTTTTCGACTTTAGATATCATTGGATTCGTCTTTTCGAGACGATTCTAACGGTGTAATTTGGTAACCACTGTTTTCCGAAAAATTTGTACGGTTTTATCAGTCTGTTACGTTGAAATGTCGAACATGTCAAAATTGAACGAACTCTTAAGGATGGAACATGAGGTAGGCACGACGAACAAACCACCTAAGATGATGAAGGTGGAGAACTACTTGACATGGAAGGATAGGTTTCAATCTTTTGTTGAGTACCAGGACACGCGTATATGGATATGCATAGACGATGGGTATGTGAACCCAACTCATGAGTTTGAGGGAAGACAACGTATAACTGCTTACGTTGATATGGATGCCGAACAAAAGAAAATGTATGAGGCTGAGAAGAGAGCCTTGGCAGCCATTAAAATGTCTTTACCTGATGGCATCAAGCATACCTTTAAGAAGTACACTACTTCAAAGGAAATGTGGGATGCACTAGAGAAGAGATATGAGGGAAATCCTGATGTCAAGAAGAACAAGGTTGATCTACTGAAGAAGCAGTTTGCTGTGTTCAAGTACATGAAGAATGAGTCACTTGAAGACGTCATCACTCGATACTACCATCTGATGTCAGAACTGGATAATTATGATATAGATTGCTATACTGACATTGAGAAAAATGACAAGCTACTTGATGCTCTACCGGCTAAATGGGATATCTACACTCTCATGATAAAGGGAGAAGCTGATTATGAAACAAAGGAACTGGAAGAAGTAGTTGGAAAGCTAAGAGCTTATGAGCTCAGCATGAAGAAGAAGGACACTGGATATGATCAGGTTCAAGATCCAGGGATATACAATGGGCTTACATCTTCTTCACCTCATGATGCTTCTAGCGACTCTGCAACTGCATTTCTTTCGTGTGATAAGGAGCAGGTCACAGTGAATGAGGATGGTGATGTGTGTTTTGTAGCTGCTGCAGGAGGATCAACAGGAGTCAAGAGAACATCAACTTCAAAGCAAAGTAGTAGTGCAAAGTCAATGCCTATGAGTGTGAAGTCTGCTGAAGGACATCTTGCTCTACTTGCTTCTTTTGTTGCGTCTTATGAGAACTACATTCAAGGGAAAATATCTGATCCTGCCACTTTAGATGAAGATTATGATCAGATTGACCCTGATGATCTAGAAGAGATGGATCTACAATGGCAGATGGCCATGATTTCGAGACGTGTGAAGAGGTTCATGAACAGAACTGGAAGGAAGTTTGTAGGAAAGAGCGTAGGTTTTGACAAGACCAAAGTCAGGTGCTTTAACTGTCAGAGTTATGGTCATTTCGCTAGGGAATGTCAAAAACAAAAGCATGAGAATACGAATCAAAGTTCAAACAATCGGAATGCATCAAACAACTCTAACTCAAGGGCGTTGATATCTACTGCAAGAGAAGGCAAATATGACTGGAGCATTCACTTAGAAAATGATGAGAATGTCACTCAAGCATTCATGGCAGAGATCACTCAAATCAATGATGGTGAAGCTACAGTAGATGAGGATAAAGTTGAGAAGAAGAGTGAAGTTGAGGAAGATAAGGCTGATAAGACAACAGATGCTGAAGAGGAAAAGCCAGAGTCTGAGCATGAAATGGAAGCTGATGAGAAAGATGAAATCATCAAAAGAATGGAAGCTCAACTTGCTGCTCTCATGGCCAACTCAGACAAATCAACAGGAGAGGAGCTGCTAAGGAGGATTATCAACTTATGGTATGTTGATAGTAGCTGCTCCAGGCACATGACGGGGGATGAGAGGTTGTTTTCTGAATTTGAAGAATTTGATGGTGGACATGTAAATTTTGCTGGTGCTAAAGGTGGAAAGATTACTGGACGAGGAAAAGTGACGAATGGGAAGATCACTTTGGACAAAGTGAACTATGTTGAGCAGCTTAAACACAATCTGATGAGCGTATCACAAGTCTGCGACAAGGGTCACTCGGTCCATTTTACAAATACTGAGGCATTGGTGTTGAAACCGGGTTTGGTCATTCCGGACGATTGGATAGTAATGCGTGCTCCAAGGAAAAATGACACTTATGTCATGGAGATGGGTGCCAAGGATCCAACTGCTGCGGTGGCGTGTTTACTGTCAAAAGCATCTGAAGCTGAATCAATGTTGTGGCACAGACGCATGGCTCATATTCACTACCGCAAAATGAATTACATTATTAAAAATGAGCTAGTGAAAGGGGTTCCATTGCTGAGGTTTCAAGTGGAAGATAAATGTCTTCCATATCAAAAGGGAAAACAACACAAGAAACCTCATAAGTCTAAAACAGTAAATTCCATTAATGCCCCTTATGATTTACTTCACATGGATTTATTCGGTCCAGTGAACGTGAGGAGCATAGGTGGAAAGTACTATTGTCTTGTTGTCACTGATGATTACTCACGTTATTCATGGGTTTTCTTTTTAGGTACAAAAGATGAGACAGCAGAGATGTTGATAGATCTTTTTACAAAATTGGAAAACGTCCATGATGCAAGGATAAAGAGGATAAGGAGTGATAATGGCACGGAGTTCAAAAATCGAGTTCTGGATCTCTACTGTCTTCGAAAGGGAATTGAACATCAATATTCCGCTCCTTACACTCCTCAGCAAAATGGAGTCGCTGAGAGGAAAAACAGGACGTTGATTGAAGCCGCTAGGACGATGCTTTCAGATTCAAAGCTGCCAGTTCTTTTCTGGGGAGAAGCTGTGAATACAGCTTGCTACGTCCTAAACAAAGTTTTGACCGTTAAACGTTTTAACAAAACTTGTCATGAGTTAATGTTTAATGAAAAACCAAACTTAACAGGCTTTGAACCATTTGGATTACCCTGCACCATTGTGCGAAACAAAGATAAACAAAAATTCGGTGAGGTGGCAGATGAAGGCTACTTTCTGGGCTACGTGCCTGGCACACCGAATAAAAGGGTTTTTAATCTAAAAACTGGTAAAATTGAGGTTGTTTTCAATGTAGAAATTACTTCTTACAAACCTCAACAATCAACGAGTGGTCCTGCTATATTATATGATTATGATAGTGTGTTTAAATCATTTAATATTCCTGAGGTTCCTGATGCAGATGCTTCTCAGCTGATTCAAACAGTGATTGGTGAAGACGATGAAGGTGAGTTTATGCCTAGATCGAATGTAGATATGTCAGATGCTCCGGGAACTTCTCAAAGTGCTGCTGATCATGATTCAAGCGATAGTGACTCTGAACCCTTTCAGGGGGAGGATTTCATTAATCCGTTTGCAAATCAAAATATTCAGGGGGAGGTTGGATCAAACCTGGGTGATAATCTAGAAGTCGATGCTGTTGCTACTACACGAGCAAATAGAGATCATCCGGTTGATATGATACTGGGAGATCCTACTGTAGGTGTTCAGACGAGAAGAAGCATAGCAGAAAATTCTGGGTTATTTGTTTCGATTGAGAAGACTGGGATAGTGAACGAGTGCTTGTATAGTTGCTTTATTTCCCAAGAGGAGCCGAAGAACATTCATATGGCTCTTAAAGACAATTTATGGGTTGAAGCTATGCAAGAGGAATTGGCCCAGTTTGCTAAGTTGAAGGTTTGGGAATTGGTGGACCTTCCAAAAGGTGAGAGAGAGATTGGCACTAAATGGGTATTTAGGTGCAAGAAAGATGAAAGAGGAATTGTCACACGCAACAAGGCTCGGTTAGTGGTGAAAGGTTTCAATCAGCAAGAAGGGATTGATTACAATGAGGTGTTTGCACCAGTGGCGAGGTTGGAGGCAATTCGTTTGTTTCTGGCTTTTGCTTCATACAAGGGCTTCAAAGTTTACCAACTAGACGTGAAGAGTGCATTTCTTTACGGGAAAGTCCAAGAAGTGGTGTATGTCTCACAACCAGATGGGTTCGTTGATCCAGACTATCCAGATCGAGTGTACAAACTTGATAAGGCTTTGTATGGGTTACATCAAGCTCCCGGGGCATGGTACGAGACTCTGTCTACACATCTGGTCAAAAATGGTTTTGAAAGAGGTCAGATTGACGGTACATTGTTCATTAAGAGAAAGAAGGAAGATTTTCTGCTGGTACAGGTATACGTGGATGACATCATCTTTGGGTCATCTGACGAAAACATGTGTAAGGAATTTGAACAGGTGATGAAGAGCAAGTTTGAAATGAGTGCTATGGGTGAGCTGTCTTACTTTCTGGGATTACAAGTTGAACAGAAGGAGGATGGGATGTTTATACATCAAACAAAGTATGTGTATGACATTTTAACTCGATTCAAAATGAATGATTGCTCTACTTTCAACACACCCATTTGTGAAAACCACAATCTCGGCCCAGATCATGAAAGCACTGAAGATGTTGATCCAACTCAATACAGGGCGATGATTGTTTCTCTAATGTACTTGACTGCTTCAAGACCCGACATCAGGTTTGCCGTATGCTTGTGTGCCAGATATCAGGCAAATCCAAAGGAGTCACATATGAAAGCAGTGAAGCGGATTCTTCGTTACTTGAAGGGGAAACCTAAACTTGGGTTGTGGTATCCAGCTGATAGTGATTTGAGGTTCGTTGCTTACACTGATTCAGACTTTGGAGGATGCAAATCAAACAGAAAGTCTACAACAGGTGGTTGTCAGTTCTTAGGAGGCAGGATCGTGTCTTGGCAATGCAAGAAGCAATCCTGTGTGTCTACCTCTACGTGTGAAGCTGAATATATTGCTGCGGGTAGCTGTTGCTCTCAGGTTCTCTGGATTCAGCAACAGATGCGCGATTACGGTTTGGATTTCACTCGTACTCCTATTATGATAGATAATAATGCCACTATATCAATCACAAACAATCCCGTAAAGCACAGTAGAACTAAACACATTGACATACGTCATCACTTTATACGGGATTGTGCTGAAAAACGATTAATTGAATTGCACCGAGTCGACACAGAAGATAACCTTGCTGATCTTTATACAAAAGCTTTTGATCGAGCTCGCTTTGAACACTTAGTCGAACTCAATGGGATGAGGAATCCTGAATAACTGGTTTTTCATAAGAATTTTTGTAAATAGTTTACTGTTTTTCTTAAAAATAAAAAATACAAAAACATCGAAAAATTTCAAAACACAAAAACAATAGAAAAGCAAAAATGAGTTTCCTGGCGAGCAAAAGAGAAAATGATAGTACATCAGTGGTCTGTCTAAAACTCTTTAAACCTTAAATGAAATATGCTAAGCAGCTCTATATAAGATGTATCGGTAGGCTCACAATCATTTTAAAGTGTGCAGGGTGATATAAACTTAAATCGACTGAAGACCAGGTGGGAACCATTCATTGGCATATGGCCTTAGTACCGAAATTTCGTTTGAGAGATTGCCGAGGTTCTGAGATATTCGGTCTTTATGCTGCTTATCATCTGGGTATCATGGTTGTATCTTTTACCGAAAAATAACGGGGACGCAAGTCTAGATCTTCCATGATATCATACATACGTGTACATATTGCATTCGACCTCAATAAGTGATCAACAATCACATGTCCCCAAAATAAGTGATAATATATCACATTTATCCGGGAGTCAAGTTCGTCTCTCTGCTGTACGAAAGTACTGACCTGTTCACGGACTTGCTCCTGTGCCCACATGCATCTGAAAATCAAGTTCCTCATCAATAAGTGATTCTATCACATAGGGCTTGTTTTCAATCAAAATAAGTGAGTTTCTCACATCATATATGGTCAAACAGATGATAATCGGTATACTCACCGGTAAGATGAACCCTCGTGCATACCTTGATACGGGAATGTGTCGTGATGTGGATGAACACCGGTCGGTAAGTATAAATCATACCTTAACGTATCCCCTCGCCATGATTACATATGATAAGTTGAGCTTATATGGACAACAATACCGATAATCGTTATAGGATGCTTATCTAAATGTTAACTAAAAGAACAACAAGAGCGTTTTGACATGACCGTACACTGATATGATTCTCTTACCCTCGAAACTCGCAAAAAGAATGTCTGTAAATATTTATTTACTGCTTTCAGTCTTTACATTTGAAAAATATAAAAATCCAAAAATAGTGTCTTTTTCTGTTAAAATTCTTAATGTACGGAAAACTGTTATTCTTGGAGGAGTTGTTACCGAAAGGGGAAGACTGTGTTAGAAAGTGGGTTCAAAATTTTTTGAATCATGCAGGTTATAAGGTGTTTGTTAAAATTTGTGCGTGTTGGTGCTTAATTGGAAAATGCTTAATCTGATACAGTTTAACTATCTCTTGAATAATAATAATTCTTTAACTATGTTGAAAAATTCTTATGGTTTCTCGAGATGTTTGTTTTATAGTATACAGATTGAAGCAGTTGTTGATGAGAAGTTGCTGTGAAGAGAGGAGGAGTTTGTTGCTGCTTGGTAGAATCCTCTTTCTACAATGCAGAATGGATGCTGTGAAGACTTACATTGAATGCTGAATCAAAACTTGGAAGATTTGGTGATTGGATGCATCAGCTTAGGGGGAGTCTGCTGCTGACAAAGATGTTGCTGACAAAGACAGAATTCATGTTGAAGCTGACGCTATCCAAAGACCAAAGACTGTGAGATTCTGAAGACTAAAGTTTCCTTTGCAAGCTATTGTCAAGGGGGAGTTTGTTGGTGCATATGACAACAGCTTTGGATTGGTCTTTGGATATTAAACAGAAGATTGGATCATGAAGACTTAAAGAAAAACGAGCTCTATGAAGCCCAATCAGTCCAAGTTTGTAACAAGTCTATTAGGCCCAAGTTTATGTGACAAATGTAATATGGGCAAAGCCCAATTCGAGATCTTGGCTGTGTGTATATAAACAGCCTTAGTCTTGAGTTGTAAAGGGAGACACTTAAGACACTTTAGACAACTTGTGAGAGAGCATTCAAGTTTGAGAGCTTAAGAACAAAACAGAAATCGGCTGTTAGGTTCTAGTAGATCTTAGTGATTGTAAAACGTTTCTAAAGGTTTGATAATCACAGAAGATCAGTTTGAAAGTTTGCGTGTTTGTGTGTTCGAGTTCTTGTTCTTCTACATAATCTTGTTTCTGTGTTCGAAGATCAATCAAGGGGATTCCGCACCCTTGATAGATTAACAGTCTTGTACGATCCATACGTGATTCAGGGACCTACACAAACGAACCACCCAAGAATGGAAAATTCGACCGAAAACACTTGACAACCTTGTAGAAGTAGCTTTTCTTACCACCAGAGCTTTCTCCATCAATTAGGAATCTGATGCCGTCACTAAAGACATTCCTTAAATTGTAGCCATTTGATTAGTGTTTTTTTTTTTGGTGTCTAATCCGCATATATATCACCATTGCCCTTGATTTTCTTGACTATATATCTCTTAAATATCAACATATACACGTGTGATTTAGTTTACGAAGATTTTTCAATGTCGAGAACCTCGATCAGAGAGTAAAAAAGGCGAAAGGTTCACAATGGTGTAAAATTGAAATGGGATATACCGGGCTAGGATTCGAGTTACAGGAAACAAGGGCCAAACCAACCACCCAAGAATGGAATCGTCGAGCGAAAACACTTTACAACCTCCTAGAAGCAGCTTTTCTTACCACCAGACCTTTCTCCATCAATTAGGAATCTGATGCCGTCACTAAACACATTCCTTAAATTGTAGCCATTTGTTGAGTGTTTTTTTTTTTTTGGTGTCTAATCCGCATATATATCACTATTGCCCTTGATTTTCATAACTGTATATCTCTTAAATATCAACATATACACGTGTGATTTAGTTTACGAAGATTTTTCAATGTCGAGAACCTCGATTAGAGATTGAAAAGGCGTAACGTTCACAATGGTGTATTTATTAAATTGGGATATACCGGGATAGGATTCGAGTTACAGGAACAAGGGCCAAACCAACCACCCAAGAATGGAAAATTCGACCGAAAACACTTGACAACCTCCTAGAAGTAGCTTTTCTTACCACCAGAGCATCCTCCATCAATTAGGAATCAGATGCCGTCACTAAACACATTCCTTAAATTGTAGCCATTTGTTTAGTGTTTTTTTTTGGTGTCTAATCCGCATATATATCACCATTGCCCTTGATTTTCTTGACTGTATATCTCTTAAATATCAACATATACACGTGTGATTTGGTTTACGAAGATTTTTCAATGTCGAGAACCTCGATCAGAGAGTAAAAAAGGCGAAAGGTTCACAATGGTGTAAAATTGAAATGGGATATACCGGGCTAGGATTCGAGTTACAGGAAACAAGGGCCAAACCAACCACCCAAGAATGGAATCGTCGAGCGAAAACACTTTACAACCTCCTAGAAGCAGCTTTTCTTACCACCAGACCTTTCTCCATCAAATAGGAATCTGATGCCGTCACTAAACACATTCCTTAAATTGTAGCCATTTGTTGAGTGTTTTTTTTTTTGGTGTCTAATCCGCATATATATCACTATTGCCCTTGATTTTCATAACTGTATATCTCTTAAATATAAACATATACACGTGTGATTTAGTTTACGAAGATTTTTTAATGCCGAGAACCTCGATCAGAGAGTAAAAAATGCGTAAGGTTCACAATGGTGTAAAATTAAAATGGGATATACCGGGCTAGGATTCGAGTTACAGGAAACAAGGGCCAAACCAACCACCCAAGAATGGAATCGTCGAGCGAAAACACTTGACAACCTCCTAGAAGCAGCTTTTCTTGCCACCAGACCTTTCTCCATTAATTAGGAATCTGATGCCGTCACTAAACACATTCCTTAAATTGTAGCCATTTGTTGAGTGTTTTTTTTTGTGTCTAATCCGCATATATATCACCATTGCCCTTGATTTTCTTAACTGTATATCTCTTAAATATCAACATATACACGTGTGATTTAGTTTACGAAGATTTTTCAATGCCGAGAACCTCGATCAGAGAGTAAAAAAGGCGTAAGGTTCACAATGGTGTAAGATTAAAATGTGATAAACCGGGCTAGGATTCGAGTTACAGGAACATCGGCCAAACCAACAACACAAGAATGGAATCGTCGAGCGAAAACACTTGACAACCTCCTAGAAGCAGCTTTTCTTGCCACCAGACCTTTCCCCATCAATTAGGAATCTGATGCCGTCACTAAACACATTCCTTAAATTGTAGCCATTTGTTGAGTGTTTTTTTTGGTGTCTAATCCGCATATATATCACCATTGCCCTTGATTTTCTTGACTGTATATCTCTTAAATGTCAACATATACACGTGTGATTTAGTTTACGAAGATTTTTCAATGCCAAGAATCTCGATCAGAGAGTAAAAAAGGCGTAAGGTTCACAATGGTGTAAGATTAAAATGTGATAAACCGGGCTAGGATTCGAGTTACAGGAACAAGGGCCAAACCAACAACACAAGAATGGAATCGTCGAGCGAAAACACTTGACAACCTCCTAGAAGCAGCTTTTCTTGCCACCAGACCTTTCCCCATCAATTAGGAATCTGATGCCGTCACTAAACACATTCCTTAAATTGTAGCCATTTGTTGAGTGTTTTTTTTTGTGTCTAATCCGCATATATATCACCATTGCCCTTGATTTTCTTGACTTTATATCTCTTAAATGTCAACATATACACGTGTGATTTAGTTTACGAAGATTTTTCAATGCCGAGAACCTCGATCAGAGAGTAAAAAAGGCGTAAGGTTCACAATGGTGTAAGATTAAAATGGGATATATCGGGCTAGGATTCGAGTTACAGTAACAAGGGCCAAACCAAAAACTCAAGAATGGAAATCGTCGAGCGAAAACACTTGACAACCTCCTAGAAGCAGCTTTTCTTGCCACCAGACCTTTCCCCATAAATTAGGAATCTGATGCCGTCACTAAACACATTCCTTAAATTGTAGCCATTTGTTGAGTGTTTTTTTGTTGTCCAATCCGCATATATATCACCATTGCCCTTGATTTTCTTGATTGTATATCTCTTAAAAGTCAACATATACATGTGTGATTTAGTTTACGAAGATTTTTCAAAGCCGAGAAGCTCGATCAGAGAGTAAAAAAGGCGTAAGGTTCACAATGGTATAAAATTAAAATGGGATATACCGGGATAGGATTCGAGTTACAGGAACAAGGGCCAAACCAACCACCCAAGAATGGAATCGTCGAGCGAAAATACTTGACAACCTCCTCGGAGCAGCTTTTCTTACCACCAGACCTTTCGATATCAATTAGGAATCTGATTCCGTCACTAAACACATTCCTTAAATTGTAGGCATTTGTTGAGTGTTTTTTTGGTGTCTAATCCGCATATATATCAACATCGCCCTTGATTTTCTTGACTATATATCTCTTAAATATCAACATATACACGTGCGATTTAGTTTACGAAGATTTTTCAATGCCGAGAACCTCGATCAGAGAGTAAAAAAGGCGTAACGTTCACAATGGTGTAGGATTAAAATGGGATATACCGGGATAGGATTCGAGTTACAGGAACAAGGGCCAAACCAACAACCCAAGAATAGAATCGTCGAGCGAAAACACTTGACAACTTCCTAGAAGCGGCTTTTCTTACCACCAGACCTTTCTCCATCAATTAGGAATCTAATGCCGTCACTAAACACATTACTTAAATTGTAGCCATTTGATGAGTGTTTTTTTTGGTGTCTAATCCGCATATATATCACCATTTCCCTTGATTTTCTTAACTGTATATCTCTTAAATATCAACATATACACGTGTGATTTTGTTTACGAAGATTTTACAATGCCGCGAACCTCGATCAGAGAGTAAAAAAGGCGTAAGGTTCACAATGGTGCAAGATTAAAATGTGATATACTAGGCTAGGATTCGAGTTACAGGAACAAGGGCCAAACCAACAACCCAAGAATGGAATCGTCTAGCGAAAACACTTGACAAACTCCTAGAAGCAGCTTTTCTTACCACCAGATCTTTCTCCATCAATTAGGAATTAAGAATCTGATGCCGTCACTAAACACATTCCTTAAATTGTAGCCTTTTGTTGAGTGTTTTTTTGGTGTCTAATCCGTATATATATCACCATTGCCCTTGATTTTCTTGACTGTATATCTCTTAAATGTCAACATATACACGTGTGATTTAGTTTTCGATGATTTTTCAATGCCGAGAACCACGATTAGAGATTAAAAAAGGCGTAACGTTCACAATGGTGTAAGATTAAAATCGGATATACCGGGATAGGATTCGAGTTACAGGAACAAGGGCCAAACCAACCACCCAAGAATGGAAAATTCGACCGAAAACACTTGACAACCTCCTAGAAGTAGCTTTTCTTACCACCAGAGCTTTCTCCAACAATTAGGAATCTGATGCCGTCACTAAACACATTCCTTAAATTGTAGCCATTTGTTTAGTGTTTTTTTTGGTGTCTAATCCGCATATATATCACCATTGCCCTTGATTTTCTTGACTGTATATCTCTTAAATATCAACATATACACGTGTGATTTAGTTCACGAAGATTTTTCAATGTCGAGAACCTCGATCAGAGAGTAAAAAAGGCGTAAGGTTCACAATGGTGTAAAATTGAAATGGGATATACCGGGCTAGGATTCGAGTTACAGGAAACAAGGGCCAAACTAACCACCCAAGAATGGAATCGTCGAGCGAAAACACTTTACAACCTCCTAGAAGCAGCTTTTCTTACCACCAGACCTTTCTCCATCAATTAGCAATCTGATGCCGTCACTAAACACATTCCTTAAATTGTAGCCATTTGTTGAGTGTTTTTTTTTTGGTGTCTGATCCGCATATATATCACTATTGCCCTTGATTTTCATAACTGTATATCTCTTAAATATCAACATATACACGTGTGATTTAGTTTACGAAGATTTTTCAATGCCGAGAACCTCGATTAGAGATTAAAACAGGCGTAACGTTCACAATGGTGTAAGATTAAAATGGGATATACCTGGATAGGATTCGAGTTACAGGAACAAGGGCCAAACCAACCACCCAAGAATGGAAAATTCGACCGAAAACACTTGACAACCTCCTAGAAGTAGCTTTTCTTACCACCAGAGCTTTCTCCATCAATTAGGAATCTGATGCCGTCACTAAACACATTCCTTAAATTGTAGCCATTTGTTTAGTGTTTTTTTTTGTGTGTCTAATCCGCATATATATCACCATTGCCATTGATTTTCTTGACTGTATATCTCTTAAATATCAACATATACACGTGTGATTTAGTTTACGAAGATTTTTCAATGTCGAGAACCTCGATCAGAGAGTAAAAAAGGTGTAAGGTTCACAATGGTGTAAAATTGAAATGGGATATACCGGGCTTGGATTCGAGTTACAGGTAACAAGGGCCAAACCAACCACCCAAGAATGGAACCGTCGAGCGAAAACACTTTACAACCTCCTAGAAGCAGCTTTTCTTACCACTAGACATTTCTCCATCAATTAGGAATCTGATACCGTCACTAAACACATTCCTTAAATTGTAGCCATTTGTTGAGTGTTTTTTTTTTGGTGTCTAATCCGCATATATATCACTATTGCCCTTGATTTTCATAACTGTATATCTCTTAAATATAAACATATACACGTGTGATTTAGTTTACGAAGATTTTTGAATGCCGAGAACCTCGATCAGAGAGTTAAAAATGCGTAAGGTTCACAATGGTGTAAAATTAAAATGGGAGATACCGGGCTAGGATTCGAGTTACAGGAAACAAGGGCCAAACCAACCACCAAAGAATGGAATCATTGAGCGAAAACACTTTACAACCTCCTAGAAGCAGCTTTTCTTAGCACCAGACCTTTCGATATCAATTAGGAATCTGATGTCGTCACTAAACACATTCCTTAAATTGTAGCCATTTGTTGAGTGTTTTTTTTGGTGTCTAATCCGCATATATATCACCATTGCCCTTGATTTTCTTGATTGTATATCTCTTAAATATCAACATATACACGTGTGATTTAGTTTACGAATATTTTTCAATGCCGAGAACCTCGATCAGGGAGTAAAAAAAGGCGTAAGGTTCACAATGGTGTAAGATTAAAATGGGATACACCAGGCTAGGATTCGAGTTACAGGAACAAGGGCCAAAGCAACCGCCCAAGAATGGAATCGTCGAGCGAAAACACTTGACAACCTCCTAGAAGCAGCTTTTCTTACTACCAGACCTTTCTCCATCAATTAGGAATTTGATGTCGTCACTAAACACATTCCTTAAATTGTAGCCATTTGTTGAGTGTTTTTTTCGGTGTCTAATCCGCATATATATCACCATTGCCCTTGATTTTGTTGATTGTATATCTCTTAAATATCAACATATACACATGTGATTTAGTTTACGAAGATTTTTCAATGCCGAGAACCTCTATCAGAGAGTAAAAAAGGCGTAAGGTTCACAATGGTGTAAAATTAAAATGGGATATACCGGGGTAGGAATCGAGTTACAGGAACAAGGGCCAAACCAACTACCCAGGAATGGAATCGTCGAGCGAAAACACTTGACAACCTCCTAGAATCAGCTTTTCTTGCCACCAGACCTTTCTCCATCAATTAGAAATCTGATGCCGTCACTAAACACATTCATTAAATTGTAGCCATTTGTTGAGTGTTTTTTTTTGGTGTCTAATCAGCAAATATATCACCATTGCCCTTGATTTTCTTGACTGTATATCTCTTAAATATCAACATATACACGTGTGATTTAGTTTACGAAGATTTTCCAATGCCGAGAACCTCGATTAGAGACTAAAAAAGGCGTAAGGCTCACAATGGTGTAAGATTAAAATGGGATATACCGGGCAAGGATTCGAGTTACAGGAACAAGGGCCAAACCAACCACCCAAGAATGGAATCGTCGAGCGAAAACACTTGACAACCTCCTAGAAGCAGCTTTTCTTACCACAAACCTTTCTCCATCAATTAGGAATTTGATGCCGTCACTAAACACATTCCATAAATTGTAGCCATTTGTTTAGTTTTTTTTTTTGTGTCTAATCCGCATATATATATATCACCCTTGCCCTTGATTTTCTTAATTGTATATCTATTAAATGTCAACATATACACGTGTGATTTAGTTTACGAAGATTTTTCAATGCCGAGAACCTCTATCAGAGAGTAAAAAAGGCGTAAGGTTCACAATGGTGTAAAATTAAAATTGGATATAACAGGCTAGGATTCGAGTTACCGGAGCAAGGGACAAACCAACCACCCTAGAATGGAATCGTCGAGCGAAAACACTTGACAACCTCCTAGAAGCAACTTTTCTTACCACCAGACCTTTCTCCATCAATTAGGATTTTAATGCCGTCACTAAACACATTCCTTAAATTGTAGCCATTTGTTCAGTGATTTTTTTTGGTGTCTAATCAGCATATATATCACCATTGCCCTTGATTTTCTTGACGGTATATCTCTTAAATATCAACATATACGCGTGTGATTTAGTTTACTTAGATTTTTCAATGCCGAGAACCTCTATCAGAGAGTAAAAAAGGCGTAAGGTTCACAATGGTGTAAAATTAAAATTGGATATACCGGGCTAGGAATCGAGTTACAGGAACAAGGGCCAAACCAACTACCCAAGAATGGAATCTTCGAGCGAAAACATTTGACAACCTCCTTGTAACACCTCGAAAATTCACGTCCTATAATGTGTTGACACGTGTCATAAAGTTTGAACGTGTGAAAGAATGTTATAAAAGGACTAAAGTTGACAAACATGGAAAGTATGTTTTTATACGGATTCTAAGTGTCAACTGTGAATAAATATAATAAACATTAACCCTACACAATGTTCATACCTTCAAACGAATGAATCATGGATCATACGAAGCTAAAAGTGAGAGATTACAAACTACAGGGGTTAAATGTGTCAACATGTTAAAGATATACCTCTGAGTGACCTTTTGACAAACCCGAAGCTTTGTAAATGTAAATTATGCTCACTAGAATGCACGATTAAAATTTCATAAAGTTTCATTATCGTATGAGAAAGTTGTGATCAAATTCGTGTGCGAGGGGTTAAAGCGTAAACATTGGAAATTAAGACTTTTCGGGTAACCATAAAGTTACCCAAGGACTTAACAAAGTATGGTTAGGTCTTAAGGCCCATAAAAGTCAAGTTAGAGGGCTCGAAGTGCAAGAAAGCATGTTAAGATCAAGTGTAGAAGGATCAGGGACTAAAAGCGTCAAAAAGTGCATAAGTTTGCATTTTCGCGCATAACCTACGTTCTGAATACATCTGGACATCCAAAAATTTATGTAAGCACTAAAATATTATATTTTAGTGTTCGCCATAAGAAAAATCCATTCGTCGCGTCATTTGGATCGTTTTTCGCGCTTGTGCGCATTCCGTCGTAATTAAGCGAACATCGCGTTCGTACGGCCAAACGAACCGACATCTGAGATATTTTTGAGCATATTTTGAGTTCCCTATACTTTAACTTCATTTTAGATCCTTGAAATGAGGTTAACGGGGTTCAAACGCATCAAAAATCGCTTAAACGGGCTGCAGGGACTAAACATGTCATTTTTGAAACTATTCTGAATCAGGGAGGCAGTAGCGTAGCGCGAGCCCTAAGGGCCTACCCGTCGCGCTACGCGACTGCCTATTCTGGGCAGAAAACATGCAGAAACATCAGTTTCACATTTTCGGGACCAGATTCGATGCATCGACAGCTGTTTACAGCTGTTATCCACTCCTAAATCCCTTGCCAAGTGTTGATACCCTATGGTTAGTGACAAATTAGACACCATAACCTTCCGACAAGTGTACGGCCTTGATCGTGCCCTCTTCTCCAAGAAACGATCCTAACGGTGGACCGAAATCTATAAATACCCATCACATTTCACTTCATTTCTCACACTTGATCTGATTTTAAGCCTTCTAAGTTGAAGTTATACTTCATACCTGAAGGTAAATCGGATCGAGAGCTTTCGGGGACCCTTCGTAAGTATTCTTTCGTTCTTTTATTGCTTTACGAGTCCAAAAGTCAAACTTTGTTTGACTATCTGCATTGACCAGTTTAAGGTCGATGCGAAGTTCGTTTGAACTTCATAACGTGAGCGTGATCATGATGGTTATAGTCCCTAGTGACTGGTTTCCACGTTATCTAGGCTCAGTGACGAGCCGTAGTTTCGGCCAGAATACGTATTCTTGCGTATTTTGTAACCAAACTACTTATGGGTATCAAAACCGTTTGTTTTGATACCAAACTTGTTTTCTAACTTAGTTAAGCATGTTTCAACATGCTTAGCTCGTCACTTTAGTTTAGTGCTTATATAGGGTCGTAAAGGTAAGCGATCTAAACAATCGCTTATACTTTCGAACCCGACCCGTTTGGTCGATCATTAGGATCCGACCAAACACATTAAGTGACCTTATGGTCACATCGTTCGAGTAGTTGTATGACAGGTAGTATATATGCCTTAGGTAAATGACCAAAATACCCCTACGGGGCTTAAATTGAGATTAAACTCGTTTTGGGCATAATGGAAGGTATCCTACTGATACCACAACATATTTAAGGCATATTAACTTAGGAAACCTGTTCGTGATCCATTCGGTTACCCGTTACGCTTATTACGCGATCGGTTCGGTTTATGTAACAAGTTTACATAAATTAGCCGAAACGGGTCAAACCTTATTGGTTTTATCTCAAAATCCAGAATGTGTTGAGTTTACCCATATTATACAAGTCTCCAAACTTGTCGGGTCTAAATCACATTCTATTCCGGTCTTCGCTTAATCGTGCGTAAGAACCGTATATTCCCTTAAGACTAACCGGTCTGAGCTTAGGCTTAATTAAAGACCCGTTAGCATTCTAATTAATTATTTATACCATCATTCCAGACTAGAGCTTTCCGGTAAATTGTACCTACGCTTACTTAAGTGACTACGGCTGAGTTATTAGATTCTTGCTATTTAAGACAGGAGCTAGCTCAGGTAAATACTCTTAACTTATTTTACCTATACGGGCTTGGGATACGGTACTATAAAAGTACTGCTTGGTCGGGTGTATGTAGTCATTTAAATCGGATTGTGATTGATGTACTTACATAACCTGTTTAATATGTATTATTTTATCATTATTTGATGTATGGCCCTTGGGGGTTAAATGACCATGTCCCGGATATCCTTGGCATCATTCGAAGTAATGGCCACGACTCAAGCACGGGGTGTAGGCATACACCTGACAGTTGCATTATGTAAAAAACTGGTAATCCACTCCGAGGTATCATCCTTGTGGGCATTATACCGGAACTGGTAATCCACTTAGAGGATGATAGCCCGTGGGCATTATACCTGTGGCGTGTCTGTTAATCTAGTCCGGCCCTACAAACCGGCCATAACGGAAGACAAATAAGTAAAACTGTATACAAGATTATATACAAATAATTTTCCCAAGTTAAAAAGGTTAATTTTGCCTCTGTGCATTTTAATCAAATTACAAAAGATATTTTGTGCCACGTGCATCCAAATCAATTTTCTTAAACTCTTTTCAAATGAGTCAGTTGAGTGTATTTACCAGTGAAAACTGACGTATTTTCCAAAAGGGTTAAGTGACAGGTACCGAACGTAATTGGCGGGAAGCTCAGGGCGCTATTAAGAAATCTTGCAAGTTCTAGGCGTCTAAAGTCTGTTGAACAAATGATATGTTTTAAGATCTGCCTGTGGATCCTTTACTTCCGTTGTAATACTGAATATTACTTCATATTCGGAATGTAATAATAAATATCTTTTGCTTCCGCTGTGCATTCATATATATTGTGTTGTTTGACTATTATGTTGCCAACCACGCCACGATACTTCCCCCCACCGGGCCCACCGGTGACACGTGGAAAGTCGGGGTGTGACAGGTTGGTATCAGAGCCAACACTGAGCGAATTAAACACTAGCCTTAGTGTTTAATCTCAGTTACACAATTGCACATATCTAAACCTTCTGAGTCTAGACTTAACTTAGGAATATTCTCAATCCTAATCTTGACATTTTACTTCCAATTTTATTGGATACGTCGCCAAACGAAGAAGCCGTAATGGGAGTTCTCCACACCCGGAGCATTGAAATGCTGAGCTTCGTACCGCGGCTAGAATGAAACGAGCATCCAAGGAGAAAGCATTCAGAAATAAAATGAAGAAGAAACTCCTTTTATTGATGATCGTTTCCTTATTAGTCCTTATAAGGACATAATTATCTTTCAGTCCCTTCGAGGACAACATTATTCCTTGCAAGTCCCGCTCAGGGCAACGTTATACTTTTATTTTTATATAACGGAATGATTAAGTTTAAACTTTCATTCTAAACAAGAAATATTAAATAAATGTAAAATAACATTTCTTTTATAAGATCTACCATTATAATAAAATGGCAAAGTCTAAAAAGGACAAGACCTAGCCACGTGTCATTTTAAGACCGGGCCAAGATGGTAATTCCATAATTAGATTTAGATCCATATTAACACCTCAATTTAAAATTTTTCTGCGTTAATTTAATTAAGAATCTTAAGTGTGAAACCTAGCCTGCGGGTCAATTATAAGACCGGGCCAAGATGGTAAGACCTGTTAAAAAGATTCAAATCATTAATTAAGAATCTTAAGTGTGAAACCTAGCCTCGGGTCAATTATAAGACCGGACCAAGATGGTAAGACCTGTTTAAAAGATTCAATTCCCTGTTAACATCTTAAAACATGTTAACACTCCTGACAGATGTGATTCATTTAAAATCACACACGTCATTTTTATATGGGATTCTTCAAAAGATTCCTAACCCAGTTTAATGATCCCTGAATCCTGGGTTTACGTCATCAATTAAGATGATCATATTTTAACCATACGTGGTAATATAGTGCCTACGGGCCTTGCTCATTTCTACATGAGCCAAAAGACAGTGGTAGCGATGACTCCCTGTCAGATAAAGGTAATGAACTAGGTTCAAACCTCAAATGCTTTGATTCTCTGAAATCCTAGCATATAATTTATAAATGTCCTTGTGACTAGGCCTATTGTGCCAGAATACCTTCATGCCTCGATTCTCTGAAATCCTGGCTAATGATTTAAAATGTCCATGTGACTAAGCCTTATGTGCTAATATATATTGTTAATGTTTATAATTAGGATAAAATTTTAATAGAAATCCTAAATAAATATGATTAATAAATTAACCAAATATGGTCTCTGTTTACCATGGTTAATGAATTTCCCTAAGGGGCAATTCCGTAATAAACATCCCTTATAAGGGAAGTGCCTACGGGCTATAGTTAATGTCCTCTGAGACTAAAGACAGTGGTAGCCTACAGCTCCCTGTCAGGTAAAGGTAATGAACTTTGATTCAAACCTTAATGCCGCGATTCTATGAAATCATGGCTTATAAATTTAACTTGTCTACGCGACTAGGCCAATTGTGCTATTATTAATTAGGATTATGATAAAAATCCTGAATAAAATAAATATCCTTCCTCCCCTGCCAGTATGCATTTTTAAAAAGAATCTTAAAGGTGAAACCTAGCCTACGCGGCCAAGATGGTGAAACCTATTCAAGGGATTCAGATCCTTGTTAACACCTAGGAACGTGTTAGCACTCCTGACAAATGTGATTCGATAAAATCACAACAGTCATCCCTATATTGGAAATCTTTAAATTCCTAAATTGCCATACGATCTAGAAATCATGGCTTATATCATCTTATAAGATGATCATGTTATAAACATCCGTGAGTGATGAAGTGCCTACGGGCTAAATTTGTTGACCGATAAGACAACGACAGCGGTGGTCTTTGACCCTGTCTAAAAATGTTGGAATACGTCCAAGCATAATAGTCGGTAGGGTCCGTACGATCTCGACTAATATCATCTGAAAAGATGATCATACCATAAATATCCCTTTGGAGGGAAATGCCTACGGGCTATAATAAATTGTCCATAAGAGACACAAACATTATGATCCTTTTGATTCCCTATTCAAAATGGTGGGATTATACCCAAACCTAATAGTCAATATGATCGATGTGATCATGGCTAATATCATTAGATACGATAATTATATATAGACATCCATTAGTGATGTTAATTGGTTTACCTTTCTGTCAAAGAGAATCGCCTTTCAAGACGATGACAATTATAGTCTATGACTCCCATCCTCGAAGATAATTCTTCCATAAGAATCTGGAGTACTCTTCCCCAGAAAGAGTACGACAATATATGTAATTCTATTTTATTATTTTCTCATTGTTTTCTATCACCTGCGAATGCCAAACTATGTTTGATAGAAGGTGCCATATGAGGATTGGCGTATCCTAGGGTGTCCCATAGATTATTTCCATGTCTGATCAGCATGGAGGTTTAATACATGGAACCCCTGAGATATCCCAATGGTCATATGGTACTAATGTCGACTAGTAGTATTCAAAGAAGATATCCAAAAATAAAATTGTCCAAGTAAATATTCCCGATTAAGGAATTCGTGGACTAGTAACATAAAAGTGTCACTTATTTGACACAAGCAATGATGAGTGAAATGGAGCCTGAGATATGGAAATCTCTGTAACCTCCTTGTACTTTGATTATCTTCTTCTAAGTTTACCCTGTTTACCTCCCTAGAGGCAGGAGGAGTTAAGATTAACATCCCGCTCTGGGTTAGAGTGTTGTAAGAACTCCATGTTGATTATGGAATAACCGAAAACCCTGGTTAAGTAAGTTTTAAGATATAGATTCATAAAGCCAAACTCAATATCTTGAGATTTCGACATAGTAAATTATGGAAAACGGTTCATTTTGCTAAGGCATTGTTTACCGCAACCCTAATTAGGCAACAATTAAGAATTTCCCTCAGCTACACAGGATCGTCGAATTGTTCGACTAACGACAAGGACTAGCTATTCCTTAAAATTAGTTAAGCAATGGTTGGATAACCCTCTCACCTTAAAATAAGCTTTTCTATAATAGTTGATATGTAAGCATCAATGCTGCTCCCTAGGAGACCTTGTATAAAGGAAATGTTAAACATCTGTTGTTAGCACAATAGATTGGTAAGTCCAATATTCAGGATCTGGAAGTTGCATTGGAAACAACAAACCAGATCATACAAATTCCTAATCATCTGTAAGTTGCCTTTATTAGGCAGGGAATACTTCCTTTATTTCGGTAAATCTCGGGCCGAGATTTATTTTAAGGGGGTGAGGATGTAACACCTCGAAAATTCACGTCCTATAATGTGTTGACACGTGTCATAAAGTTTGAACGTGTGAAAGAATGTTATAAAAGGACTAAAGTTGACAAACATGGAAAGTACGTTTTTATACGGATTCTAAGTGTCAACTGTGAATAAATATAATAAACATTAACCCTACACAATGTTCATACCTTCAAACGAATGAATCATGGATCATACGAAGCTAAAAGTGAGAGATTACAAACTACAGGGGTTAAATGTGTCAACATGTTAAAGATATACCTCTGAGTGACCTTTTGACAAACCCGAAGCTTTGTAAATGTAAATTATGCTCACTAGAATGCACGATTAAAATTTCATAAAGTTTCATTATCGTATGAGAAAGTTGTGATCAAATTCGTGTGCGAGGGGTTAAAGCGTAAACATTGGAAATTAAGACTTTTCGGGTAACCATAAAGTTACCCAAGGACTTAACAAAGTATGGTTAGGTCTTAAGGCCCATAAAAGTCAAGTTAGAGGGCTCGAAGTGCAAGAAAGCATGTTAAGATCAAGTGTAGAAGGATCAAGGACTAAAAGCGTCAAAAAGTGCATAAGTTTGCATTTTCGCGCATAACCTACGTTCTGAATACATCTGGACATCCAAAAATTTATGTAAGCACTAAAATATTTTATTTTAGTGTTCGCCATAAGAAAAATCCATTCGTCGCGTCATTTGGATCGTTTTTCGCGCTTGTGCGCATTCCGTCGTAATTAAGCGAACATCGCGTTCGTACGGCCAAACGAACCGACATCTGAGATATTTTTGAGCATATTTTGAGTTCCCTATACTTTAACTTCATTTTAGATCCTTGAAATGAGGTTAACGGGGTTCAAACGCATCAAAAATCGCTTAAACGGGCTGCAGGGACTAAACATGTCATTTTTGAAACTATTCTGAATCAGGGAGGCAGTAGCGTAGCGCGAGCCCTAAGGGCCTACCCGTCGCGCTACGCGACTGCCTATTCTGGGCAGAAAACATGCAGAAACATCAGTTTCGCATTTTCGGGACCAGATTCGATGCATCGACAGCTGTTTACAGCTGTTATCCACTCCTAAATGTCTTACCAAGTGTTGATACCCTATGGTTAGTGACAAATTAGACACCATAACCTTCCGACAAGTGTACGGCCTTGATCGTGCCCTCTTCTCCAAGAAACGATCCTAACGGTGGACCGAAATCTATAAATACCCATCACATTTCACTTCATTTCTCACACTTGATCTGATTTTAAGCCTTCTAAGTTGAAGTTATACTTCATACATGAAGGTAAATCGGATCGAGAGCTTTCGGGGACCCTTCGTAAGTATTCTTTCGTTCTTTTATTGCTTTACGAGTCCGAAAGTCAAACTTTGTTTGACTATCTGCATTGACCAGTTTAAGGTCGATGCGAAGTTCGTTTGAACTTCATAACGTGAGCGTGATCACGATGGTTATAGTCCCTAGTGACTATACCTACTGGTTTCCACGTTATCTAGGCTCAGTGACGAGCCGTAGTTTCGGCCAGAATACGTATTCTTGCGTATTTTGTAACCAAACTACTTATGGGTATCAAAACCGTTTGTTTTGATACCAAACTTGTTTTCTAAGTTAGTTAAGCATGTTTCAACATGCTTAGCTCGTCACTTTAGTTTAGTGCTTATATAGGGTCGTAAAGGTAAGCGATCTAAACAATCGCTTATACTTTCGAACCCGACCCGTTTGGTCGATCATTAGGATCCGACCAAACACATTAAGTGACCTTATGGTCACATCGTTCGAGTAGTTGTATGACAGGTAGTATATATGCCTTAGGTAAATGACCAAAATACCCCTACGGGGCTTAAATTGAGATTAAACTCGTTTTGGGCATAATGGAAGGTATCCTACTGATACCACAACACATTTAAGGCATATTAACATAGGAAACCTGTTCGTGATCCATTCGGTTACCCGTTACGCTTATTACGCGATCGGTTCGGTTTATGTAACAAGTTTACATAAATTAGCCGAAACGGGTCAAACCTTATCGGTTTTATCTCAAAATCCAGAATGTGTTGAGTTTACCCATATTATACAAGTCTCCAAACTTTTCGGGTCTAAATCACATTCTATTCCGGTCTTCGCTTAATCGTGCGTAAGAACCGTATATTCCCTTAAGACTAACCGGTCTAAGCTTAGGCTTAATTAAAGACCCGTTAGCATTCTAATTAATTATTTATACCATCATTCCAGACTAGAGCTTTCCGGTAAATTGTACCTACGCTTACTTAAGTGACTACGGCTGAGTTATTAGATTCTTGCTATTTAAGACAGGAGCTAGCTCAGGTAAATACTCTTAACTTATTTTACCTATACGGGCTTGGGATACGGTACTATAAAAGTACTGCTTGGTCGGGTGTATGTAGTCATTTAAATCGGATTGTGATTGATGTACTTACATAACCTGTTTAATATGTATTATTTTATCATTATTTGATGTATGGCCCTTGGGGGTTAAATGACCATGTCCCGGATATCCTTGGCATCATTCGAAGTAATGGCCACGACTCAAGCACGGGGTGTAGGCATACACCTGACAGCTGCATTATGTAAAAAACTGGTAATCCACTCCGAGGTATCATCCTTGTGGGCATTATACCGGAACTGGTAATCCACTTAGAGGATGATAGCCCGTGGGCATTATACCTGTGGCGTGTCTGTTAATCTAGTCCGGCCCTACAAATCGGCCCTAACGGACGACAAATAAGTAAAACTGTATACAAGATTATATACAAATAATTTTCCCAAGTTAAAAAGGTTAATTTTGCCTCTGTGCATTTTAATCAAATTACAAAAGATATTTTGTGCCACGTGCATCCAAATCAATTTTCTTAAACTCTTTTCAAATGAGTCAGTTGAGTGTATTTACCAGTGAAAACTGACGTATTTTCCAAAAGGGTTAAGTGACAGGTACCGAACGTAATTGGCTGGAAGCTCAGGGCGCTATTAGGAAATCTTGCAATTTCAAGGCGTCTAAAGTCTGTTGAACAAATGATATGTTTTAAGATCTGCCTGTGGATCCTTTACTTCCGTTGTAATACTGAATATTACTTCATATTCGGAATGTAATAATAAATATCTTTTGCTTCCGCTGTGCATTCATATATATTGTGTTGTTTGACTATTATGTTGCCAACCACGCCACGATACTTCCCCCCACCGGGCCCACCGGTGACACGTGGAAAGTCGGGGTGTGACACTCCTAGAAGCAGCTTTTCTTGCCAAGAGACCTTTCTCCATCAATTAGGAATCTGATGCCGTCACTAAACACATTCCTTAAATTGTAGCCATTTGTTGAGTGCTGTTTTTGGTGTCTAATCCGCATATATATCATAATTGCCCTTGATTTTCTTGACTGTATATCTCTTAAATGTCAACATATACACGTGTGTTTTAGTTTAAGAAGATTTTTCAATGCCGAGAACCACGATCAGAGAGAAAAAATGGCGTAAGCTTCACAATGGTGTAAGATTAAAATGGGATACACCGGGCTAGGATTCGAGTTACAGGAACAAGGGCCAAACTAACCGCCCAAGAATGGAATCGTCGAGCGAAAACACTTGACAACCTCCTAGAAGCAGCTTTTCTTACTACCAGACCTTTCTCCATCAATTAGGAATCTGATGCCGTCACTAAACACATTTCTTAAATTGTAGCCATTTGTTGAGTGTTTTTTTTTGTGTCTAATCCGCATATATATCACAATTTCCCTTGATTTTCTTGACTGTATATCTCTTAAATGTCAACATATACATGTGTGTTTTAGTTTACGAATGTTTTTCAATGCCGAGGACCTCGATCAGAGAGTAAAAAAGGCGTAAGGTTCACAATGGTGTAAAATTAAAATGGGATATACCGGGCTAGGATTCGAGTTACAGGAACAAGGGCCAAACCTACCACCCAAGAATGGAATTGTCGAGCGAAAACACTTGACAACCTCCTAGAAGCAGCTTTTCTTACCACCAGACCTTTCTCCATCAATTAGGAATCTGATGCCGTCACTAAACACATTCCTTACATTGTAGCCATTTGTTGAGTGTTTATTTTGGTGTCTAATCCGCATATATATCACCATTGCCCTTGATTTTCTTGACTGTATATCTTTTAAATATCAACATATACACGTGTGATTTAGTTTACGAAGATTTTTCAATGCCGAGAACCTCGATCAGAGAGTAAAAAAGGCGTAAGGCTCACAATGGTGTAAGATTAAAATGGGATATACCGGGCAAGGATTCGAGTTACCGGAACAAGGGCCAAACCAACCACCCAAGAATGGAATCGTCGAGCGAAAACACTTGACAACCTACTAGAAGCAGCTTTTCTTACCACCAGACCTTTCTCCATCAATTAGGAATTTGATGCCGTCACTAAACACATTCCTTAAATTGTAGCCATTTGTTGAGTTTTTTTTGTGTCTAATCCGCATATATATCACCATTTCCCTTGATTTTCTTGACTGTATATCTCTTAAATATCAACATATACACGTGTGATTTAGTTTACGAAGATTTTCCAATCCCGAGAACCTCAATCAGAGAGTAAAAAAGGCATAAGGTTCACAATGGTGTAAAATTAAAATGGGATATACCGGGCTAGGATTCGAGTTACAGGAACAAGGGCAAAACCAACCACCCAAGAATGGAATCGTCGAGCGAAAACACTTGACAACCTCCTAGAAGCAGCTTTTCTTACCACCAGACCTTTCTCCATCAATTAGGATTTTGATGCCGTCACTAAACACATTCCTTAAATTGTAGCCATTTGTTGAGTGTTTTTTTTTGGTGTCACATCAGCATATATATCACCATTGCCCTTGATTTTCTTGACTGTATATCCCTTAAATATCAACATAAACACGTGTGATTTAGTTTACGAAGATTTTTCAATGCCGAGAACCTCGATCAGGGAGTAAAAAAGGCGTAAGGTTCACAATGGTGTAAGATTAAAATGGGATACACCGGGCTAGGATTCGAGTTACAGGAACAATGGCCAAACCAACCGCCCAAGAATGAAATCGTCGAGCGAAAACACTTGACAACCTCCTAGAAGCAGCTTTTCTTACCACTAGACCTTTCTCCATCAATTAGGATTTTGATGCCGTCACTAAACACATTCCTTAAATTGTAGCCATTTGTTGAGTGTTTTTTTTCGTGTCTAATCAGCATATATTTCACCATTGCCCTTGATTTTCTAGACTGTATATCTCTTAAATATCAACATATACACGTGTGATTTAGTTTACAAAGATTTTTCAATGCCGAGAACCTCTATCATTCAAAATGGTGTAAAATTAAAATGGGATATACCGGGCTAGGATTCGAGTTACAGGAACAAGGGCCAAACCAACCACCCAAGAACGGAATTGTAGAGCGAAAACACTTGACAACCTCCTAGAAGCAGCTTTTCTTGCCACCAGACCTTTCTCCATCAATTAGGAATCTGATGCCGTCACTAAACACATTCCTTAAATTGTAGCCATTTCTTGAGTGTTTTTTTTTTGTGTCTAATCCGCATATATATCACCATTGCCCTTGATTTTCTTGACTGTATATCTTTTAAATATCAACATATACACGTGTGATTTAGTTTACGAGGATTTTTCAATGCCAAGAACCTCGATCAGAGAGTAAAAAAGGCGCAAGGCTCACAATGGTGTAAGATTAAAATGGGATATACCGGGCTAGGATTCGAGTTACAGGAACAAGGGCCAAACCAATCACCCAAGAATGGAATCGTCGAGCGAAAACACTTGCCAACCTCCTAGAAGCAGCTTTTCTTACCACCAGACCTTTCTCCATCAATTTGGAATTTGATGCCGTCACTAAACACATTCCTTAAATTGTAGCCATTTGTTGAGTTTTTTTTTTGTGTCTAATCCGCATATATATATAAAATATATATCACCATTGCCCTTGATTTTCTTGACTGTATATCCCTTAAATGTCAACATATACAAGTGTGATTTAGTTTACGAAGATTTTTCAATGCCGAGAACCTCTATCAGAGAGTAAAAAAGGTGTAAGGTTCACAATGGTGTAAAATTAAAATTGGATATACCGGGCTTGGATTCGAGTTACAGGAACAAGGGACAAACCAACCACCCAAGAATAGAATCGTCGAGCGAAAACACTTGACAACCTTCTAGAAGCAGCTTTTCTTACCACCAGACCTTTCTCCATCAATTAGGATTTTGATGCCGTCACTAAACACATTCCTTAAATTGTAGCCATTTGTTGAGTGTTTTTTTTTTGTGTCTAATCAGCATATATATCACCATTGCCCTAGATTTTCTTGACTGTATATCTCTTAAATATCAACATATACACGTGTGATTTAGTTTACGAAGATTTTTCAATGCCGAGAACCTCTATCAGAGACTAAAAAAGGCGTAAGGTTCACAATGGTGTAAAATTAAAATGGGATATACCGGGCTGGGAATCGAGTTACAGGAACAAGGGCCAAACCAACTACCCAAGAATGGAATCGTCGAGCGAAAACACTTGACAACCTCCTAGAAGCAGCTTTTCTTGCCACCAGACCTTTCTCCATCAATTAGGAATCCGATGCCGTCACTAAACACATTCCTTAAATTGTAGCCATTTGTTGAGTGTTGTTTTTGGTGTCTAATCCGCATATATATCACCATTGCCCTTGATTTTCTGTACTGTATATCTTTTAAATGTCAACATATACACGTGTGATTTAGTTTACGAAGATTTTGCAATGCCGAGAACCTCGATCAGAGAGTAAAAAAGGCGTAAGGTTCACAATGGTGTAAAATTAAAATGGGATACACCGGGCTAGGATTCGAGTTACAGGAACAATGGCCAAACCAACCGCCCAAGAATGGAATCGTCGAGCGAAAACACTTGACAACCTCCTAGAAGCAGCTTTTCTTACCACTAGACCTTTCTCCATCAATTAGGATTTTGATGCCGTCACTAAACACATTCCTTAAATTGTAGCCATTTGTTGAGTGTTTTTTTTCGTGTCTAATCAGCATATACTTCACCATTGCCCTTGATTTTCTAGACTGTATATCTCTTAAATATCAACATATACACGTGTGATTTAGTTTACAAAGATTTTTCAATGCCGAGAACCTCTATCATTCACAATGGTGTAAAATTAAAATGGGATATACCGGGCTAGGATTCGAGTTACAGGAACAAGGGCCAAACCAACCACCCAAGAACGGAATTGTAGAGCGAAAACACTTGACAACCTCCTAGAAGCAGCTTTTCTTGCCACCAGACCTTTCTCCATCAATTAGGAATCTGATGCCGTCACTAAACACATTCCTTAAATTGTAGCCATTTCTTGAGTGTTTTTTTTTTTGTGTCTAATCCGCATATATATCACCATTGCCCTTGATTTTCTTGACTGTATATCTTTTAAATATCAACATATACACGTGTGATTTAGTTTACGAAGATTTTTCAATGCCAAGAACCTCGATCAGAGAGTAAAAAAGGCGCAAGGCTCACAATGGTGTAAGATTAAAATGGGATATACCGGGCTAGGATTCGAGTTACAGGAACAAGGGCCAAACCAATCACCCAAGAATGGAATCGTCGAGCGAAAACACTTGACAACCTCCTAGAAGCAGCTTTTCTTACCACCAGACCTTTCTCCATCAATTTGGAATTTGATGCCGTCACTAAACACATTCCTTAAATTGTAGCCATTTGTTGAGTTTTTTTTTTGTGTTTAATCCGCATATATATATATATATATATATATATCACCATTGCCCTTGATTTTCTTGACTGTATATCTCTTAAATGTCAACATATACACGTGTGATTTAGTTTACGAAGATTTTTCAATGCCGAGAACCTCTATCAGAGAGTAAAAAAGGCGTAAGGTTCACAATGGTGTAAAATTAAAATTGGATATACCGGGCTTGGATTCGAGTTACAGGAACAAGGGACAAACCAACCACCCCAGAATAGAATTGTCGAGCGAAAGCACTTGACAACCTTCTAGAAGCAGCTTTTCTTACCACCAGACCTTTCTCCATCAATTAGGATTTTGATGCCGTCACTAAACACATTCCTTAAATTGTAGCCATTTGTTGAGTGTTTTTTTTTTGTGTCTAATCAGCATATATATCACCATTGCCCTAGATTTTCTTGACTGTATATCTCTTAAATATCAACATATACACGTGTGATTTAGTTTACAAAGATTTTTCAATGCCGAGAACCTCTATCATTCACAATGGTGTAAAATTAAAATGGGATATACCGGGCTAGGATTCGAGTTACAGGAACAAGGGCCAAACCAACCACCCAAGAACGGAATTGTAGAGCGAAAACACTTGACAACCTCCTAGAAGCAGCTTTTCTTGCCACCAGACCTTTCTCCATCAATTAGGAATCTGATGCCGTCACTAAACACATTCCTTAAATTGTAGCCATTTCTTGAGTGTTTTTTTTTTTGTGTCTAATCCGCATATATATCACCATTGCCCTTGATTTTCTTGACTGTATATCTTTTAAATATCAACATATACACGTGTGATTTAGTTTACGAAGATTTTTCAATGCCAAGAACCTCGATCAGAGAGTAAAAAAGGCGCAAGGCTCACAATGGTGTAAGATTAAAATGGGATATACCGGGCTAGGATTCGAGTTACAGGAACAAGGGCCAAACCAATCACCCATGAATGGAATCGTCGAGCGAAAACACTTGACAACCTCCTAGAAGCAGCTTTTCTTACCACCAGACCTTTCTCCATCAATTTGGGATTTGATGCCGTCACTAAACACATTCCTTAAATTGTAGCCATTTGTTGAGTTTTTTTTTTGTGTTTAATCCGCATATATATATATATATATATCACCATTGCCCTTGATTTTCTTGACTGTATATCTCTTAAATGTCAACATATACAAGTGTGATTTAGTTTACGAAGATTTTTCAATGCCGAGAACCTCTATCAGAGAGTAAAAAAGGCGTAAGGTTCACAATGGTGTAAAATTAAAATTGGATATACCGGGCTTGGATTCGAGTTACAGGAACAAGGGACAAACCAACCACCCAAGAATAGAATCGTCGAGCGAAAGCACTTGACAACCTTCTAGAAGCAGCTTTTCTTACCACCAGACCTTTCTCCATCAATTAGGATTTTGATGCCGTCACTAAACACATTCCTTAAATTGTAGCCATTTGTTGAGTGTTTTTTTTTTTGTGTCTAATCAGCATATATATCACCATTGCCCTAGATTTTCTTGACTGTATATCTCTTAAATATCAACATATACACGTGTGATTTAGTTTACGAAGATTTTTCAATGCCGAGAACCTCTATCAGAGACTAAAAAAGGCGTAAGGTTCACAATGGTGTAAAATTAAAATGGGATATACCGGGCTGGGAATCGAGTTACAGGAACAAGGGCCAAACCAACTACCCAAGAATGGAATCGTCGAGCGAAAACACTTGACAACCTCCTAGAAGCAGCTTTTCTTGCCACCAGACCTTTCTCCATCAATTAGGAATCCGATGCCGTCACTAAACACATTCCTTAAATTGTAGCCATTTGTTGAGTGTTATTTTTGGTGTCTAATCCGCATATATATCACCATTGCCCTTGATTTTCTGTACTGTATATCTTTTAAATGTCAACATATACACGTGTCATTTAGTTTACGAAGATTTTTCAATGCCGAGAACCTCGATCAGAGAGTAAAAAAGGCGTAAGGTTCACAATGGTGTAAAATTAAAATGGGATACACCGGGCTAGGATTCGAGTTACAGGAACAAGGGCCAAACCAACTACCCAAGAATGGAATCGTCGAGCGAAAACACTTGACAACCTCCTAGAAGCAGCTTTTCTTACAACTAGACCTTTCTCCATCAATTAGGATTTTGATGCCGTCACTAAACACATTCCTTAAATTGTAGCCATTTGTTGAGTGTTTTTTTTCGTGTCTAATCAGCATATATTTCACCATTGCCCTTGATTTTCTAGACTGTATATCTCTTAAATATCAACATATACACGTGTGATTTAGTTTACAAAGATTTTTCAATGCCGAGAACCTCTATCATTCACAATGGTGTAAAATTAAAATGGGATATACCGGGCTAGGATTCGAGTTACAGGAACAAGGGCCAAACCAACCACCCAAGAACGGAATTGTAGAGCGAAAACACTTGACAACCTCCTAGAAGCAGCTTTTCTTGCCACCAGACCTTTCTCCATCAATTAGGAATCTGATGCCGTCACTAAACACATTCCTTAAATTGTAGCCATTTCTTGAGTGTTTTTTTTTGGTGTCTAATCCGCATATATATCACCATTGCCCTTGATTTTCTTGACTGTATATCTTTTAAATATCAACATATACACGTGTGATTTAGTTTACGAAGATTTTTCAATGCCAAGAACCTCGATCAGAGAGTAAAAATGGCGCAAGGCTCACAATGGTGTAAGATTAAAATGGGATATACCGGGCTAGGATTCGAGTTACAGGAACAAGGGCCAAACCAATCACCCAAGAATGGAATCGTCGAGCGAAAACACTTGACAACCTCCTAGAAGCAGCTTTTCTTACCACCAGACCTTTCTCCATCAATTTGGAATTTGATGCCGTCACTAAACACATTCCTTAAATTGTAGCCATTTGTTGAGTTTTTTTTTGTGTCTAATCCGCATATATATATATATATATATATGACCATTGCCCTTGATTTTCTTGACTGTATATCTCTTAAATGTCAACATATACAAGTGTGATTTAGTTTACGAAGATTTTTCAATGCCGAGAACCTCTATCAGAGAGTAAAAAAGGCGTAAGGTTCACAATGGTGTAAAATTAAAATTGGATATACCGGGCTTGGATTCGAGTTACAGGAACAAGGGACAAACCAACCACCCAAGAATAGAATCATCGAGCGAAAACACTTGACAACCTTCTAGAAGCAGCTTTTCTTACCACCAGACCTTTCTCCATCAATTAGGATTTTGATGCCGTCACTAAACACATTCCTTAAATTGTAGCCATTTGTTGAGTGTTTTTTTTTTGTGTCTAATCAGCATATATATCACCATTGCCCTTGATTTTCTTGACTGTATATCTCTTAAATATCAACATATACACGTGTGATTTAGTTTACGAAGATATTTCAATGCCGAGAACCTCTATCAGAGACTAAAAAAGGCGTAAGGTTCACAATGGTGTAAAATTAAAATGGGATATACCGGGCTGGGAATCGAGTTACAGGAACAAGGGCCAAACCAACTACCCAAGAATGGAATCGTCGAGCGAAAACACTTGACAACCTCCTAGAAGCAGCTTTTCTTGCCACCAGACCTTTCTCCATCAATTAGGAATCCGATGCCGTCACTAAACACATTCCTTAAATTGTAGCCATTTGTTGAGTGTTGTTTTTGGTGTCTAATCCACATATATATCACCATTGCCCTTGATTTTCTGTACTGTATATCTTTTAAATGTCAACATATACACGTGTGATTTAGTTTACGAAGATTTTTCAATGCCGAGAACCTCGATCAGAGAGTAAAAAAGGCGTAAGGTTCACAATGGTGTAAAATTAAAATGGGATATACCGGGCTAGAATTCGAGTTATAGGAACAAGGGCCAAACCAACCACCCAAGAATGGAGTCGTCGACCGAAAACACTTGACAACCTCCTAGACGCAGCTTTTCTTGCCACTAGACCTTTCTCCATCAATTAGGAATCTGATGTCGTTACTAAACACACTCCTTAAATTGTAGCCATTTGTTGAGTGTTTTTTTTTGTGTCAAATCCGCATATATATCACCATTGCCCTTGATTTTCTTGACTGTATATCTCTTAAATCTCAACATATACACGTGTGATTTAGTTTACGAAGATTTTTCAATGCCGAGAACCTCGATCAGAGAGTAAAAAAGGCGTAAGGTACACAATGGTGTAAAATTAAAATGGGATATACCGGGCTAGGATTCGAGTTACAGGAACAAGGGCCAAACCAACCAACCAAGAATGGAATCGTCGAGCGAAAACACTTGACAACCTCCTAGAAGCAGCTTTTCTTGCCACCAGACCTTTCTCCATCAATTAGGAATCAGATGCCGTCACTAAGCACATTCCTTAAATTGTAACCATTTGTTGAGTGTTTTTTTTTGGTGTCTAATCCGCATATATATCACCATTGCCCTTGATTTTCTTTACTGTATATCTCTTAAATGTCAGCATATACACATGTGATTTAGTTTAAGAAGATTTTTCAATGCCGAGAACCTCGATCAGAGAGTAAAAAAGGCATAAGATTCACAATGGTATAAAATTAAAATGAGATATACCGGGCTAGCATTCGAGTTACAGGAACAAGGGCAAAACCAATCACCCAAGAATGGAATCCTCGAGCGAAAACACTTGACAACCTCCTAGAAGCAGCTTTTCTTGCCACCAGACCTTTCTCCATCAATTAGGAATCTGATGCCGTCACTAAACACATTCCTTAAATTCTAGCCATTTGTTGAGTGTTTTTTTTTTGGGTGTCTAATCCGCATATATATCACCATTGCCCTTGATTTTCTTGACTGTATATCTCTTAAATCTCAACATATACAAGTGTGATTTAGTTTACGAAGATTTTTCAATGCCGAGAACCTCGATCAGAGAGTAAAAAAGGCGTAAGGTTCACAATGGTGTAAAATTAAAATGGGATATACCGGGCTAGGATTCGAGTTACAGGAACAAGGGCCAAACCAACCAACCAAGAATGGAATCGTCGAGCGAAAACACTTGACAACCTCCTAGAAGCAGCTTTTCTTGCCACCAGACCTTTCTCCAACAATTAGGAATCTGATGCCGTCACTAAGCACATTCCTTAAATTGTAACCATTTGTTGAGTGTTTTTTTTTTGGTGTCTAATCCGCGTATATATCAACATTGCCCTTGATTTTCTTTACTATATATCTCTTAAATGTCAGCATATACACATGTGATTTAGTTTAAGAAGATTTTTCAATGCCGAGAACCTCGATCAGAGAGTAAAAAAGGCATAAGATTCACAATGGTGTAAAATTAAAATGAGATATACCGGGCTAGGATTCGAGTTACAGGAACAAGGGCCAAACCAACCACCTAAGAATGGAATCGTCGAGCGAAAACACTTGACAACCTCCTAGAAACAACTTTTCTTACCACCAGACCTTTCTCAATCAATTAGGAATCTGATGCCGTCACTAAACACATTCCTTAAATTGTAGCCATTTGTTGAGTGTTTTTTTTTTTGTGTCTAATCCGCATATATATCACCATTGCCCTTGATTTTCTTGACTGTATATCTCTTAAATGTCAACATATACACGTGTGATTTAGTTTACGAAGATTTTTCAATGTCGAGAACCTCGATCAGAGAGTAAAAAAGGCGCAAGGCTCACAATGGTGTAAGATTAAAATGGGATATACCGGGCTAGGATTCGAGTTACAGGAACAAGGGCCAAACCAACCACCTAAGAATGGAATCGTCGAGCGAAAACACTTGACAACCTCCTAGAAGCAGCTTTTCTTACCACCAGACCTTTCTCGATCAATTAGGAATCTGATGCCGTCACTAAACACATTCCTTAAATTGTAGCCATTTCTTGAGTGTTTTTTTTTGGTGTCAAATCCGCATATATATCACCATTGCCCTTAATTTTCTTGACTGTATATCTCTTAAATATCAACATATACACGTGTGATTTAGTTTACGAAGATTTTTCAATGTCGAGAACCTCGATCAGAGAGTAAAAAAGGCGCAAGGCTCACAATGGTGTAAGATTAAAATGGGATTTACCGGGCTAGGATTCGAGTTACAGGAACAAGGGCCAAACCAACCAACCAAGAATGGAATCGTCGAGCGAAAACACTTGACAACCTCCTAGAAGCAGCTTTTCTTGCCACCAGACCTTTCTCCATCAATTAGGAATCTGATGCCGTCACTAAGCACATTCCTTAAATTGTAACCATTTGTTGAGTGTTTTTTTTTTGGTGTCTAATCCGCATATATATCAACATTGCCCTTGATTTTCTTTACTGTATATCTCTTAAATGTCAGCATATACACATGTGATTTAGTTTAAGAAGATTTTTCAATGCCGAGAACCTCGATCAGAGAGTAAAAAAGGCGTAAGGTTCACAATGGTGTAAAATTAAAATGGGATATACCGGGCTAGGATTCGAGTTACAGGAACAAGGGCCAAACCAACCAACCAAGAATGGAATCGTCGAGCGAAAACACTTGACAACCTCCTAGAAGCAGCTTTTCTTACCACCAGACCTTTCTCGATCAATTAGGAATCTGATGCCGTCACTAAACACATTCCTTAAATTGTAGCCATTTCTTGAGTGTTTTTTTTTTGTGTCAAATCCGCATATATATCACCATTGCCCTTGATTTTCTTGACTGTATATCTCTTAAATCTCAACATATACAAGTGTGATTTAGTTTACGAAGATTTTTCAATGCCGAGAACCTCGATCAGAGAGTAAAAAAGGCGTAAGGTTCACAATGGTGTAAAATTAAAATGGGATATACCGGGCTAGGATTCGAGTTACAGGAACAAGGGCCAAACCAACCAACCAAGAATGGAATCATCGAGCGAAAACACTTGACAACCTCCTAGAAGCAGCTTTTCTTGCCACCAGACCTTTCTCCATCAATTAGGAATCTGATGCCGTCACTAAGCACATTCCTTAAATTGTAACCATTTGTTGAGTGTTTTTTTTTTTTGGTGTCTAATCCGCATATATATCAACATTGCCCTTGATTTTCTTTACTGTATATCTCTTAAATGTCAGCATATACACATGTGATTTAGTTTAAGAAGATTTTTCAATGCCGAGAACCTCGATCAGAGAGTAAAAAAGGCATAAGATTCACAATGGTGTAAAATTAAAATGAGATATACCGGGCTAGGATTCGAGTTACAGGAACAAGAGCCAAACCAACCACCTAAGAATGGAATCGTCGAGCGAAAACACTTGACAACCTCCTAGAAACAACTTTTCTTACCACCAGACATTTCTCAATCAATTAGGAATCTGATGCCGTCACTAAACACATTCCTTAAATTGTAGCCATTTGTTGAGTGTTTTTTTTTTTTGTGTCTAATCCGCATATATATCACCATTGCCCTTGATTTTCTTGACTGTATATCTCTTAAATGTCAACATATACACGTGTGATTTAGTTTACGAAGATTTTTCAATGTCGAGAACCTCGATCAGAGAGTAAAAAAGGCGCAAGGCTCACAATGGTGTAAGATTAAAATGGGATATACCGGGCTAGGATTCGAGTTACAGGAACAAGGGCCAAACCAATCACCCAAGAATGGAATCGTCGAGCGAAAACACTTGACAACCTCCTAGAAGCAGCTTTTCTTACCACCAGACCTTTCTCCATCAATTTGGAATTTGATGCCATCACTAAACACATTCCTTAAATTGTAGCCATTTGTTGAGTTTTTTTTTGTGTCTAATCCGCATATATATATATATATATATATGACCATTGCCCTTGATTTTCTTGACTGTATATTTCTTAAATGTCAACATATACAAGTGTGATTTAGTTTACGAAGATTTTTCAATGCCGAGAACCTCTATCAGAGAGTAAAAAAGGCGTAAGGTTCACAATGGTGTAAAATTAAAATTGGATATACCGGGCTTGGATTCGAGTTACAGGAACAAGGGACAAACCAACCACCCAAGAATAGAATCATCGAGCGAAAACACTTGACAACCTTCTAGAAGCAGCTTTTCTTACCACCAGACCTTTCTCCATCAATTAGGATTTTGATGCCGTCACTAAACACATTCCTTAAATTGTAGCCATTTGTTGAGTGTTTTTTTTTTGTGTCTAATCAGCATATATATCACCATTGCCCTTGATTTTCTTGACTGTATATCTCTTAAATATCAACATATACACGTGTGATTTAGTTTACGAAGATATTTCAATGCCGAGAACCTCTATCAGAGACTAAAAAAGGCGTAAGGTTCACAATGGTGTAAAATTAAAATGGGATATACCGGGCTGGGAATCGAGTTACAGGAACAAGGGCCAAACCAACTACCCAAGAATGGAATCGTCGAGCGAAAACACTTGACAACCTCCTAGAAGCAGCTTTTCTTGCCACCAGACCTTTCTCCATCAATTAGGAATCCGATGCCGTCACTAAACACATTCCTTAAATTGTAGCCATTTGTTGAGTGTTGTTTTTGGTGTCTAATCCACATATATATCACCATTGCCCTTGATTTTCTGTACTGTATATCTTTTAAATGTCAACATATACACGTGTGATTTAGTTTACGAAGATTTTTCAATGCCGAGAACCTCGATCAGAGAGTAAAAAAGGCGTAAGGTTCACAATGGTGTAAAATTAAAATGGGATATACCGGGCTAGAATTCGAGTTATAGGAACAAGGGCCAAACCAACCACCCAAGAATGGAGTCGTCGACCGAAAACACTTGACAACCTCCTAGACGCAGCTTTTCTTGCCACTAGACCTTTCTCCATCAATTAGGAATATGATGTCGTTACTAAACACACTCCTTAAATTGTAGCCATTTGTTGAGTGTTTTTTTTTGTGTCAAATCCGCATATATATCACCATTGCCCTTGATTTTCTTGACTGTATATCTCTTAAATCTCAACATATACACGTGTGATTTAGTTTACGAAGATTTTTCAATGCCGAGAACCTCGATCAGAGAGTAAAAAAGGCGTAAGGTACACAATGGTGTAAAATTAAAATGGGATATACCGGGCTAGGATTCGAGTTACAGGAACAAGGGCCAAACCAACCAACCAAGAATGGAATCGTCGAGCGAAAACACTTGACAACCTCCTAGAAGCAGCTTTTCTTGCCACCAGACCTTTCTCCATCAATTAGGAATCTGATGCCGTCACTAAGCACATTCCTTAAATTGTAACCATTTGTTGAGTGTTTTTTTTGGTGTCTAATCCGCATATATATCACCATTGCCCTTGATTTTCTTTACTGTATATCTCTTAAATGTCAGCATATACACATGTGATTTAGTTTAAGAAGATTTTTCAATGCCGAGAACCTCGATCAGAGAGTAAAAAAGGCATAAGATTCACAATGGTATAAAATTAAAATGAGATATACCGGGCTAGCATTCGAGTTACAGGAACAAGGGCAAAACCAATCACCCAAGAATGGAATCCTCGAGCGAAAACACTTGACAACCTCCTAGAAGCAGCTTTTCTTGCCACCAGACTTTTCTCCATCAATTAGGAATCTGATGCCGTCACTAAACACATTCCTTAAATTCTAGCCATTTGTTGAGTGTTTTTTTTTTGTGTGTCTAATCCGCATATATATCACCATTGCCCTTGATTTTCTTGACTATATATCTCTTAAATCTCAACATATACAAGTGTGATTTAGTTTACGAAGATTTTTCAATGCCGAGAACCTCGATCAGAGAGTAAAAAAGGCGTAAGGTTCACAATGGTGTAAAATTAAAATGGGATATACCGGGCTAGGATTCGAGTTACAGGAACAAGGGCCAAACCAACCAACCAAGAATGGAATCGTCGAGCGAAAACACTTGACAACCTCCTAGAAGCAGCTTTTCTTGCCACCAGACCTTTCTCCAACAATTAGGAATCTGATGCCGTCACTAAGCACATTCCTTAAATTGTAACCATTTGTTGAGTGTTTTTTTTTTGGTGTCTAATCCGCATATATATCAACATTGCCCTTGATTTTCTTTACTATATATCTCTTAAATGTCAGCATATACACATGTGATTTAGTTTAAGAAGATTTTTCAATGCCGAGAACCTCGATCAGAGAGTAAAAAAGGCATAAGATTCACAATGGTGTAAAATTAAAATGAGATATACCGGGCTAGGATTCGAGTTACAGGAACAAGTGCCAAACCAACCACCTAAGAATGGAATCGTCGAGCGAAAACACTTGACAACCTCCTAGAAACAACTTTTCTTACCACCAGACCTTTCTCAATCAATTAGGAATCTGATGCCGTCACTAAACACAATCCTTAAATTGTAGCCATTTGTTGAGTGTTTTTTTTTTGTGTCTAATCCGCATATATATCACCATTGCCCTTGATTTTCTTGACTGTATATCTCTTAAATGTCAACATATACACGTGTGATTTAGTTTACGAAGATTTTTCAATGTCGAGAACCTCGATCAGAGAGTAAAAAAGGCGCAAGGCTCACAATGGTGTAAGATTAAAATGGGATATACCGGGCTAGGATTCGAGTTACAGGAACAAGGGCCAAACCAACCACCTAAGAATGGAATCGTCGAGCGAAAACACTTGACAACCTCCTAGAAGCAGCTTTTCTTACCACCAGACCTTTCTCGATCAATTAGGAATCTGATGCCGTCACTAAACACATTCCTTAAATTGTAGCCATTTCTTGAGTGTTTTTTTTTTGTGTCAAATCCGCATATATATCACCATTGCCCTTAATTTTCTTGACTGTATATCTCTTAAATATCAACATATACACGTGTGATTTAGTTTACGAAGATTTTTCAATGTCGAGAACCTCGATCAGAGAGTAAAAAAGGCGCAAGGCTCACAATGGTGTAAGATTAAAATGGGATATACCGGGCTAGGATTCGAGTTACAGGAACAAGGGCCAAACCAACCAACCAAGAATGGAATCGTCGAGCGAAAACACTTGACAACCTCCTAGAAGCAGCTTTTCTTGCCACCAGACCTTTCTCCATCAATTAGGAATCTGATGCCGTCACTAAGCACATTCCTTAAATTGTAACCATTTGTTGAGTGTTTTTTTTTTGGTGTCTAATCCGCATATATATCAACATTGCCCTTGATTTTCTTTACTGTATATCTCTTAAATGTCAGCATATACACATGTGATTTAGTTTAAGAAGATTTTTCAATGCCGAGAACCTCGATCAGAGAGTAAAAAAGGCGTAAGGTTCACAATGGTGTAAAATTAAAATGGGATATACCGGGCTAGGATTCGAGTTACAGGAACAAGGGCCAAACCAACCAACCAAGAATGGAATCGTCGAGCGAAAACACTTGACAACCTCCTAGAAGCAGCTTTTCTTACCACCAGACCTTTCTCGATCAATTAGGAATCTGATGCCGTCACTAAACACATTCCTTAAATTGTAGCCATTTCTTGAGTGTTTTTTTTTGGTGTCAAATCCGCATATATATCACCATTGCCCTTGATTTTCTTGACTGTATATCTCTTAAATCTCAACATATACAAGTGTGATTTAGTTTACGAAGATTTTTCAATGCCGAGAACCTCGATCAGAGAGTAAAAAAGGCGTAAGGTTCACAATGGTGTAAAATTAAAATGGGATATACCGGGCTAGGATTCGAGTTACAGGAACAAGGGCCAAACCAACCAACCAAGAATGGAATCATCGAGCGAAAACACTTGACAACCTCCTAGAAGCAGCTTTTCTTGCCACCAGACCTTTCTCCATCAATTAGGAATCTGATGCCGTCACTAAGCACATTCCTTAAATTGTAACCATTTGTTGAGTGTTTTTTTTTTTGGTGTCTAATCCGCATATATATCAACATTGCCCTTGATTTTCTTTACTGTATATCTCTTAAATGTCAGCATATACACATGTGATTTAGTTTAAGAAGATTTTTCAATGCCGAGAACCTCGATCAGAGAGTAAAAAAGGCATAAGATTCACAATGGTGTAAAATTAAAATGAGATATACCGGGCTAGGATTCGAGTTACAGGAACAAGAGCCAAACCAACCACCTAAGAATGGAATCGTCGAGCGAAAACACTTGACAACCTCCTAGAAACAACTTTTCTTACCACCAGACATTTCTCAATCAATTAGGAATCTGATGCCGTCACTAAACACATTCCTTAAATTGTAGCCATTTGTTGAGTGTTTTTTTTTGTGTCTAATCCGCATATATATCACCATTGCCCTTGATTTTCTTGACTGTATATCTCTTAAATGTCAACATATACACGTGTGATTTAGTTTACGAAGATTTTTCAATGTCGAGAACCTCGATCAGAGAGTAAAAAAGGCGCAAGGCTCACAATGGTGTAAGATTAAAATGGGATATACCGGGCTAGGATTCGAGTTACAGGAACAAGGGCCAAACCAACCACCTAAGAATGGAATCGTCGAGCGAAAACACTTGACAACCTCCTAGAAGCAGCTTTTCTTACCACCAGACCTTTATCGATCAATTAGGAATCTGATGCCGTCACTAAACACATTCCTTAAATTGTAGCCATTTCTTGAGTGTTTTTTTTTTTGTGTCAAATCCGCATATATATCACCATTGCCCTTAATTTTCTTGACTGTATATCTCTTAAATATCAACATATACACGTGTGATTTAGTTTACGAAGATTTTTCAATGTCGAGAACCTCGATCAGAGAGTAAAAAAGGGGCGAGGCTCACAATGGTGTAAGATTAAAATGGGATATACCGGGCTAGGATTCGAGTTACAGGAACAAGGGCCAAACCAACCACCTAAGAATGGAATCGTCGAGCGAAAACACTTGACAACCTACTAGAAGCAGCTTTTCTTACCACCAGACCTTTCTCGATCAATTAGGAATCTGATGCCGTCACTAAACACATTCCTTAAATTGTAGCCATTTGTTGAGTGTTTTTTTTTGTGTCTAATCCGCATATATATCACCATTGCCCTTGATTTTCTTGACTGTATATCTCTTAAATGTCAACATATACACGTGTGATTTAGTTTACGAAGATTTTTCAATGCCGAGAACCTCGATCAGAGAGTAAAAAAGGCGTAAGGTTCACAATCGTAAAATTAAAATGGGATATACCGGGCTAGGATTCGAGTTACAGAAACAAGGGCCAAACTAACCACCCAGGAATGGAATCATCGAGCGAAAACACTTGACATCCTCCTAGAAGAAGTTTTTCTTGCCACCAGACCTTTCTCCATCAATTAGGAATCTGATGCCGTCACTAAACACATTCGTTAAATTGTAGCCATTTGTTGAGTGTTTTTTTTTTTTTGGTGTCTAATCCGCATATATATATCACCATTACCCTTGATATTACCCTTGATTTTCTTGACTGTATATCTCTTAAATGTCAACTTATACACGTGTGATTTAGTTTACGAAGATTTTTCAATGCCGAGAACCTCGATCAGAGAGTAAAAAAGGCGTAAGGTTCACAATGGGGTAAAATTAAAATGGGATATACCGGGCTAGGATTCGAGTTATAGGAACAAGGGACAAACCAACCACCCAAGAATGGAATCGTCGAGCGAAAAAACTTGACAACCTCCTAGATGCAGCTTTTCTTGCCACCAGACCTTTCTCCATCAATTAGGAATCTGATGTCGTTACTAAACACATTCCTTAAATTGTAGCCATTTGTTGAGTGTTTTTTTTTGGTGTCTAATCTGCAAATATATCACCATTGCCCTTGATTTTCTTGACTGTATATCTCTTAAATATCAACATATACACGTGTGATTTAGTTTACGAAGATTTTTCAAAGCCGAGAACCTCGATCAGAGAGTAAAAAAGGCGTAAGGTTCACAATGGTGTAAAATTAAAATGCGATATGCCGGGCTAGGATTCGAGTTAGAGGAACAAGGACAAAACCAATCACACAAGAATGGAATCATCGAGCGAAAACACTTGACAACCTCCTAGAAGCAGCTTTTCTTACCACCAGACCTTTCTCCATCAGTTAGGAATCTGATGCCGTCACTAAACACATTCCTTAAATTGTAGCCGTTTGTTGAGTGTTTTTTTCTGTGTGTAATCCGCATATATATCACCATTGCCCTTGATTTTCTTGACTGTATATCTCTTAAATATCAACATATACACGTGTGATTTAGTTTACGAAGATTTTTCAATGTGGAGATCCTCGATCAGAGAGTAAAAAAGGCGTAAGGCTCACAATGGTGTAAGATTAAAATGGGATATACCAGGCTAGGATTCGAGTTACAGGAACAAGGGCCAAACCAACCACCCAAGAATGGAATTGTCGAGCGAAAACACTTGACAACCTCCTAGAAGCAGCTTTTCTTACCACCAGACCTTTCTCCATCAATTAGGATTTTGATGCCGTCACTAAACACATTCCTTAAATTGTAGCCATTTGTTGAGTGTTTTTTTTGGGTCTAATCAGCATATATATCACCATTGGCCTTGATTTACTTGACTGTATATCTCTTAAATATCAACATATACACGTGTGATTTAGTTTAAGAAGATTTTTCAATGTCGAGAACCTCGATCAGAGAGTAAAAAAGGCGTAAGATTCACAATGGTGTAAAATTAAAATGAGATATACCGGGCTAGGATTCGAGTTACAGGAATAAGGGCAAAACCAACCACCCAAGAATGGAATCGTCGAGCGAAAACACTTGACAAGCACCTAGAAGCAGCTTTTATTACCACCAGACCTTTCTCCATCAATTAGGATTTTGATGCCGTCACTAAACACATTCCTTAAATTGTAGCCATTTGTTGAGTGTTTTTTTTTTGGTCTAATCAGCATATATATCACCATTGGCCTTGATTTACTTGACTGTATATCTCTTAAATATCAACATATACACGTATGATTTAGTTTACGAAGATTTTTCAAGGCCGAGAATCTCTATCAGAGAGTAAAAAAGGCGTAAGGTTCACAATGGTGTAAAATTAAAATGGGATATACCGGGCTAGGATTCGAGTTACAGGAACAAGGACCAAACCAACCACCCAAGAATGGAATCGTCGAGCGAAAACACTTGACAACCTCCAAGAAGCAGCTTTTCTTGACACCAGACCTTTCTCCATCAATTAGGAATCTGATGCCGTCACTAAACACATTCCTTAAATTGTAGCCATTTGTTGAGTGTTTGTTTTTGGTGTCTAATCCGCATATATATATCACCATTGCCCTTGATTTTCATTACTGTATATCTCTTAAATGTCAGCATATACACGTGTGAATTAGTTTAAGAAGATTTTTCAATGCCGAGAACCTCGATCAGAGAGTAAAAAAGGCGTAAGGTTCACAATGGTGTAAAATTAAAATGGGATATACCGGGCTGGGATTCGAGTTACAGGAACAAGGGCCAAACCAACCACCCAAGAATGGAATTGTCGAGCGAAAACACTTGACAACCTCCTAGAAGCAGCTTTTCTTGCCACCAGACCTTTCTCCATCAATTAGGAATCTGATGCCGTCACTAAACACATTCCTTAAATTGTAGCCATTTGTTGAGTGTTTTTTTTGTGTCAAATCCACATATATATCACCATTGCCCTTGATTTTCTTGACTGTATATCTCTTAAATATCAACATATACACGTGTGATTTAGTTTACGAAGATTTTTCAACGCCAAAAACCTCGATCAAATAGTAAAAAAGGCGTAAGATTCACAATGGTGTAAAATTAAAATGGGATATACCGGGCTAGGATTCGAGTTAGAGGAACAAGGGCCAAACCAACCACCCAAGAATGGAATCGTCGAGCGAAAACACTTGACAACCTCCTAGAAGCAGCTTTTTCTTGCCACCAGACCTTTCTCCATCAGTTAGGAATCTGATGCCGTCACTAAACACATTCCTTAAATTGTAGCCATTTGTTGAGTGTTTTTTTCTGTGTGTAATCCGCATATATATCACCATTGCCCTTGATTTTCTTGACTGTATATCTCTTAAATATCAACATATACACGTGTGATTTAGTTTACGAAGATTTTTCAATGTGGAGATCCTCGATCAGAGAGTAAAAAAGGCGTAAGGCTCACAATGGTGTAAGATTAAAATGGGATATACCAGGCTAGGATTCGAGTTACAGAAACAAGGGCCAAACCAACCAACCAAGAATGGAATCGTCGAGCGAAAACACTTGACAACCTCCTAGAAGCAGCTTTTCTTACCATCAGACCTTTCTCGATCAATTAGGAATCTGATGCCGTCACTAAACACATTCCTTAAATTGTAGCCATTTGTTGAGTGTTTTTTTTTGTGTCTAATCCGCATATATATCACCAATGCCCTTGATTTTCTTGACTATATATCTCTTAAATGTCAACATATACACGTGTGATTTAGTTTACGAAGATTTTTCAATGCCGAGAACCTCGATCAGAGAGTAAAAAAGGCGTAAGGTTCATAATCGTGTAAAATTAAAATGGGATATATCGGGCTAGGATTCGAGTTACAGAAACAAGGGCCAAACCAACCAACCAAGAATGGAATCGTCGAGCGAAAACACTTGACAACCTCCTAGAAGCAGCTTTTCTAGCCACCAGACCTTTCTCCATCAATTAGGAATCCGATGCCGTCACTAAACACATTCCTTAAATTGTAGCCATTTGTTGAGTGTTTTTTTTTTGGTGTCTAATGCGCATATATATCACCATTGCCCTTGATTTTCTTGACTGTATATCTCTTAAATGTCAACATATACACGTGTGATTTAGTTTACGAAGATTTTTCAATGCCGAGAACCTCGATCAGAGAGTAAAAAAGGCGTAAGGTTCACAATGGTGTATAATTAAAATGGGATATACCGGGCTAGGATTCGAGTTACAGAAACAAGGGCCAAACCAACCACCCAGGAATGGAATCGTCGAGCGAAAACACTTGACAACCTCCTAGAAGCAGCTTTTCTTGCCACCAGACCTTTCTCCATCAATTAGGAATCTGATGCCGTCACTAAACGCATTTGTTAAATTGTAGCCATTTGTTGAGTGTTTTTTTTGGTGTCTAATCCGCATATATATATCACCATTGCCCTTGATTTTCTTGACTGTATATCTCTTAAATGTCAACATATAGACGTGTGATTTAGTGTCTAATCACATTCTTTAAATTGTAGCCATTTGTTGAGTGTTTTTTTTTTGGTGTCTAATCAGCATATATATCACCATTTCTCTTGATTTTCTTGACTGTATATCTCTTAAAGATAAACATATCCACGTGTGATTTAGTTTACGAAGATTTTTCAATGCCGTGAACCTCTATCAGAGAGTAAAAAAGGCGTAAGGTTCACAATGGTGTAAAATTAAAATGGGATATACCGGGCTAGGATTCGAGTTACAGGAACAAGGGCCAAACCAACCAACCAAGAATGGAATCGTCGAGCGAAAACACTTGACAACCTCCTAGAAGCAGCTTTTCTAGCCACCAGACATTTCTCCATCAATTAGGAATCCGATGTCGTCACTAAACACATTCCTTAAATTATAGCCATTTGTTGAGTGTTTTTTTATGTGTCTAATCCGCATATATATCACCATTGCCCTTGATTTTCTGGACTGTATATCTCTTAAATGTCAACATATACACGTGTGATTTAGTTTACGAAGATTTTTCAATGCCGAGAACCTCGATCAGAGAGTAAAAAAGGCGTAAGGTTCACAATGGTGTAAGATTAAAATGGGATATACCGGGCTAGGATTCGAGTTACAGGAACAAGGGCAAAACCAACCACCCAAGAATGGAATCGTCGAGCGAAAACACTTGGCAACCTCCTAGAAGCAGCTTTTCTTACCACCAGACCTTTCTGCATCAATTAGGATTTTGATGTCGTCACTAAACACATTCCTTAAATTGTAGCCATTTGTTGAGTGTTTTTTTTTTGGTTTCTAATCAGCAGATATATCACCATTGCCCTTGATTTTCTTGACTGTATATCTCTTAAATATCAACATATACACGTGTGATTTAGTTTACAAAGATTTTTCAATGCCGAGAACCTCTATCAGAGAGTAAAAAAGGCGAAAGGTTCACAATGGTGTAAAATTAAAATGGGATATACCGGGCTAGGATTCGAGTTACATGAACAAGGGCCAAACCAACCAACCAAGAATGGAATCGTCGAGCGAAAACACTTGACAACCTCCTAGAAGCAGCTTTTCTTGCCACCAGACCTTTATCCATCAATTAGGAATCTGATGCCGTCACTAAACACATTCCTTCAATTGTAGCCATTTGTTGTGTGTTTTTTTTTGTGTCTAATCCGCATATATATCACCATTGTCCTTGATTTTCTTGACTGTATATCTCTTAAATATCAACATATACACGTGTGATTTAGTTTACGAAGATTTTTCAATGCCAAAAACCTCGATCAGAGAGTAAAAAAGGGGTAAGGTTCACAATCGTGTATAATTAAAATGGGATATACCGGGCTAGGATTCGAGTTACAGAAACAAGGGCCAAACCAACCACCCAGGAATGGAATCGTCAAGCGAAAACACTTGACAACCTCCTAGAAGCAGCTTTTCTTGCCACCAGACCTTTCTCCATCAATTAGGAATCTGATGCCGTCACTAAACGCATTTGTTAAATTGTAGCCATTTGTTGAGTGCTTTTTTTTGGTGTCTAATCCGCATATATATATCACCATTGCCCTTGATTTTCTTGACTGTATATCTCTTAAATGTCAACATATAGACGTGTGATATAGTTTATGATGATTTTTCAATGCCGAGAACCTCGATGAGAGAGTAAAAAGGCGTAAGGTTCACAATAGTGTAAAACAAAAATGGGATATACCGGGCTTGGATTCGAGTTACAAGAACAAGGGCAAAACCAACAACCCAAGAATGGAATCGTCGAGCGAAAACACTTGACAACCTCCTAGAAGCAGCTTTTCTTACCACCAGACCTTTCTCTATTAATTAGGATTTTGATGTCGTCACTAAACACATTCTTTAAATTGTAGCCATTTGCTGAGTGTTTTTTTTTTTGGTGTCTAATCAGCATATATATCACCATTTCCCTTGATTTTCTTGACTGTATATCTCTTAAATATAAACATATCCACGTGTGATTTAGTTTACGAAGATTTTTCAATGCCGAGAACCTCTATCAGAGAGTAAAAAAGGCGTAAGGTTCACAATGGTGTAAAATTAAAATGGGATATACCGGGCTAGGATTCGGGTTACAGGAACAATGGCCAAACCAACCAACCAAGAATGGAATCGTCGAGCGAAAACACTTGACAACCTCCTAGAAGCAGCTTTTCTAGCCATCAGACATTTCTCCATCAATTAGGAATCCGATGTCGTCACTAAACACATTCCTTAAGTTGTAGCCATTTGTTGAGTGTTTTTTTTTTGTGTCTAATCCGCATATATATCACCATTGCCCTTGATTTTCTGGACTGTATATCTCTTAAATGTCAACATATACACGTGTGATTTAGTTTACGAAGATTTTTCAATGCCGAGAACCTCGATCAGAGAGTAAAAAACGCGTAAGGTTCACAATGGTGTAAGATTAAAATGGGATATACCGGGCTATGATTCGAGTTACAGGAACAAGGGCAAAACCAACCACCCAAGAATGGAGTAGTCGAGCGAAAACACTTGGCAACCTCCTAGAAGCAGCTTTTCTTACCACCAGACCTTTCTGCATCAATTAGGATTTTGATGTCGTCACTAAACACATTCCTTAAATTGTAGCCATTTGTTGAGTGTTTTTTTTTTGGTGTCTAATCAGCAGATATATCACCATTGCCCTTGATTTTCTTGACTGTATATCTCTTAAATATCAACATATACACGTGTGATTTAGTTTACAAAGATTTTTCAATGCCGAGAACCTCTATCAGAGAGTAAAAAAGGCGAAAGGTTCACAATGGTGTAAAATTAAAATGGGATATACCGGGCTAGGATTCGAGTTACAGGAACAAGGGCCAAACCAACCAACCAAGAATGGAATCGTCGAGCGAAAACACTTGACAACCTCCTAGAAGCAGCTTTTCTTGCCACCAGACCTTTCTCCATCAATTAGGAATCTGATGCCGTCACTAAACACATTCCTTCAATTGTAGCCATTTGTTGAGTGTTTTTTTTTGTGTCTAATCCGCATATATATCACCATTGTCCTTGATTTTCTTGACTGTATATCTCTTAAATATCAACATATACACGTGTGATTTAGTTTACGAAGATTTTTCAATGCCAAAAACCTCGATCAGAGAGTAAAAAAGGGGTAAGGTTCACAATCGTGTATAATTAAAATGGGATATACCGGGCTAGGATTCGAGTTACAGAAACAAGGGCCAAACCAACCACCCAGGAATGGAATCGTCGAGCGAAAACACTTGACAACCTCCTAGAAGCAGCTTTTCTTGCCACCAGACCTTTCTCCATCAATTAGGAATCTGATGCCGTCACTAAACGCATTTGTTAAATTGTAGCCATTTGTTGAGTGTTTTTTTTGGTGTCTAATCCGCATATATATATCACCATTGCCCTTGATTTTCTTGACTGTATATCTCTTAAATGTCAACATATAGACGTGTGATATAGTTTATGATGATTTTTCAATGCCGAGAACCTCGATGAGAGAGTAAAAAGGCGTAAGGTTCACAATAGTGTAAAACAAAAATGGGATATACCGGGCTTGGATTCGAGTTACAAGAACAAGGGCAAAACCAACAACCCAAGAATGGAATCGTCGAGCGAAAACACTTGACAACCTCCTAGAAGCAGCTTTTCTTACCACCAGACCTTTCTCTATTAATTAGGATTTTGATGTCGTCACTAAACACATTCTTTAAATTGTAGCCATTTGCTGAGTGTTTTTTTTTTTTTGGTGTCTAATCAGCATATATATCACCATTTCCCTTGATTTTCTTGACTGTATATCTCTTAAATATAAACATATCCACGTGTGATTTAGTTTACGAAGATATTTCAATGCCGAGAACCTCTATCAGAGAGTAAAAAAGGCGTAAGGTTCACAATGGTGTAAAATTAAAATGGGATATACCGGGCTAGGATTCGAGTTACAGGAACAAGGGCCAAACCAACCAACCAAGAATGGAATCGTCGAGCGAAAACACTTGACAACCTCCTAGAAGCAGCTTTTCTAGCCACCAGACCTTTCTCCATCAATTAGGAATCCGATGTCGTCACTGCACACATTCCTTAAATTGTAGCCATTTGTTGAGTGTTTTTTTTGGTGTCTAATCCGCATATATATCACCATTGCCCTTGATTTTCTTGACTGTATATCTCTTAAATGTCAACATATATACGTGTGATTTAGTTTACGAAGATTTTTCAATGCCGAGAACCTCGATCAGAGAGTAAAAAACGCGTAAGGTTCACAATGGTGTAAGATTAAAATGGGATATACCGGGCTAGGATTCGAGTTACAGGAATAAGGGCAAAACCAACCACCCAAGAATGGAATCGTCGAGCGAAAACACTTGACAACCTCCTAGAAGCAGCTTTTCTTACCACCAGACCTTTCTTTATTAATTAGGATTTTGATATCGTCACTAAACACATTCTTTAAATTGTAGCCATTTGTTGAGTGTTTTTTTTTTTTTGGTGTCTAATCAGCATATATATCACCATTTCCCTTGATTTTCTTGACTGTATATCTCTTAAATATCAACATATACACGTGTGATTTAGTTTACAAAGATTTTTCAATGCCGAGAACCTCTATCAGAGAGTAAAAAAGGCGAAAGGTTCACAATGGTGTAAAATTAAAATGGGATATACCGGGCTAGGATTCGAGTTACAGGAACAAGGGCCAAACCAACCAACCAAGAATGGAATCGTCGAGCGAAAACACTTGACAACCTCCTAGAAGCAGCTTTTCTTGCCACCAGACCTTTCTCCATCAATTAGGAATCTGATGCCGTCACTAAACACATTCCTTCAATTGTAGCCATTTGTTGAGTGTTTTTTTTTTTTGTGTCTAATCCGCATATATATCACCATTGTCCTTGATTTTCTTGACTGTATATCTCTTAAATATCAACATATACACGTGTGATTTAGTTTACGAAGATTTTTCAATGCCAAAAACCTCGATCAGAGAGTAAAAAAGGGGTAAGGTTCACAATCGTGTATAATTAAAATGGGATATACCGGGCTAGGATTCGAGTTACAGAAACAAGGGCCAAACCAACCACCCAGGAATGGAATCGTCGAGCGAAAACACTTGACAACCTCCTAGAAGCAGCTTTTCTTGCCACCAGACCTTTCTCCATCAATTAGGAATCTGATGCCGTCACTAAACGCATTTGTTAAATTGTAGCCATTTGTTGAGTGTTTTTTTTTTGTGTCTAATCCGCATATATATATCACCATTGCCCTTGATTTTCTTGACTGTATATCTCTTAAATGTCAACATATAGACGTGTGATATAGTTTATGATGATTTTTCAATGCCGAGAACCTCGATGAGAGAGTAAAAAGGCGTAAGGTTCACAATAGTGTAAAACAAAAATGGGATATACCGGGCTTGGATTCGAGTTACAAGAACAAGGGCAAAACCAACAACCCAAGAATGGAATCGTCGAGCGAAAACACTTGACAACCTCCTAGAAGCAGCTTTTCTTACCACCAGACCTTTCTCTATTAATTAGGATTTTGATGTCGTCACTAAACACATTCTTTAAATTGTAGCCATTTGCTGAGTGTTTTTTTTTTTGGTGCCTAATCAGCATATATATCACCATTTCCCTTGATTTTCTTGACTGTATATCTCTTAAATATAAACATATCCACGTGTGATTTAGTTTACGAAGATTTTTCAATGCCGAGAACCTCTATCAGAGAGTAAAAAAGGCGTAAGGTTCACAATGGTGTAAAATTAAAATGGGATATACCGGGCTAGGATTCGAGTTACAGGAACAAGGGCCAAACCAACCAACCAAGAATGGAATCGTCGAGCGAAAACACTTGACAACCTCCTAGAAGCAGCTTTTCTAGCCACCAGACCTTTCTCCATCAATTAGGAATCCGATGTCGTCACTGCACACATTCCTTAAATTGTAGCCATTTGTTGAGTGTTTTTTTTGGTGTCTAATCCGCATATATATCACCATTGCCCTTGATTTTCTTGACTGTATATCTCTTAAATGTCAACATATATACGTGTGATTTAGTTTACGAAGATTTTTCAATGCCGAGAACCTCGATCAGAGAGTAAAAAACGCGTAAGGTTCACAATGGTGTAAGATTAAAATGGGATATACCGGGCTAGGATTCGAGTTACAGGAACAAGGGCAAAACCAACCACCCAAGAATGGAATCGTCGAGCGAAAACACTTGACAACCTCCTAGAAGCAGTTTTTCTTACCACCAGACCTTTCTCTATTAATTAGGATTTTGATATCGTCACTAAACACATTCTTTAAATTGTAGCCATTTGTTGAGTGTTTTTTTTTTTTTGGTGTCTAATCAGCATATATATCACCATTTCCCTTGATTTTCTTGACTGTATATCTCTTAAATATAAACATATCCACGTGTGATTTAGTTTACGAAGATTTTTCAATGCCGAGAACCTCTATCAGAGAGTAAAAAAGGCGTAAGGTTCACAATGGTGTAAAATTAAAATCGGATATACCGGACCAGGATTCGAGTTACAGGAACAAGGGCCAAACCAACCAACCAAGAATGGAATCGTCGAGCGAAAACACTTGACAACCTCCTAGAAGCAGCTTTTCTAGCCACCAGACATTTCTCCATCAATTAGGAATCCGATGTCGTCACTAAACACATTCCTTAAATTGAAGCCATTTGTTGAGTGTTTTTTTTTTGTGTCTAATCCGCATATATATCACCATTGCCCTTGATTTTCTGGACTGTATATCTCTTAAATGTCAAGATATACACGTGTGATTTAGTTTACGAATATTTTTCAATGCCGAGAACCTCGATCAGAGAGTAAAAAAGGCGTAAGGTTCACAATGGTGTAAGATTAAAATGGGATATACCGGGCTAGGATTCGAGTTACAAGAACAAGGGCAAAACCAACCACCCAAGAATGGAATCGTCGAGCGAAAACACTTGGCAACCTCCTAGAAGCAGCTTTTCTTACCACCAGACCTTTCTACATCAATTAGGATTTTGATGTCGTCACTAAACACATTCCTTAAATTGTAGCCATTTGTTGAGTGTTTTTTTTTTGGTGTCTAATCAGCAGATATATCACCATTGCCCTTGATTTTCTTGACTGTATATCTCTTAAATATCAACATATACACGTGTGATTTAGTTTACAAAGATTTTTCAATGCCGAGAACCTCTATCAGAGAGTAAAAAAGGCGAAAGGTTCACAATGGTGTAAAATTAAAATGGGATATACCGGGCTAGGATTCGAGTTACAGGAACAAGGGCCAAACCAACCAACCAAGAATGGAATCGTCGAGCGAAAACACTTGACAACCTCCTAGAAGCAGCTTTTCTTGCCACCAGACCTTTCTCCATCAATTAGGAATCTGATGCCGTCACTAAACACATTCCTTCAATTGTAGCCATTTGTTGAGTGTTTTTTTTTTGTGTCTAATCCGCATATATATCACCATTGTCCTTGATTTTCTTGACTGTATATCTCTTAAATATCAACATATACACGTGTGATTTAGTTTACGAAGATTTTTCAATGCCAAAAACCTCGATCAGAGAGTAAAAAAGGGGTAAGGTTCACAATCGTGTATAATTAAAATGGGATATACCGGGCTAGGATTCGAGTTACAGAAACAAGGGCCAAACCAACCACCCAGGAATGGAATCGTCGAGCGAAAACACTTGACAACCTCCTAGAAGCAGCTTTTCTTGCCACCAGACCTTTCTCCATCAATTAGGAATCTGATGCCGTCACTAAACGCATTTGTTAAATTGTAGCCATTTGTTGAGTGTTTTTTTTTTGGTGTCTAATCCGCATATATATATCACCATTGCCCTTGATTTTCTTGACTGTATATCTCTTAAATGTCAACATATAGACGTGTGATATAGTTTATGATGATTTTTCAATGCCGAGAAGCTCGATGAGAGAGTAAAAAGGCGTAAGGTTCACAATAGTGTAAAACAAAAATGGGATATACCGGGCTTGGATTCGAGTTACAAGAACAAGGGCAAAACCAACAATCCAAGAATGGAATCGTCGAGCGAAAACACTTGACAACCTCCTAGAAGCAGCTTTTCTTACCACCAGACCTTTCTCTATTAATTAGGATTTTGATGTCGTCACTAAATACATTCTTTAAATTGTAGCCATTTGTTGAGTGTTTTTTTTTTTTTTTTGGTGTCTAATCAGCATATATATCACCATTTCCCTTGATTTTCTTGACTGTATATCTCTTAAATATAAACATATCCACGTGTGATTTAGTTTACGAAGATTTTTCAATGCCGAGAACCTCTATCAGAGAGTAAAAAAGGCGTAAGGTTCACAATGGTGTAAAATTAAAATGGGATATACCGGGCTAGGATTCGAGTTACAGGAACAAGGGCCAAACCAACCAACCAAGAATGGAATCGTCGAGCGAAAACACTTGACAACCTCCTAGAAGCAGCTTTTCTAGCCACCAGACCTTTCTCCATCAATTAGGAATCCGATGTCGTCACTGCACACATTCCTTAAATTGTAGCCATTTGTTGAGTGTTTTTTTTTGGTGTCTAATCCGCATATATATCACCATTGCCCTTGATTTTCTTGACTGTATATCTCTTAAATGTCAACATATATACGTGTGATTTAGTTTACGAAGATTTTTCAATGCCGAGATCCTCGATCAGAGAGTAAAAAAGGCGTAAGGTTCACAATGGTGTAAGATTAAAATGGGATATACCGGGCTAGGATTCGAGTTACAGGAACAAGGGCAAAACCAACCACCCAAGAATGGAATCGTCGAGCGAAAACACTTGGCAACCTCCTAGAAGCAGCTTTTCTTACCACCAGACCTTTCTCCATCAATTAGGATTTTGATGCCGTCACTAAACACATTCCTTAAATTGTAGCCATTTGTTGAGTGTTTTTTTTTGGTGTCTAATCAGCATATATATCACCATTGCACTCGATTTTCTTGACTGTATATCTCTTAAATATCAACATATATTTAGTTTACAAAGATTTTTCAATGCCGAGAACCTCTATCAGAGAGTAAAAAAGGCGAAAGGTTCACAATGGTGTAAAATTAAAATGGGATATGCCGGGCTAGGATTCGAGTTACAGGAACAAGGGACAAACCAACCAACCAAGAATGGAATCGTCGAGCGAAAACACTTGACAACCTCCTAGAAGCAGCTTTTCTTGCCACCAGACCTTTCTCCATCAATTAGGAATCTGATGCCGTCACTAAACACATTCCTTCAATTGTAGCCATTTGTTGAGTGTTTTTTTTTTTTGTGTCTAATCCGCATATATATCACCATTGTCCTTGATTTTCTTGACTGTATATCTCTTAAATGTCAACATATACACGTGTGATTTAGTTTACGAAGATTTTTCAATGCGGAGAACCTCGATCAGAGAGTAAAAAAGGCGTAAGGTTCACGATGGTGTAAGATTAAAATGGGATATACCGGGCTAGGATTCGAGTTACAGGAAGAAGGGCAAAACCAACCACACAAGAATGGAATCGTCGAGCGAAAACACTTAGCAACCTCCTAGAAGCAGCTTTTCTTACCACCAGACCTTTCTCCATCAATTAGGATTTTGATGCCGTCACTAAACACATTCCTTAAATTGTAACCATTTGTTGAGTGTTTTTTTTTGGTGTCTAATCAGCATATATATCACCATTGCCCTTGATTTTCTTGACTGTATATCTCTTAAATATCAACATATACACGTGTGATTTAGTTTACAAAGATTTTTCAATGCCGAGAACCTCTATCAGAGAGTAAAAAAGGCGTAAGGTTCACAATGGAGTAAAATTAAAATGGGATATACCGGGCTAGGATTCGAGTTACAGGAACAAGGGCCAAACCAACCAACCAAGAATGGAATCGTCGAACGAAAACACTTGACAACCTCCTAGAAGCAGCTTTTCTTGCCACCAGACCTTTCTCCATCAATTAGGAATCTGATGCCGTCACTAAACACATTCCTTAAATTGTAGCCATTTGTTGAGTGTTTTTTTTTGTGTCTAATCCGCATATATATCACCATTGTCCTCGATTTTCTTGACTGTATATCATTTAAATATCAACATATACACGTGTGATTTAGTTTACGAAGATTTTTCAATGCCGAGAACCTCGATCAGAGAGTAAAAAAGGCGTAAGGCTCACAATGGTGTAAGATTAAAAGGGGATATACCGGGCTAGGATTCGAGTTACAGGAACAAGGGCCAAACCAACCACCCAAGAATGGAATCGTCGAGCGAAAACACTTGGCAACCTCCTAGAAGCAGCTTTTCTTACCACCAGACCTTTCTCCATCAATTAGGATTTTGATGTCGTCACTAAACACATTCCTTAAATTGTAGCCATTTGTTGAGTGTTTTTTTTTTTTGTGTCTAATCAGCATATATATCACCATTTCCCTTGATTTTCTTGAATGTATATCTCTTAAATATAAACATATCCACGTGTAATTTAGTTTACGAAGATTTTTCAATGCCGAGAACCTCTATCAGAGAGTAAAAAAGGCGTAAGGTTCACAATGGTGTAAAATTAAAATGATATATTCCGGGCTAGGATTCGAGTTACAGGAACAAGGGCCAAACCAACCAACCAAGAATGGAATCGTCGAGCGAAAACACTTGACAACCTCCTAGAAGCAGCTTTTCTAGCCACCAGACCTTTCTCCATCAATTAGGAATCCGATGCTGTCACTAAACACATTCCTTAAATTGTAGCCAATTGTTGAGTGTTTTTTTTTGGTGTCTAATCCGCATATATATCACCATTGCCATTGATTTTCTTGACTGTATATCTCTTAAATGTCAACATATACACGTGTGATTTAGTTTACAAAGATTTTTCAATCCTGAGAACCTCGATCAGAGAGTAAAAAAGGCGTAAGGTTCACAATGGTGTAAAATTAAAATGGGATATACCGGGCTAGGATTCGAGTTACAGGAACAAGGGCAAAACCCACCACCCAAGAATGGAATCGTCGTGCGAAAACACTTGACAACCTCCTAGAAGCAGCTTTTCTTGCCACCAAACCTTTCTACATCAATTAGGAATCTGATGCCGTCACTAAACACATTCCTTAAATTGTAGCCATTTGTTGAGTGTTTTTTTTGGTGTCTAATCCGCATATATATCACCATTGTCCTTGATTTTCTTGACTGTATATCTCTTAAATGTCAACATATACACGTGTGATTTAGTTTACGAAGATTTTTTAATGCCGAGAACCTCGATCAGAGAGTAAAAAAGGCGTAAGGTTCACAATGGTGTAAAATTAAAATGGGATATACCGGGCTAGGATTCGAGTTACAGGAACAAGGGCATAACCCACCACCCAAGAATGGAATCGTCGAGCGAAAACACTTGACAACCTCCTAGAAGCAGCTTTTCTTGCCACCAAACCTTTCTCTATCAATTAGGAATCTGATGGCGTCACTAAACACATTCCTTAAATTGTAGCCATTTGTTGAGTGTTTTTTTTGTTTCTAATCAGCATATATATCACCATTTCCCTTGATTTTCTTGACTGTATATCTCTTAAATATAAACATATCCACGTGTGATTTAGTTTACGAAGATTTTTCAATAACGAGAACCTCTATCAGAGAGTAAAAAAGGCGTAAGGTTCACAATGGTGTAAAATTAAAATGATATATACCGGGCTAGGATTCGAGTTACAGGAACAAGGGCCAAACCAACCAACCAAGAATGGAATCGTCGAGCAAAAACACTTGACAACCTCCTAGAAGCAGCTTTTCTAGCCACCAGACCTTTCTCCATCAATTAGGAATCCGATGTTGTCACTAAACACATTCCTTAAATTGTAGCCATTTGTTGAGTGTTTTTTTTTGGTGTCTAATCCGCATATATATCACCATTGTCATTGATTTTCTTGACTGTATATCTCTTAAATGTCAACATATACACGTGTGATTTAGTTTACGAAGATTTTTCAATCCTGAGAACCTCGATCAGAGAATAAAAAAGGTGTAACGTTCACAATGGTGTAAAATTAAAATGGGATATACCGGGCTAGGATTCGAGTTACAGGAACAAGGGCAAAACCCACCGCCCAAGAATGGAATCGTCGAGCGAAAACACTTGACAACCTCCTAGAAGCAGCTTTTCTTGCCACCAAACCTTTCTCCATCAATTATGAATCTGATGCCGTCACTAAACACATTCCTTAAATTGAAGCCATTTGTTGAGTGTTTTTTTTGGTGTCTAATCCGCATATATATCACCATTGTCCTTGATTTTTTTGACTGTATATCTCTTAAATATCAACATTTACACATGTGATTTAGTTTACGAAGATTTTTCAATGCCGAGAACCTCGATCAGAGAGTAAAAAAGGCGTAAGGCTCACAATGGTGTAAGATTAAAATGGGATATACCGGGCTAGGATTCGAGTTACAGGAACAAGGGCCAAACCAACCACCCAAGAATGGAATCGTCGAGTGAAAACACTTGACAACCTCCTAGAAGCAGCTTTTCTTACCATCAGACCTTTCTGCATCAATTAGGAATCTGTTGACGTCACTAAACACATTCCTTAAATTGTAGCCATTTGTTGAGTGTTTTTTTTTTGTGTCTAATCCGCATATATATCTCTATTGTCCTTGATTTTCTTGACTGTATATCTCTTAAATGTCAACATATGCACGTGTGATTTAGTTTACGAAGATTTTTTAATGCCGAGAACCTCGATCAGAGAGTAAAAAAGGCGTAAGGTTCACAATGGTGTAAAATTAAAATGGGATATACCGGGCTAGGATTCGAGTTACAGGAACAAGGGCCAAACCAACCACCCCAGAATGGAATCGTCGAGCGAAAACACTTGACAACCTCCTAGAAGCAGCTTTTCTTGCCACCAGACCTTTCTCCATCAATTAGGAATCTGATGCCGTCACTAAACACATTCGTTAAATTGTGGCAATTTGTTGAGTGTTTTTTTTGTGTCTAATCCGCATATATATATCACCCTTACCCTTGATTTTCTTGACTGTATATCTCTTAAATGTCAACATATACACGTGTGATTTAGTTTACAAAGATTTTTCAATGCCGAGAACCTCGATCAGAGAGTAAAAAAGGTGTAAGGTTCACAATAGTGTAAAATAAAAATGGGATATACCGGGCTAGGATTCGAGTTACAGGAACAAGGGCAAAACCAACTACCCCGGAATGGAATCGTCGAGTGAAAACACTTGACAACCTCCTAGAAGCAGCTTTTCTTACCACCAGACCTTTCTCCATCAATTAGGATTTTGATGTCGTCACTAAACACATTCCTTAAATTGTAGCCATTTGTTGAGTGTTTTTTTTGGTTTCTAATCAGCATATATATAACCATTGCCCTTGATTTTCTTGATTGTATATCTCTTAAATATCAACATATACACGTGTGATTTAGTGTACGAAGATTTTTCAATGTCGAGAACCTCGATCAGAGAGTAAAAAAGGCGTAAGGCTCACAATGGTGTAAGATTAAAATGGGATATACCGGGCTAGGATTCGAGTTACAGGAACAAGGGCCAAACCAACCACCCTAGAATGGAATCATCGAGCGAAAACACTTGACAACCTCCTAGAAGCAGCTTTTCTTGCCACCAGACCTTTCTCCATCAGTTAGGAATCTGATGCCATCACTAAACACATTCCTTAAATTGAAGCCATTTGTTGAGAGTTTTTTTTTGTGTCTAATTCGCATATATATCACCATTGCCCTTGATTTTCTTGACTGTATATCTCTTAAATGTCAACATATACACGTGTGATTTAGTTTACGAAGATTTTTCAATGTCGAGAACCTCGATCAGAGAGTAAAAAAGGCGTAAGGATCACAATGGTGTAAGATTAAAATGGGATATACCGGGCTAGGATTCGAGTTACAGGAACAAGGGCCAAACCAACCACCCAAGAATGGAATCATCGAGCGAAAACACTTGACAACTTCCTAGAAGCAGCTTTTCTTACCACCAGACCTTTCTCGATCAATTAAGAATCTGATGCCATCACTAAACACATTCCTTAAATTGTAGCCATTTGTTGAGTGCTTTTTTTGTGTCTAATCCGCATATATATCACCATTGCCGTTGATTTTCTTGACTGTATATCTCTTAAATGTCAACATATACACGTGTGATCTAGTTTACGAAGATTTTTCAATGCCGAGAACCTCGATCAGAGAGTAAAAAAGGTGTAAGGTTCACAATAGTGTAAAATAAAAATGGGATATACCGGGCTAGGATTCGAGTTATAGGAACAAGGGCAAAACCAACCACCCCGGAATGGAATCGTCGAGTGAAAACACTTGACAACCTCCTAGAAGCAGCTTTTCTTACCACCAGACCTTTCTCCATCAATTAGGATTTTGATGTCGTCACTAAACACATTCCTTAAATTGTAGCCATTTGTTGAGTGTTTTTTTTTGGTGTCTAATCAGCATATATATCACCATTTCCCTTTATTTTCTTGACTGTATATCTCTGAAATATAAACATATCCACGTGTGATTTAGTTTACGAAGATTTTTCAATGCCGAGAACCTCTATCAGAGAGTAAAAAAGGCGTAAGTCTCACAATGGTGTAAAATTAAAATGGGATATACCGGGCTAGGATTTGAGTTACAGGAACAAGGGCCAAACCAACCAACCAAGAATGGAATCGTCGAGCGAAAACACCTGACAACCTCCTAGAAGCAGCTTTTCTTACCACCAGACCTTTCTCCATCAATTAGGATTTTGATGTCGTCACTAAACACATTCCTTAAATTGTAGCCATTTGTTGAGTGTTTTTTTTTGGTGTCTAATCAGCATATATATCACCATTTCCCTTTATTTTCTTGACTGTATATCTCTGAAATATAAACATATCCACGTGTGATTTAGTTTACGAAGATTTTTCAATGCCGAGAACCTCTATCAGAGAGTAAAAAAGGCGTAAGTCTCACAATGGTGTAAAATTAAAATGGGATATACCGGGCTAGGATTTGAGTTACAGGAACAAGGGCCAAACCAACCAACCAAGAATGGAATCGTCGAACGAAAACACTTGACAACCTCCTAGAAGCAGCTTTTCTAGCCACCAGACCTTTCTCCATCAATTAGGAATCCGATGCCGTCACTAAACACATTCCTTAAATTGTAGCCATTTGTTGAGTGTTTTTTTTTTGGTGTCTAATCCGCATATATATCACTATTGCCCTTGATTTTCTTGACTGTATATCTCTTAAATGTCAACATATACACGTGTGATTTTGTTTACGAAGATTTTTCAATGCCGAGAACCTCGATCAGAGAGTAAAAAAGGCGTAAGGTTCACAATCGTGTATAATTAAAATGGGATATACCGGGCTAGGATTCGAGTTACAGAAACAGGGGCCAAACCAACCACCCAGGAATGGAATCCTCTAGCGAAAACACTTGACAACATCCTAGAAGCAGCTTTTCTTGCCACCAGACATTTCTCCATCAGTTAGGAATCTGATGCCGTCACTAAACACATTCGTTAAATTGTAGCCATTTGTTGAGTGTTTTTTTTTTGTGTCTAATCCGCATATATATATCACCATTGCCCATGATTTTATTGACTGTATATCTCTTAAATGTCAACATATAGACGTGTGATTTAGTTTACGATGATTTTTCAATGCCGAGAACCTCGATCAGAGAGTAAAAATGCGTAACGTTCACAATAGTGTAAAATAAAAATGGGATATACCGGGCTTGGATTCGAGTTACAAGAACAAGGGCAAAACCAACCACCCAAGAATGGAATCGTCGAGCGAAAACACTTGACAACCTTCTAGAAGCAGCTTTTCTTACCACCAGACCTTTCTCCATCAATTAGGATTTTGATGTCGTCACTAAACACATTCCTTAAGTTGTAGCCATTTGTTGAGTGTTTTTTTTGGTGTCTAATCAGCATATATATCACCATTTCCCTTTATTTTCTTGACTGTATATCTTTGAAATATAAACATATCCACGTGTGATTTAGTTTACGAAGATTTTTCAATGCCGAGAACCTCTATCAGAGAGTAAAAAAGGCGTAAGGTTCACAATGGTGTAATATTAAAATGCGATATACCGGGCTAGGATTCGAGTTACAGGAACAAGGGCCAAACCAACCAACCAAGAATGGAATCGTCGAGCGAAAACACTTGACAACCTCCTAGAAGCAGCTTTTGTAGCCACCATACCTTTCTCCATCAATTAGGAATCCGATGCCGTCACTAAACACATTCCTTAAATTGTAGCCATTTGTTGAGTGTTTTTTTTTGTGTCTAATCCGCATATATATCACCATTGCCCTTGATTTTCTTGACTGTATATGTCTTAAATATCAACATATACACGTGTGATTTAGTTTACGAAGATTTTTCAATGCCTAGAACCTCGATCAGAGAGTAAAAAAGGCGTAAGGTTCACAATGGTGTAAAATTAAAATGGGATATACCGGGCTAGGATTCGAGTTACAGGAACAAGGGCAAAACCAACCACCCAAGAATGGAATCGTCGAGCGAAAACACTTGGCAACCTCCTAGAAGCAGCTTTTCTTACCACCAGACCTTTCTCCATCAATTAGGATTTTGATGCCGTCACTAAACACATTCCTTAAATTGTAGCCATTTGTTGAGTGTTTTTTTTGGTGTCTAATCAGCATATATATCACCGTTGCCCTTGATTTTCTTGAATGTATATCTCTTAAATATCAACATATACACGTGTGATTTAGTTTATAAAGATTTTTCGATGCCGAGAATCTCTACCAGAGAGTAAAAAAGACGTAAGGTTCACAATGGTGTAAAATTAAAATGGGATATACCGGGCTAGGATTCGAGTTACAGGAACAAGGGCCAAACCAACCAACCAAGAATGGAATCGTCGAGCGAAAACACTTGACAACCTCCTAGAAGCAGCTTTTCTTACCACCAGACCTTTCTCGATCAATTAAGAATCTGATGCCATCACTAAACACATTCCTTAAATTGTAGCCATTTGTTGAGTGTTTTTTTTTTGTGTCTAATCCGCATATATATCACCATTGCCGTTGATTTTCTTGACTGTATATCTCTTAAATGTCAACATATACACGTGTGATCTAGTTTACGAAGATTTTTCAATGCCGAGAACCTCGATCAGAGAGTAAAAAAGGTGTAAGGTTCACAATAGTGTAAAATAAAAATGGGATATACCGGGCTAGGATTCGAGTTACAGGAACAAGGGCAAAACCAACCACCCCGGAATGGAATCGTTGAGTGAAAACACCTGACAACCTCCTAGAAGCAGCTTTTCTTACCACCAGACCTTTCTCCATCAATTAGGATTTTGATGTCGTCACTAAACACATTCCTTAAATTGTAGCCATTTGTTGATTGTTTTTTTTGGTTTCTAATCAGCATATATATAACCATTGCCCTTGATTTTCTTGACTGTATATCTCTTAAATATCAACATATACACTTGTGATTTAGTTTACGAAGATTTTTCAATGTCGAGAACCTCGATCAGAGAGTAAAAAAGGCGTAAGGATCACAATGGTGTAAGATTAAAATGGGATATACCGGGCTAGTATTCGAGTTACAGGAACAAGGGCCAAACCAACCACGCAAGAATGGAATCATCGAGCGAAAACACTTGACAACCTCCTAGAAGCAGCTTTTCTTACCACCAGACCTTTCTCGATCAATTAGGAATCTGATGCCATCACTAAACACATTCCTTAAATTGTAGCCATTTGTTGAGTGTTTTTTTTTTGTGTCTAATCCGCATATATATCACCATTGCCCTTGATTTTCTTGACTGTATATCTCTTAAATGTCAACATATACACGTGTGATTTAGTTTACGAAGATTTTTCAATGCCGAGAACCTCGATCAGAGAGTAAAAAAGGCGTAAGGTTCACAATCGTGTATAATTAAAACGGGATATACCGGGCTAGGATTCGAGTTACAGAAACAAGGGCCAAACCAACCACCCAGGAATGGAATCGTCGAGCGAAAACACTTGACAACCTCCTAGAAGCAATTTTTCTTGCCACCAGACCTTTCTCCATCAGTTAGGAATCTGATGCCGTCACTAAACACATTCGTTAAATTGTAGCCATTTGTTGAGTGTTTTTTTTGGTGTCTAATCCGCATATATATATCACCAATGCCCTTGATTTTCTTGACTGTATATCTCTTAAATGTCAACATATAGACGTGTGATTTAGTTTACGATGATTTTTCAATGCCGAGAACCTCGATCAGAGAGTAAAAAGGCGTAACGTTCACAATAGTGTAAAATAAAAATGGGATATACCGGGCTTGGATTCGAGTTACAAGAACAAGGGCAAAACCAACCACCCAAGAATGGAATCGTCGAGCGAAAACACTTGACAACCTTCTAGAAGCAGCTTTTCTTACCACCAGACCTTTCTCCATCAATTAGGATTTTGATGTCGTCACTAAACACATTCCTTAAGTTGTAGCCATTTGTTGAGTGTTTTTTTTGGTGTCTAATCAGCATATATATCACCATTTCCCTTGATTTTCTTGACTGTATATCTTTGAAATATAAACATATCCACGTGTGATTTAGTTTACGAAGATTTTTCAATGCCGAGAACCTCTATCAGAGAGTAAAAAAGGCGTACGGTTCACAATGGTGTAATATTAAAATGCGATATACCGGGCTAGGATTCGAGTTACAGGAACAAGGGCCAAACCAACCAACCAAGAATGGAATCGTCGAGCGAAAACACTTGACAACCTCCTAGAAGCAGCTTTTCTAGCCACCATACCTTTCTCCATCAATTAGGAATCTGATGCCGTCACTAAACACATTCCTTAAATTGTAGCCATTTGTTGAGTGTTTTTTTTGGTGTCTAATCCGCATATATATCACCATTGCCCTTGATTTTCTTGACTGTATATGTCTTAAATATCAACATATACACGTGTGATTTAGTTTACGAAGATTTTTCAATGCCTAGAACCTCGATCAGAGAGTAAAAAAGGCGTAAGGTTCACAATGGTGTAAAATTAAAATGGGATATACCGGGCTAGGATACGAGTTACAAGAACAAGGGCCAAACCAACCAACCAAGAATGGAATCGTCGAGCGAAAACACTTGACAACCTCCTAGAAGCAGCTTTTCTTGCCACCAGACCTTTCTCTATCAATTAGGAATCTGATGCCGTTACTAAACACATTCCTTAAATTGTAGCCATTTGTTGAGTGTTTTTTTTGGTGTCTAATCCGCATATATATCACCATTGTCCTTGATTTTCTTGACTATATATCTCTTAAATATCAACATATACACGTGTGATTTAGTTTACGAAGATTTTTCAATGCCGAGAACCTCGATCAGAGAGTAAAAAAGGCGTAAAGGTGACAATGTTGTAAAATTAAAATGGGATATACCGGGCTAGGATTCGAGTTACAGGAACAAGGGCCAAACCAACCACCCAAGAATGGAATCGTCGAGCGAAAACACTTGACAACCTCCTAGAAGCAGCTTTTCTTGCCACCAGACCTTTCTCCATCAATTAGGAATCTGATGCCGTCACTAAAGACATTCGTTAAATTGTAGCCATTTGTTGAGTGTTTTTTTTGGTGTCTAATCCGCATATATATCACCTTTGCCCTTGATTTTCTTGACTGTATATCTCTTAAATGTCAACATATACACGTGTGATTTAGTTTACGAAGATTTTTCAATCCTGAGAACCTCGATCAGAGAGTAAAAAAGGCGTAAGTTTCACAATGGTGTAAAATTAAAATGGGATATACCGGGCTAGGATTCGAGTTAGAGGAACAAGGGCAAAACCCACCACCCAAGAATGGAATCGTCGAGCGAAAACCCTTGACAACCTCCTAGAAGTATCTTTTCTTGCCACCAAACCTTTCTCCATGAATTAGGAATCTGATGCCGTCACTAAACACATTCGTTAAATTGTAGCCATTTGTTGAGTGTTTTTTTTGGTGTCAAATCCGCATATATATCACCATTGCCCTTGATTTTATTGACTATATATCTCTTAAATATCAACATATACACGTGTGATTTAGTTTACGGAGATTTTTCAATGCCGAAAACCTCGATCAGAGAGTAAAAAAGGCGTAAAATTCACAATGGTGTAAAATTAAAATGGGATATACCGGGCTAAGATTCGAGTTACATGAACAAGGGCCAAACAAACCACCCAAGAATGGAATCATCGAGCGAAAACACTTGACAACCTCCTAGAAGCAGCTTTTCTTGCCACCGGACCTTTCTCCATCAATTGGGAATCTGATGTCGTCACTAAACACGTTCCTTAAATTGTAGCCATTTGTTGAGTATTTTTTTTTGTGTCTAATCCACATATATATCACCATTTCCCTTGATTTTCTTGACTGTATATCTCTTAAATATCAACATATACACGTATGATTTAGTTTACGAAAATGTTTCAATGCCTAGAACCTCGATCAGAGAGTAAAAAAGGCGTAAGGTTCATAATGGTGTAAGATTAAAATGGAATATACCGGGCTAGGATTCAAGTTACAGGAACAAGGGCCAAACCAACCACCCAAGAATGGAATCGTCGAGCGAAAACACTTGACAACCTCCTAGAAGCAGTTTTTCTTACCACCAGACCTTTCTCCATCAATTAGGAATCTGATGCCGTCACTAAACACATTCCTTAAATTGTAGCCATTTGTTGAGTGTTTTTTTTTTGTGTCTAATCCGCATATATATCACCATTGTCCTTGATTTTTTTGACTGTATATCTCTTAAATATCAACATTTACACATGTGATTTAGTTTACGAAGATTTTTCATTGCCGAGAACTTCGATCAGAGAGTAAAAAAGGCGTAAGGCTCACAATGGTGTAAGATTAAAATGGGATATACCGGGCTAGGATTCGAGTTACAGGAACAAGGGCCAAACCAACCACCCAAGAATGGAACCGTCGAGCGAAAACACTTGACAACCTCCTAGAAGCAGCTTTTCTTACCACCAGACCTTTCTCCATCAATTAGGAATCTGATGCCGTCACTAAACACATTTCTTAAATTGTAGCCATTTGTTGAGTGTTTTTTTGGTGTCTAATCCGCATATATATCACCATTGTCCTTGATTTTCTTGACTGTATATCTCTTAAATGTCAACATATACACGTGTGATTTAGTTTACGAAGATTTTTTAATGCCGAGAACCTCGATCAGAGATTAAAAAAGGCGTAAGGTTCACAATGGTGTAAAATTAAAATGGGATATACCGGGCTAAGATTCGGGTTACAGGAACAAGGGCCAACCCAAACCACCCAAGAATGGAATCGTCGAGCGAAAACACTTGACAACCTCCTAGAAGCAGCTTTTCTTGCCACTAGACCTTTCTCCATCAATTATGAATCTGATGCCGTCACTAAACACATTCGTTAAATTGTAGCCATTTGTTGAGTTTTTTTTTTTTTTGTGTCTAATCCGCATATATATCACCATTGCCCTTGATTTTCTTGACTGTATATCTTTTAAATGTCAACATATACATGTGTGATTTAGTTTACGAAGATTTTTCAATGCCGAGAACCTCGATCAGAGAGTAAAAATGGGGTAAGGTTCACAATCGTGTAAAATTAAAATGGGATATACCGGGCTAGGATTCGAGTTACATGAACAAGGGCCAAACCAACCACCCAAGAATGGAATCGTCGAGCGAAAACACTTGACAACCTCCTAGAAGCAGCTTTTCTTGCCACCAGACCTTTCTCCATCAATTAGGAATCTGATGTCGTCACTAAACACATTCCTTAAATTGTAGCCATTTGTTGAGTGTTTTTTTTGTGCCTAATCCGCATATGTATCACCATTGCCCTTGATTTTCTTGACTGTAGATCTCTTAAATGTCAACATATACATGTGTGATTTAGTTTACGAAGATTTTTCAATGCCGAGAACCTCGATCAGAGAGTAAAAAAGGCGTAAGGTTCACAATGGTGTAAAATTAAAATGGGATATACCGGGCCATGATTCGAGTTACAGGAACAAGGGCAAAACCAACCACCCAAGAATGGAATCGTCGAGCGAAAACACTTGTCAACCTCCTAGAAGCAGCTTTTCTAATCACCAGACCTTTCTCCATCAATTAGGAATCTGAAGTCGTCACTAAACACATTCGTTAAATTGTAGCCATTTGTTGAGTGTTTTTTTTGGTGTCTAATCCGTATATATATCACCATTTCCCTTGATTTTCTTGACTGTATATCTCTTAAATGTCAACATATACATGTGTGATTTAGTTTACGAAGATTTTTCAATCCTGAGAACCTCGATCAGAGAGTAAAAATGGTGTAAGGTTCACAATGGTGTAAAATTAAAATGGGATATACCGGGCTAGGATTCGAGTTACAGGAACAAGGGCAAAACCCACCACCCAAGAATGGAATCGTCGAGCGAAAACACTTGACAACCTCCTAGAAGCAGCTTTTCTTACCACCAGACCTTTCTCCATCAATTAGGAATCTGATGCCGTCACTAAACACATTCCTTAAATTGTAGCCATTTGTTGAGTGTTTTTTTTTGGTGTCTAATCCGCATATATATCACCATTGTCCTTGATTTTTTTGACTGTATATCTCTTAAATATCAACATTTACACATGTGATTTAGTTTACGAAGATTTTTCAATGCCGAGAACCTCGATCAGAGAGTAAAAAAGGCGTAAGGCTCACAATGGTGTAAGATTAAAATGGGATATACCGGGCTAGGATTCGAGTTACAGGAACAAGGGCCAAACCAACCACCCAAGAATGGAACTGTCGAGCGAAAACACTTGACAACCTCCTAGAAGCAGCTTTTCTTACCACCAGACCTTTCTCCATCAATTAGGAATCTGATGCCGTCACTAAACACATTCCTTAAATTGTAGCCATTTGTTGAGTGTTTTTTTTTTGTGTCTAATCCGCATATATATCACCATTGTCCTTGATTTTCTTGACTGTATATCTCTTAAATGTCAACATATACACGTGTGATTTAGTTTACGAAGATTTTTTAATGCCGAGAACCTCGATTAGAGATTAAAAAAGGCGTAAGGTTCACAATGGTCTAAAATTAAAATGGGATATACCGGGCTAAGATTCGAGTTACAGGAACAAGGGCCAAACCAACCACCCAAGAATGGAATCGTCGAGCGAAAACACTTGACAAGCTCCTAGAAGCAGCTTTTCTTGCCACTAGACCTTTCTCCATCAATTAGGAATCTGATGCCGTCACTAAACACATTCGTTAAATTGTAGCCATTTGTTAAGTATTTTTTTTTGTGTCTAATCCGCATATATATCACCATTGCCCTTGATTTTCTTGACTGTATATCTCTTAAATGTCAACATATACACGTGTGATTTAGTTTACGAAGATTTTTCAATGCCGAGAACCTCGATCAGAGAGTAAAAATGGTGTAAGGTTCACAATCGTGTAAAATTAGAATGGGATATACCGGGCTAGGATTCGAGTTACATGAACAAGGGCCAAACCAACCACCCAAGAATGGAATCGTCGAGCGAAAACACTTGACAACCTCCTAGAAGCAGCTTTTCTTGCCACCAGACCTTTCTCCATCAATTAGGAATCTGATGTCGTCACTAAACACATTCCTTAAATTGTAGCCATTTGTTGAGTGTTTTTTTTGGTGTCTAATCCGCATATGTATCACCATTGCCCTTGATTTTCTTGACTGTAGATCTCTTAAATGTCAACATATACACGTGTTATTTAGTTTACGAAGATTTTTCAATGCCGAGAACCTCGATCAGAGAGTAAAAAAGGCGTAAGGTTCACAATGGTGTAAAATTAAAATGGGATATACCGGGCCATGATTCGAGTTACAGGAACAAGGGCAAAACCAACCACCCAAGAATGGAATCGTCGAGCGAAAACACTTGACAACCTCCTAGAACCAGCTTTTCTAATCACCAGACCTTTCTCCATCAATTAGGATTTTGATGTCGTCACTAAACACATTCCTTAAATTGTAGCCATTTGTTGAGTGTTTTTTTTTGTCTAATCAGCATATATATATCACCATTGCCCTGAATTTTCTTGACTGAATATCTCTTAAATATCAACATATACACGTGTGATTTAGTTTACGAAGATTTTTCAATGCCGAGAACCTCGATCAGAGAGTAAAAAAGGCGTAAGGCTCACAATGGTGTAAGATTAAAATGGGATATACTGGGCTAGGATTCGAGTTACAGGAACAAGGGCCAAACCAACCACCCAAGAATGGAATCGTCGAGCAAAAACACTTGACAACCTCCTAGAAGCAGCTTTTCTTACCACCAGACCTTTCTCCATCAATTAGGAATCTGATGCCGTCACTAAACACGTTCTTTAAATTGTAGCCATTTGTTGAGTGTTTTTTTTGGTGTCTAATTCGCATATATATCACCATTGTCCTTGATTTTCTTGACTGTATATCTCTTAAATGTCAACATATACACGTTTGATTTAGTTTACGAAGATATTTTAATGCCGAGAACCTTGATCAGAGAGTAAAAAAGGCGTAAGGTTCACAATGGTGTAAAATTAAAATGGGATATACCGGGCTAGGATTCGAGTTACAGGAACATGGGCCAAACCAACCACCCACGAATGGAATCGTCGAGCGAAAACACTTGACAACCTCCTAGAAGCAGCTTTTCTTGCCACCAGACCTTTCTCCATCAATTAGGAATCTGATGCCGTCACTATACACATTCGTTAAATTGTAGCCATTTGTTGAGTGTTTTTTTTGGTGTCTAATCCGTATATATATCACCATTTCCCTTGATTTTCTTGACTGTATATCTCTTAAATGTCAACATATACACGTGTGATTTAGTTTACGAAGATTTTTCAATCCTGAGAACCTCGATCAGAGAGTAAAAAAGGCGTAAGGTTCACAATGGTGTAAAATTAAAATGGGATATACCGGGCTAGGATTCGAGTTACAGGAACAAGGGCAAAACCCACCACCCAAGAATGGAATCGTCGAGCGAAAACACTTGACAACCTCCTTGAAGCAGCTTTTCTTACCACCAGACCTTTCTCCATCAATTAGGATTTTGATGCCGTCACTAAACACATTCCTTAAATTGTAGCCATTTGTTGAGTGTTTTTTTTTTGTGTCTAATCAGCATATATATCACCATTGCCCTTGATTTTTTGACTGTATATCTCTTAAATATCAACATATACACGTGTTATTTAGTTTACGAAGATTTTTCAATACCGAGAACCTCTCTCAGAGAGTAAAAAATGCGTAAGGTTCACAATGGTGTAAAATTAAAATGGGATATACCGGGCTAGGATTCGAGTTACAGGAAGAAGGGCCAAACCAACCACCCAAGAATGGAATCGTCGAGTGAAAACACTTGACAACCTCCTAGAAGCAGCCTTTCTTGCCACCAAACCTTTCTCCATCAATTAGGAATCTGATGCCGTCACTAATCACATTCCTTAAATTGTAGCCATTTGTTGAGTGTTTTTTTTGGTGTCAAATCCGCATATATATCACCATTGCCCTTGATTTTCTTGACTATATATCTCTTAAATATCAACATATACACGTGTGATTTAGTTTACAAAGATTTTTCAATGCCGAAAACCTCGATCACAGAGTAAAAAATGCGTAAGGTTCACAATCGTGTAAAATTAAAATGGGATGTACCGGGCTAGGATTCGAGTTACAGGAACAGGGGCCAAACAAACCATCCAAGAATGGAATCGTTGAGCGAAAACACTTGACAACCTCCTAGAAGCAGCTTTTCTTGCCACCTGACCTTTCTCCATCAATTAGGAATCTGATGTCGTCACTAAACACATTCCTTAAATTGTAGCCATTTGTTGAGTGTTTTTTTTGGTGTCTAATCCGCATATATATCACCATTGCCCTTGATTTTCTTGACTGTAGATCTCTTAAATGTCAACATATACACGTGTGATTTAGTTTACCAAGATTTTTGAATGCCGAGAACCTCGATCAGAGAGTAAAAAAGGCGTAAGGTTCACAATGGTGTAAAATTAAAATGGGATATACCGGGCTATGATTCGAGTTACATGAACAAGGGCCAAACCAACCACCCAAGAATGGAATCGTCGAGCGAAAACACTTGACAACCTCCTAGAAGCAGCTTTTCTTGCCACCAGACCTTTCTCCATCAATTAGAAATCTGATGCCGTCACTAAACACATTACTTAAATTATAGCCATTTGTTGAGTGTTTTTTTTTGTGTCTAATCAGCATATATATCACCATTGCCCTTGATTTTCTTGACTATATATCTCTTAAATATCAACATATACACGTGTGATTTAGTTTACGAAGATTTTTCAATGCCGAAAACCTCGATCACAGAGTAAAAAATGCGTAAGGTTCACAATCGTGTAAAATTAAAATGGGATGTACCAGGCTAGGATTCGAGTTACAGGAACAGGGGCCAAACAAACCATCCAAGAATGGAATCGTTGAGCGAAAACACTTGACAACCTCCTAGAAGCAGCTTTTCTTGCCACCTGACCTTTCTCCATCAATTAGGAATCTGATGTCGTCACTAAACACATTCCTTAAATTGTAGCCATTTGTTGAGTGTTTTTTTTTTGTGTCTAATCCGCATATATATCACCATTGCCCTTGATTTTCTTGACTGTAGATCTCTTAAATGTCAACATATACACGTGTGATTTAGTTTACGAAGATTTTTCAATGCCGAGAACCTCGATCAGAGAGTAAAAAAGGCGTAAGGTTCACAATGGTGTAAATTTAAAATGGAATATACCGGGCTAGGACTCGAGTTACATGAACAAGGGCAAAACCAACCACCAAAGAATGGAATCGTCGAGCGAAAACACTTGACAACCTCCTAGAAGCAGCTTTTCTAACCACCAGACCTTTCACCATCAATTAGGATTTTGATGCCGTCACTAAACACATTCCTTAAATTGTAGCCAATTGTTGACTGTTTTTTTTTTGTGTCTAATCAGCATATACATCACCATTGCCCTTGATTTTCTTGACTGTATATCTCTTAAATATAAACATATACACGTGTGATTTAGTTTACGAAGATTTTTCAATGCCGAGAACCTCTATCAGAGAGTAAAAAAGGCGTCAGGTTCATAATGGTGTAAAATTAAAATGGGATACACCGGGCTAGGACTCGAGTTACATGAAAAAGGGCAAAACCAACCACCAAAGAATGGAATCGTCGAGCGAAAACACTTGACAACTTCCTAGAAGCAGCTTTTCTTACCACCAGACCTTTCTCTATCTATTAGGATTTTGATACCGTCACTAAACACATTCCTTAAATTGTAGCCATTTGTTGAGTGTTTTTTTTTTTGTCTAATCAGCATATATATCACCATTGCCCTTGATTTTCTTGACTGTATATCTCTTAAATATCAACATATACACGTGTGATTTAGTTTATGAAGATTTTTCATTGCCGAGAACCTCGACCAGAGAGTAAAAAAGGCGTAAGGTTCATAACGGTGTAAGATTAAAATGGGATATACCAGGCTAGGATTCGAGTTACAGGAACAAGGGCCAAACCAACCACCCAAGAATGGAATCGTCGAGCGAAAACACTTGACAACCTCCTAGAAGCAGCTTTTCTTGCCACCAGACCTTTCTCCATCAATTAGGAATCTGATGCCGTCACTAAACACATTTCTTAAATTGTAGCCATTTGTTGAGTGTTTTTTTTTGGTGTAAAATCCGCATATATGTCACCATTGCCCTTGATTTTCTTGACTGTATATCTCTTAAATATCAACATATACACGTGTGATTTAGTTTACGAAGATTTTTCAATGCCGAGAACCTCGACCAGAGAGTAAAAAAGGCATAAGGTTCACAATGGTGTAAGATTAAAATGGGATATACCGGGCTAGGATTCGAGTTACAGGAAAAAGGGCCAAACCAACCACCCAAGAATGGAATCGTCCAGTGAAACACTTGACAACCTACTAGAAGCAGCTTTTCTTACCACCAGATCTTTCTCCATCAATTAGGAATCTGATGCCGTCACTAAACACATTCCTTAAATTGTAGCCATTTGTTGAGTGTTTTTTTTTGTGTCTAATCCGTATATATATCACCATTGCCCTTCATTTTCTTGACTGTATATCTCTTAAATATCTACATATACACATGTGATTTGGTTTACGAAGATTTTTCATTTCCGAGAACCTCGATCAGAGAGTAAAAAAGGCGTAAGGTTCACAATGGTGTAAAATTAAAATGGGATATACCGGGCTACGATTCGAGTTACGGGAACAAGGGCAAAACCAACCACCCAAGAATAGAATCGTTGAGCGAAAACACCTGACAACCTCCTAGAAGCAGCTTTTCTTGCCACCAGACCTTTCTCCATCAATTAGGAATCTGATGCCGTCACTAAACACATTCCTTTAATTGTAGCCATTTGTTGAGTGTTTTTTTTTTGTGTCTAATCCGCATATATATCACCATTGCCCTTGATTTTCTTGACTGTATATCTCTTAAATGTCAACATATACACGTGTGATTTAGTTTACGGATATTTTTCAATGCCCAGAACATCTATAAGAGAGTAAAAAAGGCGTAAGGTTCACAATGGTGTAAAATTAAAATCGGATATACCGGGCTAGGATTCGAGTTACAGGGACAAGGGCCAAACCAACCACCCAAGAATGGAATCGTCGAGCGTAAACACTTGACAACCTCCTAGATGCAGCTTTTCTTGCCACCAGACCATTCTCCATCAATTAGGAATCTAATGCCATCACTAAACACATTCCTTAAATTGTAGCCATTTTTGAGTGTTTTTTTTTTGTGTCAAATCCGCATATATATCACCATTGCCCTTGATTTTCTTGACAGTATATCTCTTAAATATCAACATATACACGTGTGATTTAGTTTACGAAGATTTTTCAATGCCGAGAACCTCTATCAGAGAGTAAAAAAGGCGTAAGGTTCACAATGGTGTAATATTAAAATGGGATATACCGGGCTAGGATTCGAGTTACAGGAACAAGGGCCAAACCCACCAACCAAGAATGGAATCGTCGAGCGAAAACACTTGACAACCTCCTAGAAGCAGCTTTTCATGCCACCAGACCTTTCTCCATCAATTAGGAATCTAATGCCGTGACTAAACACATTCCTTATATTGTAGCCACTTGTTGAGTGTTTTTTTGTGTCTAATCCACATATATATCACCATTGCCCTTGATTTTCTTGACTGTATATATCTTAAATGTCAAAATATAAACGTGAGATTTAGTTTACGAAGATTTTTCAATGCCGAGAACATCTATCAGAGGGTAAAAAAGGCGTAAGGTTCACAATGGCGTAAAATTAAAATCGGATATAACAGGCTAGGATTCGAGTTACAGGGACAAGGGCCAAACCAACCACCCAAGAATGGAATCGTCGAGCGAAAACACCTGACAACCTCCTAGAAGCAGCTTTTCTTGCCACCAGACCTTTCTCCATCAATTAGGAATCTGATGTCGTTACTAAACACATTCCTTAAATTGTAGCCATTTGTTGAGTGTTTTTTTTGGTGTTAAATCCGCATATATATCACCATTGCCCTTGATTTTCTTGACTGTATATCTCTTAAATATCAACATATACACGTGTGAATTAGTTTTCGAAGATTTTTCAATGCCGAGAACCTCGACCAGAGAGTAAAAAAGGCGTAAGGTTCACAATGGTGTAAGATTAAAATGGGATATACCGGGCTAGGATTCGAGTTACAGGAACAAGGGCCAAACCAACCACCCAAGAATGGAATCGTCCAGTGAAAACACTTGACAACCTACTAGAAGCAGCTTTTCTTGCCACCAGACCTTTCTCCATCAATTAGGAATCTGATGCCGTCACTAAACACATTCCTTAAATTGTAGCCATTTGTTGAGTGTTTTTTTTTGGTGTCTAGTCCGCATATATATCACCATTACCCTTGATTTTCTTGACTGTATATCTCTTAAATGTCAACATATACACGTGTGATTTAGTGTACGAAGATTTTTCAATGCCGAGAACCTCGATCAGAGAGTAAAAAAAGGCGTTAGGTTCACAATGGTGTAAAATTAAAATTGGATATACCGGGCTAGGATTCGAGGTACAGGAACAAGGGCCAAACCAACCACCCAAGAATGGAATCGTCGATCGAAAACACTTGACAACCTCCTAGAAGCAGCTTTTCTTATCACCTGACCTTTCTCCATCAATTAGGAATCTAATGCCGTCACTAAGCACATTCCTTAAATTGTAGCCATTTGTTGAGTGTTTTTTTATGGAGTCTAATCCGCATATATATCACCATTGCCCTTGATTTTCTTGACTGTATATCTCTTAAATATCAACATATACACGTGTGAATTAGTTTATGAAGATTTTTCATTGCCGAGAACCTCGACCAGAGAGTAAAAAAGGCGTAAGGTTCATAACGGTGTAAGATTAAAATGGGATATACCAGGCTAGGATTCGAGTTACAGGAACAAGGGCCAAACCAACCACCCAAGAATGGAATCGTCGAGCGAAAACACTTGACAACCTCCTAGAAGCAGCTTTTCTTGCCACCAGACCTTTCTCCATCAATTAGGAATCTGATGCCGTCACTAAACACATTTCTTAAATTGTAGCCATTTGTTGAGTGTTTTTTTTTGGTGTAAAATCCGCATATATGTCACCATTGCCCTTGATTTTCTTGACTGTATATCTCTTAAATATCAACATATACACGTGTGATTTAGTTTACAAAGATTTTTCAATGCCGAGAACCTCGACCAGAGAGTAAAAAAGGCATAAGGTTCACAATGGTGTAAGATTAAAATGGGATATACCGGGCTAGGATTCGAGTTACAGGAAAAAGGGCCAAACCAACCACCCAAGAATGGAATCGTCCAGTGAAACACTTGACAACCTACTAGAAGCAGCTTTTCTTACCACCAGATCTTTCTCCATCAATTAGGAATCTGATGCCGTCACTAAACACATTCCTTAAATTGTAGCCATTTGTTGAGTGTTTTTTTTTTGTCTAATCCGTATATATATCACCATTGCCCTTCATTTTCTTGACTGTATATCTCTTAAATATCTACATATACACATGTGATTTGGTTTACGAAGATTTTTCATTTCCGAGAACCTCGATCAGAGAGTAAAAAAGGCGTAAGGTTCACAATGGTGTAAAATTAAAATGGGATATACCGGGCTACGATTCGAGTTACGGGAACAAGGGCAAAACCAACCACCCAAGAATAGAATCGTTGAGCGAAAACACCTGACAACCTCCTAGAAGCAGCTTTTCTTGCCACCAGACCTTTCTCCATCAATTAGGAATCTGATGCCGTCACTAAACACATTTCTTAAATTGTAGCCATTTGTTGAGTGTTTTTTTTTGGTGTAAAATCCGCATATATGTCACCATTGCCCTTGATTTTCTTGACTGTATATCTCTTAAATATCAACATATACACGTGTGATTTAGTTTACAAAGATTTTTCAATGCCGAGAACCTCGACCAGAGAGTAAAAAAGGCATAAGGTTCACAATGGTGTAAGATTAAAATGGGATATACCGGGCTAGGATTCGAGTTACAGGAAAAAGGGCCAAACCAACCACCCAAGAATGGAATCGTCCAGTGAAACACTTGACAACCTACTAGAAGCAGCTTTTCTTACCACCAGATCTTTCTCCATCAATTAGGAATCTGATGCCGTCACTAAACACATTCCTTAAATTGTAGCCATTTGTTGAGTGTTTTTTTTTGTGTCTAATCCGTATATATATATCACCATTGCCCTTCATTTTCTTGACTGTATATCTCTTAAATATCTACATATACACATGTGATTTGGTTTACGAAGATTTTTCATTTCCGAGAACCTCGATCAGAGAGTAAAAAAGGCGTAAGGTTCACAATGGTGTAAAATTAAAATGGGATATACCGGGCTACGATTCGAGTTACGGGAACAAGGGCAAAACCAACCACCCAAGAATAGAATCGTTGAGCGAAAACACCTGACAACCTCCTAGAAGCAGCTTTTCTTGCCACCAGACCTTTCTCCATCAATTAGGAATCTGATGCCGTCACTAAACACATTCCTTTAATTGTAGCCATTTGTTGAGTGTTTTTTTTGGTGTCTAATCCGCATATATATCACCATTGCCCTTGATTTTCTTGACTGTATATCTCTTAAATGTCAACATATACACGTGTGATTTAGTTTACGGATATTTTTCAATGCCCAGAACATCTATCAGAGAGTAAAAAAGGCGTAAGGTTCACAATGGTGTAAAATTAAAATCGGATATACCGGGCTAGGATTCGAGTTACAGGGACAAGGGCCAAACCAACCACCCAAGAATGGAATCGTCGAGCGTAAACACTTGACAACCTCCTAGATGCAGCTTTTCTTGCCACCAGACCATTCTCCATCAATTAGGAATCTAATGCCATCACTAAACACATTCCTTAAATTGTAGCCATTTTTGAGTGTTTTTTTTTTTGTGTCAAATCCGCATATATATCACCATTGCCCTTGATTTTCTTGACAGTATATCTCTTAAATATCAACATATACACGTGTGATTTAGTTTACGAAGATTTTTCAATGCCGAGAACCTCTATCAGAGAGTAAAAAAGGCGTAAGGTTCACAATGGTGTAATATTAAAATGGGATATACCGGGCTAGGATTCGAGTTACAGGAACAAGGGCCAAACCCACCAACCAAGAATGGAATCGTCGAGCGAAAACACTTGACAACCTCCTAGAAGCAGCTTTTCATGCCACCAGACCTTTCTCCATCAATTAGGAATCTAATGCCGTGACTAAACACATTCCTTATATTGTAGCCACTTGTTGAGTGTTTTTTTGTGTCTAATCCACATATATATCACCATTGCCCTTGATTTTCTTGACTGTATATATCTTAAATGTCAAAATATACACGTGAGATTTAGTTTACGAAGATTTTTCAATGCCGAGAACATCTATCAGAGGGTAAAAAAGGCGTAAGGTTCACAATGGCGTAAAATTAAAATCGGATATAACAGGCTAGGATTCGAGTTACAGGGACAAGGGCCAAACCAACCACCCAAGAATGGAATCGTCGAGCGAAAACACCTGACAACCTCCTAGAAGCAGCTTTTCTTGCCACCAGACCTTTCTCCATCAATTAGGAATCTGATGTCGTTACTAAACACATTCCTTAAATTGTAGCCATTTGTTGAGTGTTTTTTTTTGGTGTTAAATCCGCATATATATCACCATTGCCCTTGATTTTCTTGACTGTATATCTCTTAAATATCAACATATACACGTGTGAATTAGTTTACGAAGATTTTTCAATGCCGAGAACCTCGACCAGAGAGTAAAAAAGGCGTAAGGTTCACAATGGTGTAAGATTAAAATGGGATATACCGGGCTAGGATTCGAGTTACAGGAACAAGGGCCAAACCAACCACCCAAGAATGGAATCGTCCAGTGAAAACACTTGACAACCTACTAGAAGCAGCTTTTCTTGCCACCAGACCTTTCTCCATCAATTAGGAATCTGATGCCGTCACTAAACACATTCCTTAAATTGTAGCCATTTGTTGAGTGTTTTTTTTTGGTGTCTAGTCCGCATATATATCACCATTACCCTTGATTTTCTTGACTGTATATCTCTTAAATGTCAACATATACACGTGTGATTTAGTGTACGAAGATTTTTCAATGCCGAGAACCTCGATCAGAGAGTAAAAAAAGGCGTTAGGTTCACAATGGTGTAAAATTAAAATTGGATATACCGGGCTAGGATTCGAGGTACAGGAACAAGGGCCAAACCAACCACCCAAGAATGGAATCGTCGATCGAAAACACTTGACAACCTCCTAGAAGCAGCTTTTCTTATCACCTGACCTTTCTCCATCAATTAGGAATCTAACGCCGTCACTAAGCACATTCCTTAAATTGTAGCCATTTGTTGAGTGTTTTTTTATGGAGTCTAATCCGCATATATATCACCATTGCCATTGATTTTCTTGACTGTATATCTCTTAAATATCAACATATACACGTGTGATTTAGTTTACAAAGATTTTTCATTGCCGAGAACCTCGATCAGAGAGTAAAAAAGGTGTAAGGTTCACAATGGTATAAAATTAAAATGGGATATACCGGGCTAGGATTCGAGTTACAGGAACAAGGGGCAAACCAACCACCCAAGAATGGAATCGTCGAGCGAAAACACTTGACAACATCCTAGAAGTAGCTTTTCTTGCCACCAGACTATTCTCCATCAATTAGGAATCTGATGCCGTCACTAAACACATTCCTTAAATTGTAGCCATTTGTTCAGTGTTTTTTTTGGTGTCTAGTCAGCATATATATCACCATTACCCTTGATTTTCTTGACTGTATATCTCTTAAATGTCAACATATACACGTGTGATTTAGTGTACGAAGATTTTTCAATGCCGAGAACCTCAATCAAAGAGTAAAAAGGCGTAAGGTTCACAATGGTGTAAAATTAAAATGGGATATACCGGGCTAGGATTCGAGTTACAGGAACAAGGGCCAAACCAACCACCCAAGAATGGAATCGTAAAGCGAAAACACTTGACAACCTCCTAGAAGCAGCTTTTCTTACCACCTGACCTTTCTCCATCAATTAGGAATCTGATGCCGTCACTAAGCACATTCCTTAAATTGTAGCCATTTGTTGAGTGTTTTTTTGTTGTCTAATCCGCATATATATCACCATTGCCCTTGATTTTCTTGACTGTATATCTCTTAAATATCTACATATACACGTGTGATTTGGTTTACGAAGATTTTTCATTTCCGAGAACTTCGATCAGAGAGTAAAAAAGGCGTAAGGTTCACAATGGTGTAAAATTAAAATAGGATATACTGGGCTAAGATTCGAGTTACGGGAACAAGGGCAAAACCAACCACCTAGAAGCAGCTTTTCTTGCCACCAGACCTTTCTCCATTAATTAGGAATCTGATGCCATCACTAAACACATTCCTTGAATTGTAGCCATTTGTTGAGTGTTTTTTTTTTGTGTCTAATCCGAATATATATCACTAGTGCCCTTAATTTTCTTGACTGTATATCTATTAACTGTCAACATATACACGTGTAATTTAGTTTACGAAGATTTTTCAATGTCGAGAACATCTATCAGAGAGTAAAAAAGGCGTAAGGTTCACAATGGTGTAAAATTAAAATTGGATATACCGGGCTAGGATTCGAGTTATAGGGACAAGGGCCAAACCAACCACCCAAGAATGGAATCGTCGAGCGTTAACACTTGACAACCTCCTAGAAGCATCTTTTCTTGCCACAAGACCTTTCTCCATCAATTAGGAATCTGATGCCATCACTAACCACATTCCTTAAATTGTAGCAATTTGTTGAGTGTTTTTTTTGGTGTCGAATCCGCATATATATCACCAATGCCCTTGATATTCTTGAGAGTATATCTCTTAAATATCAACATATACACGTGTGATTTAGTTTACGAAGATTTTTGAATGCCAAGAAACTCTATCAGAGAGTAAAAAAGGCGTAAGGTTCACAATGGTGTAAAATTAAAATGGGATATACCGGGCTAGGATTCGAGTTACAGGAACAAGGGCCAAACCAACCACCCAAGAATGGAATCATCGATCGAAAACACTTGACAACCTCCTAGAAGCAGCTTTTCTTACCACCTGACCTTTCTCCATCAATTAGGAATCTAATGCCGTCACTAAGCACATTCCTTAAATTGTAGCCATTTGTTGTGTGTTTTTTTATGGAGTCTAATCCGCATATATATCACCATTGCCATCGATTTTCTTGACTGTATATCTCTTAAATATCAACATATACACGTGTGATTTAGTTTACAAAGATTTTTCATTGCCGAGAACCTCGATCAGAGAGTAAAAAAGGCGTAAGGTTCACAATGGTGTAAAATTAAAATGGGATATACCGGGCTAGGATTCGAGTTACAGGAACAAGGGGCAAACCGACCTCCTAGTAGCAGCTTTTCTTGCCACCAGACCTTTCTCCATTAATTAGGAATCTGATGCCATCACTAAACACATTCCTTAAATTGTAGCCATTTGTTGAGTGTTTTTTTGGTGTCTAGTCCGCATATATATCACCATTGCCCTTGATTTTCTTGACTGTATATCTCTTAAATGTCAACATATACACGTGTGATTTAGTGTACTAAGATTTTTCAATGCCGAGAACCTCGATCAGAGAGTAAAAAAAGGCGTAAGGTTCACAATGGTGTAAAATTAAAATTGGATATACCGGCTAGGATTCGAGGTACAGGAACAAGGGCCAAACCAACCACCCAAGAATGGAATCGTCGATCGAAAACACTTGACAACCTCCTAGAAGCAGCTTTTCTTATCACCTGACCTTTCTCCATCAATTAGGAATCTAATGCCGTCACTAAGCACATTCCTTAAATTGTAGCCATTGTTTTTTTATGGAGTCTAATCCGCATATATATCACCATTGCCATTGATTTTCTTGACTGTATATCTCTTAAATATCAACATATACACGTGTGATTTAGTTTACAAAGATTTTTCAGTGCCGAGAACCTCGATCAGATAGTAAAAAAGGCGTAAGGTTCACAATGGTATAAAATTAAAATGGGATATACCGGGCTAGGATTCGAGTTACAGGAACAAGGGGCAAACCAACCACCCAAGAAAGGAATCGTCGAGCGAAAACACTTGACAACCTCCTAGAAGTAGCTTTTCTTGCCACCAGACTATTCTCCATCAATTAGGAATCTGATGCCGTCACTAAACACATTCCTTAAATTGTAGCCATTTGTTCAGTGTTTTTTTTGGTGTCTAGTCCGCATATATATCACCATTACCCTTGATTTTCTTGACTGTATATCTCTTAAATGTCAACATATACACGTGTGATTTAGTGTACGAAGATTTTTCAATGCCGAGAACCTCAATCAAAGAGTAAAAAGGCGTAAGGTTCACAATGGTGTAAAATTAAAATGGGATATACCGGGCTAGGATTCGAGTTACAGGAACAAGGGCCAAACCAACCACCCAAGAATGGAATCGTAAAGCGAAAACACTTGACAACCTCCTAGAAGCAGCTTTTCTTACCACCTGACCTTTCTCCATCAATTAGGAATCTGATGCCGTCACTAAGCACATTCCTTAAATTGTATCCATTTGTTGAGTGTTTTTTTGGTGTCTAATCCGCATATATATCACCATTGCCATTGATTTTCTTGACTGTATATCTCTTAAATATCAACATATACACGTGTGATTTAGTTTACAAAGATTTTTCATTGCCGAGAACCTCGATCAGAGAGTAAAAAAGGCGTAAGGTTCACAATGGTGTAAAATTAAAATGGGATATACCGGGCTAGGATTCGAGTTACAGGAACAAGGGCCAAACCAACCACCCAAGAATGGAATCGTCGATCGAAAACACTTGACAACCTCCTAGAAGCAGCTTTTCTTACCACCTGACCTTTCTCCATCAATTAGGAATCTAATGCCGTCACTAAGCACATTTCTTAAATTGTAGCCATTTGTTGTGTGTTTTTTTATGGAGTCTAATCCGCATATATATCACCATTGCCATTGATTTTCTTGACTGTATATCTCTTAAATATCAACATATACACGTGTGATTTAGTTTACAAAGATTTTTCATTGCCGAGAACCTCGATCAGAGAGTAAAAAAGGCGTAAGGTTCACAATGGTGTAAAATAAAAATGGGATATACCGGGCTAGGATTCGAGTTACAGGAACAAGGGGCAAACTAACCTCCTAGAAGCAGCTTTTCTTGCCACCAGACCTTTCTCCATTAATTAGGAATCTGATGCCATCACTAAACAACAACAACAACAACCATACCTAGTATATCCCACAGATAGCTGAGCTATTTATAGGGTCTGGGGAGGGTGGGATGTAGACAGACCTTGCCTCTATCCATAGGGATAGAGAGGCTGCTTCCAGAGAGACCCTCGGCTCGAAAGCGAACAGCAAACCAACATACCAAGTCAAAGAATACAGAAATAAGAAGTCGCCCATACTAAGAAAGAGATAAGAGTGGGACAATATAATGTGAATCATGTATAATGGCACGCAACATCATTTTGGGCGTAAACATAAAGATAATGTAAATCATGTATAATAGCATACAACATCATAGACACAAGAAGGCAATCATCGGAAAAGTCCCTTAAAGAAAAGGAAAAGCCTACGTCCATGAGAAACACCTAAGACCTTTCTACAATATCCTCTAGAAGTCCTTAACCCTAATCCTACGCCTCCACGAAGTCCTATCGTGGACCATGTCCTCAGAAAGATGCAACTCTAGTAAATCATGCCTAATCTGCTCATCCCATGTCAGTTTGGGTCTGCCTCTTCCTCTCCTCCCCTCCACAGTAAGAGTTTCCACTACTCTAACCGGTGCCGTCTCTTCCCTCCGCTTTACATGCCCAAACCATCTCAATCTCCCCTCCTTAATCTTCTCGGATATACTAGCCACTCCTAGTCTATCCCTAAAAACCTCATTTCTTATCCGATCTAACCTCGTGTGTCCACACATCCACCTCAGCATCCTCATTTCTGCTACATCCATCTTGCGCGCTTGTGTCTTCTTGATAGCCCAACAGTCTGTTCCATATAACATAGCTGGCCTAACTGCTACCCTGTAAAATTTCCCTTTTAGTTTAGTTGGGAACCTCCTATCGCACAATACCCCACTGGCTGCCCTCCATCTACACCAGCCGGCTTGTATGCGATGAGTTACATCACTATCTATGTCACCATCCATTTGTACAAACGACCCCAGATACTTAAATCTGGTTACCTGCGGGACCAATTGATCCTCAATGGTGATTTGGGTTTCATCGTCAATGGCTACACCGCTGAAATCACAGCGGTGTTTAGTGATGCCATCACTAAACACATTCCTTAAATTGTAGCCATTTGTTGAGTGTTTTTTTTTTGGTGTCTAGTCCGCATATATATCACCATTGCCCTTGATTTTCTTGACTGTATATCTCTTAAATGTCAACATATACACGTGTGATTTAGTGTACGAAGATTTTTCAATGCCGAGAACCTCGATCAGAGAGTAAAAAAAGGCGTAAGGTTCACAATGGTGTAAAATTAAAATTGGATATACCGGGCTAGGATTCGAGTTACAGGAACAAGGGGCAAACCGACCTCCTAGTAGCAGCTTTTCTTGCCACCAGACCTTTCTCCATTAATTAGGAATCTGATGCCATCACTAAACACATTCCTTAAATTGTAGCCATTTGTTGAGTGTTTTTTTTGGTGTCTAGTCCGCATATATATCACCATTGCCCTTGATTTTCTTGACTGTATATCTCTTAAATGTCAACATATACACGTGTGATTTAGTGTACGAAGATTTTTCAATGCCGAGAACCTCGATCAGAGAGTAAAAAAAGGCGTAAGGTTCACAATGGTGTAAAATTAAAATTGGATATACCGGCTAGGATTCGAGGTACAGGAACAAGGGCCAAACCAACCACCCAAGAATGGAATCGTCGATCGAAAACACTTGACAACCTCCTAGAAGCAGCTTTTCTTATCACCTGACCTTTCTCCATCAATTAGGAATCTAATGCCGTCACTAAGCACATTCCTTAAATTGTAGCCATTGTTTTTTTATGGAGTCTAATCCGCATATATATCACCACTGCCATTGATTTTCTTGACTGTATATCTCTTAAACATCAACATATACACGTGTGATTTAGTTTACAAAGATTTTTCAGTGCCGAGAACCTCGATCAGAGAGTAAAAAAGGCGTAAGGTTCACAATGGTATAAAATTAAAATGGGATATACCGGGCTAGGATTCGAGTTACAGGAACAAGGGGCAAACCAACCACCCAAGAAAGGAATCGTCGAGCGAAAACACTTGACAACCTCCTAGAAGTAGCTTTTCTTGCCACCAGACTATTCTCCATCAATTAGGAATCTGATGCCGTCACTAAACACATTCCTTAAATTGTAGCCATTTGTTCAGTGTTTTTTTTGGTGTCTAGTCCGCATATATATCACCATTACCCTTGATTTTCTTGACTGTATATCTCTTAAATGTCAACATATACACGTGTGATTTAGTGTACGAAGATTTTTCAATGCCGAGAACCTCAATCAAAGAGTAAAAAGGCGTAAGGTTCACAATGGTGTAAAATTAAAATGGGATATACCGGGCTAGGATTCGAGTTACAGGAACAAGGGCCAAACCAACCACCCAAGAATGGAATCGTAAAGCGAAAACACTTGACAACCTCCTAGAAGCAGCTTTTCTTACCACCTGACCTTTCTCCATCAATTAGGAATCTGATGCCGTCACTAAGCACATTCCTTAAATTGTATCCATTTGTTGAGTGTTTTTTTGGTGTCTAATCCGCATATATATCACTATTGCCATTGATTTTCTTGACTGTATATCTCTTAAATATCAACATATACACGTGTGATTTAGTTTACAAAGATTTTTCATTGCCGAGAACCTCGATCAGAGGGTAAAAAAGGCGTAAGGTTCACAATGGTGTAAAATTAAAATGGGATATACCGGGCTAGGATTCGAGTTACAGGAACAAGGGCCAAACCAACCACCCAAGAATGGAATCGTCGATCGAAAACACTTGACAACCTCCTAGAAGCAGCTTTTCTTACCACCTGACCTTTCTCCATCAATTAGGAATCTAATGCCGTCACTAAGCACATTTCTTAAATTGTAGCCATTTGTTGTGTGTTTTTTTATGGAGTCTAATCCGCATATATATCACCATTGCCATTGATTTTCTTGACTGTATATCTCTTAAATATCAACATATACACGTGTGATTTAGTTTACAAAGATTTTTCGTTGCCGAGAACCTCGATCAGAGAGTAAAAAAGGCGTAAGGTTCACAATGGTGTAAAATAAAAATGGGATATACCGGGCTAGGATTCGAGTTACAGGAACAAGGGGCAAACTAACCTCCTAGAAGCAGCTTTTCTTGCCACCAGACCTTTCTCCATTAATTAGGAATCTGATGCCATCACTAAACAACAACAACAACAACAACCATACCTAGTATATCCCACAGATAGCTGAGCTATTTATAGGGTCTGGGGAGGGTGGGATGTAGACAGACCTTGCCTCTATCCATAGGGATAGAGAGGCTGCTTCCAGAGAGACCCTCGGCTCGAAAGCGAACAGAAAACCAACATACCAAGTCAAAGAATACAGAAATAAGAAGTCGCCCATACTAAGAAAGAGATAAGAGTGGGACAATATAATGTGAATCATGTATAATGGCACGCAACATCATTTTGGGCGTAAACATAAAGATAATGTAAATCATGTATAATAGCATACAACATCATAGACACAAGAAGGCAATCATCGGAAAAGTCCCTTAAAGAAAAGGAAAAGCCTACGTCCATGAGAAACACCTAAGACCTTTCTACAATATCCTCTAGAAGTCCTTAACCCTAATCCTACGCCTCCACGAAGTCCTATCATGGACCATGTCCTCAGAAAGATGCAACTCTAGTAAATCATGCCTAATCTGCTCATCCCATGTCAGTTTGGGTCTGCCTCTTCCTCTCCTCCCCTCCACAGTAAGAGTTTCCACTACTCTAACCGGTGCCGTCTCTTCCCTCCGCTTTACATGCCCAAACCATCTCAATCTCCCCTCCTTAATCTTCTCGGATATACTAGCCACTCCTAGTCTATCCCTAAAAACCTCATTTCTTATCCGATCTAACCTCGTGTGTCCACACATCCACCTCAGCATCCTCATTTCTGCTACATCCATCTTGCGCGCTTGTGTCTTCTTGATAGCCCAACAGTCTGTTCCATATAACATAGCTGGCCTAACTGCTACCCTGTAAAATTTCCCTTTTAGTTTAGTTGGGAACCTCCTATCGCACAATACCCCACTGGCTGCCCTCCATCTACACCAGCCGGCTTGTATGCGATGAGTTACATCACTATCTATGTCACCATCCATTTGTACAAACGACCCCAGATACTTAAATCTGGTTACCTGCGGGACCAATTGATCCTCAATGGTGATTTGGGTTTCATCGTCAATGGCTACACCGCTGAAATCACAGCGGTGTTTAGTGATGCCATCACTAAACACATTCCTTAAATTGTAGCCATTTGTTGAGTGTTTTTTTTTTGGTGTCTAGTCCGCATATATATCACCATTGCCCTTGATTTTCTTGACTGTATATCTCTTAAATGTCAACATATACACGTGTGATTTAGTGTACGAAGATTTTTCAATGCCGAGAACCTCGATCAGAGAGTAAAAAAAGGCGTAAGGTTCACAATGGTGTAAAATTAAAATTGGATATACCGGGCTAGGATTCGAGTTACAGGAACAAGGGGCAAACCGACCTCCTAGTAGCAGCTTTTCTTGCCACCAGACCTTTCTCCATTAATTAGGAATCTGATGCCATCACTAAACACATTCCTTAAATTGTAGCCATTTGTTGAGTGTTTTTTTTGGTGTCTAGTCCGCATATATATCACCATTGCCCTTGATTTTCTTGACTGTATATCTCTTAAATGTCAACATATACACGTGTGATTTAGTGTACGAAGATTTTTCAATGCCGAGAACCTCGATCAGAGAGTAAAAAAAGGCGTAAGGTTCACAATGGTGTAAAATTAAAATTGGATATACCGGCTAGGATTCGAGGTACAGGAACAAGGGCCAAACCAACCACCCAAGAATGGAATCGTCGATCGAAAACACTTGACAACCTCCTAGAAGAAGCTTTTCTTATCACCTGACCTTTCTCCATCAATTAGGAATCTAATGCCGTCACTAAGCACATTCCTTAAATTGTAGCCATTGTTTTTTTATGGAGTCTAATCCGCATATATATCACCACTGCCATTGATTTTCTTGACTGTATATCTCTTAAACATCAACATATACACGTGTGATTTAGTTTACAAAGATTTTTCAGTGCCGAGAACCTCGATCAGAGAGTAAAAAAGGCGTAAGGTTCACAATGGTATAAAATTAAAATGGGATATACCGGGCTAGGATTCGAGTTACAGGAACAAGGGGCAAACCAACCACCCAAGAAAGGAATCGTCGAGCGAAAACACTTGACAACCTCCTAGAAGTAGCTTTTCTTGCCACCAGACTATTCTCCATCAATTAGGAATCTGATGCCGTCACTAAACACATTCCTTAAATTGTAGCCATTTGTTCAGTGTTTTTTTTGGTGTCTAGTCCGCATATATATCACCATTACCCTTGATTTTCTTGACTGTATATCTCTTAAATGTCAACATATACACGTGTGATTTAGTGTACGAAGATTTTTCAATGCCGAGAACCTCAATCAAAGAGTAAAAAGGCGTAAGGTTCACAATGGTGTAAAATTAAAATGGGATATACCGGGCTAGGATTCGAGTTACAGGAACAAGGGCCAAACCAACCACCCAAGAATGGAATCGTAAAGCGAAAACACTTGACAACCTCCTAGAAGCAGCTTTTCTTACCACCTGACCTTTCTCCATCAATTAGGAATCTGATGCCGTCACTAAGCACATTCCTTAAATTGTATCCATTTGTTGAGTGTTTTTTTGGTGTCTAATCCGCATATATATCACTATTGCCATTGATTTTCTTGACTGTATATCTCTTAAATATCAACATATACACGTGTGATTTAGTTTACAAAGATTTTTCATTGCCGAGAACCTCGATCAGAGGGTAAAAAAGGCGTAAGGTTCACAATGGTGTAAAATTAAAATGGGATATACCGGGCTAGGATTCGAGTTACAGGAACAAGGGCCAAACCAACCACCCAAGAATGGAATCGTCGATCGAAAACACTTGACAACCTCCTAGAAGCAGCTTTTCTTACCACCTGACCTTTCTCCATCAATTAGGAATCTAATGCCGTCACTAAGCACATTTCTTAAATTGTAGCCATTTGTTGTGTGTTTTTTTATGGAGTCTAATCCGCATATATATCACCATTGCCATTGATTTTCTTGACTGTATATCTCTTAAATATCAACATATACACGTGTGATTTAGTTTACAAAGATTTTTCATTGCCGAGAACCTCGATCAGAGAGTAAAAAAGGCGTAAGGTTCACAATGGTGTAAAATAAAAATGGGATATACCGGGCTAGGATTCGAGTTACAGGAACAAGGGGCAAACTAACCTCCTAGAAGCAGCTTTTCTTGCCACCAGACCTTTCTCCATTAATTAGGAATCTGATGCCATCACTAAACAACAACAACAACAACAACCATACCTAGTATATCCCACAGATAGCTGAGCTATTTATAGGGTCTGGGGAGGGTGGGATGTAGACAGACCTTGCCTCTATCCATAGGGATAGAGAGGCTGCTTCCAGAGAGACCCTCGGCTCGAAAGCGAACAGCAAACCAACATACCAAGTCAAAGAATACAGAAATAAGAAGTCGCCCATACTAAGAAAGAGATAAGAGTGGGACAATATAATGTGAATCATGTATAATGGCACGCAACATCATTTTGGGCGTAAACATAAAGATAATGTAAATCATGTATAATAGCATACAACATCATAGACACAAGAAGGCAATCATCGGAAAAGTCCCTTAAAGAAAAGGAAAAGCCTACGTCCATGAGAAACACCTAAGACCTTTCTACAATATCCTCTAGAAGTCCTTAACCCTAATCCTACGCCTCCACGAAGTCCTATCATGGACCATGTCCTCAGAAAGATGCAACTCTAGTAAATCATGCCTAATCTGCTCATCCCATGTCAGTTTGGGTCTGCCTCTTCCTCTCCTCCCCTCCACAGTAAGAGTTTCCACTACTCTAACCGGTTCTGTCTCTTCCCTCCGCTTTACATGCCCAAACCATCTCAATCTCCCCTCCTTAATCTTCTCGGATATACTAGCCACTCCTAGTCTATCCCTAAAAACCTCATTTCTTATCCGATCTAACCTCGTGTGTCCACACATCCACCTCAGCATCCACATTTCTGCTACATCCATCTTGCGCGCTTGTGTCTTCTTGATAGCCCAACAGTCTGTTCCATATAACATAGCTGGCCTAACTGCTACCCTGTAAAATTTCCCTTTTAGTTTAGTTGGGAACCTCCTATCGCACAATACCCCACTGGCTGCCCTCCATCTACACCAGCCGGCTTGTATGCGATGAGTTACATCACTATCTATGTCACCATCCCTTTGTACAAACGACCCCAGATACTTAAATCTGGTTACCTGCGGGACCAATTGATCCTCAATGGTGATTTGGGTTTCATCGTCAATGGCTACACCGCTGAAATCACAGCGGTGTTTATTGATGCCATCACTAAACACATTCCTTAAATTGTAGCCATTTGTTGAGTGTTTTTTTTTTGGTGTCTAGTCCGCATATATATCACCATTGCCCTTGATTTTCTTGACTGTATATCTCTTAAATGTCAACATATACACGTGTGATTTAGTGTACGAAGATTTTTCAATGCCGAGAACCTCGATCAGAGAGTAAAAAAAGGCGTAAGGTTCACAATGGTGTAAAATTAAAATTGGATATACCGGGCAAGGATTCGAGGTACAGGAACAAGGGCCAAACCAACCACCCAAGAATGGAATCGTCGATCGAAAACACTTGACAACCTCCTAGAAGCAGCTTTTCTTATCACCTGACCTTTCTCCATCAATTAGGAATCTAATGTCGTCACTAAGCACATTCCTTAAATTGTAGCCATTTGTTGAGTGTTTTTTTATGGAGTCTAATCCGCATATATATCACCATTGCCATTGATTTTCTTGACTGTATATCTCTTAAATATCAACATATACACGTGTGATTTAGTTTACAAAGATTTTTCAGTGCCGAGAACCTCGATCAGAGAGTAAAAAAGGCGTAAGGTTCACAATGGTATAAAATTAAAATGGGATATACCGGGCTAGGATTCGAGTTACAGGAACAAGGGGCAAACCAACCACCCAAGAATGGAATCGTCGAGCGAAAACACTTGACAACCTCCTAGAAGTAGCTTTTCTTGCCACCAGACTATTCTCCATCAATTAGGAATCTGATGCCGTCACTAAACACATTCCTTAAATTGTAGCCATTTGTTCAGTGTTTTTTTTGGTGTCTAGTCCGCATATATATCACCATTACCCTTGATTTTCTTGACTGCATATCTCTTAAATGTCAACATATACACGTGTGATTTAGTGTACGAAGATTTTTCAATGCCGAGAACCTCAATCAAAGAGTAAAAAGGCGTAAGGTTCACAATGGTGTAAAATTAAAATGGGATATACCGGGCTAGGATTCGAGTTACAGGAACAAGGGCCAAACCAACCACCCAAGAATGGAATCGTAAAGCGAAAACACTTGACAACCTCCTAGAAGCAGCTTTTCTTACCACCTGACCTTTCTCCATCAATTAGGAATCTGATGCCGTCACTAAGCACATTCCTTAAATTGTAGCCATTTGTTGAGTGTTTTTTTGGTGTCTAATCCGCATATATATCACCATTGCCATTGATTTTCTTGACTGTATATCTCTTAAATGTCAACATATACACGTGTGATTTAGTGTACGAAGATTTTTCAATGCCGAGAACCTCGATCAGAGAGTAAAAAAAGGCGTAAGGTTCACAATGGTGTAAAATTAAAATTGGATATACCGGGCTAGGATTCGAGGTACAGGAACAAGGGCCAAACCAACCACCCAAGAATGGAATCGTCGATCGAAAACACTTGACAACCTCCTAGAAGCAACTTTTCTTACCACCTTACCTTTCTCCATCAGTTAGGAATCTAATGCCGTCATTAGGCACATTCCTTATATTGTAGCCATTTCTTGAGTGTTTTTTTATGGTGTCTAATCCGCATATATATCACCATTGCCATTTATTTTCTTGACTGTATATCTCTTAAATATCAACATATACACGTGTGATTTAGTTTACAAAGATTTTTCATTGCCGAGAACCTCGATCAGAGAGTAAAAAAGGCGTAATGTTCACAATGGTGTAAAATTAAAATGGGATATACCGGGCTAGGATTCAAGTTACAGGAACAAGGGCCAAATCAACCACCCAAGAATGGAATCGTCGAGCGAAAACACTTGACAACCTCCTAGAAGCAGCTTTTCTTGCCACCGGGCCTTTCTCCAACAATTAGGAATCTAATGCCTTCACTAAACACATTCCTTATATTGTAGCAATTTATTGAGTGTTTTTTTTCGGTGTCTAATCCGCATATATATCACCATTTCCCTTGATTTTCTTAACTGTATATCTCTTAACTGTCAACATATACGCGTGTGATTTAGTGTACGAAGATTTTTCAATGCCGAGAACCTCGATCAGAGAGTAAAAAAAGGCGTAAGGTTCACAATGGTGTAAAATGAAAATGGGATATACCGGGCTAGGAATCGAGGTACAGGAACAAGGGCCAAACCAACCACCCAAGAATGGAATCGTCGAGCGAAAATACTTGACAACCTCCTAGAAGCAGCTTTTCTTCCCACCAGACCTTTCTTCATCAATTAGGAATCTGATGCCGTCACTAAACACATTCCTTAAATTGTAGCCATTTTTTGAGTGTTTTTTTTGTGTCTAATCCGCATATATAACCACTACCCTTGATTTTGTTGACTGTATATCTCTTTAATATCAACATATACACGTATGATTTAGTTTACGAAGATTTTTCAATGCCGAGAACCTCGATCAGAGAGTAAAATAGGCGTAAGGTTCACAATGGTGTAAAATTAAAATGGGATATACCGGGCTAGGATTCGAGTTACAGGAAAAAGGGCCAAACCAACCACCCAAGAATGGAATCGTCGATCGAAAATACTTGACAACCTCCTAGAAGCAGCTTTTCTTACCACCTGACCTTTCTCCATCAATTAGGAATCTAATGCCGTCACTAAGCACATTTCTTAAATTGTAGCCATTTGTTGTGTGTTTTTTATGGAGTCTAATCCGCATATATAGCACCATTGCCATTGATTTTCTTGACTGTATATCTCTTAAATATCAACATATACACGTGTGATTTAGTTTACAAAGATTTTTCATTGCCGAGAACCTCGATCAGAGAGTAAAAAAGGCGTAAGGTTCACAATGGTGTAAAATTAAAATGGGATATACCGGGCTAGGATTCGAGTTACAGGAACAAGGGGCAAACCAACCTCCTAGAAGCAGCTTTTCTTGCTGTCACACCCCCAAAATCCACACACGGAATACTACCGCTTGGAGGCGTGACATGACCAGGATCAAGCCACCAATCATATTGAACATAAGTATGTATATCAAAAGTCATTCATCAATACGATAGGTGTTTACAAAACCAAATATAAACAAGTGTGTCGCGGAAGCATTTAATGTAAACCCAACATAAGTTAAGTACAAAATGTTATAATGTTTAACAACACATTCACGATCCATGTCCACAACGACTGTGCCTCCCGTGCAAGCTCCAAAAGTACCTATGGTCCTGCAAGGCATGTAACAGAGAGTCAACAACTAGTTGAGCGAGTTCACAGTTGGTTATTTAGTCACAATGTTCATTTCGTAAATCATATGTTTGATTAGTAATCATGTATCGTATGTAATAGCATCGCGGCCCTCAAGGCATGTTTGCGAAGATTAGTGGGGGTTTCCCATGTTTTCTAGACTGGTTATGTTTGTATCGCGGCCCTCCAGGCATGTTTGCGAAGATTAAAGTATAGTTCGCGGCCATTCCAGGCATGTTTGCGAAGATCGTTTTAGTATAGTTCGCGGCCATTCCAGGCATGTTTGCGAAGATTAAAGTATAGTTCGCGGCCATTCCAGGCATGTTTGCGAAGATCGTTTTAGTATAGTTCGCGGCCATTCCAGGCATGTTTGCGAAGATCGTTCAAGTATAGTTAAGGTTGTTGTCCTACCCAAGGAGGACGAACGTACGTATTCTACCCAAGGAGAATACGCAGGATTAATATTGGCATCCTACCCATGGAGGATGGCGGTACATATCCTACCCAAGGAGGATATGTAGGCTTCTTTTAATTTCTTTAACCCATTCCCAACCACCGGGAATCCCATGCCTTAGAAAGTGTGTGAACTCACCTGAGTTTGCTCGGTATGCTAAGTATGTGCTCAAAGTAAGTCAATCACGTCCTAAAGTACGCACGTATAGAATAATCAGTTGGTGTTCAAGTTGCTCACGTATAAGCAGGTAGCACGTAATCACAATCATACAAGTCATGTCTAACGTCTAACAGCAGTTAAATATTCCAGTTAACACTTAACAGAATCCATTCAAGTTACAGCACAGCTCGACGAAACACATATGTTGGCGAAACAAGATATTGACGAAACACATTCTGTTTCGTCGAGGTGTCCCCTGGCGAAACAGAACTTCTGATTCGTCGACTACTCTTGGCGAAACACATTCTGTTTCGCCGAGAGTTCTGTTTCGTCGGACGTCAGTTTCGCAGACAACAGATGCAGCAGTTACGAATATACACAGAACCCTAATCATGCTAGCAGCCGTTATCAGTATCAGAAATCATATGAAGGTCAATGTGCAGAACGAATCATCACAACTCAATCATCCAAGAATCATTGTCTAGCATAAACCCTAGTTTTTGTGTATAACATATAAATTTAACATCCAACAATCATATCATTGAACCCTATCAAGATGCTAACTTGAATTCAGAATCAAATCATATTAACAACATTCAGAACCGAGCATTCGATCATATTCAGTTTCGCATAGAATTACGCATCCGATTAACCATGTATATCGCAATCAAGAACATCGTACCCATATACTCCTATATAATCCAGAAATCAAGTATATACATAAACATGAATCGAGCTATTACAGAAATATTAAACCGATTAACGAACACACACTAACCGGAATAAGAGAAATACGAATCGATCGCTAAGATATCGCCGGGAACCTCCAACTGCCGTCGCACAGGAGGGAAAGGGGCTCTAGGGTTTTGGTTGTTTGATAGCAGATGTAAAAACTGATGTTGTTTCACGTTTTAAACTCAAAATAGCGTGTTGGGCCCGAACTGGGCTTCGGTGAAACTGGGCTCGGCGAAACAGACTTCTGTTTCGTCGAGATGCTTTTGGCGAAACAGTCTGTTTCGTCGAGATTTGTTATGGCGAAACACACTTGTGTTTCGTCGGGTTCTTTCATAAGTTAAACAGTTTACGTTTCTCGACAGGTTCCATGTTATACAATCAAACACATAATCATGTAAACACAATACGTTTATTATAACACGAAGTGTACAGTTACAAGTCAGACAAGTCAAACAACTAAACAGTCAAGGTCAACGTGCATTAAATGCAAATAAAGAATGTTGGAAATTTCGAGTTGTCACATTATCCCCAACTTGAAAGAAATTTCGTCCCGAAATTTAGTATGCAGTTACTGAGGAAGCTAATAGTGTGACGTTGTTTACCTGTTTCGTATCGCGGCTCCCCGAGCATGTATGCGAAGATTACTGGTTTTCCTGGGGTGTCACATCATTCCCCCGTTGATTTGGAATTCGTTCCGAAATTCTGTATTGGTAGCTTCAGCCTCAGTAGTAGTTGCATTGGTTTCGAATAACTGGGGATATTTGAGTTCCATATGATCTTCACGCTCCCAGGTGAACTCTGGGCCGCGACGGGAGTTCCAACGAACTCGTACAAGAGGGATTCTCGTGTTCTTGAGGGCCTTAACATCCCGGTCCGTGATTTCAACAGGTTCCTCGACGAAGTGCAACCGCTCGTCGATAGTGAGTTCCTTTAAGGGAACTATGTGGGTCTCATCTGACGTACACTTCTTCAGATTCGACACGTGAAAGACATTGTGAACTGCACTGAGTTCAAGTGGTAAGTTCAATCTGTAGGCCACTTTGCCTATTTTCTCAATAACCTCGAAAGGTCCAACATATCGTGGATTTAGTTTGCCGTGTTTGCCAAAACGAACCACACCCTTCCAGGGTGAAACTTTAAGTAGCGCTCGATCCCCAACCTGGAATTCGAGTAGTTTCCTGTCTCAATCAGCGTATGCTTTCTGACGGTCGCGTGCTGCCGCCATGCGTTGTCGTATTTGTGCAATCTTTTCTGTAGTATCGACTACCATTTCTGGACCTGTGATTTGACTTTCTCCCACCTCTGCCCAACAGAGAGGTGACTGGCACTTACGCCCGTACAGTGCCTCGAATGGTGCAGCTTAAATGCTGGTGTGGTAGCTGTTGTTGTAAGAAAATTCCACAAGTGGCAGATGTTTTTCCCAACCATTGCCAAATTCAATTACGCACGCCCGAAGTATGTCTTCTAGAGTTTGAATAGTACGCTCAGACTGCCCATCCGTCTGAGGATGATAAGCTGTGCTCATGTCTAATCGAGAGCCAAAAGATTTGTGCATTGCTTGCCACAGTTCTAAAGTAAAGCGTGCATCACGATCAGAGATGATAGAGGTTGGCACCCCGTGCCTTGAAACCATTTCTTTTAAGTAGATGTCTGCTAGGGTAGAGAACTTGTCTGTTTCCTTAATAGCCAGGAAGTGAGCAGACTTTGTGAGTCGATCCACGATCACCCAAATAGTATCATTTCCGTGCTGAGATCTAGGTAAGCCTGTAACAAAATCCATGGAAATTTGTTCCCATTTCCATTGTGGTATCTCAGGTTGTTGAAGTGGTCCTGACGGTTTCTGATATTCTGCCTTGACTCTCGCACAAGTCAAGCATTTGCTAACGTATGTGGCTATGTGGGCCTTCATGCTAGGCCACCAGTATGTAGTTTTGATATCGTGGTACATTTTATCCGAACCTGGATGTACCGAGTAGCAAGACTTATGAGCTTCATCCATTACAAGCTCGCGTAAGTTGCCATAGAGTGGGACCCAGATGCGTCCTGTTACATAGTAGGCTCCGTCTGCCTTTTGTTCTAATCTTTGCCTTGAGTCGCGTAGGGCTTCAGCCCTAACGTTTTCTGGTTTCAATGCTTCTACCTGAGCATCTCGTATTTGTGAAGGAAGACTAGACTGAATGGTGAGTTGCAACGCTCGTACACGCCTAGGTGTAGTATCCTTTCGATTGAGGGCGTCGGCCACCACATTGGCTTTGCCCGGATGGTACTTTATGGCACACTCATAATCGTTCAGCAGCTCGACCCATCTACGTTGTCGCATGTTCAACTCTTTCTGCTTGAAAATATGTTCGAGACTTCTGTGATCGGTGTAGATGGTGCACTTAGTGCCATACAGGTAATGTCGCCATATCTTGAGCGCAAAAACAACGGCTCCCAGCTCTAAATCATGAGTAGTGTAATTCCGTTCGTGAATCTTAAGTTGGCGCGAAGCATAAGCAATGACTTTATCCCATTGCATCAACACACATCCAAGACCTTGGATGGATGCGTCGCAGTAAACTATAAAATCGTCCGTGCCTTCAGGCAATGAGAGGATAGGTGCGCTACAAAGTCTATCCTTTAAGTGCTGAAACGCTGTTTCCTGTGTATTACCCCAACGGTAAGCAACACCTTTCTGTGTCAGTAGTGTAAGCGGCTGAGCAATCTTCGAGAAGTCTTTGATGAATCGTCTGTAATAACCTGCCAAACCCAAGAATTGGCATATTTCTGTCGGTGTGCGAGGTGCAGGCCAGTTCTTGATCGTATCTACCTTGGATGGATCGACATGAATCCCATCCTTGTTTACCACATGGCCTAGGAAGTGGACTTCACGAAGCCAGAAGTCGCATTTCGAAAATTTGGCGTACAGTTGTTCCGTTCGAAGGAGTTCCAAAATAAGTCGTAAGTGCTGCTCGTGTTCCTCCTGACTCTTCGAATAGATCAGGATGTCGTCAATAAAAACAATAACGAACTTGTCAAGATAAGGTTTGCACACCCTGTTCATAAGATTCCATGAAAACCGCAGGCGCGTCCGTTAGCCCGAATGGCAGGACCAAAAACTCGTAATGGCCGTAGCGAGTTCTGAATTCTGTTTTGGAGACGTCCTCATCCCGGACTCTCAGCTGATGGTATCCTGACCTTAAGTCTATCTTGGAGTAGTAGCTCGACCCTTGCAGCTGGTCGAATAAATCATCTATGCGCGGGAGAGGATAACGATTCTTGATCGTCACCTTGTTGAGTTCACGGTAGTCTATATACATCCTGAACGTACCGTCTTTCTTCTTTACGAATAACACTGGAGCTCCCCAAGGCGAAGAGTTAGGACGTATGAAACCCTTTTCCAAGAGTTCTTGTAGTTGCTTAGACAGTTCTTCCAGTTCCGTTGGAGCTAAGCGATAAGGTGCTCGAGCTATGGGTGCTGCTCCTGGAGCGAGCTCGATCTGAAATTCGACCACTGGAATATCCCCAATCTTTTTCTCTTTCTTCGATGTATCAGTAACGAGTGCTAAAACAGCTGTGTGGCCGCCCTTTCGTAAACACTTCTGGGCCTTCAAGAAGGGTATGATACCACTCACGACACCACTCTTGTCGCCTTGAACTTCGAGAGGTTCCTTGCCCGAACGAGGAATACGAATAACCTTTTCTTTACATAAGATCTCCGCTTGCTGTTGAGATAACCAATCCATACCAATGACGACGTCAAAGCTACCCAGAGTTATAGGAATGAGGTCGATAGAGAAAGTCTGACCAGCGAGGATAAGGTTACAACCCTGAACTATGTGTGGCTTCTAAACTTTTACCGTTTGCTAACTCTACGACATGTTTGGTGTTCAAAAGTGTTGGTGCGCGTTTAAGCATTTGACTAACTTTCAGAGACATATAACTGGTATCCGCACCCGAATCAAATAGTATAGTAACATAAAAGTCGTCGAGAAGAAACCTACCCATAATCACATTAGGATCGTTCCTTGCATCAGCCTGACCAATCACGAATGCTCGTCCCCTAGCACCATTGTCGTCGTTATTACCCCACGTTGTTGTCTTCCCTAGTTCCCGTTTCCTTGGTTGTGGTTCTGATTCTGGTTCTGGTTCAACCGTGGGCAGTGTCTCTTGAAGTGACCTTCAGTCCCACACTGATAACATCCCTTGTTACCCTGCCGTTGCTGCTGATTCTATAGATCTTGTATCTGTTGTTATTGGTTCTGGCTTGCAGGACGTGAGTTTCTACCATCTTTGTCTCCATGACCAAGCTTGTCGCATCACTGACAATGATTTCGGTTGCACTGCCCGCTGTGGTGCAAGTTACATTGTTTGCACTTAGGGTGGTTTCCCCTGTATCCACCCTGCCATTGACTGCTGAAAGGTTGCTGACCAGGACTTTGGTTGTCATCGATCTTTCACTGTTGTGCCTGGGACAGAATCGTAGTCGAACCCTTGCCAGAGGTTCCATTCCACTTTCATTCGTTGTCACTGAGGATAGCAAAAGTAGTTGAAGTAGTAGCACCAAAACGTCTAGGCAGCTTGTTCTGTTCCACTGCCTGGTCTGTGGGACGATGAGCAAGATGAGTAACATCTTGAATAGTAGCAAGATTAGCAGTCATCACATGACTTTGAATTTCTGGTACTAAGCCTTTGAGGTACCGCTCTCGGTGCGCTTGATGGGAGGTTCCACCATAGTAGGGCACAAAGTTGCCAGTTCGTTAGATCGCTTCATATACGCCTCTATTTCTGACCCTGTCATCTTCAGGTTAAAGAACTCCACTTCCAGTTCGTGGATGTTATCATAGTTACAGTATTCTAGTTTGATTAGTTTCTTGAATTCGTCCCAAGGGGTGGCATTAGCAGCCGCCAGCCCCCAGCATCGTAACTTGCGCGTTCCACCAAGTTTGCGCAGTGTCTTCGAGACCATCAGTGGCATATTTCACCTTACTAGCCTCGGGTCATTCGCATAATCGAAGTCCGATTCGAGTTCCTCGAACTTAACGGAGGAGTCCAACAGCTCCTTCAGTGTCGTTGAAAGTAGTAGGACGACAGTCCATAAAAAGTCGTGTATATGCATACAGGTGGCTGAGCGTGTTGACTTGTCGTGTGCGTAAGAGTAATCAAAATTGAGCACAAGTGTTGAGTTACGAGAGTAGGATCTAAAAATCCTAGAGTAAGTGGCGATGGCAGGTTACACCTCCTGCCTGGGCAGCTGCAAGTGCTGCAGTGACTTGTTCAGTGATCGAAGCCGCCAACTGGGCTTGAGTTAGGTTAACGCGTCCACACATGATCTTGACATCAAGGAGAACATGTGGGTGAGAGGTTCGCGAATAGTGCGAAGAGAGTGAGCACACAAGTATTCTCAAGCAACAACATATAGTAGGTTCTGTAATCTAAGCATACCGCGAGCAAAGTTCTATGTAGTTCTAGCATGTAGGTAAAGTAACATGAATAGTAGTACCTATGATGTTGAGCCTTGCACGTGGAGCGAAGCGTCGTTGTGGATCGTTGAGAGCACTGTTCCGGTTATAGTCTGGTTTTAACGAAATCGTCTTCCCTTTATTAAAACCGAGTTCTCTATAACCAATGGCTCTGATACCAATCTGTCACACCCCCAAAATCCACACACGGAATACTACCGCTTGGAGGCGTGACATGACCAGGATCAAGCCACCAATCATATTGAACATAAGTATGTATATCAAAAGTCATTCATCAATACGATAGGTGTTTACAAAACCAAATATAAACAAGTGTGTCGCGGAAGCATTTAATGTAAACCCAACATAAGTTAAGTACAAAATGTTATAATGTTTAACAACACATTCACGATCCATGTCCACAACGACTGTGCCTCCCGTGCAAGCTCCAAAAGTACCTATGGTCCTGCAAGGCATGTAACAGAGAGTCAACAACTAGTTGAGCGAGTTCACAGTTGGTTATTTAGTCACAATGTTCATTTCGTAAATCATATGTTTGATTAGTAATCATGTATCGTATGTAATAGCATCGCGGCCCTCAAGGCATGTTTGCGAAGATTAGTGGGGGTTTCCCATGTTTTCTAGACTGGTTATGTTTGTATCGCGGCCCTCCAGGCATGTTTGCGAAGATTAAAGTATAGTTCGCGGCCATTCCAGGCATGTTTGCGAAGATCGTTTTAGTATAGTTCGCGGCCATTCCAGGCATGTTTGCGAAGATTAAAGTATAGTTCGCGGCCATTCCAGGCATGTTTGCGAAGATCGTTTTAGTATAGTTCGCGGCCATTCCAGGCATGTTTGCGAAGATCGTTCAAGTATAGTTAAGGTTGTTGTCCTACCCAAGGAGGACGAACGTACGTATTCTACCCAAGGAGAATACGCAGGATTAATATTGGCATCCTACCCATGGAGGATGGCGGTACATATCCTACCCAAGGAGGATATGTAGGCTTCTTTTAATTTCTTTAACCCATTCCCAACCACCGGGAATCCCATGCCTTAGAAAGTGTGTGAACTCACCTGAGTTTGCTCGGTATGCTAAGTATGTGCTCAAAGTAAGTCAATCACGTCCTAAAGTACGCACGTATAGAATAATCAGTTGGTGTTCAAGTTGCTCACGTATAAGCAGGTAGCACGTAATCACAATCATACAAGTCATGTCTAACGTCTAACAGCAGTTAAATATTCCAGTTAACACTTAACAGAATCCATTCAAGTTACAGCACAGCTCGACGAAACACATATGTTGGCGAAACAAGATATTGACGAAACACATTCTGTTTCGTCGAGGTGTCCCCTGGCGAAACAGAACTTCTGATTCGTCGACTACTCTTGGCGAAACACATTCTGTTTCGCCGAGAGTTCTGTTTCGTCGGACGTCAGTTTCGCAGACAACAGATGCAGCAGTTACGAATATACACAGAACCCTAATCATGCTAGCAGCCGTTATCAGTATCAGAAATCATATGAAGGTCAATGTGCAGAACGAATCATCACAACTCAATCATCCAAGAATCATTGTCTAGCATAAACCCTAGTTTTTGTGTATAACATATAAATTTAACATCCAACAATCATATCATTGAACCCTATCAAGATGCTAACTTGAATTCAGAATCAAATCATATTAACAACATTCAGAACCGAGCATTCGATCATATTCAGTTTCGCATAGAATTACGCATCCGATTAACCATGTATATCGCAATCAAGAACATCGTACCCATATACTCCTATATAATCCAGAAATCAAGTATATACATAAACATGAATCGAGCTATTACAGAAATATTAAACCGATTAACGAACACACACTAACCGGAATAAGAGAAATACGAATCGATCGCTAAGATATCGCCGGGAACCTCCAACTGCCGTCGCACAGGAGGGAAAGGGGCTCTAGGGTTTTGGTTGTTTGATAGCAGATGTAAAAACTGATGTTGTTTCACGTTTTAAACTCAAAATAGCGTGTTGGGCCCGAACTGGGCTTCGGTGAAACTGGGCTCGGCGAAACAGACTTCTGTTTCGTCGAGATGCTTTTGGCGAAACAGTCTGTTTCGTCGAGATTTGTTATGGCGAAACACACTTGTGTTTCGTCGGGTTCTTTCATAAGTTAAACAGTTTACGTTTCTCGACAGGTTCCATGTTATACAATCAAACACATAATCATGTAAACACAATACGTTTATTATAACACGAAGTGTACAGTTACAAGTCAGACAAGTCAAACAACTAAACAGTCAAGGTCAACGTGCATTAAATGCAAATAAAGAATGTTGGAAACTTCGAGTTGTCACACTTGCCACCAGACCTTTCTCCATTAATTAGGAATCTGATGCCATCACTAAACACATTCCTTAAATTGTAGCCATTTGTTGTGTGTTTTTTTTTTGGTGTCTAGTCCGCATATATATCACCATTGCCCTTGATTTTCTTGACTGTATATCTCTTAAATGTCAACATATACACGTGTGATTTAGTGTACGAAGATTTTTCAATGCCGAGAACCTCGATCAGAGAGTAAAAAAAGGCGTAAGGTTCACAATGGTGTAAAATTATAATTGGATATACCGGGCTAGGATTCGAGGTACAGGAACAAGGGCCAAACCAACCACCCAAGAATGGAATCGTCGATCGAAAACACTTGACAACCTCCTAGAAGCAGCTTTTCTTATCACCTGACCTTTCTCCATCAATTAGGAATCTAATGTCGTCACTAAGCACATTCCTTAAATTGTAGCCATTTGTTGAGTGTTTTTTTATGGAGTCTAATCCGCATATATATCACCATTGCCATTTATTTTCTTGACTGTATATCTCTTAAATATCAACATATACACGTGTGATTTAGTTTACAAAGATTTTTCATTGCCGAGAACCTCGATCAGAGAGTAAAAAAGGCGTAAGGTTCACAATGGTGTAAAATTAAAATGGGATATACCGGGCTAGGATTCGAGTTACAGGAACAAGGGGCAATCCAACCTCCTAGAAGCAGCTTTTCTTGCCACCAGACCTTTCTCCATTAATTAGGAATCTGATGCCATCACTAAACACATTCCTTAAATTGTAGCCATTTGTTGAGTGTTTTTTTTTGGTGTCTAGTCCGCATATATATCACCATTGCCCTTGATTTTCTTGACTGTATATCTCTTAAATGTCAACATATACACGTGTGATTTAGTGTACGAAGATTTTTCAATGCCGAGAACCTCGATCAGAGAGTAAAAAAAGGCGTAAGGTTCACAATGGTGTAAAATTAAAATTGGATATACCGGGCTAGGATTCGAGGTACAGGAACAAGGGCCAAACCAACCACCCAAGAATGGAATCATCGATCGAAAACACTTGACAACCTCCTAGAAGCAGCTTTTCTTATCACCTGACCTTTCTCCATCAATTAGGAATCTAATGTCGTCACTAAGCACATTCCTTAAATTGTAGCCATTTGTTGAGTGTTTTTTTATGGAGTCTAATCCGCATATATATCACCATTGCCATTTATTTTCTTGACTGTATATCTCTTAAATATCAACATATACACGTGTGATTTAGTTTACAAAGATTTTTCATTGCCGAGAACCTCGATCAGAGAATAAAAAAGGCGTAATGTTCACAATGGTATAAAATTAAAATGGGATATACCGGGCTAGGATTCGAGTTACAGGAACAAGGGGCAAACCAACCACCCAAGAATGGAATCGTCGAGCGAAAACACTTGACAACCTCCTAGAAGTAGCTTTTCTTGCCACCAGACTATTCTCCATCAATTAGGAATCTGATGCCGTCACTAAACACATTCCTTAAATTGTAGCCATTTGTTCAGTGTTTTTTTTGGTGTCTAGTCCGCATATATATCGCCATTGCCCTTGATTTTCTTGACTGTATATCTCTTAAATGTCAACATATACACGTGTTATTTAGTGTACGAAGATTTTTCAATGCCGAGAACCTCAATCAAAGAGTAAAAAGGCATAAGGTTCACAATGGTGTAAAATTAAAATGGGATATACCGGGCTAGGATTCGAGTTACAGGAACAAGGGCCAAACAAACCACCCAAGAATGGAATCGTAAAGCGAAAACACTTGACAACCTCCTAGAAGCAGCTTTTCTTACCACCTGACCTTTCTCCATCAATTAGGAATCTGATGCCGTCACTAAGCACATTCCTTAAATTGTAGCCATTTGTTGAGTGTTTTTTTGGTGTCTAATCCGCATATATATCACCATTGCCATCGATTTTCTTGACTGTATATCTCTTAAATATCAACATATACACGTGTGATTTAGTTTACAAAGATTTTTCATTGCCGAGAACCTCGATCAGAGAGTAAAAAAGGCGTAAGGTTCACAATGGTGTAAAATTAAAATGGGATATACCGGGCTAGGATTCGAGTTACAGGAATAAGGGGCAAACCAACCACCCAAGAATGGAATCATCGAGCGAAAACACTTCACAACCTCCTAGAAGTAGCTTTTCTTGCCACCAGACATTTCACCATCAATTAGGAATCTGATGCCGTCACTAAACACATTCCTTAAATTGTAGCCATTTGTTGAGTGTTTTTTTTGGTGTCTAGTCCACATATATATCACCATTGACCTTGATTTTCTTGACTGCATATCTCTTAAATGTCAACATATACACGTGTGATTTAGTGTACGAAGATTTTTCAATGCCGAGAACCTCGATTAGAGAGTAAAAAAAGGCGTAAGGTTCACAATGGTGAAAAATTAAAATTGGATATACCGGGCTAGGATTCGAGGTACAGGAACAAGGGCCAAACCAACCACCCAAGAATGGAATCGTCGATCGAAAACACTTGACAACCTCCTAGAAGCAACTTTTCTTACCACCTGACCTTTCTCCATCAATTAGGAATCTAATGCCGTCACTAGGCACATTCCTTATATTGTAGCCATTTTTTGAGTGTTTTTTTCTGGTGTCTAATCCGCATATATATCACCATTGCCATTGATTTTCTTCACTGTATATCTCTTAAATATCAACATATACACGTGTGATTTAGTTTACAAAGATTTTTCATTGCCGAGAACCTCGATCAGAGAGTAAAAAAGGCGTAAGGTTCACAATGGTGTAAAATTAAAATGGGATATACCGGGCTAGGATTCAAGTTACAGGAACAAGGGCCAAACCAGCCACCCAAGAATGGAATCGTTGAGCGAAAACACTTGACAACCTCCTAGAAACAGCTTTTCTTGCCACCACACCTTTCTCCATCAATTAGGAATCTGATGCGGTCACTAAACACATTCCATAAATTGAAGCCATTTGTTGAGTGTTTTTTTGGGTGTCTAATCCGCATATAGATCACCATTGCCCATGATTTTCTTGACTGTATATCTCATAAATATCAACATATACACGTGTGATTTAGTTTACCAAGATTTTTTAATGCCGCGAACCTTGATCAGAGAGTAAAAAAGGCGTAAGGTTCACAATGGTGTAAAATTAAAATGGGATTTACCGGGCTAGTATTCGAGTTACAGGAACAAGGGCCAAACCAACCACCTAAGAATGGAGTCGTTGAGCGAAAACACTTGACAACCTCCTAGAAGCAGCTTTTCTTCCCACCAGACCTTTCTCCATCAATTAGGAATCTGATGCCGTCACTAAACACATTCCTTAAGTTGTATCCATTTATTGAGTGTTTTTTTTGGTGTCTAATCCGCATATATATCACCATTGCCCTTGATTTTCTTGATTGTATATCTCTTAAATATCAACATATACACGTCTGATTTAGTTTACGAAGATTTTTCAATGCCGATAACCTCGATCAGAGAGTAAAAAAGGCGTAAGGTTCACAATGGTGTAAAATTAAAATGGGATATACCGGGCTAGGATTCGGGTTACAGGAACAAGGGCCAAACCAACCACCCAAGAATGGAATCGTCGAGCGAAAACACTTGACAACCTCCTAGAAGCAGCCTTTCTTTCCACCAGACCTTTCTCCATCAATTAGGAATCTGATGCCGTCACTAAACACATTCCTTAAATTGTGGCCATTTGTTGAGTGTTTTTTTTGTGTCTAATCCGCATATATACCACCATTACCCTTGATTTTCTTGACTGTATATCTCATAAATATCAACATATACACGTGTGATTTAGTTTACCAAGATTTTTTAATGCCGCGAACCTCGATCAGAGAGTAAAAAAGGCGTAAGGTTCACAATGGTGTAAAATTAAAATGGGATATACCGGGCTAGGATTCGAGTTACCGGAACAAGGGCCAAACCAACCACCCAAGAATGGAATCGTCGAGGGAAAACACTTGACAACCTCCTAGAGGCTGCTTTTCTTGCCACCAAACCTTTCCCCATTAATTAGGAATCTGATGCCGTCACTAAAAACATTTCTTAAATTGTAGCCATTTGTTGAGTCTTTTTTTTGGTGTCTAATCTGCATATATATCACCATTGCCCTTGATTTTCTTGACTGTATATCTCATAAATATCAACATCTACACGTGTGATTTAGTTTACGAAGATTTTTCAATGCCGAGAACCTCGATCAGAGAGTAAAAAAGGCGTAAGGTTCACAATGGTGTAAAATTAAAATGGAATATACCGGGCTAGGATTCGAGTTACAGGAACAAGGGCCAAACCAACCACCCAAGAATGGAATCGTCGAGCGAAAACACTTGACAACCTCCTAGAAGCTGTTTTTCTTGCCACCACACCTTTCTCCATCAATTAGGAATCTGATGCCGTCACTAAACACACTCCTTAAATTGTAGTCATTTGTTGAGTGTTTTTTTTTGTGTCTAATCCGCATCTATATCACCATTGCCCTTGATTTTCTTGACTGTATATCTCATAAATATCAACATATACACGTGTGATTTAGTTTACGAAGATTTTTTAATGCCGCGAACCTCGATCAGAGAGTAAAAAAGGGGTAAGGTTCACAATGGTGTAAAATTAAAATGGGATATACCGGGCTAGGATTCGAGTTACAGGAACAAGGGCCAAACGAACCACCCAAGAATGGAATCGTCGAGCGAAAACACTTGACAACCTCCTAGAGGTTGCTTTTCTTGCCACCAAACCTTTCACCATTAATTAGGAATCTGATGCCGTCACTAAACACATCCCTTAAATTGTAGCCATTTGTTGAGTGTTTTTTTTGTGTCTAATCCGCATATATACCACCATTACCCTTGATTTTCTTGACTGTATATCTCATAAATATCAACATATACACGTGTGATTTAGTTTACCAAGATTTTTTAATGCCGCGAACCTCGATCAGAGAGTAAAAATGGCGTAAGGTTCACAATGGTGTAAAATTAAAATGGGATATACCGGGCTAGGATTCGAGTTATAGGGACAAGGGCCAAACCAACCACCCAAGAATAGAATCGTCGAGGGAAAACACTTGACAACCTCCTAGAGGCTGCTTTTCTTGCCACCAAACCTTTCCCCATTAATTAGGAATCTGATGCCGTCACTAAAAACATTTCTTAAATTGTAGCCATTTGTTGAGTCTTTTTTTTGGTGTCTAATCCGCATATATATCACCATTGCCCTTGATTTTCTTGACTGTATATCTCATAAATATCAACATCTACACGTGTGATTTAGTTTACGAAGATTTTTCAATGTCGAGAACCTCGATCGGAGAGTAAAAAAGGCGTAAGTTTCACAATGGTGTAAAATTAAAATGGAATATACCGGGCTAGGATTCGAGTTACAGGAACAAGGGCCAAACCAACCACCCAAGAATGGAATCGTCGAGCGAAAACACTTGACAACCTCCTAGAAGCAGTTTTTCTTGCCACCACACCTTTCTCCATCAATTAGGAATCTGATGCCGTCACTAAACACACTCCTAAAATTGTAGCCATTTGTTGAGTGTTTTTTTTTTGTGTCTAATCCGCATATATATCACCATTGCCCATGATTTTCTTGACTGTATATCTCATAAATATCAACATATACACGTGTGATTTAGTTTACAAAGATTTTTTAATGCCGCGAACCTCGATCAGAGAGTAAAAAAGGCGTAAGGTTCACAATGGTGTAAAATTAAAATGGGATATACCGGGCTAGGATTAGAGTTACCGGAACAAGGGCCAAACCAACCACCCAAGACTGGAATCGTCGAGCGAAAACACTTGACAACCTCCTAGAGGCAGTTTTTCTTGCCACCACACCTTTCTCCATCAATTAGGAATCTGATGCCGTCACTAAACACATTTCTTAAATTGTAGCCATTTGTTGAGTCTTTTCTTTTTGTGTCTAATCCGCATATATATCACCATTGCCCATGATTTTCTTGACTGTATATCTCATAAATATCAACATATACACGTGTGATTTAGTTTACGAAGATTTTTTAATGCCGAGAACCTATATCAGAGAGTAAAAAAGGCGTAAGGTTCACAATGGTGTAAAATTAAAATGGGATATACCGGGCTAGGATTCGAGTTACAGGAACAAGGGCCAAACCAACCACCCAAGAATGGAATCGTCGAGGGAAAACACTTGACAACCTCCTTGAGGCTGCTTTTCTTGCCACCAAACCTTTCTCCATTAATTAGGAATCTGATGCCGTCACTAAACACATTTCTTAAATTGTAGCCATTTGTTGAGTCTTTTTTTTGGTGTCTAATCCGTATATATATCACCATTGCCCTTGATTTTCTTGACTGTATATCTCTTAAATATCAACATATACACGTGTGATTTAGTTTACGAAGATTTTTCAATGTCGATAACCTCGATCAGAGAGTAAAAAAGGAGTAAGGTTCACAATGGTGTAAAATTAAAATGGGATATACCGGGCTAGGATTCGAGTTACAGGAACAAGGGCCAAACCAACCAACCACCCAAGAATGGAATCGTCGAGGGAAAACACTTGACAACCTCCTAGAGGCTGCTTTTCTTGCCACCAAACCTTTCTCCATTAATTAGGAATCTGATGCCGTCACTAAACACATTTCTTAAATTGTAGCCATTTGTTGAGTCTTTTTTTTGGTGTCTAATCCGTATATATATCACCATTGCCCTTGATTTTCTTGACTGTATATCTCTTAAATATCAACATATACACGTGTGATTTAGTTTACGAAGATTTTTCAATGTCGATAACCTCGATCAGAGAGTAAAAAAGGAGTAAGGTTCACAATGGTGTAAAATTAAAATGGGATATACCGGGCTAGGATTCGAGTTACAGGAACAAGGGCCAAACCAACCAACCACCCAAGAATGGAATCGTCGAGGGAAAACACTTGACAACCTCCTAGAGGCTGCTTTTCTAGCCACCAGACCTTTCTCAATCGATTAGGAATCTGATGCCATCACTAAACACATTCCTTAAATTGTAGTCATTTGTTGAGTGTTTCTTTTTGTGTCTAATTCGCATATATATCACCATTGCCCTTGATTTTCTTGACTGTATATCTCTTAAATATCAACATATACACGTGTGATTTAGTTTATGAAGATTTTTCAATGCCGAGAACTTCTATCAGAGAGTAAAAAAGGCGTAAGGTTCACAATGGTGTAAAATTAAAATGCGATATACCGGGCTAGGATTCGAGTTACAGGAACAAGGGCCAAACCAACCACCCAAGAATGGAATCGTCGAGCGAAAACACTTGACAACCTCCTAGAAGCAGCTTTTCTTCCCACCAGACCTTTCTCCATCAATTAGGAATCTGATGCCGTCACTAAACCCATTCCTTAAATTGTAGCCATTTGTTTTTCTTTACTGTATATCTCTTAAATATCAACATATACACGTGTGATTTAGTTTACGAAGATTTTTCAACGCCGATAACCTCGATCAGAGAGTAAAAAAGGCGTAAGGTTCACAATGGTGTAAAATTAAAATGTGATATACCGGGCTAGGATTCGAGTTACAGGAATAAGGGCCAAACCAACCACCCAAGAATCGAATCGTCGAGCGAAAACACTTGGCAGCCTTTGTTGCCACCAGACCTTTCTACATCAATTAGGAATCTGATGCCGTCACTAAACACATTTCTTAAATTGTGGCCATTTGTTGAGTTTTTTTTTGTGTCTAATCCGCATATATATCACCATTGCCCTTGTTTTTCTTGACTGTATATCTCTTAAATATCAACATATACAAGTGTGGTTTTGTTTACGAAGATTTTTCAATGCCGAGAACCTCGATCAGTGTGTAAAAAAGACGTATGGTTAACAATGGTGTAAAATTAAAATGGGATATACCGGGCTAGGATTCGAGTTACAGGAACAAGGGCCAAACCAACCACCCAAGAATGGAATCGTCAAGCGAAAACACTTGACAACCTCCTAGAAGCAGCTTTTCTTGCCACCAGACCTTTCTCCATCAATTAGGAATCTGATGCCATCACTAAACACATTCCTTGAATTGTAGCCATTTGTTGAGTGTTTTTTTTGTGTCTAATCCGGATATATATCACCATTGCCCTTGATTTTCTTAACTGTATATCTCTTAAATGTCAACATATACACGTGTGATTTAGTTTACAAAGATTTTTCAATGCCGGGAACCTCGATCAGAGAGTAAAAAAGGCGTAAGGTTTACAATGGTGTAAAATTAAAATGGGATATACCGGGCTAGGATTCGAGTTACAGTAACAAGGGCCAAACCAACCACTCAAGAATGGAATCATCGAGCGAAAACATTTGACAACCTCCTTGAAGCAGCTTCTCTTGCCACCAGACCTTTCTCCATCAATTAGGAATCTGATGCCGTCACTAAACACATTCCTTAAATTGTAGCCATTTGTTGAGTGTTTTTTTTGGTGTCTAATCCGTATATATATCAACATTGCCCTTGATTTTCTTGACTGTATATCTCTTAAATGTCAACATATACACGTGTGATTTAGTTTACAAAGATTTTTCAATGCCGGGAACCTCGATCAGAGAGTAAAAAAGGCGTAAGTTTCACAATGGAGTAAAATTAAAATGGGATATACCGGGCTAGGATTCGAGTTACAGGAACAAGGGCCAAACCAACCACCCAAGAATGGAATCGTCGAGCGAAAACACTTGACAACCTCCTAGAAGCAGCTTTTCTTCCCACCAAACCTTTCTCCATCAATTAGGAATCTGATGCCGTCACTAAACACATTCCTTAAATTGTAGCCATTTATTGAGTGTTTTTTTTGGTGTCTAATCCGCATATATATCACCATTACCGTTGATTTTCTTGACAGTATATCTCTTAAATATAAACATATACACGTGTGATTTAGTTTATGAAGATTTTTCAATGCCGGGAACCTCGATAAGAGAGTAAAAAAGGCGTAAGGTTCACAATGGTGTAAAATTAAAATGGGATATACCGGGCTAGGATTCGAGTTACAGGAACAAAGGCCAAACCAACCACCTAAGAATGGAATCGTCGAGCGAAAACACATGACAACCTCTTAGAAGCAGCTTTTCTTGCCACTAGACCTTTCTCCATCAATTAGGAATCTGATGCCGTCACTAAACACATTCCTTAAATTGTGGCTATTTGTTTAGTGTTTTTTTTTTGTGTCTAATCCGTATATATATCATCATTGCCCTTGATTTTCTTGACTATATATCTCTTAAATATAAACATATACACGTGTGATTTAGTTTACGAAGATTTTTAAATGCCAAGAACCTCGATAAGAGAGTAAAAAAGGCGTATGGTTCACACTGGTGTAAAACTAAAATGGGATATACCGGGCTAGGATTCGAGTTACAGGAACAAGGGCCAAACCAACCACCCAAGAATGGAATCGTCGAGCGAAAACACTTGACAACCTCCTAGAAGCAGCTTTTCTTGCCACCAGACCTTTCTCCATCAAGTAGGAATCTGATGCCGTCACTAAACACATTCCTTAAATTGTAGCCATTTGTTGAGTGTATTTTTTGGTGTCTAATCCGCATATATATCACCATTGCCCTTGATTTTCTTGACTGTATATCTCTTAAATGACAACATATACACTTGTGATTTAGTTTACAAAGATTTTTCAATGCCGGGAACCTCGATCAGAGAGTAAAAAAGGCGTAAGGTTCACAATGGTGTAAAATTACTATGGGATATACCAGGCTAGGATTCGAGTTACAGGAACAAGGCCTAAACCAACCACCCAAGAATGGAATCATCGAGCGAAAACACTTGACAACCTCCTAGAAGCAGCTTTTCTTGCCACCAGACTTTTCTCCATCTACTATGAATCTGAAGCCGTCACTAAACACATTCCTTAAATTGTAGCCATTTCTTGAGTGTTTTTTTTTGTGTCTAATCCGCATATATATCACCATTGCCCTTGATTTTCTTGACTATATATCTCATAAATACCAACATATACACATGTGATTTAGTTTACGAAGATTTTTCAATGCCGAGAACCATGATTACAGAGTAAAAAAGGCGTAAGGTTCACAATGGTGTAAGGGGATGTTTGGCTAAGCTTATTGGAATGACTTATTTACTTATTTGCTTATTTGAAAAGCAAATAAGTCATAATGGAATGACTTATTTACTTATTCCTCTCACATAATAAGCTAACCCAAACACCTTTTAACTTTTCAAAAAGTAAATAAGTAAATAAGTCACTAAAATAAGCTTAGCCAAACAGCCCCTAAAATTAAAATGGGATATACCGGGGTAGGATTCGAGTTACAGGAACAAGGGCCAAACCAACCACCCAAGAATGGAACCGTCGAGCGAAAACACTTGTCAACCTCCTAGAAGTAGCTTTTCTTGCCACCAGACCTTTCTCCATCAATTAGGAATCTGATGCCATCACTAAACACATTCCTTAAATTGTAGTCATTTGTTGAGTGTGTTTTTTTTTTTGTGTCTAATTCGCATATATATCCCCATTGCCCTTGATTTTCTTGACTGTATATCTCTTAAATGTCAACATATACACGTGTGATTTAGTTTACGAAGATTTTTCAATGCCGAGAACCTCTATCAGAGAGTAAAAAAGGCGTAAGGTTCACAATGGTGTAAAATTAAAATGCGATATACCGGGCTAGGATTCGAGTTACAGGAACAAGGGCCAAACCAACCACCAAAGAATGGAATCGTTGAGTGAAAACACTTGACAACCTCCTAGAAGTAGCTTTTCTTGCCACCAGACATTTCTCCATCAATTAGGAATTTGATGCCATCACTAAACACATTCCTTAAATTGTAGTTATTTGTTGAGTGTTTTTTTTTGTCTAATTCGCATATATATCACCATTGCCCTTGATTTTCTTGACTGTATATCTCTTAAATGTCAACATATACACGTGTGATTTAGTTTACGAAGATTTTTCAATGCCGATAACCTCTATCAGAGAGTAAAAAAGGCGTAAGGTTCACAATGGTGTAAAATTAAAATGAGATATACCGGGCTAGGATTCGAGTTACAAGAACAAGGGCCAAACCAACCACCCAAGAATGGAATCGTCGAACGAAAACACTTGACAATCTCCTAGAAGCAGCTTTTCTTGCCACCAGACATTTCTCCATCAATTAGGAATCTGATGCCATCACTAAACACATTTCTTATATTGTAGTCATTTGTTGAGTGTTTTTTTTTTGTGTCTAATTCGCATATATATCACCATTGCCCTTGATTTTCTTGACTGTATATCTCTTAAATATCAAGATATACACGTGTGATTTAGTTTATGAAGATTTTTCAATGCCGAGAACCTCGATCAGAGAGAAAAAAAGGCGTAAGGTTCACAATGGTGTAAAATTAAAATGGGATATACCGGGCTAGGATTCGAGTTACAGGAACAAGGGCCAAACCAACCACCTAAGAATGGAATCGTCGAGCGAAAACACATGCCAACCTCTTAGAAGCAGCTTTTCTTGCCACCAGACCTTTCTCCATCAATTAGGAATCTGATGCCGTCACTAAACACATTCCTTAAATTGTGGCCATTTGTTGATTGTTTTTTTTTTGTGTCTAATCCGTATATATATCACCATTGCCCTTGAATTTCTTGACTGTATATCTCTTAAATATCAACATATACACGTGTGATTTAGTTTACAAAGATTTTTCAATGCCAAGAACCTCGATCATAGAGTAAAAAAGGCGTATGGTTCACACTGGTGTAAAATTAAAATGGGATATACCGGGCTAGGATTCGAGTTACAGGAACAAGGGCCAAACCAACCACCCAAGAATGGAATCGTCGAGCGAAAACACTTGACAACCTCTTAGAAGTAGTTTTTCTTGCCACCAGACCTTTCTCCATCAATTAGGAATCTGATGCCATCACTAAACACATTCCCTAAATTGTAGTCATTTGTTGAGTGTTTTTTTTTTTGTGTCTAATTCGCATATATATCACCATTGCCCTTGATTTTCTTGACTGTATATCTCTTAAATGTCAACATATACACGTGTGATTTAGTTTACAAAGATTTTTCAATGCCAATAACCTCTATCAGAGAGTAAAAAAGGCGTAAGGTTCACAATGGTGTAAAATTAAAATGCGATATACCGGGCTAGGATTCGAGTTACAGGAACAAGGGCCAAACCAACCACCAAAGATTGGAATCGTTGCGCGAAAACATTTGACAACCTCCTAGAAGTAGCTTTTCTTGCCACCAGACCTTTCTCCATCAATTAGGAACTTGATGCCATCACTAAACACATCCCTTAAATTGTAGTTATTTGTTGAATGTTTTTTTTTGTGTCTAATTCGCATATATATCACCATTGCCCTTGATTTTCTTGACTGTATATCTCTTAAATATCAACATATACACGTGTGACTTAGTTTATGAAGATTTTTCAACGCCGAGAACCTCGATCAGAGAGTAAAAAAGGCGTAAGGTTCTCAATGGTTTAAAATTAAAATGGGATATACCGGGCTAGGATTCGAGTTACAGGAACAAGGGCCAAACCAACCACCTAAGAATGGAATCGTCGAGGGAAAACACATGACAACCTCTTAGAAGCAGCTTTTCTTGCCACCAGACCTTTCTCCATCAATTAGGAATCTGATGCCGTTACTAAACACATTCCTTAAATTGTGCTCATTTGTTGATTGTTTTTTTTTTTGTGTCTAATCCGTATATATATCACCATTGCCCTTGATTTTCTTGACTGCATATCTCTTAAATATCAACATATACACGTGTGATTTAGTTTACGAAGATTTTTCAATGCCAAGAACCTCGATCATAGAGTAAAAAAGGCGTATGGTTCACACAGGTGTAAAATTAAAATGGGATATACCGGGCTAGGATTCGAGTTACAGGAAAAAGGGCCAAACCAACCACCCAAGAATGGAATCGTCGAGCGAAAACACTTGACAACCTCTTAGAAGTAGTTTTTCTTGCCACCAGACCTTTCTCCATCAATTAGGAATCTGATGCCATCACTAAACACATTCCCTAAATTGTAGTCATTTGTTGAGTGTTTTTTTTTTGTGTCTAATTCGCATATATATCACCATTGCCCTTGATTTTCTTGACTGTATATCTCTTAAATGTCAACATATACACGTGTGATTTAGTTTACAAAGATTTTTCAATGCCAATAACCTCTATCAGAGAGTAAAAAAGCGTAAGGTTCACAATGGTGTAAAATTAAAATGCGATATACCGGGCTAGGATTCGAGTTACAGGAACAAGGGCCAAACCAACCACCAAAGATTGGAATCGTTGCGCGAAAACATTTGACAACCTCCTAGAAGTAGCTTTTCTTGCCACCAGACCTTTCTCCATCAATTAGGAATCTGATGCCATCACTAAACACATTTCTTATATTGTAGTCATTTGTTGAGTGTTTTTTTTTTGTGTCTAATTCGCATATATATCACCATTGCCCTTGATTTTCTTGACTGTATATCTCTTAAATATCAATATATACACGTGTGATTTAGTTTATGAAGATTTTTCAATGCCGAGAACCTCGATGAGAGAGTAAAAAAGGCGAAAGGTTCACAATGGTGTAAAATTAAAATGGGATATACCGGGCTAGGATTCGAGTGACAGGAACAAGGGCCAAACCAACCACCTAAGAATGGAATCGTCGAGCGAAAACACATGCCAACCTCTTAGAAGCAGCTTTTCTTGCCACCAGACCTTTCTCCATCAATTAGGAATCTGATGCCGTCACTAAACACATTCCTTAAATTGTGGCCATTTGTTGATTGTTTTTTTTTTGTGTCTAATCCGTATATATATCACCATTGCCCTTGATTTTCTTGAGTGTATATCTCTTAAATATCAACATATACACGTGTGATTTAGTTTACGAAGATTTTTCAATGCCAAGAACCTCGATCATAGAGTAAAAAAGGCGTATGGTTCACACTGGTGTAAAATTAAAATGGGATATACCGGGCTAGGATTCGAGTTACAGGAACAAGGGCCAAACCAACCACCCAACAATGGAATCGTCGAGCGAAAACACTTGACAACCTCTTAGAAGTAGTTTTTCTTGCCACCAGACCTTTCTCCATCAATTAGGAATCTAATGCCATCACTAAACACATTCCCTAAATTGTAGTCATTTGTTGAGTGTTTTTTTTTGTGTCTAATTCGCATATATATCACCATTGCCCTTGATTTTCTTGACTGTATATCTCTTAAATGTCAACATATACACGTGTGATTTAGTTTACAAAGATTTTTCAATGCCAATAACCTCTATCAGAGAGTAAAAAAGGCGTAAGGTTCACAATGGTGTAAAATAAAAATGCGATATACCGGGCTAGGATTCGAGTTACAGGAACAAGGGCCAAACCAACCACCAAAGATTGGAATCGTTGCGCGAAAACATTTGGCAACCTCCTAGAAGTAGCTTTTCTTGCCACCAGACCTTTCTCCATCAATTAGGAATTTGATGCCATCACTAAACACATCCCTTAAATTGTAGTTATTTGTTGAATGTTTTTTTTTTGTGTCTAATTCGCATATATATCACCATTGCCCTTGATTTTCTTGACTGTATATCTCTTAAATATAAACATATACACGTGTGACTTAGTTTATGAAGATTTTTCAATGCCGAGAACCTCGATCAGAGAGTAAAAAAGGCGTAAGGTTCTCAATGGTTTAAAATTAAAATGGGATATACCAGGCTAGGATTCGAGTTACAGGAACAAGGGCCAAACCAACCACCTAAGAATGGAATCGTCGAGGGAAAACACATGACAACCTCTTAGAAGTAGCTTTTCTTGCCACCAGACCTTTCTCCATCAACTATGAATCTGATGCCGTCACTAAACACATTCCTTAAATTGTAGCCATTTGTTGAGTGTTTTTTTTGTGTCTAATCCGCATATATATCACCATTGCATTTGATTTTCTTAACTATATATCTCATAAATACCAACATATACACGTGTGATTTAGTTTACGAATATTTTCCAATGCCGAGAACCATGATTACAGAGTAAAAAAGGCGTAAGGTTCTCAATGGTTTAAAATTAAAATGGGATATACCGGGCTAGGTTTCGAGTTACAGGAACAAGGGCCAAACCAACCACCTAAGAATGGAATCGTCGAGGGAAAACACATGACAACCTCTTAGAAGCAGCTTTTCTTGCCACCAGACCTTTCTCCATCAACTATGAATCTGATGCCGTCACTAAACACATTCCTTAAATTGTAGCCATTTGTTGAGTGTTTTTTTTTTGTGTCTAATCCGCATATATATCACCATTGCCCTTGATTTTCTTGACTATATATCTCATAAATACCAACATATACACGTGTGATTTAGTTTACGAATATTTTCCAATGCCGAGAACCATGATTACAGAGTAAAAAAGGCGTAAGGTTCACAATGGTTTAAAATTAAAATGGGATATACCGGGCTAGGATTCGAGTTACAGGAACAAGGGCCAAACCAACCACCCAAGAATGGAATCGTCGAGCGAAAACACTTGACAACCTCCTAGAAGTAGCTTTTCTTGCCACCAGACCTTTCTCCATCAATTAGGAATCTGATGCCATCACTAAACACATTCCTTAAATTGTAGTCATTTATTGTGTGTTTTTTCTTTGTGTCTAATTCGCATATATTTCACCATTGCCCTTGATTTTCTTGACTGTATATCTCTTAAATGTCAACATATACACGTGTGATTTAGTTTACGAAGATTTTTCAATGCCGATAACCTCTATCAGAGAGTAAAAAAGGCGTAAGGTTCACAATGGTGTGAAATTAAAATGCGATATACCGGGCTAGGATTCGAGTTACAGGAACAAGGGCCAAACCAACCACCAAAGATTGGAATGGTTGCGCGAAAACATTTCACAACCTCCTAGAAGTAACTTTTCTTGCCACCAGACCTTTCTCCATCAATTAGGAATTTGATGCCATCACTAAACACATTCCTTAAATTGTAGTTATTTGTTGAGTGTTTTTTTTTTGTGTCTAATTCGCATATATATCACCATTGCCCTTGATTTTCTTGACTGTATATCTCTTAGATGTCAACATATACACGTGTGATTTAGTTTACGAAGATTTTTCAATGCCGAGAACCTCGATCAGAGAGTAAAAAAGGCGTAAGGTTCACAATGGTGTAAAATTAAAATGGGATATATTGGGCTAGGATTCGAGTTACAGGAACAAGAGCCAAACCAACCACCTAAGAATGGAATCGTCGAGGGAAAACACATGACAACCTCTTAGAAGCAGCTTTTCTTGCCACCAGACCTTTCTCCATCAACTATGAATCTGATGCCGTCACTAAACACATTCCTTAAATTGTAGCCATTTGTTGAGTGTTTTTTTTTGTGTGTCTAATCCGCATATATATCACCATTGCCCTTGATTTTCTTGACTATATATCTCATAAATACCAACATACACACGTGTGATTTAGTTTACAAAGATTTTTCAATGCCGGGAACCTCGATCAGAGAGTAAAAAAGGCGTAAGTTTCACAATGGTGTAAAATTAAAATGGGATATACCGGGCTAGGATTCGAGTTACAGGAACAAGGGCCAAACCAACCCCCCCAAGAATGGAATTGTCGAACGAAAACACTTGACAACCTCCTAGAAGCAGCTTTTCTTGCCACCAGACCTTTCTCCATCAATTAGGAATCTGTTGTCATCACTAAACACATTCCTTATATTGTAGTCATTTGTTGAGTGTTTTTTTTTTGTGTCTAATTGGCATATATATCATCATTGCCCTTGATTTTCTTGACCGTATATTTCTTAAATATCAAGATATACACGTGTGATTTAGTTTATGAAGATTTTTCAATGCCGAGAACCTCGATCAGAGAGTAAAAAAGGCGTAAGGTTCACAATGGTGTAAAATTAAAATGGGATATACCGGGCTAGGATTCGAGTTACAGGAACAAGGGCCAAACCAACCACCTAAGAATGGAATCGTCGAGGGAAAACACATGACAACCTCTTAGAAGCAGCTTTTCTTGCCACCAGACCTTTCTCCATCAACTATGAATCTGATGCCGTCACTAAACACATTCCTTAAATTGTAGCCATTTGTTGAGTGTTTTTTTTGTGTCTAATCCGCATATATATCACCATTGCCCTTGATTTTCTTGACTATATATCTCATAAATACCAACATATACACGTGTGATTTAGTTTACGAATATTTTCCAATGCCGAGAACCATGATTACAGAGTAAAAAAGGCGTAAGGTTCTCAATGGTTTAAAATTAAAATGGGATATACCGGGCTAGGTTTCGAGTTACAGGAACAAGGGCCAAACCAACCACCTAAGAATGGAATCGTCGAGGGAAAACACATGACAACCTCTTAGAAGCAGCTTTTCTTGCCACCAGACCTTTCTCCATCAACTATGAATCTGATGCCATCACTAAACACATTCCTTAAATTGTATTCATTTGTTGAGTGTTTTTTTTTGTGTGTCTAATCCGCATATATATCACCATTGCCCTTGATTTTCTTGACTATATATCTCATAAATACCAACATACACACGTGTGATTTAGTTTACAAAGATTTTCCAATGCCGAGAACCATGATTACAGAGTAAAAAAGGCGTAAGTTTCACAATGGTGTAAAATTAAAATGGGATATACCGGGCTAGGATTCGAGTTACAGGAACAAGGGCCAAACCAACCCCCCCAAGAATGGAATTGTCGAACGAAAACACTTGACAACCTCCTAGAAGCAGCTTTTCTTGCCACCAGACCTTTCTCCATCAATTAGGAATCTGTTGTCATCACTAAACACATTCCTTATATTGTAGTCATTTGTTGAGTGTTTTTTTTTTGTGTCTAATTGGCATATATATCATCATTGCCCTTGATTTTCTTGACCGTATATTTCTTAAATATCAAGATATACACGTGTGATTTAGTTTATGAAGATTTTTCAATGCCGAGAACCTCGATCAGCGAGTAAAAAAGGCGTAAGGTTCACAATGGTGTAAAATTAAAATGGGATATACCGGGCTAGGATTCGAGTTACAGGAACAAGGGCCAAACCAACCACCTAAGAATGGAATCGTCGAGGGAAAACACATGACAACCTCTTAGAAGCAGCTTTTCTTGCCACCAGACCTTTCTCCATCAACTATGAATCTGATGCCGTCACTAAACACATTTCTTAAATTGTAGCCATTTGTTGAGTGTTTTTTTTTGTGTCTAATCCGCATATATATCACCATTGCCCTTGATTTTCTTGACTATATATCTCATAAATACCAACATATACACGTGTGATTTAGTTTACGAATATTTTCCAATGCCGAGAACCATGATTACAGAGTAAAAAAGGCGTAAGGTTCTCAATGGTTTAAAATTAAAATGGGATATACCGGGCTAGGTTTCGAGTTACAGGAACAAGGGCCAAACCAACCACCTAAGAATGGAATCGTCGAGGGAAAACACATGACAACCTCTTAGAAGCAGCTTTTCTTGCCACCAGACCTTTCTCCATCAACTATGAATCTGATGCCATCACTAAACACATTCCTTAAATTGTATTCATTTGTTGAGTGTTTTTTTTGTGTCTAATCCGCATATATATCACCATTGCCCTTGATTTTCTTGACTATATATCTCATAAATACCAACATATACACGTGTGATTTAGTTTACGAATATTTTCCAATGCCGAGAACCATGATTACAGAGTAAAAAATGCGTAAGGTTCACAATGGTTTAAAATTAAAATGGGATATACCGGGCTAGGATTCGAGTTACAGGAACAAGGGCCAAACCAACCACCCAAGAATGGAATCGTGAGCGAAAACACTTGACAACCTCCTAGAAGTAGCTTTTCTTGCCACCAGACCTTTCTCCATCAATTAGGAATCTGATGCCATCACTAAACACATTCCTTAAATTGTAGTCATTTATTGAGTGTTTTTTCTTTGTGTCTAATTCGCATATATTTCACCATTGCCCTTGATTTTCTTGACTGTATATCTCTTAAATGTCAACATATACACGTGTGATTTAGTTTACGAAGATTTTTCAATGCCGATAACCTCTATCAGAGAGTAAAAAAGGCGTAAGGTTCACAATGGTGTGAAATTAAAATGCGATATACCGGGCTAGGATTCGAGTTACAGGAACAAGGGCCAAACCAACCACCAAAGATTGGAATGGTTGCGCGAAAACATTTCACAACCTCCTAGAAGTAGCTTTTCTTGCCACCAGACCTTTCTCCATCAATTAGGAATTTGATGCCATCACTAAACACATTCCTTAAATTGTAGTTATTTGTTGAGTGTTTTTTTTTTGTGTCTAATTCGCATATATATCACCATTGCCCTTGATTTTCTTGACTGTATATCTCTTAAATATCAACATATACACGTGTGACTTAGTTTATGAAGATTTTTCAATGCCGAGAACCTCGATCAGAGAGTAAAAAAGGCGTAAGGTTCACAATGGTGTAAAATTAAAATGGGATATATTGGGCTAGGATTCGAGTTACAGGAACAAGAGCCAAACCAACCACCTAAGAATGGAATCGTCGAGGGAAAACACATGACAACCTCTTAGAAGCAGCTTTTCTTGCCACCAGACCTTTCTCCATCAACTATGAATCTGATGCCGTCACTAAACACATTCCTTAAATTTTAGCCATTTGTTGAGTGTTTTTTTTGTGTGTCTAATCCGCATATATATCACCATTGCCCTTGATTTTCTTGACTATATATCTCATAAATACCAACATACACACGTGTGATTTAGTTTACAAAGATTTTTCATTGCCGGGAACCTCGATCAGAGAGTAAAAAAGGCGTAAGTTTCACAATGGTGTAAAATTAAAATGGGATATACCGGGCTAGGATTCGAGTTACAGGAACAAGGGGCAAACCAACCCCCCCCCCCCCAAGAATGGAATTGTCGAACGAAAACACTTGACAACCTCCTAGAAGCAGCTTTTCTTGCCACCAGACCTTTCTCCATCAATTAGGAATCTGATGTCATCACTAAACACATTCCTTATATTGTAGTCATTTGTTGAGTGTTTTTTTTTTGTGTCTAATTCGCATATATATCATCATTGCCCTTGATTTTCTTGACCGTATATTTCTTAAATATCAAGATATACACGTGTGATTTAGTTTATGAAGATTTTTCAATGCCGAGAACCTCGATCAGAGAGTAAAAAAGGCGTAAGGTTCACAATAGTGTAAAATTAAAATGGGATATACCGGGCTAGGATTCGAGTTACAGGAACAAGGGCCAAACTAACCACCTAAGAATGGAATCGTCGAGCGAAAACACATGACAACCTCTTTGAAGCAGCTTTTCTTGCCACCAGACATTTCTCCATCAATTAGGAATCTGATGCCGTCACTAAACACATTCCTTAAATTGTGGCCATTTGTTGATTGGTTTTTTTTTTTGTGTCTAATCCGTATATATATCACCATTGCCCTTGATTTTCTTGACTGTATATCTCTTAAATATCAACGTATACACGTGTGATTTAGTTTACGAAAATTTTTCAATGCCGAGAACCTCGATCAGATAGTAAAAAAGGCGTAAGGTTCACAATGGTGTAAAATTAAAATGTGATATACCGGGCTAGGATTCAAGTTACAGGAAGAAGGGCCAAACCAACCACCCAAGAATGGAATCGTCGAGCAAAAACACTTGATAACCTCCCCGAAGCAGCTTTTCTTACCACCAGACCTTTCTCCATCAATTAGGAATCTGATGCCGTCACTAAACACATTCCTTAAATTGTAGCCATTTGTTGAGTGTTTTTTTTGGTGTCTAATCCGCATATATATCACCATTGCCCTTGATTTTCTTGACTGTATATCTCTTAAATGTCAACATATACACGTGTGATTTAGTTTACGAAAATTTTTCAATGCCGAGAACCTCGATCAGAGAGTAAAAAAGGCGGAAGGTTCACAATGGTGTAAAATAAAAATGGGATATACCGGGCTAGGAATCGGGTTACAGGAACAAGGGCCAAACCAACCACCCAAGAATGGAATCGTCGAGTGAAAACACTTGACAACCTCCTAGAAGCTGCTTTTCTTGCCACCAAACCTTTCACCGTCAATTAGGAATCTGATGTCGTCACTAAACACATTCCTTAAATTGTAGCCATTTGTTGAGTGTTTTTTTTTTTGTGTCTAATCAGCATATATATCACCATTGCCCATGATTTTCTTGACTGTATATCTCATAAATATCAACATAAACACGTGTGATTTAGTTTACAAAGATTTTTCAATGCCGAGAACCTCGATCAGAGAGTAAAAAAGGTGTAAGGTTCACAATGGTGTAAAATTAAAATGGAATATACCGGGCTAGGATTCGAGTTACAGGAACAAGGTCCAAACCAACCACCCAAGAATGGAATCGTCGAGCGAAAACACTTGACAACCTCTTAGAAGCAGCTTCACCAGACCTTTCTCCATCAATTAGGAATCTGATGCCGTCACTAAACACATTCCTTAAATTGTAGCCATTTGTTGAGTTTTTTTTGGTGTTTTAATCCGCATATATATCACCATTGACCTTGATTTTCTTGACTGTATATCTCTTAAATATCAACATATACACGTGTGATTTAGTTTACGATGATTTTTCAATGCCGAGAACCTCGATCAGAGAGTAAAAAAGGCGTGAGGTTCACAATGCTGTAAAATTAAAATGGGATATACCGGGCTAGGATTCGAGTTACAGGAACCAGGGCCAAACCAACCACCCAAGAATGGAATCGTAGAGCGAAAACACTTGACAACCTCCTAGAAACAGCTTTCCTTATCACCAGACCTTTCTACATCAATTAGGAATCTGATGTCGTCACTAAACACATTTCTTAAATTGTAGCCATTTGTTGAGTGTTTTTTTTTTTTGGTGTCTAATCCGCATATATATCACCATTGCCCTTGATTTTCTTGACTGTATATCTCTTAAATGTCAACATATACACGTGTGATTTAGTTTACGAAGATTTTTCTATGCCGAGAACCTCGATCAGAGAGTAAAAAAGGCGTAAGGTTCACAATGGAGTTAAATTAAAATGGGATACAACGGGCTAGGATTCGAGTTAGCGGAACGAGGGCCAAACCAACCACCCAAGAATGGAATCGTCGAGCGAAAACATTTGACAACCTCCTAGAAGCAGCTTTTCTTACCACCAGATCTTTCTCCATCAACTATGAATCTGATGCCGTCACTAAACACATTCCTTAAATTGTAGCCATTTGTTGAGTGTTTTTTTTGGTGTCTAATACGCATATATATCACCATTGCCCTTGATTTTCTTGACTGTATATCTCTTAAATGTCAACATATACACGTGTGATTTAGTTTACGAAGATTTTTCAAAGCCGAGAACCTCGATCAGAGAGTAAAAAAGGCGTAAGGTTCACAATGGTGTAAAATAAAAATGGGATATACCGGGCTAGGAATCGGGTTACAGGAACAAGGGCCAAACCAACCACCCAAGAATGGAATCGTCGAGTGAAAACACTTGACAACCTTCTAGAAGCTGCTTTTCTTGCCACCAAACCTTTCACCGTCAATTAGGAATCTGATGCCGTCACTAAATACATTCCTTAAATTGTAGCCATTTGTTGAGTGTTTTTTTTTTGTGTGTAATCCGCATATATATCACCATTGCCCTTGATTTTCTTGACTGTATATCTCTTAAATATCAACATATACACGTGTGATTTAGTTTACGAAAATTTTTCAATGCCGAGAACCTCGATCAGATAGTAAAAAAGTCGTAAGGTTCACAATGGTGTAAAATTAAAATGTGATATACAGGGCTAGGATTCAAGTTACAGGAAGAAGGGCCAAACCAACCACCCAAGAATGGAATCGTCGAGCAAAAACACTTGACAACCTCCTAGAAGCTGCTTTTCTTACCACCAGACCTTTCTCTATCAATTGGGAATCTGATGCTGTCACTAAACACATTCCTTAAATTGTAGTCATTTGTTGAGTGTTTTTTTTGGTGTCTAATCCGCATATATATCACCATTGCCCTTGATTTTCTTGACTGTATATCTCTTAGATGTCAACATATACACGTGTGATTTAGTTTACGAAGATTTTTCAATGCCGAGAACCTCGATCAGAGAGTAAAAAAGGTGGAAGGTTCACAATGGTGTAAAATTAAAATGGGATATACTGGGCTAGGATTCGAGTTACAGGAACAAGTGCCAAACCAACCACCCAAGAATGGAATCGTCGAGCGAAAACACTTGACAACCTTCTAGAAGCAGCTTTTCTTGCCACCAGACCTTTCTCCATCAATTAGGAATCTGATGCCGTCACTAAACACATTACTTAAATTGAAGCCATTTGTTGAGTGTTTTTTCTAGTGTCTAATCCGCATATATATCACCATTGCCCTTTATTTTCTTGATTGTATATCTCTTAAATATCAATATATACACGTGTGATTTATTTATGAAGATTTTTCAATACCAAGAACCACGATAAGAGAGTAAAAAAGGCGTAAGGTTCACAATGGTGTACAATTAAAATGGGATATACCGGGCTAGGATTCGAGTTACAGGAACAAGGGCCAAACCAACCTCCCAAGAATGGAATCGTCAAGCGAAAACACTTGACAACTTCCTAGAAGCAGCTTTTCTTGCCACCAGACCTTTCTCCATCAATTAGGAATCTGATGTCGTCACTAAACACATTCCTTAAATTGTAGCCATTTGTTGAGTGTTTTTTTTTTGTGTCTAATCCGCATATATGTCACCATTGCCCATGATTTTCTTGACTGCATATCTCATAAATATTAACATAAACACGTGTGATTTAGTTTACAAAGATTTTTCAATGCCGAGAACCTCGATCAGAGAGTAAAAAAAGGTGTAAGGTTCACAATGGTGTAAAATTAAAATGGGATATACCGGGCTAGGATTCGAGTTACAGGAACAAGGTCCAAACAAACCACCCAAGAATGGAATCGTCGAGCGAAAACACTTGACAACCTCCTAGAAGCAGCTTTTCTTGCCACCAGACCTTTCTCCATCAATTAGGAATTTGATGCCGTCACTAAACACATTGCTTAAATTGAAGCCATTTGTTGAGTGTTTTTTCTGGTGTCTAATCCGCATATATATCACCATTGCCCTTGATTTTCTTGATTGTATATCCCTTAAATATCAATATATACACGTGTGATTTAGTTTACGAAGAGTTTTCAATACCGAGAACCTAGATCAGAGAGTAAAAAAGGCGTAAGGTTCACAATGGTGTAAAATTAAAATGGGATATATCGGGCTAGGATTCGAGTTACAGGAACAAGGGCCAAACCAACCTCCCAAGAATGGAATCGTCAAGCGAAAACACTTGACAACTTCCTAGAAGCAGCTTTTCTTGCCACCAAACCTTTCTCCATCAATTAGGAATCTGATGTCGTCACTAAACACATTCCTTAAATTGTAGCCATTTGTTGAGTGTTTTTTTTTTGTGTCTAATCCGCATATATATCACCATTGCCCATGATTTTCTTGACTGTATATTTCATAAATATCAAAATAAACACGTGTGATTTAGTTTACAAAGATTTTTCAATGGCGAGAACCTCGATCAGAGAGTAAAAAAGGTGTAAGGTTCACAATGGTGTAAAATTAAAATGGGATATACCGGGCTAGGATTCGAGTTACAGGAACAAGGTCCAAACAAACCACCCAAGAATGGAATCGTCGAGCGAAAACACTTGACAACCTCCTTGAAGAAGCTTTTCTTGCCACCAGACTTTTCTCCATCAATTAGGAATCTGATGCCGTCACTAAACACATTCCTTACATTGAAGCCATTTGTTGAGTGTTTTTTCTGGTGTCTAATCCGCATATATATCACCATTGCCCTTGATTTTCTTGATTGTATATCTCTTAAATATCAATATATACACGTGTGATTTAGTTTACGAAGATTTTTCAATACCGAGAACCTCGATCAGAGAGTAAAAAAGGCGTAAGGTTCACAATGTTGTAAAATTAAAATGGGATATATCGGGCTAGGATTCGAGTTACAGGAACAATGGCCAAACCAACCACCCAATAATGGAATCGTCGAGCGAAAACACTTGACAACCTCCTAGAAGCAGCTTTTCTTACCACCAGACCTTTCACCATCAATTAGGCATCTGGTGTCGTCACTAAACACATTCCTTTAATTGTAACCATTTGTTGAGTGTTTTTTTGTGTCTAATCCGCATATATATCACCATTGCTCTAGATTTTCTTGACTGTATATCTCTTAAATATCAACATATACACGTTTGATTTAGTTTACGAAGATTTTTCAATGCCGAGAACCTCGATCAGAGAGTAAAAAAAGGCGTAAGGTTCACAATGGTGTAAAACTAAAATGGGATATACCGGGCTAGGATTCGAGTTACAGGAACAAGGGCCAAACCAACCTCCCTAGAATGGAATCGTCAAGCGAAAACACTTGACAACTTCCTAGAAGCAGCTTTTCTTGCCACCAGACCTTTCTCCATCAATTAGGAATATGATGTCGTCACTAAACACATTCCTTAAATTGTAGCCATTTGTTGAGTGTTTTTTTGTGTCTAATCCGCATATATATCACAATTGCCCATGATTTTCTTGACTGTATATCTCATAAATATCAACATAAACACGTGTGATTTAGTTTACAAAGATTTTTCAATGCCGAGAACCTCGATCAGAGAGTAAAAAAGGTGTAAGGTTCACAATGGTGTAAAATTAAAATGGGATATACCGGGCTAGGATTCGAGTTACAGGAACAAGGTCCAAACAAACCACCCAAGAATGGAATCGTCACATCCAAAACACTTGACAACCACCTAGAAGCAGTTTTTCTTGCCACCAGACCTTTCTCCATCAATTAGGAATCTGATGCCGTCACTAAACACATTCCTTAAATTGAAGCCATTTGTTGAGTGTTTTTTCTAGTGTCTAATCCGCATATATATCACCATTGCCCTTGATTTTCTTGATTGTATATCTCTTAAATATCAATATATACACGTGTGATTTAGTTTACGAAGATTTTTCAATACCGAGAACCTCGATCAGAGAGTAAAAAAGGCGTAAGGTTCACAATGTTGTAAAATTAAAATGGGATATACCAGGATAGGATTCGAGTTACAGGAACAAGGGCTAAACCAACCACCCAAAAATGGAATCGTCGAGCGAAAACACTTGACAACCTCCTAGAAGCAGCATTTCTTACCACCAGACCTTTCTCCATCAATTAGGAATCTGATGCCGTCACCAAACACATTCCTTAAATTGAAGCCATTTGTTGAGTGTTTTTTCTGGTGTCTAATCCGCATATATATCACCATTGCCCTTGATTTTCTTGATTGTATATCCCTTAAATATCAATATATACACGTGTGATTTAGTTTACGAAGATTTTTAATACCGAGAACCTAGATCAGAGAGTAAAAAAGGCGTAAGGTTCACAATGGTGAAAAATTAAATTGGGATATAACGGGCTAGAATTCGAGTTACAGGAACAAGGGCCAAACCAACCACCCAAGAATGGAATCGTCAAGCGAAAACACTTGACAACCTCCTAGAAGCAGATTTTCTTGCCACCAGACCTTTCTCCATCAATTAGGACTCTGATGCCGTCATTAAACACATTCCTTAAATTTTAGCCATTTGTTGAGTGTTTTTTTTGGCCTAATCCGCATATATATCACCATTTCCCATGATTTTCTTAACTGTATATCTCATAAATATTAACATATACACGTGTGATTTAGTTTACAAAGATTTTTCAATGCCGACAACCACGATCAGAGAGTAAAAAAGGCGTAAGGTTCACAATGGTGTAAAATTACAATGGGATATACCGGGCTAGGATTCGAGTTACAGGAACAAGGGCCAAACCAACCACCCAAGAATGGAATCATCGAGCGATAACACTTGACAACCTCCTAGAAGCAGCTTTTCTTGCCACCAGACCTTTCTCCATCAACTAGGAATCTGATGCCGTCACTAAACACATTCCTAAATTGTAGCCATTTGTTGAGTGTTTTTTTTGTGTCTAATCCGCATATATATCACCATTGCCCTTGATTTTCTTGACAGCATATCTCTTAAATATCAATATATACACGAGTGATTTAGTTTACGAAGATTTTTCAATACCGAGAACCTCGATCATAGAGTAAAAAAGGCGTAAGGTTCACAATGGTGTAAAATTAAAATGGGATATACCGGGCTAGGATTCGAGTTACAGGAACAAGGGCCAAACCAACCACCCAATAATGGAATCGTCGAGCGAAAACACTTGACAACCTCCTAGAAGCAGCTTTTCTTACCACCAGACGTTTCTCCATCAATTAAGAATCTTATGCCGTCACTAAACACATTCCTTTAATTGTAGCCATTTGTTGAGTGTTTTTTTTTGGTGTCTAGTCCGCATATATATCACAATTTCCCTTGACTTTCTTGACTGTATATCTCTTAAATATCAACATATACACGTTTGATTTAGTTTACGAAGATTTTTCAACGCCAAGAACCTCGATCAGAGAGTAAAAAAGGCGTAAGGTTCACAATGGTGTAAAATTAAAATGGGATATACCGGGCTAGGATTCGAGTTACAGGAACAAGGGCCAAACCAACCACCCAAAAATGGAATCATCGAGCGAAAACACTTGATAACCTCCTAGAAGCAGCTTTTCTTTCCACCAGACCTTTCAACATCAATTAGGAATCTGATGCCGTCACTAAACACATTCCTTAAATTGTAGTCATTTGTTGAGTGTTTTTTTTTTTGTGTCTAATTCGCATATATATCACCATTGCCCTTGATTTTCTTGACTGTATATCTCTTAAAAGTCAACATAAAAAATGTGATTTACGAAGATTTTTCAATGCCGAGAACCTGTATTAGAGAGTAAAATGGGCGTAAGGTTCACAAAGGTGTAAAATTAAAATGCGATATACCGGGCTAGGATTCGAGTTACAGGAACAAGGGCCACACCAACCAACCAAGAATGGAATCGTCGAGCGAGAACACTTAACAACCTCCTAGAATAAGCTTTTCTTGCCACCAGAACTTTCTCCATCAATTAGGAATCTGATGCCGTCACTAAACACATTCCTTAAATTGTAGCCAATTGTTGAGTTTTTTTTGGTGTCTAATCCGCATATATATCACCATTGCCCTTGATTTTCTTGACTGTATATCTCTTAAATATCAACATATACACGTGTGATTTAGTTTACAAAATTTTTCAATGCCGAGAACCAAGATCAGAGAGTAAAAAAGTCGTAGGGTTCATAATGGTGTAAAATTAAAATGGGATATACCAGGCTCGGATTCGAGTTACAGGAACTAGGGCCAAACCAACCACCCAAGAATGGAATCGTCGAGCGAAAACACTTGACAACCTCCTAGAAGCAGCTTTTCTTGCCACCAGACCTTTCTCCATCAATTAGGAATCTGATGCCGTCACTAAACACATTCCTTAAATTGTAGCCATTTGTTGAGTGTTTTTTTGGAGTCTAATCCGTTTATATATCACCATTGCCCTTGATTTTCTTGATTGTATATCTCTTAAATGTCAACATACACATGTGTGATGAAATTTACGAAGATTTTTTAATGCCGAGAACCTCGATCAGAGAGTAAAAAAGGCGTAAGGTTCACAATGTTGTAATTTTAAAATGGGATATACCGAGCTAGGATTCGAGTTACAGGAACAAGGGCCAAACCAACCACCCAAGAATGAAATCGTCGAGCGAAAACACTTGACAACCTCCTAGAAGCAGCTTTTCTTGCCACCAGACCTTTCTCCATCAATTAGGAATCTGATGCCGTCACTAAACACATTCCTTAAATTGTAGTCATTTGTTGAGTGTTTTTTTTTTGTGTCTAATTCGCGTATATAACACCATTGCCCTTGCTTTTCTTGACTGTATATCTCTTAAATGTCAACATATACATGTGTGATTTAGTTTACGGAGATTTTTCAATGCCGAGAACCTCTATCAGAGAGTAAAAAGGCGTAACGTTTACAACGGTGTAAAATTAAAATGTGATATACCGGGCTAGGATTCGAGTTACAGAAACAAGGGCCAAACCAACCACCCAAGAATGGAATCGTCGAGCGAAAAAACTTGAGAACCTCCTAGAAGCAGCTTTTCTTGCCACCAGAACTTTCTCCATCAATTAGGAATATGATGCCGTCACTAAACACATTCCTTAAATTGTAGTCATTTGTTGAGTTTTTTTTGGTGTCTAATCCGCATATATATAACCATTGCCCTTGATTTTCTTGACTGTATATCTCTTAAATGTCAACATATACACGTGTGATTTAGTTTACGTAGAATTTTCAATGTCGTGAAACTCGATCAGAGAGTAAAAAAGGTGTAAGGTTTCCAATGGTGTAAAATTAAAATAGGATATACCAGGATAGGATTCGAGTTACAGAAACAAGGGCTAAACCAACCACCCAAAAATGGAATCGTCGAGCGAAAACACTTGACAACCTCCTAGAAGCAGCATTTCTTACCACCAGACCTTTCTCCATCAATTAGGAATCTGATGCCGTCACTAAACACATTCCTTAAATTGTAGCCATTTGTTGAGTGTTTTTTTTTTTGGTGTCTAATCCGCATATATATCACCATTGCCCTTGATTTTCTTGACTGTATATCTCTTAAATATCAACATATACACTTGTGATTTAGTTTACGAATATTTTTCAATGCCGAGAACCTCGATCAGAGAGTAAAAAAGGCGTAAGGTTCACAATGGTGAAAAATTAAAATGGGATATACCGGGCTAGAATTCGAGTTACAGGAACAAGGGCCAAACCAACATCCCAAGAATGGAATCGTCAAGCGAAAACACTTGACAACCTCCTAGAAGCAGATTTTCTTGCCACCAGACCTTTCTCCATCAATTAGGACTCTGATGCCGTCACTAAACACATTCCTTAAATTGTAGCCATTTGTTGAGTGTTTTTTTTTTGGTCTAATCCATATATATATCACCATTGCCCATGATTTTCTTAACTGTATATCTCATAAATATTAACATATACACGTGTGATTTAGTTTACAAAGATTTTTCAATGCCGACAACCTCGATTAGAGAGTAAAAAAGGCGTAAGGTTCACAATGGTGTAAAATTAAAATGTGATATACCGGGCTAGGATTCGAGTTACAGGAACAAGGGCCAAACCAACCACCCAAGAATGGAATCATCGAGCGAAAACACTTGACAACCTCCTAGAAGCAGCTTTTCTTGCCACCAGACCTTTCTCCATCAGTTAGGAATCTGATGCCGTCACTAAACACATTCCTTAAATTGTAGCCATTTGTTGAGTGTTTTTTTTTTGTGTCTAATCCGCATATATATCACCATTGCCCTTGATTTTCTTGACAGTATATCTCTTAAATATCAATATATACACGAGTGATTTAGTTTACGAAGATTTTTCAATACCGAGAACCTCGATCAGAGAGTAAAAAAGGCGTAAGGTTCACAATGGTGTAAAATTAAAATGGGATATACCGGGCTAGGATTCGAGTTACAGGAACAAGGGCCAAACCAACCACCCAATATTGGAATCGTCGAGCGAAAACACTTGACAACCTCCTAGAAGCAGCTTTTCTTACCACCAGACGTTTCTCCATCAATTAGGAATCTGATGCCGTCACTAAACACTTTCCTTTAATTGTAGCCATTTGTTGAGTGTTTTTTTTGGTGTCTAATCCACATATATATCACTATTTCCCTTGATTTTCTTGACTGTATATCTCTTAAATATCAACATATACACGTTTGATTTAGTTTACGAAGATTTTTCAATACCAAGAACCTCGATCAGAGAGTAAAAAAGGCGTAAGGTTCACAATGGTGTAAAATTAAAATGGGATATACCGGGCTAGGATTCGAGTTACATGAACAAGGGCCAAACCAACCACCCAAGAATGGAATCGTCGAGCGAAAAAACTTGACAACCTCCTAGAAGCAGCTTTTCTTGCCACCAGAACTTTCTCCATCAATTAGGAATACGATGCCGTCACTAAACACATTCCTTAAATTGTAGTCATTTGTTGAGTTTTTTTTGGTGTCTAATCCGCATATATATAACCATTGCCCTTGATTTTCTTGACTGTATATCTCTTAAATATCAACATATACACGTGTGATTTAGTTTACGTAGAATTTTCAATGCCGTAAACCTCGATCAGAGAGTAAAAAAGGCGTAAGGTTCACAATGGTGTAAAATTAAAATGGGATATAACAGGATAGGATTCGAGTTACAGGAACAAGGGCTAAACACTTAACAACCTCCTAGAAGCAGTATTTCTTACCACCAGACCTTTCTCCATCAATTAGGAATCTGATGCCGTCACTAAACACATTCCTTAAATTGTAGCCATTTGTTGAGTGTTTTTTTTTTTGTGTCTAATCCGCATATATATCACCATTGCCCTTGATTTTCTTGACTGTATATCTCTTAAATATCAACATATACACGTGTGATTTAGTTTACGAAGATTTTTCAATGCCGGGAACCTCGACCAGAGAGTAAAAAAGGCGTAAGGTTCACAATGGGGAAAAATTAAAATGGGATATTACGGGCTAGAATTCGAGTTACAGGAACAAGGGCCAAACCAACCTCTCAAGACTGGAATCGTCAAGCGAAAACACTTGACAACCTCCTAGAAGCAGATTTTCTTGCCACCAGACCTTTCTCCATCAATTAGGACTCTGATTCCGTTACTAAACACATTCCTTAAATTGTAGCCATTTGTTGAGTGTTTTTTTGGGTCTAATCCATATATATATCACCATTGCCCATGATTTTCTTAACTGTATATCTCATAAATATTAACATATACACGTGTGATTTAGTTTACAAAGATTTTTCAATGCCGACAACCTCGATCAGAGGGTAAAAAAGGCGTAAGGTTCACAATGGTGTAAAATTAAAATGTGATATACCGGGGCTAGGATTCGAGTTACAGGAACAAGGGCCAAACCAACCACCCAAGAATGGAATCATCGAGCGAAAACACTTGACAACCTCCTAGAAGCAGCTTTTCTTGCCACCAGACCTTTCTCCATCAATTAGGAATCTGATGCCGTCACTAAACACATTCCTTTAATTGTAGCCATTTGTTGAGTGTTTTTTTTTTGTGTCTAATCCGCATATATATCACAATTTCCCTTGATTTTCTTGACTGTATATCTCTTAAATATCAACATATACACGTTTGAATTAGTTTACGAAGATTTTTCAATGCCAAGAACCTCGATCAGAGAGTAAAAAAGGCGAAAGGTTCACAATGGTGTAAAATTAAAATGGGATATACCGGGCTAGGATTCGAGTTACAGGAACAAGGGCCAAACCAACCACCCAATAATGGAATCATCGTGCGAAAACACTTGATAACCTCCTAGAAGCAGCTTTTCTTTCCACCAGACCTTTCTCCATTAATTAGGAATCTGATGCCGTCACTAAACACATTCCTTAAATTGTAGTCATTTGTTGAGTGTTTTTTTTTTGTGTCTAATTCGCATATATATCACCATTGCCCTTGATTTTCTTGACTGTATATCTCTTAAATGTCAACATATACACGTGTGATTTAGTTTACGAAGATTTTTCAATGCCGAGAACCTCTATCAGAGAGTAAAAAAGGCATAAGGTTCACAATGCTGTAAAATTAAAATGCGATATATCGGGCTAGGATTCGAGTTACAGGAACAAGGGCCAAACAACCACCCAAGAATGGAATCGTCGAGCCAAAACACTTGACAACCTCCTAGAAGCAGCTTTTCTTGCCACCAGACCTTTCTCCATAAATTAGGAATCTGATGCCATCACTAAACACATTCCTTAAATTGTAGTCATTATTTGAGTGTTTTTTTTTTTTTGTGTCTAATTCGCATATATATCACCATTGCCCTTGATTTTCTTGATTGTATATCTCTTAAATGTCAACATAAAAAATGTGATTTACGAAGATTTTTCAATGCCGAGAACCTGTATTAGAGAGTAAAAAGGGCGTAAGGTTCGCAATGGTGTAAAATTAAAATGCGATATACCGTGCTAGGATTCGAGTTAAAAGAACAAGGGCCAAACCAACCAACCAAGAATGGAATCGTCGAGCGAAAACACTTAACAACCTCCTAGAAGAAGCTTTTCTTGCCACCAGACCTTTCTCCATCAATTAGGAATCTGATGCCGTCACTAAACACATTACTTAAATTGTAGCCAATTGTTGAGTTTTTTTTGGTGTCTAATCCGCATATATATCACCATTGCCCTTGATTTTCTTGACTGTATATCTCTTAAATATCAACATATACACGTGTGATTTAGTTTACGAAGATTTTTCAATGCCGAGAACCTAGATCAGAGAGTAAAAAAGGCGTAAGGTTCACAATGGTGTAAAATTAAAATGGGATATACCAGGCTAGGATTCGAGTTACAGGAACAAGGGCCAAACCAACCACCCAAGAATGGAATCGTCGAGCGAAAACACTTGACAACCTCCTAGAAGTAGCTTTTCTTGCCACCAGACCTTTCTCCATCAATTAGGAATCTGATGCCGTCACTAAACACATTCCTTAAATTGTAGCCATTTGTTGAGTGTTTTTTTTTGGAGTCTATTCCGTTTATATATCACCATTGCCCTTGATTTTCTTGACTGTATATCTCTTAAATGTCAACATACACAAGTGTGTTGAAGTTTACGAAGATTTTTCAATGCCGAGAACCTCGATCAGAGAGTAAAAAAGGCGTAAGGTTCACAATGGTGTAAAATTAAAATGGGATATACCGGGCTAGGATTCGAGTTACAGGAACAAGGGCCAAACCAACCACCCAATAATGGAATCGTCGAGCGAAAACACTTGACAACCTCCTAGAAGCAGCTATTCTTACCACCAAACGTTTCTCCATCAATTAGGAATCTGATGATGTCACTAAACACATTCCTTTAATTGTAGCCATTTGTTGAGTGTTTTTTTTTTTGTGTCTAATCCGCATATATATCAAAATTGCCCTTGATTTTCTTGACTGTATATCTCATAAATATCAACATATACACGTTTGATTTAGTTTACGAAGATTTTTTAATGCCGAGAACCTCGATCCGAGAGTAAAAAAGGCGTATGGTTCATAATGGTGTAAAATTAAAATGGGATATACCGGGCTAGAATTCGATTTACGGGAACAAGGGCCAAACCAACCACCCAAGAATGGAATCATCGAGCGAAAACACTTGATAACCTCCTAGAAGCAGCTTTTCTTGCCACCAGACCTTTCTCCATCAATTAGGAATCTGATGCCGTCACTAAACACATTCCTTAAATTGTAGTCATTTGTTGAGAGTTTTTTTGGTGTCAAATTCGCATATATATTACCATTGCCCTTGATTTTCTTGACTGTATATCTCTTAAATGTCAACATATACACGTGTGATTTAGTTTACGAAGATTTTTCAATGCCGAGAACCTCTATCAGAGAGTAAAAAAGTCGTAAGGTTCACAATGGTGTAAAATTAAAATGCGATATACCGGGCTAGGATTCGAGTTACAGGAACAAGGGCCAAACCAACCACCCAAGAATGGAATCGTCGAGCGAAAACACTTGACAACCTCCTAGAAGCAGCTTTTCTTGCCACAAGACCTTTCTCCATCAATTAGGAATCTGATGCCGTCACTAAACACATTCCTTAAATTGTAGTAATTTGTTGAGTGTTTTTTTGGTGTCTACTTCGCATATATATCACCATTGCCCTTCATTTTCTTGGCTGTATATCTCTTAAATGTCAACATAAAAAATGTGATTTACGAATATTTTTCAATGCCGAGAACCTCGATCAGAGAGTAAAAAAGGCGTAAGGTTCACAATGGTGTAAAATTAAAATGGGATATACCGGGCTAGGATTCGAGTTACAGGAAAAAGGGCCAAACCAACCACCCAAGAATGGAATCGTCGCGCGAAAACACTTAACAACCTCCTAGAAGCAGCTTTTCTTGCCACCAGACCTATCTCCATCAATTAGGAATCTGATGTCGTCACTAAACACATTACTTAAATTGTAGCCAATTGTTGAGTTTTTTTTTGGTGTCTAATCCGCATATATATCACCATTGCCCTTGATTTTCTTGACTGTATATCTCTTAAATGTCAACATATACACGTGTGATTTAGTTTACGAAGATTTTTCAATGCCGAGAACCTAGATCAGAGAGTAAAAAAGGCGTAAGGTTCACAATGGTGTAAAATTAAAATGGGATATACCAGGCTAGGATTCGAGTTACAGGAACAAGGGCCAAACCAACCACCCAAGAATGGAATCGTCGAGTGAAAACACTTGACAACCTCCTAGAAGCAGCTTTTCTTGCCACCAGACCTTTCTCCATCAATTAGGAATCTGATGCCGTCACTAAACACATTCCTTAAATTGTAGCCATTTGTTGATTGTTTTTTTTTTTTGAGTCTAATCCGCTTATATATCACCATTGCCCTTGATTTTCTTGACTGTATATTTCTTAAATGTCAACATACACACGTGTGATGTAGTTTACGAAGATCTTTCAATGCCGAGAACCTCGATCAGAGAGTAAAAAGGCGTAAGGTTCACAATGGAGTAAAATTAAAATGGGATATAACGGGCTAGGATTCGAGTTACAGGAACAAGGGCCAAACCAACCTCCTAATAATGGAATCGTCAAGCGAAAACACTTGACAACCTCCTAGAAGCAGCTTTTCTTGCCACCAGACCTATCTCCATCAATTAGGAATCTGATGCCGTCAATAAACACATTCCTTAAATTGTAGCCATTTTTTTAGTGTTTTTTTGGTGTCTTATCCACATATATATCACCATTGCCCTTGATTTTCTTGATTGTATATCTCTTAAATATCAATATATACACGTGTGATTTAGTTTACGAAGATTTTTCAATACCGAGAACCTAGATCAGAGAGTAAAAAAGGCATAAGGTTCACAATGTTGTAAAATTAAAATGGGATATACCGGGCTTGGATTCGAGTTACAGGAACAAGGGCCAAACCAACCACCCAATAATGGAATCGAAGAGCGAAAACACTTGACAACCTCCTAGAAGCAGCTTTTCTTAACCCAGACGTTTCTCCGTCAACTAGGAATCTGATGCCGTCACTAAACACATTCCTTTAATTGTAGCCATTTGTTGAGTGTTTTTTTTTTGTGTCTAATCCGCATATATATCACAATTTCCCTTGATTTTCTTGACTGTATATCTCTTAAATATCAACATATACACGTTTGAATTAGTTTACGAAGATTTTTCAATGCCAAGAACCTCGATCAGAGAGTAAAAAAGGCGAAAGGTTCACAATGGTGTAAAATTAAAATGGGATATACCGGGCTAGGATTCGAGTTACAGGAACAAGGGCCAAACCAACCACCCAATAATGGAATCATCGTGCGAAAACACTTGATAACCTCCTAGAAGCAGCTTTTCTTTCCACCAGACCTTTCTCCATTAATTAGGAATCTGATGCCGTCACTAAACACATTCCTTAAATTGTAGTCATTTGTTGAGTGTTTTTTTTTTGTGTCTAATTCGCATATATATCACCATTGCCCTTGATTTTCTTGACTGTATATCTCTTAAATGTCAACATATACACGTGTGATTTAGTTTACGAAGATTTTTCAATGCCGAGAACCTCTATCAGAGAGTAAAAAAGGCATAAGGTTCACAATGCTGTAAAATTAAAATGCGATATATCGGGCTAGGATTCGAGTTACAGGAACAAGGGCCAAACAACCACCCAAGAATGGAATCGTCGAGCCAAAACACTTGACAACCTCCTAGAAGCAGCTTTTCTTGCCACCAGACCTTTCTCCATAAATTAGGAATCTGATGCCATCACTAAACACATTCCTTAAATTGTAGTCATTATTTGAGTGTTTTTTTTTTTGTGTCTAATTCGCATATATATCACCATTGCCCTTGATTTTCTTGATTGTATATCTCTTAAATGTCAACATAAAAAATGTGATTTACGAAGATTTTTCAATGCCGAGAACCTGTATTAGAGAGTAAAAAGGGCGTAAGGTTCGCAATGGTGTAAAATTAAAATGCGATATACCGTGCTAGGATTCGAGTTAAAAGAACAAGGGCCAAACCAACCAACCAAGAATGGAATCGTCGAGCGAAAACACTTAACAACCTCCTAGAAGAAGCTTTTCTTGCCACCAGACCTTTCTCCATCAATTAGGAATCTGATGCCGTCACTAAACACATTACTTAAATTGTAGCCAATTGTTGAGTTTTTTTTGGTGTCTAATCCGCATATATATCACCATTGCCCTTGATTTTCTTGACTGTATATCTCTTAAATATCAACATATACACGTGTGATTTAGTTTACGAAGATTTTTCAATGCCGAGAACCTAGATCAGAGAGTAAAAAAGGCGTAAGGTTCACAATGGTGTAAAATTAAAATGGGATATACCAGGCTAGGATTCGAGTTACAGGAACAAGGGCCAAACCAACCACCCAAGAATGGAATCGTCGAGCGAAAACACTTGACAACCTCCTAGAAGTAGCTTTTCTTGCCACCAGACCTTTCTCCATCAATTAGGAATCTGATGCCGTCACTAAACACATTCCTTAAATTGTAGCCATTTGTTGAGTGTTTTTTTTTGGAGTCTATTCCGTTTATATATCACCATTGCCCTTGATTTTCTTGACTGTATATCTCTTAAATGTCAACATACACAAGTGTGTTGAAGTTTACGAAGATTTTTCAATGCCGAGAACCTCGATCAGAGAGTAAAAAAGGCGTAAGGTTCACAATGGTGTAAAATTAAAATGGGATATACCGGGCTAGGATTCGAGTTACAGGAACAAGGGCCAAACCAACCACCCAATAATGGAATCGTCGAGCGAAAACACTTGACAACCTCCTAGAAGCAGCTATTCTTACCACCAAACGTTTCTCCATCAATTAGGAATCTGATGATGTCACTAAACACATTCCTTTAATTGTAGCCATTTGTTGAGTGTTTTTTTTTTGTGTCTAATCCGCATATATATCAAAATTGCCCTTGATTTTCTTGACTGTATATCTCATAAATATCAACATATACACGTTTGATTTAGTTTACGAAGATTTTTTAATGCCGAGAACCTCGATCCGAGAGTAAAAAAGGCGTATGGTTCATAATGGTGTAAAATTAAAATGGGATATACCGGGCTAGAATTCGATTTACGGGAACAAGGGCCAAACCAACCACCCAAGAATGGAATCATCGAGCGAAAACACTTGATAACCTCCTAGAAGCAGCTTTTCTTGCCACCAGACCTTTCTCCATCAATTAGGAATCTGATGCCGTCACTAAACACATTCCTTAAATTGTAGTCATTTGTTGAGAGTTTTTTTGGTGTCAAATTCGCATATATATTACCATTGCCCTTGATTTTCTTGACTGTATATCTCTTAAATGTCAACATATACACGTGTGATTTAGTTTACGAAGATTTTTCAATGCCGAGAACCTCTATCAGAGAGTAAAAAAGTCGTAAGGTTCACAATGGTGTAAAATTAAAATGCGATATACCGGGCTAGGATTCGAGTTACAGGAACAAGGGCCAAACCAACCACCCAAGAATGGAATCGTCGAGCGAAAACACTTGACAACCTCCTAGAAGCAGCTTTTCTTGCCACAAGACCTTTCTCCATCAATTAGGAATCTGATGCCGTCACTAAACACATTCCTTAAATTGTAGTAATTTGTTGAGTGTTTTTTTGGTGTCTACTTCGCATATATATCACCATTGCCCTTCATTTTCTTGGCTGTATATCTCTTAAATGTCAACATAAAAAATGTGATTTACGAATATTTTTCAATGCCGAGAACCTCGATCAGAGAGTAAAAAAGGCGTAAGGTTCACAATGGTGTAAAATTAAAATGGGATATACCGGGCTAGGATTCGAGTTACAGGAAAAAGGGCCAAACCAACCACCCAAGAATGGAATCGTCGCGCGAAAACACTTAACAACCTCCTAGAAGCAGCTTTTCTTGCCACCAGACCTATCTCCATCAATTAGGAATCTGATGTCGTCACTAAACACATTACTTAAATTGTAGCCAATTGTTGAGTTTTTTTTTGGTGTCTAATCCGCATATATATCACCATTGCCCTTGATTTTCTTGACTGTATATCTCTTAAATGTCAACATATACACGTGTGATTTAGTTTACGAAGATTTTTCAATGCCGAGAACCTAGATCAGAGAGTAAAAAAGGCGTAAGGTTCACAATGGTGTAAAATTAAAATGGGATATACCAGGCTAGGATTCGAGTTACAGGAACAAGGGCCAAACCAACCACCCAAGAATGGAATCGTCGAGTGAAAACACTTGACAACCTCCTAGAAGCAGCTTTTCTTGCCACCAGACCTTTCTCCATCAATTAGGAATCTGATGCCGTCACTAAACACATTCCTTAAATTGTAGCCATTTGTTGATTGTTTTTTTTTTTGAGTCTAATCCGCTTATATATCACCATTGCCCTTGATTTTCTTGACTGTATATTTCTTAAATGTCAACATACACACGTGTGATGTAGTTTACGAAGATCTTTCAATGCCGAGAACCTCGATCAGAGAGTAAAAAGGCGTAAGGTTCACAATGGAGTAAAATTAAAATGGGATATAACGGGCTAGGATTCGAGTTACAGGAACAAGGGCCAAACCAACCTCCTAATAATGGAATCGTCAAGCGAAAACACTTGACAACCTCCTAGAAGCAGCTTTTCTTGCCACCAGACCTATCTCCATCAATTAGGAATCTGATGCCGTCAATAAACACATTCCTTAAATTGTAGCCATTTTTTTAGTGTTTTTTTGGTGTCTTATCCACATATATATCACCATTGCCCTTGATTTTCTTGATTGTATATCTCTTAAATATCAATATATACACGTGTGATTTAGTTTACGAAGATTTTTCAATACCGAGAACCTAGATCAGAGAGTAAAAAAGGCATAAGGTTCACAATGTTGTAAAATTAAAATGGGATATACCGGGCTTGGATTCGAGTTACAGGAACAAGGGCCAAACCAACCACCCAATAATGGAATCGAAGAGCGAAAACACTTGACAACCTCCTAGAAGCAGCTTTTCTTAACCCAGACGTTTCTCCGTCAACTAGGAATCTGATGCCGTCACTAAACACATTCCTTTAATTGTAGCCATTTGTTGAGTGTTTTTTTTTTGTGTCTAATCCGCATATATATCACAATTTCCCTTGATTTTCTTGACTGTATATCTCTTAAATATCAACATATACACGTTTGAATTAGTTTACGAAGATTTTTCAATGCCAAGAACCTCGATCAGAGAGTAAAAAAGGCGAAAGGTTCACAATGGTGTAAAATTAAAATGGGATATACCGGGCTAGGATTCGAGTTACAGGAACAAGGGCCAAACCAACCACCCAATAATGGAATCATCGTGCGAAAACACTTGATAACCTCCTAGAAGCAGCTTTTCTTTCCACCAGACCTTTCTCCATTAATTAGGAATCTGATGCCGTCACTAAACACATTCCTTAAATTGTAGTCATTTGTTGAGTGTTTTTTTTTTGTGTCTAATTCGCATATATATCACCATTGCCCTTGATTTTCTTGACTGTATATCTCTTAAATGTCAACATATACACGTGTGATTTAGTTTACGAAGATTTTTCAATGCCGAGAACCTCTATCAGAGAGTAAAAAAGGCATAAGGTTCACAATGTTGTAAAATTAAAATGCGATATATCGGGCTAGGATTCGAGTTACAGGAACAAGGGCCAAACAACCACCCAAGAATGGAATCGTCGAGCCAAAACACTTGACAACCTCCTAGAAGCAGCTTTTCTTGCCACCAGACCTTTCTCCATAAATTAGGAATCTGATGCCATCACTAAACACATTCCTTAAATTGTAGTCATTATTTGAGTGTTTTTTTTTTGTGTCTAATTCGCATATATATCACCATTGCCCTTGATTTTCTTGATTGTATATCTCTTAAATGTCAACATAAAAAATGTGATTTACGAAGATTTTTCAATGCCGAGAACCTGTATTAGAGAGTAAAAAGGGCGTAAGGTTCGCAATGGTGTAAAATTAAAATGCGATATACCGTGCTAGGATTCGAGTTAAAAGAACAAGGGCCAAACCAACCAACCAAGAATGGAATCGTCGAGCGAAAACACTTAACAACCTCCTAGAAGAAGCTTTTCTTGCCACCAGACCTTTCTCCATCAATTAGGAATCTGATGCCGTCACTAAACACATTACTTAAATTGTAGCCAATTGTTGAGTTTTTTTTGGTGTCTAATCCGCATATATATCACCATTGCCCTTGATTTTCTTGACTGTATATCTCTTAAATATCAACATATACACGTGTGATTTAGTTTACGAAGATTTTTCAATGCCGAGAACCTAGATCAGAGAGTAAAAAAGGCGTAAGGTTCACAATGGTGTAAAATTAAAATGGGATATACCAGGCTAGGATTCGAGTTACAGGAACAAGGGCCAAACCAACCACCCAAGAATGGAATCGTCGAGCGAAAACACTTGACAACCTCCTAGAAGTAGCTTTTCTTGCCACCAGACCTTTCTCCATCAATTAGGAATCTGATGCCGTCACTAAACACATTCCTTAAATTGTAGCCATTTGTTGAGTGTTTTTTTTTGGAGTCTATTCCGTTTATATATCACCATTGCCCTTGATTTTCTTGACTGTATATCTCTTAAATGTCAACATACACAAGTGTGATGAAGTTTACGAAGATTTTTCAATGCCGAGAACCTCGATCAGAGAGTAAAAAAGGCGTAAGGTTCACAATGGTGTAAAATTAAAATGGGATATACCGGGCTAGGATTCGAGTTACAGGAACAAGGGCCAAACCAACCAGCCAATAATGGAATCGTCGAGCGAAAACACTTGACAACCTCCTAGAAGCAGCTATTCTTACCACCAAACGTTTCTCCATCAATTAGGAATCTGATGATGTCACTAAACACATTCCTTTAATTGTAGCCATTTGTTGAGTGTTTTTTTTTTGTGTCTAATCCGCATATATATCAAAATTGCCCTTGATTTTCTTGACTGTATATCTCATAAATATCAACATATACACGTTTGATTTAGTTTACGAAGATTTTTTAATGCCGAGAACCTCGATCCGAGAGTAAAAAAGGCGTATGGTTCATAATGGTGTAAAATTAAAATGGGATATACCGGGCTAGAATTCGATTTACGGGAACAAGGGCCAAACCAACCACCCAAGAATGGAATCATCGAGCGAAAACACTTGATAACCTCCTAGAAGCAGCTTTTCTTGCCACCAGACCTTTCTCCATCAATTAGGAATCTGATGCCGTCACTAAACACATTCCTTAAATTGTAGTCATTTGTTGAGAGTTTTTTTGGTGTCAAATTCGCATATATATTACCATTGCCCTTGATTTTCTTGACTGTATATCTCTTAAATGTCAACATATACACGTGTGATTTAGTTTACGAAGATTTTTCAATGCCGAGAACCTCTATCAGAGAGTAAAAAAGTCGTAAGGTTCACAATGGTGTAAAATTAAAATGCGATATACCGGGCTAGGATTCGAGTTACAGGAACAAGGGCCAAACCAACCACCCAAGAATGGAATCGTCGAGCGAAAACACTTGACAACCTCCTAGAAGCAGCTTTTCTTGCCACGAGACCTTTCTCCATCAATTAGGAATCTGATGCCGTCACTAAACACATTCCTTAAATTGTAGTAATTTGTTGAGTGTTTTTTTGGTGTCTACTTCGCATATATATCACCATTGCCCTTCATTTTCTTGGCTGTATATCTCTTAAATGTCAACATAAAAAATGTGATTTACGAATATTTTTCAATGCCGAGAACCTCGATCAGAGAGTAAAAAAGGCGTAAGGTTCACAATGGTGTAAAATTAAAATGGGATATACCGGGCTAGGATTCGAGTTACAGGAAAAAGGGCCAAACCAACCACCCAAGAATGGAATCGTCGCGCGAAAACACTTAACAACCTCCTAGAAGCAGCTTTTCTTGCCACCAGACCTATCTCCATCAATTAGGAATCTGATGTCGTCACTAAACACATTACTTAAATTGTAGCCAATTGTTGAGTTTTTTTTTGGTGTCTAATCCGCATATATATCACCATTGCCCTTGATTTTCTTGACTGTATATCTCTTAAATGTCAACATATACACGTGTGATTTAGTTTACGAAGATTTTTCAATGCCGAGAACCTAGATCAGAGAGTAAAAAAGGCGTAAGGTTCACAATGGTGTAAAATTAAAATGGGATATACCAGGCTAGGATTCGAGTTACAGGAACAAGGGCCAAACCAACCACCCAAGAATGGAATCGTCGAGTGAAAACACTTGACAACCTCCTAGAAGCAGCTTTTCTTGCCACCAGACCTTTCTCCATCAATTAGGAATCTGATGCCGTCACTAAACACATTCCTTAAATTGTAGCCATTTGTTGATTGTTTTTTTTTTTTTGAGTCTAATCCGCTTATATATCACCATTGCCCTTGATTTTCTTGACTGTATATTTCTTAAATGTCAACATACACACGTGTGATGTAGTTTACGAAGATCTTTCAATGCCGAGAACCTCGATCAGAGAGTAAAAAGGCGTAAGGTTCACAATGGAGTAAAATTAAAATGGGATATAACGGGCTAGGATTCGAGTTACAGGAACAAGGGCCAAACCAACCTCCTAATAATGGAATCGTCAAGCGAAAACACTTGACAACCTCCTAGAAGCAGCTTTTCTTGCCACCAGACCTATCTCCATCAATTAGGAATCTGATGCCGTCAATAAACACATTCCTTAAATTGTAGCCATTTTTTTAGTGTTTTTTTGGTGTCTTATCCACATATATATCACCATTGCCCTTGATTTTCTTGATTGTATATCTCTTAAATATCAATATATACACGTGTGATTTAGTTTACGAAGATTTTTCAATACCGAGAACCTAGATCAGAGAGTAAAAAAGGCATAAGGTTCACAATGTTGTAAAATTAAAATGGGATATACCGGGCTTGGATTCGAGTTACAGGAACAAGGGCCAAACCAACCACCCAATAATGGAATCGAAGAGCGAAAACACTTGACAACCTCCTGGAAGCAGCTTTTCTTACCCCAGACGTTTCTCCGTCAACTAGGAATCTGATGCCGTCACTAAACACATTCCTTTAATTGTAGCCATTTGTTGAGTGTTTTTTTTTTGTGTCTAATCCGCATATATATCACAATTTCCCTTGATTTTCTTGACTGTATATCTCTTAAATATCAACATATACACGTTTGAATTAGTTTACGAAGATTTTCAATGCCAAGAACCTCGATCAGAGAGTAAAAAAGGCGAAAGGTTCACAATGGTGTAAAATTAAAATGGGATATACCGGGCTAGGATTCGAGTTACAGGAACAAGGGCCAAACCAACCACCCAATAATGGAATCATCGTGCGAAAACACTTGATAACCTCCTAGAAGCAGCTTTTCTTTCCACCAGACCTTTCTCCATTAATTAGGAATCTGATGCCGTCACTAAACACATTCCTTAAATTGTAGTCATTTGTTGAGTGTTTTTTTTTGTGTCTAATTCGCATATATATCACCATTGCCCTTGATTTTCTTGACTGTATATCTCTTAAATGTCAACATATACACGTGTGATTTAGTTTACGAAGATTTTTCAATGCCGAGAACCTCTATCAGAGAGTAAAAAAGGCATAAGGTTCACAATGCTGTAAAATTAAAATGCGATATATCGGGCTAGGATTCGAGTTACAGGAACAAGGGCCAAACAACCACCCAAGAATGGAATCGTCGAGCCAAAACACTTGACAACCTCCTAGAAGCAGCTTTTCTTGCCACCAGACCTTTCTCCATAAATTAGGAATCTGATGCCATCACTAAACACATTCCTTAAATTGTAGTCATTATTTGAGTGTTTTTTTTTTTTGTCTAATTCGCATATATATCACCATTGCCCTTGATTTTCTTGATTGTATATCTCTTAAATGTCAACATAAAAAATGTGATTTACGAAGATTTTTCAATGCCGAGAACCTGTATTAGAGAGTAAAAAGGGCGTAAGGTTCGCAATGGTGTAAAATTAAAATGCGATATACCGTGCTAGGATTCGAGTTAAAAGAACAAGGGCCAAACCAACCAACCAAGAATGGAATCGTCGAGCGAAAACACTTAACAACCTCCTAGAAGAAGCTTTTCTTGCCACCAGACATTTCTCCATCAATTAGGAATCTGATGCCGTCACTAAACACATTACTTAAATTGTAGCCAATTGTTGAGTTTTTTTTGGTGTCTAATCCGCATATATATCACCATTGCCCTTGATTTTCTTGACTGTATATCTCTTAAATATCAACATATACACGTGTGATTTAGTTTACGAAGATTTTTCAATGCCGAGAACCTAGATCAGAGAGTAAAAAAGGCGTAAGGTTCACAATGGTGTAAAATTAAAATGGGATATACCAGGCTAGGATTCGAGTTACAGGAACAAGGGCCAAACCAACCACCCAAGAATGGAATCGTCGAGCGAAAACACTTGACAACCTCCTAGAAGTAGCTTTTCTTGCCACCAGACCTTTCTCCATCAATTAGGAATCTGATGCCGTCACTAAACACATTCCTTAAATTGTAGCCATTTGTTGAGTGTTTTTTTTTGGAGTCTATTCCGTTTATATATCACCATTGCCCTTGATTTTCTTGACTGTATATCTCTTAAATGTCAACATACACAAGTGTGATGAAGTTTACGAAGATTTTTCAATGCCGAGAACCTCGATCAGAGAGTAAAAAAGGCGTAAGGTTCACAATGGTGTAAAATTAAAATGGGATATACCGGGCTAGGATTCGAGTTACAGGAACAAGGGCCAAACCAACCAGCCAATAATGGAATCGTCGAGCGAAAACACTTGACAACCTCCTAGAAGCAGCTATTCTTACCACCAAACGTTTCTCCATCAATTAGGAATCTGATGATGTCACTAAACACATTCCTTTAATTGTAGCCATTTGTTGAGTGTTTTTTTTTGTGTCTAATCCGCATATATATCAAAATTGCCCTTGATTTTCTTGACTGTATATCTCATAAATATCAACATATACACGTTTGATTTAGTTTACGAAGATGTTTCAATGCCGAGAACCTCGATCAGAGAGTAAAAAAGGCGTAAGGTTCACAATGGTGTAAAATTAAAATGGGATATACCGGGCTAGGATTCAAGTTACGGGAACAAATGCCAAACCAACCACCCAAGAATGGAATCATCGAGCGAAAACACTTGACAACCTCCTAGAAGCAGCTTTTCTTGCCACCAGACATTTCTCCATCAAATAGGAATCTGATGCCGTCACTAAACACATTCCTTAAATTGTAGTCATTTGTTGAGTGTTTTTTTGGTGTCTAATTCTCATATATATCACCATTGCCCTAGATTTTCATGACTGTATATCTCTTAAATGTAAACATATACACGTGTGATTTAGTTTACGAAGATTTTTAAATGTCGAGAACCTCTATCAGAGAGTAAAAAAGGCGTAAGGTTTACAATGGTGTAAAATTAAAATGCGATATACCGGGCTAGGATTCGAGTTACAGGAACAAGGGCCAAACCAACCACACAAGAATGGAATCGTCGAGCGAAAACACTTGATAACCTCCTAGAAGCAGCTTTTCTTGCCACCAGACCTTTCTCCATCAATTAGGAATCTGATGCCGTCACTAAACACATTCCTTAAATTGTAGCCATTTGTTGAGTGGTTTTTTTTATGTATAATCCGCATATATATATATCACCATTTCCCTTGATTTTCTTGACTGTGTATCTCTTAAATGTCAACATATACACGTGTGATTTAGTTTAAGAAGATTTTTCAATGCCGAGAACCTCGATCAGAGAGTAAAAAAGGCGTAAGGTTCACAATGGTGTAAAATTAAAATGGGATATACCGGGCTAGGATTCGAGTTACAGGAACAAGGGCCAAACCAACCTCCCAAGAATGGAATCGTTAAGCGAAAACACTTGACAACCTCCTAGAAGCAGCTTTTCTTGCCACCAGACCTTTCTCCATCACATAGGAATCTGATGCCGTTACTAAACACATTCCTTAAATTGTAGTCATTTGTTGAGTGTTTTTTTGGTGTCTAATTCTCATATATATCACCATTGCCCTAGATTTTCTTGACTGTATATCTCTTAAATGTAAACATATACACGTGTGATTTAGTTTACGAAGATTTTTCAATGCCGAGAACCTCTGTCAGAGAGTAAAAAAGGCGTAAGGTTCACAATGGTGTAAAATTAAAATGCGATATACCGGGCTAGGATTCGAGTTACAGGAACAAGGGCCAAACCAACCACCCAAGAATGGAATCGTCGAGCGAAAACACTTGACAACCTCCTAGAAGCAGCTTTTCTTGCCACCAGACCTTTCTCCATCAATTAGGAATCTGATGCTGTCACTAAACACATTCCTTAAATTGTAGCCATTTGTTGAGTTTTTTTTTTTGGTGTCTAATCCGCATATATATATATATATATATATATATATATATATATATCACCATTTCCCTTGATTTTCTTGACTGTGTATCTCTTAAATGTCAACATATACACGTGTGATTTAGTTTACGAGGATAACCTCGATCAGAGAGTAAAAAAGACGTAAGGTTAACAATGGTGTAAAATTAAAATGGGATATACCGGGCTAGGATTCGAGTTACAGGAACAAGGGCCAAACCAACCTCCCAAGAATGGAATCGTTAAGCGAAAACACTTGACAACCTCCTAGAAGCAGCTTTTCTTGCCACCAGACCTTTCTCCATCAATTAGGAATCTGATGCCGTCACTAAACACATTCCTTAAATTGTAGCCATTTGTTGAGTGTTTTTTTTGGTGTCTAATCCGCATATATATATCACCATTTCCCTTGATTTTCTTGACTGTGTATCTCTTAAATGTCAACATATACACGTGTGATTTAGTTTACGAAGATTTTTCAATGCCGAGAACCTCGATCAGAGAGTAAAAAAGGCGTAAGGTTCACAATGGTGTAAAATTAAAATGAGATATACCGGGCTAGGATTCGAGTTACAGGAAAAAGGGCCAAACCAAATACCAAGAATGGAATCATCGAGCGAAAGCACTTGACAACCTCCTAGAAGCAGCTTTTCTTGCCACCAGACCTTTTGTCACACCCCGAAATTATCAGAGCTTGGCGTGACTGGACTGGTATCGTCATTGCACAGCGGAATCAATTACACTAAGTCTTTTAGAAATTGAACGCCCACTAAGTACTCGAATCCCCAATGGTTCTCCTATTCCAACCGTGCCTTTTCTTAGAAAAGTAACCTGAGAAAGAACATGCGAGAAAGATCAACATAATGTTGGGCGAGTTCATAGTTTGTTTGTAAAAGATTTGAAATAAATCTTTTAAGTTATGAAAGGTTTGAAATAAATCTTTGGTATTGTGAAAGATTTGAAATAAATCTTTGGAATAACCGGTTTTTGAAATAGTATTGAGAAAATGAGTTTAAAAATCATTTTCAACGTTGTGTTTGTAGCACGTTATGTTCATAAAACCATGTATTTGTAAAGCCTTGTATTTGTAATGTTTATATAACCGTCAATGCCCACCCTGACTTTGACTCCTTATCCGCATAATCATGTGCTTTGAATTTTGTACAAAACATGGTATTTTAATTTGTATGAACAAGTAGTTTCGTAAATATATATGTCCCTGGTATGTAGCAAATAAGGGAATTGAGATCACCAATGGTTTGCAAGGCCACTGATATATGTGAAGTGCAAGTAGGGAGACTCAAACCTAGCAGATTTTTGCCACGGCATTAGTATGTGGACAAAGTCACCCCGAGGTGCGTTTCTAGTTTGGCCTGGGCTGGGCTCGCTACACCCAGATAGATCTACCGCTCTTGTCCCTCGGTCCTACCATGAGGACTAATGGCCTCATGTTGCTCCTACCCACTCACATGATCTAAGTAGTAAACCTCCTTACGCTAACCATACCATGTATAAAATAAATCCCTGGTCACCCTGACCAGATTCCTGGTCACCCTGACCAGATTCCTGGTCACCCTGACCAGATTTCCTGGTTACCCTAACCAAATCCCCGGTCACCCTGGCCGAATATCATTCACATTTCGAAAATAAGCATTTGTTTTTGTAAAAACCGGTATGTTTAGTATAAACCTTTCGTAAATCATTTGTGTTCCTCGAAATCCCTTCGTAATATGATTTAGAAATACGAGTTTTGCGTTAGTTCAAAACTTTGTATGTTTTTGCAAAATGTGCATGACTTTCCACCCCGAAAGCATTTATAAAAATGTAAAACAGTAAAAAGTGGGGGTTATGAACTCGCCTGAATATTCCTGTGCAAGCTAGCTAATTACGACTACTTGATGTCGTTTCCAAAGTGAGACTCACTAGCGTGCATTCTACAATATTCCTAACACGGAATATCTAATAAGTTTCTAAATAAACGCAGTATCTAAACTACGTGTCATCGAGCTCTACCGAATCGTTAATCAAACGATTCAACGGTAAATTGTTAACTTAATAAAAATGATTAAGTTAAACTTGTTAAGTTCCGAGAAGTCGTTTGTGTATATAGGAATATTCGTACGAAAGTAATATATAATAAACTTGTATTATATATAGCGTCTTGTATATATTTGCTAAAAATATACGTATATGCCGTCTAGGCGTATAAAATAAATATAACAGTTATATTTATTTTGTAAAAGAATCGTCGACTTGTATTGGAAAATAAATATATAACTATATTTATTTATAAAAAGGAATCGAGTTTGTTTGAGATAAATATAATAATAACTATATTTATTTTTGTTGTCGAAAAATTTCCGTATCGTTGTTCTCGTATGCTGTAAGTCGTTGTCGAAAGAAGCTTTACATTCGTATCTTGTTTTTCAAAAGTCGCTTTATATCAAAAGCACGATTTGTTTTATAATAAAACTCGCTTTATTTTACGGATTTCTCGAAAAACGGGCAGAGTTTCCTCTGTTTTTGGACGCCCCGACAACTAAAGTGTCGTTATTTTTATCAAAATTCAGCAATGTAAGCAATATCAAAATGCCAAATATGAAAACCAATTCACTAAATGCAAAACCGTTAGTCGGGTCGAGCTCGTTTGTCACGTTAGATAAAAATTATAAAGATATCATAACGAATTCACGACTTTAACTATTACCCATAACTCTTCGTGTCGTTTGCTGAAAGGGTTGACTGGGTTGACCGAGTCAACTCACTGTTGACCAGGTTTGACCGGGTTGACTCGGTTTGACCGAGTCAACCGAACCGAAACTGATGTTTCTCGAACCGAGACTCGAACCCGCTGACCAGATGTCTTTGTTGACCCGAACCCGCTGATCTTGTCTGCCTTGACCGAACCGAACCGAGACACCCGAGGTTGAACCGAACCCAAATTAATTCTCCATAACCAAATCCGAGTCTGGACTGAGTGAACGAGAACTCGAGCCGGGTTTGAACCAAAAAGTGGAGTTCAACAACTCCACCACCGTCAGCCGGCGTCGCCGGCAGTGGCGTCGGCCACCACCACCATCATCATCACCATCAACATCAAAAATCGAAAAAAAAATCTGTCGGACATAGTCGTAGACCGCCGACCACCATCCAAGCTTAATCGGGCTCGTTGGGTAAAAACGTCGACCACCGGTTAAATAAACCGACCGGCGGTCGGTCGATGTGACCACCGGTCAATGATCGCAGAAGGGGGGGGGGGGTTTACCTCGCTTCTCCGCTGCTATAACACTACCGCCGCCGCTGATCTTGCTTCGCCGGACCACCATCCGCGGTGGCCGGCTCCTCCCTGTGGTTTGTCTGGTGATTTGTTGGAGCAGATGGAGTCCTTTTTGAGAGATGCAGGCAGTAATCGAGAAGGTGGAAGGATAGATGGATTGGTTTTGATTTCCTTTGAGTGTGTGCTCTTGAGTGTATATGTATGGATCGAGAGATGAGGGAAAGGTATTTTGTAATTTGTATGTGTGTGTTCTCTTGGATTGCAGTGAAAAGGAAAGAGATGGGAGCTTCTTATATTAATTCAAGTGGGTAATGACCAAGGTTATTTCCTTATGTTCACTGTATAAAGATCTATAGAGATCTTATGAAGATTTTATAAATATTTTGTAGAGATTTAGGTTAGATTTGAAGAGATCTTTAAAGATCTTATATTGTGCAGATTTAGGCTTGTGGGTTTTGGGCTTGGGCCCAGGGCCCACAAGCCCATCTCATGTGTAAGTGGCCTGTAGTTCCTACGAGACCCGTTTTCGCAACCCAAACTCTATAAGCGTAAAAATATTCGTGTGACATCCATTTTTGTCGGTGTCATCAGTATTTCGTACGGTATCAGTCTGTTGTCGTTTGATGTTCCGCAGAGTTCCACGCGAATCTTCATACGCGTACTGTAAAGCCGTATAGACGTTCCTGGGCACTCCAAGGGCCTGGTTAAGTTAATTAGCGTCGTAAGCACTATTTATTATTGCGTTAATTACCTGCTAATCACGTAATTAGGTGCCGTAAATCACGGGTTGTCACATTCTCCCCCTGTTACAGAAATTTCGTCCTCGAAATTTTGACTATGTTATCTCCTCGGAATTGTGTTATTTGCAGGTAAGTCCGAATAATAACAAAGTGAATGACCGCGTAATCGAAACAAGATTTATTCGAGTCATGTGAATTCAAGGACATTCCTTCACAATAGGAATCCCAACGGTTTAAAACAAATGTGTCTCAGTAATTGATGTCAAAGGAAACGAGACCTATAGGTACAGTCACTAATGTGACTAAGTTAACAGGGATTCAACAATGAACAGGAACTTCGACCAATCGAATTCCATATGAACGTTTACAACGTGTAAATGAGTTCTAGAAGCAATAACATCCACTGGATGAACTTAGAATCAACAATCTCAATGTAATAGTTTGCATGAACCGTTCGATCGTGATCAGCGCAAGCTGCAAGTTATACCGACGCCACAAGGTGTCGCAATGAATGAAACAATTCAATAATAGGGGTGATCGAACAAGTATCACCTGTGTTTTGCATGGAACGCTCAATCATAATTAGCCCAAGCTACAAGTTTGTACTAACACCACAAAGTGTCGTAGTGATTGAAATAATTCAATAATAGCGGTGATCAAACAAATTCACCGTGTTTGAAGTCAATTGAAAGCGCAATGAAGTAAATATGAATGTTTGTTCCAAACAAACATCAAAGAATTTTCAATTGAAGATGGAACATCAATGAAACAATGTTTTCGATCGAAGGTGAAGAAGCAATGGATATCGCAAAATTTTCGATTGATAATGAAAGAATCGTTAATACGTACACCGGAATGTAAAAATAAATTTGTGTACCATTGTCTTAACACACTATTGTATTAAGACCGCTTGGATATAATAAATCGAAGTGGATTGGAAAACAATCAATAAATAAATATTTAGATCTGTGCATAAGATGCGTAAACGAGTTTAGCGCAAGCTTCAAATTAATGAAAATCACCATCACATGGTGTCGGAATCAACAAACAATTTAATGGAGTCGAATGCCAAACAAGCTTACTTCAACTTGGAACAAATGAAACACTTGTTAAAACGAATTTGAATATGATGCTCCCAATACATCATATGATGCTCTGAAGTGAATATGTGTAATGGACAAGTTCAAACAATTGAACTTGGTTTCGGCGCAATCCGACAAAAATATATGTATTGACAAGAAAACTTTAGACATTGTTACAACGAAAAAACATGTATGTAACTTGTAAAGAAATGACCGTGATACAATGACCATTAAGAGGAGTAGAGATACGAAAATCTACTCAGTAAGTGTGAAGTTCGAAATTTCAATAAAAGAAATTTGAGGACTTTACCTGGGGTTTCGTGTGACGACCAATTGTTAGGTGACATTACCATGGAATGTCGAACATAGCGTATTCGTCATTAATTAGGTAGGGGGGAATGCGAAGACAACCGTCTTCTCCCTGGCGTGATTTCGTGCCGTTGCAGGATCGCGTGACAAGTTGTCGTTTCCTGATCGTTAGTTCTCCTGCTGGCAGGGATCTAGTGTCGTCGTTAAATTTGCGTCATCGTTCCTTCTCAAAGGCCTCGCCTCGATAGTCGTATGTGTCGTACTTCAACTTTCGTTGATGTATAGCTTAAGTTTCACGTATACCTGTGCACTAGCGTTGTGTGCCGCGTAGAATGTGATGTACCCCGACATCCGTTGACGTAGAAATTGAGTTCCATGTATTCATGTGTACTAGCGTTTCGTTATGCGTAGGCTGTCTGCTCGGGAAGTTAAAATATCATAGACAATATGGATGATAGTGTGTACCCGAGTTAATATTCGCGGTCCCTACGTGATGACCTTTAATAAACACACACATGCGCAAATGATCAATCATATAATCAAATAGTCCTCCTAGTCCCACTAGCCTCCCAGCCTCCCAGACTGACTCCCTAGTCCCACTAGACTATCCTCCCAGTCTCTCAGACTGAATCTCCTAGTCCCACTAGACTATCCTCCCAGTCTCTCAGACTGAATCTCCTAGTCCTACTAGACTATCCACCCAGCCTCTCAGACTGAATCTCCTAGTCCCACTAGCCTCCCAGACTGACTCCCTATTCCCACTAGACAATTTTCCCAGCCTCCCAGACTGACTCCCTAGTCCCACTAGACAATTTTCCCAGCCTCCCAGACTGACTCCCTAGTCCCACTAGACTATCCTCCCAGTCTCTCAGACTGAATCTCCTAGTCCCACTAGCCTCCCAGCTTCCCAGACTGAACTTCCTAGTCCCACTAGACTATCCTCCCAGTCTCTCAGACTGAATCTCCTAGTCCTACTAGACTATCCTCCCAGCATCTCAGACTGACTCCCTGGTCTCTCGACCAGACCCAGCCACCCGGCTGAATTCCCTGTTCCGAAGGTCTTAAATGCATGTTTCCTAAACTCTCAGAGTGTTGTGCACTGTATGCGTCAGTTTTGTGTATCGTGTATAAAACATCACAATAGCGTATGTCTGAAAACAAAATTTTTTACTGTTTGTTTTTCGGCAACGGTTGGAGACCATATTCGAGTACTAGGCGTTCTGTATGTATTCAACGTCTTAATAATCTAAGTCCCAGAGAAAAGTGAGGTTAGAGCCTAGGTATCACAACAGGAACCTAATTCGCTGTAACCTATAGCTCTGATACCAATCTGTCACACCCCGAAATTATCAGAGCTTGGCGTGACTGGACTGGTATCGTCATTGCACAGCGGAAGCAATTAAACTAAGTCTTTTAGAAATTGAACGCCCACTAAGTACTCGAATCCCCAATGGTTCTCCTATTCCAACCGTGCCTTGTCTTAGAAAAGTAACCTGAGAAAGAACATGCGAGAAAGATCAACATAATGTTGAGCGAGTTCATAGTTTGTTTGTAAAAGATTTGAAATAAATCTTTTAAGTTATGAAAGGTTTGAAATAAATCTTTGGTATTGTGAAAGATTTGAAATAAATCTTTGGAATAACCGGTTTTTGAAATAGTATTGAGAAAATGAGTTTAAAAACCATTTTCAACGTTGTGTTTGTAGCACGTTATGTTCATAAAACCATGTATTTGTAAAGCCTTGTATTTGTAATGTTTATATAACCGTCAATGCCCACCCTGACTTTGACTCCTTATCCGCATAATCATGTGCTTTGAATTTTGTACAAAACATGGTATTTTAATTTGTATGAACAAGTAGTTTCGTAAATATATATGTCCCTGGTATGTAGCAAATAAGGGAATTGAGATCACCAATGGTTTGCAAGGCCACTGATATATGTGAAGTGCAAGTAGGGAGACTCAAACCTAGCAGATTTTTGCCACGGCATTAGTATGTGGACAAAGTCACCCCGAGGTCCGTTTCTAGTTTGGCCTGGGGCTGGGCTCGCTACACCCAGATAGATCTACCACTCCTGTCCCTCGGTCCTACCATGAGGACTAATGGCCTCATGTTGCTCCTACCCACTCACATGATCTAAGTAGTAAACCTCCTTACGCTAACCATACCATGTATAAAATAAATCCCTGGTCACCCTGACCAGATTCCTGGTCACCCTGACCAGATTTCCTGGTTACCCAAACCAAATCCCCGGTCACCCTGGCCGAATATCATTCACATTTCGAAAATAAGCATTTTTTTTTTGTAAAAACCGGTATGTTTAGTATAAACCTTTCGTAAATCATTTGTGTTCCTCGAAATCCCTTCGTAATATGATTTAGAAATACGAGTTTTGCGTTAGTTCAAAAGTTTGTATGTTTTTGCAAAATGTGCATGACTTTCCACCCCGAAAACATTTATAAAAATGTAAAACAGTAAAAAGTGGGGGTTATGAACTCGCCTGAATATTCCTGTGCAAGCTAGCTAATTACGACTACTTGATGTCGTTTCCAAAGTGAGACTCACTAGCGTGCATTCTACAATATTCCTAACACGGAATATCTAATAAGTTTCTAAATAAACGCAGTATCTAAACTACGTGTCATCGAGCTCTACCGAATCGTTAATCAAACGATTCAACGGTAAATTGTTAACTTAATAAAAATGATTAAGTTAAACTTGTTAAGTTCCGAGAAGTCGTTTGTGTATATAGGAATATTCGTACGAAAGTAATATATAATAAACTTGTATTATATATAGAGTCTTGTATATATTTGCTAAAAATATACGTATATGCCGTCTAGGCGTATAAAATAAATATAACAGTTATATTTATTTTGTAAAAGAATCGTCGACTTGTATTAGAAAATAAATATATAACTATATTTATTTATAAAAAGGAATCGAGTTTGTTTGAGATAAATATAATAATAACTATATTTATTTTTGTTGTCAAAAAATTTCCGTATCGTTGTTCTCGTATGCTGTAAGTCGTTGTCGAAAGAAGCTTTACATTCGTATCTTGTTTTTCAAAAGTCGCTTTATATCAAAAGCAAGTTTTGTTTTATAATAAAACTCGCTTTATTTTACGGATTTCTCGAAAAACGGGCAGAGTTTTCTCTATTTTTGGACGCCCCGACAACTAAAGTGTCGTTATTTTTATCAAAATTCATCAATGTAAGCAATATCAAAATGCCAAATATGAAAACCAATTCACTAAATGCAAAACCGTTAGTCGGGTCGAGCTCGTTTGTCACATTAGATAAAAATTATAAAGATATCATAACGAATTCACGACTTTAACTATTACCCATAACTCTTCGTGTCGTTTGCTGAAAGGGTTGACTGGGTTGACCGAGTCAACTCACTGTTGACCAGGTTTGACCGGGTTGACTCGGTTTGACCGAGTCAACCGAACCGAAACTGATGTATCTCGAACCGAGACTCGAACCCGCTGACCAGATGTCTTTGTTGACCCGAACCCGCTGATCTTGTCTGCTTTGACCGAACCGAACCGAGACACCCGAGGTTGAACCGAACCCAAATTAATTCTCCATAACCAAATCCGAGTCTGGACTGAGTGAACGAGAACTCGAGCCAGGTTTGAACCAAAAAGTGGAGTTCAACAACTCCACCACCGCCAGCCGGCGTCGCCCGCAGTGGCGTCGGCCACCACCACCATCATCATCACCATCAACATCAAAAATCGAAAAAAAATCTGTCGGACCTAGTAGTAGACCACCGACCACCATCCAAGCTGAACCGGGCTCGTTGGGTAAAAACGTCGACCACCGGTTAAATAAACCGACCGGCGGTCGGTCGATGTGACCACCGGTCAATCATCGCAGAAGGGGGGGGTTTACCTCGCTTCTCCGCTGCTTTAACACTACCGCCGCCGCTGATCTTGCTTCGCCGGACCACCATCCGCGGTGGCCGGCTCCTCCCTGTGGTTTGTCTGGTGATTTGTTGGAGCAGGTGGAGTCCTTTTTGAGAGATGCAGGTAGTAATCGAGAAGGTGGAAGGAGAGATGGATTGGTTTTGATTTCCTTTGAGTGTGTGCTCTTGAGTGTATATGTATGGATCGAGAGATGAGAGAAAGGTATTTTGTAATTTGTATGTGTGTGTTCTCTTGGATTGCAGTGAAAAGGAAAGAGATGGGAGTTTCTTATATTAATTCAAGTGGGTAATGACCAAGGTTATTTCCTTATGTTCACTGTATAAAGTTCTATAGAGATCTTATGAAAATTTTATAAATATTTTGTAGAGATTTAGGTTAGATTTGAAGAGATCTTTAAAGATCTTATATTGTGCAGATTTAGGCTTGTGGGTTTTGGGCTTGGGCCCAGGGCCCACAAGCCCATCTCATGTGTAAGTGGCCCGTAGTTCCTACGAGACCCGTTTTCGCAACCCAAACTCTATAAGAGTAAAAATATTCGTGTGACATCCATTTTTGTCGGTGTCTTCTGTATTTCGTACGGTATCAGTCTGTTGTCGTTTGATGTTCCGCAGAGTTCCACGCGAATCTTCATACGCGTACTGTAAAGCCGTATAGACGTTCCTGGGCACTCCAAGGGCCTGGTTAAGTTAATTAGCGTCGTAAGCACTATTTATTATTGCATTAATTACCTGCTAATCACGTAATTAGGTGCCGTAAATCACGGGTTGTCACACCTTTCTCCATCAATTAGGAATCTGATGTCGTCACTAAACACATTCCTTAAATTGTAGCCATTTGTTGAGTGTTTTTTTTTTGTGTCTAATCCGCATATATATATCACCATTTCCCTTGATTTTCTTGACTGTGTATCTCTTAAATGTCAACATATACACGTGTGATTTAGTTTATGAAGATTTTTCAATGCCGAGAACCTCGATCAGAGAGTAAAAAAGGCGTAAGGTTCACAATGGTGTAAAATTAAAATGGGATATACCGGGCTAGGATTCGAGTTACAGGAACAAGGGCCAAACTAACCTCCCAAGAATGGAATCGTTAAGCGAAAACACTTGACAACCTCCTAGAAGCAGCTTTTCTTGCCACCAGACCATTCTCCATCAATTAGGAATCTGATGCCGTCACTAAACACATTCCTTAAATTGTAGCCATTTGTTGAGTGTTTTTTTTGTGTCTAATCCGCATATATATATCACCATTTCCCTTGATTTTCTTGACTGTGTATCTCTTAAATATCAACATGTACATGTGTGATTTAGTTTACGAAGATTTTTCAATGCCGAGAACCTCGATCAGAGAGTAAAAAAGGCGTAAGGTTCACAATGGTGTAAAATTAAAATGGGATATACCGGGCTAGGATTCGAGTTACAGGAACAAGGGCCAAACCAACCTCCCAAGAATGGAATCGTTAAGCGAAAACACTTGACAACCTCCTAGAAGCAGCTTTTCTTGCCACCAGACCTTTCTCCAACAATTAGGAATCTGATGACGTCACTAAACACATTCCTTAAATTGTAGCCATTTGTTGAGTGTTTTTTTTTTTGGTGTCTAATCCGCATATATATATCACCATTTCCCTTGATTTTCTTGACTGTGTATCTCTTAAATGTCAACATATACACGTGTGATTTAGTTTATGAAGATTTTTCAATGCCGAGAACCTCGATCAGACAGTAAAAAAGGCGTAAGGTTCACAATGATGTAAAATTAAAATGGGATATACCGGGCTAGGATTCGAGTTACAGGAACAAGGGCCAAACGAACCTCCCAAGAATGGAATCGTTAAGCGAAAACACTTGACAACCTCCTAGAAGCAGCTTTTCTTGCCACCAGACCTTTCTCCATCAATTAGGAATCTGATGCCGTCACTAAACACATTCCTTAAATTGTAGCCATTTGTTGAGTGTTTTTGTTTTGGTGTCTAATCCGCATATATATATCACCATTTCCCTTGATTTTCTTGACTGTGTATCTCTTAAATGTCAACATATATACGTGTGATTTAGTTTACGAAGATTTTTCAATGCCGAGAACTTCGATCAGAGAGTAAAAAAGGCGTAAGGTTCACAATGGTGTAAAATTAAAATGGGATATACCGGGCTAGGATTCGAGTTACAGGAACAAGGGCCAAACCAACCTCACAAGAATGGAATCGTTAAGCGAAAACACTTGACAACCTCCTAGAAGCAGCTTTTCTTGCCACCAGACCTTTCTACAACAATTAGGAATCTGATGTCGTCACTAAACACATTCCTTAAATTGTAGCCATTTGTTGAGTGTTTTTTTTGGTGTCTAATCCGCATATATATATCACCATTTCCCTTGATTTTCTTGACTGTGTATCTCTTAAATTTCAACATATACACCTGTGATTTAGTTTACGAAGATTTTTCAATGCCGAGAACCTCGATCAGAGATTAAAAAAGGCATAAGGTTCACAATGGTGTAAAATTAAAATGGGATATACTGGGCAAGGATTCGAGTTACAGGAACAAGCGCCAAACCAACCATCCAAGAATGGAATCATCGAGCGAAAACACTTGACAACCTCCTAGAAGCAGATTTTCTGGCCACCAGACCTTTCTCCATCAATTTGGAATCTGATGACGGCAATTAACATATTCCTTAAATTGTAGCCATTTGTTGAGTGTTTTTTTTGGTGTTTAATCCGCATATATATCACCATTTCCCTTGATTTTCTTGACTGTGTATCTCTTAAATGTCAACATATACACGTGTGATTTAGTTTACGAAGATTTTTCAATGCCAAGGACCTCGATCAGAGAGGAAAAAAGGCGTAAGGTTCACAATGGTGTAAAATTAAAATGGGATATACCGGGCTAGGATTCAAGTTACAGGAACAAGGGCCAAACCAACCTCCCAAAAATGGAATCGTCAAGCGAAAACACTTGACAACCTCCTAGAAGCAGATTTTCTGGCCACCAGACCTTTCTCCATCAATTAGGAATCTGATGCCGTCACGAAACATATTCCTTAAATTGTAGCCATTTGTTGAGTGTTTTTTTTGGTGTCTAATCCGCATATATATCACCATTGCCCATGATTTTCTTGACTGTATATCTCATAAATATCAACATATACACGTGTGATTTAGTTTACAAAGATTTTTCAATGCCGAGAACCTCGATCAGAGAGTAAAAAAGGCGTAAGTTTCACAATGGTGTAAAATTAAAATGGGATATACCGGGCTAGGATTCAAGTTACAGGAACAAGGGCCAAACCAACCACCCAAGAATGGAATCGTCGAGCGAAAACACTTGACAACCTCCTAGAAGCAGCTTTTCTTGCCACCAGACCTTTCTCCATCAATTTGGAATCTGATGCCGTCACTAAACATATTCCTTAAATTGTAGCCATTTGTTGAGTGTTTTTTTTGGTGTTTAATCCGCATATATATCACCATTTCCCTTGATTTTCTTGACTGTGTATCTCTTAAATGTCAACATATACACGTGTGATTTAGTTTACGAAGATTTTTCAATGCCGAGGACCTCGATCAGAGAGGAAAAAAGGCGTAAGGTTCACAATGGTGTAAAATTAAAATGGGATATACCGGGCTAGGATTCGAGTTACAGGAACAAGGGCCAAACCAACCTACCAAGAATGGAATCGTTAAGCGAAAACACTTGACAACCTCCTAGAAGCAGCTTTTCTTGCCACCAGACCTTTCTCCATCAATTAGGAATCTGATGCCGTCACTAAACACATTCCTTAAATTGTAGCTATTTCTTGAGTGTTTTTTTTTTGGTGTCTAATCCGCATATATATATCACCACTTCCCTTGATTTTCTTGACTGTGTATCTCTTAAATGTCAACATATACACGTGTGATTTAGTTTACGAAGATAACCTCGATTAGAAAGTAAAAAAGGCGTAAGGTTCACAATGGTGTAAAATTAAAATGGGATATACCGGGCTAGGATTCGAGTTACAGGAACAAGGGCCAAACCAACCTCCCAAGAATGGAATCGTTAAGCGAAAACACTTGACAACCTCCTAGAAGCAGCTTTTCTTGCCACCAGACCTTTTTCCATCAATTAGGAATCTGATGCCGTCACTAAACACATTCCTTAATTTGTAGCCATTTGTTGAGTGTTTTTTTTTGTGTCTAATCCGCATATATATATATCACCATTTCCCTTGATTTTCTTGACTGTGTATCTCTTAAATATCAACATGTACATGTGTGATTTAGTTTACGAAGATTTTTCAATGCCGAGAACCTCGATCAGAGAGTAAAAAAGGCGTAAGGTTCACAATGGTGTAAAATTAAAATGGGATATACCGGGCTAGGATTCGAGTTACAGGAACAAGGGCCAAACCAGCCACCCAAGAATGGAATCGTCGAGCGAACACACTTGACAACCTCCTAGAAGCAGCTTTTCTTGCCACCAGACCTTTCTCCATCAATTAGTAATCTGATGCCGTCACAAAACACATTCCTTAAATTGTAGCCATTTGTTGAGTGTTTTTTTTTGTGTCTAATCCGCATATATATATCACCATTTCCCTTGATTTTCTTGACTATGTATCTCTTAAATGTCAACATATACACGTGTGATTTAGTTTACGAAGATTTTTCAATGCCGAGAACCTCGATCAGAGAGTAAAGAAGGCGTAAGGTTCACAATGGTGTAAAATTAAAATGGGATATACCGGGCTAGGATTCGAGTTACAGGAACAAGGGCCAAACCAACCACCCAAGAATGGAATCGTCGAGCGAAAACACTTGACAACCTCCTAGAAGCAGCTTTTCTTGCCACCAGACCTTCCTCAATCAATTAGGAATCTGATGCCGTCACTAAACACATTCATTAAATTGTAGCCATTTGTTGAGTGTTTTTTTTTGTGTCTAATCCGCATATATATATCACCATTTCCCTTGATTTTCTTGACTGTGTATCTCTTAAATGTCAACATATACACGTGTGATTTAGTTTACGAAGATTTTTCAATGCCGAGAACCTCGATCAGAGAGTAAAGAAGACGTCAGGTTCACAATGGTGTAAAATTAAAATGGGATATACCGGGCTAGGATTCGAGTTACAGGAACAAGGGCCAAACCAACCTCCCAAGAATGGAATCGTTAATCGAAAACACTTGACAACCTCCTAGAAGCAGATTTTCTGGCCACCAAACCTTTTTCCATCAATTAGGAATCTGATGCCGTCACTAAACATATTCCTTAAATTGTAGCCATTTGTTGAGTGTTTTTTTTGGTGTCTAATCCGCATATATATTGCCATTGCCAATGATTTTCTTGACTGTATATCTCATAAATATCAACATATACACGTGTGATTTAGTTTACGAAGATTTTTCAATACCGAGAACCTCTATCAAAGAGTAAAAAAGGCGTCAGGTTCACAATGGTGTAAAATTAAAATGTGATATACCGGGCTAGGATTCGAGTTACAGGAAAAAGGGCCAAACCAACCACCCAAGAATGGAATCGTCGATTGAAAACACTTGACAACCTCCTAGAAGCAGCTTTTCTTGCCACCAGACCTTTCTCCATCAATTAGGAATCTGATGCCGTCACTAAACACATTCCTTAAATTGTAGTCATTTGTTGGGTGTTTTTTTTTTGTGTCTAATTCGTATATATATCACCATTGCCCTTGATTTTCTTGACTGTATATCTCTTAAATGTCAACATATACACGTCTGATTTAGTTTACGAAGATTTTTCAATGCCGAGAACCTCTATCAGAGAGTAAAAAAAGGCGTAAGGTTCACAAAGGTGTAAAATTAAAATGCGATATACCGGGCTAGGATTCGAGTTACAGTAACAAGGGCCAAACCAACCACCCAAGAATGGAATCGTCGATTGAAAACACTTGACAACCTCCTAGAAGCAGCTTTTCTTGCCACCAAACCTTTCTCCATCAATTAGGAATCTGATGCCGTCACTAAACACATTCCTTAAATTGTAGTCATTTGTTGGGTGTTTTTTTTTGGTGTCTAATTCGTATATATATCACCATTGCCCTTGATTTTCTTGACTGTATATCTCTTAAATGTCAACATATACACGTCTGATTTAGTTTACGAAGATTTTTCAATGCCGAGAACCTCTATCAGAGAGTAAAAAAAGGCGTAAGGTTCACAAAGGTGTAAAATTAAAATGCGATATACCGGGCTAGGATTCGAGTTACAGTAACAAGGGCCAAACCAACCACCCAAGAATGGAATCGTCGAGTGAAAACACTTGACAACCTCCTAGAAGCAGCTTTTCTTGCCACCAGACATTTCTCCATCAATTTGGAATCTGATGCCGTCACTAAACACATTCCTTAAATTGTAGTCATTTGTTGGGTGTTTTTTTTGGTGTCTAATTCGTATATATATCACCATTGCCCTTGATTTTCTTGACTGTATATCTCTTAAATGTCAACATATACACGTGTGATTTAGTTTACGAAGATTTTTCAATGCCGAGAACCTTTATCAGAGAGTAAAAAAGGCGTAAGGTTCACAAAGGTGTAAAATTAAAATGCGATATACCGGGCTAGGATTCGAGTTACAGGAACAAGGGCCAAACCAACCACCCAATAATGGAATCGTCGAGCGAAAACACTTGACAACCTCCTAGAAGCAGCTTTTCTTGCCACCAGACGTTTCTCCATCAATTAGGAATCTAATGCCGTCACAAAACACATTCCTTTAAATTGTAGTCATTTGTTGAGTGTTTTTTTTTGTGTCTAATCCGCATATATATCACCATTTCCCTTGATTTTCTTGACTGTATATCTCTTAAATATCAACATATACACGTTTGATTTAGTTTACGAAGATTTTTCAATGCCGAGAACCTCGATCAGAGAGTAAAAAAGGCGTAAGGTTCACAATGATGTAAAATTAAAACGGGATATACCGGGCTAGGATTCGAGTTACAGGAACAAGGGCCAAACCAACCACCCAAGAATGGAATCATCGAGCGAAAACACTTGATAACCTCCTAGAAGCGGCTTTTCTTGCCACCAGACCTTTCTCCATCAATTAGGAATCTGATGCCGTCACTAAACACATTCCTTAAATTGTAGTAATTTGTTGAGTGTTTTTTTTTTGTCTAATTCGCATATATATCACCATTGCCCTTAATTTTCTTGACTATATATCTCTTAAATGTCAACATATACACGTGTGATTTAGTTTACGAAGATTTTTCAATACCGAGAACCTCTATCAGAGAGTAAAAAAGGCGTAAGGTTCACAATGGTGTAAAATTAAAATGCGATATACCGGGCTAGGATTCGAGTTACAGGAACAAGGGCCAAAGCAACCACCCAAGAATGGAATCGTCGATTGAAAACACTTGACAACCTCCGAGAAGCAGCTTTTCTTGCCACCAGACCTTTCTCCATCAATTAGGAATCTGATGCCGTCACTAAACACATTCCTTAAATTGTAGTCATTTGTTGGGTGTTTTTTTTGTGTCTAATTCGTATATATATCACCATTGCCCTTGATTTTCTTGACTGTATATCTCTTAAATGTCAACACATACACGTGTGATTTAGTTTACAAAGATTTTTCAATGCCGAGAACCTCTATCAGAGAGTAAAAAAGGCGTAAGGTTCACAAAGGTGTAAAATTAAAATGCGATATATCGGGCTAGGATTCGAGTTACAGTAACAAGGGCCAAACCAGCCACCCAAGAATGGAATCGTCGAGTGAAAACACTTGACAACCTCCTAGAAGCAGCTTTTCTTGCCACCAGACCTTTCTCCATCAATTTGGAATCTGATGCCGTCACTAAACACATTCCTTAAATTGTAGTCATTTGTTGGGTGTTGTTTTTGGTGTCTAATTCGTATATATATCACCATTGCCCTTGATTTTCTTGATTGTATATCTCTTAAATGTCAACATATACACGTGTGATTTAGTTTACGAAGATTTTTCAATGCCGAGAACCTCTATCAGAGAGTAAAAAAGGCATAAGGTTCACAAAGGTGTAAAATTAAAATGCGATATACCGGGCTAGGATTCGAGTTACAGGAACAAGGGCCAAACCAACCACCCAATAATGGAATCGTCGAGCGAAAACACTTGACAACCTCCTAGAAGCAGCTTTTCTTGCCACCAGACGTTTCTCCATCAATTAGGAATCTAATGCCGTCACAAAACACATTCCTTTAAATTGTAGTCATTTGTTGAGTGTTTTTTTTTTGTGTCTAATCCGCATATATATCACCATTGCCCTTGATTTTCTTGACTGTATATCTCTTAAATATCAACATATACACGTTTGATTTAGTTTACGAAGATTTTTCAATGCCGAGAACCTCGATCAGAGAGTAAAAAAGGCGTAAGGTTCACAATGATGTAAAATTAAAACGGGATATACCGGGCTAGGATTCGAGTTACAGGAACAAGAGCCAAACCAACCACCCAAGAATGGAATCGTCGATTGAAAACACTTGACAACCTCCGAGAAGTAGCTTTTCTTGCCACCAGACCTTTCTCCATCAATTAGGAATCTGATGCCGTCACTAAACACATTCCTTAAATTGTAGTCATTTGTTGGGTGTTTTTTTTTTGGTGTCTAATTCGTATATATATCACCATTGCCCTTGATTTTCTTGACTGTATATCTCTTAAATGTCAACACATACACGTGTGATTTAGTTTACGAAGATTTTTCAATGCCGAGAACCTCTATCAGAGAGTGAAAAAGGCGTAAGGTTAACAAAGGTGTAAAATTAAAATGCGATATATCGGGCTAGGATTCGAGTTACAGTAACCAGGGCCAAACCAACCACCCAAGAATGGAATCGTCGAGTGAAAACACTTGACAACCTCCTAGAAGCAGCTTTTCTTGCCACCAGACCTTTCTCCATCAATTTGGAATCTGATGGCGTCATAAACACATTCCTTAAATTGTAGTCATTTGTTGGGTGTTTTTTTTGGTGTCTAATTCGTATATATATCACCATTGCCCTTGATTTTCTTGACTGTATATCTCTTAAATGTCAACATATACACGTGTGATTTAGTTTACGAAGATTTTTCAATGCCGAGAACCTCTATCAGAGAGTAAAAAAGGCTTAAGGTTCACAAAGGTGTAAAATTAAAATGCGATATACCGAGCTAGGATTCGAGTTACAGTAACAAGGGCCAAACCAACTACCCAAGAATGGAATCGTCGAGTGAAAACACTTGACAACCTCCTAGAAGCAGCTTTTCTTGCCACCAGACCTTTCTCCATCAATTTGGAATCTGATGCCGTCACTAAACACATTCCTTAAATTGTAGTCATTTGTTGGGTGTTTTTTTTGGTGTCTAATTCGTATATATATCACCATTGCCCTTGATTTTCTTAACTGTATATCTCTTAAATGTCAACATATACACGTGTGATTTAGTTTACCAAGATTTTTCAATGCCGAAAACCTCTATCAGAGAGTAAAAAGGGCGTAAGGTTCACAAAGGTGTAAAATTAAAATGCGATATACCGGGCTAGGATTCGAGTTACAGGAACAAGGGCCAAACCAACCACCCAATAATGGAATCGTCGAGCGAAAACACTTGACAACCTCCTAGAAGCAGCTTTTCTTACCACCAGACGTTTCTCCATCAATTTGGAATCTAATGCCGTCACAAAACACATTCCTTTAAATTGTAGTCATTTGTTGAGTGTTTTTTTTTTGTGTCTAATCCGCATATATATCACCATTGCCCTTGATTTTCTTGATTGTATATCTCTTAAATATCAACATATACACGTTTAATTTAGTTTACGAAGATTTTTCAATGCCGACAACCTCGATCAGAGAGTAAAAAAGGCGTAAGGTTCACAATGGTGTAAAATGAAAACGGGATATACCGGGCTAGGATTCGAGTTACAGGAACAAGGGCCAAACCAACCACCCAAGAATGGAATCATCGAGCGAAAACACTTGATAACCTCCTAGAAGCAGCTTTTCTTGCCACCAGACCTTTCTCCATCAATTAGGAATCTGATGCCGTCACTAAACACATTCCTTAAATTGTAGTCATTTGTTGAGTGTTTTTTTTTTTTGTGTCTAATTCGCATATATATCACCATTGCCCTTGATTTTCTTGACTGTATATCTCTTAAATGTCAACATATACACGTGTGATTTAGTTTACGAAGATTTTTCAATACCGAGAACCTCTATCAGAGAGTAAAAAAGGCGTAAGGTTCACAATGGTGTAAAATTAAACTGCAATATACCGGGCTAGGATTCGAGTCACAGGAACAAGGGCCAAACCAACTACCCAAGAATGGAATCGTCGATTGAAAACACTTGACAACCTCCGAGAAGCAGCTTTTCTTGCCACCAGACCTTTCTCCATCAATTAGGAATCTGATGCCGTCACTAAACACATTCCTTAAATTGTAGTCATTTGTTGGGTGTTTTTTTTGGTGTCTAATTCGTATATATATCACCATTGCCCTTGATTTTCTTGACTGTATATCTCTTAAATGTCAACATATACACGTGTGATTTAGTTTACGAAGATTTTTCAATGCCGAGAACCTCTATCAGAGAGTAAAAAAGGCGTAAGGTTCACAAAGGTGTAAAATTAAAATGCGATATGCCGGGCTAGGATTCGAGTTACAGTAACAAGGGCCAAACCAACCACCCAAGAATGGAATCGTCGAGTGAAAACACTTGACAACCTCCTAGAAGCAGCTTTTCTTGCCACCAGACCTTTCTCCATCAATTTGGATTGTGATGCCGTCACTAAACACATTCCTTAAATTGTAGCCATTTGTTGAGTTTTTTTTTTGGTGTCTAATCCGCATATATATCACCATTGCCCTTGATTTTCTTGACTGTATATCTCTTAAATGTCAACATATACACGTGTGATTTAGTTTAAGAAGATTTTTCAATGCCGAGAACCTAGGTCAGAGAGTAAAAAAGGCGTAAGGTCACAATGGTGTAAAATTAAAATGGGATATACCGGGCTAGGATTCGAGTTACAGGAACAAGGGCCAAACCAACCACCCAAGAATGGAATCCTCTAGTGAAAACACTTAACAACCTCCTAGAAGCAGCTTTTGTTACCACCAGACCCTTCACCATCAATTAGGAATCTGATGCCGTCCCTAAGAACATTCCTTAAATTGTAGTCATTTGTTGAGTGTTTTTTTTTGGTGTCTAATCCGCTTATATATCACCATTGCCCTTGATTTTCTTGACTGTATATCTCTTAAATGTCAACATATACACGTGTGATTTAGTTTACGAAGATTTTTCAATGCCGAGAACCTCGATCAGAGAGTGAAAAAGGCGTAAGGTTCACAATGGTGAAAAATTAAAATGGGATATACCGGGCTAGGATTCGAGTTACAGGAACTAGGGCCAAACTAACTTTCTAATAATGGAATCGTGAAGTGAAAACACTTGACAACCTCCTAGAAGCAGCTTTTCTTGCCACCAGACCATTCTCCATCAATTAGGAATCTGATGCCGTCACTAAACACATTCCTTAAATTGTAGCCATTTGTTGAGTTGTTTTTTTTTGGTGTCTAATCCGCATATATATCACCATTGCCCTTGATTTTCTTGATTGTATATCTCTTAAATATCAACATATACACGTGTGATTTAGTTTACGATGATTTTTCAATGCCGAGAACCTCGATCAGAGAGTAAAAAAGGCGTAAGGTTCACAATGGTGTAAAATTAAAATGGGATATACCGGGCTAGGATTCGAGTTACAGGAACAAGGGCAAAACCAACCACCCAAGAATGGAATCGTCGAGCGAAAACACTTGACAACCTCCTAGAAGCAGCTTTTCTTACCACCAGACATTTCACCATCAATTAGGAATCTGATGCCGTCACTAAAAACATTCCTTAAATTGTAGCCATTTGTTGAGTGTTTTTTTTTTGGTGTCTAATCCGCTAATATATCACCATTGCCCTTGATTTTCTTGACTGTATATCTCTTAAATGTCAACATATACACGTGTGCTTTAGTTTACGAAGATTTTTCAATGCCGAGAACCTCGATCAGAGAGTAAAAAGGCGTAAGATTCACAATGGTGTAAAATTAAAATGGGATATACCGGGCTAGGATTCGAGTTACAGGAACAAGGGCCAAACCAGCCACCCAAGATTGGAATCGTCGAGCGAACACACTTGACAACCTCCTAGAAGCAGCTTTTCTTGCCACCAGACCTTTCTCCATCAATTAGTAATCTGATGCCGTCACTAAACACATTCCTTAAATTGTAGCCATTTGTTGAGTGTTTTTTTTTTGTGTCTAATCCGCATATATATATCACCATTTCCCTTGATTTTCTTGACTATGTATCTCTTATATGTCAACATATACACGTGTGATTTTGTTTACGAAGATTTTTCAATGCCGAGAACCTCGATCAGAGAGTAAAGAAGGCGTAAGGTTCACAATGGTGTAAAATTAAAATGGGATATACCGGGCTATTATTCGAGTTACAGGAACAAGGGCCAAACCAACCACCCAAGAATGGAATCGTCGAGCAAAAACACTTGACAACCTCCTAGAAGCAGCTTTTCTTGCCACCAGACCTTCCTCAATCAATTAGGAATCTGATGCCGTCACTAAACACATTCCTTAAATTGTAGCCATTTGTTGAGTGTTTTTTTTTTGTGTCTAATCCGCATATATATATATATATATATCACCATTTCCCTTGATTTTCTTGACTGTGTATCTCTTAAATGTCAACATATACACGTGTGATTTAGTTTACGAAGATTTTTCAATGCCGAGAACCTCGATCAGAGAGTAAAGAAGGCGTCAGGTTCACAATGGTGTAAAATTAAAATGGGATATACCGGGCTAGGATTCGAGTTACAGGAACAAGGGCCAAACCAACCTCCCAAGAATGGAATCGTTAAGCGAAAACACTTGACAACCTCCTAGAAGCAGATTTTCTGGCCACCAAACCTTTTTCCATCAATTAGGAATCTGATGCCGTCACTAAACATATTCCTTAAATTGTAGCCATTTGTTGAGTGTTTTTTTTGGTGTCTAATCCGCATATATATCGCCATTGCCAATGATTTTCTTGACTGTATATCTCATAAATATCAACATATACACGTGTGATTTAGTTTACGAAGATTTTTCAATACCGAGAACCTCTATCAGAGAGTAAAAAAGGCGTCAGGTTCACAATGGTGTAAAATTAAAATGTGATATACCGTGCTAGGATTCGAGTTACATGAAAAAGGGCCAAACCAACCACCCAAGAATGGAATCGTCGATTGAAAACACTTGACAACCTCCTAGAAGCAACTTTTCTTGCCACCAGACCTTTCTCCATCAATTAGGAATCTGATGCCGTCACTAAACACATTCCTTAAATTGTAGTCATTTGTTGGGTGTTTTTTTTTGGTGTCTAATTCGTATATATATCACCATTGCCCTTGATTTTCTTGACTGTATATCTCTTAAATGTCAACATATACACGTCTGATTTAGTTTACGAAGATTTTTCAATGCCGAGAACCTCTATCAGAGAGTAAAAAAAGGCGTAAGGTTCACAAAGGTGTAAAATTAAAATGCGATATACCGGGCTAGGATTCGAGTTACAGTAACAAGGGCCAAACCAACCACCCAAGAATGGAATCGTCGATTGAAAACACTTGACAACCTCCTAGAAGCAGCTTTTCTTGCCACCAGACCTTTCTCCATCAATTAGGAATCTGATGCCGTCACTAAACACATTCCTTAAATTCTAGTCATTTGTTGGGTGTTTTTTTTGGTGTCTAATTCATATATATATCACCATTGCCCTTGATTTTCTTGACTGTATATCTCTTAAATGTCAACATATACACGTCTGATTTAGTTTACGAAGATTTTTCAATGCCGAGAACCTCTATCAGAGAGTAAAAAAAGGCGTAAGGTTCACAAAGGTGTAAAATTAAAATGCGATATACCGGGCTAGGATTCGAGTTACAGTAACAAGGGCCAAACCAACCACCCAAGAATGGAATCGTCGAGTGAAAACACTTGACAACCTCCTAGAAGCAGCTTTTCTTGCCACCAGACATTTCTCCATCAATTTGGAATCCGATGCCGTCACTAAACACATTCCTTAAATTGTAGTCATTTGTTGGGTGTTTTTTTTGGTGTCTAATTCGTATATATATCACCATTGCCCTTGATTTTCTTGACCGTATATCTCTTAAATGTCAACATATACACGTGTGATTTAGTTTACGAAGATTTTTCAATGCCGAGAACCTTTATCAGAGAGTAAAAAAGGCGTAAGGTTCACAAAGGTGTAAAATTAAAATGCGATATACCGGGCTAGGATTCGAGTTACAGGAACAAGGGCCAAACCAACCACCCAATAATGGAATCGTCGAGCGAAAACACTTGAAAACCTCCTAGAAGCAGCTTTTCTTGCCACCAGACGTTTCTCCATCAATTAGGAATCTAATGCCGTCACAAAACACATTCCTTTAAATTGTAGTCATTTGTTGAGTGTTTTTTTTGTGTCTAATCCGCATATATATCACCATTGCCCTTGATTTTCTTGACTGTATATCTCTTAAATATCAACATATACACGTTTGATTTAGTTTACGAAGATTTTTCAATGCCGAGAACCTCGATCAGAGAGTAAAAAAGGCGTAAGGTTCACAATGATGTAAAATTAAAACGGGATATACCGGGCTAGGATTCGAGTTACAGGAACAAGGGCCAAACCAACCACCCAAGAATGGAATCATCGAGCGAAAACACTTGATAACCTCCTAGAAGCGGCTTTTCTTGCCACCAGACCTTTCTCCATCAATTAGGAATCTGATGCCGTCACTAAACACATTCCTTAAATTGTAGTAATTTGTTGAGTGTTTTTTTTTTGTGTCTAATTCGCATATATATCACCATTGCCCTTAATTTTCTTGACTATATATCTCTTAAATGTCAACATATACACGTGTGATTTAGTTTACGAAGATTTTTCAATACCGAGAACCTCTATCAGAGAGTAAAAAAGGCCTAAGGTTCACAATGGTGTAAAATTAAAATGCGATATACCGGGCTAGGATTCGAGTTACAGGAACAAGGGCCAAAGCAACCACCCAAGAATGGAATCGTCGATTGAAAACACTTGACAACCTCCGAGAAGCAGCTTTTCTTGCCACCAGACCTTTCTCCATCAATTAGGAATCTGATGCCGTCACTAAACACATTCCTTAAATTGTAGTCATTTGTTGGGTGTTTTTTTGTGTCTAATTCGTATATATATCACCATTGCCCTTGATTTTCTTGACTGTATATCTCTTAAATGTCAACACATACACGTGTGATTTAGTTTACAAAGATTTTTCAATGCCGAGAACCTCTATCAGAGAGTAAAAAAGGCGTAAGGTTCACAAAGGTGTAAAATTAAAATGCGATATATCGGGCTAGGATTCGAGTTACAGTAACAAGGGCCAAACCAGCCACCCAAGAATGGAATCGTCGAGTGAAAACACTTGACAACCTCCTAGAAGCAGCTTTTCTTGCCACCAGACCTTTCTACAACAATTAGGAATCTGATGCCGTCACTAAACACATTCCTTAAATTGTAGCCATTTGTTGAGTGTTTTTTTTGGTGTCTAATCCGCATATATATATCACAATTTCCCTTGATTTTCTTGACTGTGTATCTCTTAAATTTCAACATATACACCTGTGATTTAGTTTACGAAGATTTTTCAATGCCGAGAACCTCGATCAGAGATTAAAAAAGGCATAAGGTTCACAATGGTGTAAAATTAAAATGGGATATACTGGGCTAGGATTCGAGTTACAGGAACAAGCGCCAAACCAACCATCCAAGAATGGAATCATCGAGCGAAAACACTTGACAACCTCCTAAAAGCAGATTTTCTGGCCACCAGACCTTTCTCCATCAATTTGGAATCTGATGCCGGCAATTAACATATTCCTTAAATTGTAGCCATTTGTTGAGTGTTTTTTTGGTGTTTAATCCGCATATATATCACCATTTCCCTTGATTTTCTTGACTGTGTATCTCTTAAATGTCAACATATACACGGGTGATTTAGTTTACGAAGATTTTTCAATGCCAAGGACCTCGATCAGAGAGGAAAAAAGGCGTAAGGTTCACAATGGTGTAAAATTAAAATGGGATATACCGGGCTAGGATTCGAGTTACAGGAACAAGGGCCAAACCAACCTCCCAAAAATGGAATCGTCAAGCGAAAACACTTGACAACCTCCTAGAAGCAGCTTTTCTTGCCACCAGACCTTTCTCCATCAATTTGGAATCTAATGCCGTCACTAAACATATTCCTTAAATTGTAGCCATTTGTTGAGTGTTTTTTTTGGTGTTTAATCCGCATATATATCACCATTTCCCATGATTTTCTTGACTGTGTATCTCTTAAATGTCAACATATACACGTGTGATTTAGTTTACGAAGATTTTTCAATGCCGAAGACCTCGATCAGAGAGGAAAAAAGGCGTAAGGTTCACAATGGTGTAAAATTAAAATGGGATATACCGGGCTAGGATTCGAGTTACAGGAACAAGGGCAAAACCAACCTCCCAAGAATGGAATCGTCAAGCGAAAACACTTGACAACCTCCTAGAAGCAGATTTTCTGGCCACCAGACCTTTCTCCATCAATTAGGAATCTGATGCCGTCACGAAACATATTCCTTAAATTGTAACCATTTGTTGAGTGTTTTTTTTGGTGTCTAATCCGCATATATATCACCATTGCCCATGATTTTCTTGACTGTATATCTCATAAATATCAACATATACACGTGTGATTTAGTTTACAAAGATTTTTCAATGCCGAGAACCTCGATCAGAGAGTAAAAAAGGCGTAAGGTTCACAATGGTGTAAAATTAAAATGGGATATACCGGGCTAGGATTCGATTTACAGGAACAAGGGCCAAACCAACCTCCCAGGAATGGAATCGTTAAGCGAAAACACTTGACAACCTCCTAGAAGCAGCTTTTCTTGCCACCAGACCTTTCTCCATCAATTAGGAATCTGATGCCGTCACTAAACACATTCCTTAATTTGTAGCCATTTGTTGAGTGTTTTTTTTGTGTCTAATCCGCATATATATATCACCATTTCCATTGATTTTCTTGACGGTGTATCTCTTAAATATCAACATATACATGTGTGATTTAGTTTATGAAGATTTTTCAATGCCGAGAACCTCGATCAGAGAGTAAAAAAGGCGTAAGGTTCACAATGGTGTAAAATTAAAATGGGATATACCGGGCTAGGATTCGAGTTACAGGAACAAGGGCCAAACCAGCCACCCAAGAATGGAATCGTCGAGCGAAAACACTTGACAACCTCCTAGAAGCAGCTTTTCTAGCCACCAGACCTTTCTCCATCAATTAGGAATCTGATGCCGTCACTAAACACATTCCTTAAATTGTAGCCATTTCTTGAGTGTTTTTTTTTTGTGTCTAATCCGCATATCTATATCACCATTTCCCTTGATTTTCTTGACTGTCTATCTCTTAAATGTCAACATATACACGTGTGATTTAGTTTACGAAGATTTTTCAATGCCGAGAACCTCGATCAGAGAGTAAAAAAGGCGTAAGGTTCACAATGGTGTAAAATTAAAATGGGATATATCGGGCTAGGATTCGAGTTACAGGAACAAGGGCCAAACCAACCTACCAAGAATGGAATCGTTAAGCGAAAACACTTGACAACCTCCTAGAAGCAGCTTTTCTTGCCACCAGACCTTTCTCCATCAATTAGGAATCTGATGCCGTCACTAAACACATTCCTTAAATTGTAGTTATTTCTTGAGTGTTTTTTTTGGTGTCTAATCCGCATATATATATCACCACTTCCCTTGATTTTCTTGACTGTGTATCTCTTAAATGTCAACATATACACGTGTGATTTAGTTTACGAAGATAACCTCGATCAGAGAGTAAAAAAGGCGTAAGGTTCACAATGGTGTAAAATTAAAATGGGATATACCGGGCTAGGATTCGAGTTACAGGAACAAGGGCCAAACCAGCCACCCAAGAATGGAATCGTCGAGCGAACACACTTGACAACCTCCTAGAAGCAGCTTTTCTTGCCACCAGACCTCTCTCCATCAATTAGTAATCTGATGCCGTCACTAAACACATTCCTTAAATTGTAGCCATTTGTTGAGTGTTTTTTTTTTGTGTCTAATCCGCATATATATATCACCATTTCCCTTGATTTTCTTGACTATGTATCTCTTAAATGTCAACATATACACGTGTGATTTAGTTTACGAAGATTTTTCAATGCCGAGAACCTCGATCAGAGAGTAAAGAAGGCGTAAGGTTCACAATGGTGTAAAATTAAAATGGGATATACCGTGCTAGGATTCGAGTTACAGGAACAAGGGCCAAACCAACCACCCAAGAATGGAATCGTCGAGCGAAAACACTTGACAACCTCCTAGAAGCAGCTTTTCTTGCCACCAGACCTTCCTCAATCAATTAGGAATCTGATGCCGTCACTAAACACATTCCTTAAATTGTAGCCATTTGTTGAGTGTTTTTTTTTTGTGTCTAATCCGCATATATATATCACCATTTCCCTTGATTTTATTGACTGTGTATCTCTTAAATGTCAACATATACACGTGTGATTTAGTTTACGAAGATTTTTCAATGCCGAGAACCTCGATCAGAGAGTAAAGAAGGCGTCAGGTTCACAATGGTGTAAAATTAAAATGGGATATACCGGGCTAGGATTCGAGTTACAGGAACAAGGGCCAAACCAACCTCCCAAGAATGGAATCGTTAAGCGAAAACACTTGACAACCTCCTAGAAGCAGATTTTCTGGCCACCAAACCTTTTTCCATCAATTAGGAATCTGATGCCGTCACTAAACATATTCCTTAAATTGTAGCCATTTGTTGAGTGTTTTTTTTGGTGTCTAATCCGCATATATATCGCCATTGCCAATGATTTTCTTGACTGTATATCTCATAAATATCAACATATACACGTGTGATTTAGTTTACGAAGATTTTTCAATACCGAGAACCTCTATCAGAGAGTAAAAAAGGCGTCAGGTTCACAATGGTGTAAAATTAAAATGTGATATACCGGGCTAGGATTCGAGTTACAGGAAAAAGGGCCAAACCAACCACCCAAGAATGGAATCGTCGATTGAAAACACTTGACAACCTTCTAGAAGCAGCTTTTCTTGCCACCAGACCTTTCTCCATCAATTAGGAATCTGATGCCGTCACTAAACACATTCCTTAAATTGTAGTCATTTGTTGGGTGTTTTTTTTTGGTGTCTAATTCGTATATATATCACCATTGCCCTTGATTTTCTTGACTGTATATCTCTTAAATGTCAACATATACACGTCTGATTTAGTTTACGAAGATTTTTCAATGCCGAGAACCTCTATCAGAGAGTAAAAAAAGGCGTAAGGTTCACAAAGGTGTAAAATTAAAATGCGATATACCGGGGCTAGGATTCGAGTTACAGTAACAAGGGCCAAACCAACCACCCAAGAATGGAATCGTCGATTGAAAACACTTGACAACCTCCTAGAAGCAGCTTTTCTTGCCACCAGACCTTTCTCCATCAATTAGGAATCTGATGCCGTCACTAAACACATTCCTTAAATTGTAGTCATTTGTTGGGTCTTTTTTTTTGGTGTCTAATTCGTATATATATCACCATTGCCCTTGATTTTCTTGACTGTATATCTCTTAAATGTCAACATATACACGTCTGATTTAGTTTACGAAGATTTTTCAATGCCGAGAACCTCTATCAGAGAGTAAAAAAAGGCGTAAGGTTCACAAAGGTGTAAAATTAAAATGCGATATACCGGGCTAGGATTCGAGTTACAGTAACAAGGGCCAAACCAACCACCCAAGAATGGAATCGTCGAGTGAAAACACTTGACAACCTCCTAGAAGCAGCTTTTCTTGCCACCAGACATTTCTCCATCAATTTGGAATCTGATGCCGTCACTAAACACATTCCTTAAATTGTAGTCATTTGTTGGGTGTTTTTTTTGGTGTCTAATTCGTATATATATCACCATTGCCCTTGATTTTCTTGAATGTATATCTCTTAAATGTGAACATATACACGTGTGATTTAGTTTACGAAGATTTTTCAATGCCGAGAACCTTTATCAGAGAGTAAAAAAGGCGTAAGGTTCACAAAGGTGTAAAATTAAAATGCGATATACCGGGCTAGGATTCGAGTTACAGGAACAAGGGCCAAACCAACCACCCAATAATGGAATCGTCGAGCGAAAACACTTGACAACCTCCTAGAAGCAGCTTTTCTTGCCACCAGACGTTTCTCCATCAATTAGGAATCTAATGCCGTCACAAAACACATTCCTTTAAATTGTAGTCATTTGTTGAGTGTTTTTTTTTGTGTCTAATCCGCATATATATCACCATTGCCCTTGATTTTCTTGACTGTATATCTCTTAAATATCAACATATACACGTTTGATTTAGTTTACGAAGATTTTTCAATGCCGAGAACCTCGATCAGAGAGTAAAAAAGGCGTAAGGTTCACAATGATGTAAAATTAAAACGGGATATACCGGGCTAGGATTCGAGTTACAGGAACAAGGGCCAAACCAACCACCCAAGAATGGAATCATCGAGCGAAAACACTTGATAACCTCCTAGAAGCGGCTTTTCTTGCCACCAGACCTTTCTCCATCAATTAGGAATCTGATGCCGTCACTAAACACATTCCTTAAATTGTAGTAATTTGTTTAGTGTTTTTTTTTGTGTCTAATTCGCATATATATCACCATTGCCCTTAATTTTCTTGACTATATATCTCTTAAATGTCAACATATACACGTGTGATTTAGTTTACGAAGATTTTTCAATACCGAGAACCTCTATCAGAGAGTAAAAAAGGCGTAAGGTTCACAATGGTGTAAAATTAAAATGCGATATACCGGGCTAGGATTCGAGTTACAGGAACAAGGGCCAAAGGAACCACCCAAGAATGGAATCGTCGATTGAAAACACTTGACAACCTCCGAGAAGCAGCTTTTCTTGCCACCAGACCTTTCTCCATCAATTAGGAATCTGATGCCGTCACTAAACACATTCCTTAAATTGTAGTCATTTGTTGGGTGTTTTTTTTGTGTCTAATTCGTATATATATCACCATTGCCCTTGATTTTCTTGACTGTATATCTCTTAAATGCCAACACATACACGTGTGATTTAGTTTACAAAGATTTTTCAATGCCGAGAACCTCTATCAGAGAGTAAAAAAGGCGTAAGGTTCACAAAGGTGTAAAATTAAAATGCGATATATCGGGCTAGGATTCGAGTTACAGTAACAAGGGCCAAACCAGCCACCCAAGAATGGAATCGTCGAGTGAAAACACTTGACAACCTCCTAGAAGCAGCTTTTCTTGCCACCAGACCTTTCTCCATCAATTTGGAATCTGATGCCGTCACTAAACACATTCCTTAAATTGTAGTCATTTGTTGGGTGTTTTTTTTTTGGTGTCTAATTCGTATATATATCACCATTGCCCTTGATTTTCTTGATTGTATATCTCTTAAATGTCAACATATACACGTGTGATTTAGTTTACGAAGATTTTTCAATGCCGAGAACCTCTATCAGAGAGTAAAAAAGGCATAAGGTTCACAAAGGTGTAAAATTAAAATGCGATATACCGGGCTAGGATTCGAGTTACAGGAACAAGGGCCAAACCAACCACCCAATAATGGAATCGTCGAGCGAAAACACTTGACAACCTCCTAGAAGCAGCTTTTCTTGCCACCAGACGTTTCTCCATCAATTAGGAATCTAATGCCGTCACAAAACACATTCCTTTAAATTGTAGTCATTTGTTGAGTGTTTTTTTTTGTGTCTAATCCGCATATATATCACCATTGCCCTTGATTTTCTTGACTGTATATCTCTTAAATATCAACATATACACGTTTGATTTAGTTTACGAAGATTTTTCAATGCCGAGAACCTCGATCAGAGAGTAAAAAAGGCGTAAGGTTCACAATGGTGTAAAATTAAAACGGGATATACCGGGCTAGGATTCGAGTTACAGGAACAAGGGCCAAACCAACCACCCAAGAATGGAATCATCGAGCGAAAACACTTGATAACCTCCTAGAAGCATCTTTTCTTGCCACCAGACCTTTCTCCATCAATTAGGAATCTGATGCCGTCACTAAACACATTCCTTAAATTGTAGTCATTTGTTGAGTGTTTTTTTTTTGTGTCTAATTCGCATATATATCACCATTGCCCTTGATTTTCTTGAGTGTATATCTCTTAAATGTCAACATATACACGTGTGATTTAGTTTACGAAGATTTTTCAATACCGAGAACCTCTATCAGAGAGTAAAAAAGGCGTAAGGTTCACAATGGTGTAAAATTAAAATGCGATATACCGGGCTAGGATTGGAGTTACAGGAACAAGAGCCAAACCAACCACCCAAGAATGGAATCGTCGATTGAAAACACTTGACAACCTCCGAGAAGCAGCTTTTCTTGCCACCAGACCTTTCTCCATCAATTAGGAATCTGATGCCGTCACTAAACACATTCCTTAAATTGTAGTCATTTGTTGGGTGTTTTTTTTGGTGTCTAATTCGTATATATATCACCATTGCCCTTGATTTTCTTGACTGTATATCTCTTAAATGTCAACACATACACGTGTGATTTAGTTTACGAAGATTTTTCAATGCCGAGAACCTCTATCAGAGAGTGAAAAAGGCGTAAGGTTCACAAAGGTGTAAAATTAAAATGCGATATATCGGGCTAGGATTCGAGTTACAGTAACAAGGGCCAAACCAACCACCCAAGAATGGAATCGTCGAGTGAAAACACTTGACAACCTCCTAGAAGCAGCTTTTCTTGCCACCAGACCTTTCTCCATCAATTTGGAATCTGATGCCGTCATAAACACATTCCTTAAATTGTAGTCATTTGTTGGGTGTTTTTTTTGGTGTCTAATTCGTATATATATCACCATTGCCCTTGATTTTCTTGACTGTATATCTCTTAAATGTCAACATATACACGTGTGATTTAGTTTACCAAGATTTTTCAATGCCGAGAACCTCTATCAGAGAGTAAAAAAGGCTTAAGGTTCACAAAGGTGTAAAATTAAAATGCGATATACCGAGCTAGGATTCGAGTTACAGTAACAAGGGCCAAACCAACTACCCAAGAATGGAATCGTTGAGTGAAAACACTTGCAACCTCCTAGAAGCAGCTTTTCTTGCCACCAGACCTTTCTCCATCAATTAGGAATCTGATGCCGTCACTAAACACATTCCTTAAATTGTAGTCATTTGTTGGGTGTTTTTTTTTGGTGTCTAATTCGTATATATATCACCATTGCCCTTGATTTTCTTGACTGTATATCTCTTAAATGTCAACACATACACGTGTGATTTAGTTTACGAAGATTTTTCAATGCCGAGAACCTCTATCAGAGAGTGAAAAAGGCGTAAGGTTCACAAAGGTGTAAAATTAAAATGCGATATATCGGGCTAGGATTCGAGTTATAGTAACAAGGGCCAAACCAACCACCCAAGAATGGAATCGTCGAGTGAAAACACTTGACAACCTCCTAGAAGCAGCTTTTCTTGCCACCAGACCTTTCTCCATCAATTTGGAATCTGATGCCGTCATAAACACATTCCTTAAATTGTAGTCATTTGTTGGGTGTTTTTTTTGGTGTCTAATTCGTATATATATCACCATTGCCCTTGATTTTCTTGACTGTATATCTCTTAAATGTCAACATATACACGTGTGATTTAGTTTACCAAGATTTTTCAATGCCGAGAACCTCTATCAGAGAGTAAAAAAGGCTTAAGGTTCACAAAGGTGTAAAATTAAAATGCGATATACCGAGCTAGGATTCGAGTTACAGTAACAAGGGCCAAACCAACTACCCAAAAATGGAATCGTCGAGTGAAAACACTTGCAACCTCCTAGAAGCAGCTTTTCTTGCCACCAGACCTTTCTCCATCAATTTGGAATCTGATGCCGTCACTAAACACATTCCTTAAATTGTAGTCATTTGTTGGGTGTTTTTTTTGGTGTCTAATTCGTATATATATCACCATTGCCCTTGATTTTCTTAACTGTATATCTCTTAAATGTCAACATATACACGTGTGATTTAGTTTACCAAGATTTTTCAATGCTGAGAACCTCTATCAGAGAGTAAAAAAGGCGTAAGGTTCACAAAGGTGTAAAATTAAAATGCGATATACCGGGCTAGGATTCGAGTTACAGGAACAAGGGCCAAACCAACCACCCAATAATGGAATCGTCGAGCGAAAACACTTGACAACCTCCTAGAAGCAGCTTTTCTTACCACCAGACGTTTCTCCATCAATTTGGAATCTAATGCCGTCACAAAACACATTCCTTTAAATTGTAGTCATTTGTTGAGTGTTTTTTTTTTGTGTCTAATCCGCATATATATCACCATTGCCCTTGATTTTCTTGATTGTATATCTCTTAAATATCAACATATACACGTTTGATTTAGTTTACGAAGATTTTTCAATGCCGACAACCTCGATCAGAGAGTAAAAAAGGCGTAAGGTTCACAATGGTGTAAAATGAAAACGGGATATACCGGGCTAGGATTCGAGTTACAGGAACAAGGGCCAAACCAACCACCCAAGAATGGAATCATCGAGCGAAAACACTTGATAACCTCCTAGAAGCAGCTTTTCTTGCCACCAGACCTTTCTCCATCAATTAGGAATCTGATGCCGTCACTAAACACATTCCTTAAATTGTAGTCATTTGTTGAGTGTTTTTTTTTTTGTGTCTAATTCGCATATATATCACCATTGCCCTTGATTTTCTTGACTGTATATCTCTTAAATGTAAACATATACACGTGTGATTTAGTTTACGAAGATTTTTCAATACCGAGAACCTCTATCAGAGAGTAAAAAAGGCGTAAGGTTCACAATGGTGTAAAATTAAACTGCAATATACCGGGCTAGGATTCGAGTTACAGGAACAAGGGCCAAACCAACTACCCAAGAATGGAATCGTCGATTGAAAACACTTGACAACCTCCGAGAAGCAGCTTTTCTTGCCACCAGACCTTTCTCCATCAATTAGGAATCTGATGCCGTCACTAAACACATTCCTTAAATTGTAGTCATTTGTTGGGTGTTTTTTTTTGGTGTCTAATTCGTATATATATCACCATTGCCCTTGATTTTCTTGACTGTATATCTCTTAAATGTCAACATATACACGTGTGATTTAGTTTACGAAGATTTTTCAATGCCGAGAACCTCTATCAGAGAGTAAAAAAGGCGTAAGGTTCACAAAGGTGTAAAATTAAAATGCGATATACCGGGCTAGGATTCGAGTTACAGTAACAAGGGCCAAACCAACCACCCAAGAATGGAATCGTCGAGTGAAAACACTTGACAACCTCCTAGAAGCAGCTTTTCTTGCCACCAGACCTTTCTCCATCAATTTGGATTCTGATGCCGTCACTAAACACATTCCTTAAATTGTAGCCATTTGTTGAGTTTTTTTTTTGGTGTCTAATCCGCATATATATCACCATTGCCCTTGATTTTCTTGACTGTATATCTCTTAAATGTCAACATATACACGTGTGATTTAGTTTAAGAAGATTTTTCAATGCCGAGAACCTAGGTCAGAGAGTAAAAAAGGCGTAAGGTCACAATGGTGTAAAATTAAAATGGGATATACCGGGCTAGGATTCGAATTACAGGAACAAGGGCCAAACCAACCACCCAAGAATGGAATCCTCGAGTGAAAACACTTGACAACCTCCTAGAAGCAGCTTTTGTTACCACCAGACCCTTCACCATCAATTAGGAATCTGATGCCGTCCCTAAGAACATTCCTTAAATTGTAGCCATTTGTTGAGTGTTTTTTTTTTGGTGTCTAATCCGCTTATATATCACCATTGCCCTTGATTTTCTTGACTGTATATCTCTTAAATGTCAACATATACACCTGTGATTTAGTTTACGAAGATTTTTCAATGCCGAGAACCTCGATCAGAGAGTGAAAAAGGCGTAAGGTTCACAATGGTGAAAAATTAAAATGGGATATACCGGGCTAGGATTCGAGTTACAGGAACTAGGGCCAAACTAACTTTCTAATAATGGAATCGTGAAGCGAAAACACTTGACAACCTCCTAGAAGCAGCTTTTCTTGCCACCAGACCATTCTCCATCAATTAGGAATCTGATGCCGTCACTAAACACATTCCTTATATTGTATCCATTTGTTGAGTTGTTTTTTTTTTGGTGTCTAATCCGCATATATATCACCATTGCCCTTGATTTTCTTGATTGTATATCTCTTAAATATCAACATATACACGTGTGATTTAGTTTACGATGATTTTTCAATGCCGAGAACCTCGATCAGAGAGTAAAAAAGGCGTAAGGTTCACAATGGTGTAAAATTAAAATGGGATATACCGGGCTAGGATTCGAGTTACAGGAACAAGGGCAAAACCAACCACCCAAGAATGGAATCGTCGAGCGAAAACACTTGACAACCTCCTAGAAGCAGCTTTTCTTACCACCAGACATTTCACCATCAATTAGGAATCTGATGCCGTCACTAAAAACATTCCTTAAATTGTAGCCATTTGTTGAGTGTTTTTTTTTCGTGTCTAATCCGCTAATATATCACCATTGCCCTTGATTTTCTTGACTGTATATCTCTTAAATGTCAACATATACACGTGTGCTTTAGTTTACGAAGATTTTTCAATGCCGAGAACCTCGATCAGAGAGTAAAAAGGCGTAAGATTCACAATGGTGTAAAATTAAAATGGGATATACCGGGCTAGGATTCGAGTTACAGGAACAAGGGCAAAACCAACCACCCAAGAATGGAATCGTCGAGCGAAAACACTTGACAACCTCTTAGAAGCAGCTTTTCTTGCCACCACACCTTTCTCCATCAATTAGGAATCTGATGCCGTCACTAAACACACTCCTTAAATTGTAGCCATTTGTTGAGTATTTTTTTTTTGTGTCTAATCCGCATATATATCACCATTGCCCTTGATTTTCTTGACTGTATATCTCTTAAATATCAACATATACACGTGTGATTTAGTTTACGATGATTTTTCAATGCCGAGAACCTCGATCAGAGAGTAAAAAAGGCGTAAGGTTCACAATGGTGTAAAATTAAAATGGGATATACCGGGCTAGGATTCGAGTTACAGGAACAAGGGCCAAACCAACCACCCAAGAATGGAATCGTCGAGCGAAAACACTTGACAACCTCCTAGAAGCGGCTTTTCTTACCACCGGACATTTCTCCATCATTTAGGAATCTGATGCCGTCACTAAAAACATTTCTTAAATTGTAGCCATTTGTTGAGTGTTTTTTTTGGTGTCTAATCCGCTTATATATCACCATTGCCCTTGATTTTCTTGACTGTATATCTCTTAAATGTCAACATATACACGTGTGGTTTAGTTTACGAAGATTTTTCAATGCCGAGAACCTCGACGAGATAGTAAAAAAGGTGTAAGGTTCACAATGGTGTAAAATTAAAATGGGATATACCGGGCTAGGATTCGAGTTACAGGAACAAGGGCCAAACCAACCACCCAAGAATGGAATCGTCGAGCGAAAACACTTGACAACCTCCTAGAAGCACCTTTTCTTGCCACCAGACTTTCTCCATCAATTAGGAATCTGATGCCGTCACTAAACACATTCCTTAAATTGTAGCCATTTATTGAGTATTTTTTTTTTGGTGTCTAATCCGCATATATATCACCATTGCCATTGATTTTCTTGACTGTATATCTCTTAAATATCAACATATACACGTGTGATTTAGTTTACCATGATTTTTCAATGCCGAGAACCTCGGTCAGAGAGTAAAAAAGGCGTAAGGTTCACAATGGTATAAAATTAAAATGGGATATACCGGGGTAGGATTCGAGTTACAGGAACAAGGGCCAAACCAACCACCCAGGAATGGAATCGTCGAGCGAAAACACTTGACAACCTCCTAGAAGCAGCTTTTCTTACCACCGGACATTTCTCCATCAATTTGGAATCTGATGCCGTCACTAAAAACATTCCTTAAATTGTAGCCATTTGTTGAGTGTTTTTTTTTTTGGTGTCTAATCCACTTATATATCACCATTGCCCTTGATTTTCTTGACTGTATATCTCTTAAATGTCAACATATACACGTGTGATTTAGTTTACGAATATTTTTCAATGCCGAGAACCTCGACCAGAGAGTAAAAAAGGTGTAAGGTTCACAATGGTGTAAACTTAAAATGGGATATACCGGGGTAGGATTCGAGTTACAGGAACAAGGGCCAAACCAACCACCCAAGAATGGAATCGTCGAGCGAAAACACTTGACAACCTCCTAGAAGCAGCTTTTCTTGCCACCAGACCTTTCTCCATCAATTAGGAATCTGATCATGTCACTAAACACATTCCTTAAATTGTAGCCATTTGTTGAGTGTTTTTTTTTTGGTGTCTAATCCGTTTATATATCACCATTGCCCATGATTTTCTTGACTGTATATCTTAGAATCTGATGTCGTCACTAAACATATTCCTTAAATTGTAGCCATTTGTTAAGTGTCTTTTTTTTGGTGCCTAATCCGCTTATATATCACCATTGCCCTTGATTTTCTTGACTGTATATCTCTTAAATGTCAACATATACATGTGTGATTTAGTTTACGAAGATTTTTCAATGCCGAGAACCATGATCAGAGAGTAAAAAAGGCGTAAGGTTCACAATGGTGTAAAATTAAAATGGGATATACCGGGCTAGGATTCGAGTTACAGGAACAAGGGCCAAACCAACCTCCTAATAATGGAATGGTCAAGCGAAAACACTTGACAACCTCCTAGAAGCAGCTTTTCTTGCCACCAGACCTTTCTCCATCAATTAGGAATCTGATGCCGTCACTAAACACATTCCTTAAATTGTAGCCATTTGTTGAGTGTTTTTTTGGTGTCTAATCGGGAATAAATATCACCATTGCCCTTGATTTTCTTGACTGTATATCTCTTAAATATGAATATATACACGTGTGATTTAGTTTACGAAGCTTTTTCAATACCGAGAACCTCGATCAGAGAATAAAAAAGGCGTAAGGTTCACAATGTTGTAAAATTAAAATGGGATATACCGGGCTAGGATTCGAGTTACAGGAACAATGGCCAAACCAACCACCCAATAATGGAATCGTCAAGCGAAAACACTTGACAACCTCCTAGAAGCAGCTTTTCTTACCACCAGACGTTTCTCCATCAATTAGGAATCTGATGCCGTCACTAAACACATTCCTTTAATTGTAGCCATTTGTTGAGTGTTTTTTTTGGTGTCTAATCCGCATATATATCACCATTGCCCTTGATTTTCTTGACTGTATATCTCTTAAATATCAACATATACACGTTTGATTTAGTTTACGAAGATTTTTCAATGCCGAGAACCTCGAACAGAGAGTAAAAAAGGCGTAAGGTTCACAATGGTGTAAAATAAAAATGGGATATACCGGGCTAGGATTCGAGTTACAGGAACAAGGGCCAAACCAACCACCCAATAATGGAATCGTCGAGCAAAAACACTTGACAACCTCCTAGAAGCAGCTTTTCTTACCACCAGACGTTTCTCCGTCAATTAGGAATCTGATGTCGTCACTAAACACATTCCTTTAATTGTAGCCATTTGTTGAGTGTTTTTTTTGGTGTCTAATCTGCATATATATCACCATTGCCCTTGATTTTCTTGACTGTATATCTCTTAAATATCAACATATACACGTGTGATTTAGTTTACGATGATTTTTCAATGCCGAGAACCTCGATCAGAGAGTAAAAAAGGCGTATGGTTCACAATGGTGTAAAATTAAAATGGGATATACCGGGCTAGGATTCGAGTTACAGGAACAAGGGCCAAACCAACCACCCAAGAATGGAATCGTCGAGCGAAAACACTTGACAACCTCCTAGAAGCAGCTTTTCTTGCCACCAGACCTTTCTCCATCAATTAGGAATCTGATGCCGTCACTAAATACATTCCTTAAATTGTAGTCATTTGTTGAGTGTTTTTTTTGTGTCTAATTCACATATATATCACCATTGCCCTTGATTTTCTTGACTGTATATCTCTTAAATGTCAACATATACACGTGTGATTTAGTTTACGAAGATTTTTCAATGCCGAGAACCTTGATCAGAGAGTAAATAAGGCGTAAGGTTCACGATGGTGTAAAATTAAAATGGGATATACCGGGCTAGGATTCGAGTTACAGGAACAAGGGACAAACCAACCACCCAAGATTGGAATCGTCGAGCGAAAACACTTAACAACCTCCTAGAGGCAGCTTTTCTTGCCACCAGAGCTTTCTCCATCAATTAGGAATTTGATGCCGTCACTAAACACATTCCTTAAATTGTAGCCATTTGTTGAGTGTTTTTTTTTGGTGTCTAATCCGCATATATATCAACATTGCCCTTGATTTTCTTTACTGTATATCTCTTAAATGTCAACATATACACGTGTGATTTAGTTTACGAAGATTTTTCAACACCGAGAACCTCGATCAGAGAGTAAAAAAGGCATACGGTTCATAATGTTGTAAAATTAAAATGGGATATACCGGGCTAGGATTCGAGTTACAGGAACAAGGGCCAAACCAACCACCCAATAGTGGAACCGTCGAGCGAAAACACTTGACAATCTACTAGAAGCAGCTTTTCTACCACAAGATGTTTCTCCATCAATTAGTAATCTGATGCCGTCACTAAACACATTCCTTAAATTGTAGTCATTTGTTGAGTGTTTTTTTTTGTGTCTAATTCGCATATATATCACCAATGCCCTTGATTTTCTTGACTGTATATCTCTTAAATGTCAACATATACACGTGTGATTTAGTTTACGAAGATTTTTCAAGGCCGAGAACCTCGATCAGAGAGTAAAAAAGGCGTAAGGTTCACGATGGTGTAAAATTAAAATGTGATATATCGGGCTAGGATTCGAGTTACAGGAACAAGGGCCAAACCAACCACTCAAGAATGGAATCGTCGAGCGAAAACACTTGACAACCTCCTAGAAGCAGCTTTTCTTGCCCCCAGACCTTTCTCCATCAATTAGGAATCTGATGCCGTCACTACACACATTCCTTAAATTGTAGCCATTTGTTGAGTTTTTTTTTTTAGTCTAATACGCATATATATCACCATTGCCCTTGATTTTCTTGACTGTATATCTCTTAAATATCAACATATACACGTGTGATTTAGTTTACGAAGATTTTTCAAGGCCGAGAACCTCGATCAGAGAATAAAAAAGGCGTAAGGTTCACAATGGTGTAAAATTAAAATGGGATATATCGGGCTAGGATTCGAGTTACAGGAACAAGGGCCAAACCAACCACCCAAGAATGGAATCGTCGAGCGAAAACACTTGATAACCTCCGAGAAGCAGCTTTTCTTGCCCCCAGACCTTTCTCCATCAATTAGGAATCTGATGCCGTCACTAAACACATTCCTTAAATTGTAGTCATTTGTTGAGTGTTTTTTTTTGTGTCTAATTCGCATATATATCACCACTGCCCTTGATTTTCTTGACTGTATATCTCTTAAATGTCAACATATACACGTGTGATTTAGTTTACGAAGATTTTTCAATGCCGAGAACCACTATGAGAGAGTAAAAAAGGCGTAAGGTTCACAATGGTGTAAAATTAAAATGTGATATACCGGGCTAGGATTCCAGTTACAGGATCAAGGGCCAAACCAACCACCGAAGAATGAAATTGTCGAGCGAAAACACTTAACAACCTCCTAGAGGCAGCTTTTCTTGCCACCAGAGCTTTCTCCATCAATTAGGAATCTGATGCCATCACTAAACACATTCCTTAAATTGTAGTCATTTGTTGAGTGTTTTTTTTGTGTCTAATTCGCATATATATCACCATTACCCTTGATTTTCTTGACTGTATATCTCTTAAATGTCAACATATACACGTGTGGTTTAGTTTACGAAGATTTTTCAGTGAACCTCTATCAGAGAGTAAGAAAGGCGTAAGGTTCACAATGGTGTAAAATTAAAATGGGATATACCGGGCTAGGATTCGAGTTACAGGATAAAGGGCCAAACCAACCACGCAAGAATGGAATTGTCGAGCGAAAACACTTGACAACCTCCTAGAAGCAGCTTTTCTTACCACCAGACGTTTCTCCATCAATTAGGAATCTGATGCCGTCACTAAACACATTCCTTAAATTGTAGCCATTTGTTGAGTGTTTTTTTTAGTGTCTAATCCGCATATATATCACCATTGCCCTTGATTTTCTTGACTGTATATCTCTTAAATATCAACATATACACGTGTGATTTAGTTTACGAAGATTTTTCAAGGCCGAGAACCTCGATCAGAGAATAAAAAAGGCGTAAGGTTCACAATGGTGTAAAATTAAAATGGGATATATCGGGCTAGGATTCGAGTTACAGTAACAAGGTCCAAACCAACTACCCAAGAATGGAATCGTCGAGCGAAAACACTTGATAACCTCCGAGAAGCAGCTTTTCTTGCCCCCAGACCTTTCTCCATCAATTAGGAATCTGATGCCGTCACTAAACACATTCCTTAAATTGTAGTCATTTGTTGAGTGTTTTTTTTTTGTGTCTAATTCGCATATATATCACCACTGCCCTTGATTTTCTTGACTGTATATCTCTTAAATGTCGACATATACACGTGTGATTTAGTTTACGAAGATTTTTCAATGCCTAGAACCACTATCAGAGAGTAAAAAAGGCGTAAGGTTCACAATGGTGTAAAATTAAAATGTGATATACCGGGCGAGGATTCGAGTTACAGGATCAAGGGCCAAACCAACCACCGAAGAATGAAATTGTCGAGCGAAAACACTTGACAACCTCCTAGTAGCAGCTTTTCTTGCCACCAGACCTTTCTCCATCAATTAGGAATCTGATGCTGTCATTAAACACATTCCTTAAATTGTAGTCATTTGTTGAGTGTTTTTTTTTGTGTCTAATTCGCATATATATCACCATTGCCCTTGATTTTCTTGACTGTATATCTCTTAAATGTCATCATATACACGTGTGATTTAGTTTACGAAGATTTTTAAATGCCGAGAACCTCTATCAGAGAGTAAAAAAGGCGTAAGGTTCACAATGGTGTAAAAATAAAATGCGATATACCGGGATAGGATTCGAGTGACAGGAACAAGGGCCAAACCAACCACCCAAGAATGGAATCGTCGAGCGAAAACACTTGACAACCTCCTAGAAGCAGCTTTTCTTGCCACCAGACCTTTCTCCATCAATTAGGAATCTGATGCCGTCACTAAACACATTCCTTAAATTGTAGCCATTTGTTGAGTTTTTTTTTGTGTATAATCCGCATATATATATCACCATTGCCCTTGATTTTCTTACTTTATATCTCTTAAATATTAATATAAACACGTGTGATTTAGTTTACAATGATTTTTCAATGCCGGGAACCTCTATCAGAGAGTAAGAAAGGCGTAAGGTTCACAATGGTGTAAAATTAAAATGGGATATACCGGGCTAGGATTCGAGTTACAGGATAAAGGGCCAAACCAACCACGCAAGAATGGAATTGTCGAGCGAAAACACTTGACAACCTCCTAGAAGCAGCTTTTCTTACCACCAGACCTTTCTCCATCAATTAGGAATCTGATGCCGTCACTAAACACATTCCTTAAATTGTAGCCATTTGTTGAGTGTTTTTTTTAGTGTCTAATCCGCATATATATCACCATTGCCCTTGATTTTCTTGACTGTATATCTCTTAAATATCAACATATACACGTGTTATTTAGTTTACGAAGATTTTTCAAGGCCGAGAACCTCGATCAGAGAATAAAAAAGGCGTAAGGTTCACAATGGTGTAAAATTAAAATGGGATATATCGGGCTAGGATTCGAGTTACAGTAACAAGGTCCAAACCAACCACCCAAGAATGGAATCGTCGAGCGAAAACACTTGATAACCTCCGAGAAGCAGCTTTTCTTGCCCCCAGACCTTTCTCCATCAATTAGGAATCTGATGCCGTCACTAAACACATTCCTTAAATTGTAGTCATTTGTTGAGTGCTTTTTTTTTGTGTCTAATTCACATATATATCACCACTGCCCTTGATTTTCTTGACTGTATATCTTTTAAATGTCAACATATACACGTGTGATTTAGTTTACGAAGATTTTTCAATGCCGAGAACCACTATCAGAGAGTAAAAAAGGCGTAAGGTTCACAATGGTGTAAAATTAAAATGTGATATACCGGGCTAGGATTCGAGTTACAGGATCAAGGGCCAAACCAACCACCGAAGAATGAAATTGTCGAGGGAAAACACTTGACAACCTCCTAGTAGCAGCTTTTCTTGCCACCAGACCTTTCTCCATCAATTAGGAATCTGATGCCGTCATTAAACACATTCCTTAAATTGTAGTCATTTGTTGAGTGTTTTTTTTTGTGTCTAATTCGCATATATATCACCATTGCCCTTGATTTTCTTGACTGTATATCTCTTAAATGTCATCATATACACGTGTGATTTAGTTTACGAAGATTTTTAAATGCCGAGAACCTCTATCAGAGAGTAAAAAAGGAGTAAGGTTCACAATGGTGTAAAAATAAAATGCGATATACCGGGATAGGATTCGAGTGACAAGAACAAGGGCCAAACCAACCACCCAAGAATGGAATCGTCGAGCGAAAACACTTGACAACCTCCTAGAAGCAGCTTTTCTTGCCACCAGACCTTTCTCCATCAATTAGGAATCTGATGCCGTCACTAAACACATTCCTTAAATTGTAGCCATTTGTTGAGTTTTTTTTTGTGTACAATCCGCATATATATATCACCATTGCCCTTGATTTTCTTACTTTATATCTCTTAAATATCAATATAAACACGTGAGATTTAGTTTACAATGATTTTTCAATGCCGGGAACCTCGATCAGAGAGTAAAAAAAGGCGTAAGGTTCACAATGGTGTAAAATTAAGATGGGATATACCGGGCTAGGATTCGAGTTACAGGAAAAAAGGCCTAACCAACCACCCAAGAATGGAATCGTCGAGCGAAAACACTTGACAACCTCCTAGAAGCAGCTTTTCTTGCCACCAGACCTTTCTCCATCAATTAGGAATCTGATGCCGTCACTAAACACATTCCTTAAATTGTAGTCATTTGTTGAGTGTTTTTTTTTAGTGTCTAATCCGCATATATATCACCATTGCCCTTGATTTTCTTGACTGTATATCTCTTAAATATCAACATATACACGTGTGATTTAGTTTACGAAGATTTTTCAAGGCCGAGAACCTCGATCAGAGAATAAAAAAGGCGTAAGGTTCACAATGGTGTTAAATTAAAATGGGATATATCGGGTTAGGATTCGAGTTACAGGAACAAGGGCCAAACCAACCACCCAAGAATGGAATCGTCGAGCGAAAACACTTGATAACCTCCGAGAAGCAGCTTTTCTTGCCCCCAGACCTTTCTCCATCAATTAGGAATCTGATGCCGTCACTAAACACATTCCTTAAATTGTAGTCATTTGTTGAGTGTTTTTTTTTTGTGTCTAATTCGCATATATATCACCACTGCCCTTGATTTTCTTGACTGTATATCTCTTAAATGTCAACATATACACGTGTGATTTAGTTTACGAAGATTTTTCAATGCCGAGAACCACTATCAGAGAGTAAAAAAGGCGTAAGGTTCACAATGGTGTAAAATTAAAATGTGATATACCGGGCTAGGATTCGAGTTACAGGATCAAGGGCCAAACCAACCACCGAAGAATGAAATTGTCGAGCGAAAACACTTGACAACCTCCTAGAAGCAGCTTTTCTTGCCACCAGACCTTTCTCCATCAATTAGGAATCTGATGCCGTCATTAAACACATTCCTTAAATTGTAGTCATTTGTTGAGTGTTTTTTTTTGTGTCTAATTCGCATATATATCACCATTGCCCTTGATTTTCTTGACTGTATATCTCTTAAATGTCATCATATACACGTGTGATTTAGTTTACGAAGATTTTTAAATGCCGAGAACCTCTATCAGAGAGTAAAAAAGGCGTAAGGTTCACAATGGTGTAAAAATAAAATGCGATATACCGGGATAGGATTCGAGTGACAAGAACAAGGGCCAAACCAACCACCCAAGAATGGAATCGTCGAGCGAAAACACTTGACAACCTCCTAGAAGCAGCTTTTCTTGCCACCAGACCTTTCTCCATCAATTAGGAATCTGATGCCGTCACTAAACACATTCCTTAAATTGTAGCCATTTGTTGAGTTTTTTTTTGTGTATAATCCACATATATATATCACCATTGCCCTTGATTTTCTTACTTTATATCTCTTAAATATCAATATAAACACGTGTGATTTAGTTTACAATGATTTTTCAATGCCGGGAACCTCGATTAGAGAGTAAAAAAGGCGTAAGGTTCTCAATGGTGTAAAATTAAAATGGGATATACCAGGCTAGGATTCGAGTTACAGGAAAAAAGGCCAAACCAACCACCCAAGAATGGAATCGTCGAGCGAAAACACTTGACAACCTCCTAGAAGCAGTTTTTCTTGCCACCAGACCTTTCTCCATCAATTATGAATCTGATGCCGTCACTAAACACATTCCTTAAATTGTAGTCATTTGTTGAGTGTTTTTTTTTAGTGTCTAATCCGCATATATATCACCATTGCCCTTGATTTTCTTGACTGTATATCTCTTAAATATCAACATATACACGTGTGATTTAGTTTACGAAGATTTTTCAAGGCCGAGAACCTCGATCAGAGAATAAAAAAGGCGTAAGGTTCACAATGGTGTTAAATTAAAATGGGATATATCGGGCTAGGATTCGAGTTACAGGAACAAGGGCCAAACCAACCACCCAAGAATGGAATCGTCGAGCGAAAACACTTGATAACCTCCGAGAAGCAGCTTTTCTTGCCCCCAGACCTTTCTCCATCAATTAGGAATCTGATGCCGTCACTAAACACATTCCTTAAATTGTAGTCATTTGTTGAGTGTTTTTTTTTTGTGTCTAATTCGCATATATATCACCACTGCCCTTGATTTTCTTGACTGTATATCTCTTAAATGTCAACATATACACGTGTGATTTAGTTTACGAAGATTTTTCAATGCCGAGAACCACTATCAGAGAGTAAAAAAGGCGTAAGGTTCACAATGGTGTAAAATTAAAATGTGATATACCGGGCTAGGATTCGAGTTACAGGATCAAGGGCCAAACCAACCACCGAAGAATGAAATTGTCGAGCGAAAACACTTGACAACCTCCTAGAAGCAGCTTTTCTTGCCACCAGACCTTTCTCCATCAATTAGGAATCTGATGCCGTCATTAAACACATTCCTTAAATTGTAGTCATTTGTTGAGTGTTTTTTTTGTGTCTAATTCGCATATATATCACCATTGCCCTTGATTTTCTTGACTGTATATCTCTTAAATGTCATCATATACACGTGTGATTTAGTTTACGAAGATTTTTAAATGCCGAGAACCTCTATCAGAGAGTAAAAAAGGCATAAGGTTCACAATGGTGTAAAAATAAAATGCGATATACCGGGATAGGATTCGAGTGACAAGAACAAGGGCCAAACCAACCACCCAAGAATGGAATCGTCGAGCGAAAACACTTGACAACCTCCTAGAAGCAGCTTTTCTTGCCACCAGACCTTTCTCCATCAATTAGGAATCTGATGCCGTCACTAAACACATTCCTTAAATTGTAGCCATTTGTTGAGTTTTTTTTTGTGTATAATCCACATATATATATCACCATTGCCCTTGATTTTCTTACTTTATATCTCTTAAATATCAATATAAACACGTGTGATTTAGTTTACAATGATTTTTCAATGCCGGGAACCTCGATTAGAGAGTAAAAAAGGCGTAAGGTTCTCAATGGTGTAAAATTAAAATGGGATATACCAGGCTAGGATTCGAGTTACAGGAAAAAAGGCCAAACCAACCACCCAAGAATGGAATCGTCGAGCGAAAACACTTGACAACCTCCTAGAAGCAGCTTTTCTTGCCACCAGACCTTTCTCCATCAATTATGAATCTGATGCCGTCACTAAACACATTCCTTAAATTGTAGTCATTTGTTGAGTGTTTTTTTTTAGTGTCTAATCCGCATATATATCACCATTGCCCTTGATTTTCTTGACTGTATATCTCTTAAATATCAACATATACACGTGTGATTTAGTTTACGAAGATTTTTCAAGGCCGAGAACCTCGATCAGAGAATAAAAAAGGCGTAAGGTTCACAATGGTGTTAAATTAAAATGGGATATATCGGGCTAGGATTCGAGTTACAGGAACAAGGGCCAAACCAACCACCCAAGAATGGAATCGTCGAGCGAAAACACTTGATAACCTCCGAGAAGCAGCTTTTCTTGCCCCCAGACCTTTCTCCATCAATTAGGAATCTGATGCCGTCACTAAACACATTCCTTAAATTGTAGTCATTTGTTGAGTGTTTTTTTTTTGTGTCTAATTCGCATATATATCACCACTGCCCTTGATTTTCTTGACTGTATATCTCTTAAATGTCAACATATACACGTGTGATTTAGTTTACGAAGATTTTTCAATGCCGAGAACCACTATCAGAGAGTAAAAAAGGCGTAAGGTTCACAATGGTGTAAAATTAAAATGTGATATACCGGGCTAGGATTCGAGTTACAGGATCAAGGGCCAAACCAACCACCGAAGAATGAAATTGTCGAGCGAAAACACTTGACAACCTCCTAGAAGCAGCTTTTCTTGCCACCAGACCTTTCTCCATCAATTAGGAATCTGATGCCGTCATTAAACACATTCCTTTAATTGTAGTCATTTGTTGAGTGTTTTTTTTTGTGTCTAATTCGCATATATATCACCATTGCCCTTGATTTTCTTGACTGTATATCTCTTAAATGTCATCATATACACGTGTGATTTAGTTTACGAAGATTTTTAAATGCCGAGAACCTCTATCAGAGAGTAAAAAAGGCATAAGGTTCACAATGGTGTAAAAATAAAATGCGATATACCGGGATAGGATTCGAGTGACAAGAACAAGGGCCAAACCAACCACCCAAGAATGGAATCGTCGAGCGAAAACACTTGACAACCTCCTAGAAGCAGCTTTTCTTGCCACCAGACCTTTCTCCATCAATTAGGAATCTGATGCCGTCACTAAACACATTCCTTAAATTGTAGCCATTTGTTGAGTTTTTTTTTGTGTATAATCCGCATATATATATCACCATTGCCCTTGATTTTCTTACTTTATATCTCTTAAATATCAATATAAACACGTGTGATTTAGTTTACAATGATTTTTCAATGCCGGGAACCTCGATCAGAGAGTAAAAAAGGCGTAAGGTTCTCAATGGTGTAAAATTAAAATGGGATATACCGGGCAAGGATTCGAGTTACAGGAAAAAAGGCCAAACCAACCACCCAAGAATGGAATCGTCGAGCGAAAACACTTGACAACCTCCTAGAAGCAGCTTTTCTTGCCACCAGACCTTTCTCCATCAATTAGGAATCTGATGCCGTCACTAAACACATTCCTTAAATTGTAGTCATTTGTTGAGTGTTTTTTTTAGTGTCTAATCCGCATATATATCACCATTGCCCTTGATTTTCTTGACTGTATATCTCTTAAATATCAACATATACACGTGTGATTTAGTTTACGAAGATTTTTCAAGGCCGAGAACCTCGATCAGAGAATAAAAAAGGCGTAAGGTTCACAATGGTGTAAAATTAAAATGGGATATATCGGGCTAGGATTCGAGTTACAGGAAAAAGGGCCAAACCAACCACCCAAGAATGGAATCGTCGAGCGAAAACACTTGATAACCTCCGAGAAGCAGCTTTTCTTGCCCCCAGACCTTTCTCCATCAATTAGGAATCTGATGCCGTCACTAAACACATTCCTTAAATTGTAGTCATTTGTTGAGTGTTTTTTTTTGTGTCTAATTCGCATATATATCACCACTGCCCTTGATTTTCTTGACTGTATATCTCTTAAATGTCAACATATACACGTGTGATTTAGTTTACGAAGATTTTTCAATGCCGAGAACCACTATCAGAGAGTAAAAAAGGCGTAAGGTTCACAATGGTGTAAAATTAAAATGTGATATACCGGGCTAGGATTCGAGTTACAGGATCAAGGGCCAAACCAACCACCGAAGAATGAAATTGTCGAGCGAAAACACTTGACAACCTCCTAGAAGCAGCTTTTCTTGCCACCAGACCTTTCTCCATCAATTAGGAATCTGATGCCGTCATTAAACACATTCCTTAAATTGTAGTCATTTGTTGAGTGTTTTTTTTTTGTGTCTAATTTGCATATATATCACCATTGCCCTTGATTTTCTTGACTGTATATCTCTTAAATGTCATCATATACACGTGTGATTTAGTTTACGAAGATTTTTAAATGCCGAGAACCTCTATCAGAGAGTAAAAAAGGCGTAAGGTTCACAATGGTGTAAAATTAAAATGCGATATACCGGGATAGGATTCGAGTGACAGGAACAAGGGCCAAACCAACCACCCAAGAATGGAATCGTCGAGCGAAAACACTTGACAACCTCCTAAAAGCAGCTTTTCTTGCCACCAGACCTTTCTCCATCAATTAGGAATCTGATGCCGTCACTAAACACATTCCTTAAATTGTAGCCATTTGTTGAGTTTTTTTTTGTGTCTAATCCGCATATATATATCACCATTGCCCTTGATTTTCTTAATTTATATCTCTTAAATATCAATATAAACACGTGTGATTTAGTTTACAATGATTTTTCAATGCCGGGAACCTCGATCAGAGAGTAAAAAAGGCGTAAGGTTCTCAATGGTGTAAAATTAAAATGGGATATACCGGGCTAGGATTCGAGTTACAGGAAAAAAGGCCAAACCAACCACCCAAGAATGGAATCGTCGAGCGAAAACACTTGACAACCTCCTAGAAGCAGCTTTTCTTGCCACCAGACCTTTCTCCATCAATTAGGAATCTGATGCCGTCACTAAACACATTCCTTAAATTGTAGTCATTTGTTGAGTGTTTTTTTTTGTGTCTAATTCGCATGTATATCACCATTTCCCTTGATTTTCTTGACTGTATATCTCTTAAATGTCAACATATACACGTGTGGTTTAGTTTACGAAGATTTTTCAATGCCGAGAACCTCTATCAGAGAGTAAAAAAGGCGTAAGGTTCACAGTGGTGTAAAATTAAAATGGGATATACCGGGCTAGGATTCGAGTTATAGGAAAAAGGGCCAAACCAACCACGCAAGTATGGAATTGTCGAGCGAAAACACTTGACAACCTCCTAGAAGCAGCTTTTCTTACCACCAGACGTTTCTCCATCAATTAGGAATCTGATGCCGTCTCCTAAACACATTCCTTAAATTGTAGCCATTTGTTGAGTGTTTTTTTTTGGGTCTAATCCGCATATATATCACCATTGCCCTTGATTTTCTTGACTGTATATCTCATAAATATCAACATATACACATGTGATTTAGTTTACAAAGATTTTTCAATGCCCAGAACCTCGATCAGAGAGTAAAAAAGGTGTAAGGTTCACAATGGTGTAAAATTAAAATGGGATATACCGGGCTAGGATTCGAGTTACAGGAACAAGGGCCAAACCAACCACCCAAGAATGGAATCGTCGAGCAAAAACACTTGACAACCTCCTAGAAGCAGCTTTTCTTACCACCAGATGTTTCTCCATCAATTAGGAATCTAATGCCGTCACTAAACACATTCCTTAAATTGTAGCCATTTGTTGCGTGTTTTTTTTGTGTCTAATCTGCATATATATCACCATTGCCCTTGATTTTCTTGACTGTATATCTCATAAATATCAACATATACACGTGTGATTAAGTTTACGAAGATTTTTCAATGCCGAGAACCTCGATCAGAGAGTAAAAAAGGCGTAAGGTTCAGAATGGTGTAAAATTAAAATGGGATATATCGGGCTAGGATTCGAGTTACAGGAACAAGGGCCAAACCAACTACCCAATAATGGAATCGTCGAGCGAAAACACTTGATAACCTCCTAGATGCAGCTTTTCTTACCACCAGACCTTTCTCCATCAATTAGGAATCTGATGCCGTCACTAAACACGTTCCTTAAATTGTAGTCATTTGTTGAGTGTTTTTTTTGTGTCTAATTCGCATATATATCACAATTGCCCTTGATTTTCTTGACTGTATATCTCTTAAATGTCAACATATACATGTGTGATTTAGTTTACGAAGATTTTTCAATGCCGAGAACCTCTATCAGAGAGTAAAAAAGGCGTAAGGTTCACAATGGTGTAAAATTAAAATGGGATATACCGGGCTAGGATTCGTGTTACAGGAACAAGGTCCAAACCAACCACCCAAGAATGAAATTGTCGAGCGAAAACACTTGACAACCTCCTAGAAGCAGCTTTTCTTACCACCAGACGTTTCTCCATCAATTAGGAATCTGATGCCGTCACTAAACACATTCCTTAAATTGTAGCCATTTGTTGAGTGTTTTATTTGGTGTCTAATCCGCCTATATATCACCATTGCCCTTGAATTTCTTGACTGTATATCTTTTAAATATCAACATATACACGTGTGATTTAGTTTACGAAGATTTTTCAATGCTGAGAACCTCGATCAGAGAGTAAAAAAGGCGTAAGGTTCACAATGGTGTAAAATTAAAATGGGATATACCGGGATAGGATTCGAGTTACAGAAACAAGGGCCAAACCAACCACCCAAGAATGGAATCGTCGAGCGAAAACACTTGACAACCTCCTAGAAGCAGCTTTTCTTGCCACCAGGCCTTTCTCCATCAATTAGGAATCTGATGTCGTCACTAAACACATTCCTTAAATTGTAGTCATTTGTTGAGTGTTTTTTTTTGTGTCTAATTCGCATATATATCACCATTGCCCTTGATTTTCTTGACTGTATATATCTTAAATGTCATCATATACACGTGTGATTTAGTTTACGAAGATTTTTAAATGCCGAGAACCTCTACCAGAGAGTAAAAAAGGCATAAGGTTCACAATGGTGTAAAATTAAAATACGATATACTGGGCTAGGATTCGAGTGACAGGAACAAGGGCCAAACCAACCACCCAAGAATGGAATCATCGAGCGATAACACTTGACAACCTCCTAGAAGCAGCATTTCTTGCCACCAGACCTTTCTCCATCAATTAGAAATCTGATGCCGTCACTAAACACATTCTTTAAATTGTAGCCATTTGTTGAGTTTTTTTTTGAGTCTAATCCGCATATATGTATATATCACCATTGCCCTTGATTTTCTTTACTTTATATCTCTTAAATATCAATATATACAAGTGTAATTTAGTTTACGATGATTTTTAAATGCCGAGAACCTCGATCAGAGCGTAAAAAAGGCGTAAGGTTCTCAATGGTGTAAAATTAAAATGGTATATACCGGGCTAGGATTCGAGTTACAGGAAAAAAGGCCAAACCAACCACCCAAGAATGGAATCGTCGAGCGAAAACCTCCTAGAAGCAGCTTTTCTTGCCACCAGACATTTCTCCATCAATTAGGAATCTGATGCCGTCACTAAACACATTCCTTAAATTGTAGTCATTTGTTGAGTGTTTTTTTAGTGTCTAATCCGCATATATATCACCATTGCCTTTGATTTTCTTAACTGTATATCTCTTAAATATCAACATATACACGTGTGATTTAGTTTACGAAGATTTTTCAAGGCCGAGAACCTCGATCAGAGAGTAAAAAAGGCGTAAGGTTCACAATGGTGTAAAATTAAAATGGGATATACCGGGATAGGATTCGAGTTACAGGAACAAGGGCCAAACCAACCACCCAAGAATGGAATCGTCGAGCGAAAATACTTGACAACCTCCTAGAAGCAGCTTTTCTTGCCACCAGGCCTTTCTCCATCAATTAGGAATCTGATGTCGTCACTAAACATATTCCTTAAATTGTAGTAATTTGTTGATTGTTTTTTTTTTTTTTTTTTTGTGTCTAATTCGCATATATATCACTATTGCCCTTGATTTTTTTCACTGTATATCTCTATAAATATCAACATATACACGTGTGATTTAGTTTACGAAGATTTTTCAAGGCCGAGAACCTCGATCAGAGAGTAAAAAAGGCGTAAGGTTCACAATGGTGTAAAATTAAAATAGGATATACCGGGCTAGGATTCGAGTTACAGGAACACGGGCCAAACCAACCACCCAAGAATGGAAACGTCGAGCGAAAACACTTGACAACCTCCTAGAAGCAGCTTTTCTTGCCACCAGACCTTTCTCCATCAATTAGGAATCTGATGCCGTCACTAAACACATTCCTTAAATTGTAGTCATTTGTTGAGTGTTTTTTTGGTGTCTAATTCGCATATATATCACCATTGCCCTTGATTTTCTTGACTGGATATCTCTTAAATGTCAACATATACACGTGTGATTTAGTTTACGAAGATTTTTCAATGCCGAGAACCTCTATCAGGGAGTAAAAAAGGCGTTAGGTTCACAATGGTGTAAAATTATAATGGGATATACCGGTCTAGGATTCGAGTTACAGGAACAAGGGCCAAACCAACAACCCAAGAATGGAATTGTCGAGCGAAAACACATGACAACCTCCTAGAAGCAGCTTTTCTTACCACCAGACGTTTCTCCATCAATTAGGAATCTGATGCCGTCACTAAACACATTCCTTAAATTGTAACCATTTGTTGAGTGTTTTTTTAGTGTCTAATCCGCATATATATCACCATTGCCCTTGAATTTCTTGACTGTATATCTCTTAAATATCAACATATACACGTGTGATTTAGTTTACGAAGATTTTTCAATGCCGAGAACCTCGATCAGAGAGTAAAAAAGGCGTAAGGTTCACAATGGTGTAAAATTAAAATGGGATATACCGGGCTAGGATTCGAGTTACAGGAACAAGGGCCAAACCAACCACCCAAGAATGGAATCGTCGATCGAAAACACTTGACAACCTCCAAGAAGCAGCTTTTTTTGCCACCAGACCTTTCTCCATCAATTAGGAATCTGATGCCATCACTAAACACATTCCTTAAATTGTAGTCATTTGTTGAGTGTTTTTTTTTGTGTCTAATTCGCATATATGTCACCATTGCCCTTGATTTTCTTGACTGGATATCTCTTAAATGTCAACATATACACGTGTGATTTAGTTTAAGAAGATTTTTCAATGCCGAGAAACTCTATCAGAGAGTAAAAATGGCGTAAGGTTCATAATGGTGTATAATTAAAATGCGATATACCGGGCTAGGATTCGAGCTACAGGAACAAGGGCCAAACCAACCCCCCAAGTATGGAATCGTCCAGCGAAAACACTTGACAACCTCCTAGAAGCAGCTTTTCTTGCCCCCAGACCTTTCTCCATCAATTAGGAATCTGATGCCGTCACTAAACACATTCCTTAAATTGTAGCCATTTGTTGAGTTTTTTTTTGAGACTAATACGCATATATATCACCATTGCCATTGATTTTCTTGACTGGATATCTCTTAAATGTCAACATATACACGTGTGATTTAGTTTACGATGATTTTTCAATGCCGAGAACCTCGATCAGGGAGTAAAAAAGGCGTAAGGTTCACAATGGTGTAAAATTAAAATGGGATATACCGGGCTAGGATTCGAGTTACAGGAACAAGGGCCAAACCAACCACCCAAGAATGCAATCGTCGAGCGAACTCACTTGACAACCTCCTAGAAGCAACTTTTCATACCACCAGACCTTTCTCCATCAATTAGGAATCTGATGCCCTCACTAAACACATTCCTTAAATTGTAGCCATTTGTTGAGTGTTTTTTTGTGTCTAATCCGCATATATATCACCATTGCCCATGATTTTCTTGACTGTATATCTCTTAAATGTCAACATATACACGTGTGATTTAGTTTACGAAGATTTTTCAATGTAGAGAACCTCGATCAGAGAGTAAAAATTGCGAAAGGTTCACAATGGTGTAAAATTAAAATGTGATATACCGGGCTAGGATTCGAGTTACAGGAACAAGGGCCAAACCAACCACCCAAGAATGGAATCGTCGAGCGAAAACAATTGACAACCTCCTAGAAGCAGCTTTTCTTACCACCAGACGTTTCTCCATCAATTAGGAATCTGATGCCGTCACTAAACACATTCTTTAAATTGTAGCCATTTGTTGAGTGTTTTTTTTGGTGTCTAATCCGCATATATATCACCGTTGCCCTTGATTTTCTTGACTATATATCTCCTAAATATCAACATATACACGTGTGATTTAGTTTACGAAGATTTTTCAATGCCGAGAACCTCGATCAGAGAGTAAAAAAGGCGTAAGGTTCACAATAGGGTAAAATTAAAATGGGATATACCGGGCTAGGATTCGAGTTACAGGAACAAGGGCCAAACCAACCACCCAAGAATGGAATCGTCGAGCGAAAACACTTGACAACCTCCTAGAAGCAGCTTTTCTTGCCACCAGACCATTCTCCATCAATTAGGAATCTGATGCCGTCACTAAACACATTCCTTAAATTGTAGTCATTTGTTGAGTGTTTTTTTTGGTGTCTAATTCGCATATATATCACCATTGCCCTTGATTTTTTTCACTGTATATATCTCTATAATGTCAACATATACACGTGTGATTTAGTTTACGAAGATTTTTCAATTCCGAGAACCTCTATCAGAGAGTAAAAAAGGCGTAAGGTTCACAATGGTGTAAAATTAAAATGCGATATACCGGGTTAGGATTCGAGTTACAGGAACAAGGGCCAAACCAACAACCCAATAATGGAATGGTCGAGCGAAAACACTTGACAACCTCCTAGAAGCAGATTTTCTTGCCACCTGACCTTTCTTCATCAATTAGGAATCTGATGCCGTCACTAAACACATTCCTTAAATTGTAGCCATTTGTTGAGTTTTTTTTGTGTCTAATCCGCATATATATCACCATTGTCCTTGATTTTCTTGACTGTATATCTCTTAAATAACAACATATACACGTGTGATTTAGTTTTCGATGAGTTTTCAATGCCGAGAACCTCGATCAGAGAGTAAAAAAGGCGTAAGGTTCACAATGGTGTAAAATTAAAATGGGATATACCGGGCTAGGATTCGAGTTATAGGAACAAGGGCCAAACCAACCACCCAAGAATGGAATCGTCGAGCGAAAACTATTGACAACCTCCTAGAAGCAGCTTTTCTTACCACTAGACGTTTCTCCATCAATTAGGAATCTGATGCCGCAACTAAACACATTCCTTAAATTGTAGCCATTTGTTGAGTTTTTTTTTTGTGTCTAATCCGCATATATATCACCGTTGCCCTTGATTTTCTTGACTATATATCTCCTAAATATCAACATATACACGTGTGATTTAGTTTACGAAGATTTTTCAATGCCGAGAACCTCGATCTGAGAGTAAAAAAGGCATAAGGTTCACAATGGGGTAAAATTAAAATGGGATATACCGGGCTAGGATTCGAGTTACAGGAACAAGGGCCAAACCAACCACCCAAGAATGGAATCGTCGAGCGAAAACACTTGACAACCTCCTAGAAGCGGCTTTTCTTGCCACCAGACCATTCTCCATCAATTAGGAATCTGATGCCGTCACTAAACACATTCCTTAAATTGTAGTCATTAGTTTAGTGTTTTTTTTGGTGTCTAATTCACATATATATCACCATTGCCCATGATTTTCTTCACTGTATATCTCTATAAAATCAACATATACACGTGTGATTTAGTTTACGAAGATTTTTCAATTCCGAGAACCTCTATCAGAGAGTAAAAAAGGTGTAAGGTTCACAATGGTGTAAAATTAAAATGCGATATACCGGGCTAGGATTCGAGTTACTTGAACAAGGGACAAACCAACCACCCAAGAATGGAATGGTCGAGCGAAAACACTTGACAACCTCCTAGAAGCAGCTTTTCTTGCCACCAGACCATTCTCCATCAATTAGGAATCTTATGCCGTCACTAAACACATTCCTTAAATTGTAGCCATTTGTTGAGTTTTTTTTTTTGTGTCTAATCCGCATATATATCACCATTGTCCTTGATTTTCTTGACTGTATATCTCTTAAAAATCAACATATACACGTGTGATTTAGTTTACGATGATTTTTCAATGCCGAGAACCTCGATCAGATTGTAAAAAAGGCCTAAGGTTCACAATGGTGTTAAATTAAAATGGGATATACCGGGCAAGGATTCGAGTTACAGGAACAAGGGCCAAACCAACCACCCAAGAATGGAATCGTCGAGCGAAAACAATTGGCAACCTCCTAGAAGCAGCTTTTCTTACCACCTGACGTTTCTCCATCAATTAGGAATCTGATGCCGTCACTAAACACATTCCTTAAATTGTAGCCATTTGTTGAGTGTTTTTTTTTGGTGTCTAATCCGCGTATATATCACCATTGCCCTTGATTTTCTTGACTATATATCTCTTAAATATCAACATATACACGTGTGATTTAGTTTACGGAGATTTTTCAATGCCGAGAACCTCGATCAGAGAGTAAAAAAGGCACAATGGGGTAAAATTAAAATGGGATATACCGGGCTAGGATTCGACTTACAGTAACAAGGGCCAAACCAACCACCCAAGAATGGAATCGTCGAGCGAAAACACTTGACAACCTCCTAGAAGCAGCTTTTCTTGTCACAAGACCTTTCTCCATCAATTAGGAATCTGATGCCGTCACTAAACACATTCCTTAAATTGTAGTCATTTGTGGAGTGTTTTTTTTTTTTTTGTCTCTAATTCGCATATATATCACCATTGCCCTTAATTTTCTTCACTTTATATCTCTATAATGTCAACATATACACGTATGATTTAGTTCACGAAGATTTTTCAATTCCGAGAACCTCTATCAGAGAGTAAAAAAGGCGTAAGGTTCACAATGGTGTAAAATTAAAATGCGATATACCGGACTAGGATTTGAGTTACAGGAACAAGGGCCAAACCAACCACCCAAGAATGGAATGGTCGAGCGAAAACACTTGCCAACCTCCTAGAAGCAGCTTTTCTTGCCACCAGACCTTTCTCCATCAATTAGGAATCTGATGTCGTCACTAAACACATTCCTTAAATTGTAGCCATTTGTTGAGTTTTTTTTTGTGTGTCTAATCCGCATATATATCACCATTGTTCTTGACTTTCTTGACTGTGTATCTCTTAAATATCAACACATACACGTGTGATTTAGTTTACGATGATTTTTCAATGCCGAGAACCTCGATCAGAGAGTAAAAAAGGCGTAAGGTTCACAATGATGGAAAATTAAAATGGGATATACAGGGCTAGGATTCGAGTTACAGGAACAAGGGCCAAACCAACCACCCAAAAATGGAATCGTCGAGCGAAAACACTTGACAACCTCATAGAAGCAGCTTTTCTTGCCACCAGACTTTTCTCCATCAATTAGGAATCTGATGTCGTCACTAAACACATTCCTTAAATTGTAGTTATTTGTTGAGTCTTTTTTTTTGGGGTCTAATTCGCATATATATCACCTTTGCCCTTGATTTTCTTGACTGCATATCTCTTAAATGTCACCATATACACGTGTGATTTAGTTTACGAAGATTTTTCAATGCCGAGAACCTCTATCAGAGAGTAAAAATGGCGTAAGGTTCACAATGGTGTAAAATTAAAATGGGATATACCGGGCTAGGATTCGAGTTACAGGAACAAGGGCCAAACCAACCACCCAAGAATGGAATCGTCGAGCGAACTCACTTGACAACCTCCTAGAAGCAACTTTTCTTACCACCAGACCTTTCTCCATCAATTAGGAATCTGATGCCGTCACTAAACACATTCCTTAAATTGTAGCCATTTGTTGAGTGTTTTTTTTTGTGTCTAATCCGCATATATATCACCATTGCCCTTGATTTTCTTGACTGTAAATCTCTTAAATGTCAACATATACACGTGTGATTTAGTTTACGAAGATTTTTCAATGTCGAGAACCTCGATCAGAGAGTAAAAATGGCGTAAGGTTCACAATGGTGTAAAATTAACATGTGATATACCGGGCTAGGATTCGAGTTACAGGAACAAAGGCCAAACCAACCACCCAAGAATGGAATCGTCAAGCGAAAACAATTGACAACCTCCTAGAAGCAGCTTTTCTTACCACCAGACGTTTCTCCATCAACTAGGAATCTGATGCCGTCACTAAACACATTCCTTAAATTGTAGCCATTTGTTGAGTGTTTTTTTTGGTGTCTAATCCGCATATATATCACCGTTGCCCTTGATTTTCTTGACTATATATCTCTTAAATATCAACATATACACGTGTGATTTATTTACGAAGATTTTTCAATGCCGAGAACATCGATCAGAGAGTAAAAAAGGCGTAAGGTTCACAATGGGGTAAAATTAAAATGGGATATACCGGGCTAGGATTCGAGTTACAGGAACAAGGGCCAAACCAACCACCCAAGAATGGAATCGTCGAGCGAAAACACTTGACAACCTCCTAGAAGCAGCTTTTCTTGCCACCAGACCTTTCTCCATCAATTAGGAATCTGATGCCGTCACTAAATACATTCCTTAAATTGTAGTCATTTGTTGAGTGTTTTTTTGGTGTCTAATTCGCATATATATCACCATTGCCCTTGATTTTTTTCACTGTATATCTCTATAATGTCAACATATACACGTGTGATTTAGTTTACGAAGATTTTTCAATTCCGAGAACCTCTATCAGAGAGTAAAAAAGGCGTAAGGTTCACAATGGTGTAAAATTAAAATGCGATATACCGGGCTAGGATTCGAGTTACAGGAACAAGGGCAAACCAACAACCCAAGAATGGAATGGTCGAGCGAAAACACTTGACAACCACCTAGAAGCAGCTTTTCTTGCCACCAGACCTTTCTCCATCAATTAGAAATCTGATGCCGTCACTAAACACATTCCTTAAATTGTAGCCATTTGTTGATTTTTTTTTTGTGTCTAATCGGCATATATATATCACCATTGCCCTTGATTTTCTTTACTTTATATCTCTTAAATATCAATATAAACACGTGTGATTTAGTTTACCATGAATTTTCAATGCCGGGAACCTCGATCAGAGAGTAAAAAAGGCGTAAGGTTCTCAATGGTGTAAAATTAAAATGGGATATACCGGGCTAGGATTCAAGTTACAGGAAAAAGGGACAAACCAACCACCCAAGAATGGAATCGTCGAGCGAAAACACTTGACAACCTCCTAGAAGCAGCTTTTCTTGCCACCAGACCTTTCTCCATCAATTAGGAATCTGATGCCGTCATTAAACACATTCCTTAAAATGGAGTCATTTGTTGAGTGTTTTTTTTTGTGTCTAATTCGCATATATATCACCATTGCCCTTGATTTTCTTCACTGTATATCTCTATAATGTCAACATATACACGTATGATTTAGTTCACGAAGATTTTTCAATTCCGAGAACCTCTATTAGAGAGTAAAAAAGGCGTAAGGTTCACAATGGTGTAAAATTAAAATGCGATATACCGGGCTAGGATTTGAGTTACAGGAATAAGGGCCAAACCAACCACCCAAGAATGGAATGGTAGAGCGAAAACACTTGACAACCTCCTAGAAGCAGCTTTTCTTGCCACCAGACCTTTCTCCATCAATTAGGAATCTGATGCCGTCACTAAACACATTCCTTAAATTGTAGCCATTTGTTGAGTTTTTTTTTTTGTGTCTAATCCGCATATATATCACCATTGTCCTTGACTTTCTTGACTGTATATCTCTTAAATATCAACATATACACGTGTGATTTAGTTTACGATGATTTTTCAATGCCGAGAACCTCGATCAGAGAGTAAAAAAGGCGTAACGTTCACAATGACGTAAAATTAAAATGGGATATACAGGGCTAGGATTCGAGTTACAGGAACAAGGGCCAAACCAACCACCCAAAAATGGAATCGTCGAGCGAAAACACTTGACAACCTCCTAGAAGCAGCTTTTCTTGCCACCAGACTTTTCTCCATCAATTAAGAATCTGATGCCGTCACTAAACACATTCCTTAAATTGTAGTTATTTATTGAGTGTTTTTTTTTGTGTCTAATTCGCATGTATATCACCATTGCCCTTGATTTTCTTGACTGCATATCTCTTAAATGTCACCATATACACGTGTGATTTAGTTTACGATGATTTTTCAATGCCGAGAACCTCGATCAGATAGTAAAAAAGGCGTAAGGTTCACAATGGTGTAAAATTAAAATGGGATATACCGGGCTAGGATTCGAGTTACAGGAACAAGGGCCAAACCAACCACCCAAGAATGGAATCGTCGAGCGAAAACAATTGGCAACCTCCTAGAAGCAGCTTTTCTTACCACCTGACGTTTCTTCATCAATTAGGAATCTGATGCCGTCACTAAACACATTCCTTAAATTGTAGCCATTTGTTGAGGGTTTTTTTTGGTGTCTAATCCGCATATATAGCACCATTGCCCTTGATTTTCTTGACTATATATCTCTTAAATATCAACATATACACGTGTGATTTAGTTTACGGAGATTTTTCAGTGCCGAGAACCTCGATCAGAGAGTAAAAAAGTTACAATGGGGTAAAATTAAAATGGGATATACCGGGATAGGATTCGACTTACAGGAACAAGGGCCAAACCAACCACCCAAGAATGGAATCGTCGAGCGAAAACACTTGACAACCTCCTAGAAGCAGCTTTTCTTGTCACAAGACCTTTCTCCATCAATTAGGAATCTGATGCCGTCACTAAACACATTCCTTAAATTGTAGTCATTTGTTGAGTGTTTTTTTTTGTCTCTAATTCGCATATATATCACCATTGCCCTTGATTTTCTTCACTTTATATCTCTATAATGTCAACATATACACGTATGATTTAGTTCACGAAGATTTTTCAATTCCGAGAACCTCTATCAGAGAGTAAAAAAGGCGTAAGGTTCACAATGGTGTAAAATTAAAATGCGACATACCAGACTAGGATTTCAGTTACAGGAACAAGGGCCAAACCAACCACCCAAGAATGGAATGGTCGAGCGAAAACACTTGACAACCTCCTAGAAGCAGCTTTTCTTGCCAACAGACCTTTCTCCATCAATTAGGAATCTGATGTCGTCACTAAACACATTCCTTAAATTGTAGCCATTTGTTGAGATTTTTTTGTGTCTAATCCGCATATATATCACCATTGTCCTTGACTTTCTTGACTGTGTATCTCTTAAATATCAACATATACAGGTGTGATTTAGTTTACGATGATTTTTCAATGCCGAGAACCTCGATCAGAGAGTAAAAAAGGCGTAAGGTTCACAATGATGTAAAATTAAAATGGGATATACAGGGCTAGGATTCGAGTTACAGGAACAAGGGCCAAACCAACCACCCAAAAAATGGAATCGTCGAGTGAAAACACATAACAACCTCATAGAAGCAGCTTTTCTTGCCACCAGACTTTTCTCCATCAATTAGGAATCTGATGTCGTCACTAAACACATTCCTTAAATTGTAGTTATTTGTTGAGTATTATTTTTTTGGTCTAATTCGCATATATATCTCCTTTGCCCTTAATTTTCTTGACTGCATATCTCTTAAATGTCACCATATACACGTGTGATTTAGTTTACGGAGATTTTTCAATGCCGAGAACCTCTATCAGAGAGTAAAAACGGCGTAAGGTTCACAATGGTGTAAAATTAAAATGGGATATACCGGGTTAGGATTCGAGTTACAGGAACAAGGGACAAACCAACCACCCAAGAATGGAATCGTCGAGCGAACTCACTTGACAAACTCCTAGAAGCAACTTTTCTTACCACCAGACCTTTCTCCGTCAATTAGGAATCTGATACCGTCACTAAACACATTCCTTAAATTGTAGCCATTTGTTGAGTGTTTTTTTTGGTGTCTAATCCGCATATATATAACCGTTGCCCTTGATTTTCTTGACTATATATCTCTTAAATATCAACATATACACGTGTGATTTAGTTTACGAAGATTTTTCAATGCCGAGAACCTCGATCAGAGAGTAAAAAAGGCGTAAGGTTCACAATGGGGTAAAATTAAAATGGGATATACCGGGCTAGGATTCGAGTTACAGGAACAAGGGCCAAACCAACCGCCCAAGAATGGAATCGTTGAGCGAAAACACTTGACAACCTCCTAGAAGCAGCTTTTCTTGCCACCAGAACTTTCTCCATCAATTAGGAATCTGATGCCGTCACTAAACACATTCCTTAAATTGTAGTCATTTGTTGAGTGTTTTTTTTGGTGTCTAATTCGCATATATATCACCATTGCCTTTGATTTTTTTCACCGTATATCTCTATAATGTCAACATATACACGTGTGATTTAGTTTACGAAGATTTTTCAATTCCGAGAACCTCTATCAGAGAGTAAAAAAGGCGTAAGGTTCACAATGGTGTAAAATTAAAATGCGATATACCAGGCTAGGATTCGAGTTACAGGAAAAAGGGCCAAACCAACCACCCAAGAATGGAATGGTCGAGCGAAAACACTTGACAACCTCCTAGAAGCAGCTTTTCTTGCCACCAGACCTTTCTCTATCAATTAGGAATCTGATGCCGTCACTAAACACATTCCTTAAATTGTAGCCATTTGTTGAGTTTTTTTTTGTGTCTAATCCGCATATATATCACCATTGTCCTTGATTTTCTTGACTGTATATCCCTTAAATTTCAACATATACACGTGTGATTTAGTTTACGATGATTTTTCAATGCCGAGAACCTCGATCAGAGAGTAAAAAAGGCGTAAGGTTCACAATGGTGTAAAATTAAAATGTGATATACCGGGCTAGGATTCGAGTTACAGGAACAAGGGCAAAACCAACCACCCAAGAATGGAATCGTCGAGCGAAAACAATTGACAACCTCCTAGAAGCAGCTTTTCTTACCACCAGACGTTTTTCCATCAATTAGGAATCTGATGCCGTCACTAAACACATTCCTTAAATTGTAGCCATTTGTTGAGTGTTTTTTTTTGGTGTCTAATCCGCATATATATCACCGTTGCCCTTGATTTTCTTGACTATATATCTCTTAAATATCAACATATACACGTGTGATTTAGTTTACGAAGATTTTTCAATGTCGAGAACCTCGATCAGAGAGTAAAAAAGGCGTCAGGTTCACAATGGGGTAAAATTAAAATGGGATATACCGGGCTAGGATTCGAGTTACAGGAACAATGGCCAAACTAACCACCCAAGAATGGAATCGTCGAGCGAAAACACTTGACAACCTCCTAGAAGCAGTTTTTCTTGCCACCAGACCTTTCTCCATCAATTAGGAATCTGATGCCGTCACTAAACACATTCCTTAAATTGTAATCATTTGTTGAGTGTTTTTTTTGGTGTCTAATTCGCATATATATCACCATTGCCCTTGATTTTTTTCACTGTATATCTCTATAATGTCAACATATACACGTGTGATTTAGTTTACGAAGAGTTTTCAATTCCGAGAACCTCTATCAGAGAGTAAAAAAGGCGTAAGGTTCACAATGGTGTAAAATTAAAATGCGATATACCGGGCTAGGATTCGAGTTACAGGAACAAGGGCAAACCAACAACCCAAGAATGGAATGGTCGATCGAAAACACTTGACAACCTCCTAGAAGCAGCTTTTCTTGCCACCAGACCTTTCTCCATCAATTAGAAATCTGATGCCGTCACTAAACACATTCCTTAAATTGTAGCCATTTGTCGAGTTTTTTTTTTGTGTCTAATCCGCATATATATATCACCATTGCCCTTGATTTTCTTTACTTTATATCTCTTAAATATCAATATAAACACGTGTGATTTAGTTTACCATGATTTTTCAATGCCGGGAACTTCGATCAGAGAGTAAAAAAGGCGTAAGGTTCTCAATGGTGTAAAATTAAAATGGGATATACCGGGCTAGGATTCTAGTTACAGGAAAAAGGGCCAAACCAACCACCCAAGAAAGGAATCGTCGAGCGAAAACACTTGACAACCTCCTAGAAGCAGCTTTTCTTTCCACCAGACCTTTCTCCATCAATTAGGAATCTGATGTCGTCATTAAACACATTCCTTAAATTGTAGTCATTTGTTGAGTGTTTTTTTTTGTCTAATTCGCATATATATCACCATTGCCCTTGGTTTTCTTCACTGTATATCTCTATAATGTCAACATATACACGTATGATTTAGTTCACGAAGATTTTTCAATTCCGAGAACCTCTATCAGAGAGTAAAAAAGGCGTAAGGTTCACAATGGTGTAAAATTAAAATGCGATATACCGGGCTAGGATTTTAGTTACAGGAATAAGGGCCAAACCAACCACCCAAGAATGGAATGGTCGAGCGAAAACACTTGACAACCTCCTAGAAGCAGCTTTTCTTGCCACCGGACCTTTCTCCATCAATTAGGAATCTGATGCCGTCACTAAACACATTCCTTAAATTGTAGCCATTTGTTGAGTTTTTTTTTGTGTGTCTAATCCGCATATATATCACCATTGTCCTTGACTTTCTTGACAGTATATCTCTTAAATATCAACATATACACGTGTGATTTAGTTTACGATGATTTTTCAATGCCGAGAACCTCGATCAGAGAGTAAAAAAGGCGTAACGTTCACAATGACGTAAAATTAAAATGGGATATACAGGGCTAGGATTCGAGTTACAGGAACAAGGGCCAAACCAACCACCCAAAAATGGAATCGTCGAGCGAAAACACTTGACAACCTCCTAGAAGCAGCTTTTCTTGCCACCAGACTTTTCTCCATCAATTAGGAATCTGATGCCGTCACTAAACACATTCCTTAAATTGTAGTTATTTGTTGAGTGTTTTTTTTTGTGTCTAATTCGCATATATATCACCATTGCCCTTGATTTTCTTGACTGCATATCTCTTAAATGTCACCATATACACGTGTGATTTAGTTTACGAAGATTTTTCAATGCCGAGAACCTCTATCAGAGAGTAAAAATGGCGTAAGGTTCACAATGGTGTAAAATTAAAATGGGACATACCCTGCTAGGATTCGAGTTACAGGAACAAGGGCCAAACCAACCACCCAAGAATGGAATCGTCGAGCGAACTCACTTGACAAACTCCTAGAAGCAACTTTTCTTACCACCAGACCTTTCTCCGTCAATTAGGAATCTGATGCTGTCACTAAACACATTCCTTAAATTGTAGCCATTTGTTGAGTGTTTTTTTGTGTCTAATCCGCATATATATCAACATTGCCCTTGATTTTCTTGACTGTATATCTCTTAAATGTCAACATATACACGTGTGATTTAGTTTACGAAGATTTTTCAATGTCGAGAACCTCGATCAGAGAGTAAAAATGGCATAAGGTTCACAATTGTGTAAAATTAAAATGTGATATAACGGGCTAGGATTCGAGTTAGAGGAACAAGGGCCAAACCAACAACCCAAGAATGGAATCGTCGAGCGAAAACAATTGACAACCTCCTAGAAGCAGCTTTTCTTACCACCAGACGTTTCTCCATCAATTAGGAATCTGATGCCGTCACTAAACACATTCCTTAAATTGTAGCCATTTGTTGAGTGTTTTTTTTTTGTGTCTAATTCGCATATATATCACCGTTGCCCTTGATTTTCTTGACTATATATCTCTTAAATATCAACATATACACGTGTGATTTAGTTTACGAAGATTTTTTAATGCCGAGAACCTCGATCAGAGAGTAAAATAGGCGTAAGGTTCACAATGGGGTAAAATTAAAATGGCATATACCGGGCTAGGATTCGAGTTACAGGAACAAGGGCCAAACCAACCACCCAAGAATGGAATCGTCGAGCGAAAACACTTGACAACCTCCTAGAAGCAGCTTTTCTTGCCACCAGACCTTTCTCCATCAATTAGGAATCTGATGCCGTCACTAAACACATTCCTTAAATTGTAGTCATTTGTTGAGTGTTTTTTTTGGTGTCTAATTCGCATATATATCACCATTGCCCTTGATTTTTTTCACTGTATATCTCTATAATGTCAACATATACAAGTGTGATTTAGTTTACGAAGATTTTTCAATTCCGAGAACCTCTATCAGAGAGTAAAAAAGGCGTAAGGTTCACAATGGTGTAAAATTAAAATGCGATATACCGGGCTAGGATTCGAGTTACAGGAACAAGGGCCAAACCAACCACCCAAGAATGGAATGGTCGAGCGAAAACACTTGACAACCTCCTAGAAGCAGCTTTTCTTGCCACCAGACCTTTCTCCATCAATTAGAAATCTGATGCTGTCACTAAACACATTCCTTAAATTGTAGCCATTTGTTGAGTTTTTTTTGTGTCTAATCCGCATATATATCACCATTGTCCTTGATTTTCTTGACTGTATATCCCTTAAATTTCAACATATACACGTGTGATTTAGTTTACGATGATTTTTCAATGCCGAGAACCACGATCAGAGAGTAAAAAAGGCGTAAGGTTCCCAATGGTGTAAAATTAAAATGTGATATACCGGGCTAGGATTCGAGTTACAGGAACAAGGGCCAAACCAACCACCCAAGAATGGAATCGTCGAGCGAAAACAATTTACAACCTCCTCGAAGCAGCTTTTCTTGCCACCAGACGTTTCTCCATCAATTAGGAATCTGATGCCGTCACTAAATACATTTCTTAAATTGTAGCCATTTGTTGAGTGTTTTTTTTTTTGGTGTCTAATCCACATATATATCACCGTTGCCCTTGATTTTCTTGACTATATATCTCTTAAATATCAACATATACACGTGTGATTTAGTTTACGAAGATTTTTCAATGTCGAGATCCTCGATCAGAGAGTAAAAAAGGCGTAAGGTTCACAATGGGGTAAAATTAAAATGGGATATACCGGGCTAGGATTCGAGTTACAGGAACAATGGCCAAACCAACCACCCAAGAATGGAATCGTCGAGCGAAAACAATTGACAACCTCCTAGAAGCAGCTTTTCTTACCACCAGACGTTTCTCCATCTATTAGGAATCTGATGCCGTCACTAACCACATTCCTTAAATTGTAGCCATTTGTTGAGTGTTTTTTTGGTGTCTAATTCGCATATATATCACCATTGCCCTTGATTTTTTTCACTGTATATCTCTATAATGTCAACATATACACGTGTGATTTAGTTTACGAAGATTTTTCAATTCCGAGAACCTCTATCAGAGAGTAAAAAAGGCGTAAGGTTCACAATGGTGTAAAATTAAAATGCGATATACCGGGCTACGATTTGAGTTACAGGAACAATGGCCAAACCAACCACCCAAGAATGGAATCGTCGAGCGAAAACACTTGACAACCTCCTAGAAGCAGTTTTTCTTGCCACCAGACCTTTCTCCATCAATTAGGAATCTGATGTCGTCACTAAACACATTCCTTAAATTGTAGTCATTTGTTGAGTGTTTTTTTTGGTGTCTAATTCGCATATATATCACCATTGCCCTTGATTTTTTTCACTGTATATCTCTATAATGTCAACTTATACACGTGTGATTTAGTTTACAAAGATTTTTCAATTCCGAGAACCTCTATCAGAGAGTAAAAAAGGCGTAAGGTTCACAATGGTGTAAAATTAAAATGCGATATACCGGGCTAGGATTTGAGTTACAGGAATAAGGGCCAAACCAACCACCCAAGAATGGAATGGTCGAGCTAAAACACTTGACAACCTCCTAGAAGCAGCTTTTCTTGCCACCAGACCTTTCTCCATCAATTAGGAATCTGATGCCGTCACTAAACACATTCCTTAAATTGTAGCCATTTGTTGAGTTTTTTTTTTGTGTCTAATCCGCATATATCTCACCATTGTCCTTGACTTTCTTGACTGTATATCTCTTAAATATCAACATATACACGTGTGATTTAGTTTACGATGATTTTTCAATGCCGAGAACCTCGATCAGAGAGTAAAAAAGGCGTAAGGTTCACAATGATGTAAAATTAAAATGGAATATATAGGGCTAGGATTCGAGTTACAGGAACAAGGGCCAAACCAACCACCCAAAAATGGAATCGTCAAGCGAAAACACTTGACAACCTCCTAGAAGCAGCTTTTCTTGCCACCATACTTTTCTCCATCAATTAGGAATCTGATGTCGTCACTAAACACATTCCTTAAATTGTAGTTATTTGTTGAGTGTTTTTTTTGGTGTCTAATTCGCATATATATCACCATTGCCCTTGATTTTCTTGACTGCATATCTCTTAAATGTCACCATATACACGTGTGATTTAGTTTACGAAGATTTTTCAATGCGGAGAATCTCTATCAGAGAGTAAAAATGGCGTAAGGTTCACAATGGTGTAAAATTAAAATGGGATATACCGGGCTAGGATTCGAGTTACAGGAACAAGGGCCAAACCAACCACCCAAGAATGGAATCGTCGAGCAAACTCACTTGACAACCTCCAAGAAGCAACTTTTCTTCCCACCAGACCTTTTCCATCAATTAGGAATCTGATGCCGTCACTAAACACATTCCTTAAATTGTAGCCATTTGTTGTGTGTTTTTTTTGTGTCTAATCCGCATATATATCACCATTGCCATTGATTTTCTTGACTGTATATCTCTTAAATGTCAACATATACACGTGTGATTTAGTTTACGAAGATTTTTCAATGTCAAGAACCTCAATCAGAGAGTAAAAATGGTGTAAGGTTCACAATGGTGTAAAATTAAAATGTGATATACCGGGCTAGGATTCGAGTTACAGGAACAAGGGCCAAACCAACCACCCAAGAATGGAATGGTCGAGCGAAAACACTTGACAACCTCCTAGAAGCAGCTTTTCTTGCCACCAGACCTTTCTCCATCAATTAGAAATCTGATGCTGTCACTAAACACATTCCTTAAATTGTAGCCATTTGTTGAGTTTTTTTTGTGTCTAATCCGCATATATATCACCATTGTCCTTGATTTTCTTGACTGTATATCCCTTAAATTTCAACATATACACGTGTGATTTAGTTTACGATGATTTTTCAATGCCGAGAACCTCGATCAGAGAGTAAAAAAGGCGTAAGGTTCCCAATGGTGTAAAATTAAAATGTGATATACCGGGCTAGGATTCGAGTTACAGGAACAAGGGCCAAACCAACCACCCAAGAATGGAATCGTCGAGCGAAAACAATTTACAACCTCCTCGAAGCAGCTTTTCTTGCCACCAGACGTTTCTCCATCAATTAGGAATCTGATGCCGTCACTAAATACATTTCTTAAATTGTAGCCATTTGTTGAGTATTTTTTTTTTGGTGTCTAATCCACATATATATCACCGTTGCCCTTGATTTTCTTGACTATATATCTCTTAAATATCAACATATACACGTGTGATTTAGTTTACGAAGATTTTTCAATGTCGAGATCCTCGATCAGAGAGTAAAAAAGGCGTAAGGTTCACAATGGGGTAAAATTAAAATGGGATATACCGGGCTAGGATTCGAGTTACAGGAACAATGGCCAAACCAACCACCCAAGAATGGAATCGTTGAGCGAAAACAATTGACAACCTCCTAGAAGCAGCTTTTCTTACCACCAGACGTTTCTCCATCTATTAGGAATCTGATGCCGTCACTAACCACATTCCTTAAATTGTAGCCATTTGTTGAGTGTTTTTTTTGGTGTCTAATTCGCATATATATCACCATTGCCCTTGATTTTTTTCACTGTATATCTCTATAATGTCAACATATACACGTGTGATTTAGTTTACGAAGATTTTTCAATTCCGAGAACCTCTATCAGAGAGTAAAAAAGGCGTAAGGTTCACAATGGTGTAAAATTAAAATGCGATATACCGGGCTACGATTTGAGTTACAGGAACAATGGCCAAACCAACCACCCAAGAATGGAATCGTCGAGCGAAAACACTTGACAACCTCCTAGAAGCAGTTTTTCTTGCCACCAGACCTTTCTCCATCAATTAGGAATCTGATGTCGTCACTAAACACATTCCTTAAATTGTAGTCATTTGTTGAGTGTTTTTTTTGGTGTCTAATTCGCATATATATCACCATTGCCCTTGATTTTTTTCACTGTATATCTCTATAATGTCAACTTATACACGTGTGATTTAGTTTACAAAGATTTTTCAATTCCGAGAACCTCTATCAGAGAGTAAAAAAGGCGTAAGGTTCACAATGGTGTAAAATTAAAATGCGATATACCGGGCTAGGATTTGAGTTACAGGAATAAGGGCCAAACCAACCACCCAAGAATGGAATGGTCGAGCTAAAACACTTGACAACCTCCTAGAAGCAGCTTTTCTTGCCACCAGACCTTTCTACATCAATTAGGAATCTGATGCCGTCACTAAACACATTCCTTAAATTGTAGCCATTTGTTGAGTTTTTTTTTTGTGTCTAATCCGCATATATCTCACCATTGTCCTTGACTTTCTTGACTGTATATCTCTTAAATATCAACATATACACGTGTGATTTAGTTTACGATGATTTTTCAATGCCGAGAACCTCGATCAGAGAGTAAAAAAGGCGTAAGGTTCACAATGATGTAAAATTAAAATGGAATATATAGGGCTAGGATTCGAGTTACAGGAACAAGGGCCAAACCAACCACCCAAAAATGGAATCGTCAAGCGAAAACACTTGACAACCTCCTAGAAGCAGCTTTTCTTGCCACCATACTTTTCTCCATCAATTAGGAATCTGATGTCGTCACTAAACACATTCCTTAAATTGTAGTTATTTGTTGAGTGTTTTTTTTGGTGTCTAATTCGCATATATATCACCATTGCCCTTGATTTTCTTGACTACATATCTCTTAAATGTCACCATATACACGTGTGATTTAGTTTACGAAGATTTTTCAATGCGGAGAATCTCTATCAGAGAGTAAAAATGGCGTAAGGTTCACAATGGTGTAAAATTAAAATGGGATATACCGGGCTAGGATTCGAGTTACAGGAACAAGGGCCAAACCAACCACCCAAGAATGGAATCGTCGAGCAAACTCACTTGACAACCTCCAAGAAGCAACTTTTCTTCCCACCAGACCTTTTCCATCAATTAGGAATCTGATGCCGTCACTAAACACATTCCTTAAATTGTAGCCATTTGTTGTGTGTTTTTTTTGTGTCTAATCCGCATATATATCACCATTGCCATTGATTTTCTTGACTGTATATCTCTTAAATGTCAACATATACACGTGTGATTTACTTTACGAAGATTTTTCAATGTCAAGAACCTCAATCAGAGAGTAAAAATGGTGTAAGGTTCACAATGGTGTAAAATTAAAATGTGATATACCGGGCTAGGATTCGAGTTACAGGAACAAGGGCCAAACCAACCACCCAAGAATGGAATGGTCGAGCGAAAACAATTGACAACCTCCTAGAAGCAGCTTTTCTTGCCACCAGACCTTTCTCCATCAATTAGAAATCTGATGCTGTCACTAAACACATTCCTTAAATTGTAGCCATTTGTTGAGTTTTTTTTGTGTCTAATCCGCATATATATCACCATTGTCCTTGATTTTCTTGACTGTATATCCCTTAAATTTCAACATATACACGTGTGATTTAGTTTACGATGATTTTTCAATGCCGAGAACCTCGATCAGAGAGTAAAAAAGGCGTAAGGTTCCCAATGGTGTAAAATTAAAATGTGATATACCGGGCTAGGATTCGAGTTACAGGAACAAGGGCCAAACCAACCACCCAAGAATGGAATCGTCGAGCGAAAACAATTTACAACCTCCTCGAAGCAGCTTTTCTTGCCACCAGACGTTTCTCCATCAATTAGGAATCTGATGCCGTCACTAAATACATTTCTTAAATTGTAGCCATTTGTTGAGTGTTTTTTTTTTGGTGTCTAATCCACATATATATCACCATTGCCCTTGATTTTCTTGACTATATATCTCTTAAATATCAACATATACACGTGTGATTTAGTTTACGAAGATTTTTCAATGTCGAGATCCTCGATCAGAGAGTAAAAAAGGCGTAAGGTTCACAATGGGGTAAAATTAAAATGGGATATACCGGGCTAGGATTCGAGTTACAGGAACAATGGCCAAACCAACCACCCAAGAATGGAATCGTTGAGCGAAAACAATTGACAACCTCCTAGAAGCAGCTTTTCTTACCACCAGACGTTTCTCCATCTATTAGGAATCTGATGCCGTCACTAACCACATTCCTTAAATTGTAGCCATTTGTTGAGGGTTTTTTTTGGTGTCTAATTCGCATATATATCACCATTGCCCTTGATTTTTTTCACTGTATATCTCTATAATGTCAACATATACACGTGTGATTTAGTTTACGAAGATTTTTCAATTCCGAGAACCTCTATCAGAGAGTAAAAAAGGCGTAAGGTTCACAATGGTGTAAAATTAAAATGCGATATACCGGGCTACGATTTGAGTTACAGGAACAATGGCCAAACCAACCACCCAAGAATGGAATCGTCGAGCGAAAACACTTGACAACCTCCTAGAAGCAGTTTTTCTTGCCACCAGACCTTTCTTCATCAATTAGGAATCTGATGTCGTCACTAAACACATTCCTTAAATTGTAGTCATTTGTTGAGTGTTTTTTTTGGTGTCTAATTCGCATATATATCACCATTGCCCTTGATTTTTTTCACTGTATATCTCTATAATGTCAACTTATACACGTGTGATTTAGTTTACAAAGATTTTTCAATTCCGAGAACCTCTATCAGAGAGTAAAAAAGGCGTAAGGTTCACAATGGTGTAAAATTAAAATGCGATATACCGGGCTAGGATTTGAGTTACAGGAATAAGGGCCAAACCAACCACCCAAGAATGGAATGGTCGAGCTAAAACACTTGACAACCTCCTAGAAGCAGCTTTTCTTGCCACCAGACCTTTCTCCATCAATTAGGAATCTGATGCCGTCACTAAACACATTCCTTAAATTGTAGCCATTTGTTGAGTTTTTTTTTTGTGTCTAATCCGCATATATCTCACCATTGTCCTTGACTTTCTTGACTGTATATCTCTTAAATATCAACATATACACGTGTGATTTAGTTTACGATGATTTTTCAATGCCGAGAACCTCGATCAGAGAGTAAAAAAGGCGTAAGGTTCACAATGATGTAAAATTAAAATGGAATATATAGGGCTAGGATTCGAGTTACAGGAACAAGGGCCAAACCAACCACCCAAAAATGGAATCGTCAAGCGAAAACACTTGACAACCTCCTAGAAGCAGCTTTTCTTGCCACCATACTTTTCTCCATCAATTAGGAATCTGATGTCGTCACTAAACACATTCCTTAAATTGTAGTTATTTGTTGAGTGTTTTTTTTGGTGTCTAATTCGCATATATATCACCATTGCCCTTGATTTTCTTGACTGCATATCTCTTAAATGTCACCATATACACGTGTGATTTAGTTTACGAAGATTTTTCAATGCGGAGAATCTCTATCAGAGAGTAAAAATGGCGTAAGGTTCACAATGGTGTAAAATTAAAATGGGATATACCGGGCTAGGATTCGAGTTACAGGAACAAGGGCCAAACCAACCACCCAAGAATGGAATCGTCGAGCAAACTCACTTGACAACCTCCAAGAAGCAACTTTTCTTCCCACCAGACCTTTTCCATCAATTAGGAATCTGATGCCGTCACTAAACACATTCCTTAAATTGTAGCCATTTGTTGTGTGTTTTTTTTGTGTCTAATCCGCATATATATCACCATTGCCATTGATTTTCTTGACTGTATATCTCTTAAATGTCAACATATACACGTGTGATTTACTTTACGAAGAGTTTTCAATGTCAAGAACCTCAATCAGAGAGTAAAAATGGTGTAAGGTTCACAATGGTGTAAAATTAAAATGTGATATACCGGGCTAGGATTCGAGTTACAGGAACAAGGGCCAAACCAACCACCCAAGAATGGAATGGTCGAGCGAAAACAATTGACAACCTCCTAGAAGCAGCTTTTCTTGCCACCAGACCTTTCTCCATCAATTAGAAATCTGATGCTGTCACTAAACACATTCCTTAAATTGTAGCCATTTGTTGAGTTTTTTTTTGTGTCTAATCCGCATATATATCACCATTGTCCTTGATTTTCTTGACTGTATATCCCTTAAATTTCAACATATACACGTGTGATTTAGTTTACGATGATTTTTCAATGCCGAGAACCTCGATCAGAGAGTAAAAAAGGCGTAAGGTTCCCAATGGTGTAAAATTAAAATGTGATATACCGGGCTAGGATTCGAGTTACAGGAACAAGGGCCAAACCAACCACCCAAGAATGGAATCGTCGAGCGAAAACAATTTACAACCTCCTCGAAGCAGCTTTTCTTGCCACCAGACGTTTCTCCATCAATTAGGAATCTGATGCCGTCACTAAATACATTTCTTAAATTGTAGCCATTTGTTGAGTGTTTTTTTTTTGGTGTCTAATCCACATATATATCACCATTGCCCTTGATTTTCTTGACTATATATCTCTTAAATATCAACATATACACGTGTGATTTAGTTTACGAAGATTTTTCAATGTCGAGATCCTCGATCAGAGAGTAAAAAAGGCGTAAGGTTCACAATGGGGTAAAATTAAAATGGGATATACCGGGCTAGGATTCGAGTTACAGGAACAATGGCCAAACCAACCACCCAAGAATGGAATCGTTGAGCGAAAACAATTGACAACCTCCTAGAAGCAGCTTTTCTTACCACCAGACGTTTCTCCATCTATTAGGAATCTGATGCCGTCACTAACCACATTCCTTAAATTGTAGCCATTTGTTGAGGGTTTTTTTTGGTGTCTAATTCGCATATATATCACCATTGCCCTTGATTTTTTTCACTGTATATCTCTATAATGTCAACATATACACGTGTGATTTAGTTTACGAAGATTTTTCAATTCCGAGAACCTCTATCAGAGAGTAAAAAAGGCGTAAGGTTCACAATGGTGTAAAATTAAAATGCGATATACCGGGCTACGATTTGAGTTACAGGAACAATGGCCAAACCAACCACCCAAGAATGGAATCGTCGAGCGAAAACACTTGACAACCTCCTAGAAGCAGTTTTTCTTGCCACCAGACCTTTCTCCATCAATTAGGAATCTGATGTCGTCACTAAACACATTCCTTAAATTGTAGTCATTTGTTGAGTGTTTTTTTTGGTGTCTAATTCGCATATATATCACCATTGCCCTTGATTTTTTTCACTGTATATCTCTATAATGTCAACTTATACACGTGTGATTTAGTTTACAAAGATTTTTCAATTCCGAGAACCTCTATCAGAGAGTAAAAAAGGCGTAAGGTTCACAATGGTGTAAAATTAAAATGCGATATACCGGGCTAGGATTTGAGTTACAGGAATAAGGGCCAAACCAACCACCCAAGAATGGAATGGTCGAGCTAAAACACTTGACAACCTCCTAGAAGCAGCTTTTCTTGCCACCAGACCTTTCTCCATCAATTAGGAATCTGATGCCGTCACTAAACACATTCCTTAAATTGTAGCCATTTGTTGAGTTTTTTTTTTGTGTCTAATCCGCATATATCTCACCATTGTCCTTGACTTTCTTGACTGTATATCTCTTAAATATCAACATATACACGTGTGATTTAGTTTACGATGATTTTTCAATGCCGAGAACCTCGATCAGAGAGTAAAAAAGGCGTAAGGTTCACAATGATGTAAAATTAAAATGGAATATATAGGGCTAGGATTCGAGTTACAGGAACAAGGGCCAAACCAACCACCCAAAAATGGAATCGTCAAGCGAAAACACTTGACAACCTCCTAGAAGCAGCTTTTCTTGCCACCATACTTTTCTCCATCAATTAGGAATCTGATGTCGTCACTAAACACATTCCTTAAATTGTAGTTATTTGTTGAGTGTTTTTTTTGGTGTCTAATTCGCATATATATCACCATTGCCCTTGATTTTCTTGACTGCATATCTCTTAAATGTCACCATATACACGTGTGATTTAGTTTACGAAGATTTTTCAATGCGGAGAATCTCTATCAGAGAGTAAAAATGGCGTAAGGTTCACAATGGTGTAAAATTAAAATGGGATATACCGGGCTAGGATTCGAGTTACAGGAACAAGGGCCAAACCAACCACCCAAGAATGGAATCGTCGAGCAAACTCACTTGACAACCTCCAAGAAGCAACTTTTCTTCCCACCAGACCTTTTCCATCAATTAGGAATCTGATGCCGTCACTAAACACATTCCTTAAATTGTAGCCATTTGTTGTGTGTTTTTTTTGTGTCTAATCCGCATATATATCACCATTGCCATTGATTTTCTTGACTGTATATCTCTTAAATGTCAACATATACACGTGTGATTTACTTTACGAAGATTTTTCAATGTCAAGAACCTCAATCAGAGAGTAAAAATGGTGTAAGGTTCACAATGGTGTAAAATTAAAATGTGATATACCGGGCTAGGATTCGAGTTACAGGAACAAGGGCCAAACCAACCACCCAAGAATGGAATGGTCGAGCGAAAACAATTGACAACCTCCTAGAAGCAGCTTTTCTTGCCACCAGACCTTTCTCCATCAATTAGAAATCTGATGCTGTCACTAAACACATTCCTTAAATTGTAGCCATTTGTTGAGTTTTTTTTGTGTCTAATCCGCATATATATCACCATTGTCCTTGATTTTCTTGACTGTATATCCCTTAAATTTCAACATATACACGTGTGATTTAGTTTACGATGATTTTTCAATGCCGAGAACCTCGATCAGAGAGTAAAAAAGGCGTAAGGTTCCCAATGGTGTAAAATTAAAATGTGATATACCGGGCTAGGATTCGAGTTACAGGAACAAGGGCCAAACCAACCACCCAAGAATGGAATCGTCGAGCGAAAACAATTTACAACCTCCTCGAAGCAGCTTTTCTTGCCACCAGACGTTTCTCCATCAATTAGGAATCTGATGCCGTCACTAAATACATTTCTTAAATTGTAGCCATTTGTTGAGTGTTTTTTTTTTGGTGTCTAATCCACATATATATCACCATTGCCCTTGATTTTCTTGACTATATATCTCTTAAATATCAACATATACACGTGTGATTTAGTTTACGAAGATTTTTCAATGTCGAGATCCTCGATCAGAGAGTAAAAAAGGCGTAAGGTTCACAATGGGGTAAAATTAAAATGGGATATACCGGGCTAGGATTCGAGTTACAGGAACAATGGCCAAACCAACCACCCAAGAATGGAATCGTTGAGCGAAAACAATTGACAACCTCCTAGAAGCAGCTTTTCTTACCACCAGACGTTTCTCCATCTATTAGGAATCTGATGCCGTCACTAACCACATTCCTTAAATTGTAGCCATTTGTTGAGGGTTTTTTTTGGTGTCTAATTCGCATATATATCACCATTGCCCTTGATTTTTTTCACTGTATATCTCTATAATGTCAACATATACACGTGTGATTTAGTTTACGAAGATTTTTCAATTCCGAGAACCTCTATCAGAGAGTAAAAAAGGCGTAAGGTTCACAATGGTGTAAAATTAAAATGCGATATACCGGGCTACGATTTGAGTTACAGGAACAATGGCCAAACCAACCACCCAAGAATGGAATCGTCGAGCGAAAACACTTGACAACCTCCTAGAAGCAGTTTTTCTTGCCACCAGACCTTTCTCCATCAATTAGGAATCTGATGTCGTCACTAAACACATTCCTTAAATTGTAGTCATTTGTTGAGTGTTTTTTTTGGTGTCTAATTCGCATATATATCACCATTGCCCTTGATTTTTTTCACTGTATATCTCTATAATGTCAACTTATACACGTGTGATTTAGTTTACAAAGATTTTTCAATTCCGAGAACCTCTATCAGAGAGTAAAAAAGGCGTAAGGTTCACAATGGTGTAAAATTAAAATGCGATATACCGGGCTAGGATTTGAGTTACAGGAATAAGGGCCAAACCAACCACCCAAGAATGGAATGGTCGAGCTAAAACACTTGACAACCTCCTAGAAGCAGCTTTTCTTGCCACCAGACCTTTCTCCATCAATTAGGAATCTGATGCCGTCACTAAACACATTCCTTAAATTGTAGCCATTTGTTGAGTTTTTTTTTTGTGTCTAATCCGCATATATCTCACCATTGTCCTTGACTTTCTTGACTGTATATCTCTTAAATATCAACATATACACGTGTGATTTAGTTTACGATGATTTTTCAATGCCGAGAACCTCGATCAGAGAGTAAAAAAGGCGTAAGGTTCACAATGATGTAAAATTAAAATGGAATATATAGGGCTAGGATTCGAGTTACAGGAACAAGGGCCAAACCAACCACCCAAAAATGGAATCGTCAAGCGAAAACACTTGACAACCTCCTAGAAGCAGCTTTTCTTGCCACCATACTTTTCTCCATCAATTAGGAATCTGATGTCGTCACTAAACACATTCCTTAAATTGTAGTTATTTGTTGAGTGTTTTTTTTGGTGTCTAATTCGCATATATATCACCATTGCCCTTGATTTTCTTGACTGCATATCTCTTAAATGTCACCATATACACGTGTGATTTAGTTTACGAAGATTTTTCAATGCGGAGAATCTCTATCAGAGAGTAAAAATGGCGTAAGGTTCACAATGGTGTAAAATTAAAATGGGATATACCGGGCTAGGATTCGAGTTACAGGAACAAGGGCCAAACCAACCACCCAAGAATGGAATCGTCGAGCAAACTCACTTGACAACCTCCAAGAAGCAACTTTTCTTCCCACCAGACCTTTTCCATCAATTAGGAATCTGATGCCGTCACTAAACACATTCCTTAAATTGTAGCCATTTGTTGTGTGTTTTTTTTGTGTCTAATCCGCATATATATCACCATTGCCATTGATTTTCTTGACTGTATATCTCTTAAATGTCAACATATACACGTGTGATTTACTTTACGAAGATTTTTCAATGTCAAGAACCTCAATCAGAGAGTAAAAATGGTGTAAGGTTCACAATGGTGTAAAATTAAAATGTGATATACCGGGCTAGGATTCGAGTTACAGGAACAAGGGCCAAACCAACCACCCAAGAATGGAATGGTCGAGCGAAAACAATTGACAACCTCCTAGAAGCAGCTTTTCTTGCCACCAGACCTTTCTCCATCAATTAGAAATCTGATGCTGTCACTAAACACATTCCTTAAATTGTAGCCATTTGTTGAGTTTTTTTTGTGTCTAATCCGCATATATATCACCATTGTCCTTGATTTTCTTGACTGTATATCCCTTAAATTTCAACATATACACGTGTGATTTAGTTTACGATGATTTTTCAATGCCGAGAACCTCGATCAGAGAGTAAAAAAGGCGTAAGGTTCCCAATGGTGTAAAATTAAAATGTGATATACCGGGCTAGGATTCGAGTTACAGGAACAAGGGCCAAACCAACCACCCAAGAATGGAATCGTCGAGCGAAAACAATTTACAACCTCCTCGAAGCAGCTTTTCTTGCCACCAGACGTTTCTCCATCAATTAGGAATCTGATGCCGTCACTAAATACATTTCTTAAATTGTAGCCATTTGTTGAGTGTTTTTTTTTTGGTGTCTAATCCACATATATATCACCATTGCCCTTGATTTTCTTGACTATATATCTCTTAAATATCAACATATACACGTGTGATTTAGTTTACGAAGATTTTTCAATGTCGAGATCCTCGATCAGAGAGTAAAAAAGGCGTAAGGTTCACAATGGGGTAAAATTAAAATGGGATATACCGGGCTAGGATTCGAGTTACAGGAACAATGGCCAAACCAACCACCCAAGAATGGAATCGTTGAGCGAAAACAATTGACAACCTCCTAGAAGCAGCTTTTCTTACCACCAGACGTTTCTCCATCTATTAGGAATCTGATGCCGTCACTAACCACATTCCTTAAATTGTAGCCATTTGTTGAGGGTTTTTTTTGGTGTCTAATTCGCATATATATCACCATTGCCCTTGATTTTTTTCACTGTATATCTCTATAATGTCAACATATACACGTGTGATTTAGTTTACGAAGATTTTTCAATTCCGAGAACCTCTATCAGAGAGTAAAAAAGGCGTAAGGTTCACAATGGTGTAAAATTAAAATGCGATATACCGGGCTACGATTTGAGTTACAGGAACAATGGCCAAACCAACCACCCAAGAATGGAATCGTCGAGCGAAAACACTTGACAACCTCCTAGAAGCAGTTTTTCTTGCCACCAGACCTTTCTCCATCAATTAGGAATCTGATGTCGTCACTAAACACATTCCTTAAATTGTAGTCATTTGTTGAGTGTTTTTTTTGGTGTCTAATTCGCATATATATCACCATTGCCCTTGATTTTTTTCACTGTATATCTCTATAATGTCAACTTATACACGTGTGATTTAGTTTACAAAGATTTTTCAATTCCGAGAACCTCTATCAGAGAGTAAAAAAGGCGTAAGGTTCACAATGGTGTAAAATTAAAATGCGATATACCGGGCTAGGATTTGAGTTACAGGAATAAGGGCCAAACCAACCACCCAAGAATGGAATGGTCGAGCTAAAACACTTGACAACCTCCTAGAAGCAGCTTTTCTTGCCACCAGACCTTTCTCCATCAATTAGGAATCTGATGCCGTCACTAAACACATTCCTTAAATTGTAGCCATTTGTTGAGTTTTTTTTTTGTGTCTAATCCGCATATATCTCACCATTGTCCTTGACTTTCTTGACTGTATATCTCTTAAATATCAACATATACACGTGTGATTTAGTTTACGATGATTTTTCAATGCCGAGAACCTCGATCAGAGAGTAAAAAAGGCGTAAGGTTCACAATGATGTAAAATTAAAATGGAATATATAGGGCTAGGATTCGAGTTACAGGAACAAGGGCCAAACCAACCACCCAAAAATGGAATCGTCAAGCGAAAACACTTGACAACCTCCTAGAAGCAGCTTTTCTTGCCACCATACTTTTCTCCATCAATTAGGAATCTGATGTCGTCACTAAACACATTCCTTAAATTGTAGTTATTTGTTGAGTGTTTTTTTTGGTGTCTAATTCGCATATATATCACCATTGCCCTTGATTTTCTTGACTGCATATCTCTTAAATGTCACCATATACACGTGTGATTTAGTTTACGAAGATTTTTCAATGCGGAGAATCTCTATCAGAGAGTAAAAATGGCGTAAGGTTCACAATGGTGTAAAATTAAAATGGGATATACCGGGCTAGGATTCGAGTTACAGGAACAAGGGCCAAACCAACCACCCAAGAATGGAATCGTCGAGCAAACTCACTTGACAACCTCCAAGAAGCAACTTTTCTTCCCACCAGACCTTTTCCATCAATTAGGAATCTGATGCCGTCACTAAACACATTCCTTAAATTGTAGCCATTTGTTGTGTGTTTTTTTTGTGTCTAATCCGCATATATATCACCATTGCCATTGATTTTCTTGACTGTATATCTCTTAAATGTCAACATATACACGTGTGATTTACTTTACGAAGATTTTTCAATGTCAAGAACCTCAATCAGAGAGTAAAAATGGTGTAAGGTTCACAATGGTGTAAAATTAAAATGTGATATACCGGGCTAGGATTCGAGTTACAGGAACAAGGGCCAAACCAACCACCCAAGAATGGAATCGTCGAGCGAAAACAATTGACAACCTCCTAGAAGCAGCTTTTCTTTCCACCAGACGTTTCTCCATCAATTAGGAATCTAATACCGTCACTAAACACATTCCTTAAATTGTAGTCATTTGTTTAGTGTTTTTTTTGGTGTCTAATTCGCATATATATCACCATTGCCCTTGATTTTTTTCACTGTATATCTCTATAATGTCAACATATACACGTGTGATTTAGTTTACGAAGATTTTTCAATTCCGAGAACCTCTATCAGAGAGTAAAAAAGGCGTAAGGTTCACAATGGTGTAAAATTAAAATGCGATATACCGGGCTACGATTTGAGTTACAGGAACAATGGCCAAACCAACCACCCAAGAATGGAATGGTCGAGCGAAAACACTTGACAACCTCCTAGAAGCAGCTTTTCTTGCCACCAGACCTTTCTCCATCAATTAGAAATCTGATGCTGTCACTAAACACACTCCTTAAATTGTAGTCATTTGTTGAGTTTTTTTTTTGTGTCTAATCCGCATATATATCACCATTATCCTTGATTTTCTTGACTGTATATCTCTTAAAAATCAACATATACACGTGTGATTTAGTTTACGATGATTTTTCAATGCCGAGAACCTCGATCAGATAGTAAAAAAGGCGTAAGGTTCACAATGGTGTAAAATTAAAAAGGGATATACCGGGCTAGGATTCAAGTTACAGGAACAAGGGCCAAACCAACCACCCAAGAATGGAATCGTCGAGCGAAAACAATTGACAACCTCCTAGAAGCAGCTATTCTTACCACCATACGTTTCTCCATCAATTAGGAATCTGATGCCGCAACTAAACACATTCCTTAAATTGTAGCCATTTGTTGAGTGTTTTTTTTTTGTGTCTAATCCGCATATATATCGCCATTGCCCTTGATTTTCTTGACTATATATCTCTTAAATATCAACATATACACGTGTGATTTAGTTTACGAAAATTTTTCAATGCCGGGAACCTCGATTAGAGAGTAAAAAAGGCGTAAGGTTCACAATGGGGTAAAATTAAAATGGGATATACCGGGCTAGGATTCGAGTTACAGGAACAAGGGCCAAACCAACCACCCAAGAATGGAATCGTCGAGCGAAAACACTTGACAACCTCCTAGAAGCAGCTTTTCTTACCACCGGACCTTTCTCCATCAATTAGGAATCTGATCCCGTCACTAAACACATTACTTAAATTGTAGTCATTTGTTTAGTGTTTTTTTTGGTGTCTAATTCGCATATATATCACCATTGCCCTTGATTTTCTTCACTGTATATCTCTATAATGTCAACATATACACGTGTGATTTAGTTTACGAAGATTTTTCAATGGCGAGAACCTCTATCAGAGTGTAAAAAAGGTGTAAGGTTCAGAATGGTGTAAAATTAAAATGCGATATACCGGGCTAGGATTCGAGTTACGTGAACAAGGGCCAAACCAACCACCCAAGAATGGAATGGTCGAGCGGAAACACTTGACAACCTCCTAGAAGCAGCTTTTCTTGCCACCAGACCTTTCTCCATCAATTAGGAATCTTATGCCGTCACTAAACACATTCCTTAAATTGTAGTCATTTGTTGAGTTTTTTTTTTGTGTCTAATCCGCATATATATCACCATTGTCCTTAATTTTCTTGACTGTATATCTCTTAAAAATCAACATATACACGTGTGATTTAGTTTACGATGATTTTTCAATGCCGAGAACATCGATCAGATAGTAAAAAAGGCGTAAGGTTCACAATGGTGTAAAATTAAAATGGGATATACTGGGCAAGAATTCGAGTTACAGGAACAAGGGCCAAACCAACCACCCAAGAATGGAATCGTCGAGCGAAAACAATTGACAACCTCCTAGAAGCAGCATTTCTTACCACCTGACGTTTCTCCATCAATTAGGAATCTGATGCCGTCACTAAACACATTCCTTAAATTATAGCCATTTCTTGAGTGTTTTTTTTGGTGTCTAATCCGCATATATATCGCCATTGCCCTTGATTTTCTTGACTATATATCTCTTAAATATCAACATATACACGTGTGATTTAGTTTACGGAGATTTTTCATTGCCGAGAACCTCGATCAGAGAGTAAAAAAGGCACAATGGGGTAAAATTAAAATGGGATATACCGAGCTAGGATTCGAGTTACAGGAACAAGGGCCAAACCAACCACCCAATAATGGAATCGTCGAGCGAAAACACTTGACAACCTCCAAGAAGCAGCTTTTCTTGCCACCAGACCTTTCTCCATCAATTAGGAATCGGATGCCGTCACTAAACACATTCCTTAAATTGTAGTCATTTGTTGAGTGTTTTTTTTGTGTTTAATTCGCATATATATCACCATTGCCCTTGATTTTCTTCACTGTATATCTCTATAATGTCAACATATACACGTATGATTTAGTTCCCGAAGATTTTTCAATTCCGAGAACCTCTATCGGAGAGTAAAAAAGGAGTAAGGTTCACAATGGTGTAAAATTAAAATGTGATATACCGGGCTAGGATTTGAGTTACAGGAACAAGGGCCAAACCAACCACCCAAGAATGGAATGGTCGAGCGAAAACACTTGACAACCGCCTAGAAGCAGCTTTTATTGCCACCAGACCTTTCTCCATCAATTACGAATCTGATGCCGTCACTAAACACATTCCTTAAATTGTAGCCATTTGTTGAGTTTTTTTTTTTTTGTCTAATCCGCATATATGTCACCATTGTCCTTGACTTTCTTGACTGTATATCTATTAAATATCAACATATACACGTGTGATTTAGTTTACGATTGTTTTTCAATGCCGAGAACCTCGATCAGAGAGTAAAAAAGGCGTAAGTTTCACAATGATGTAAAATTAAAATGGGATATACAGGGCTAGGATTCGAGTTACAGGAACAAGGGCCAAACCAACCACCCAAAAATGGAATCGTCGAGCGAAAACACTTGACAACCTCCTAGAAGCAGCTTTTCTTGCCACGAGACCTTTCTCCATCAATTAGGAATCTGATGCCGTCACTAAACACATTCCTTAAATTGTAGTTATTTGTTGAGTGTTTTTTTTGGTGTCTAATTCGCATATATATCACCATTGCCCTTGATTTTCTTGACTGCATATCTCTTAAATGTCACCATATACACGTGTGATTTAGTTTACGAAGATTTTTCAACGTCGAGAACCTCTATCAGAAAGAAAAAATGGCGTAAGGTTCACAATGGTGTAAAATTAAAATGCGATATACCGTGCTTGGATTCGAGTTACATGAACAAGGGCCAAACCAACCACCCAAGAATGGAATCGTCGAGCGAAAACACTTGACAACCTCCTAGAAGCAGTTTTTCTTGCCACCAGACCTTTCTCCATCAATTAGGAATCTGATGCCGTCACTAAACCCATTCCTTAAATTGTAGCCATTTGTTGAGTTTTTTTTTTTGTGCTTAATCCGCATATATATCACCACTGCCCTTGATTTTCTTGACTGTATATCTCTTAAATATCAACATGTACACGTGTGATTTTGTTTACGATGATTTTTCAATGCTGACCTCGATCAGAGAGTAAAAAAGGCGTAAGGTTCACAATGGTGTAAAATTAAAATGGGATATACCGGGCTAGTATTCGAGTTACAGGAACAAGGGCCAAACCAACCACTCAAGAATGGAATCGTCGAGCGAAAACACTTGACAACCTCCTAGAAGCAGCTTTTCTTACCACCAGACCTTTCTCCATTAATTAGGAATCTGATGCCGTCACTAAACACATTCCTTAAATTTTAGCCATTTGTTGAGTGTTTTTTTTGGTGTCTAATCCACATATATATCACCATTGCCCTTGATTTTCTTGACTGTATATATCTTAAATATCAACATATACACGTGTGATTTAGTTTACGAAGATTTTTCAAAGCCGAGAACCTCGATCAGAGAGTAAAAAAGGCGTAAGGTTCACAATGGTGTAAAATTAAAATGGGATATACCGGGCTAGGATTCGAGTTACAGGAACAAGGGCCAAACCAACCACCCAAGAATGGAATCGTCGAGCGAAAACAATTGACAACCTCCTAGTAGCAGCTTTTCTTACCACCAGACGTTTCTCCATCAATTTGGAATCTGATACCGTCACTAAACACATTCCTTAAATTGTAGTCATTTGTTTAGTGTTTTTTTTGGTGTCTAATTCGCATATATATCACCATTTCCCTTGATTTTCTTCACTGTATATCTCTATAATGTCAACATATACACGTGTGATTTAGTTTACGAAGATTTTTCAATTCCGAGAACCTCTATCAGAGAGTAAAAAAGGTGTAAGGTTCACAATGGTGTAAAACTAAAATGCGATATACCGGGCTAGGATTCGAGTTACATGAACAAGGGCCAAACTAACCACCCAAGAATGGAATGGTCGAGCGAAAACACTTGACAACCTCCTAGAAGCAGCTTTTCTTGCCACCAGACCTTTCTCCATCAATTAGGAATCTTATGCCGTCACTAAACACATTCCTTAAATTGTAGCCATTTGTTGAGTTTTTTTTTGTGTCTAATCCGCATATATATCACCATGGTCCTTGATTTTCTTGACTGTATATCTCTTAAAAATCAACATATACACGTGTGATTTAGTTTACGATCATTTTTCAATGCCGAGAACCTCGATCAGATAGTAAAAAAGGCGTAAGGTTCACAATGGTGTAAAATTAAAAAGGGATATACCGGGCTAGGATTCAAGTTACAGGAACAAGGGCCAAACCAACCACCCAAGAATGGAATCGTCGAGTGAAAACAATTGACAACCTCCTAGAAGCAGCTTTTCTTACCACCAGACGTTTCTCCATCAATTAGGAATCTGATGCCGCAACTAAACACATACCTTAAATTGTAGCCATTTGTTGAGTGTTTTTTTTGGTGTCTAATCCGCATATATATCGCCATTGCCCTTGATTTTCTTGACTATATATCTCTTAAATATCAACATATACACGTGTGATTTAGTTTACGAAGATTTTTCAATGCCGAGAACCTCGATCAGAGAGTAAAAAAGGCGTAAGGTTCACAATGGGGTAAAATTAAAATGGGATATACCGGGCTAGGATTCGAGTTACAGGAACAAGGGCCAAACCAACCACCCAAGAATGGAATCGTCGAGCGAAAACACTTGACAACCTCCTAGAAGCAGCTTTTCTTACCACCGGACCTTTCTCCATCAATTAGGAATCTGATCCCGTCACTAAACACATTACTTAAATTGTAGTCATTTGTTTAGTGTTTTTTTTGGTGTCTAATTCGCATATATATCACCATTGCCCTTGATTTTCTTCACTGTATATCTCTATAATGTCAACATATACACGTGTGATTTAGTTTACGAAGATTTTTCAATGGCGAGAACCTCTATCAGAGAGTAAAAAAGGTGTAAGGTTCAGAATGGTGTAAAATTAAAATGCGATATACCGGGCTAGGATTCGAGTTACATGAACAAGGGCCAAACCAACCACCCAAGAATGGAATGGTCGAGCGGAAACACTTGACAACCTCCTAGAAGCAGCTTTTCTTGCCACCAGACCTTTCTCCATCAATTAGGAATCTTATGCCGTCACTAAACACATTCCTTAAATTGTAGCCATTTGTTGAGTTTTTTTTTTGTGTCTAATCCGCATATATATCACCATTGTCCTTAATTTTCTTGACTGTATATCTCTTAAAAATCAACATATACACGTGTGATTTAGTTTACGATGATTTTTCAATGCCGAGAACCTCGATCAGATAGTAAAAAAGGCGTAAGGTTCACAATGGTGTAAAATTAAAATGGGATATACTGGGCAAGGATTCGAGTTACAGGAACAAGGGCCAAACCAACCACCCAAGAATGGAATCGTCGAGCGAAAACAATTGACAACCTCCTAGAAGCAGCTTTTCTTACCACCTGACGTTTCTCCATCAATTAGGAATCTGATGCCGTCACTAAACACATTCCTTAAATTATAGCCATTTCTTGAGTGTTTTTTTTGGTGTCTAATCCGCATATATATCGCCATTGCCCTTGATTTTCTTGACTATATATCTCTTAAATATCAACATATACACGTGTGATTTAGTTTACGGAGATTTTTCATTGCCGAGAACCTCGATCAGAGAGTAAAAAAGGCACAATGGGGTAAAATTAAAATGGGATATACCGGGCTAGGACTCGAGTTACAGGAACAAGGGCCAAACCAACCACCCAATAATGGAATCGTCGAGCGAAAACACTTGACAACCTCCTAGAAGCAGCTTTTCTTGCCACCAGACCTTTCTCCATCAATTAGGAATCGGATGCCGTCACTAAACACATTCCTTAAATTGTAGTCATTTGTTGAGTGTTTTTTTGTGTCTAATTCGCATATATATCACCATTGCCCTTGATTTTCTTCACTGTATATCTCTATAATGTCAACATATACACGTATGATTTAGTTCCCGAAGATTTTTCAATTCCGAGAACCTCTATCGGAGAGTAAAAAAGGAGTAAGGTTCACAATGGTGTAAAATTAAAATGCGATATACCGGGCTAGGATTCGAGTTACAGGAACTAGGGCCAAACCAACCACCCAAGAATGGAATGGTCGAGCGAAAACACTTGACAACCGCCTAGAAGCAGCTTTTATTGCCACCAGACCTTTCTCCATCAATTAGGAATATGATGCCGTCACTAAACACATTCCTTAAATTGTAGCCATTTGTTGAGTTTTTTTTTTTTTGTGTCTAATCCGCATATATGTCACCATTGTCCTTGACTTTCTTGACTGTATATCTATTAAATATCAACATATACACGTGTGATTTAGTTTACGATTGTTTTTCAATGCCGAGAACCTCGATCAGAGAGTAAAAAAGGCGTAAGTTTCACAATGATGTAAAATTAAAATGGGATATACAGGGCTAGGATTCGAGTTACAGGAACAAGGGCCAAACCAACCACCCAAAAATGGAATCGTCGAGCGAAAACACTTGACAACCTCCTAGAAGCAGCTTTTCTTGCCACCAGACCTTTCTCCATCAATTAGGAATCTGATGCCGTCACTAAACACATTCCTTAAATTGTAGTTATTTGTTGAGTGTTTTTTTTGGTGTCTAATTCGCATATATATCACCGTTGCCCTTGATTTTCTTGACTGCATATCTCTTAAATGTCACCATATACACGTGTGATTTAGTTTACGAAGATTTTTCAATGTCGAGAACCTCTATCAGAAAGAAAAAATGGCGTAAGATTCACAATGGTGTAAAATTAAAATGCGATATACCGTGCTTGGATTCGAGTTACATGAACAAGGGCCAAACCAACCACCCAAGAATGGAATCGTCGAGCGAAAACACTTGACAACCTCCTAGAAGCAGTTTTTCTTGCCACCAGACCTTTCTCCATCAATTAGGAATCTGATGCCGTCACTAAACCCATTCCTTAAATTGTAGCCATTTGTTGAGTTTTTTTTTTGTGCTTAATCCGCATATATATCACCACTGCCCTTGATTTTCTTGACTGTATATCTCTTAAATATCAACATGTACACGTGTGATTTAGTTTACGATGATTTTTCAATGCTGACCTCGATCAGAGAGTAAAAAAGGCGTAAGGTTCAAAATGGTGTAAAATTAAAATGGGATATACCGGGCTAGGATTCGAGTTATAGGAACAAGGGCCAAACCAACCACTCAAGAATGGAATCGTCGAGCGAAAACACTTGACAACCTCCTAGAAGCAGCTTTTCTTACCACCAGACCTTTCTCCATCAATTAGGAATCTGATGCCGTCACTAAACACATTCCTTAAATTTTAGCCATTTGTTGAGTGTTTTTTTTTGGTGTCTAATCCACATATATATCACCATTGCCCTTGATTTTCTTGACTGTATATCTCTTAAATATCAACATATACACGTGTGATTTAGTTTACGAAGATTTTTCAAAGCCGAGATCCTCGATCAGAGGGTAAAAAAGGCGTAAGGTTCACAATGGTGTAAAATTAAAATGGGATATACCGGGCTAGGATTCGAGTTACAGGAACAAGGGCCAAACCAACCACCCAAGAAAGGAATCGTCGAGCGAAAACTATTGACAACCTCCTAAAAGCAGCTTTTCTTACCACCAGACGTTTCTCCATCAATAAGGAATCTGATACCGTCACTAAACACATTCCTTAAATTGTAGTCATTTGTTTAGTGTTTTTTTTGGTGTCTAATTCGCATATATATCACCATTGCCCTTGATTTTCTTCACTGTATATCTCTATAATGTCAACATATACACGTGTGATTTAGTTTACGAAGATTTTTCAATTCCGAGAACCTCTATCAGAGAGTAAAAAAGGTGTAAGGTTCACAATGGTGTAAAACTAAAATGCGATATACCGGGCTAGGATTCGAGTTACATGAACAATGGCCAAACTAACCACCCAAGAATGGAATGGTCGAGCGAAAACACTTGACAACCTCCTAGAAGCAGCTTTTCTTGCCACCAGACCTTTCTCCATCAATTAGGAATCTTATGCCGTCACTAAACACATTCCTTAAATTGTAGCCATTTGTTGAGTTTTTTTTGTGTCTAATCCGCATATATATCACCATGGTCCTTGATTTTCTTGACTGTATATCTCTTAAAAATCAACATATACACGTGTGATTTAGTTTACGATGATTTTTCAATGCCGAGAACCTCGATCAGATAGTAAAAAAGGCGTAAGGTTCACAATGGTGTAAAATTAAAAAGGGATATACCGGGCTAGGATTCAAGTTACAGGAACAAGGGCCAAACCAACCACCCAAGAATGGAATCGTCGAGTGAAAACAATTGACAACCTCCTAGAAGCAGCTTTTCTTACCACCAGACGTTTCTCCATCAATTAGGAATCTGATGCCGCAACTAAACACATTCCTTAAATTGTAGCCATTTGTTGAGTGTTTTTTTTTGGTGTCTAATTCGCATATATATCACCATTGCCCTTGATTTTCTTGACTGCATATCTCTTAAATGTCACCATATACACGTGTGATTTAGTTTACGAAGATTTTTCAATGTCGAGAACCTCTATCAGAAAGAAAAAATGGCGTAAGGTTCACAATGGTGTAAAATTAAAATGCGATATACCGTGCTTGGATTCGAGTTACATGAACAAGGGCCAAACCAACCACCCAATAATGGAATCGTCGAGCGTAAACACTTGACAACCTCCTAGAAGCAGCTTTTCTTGCCACCAGACCTTTCTCCATCAATTAGGAATCGGATGCCGTCACTAAACACATTCCTTAAATTGTAGTAATTTGTTGAGTGTTTTTTTTTGTGTCTAATTCGCATATATATCACCATTGCCCCTGATTTTCTTCAATGTATATCTCTATAATGTCAACATATACACGTATGATTTAGTTCCCGAAGATTTTTCAATTCCGAGAACCTCTATCAGAGAGTAAAAAAGGAGTAAGGTTCACAATGGTGTAAAATTAAAATGCGATATACCGGGCTAGGATTTGAGTTACAGGAACAAGGGCCAAACCAACCACCCAAGAATGGAATGGTCGAGCGAAAACACTTGACAACCTCCTAGAAGCAGCTTTTCTTGCCACCAGACCTTTCTCCATCAATTAGGAATCTGATGCCGTCACTAAACACATTCCTTAAATTGTAGCCATTTGTTGAGTTTTTTTTTGTGTCTAATCCGCATATATATCACCATTGTCCTTGACTTTCATGATTGTATATCTATTAAATATCAACATATACACGTGTGATTTAGTTTACGATGATTTTTCAATGCCGAGAACCTCGATCAGAGAGTAAAAAAGGCGTAAGGTTCACAATGATGTAAAATTAAAATGGGATATACAGGGCTAGGATTCGAGTTACAGGAACAAGGGCCAAACCAACCACCCAAAAATGGAATCGTCGAGCGAAAACACTTGACAACCTCCTAGAAGCAGCTTTTCTTGCCACCAGACCTTTCTCCATCAATTAGGAATCTGATGCCGTCACTAAACCCATTCCTTAAATTGTAGCCATTTGTTGAGATTTTTTTTTTGTGCTTAATCCGCATATATATCACCACTGCCCTTGATTTTCTTGACTGTATATCTCTTAAATATCAACATGTACAGGTGTGATTTAGTTTACGATGATTTTTCAATGCTGACCTCGATCAGAGAGTAAAAAAGGCGTAAGGTTCACAATGGTGTAAAATTAAAATGGGATATACCGGGCTAGGATTCGATTTACAGGAACAAGGGCCAAACCAACCACTCAAGAATGGAATTGTCGAGCGAAAACACTTGACAACCTCCTAGAAGCAGCTTTTCTTACCACCAGACCTTTCTCCATCAATTAGGAATCTGATGCCGTCACTAAACACATTCCTTAAATTTTAGCCATTTGTTGAGTGTTTTTTTTTGTGTCTAATCCACATATATATCACCATTGCCCTTGATTTTCATGACTGTATATCTCTTAAATATCAACATATACATGTGTGATTTAGTTTACGAAGATTTTTCAAAGCCGAGAACCTCGATCAGAGAGTAAAAAAGGCGTAAGGTTCACAATGGGGTAAAATTAAAATAGGATATACCGGGCTAGGATTCGAGTTACAGGAACAAGGGCCAAACCAACCACACAAAAATGGAATCGTCGAGGGAAAACACTTGACAACCTCCTAGAAGCAGTTTTTCTTGCCACCAGACATTTCTCCATCAATTAGGAATCTGATGCCGTCACTAAACACATTCCTTAAATTGTAGTTATTTGTTGAGTGTTTTTTTTGGTGTCTAATTCGCATATATATCACCGTTGCCCTTGATTTTCTTGACTGCATCTCTCTTAAATGTCACCATATACACGTGTGATTTAGTTTACGAAGATTTTTCAATGCCGAGAACCTCTATCAGAGAGTAAAAAAGGCGTAAGGTTCACAATGGTGTAAAATTAAAATGCGATATACCGTGCTTGGATTCGAGTTATAGGAACAAGGGCCAAACCAACTACTCAAGAATGGAATCGTCAAGCGAAAACACTTGATAACCTCCTAGAAGCAGCTTTTCTTGCCACCAGACCTTTCTCCATCAATTAGGAATCTGATGCCGTCACTAAACACATTCCTTAAATTGTAGCCATTTGTTGAGTTTTTTTTTGGTGTTTAATCCGCATATATATCACCACTGCCCTTGATTTGCTTGACTGTATATATTTTAAATATCAACATGTACACGTGTGATTTAGTTTACGATGATTTTTCAATGCCGAGAACCTCGATCAGAGAGTAAAAAAGGCGTAAGGTTCACAATGGTGTTAAATTAAAATGGGATATACCGGGCTAGGATTCGAGTTAGAGGAACAAGGGCCAAACCAACCACTCAAGAATGGAATCGTCGAGCGAAAACACTTAACAACCTCCTAGAAGCAGCTTTTCTTACCACCAGACCTTTCTCCATCAATTAGGAATCTGACGCTGTCACTAAACACATTCCTTAAATTGTAGCCATTTGTTGAGTGTTTTTTTTTTGGTGTCTAATCCACATATCTATCACCATTGCCCTTGATTTTCTTGACTGTATATATCTTAAATATCAACATATACACGTGTGATTTAGTTTACGAAGATTTTTCAATGCCGAGAACCTCGATCAGAGAGTAAAAAAGGCGTAAGGTTCACAATGTGGTAAAATTAAAATAGGATATACCGGGCTAGGATTCGAGTTACAGGAACAAGGGCCAAACCAACCACCCAAGAATGGAATCGTCGAGTGAAAACACTTGACAACCTCCTAGAAGCAGCTTTTCATGCCACCAGACCTTTCTCCATCAATTAAGAATCTGATGCCGTCACTAAACACATTCCTTAAATTGTAGCCATTTGTTGAGTGATTTTTTTTGGTGTCTAATCCACATATATATCACCATTCCCTGGATTTTCTTGACTCTATATCTCTTAAATGTCAACATATACACGTGTGATTTAGTTTACAAAGATTTTTCAATGCCGAGAACCTCGATCAGAGAGTAAAAAAGGCGTAAGGTTCACAATGGTGTAAGATTAAAATGGGATATACCGGGCTAGGATTCGAGTTACAGGAACAAGGGCCAAACCAACCACCCAAGAATGGAATCGTCGAGCGAAAACACTTGACAACCTCCTAGAAGCAGCTTTTCTTGCCACCAGACCTTTCTCCATCAATCAGGAAGGAATCTGATGCCGTCACAAAACACATTCCTTAAACTGTAGCCATTTGTTGAGTTTTTTTTTGGTGTCTAATCCGCATATATATCACCATTTCCCTTGATTTTCTTGACTGTATATCTCTTAAATATCAACATATACACGTGTGATTCAGTTTACGAAGATTTTTCAATGCCGAGAACCTCGATCAGAGAGTAAAAAAGGCGTAAGTTTCACAATGGTGTAAAATTAAAATGGGATATACCGGGCTAGGATTTGAGTTACAGGAACAAAGGCCAAACCAACCACCAAAGAATGGAATCGTCGAGCGAAAACACTTGACAACCTCCTAGAAACAGCTTTTTTTGCCACCAGACCTTTCTCTATCTATTAGGAATCTGATGTCGTCACTAAACACATTCCTTAAATTGTAGTTATTTGTTGAGTGTTTTTTTTTGGTGTCTAATTCGCATATATATCACCATTTCCCTTGATTTTGTTGACTGCATATCTCTTAAATGTCACCATATACACGTGTAATTTAGTTTACGAAGATTTTTCAATGCCGAGAACCTCTATCAGAGAGTAAAAAAGGCGTAAGGTTCACAATGGTGTAAAATTAAAATGCGATATACCGTGCTTGGATTCGAGTTACAGGAACAAGGGCCAAACCAACCACCCAAGAATGGAATCGTCGAGCGAAAATACTTGACAACCTCCTAGAAGCAGCTTTTCTTGCCACCAGACCTTTCCCTCTCAATTAGGAATCTGATGCCGTCACTAAACACATTCTTTATATTGTAGCCATTTGTTGAGTTTTTTTTTGTGTTTAAACCGCATATATATCACCATTGCCCTTGATTTTCTTGACTGTATATCTCTTAAATATCAACATGTACACGTGTGATTTAGTTTACGATGATTTTTCAATGCCGAGAACCTCGATCAGGGAGTAAAAAAGGCGTAAGGTTCACAATGGTGTAAAATTAAAATGGGATATACCGGGCTAGGATTCGAGTTACAGGAACGACGGCCAAACCAACCACTCAAGAATGGAATCGTCTAACCAAAACACTTGACAACCTCTTAGAAGCAGCTTTTCTTACCACCAGACATTTCTCCATCAATTAGGAATCTGATGCTGTCACTAAACACATTCCTTAAATTGTAGCCATTTGTTGAGTGTTTTTTTGGTGTCTAATCCACATATATATCACCATTGCCCATGATTTACTTGACTGTATATCTCTTAAATATCAACATATACACGTGTGATTTAGTTTACGATGATTTTTCAAAGCCGAGAACCTCGATCAGAGAGTAAAAAAGGTGTAAGGTTCACAATGGGGTAAAATTAAAATAGGATATACCGGGCTAGGATTCGAGTTACAGGAACAAGGGCCAAACCAACCACCCAAAAATGGAATCGTCGAGCGAAAACACTTGACAACCTCCTAGAAGCAGCTTTTCTTGCCACCAGACCTTTCTCCATCAATTAGGAATCTCATTTCGTCACTAAACACATTCCTTAAATAGTAGTTATTTGTTGAGTGTTTTTTGGTGTCTAATTCGCATATATATCACCATTGCCCTTGATTTTCTTGACTGCATATCTCTTAAATATCAACATATACACGTGTAATTTAGTTTTCGAAGATTTTTCAATGCCAAGAACCTCGATCAGAGAGTAAAAAAGGCGTAAGGTTCACAATGGTGTAAAATTAAAATGGGATATATCGTGCTAGGATTCGAGTTACAGGAACAAGGGCCAAACCAACTACCCAAGAATGGAATCGTCGACCGAAAACACTTGACAACCTCCTAGAAGTAGGTTTTCTTGCCACCAGACCTTTCTCCATCAATTAGGAATCTGATGCCGTCACTAAACACATTCCTTAAATTGTAGCCATTTGTTGAGTGTTTTTTTTGGTGTCTAATCCGCATATATATCACCATTGTCCTTGATTTTCTTGACTGTATATCTTTTAAATCTCAACATATACACGTGTGATTTAGTTTTCTAAGAATTTTCAATGCCGAGAACCTCGATCAAAGAGTAAAAAGGCGTAAGGTTCACAATGGTGTAAGATTAAAATGGGATATACCGGGCTAGGATTCGAGTTACAGGAACAAGGGCCAAACCAACCACCCAAGAATGGAATCGCCGAGCGAAAACACTTGACAACCTCCTAGAAGCAGCTTTTCTTGCCACCAGACCTTTCTCCATCAATTAGGAATCTGATGCCGTCACTAAACACATTCCTTAAATTGTAGCCATTTGTTGAGTGTTTTTTTGGTGTCTAATCCACATATATATCACCATTGCCCTTGATTTTCTTGACTGTATATCTCTTAAATATCAACATATACACGTGTGATTTAGTTTACGATGATTTTTCAAAGCCGAGAACCTCGATCAGAGTGTAAAAAAGGCGTAAGGTTCACAATGGGGTAAAATTAAAATAGGATATACCGGTCTAGGATTCGAGTTACAGGAACAAGGGCCAAACCAACCACCCAAGAATTGAATCATCGAGCGAAAACACTTGACAACCTCCTAGAAGCAGCTTTTCATCCCACCAGACCTTTCTCCATCAATTAAGAATCTGATGCCGTCACTAAACACATTCCTTAAATTGTTGCCATTTGTTGAGTGATTTTTTTTGGTGTCTAATCCGCATATATATATCACCATTGCCCTGGATTTTCTTGACTGTATATCTCTTAAATGTCAACATATACACGTGTGATTTAGTTTACGAAGATTTTTCAATGCCGAGAACCTCGATCAAAGAGTAAAAAAGGCGTAAGGTTCCCAATGGTGTAAGATTAAAATGAGATATACCGGGCAAGGATTTGAGTTACAGGAACAAGGGCCAAACCAACCACCCAAGAATGGAATCGTCGAGCGAAAACACTTGACAACCTCCTAGATGCAGCTTTTCTTGCCACCAGACCTTTCTCCATCAATCAGGAAGGAATCTGATGCCGTCACAAAACACATTCCTTAAATTGTAGCCATTTGTTGAGTTTTTTTTTTTGGTGTCTAATCCGCATATATATCACCATTGCCCATGATTTTCTTGACTGTATATCTCTTAAATATCAACATATACACATGTGATTTAGTTTACGAAGATTTTTCAAAGCCGAGAACCTCCATCAGAGAGTAAAAAAGGTGTAAGGTTCACAATGGTGTAAAATTAAAATAGGATATACTGGGCTAGGATTCGAGTTACAGGAACAAAGGCCAAACCAACCACCAAAGAATGCAATCGTCGAGCGAAAACACTTGACAACCTCCTAGAAGCAGCTTTTTTTGCCACCAGACCTTTCTCTATCAATTAGGAATCTGATGTCGTCAATAAACACATTCCTTAAATTGTAGCCATTTGTTGAGTGTTTTTTTTGTATCTAATCCGCATATATATCACCATTGCCCTTGATTTTTTTGACTGTATATCTCTTAAATATCAACATATACATGTGTAATTTAGTTTTCGAAGATTTTTCAATGCCAAGAACCTCGATCAGAGAGTAAAAAAGGCGTAAGGTTCACAATAGTGTAAAATTAAAATGGGATATATCGGGCTAGGATTCGAGTTACAGGAACAAGGGCCAAATCCACTACCCAAGAATGGAATCGACGAGCGAAAACACTTGACAACCTCCTAGAAGCAGCTTTTCTTGCCACCAGACCTTTCTCTATCAATTAGGAATCTGATGCCGTCACTAAACACATTCCTTAAATTGTTGCCATTTGTTGAGTGTTTTTTTTGGTGTCTAATCCGCATAAATATCACAATTGTCCTTGATTTTCTTGACTGTATATCTCTTAAATCTCAACATATACACGTGTGATTTAGTTTTCGAAGATTTTTCAATGCCGAGAACCTCGATCAGAGAGTAAAAAGGCGTAAGGATCACAATGGTGTAAGATTAAAATGGGATATACCGGGCTAGGATTCGAGTTACAGGAACAAGGGCCAAACCAACCACCCAAGAATGGAATCGTCGAGTGAAAACACTTGACAACCTCCTAGAAGCAGCTTTTCTTGCCACCAGACCTTTCTCCATCAATTAGGAATCTGATGCCGTCACTAAACACATTCCTTAAATTGTATCCAAGTGTTGAGTGTTTTTTTTGGTGTCTAATCCGCATATATATCACCATTGCCCTTAATTTTCTAGACTGTATATCTCTTAAATATCAACATATACACGTGTGATTTAGTTTACGAAGATTTTTCAATGCCGAGAACCTCGATTGGAGAGTAAAAAATGCGTAAGGTTCACAATGGTGTAAAAAAGGCGTAAGGTTCACAATGGAATCGTCGAGCGAAAATACTTGACAACCTCCTAGAAGTTGATTTTCTTGCCACCAGACCTTTCTCCATCAATTAGGAATCTGATGCCGTCACTAAACACATTCCTTAAATTGTAGCCATTTGTTGAGTGTTTTTTTTTTTTGTCTAATCTGCATATATATATCACCATTATCCTTGATGTTCTTGACTGTATATCTCTTAAACGTCAACATATACATGTGTGATTTAGTTTTCGAATATTTTTCAATGCCGAGAACCTCGATCAGAGAGTAAAAAGGCGTAAGGTTCACAATGGTGTAAGATTAAAATGGGATATACCGGGCTAGGATTCGAGTTACAGGAACAAGGGCCAAACCAACCACCCAAGAATGGAATCGTCGAGCGAAAACACTTGACAACCTCCTAGAAGTAGCTTTTCTTGCCACCAGACCTTTCTCCATCAATTAGGAATCTGATCCCGTCACTAAACACATTCCTTAAATTGTAGCCATTTGTTGAGTGTTTTTTTTGGTGTCTAATCCGCATATATATCACCATTGTCCTTGATTTTCTTGACTGTATATCTCTTAAATCTCAACATATACACGTGTGATTTAGTTTTCGAAGATTTTTGAATGCCGAGAACCTCGATCAGAGAGTAAAAAGGCGTAAGGTTCACAATGGTGTAAGATTAAAATGGGATATACCGGGCTAGGATTCGAGTTACAGGAACAAGGGCCAAACCAACCACCCAAGAATGGAATCGTCGAGCGAAAACACTTGACAACCTCCTAGAAGCAGCTTTTCTTGCCACCAGACCTTTCTCCATCAATTAGGAATCTGATGCCGTCACTAAACACATTCCTTAAATTGTATCCAATTGTTGAGTGTTTTTTTTGGTGTCTAATCCGCATATATATCACCATTGCCCTTAATTTTCTAGACTGTATATCTCTTAAATATCAACATATACACGTGTGATTTAGTTAACGAAGATTTTTTGTAGGTCCCTATCCCGTATGGATCGTAACAAAACTAACAATCTACCAAGGGTGCGGAATCCCCTTGATAAACCTATCAAACAGAAACAAGAACACAAGACGATTTACCAACCGATCTTCTATGATTATCCAACGAAAACGTTTACAATCACTCAAGATCTTCACGAACTCACAGCCAATAATCTGTGTATTCGAACTCTCTCTCAATTGCCTAAAAGTCTCCAAAAGTCTAACCCTAAAACTCTAGGTAAAGGTTGTTTATATACACACAACCATACAATTCGAACTGGGCCAAGCCCATACGAATTCTGTTTACAATTCGGGCTAAACTAAATGGACTTTAACTTGATACAAACTTGGACCAGATTGGGCTTCAACAAACTAGAATTCTATTCAGTCTTCATAAGTCTTTGCGGCCCAAACTAAGTCTTCGCGGCCCAAACTCGTTTAATATCCAAAGACCAATCCAACGCTGTTGTCACATAAAATGCACCAACAAACTCCCCCTTGACAATAGCTTGCAAAGGAAACTTTAGTCTTCAGAATCTCACAGTCTTTTGGTCTTTGGATAGCGTCAGCTTCAACATGAATTCTGTCAGCAACAGACTCCCCCTAAGCTGATGTATCCAATCACCAAATCTTCCAAGTTTTATTCAGCATTCCAAATAAGTCTTCACAGCATCCATTCTGCATTGTAGAAAGAGGACTCTACCAAGCAGCAACAAACTCCTCATCTCTTCAAAGCAACTTCTCATCAACAAACTGCTTCAATCTGAATACTATAAAACAAACATCTCGAGAAACCATAAGAATTTTTCAACATAAGTTAAACAAATTCTTATTATTCAAGAGATTTGTTAAACTGTATAACAAATTAAGCACTTTCCAATTCAACACCAACACGCACAACAAACACCTTATAACCCGCATCATTTCAAAATTTTGAACCCACTTACTAACACCGTCTCCCCCTATCAGTAACAACTCCTCCACGAATAACAGTTTTCCGTACATTAAGAATTTTTAACAGAAAAAGACACTATTTTTGTATTTTTGTATTTTCTGAAAGCAAATAAATACGAAAAGCAATAAACACTCTGTTTTTGTGAGAATCACCGGTAAGAAGATCATATCAGCACAATCAAACTGTTTCACACTATTAAATAATTCTTTATTTATTTTTTCGTGAAAAGCAGTTCAAGACGATTACCAGTATGTTTGTCCATCTAAACAAAATGCATAAACATTTCAAGTACCATTACCATATGATACGTTAAGGTAATATTATTTCTGATATACTAGTGTGTCCCACTTCAGGATATACCCCCGCGATCAAGGTATGCACAAAGATTCATCGTAGTAGGTGAGTATACTGAATTCATCCTTTAAGATATCCTGACAGTGTCTAGGTCTGCATTTAATCTGTTTTATCATGTTTTAATTGCTTAACAATGAACACCCAAATAAATACTAATCAAATCCTGGAAATATAAACAACACACTCTATCATGCAAGTATCTTCCCTACCACATATTTCACAAGTCCAATCCAGATTTCTGAAATCTTAACTGGGAATAGGTTGAGAAGAGAACAGAATAGATCTTTAGGAGAGATGGTATAATATACAGATCAAATGAGTTTTCTCATTTTGATATAGGTTTATTGGGTTTCTTTTGGGCACTAGAGGGCCTCTTTCGGGTGTATTAGATCTATAGCGCGACAACGTACAACTAGGTCAGCATGTATCTCGATGCAGCAGAAGCTGTCGTTGCCTAGCACCTCCAGGTCAGCATATATCTGGATGCAGCAGAGGAGGTACACGACTTTTTTCAGAGAAGATTTCAGAATCAGATTAAAATTGTGTGTATCGGGACAACATACAGACATTCAAATAGAAATGAGCTAATTCCAAGTGACTTTCTTTCCTGGGGTCATGTACAATTTTAGTTGTAAACAGAATGACAGCCAAGATATCCCCAGATGAAATAACAGTATAAAGACCCAAAACTTCAGATTTTGGCAATCTATCAACGCAAGATTTAAGGTCATTAAACCATACACCACTGATGTGTTCCCCACTCATACTCAGTGCTTTTATGTTTATATCACTTTGGTAAGTTGATTATTTCATGCTTTTGCCTACTGGTACATCATATGATGAAACTGCTATCACACTTAAGCAATTTAATTCAGTTCGAGTGTGACAGTCTAACTTGCTGATGTACTATCATTTCTTCTTTTTCACACAGTGAAAACTCATTTTTGATTTTCTATTTTTTTTATATTTTTGATTTTTCAATGTTTTTGTATTTTTTATTTTTGAAAAAGCAGTAAACTATTTACAAAATTCTTATGAAAAACCAGTTATTCAGGATTCCTCATCCCGTTGAGTTCGACTAAGTGTTCAAAGCGAGCTCGATCAAAAGCTTTTGTGTAAAGATCAGCAAGGTTATCTTCTGTGTCGACTCGATGTAATTCAATTAGTCGTTTTTCAGCACAATCCCGTATAAAGTGATGACGTATGTCAATATGTTTAGTTCTACTGTGCTTTACGGGATTGTTTGTGATTGATATAGTGGCATTATTATCTATCATAATAGGAGTACGAGTGAAATCCAAACCGTAATCGCGCATCTGCTACCCGCAGCAATATATTCAGCTTCACACGTAGATGTAGATACACAGGATTGCTTCTTGCATTGCCAAGACACGATCCTGCCTCCTAAGAACTGACAACCACCTGTTGTAGACTTCCTGTTTGATTTGCATCCTCCAAAGTCTGAATCAGTGTAAGCAACGAACCTCAAATCACTATCAGCTGGATACCACAACCCAAGTTTAGGTTTCCCCTTCAAGTAACGAAGAATACGCTTCACTGCTTTCATGTGTGACTCTTTCGGATTCGCCTGATATCTGGCACACAAGCATACGGCAAACATGATGTCAGGTCTTGAAGCAGTCAAGTACATTAGAGAACCAATCATCGCCCTGTATTGTGTAGGATCAACATCTTCAGTACTTTCATGATCTGGGCCGAGATTGGGATTTTCGCAAATGGGTGTGTTGAAAGTAGAGCAATCATTCATTTTGAACCGATCCAAAATGTCATACACATACTTTGTTTGATGAATAAACATCCCATCCTCCTTCTGTTCAACTTGTAATCCCAGAAAGTAAGACAGCTCACCCATAGCACTCATTTCAAACTTACTCTTCATCACCTGTTCAAACTCCTTACACATGGTCTCATCTGATGACCCAAAGATGATGTCATCCACATATACCTGTACCAGCAGAAAATCTTCCTTCTTTCTCTTGATGAACAGTGTACTGTCAATCTAACCTCTCTCAAAACCATTCTTGATCAGATGTGTAGAAAGTGTCTCGTACCATGCCCTAGGAGCTTGATGTAACCCATATAAAGCCTTATCAAGTTTGTAAACTCGATCTGGATAGTCTGGATCAACGAACCCATCTGGTTGTGAGACATACACCACTTCTTGGACTTTCCCATAAAGAAATGCACTCTTCACGTCTAGTTGGAAAACTTTAAAGCCCTTGAATGAAGCGAAAGCTAGAAACAAACGAATTGCCTCCAACCTTGCCACTGGTGCAAACACTTCATTATAATCTATCCCTTCTTGCTGATTGAACCCTTTTACCACTAACCGATCCTTCTTGCGTGTGACAATACCTCTATCATCCTTCTTGCACTTAAACACCCACTTAGTGCCAATCTCTCTTTCACCTTTAGGAAGGTCCACTAACTCCCAAACCTTCAACTTCGCAAACTGGGCCAATTCTTCCTGCATAGCTTCAACCCATGAATTGTCTTTAAGAGCCATGTGAATGTTCTTTGGCTCCTCTTGGGAAATAAAGCAACTATACAAGCATTCATTCACTATCCCAGTCTTCTCAATCGAAACAAATAACCCAGAATTCGTTGCTATGCTTCTTCTTGTTTGAACACCTGCAGTAGGATCTCCAAGTATCATGTCAACCGGATGATCTTTATTTGCTCGTGTAGTAGCAACGGTATCGACTTCTAGATTATCACCCAGGTTTGATCCAATCTCCCCCTGAATATTCTGATTTGCAAACGGATTAATGAACTCCTCCCCCTGAATAGGTTCAGAGTCACTATCACTTGAATCAGGATCAACAACACCTTGGGAAATTTCCGGAGCATCTGAAATATCAACATTTGATCTAGGCATGAATTCGCCTTCATCGTCTTCACATACCACTGTTTGAATCAGCTGAGAATCATCTGCATCAGAAACCTCAGGAATATTAAATGATTTAAACACACTTTCATAATCATACAGTATAGCAGGACCACTCGTTGATTGTTGAGGTTTGTAGGAAGTAATTTCCACATTAAAAACAACCTCAATTTTACCAGTTTTGAGATTAAAAACCCTTTTATTCGGTGTGCCAGGCACGTAACCCAGAAAGTAGCCTTCGTCAGCCACCTCACCGAATTTTTGTTTATCTTTGTTTCGCACAATGGTGCAGGGTAATCCAAATGGTTCAAAGCCTGTTAAGTTTGGTTTTTCGTTAAACATCAACTCATGACAAGTTTTGTTAAACCGTTTAACGGTTAAAACTTTGTTTAGGACATAGCAAGCTGTATTCACAGCTTCTCCCCAGAAAAGAACTGGTAGCTTTGAATCTGAAAGCATAGTCCTAACGGCTTCAATCAACGTCCTGTTTTTCCTCTCAGCGACTCCATTATGTTGAGGTGTATAAGGAGCAGAATATTGATGTTCAATTCCTTTTCGAAGACAGTAGAGATCCAGAATCCGATTCTTGAACTCTGTGCCATTATCACTCCTTATCCTCTTGATCCTTGCATCATGGACGTTTTCCAATTTTGTAAAAAGATCTATCAACATCTCTGCTGTTTCATCTTTTGTACCTAAAAAGAAAACCCATGAATAACGTGAGTAATCATCAGTGATAACCAGACAGTAGTACTTTCCACCTATGCTCCTCACGTTCACTGGTCCGAATAAATCCATGTGAAGTAATTCATAAGGGGCATTAATGGAATTTACTGTTTTAGACTTATGAGGTTTCTTGTGTTGTTTTCCCTTTTGACATGGAAGACATTTATCTTCCACTTGAAACCTCAGCAATGGAACCCCTTTCACTAGCTCATTTTTTATGATATAATTCATTTTGCGATAGTGAATGTGGGCCATGCGTCTGTGCCACAACATAGATTCAGCTTCAGATGCTTTTGACAGTAAACACGCCACCGCAGCAGTTGGATCCTTGGCACCCATGTCCATGACATAAGTATCATTTTTCCTCGGTGCACGCATCACTATCCAATCGTCCGGAATAACCAAACCCGGTTTCAACACCAATGCCTCAGTATTTGTAAAGTGGACCGAGTGACCCTTGTCGCAGACTTGTGACACGCTCATCAGATTGTGTTTAAGCTGCTCAACATAGTTCACTTTGTCCAAAGTGATCTTCCCATTCGTCACTTTTCCTCGTCCAGTTATCCTACCACCTTTAGCACCAGCAAAATTTACATGTCCACCATCATATTCTTCAAATTCAGAAAACAACCTTGCATCCCCCGTCATGTGCCTAGAGCAGCCACTATCAACATACCATAAGTTGATAATCCTCCTTAGCAGCTCCTGCACACACCAACCAAAGGATTAGTTCGCTTGGGGGACCCAAGCCTTAATGGTCTTGGGTCGTCCAAATTCACCAACTATTTGAACGTCCATCCAACATCCATCACTCCTAACTTGAGTCTTGGATCTTGGACCTGTTGATGGAAATTGGTTTTGATTTCCATAAGGTCTCTGGTCCTGAGGGTACCTATTTGTGTTTGGACTATGTGACCTTTGGAAACTTTGATTTTGATTCCAAGAACCTTGATTGTTGTAATTTCGAAAGCCATTGTTATAAAAATTTCGACAACCATTATTTTGGTATCGATTTTGATATTGACCTTGACTTCTAAAATTATTTGAATTTTGGTTGTTCATTCTTGGTGAACTACTTCTTGGTCTTTCATATCTGCCTGATGTAGATTCAGGCTGAAATCTTGGTTGATTTCTTTGGAAACGAGGAACTTGTGGAGTTCCTTTTTCAGCCATTTTTACACCACCAGCAACACCCGGTTGTTGCTTTGGAGCAGATTTCTTTGGAGAATTTGAGACTTTCTCCTCATTATCACCTTTCTTCTCTGGTGATTTCCCTCTTTGTTTCTCACTAACTTGTGCTTCAACCTTTTTGTTAGGACAGCAGCTAGCTACATGTCCCTTGGTGTGACATTTGAAGCACGATCTCTTATTCGAAGACTTCTTAGCTGAAGCCTTTGAACTAGATTCTGGTTTAGATGATGATGCCTTAGAAGGATTTGGTTCAGTTTGCTTAGTTTCAAGATTTTCTATGTTTTTGTTTTTAGCAAACTCTACATTTGATTCATTTTCTATAACAGCTGTTTCGATTTTCATATCACTTACTTGAACAAAATTAACCTTTTTAACAGAAGTTGGATTTTTATTCGTAGGATTTGAATTTTTCTTTTTCAAAACAGGTTTGCTGTTATTGACCTTCTTAGCATCATTATCTTCAAACACATCACCTTGACTAGATGTGAAACTACTTGGTGATGTTGACAGAAAGTCTGTGAACTCATCTTCATCAGGTAAGAAAGAATAGTCATGACTAAGAGGAGGTGGAACTTCATTGAAGCCCTTGAATCCCACACTTGTCTTGTCATTACTCTTCTTTAACCCACCCATCATGTGTTTCATAACAAAAGTAGAATCCCTGAATTGACCTAATTTCTCTTTGCATTTTTCAGAAATTTCTTTTGTTTTCTCAGCCATCATGTCATGAGCTAAGTCTATGACTTGAATTTTTTCGTTTAGTTTACAGGTTAAAACTTCAATTTCAGCTTCATAGCCTTTTATCTTTTTCAAATATGATGACTCATTTCTTTTTGCAAAGAAATTTGATTCTTTTACGTTAGACATTTCGCTCACCAGACTTTTGTTTTGAGTTGACAACCTGTCAACTTCACCCTGTAATTCACGACACTTTAAGCAAACAGAAGTAGCAGAGTTACTTACCTCTCCTGTCGATTTGTCTGAGTTGGCCATAAGAGCAGCAAGTTGAGCTTCCATTCTTTTGATAATTTCATCTTTCTCATCTGCTTCCTTTTCATCATCCATTTCATGCTCAGACTTTGGCTTTCCTTTTTCAGCATCTGTTGTCTGATCATCCTTATCTACCTCAGCTTCACTTTTCTTCTCAACTTCAGCATTCATGTTATCTTCAGCTTCATCAACGGGAACAATCTCTGCCATAAATGCTTGAGTGACATTCTCATCATTTTCCAAGTGAATACTCCAGTCATATGAACCTTCTCGTGCAGTAGAGATCAGCGCTCTTGAGTTAGAGTTGTTTGATGAATTTCTATTGTTTGAACTCCGACTTGAGGTCTCATGCTTTTGTTTCTGACATTCCCTAGCAAAATGACCATAACTTTGACAGTTAAAGCACCTCACTTTGGTCTTGTCAAAACCAACAGTTTTCCCTACAAATTTCCTTCCAGTTCTGTTCATGAACCTCTTCACCCTTCTAGTAATCATGGCCATTTGCCATTGCAAATCCATATCTTCAAGATCATCAGGGTCAATCTGATCGTAATCTTCATCTAAAACGGCAGGATCAGATATCTTCCCCTGAATGTAGTTCTCGTAAGAAGCAACAAATGAAGCAAGTAGAGCAAGATGCTCTTCAGCAGACTTCACACTCATTGGCATTGACTTTGAACTACTACTTTGCTTAGCAGTTGATGTTCTCTTAGCTCCAGTTGATCCTCCTGAAGCAGCTACAAAACATACATCACCATCCTCATTTACTGTGACCTGCTCAGTTTCACGCGAGAGAAAAGCAGTGGCAGAGTCGCTAGAAGCATCGTGAGATGAAGAAGATGTAAGCCCATTGTAAATCCCTGGATCTTGAACCTGATCATATCTAGTGTCCTTCTTCTTCATGCTGAGCTCATAAGCTCTTAGCTTTCCAACTACTTCTTCCAGTTCCTTTGTTTCATAATCAGCTTCTCCCTTTATCATGAGAGTGTAAATATCCCATTTAGCAGGCAGAGCATCAAGCAGCTTGTCATTTTTCTCTATGTCAGAATAGCAATCTATATCATAATTGTCCAATTCTGACATCAGATGGTAGTATCGAGTAATGACGTCCTCAAGTGACTCATTTTTCATGTACTTGAACACAGCAAACTGCTTCTTCAGTAGATCAATTTTGTTCTTCTTGACATCAGAATTCCCTTCATATCTCTTCTCTAACGCATCCCACATTTCTTTTGAAGTAGTGTACTTCTTAAAGGTGTGTTTGATGCTATCAGGTAGGGACATCTTGATAGCTGCCAAGGCTTTCTTTTCAGCCTCATACATCCTTTTATCATTTTCTTGCATGTTCACATAGGCTGTGACACGCGGTCTGCCTTCAAAGTCATGTGTAGGGTTTGTGTACCCATCTTCAATACAAATCCACATGCGTGTGTCCTGATATTCAATAAAGGATTGAAACCTATCCTTCCATGTCAAGTAATTCTCCACCTTCATCATCTTAAGTGGTTTGTTCGTTGTGCCTACCTCGTGTTCCATCCTTAAAAGCTCGTTCAATTTAGACATGTTCGACATTTTAACTTAAGCAGACTGGTTAAACCGTACAATTTTAGTCCAAAACCTGTTTTTACTAAATTTATACCGTTAGATTCGTCTCGAGATTACGATTCCAATGATATATAATGTCTAAAACCTGTTTTTTTTTTTTTTTTTTTTTTTTTTTTTTGTCCTAAAAATCCAAGGAGTCCAACGGTGCAAGCGGTTTGTCGAAACCACTAGTTACGAGTCGAAACCACTGTTGCGAGTCAAATCAGCACAACTCGAGACCTCTTGTTACGAGTCGAGACCAGCAACCTTGAGTCGAGACCAGCTATTTTCCAATCAAAATCCCGAAAAATCAGCACCTTTTACACCTACGAATCTTCTAATCGAAATCCTTCCAAACTAAACTCCAAAAAATCAGCAAACAACTTCCAAATAACACCAAAACAGATCAAAATCGTAAAAATTTTGACTGTTCTTCGATGTTCTTCGTGAATCCAAACTGCAACCCAAAAACTTGTTTCTTTCCGATCAGTTTTGAACCGTACACAAGAGCAGATGCTCTGATACCAATTGTAGGTCCCTATCCCGTATGGATCGTAACAAAACTAACAATCTACCAAGGGTGCGGAATCCCCTTGATAAACCTATCAAACAGAAACAAGAACACAAGACGATTTACCAACCGATCTTCTATGATTATCCAACGAAAACGTTTACAATCACTCAAGATCTTCACGAACTCACAGCCAATAATCTGTGTATTCGAACCTCTCTCAATTGCCTAAAAGTCTCCAAAAGTCTAACCCTAAAACTCTAGGTAAAGGTTGTTTATATACACACAACCATACAATTCGAACTGGGCCAAGCCCATACGAATTCTGTTTACAATTCGGGCTAAACTAAATGGACTTTAACTTGATACAAACTTGGACTAGATTGGGCTTCAACAAACTCGAATTCTATTCAGTCTTCATAAGTCTTCGCGGCCCAAACTAAGTCTTCGCGGCCCAAACTCGTTTGATATCCAAAGACCAATCCAACGCTGTTGTCACATAAAATGCACCAACATTTTTCAATGCCGAGAACCTCGATCAGAGAGTAAAAAAGGCGTAAGATTCACAATGGTGTAATATTAAAATGGGATATACCGGGCTAGGATTCGAGTTACAGGAACAAGGGCCAAACCAACCACCCAAGAATGGAATCGTCGAGCGAAAACACTTGACAACCTCCTAGAAACAGCTTTTCTTACCACCAGACCTTTCTCAATCAATTAGGAATATGATGCCGTCACTAAACACATTCCTTAAATTGTAGCCATTTGTTGAGTGTTTTTTTTGGTGTCTAATCCGCATATATATCACCATTGCCCTTGATATTCTTGACTGTATATCTCTTAAATATCAACATATACACGTGTGATTTAGTTTACGAAGATTTTTCAATGCCGAGAACCTCGAACAGAGTATAAAAATGGCGTAAGGTTCACAATGGTGTAAAATTAAAATGGGATATACGGATTCGAGTTACAGGAACAAGGGTCAAACCAACCACCCAAGAATGGAATCGTCTAGCGAAAACACTTGATAACCTCCCAGAAGCAGCTTTTCTTGCCACCAGACCTTTCTACATCAATTAGGAATCTGATGTCGTCACTAAACACATTCCTTAAATTGTAGCCATTTGTTGAGTGATTTTTTTTGGTGTCTAATCCGCATATATATCATAATTGCCCTTGATTTTCTTAACTGTATATCTCTTAAATATCAACATATACACGTGTGATTTAGTTTATGAAGATTTTTCAATGCCGAGAACCTCGATCAGAGAGTAAAAAAGGCGTAATGTTCACAATGGTGTAAAATTAAAATTGGATATACCGGGCTAGGATTCGAGTTATAGGAACAAGGGCCAAACCAACCACCCAAGAATGGAATCGTCGAGCGAAAACACTTGACAACCTCCTAGAAGCAGCTTTTCTTACCACCAGACCTTTCTCCATAAATTAGGAATCTGATGACGTCACTAAACACATTCCTTAAATTGTAGCCATTTGTTGAGTGTTTTTTTTTTGTATCTAATCCGCATATATATCACCATTGCCCTTGATTTTCTTAACTGTATATCTCTTAAATGTCAACATATACACGTGTGATTTAGTTGACGAAGGTTTTTCAATACCGAGAACCTCGATCAGAGAGTAAAAAAGGCGTAAGGTTCACAATGGTGTAAGACTAAAATGGGATATAATGGGCTAGGATTCGAGTTACAGGAACAAGGGCCAAACCAACAACCCAAGAATGGAATCGTCGAGGAAAACACTTGACAACCTCCTAGAAGCAGCTTTTCTTACCACCAGACCTTTCTCCATCAATTAGGAATCTGATGCCATCACTAAACACATTCCTTAAATTGTAGCCATTTGTTGAGTGTTTTGTTTTGTGTCTAATCTGCGTATATATCACCATTGCCTTTGATTTTCTTGACTGTATATCCCTTAAATATCAATATATACACGTGTCATTTAGTTTACGAAGATTTTTCAATGCCGAGAACCTCGATCAGAGAGTAAAAATGGCGTAAGGTTCACAATGGTGTAAAATTAAAATGGGATATACCGGCCTAGGATTTGAGTTACAAGAACAAGGGCCAAACCAACCACCCAAGAATGGAATCGTCGAGCGAAAACACTTGATAACCTCCCAGAAGCAGCTTTTCTTGCCACCAGACCTTTCTCCATCAATTAGGAATCTGATGTCGTCACTAAACACATTCCTTAAATTGTAGCCATTTATTGAGTGACTTTTTTTTGGTGTCTAATCCGCATATATATCACCATTGCCCTTGATTTTCTTGACTGTATATCTCTTAAATGTCAACATATACACGTGTCATTTAGTTTACGAAGATTTTTCAATGCCGAGAACCTCGATCAGAGAGTTAAAAAGGCGTAAGCTTCACAATGGTGTAAGATTAAAATGGGAGATACCGGGCTAGGATTCGAGTTACAGGAACAAGGGACAAACCAACAACCCAAGAATGGATTCGTCGAGCGAAAACACTGGACAACCTCCTAGAAGCAGCTTTCCTTACCACCAGACCTTTCTCCATCAATTAGGAATCTGATGCCGTCACTAAACACATTTCTTAAATTGTAGCCATTTGTTGATTGTTTTTTTTTTGGTGTCTAATCCGCATATATATCACCATTGCCCTTGATATTCTTGACTGTATATCTCTTAAATATCAACATATACACGTGTGATTTAGTTTACGAAGATTTTTCAATGCCGAGAACCTCGAACAGAGAGTAAAAATGGCGTAAGGTTCACAATGGTGTAAAATTAAAATGGGATATACGGATTCGAGTTACAGGAACAAGGGTCAAACCAACCACCCAAGAATGGAATCGTCTAGCGAAAACAGTTGATAACCTCCCAGAAGCAGCTTTTCTTGCCACCAGACCTTTCTACATCAATTAGGAATCTGATGTCGTCACTAAACACATTCCTTAAATTGTAGCCATTTGTTTAGTGATTTTTTTTTTGGTGTCTAATCCGCATATATATCATAATTGCCCTTGATTTTCTTAACTGTATATCTCTTAAATATCAACATATACACGTGTGATTTAGTTTATGAAGATTTTTCAATGCCGAGAACCTCGATCAGAGAGTAAAAAAGGCGTAATGTTCACAATGGTGTAAAATTAAAATTGGATATACCGAGCTAGGATTCGAGTTACAGGAACAAGGGCCAAACCAACCACCCAAGAATGGAATCGTCGAGCGAAAACACTTGCAACCTCCTAGAAGCAGCTTTTCTTACCACCAGACATTTCTCCATAAATTAGGAATCTGATGACGTCACTAAACACATTCCTTAAATTGTAGCCATTTGTTGAGTGTTTTTTTTTTTTATCTAATCCGCATATATATCACCATTGCCCTTGATTTTCTTAACTGTATATATCTCTTAAATGTCAACATATACACGTGTGATTTAGTTTACGAAGGTTTTTCAATACCGAGAACCTCGATCAGAGAGTAAAAAAGGCGTAAGGTTCACAATGGTGTAAGACTAAAATGGGATATAATGGGCTAGGATTCGAGTTACAGGAACAAGGGCCAAACCAACAACCCAAGAATGGAATCGTCGAGGAAAACACTTGACAACCTCCTAGAAGCAGCTTTTCTTACCAACAGACCTTTCTCCATCAATTAGGAATCTGATGCCATCACTAAACACATTCCTTAAATTGTAGCCATTTGTTGAGTGTTTTGTTTTGTGTCTAATCTGCGTATATATTACCATTGCCTTTGATTTTCTTGACTGTATATCCCTTAAATATCAATATATACACGTGTCATTTAGTTTACGAAGATTTTTCAATGCCGAGAACCTCGATCAGAGAGTAAAAATGGCGTAAGGTTCACAATGGTGTAAAATTAAAATGGGATATACCAGCCTAGGATTTGAGTTACAAGAACAAGGGCCAAACCAACCACCCAAGAATGGAATCGTCGAACGAAAACACTTGATAACCTCCCAGAAGCAGCTTTTCTTGCAACCAGACCTTTCTCCATCAATTAGGAATCTGATGTCGTCACTAAACACATTCCTTAAATTGTAGCCATTTATTGAGTGACTTTTTTTTTGTGTCTAATCCGCATATATATCACCATTGCCCTTGATTTTCTTGACTGTATATCTCTTAAATGTCAACATATACACGTGTCATTTTGTTTACGAAGATTTTTCAATGCCGAGAACCTCGATCAGAGAGTTAAAAAGGCGTAAGGTTCACAATGGTGTAAGATTAAAATGGGAGATACCGGGATAGGATTCGAGTTACAGGAACAAGGGCCAAACCAACAACCCAAGAATGGATTCGTCGAGCGAAAACACTTGACAACCTCCTAGAAGCAGCTTTCCTTACCACCAGACCTTTCTCCATCAATTAGGAATCTGATGCCGTCACTAAACACATTATTTAAATTGTAGCCATTTGTTGATTTTTTTTTGGTGTCTAATCCGCATATATATCACCATTGCCCTTGATTTTCTTGACTGTATATCTCTTAAATGTCAACATATACACGTGTGATTTAGTTTACGATGATTTTTCAATGCCGAGAACCTCGATAAGAGAGTAAAAAAGGCGTAAGGTTCACAATGGTGTAAAATTAAAATGGGATATACCGGGCAAGGATTCGAGTTACAGGAACAAGTGCCGAACCAACCACCTAAGAATGGAATCCTCGAGCGAAAACACTTGAAAACATCCTAGAAGTAGCTTTTCTTGCCACCAGACCTTTCTCCATCAATTAGGAATCTGATGCCGTCACTAAACACATTCCTTAAAGTGTAGCAATTTGTTGAGTGTTTTTTTTTGTGTCTAATCCGCATATATATCACCATTGCCTTTGATTTTCTTAACTCTATATCTCTTAAATATCAACATATACACGTGTGATTTAGTTTACGGAGATTTTTCAATGCCAAGAACCTCGATCGGAGAGCAAAAAAGGCGTAAGGTTCACAATGATGTAAAATGGGATATACCGGGCTAGGATTCGAGTTACAGGAACAAGGGCCAAACCAACCACCCAAGAATGGAATTGTCGAGCGAAAACACTTGACAACCTCCTAAAAGCAGCTTTTCTTGCCACCAGACCTCTCTCCATCAATTAGAAATCTGATGCTGTCACTAAACACATTCCTTAAATTGTAGCCATTTGTTGAGTGTTTTTTTTTGGTGTCTAATCTGCATATATATCACCATTGCCCTTGATTTTCTTAACTGTATATCTCTTAAATATCAACATATACACGTGTGATTTAGTTTACCAAGACTTTTCAATGCCAAGAACCCCTATCATAGTGTAAAAAATGCGTAAGGTTCACAATGGTGTAAAATAAAAATGGGATATACCGGGCTAGGATTCGGGTTAAAAGAACAAGGGCCAAACCAACAACCCTAGAATGGAATCGTCGAGCGAAAAGACTTGACAACCTCCTAGAAGCAGCTTTCCTTACCACCAGACCTTTCTCCATCAATTAGAAATCTGATGCCGTCACTAAACACATTCCTTAAATTGTAGCCATTTGTTGAGTGTTTTTTTTGGTGTCAACATATACACGTGTGATTTAGTTTACGAAGATTTTTCAATGCCGAGAACCTTGATCAGAGAGTAAAAAAGGCGTAAGGTTCACAATGGTGTAAGATTAAAATGGGATATACCGGGCTGGGATTCGAGTTACAGGAACAAGGGCCAAGCCAACAACCCAAGAATGCAATCGTCGTGCGAAAACACTTGACAGCCTCCTAGAAGCAGCTTTTCTTACCACCTTACCTTTCTCCATCAATTAGGAATCTGATGCCGTCACTAAACACATTCCTTAAATTGTAGACATTTGTTTAGTGTTTTTTTTGGTGTCTAATCCGCATATATATCACCATTGCCCTTGATTTTCTTGACTGTATAGCTCTTAAATATCCACATATACACGTGTCATTTAGTTTACGAAGATTTTTCAATGCCGAGAACCTCGATCAGAGAGTAAAGAAGGCGTAAGGTTCACAATGGTGTAAAATAAAAATGGGATATACCGGGCTAGGATTCGAGTTACAAGAACAAGGGCCAAACCAACAACCCAAGAATGGAATCGTCGAGCGAAAACACTTGACAACCTCCTAGAAACAGCTTTCCTTACCACCAGACCTTTCTCCATCAATTAGAAATCTGATGTCGTCACTAAACACATTCCTTAAATTGTAGCCATTTGTTGAGTGTTTTTTTTGGTGTCTAATCCTCATATATATCACCATTGACCTTGATTTTCTTAACTATATATCTCTAAAATGTCAACAAATACACGTGTGATTTAGTTTACGAAGATTTTTCAATGCCGAGAACCTCGATCAGAGAGTGAAAAAGGCGTAAGGTTCACAATGGTGTAAGATTAAAATGGGATATACCGGGCTGGGATTCGAGTTACAGGAACAATGGCCAAACCAACAACCCAAGAATGGAATCGTCGAGCGAAAACACTTGACAGCCTCCTAGAAGCAGCTTTTCTTACCACCAGACCTTTCTCCATCAATTAGGAATCTGATGCCATCACTAAACACATTCCTTAAATTGTAGTCATTTGTTGAGTGTTTTTTTTGGTGTCTAATCCGCATATATATCACCATTGCCCTTGATTTTCTTGACTGTATATCTGTTAAATGTCAACATATACACGTGTGATTTACTTTACGGAGATTTTTCAATGCCGAGAACCTCGATCAGAGAGTAAAGAAGGCGTAAGTTTCACAATGGTGTAAAATTAAAATGGGATATACCGGGCAAGGATTCGAGTTACAGGAACAAGGGCCAAACCAACCACCCAAGAATGGAATCGTCGAGCGAAAACACTTGACAACCTCCTAGAAGCAGCTTTTCTTACCACCAGACCTTTCTCCATCAATTAGGAATCTGATGCCGTCACTAAACACATTCCTTAAATTGTAACCATTTGTTGAGTGTTTTTTTTTGGTGTCTAATCCGCATATATATCACCATTGCCCTTGATTTTCTTGACTGTATACCTCTTAAATATCAACATATACACGTGTGATTTAGTTTATGAAGATTTTTCAATGCCGAGAACCTCGATCAGAGAGTAAAGAAGGCGTAAGGTTCACAATGGTGTAAAATTAAAAAGGGATATACCGGGCTAGGATTCGAGTTAAAAGAACAAGGGCCAAACCAACAACCCTAGAATGGAATCGTCGAGCGAAAAGACTTGACAACCTCCTAGAAGCAGCTTTCCTTACCACCAGACCTTTCTCCATCAATTAGAAATCTGATGCCGTCACTAAACACATTCCTTAAATTGTAGCCATTTGTTGAGTGTTTTTTTTGGTGTCTAATCCGCATATATATCACCATTGACCTTGATTTTCTTAACTATATATCTCTTAAATGTCAACATATACACGTGTGATTTAGTTTACGAAGATTTTTCAATGCCGAGAACCTTGATCAGAGAGTAAAAAAGGCGTAAGGTTCACAATGGTGTAAGATTAAAATGGGATATACCGGGCTGGGATTCGAGTTACAGGAACAAGGGCCAAGCCAACAACCCAAGAATGCAATCGTCGTGCGAAAACACTTGACAGCCTCCTAGAAGCAGCTTTTCTTACCACCTTACCTTTCTCCATCAATTAGGAATCTGATGCCGTCACTAAACACATTCCTTAAATTGTAGACATTTGTTGAGTGTTTTTTTTGGTGTCTAATCCGCATATATATCACCATTGCCCTTGATTTTCTTGACTGTATAGCTCTTAAATATCCACATATACACGTGTCATTTAGTTTACGAAGATTTTTCAATGCCGAGAACCTCGATCAGAGAGTAAAGAAGGCGTAAGGTTCACAATGGTGTAAAATAAAAATGGGATATACCGGGCTAGGATTCGAGTTACAAGAACAAGGGCCAAACCAACAACCCAAGAATGGAATCGTCGAGCGAAAACACTTGACAACCTCCTAGAAACAGCTTTCCTTACCACCAGACCTTTCTCCATCAATTAGAAATCTGATGTCGTCACTAAACACATTCCTTAAATTGTAGCCATTTGTTGAGTGTTTTTTTTGGTGTCTAATCCTCATATATATCACCATTGACCTTGATTTTCTTGACTGTATATCTCTTAAATGTCAACAAATACATGTGTGATTTAGTTTACGAAGATTTTTCAATGCCGAGAACCTAGATCAGAGAGTAAAAAAGGCGTAAGGTTCACAATGGTGAAAGATTAAAATGGGATATACCGGGCAAGGATTCGAGTTACAGGAACAAGGGCCAAACCAACAACCCAAGAATGGAATCGGTGAGCGAAAACACTTGACAGCCTCCTAGAAGCAGCTTTCCTTACCACCAGACCTTTCTCCATCAATTAGGAATCTGATGCCGTCACTAACCATATTCCGTAAATTTTAGCCATTTGTTGATTGTTTTTTTTTGGTGTCTAATCCGCATATATATCACCATTGCCCTTGATTTTCTTGACTGTATATCTCTTAAACATCAACATATACACGTGTCATTTAGTTTACGAGGATTTTTCAATGCCGAGAACCTCGATCAGAGAGTAAAGAAGGCGTAAGGTTCACAATGGTGTAAAATTAAAATGGGATATACCGGGCAAGGATTCGAGTTACAGGAACAAGGGCCAAACCAACCACCCAAGAATGGAATCGTCGAGCGAAAACACTTGACAACCTCCTAGAAGCAACTTTTCTTACCACCAGACCTTTCTCCATTAATTAGGAATCTGATGCCGTCACTAAACACATTCCTTAAATTGTAACCATTTGTTGAGTGTTTTTTTGGTGTCTAATCCGCATATATATCACCATTGCCCTTGATTTTCTTGACTGTATATCTCTTAAATATCAACATATACACGTGTGATTTAGTTTATGAAGATTTTTCAATGCCGAGAACCTCGATCAGAGAGTAAAAAAATGAGTAAGGTTCACAATTACAGGAACAAGGGCCAAACCAACCACCCAAGAATGGAATCGTCGATCGAAAACACTTGACAACCTCCTAGAAGCAGCTTTTCTTGCCACCAGACCTTTCTCCATCAATTAGGAATCTGATGCCGTCACTAAACACATTCCTTAAATTGTAGCCATTTGTTGATTGTTTTTTTTTTGGTGTCTAATCCGCATATATATCACCATTGCCCTTGATTTTCTTGACTGTATATCTCTTAAATGTCAACATATACATGTGTGATTTAGTTTACGAAGATTTTTCAATGCCGAGAACCTCGATCAGAGAGTAAAAAAGGCGTAAGGTTCACAATGGTGAAAGATTAAAATGGGATATACCGGGCAAGGATTCGAGTTACAGGAACAAGGGCCAAACCAACAACCCAAGAATGGAATCGGTGAGCGAAAACACTTAACAGCCTCCTAGAAGCAGCTTTCCTTACCACCAGACCTTTCTCCATCAATTAGGAATCTGATGCCGTCACTAACCATATTCCGTAAATTGTAGCCATTTGTTCATTGTGTTTTTTTTGGTGTCTAATCCGCATATATATCATCATTGCCCTTGATTTTCTTGACTGTATATCTCTTAAACATCAACATATACACGTGTCATTTAGTTTACGAGGATTTTTCAATGCCGAGAACCTCGATCAGAGAGTAAAGAAGGCGTAAGGTTCACAATGGTGTGAAATTAAAATGGGATATACCGGGCAAGGATTCGAGTTACAGGAACAAGGGCCAAACCAACCACCCAAGAATGGAATCGTCGAGCGAAAACACTTGACTACCTCCTAGAAGCAACTTTTCTTACCACCAGACCTTTCTCCATTAATTAGGAATCTGATGCCGTCACTAAACACATTCCTTAAATTGTAACCATTTGTTGAGTGTTTTTTTGGTGTCTAATCCGTATATATATCACCATTGCCCTTGATTTTCTTGACTGTATATCTCTTAAATATCAACATATACACGTGTGATTTAGTTTATGAAGATTTTTCAAGGCCGAGAACCTCGATCAGAGAGTAAAAAAATGAGTAAGGTTCACAATTACAGGAACAAGGGCCAAACCAACCACCCAAGAATGGAATCGTCGATCGAAAACACTTGACAACCTCCTAGAAGCAGCTTTTCTTGCCACCAGACCTTTCTCCATCAATTAGGAATATGATGCCGTCACTAAACACTTTCCTTAAATTGTAGCCACTTGTTGAGTGTTTTTTTTTGGTGTCTAATCCGCATATATATCACCATTGCCCTTGATTTTCTTGACTGTATATCTGTTAAATGTCAACATATACACGTGTGATTTACTTTACGGAGATTTTTCAATGCCGAGAACCTCGATCAGAGAGTAAAAATGGCGTAAGGTTCACAATGGTGTAAAATTAAAATGGGATATACCGGTCTAGGATTCGAGTTACAGGAACAAGGGCCAAACCAACCACCCAAGAATGGAATCGTCGAGCGAAAACACTTGACAACCTCCTAGAAGCAGCTTTTCTTACCACCAGACCTTTCTCAATCAATTAGGAATATGATGCCGTCACTAAACACATTCCTTAAATTGTAGCCATTTGTTGAGTGTTTTTTTTTGGTGTCTAATCCGCATATATATCACCATTGCCCTTGATATTCTTGACTGTATATCTCTTAAATATCAACATATACACGTGTGATTTAGTTTACGAAGATTTTTCAATGCTGAGAACCTCGAACAGAGAGTAAAAATGGCGTAAGGTTCACAATGGTGTAAAATTAAAATGGGATATACGGATTCGAGTTACAGGAACAAGGGTCAAACAAACCACCCAAGAATGGAATCGTCTAGCGAAAACACTTGATAACCTCCCAGAAGCAGCTTTTCTTGCCACCAGACCTTTCTACATCAATTAGGAATCTGATGTCGTCACTAAACACATTCCTTAAATTGTAGCCATTTGTTGAGTGATTTTTTTTGGTGTCTAATCCGCATATATATCGTAATTGCCCTTGATTTTCTTAACTGTATATCTCTTAAATATCAACATATACACGTGTGATTTAGTTTATGAAGATTTTTCAATGCCGAGAACCTCGATCAGAGAGTAAAAAAGGCGTAATGTTCACAATGGTGTAAAATTAAAATTGGATATACCGGGCTAGGATTCGAGTTACAGGAACAAGGGCCAAACCAACCACCCAAGAATTGAATTGTCGAGCGAAAACACTTGACAACCTCCTAGAAGCAGCTTTTCTTACCACCAGACCTTTCTCCATAAATTAGGAATCTGATGACGTCACTAAACACATTCCTTAAATTGTAGCCATTTGTTGAGTGTTTTTTTTTTGTATCTAATCCGCATATATATCACCATTGCCCTTGATTTTCTTAACTGTAAATCTCTTAAATGTCAACATATACACGTGTGATTTAGTTTACGAAGGTTTTTCAATACCGAGAACCTCGATCAGAGAGTAAAAAAGGCGTAAGGTTCCCAATGGTGTAAGACTAAAATGGGATATAATGGGCTAGGATTCGAGTTACAGGAACAAGGGCCAAACCAACAACCCAAGAATGGAATCGTCGAGGAAAATACTTGACAACCTCCTAGAAGCAGCTTTTCTTACCACCAGACCTTTCTCCATCAATTAGGAATCTGATGCCATCACTAAACACATTCCTTAAATTGTAGCCATTTGTTGAGTGTTTTGTTTTGTGTCTAATCTGCGTATATATCACCATTGCCTTTGATTTTCTTGACTGTATATCCCTTAAATATCAATATATACACGTGTCATTTAGTTTACGAAGATTTTTCAATGCCGAGAACCTCGATCAGAGAGTAAAAATGGCGTAAGGTTCACAATGGTGTAAAATTAAAATGGGATATACCGGCCTAGGATTTGAGTTACAAGAACAAGGGCCAAACCAACCACCCAAGAATGGAATCGTCGAGCGAAAACACTTGATAACCTCCCAGAAGCAGCTTTTCTTGCCACCAGACCTTTCTCCTTCAATTAGGAATCTGATGTCGTCACTAAACACATTCCTTAAATTGTAGCCATTTATTGAGTGACTTTTTTTGGTGTCTAATCCGCATATATATCACCATTGCCCTTGATTTTCTTGACTGTATATCTCTTAAATGTCAACATATACACGTGTCATTTAGTTTACGAAGATTTTTCAATGCCGAGAACCTCGATCAGAGAGTTAAAAAGGCATAAGGTTCACAATGGTGTAAGATTAAAATGGGAGATACCGGGCTAGGATTCGAGTTACAGGAACAAGGGCCAAACCAACAACCCAAGAATGGATTCGTCGAGCGAAAACACTTGACAACCTCCTAGAAGCAGCTTTCCTTACCACCAGACCTTTCTCCATCAATTAGGAATCTGATGCCGTCACTAAACACATTATTTAAATTGTAGCCATTTGTTGATTTTTTTTTGGTGTCTAATCCGCATATATATCACCATTGCCCTTGATTTTCTTGACTGTATATCTCTTAAATGTCAACATATACACGTGTGATTTAGTTTACGATGATTTTTCAATGCCGAGAACCTCGATAAGAGAGTAAAAAAGGCGTAAGGTACACAATGGTGTAAAATTAAAATGGGATATACCGGGCAAGGATTCGAGTTACAGGTACAAGTGCCAAACCAACCACCTAAGAATTGAATCCTCGAGCGAAAACACTTGATAACATCCTAGAAGTAGCTTTTCTTGCCACCAGACCTTTCTCCATCAATTAGGAATCTGATGCCGTCACTAAACACATTCCTTAAAGTGTAGCCATTTGTTGAGTGTTTTTTTTTTGTGTCTAATCCGCATATATATCACCATTGCCTTTGATTTTCTTAACTGTATATCTCTTAAATATCAACATATACACGTGTGATTTAGTTTACGGAGATTTTTCAATGCCGAGAACCTCGATCAGAGAGCAAAAAAGGCGTAAGGTTCACAATGGTGTAAAATGGGATATACCAGGCTAGGATTCGAGTTACAGGAACAAGGGCCAAACCAACCACCCAAGAATGGAATCGTCGAGCGAAAACACTTGACAACCTCCTAAAAGCAGCTTTTCTTGCCACCAGACCTTTCTCCATCAATTAGGAATCTGATGCATTTGTTGAGTGTTTTTTTTGGTGTCTAATCTACATATATATCACCATTGCACTTGATTTTCTTAACTGTATATATCTTAAATATCAACATATACACGTGTGATTTAGTTTACCAAGACTTTTCAATGCCGAGAACCTCTATCATAGTGTAAAAAAGGCGTAAGGTTCACAATGGTGTAAAATAAAAATGGGATATACCGGGCTAGGATTCGAGTTAAAAGAACAAGGGCCAAACCAACAACCCAAGAATGGAATCGTCGAGCGAAAAACACTTGACAACCTCCTAGAAGCAGCTTTCCTTACCACCAGACCTTTCTCCATCAATTAGAAATCTGATGCCGTCACTAAACACATTCCTTAAATTGTAGTCATTTATTGAGTGTTTTTTTGGTGTCTAATCCGCATATATATCACCATTGACCTTGATTTTCTTAACTATATATCTCTTAAATGTCAACATATACACGTGTGATTTAGTTTACGAAGATTTTTCAATGCCGAGAACCTTGATTAGAGAGTAAAAAAACGCGTAAGGTTCACAATGGTGTAAGATTAAAATGGGATATACCGGGCTGGGATTCGAGTTACAGGAACAAGGGCCAAGCCAACAACCCAAGATGCAATCATCGTGCGAAAACACTTGACAGCCTCCTAGAAGCAGCTTTTCTTACCACCAGACCTTTCTCCATCAATTAGGAATCTGATGCCGTCACTAAACACATTCCTTAAATTGTAGTCATTTGTTGAGTGTTTTTTTTTGTGTCTAATCCGCATATATATCACCATTGCCCTTGATTTTCTTGACTGTATATCTCTTAAATATCAACATATACACGTGTCATTTAGTTTACGAAGATTTTTCAATGCCGATAACCTCGATTAGAGAGTAAAGAAGGCGTAAGGTTCACAATGGTGTAAAATTAAAATGGGATATACCGGGCAAGGATTCGAGTTACAGGAACAAGGGCCAAACCAACCACCCAAGAATGGAATCGTCGAGCGAAAACACTCGACAACCTCCTAGAAGCAGCTTTTCTTACCACCAGACCTTTCTCCATCAATTAGGAATCTGATGCCGTCACTAAACACATTCCTTAAATTGTAACCATTTGTTGAGTGTTTTTTTTGTGTCTAATCCGCATATATATCACCATTGCCCTTGATTTTCTTGACTGTATATCTCTTAAATATCAACATATACACGTGTGATTTAGTTTATGAAGATTTTTCAATGCCGAGAACCTCGATCAGAGACTAAAAAAGGCGTAAGGTTCACAATGGTGTAAAATTAAAATGGGATATAGCGGGCTAGGATTCGAGTTACAGAAACAAGGGCCAAACCAACCACCCAAGAATGGAATCGTCGTGCGAAAACACTTGACAACCTCCTAGAAGCAGCTTTTCTTGCCACCAGACCTTTCTCCATCAATTAGGAATATGATGCCGTCACTAAACACATTCCTTAAATTGTAGCCATTTGTTGAGTGGTTTTTTTGGTGTCTAATCCGCATATATATCAACGTTTCCCTTGATTTTCTTGACTGTATATCTCTTAAATGTCAACATATACACGTGTCATTTAGTTTACGAAGATGTTTCAATGCCGAGAACCTCGATCAGAGAGTTAAAAAGGCGTAAGGTTCACAATGGTGTAAGATTAAAATGGGAGATACCGGGCTATGATTCGAGTTACAGGAACAAGGGCCAAACCAACAACCCAAGAATGGAATCGTCGAGCGAAAACACTTGACAACCTCCTAGAAGCAGCTTTCCTTACCACCAGACCTTTCTCCATCAATTAGGAATCTGATGCCGTCACTAAACACATTATTTAAATTGTAGCCATTTGTTGATTTTTTTTTGTGTCTAATCCGCATATATATCACCATTGCCCTTGATTTTCTTGACTGTATATCTCTTAAATGTCAACATATACACGTGTGATTTAGTTTACGATGATTTTTCAATGCCGATAACCTCGATAAGAGAGTAAAAAAGGCGTAAGGTTCACAATGGTGTAAAATTAAAATGGGATATACCGGGCAAGGATTCGAGTTACAGGAACAAGTGCCGAACCAACCACCCAAGAATGGAATCGTCGAGCGAAAACACTTGACAACATCCTAGAAGCGGCTTTTCTTACCACCAGACCTTTCTCCATCAATTAGGAATCTGATGTCGTCACTAAACACATTCCTTAAATTGTAGTCATTTGTTGAGTGTTTTTTTTGGTGTCTAATCCGCATATATATCACCATTGCCCTTGATGTTCTTGACTGTATATCTCTTAAATATCAACATATACACGTGTGATTTAGTTTATGAAGATTTTTCAATGCCGAGAACCTCGATCAGAGACTAAAAAAGGCGTAAGGTTCACAATGGTGTAAAATTAAAATGGGATATAGCGGGCTAGGATTCGAGTTACAGAAACAAGGGCCAAACCAACCACCCAAGAATGGAATCGTCGTGCGAAAACACTTGACAACCTCCTAGAAGCAGCTTTTCTTGCCACCAGACCTTTCTCCATCAATTAGGAATATGATGCCGTCACTAAACACATTCCTTAAATTGTAGCCATTTGTTGAGTGGTTTTTTTGGTGTCTAATCCGCATATATATCAACGTTTCCCTTGATTTTCTTGACTGTATATCTCTTAAATGTCAACATATACACGTGTCATTTAGTTTACGAAGATTTTTCAATGCCGAGAACCTCGATCAGAGAGTTAAAAAGGCGTAAGGTTCACAATGGTGTAAGATTAAAATGGGAGATACCGGGCTATGATTCGAGTTACAGGAACAAGGGCCAAACCAACAACCCAAGAATGGAATCGTCGAGCGAAAACACTTGACAACCTCCTAGAAGCAGCTTTCCTTACCACCAGACCTTTCTCCATCAATTAGGAATCTGATGCCGTCACTAAACACATTATTTAAATTGTAGCCATTTGTTGATTTTTTTTTGTGTCTAATCCGCATATATATCACCATTGCCCTTGATTTTCTTGACTGTATATCTCTTAAATGTCAACATATACACGTGTGATTTAGTTTACGATGATTTTTCAATGCCGATAACCTCGATAAGAGAGTAAAAAAGGCGTAAGGTTCACAATGGTGTAAAATTAAAATGGGATATACCGGGCAAGGATTCGAGTTACAGGAACAAGTGCCGAACCAACCACCTAAGAATGGAATCGTCGAGCGAAAACACTTGACAACATCCTAGAAGCGGCTTTTCTTACCACCAGACCTTTCTCCATCAATTAGGAATCTGATGTCGTCACTAAACCATTCCTTAAATTGTAGTCATTTGTTGAGTGTTTTTTTTGGTGTCTAATCCGCATATATATCACCATTGCCCTTGATTTTCTTGACTGTATATCTCTTAAATATCAACATATACACGTGTCATTTAGTTTACGAAGATTTTTCAATGCCGAGAACCTCGATCAGTGAGTAAAGAAGGCGTAAGGTTCACAATGGTGTAAAATTAAAATGGGATATACCGGGCAAGGATTCGAGTTACAGGAACAAGGGCCAAACCAACCACCCAAGAATGGAATCGTCGAGCGAAAACACTTGACAACCTCCTAGAAGCAGCTTTTCTTGCCACCAGACCTTTCTCCATCAATTAGGAATCTGATGCTGTCACTAAACACATTCCTTAAAATGTAGCCATTTGTTGAGTGTTTTTTTTGGTGTCTAATCTGCATATATATCACCATTGCCCTTGATTTTCTTAACTGTATATCTCTTAAATATCAACATATACACGTGTGATTTAGTTTACGAAGACTTTTCAATGCCGAGAACCTCTATCATAGTGTAAAAAAGGCGTAAGGTTCACAATGGTGTAAAATAAAAATGGGATATACCGGGCTAGGATTCGAGTTACAAGAACAAGGGCCAAACCAACAACCCAAGAATGGAATCGTCGAGCGAAAACACTTGACAACCTCCTAGAAGCAGCTTTCCTTACCACCAGACCTTTCTCCATCAATTAGAAATCTGATGTCGTCACTAAACACATTCCTTAAATTATAGCCATTTGTTGAGTGTTTTTTTTGGTGTCTAATCCGTATATATATCACCATTGACCTTGATTTTCTTAACTATATATCTCTTAAATGTCAACATATACACGTGTGATTTAGTTTACGAAGATTTTTCAATGCCGAGAACCTTGATCAGAGAGTAAAAAAGGCGTATGGTTCACAATGGTGTAAGATTAAAATGGGATGTACCGGGCTGGGATTCGAGTTACAGGAACAAGGGCCAAACCAACAACCCAAGAATGCAATCGTCGTGCGAAAACACTTGACAGCCTCCTAGAAGCAGCTTTTCTTACCACCTGACCTTTCTCCATCAATTAGGAATCTGATGCCGTCACAAAACACATTACTTAAATTGTAGCCATTTGTTGAGTGTTTTTTTTGGTGTCTAATCCGCATATATATCACCATTGCCCTTGATTTTGTTGACTGTATAGCTCTTAAATATCAACATATACACGTGTCATTTAGTTTACGAAGATTTTTCAATGCCGAGACCTCGATCAGAGAGTAAAGAAGGCGTAAGGTTCACAATGGTGTAAAATAAAAATGGGATATACCGGGCTAGGATTCGAGTTACAAGAACAAGGGCCAAACCAACAACCCAAGAATGGAATCGTCGAGCGAAAACACTTAACAACCTCCTAGAAGCAGCTTTCCTTACCACCAGACCTTTCTCCATCAATTAGAAATCTGATGTCGTCACTAAACACATTCCTTAAATTGTAGCCATTTGTTGAGTGTTTTTTTTTTTTGTGTCTAATCCGCTTATATATCACCATTGCCCTTGATTTTCTTCACTGTATATCTCTTAAATATCAACATGTACACGTGTCATTTAGTTTACGAAGATTTTTCAATGCCGAGAACCTCGATCAGAGAGTAAAGAAGGCGTAAGGTTCACAATGGTGTAAAATTAAAATGGGATATACCGGGCAAGGATTCGAGTTACAGGAACAAGGGCCAAACCAACCACCCAAGAATGGAATCGTCGAGCGAAAACACTTGACAACCTCCTAGAAGCAGCTTTTCTTACCACCGGACCTTTATCCATCAATTAGGAATCTGATGCCGTCACTAAACGCATTCCTTAAATTGTAACCATTTGTTGAGTATTTTTTTTTTTGGTGTCTAATCCGCATATATATCACCATTGCCCTTGATTTTCTTGACTGTATATCTCTTAAATATGAACATATACACGTGTGATTTAGTTTATGAAGATTTTTCAAAGCCGAGAACCTCGATCAGAGAGTAAAAAAGGCGTAAGGTTCACAATGGTGTTAAATTAAAGTGGGATATACCGGGCAAGGATTCGAGTTACAGGAACAAGGGCCAAACCAACCACCCAAGAATGGAATCGTCGAGCGAAAACACTTGACAACCTCCTAGAAGCAACTTTTCTTGCCACCAGACCTTTCTCCATCAGTTAGGAATCTGATGCCGTCACTAAACACATTCCTTAAATTGTAGCCATTTGTTGAGTGGTTTTTTTTGGTGTCTAATCCGCATATATATCATAATTGCCCTTGATTTTCTTAACTGTATATCTCTTAAATGTCAAAATATATATGTGTGATTTAGTTTACGAAGATTTTTCAATGCCGAGAACCTCGATCAGAGAGTAAAAAAGGCGTAAGGTTCACAATGGCGTAATATTAAAATGGGATATACCGGGCTAGCATTCGAGTTACAGGAACAAGGGCCAAACCAACCACCCAAGAATGGAATCGTCGAGCGAAAACACTTGACAACCTCCTAGAAGCAGCTTTTCTTACCACCAGACCTTTCTCCATCAATTAGGAATATGATGCCGTCACTAAACACATTCCTTAAATTGTAGCCCATTTGTTGAGTGTTTTTTTTGGTGTCTAATCTGCATATATATCACCATTGCCCTTGATTTTCTTAACTGTATATCTCTTAAATATCAACATATACACGTGTGATTTAGTTTACGAAGACTTTTCAATGCCGAGAACCTCTATCATAGTGTAAAAAAGGCGTAAGGTTCACAATGGTGTAAAATAAAAATGGGATATACCGGGCTAGGATTCGAGTTACAAGAACAAGGGCCAAACCAACAACCCAAGAATGGAATCGTCGAGCGAAAACACTTAACAACCTCCTAGAAGCAGCTTTCCTTACCACCTGACCTTTCTCCATCAATTAGAAATCTGATGTCGTCACTAAACACATTCCTTAAATTATAGCCATTTGTTGAGTGTTTTTTTTGGTGTCTAATCCGCATATATATCACCATTGCCCTTGATTTTCTTAACTGTATATCTCTTAAATGTCAAAATATATATGTGTGATTTAGTTTACGAAGATTTTTCAATGCCGAGAACCTCGATCGGAGAGTAAAAAAGGCGTAAGGTTCACAATGGCGTAATATTAAAATGGGATATACCGGGCTAGGATTCGAGTTACAGGAACAAGGGCCAAACCAACCACCCAAGAATGGAATCGTCGAGCGAAAACACTTGACAACCTCCTAGAAGCAGCTTTTCTTACCACCAGACCTTTCTCCATCAATTAGGAATATGATGCCGTCACTAAACACATTCCTTAAATTGTAGCCATTTGTTGAGTGTTTTTTTTTGGTGTCTAATCTGCATATATATCACCATTGCCCTTGATTTTCTTAACTGTATATCTCTTAAATATCAACATATACACGTGTGATTTAGTTTACGAAGACTTTTCAATGCCGAGAACCTCTATCATAGTGTAAAAAAGGCGTAAGGTTCACAATGGTGTAAAATAAAAATGGGATATACCGGGCTAGGATTCGAGTTACAAGAACAAGGGCCAAACCAACAACCCAAGAATGGAATCGTCGAGCGAAAACACTTGACAGCCTCCTAGAAGTAGCTTTTCTTACCACCAGACCTTTCTCCATCAATTAGAAATCTGATGTCGTCACTAAACACATTCCTTAAATTATAGCCATTTGTTGAGTGTTTTTTTTTGTGTCTAATCCGCATATATATCACCATTGACCTTGATTTTCTTAACTATATATCTCTTAAATGTCAACATATACATGTGTGATTTAGTTTACGAAGATTTTTCAATGCCGAGAACCTTGATCAGAGAGTAAAAAAGGCGTAAGGTTCACAATGGTGTAAGATTAAAATGGGATGTACCGGGCTGGGATTCGAGTTACAGGAACAAGGGCCAAACCAACAACCCAAGAATGCAATCGTCGTGCGAAAACACTTGACAGCCTCCTAGAAGCAGCTTTTCTTACCACCTGACCTTTCTCCATCAATTAGGAATCTGATGCCGTCACTAAACACATTACTTAAATTGTAGCCATTTGTTGAGTGTTTTTTTTGGTGTCTAATCCGCATATATATCACCATTGCCCTTGATTTTGTTGACTGTATAGCTCTTAAATATCAACATATACACGTGTCATTTAGTTTACGAAGATTTTTCAATGCCGAGAACCTCGATCAGAGAGTAAAGAAGGCGTAAGGTTCACAATGGTGTAAAATAAAAATGGGATATACCGGGCTAGGATTCGCGTTACAAGAACAAGGGCCAAACCAACAACCCAAGAATGGAATCGTCGAGCGAAAACACTTGACAACCTCCTAGAAGCAGCTTTCCTTACCACCAGACCTTTCTCCATCAATTAGAAATCTGATGTCGTCACTAAACACATTCCTTAAATTGTAGCCATTTGTTGAGTGTTTTTTTTGGTGTCTAATCCGCATATATATCACCATTGCCCTTGATTTTCTTGACTGTATATCTCTTAAATATCAACATGTACACGTGTCATTTAGTTTACGAAGATTTTTCAATGCCGAGAACCTCGATCAGAGAGTAAAGAAGGCGTAAGGTTCACAATGGTGTAAAATTAAAATGGGATATACCGGGCAAGGATTCGAGTTACAGGAACAAGGGCCAAACCAACCACCCAAGAATGGAATCGTCGAGCGAAAACACTTGACAACCTCCTAGAAGCAGCTTTTCTTACCACCGGACCTTTATCCATCAATTAGGAATCTGATGCCGTCACTAAACGCATTCCTTAAATTGTAACCATTTGTTGAGTATTTTTTTTTTTGGTGTCTAATCCGCATATATATCACCATTGCCCTTGATTTTCTTGACTGTATATCTCTTAAATATGAACATATACACGTGTGATTTAGTTTATGAAGATTTTTCAAAGCCGAGAACCTCGATCAGAGAGTAAAAAAGGCGTAAGGTTCACAATGGTGTAAAATTAAAGTGGGATATACCGGGCAAGGATTCGAGTTACAGGAACAAGGGCCAAACCAACCACCCAAGAATGGAATCATCGAGCGAAAACACTTGACAACCTCCTAGAAGCAACTTTTCTTGCCACCAGACCTTTCTCCATCAGTTAGGAATCTGATGCCGTCACTAAACACATTCCTTAAATTGTAGCCATTTGTTGAGTGGTTTTTTTTGGTGTCTAATCCGCATATATATCATAATTGCCCTTGATTTTCTTAACTGTATATCTCTTAAATGTCAAAATATATATGTGTGATTTAGTTTACGAAGATTTTTCAATGCCGAGAACCTCGATCAGAGAGTAAAAAAGGCGTAAGGTTCACAATGGCGTAATATTAAAATGGGATATACCGGGCTAGGATTTGAGTTACAGGAACAAGGGCCAAACCAACCACCCAAGAATGGAATCGTCGAGCGAAAACACTTGACAACCTCCTAGAAGCAGCTTTTCTTACCACCAGACCTTTCTCCATCAATTAGGAATATGATGCCATCACTAAACACATTCCTTAAATTGTAGCCATTTGTTGAGTGTTTTTTTTGGTGTCTAATCTGCATATATATCACCATTGCCCTTGATTTTCTGAACTGTATATCTCTTAAATATCAACATATACACGTGTGATTTAGTTTACGAAGACTTTTCAATGCCGAGAACCTCTATCATAGTGTAAAAAAGGCGTAAGGTTCACAATGGTGTAAAATAAAAATGGGATATACCGGGCTAGGATTCGAGTTACAAGAACAAGGGCCAAACCAACAACCCAAGAATGGAATCGTCGAGCGAAAACACTTGACAACCTCCTAGAAGCAGCTTTCCTTACCACCAGACCTTTCTCCATCAATTAGAAATCTGATGTCGTCACTAAACACATTCCTTAAATTATAGCCATTTGTTGAGTGTTTTTTTTGGTGTCTAATCCGCATATATATCACCATTGCCCTTGATTTTCTTGACTGTATATCTCTTAAATATCAACATATACACGTGTCATTTAGTTTACGAAGATTTTTCAATGCCGAGAACCTCGATCAGAGAGTAAAGAAGGCGTAAGGTTCACAATGGTGTAAAATTAAAATGGGATATACCGGGCAAGGATTCGAGTTACAGGAACAAGGGCCAAACCAACCACCCAAGAATGGAATCGTCGAGCGAAAACACTTGACAACCTCCTAGAAGCAGCTTTTCTTGCCACCAGACCTTTCTCCATCAATTAGGAATCTGATGCTGTCACTAAACACATTCCTTAAAATGTAGCCATTTGTTGAGTGTTTTTTTTGGTGTCTAATCTGCATATATATCACCATTGCCCTTGATTTTCTTAACTGTATATCTCTTAAATATCAACATATACACGTGTGATTTAGTTTACGAAGACTTTACAATGCCGAGAACCTCTATCATAGTGTAAAAAAGGCGTAAGGTTCACAATGGTGTAAAATAAAAATGGGATATACCGGGCTAGGATTCGAGTTACAAGAACAAGGGCCAAACCAACAACCCAAGAATGGAATCGTCGAGCGAAAACACTTGACAACCTCCTAGAAGCAGCTTTCCTTACCACCAGACCTTTCTCCATCAATTAGAAATCCGATGTCGTCACTAAACACATTCCTTAAATTATAGCCATTTGTTGAGTGTTTTTTTTGGTGTCTAATCCGCATATATATCACCATTGACCTTGATTTTCTTAACTATATATCTCTTAAATGTCAACATATACACGTGTGATTTAGTTTACGAAGATTTTTCAATGCCGAGAACCTTGATCAGAGAGTAAAAAAGGCGTAAGGTTCACAATGGTGTAAGATTAAAATGGGATGTACCGGGCTGGGATTCGAGTTACAGGAACAAGGGCCAAACCAACAACCCAAGAATGCAATCGTCGTGCGAAAACACTTGACAGCCTCCTAGAAGCAGCTTTTCTTACCACCTGACCTTTCTCCATCAATTAGGAATCTGATGCCGTCACTAAACACATTACTTAAATTGTAGCCATTTGTTGAGTGTTTTTTTTGGTGTCTAATCCGCATATATATCACCATTGCCCTTGATTTTGTTGACTGTATAGCTCTTAAATATCAACATATACACGTGTCATTTAGTTTACGAAGATTTTTCAATGCCGAGAACCTCGATCAGAGAGTAAAGAAGGCGTAAGGTTCACAATGGTGTAAAATAAAAATGGGATATACCGGGCTAGGATTCGAGTTACAAGAACAAGGGCCAAACCAACAACCCAAGAATGGAATCGTCGAGCGAAAACACTTGACAACCTCCTAGAAGCAGCTTTCCTTACCACCAGACCTTTCTCCATCAATTAGATATCTGATGTCGTCACTAAACACATTCCTTAAATTGTAGCCATTTGTTGAGTGTTTTTTTTGGTGTCTAATCCGCATATATATCACCATTGCCCTTGATTTTCTTGACTGTATATCTCTTAAATATCAACATGTACACGTGTCATTTAGTTTACGAAGATTTTTTAATGCCGAGAACCTCGATCAGAGAGTAAAGAAGGCGTAAGGTTCACAATGGTGTAAAATTAAAATGGGATATACCGGGCAAGGATTCGAGTTACAGGAACAAGGGCCAAACCAACCACCCAAGAATGGAATCGTCGAGCGAAAACACTTGACAACCTCCTAGAAGCAGCTTTTCTTACCACCGGACCTTTATCCATCAATTAGGAATCTGATGCCGTCACTAAACGCATTCCTTAAATTGTAACCATTTGTTGAGTATTTTTTTTTGGTCTCTAATCCGCATATATATCACCATTGCCCTTGATTTTCTTGACTGTATATCTCTTAAATATGAACATATACACGTGTGATTTAGTTTATGAAGATTTTTCAAAGCCGAGAACCTCGATCAGAGAGTATAAAAGGCGTAAGGTTTACAATGGTGTAAAATTAAAGTGGGATATACCGGGCAGGGATTCGAGTTACAGGAACAAGGGCCAAACCAACCACCCAAGAATGGAATCGTCGAGCGAAAACACTTGACAACCTCCTAGAAGCAACTTTTCTTGCCACCAGACCTTTCTCCATCAGTTAGGAATCTGATGCCGTCACTAAACACATTCCTTAAATTGTAGCCATTTGTTGAGTGGTTTTTTTGGTGTCTAATCCGCATATATATCATAAATGCCCTTAATTTTCTTAACTGTATATCTCTTAAATGTCAAAATATATATGTGTGATTTAGTTTACGAAGATTTTTCAATGCCGAGAACCTCGATCAGAGAGTAAAAAAGGCGTAAGGTTCACAATGGAGTAATATTAAAATGGGATATACCGGGCTAGGATTCGAGTTACAGGAACAAGGGCCAAACCAACCACCCAAGAATGGAATCGTCGATCGAAAACACTTGACAACCTCCTAGAAGCAGCTTTTCTTACCACCAGACCTTTCTCCATCAATTAAGAATATGATGCCGTCACTAAACACATTCCTTAAATTGTAGCCATTTGTTGAGTGGTTTTTTTGGTGTCTAATCCGCATATATATCACCGTTTCCCTTGATTTTCTTGACTGTATATCTCTTAAATGTCAACATATACACGTGTCATTTAGTTTACGAAGATTTTTCAATGCCGAGAACCTCGATCAGAGAGTTAAAAAGGCGTAAGGTTCACAATGGTGTAAGATTAAAATGGGAGATACCGGGCTATGATTCGAGTTACAGGAACAAGGGCCAAACCAACAACCCAAGAATGGAATCGTCGATCGAAAACACTTGACAACCTCCTAGAAGCAGCTTTCCTTACCACCAGACCTTTCTCCATCAATTAGGAATCTGATGCCGTCACTAAACACATTACTTAAATTGTAGCCATTTCTTGATTTTTTTTTGGTGTCTAATCCGCATATATATCACCATTGCCCTTGATTTTCTTGACTGTATATCTCTTAAATGTCAACATATACACGTGTGATTTAGTTTACGATGATTTTTCAATGCCGAGAACCTCGATAAGAGAGTAAAAAAGGCGTAAGGTTCACAATGGTGTAAAATTAAAATGGGATATACCGGGCAAGGATTCGAGTTACAGGAACAAGTGCCGAACCAACCACCTAAGAATGGAATCGTCGAGCGAAAACACTTGTCAACATCCTAGAAGCGGCTTTTCTTACCACCAGACCTTTCTCCATCAATTAGGAATCTGATGTCGTCACTAAACACATTCCTTAAATTGTAGTCATTTGATGAGTGTTTTTTTTGGTGTCTAATCCGCATATATATCACCATTGCCCTTGATTTTCTTGACTGTATATCTCTTAAATATCAACATATACACGTGTCATTTAGTTTACGATGATTTTTCAATGCCGAGAACCTCGATCAGAGAGTAAAGAAGGCGTAAGGTTCACAATGGTGTAAAATTAAAATGGGATATACCGGGCAAGGATTCGAGTTACAGGAACAAGGGCCAAACCAACCACCCAAGAATGGAATCGTCAAGCGAAAACACTTGACAACCTCCTAGAAGCAGCTTTTCTTGCCACCAGACTTTTCTCCATTAATTAGGAATCTGATGCTGTCACTAAACACATTCCTTAAAATGTAGCCATTTGTTGAGTGTTTTTTTGGTGTTTAATCTGCATATATATCACCATTGCCCTTGATTTTCTTAACTGTATATCTCTTAAATATCAACATATACACGTGTGATTTAGTTTACGAAGACTTTTCAATGCCGAGAACCTCTATCATAGTGTAAAAAAGGCGTAAGGTTCACAATGGTGTAAAATAAAAATGGGATATACCGGGCTAGGATTCGAGTTACAAGAACAAGGACCAAACCAACAACCCAAGAATGGAATCGTCGAGCGAAAACACTTGACAACCTCCTAGAAGCAGCTTTCCTTACCACCAGACCTTTCTCCATCAATTAGAAATCTGATGTCGTCACTAAACACATTCCTTAAATTATAGCCATTTGTTGAGTGTTTTTTTTTGTGTCTAATCCGCATATATATCACCATTGACCTTGATTTTCTTAACTATATATCTCTTAAATGTCAACATATACACGTGTGATTTAGTTTACGAAGATTTTTCAATGCCGAGAACCTTGATCAGAGAGTAAAAAAGGCGTAAGGTTCACAATGGTGTAAGATTAAAATGGGATGTACCGGGCTGGGATTCGAGTTACAGGAACAAGGGCCAAACCAACAACCCAAGAATGCAATCGTCGTGCGAAAACACTTGACATCCTTCTAGAAGCAGCTTTTCTTACCACCTGACCTTTCTCCATCAATTAGGAATCTGATGCTGTCACTAAACACATTACTTAAATTGTAGCCATTTGTTGAGTGTTTTTTTTGGTGTCTAATCCGCATATATATCACCATTGCCCTTGATTTTGTTGACTGTATAGCTCTTAAATATTAACATATACACGTGTCATTTAGTTTACGAAGATTTTTCAATGCCGAGAACCTCGATCAGAGAGTAAAGAAGGCGTAAGGTTCACAATGGTGTAAAATAAAAATGGGATATACCGGGCTAGGATTCGAGTTACAAGAACAAGGGCCAAACCAACAACCCAAGAATGGAATCGTCGAGCGAAAACACTTGACAACCTCCTAGAAGCAGCTTTCCTTACCACCAGACCTTTCTCCATCAATTAGAAATCTGATGTCGTCACTAAACACATTCCTTAAATTGTAGCCATTTGTTGAGTGTTTTTTTTGGTGTCTAATCCTCATATATATCACCATTGACCTTGATTTTCTTAACAATATATCTCTTAAATGTCAACAAATACACGTGTGATTTAGTTTACGAAGATTTTTCATTGCCGAGAACCTCGATCAGAGAGTGAAAAAGGCGTAAGGTTCACAATGGTGTAAGATTAAAATGGGATATACCGGGATGGGATTCGAGTTACAGGAACAAGGGCCAAACCAACAACCCAAGAATGGAATCGTCGAGCGAAAACACTTGACAGCCTCCTAGAAGTAGCCTTTCTTACCACCAGACCTTTCTCCATCAATTAGGAATCTGATGCTGTCACTAAACACATTCCTTAAATTGTAGTCATTTGTTGAGTGTTTTTTTTTGTGTCTAATCCGCATATATATCACCGTTTCCCTTGATTTTCTTGACTGTATATCTCTTAAATGTCAACATATGCACGTGTCTTTTAGTTTACGAAGATTTTTCAATACCGAGAACCTCGATCAGAGATTAAAAAAGGCGTAAGGTTCACAATGGTGTAAGATTAAAATGGGATATACCGGGCTAGGATTCGAGTTACAAGAACAAGGGCCAAACCAACCACCCAAGAATGGAATCGTCGAGCGAAAACACTTGACAACCTCCTAGAAGCAGCTTTTCTTACCACCAGACCTTTTTCCATCAATTAGGAATCTGATGCCGTCACTAAACACATTCCTTAAATTGTAACCATTTGTTGAGTGTTTTTTTTGGTGTCTAATCCGCATATATATCACCATTGCCCTTGATTTTCTTGACTCTATATCTCTTAAATATCAACATGTACACGTGCCATTTAGTTTACGAAGATTTTTCAATGCCGAGAACCTCGATCAGAGAGTAAAGAAGGCGTAAGGTTCACAATGGTGTAAAATTAAAATGGGATATACCGGGCAAGGATTCGAGTTACAGGAACAAGGGCCAAACCAACCACCCAAGAATGGAATCGTCGAGCGAAAACACTTGACAACCTCCTAGAAGCAGCTTTTCTTACCACCGGACCTTTATCCATCAATTAGGAATCTGAGGCCGTCACTAAACGCATTCCTTAAATTGTAACCATTTGTTGAGTATTTTTTTTTTTTGGTGTCTAATCCGCATATATATCACGATTGCCCTTGATTTTCTTGACTGTATATCTCTTAAATATCAACATATACACGTGTGATTTAGTTTATGAAGATTTTTCAAAGCCGAGAACCTCGATCAGAGAGTAAAAAAGGCGTAAGGTTCACAATGGTGTAAAATTAAAGTGGGATATACCGGGCAAGGATTCGAGTTACAGGAACAAGGGCCAAACCAACCACCCAAGAATGGAATCGTCGAGCGAAAACACTTGACAACCTCCTAGAAGCAACTTTTCTTGCCACCAGACCTTTCTCCATCAGTTAGGAATCTGATGCCGTCACTAAACACATTCCTTAAATTGTAGTTATTTGTTGAGTGGTTTTTTTGGTGTCTAATCCGCATATATATCATAATTGCCCTTGATTTTCTTAACTGTATATCTCTTAAATGTCAAAATATATATGTGTGATTTAGTTTACGAAGATTTTTCAATGCCGAGAACCTCGATCAGAGAGTAAAAAAGGCGTAAGGTTCACAATGGCGTAATATTAAAATGGGATATACCGGGCTAGGATTCGATTTACAGGAACAAGGGCCAAACCAACCACCCAAGAATGGAATCGTCGAGCGAAAAAACTTGACAACCTCCTAGAAGCAGCTTTTCTTACCACCAGACCTTTCTCCATCAATTAGGAATATGATGCCGTCACTAAACACATTCCTTAAATTGTAGCCATTTGTTGAGTGTTTTTTTTGGTGTCTCATCCGCATATATATCACCATTGCCCTTGATTTTCTTGACTGTATATCTCTTAAATATCAACATATACACGTGTGGTTTAGTTTACGAAGATTTTTCAATGCAGAGAACCTCGATCAGAGAGTAAAAATGGCGTAAGTTTCACAATGGTGTAAAATTAAAATGGGATATACCGGGCTAGGATTCGAGTTACAAGAACAAGGGTCAAACCAACCACCCAAGAATGGAATCGTCGAGCGAAAACACTTGATAACCTCCCAGAAGCAGCTTTTCTTGCCACAAGACCTTTCTCCATCAATTAGGAATCTGATGTCGTCACTAAACACATTCCTTAAATTGTAGCCATTTGTTGAGTGATTTTTTTTGGTGTCTATTCCGCATATATATCATAATTGCCCTTGATTTTCTTAACTGTATATCTCTTAAATATCAACATATACACGTGTGATTTAGTTTATGAAGATTTTTCAATGCCGAGAACCTCGATCAGAGAGTAAAGAAGGCGTAAGGTTCACAATGGCGCAAAATTAAAATGGGATATACCGGGCAAGGATTCGAGTTACAGGAACAAGGGCCAAACCAACCACCCAAGAATGGAATCGTCGAGCAAAAACACTTGACAACCTCCTAGAAGCAGCTTTTCTTACCACCAGACCTTTCTCCATCAATTAGGAATCTGATGACGTCACTAAACACATTCCTTAAATTGTAGCCATTTGTTGAGTGTTTTTTTTTTGTGTCTAATCTGCATATATATCACCATTGCCCTTGATTTTCTTGACTGTATATCTCTTAAATATCAACAAGTACATGTGTGATTTAGTTTACGAAGATTTTTCAATGCCGAGAACCTCGATCAGAGAGTAAAGAAGGCGTAAGGTTCACAATGGTGTAAAATTAAAATGGGATATACCGGGCAAGGATTCGAGTTACAGGAACAAGGGCCAAACCAACCACCCAAGAATGGAATCGTCGAGCGAAAACACTTGACAACCTCCTAGAAGCAACTTTTCTTGCCACCAGACCTTTCTCCATCAGTTAGGAATCTGATGCCGTCACTAAACACATTCCTTAAATTGTAGCCATTTGTTGAGTGGTTTTTTTTGGTGTCTAATCCGCATATATATCATAATTGCCCTTGATTTTCTTAACTGTATATCTCTTAAATGTCAAAATATATATGTGTGATTTAGTTTACGAAGATTTTCCAATGCCGAGAACCTCGATCAGAGAGTAAAAAAGGCGTAAGGTTCACAATGGTGTAAGACTAAAATGGGATATAACGGGCTAGGATTCGAGTTACAGGAACAAGGGGCCAAACCAACCACCCAAGAATGGAATCGTCGAGCGAAAACACTTGATAACCTCCCAGAAGCAGCTTTTCTTGCCACAAGACCTTTCTCCATCAATTAGGAATCTGATGTCGTCACTAAACACATTCCATAAATTGTAGCCATTTGTTGAGTGATTTTTTTTTGTGTCTAATCCGCATATATATCATAATTGCCCTTGATTTTCTTAACTGTATATCTCTTAAATATCAACATATACACGTGTGATTTAGTTTATGAAGATTTTTCAATGCCGAGAACCTCGATCAGAGAGTAAAGAAGGCGTAAGGTTCACAATGGCGCAAAATTAAAATGGGATATACTGGGCTAGGATTCGAGTTACAGGAACAAGGGCCAAACCAACCACCCAAGAATGGAATCGTCGAGCAAAAACACTTGACAACCTCCTAGAAGCAGCTTTTCTTACCACCAGACCTTTCTCCATCAATTAGGAATCTGATGACGTCACTAAACACATTCCTTAAATTGTAGCCATTTGTTGAGTGATTTTTTTTTGGTGTCTAATCCGCATATATATCATAATTGCCCTTGATTTTCTTAACTGTATATCTCTTAAATATCAACATATACACGTGTGATTTAGTTTATGAAGATTTTTCAATGCCGAGAACCTCGATCAGAGAGTAAATAAGGCGTAAGGTTCACAATGGCGCAAAATTAAAATGGGATATACTGGGCTAGGATTCGAGTTACAGGAACAAGGGCCAAACCAACCACCCAAGAATGGAATCGTCGAGCAAAAACACTTGACAACCTCCTAGAAGCAGCTTTTCTTACCACTAGACCTTTCTCCATCAATTAGGAATCTGATGACATCACTAAACACATTCCTTAAATTGTAGCCATTTGTTGAGTGTTTTTTTTTTGTGTCTAATCTGCATATATATCACCATTGCCCTTGATTTTCTTGACTGTATATCTCTTAAATATCAACAAGTACATGTGTGATTTAGTTTACGAAGATTTTTCAATGCCGAGAACCTCAATCAGAGAGTAAAGAAGGCGTAAGGTTCACAATGGTGTAATATTAAAATGGGATATACCGGGCAAGGATTCGAGTTACAGGAACAAGGGCCAAACCAACCACCCAAGAATGGAATCGTCAAGCGAAAACACTTGACAACCTCCTAAAAGCAGCTTTTCTTACCACCAGACCTTTATCCATCAGTTAGGAATATGATGCCCTCACTAAACACATTCCTTAAATTGTAGCCATTTGTTGAGTGTTTTTTTTGGTGTCTAATCCGCATATATATCACCATTGCCCTTGATTTTCTTAACTGTATATCTCTTAAATGTCAACATATACACGTGTGATTTAGTTTACGAAGATTTTCAATGCCGAGAACCTCGATCAGAGAATAAAAAAGGCGTAAGGTTCACAATGGTGTAAGACTAAAATGGGATATAACGGGCTAGGATTCGAGTTACAGGAACAAGGACCAAACCAACAACCCAAGAATGGAATCGTCGAGGAAAACACTTGACAACCTCCTAGAAGCAGCTTTTCTTACCACCAGACCTTTCTCCATCAATTAGGAATCTAATGCCGTCACTAAACACATTCCTTAAATTGTAGCCATTTGTTGAGTGTTTTTTTTGGTGTCTAATCTGCATATATATCACCATTGCCCTTGATTTTCTTGACTGTATATCTCTTAAATATCAACATGTACACGTGTCATTTAGTTTACGAAGATTTTTCAATGCCGAGAACCTTGATCAGAGAGTAAAGAAGGCGTAAGGTTCACAATGGTGTAAAATTAAAATGGGATATACCAGGCAAGGATTCGAGTTATAGGAACAAGGGCCAAATCAACCACACAAGAATGGAATCGTCGAGCGAAAACACTTGAGAACCTCCTAGAATCAGCTTTTCTTACCACCAGACCTTTCTCCATCAATTAGGAATCTGATGCCGTCACTAAACACATTCCTTAAATTGTAGCAATTTGTTGAGTGTTTTTTTTTGGTGTCTAATCCGCATATATATAACCATTTCCCTTGGTTTTCTTGACTATATATCTCTTAAATATCAACATATACACGTGTGATTTAGTTTACGAAGATTTTTCAATGCCGAGAACCTCGATCAAAGAGTAAAAAAGGCGTAAGGTTCACAATGGTGTAAAATTAAACTGGGATATACCGGTCTAGGATTCGAGTGACAGGAACAAGGGCCAAACCAACCACCCAAGAATGGAATCGTCGAGCGAAAACACTTGACAAGCTCCTAGAAGCAGCTTTTCTTGCCACCAGACCTTTCTCCATCAATTAGGATCTGATGCCGTCACTAATGCCGTCACTAAACACATTCCTTAAATTGCAGCCATTTGTTGAGTGTTTTTTTTGTTCTCTAATCCGCACATATATCACCATTGCCATTGATTTTCTTGACTGTATATCTCTTAAATGTCAACATATACACGTGTGATTTAGTTTACAAAGATTTTTCAATGCCGAGAACCTCGATCAGAGAGTAAAAAAGGCGTAAGGTTCACAATGGTGTAAAATTAAAATGGGATATACCGGTCTAGGATTCGAGTGACAGGAACAAGGGCCAAACCAACCACCCAAGAATGGAATCGTCTAGCGAAAACACTTGACAACCTCCTAGAAGCAGCTTTTCTTGCCACCAGACCTTTCGCCATCAATTTGGAATCCGATGCCGTCACTAGTCACATTCCTTAAATTGTAGCCATTTGTTGAGTGTTTTTTTTTTGTGTGTAATCCGAATATATATCACCATTGCCCTTGATTTTCTTAACTGCATATCTCTTAAATATCAACATATACACGTGTGATTTAGTTTACGAAGATTTTTCAATGCCGAGAACCTCGATCAGAGAGTAAAAAAGGCGTAAGGTTCACAATGGTGTAAAATTAAAATGAGATATGCCGGGCTAGGATTCGAGTTACAGGAAACCAACCACCAAAGAATAGAATCGTCGAGCGAAAACACTTGACAACCTCCTAGAAGCAGCTTTTCTTACCACCAGACCTTTCTCCATCAATTAGGAATCTGATGCCGTCACTAAACACATTCCTTAAATTGTAGCCATTTGTTGTGTGTGTTTTTTTTTGTGTCTAATCCGCATATATATCAACATTGACCTTGATTTTCTTGACTGTGTATCTCTGAAATATCAACATATACACGTGTGATTTAGTTTATGAAGATTTTTCAAGGCCGAGAACCTCCATCAGAGGGTAAAAAAGGCGTAAGGTTCACAATGATGTAAAATTAAAATGGGATATACCGGGCTAGGATTCGAGTTACAAGAACAAGGGCCAAACCAACCACCCAAGAATGGAATCGTCGAGCGAAAACACATGATAACCTCCCAGAAGCAGCTTTTCTTGCCACCAGACCTTTCTCCATCAATTAGGAATCTGATGTCGTCACTAAACACATTCCTTAAATTGTAGCCATTTGTTGAGTGATTTTTTTTGGTGTCTAATCCGCATATATATCATAATTGCCCTTGATTTTCTTGACTGTATATCTCTTAAATGTCAACATGTACACATGTGATTTAGTTTACGAAGATTTTTCAATGCCGAGAACCTCGATCAGAGAGTAAAAAAGGCGTAAGGTTCACAATGGTGTAAAATTTAAATGGGATATACCGGGCTAGGATTCGACTTCAGGAACAAGGGCCAAAACAGCCACCCAAGAATGAAATCGTCGAGCGAAAACACTTGACAACCTCCTAGAAGCAGCTTTTCTTGCCACCAGACCTTTCTCCATCAATTAGGAATCTGATGTCGTCACTAAACACATTCCTTAAATTGTAGCCATTTGTTGAGTGTTTTTTTTGCTGTCTAATCCGCATATATATCACCATTGTCCTTGATTTTCATGATTGTATATCTCTTAAATATCAACATATACACGTGTGATTTAGTTTACGAAGATTTTTCAATGCCGAGAACCTCGATCAGAGAGTAAAAAAGGCGTAAGGTTCAAAATTGTGTAAAATTAAAATGGGATATACCGGGAAAGGATTCGAGTTACAAGAACAAGGGACAAACCAACCACCCAAGAATGGAATCGTCGAGCGAAAACACTTGACAACATCCTAGAAGCAGCTTTTCTTGCCACCAGACCTTTCTCAATCAATTAGGAATCTGATGTCGTCACAAAACACATTCCTTAAATTGTAGCCATTTGTTGAGTGTTTTTTTTTGTTGTCTAATCCGCATATATATCACCATTAACCTTGATTTTCTTGACTGTATATCTCTTAAATGTCAATATATACACGTGTGATTTAGTTTATGAAGATTTTTCAATGCCGAGAACCTCGATCAGAGAGTAAAAAAGGCGTAAGGTTCACAATGGTGTAAAATTAAAATGGGATATACCGGTCTAGGATTCGAGTTCAGGAACAAGGGCCAAACCAACCACCCAAGAATGAAATCGTCTAGCGAAAACACTTGACAACCTCCTAGAAGCAGCTTTTCTTGTCACCAGACCTTTCTCCATCAATTAGGAATCTGATGTCGTACCTAAACACATTCCTTAAATTGTAGCCATTTGTTGAGTGTTTTATTGGTGTCTAATCCGCATATATATCACCATTGTCGTTGATTTTCTTGATTGTATATCTCTTAAATATCAACATATACACGTGTGATTTATTTTACGAAGATTTTTCAATGCCGAGAACCTCGATCAGAGAGTAAAAAAGGCGTAAGGTTCAAAATTGTGTAAAATTAAAATGGGATATACCGGGCTAGGATTCGAGTTACAAGAACAAGGGCCAAACCAACCACCCAAGAATGGAATCGTCGAGCGAAAACACTTGACAACCTCCTAGAAGCAGCTTTTCTTGCCACCAGACCTTTCTCAATCAATTAGGAATCTGATGTCGTCACTAAACACATTCCTTAAATTGTAGCCATTTGTTGAGTGTTTTTTTTTGTTGTCTAATCCGCATATATATCACCATTGCCCTTGATTTTCTTGACTGTATATCTCTTAAATGTGAACATATACACGTGTGATTTAGTTTATGAAGATTTTTCAATGCCGAGAACCTCGATCAGAGAGTAAAAAATGCGTAAGGTTCACAATGGTGTAAAATTAAAATGGGATATACCGGGCTAGGATTCGAGTTACAGGAACAAGGGTCAAACCAACCACCAAAGAATGGAATCGTCGAACGAAAACACTTGACAACCTCCTAGAAGTAGCTTTTCTTGCCACCAGACCTCTCTCCATCAATTAGGAATCTGATGCCGTAATACATTCCTTAAATTGTAGCCATTTGTTGAGTGTTTTTTTTGGTGTCTAATCCGCATATATATCACCATTGCCCTTGATTTTCTTGACTGTATATCTCTTAAATATCAATTAGGGAATCTGATGCCGTCACTAAACACATTCCTTAAGTTTTAGCCATTTGTTGAGTGTTTTTTTGTTGTCTTATCCGCATATATATCACCATTGCCCTTGATTTTCTTGACTGTATATCTCTTAAATATCAACATATACACGTGTGATTTAGTTTACGAAGATTTTTCAATGCCGAGTACCTCGATCAGAGAGTAAAAATGGCGTAAGGTTCACAATGGTGTAAAATTAAAATGGGAAATACCGGGCTAGGATTCGAGTTACAGGAACAAGGGCCAAACCAACCACCGAAGAATGGAATCGACGAGCGAAAACACTTGACAACCTCCTAGAACCAGTTTTTCTTATCACCAGACCTTTCTCCATCAATTAGGAATCTGATGCCGTCACTAAACACATTCCTTAAATTGTAGCTATTTGTTGAGTGTTTTTTTTGTGTGTCTAATCCGCATATATATCAACATTGACCTTGATTTTCATGACTGTATATCTCTTAAATATCAACATATACACGTGTGATATAGTGTATGAAGATTTTTCAAGGCCGAGAACCTCGATCAGAGAGTAAAAAAGGCGTAGGGTTCACAATGGTGTAAAATTAAAATGGGATATACCGGGCTAGTATTCGAGTTACAAGAACAAGGGCCAAACCAACCACCGAAGAATGGAATCGTTGAGCGAAAACACATGATATCCTGCCAGAAGCAGCTTTTCTTGCCACCAGACCTTTCTCCATCAATTAGGAATCTGATGTCGTCACTAATCACATTCCTTAAATTGTAGCCATTTGTTCAATGATTTTTTTTGGTGTCTAATCCGCATATAATAATTGCCCTTTATTTTCTCTGAAATGTCAACATATACATGTGTGATTTAGTTTACGAAGATTTTTCAATGACGAGAACCTCGATTAGACAGTAAAAAAGGCGTAAGGTTCACAATGGTGTAAAATTAAAATGGGATATACCGGGCTAGGATTCGAGTTACAGGAACAAGGGCCACACCAACCCCCCAAGAATGGATTCGTCGAGCGAAAACACTTGACAACCTCCTAGAAGCAGCTTTTCTTTCCACCAGACCTTCCTCCATCAATTAGGAATCTGATGTCGAAACTAAACACATTCCTTAAATTGTAGCCATTTGTTGAGTGATTTCTTTTTTTTTTGTGTCAAATCCGCATATATATCACCATTGCCCTTGACTTTCTTGACTGTATATCTCTTAAATGTCAACATATACACGTGTGATTTAGTTTACGAAGATTTTTCAATGCCGAGAACCTTTATCAGAGAGTAAAAAAGGCGTAAGGTTCACAATGGTGTAAAATTAAAATGGGATATACCGGGCTAGGATTCGAGTTACAGGAACAAGGGCCAAACCAACCACCCAAGAATGGAATCGACGAGCGAAAACACTTGACAACCTCCTAGAAGCAGCTTTTCTTACCAACAGACCTTTCTCCATTAATTAGGAATCTGATGCCGTCACTAAACACATTCCTTAAATTGTAGCCATCTGTTGAGTGTTTTTTTTTTGTCTAATCCGCATATATATCAACATTGACCTTGATTTTCTTGACTGCATATCTCTTAAATATCAACATATACACGTGTGATTTAGTTTACGAAGATTTTTCAATGCCGAGAACCTCGATCAGAGAGTAAAAAAGGCGTAAGGTTCACAATGGTGTAAAATTAAAGTGGGATATACCGGGCTAGGATTCGAGTTACAGGAACAAGGGCCAAAGCAACCACCCAAGAATGGAATCGTCGAGCGAAAACACATGATAACCTCCCAGAAGCAGCTTTTCTTGCCACCAGACATTTCTCCATCAATTAGGAATCTGATGTCGTCACTAAACACATTCCTTAAATTGTAGCCATTTCTTGACTGATTTTTTTTGGTGTCTAATCCGCATATAAATCACCATTGCCCTTGATTTTCTTGACAGTATATCTCTTATATATCAACATATACACGTGTGATTTTGTTTACGAAGCTTTTCCAATGCCGAGAACCTCGATCAGAGAGTAAAAAAGGCGTAAGGTTCACAATGGTGTAAAATTAAAATGGGATATACAGGGCTAGGATTCGAATTACAGGAACAGGGGCCAAACCAACCACCCAAGAATGGAATCGTCGAGCGAAAACACTTGACAACCTCCTAGAAGCAGCTTTTCTTGCCACCAAACCTTTCTCCATCAATTAGGGAATCTGATGCCGTCACTAAACACATTCCTTAAATTGTAGCCATTTGTTTAGTGTTTTTTTTGTTGTCTTATCCGCATATATATCACCATTGCCCTTGATTTTCTTGACTGTATATCTCTTAAATATCAACATATACACGTGTGATTTAGTTTACGAAGATTTTTCAACGCCGAGAACCTCGATCAGAGAGTAAAAAAGGCGTAAGGTTCACAATGGTGTAAAATTAAAATGGGAGTTACCGGGCTAGGATCCGAGTTACTGGAACAAGGGCCAACCAACCACACAAGAATGGAATCGTCGAGCGAAAACACTTGACAACCTCCTAGAAGTAGCTTTTCTTACCAACAGACCTTTCTCCATCAATTAGGAATCTGAATCTGATGCCGTCACTAAACACATTCCTTAAATTGTAGCCATTTGTTGAGTGTTTTTTTTTTGGTGTCAAATCCTCATATATATCACCATTGCCCTTTACTTTCTTGACTGTATATCTCTTAAATGTCAACATATATACGTGTGATTTAGTTTATGAAGAATTTTCAATGCCGAGAACTTCTATCAGAGAGTAAAAAAGGCGTAAGGTTCACAATGGCGTAAAATTAAAATGGGATATACCGGGCAAGGATTCGAGTTACATGAACAAGGGCCAAACCAACCACCCAAGAATGGAATCGTCGAGCGAAAACACTTGACAACCTCCTAGAAGCAGCTTTTCTTACCACCAGACCTTTCTCCATCAATTAGGAATCTGATGCCGTCACTAAACACATTCCTTAAATTGTAGCCATTTGTTGAGTGTTTTTTCGGTGTCTAATCCGCTTATATATCACCATTTCCCTTGGTTTTCTTGACTGTATATCTCTTAAATATCAACATATACACGTGTGATTTAGTTTATGAAGATTTTTCAATGCCGAGAACCTCGATCAGAGAGTAAAAAAGGCGTAAGGTTCACAATGGTGTAAAATTAAAATGGAATATACCGGGCTAGGATTCGAGTTACAGGAACAAGGGCCAAACCAACCACCTAAGAATGGAATCGTCGAACGAAAACACTTGACAACCTTCTAGAAGCAGCTTTTCTTGCCACCAGACCTCTCTCCATCAATTAGGAATCTGATGCCGTCACTAAACACATTCCTTAAATTGTAGCCATTTGTTGAGTGTTTTTTTGGTGCCTAATCCGCATATATATCACCATTGCCCTTGATTTTCTTGACTGTATATCTCTTAAATATCAACATAGACAAGTGAGATTTAGTTTACGAAGATTTTTCAATGCCGAGAACCTTGGTCAGAGAGTAAAAAAGGCGTAAGGTTCACAATGGTGTAAAATTAAAATGGGATATACCGGTCTAGGATTCGAGTGTCAGGAACAAGGGCCAAACCAACCACCCATGAATGGAATCGTCGAGCGAAAACACTTGACAACCTCCTAGAAGCAGCTTTTCTTACCACCAGACTTTTCTCCATCAATTAGGAATCTGATGTCTTCACTAAACACATTCCTTAAATTGTAGCCATTTGTTGAGTGATTTTTTTTGGTGTCAAATCCGCATATATATCACCATTGCCCTTGATTTTCTTGACTGTATATCTCTTAAATGTCAACATATACACGTGTGATTTAGTTGACGAAGATTTTTCAATGCCGAGAACCTCTATCAGAGAGTAAAAAAGGTGTAAGGTTCACAATGGTGTAAAATTAAAATGGGATATACCGGGCTAGGATTCGAGTTACAGGAACAAGGGCCAAACCAACCACCCAAGAATGGAATCGTCGAGCGAAAACACTTGACAACCTCCTAGAAGCAGCTTTTCTTGCCACCAGACCTTTCTCCATCAATTAGGGAATCTGATGCCGTCACTAAACACATTCCTTAAGTTTTAGCCATTTGTTGAGTGTTTTTTTGTTGTCTTATCCGCATATATATCACCATTGCCCTTGATTTTCTTGACGGTATATCTCTTAAATATCAACATATACACGTGTGATTTTGTTTACGAAGATTTTTCAATGCCGAGTACCTTGATCAGAGAGTAAAAATGGCGTAAGGTTCACAATGGTGTAAAATTAAAATGGGAAATACTGGGCTAGGATTCGAGTTACAGGAACAAGGGCCAAACCAACCACCGAAGAATGGAATCGACGAGCGAAAACACTTGACAACCTCCTAGAACCGGTTTTTCTTATCACCAGACCTTTCTCCATCAATTAGGAATCTGATGCCGTCACTAAACACATTCCTTAAATTGTAGCTATTTGTTGAGTGTTTTTTTTGTGTGTCTAATCCGCATATATATCAACATTGACCTTGATTTTCATGACTGTATATCTCTTAAATATCAACATATACACGTGTGATATAGTGTATGAAGATTTTTCAAGGCCGAGAACCTCGATCAGAGAGTAAAAAAGGCGTAGGATTCACAATGGTGTAAAATTAAAATGGGATATACCGGGCTAGTATTCGAGTTACAAGAACAAGGGCCAAACCAACCACCGAAGAATGGAATCGTTGAGCGAAAACACATGATATCCTGCCAGAAGCAGCTTTTCTTGCCACCAGACCGTTCTCCATCAATTAGGAATCTGATGTCGTCACTAAACACATTCCTTAAATTGTAGCCATTTGTTCAATGATTTTTTTTGGTGTCTAATCCGCATATAATAATTGCCCTTTATTTTCTTGAATGTATATCTCTGAAATGTCAACATATGCATGTGTGATTTAGTTTACGAAGATTTTTCAATGACGAGAACCTCGATTAGACAGTAAAAAAGGCGTAAGGTTCACAATGGTGTAAAATTAAAATGGGATATACCGGGCTAGGATTCGAGTTACAGGAACAAGGGCCACACCAACCCCCCAAGAATGGATTCGTCGAGCGAAAACACTTGACAACCTCCTAGAAGCAGCTTTTCTTGCCACCAGACCTTCCTCCATCAATTAGGAATCTGATGTCGAAACTAAACACATTCCTTAAATTGTAGCCATTTGTTGAGTGTTTTTTTTTGGTGTCTAATCCGCATATATATCACCATTGCCCTTGATTTTCTTGATTGTATATCTTTTAAATATCAACATATACACGTGTGATTTAGTTTACGAAGATTTTTCAATGCCGAGAACCTCGATCAGAGAGTAAAAAAGGCGTAAGGTTCACAATGGTGTAAAATTAAAATGGGATATACCGGGCTAGGATTCGAGTAACAGGAACAAGGGCCAAACCAACCACCCAAGAATGGAATCGTCGAGCGAAAACACTTGACAACCTCCTAGAAGCTGCTTTTCTTTCCACCAGACCTTTCTCCATCAATTAGGAATCTGATGCCGTCACTAAACACATTCCTTAAATTGTAGCCATTTGTTGAGTGTTTTTTTTGTTGTCTAATCCGCATATATATCACCATTGCCCTTGATTTTCTTGACTGTATATCTCTTGAATATCAACATATACAGTGTGATTTAGTTTATGATGATTTTTCAATGCCGAGAACCTCGATCAGAGTGTAAAAAAGGCGTAAGCTTCACAATGGTGTAAAATTAAAATGGGATATACCGGGCTAGGATTCGAGTTACAGGAACAAGGGCCAAACCAACCACCCAAGAATGGAATCGTCGAGCGAAAACACTTGACAACCTCCTAGAAGCAGCTTTTCTTGCCACCAGACCTTTCTCCATCAATTAGGGAATCTGATGCCGTCACTAAACACATTCCTTAAATTGTAGCCATTTGTTGAGTGTTTTTTTTGTTGTCTTATCCGCATATATATCACCATTGCCCTTGATTTTCTTGACTGTATATCCCTTAAATATCAACATATACACGTGTGATTTAGTTTACGAAGATTTTTCAATGCCGAGTACCTCGATCAGAGAGTAAAAAAGTCGTAAGGTTCACAATGGTGTAAAATTAAAATGGGAAATACTGGGCTAGGATTCGAGTTACAGGAACAAGGGCCAAACCAACCACCCAAGAATGGAATCGACGAGCGAAAACACTTGACAACCTCCTAGAAGCAGCTTTTCTTACCACCAGACCTTTCTCCATCAATTAGGAATCTGATGCAGTCACTAAACACATTCCTTAAATTGTAGCCATTTGTTGAGTTTTTTTTTTGTGTCTAATCCGCATATATATCAACATTGACCTTGATTTTCATGACTGTATATCTCTTAAATATCAACATATACACGTGTGATATAGTGTATGAAGATTTTTCAAGGCCGAGAACCACGATTAGAGAGTAAAAAAGGCGTAGTGTTCACAATGGTGTAAAATTAAAATCGGATATACCGGGCTAGTATTCGAGTTACAAGAACAAGGGCCAAACCAACCACCCAAGAATGGAATCGTTGAGCGAAAACACTTGATATCCTGCCAGAAGCAGCTTTTCTTGCCACCAGACCTTTCTCCATCAATTAGGAATCTGATGTCGTCACTAAACACATTCCTTAAATTGTAGCCATTTGTTCAGTGATTTTTTTTGGTGTCTAATCCGCATATATATCATAATTGCCCTTTATTTTCTTGAATGTATATCTCTGAAATGTCAACATATACACGTGTGATTTAGTTTACGAAGAATTTTCAATGACGAGAACCTCGATTAAAGAGTAAAAAAGGCGTAAGGTTCACAATGGTGTAAAATGAAAATGGGATATACCGGGCTTGGATTCGAGTTACAGAGACAAGGGCCACACCAACCACCCAAGAATGGAATCGTCGAGTGAAAACACTTGACAACCTCATAGAAGCAGCTTTTCTTGCCACGAGACCTTCCTCCTTCAATTAGGAATCTGATGTCGTCACTAAACATATTCCTTAAATTGTAGCCATTTGTTGAGTGTTTTTTTGGTGTCTAATCCGCATATATATCACCATTGCCCTTGATTTTCTTGATTGTATATCTTTTAAATATCAACATATACACGTGTGATTTAGTTTACGTAGATTTTTCAATGCCGAGAACCTCGATCAGAGAGTAAAAAAGGCGTAAGGTTCACAATGGTGTAAAATTAAAATGGGATATACCGGGCTAGGATTCGAGTTACAGGAACAAGGGCCACACCAACCACCCAAGAATGGAATCGTCGAGTGAAAACACTTGACAACCTCCTAGAAGCAGCTTTTCTTGCCACGAGACCTTCCTCCTTCAATTAGGAATCTGATGTCGTCACTAAACACATTCCTTAAATTGTAGCCATTTGTTGAGTGTTTTTTTGGTGTCTAATCCGCATATATATCACCATTGCCCTTGATTTTCTTGATTGTATATCTTTTAAATATCAACATATACACGTGTGATTTAGTTTACGAAGATTTTTCAATGCCGAGAACCTCGATCAGAGAGCAAAAAAGACGTAAGGTTCACAATGGTGTAAAATTAAAATGGGATATACCGGGTTAGGATTCGAGTTACAGGAACAAGGGCCAAACCAACCACCCAAGAATGGAATCGTCAAGCGAAAACACTTGACAACCTCCTAGAAGCAGCTTTTCTTGCCACCAGACATTTCTCCATCAATTAGGGAATCTGATGCCGTCACTAAACACATTCCTTAAGTTTTAGCCATTTGTTAAGTGTTTTTTTGTTGTCTCAACCGCATATATATCACCATTGCCCTTGATTTTCTTGACTGTATATCTCTTAAATATCAACATATACACATGTGATTTAGTTTACGAAGATTTTTCAATGCCGAGTACCTCGATCAGAGAGTAAAAATGGCGTAAGGTTCACAATGGTGTAAAATTAAAATGGGAAATATCGGGCTAGGATTCGAGTTACAGGAACAAGGGCCAAACCAACCACCCAAGAATGGAATCGACGAGCGAAAACACTTGACAACCACCTAGAAGCAATTTTTCTTACCACCAGACCTTTCTCCATCAATTAGGAATCTGATGCCGTCACTAAACACATTCCTTAAATTGTAGCCATTTGTTGAGTGTTTTTTTTTGTGTCTAATCCGCATATATATCAACATTGACCTTGATTTTCATGACTGTATATCTCTTAAATATCAACATATACACGTGTGATATAGTGTATGAAGATTTTTCAAGGCCGAGAACCTCGATCAGAGAGTAAAAAAGGCGTAGGGTTCACAATGGTGTAAAATTAAAATGGGATATACCGGGCTAGTATTCGAGTTACAAGAACAAGGGCCAAACCAACCACCCAAGAATGGAATCGTTGAGCGAAAACACTTGATATCCTGCCAGAAGCAGCTTTTCTTGCCACCAGACCTTTCTCCATCAATTAGGAATCTGATGTCGTCACTAAACACATTCCTTAAATTGTAGCCATTTGTTCAGTGATTTTTTTTGGTGTCTAATCCGCATATAATAATTGCCCTTTATTTTCTTGAATGTATATCTCTGAAATGTCAACGTATATATGTGTGATTTAGTTTACGAAGATTTTTCAATGACGAGAACCTCGATTAGAGAGTAAAAAAGGCGTAAGGTTCACAATGGTTTAAAATTAAAATGGGATATACCGGGCTAGGATTCGAGTTACAGGAACAAGGGCCACACCAACCCCCCAAGAATGGATTCGTCGAGCGAAAACACTTGACAACCTCCTAGAAGCAGCTTTTCTTGCCACCAGACCTTCCTCCATCAATTAGGAATCTGATGTCGAAACTAAACACATTCCTTAAATTGTAGCCATTTGTTGAGTGTTTTTTTTGGTGTCTAATCCGCATATATATCACCATTACCCTTGATTTTCTTGATTGTATATCTTTTAAATATCAACATATACACGTGTGATTTAGTTTACGAAGATTTTTCAGTGCCGAGAACCTCGATTAGAGAGTAAAAAACGCGTAAGGTTCACAATGGTGTAAAATTAAAATGTGATATACCGGGCTAGGATTCGACTTACAGGAACAAGGGCCAAACCAACCACCCAAGAATGGAATCGTCGAGCGAAAACACTTGACAACCTCCTAGAAGCTGCTTTTCTTTCCACCAGACCTTTCTCCATCAATTAGGAATCTGATGCCGTCACTAAACACATTCCTTAAATTGTAGCCATTTGTTGAGTGTTTTTTTTGTTGTCTAATCCGCATATATATCACCATTGCCCTTGATTTTCTTGACTGTATATCTCTTGAATGTCAACATATACAGTGTGATTTAGTTTATGATGATTTTTCAATGCCGAGAACCTCGATCAGAGTGTAAAAAAGGCGTAAGGTTCACAATGGTGTAAAATTAAAATGGGATATACCGGGCTAGGATTCGAGTTACAGGAACAAGGGCCAAACCAACCACCCAAGAATGGAATCGTCGAGCGAAAACACTTGACAACCTCCTAGAAGCAGCTTTTCTTGCCACCAGACCTTTCTCCATCAATTAGGGAATCTGATGCCGTCACTAAACACATTCCTTAAGTTTTAACCATTTGTTGAGTGTTTTTTTGTTGTCTTATCCGCATATATATCACCATTGCCCTTGATTTTGTTGACTGTATATCTCTTAAATATCAACATATACACGTGTGATTTAGTTTACGAAGATTTTTCAATGCCGAGTACCTCGATCAGAGAGTAAAAATGGCGTAAGGTTCACAATGGTGTAAAATTAAAATGGGAAATACCGGGCTAGGATTCGAGTTACAGGAACAAGGGCCAAACCAACCACCCAAGAATGGAATCGACGAGCGAAAACACTTGACAACCACCTAGAAGCAGTTTTTCTTACCACCAGACCTTTCTCCATCAATTAGGAATCTGATGCCGTCACTAAACACATTCCATAAATTGTAGCCATTTGTTGAGTGTTTTTTTTTGTGTCTAATCCGCATATATATCAACATTGACCTTGATTTTCATGACTGTATATCTCTTAAATATCAACATATACACGTGTGATATAGTGTATGAAGATTTTTCAAGGCCGAGAACCTCGATCAGAGAGTAAAAAAGGGGTAGGGTTCACAATGGTGTAAAATTAAAATGGGATATACCGGGCTAGTATTCGAGTTACAAGAACAAGGGCCAAACCAACCACCCAAGAATGGAATCGTTGAGCGAAAACACTTGATATCCTGCCAGAAGCAGCATTTCTTGCCACCAGACCTTTCTCCATCAATTAGGAATCTGATGTCGTCACTAAACACATTCCTTAAATTGTAGCCATTTGTTCAGCGATTTTTTTTGGTGTCTAATCCGCATATAATAATTGCCCTTTATTTTCTTGAATGTATATCTCTGAAATGTCAACATATACATGTGTGATTTAGTTTACGAAGATTTTTCAATGACGAGAACCTCGATTAGAGAGTAAAAAAGGCGTAAGGTTCACAATGGTGTAAAATTAAAATGGGATATACCGGGCTAGGATTCGAGTTACAGGAACAAGGGCCACACCAACCCCCCAAGAATGGATTCGTCGAGCGAAAACACTTGACAACCTCCTAGAAGCAGCTTTTCTTGCCACCAGACCTTCCTCCATCAATTAGGAATCTGATGTCGAAACTAAACACATTCCTTAAATTGTAGCCATTTGTTGAGTGTTTTTTTTGGTGTCTAATCCGCATATATATCACCATTGCCCTTGATTTTCTTGATTGTATATCTTTTAAATATCAACATATACACGTGTGATTTAGTTTACGAAGATTTTTCAATGCCGAGAACCTCGATCAGAGAGTAAAAAAGGCGTAAGGTTCACAATGGTGTAAAATTAAAATGGGATATACCGTGCTAGGATTCGAGTTACAGGAACAAGGGCCAAACCAACCACCCAAGAATGGAATCGTCGAGCGAAAACACTTGACAACCTCCTAGAAGCTGCTTTTCTTTCCACCAGACCTTTCTCCATCAATTAGGAATCTGATGCCGTCACTAAACACATTCCTTAAATTGTAGCCATTTGTTGAGTGTTTTTTTTTTTTGTCTAATCCGCATATATATCACCATTGCCCTTGATTTTCTTGACTGTATATCTCTTAAATATCAACATATACATGTGTGATTTAGTTTACGAAGATTTTTCAATGCCGAGAACCTCGATCAGAGTGTAAAAAAGGCGTAAGGTTCACAATGGTGTAAAATTAAAATGGGATATACCGGGCTAGAATTCGAGTTACAGGAACAAGGGCCAAACCAACCACCTAAGAATGGAATCGTCGAGCAAAAACACTTGACAACCTCCTAGAAGCAGCTTTTCTTACCACCATACCTTTCTCCATCAATTAGGAATCTGATGCCGTCACTAAACACAATCCTTAAATTGTTGCCATTTGTTGAGTTTTTTTTGGTGTCTAATCTGCATGTATATCACCATTGCCCTTTATTTTCTTGACTGTATATCTCTTAAATATCAACATATACATGTGTGATTTAGTTTACGAAGATTTTTCAATGCCGAGAACCTCGATCAGAGTGTAAAAAAGGCGTCAGCTTCACAATGGTGTAAAATTAAAATGGGATATACCGGGCTAGGATTTGAGTTACAGGAACAAGGGCCAAACCAACCTCCCAAGAAACTATAATCATCGAGCGAAAACACTTGACAACCTCCTAGAAGCAGCTTTTCTTACCACCAGACCTTTCTCCATCAATTAGGAATCTGATGCCGTCACTAAACACATTCCTTAAATTGTAGCCATTTGTTGAGTGTTTTTTTTTTTGGTGTCTAATCCGGATATATATCACAATTGCCCTTGATTTTCTTGACTGTATATCTCATAAATGTCAACATATACATGTGTGATTTAATATACAAAGATTTTTCAATGCCGAGAACCTCGATCAAAGAATAAAAAAGGCGTCAGCTTCACAATGGTGTAAAATTAAAATGGGATATACCGGGCAAGGATTTGAGTTACAGGAACAAGGGCCAAACCAACCTCCCAAGAAACTATAATCATCGAGCGAAAACACTTGACAACCTCCTAGAAGCAGCTTTTCTTACCACCAGACCTTTCTCCATCAATTAGGAATCTGATGCCGTCACTAAACACATTCCTTAAATTGTAGCCATTTGTTGAGTGTTTTTTTTTTTGGTGTCTAATCCGGATATATATCACAATTGCCCTTGATTTTCTTGACTGTATATCTCATAAATGTCAACATATACATGTGTGATTTAATATACAAAGATTTTTCAATGCCGAGAACCTCGATCAAAGAATAAAAAAGGCGTCAGCTTCACAATGGTGTAAAATTAAAATGGGATATACCGGGCTAGGATTCGAGTTACAGGAACAAGGGCCAAACCAACCACCCAAGAATGGAATCGACGAGCGAAAACACTTGACAACCACCTAGAAGCAATTTTTCTTACCACCAGACCTTTCTCCATCAATTAGGAATCTGATGCCGTCACTAAACACATTCCTTAAATTGTAGCCATTTGTTGAGTGTTTTTTTTTGTGTCTAATCCGCATATATATCAACATTGACCTTGATTTTCATGACTGTATATCTCTTAAATATCAACATATACACGTGTGATATAGTGTATGAAGATTTTTCAAGGCCGAGAACCTCGATCAGAGAGTAAAAAAGGCGTAGGGTTCACAATGGTGTAAAATTAAAATGGGATATACCGGGCTAGTATTCGAGTTACAAGAACAAGGGCCAAACCAACCACCCAAGAATGGAATCGTTGAGCGAAAACACTTGATATCCTGCCAGAAGCAGCTTTTCTTGCCACCAGACCTTTCTCCATCAATTAGGAATCTGATGTCGTCACTAAACACATTCCTTAAATTGTAGCCATTTGTTCAGTGATTTTTTTTGGTGTCTAATCCGCATATAATAATTGCCCTTTATTTTCTTGAATGTATATCTCTGAAATGTCAACGTATATATGTGTGATTTAGTTTACGAAGATTTTTCAATGACGAGAACCTCGATTAGAGAGTAAAAAAGGCGTAAGGTTCACAATGGTTTAAAATTAAAATGGGATATACCGGGCTAGGATTCGAGTTACAGGAACAAGGGCCACACCAACCCCCCAAGAATGGATTCGTCGAGCGAAAACACTTGACAACCTCCTAGAAGCAGCTTTTCTTGCCACCAGACCTTCCTCCATCAATTAGGAATCTGATGTCGAAACTAAACACATTCCTTAAATTGTAGCCATTTGTTGAGTGTTTTTTTTGGTGTCTAATCCGCATATATATCACCATTACCCTTGATTTTCTTGATTGTATATCTTTTAAATATCAACATATACACGTGTGATTTAGTTTACGAAGATTTTTCAGTGCCGAGAACCTCGATTAGAGAGTAAAAAACGCGTAAGGTTCACAATGGTGTAAAATTAAAATGTGATATACCGGGCTAGGATTCGACTTACAGGAACAAGGGCCAAACCAACCACCCAAGAATGGAATCGTCGAGCGAAAACACTTGACAACCTCCTAGAAGCTGCTTTTCTTTCCACCAGACCTTTCTCCATCAATTAGGAATCTGATGCCGTCACTAAACACATTCCTTAAATTGTAGCCATTTGTTGAGTGTTTTTTTGTTGTCTAATCCGCATATATATCACCATTTCCCTTGATTTTCTTGACTGTATATCTCTTGAATGTCAACATATACAGTGTGATTTAGTTTATGATGATTTTTCAATGCCGAGAACCTCGATCAGAGTGTAAAAAAGGCGTAAGGTTCACAATGGTGTAAAATTAAAATGGGATATACCGGGCTAGGATTCGAGTTACAGGAACAAGGGCCAAACCAACCACCCAAGAATGGAATCGTCGAGCGAAAACACTTGACAACCTCCTAGAAGCAGCTTTTCTTGCCACCAGACCTTTCTCCATCAATTAGGGAATCTGATGCCGTCACTAAACACATTCCTTAAGTTTTAACCATTTGTTGAGTGTTTTTTTGTTGTCTTATCCGCATATATATCACCATTGCCCTTGATTTTGTTGACTGTATATCTCTTAAATATCAACATATACACGTGTGATTTAGTTTACGAAGATTTTTCAATGCCGAGTACCTCGATCAGAGAGTAAAAATGGCGTAAGGTTCACAATGGTGTAAAATTAAAATGGGAAATACCGGGCTAGGATTCGAGTTACAGGAACAAGGGCCAAACCAACCACCCAAGAATGGAATCGACGAGCGAAAACACTTGACAACCACCTAGAAGCAGTTTTTCTTACCACCAGACCTTTCTCCATCAATTAGGAATCTGATGCCGTCACTAAACACATTCCATAAATTGTAGCCATTTGTTGAGTGTTTTTTTTTGTGTCTAATCCGCATATATATCAACATTGACCTTGATTTTCATGACTGTATATCTCTTAAATATCAACATATACACGTGTGATATAGTGTATGAAGATTTTTCAAGGCCGAGAACCTCGATCAGAGAGTAAAAAAGGGGTAGGGTTCACAATGGTGTAAAATTAAAATGGGATATACCGGGCTAGTATTCGAGTTACAAGAACAAGGGCCAAACCAACCACCCAAGAATGGAATCGTTGAGCGAAAACACTTGATATCCTGCCAGAAGCAGCATTTCTTGCCACCAGACCTTTCTCCATCAATTAGGAATCTGATGTCGTCACTAAACACATTCCTTAAATTGTAGCCATTTGTTCAGCGATTTTTTTTGGTGTCTAATCCGCATATAATAATTGCCCTTTATTTTCTTGAATGTATATCTCTGAAATGTCAACATATACATGTGTGATTTAGTTTACGAAGATTTTTCAATGACGAGAACCTCGATTAGAGAGTAAAAAAGGCGTAAGGTTCACAATTGTGTAAAATTAAAATGGGATATACCGGGCTAGGATTCGAGTTACAGGAACAAGGGCCACACCAACCCCCCAAGAATGGATTCGTCGAGCGAAAACACTTGACAACCTCCTAGAAGCAGCTTTTCTTGCCACCAGACCTTCCTCCATCAATTAGGAATCTGATGTCGAAACTAAACACATTCCTTAAATTGTAGCCATTTGTTGAGTGTTTTTTTTGGTGTCTAATCCGCATATATATCACCATTGCCCTTGATTTTCTTGATTGTATATCTTTTAAATATCAACATATACACGTGTGATTTAGTTTACGAAGATTTTTCAATGCCGAGAACCTCGATCAGAGAGTAAAAAAGGCGTAAGGTTCACAATGGTGTAAAATTAAAATGGGATATACCGTGCTAGGATTCGAGTTACAGGAACAAGGGCCAAACCAACCACCCAAGAATGGAATCGTCGAGCGAAAACACTTGACAACCTCCTAGAAGCTGCTTTTCTTTCCACCAGACCTTTCTCCATCAATTAGGAATCTGATGCCGTCACTAAACACATTCCTTAAATTGTAGCCATTTGTTGAGTGTTTTTTTTTTTTGTCTAATCCGCATATATATCACCATTGCCCTTGATTTTCTTGACTGTATATCTCTTAAATATCAACATATACATGTGTGATTTAGTTTACGAAGATTTTTCAATGCCGAGAACCTCGATCAGAGTGTAAAAAAGGCGTAAGGTTCACAATGGTGTAAAATTAAAATGGGATATACCGGGCTAGAATTCGAGTTACAGGAACAAGGGCCAAACCAACCACCTAAGAATGGAATCGTCGAGCAAAAACACTTGACAACCTCCTAGAAGCAGCTTTTCTTACCACCATACCTTTCTCCATCAATTTGGAATCTGATGCCGTCACTAAACACAATCCTTAAATTGTTGCCATTTGTTGAGTTTTTTTTGGTGTCTAATCTGCATATATATCACCGTTGCCCTTTATTTTCTTGACTGTATATCTCTTAAATATCAACATATACATGTGTGATTTAGTTTACGAAGATTTTTCAATGCCGAGAACCTCGATCAGAGTGTAAAAAAGGCGTCAGCTTCACAATGGTGTAAAATTAAAATGGGATATACCGGGCTAGGATTTGAGTTACAGGAACAAGGGCCAAACCAACCTCCCAAGAAACTATAATCATCGAGCGAAAACACTTGACAACCTCCTAGAAGCAGCTTTTCTTACCACCAGACCTTTCTCCATCAATTAGGAATCTGATGCCGTCACTAAACACATTCCTTAAATTGTAGCCATTTGTTGAGTGTTTTTTTTTTTGGTGTCTAATCCGGATATATATCACAATTGCCCTTGATTTTCTTGACTGTATATCTCATAAATGTCAACATATACATGTGTGATTTAATATACAAAGATTTTTCAATGCCGAGAACCTCGATCAAAGAATAAAAAAGGCGTCAGCTTCACAATGGTGTAAAATTAAAATGGGATATACCGGGCTAGGATTCGAGTTACAGGAACAAGGGCCAAACCAACCACCCAAGAATAGAATCTTCGAGCGAAAACACTCGACAACCTCCTATAAGCAGCTTTTCTTGCCACCAGACCTTTCTCCATCAATTAGGAATCTGATGCCGTCACTAAACACATTCCTTAAATTGTAGCTATTTGTTGAGTGTTTTTTTGGTGTCTAGTCCGCATATATATCACCATTGCCTTTAATTTTCTTGACTGTATATCTCTTAAATATCAACATATACATGTGTGATTTAGTTTACGAAGATTTTTCAATGCCGAGAACCTCGATCAGAGTGTAAAAAAGGCGTCAGCTTCACAATGGTGTAAAATTAAAATGGGATATACAGGGCAAGGATTTGAGTTACAGGAACAAGGGCCAAACCAACCTCCCAAGAATATAATCATCGAGCGAACACACTTAACAACCTCCTAGAAGCAGCTTTTCTTACCACCAGACCTTTCTCCATCAATTAGGAATCTGATGCCGTCACTAAACACATTCCTTAAATTGTAGCCATTTGTTGAGTGTTAATTTTGGTGTCTAATCCGGAGATATATCACAATTGCCCTTGATTTTCTTGACTGTATATCTCATAAATGTTAACATATACACGTGTGATTTAATATACAAAGATTTTTCAATGCCGAGAACCTCGATCAATGAGTAAAAAAGGCGTCAGCTTCACAATGGTGTAAAATTAAAATGGGATATACCGGGCTTGGATTCGAGTTACAGGAACAAGGGCCAAACCAACCACCCAAGAAAAGAATCTTTGAGCGAAAACACTCGACAACCTCCTATAAGCACCTTTTCTTGCCACCAGACCTTTCTCCATCAATTAGGAATCTGATGCCGTCACTAAACACATTCCTTAAATTGTAGCTATTTGTTGAGTGTTTTTTTGGTGTCTAATCCGCATATATATCACCATTGCCCTTGATTTTCTTGAGGGTATATCTCTTAAATATCAACATATACACGTGTGATTTAGTTTTCGAAGATTTTTCAATGCCGAGAACATCGATCAGAGAGTAAAAAAGGCGTAAGTTTCACAATGGTGTAAAATTAAAATGGGATATACCGGGCTAGGATTCGAGTTGCAGGAATAAGGGCCAAACCAACCACCCAAGAATGGATTCGTCGAGCGAAAACACTTGACAACCTCTTAGAAGCAGCTTTTCTTGCCACCAGACCTTTCTCTATCAATTAGGAATCTGATGCCGTCACTAAAAACATTCCTTAAATTGTAGCCATTTTTTGAGTTTTTTTTTTGGGGTCTAATCCGCATATATATCACCATTGCCCTTGATTTTCTTGACTGTATATCTCTTAAATGTCATCATATAAACGTGTGATTTAGTTTACGAAGATTTTTCAATGCCGAGAACCTCGTTCAGAGAGTAAAAAAGGCGTAAGGTTCACAATGGTGTAAAATAAAAATGGGATATACCGGGCTAGGATTCGAGTTACAAGAACAAGGGCCAAACCAACCACCCAAGAATGGAATCGTCGAGCGAAAACACTTGAAAACCTCCTAGAAGCACCTTTTCTTGCCACCAGACCTTTCTGCATCAATTAGGAATCTGATGCCGTCACTAAACACATTCCTTAAATTGTAGCCATATTTTTAGTGTTTTTTTGTGTGTCTAATCCACATATATATCACCATCGCCCTTGATTTTCTTGACTGTATATCTCGTAAATATCAACATATACACGTGTTATTTAGTTTAGGAAGACTTTTCAATGCCGAGAACCTCTATCATAGTGTAAAAAAGGCGAAAGGTTCACAATGGTGTAAAATAAAAATGGGATATACCGGGCTAGGATTCGAGTTACAAGAACAACGGCCTAACCAACCACCCAAGAATGGAATCCTCGAGCGAAAACACTTGAAAACCTCCTAGAAGCAGCTTTTCTTGCCACCAGACCTTTCTCCATCAATTAGGAATCTGATGCCGTCACTAAACACATTCCTTAAATTGTAGCCATTTGTTGAATGATTTTTTTTGGTGTCTAATCCGCATATATATCACCATTGCCCTTGATTTTCTTGACTGTATATCTCTTAGATGTCAACATATACACGTGTGATTTAGTTTACGAATATTTTTCAATGCCGAGAACCTTGATCAGAGAGTAAAAAAGGCGTAAGGTTCACAATGGTGTAAAATTAAAATGGGATATACCGGGCTAGGATTCGAGTTACTGGAACAAGGGCCAAACCAACCACCCAAGAATGGAATCGTCGAGCGAAAACACTTGACAACCTCCTAGAAGCTGCTTTTCTTTCCACCAGACCTTTCTCCATCAATTAGGAATCTGATGCCGTCACTAAACACATTCCTTAAATTGTAGCCATTTGTTGAGTGTTTTTTTTTTGTTGTCTAATCCGCATATATATCACCATTGCCCTTGATTTTCTTGACTGTATATCATTTGAATGTCAACATATACAGTGTGATTTAGTTTATGAAGATTTTTCAATGCCGGGAACCTCGATCAAAGTGTAAAAAAGGCGTAGGGTACACAATGGTGTAAAATTAAAATGGGATATACCCGGCTAGGATTCGAGTTACAGGAACAAGGGCCAAACCAACCACCTAAGAATGGAATCGTCGAACGAAAACACTTGACAACCTCCTAGAAGCAGCTTTTCTTACCACCAGACCTTTCTCCATCAATTAGGAATCTGATGCCCTCACTAAACACATTCCTTAATTTGTAGCCATTTGTTGAGTGTTTTTTTGTGTCTCATCTGGATATATATCACAATTGCCCTTGATTTTCTTGACTGTATGTCTCATAAATGTCAACATATACACATGTGATTTAATATACAAAGATTTTTCAATGCCGAGAACCTCGATCAAAGAGTAAAAAAGGCGTCAGCTTCACAATGGTGTAAAATTCAAATGGGATATACCGGGCTAGGATTCGAGTTACAGGAACAAGGGCCAAACCAACCACCCAAGAATAGAATCTTCGAGCGAAAACACTCGACAACCACCTATAAGCAGCTTTTCTTGCCACCAGACCTTTCTCCAACAATTAGGAATCTGATGCCGTCACTAAACACATTCCTTAAATTGTAGCTATTTGTTGAGTGTTTTTTTGGTGTCTAATCCGCATATATATCACCATTGCCCTTGATTTTCTTGACGGTATATCTCTTAAATATCAACATATACACGTGTGATTTAGTTTCGAAGATTTTTCAATGCCGAGAACATCGATCAGAGAGTAAAAAAGGCGTAGGGTTCACAATGGTGTAAAATTAAAATGGGATATACCGGGCTAGGATTCGAGTTGCAGGAACAAGGGCCAAACCAACCACCCAAGAATGGATTCGTCGAGCGAAAACACTTAACAACCTCTTAGAAGCAGCTTTTCTTGCCACCAGACCTTTCTCTATCAATTAGGAATCTGATGCCATCACTAAAAACATTCCTTAAATTGTAGCCATTTGTTGAGTTTTTTTTTTTTTTTGCTCTAATCCGCATATATATCAGCATTGCCCTTGATTTTCTTGACTGTATATCTCTTAAATGTCATCATATAAACGTGTGATTTAGTTTACGAAGATTTTTCAATGCCGAGAACCTCGTTCAGAGAGTAAACAAGGCGTAAGGTTCACAATGGTGTAAAATTAAAATGGGATATACCGGGCTAGGATTCGAGTTACAGGAACAAGGGCCAAACCAACTACCTAAGAATGGAATCGTCGAGCGAAAACACTTGACAACCTCCTAGAAGTAGCTTTTCTTGCTACCAGACCTTTCTGCATCAATTAGGAATCTGATGCCGTCACTAAACACATTCCTTAAATTGTAGCCATTTATTTAGTGTGTTTTTAGTGTCTAATCCACATATATATCACCATCGCCCTTGATTTTCTTGACTGTATATCTCTTAAATATCACCATATACACGTGTGATTTAGTTTACGAATACTTTTCAATGCCAAGAACCTCTATCATAGTGTAAAAAAGGCGTAAGGTTCACAATGGTGTAAAATAAAAATGGGATATACCGGGCTAGGATTCGAGTTACAAGAACAAGGGCCAAACCAACCACCCAAGAATGGAATCGTCGAGCGAAAACACTTGAAAACCTCCTAGAAGCACCTTTTCTTGCCACCAGACCTTTCTCCATCAATTAGGAATCTGATGCCGTCACTAAACACATTCCTTAAATTGTAGCCATTTGTTGAGTGATTTTTTTTGGTGTCTAATCCGCATATATATCACCATTGCCCTTGATTTTCTTGACTGTATATCTCTTAGATGTCAACATATACACGTGTGATTTAGTTTACGAAGATTTTTCAAAGCCGAGAACCTCGATCAGAGAGTAAAAAAGGCGTAAGTTTCACAATGGTGTAAAATTAAAATGGGATATACCGGGCTATGATTCGAGTTACAGGAACAAGGGCCAAACCAACCACCCAAGAATGGAATCTTCGAGCGAAAACACTTGACAACCTCCTAGAAGCAGCTTTTCTTACCACCAGACCTTTCTCCATCAATTAGGAATATGATGCCGTCACTAAACACATTCCTTAAATTGTAGCCATTTGTTGAGTGTTTTTTTTTGTTTCTAATCCGCCTATATATCACCATTGCCCTTAATTTTCTTGACTGTATATCTCTTAAATGTCAACATATACACGTGTGATTTAGTTTACGAACATTTTTCCATGCCGAGAACCTCGATCTGAGAGTAAAAAAGGCGTAAGGTTCACAATGGTGCAAAATTAAAATGGGATATACCAGGCTAGGATTCGAGTTACAGGAACAAGGGCTAAACCAACCACCCAAGAAAAGATTCGTCGAACGAAAACACTTGACAACCTCTTAGAAGCAGCTTTTCTTGCCACCAGACCTTTCTCCATCAATTAGGAATCTGATGCCGCCCCTAAACACATTCCTTAAATTGTAGCCATTTGTTAAGTGATTTTTTGTGGGTCTAATCCGCATATATATCACCATTGCCCTTGATTTTCTTGACTGTATATCTCTTAAATGTCATCATATACACGTGTCATTTAGTTTACGAAGATTTTTCAATGCCGAGAACCTCGACCAGAGAGTAAAAAAGGCGTAAGGTTCACAATGGTGTAAAATTAAAATAGGATATACCGGGCTAGGATTCGAGTTACAGGAACAAGGGCCAAACCAACCACCTAAGAATGGAATCGTCGAGCGAAAACACTTGACAACCTCCTGGAAGCAGCTTTTCTTGTCACCAGACCTTTCTCCATCAAATAGGAATCTGATGTCGTCACTAAACACATTCCTTAAATTGTAGCCATTTGTTGAGTTTTTTTTTGGTGCCTAATCCGCATATATATTACCATCGCCGTTGATTTTCCTGACTGTATATATCTCTTAAATATCAACATATACACGTGTGATTTAGTTTACGAAGACTTTTCAATGCCGAGAACCACTATCATAGTGTAAAAAAGGCGTAAGGTTCACAATGGTGTAAAATTAAAATGGGATATACCGGGCTAGGATTCGAGTTACAGGAACAAGGGCTAAACCAACCACCCAAGAATGGAATCTTCGAGCGAAAACACTTGACAACCTCCTAGAAGCAGCTTTTCTTACCACCAGACCTTTCTCCATCAAATAGGAATCTGATGCCGTCACTAAACACATTCTTTAAATTGTAGCCATTTGTTGAGTGTTTTTTTTGGTGCCTAATCCGCATATATATCACCATCGTCGTTGATTTTCTTGACTGTATATCTCCTAGTTATTAACATATACACGTGTGATTTAGTTTACGAAGACTTTTCAATGCCGAGAACCTCGATCAGAGTGTAAAAAAGGCGTAAGGTTCACAATGGTGTAAAATTAAAATGGGATATACCGGGCTAGGATTCGAGTTACAGGAACAAGGGCCAAACCAACCACCCAAGAATCGAATCTTCGACCGAAAAAACTTGACAACCTCCTAGAAGCAGCTTTTCTTACGACCTGACCTTTCTGCATCAATTAGGAATCTGATCAATAAACACACTCCATAAATTGTATCCATTTGTTGAGTGTTTTTTTTTTTGGTTTCTAATCCGCATATATATCACCATTGCCCTTAATTTTCTTAACTGTATATCTCTTAAATGTCAACATATACACGTGTGATTTAGTTTACGAAGATTTTTCAATGCAGAGAACCTCGATCAGAGAGTAAAAAAGGCGTAAGGTTCACAATGGTGTAAGATTAAAATAGGATATACCGGGCTGGGATTCAAGTTACAGGAACAAGGGCAAAACCAACAACCCAAGAATGGAATCGTCGAGCGAAAACACTTGACAGCTTCCTAGAAGCAGCTTTTCTTACCACCAGACTTTTCTCCATCAATTAGGAATCTGATCAACAGACACATTCCTTAAATTGTAGCCATTTGTTGAGTTTTTTTTTTCTAATCCGCATATATATCACCATTGCCCTTGATTTTCTTGACTGTATATCTCTTAAATGTCAACATATACACGTGTTATTTAGTTTACGAAGATTTTTCAATGGTGAGAACCTCGACCAGAGAGTAAAAAAGGCGTAGGGATCACAATGGTGTAAAATTAAAATGGGATATACCGGGCTAGGATTCGAGTTACAGGAACAAGGGCTAAACCAACCACCCAAGAATGGAATCGTCGGGCGAAAACACTTGACAACCTCCTAGAAGCAGCTTTTCTTACCACCAGACCTTTCTCTATCAATTAGGAATCTGATGCCGTCACTAAACACATTCCTTAAATTGTAGCCATTTGTTGAGTGATTTTTTTTTGGTTTCTAATCCGCATATATATCACCATTGCCGTTGATTTTCTTGACTCTATATCTCTTAAATGTCATCATATACACATGTGATTTAGTTTACGAAGATTTTTCAATGCCGAGAACCTCGATCAGAGTGTAAAAAAGGCGTCAGGTTCACAATGGTGTAAAATTAAAAAGGGATATACCGGGCTAGGATTCGAGTTACAGGAACAAGGGCCAAACCAACCACCCAAGAATGGAATCTTCGACTGAAAAAACTTGACAACCTCCTAGAAGCAGCTTTTCTTACATACCTGACCTTTCTCCATCAATTAGGAATCTGATCAATAAACACACTCCATAAATTGTATCCATTTGTTGAGTGTTTTTTTTTGTTTCTAATCCGCATATATATAACCATTGCCCTTAATTTTCTTGACTGTATATCTCTTAAATGTCAACATATACACGTGTGATTTAGTTTACGAAGATTTTTCAATGCCGAGAACCTCGATCAGAGAGTAAAAAAGGCGTAAGGTTCACAATGGTGTAAGATTAAAATAGGATATACCGGGCTGGGATTCGAGTTACAAGAACAAGGGCCAAACCAACAACCCAAGAATGGAATCGTCGAGCGAAAACACTTGACAGCCTCCTAGAAGCAGCTTTTCTTACCACCAGACCTTTTTCCATCAATTAGGAATCTGATCAACAAACACATTCCTTAAATTGTAGCCATTTGTTGAGTTTTTTTTTTCTAATCCGCATATATATCACCATTGCCCTTGATTTTCTTGACTGTATATCTCTTAAATGTCAACATATACACGTGTTATTTAGTTTACGAAGATTTTTCAATGGCGAGAACCTCGATCAGAGAGTAAAAAAGGCGTAAGGTTCACAATGGTGTAAAATTAAAATGGGATATACCAGGCAAGGATTCGAGTTACAGGAACAAGGGCTAAACCAACCAACCAAGAATGGAATCGTCGAGCGAAAACACTTGACAACCTCCTAGAAGCAGCTTTTCTTACCACCAGACCTTTCTCCATCAATTAGGAATCTGATGTCGTCACTAAACTCATTCCTTAAATTGTGGCCGATTTAGTTTACGAAGATGTTTCAATGCCGAGAAACTCGATCAGAGAGTGAAAAAAGTGTAAGGTTCACAATGGTGTAAAATTAAAATGGGATATACCGGGCTAAGATTCGGGTTACAGGCCGAACAAGGGCCAAACCAACCACCCAAGAATGGAATCGTCGAGCGAAAACACTTGACAACCTCCTAGAAGCAGCTTTTCTTGCCATCAGACCTTTCTCCATCAATTAGGAATCTGATGCCGTCACTAAACACATTCCTTAAATTGTAGACATTTGTTGAGTGTTTTTTTTTTGGTGTCTAATCCGCATATATATCACCATTGCCCTTGATTTTCTTGACTGTATATCTCTTAAATATCAACATATACACATGTGATTTAGTTTACGAAGATTTTTCAATGCCGAGAACCTCTTTCAGAGAGTAAAAAAGGCGTAAGGTTCACAATGTTGTAAAATTAAAATGGGATATACCGGGCTAGGATTCGAGTTACAGGAACAAGGGCCAAACCAACCACCCAAGAATGGAATCGTCGAGTGAAAACACTTGACAACCCCCTAGAAGCAGCTTTTCTTGCCACCAGACCTTTCTCCATCAATTAGGAATCTGATGCTGTCACTAAACACATTCCTTAAATTGTAGCCATTTGTTGAGTGATTTTTTTTGGTGTCTAATCAGCATATATATCACCATTGCCCTTGATTTTCTTGACTGTATATCTCTTAAATATCAACATATACACGTGTGATTTAGTTTACGAAGATTTTTCAATGCCGAGAACCTCGATCAGAGAGTAAAAAAGGCGTAAGGTTCACAATGGTGTAAGATTAAAATAGGATATACCGGGCTGGGATTCGAGTTACAGGAACAAGGGCCAAACCAACAACCCAAGAATGGAATCGTCGAGCGAAAACACTTGACAGCCTCCTAGAAGCAGCTTTTCTTACCACTAGACCTTTTTCCATCAATTAGGAATCTGATCAACAAACACATTCCTTAAATTGTAGCCATTTGTTGAGTTTTTTTTGTTTCTAATCCGCATATATATCACCATTGCCCTTGATTTTCTTGACTGTATATCTCTTAAATGTCAACATATACACGTGTTATTTAGTTTACGAAGATTTTTCAATGGCTAGAACCTCGATCAGAGAGTAAAAAAGGCGTAAGGTTCACAATGGTGTAAAATTAAAATGGGATATACCGGGCAAGGATTCGAGTTACAGGAACAAGGGCTAAACCAACCACCCAAGAATGGAATCGTCGAGCGAAAACACTTGACAACCTCCTAGAAGCAGCTTTTCTTGCCACCAGACCTTTCTCCATCAATTAGGAATCTGATGCCGTCAATAAACACATTCCTTAAATTGTAGACATTTGTTGAGTGTTTTTTTTTGGTGTCTAATCCGCATATATATCACCATTGCCCTTGATTTTCTTGATTGTATATCTCAAAAATATCAACATATACACGTGTGATTTAGTTTACGAAGATTTTTCAATGCCGAGAACCTCTATCAGAGAGTAAAAAAGGCGTAAGGTTCACAATGGTGTAAAATTAAAATGGGATATACCGGGCTAGGATTCGAGTTACAGGAACAAGGGCCAAACCAACCACCCAAGAATGGAATCATCGAGCGAAAACACTTGACAACCCCCTAGAAGCAGCTTTTCTTGCCACCAGACCTTTCTCCATCAATTAGGAATCTAATGCTGTCACTAAACACATTCCTTAAATTATAGCCATTTGTTGAGTGATTTTTTTTTGTGTCTAATCAGCATATATATCACCATTGCCCTTGATTTTCTTGACTGTATATCTCTTAAATATCAACATATACACGTGTGATTTAGTTTACGAAGATTTTTCAATGCCGAGAACCTCGATCAGAGGGTAAAAAAGGCGTAAGGTTCACAATGGTGTAAAATTAAAATGGGATATACCGGGCTAGGATTTGAGTTACAGGAACAAGGGCCAAACCAACCGCCCAAGAATGGATTCGTCGAGCAAAAACACTTGACAGCCTCCTAGAATCAGCTTTTCTTACGACCTGACCTTTCTCCATCAATTAGGAATCTGATCAATAAACACACTCCTTAAATTGTAGCCATTTGTTGTGTGTTTTTTTTTTGTTTCTAATCCGCATATATATCACCATTGCCCTTAATTTTCTTGACTGTATATCTCTTAAATGTCAACATATACACGTGTGATTTAGTTTACGAAGATTTTTCAATGCCGAGAACCTCGATCAGAGAGTAAAAAAGCCGTAAGTTTCACAATGGTGTAAAATTCAAATGGGATATACCGGGCTAGGATTCGAGTTACAGGAACAAGGGCCAAACCAACCACCCAAGAATGGAATCATCGAGCGAAAACACTTGACAACCCCCTAGAAGCAGCTTTTCTTGCCACCAGACCTTTCTCCATCAATTAGGAATCTGATGTTGTCACTAAACACATTCCTTAAATTATAGCCATTTGTTGAGTGATTTTTTTTTGTGTCTAATCAGCATATATATCACCATTGCCCTTGATTTTCTTGACTGTATATCTCTTAAATATCAACATATACACGTGTGATTTAGTTTACGAAGATTTTTCAATGCCGAGAACCTCGATCAGAGAGTAAAAAAGGCGTAAGGTTCACAATGGTGTAAAATTAAAATGGGATATACCGGGCTAGGATTTGAGTTACAGGAACAAGGGCCAAACCAACCGCCCAAGAATGGAATCGTCGAGCAAAAACACTTGACAACCTCCTAGAAGCAGCTTTTCTTACGAACTGACCTTTCTCCATCAATTAGGAATCTGATCAATAAACACACTCCTTAAATTGTAGCCATTTGTTGAGTGTTTTTTTTTTTGGTTTCTAATCCGCATATATATCACCATTGCCCTTAATTTTCTTGACTGTATATCTCTTAAATGTCAACATATACACGTGTGATTTAGTTTACGAAGATTTTTCAATGCCGAGAACCTCGATCAGAGAGTAAAAAAGCCGTAAGTTTCACAATGGTGTAAAATTAAAATGGGATATACCGGGCTAGGATTCGAGTTACAGGAACATGGGCCAAACCAACCACCCAAGAATGGAATCGTCGAGCGAAAACACTTGACAACCTCCTAGAAGCTGCTTTTCTTACTTCCAGACCTTTCTCCATCAATTAGGAATCTGATGCCGTCACTAAACACATCCCTTAAATTGTAGTCATTTGTTGAGTTTTTTTTTGTTTCTAATCCGCATATATATCACCATTGCCCTTAATTTTCTTGACTGTATATCTCTTAAATGTCAACATATACACGTGTGATTTCGTTTACGAAGATTTTTCAATGCCGAGAATCTCGATCAGAGAGTAAAAAAGGCGTAAGGTTCACAATGGTGTAAAATTAAAATGGGATATATCGGGCTAGGATTCGAGTTACAGGAACAAGGGCCAAACCAACCACCCAAGAATGGAATCGTCTAGCGAAAACACATGACAACCTCCTAGAAGCAGCGTTTCTTACCACCAGACCTTTCTCCATCAATTAGGAATCTGATGCCGTCACTAAACACATTCCTTAAATTGTAGCCACTAGTTGAGTGATTTTTTTTTGGTGTCTAATCCGCATATATATCACCATTGCCCTTGATTTTCTTGACTGTATATCTCTTAAATATAAACATATACACGTGTGATTTAGTGTTCGAAGATTTTTCAATGCCGAGAACCTCGATCAGAGAGTAAAAAAGGCGTAAGGTTCACAATGGTGTAAAATTAAAATGGGATATACCGGGCTAGGATTCGAGTTACAGGAACAAGGGCCAAACCAACCACCCAAGAATGGAATCGTCGAGCGAAAACACTTGACAACCTCCTAGAAGCAGCTTTTCTTGCCACCAGACCTTTCTCCATCAATTAGGAATATGATGCCGTCACTAAACACATTCCTTAAATTGTAGCCATTTGTTGAGTGTTTTTTTTTTGGTGTCTAAGCCGCATATATATCACCATTGCCATTGATTTTCTTGACTTTATATCTTTTAAATATCAACATATACACGTGTGATTTAGTTTACGAAGATTTTTCAATGCCGAAAACCTCTATCAGAGAGTAAAAAAGGCGTAAGGTTCACAATGGTGTAAAATTAAAATGGGATATACCGGGATAGGATTCAAGTTACGGGAACAAGGGCCAATCCAAGCAGACAAGAATGAAATCGTTGAGCGAAAACACTTGACAACCTCCTAGAAGCAGCTTCTCTTTCCACCTGACCTTTCTCCATCAATTAGGAATCTGATGCCATCACTAAACACATTCCTTAAATTGTAGCCATTTGTTGAGTGTTTTTTTTGTGTGTCTAATCCGCATATATATCACCATTGCCCTTGATTTTCTTGACTGTATATCTCTTAAATGTCAACATATACACGTGTGATTTAGTGTACAAAGATTTTTCAATGTCGAGAACCTAGATCAGAGAGTAAAAAAGGCGTAAGGTTCACAACGGTGTAAAATGAAAATGGGATATACCGGGCTAGGATTCGAGTTACAGGAACAAGGGCCAAACCAACCACCCTAGAATGGAATCGTCGAGCGAAAACACTTGACAACCTCCTTGAAGCAGCTTTTCTTGCCACCAGACCTTTCTCCATCAATTAGGAATCTGATGCCGTCACTAAACACATTCCTTAAATAGTAGTCACTAGTTGAGTGATTTTTTTTGGTGTCTAATCCGCATATATATCACCATTGCCCTTGATTTTCTTGACTGTATATCTCTTAAATTTAAACATATACACGTGTGATTTAATGTTCGAAGATTTTTCAATGCCGAGAACCTCGATCAGAGAGTAAAAAAGGCGTAAGGTTCACAATGGTGTAAAATTAAAATGGGATATACCGGGCTAGGATTCGAGTTACAGGAACAAGGGCCAAACCAAGCACCCAAGAAAGGAATCGTCGAGCGAAAACACTTGACAACCTCCAAGAAGCAGCTTTTCTTACCACCTAACCTTTCTCCATCAATTAGGAATCTGATTCCATCACTAAGCACATTCCTTAAATTGTAGCCATTTGTTGTGTGTTTTTTTGGTGTCTAATTCGCATATATATCACCATTGCCCATGATTTTCTTGACTGTATATCTCTTAAATGTCAACATATACACGTGTGATTTAGTGTACGAAGATATTTTTCAATGTCGAGAACCTCGATCAGAGAGTAAAAAAGGCGTAAGGTTCATAATGGTGTAAAATTAAAATGGGATATAACGGGCTAGGATTCGAGTTACAGGAACAAGGGCCAAACCAACCACCCTAGAATGGAATCGTCGAGCGAAAACACTTGACAACCTCCTAGAAGCAGCTTTTCTTGCCACCAGACCTTTCTCCATCAATTAGGAATCTGATGCCGTCACTAAACACATTCCTTAAATTGTAGCCACTTGTTGAGTGTATTTTTTTTGGTGTATAATCAGCATATATATCACCATTGCCCATGACTTTCTTGACTGTATATATCTCTTAAATGTCAACATATACACGTGTGATTTAGTGTACGAAGATTTTTCAATGCCGAGAACCTCGATCAGAGAGTAAAAAAAGCCGTAAGGTTCACAATGGTGTAAAATTAAAATGGGATATACCGGGCTAGGATTCGAGTTACAGGAACAAGGGCCAAACCAACCACCTAAAAATGGAATCGTCGAGCGAAAACACTTGACAACCTCCAAGAAGCAGCTTTTCTTACCACCTAACCTTTCTCCATCAATTAGGAATCTGATGCCATCAGTAAGCACATTCCTTAAATTGTAGTCATTTGTTGAGTGTTTTTTTTGGTGTCTAATCCACATATATATCACCATTGCCATTGATTTTCTTGACTGTATATCTTTTAAATATCAACATATACACGTGTGATTTAGTTTACGAAGATTTTTCATTGCCGAGAACCTCGATCAGAGAGTAAAAAAGGCGTAAGGTTCACAATGGTGTAAAATTAAAATGGGATATATCGGGCTAGGATTCGAGTTACAGGAACAAGGGCCAAACCAACCACCCAAGAATGGAATCGTCGAGCGAAAACACTTAACAACCTCCAAGAAGCAGCTTTTCTTCCCACCAGACCTGTCTCCATCAATTAGGAATCTGATGCCGTCACTAAACACATTCCTTAAATTGTAGCCACTTGTTGAGTGTTTTTTTTTTGGTGTCTAATCCGCATATATATCGCCATTGACCTTGATTTTCTTGACTGTATATCTCTTAAATGTCAACATATATACGTGTGATTTAGTTTACGAAGATTTTTCAATGCCGAGAACCTCTATCAGAGAGTAAAAAAGGCGTATGGTTCACAATGGTGTAAAATTAAAATGGGATATACCGAGCTAGGATTCAAGTTACGGGAACAAGGGCCAAACCAACCACACAAGAATGGAATCGTCGAGCGAAAACACTTGACAACCTTCTAGAAGCAGCTTTTCTTCCCACCAGACCTTTCTCCATCAATTAGGAATCTGATGCCGTCACTAAACACATTCCTTAAATTGTAGCCATTTGTTGAGTGTTTTTTTTTTGTGTCTAATCCGCATATATATCACCATTGCCCATGACTTTCTTGACTGTATATCCCTTAAATGTCAACATATACACGTGTGATTTAGTTTACGAAGATTTTTCAATGCCGAGAACCTCGATCAGAGAGTAAAAAGGCATAAGGTTCACAATGGTGTAAAATTAAAATGGGATATACCGGGCTAGGATTCGAGTTAGAGGAACAAGGGCCAAACCAACCACCCAAGAATGGAATCGTCGAGCAAAAACACTTGACAACCTCCTAGAAGCAGCTTTTCTTGCCACCAGACCTTTCTCCATCAATTAGGAATCTGATGCCGTCACTAAACGCATTCCTTAAATTGTAGCCATTTGTTGAGTGTTTTTTTTTTGTGTCTAATCCGCATATATATCACCGTTACCCTTGATTTTCTTGACTGTGTATCTCTTAAATGTCAACATATACATGTGTGATTTAGTTTACGAAGATTTTTCAATGCCGAGAAACTCGATCAGAGAGTAAAAAAGGCGTAAGGATCACAATGGTGTAAAATTAAAATGGGATATACCGGGGGGCTAGGATTCGAGTTACAGGAACAAGGGCCAAACCACCCACCCAAGAATGGAATCATCGAGCGAAAACACTTGATAACCTCTTGGAAGCAGCTTTTCTTACCACCAGACCTTTTTCCATCAATTAGGAATCTGATGTCTTCATTAAACACATTCCTTAAATTGTAGCCATTTGTTGAGTGTTTTTTTGTGTCTAATCCGCATATATATCACCATTACCCTTGATTTTCTTGACTGTATATCTCTTAAATGTCAATATATACATGTGTGATTTAGTTTACAAAGATTTTTCAATGCCGAGATACTCGATCAGAGAGTAAAAAAGGCGTAAGGTTCACAATGGTGTAAAATTAAAATGGGATATACCGGGCTAGGATTCGAGTTATAGGAACAAGGGCTAAACCAACCACCCAAGAATGGAATCGTCGAGCGAAAACACTTGACAACCTCCTAGATGCAGCTTTTCTTGCCACCAGACCTTTCTCCATCAATTAGGAATCTGATGTCGTCACTCAACACATTCCTTAAATTGTAGCCATTTGTTGAGTGTTTTTTTTGTGTGTAATCCGCATATATATCACCATTGCCCTTGACTTTCTTGACTGTATATGTCTTAAATGTCAACATATATATGTGTGATTTAGTTTACGAAGATTTTTCAATGCCGAGAAACTCGATCAGAGAGTAAAAAAGGCGTAAGGTTCACAATGGTGTAAAATTAAAATGGGATATACCGGGCTAGGATTCGAGTTACAGGAACAAGGGCCAAACCAACGACCCAAGAATGAAATTGTCGATCGAAAACACATGACAACCTCCTAGAAGCAGTTTTTCTTGCCACCAGACCTTTCTCCATCAATTAGAAATCTGATGCCGTCACTAAACAAATTCCTTAAATTGTAGCCATTTGTTTAGTGTTTTTTTTTGTGTCTAGTCCGCATATATATCACCATTGCCCATGACTTTCTTGACTGTATATCTCTTAAATGTCAACATATATACACGTGTGATTTAGTTTACGAAGATTTTTCAATGCCGAGAACCTCGATCAGAGAGTAAAAAAGGCGTAAGGATCACAATGGTGTAAAATTAAAATGGGATATACCGGGCTAGGATTCGAGTTACAGGAACAAGGGCCAAACCAACCACCCAAGAATGGAATCGTCGAGCGAAAACACTTGACAACCTCCTAGAAGCAACTTTTCTTGCCACCAGACCTTTCTCCATCAATTAGGAATCTGATGCCGTCACTAAACGCATTCCTTAAATTGTAGCCATTTGTTGAGTGTTTTTTTTTGTGTCTAATCCGCATATATATCACCATTACCCTTGATTTTCTTGACTGTATATCTCTTAAATGTCAACATATACATGTGTGATTTAGTTTACGAAGATTTTTCAATGCCGAGAAACTCGATCAGAGAGTAAAAAAGACGTAAGGATCACAACGGTGTAAAATTAAAATGGGATATACCGGGCTAGGATTCGAGTTACAGGAACAAGGGCCAAACCACCCACCCAAGAATGGAATCATCGAGCGAAAACACTTGATAACCTTCTGGAAGCAGCTTTTCTTACCACCAGACCTTTCTCCATCAATTAGGAATCTGATGCCGTCACTAAACACATTCCTTAAATTGTAGCCATTTGTTGAGTGTTTTTTTTGTGTATAATCCGCATATATATCACCATTACCCTTGATTTTCTTGACTGTATATCTCTTAAATGTCAATATATACATGTGTGATTTAGTTTATAAAGATTTTTCATTGCCGAGAAACTCGATCAGAGAGTAAAAAAGGCGTAAGGTTCACAATGGTGTAAAATTAAAATGGGATATACCGGGCTAGGATTCGAGTTATAGGAACAAGGGCCAAACCAACCACCCAAGAATGGAATCGTCGAGCGAAAACACTTGACAACCTCCTAGATGCAGCTTTCCTTGCCACCAGACCTTTCTCCAACAATTAGGAATCTGATGTCGTCACTCAACACATTCCTTAAATTGTAGCCATTTGTTGAGTGTTTTTTTTGTGTGTAATCCGCATATATATCACCATTGCCCATGACTTTCTTGACTGTATATGTCTTAAATGTCAACATATATATGTGTGATTTAGTTTACGAAGATTTTTCAATGCCGAGAAACTCGATTAGAGAGTAAAAAAGGCGTAAGGTTCACAATGGTGTAAAATTAAAATGGGATATACCGGGCTAGGATTCGAGTTACAGGAACAAGGGCCAAACCAACGACCCAAGAATGAAATTGTCGATCGAAAACACATGACAACCTCCTAGAAGCAGCTTTTCTTGCCACCAGACCTTTCTCCATCAATTAGAAATCTGATGCCGTCACTAAACAAATTCCTTAAATTGTAGCCATTTGTTGAGTGTTTTTTTTTGTGTCTAGTCCGCATATATATCACCATTGCCCATGACTTTCTTGACTGTATATCTCTTAAATGTCAACATATATACACGTGTGATTTAGTTTACGAAGATTTTTCAATGCCGAGAACCTCGATCAGAGAGTAAAAAAGGCGTAAGGATCACAATGGTGTAAAATTAAAATGGGATATAACGGGCTAGGATTCGAGTTACAGGAACAAGGGCCAAACCAACCACCCAAGAATGGAATCGTCGAGCGAAAACACTTGACAACCTCCTAGAAGCAGCTTTTCTTGCCACCAGACCTTTCTCCATCAATTAGGAATCTGATGCCGTCACTAAACGCATTCCTTAAATTGTAGCCATCTATTGAGTGTTTTTTTTTGTGTCTAATCCGCATATATATCACCATTACCCTTGATTTTCTTGACTGTATATCTCTTAAATGTCAACAAATACATGTGTGATTTAGTTTACGAAGATTTTTCAATGCCGAGAAACTCGATCAGAGAGTAAAAAAGGCGTAAGGTTCACAATGGTGTAAAATTAAAATGGGATATACCGGGCTAGGATTCGAGTTATAGGAACAAGGGCCAAACCAACCACCCAAGAACGGAATCGTCGAGCGAAAACACTTGACAACCTCCTAGATGCAGCTTTTCTTGCCACCAGACCTTTCTCCATCAATTAGGAATTTGATGCCGTCACTCAACACATTCCTTAAATTGTAGCCATTTGTTGAGTGTTTTTTTGTGTGTAATCCGCATATATATCACCATTGCCCATGACTTTCTTGACTGTATATGTCTTAAATGTCAACATATATATGTGTGCTTTAGTTTACGAAGATTTTTCAATGCCGAGAAACTCGATCAGAGAGTAAAAAAGGCGTAAGGTTCACAATGGTGTAAAATTAAAATGGGATATACCGGGCTAGGATTCGAGTTACAGGAACAAGGGCCAAACCAACGACCCAAGAATGAAATTGTCGATCGAAAACACATGACAACCTCCTAGAAGCAGCTTTTCTTGCCACCAGACCTTTCTCCATCAATTAGAAATCTGATGCCGTCACTAAACAAATTCCTTAAATTGTAGCCATTTGTTGAGTGTTTTTTTTTGTGTCTAGTCCGCATATATATCACCATTGCCCATGACTTTCTTGATTGTATATCTCTTAAATATCAACATATACACGTGTGATTTAGTTTACGAAGATTTTTCAATGCCGAGAACCTCGATCAGAGAGTGAAAAAGGCGTAAGGATCACAATGGTGTAAAATTAAAATGGAATATACCAGGCTAGGATTCGAGTTACAGGAACAAGGGCCAAACCAACCACCCAAGAATGAAATCGTCGAGCGAAAACACTTGACAACCTCCTAAAAGCAGCTATTCTTGCCACCAGACCTTTCTCCATCAATTAGGAATCTGATGCCGTCACTAAACGCATTCCTTAAATTGTAGCCATCTATTGAGTGTTTTTTTTTGTGTCTAATCCGCATATATATCACCATTACCCTTGATTTTCTTGACTGTATATCTCTAAAATGTCAACATATACAAGTGTGATTTAGTTTACGAAGATTTTTCAATGCCGAGAAACTCGATCAGAGAGTAAAAAAGGCGTAAGGTTCACAGTGGTGTAAAATTAAAATGGGATATACCGGGCTAGGATTCGAGTTATATGAACAAGGGCCAAACCAACCACCCAAGAATGGAATCGTCGAGCGAAAACACTTGACAACCTCCTAGATGCAGCTTTTCTTGCCACCAGACCTTTCTCCATCAATTAGGAATCTGATGCCGTCACTAAACACATTTCTTAAATTGTAGCCATTTGTTGAGTGTTTTTTTTTGTGTCTAATCCGCATATATATCACCATTGCCCATGACTTTCTTGACTGTATATCTCTTAAATGTCAACATATACACGTGTGATTTAGTTTACGAAGATTTTTCAATGCCGAGAACCTCGATCAGAGAGTAAAAAAGGCGTAAGGTTCACAATGGTGTAAAATTAAAATGGGATATACCGGGCTAGGATTCGAGTTACAGGAACAAGGGCCAAACCAACCACCCAAGAATGGAATCGTCGAGCGAAAACACTTGACAACCTCCTAGATGCAGCTTTTCTTGCCACCAGACCTTTCTCCATCAATTAGGAATCTGATGCCGTCACTAAACACATTTCTTAAATTGTAGCCATTTGTTGAGTGTTTTTTTTGTGTCTAATCCGCATATATATCACCATTACCCTTGATTTTCTAGACTGTATATATCTTAAATGTCAACATATACATGTGTGATTTAGTTTACGAAGATTTTTCAATGCCGAGAAACTCGATCAGAGAGTAAAAAAGGCGTAAGGATCACAATGATGTAAATTTAAAATGGGATATACCGGGCTAGGATTCCAGTTATAGGAACAAGGGCCAAACCACCCACCTAAGAATGGAATCATCGAGCGAAAACACTTGATAACCTCCTGGAAGCAGCTTTTTTACCACCACACCTTTCTCCATCAATTAGGAATTTGATGCCGTCACTAACCATATTCCTTAAATTGTAGCCTTGATTTTCTCGACTGTATATCTCTTAAATGTCAACATATACACGTGACTTAGTTTACAAAGATTTTTCAATGCCGAGAACCTCGATCAGAGAGTAAAAAAGGCGTAAGGTTCACAATGGTGTAAAATTAAAATGGGATATACCGGGCTAGGATTCGAGTTACAAGAACAAGGGCCAAACCAACCACCCAAGAATGGAATCGTCGAGCGAAAACACTTGATAACCTCCTAGAAGCAGCTTTTCTTGCCACCAGACCTTTCTCCATCAATTAGGAATCTGATCCCGTCACTAAACACATTCCTTAAATTGTAGCCATTTGTTAACTGTTTTTTTTGTATCTAATCCGCATATATATTACCATTGCCCTTGATTTTCTTGACTGTGTATCTCTTAAATATCAACATTTACACGTGTGATTTAGTTTACGAAGATTTTTCAATGCCGAGAACCTCGATCAGAGAGTAAAAAAGGCGTAAGGTTCACAATGGTGTAAGATTAAAATGCGATATACAGGGCTAGGATTCGAGTTACAGGAACAAGGGCCAAACCACCCACCCAAGAATGGAATCATCGATCGAAAACACTTGAAAACCTCCAGGAAGCAGCTTTTCTTACCACCAGCCTTTCTCCATCAATTAGGAATCTGATGCCGTCACTAAACACATTCCTTAAATTGTAGCCATTTGTTGAGTGTTTTTTTTTGTGTCTAATCCGCATATATATCACCGTTACCCTTGATTTTCTTGACTGTATATCTCTTAAATGTCAACATATACATGTGAAATTTTGTTTACGGAGATTTTTCAATGCCGAGAAACTCGATCAGAGAGTAAAAAAGGCGTAAGGTTCACAATGGTGTAAAATTAAAATGGGATATACCGGGCTAGGATTCGAGTTACAGGAACAAGGGCCAAACCACCCACCCAAGAATGGAATCATCGAGCGAAAACACTTGACAACCTCCTAGAAGCAGCTTTTGTTGCCACCAGACCTTTCTCCATCAATTAGGAATCTGATGCCGTCACTAAACACATTCCTAAAATTGTAGCCATTTGTTGAGTGTTTTTTTTTGTCTAATCCGCATATATATCACCATTGTCCTTGACTTTCTTGACTGTATATGCCTTAAATATCAACATAACAACGTGTGATTTAGTTTACGAAGATTTTTCAATCCCGAGAACCTCGATCAGAGAGTAAAAAAGGCGTAAGGTTCACAATGGTGTAAAATTAAAATGGGATATACCGGGCTAGGATTCGAGTTAAAGGAACAAGGGCCAAACCACCCACCCAAGAATGGAATCATCGAACGAAAACACTTGATAACCTCCTGGAAGCAGCTTTTCTTACCAGCAGACCTTTCTCCATCAATTAGGAATCTGATGCCGTCACTCAACACATTCCTTAAATTGTAGCCATTTGTTAAGTGTTTTTTTTGTGTCTAATCCACATATATATCACCGTTACCCTTGATTTTCTTGACTGTATATCTCTTAAATGTCAACATATACATGTGTGATTTAGTTTACGAAGATTTTTCAATGCCAAGAAACTCGATCAGAGAGTAAAAAAGGCGTAAGGTTCACAATGGTGTAAAATTAAAATGGGATATACCGGGCGAGGATTCGAGTTACAGGATCAAGGGCCGAACCAACCACCCAAGAATGGAATCATCGATCGAAAACACTTGATAACCTCCTAGAAGCAGCTTTTCTTGCCACCAGACCTTTCTCCATCAATTAGAAATCTGATGTCGTCACTAAACACATTCCTTAAATTGTAGCCATTTGTTGAGTGTTTTTTTTTGTGTCTAATCCGCATATATATCACCATTGTCCTTGACTTTTCTGACTGTATATCTCTTAAATGTCAACATATACACGTGTGATTTAGTTTACGAAGATTTTTCAATGCCGAGAACCTTGATCAGAGAGTAAAAAAGGCGTTAGGTTCACAATGGTGTAAAATTAAAATGGGATATACCGGGCTAGGATTCGAGTTACAGGAACAAGTGCCAAACCAACCACCCAAGAATGGAATCGTCGAGAGAAAACACTTGACAACCACCTAGAAGCAGTGTTTCTTACCACCAAACCTTACCACCAAACCTTTCTCCATCAATTAGGAATCTGATGCCGTCACTAAACACATTCCTTAAATTGTAGCCATTTGTTAAGAGTTTTTTTTTTGTGTCTAATCCGCATATATATCACCATTGCTCTTGATTTTCTTGACTGTATATCTCTTAAATGTCAACATATACACGTGTGATTTAGTTTTCGAAGATTTTTTAATGCCGAGAACCTTGATCAGAGAGTAAAAAAGGCGTAAGGTTTACAATGGTGTAAAATTAAAATGGGATATACCGGGCTAGGATTCGAGTTACAGGAACAAGGGCCAAACCAACCACCCATGAATGGAATCGTCGAGCGAAAACACTTAACAACCTCCTAGAAGCAGCTTTTCTTGCCACCAGACCTTTCTCCATCAATTAGGAATCTGATGCCGTCACTAAAGACATTCCTTAATTTATAGCCATTTGTTGGGTGTTTTTTTTTGTGTTTAATACGCATATATATCACCATTGCCCTTGATTTTCTTGACTGTATATCTCTTAAATGTCAACATATACACGTGTGATTTAGTTTACGAAGATTTTTCAATGCCGAGAACCTCGATCAGATAGTAAAAAAGGCGTATGGTTCACAATGGTGTAAAATTAAAATGGGATATACCGGGCTAGGATTCGAGTTACAGGAACAAGGGCCAAACCAACCACCCAAGAATGGAATCGTCGAGAGAAAACACTTGACAACCTCCTAGAAGCAGCTTTTCTTGCGACCAGACCTTTCTCCATCAATTAGGAATCTGATGCCGTCACTAAACACATTCCTTAAATTTTAGCCATTTGTTGAGTGTTTTTTTTTTGTGTCTAATCCGCATATATATCACCATTGCCCTTGATTTTCTTGACTGTATATCTCTTAAATGTCCACATATATATGTGTGATTTAGTTTACGAAGATTTTTCAATTTCGAGAACCTCGATTAGAGAGTAAAAAGGCGTGAGGTTCACAATGGTGTAAAATTAAAATGGGATATAATGAGCTAGGATTCGAGTTACAGGAACAAGGGCCAAACCAACCACCCAAGAATGGAATCGTCGAGCGAAAACACTTGACAACCTCCTAGAAGCAGCTTTTCTTACCACCAGACCTTTCTCCATCTATTAGGAATCTGATGCCGTCACTAAACACATTCCTTAAATTGTAGCCATTTGTTGAGTGATTTATTTTTGGTGTCTAATCCGCATATATATCACCATTGCCCTTGATTTTATTGACTGTATATCTCTTAAATGTAAACATATACACGTGTGATTTAGTTTACGAAGATTTTTCAATGCCGAGAACCTCTATCAGAGAGAAAAAAAGGCGTAAGGTTCACAATGGTGCAAAATTAAAATGGGATATACCGGGCTAGAATTCGAGTTACAGGAACAGGGGCCAAACCAACCACCCAATAATTGAATCGTCGAGCAAAAACACTTGACAACCTCCTAGAAGCAGCTTTTCTTGCCACCAGACCTTTCTCCATCAATTAGGAATCTGATGCCGTTACTAAACACATTCTTTAAATTGTAGCCGTTTGTTGAGTGTTTTTTTTGTGTCTAATCCGCATATATATCACCATTGCCCTTGATTTTCTTGACTGTATATCACGTGTGATTTAGTTTACGAAGATTTTTCAATGCCGATAACCTCGATCAGAGAGTAAAATAGGCGTAAGGTTCACAATGGTGTAAAATTAAAATGGGATATACCACGGTAGGATTCGAGTTACAGGAACAAGGGCCAAACCAACCACCCAAGAATGGAATCGTCGAGCGAAAACACTTGACAACCTCCTAGAAGCAGCTTTTCTTACCACCAGACCTTTCTCCATCAATTAGGAATCTGATGCCGTCACTAAACACATTCCTTAAATTGTAGCCATTTGTTGAGTGTTTTTTTTGTTTCTAATTCGCGTATATATCACCATTAACCTTGATTTTCTTAACCGTATATCTCTTAAATATCAACATATACACGTGTGATTTAGTTTACAAAGATTTTTCAATGCCGAGAACGTCGATCAGAGAGTAAAAAAAGGCATAAGGTTCACAAGGTTGTAAAATTAAAACGGGATATACCGAGCTAAGATTCGAGTTACAGGAACAAGGGCCAAACCAACCACCCAAGAATGGAATCGTCGAGCGAAAACACTTGACAACCTCCTAAAAGCTTCTTTTCTTGCCCCCAGACCTTTCTCCATCAATTTGGAATCAGATGCCGTCACTAAACACATTCCTTAATTTGTAGCCATTTGTTGAGTATTTTTTTTTTGGTGTCTAATCCGCATATATATCACAATTGCCCTTGATTGTCTTGACTGTATATCTCTTATATATCAACATATACACGTGTGATTTAGTTTACGAACATCTTTCAATGCCGAGAACCTCGATCAGCGAGTAAAAAAGGCGTAAGGTTCACAATGGTGTAAGATTAAAATGGGATATACCGGGCTAGGTTTCGAGTTACAGGAACAAGGGCCACACCAACCACCCAAGAATGGAATCGTCGAGCGAAAACACTTGACAACCTCCTAGAAGCAGCTTTTCTTGCCACCAGACCTTTCTCCATCAATTAGGAATCTGATGCCGTCACCAAACACATTCCTTAAATTGTAGCCATTTGTTGAGTGATTTATTTTTGGTGTCTAATCCGCATATATATCACCATTGACCTTGATTTTATTGACTGTATATCTCTTAAATGTCAACATATACACGTGTGATTTAGTTTACGAAGATTTTTAAATGCCGAGAACCTCTATCAAAGAGAAAAAAAGGCGTAAGGTTCACAATGGTGCAAAATTAAAATGGGATATACCGGGCTAGGATTCTAGTTACAGGAACAAGGGCCAAACCAACCACCCAATAATTGAAACGTCGAGCAAAAACACTTGACAACCTCCTAGAAGCAGCTTTTCTTGCCACCAGACCTTTCTCCATCAATTAGGAATCTGATGCCGTTACTAAACACATTCTTTAAATTGTAGCCATTTGTTGAGTGTTTTTTTTTTGTGTCTAATCCGCATATATATCACCTTTGCCCTTGATTTTCTTAACTGTATATCACGTGTAATTTAGTTTACGAAGATTTTTCAATGCCGAGAACCTCGATCAGAGAGTAAAATAGGCGTAAGGTTCAGAATGGTGTAAAATTAAAATGGGATATACCAGGCTAGGATTCGAGTTACAGGAACAAGGGCCAAACCAACCACCCAAGAATGGAATCGTCGAGAGAAAACACTTGACAACCTCCTAGAAGCAGCTTTTCTTACCACCAGACCTTTCTCCATCAATTAGGAATCTAATGCCGTCACTAAACACATTCCTTAAATTGTAGCCATTTGTTGAGTGTTTTTTTTGTTTCTAATTCGCGTATATATCACCATTAACCTTGATTTTCTTAACCGTGTATCTCTTAAATATCAACATATACACGTGTGATTTAGTTTACAAAGATTTTTCAATGCTGAGAACCTCGATCAGAGAGTAAAAAAGGCATAAGGTTCACAAGGTTGTAAAATTAAAACGGGATATACCGAGCTAGGATTCGAGTTACAGGAACAAGGGCCAAACCAACCACCCAAGAATGGAATCGTCGAGCGAAAACACTTGACAACCTCCTAGAAGCAGCTTTTCTTGCCACCAGACCTTTCTCCATCAATTAGGAATCTGATGTTGTTACTAAACTCATTCTTTAAATTGTAGCCATTTGTTGAGTGTTTTTTTGTGTCTAATCCGCATATATATCACCATTTCCCTTGATTTTCTTGACTGTATATCACGTGTGATTTAGTTTCCGAAGATTTTTCAATGCTGAGAACCTCGATCAGAGAGTAAAATAGGCGTAAGGTTCACAATGGTGTAAAATTAAAATGGGATATACCGGGCTAGGATTCGAGTTACAGGAACAAGGGCCAAACCAACCACCCAAGAATGGAATCGTCGAGCGAAAACACTTGACAACCTCCTAGAAGCAGCTTTTCTTACCACCAGACCTTTCTCCATCAATTAGGAATCTGATGCCGTCACTAAACACATTCCTTAAATTGTAGCCATTTGTTGAGTGTTTTTTTTGTTTCTAATTCGCGTATATATCACCATTGCCCTTGATTTTCTTAACCGTATATCTCTTAAATATCAACATATACACGTGTGATTTAGTTTACAAAGATTTTTCAATGCCGAGAACATCGATCAGAGAGTAAAAAAGGCATAAGGTTCACAAGGTTGTAAAATTAAAACGGGATATACCGAGCTAGGATTCGAGTTACAGGAACAAGGGCCAAACCAACCACCCAAGAATGGAATCGTCGAGCGAAAACACTTGACAACCTCCTAGAAGCAGCTTTTCTTGCCACCAGACCTTTCTCCATCAATTAGGAATCAGATGCCGTCACTGAACACATTCCTTAATTTGTAGCCATTTGTTGAGTATTTTTTTTGGTGTATAATCCGCATATATATCACCATTGCCCTTGATTTTCTTGAATGTATATCTCTTAAATATCAACATATACACGTGTGATTTAGTTTACGAAGATTTTTCAATGCCGTGAACCTCTATCAGAGAGTAAAAAGGCGTAAGGTTCACAACGTTGTAAAATTAAATGGGATATATCGGGCTAGGATTTGAGTTACAGGAACAAGTGCCAAACCAACCACCCAAGAATGGAATCGTCGAGCGAAAACACTTGACAACCTCCTAGAAGCAGCTTTTCTTGCCATCAGACCTTTCTCCAACAATTAAGAATCAGATGCCGTCACTAAACACATTCCTTAATTTGTAGCCATTTGTTGTGTATTTTTTTTGGTGTCTAATCCGCATATATATCACCATTGCCCTTGATTTTCTTGACTGTATATCTCTTAAATATCAACATATACACGTGTGATTTAGTTTACAAAGATTTTTCAATGCCGAAAACCTCTATCAGAGAGTAAAAATGCGTAAGGTTCACAACGTTGTAAAATTAAATGGGATATATCGGGCTAGGATTTGAGTTACAGGAACAAGGGCCAAACCAACCACCCAAGAATGGAATCGTCGAGCGAAAACACTTGACAACCTCCTAGAAGCAGCTTTTCTTGCCACCAGACCTTTCTCCATCAATTAGGAATCAGATGCCGTCACTAAACACATTCCTTAATTTGTAGCCATTTGTTGAGTATTTTTTTTTTGGTGTCTAATCCGCATATATATCACCATTGCCCTTGATTTTCTTGACTGTATATCTCTTAAATATCAACATATACACGTGTGATTTAGTTTACGAAGATTTTTCAATGCCGAGAACCTCTATCAGAGAGTAAAAAGGCGTAAGGTTCACAACGTTGTAAAATTAAATGGGATATACCGGGCTAGGATTCAAGTTACAGGAACGAGGACCAAACCAACCACCCAAGAATGGAATCGTCGAACGAAAACACTTGACAACCTCCTAGAAGCAGCTTTTCTTGCCACCAGACCTTTCTCCATCAATTAGGAATCTGATGCCGTCACTAAACACATTCCTTAAATTGCAGCCATTTGTTGAGTGTTTTTTTTGGTGTCTAATCAGCATATATCTCACCATTTCCCTTGATTTTCTTGACTGCATATCTCTTAAATGTCAACATATACACGTGTGATTTAGTTTACGAAGATTTTTCAATGCGGAGAACCTCGATCAGAGATTAAAAAAGGCGTAAGGTTCACAATGGTGTAAAATTAAAATGTGATATACCGGGCTAAGATTCAAGTTACAGGAACGATGGCCAAACCAACCACCCAAGAATGGAATCGTCGAGCGAAAACACTTGACAACCTCCTAGAAGCAGCTTTTCTTACCACCAGACCATTCTCCATCAATTAGGAATCTGATGCCGTCACTAAACAGATTCCTTAAATTGTAGCCATTTGTTGAGTGTTTTTTTTGTGTTTGATCCGCATATATATCACCATTGCCCTTGATTTTCTTGACTGTATATCTCTTAAATGTCAACATATACACGTGTGATTTAGATTACGAAGATTTTTCAATGCCGAGAACCTCGATCAGAGAGTAAAAAAGGAGTAAGGTCCACAATGGTGTAAAATTTAATGCGATATACCGGGCTAGGATTCGAGTTACAGGAACAAGGGCTAAACCAACCACCCAAGAATGGAATCGTTGAGCGAAAACACTTGACAACCTCCCTAGAAGCAACTTTTCTTGCCACCAGACCTTTCTCCATCAATTAAGAATCTGATTCCATCACTAAACACATTCCTTAAATTGCAGCCATTTGTAGTGCGTTTTTTTTGGTGTCTAATCCGCATATATATCACCATTGCCCATGATTTTCTTGAATGTATATCTCTTAAATGTCAACATATACACGTGTGATTTAGATTACGAAGATTTTTCAATGCCGAGAACCTCGATCAGAGAATAAAAAAGGTGTAAGGTTCACAATGGTGTAAAATTAAATGGGATATACCGGTCTAGGATTCGAGTTACAGGAACAAGAGCCAAACCAACCACCCAAGAATGGAATCGTCGAGCGAAAACACTTGACAATCTCCTAGAAGTAGCTTTTCTTGCCACCAGACTTTTCTCCATCAATTAAGAATCTGATGCCGTCAATAAACACATTCCTTAAATTGCAGCCATTTGTTGAGTGTTTTTTTTGGTGTCTAATCCGCATATATGTCACCATTGCCTTTGATTTTCTTGATTGTATATCTATTAAATGTCAACATATACACGTGTGATTTAGTTTACGAAGATTTTTCAATGCCGAGGACCTCGATCAGAGAATAAAAAGGCGTAAGGTTCATAATGGTGTAAAATTAAAATGGTATATACAGGGCTAGGATTCGAGTTATAGAAACAAGGGCCAAACCAACCACCCAAGAATGGAATCGTCGAGCGAAAACACTTAACAACCTCCTAGAAGCAGCTTTTCTTGCCACCAGACCTTTCTCCATCAATTAGGAATCTGATGCCGTTACTAAACACATTCCTTAAATTGTAGCCATTTGTTGAGTGTTTTTTTTTTGTGTCTAATCCGCATATATATCACCATTGCCCTTTATTTTCTTGACTGTATATCTATTAAATGTCAACATATACACGTGTGATTTAGTTTACGAAGATTTTTCAATGCCGAGAACCTTGATCAGAGATTAAAAAAGGCGTAAGGTTCACAATGGTGTAAAATTAAAATGGGATATATCGGGCTGGGATTCGTGTTACAAGAACAAGGGCCAAATCAACCACCCAAGAATGGAATTGTCGAGCGAAAACACTTGACAACCTCCTAGAAGCAGCTTTTCTTGCCACCAGACCTTTCTCCATCAATTAGGAATCGGATGCAGCCACAAAACACATTCCTTAAATTGTAGCAATTTGTTGAGTGTTTTTTTTTTGTGTCTAATCCGCATATATATCACCATTGTCCATGATTTTCTTGACTGTATATCTCTTAAATGTCAACATATACACGTGTGATTTAGTTTACGAAGATTTTCAATGCCGAGAACCTCGATCAGAGAGTAAAAAAGGCGTAAGGTTCACAATAATGTAAAATTAAAATGGGATATACCGGGCTAGGATTCGAGTTACAGGAACAAGGGCCAAACCAACCACCCAAGAATGGAATTGTCTAGCGAAAACACTTGACAACCTCCTAGAAGCAGCTTTTCTTGCCACCAGACCTTTCTCCATCAATTAGGAATCGGATGCCGCCACTAAACACATTCCTTAAATTGTAGCCATTTGTTGAGTGTTTTTTTTGTGTCTAATCCGCATATATATCACCATTGCCCATGATTTTCTTGACTGTATATCTCTTAAATGTCAACATATACACGTGTGATTTAGTTTACGAAGATTTTTCAATGCCGAGAACCACGATCAGAGAGTAAAAAAGGCGTAAGGTTCACAATGGTGTAAAATTAAAATGGGATATACCGGGCTAGGATTCGAGTTACAGGAACAAGGGCCAAACCAACCACCCAAGAATGGAATCATCGAGCGAAAACACTTGACAACCTCCTAGAAGCAGCTTTTCTTGCCACCAGACCTTTCTCCATCAATTGGGAATCGGATGCCGCCACTAAACACATTCCTTAAATTCTAGCCATTTGTTGAGTGTTTTTTTGGTGTCAAATCCGCATATATATCACCATTTCCTTTGATTTTCTTGATAGTATATCTATTAAATGTCAACATATACACGCGTGATTTAGTTTACGAAGATTTTTCAGCGCCGAGAACCTCGATCAGAGAATAAAAAGGCGTATGGTTCATAATGGTGTAAAATTAAAATGGTATATACAGGGCTAGGATTCGAGTTATAGGAACAAGGGCCAAACCCACCGCCCAAGAATGGAATCGACGAAAGAAAACACTTAACAACCTCCTAGAAGCAGCTTTTCTTTCCACCAGACCTTTCTCCATCAATTAGGAATCTGATGTCCTCACTAAACACATTCCTTAAATTGTAGCCATTTGTTGAGAGTTTTTTTTTTTTTGTCTAATCCACATATATATTACAATTGCCCTTGATTTTCTTGACTGTATATCTCTTAAATGTCAACTTATACACGTGTGATTTAGTTTACGAAGATTTTTCAATGCCGAGAACCACGATCAGAGAGTAAAAAAGGCGTAAGGTTCACAATGGTGTAAAATTAAAATGGGATATACCGGGCTAGGATTCGAGTTACAGGAACAAGGGCCAAACCAACCACCCAAGAATGGAATCGTCTAGCGAAAACACTTGACAACCTCCTAGTAGCAGCTTTTCTTGCCACCAGTCCTTTCTCCATCAATTAGGAATCTGATGCCATCACTAAACACATTCATTAAATTGTAGCCATTTGTTGAGTGTTTTTTTTTTTTGGTGTCTAATCCGCATATATATCACCATTGCGCTTGATTTTCTTGACTGTATATCTATTAAGTGTCAACATATACACGTGTGATATAGTTTTCGAAGATTTTTTAATGCCGAGAACCTTGATCAGAGAGTAAAAAAGGCGTAAGGTTCACAATGGTGTAAAATTAAAATGAGATATACCGGGCTGGGATTCGAGTTACAAGAACAAGGGCCAAATCAACCACCCAAGAATGGAATCGTCGAGCGAAAACACTTGACAACCTCCTAGAAGCAGCTTTTCTTGCCACCAGACCTTTCTCCATTAATTAGGAATCTGATGCCATCACTAAACACATTCCTTAAATTGTAGCCATTTGTTGAGTGTTTTTTTTGGTGTCTAATCCACATATAGATCACCATTGCCCTTGATTTTCTTGACTGTATATCTCTTAAATGTCAACATATACACGATGATTTAGTTTATGAAGATTTTTCAAAGCCGAGAACCTCGATCAGAGAGTAAAAAAGGCCTAAGGTTCACAATGGTGTAAAATTAAATGGGATATACCAGGCTAGGATTCGAGTTATAGGATTAATGGCCAAACCAACCAACCAAGAATGGAATCATCGAGCGAAAACACTTGACAACCTCCTAGTAGCAGCTTTTCTTGCTACTAGACCTTTCTCCTTCAATTAGGGATCTGATGCGATCACTAAACACATTCCTTAAATTGTAGCCATTTGTTGAGTGTTTTTTTTTTGTGTCTAATCCGCATATATATCACCATTGCGCTTGATTTTCTTGACTGTATATCTCTTAAATGTCAACATATACATGTGTGATTTAGTTTATAAAGATTTTTCAATGTCGAGAGCCTCGATCAGAGAGTAAAAAAGGCGTAAGGTTCACAATGGTGTAAAATTAAAATGCGATATACCGGGATAGGATTCGAGTTACAGGAACGAGGGCCAAACCAACCACCCAAGAATGGAATCGTTGAGCGAAAACACTTAACAACCTCCTAGAAGCAGCTTTTCTTGCCACCGAACCTTTCTCCATCAATTAGGAATTTGATGCCGTCACTAAACACATTCCTTAAATTGCAGCCATTTGTTGAGTGTTTTTTTTTTGTGTCTAATCCACATATAGATCACCATTGCCCATGATTTTCTTCACTGTATATCTCTTAAATGTCAACATATACACGTATGATTTAGTTTACGAAGATTTTTCATTGCCGAGAACCTCGATCAGAGAGTAAAAAAGGCGTAAGGTTCACAATGGTGTAAAATTAAATGGGATATACCAGGCTAGGATTCGAGTTACAGGAACAATGGCCAAACCACCCAACCAAGAATGGAATCGTCAAGCGAAAACACTTTACAACCTCCTAGTAGCAGCTTTTCTTGCCACCAGACCTTTCTCCATCAATTAGGAATCTGATGCCATCACTAAACACATTCCTTAAATTGTAGCCATTTGTTAAGTGTTTTTTTTTGTGTCTAATCCGCATATATATCACCATTGCGCTTGATTTTCTTGACTGTATATCTCTTAAATGTCAACATATACATGTGTGATTTAGTTTACGAAGATTTTTCAATGCCAAGAAACTCGATCAGAGAGTAAAAAAGGCGTAAGGTTCACAATGGTGTAAAATTAAAATGGGATATACCGGGCGAGGATTCGAGTTACAGGATCAAGGGCCGAACCAACCACCCAAGAATGGAATCATCGATCGAAAACACTTGATAACCTCCTAGAAGCAGCTTTTCTTGCCACCAGACCTTTCTCCATCAATTAGAAATCTGATGTCGTCACTAAACACATTCCTTAAATTGTAGCCATTTGTTGAGTGTTTTTTTTTGTGTCTAATCCGCATATATATCACCATTGTCCTTGACTTTTCTGACTGTATATCTCTTAAATGTCAACATATACACGTGTGATTTAGTTTACGAAGATTTTTCAATGCCGAGAACCTTGATCAGAGAGTAAAAAAGGCGTTAGGTTCACAATGGTGTAAAATTAAAATGGGATATACCGGGCTAGGATTCGAGTTACAGGAACAAGTGCCAAACCAACCACCCAAGAATGGAATCGTCGAGAGAAAACACTTGACAACCACCTAGAAGCAGTGTTTCTTACCACCAAACCTTACCACCAAACCTTTCTCCATCAATTAGGAATCTGATGCCGTCACTAAACACATTCCTTAAATTGTAGCCATTTGTTAAGAGTTTTTTTTTTGTGTCTAATCCGCATATATATCACCATTGCTCTTGATTTTCTTGACTGTATATCTCTTAAATGTCAACATATACACGTGTGATTTAGTTTTCGAAGATTTTTTAATGCCGAGAACCTTGATCAGAGAGTAAAAAAGGCGTAAGGTTTACAATGGTGTAAAATTAAAATGGGATATACCGGGCTAGGATTCGAGTTACAGGAACAAGGGCCAAACCAACCACCCATGAATGGAATCGTCGAGCGAAAACACTTAACAACCTCCTAGAAGCAGCTTTTCTTGCCACCAGACCTTTCTCCATCAATTAGGAATCTGATGCCGTCACTAAAGACATTCCTTAATTTATAGCCATTTGTTGGGTGTTTTTTTTTGTGTTTAATACGCATATATATCACCATTGCCCTTGATTTTCTTGACTGTATATCTCTTAAATGTCAACATATACACGTGTGATTTAGTTTACGAAGATTTTTCAATGCCGAGAACCTCGATCAGATAGTAAAAAAGGCGTATGGTTCACAATGGTGTAAAATTAAAATGGGATATACCGGGCTAGGATTCGAGTTACAGGAACAAGGGCCAAACCAACCACCCAAGAATGGAATCGTCGAGAGAAAACACTTGACAACCTCCTAGAAGCAGCTTTTCTTGCGACCAGACCTTTCTCCATCAATTAGGAATCTGATGCCGTCACTAAACACATTCCTTAAATTTTAGCCATTTGTTGAGTGTTTTTTTTTTGTGTCTAATCCGCATATATATCACCATTGCCCTTGATTTTCTTGACTGTATATCTCTTAAATGTCCACATATATATGTGTGATTTAGTTTACGAAGATTTTTCAATTTCGAGAACCTCGATTAGAGAGTAAAAAGGCGTGAGGTTCACAATGGTGTAAAATTAAAATGGGATATAATGAGCTAGGATTCGAGTTACAGGAACAAGGGCCAAACCAACCACCCAAGAATGGAATCGTCGAGCGAAAACACTTGACAACCTCCTAGAAGCAGCTTTTCTTACCACCAGACCTTTCTCCATCTATTAGGAATCTGATGCCGTCACTAAACACATTCCTTAAATTGTAGCCATTTGTTGAGTGATTTATTTTTGGTGTCTAATCCGCATATATATCACCATTGCCCTTGATTTTATTGACTGTATATCTCTTAAATGTAAACATATACACGTGTGATTTAGTTTACGAAGATTTTTCAATGCCGAGAACCTCTATCAGAGAGAAAAAAAGGCGTAAGGTTCACAATGGTGCAAAATTAAAATGGGATATACCGGGCTAGAATTCGAGTTACAGGAACAGGGGCCAAACCAACCACCCAATAATTGAATCGTCGAGCAAAAACACTTGACAACCTCCTAGAAGCAGCTTTTCTTGCCACCAGACCTTTCTCCATCAATTAGGAATCTGATGCCGTTACTAAACACATTCTTTAAATTGTAGCCGTTTGTTGAGTGTTTTTTTTGTGTCTAATCCGCATATATATCACCATTGCCCTTGATTTTCTTGACTGTATATCACGTGTGATTTAGTTTACGAAGATTTTTCAATGCCGATAACCTCGATCAGAGAGTAAAATAGGCGTAAGGTTCACAATGGTGTAAAATTAAAATGGGATATACCACGGTAGGATTCGAGTTACAGGAACAAGGGCCAAACCAACCACCCAAGAATGGAATCGTCGAGCGAAAACACTTGACAACCTCCTAGAAGCAGCTTTTCTTACCACCAGACCTTTCTCCATCAATTAGGAATCTGATGCCGTCACTAAACACATTCCTTAAATTGTAGCCATTTGTTGAGTGTTTTTTTTGTTTCTAATTCGCGTATATATCACCATTAACCTTGATTTTCTTAACCGTATATCTCTTAAATATCAACATATACACGTGTGATTTAGTTTACAAAGATTTTTCAATGCCGAGAACGTCGATCAGAGAGTAAAAAAAGGCATAAGGTTCACAAGGTTGTAAAATTAAAACGGGATATACCGAGCTAAGATTCGAGTTACAGGAACAAGGGCCAAACCAACCACCCAAGAATGGAATCGTCGAGCGAAAACACTTGACAACCTCCTAAAAGCTTCTTTTCTTGCCCCCAGACCTTTCTCCATCAATTTGGAATCAGATGCCGTCACTAAACACATTCCTTAATTTGTAGCCATTTGTTGAGTATTTTTTTTTTGGTGTCTAATCCGCATATATATCACAATTGCCCTTGATTGTCTTGACTGTATATCTCTTATATATCAACATATACACGTGTGATTTAGTTTACGAACATCTTTCAATGCCGAGAACCTCGATCAGCGAGTAAAAAAGGCGTAAGGTTCACAATGGTGTAAGATTAAAATGGGATATACCGGGCTAGGTTTCGAGTTACAGGAACAAGGGCCACACCAACCACCCAAGAATGGAATCGTCGAGCGAAAACACTTGACAACCTCCTAGAAGCAGCTTTTCTTGCCACCAGACCTTTCTCCATCAATTAGGAATCTGATGCCGTCACCAAACACATTCCTTAAATTGTAGCCATTTGTTGAGTGATTTATTTTTGGTGTCTAATCCGCATATATATCACCATTGACCTTGATTTTATTGACTGTATATCTCTTAAATGTCAACATATACACGTGTGATTTAGTTTACGAAGATTTTTAAATGCCGAGAACCTCTATCAAAGAGAAAAAAAGGCGTAAGGTTCACAATGGTGCAAAATTAAAATGGGATATACCGGGCTAGGATTCTAGTTACAGGAACAAGGGCCAAACCAACCACCCAATAATTGAAACGTCGAGCAAAAACACTTGACAACCTCCTAGAAGCAGCTTTTCTTGCCACCAGACCTTTCTCCATCAATTAGGAATCTGATGCCGTTACTAAACACATTCTTTAAATTGTAGCCATTTGTTGAGTGTTTTTTTTTTGTGTCTAATCCGCATATATATCACCTTTGCCCTTGATTTTCTTAACTGTATATCACGTGTAATTTAGTTTACGAAGATTTTTCAATGCCGAGAACCTCGATCAGAGAGTAAAATAGGCGTAAGGTTCAGAATGGTGTAAAATTAAAATGGGATATACCAGGCTAGGATTCGAGTTACAGGAACAAGGGCCAAACCAACCACCCAAGAATGGAATCGTCGAGAGAAAACACTTGACAACCTCCTAGAAGCAGCTTTTCTTACCACCAGACCTTTCTCCATCAATTAGGAATCTAATGCCGTCACTAAACACATTCCTTAAATTGTAGCCATTTGTTGAGTGTTTTTTTTGTTTCTAATTCGCGTATATATCACCATTAACCTTGATTTTCTTAACCGTGTATCTCTTAAATATCAACATATACACGTGTGATTTAGTTTACAAAGATTTTTCAATGCTGAGAACCTCGATCAGAGAGTAAAAAAGGCATAAGGTTCACAAGGTTGTAAAATTAAAACGGGATATACCGAGCTAGGATTCGAGTTACAGGAACAAGGGCCAAACCAACCACCCAAGAATGGAATCGTCGAGCGAAAACACTTGACAACCTCCTAGAAGCAGCTTTTCTTGCCACCAGACCTTTCTCCATCAATTAGGAATCTGATGTTGTTACTAAACTCATTCTTTAAATTGTAGCCATTTGTTGAGTGTTTTTTTGTGTCTAATCCGCATATATATCACCATTTCCCTTGATTTTCTTGACTGTATATCACGTGTGATTTAGTTTCCGAAGATTTTTCAATGCTGAGAACCTCGATCAGAGAGTAAAATAGGCGTAAGGTTCACAATGGTGTAAAATTAAAATGGGATATACCGGGCTAGGATTCGAGTTACAGGAACAAGGGCCAAACCAACCACCCAAGAATGGAATCGTCGAGCGAAAACACTTGACAACCTCCTAGAAGCAGCTTTTCTTACCACCAGACCTTTCTCCATCAATTAGGAATCTGATGCCGTCACTAAACACATTCCTTAAATTGTAGCCATTTGTTGAGTGTTTTTTTTGTTTCTAATTCGCGTATATATCACCATTGCCCTTGATTTTCTTAACCGTATATCTCTTAAATATCAACATATACACGTGTGATTTAGTTTACAAAGATTTTTCAATGCCGAGAACATCGATCAGAGAGTAAAAAAGGCATAAGGTTCACAAGGTTGTAAAATTAAAACGGGATATACCGAGCTAGGATTCGAGTTACAGGAACAAGGGCCAAACCAACCACCCAAGAATGGAATCGTCGAGCGAAAACACTTGACAACCTCCTAGAAGCAGCTTTTCTTGCCACCAGACCTTTCTCCATCAATTAGGAATCAGATGCCGTCACTGAACACATTCCTTAATTTGTAGCCATTTGTTGAGTATTTTTTTTGGTGTATAATCCGCATATATATCACCATTGCCCTTGATTTTCTTGAATGTATATCTCTTAAATATCAACATATACACGTGTGATTTAGTTTACGAAGATTTTTCAATGCCGTGAACCTCTATCAGAGAGTAAAAAGGCGTAAGGTTCACAACGTTGTAAAATTAAATGGGATATATCGGGCTAGGATTTGAGTTACAGGAACAAGTGCCAAACCAACCACCCAAGAATGGAATCGTCGAGCGAAAACACTTGACAACCTCCTAGAAGCAGCTTTTCTTGCCATCAGACCTTTCTCCAACAATTAAGAATCAGATGCCGTCACTAAACACATTCCTTAATTTGTAGCCATTTGTTGTGTATTTTTTTTGGTGTCTAATCCGCATATATATCACCATTGCCCTTGATTTTCTTGACTGTATATCTCTTAAATATCAACATATACACGTGTGATTTAGTTTACAAAGATTTTTCAATGCCGAAAACCTCTATCAGAGAGTAAAAATGCGTAAGGTTCACAACGTTGTAAAATTAAATGGGATATATCGGGCTAGGATTTGAGTTACAGGAACAAGGGCCAAACCAACCACCCAAGAATGGAATCGTCGAGCGAAAACACTTGACAACCTCCTAGAAGCAGCTTTTCTTGCCACCAGACCTTTCTCCATCAATTAGGAATCAGATGCCGTCACTAAACACATTCCTTAATTTGTAGCCATTTGTTGAGTATTTTTTTTTTGGTGTCTAATCCGCATATATATCACCATTGCCCTTGATTTTCTTGACTGTATATCTCTTAAATATCAACATATACACGTGTGATTTAGTTTACGAAGATTTTTCAATGCCGAGAACCTCTATCAGAGAGTAAAAAGGCGTAAGGTTCACAACGTTGTAAAATTAAATGGGATATACCGGGCTAGGATTCAAGTTACAGGAACGAGGACCAAACCAACCACCCAAGAATGGAATCGTCGAACGAAAACACTTGACAACCTCCTAGAAGCAGCTTTTCTTGCCACCAGACCTTTCTCCATCAATTAGGAATCTGATGCCGTCACTAAACACATTCCTTAAATTGCAGCCATTTGTTGAGTGTTTTTTTTGGTGTCTAATCAGCATATATCTCACCATTTCCCTTGATTTTCTTGACTGCATATCTCTTAAATGTCAACATATACACGTGTGATTTAGTTTACGAAGATTTTTCAATGCGGAGAACCTCGATCAGAGATTAAAAAAGGCGTAAGGTTCACAATGGTGTAAAATTAAAATGTGATATACCGGGCTAAGATTCAAGTTACAGGAACGATGGCCAAACCAACCACCCAAGAATGGAATCGTCGAGCGAAAACACTTGACAACCTCCTAGAAGCAGCTTTTCTTACCACCAGACCATTCTCCATCAATTAGGAATCTGATGCCGTCACTAAACAGATTCCTTAAATTGTAGCCATTTGTTGAGTGTTTTTTTTGTGTTTGATCCGCATATATATCACCATTGCCCTTGATTTTCTTGACTGTATATCTCTTAAATGTCAACATATACACGTGTGATTTAGATTACGAAGATTTTTCAATGCCGAGAACCTCGATCAGAGAGTAAAAAAGGAGTAAGGTCCACAATGGTGTAAAATTTAATGCGATATACCGGGCTAGGATTCGAGTTACAGGAACAAGGGCTAAACCAACCACCCAAGAATGGAATCGTTGAGCGAAAACACTTGACAACCTCCCTAGAAGCAACTTTTCTTGCCACCAGACCTTTCTCCATCAATTAAGAATCTGATTCCATCACTAAACACATTCCTTAAATTGCAGCCATTTGTAGTGCGTTTTTTTTGGTGTCTAATCCGCATATATATCACCATTGCCCATGATTTTCTTGAATGTATATCTCTTAAATGTCAACATATACACGTGTGATTTAGATTACGAAGATTTTTCAATGCCGAGAACCTCGATCAGAGAATAAAAAAGGTGTAAGGTTCACAATGGTGTAAAATTAAATGGGATATACCGGTCTAGGATTCGAGTTACAGGAACAAGAGCCAAACCAACCACCCAAGAATGGAATCGTCGAGCGAAAACACTTGACAATCTCCTAGAAGTAGCTTTTCTTGCCACCAGACTTTTCTCCATCAATTAAGAATCTGATGCCGTCAATAAACACATTCCTTAAATTGCAGCCATTTGTTGAGTGTTTTTTTTGGTGTCTAATCCGCATATATGTCACCATTGCCTTTGATTTTCTTGATTGTATATCTATTAAATGTCAACATATACACGTGTGATTTAGTTTACGAAGATTTTTCAATGCCGAGGACCTCGATCAGAGAATAAAAAGGCGTAAGGTTCATAATGGTGTAAAATTAAAATGGTATATACAGGGCTAGGATTCGAGTTATAGAAACAAGGGCCAAACCAACCACCCAAGAATGGAATCGTCGAGCGAAAACACTTAACAACCTCCTAGAAGCAGCTTTTCTTGCCACCAGACCTTTCTCCATCAATTAGGAATCTGATGCCGTTACTAAACACATTCCTTAAATTGTAGCCATTTGTTGAGTGTTTTTTTTTTGTGTCTAATCCGCATATATATCACCATTGCCCTTTATTTTCTTGACTGTATATCTATTAAATGTCAACATATACACGTGTGATTTAGTTTACGAAGATTTTTCAATGCCGAGAACCTTGATCAGAGATTAAAAAAGGCGTAAGGTTCACAATGGTGTAAAATTAAAATGGGATATATCGGGCTGGGATTCGTGTTACAAGAACAAGGGCCAAATCAACCACCCAAGAATGGAATTGTCGAGCGAAAACACTTGACAACCTCCTAGAAGCAGCTTTTCTTGCCACCAGACCTTTCTCCATCAATTAGGAATCGGATGCAGCCACAAAACACATTCCTTAAATTGTAGCAATTTGTTGAGTGTTTTTTTTTTGTGTCTAATCCGCATATATATCACCATTGTCCATGATTTTCTTGACTGTATATCTCTTAAATGTCAACATATACACGTGTGATTTAGTTTACGAAGATTTTCAATGCCGAGAACCTCGATCAGAGAGTAAAAAAGGCGTAAGGTTCACAATAATGTAAAATTAAAATGGGATATACCGGGCTAGGATTCGAGTTACAGGAACAAGGGCCAAACCAACCACCCAAGAATGGAATTGTCTAGCGAAAACACTTGACAACCTCCTAGAAGCAGCTTTTCTTGCCACCAGACCTTTCTCCATCAATTAGGAATCGGATGCCGCCACTAAACACATTCCTTAAATTGTAGCCATTTGTTGAGTGTTTTTTTTGTGTCTAATCCGCATATATATCACCATTGCCCATGATTTTCTTGACTGTATATCTCTTAAATGTCAACATATACACGTGTGATTTAGTTTACGAAGATTTTTCAATGCCGAGAACCACGATCAGAGAGTAAAAAAGGCGTAAGGTTCACAATGGTGTAAAATTAAAATGGGATATACCGGGCTAGGATTCGAGTTACAGGAACAAGGGCCAAACCAACCACCCAAGAATGGAATCATCGAGCGAAAACACTTGACAACCTCCTAGAAGCAGCTTTTCTTGCCACCAGACCTTTCTCCATCAATTGGGAATCGGATGCCGCCACTAAACACATTCCTTAAATTCTAGCCATTTGTTGAGTGTTTTTTTGGTGTCAAATCCGCATATATATCACCATTTCCTTTGATTTTCTTGATAGTATATCTATTAAATGTCAACATATACACGCGTGATTTAGTTTACGAAGATTTTTCAGCGCCGAGAACCTCGATCAGAGAATAAAAAGGCGTATGGTTCATAATGGTGTAAAATTAAAATGGTATATACAGGGCTAGGATTCGAGTTATAGGAACAAGGGCCAAACCCACCGCCCAAGAATGGAATCGACGAAAGAAAACACTTAACAACCTCCTAGAAGCAGCTTTTCTTTCCACCAGACCTTTCTCCATCAATTAGGAATCTGATGTCCTCACTAAACACATTCCTTAAATTGTAGCCATTTGTTGAGAGTTTTTTTTTTTTTGTCTAATCCACATATATATTACAATTGCCCTTGATTTTCTTGACTGTATATCTCTTAAATGTCAACTTATACACGTGTGATTTAGTTTACGAAGATTTTTCAATGCCGAGAACCACGATCAGAGAGTAAAAAAGGCGTAAGGTTCACAATGGTGTAAAATTAAAATGGGATATACCGGGCTAGGATTCGAGTTACAGGAACAAGGGCCAAACCAACCACCCAAGAATGGAATCGTCTAGCGAAAACACTTGACAACCTCCTAGTAGCAGCTTTTCTTGCCACCAGTCCTTTCTCCATCAATTAGGAATCTGATGCCATCACTAAACACATTCATTAAATTGTAGCCATTTGTTGAGTGTTTTTTTTTTTTGGTGTCTAATCCGCATATATATCACCATTGCGCTTGATTTTCTTGACTGTATATCTATTAAGTGTCAACATATACACGTGTGATATAGTTTTCGAAGATTTTTTAATGCCGAGAACCTTGATCAGAGAGTAAAAAAGGCGTAAGGTTCACAATGGTGTAAAATTAAAATGAGATATACCGGGCTGGGATTCGAGTTACAAGAACAAGGGCCAAATCAACCACCCAAGAATGGAATCGTCGAGCGAAAACACTTGACAACCTCCTAGAAGCAGCTTTTCTTGCCACCAGACCTTTCTCCATTAATTAGGAATCTGATGCCATCACTAAACACATTCCTTAAATTGTAGCCATTTGTTGAGTGTTTTTTTTGGTGTCTAATCCACATATAGATCACCATTGCCCTTGATTTTCTTGACTGTATATCTCTTAAATGTCAACATATACACGATGATTTAGTTTATGAAGATTTTTCAAAGCCGAGAACCTCGATCAGAGAGTAAAAAAGGCCTAAGGTTCACAATGGTGTAAAATTAAATGGGATATACCAGGCTAGGATTCGAGTTATAGGATTAATGGCCAAACCAACCAACCAAGAATGGAATCATCGAGCGAAAACACTTGACAACCTCCTAGTAGCAGCTTTTCTTGCTACTAGACCTTTCTCCTTCAATTAGGGATCTGATGCGATCACTAAACACATTCCTTAAATTGTAGCCATTTGTTGAGTGTTTTTTTTTTGTGTCTAATCCGCATATATATCACCATTGCGCTTGATTTTCTTGACTGTATATCTCTTAAATGTCAACATATACATGTGTGATTTAGTTTATAAAGATTTTTCAATGTCGAGAGCCTCGATCAGAGAGTAAAAAAGGCGTAAGGTTCACAATGGTGTAAAATTAAAATGCGATATACCGGGATAGGATTCGAGTTACAGGAACGAGGGCCAAACCAACCACCCAAGAATGGAATCGTTGAGCGAAAACACTTAACAACCTCCTAGAAGCAGCTTTTCTTGCCACCGAACCTTTCTCCATCAATTAGGAATTTGATGCCGTCACTAAACACATTCCTTAAATTGCAGCCATTTGTTGAGTGTTTTTTTTTTGTGTCTAATCCACATATAGATCACCATTGCCCATGATTTTCTTCACTGTATATCTCTTAAATGTCAACATATACACGTATGATTTAGTTTACGAAGATTTTTCATTGCCGAGAACCTCGATCAGAGAGTAAAAAAGGCGTAAGGTTCACAATGGTGTAAAATTAAATGGGATATACCAGGCTAGGATTCGAGTTACAGGAACAATGGCCAAACCACCCAACCAAGAATGGAATCGTCAAGCGAAAACACTTTACAACCTCCTAGTAGCAGCTTTTCTTGCCACCAGACCTTTCTCCATCAATTAGGAATCTGATGCCATCACTAAACACATTCCTTAAATTGTAGCCATTTGTTAAGTGTTTTTTTTTGTGTCTAATCCGCATATATATCACCATTGCGCTTGATTTTCTTGACTGTATATCTCTTAAATGTCAACATATACATGTGTGATTTAGTTTACGAAGATTTTTCAATGCCAAGAAACTCGATCAGAGAGTAAAAAAGGCGTAAGGTTCACAATGGTGTAAAATTAAAATGGGATATACCGGGCGAGGATTCGAGTTACAGGATCAAGGGCCGAACCAACCACCCAAGAATGGAATCATCGATCGAAAACACTTGATAACCTCCTAGAAGCAGCTTTTCTTGCCACCAGACCTTTCTCCATCAATTAGAAATCTGATGTCGTCACTAAACACATTCCTTAAATTGTAGCCATTTGTTGAGTGTTTTTTTTTGTGTCTAATCCGCATATATATCACCATTGTCCTTGACTTTTCTGACTGTATATCTCTTAAATGTCAACATATACACGTGTGATTTAGTTTACGAAGATTTTTCAATGCCGAGAACCTTGATCAGAGAGTAAAAAAGGCGTTAGGTTCACAATGGTGTAAAATTAAAATGGGATATACCGGGCTAGGATTCGAGTTACAGGAACAAGTGCCAAACCAACCACCCAAGAATGGAATCGTCGAGAGAAAACACTTGACAACCACCTAGAAGCAGTGTTTCTTACCACCAAACCTTACCACCAAACCTTTCTCCATCAATTAGGAATCTGATGCCGTCACTAAACACATTCCTTAAATTGTAGCCATTTGTTAAGAGTTTTTTTTTTGTGTCTAATCCGCATATATATCACCATTGCTCTTGATTTTCTTGACTGTATATCTCTTAAATGTCAACATATACACGTGTGATTTAGTTTTCGAAGATTTTTTAATGCCGAGAACCTTGATCAGAGAGTAAAAAAGGCGTAAGGTTTACAATGGTGTAAAATTAAAATGGGATATACCGGGCTAGGATTCGAGTTACAGGAACAAGGGCCAAACCAACCACCCATGAATGGAATCGTCGAGCGAAAACACTTAACAACCTCCTAGAAGCAGCTTTTCTTGCCACCAGACCTTTCTCCATCAATTAGGAATCTGATGCCGTCACTAAAGACATTCCTTAATTTATAGCCATTTGTTGGGTGTTTTTTTTTGTGTTTAATACGCATATATATCACCATTGCCCTTGATTTTCTTGACTGTATATCTCTTAAATGTCAACATATACACGTGTGATTTAGTTTACGAAGATTTTTCAATGCCGAGAACCTCGATCAGATAGTAAAAAAGGCGTATGGTTCACAATGGTGTAAAATTAAAATGGGATATACCGGGCTAGGATTCGAGTTACAGGAACAAGGGCCAAACCAACCACCCAAGAATGGAATCGTCGAGAGAAAACACTTGACAACCTCCTAGAAGCAGCTTTTCTTGCGACCAGACCTTTCTCCATCAATTAGGAATCTGATGCCGTCACTAAACACATTCCTTAAATTTTAGCCATTTGTTGAGTGTTTTTTTTTTGTGTCTAATCCGCATATATATCACCATTGCCCTTGATTTTCTTGACTGTATATCTCTTAAATGTCCACATATATATGTGTGATTTAGTTTACGAAGATTTTTCAATTTCGAGAACCTCGATTAGAGAGTAAAAAGGCGTGAGGTTCACAATGGTGTAAAATTAAAATGGGATATAATGAGCTAGGATTCGAGTTACAGGAACAAGGGCCAAACCAACCACCCAAGAATGGAATCGTCGAGCGAAAACACTTGACAACCTCCTAGAAGCAGCTTTTCTTACCACCAGACCTTTCTCCATCTATTAGGAATCTGATGCCGTCACTAAACACATTCCTTAAATTGTAGCCATTTGTTGAGTGATTTATTTTTGGTGTCTAATCCGCATATATATCACCATTGCCCTTGATTTTATTGACTGTATATCTCTTAAATGTAAACATATACACGTGTGATTTAGTTTACGAAGATTTTTCAATGCCGAGAACCTCTATCAGAGAGAAAAAAAGGCGTAAGGTTCACAATGGTGCAAAATTAAAATGGGATATACCGGGCTAGAATTCGAGTTACAGGAACAGGGGCCAAACCAACCACCCAATAATTGAATCGTCGAGCAAAAACACTTGACAACCTCCTAGAAGCAGCTTTTCTTGCCACCAGACCTTTCTCCATCAATTAGGAATCTGATGCCGTTACTAAACACATTCTTTAAATTGTAGCCGTTTGTTGAGTGTTTTTTTTGTGTCTAATCCGCATATATATCACCATTGCCCTTGATTTTCTTGACTGTATATCACGTGTGATTTAGTTTACGAAGATTTTTCAATGCCGATAACCTCGATCAGAGAGTAAAATAGGCGTAAGGTTCACAATGGTGTAAAATTAAAATGGGATATACCACGGTAGGATTCGAGTTACAGGAACAAGGGCCAAACCAACCACCCAAGAATGGAATCGTCGAGCGAAAACACTTGACAACCTCCTAGAAGCAGCTTTTCTTACCACCAGACCTTTCTCCATCAATTAGGAATCTGATGCCGTCACTAAACACATTCCTTAAATTGTAGCCATTTGTTGAGTGTTTTTTTTGTTTCTAATTCGCGTATATATCACCATTAACCTTGATTTTCTTAACCGTATATCTCTTAAATATCAACATATACACGTGTGATTTAGTTTACAAAGATTTTTCAATGCCGAGAACGTCGATCAGAGAGTAAAAAAAGGCATAAGGTTCACAAGGTTGTAAAATTAAAACGGGATATACCGAGCTAAGATTCGAGTTACAGGAACAAGGGCCAAACCAACCACCCAAGAATGGAATCGTCGAGCGAAAACACTTGACAACCTCCTAAAAGCTTCTTTTCTTGCCCCCAGACCTTTCTCCATCAATTTGGAATCAGATGCCGTCACTAAACACATTCCTTAATTTGTAGCCATTTGTTGAGTATTTTTTTTTTGGTGTCTAATCCGCATATATATCACAATTGCCCTTGATTGTCTTGACTGTATATCTCTTATATATCAACATATACACGTGTGATTTAGTTTACGAACATCTTTCAATGCCGAGAACCTCGATCAGCGAGTAAAAAAGGCGTAAGGTTCACAATGGTGTAAGATTAAAATGGGATATACCGGGCTAGGTTTCGAGTTACAGGAACAAGGGCCACACCAACCACCCAAGAATGGAATCGTCGAGCGAAAACACTTGACAACCTCCTAGAAGCAGCTTTTCTTGCCACCAGACCTTTCTCCATCAATTAGGAATCTGATGCCGTCACCAAACACATTCCTTAAATTGTAGCCATTTGTTGAGTGATTTATTTTTGGTGTCTAATCCGCATATATATCACCATTGACCTTGATTTTATTGACTGTATATCTCTTAAATGTCAACATATACACGTGTGATTTAGTTTACGAAGATTTTTAAATGCCGAGAACCTCTATCAAAGAGAAAAAAAGGCGTAAGGTTCACAATGGTGCAAAATTAAAATGGGATATACCGGGCTAGGATTCTAGTTACAGGAACAAGGGCCAAACCAACCACCCAATAATTGAAACGTCGAGCAAAAACACTTGACAACCTCCTAGAAGCAGCTTTTCTTGCCACCAGACCTTTCTCCATCAATTAGGAATCTGATGCCGTTACTAAACACATTCTTTAAATTGTAGCCATTTGTTGAGTGTTTTTTTTTTGTGTCTAATCCGCATATATATCACCTTTGCCCTTGATTTTCTTAACTGTATATCACGTGTAATTTAGTTTACGAAGATTTTTCAATGCCGAGAACCTCGATCAGAGAGTAAAATAGGCGTAAGGTTCAGAATGGTGTAAAATTAAAATGGGATATACCAGGCTAGGATTCGAGTTACAGGAACAAGGGCCAAACCAACCACCCAAGAATGGAATCGTCGAGAGAAAACACTTGACAACCTCCTAGAAGCAGCTTTTCTTACCACCAGACCTTTCTCCATCAATTAGGAATCTAATGCCGTCACTAAACACATTCCTTAAATTGTAGCCATTTGTTGAGTGTTTTTTTTGTTTCTAATTCGCGTATATATCACCATTAACCTTGATTTTCTTAACCGTGTATCTCTTAAATATCAACATATACACGTGTGATTTAGTTTACAAAGATTTTTCAATGCTGAGAACCTCGATCAGAGAGTAAAAAAGGCATAAGGTTCACAAGGTTGTAAAATTAAAACGGGATATACCGAGCTAGGATTCGAGTTACAGGAACAAGGGCCAAACCAACCACCCAAGAATGGAATCGTCGAGCGAAAACACTTGACAACCTCCTAGAAGCAGCTTTTCTTGCCACCAGACCTTTCTCCATCAATTAGGAATCTGATGTTGTTACTAAACTCATTCTTTAAATTGTAGCCATTTGTTGAGTGTTTTTTTGTGTCTAATCCGCATATATATCACCATTTCCCTTGATTTTCTTGACTGTATATCACGTGTGATTTAGTTTCCGAAGATTTTTCAATGCTGAGAACCTCGATCAGAGAGTAAAATAGGCGTAAGGTTCACAATGGTGTAAAATTAAAATGGGATATACCGGGCTAGGATTCGAGTTACAGGAACAAGGGCCAAACCAACCACCCAAGAATGGAATCGTCGAGCGAAAACACTTGACAACCTCCTAGAAGCAGCTTTTCTTACCACCAGACCTTTCTCCATCAATTAGGAATCTGATGCCGTCACTAAACACATTCCTTAAATTGTAGCCATTTGTTGAGTGTTTTTTTTGTTTCTAATTCGCGTATATATCACCATTGCCCTTGATTTTCTTAACCGTATATCTCTTAAATATCAACATATACACGTGTGATTTAGTTTACAAAGATTTTTCAATGCCGAGAACATCGATCAGAGAGTAAAAAAGGCATAAGGTTCACAAGGTTGTAAAATTAAAACGGGATATACCGAGCTAGGATTCGAGTTACAGGAACAAGGGCCAAACCAACCACCCAAGAATGGAATCGTCGAGCGAAAACACTTGACAACCTCCTAGAAGCAGCTTTTCTTGCCACCAGACCTTTCTCCATCAATTAGGAATCAGATGCCGTCACTGAACACATTCCTTAATTTGTAGCCATTTGTTGAGTATTTTTTTTGGTGTATAATCCGCATATATATCACCATTGCCCTTGATTTTCTTGAATGTATATCTCTTAAATATCAACATATACACGTGTGATTTAGTTTACGAAGATTTTTCAATGCCGTGAACCTCTATCAGAGAGTAAAAAGGCGTAAGGTTCACAACGTTGTAAAATTAAATGGGATATATCGGGCTAGGATTTGAGTTACAGGAACAAGTGCCAAACCAACCACCCAAGAATGGAATCGTCGAGCGAAAACACTTGACAACCTCCTAGAAGCAGCTTTTCTTGCCATCAGACCTTTCTCCAACAATTAAGAATCAGATGCCGTCACTAAACACATTCCTTAATTTGTAGCCATTTGTTGTGTATTTTTTTTGGTGTCTAATCCGCATATATATCACCATTGCCCTTGATTTTCTTGACTGTATATCTCTTAAATATCAACATATACACGTGTGATTTAGTTTACAAAGATTTTTCAATGCCGAAAACCTCTATCAGAGAGTAAAAATGCGTAAGGTTCACAACGTTGTAAAATTAAATGGGATATATCGGGCTAGGATTTGAGTTACAGGAACAAGGGCCAAACCAACCACCCAAGAATGGAATCGTCGAGCGAAAACACTTGACAACCTCCTAGAAGCAGCTTTTCTTGCCACCAGACCTTTCTCCATCAATTAGGAATCAGATGCCGTCACTAAACACATTCCTTAATTTGTAGCCATTTGTTGAGTATTTTTTTTTTGGTGTCTAATCCGCATATATATCACCATTGCCCTTGATTTTCTTGACTGTATATCTCTTAAATATCAACATATACACGTGTGATTTAGTTTACGAAGATTTTTCAATGCCGAGAACCTCTATCAGAGAGTAAAAAGGCGTAAGGTTCACAACGTTGTAAAATTAAATGGGATATACCGGGCTAGGATTCAAGTTACAGGAACGAGGACCAAACCAACCACCCAAGAATGGAATCGTCGAACGAAAACACTTGACAACCTCCTAGAAGCAGCTTTTCTTGCCACCAGACCTTTCTCCATCAATTAGGAATCTGATGCCGTCACTAAACACATTCCTTAAATTGCAGCCATTTGTTGAGTGTTTTTTTTGGTGTCTAATCAGCATATATCTCACCATTTCCCTTGATTTTCTTGACTGCATATCTCTTAAATGTCAACATATACACGTGTGATTTAGTTTACGAAGATTTTTCAATGCGGAGAACCTCGATCAGAGATTAAAAAAGGCGTAAGGTTCACAATGGTGTAAAATTAAAATGTGATATACCGGGCTAAGATTCAAGTTACAGGAACGATGGCCAAACCAACCACCCAAGAATGGAATCGTCGAGCGAAAACACTTGACAACCTCCTAGAAGCAGCTTTTCTTACCACCAGACCATTCTCCATCAATTAGGAATCTGATGCCGTCACTAAACAGATTCCTTAAATTGTAGCCATTTGTTGAGTGTTTTTTTTGTGTTTGATCCGCATATATATCACCATTGCCCTTGATTTTCTTGACTGTATATCTCTTAAATGTCAACATATACACGTGTGATTTAGATTACGAAGATTTTTCAATGCCGAGAACCTCGATCAGAGAGTAAAAAAGGAGTAAGGTCCACAATGGTGTAAAATTTAATGCGATATACCGGGCTAGGATTCGAGTTACAGGAACAAGGGCTAAACCAACCACCCAAGAATGGAATCGTTGAGCGAAAACACTTGACAACCTCCCTAGAAGCAACTTTTCTTGCCACCAGACCTTTCTCCATCAATTAAGAATCTGATTCCATCACTAAACACATTCCTTAAATTGCAGCCATTTGTAGTGCGTTTTTTTTGGTGTCTAATCCGCATATATATCACCATTGCCCATGATTTTCTTGAATGTATATCTCTTAAATGTCAACATATACACGTGTGATTTAGATTACGAAGATTTTTCAATGCCGAGAACCTCGATCAGAGAATAAAAAAGGTGTAAGGTTCACAATGGTGTAAAATTAAATGGGATATACCGGTCTAGGATTCGAGTTACAGGAACAAGAGCCAAACCAACCACCCAAGAATGGAATCGTCGAGCGAAAACACTTGACAATCTCCTAGAAGTAGCTTTTCTTGCCACCAGACTTTTCTCCATCAATTAAGAATCTGATGCCGTCAATAAACACATTCCTTAAATTGCAGCCATTTGTTGAGTGTTTTTTTTGGTGTCTAATCCGCATATATGTCACCATTGCCTTTGATTTTCTTGATTGTATATCTATTAAATGTCAACATATACACGTGTGATTTAGTTTACGAAGATTTTTCAATGCCGAGGACCTCGATCAGAGAATAAAAAGGCGTAAGGTTCATAATGGTGTAAAATTAAAATGGTATATACAGGGCTAGGATTCGAGTTATAGAAACAAGGGCCAAACCAACCACCCAAGAATGGAATCGTCGAGCGAAAACACTTAACAACCTCCTAGAAGCAGCTTTTCTTGCCACCAGACCTTTCTCCATCAATTAGGAATCTGATGCCGTTACTAAACACATTCCTTAAATTGTAGCCATTTGTTGAGTGTTTTTTTTTTGTGTCTAATCCGCATATATATCACCATTGCCCTTTATTTTCTTGACTGTATATCTATTAAATGTCAACATATACACGTGTGATTTAGTTTACGAAGATTTTTCAATGCCGAGAACCTTGATCAGAGATTAAAAAAGGCGTAAGGTTCACAATGGTGTAAAATTAAAATGGGATATATCGGGCTGGGATTCGTGTTACAAGAACAAGGGCCAAATCAACCACCCAAGAATGGAATTGTCGAGCGAAAACACTTGACAACCTCCTAGAAGCAGCTTTTCTTGCCACCAGACCTTTCTCCATCAATTAGGAATCGGATGCAGCCACAAAACACATTCCTTAAATTGTAGCAATTTGTTGAGTGTTTTTTTTTTGTGTCTAATCCGCATATATATCACCATTGTCCATGATTTTCTTGACTGTATATCTCTTAAATGTCAACATATACACGTGTGATTTAGTTTACGAAGATTTTCAATGCCGAGAACCTCGATCAGAGAGTAAAAAAGGCGTAAGGTTCACAATAATGTAAAATTAAAATGGGATATACCGGGCTAGGATTCGAGTTACAGGAACAAGGGCCAAACCAACCACCCAAGAATGGAATTGTCTAGCGAAAACACTTGACAACCTCCTAGAAGCAGCTTTTCTTGCCACCAGACCTTTCTCCATCAATTAGGAATCGGATGCCGCCACTAAACACATTCCTTAAATTGTAGCCATTTGTTGAGTGTTTTTTTTGTGTCTAATCCGCATATATATCACCATTGCCCATGATTTTCTTGACTGTATATCTCTTAAATGTCAACATATACACGTGTGATTTAGTTTACGAAGATTTTTCAATGCCGAGAACCACGATCAGAGAGTAAAAAAGGCGTAAGGTTCACAATGGTGTAAAATTAAAATGGGATATACCGGGCTAGGATTCGAGTTACAGGAACAAGGGCCAAACCAACCACCCAAGAATGGAATCATCGAGCGAAAACACTTGACAACCTCCTAGAAGCAGCTTTTCTTGCCACCAGACCTTTCTCCATCAATTGGGAATCGGATGCCGCCACTAAACACATTCCTTAAATTCTAGCCATTTGTTGAGTGTTTTTTTGGTGTCAAATCCGCATATATATCACCATTTCCTTTGATTTTCTTGATAGTATATCTATTAAATGTCAACATATACACGCGTGATTTAGTTTACGAAGATTTTTCAGCGCCGAGAACCTCGATCAGAGAATAAAAAGGCGTATGGTTCATAATGGTGTAAAATTAAAATGGTATATACAGGGCTAGGATTCGAGTTATAGGAACAAGGGCCAAACCCACCGCCCAAGAATGGAATCGACGAAAGAAAACACTTAACAACCTCCTAGAAGCAGCTTTTCTTTCCACCAGACCTTTCTCCATCAATTAGGAATCTGATGTCCTCACTAAACACATTCCTTAAATTGTAGCCATTTGTTGAGAGTTTTTTTTTTTTTGTCTAATCCACATATATATTACAATTGCCCTTGATTTTCTTGACTGTATATCTCTTAAATGTCAACTTATACACGTGTGATTTAGTTTACGAAGATTTTTCAATGCCGAGAACCACGATCAGAGAGTAAAAAAGGCGTAAGGTTCACAATGGTGTAAAATTAAAATGGGATATACCGGGCTAGGATTCGAGTTACAGGAACAAGGGCCAAACCAACCACCCAAGAATGGAATCGTCTAGCGAAAACACTTGACAACCTCCTAGTAGCAGCTTTTCTTGCCACCAGTCCTTTCTCCATCAATTAGGAATCTGATGCCATCACTAAACACATTCATTAAATTGTAGCCATTTGTTGAGTGTTTTTTTTTTTTGGTGTCTAATCCGCATATATATCACCATTGCGCTTGATTTTCTTGACTGTATATCTATTAAGTGTCAACATATACACGTGTGATATAGTTTTCGAAGATTTTTTAATGCCGAGAACCTTGATCAGAGAGTAAAAAAGGCGTAAGGTTCACAATGGTGTAAAATTAAAATGAGATATACCGGGCTGGGATTCGAGTTACAAGAACAAGGGCCAAATCAACCACCCAAGAATGGAATCGTCGAGCGAAAACACTTGACAACCTCCTAGAAGCAGCTTTTCTTGCCACCAGACCTTTCTCCATTAATTAGGAATCTGATGCCATCACTAAACACATTCCTTAAATTGTAGCCATTTGTTGAGTGTTTTTTTTGGTGTCTAATCCACATATAGATCACCATTGCCCTTGATTTTCTTGACTGTATATCTCTTAAATGTCAACATATACACGATGATTTAGTTTATGAAGATTTTTCAAAGCCGAGAACCTCGATCAGAGAGTAAAAAAGGCCTAAGGTTCACAATGGTGTAAAATTAAATGGGATATACCAGGCTAGGATTCGAGTTATAGGATTAATGGCCAAACCAACCAACCAAGAATGGAATCATCGAGCGAAAACACTTGACAACCTCCTAGTAGCAGCTTTTCTTGCTACTAGACCTTTCTCCTTCAATTAGGGATCTGATGCGATCACTAAACACATTCCTTAAATTGTAGCCATTTGTTGAGTGTTTTTTTTTTGTGTCTAATCCGCATATATATCACCATTGCGCTTGATTTTCTTGACTGTATATCTCTTAAATGTCAACATATACATGTGTGATTTAGTTTATAAAGATTTTTCAATGTCGAGAGCCTCGATCAGAGAGTAAAAAAGGCGTAAGGTTCACAATGGTGTAAAATTAAAATGCGATATACCGGGATAGGATTCGAGTTACAGGAACGAGGGCCAAACCAACCACCCAAGAATGGAATCGTTGAGCGAAAACACTTAACAACCTCCTAGAAGCAGCTTTTCTTGCCACCGAACCTTTCTCCATCAATTAGGAATTTGATGCCGTCACTAAACACATTCCTTAAATTGCAGCCATTTGTTGAGTGTTTTTTTTTTGTGTCTAATCCACATATAGATCACCATTGCCCATGATTTTCTTCACTGTATATCTCTTAAATGTCAACATATACACGTATGATTTAGTTTACGAAGATTTTTCATTGCCGAGAACCTCGATCAGAGAGTAAAAAAGGCGTAAGGTTCACAATGGTGTAAAATTAAATGGGATATACCAGGCTAGGATTCGAGTTACAGGAACAATGGCCAAACCACCCAACCAAGAATGGAATCGTCAAGCGAAAACACTTTACAACCTCCTAGTAGCAGCTTTTCTTGCCACCAGACCTTTCTCCATCAATTAGGAATCTGATGTCATCACTAAACACATTCCTTAAATTGTAGTCATTTGTTGAGTGTTTTTTTTTGTGTCTAATCCGCATATATATCACCATTGCGCTTGATTTTCTTGACTGTATATCTCTTAAATGTCAATATATACACGTGTGATTTAGTTTATTAAGATTTTTCAATGCCGAGAGCCTCGATCAGAGATTAAAAAAAGGCGTAAGGTTCACAATGGTGTAAAATTAAAATGGGATATACCGGGCTGGGATTCAAGTTACAGGAACGAGGGCCAAACCAACCACCCAAGAATGGAATCGTCGAGCGAAAACACTTGACAACCTCCTAGAAGCATCTTTTCTTGCCACCAGGCCTTTCTCCATCAATTAGGAATCTGATGTCGTCACTAAACACATTCCTTAAATTGTAGCCTTTTGTTGAGTGTTTTTTTTGTCACACCCCCAAAATCCACATGCGGAGTATCACCGCTTGGAGGCGTGACTGACCAGGATCAAGCCACCAATCATATTGAACATTATAGTAAATAATATAAGTCATTCATCAATACGAAAGGTGTTTTCAAAACCAAACATCAACAAGTGTGTAGCGGAAGCATAAGTATGTAAACCCAATGTAAATCGTAAATTCAAACGTTTAGATAATTAACATGGCATCATCGATCCCTGTGCAAGCTCCATATGTACCTAAGGTCCTGCAAGGAATGCAGCAGAGAGTCAACAACTAGTTGAGCGAGTTCACAGATAACAGTTCAGTAATAGTATAGCGTGAGTAGTAGTATGTTCGTTCGTTACGTCATGTATCGTATTAGTTTCCATCGCGGCCTCCCAGGCAGGTATGCGAAGATATTAGGGGATGTTTTTCCCAAGTATTCTAGACTAGGTTTATTTGTATCGCGGCCTCCCAGGCAGGTGTGCGAAGATTTGTAAATTTAGTTCGCGGCCTTCCTATGGCAGGTGTGCGAAGTCAGTCATAATATCGCGGCCAACCCTCGGCAAGTGTGCGAAGATCAGTTCAATAAGTGTTACTAGTCTAGTCATATCTTATCGTTAGGTTCTACCGTCTGAGTATACACAATAATTCATCAAATCCCATTCCCACCCGGGAACCCCATGCCTTGGCTGTATGAACTCACCTTGGTTTTGCTCGGTATGCTATGTATGTGCTCAAGTAAATCAATCACGTCCTAAAGTATGCATGTATAGAATAATCAGTTTGTGTTCAAGTTGTTCACGTATAAGCAAGTAGTATGTATTCGCAAGCATTCAAGTCATGTTTATTATTTAACAGCAGTCAGTTAACTGGGTTAAGTCTTAACAGAATTAAAGTAAGTTGTTGCTGATTACATAATGGCGAAACACACATGTTGGCGAAACACTTGCATTGACGAAACACATATCCTGTTTCGTCGAGTCTTGATTGGCGAAACAAGATTTGTATCTCGTCGACTGTCCTTGGCGAAACACATTCTGTTTCGCCAAGATGTCAGTTTCGTCAAACCTGATACGGGTTGAAGTCAGTTACGTATCTTAGGTATATGCAGAATCCCTAACAGCCGTCATCATCAAGTAGCAGTTACCCAGAAATCATTCAATCACAGAATCATCGAACCATCATCATGACATAATCATGACATCACATCAACGTCTAGCATGAACCCTAGTTTACGCGTATAACATATCGATTACAACATCACAACATCAAACCCTATCAAGATGCTAACTTGCATTCAGGACCAGACCATATAGACAACATTCAGAACCGAGCATTCGATCATAATAAGTTTCACATAGAGTTACGCATCCGGTTAACCATGTATCGAAATCAAGAACAATATTCATAACCGTTTCATAAATCAAGCATTTACCTAAACATATAACGACTAAACAGAACATCAATGAAACCGAGTTAACAAATACGCACTCACCGAGATGAACGGAATAATAACTAGATCGATTCGGGGCTTCGGGAACACTAGGTTGCCGTCACAGAGAAGAAGGGACTCTAGGGTTTCTATTGTGATGATAAGTTTCACGAATGAAACAGTTTTTTTGATATAAAACCCACGTAACAAAGTTGGGCCCGTAACTGGGCTTTTGGCGAAACTGGGCCGGCGAAACAGTCTGTTTCGTCGAGTTCGGTCTTGGCGAAACACTTTGTTTCGTCGGGTCCTTTCATTAAGTTAAACAGTTTTAGTTTTCTAAACCATCTCATGTTATACAACCAAACACAAAATCATGCAAACACAATGCGCTTCATTATCACACGAAGTGTACAGTTACAAGTCAAACAACTAAACAGTCAAAGTCAACGTGCATTTAATGCGAAAGTGAAAGTCGGAAACTCGAGTTGTCACATTATCCCCAACTTGAAAGAAATTTCGTCCCGAAATTTAGCATGCAGTTACTGAGGAGCTAATGGTGTGACGTTGTTTACCTGTATCGTATCGCGGCTCCCCGAGCAGGTTTGCGAAGATTACTGGTTTTCTTGGGGTGTCACATCATCCCCCCGTTGATTTGGAATTTCGTCCCGAAATTCTGTATTGGTAGCTTCAGCCTCAGTAGTAGTTGCATTGGTTCCGAATAACTGGGGATATTTGAGTTCCATTTGATCTTCACGCTCCCAGGTGAACTCTGGGCCGCGGCGGGAGTTCCAACGAACTCGTACAAGAGGGATTCTCGTGTTCTTGAGGACCTTAACATCCCGGTCCGTGATTTCAACAGGTTCCTCGACGAAGTGCAACCGCTCGTCGATAGTGAGTTCCTTTAAGGGAACTATGTGGGTCTCTTCTGACGTACACTTCTTCAGATTCGACACGTGAAAGACGTTGTGAACTGCACTGAGTTCAGCTGGTAAGTTCAATCTGTAGGCCACCCTGCCTATCTTCTCAATAACTTCGAAAGGTCCGACGTATCGTGGATTGAGTTTGCCGCGTTTGCCAAAATGAACCACACCCTTCCAGGGCGAAACTTTGAGTAGCGCTCGATCCCCAACTTGGAATTCGAGTAGTTTTCTATCTTTATCGGCGTATACTTTCTGACGGTCACGAGCTGCCGCCATGCGTTGTCGTATTTGAGCAATCTTTTCAGTAGTATCAACTACCATTTCTGGACCTGTGATTTGACTATCTCCCACCTCTGCCTAACAGAGAGGTGACCGGCATTTACGCCCGTACAATGCCTCGAATGGTGCAGCTTTAATGCTGGTGTGGTAGCTGTTGTTATACGAAAATTCTACAAGTGGCAGATGTTTTTCCCAACCATTGCCAAAGTCAATTACGCACGCCCGAAGCATGTCTTCTAGAGTTTGAATAGTGCGCTCAGACTGCCCATCTGTCTGAGGGTGATAAGTTGTGCTCATGTCTAATCGAGAGCCAAAAGATTTATGCATTGCTTGCCACAGTTCTGAAGTAAAACGTGCGTCACGATCAGAGATGATGGAGGTGGGCACCCCGTGCCTCGAGACCACTTCTTTTAAGTAAATGTCTGCTAAGGTAGAGAACTTGTCTATTTCTTTGATAGCCAAGAAGTGAGCAGACTTTGTGAGTTGATCCACGATCACCCATATAGTATCATTTCCGCGCTGAGATCTAGGTAAGCCAGTAACAAAATCCATGGAAATTTGTTCCCATTTCCATTGTGGTATCTCAGGTTGTTGAAGTGGTCCTGACGGTTTCTGATATTCTGCCTTGACTCTCGCACAAGTCAAGCATTTGCTAACGTATGTGGCTATGTGGGCCTTCATGCTAGGCCACCAATATGTAGTTCTGATGTCGTGGTACATTTTATCTGCACCTGGATGTACCGAGTAACGGGACTTATGAGCTTCATCCATTACAAGCTCGCGTAAGTTACCATAGAGTGGGACCCAGATGCGTCCTGTTACGTAATAAGCGCCGTCTGCCTTTTGTTCTAATCGTTGCCTTGAGCCACGTAAGGCTTCAGCCCTGACGTTGTCTGGTTTCAATGCTTCTACCTGAGCATCTCGTAGCAGAGAAGGAAGGCTAGACTGGATAGTAAGTTGCAATGCTCGTACATGCCTAGGCGTAGTATCCTTTCGACTGAGGGCGTCAGCCACCACATTGGCTTTGCCCGGATGGTACTTTATAGCACATTCGTAATCGTTCAGTAGTTCGACCCATCTACGTTGTCGCATGTTCAATTCTTTCTGTTTGAAAATATGTTCGAGACTCCTGTGATCAGTGTATATAGTGCACTTGGTACCGTACAGGTAATGGCGCCATATCTTGAGTGCAAAAACAACCGCTCCCAGCTCTAAATCGTGTGTTGTGTAATTCTGTTCGTGAATCTTAAGTTGGCGCGAAGCATAAGCAATAACTTTATCCCGTTGCATCAATACACATCCAAGACCCTGGATAGATGCATCGCAGTAGACTACAAAATCGTCCGTGCCTTCAGGCAATGAGAGGATAGGTGCGCTACAGAGTCTATCCTTTAAGTGCTGAAACGCTGTTTCCTGTGCATTTCCCCAACGGTAAACAACACCCTTCTGTGTCAGTAGTGTAAGTGGCTGAGCAATCTTTGAGAAGTCTTTGATGAACCGTCTATAATAACCCGCCAAACCCAAGAATTGGCGTATTTCCGTTGGTGTGCGAGGTGCAGGCCAGTTCTTGATCGAATCTACCTTGGATGGATCAACATGAATCCCATCCTTGTTTACCACGTGGCCTAGAAAGTGGACTTCACGAAGCCAAAAGTCACATTTTGAAAATTTAGCGTATAGCTGTTCCGTTCGAAGAAGTTCCAAAATAAGTCGTAAATGATGCTCGTGCTCCTCCTGACTCTTCGAATAAACCAGGATGTCATCGATGAAAACAATGACGAACTTGTCAAGATAGGGTTTGCACACCCTGTTCATAAGGTCCATAAAAACTGATGGCGCGTTCGTCAACCCAAAGGCATGACTAGAAACTCGTAATGGCCGTAGCGTGTTCTGAACGCTGTTTTGGAGACGTCCTCATCCCGGACTCTCAGTTGATGATATCCTGACCTTAGATCAATCTTCGAGTAATAGCTCGACCCTTGCAACTGGTCGAATAAGTCGTCGATGCGTGGAAGAGGATAGCGATTCTTCACAGTCACCTTGTTCAATTCGCGGTAGTCTATACACATGCGGAAGGTACCATCCTTCTTCTTTACAAATAGTACTGGAGCTCCCCAAGGCGAAGAGCTAGGACGTATGAAACCCTTTTCCAAGAGTTCTTGCAGTTGCTTAGACAGTTCTTCCAGCTCAGTTGGTGCTAAGCGATAAGGTGCGCGAGCTATAGGTGCTGCTACTGGAGCGAGCTCGATCTGAAATTCGACCTGACGATGAGGCGGTAACCCAGGTAACTCTTCTGGAAACACTTGAGGAAAATCGCGTACCACAGGAATATCCTCAATCTTTTTCTCTTTCTTCGATGAATCGGTAACGAGAGCTAAAACAGCTGTGTGGCCCTTTCGCAAACACTTCTGAGCCTTCAGGAAGGAAATGACGCCACTCACGACACCACTCTTGTCGCCTTGAACTTCGAGAGGTTCTTTACCAGAACGTGGGATACGAATGATCTTCTCCTTGCATAGGATCTCTGCTTGTTGTTGGGATAACCAATCCATACCGATGACGATGTCGAAACTACTCAGAGTTATAGGGATGAGATCGATGGAGAAAGTCTGACCAGCGAGGATAAGATTACAACCCTGAACTATGTGTGTGGCCTCTAAACTTTTACCGTTGGCTAACTCTACGACATGTTTGGTGTTCAAAAGTGTTGGTGCACGTTTAAGCATTTGACTAACCTTCAAAGACATATAACTGGTATCCGCACCCGAATCAAATAATACAGTAACATAAAAGTCGTCAAGGAGAAACTTACCCATAATCACATTAGGATCGTTCCTTGCATCAGCCTGACCAATCACAAATGCACGACCCCTAGCACCATTATTGTTGTTTCCCCCATTGTTGTTATTCCCATTGCCCTGATTGTTATTGTTGTTGTTGTTCTGATTCTGGTTTAACTGAGGGCAATCACGTTTGAAATGACCTTCAGCCCCACACTGGAAACACCCCCGGTTTCCTCGTTGTGGCTGTTGTTGCTGGTGTTGTGGAGCTGGTAGTGGGAGTTGCTGGTTCTGATTTGCTGGCCGTGAGCTTCTACAATCCTTAGCCTCATTACCCATCTTGAGGCATCTTTGACAACGTTCCCTGCGACATCTTCCACTGTGGTGTTTGTTGCACCTACTACACCATGGATGAATTCCCCGATATCCACTCTGCCCTTGACTACCTGATGATTGCTGATTCGGACTCTGGTAGTCATTCGTCTTGCGTTGCTGAGCTTGAGACTGAACAGTAGCTGAACCTTTGCTAGAATCCCCCTCCCATTTCCTCTTATTGTCGCTGGGAGTAGCAGGAGTAACTGAAGTGGTAGCGGTAGTAGTAGCATTGATGCGTTTAGGCAACCTGTTTTGCTCCACCGCCTGATCAGTGAGACGGTGAGCCAACTGAACAACCTGCTGATAGGTGGCAAGATTTGCTGAAGTTACATGACTTTGGATCTCTGGCACTAGACCCTTAAGATAGAGTTCGATACGCTTGTCCACCAGAGTAGGACACAGTAATGCAAGCTCATTCGATCTCTTGGTGTACGCCTCAATCTCTGACCCCGTCATCTTGAGGTTGAAAAACTCGACTTCCAGCTTATGAATATCATCTCGACTGCAGTATTCCTGCTTGATCATCTCCTTGAAATTGTTCCATGGGGTGGCGTTAGCAGCAACCAACCCCAGTATTTGGACCTGAGCTTTCCACCATGTGAGGGCTAAACCCTCGAGGGTACCGGTAGCATACTTCACCCTGCGTGCCTCAGGGCATTCACACATTTCAAATACTGACTCAAGCTTTTCAAACCAGTGCAGGAGACCTACGGCTCCTTCCGTGCCGCTAAAAGTAGTAGGACGACAGTCCATGAATGTCTTGAAAGTGCAAATAGGTGGTTGACCTGTGGTGTATAAGAGTTAGGATAAGATAAAACACGAGAGTTGGTTTAGGAATGTAGGATCTAAGGATCCTAGTGTGAGTTGTAACTGCAGGGTATACCTCCTGCTTGTGCGGCTGCAACGGCCGCAGTAACTCGTTCGTTAATGAGAGCCGTCAACTGGTCTTGAGTCATGTTGATACGTCCAGACATGATCTTCATAGTAAAGATAACATAAGTGAGAGAGGTTCGCGAATAGTGCGATGACAGAAGAGAGTGAGCACACAAGCGTTTTCAAGCAGTAGTGAGTAGTAGGTAATGTAATCTAAGCATACCACGAGCAAAGTTCTATGTAATTCTAGCAAGTAGGTAAGGTAACATGAATAGTAGTACCTATGATGTTAAGTCTTGCACGTGGAGCGAAGCGTCGTTGTGGATCGTTGAGAGCACTGTTCTGGTTATAGTCTGGTTTTAATAAAATCGTTTTCCCTTTATTAAAACCGAGTTCTCTATAACGAATGGCTCCGATACCAATCTGTCACACCCCCAAAATCCACATGCGGAGTATCACCGCTTGGAGGCGTGACTGACCAGGATCAAGCCACCAATCATATTGAACATAATAGTAAATAATATAAGTCATTCATCAATACGAAAGGTGTTTTCAAAACCAAACATCAACAAGTGTGTAGCGGAAGCATAAGTATGTAAACCCAATGTAAATCGTAAATTCAAACGTTTAGATAATTGACATGGCATCATCGATCCATGTCCCACAACGACCTGCTCCTCCTTGTGCAAGCTCCATATGTACCTAAGGTCCTGCAAGGCATGCAGCATAGAGTCAACAACTAGTTGAGCGAGTTCACAGATAACAGTTCAGTAATAGTATAGCGTGAGTAGTAGTATGTTCGTTCGTTACGTCATGTATCGTATTAGTTTCCATCGCGGCCTCCCAGGCAGGTATGCGAAGATATTAGGGGATGTTTTTCCCAAGTATTCTAGACTAGGTTTATTTGTATCGCGGCCTCCTAGGCAGGTGTGCGAAGATTTGTAAATTTAGTTCGCGGCCTTCCTATGGCAGGTGTGCGAAGTCAGTCATAATATCGCGGCCAACCCTCGGCAGGTGTGCGAAGATCAGTTCAATAAGTATTACTAGTCTAGTCGTATCTTATCGTTAGGTTCTACCGTCTGAGTATACACAATAATTCATCAAATCCCATTCCCACCCGGGAACCCCATGCCTTGGCTGTATGAACTCACCTTGGTTTTGCTCGGTATGCTAAGTATGTGCTCAAGTAAATCAATCACGTCCTAAAGTATGCATGTATAGAATAATCAGTTTGTGTTCAAGTTGTTCACATATAAGCAAGTAGTATGTATTCGCAAGCATTCAAGTCATGTTTATTATTTAACAGCAGTCAGTTAACTGGGTTAAGTCTTAACAGAATTAAAGTAAGTTGTTGCTGATTACATAATGGCGAAACACACATGTTGGCGAAACACTTGCATTGACGAAACACATATCCTGTTTCGTCGAGTCTTGATTGGCGAAACAAGATTTGTATCTCGTCGACTGTCCTTAGCGAAACACATTATGTTTCGCCAAGATGTCAGTTTCGTCAAACCTGATACGGGTTGAAGTCAGTTACGTATCTTAGGTATATGCAGAAACCCTAACAGCCGTCATCATCAAGTAGCACTTACCCAGAAATCATTCAATCACAGAATCATCGAACCATCATCATGACATAATCATCACATCACATCAACGTCTAGCATGAACCCTAGTTTACGCGTATAACATATCGATTACAAAATCACAACATCAAACCCTATCAAGATGCTAACTTGCATTCAGGACCAGACCATATAGACAACATTCAGAACCGAGCATTCGATCATAATAAGTTTCACATAGAGTTACGCATCCGGTTAACCATGTATCGAAATCAAGAACAATATTCATAACCGTTTCATAAATCAAGCATTTACCTAAACATATAACGACTAAACAGAACATCAATGAAACCGAGTTAACAAATACGCACTCACCGAGATGAACGGAATAATAACTAGATCGATTCGGGGCTTTGGGAACACTAGGTTGCCGTCACAGAGAAGAAGGGACTCTAGGGTTTCGATTGTGATGATAAGTTTCACGAATGAAACAGTTTTTGTGATATAAAACCCACGTAACAAAGTTGGGCCCGTAACTGGGCTTTTGGCGAAACTGGGCCGGCGAAACAGTCTGTTTCGTCGAGTTCGGTCTTGGCGAAACACTTTGTTTCGTCGGGTCCTTTCATTAAGTTAAACAGTTTTAGTTTTCTAAACCATCTCATGTTATACAACCAAACACAAAATCATGCAAACACAATGCGCTTCATTATCACACGAAGTGTACAGTTACAAGTCAAACAACTAAACAGTCAAAGTCAACGTGCATTTAATGCGAAAGTGAAAGTCGGAAACTCGAGTTGTCACATTATCCCCAACTTGAAAGAAATTTCATCCCGAAATTTAGCATGCAGTTACTGAGGAGCTAATGGTGTGACGTTGTTTACCTGTATCGTATCGCGGCTCCCCGAGCAGGTTTGCGAAGATTACTGGTTTTCTTGGGGTGTCACATTTTTGGTGTCTAATCCACATATATATTGCCATTGCCCTTGATTTTCTTGACTGTATTTCTCTTAAATTTCAACATATACACGTGTGATTTAGTTTAGGAAGATATTTCAATGCCGAGAATCTTGATCAGAGAGTAAAAAAGGTGTTAGGTTCACAATGGTGTAAAATTAAAATGGGATATACCGGGCTAGGATTCGAGTTACAGGAACAAGGGCCAAACCAACCACCCAAGAATGGAATAGTTGAGCGAAAACACTTCAACCTCCTAGAAGCAGCTTTTCTTGCCACCAGACCTCTTTCCATCAATTAGGACTCTGATGCCGTCACTAAACAAATTCCTTAAATTGTAGGCACTTGTTGAGTGTTTTTTTTGGGGTCTAATCCGCATATATATCACCATTGCCCATTATTTTCTTGACTGTATATCTCTAAAATGTCAACATATACACGTGTGATTTAGTTTACAAAGATTTTTCAATGCGAAGAACCTCGATCAGAGATTAAAAAAGGCGTAAGGTTCACAATGGTGTAAAATTAAAATGGGATATACCGGGCTAGGATTCGAGTTACAGGAACAAGCGCCAAACCAACCACCCAAAAATGGAATCGTCGAGAGAAAACACTTGACAACCTCCTAGAAGTAGCTTTTCTTGCCACCAGACTTTTCTCCATCAATTAGGAATCTGATGCCGTCACTAAACACATTCGTTAAATTGTAGCCATTTGTTGAGTGTTTTTTTTTGGTGTCTAATCCGCATATATATCACCAATTCCCTTTATTTTCTTGACTTTATATCTCTTAAATGTCAACATATACACGTGTGATTTAGTTGACGAAGATTTTTCAATTCCGTGAACCTCGATCAGAGAGTAAAAAAGGCGTAAGGTTCACAATGGTGTAAAATTAAAATGGGATATACCGGGATAGGATTCGAGTTACAGGAACAAGGGCCAAACCAACCACCCAAGAATGGAATCCTCGAGCGAAAACACTTGACAACTTCCTAAAAGCAGCTTTTCTTGCCACCAGACCTTTCTCCATCAATTAGGAATCTTATGCCGTCAATAACACATTCCTTAAATTGTAGACATTTGTTGAGTGTTTTTGTGTTTTTTTTGGTGTCTAATCCGCATATATATCACAATTGCCCTAGATTTTCTTGACTGTATACCTATTAAATGTCAACATATACACGTGTGATTTAGTTTATGAAGATTTTTCAATGCCGAGAACCTCGATCAGAGAGTAAAAAAGGTGTAAGGTTCACAATGGTGTAAAATTAAAATGGGATATACTGGGCTAGGATTCGAGTTATAGGAACAAGGGCCAAACCAACCACCCAATAACAGAATCGAAGAGCGAAAACACTTGACAACCTCCTAGAAGCAGCTTTTCATTCCACCAAACGTTTCTCCATCAATTAGGAATCTAATGCGGTCACTATACATATTCCTTAAATTGTAGCCATTCGTTGAGTGTTTTTTTTGTGTCTAATCCACATATATATCACCATTGCCCTTGATTTTCTTGACTGTATATCTCTTAAATGTCAACATATACACGTGTGATTTAGTTTACGAAGATTTTTCAATGCCGAGAACCTTGATCAGAGAGTAAAAAAGGCGTAAGGTTCACAATGGTGTAAAATTAAAATGGGATATACCGGGATAGGATTCGACTTTCAAAAACAAGGGTCAAACCAACTACCCAAGAATGGAATCGTCGAGCGAAAACACTTGACAACCTCCTAGAAGCATCTTTTCTTGCCACCAGGCCTTTCTCAATCAATTAGGAATTTGATGTCGTCACTAAACACATTCCTTAAATTGTAGCCTTTTGTTGAGTGTTTTTTTGGTGTCTAATCCACATATATATTACCATTGCCCTTGATTTTCTTGACTGTATTTCTCTTAAATTTTAACATATACACGTGTGATTTAGTTTGCGAAGATATTTCAATGCCGAGAACCTCGATCAGAGAGTAAAAAAGGCGTAAGGTTCACAATGGTGTAAAATTAAAATGGGATATACCGGGATAGGATTCGAGTTACAGGAACAAGGGCCAAACCAACCACCCAAGAATGGAATCCTCGAGCGAAAACACTTGACAACTTCCTAAAAGCAGCTTTTCTTGCCACCAGACCTTTCTCCATCAATTAGGAATCTTATGCCGTCAATAACACATTCCTTAAATTGTAGCCATTTGTTGAGTGTTTTTGTGTTTTTTTTGGTGTCTAATCCGCATATATATCACCATTGCCCTAGATTTTCTTGACTGTATATCTATTAAATGTCAACATATACACGTGTGATTTAGTTTATGAAGATTTTTCAATGCCGAGAAACTCGATCAGAGAGTAAAAAAGGTGTAAGGTTCACAATGGTGTAAAATTAAAATGGGGTATACTGGGCTAGGATTCGAGTTACAGGAACAAGGGCCAAACCAACCACCCAATAACAGAATCGAAGAGCGAAAACACTTGACAACCTCCTAGAAGCAGCTTTTCATTCCACCAAACGTTTCTCCATCAATTAGGAATCTAATGCGGTCACTAAACACATTTCTTAAATTGTAGCCATTCGTTGAGTGTTTTTTTTTGTGTCTAATCCACATATATATCACCATTGCCCTTGATTTTCTTGACTGTATATCTATTAAATGTCAACATATACACGTGTGATTTAGTTTATGAAGATTTTTCAATGCCGAGAACCTCGATCAGAGAGTAAAAAAGGTGTAAGGTTCACAATGGTGTAAAATTAAAATGGGATATACTGGGCTAGGATTCGAGTTACAGGAACAAGGGCCAAACCGACCACCCAATAACAGAATCGAAGAGCGAAAACACTTGACAACCTCCTAGAAGCAGCTTTTCATTCCACCAAACGTTTCTCCATCAATTAGGAATCTAATGCGGTCACTAAACACATTTCTTAAATTGTAGCCATTCGTTGAGTGTTTTTTTTTTGTGTCTAATCCACATATATATCCCCATTGCCCTTGATTTTCTTGACTGTATATCTCTTAAATGTCAACATATACACGTGTGATTTAGTTTACGAAGATTTTTCAATGCCGAGAACCTCGATCAAAGAGTAAAAAAGGCGTAAGGTTCACAATGGTGTAAAATTAAAATGGGATATACCGGGATAGGATTCGAGTTTCAAGAACAAGGGTCAAACCAACCACCCAAGAATGGAATCGTCGAGCGAAAACACTTGACAACCTCCTAGAAGCATCTTTTCTTGCCACCAGGCCTTTCTCCATCAATTAGGAATCTGATGTCGTCACTAAACACATTCCTTAAATTGTAGCCTTTTGTTGAGTGTTTTTTTTGGTGTCTAATCCACATATATATTACCATTGCCCTTGATTTTCTTGACTGTATTTCTCTTAAATTTCAACATATACACGTGTGATTTAGTTTGCGAAGATATTTCAATGCCGAGAATCTTGATCAGAGAGTAAAAAAGGTGTTAGGTTCACAATGGTGTAAAATTAAAATGGAATATACCGGGCTAGGATTCGAGTTACAGGAACAAGGGCGAAACCAATCACCCAAGAATGGAATAGTTGAGCGAAAACACTTCAACCTCCTAGAAGCAGCTTTTCTTGCCACCAGACCTCTCTCCATCAATTAGGACTCTGATGCCGTCACTAAAAAAATTCCTTAAATTGTAGCCACTTGTTGAGTGTTTTTTTGGGGTCTAATCCGCATATATATCACCATTGCCCTTCATTTTCTTGACTGTATATCTCTAAAATGTCAACATATACACGTGTGATTTAGTTTACAAAGATTTTTCAATGCGAAGAACCTCGATCAGAGATTAAAAAAGGCGTAAGGTTCACAATGGTGTAAAATTAAAATGGGATATACCGGGCTAGGATTCGAGTTACAGGAACAAGCGCCAAACCAACCACCCAAAAATGGAATCCTCGAGCGAAAACACTTGACAACTTCCTAAAAGCAGCTTTTCTTGCCACCATACCTTTCTCCATCAATTAGGAATCTTATGCCGTCAATAACACATTCCTTAAATTGTAGCCATTTGTTGAGTGTTTTTGTGTTTTTTTTGGTGTCTAATCCGCATATATATCACAATTGCCCTAGATTTTCTTGACTGTATACCTATTAAATGTCAACATATACACGTGTGATTTAGTTTATGAAGATTTTTCAATGCCGAGAACCTCGATCAGAGAGTAAAAAAGGTGTAAGGTTCACAATGGTGTAAAATTAAAATGGGATATACTGGGCTAGGATTCGAGTTACAGGAACAAGGGCCAAACCAACCACCCAATAAAGAATCGAAGAACGAAAACACTTGACAACCTCCTAGAAGCAGCTTTTCATTCCACCAAACGTTTCTCCATCAATTAGGAATCTAATGCGGTCACTAAACACATTCCTTAAATTGTAGCCATTCGTTGAGTGTTTTTTTTTGTGTCTAATCCACATATATATCACTATTGCCCTTGATTTTCTTGACTGTATATCTCTTAAATGTCAACATATACACGTGTGATTTAGTTTAGGAAGATTTTTCAATGCCGAGAACCTTGATCAGAGAGTAAAAAAGGCGTTAGGTTCACAATGGTGTAAAATTAAAATGGGATATACCGGGATAGGATTCGACTTTCAAAAACAAGGGTCAAACCAACCACCCAAGAATGGAATCGTCTAGCGAAAACACTTGACAACCTCCTAGAAGCATCTTTTCCTGCCACCAGGCCTTTCTCCATCAATTAGGAATCTGATGTCATCACTAAACACATTCCTTAAATTGTAGCCTTTTGTTGAGTGTTTTTTTGGTGTCTAATCCACATATATATTACCATTGCCCTTGATTTTCTTGACTGTATTTCTCTTAAATTTCAACATATACACGTGTGATTTAGTTTGCGAAGATATTTCAATGCCGAGAACCTCGATCAGAGTGTAAAAAAGGCGTAAGGTTCACAATGGTGTAAAATTAAAATGGGATATACCGGGATAGGATTCGAGTTACAGGAACAAGGGCCAAACCAACCACCCAAGAATGGAATCCTCGAGCGAAAACACTTGACAACTTCCTAAAAGCAGCTTTTCTTGCCACCAGACCTTTCTCCATCAATTAGGAATCTTATGCCGTCAATAACACATTCCTTAAATTGTAACCATTTGTTGATTGTTTTTGTGTTTTTTTTGGTGTCTAATCCGCATATATATCACCATTGCCCTAGATTTTCTTGACTGTATATCTATTAAATGTCAACATATACACGTGTGATTTAGTTTATGAAGATTTTTCAATGCCGAGAACCTCGATCAGAGAGTAAAAAAGGTGTAAGGTTCACAATGGTGTAAAATTAAAATGGGATATACTGGGCTAGGATTCGAGTTACAGGAACAAGGGCCAAACCAACCACCCAATAACAGAATCGAAGAGCGAAAACACCTGACAACCTCCTAGAAGCAGCTTTTCATTCCACCAAACGTTTCTCCATCAATTAGGAATCTAATGCGGTCACTAAACACATTTCTTAAATTGTAGCCATTCGTTGAGTGTTTTTTTTTTGTGTCTAATCCACATATATATCACCATTGCCCTTGATTTTCTTGACTGTATATCTCTTAAATGTCAACATATACACGTGTGATTTAGTTTACGAAGATTTTTCAATGCCGAGAACCTCGATCAGAGAGTAAAAAAGGCGTAAGGTTCACAATGGTGTAAAATTAAAATGGGATATACCGGGATAGGATTCGAGTTTCAAGAACAAGGGTCAAACCAACCACCCAAGAATGGAATCGTCGAGCGAAAACACTTGACAACCTCCTAGAAGCATCTTTTCTTGCCACCAGGCCTTTCTCCATCAATTAGGAATCTGATGTCGTCACTAAACACATTCCTTAAATTGTAGCCTTTTGTTGAGTGTTTTTTTGGTGTCTAATCCACATATATATTACCATTGCCCTTGATTTTCTTGACTGTATTTCTCTTAAATTTCAACATATACACGTGTGATTTAGTTTGCGAAGATATTTCAATGCCGAGAATCTTGATCAGAGAGTAAAAAAGGTGTTAGGTTCACAATGGTGTAAAATTAAAATGGAATATACCGGGCTAGGATTCGAGTTACAGGAACAAGGGCGAAACCAACCACCCAAGAATGGAATAGTTGAGCGAAAACACTTCAACCTCCTAGAAGCAGCTTTTCTTGCCACCAGACCTCTCTCCATCAATTAGGACTCTGATGCCGTCACAAACAAATTCCTTAAATTGTAGCCACTTGTTGAGTGTTTTTTTGGGGTCTAATCCGCATATATATCACCATTGCCCTTCATTTTCTTGACTGTATATCTCTAAAATGTCAACATATACACGTGTGATTTAGTTTACAAAGATTTTTCAATGCGAAGAACCTCGATTAGAGATTAAAAAAGGCGTAAGGTTTACAATGGTGTAAAATTAAAATGGGATATACCGGGCTAGGATTCGAGTTACAGGAACAAGCGCCAAACCAACCACCCAAAAATGGAATCGTCGAGAGAAAACACTTGACAACCTCCTAGAAGTAGCTTTTCTTGCCACCAGACTTTTCTCCATCAATTAGGAATCTGATGCCGTCACTAAACACATTCGTTAAATTGTAGCCATTTGTTGAGTGTTTTTTTTTGGTGTCTAATCCGCATATATATCACCAATTTCCTTGATTTTCTTGACTTTATATCTCTTAAATGTCAACATATACACGTGTGATTTAGTTTACGAAGATTTTTCAATTCCGAGAACCTCGATCAGAGAGTAAAAAAGGCGTAAGGTTCACAATGGTGTAAAATTAAAATGGGATATACCGGGATAGGATTCGAGTTACAGGAACAAGGGCCAAACCAACCACCCAAGAATGGAATCCTCGAGCGAAAACACTTGACAACTTCCTAAAAGCAGCTTTTCTTGCCACCAGACCTTTCTCCATCAATTAGGAATCTTATGCCGTCAATAACACATTCCTTAAATTGTAGCCATTTGTTGAGTGTTTTTGTGTTTTTTTTGGTGTCTAATCCGCATATATATCACAATTGCCCTAGATTTTCTTGACTGTATACCTATTAAATGTCAACATATACACGTGTGATTTAGTTTATAAAGATTTTTCAATGCCGAGAACCTCGATCAGAGAGTAAAAAAGGTGTAAGGTTCACAATGGTGTAAAATTAAAATGGGATATACTGGGCTAGGATTCGAGTTACAGGAACAAGGGCCAAACCAACCACCCAATAACAGAATCGAAGAGCGAAAACACTTGACAACCTCCTAGAAGCAGCTTTTCATTCCACCAAACGTTTCTCCATCAACTAGGAATCTAATGCGGTCACTAAACACATTCCTTAAATTGTAGCCATTCGTTGAGTGTTTTTTTTTTGTGTCTAATCCACATATATATCACCATTGCCCTTGATTTTCTTGACTGTATATCTCTTAAATGTCAACATATACACGTGTGATTTAGTTTACGAAGATTTTTCAATGCCGAGAACCTTGATCAGAGAGTAAAAAAGGCGTAAGGTTCACAATGGTGTAAAATTAAAATGGGATATACCGGGATAGGATTCGAGTTTCAAAAACAAGGGTCAAACCAACCACCCAAGAATGGAATCGTCGAGCGAAAACACTTGACAACCTCCTAGAAGCATCTTTTCTTGCCACCAGGCCTTTCTCCATCAATTAGGAATCTGATGTCGTCACTAAACACATTCCTTAAATTGTAGCCTTTTGTTGAGTGTTTTTTTTGGTGTCTAATCCACATATATATTACCATTGCCCTTGATTTTCTTGACTGTATTTCTCTTAAATTTCAACATATACACGTGTGATTTAGTTTACGAAGATATTTCAATGCCGAGAATCTTGATCAGAGAGTAAAAAAGGTGTTAGGTTCACAATGGTGTAAAATTAAAATGGAATATACCGGGCTAGGATTCGAGTTACAGGAACAAGGGCGAAACCAACCACCCAAGAATGGAATAGTTGAGCGAAAACACTTCAACCTCCTAGAAGCAGCTTTTCTTGCCACCAGACCTCTCTCCATCAATTAGGACTCTGATGCCGTCACTAAACAAATTCCTTAAATTGTAGCCACTTGTTGAGTGGTTTTTTTGGGGTCTAATCCGCATATATATCACCATTGCCCTTCATTTTCTTGACTGTATATCTCTAAAATGTCAACATATACACGTGTGATTTAGTTTACAAAGATTTTTCAATGCGAAGAACCTCGATCAGAGATTAAAAAAGGCGTAAGGTTCTCAATGGTGTAAAATTAAAATGGGATATACCGGGCTACGATTCGAGTTACAGGAACAAGCGCCAAACCAACCACCCAAAAATGGAATCGTCGAGAGAAAACACTTGACAACCTCCTAGAAGTAGCTTTTCTTGCCACCAGACTTTTCTCCATCAATTAGGAATCTGATGCCGTCACTAAACACATTCGTTAAATTGTAGCCATTTGTTGAGTGTTTTTTTTTTGGTGTCTAATCCGCATATATATCACCAATTCCCTTGATTTTCTTGACTTTATATCTCTTAAATGTCAACATATACACGTGTGATTTAGTTTACGAAGATTTTTCAATTCCGAGAACCTCGATCAGAGAGTAAAAAAGGCGTAAGGTTCACAATGGTGTAAAATTAAAATGGGATATACCGGGATAGGATTCGAGTTACAGGAACAAGGGCCAAACCAACCACCCAAGAATGGAATCCTCGATCGAAAACACTTGACAACTTCCTAAAAACAGCTTTTCTTGCCACCAGACCTTTCTCCATCAATTAGGAGTCTTATGCCGTCAATAACACATTCCTTAAATTGTAGCCATTTGTTGAGTGTTTTTGTGTTTTTTTTTGTGTCTAATCCGCATATATATCACCATTGCCCTAGATTTTGTTGACTGTATATCTATTAAATGTAAACATATACACGTGTGATTTAGTTTATGAAGATTTTTCAATGCCGAGAACCTCGATCAGAGAGTAAAAAGGTGTAAGGTTCACAATGGTGTAAAATTAAAATGGGATATACTGGGCTAGGATTCGAGTTAAAGGAACAAGGGCCAAACCAACCACCCAATAATAGAATCGAAGAGCGAAAACACTTGACAACCTCCTAGAAGCAGCTTTTCATTCCACCAAACGTTTCTCCATCAATTAGGAATCTAATGCGGTCACTAAACACATTCCATAAATTATAGCCATTCGTTGAGTGTTTTTTTTTGTGTGTCTAATCCACATATATATCACCATTGCCCTTGATTTTCTTGACTGTATATCTCTTAAATGTCAACATATACACGTGTGATTTTGTTTACGAAGATTTTTCAATGCCGAGAACCTCGATCAGAGAGTAAAAAAGGCGTAAGGTTCACAATGGTGTAAAATTAAAATGGGATATACCGGGATAGGATTCGAGTTTCAAGAACAAGGGTCAAACCAACCACCCAAGAATGGAATCGTCGAGCGAAAACACTTGACAACCTCCTTGAAACAGCTTTTTTTCCCACCAGACCTTTCTCCATCAATTAGGAATCTGACGCCGTCACTAAACACATTCCTTAAATTGTAGCCATTTGTTGAGTGTTTTTTTTTAGTGTCTAGTCTGCTTATATATCACCATTGCCCTTGATTTTCTTGACTGTATATCTATTAAATGTCAACATATACACGTGTAATTTAGTTTATGAAGATTTTTCAATGCCGAGAACCTCGATCAAAGAGTAAAAAATGTGTAAGGTTCACAATGGTGTAAAATTAAAATGGGATATACCGGGATAGGATTCGAGTTACAGGAACAAGGGCCAAACCAACCACCCAAGAATGGAATCCTCGATCGAAAACACTTGACAACTTCCTAAAAACAGCTTTTCTTGCCACCAGACCTTTCTCCATCAATTAGGAGTCTTATGCCGTCAATAACACATTCCTTAAATTGTAGCCATTTGTTGAGTGTTTTTGTGTTTTTTTTTTGTGTCTAATCCGCATATATATCACCATTGCCCTAGATTTTCTTGACTGTATATCTATTAAATGTAAACATATACACGTGTGATTTAGTTTATGAAGATTTTTCAGTGCCGAGAACCTCGATCAGAGAGTAAAAAAGGCGTAAGGTTCTCAATGGTGTAAAATTAAAATGGGATATACCGGGCTACGATTCGAGTTACAGGAACAAGCGCCAAACCAACCACCCAAAAATGGAATCGTCGAGAGAAAACACTTGACAACCTCCTAGAAGTAGCTTTTCTTGCCACCAGACTTTTCTCCATCAATTAGGAATCTGATGCCGTCACTAAACACATTCGTTAAATTGTAGCCATTTGTTGAGTGTTTTTTTTTTGGTGTCTAATCCGCATATATATCACCAATTCCCTTGATTTTCTTGACTTTATATCTCTTAAATGTCAACATATACACGTGTGATTTAGTTTACGAAGATTTTTCAATTCCGAGAACCTCGATCAGAGAGTAAAAAAGGCGTAAGGTTCACAATGGTGTAAAATTAAAATGGGATATACCGGGATAGGATTCGAGTTACAGGAACAAGGGCCAAACCAACCACCCAAGAATGGAATCCTCGATCGAAAACACTTGACAACTTCCTAAAAACAGCTTTTCTTGCCACCAGACCTTTCTCCATCAATTAGGAGTCTTATGCCGTCAATAACACATTCCTTAAATTGTAGCCATTTGTTGAGTGTTTTTGTGTTTTTTTTTTGTGTCTAATCCGCATATATATCACCATTGCCCTAGATTTTGTTGACTGTATATCTATTAAATGTAAACATATACACGTGTGATTTAGTTTATGAAGATTTTTCAATGCCGAGAACCTCGATCAGAGAGTAAAAAGGTGTAAGGTTCACAATGGTGTAAAATTAAAATGGGATATACTGGGCTAGGATTCGAGTTACAGGAACAAGGGCCAAACCGACCACCCAATAACAGAATCGAAGAGCGAAAACACTTGACAACCTCCTAGAAGCAGCTTTTCATTCCACCAAACGTTTCTCCATCAATTAGGAATCTAATGCGGTCACTAAACACATTCCATAAATTATAGCCATTCGTTGAGTGTTTTTTTTTGTGTGTCTAATCCACATATATATCACCATTGCCCTTGATTTTCTTGACTGTATATCTCTTAAATGTCAACATATACACGTGTGATTTTGTTTACGAAGATTTTTCAATGCCGAGAACCTCGATCAGAGAGTAAAAAAGGCGTAAGGTTCACAATGGTGTAAAATTAAAATGGGATATTCCGGGATAGGATTCGAGTTTCAAGAACAAGGGTCAAACCAACCACCCAAGAATGGAATCGTCGAGCGAAAACACTTGACAACCTCCTTGAAACAGCTTTTTTTCCCACCAGACCTTTCTCCATCAATTAGGAATCTGACGCCGTCACTAAACACATTCCTTAAATTGTAGCCATTTGTTGAGTGTTTTTTTTTAGTGTCTAGTCTGCTTATATATCACCATTGCCCTTGATTTTCTTGACTGTATATCTATTAAATGTCAACATATACACGTGTAATTTAGTTTATGAAGATTTTTCAATGCCGAGAACCTCGATCAAAGAGTAAAAAATGTGTAAGGTTCACAATGGTGTAAAATTAAAATGGGATATACCGGGATAGGATTCGAGTTACAGGAACAAGGGCCAAACCAACCACCCAAGAATGGAATCCTCGATCGAAAACACTTGACAACTTCCTAAAAACAGCTTTTCTTGCCACCAGACCTTTCTCCATCAATTAGGAGTCTTATGCCGTCAATAACACATTCCTTAAATTGTAGCCATTTGTTGAGTGTTTTTGTGTTTTTTTTTTGTGTCTAATCCGCATATATATCACCATTGCCCTAGATTTTCTTGACTGTATATCTATTAAATGTAAACATATAGACGTGTGATTTAGTTTATGAAGATTTTTCAGTGCCGAGAACCTCGATCAGAGAGTAAAAAATGTGTAAGGTTCACAATGGTGTAAAATTAAAATGGGATATACCGGGCTAGGATTCGAGTTACAGGAACAAGGGGCAAACCAACCACCCAAGAATGGAATCGTCGAGCGAAAACACTTCAACCTCCTAGAAGCAGCTTTTCTTGCCACCAGACCTCTCTCCATCAATTAGGACTCTGATGCCGTCACTAAACAAATTCCTTAAATTGTAGCCACTTGTTGAGTGTTTTTTTTGGGGTCTAATCCGCATATATATCACCATTGCCCTTCATTTTCTTGACTGTATATCTCTAAAATGTCAACATATACACGTGTGATTTAGTTTACAAAGATTTTTCAATGCGAAGAACCTCGATCAGAGATTAAAAAAGGCGTAAGGTTCACAATGGTGTAAAATTAAAATGGGATATACCGGGCTAGGATTCGAGTTACAGGAACAAGCGCCAAACCAACCACCCAAAAATGGAATCGTCGAGAGAAAACACTTGACAACCTCCTAGAAGTAGCTTTTCTTGCCACCAGACTTTTCTCCATCAATTAGGAATCTGATGCCGTCACTAAACACATTCGTTAAATTGTAGCCATTTGTTGAGTGTTTTTTTTTGTGTCTAATCCGCATATATATCACCAATTCCCTTGATTTTCTTGACTTTATATCTCTTAAATGTCAACATATACACGTGTGATTTAGTTTACGAAGATTTTTCAATTCCGAGAACCTCGATCAGAGAGTAAAAAAGGCGTAAGGTTCACAATGGTGTAAAATTAAAATGGGATATACCGGGATAGGATTCGAGTTACAGGAACAAGGGCCAAACCAACCACCCAAGAATGGAATCCTCGATCGAAAACACTTGACAACTTCCTAAAAACAGCTTTTCTTGCCACCAGACCTTTCTCCATCAATTAGGAGTCTTATGCCGTCAATAACAGATTCCTTAAATTGTAGCCATTTGTTGAGTGTTTTTGTTTTTTTTTTGTGTCTAATCCGCATATATATCACCATTGCCCTAGATTTTCTTGACTGTATATCTATTAAATGTAAACATATACACGTGTGATTTAGTTTATGAAGATTTTTCAATGCCGAGAATCTCGATCAGAGAGTAAAAAAGGTGTAAGGTTCACAATGGTGTAAAATTAAAATGGGATATACTGTGCTAGGATTCGAGTTAAAGGAACAAGGGCCAAACCAACCACCCAATAATAGAATCGAAGAGCGAAAACACTTGACAACCTCCTAGAAGCAGCTTTTCATTCCACCAAACGTTTCTCCATCAATTAGGAATCTAATGCGGTCACCAAACACATTCCATAAATTATAGCCATTCGTTGAGTGTTTTTTTTTTTTTTGTGTCTAATCCACATATATATCACCATTGCCCTTGATTTTCTTGACTGTATATCTCTTAAATGTCAACATATACACGTGTGATTTAGTTTACGAAGATTTTTCAATGCCGAGAACCTCGATCAGAGAGTAAAAAAGGCGTAAGGTTCACAATGGTGTAAAATTAAAATGGGATATACCGGGCTAGGATTCGAGTTACAGGAACAAGGGGCAAACCAACCACCCAAGAATGGAATCGTCGAGCGAAAACACATGACAACCTCCTAGAAGCAGCTTTTCTTGCCACAAGACCTTTCTCCATCAATTAGGAATCTGATGCCGTCACTAAACACATTCCTTCAATTGTAGCCATTTGTTGAGTGTTTTTTTTTTGTGTCTAGTCTGCATATATATCACCATTGCCCTTGATTTTCTTGACTGTATATCTATTAAATGTCAACATATACACGTGTAATTTAGTTTATGAAGATTTTTCAATGCCGAGAACCTCGATCAGAGAGTAAAAAAGGTGTAAGGTTCACAATGGTGTAAAATTAAAATGGGATATACCGAGCTAGGATTCGAGTTACAGGAACAAGGGGAAACCAACCACCCAAGAATGGAATCATCGAGCGAAAACACATGACAACCTCCCTGAAGCAGCTTTTCTTGCCACCAGACCTTTCTCCATCAATTAGGAATCTGATGCCGTCACTAAACACATTACTTAAATTGTAGCCATTTGTTGAGTGTTTTTTTTTTGTGTCTAATCCGCATATATATCACCATTGCCCTTGATTTTCTTGACTGCATATCTCTTAAATGTCAACATACACACGTGTGATTTAGTTCACAAAGATTTTTCAATGCCGAGAACCTCGATCAGAGAGTAAAAAAGGCGTAAGTTTCACAATGGTGTATAATTAAAATGGTATATACCGGGCTAGTATTCGAGTTACAGGAATAAGGGCAAAACCAACCACCCGGGAATGGAATCGTCAAGCGAAAACACTTGACAACCTCCTTCAAGCAGCTTTTCTTGCCACCAGACCTTTCTCCGTCCGTTAGGAATCTGATGTTATCACTAAACACATTCCTTAAATTGTAGCCATTTGTTGAGTGTTTTTTTTGGTGTCTAATCCGCATATATATCACCATTGCCCTTGATTTTCTTGACTGTATATCTATTAAATGTTAACATATACACGTGTGATTCAGTTTATGAAGATTTTTCAATGCCGAGAATCTCGATCAGAGAGTAAAAAAGATTTAAGGTTCACAATGGTGTAAAATTAAAATGGGATATACCGGGCTAGGATTCGAGTTACAGGAACAAGGGGCAAACCAACCACCCAAGAATGGAATCATCGAGTGAAAACACATGACAACCTCCTAGAAGCAGCTTTTCTTGCCATCAGACCTTTCTCCATCAATTAGGAATCTGATGCCGTCACTAAACACATTCCTTAAATTGTAGCCATTTGCTGAGTGTTTTTTTTTGGTGTCTAATCCGCATAAATATAACCATTGCCCTTGATTTTTTTAATTGCATATCTCTTAAATGTCATCATTTACACGTGTGATTTTGTTTACAAAGATTTTTAAGTGCCGAGAACCTCGATCAGAGTGTAAAAAAGGCGTAAGGTTCACAATGGTGTATAATTAAAATGGGATATACCGGGCTAGGATTCGAGTTACAGGAACAAGGGCAAAACCAACCACCCAGGAATGGAATCATCAAGCGAAAACACTTGACAACCTCCTTCAAGCAGCTTTTCTTGCCACCAAACCTTTCTCCATCCGTTAGGAATCTGATGCCGTCACTAAACACATTCCTTAAATTGTAGCCATTTGTTGAGTGTTTTTTTTTTGTGTCTAATCCGCATATATATCACCATTGCCCTTGATCAGAGAGTAAATATATACGTGTGATTTAGTTTATGAAGATATTTCAATGCCGAGAACCTCGATCAGAGAGTAAATATGGCGTAAGGTTCACAATGGTGTAAAATTAAATGGGATATACCAGGCTTGGATTCGAGTTACAGGAAAAAGGGCCAAACCAATCACCCAAGAATGGAATCGTAGAGCGAAAACACTTGACAACCTCCTAGAAGCAGTTTTTCTTGCCACCAGACCTTTCTACGTCAATTAAGAATCTGATGCCGTCACCAAACACATTCCTTAATTTGTAACCATTTGTTGAGTGTTTTTTTTGTATCTAATCCGCATATATATCACCATTACCCTTGATTTTCTTGACTGTATATCTCTTAAATGTCAACATATACACGTGTGATTTAGTTTACGAAGATTTTTCAATGCCGAGAACCTCGATCAGAGAGTAAAAAATACGTAAGGTTCACAATGGTGTAAAATTAAAACGGGATATACCGGGCTAGGATTCGAGTTACTGGAACAAGGGCCAAACCAACCACCCAAGAATGGAATCGACGAGCGAAAACACTTGACAAACTCCTAGAAGAAGCTTTTCTGGCCACTAGACCTTTCTCCATCAATTAGGAATCCGATGCCGTCATTAAACACATTCCTTAAACTGTAGCCATTTGTTGAGTGTTTTTTTTTGTGTCTAATCCGCATATATATCACCATTGCCCTTGATTTTCTTGACTGTATATCTCTTAAATGTCAACATACACACGTGTGATTTAGTTTACAAAGATTTTTCAATGCCGAGAACCTCGATCAGAGAGTAAAAAAGGCGTAAGGTTCACAATGATGTAAAATTAAAATGGGATATACCGGGCAAGGATTCGAGTTGCAGGAACAAGGGCCAAAACAACCACCCAAGAATGGAATCGTCAAGCGAAAACACTTGACAACCTCCTAGAAGCAGCTTTTCTTGCCACCAGACCTTTCTCCATCAATTAGGAATCTGATGCCGTCACTAAACACATTCCTTAAATTGTAGACATTTGTTGAGTGTTTTTTTTTTGGTGCTTAATCCGCATATATATCACTATTGCCCTTGATTTTCTTGACTGTATATCTCTTAAATGACAACATATACATGTGTGATTTAGTTTACGAAGATTTTTCAATGCCGAGAACCTCGATCAGAGAGTAAAAAAGGCGTAAGGTTCACAATGTTGTAAAATTAAAACGGGATATACCGGGCTAGGATTCGAGTTACAGGAACAAGGGCCAAACCAACCACCCAAAAATGGAATCGACGAGCGAAAACACTTGACAACCTCCTAGAAGCATCTTTTATTGCCACCAAACCTTTCTCCGTCAATTAGGAATCTGATGCCGTCACTAAACACATTCCTTAAATTGTAGACATTTGTTGAGTGTTTTTTTGGGTCTAACCCGCATATATATCACCATTGTCCTTGATTTTCTTGACTGTATATCTCTTAAATGTCAACATATACAAGTGTGATTTGGTTTACGAAGATTTTTCCATGCCGAAAACCTCGATCAGAGAGTAAAAAAGGCGGAAGGTTCACAATGGTGTAAAATTATAATGGGATATACTGGGCTAGGATTCGAGTTACAGGAAAAAGGGCCAAACCAACCACCCAATAATAGAATCGAAGAGCGAAAACACTTGACAACCTCCTAGAAGCAGCTTTTCATTCCACCAAACGTTTCTCCATCAATTAGGAATCTAATGCGGTCACTAAACACATTCCTTAAATTATAGCCATTCGTTGAGTGTTTTTTTTTGTGTCTAATCCACATATATATCACCATTGCCTTTGATTTTCTTGACAGTATATCTCTTAAATGTCAACATATACACGTGTGATTTAGTTTACGAAGATTTTTCAATGCCGAGAACCTCGATCAGAGAGTAAAAAAGGCGTAAGGTTCACAATGGTGTAAAATTAAAATGGGATATACCGGGATAGGATTCGAGTTTCAAGAACAAGGGTCAAACCAACCACCCAAGAATGGAATCGTCGAGCGAAAACACTTAACAACCTCCTTGAAGCAGCTTTTTTTTCCCACCAGACATTTCTCCATCAATTAGGAATCTGACGCCGTCACTAAACACATTCCTTAAATTGTAGCCATTTGTTGAGTGTTTTTTTTTTGTGTCTAGTCTGCTTATATATCACCATTGCCCTTGATTTTCTTGACTGTATATCTATTAAATGTCAACATATACACGTGTAATTTAGTTTATGAAGATTTTGCAATGCCGAGAACCTCCATCAGAGAGTAAAAAATGTGTAAGGTTCACAATGGTGTAAAATTAAAATGGGATATACCGGGCTAGGATTCGAGTTACAGGAACAAGGGGCAAACCAACCACCCAAGAATGGAATCGTCGAGCGAAAACACATGACAACCTCCTAGAAGCAGCTTTTCTTGCCACAAGACCTTTCTCCATCAATTAGGAATCTGATGCCGTCACTAAACACATTCCTTCAATTGTAGCCATTTGTTAAGTGTTTTTTTTTGGTGTCTAGTCTGCATATATATCACCATTGCCCTTGATTTTCTTGACTGTATATCTATTAAATGTCAACATATACACGTGTAATTTAGTTTATGAAGATTTTTCAATGCCGAGAACCTCGATCAGAGAGTAAAAAAGGTGTAAGGTTCACAATGGTGTAAAATTAAAATGGGATATACCGGGCTAGGATTCGAGTTACAGGAACAAGGGGAAACCAACCACCCAAGAATGGAATCATCGAGCGAAAACACATGACAACCTCCCTGAAGCAGCTTTTCTTGCCACCAGACCTTTCTCCATCAATTAGGAATCTGATGCCGTCACTAAACAAATTACTTAAATTGTAGCCATTTGTTGAGTGTTTTTTTTTTGTGTCTAATCCGCATATATATCACCATTGCCCTTGATTTTCTTGACTGCATATCTCTTAAATGTCAACATACACACGTGTGATTTAGTTTACAAAGATTTTTGAATGCCGAGAACCTCGATCAGAGAGTAAAAAAGGCGTAAGTTTCACAATGGTGTATAATTAAAATGGTATATACCGGGCTAGGATTCGAGTTACAGGAATAAGGGCAAAACCAACCACCCGGGAATGGAATCGTCAAGCGAAAACACTTGACAACCTCCTTCAAGCAGCTTTTCTTGCCACCAGACCATTCTCCGTCCGTTAGGAATCTGATGTTGTCACTAAACACATTCCTTAAATTGTAGCCATTTGTTGAGTGTTTTTTTGGTGTCTAATCCGCATATATATCACCATTGCCCTTGATTTTCTTGACTGTATATCTATTAAATGTTAACATATACACGTGTGATTCAGTTTATGAAGATTTTTCAATGCCGAGAACCTCGATCAGAGAGTAAAAAAGATTTAAGGTTCACAATGGTGTAAAATTAAAATGGGATATACCGGGCTAGGATTCGAGTTACAGGAACAAGGGGCAAACCAACCACCCAAGAATGGAATCGTCGAGTGAAAACACATGACAACCTCCTAGAAGCAGCTTTTCTTGCCATCAGACCATTCTCCATCAATTAGGAATCTGATGCCGTCACTAAACACATTCGTTAAATTGTAGCCATTTGCTGAGTGTTTTTTTTTTGGTGTCTAATCCGCATATATATAACCATTTCCCTTGATTTTTTTAATTGTATATCTCTTAAATGTCAACATTTACACGTGTGATTTAGTTTACAAAGATTTTTAAGTGCCGAGAACCTCGATCAAAGTGTAAAAAAGGCGTAAGGTTCACAATGGTGTATAATTAAAATGGGATATACCGGGCTAGGATTCGAGTTACAGGAACAAGGGCAAAACCAACCACCCAGGAATGGAATCGTCAAGCGAAAACACTTGACAACCTCCTTCAAGCAGCTTTTCTTGCCACCAGACCTTTCTCCATCCGTTAGGAATCTGATGCCGTCACTAAACACATTCCTTAAATTGTAGCCATTTGTTGAGTGTTTTTTTTTTGTGTCTAATCCGCATATATATCACCATTGCCCTTGATCAGAGAGTAAATATACACGTGTGATTTAGTTTATGAAGATATTACAATGCCGAGAACCTCGATCAAAGAGTAAATATGGCGTAAGGTTCACAATGGTGTAAAATTAAATGGGATATACCGGGCTTGGATTCGAGTTACAGGAAAAAGGGCCAAACCAATCACCCAAGAATGGAATCGTATAGCGAAAACACTTGACAACCTCCTAGAAGCAGTTTTTCTTCCCACCAGACCTTTCTACGTCAATTAAGAATCTGATGCCGTCACTAAACACATTCCTTAATTTGTAACCATTTGTTGAGTGTTTTTTTTGTATCTAATCCGCATATATATCACCATTACCCTTGATTTTCTTGACTGTATATCTCTTAAATGTCAACATATACACGTGTGATTTAGTTTACGAAGATTTTTCAATGCCGAGAACCTCGATCAGAGAGTAAAAAAAACGTAAGGTTCACAATGGTGTAAAATTAAAACGGGATATACCTGGCTAGGATTCGAGTTACTGGAACAAGGGCCAAACCAACCACCCAAGAATGGAATCGACGAGCGAAAACACTTGACAACCTCCTAGAAGAAGCTTTTCTGGCCACTAGACCTTTCTCCATCAATTAGGAATCCGATGCCGTCATTAAACACATTCCTTAAATTGTAGACATTTGTTGAGTGTTTTTTTTTTTGTGTCTATTCCGCATATATATCACCATTGCCCTTGATTTTCTTGACTGTATATCTCTTAAATGTCAACATACACACGTGTGATTTAGTTTACAAAGTTTTTTCAATGCCGAGAACCTCGATCAGAGAGTAAAAAAGGCGTAAGGTTCACAATGACGTAAAATTAAAATGGGATATACCGGGCAAGGATTCGAGTTGCAGCAACAAGGGCCAAAACAACCACCCAAGAATGGAATCGTCAAGCGAAAACACTTGACAACCTCCTACAAGCAGCTTTTCTTGCCACCGGACCTTTCTCCATCAATTAGGAATCTGATGCCGTCACTAAACACATTCCTTAAATTGTAGACATTTGTTGAGTGTTTTTTTTTGGTGCTTAATCCGCATATATATCACTATTGCCCTTGATTTTCTTGACTGTATATCTCTTAAATGACAACATATACATGTGTGATTTAGTTTACGAAGATTTTTCAATGCCGAGAACCTCGATCAGAGAGTAAAAAAGGCGTAAGGTTCACAATGTTGTAAAATTAAAACGGGATATACCGGGCTAGGATTCGAGTTACAGGAACAAGGGCCAAACCAATCACCCAAGAATGGAATCGACGAGCGAAAACACTTGACAACCTCCTAGAAGCATCTTTTATTGCCACCAAACCTTTCTCCGTCAATTAGGAATCTGATGCCGTCACTAAACACATTCCTTAAATTGTAGACATTTGTTGAGTGTTTTTTTTTTGGGTCTAACCCGCATATATATCACCATTGTCCTTGATTTTCTTGACTGTATATCTCTTAAATGTCAACATATACAGGTGTGATTTAGTTTACGAAGATTTTTCCATGCCGAGAACCTCGATCAGAGAGTAAAAAAGGCGTAAGGTTCACAATGGTGTAAAATTATAATGAGTTATACCGGGCTAGGATTCGAGTTACAAGAACAAGGGCCAAACCAACCACCCAAGAATGGAATCGACGAGCGAAAACACTTGACAACCTCCTAGAAGAAGATTTTCTGGCCACTAGACCTTTCTCCATCAATTAGGAATCCGATGCCGTCATTAAACACATTCCTTAAATTGTAGCCATTTGTTGAGTGGTTTTTTTTTGGGTCTAACCCGCATATATATCACCATTGCCCTTGATTTTCTTGACTGTATATCTCTTAAATGTCAACATACACACGTGCGATTTAGTTTACAAAGATTTTTCAATGCCGAGAACCTCGATCAGAGAGTAAAAAAGGCGTAAGGTTCACAATGATGTAAAATTAAAATGGGATATACCGGGCAAGGATTCGAGTTGCAGGAACAAGGGCCAAAACAACCACCCAAGAATGGAATCGTCGAGCGAAAACACTTGACAACCTCCTAGAAGTAGCTTTTCTTGCCACCAGACCTTTCTCCATCAATTAGGAATCTGATGCCGTCACTAAACACATTCCTTAAATTGTAGACATTTGTTGAGTGGTTTTTTTTGGTGCCTAATCCGCATATATATCACCATTGCCCTTGATTTTCTTGACTGTATATCTCTTAAATGACAACATATACACGTGTGATTTAGTTTACGAAGATTTTTCAATGCCGAGAACCTCGATCAGAGAGTAAAAAAGGCGTAAGGTTCACAATGGTGTAAAATTAAAACGGGATATACCGGGCTAGGATTCGAGTTACAGGAACAAGGGCCAAACCAACCACCCAAGAATGGAATTGACGAGCGAAAACACTTGACAACCTCCAAGAAGCATCTTTTATTGCCACCAAACCTTTCTCCGTCAATTAGGAATCTGATGCCGTCACTAAACACATTCCTTAAATTGTAGACATTTGTTGAGTGTTTTTTTTTGGGTCTAACCCGCATATATATCACCATTGTCCTTGATTTTCTTGACTGTATATCTCTTAAATGTCAACATATACAGGTGTGATTTAGTTTACGAAGATTTTTCCATGCCGAGAACCTCGATCAGAGAGTAAAAAAGGCGTAAGGTTCACAATGGTGTAAAATTATAATGAGTTATACCGGGCTAGGATTCGAGTTACAAGAACAAGGGCCAAACCAACCACCCAAGAATGGAATCGACGAGCGAAAACACTTGACAACCTCCTAGAAGAAGATTTTCTGGCCACTAGACCTTTCTCCATCAATTAGGAATCCGATGCCGTCATTAAACACATTCCTTAAATTGTAGCCATTTGTTGAGTGTTTTTTTTTTGGGTCTAACCCGCATATATATCACCATTGCCCTTGATTTTCTTGACTGTATATCTCTTAAATGTCAACATACACACGTGCGATTTAGTTTACAAAGATTTTTCAATGCTGAGAACCTCGATCAGAGAGTAAAAAAGGCGTAAGGTTCACAATGATGTAAAATTAAAATGGGATATACCGGGCAAGGATTCGAGTTGCAGGAACAAGGGCCAAAACAACCACCCAAGAATGGAATCGTCGAGCGAAAACACTTGACAACCTCCTAGAAGTAGCTTTTCTTGCCACCAGACCTTTCTCCATCAATTAGGAATCTGATGCCGTCACTAAACACATTCCTTAAATTGTAGACATTTGTTGAGTGTTTTTTTTTGGTGCCTAATCCGCATATATATCACCATTTCCCTTGATTTTCTTGACTGTATATCTCTTAAATGACAACATATACACGTGTGATTTAGTTTACGAAGATTTTTCAATGCCGAGAACCTCGATCAGAGAGTAAAAAAGGCGTAAGGTTCACAATGGTGTAAAATTAAAACGGGATATACCGGGCTAGGATTCGAGTTACAGGAACAAGGGCCAAACCAACCACCCAAGAATGGAATCGACGAGCGAAAACACTTGACAACCTCCAAGAAGCATCTTTTATTGCCACCAAACCTTTCTCCGTCAATTAGGAATCTGATGCCGTCACTAAACACATTCCTTAAATTGTAGACATTTGTTGAGTGTTTTTTTTGGGTCTAACCCACATATATATCACCATTGTCCTTGATTTTCTTGACTGTATATCTCTTAAATGTCAACATATACAGGTGTGATTTAGTTTACGAAGATTTTTCCATGCCGAGAACCTCGATCAGAGAGTAAAAAAGGCGTAAGGTTCACAATGGTGTAAAATTATAATGAGTTATACCGGGCTAGGATTCGAGTTACAAGAACAAGGGCCAAACCAACCACCCAAGAATGGAATCATCGAGCGAAAACACTTGACAACCTCCTAGAAACAGTTTTTCTTGACACCAGACCTTTCTCCATCAATTAGGAATCTGATGCCGTCACTAAACACATTCCTTAAATTGTAGCCATTTGTTGACTGTTTTTTTTGGTGTCTAATCCGCATATATATCACCATTGCCCTTGATTTTCTTGACTGTATATCTCTTAAATGTCAACATACACACGTGTGATTTAGTTTATGAAGATTTTTTGTCGCAACCCCCGATCCCTGATTCCCGGGAACGGGCGGACGCGATCACAGAGTTTCGTTGGTATCAGGGTTATTTAATATTTTAGCGGAATTTACATCAGGACCGTAGTTAGGAAATGTTTATCAGAGTAAAACCACCATAATTAATATTAATAAACATATTGGTAAAACCCAAGTTTCTTATTACAATACATATATAGGGACAAACCCTATTTTATTGAATTTAAAACATCGTTTATTAGGTAACTTTTATAGCCACATTTTCCCTATGCCTTCAGTGCTCTCCAGCTGGCTTTTTACTAATTGGCTTTCACATTGGGTTACCTGAAACGCGTTTTAAAAACATTTGTCAGTGGGAAATACTGGTGAGTGAATCCCAGTTTAATCAAGTTTAAATAAAAAGTCATAGTGAACACTTTTGAGAGCGATCACATTATTTATGTCTACACAATTACTCCATTAGTACTGTCAATTCACTGACTTGTGGGTCATATTACCCATTGGCTAACTCATTGTCCAATGGTAACGTATTGTTATCCCGACTTACTACTCACAGTATAGTACATTTTGTATACAAAACCCCAACATACCGGCAGTAATTGAAGAACTACAAAGACTCAATCACTGCTAAATTTCATAGTAAAACATTTAATGTTTGGTAAAACATTACCAAAAAGATTAACAAAAAGAGGATAAACTCACTTTGTTATCTTAGACTTCGCGTAAGGGTTTCCTGGATATAATCTATAATTTATACAAATGTACATTGGTTAGTATCATAACCCTTTAAAATTATTAATGATACCCTCCCCGAGACGGCATTCCAACAACTACGTCGGGCAGAACCACGACATTTGTTACGGAACCCTAAATAAATCGGGCATCTTAACTATTACGAAACTGGGGTTATAATACTTACAACAGAGCAGAACCTCGCTAATTAGGGGTATAATACCCGACTATAATGCCTCTTCTACAGAAATTGAGATTTAGAATTGACATGTGAACGAACTGAATTGAAACCTGATGCCATCTATTTATAGTTCTGATATACGACTCACACGCGGCCCGCGTAAAAGTAAGCTAAGGCTTACGCAGCCCGCCTTGACTCAAGTCAACAGCATAGCTTGTCTCGGTCACCAAGTAGACCCGCCATGATGTTGACACGTGTCAGCACCGGATGTCTCCGCGTTTAATGATCTCTCGCTGCCCGCGTTAATGTAAGCTTAAGCTTACGCGACCCGCTTGAACTAAAGAAATCAGCGGAGTCTGGTTCCAGCCTTGATACCGCCCACGTGAACTGTTAGGGTGGGTCTACGCGGCCCGCCTCAACTCAATATTTAGGGTTTTTTATTTATTTTATAACTTATAACATATTTCGGGCTCGGTTTTCACATACGGGGTGTAATGTAAGACATATTGGGACATTTTAAGATATAATAGGGTGTCGGAAATATTATGAAAGTGTTGGTTTTACCGAGGGTTGTTACATTCTCTCCACCTTATTTTAGAGCTCGTCCTCGAGAAATACTGGAACAAATACGGATATTTCCTTTGCAATTCTGATTCAAGCTCCCTTGTGTACTCAGGTCCTCTTTTGGAGTCCCACTTCACTTTGACTAGAATTAGTCTCTTATGTTTGAGATTCTTGACTTTTCTGTCTTCAATCTGTAGAGGCCTTTCTACAAACTTGAGTTGTTCATTTACCTCTATATCGAGGTACTATCAGTGATTCATCAGCTAAACACTTTTTGAGATTTGATACATGAAACACATCATGTATTCCTGCCATTTCCTCTGTTAGTTGTAGCTGATAGGCTACAGGTCCTATTCTTCTAATAATCTCAAAAGGTCCAACATACCCGGGACTTAGTTTTCCACGTTTGATGAATCTTACTACTCCTTTCCAAGGAGATACTTTCAACAATATTTTATCTCCTACTTGAAACTCCAACGGTTTACGTCGGTTATTAGCATAACTCTTTTGTCGATCACGTGCTGATTTCAGTCATTCCTTGACTTGAATAATCTTGTCAGTTGTTTCTTGTACTATCTCAGGTCCAGATGATTGCTTTACCCCAATTTCTGCCCAACAGACTGGGGTTCGGCATTTTCGTCCATAAAGTGCTTCGAATGGTGCAGCATTGATACTTGTGTGATAACTATTATTATAAGAAAATTCTATTAAAGGTAAGTGATCGTCCTAATTACCTCCAAAGTCAATTACACAAGCTCTAAGCATATCCTCCATTGTCTTAATTGTCCTTTCACTTTGTCCATCTGTTGGAGGATGATAAGCCGTACTTAGCTTTAACTTGGTTCCCATTGCCTTTTGGAAACTTGACCAAAAATGAGATGTAAAGCGGCTATCCCTATCAGAAACAATTGATAAAGGAATACCATGTAAAGAAACAATTTCATTTACATACAACTTAGATAATTGTTCCATACAAATTGTTTCCTTCATTGGTAGAAAATGAGCTGACTTGGTTAGTCTATCTACAATCACCCATATTGTATCATTACCTTTACTTGTTTTGGGTAATTTAGTAACAAAATCCATTGTTATTAATTCCCATTTCCAAACTGGCATTTCTAATTGCTGTAACAAACCTGAGGGTTTCTGATGTTCAGCTTTAACTTGTGAGCAAGTTAAACATTTAGAAACATAGGCTGCTATGTCCTTTTTCATTCCTATCCACCAGAAATTTTTCCTTAAATCCTGGTACATTTTATCACTTCCTGGATGCATCGTATACTTAGACTTATGGGCTTCTTCTAATATACGATGACGTAGATTTCCTAATTTAGGTATCCACATTCTCTTTTCATTGAATCTCCATATTCCATCCGTTCCTTGTTTTAATTCTTTTAGCATACCTTTTAATCTTTCAGAATCATCCTTGATTACTGATTCTTGTGCTTCTCTTATTTGATCATTTAAATCTACTTGTAGATTTAATTTAAGAGAACGTACCCTTTTTGGCTTTTTATGATACTTTCGGCTTAAAGCATCTGCCACTATATTTACTTTTCCTTCATGATACTGGATATCACAATCATAGTCATTAAGCAATTCCATCCAGCGTCTTTGCCTCATATTCAATTCTTTTTGCTTGAAAACATACCTTAAACTTTTATGATCAGTGAATACAGTAAACTTATTACCATAAAGGTAATGTCTCAAAATCTTAAGAGCAAATATTATAGCTAGTATGGGTGTATGGGTTCATCTTTGCTTAAGAATTCAAAAGGCTTCTTCTTGTTTTAATCCCCCACTCAAACTTAACAGATTTACAGGTTAGCTTAGTTAAGGGAATGGCTATCTTAGAGAAATCTTGAATAAATCTTCTATAATAACCGGCCAATCCTAAGAAACTTCTAACCTCAGTTGGTGACTCAGGGGTTTTCCATTTAATAATTGCCTCATTTTTTGTCGGATCTACATGAATTCCTTCATGATTGACTAGGTGTCCAAGGAATTGTACCTGTTCTAACCAAAATTCGCACTTTGAAAACTTAGCATAAAGCTTTTCCTTTCGTAGTAAACTCAAAAGTGCGTGCAAATGTCTTGCATGATTCTCTTTACTCTTAGAGTAAATTAGAATATCATCTATAAATAAAATTATGAATTTATCCAAATATGGCTTACATATTCGGTTCATCATGTCCATAAATGCAGCTGGGGCATTGGTTAAACCAAATGGCATGACAGTAAATTGATAATGACCATACCTTGTTCTGAAAGCGGTTTTAGGAATGTCCTCTTCCTGTACCTTTAATTGATGATATCCTGACCTTAAATCGATCTTAGAGAAAAATAGGGCCCCTTGCAATTGATCAAACAGATCATCGATTCTCGGTAATGGATACCGATTCTTAATCGTAACTTTGTTTAATTCACGGTAATCAATGCACATGCACATTGATCCATCCTTCTTTTTAACAAATAATATCGGCGCTCCCCATGGCGACGAACTCGGTTGTATAAATCCCTTCTCTAACAATTCGTCTAATTGTTTCTTCAATTCCTGCATTTCAGCGGGTGCCAAATGATAAGGTGCTTTGGCAATTGGTGCTGTTCCTGGTATCAAATGGATTCTGAATTCGACTTCTCTATCCGGAGGTAGTCCTGGTAATTCTTCTGGAAAGACATCTGAACACTGAGATACTACTGGAATATTTTTAAATCCTTTCCTTTAGTGTTAGTGATTATGGAAATCAAATACACTATAGACCATTTTCTTATACAACTTGCAGTTTTCATCACATAGATAAATTTAGTAGACCTAGAAGGTTTATCTCTTTTAATTGTGATCGTTTTACCTTTTGGTGAATTTACTTGAATTTACTTTTGACCACATAAAATACTGGCTTTGTTGGCTATTAACCAATCCATTCCTAAAACAACATCAAATCCTACCAGATTCATGGGATATAGGTTTGAAATAAATTTCTGATTTAAAAATTCTATGCTTGCTCCCTGCAAGATTTTAGAAATTCTAACGGTTTCTCCATTGGTTGTCTCTACTAGACATTCTTGTGGTAGTTTAGTTAATGACTGATTTAGAAATTTGCAAAAGGATGTATTAATAAAACTTTGGTTTGCACCAGAGTCAAATAATACTTTAGCAAAAACATCATTAACTAAAAACGTACCAGCGATGACATCTGGAATCATCTTGGCTTCATCTGCAGTCAGAACAAATGCTCTAGCATTTTTAGTATTCTTGTTGTCTGTGGCTGGAGCTAATTTTGGGCAGTTTGGCCTGATATGACCTTTTTTTCTCCACAGTTATAGCATAATCCATTACTAATTTTCTTCCTGCAATTTTCTTCCTTGTGTCCTGACATCTTGCAATAATTGCAGAGAGTGGAGCATTTTCCCGAATGCTTTTTCTTGCAGACCTTGCAGTATGGTGTAGAGGTAGAACCCATATTCCTACGATTGTAATTTCCGAAACGGAATTCTTGTGTAAGCCTTTGGGTTAAGTTCCTCCTCTTATCCTCTTCTCTAGTACGGACTAATTCATCAGTTAAGGTATTTGTTAATTCTACAGCTTCTTCTATGGTTTGAGGTCTAGCTGCCTTGACTATGTGTCTAATCTCTCCAATTAATCCCCAAATATAACGAGAGATTAACACTGGTTCTGGTGAAGCAAGAGTTGGCACTATTCTAGCATATTCGAAGAATATTTTAGTGTATCCCTTACTATCCACACCAGTCATCCTAAGATTTAGGAATTTGTTTGCTATCTGTTCCTTCTCACTGGGTGGGCAGAATTTCCTTTCTACCTTGTCCTTAAATTCTTCCCATTCCATATTGTAGGTTCTATCACTTCCTTTTGTTTGGAGGATTGTGTTCCACCATTCTAATGCGGCATTCTTAAACAGATTAGAAGCAAACAATATCCTATCTTCTTCAGCACACTTGCTTATCCTTAAGACTGCCTCAGTCTTCTCTATCCAGCGTAAGGTTGCAATGGCCCCTTCATTGCCCGAGAATTTCATTGGTTTACATGTCACACCCTGGCTTTGCGGAAGCGTGGTTAATTTTGGTGTGACTTCTTAATACCATAGCTTAATCATAACAAAGCTATATGAAAGAAAATCATGCAAGATCATCCGTTTGATTAAGTTTTAAAACCAAAGTAACGTACCATTGTCTTAAAGACTTACAACATCATAACGTAAAACATTGTCTTGAACAACATAACCATTAACATGAATTAAACGCAGTTTAAGTTTTGTGACTTGTCCAGGAAAGAGTCACATTTCCTAAATTGGGATGACCTTGGAACCCTTTTTTTGCAGCGGGAAAACATAACATACCGTGCCAGATCTTTAATTTCCTGAAATACATGTAAGTTGAAAAATCAACAATAATGTTGGGCGAGTTCATGTGTAAGTGAGTATGTAAAACACTTGTAAGTATAAAAGTTCCCTGGTATGTAGCAGTGTAAGGAAAAAGAGATCACCAATGGTTTGCAAGGCCATTAGCATGTTGTGAAATGCAAGTAGGAAGACTCAACCTAGCCGATTTATGCGTCGGGCACAAAGTCACTCAAGGTCCGTTCTGTTGGTCCTCTTAGAGGTCCGTTCTGTTGGGCCTAGAGTTGGGCTCGCTACACCCAGATAGATCTACCGCTTACGTCCATCGGTGTTTCTGCCTACCCATTCACATGATCTAAGTAGTAAACCTCCTTACGTTAACCATACCATGTGTAAAGTACTTGTAAACAAAGTAACATGTATTTCACCCCCGCAATTAAGAAAACTGAAAACAGTTAGAGAAAAGGGGGACATGAACTCACAGTGAAGCGTCTCTACCAAGTATCTCCTGCTCACGCAGCTGTGCGACGACCTACAGGTGCTAATTTCTATTAGACGGACGGCCGTGCCTTAGCTTTTTAGTTTAAGTCTTTGGGAAATAGTTAGACAACTATTTCGTGTTTACTTTCTGTATATACTTGGTAGTTAATCTCCTTCCCAAGGATGGGGGATTCAATACATGTGCGTTCAAATTATATTATTAAGTCTCACTTAATATATATATATATTTCCAATTCCAAAATATAAGTATTTTTCTCAAAAATATTATATTTTCATTTTACATAATTTTTCTCCAATAATACGTTGTTAAAATACGCGTTCATAAATATTTCCGTAAGTGCGTAAGTTACGTTTTAACGATCGAGTGGTAATATAATTACCGGCGTAACTTATATATTTATGGTGAAAGCGTTCGTATTATTTTGGATTCGTTAACGTTCGTAAATATTATTTTTACTCTAAAAATAATATTTATGTATTTTCACGAAATAATCATAAACAGTGTGTGAAAAATATATATTTATCACGTTAAACTTTGTGAAAATCCCACCTCCGAATATTTAGTAAATAAAGTCATGGCGAAATTTATATTTCGAAAACATGCCAAAAAAAATAAATAATAATTCTAACACTTTTAATGTAAATAGTTCTAAGTGTTAGGTTTTTAGAAAATTTTCGCCAGAGTTTCCTCTGTAACTGGAGGTGGCCACGCTTTCAAGCGTATCATTTTCTTTAACAAATCAACTCAACAATTTTCTTTATTTGATCAGAACAACTTTCAACACAACAACAAATCAACATATGTGTAAATTGCCAAAATTTACATGAACTTGTAGTTTTCCCAAAACTGTGGTATAAATCCCTTTAAATTTAGTAGATCTTCATATAAGGTAATTTAATCTTGTAAAAACCTCGTTTTTAGAGAAAATCCATCTATACAACTTCCCGTCATCTTTTTGCAAAAACTGTTATTTTGTCGGATCTTTTCATTTCACAAGTGTTTACACACTTGTGGTTTATAAAAATCATGCGTGTTAGTGTAAAATCCATCCTTTAAAATACATGATTTCTTTGATACGTGGTTCTTTGAAAATACCACTTGCAGATGCGTAGATCTGCTAGTTTTAATCACTATTGTACAAGTTAAAACACTTTTACACAAGTAAAACATTTTTACACAAGTTCATGTTTCATGTGTGGTAGAGTTTCACCTTTTAACCCTTCTTACTTCTAAAATAGCTTTGTGTCATGATTCAAGAACATGGCTATACCGGGTTAAACGATGATCCGAGCTACCACAACATAGATCGGGTCTAAATAATCACACATTTCAAATACTACATCATTTACACAACATATAAGCTATTAACCACCATTTTAAGTGTTTTTAGTAGACTTTTGTGCATCATTTTGTATTTTAACGAGATTTAACCGATACAAATCCTTTTAACCACTTTAGATTAGTTCAAGATAGAGATTTAAACATCACACCACTAGCTCGAGGCTAGGGAAGAATCTACGCGCAAAATGGGTGGATAAAAGCTAAGTAGAGAGGTCCTTCGCGTTCCGCTTGCTCCAAGACTCCTTGTATACGTCCCTTGATGCTTGTATGATGATGGAATGTGATGAACAAGATCGAAAATATGATGGATGGGTGGGTGTGGGTTCGGCCGAGAGCCAAAGAGAAAGAGAGAGAGTTGTGTTTGTGGTGAAATGTGATGGATGATAATCTTGTGTAATTAGTGGAACTTATAGACTAAACCTAAGTGTATTAACCAAAGGATCTTGTGCCCCCTAGATATTATGCATACAAGATCTAGTGAATCAACATGGTACAAGAGTGGGGTCACTTGGTGACCGATTCGGTTGGGGGGGGGGGTCCTTGGTTCGATTTCAACCATTAGTTGGTTACTTAGTTAGGTTAACTAAGTTAGTTAAGTGTTTAACTTAGTTACTAGTGTGTTGAGCTTTAATGCGGGTGTTAGGGTATTCAGGGACCCTAACTGGCTCAAAAAAAGATAAGTAATGAAAATAACTATATTTTCATGTTCCGGGTATAGTCCGGTTGTTCGGTTGGATAGTAATCCGTTAAAGCGCTTAATAAAGCTTTAAAGTGTCGTTATTACTCTCTTTAGTGACACAACTTATTCCTGACACTTTGGAAAGTGTCTAGTGTTATTTTTCTCATATTTTGGCACTTTATTAGTTAGCTAAAAGCTGAATTATTGTGTAAAGTGCTGAGTTTTGTACTTAGAGTACGTTTTAGGCACATCCAGTCATTGTGACTTATCCCTAGAGACGCAGTTCCACAACCCTTATATCCCTACACTCACTACTAGTGTAGCAAAACATCTCAGGCTCTTACAGGCCTTAGAGGCAGTGTCTGCCTGATGCTGGCTTTATCAGCATGTTCAATAGGTTATCCGCCATTGTGCTACTGTGCTTTTTGTGCATCATGGTTGTCACTAGGGTTCAGCATGTAAATAATGTAGTGACGATAAGTAAAGTATGATGCAAGTAAGTACATGTATCAGATATCAAGTAGCAGTTCATCAGTTAGTTCAAACAAGCACAGTAATTAAGCAGTAATTAATCATTAATTAAGTCGTACGGATACCTGGTTTAGTGCGGGTTGTCACATTCTCCCCCCGTTAAATAAATTTCGTCCCGAAATTTAAGTTCTGCTTGTAGATGCAGGGTTCTTAGGAAAAAGGTGGGGGTATTTCTCTTTCATCCGGTCCTCACGTTCCCAGGTGTATTCAGGACCATGTCTGGCATTCCAACGAACTTTGACGAGTTTGACACTGCTCCGGCGGGTCTTGTTCACTTTCCAATCTGTGACCTCAACCGGTTCTTCAACGAAGTGGAGCGTGTCGTCAACATGAATCTCGTCGGTGGGAATGGCAACGGTGACTTGAGTTGGACTTTTCTTTAGATTGGATACATGAAATGTATCGTGAACACCATTCAGTTCAGCAGGTAGGTCCAACTTGTATGCTACTAGTCCTATTCTTTCCAGAATTCTGAAGGGACCAATGTAGCGCGGATTTAACTTCCCACGCTTTCCAAAGCGTGCCACCCCCTTCCAGGGTGATACTTTCAATAACACCATTTCTCCAACTTGGAAATCCACATGCTTCCGGTTTGGATCCGTGTAGGCCTTTTATCTGTGGCGAGCTGCTTCGATGCGTTTAAGAATCTGCGCGATCTTGTCTGTCGTCTCTTGGACGATTTCGGGACCTGCAAGTTGTCTATCTCCTGCGTCAGCCCAACATAGGGGTGATCGGCACTTGCGTCCGTAAAGGGCTTCGAATGGCGCGACACCAATACTGGTGTGGTAGCTGTTGTTGTACGAAAATTCGACCAAAGGCAAATGCTTATCCCAGCTACCGCCCAAATCCATAACACACGCTCTCAGCATGTCTTCCAAAGTCTGTATCGTTCGCTCGCTCTGGCCGTCAGTTTGCGGATGAAACGCAGTGCTCAGATTCAATTGTGAGCCAAAGGCTTCTTGGAAGGATTGCCATATCCTTGACACAAACCTTCCGTCTCTATCAGAAATGATCGAGAGAGGTACTCCATGGCGTGCGACGATCTCTCTCATGTAAATTTCGGCCAATTTGGTCGTATTATCCTTCTCTCTGATAGGTAAGAAGTGTGCGGACTTTGTTAGGCGGTCAACTATTACCCAAATCATATCATGGCCTTTTGGCATTCTTGGCAATTTTGTAACAAAATCCATTGAGATTTGTTCCCATTTCCACTTGGGAATCTCAGGTTGTTGCAGCAGCCCTGAAGGCTTTTGGTATTCCGCTTTAACCTTAGCGCATGTTAAACATTTGCTCACATACACAGCAACATCGCCTTTCATCCTAGGCCACCAATAGTAATCTTTGAGATCCTGGTACATCTTATCCGCTCCTGGATGGATAGAGTACCGCAATTTGTGAGCTTCATCGAAAATAACTTTCCTTAAATCACCAAACAGAGGAACCCAAATCCTTTTCTCAAAACATAATGTTCCTTCTTCGTTTGGTACCAAAAGTTTCTCCATTCCACGGAGGTATTCTTCTTCAAGGTTTCCTTCCTTGAGAGCTTCTTTCTGCGTGGCACGAATGCGCAAGGAAAGATCGGTTCGAATAATCATTTCCAAAGCCCTGACTCTTATGGGCTTGATTCTATCTTTACGACTTAGGGCATCGGCGACCACGTTCGCCTTCCCTGGATGATACTTTATCTCGCAGTCGTAATCGTTCAGCAACTCAACCCATCGTCTTTGCCTCATATTCAACTCTTTCTGGTTGAATATACGCTGTAGGCTCTTGTGATCTGTAAAGATTGTATACTTCGTACCATAAAGGTAGTGTCTCCAGATCTTTAAAGCAAAAACCACAGCGCCAAGCTCCAAATCGTGTATGGTATAGTTCTTTTCATGCACTTTCAACTGACGCGATGCGTAAGCAATAACCTTCTGGCGTTGCATCAACACACAACCCAATCCTTGACGCGATGCGTCGCAGTATACCACAAAATCATCAGTACCTTCTGGTAGAGCTAAGATTGGCGCGTTACAAAGCTTATCCTTCAATATCTGAAACGCTTCATCCTGTTTGACTTCCCAATCAAACTTCTTATCTTTCTGAGTGAGGAGCGTCAAAGGTTAAGCGCTTTTTGAAAAATCCTTAATGAACCTTCGATAGTAACCAGCCAAACCCAAGAATTGTCGAATCTCGGTTGGCGTCTTTGGCGTTTCCCAATCCTTGATCGCTTCGATCTTTGTTGGATCCACGTGGATTCCATCTCCATTTACCACGTGCCCAAGGAATTGCATCTCTCGTAGCCAAAACTCGCACTTAGAGAATTTGGCATACAACTGTTCCTTCTTTAGCAGTTCTAGAATGGCTCTAAGATGCTGCTCGTGTTCAGCCTTCGTCTTTGAATAAATTAAGAAGTCGTCGATAAACACAATCACAAACTTGTCCAAGTACGGTTTGCAAACTCTATTCATTAGATCCATGAATATCGCAGGTGCGTTTGTTAAACCAAATGGCATAATGAGGAACTCGTAGTGTCCATAACGAGTTCTGAAGGCTGTCTTTGGGATACTCTCCTCTTGTATCCTTAACTGATGGTATCCAGATCGAAGATAGATCTTTGAATAAAAGCTAGAGCCTTGTAGTTGATCAAACAGATCATCGATTCTTGGCAGAGGGTATCTATTCTTGATCGTCAGCTTGTTCAGCTCCCGGTAGTCGATGCACATTCGAAAACTACCGTCCTTCTTCTTGACAAATAGGACCGGGGCTCCCCAAGGCGAGAAGCTTGGTCGGATAAATCCCTTGTCTAATAACTCTTGAAGTTGTGTCGACAGTTCCTGCATCTCAGACGGAGCAAGTCTATAAGGTGCCTTAGCCACCGGCGCGGCGCCTGGAACTAAATCGATGTGAAACTCTACTTTCCTCTGAGGTGGCAGTCCAGGCAAGTCTTCTGGGAAGAATTCTGGGTATTCCCTCACAACAGGGATGTCTTCGATCTTTGGCTCAGCAGCCTTTTTATCCACAATGTGTGCCAGAAAAGCAACACATCCTTTCTGCAAATACTTCCTTGCTTTCAAGCAGCTGATAATCCTCAACGGCGTCTCACGCTTCTCTCCATGAACAACAATTGTCTCGCCATCTTCGGTTGGGATACGAACAATCTTTTCGTGACAAACTATCTCAGCTTTGTTGCCTGATAACCAATCCATTCCTACTACCACGTCGAAGCTTCCCAACTGGACTGGTAGTAGATCTAAAGCAAACTCACGCTCTCCTAATTCGATCACACAACCTCTGATAACTTCATTGGTTTCTACTAACTTCCCATTGGCCAATTCGATTGAGTAGGGAATATCTAACTTATTAGCGGCTAACCCAAGCATATTCTTAAACTCTAATGATACGAAGCTATAGTCGGTGCCAGTATCAAACAAAATAGATGCAAAAGTTTTGGTTGATAGGGAACGTACCAGTAGTCACGCCTGGATCCTGGCATGCTACACAAGCTCCGATGTTGGATGTCCTTTCACAGTCTTGTTTCAACTTCGGGCATTCCCTCTTAAGATGTCCAACATCCCCACAATGGAAGCATCCTGGATACCTCCCATTTCCACCTTGAGCGTTGTTACTGTTTTCTCCTTGTCTGGGACCCTTCATCCCACAACCATCCTTGTTGTGTCTTTTCCTTCCGTACCTAGGCTTCCGACATCCATAATTGTGGTGACACTTGCACTCAGCACGACTTGGTTCAGTTTCTAAGTAAATCTTATCATTGGCCTGTTTATTGTTAGGGCAATCTTTCTTGAAATGCCCTTTGTCCCCGCAGTCAAAACAACCTCGAATAGATCTTTGTTCACCCTCATTCATTCGGGTATCTTCGGTGAGCTTCCTTTTGTTCTTTCTGGACAACTCTACCTGAGTCTCCTGGTCAGGGTTTGCAAGTTTTTCTAGTCTAACTGCTTCCGTAACGAGTGCCAAGCCCATCTTACTTGCGGCCATAGTTGTCGGTGGCGTTGATGTTGTCATCAAGCTCAAGACTTGAGGCGCCAGTTCCCAAATGAATTGTTCCAATTTCTTTAATTCTGGTTTCACCAGGTACGGAATAACTCGTGACAAATCATAAAGTCTTTGCACGTACTCCAACACCTTTGGACCTTCCATCATCAGGCTCCGAAATTCATCTTCCCACTTCTGGGTTTCCGTTTGGGGGCAATACTTCTTATGCTTCATTTCTTTTAGTTCACCCCAGGTTAATGCATATGCTGCAGTAGCACCCTTTATATGGGTCTGAAGATTCCACCATAATCGGGCTTCATCTAGAAACAGCTCAGAAACGTATAGGACCTGTTGTTCCGGTGTACAACCGCTCACTTGAAAGATGGAATCCATACTTTCGATCCATTTCACAAAAGCCATGGCACCTCCAGTGCCGTCGAACTTCGGAGGCTTGTATTTGAGGAAGTGCCAGTAGGAACAACCGTTATTTTCTGAGGTACCTTTGCTAGGTTCGGAGCGTAGGGCCTCGTGCCGTGCTATAGCTGCAGCAATTATCTCTTGAAGTTCCGCCTCTGAGGTGGGCATGCGCATTTCGCGACTTGGTGGCATCTTCTAAAAGATGTTTCACGTAGGTTAGGTCATAGCAAGTAAAACGTACGTATGTATTCAACAATACATAACATCTCATGCTATAAATAAATCAACCATATAACCTCTCATGTCATAGAACCTAAACAGTAAATCAAACATCATAAGTGATGAGAGTACTGCGATTGCCATATAACGAGACCACATAGTAAGCGTACAAGTACACAACTGTATCATACAATGTTAACGACTTAGTAGGGGACGACCCTAGACAAGTGGTGCGATCGCTGGACAAGTTCAGGAATTTCTGGTTCGTCCATTTTCAAATTCCTGAACTCCACCTCAAGCTTCTAAATTCCAGTCCTAAAGCAACATTTCTTCTCAATCGTTTCCTTGAGCTCGTCCCAGCTCAGTGCATAAGTAGCGTATGTGGCAAGGGTCTGAACCTGGAGGTTCCATTAAGAGAGTGTGCCATCTAGAAATATCCCCGAGATATAGTTAACACTCTGTTGGGGCGAACAGTTACTCATTCTTAGAATGGAGTCGGCCTTTTCGGACCAACGAACAAATGCAACGGCGCCTCCTGTTCCGTCAAAGTTCAAAGGCTTGCAGTTCAGGAACTGTTTATAGGTGCAGCCAGTTGGAGGGTTATTTCCAGTAATACCATCGTTGTACTTAGAGCGGAGGGCTTCATGTCGTGCATTTATCTGTGAGATGCGTTCTTGCAGCTCGGCTTCTGTCCTTGGCAACGTACTGGTGTTTGTGTCACGCCTGGGTGACATTCCCTTTTTGTCGAAGGGGTGTGAAGCGGGTTAGACAACGTTTCAATTGTCTATGAGGTGTATATAGCGACATAAGCCATCATGTAATCACCCAATTTCACACGCAAATATACTCACTGTATGAGTGGGGAAGTAAATTTCTGAGCCTTCACATAGGCTTGCCAATTTGGCTTGTTGCTCGTAATAGAATGAACTCGAGGCTACATCACCTTGGTCATTCGGGTTTAAGTTATTTCCTGCTGCATTGGTTATCATTAGCTTGACCCGCAGAGTCCACCAGGATTCCTGTGCACTACAAATCGTTATTACGTGGGCCCCCGTAATAATAAATTGTCTTGCACAGTTACCCCAAATTTTTTCTCGTCCAAGCAGATGATCAATCAAGGAGCAATAGTAGGTGCATTGGCATGAACAGGGTCATGCTCCAATGCGGGGTCAGGAGCAGCGCCTGGCTCAGGGGCCACGGCCGACTCCGGATCAAAAATTCCATCTCAAGACCAGCTGGATCAACAAACACAGGGGGTTACAGGATCCTCCAAGGGCTGGTCTAAGTGTATGAACTCAAGGTCATGGTCTGGATCAAAACCAGGTGAAAAAGCAGGATCAACCTCAATATCGTGATCAAACTCAAAGCTGTGGGTGGGATCCGGTGCAGCTGATGATGCCATATCAGGGTCGGCGTCGTGTGAGTGTTGCTGCATTCCCTGTATGTGCGAAGATGCGGATGTCAGAAACTCAAATGAGTCTGGGATAGGGAATGGACATGAGTTTCCCCTACAGGAGCGTCCGCATGCAGTAGTCTAATACCAGCAGCAATAGGGCCCTGCCCTCGAATGGGTCCTCTTCCAGTAGATCGTTATCGTCGTCAGAGGCCACGTCGGGAGGGGGCATATTAACAATAGGATAAGCGGCAAGGGGGCAAATTCCCAACAAGATGGCCATCAGTAGGCTCTGCTACGACTTCAGGCAGCGCAAAAGGGCTGAAAGTCGTCATTGTCTGTGCCGGTAGTATCGGAAATGTACACCTCGTGCTTTGATGAAACTATGTCGTCTGATACTATGGCCATGGGATTCGTAGTGTCCATCTTTCTAGTACTTGATGAAAGCATGACGTTTGTAACACAAACACATATACGTATAATAATCAATTATATAATCAGTTAATCACATAGTCACCAAGTAAGCATTCAAATCATTCTCCTAGTCTCACTAGCCAATTTCTCCCAGTCTTTAAGACTGCTCTATCCTCCACCTCGACCTCTTAGATCGAGCCTCGGTCCCCTTGACCGAGCCTCAGCTTTCATGACTGAGCCTACTCTTCCTAGCCTCATTAGCCAACTACCTCGGTCACCTAGACCGAGCCTCGATCCTCCAGACCGAGCCTCAGCCCTCCAGGCTGAGCCTATAATAAATCAACGTGCTCAACTACCTCGGTCACCTAGACCGAGCCTCGATCCTCCAGACCGAGCCTCAGCCCTCCAGGCTGAGCCTATAATAATAAAATGTGCTCAACATTTGTTTGTAAAAAGTTTTGGATCTGGACTTAAGTGGTATGCAGAAAATGTTTTCGTGAGAGCCCTAGTGATCATAGTATAGACTCGAGAAAGAATCCTAGTTCGCTATGATCAGAGCTCTGATACCAAGCTGTCACACCCTGGCTTTGCGGAAGCGTGGTTAATTTTGGTGTGACTTCTTAATACCATAGCTTAATCATAACAAAGCTATATGAAATAAAATCATGCAAGATCATCCGTTTGATTAAGTTTTAAAACCAAAGTAACGTACCATTGTCTTAAAGACTTACAACATCATAACGTAAAACATTGTCTTGAACAACATAACCATTAACATGAATTAAACGCAGTTTAAGTTTTGTGACTTGTCCAGGAAAGAGTCACATTTCCTAAACTGGGATGACCTTGGAACCCTTTTTTTGCAGCGGGAAAACATAACATACCGTGCCAGATCTTTAATTTCCTGAAATACATGTAAGTTGAAAAATCAACAATAATGTTGAGCGAGTTCATGTGTAAGTGAGTATGTAAAACACTTGTAAGTATAAAAGTTCCCTGGTATGTAGCAGTGTAAGGAAAAAGAAATCACCATTGGTTTGCAAGGCCATTAGCATGTTGTGAAATGCAAGTAGGAAGACTCAACCTAGCCGATTTATGCGTCGGGCACAAAGTCACTCAAGGTCCGTTCTGTTGGTCCTCTTAGAGGTCCGTTCTGTTGGGCCTAGAGTTGGGCTCGCTACACCCAGATAGATCTACCGCTTACGTCCCTCGGTGTTTCTGCCTACCCATTCACATGATCTAAGTAGTAAACCTCCTTACGTTAACCATACCATGTGTAAAGTACTTGTAAACAAAGTAACATGTATTTCACCCCCGCAGTTAAGAAAACTGAAAACAGTTAGAGAAAAGGGGGACATGAACTCACAGTGAAGCGTCTCTACCAAGTATCTCCTGCTCACGCAGCCGTGCGACGACCTACAGGTGCTAATTTCTATTAGACGGACGGCCGTGCCTTAGCTTTTTAGTTTAAGTCTTTGGGAAATAGTTTGACAACTATTTCGTGTTTACTTTCTGTATATACTTGGTAGTTAATCTCCTTCCTAAGGATGGGGGATTCAATACATGTGCGTTCAAATTATATTATTAAGGAGTTAAATGCCATTTTAGTCCCTGTGGTTTGAGCAATTTTGCCAGTTTAGTCCAAAGGTTTCATTTTTAACCTGTGGGTCCAAAAAGGTTTCACAGTTGCCATTTTAGTCCACTGGGTTAACTTCATCCATTTTTTCTGTTAACGAGAAGGCCAATTCGGTCATTTTATATGGCTGAATTGTTCATTTAGTTAACAGAATTACATATAAAATGACCGAATTGGCCTTCTCGTTAACAGAAAAAATGGATGAAGTTAACCCAGTGGACTAAAATGGCAACTGTGAAACCTTTTTGGACCCACAGGTTAAAAATGAAACCTTTGGACTGAACTGGCAAAATGGCCCAAACCACAGGGACTAAAATGGCATTTAACTCTATTATTAAGTCTCACTTAATATATATATATTTCCAATTCAAAAATATACGTATTTTTCTCAAAAATATTATATTTTCATTTTACATAATTTTTCTCCAATAATACGTTGTTAAAATACGCGTTCATAAATATTTCCGTAAGTGCGTAAGTTACGTTTTAACGATCGAGTGGTAATATAATTACCAGCGTAACTTATATATTTATGGTGAAAGCGTTCGTATTATTTTGGATTCGTTAACGTTCGTAAATATTATTTTTACTCTAAAAATAATATTTATGTATTTTCACGAAATAATCATAAACAGTGTGTGAAAAATATATATTTATCACGTTAAACTTTGTGAAAATCCCACCTCCGAATATTTAGTAAATAAAGTCATGGCGAAATTTATATTTCGAAAACATGCCAAAAAAAAAAAAATTCTAACACTTGTAGTGTAAATAGTTCTAAGTGTTAGGTTTTTAGAAAAATTTCGCCAGAGTTTCCTCTGTAACTGGAGGTGGCCACGCTTTCAAGCGTATCATTTTCTTTAACAAATCAACTCAACAATTTTCTTTATTTGATCAGAACAACTTTCAACACAACAACAAATCAACATATGTGTAAATTGCTAAAATTTACATGAACTTGTAGTTTTCCCAAAACTGTGGTATAAATCCCTTTAAATTTAGTAGATCTTCATATAAGGTAATTTGATCTTGTAAAAACCTCGTTTTTAGAGAAAATCCATCTATACAACTTCCCGTCATCTTTTTGCAAAAACTGTTATTTTGTCGGATCTTTTCATTTCACAAGTGTTTACACACTTGTGGTTTATAAAAATCATGCGTGTTAGTGTAAAATCCATCCTTTAAAATACATGATTTCTTTGATACGTGGTTCTTTGAAAATACCACTTGCAGATGCATAGATCTGCTAGTTTTAATCACTATTGTACAAGTTAAAACACTTTTACACAAGTAAAACATTTTTACACAAGTTCATGTTTCATGTGTGGTAGAGTTTCACCTTTTAACCCTTGTTACTTCTAAAATAGCTTTGTGTCATGATTCAAGAACATGACTATACCGGGTTAAACGATGATCCGAGCTACCACAACATAGATCGGGTCTAAATAATCACACATTTCAAATACTACATCATTTACACAACATATAAGCTATTAACCACCATTTTAAGTGTTTTTAGTAGACTTTTGTGCATCATTTTCTATTTTAACGAGATTTAACCGATACAAATCCTTTTAACCACTTTAGATTAGTCAAGATAGAGATTTAAACATCATACCACTAGCTCGAGGCTAGGGAAGAATCTACGCGCAAAATGGGTGGATAAAAGCTAAGTAGAGAGGTCCTTCGCGTTCCGCTTGCTCCAAGACTCCTTGTATACGTCCCTTGATGCTTGTATAATGATGGAATGTGATGAACAAGATCGAAAATATGATGGATGGGTGGGTGTGGGTTCGGCCGAGAGCCAAAGAGAAAGAGAAAGAGAAAGAGTGAGAGTTGTGTTTGTGGTGAAATGTGATGGATGATAATCTTGTGTAATTAGTGGAACTTATAGACTAAACCTAAGTGTATTAACCAAAGGATCTTGTGCCCCCTAGATATCATGCATACAAGATCTAGTGAATCAACATGGTACAAGAGTGGGGTCACTTGGTGACCGATTCGGTTGGGGGGGGGGGGTCCTTGGTTCGATTTCAACCATTAGTTGGTTACTTAGTTAGGTTAACTAAGTTAGTTAAGTGTTTAACTTAGTTACTAGTGTGTTGAGCTTTAATGCGGGTGTTAGGGTATTCAGGGACCCTAACTGGCTCAGAAAAAGATAAGTAATGAAAAGCTCTTAATAAAGCTTTAAAGTGTCGTTATTACTCTCTTTAGTGACACAGCTTATTCCTGACACTTTGGAAAGTGTCTAGTGTTATTTTTCTCATATTTTGGCACTTTATTAGTTAGCTAAAAGCTGAATTATTGTGTAAAGTGCTGAGTTTTGTACTTAAAGTACGTTTTAGGCACATCCAGTCATTGTGACTTATCCCTAGAGACGCAGTTCCACAACCCTTATATCCCTACACTCACTACTAGTGTAGCAAAACATCTCAGGCTCTTACAGGCCTTAGAGGCAGTGTCTGCCTGATGCTGGCTTTATCAGCATGTTCAATAGGTTATCCGCCATTGTGCTACTGTGCTTTTTGTGCATCATGGTTGTCACTAGGGTTCAGCATGTAAATAATGTAGTGACGATAAGTAAAGTATGATGCAAGTAAGTACATGTATCAGATATCAAGTAGCAGTTCATCAGTTAGTTCAAACAAGCACAGTAATTAAGCAGTAATTAATCATTAATTAAGTCGTACGGATACCTGGTTTAGTGCGGGTTGTCACATTACAAGACCAGAATTCTTTATATTAACAACCGTAAGACACGGTTCTTCTTCTTTTGGGAATAGGCAATTGAAGTACAGGTCCATTGTTTACACTGTTTTCTGGTTCAACGGGTCGCTTACTGCTATTTTACTTTTATCATCGACATCTTTAATAGTTTGAAGAATAAATGGCATTGCATCTATAATTCCCTGTGCTACTATGTGTTGGATAGCACTATTATCCACTTGGTTTCCATTGTTATTGATGCTTGGATTTTCATTAACCACGTTAATGTTACTCTGGTTATCATTATTCAGATTTCCTTGATTTCCTTCATCGGCCATCTGAATTTTAAACATTTATCCCATATTAATATCATAATTAATATCTAATATAGTTAATCACATGACACGCAATCTAACCAAAAACGTAGATCATTGCTACTTTTACTCTATTCATATACTAGTATGCATCTATTACACATTAGTACTGAAATAAAAATTATAATACCAACAGAAATAGAATCACACTAATAGTAATATGCATCTGTACACACATATTTTATTTTATTTTATTTTATAATATTATTATTACTACCATCGTTTCACCATCTCATTCACGGATATGGATTCATCCAAAAATCCATATTGTATTCATCGTATTTCCATACGAGACGCTCTTCCACCTGACGCATTCTCTCACTGCTTTCTAAACTTTCCTCCCCAAAAGTCCTAAGTTCTTGGACATTTTCTGCACTCATTGGGGGTGCAAGTTCTCGGACTGGGTTTGGAATCTGGGGTGCGGTTTCCTGATATGGGGGTGACAGTTCCTGAAATTGGTAAGGATCCTCTAATATCTCCCTAATATAGTTATCATGGTAATGTGGATCTAAAGGGTCCATACCTGAGTAGGCTTCTATGTTTTGTATGGGTGGATATTCCTGGATAGGGTAACGTTGCACAAAGTCCCTATTGTCGTCCCACCAGGGGTCGTAATTCGGGTCTAGGGGGTTTGGTGCAGGTACCCTAGGAATTTCTTCTGGGTTAAAGTCATGCATCTCCACTTGGTTTTCCGGGTTTTCTATCTCCATGGGTTGTTCTGGATTTTGTGGTTGTGGGGCTACTAGTTATTCCAGACTTGGGTCAGCAACAGTTGTAGCTAGGATATGAAAATTAGCTAGGCTTCTATTAAGCATATCCTGCGTATTGGCATTGGTTCTACGCTTAGCAGCTGCTAAAACTCTTTGCTGTTGCAACTTTCGGATTCTCTTCCTACGAGCAAAAGCTTCCTTACTGAACCATCCTCGTTTCTTATGAGGGAATGGCTCTTCTGACTGAGCTCTAAAAGCAAACACTCCTTCTTCCTGATCAGCAGAATACCCAGAAAGGGCAAGCTGTGATGAGGTACCTTCACTTTTAGGTGAATCAGACAACTGACGACTCATTTCTGAGGGTCTTTGATTACTCATTCTGTAAACTATCAAATAGTCAAATAACACATAACAAATAAATACAGTTATGCACGTATTTCCGTAATTTTATTTCCTAACACAAATTTCAGAATTTTAAGTGTCAGCAGAACACTTCTTTGGCTCAGACCAGTGGCTAGGCTCTGATACCACCTTCTGTCGCAACCCCCGATCCCTGATTCCAGGGAACGGGCGGACGTGATCACAGAGTTTCGGTGGTATCAGGGTTATTTAATATTGCAGCGGAATTTACATCAGGACCTTAGTTAGGAAATGTTTATCAGAGTAAAACCACCATAATTCTGTCAATTCACAGACTTGTGGGTCATATTACCCATTGGCTAACTCATTGTCCAATGGTAACGTATTGTCATCCCGACTTACTACTCACAGTGTAGTACATTTTGTATACAAAACCCCAACATACCGGCAGTAATTGAAGAACTACAAAGACTCAATCACTGCTAAATTTCATAGTAAAACATTTAATGTTTGGTAAAACATTACCAAAAAGATTAACAAAAAGAGGATAAACTCACTTTGCTATCTTAGACTTCGCGTAAGGGTTTCCTTGATATAATCTATAATTTATACAAATGTACATTGGTTAGTATCATAACCCTTTGAAATTATTAATGATACCCTCCCCGAGACGGCATTCCAACAACTACGTCGGGGCAGAACCACGACAGTTGTTATGGAACCCTAAAAAAATTGGGCAGCGTAACTTTTACGAAACTGGGGTTATAATATTTACAACGGAGCAGAACCTCGCTAATTAGGGGTATAATACCCGACTATAATGCCTATTCTATAGAAATTGAGATTTAGAATTGAAATGTGAACGAACTGAATTGAAACCCGATGCCATCTATTTATAGTTCTGATATACGACTCTCACGCGGCCCGCGTAAAAGTAAGCTAAGGCTTACGCGGCCCGCGTTGACTCAAGTCAACAGCATTGCTTGTCCTGGTCACCAAGTAGACCCGCCACGATGTCGGCACGTGTCAGCACCGGATGTCTCCGCGTTTAATGATCTCTCGCTGCCCGCGTTAATGTAAGCTTAAGCTTACGAGGCCCGCTTGAACTAAAGAAATCAGCGGAGTCTGGTTCCAGCCTTGATACCGCCCGCGTGAACTGTTGGGGTGGGTCTACGCGGCCCGCCTTAACTCAATATTTAGGGTTTATTATTTATTTTATAAATTATAACATATTTCGGGCTCGGTTTTCACATACGGGGTGTAATATAAGACATATTGGGACATTTTAAGATATAATAGGGTGTCAGAAATATTATGAAAGTGTTGGTTTTACCGCGGGTTGTTACATTTTTACATGCCGAGAACCTCGATCAAAGAGTAAAAAAGGCGTAAGGTTCACAATGGTGTAAAATTAAAATGGAATATACCAGGCTAGGATTCGAGTTACAGGAACAAGGGCCAAACCAACCAACCAAGAATGGAATCGTCGAGCGAAAACACTTGATAACCTCCTAGAAGCAGCTTTTATTGCCACTAGACCTTTCTCCATCAATTAGGAATCTGATGCCGTCACTAAAAACATTCCTTAAATTGTAGCCATTTGTTGAGTGTTTTTTTTTGGTGTCTAATCCGCATATATATCACCATTGCCCTTGATTTTATTGACTGTATATCTCTTAAATGTCAACATATACACGTGTTATTTAGTTTACGAAGCTTTTTCAATGCCGAGAACCTCGATCAGAGAGTAAAAAAGGCGTAAGGTTCACAATGGTGTAAAATTAAAATGGGATATACCGGGCTAGGATTCGAGTTACAGGAACAACTGCCAAACCGACCACCCAAGAATGGAATCGTCGAGCGAAAACACTTGACAACCTCCTAGAAGCAGCTTTTCTTGCCACCAGATCTTTCTCCATCAATTAGGAATCTGAAGCCGTCACTAAACACATTCCTTAAATTGTAGCCATCTGTTAAGTGTTTTTTTTTTGTTTCTAATCCGCATATATATCACCATTTCCCTTGATTTTTTTGACTGTATATCTTTTAAATGTCAACATATACACGTGTGATTTAGTTTACGAAGATTTTTCAATGCCGAGAACCTCGATCAGAGAGTAAAAAGGCGTAAGGTTCACAATGGTGTAAAATTAAAATGGGATATACCGGGGCTAGGATTCGAGTTACAGGAACAAGGGCCAAACCAAGCACCCAAGAATAGAATCGTCGAGCGAAAACACTTGACAACCTCCTAGAAGCAGCTTTTTCTTGCCATCAGACCTTTCTCCATCAATTAGGAATTTGATGCCGTCACTAAACACATTCCTTAAATTGTAGCCATTTGTTGAGTGTTTTTTTTTTGGTGTCTAATCCGCATATATATCACCATTGCCCTTGATTTTATTGACTGTATATCTCTTAAATGTCAACATATACACGTGTTATTTAGTTTACGAAGCTTTTTCAATGCCGAGAACCTCGATCAGAGAGTAAAAAAGGCGTAAGGTTCACAATGGTGTAAAATTAAAATGGGATATACCGGGCTAGGATTCGAGTTACAGGAACAACTGCCAAACCGACCACCCAAGAATGGAATCGTCGAGCGAAAACACTTGACAACCTCCTAGAAGCAGCTTTTCTTGCCACCGGATCTTTCTCCATCAATTAGGAATCTGAAGCCGTCACTAAACACATTCCTTAAATTGTAGCCATCTGTTAAGTGTTTTTTTTTGTTTCTAATCCGCATATATATCACCATTTCCCTTGATTTTTTTGACTGTATATCTTTTAAATGTCAACATATACACGTGTGATTTAGTTTACGAAGATTTTTCAATGCCGAGAACCTCGATCAGAGAGTAAAAAGGCGTAAGGTTCACAATGGTGTAAAATTAAAATGGGATATACCGGGGCTAGGATTCGAGTTACAGGAACAAGGGCCAAACCAACCACCCAAGAATGGAATCGTCGAGCGAAAACACTTGACAACCTCCTAGAAGCAGCTTTTTCTTGCCATCAGACCTTTCTCCATCAATTAGGAATCTGATGCCGTCACTAAACACATTCCTTAAATTGTAGCCATTTGTTGAGTGGCTTTTTTTGGTGTCTAATCCGCATATATATCACCATTGCCCTTGATTTTATTGACTGTATATCTCTTAAATGTCAACATATACACGTGTGATTTAGTTTACGAAGATTTTTCAATGCCGAGAACCTCGATCAAAGAGTAAAGAAGGCGTAAGGTTCACAATGGTGTAAAATTAAAATGGGATTTACCAGGATAGGATTCGAGTTACAGGAACAAGGGCCAAACCAAGCACCCAAGAATGGAATCGTCGAGCGAGAACACTTGACAACCTCCTAGAAGCAGCTTTTCTTGCAACCAGACCTTTCTCCCTCAATTAGGAATCTGATGCCGTCACTAAACACATTTCTTAAATTGTAGCCATTTGTTGAGTGTTTTTTTGTGTCTAATCCGCATAAATATATATCACCATTGCCCTTGATTTTCTTGACTGTATATCTCTTAAATGTCAACATATACACGTGTGATTTAGTTTACGAAGATTTTTCCTTGCCGAGAACCTCGATCAGAGAGTAAAAAAGGCGTAAGGTTCAAAATGGTGTAAAATTAAAATGGGATATATCGGGCTAGGATTCGGGTTACAGGAACAAGGGCCAAACCAACCACCCAAGAATGGAGTCATCGAGCGAAAACACTTGACAACCTCCGAGAAGCAGCTTTTCATGCCACCAGAACTTTCTCCATCAATTAGGAATTTGATGTCGTCACTAAACACATTTCTTAAATTGTAGCCATTTGTTGAGTGTTTTTTTTGTGTCTAATCCGCATATATATCACCATTGCCCTTGATTTTATTGACTCTATATCTATTAAATTTCAACATATACACGTGTGATTTAGTTTACGGAGATTTTTCAATGCCGAGAACCACGATCAAAGAGTAAAAAAGGCGTAAGGTTCACAATGGTGTAAAATTAAAATGGGATTTACCGGGATAGAATTCGAGTTACAGGAACAAGGGCCAAACCAACCACCCATAAATGGAATCGTCGAGCGAGAACACTTGACAACCTCCTAGAAGCAGCTTTTCTTACAACCAGACCTTTCTCCATCAATTAGAAATCTGATGCCGTCACTAAACACATTTCTTAAATTGTAGCCATTTGTTGAGTGTTTTTTTTTGTGTCTAATCCGCATATATATATCACCATTGCCCTTGATTTTCTTGACTGTATATCTCTTAAATGTCAACATATACACGTGTGATTTAGTTTACGAAGATTTTTCCATGCCGAGAACCTCGATCAGAGGGTAAAAAAGGCGTAAGGTTCAAAATGGTGTAAAATTAAAATGGGATATACCGGGCTAGGATTCGAGTTACAGGAACAAGGGCCAAACCAACCACCCAAGAATCGAGTCGTCGAGCGAAAACACTTGACAACCTCCTAGAAGCAGCTTTTCATGCCACCCGAACTTTCTCCATTAATTAGGAATTTAATGTCGTCACTAAACACATTTCTTAAATTGTAGCCATTTGTTGAGTGTTTTTTTTTTTTGTGTCTAATCCGCATATATATCACCATTGCCCTTGCTTTTATTGACTGTGTATCTCTTAAATGTCAACATATACACGTGTGATTTAGTTTATGAAGATTTTTTAAGGCCGAGAACTTCGATCGGAGAGTAAAAAAGGCGTAAGGTTCACAATGGTGTAAAATTAAAATGGGATATACCGGGCTAGGATTCGAGTTACATGAACAACGCCCAAACCGACCACCCAAGAATGGAATCGTCGAGCGAACACACTTGACTACTTCCTAGAAGCACATTTTCCTGCCACCAGACCTTTCTCCATCAATTTGGAATCTGATGTCGTCGCTAAACACATTCCTTAAATTGTAGCCATCTGTTAATGGTTTTTTTTTTGTATCTAATTCGCATATATATCACCATTTCCCTTTATTTTCTTAACTCTATATCTATTAAATTTCAACATATACACGTGTGATTTAGTTTACGAAGATTTTTCAATGCCGAGAACCTGGATCAGAGATTACAAAAGGCATAAGGTTAACAATGGTGTAAATTTAAAATGGCATATACCGGGCTTGGATTCGAGTTACAGGAACAAGGGCCAAACCAACCACCCAAAAAAGGAATCGTCGAGCGAAAACACTTGACAACCTCCTAGAAGCAGCTTTTCTTGCCACCAGACCTTTATCCATCAATTAGGAATTTGATGCCGTCAATAAACACATTCCTTAAATTATAGCCATTTGTTGAGTGTTTTTTTTGTGTCTAATCCGCATATATATAAGTATTGCCCATGATTTTATTGACTGTATATCTCTTAAATGTCAACATATACACGTGTGATTTAGTTTACAAAGATTTTTCAATGCCGAGAACCTCCATCAGAGAGTAAAGAAGGCGTAAGGTTCACAATGGTGTAAAATTAAAATGGGATATACCGGGCTAGTATTCGAGTTACAGGAACAACGGCCAAACCGACCACCCAAGAATGGAATCGTCAAGCGAAAACACTTGACTACCTCCTAGAATCAGCTTTTTTTGCCACCAGACCTTTCTCCATCAATTAGGAATCTGATGCCATCACTAATCACATTCCTTAAATTGTAGCCATCTGTTAAGTGTTTTTTTTTGTATCTAATCTGCATATATATCACCATTTTCCTTGATTTTCTTGATTGTATATCTCTTAAATGTCAACATATACACGTGTGATTTAGTTTACGAAGATTTTTCAATGCCGAGAACCTCAATCAGAGAGTAAAAAAGGTGTAAGGTTCACAATGGTGTAAAATTAAATTGGGATATACCGGCTAGGATTCGAGTTACAGGAACAAGGGCCAAACCAACCACCCAAGAATGGAATCGTCGAGCGAGAACACTTGACAACCTCCTAGAAGCAGCTTTTATTGCCACCAGACCTTTCTCCATCAATTAGTAATCTGATGTCGTCACTAAACATATTCCTTAAATTATAGCCATTTGTTGAGTGTTTTTTTTTTGTCTAATCCGCATATATATCACCATTGCCCTTGATTTTCTTGACTATATATCTCTTAAATGTCAACATATACACGTGTGATTTAGTTTACGAAGATTTTTCAATGCCGAGAACCTCAATCAGAGAGTAAAAAAGGCGTAAGGTTCACAATGGTGTAAAATTAAATTGGGATATACCGGGATAAGATTCGAGTTACAGGAACAAGGGCCAAACCAACCACCCAAGAATGGAATCGTCGAGCGAAAACACTTGACTACCTCCTAGAAGCAAATTTTCTTGCAACCAGACCTTTCTCCATTAATTAGGAATCTGATGCCGTCACTAAACACATTTCTTAAATTGTAGCCATTTGTTGAGTGTTTTTTTGTGTCTAATCCGCATATATATCACCATTGCCCTTGATTTTATTGACTGTATATCTCTTAAATGTCAACATATACACGTGTGATTTAGTTTACGAAGATTTTTCAATGCCGAGAACCTCGATCGGAGAGTAAAAAAGGCGTAAGGTTCACAATGGTGTAAAATTAAAATGGGATATATCGGGCTAGGATTCGAGTTACAAGAACAACGCCCAAACCGACCACCCAAGAATGGAATCGTCGAGCGAAAACACTTGACTACCTCCTAGAAGCACATTTTCTTGCCACCAGACCTTTCTCCATCAATTTGGAATCTGATGCCTTCACTAAACACATTCCTTAAATTGTAGCCATCTGTTAAGGGTTTTTTTTGTATCTAATTCGCATATATATCACAATTTCCCTTGATTTTCTTGACTCTATATCTATTAAATTTCAACATATACATGTGTGATTTAGTTTACGAAGATTTTTCAATGCCGAGAACCTCGATCAGAGAGTAAAAAAGGCGTAAGGTTCAAAATGGTGTAAAATTAAACTGGGATATACCGGGATTGGATTCGAGGTACAGGAACAAGGGCCAAACCAACCACCCAAGAATGGAATCGTCGAGCGAAAACACTTGACAACCTCCTAGAAGCAGCTTTTCTTGCCACCAGACCTTTCTCCATCAATTAGGAATCTGCTGCATTCACTAAACACATTCCTTAAATTGTAGCCATTTGTTGAGTGTTTTTTTTGGTGTCTAATCCGCATATATACCACCATTGCCCTTGATTTTATTGACTGTATATCTCTTAAATGTCAACATACACACGTGTGATTTAGTTTACGAAGATTTTTCAATGCCGAGAACCTCGATCAGAGAGTAAAAAAGGTTCACAATGGTGTAAAATTAAAACGGGATATACCGGGCTAGGATTCGAGTTACAGGAACAACGGCCAAACCGACCACCCAAGAATGGAATCGTCGAGCGAAAACACTTGACAACCTCCTAGAAGCCGCTTTTCTTGCCACCCGACCTTTCTCCATCAATTAGGAATCTGATGCTGTCACTAAACATATTCCATAAATTGTAGCCATTTGTTTAGTCATTTTTTGTCTCTAATCCGCATATATATCACCATTTCCCTTGATTTTCTTGATTGTATATCTCTTAAATGTCAACATATACATGTGTGATTTAGTTTACAAAGATTTTTAAATGCCGAGAACGTCGATCAGAGAGTAAAAAAGGCGTAAGGTTCACAATGGTGTATAATTAAAATGGGATATACCGGGCTAGGATTCGAGTTACAGGAACAGGGGCAAAACCATCCACCCAGGAATGGAATCGTCAAGCGAAAACACTTGACAACCTCCTACAAGCAGCTTTCCTTGCCACCAGACCTTTCTCCATCCGTTAGGAATCTGATGCCGTCACTAAACACATTCCTTAAATTGTAGCCATTAGTTGAGTGCTTTTTGTTGGTGTCTAATCTGCATATATACCACCATTGTCGTTGATTTTATTGACTGTATATCTCTTAAATGTCAACATATACACATGTGATTTAGTTTACGAAGATTTTTCAATGCCGAGAACCTCGATCTGAGAGTTAAAAAAAGCGTAAGGTTCACAATGGTGTAAAATTAAAATGAGATATACTGGGCTAGGATTCGAGTTACAGGAACAACGGCCAAACCGACCACCCAAGAATGGAATCATCGAGCGAAAACACATGACAACCTCCTAGAAGCAGCTTTTCTTGCCACCAGACCTTTCTCCATCAATTAGGAATCGGATGCCGTCACTAAACACATTCCTTAAATTGTAGCCATTTGTTGAGTGTTTTTTTTTGGTGTCTAATCCGCATATTTATCACCAATGCCCTTGATTTTCTTCACTGCATATCTCTTAAATGTCAAGATACACACGTGTGAATTAGTTTACGAAGATTTTTCAATGCCTAGAACCTCGATCAGAGAGTAAAAAAGGCGCAAGGTTCACAATTGTGTAAAATTAAAATGGGATATACCGGGCTAGAAATCGAGTTACAGGAACAAGGGCTAAACCAACCATCCAAGAATGGAATCGTCGAGCGAAAAACTTGACACCCTCCTAGAAGCAGATTTTCTTGCCACCAGACCTTACTCCATCAATTAGGAATCTGATGTCGTCACTAAACACATTCCTTAAATTGTAGCCATTTATTGAGTGATTTTTGGTGTCTAATCCGCATATATATCACCATTTCCCTTGATTTTATTGCCTGTATATGTGACAATCTGAACTTTCAAGGTCAGTGTCTCGTAATTACGTGATTCCGTTTCTTGTCATTTCTCTTCCATAATTCTTGCGATGATAGAAATTAGTAAACACATGTGATTGTAATGAAGTTGTTAAATGCATTGCGTGTTTGAGTATGTGTGCTTGTGCTTGTCTGTTTAACCATGCATAAAATTGTTGAATAGTTGGGCCGCGAAGTATTTCATACAAATGGGCCGCAAAACTCACCTAACCCCCACACACTTTGGGCCGGAGACACACTCCGTTCATTCTAACTTCGGCTATATATGTGAGACTTGGGCCGGCCAGGGGATGTGCATATATTAAGTTGTATGTGGCATAAGGCCCAAAGCAGTCCTTGTGTTACCTCAGGCCCTGAAACGAGCCCACCCCCTCTCCATATTTAGTTACGTAATGCTTTCATAAAACATCACCACACTTTACAAACCCTACACTTTTCCAAAGTTAGTGACGGCAGAGGATACGATCGAAGCACCCCTCTTGGTTAGTAAATTTACGTTTATGCTAATCCTTGATTTCGTGATCTTGCCATGTGTAACCGTGAGAAACCTGAATACGTTTTTGTCTGTTGAAATATGTTTAGGGATTCTTGTTTAATCACCATATTGCATGTTATCTATGAATCGTTATGCATGGAACAAATAGGGGTAGTTGTCAAAGTAATTAATATGGTGATGCTAGGGAATTCCACATGACAGTGATGTGCTTGATGTAAACGTGATATTAATAATCAGTTGTTGTTTTAAGGTTATGATAATTGATAAGGTCAGCATGATCATATGTTGGTTTTTATTCATTCATACTGATCACATGATTTCCTAATGATGTTTGTGGTGGGAGCCGATTAACCTGTGCATGGTTTGTATTGTTGGTATGATTACATGTGGATTACATGTTAGCCCATTTAATAGTGAATATGGATAAATAATGCCACCATGTGATATGTTAAGGGAATGGCGGCCATGTGCCTTATATCTTTGGTGTTTACGAAACTATGTGTAATGATTGTGTCCATCATAACTTGTGATTGTTAATGAGGCCATGTGATGTATTATATTAAATGGATTATAGATTAGAATCATGGTCTTTAAAAACTTGATGATGATAAACTGTGAGTTTTGATGCTAGTGTAAATGACAAGTGTAAATTCAATATGAATGTATTATGTGCTATTAAAGATTGGGGTGATAGTAAAACATGGAATTTGTCTTTAATTAGGCTAGCAAAGAGGGACTTTAGAACCTTTTTGGATAGTGGGTCGGTTAGATCACAAATAAGGGAAACAAGTTGGTTCGGGTTGTTGGGCTTGCATATTAAACAGAAGTAAACGTTCATTAGCTGGGTTATGCGAATTGGATGTAAGTAGTGGGATGAACAATAGAAATTAAGGGAGGTTATGAGTGCTGAGTTAATGTGAAAGTTGCAATGGACCGAGAGGTTGAAGGGCTGCATAGCCCATTTAATTTCTGGCTGGGCTGCGTGACTTCGGGTCACCAGCCAAGCCCGCATAAGGAATAATCAGACCAGTGGTTAGGCCTGGCCGAGTGGGCTGGGTAAGTCCGTAATTGGGCCGGCTTAGCAAAGTCGAGGGCCGCAAGTGAAACTGTGGGTTGCGCAGAATACTTGATAAATTTACATAATGTGCAAAGTGTTTATGTGAGACGTGAATGAACTATGTGAAATATATGAAACCTGAATGTCTATTTTGTGACTACGTGTTAATTGCTACAAGTTGTTGCATGTGCGGTTTGGTAGAATGAGATTCTAACGATGAATGGTAACCATAATAGGAACTAATTGATTAACTCGGAATACGTGCCTTAATCTTACCGAGCAAACCAAAGGTGAGTTCACTACATTCGAGCATGCGTCCCAGTGGTTGGGGACAGTCAGTGGTTTGGGTAAAAACGGGTATATTGGTTAATATTCTCACCTATCATTTTTGTAAGTCCCTTATTATGTTACCTGGAGGGTAACGGGTATTAGTTGGTAGCGCTACTTAGGTTTGGCACCCTCACACCACTCCTAGATAGGACGGATGTGAACTAATGACCCAGTCGAGGCCCAGTACTAGATAGGACTACGTGGGAAGGGCAGTCATGTATTTCAGGAGCCGTCTTGTTCAGAAAGGAGATATTAACAATATTACTTGCATGTGTCAGGGAACTGTTTTATATACAACTGGTAACAACATTTTCTAAAACTGTGAACTCGCCAGCTTTGTCTGATACACTTGTTACATGCTCGCAGGTCGTTAGGTACTTGGGAACAGGAACTTGCTGGCTGGAGGGCGTGAGTGGTCATGGTTGCATTGATGGGTTATTTATCAAACATTTATTCACTATGTTTGTTTAGAAAGTATTTACATTATGTTATGTTAACGCTTCCGCTGAACTTGATGGTTTTTGAATTACTTATGTTTGGATTTTATTACTATTACATGATGAAACTTTATTTTTAAACTTATGGATTCAATGTAATTGGTGGCTCATTACTAGTGGTCACACGCCTAACAGGGACACTCCCTAGGTGGTAATTTGAGGGTGTGACAGTTTGGTATCAGAGCCACTGGTTATAGTGAACTTGGTTTTAAAACGTTTTTATAAAACCAGACTATAACCGAACAAGTTCTGAATACGACCATGACACTCAGCTCCAGACTGCAAGGTTCGTTTCTTATTTACTATTGCATAGTATATCTAGTGTACACTAATGTATAACATTACACGTGAATGCACACTTGGCACAGCAGTATGAGCCCTTATGTTACCAACCTCTGTTATGTGATCTGTTAGTGTGACACTACCCATTGACTATTGTGATTCTTAACCCTGTAATACCGTTTTCTTGCTACTTGAGTTCGAGGAACCATTTGACATGAGTTAGGAGGAGCTGAGATAAGCATGCAAATCACAATATTATTGTGGGTGCACACATAATAATAATGTGGGGTGCATGCGAGTCCCAGTGAGGCTTAACAAGTGAAAAAGGGGTCCGTTCCGTTATTTGATCGATGTGAAACACAACAGTCTATAGGAGTCATAGCAGTGATTGTCTCCTACTCGAACATGATCTTTCACCCCTTTCTGAATCCTTACGAATATCAATGCTATCGAGTATCACCTGATCACACATCTGAACGCCTAGCGAACTGTGTAGAATGTTAGGTGCTAGTACGAACGTCCCTGAGTTGGATGGCTCAGCGTCAAATGATTGGACTATACTTTCCTCACTTATCTTTGTTTGCTGGAACTTAGCGTGTTGACGCCTTCGATCCAGAAGTGCGATCACTTCTGCAACACTCTCGTGACATACCGTGTATTACTCAGTCAACTTGCAAGAACGATGGACAAGAGGGTAAACGTAGTACCTTACCGACTTCAGCATTTGAACGACCCTAGTTACCGGCAACGAACAACAGCGATTTGACTCCAATCGAATCCTTAACACCAGCCAGCGACTCATGGGAGTCGACTTTTACGAACCAACCGGGACAAAATCGATGACAATTGACTGTAGAGCGAACTGTGTAACCGCCCGCACCATGAGTAGTGCCTTAGGACGTGGCACGGAATGTGAAAAGATGGACCTTGTTGGTGAAAGGACACAGGACACCGTTACAGGCAACAATATTAGAGGCAACAGTCGCGGCAACATCAAGGTACTCGTGATCGTAGCTTACAGTATGGAAACGAAGGTGACCTCGAGAAGGATTGATTGTGTTAAGTCAAGGTAACGACAACCAAAGGAACGACGGCAGTACTGGAAATTCTCGTGACGAAAACAACACTGGAAATGAAGCTCATGGAAGGACATTTAGTATTGGCATAGGCTATACCAGGCGTAATAGCAACACGATAGCTTGGATGGGTAGCTATTCGCTTCGTCCATGTTCTGTTTAACCCTGATGCTTCTTGAAACCGAACCTGTTGTGGAGTCGGCTGATGCAAGTCAATTGAAGCCTTATATGTTCGCTGGGATGCAAACTCGACCTTGGGGGACAGGTTTTCGACATCGACCTTCCTTCTACTACCCCTGATGGTTACAATGCAGTAGTTAGTGTGGATTGGCTATTCAGAAATCGCGCAAACATACCTTGTGAGGAGAAAATTTTGTGTGGAGAATCGTTATTTGTTCTAAAGCAACAGAGTGGTGCAAAGGTTAGCGCCATATCAATTATGAAGTCCCAGAAGTGTCTACGGAGGGATCACCCCGCTACGTTAGCAACCGTTATTGATGTTGAGGCTAAGGAAAAGAGGATCAGGATCCACCAATTGTTCGTGATTCCTGTCAGTGTGCTACCCGAGGAACTTTTAGATTTACTTCCACCACTGTTAGGCATAATCTCAGTTTGATCTCCTGACAGTGGCAGCCCTGATTACTCGTGCTACATACCGTCTTGCACCAGGAAGGTTGCAAGGACAATCTACAGGAACTGTTGGACATGAGTTTTATTGGACATAGTTTTTTTTGTTCGCTTTGGGGAGCCCCAGCTATATTCGGGAAGATAAAGCCTTTTCGTATGTGTACTGATTATCCAGAACTCAGCAGGGTGACAATCAAGAACTGTTTGCCTCGACCATGTATTGACGGAAGACCAAGAGGAGAATGTTCCTGAAACGGCATATCGAACGCAATACGGCCATTGCGACTTTGTACACCATGACCATTGAGTTAATCAACACACCAGCAGCTTTATAGACCACATGAATCGACCGTATTTATGGATGACGTTCGGGATCATTTCCAAGAGGAAGGAACATCATGGGTGGCATTTGTATCTTATTTTAGAGCTCCTGAGGGAGGAGCCACTCAGTGCGAAGTCTTGTTAAAGGTAACTTCTGGATTCGAGGGATACCTTTTTGGTCATATGATCAACGAAGTGGGGATACACGTGGATCTCGCTAAAGACCCATTTCGTTAGATATTGTTCGGCACCAAAGATCCCTTCGAGGATGTAGTAATTTCTTGGTCACACTAGACTCTATCGTAGATTCACCACAGGATTTTCGAAGATCACGCAGCTTAAATCTCTTTAGCACAGTAGGGTGATGTGTTCATGAAAGACAAAACATGAGGACGTCTTTTCAACTTTCGAATCCCAACTCTGCAATGTTTACACACTGACGCAACACAAGAAAGTGATGACTTACGTAATGGACTTATAGGAAGAACTGCACGAGTCACGACCTGCGGTAGAAGCCCTGGTCTTTGGATTTAAGTTGGAGGCATTACTTGGACGGTACCAAATGCACTACCTAGACCGATCACAAGGGCCTCCCGTGTGAGCTAAACATGTGATGGCACCGCTGGATGGAACTTTTGAATGAATACGACCGTGAAGCCTGGACGTGCACGAGCTTTGCAGCCTGCTATCGACTCTAACGTACCTGATCAGACTCGCCTTGCTCAAACTGAAGAACTGAAGGAAGAGAGTTCTCAAGATTAACCCATGCGGGGCATGGGGAAGCAACCTTTGGCAGGTCGGACGATATTTGCTACTTCATGGAATGAATATGAACCCCACTATACAACAACCTTGAGAAAATGGTGCAAGCGAAGCACACGGGTCTCGAATATCCTATTCGTCGGATTTTTGATAGGTTGTATTAAAAGCTGAAGACCATGTGTGGGTGACCGGGCCTGAAGGCCCACATAGCCACGCATGGGAACGATGTTTGACATGTGGGAAAGTCAAGGTGGGATATTAGCAATCAGAGCACATACATGGAAATGAGAACAGACTGCCATGGATTTTGTCGCTAGTCTACTTACAACTCGAAATGGAAACATTATCGCCTGGGTGATCGTTGACGGTCTCACGTTACCAACACACTTGCTTGCAAACAAGGAACTGACGAGTCTTCACAAGTTGCGAATGTTCCTCTGGGAGAGGCGACTTATAGGCACGAGGTGCCAACTCCTATTACCTCCTATTTTGAGCTATACCTGATTTATGACAAGCGATACACAACACCCTTGACTCACGTATAGACATGAGTAATACTTATCAACATAGGACGAACGGTTTGAGTAAACAACCCCCTCCTGACACTCGAAGACATGCGAGATTAACTTGGTGTAAATTAGAAGGACGTATACTTTTGGCTGAGTTCTACTGTAGCTGTTACCCTTCTAGTATTCAGACAACTCTTTTTGGGGCATTGCTTGGATTATAATGCCAATCTCTTTGTGGATTGAGGTGGATGACCACCTAAACACGGGTCCAGGACTTGTACTCGAAACTCTTGGGAAGATTGCTTGGATTGGAAATTGTTTGGCGGCAACGAGTGACCGTCAGGAAAGACGATAAGCATAGGAAACACATGGAGTTCATTGTAGATGGTCGTATCATGTTAAAAATCTCACCCTGGGAGGGTGTGGCACGCTTGGGAAGCGTGGCAAGCTTAATTTACGTTACGGTGAGTTACTCGGAATTCTGGAAGAATTGGTCACGTCGCCTACAAACTCGAGTTACCTAACGAATTGGATAACGTGTATAATATCATTTATGTCTCGAATCTAAGGCAGTGTTTGTCCGATGAAACGCTCGTGCCACCCTTAGTAAAGTCTGTGGTTAATGACAGGTTGCAGTTGTTGAGGGATCTACTGAAAGCATGGACTAGAATATCAAGATTTGTTAGCATGGTCGAATCTCGATTGTAAGAGTTCATTGGAATTCAAGGCGTGGACCGGAGTTCACGTGGGAGCGCGAGAATCAGACGAAACTCAAGTATCCACACCATTTTCCTAAAGACAAGTCTAAATCTGGTAAAGCTGTCAAATTTCGGGACGAAATTTCTTTCAAGTTGGAGATGATGTGACACCTGAGAAAAATCCGCAACAATCTTTATTTCTCACTTCATTCCTTTGTGCTCACTTGTCAAATTTCGGGACGAAATTTCTTTCAAGTTGGGGATGATGTGACAATCTGAACTTTCAAGGTCAGTGTCTCGTAATTACGTGATTCCGTTTCTTGTCATTTCTCTTCCATAATTCTTGCGATGATAGAAATTAGTAAACACATGTGATTGTAATGAAGTTGTTAAATGCATAGCGTGTTTGAGTATGTGTGCTTGTGCTTGTTTGTTTAACCATGCATAAAATTGTTGAATAGTTGGGCCGTGAAGTATTTCATACAAATGGGCCGCAAAACTCACCTAACCCCCACACACTTTGGGCCGGAGACACACTCCGTTCATTCTAACTTCGGCTATATATGTGAGACTTGGGCCGGCCAGGGGATGTGCATATATTAAGTTGTATGTGGCATAAGGCCCAAAGCAGTCCTTGTGTTACCTCAGGCCCTGAAACGAGCCCACCCCCTCTCCATATTTAGTTACGTAATGCTTTCATAAAACATCACCACACTTTACAAACCCTACACTTTTCCAAAGTTAGTGACGGCAGAGGATACGATCGAAACACCCCTCTTGGTTAGTAAATTTACGTTTATGCTAATCCTTGATTTCGTGATCTTGCCATGTGTAACCGTGAGAAACCTGAATACGTTTTTGTCTGTTGAAATATGTTTAGGGATTTTTGTTTAATCACCATATTGCATGTTATCTATGAATCGTTATGCATGGAACAAATAGGGGTAGTTGTCAAAGTAATTAATATGGTGATGCTAGGGAATTCCACATGACAGTGATGTGCTTGATGTAAACGTGATATTAATAATCAATTGTTGTTTTAAGGTTATGATAATTGATAAGGTCAGCATGATCATATGTTGGTTTTTATTCATTCATACTGATCACATGATTTCCTAATGATGATTGTGGTGGGAGCCGATTAACCTGTGCATGGTTTGTATTGTTGGTATGATTACATGTTAGCCCATTTAATAGTGAATATGGATTAATAATGCCACCATGTGATATGTTAAGGGAATGGCAGCCATGTGCCTTATATCTTTGGTGTTTACGAGACTATGTGTAATGATTGTGTCCATCATAACTTGTGATTGTTAATGAGGCCATGTGATGTATTATATTAAATGGATTATAGATTAGAATCATGGTCTTTAAAAACTTGATGATGATAAACTGTGAGTTTTGATGCTAGTGTAAATGACAAGTGTAAATTCAATATGAATGTATTATGTGCTATTAAAGATTGGGGTGATAGTAAAACATGGAATTTGTCTTTAATTAGGCTAGCAAAGAGGGACTTTAGAACCTTTTTTGATAGTGGGTCGGTTAGATCACAAATAAGGGAAACAAGTTGGTTCGGGTTGTTGGGCTTGCTTATTAAACAGAAGTAAACGTTCATTAGCTGGGTTATGCGAATTGGATGTAAGTAGTGGGATGAACAATAGAAATTTAGGGAGGTTATGAGTGCTGAGTTAATGTGAAAGTTGCAATGGACCGAGAGGTTGAAGGGCTGCATAGCCCATTTAACTTCTGGCTGGGCTGCGTGACTTCGGGTCACCAGCCAAGCCCGCATAAGGAATAATCGGACCAGTGGTTGGGCCTGGCCGAGTGGGCTGGGTAAGTCCGTAATTGGGCAGGCTTAGCAAAGTCGAGGGCCGCAAGTGAAACTCTGGGTTGCGCAGAATACTTGATAAATTTACATAATGTGCAAAGTGTTTATGTGAGACGTGAATGTACTATGTGAAATATATGAAACCTGAATGTCTATTTTGTGACTACGTGTTAATTGCTACAAGTTGTTGCATGTGCGGTTTGGTAGAATGAGATTTTAACGATGAATGGTAACCATAATAGGAACTAATTGATTAACTCAGAATACGTGCCTTAATCTTACCGAGCAAACCAAAGGTGAGTTCACTACATTCGAGCATGCGTCCCAGTGGTTGGGGACAGTCAGTGGTTTGGGTAAAAACGGGTATATTGGTTAATATTCTCACCTATCATTTTTGTAAGTCCCTTATTATGTTACCCTGAGGGTAACGGGTATTAGTTGGTAGCGCTACTTTGGTTTGGCACCCTCACACCGCTCCTAGATAGGACGGATGTGAACTAATGACCCAGTCGAGGCCCAGTACTAGATAGGAGTACGTGGGAAGGGCAGTCATGTATTTCAGGAGCCGTCTTGTTCAGAAAGGAGATATTAACAATATTACTTGCATGTGTCAGGGAACTGTTGGAGGCGTGACTGACCAGGATCAAGCCACCAATCATATTGAACCATGTTATTAATAAATGTAATTCAACCAAACAATATGAAAGGTGTTCGAAAACCAAAGTATAGTATCAATGTTTAGCGGAAGCATAAATGTAAAACCCAACATAAGTATAAGTATGAAATGTTATAATGGTAAACAACGACCGTGCCTCCCGTGCATGCTCCGAGTGTACCTATGGTCCTACAAGGCATGTAACAGAGAGTCAACAACTAGTTGAGCGAGTTCACAGTTGGTTGTTCAGTTATAGTAATTGCATTGTAAACCGTATGTTCGTTTAGTAACCCATATATCGTATGTACTTGAATCGCAGTCTCCCATACATGTGTGCGAAGAATGTGGGGGGGTTTCCCATGTTTTCTAGACTAGGTATATTTTGTATCGCAGCCCACCCGACATGTGTGCGAAGTTCAAAGTATGGTTCGCAGCCATCCCAGGCATGTGTGCGAAGATCAGTCATATTATTGCAGCCAACCTCGGCGTGTGTGCGAAGATCAGTCATATTATCGCAGCCAACCCCGGCGTGTGTGCGAAGATCAGTTCTATAAGTATCACTAGTCTAGTCGTATCTTATCAATAACCCTTCCTCACCCGAGGACCATATAACTAAGTTCCATAAGCTAGGTAAGTACAAGTAAATAATCCAAACCCATTCCCACCCTGGGAATCCCATGCCTTGGCTGTGTGAACTCACCTTGGTTTGCTCGGTATGCTAAGTATGTGCTCACAGTAAATCAGTCGAGTCCTAATGTTTGGCACGTATACGCAATCAGTTTACATTCACAAGATTCGACTAACAGTCAAGATTCATCACGTACACGCAAGTAACAACCAACACCTTGCATTTATCGGCTATACAAGTTCAAATTAATCCAATGAATACGCTATACGACTTAAGGCATGCACGGTTTAACATTCAACATTCACAATCCGAGACATCAGATTAGATCAACCATCTAACTGTTTTATACTTCACCCTCTACCCAATCCCTATTTAGGGATACTAGATTTTACCATATCATCAAGTTCTATCAACATGCAAGAACTCTAGTTCGTAAGTATTGTGTTTAATATTACAAGTACCATGCATCAGTTTACAAAAAGTTGGGTTGGTTGCATACTGTCTCGGCGAAACACCCATGGGTTTCGTCGAGTTTGGTTACGGCGAAACACTCACGTGTTTCGTCGAGGCAGGTGTTTCGTCGAGACCACAAGGGTATCACTTTGTTTCGTCGCAACACAACAGCAAACACACAGAATCATAATAACTTATCGGTTGACATCTATCATTGGACCGATTATACTAGCCAATTAGGGTGAGATGGTCACATGTAACTAGCCGACAATTCCTGTAACTTGCCAGTAGATCACATGTTGGTCAGTTAATAATATTCTTATTTGTTTACTGCACATATCAATCATTTGCTGCACATGCATACCATCAAATGGTCAAGAATGGTGTACATATATTGGCCGACAAGCATAATCCTAGACCTAATACTATTGGACCGAATCATCAATGGAACAGGGATTATATCATCATTCGATTCAAGCACAAAACTCTAACAGTTCACCGCTTCATATACGTCAATCAATTATACATTCGGACACGACAGTTCTCAAACATCATACAATCTAGATCATCATTCAATACGATAACCTAACACATAATCGTTACTAGGACTCTACTCGATAGCCTGACCAGATTTATAAGGACAATATCATTAAACATAAGTATACAAGAACAGTCAAGGGACTAATTATACTAACCGAGAGAGTTGAGATCTCGCACAAGAATAAGAGAAGAATGGTGTTCGATCAAAAATGAGAGCACTGCCGTCGAATGAAGGTGGAGAGCACTAGGGTTTGCAAATCAGCCGAATACATGACCTAGTACTACTCTATAATGTTATATAATCGAACTGGGCCTTCACTGGGCCTCGGCGCAATAGTGGGCCGGCGAAACCACTTGTTTCGTCGAGATGTGGGTGACGAAACACTTCTGTTTCGTCGAGGTTGTTGATGGCGAAACACTCCCCGCTTTGTCGGAGCCATTTAACGTCTAAATAATTTAAGTTTTCCCAAACAGGTTACATACATAATATATCACTAAACATAGAGATGCCATAATCACAATACGTTTTATCATAACACAACGTGTATAGTTACAAAGAAAACAAGTCGAATAAGCAAACAACTAAACAGTCAAAGTCAACGCGCAATAAATACGAAAGTGAAAGTCGGAAACTCGAGTTGTCACATTATCCCCAACTTGAAAGAAATTTCGTCCCGAAATTTAGCATGCGGTTACTGAGGAAGCTAGGTAAGTTGTATCGTTCACTGGTTTTCCTGGGGTGTCACATCATCCCCCCGTTGAGTTGGAATTTCGTCCCGAAATTCCGTAGTAGCTTCAGTCTCAGTAGTGGTTGCATTGTTTCCGAATAACTGGGGATACTTGCGTTTCATTTGATCTTCGCGTTCCCAGGTGAACTCTGGGCCGCGACGTGAGTTCCAACGAACTCGAATGAGAGGTATTCTAGTGCGCTTGAGGACCTTAACATCCCGGTCCGTGATTTCAACTGGTTCCTTGACGAATCGTAAGTGCTCGTCGATAGTGAGCTCCTTCAAAGGAACTATGTGGGTCTCATCTGACAGACACTTCTTCAGATTTGACACGTGGAAAACGTTGTGAACTGCACTAAGTTCTGCTGGTAAGTTTAGTTTGTAGGCCACTTTGACTATTTTCTCGATGACTTCGAAAGGTCCGACGTATCGTGGGTTAAGTTTGCCTCGTTTGCCAAAACGAACAACACCCTTCCAAGGTGAAACAAAGAGGTGATCGGCATTTACGCCCGTACAATGCCTCAAATGGAGCAGCTTTAATGCTGGTGTGGTAGCCGTTATAGTACGAAAATTCTACAAGTGGCAGATGTTTTTCCCAGCCATTACCAAAGTCAATTACGCACGCCCGAAGCATGTCTTCTAGAACCAAGATTAAGCCATGTGGTAAACGAGGATGGGATTCATGTTGATCCATCCAAGGTAGATTCGATCAAGAACTTGCCTGCACCTCGCACACCGACAGAAATACGCCAATTCTTGGGTTTGGCGGGTTATTACAGACGGTTCATCAAAGACTTCTCAAAGATTGCACATGTAGAAAATACGCCAATTCTTGGGTTTGGCAGATGTTTTTCCCAGCCATTGCCAAAGTCAATTATACAAAAAAATAGTGACTTGTGCTTGTGCGATACAAGTCTAGTGACTAACGTTAAAGAAAACACGTATAGGTCACGACGTTAATTAATTTTTATTTGTATATGTATTCTTGTGTTAAAAATAATTTTTATATTTTTAACTAAGTGTCTTACTTATATTATTTTCTCAAAAATAATTATAAGTTTCTTGTATTTTGCACCCGTATTATGTATCTTGTATGTTGTATGTGTATTTTTGTGTTTTTTACTTCTCAAGAGTATTTAGTGTATTTTCAAGTCCTAATACATTATCACGTATAATACATACTACAAACACTTAGCACAAAATTTGGTGATAAAATAATGTATACATTTTTCTAAAAAATATACATACTTAATGTAAATTTTAATCTTGAAGAAATTGTTATTTCTTAACACAAAAATTAGGGAAACCTTGGTAAATATCTTGATATACATTTTTAGAGAATATGTTCCTTAGAAACTTATATTTTTTTCTAAGTGTCAAAATTTATAAAATTTTTGATAGAGTTTCCCCTAAAAATGGAGGTTTCCCATGTTTTCAAAACATGTGTTTATTTTCTTTTAAATTCATCATCAATCAATTTCAACAACAATCATCAACATCATACATTAATTTCCATATTTCATGAACTTGAAAATTTATAAAAATGTGTAGTAACTTACTAGGGTATTTAGTAAGTCTTGTTACCCCTTTAAAGTGTGATTGCTTCTCTAAAAACTTCATTTCTAAAGAATATGATTCTTTACAACTTATGTTCATGCTTTCTAAAAATACTACTTCTTGTATTTTTCTAGTTACACATGTGTATCTTTACTTTATTAACTACCAAAAATAAGGTTTATTTGTTTAAGAACCAAGATTAAGTAAAACTTGTATTTTTAACTTGGTTCTTTTGAAAAACCACTCATGGATATTTAGATCTACATGTTTATCATCTTACTTTGATCCTTATTTTTAGGAAAACATAGTGTTCTTTCAAGTTCATGATCTTTTTGTGGATGATTCATAATCTTTAACATGTTCATCCCCTTATCTTGCTAGATTATGTTTTTAATCATCATCTAGCAAGATTGTATGATCATCTACATCATTTCTACCAACAAACAATAACCAACAATCATAACAACTCATGAACATCAAGTTTTCTTCATATTTAAAGCTTATGTTCAAGTTTCACCTTCATGTTTCTTAGTATTTCTTTAAGTTTATCAACATGAACCTACTTTAAACACTTTCATATGATGATAAAAGAAGGGATCAATGTTCTTACCACTAGGACAAGGCTAGGGATGATCAAGAGGACAAACGGAGTGGATAAAAGCAAATAAGAGTGGTTCTTGAACTTCCGAAAGCTCCTAGCTTCACTACGCACCTTCTAGCACCTTAATACCAGCTTGGAATGTATGAGAAGTGGGTGAATAAAGGTGATGATGGGGGTGTTTGGTTCGGCCGATTGCAAGAAAAAGGAGGAGAGAAGAAAGATTTTGTGAAGTGTGGAATGAGTATGAATGGATCTAGATCTTTAGGTTATTCTTATAAACCTCCATAGCTTGTAAACCATTGTGTAAAGTGTCCATTAATGTGAAACATGATCTAATTTAATATTCACATAAAATCCATGGTAGGGCCACCATGTTGGCCGGTCATAGGTGGGGGGGGGGGGGGTCTAGGTCTAGGTAGTAACTAAACTAGTTACATTAAGGTTAAAAATCAAGTATTAGTTAGAAGGCTTAGTTACAAGATATTTTAGGAGGTGTTATGATACTCGGGGACTATAACTAGCGCAGAAAAAATAGGAACAATGCTTCAAGTGATATTTTGATGTTCCGGGTGATATCCGGTTGTTCGGTTATATACCGGTTCGTTAAAGTGCTAAATTGCACTTTTTAGTGTCTTTTAAGTATTCTTTTGTGACACTTACAATTCCCGACACCTAGGGAAATATTCTAGATGATAAATCATAATTTCTGCATGATATTTTGAGGTTAAAAAGCTGATTTGAGCTGAATTTAATAAAATTATGCACTTAAAGTGCGTTTCGGGTGCTTTTTAGTGCGTATTTTAGTCTCCGGACAGTCTATATGCTAACCCTTGTATGTACTCTTGGGTTTTAATGTATTCTTGTCGTTGGACCTACACCTAGGCCTCAGTTCTAATGTCTGACTGCTTTCTGCAGAGTTGTTGACATATTGTGTTTTACCGGTGAGTTTACTAGTATTTTTTACGCAACGCTCTTGTTAATGCATAAAGCAATATTTGTAGTACAAAACGTGCATGAATTCACAAGTATAGTATGTAATAAGACAATGTTGACATTTAAGCACATAATTGCAGTCGTTAAATAATAATTAAAGTGTACGAAAATTACCGGTTTGGTGCTAGTTGTCACAGTCTCCCCCCGTTAAAAGAATTTCGTGCCGAAATTCAGGCCGAACTAGCTCTGGCAGGAGTCTTCTTAAACAGGTGGGGATACTTTTCTTTGAACTGGTCCTCACGTTCCCACGTGTACTCGGGTCCGTGCTTAGAGTTCCAACGTACTTTGACAAGTTTGACAGTGCTCCTCCTGGTCTTGTTGACTTTCCAGTATGTAACCTCAACGGGTTGTTCTGTAAATCGGAGGGATTCATCAATATGTACTTCATCCACAGGGATGATCACGTTTTCTTGTGTTGGACTCTTCTTGAGGTTAGATACATGGAATGCATCATGTACTCCTTGAAGTTCTTCCGGAAATTCCAACTTGTATGCCACGGTACCAATTCTTTCTAAGATCTTGAATGGTCCGATGTATCGTGGATTCAGCTTTCCACGTTTTCCAAATCTTACTACGCCCTTCCAAGGTGAGACCTTCAGTAAAACTTTGTCTCCTACCTCCAACTGTAACGGTTTTCGTGTTCGATCGGCGTAGCTCTTTTGTCGATCTCGAGCCGCCTTAATGCGCTCTTGGATTTGCATAATCTTATCGGTTGTCTCTTGTACAAGTTCAGGACCAACCATACATTTATCTCCAGCGTCTGCCCAACATAAGGGCGATCGACACTTGCGGCCATACATTGCTTCGAACGGTGCGGCTTTTATGCTTGTATGATAAATGTTATTGTAGGAAAACTCAACTAAAGGTAGATGAGTATCCCAGCTGCCGCCTAGATCCATGACACATGCGCGAAGCATATCCACTAACGTTTGTATGGTTCGTTCACTATGGCTGTCTGTTTGAGGATAGAATGTCGTGCTTAGGTCTAACTGCGATCCAAAGGCTTCCTGGAAGGATTGCCAGATTCTTGAGACAAAGCGTCCATCTCTGTCTGAAATAATCGATATAGGCACTCCATGACGTGCCACAATTTCTTTTAAGTATATCTCTGCAAGCTTTCCAGTGCTATCTTTCTCTCGGATCGGTAGGAAATGCGCAGACTTCGTTAGCCGATCAACTATCACCCATATCATGTCGTGCCCTCTAGGGGTCCTGGGTAATTTCGTTATGAAGTCCATCGATATTTGCTACCACTTCCACATGGGAATCTCTGGTTGTTGTAGGAGGCCGGACGGCTTCTGATATTCAGCCTTACCTTAGCACAGGTTAGGCATTTTCCTACATAAACAGCAACATCGCTCTTGAGTCTCGGCCACCAATAGTATTCTTTTAAGTCTTGATACATCTTGTCCGATCCTGGATGGATCGAGTATCTCGACTTATGCGCTTCATCAAGGATGACTTCTCGAATGCCGCCATAGAGCGGAACCCAAATACGCTTCTTAAAGTATAAGGCTCCCTCTTCATTTGGAAACATATATTTCAACATACCACGGAGGTATTCAGCTTTACGGTTTTCTCCTTTAAGAGCTTCTTATTGTGCATCACGAATGCGTGCAGTGAGGTTCGTTCGAATAGTCATTTCCAATGCTCGAACCCTTAGGGTCTTAACCCTTTCTTTTCGACTTAGTACGTCTACTACAATGTTTGCCTTTCCAGGATGGTACTTAATCTCACAGTCATAATGGTTCAGCAGCTCGACCCAACGTTGCTGGCGCATGTTTAGTTCTTTCTGATCAAATATGTGTTGTAGGATTTTGTGATCTGTGAAGATTGTACATCGAGTACCATATAGATAGTGTCGCCAGATCTTCAAGGCGAATACCACTGCGCCCAGCTCCAGGTCATGGGTGGTATAGTTTCTTTCATGCACCTTCAATTGTCTTGAAGCGTAAGAGATGAATTTTTGGCGTTGCATGAGTACGCAACCCAAACCTTATCGCGAGGTGTCGCAGTATACTACGAAGTCTTTAGTGCCTTCGGGTAATGATAGTATCGGCGCATCGCATAGCTTGTTTTTAAGTTGCTGGAAGGCTTCTTCTTGTTTGTAACCCCAGTCGTATTTCTTGTCTTTTTGTGTAAGGGTCGTTAGCGGTTGAGCTATCTTTGAGAAATTCTCGATGAAACGTCGGTAATAACCCGCTAAGCCCAAGAATTGTCGGACTTCAGTTGGGGTTTTGGGGGCTTCCCAATTCTTTATTGCTTCAATCTTGGATGGATCTACATGAATGCCCTTTTCATTCACAACGTGGCCAAGAAATTATACTTCGTGGATCCAGAACTCGCACTTTGAAAACTTTGCATAAAGTTTCTCTTTCTTCAGTTGTTCCAAAATGGTTCTAAGGTGTTGCTCGTGCTCTTCTTTGGTTCGCGAGTAAATCAGGGTATCATCGATAAATACAATCACGAATTTATCGAGATATGGCTTGCAAATGCGGTTCATCAGATCCATGAAAACCGCTGGTGCGTTTGTTAGCCCGAATGGCATCACAAGAAACTCATAATGCCCATAGCGTGTTCTGAATGCAGTTTTTGGTACGGTTTCCTCTTGTATCCTTAACTGATGGTATCCAGATCGAAGATAGATCTTGGAATAGTAGCTTGATCCTTGCAACTGATCAGATAAGTCATCAATCCTCGGTAGTGGGTACCGATTCTTGATTGTGAGCTTGTTCAGTTCTCTGTAATCAATACACCTCCGCAGTGTTCCATCCTTCTTCTTTACGAACAATACTGGAGATCCCCAAGGTGAGAAGCTTGGCCTTATGAATTGATGCGTGTGAAGTGTATATATAAGTTTAAGTATATTTTAAGCCCTTTTACACTTTTTTAGCCAAGTTTTAAATTTATAAAACACGATATTTACTAACACTAAACACACATATGGGCAAGTGCACCCATCGTCAGCGTAGTATAGTGTTGGTAAGATACCAAGGTCGTCCAAGGACACAAGAGCTTTTTAGTACCGGTTTATCCTCAACGTCTAATCAAATCAAAAAGTTAGAAAAAGGTTTTAAACTAGAAAAATAAAAACTAACTTAAATGCTGAAAATAAAAATAAAAATAAAATAGATAGACAAGATGAATCACTTGGTTCCGACTCGTGTATAGTGTAACCTTTGATTATTTCCGCACTTTTGCACTTTTTAAGAGATTATATTAGTTATTGTAGTAGGCCCCTCTTTTGAAGGCGACGTTACCCTCAACCTAGTAGTTTGAGTCAGCAAGGATACAATCCTAAAGGGTCGGATTATTGAAAGATAATTAATTAAGTTATTAATGCATATTATGGTAGGCCCCTCTTTTGAAGGCGACGTTACCCTCGGCTAAGTAGTCTGAGTCAGCAGGGATACAGTCCTAAATAGCCGGGTTATGGTATTAATAGTAGCTTACATATGCGGGGGTCAAAGAGTTTGGACCCCCGCCATCCAATACCGTTAAGTATTGAAGGAGGTCCTACTAAATTTGACCCGGGTCCTAGCAGTATCTATACGCTGAACAAGGCAAGATTCTTACCAAATCGTTCCCTTAACCCCCGACCAGGTAGCCAACATACCTCCATATAGACCGTGGAGATATGAATGGTGAAAATCTTTTATTTTATATAGACAGTAAAATAATGCCAAGACACCATGGACAAACAATAAGGAAGAATCACCTTCAACATAAGAAACTAGTTATTAAAGTCATTAATACATAACCAAGTAAAAAGTGCGAAAAGATTAAAAATAAAAAGTATTACACTAGACACTTTATCTTCACCAAGTGATGTAAGAGACTTAGGCAAGCATGGCCTTGATTGTCAAGAACTCTTACGATCAATCTTGGATCCCGAGACGACTCACACACTCTATGATGGACAATGGATGATGGTGGTGGATGATGGTGTTATGGTAGTGATGGTGGTGGGTAAAGTGTGAGAGAGGTGGTGTGTCAAGGGATGGTTTGAGCTTGAGCCAAGCACTCCTATTTATAGGCTGAACAGAAGCTCGGGCACGGCCCCGTGTCCATCCTTTTCTCTGTCTTCATTAATGGCTTTTGTCTGCATTAGTTGACCACGACCCCGTGTCCGCTGGGCATGACCCCATGTGCAGAAGCATATCTGTACTATCAAGATTTTCCTGGATTCTGCGAATCTTATAGTTGACCACGGCCCCGTGTCCGCTGAGCACGGCCCCGTGGTGGGCGATGGAAGCTTCTACAACTTTGTCTTTAATGCTGACACTTGGGCACGCCCCCGTGCTCACTGAGCACGGGGCGTGTTCAGCCTTCTGTTCTCTTGTTTTGCTTGGGAAGATGCTTTCGGGGAGGTCGGGCATGCCACGTTTGTTCCTTTCCTTGTATTTATGTTAGATTTAGCTGCCTTTCTGCTTCTTTTGTTAATTTGAGCTCATTTAATCCTGAAAATACAAAAAGAAGACAAAAACACACTTTTTCCAACATTAGTACTAAAAAATGGTTAGTTTTATGCCACAATTGATGTAATTTATATGTTGCATTTTGCACACATCAAATACCCCCACACTTGAATCTTTGCTTGTCCTCAAGCAAAACTCTTTATAATGTGGCTTTACACTCCCAAATGGAATGGGTAGAAGAGAAGGTTTTTGGGCTTGTCATAGAGTGTCGGGATTTCCAAGATTCTTTACTAAGTTTTATTTTTATTTATTTACAATCCTATTCATCATGATTTATTTAAAACTTTTCATAAGATAAATTACTTATTAGGACATAACATGCTTCTTTAAAATTCCATTTATATATAAGTTCACATACCTCACGGGGGATCACTCAACACTCGGCCGAAGATGTATTTTAGTGAATCACTCGAGAGCGGCATGTAACTTTCTCCTACCATAGGCTTGCCAAGCAATCAATCCTCCTCCTTTTTAACTATATACTTTTGTAAATATCAAGAGGACTTTTGGGTGAAGGGTTAGGCTTGGGTTAAAGGTAGGTGGTTGGGTTAGTGGTTAGTAGAAAAGGGCGAAAAGCGTAAAAAGCATCGGTTTTCGTAAGACTTTTTATTTTTGCAGTTTTTATTTTGATGAAGCCATAATTAAAACAAAGTTATTTTTGATGAACTTGCTTGTTTATTTCTTTTGCTTCATCATCAACACAATTTTTTTTTTGAAAGTCATACGATAAACCGAGCTTGTCACTAAAACAAGGGTTAAAAATAAAAAGGTTTTGGTGGGTGAAAGGGTGTTTGGTTTGGGTTAAGAAATGAAAAGGTTTAGGCTCGAAGGGGTTAACTAGGGGGATTTTGGGTAGGTGGTAAAAAAAAAATAATGGTCTAGAAATAAAAAGGTTTAGTCCTAATGCCTCCATCATTTACTTACTCGGGTTTAAGTTGGTAAGGACCGGGAATGCATCGTCGTGGCAAGTTCTAGAGTCGTAAGAACCAAGCGGCTATTCACACAAGAAACGTAAAATGAGCATTTAGTTTAATGAAATGTATTTGTATGCTTAATAAAGGCTCAAAACTCACTTTTGTGGGAATGGGTTTTTATGCGATCAAGTATATATAATCAAATTTTAACTAAGTTTGTCATGCCTTTTCATAATTTTCTTATGTTGGTTCTTTTTATCACGACGCTATCGGTTGTAAATTTTGTAAAAATATAACCTTTTTAGAATTTGAAATTCCCACGTTAAACCTAGACAAGTAAACAAAATGAAAATTTTTGAAAAAAATTTGGGGTGATTAGCGGTTCCAATAGAGTTTTGTGTAAGGCTTGTATTTAGGACTTGCAAGATTCAAGGTTTTAGCATCCCCCCCACACTTAAATTACACATTGTCCTCAATGTGTCCCAAAAATAAGTTTTTAGGTTGATTGAATGTGTAAAAAGGTGTGAAAAAGCAAAAATTTTGTGTTACTGGGCGCTGGACACGGCCCCGTGGTGTCCGGGCATGGCCCCGTGTTCAAGTGCCAGTAACAAAAATGAAAAAGAGAAACAGAAGCCTGGACACGGGGGCGTGTTGGGTAAACACGGCCCGTGTCCAGTTTACCTAAACTGGGCAATTCTGCAGACTGTGCAGCACGGGGCCGTGTTGGGCGGACACGGCCCGTGCTGAACTTACTGTAATGAAGAAATTTTGTCGGATGGCCCCGTTTTCTGCATGGGGTGCTGGTTCAAGTTTCCCTTGTTTCCTTTGCCATCCAGGGTGTGTTTTATTCATTTCAACACCATCCAAACACCAAATTAACTAAAACCATCATTCATTAAATCATAGAGAATTACATAAAAATCCTAAAAAATGAAATTCTAGATAAGTAGGTCAGAGAAACACAAGAAATCAAGAAGTTCTAGCCTACACTTTATTTTACTAGCAAAATTTCCAAAAAGATAATTCTCTTGGTTAGATGTGGCATGAAAACTTCTTTTCCTTGGGCAAGGGCTCCTCATACGTCGGCGAGCCATTCTTCGATCTCCCTTGGGAGAAGGAAGGCGGGTTCATTGGCGTTAGTTTGAGGAGGTGCAACTTCCACCGGGACTTCTTGTAGATCTTCAAGGGGAGGCTCCGCTAGAATGTCATCCCACCTAGTAGGATTGTGGATTCCAAGTGCTAGGTTCCAATCCTCTTGAGGGAGGATTGGTTCCATGGGAGGTGTTACAAGAATGTTTAACCTCTGGTGCAAGAGGTTAATTTCTTGAAAACTGTTTTACAGCCCTACCGTAAGATAATTTATACGGTCTATTAGGACCTCCTCTACCGAAGTCGTCTCATCAAGAGCTTCACATAACGCTATTACGTATCGTACGAGAGTTGCTTCAATTGATGACCTTCTTTCCCTTTGACTGTTTCTGGAGTGCGTAGAAGAGGTTCCGCTGTTTTGGCTAGACATTCTACGAAAACAAACCAAAAATAGTTCACTTTTAATGAAACAGTACGACAGACACGTCCCCGTACTCAATGAGCACCGCCCCGTGTTCAGCTTTCTGCAGTGTTTTAGAACAAGGAATCTCGGAGTTTCAAATTATTTTTCAAGCTTATGAAGCGTTTTTTAGCAGAAATAATTTAAAACCATGTTATGCAACTTATTTTAAAAAGATTCTTTGAACAAAAGCTTAACAAACATCACCATAAAGCTTTGAATTTAGCTTCAATGGAGGTGTTGTTGCAAGAAAGATGAAGAAGAAGAAAATGGATAAATTTGGAAAGGACAAGATGTTTGTTAGAACCTTCTTTTAGAACATACCTAGGATGGTAGGTGAGAAAATCCTTTCAAATCTTTGTCCCTGGATGGTCCAAATGTGCAGGATTCTTGGCTGCATTTATAGAAAACGACAGCATGCTGGACACGGCCCCGTGTCGGCTGGACACGGCCCCGTGTGCAGGCAAGATCCTGACACGTTTTGTCCGTATTCTGACAAAAAGTCAGAAGGGAATCTTTCGGTGTACACGGGGGCGTGTTGACCTGGGCACGGCCCCGTGCCGAAAGGCTGTTTATGAAGTTTTGTCTATTTTCAAGGAACTTTTTCCGGATCGGGCGGTTCCTTACTGGATGGAACAACCCCAAAGTGCCTAAGATACCTTAATTGTTCTATATTAAGACGAGAACGCAAGAGGTTGTCGGTGAGGGTGATTCATATGCTATATGTAGGTGGACAAGTCCAACCCTTTTCCGGGCTCTCGTTAAAGAAGGTGTATGTCGAATCGCTCAGGTCTATGTATGCATCGAATGAAGTCGATGGGGAGTCCTTCACGGCACAATCGACACAGGGACGACTATCGCTCAAGTCCTCACTAGAGTTAGAAGTATCGTTGGGAACAACGAAGTTGTTTGAATGCGATCCCAACACTTCTTCTTGGTTATCGTCTTGAGATAAATTATTGAAATCTATCCTAAGTTCTTTTAACCAATTAAGAATTAGATCTTCTATTCGAAATAGTTCGTCAAGAAGCATTTCTCCTAGAAAATCCAGCTGAGAGCATTCGAGGGAGAGATAGGGATTATTTTTACTTTTGCCCCTCTTAAGGATACAGGAAAACAATGGGTCTATATAGTGGGGCTTATAATTTAGAAAATAACACTCTAATTCCTTATGGGAACCACCACATATTTGACACCACGTACCATAAGAGTGCCGAAAGTAAAAATTATCAGTATCACTCATGTTTGTGTCAGAAATTACCAACCGTCGGGATCTTACGGTTCCGTTTTCAGTAACTGAATCTGGGGCACGGAGGTGTGTTGAGTGGGCACGGCCCCGTGTTCAGCTTACTGTCTGACTTAAAACAGGATTGTCAGTTCCAATGATTGGGCACGGGGCGTGTTCAGCGGGCACGGCTCGTGCTGAGTTCTGCAGAACCTTTTCTTAAAATCCTTGTGTCCCCGGCAGCGGCGCCATAAGTTGATGTGTGTGAAGTGTATATATAAGTTTAAGTATATTTTAAGCCCTTTTTCACTTTTTTAGCCAAGTTTTAAATTTATAAAACACGTTATTTACTAACACTAAACACACATATAGGCAAGTGCACCCATCGTGAGCGTAGTATAGTGTTGGTAAGATACCGAGGTCGTCCAAGGACACAAGAGCTTCTAGTACCGGTTTATCCTCAACGTCTAATCAAATCAAAAAGTTAGAAAAAGGTTTTAAACTAGAAAAATAAAAACTAACTAAAATGCTGAAAATAAAAATAAAAATAAAACAGATAGACAAGATGAATCACTTGGTTCCGACTCGTGTATAGTGTAACCTTTAATTATTTCCGCACTTTTGCACTTTTTAAGAGATTATCTTAGTTATTGTAGTAGGCCCCTATTTTGAAGGCGACGTTACCCTCAACCCAGTAGTTTGAGTCAGCAAGGATACAATCCTAAAGGGTCAGATTATTGAAAGATAATTAATTAAGTTATTAATGCATATTATGGTAGGCCCCTCTTTTGAAGGCGACGTTACCCTTGGCTAAGTAGTCTGAGTCAGCAGGGATACAGTCCTAAATAGCCGGGTTATTGTATTAATAGTAGCTTACATATGAGGGGGTCAAAGAGTTTGGACCCCCGCCATCCAATACCGTTAAGTATTGAAGGAGGTCCTACTAAATTTGACCCAGGTCCTTGCAGGATCTATACACTGAACAAGGCAAGACTCTTACCAAACCGTTCCCTTAACCCCCGACCAGGTAGCCAACATACCTCCAAATAGACCGTGGAGATATGAATGGTGAAAATCTTTTATTTTATATAGACAGTAAAATAATGCCAAGACACCACGGACAAACGATAAGGAAGAATCACCTTCAACATAAGAAACTAGTTATTAAAGTCATTAATACATAACCAAGTAAAAAGTGCGAAAAGATTAAAAATAAAAAGTATTACACTAGACAATTTGTCTTCACCAAGGGATGTAAGAGACTTAGGCAAGCATGGCCTTGATTGTCAAGAACTCTTACGATCAATCTTGGATCCCGAGACAACTCACACACTCTATGATAGACAATGGATGATGGTGCTGGATGATGGTTTTATGGTGGTGATGGGTGGTGGGTGAAGTGTGAGAGAGTTGGTGTGCCAAGGGATGGTTTGAGCTTAAGCCAAGCACTCCTATTTATAAGCTGAACAGAAGCTCGGGCACGGCCCCGTGTCCGTTGGGCATGGCCTCGTGTCCATCCTCTTCTCTGTCGTCATTAATTGCTTTTGTCTGCATTAGTTGACCACGGCCCCGTGTCCGCTGGGCACGACCCCGTGTGCAGAAGCATATCGGTACTATCAAGATTTGCCTGGATTCTGCGAATCTTATAGTTTACCACGACCCCATGTCCGCTGAGCACGGCCCCGTGGTGGTCGATGGAAGCTTCTTCAACTTTGTCTTTTATGCTGACACTTGAGCACGCCCCCGTGCTCACTGAGCACGGGGCGTGTTCAGCCTTCTGTTCTCTAGTTTTGCTTGGGAAGATGCTTTCGGGGAGGTAGGGCATGCCACGTTTGTTCCTTTCCTTGTATTTATGTTAGATTTAGCTGCCTTTTTGCTTCTTTTATTAATTTGAGCTCACTTAATCCTCAAAATACAAAAGGAAGACAAAAACACACTTTTTCCAACATTAGTACTAAAAAAGGGTTAGTTTTATGCCACAATTGATGTAATTTATATGTTGCATATTGCACACATCATGAATCCTTTACCCAACAACTCCTGGAGTTGTGTAGATAATTCTTGCATTTCGGATGGTGCAAGCCGATAGGGTGCCTTGGCAGGAGCGGCTCCTGGAACCAAGTCTATATGGAATTCGACTTGTCCTGGTGGAGGTAATCCTGGCAGATCTTCGGGAAAAAACATCAGGGAATTCCTTTACCACCGGAATGTCTTCGAGTTTCGGTTCCACAACCTTCATATCTACAACGTGCGCTAGGAAAGCAACACATCCTTTCCTTAAGCACTTCTGTGCCTTCATGCAGCTGATGATTTGTAGAGGCGCGTCTTGTTTTTCTCCATGTACAATGAGAGTTTCATCATTCGCCAGAGGGATGCGAATGATTTTCTTGTGACAAATAACTTCACCTTTGTTCTTGGACAACCAGTCCATTCCGACCACTACATCAAAGCTACCCAATTGAATAGGTAAGAGATCGATGCTAAATCTTTGTTCACCAAGTTCTAATGTGCAACCTTTAACAACTTCGCCCGATTCAACAAGCTTACCATTTGCTAGTTCTATAGAATAAGGAATGTATAATCTACTAGATTCTATTCCGAGCATGCGTTTAAATTCCACAGACATGAAACTATAGTCGGCACCAGTGTCAAATAATATGGATGCAAAGTGATTGTTAATGAGAAACGTACCGGTGACCACATTAGGGTCCTCGCGTGCGTTCTTTGCTCCTATCACAAATGCTCGAGCCTGAGCATTGTTTCCCTTTGGGCAGTCTTTCATGAAATGATCATTGCTTCCACAACTGAAGCATCCTTGGTTACGCCCAGCTCTATTACCATTCCGGTTACCGTTGCCGTTCCCACCATTGTTTCCATTACCATTACCATTGTGGCCTCCAATACCTTTTCCCCAATAATCCTCGGTACGATGGCCTGGCTTCCCACAGTTCTCGCATTTCCCAACGCGACAATTTCCCACGTGGTGAAAGTCACAACGGTTGCATTTCATAGGTGGGTTAGTGTCACGCTTCTTGTTGTTCGAACCCTTGTTGTTGTTGCGGGTTGCTTGGTTCAGATTTGAATGCTTTCTCTTCTTATCACCAGACGACTCAGCATGCGTCTCGGTCTTCTAAGTTGGGTTTAGTGATAGTTTCTTCATACGAACACAATCTTCAGTAAGGCTGACAGCCAGAGTTACAGCCTCAGTGATTGTTTGAGGTTTGGCCAAAGTTACCATGCCGCGAAATTCTGAGGCCAATCCCCAAATGTAGCGTTCAACGCGCTTAAATTCGGGAGTCACCATGTAGGGAAGCACTCTAGACAGATCGTGGAACCTTCGAGTATAACCAATAATGTCAGCACCTTCCTTGGTCAAGTGCCAGAACTCCGTTTCCAGCCTTTGGAGTTCAGCACGGGAGCAGTACTTTTACCTCATTTTCTCTTTCAGTTCATCCCAAGTCATGCCATACGCGGCATCATCACCCAAAATTTGGATTTGCAAGTTCCACCAAGTCAGAGCTTCATCAACAAACAACCCAGTAGCAAAAGTGACTTGCAGATCCGCGGTACACTTGCTTCAGTCTTCTTCGTCCAGCGTACAAACGCTACTGCACCTCCGGTGCCATCGTAGTTCATCAGTTTGCAGTCGAGAAACTGCTTGAAGGTGCAGCCTGTAATTGATTCAACCAACTCACACGTGAGCAATCGAAGAAATAATGAAACCAAGACCGTTCATAAATTTCTTCATTCTTAGAAAATTGTCTTAAGGTTACCTTGAGCTGCGTTGTCTCCAGATGAATCTCCATTCCCATTACGTCTAGCGTTGCTTGGCCCGCCACTGTCTTGAGTTCGGTTTGCCTCGTATTGGGCGATAGCAGCGGAGATCCTTTCTTCCAGTAGAGCATTCAGCTCTTCAACAGTTCTTGGCAGTGGGGGAGGAGGAGGTTGATCACGAGCGTTCACAGCTTTCCTGGGTGCCATGTTCTGACAGAACATAACACAACAGGGTTAGACATTTGTTTGATATCGTCATATTAGACAGTAGTAGTATATATATTCACAGGTATATACCACATAAGTGACATCAAACAATTATTACTCTAGCAGAGTATTTAATAAGCTGGTGTTCACGTTTGACCTTTTCTACTGAGGGAGTCTATACGTGACAAGACTTGTTGTGGTTTCTGCGCACTGAATTCCATAATTATGTATGCATCCATAATTACGTAACTCCTTGCACAGTCCGCACAGTTCGTTTCATCCTCGTATTTCTTCCTTCAGATAGGCCATTGCTTTCAGGTAAATTCACGTATTCTTGTGACTTTCTACTTCTAGTATATGTATATGTCAATTATCACACATAATTGCAAGTAATTCTTAATCACAGACAAGTGCTACTTCAGTGCACCCTAAGTCTCGTAGTGTCTTTTCCGACTCTTTGTAAACTGTTTCAGGTAGTGGATGTCGCGGATGGAATCGTCGAGCGAAAACACTTGACAACCTCCAAGAAGCAGCTTTTCTTGCCACCAGACCGTCCTCCATCAATTACGAATCTGATGCCGTTACTATACACATTCCTTAAATTGTAGCCATTTGTTGAGTGTTTTTTTTTTTGGTGTCTAATCCGCATATATATCACCATTGCCCTTGATTTTCTTGACTGTATATCTCTTAAATGTCAACATATACACGTGTGATTTAGTTTACGAAGATTTTTCAATGCCGAGAACCTCGATCAGAGAGTAAAAAAGGTGTACCGTTCACAATGGTGTAAAATTAAAATGGGATATACCGGGCTAGGATTCGAGTTACAGGAACAAGGGCCAAACCAACCACCCAAGAATGGAATAGTCGAGCGAAAACACTTGACAACCTCCTAAAAGCAGCTTTTCTTGCCACCAGACCTTTCTCCATCAATTAGGAAACTGATGCCGTCACTAAGCACATTCCTTAAATTGTAGCCATTTGTTGAGTGTTTTTTTTTGTGTCTAATCCGCATATATATCACCATTGCCCTTGATTTTCTTGATTGTATATCTCTTAAATGTCAACATATACACGTGTGATTTAGTTTACGAAGATTTTTCAATGCCGAGAACCTCGATCAGAGAATAAAAAAGGCGTAAGGTTCATAATGGTGTAAAATTAAAATGGGATATACTGGGCTAGGATTCGAGTTAGAGGAACAAGGGCCAAACCAACCACCAAAGAATGGAATCGTTGATCGAAAACACTTGACAACCTCCTAGAAGCAGCTTTTCTTGCCACCAGACCTTTCTCCATCAATTAGGAATCTGATGCCATCACTAAACACATTCCATAAATTGTAGCCATTTGTTGAGTGATTTTTTGGTGTCTAATCCGCATATATATCACCTTTCCCTTGATTTTCTTGACTGTATATCTCTTAAATGTCAACATATACACGTGTGATTTAGTTTACGAAGATTTTTCAATGCCGAGAACCTCGATCAAAGAGTAAAAAAGGTGTACCGTTCACAATGGTGTAAAATTAAAATGGGATATACCGGGCTAGGATTCGAGTTAGAGGAACAAGGGCCAAACCAACCACCGAAGAATGGAATCGTTGATCGAAAACACTTGACAACCTCCTAGAAGCAGCTTTTTTTACCACCAGACCTTTCTCCCTTAATTAGGAATCTGATGCCGTCACTAAACACATTCCTTAAATTGTAGCCATTTGTTGAGTGTTTTTTTTGTGTCTAATCCGCATATATATCACCATTGCCCTTGATTTTCTTGACTGTATATCTCTTTAATGTCAACATATACATGTGTGATTTAGTTTACGAAGATTTTTCAATGCCGAGAACCTCGATCAGAGAGTAAAAAAGGCGTAAGGTTCACAATGGTGTAAAATTAAAATGGGATATACCGGGCTAGGATTCGAGTTACAGGAACAAGGGCCAAACCAACCACCCAAGAATGGAATCGTCGAGCGAAACCCTTGACAACCTCCTAGAAGCAGCTTTTCTTGCCACCAGACCTTTCTCCATCAATTAGGAATCTGATGCCGTCACTAAACACATTCCTTAAATTGTAGCCATTTGTTGAGTTTTTTTTTTTGGTGTGTAACCCGCATATATATCACCATTGCCCTTGATTTTCTTGACTGTATATCTCTTAAATGTCAATATATACACGTGTGATTTAGTTTACGAAGATTTTTCAATGCCGAGAACCTCGACCAGAGAGTAAAAAAAGTGTACCGTTCACAATGGTGTAAAATTAAAATGGGATATACCAGGCTAGGATTCGAGTTACAGGAACAAGGGCCAAACCAACCACCCAAGAATGGAATAGTCGAGCGAAAACACTTGACAACCTCCTAGAAGCAGCTTTTCTTGCCACCAGACCTTTCTCCATCAATTAGGAAACTGATGGCGTCACTAAGCACATTCCTTAAATTGTAGCCATTTGTTGAGTGTTTTTTTTTTTGGTGTCTAATCCGCATATATATCACCATTGCCCTTGATTTTCTTGATTGTATATCTCTTAAATGTCAACATATACATGTGTGATTTAGTTTACAAAGATATTTCCATGCCGAGAACCTCGATCAGAGAATAAAAAAGGCGTAAGGTTCATAATGGTGTAAAATTAAAATGGGATATACTGGGCTAGTATTCGAGTTAGAGGAACAAGGGCCAAAACAACCACCAAAGAATGGAATCGTTGATCGAAAACATTTGACAACCTCCTAGAAGCAGCTTTTCTTGCCACCAGACCTTTCTCCATCAATTAGGAATCTGATGCCATCACTAAACACATTCCTTAAATTGTAGCCATTTGTTGAGTGATTTTTTTGGTGTCTAATCCGCATATATATCACCATTGCCCTTGATTTTGTTGACTGTATATCTCTTAAATGTCAACATATACACGTGTGATTTAGTTTACGAAGATTTTTCAATGCCGAGAACCTCGATCAGAGAGTAAAAAAGGCGTATGGTTCACAATGGTGTAAAATTAAAATGGGATATACCGGGCTAGGATTCGAGTTAGAGGAACAAGGGCCAAACCAACCACCGAAGAATGGAATCGTCGAGCGAAAACACTTGACAACCTCCTAGAAGCACCTTTTCTTGCCACCACACTTTCTCCATCAATTAGGAATCTGATGCCGGCACTAAACACATTCCTTAAATTGTTGCCACTTGTTGAGTGTTTTTTTTTTGTGTCTAATCCGCATATATATCACCATTGCCCTTGATTTTCTTGACTGTATATCTCTTTAATGTCAACATATACATGTGTGATTTAGTTTACGAAGATTTTTCAATGCCGAGAACCTCGATCAGAGAGTAAAAAAGGCGTAAGGTTCACAATGGTGTAAAATTAAAATGGGCTATACCGGGCTAGGATTCGAGTTACAGGAACAAGGGCCAAACCAACCTCCCAAGAATGGAATCGTCGAGCGAAAACCCTTGAACCTCCTAGAAGTAGCTTTTCTTGCCACCAGACCTTTCTCCATCAATTAGGAATCTGATGCCGTCACTAAACACATTCCTTAAATTGTAGCCATTTGTTGAGTTTTTTTTTTGGGGGTGTGTAATCCGCATATATAACACCATTGCCCTTGATTTTATTGACTGTATATCTCTTAAATGTCAAAATATACACGTGTGATTTAGTTTACGAAGATTTTTCAATGCCGAGAACCAGGATCAGAGAGTAAAAAAGGTGTACCGTTCACAATGGTGTAAAATTAAAATGGGACATACCGGGCTAGGATTTAAGTTAGAGGAACAAGGGCCAAACCAACCACCGAAGAATGGAATCGTTGATCGAAAACACTTGACAACCTCCTAGAAGCAGCTTTTCTTACCACCAACCCTTTCTCCATCAATTAGGAATCTGATGCCGTCACTAAACACATTCCTTAAATTGTAGCCATTTGTTGAGTGTTTTTTTTTTGTGTCTAATCCGCATATATATCTCCATTGCCCTTGATTTTCTTGACTGTATATCTCTTTAATGTCAACATATACATATGTGATTTAGTTTACGAAGATTTTTCAATCCCGAGAACCTCGATCAGAGAGTAAAAAAGGCGTAAGGTTCACAATGGTGTAAAATTAAAATGGGATATACCGGGCTAGGATTCGAGTTACAGGAACAAGGGCCAAACCAACCACCCAAGAATGGAATCGTCGAGCGAAAACCCTTGACAACCTCCTAGAAGCAGCTTTTCTTGCCACCAGACCTTTCTCCATCAATTAGCAATCTGATGCCGTCACTAAACACATTCCTTAAATTGTAGCCATTTGTTGAGTTTTTTTTTTGGTGTGTAATCCGCATATATATTACCATTGCCCTTGATTTTATTGACTGTATATCTCTTAAATGTCAACATATACACGTGTGATTTAGTTTACGGAGATTTTTCAATGCCGAGAACCTCGATCAGAGAATAAAAAAGGCGTAAGGTTCATAATGGTGTAAAATTAAAATGGGATATACCGGGCTAGGATTCGAGTTAGAGGAACAAGGGCCAAACCAACCACCGAAGAATGGAATCGTTGATCGAAAACACTTGACAACCTCCTAGAAGCAGCTTTTCTTGCAACCAGACCTTTCTCCATCAATTAGGAATCTGATGCCGTCAGTAAACACATTCCTTAAATTGTAGCCATTTGTTGAGTGTTTTTTTTTGTGTCTAATCCGCATATATATCACCATTTCCCTTGATTTTCTTGATTGTATATCTCTTTAATGTCAACATATACATATGTGATTTAGTTTACGAAGATTTTTCAATGCCGAGAATCTCGATCAGAGAGTAAAAAAGGTGTACCGTTCACCATGGTGTAAAATTAAAATGGGATATACCGGGCTAGGGTTCGAGTTACAGGAACAAGGGACAAACCAACCACCCAAGAATGGAATAGTCAAGCAAAAACACTTGACAACCTCCTAGAAGCAGCTTTTCTTGCCACCAGACCTTTCTCCATCAATTAGGAAACTGATGCCGTCACTAAGCACATTCCTTAAATTGTAGCCATTTGTTGAGTGTTTTTTTTTGTGTCTAATCCGCATATATATCACCATTGCCCTTGATTTTCTTGATTGTATATCTCCTAAATGTCAACATTTACACGTGTGATTTAGTTTACGAAGATTTTTCAATGCCGAGAACCTCGATCAGAGAATAAAAAAGGCGTAAGGTTCATAATGGTGTAAAATTAAAATGGGATATACCGGGTTAGGATTCGAGTTAGAGGAACAAGGGCCAAACCAACCACCGAAGAATGGAATCATTAATCGAAAACACTTGACAACCTCCTAGAAGCAGCTTTTCTTGCAACCAGACCTTTCTCCATCAATTAGTAATCTGATGCCATCAGTAAACACATTCCTTAAATTGTAGCCATTTGTTGAGTGTTTTTTTTGGTGTCTATTCCGCATATATATCACCATTGCCCTTGATTTTCTTGACTGTATATCTCTTAAATGTCAACATATACACGTGTGATTTAGTTTACGAAGATTTTTCAATGTCGAGAACCTCGATCAGAGAGTAAAAAAGGCGTAAGGTTCACAATGGTGTAAAATTAAAATGGGATATACCGGGCTTGGATTCGAGTTACAGGAACAAGGGCCAACCCAACCACCCAAGAATGGAATCGTCGAGCGAAAACACTTGACAACCTCCTAGAAGCAGCTTTTCTTGCCACCGGACTTTCTCCATCAATTAGGAATCTGATGCCGTCACTAAACACATTCCTTAAATTGTAGCCATTTGTTGAGTTTTTTTTTGGTGTCTAATCCGCATATATATCACCATTGCCCTTGATTTTATTGACTGTATATCTCTTAAATGTCAACATATACACTTGTGATTTAGTTTTCGAAGATTTTTCAATGCCGAGAACCTCGATCAGAGAGTAAAAAAGGTGTACCGTTCACAATGGTGTAAAATTAAAATGGGATATATCGGGCTAGTATTCGAGTTAGAGGAACAAGGGCCAAACCAACCACCGAAGAATGGAGTCGTTGATCGAAAACACTTGACAACCTCCTAGAAGCAGCTTTTCTTGCCACCAGACCTTTCTCCATCAATTAGGAATCTGATGCCGTCACTAAACACATTCCTTAAATTGTAGCCATTTGTTGAGTGTTTTTTTTGGTGTCTAATCCGCATATATATCACCATTGCCCTTGGTTTTCTTGAATGTATATCTCTTAAATGTCAACATATACACGTGTGATTTAGTTTACGAAGATTTTTCATTGCCGAAAAGCTCGATCAGAGAGTAAAAAAGGCGTAAGGTTCATAATGGTGTAAAATTAAAATGGGATATACCGGGCTAGGATTCGAGTTACAGGAACAAGGGCCAAACCAACCACCCAAGAATGGAATAGTCGAGCGAAAACACTTGACAACCTCCTAGAAGCAGCTTTTCTTGCCACCAGATCTTTCTCCATCAATTAGGAAACTGGTGCCGTCACTAAGCACATTCCTTAAATTGTAGCCATTTGTTGAGTGTTTTTTTTGGTGTCTAATCCGCATATATATCACCATTGCCCTTGATTTTCCTGATTGTATATCTCTTAAATGTCAACATATACACGTGTGATTTAGTTTACGAAGATTTTTCAATGCCGAGAACCTCGATCAGAGAATAAAAAAGGCGTAAGGTTCATAATGCTGTAAAATTAAAATGGGATATACCGGGCAAGGATTCGAGTTAGAGGAACAAGGGCCCAACCAACCACCGAAGAATGGAATCGTTGATCGAAAACACTTGACAACCTCCTAGAAGCAGCTTTTCTTGCAACCAGACCTTTCTCAATCAATTAGGAATCTGATGCCATCAGTAAACACATTCCTTAAATTGTAGCCATTTGTTGAGTGTTTTTCTTTGTGTCTATTCCGCATATATATCACCATTACCCTTGATTTTCTTGACTGTATATCTCTTAAATGTCAACATATACACATGTGATTTAGTTTATGAAGATTTTTCAATGCCGAGAACCTCGATCAGAGAGTAAAAAAGGCGTAAGGTTCACAATGGTGTAAAACTAAAATGAGATATACCGGGCTTGGATTCGAGTTACAGGAACAAGGGCCAAACCAACCACCCAAGAATGGAATCGTCGAGCGAAAACACTTGACAACCTCCTAGAAGTAGCTTTTCTTGCCACCAGACTTTATCCATCAATTAGGAATCTGATGCCGTCACTAAACACATTCCTTAAATTGTAGCCATTTGTTGAGTTTTTTTTGGTGTCTAATCCGTATATATATCACCATTGCCCTTGATTTTATTGACTGTATATCTCTTAAATGTCAACATATACACGTGTGATTTAGTTTACGAAGATTTTTCAATGCCGAGAACCATCATCAGAGAGTAAAAAAGGCGTAAGGTTCATAATGGTGTTAAATTAAAATGGGATATACCGGGCTAGGATTCGAGTAACAGGAACAAGGGCCAAACCAACCGCCCAAGAATGGAGTCGTTGATAGAAAACACTTGACAACCTCCTAGAAGCAGCTTTTCTTGCCACCAGACCTTTCTCCATCAGTTAGGAATCTGATGCCGTCACTAAACACATTCCTTAAATTGTAGCCATTTGTTGAGTGTTTTTTTTTGGTGTTTAATCCGCATATATATCACAATTGCCCTTGATTTTCTTGAATGCATATCTCTTAAATGTCAACATATACACGTGTGATTTAGTTTACGAAGACTTTTCAATGCCGAGAACCTCGATCAGAGAGTAAAAAAGGCGTAAGGTTCACAATGGTGTAAAATTAAAATGGGATATACCGGGCTAGGATTCGAGTTACAGGAACAAGGGCCAAACCAACCACCCAAGAATGGAATCGTCGAGCGAAAACACTTGACAACCTCCTAGAAGCAGCTTTTCTTGCCACCAGATCCTTCTCCATCAATTAGGAATCTGATGCCGTCACTAAACACATTCCTTAAATTGTAGCCATTTGTTGAGTTTTTTTTGTGGTGTCTAATCCGCATATATATCACCATTGCCCTTGATTTTATTTACTGTATATCTCTTAAATGTCAACATATACACGTGTGATTTAGTTTACGAAGATTTTTCAATGCCGAGAACCTCGATCAGAGAGTAAAAAAGGTGTACCGTTCACAATGGCGTAAAACTAAAATTGGATATACCGGGCTAGGATTCGAGCTACAGGAACAAGGGCCTAACCAACCACCCAAGAATGGAATAGTCGAGCGAAAACACTTGACAACCTCCTAGAAGCAGCTTTTCTTGCCACTAGACCTTTCTCCTTCAATTAGGAAACTGATGCCGTCACTAAGCACATTCCTTAAATTGTAGCCATTTGTTGAGTGTTTTTTTTGGTGTCTAATCCACATATATATCACCATTGCCCTTGATTTTCTAGACTGTATATCTCTTAAATGTCAACATATACACGTGTGATTTAGTTTACGAAGATTTTTCAATGCCGAGAACCTCGATCAGAGAATAAAAAAGCCGTAAGGTTCATAATGGTGTAAAATTAAAATGGGATATACCGGGTTAGGATTCGAGTTAGAGGAACAAGGGCCAAACCATCCACCGAAGAATGGAATCGTTGATCGAAAACATTTGACAACCTCCTAGAAGCAGCTTTTCTTGCCACCAGACCTTTCTCCATCAATTAGGAATCTGATGCCGTCACTAAACACATTCCTTAAATTGTAGCCATTTGTTGAGTGTTTTTTTTGGTGTCTAATCCACATATATATCACCATTGCCCTTGATTTTCTAGACTGTATATCTCTTAAATGTCAACATATACACGTGTGATTTAGTTTACGAAGATTTTTAAATGCCGAGAACCTCGATCAGAGAATAAAAAAGCCGTAAGGTTCATAATGGTGTAAAATTAAAATGGGATATACCGGGTTAGGATTCGAGTTAGAGGAACAAGGGCCAAACCATCCACCGAAGAATGGAATCGTTGATCGAAAACATTTGACAACCTCCTAGAAGCAGCTTTTCTTGCCACCAGACCTTTCTCCATCAATTAGGAATCTGATGCCGTCACTAAACACATTCCTTAAATTGTAGCCATTTGTTAAGTGTTTTTTTTATGTCTAATCCGCATATATATCACCATTGCCCTTGATTTTCTTGACTGTATATCTCTTAAATGTCATCATATACACGTGTGATTTAGTTTACGAAGATTTTTCAATGCCAAGAACCTCGATCAGAGAGTCAAAAAGGCGTAAGGTTCACAATGATGTAAAATTAAAATGTGATATACCGGGCTAGGATTCGCGTTACAGGAACAAGGGCCAAACCAACCACCTAAGAATGGAATCGTCGAGCAAAAAAACTTGACAACCTCCTAGAAGCAGCTTTTCTTACCACCAGACCTTTCTCCATCAATTAGGAATTTGATGCCGTCAATAAACACATTCCGTAAATTGTTGCCATTTGTTGAGTGTTTTTTTTTTGGTGTCTAATCCGCATATATATCACCATTGCCCTTGATTTTCTTGACTGTATATCTCTTAAATGTCAACATAGACACGTGTGATTTAGTTTACGAAGATTTTTCAATGCCGAGAACCTCGATCGGAGAGTAAAAAAGGCATAAGGTTCACAATGGTGTAAAATTAAAATGGGATATACGGGGCTAGGATTCGAGTTACAGGAACAAGGGCCAAACCAACCACCCAAGAATGGAATCGTCGAGCGAAAACACATGACAACCTCCTAGAAGCAGCTTTTCTTACCACCGGACCTTTCTCTATCAATTAGGAATCTGATGTCGTCACTAAACACATTCCTTAAATTGTAGCCATTTGTTGAGTGTTTTTTTGGTCTCTAATCCGCATATATATCACCATTGCCCTTGATTTTCTTAACTGTATATCTCTTAAATGTCAACATATACACGTGTGATTTTGTTTACGAAGATTTTTCAATGCCGAGAACCTCGATCAGAGTGTAAAAAAAGGCGTAAGGTTCACAATGGTGTAAAATTAAAATGGGATATATCGGGCTAGGATTCGAGTTACAGGAACAAGGGCCAAACAAACCACCCAAGAATGGAATCGTCTAGCAAAAACACTTGACAACCTCCTAGAAGCAGCTTTTCTTACCACCAGACCTTTCTCCATCAATTAGGAAACTGATGCCGTCACTAAGCACATTCCTTAAATTGTTGCCATTTGTTGAGTGTTTTTTTTTTTTTGTGTCTAATCCGCATATATATCACCATTGCCCTTGATTTTCTTGACTGTATATCTCTTAAATGTCAACATATACACGTGTGATTTAGTTTACGAAGATTTTTCAATGCCGAGAACCTCGATCAGAAAGTAAAAAAGGCATAAGGTTCACAATGGTGTAAAATTAATATGGGATATACGGGGCTAGGATTCGAGTTACAGGAACAAGGGCCAAACCAACCACCCAAGAATGGAATCGTCGAGCGAAAAAACTTGACAACCTCCTAGAAGCAGCTTTTCTTGACACCAGACCTTTCTCTATCAATTAGGAATCTGATGCTGTCACTAAATACATTCCTTAAATTGTAGCCATTTGTTGAGTGTCTTTTTTTGGTGTCTAATCCGCGTATATATCACCATTGCCCTTGATTTTCTTGACTGTATATCTTTTAAATGTCAACATATACACGTGTGATTTAGTTGACGAAGATTTTTCAATGCCGAGAACCTCGATCAGAGAGTAAAAAAGGGTAAGGTTCACAATGGTGTAAAATTAAAATGGCATATACCGGGCTAGGATTCGAGTTACAGGAACAAGGGCCAAACCAACCACCCAAGAATGGAATCGACGAGCGAAAACACTTGACAACCTCCTATAAGCAGCTTTTCTTGCCACCAGATCTTTCTCCATCAATTAGTCATCTGATGCCGTCACCAAACACAATTCTTAAATTGTAGCCATTTGTTGAGTGTTTTTTTTGGTGTCTAATCAGCATATATATTACCATTGCCCTTTATTTTCTTGACTGTATATCTCTTAAATGTCAACATATACACGTGTGATTTAGTTTACGAAGATTTTTCAATGCCGAGAACCTCGATCAGAGAGTAAAAAAGGCATAAGGTTCACAATGGTGTAAAATTAATATGGGATATACGGGGCTAGGATTCGAGTTACAGGAACAAGGGCCAAACCAACAACCCAAGAATGGAATCGTCGAGTGAAAACACTTGACAACCTCCTAGAAGCAGCTTTTCTTGCCACCAGACCTTTCTCCATCAATTAGGAATTTGATGTTGTCACTAAACACATTCCTTAAATTGTAGCCATTTGTTGAGTGTCTTTTTTTGGTGTCTAATCCGCGTATATATCACCATTACCCTTGATTTTCTTGAAGGTATATCTCTTAAATGTCAACATATACACGTGTGATTTAGTTTACGAAGATTTTTCAATGCCAAGAACCTCGATCAGAGAGTAAAAAAGGCGTAAGGTTCACAATGGGGTAAAATTAAAATGGGATATACCGGACTAGGATTCGAGTTACAGGAACAAGGGCCAAACCAACCACCCAAGAATGGAATCGTCGAGCGAAAACACTTGACAACCTCCTAGAAGCAGCGTTTCTTGCCACCGGAACTTTCTCGATCAATTAGGAATCTGATGCCGTCACGAAACACATTCCATAAATTGTAGCCATTTGTTGAGTGTTTTTATTGATGTCTTATCCGCATATATATCACCATTGCCCTTGATTTTCTTGACTGTATAACTCTTAAATGTCAACATATACACGTGTGATTTAGTTTACGAAGATTTTTCAATGCCAAGAACCTCGATCAGAGAGTAAAAAAGGCGTAAGGTTCACAATGATGTAAAATTAAAATAGGATATACCGGGCTAGGATTCGAGTTACAGGAACAAGGGCCAAACCAACCACCCAAGAATGGAATCGTCGAGAGAAAACACTTGACAACCTCCTAGAAGCAGCTTTTCTTACCACCAGACCTTTCTCCATCAATTAGGAATCTGATGCCGTCACTAAACAAATTCCTTAAATTGTAGCCATTTATTGAGTTTTTTTTGGTGTCTAATCCGCATATATATCACCATTGCCCTTGATTTTCTTGACTGTATATTTCTTAAATGTCAACATGTACACGTGTGATTTAGTTTACGAAGATTTTTCAATGCCGAGAACCTCGATCAGAGAGTAAAAAAAGCCGTAAGGTTCACAATGGTGTACAATTAAAATGGGATATACCGGGCTAGGATTCGAGTTACAGAAACAAGGGCCAAACTAACCACCCAAGAATGGAATCGTTGAGCGAAAACACTTGACAACCACCTAGAAGCAGCTTTTCTTGCCACCAGACCTTTCTCCATCAATTAGGAATCTGATGCCGTCACTAAACACATTCCTTAAATTTTAACCATTTGTTAAGTGTTTTTTTGGTGTCTAATCCGCATATATATCACCATTGCCCTTGATTTTCTTGACTGTATATCTCTTAAATGTCAACATATACATGTGTGATTTAGTTTACGAAGATTTTTCAATGCCGAGAACCTCGATCAGAGAGAAAAAAAGGCATAAGGTTCACAATGGTGTAAAATTAATATGGGATATACGGGGCTAGGATTCGAGTTACAGGAACAAGGGCCAAACCAACCACCCAAGAATGGAATCGTCGAGCGAAAAAACTTGACAACCTCCTAGAAGCAGCTTTTCTTGCCACCAGACCTTTCTCTATCAATTAGGAATCTGATGCTGTCACTAAACACATTCCTTAAATTGTAGCCATTTGTTGAGTGTCTTTTTTTGGTGTCTAATCCGCGTATATATCACCATTGCCCTTGATTTTCTTGACTGTGTATCTTTTAAATGTCAACATATACACGTGTGATTTAGTTTACGAAGATTTTTCAATGCCGAGAACCTCGATCAGAGAGTAAAAAAGGTTAAGGTTCACAATGGTGTAAAATTAAAATGGCATATACCGGGCTAGGATTCGAGTTACAGGAACAAGGGCCAAACCAACCACCCAAGAATGGAATCGACGAGCGAAAACACTTGACAACCTCCTAGAAGCAGCTTTTCTTGCCACCAGATCTTTCTCCATCAATTAGGAATCTGATGCCGTCACCAAACACAATTCTTAAATTGTAGCCATTTGTTGAGTGTTTTTTTTGGTGTCTAATCAGCATATATATTACCATTGCCCTTTATTTTCTTGACTGTATATCTCTTAAATGTCAACATATACACGTGTGATTTAGTTTACGAAGATTTTACAATGCTGAGAACCTCGATCAGAGAGTAAAAAGGCGTAAGGTTCATGATGGTGTAAAATTAAAATGGGATATACCGGGTTAGTATTCGAGTTACAGGAACAAGGGCCAAACCAACCACCCAAGAATGGAATCGTCGAGCGAAAACACTTGACAACCTCCTAGAAGCAGCATTTCTTGCCACCAGACCTTTCTCCATCAATTAGGAAACTGATGCCGTCACTAAGCACATTCCTTAAATTGTAGCCATTTGTTGAGTGTTTTTTTTTTGTGTCTAATCCGCATATATATCACCATTGCCCTTGATTTTCTTGACTGTATATCTCTTAAATGTCAACATATACACGTGTGATTTAGTTTACGAAGATTTTTCAATGCCGAGAACCTCGATCAGAGAGTAAAAAAGGCATAAGGTTCACAATGGTGTAAAATTAGTATGGGATATACGGGGCTAGGATTTGAGTTACAGGAACAAGGGCCAAACCAACAACCCAAGAATGGAATCGTCGAGTGAAAACACTTGACAACCTCCTAGAAGCAGCTTTTCTTGCCACCAGACCTTTCTCCATCAATTAGGAATTTGATGTTGTCACTAAACACATTACTTAAATTGTAGCCATTTGTTGAGTGTCTTTTTTTGGTGTCTAATCCGCGTATATATCACCATTACCCTTGATTTTCTTGACGGTATATCTCTTAAATGTCAACATATACACGTGTGATTTAGTTTACGAAGATTTTTCAATGCCGAGAACCTCGATCATAGAGTAAAAAAGGCGTAAGGTTCACAATGGGGTAAAATTAAAATGGGATATACCGGACTAGGATTCGAGTTACAGGAACTAGGGCCAAACCAACCACCCAAGAATGGAATCGTCGAGCGAAAACACTTGAGAACCTCCTAGAAGCAGCGTTTCTTGCCACCGGACCTTTCTCGATCAATTAGGAATCTGATGCCGTCACGAAACACATTCCATAAATTGTAGCCATTTGTTGAGTGTTTTTATTGATGTCTTATCCGCATATATATCACCATTGCCCTTGATTTTCTTGACTGTATAACTCTTAAATGTCAACATATACACATGTGATTTAGTTTACGAAGATTTTTCAATGCCAAGAACCTCGATCAGAGAGTAAAAAAGGCGTAAGGTTCACAATGGTGTAAAATTAAAATAGGATATACCGGGCTAGGATTCGAGTTAAAGGAACAAGGGCCAAACCAACCACCCAAGAATGGAATCGTCGAGAGAAAACACTTGACAACCTCCTAGAAGCAGCTTTTCTTGCCACCAGACCTTTCTCCATCAATTAGGAATCTGATGCCGTCAGTAAACAAATTCCTTAAATTGTAGCCATTTATTGATTTTTTTTTGGTGTCTAATCCGCATATATATCACCATTGCCCTTGATTTTCTTGACTGTATATTTCTTAAATGTCAACATATACACGTGTGATTTAGTTTACGAAGATTTTTCAATGCCGAGAACCTCGATCAGAGAGTAAAAAAAGCCGTAAGGTTCACAATGGTGTACAATTAAAATGGGATATACCGGGCTAGGATTCGAGTTACAGAAACAAGGGCGAAACTAACCACCCAAGAATGGAATCGTCGAGCGAAAACACTTGACAACCACCTAGAAGCAGCTTTTCTTGCCACCAGACCTTTCTCCATCAATTAGGAATCTGATGCCGTCACTAAACACATTCCTTAAATTTTAGCCGTTTGTTAAGTGTCTTTTTGGTATCTAATCCGCATATATATCACCATTGCCCTTGATTTTCTTGACTGTATAACTCTTAAATGTCAACATATACACGTGTAATTTAGTTTACGAAGATTTTTCAATGCCGAGAACCACGATCAGAGAGTAAAAAAGGCGTAAGGTTCACAATGGTGTAAAATTAAAATGGGATATACCGGGCTATGATTCGAGTTGGAGTAATAAGGGCCAAACCAACCACCCAAAAATGGAATTCTCGAGCGAAAACACTTGACAACCTCCTAGAAGCAGCTTTTCTTGCCACCAGACCTTTCTCCATCAATTAGGAATCTGATGTCGTCACTAAACACATTCCTTAAATTGTAGCCATTTGTTGTGTGTGTTTTTTTGGTGTCTAATCCGCATATATATCACCATTTTCCTTGATTTTCTTGACCGTATATCACTTAAATGTCAACATATACACGTGCGATTTAGTCTACGAAGATTTTTCAATGCCAAGAACCTCGATCAGAGAGTAAAAAAGGCGTAAGGTTCATAATGGTGTAAAATTAAAATGGGATATACCGGGCTAGGATTCGAGTTGCAGGAACAAGGGCCAAACCAACCGCCCAAGAATGGAGTCGTTGATCGAAAACACTTGACAACCTCCTAGAAGCAGCTTTTCTTGCCACCAGACCTTTCTCCATCAGTTAGGAATCTGATGTCGTCACTAAACACATTCCTTAAATTGTAGCCATTTGTTGAGTGTTTTTTTTTTTTGGTGTTTAATCCGCATATATATCACAATTGCCCTTGATTTTCTTGACTGCATATCTCTTAAATGTCAACATATACACGTGTGATTTTGTTTACGAAGATTTTTCAATGCCGAGAACCTCGATCAGAGAGTAAAAAAAGGCGTAAGGTTCACAATGGTGTAAAATTAAAATGGGATATATCGGGCTAGGATTCGAGTTACAGGAACAAGGGCCAAACCAACCACCCAAGAATGGAATCGTCTAGCAAAAACACTTGACAACCTCCTAGAAGCAGCTTTTCTTACCACCAGACCTTTCTCCATCAATTAGGAAACTGATGCCGTCACTAAGCACATTCCTTAAATTTTTGCCATTTGTTGAGTGTTTTTTTTTTGTGTCTAATCCGCGTATATATCACCATTGCCCTTGATTTTCTTGATTGTATATCTCTTAAATGTCAACATATACACGTGTGATTTAGTTTACGAAGATTTTTCAATGCCGAGAACCTCGATCAGAGAGTAAAAAAGGCATAAGGTTCACAATGGTGTAAAATTAATATGGGATATACGGGGCTAGGATTTGAGTTACAGGAACAAGGGCCAAACCAACAACCCAAGAATGGAATCGTCGAGTGAAAACACTTGACAACCTCCTAGAAGCAGCTTTTCTTGCCACCAGACCTTTCTCCATCAATTAGGAATTTGATGTTGTCACTAAACACATTACTTAAATTGTAGCCATTTGTTGAGTGTCTTTTTTTGGTGTCTAATCCGCGTATATATCACCATTACCCTTGATTTTCTTGACGGTATATCTCTTAAATGTCAACATATACACGTGTGATTTAGTTTACGAAGATTTTTCAATGCCGAGAACCTCGATCATAGAGTAAAAAAGGCGTAAGGTTCACAATGGGGTAAAATTAAAATGGGATATACCGGGCTAGGATTCGAGTTACAGGAACAAGGGCCAAACCAACCACCCAAGAATGGAATCGTCTAGCAAAAACACTTGACAACCTCCTAGAAGCAGCTTTTCTTACCACCAGACCTTTCTCCATCAATTAGGAAACTGATGCCGTCACTAAGCACATTCCTTAAATTGTTGCCATTTGTTGAGTGTTTTTTTTTGTGTCTAATCCGCATATATATCACCATTGCCCTTGATTTTCTTGACTGTATATCTCTTAAATGTCAACATATACACGTGTGATTTAGTTTACGAAGATTTTTCAATGCCGAGAACCTCGATCAGAGAGTAAAAAAGGCATAAGGTTCACAATGGTGTAAAATTAATATGGGATATACGGGGCTAGGATTTGAGTTACAGGAACAAGGGCCAAACCAACAACCCAAGAATGGAATCGTCGAGTGAAAACACTTGACAACCTCCTAGAAGCAGCTTTTCTTGCCACCAGACCTTTCTCCATCAATTAGGAATTTGATGTTGTCACTAAACACATTACTTAAATTGTAGCCATTTGTTGAGTGTCTTTTTTTGGTGTCTAATCCGCGTATATATCACCATTACCCTTGATTTTCTTGACGGTATATCTCTTAAATGTCAACATATACACGTGTGATTTAGTTTACGAAGATTTTTCAATGCCGAGAACCTCGATCATAGAGTAAAAAAGGCGTAAGGTTCACAATGGGGTAAAATTAAAATGGGATATACCGGACTAGGATTCGAGTTACAGGAACAAGGGCCAAACCAACCACCCAAGAATGGAATCGTCGAGCGAAAACACTTGACAACCTCCTAGAAGCAGCGTTTCTTGCCACCGGACCTTTCTCGATCAATTAGGAATCTGATGCCGTCACGAAACACATTCCATAAATTGTAGCCATTTGTTGAGTGTTTTTATTGATGTCTTATCCGCATATATATCACCATTGCCCTTGATTTTCTTGACTGTATAACTCTTAAATGTCAACATATACACGTGTGATTTAGTTTACGAAGATTTTTCAATGCCAAGAACCGCGATCAGAGAGTAAAAAAGGCGTAAGGTTCACAATGGTGTAAAATTAAAATAGGATATACTGGGCTAGGATTCGAGTTACAGGAACAAGGGCCAAACCAACCACCCAAGAATGGAATCGTCGAGAGAAAACACTTGACAACCTCCTAGAAGCAGCTTTTCTTGCCACCAGACCTTTCTCCATCAATTAGGAATCTGATGCCGTCAGTAAACAAATTCCTTAAATTGTAGCCATTTATTGATTTTTTTTTGGTGTCTAATCCGCATATATATCACCATTGCCCTTGATTTTCTTGACTGTATATTTCTTAAATGTCAACATATACACGTGTGATTTAGTTTACGAAGATTTTTCAATGCCGAGAACCTCGATCAGAGAGTAAAAAAAGCCGTAAGGTTCACAATGGTGTACAATTAAAATGGGATATACCGGGCTAGGATTCGAGTTACAGAAACAAGGGCGAAACTAACCACCCAAGAATGGAATCGTCGAGCGAAAACACTTGACAACCACCTAGAAGCAGCTTTTCTTGCCACCAGACCTTTCTCCATCAATTAGGAATCTGATGCCGTCACTAAACACATTCCTTAAATTTTAGCCGTTTGTTAAGTGTCTTTTTGGTATCTAATCCGCATATATATCACCATTGCCCTTGATTTTCTTGACTGTATAACTCTTAAATGTCAACATATACACGTGTAATTTAGTTTACGAAGATTTTTCAATGCCGAGAACCACGATCAGAGAGTAAAAAAGGCGTAAGGTTCACAATGGTGTAAAATTAAAATGGGATATACCGGGCTATGATTCGAGTTGGAGTAATAAGGGCCAAACCAACCACCCAAAAATGGAATTCTCGAGCGAAAACACTTGACAACCTCCTAGAAGCAGCTTTTCTTGCCACCAGACCTTTCTCCATCAATTAGGAATCTGATGTCGTCACTAAACACATTCCTTAAATTGTAGCCATTTGTTGTGTGTGTTTTTTTGGTGTCTAATCCGCATATATATCACCATTTTCCTTGATTTTCTTGACCGTATATCACTTAAATGTCAACATATACACGTGCGATTTAGTCTACGAAGATTTTTCAATGCCAAGAACCTCGATCAGAGAGTAAAAAAGGCGTAAGGTTCATAATGGTGTAAAATTAAAATGGGATATACCGGGCTAGGATTCGAGTTGCAGGAACAAGGGCCAAACCAACCGCCCAAGAATGGAGTCGTTGATCGAAAACACTTGACAACCTCCTAGAAGCAGCTTTTCTTGCCACCAGACCTTTCTCCATCAGTTAGGAATCTGATGTCGTCACTAAACACATTCCTTAAATTGTAGCCATTTGTTGAGTGTTTTTTTTTGGTGTTTAATCCGCATATATATCACAATTGCCCTTGATTTTCTTGACTGCATATCTCTTAAATGTCAACATATACACGTGTGATTTTGTTTACGAAGATTTTTCAATGCCGAGAACCTCGATCAGAGAGTAAAAAAAGGCGTAAGGTTCACAATGGTGTAAAATTAAAATGGGATATATTGGGCTAGGATTCGAGTTACAGGAACAAGGGCCAAACCAACCACCCAAGAATGGAATCGTCTAGCAAAAACGCTTGACAACCTCCTAGAAGCAGCTTTTCTTACCACCAGACCTTTCTCCATCAATTAGGAAACTGATGCCGTCACTAAGCACATTCCTTAAATTGTTGCCATTTATTGAGTGTTTTTTTTTGTGTCTAATCCGCGTATATATCACCATTGCCCTTGATTTTCTTGATTGTATATCTCTTAAATGTCAACATATACACGTGTGATTTAGTTTACGAAGTCTTTTCAATGCCGAGAACCTCGATCAGAGAGTAAAAAGGCATAAGGTTCACAATGGTGTAAAATTAATATGGGATATACGGGGCTAGGATTCGAGTTACAGGAACAAGGGCCAAACCAACCACCCAAGAATGGAATCGTCGAGCGAAAAAACTTGACAACCTCCTAGATGCAGCTTTTCTTGCCACCAGACCTTTCTCTATCAATTAGGAATCTGATGATGCCACTAAACACATTCCTTAAATTGTAGCCATTTGTTGAGTGTCTTTTTTTGGTGTCTAATCCGCGTATATATCACCATTGCCCTTGATTTTCTTGACTGTCTATCTTTTAAATGTCAACATATACACGTGTGATTTAGTTTACGAAGATTTTTCAATGCCGAGAACCTCGATCAGAGAGTAAAAAAGGGAAAGGTTCACAATGGTGTAAAATTAAAATGGCATATACCGGGCTAGGATTCGAGTTACAGGAACAAGGGCCAAACCAACCACCCAATAATGGAATCGACGAGCGAAAACACTTGACAACCTCCTAGAAGCAGCATTTCTTGCCGCCAGATCTTTGTCCATCAATTAGGAATCTGATGCCGTCACCAAACACAATTCTTAAATTGTAGCCATTTGTTGAGTGTTTTTTTTGGTGTCTAATCAGCATATATATTACCATTGCCCTTTATTTTCTTGACTGTATATCTCTTAAATGTCAACATATACACGTGTGATTTAGTTTACGAAGATTTTACAATGCCGAGAACCTCGATCAGAGAGTAAAAAGGCGTAAGCTTCAAGATGGTGTAAAATTAAAATGGGATATACCGGGTTAGGATTCGAGTTACAGGAACAAGGGCCAAACCAACCACCCAAGAATGGAATCGTCGAGCGAAAACACTTGACAACCTCCTCGAAGCAGCATTTCTTGCCACCAGACCTTTCTCCATCAATTAGGAAACTGATGCCGTCACTAAGCACATTCCTTAAATTGTAGCCATTTGTTGAGTGTTTTTTTTTTGTGTCTAATCCGCATATATATCACCATTGCCCTTGATTTTCTTGACTGTATATCTCTTAAATGTCAACATATACACGTGTGATTTAGTTTACGAAGATTTTTCAATGCCGAGAACCTCGATCAGAGAGTAAAAAAGGCATAAGGTTCACAATGGTGTAAAATTAATATGGGATATACGGGGCTAGGATTCGAGTTACAGGAACAAGGGCCAAACCAACAAACCAAGAATGGAATCGTCGAGTGAAAACACTTGACAACCTCCTAGAAGCAGCTTTTCTTGCCACCAGACCTTTCTCCATCAATTAGGAATCTGAGTTGTCACTAACCACATTCCTTAAATTGTAGCCATTTATTGAGTTTTTTTTGGTGTCTAATCCGCATATATATCACCATTGCCCTTGATTTTCTTGACTGTATATTTCTTAAATGTCAACATATACACGTGTGATTTAGTTTACGAAGATTTTTCAATGCCGAGAACCTCGATCAGAGAATAAAAAAAGTCGTAAGGTTCACAATGGGGTACAATTAAAATGGGATATACCGGGCTAGGATTCGAATTACAGAAACAAGGGCCAAACTAACCACCCAAGAATGGAATCGTCGAGCGAAAACACTTGACAACCACCTAGAACCAGCTTTTCTTGCCACCAGACCTTTCTCCATCAATTAGGAATCTGATGCCGTCACTAAACACATTCCTTAAATTTTAGCCGTTTGTTAAGTGTTTTTTTGGTGTCTAATCCGCATATATATCACCATTGCCCTTGATTTTCTTGACTGTATAACTCTTAAATGTCAACATATACACGTGTAATTTAGTTTACGAAGATTTTTCAATGCCGAGAACCACGATCAGAGAGTAAAAAAGGCGTAAGGTTCACAATGGTGTAAAATTAAAATGGGATATACCGGGCTTTGATTCGAGTTGGAGGAATAAGGGCCAAACCAACCACCCAAAAATGGAATTGTCGAGCGAAAACACTTGACAACCTCCTAGAAGCAGCTTTTCTTGCCACCAGACCTTTCTCCATCAATTAGGAATCTGATGTCGTCACTAAACACATTCCTTAAATTGTAGCCATTTGTTGTGTGTTTTTTTTTGGTGTCTAATCCGCATATATATCACCATTGCCCTTGATTTTCTTAACCGTATATCACTTAAATGTCAACATATACACGTGCGATTTAGTCTACGAAGATTTTTCAATGCCAAGAACCTCGATCAGAGAGTAAAAAAGGTGTAAGGTTCACAATGGTGTAAAATTAAAATGGGATATACCGGGCTAGGATTCGAGTTACAGGAACAAGCGCCAAACCATCCACCCAAAAATGGAATCGTCGAGCGAAAACACTTGACAATCTCCTAGAAGCAGCTTTTCTTGCCACCAGACCTTTCTCCATCAATTAGAAATCTGATGCCGTCGCTAAACATATTCCTTAAATTGTAGCCATTTGTTGAGGTTTTTTTTGTGTCTAATCCGCATATATGTCACCATTGCCCTTGATTTTCTTGACTGTATATTTCTTAAATGTCAACATATACACGTGTGATTTAGTTTACGAAGATTTTTCAATGCCGAGAACCTCGATCAGAGAGTAAAAAAGGCGTATGGTTCCCTATGGTGTAAAATTAAAATTGGATATACCGGGCTAGGATTCGAGTTACAGGAACAAGGGCCAAACCAACCACCTAAGAATGGAATCGTCGAGCGAAAACACTTGACAACCTCCTAAAAGTAGCTTTTCTTGCCACCAGACCTTTCTCCATCAATTAGGAATCTGATGTCGTCACTAAACACATTCCTTAAATTTTAGCCATTTGTTAAGTGTTTTTTTGGTGTCTAATCCGCATATATATATATCACAATTGCCCTTGATTTTCTTGACTGTATAACTCTTAAATGCCAACATATACACGTGTAATTTAGTTTACGAATATTTTTCAATGCCGAGAACCTCGATCAGAGAGTAAAAAGGCGTAAGGTTCACAATGGTATAAAATTAAAATGGGATATACCGGGCTAGGATTCGAGTTACAGGAATAAGGGCCAAACCAACCACCGAAGAATGGAATTGTCACGCGAAAACACTTGACAACCTTCTAGAAGCAGCTTTTCATGCCACCAGACCTTTCTCCATCAATTAGGAATCTAATGCCGTCACTCAACACATTCCTTAAATTGTAGCCATTTGTTGAGTGTTTTTTTTGGTGTCTAATCCGCATATATACCACCATTGCCCTTGATTTTCTTGACTGTATATCTCTTAAATGTGAAATATGCACCTGTGATTTAGTTTACGAAGATTTTTCAGTGCCGAGAACCTCGATCAGAGAGAAAAAAAGGCGTAAGGTTCACAATGGTATAAAATTAAAAAGGGATATACCGGGCTAGGATTCGAGTTACAGGAACAAGGGCCAAACCAACCACCCAAGAATGGAATCGTCGAGCGAAAACCCATGACAACATCCTAGAAGCAGTTTTTATTGCCCACAGAACTTTCTCCATTAATTAGGAATCTGATGTCGTCACTAAACACATTCCTTGAATTGTAGCCATTTGTTGAGTGTTTTTTTTGGTGTCTAATCCGCATATATATCACCAAGCCCATGATTTTCTTGACTGTATATCTCTTAAATGTCAACATATACATATGTGATTAAGTTTACGAAGATATTTCAATCCGGAGAACATCAATCAGAGAGTAAAAAAGGAGTAAGGTTCACAATGGTATAAAATTAAAATGGGATATACCGGGCTAGGATTCGAGTTACAAGAATAAGGGTCAAACCAACCACCCAAGAATGGGATTGTCGATCGAAAACCCATGACAACCTCCTAGAAGCAGCTTTTCTTGCCACCAGACCTTTCTCCATCAATTAGGAATCTGATGCCGTCACTAAACACAGTCCTTAAATTGTAGCCATTTGTTGTTTTTTTTGGTGTCTAATCGGCATATATATCACCATTGACCTTGATTTTCTTGACTGTATATCTCTTAATTGTCAACATATACACGTGTGATTTAGTTTCCGAAGGTTTTTCAATGCCGAGAACCTCGATCATAGAGTAAAAAAGGCGTAAGTTTCACAATGGGGTAAAATTAAAATGGGATATACCGGGCTAGGATTCGAGTTACAGGAACAGGGGCCAAACCAACCACCCTAGAATGGAATCGTCGAGCGAAAACACTTGACAACCTCCTAGAAGCAGCTTTTCTTGCCACCAGATCTTTCTCCATCATTTAGGAATCTGATGCCGTCACTAAACACATTCCTTAAATTGTAGCCAATTGCTGTTTTTTTTTGGTGTCTAATCGGCATATATATCACCATTGCCATTGATTTTCTTGACTGTATATCTATTAATTGTCGACATATACACGTGTGATTTAGTTTACGAAGATTTTCAATGCCGAGAACCTCGATCAGAGAGTAAAAAGGGCGTAAGGTTCACAATGGTGTAAAATTAAAATGGGATATACGGGGCAAGGATTCGAGTTACAGGAACAAGGGCCAAACCAACCACCCAAGAATGGAATTGTCGAGCGAAAACACTTCACAACCTACTAGAAGCAGCTTTTCTTGCCACCAGACATTTTCCATCAATTAAGAATCTGATGCCGTCACTAAACACATTCCTTAAATTGTAGCCATTTGTTGAGTTTTTTTTTTGTTTCTAATCCGCATATATATCACCATTGCCCTTGATTTTCTTGACTGTATATTTCTTAAATGTCAACATATACACGTGTGATTTAGTTTATGAAGATTTTTCAATGTCGAGAACCTCGATCAGAGAGTAAAAAAGGCGTAAGGTTCACAATGGTGTAAAATTAAAATGGGATATACCGGGCTAGGATTCGAGTTACAGGAATACGGGCCAAACCAACCACCCAAGAATGGAATCGTCGACCGAAAACACTTAACAAACTCTTAGAAGCAGCTTTTCTTGCCACCAGAATTTTATCCATCAATTACGAATTTGATGCCGTCACTAAACACATTCCTTAAATTGTAGCCATTTGTTGAGTATTTTTTTTTTGGTGTCCAATCCGCATATATATCCCCATTGCCCTTGATTTTCTTGGCTGTATATATCTTAAATGTCAACATATACATATGTGATTTAGTCTACGAAGATTTTTCAATGCCGAGAACCTCGATCAGAGAGTAAAAAAGGCGTAAGGTTCACAATGGTATAAAATTAAAATGGGATATACCGAGCTAGGATTCGAGTTACAGGAATAAGGGCCAAACCAACTACCCAAGAATGGAATCGTCGAGCGAAAACACTTGACAACCACCTAGAAGCAGCTTTTCTTGCCACCAGACCTTTCTCCATCAATTAGGAATCTGATGCCATCACTAAACACATTCCTTAAATTGTAGCCATTTGTTGAGGTTTTTTTTTTTTTTTTGGTGTCTAATCTGCATATATATCAGCATTGCCCTTGATTTTCTTGACTGTATATTTCTTAAATGACAACATATACACGAGTGATTTAGTTTACGAAGATTTTTCAATGCCGAGAACCTCGATCAGAGAGTAAAAAAATCGTAAGGTTCACAATGGTGTAAAATTTAAATGAGATATACCGGGCTAGGATTCGAGTTACAAGAACAAGGGCCAAAGCGACCACCCAAGAATGGAATCGTCGAGCGAAAACACTTGACAACCTCCTAGAAGCAGCTTTGCTTGCCACCAGATCTTTCTCCATCAATTAGGAATCTGATGCCGTCACTAAACACATTCCTTAAATTGTAGCCATTTGTTGAGGTTTTTTTTTGGTGTCTAATCCGCATATATATCACCATTGCCCTTGATTTTCTTGACTGTATATTTCTTAAATGACAACATACACACGTGTGATTTAGTTTACGAAGATTTTTCAATGCCGAGAACCTCGATCAGAGAGTAAAAAAGGCGTAAGGTTCACAATGGTGTAAAATTTAAATGAGATATACCGGGCTAGGATTCGAGTTACAGGAACAAGGGCCAAACCAACCAGCGGAGAATGGAATCGTCGAGCGAAAACACTTGACAACCTCCTAGAAGCAGCTTTTCTTGCCACCAGACCTTTCTCCATCAATTAGGAATCTGATGCCGTAACTAAACACATTCCTTAAATTTTAGACAGTTGATAAGTGTTTTTTTTGTGTTTAATCCGCATATATATAACCATTGCCCTTGATTTTCTTGACAGTATAAGTCTTAAATGTCAACATATACATGTGTAATTTAGTTTACGAAGATTTTTCAATGCCGAGGACCTCGACCAGAGAGTAAAAAAGGCATAAGGTTCACAATGGTGTAAAATTAAAATGGGATATACCAGGCTAGGATTCGAGTTACAGGAATAAGGGCCAAACCAACCACCCAAGAATGGAATTGTCGAGTGAAAACACTTAACAAACTCTTAGAATCTGCTTTTCTTGCCACCAGACTTTTATCCATCAATTAGGAATCTGATGTCGTGACTAAACACATTCCTTAAATTGTAGCCATTTGTTGAGTATTTATTTTTGGTGTCTAATCCACATATATATCACCATTGCCCTTGATTTTCTTGACCGTATATCTCTTAAATGTCAACATATACATGTGTGATTTAGTCTATGAATATTTTTCAATGCCGAGAACCTCGATCAGAGAGTAAAAAAGACGTAAGGTTCACAATGGTGTAAAATTAAAATGGGATATACCGGGCAAGGATTCGAGTTACAGGAACACGGGCCAAACCATCCACCCAAGAATGGAATCGTCGAGCGAAAACACTTGACAACCTCCTAGAAGCAGCTTTTCTAGCCACCAGACGTTTCTCCATCAATTAGAAATCTGAAGCCGTCGCTAAACACATTCCTTATATTGTAGTCATTTGTTGAGTGGTTTGTTTTTGGTGTCTAATCTGCATATATATCAACATTGCCCTTGATTTTCCAGACTGTATATCTCTTAAATGTCAACGTATACACATGTGATTTAGTTTACGACGATTTTTCAATGCCGAGAACCTCGAACAGAGAGTAAAAAAGGCGTAAGGTTCACATTGGTGTAAAATTAAAATGGGATATACCGGGCTAGGATTCGAGTTACAGGAACAAGGGCCAAACCAACCACCCAAGAATGGAATCGTCGAGCGAAAACACTTGACAACCTCCTAGAAGCAGCTTTTCTTGCCCCCAGACCTTTCTCCATCAACTAGGAATCTGATGCCGTAACTAAACACATTCCTTAAATTTTAGCCATTTGTTAAGTGTTTTTTTTTTGTGTTTAATCCGCATATATATAACCATTGCCCTTGATTTTCTTGACAGTATATCTCTTAAATGTCAACATATACATGTGTAATTTAGTTTACGAAGATTTTTCAATGTCGAGAACCTCGATCAGAGAGTAAAAAAGGCGTAAGGTTCACAATGGTGTAAAATTAAAATGGGATATACCGGGCTAGGATTCGAGTTACAGGAATAAGGGCCAAACCAACCACCCAAGAATGGAATTGTCGAGCAAAAACACTTAACAAACTCTTAGAATCAGCTTTTCTTGCCACCAGACTTTTATCCATCAATTAGGAATCTGATGCCGTCACTAAACAAATTCCTTAAATTGTAGCCATTTGTTGAGTATTTATTTTTGGTGTCTAATCCACATATATATCACCATTGCTCTTTATTTTCTTGACCGTATATCTCTTAAATGTCAACATATACATGTGTGATTTAGTCTATGAAGATTTTTCAATGCCGAGAACCTGGATCAGAGAGTAAAAAAGGCGTAAGGTTCACAATGGTGTAAAATTAAAATGGGATATACCGGGCAAGGATTCGAGTTACAGGAACAAGGGCCAAACCATCCACCCAAGAATGGAATCGTCGAGCGAAAACACTTGACAACCTCCTAGAAGCAGCTTTTCTTGCCACCAGACCTTTCTCCATCAATTAGAAATCTGATGCCGTCGCTAAACACATTCCTTATATTGTAGTCCTTTGTTGAGTGGTTTGTTTTTGGTGTCTAATCCGCATATATATCAACATTGCCATTGATTTTCCTGACTGTATATCTCTTAAATGTCAACATATACACATGTGATTTAGTTTACGAAGATTTTTCAATGCCGAGAACCTCGAACAGAGAGTAAAAAAGGCGTAAGGTTCACAATGGTGTAAAATTAAAATGGGATATACCGGGCTAGGATTCGAGTTACAGGAACAAGGGCCAAACCAACCACCCCAGAATGGAATCGTCGAGCGAAAACACTTGACAACCTCCTAGAAGCAGCTTTTCTTGCCAGCAGACCTTTCTCCATTAAATAGGAATCTGATGCCGTCACTAAACACATTCCTTAAATTTTAGCCATTTGAGGTCTAATCCGCATATATATCACCATTGCCCTTGATTTTCTTGACTGTATAACTCTTAAATGTCAACATATACACGTGTAATTTAATTTACGAATATTTTTCAATGCCGAGAACCTCGATCAGAGAGTAAAAAAGGCGTAAGATTCACAATGGTGTAAAATTAAAATGGGATATACCGGGCTAGGATTCGAGTTACATGAATAAGGGCCAAACCAACCACCTAAGAATTGAATTGTCGAGCGAAAACACTTGACAACCTCCTAGAAGCAGCTTTTCTTGCCACCAGACCTTTCTCCATCAATTAGGAATCTGATGCCGTCATTAAACACATTCCTTAAATTGTAGCCATTTGTTAAGTGTTTTTTGGTGTCTAATCCGCATATATATCACCATTGCCCTTGATTTTCTTGACCGTATATCATTTAAATGTCAACATATACACGTGTGATTTAGTCTTCGAAGATTTTTCAATGCCGAGAACCTCTATCAGAGAGTAAAAAAGGCGTAAGGTTTATAATGGTGTAAAATTACAATGGGATATATCTGGCTAGGATTCGAGTTATAGGAACAAGAGCCAAACCAACCACCCAAGAATGGAATCGTCGAGCGAAAACACTTGACAACCTCCTAGAAGCAGCTTTTCTTGCCACCAGACCTTTCTCCATCAATTAAAATCTGATACCGTCGCTAAACACATTCCTTAAATTGTAGCCATTTGTTGAGAGTTTTTTTTGGTGTCTAATCCGCCTATATATCACCATTGCCCTTGATTTTCTTAACTGTATATCTCTTAAATGTCAACATATACACGTGTGATTTAGTTTACGAAGATCTTTCAATGCCGAAAACCTCGATCAGAGAGTAAAAAAGGCGTAAGGTTCACAATGGTGTAAAATTAAAATGGGATATACCGGGCTAGGATTCGAGTTACAGGAACAAGGGCCAAACCATCTACCCAAGAATGGAATCGTCGAGCGAAATCACTTGACAACCTTCTAAAAGCAGCTTTTCTTGCCACAAGTCCTTTCTCCATCAATTAGGAATCTGATGCCGTCACTAAACACATTCCTTAAATTGTAGCCATTTGTTGAGTTTTTTTTTTTGGTGTCTAATCCGCATATATATCACCATTACTCTTGATTTTCTTGACCGTATATCTCTTAATTGTGAACATATACACCTATGATTTAGTTTACGAAGATTTTTCAATGCCGAGAACCTCGATCAGAGAGTAAAAAAGGCGTAAGGTTCACAATGGTGTAAAATTTAAATGAGATATACCGAGCTAGGATTCGAGTTACAGGAACAAGGGCCAAACCAACCAGCCGAGAATGGAATCGTCGAGCGAAAACACTTGACAACCTCCTAGAAGCAGCTTTTCTTGCCACCAGACCTTTCTCCATCAATTAGGAATCTGATGCCGTATCTAAACACATTCCTTAAATTTTAGACAGTTGATAAGTGTTTTTTTTTTGTGTTTAATCCGCATATATATAACCATTGCCCTTGATTTTCTTGACAGTATAACTCTTAAATGTCAACATATACATGTGTAATTTAGTTTACGAAGATTTTTCAATGCCGAGGACCTCGACCAGAGAGTAAAAAAGGCGTAAGGTTCACAATGGTGTAAAATTAAAATGGGATATACCGGGCAAGGATTCGAGTTACAGGAACAAGGGCCAAACCATCCACCCAAGAATGGAATCGTCGAGCGAAAACACTTGACAACCTCCTAGAAGCAGCTTTTCTTGCCACCAGACCTTTCTCCATCAATTAGAAATCTGATGCCGTCGCTAAACACATTCCTTATATTGTAGTCCTTTGTTGAGTGGTTTGTTTTTGGTGTCTAATCCGCATATATATCAACATTGCCATTGATTTTCCTGACTGTATATCTCTTAAATGTCAACATATACACATGTGATTTAGTTTACGAAGATTTTTCAATGCCGAGAACCTCGAACAGAGAGTAAAAAAGGCGTAAGGTTCACAATGGTGTAAAATTAAAATGGGATATACCGGGCTAGGATTCGAGTTACAGGAACAAGGGCCAAACCAACCACCCCAGAATGGAATCGTCGAGCGAAAACACTTGACAACCTCCTAGAAGCAGCTTTTCTTGCCAGCAGACCTTTCTCCATTAAATAGGAATCTGATGCCGTCACTAAACACATTCCTTAAATTTTAGCCATTTGAGGTCTAATCCGCATATATATCACCATTGCCCTTGATTTTCTTGACTGTATAACTCTTAAATGTCAACATATACACGTGTAATTTAATTTACGAATATTTTTCAATGCCGAGAACCTCGATCAGAGAGTAAAAAAGGCGTAAGATTCACAATGGTGTAAAATTAAAATGGGATATACCGGGCTAGGATTCGAGTTACATGAATAAGGGCCAAACCAACCACCTAAGAATTGAATTGTCGAGCGAAAACACTTGACAACCTCCTAGAAGCAGCTTTTCTTGCCACCAGACCTTTCTCCATCAATTAGGAATCTGATGCCGTCATTAAACACATTCCTTAAATTGTAGCCATTTGTTAAGTGTTTTTTGGTGTCTAATCCGCATATATATCACCATTGCCCTTGATTTTCTTGACCGTATATCATTTAAATGTCAACATATACACGTGTGATTTAGTCTTCGAAGATTTTTCAATGCCGAGAACCTCTATCAGAGAGTAAAAAAGGCGTAAGGTTTATAATGGTGTAAAATTACAATGGGATATATCTGGCTAGGATTCGAGTTATAGGAACAAGAGCCAAACCAACCACCCAAGAATGGAATCGTCGAGCGAAAACACTTGACAACCTCCTAGAAGCAGCTTTTCTTGCCACCAGACCTTTCTCCATCAATTAAAATCTGATACCGTCGCTAAACACATTCCTTAAATTGTAGCCATTTGTTGAGAGTTTTTTTTGGTGTCTAATCCGCCTATATATCACCATTGCCCTTGATTTTCTTAACTGTATATCTCTTAAATGTCAACATATACACGTGTGATTTAGTTTACGAAGATCTTTCAATGCCGAAAACCTCGATCAGAGAGTAAAAAAGGCGTAAGGTTCACAATGGTGTAAAATTAAAATGGGATATACCGGGCTAGGATTCGAGTTACAGGAACAAGGGCCAAACCATCTACCCAAGAATGGAATCGTCGAGCGAAATCACTTGACAACCTTCTAAAAGCAGCTTTTCTTGCCACAAGTCCTTTCTCCATCAATTAGGAATCTGATGCCGTCACTAAACACATTCCTTAAATTGTAGCCATTTGTTGAGTTTTTTTTTTTGGTGTCTAATCCGCATATATATCACCATTACTCTTGATTTTCTTGACCGTATATCTCTTAATTGTGAACATATACACCTATGATTTAGTTTACGAAGATTTTTCAATGCCGAGAACCTCGATCAGAGAGTAAAAAAGGCGTAAGGTTCACAATGGTGTAAAATTTAAATGAGATATACCGAGCTAGGATTCGAGTTACAGGAACAAGGGCCAAACCAACCAGCCGAGAATGGAATCGTCGAGCGAAAACACTTGACAACCTCCTAGAAGCAGCTTTTCTTGCCACCAGACCTTTCTCCATCAATTAGGAATCTGATGCCGTATCTAAACACATTCCTTAAATTTTAGACAGTTGATAAGTGTTTTTTTTTTGTGTTTAATCCGCATATATATAACCATTGCCCTTGATTTTCTTGACAGTATAACTCTTAAATGTCAACATATACATGTGTAATTTAGTTTACGAAGATTTTTCAATGCCGAGGACCTCGACCAGAGAGTAAAAAAGGCGTAAGGTTCACAATGGTGTAAAATTAAAATGAGATATACCGGGCTAGGATTCGAGTTACAGGAATAAGGGCCAAACCAACCACCCAAGAATGGAATTGTCGAGTGAAAACACTTAACAAACTCTTAGAATCTGCTTTTCTTGCCACCAGACTTTTATCCATCAATTAGGAATCTGATGTCGTCACTAAACACATTCCTTAAATTGTAGCCATTTGTTGAGTATTTATTTTTGGTGTCTAATCCACATATATATCACCATTGCCCTTGATTTTCTTGACCGTATATCTCTTAAATGTCAACATATACATGTGTGATTTAGTCTATGAAGATTTTTCAATGCCGAGAACCTCGATCAGAGAGTAAAAAAGGCGTAAGGTTCACAATGGTGTAAAATTAAAATGGGATATACCGGGCAAGGATTCGAGTTACAGGAACACGGGCCAAACCATCCACCCAAGAATGGAATCGTCGAGCGAAAACACTTGACAACCTCCTAGAAGCAGCTTTTCTAGCCACCAGACCTTTCTCCATCAATTAGAAATCTGAAGCCGTCGCTAAACACATTCCTTATATTGTAGTCATTTGTTGAGTGGTTTGTTTTTGGTGTCTAATCTGCATATATATCAACATTGCCCTTGATTTTCCAGACTGTATATCTCTTAAATGTCAACGTATACACATGTGATTTAGTTTACGAAGATTTTTCAATGCCGAGAACCTCTAACAGAGAGTAAAAAAGGCGTAAGGTTCACAATGGTGTAAAATTAAAATGGGATATACCGGGCTAGGATTCGAGTTACAGGAACAAGGGCCAAACCAACCACCCAAGAATGGAATCGTCGAGCGAAAACACTTGACAACCTCCTAGAAGCAGCTTTTCTTGCCCCCAGACCTTTCTCCATCAACTAGGAATCTGATGCCATAACTAAACACATTCCTTAAATTTTAGCCATTTGTTAAGTGTTTTTTTTGTGTTTAATCCGCATATATATAACCATTGCCCTTGATTTTCTTGACAGTATAACTCTTAAATGTCAACATATACATGTGTAATTTAGTTTACGAAGATTTTTCAATGCCGAGAACCTCGATCAGAGAGTAAAAAAGGCGTAAGGTTCACAATGGTGTAAAATTAAAATGGGATATACCGGGCTAGGATTCGAGTTACAGGAATAAGGGCCAAACCAACCACCCAAGAATGGAATTGTCGAGCAAAAACACTTAACAAACTCTTAGAATCAGCTTTTCTTGCCACCAGACTTTTATCCATCAATTAGGAATCTGATGCCGTCACTAAACAAATTCCTTAAATTGTAGCCATTTGTTGAGTATTTATTTTTGGTGTCTAATCCACATATATATCACCATTGCTCTTTATTTTCTTGACCGTATATCTCTTAAATGTCAACATATACATGTGTGATTTAGTCTATGAAGATTTTTCAATGCCGAGAACCTGGATCAGAGAGTAAAAAAGGCGTAAGGTTCACAATGGTGTAAAATTAAAATGGGATATACCGGGCAAGGATTCGAGTTACAGGAACAACGGCAAAACCATCCACCCAAGAATGGAATCGTCGAGCGAAAACACTTGACAACCTCCTAGAAGCAGCTTTTCTTGCCACCAGACCTTTCTCCATCAATTAGAAATCTGATGCCGTCGCTAAACACATTCCTTATATTGTAGTCCTTTGTTGAGTGGTTTGTTTTTGGTGTCTAATCTGCATATATATCAACATTGCCCTTGATTTTCCTGACTGTATATCTCTTAAATGTCAACATATACACATGTGATTTAGTTTACGAAGATTTTTCAATGCCGAGAACCTCGAAGAGAGAGTAAAAAAGGCGTAAGGTTCACAATGGTGTAAAATTAAAATGGGATATACCGGGCTAGGATTCGAGTTACAGGAACAAAGGCCAAACCAACCACCCAAGAATGGAATCGTCGAGCGAAAACACTTGACAACCTCCTAGAAGCAGCTTTTCTTGCCAGCAGACCTTTCTCCATTAAATAGGAATCTGATGCCGTCACTAAACACATTCCTTAAATTTTATCCATTTGGGGTCTAATCCGCATATATATCACCATTGCCCTTGATTTTCTTGACTGTATAACTCTTAAATGTCAACATATACACGTGTAATTTAGTTTACGAATATTTTTCAATGCCGAGAACCTCGATCAGAGAGTAAAAAAGGCGTAAGGTTCACAATGGTATAAAATTAAAATGGGATATACCGGGCTAGGATTCGAGTTACATGAATAAGGGCCAAACCAACCACCTAAGAATTGAATTGTCGAGCGAAAACACTTGACAACCTCCTAGAAGCAGCTTTTCTTGCCACCAGACCTTTCTCCATCAATTAGGAATCTGATGCCGTCACTAAACACATTCCTTAAATTGTAGCCATTTGTTAAGTGTTTTTTGGTGTCTAATCCGCATATATATCACCATTGCCCTTGATTTTCTTGACCGTATATCATTTAAATGTCAACATATACACGTGTGATTTACTCTTCGAAGATTTTTCAATGCCGAGAACCTCTATCAGAGAGTAAAAAAGGCGTAAGGTTTATAATGGTGTAAAATTACAATGGGATATATCTGGCTAGGATTCGAGTTATAGGAACAAGAGCCAAACCAACCACCCAAGAATGGAATCGTCGAGCGAAAACACTTGACAACCTCCTAGAAGCAGCTTTTCTTGCCACCAGACCTTTCTCCATCAATTAAAATCTGATACCGTCGCTAAACACATTCCTTAAATTGTAGCCATTTGTTGAGATTTTTTTTTGGTGTCTAATCCGCCTATATATCACCATTGCCCTTGATTTTCTTGACTGTATATCTCTTAAATGTCAACATATACATGTGTGATTTAGTTTACGAAGATCTTTCAATGCCGAAAACCTCGATCAGAGAGTAAAAAAGGCGTAAGGTTCACAATGGTGTAAAATTAAAATGGGATATACCGGGCTAGGATTCGAGTTACAGGAACAAGGGCCAAACCATCCACCCAAGAATGGAATCGTCGAGCGAAATCACTTGACAACCTTCTAAAAGCAGCTTTTCTTGCCACAAGTTCTTTCTCCATCAATTAGGAATCTGATGCCGTCACTAAACACATTCCTTAAATTGTAGCCATTTGTTGAGTTTTTTTTTTTGGTGTCTAATCCGCATATATATCACCATTACTCTTGATTTTCTTGACCGTATATCTCTTAATTGTGAACATATACACCTATGATTTAGTTTACGAAGATTTTTCAATGGCGAGAACCTCGATCGGAGAGTAAAAAAGGCGTAAGGTTCACAATGGTGTAAAATTAAAATGGGATACACCGGGCTAGGATTCGAGTTACAGGAACAAGGGCCAAACCAACCCCCCAAGAATGGAATCGTCGAGCGAAAACACATGACAACCTCCTAGAAGCAGCTTTTCTTGCCACCAGACCTTTCTCCATCAATTAGGAATCTGATGTCATCACTAAACACATTCCTTAAATTGTAACCATTTGTTGTTCTTTTTTTTGGTGTCTAATCCGCATATATATCACATTGCCCTTGATTTTCTTGACAGTATATCTCTTAATTGTCAACATATACACGTGTGATTTAGTTTACGAAGAATTTTCAATGCCGAGAACCTCGATCAGAGAGTAAAAAAGGCGTAAGGTTCACAATGGTGTAAAATTAAAATGGGATATACCGGGCTAGGATTCGAGTTACAGGAACAAGGGCCAAACCAACCACCCAAGAATGGAATCGTCGAGCGAAAACACTTGACAACCTTCTAGAAGCAGCTTTTCTTGCCACCAGACTTTTCTCCATCAATTAGAAATCTGATGTCATCACTAAACACATTCCTTAAATTGTAGCCATTTGTTGAGTGTTTTTTTTTTTTTTGGTGTCTAATTTGCATATATATCAACATTGCCCTTGATTTTCTTGACTGTATATCTCTTAAATGTCAACATATACACGTGTAATTTAGTTTACGAATATTTTTCAATGCCGAGAACCTCGATCAGAGAGTAAAAAAGGCGTAAGGTTCACAATGGTATAAAATTAAAATGGGATATACCGGGCTAGGATTCGAGTTACAGGAATAAGGGCCAAACCAACCACCTAAGAATTGAATTGTCGAGCGAAAACACTTGACAACCTCCTAGAAGCAGCTTTTCTTGCCACCAGACCTTTCTCCATCAATTAGGAATCTGATGCCGTCACTAAACACATTCCTTAAATTGTAGCCATTTGTTAAGTGTTTTTTGGTGTCTAATCCGCATATATATATCACCATTGCCCTTGATTTTCTTGACCGTATATCATTTAAATGTCAACATATACACGTGTGATTTAGTCTTCGAAGATTTTTCAATGCCGGGAACCTCTATCAGAGAGTAAAAAAGGCGTAAGGTTCATAATGGTGTAAAATTACAATGGGATATATCTGGCTAGGATTCGAGTTATAGAAACAAGAGCCAAACCAACCACCCAAGAATGGAATCGTCGAGCGAAAACACTTGACAACCTCCTAGAAGCAGCTTTTCTTGCCACCAGACCTTTCTCCATCAATTAGAAATCTGATACCGTCGCTAAACACATTCCTTAAATTGTAGCCATTTGTTGAGAGTTTTTTTTGGTGTCTAATCCGCCTATATATCACCATTGCCCTTGATTTTCTTGACTGTATATCTCTTAAATGTCAACATATACACGTGTGATTTAGTTTACGAAGATTTTTCAATGCCGAAAACCTCGATCAGAGAGTAAAAAAGGCGTAAGGTTCACAATGGTGTAAAATTAAAATGGGATATACCGGGCTAGGATTCGAGTTACAGGAACAAGGGCCAAACCATCCACCCAAGAATGGAATCGTCGAGCGAAATCACTTGACAACCTTCTAAAAGCAGCTTTTCTTGCCACAAGTCCTTTCTCCATCAATTAGGAATCTGATGCCGTCACTAAACACATTCCTTAAATTGTAGCCATTTGTTGAGTTTTTTTTTTGGTGTCTAATCCGCATATAAATCACCATTACTCTTGATTTTCTTGACCGTATATCTCTTAATTGTGAACATATACACCTGTGATTTAGTTTACGAAGATTTTTCAATGCCGAGAACCTCGATCGGAGAGTAAAAAAGGCGTAAGGTTCACAATGGTGTAAAATTAAAATGGGATACACCGGGCTAGGATTCGAGTTACAGGAACAAGGGCCAAACCAACCCCCCAAGAATGGAATCGTCGAGCGAAAACACATGACAACCTCCTAGAAGCAGCTTTTCTTGCCACCAGACCTTTCTCCATCAATTAGGAATCTGATGTCATCACTAAACACATTCCTTAAATTGTAACCATTTGTTGTTCTTTTTTTTGGTGTCTAATCCGCATATATATCACATTGCCCTTGATTTTCTTGACAGTATATCTCTTAATTGTCAACATATACACGTGTGATTTAGTTTACGAAGAATTTTCAATGCCGAGAACCTCGATCAGAGAGTAAAAAAGGCGTAAGGTTCACAATGGTGTAAAATTAAAATGGGATATACCGGGCTAGGATTCGAGTTACAGGAACAAGGGCCAAACCAACCACCCAAGAATGGAATCGTCGAGCGAAAACACTTGACAACCTTCTAGAAGCAGCTTTTCTTGCTACCAGACTTTTCTCCATCAATTAGAAATCTGATGTCATCACTAAACACATTCCTTAAATTGTAGCCATTTGTTGAGTGTTTTTTTTTTGGTGTCTAATCTGCATATATATCAACATTGCCCTTGATTTTCTTGACTGTATATCTCTTAAATGTCAACATATACACGTGTGATTTAGTCTACGAAGCTTTTTCAATGCCGAGAACCTCGATCAGAGAGTAAAAAAGGCGTAAGGTTCACTATGGTGTAAAATTAAAATGGGATATACTGGGCTAGGATTCGAGTTTAAAGAACAAGGTCCAAACCAACCACCCAAGAATGGAATCGTAGAGCGAAAACACATGACAACCTCCTAGAAGCAGCTTTTCTTGCCACTAGACCTTTCTCCATCAATTAGAAATCAGATGCCGTCGTTAAACACATTCCTTAAGTTGTAGCCGTTTGTTGAGTGTTTTTTTTTGGTGTCTAACCCGCATATATATCACCATTGCCCATGATTTTCTTGACTGTATATCTCTTAAATGTCAACATATACACGTGTGATTTAGTTTACGAAGATTTTTTAATGCCGAGAACCTCGATCAGAGAGTAAAAAAGGCATAAGGTTCACAATGGTGTAAAATTAAAATGGGATATACCGGGCTAGGATTCGAGTTACAGGAACAAGGGCCAAACCAACCACCCAAGAATGGAATCGTCGAGCGGAAACACTTAACAACCTTCTAGAAGCAGCTTTTCTTGCCACAAGTCCTTTCTCCATCAATTAGGAATCTGATGCCCTCACTAAACACATTCCTTAAATTGTAGCCATTTGTTGAGTATTTATTTTTGTGTCTAATCCGCATATATATCTCCATTACCCTTGATTTTCTTGACTGTATATCTCTTAAATGTCAACATATACACATGTGATTTAGTTTACGAAGATTTTTCAATGCCGAGAACCTCGATCAAAGAGTAAAAAAGGCGTAAGGTTCACAATGGTGTAAAATTAAAATGGGATATACCGGGCTAGGATTCGAGTTACAGGAACAAGGGCCAAACCAACCACCCTAGAATGGAATCGTCGAGCAAACACACATGACAACCTCCTTGAAGCAGCTTTTGTTGCCCACAGACCTTTCTCCATCAATTAGGAATCTGATGCCATCACTAAACACATTCTTTAAATTGTAGCCATTTGTTGAGTGTCGTTTTTGTGTCTAATCCGCATATATATCACCATTGCCCATGATTTTCTTGTCTGTATATCTCTTAAAGGTCAACATATACACCTGTGATTTAGTTTACGAAGATTTTTTAATGCCGAGAACCTCGATCAGAGAGTAAATATGGCATAACGTTCACAATGGTGTAAAATTAAAATGGGATATACCGAGCTAGGATTCGAGTTACAGGAACAAGGGCCAAACCAACCACCCAAGAATGGAATCGTCGAGCGGAAACACTTGACAACCTTGTAGAAGCAGCTTTTCTTGCCACCAGACCTGTCACACCCCGATATTTCCACGTATTACCGGTGGGCCCGGTGGGGAGTATCGTGACGTAGTTGATATCATCATAGTCAAACAACACAATATTTAAATGCACAGCGGAAGCAAAAGATAGATTTATTCCAACCAAATAAATTGTAATATAAAGTATCACAATGTAGTTGAAACAGATCCACAGGCGGATCAAAATAAAGAGGAAAACTGTTCAACAGACTTTGACACCTAGAGCTTTGCGAAAACTTGAATATTGATGTCTGGAGTATCCAGCCTATTACGTGTAGCACCTGCACTTAACCTTTTTGGAAAATACGTCAGTTTACACTGGTAAATACAACTTAACTGACTCATTTTGAAAAGAGTTTGAAAATTGATTTGAATGCACTTCAGCAAAAATATATTTTATAACTTGGGACAATTATTAAATAATCATGTATACAGTTTTACTTATTTGTCGTCCATCTGGGCCGGTTGGTAGAGCCGGACAAGATTAACTGACACGCCATAGGTATAATAGCCACAAGGTTAATTGCTTTACATGGGCTACCAGTTTTTACATATGCAACTGTCAGGTGTACGCCTACACCCCGTGCTTAGGTCGTGGCCATTTCGTAAAATGATGCCAAGGATATCCGGGACATGGTCATTTAACCCCCAAAGGCCATACACCAAATAATACATATTAAACGAGTTATGTAATTACATTAATCACAATCCGATTTAAATGATTACACACCCGACCAAGCGGTATTATTATAATACCGTATCCCAAGCCCGTATAGGGAAAATGAGTTAAGAGTATTCACCTGAGCAATGTATAAGTCAAATACAGCAAGTACAGATGGCTTTTACTGGGCTCCTAATCTGGAACAAAGTTTTTTATTATTCTATTAGAATCCTAACGGGTCTTTCATTAAGCTTAAGCTTAGACCGGTCAGTTTTAAAAGGAAGATACGGTTCAAACGCACGATTAAGCAAAGACCGGATAGAATGTGATTTAGACCCAACAAGTTTGAAGACTTGTATAATATGGGTATACTAAACATATTCTGGATTTTGAGACAAAGATGATAAGGTTTGACCCGTTTCGGCTAACATATGCAAACTAGTTACATAAGCCGTTCCGAACGCGAAAAGTGCGTAACGGGTAACCAAATAAGTCATATGAAAGTTTCCTAAGTTAATATACTTTAAATATGTTGTGACATCAGTAAGATATCCTTTATTATGCCCGAATTGGATTTAAACTCAAACTATGCCTTGTAAGGGCATTTTGGTCATTTAAAAGGTTATAAAAGAGTTTAATTAGTAATCTGAGTTACAGGTCTAATTTATTCAGTAAAAACACTTAATTTAATAAGTTATAACAGTAAGGTATGACCTATATGTGAAATTTATCATTTAAAACCAAACTATGCATTCTAGGGGTATTTTGGTAATTTCACATAGGCTAAAAAGGTCAAAACTGGAAACCTGAGCTTAAAAACTTTTACTTACTGTGATTATATAAAAATATACTAAAAATATCAGTAGGTATCAACCTTATATGTTTAATATAGTTTTAGTACATACTATGCGTTAAAAACGCTTAAAAAGGCGATTTGGAGCCATTTCTGGGTTTTCAAAGGAAAGCTGATATTTTTATAATTCCAGAAGGGTCAAAATATTTTATTTATCAAATAAAATCAGTAGAAAAAGGTTTTGGGTCAAAAGGATTTATAAAACTCATTTTATGGCTTAAAAGGGCAAAACCGGTATTGACCGAATCAAACTTAGAAACCTATGTTATGCTCAGCCAAAAATTAAATAAAAATCTTCAAAAATCCCAAAATATTATATTACACCAGTGGGTAAAATTTTGATATTAAAAAGTGGGTTTAAATTGGCTATACGCTAATTACGCCATTTAATTAACATAAAGCTTTCAAATTACGCTAATGAGCATAACTCCTAATCTAGACCTCAAACTGATGTCAAATTTTAGGTGCAAGTTTATAAATCAGTAACTAAGGTTTCTACTATTTTACTTTTTCAAAAATCATGTTTTATAGTCAAAAGGGCATAATAGTCAACATTTAAGCATTAATCGGAAACATGCATATGAATCGGATAAATAATGAACCAAGTTGTATAATCTTAGAGAGTTATACTTATATGAAACCTGGTCCAAAATAAGCTCTAAGGCGAACCTGAAACATGCATAAACGGTTCAGAATTGAAAGTCAAAGCAAAAGTCAAATTATGCGACTTTCGGTTCCGATCCGGGTTTAAACTGAAAATTGTCGGGTTGAACATGTTTAGATATGTTCTTACATTAATTACCAAGTTATATTAATGATCAAACAGGTTGCATGTATCCTACATTGCTAATTATGCTTAAATTTGAAAATAAACATTTTGTTGACTTTTTAAAGTAAGCTTTGACTCGACAATTAACATAGTTAGAGTGGGAATCTGAAAGTACCCTTTTAAGGGTTTATTACCCACCTAATTACCTACTTATAGGTACTTTCAATTGGAGAATTGACTGAACAGATTTTATTTAATTTCAAAGTCAAACGTTAATTACGACGGTTTGACTTTTAGCTAATTAACTAGGCTAAACTGAATTAGAAAGGGTTAAGAATACTTACAAGAGTCCTAATCACGACTAGGGAGCCTAATGAATCCTTGTTGCTGACCAGAGAGCTCTAGATGTGAGTCTTGTGAGTTTTGTAAATGCAAGTGACCAAATGTTGCAACTTTGGTGCCTTTATATATCAATTTTGATCTCACAAGATGATGCCACAATGGTCGACAATTGTTACCAGATGTTTACAGGTGCCCCTATGCATGAAAAACCATTGGAGGCAGCCATGGTATAAGAAAACAAGAGTGCAATGTTGGTTTCAAGGATGTAACAGACATCTGCGTGTTTTTTCTGCGCTGGCAGGTAGTACGCGGGCCGCGAAGACCCCCTCGCGGGGCGCAAAAAAGGGCGCAACAGGTTAAACAAGTTTCAACTTTTACATTTCAGTCCCTGGTCCTTTGTTACGTGGTTTTGGGTCTTGTTATTGCATTTTCAGCCCCCTAACTTTACTTTTGAGGGTTCCAAGACTTATACAAACTTGGTTAAGTCCTTGGTTAACTTTGTGCTTACCCGAAAAGTCACAAATTTCAACGTTGACGCTTTTAACCCTTCGTACACGGTTTTGATCATAACTTTCTCATACGATAACGAAACTTTATGAAATTTTTACCACATATTCTAGTGAGTATATTTTACCGTTATAAAGCTTCTAGTTTGCTAAAAGGTCACTCAGAGGTATACTTTCAACATGTTGACACTTTTAACCCCTGTAGTTTGTAATTCCTCACTTTCTTTCATTTTCAGCTTCGTATGATCCCTGATTTATTCGTTTAGGATTATAAACACTGTGTAGGGTTATTATAAGGCATATTTATCCATTTTTGACACTTTGGACCTTTATATTCACATATTTTGTCTGTTTGTCAACTTTAGTCCCTCTAAAGTACTTTTTCACATATTCAAAGCTTATGACACGTGTCAATACATTGTTGGACGTAATTTTTCGAGGTGTTACATCCTCACCCCCTTAAAAGAAATCTCGACCTCGAGATTTACTGAAACAAATGAGGGTACTTTTCTTTCATCGTGGATTCTACCTCCCAAGTGTATTCGGGACCTCTACGGGCATCCCATTTGACCTTAACAATAGGCACATGCTTCCTTCGAAGCTTCTTTACCTGTCGATCCTCAATCGACAATGGTTTTTCCACAAATTTCAAGCTCTCATCTATATGCACATCCGTATGTGGTATGACTAGCGAGTCATCAGCTAGACATTTCTTCAGATTGCAGATGTGAAAAACATTATGGATACTACTGAGCTCTTCAGGCAAGTTCAATTTATAAGCCACTGACCCAACACATTCGATAATATCGAATGGTCCTATATACCTTGGGCTTAACTTACCTCTCTTACCAAATCGCATCACCCCTTTCCAGGGTGAGACTTTAAGCAAAACTTTATCACCAACCTCAAACTTCCGAGGTTTACGCTTTGGATCAGCATAGCTTTTCTACCTATCCCTGGCAGCTTTCAAGCGATCGTGAATCTGGACAATCTTGTCCGTCGTTTCAAAGACTAATTCAGGTCCTGATAATTGAACTTCTCCTACTTCTGCCCAACAAATAGGTGTTCTGCATTTTCTACCATATAATGCCTCAAAAGGCGCAACCTTAATACTAGTGTGGTAGCTATTGTTATAGGAGAACTCGATCAATGGCAGGTGGTTATCCCAACTGCCACCTAAATCAATCACACATGCACGAAGCATGTCTTCCAACGTTTGGATGGTACGCTCACTCTGCCCGTCCGTCTGTGGATGGTAAGCCGTACTAAAATTCAAGCGCGTGCCCAATGATTGTTGGAAACTTTTCTAGAAATGAGAGGTGTATTTCGTATCTCTGTCACAGATAATTGACACTGGTATGCCATGTAAAGCTACAATCTTATCTACGTATAATTGAGCTAACATGTCAGAACTGTAAGTTTCCTTAATGGGTAGGAAATGTGCTGACTTGGTCAGTCTATCTACTATCACCCATATAGTATCATTTCCCTTCCTTGTCTTTGGCAACTTGGTGATGAAATCCATTGTCACCATCTCCCACTTCCATGTGGGAAGCTTAGGCTGTTGCAGCAAACCTGACGGCTTCTGATGCTCAGCTTTTACTTGCGCACACGTCAAACATTTAGCTACATAGGCAGCTACAGACTTTTTCAAGCCTATCCACCAATAGTTTGCCTTTAGATCCTGGTACATCTTATCAGCTCCAGGATGAATGGAATATTTGGAACTGTGGGCTTCCTAGAGGATAACATCTCGAAGTCCTCCAAAAACTGGAACCCATATTCGTCCATTCAATCTCAGCATTCCGTCTTTGTCATAGGATAACTGCTCCTCAGTTACTCCTAGCTTTTCTTTAGGATAGTTAGCTTCCAACAAAACTTCCTTCTGTGCAGCCAACAACCTTTCGTTCAAACTATTCCTTATCTCAATGCTCTTTGCATTGATTCTTATCGGCTTTACTCTTTCCTTCCTGCTTAAGGCGTCATCAACTACATTTGCCTTGCCTGGATGGTATCTTATCTCACAATCATAATCATTTAAGGTTTCCATCCAGCGTCGCTGCCTCATGTTCAAGTCCTTCTGATTGAACAAGTGTTGAAGGCTCTTGTGATCTGAATAGATCACACACTTGGTTCCATACAAGTAGTGCCTCCATAGTTTCAGTGCAAATACAACGACACCCAACTCCAAGTCATGGGTGGTGTAGTTCTTCTCGTGCACCTTTAATTGTCGTGAAGCGTAGGCAATAACTTTCCCTTTCTGCATGAGTACACAACCCATACCAGTGTGTGATGCATCACAATACACCACGAATTCTTCTATTCCATTGGACAATGTTAACACTGGTGCATTGCTCAACTTTTTCTTCAGAATGTCAAAGGATTCCTGCTGCTTAGGGCCCCAATCAAACTTAACCTTCTTACGTGTCAACGAAGTTAGGGGCGCAACAATCCTTGAGAAGTTTTCGATAAATCGCCTATAGTATCCTGCTAATCCAAGAAAGCTGCGAATCTCAGTAGGCGTCTTTGGCTCTTGCCAATTCATAACTGCTTCTACCTTAGCGGGATCCACTTGGATACCACGCTCACTTACCACATGTCCAAGGAATTGGACTTCTCGAAGCCAAAATTCGCACTTCGAAAATTTGGCGTAGAGTTTCTCATGATGTAGAAGTTTAAGAATACAGCGAAGATGTTTCTCGCGGTCAGCTTGGCTCTTTGAGTAGATGAGGATGTCGTCAATGAAGACGATGACAAATTTATCTAAGTAAGGCTTGCAGACGCGATTCATGAGGTCCATGAATGTGGCAGGAGGATTAGTGAGCCCAAAAGGCATCACTAGGAACTCGTAATGACCATAACGAGTTCTAAATGTTGTTTTGTGTACATCTTCATCCTTAATTTTCAACTGATGATAGCCTGACCTCAAATCGATCTTAGAAAAGTAACTTGCCCCTTGAAGTTGATCGAACAAATCGTCGATCCTGGGCAAAGGATACCTATTCTTGATAGTGACCTTATTAAGCTCACGGTAATCGATGCACAGACGCATCGATCCATCCTTCTTCTTGACAAACAAGATCGGCACTCCCCAAGGAGATGAACTGGGTCTAATGAAACCCTTGGCTAGCAGATCATCTAACTGTGTCCTTAATTCCTTCATCTCTGTAGGTGCTAACCTATATGGCGCTCTTGCTACTGGTGCAGCACCAGGGATGATGTCAATTCGGAATTCCACTTGCCTATCTGGTGGTAAACCAGGCAATTCTTCAGGAAAAACTTCAGGATATTCTGAAATGACGGGGATGTCTTCAATCTTAGGCTTTGGCTCATCAATAGTCACTTGTGCCATGTAAATGACACAACCCTTCTTCAAGCATCTAGATGCCTTGAGCATAGACACTTGCTTAGGCAATCCATGCTGGGTATCCCCCTGAATGGTAAGTGACTCACCAGACGGAGTTTTGACTACCACTTGCTTTCTGTTGCACACAATCTGGGCTTGGTTATGCGATAACCAATCCATACCTATAACTATATCAAAACCGGCTAGCTTAAAGGGGAGTAGGGACAAAGGAAAAGAGTGGTTCCTAATGGATATAACACATCCATCTAAAACAGTTGAGGCAGTTTCTATGGTTCCATCAGCTAATTCCACCTCATACTTCACACTTAAGGTTTTCACAGGCAATTTCAACAATTCACAAAACTTGTTATCCATAAATGACTTATCTGCTCCAGAATCAAACAATACTCTAGCATAAACATCATTTATGAGAAAAGTACCTGTGATTACGTTGTCGTCCTGGACAGCTTCCTTTGCGTCCATCTTGAAGACCCTAGCGTTGGTCTTCTTGACATCTTCCGGCTTCTTGGCGTATTTAGGGCAGTTGGTTTTAATGTGCCCTTTTTCATTGCAGTTGAAGCATGTGGCATCTTTAATCTTCTTGTAATCAATAGTCTTGTGCTCTTTAGAATTGCATAACCCACACGCATGTGGTCCTGACTTAGACTTGGACTCAAGTCGGCACTTTCCAAAGTGGCGTTTTTGGCAAGTCTTGCACTTCGGATTTTCCTCAGCTTGCTGGCTACCCTTGTTGGATCCAGACTTCTTCCTGGAGTCAGTATTACCCTTATGCTTGTTCTCAGATCTTCGTGAGGTATCGTCCTCACGCTTCCTCTTACCTTCTTCTGAATTTCTGAGCGATCTTAATCGGACCACGTCTAAGGTAAGGGATAGGGATAGATCAGTTGTTGATCTGAAGGTAGCAGGCCGGGAGGCTTTCACACTTGCTTTAATCTCTGGCGCTAAACCCCCGATAAAACGAGCTATTCTTCGTGGTTCCGGGGTTACAAGATAAGGAACCAATCGTGACAGGGTATTAAAACTCGTAAGATAGGCTTGGCAGTCCAGATTCTTCATTACTAACGACAGAAAATCTGACTCTATCTTTTCGACCTCATGTTGAGGGCAGTAGTTCTCCTTGATGAGGGTAACAAATTGTTCCCATGTCATGTTGTATAGTGGAACCTTCCCAGTAGCTTGAATCAAAGATTTCCACCAGGCTAAAGCCTCTCCTTTGAATGATTGTGATACAAATTTCACTACATCTCTATCAGCGCACCCGCTGATATCCACTACAGTATCTATTTCGTCTAACCACACCATACAGTCAACCGCTCCTTTTTCCCCAGTAAAGGCTCTGGGTTTACATGAGACGAAGTATTTATACATACAGGACTTACTACGCGGATCCTGTTTAAGCTCGATCTTCCTTGACGGGACACTGTGTTGGTTCGAGGAGTGATGATCGTCATCATCCTTCTTTGGCTTATCTAGCTTAGATGGTAGCTTGCTATGAGCCTCGGAATGTGTTTTTGGCTTAGAGTGAGGAGCTGACTGGGTCCTGCTTCGAGTACTACTCGATTCACTGTATTGCCTCTCTATGGCTTTAGTGACTGCATTGTCTATTAGTGTTTGGAGTTCTGCACCAGTGATATTGATTCTGGTGGCGTCATGATTCTCCATTGGCCGACTGTTAACCTCGTCAGACTCGGCCATGTAGTTGAACTGCTACATAAGACGATGACAATGATTCATTTAAGGAATTATAATAGGTCTGTCATCTTGATAATTCATTACCCAAGGTAATTAAAGAGGCATACTAGTTAATTTATTAATCAATTTCATTCGGGACTTTTATTAGTAGCCCTTAAAATATAATATGGCATAACAAGCCTAGTCACGTGGACAATTTCTAAATTATAAATTTAGATCTTATAGGATCTAGTTAGTAGGGTTTGAATTTAAAAATTCATTACCTTTCTTTGCAGGGAGTTTATAAACTACGACTGCCTTTTGTCTTATACGACATTAGTTATAGCCCGTAGGCATTACATCACAATCAGATGTTTAAATAATAATAAAGAATTGGAATAATTTATTAAAAGGGTGGCTTGTGTGATTTTGCGGATCACATTAGCCAAGAATGTTAACATATTTGCAGATGTTAACAGAGATTTGAATCTTTTAAATAGGTTTTACCATATTGGTCAGGTCTTATTATGACATACAAGCTATGTCTTACCTTTTAAGATTCTTATTACTTTATTAAAATGGTAAATTTATAAAATGAATGTTATTTTCATTTATCCACATATTATATTTGTGCTTATAAAAAAATGAAAAATTTGAACTAACCATTTCAATAAATTAAACTAGTACAAGTTTGCCCTAAACGGGACTTTTACATAAATAAACGCCCACGCAGGGGCCAAACTAAGAAACATACCCACGCAGGGGTCAAATAGAAAGACATGCCCACGCAGGGGCAGAACATAAAAGATATGCCCACGCAGGGGCAGAGTACAGAAGCAAATGTCCTCGCAGTGACATGATTACAATACTAAAAATAAACAAACAAACAAACAAGGATTTAACGATCCTTCTTGCTTTTTCCCTTGATCAAGTCCACCATCTTCTTGAACATCCCTTGGTTATGCCTACGGTCTTCCCGCACCTCCTGCCGCACCTCATTTATCCCTTGAAGGATTTCTTGAAATTGTGGCGGTGACATCACCGGCGTCTGCGGTGGTTACTGATAATGCGAAGGTTGAGGGGGCGGCGGTTGCTGATACCCATATGGTGGGTATCCATAGGTCGGGTATCCCGTAGTCCAAGGACCTCCATAGGGACCTTCTGGATGGAAAGCGTTGTAGTTCGCAGCTACCAAATAGGGATCAGCCTCGGCATAGTTGTAATTTGTGTGGATCGGTTGCTCGAAGGGATTATATGCCGCCGCACCAGTGTTAGCAGGGATTGGGTCTCCAAAACCCAGTGGTGGTGGCGGCGTGACTGGCGCAGAGTTTACCTCTGAGATGGGGTGTGAAGATTCTCCCATCTCTGGTTCCTCGTGAAGTGGCGAGTATCGGCTGCCACTTGAAAGTGGAGGGGTGTTGATACGCACTCCTCCTCGCGCGGATATTCGCTTGGTCATTCTCCTTTGCCTCGGGGGCTTCGGAGGCTGTTGCAGTGGTGGTGGTGGCCGTGGAGTGACCGCTACAAATCGAGAATCCTCGGAAGGATCCCGTTGCTGTTGTGGCTGCTGCTGGTGGTGCAGGGGAGAGTTGTGGTAACTAGGGGTAAACGCCCAGTCACACTGCCGGAATCTCTCCTCGTAGCTGTCGGGACCATTATACGGTGATCCCACAAAAGGTGACACATCTGAAATTTCGATGGGGTGGTTAGGAGTTCCAGATGGTGGCTCGGCAGGATCGGTGTCCTCGTCTATATCCATCGCGTTGCCACCGGAAAAATGATCTTCAGGTCCAAGTGGGTTAAAACCCACTGGTGCTCCAAGGTAGTCGGCAGGGTTGAACTGGCCCTGGAAAACAGGTGATAGGTGGTCGAAGGGTGAGTTGTGTCCTTGAAGAGGTATGTAGGACTGGTGGGAGTTGTGGGGCTCATTTTCGAAATGAGGCCCGAAAGAGTGTGGAATAGAAGGGGAGGTACTCAGTGAAACTGAGCGTCTAGCAGGTTCAATGTAGGTCCTCCAGGGCTCTAGAGGACCCGGGTTGTTGGGATCTGATGGTGTCTGCCGGTGTGAAGGTCCGGCCTCGTGGTCATTTGGGGCGACAAGTGGCCCTTTTCCTCTCCCTCTTCCTCTCATCCTTGGCGGCATTTTGTCAACCTGTCAAAAACAAACAAATGATACAACAAAAGAAATATATAAGACAAAGTTAGAAATAAAACAAATTTGGATAATTCCTAAGTTCTTTGTCTAGACTCGAGAATCGAGGAATGTGCAATTGTGTAACTGAGATTAAACACAAAAGGCTAGTGTTTAATTCACTTAGTGTTGGCTCTGATACCAACCTGTCACACCCCGATATTTCCACGTATTACCGGTGGGCCCGGTGGGGAGTATTGTGACGTAGTTGATATCATCATAGTCTAACAACACAATATTTAAATGCACAGCGGAAGCAAAAGATAGATTTATTCCAACCAAATAAATTGTAATATAAAGTATCACGATGTAGTTGAAACAGATCCACAGGCGGATCAAAATAAAGAGGAAAACTGTTCAACAGACTTTGACACCTAGAGCTTTGCGAAAACTTGATTATTGATGTCTGGAGTATCCATCCTATTACGTGTAGCACCTGCACTTAACCTTTTTGGAAAATAGTCAGTTTACACTGGTAAATACAACTTAACTGACTCATTTTGAAAAGAGTTTGAAAATTGATTTGAATGCACTTCTGCAAAAATATATTTTATAACTTGGGACAATTATTAAATAATCATGTATACAGTTTTACTTATTTGTCGTCCATCAGGGCCGGTTGGTAGAGCCGGACAAGATTAACTGACACGCCACAGGTATAATACCCACAAGGTTAATTCCTTTACATGGGCTACCAGTTTCTACATATGCAACTGTCAAGTGTACGCCTACACCCCGTGCTTAGGTCGTGGCCATTTCGTAAAATGATGCCAAGGATATCCGGGACATGGTCATTTAACCCCAAAGGCCATACACCATATAAAACATATTAAACGAGTTATGTAATTACATTAATCACAATCCGATTTAAATGATTACACACCCGACCAAGCGGTATTATTATAATACCGTATCCCAAGCCCGTATAGGGAAAATAAGTTAAGAGTATTTACCTGAGCAATGTATAAGTCAAATACAGCAAGTACAGATGGCTTTTACTGGGCTCCTAATCTGGAACAAAGGTTTTTATTATTCTATTAGAATCCTAACGGGTCTTTAATTAAGCTTAAGCTTAGACCGGTCAGTTTTAAAAGGAAGATACGGTTCAAACGCACGATTAAGCGAAGACCGGATAGAATGTGATTTAGACCCGACAAGTTTGAAGACTTGTATAATATGGGTATACTAAACATGTTCTGGATTTTGAGACAAAGATGATAAGGTTTGACCCGTTTCGGCTAACATATGTAAACTAGTTACATAAGCCATTCCAAACGCGAAAAGCGCGTAACGGGTAACCAAATGAGTCATATGCAAGTTTCCTAAGTTAATATACTTTAAATATGTTGTGACATCAGTAAGATATCCTTTATTATGCCCGGATTGGATTTAAACTCAAACTATGCCTTGTAAGGGCATTTTGGTCATTTAAAAGGTTATAAAAGAGTTTAATTAGTAATCTGAGTTACAGGTCTAATTTATTCAGTAAAAACACTTAATTTAATAAGTTATAACAGTAAGGTATGACCTATATGTGAAATTTATCATTTAAAACCAAACTATGCATTCTAGGGGTATTTTGGTAATTTCACATAGGCTAAAAAGGTCAAAACTGGAAACCTGAGCTTAAAAACTTTTACTTACTGTTATTATATAAAAATATACTAAAAATATCAGTAGGTATTGACGGGTGGTCCGTAGGACAACCCTTAAATGAGCTAAATACGTGCATATCCCATATTTTACACGGTTATATATCGTGAATGTGATAACTACGAGTGTTCGTGTGTTTTGCAGGTAAATCGCTTTTTTCGGTTAAATTAGAACCATAGGCTACGATTGAGGAATTAAAGGCAACAATTCAATGCATGTGATTTTATGACAAGTCATTAAAAGTTACTAAAGGGTTAAAACCCAACATCACGTGAAGACTAGCAACATCACATCACCTTAAAGACATCATCATCTTTAGTCAACAACATCATCATTATCATCGACTTGTGGGATGGACTTTTGTGGCTCTGATAATTACTAAACAACCTTAATAAAAAGGGTCCTTCATTCGACAATTAGGGAGCAGCCATTTACAACACTTCTTGGATCTCGATTTTGGGCCATTATCACGACTTGGGCCAGACCTCATGATCATCGAAAATTGGGAGGCAGTAAAAGAAAGTCAACAACTAAAACAACATCACATGCGATGGCAGAATTGGCATATCATCACATCATCACAATTAATCATCATCATTCTCAAAGAAACAAACATCATCATCACGAATTTGGAGACATGTGAATATTGATTGGGCCGACATAGTGACTTTTGGAGTATTCAGAGATGGGCTGCACGTGGACTTTCTTCTTTGGGCCGAATATTGGACTGCACATGAAAGACATCATCATCATCAACATTCACGGCACAAGTTGGACAATTAATTGGGTTGTTGGAGTTGACACCGTAATTTACGGTCTCACCGTAAATTACGGTGGACCTGAATTCCACCTGGAGGCTGCCGTAAACCAGAAGATTTGTACCGTAACATATTGAACATCACCGTAAATTACCGTAATACCGTAATTTACGGTGGAGGTGACGCACACATCATAACTGCCATCATTAAGTTGGTTTTATTGTGTCTTTTCATGTACTCTGGGGATTGGACGTTTTTAGTAGACATTGGGGGCGATTTTGCTTGTTCTTGCTTGGTTCTAAACAATTCCTAACATTCGGTTTGTGTATTCGATTCGTATGAACATTAATCGTTGTGTGAAGATGATGTACCAAGTCATGCGTGGCTAAACTTTTGGTGATCATCCTAGATGTAAGGTTTGCTTTTGAAACACTATGTTTGTGCTTGAATTTCTAGAATAATAACTTTGAATGTTTGTTTGAGTTATTATGGTGTTTGGATATTTGTTTGTAAATTGTTGATTATTGTTTGATGTTAATCTAAACCATACGTTCTTGGTGCCGCTGGCAATCGAGATATCATGGGAGGGATTAGGGTTGGATAATTGTCAATTGATCATCGAGTAACAACCTCGCATTTTATAATCCGAGTACTTAGTTCTCTTTCATCACAAACAAATAATCAAACACGAGCCATGTCTTTGTGGTTCTTTCTAGTTAAGCATAAACATTAGTGTGGATTAAAACCTGAAATCTAGGATGGTCGCTTGTTCCTAATCTGTTTACAAAAACACTCTTTGCTTTGCAATTTAATTAGTTAATATTAGTTCTTAAAATCAAAACAATCAACTCTTGAATTTTAATTTCTGCAATTTTAGTTTAATCTTATTTTAAGTGCAAAGCTAAATAATCGACATACTTTCCACATACTCCCTGAGTTCGATACCCTCTTACCAATATCTATAGTTGTTATTGGGATTAAATTTGCGTGACCCACGACAATCACGTCAAATTTTGGCGCCGTTGCCGGGGAGTAGTGCGCAACGTGTGTCAGTTTGTTAGTTTTGCTTTGTTATTTTTGGGTTTACGCTGGTGTGTTTAGTGTGCAGGTTCTGCAGGTGCATGCATACTAGAGGTTCTCACAAAGCTTCACCATTTTCATTTGATCCGGAAATCGAAAGAACGCTAAGGCAAAGCCGAGTTTTACTACGCGAAAACAGAATCATTGGTTCACCCACTTCACCCATTACACCAAGAAATATCATGGAAGAAACACAAGTACCACCCACAACGGGTCAAACGACGTCAACTTTTATACCTACTTCCACACAACCATCACCAAACACCAATATTCCAAACATCACCACAATTCCTACTCCAATCCATGATACTACACCATCCAACACTACACAACCGATTACTACTCAAGTTGAATCCAGTCTTACCTTTAGCCCATCTGCCACCATTCCACCATTATCACACTTCTTTCCTCCAACTACGGGTCAATCATCTTCTACTCACTCACTACCACAAAGCTCAACCGTTATCCATACTACCTCTACATATCGACCATCGAACCAACCGGGTATGCAATATTCGTCTTATCCTTATTTGCAATCTTCGGGTATAGGAGGAGATGGGTATTTTGAAGGTTATGAAGAAGAGTTTGAGGGATACGAGGAAGAAGGATATGTGTATGGGGGTGATGGAGATCAAGGAGAGTTCGGTTATGTGCAAGGTCAATCTCAAGGGATGGCAAGTGTAGGTGGAATGCAACAACAACAACAACAACTCCTACCACAACATATTCGGCCAAGACCACAAGGGCCACCAATGCAATGCCCTATTCCATTGCAACAAGTTCGGCCGCAAAATGTACAACCTCAATTCCAAAGGCCGATTCAACACCAACCGATGCCACAACAACAATTTCAACCACCGTTCGCACCACAAGGGCATATACCAAGACCTATGGGTCCTATTCGTCCAAGGGGTCGATTGGGTGTTCCAAGAAGGCATCTTAGGGAACAAGCACGGGGAATAGAAGCGCATTTCAGGCCGATAATTACTCAAAACCCTTCACCGGTGGTTATCCCTCACAACAATGAAGGAAGAACTTTTGAAGTAAGGACTAATTCTTTACAAAGTTTGCCGAAATACAAAGGGCTAGCAACGGAGGAGCCGTATTTCCACTTAGAGGCCTATGACTCAATTTGCAATACTCTTGGGAGTCAAGGTTTTTCGGCTGATGATGTCAAGTTGGTCCTATTTCAGTTTTCTTTGGAGGACAAGGCAAAGAAGTGGTTCTACACTTTGCCTTCAGCATCTATATATACTTGGGCGGAGATGCAACAAATTTTCTTAGACGAATTTTACACCGCCCAAAAGACTAATGATGCTAGAAAGGGGTTAAGGAGTTTTCAACAACAACATGGTGAAATGTTTCATGAGGCTTTTGAGCGTTTCAATATGATGATCAAAAATTGCCCTCACCATGGATATGAATTGTGGGAATTAATGAATGCTTTTCACGAGGGGTTGAGTGCCGAAGATGCTCGTGATTTAATGTCCATTACCGGTGGGACTTTTGGCACAAACTATGAGAATGACGATTGGGAGTTTTTGGAGAATATGGCAACTACATCAAAGAGAAAGGCTCAAGCATCGAGGAGAGCGCGACCGGCCATTGCTCGACCTCAAGTGCACGCAATAGATGATGGTAATGTTCAAACTACTAACCAAATTTATGATGTTTGTGCATTGTGTAATGAAATAGGTCATGCGGCTGAGAATTGCCAAGGAATGGTGGAAGGGCAATATGAAGAGGTTCATGCGGTTCAAGGTCAAGGAGGGGGTGGTAGAAACTACAACAACATGAATTCTAATACTTACCACCCCGGGTTGAGGAACCACCCAAATTTTCGGTATGGGAACCCTTCAAATCAAGCTAACCCGAATTTCCAAGGAAACCAAGGATTTCAAAGGCAATATCAAACGGGTCAAAGCTCTTCGGGTGGAAATGAGATGATGGAGATGTTGAAGGCGATGCAAAGTGAAATGCAACGAATGAACCAACGTGATGAGGTTCGGATGCAAAAGGACGAGGTTCGTGACAAAAGCATCCAATCATTGACCACTCAAATGGGTCAACTTGCGAGTGACGTGGCGATATTAAAGAAAGCAAAAGGCCAGCTACCGAGTGATACGGTGCCAAATCTCAAGAACATAAAAAGTGTTAACATCAATGTGGTAAGCACCATTCCTAGTACCGAATCTAATGAAAAATGTCTAACTTCTTCGTATCAAGTGAATGCAGGTTTGGAAAAAGATGCCGAAGTCAAGAATGATAAAGAGTATGAAGCGCCAATCGTGCCTCTCTGTGTGGGAAAATTAAAAATCCCTCACGCATTGTTGGACTACGGGGCAAGCATGAGTGTGCTACCAAGCGATCTATACGATATGTACGATTTTGGTCCACTTGAAGGTATAGACACCATAGTGAGCTTGGCGGATGGAAGTTGGAGGCATCCACGGGGAATGGTTAGGAATGTTAAGATTCAGTTGGGAGAGTTTGAATACCCGGTGGATTTTCTAGTTTTGGACTATGCTTCTACCAACATGGCAGCACAACAAAGGGTAATCTTAGGTCGACCGTTTCTATACACAGCAAATGCTCAAATTAATTATAGAGACGAGATTATTACCAAGACCGAAAAGAATCGTAAGTTGTACTTTGATGTTCAAACTAGAGTGATTAGTTATGAGCCCATTGAGAGGAAGGGTGGTGAGTCTAGTGATTGTATGAAAAATGTGTTACAAAGATTGAGAAAAAAACACCCACCAGACCGTGAAGAAACACATATGGGTTCAAGCAGGAGTGTATTTGATTACCCACCGAGTCAAAATGAGACGGATGCATTTTGCCCAATGACAAGCTACAGTGGGGGAGGTGATAGGAACCGATTCTTTGAGCCACCATAAATGGTGGTGGCACGGTCTGGCTGAAGACTCGAAACTTAGCGCTGCTCGGGAGGCAACCCGGGGTTTTATATTGATCTTGTTGTTTTTATCTTTCTATGTTTCAGGGCCATGGCGACATTCAAGTGTGGGGAAGATGTGCGGATATTTGGGTGAAGATGGTGATAGGAAGTCGGATTATCTACAACATATGTTGCAGCAAACTTCACCAGGTCAATGTACTATTTCCTTAGTCTTGTTATGTTCTTTAGCTTTGAAATATTGGTAGTTAGTTCGTTTGCTTTATGATAAAAAAAAAAGAAATTTGGGGTTTGAGATTTAAAGCTTTTGTTGATGTTGAAGGGTTTTAGCGATCAACTCTTCCCAAAACCATACATTGGGACAATGTATTCCAAGTGTGGGGATGAGGGAAATTTTTGGGAGTTTAAAAAAATTTTTGTAAATCCGAGCGAAAATTGTTAAAATTTGAAAACTTGATATTGTGCCATTTGACACACCGACACCCATTCCTAGTCTTTTCTTGGTGAGGATTTGAGCCACACATGATTGTTATTGATATTTCATTATTTGAGTGGTGGTGTGTTTATTGTGTTAATAGAACTTGTGTACGAATTCTTGTTAAATCCTAGAGTTAGCATGCTTTTGAAAATGATAGGGGACTTTTAGGTAGCTTCGTCTAGACGTGTGAGTGTGTGGGATTGGTGGGTTGGACCTCATACTTTACATATATGAGCTTGGTATTGTGAGGGGTGGGGGCTTGGTCCTTAGAAAGCCATGTTGAGCCTTAGACCATTCGATTGTGACCCGAGCCTACTTCCTACAAAAATTTTACCTTTTGAGATGACCCGGTTTAGGAGATTTAGTATGTAGTATTGATGTTCTTGTATATATTGTTGAGTTTGATGTGTTATAAAAAAAAAGAAGAAGAAAAAAAAAAAGAAGAGAAAAATATGAGAAAAATACAAAAAGAAGTATTTAGTTGCAATAGTAGTTGAGAATGTTGAAGAAGTTGTGTATATATTTGATGGTTGCTTTGTTTAGTGGTAGAAATAAAAACCGGGTTAAATCAATTAGCTCTCGCATATATATTCCTCCATTTTCCTACCTTTGCACCTAGCCCCGTTACAACCCGTAAGTCCTTTTGATTCATAAGCATGCTAAATACTCAATAGGAGGAGACTTGATTTTTATACAAGCTTATTGTCGCACACACACACGCATTGAGTGATTTAGCATTATGCTAATAATTCTTGTAACCGAGAGTTTTTGTGAGGGGTGTGTCTTGTGGTATGATTGAAAGTTACTGAAAGGACGATACATTTTAGCTTGGTTTGCATGTTGATCGCTTGTGGTTTTGAAATAGTTTATGAATGGGTTGCTTGGGACAAGCAACGGGTAAGTGTGGGGATGTGACGGGTGGTCCGTAGGACAACCCTTAAATGAGCTAAATACGTGCATATCCCATATTTTAAACGGTTATATATCGTGAATGTGATAACTACGAGTGTTCGTGTGTTTTGCAGGTAAATCGCTTAATTCGGTTAAATTAGAACCGTAGGCTACGATTGAGGAATTAAAGGCAACAATTCAATGCATGTGATTTTATGACAAGGCATTAAAAGTTACTAAAGGGTTAAAACCCTACATCACGTGAAGACTAGCAACATCACATCACCTTAAAGACATCATCATCTTTTGTCAACAACATCATCATTATCATCGACTTGTGGGATGGACTTTTGTGGCTCTGATAATTACTAAACAACCTTAATAAAAAGGGTCCTTCATTCGACAATTAGGGAGTATCCATTTACAACACTTCTTGGATCTCGATTTTGGGCCATTATCACGACTTGGGCCAGACCTCATGATCATCGAAAATTGGGAGGCAGTAAAAGAAAGTCAACAACTAAAACAACATCACATGCGATGGCAGAATTGGCAGATCATCACATCATCACAATTAATCATCATCATTCTCAAAGAAACAAACATCATCATCAAGAATTTGGAGACATGTGAATATTGATTGGGCCGACATAGTGACTTTTGGAGTATTCAGAGATGGGCTGCACGTGGACTTTCTTCTTTGGGCCGAATATTGGACTGCACATGAAAGACATCATCATCATCAACATTCACGGCACATGTTGGACAATTAATTGGGTTGTTGGAGTTGACACCGTAATTTACGGTCTCACCGTAAATTACGGTGGACCTGAATTCCACCTGGAGGCTGCCGTAAACCAGAAGATTTGTACCGTAACATATTGAACATCACCGTAAATTACGGTAATACCGTAATTTATGGTGGAGGCGACGCACACATCGTAACTGCCATCATTAAGTTGGTTTTATTGTGTCTTTTCATGTACTCTGGGGATTGGACGTTTTTGGTAGACATTGGGGGCGATTTTGCTTGTTCTTGCTTGGTTCTAAACAATTCCTAACATTCGGTTTGTGTATTCGATTCGTATGAACATTAATCGTTGTGTGAAGATGATGTACCAAGTCATGCGTGGCTAAACTTTTGGTGATCATCCTAGATGTAAGGTTTGCTTTTGAAACACTATGTTTGTGCTTGAATTTCTAGAATAATAACTTTGAATGTTTGTTTGAGTTATTATGGTGTTTGGATATTTGTTTGTAAATTGTTGATTATTGTTTGATGTTAATCTAAACCATACGTTCTTGGTGCCGCTGGCAATCAAGATATCATGGGAGGGATTAGGGTTGGATAATTGTCAATTGATCATCGAGTAACAACCTCGCATTTTATAATCCGAGTACTTAGTTCTCTTTCATCACAAACAGATAATCAAACACGAGCCATGTCTATGTGGTTCTTTCTAGTTAAGCATAAACATTAGTGTGGATTAAAACCTGAAATCTAGGATGGTCGCTTGTTCCTAATCTGTTTACAAAAACACTCTTTGCTTTGCAATTTAATTAGTTAATATTAGTTCTTAAAATCAAAACAATCAACTCTTGAATTTTAATTTCTCCAATTTTAGTTTAATCTTAGTTTAAGTGCAAAGCTAAATAATCGACATACTTTCCACATACTCCCTTAGTTCGATACCCTCTTACCACTATCTATAGTTGTTATTGGGATTAAATTTGCGTGACCCACGACAATCACGTCAGGTATCAACCTTATATGTTTAATATAGTTTTAGTACATACTATGCGTTAAAAACACTTAAAAAGGCAATTTGGAGCCATTTCCGGGTTTTCAAAGGAAAGCTGATATTTTTATAGTTCCAGAAGGCTCAGAATATTTTATTTATCAAATAAAATCAGTAGAAAAAGGTTTTGGGTCAAAAGGATTTGTAAAACTCATTTTATGGCTTAAAAGGGCAAAACCGGTATTGACCGAATCAAACTTAGAGACCTATGTTATGCTCAGCCAAAAATTAAATAAAAATCTTCAAAAATCCCAAAATATTATATTACATCAGTGGGTAAAATTTTGATATTAAAAGGTGGGTTTAAATAGGCTATACACTAATTACGCCATTTAATTAACATAAAGCTTTCAAATTACGCTAATGAGCATAACTCCTAATCTAGACCTCAAACAGATGTCAAATTTTAGGTGCAAGTTTATAAATCAGTAACTAAGGTTTCTACTCTTTTACTTTTTCAAAAATCACGTTTTATAGTCAAAAGGGCATAATAGTCAACATTTAAGCATTAATCGGAAACATGCATATGAATCGGATAAATAATGAACCAAGTTATATAATCTCAGAGAGTTATACTTATATGAAACCTGGTCCAAAATAAGCTCTAAGGCGAACCTAAAACATGCATAAACGGGTCAGAATTGAAAGTCAAAGCAAAGGTCAAATTATGCGACTTTCGGTTCCGATCAGGGTTTAAACTGAAAATTGTCAGGTTGAACATGTTTAGACATGTTCTTACATTAATTACCAAGTTATATTAATGATCAAACAGGTTGCATGTATCCTACATTGCTAATTATGCTTAAATTTGAAAATAAACATTCTGTTGACTTTTTAAAGTAAGCTTTGACTTGACAATTAACATAGTTAGAGTGGGAATCTGAAAGTACCCTTTTAAGGGTTTATTACCCACCTAATTACCTACTTATAGGTACTTTCAATTCGAGAATTGACTGAACAGATTTTATTTAATTTCAAAGTCAAACGTTAACTGTATATCTCTTAAATATCAACATATACACGTGTGATTTAGTTTACGAAGATTTTTCTATGCCGAGAACCTCGATCAGAGGGTAAAAAAGGCGTAAGGTTCACAATGGTGTAAAATTAAAATGCGATATACCGGGCTAGGATTCGAGTTACAGGAACAAGGGCCAAACCAACCACCCAAGAATGGAATCGTCGAGCGAAAACACTTCACAACCTCCTAAAAGCAGCTTTTCATGCCACAAGACCTTTCTCCATCAATTAGGAATCTGATGCCGTCACTAAACACATTACTTAATTTGTAGCCATTTGTTGAGTGTTTTTTTGTGTCTAATCTGAATATATATCACAATTGCCCATGATTTTCTTGACTGTATATCTCTTAAATGTCAACATATACATGTGTGATTTAGTTTACGAAGATTTTTCAATGCCGAGAACCTCGATCAGAGAGTAAAAAAGGCGTAAGGTTCACAATGGTGTAAAATTAAAATGGGATATACCGGGCTAGGATTCGAGTTATAGGAACAAGGGCCAAACCAACCACCCAAGAATGGAATCGTTGAGCGAAAACACATGACAACCTCTTAGAAGCAGCTTTTCTTGCCCACAGACCTTTCTCCATCAATTAGGAATCTGATGCCGTCACTAAACACATTCCTTAAATTGTAGCCATTTGTTGAGTGTTTTTTTTTTGTGTCTAATCCGCAAATATATCACCATTGCCCATGATTTTCTTGACTGTATATCTCTTAAATGTCAACATATACAGGTGTGATTTAGTTTACGAAGATTTTTCAATGCCGAGAACATCAATCAGAGAGTAAAAAAGGCGTAAGATTCACAATGGTGTAAAATTAAAATGGGATATACCGGGCTAGGATTCGAGTAACAGGAAAAAGGGCCTAACCAACCACCCAAGAATGGAATCGTAGAGCGAAAACACTTGACAACCTCCTAGAAGCAGCTTTTCTTGCCGCCAGACCTTTCTCCATCAATTAGGGATTCGATGCCGTCACTAAACACATTCCTTAAATTGTAGCCATTTGTTGAGGTTTTTTTTGGTGTCTAATCCGCATATAAATCACCATTTCCCCTGATTTTCTTGATTGTATATCTCTTAAATGTCAACATATACAAATGTGATTTAGTTTACGAAGATTTTTCGATGCCGAGAACCTCGATCAGAGAGTAAAAAAGGCGTAAGGTTCACAATGGTGTAAAATTACAATGGGATATACCGGGCTAGCATTCGAGTTATAGGAACAAGGGCCAAACCAAACACCCAAGAATGGAATAGTCGAGCGAAAACACTTGACAGCCTCCTAGAAGCAGCTTTTCTTGCCACCAGTCCTTTCTCCATCAATTAGGAATCTGATGTCGTCACAAAACACATTCCTTAAATTGTAGCCATTTGTTGAGTGTTTTTTTTTTGTTTCTAATCCGCATATATATCACAATTGCCTTGATTTTCTTGACTTTATTTCTCTTAGATATCAAAATATACACGTGTGATTTAGTTTATGAAGATTTTTCAATGCCGAGAACCTCGATCAGAGAGTAAAAAAGGCGTAAGGTTCACAATGATGTAAAATGAAAATGGGATATACCGGGCTATGATTCGAGTTACAGGAACAAGGGCCAAACCAACCACCCAAGAATGGAATCGTCGAGAAAAAACACTTGACAACCTCCTAGAAGCAGCTTTTCTTGCCACCAGACTTTTCTACATCAATTAGGAATCCGATGCCGTCACTAAACACATTCCTTAAATTGTAGCCATTTGTTGAGGTTTTTTTTTGGTGTCTAATCCGCATATAAATCACCATTTCCCCTGATTTTCTTGATTGTATATCTCTTAAATGTCAACATATACATATGTGATTTAGTTCACGAAGATTTTTCGATGCCGAGAACCTCGATCAGAGAGTAAAAAAGGCGTAAGGTTCATAATGGTGTAAAATTACAATGGGATATACCGGGCTAGCATTCGAGTTACAGGAACAAGGGCCAAACCAAACACCCAAGAATGGAATAGTCGAGCGAAAACACTTGACAGCCTCCTAGAAGCAGCTTTTCTTGCCACCAGACCTTTCTCAATCAATTAGGAATCTGATGCCGTCACAAAACACATTCCTTAAATTGTAGCCATTTGTTGAGTGTTTTTTTTGTGTCTAATCCGCATATATATCACCATTGCCCTTGATTTTCTTCACTGTATATCTCTTAAATGTCAACATATACACGTGTGATTTAGTTTACGAAGATTTTTCATTGCCGAGAACCTCGATCAGAGAGTAAAAAAGGCGTAAGGTTCACAATGGTGTAAAATTCAAATGGGATATACCGGGCAAGGATTCGAGTTACAGGAACAAGGTCCAAACCAACCACCTAAGAATGGAATCGTCGAGCGGAAACACTTGACAACCTCCTAGAAGCAGCTTTTCTTGCCACCAGACCTTTCTCCATCAATTAGGAATCTGATGTCGTCACTAAAAACATTCCTTAAATTGTAGCCATTTAATGAGTGTTTTTTTTTGTGTCTAATCTGCATATAAATCACCATTTCCCTTGATTTTCTTGATTGTATATCTCTTAAATATCAACATATACATATGTGATTTAGTTTACAAAGATTTTTCAATGCCTAGAACCTCGATTAGAGAGTAAAAAAGGCGTAAGGTTCACAATGGTGTAAAATTACAATGGGATATACCGAGCTAGGATTCGAGTTACAGGAACAAGGACCAAACCAACCATCCAAGAATGGAATCATCGAGCGAAAACACTTGACAACCTCCTTGAAGCAGCTTTTCTTGCCATCAGACCTTTCTCCATCAATTAGGAATCTGATGCCGTCACAAAACACATTCCTGAAATTGTAGCCATTTGTTGAGTGTTTTTTTTGGTGTCTAATCCGCAGATATATCACCATTGCCCTTGATTTTCTTGACTGTATATCTCTTAAATGTCAACATATATACGTGTGAGTTAGTTTACGAAGATTTTTCAATGCCGAGAACCTCGATCAGAAAGTAAAAAAGGCGTAAGGTTCACAATGGTTTAAAATTAAAATGGGATATACCGTGCTAGGATTCGAGTTACAGGAACAAGGGCCAAACCATCCTCCCAAGAATGGAATCGTCGAGCGACAACACTTGACAACCTCCTAGAAGCAGCTTTTCTTGCCACCAGACCTTTCTCAATCAATTAGGAATCTGATGCCGTCACTAAACACATTCCTTAAATTGTAGCCATGTGTTGAGTTTTTTTTGTCTAATCCGCATATATTATCACACCCCTTTCTAACGCGAAAGCACGAGGTGTGATCATGAAAGGTTCTCATTGCATACGAAAGGTAAACATACTACATGCTCGTAAAAATAACTTTAAATACCAAACCTTTCATAACTGAAAAAATGGTTTAAGTGTTTACATCACAAGACAACATATTATCTGAAAAGATTACAATTTATTTAAAAGATAAACATAAACAACATCCATGAGCAAGAGTAAGACCGCTCGCACATCCACTTTAGTTACCTGAAATACATGTGAGTTTTGGAAAAACATCAACATAATGTTGGTGTGAATTCATGCAGTTCTTGTATTGAACGTTTGTATACTTTGTATGAAAAACATGGTGTGTATCTTGTATAAATCAAGTATTTATGTATGTATCTTGTATAAATCAAGTATTTCTGTATGTATCAAGTTGTTAATGGGTTGCAAGGCCATTAACATGTGACACGACATAGGAAGCATCCAAACCATAGGCATTTTTCTAGTTGTCGTTAACGAATGAGACACAAAAGCACTACTTGGTACTCGTTCTCACCAAGAGTGTGGCTGCCCGAAAACCCGTTAGACTAACTTTTTGTTCTGCGATTTTAGTATGTACACGATTAATGGTGCTTATGGTACCCTATTCGTGACACGATTTCTCGTATCATTCCTTAAAACGCATCATACTTGGTACTAGTTATCACCAAGAGTGCTTCTTGTTTTTGTATCATACCATTTATAAACGTTGTAACATTTGTAATATGTATTTCACCCCCCGAAGTTATAAAACTGAAAACAGTTAAAATAAAAGGGGGAGCATGAACTCACAACTTTGCGTTCCTTGCGCCGTAAACTTCACCGGATTTTTCTTTCTAGCGTCGTGACCTAAACGTGTTTTATTAACGTTAGTCACTAGACTTGTATCGCACAAGTACAAGTCACTATCTTTTGTGTATGTATTCTTGTGTTAAAAATAATTTATATTTTTAACTATGTGTCTTACTTATATTATTTTCTCAACAATAAATATAAGTATCTTTTATTTTTCCCCCGAATTATGTATTTTGTCCAAAACTGCATTTCATGTTCATAACTTGTCCAAGTTATTTATTCTATCAAGTAATATATTTTCATAAATATATTTTCTCGTGTTCGTCTGAGCATGTTGTATGTGTATTTTTGTATTTTCACTCCTTAGGAGTAGTTAGTGTGTATTCAGGTCCTAATACACTATTACATGTAATACATACTACATACACTTAGAACAAAATTTGGTGATCAATAAATATATATATTTTTCTCAAAAATATACATACTTAATATCAATTTTAGTCTTGAAGAAATCATCATTTCTTAACACAAAAATTAGGGAAACCTTGGTAAATATTCTTTGATACATTTTCAGGGAATAAGTTTCTCAAAAACTTATATTTTTCTAAGTGTCAAAATTTATAGAAATTTTAACAGAGTCTCCCCTAAAAATGAAGGTTTCCCATGTTTTCAAAATATGTGTTTATTTTCTTTTAAATCATCACAACAATCATCAACTCATTTAACACTTACTGAGTGTCAAATTCAAGTATATTACACTATATCATGAACTTGAAGTTTTTGTAAAAACTTGTAGTAATTTACCATGTTATTTAGTAGGTTTAGATACCCTTAAAAACATGGTTATTGTTTGTAAATCACTTTACTAAAAGATTTAGTCATTTACAACTTGTAAGATGATTTTTCTAAAAATATTTCTCTTGTATTTTTCTTGTTAAAATATGTTTCTAGTCTTGTTTAAACACTAAAGATATGACTAGTTTATTTAGAAAGCATAACTTTGTAAATCTCATAAATAAACTTGGTTTTTTGGGAAAATTATTTTTGTAATCATCTATTTACAATATTTGTATCTTGTTTAAACCATCTTTACATATGAATATCACTTTCATCATTCAAGTTCATGAAGACATAAAGTATGATGATCTTGGTCTTTCACAAGATCACCACTTTAACTTACTAGATCATGTGTTTAATCACAATCTAGTAGTATTACTAACACTAATAATCAATCAACAAGAAGCAAATCAACATATTCAACATGTATTCTTATATTTTTAAGCTTATGTTGAAGATTCATGCTCATATTCTTTACTGTTCTTGTGTTTAACAATATATACCATCTTTTAACCATCAAGATATGAAGTAATAAGAGACTATGAGGGCTCACCACTAGCAACAAGGCTAGGGAAGATTACTAGAACTTGAAGATGACATAAATGGTTGGATAAAAGCAAAAGAAGAAGGTCCTTCAAGATCCACAAGCTCCACACCTCTTAACTTAACTCCTAACACCTTGTGTGCACCGTGGAATGGAAGGATGTTGATGAAAATGGTGGTAGTATGGTGGTGGGTTGAGGCCGAGAACAAGGAGGGAGAGAAAAAGGTTGAAGATGGTGTGTGGATGAATATGGAGTTCTAGTATCTTATTTATAATCATATCATATCTTCAAAGATCACAATATCTTATAAAATCAAAACAAATCCAAGTAATATCAAAATAATATCAAATGGGATTTAGTAGGATTTGGAAAATATTTTGTGGGGGCCACCCCTTTGTAACCGTAGACAAGAAGGGGGGGGGGGGGCATAGTGTAAAATCCAAACTTAATTTTATAAACAAGTTAGCTTTCAAGTGTTATTTTAGGGACATGATGTGTTATTATGTTATAAGAGGTGTTATGGTGTTCGGGGACCATAACTAGCTCAGAAATATATAAAAAATGTTTCTAGTAATATTTTGATGCTCTGGGTAATGTCCAGTTGTTCGGTTAGATACCAGTTCGTTAAAGTGCTAAATTGCGCCGTTTAGTGTCCTTTATGTACCCTTTTGTAACCCTTTTAATTCCCAACACTTAGGAGGTTATTCTGGATAATAAATCATGAATTCTGCATAATATTTATGTATTAAAAAGCTATTTATAGCTGATTTATAGCTTAATTATGCAGATTTCTGCCTTTAAAGTGTGTTTCGGGTGCTTTTTAGTGCGTATTCTAGCTTCCGGGAAGTCTATATACTCTTGGGTTTTAATGTATTCTTGACGTTGGACCTACACCTAGGCTCCAATTCTATTGTCTGACTGCTTTCTGCAGAATTGTTGACACAGTGTGTCTTACAGGTGAGTTTACTAGTATTTCTGACGCAACGCTATCATTAATGCATAAAGCAATTTCTTGTAGTATAAAACGTGCATGAATTCACAAGTATATCATGTAATCAGATAATGTTGACATTTAAGCACATAATTGCAGTCATTAAGTATTAATTAAATTGTACGGAAATTACCGGTTTTGTGCCAGTTGTCACAGTCTCCCCCCGTTAAAAGAATTTCGTCCCGAAATTCAGGCTGAACTAACTCTCGCAGGATTTTTTCTTGAACAGGTGGGGGTACTTTTCTTTGAACTGGTCTTCACGTTCCCACATGTATTCGGGTCTGTGCTTAGAGTTCCAATGTACTTTGACAAGTTTGACAGTGCTCCTCCTGGTCTTGTTGACTTTCCAATCTGTAACCTCAACGTGTTGTTCTGTAAATCAGAGGGTTTAATCAATATGCACTTCATCCATAGGGATAATCGTGTTTTCTTGTGTTGGACTCTTCTTGAGGTTGGATACATGGAACGTATCATGTACTCCATTAAGTTCTTACGGTAATTCCAACTTGTACGCCACGATACCAATTCTTTCCAAAATCTTGAATGGTCCGATGTATCGTGGATTCAGCTTTCCGTGCTTTCCAAACCTTACTACGCCCTTCCAAGGTGAGACCTTCAACAAAACTTTGTCTCCCACCTTGAACTCTAATGGTTTCCGTCTTCTATCAGCGTAGCTCTATTGTCTATCTCGAGCCGCCTTAATGTGCTCTCGGATCTGCATAATCTTGTCGGTTGTCTCTTGTACAAGTTCAGGACCAACCATTCGTTTGTCTCCAGCGTCTGCTCAACATAAGAGCGAGCGGCACTTGCGGCCATACAGAGCTTCGAACGGAGCGGCTTTTATGCATGGATGATAACTGTTACTGTAGGAAAACTCAACTAAGGGTAGATGAGTATCCCAATTGCCGCCTAGGTCCATAACACATGCGTGAAGCATATCTTCTAGTGTTTGTATGGTCCGTTCACTCTGACCGTCTGTTTGCGGATGGAAGGCCGTGCTTAGATCTAGTTGAGATCCAAAGGCTTCCTGAAAGGATTGCCAGATCCTTGAGACAAAATGTCCATCTCTGTCTGAAATAATTGAGATAGGCACTCCATGACGTGCCACGATTTCTTTCAAGTACAACTCAGCGAGCTTTCCAGTGCTATCCTTTTCTCGGATTGGTAGGAAATACGCATATTTCGTCAATCGATCAACTATTACCCATATCATATCGTGCCCTCTCGGGGTCCTGGTTAATTTTGTTATGAATTCCATCGAGATTTGTTCCCATTTCCACATGGGTATCTCTGGTTGTTGCAGTAGCCCAGATGGTTTCTGATATTCAGCCTTAACCTTAGCACAGCTTAGGCATTTTCCAACATAGATAGTAACATCGCTTTTGAGTCTCTGCCACCAATAGTAGTCCTTCAAGTCTTGATACATTTTGTCCGATCCTGGATGGATCGAGTATCTAGACTTGTGAGCTTCATTAAGGATGACTTCTCGCATACCGCCATAGAGTGGAACCCAAATACGCTCCTTAAAGTACAAGGTTCCATCTTTGTTTGGCACCAAATTCTTTAGCATACCTCAGAGGTATTCAGTTCTACGATTCTCCATCTTAAGGGCTTCTTGTTGTGTGTCATGAATGAGTGCAGTGAGGTTCGTTTGAATAGTCATTTCCAATGCTCAAACCCTTAGGGTCTTAACCCTTTCTTTTCGGCTCAATGCGTCTGCTACAACGTTAGCCTTTCCAGGATGGTACTTCATCTCACAGTCATAATCGTTCAGCAACTCGACCCATCGTCGCTGACGCATGATTAATTCCTTCTGATCAAATATGTGTTGCAGGCTTTTATGATATGTGAAGATTGTACATCGAGTACCATATAAATAATATCGCCAAATCTTCAAGGCGAATACCCCCGCGGCTAGCTCCAGGTCGTGAGTGGTATAATTCCTTTCATGCACCTTCAAGTGTCTTGAAGCGTAAGCGATGACTTTTTGGTGTTGCATGAGCACGCAACCTAAACCTTGATGCGAAGCGTCGCAATATACCACAAAGTCTTCAGTTCATTCGGGTAAGGATAGAATCGGTGCATCGCATAGCTTATTTTTGAGCAGTTGGAAGGCTTCTTCCTGCTTATCACCCCAGTCATACTTCTTGTCTTTCTGGGTAAGGGTCGTCAGCGGTTGAGCTATTTTGGAGAAATATTCGATAAATCGTCGGTAATAGCCCGCTAAGCCCAAAAATTGTGGAACTTCAGTTGGGGTTTTGGGGGCTTCCCAATTCTTTATTGCTTCAATCTTGGATGGGTCTACATGAATGCCTTTCTCGTTCACGACGTGACCAAGGAACTGTACTTCGCGAATCCAGAATTCGCATTTTGAAAACTTTGCATAAAGTTTCTCTTTCTTTAGTAGTTCCAGAATGGTTCTAAGATGTTGCTCGTGCTCTTCTCTTGTTCGTGAGTAAATCAGGATATCATCGATAAATACAATCACGAATTTATAGAGATATGGTTTGCAAACGCGATTCATCAGATCCATAAATACCGCTGGCGCATTCGTCCGCCCGAATGGCATCACAAGAAACTCGTAATGCCCATAGCGTGTTCTGAATGCAGTCTTTGGTACACTTTCCTCTTGAATTCTCAGCTGATGGTATCCAGATCGAAGGTCGATCTTGGAATAGTAGCTCGATCCTTGCAATTAATCGAATAAATCATCAATCCTCGGTAGTGGGTACCGATTCTTGATAGTGAGCTTGTTCAGTTCTCTGTAATCGATACACATCCGCAGTGTCCCATCCTTCTTCTTTACGAACAATACTAGAGCTCCCCAATGTGAGAAGCTTGGCCTTATGAATCCTTTATCCAACAACTCCTGGAGTTGTGTAGATAATTCTTGCATCTCGGATGGTGCAAGTCGATAGGGTGCCTTGGCTATAGGAGCGGCTCCTGGAACCAAGTCTATATGGAATTCGACTTGTCGTTGCGGAGGTAGTCCTGGCAGATCTTCTGGAAAAACATCAGGGAATTCCTTCACCACAGGAATGTCTTCGAGTTTCGGCTCCTCAGCCTTCTTGTCTACAACGTGCGCTAGGAAAGCAACACATCCTTTCCTTAAGCACTTTTGTGCCTTCATACAACTGATGATTCCCAGAGGCGCGTCTCGTTTTTCTCCATGTACAATGAGAGTTTCATCATTCTCCAAAGGGATGCGAATGATTTTCTCATGACAAATAACTTCAGCTTTGTTCTGGGACAACCAGTCCATTCCCACCACTACATCGAAGCTACCCAGTTGAATAGGTAAGAGATCGATGCTAAATCTTTGTTCACCAAGTTCTAATGTGCAACCTCTAACTTCTTCGCCCGATTCAACAAGTTTACCATTGGCTAGTTCTATGGAATAAGGAATATCTAATCTACTAGATTCTATTCCAAGCATACATTTAAATTCCACATACATGAAGCTAAAATCGACACTAGTGTCAAATAATATGGATGCGAAGTGATTGTTAATGAGAAACATACCGGTGACCACATTAGGGTCCTCGCGTGCATTCTTTGCTCCAATCACAAATGCTCGAGCCTGAGCATTGTTTCCCCTTGGGCAATATTTTATGAAATGATCCTTGCTTCCACAACTAAAGCATCCTTGGTTTTGCCCCGCTCCATTACCATTTCGGTTACCACTGCCATTTCCATTTCCACCATTGTTTCTATTACCAACATCGTTGCGGTTTCCATTCCCGTTCCTTCCTTTACCCCAACAATCCTCAGTATGGTGACCCATTTTTCAACACTTGTCGCATTTTGGAATGTGACAGACTCCTTCATGATGACGCTTGCATTGGTTGCAGGTGGGCAGAGTGGCCAGGTACCTTTTGGCAGGTGCGTCATTAAAGGTTGCAAGGGTTTTCGTCTCCTAAGGCGGGTTGGAGTCTCGTTTCTTGTTGTTGGAACCCTTGTTGTTACGTGTCGCTTGGTTCAGGTTCGCATGCTTCCTTTTCTTGTCACAAGACAACTCAGCATGCGTCTCAGTCTTTTCAGTTGGGTTTAATGACAACTTCTTCATATGGACAGCATCTTCAGTAAGGCTAACAACCAGAGTTACAACCTCAGTGATCATTTGAGGTTTGGCCGAAGTTACCATGCTGCGAAATTCTGAGGCCAATCCCCAAATGTAGCGTTCAACGTGCTTAAATTCGGGAGTCACCATGTAGGGGATCACTCTCGACAGATCATGGAACCTTCGGGTATAATAACCAGTAATGTCAGCATCTTCCATGGTCAAGTGCCAAAACTCAGTCTCCAACATTTGAAGTTCAGCACGAGAGCAATACTTTTCTCTCATTTGTTCTTTTAGCGCATCCCATGTCATGCCGTACGCAGAATCATCACCCAGAGTCTGGACTTGCAAATTCCACCAAGTCAAAGCCTCATCAACAAACAACCCAGTAGCAAAAGTGACTTGCTGATCCGCGGTACACTTGCTCATACGGATAGTGGCATCAGTCTTCTGCGTCCAGCGTACAAATGCCACTGCACCTCCAGTGCCATCGTAGTTCAACGGCTTGCAGTCAAGGAACAGCTTGAAAGTGTAGCCCTGAGCTGCGTTGCCTCCAGATGAATCTCCATTCCCATTGCGTCTAGCATTGCTTGGTCCTCCACTTTGTTCAGTACGGTTCGCCTCGTACTGGGCGATAGCTGCGGAGATCCTTTCTTCCAGTAGAGCGTTTATCTCTTCAGCAGTTCTTGGCAGTGGGGGAGGAGGAGGTTGATCTTGAGCATTCACAGCTCTTCTAGGTGCCATGTTTTGAAAGAACACAACACCATAGGGTGAGACATGTGTTTGATATCGTCACACGAGACAGTAGTAGTATATATATACACAGGCATATACCACATAAGTGGCATCAAGCAATCCGCTAAACATATAAATCAATTCATACAGCAACAAGCATGCATAAATAGATAATTACTTGTGTGTCATAAGATATTCACCGACGTCCTTACACATATCAGGGAAAGTTGTTACATCATTGTAAGCAAATTGCATAAGGGTTACATCTCCCCAAAGTACAAGTTTAATATATGTAAAGGACAAAATATCTTACTTCACATTGGCGGTTCTTGTCTTTATACCCTAAATCATTACTCCAAAAGAGTATTTAATAGGCTGGGGGAAGGGTGTTCACGTTTGACCTTCTCTTGTATTTGAAGGAATCTCTTATGATACGTGATAAGACTTGCCGTGGTTTCTGTGCACTGAATTCCATAATTATGTATGCATCCATAATTACGTAAGTCCTTGCACAGTCCGCACAGTTCGTTTCATCCTCGTATTACTTCTTTCAGATAGGCCATTTATTTTCAAGTAAGGTCACGAGTACCTGAGATATTCTATTTCTAGCATATGTATATATCAATTATCACACATAGTTGCAAGTAATTTCTAGTCAAGACAAGTGCTACTCCAGTGCACCCTAAGTCTCGTAGTGTCTTTTCTTGACTCTTTGTAAACAGTTTCAGGTAGTGGATGTCGCGGAAAGTTTTATGCAATGAAAAACTTTTGAAAAATTGTTTTCGTGAAAGGATCCTAGAGATTGTAGACTAGGCTCAAGAAGGAATCCTGGTTCACTACAATCGCAGCTCTGATACCAATCTGTCACACCCCTTTCTAAGGCGGAAGCACGAGGTGTGATCATGAAAGGTTCTCATTGTATACGAAAGGTAAACATACAACATGCTCGTAAAAATAACTTTAAATACCAAACATTTCATAACTGAAAACATGGTTTAAGTGTTTACATCACAAGACAGCATATTGTCTGAAAAGATTACAACTTTATTTAAAAGATAAACATAAACAACATCCATGAGCAAGAGTAAGACCGCACGCACATCCACTTTAGTTACCTGAAATACATGTGAGTTTTGGAAAAACGTCAACATAATGTTGGTTTAAGTTCATGCAGTTCTTGTATTGAACGTTTGTATACTTTGTATGAAAAACATGGTATGTATCTTGTATAAATCAAGTATTTCTGTATGTATCTTGTATAAATCAAGTATTTCTGTATGTATCAAGTTGTTAATGGGTTGCAAGGACATTAACATGTGACACGACATAGGAAGCATCCAAACCATAGGCATTTTTCTAGTTGTCGATTCACGACTAAGACACAAAAGCACTACTTGGTACTCGTTCTCACCAAGAGTGTGGCTGCCCGAAAACCCGTTAGATCTAACCTTTTGTTCTGCGATCTTAGTATGTACACGATTAATGGTGCTTATGGTACCCTATTTGTGACACGATTTCTCGTATCATTCCTTAAAACGCATCATACTTGGTACTAGTTATCACCAAGAGTGCTTCTTGTTTTTGTATCATACCATTTATAAACATTGTAACATTTGTAACATATATTTCACCCCCGAAGTTTTAAAACTAAAAACAATTAAAAGAAAAGGGGGGGCATAAACTCACAACTTTGCGTTCCTTGCGCCCTAAACTTCACCGGATTTTTCTTTCTAGCGTCGTGACCTAAACGTGTTTTATTAACGTTAGTCACTAGACTTGTATCGCACAAGTACAAGTCACTATCTTTTGTGTATGTATTCTTGTGTTAAAAATAAATTATATTTTTAACTATGTGTCTTACTTATATTATTTTCTCAACAATAAATATAAGTATCTTGTATTTTTCACCTAAATTATGCATTTTGTCCAAAACTGCATTTCATGTTCATAACTTGTCCAAGTTATTTATTCTATCAAGTAATATATTTTCATAAATATATTTTCTCGTGTTTGTCTAAGCATGTTGTATGTGTATATTTATATTTTCACTCCTAAGGAGTAGTTAGTGTGTATTCAGGTCCTAATACACTATTACATGTAATACATACTACATACACTTAGCACAAAATTTGGTGATCAACAAATATATATATATATATATATATATATATATATTTTTTTTTTTCTCTCAAAAATATACATACTTAATATCAATTTTAGTCTTGAAGAAATCATCATTTCTTAACACAAAAATTAGGGAAACCTTGGTAAATATTCTTAGATACATTTTTAGGGAATAAGTTTCTCAAAAACTTATATTTTTTTAAGTGTCAAAATTTATATAAATTTTGACAGAGTTTCCCCTAAAAATGGAGGTTTCCCATGTTTTCAAAACATGTGTTTATTTTCTTTTAAATCATCACAACAATCATCAACTCATTTAACACTTACCGAGTGTCAAAATCAAGTATATTACACTATATCATGAACTTGAAGTTTTTGTAAAAACTTGTAGTAATTTACCATGTTATTTAGTAGGTTTAGTTACCCTTAAAAACATGGTTATTTGTTTGTAAATCACTTTACTAAAAGATTTAGTCATTTACAACTTGTAAGATGATTTTTCTAAAAATATTTCTCTTGTATTTTTCTTGTTAAAATATGTTTCTTGTCTTGTTTAAACACTAAAGATATGACTAGTTTATTTAGAAATCATAACTTTGTAAATCTCATAAATAAACTTGGTTTCTTGGGAAAATTATTTTTGTAATCATCTATTTACAAGATTTGTATCTTGTTTAAACCATCTTTACATATGAAGATCACTTTCATCATTCAAGTTCATGAAGACATAAAGTATGATGATCTTGGTTTTTCACAAGATCACCACTTTAACTTACTAGATCATGTGTTTAATCACAATCTAGTAGTATTACTAACACTAATAATCAATCAACAAGAAGCAAATCAACATATTCAACATGTATTCTTAAATTTTTAAGCTTATGTTGAAGATTCATGTTCATATTCTTTAGTGTTCTTGTGTTTAACAATATATACCATCTTTTAACCATCAAGATATGAGGTAATAAGAGACTATGATGGCTCACCACTAGCAACAAGGCAAGGGAAGATTACTAGAACTTGAAGATGACAGAAATGGTTGGATAAAAGCAAAAGAAGAAGGTCCTTCAAGATCCACAAGCTCCACACCTCTTAACTTAGCTCCTAACACCTTGTGTGCACCTTGGAATGGAAGGATGTTGGATGAAAATGGTGGTAGTATGGTGGTGGGTTGAGGCCGAGAACAAGGAGGGAGAGAAGGAGGTTGAAGATGGTGTGTGGATGAAGATGGAGCTCTAGTATCTTATCTATAATCATATCATATCTTCAAAGATCACAATATCTTATAAAATCAAAACAAATCCAAGTAATATCAAAATAATATCAAATGGGATTTAGTAGGATTTGGCAAATATTTTGTGGGGGCCACCCCTTTGTAACCGTAGACAAGAATTTGGGGGGGGGGGGGGGCATAGTGTAAAATCTAAACTTAATTTTATAAACAAGTTAGCTTTCAAGTGTTATTTTTAGGGACATGATGTGTTATTATGTTATTAGAGGTGTTATGGTGTTCGGGGACCATAACTAGCTCAGAAATATAAAAAAATGCTTCTAGTAATATTTTGATGTTCCGGGTAATGTCCGGTTGTTCGGTTAGATACCGGTTCGTTAAAGTGCTAAATTGCGTCGTTTAGTGTCCTTTATGTACCTTTTTGTAACCCTTTTAATTCCCAACCCTTTGGAGGGTATTCTGGATATTAAATCATGAATTCTGCATAATATTTATGTATTAAAAAGCTGATTATAGCTGATTTATAGTTGAATTATGCAGATTTCTACATTTAAAGTGCGTTTCGGGTGCTTTTTAGTGCGTATTCCAGCTTCCGGGAAGTCTATATGTTAACCCTTGTATATACTCTTGGGTTTAAATGTAATCTTGACATTGGACCTACACCTAGGCTCCGATTCTATTGTCTGACTGCTTTCTGAAGAATTGTTGACACAGTGTGTCTTACCGGTGAGTTTACTAGTATTTCTGACGCAACGCTATCATTAATGCATAAAGCAATTTCTTGTAGTATAAAACGTGCATGAATTCACAAGTATATCATGTAATCAGATAATGTTGACATTTAAGCACATAATTGCAGTCATTAAGTATTAATTAAAATGTACAGAAATAACCGGTTTTGTGCCAGTTGTCACATATATATCACCAATGCCCTTGATTTTCTTGACTATATATTTCTTAAATGTCAACATATACACGTGTGATTTAGTTTACGAAGATTTTTCAATGCCGAGAACCTCGATCAGAGAGTAAAAAAGGCGTAAGGTTCACAATGGTGTAAAATTAAAATGGGATATACCGGGCTTGGATTCGAGTTACAGGAATGGAATCGTCGAGCGAAAACAGTTGACACCCTCCTAGAAGCAGCTTTTCTTGCCACCAGACCTTTCTTCATCAATTAGGAATCTGATGTCGTCACCAAACACATTCCTTAAATTGTAGCCATTTGTTGAGTGTTTTTTTTTGTGCCTAATCCGCATACATATTACCACTGCCCTTGATTTTCTTGACTGTATAACTCTTAAATGTCAACATATACATGTGTGATTTAGTTTACGAAGATTTTTCTATGCCGAGAACCTCGATCAGAGAGTAAAAAGGCGAAAGGTTCACAATGGTGTAAAATTAAAATGGGATATACCGGGCTAGGATTCGAGTTACAGGAACAAGGGCCAATCCAACCCCCAAGAATGGAATCGTCGAGCGAAAACACCTGACAACTCTTCTAGAAGCAGCTTTTCTTGCCACCAGATCTTTCTACATCAATTAGGAATCTGATGCCATCACTAAACACATTCCTTAAATTGTAGCTATTTGTTGAGTGTTTTTTTGGGTCTAATCCGCATATATATCACCATTGCCCCTGATTTTCTTCATTGTATATCTCTTAAATGTTAACATATACATATGTGATTTAGTTTATGAAGATTTTTCAATGCCGAGAACCTCGATCAGAGAGTTAAAAAGGTGTAAAGTTCACAATGGTATAAAATTAAAATGGGATATACCAGGCTAGAATTCGAGTTACAGGAACACGGGCCAAACCAACCACCCAAGAATGGAATCGTCGAGCGAAAACACTTGACAACCTCCTAGAAGCAGCTTTTCTTGCTTCAAGTCCTTTCTCCATCAATTAGGAATCTGATGCCGTCACTAAACACATTCCTTAAATTGTAGCCATTTGTTGAGTGTTTTTTTGGTGTCTAATCCCCATATATATATCACCATTGCCCCTGATTTTCTTGACTGTATATCTCTTAAATGTCAACATATACACCTGTGATTTAGTTTACGAAGATTTTTCAATGCCGAGAACCTCGATCAGAGAGTAAAAAAGGCGTAAGGTTCACAATGGTGTAAAATTAAAATGGGATATACCGGGATAGGATTCGAGTTACAGGAACAAGGGCCAAACCAACCACCCAAGAATGGAATCGTCGAGCGAAAACACTTGACAACCTCCTAGAAGCAGCTTTTCTTGCCACCAGACCTTTCTCCATCAATTAGGAATCTGATGCCATCACTAAACACATTCCTTAAATTGTAGCCATTTAATGAGTGTTTTTTTGGTGTCTAATCCGCATATATATCACCATTGCCCTTGATTTTCTTGACCTTATAACTCTTAAATGTCAACATATACACATGTGATTTAGTTTTCGAAGATTTTTCAATGCCGAGAACCTCGATCAGAGAATAAAAAAGGCGTAAGGTTCACAATGGTGTAAAATTTAAATGGACTACGATTCGAGTTACAGGAACAAGGGCCAAACCAACCACCCAAGAATGGAATCGTCAAGCGAAAACACTTGATAACCTCCTAGAAGCAGCTTTCCTTGCCACTAGATCTTTCTCCATCAATTAGGAATCTAATGTCGTCACTAAACACATTCCTAAATTTTTAGCCAATTGTTGAGTGTTTTTTTTTGGTGTCTAATCCGCATATATATCACCATTCCCCTTGGTTTTCTTGACCGTATATCTCTTAAATGTCAACATATACACGTGTGATTTAGTTTACGAAGATTTTTCAATGCCGAGAAACTCGATCTGAGAGTAAAAAAGGCATAAGGTTCACAATGGTGTAAAATTAAAATGGGATATACTGGGCTACGATTCGAGTTACAGGAACAAGGGCCAAACCAACCAGCCAAGAATGGAATCGTCGAGCAAAAACACTTGACAGCTCCTAGAAGCAGCTTTTCTTGCCACCAGATCTTTCTACATCAATTTGGAATCTGATGTCGTCACCAAACACATTCCTTAAATTGTAGCCATTTGTTGAGTATTTTTTTTTGTGTCTAATCCGCGTATAAATCACCATTTTCCTTGATTTTCTTGATTGTATATCTCTTAAATGTCAACATATTCATGTTTGATTTAGTTTACGAAGATTTTTCAATGCCGAGAACCTCGATCAGAGAGTAAAAAATGCGTTACAGGAACAAGTGCCAAACCAACCACCCAAGAATGGAATCGTCGAGCGAAAAAACTTGACAACCTCCTAGAAGCAGCTTTTCTTGCCACCAGACCTTTCTCCATCAATAAGGAATCTGATACCATCACTAAACACATTCCTTAAATTGTAGCCATTTATTGAGTGTCTTTTTGGTGTCTAATCCGCATATATATTACCATTGCCCTTGATTTTCTTGACTTTATAACTCTTAAATGTCAACATATACACGTGTGATTTAGTTTACAAAGATTTTTCAATGCCGAGAACCTCGATCAGAGAGTAAAAAAGGTGTAAGATTCACAATGGCGTAAAATTAAAATGTGATATACCGAGCTAGGATTCGAGTTACAGGAACAAGGGCCAGACCAACCACCCAAGAATGGAATCGTCGAGCAAAAACGCTTTACAACCTCCTAGAAGCAGCTTTTCTAGCCACCAGACCTTTCTCCATCAATAAGGAATCTGAGGCCGTTACTTAACACATTCATTAAATTGTAGCCATTTGTTGAGTGTTTTTTCTTGGTGTCTAATCCGCATACATATCACCATTTCCCTTGATTTTCTTTACTGTATAACTCTTAAATGTCAACATATACACCTATGATTTAGTTTACGAAGATTTTTCAATGCCGAGAACCTCGATCAGAGAGTAAAAAAGGCGTAAGGTTCACAATGGTGTAAAATTAAAATGGGATATACCGAGCTACGATTCGAGTTACAGGAACAAGGGCCAAACCAACCACCCAAGAATGGAATCGTCGAGCGAAAACACTTGATAACCTACTAGAAGCAGCTTTTCTTGGCACCAGACCTTTCTCCATCAATTAGGAATCTGATGCCGTCACTAAACACATTCCTAAATTTTTAGCCATTTGTTGAGTGCTTTTTTTTTTGGTGTCTAATCCGCATATATATCACCATTGTCCTTGATTTTCTTGACTGTATATCTCTTAAATGTCAACATATACAAGTGTGATTTACTTTACGAAGATTTTTCAATGCCGAGAACCTCGATCAGAGAGTAAAAAAGGCATAAGGTTCACAATGGTGTAAAATTAAAATGGGATATACTGGGCTAAGAATCGAGTTACAGGAACAAGGGCCAAACCAACCAGCCAAGAATGGAATCGTCGTGCAAAAACACTTGACAGCTCCTAGAAGCAGCTTTTCTTGCCACCAGACCTTTCTACATCAATTTGGAATCTGATGCCGTCACTAAACACATTTCTTAAATTGTAGCCATTTGTTGAGTATTTTTTTTGTGTCTAATCCGCATATATATCACCATTGCCCTTGATTTTCTAGACCGTATATCTCTTAAATGTTAACATATACACGTGTAATTTGGTCTATGAAGATTTTTCAATGCCGAGAACCTCGATCAGAGAGTAAAAAAGGCGTAAGGTTCACAATGGTGTAAAATTAAAATGGGATATACCGGGCTAGGATTCGAGTTACAGGAACAAGGGCCAAACCAACCACCCAAGAATGGAATCGTCGAGAAAAAACACTTGACAACCTCCTAGAAGCAGCTTTTCTTGCCACCAGACATTTCTCCATCAATTAGGAATCTGATGCCGTCACTAAACACATTCCTTAAATTATAGCCATATGTTGTGTGTTTTTTTTTGGTGACTAATCCGCATATATATCACCATTGCCCTTGATTTTCTTGACTGCATATCTCTTAAATGTCAACAAGTACACGTGTGATTTAGTTTACAAAGATTTTTCAATGCCGAGAACCTCGATCAGAGATTAAAAAAGGCGTAAGGTTCATAATGGTGTAAAATTAAAATGGGATATACCGGGCTAGGATTCGAGTTACAGGAACAAGGGCCAAACCAACCACCCAAGAATGGAATCCTCGAGCGAAGACACTTGATAAACTCCTAGAAGCAGCTTTACTTGCCACCCGACCTTTCTCCATCAATTAGGAATCTAATGTCGTCACTAAACACATTCCTTAAATTATAGCCATTTGTTGTGTGTTTTTTTTTTGTGTCTAATCCACATATATATCACCATCGCCCTTGATTTTCTTAACTGTATATCTCTTAAATATCAACAAATACACGTGTGATTTAATTTACGAAGATTTTTCAATGCCGAGAACCTCGATCAGGGAGTAAAAAAAGGCGTAAGGTTCACAATGGTGTAAACTTAAAATGGGATATACCGGGCTAGGATTCGAGTTACAGGAACAAGGGCCAAACCAACCACCCAAGAATGGAATCGTCGAGCGAAGACACTTGACAAAATCCTAGAAGCAGCTTTACTTGCCACCCGACCTTTCTCCATCAATTAGGAATCTGATGTCGTCACTAAACACATTCCTTAAATTATAGCCATTTGTTGTGTTTTTTTTTTTGTGTCTAATCCGCATATATATCACCATCGCCCTTGATTTTCTTGACTGTATATCTCTTAAATATCAACAAATACACGTGTGATTTAGTTTACGAAGATTTTTCAATGCCGAGAACCTCGATCAGGGAGTAAAAAAAGGCGTATGGTTCACAATGGTGTAAAATTAAAATGGGATATACCGGGCTAGGATTCGAGTTACAGGAACAAGGGCCAAACCAACCACCCAAGAATGGAATTGTCGAGCGAAGACGCTTGACAAACTCCTAGAAGCAGCTTTTCTTGCCACCAGACCTTTCACCATCAATTAGCAATCTCATGCCATCTCTAAACACATTCCTTAAATTGTAGCCATTTATTAAATGTTACTTTTGGTGTCTAATCCGCATATATATCACCATTGCCATTGATTTTCTTGACTGTATATATCTTAAATGTCAACATATAGACGTGTGATTTAGTTTACGAATATTTTTCAATGCCGAGAACCTCGATCAGAGAGTAAAAAAGGCGTAAGGTTCACAATGGTGTAAAATTATAATGGGATATACCGGGCTAGGATTCGACTTACAGGAACAAGTGCCAAACTAGCCACCCAAGAATGGAATCGTCGAGCGAATACACTTGACAACCTCCTAGAAGCAGCTTTTCTTGCCACCAGACATTTCTCCATCAATTAGGAATATGATGCCGTCACTAATCACATTCCTTAAATTGTAGCCATTTATTGAGTTTTTTTTTGTGTCTAATACGCATATATATCATCATTGCCCTTGATTTTCTTGACTGTATATCTCTTAAATGTCAACATTTACACGTGTGATTTAGTTTACGAAGATTTTTCAATGCCGAGAACCTCGATCAGAGAGTAAAAAAGGCATAAGGTTCACAATGGTGTAAAATTAAAATGGGAGATACCGGGCGAGGATTCGAGTAACAGGAACAAGGGCCAAACCAACCACCCAAGAATGGAGTCGTCGAGCGAAAACACTTGACAACCTCCTAGAAGCAGCTTTTCTTGCCACCAGAACTTTCTCCATCAATTAGGAATCAGGTGCCGTCACTAAACACATTCCTTAAATTGTAGCCATTTGTTGAGTGTTTTCTTTTTTTGTGTCTAATCCGAATATATATCACCATTGCCCTTGATTTTCTTAACTGTATATCTCTTAAATGTCAACATATACACGTGTGATTTAGTTTACGAAGATTTTTCAATGCCGAGAAACTCGATCAGAGAGTTAAAAAGGCGCAAGTTCACAATGGTGTAAAATTAAAATGGGATATACCGAGCTAGGATTCGAGTTACAGGAACAAGGGCCAAACCAACCACCCAGAATGGAATCGTCGAGCGAAAAACACTTGACAACCACCTAGAAGCAGCTTTTCTTGCCACCAGACCTTTCTCCATCAATTAGGAATCTGAAGTCGTCACTAAACACATTCCTTAAATTATACCCATTTGTTGTGTGTTTTTTTTTGTGTCTAATCCGCATATATATCACCATTGCCCTTGATTTTCTAGACTGTATATCTCTTAAATGTCAACATATACACGTGTGATTTAGTTTACGAAGATTTTTCAATGCCGAGATCCTCGATCAGAGAGTAAAAAAGGCGTAAGGTTCACAATGGTGTAAAATTAAAATGGGATATACCGGGCTAGAATTCGAGTTATAGGAAAAAGTGCGAAACCAACCCCCAAGAATGGAATCGTCGAGCGAAAACACATGACAACCTCCTAGAAGCAGCTTTTCTTGCCACCAGACCTTTCTCCATCATTTACGAATCTGGTGCCGTCACTAAACACATTCCTTAAATTGTAGCCATTTGTTGAGTGTTTTTTTTGTGTCTAATCCGAATATATATCACCATTGCCCTTGATTTTTTTGACTGTATATCTCTTAAATGTCAACATATACACGTGTGATTTAGTTTACGAAGATTTTTCAATGCCGAGAACTTCGATCAAAGAGTAAAAAAGGCGTAAGTTCACAATGGTATAAAATTAAAATGGGATATGCAGTGCGAGGATTCGAGTTACAGGAACAAGGGCCAAACCAACCACCCAAGAATGGAATCGCCGAGCGTAAACCCCTGACAACCTCCTAGAAGCAGCTTTTCTTGCCACCAGACCTTTCTCCATCAATTAGGAATCTGATGCCGTAACTAAACACATTCCTTAAATTGTAGCCATTTGTTGAGGGTTTTTTTTTTGGTGTCTAATCCGCATATATATCACCATTGCCCTTGATTTTCTTGACTGTATATCTCTTAAATGTCAACATATACACGTGTGATTTAATTTACGAAGATTTTTCAATGCCGAGAACCTCGATCAGAGAGTAAAAAGGCGTAAGGTTCACAATGGTGTAAAATTAAAATGGAATATACCGGGCTAGGATTCGAGTTACAAGAACAAGGGCCAAACCAACCACCCAAGAATGGAATCGTCGAGCGAAAACACTTGGCAACCTCCTAGATGCAGCTTTTCTTGCCACCAGACCTTTCTCCATCAATTTGGTTTCTGATGCCGTCAATAAACAGATTCCTTAAATTGTAGCCATTTGTTGATTGTTTTTTTTTGTGTCTAATCCGCATATATATCACCATTGCCCTTTATTTTCTTGACTGTATATATATCTCTTAAATGTCAACATATACACGTGTGATTTAGTTTACGAAGATTTTTCAATGCCGAGAACCTCGATCAGAGAGTAAAAAAGGTGTAAGGTTCACAATGGTGTAATATTAAAATGGGCTATACCGGGCTAGGATTCGAGTTACAGGAACAAGGGCCAAACCAACCACCCAAGAATGGAATCGTCGAGTGAAAACACTTGACAACCTCCTAGATGCAGCTTTTCTTGCCACCAGACCTTTCTCCGTCAATTTGGTTTCTGATGCCGTCAATAAACACATTCCTTAAATTGTAGCCATTTGTTGAGTGTTTTTTTGGTGTCTAATCCGCATATATATCACCATTGCCCTTTATTTTCTTGACTGTATATATCTCTTAAATGTCAACATATACACGTGTGATTTAGTTTACGAAGATTTTTCAATGCCGAGAACCTCGATCAGAGAGTAAAAACACGTAAGGTTCACAATGGTGTAAAATTAAAATGGAATATAATGGGCTAGGATTCGAGTTACAGGAACAAGGGCCAAACCAACCACCCAACAATGGAATCGTCGAGCGAAAACACTTGGCAACCTCCTAGATGCAGGTTTTCTTACCACCAGACCTTTCTCCGTCAATTTGGATTCTGATGCCGTCACTAAACACATTCCTTAAATTGTAGCCATTTGTTGAGTGTTTTTTTTTGGTGTCTAATCCGCATATATATCACCATTGCCCTTTATTTTCTTGACTGTATATCTCTTAAATGTCAACATATACACGTGTGATTTAGTTTACGAAGATTTTTCAATGCCGAGAACCTCGATCAGAGAGTAAAAAAGGTGTAAGGTTCACAATGGTGTAATATTAAAATGGGATATACCGGGCTAGGATTCGAGTTACAGGAACAAGGGCCAAACCAACTACCCAGGAATGGAATCGTTGAGCGAAAACACTTGACAACCTCCTAGAAGCAGCTTTTCTTGCCACCAGACCTTTCTCCATCAATTAGGAATCTGATGCCGTCACTAAACACATTCCTTAAATTGTATCCATTTGTTGAGTGTTTTTTTTTTTTGTGTCTAATCCGCATATATATCACCATTGCCCTTGATTTTCTTGACTGTATATCTCTTAAATGTCAACATATACACATGTGATTTAGTTTACGAAGATTTTTCAATGCCGAGAACCTCGATCAGGGAGTAAAAAAGGCGTAAGGTTCACAATGGTGTAAAATTAAAATGGGATATACCGGGATAGGATTCGAGTTACGGGAACAAGGGCCAAACCATCCACCCAAGAAGGGAATCGTCGAGCGAAAACACTTGACAACCTCCTAGAAGCAGCTTTTCTTGCCACCAGACCTTTCTCCATCAATTAGGAATCTGATCCCGTTATTAAACACATTCCTTAAATTGCAGTCATTTGTTGAGTGTTTTTTTGTGTCTAATCCGCATATATATCACCATTGCCCTTGATTTTCTTGACTGTATATCTCATAAATGTCAACATATACACGTGTGATTTAGTTTACGAAGATTTTTCAGTGTCGAGAACCTTGATCAGAGAGTACAAAAGTCGTAAGGTTCACAATGGTGTAAAATTAAAATGGGATATACCGGGCTAGGATTCGAGTTACAGGAACAAGGACCAAACCAACCACCGAAGAATGGAATCATCGAGCGAAAACCCTTGACAACCTCCTAGAATCAGCTTTTCTTGCCGCCAGACCTTTCTCCATCAATTAGGAATCTGATGTCGTCACTATACACATTCCTTAAATTCTAGCCATTTGTTGAGTGTTTTTTTTTTGTGTCTAATCCGCATATATATCACCATTGCCCTTGATTTTCTTGATGGTATATCTCTTAAATGTCAACATATACACGTGTGATTTAGTTTACGAAGATTTTTCAATGCCGAGAACCTCGATCAGAGATTAAAAAAGGCGTAAGGTTCACAATGATGTAAAATTAAAAATGGGATATACCGGGCTAGGATTCGAGTTACAGGAAGAAGGGCCAAAGCAACCACCCAAGAATGGACTCGACAAGCGAAAACACTTGACAACCTCCTAGAAACAGCTTTTCTTGCCACCAAACCTTTCTATATCAATTAGGAATCTGATGCCGTCACTAAACACATGCCTTAAATTGTAGCTATTTGTTGAGTGTTTTTTTTGGTGTCTAATCCGCATATATATCACCATTTCCCGTGATTTTCTTGACTGTATATCTCTTATATGTCCACATATACACGTGTGATTTAGTTTACGAAGATTATTCATTGCCGAGAACCTCGATCAGAGAGTAAAAAAGGCGTAAGGTTCACAATGGTGTAAAATTTAAATGGGATATACTGGGCTAGGATTCGAGTTACAGGAACAAGGGCCAAACCAACCACCCAAGAATGGAATCGTCGAGCGAAAACACTTGACAACCTCCTAGAAGCAGCTTTTCTCGCCACCAGACCTTTCTCTATCAATTAGGAATCTGATGCCATCACTAAACACATGCCTTAAATTGTAGCCATTTGTTGAGTGTTTTTTTTTGGTGTCTACGGTTATCGGTAATGGTGATTCCTATGCTAAATGTAGGTAGACAAGTCCAACCCTTTCCCGAGCTCTCGTTAAAGAAGGTGTATGTCGAATCGCTCAGGTCTGTGTATGCATCGAAGGAAGTCGATGTGTAGTCCTTCATGGCACAATCGACACAGGGACGACTATCGTTCAAGTCTTCGCAAGAGTTAGAGGTGATATCGGGAACAACGAAGTTGTTTTTATTCGAATGCGATCTCAATAATTCTTCTTGGGTATCGTCTTGAGGTGAATTAATAATATCCATCTCATGTTCTTTTACCCAATTAAGAATTAGATCTTCCATTTGAAATAATTCATCATGAAGCATTTCTCCTAGAAGGCTCGATCGAGAACATTCGAGGGAGAGATAGGGGTTATTTTTACTTTCGCCCCTCTTAAGGCTACAGGAAAACAATGGGTCTATATAGTGGGGCTTATAATTTAAAAAATAACATTTTAAATCTTCATGATTTCCGCCACATATTTGACACCACGTACCATAAGAGGGTCGGAAGTAAAAATTATCAGTATCACTCATGATAGTGTCAGAAATTACCAACGTCGGGATCTTACGGTTCTGTTTTCAGTATCTGAAACTTGGGCACGGGGCATGTTGATTGGGCACGGCCCCGTGTTCAGCTACTGTCTGACTTATAACAGGATTGCCAGTACCAAAGATTGGGCACGGGGCTTGTTCAGCGGGCACGGCCCGTGCTGAGTTCTGCAGAAGCTAAAAAATTAAGAGAAATCCTAAAAAAACAGAAAAATAAGAAAAAAAGATTAGGCCGTTGATTCCTAACTTTCTTAAAATCCTTGTGTCCCCGGCAACGGCACAAAAAACTTGATGTGCGTGCGGTGTGATATATTTTTATGTATATTTTTAGCCCTTTTTAACACTTTACTCAAGTTTTAAATTTATAAAACATGATATTTTACTAACACCAAACACACATATGGGCAAGTGCACCCATCGTGAGCGTAGTATAGTGTTGGTAAGATACCGAGGTCGTCCAAGGACACAAGAGCTTTTAGTACCAGTTTATCCTCAACATCTAATCAAATCAAAATTTTAGAAAAAGGTTTTAAACTAGAAAATAAAAAATAAAAATGCTGAAAATAAAAATAAAAATAAAAACTGTTGGTGCACTTGTGTCTGTACTTTGTCTGTATTTTGTTATGATATAAAACGATGTCTTTTGTTAGTCTTGTTTACGTCTTAGGTGTGTTAATATGTGTGCTTAATGTAAGTTTGACCAGTCAACCATCCCCTGGTTTGACTTGGTCAAACAGTTAGAACAAGTTTGTAAGTCATGTGTGTCGAAGGATGAGTCATCGAAGGATTGTTTATATCCTTCGATGAGCTCGAAGGATAACCTTCGATGGATATAGATGGACCTCGAAGGATATCATCCTTCGAGGTATATGTGGATCCTTCGATAGGTTTTATCTCGATAGATGATCTTTCGATCTGTCTTTCTGATCCTTCGACCATACGACCTGTGATGGATATATATACTGATGTAATGTGTTCACTTCAGTGTGTGAGTGAACTTAGTCTTGTAGAGAGCGTATTTTCAGTTTGGTCAAGGGCTGTAACCGTGTCCACTGAAATACAAGAGAAAACTTTGATATCTCGTGTGTCTACCTTTCTCTTTGTAGCTTGTGTTCTCATATAAACTATCGGTTTGCATTCTAGCTTGGATTCCGCACTTGCTAGTGTGTTAAACATAACAAGGATAAGGTTTAACCTCAACCTCCGAGGGACCTACAAGTGGTATCAGAGCCGTGGATCTTTTCCTTGTTAAAAACCAAGTTTATACAAGACTTTGGAGTGTTTGGACAAAAACTCACATGGTTTAGCACCCGTTTTTACTGTTTTTCTCGCTTTTTCAGACGTTAAAACGTGTTCTAAACTAACCGAGTGTGTTAAAGGACAGGTTGGGTAACTTAAAAAAACTTGTTTTAAAAGTTTTGGTAATTTCCGGCCAAAATTCCGGCTTACTCCGGTGACCGGTTTATGGATAAGAACTTTCTTTTTGGGCAATATTTTATTAGTCAAATCTGGGTTGGCAGAAAGTATGGTCTGAACATACCTTCTGCCGAAAGCTTTCTACCAACCAATCACCTTTTCACCAACCTGTCAACTTTTGTCAACTGTGTCAGAGGAGATCGAAGGATATCCTTCGAAGTCGAAAGATCATCTTTCGATCAAAGGAGGTTCGATAAATAATCATCCTTCGAACATCCTTCGAAGTCAGTGACATATCTTTCGATCCAAGGAATCTTTTCGAAGGATATATCTGTCGATCTACAGGTCTTATTCGAAAGACAAGGATCCTTCGATTGGAGAGTCTTTCGAAATCATTGTTCGAAACTCAACAGTGATCTTTCGAACACTGTTGATCCTTCGAACAAGTTCTGTTCCTTCGATCCTAATCTGTTTAAGTTTAACAAGTTTGTGTTTTTCAGGTCTTTCGATCAAGGATCCTTCGGCTGATTGTCATCCTTCGAGATATTAACATAGTTTGTGAAAATTAAATTTTAAAAAGGGGAAAAACTTGTTTTTCAAATTTTTAAATATATTTTCACTTAATATATTAATTTTCTTTATAAAATGGGAACAAACGGTCAGTGGGATCCAACCGCGTGGACTCAAACAACTTTAACTCCACAATCATCAGCTACGCAATCATCAGCTACGCAATCTCAATCAGATTTCAACAAAAATGCATGGATGCAGGCTATTGCCCCACCTCAAGCTGCAATGATAACTGCAAATCAATGGTCATTGGTCACAAATCAAAGCAACAGCATTCAAGCTATGATGCAGAACGACAGTGAAACTGGTACAAGCACAAAACCGCCAAAGCTAAATCACATCAATGATTGGGGATGGTGGAAAGAAAGGCTGAGAACTTATGTTCAGGGGCAAGGTCAAGATCTATGGATGTGCTTCTTCACCGCATTTGACAATGATTTGGAAGTTGCAGGATCTAATCCAGAAACTTACAGCACTATGTCTGATGATGATAAGAAGAAATTTGAGTTAGAAAAGAAGGCATTCATGATTCTCACACAAGCTCTTCATAAAGACATTTACCACCAGTTTGTTTACTGCACGACTACTAAAAGCTTGTGGGATATGCTCACGTTACGATGTGAAGGAAATGCTCAATCTAGAAAGATCAAGCAAGAATTACCGAAGAAAGAGTTTGAAGGATTCGCGTGTATGGAGAATGAGACTTTGGCAGATTTATCTACAAGGTTGCATCACTTGTTGAGCAAGATGTTTGGTTTCAGAGTCACTGCCTCTCCACAAGAAATGGTGAAGAGATTCGCTGATAGCTTACCAGCAAAGTGGAGCAGTTATCTTGAAATTCTCAAAGAAAATGGTGTTCTAGACACAATCACTGTTTATGAGTTAATTCAAAGATTGGAGAACAAGGATGTAGAAGAAAAGCTAAAGGCAAAAAGAACACTAACTCCTCAAAATCCAGAGATGTACTATGGGATTGCAGGAGGTATCAGTGGAGAAAAACCAGCCTCTCAACATGCGAAGCTTCAAACAGCTTTCATCTCAAACACCGGACCTTCTACAACAAATCAGTTTGATCCTTCAGCATACACGATGATGTATTCAAGACCAGATTCTTCTTCTCTACAACAGAATGTGCAACCGACAGCTCAGCAATTCACACCACCGCCTTTCTTAGACCCAAGCAGAGCTCAGCAGCAACAACCGCAACAGCAAGGGTTTTATGGAAGCTCCTCAAACTTTCAAGCCACTTCCAATCCGAACACAGTCAGATTAGACACTTCCAACTTTTCCAAAGTCAGTGTCGAAATAGCCAAGGAGCATATGGAGATGTTGAACACCTTGGTTAGTGCTTATTGTGGATTGGTCGCAGGTCAGATTGGGAATATCAATCTAACCAATGAAGATTATCAGCAAGTGGATAGAGAAGAGTTTGAAATGATGGATATCAAATGGGCTCTTGCTAGTGCAATTCGAAGAGCAAATGAGTTTATGGAAAGGACGGGGAGAACCAACTTGAATAGCAACAACAACACCAAGTATGGTTTTGATAAGAATGCTGTCACTTGCTTCAATTGTGGTGAAAAGGGTCACTTCAAGCGGGAGTGTCAGAAGCCACCCAAGCAAGGAAATCAGAATCCCTTCAGGAATCAAGGACAGACACAACAGCAACCGAACAACAATTCTGACAGATCAATAGTTCCCGTTGGAGGAAATGCATCTGGATCCTCAAACACTAATCCCCACAGAGGATTGGTTGTTCAAGCTGATGAAATCTGCAATTGGAACCTTCAACTTGGAGAAGGAGGAAATGGTGGAACAGCATGTTATGCTAAAGTGATTGAGAAGGTAGTAGAACCCGTGTCTGCTGGTGAATCTTCAAAAGATGAAGATAGTTCGGGTTATAGTGGGAGCATGGATGGGGAATCACTTGATGCTGGTGATTTATCAAGAGATGCTTTAGATTTGGAAGTTGATGAGCTTTTGGATGAAGCTGAAGCATTATGCAAGAGGAGATCTATTCTTTGCCAGAAATCTGCTGGAACTTCCGAGAAGCTTGCTCAGTTCTTCTCTGAAGATGGATCTTTTTCTTTTGATACAGCCTTTATGGCTCACGTAGAAGGTCAGACTTCTCAGGTATGTGATACTAATTCTGACTCTGTTTCTGTTCCTATTGAATGTGCAAAGTGTTTAGAATATGCTGAAAAGGAAAGTCAGTTTGAAATCACATACAAACACAATCAAGAATTGATTGTAGATCTTTCTAAAGCAACTGAAGCTAACTTGTTTTTAACCAGAAATGAAAAGGAATTTAAAGCAACAATTGCGTCATTAAAACATGATGTTTCAGAATTACAAAAGGCTGTTTTGCGAAAACAACATGCTAACAATAATCTCATTGACACAATTGAAAAGCAAATGGTAGAGTTGGCAACAGCTCGATGTGAATGTGAGACAATTAAGCAGAAACTGGAAAGCTATTCCAATTCCCGCTTTGTATTGGATCACATCATTGACGTTCAAAATAAAAAGAAAAAAGGGGGATGCAAAAGGTGTTGGATTCAAATCATGTCCTCCCCCAATGAATCACAATTACTCCAAATTGCCTGATGACGAGGATATGCCCCGTTTTGAACCTACTGTGCCACTCGGTCTAGATGACTTTGCAGCAGGCCTCGGGTTCACAACTGGTACATCATCCTCGGGTCAATCAGAATCTGAGAATGTGACTGATTCGTCGTGTGTTAAGGAACAGAGTCCTCCCATTGTTGAGGATGCTGATTCTTCGGATGATGAATCTGATTCATCGGATGATGAATCTGAAGAAATTGTGAAACAACAGTCTAACTCGGTTACAACAGATATTCCAATCGAGAATCACATCCTGTGTGATCCACCAGTGAAACCGAGTAAGACTGAAATGTCAACAGCAATGGAGTCCATTGTATCTAGCCTTGAAGGGAATAATTTGTTGTACACGCTCAAAGGAGATGACAAAATCTACTCTAACAAAGATTTTCCAATTAAAAATGTAAATCAAGATTTAATTGAGCAAATTTTTGAAGGATGCATTGATAAGTTTTTGGGAAACAAAAGTGGCAAAGTTACCGTCACTCAATGTGATCCAATTCCGTGTGAACAAATTAGAAAACAATACGGAAACCAAAAACCACCAATTGAGCGAAAACAACAAGTCAACTCCGGAAAGGGTAAGGTACAGGGAAAGAAGGCTCAGAACAAGAATGTTCAAGCACCTAAAGTTCAGCAGCCTAAGACTGAACAACCAAAGGTTCAGCAACCTAAAGTTGAACAGTCTAAGGCTACTCAACCTAAGGCTGCACAACCTAAAGTTCAACAATCAAAGGTTGAGCAACCTAAGGTTCAACAACAAAAGGTGCAAAACAAAAGAGCTACTGTTAAGAAACGAGAACCGAAAATGAACTTTGTTGGATCCACGGGTTCAGACAAACTTGAAACATTTCAGGATAAATCTAACATTGATTTTATAAAACAAGTTCGAATTTTAAAACGAAATGATCAGAATAATTACACCCAACACACCAACGGATGTGATTTAGGTCCAAGCACATCTAGATCACAAAGTTCATGGTCTGGTTCTCCGTCTGGTCATCAACGTGTTTCTCCGAAGTTTGTAGAGCGGAGAACATGTTTTGAATGTGGGACAGTTGGGCATATTGTAAGATATTGCCCACACGTGCAAAAGCTGAAGTCAAAAACAAGTGCTCCCCAAGAAATCGATTACCGAAAACGATCAGTTTCCCCGAAACAAGACCCACGTGTCTTGAAAGAAAGGGAAAAGAAGTTAAAGCGAAAGAATCAAAAGGTAATTGAAAAGGCCTTAAAACAGAGGTCAAAGAAGAAAAATCTGTACAAGCAAAATCTGAAACTGTAAAACCAGTAAATGCTAAAACAATAAATTCAAATACTGGTAAAGGACAAACAGTTTGGAAGCAAAAGCAAGTAATTCAATCAGGGGGAGCACCACAGGTTCTTTTTCCTAATCATCAAGTGATTGAAATCACTTTCCTTGATGATCAAGGACGACCCAAGTCCACAAAGGCTTGGGTCCCCCTCTCAAACTGATAAGTTAATTGCGTGTGCAGGCGGCTCCAGGAGGAACTATTAATAGTCATTGGATTGTTGATAGTGGGGCTTCCAGGCACATGACGGGCGACTATCGTCTTCTTTTTGATGTGCGAAGTATAAGAGGAGGATATGTTGCGTTTGCTGGAGACAAAGGAGGGTATATCACCGGCGAGGGAATGATCTCAAATGGAGTTGTGAGTTTCGACAAAATCAATTATGTGCAACAGCTGGATCACAATCTCCTGAGTGTTTCTCAGATCTGCGACAAGAAGTTCTCCGTGCATTTTGATGCTTCCGGTTGTTATGTGCTGAAGCCAGGATTCAAGATTCCCGAAGAATGGATTCTCTTATCAGCACCAAGAGTTAATGATTTGTATGTCCTCGATATGAGCCAAGCAATAACCAAGTCCAAACAAGTTACTTGCTTTATTTCAAAAGCCACTGAAAAGGAGACGATCTCTTGGCACAGACGGATGGGTCATATTCACCTCAGAAAAATGAATCACCTTGTCAAAAACAATCTGGTGAGAGGTGTCAATGTGAAGAATTTTTAACTTCAAGATGTCTGTGTGCCGTGTCAGAAAGGGAAGCAGATCAAGAAATCACATCCATTGAAGAAGGTTAACACTGTAAACATGCCACTCGAACGTCTACATATGGACCTTTTCGGCCCAGTCAAACACAAGAGTGTGCACGGGGAAGTTTTCTGCTTGGTAGTAACTGATGACTATTCAAGATTTTCATGGGTTGACTTCATGGTCCACAAGAGCGAGACTCCAGAAATTCTAAAGAATTTGATCACCTTGTTGGAAAATCTTTATAATCTAAAGGTGAGGCGAATTCGAAGCGACAACGGAACCGAGTTCAAAAACAGGGTTATGGATGAATTTTGCACTGCAAAAGGAATCCTTCATGAATACAGCTCTCGGTACACGCCACAACAAAACGGAGTCGCTGAAAGAAAGAACAGAACCTTAATTGAGACTGCAAGAACCATGTTGGTTGAGTCTCAGCTTCCAGTTCGATTCTGGACTGAAGCTGTTGCCTCGGCTTGTTACACGTTAAACAGGGTTCTCACAGTGAAAAGACATGGCAAAACGTGCTTCGAACTCCTACACAAGAAGACTCCTGACTTGGAATATCTAGAACCTTTTGGTGCACCATGTACCATGATTGAGCCTGACGGGAAGTTTGGTGCCAAAGCTATCGAAGGTTACTTCCTTGGGTATGCTACTCCTAATCTGCGAGTATGGAACCTAACTACCAAGAAGATTGAAGAGTGGGGTGAAGTAAGAGTTCAAAGATATTCTAATCCACCGAAGCCTTCTGGAGATCCATGGATGTTCGATTATGATGGTCTTTTCGACTCATTCAATCTGCCGACATTTGATGATGACAATGCAATTGCTCAAATGTTGTCTGAAAGCGAGAATGCGACTGGCTCTCAGTTAGTTCGCCCAATCCTTGTTGACTCACAAGCATCTTCTTCTGTCAACAATCTCGCTTCAAATGAGGTGTTTAATGATGCTGTCGACTACAATTTGTCATCGGAAGATGAGGAGTATGTTGATGCAAATGATGGTGAAGCACGGGGTCCGATTCAAGGTACTTCAGAAGCAACGGATCCAGTGTCTGCGCCAATTGTCCAAGAAGAAAATGCATCATCTTCTACAACTCAACAGCTTCAGAATGATATCGGGAATTTAAATATCAATAACTTGAGGACCAATGTTGAAATTCCTCTAGTTCCTGAAACCCGAATTCATAACATTCATCCTCAGCAGAATATTATAGGTGATGTTCTCAGTGGTGTAAGGACAAGAAATCAAATCAGAAATAATGAAAATGCTGGCTTGTATGCTGAGATACGAGAATCGGGACAACAAAATGATTGGTCTTTCGCCTGCTATGTTAGCCAAGAAGAGCCTAGATCTTGGAAGGAGGCATTGAAAGATGATTCCTGGGTGGAAGCCATGCAAGAAGAACTTCAGCAGTTCGAGAAGTTGGGCGTATGGAAATTGGTTGATAGGCCCGACAACTACAAGAAGATCGGAACTCGTTGGGTGTTTAAGTGCAAGAAGGATGACCGTGGAATTGTTGTCCGAAACAAAGCAAGGTTAGTTGTTCAAGGCTTCAGTCAGATAGAAGGTATTGACTACAATGAAGTGTACGCACCTGTTGCACTTCTGGAGGCTATTAGAATCTTTCTAGCCTACGCATCCTTCAAGAAATTCAAGGTGTACCAGATGGATGTTAAAAGTGCATTTCTTCACGGAGTAGTCGAAGAGGAAGTATATGTCGAGCAACCACCGGGGTTTGAAGATTCATTACATCCTGACAGAGTTTTACTACTTAACAAAGCGTTATGTGGTCTTCATCAAGCACCTCGAGCCTGGTATGAGACACTGTCTACCTACTTGCTGAACAATGGGTTTAGACGGGGTTTGATCGATTGTACCCTCTTCATCAAAGAAAAAGGTGAAGATCTTCTGTTGGTACAAGTATACGTCGATGACATTATCTTTGGTTCTACCGATGATAATTTATGCAAGGAATTTGAGAAGGTGATGCAAGATCGATTCGAGATGAGTGCGATGGGTGAAATGACGTTCTTCTTGGGTTTGCAAGTTAATCAGTCCGAATCTGGAATTTTTATCCATCAAACCAAGTACGTCGGAGACATCTTGAGCCGGTTCCAGATGTCCGATTCGAAGCCAATTTCTACTCCTCTTCCGCAGAATCACGGGATTACTCCGGATGAAAAGGGGGAAGCTGTGGACTCTTCACTTTATCGTGCTATGATTGGATCTTTAATGTATCTCACCGCATCAAGACCCGACATTATGTATCCAACATGCCTTCTCGCCAGATACCAAGCGAATCCGAAGGTCTCTCACTATGCTGCTGTCAAAAGGATATTTTGTTATCTGAAGGGTTGCCCTGACACCGGGTTATGGTACCCTAAGGATGATAACTTCGATCTCAAGGCTTACAGTGATTCTGATTTCGGCGGCTGCAAGAAAGATGGCAAATCAACTATAGCAGGATGTCAGTTCTTAGGCAATCGCCTAGTCACTTGGCAGTGCAAGAAGCAGACATGTGTGGCTACGTCTACATGTGAAGCGGAATACATTGTTGCGTCTAGTTGCTGCTCCCAGGTTCTATGGATCCAACAACAGATGCGGGACTACGGTTTTGAATTCCTAACTACTCCTATTTTTGTTGATAATGAAGCTGCTTTACAGATCACTAGAAATCCTGTACAGCACTCAAAAACGAAGCACATCGATATTAAATATCACTTCATACGTGATTGCTTTGAAAAGAAACTTATCGATGTGGTTCACATTCATACCGATCACCAACGTGCCGACCTTTTTACCAAAGCATTTGATAAATCAAGATTCGATTATTTACTTTTGGTAAACAGCATAAAGGTGAAGCAAGAGTAACCGACATCGGAAAATCGTTTTTGTAAATATTTTTCTCCAAAAAAAAAAAAAATGTTTTTACTTTAATTTATTTTTGAATTTTAGGGGGAGAAAGTTTCAAGGAAAATACAAAAACATTGAAAAACCGCAAAAATACAAAAATATGTCTTTACTTTATTTACTTTCTGCATTTAAGGGGGAGCAAATTCAGAAAAACACAAAAACAATAGAAAAACAAAAATGAGTTTCTTGGCAATATAAGAGAAAATGATATTACATCAGAGGTCGGTCGAAACATGTTTCTAGAAATCAAAAGAAAAGGAAAAGATAAGTAGCTCTACTAATGATGTACCGGTAGACTCACGATCATTTTAATGTATGCAGGAGATATAAACATAACGAACTGAAAACCGCGTGGGAACCGCTCATTGGCATATGGTCTTGGTACCGAAATTTCGTTTGATAGATTGCCGAGGTTCTGAGATATTCGGGGTTTATGTTGTTTATCATCTGGGTATCATGGTTGTTTCTTTTACCGAAAAATAACGGGGACGCAAGTCTAGATCTTCCATGATACTATACATACGTGTACATACTGCATTCGACCTCAATAAGTGATCAACAATCACATGTCCAAACAAATAAGTGATAAAATATCACATTCATCCGGGAGTCAAGTTCGTCTCTCTGCTGTACGGAAGTACTGACCTGTTCACGGACTTGCTCCTGTGCCCTCATGCATATGAAAATCAAGTTCCTCATCAATAAGTGATTCTATCACATAGGGCTTGTTTTCAAATCAAATAAGTGACTTGTTCACATTTTATATACGTTAAAAAAAACGGATGATAAATGGTATACTCCCCAGTAAGATGAACTCTCGTGCATACCTTGATACGGGAATGTGTCGTGAGTGGATGAACACCGGTCGGTAAGTATAAATCATACCTTAAATGTATCTCAATGTATTATGATTACACTTGATCGCTGAGTTTAAGTGGATAACAATATCGGTAATTATGGTAGAATACTTATCCACTTCTATAAAAGAATATTAAAAGGAAATGTGTTTTGACAAAAGACCGCAAACTGATATGATTCTCTTCGCCAGAAACTCGCAAAAATATTGTTGTGTTTGTACATATTTATTTACTGCTTAACTTTAATGTTTAACTTTTATTTCCTTTTTAAACAGTTTTTTCGTTTGGTGCATATCAGCACAACATTAGCGGTGATGTCGTTTGATAACATTCAAAGGATATTAAAATTGTTGTCTTTTATTTTATCAAAATCCAAAAACATTTTCAATTTAATTTTATTTTTGATTAACCGATGTTGGTACTCGATCAGATACCTGGCAAGCCGAGATACTTCATAAAACTGACCTTTGCAGAACTTCATAACGGACAATTTTTCAAAATGGTCGTTTCTGAAAACTTTTAAGAATTTGAAGGGTTTGAAGTGCAATTTCCCAAAATCCAAAGTGTTGGTGAAAATCTGATCCTTCGAGGAAGCAATGGCCCTCGAAAGATCAAATGGTCAATGAAAGTCAATCTTGATGCTCGAAAGATATGACCAAATTGGATCCTTCGAGCTGATCAGACCTTTCGAAAGATGGATCGGGTCGAAAGATATCCTTCGAGGATCGTCTTTCGAGGTTGTTGAGGGTTCCACAAATATCTGGTATCTTTCGATCCAGATCGGGATCCTTCGACCCAAAGTCCTATCTTTCGAGCAACTTCTTCATCTTTCGAAAGGTAGAGGATCTTTCGAGGCGGTTCGTATTTCGAGGTCAGGGTATAAAAGGGGTCTTCTTCTTCATTTCAACATAACTGTTCAACTTCACTATTTGAAAAAACCTCTGATCCTACCGAAACTCTGCCAAAATTGAAACAGAAAGTTAGGGTATCAGGATTTTATCTACAATCTCGGTAGGATAATCCTAATACACTTAACAAACAACAACTTAAACACTTCATCTGATCATGTGTTTTTATGCAATGTGAATATGTTAGTTGTAGGTTTTGATGTTTATAATGTTGTATCTTGACTGATGATTTATGTTTCAGAGTCTTTGTTTTTGAACTTTAATGGGCTGAAAGGTTTTGTGTGTTCTTGGGTTAATCGGTACCTGTGTATGTATTGGTATTCGGGTTTGGGATTAGTGTCCGGGTTGGTTGTGATGATTGATGTTCTTAAATGGTTTTAATGTTAATGTTTTTAAATGGTTTGATGTTTGATGTTTCTAAATGTTTTGAAATACACTTAAAACACACTTAAACGTCACCGGAAAAACGCCGTTGAACAGTGTCACCAGAAAACATCCTTCGATCTCGAAAGATGATGTTTCTTAACCTCTAAGGATGGACTGCAAAATATCCTTCGAACTGAGACTCGAAGGATACTAAACTTCTCGAAGGATCATCCTTCGATTGATCAGATCCTTCGATAAGGCTTTTCATCTTTCGAGGAATATAACATCTTTCGATCAAATTGTCATCCTTCGATGTCTACATGGAATCCTTCGAGGATACAACACTTAGAAATTTTTCAAGAAACTGAAATCTTTCTAAGTGTGAAATCCTTGTTGACTGTTATAACTGTTTTCTCATTACGTGTTCCTGTTTTCATGAACAGAAATGGCACCGAAAGAAAAGAAAGAACGGGTAAAACCAACTAAGAAAGAAAAGTCAGAGGTTGAATCTATGTCGGAGCCAAGACACAACATGGCCGCGTATTTGCAACCGGAAGACAAAGTTAGTCCGGAATTCAATGGGATAATGCAGTATCTTCACCGGACACGAATCAACTATGCCATTACTACACAACACACCGCTTACCAGTCTCAGATCAAGGAATTCTGGAATTCTGCTGTGGTTGAAACAGTGAATAACCAAGAAGTGGTTAGAGGATTCGTCACTGAGAAACCCGTGGTGATCACCGAGAACACCATCAGAGCGCGTTTGCAATTGGGAGATCAACCAGGAGATTCGACTTCTATTGATTTGCAGTGGCAGCGTGGTTTATTGATGAGGCTACGTTACAGCGATAATGTGCTAGCAAATCAGATAAGCAAGGGATTCATGCCGTTACGATACAAGTTTTTGTTGCATATTCTTATTCATTGTTTGAGCAAGAAACGGTCTGGATACGATTTGTCACCTATTGAGTTGACGGGATTGTTTACGGCTTTAATTCTGAACAAGCCGTTCAACATATCTCGTTACATCTTTGACAATCTGAAAGAGAATGCCCGCAGGCCACTTCCGTCAGCAAATCAATGGACGTCAACCAAGTTTTGGTTATATCCAAGATTCTTGCAAATGATGATAGATGATCAGATTCCGAATCTTCCCAAGGTTGAAGCAGATGTCCTTCCAGTCAATCCGATGAACGAGCGTACACTGCTGATTTTCAAATCTATGTCTAAGTATAAGGAATCTGATCCAGTCAGAAAGCTCATTGGTCACCTCGATGATCTAGCCTACGAGGCACCACAGAATCACAAGTGGCGTCGAGATGCAAGTGATTCTGATGACGAAGAGCCCAAGTTAATCGCATTGGCCAACACACAACTCGGGGCTAAGCACGGAATTAAAGCATCGAGCAAGAAGTCGGCTGGCAGTTCCAGTGTTGCAGCACATGTTGAAGTTGATGTAAATGTTGCTGCAGAAGAAGTTCAAGGAGTGTTCATCGAATCAGATGTCCGTGGTAATGTTGTTGGTACAGACAAAGGTAAAAGTAAGGTGGACGAGCCGAGGAGGTTGGTGGATGAAAGCAGTTCGTCTTCTGATGTTGAAGGAGGTTCTGGTAATGATGATTCGTCTTCTGAGGATGATAATCCTCCTCCACCAGGGATGCGAAAGGCTTACGATCAACGCGGAAATTTTCGTGGTTTCGAACGTATTGAGAAACCGGTTAATGCCGCAGAATCTGACAAAGATGATGATTATATTCCTGCTGCTCCTGGTTTAGTCAGAAGGAAAAGGCAAGCAAGAAGAGAGGGTACTCGTACTTCAAAGAAATCAAAGAAATCAAAGGGCGGATTAAGGTCAACAGGTGAAACTGCTGATGTCACTATACCTGATCCGATCCAGCATTCAACACCTCCGGAGCATCAGCTGCCTCCTGTCAGTGATCAGTTAACTACATCAGAGATGCTGGAGCTGGTCTCATCTCCACAGACATCCTCTGGGGCACGCACGACGACTGTTGATCAACAGCCGCCTGCAACCCCTGTTTCAGGTACACACCCACGTCCTCCTCTTGTTATTTCTGGTCCAACAGGTACTTCTGGTCAACCTGGCCAGTCTGGTTTCTCAGGACCTGAGCCCTCACGGCCGACTTTAGCAGAAACATTATCTGGGTTGTCTGATGCTGAGAAAATTCACTTTCTGATCGAACAAGTCAGTGAATTGGGTTCCTTAGTCGGTCGGAATACTAGAAAGATTGAAGAATACCGTGTACAGCGAACACAGTATGTTGAGGCACACAACAAGCTGGTCTCAATTGTTAGTGCACAGAATCTCAAGATAAGAGAACAAGCTCAAGAGATTGAAAGACTGAAAGAAGCCAACAAGGCTCGTGATAGAGAAGTTGAGTTGATGAAGGGGCATAGTACTGTGCTAGAGAATGAGGCAAAAGCGTTAAAGCAGAAGCATACAGAGCTGTCAGATCGCTATAAAAATCGTGATGATCGATTAATAGAAGCCTTCAAGCCTATTCAATCAAACTTCAAGAAATTTGATCACAAAGTAGTTACGCTTTGGAATGAAAGGTGCAAAGCATTGGGTATCGTTCCCTCAAAGCGTGGAGATGACAAGGACGATGATGCAGCAAATCCTGATCAACCAGCTGCCACAGGTTCCGGTGCAACTGCATCCGGTACTGCAGGTAGGTCTGGTACATCTCAAGATGCTCCTTCTGCCCCTCCAACAGCTACTACTGGTCCAGCTGAGCAGGCTGAAACATTGGAAGCTTCGGCAGGATTTGAAAATGTTAGTCTTGAACCGGAAACGTTTACCGATCTCCCTGAATCCTCAATTGTTCAACAGTATCATCCAGTCACGGGTGAACTATTAGAAGAGGGAGAACACGTTACAGAGATGTCTGATGAATGTGTATTAGCTCTGACGGAAATGGATGAAGTTGATTTGACAACGATCGATGCTACTCCGTTAGTTCCGGACGAAACCGATTTCTCTACGATTGAAGAAATCTTCATAGGTTCGGATCCGGAACGTCCTGTTTACGTTAGTCAAGATAATGTGGAGCTTAATACGCTTGATGATGAGTTTGTGGCAACAAAGACAGCAGAATCTTCTAATCCTTCTTCAGATTCTCCTTCAGTTCAAGAAAGTCGTGAGAAGACCGTAAACGAATGGCGAGCGGATTTCCTAGCTAGGAATCCTCCTCCGCTCCCTCCGTTGGATCAGGCCAACTACATGACTCTGGAAAGGAATCCGGCTCGGGGTCGTATTATCAGCTGGATGTTCATTAAGGAGCTTCACTGCATGGTTGTGAAGCGAGAATGCGGCCTTCAGTACTTCAGGACTCTTCTCAGCATTCTTTCACTTCCTTATTATGATGTTGCGGTTTTGGCTCAGCTGGAGGTTATTAATCGAGTCGAAGACAAGATGGTGGATTTGTTCGCCAAGAAGATCAGGTTGGAACGAAGAAGAGGTTGGAAGGATCCGCTATACAAGCCGCAGTTTCCTCGATACGAGCAGATCAGGTTCACGCTTGATCCAGAGACAAATACTGCTCGTTATCGATTGGTTTATGATCCTCCGAAGTTGATGAAGAAAATACCGTTGTTGAAAATGAAGACAGATTTTCTGGGTAACTTTCGTTGCTGGGTTTATGATGCAGATACTGGAGAAGCAGTGATCTTATTCCGAGACAGTCAGGAGAACTTTCGAATAATAGATCCAATGTGGATTACTAACATGTCCAGGTCGGATATTATTATTCTTAAGGATCACGAGATCAACTACTTGGTTAGAGATCGTGCACAAGCAATGAAGTTTCAGAAGATGGCCAGGTATTGCTTCAACCTACTTGTGAATGCGGGAAGTGCATGGTCAACGCATCACTTAACGGTTGAAAGGACATCAGAGACTTGAAGACACAAAGATCGAGACAAAGCTACAGCCAAGGGGGAGTTTGTTGGTGCACTTGTGTCTGTACTTTGTCTGTATTTTGTTATGATATAAAACGATGTCTTTTGTTAGTCTTGTTTACGTCTTAGGTGTGTTAATATGTGTGCTTAATGTAAGTTTGACCAGTCAACCATCCTCCTGGTTTGACTTGGTCAAACAGTTAGAACAAGTTTGTAAGTCATGTGTGTCGAAGGATGAGTCATCGAAGGATTGTTTATATCCTTCGATGAGCTCGAAGGATAACCTTCGATGGATATAGATGGACCTCGAAGGATATCATCCTTCGAGGTATATGTGGATCCTTCGATAGGTTTTATCTCGATAGATGATCTTTCGATCTGTCTTTCTGATCCTTCGACCATACGACCTGTGATGGATATATATACTGATGTAATGTGTTCACTTCAGTGTGTGAGTGAACTTAGTCTTGTAGAGAGCGTATTTTCAGTTTGGTCAAGGGCTGTAACCATGTCCACTGAAATACAAGAGAAAACTTTGATATCTCGTGTGTCTACCTTTCTCTTTGTAGCTTGTGTTCTCATATAAACTATCGGTTTGCATTCTAGCTTGGATTCCGCACTTGATAGTGTGTTAAACATAACAAGGATAAGGTTTAACCTCAACCTCCGAGGGACCTACAAGTGGTATCAGAGCCGTGGCTCTTTTCCTTGTTAAAAACCAAGTTTATACAAGACTTTGGAGTGTTTGGACAAAAACTCACATGGTTTAGCACCCGTTTTTACTGTTTTTCTCGCTTTTCCAGACGTTAAAACGTGTTCTAAACTAACCGAGTTTGTTAAAGGACGGGTTGGGTAACTTAAAAAAACTTGTTTTAAAAGTTTTGGTAATTTTCGGCCAAAATTCCGGCTTACTCCGGTGACCGGTTTCTGGATAAGAACTTTCTTTTTGGGCAATATTTTATTAGTCAAATCTGGGTTGGCAGAAAGTATGGTCTGAACATACCTTCTGCCGAAAGCTTTCTACCAACCAATCACCTTTTCACCAACCTATCAACTTTTGTCAACTGTGTCAGAGGAGATCGAAGGATATCCTTCGAAGTCGAAAGATCATCTTTCGATCAAAGGAGGTTCGATAGATAATCATCCTTCGAACATCCTTCGAAGTCTGTGACATATCTTTTGCTCCAGGGAATCTTTTCGAAGGATATATCTGTCGATCTACAGGTCTTATTCGAAAGACAAGGATCCTTCGATTGGAGAGTCTTTCGAAATCATTGTTCGAAACTCAACAGTGATCTTTCGAACACTGTTGATCCTTCGAACAAGTTCTGTTCCTTCGATCCTAATATGTTTAAGTTTAACAAGTTTGTGTTTTTCAGGTCTTTCGATCAAGGATCCTTCGGCTGATTGTCATCCTTCGAGGTATTAACATAGTTTGTGAAAATTAAATTTTAAAAAGGGGAAAAACTTGTTTTTCAAATTTTTAAATATATTTTCACTTAATATATTAATTTTCTTTATAAAATGGGAACAAACGGTCAGTGGGATCCACAATCATCAGCTACGCAATCTCAGTCAGATTTCAACAAAAATGCATGGATGCAGGCTATTGCCCCACCTCAAGCTGCAATGATAACTGCAAATCAATGGGCATTGGTCACAAATCAAAGCAACAGCATTCAAGCTATGATGCAGAACGACAGTGAAACTGGTACAAGCACAAAACCGCCAAAGCTAAATCACATCAATGATTGGGGATGGTGGAAAGAAAGGCTGAGAACTTATGTTCAGGGGCAAGGTCAAGATCTATGGATGTGCTTCTTCACCGCATTTGACAATGATTTGGAAGTTGCAGGATCTAATCCAGAAACTTACAGCACTATGTCTGATGATGATAAGAAGAAATTTGAGTCAGAAAAGAAGGCATTCATGATTCTCACACAAGCTCTTCATAAAGACATTTACCACCAGTTTGTTTACTGCACGACTACTAAAAGCTTGTGGGATATGCTCACGTTACGATGTGAAGGAAATGCTCAATCTAGAAAGATCAAGCAAGAATTACTGAAGAAAGAGTTTGAAGGATTCGCGTGTATGGAGAATGAGACTTTGGCAGATTTATCTACAAGGTTCCATCACTTGTTGAGCGAGATGTTTGCTTTCAGAGTCACTGCCTCTCCACAAGAAATGGTGAAGAGATTCGCTGATAGCTTACCAGCAAAGTGGAGCAGTTATCTTGAAATTCTCAAAGAAAATGGTGTTCTAGACACAATCACTGTTTATGAGTTAATTCAAAGATTGGAGAACAAGGATGTAGAAGAAAAGCTTAAGGCAAAAAGAACACTAACTCCTCAAAATCCAGAGATGTACTATGGGATTGCAGGAGGTATCAGTGGAGAAAAACCAGCCTCTCAACATGCGAAGCTTCAAACAGCTTTCATCTCAAACACCGGACCTTCTACAACAAATCAGTTTGATCCTTCAGCATACACGATGATGTATTCAAGACCAGATTCTTCTTCTCTACAACAGAATGTGCAACCGACAGCTCAGCAATTCACACCACCGCCTTTCTTAGACCCAAGCAGAGCTCAGCAGCAACAACCGCAACAGCAAGGGTTTTATGGAAGCTCCTCAAACTTTCAAGCCACTTCCAATCCGAACACAGTCAGATTAGACACTTCCAACTTTTCCAAAGTCAGTGTCGAAATAGCCAAGGAGCATATGGAGATGTTGAACACCTTGGTTAGTGCTTATTGTGGATTGGTCGCAGGTCAGATTGGGAATATCAATCTAACCAATGAAGATTATCAGCAAGTGGATAGAGAAGAGTTTGAAATGATGGATATCAAATGGGCTCTTGCTAGTGCAATTCGAAGAGCAAAGGAGTTTATGGAAAGGACGGGGAGAACCAACTTGAATAGCAACAACAACACCAAGTATGGTTTTGATAAGAATGCTGTCACTTGCTTCAATTGTGGTGAAAAGGGTCACTTCAAGCGGGAGTGTCAGAAGCCACCCAAGCAAGGAAATCAGAATCCCTTCAGGAATCAAGGACAGACACAAGAGCAACCGAACAACAATTCTGACAGATCAATAGTTCCCGTTGGAGGAAATGCATCTGGATCCTCAAACACTAATCCCCACAGAGGATTGGTTGTTCAAGCTGATGAAATCTGCAATTGGAACCTTCAACTTGGAGAAGGAGGAAATGGTGGAACAGCATGTTATGCTAAAGTGATTGAGAAGGTAGTAGAACCCGTGTCTGCTGGTGAATCTTCAAAAGATGAAGATAGTTCGGGTTATAGTGGGAGCATGGATGGGGAATCACTTGATGCTGGTGATTTATCAAGAGATGCTTTAGATTTGGAAGTTGATGAGCTTTTGGCTGAAGCTGAAGCATTATGCAAGAGGAGATCTATTCTTTGCCAGAAATCTGCTGGAACTTCCGAGAAGCTTGCTCAGTTCTTCTCTGAAGATGGATCTTTTTCTTTTGATACAGCCTTTATGGCTCACGTAGAAGGTCAGACTTCTCAGGTATGTGATACTAATTCTGACTCTGTTTCTGTTCCTATTGAATGTGCAAAGTGTTTAGAATATGCTGAAAAGGAAAGTCAGTTTGAAATCACATACAAACACAATCAAGAATTGATTGTAGATCTTTCTAAAGCAACTGAAGCTAACTTGTTTTTAACCAGAAATGAAAAGGAATTTAAAGCAACAATTGCGTCATTAAAACATGATGTTTCAGAATTACAAAAGGCTGTTTTGCGAAAACAACATGCTAACAATAATCTCATTGACACAATTGAAAAGCAAATGGTAGAGTTGGCAACAGCTCGATGTGAATGTGAGACAATTAAGCAGAAACTGGAAAGCTATTCCAATTCCCGCTTTGTATTGGATCACATCATTGACGTTCAAAAGAAAAAGAAAAAAGGGGGATGCAAAAGGTGTTGGATTCAAATCATGTCCTCCCCCAATGAATCACAATTACTCCAAATTGCCTGATGACGAGGATATGCCCCGTTTTGAACCTACTGTGCCACTCGGTCTAGATGACTTTGCAGCAGGCCTCGGGTTCACAACTGGTACATCATCCTCGGGTCAATCAGAATCTGAGAATGTGACTGATTCGTCGTGTGTTAAGGAACAGAGTCCTCCCATTGTTGAGGATGCTGATTCTTCGGATGATGAATCTGATTCATCGGATGATGAATCTGAAGAAATTGTGAAACAACAGTCTAACTCGGTTACAACAGATATTCCAATCGAGAATCACATCCTGTGTGATCCACCAGTGAAACCGAGTAAGACTGAAATGTCAACAGCAATGGAGTCCATTGTATCTAGCCTTGAAGGGAATAACTTGTTGTACACGCTCAAAGGAGATGACAAAATCTACTCTAACAAAGATTTTCCAATTAAAAATGTAAATCAAGATTTAATTGAGCAAATTTTTGAAGGATGCATTGATAAGTTTTTGGGAAACAAAAGTGGCAAAGTTACCGTCACTCAATGTGATCCAATTCCGTGTGAACAAATTAGAAAACAATACGGAAACCAAAAACCACCAATTGAGCGAAAACAACAAGTCAACTCCGGAAAGGGTAAGGTACAGGGAAAGAAGGCTCAGAACAAGAATGTTCAAGCACCTAAAGTTCAGCAGCCTAAGACTGAACAACCAAAGGTTCAGCAACCTAAAGTTGAACAGTCTAAGGCTACTCAACCTAAGGCTGCACAACCTAAAGTTCAACAATCAAAGGTTGAGCAACCTAAGGTTCAACAACAAAAGGTGCAAAACAAAAGAGCTACTGTTAAGAAACGAGAACCGAAAATGAACTTTGTTGGATCCACGGGTTCAGACAAACTTGAAACATTTCAGGATAAATCTAACATTGATTTTATAAAACAAGTTCGAATTTTAAAACGAAATGATCAGAATAATTACACCCAACACACCAACGGATGTGATTTAGGTCCAAGCACATCTAGATCACAAAGTTCATGGTCTGGTTCTCCGTCTGGTCCAAGCACATTTAGGTCCAAGCACATCTAGATCACAAAGTACAAAAGTCGTAAGGTTCACAATTGTGTAAAATTAAAATGGGATATACCGGGCTAGGATTCGAGTTACAGGAACAAGGACCAAACCAACCACCGAAGAATGGAATCATCGAGCGAAAACCCTTGACAACCTCCTAGAATCAGCTTTTCTTGCCGCCAGACCTTTCTCCATCAATTAGGAATCTGATGTCGTCACTATACACATTCCTTAAATTCTAGCCATTTGTTGAGTGTTTTTTTTTGTGTCTAATCCGCATATATATCACCATTGCCCTTGATTTTCTTGATGGTATATCTCTTAAATGTCAACATATACACGTGTGATTTAGTTTACGAAGATTTTTCAATGCCGAGAACCTCGATCAGAGATTAAAAAAGGCGTAAGGTTCACAATGATGTAAAATTAAAAATGGGATATACCGGGCTAGGATTCGAGTTACAGGAAGAAGGGCCAAAGCAACCACCCAAGAATGGACTCGACAAGCGAAAACACTTGACAACCTCCTAGAAACAGCTTTTCTTGCCACCAAACCTTTCTATATCAATTAGGAATCTGATGCCGTCACTAAACACATGCCTTAAATTGTAGCTATTTGTTGAGTGTTTTTTTTGGTGTCTAATCCGCATATATATCACCATTTCCCGTGATTTTCTTGACTGTATATCTCTTATATGTCCACATATACACGTGTGATTTAGTTTACGAAGATTATTCATTGCCGAGAACCTCGATCAGAGAGTAAAAAAGGCGTAAGGTTCACAATGGTGTAAAATTTAAATGGGATATACTGGGCTAGGATTCGAGTTACAGGAACAAGGGCCAAACCAACCACCCAAGAATGGAATCGTCGAGCGAAAACACTTGACAACCTCCTAGAAGCAGCTTTTCTCGCCACCAGACCTTTCTCTATCAATTAGGAATCTGATGCCATCACTAAACACATGCCTTAAATTGTAGCCATTTGTTGAGTGTTTTTTTTTTGGTGTCTACGGTTATCGGTAATGGTGATTCCTATGCTAAATGTAGGTAGACAAGTCCAACCCTTTCCCGAGCTCTCGTTAAAGAAGGTGTATGTCGAATCGCTCAGGTCTATGTATGCATCGAAGGAAGTCGATGTGTAGTCCTTCATGGCACAATCGACACAGGGACGACTATCGTTCAAGTCTTCGCAAGAGTTAGAGGTGATATCGGGAACAACGAAGTTGTTTTTATTCGAATGCGATCTCAATAATTCTTCTTGGGTATCGTCTTGAGGTGAATTAATAATATCCATCTCATGTTCTTTTACCCAATTAAGAATTAGATCTTCCATTTGAAATAATTCATCATGAAGCATTTCTCCTAGAAGGCTCGATCGAGAACATTCGAGGGAGAGATAGGGGTTATTTTTACTTTCGCCCCTCTTAAGGCTACAGGAAAACAATGGGTCTATATAGTGGGGCTTATAATTTAAAAAATAACATTTTAAATCTTCATGATTTCCGCCACATATTTGACACCACGTACCATAAGAGGGTCGGAAGTAAAAATTATCAGTATCACTCATGATAGTGTCAGAAATTACCAACGTCGGGATCTTACGGTTCTGTTTTCAGTATCTGAAACTTGGGCACGGGGCGTGTTGATTGGGCACGGCCCCGTGTTCAGCTACTGTCTGACTTATAACAGGATTGCCAGTACCAAAGATTGGGCACGGGGCTTGTTCAGCGGGCACGGCTCGTGCTGAGTTCTGCAGAAGCTAAAAAATTAAGAGAAATCCTAAAAAAACAGAAAAATAAGAAAAAAAGATTAGGCCGTTGATTCCTAACTTTCTTAAAATCCTTGTGTCCCCGGCAACGGCACAAAAAACTTGATGTGCGTGCGGTGTGATATATTTTTATGTATATTTTTAGCCCTTTTTAACACTTTACTCAAGTTTTAAATTTATAAAACATGATATTTTACTAACACCAAACACACATATGGGCAAGTGCACCCATCGTGAGCGTAGTATAGTGTTGGTAAGATACCGAGGTCGTCCAAGGACACAAGAGCTTTTAGTACCAGTTTATCCTCAACATCTAATCAAATCAAAATTTTAGAAAAAGGTTTTAAACTAGAAAATAAAAACTAAAAATGCTGAAAATAAAAATAAAAACAGATTGACAAGATGAATCACTTGGATCCGACTGACCTTTAGTGTAACCTTTGATTATTTCCGCACTTTTATACTTCTTAAGAGATTATCTTAGTTATAGTAGTAGGCCCATCTTTTGAAGGTGACGTTACCCTCAACCCAGTAGTTTGAGTCAGCAAGGATACAATCCTAAAGGGTTGGATTATTGAAAGATAATTAATTAAGTTATTAATGCGTAATGTGGTAGGCCCCTCTTTTGAAGGTGACGTTACCCTCGGCTAAGTAGTTTGAGTCAGTAGGGATACAATCCTAAGTAGTCGGGTTAATGTTTTAATAGCAGTTTACATATGAGGGGATCAAGAAATTCGAACCCCCGCCATCCAATACTAGTGGGTATTGAAGGAGGTCATACTAAGCCTGACCCAGGTCCTTGCAGGATCTATACACTGAACAAGGCAAGACTCTTACCAAACCATTCCCTTAACCCCCGACCAGGTAGCCAACATATCTCTATATAGACCATGGAGATATGAATGGTGTAAATCTTTTATTTTATATAGAAAGTAAAATAACGCCAAGACACCACAGACAAATGATAAGAAAGTTTCACCTTCAACATAAGAAACTAGTTAATAAAGTCATTAATACACAACCAAATAAAATGTGCGAAAAGATTAAAAATAAAAAGTATCACTACAAGAAATTAGGGTGTTTACCCACACATAATTTACCTATACATGTAAATGTGTGGGTATTTACCTACACATGTTTGTATATGTGTGGGTAATGGTTGATAATATATTTTCATAATGATTAACACTTAATATGTGTTGGTAATGGATCTTAGCCACACTTGGTGTTGGTGGGAAAATTTCCCCCCAAAATTGACAATCGATTAAATATAAAATTACCTACACATATGACAAATTTTCTTCATGTGTAGGTAAATTATCTACACATATGTAAAAAACAAATATATGTGTAGGTAAATGATTATGTTTGCCAACACATAATCTAAAAAAAATATGTAGATAAACTAAGTTAATATGTATTTATTTTATTTTTTTTAAATGACGTGGCAAATTAAATGCCTACACATGTTTAAATGTACAATATGTGTAGGTATTGGATATATATAAAATAAGTAAATATATATTTTTTTATGACGTGGCAAAACAAATATCTACACATATTTAGAAATGTACAATATGTGTAGATATTGAATGCATATAAAATACATATTTAACTCTTTTTTATAAGGTGATGTGGCAAAACAAATACCTACACATATTTAGAAATGTACAATATGTATTGACATTGGATACATATAAAATAACTTATGAAGGCTCCAAGCTTCATCTAAAGCTTAAGCTTGGTTTGTTGGTAAATTTTCAAGCTAGGCTTCGACTTGGCTCCTACTTGATTTCTTAATTTATATTAATTATAATTATATATTTTTCAAACTTTTATATATCTATACTATATACTATATATAATATACATATTAGAAGGGCAATTTTGGTCATTTACTTCCCTTAGAATTCATTTGGGGGCTGTTTGGTAGCATCTGAATGCTCATTAAGATGCTATCTCTTAATGGAATCATTAAGAATTTTACCAATGAGAAGGTAGAAGAATGTGACATGTGATGATTTACCATTCAGAGGTTACCTCTTAAAAATTCAGACTTGAGGTTACCTCTTATTCATTCAGAAGTTTTAAACCATTAGACCACACGGTATGGGGGCCGGCTTAGGCCCGGCCTGGCCCGGCGCCGGTCCCCCACACCCCCCCTCGGCCCGGCTAGTCCTTTTCGGCTCCCACTCGCCGGTCTCGCCGTGCCTCCCTTCTCTCACATATACCTATACATACATACACACACACACACATATATATATATATATATATATATAAAGGGGGGTTCATCCCCCACCCCTAGGTCCATCCCCTTCAAGCCCCTCCTACGTGGCGGCCCTCTTTGATCAAAAACATGCCCGCCGTACGACAGTATCAAAGTGCCATAAAGAACTGTTGCTTGCCGTAAGCTACGGCAAGCGCCGTAGCTTACGACGATGTGTTGACCCTGTTGACCTGCTACCCGTCGTAGCTTACGGCGCCGACTGATGCCAATTTGTAACTCCTTCATTTATGAGTCATTTTCATGGGGTTTATGGTGTCTTATGATTGTTTTTCGGTTACACTTGCTTGGAGACGAATTTTGGAGTAACTTGGAGACTTTTTGGAGCTTGAAACAATCTTGGATCATTAGTTTTTGATGTTGGAATTGTTCTTGAAGATTAAAACTTGTTTGACAATGTTTGTTCAAGCCATGAGTGGCTAAGTATTTTTTGACTATCTTTGGTGGAAGGTTTGCTAGACACTTATGTTTATTTCCTTATTTCTAGATTAACAATCTTCCCTTTATTGAATTGCTTGTTATGGTGTGTGATTGTTTGTTAGTAAATTGTTAATCCTTGTGCTGAACTAATTTGAAACCATACGTTCTTGGTGCCGTTGGCAATCGAGATATCATGGGTATAGTTAGGCTTGGGTAAGGGTTGATTGATCATCGGGTAACAACCTCACGTTCTAGGAATCTGAGTACTTAGTTCCCTTTCATCACTGCAATTAATCACACATGAACTATGTCTATGTAGTTCTTTCTAGTGGAATGTTAGCATAAGTGTCATAGCAAACCGGAAACTAAAGATGGTTACTTGTCTCTAAATTGTTTACAACCAAAACTTTTCTCTTGCAATTTAATTAGTTAAATTTAGTTCTAAAACCAATTCACTCAAATCAACTCTTGAATTTACTTTACTTGCATTTGGTTTAATTTTAGTTAACTTAGATAATCATTTTAAATAACACGTATTCCACAAACTCCCTGTGTTCGATACCCAATTACCGCTAGCTAATTAGTTGTATTTGGATTAAATTTGATTGAGACTTCGACCTCACATCAAATTTTGGAGCCGTTGCCGGGGAGTAGTGCGCAACGTGTGTTATTTTTTATCTTTTTAAGTTTGTTATTTTTCTGGTTTACACTGGGTGTGTTAGTGTGCAGGTATTTACAGGTGTATGCGTACTAGAAGCTCTCACAAGCTATCACCATTGGCATTTGATCCAGAGATTGAGCGAACTTTAAGAGGAAAGAGAATCTTGCTAAGGGAAAACAGAATCAGTGGTTCACCAGCAACACCAACTACACCAATCACACCACTTCGGTACATGGATCCACCACCACCACCACCCACTACGGGTGAACTTATACCACCTTTCATACCATCATCCACTCAACCTTCCCCAAACACTACTATGCCAAACACCACTACCAACCCTATTTCACCTCATGATGTAACACCAACTAACACCACCCAACCCATTACTACTCAAGAAGAACCTACACTCACTTTTAACCCTTCTACCACAATTCCACCATTCTCCCATTTCTTCCCAGGTGCGGGTCAATCATCTTCAACCTACTCAATAGCACCAAACTCAACCATTGTCCATGCTACTTCTACATTTCGACCATCGAACCAGTCGGGTTTTCAATATTCGACTCTTCCATTTGGGCAATCTTCGGGTATAGGGGGAGAAGGATATGAAGAAGGATATGAAGATTTTGAGGGTTATGAGGAAGAAGGATATGCTTATGGGGGTGATGGGGAACAAAGAGAACTTACTTACGTGCAAAGGCAAACTCAAAGAATGCCAAGTGTTGGTGGGTTTCAACAACAACAAATTATACCACAACATATTCGGCCAAGGCCACAAGGGCCACAAGTGCAACGTCCTATACCATTGCAACAAGTTCGTCTACAAAATGTACAACCACAATTCCAAAGGCCAATTCAACACCAACCGATGCCACAACAACAATTTCAACTACATATACCACAAGGGCCTATGAAAAGGCCAATGGGTCCTATTCAACCAAGGGTTTGGTTGGGTGTGCCAAGAAGGCATCTTAGAGAACATGCGAGAGCCATTGAAGCGCATTTTAGGCCGGTAATCATTCACAATCATTCACCGGTAGTTATTCCTCACAATGATCAAGGGAGGACCTTTGAAGTGAGAACCAATTCATTGCAAAGTTTACCGAAGTATAAGGGTCTAGCAACGGAGGAACCTTATTTCCACTTGGAAGCTTATGACTCGATTTGCAACACATTTGGGAGTCAAGGATATTCGGCCGACGATGTCAAATTGGTATTATTCCAATTTTCTCTAGAAGACAAGGCAAAGAAGTGGTTTTACACTCTACCTTCAGCATCTATCTATACATGGGCGGAGATGCAACAAATATTTTTAGATGAATTTTACACCGCTCAAAAGACTAATGACGCTAGGAAGGGGTTGAGGAGTTTTCAACAACAACAAGGTGAGATGTTTCATGAGGCCTTTGAACGTTTCAACATGATGATCAAGAATTACCCTCACCATGGGATTGAACTTTGGGAATTGATGAACGCTTTCCACGAGGGGTTGAGTGCCGAAGATGTTCGTGACTTAATGTCTATTACCAGTGGTACTTTTGGTACGAACTATGAGCAAGACGATTTGGAGTTTTTGGAGAAAATGGCAATTACATCAAAAAGAAAAGCTCAAGCATCAAGAAGAGCACGACCGGCCATTACCCGAACCCAAGTCCATGCGGTGGACGATGGTAATACTCAAACCTCTAATCAAATTTATAATGTTTGTGCTATTTGCAATGAAATAGGACATGCGGCTGAGAATTTCCAAGGAGATGAAGGGCAATATGAAGAGGTTCATGCGGTGCAAGGGCAAGGAGGGGGTGGTAGAAACTTCAATATGAATTCTAACACTTACCACAATGGGTTGAGAAACCACCCAAATTTTTGGTACGGGAACCCTTCCAATCAAGCAAACCCGAATTTTCAAGGAAGTCAAGGTAACTTTGGTTCGCGCCAACCTTACAACAATCAAAGTGGATATCGAGGTGGGAACAATCACGGATACCAAAAACAATATCAAACGGGTCAAGAACAAGGGGGGTCTTCGGGTGGAAAGGAGATGATGGAAATATTAAAAAGCATGCAAGCGGAGATGCAAAAGAGAAATCAAATGGATGATGTGCGGATACAGAAGGATGAAGCCCGTGACAAAGCAATTAAAACTTTGACCACCCAAATGGGTCAACTCGTAACTGAAGTGGCAAACTTGAAGAAAAGTAAAGGTCAATTACCAAGTGACACTAAGGTAAACCCGTCTCATAATACTTCTGGAGGTAACAATGTTAATATTCATCATGTAAGTGTTTTGAGAAGTGGGAAAGAGTACAAAACCAATCCTTCACCGGATTCGGTTGATGGGGTGGTTGAGGATATAACGGGTCAAGAAAGTGAGGAAGAAAATGAACCACCCACTATTTCTTCTAAAAAACCCAGTTTTGAAAAACCTGAAATTAATAAAGAAAAAGAAAAGAAAAATGAGGATGAGGGATCTAGTCAAGTACCATTTCCCTCAGCTTTATTAGATCCGGGTAAGAAAAATTTTATTTCAAAACGGGGTTCTCAAAAGGAATAAATGTGGGAGGTTTTCAAACAAGTTAAAATCAATCTTCCTTTACTTGAGGCAATAAAACAAGTACCCGCTTACGCCAATTTTTTTAAAAAATTATGTACTCAAAAGAGGTAACAAAAAGTGCCTAAATTGGTTGACTTGACAGAGCGGGTAAGCGCGGTTCTGAAAGGAGATCTTCCTCCTAAGCTACAAGATCCGGGAACGCCTCTTATAAATATTCAAGTAGGAAATTTTCAAACTGCAAGGGCGTTACTAGATCTTGGGGCTGGAGTAAGTATCTTACCGGGGGGTTATAGGACCAATACGACTTTGGTCCATTGAAACGGGTTGAGACAACGGTGGTATTAGCCGATTTGTCTCATAAACTTCCTCGGGGTATTGTACGGGATGTGATAGTTAAAGTTTATGAGTTTTATTATCCCGTGGATTTTCTTGTATTAGATTACTCATCCACGGACCCAATTCAACAACAAAATGTTATTTTGGGTCGGTCGTTTTTTAACACCGCACATGCCGTTACTGGTTGTCGATATGGTACAGTCGACATGACATTCGGTAATAGGAAAATGCGATTAAATGTTTTTACTAACGGTGCTAACGTTTACGGTGATGAGTGTTTTTTAGCAGATTTCATAGATGGATACGACCCAAAGGAGTTCGAGGAAGAGATTTTGGGTTCGTGTGTTTGTGATGTGTCTTTGCAGGTTCATGCAATGGCGTTGGAGGTGGAAGAGAAGGAGCAAGAAGCTCTCGTGGTGAAAGAAGGAAGGCCGCCATGGACCCACCAAACGGAAGCTTTACCGGTTGGAATTGATTCGGGTACAAAACCATCATTTGAGTGTCCACCAAATGTGGAACTGAAAGAGCTACCGAAACGTCTAAAATATGCAGTCTTGGGGGAGAATGACACCTTACCGGTGATCATTGCTTCTAATTTGGCAGTAGCTCAAGAAGAGGATTTGATACGGGTTTTGAAGGCTAACAAGGCGGCAATTGGGTGGACGATAGCCGATTTGAAAGGCATTAGTCCATCCATTGTAATGCATAAAATCATTACAATTGAAGATGCGAAACCAACCTGTGAAACACAAAGAAGGTTGAACCCGAATTTGAGAGAGGTGGTCAAGAAAGAAGTGATCAAGTCGTTGGATGCGGGGATCATTTATCCCATTTCGGACAGTGCGTGGGTAAGTCCGACTTAGGTAGTACCTAAAAAATCTGGCATCCATGTAATAAAAGATGAACAAGGTGAGCAAATCGCCAGCCGCCCGGTCACCGGGTGGCGAGTTTGCATTGATTATAGAAAATTAAACGCCGCTACCTCCAAAGACCATTTCCCGTTACCCTTCATTGACAAAATAATTGAAAAACTTTGGGGTCAAAAATACTATTGTTTCTTGGATGGGTATTCGGGTTATAACCAAATTGCTATTCACCCGGACGACCAACACAAAACCACGTTTACATGTCCATATGGTACATTTGCTTTTCGGCGAATGCCATTTGGACTATGTAACGCCCCGGCCACATTTCAAAGATGAATGATGAGTATATTTTCAGACATGGTCGGGGAATCTCTTGAAGTGTTTATGGATGATTTTTCCATCTTTGGCTCAAGTTTCGATTCTTGTCTTGACGAGTTAGAAAAAGTTTTGAAAAGGTGTGTTGAGACAAACTTGGTGCTAAGTTGGGAAAAGAGCCATTTTATGGTTCAAGAGGGTATTGTGTTGGGGAATGTGATATCGGACCGGGGAATGGAGGTAGACAAAGCAAAAATTCGGGTAATTTCATCTTTACCCCCACCAAAGAATGTTAAGGGGGTGAGATCATTTTTGGGACATGCAGGGTTTTATAGAAGATTCATCTAGGGTTTTAGTGTAATAACAAAACCTTTATGTAACTTATTATTGAAAGATGTTCCATTTGATTTTACTGACGAATGTTTGCAAGCGTTTCGTGTTTTGAAGGAACAGTTGGTGAAAGCTCCTATCTTGCAACCACCGGATTGGTCGAAGCCGTTTGAGATTATATGTGATGCTAGCGACACGACCATTGGAGCGGTTTTGGGTCAAAGAGTTGACAAGAAGCCGGTGGTAATTTATTATGCAAGTAAAACTTTGTCCGAGGCGCAATTGAATTACACCACAACCGAGAAAGAATTATTAGCGGTGGTGTATGCCTTGGACAAGTTTTGGTCTTATATTTGGAGAAGCAAGGTGATTGCGTACTCGGATCATAGCAAGGTCCGATATCTAATGGAAAAGAAGGATGCAAAGCCCCGATTGATTCGTTGGGTGCTTTTGTTGCAAGAGTTCGATCTAGAGATTCGGGACAAAAAGGGATGTGAAAATGTTGTAGCGGATCATTTATCCCGGATCCTATTGGAGCGTGTTGATGACCCGAGTGAAATTAATGAACGGTTTCCCGATGAGCAATTGTTAGTCGTTTCTACTTTTGTTGCACCTTGGTATGCCCACTACGTGAATTATTTGGCCAAGGGTGCAATTCCGAATCATTGGACGAAGAAGAGACGACAACAATTTCTAAGTCAAGTAAAACAATACATTTGGGATGAACCGGATTTGTTCAAAATCGGACCCGATCAAGTGATAAGAAGGTGTGTTCCCGAAACTGAAGTTTTAGAGAATTTGACCCATGCTCATTCATCGACATGTGGAGGGCATTTTAGTAGGAACAAGAGGGGTTATCGGGTGTTGTCATGTGGGTTTTATTGGCCCACAATTTTTAAGGATTCTTGCGAGTTTGCCCGAAATTGTATCAATTGTCAAAAACTTGGAAGCATATCGAAGCGGGATGAAATGCCTTTACAACCAATTTTGGTGGTTGAGGTGTTTGATGTATGGGGGATAGATTTTATGGGTCTGTTTCCTAACTCGAATGGGTTCTTATACATATTGGTTGCGGTTGACTACGTTACGAAGTGGATAGAAGCCATTGCTACAAGGACCAATGATCATTCCGTTGTATGTAAGTTTGTGCAATTCAACATATTTGCTCGATTCGGTGTACCAAGGGTGATAATAAGTGATGGCGGTTCACATTTCAAAATTTTAAATTTTGGGAAATTGCTAAAAAGATATAATGTGAACCACCGAGTGGCGACACCGTACCATCCGCAAACAAGTGGAAAAGTTGAAGTGTCCAACCGTCAAATTAAAGAGATCCTCATGAAGACGGTAAGAACGGATAGAAAAGATTGGTCAAGTAAACTTGACGATGCGTTGTGGGCATATCGGACGGCCTACAAAACTCCAATTGGTACCACCCCTTATCGAGCGCATTGGGCCATAAAAACTGTTAATGCAGATTATGATGAAGCGGGTCGAGTAAGAAAGTTGCAATTGAATGAGATTGAGGAGATTAGAGATGAAGCCTATGAATGTGCATCCGCGTACAAAGACAAACTGAAGAAAGTTCATGATGCAAAGCTAAGGAAGAAGAACTTCGAAGTGGGTCAAAAGGTGTGGTTGTACAATTCGAGTTTAAAAATGTTCGCGGGCAAACTCAAAAGCAAATGGATGGGTCCTTATGTTATCCGAAGAGTGGGGAGATTTGGCGATGTTGATATTCTAGACGAACAAACCAATAGGCAACAAACGGTGAACGGGCATCGGCTCAAACCATATTTGGAAGGCAACGACATCAACAATCTTGAGCTTGACAAAGTGGGTTACATTTTACGCCCATTCGATAACGAGGAAGCATGAGAGGCCTAGGTTTGGTGTTTGTACATATTTAGTTTAGTTTGTTTTGCGTTGAATAAATTACGTTCCGTTTAAAACTTGTGTTATAAACAAGTGTGGGGAAATCCGTACGAATTTCCGAACATAGTGTTGAGGACAACACGGGTTTTTAATGAGGGGGGGGGGGTAGGGTTAATTTTCATGTTTTCAAAAACCATAAAAATTTAAAAATTAGAAAAGCTTAAAAAACAAATAAAAATAATATAAAAAAACCATAAAAATTTGCAAATTATACAAGTTTTGACCGGCCCCCTTGTGCCCAGTACTCGCCGTAAGCTACGGTGGGGGGCCGTAGCTTACGGCACCCATTCAATAAAATGAACCCTACGCCATAGACCTACTGTTTTACGGTGTGTAAATTTTGTCCCAGGTCTCACCGTAACCTACGGCAAGGTGCCGTAGGCTACGACGCCGAGTGAATCAGATGGGTCCCTTTTGGTTTCGGCGTTACCTATATATATATATAAAATAGTAACCGAAAATATAATGTTAATAATAATAATAATAAAACAATTAACAATAACTTCTAACCTATCCCTATCCACATATCGTTTCCTCATACCCCAACCACACAACTTTTCTCTTCTTCTTCTCCACTAAGAACCCTAACCATCCATACCTTCAAATCTTCATATCTCCGTCAATCTTTATCCAATTTTGGTGATTCTTGAGTCCATTTTGGGTAAAATTTCACAAGAAATCTAGATTTATACTTGTATTTCAAAGATTCCTTTGTTTTGGGGTCGGATTCGAGCATATGGGTGCCAAAAGTTTGGGGGTTTTGTGGGTTTTTGTGTGAACTTGAAGAGCTTGTTATTCTCATCTTCTACAACACCAAGGTATGCAATTTCACATTATTTGTTGATGTACATTGAGGTTTGTAAGTTTTCATTATAGTTTTTGCTTACAGACTTGCTTGTATATGATAGATGATAGTATATTGTTGAACCATGGGATGTTTGGGTATAAATGTATTTGATGTTTAGTGAAATTTTTATGGAAAAATTCTGATTTTTAAAGACATCATGCCAAATTTTTGTTTGAAAAGATGAATATTTGGTTTTTGTACATTAATGCCCGTAACATAAAGCAAGTGTCGGGAAGATTTTGGGAGTTTAACTAACTTGAATTGTTGTGTGTGGTGTATGAACGTGTGTAGGTATGGTGAAAACAAAAGGTAAAGCGGTTGCAAGTTCGTCTGAACAACCTCAAGGGGAAGAAGAACAACCAAGGAGGAGGAGATTGGCTCGGATAGGAGACCCGGATTCGGAGGTGGATGCACCTCCAAGGGGTCCAAAACCGGATTGGACATCCGGTTCATTACTAGACCAACCCGCGGAATGGAGAGATGACTTGCTTCACGAACAAATGAACAAGTTGAAGCAAAGGGCTGAGGCATTTATTTGTGAAAAAGAGATCCGGGAAACGGATTTTGGGCCGTTCGGGATAACGGCAAAGTTTAAAGAATTGGGTTGGGGGACAGCTTTGAAGTGTTATGATGGTGAGGTGAAGAAGATGTATGACTCTCAGATTCAAGAGTGGATGGCTACACTCGAATGTCCCCCGTTTAAGGCCCCACAAAAGATGAAACTCGTTGGATGGTGTAATGGGGTAAAGGTCAAAATGTCTTATGATTCATTGCGCCGAATAGCGAAGTTTGACGACCAACCATCCAATCAATATATCTACCCAAGCCTCAAAGATCTCTACCATGAGCCTGAAAAGCATCCCCAATGGCAAAACATGTTGGATTACCTTTTCCTTCCGGGTACTACACACGGAAAATTGTTTAGACGAAACTTGAGAATGGAGGCGAAGTTGTTGTTGGTTTTGTGTACACACAATGTCATCCCGTGACGGGGTGATAAGATGGAGGTTCGGTTTCAAGAGGTGTCAATCTTGTATATGTTGATGCATGGTTCTCCCAAGGTTCCATTCCGATTTCTAGTGTTGAACAACATTTGGTTGAGCCGAAATAGCGGGGAAAGAAAGATTATACCCCATTGCCGATTGATCACGGAGGTGTTAAAGAAATATGGGGCAATTGAAGGCAATGAAAAAGGCTCTTATAAGAGGTTTAGTCCGTTTGACATAAAGAATTTGGGATCTGGATGTGAGTACAACGAATCAGAAAGGTACCATAAGCTGAAGACGAATGGGAGAAGATGGAGAGTTATCAAAGCGGATGCGAGACCACTACGACCGGGCGAGGCTGATGAGCCCGAAACGACTGATGAAGAAGTTAGTGGTCACAATGATTATCGGGAAGACACGTTCATGGTTGATGCTCCACTGGGGGGCGCTGGTCCAGGTGGAGTTCAGGGAGCGGGTGTACAGTCTGGTTATGTGGGGAGTGCGTTCGACTATGCACAACAGGCCTATGATCCCTATTGGGCTCATTCGGGGAATATGGGCCAGATTATTGAACAAAGGCGACCACCCACTTTTGGCGAATGGACTGAACCGAATCAAATGCTCTTCGATCAACAAAATTTTATGGGGGCGAGTATGGAGAGAGCACTGAAGCAGAGCTACGACAAAAATGAGCAATGGAACCGTGCTCATATGTATGCCCATGAGGAAGAAGTGAACAATCGCTACCTAGACGACCTCCAGAGACGCTTGCATGATCAGTGGCATGCGGGTCAACCACTCGAAGCGGACCCCCCAGTTGTGTATTATACCACATTGCCGCCCTATGACGGTAGTGTGTCGTATCCCACCCCACCATTGCACCATTCGCAATGCGTGGATCCACACGCTATGATTTATCAGCAGGCGAGTCAAAGTGGTGATCAAGGTGGTAGCAGTAGCAGCGGAGCATTTGGCTTTGGCAAGTGGAATGATATGATGACATCCATCTTCGGGCCTCCACAGCCGAACTACTACTAGCCAGGTCGTATCTTGCTCCTTTGTACATTTGTGTATATTTTTATCTCGTATGTTTATGTTATGGTTGGGAGGTAGGGTGGTGTTTAGATGTTGATGTATTTCTTTTGGGATGTGTTAGTGGTGGTGTGTTTGAATTTTCATAAAAATAAAAAAAAAATACAAAAAGAAATTTGGGGTTTGAGATGTAAAGTTTTTGTTAATGTTGAAGGGTTTAGCGACCAAGTTTCCTCAAAACCATACATTGGGGTCAATGTATCCCAAGTGTGGGGATGGGGAGAAATTTTGACATTTTTGAAAACATTTTAAATCAAGCAAAACATTGTAAGAAGGATAAGGGCAATTAGGTAGCTTCGTCTTGGTGAGTGTTAGTGTGGGATTTGGGGGGGGGTTGCACCTCATTAATTATATATATGAGCATGGTTGCGAGAGGGGCGGGGGTTTGGACATTTAGTTGCCCAATTTTGTGCCTAAAGCCTATCGTTTGTTACCCCTTAGCTAGTTCCTAAAAATTTACCAGACTTGACCCGGTCTTATAGTATTAGTAGTTTTAGTAGTATGCAGATATGTTTGATGTTATGTTGAATGTTTGCTAGTCTAAAAAACAAAAAACAAAAAAACAAAAAAAAAAACAAAAACAAAAATCAGAAAAATAAAAGAAAAAAACAGAGAAAAAAGCAATCAAAAAGAAAAAGAAATGATGTTTAGTTGTCTTGTACATAGTAGTTTAAGTTTGGTATTTGTTAGTTTGTTTCATTGTGTAATAAAAGACCGGGTTAAGTTTTCGTTACTTCATATATATTCCATTTCCTACCCAGTCGCCTAGCCTCGTTACAACCTTAAAAGCCCCTTTGATTTGCATTCATGTTTGGCACTTGTAGGAGGAGGACCGATTTAGGTACAAGCATATAGTTGTGCAATCACCCGTTTGCCTTTTGTGTGTCTAGCTTATCTTTGCTAGTGCTTACTTGTAGCCGAGAGGAGAGATTTAGAGAGGGGTGTGTTGCTTGGGTGTTAAGAAAAGGGTTAGTAAAAGGATTACATGTTTATGCTTGGTTTATGTTGATCGCTTGTTTTGAAAATGGTTTGAATGAGTTGCTTGGGACAAACAACGGGTAAGTATGGGGATGTGACGGGTGGTCCGTAGGACAACCCTTAAAAGGTTAAATACAATGCACATTCTATACTTATTACGGTTAATTGCTTGAACTTGGTAATCACTAGAGGTTGGATGTTATAGGTGTTAAAAGGCTCAAGATGCGGGTTTTAGGAAGCATAGATGAATGCTAGAAATTGGCGGACTCGAAAGATGAAGAAATGGTAATTTGACAAAGACACAAGGAAAGAATGAATGATTGCCGTTGTAGCCTACGGCCCTAGCCGTAGGTTACGGCCCTCTTTGATGAAAAAAACATGCCCGCCGTACGACAATATCAAAGTGCCGTAAAGAACTGTTGCTTGCCGTAAGCTACGGCAAGCGCCATAGCTTATGGCGATGTGTTGACCCCGTCGACCTTCTACATGCCGTAAGCTACGGCAGGCGCCGTAGCTTACGGCGCCGACAGATGCCAATTTGTAACTCCTTCATTTATGAGTCATTTTCATGGGGTTTATGGTGTCTTATGATTGTTTTTCGGTTACACTTGCTTGGAGACGAATTTTGGAGTAACTTGGAGACTTTTTGGAGCTTGAAACAATCTTGGATCATTAGTTTTTGATGTTGGAATTGTTCTTGAAGATTAAAACTTGTTTGACAATGTTTGTTCAAGCCATGAGTGGCTAAGTATTTTGTGACTATCTTTGGTGGAAGGTTTGCAAGACACTTATGTTTATTTCCTTATTTCTAGAATAACAATATTCTCTTTATTGAATTGCTTATTATGGTGTGTGATTGTTTGTTAGTAAATTGTTAATCCTTGTGCTGAACTAATTAGAAACCATACGTTCTTGGTGTCGTTGGCAATCGAGATATCATGGGTATAGTTAGGCTTGGGTAAGGGTTGATTGATCATCGGGTAACAACCTCACGTTCTAGGAATCTGAGTACTTAGTTCCCTTTCATCACACATGAACTATGTCTATGTAGTTCTTTCTAGTGGAATGTTAGCATAAGTGTCATAGCAAACCGGAAACTAAAGATGGTTACTTGTCTCTAAATTGTTTACAACCAAAACTTTTCTCTTGCAATTTAATTAGTTAAATTTAGTTCTAAAACCAATTCACTCAAATCAACTCTTGAATTTACTGTACTTGCATTTGGTTTAATTTTAATTAACTCAGATAATCATTTTAAATAAAACATATTCCCCAAACTCCCTGTGTTCGATACCCACTTACCGCTAGCTAATTAGTTGTATTTGGATTAAATTTGATTGAGACTTCGACCTCACGTCACCCATGTCCATCCTTCTTCTCTTTCTTCGTTAAATGCAGTTTGTCTGCATTAGTTTACCACGCCCCTGTGTCTGCTGGGCACGGCCCCGTGTGCAGAAGCGTATCTGTACTATCAAGATTTGCCAGGATTCTGTGAATCTTAGCGTTGACCACGACCCTGTGTCCTCTGGGCACACCCCCGTGTTGGGAGATAGAAGCTTCTGTAACTTTGTCTTTTCTGCAGACACTTGGGCACGCCCCCGTGCTCAATGAGCACAGAGCTTATTCAGCCTTCTGTTCTTTTTTTTTGCTTGAGAAGATGCTATCGAGGGGTCGGGCATGCCACGTTTATTCCTTTTCTTGTATTATTGTTGGATTTGGCTGCATTTTTGCTTCTTTTGTTCATATAAGCTCATTTAACCCTGAAAATACAAAAGGAAGACAAAACACACTTTTTCCAACATTAGTACTAAAAAAGGGTTAGTTTTATGCCACATTTGATGTAATTTATATGTTGCATTTTACACACATCAATTACTCATCCGCACTTGTTTCCAAGATTGTTCATGAGTACTTGTGATTTTTTTTTGTCATCAGAACTTGTGAGTCAATCTTGTGCGCACTTGTGATTTTTTTGTCATGAGAACTTGTGAGTCAATCTTGTGCACAATTGTGATTTTTTTGTCATCAGAACTTGTGATTTTTTTGTCATCAGAACTTGTGATTCAATCTTGTGCACACTTGTGAGTCTACAATATAAAGTAGGAAAAATTACAAGTTTTGTCCTTTATTTTTATACCACTTTTTAGGAGGTGTCCTTTTTAACGAATGTTGACAGGCGGTGTCCTTTACTAGGTATTTTGTTGCAAGTTTAGCCCTTTACACCCAACCTAGTTAAAAACCCTGTTAATTGTTGACTGTCATTTACTAGGTATTTTGTTGCAAGTTTAGTCCTTTACCTAGGTATTTTGTTGCAAGTTTAGTCCTTTACACCCTACAATTAACAAGGTTTTTTAACTGGGTTGGGTGTAAAGGACTAAACTTGCCACAAAATACCTAGTAAACGACACCGCCTGTCAACATTCGTTAAAAAGGACACCGCTTGAAAAGTGGTATAAAGATAAAGGACAAAACTTGTAATTTTTCCTATAAAGTAAGTACTTGTGAATTTCCTTTCATCCGCACTTGTTTCATTGTTGTTCATCAGAACTTGTTTCACTTTTTGTCATCCGCACATGTTGATGAAGTTCCTCATCCACTTAACAGTTGTTTGTCCGACCACTTAACAGTTGTTTGTCCGACCTTGTTTCCCATTGCACATAAATTCTGGTCCGACCTTGTGGCTTGTTTTGTGGTCCAACCTTAATTGATAAACAACCATCCGCACATGTTGATTTTTCCTTCACATCTTCACTTAATCGATATATGGCCGACCTTGTGGTTCTTTTATCACTGTCCGACCTTAATCAACACCATCAACATACACCTCTGGTTCCAAAGTCTTAATTTTTGAATCTTTATGCTTAATTTTCAGACTTGTATCATCATCAAGGTGTTGGTATCAAACGTCCGAATTTACCAATTTCTTGACAAATCAGTTCGTGCGATAGTACAGTTATGTCACAGATCTGTCTGAATTTACTGCCACTGTCCGAATTTAAGTGTCAGTCATTAAAATTTGGATTGTCCGGCTTTAAAATGTCTTTGGAACGTGTTATGTGTTAACTTAGTTCTAAACTTAATCAGTAAATGGAATGTTCTGATAAGTTGTCTGCAGAATTTCTACTTAGTGTTCATATATTTTGCAAACTTATTTGCAGCCGAAAAATCTGATTTTTGTTCACATTGTGTTCCGAGTTTACAAATTTGAAGAGTTGTTCTGAATTTGTGTTGGTTTATTGTCCAGATTTGTCTAATCATTTGGAGTCAGAATTCTCGAGTTATATTCGTTTCTAGATTCTTAGTGAACGGATTTGGTCCGCTCTAGAGTACGGATAATGTGGGACTTTATCGGGCATGTGACATGGCTTAGACGTTGACAGTTTATGAAGAAATTGTGCGTAAAAAGACTTGTGTGTGATGGAGTTTTGTCAAGTATGTTCGTGTTTTCAATTAAGAATGGACGTGATGAAGTTCGATTCTTGGTTGACGACTAGTTAAAGATTCAGCCTTGTTAGTTGTTGTTTAGAGTAGAGAAGATTGGTTTCTCGTTCTCTTTTTCAAGATGGTTGCCTGTCGGTTCTTGAAATAATGTGGTGCTTCTTGATAAAGGGAAGATCGAAGATGAAAGCCATCAGGGATTCAGTGGATTCGTGAAAATAGGAGATTGATTCATGAAGATTCATGACGAGATGAGATCACACAAGAAGGGTTGCCGGTTTTGATCAAGATGGTAGATGTACTTTTACAAAGTTCAGTTTGTTATTAGGTTATCGAACTGAACTTCATGACTTTGTGAAGTTTGAAGTGTTCAAGGTTGGGGATTGGAAATCCAATTTTCTTTCTCCTGCCGGTTAGATTTGAAGATTATGGTTTCGAGCGATATTCTTACATTTGGTTGTAGGATGGTTCACGTTAACTTGATTCGGGAGTAGTTTGAAGGGGAGGATCTACAGTGTTTGATTTTGGATTCTTTAGGTTTCACAAAGAGGCCATTTAAGTGATCGTCAACAAATGTTTAATTAGAAGGGTAGAAGATTGTTGTGCTCTGCCGGAAAGATCAAGTGTCAGCCAAATAGAAAGCAGACATGACCTCATCAGTCAAGGGGGAGTCTGTAAGCGTAGTATCAGGTGACTGAAGATTATCAATGCCAACACAGAATTGATAGCAACAGTTAAGGGGGAGTCTGTAAATGCAGCTCTCGTCGGGTAACTGTGCTTTATCAGTTCTGGTCAAGTCCAATGTCAAGAAAAGTCAAGATCCAACAAGTTTGTTCATACATGTTGTTATACACTAACAAATTTGGACAGTTACATGTTAAAGTGTCCGAATTTGTGAGTGGGGTTTTGTCAGAACTTAGTGTATTTTCCCTAGCCTATATATATGTGGGTATACGTGAGAATTGGTAACGAATCCATCACATTCAATCATCTCAGTGAGAATGGATCTGGGTGATCAGCTTTGTTCAACCTCTCACAAACCCTAGCTACTCCTCAATAGTGTGTGCACATTTCTAGAGAGAGAGGGTGACTATGTCTTAGGGAGAGAAAGCTCGGTTTAGATCTTTGTGATCTAAACCAACTTGTAGATGATGTATACTCTTTTAGTATGTAATCTGTGATTACTGATTCGTTAATAAAGAGATTCAGCTTCTACATCTTTCTATCTTTTTTGTGTTTATGATTGTTCTTCATGTCTTGAATCAAGTGCAATGTTGATGTTCGTCATCGATCCAGTGCTTTCACAGTGGTATCAGAGCATGGTTACCGATTCGGAATGGTCTAACCGCCTTCCGAATCACCATTGCTTTGATACCACCATGAAAGCACCGGATCAATGACGAACATGAAAAGAGTACGAGTCTAAATCCGAATTGAATCCGAATCAGAACAAAAGAGTACGAGTGATGTTGAAACAAACGAAATTGATTTAAGCAAAATTGAAAATTTGATAAATTCAAAGATTTTGAAAGCTTTAAATTAAGTTCAAAATGTTCAAAAGCCGGAGCTTAAAAAAAAGGTAAAAAGAATGTTAAAACCATTTCAAAAACCAACTTTGTGAAAGGCGAAAGCTTTAACAAAGAGGGTGAAAGAATTGAAAAAGTCTCAAATTATGATTTTGTGAAACAAAAGGAAAAAGGTTCAAACGAAGCATCCTCGTCCTCAAACAGTCAATGCGAGGATGATCAAAAGGAAAAGAATGAAAAAATTGATAAACGACGATGTTACAAATGTCGTTTGAAAGGACATTTAGCTGCAAATTGTCCAAACGACAATGGAAAGAGTCGTGTTGATCCTGATCTTAATAAAACTTTTGACGCCAAACCACAAAATGAACCTAAAAAGAATGAAAAGAAAAGTGGCAAAACTCAAAAAGGAAAAAAACCTAAGGTTGTAAAGCAAGAAAGCAAACATGTTTCTAAACTAAAGGTTAAAAATCAAAAACAAAAGGATCAGGATAACGATTCATCAGTTGATGATAGCTGTCGTGGTTCAGATCGTGGATCGGAAAGTTCTTCAGCAAAACATGAAAGTCGTCAGAAAACCCCTGCTCGACGATCCAATCATGTAACTTTCCGACCACAAGAACAAGATCAACATTCTGGAGGTTCTTACAACCACAATGGTAGACCTCATGTACAAAAACGTTACGTTGATAACCGAAACGTGTCACCGGCCAGATTTCATGGTCAAAGACAACATTCAGGAGACCAACAACAACACGTGTTTCATGATAACGAGCAACCACGGTTTGATAGAAGTTTAAGACCTCAGCATAGTCAAAACTTCGGATATCAAAACTCTGGTAATCATTTTGGTGGAAATTCTAGGTACAATAACCGCCCTCAAACTCCGCACAATCCTCAACTTGCAGGTGGACACTCTAACAATTACCGAGGTGGAAATGTTAGAAACAATAATGAAGATTGTTATTTCAAGGAATTTTCTTTCATTGATGAATTTGGACAACCCAAGACCGTTACGGCTTGGGTCCCACACTCTAACTAATTTCCTGTTTGTGAATGCAGGAATAACTAAAGAGAGCTATCTATATTTGGTATATCGATAGTGGCTATTCATGCATATGACGGGGAACAAAGAATTGTTGTCAAATTTGAAACCTATTCATGGTGGCTATGTTAACTTTGCGGGTGAAAAGGGTGGATATATCACAGGTGAAGGTTCTGTGTCAAACGGCAAGATCACCTTATACAAGGTGAACTTTGTTGAAGAACTGAAGCACAACTTGCTGTCAGTATCTCAAATATGTGATAACAAGTATTCAATGCATTTCACGGATAAGGCTTGCTTCGTTCTAAAGCCGGGATTTGTAGATCCTGAAGTTTGGGTTGTGATAAGAGCTCCAAGAGTGAACAACACCTATGTGATGGACATGTGTCCGGTTATGAAATCCCTGGTCCGGCAACGTGTTTGTTATTAAAAGCAACAGAATATCAATCTTCCCTATGGCATCGAAGGATGGGCCACGTGCATCTATGCAAAATGAATCACTTGATTAAGAACAACTCGGTGTTGGGTGTTCCTTTACGTAGTTTCAATATGCATAGTAAATGTGAATTATGTGAGAAAGGGAAAATCAAACGTAAACCTCATAAGCCTAAACACATAAACTCTATCCAACAACCACTAGAGCTGCTTCACATGGATTTATTTGGTCCGATCCAGGTAACTAGAATTGGGGGTATGTCTTATTGTTTGGTTGTCGAGGATGATTTTTCAAGGTATTCATGGGTATTTTTCTTAAAATCAAAAGATCAAACTTTCGGCACATTGAAAGATTTGTTTAAACAATTAGAGAAAAATTACTCTTTACCCATCAAAAGAATTAGAGGTAATAACGGAACTGAATTTAAAAATTGAAATATGGATGAGTTATATCGTGATATGGGTATTGTTCATCAGTTTAGTGCTCCTTATGTTCCTCAATAGAACAGAGTCACTGAAAGGAAGAATAGGACCCTTATCGAGGCTGTAAGAACCCTTCTCTCAGAATCCAAATTGCCCATATTCTTTTGGGCTGAAGCTGTAAACACCGCATGCTATGTGCTGAATCGTGTGCTTATAGTGAAACGGGAAGATTAAACGTGTTATGAACTTCTTGAGAAAAAGAAACCAAATTTGAAATATTTTCAGCCTTTTGGGATTAAGTGTATGGTCTGACGGACATCGGATACTCCAAAGTTTGGGGAGATTGGATAAATTGGTTTCTTTCTAGGTTACGAACTAGGCTCTCCGAACAAACGAGTATACAATGTCAAGAAACGGATGGTGAAAGTAGTTTTTGATATAACTCCTTTGAGTTACGATCCTCCACCATCTGAGTTCGGTCCCAAAACTGGTTGCGATTATGACAAGTTGTTTGATTCTTTTGCTTTACTTGATCTAACAGATGATGAGACTGAACTAGTGTACTCACACTTGATCAACAAAGATGAAGTGGATGCAGGTTGGTGTACCAGCATTCCAACAAATGTCTCTTTAAATGGTGATTCAGGAGTAAGCGTTGCCAGCACATCAAATGTTATTGATGTCGGAGCTACTCAATCCTCCAATGGTGTAGATTCAAGCGATTTCGATGATGACGTTGAAGCTGCTCCTGAAGTTGAAGCTGCTCAAAATACAATTGGTGACCTTTTTGTTGATTTTTCAAATTATCCAAATGTTGGCAAGTCTACGGGAAATGTTCAAGCATCTGGTAATGCAACTGCTGAGGGGGAGATCCAATCAAATTTAGGAACAAATCTGCAAGTTCCAGCTGTTCTTGTCACTCGGACAAATAGGAATCATCCTATTGATAATGTTATCGGAGATCCGCGTGAAGGAATAATGACTCGAAGCAGAAGTCTTAATGATATGCGGTGTTTGTTCACAGAAATCAAAGAGAAAGAGATCTACAACTTAAGCCTGCACGAGTGCTTTATTTCGCAGATAGAGCCGAAAAACTACCACATGGCGCTGAAAGACAGCTCGTGGTGTGAAGCAATGCAGGAGGAGTTGGCTTAGTTTGACAAGCTAAAGGTTTGGAACTTGGTAGATCTTCCGAAGGGCCAGCAAGCGATCAACACTAAATCGGTTTTTAAATGTAAAAAGGACGATAAAGGTGTCATTGTCAAGAATAAAGCTCGTTTGGTGGTGCAAGGGTTCAATCAGGAAGAAGGGATCGATTACATAGAAGTTTATGCGCCAGTGGCACGACTTGAAGCAATTCATTTGTTCATGGCCTTTGCTGCTCATATACGTACTAAAGTCTATCAGTTGGACGTCAAAACTGCATTTCTTTATGGGAAGTTACAAGAAACTGTGTATGTTTCCCGGCCGCCAGGTTTTGAAGCTCCAGAGTCGTCGAACAAAGTGTACTTGCTGGACAAAGCTTTATACGGTCTTCATCAGGCTCTTCGTGCTTGGTACGAGACGTTGTCAAAGCATTTGTTGGCAAACGGATTCATTCGGGGTGCAATAGATTCCACTCTCTTCATCTTAAAGAAAGGGGGAGATTTCCTGATTGTGCAAATATATGTCGATGACATTATCTTTGGTTCTTCAAATGAAGAGCTTTGTTAGGAATTCAAACAAGTGATGAAATCGAATTTTGATATGAGTGCAATGGGAGAGCTGAAGTTTTTCCTCAGGTTGCAAGTGGATGAAGAAGTGAATGGCACGTATATTCATCAGACGAAGTATGTTCACGAGATCCTCAAGCGATTCAACATGGAAGTCAGTCTGCCTTATGAAACTCCGTTGCCTACCAATCACAAGCTGTCAGATGAAAAGGACAAAGATCCTGAAGTGGATCCTTCAGTTTATCGTGCAATGATTGGTTCTTTAATGTATCTTACTGCATCTCGACCCGACATAATGTTTTTGGTGTGTTTATGTGCTAGGTACCAAGCCAATCCAAGAGAATCGCATTTGAAAGTCGACAAACGGATTTTTCGCTATCTTAAAGGAAAACCAAGACTTGGATTGTGGTATCTAGTCGAGGGAGGCTTGGACTTGATAGCATATGCTGATAAGGATTTTGGCGGGTGCCCGATCAACAGGAAATCAACCTCTAGTAGAGCTCAGCTGTTTGGAAGCCGTCTGATATCCTAGCAATGCAAAAAACAACAATAAGTGTCGTTGTCCACATGTGAAGCAAAATACATCTCCGCTTTGAGCTGCTGTGCTCAAGTCTTGTGATTCCAATAACAATTGCGGGATTACAGTTTGAATTATACACAAACTCCCATCATGGTAGATAATAACTCAGCTATTTCAATAACAAATAACATAGTACACCATTCACGCACTAAACATATAGATGTTAGGCATCATTTTATACGTGATTATGCTGAAAAAGTTTTAATTGATGTAGTTAGAGTTGACACCTTAGACAACTATGCAGGCCTGTTTACAATGACATTCGATCGGACGAGGTTCGAGAACTTAGTCCGAATGATCGGGATGATAAACCCTGAGTAGGATGGTTGCATAAGCCCTCATGGAAACTTTATTTTTCCGTTCCTTTGGACAGGTTACTGCTTTTCGTAAAACACAAAAATCCAAAAAGACTTTACTTAGTTGTCGGATATTTTTAGAAAAATCCAAAAACATTAGAAAATGAAAAATTGAGGACGCGTTGATTGTGAGAAGAAATGATAGTACATTGGCAGTCATATCTTTTACGAGGTATCTTATAAAATTAAAACCTAAAACTGTTGACAGCTTCATTATATGTTGTAAGGATAGGTTTTACGCATTAATAAGAACATGTTTTTGGTATATAAAGATAACGAACTGCGTAACTTGTGTGTAACGTCTCTCGAATATATGGTCTTGGTACCGTAATTTCCTTTGAGAGATTACCAAAATTCTGAGATACTAGGTCTTTATATCTGATTATTATCTGGGGTATTATACTTGGTCTTCTAATTTTGGGTCGGAAATGGCCTAGACCTCGTATAATACTTTGCTAAGCTATTTGATATTCACCAATTTATACATATTATAGTCCTCCATTTTACCCCCATTTTATGCGTTTTCGGCTGTAAACCCGTGAATCGGGTACTTAATCATGTATACTTTTGTTTATAGGCCTAAAACAGCATGCAAGACAAGATGATAGTGAAAACGAGGACTTTCCGGATGAAACGAAAAAGCTGCGAACATTCCTGTGAAGAAATCTGACCTGGGCGTTTCACACGTTCGTGCAATCAGAGGAACGACCGTGCATATCCGACAAAACAGCCCAGCCCGTCAGTGAACGAGGGTGCAATCCGGAGTGTAAGTCAATCCCGGAGACGAACGGTCGTGCGGTTGACTGCACGCCGTGCGGATCCGATATCCAACACAAGCCCGGAGATGCACTGCCCGTTCAAGAGTACGTGCAACAAGAACCCGGAGATGCACGATCGTGCCTCCAAGTGAACGGTCGTGCGGGATCGAAGACAGTCAAGATAAGATGATGTCATGCGGTATGGTGAACAGTAACTCCAATAATTCAAAAAGTGAACGGTTGTGCCAATAAAGTGCACGACAGTGCGAGAGCTGAAAAATATAAAATACATGCAGAAACATTCTGCTCGTAACCCTTGATATTTTGGGAGCGATTCTGGCGATTTTCAGGCTCCGGAGGCGTTAGCTTTCACCCGGATTCAAGCCACGTTGTGCCGAATAGCTTCGTTATCTTCCGGATTCTTAATCTAGTGCTTGTTTATGGTTTGGTTTTCTAATCTTTCCATAATTTTGTTAATCTTTCAAGCATTTAGATTAATGTTTATGTATTATTGTAGCCTTTGGGCAAAAACACAACAATCCCTTGCTTAATTATAATCATTAGTATGTTAACTTTGTTTGTAATGACACTTGGAAGTATTTTCTGTGTTAATCTTTGATGATTAGTTTGCAACCTTGTTATTGTTGTTGATTTCTTGATTATAAGTAATTGTGTTGGATGATTGGTATTTGGTTAGTTAAGATAGTTGAAAAATGAAGCTTAATTAATCTTGTATTAGAAAACTTTAAACTTGGTTAACTAGTTTAGCTTGGTTAAAATGTGTGCACCATAATACTAGAAATGGTTAGTGGTTTGATAAAATGTAATTATTGTTAATCAAGAAAGCTTTTCATCACGTAAGGACCTTAACGGGTTAAATGGTGTTGTTATGAATTCTTGCTATGAATTGTTAACTTAGTTAGTAGTTTAGGCCAAAATTGCTATCTTGGTAAATTTATATGCAAGATTTGTAAAATGAACTCGGTTGTGATTTAATCTAGTTTATGCTTGTCTCGGTGGTTGCATTGTGTTTATCGATGTCAATTTCCTTGTTTAAGTGAGGTTAGAAAACTCTTAACGGATGACTAACTTATTTTTAAGAGATTTTCATAGACATTTATCAATTGCACGTTAAAGAACAATTTTAGGTGGTTAAAGTGTGTTTATCGTTTTAGCTTTCCGAATGATTGTCATGTTAGGATTCCCGAAAGGGATACTAATTGTCTTGAAAATGGAGAATTGATCGAATGTTTCTAGTGCCAAAATCGACTTAGTTGATATGCTTTGGTTGTGTATTAAGCAAGGCTATTTATCTATTTTCATATTTGAAATCTATTAAGTTTTTATAAGTATTTGTTTATGTTTACTTTAGTTATTAGAAAATCACAAAACTTATATTTCTTCCGTTAATATAATGACAAAGGTCTAGTATTATTCCTCCGCCCATTTCCTTGGATCAATACTTGGTTCTTACCGATACTTTACTACATATATGACGGGGTACACTTGCCTCTTTCGTGTGTGTTTTGATGTTGAAGTATAATCACTTTTATAAATTTAAAACCGAATCGTGTGTTTATTCATTATAAAAATATGTGTATATACGCACACGTCAAGTTTTTGGCGCCGTTGCCGGGGAACTGGCGAGCTTTAGGAACGACCCGAGTCATTGTTTTATCGGTGTATATACTTGTTAATATTTGTGAATATTTTCTTGATTATTTATTTGTTTATTTATTTGTTAATATTTCTTGTTTTTAATTCATTTATTCGTTTTCTAGATTATTTTTTTGTACACTTGTGAATTTTTACTCCATTTGTTTGTTCGAATTCGGATTTATTTATTCGTTTATTCTTTGATTTCTCGGCTTTGAAAAATCATTTTACATTAGCCGATTCGATTATTTTTATTGTTGTAATTTTTATAAAATTTCGGGCCCATTTTCGAATTTTTATAAAATTTTCAGCCCATTTAAAATATTATTTTGTTTCTTTTCAGCCAAAAAAAACATTATTATATTAATAAAATATTCATTGTGTCAATTTTTCATTTGCAGGTTGATGTCCTCAACTCCAGCTCCCGATCCTGTTGAGCCATCAGACGAACCCGAGCGTGATCTGAGGAGACATCTTTGTGCGAGATCTCGTGCGGTTGGGCTACTGCTCGCAGCTGGTGAGCAGGAGCAGGTGGTACCCGCTGAAGCCGAGGGCTCAGGGGCAACAAGAAACGCAATCATGGCGGACGATGAGCGACCTTTGAATGAATCAAATCAGCCCGGAGCGGCAGGCCTGGAGCCGAGTATCCTTCAGCCTACTATAGACGCACCTATATTTGAAATTAGATCTAGTATTATTAACATGGTGCAGAATTCAGTACAGTTTGACAAGCGTGAGCATGAGGATCCCGGGATACATATCGCTGCTTTTCTCGCTATTTGTTCGACATTTAGGATTAAAGGTGTTTCGGAGGATGCAGTTCGGCTGAGGTTGTTTCCTTTCTCGTTGCGTGACAAAGCTAGAGCTTGGCTTATGTCACTACTGTTGGTGCACGGAATGTTTGTTTACTACGTCTTTAGTGAGTCTTAGGTTTAGATAGTTTAGATTGGAGTTGGAAATCATGTAAAAGAGATTTAGATTGTAATTTCGCTCTTGATGACATTCATGTCATTATAAGCGAAATCAGGTTGTCATGTTAACTTGTAATTCCGCTCCAAATGGTCTTATAAGTGATTTCGCTCCTAGATGTAGATAGGTAATTTCGCTCCTTAGTGCTAGTTGGTGATTTCGCTCCTGATGATCATGGAGTTTGGAGCGAAATCAGGAGGTCTATAAATAGGGTCCAGCTGTTGTCATTTGTAACAATTGGAGCAGAAACAGGTCATGGTGTAGGTGTCAAAACTCTGTCAAAATCAAGTCAGAAACACGTGTAAATACTTGTAATCAGTAATAGAAAGAAGTTAAAAGGATCCGAGAGCTGTTGCGACTTTGTATACGTTGATTCCGACTTCGTATTCAGAGATGAACTAATTTTACTGACGTTTAAGGTCACGCAAACGGTCCAACAAGTGGTATCAGAGCTCAGGACGAGGAGTTCATACCATAGCAGCTTGATTTTACCAGATTCTCTTATTTCTACTCACTTCTTCTTATACTTTTCTGAACTGAACTAGTTCCAACGGTCGGAATGATCTGAATTTCGAGTATATTGTGTAAAACTTAGTTTTAACAAATCCTAGAAAGATTCAGGTTAAAACTCGGATTAAAAATGGTAAAAATGATCTAATAACCTGATTCCGCTCGAAATGATCTTCAGAGATTTCACTTTAAAAAGTTAATTCCGCTCCTAAAGACTTTAAAATCAGATTACGCTCGAAATTTAGTTGTTGATTTCGCTCGTAATCAGTTAAAGTCTGATTCCGCTCGAAAACAGATTAGTTCTGATTTTGCTCATAAGAACAAGTCTGATTCCGCCCGAGATTAATTCTGATTTCGCCTGAAACATACTTTTTGATTCCGCTCAGAAAGTTACCATCTGATTTCGCTCGAACTTGCTGCGTTTCAAAATTTCAAAAATTTTTCTAAGTGTTTTGCTGATTACTTTCAGGTACGTACAAGATGGATGACTTCAATCCGTTCTATGATGCCTTTTCATTTGCTAGAGACGGTGGAAATGATACATCTTCAAGTAACACAAACGAGAACACGCAAAATTCAAAGAAAAAGCTGTCAGATGCATTGGAGGTTGAAAGTGCTTTCGGAGCTTACAACAAATCCCCGAAGTTGATGGCTATCGAAGAATATAGTCGGTGGGCCAAGAAGTTTGAAGATTGGTTGATGGCTTTTGCGTTTCCCAGCTGGAAGAGTCTAAAAAATGGATACCATAATAATAACAAAAAAGGTGAAACCTTAACAACAAATGAGGAGATAGATTTGTTTGTTGCTGAGCAAAAATGTATTGCGTTGCTGTTTCAGTACGTCAGAGAAGTTATAATATCTTTGATTGAATACTCTAGTGCTATAGATCTCTGGAACAAATTGAAAAACATATGTATAGGAAGCACAGAAATTGTGAAAAACAAAAAGAAACTACTGAGAAAAGAGTTTGATTTGTTTGGGTGTTTAAAGAATGAATCAGTTTGTAAAATGATTGAGAGGTTTGGGAATCTGAAGCTGGAACTGGTGAGACATGATATTTCTTATTCCCGAGAAGAGCTAGTTGACAAACTGTTTGACGCATTGGCAGATGAGATGGATTGGCAATATTATGGATTGATGCTAAAGAATACTATCAAGCCACCAGAAGCGTTGACAGTCGACTTGCTGATTGAGAGATTAGAGAGTCACGAGTTGGAATTGAAGAAGACGTACAAAGTAAACCACTCATCATATCAGCAGAACTTGAATTTGTATTATCCAAAGAGCATGATGCCAAAGAACACATCTCCCAAGACTGCATTTTCTGCTGAGAATGTCTCCACAACAAGCAAAGAAAGTCAAAGCAGTGGATATCACAGTGGATATCACAGTGGGTCTTCATCAAATTCAAACCAGTCTGATGCAAAGAACTTATTTCAATGCAACATCGCTGTAGACTTAAAGAATGCTCAGAACTTTAGCGAGGAGTCTGCCAAACAACAGATGGTTTTCCTAGCATCAGTATTGGAATCGTATGAAAGCCTTGTAGCAGGGAAGATTGGCAACACCAACCTAACAAAAGAGGACTATGATCAGATAGATCCTGAGGAGATGGAACTAATTGACATAAGGTGGTGTATGGCCAGTGCAGTTCGTCGAGCACAGCGTTTCATGGAGATAACTGGGAGAAAGTCAATTGGTGGACCATCTACCAAGTTGGGCTTTGATAAGTCTAAGGTGACATGTTACAAGTGCAAACAGAAAGGTCACTTTAAGCATGAATGCAGAAACGTGTATGCTGATGAATCTGAAAACCCGTTCAGAGAAGATTACTACAAGAAGGCGATTTATCATCAAAACAAATCGGAGCTACCAAGAATGAAACAGATTGAAGATAACAAAGAAAAATCTAGAGCTCTTGCGGTGATTCATGATGATGAAGGTTACGACTGGAGCGAGTTGTTACCTGAAGAAGATGCGGTTGGATATGCTTTCATGGCAAATACTGAACCTATTCCTTGGAAAGATGACAGAAATGAAGAACAGAAGTACAAGCATAGAAAGCAGTTAGCCATAAACAAAATGATCAGAATATCTGGTATTTTTTATGAGGCAAAAAGAGCAAATAGATGGGATCCAGACAGAGAATGTTAACTTGACCCCTATGGAAACATTGCTGTTGATCATAAAACTCTTGATTTGGAAACCATAATCCAAGAATATAAAATTGAAGATGATTATTGGCAGAAGAAATGGTGGGGAAGCGGAGAAGATGAAGAGAAAGAGAAGAAGGAGAAAGAAGAGAAAGAGAAGTCAAAGAAGATTGACACTGGGATCATTGACACGACACAGGAGTTGAATGCTGGAAACATGGGAAAGATGGCTGATAAGGTGCTGGCTGCTAATGCACTTGAGGTAGATTCTAAATCCGTTTCTGAGTCTAAAAGCCAAGTCAGTTCAAATGCGTCAACGACTGAGTCAGGTAAGAAGGTCAGTGGTGATATTGACTGCAAAAATTGCATCAAAGAATGCAAGATTTGTAGTACAAACACTTATCTCAAAGGTAAGAAGATTGAGGATCTGACTGCTAAAGTCAGAAGTGTTGAGGATCAAATCCTTGATCGTGACAAAAGGGTGAAAGCTTCAACTGAACGATTAAAAGAATTAACTAACAAAATTGAAACTGATAAAATTGATCAGGAAAAGGTTAGGAAAGAAAATGAGAAGTTAGTTCTTGAAAATCGTCAGATCACTGAAAAATTTGAGAAGCTTAAAAGCACGATTAAAGATAATGATGATAGAAACGGTAAAACTTACAAAGAAAATTGCCAATTGCAATGTGTTTTGAGAATCAAAGAAGAATTAATCAACAAACAATTGGATGAGATTGCTAAATTGAAACTTCAGTTTGAAGAAGCCAAGATTGAGAATGAACGAATTAATTTGAAATTGAACAGTTACAGTTCTACAAGCTTTGTTTTGCAACACATCATTCCCAAACCCATCAGGAAAGACAAAGCAGGCGAAGATGTATACTGTGATGGAACTGGGGTTGGGTTTCATCAAGTTCCACCACCGGTTCTTGAAAATTATTCGAAAAAACAATCTGGGTTGGTTAATCTTAAGGAAGAAAATGAAGTGAAACTTCCTGATTCAATTGATGTGACATTTTCTTCTTCATCATCTGATGATAGTGTTCAGACAGAGATTGTTAAAAGCACAGCTGAAAGTGTTTTGAATAGTGATTCAGCTGAAGATGATGAATGTTTCTTGAACAAATACATTCCGAAACAAAAGTCCAAAAACAACTTAGGTGATGAACCGGGTCTTGTGATGTACAAGATGGCTGGATCTGATAAGTTGTATTCGGATTATGAGTTTCCCCTAGAGAATGTAAATGTTTCAAAATTGAAAAATGTGTTTAAAATGGTTGAAATTGATTTGTCTGAAGTAAAGAATTTAAAACAAACAAAAAGGCAAATGAATTTTGAAAAAGATAAAGCTTACTACAAGAAACCTGTTGTTCCACCACGTTTTTATAACAACTATCGAAACAATTGGTCGGGAGGATATCAGGGTGGTAAGAGTTATCAGAAAAGGAGTTTTCAAAACAAAAGGTTTGCTAAAAAGAAGGTGTTTGTGAATAGTTCAAGTTCACTTTCTGATGAGGAAAATGAATTTTTTTCAAAATCAAATGAAGAATTTTTTGCGAAGAGGGCATCACAACCTCAGTCTGAAGGCACAAGTCGGGTAGTTGATACTCGTACATGTTTTAGATGCAACAAAGTTGGTCACATTGCAAGAAATTGCACCAACTCCAAGTCTAAGACTGAAGTTGTTGAGAATCGACAGAAGAAGGTTGATGCAAAAGGAAAAGCTCCAATGGTTGTTGAGAAAGTGTTGAAAAATGAGAAAACAAAAGTCAAAATTGAACCTGTTAAGAATGTGGTAACTAAAAATGACAAATTTTACAAACGGGTTGCATCATCTCAACAAACATGGAAGCCAAAAGTTGTTGATAAACCAAAGGTTTCAGTGTTGGAAAAACAATCATCTTCTACCACACCGGTAAAGATGGATGTTCCTTTGGATTATTATGAAAAGTTGGAAAAACAATCTTCTACTCAGCCTGAGAAGAAGAATGTTCAAAAGAAAAAGCAACCAACCAGTCAACTTAAGATAGATGAGTTTTTCCTATACAAAAAGGTTGAGGTTGGATCAGATGAAAGCTTGAAAATGAATGATAAAATTTTTCCGCACTTTACACTACTAAAACTCACATTAAAGTCAAGTTACCCAAGTCAAAAGCGGCTTGGGTGGCATCAAAATCTCACTAAAGATTTTGCACTTGCCGGAGCTTCCTAGTTGGTAATCGTGAAGCATGAATCGGCATCTTTATTGAATTATTTGTGATATGTGCAGGAACTTCCAAGAGCTATTTCAAGATGCATTATGGATAGTGGAGCGTCTCGACATATGACAGGAAAGACTACGTTGTTGTATGATGTTAGAAATATCAATGGTGGTTATGTGGGATTTGCAGGACATGAAGGTGGTAGAATTGTCGGTGAAGGAACGTTATCCAATGGGATTGTTACGTTTGAAAGATTTAACTACATTACTGAACTGGAAAATAATCTGCTGAGTATTTCGCAGATTTGTGACAATATATATATACCACTCACTTCACAGACAAAAAATGTTTGATCTTGAAACCAGGATTTGTTATCCCTGAAGAATGGATTATCATGCGGGCACCAAGAGTCAATGATTTGTATGTATTGGACATGAGTGTAGCTACTACAACTACAGGTCAAGCTCATTGTTTTGTTTCTAGAGCAACAGAGAAAGAATCGAAGTTGTGGCACCGGAAGATGGGGCATATACATCTTAGAAAAATGAATCATTTGGTACACAATGATTTGGTTCTTGGAGTTAATATCAAAGGTTTCCATCTGGAAGGGGAGTGCATAAGTTGTATTAAAGGCAAGCAGAAGAAAAAGTCACACCCTAAAAAGCAAGTTAATTCAGTTTCCAGACCGTTAGAGAGACTACATATGGATTTGTTTGGTCCAGTAAACGTCAAAAGTATTACAAGGGATCTCTACTATCTTGTGGTTACTGATGATTATTCCAGATTTTCGTGGGTATCATTCTTAAAATCGAAAGATGAAACGTTTGATAGTTTAATGGCGTTGTTCAGAAAGATTGAAAATCTGTACCAAAGGCGTATCAGAAGAATCAGAAGTGATAATGGTACTGAATTCAAGAACAACAAGATGGAAGAATATTGTGATGAAAGAGGTATATTGCATTAGTTTAGTGCTCCGTACACTCCGTAGCAGAATGGAGTTGCAGAACGTAAAAACAGGACGCTAATCGAAACGGCTAGAACGATGCTTGCTGATTCAAAGCTACCGATAAATTTTTGGGCAGAAGCAGTTTCCGCCACATGCTATACACTCAACAGGGTTCTCACTGTAAAGAAATTCAACAAGACATGCTTTGAGTTGATCAATAACCGCAAACCGAATCTAAAGTTTTTAGAACCGTTTGGGTCACCCTGTACTGTTCTAGAGCATTTTGGAAAGTTTGGTCCGAAGTGTATTGAAGGGATATTCATTGCTTATGCAAGTCCATTACGACGAGTCTTCGTTCCAAGTCTGAAGCGGATTATTGAAGCTCCAAATTTTGAATGTCAGGGGTATACTATGCCGCCTCAAAATCCCGGTGATTCATGGCATTTTAATTACGACAAGTTGTGGGATTCGTTTGACATGATGGAAGAACAAGAAGAAGAAGAAGAAGAAGAAGAAGAAGAAGATTTATTTGACGAGTTGGATATTCTGAGAGAGTATGAAGAATCGTTGGAAAGATTCCCAGCTGAGTATTCAAGAAGACCACCACAAACATCAAATGACGATGAAGCAGGTCCAAGCAATGCTGCTAAACATGATGATATCCAACAAAATGATGTTGCTCAAGATAATCAGATGGCACAGAATGATAATCAAGAATCTGAGAACATGCCAGTATTTGATCGTGGTAATTCAGATTCTGAGGGGGAGCAAATTCAGATTTCAAGTCAAACAAACCCAGTCAGTGGACAAGATGCAAATCAGAATGTTACTAATCTGGAAGGCGATGTGGATGTTCCAGGCGAAGTAATGCCACGAACTCTTTCATATCATCCAGAGGAGTTGATCATTGGAGAATTGCAGACTGGCGTTCGCACTCGCAGACAGATTGATAAAGGGCTTACATGTTTTTATACAAAAGTTGCTCCTTTGCAAACTGAATTCTCATTAAGTTGTTTTATCTCGTAGGTTGAACCAAGGACTTACAAAGAGGCGCTTACCGAAGATTCTTGGGTCAATGCAATGCAGGAGGAACTGAGCCAATTTAAAAAGCTGGGAGTGTGGAAGTTAGTGGATTTGCCAGATAGACAAAGGAAGATAAACACCAAGTGGGTGTTTAAGTGTAAGAGAGACGATAGAGGAGTTGTGGTTCGCAACAAAGCTCGACTCGTAGTCCAGGGTTTCAGTCAACAGGAGGGGATAGATTTCACTGAAGTATATGCTCCTGTAGCTAGACTAGAAGCTATCAGAATCTTTCTAGCATTTGCATCATGGAAAAACTTCAAAGTATATCAGTTAGATTTAAAATCGGCTTTTCTCTATGGGAAGGTAAAAGAGGAGGTTTATGTCGGTCAGCCACCGGGCTTTACCGATCCACTTCACAAAGACAAGGTCTACTTGCTAGACAAAGCACTGTATGGTTTACATCAGGCCTCGAGAGCTTGGTATGAGACATTGTCTCAACACCTACTAGCCAACAGTTTCATTCATGGAAAAGTGGATGCCACTCTCTTCACCAAAGAGGTCGACGGTCATCTTCTGATTGTTCAGATATACGTGGACGACATCATATTTGGGTCAACAAATGAGGATCTATGCAAAGATTTTGAACAAGTTATGAAGCAGAAATTTGAAATGTCATCGATGGGTGAGATGAAATTCTTTTTGGGATTGCAGGTTGATCAACTACCCAAAGGAATTTTCATACATCAAACGAAGTATGTTCATGATATCTTGGAGAAATTTGGGATGTCAGGTTCTACTCCAGCAGCCACCCCATTAGCAACGAATTATGGGATAAACCCTGATCTCACCGGAGAAAAGGTAGATGAAACGATGTATCGTTCCATGATCGGTTCGCTGATGTATTTGACAGCTTCAAGACCCGATATCATGTACCCAACCTGCCTCGCAGCAAGATTTCAATCGAACCCAAGAGCATCGCATATGGTGATTGTGAAAAGGATATTACGCTACCTGAAAGGAACTCCATCATTGGATTTGTGGTATCCAAGAAAAGGAGATTTCACGCTCGAAGGGTATTCCGATTCCGATTTCGGATGCTGTAAAGTTAATGCTAAATCAACAACAGCAGGGTGCCAGTTTTTCGGATCACGATTGGTCACTTGGCAATGCAAAAAGCAAACCTCTGTGGCTTTATCCACATGTGAAGCGGAGTATGTATCTGCTAGCAGTTGCTGCTCTCAGATCTTGTGGATCGAGCAACAGACGCGCGACTACGGTTTGCAATTTCTAAACACCCCTATCTTTGTTGATAATGAGGCAGCGATTAACATTACTAAAAATCCAGCACATCACGCTAAAACGAAACATATTGAGATTCGTCATCACTTTATTCGAGATTGTTTCGAGAAGAAGTTGATACGAATTGAGAAAATTCACACTGATGAGCAAAAAGCTGATTTACATACCAAAGCATTTGATAAAGCACGTTTTCAATATTTGCTAAAACTGAATGGTATGAAGCTTTTATCGGTGTTGGAGGAGATTATTGGCGTTGATGAAGGAGACATTGTAGATGATGTTGAGAAGCAATCTGCAATGGTTTGTCATTTTTTACATGTTTTGGTATTTAGGGGGAGTGTAGGGTAATATTTTCAGAAAAATACAAAAACAATAAAAAATGACAAAAATACAAAAACATGAGATATTCTCAAAATCCAAAAACAATAGAAAACCAGAAAAGAGCTTGTGTAAAAAGGGAAAATGATAGTACATCGGCTTGACAGTCACGGTATGCTAAAGAAATGGAATGTTTAAATGCATTAAACAGTCTCGCTGATGATATGCCGATAGGTTTTTACACATTTAGTAAGTTTGTTTGGGATATAAACTTAAATCTTACTTGCTTATTTCATGGGGAACACTACTTGGATATATAGGTAACCCCTGAAATTTTGTTTGAAAGATTCCTTTTTCTGATATACTAGGTTTTTATACTCAGTGATATCTGGGGTATTATTCCGGGACATCTGCTGAATGGAAGTTCTGACCTAGTCCTCGAATAATACTTTCCGCAATGCTTGAAATATAGAATCACCCTCAACATATATGATAAGACAATAAAATTGATTAGCAATGCTGTTGTAAAAAAGATCCTCGAAAGGGGACACACCCAAAAGTTGATTCATGATCTCTCTGCTGAATGGTAGTTCTGACCTGAGCTCTCATGATTCTTCATAAATTATTAATCCCTTACAGATATCATTTGTGTTACAATTACTTGTAAGACTGAATATTGGGATCTGGATACGGGAGTATATTCAAGAGGTGGGACACACGTATAAGTTTAAGTCTCTAAAATACTAAATTCGTATCCTGGACAGATTGAAAATTGTGTGAAAATTTAAGTGGATCAGTATATCGACAATCTAAGCGAATTGTTTAATTCTGAGTATGTAATTGAAGCTTAACGGTGCCGGTGACTTGTCGAATAGCTGATATGATTCCCTAACACGCTCACCAAAAATATGTTTGTATATAGTTTATTTTCATTGCATTTTAGTTCTGTATTTCATTTCTAGTTTAGAAGTTTTTTAAAATCCAAAAAGATTTTTCATTTCTACTTTATTTTTGACAAACTAAAGTGGAGAGTTGATCTTCGGATTCCAAAGTTGAAAGCAGATGCAGGAGATTTCTGGACTGGAGGATGAGTCGTGAGCTAATCTTGATAAGTTTGAGAAGTTGTATAGTTAAAGCAAGTTCATTAATTTGAAACTTGTAAATTTTCAGAAATTCAATTTGAACAAAAAGTCAGTGTGATTTATCTCAGATCAACCAAGGTCATTAAATTGGACTTGGTAGATTAATTGAGTATTCAGGGTCATTAACTTGGACCTGAATACTTAAGTGGATTTCTAACACTGAAGATTAAATGGTAAGTTTTGATTTGAAACTATTATTATCATATATCTTATTCTTGGGTAGAGCTTATACAGGAATCCCCATGGCAACAACAAGTTAAAGTTTGAACCAGAATCAGAGTCCTAGCTATTCGAGAGGGGGAGTCTGTGAAAGGGGGAGTCAGGATTCTGGATCAACAGTTACAATGGAGTTTGAAGAAAGAGTTGGAAAGAGACCAAGACTGAAGACTCAATGCCAAAGACTTCGTCAACATCCAAGGGGGAGTCTGTTGGTGCACGGAATGTCTGTTTACTACGTCTTTAGTGAGTCTTAGGTTTAGATAGTTTAGATTGGAGTTGGAAATCATGTAAAAGAGATTTAGATTGTAATTTCGATCTTGGTGACATTCATGTCATTATAAGCGAAATCAAGTTGTCATGTTAACTTGTAATTCCGCTCCAAATGGTCTTATAAGTGATTTCGCTCCTAGATGTAGATACGTAATTTCGCTCCTTAGTGCTAGTTGGTGATTTCGCTCCTGATGATCATGGAGTTTGGAGCGAAATCAGGAGGTCTATAAATAGGGTCCAGCTGTTGTCATTTGTAACAGTTGGAGCGGAAACAGGTCATGGTGTAGGTGTCGAAACTCTGTCAAAATCAAGTCAGAAACACGTGTAAATACTTGTAATCAGTAATAGAAAGAAGTTAAAAGGATCCAAGAGCTGTTGTGACTTTGTATACGCTGATTCCGCCTTGGTATTCAGAGATGAACTACTTTTACTGACGTTTAAGGTCACGCAAACGGTCCAACAACTACCAGCTGGGTCCATCAGGACCTGGAATGGGTTGGCGGAACTGTTTATGCAAAAATATTTTCCACCTGAGAAAACAACCAAGCTAGGGAACCGAGTTGTGACCTTTCGCCAGTACGAGGGAGAGTCGTTGCATGCGGCCTGGGAGAGATTTAAAGATTTGTTGATTGATGTTCCACATCATGGTTTCTCCAAGAGACAGCTGGTCTTGATGTTTTATCAAGGGCTTAGTTACAAACGCAGGAGAGATTAGACATGAATGCAGGAGGTGATCTAGGGACGAAGACGTCGAATGAAGCATATGATATCATTGAAAAAGTTGCGTTGAAGTCTAGCTCATGTCGCGAAGGAGATAGAGGCCAGGCAACATCATCATCATCAGCACCTCGCGCAGGATTTCACATGGTGGACGATTACACGGCCATTACTGCACAAATCTCAGCCCTTGCAGCGAAATTCGATAAGTCCCAGATGATCGCACAAGCTGGTTCGGGATGTGACCAGTGTGGAGTGTCACACGAGCCTGGTGTGTGCTTTCAGGGAGTCGTATATGAGGGCCACGAAAAAGTGGATTTTGTGAGTACTCAGGTGAGGCCACAGAACAACCCATACAGCAACACCTATAACCCCGGAGGGAGAAATCACCCAAATTTTGGGTGGCGCGCGAATACAGGCAATCAAAATCCATTGGGATTTACTCAGCGCGCTCCAGTGCCACCGCAAGCTCAGGGTCAACAATTTCAGCCATACAACCAACCTTACTAGCAGCGTCCATATACATTTCAGAATCAGGGCACTGGGAGTAGTTCCCAGCAGCAGGCCCCTCAGTCTAGTTCCAAGCTGGAGGATACGATGGCTCAGCTTCTCACTAGCTCCTCGAGTGCAAATCAGTTGGCAGAAAAACGATACCAGCAGAGCGAGGATCATTTTCTTTCCCATGAGGGAGAGATGAGGAGTCACAAAACCTCGATTCAGAATATCAAGAACCAAGTTGGTCAGCTGGCACAGATGATGTCTAAAAGGACCCCAAGTGGTCTTCCGGGCAATACAGAGCCAAACCCGGGCGGGCATGTGAATGCAATCATGACCTGGAGTGGAAAGACTACCGGACCCGTCATATCGGACTCATCACCGATCACTGGAGCGGTCCCGACTGACACACCGGACGAGGTGCAAGCCAGGCTACGCCCAGCAAGTACAGCACATGTCTAGGAGCCATTCAAAGATTACACTCCTCCAGTACCATATCCAGGCAGGCTGAAGAAACAGAAGAACGAAGAACAATACGGTAAGTTCCTTGAGTTGTTTAAGTAACTACACATTAATATACCATTTGTTGAAGCCTTGGCCCAGATGCCAAAGTATGCGAAATTCCTAAAGGACATCCTCTCGAATAAACAGAAGCTCGAGGATATATCATGTGTGGTGATGAATGAAACTTGTTCTGCCATTTTGCAAAACCGTCTGCCCATAAAAATGGGAGATCCGGGTAGTTTTACGCTTCCTTGTTTGATTGGAAACATGTTTGTTAGCCATGCATTGGCTGACTTGGGAGCGAGTATCAACCTTATGCCATATAAGGTTTTTACTAAACTGGATCTGGGTGAGCCGTCACCTACTAGAATGAGCATTCGGTTGGCAGACCGTTCAATCAAGTATCCGCGTGGATTTGTTGAAAACATGCTTGTTAAAATCGATAAATTTGTTTTCCCCGTGGATTTTGTTATTCTTGACATGGATGAAGATTCAAGAGTACCTTTGATACTTGGACGCCCCTTCCTCAGTACTGCGAGGACGATTGTTGATGTGGCAGCCGGCCAAATCACACTCCGAGTGAATGATGAGCACGTGACATTTGATATCAAAAGATCGATGCAGCATCCGCAAAGTCACGATGACATGCTTTATTATGTCGACATTGTCGATGCATGTGTGTGCTCTCATTTTCAACGCACTGTTGAAGAGATTGATTCGGACACACGTCTGTCGTGTGGGGACCTGATTGGCATTACGCAGGAGGGTCACGATTTTGAGCAGCCAGTCTATCAGATTGGTGACGATGGTTCCCAGAGTCCGGATCGGTTTCTAGAAATTGGCCATGTAGAAGAAGAGAAAGCAAAACCCTCGATTGAAGATCCATTGTCTTTGGAGTTGAAAGAACTCCCGCCACATCTCGAGTATGCATTTCTGGACGAGGAGCATCGCTTACCGGTCATAATTTCGGCATCATTGGAAAAGGATGAGAAGAAACAACTTCTCGAGGTTCTGAGACTTCATAAGAGAGCTATTGCGTGGAAAATCATGGATATCAAGGGCATCAATCCTTCTTTTTGTACTCATAAGATTTTGATGGAAGACGAGTACAAACCCTGCGCACAGCATCAGAGGCGTTTAAATCCGAATATGCAAGACGTGGTGAAGAAAGAAGTGATTAAGTTGTTGGATGCCGGATTGATATATCCTATATCTGACTCTGTGTGGGTGAGTCCAGTGCAGGTAGTACCCAAGAAATGTGGTATGACTGTAGTCTCAAATGATAGGAATGAGCTGATTCCTACCCGTACCGTCACTGGGTGGCGAGTTTGCATCGACTACCGCAAACTCAACGATGCTACTCGTAAGGATCACTTCCCGCTTCCATTCATCGACCAGATGTTGGAACGTCTGTCAGGGAAGTTGTATTACTGTTTCTTGGACGGGTTCTCTGGGTACTTCCAAATTCCTATTGCTCCTGAGGATCAGGAGAAGACTACCTTTACCTGCCCCTTCGGCACATTCGCCTACCGGCGTATGCCTTTTGGGTTGTCTAATGCACCGGCGACCTTCCAGAGATGCATGGTTGCAATTTTTCATGATATGATCGAGGATTCTATTGAGGTTTTCATGGATGATTTTTTGGTATTTAGGGATTCCTTCGATCATTGTTTGGAAAATTTGAAAAAGATGTTGAAGAGGTGTAAAGAGAAGAATCTGGTCCTAAACTGGGAAAAATGCCACTTCATGGTGAAAGAGGGCATAGTTCTGGGACATAAGATTTCTCGTGCTAGTATGGAGGTCGATCCAGCTAAAGTTGACGTTATTTCACGACTTTCGCCTCCCACCTCTGTGAGAGCGATACGGAGCTTTCTAGGTCATGCGGGGTTCTATAGGCGATTCATCATGGATTTCTCAAAAATCGCCAGGCCCATGACCCGTCTGATGGAGAAGGACGCTCCGTTCGTATTTGGAGATAATTGCTTGAGGGTTTTTGACCTTCTCAAGCAAAAGTTGATTGAGGCCCCTATTTTAGTTGCACCTGACTGGAGTCTTCCATTTGAAATTATGTGCGACGCGAGTGATGACGCTATAGGGGTCGTTCTGGGTCAAAAGAAAGAAAAGCACTTTCACCCGATCTACTATGCGAGCAAGACTCTTCACGACGCTCAGGAGCACTACACCACGACTGAAAAAGAGCTCTTGGCGGTTGTTTTCGCATTTGATAAATTTAGATCGTATTTGGTGCTTTCGAAAACCATTGTGTATACTGATCACGCAGCCATCAGATATCTTTTCAGCAAACAGGACGCTAAACCGCGTCTAATCAAATGGATCTTGTTGCTGCAAGAGTTTGATATCGAAATCGAAGACAAAAAGGGTGCGTTGAATGTAGCGGCTGACCATCTATCTCGGTTGGAGCATGGAGACATCGAGGACGCGCGTTGGGATTCAATCAATGACAATTTCCCACACGAGTCGTTGATGGGTGTTGAGATATGCGATGAGTCACCTTGGTTTGCCGACTTTGCGAACTATCTTGCTTGGGGGATTCTGATTAAAGGGTTGACTCACAAACAAAAGAGAAAATTCTTTTCGGATGTCAAGCACTACATTTGGGATGATCCTTTCTTATTTAGGGTGGGTGCTGATCAGGTGATCCGAAGATGTGTTTTAGGAAAAGAGGCGACCGATATTCTGCGCCATTGTCACGAGGGACCTACCGGTGGCCACCATGGAGCCAATTTCACCGCCAAGAAGGTGCTGGATTCCGGGTTTTATTGGCCGACTATATTTCATGATGCGCAGAGTTGGGTTAGAGCGTGCGATACCTGCCAGAGGGCGACAAATATATCGGCACGTGATGAAATGCCTCAGAATTGGATACAAGTTTGTGAAGTCTTCGACATTTGGGGGATAGACTTCATGGGACCATTTCCCCCCTCAGGAGGTAATAAGTACATCCTGGTCGCAGTTGACTATGTATCAAAGTGGGCGGAGGCACAGGCCTTACCCACCAATGACGCCAGGGTGGTCGTGAGATTCTTGAAAAGTTTGTTCGCCCGGTTTGGCGCTGCGAAAGCGCTTATCAGTGATAGAGGGACTCACTTCTGCAATACCCAGCTTGAAAAATCCTTGTCCCGCTACGGTGTGCATCACCGTTTATCCACGCCCTATCATCCACAGACGAGTGGACAGGTGGAAGTCACAAACCAGGTGCTAAAACGAATCCTTGAGCGGTTTGTAGGTGCAAACCACAAGGATTGGTCGGACAAACTCGACGAGGTGTTGTGGGCTTTCCGTACAGCTTTCAAGACCCATATTGGGACTACTCCCTTTAGGCTTGTATACGGAAAAACGTGTCATTTGTCGGTGGAGTTGGAGCATAAAGCGATGTGGGCTCTAAAAACCGCAAATCTGGACTTAAAAATCGGAGGTGAAGCCCGGTTTCTTCAGATTCATGAATTGGAGGAGCTACGGCAACACGCTTATGAGAGCTTCGTGTTGTATAAAGAGCGCACAAAGAGATTGCATGATAAACGCTTGAAGGACCACAAAGAATTCCAAGCGGGCGATCTTGTTCTTCTTTACAACTCACGGTTGCGCCTATTTCCAGGGAAACTTCATTCACGTTGGACAGGACCATACACAGTAAAAGAGGTATTCTCATATGGGACTGTTGCAATAGAGAACGCAGACGGCATTATATTTAAGGTGAATGGTCAACGTTTGAAACTGTACGTTGCCGGGCCGATCGAGTCAGCGGTGGAGGTCATCGAGCTCCACGCCCCGCACTCATCATAAGTGTGGGAAGGAGAGTCTACGCTACTGACTCGCGGATTAAAAATGTAGCAAGAGCGTCTTTGGCGCTTTAAGGATAAAATCGTCCTTCTTTGTGTTTTTGTAGTTTTAGCGTAATTTAGGTGTGTTTGGTAGTTTACGTTAATTTGTACAATTTTTATACATGCCGAGCGAAGGTTCTATGTTGGGATATTGTTAAGACAGTTTGCGTGTTGAAAAAATGGCGAAAAACGGCCAAAACAGGTGCTGAAGATGCTTTCTGCAGAAAAACTAATTGCAGATGTGGCACGCCCGTGCCTCGGGCCGCACGCCCGTACGATTGCGGGATTGGCCGGCACCTCGAGTCGTACCCCCGGTGCATCTCCGAGATCATCGTGCCAGGGTGACCCTTGTTCGGTGACGCACGACCGTGCGACTGGTCGAACGACCGTCCGTGAGGCTAGGGGCATTTCTGTCATTTGGCAGTATAAATACCCTCATCTGCAGCCCCCATTCACAATTCGCAAAAACCCTATCCGCACCAGCCGTTCCAGAGCGATTTTGCCTCAAATCGAACAATTTCTTCGCACGGTTTCACACATCCCTTCGCACGGTATGTTCTCCATCTTCGATTTTCTGTTTCCTCCTTATTCTAGGTTAGATTCGTTTGATTCTTCAAGGCTTTTTAGGGTTCCCTTCATAAATACAAGCGAAACCCTAACCCTTGCAAGAAACATTTGTCTCGTGAACAACCGGTTGATTCTGTACCCCCCCCCCCCCAGTTTGTAAAAACTTGTTTTTTTTTTTGAAAAATCGGGCTACTCAGAGCCGGGGTTAGAATCTGCAGAAATTACGGGTCGCACGATCGTTCCCCCTGAGGCACGGTCCGTGCGCTTTTGGCTGTTCACGATGATATCCTGTTGGCTCGGTGATGCACGGTGGTGCGGTTGACTGCACGCCGTGCGACTACGACAAACACCGGCCACCCACGCTGATTTTCGGTGACGCACGACCGTGCGTCTGGTCGCACGTCCGTGCGGCGTGCCCAGATCAGGAAGACAGAACCTACATAACAGTGTGTTCTGCTGTTCCAAATTAAATTTTTTCTGTTTCTCCTGTTCTTATTATCTTCCCTCATTGCAGAAGGATCATCCCTTCTTACAGTTTGGCCCCGATAACGAGAGAGAAAGCCTTTGTATCCCAAAACGTGACGTTTTATGGAATAGGCGAGGGCAGTTTGGCATCTCCCGGAGGCTAGATTGGGAGGTTATGAGAGATCTAAATCAGCGCGAACGATTAGAAAACATGCTTACTATCCGCTTTCGCGTTTGGTAGCCATTGACCGCCCCATCTATCGTGAGCTCACGATAAAGTTCTTCGCCTCCTATTCCTACGAAAAGCCCAAAGCGTATAAAGTCCCCAATTTCCGCTACAAAGAAAGGGTGCATTTCAGATTGGGTAGACGTTGGCATCATTGGTCGGTGGGTAGATTGGGTCGGAGACTTGGAATCTACACGAATCAAGACATGGATTCAGAGTTCTTCACAGATGAGTTCACCTTCCCGAGTGACGAAGCGCGGGCCGCGTTTTGGGCTCAAAATGCAGTTGGTGACCCATACGATCAAAGGATGTCTAAAACTTCACGATTGAGAGACCCTCTTCATCAAGTGATGCATCATATATTCAGCCATACCATCTGCGGGTGCATGGACAGTCTGGGGAACTGTCCAACACCAGATCTGATATTTCTTTATGCACTGGTTGAGGGGGTACACATCAACCTAGCTGCGAGGATGGCGGAATATTTTGTGAACAGCTCAGGGAGAACACCCAACAGTCAGATTCACGGCGGTCAGTATGTGACCGAAATTGCCTACAATTTAGGGTTGATGACTGATGAGGTACTTCAGAGTCTCACTCTTGTAACCGAGGGTTTATATGTTGATATTCGGTCGTTGAAGGCGATGGGGTTGATTGCTGAGACGGATCGCGGGGATCGATTGAAGGGTTTAAACAACGAGGTATGGGACCCGTTGCCTCCGGCAGAGGAGGAAGTTGAGGACGAAGAGATGGGAGAGCAGCACGAGCAACATGTACCACAGACACCACCACATTCACCACAGCATCACGGATACCACCAGCACAAGGATTGGCCTGAGGGCATTCCCCCTTACCCTGAGTTTTACCAGCAGTTCCAACAAATGCAGGTTAACCAGGAGCAGCAAAGGATTCATATTGAGCAGATCAGGGCGAACCAGGACTTCATGCGTCGGGAGGTGCATGATGGATTCTCGTACATATTCGGGGGGCTTCAGAACGCCTACCAGAACTACTTCGGGAAGCCCCCACATTTCCCATACAGGAACCCACCTGGTTATGGAGGCGCAGGCCCATCCAACACTGAAGATGATGCTGGTGACGATAACTAGGAGACGGTGGAGTTGATCGTTGGTGGTTTTGTTATTTCAGTACTTTGTTTTTCGGGTGTTCATTTTGGTTGTTATTTCAAACACCCCCGGTTATGTACTTTATATTTCTGACACTTTAGTTTATTTGTCTTGTCATGTTTGGATTTTAGTACTTCTATTTATGTAAATTATGGTTTATTTGGTTTATTTGTTTCTGTTCTGTTTTGCTGTACCTTGTGACATACTTGCAGATTTTGGCTATCAAGTCTTAGACCGGAGCACATCACCGATACAGCTTGGAAGTCTCGTTGCATCAAAATCATCTTTAGGGGAGTATTATTCTCCTTTATCTCTATATTTCGGGTTTCGCATTGGGGACAATGCGAAGTTCAAGTCTGGGGAGGGGTTTAGCTGGTTGACTTTGTTTATCCTGTTAAAAAAAATATCAGAAAAATCATTCAAAAATATCTGTATTTTGTAAATATATTTTAGCAAATAACTCGGTTGGTTGTGTTTTAGAAAGCTTCGGAGATGATAAAAACTCGACAAGCAAAATAAATTTTGAAAAGGAAAACCGGAAAGCGTGACAAACAAAGAAGGACTTGCATGATGATTTTCACACTTTTACCCATTCCTTCCGATACGTGAGCATATTTGAGCCTTGAAATTGTTATATATTTGTTCATTTCGGAGTAGGAGTGAGCCGGATGTCATGTGTAATTTAGAACTTGTCACTAGCATTCTTGTTAAGACCATGAACTTGCGAAATTGTGTAGAAGTGATAGAGGCACTTAGAAAACCCTTTGTGTTATCCCTGTTCTTTGTGTTGTGTTTCCCGTAAACCTTACATTACCTTTAGGATTAACCATGTCGAGCCTTCCCGTTTACCTTTGTTTACCCAACATAATCGCCCACTTAACCAAATTTAGCCCTTTTATGTTTTAAACATTTTAGTGTTGAAACTCGGTCAAAATAATTGTTTAACTAGCGCTTGTTTTAGTTTATTATTCATTGTATAAATCCATTAGTTTGTTATGTTAAAAAAAACACAGAAAATAAAACACCCTAAAATAGGGTGAAGTCGACGAAAATCAAGCAATTTTGAATGCTTAACGATAAAATTTCGAGTGATAAGCTCGATTTCGCAAAAGTCGCCTTTTTAAGGTGTTAGTTTGTATAGTTGTATTGTTTTACGCCAGTTAAACGCTAAAACCGATTTTTAACCATTTCGCCACTTTAAATATCCATTTCCATACCCGTCACCCAAGCCTAACGTTACACCCCGTAAAGACCTCTTGATTTGCACTTTTTCGCATGTTAGTTGGTGGAGACGAGATCTTATGACAAGCTTATGATATTACACGTTTCATTGACAAGGCATTGAGTGTTTGCACAAACACATTTTATGTATGTTTCACATATAAAACCGAGTGTGTGTGAACATTGTGAGTTGTGTGAAGATTAGCATGTTAAGTCAATTGAAAGTGAAGTCATAGCTTTTTGGTTATCTACATATATTTGCATATGCTTGTTTGGTTTGATTCATTTGATGTTGTCTTTTGAAAAACCGGTTAACCGTTTGTAGTTGTTTCAATAAATAGTTTGTAAATACTCGTTCTTGTTAGATTCTTGTTTTTTATCGCATTTTGGTTTAGCTTGCTTGAGGACAAGCAAGGTTCAAGTGTGGGGAGTTTTGATATTCACCAATTTATACATATTATAGTCCTCCATTTTACCCCCTTTTTATGCGTTTTTGGCCGTAAACCCGTGAATCGGATACTTAATCATGTATACTTTTGTTTACAGGCCTAAAACAGCATGCCAGACAAGATGATAGTGAAAACGAGGACTTTCCGGACGAAACGACAAAGCTGCGAACATTCTGTGAAGAAATCTGACCTGGGCGTTTCGCACGGTCGTGCAATCAGAGGAACGACCGTGCATATCCGACAAAACAGCCCAGCCCGGCAGTGAACGAGGGTGCAATCCGGAGTGCAAGTCAATCCCGGAGACGAACGGTCGTGCGATTGACTGCACGTCGTGCGGATCTGATATCCAACACAAGCCCGGAGATGCACTACCCGTTCAAGAGTCCGTGCAACAAGAACCCAGAGATGCACTATCGTGCCTCCAAGTGAACGGTCGTGTGGGATCGAAGACGGTCAAGATAAGATGATGTCATGCGGTATGGTGAACAGTAAATCCAATAATTCAAAAAGTGAACGGTCGTGCCAATAAAGTGCATGAACGTGCGAGAACTGAAAAATATAAAAAACATGCAGAAACATTCTGCTCGTAACTCTGGATATTTTGGGAGCGATTCTGGCGATTTTCAGGCTCCGTAGGCGTTAGCTTTCACCCAGATTCAAGCCACATTGTGCCGAATAGCTTCGTTATCTCCCGGATTCTTAATCTAGTGCTTGTTTATGGTTTGGTTTTCTAATCTTTCCATAATTTTGTTAATCTTTCAATCATTTAGATTAATGTTTATGTATTATTGTAGCCTTTGGGCAAAAACACAACAATCCCTTGCTTAATTATAATCATTAGTATGTTAACTTTGTTTTAATGACACTTGGAAGTATTTTCTGTGTTAATATTTGATGATTAGTTTGAAACCTTGTTATTGTTGTTGATTTCTTGATTATAAGTAATTGTGTTGGATGATTGGTATTTGGTTAGTTAAGATAGTTGAAAAATGAAGCTTAATTAATCTTGTATTAGTAAACTTTAAACTTGGTTAACTAGTTTAGCTTGGTTAAAATGTGTGCACCATAATACTAGAAATGGTTAGTGGTTTGATAAAATGTAATTATTGTTAATCAAGAAAGTTTTCCGTCACGTAAGGACCTTAACGGGTTAAATGGTGTTGTTATGAATTCTTGCTATGAATTGTTAACTTAGTTAGTAGTTTAGGCCAAAATTGCTATCTTGGTAAATTTATATGCAAGATTTGTAAAATGAACTCGGTTGTGATTTAATCTAGTTTATGCTTGTCTCGGTGGTTGCATTGTGTTTATCGATGTCACTTTCCTTGTTTAAGTGAGGTTAGAAAACTCCTAACGGATGACTAACTTATTTTTAAGAGATTTTCATAGACATTTATCAATTGCACGTTAAAGAACAATTTTAGGTGGATAAAGTGTGTTTATCGTTTTAGCTTTCCGAATGATTGTCATGTTAGGATTCCCGAAAGGGATACTAATTGTCTTGAAAATGGAGAATTGATCGAATGTTTCTAGTGCCAAAATTGACTTAGTCGATATGCTTTGGTTGTGTATTAAGCAAGGCTATTTATCTATTTTCATATTTGAAATCTATTATGTTTTTATAATTATTTGTTTTTGTTTACTTTAGTTATTAGAAAATCACAAAACTTATCTTTCTTCCGTTAATTTAATGACAAAGGTCTAGTATTATTCCTCCGCCCATTTTCTTGGATCGATACTTGGTTCTTACCAATACTTTACTACATATATGACGGGGTACACTTGCCTCTTTCGTGTGTGTTTTGATGTTGAAGTATAATCACTTTTATAAATTTAAAACCGAATCGTGTGTTTATTCATTATAAAAATATGTGTATATGCGCACACGTCACGCTTCGTTTGTGTGCAAACCCTCCAGGTGTATTTCTTTTCTGCCTAACAGTCATCACCGGATGATCTCTTCAAAGCTTGTCACCACCGGGTGAACAACTGAAAATATATGTTACCACCAGGTACATAAAAAAAATGAAAAATGCCAAAGTGCAGAAAAAGATACCAAGACGTTGGTACACCACCTAAAGTCGACCTTCATCTCTCTGTCGGTGCGGTGGCACTAACCTGAGCTCTCAAGGTTTCGCAATTTTAGCCGGATACAGATAATAGTTGGATATATTCACCTGTAAGATGTAATTTTTGGTAGTCTTGATACGGGAGTATATTCTTAGGTGGGGAAAACAGTTATATCAGTTAATAAGACACTTAATTACATATCTCGAAAATAGTGTTCAAACACATGCTAAAGCTTAAGTGGACAAGTATATCGTTAAACATCTTGAACTGTCATTATCATTCTTTTTGCTTAAATTCGTCAAATAGATACTAACTGTGATAGATTTTGACAGATAAGCCGATATGATCTTCTTGTCCTCGTTTTCACAAAAAGATAAAGTTTGTAAATATCTACGTTTTATTTCCGTTACAAAAATTGAAAAAAAGTACAAAAAGATTTTTGGTGTTTTTTGATATAAAGTTCAAAAAATACAAAAAGATTTTGTTTCCCGTTTCCATGTGTGGGCTTTATATTTTTAATGATACTTAAAAGGGGTTTTACAATTTTGAAACCTGATTAAAATCAATCCGGTGAGGTAATTTAAAATAAGTATTTTAATAAAAACATTTGGTCTTGCTAAGTTGGTCTAAGTGTGTGTTGTCCGTGTGGGAAACCGTATTCCAAGTTGGCAGAAATATTTTTAAGTATGTGTTACTTAAAATTTTTTGAGCTTACATATGTTAACTTTGTTGGTTTTGAAACTCATTTGGGCTTTACGGATTTATAATGTGTTCTAATGAAGTTTTGACAAGCTATTTGAGATTAACTGAAAGGAGACAGGAAACTCGCTTTTCGGTGTGCTCGAGCTGTTCGATGCTGTGTAAAGAACAAGACTCGAGCAGGAAGCGGTTTCTCGAAGATTTGATGAAGATCTGCAGAACCTGCATATATCAAGGGGGAGTCTGTAAATGCACTTCAGGATGATAAATGCGGGAAGCGGCTTCTTGAATACTCGTTGAAGATTTGTAGATCCCGCATATATCAAGGGAGAGTCTGTAAGTGCACCAAAGTTTGATAAATGTTTGATACTGTTGAAGTTTCAACATTGAAGGATTGATCTTGTAATTATGTGAAAGTGTCACAAGTTTGGACAAGGGTTCTTATTCATGAGAACTTGTATTCTTTTACATGGTGAGTCTTGTGGTTCTAGTGTGCGAACTTGTAATTTCTATTTAGTGGTGAGTACTTAAATAGTGGTGAGTACTTATTTGTTAAGTACTGAGGCTTTCATTGTAAGGTCCATGTGCGAACACATGATTGTATATAAGCTTTGTGATGTATGCAATCATTAGACATTCAATGAAACAATGAAAATTTTGGAGAAAACTTCTTGTGCAAACAAACCCTAGCTTTATGTTCATTATTCAATCTTTGTGATTATTGATTATGAATACTTTGTGTATTCACGATTCTCTCGTCTTCTACACCTTCTGTACGAGCTCTACGTTGCAGTACGAGGCACGTAGTGGTTTCCGCACATCGCGTGTTTGTTCGATCGATCCGATCCAGTAACAAAACAGTTGTTCGGGATTTTCGGGCCTTTTTTTTAGTCCAAGTCAATTCCAAGTTAAAGTCCAAGTCAACGTCCAATAAAGGTCCAATGAGGTCGCACAGTCAACAGTTCAACAGATCAGAATAATGAGGTCGCACACACTATATTGGACCATACACAACTCAATTGATTGGGCCGCACACTCGTTAGTTGGGTTGCACACTCAGTTGGGCTGCACACTTGTAAACTAAGTTGATGATGAATCGCGCACTTATCTTTGGACCGCATATTCCCTTGATGGACCACACACTAGCTTATTGGGCCAGCACACTTGAGTCCAATCCACAGATCAATTACAAGACCGCACACTAACTAAAACTTGTCCGCACACCAATTCAGTCGCACACTACAACTTGCACACTTCAATTTTGAGCCCGTACACAAAATCAAATAACAACTGAATCCCGGTAATTAGGGAAACAAATTGTTAACCAATTTGAGTGATTCTTTCCACCAATAACCACCGAAAAACCTGCAAACAATATTTCCTCTGTCCCAAAACAGATCAAAAACACAATTTTTTAAGATGTTTAATTATTATCATTTATACAGTTTTTCAATAATTTTCTAATTTTGTTAAAAACTTCAACCAAATTATTGAAATCAGAACCTGTTAATACAACTCAAACACAACTTATCAGTTGAATAATAATGATTAAAAACAAAACTAAAACGGAATATAATTCAACCTTTTATGAACTGATGAATCTGTAAACTCTTCAAGCTTGTTCTTCGTGCAATATCCAATGAAACCGAGCCTTTGAAAAACTTCTTAGGCTCTGATACCAATTGTAAGTCCAAGAACTATCAATCGGATATAACACACGATTCTAAGTGCGGAAAACAAAGAAGGTGTTGAACATGAGATCAAGAAGTCGATTGTATTGATATGTTGCACAAAAACTCTCGGGTTTGTCTAGTACAATTCGGAGAATGGCATGAACAAACAACAACATTGCACACGAGTGTAGAAACTCATCTAGTACAACTCTTACAACTCGCAAATGTTAAACAAGAACATCAACCCTAAAATGACCTAGGTTCACCCTATTTATAGTTACATAGGGTGACCTAATTACAAACTGGGCCAAACCCAAATCGTTCACTCTAGACAAAACAACCCAATACTATCTAACCCACTAGAAGAACTAAGTCCAATAATCTATGAGCGTGTTTGATAAAGATAAGCGTAAACATACTCAATTATATAACCTTACACCAACCACCACCAAATCTAGCTGACATATCCAAAACGAAGAACCACTACCAAACACCACCAAATTTAGCTCAGATCCGACAACCACTATCTGTAACCACCACCAAACATCCCCAAATCTGGCTCACAATCCGAAAACCATTGTGCCACTCACACCGGACCCGACAACAATAAACATGGTCTTCTTCTTCTTCGAATGAAACCCTAACCCTCAAATATTCAATGACTCCGACGGCGATAGGGTTTCAAAGATCTAGCGGCCGCGAAGTTGTAGGTTATTAGGGTTGCGTGTGAGAGAGAGAGAGAGAGAAAGAGAGAGAGATGGAGGGGGCAAATCTCGTGATGTTGCAAGTTATTAGGGTTTAGCGACGATGACTATTTATTAGGGTTTCAAAGATCTAGTGACTGTACGTACTGAAATCTCCATGAACTACACTCATTTTACCTAAAGACTTCTGAAAGTTGAGTGGCAATTTATTAGGGTTCACGTTTGTATTTTAAGGGAAGCAGAAAGGAAATTGGTTAGAGAGAGAGAGTGTGTGTGTGTGAGAACTGAGATCGATAGAAAGAGAGAGGAGGTGAGGGTAAATATTAAGCTTTGTTCTAAATTTAATTTAATTAAATTGGTAAAAAGACTAAACTGCTCTTAAGTGAATAGACTTAAGTGAAAATTTTAATCTTGTTAGTGCTAAAGGACGAAAGATGTACTAAGTTTTCAAATAAAGGATTGTGACTGTAAATATTGAAGTTAAAGGCTATCCACTGCAATCCAATACAAACATAAAGGAGGAAAAGTGTAATTTACCCTTAATTTATTTACTTCAAAGCAAATCGAATGGGTGGGGGAGAAACTGTTTAATTTCTTAATTTAGAGAGAATGATGGAGGGGAGAGAGAGGGAGAGATGAGTTGTCTGTTGGTTGAAGATGAGTTGGTACTGTGTATTAATATAACTAGGTTACTTCCTCGTGTGTTACACGGGTTGAACAATTTAAACTATATAATAAATATTTCTTGTAAATGCAAATCAAAGACGGAGACATTTATATACCAAATTGACATAAATGAGTTAATATAAAGATGGTGTATGTTAATATTTAATCAAAGAAGCATGTAATCAAACTGTGTTGAAAATAATACAAAAATAAATATATTATACAATACTTATTATTGTATTTACGTATTACATTACAATTAATGAGAAATAAAAGGCTACAATTATAACTCGCACATTACTGAAAATAATTTGAATCTAAAAAATATTCACATAATTCATAAATATCTCTATATTTATTTGAACACAACATTACATCTTTTATTCGTAACTTTACCATCTCTATCCAGATTTAGTAGTTTTACCATGTCTCTACTTTTAATTATTGATAATGTGAGATGCAATTGACCATGGGTGAATCCAGTAATGTTAAAAACAAACCAACCTTGGATAGTAACTGACATTGGCTTATATTAATTGTCATTGCAAAATTGGCAAATAGTGGAAGTGAAGATCTGTGGATATATGGTCACAATGCAACATAACAAAATTAGGTGTTGATAGTAAAAACGACCACTGCTTATGCACACTCCTAGACTTGCTCAAAGACTTTTCCGGTAAGTTGATTAAAATCTCATACACTATATATCAATATCAGAAGGGTACAATAATAATAATAATTGTAGCAATAATAAATAATACAAATAGCAGTAATAATAATGATATTAATAAAACTATATTACTTTTTGTCATACATATATATTAATAGTTATATTAAAAAATATAATATTTATATATAACAACATTAAATATAAATAGAAAGTATAACAATATTAATAAAATGTAATCAATCATAAATTACAAAAATAAGTATAACAATATAAATAAAATGTAATCAATACTAATAAAATGTTATCGTATTAATTTGAATTTGAAAATTAAGATTTGGATAAAAATATTAAGTAGGGATTTATTTATTTTTTTCCAAGATTTAACGATTAATATATATATATATATATATATATATATATATATATATATATTTTGAATCTAGGATTAACTAATGAAACTAAAAGGATTATGTTTAAGGTGGGAAAATTGAAATCTAGATAGCCTCAATGATTGTCATTTGTCTCAAATTGGTTTACTTGATTATATGTATAGATATTTATTATAATTAGAATTATCGTCTCATTTTTTTTGTAAATCACAAAATAGTCCCTCATTAATCACATACTTACTTAATAAAATCTTTTAGAAAGTTAATAAATGATAATTACAAATTAAAGAAAGACTGAAACTGATTTAGATATCGGACATTAATAAACAGATTTCAAATTCAAAATTTCAAAAATATAAATAACTGAATATTCAATAAAAATGAGTTTCATATAATATAACATCTATGTTTTAAAATAAAATTTCAGTAAAATACTAATTTGATTGGTCTTAGTTTGCTCCATAGTTATATTACCACCATAATAAAATCTTTTATATTGGACAACAAAGAAATAAAATAACTTTAAGTTATAAGGTTGTTAAATTATGAAGTTAATAGATGATAATTACAAATTAAAGAATGATTGTAATTGATTTAGAAATCGGTAATAAATAAACATATTTCAAATTTTAAAAAATCTACAAAACCAAATGTAGTAATTATTTAGACAATGCATTAAATATAGTTAAAAAGAATTATTAACATTTACTCAATATAAATCAACACGTAGAACAATCAAAATCCGGTTTATAAAATTTCAAATATTTTTGGATTTGTCTAAACATAATATAAGAACATTAAAAAATTAATTAAAAATCTAAAACCTAAAACATCTCATTAGTTAGAAAATATATTTTTGGTTTGGGCCGTTTTTTGGTCGTTTGGTTTGATGTATAGTTGGTTTTCTAATAAAATTAGCCTTCTAACAAAACTATAACAACTCATCAAAACAGAGAGTTTCTGATTTTTTTTTATTAAATCAAACACTATTTATGACCAGGAGATTCTATGTTCTATAATAGAATAGAAAATACCCGATTATATTATATTCAACATATTTGTTTCTTTGTGCGAGTGTAAATATTAATATTAATCATGTATTGAGTGGCCACTAATAACTTTGTCTTGTACTTAATTAACCAATTGAATTTTCACTCTTCAAGTGCCAATCCTAATTATCTTATATATACGTACACTAAGAACATAATATACACTAAAATTAAAACCATGAGTTTCTCTCCAAAACTTTTTTTTTCTGTTTTCCTTTTGTTCCATCTTTGTAGTGTTATGAAGGCTACCACCCAACCTTCAAGCAAATGGTTTGAACCATATAGAGTCACAATCACTAACCAAGATGTTCCAGTTGTTTTGCTGAGATGTGATGATCTTGATGCTAGTCTACTTAAACCTGGGAATTCCACTTCTTGGAAATTCCGTAAAAATTTTTGGGAATCAAACAAATATGGTTGTCGATTTTATTGGGTTGATGATAATTTTGTTCTTCAAAAGCAGGCCGAGTTTACTGTGTTTGATGACGAAGTCGCGAATAAGTTATGTGGTACTGATGGGTATAATATGAATAGATGTTATTGGTATGTCACTCGTGATGGTTTTTATTATTCTAACAACGATGGTAGCGATTGGAACCTGTTGCATGGATGGAATAACATAGGATAGTTTAGCTAGCATTCTCCATTTCTCATTGTAATAGAAATCCAGTCAATTATAATGATTTTTAAGCTTTATGAAAAGTGATTATTTAAATTGTTAACTATGTAATAATTGTAACTTGTTGTAAGACCACACGTAGTGGAATTAAAAAGTAGCGTGGAGGCTCATTCACGCTGGGAACACCACCCCAGACTTGGCATGGAGGGCAGCGTGGTGGTAAGGACGGAGGATTCTCTATCGGCGTGGGGCGCTTAGGTTTGGTGATGTGTAGGGTTTTTATTGGTTGGTTCGATTGGTTTTTGTTTATTATTATTATTATTATTATTATTATTATTATTATTATTATTTATACAAACGCCACTAACCACGCCGTTTCCACTCCATTTTTTTGCATCACACCACTTTTCTGGCGTGTACTGACATGGTAGCCCGGGGCGGACCTGGCATATAACGAGCCGTAGAAGGGGCTACGACTCAACTTTGTACGGTAGTGTAGGTTTTTTTTTTTTTTTTTTTTTTTTTGATTTTTATAGAAAGGACACCCCTAAACAACTACGAGGACACCCCTAAAAAAATTGTAAGCCCAAACTTTTTTTTCTGATTTTTATACAAAAGACACCCCTAAATAACTACGAAGTTGCAGACTTTTGAAGTAGAAGACTCTTTGGTATTAATTTAAAATCAAAAGACAATTGTTATTATTGATTTTGTTTTTTTCTTTCTTGGAAATCTGGAAAGTAGGTCACGTGATAGGCTCCCCAGCCTACTATTATGTATTTTCTATTTTATTTATTTTTACAGTTACAATTTAACTTTAACTAGGGTTAAGACCCGCCCGCGTTGCGGCGCGGGTACATTGTAAACATTGAATGGATTAGTCCAAACGTTATATGATGCATTAACCATATGAAAGCACACATTTCGACGTATCCACTTGAACTCAATGTAACATGTATAAGCATTGTGATTGGATCAAACGTAAAGTAAAACAAATTCATATCGAACAATCACAACGTATTATATGTGACCCAACTCATACATAAAAAAACGTAATGGTATGAAGAAAAATATGCACATGTAATCGAAATGGATTAATTAGAGCTTTCGAAAAAAAGGAAGAAAAAGAAACCATAATTTGACTCCACTCGGTTCGAAACAAACTTTACGAAACATACATAAAATAAGCACGAAAACATATTATATTTGAGTGAATCATTTCCCAAAAAAGTTTACGTTGAAACATAGAACAACTTGAATTTATACCAAAACGTACATAAAAATATGCACATAAAAATGATTTCTTTAAACGAAAACGTATTATATTTAACTTGACTCGTCTAAAAAAAAGTTTACGTCGGAATGCGACCCGTCGCAATGCGGCGGGGATTCTTTAGTTATAACTAAGTCGATCTAGGACCCGCACGTTATGTTAAACCTGTCAAACGGGGAAAAATAGACGATGTAAAGACGTTCACCCACACACGCACGTTGCGTCGTGTTAACTCGCAAAATTTAGAATGAAACGTAAAATCGTTAAACCAAAGACGCACGTTGCGATGTGTTAAGTCACAAAATTTAGAACCAAGCATAAAGCGAAAAATTTACGGAAAATGAAAACTATAAAGGACCAAAGTTGAAAGTAAAAAAAGTTGTGAGGATAGATTGCAAAAGATAAAAAGTTCTAGGTTAAAAGTAAAAAAATCAAATAATTTTGGGTTAAAAGTAATTTATAAAATACTTTTGGGTGAAAAGTAAAAAAAAAATCTTTTTTTTTTGGGAAAACCCCCAAAGCCAAGGCTACGACAACCATATGCATAACCATTTTTTCTTTGAAAAACCCCCAAAGCACACCCCGCGTTGCGGCGGGGCGTAAAACGGTGTCAAATAGTACTAATGTCACACAACCGTCATCGACCACCAACACTGACTCGACCTAGGATCTGCGTGTTGCGACGAATCTGTCAAACATGAAAAAATAGAGGTAAAAACGTTGAACAACACATGCACGTTGCGTCGTGTTAACTTGCAAATTTCGAAACAAAACATAAAAAAGTTGAAGCACACTCGTGCGTTGCGTCGTATTAACTCGAAAAATTTAGAACTATACGTAAAACAAAAATTTGCGAAAGATGAAACTATAAGTGACAAAAGTTGTGAAGTTAAATTGAAAATAATGAAAAATTTTGGGTTAAAGTTAAAAAAACAAATTATATAGGGTTAAAATTGCAAAAGGTAAAATCCTTTGGATTAAAAATAAAAAATCAAGTTTTTTTTTGGCTGATTCTATACACACACCCCCTCCCTCCTGATTATACCCCCCCCCCCTTGTGAGAGGAAAACTGCCGGTCCCACACGGGCCCCACCTGTAAGTATGTGAGAGGGAGGGGGTGTAAAAAGTAATTAGGGGGGTGTAGAAAGTATCACCTTTTTTTTTTGAAAAATGCCCAAAGCAGATGTTACAAGTTCTTATGCACAAAAAACTTACTAAGTTATATATGGAATAATTAACTCTCATGTTGTTGTTGTATACTTGTATTATATGTATTAACTCTCATGTTGTTGTTGTATACTTGTATTAGATGTATTAACTCACAAATACGTATATACTTGTATTATATGTATAGTATTTAATCAACTTATTATCTATTAATTTATTAATTTATTTTATTTTATTTTATTCTATTCTATTCTATTCTATTCTATTCGGAGCTTACTACTTATAATAATATTATTTTTAAACAATGTAAATAATAGATAACACTTTTCCCCCGTATAAAAATGCTTTATTTTCGAGGTTATTTAGTAGTAAAAAACCTCAAACATTATAGCAGTTATACTAAATTAAAGTTCGTGATGAATTATTAATAAAAACCCTCAAACATTTTAGCAGTTATACTAAAAAAAATTAAGCAATTAAAACAAAATAGGTTTGAGCCGATGTTGGAAAAAGTGACTTCCTTTGTAAAAAATACAACATTACAATGTTGGACATGACGGAAAGTTATGGTAATCCAATAAACCGAAAGAATGTCATTACAAATCGAAATCATATTGAAATTGACATTTTTAATGAGGTTTTGGACATGCATATTCAAGAATTAGGAAATCGATTTAGTAAGGTAACAACTAGTTTGATAAAAAAATATGTCGGGTTTAAATCCTTGTAACGGTTTTTCTAAGTTTGACCCATCGAAGATATTGGCGTTTGCTGAGATCTACCCGGATGATTTTACTACACAAGAAATACGGACTCTTTTGGGTGATGTTGAGTCATTTCGTCACACTATAAGCAATGATGATAAATTTGCAAACTTGAATGGAATAAGTGATCTTGCGTGTGTTATGGTTGAAACGGGAACGCATAGTTCTTGTCCTTTAGTTTATCGGGTAATGAAGCTAGCTTTGCTTTTAACGGTTGCAACCGCAACCGTTGAAAGATGTTTTTCGAAATTGAAGCTTGTCAAGACGGATTTATGCAATCGAATGGGTCTGGAATTTTTGAACAATGCTATGGTTTGTGCGGTCGAAAATGATTTTTTACATGAAATAAAAGACAATGATGTAATAGAACGATTTCAAGCTATGAAAAAAGAAGAGAACAAATTTATTTGGTATTTGTTTTACTTTATTTATTTATTGTCCTTTTTTAATATTGTATGATTGCAAGGTGAATTTTTTTTTGGATACCCCTGACTTAATATTCTAGTTCCGCCACTATGGTAGCCACATGTCGAATAACGCACTCTTTCATGCCCTCCACTCTGTATAGTCTAAATTGTTATCTATAAACGTCCTAAAACTTTTAGTTTAATCAAACTTAATAAGTTAAATCCCTTTTACAAATAAAAAGTATGATTTCAAATATGCAGTTTGATTAGTTTAATTAAGCAAATTCCAAACCATTACAGCGACCATGAAACATCATAGCACGTCACAAATCAGTGTGTTATACAGTATTTTATATAATCACTTTTATACGATGTAACTCTCTCGTTAAGTATGTAATCACTTTTATTAGATTATTAGATGTAATGAAAACAATATTTGTTGCAACTTTCAACTTTTATCTCGTTTTTCCTAAACATGTAACAATAATTGCTTTTAGAACGGCAACTCACACTCTCCCTCTAATTCTACTACTAAATTACACTTTTTTTTTTTCAATCACCAGGACTGGTATATTCAGTATTGGAACATCAATTAAAGGTACATAATAGGTGACAGAGACATCAGATAGCTTCAAGTACAACCATATATTGTTGCATGAATGTCAACCCAGACCCACCCAGGGAGTGTCTAGAACTCACCTGAAAGTTAACTTCTTTACTGTTACATACGATTTGACCCTTGAACACTTAGTCAATTGATCAAAGATTCATATAAAAACCATAGCAACTTTTTGCTTCAATATAGCCACTTTTTGCTTCAATATAGCCTAGTGAAATGTGGGTTTTTTTCGCATGAAATGTTCCCAAGTGAAATGTAGCTTTTCGGCCGGGTAGAATTTCGTTCAACACTATATACTTTTGCCTAAATTAACATTTTGTCTACATGAACTTTTCTTCTACCATCCATTTCACTAGAATTAATAAGGTGAAATGTACTATTTTTCGCGCCAAAGACTAAGCGAAAACTACCAAGCGGAAACTAAAAGTATTCATGTGGAATGTGCCACATTTCGCATCATCATTGATAAACGAAAAGGTCCAAGCGAATAAGTATCTGGACTTGTTCAACACGTCAATCCTAACTTTCACAAAGCATAAATATAAACCCATAAGATCATTTCCAGCTTTAAACATACAAGCTTTTACGTGATTCTTACATCCTTTATGCTAACATCAAACCCGAGCTTGAAAACCCTTCAAAATCGGTGAGATACCACAACAAAGCTGCTTATCTTTGATCCCAAATAAATAAACCAATTTGATATCCTAATTTACAAAATGAAACACACAATCCGTTGTTTTTATTAATGGTATCTCTCTAAGCTTGAGTGAGGTTTGTTGCAAATATGAGGAGGTTAGCTCTAGCCTCTTTTCCATATTAGGGTTCCCTAATGCATTTACCCATTTCCCTTTATGGCATAGCCATGTTATTTCTTAAGTATGGTACCGACACTCAGTATAACAACCTATAGAAAACCCAAAAAACAATTACGAAACACAGTTCTTTTGACTTCAAGTTTACTACGCATCATGTCCGTAAACTGTCAGGCCACTCTTATGACTTTGACTATTTTACAATGATTTATATTAAACTAAAATGTCATTTTTGTCCCGGAGGTTTGGCGACTTTTGCGACTTTCATCTAAAGGTTTGTTTTTCCGCATCTGAGTCCTCTGGTTTCAAACTCTTGCCGATTTCAACGCGTTAACTTAATCCAAATTTCTGTCAAAATGTGGGGTAATTATATCTTTTTATTCATTTTGTAATTTAACTTTAATTAATTTATAAAAACCTTTAATATCGTGGGCGCGCCGAACATATTATTTATATTTAATCAAATGTAAAATAATCACAACCCCCCCCCCCCCCCCACCATGTTCGTTGGTTCCGATTACCACCATTCTAGGTGGATTCCGACAATCCATAAACATGAGATCAAGAATTTGCAGCAAACAGGTTCACTATAAGAATAGTGCAATGCTTTTGAATTTTGATTCTTTGATGACCAAAGTGGTGTTATATGAGGAATATGCTGCAAGTTTGTTTGTAGATGGTTTGAAACTAAAAATTATGTGTTTAGTAAAGGTGTTTAGGCCAAGAACCCTAAGTGAAGCTTATGCCATGGCTAAACAGCAAGACAAGGTGCATACTACCTTGTTTGGTACCAAAGATTTTATCCAGGGAAGTAGTGGGTCAACCAGTTTCAGTTCAAGTGCAATGGGTCGGTTTGGTTATAAGGTTCCTACTGTAAGTGCTACAAACCTTCCTTTATTGCCTAATCCTAATAATAGCCAAATGGGAAAAGCAGTAAAAAGGCTTTCTAATAAAGAGGCTGATGAGGAAAGTGAAGGAAAATTATAATAGTGATTTTTGTTATTTCAAAGCAAAGCACATTACAGAAAATATATAATGCTCATGTGTGTAACCTATGAATATGAGCAGACACATTTTAACTACTAATAAAAGACACTAATAATTGACTCTAAATAAGATTTCAGTTTCAGACTAATGAGATGAAGCATTAATATTGCTAACATGCCCCTGCAAGCTAAACGGTCGGAGAGACGTGAAGCTTGGACGTAAGAACTTGGAACCGAATTGCAGCCAATCCTTTGGTGAGAATGTCAGCAAGCTGATACGAGGTAGAAACAAAACGAACCTGAAGTGTTCGCGCAAGAATCATGTCACGAATGAAGTGAAGATCCACTTCTATGTGCTTTGTACGTTGATGAAGAACAGGATTTGCAGCCAAATAAGTAGCACCAAGATTGTCACACCATATGGTGGGAGAACTTGTAGGTTGCACGAAAATTTCAGATAGCAAGGATTGGAGCCAACGAACTTCTGCTGCTGTGTGGGCAAGAGCACCATATTCCGCTTCCGTACTTGACCTAGCTACTGTATGTTGTTTTTTTGGAACTCCAACTAATCAGATTAGGCCCCATGAAGACACAATATCCTGTAGTAGATCGCCGATCATCTGGGCATCCTGCCCAATCTGCATCAGCGTATGCATTGAGAGAAAAATTAGAAGACCGTTGAATGCTTAAGTCATGTGAGAGAGTACCCTTAAGGTATCGAAGAATGCGTTTAACAGCAATCCAATGACGATCAGTAGGCATTTGTAGAAACTGAGAGACTTTACTAACAGCATATGCAATTTCAGGTCGAGTCAAAACTAGGTACTGAAGAGTCCCTACGGTACTTCGGTATAACCAAGGATCAGGTAACGGCGTTCCAGAAAGGCGAGATAACTGGCGACCGGTGTTTACAGGAGTAGGTAGGGATTTGCATTGACTGAGACCAGTACGTTGAAGAAGATCAAGGAGATAGCACTGCTGAGAGAGATGAAGTGTGTCGTTCGAGAAGGTTGCCTGAATTCCCAAGAAAGAACTTAATTGACCGAGATCCTTCAAAGCAAAGCGAGAGTTAAGACGACTTATCAAATCTGTAACAAAGTTAGAAGAGCTGTCGGTAATAATAATGTCATCAACATAAACAAGTATATAGCAAACCACTGAGTCATGGCAATAAACAAACAAAGATGTATCAGAAACACATTGCTTAAAGCCAAAATGATGAAGAGCATGTGACACTTTTGAAAACCATGCGCGCGGAGCTTGTTTTAGACCATATAAAGCCTTTTTTAAGAGACAAACATGATGAGGACGCGTAGGGTCAACAAACCCAGGTGGTTGAGTCATGTAGATAGTTTCAGATATATCCTCATTAAGAAAAGCGTTATTGACATCAACCTGCCTGATAATCCATTGACGTGAGAATGCTACAGATAGAACTACCCGAATAGTTGTGGGTTTAACAACTGGACTGAATGTATCAGTGTAATCTATTCCTTCAGTTTGATGAAAGCCTTTGGCAACTAGTCGTGCCTTGTAGCGATCTACAGAACCATCTGGATTCCGTTTAATACGAAAAACCCATTTGCAGCCAACAACGTTACCCGTAGGAGGAGCAGGAACCAAAACCCATGTGTTATTTGAGTGCAGAGCTTGTATTTCATGGTGCATGGCATCACGCCATTCAAGGTGTTTAGATGCTTGATTAAAGGTGGATGGTTCAACGGTAGGAGGAGAAGAGACATGGTATAGAATATAATCAGAAAACTGTTTTGGTCGTCGAGTGTTGTCACGAGTTCGAGTGACCATAGGATGGGTGGAAGTTGATGGTGGAGGTGGAGGTGGAGGTGGTGGAGGTGGTGGAGGAGGCGGTGGCGGGGGTGATGGTGTTGGATGAGGAGAAGTGGATGGTGGAGATGGAGGTGTAGTGGGTGTTGGTGTTGATAATGGCGTTTGTGATGGTTGAGGGGATGAGGGTTCTGGGATTGAAGGTAATATGGCGATGGAGGGTATGGTTGCAACGGAGGTGGTAGAGGTGGCAAGTGATGAAGGAAGAGAAAAAACATATTCGTGGAAAACAACATGTCGGGAGGTGTAAGTGCGTCCGGTTTTAGGATCATGACAAATATATCCGTGATAATTGGAAGCATACCCTAAAAATATACATGGAATTGATTTTGGTGATAATTTATCGGGACGAATGTCACCGAGAAAGGGGTAACAAAGACAGCCAAAGGTGCGAAGATAGGAGTAATTTGGTTTGGAATGAAACAGAAGCTCATAAGGAGATAGATGATTTAGAGTTTGTGAAGGAATACGGTTGATTAGAAAGGTTGCAGTGGCGTAAGCATCATACCAATAGATTTTGGATAAGTTTGCATGGCAAAGTAAGGATCTAGCAATTTCAGACAAGTGTCGATTTTTCCTTTCAGCCGTTCCGTTTTGTTGAGGTGTGTAAGGGCAAGAGATACGATAAATAATTCCAGAGTCGGAAAGAAATTTTCTCATGATTCCTTGAGTAAGTTCAAGTGCACCGTCACATTGGAGATGTTTAATTGTTGTAGAAAACAGGTTTTCAACAGAGTTTTTAAAATGTCTAAAAACTTCAACCGCTTGGAACGGTAAGTTAAGGGGTACATCCATGTAAAACGACTATAGTCGTCAATAAAGGTAATATAATATCGATAGTTCGATCGAGAAATAATAGGAGACGGTCCCCAAATATCACAATGAATGATATATAAGGGTTTTGTACTACGATTTAGAGAAGGAGAGAAGGGCAATCTGGTAGATTTTGACATATTGCAAGCACGACAATCTTTATTATGATTTTTATTAAAGGAAGTACATGGCAAAGACGGAAGGGAAACAAAGTCAAAAACAAAATTAGACGGATGGCCTAAGCGATTGTGCCATAAGGTGTGGGCAGCTGAGGTCTTCGCTGTAAGTGAATAGAGTTGAAAAGGCTTAGGAAGCAGCCGATGAATCACTTGTCCTGTCAAGGTCTGTATAGAGAAACCAAGATATGAGAACATAATTGAAACAGGGTTATCAAGAACTAGTTGAGTTATAGATAATAAAATTTTTGTCAGATTAGGAACTATTAACACGTGTTTTAAGTAAAGTTTATGATTTGAAAGAGTGAGAGTAGAATGTCCAATATGAGTTATCTTTAGAGCCATACCATTTCCAACAATAACCTTTTCCGAACCATGATAGGGTGTCGCATGATCAACCATGGATATGTCGGTAGCCATGTGAGACGTGGCCCCGGAATCAGGAACCGAAGTGTCAATTTCCTCACATAAGTCTGCAAAAGTTGGAAGATTGGCAGTGAATCCGAAATGAAAGGGGATTGAAGACTGGTCAAACCAAGATTTATCATAATTAAGACCAAAAACATCAGAAGTTGATCCCCTGGAGTGAGAGTTGGAAGTATGTGAAAAATAAGAAAAGGATTCTGGTGGGTTTGAGATTGTTGGGCATGTTACTAAATTGGCATGAAAAGGAGTATGTGAATTAGGAAACGAGAAATCAACTTGATGGGGAAAAGAGGATGGGGTTTGTGGTGTTTGTGGTAAGAATGGGTCGCCATGTAGGTTTTGGGCTGGGGTTGGATTATACGAGGGTAGGTGTTGAGGCATGGAATTAACATGAGATGAAGAAGGTTGACTCAATGCACCACCATTTGTAGGATTACTAAAAACTTGGTTAGAAAATTCCAAATCAAAGGGACGATTAGAGAAGCTATCAACGGAGGAGGCCATTGCCTGTTGGGAAGTGTTTGCAAATGGCGGGCGAGTTCTAGAAGCACGACCGCGACCACGGTAGCCATTGAAAGTGCCGCGATGACCTCCGTTGTAACGATTTGTGAAGTTGTTATTACGAGAACCAGGGGATTGATTACTCGGAGTGTAACGGTAACGGCAATACGGGGCTTTATGACCATTTTTCTTACAAATCTGACACATGAAACGAAGTTGAGGGTTGGATGGTGAGGAACGGAAATTTTCGGCAACGGACGAGTGCCCGGAGTTATCGACAGCAGCCATGGCTACCGCAGGAGTGGAAAATTGCTTTTGTTGGTTGAGGCGTTCTTCATAGTTTAGAAGTTTAGATCATAGTTGGGAAAAAGTTGGTTGTTTATTGGAGTGTTCAACATTTAACACGAAGTTGTCGAATGTTGGATGGTCAAGGCCATTCAAAACTTGGAGCACAAGACTTTCATCAGTAACCGGGTCATCTATTGAATTCAACTGATCGGAAAGGTGTTTGGCTCGATCACAATAGGTGGTAACAGATTGGTTCGATTGTTTTAATAACTGAAATTGGCTTCTGAGATGTGACCGTTTGGCAAAAACTTGGTCAAAAAATGTGTCTTCAATGATCTTCCACAGGTCTGCAGCGGTTTCGGTACCGATGGCAAGATGAGCAATTGAAGCATCTAGCGTTGCATTGATGCAAGCGAAGACGTACCCATCATCGCGGTCCCATTTATCGGTATCACTGATGGAAGCGGGTGGGGTTGAACTGATATGTTCAAGTAATCCCATTGTTTTGAGAATGGAAACAAGTTGGTGTTTCCATGTAAGATAATTTTCATAGGTTAGTTTGACACTAACAAAGTTGGCTATATTAGGGAGAGATTGAAAACGTTGATTATCAGGAGGTGGAGGAGGAGGAGTAGTGTCAGTCATGATTTGGTAAGGAAAAAAAAGATGAGTTTAGAGTGGATCGATGAAGGCTCAAGATACCATGAAGGAAAATTATAATAGTGATTTTTGTTATTTCAAAGCAAAGCACATTACAGAAAATATATAATGCTCATGTGTGTAACCTATGAATATGAGCAGACACATTTTAACTACTAATAAAAGACACTAATAATTGACTCTAAATAAGATTTCAGTTTCAGACTAATGAGATGAAGCATTAATATTGCTAACAGAAAGGACTAGGGGGAGTGTTTCTTTTTCCCTGAAAAATATACATCTACCCATAAGTGCAAAAATAGACAATGGTTCAATATTGAAACATATGATGATGAGGATGAGGAAATGACAACACAAACAACAGAATTAGATGATATTATGGTACAACCAAGGGTGCAACATAGTGGGGGCGGGAGGGGGCGGCCGACCCCCCCCCCCCCCCCCCGAACTTTTCATTCATTAGTGGAGAGTATGTAGTTTTCGTATAGAAATTTTTGGGTATATACGTTTTCGACGCCCCGATCGGAAATCTCAAGCTTCGCCTGGGTACAACCACATATATCAATTCATGCTATGAATGGTATTCCATCTTATTCAACAATAAAAGTGATAGATACAGTTGGTACTAGTAAGTTGCATATATTGATAGATTCTGGTTCTACTCATAATTTTATTAGTGAAAGGTTGGCTGGAAAACTACAATCTAATACTATAGGTGTGCCTTCTTTGAAAGTGACAATAGCAATGGTAATCCAATCAATTGTGCTAAGATGTTTAAAGGATTTAAATAGATGATTCATTGTCACACCCCGAAATATCAGAGCATTGGCGTGACTGGACTGGTATCTTCATTGCACAGCGGAAGCAAATAAGCTAAGTCTTTTAGAAAATGAATGCCCACTAAGTACTCAACTCCACATGGTTCTCTTATTCCAACCGTGCCATAATTTCTGAAATGCAACCTGAGAAAGAAACATGCGAAAAATCAACATAAAGTTGAGCGAGTTCATAGTTTGTTTGTAAAAGATTTGAAATAAATCTTTTTGAATAACCGGTTTTTGAAGTATTGTTGAGAAAACGAATTTAAAATCATTTTCTTGTCATGTTATACGAAAACTTTGTATTTGTAACGCATTATGTATGTAAACTCTTGTATTTGTAAAGTTTGTATAACCGTCAATCAAGTATTTCTATATGTATCATGTATAAATCAAGTATTTCGGTATGTATCTTGTAGAATGCATCTGTGACTGAGTACTATGAATGTTTGTATGTATCATGTAGAATGTATCTGTAACTGAGTAATTATGTATGTTTGAGATCGCTAGTGGTTTGCAAGGCCACTAACATGTGTCACGACATAGGAAGCCACCAAACCTAGGCATTTTTGTCGACTTTGACTGAGACACAGAAGCACTCATTGGTAGAAGTAGGCCAAGAGTGGGGTTGCCTGAAACCCATTAGATCTAACCTTTTGTTCCGCGGTCTGAATGTATACGTTGATTAATGGTGCTTATGGTACCCTATTCGAGACATGATCTAGAATGTTTCACTTGAATGTTTTTCCGTAGTCTTGTATCCATCTTACCATAACTCATGTATTTGTATTTTCCCGTAGTCTAGAAAACTAGAATTTGTGTGTATGCACATTTCGAAAAATACGCTTGTTTGCAAAAACCGGTATAAAACATAAGCTTTTCGTAAACTATTTGTGTCTGTTAAAACTTGCTTGTAACATGGTTTAGAAATATGTAATTCTTGTATGCTTTGCAAAAAGTGCATGTCTTTCCGCTCCGAAAACATTTATAAAAATGTAAAACCATAAAAGGTGGGGTTATGAACTCACCTGAATATTCCCGTGCAAAGCTAGCTAATTACGACTTCGTGATGTCGCTTCCAAGATGAGACTCGCTAGCGTGCATTCTACAATATTCCTAACATGGAATACCTTATAAGTTTCTAATTATTGCGGTAACTAATTTATGTGTTACCGAGCTCTACCGAATCGTTGACTGAACGATTTGACGGTAAATTGTTAACTTAAAAGAAATGATTAAGTTAAATTTGTTAAGTTCCGAGAAGTCGTATGTTGATATATAGGAATATTCGTATGAAAGTAATATATAATAAGCTTGTATTATATATCGTGTCTTGTATGCAAGTTATCAAAATATGTGTCTGTGCCGTTTAGGCATTCGAAATAAATATAAAGGTTATATTTATTTTATAAAAACTTCATCGAGTCGTTGCATGTTTCAAATAAATACATACTATATTTATTCTTGTAAATGAGTACGAGTTGCTTAAGATTCGAAATAAATATAAAACTATATTTATTTTTATAGACGAAATCATGTCGTTTGATATTTGAAATAAATATAAAGTATATTTATTTTCATGAAACGGTTTCGTATTGTTCGATGTTTGAAATAAATATAAGATATATTTATTTTTATAAAACGATTTCGAGTAGTACGAAAGTTTGAAATAAATATAATAATTATATTTATTTTGTAAATTAGTTCGTGTCATCGTCGTTTTAGTTGTAAAGTATCGTCAAAAGTAATTATACGTTTCTATTTGTTTGTTGATATTCACCAATTTATACATATTTTATTCCAACATTTTATCCCCATTTTATGTGTTTTCGGCCGTAAAATCGTTATTCAGATACTTAATCAAGTATACTTTTGTTTACAGGCCTAAAACAGCATACCAGACAAGATGATAGTGAAAACGAGGATTTTCCGGGCGAAACGGCTGAACGGCGAACATTCTGTGGAAAATTCTGACCTGTGCAAGTCGCACCCCCGTGCTACTGGTGGCACCCCCGTGCGGATGCGACCACAAAGCTCAGCTCGGCGATGCACCCCCAATGCGATCAGGAGTGCAACGAAATCTCGGGAACGCACCCCCGTGCGACTGAACGCACCCCCGTGCGAATGCGACAATAAGGCCCATCTCGGTGATGCACCCCTGTGCGGATGCGACAACAAGACACATCTCGGTAATGCACCCCCGTGTGACTGGTTGCACCCCCGTGCGGATGAGACAACAAGGCACATCTCGGTGATGCACGCCCGTGCACCCGATGGCACGCCCGTGCGAGATCGCATCTGGTCAAGATCGGATGACGTCATGCAGTATGGTGCACCATACCTCCAATAATGCATAAAGTGAACGGTCGTGCAACAGGACGCACAACCGTGCGAAATCGAAATTATATAAAAACCTTGCAGAAACATTCTGCTCGTAACTCTGGAATTTTGTTGAGCAATTCAGGCGATTTTCAGGCTCCGGAGGCGTTAGCTTTCACCCGGATTCAAGCCACATTGTTCCGTTTAGCTCGATTACTATCCGGATTCTTAATCTTATGCTTGTTTATGGTTAGGTTTTCTAATCTTTCCATGATTTTGTTAATCTTTCAAGCATTTAGATTAATGTTTATGTATTATTGTAGCCTTTGGGCAAAAACACAACAATCCCTTGCTTGATTATAACCATTAGTATGTTAATCTTTGTTTGTAATGACACTTGGAAGTATTTTCTATGATTATCTTTGATGATTAGTTTGCAACCTTGTTATTGATATTGATTTCTTGATTATAAGTAATTGTGTTGGATGATTGGTGCTTGGTTAGTTAAGATTGTTGAAAAATGAAGCTTAATTAATCTTGTATTAGTAAACTTTAAACTTGGTTAATTAGTTTAGCTTGGTTAAAATGTGTGCATCATGATACTAGAAATGGTTAGTGTTGGATCTGAGTTTCTTTTTTATTGTATTTTCGTTTGAAATTAAGATGGAAATGAAAGAGTTGTGCAGCGGAATTAAGATGAAAACAAACTTTGCATACAATCAAACGAGAGTAATACTTTTATCAAACATCTTTACACAATGAATCGAAAGATTGAATTTGTTTCAACACCGATTACAATGATTGATGAATGAATGCAAACTCCCCCTCAGCCAGAGCTCAGTAGTTTGTTCGTGCAAAGAAGACGATGTGGTGAAAGAGCTAATAGAACAGTACAAAGTACTGAACTATTTATAGGCACTTGCAAACCACTGAGCATCTTTAGCTGACGTCACCATGAAAGTGTCATCTAACCTCCTAACAAACTCTAACCTCTGATCTATACAAACACTGATGTACTAACTACTGCTATTACAATTCATTACATAAAAGACACTTAAACAGCTGCTGCATCCTTCCACTGCTGTGAACCCAGCAGTGCTTGTCCGGATCAGCAGTACTTGACTCAAGGCAGTAGATTGAGTCAGCAGAGCTTTGGTCTTCCATCAGTCTTTGACATTGGTCAGTAGATGCAAAGCAGCAGTTGTAGGTCAGCACTTAGTAAGATCAGCAGATAGGAGGTCAGCAGATATGAAACCACTTTCAAGGGGAGAGATTTGCATGAACTAATCTGTAATCGTCTGCTTATTCTTGATCCACTGCTCTGATCCAGTTTTGGCTTTAATTATCTGTTCCTCTGATAGGGTTCAATCCCAACAATCTCCCCCTGGAACAGATAATGCCAAAACTCTTCATTATTTGTGGAATTCTTTATTGCCTCATCAACAGCTCCCTTATCTGACCTTTAAATTGTAATTCAAAGTCTAGGGCATCTGTATCTTCATCATCCCTGCTAAGTGGAAGATCAAGGAGATCCTGCAAATCTTCAAGACTTAGGCCAAGAGCTTGTTCCCTTGATATTTTCTCCACTACTCCACCAGACCTGAGTAGAGTCAATACGCAGGTCTGTTTGTCAGTTTCCCACTTTTGTATTTTTGAGCCTGGTGGGTTTCTTGGGAGATGTTTATTTGCAGAAGTATTTGGTGAGGCTGGCCTGTTCATAGCTGGCTGAGCAGCACATGCAGATTGTTCCAATTCAAGATCTTCTTTTATCATTACTTTCGTGCAAGCTTTTACAATGGCATCTCCGGCTAAAAGCTCTTGAATTGTTTCCATGCTAAACTGGTTTTTGCTCCTTCTTTTGTAGATGACAGCACCAGCTGGAGCAGTGGTTCTTTTAACTTGCAGCTTTGGTGGTCTTTTTGAAACCGCTGCTTTGGAGTAGTCAGGCTTTTGTGGAACATTTGGGTCTTTCTTTCTTAGTTCCTCCAACCTTTTGTAGGTGGCCCTGACTCTATCTTCTCCCCACTTTGTCACAGAGTTCTTTGACCCATAATCAGCTGCAATCAGCTCCTCTTTCATTCTCCTCAACTCTAATATCTTTTCAGCTTCAAATTGTTTGAATCTTTCAGGAGGAGTCTGCTTGACCTTATTTTTTATCATGTCTTGAATCCTGGCTGCTTCTTTTTCAAGCTCAGGAATGATCCAGGTCTTGTACATGTGTTTCTCCCCCTTGTATTTCTTGTAGGTCATGATGTTTTCAATGTAGTCTTTTTTAAGGACTCATCTGCCCTTTCTGAAATTTTCTGACATACATTTTTAGCAAAACGCTCCATAGCATTGACCTGTGAGAGTAAAAACTGATAGTTTTGTTGAAATTCTCTATCAGATTTCCCTTTTTCTGTTTTTGATTGCAATATCCTCTGCTTGTTTGGCTTTGAGTCTCAAATATTCTTCAATATTGTTAGGCCTGGGATAATTTGCAATTGATGGCAAACTCCTTTTGGCTGGGTCATCTTCATAATAAAAGGATTTGATTTCTTCTCTGACTGCAATGAGTTCCAGAGGAAATGAGACACCAGCAGGAGGTAGTGATTTTATAATTTGAGCTGAAGAGAGAGGTATGGGTTTTGGAATAGTGACAGTTGACAGGGATTTTGAAGATGTTGGTGATGGAGATGTGTCATCATCTTTTAAAATTAGCCTTCTCCTTTTTGTAGGAGGGACTGATGATGGTTTGGATGGAACAGTGGTGGTAGATGTAGTGGCAGTGGATTGTGATTGGCTAACAGCTGTTGAAACAACTGGTGTTTCAACCACTGTTGTCATTACAACAGATGTTATAACATCTGCTGTCTTCTGCTGTATGTCAGCAGGTGTTGTTTTTGGTGGTAATGATGGTAAAGCAGTGGATGTTGTGTGTGTTGAAGTGGTGTGTGTTGATGGAACAACTGTTTGGCAAGCAGTAGTTTTTGTAACTCCTGTTGCATCAGCTGTTTTGTATGGTGGTTTTTGAGCAGACTTTGAACGTCTGGTTGGAATGGATTTGGGTTGCCTCACTTTTCTAGTAGGCTTCTTCTTTTCTTCAATAGGATTTTCATGATCCTTTGACCCAGAAGTACCCTGATCTGGATGATCCATTCTCTCCACCCTGGCTTTCCTTTTGGCCTCTCTATCCCTTTTTACACTTGCAACTGCTTCTGCTAGTGCATTTATTGTCACATCAATTTTCTTACTACCATCTGGCAAAGGGATCTTTTTGGTCATGTTTGAATTTTCTGGTTCAAGATAAAGACCATCCTCTATACCCTTCTGTTTCCACTCCTTCATTTTCTCCCCCTTTTTGGCATTATCTTCTGGGAGTTGATAAATGTAGCGTACTTGTGGAGGAGCAGTGCCAGTGGTGTGCAAGATCTGAGTTTTGAGAGCCTTTAAGTCAGCCTTAGTGTTCTTGAACCTTGACTCCATTGCATTTCTCAGCTGTTGTACATGTTTTTCATGTTGCTGATCTGCTAATTGTGCTTGTTGTTGGAGAAAAGATTGAAATAACTTCCAGAGCTCATTTGTAGCAGGTGCCCTTTGTGGAGCAGGTGCTTGAGGTGGAACAGCAGCTGATTGTACCTTCTGAACTTGTAACACCTGTTGTAGCATATCTTTGAGTTCTGCAACAGAGTTATCAAGTTTTTCAATGCGATCCGTCAATCTCTGGTACTTTAAACCATCACCCAAGTTAATGGGATCATCTGATTTCCCACTAGCAGTGGTTTTATCAGTGGTAGATATAGGGAGTATACTCCAAACATTAACCACTGATGCCCCTTTTTCTTGGTACTAGGGTCTTCTTCCTTCAACACTTGACAACCTTTTGATGTTGCCAGTAGGATAAATAAATCCACTGGTGGTTGGCAGAGGTGCTATAAAAGGAATTGCCTCCAAGGAAGTCTTATTAACCACTGTCCAAATGTAACCCAGTGGGTGTAACACTTGTAGTGGCTGCTTCACTTGGATTACCACCAAGAGTTACTTGTAACTCAAGGGGTGTAACCTCCTCAGGTTGTGTTGGTGGGTTAGCAAAGATTGATACATCAGACCCAGTCAGTTGTTGAGGTATATTCTCATTAGTAGGTGATTGAGAAGGACTGGTTAATGCCTGGTTCAAATCAATTGCATCCAACAGTGGTTTTATTGGTGAGGGAATTGTGGATATGAAGGATGGTGTAGAAAGTGGAGTTGCCCCGGGTATTGAGCTGTGGATGATAGAAACGAGTGTTTCCAGAGCATCATGATGTGGAGACCCTATTTGTACAACCTGTTCTTTTTGTGAAGAAGCAGGAGGAGTTGTGGTTATGGGTTGAGATATTTGTACCAACTGCTGTGAGGAAGTAGCAGCAGTGGTTTCTTGTGACATTTGTGTTGTCACAGGCAGGAGCTCTGGTATCTCATCCTCCAGAGTTGCCTTTTTGATGGGTTTTGTGGGGTTTTGAGTTTTTCTTTTTGGCTTTTTGGAGATAATAGGTGTGGGTTTCAAAGCAGTTGTGCTGCTGCTTTGATCACCTTGAGCAGTGGGCTCAGCAGCAGATACCTGAGGAGCAGTTGTAACTGCTAAAATCTGCTCAGGCACCTCTGCTTGTGTTTTGCAAGGTGTAGACATCCTTGTAAAAGTTTCAGCAGTTAAGCAATTTGTTTGAATGAAATCACCTTGTTTTATTGCAGCAGCATCCTTCTTTCCAAGTTTCATTTCAAAATAGTAACTTAAAAATCTTGGAAAAAGTAGGAATGCCTTTGTTTCAACATTTTTAACCAAATCATTAAAAATTTCCTGGGAATAGTTAAAACTTTCATCTTGAAGAATTGCAAATCCCAGTTTTTGAATCTTTAATGGTATCTCATTGAAAGAAGTGGTTTTGTTTGAAACACATTTTAAGAGGGTGTGAAATAAAAATCTTGGTGCAGGAGGAAAGTAACCTTTTTCTAAGGTGTCCTTTTTGACCTCTGCATTGTACCCCCTTTCCAGAAAATCATTTTTTTAACTCGTTTTTAGGGAAAGTAATTTTACCTTCTTGATCGTCGAGTTGAAAGACCTCTGAAATTGTTTGTGGTGTAATCTTGACTTCTTTTCCCTTTAAAGTAGAGTTAATGGCTATTACAGCTTCTCCTTGTGTTTCAAGGATTGCATTCTTCCAAAACTCCCTTTGGGTTGCCAAGTAAATTGGTGCATCCGCTGTCAACAAAGTTTTGTACTTTGAGACGGTGATGATATCAATGATGGAATCGAACTCCTTTGTGGAACTGGGTTTTGTAAGAAGACCAAGAAGATTATGAGATGGTTTGTGTGGAATTTCAGTGGAGATTGCCTTTTGAGAGGCTGTTTTCGATGAAGATTTGGATGAGGGTTTTGCAGATTTCTTTGATTTAGTCATTTTGAGGATGATTGATCGAAGAAATTTGTGGAAGATGAGATGAAAAACTGTTTTGAGAAGAGAATTTTTAAGAATTCAATTCGACAGTAAAACCCTGTTTTGGTGGTGAGTGGGGGATTTTATAGGGAAGAAAGTGAATGCTGAGGTGGCAGCCGTTACAAAAAGTCTGACCAATATGTACTGCCCACGTGACAACCCCTGTTGAAAGGGAAGGACAGTACTTGTGTGATAAGGACAGATGAAGGCAGTGGTATGAAAGCAGTGGATGATTTTCACTATCAGTGGATAGCATATCAGTGGATAAGACACTGCTTTTGAACAACAGAGTTTATCAAAGTAATGAGAGAGCAGGGGTTGACTTTCAGCAGTGGACAAATTTTGAAAGAAGCAGACTTTTTGAACAATCAGTGGTTAATGGCAGACTTTTAAGGATTTTAATGAAAATTTTCATTTTTAGCTATTTTTAAGGATGGAATTTTGATTTTCTGAAAACATTTTGTTGCTTTTATTCATAGAAAAACAAGATGTTGCTTGTTATTCCATGTTCAGCATCCCAATCCTAGAGACCAAACTTTCAAAAGTGGCTGTATCAAGTGCTTTTGTGAGCACATCAGCCAGCTGGTCTTTAGTTGGGACATGATGCAGAGAAATCAAACCTTTTTCATAGCAATCCCTCACAAAGTGATGTCTGATGTCAATGTGTTTGGTGGTTCAGTGGGAAACTGGATTTTTGATGATATTTTCTGCTGCCTGACTGTCCAACATGAGTGGTGTCTTTAAGGCAGTGATACCAAAATCCAGTAACTGATTTTGAAGCCACAGGAGTTGGGCTGTACAGCTTGCAGCAGCAATGTATTCAGCTTCAGCAGTGGATGTTGAAACAGCTGCTTGCTTTTTGCTTTGCCATGAAACTAAGCAATCACCTAGAAACTGGCACCCTCCTGATGTGGACTTCCTTATGGTGTGACATCCAGCAAAGTCACTGTCTGAGAAACCTGAAAGCTTGATGTTCCCATTAGCTGGATACCAGATACCAAGTGTGGGAGCACCTTTTATGTATCTGAAGATCCTTTTTACAGCAATGAGATTTGATTTTCTGGGAGCTGATTGACTTCTTGCACAGACACATGTTGCAAACATGATGTCTGGTCTAGATGCAGTTAGGTACAATAAAGACCCAATCATGCTTCTATAAAGTGTTTGGTCAATCAGCTCATCCTTTTCATCAGACATGACCAGCTTATTTGTTGCCATGGGTGTGCTGCATGGTTTACAATCATTCATATCAAACTTGGTTAAAAGTTCTTTAGCATATTTGCTTTGATGAATGAAAGTTCCATTTTGTAGTTGCTGTACTTGGAGACCAAGAAAGCATTGCAGCTCACCCATTGCACTCATTTCAAACTCAGCTGTCATGAGTTCTCTAAACTCTTCACACATTGAATTACATGTGCTTCCAAAAATAATGTCATCCACATAAATCTGGACAATCATTAAATCCTTCCCTCTCCATTTTAAAAACAGTGTTTTATCAATGGTACCTCTTTTGAAACCATTTGAGAGTAGGAAGTTGGAAAGAGTTTCATACCAGGCCCTTGGTGCTTGTTTCAGGCCATACAAGGCTTTGTTTAGCCTGTAGACATGATCTGGATAAAATGGATCCACAAAACCTGGAGGTTGACAAACATACACCTCTTCTTGAATTGTACCATAGAGGAAAGCACTTTTGATATCCATTTGAAACACCTTCATATTGTGGTTGACAGCAAAGGCCAGGAACAGTCTAATGGCTTCCAATCTTGCAACAGGGGTAAATGTTTCATCATAATCAATCCCCTCTTCCTGTCTGTAACCTTGAACCACAAGCCTGGCTTTATTCTTGACAACAATACCCATTTCATCAGTTTTGTTCTTGAAGACCCACTTTGTGCCAATGGGACTAACCTCTTTTGGCAGTGGTACAAGCTCCCATACTTGTTGTCTTTTAAACTGTTGGAGCTCCTCTTGCATGGCTTCTACCCAGCTATTGTCTTTCAGTGCCTCTTGGTACTTGACTGGCTGATGGAGTGATAGAAAACCAGCAAAAAGACAAATGTTTTGGGTTTGGCTTCTTGTGAGCACCCCTTCATTTATGTTGCCAATGATTTGATCAGGTGGATGAGATCTCAAGAAGATTAAATCTCCTTCGTATGGTATGATGGCATTGGTTGGTGAAGGCTGCAAATGTGTATCATCTGAGCTAACCACTGCTGGGGACTTTGATGATCCAGCAGTGGCTTCAAAAGGTGGTGGTATAGGAGGTAATGAAGTGGACAACTGCTGACTTTTATCCACTGTTTGAGGACTTTTGTCAGCAGTGTTTGAGGATGTGGAAGCAGTGGTTGATGGGCTACTTTTGTCAACAACTGTTGAGGTAGCAGTGATTGAGCTTTGACAACTGTTTTGAACAGCTGGTGCTTTTCCCTTTGTGGCAGACCTTTGAGGGATGATGATTTCATACCCATAGTCTGGTGTTGTATCCTCTGATGGACCTGCACTGTTAGTCTTGACAGCAGTATTTTCAAAAGTGAATTTTTCAAGATCAAACAGATCTGCAGGGTTTGCTGGGATTTTTATTGATGAGAGTTCATTGAACTTAACATTCAAAGTCTCCTCCACTGCCTTGGTCCGTGTATTGAACACTTTGTAGGCCTTAGCAGTGGTTGAGTATCCCAGATGATAACCACAATCAATTTTGGCTGCAAATTTTGAAATGGAATCTTTTAAGTTCAAAATAAAGCATGGGCAGCCAAACACTTTGAAATATGAGATCAGTGGTTTAATTTTATACAGAATTTCATAGGCAGTCTTTTTGTGCCTGGGGTTTATTAAAACTCTGTTCTGAACATAGCAAGCAGTGTTTACTGCCTCTGCCCAGAAAGTTAATGGCAAACCTGAATCTGCAAGCATGGTTCTGGCAGCCTCAATCAGAGTTCTGTTCTTCCTTTCCACTACCCTATTCTGCTCTGGTGTTCTTGGGATGCTGTACTGCCTTACAATCCCCTTCTTCACACAGAAGGCATCCAACTCCCTATTTTTGAATTCTGTGCCATTGTCACTCCTGAAGCTTTTCACTGGAAGGTCAGATTGCTTTTCAACCTGTGTTACAAAGTCTTGCAAAATGCCTGCAGTTTCATCTTTTGAGTGCAAAAAGAAAGTCCATGTAAACCTAGAAAAGTCATCAACAATAACCAAACAATATCTTTTCTTTTTGAGGCTCATGACTTGAACTGGGCCAAACAAATCCATGTGTAGCATTTGCAAACACTGGGTTGTTTTGGACTCTTCAATGGACTTGTAAGAACTTTTATGCTGTTTTCCTTTTAAACAGGAAATGCAATGTTCAGGGCATGAAAACAATTTTTGTGGTAGGCCTCTCACCAAACCATGTTTTGAAATTTCTGTGATTGTCTTAAGATTTGTGTGTCCCAGCCTTCTGTGCCAAAGTTCTGTCTCTTTGTTAGAGGCAGCTGAGAACAGACAGGCATCAGCTCTGGGACACTCTTTTGACATGTCAACAACATAAACATTGCCACTTCTTTGAGCAACAAGTTTAGTTTGACCAGAGTTGATTATTGCTTCAATCTTTTTGACCATTTCTGGTCCAACAATCCTACAACAATCTTTTGTGAAGAATGACCCAAAACCCTTGTCACTCATTTGGGACACACTCAGAAGGTTGAATTTTAGATTGTCTATTAGATTGACATTTTCAAATTTTACTTTTCCAGACTCCACTGTACCCGACCCCAGAACTTTTCCTTTACTATTATTCCCAAAGGATATATCACCCCCACCATGGATTTTAAAGTCTTTGAGGAGGGCTTTACATCCTGTCATGTGCCTGGAGCCTCCACTATCTACATACCAAAGGCTATCAAAGCATGCAGAAGCTCCCTGCACATGAAGTAAAAGGATTAGTTCATTAAGGTCTCCAAAGCCAACAAGGCTTTGGATGGGGTCTCAACAGTGTCTGGGATGGAGGCAGAATGATGGACAGTGGTTAGGTCAGGAGTTTGAACTGTTTTAGGACAGTGTTTCTCTAACCACTGTTGTGGGTCCTGACCAATCATCTGCTGGTAACCAAAAGGATGCTTGTTCACTTTGGGTTTAGAGGGCCTTTTGTAGGCCTCATAAACGTGTGGAATCCTTTGGTAAGACTGTTTTTCTCTGCCTTTTCTGAACTGATTGGCAGGGGGTGCATCAGTAACCTGAACATCTCTTTTGACAGATGTTTGGTTCAGCTGTTTTGTAACAGCTGTTTGAACTGGCACAAACAGTGGTTGTTTCTTGGTGAACTTGACAGATGATGAGGATGATGATGATGGACTCAAGGATGTTTTAGCCATGTACTCATTCTTTTTCACATCAAAGTTTTTGAGGTACACACATGCTTGAGTTTTGTGGTTTGTTTTACCACAGACAATGCAGCTTTCTGCTGAAACAATGACACTTGTCTTGTTTAAATCATAAGCTTTCAAGTGGAAACAGTCTTTTGTTAGATGATTCCTTTTTTCACAGAATCACAAAACAAGTTGTCAATTTTTTCTTTCTTCTTTCTCTTTTCAGACTCCTTTGCAGCAGAGGTTTTAACCACTGCTGGGATGTCCTTGAGAGGTATGACTTTAGCTTTTGGAGCTTTAACACCATCAGTTGATGTAAAGTCCATTGGCTTGAAATTTTCAAGAATATCACACTCGTCAGACCAGGTAGGTTTAAACTGATATTTTTCAAGTTCTTCAAAAGTTGAGGAACTCCTTGTTCTGCCAAGTGTGATTTTGTTACCAAGTTTGTCAGTGATTTTCACTTCTTGGCCATTCTTGTTTGTGGGGATGAACTCAGTGGTTACATCAGTGTTTTGAACAGATTTTTCACAAGCAATGTGTTCATCATCATATTTTCTATACCCAACCCCAAATTTCACATTACTTTCAATCTGTTTAGCAAGCATCACCTCATATCCTCTGCAGGATTCCACCCATCTTTCACAAGTAATCTGGGTGGATTCCAACTCCTTTTTGCAACTTTGGTATTTTTCTACCATAGTTTGAAGTTGGGTTTTGGTGATGCTTTGCTCTTCTTTTAGACAGCTGATTTCTTTTTCCTTTTCAGTCAATTTGTTTTTAAGTTCTTTTAAAGACCTTTCAAATTTGACCTCATCAGACAAGATTTTATCCCGAAGGTTTTCATTCACCTCTTTGATGTTAGCAAAAGCAATTATGCAATTGTCAGAACACAGTTTTTCAAGAACTTGAGGAGATACCTTGGCAGCTGCCATCATTGCAGAATCACATTGATGATCTTCATCATCATCAGCTTTTACCTTCTTTTCACCAGCCTTTTCTTCTTTCTCTTCTTCTTTGTCCTCTATGGACCATGGATCTGTCATTGGTTCAATCAGGGTACCTGAACTTTCTCCCAACAGTATTTCATCAGCCACTGCAGTAACCACTGCTTCAATCACCTCTTCCACTGTTTCAAAACACTATTGTTCCTCCTCAGCTTCAACCCCCTCCTGTATTGACTCTAGTGCCATCAAACAAAACTCATCATGTGAAGAATCATTAGAAGCATAGAGTGCAAAATTTTCATCACTAAGATCATCAGGCATACTACTCCAGTCAACAAACCCTTGAGTGAAAAAACTTTGTTGATCTGGTTGTGCTGCTGCTGGAGCAGTGGTTTGAGGTGCAACAGGTTGCACTTGTACCTGTGGAACAGGGGTTTGAACATATTGGATTTGTGGAACAGTAGTTTGGACATAATGTACTGGCATAGGGGCAGCAGCATAGTGAGCAGTGTTCACTTGAGCTGCTGGGGCATATTGGGCATAGTGCACAGTGCTTTGGTTTTGAGGTCTAGGATTTGAGCTAGGATGAGTAATTATGGGACCAGCGGTTTGACTCCTACATTCCCTAGCGAAATGTCCCAACCTATTACACTTGTAGCACTTGATTTTCGATTTATCCAACCCAACCCTTAGATTCCCATGCAAACCTGGGAATTTTCGCCCTGTTCTTTTGTAGAACTTGCTAGTTCTTACACTTAGCAAAGCCAGTTGATGCAGGATGTCCATTTCCTCTAAATCAGTGGGATCAAAATGTTACAAATCATTTAGTTCAAAACTTAAATTGTCTGACATCTGGTTTTCGTTAGCATTGAATGCATAACTTGCAGAGTGAGGATCAGGGTTGTTAAAATTTACACCAGCAGTTATGTCAATGAAGTGATCATAACCCTGATCCTTACCACTGCTCCCAGATTCTTCTTGACCCAGAAGAGCAGTATTACCGAAAGTGTAATCATCGGTAACTTTTCCTGACTCTTGTAACCTCCTTTTCTGGTTCAACTCCCTTTCGAAGGTCAGGAGTCGACCATGGAGTTGGGTCAAGGTCAGATCCTTGAATTCAGATGAATTTCGGGTGACAAAAGCTATGGTGTCCCATTTTTCTGGCAGTGACCTGAGGAATCTGCTATTTTGAGTTGAGTTTGTAAAAGTGGTGTTAACAAGCCTCAGTTCACTGATGAGACAACTAAAACGCTCAAATTGTTGCGTTAGTGATTCACCTTTAACGTAGCAAAATGTTTCATACTGTTGGTTCAGGATTTCCCTATTGTTTTCTATGACTTCTTCAGTTCCACCAAACTGTTCCTTAAGTGCGTCCCATAACTCTTTGGGACTGTTACAGTGTAACAGTCCAGCATATATCTCATTGGGCAGCGCTGATGCTATGATGCTAAAAGCTTTAGCATCTAGTTCGATCTTTTGAAAGTCGGTTTCGGTATAATTTTCAATTGGTTTTGGAACGAACTTTTTAGCATCTTCAGCGCTTGGCACTGAAGGAACATGGGGACCATAAATGACAGACCTCCAACAACCTGTGCTTTGTTGAGCGAGGATGTGACCCATCCTCCTCTGCCAGATGTTGTACTCATTTCTCTTTAGCATAGGTGGTTTAAAAAGTGAGCCGATGTTGTTTTTATCATCCTGAGATTGTGACGTCATTCTTGTTGTTTTACAGACACTGAGAAATCAACTTTAATGGTGATTAATCCTTGCTCTGTTTTTCAACGGATGAACAAACGATCAGTATCAACTGTTATGAGCTGAACTATTTACGTCAAAATGATTGTTAAATCAAATTTGACTGTCCAAGCTCTGATACCAATTGTTGGATCTGAGTTTCTTTTTGATTGTATTTTCGTTTGAAATTAAGATGGAAATGAAAGAGTTGTGCAGCGGAATTAAGATGAAAACAAACTTTGCATACAATCAAACGAGAGTAATACTTTTATCAAACATCTTTACACAATGAATCGAAAGATTGAATTTGTTTCAACACCGATTACAATGATTGATGAATGAATGCAAACTCCCCCTCAGCCAGAGCTCAGTAGTTTGTTCGTGCAAAGAAGACGATGTGGTGAAAGAGCTAATAGAACAGTACAAAGTACTGAACTATTTATAGGCACTTGCAAACCACTGAGCATCTTTAGCTGACGTCACCATGAAAGTGACATCTAACCTCCTAACAAACTCTAACCTCTTATCTATACAAACACTGATGTACTAACTACTGCTATTACAATTCATTACATAAAAGACACTTAAACAGCTGCTGCATCCTTCCACTGCTATGAACCCAGCAGTGCTTGTCCAGATCAGCAGTACTTGACTCAAGGCAGTAGATTGAGTCAGCAGAGCTTTGGTCTTCCATCAGTCTTTGACATTGGTCAGTAGATGCAAAGCAGCAGTTATAGCTCAGCACTTAGTAAGATCAGCAGATAGGAGGTCAGCAGATATGAAACCACTTTCAAGGGGAGAGATTTGCATGAACTAATCTGTAATCGTCTGCTTATTCTTGATCCACTGCTCTGATCCAGTTTTGGCTTTAATTATCTGTTCCTCTGATAGGGTTCAATCCCAACAGTTAGTGATTTAATAAAATGTAATTATTGTTAATCAAGAAAGCTTGTCGTCACGGAAGGACCTTAACGGGTTAAATGGTGTCGTTATAAATTCTTGCCATGATTTGTTAGCTTAGTTAGTAGTTGAGGCCAAAATTGCTTTCTTGGTGAATTTATGTGCAAGATTTTTAAAATGAACTCGGTTGTGATTTAATCTAGTTTATGCTTGTCTCGGTGGTTGCATTGTGTTTATCGGTGTCGCTTTCCTTGATTAAGTGCGGTTAGAAAACTCCTAACGGATGACTAACTTATTTTTAAGAGATTTTCATAGACATTTATCAATTGCACGTTAAAAAACAATTTTAGGTGGTTAAAGTGTGTTTATCGTTTTAACTTTCCGAATGATTGTCATGTTAGGATTCCCGAAAGGGATACTAATTGTCTTAAAATGGAAAATTGACCGAATGCTTCTAGTGCCAAAACCGACTTAGTTGACATGATTTGGTTGTGTATTAAGCAAGGCTATTTATCTATTTTCTACTATGTTTTATAAGTATTTGTTTATGCTTACTTTAGTTTATTAAAAATCAAACAACTTATGTTTTTACCGGTAGTTTAGTGACAAAGATCTAGTATTATTCCTCCGCCCATTTCCTTGGATCGATACTTGGTTCTTACCGATACTTTACTACATATATGACGGGGTACACTTGCCTCTTTCGTGTGTGTTTTGATGTAAAAGTAATAATCACTTTTATAAATTTAAAACCAAATCGTGTGTAATTTCATTGCAATATTATGTATATATACGCACACGTCAAGTTTTTGGCGCCGTTGCCGGGGACATGGCGAGGTTTAGGAACGACCCGAGTCATTGTGTTATCGGTGTATATACTTGTTAATATTTGTGAAAATTTTCTTGATTATTTATTTGTTTATTTATTTGTTAATATTTCTTGCTTTTAATTTGATTTATTCGTTTTCCAAGTCATTTTTGTACACTTGTAAATTTTTGTTCCGTTTATTTGTTCGATCCGTATTTATTCATTCATTTATTCTGTGAGTTTTCAGCTCCAAAAAAATCATTTTTATTTTAGCCGACTCGATTGTTTTACTCATTATGATTTTTATAAAACTTCGGGCCCATTCTTGAATTTTTATAAAATTTCCAGCCCATTTAAAAAAAAATTCTGTTTCTTTTCAGTTAAAAAAAACAAAAAAAAAACCTTTATTATAATAATATTATATGCATGTGTGTCAATTTCTCGTTTGCAGGTTGTTGTCCTCAACCCGCTCCCGACGCTGTTGAGCCTTCAGACGAACCCGAGCGTGATCTGAGGAGACGTCTTCATGAGAGATCCCGCGCGGTTGCGCTGCAACTCGCAGCAGCTGCGGACGAGCCGGTGGTACCCGCTGAAGCCGAGGGCTCAGGGGACGAAGGAGACGCAATCATGCCGGAGGACGAGCGACCATCGAATGGTAGAAAACTTCATTCACGTTGGACAGGACCATACACAGTAAAAGAGGTGTTCTCTTATGGGACTGTTGCAATAGAGAACGCAGACGGCGTTATATTCCAGGTGGTCTTCCGGGCAATACAGAGCAAAATCCGAAAGGGCGTGGTAATGACCCGCACATGTAACAAGTGTGGGTACATGAGTCTTGCTATCGACTCGCCGACAAAAATTTAGCATGAGTCTTGCTATTGACTCGCCGACAAAAATTTAGCATGAGTCTACGCTACTGACTCGTGATTTAAAAATGTAGCAAGAGCGACTTAAGCGCTTTAGGGGTAAAATCGTCTTTTTTTTTTGCTTTTGTCGTTTTAGAGTAATTTAGGTGTGTTTGGTAGATTTCGTTAGTTTGTACAGTTTTTAAACGTGCCGAGCGTAGGGTCTAGGCAGAAATAATGTTATAACAGCGTGCGAATGGTAAAAATGGCGAAAAATGGTCGATTCGGACGCTAAAACTGCATTCTGCAGTTAACAGACATGTCTGCAGATCTCGCACGGCCGTGCCATGGGTCGCACGCCCGTGCGATTTCGGGCTGGCCTGCACCTCGAGTCGCACCCCCGTGCATTACCGAGTTCAACGTGCTAGAATGGGTCAACATCGGATCCGCACGCCCGTGCGAAAATCCGCACTCCCGTTCGCATGGTCAGGGGCATTTTAAAAAAAAGGGGTCTATCTTTTAGTAGTGTATTTATCGGGTGTTCATTTTGGCAACTATTTCAAACACCCCCGGTTATGTACTCTTTATTTTCAGACACTTTAGTTTTTATGTCTTGTCTTTGTTTGGACTTTAGTACTTCTATATATGTAAATTATGGTTTATTTGGTTTATTTGTTTCTGTTCTGTTTTGCTGCACCTTTTGACATACTTGCAGATTTCGGCTATCAAGTCTTGGACCGGAAGCACATCACAGATACAGCTTTGGAATTCTCGTTGCATCAAAATCATCTTCAGGGGAGTATTATTCTCCTTTATCTCTATATTTCGGGTTTCGCATTGGGGACAATGCGAAGTTCAAGTGTGAGGAGGGGTTTAACTTGTTAACTTTGTTTGTCCTAAAAAAATCAGAAAATTCAATCAAAAATATCTGTATTTTGTATATATTTTTTAGCAAATAAACCGGTTGGTTTTGTTTTAGAAAACTTCGGACATGATAAAACCTCGACAAGCAAAATGAATTTTGAAAAAAAAAAGAGAAAACCGGAAAGCGTGACAAACAAAGAAAGACTTGCATGATAGTTTTCACACTTTTACCCATTCCTTCCGTTACGTGAGCATATTTGAGCCTTGAAATTGTTATATATTTGTTCATTTCGGAGTAGGAGCGAGCCGGATGTCTTGTGTAATTTAGAACTTGTCACTAGTATGCTTGTTAAGACCATGAACTTGCGGAATTGTGTAGAAGTGATAAATGCACTTAGATTACCCCTTTGTTGTTAACCTTGTTCTTTGTGTTGTGTTTCCCGTAAACCTTACTCTACCCTTTAGGATTAACCATGTCGAGCCTTCCCGTTTACCTTTGTTTACCCAACATAATCGCCCACTTAGCCAAATTTAGTCTTTTTATGTTTTAACCCTTTTTGTGTTGAAACTCGGTCTAAATAATCGTTTAAGTAGCGCTTGTTATAGTTTATTTTTCATTGTATAAATCCATTAGTTCCTATGTTTAAAAAAAAGAAAAAAAAACAGAAAATAAAACACCCTAAAATAGGGTGAAGTAGACAAAATTCGAGCAATTTTGATTGGTAAAATGATGAAATTTTGTTTATGAGCTCGTTGTCGCATAAGTCGCCTTTTTAAGGCGTTTGTATGTATAGTTTTGTTGTATTGCGCTTGTTAAACGTAACTACCGAGTTTTAACCGTTTCGCCACTTTAAATATCCCTTTCCATACCCTTCGCCCAAGCCTAACGTTACACCCCGTAAAGACCTCTTGATTTACACTTTTTCGCATGTTAGTTGGTGGAGACGAGATCTTATGACAAGCTTATGATATTACACATTTCATTGACGAGGCATTGAGTGTTTGCACATACACATTTTATGTATGTTTCATAAATAAAACCGAGTGTGTGTGATCATTGTGAGTTGTGTGAAGATTAGCATGTTAAGTCAACTGAAAGTGAAGTCACAGCTTTTTGGTTATCGCCACATACTTGCATATGCTTGTTGGGTTTGATTCATATGATGTTGTCTTTCGAAAAACCGGCTAACCGTTTGTAGTTGTTTCAATAAATAGTTTGTAAATACTCGTTCTTGTTTTTTCTCGCATTTTAGTTTAGCTTGCTTGAGGACAAGCAAGGTTCAAGGGTGGGGAGATTTGATATTCACCAATTTATACATATTTTAGTCCTACATTTTATCCCCATTTTATGCGTTTTCGGCCGTAAAACCGTTATTCAGATACTTAATCAAGTATACTTTTGTTTACAGGCCTAAAACAGCATACCAGACAAGATGATAGTGAAAACGAGGATTTTCCAGGCGAAACGGCTGAACGGCGAACATTCTGTGGAAAATTCTGACATGGGCAAGTCGCACCCCCGTGCGACTGGTGGCACCCCCGTGCGGATGCGACAACAAAGCTCATCTCGGCGATGCACCCCCAGTGCGATCAGGAGTGCAACGAAATATCGGGAACGCACCCCCGTGCGACTGAACGCACCCCCGTGCGGATGCGACAATAAGGCCCATCTCGGTGATGCACCTCGTGCGACTGGTGGCACCCCTGTGCGGATGCGACAACAAGACCCATCTCGGTAATGCACCCCCGTGCGACTGGTGGCACCCCCGTACGGATGCGACAACAAGGCCCATCTCGGTGATGCACTCCCGTGCACCCCATGGCACGCCCGTGCGAGATCGAATCTGGTCAAGATCTGATGACGTCATGCAGTATGGTGCACCATACCTCCAATAATACATAAAGTGAACGGTCGTGCAACAGGACGCACGACCGTGCAAAATCGAAATTATATAAAAACCTTGCAGAAACATTCTGCTCGTAACTCTGGAATTTTGGAGAGCAATTCGGGCGATTTTCTGGCTCCGGAGGCGTTAGCTTTCACCCGGATTCAAGCCACATTGTCCCGTTTAGCTCGATTACTATCCGGATTCTTAATCTTATACTTGTTTATGGTTTGGTTTTCTAATCTATCCATGATTTTGTTAATCTTTCAAGCATTTAGATTAATGTTTATGTATTATTGTAGCCTTTGGGCAAAAACACAACAATCCCTTGCTTGATTATAACCATTAGTATGTTAATCTTTGTTTGTAATGACACTTGGAAGTATTTTCTATGATTATCTTTGATGATTAGTTTGCAACCTTGTTATTGATATTGATTTCTTGATTATAAGTAATTGTGTTGGATGATTTGTGCTTGGTTAGTTAAGATAGTTGAAAAATGAAGCTTAATTAATCTTGTATTGGTAAACTTTAAACTTGGTTAACTAGTTTAGCTTGGTTAAAATGTGTGCATCATGATACTAGAAATGGTTAGTGATTTAATAAAATGTAATTATTGTTAATCAAGAAAGCTTGCCGTCACGGAAGGACCTTAACGGGTTAAATGGTGTCGTTATAAATTATTGCCATGATTTGTTAGCTTAGTTAGTAGTTTAGGCCAAAATTGCTTTCTTGGTGAATTTATGTGCAAGATTTGTAAAATGAACTCGGTTGTGATTTAATCTAGTTTATGCTTGTCTCGGTGGTTGCATTGTGTTTATTGGTGTCGCTTTCCTTGATTAAGTGCGGTTAGAAAACTCCTAACGGATGACTAACTTATTTTTAAGAGATTTTCATAGACATTTATCAATTGCACGTTAAAGAATAATTTTAGGTGGTTAAAGTGTGTTTATCGTTTTAACTTTCCGAATGATTGTCATATTAGGATTCCCGAAAGGGATACTAATTGTCTTAAAATGGAAAATTGACCGAATGCTTCTAGTGCCAAAACCGACTTAGTTGACATGCTTTGGTTGTGTATTAAGCAAGGCTATTTATCTATTTTCTACTATGTTTTATAAGTATTTGTTTATGCTTACTTTAGTTTATTAAAAATCAAACAACTTATGTTTTTACCGGTAGTTTAGTGACAAAGGTCTATTATTATTCCTCCGCCCATTTCCTTGGATTGATACTTGGTTCTTACCGATACTTTACTACATATATGACGGGGTACACTTGCCTCTTTCGTGTGTGTTTTGATGTAAAAGTAATAATCACTTTTATAAATTTAAAACCAAATCGTGTGTAATTTCATTGCAATATTATGTATATATACGCACAGTTCATTTGTACAAAAGATTATTTGGATCCGATACTTTTGTTTTTATAATAAGACGCACTTTGGTTTAACGGTTTTTCTCGAAAAACGGGCAGAGTTTCCTCTGTTTTTGGACGGCCCCGACAACACAAGTTGTCGTTTTATTTTCAAAAACCAACAAGATTCAACAATATAAACTCAAGTTATAAAAACAAAGTAATACACAAAGCTGCAAACTTGATAATTAACGATTTTTATTATTCGGTTCGAGAGCTCGTTTATCACGTAACTAAAATTATAGAAATAATGAAATAAACGCGCCGTTAATTTTTACCAAGTCTTCATGTCGAAATGTCGACTGAGTTGACCGAGTCGAGTTGACTCAGTTTGACCGAGTCTTCCCGAATCATGAACCGCGAACCGCCGCTAACTTATGTGGATCGAGCCGAACCTGTTGACCTGAACCGTTGACTGCTGACTTTTATTGACTGACCTTGACTGAGTTGACTCAGTTGAGTTGACCGAGTCAACCGAGTTACACCGAGTCGAACCGAGTTAAGCTGAAATACTCCGAGTCGAACCGAGTTGAGCCAAAAATCGGATCCGTTTATCCCGAACCTGAACACCCGAGTCAAACATAAACCAAACCAAACTTTGAAGCAACTAATCTGAACCGAAACTTACCTGAATAACCTGAACTTGAACCACTCGGACCCGAAACCGGTGTACTTTGCCGGATAAAGGCAATGTCCGGCGGTCAATGGCACTGACCGCCGGTTATCTCACTCTTCTCAGCTTTCTCTCTCTTCTCGCCGCCTCTCTCTCTCTCTCTCTATGTCTTCGTTGTCGCACCACCACCGGACTGTGGTGGTGGTGGTCGTTTATCTTGTTCGAAAGAGGAAGGGGGGCTCTTGTTGAACACAATCACCACCGTACGCTGGCCAGCCGCATCCAAAACACGTAGGTAGGTATGGGGCTGTGAATAATATATGAAAGAAAGAGGGTGTTGGGGTGTGACCCGCCGTTAAACGGCGCGGGAAACCAGGGTTCTGGTGACCGGATTTCATGTAGAGAGGAGAGGAGGGATGAGGTTGGTGGTTGAGGTTGGTGTTTCTCCAAAGGAAACGCAGGGAGGGAGTGGGAAGGGGGTAATAGGTTGTTGTTTGTGTTTGGTTTATTTGTGTCTGCACAATTAAGGGCATGGCCCCCTTTTATATTCTCATATAATGGGTTTTGTCTAGTGGTTTATATTACAGTTTATTAACCACAAGTCCCTAGGTTTCAATCTTTAAAGACATAAATCTCTTGGAGAGATTTATTGAGATTTTGGAGATTTCAAAGAGATTTGTAGGATTTTAATAGATTTGGGTAATATTTAGTAGAGATCTTATGAGATCTGATGTACTATGAGCAGGTTTAGGCTTGTGGGTTTTGGGCTTGGGCCCAGGGCCCACACGCCCACTTCATGTATAAGTGGCCCGTAATTCCTACGAGACCCGATATCGCAACCCAAGCTCCATAAGCATATTATATTCGTGTACCATCCATATTTGTCGGTGTCGTCAGTATTTCGTACGGTATCAGTCCGTTGTCATTTGATATTCAGCAGATGTCTCGTAAATCACAATACGCGCCCTGTGAAGCCGGTTAGCCGTTTCTAGGCACTCTAAAGGCTTATTTAAGTTAATTTGCGTCTTAAACACTATTTATTATTGAGTCAATCACTTGTTAATCATGAGATTAAATGTCGTAAATCACCGGTTGTCACATCCTTAGCGTTACGTTATGCGTAGAAAATATGAATAGTACCAAAGTTAATGATCATGAAATCGAATCAAGACTTATTCGAATGATGTGAATTCAAGGACGTATCACAAGATGCAAATGAATTCTAGAGATGATCGCATCCAATAAATGAACTTAGATTCAACAAGCTCAAATGTAGTAGTTTGCATGAAACGCTCGATCGTGATCAGCGCAAGCTGCAGGTTATACCGACGCCACAAGGTGTCATAGTGAATGAAACAATTCAAATGTATCGGTGATCGAACAAGTATCACCTGTGTTTTACATAAAACGCTCAATCATGATTAGCCCAAGCTACAAGTTTGTACTGACACAACAAGGTGTCGTAGTTAACAAACGACTTAATGGAGTCATAGACCAAACAAATCTACTACGACTCAGAACAATGAAACGCTTGTTAAAACGAATTCGAATATGATGTTTCCAATACATCATTTGATGTCTTGAATTGAATATGTGTAATGAACAAGTTCAAACAATTGAATTTGATTTCGACGCAAGCCGACAATAAATACATGTATCGACAAGAAAACTTTCGGCATGGTCACGATGAAAAACCATGTATGTAACTTGAAAAGAAAAGAAATTTCAAGAAGGTGTGTTGACTCGATAACAAAGAAGCCAACAATTTCAATAATGCGGGTCATTCGAATCACAAGCGAAATAATATTTGAACTTTAATGAAATGCTTTATTCGAAACAAAACCACATGCGTAACAAATGATGCATGCGTAACATATAAGTTTTCAAGAAATGAAGCAATGAGTATTCGCTGTAATAAAAGAAATGATTGTGATACAATGACCATTAAGAGGAGTAGAGATACGAAAATCTACTCAGTAAATGTGAAAGTCGAAATTTCAATAAAAGAAATTTAAGGACTTTACCTGGGGTTACATGTGACGTTCGGTTGTTAAGTGACATTACCGTGGGATGTCAAACATAGCGTATTCGCTGTTAATACGATAGGGGGATTGCGGAGACATGCGTCTCCTTCTTAGCATGACTCGTGTCGTTTGCAGGACCGCGTGCCAACTGCCTCTTCCTCGAAAGTCGTATGTGACATCATTCAACCTCTGTTGATGTATAGATTGAGTTCTCGTGTACTTTTGCACGCCCGTGCTTCATTTTGCGTAGGTTACCTGCTCGGCTAAGTAGCATAGATGACATAAAAATGGCGTTTGTCTGAGTTACTAAACGTGGTACCTACGTGATGACCTCTAATGAACTTCAACATGAGTTTCCGAAGGTCTTAAAAGCATGTTTCCTAAACTCTCAGAGTTTTGTGTACTGGATGCGACTGTCTTGTGTACTGTGTGTAAACACCACAATATCTTATGTTTGAAAACAAAATTTTGACTGTTTGTTTTTCGGCAACGGTTGGAGACCATATTCGAGTACTAGGCGTTCTGTATGTATTCAACGTCTTAATAGTCTAAGTCCCAGAGAAAAGTGAGGTTAGAGCCTAGGTATTCCTACAGAAAACCTTATTCGCTGTAACCTATAGCTCTGATACCAATCTGTCACACCCCGAAATATCAGAGCATTGGCGTGACTGGACTGGTATCTTCATTGCACAGCGGAAGCAAATAAGCTAAGTCTTTTAGAAAATGAACGCCCACTAAGTACTCGACTCCACATGGTTCTCTTATTCCAACTGTGCCATAATTTCTGAAATGCAACCTGAGAAAGAAACATGCGAAAAATCAACATAAAGTTGAGCGAGTTCATAGTTTGTTTGTAAAAGATTTGAAATAAATCTTTTTGAATAACCGGTTTTTGAAGTATTGTTGAGAAAACGAATTTAAAATCATTTTCTTGTCATGTTATACGAAAACTTTGTATTTGTAACGCATTATGTATGTAAACTCTTGTATTTGTAAAGTTTGTATAACCGTCAATCAAGTATTTCTGTATGTATCATGTATAAATCAAGTATTTCGGTATGTATCTTGTAGAATGCATCTGTAACTGAGTACTATGAATGTTTGTATGTATCATGTAGAATGTATCTGTAACTGAGTACTTATGAATGTTTGAGATCGCTAGTGGTTTACAAGGCCACTAACATGTGTCACGACATAGGAAGCCACCAAACCTAGGCATTTTTGTCGACTTTGACTGAGACACAGAAGCACTCATTGGTAGAAGTAGGCCAAGAGTGGGGTTGCCTGAAACCCATTAGATCTAACCTTTTGTTCCGCGGTCTGAATGTATACGTTGATTAATGGTGCTTATGGTACCCTATTCGAGACATGATCTAGAATGTTTCACTTGAATGTTTTTCCGTAGTCTTGTATCCATCTTACCATAACTCATGTATTTGTATTTTCCCGTAGTCCAGAAAACTAGAATTCGTGCGTATGCACATTTTGAAAAATACGCTTGTTTGCCAAAACCGGTATAAAACATAAGCTTTTCGTAAACCATTTGTGTCTGTTAAAACTTGCTTGTAACATGGTTTAGAAATATGTAATTCTTGTATGCTTTGCAAAAAGTGCATGTCTTTCCACCCCGAAAACATTTATAAAAATGTAAAACCATAAAAGGTGGGGTTATGAACTCACCTGAATATTCCTGTGCAAAGCTAGCTAATTACGACTTCGTGATGTCGCTTCCAAGATGAGGAGGGGGGCTCTTGTTCGAAAGAGGAAAGGGGGCTCTTGTTGAACACAATCACCACCGTACGCCACCACCAAACGGTGGTGGCCGGCCGCATCCAAAACAGGGAGGTGGGTATGGGGCTGTGAATAATAGATGTAAGAAAGAGGGTGTTGGGGTGTGACCCGCCGTTAAACGGCGCCGGAAACCAGGGTTCTGGTGACCGGATTTCATGTAGAGAGGAGAGGAGGGATGAGGTTGGTGGCTGAGGTTGGTGTTTCTCCAAAGGAAACGCAGAGAGGGAGTGGGTAGGGGGTAATAGGTTGTTGTTTGTGTTTGGTTTATTTGTGTCTGCACAATTAAGGGCATGGCCCCCTTTTATATTCTCATATAATGTGTTTTGTCTAGTGGTTTATATTACAGTTTATTAACCACAAGTCCCTATGTTTCAATCTTTAAAGACATAAATCTCTTGGAGAGATTTATTGAGATTTTGGAGATTTCAAAGAGATTTTAGGATTTTAATAGATTTGGGTAATATTTAGTAGAGATCTTATGAGATCTGATGTACTATGAGCAGGTTTAGGCTTGTGGGTTTTGGGCTTGGGCCTAGGGCCCACAAGCCCACTTCATGTGTAAATGGCCCGTAATTCCTACAAGACCCGATATCGCAACCCAAGCTCCATAAGAATATTTTATTCGTGTATCATCCATATTTGTCGGTGTCATCAGTATTTCGTACGGTGTCAGTCCGTTGTCATTTGATATTCAGCAGATGTCTCGTAAATCACAATACGCGCCCTGTGAAGCCGGTTAGCCGTTTCTATGCACTCTAAAGGCTTATTTAAGTTAATTTGCGTCTTAAACACTATTTATTATTGCGTTAATCACCTGTTAATCACGAAATTAAATGTCGTAAATCACCGGTTGTCACATTCATGGTATGTGGTTTGATGCTGATGTGTTGTTAATATATATCTCTAGAAAACTATGCATGATATGGTACTAGGAATTCAGTGGTTATCACCCTTAGGGGATATCGTATAGAATTATAAGCAATTGACTTTGGAAATTCAAGTTAATGGGTTAAGTAGTTGTTAAAATGGGTTATTGCTAATGGGGTTAGTTTTCTTAGCCAATAAGATTTCCATATATTTGATTTGTGTAACAGCTGATTGTGTATATTTTCCATAGTTAGTTGCCCTTGTTTAGGAATGATAGCTGTAAATTAGTGGTATTCTCCACTATATATTCTGGAACATTTTCCTTGGACAATCACAAAAACATTTACCAGTTTTCATGGTATCAGAGCTTTAAGCTCATACCATCACCTCCGCCTTTTTTTTCTCTTTTTTTCGCCGCAGACCACGGTCTTGCTGGCCTCTTCTTTCTGTTCAGTAACGATGGGAGACAAATCCATCGACCAAATATATGCCAAACCTAATGAAAAACCTGCTGTAGCACTTCATCCTGCATACACAGTTACAAACATTCAGAATAAGGTCCGGATCCTTGACGGGACAAAGGTCACTTATTCCTCATGGGTCAAACGTTTCTCCTTACACGCCCGAGGGTATAAGGTCCTTCGTCATATCGATGGTATGCCATCACCACCAAAAGAAGATCCAACCTATGAAGCCTGGGAAGAACTTGATGATGTGGTTTTACGATGGATATACGGAACTGTGTCTGATGAACTGTTGGTTCGGGTACTTAAAACCGAATCTACTGCCCGAGAGGCATGGGTTCGCATCTCTAAGTTGTTCCTCAACAACAAGGGTTCTATATCCACGGTTCTAGAACATGAATTCTCCAATCTAAAATTGAAGGCCATGCCTTCCCTTGAGGCTTACTATCAATGCCTTAGGGAATTGGCTGATATGCTGGATGATGTCGAAAGCCCAGTCACAACGTCGACTCATCATTCAGCTTGTTCGCGGACTACCACCGGAGTACGACACCACCACCTCTCTCATCAATCATAACCTCCCCTCCTAGGAGGATGCTATCGGGATACTACAGCTTGACCACTAGAGACAAATGGCTCGTGACACTCTCAGTAATGCAAACACTAACACTGCCCTAACAGCAGTGTCTTCTAAGCCAATTGATGCAGCCACCTATGTGCCTCCCCAGCACCGCCCCAATTCCTCCTCTGCTCCCAGAGGTAATTATCGTGGTGGATCCAACAACAGACGTGGGTTTGGTAGGTCCACTCGGCCCAACAACCAAAACAACCAGACTCGTGGTGCTTGGCCCAACTACTACGACCCACCCAACCAGCCTTGGTTCCCACCCAACACTCAAAGCTACTGGCCCAATTTGACACCACACCACCTTGCCCATACCCGGCCCAGGCTGGCTGGGATTTTCCTTGGATACCTCGTGGACAGCAGCAACACTCAGGCCCACCCAACACAGCTACCGTTGGACACTCACAACCACAATAGGCCCATGTCACTACCTTTGACGCTATGGAACCCACCCAGTTGCAACAAGCTTTCTCTGCCATGACTGTGCAACCTCCTAATGATCCATGGGTGATGGATACTGGTGCCTCCTCTCATCTCACACCAGATGAAGGTATGATCTCTCCAATGAAACGTTGTCACATAAAATCTATATATGTCGGTAATGGCCAAAGTATTCCAATTATTGGATCTAGGAACACCTCACTCCCATCCACCACAAAACCCTTTCACCTTAAAAACATTTTATGCACGCCCGATATCGTAAAAAATCTCATATCTGTTCGGCGTTTTACTATTGATAATCATGTTTGGTGCGAATTTGATCCTTATGGTTTTTCTGTGAAGGACTTGAAGAGTGGCCAGATTCTGAGCCGACACAATAGCTCCGGTGACCTATATCCTTTCACCTACACCACACCATCATCCTTTATTGCATCTTCATCAACGGACTCGTGACATCAAATACTTGGGCACCCGGGTCTTCCCGTTAATTATGCATTATCTTATTTCCAGTAATTTTATTTCGTGTAATAAACATAGTAGTACTATGCTATGCAATTCGTGTCAAGTTTCAAAACGTAAACGGTTGCCTTTGTATTCATCATCGTCGATTACATTGTTACCATTTGATATTATCCATTGTGACCTATGGACTTCTCCAATCATTAGTAAAACTGGTTATGAATATTATATGGTGCTAATAGACGATTTTACACATTTCACATGGGTATACCCACTAAAATTCAAATCCGAAACTCTCAATAAATTCCAACAATTTTATACATACATTAAAAACCAATTCCACCTATCTATTAAGTCATTTCAATGCGATCTTGGAGGCGAATTCGACAAACACAACTTCAAAAACTTCTTTAATACTCATGGATTACAGTTCCAATTCTCTTGTCCTCAAACATCCTAACAAAATGACACTTCAGAATGCATGGTTCGACGCTTAAACGATATCATGTTCTCCCTTCTCACCCATGCATCTCTTCCCCCACATTTTTTGGCAGAATCCCTCCACACTGCCATATATTTACACAATATCCTTCCTACCACAGTCCTTCATAATCGCACACCGACCGAAGCCCTTTACCTTCATAAACCCACTTATGATCATCTTCGCATTTTCGGTTGTGTTTGTTACCCCAACTTATCCGCCACCTGTCCTCATAAGCTTGCACCTAGATCAAAACCATGCGTTTTTCTCGGTTACCCGGAAAATTTTTGTGGGTATCGCTGTTTAGACCTCAATACGGGAATGGTCACTCTATCAAGACACGTCACCTTTGACGAGTCCGTTTTCCCGTTTACTACACACTCCTCCTCTAAACCGCATGATTACACCTTTCTAGACACCAAACCTTCACCCATAATTTTCAACCATCAAAACCCTACCTCAAACTCAAACCCAACTCCTACTGGACCCATACTCGCTCCACCACCCTCCCCACCTCCACAACAGTCCCTACCAAACAGTCCAACCAACCCTCCACAACAGCCCCTACCATACAACAGCCCCGCTCCAGTCATCACCTACTCCAGACACATCAGACCCCAACCACACCCCACTACTATTTCCAGCAGCCCATTTCCTCAAGCCGTTTCACCACCCACTTCACCTCACAACCCAGCCCAAACAAGCTTCGTCCCAATCCCACCACCTGTACCTTCCCATCCTATGCAAACCCAGTCCAAACTTGGTATTCATAAACCAAAAGTACCTCTCAATCTCCACACATCCACCACACCTAACATTTCACCCTACCAAAATCTCACATAACTTCCCTTCATAATCCACATTGGAATGCCGCAATGAATGACGAATATAGAGCATTACTTGACAATAAAACATGGGATTTTGTACCAAGACCACCAAATGCCAATATCATTCAGTGCATGTGGCTATTTCGCCACAAATATCATTTGAATGGCACTTTACAGCGGTACAAGGCTCGTCTAGTCGTTAATGGCAAAAGCCAGTAGGTGGGCATCGACTGTGATGAGACCTTCAGCCCGGTGGTAAAACCCGCCATTATCCGGATGATCCTTAGTTTAGCAGTTTCACGCTCTTGGCCTATCCATCAACCGGATGTCAAGAACGCGTTTTTACATGGAGATTTACATGAAACAGTCTATATGTTTCAACCGTCGGGTTTCATTGACAAAACTTACCCGAATCATGTCTGCTTATTACGTAAGTCGCTATATGGTTTGAAGCAGGCACCACGGGCATGGTACCAACGGTTTGCAAATTATATCATCAAATGCAGGTTCAAAAGTTCTATTTGTGATAACTCCCTATTTGTCTACAGAAACGGTCCTCACATGGCATACTTATTGTTATATGTAGACGATATCATACTCACGACATCGGATCCCTCTCTTTTACAGAAACTTATTTCAGCCGTGTCTCGGGAATTTGCAATGGCCAACTTTGGCCCTTTGCATAATTTTTTAGGGATCTCTGTTCAACAACAAGGTCGCGGTTTGTTCTTGTCATAAGAAATATATGCAACAGACATCATATCTAGAGAAAACATGGAAAATTGCAAATCGTGTTCAACTCCGGTTGACACTCATGCAAAGCTGAGTGCCACGAAAGGTGAACTTCTTACTGATGGAACCTTATATCGCAGCCTAGCTGGAGCATTACAATACCTAACCGTTACGAGGCCCGATATCTCCTACGCCGTGCAACAAATATGCTTATTCATGCATGCACTCTCATTTTCAATTCCTTAAATGGGTGCTTCGCTATATCAAGGGAACCATCAATCATGCCCTTCACATTACACCCTCCAAATCACATACACTTATCGCATACTATGATGCTGATTTGGGAGGGTGCCCGGATTCGCGAGGATCCACCTCAGATTATTGTGTTTTTCTAGGAGACAATCTGATCTCCTGGTCATCTAAACGCCAACCTATTGTCTCTCATTCCAGTGCCGAGGCCGAATATCGAGCTGTTGCAAACACCGTCGCCGAAGCAAGCTGGCTACGAAACCTCCTTCTCGAACTACACGTTCCCACTAAACAGGCAACCATAGTTTATTGCGATAATATTTCTGTTGTTTACCTTTCAGGGAACTCCATGCAACATCAAGGTACCAAACATGTGGAAACTGACATTCACTTCATTCGAGAGAAAGTTCGAGTTGGAGCTGTCCACGTCTTACACATTCCTGTTGATTACCAGTACGCGGATATTTTTACCAAAGGTCTTCCCCGCCAACTCTTTCAACGCTTTAAATCCAGTCTAAGCATCAGTCCGACTACAGCTCAGACTGCGGGGGTATCTTAGCCTTCCATATATTTGATTTATGTAACAACTGTGTAATTTTGTATATTTTCCATAGTTAGTTGCCCTTGTTTAGGAATGATAGCTGTAAATCAGTGGTATTCTCCACTATATATTCTGTAACATTTTCCTTGGACAATCACAAAAACATTTACCAGATTTCAAGTTTATGTTGAATAGAAAAAAATGGATCAACTGTTAAGTTATCCAAATCAGTTCGTTCATTCACATATCCAAAGTACAAGTGTCACCAAAGAGTTAGTGGACCCTTAATTAGCTGCCTTACTCTAACAATATTAAGATGTGTTTGATGAGCCTAAAGGCTTACCACCATCAAAGAATTGTGATCATAAGATCATTCTTAAAAATGAAGACATAAATATCAACCTAAAATCTTATAGATATTAGTCTATTCAGAAAGATGTAATTGAAAAGATGACAAATGAGATGTTGGAATATGGGGTTATCAGGAACAGCACAAGTTCCTTTACCGCTCTAGTAGTAGTGTTGGGGTAAAAAAGAAAGATGGCTCTTGGAGGATGTGTGTAGACTATAGACAATTAAATAATGCAACAGTCAACAACAGTTTCCCTATACCTTTGATTGATGAGCTTTTAGAAGAATTGAAAGGGGTAACCATATTTTCTAAACTGGAATTAAGGTCAGGATATCATTAGGTTAGAGTTTTTCAATCTGATATACATAAAAAAGCATTTAGGACTCATCAGGGATTGTTTGAGTTCTTGGTTATGCCTTTTGGCTTGGCCAATGCCCCAACAACTTCCAAGCACTAATGAATCAAACTTTTAAAGAGTATTTAAGGAAGTTTGTTTTAGTGCTCTTTGACGATATTTTAGTATACCGTCAAAATTTAGCACATCTCAACCATTTAGAAGCTATGTTAAAATCTGTTAGACATCACAATTTTATGCTAAACAGTCAAAATGTTCTTTTGTTGGTCAGCACATTGAGTACTTGGGTCATATAATCAATAAGGATGGGGCGGTTGCCGATCCTCATAAGATAGAGCCTATTGTCACTTGGCCTGTCCATTGAACAGTTAAACAATTAAGAGGTTTTCTAGGGTTGACTGGTTATTACAGGCAACTCATAAGGTCATTTGATATTATTGCTAAGCCTTTGACTGAATTGTTAAAAAAGAATCTTTTAAATGGAATGAACAAGCCCAACAAGCTTTTGATCAGTTGAAGCTTCCCCTGAGTGAAGCTCCTGTTTTAGCATTAGTTGATCTCAACAAGGCTTTTATTGTTGAGACGGATGCCTCATCTAAGGGAATTGGAGCTGTGTTGTTACAGGAGGACCATCCTTTAGCCTTCTTTAGTAAAGCCTTATCCCCTAGACAGCTAGCTCTCCCAGTCTATGACAAAGTGTTATTTGCCATTTTGATGGCCATTAAACAATGGAACTATTACTTGGTTTCATAGCCCTTCATTATTAGAATTGACTAGAAAAGTTTGAAACACTTGTTAGCACAGAAGATTACCACTCCCTTACAACACTCATGGTTATCCAAATTGACGGGTTATGGTTATGAAATCCATTACAAAAAGGGAGTTGAAAATGTCACTACTGTTGCTTTATCCAGATCGGAAAGTGCAACTCTTTTCAACTTAGTGCTATCTACGTTGCTAGACAGACTCAAGCATAGTTAGGAACAGATGCAGTTTTGCAAACAGTTATTCTGTCAACAAGTGCATAAGTATACTTGGGTAAGAGGGTTATTAAAAAGGAAGCATAAACTAGTCATTAGAGCTGATTCTCAATTAAGACATAATATTATCCAGCTCTGTCACTCTTCTGCTATGGGGGTCACTCAGGTATACATGCTACTCCTCAAAGGTTAAAAAGTATGTTCTATTGGAAGGGTCAGATTAAACAGACTAAGCAGGCTATTAGAAGTTGTGTTATTCGTCAACAAGCCAAACATGAAACAATTGCTTATCCTTAGATCGATTCAGCCGTTGCCCATTCATACTGCAATGTGGTATATAAGTATGGATTTTATCACCGGACTTCCAAAATGCCAAGGAAAAGAAGTTATTTTTGTGGTTGTTGATAGGCTTACAAAGTATGCTCATTTTATGGCTTTAAGTCATCCTTTTTTTTTGCTGCAACTTTAGCTCAAGCTTTCTTAGAAAATGTGTATAAACTACATTATTATATAATAAAATTCTTCAATGTATACAAAACCATTCACAATTTAACATAAAGTGTTAAAATCATAACGGAAAACGGGGTATTACATCAGTTTGGTTCGCTTTCCAGAATAACGGAAAACGGGGTATTCTTTTGTTTATTTATAAAAAAAGGAAAATAACACCTGATACGATACTATACGATACGATATAACACCCGTATAGGCCTATAGGTGTGATTTAGGTCCCGTATTGACCTCGTATAAGCCTTTAAGTGTGATATCGTATCGTATAGGTGTAGTATAGGTCACGTATTGACCTCGTATAAGACTATAAGTGTGATATCGTATCGTATAGCATAGTATATGTCCCGTATTGACCTCGTATAAGACTATAAGTGTGATATCGTATCGTATAGCATAGTATATGTCCCGTATTGACCTCCTGTAAGCCTATAAGTGTGATATCGTATCGTATAGTAGGCCTATACGGGTGCTATATGGTATCGTATAGTAGCGTATCGTGTTGCATCGTATCGTATGGTGTAGTAGCGTATCGTGTTGCATCGTATCGTATAATATATTTGTATTATTTACAAATAATATTGTTTTTTATAAATAATTTTCTTTTTTAATTTTTATAATTCATAATAGTTGTATTATTTTTAATTTTTATAATTTATATTTGTATTATCTACCAATAATATTGTTTTTTTATAAATAATTTTCTTTTTTAATTTTTAAAATTCATAATAGTTGTATTATTTTTAATTTTTTAAAATTTATATTTGTATTATTTACCAATAATATTGTTTTTTTATATATAATTTTCTTTTTTTATAAATAAACAAAGGAATACATAAAAAAAATACAAAAATTGAGCTTTATATACGCTGCGTATAGATCCCTACGCAGCGTATATAAACCCTTGTTTTCTGTGCAATGATTGTTGATAAGGCTCTGAAATCCATGGTTTATATACGCTGGGTATAGGTCTATACGCAGCGTATAGGGGTAACCTTATACGCTGCGTATAGACCTATACGCAGCGTAGGTAAACCCTAAGTGTGCAGATAGGCAAACTGGGTGTGCAGATAGTTAGGGCCTTACAAAAACCTGGTACAATTACACTAATTAAGAGGAAGACAAATTGATTATATATATTAATTCATAACATACCAACCAATAGTGTCTATTTTGTCTTTTATTACTTTTTTTCTTTTTTTAGGTTTTGTTAGTTTTACCTTAACTTTTAACATTGACACTTATAGCCTCTCAAGTTGTTACTAATATAATTTATTCCTAGAAGGCAATGAACCTGACCTCTTCGAGCATTCACATCCTAACCATCAAATTATGTGAGGAGGGGTTTTTATATTATAAAGGGTATAAAAAGTGGTTGTGAGTAGAGGAGAGAGAAAATGTTACTGTTCATCTGTATATTTGGGGGGGACACTGTTCACACGTTATAATTTTTTAATATATTTTGAAAGTGGTTGTGAGTGGAAGTGAGAGAAAAATGTAATGATAATATTATTTAATTGAAAGGAGAGAGAAAAAGTATTTGTTTTTAATGGAAATATATTGATATAGGAGTTGTTTTTTAGTGGAATGTATGTATAATTTGATGGATTGGATGTGAATGCTCTAATAGATTTATTTTAACATGCATGTATTGGAGCCTTATGTTCCAATAACTCTCCTCGTAATTAATACTTTGTCGTGTATTTAACAAACAATTGTCTTTTTATGTATCACAAATCTTTGAACGGAATTAATTTTTTCTATATCAAATGCCATCTCCTTTCCTATATATACCCACAATGAGAATACGTCTACATATCAACTTTAACTATGAGTCTTTTACTAAAACTTAATTTTTGTGTTTTCTTTGTGTTCCTTGTTTTTGGTATTTTGAACGCCCACACCACCCCACCTTCGAGCAAATGGCTTGAACCATATAGAATTACAATTACTAATAGAGAAGTTCCAGAAGTTGTGGTGGGATGTGACGATCGTGGAGCTGAGGTGATTCACCCTGGGGAGTCTGTCTCTTGGAAATTCCGTATGGACTTCTTCGGAGCAAACAAATACAATTGTCGTTTCTATTGGTTTGAAGGTAACAACAGCGCTACTCCTCGTGAAGAAACCACGTTTCCAGTTTTCGACGATGAAATCATTAAATTATGTGGTAATAGTTTGTTTAGCATGAATAGATGCTATTGGAGCATCACCAGGATTGGTTTTTATTTTTCCAAAATCGATGCCGGTTGGCCCAATTATGCTTGGCGTATTATGCATTCATGGAGATTTGGATGATAGTTTAGCTATTACCCTTCATTTTTCATTGTATTAGAAATTCATCAAGCATTAAGCATACATGGAGGTTTGGATGATAGTTTAGCTATTATCCTCCATTTTTCATTGTATTGGAAATTCATCAATCAATTTTGTTATGATTATTTGCATCTACTATCAAAAGTTCCCTTATAATAATTGTTATAGTTGTCAAAAGTTCCCTTATTCACATCCCACCTTCTACATACTCTTCATCTCTACCTTTTAGAGAATATTTCTAACATCACTAGTTCTCATTCTCCATAATAGAGAACAAATTAGAGAACACAAAAGCAAACCTCTATACTTAGAGGCTCAAATCCAAGCATCTATAATTTATTGTGAGTCTATGAGAAAGAGAAACAAATAATAAAATAAGTGTTTGTGAATAACATAAAAATATATATAAAGAATGAGAAATTTGAGGTTTAAAAAAAACAAATTTGAGAGAAAAGTATGTTTTCTATTTAAACTAGTATATGCCCCGCCCGCGTTGCGGGGCAATGGCCGAATAATTCTCAATCAATTAAAAAAAGACTAATATAATTTTACTATGAAAAAAAAAACGATGATAAGACCGTAATTTTGGGCTCAGGGCAAAACTGTAATTTTTCAGGACTAATGAGCCAGTGTTAGGCAGCTAGAGTTATGCGCCACCCGCGTTGCGGGGCGCTAAACCGAGTATTTCTTAGGTTAATAACACGTACGCCTTTATGTCGGTTAGTTATACATGCTACCTATAACACGATATCGGCGTTATGGGGGGAGGACGTCCCAATGATGGATCGTTCCTACTGAGGCAAGGTGCGGTCCTGAGGGCAACCCGGTTTTCATCCAGCTGTTACCCCAGCGAGTCTCTCGTGTGGGGGCAGTATGATTTCCGGGCGAAGGTCAGTCAGAGCGGCAGCCAGGGCCGGTTCCTCCTTGGAGGTGGGGTTGGGCCGGTTCATCCTTGGAGCCCAGTTGGTCCCATGTGGTGGGGTTGGGCCGGTTCCTCCTTGGAGCCCAGTTGGTCCCATGTGGTGGGGTTGGGCCGGTTCCTCCTTGGAGGTCACCGGTTCGATCCACGACTGCGGCGTTATGGGGGGAGGACGTCCCAATGATGGATCGTTCCTACCGAGGCATGGTGCGGTCCTGAGGGTAACCCGGTTTTCATCCAGCTGTTACCCCAGCGATATCAAAAAAGATACATTAAGTTACCCTTAAAAAAAATAGTACATATTGAAAGTCACCCTTCAAAAAAAAAAAAAACCCTATAACACGATATCAAAAAAGTTACATTAAGTTAGCCAATTAAAGAAAAACAGTACCATAGTTATGATAAAAAAAATTAACTAAAACGATAATTAGCGTGTAATTTAAAGTTGGGGTCAAAACAATAATTTGTCAGGACCAATTAGCGAGCGCTAGGCAGTTGTTTGGTATGAATAAAAACAAAATTAAGTGAACAAAGTAAAATAAAACACTACCATGGTTTTTCCAAAGAAAAAAAAACGATGGCAAGATTGCAATTTTTAGCGGAGGTAAAATCGTAATTTTAAAATGGAGGTAAAATAATATTTTGAACTGATGGCAAAATCATTTTTTTTTATTTTGAAATGGGGGCAAAATCGTAATACTTTAGCTGCGGGCAAAATCGTAATTTTTAGCTGGGGGCAAAATCGTAATTTTAAACTGGGAACCAAATCTTAATTTGGCAGGACTCTAGCAGAGGGCATAACCATATTTGTATTTTGAACTGAGGGCAAAATGGTATTTTTTTCACTGAGGGCAAAATCGTAAATTTAAGCAAAGGACAAAAGCAAAATTTTATTTTGAATCGAGGGCGAAATCGTAATTTTACACCTGGGATAAAATTGTAATTTGACATCACATATAAATCACTATTATAAAAAAAAAAAATAAGTCAAAACTTGCCGCCAAAAGTGGCCAATCACTTATCAAAACTATTGCCCGATGACGTTATCCACTTGAAAATGTATATGTTGAAAATTATGTAGATAGAAATGAAAAATGGGACGTGAAAGCACTAATAGGAGGAGAACTATATCTTTCTCCATCTATAAAATTGAAAGCAACAGCTAAAAACCTTTCTTTTCAATCCACATCCGCCTCCCTGTCTACTTTCTTTATCCCTTAAATTATGATGATTATTATTATATATAATTGGAGAAGCTGTCAGGTACAGTGAAAATTATATTGATATGTAGGTGACTCATAAATATAATCTTATCCAACCATGTGATGTCATCTCATTAATTAATACATATTTTACATGAAAAATCTAAATTAATTTTGTTGTAGTCTTCATGACTTCTATATTTATTTAATTAATTTTATTTTTTTAGGTAACATCCTTATTTTATAATTAAAATTAAATTAAATTGAATAATAAATAGAATTAATTTTTATGAAGTCATATGAGTTTAGTATTTGTGTCGTGTGTATATTTACTAGAAGTCTATAATTAATTGGGTTCGATTTGAAACAGTCCATGAGAGCCAAGCACGATTAATAAATACAAAATTGCGGTAAGATGTGGGTTTTAATTGCATTAATACACCAAGAGTTCGACTACGATTGATTTCTCAAACAACTTTGGAAGTATCTAAAGGGTTGGAAATATCATCGCTCATTATTTTCTCTTCAAAGGCAATTGCAAAAAAAAATATATTCGTATGCGCAAATCACATTAAAAAAATATCCCCGGTCCCTCCGCTGTCACACCCCAACCTGCAGCGGAATGGTACAGGGCATGATAATATAACAACTATTTAAATGAAGTATTTAAAGCATCAATATTAAATTGTCACACATAACATAAAATTCAAATATTAATAGCAAGTTACAAATTCAAAATAAATAAAAGCAACATATCATAGACGGTTTATTACTAAGGTAGTCCTATATGTCTTCAACTCAAAATTTGCCCACCCTTGTATACTTGTATCATGCGTAAAAAAGTTTTGGGTCAACAAATATGTTGGTGAGTAGATGCGTTTTTTATTTAAAAACGTTTTCGTTTTATTATTTTTAGAAAACCTTATTTTATAACATGTATTATCAAATGTGAAACTAGGTCTTTCAATATAACTAGAATTCAACACGTATCTCATGAGCAACACAACCATAATAATACAAGTAACCATAAACACAGAGATTCAAGCCCAGAAAGGCGAATCTGCGAAACAATGATAGCGATACCGAGTTCGACCCATGGTCGTGGGGAACCGGTCAGCCAGGTGGATCCACGCGAAACCTGTGACACAAAGCGAGTAACACATAAATGCATGTATAGAGAAACAATAAAAATTAGCAACAAGTGACACATAGAAACACATCGAATGACATGTTATCAATCTAAATAATAAATTTGAAATCAAGCATGAGATAAACCCCAAAAAGAGTTAATGGCAAAAGGGGGAAAAAAGTCGAATCTACTCACTAGTTGCGTTCCTGCTTAGTCTTGTGATCACCGCATAATTTGGGAAATCTCGAAAGACGAATAGTCACCCTAATATATATATATATATGGAGAAGATCATGCGAGAACCACCTCTTATTGTGAGAACCGCGAGAACCAATGTGAACACAACAAAAAATGCCTAAAAATAGCTAAAAATCACACAAATTTTTTTTTTTGATTTTTTTAATATTTTTAGGTTAAAATCGCTACTTTTCGAAGCAAAAAAAAATTTTAATTTTTTTTTTTTTTAATTTTTTTTTTTGCTTCGAAAAGTAGCGATTTTAACCTAAAAAAATCAAAAAAAAAAATTTAGATTTTTTTATGTTTTTTGGGGGTTTAGTTTTTAGCATTTTAGCTTGGGGGGGGGGGGGGGTGGGGGGGTTTAGGTTTTTGGAGGGTGGGGGAGGGGGGTTTAGGTTTGGGGGGGGGGGGGGGGGGGTTTAGGTTTTTTTTTAGGTTATATATATATATATTAAAAGATACTAAAGATCACGATAGAATAATGACCTAGGTAACACACTAACATGTACCATAATGTATTGTTATTTATAGATTCTATGTTCTTATACTATTTTAACATCTTAAAATTCAACAATTTTGTCTAACTAACATTTGTGACATATAAAATAAAGATACAAATAAATTTCTAAGTCTATAACCAATTTTTATACCGTGATAAAATTAACCTAAACATCACAATTTACCCAATAACAATCTTATGAGTTTATACAAAATGAGAACCAAATTTTAAGTTTTCAGATGTGATGGTAAAAATTGTGTATATATATATTTTTGTAAGTTAGGTAATATCAAATTTATATAAAACAATCCATCATAAAAAAATATAGTTTAGTCAAAAATTACATTTTTAATATAACCACCGTTTATTTATTAAAAGACAAATTTTCTGATAATTATTTTATTTACTTAGTAACAAAACAATTATAATCATGGATCGTAAAATCAACGAAATTGCTAAATCTTGAGCCTACGATGAAATTCACGATATCCACTTTAGTTGTTTTCTTATTTTATATAAAATTTCTTTTTATATACTTTTGCAATAAAAATTCATAACATAATCAAACGGATCCTAAAAATTCTCAAAATTTCACGAAAAGAGTCTAACATGATATGGAACAAAACCCTATGATCAATTTAATCAAAATGTAAGCAAAAGACTAAAAGCCCCAATTTTTATCATCTAAGAACCCTAGAAATGGGGATTTAAAATTCGTGCAGATTAAACCCTCTATCATAGAAATTTATAGAGGGGTTTTGTAGACCTCGAAAAACTAAGGGGAGTAGGCTTTTGAATTACCTGAATCGGTGTCTGTATGAAGAAGATATGTTAAGAATAAGTTACGACTTGAGTGTAGATTTGTAGGTTTTTGAGAGTTGATACAATTGAGAAATGGTACTAGTGCACGAATGGAACCAAATTTTATGTTCAAAATGGTCGAATTAACCAAGACCCTTCAAGTTCATGAAGGTACAATAATGGTGAATTGATTTTTCTTATAAATTTGGTTAGTTAAAGATGAAAGGAATGGATTAAATGATAGGGATTTAATTGTTTAACAAAACCAATTCGTTTAGGTTCTAAAGGGAGTCAAACAGTCGTGGTCGGGTCGGGTGGTTTGGGAATTTGTGGCTGGTGAACTCCCAGCGAAGAAGATGATGTAGCTGGTTTGCGATGTGGTCAGTTTAAAAGTCTGTTTGTTTCGGGTTATAGCACAAAGGTTGTGGTATAGTTGTTCATTTGCTGTTTGAGGTTTGGGCCGGCTAGATGCCTCTGGGTTTGATACCCGGCCCGCACGTCGCCAATATATATTTTTCTTTGTACAATATATAATCGTTAAAGGCTGGGTTATATCACCAAAAGTGAAATAGCCCAGCAGGTTGCGCGCGGTAATAAAGAGGAGACCCAGGGTGTCCTCCACCAGTTTTATGTTTCTTTAATTAATAAAAGTTCTAATGTCACAAACTAGCCCCTGCTCATTCAACTTTGCGATACGAGGCACCTTTATTCTTTATAACTTGGTTTAATCAAATATCCAACTTAGTTAGATAAATAACTAACTTGATTTATAAGTATAAATAACTTAGTTTAGTTATATATATTTTTATTTATTTATTTATTATATATTTTTTAACTAACATGATTTATTGCTAGTTATATTATTTCTTTTAAAATCTATTCTAACCTAGTTTTAAAATGATTTTTCATTTAATAACTAACTAACCGCATATAGTTATAAACTTACAAGATTAACGTTTTGGATCCGAACATATTTAAAGGAATATAGGAAGTACCGGTGGCGTATCCACCATGTGCTCATCATATTTCATCTGATTCGTTATCAGACCATGTTTGGTTCCATGTGACGACGCTACTAACTCACACACTAAGTAAATATAACTAGACCACCACAACCAAAACTTGATAGAGAAATACTTGTGTCCCTAACATTTATGGGTTAGGTTGTGACCACGTCCTTGCGCCTTGCGGGTCAGGTTGGTTATTTGTATGTAATGAGATAGTAATGAATTGTGAAATAGCAACATGTAACGACATTAAGGTGAAATAATGATTGCATTAAGAAAAGAAAATAAAACGATAAAGATAATAAATGACTTTAGCATGAAATGCCTAAGTTAACAATACATTAACATAATTGTCTAAGTACAAAAGAAAATGGCGAAAATTCGAAATGATGACATCAGAACTTCCCATTTTTCTTGAAATCAAAACAGTAAAGAAGTTTCGTTCTTCGGACTCGGACTACACGTTTCCAGCATTGTTGTTAGCCTCTGCTTGATTCGCATTGTTATTGACGACTCTACCCTATGCTGCCTGGTTGGCTTGATTAACCGGGTTAGTCTGAGCTTGGGCGTTGATGATGTTCACCAATCTTAGGCAGGTGTTTCGAAAATGAGTAGGGTCACCACATTTAAAATATGTTCTAGCTAGAGGAGATAGGGTTGGTAATAGGGCTGGATCATGTTCTGCGAAGGTGGAGCCATGATTTGAGGCGGTTGGTATACGGGTTGGGTGACTAATTGGTTATTAGGGTGAGTTTGGTGTTGGTTAGGTGCTTGTCGCGGAACTGAGCGACAAACATGAGCCAAGGGACCAAGGCGTCCACAATTGGTGCACTGTTGGCATGGGGTATGGGCTTGGGTGGTGGAAATTACAATGGTTACACAATGTCTGAGGGCCAGTATAGGGTTTTTTGTTCGGGCGACCAGTAGGTGCGACTTGGTTTAGTGGGGTGGCTGGTATATGAGGGTTTGTAGTAGCCACATAGTTTATTCCATTACCCTTGCGCTTTTTACTTGTACCAGAGTAAGAGGAAGATTCAGTCTTAGTTTCTTTTGCCTCATTTGATTCTTCAACATGGGCCTTGCTAGCTGACCCCTTGCTCCCTTCACGATCCAGATGCTTCGACTTTATGCGGTTTCAGTGAGTTGAACAGCTAGCCACATAGCTGCTTCAAGAGTTTCTAGCCTACTACCATCCACCGTGTCTTTGATAACGGCAGGCAAGCCATTTGAGACAATTGATCAAGCTCAGTCTTGGAATGCATTTCGAATATACAGTTGTAAATATTGGGTGTAATGTCAAATGTTGTAATATGTGGATTCTAAATTTGATATTTATAAGTATAAATTCTTTTATAGTCCTTATCGTTTATCAAAATTTTGAATTTGATCCCTAACTTTTTAAAAGTACACGGACGATCCTAGTGGTTTGCACTTTGTAATGCATTTAGTCCTCAACTCAGCCAAAAGTCACTTGAATGGTCCCTGTGGTTTGCATTTTATAATGCAATTAGTTCCTAATTTGGACATGCTGAAACCTTTGACATGTTGGCAAGAAACTATATGTGTTACAAAGTGCAAACCACATAGACTATTTATGTACTTTTGAAAAGAAAATGATCAAATCCAAAATTTTAATAAATCATAGGGATCCCCCGTCTACTCTACTCTTTTTTTTTTAAATTGGCGTTAGCTAGTTTTTGAATTTGGTCTAGCAGGTCCGGTAAGTTTGCACAGTAAACCAGTAAGACACACAGTTTAACCACTTGCCCCATTACAAAAACATGCCCCAACTACACCAATTTAGAGAAAGAAATTACTAATATAATTTATTCCTAGATGGCAATGAACCTGACCTTATAGACTAAATGTATGTATGTATAATAGATTTATTTTAACATGCATGTATTGGAGCCTTATGTTCCAATAACTCTCCTCGTAATTAATACTTTGTCGTGTATTTAACAAACAATATCTTTTTACGTATCTCAAATCCTTTGAACGGAATTAATTTTTTCTATATCGAATGCCATCTCCTTTCCTATATATACCCACAATGAGAATACGTTTACATATCAACTTTAACTATGAGTCTTTTACTAAAACTTAATTTTTGTGTGTTCTTTGTGTTCCATGTTTTTGGTATTTTGAACGCCCACACCACCCCACCTTCGAGCAAATGGCTTGAACCATATAGAATTACAATTACTAATAGAGAAGTTCCAGAAGTCGTGGTGGGATGTGACGATCGTGGAGCTGAGGTGATTCACCCTGGGGAGTTTGTTTCTTGGAAATTCCGTATGGACTTCTACGGAGCAAACAAATATAATTGTCGTTTCTATTGGTTTGATGGTAACAACAGTGTTACTCCTCGTGAAGAAACCACGTTTCCAGTTTTCGACGATGAAATCATTAAATTATGTGGTAGAAGTTTGTTTAGCATGAATAGATGCTATTGGAGCATCACCAAGATTGGTTTTTATTTTTCCAAAATCGATGCCGGTTGGCCCAGTGATGCTTGGCGTATTATGCATACATGGAGATTTGGATGATAGTTTAGCTATTATCCTCCATTTTTCATTGTATTAGAAATTCATCAATCAATTTTGTTATGATTATTAGCATCTACTATCAAAAGTTCCTTATAATAATTGTTATAGTTGTCAAAGTATGAGAATTATTGTTATCCGTATTAGGCTTACAGGATTCACATCCCACCTACATACTCTTCATCTCTACTTTTTAGAGAATATTTTAAAGAAATATTCTAAAACATCACTAGTTCTCATTCTCATTCTTTATAATAGAGAACAAATTAGAGAAAACAAAAGAAAACCTCTATATCTAGAGGCTCAAATCCAAGCATTTATATTTATAATTTATGTTGAGTGTGTGAGAAAGAGAAAGAAATAATAGAATATAAGTGTTCTTGAGTAAAATAAAGATAGAAATAAAGAATGAGAAATATGAGGGTTTAAAAAAAAAAACTTTAGAGAACTATAACAGGAAAACTATATCTTTCTCCATCTCTAAAATTTAAGGCAACTGCTAAAAACCCTTCTTTTCAACCCACATCAGCCTCCTTGTCTATTTTCTTTATCCCTCAAATTAAAAAAAAAAAAAAAATCCTAACATGAGCCCCTAAATTTAGGGCTCCTAAATTCATCCCTAAAGTTATTATTTTATTAATTTTTAGTTTAAAATATTATATATATAGGGGAATGATGTATAGAAAACCCACTTGTGGTTAGAAAAGCCGGGAAACTCAAAGCTCTCGATTTTTTTTTTTTTTGAAAAAATTTACACGTGTTATATACATGTTTTTAAGGGGTTTGGGCAAAAAAAATAAAAAAAAAGCGCCGAGTAGATATTTAAAAAAAATAAACAAGTTTTGGTGTAACATATGTTACATTCGTCTGACATATGTTACCCCAGAAATTTGTTTATTTTTTTTAAATATCCACTCGGTGCTTTTTTGATTTTTTTTTTTTTTTGCCCAAAACCCTTAAAAACATGTATATAACATGTGTAAATTTTTTTTTTTTAAATTCGAGATGTGAGAGTTTCCCAAGTTTTCTAAATTATACGGGTTTTCCATAGATACTTCCATATATATATAGGGTTAGGATCGTGTGAGAAGCACTAAGTTAATTGAGAAACTTAAGAAGTATTCTGGACCACACATTTTCCCTATGCTTTTCATATTATACACATATGCATAGTTTAAAAATGACTATATACGTATCTGTATAATTCAAGATTTGACAATATGCATATATATATATATATATAGGGCCAGGATTTAGAGAGAACGAGTGAAAGTGTGAGAACGGTGAGGACGATTATGGACCGTCAGATCAAAACAATCTATGGACTACATGACGCGGTGGCGTTTTCGTAAATAACATCACCTTTATTAGTGTGGCGCGCTTCCATAAGGCCAAAACGGTAAATGTTCATATACAAAACACATCAAAGCCTGACCGAAACATGTATATTTCCAGAGAAACCTCCCCAAAACCAACGTAAAATGCCAAAAACCCTAGAAAAAGCGAAACAACAAAAACTATGGCGTCGAAAGATCAAACCAGATCCAGAGGAAAAAAACATAGTGTGTAAACTTCGATTTACATTATGCTAGTTTATCCTGCATTTGGCGTTCTAATTTTAACAAATATTTGCAGTTTCTACAAGTGCGGAAGGGGAAGGGTCATCTGCTCCAAAACGCCAAAAAACGAACGAGCAACAAAAGAAGACAACAAGAGGACATGGTACACAAATGTTACTTTTCGTGATGTAAAAATTCACTTTGATACTTTGTTGCCAAAACGCCAAAATTTGTATCGTTTGTTTAACAATGTATGAGAACGAAATTTTACATATCACTCATGTGTTACTAAAATGCCACAAACATGTATCCTGTCATAGCTTTGTTACTAAACGCCAAAAAATGTATGGTTTCTGTTATAAACGCCATTTAACTGTTATTGTCTTATTCAACATCTATCATCTCTTATTGATCTATAAAACGCTATAAAATAAAACGCCATGAAATCATTTTTTATAGGAGAAGAAATGTTAAGATTGAGAATAAATGTCCATACTGGAAAGGCCCAAAACACCAATAAGAGGAAGGCATTAAGTCAAAATGTTGAGGTTGAGGATGAACCATATCATGAGTTCAGTGGGGCTAGGATCTTGCCAAGAGTAAAACCTACAAACTTGACTAGATGGTTTATGAATCTAAACGAAAATCAAAGACAGACAGTACACCAAATGGGGTTTGGTGCTACACTAAGGTTGAAAATAGACACCGTATCGACAATGCTTGCGTACTGGTTGGTTGAAAATTACAATGAAAAGACAAACACCTTAAACGTTGGCAACCATACCATACATATGAATGAAGAATTGATAAACTCTTTAAGGGTTATACCAAAGGGAAGCGTGCCCGTGAACATGAAAAAAAGACCAACAACTAAAGACCAGGTGGTGGCTGAGTGGAAAGCACACTTCAAAGGGTTGGGTTGGGTTAACAGACCAAGTGTGAAGATATACTTTGATAACGTTTTTCCTATGATGCATGGCTTTAGGAGAAACTTCTGCCTAAATTTCCTTGTAGCATTTTTCACTATAATGGGGCATGCAACTGACAATGCAGTCGTCAACAAACAATTCTTGCACAACGTTATACCAAACGTTCAAATAAACCAAATGAACTGGTCTAGTTATATCATCTAATGCTTGCAACACACCAAAACCGCATGGGCTCCCAAAAAGCATTACACAGGGCCACTGATCATACTTGAGGTAAGAATAAAATTTCACTATTCATTTGTGTATCATTAAAACGCCAAAAAATATATGTCATTTGAAAAATCTACTTTGTTACAGCTTGCCTTGGTGAACGATGCTTGCAATAGGAAAAAATGGGACCGAAAAGAAGGATACCCAATTGAGTAGGTTACCACAGATACTCTTGAATTATTTGAGAGTGCAATGGCAAAACACCTTGTGGGCAATGAAGTAAAAAGGAAAACAGTCAAAGAAGCTAAGGGAAGCAAGCCCCAAAAAGAAAGAAAAATGCAGGTTGTTGTTCATGATGAAGATGATGGTGATGATGTTGAGAATGAAGATGAAGATGATGTTCACAACATCGATAAGCATGCTGATAACAATGATGATGAGTTTGATGATGATGATGGTTTTGATCATGATGATCATTTTGACTATGATGTGCAAAACGCCATGCCCTTCAATGATGATGAAGAGGCTTCACTTCAAAGAATGGTGAATGAGGATAGAGAAAGCCGGGAAATGATGTTTGAAGTTTCTGCATCAGGAAACCATACTCTTATCAGAGGAGTAACACAGTATGACAACATTTTTGCTGATGAAGAAGAACAAAACAAAGAACCTGAAGAGGTATGTTGTTCAAATAATAAATTTAAAAAAAAACCAAAAAACACCATGATAAACAAAATCCTTTTTTTAATATAACATGAAATGGCTGATAAATTGGATGGAGCATACAAAGAATTAGAAGACTGTTACAATAAAATGAGCACATTGTTAAAACAGTCAAAGTCTGAATACCCAAACAGCCTCCTGGCACACATTAAATACTCACAATGTATGACATTGTTGAAGAACATCTCAAAATTTGTTGATGAAAACGCCAAAGAAATGCCAGCTGAAAGAGAAGAAGATAGACATGAAACTGAGTTTGAAAATGAGGTGGTACTATGAGATGAAAATGAAGAAGAAAGGGAAAAGGAGATTGCTGAAACAGAAAACGCCATTGAAGAGCAAACAGTTCATGAAAACGCCAAAGCATTTGAAAATGAAGAAGAAGGAGAAGAAGGATGTGAAAATGAAGAAGAAAGGGAGAATGAGATGGCTGGAATTGAAAACGCCATTGAAGTGGAAACAATGGATGAAAACGCCATGGAAGTGGAAAGAGTTCATGAAAACGCCATTGAAGTTGAAAATGAAGAAAAATGAGAAGGAGAAGGAGAAGAAGAAGGAAAAGGAAAAGGAGAAGGGGAAGGGGAGACGGAAGGGAATGGTGAAGGGGATGGAGACGGAGAAGGAGAAGGAGATGGGGAAGGGGAAGGAGAAGGGGATAAAAGAGTAGAAAAAGAAAGGGATATGGCCAAAGAACAAAACGCCAAACCCCCTACTGCTACAACAACCCCCATATATTATGATGAGGATATTATATCATCAGATGAGCATATAAACGAAAACGATATTGAGAGATGGAGTTGTGATTTCAAGACACTTGAATATCACATTTCTAGATACAATGGAGAAAAAATAATTAAAAAAATATTGCTGAGGTTTTGGAGCTGACTGGATAAGATCTAAAACAAATGATTGATATAAAAGAAGGTCTTGATAATTCAAGAATGGTGGATGAAGCAATTAAAGCAATAAAAAAACATCTGCAACCTGCTGAAGAGACCCCAAAAATGCCTGTATTTGATAAGACACCAAACATCCCCACGACAGAAACACAATACAGTCAAGCATTCAATACTGAAGTCGAAAAAACTGAAGGGGAGATAGTGAAGAAAAGTGTTGACCAACAAGGTGCAGTGTTTGATAAAACACCATATGAGCAGCCACCATCTACATCTGGGAAAAACCTCTTGAAAAGTTTTGAAGAGGAAGAGACACCCAATAAACCCCAAGATGAAAACGCCATCAACACATCACCACCAAAAACGCCAAACAGGTCAGATGTGCAGGAGAAAGATGATGAGGACAACACTCCAGACATCACAAAGCTAATGCAAGAAAATACAATTTTAAACCCTGAAGAGCTGCTTACTGATGAAAAAGCTGATAAAGATGATGAAGAAGATAAAAATATAAAAAAAAGAATGCGGCTGAAGAGGAGAAGAGAGATACAAAATTGAGCAGGGCATGTTTGTCACCTTATATAAGGAGGCAAGTGGTTATACATGAAAAAAGGACAAAGCCTGAAAATAACCTCTCCACATACATCTTCACTGGATACGGCGATTACGAGTATGTACACTTCTCTCAAAAATAAAACGTCAAACTTTCCATTCATAACATTTACTTGAAAATATGCATGCAAAAACGATCAAAACGCCATGAATTATAATAGAATGAGTTTGTATAACTAAAACGTCAAATGATGTTTTTTTTAGCATTGAGGTTTTCAAGATGGGAGAAAAGTTTCTCATGAGGGTGATCTGTGAGTCCATGAAACCAGGATTTCAAGCACACGTCTCAATTATTCTATGTTGGACACATATCCTGAACTATGAAGAAAGATACAAGGCTCGAGAATCACCCTCAAGGTTATTCTGCACAGAATTATTGCTGGTAACTCTTTTGCTATATTTAATTGATAAAATTATAATAGGACATTGTTTTGTTGTTTAAAATATGGTACTTAATATTACAGAATACTCCGGCATACTACGAAACAACAAAAGAAGATACACGAAACAAAGAATTCAACAGAAACATGGAAACTGTTCTGAAAAATACATGTTTCAAAGGAGACAAGAAACATAAAACCATCAAGGATTATGAACTCGTCTTCATGCCAATAATATGGGAAAGACATTTCTATGTTGTCTATTTCAACATAAAACACGAAAGAGTTGATGTATTGGACAACAGGGGGGTAGGGGATGACGTAAGCATAAAAAAAAGTATGAAGGATGGGTGGAAAAGTTGATAAGAATCTTAAAAACTTTGTATATAGGAACTATGTTGACAAAACGCCAAACTAATATATGCGAAAAAATGTGAAACTGCAGCACAGACCTTTTGCAAACTACTTGCGTATTAAAAAACACCCAAAGCATAAGATCACGAGCAAGGCAAAGATTGTCAGACAAAAGATGGATTGGAGGACAAAGTCCAATGTGCTCGACTGTGGGATTTTCGCAATGAGGCATATGGAAACATACATGGGGGATATAGCTCGTTGGAGAAGTGGTTTGGCAATAGAAGATGCCCCAAATCAACTCCAGCAAAGACAGCTAAATGAACTAAGGGTAAAATACATTGGAAAAATCCTGTTTCATAGCGAAAATGAAAACAGAAAACTATTGACAAGTTGTCTAAAAGCATCCATGGCTTTACGCGGGGGGGGGGGGGGCAAAAATACGTGAATTGTTTGATAAAGCAGACGAAAGAATAGCAAAAAGAATGGAAGAATTTGTAGGTTAGCTAAACGCCATGGATTTTAATGATGACTATTGTGTTTTACTCTTTACATTATTACATCTACATGTTTGGTTGTATGATCTTCTATCATATTTGTGCAAATCAAAGAAAACGCCATGATTAGAATAATTAACAAATACTAACCATTTAAAATGTAAACAACATTAAAAAAATGGTTAAAATAACTAAATTAAAACAAGAAGAAAACACAAAAACACCATATATATTGCATATCTATAAAAACGCCATTAAAGCATAAACGCCATTCGTAAAAAAATACTTTAAAAAAACGCCATGTAAAACTAGCATAAGGATAAAAACGCCATTAAAACATAAATGCCACTGTTAAAAAATATTTTTTTTTTTAAAACGCCATGTAAAACTAGCATAAAGATGAAAACGCATTAAAACATAAACGCTATTCGTAAAAAACATACCTTTTAAAAAAACGCCACAAAACTAGCATAAAGATGAAAACGCGATTTATATTTAAATTTTTTTGGGCAAAGGAATCATAACGCCATTGTTTAGCGGGAAGTGGACAATGACAATCGTACCCTCGCATAACAATTAGCACTCCCTGCCACGTGTTGGGCCAGGATCCGTTCTCACCGTTCTCACACTTTTCACCGTTCTCTCCTGATCTCGTTTCTATATATATACAGTGAATTTTAAACTATACATATGTGTATATTTCGAAAAACTTAGGGAAATGTGGACTCCCACCATATATATATATATATATATATATATATATAGGAGACCGCTAGAATGAGAACCACCTCGAGTTATGAGAACCGCGAGAACCACACCATCCGGGGCGAGTTGGACCAAATTTTTTTTTTACAACTAGATGTGTGTATTATAAACACATTCGTAAAAAAAAAATTAAAAAAAATGCCGTGTGGGTAGTTTTTTACACCACAAGTTTGGTGTAAAAAAAACAAAAAAAAACACCAAACTTGTGGTGTAAAAAACTACCCACACGGCATTTTTAATTTTTTTTTTACGAATGTGTTTATAATACAAACATCTAGTTGTAAAAAAAAATTTTGGTCCACCTCGCCCCGGATGGTGTGGTTCTCGCGGTTCTCATAACTCGAGGTGGTTCTCATTCTAGCGGACCCCTATATATATAGGGGACCGCTAAAATGAGAACCACCTCCAGTTGTAAGAACCGCGAGAACCACTTTCTAGCCATTAGATCAAGTAGATGGATGGATGAGATTAAAAGTATTTAATATTAATATTAAAAGTTTTTTGTCTTATTATGTTTTTAATATTTTATTGTAAAAGGGTATTTAGGTAAAATTGTTTTTTTTGTCTTTTTATATATATTATTTTTAAATGTCATTTTTGTCCCATTCATTAATTACTTTTTTGCCTTAATAATTTTTTATTAAGAAACTGATTTTTTGGTTTAAAAATTTTTTTGAAATCAGATTTTTTATGATAATTTTTTTAAAGATTTGTTTAAAAAAACGTTTTGAAGAGCCGTTTTTTTACGCCCCGTTCTTACGCCCTGCTTTTTCAGGCGTCGTTTTTTTAAAGCGCCGACATTAAAAACTTTACGCGCCGTTTTTTAACGTTTTAGGCGCCGTTTTTTACGTTTTACGCGCTGTTTTTTACGTTTCAAGCGTCGTTTTTTAACTCGCCGATTTTTAGGCCAGACTTTTTTGTTGGTGCATCCGTCTGTCGTCTACGTCTTCAGTCATGTCTCAGTTCGTTGCGAAGACGTTTAAGCATGATGTCATCATGACATCATCAAAGTGATGTCACAATGACATCATGCCATATAAGACAAAAACATGTATGTAATGATAGTTTGGATTTCGGTCAAAATATGTCAAGACAAGGTCTGCTTTTATGTCACAAAGTGAGGTTCGCTCATAGGGTCACTATCTGGTTCGCTTTTATGTCAAGTGGTCTGGATCGCTTATATGAACATGTATGTAAGAGCGAACCAGCCATGTCTATATATAGGTGATAAGAGCGAATCTCACACATAGTTCTAGGTGTCTAATTCCATACCGAAGTGCTGCCGGTGTGAAGAACGAGCTGTAATTGTTTTTATATCAATAAAACAGTAGATTAAAGTGAAGAACAAGCTATTTCTAACTACGTTTCTTGTTATTTGATGATGTCATGATGACATCATGCTTAAACGTCTTCGCAACGAACTGAGACATGACTGAAGACGTAGACGACAGACGGATGCACCAACAAACTCCCCCTCGGATGTTGACGGAGTCTTCAGTGTTGAGTCTTTGCATCTTTAGTCTTTATCAGTCCTCTCAAACTCTTTGAAGTGTCTGACATTGTAAGTATCCTCAGTGGAGAAGAGTTTTATACAATTCAGCAGCGATTTCTGTTTCTACACCTTTCTTTTCCGAAAAACAAAACTTTTTACGGTCAAAATCGCTTAAAATTCACACTGTATGTGCGTAATCATGAATTAACAAAACCTGGAAATTTTCAGAACTTAAATCGGCCTAAAATTGGTTCAAATTGAGTTTTCGCTTGCATTCGGTTCGTGTTTTGCTGACGTCACATAGATCTGATCCAAAAATTAATACCTGGTCCGCTCATCTGGAAAATATCTGGTCCGCTCATTCGGACAATACCTGGTCCGCTCATCTGGCCCGCTTTTCTGGTCCGCTCATCTGGTGCGTTCAGCTGGTCCGCTCGTAGTTACAGTCATTTGAGATCCATTTTTCTGGTCCGCTTATCCGGACATCATCTGATTCGTTTGTCAGTCATCGAACAGGATTATCACATGAATTGTTGTCAGTAGCTGGGAAAAATATATTGTGTCTTGTGTCAGTACATTGAAATGTGTGATATGTTAATCGAGGTTGTCATCATGTGGTGTATGTCGGTTTAGCATGTGTTGTTAGACCATAAAATATATTTGTTAATATCAGAATTGCATGTGATATTGATTTGGTGGTTGAGCATCATCATGAGAATTCATTGAAAATTGTGAACCGATTGAGTGCTTACATCGATGTGTGTATAAGAGTGTGTATAAGAGTCTATGAAGTGTTATAGATGTCAGATTACATGTGATTGCATGATACATTGTTCTTATCGAAAATCATTACATATATAAAGTTGTCAGTTTTTAATGTGATCATATGAAATCAGTTATATAGTTGTGTGTAGTATTCTAGAGGTTATCGAATATGTGAATCATTAAGGTCCAATTAAATTCGTTCTTAGTGGAGTATTGCATGTGACTTTTGTCTCTCGGTAAAAGTGGTGGTCCCATCAGATTTTCGATATAATCAGAATATATTAAAGAGATTGTTGGAATTTTTTTTATTAATTGAACATGTGATAAGGTTCTTAGTTTGTCGGCTAATATGATCATGTGATGTTGAAAAGTTGCACATTGTCCAGCTTGTTTGAACCTACAGGTTTGAGTTAAAGTGTTTGATTACTCTGGTCGCATGGTTTGAGTCGTGGTTTCTGTCAATACGTACGGTTCGGAGTTCAAAGGTGTCAAAAAGTCATTCGAGTCATTCAGTTCACACAATTGATCAAAGTTCAGTCCGCACAGTGTGTCAACCTTCAATCCGCTCAAAATTGTCACCAGTTCAAGTAACAGTTTCTTTCAGATAATAGATAAACGTTTAAAACTGATTGTGTGTTTGTTTGTATTCGATAGGTGATAAAGGTGTGTTACAAGGAGAACCAGTTTGTTTGATAGTCATCATGGATACAGAGTTCTATAATGCGTTTGCAACACCGTCTGGTCCAGGTGCTATTGCTCAAGCTATGAGTTTAGAAAATGAGACGGGAACCACCCAAAAGCCCCCTAAATTGATGAGTATTGAAGAATACTACGGGTGGAAAGACAGATTCGAAAACTGGGTTTAGGCAAACCATCTTAGGTCATGGGAATGCATACTGAAGAAATATGTGTTGCCTCGAACAGAGTTGCAGGTTCTCAAAGAGTTATCAGAGTTTACGGATCAGGAACGTGTTATGTACAAAGCCGAAAAAATGATGATTAGTCTGTTGCAACAAGCCATCAAAGAAGACATTTTCATTCTGTTACAACATGACAAAACTGCAAAGTCAATTTGGGATGCACTTAAAGTCAAATTTGAGGGTAGAGAGAACATGATAAAGAGCAAAAAGGCGTTACTAAAGAAAGAGTTTGATCTGTTCAGTAGTTTACCAGGTGAAGACACAAAGAAGCTGATTGAGAGATACTGTCACCTAGTGCGATCAATGTCGATGTTGAGCATTACCAAAGATCGTGAAGAGTGGGTAGACAAGCTTGCTGATGCATTACCTCAGAAAGAGTGGGGAACTTATTTGATGATTCTGAAAAACACGGGTGTTTATGATGGGTTGACAATATCTCAGTTTATTGAAAAGATCGAAAGCCAGGATCTGGAGCAACAGAAGATAGCTAGGATGAACAGTCCGAGTGGTCAACAGGATATTAAAATGTACTACAAAGGTAGCATTCCGGTTTCAGAATCTGAGAGAAGTCCGAAAATTCAGACTGCATTCAGTGCTGGGGATTCATCAGAAAAAGCTGATCAGGGTTCAGGCAAAAGCACCAGTGGATTCTCATCATTTCCGAGTGTTAATCCTAAAGAATCAAATTCAAGTTTTCAGTCACAAAGCACAAAAACAGGAAATGGCTACGTGATTCAATGTAACATCGCTCTAAATCTTCCAGAAGGTCAAAGCTTCTCAGAAGACACTGCTAAAGACCACATGGCTCTACTTGGTTCCGTATTGTTATCTTATGAAGGTCTAGTTGCTGGTCGGATCGGAAATCCCATGCTCACCAAAGAGGATTACGATCAAATAGACGCAGAAGAAATGGAATTAATGGATATCAAATGGTGTCTTGCAAGTGTTCTTAGACGTGCTGAAAAGTTCAAAGCAATTACCGGGAGAAATGACTTTCTTGATGCTTGTGTATCTACTTTAGGTTTTGATAAATCTAAAGTTACTTGTTTCAGATGCAGGGAAAAAGGTCATTTCAAGCGGGAGTGCAAGAACAGGGAAGCTAGTGGTGCTCAGAATCCGTTTGGAAAAGATGATTACTACCGGAAAGCCATTTATCAGCAAGTTGGTCAATCACAAGATTCACAGACAGCTCATGGTAGAAAGATTGAGGATTCCAAGAGAGCGTGTGCAGTAGATTTTAACTGGAACAACTACATATCTCCTGATAGCAAAGCCTGTTTAATTGATCAAGATGATGAACAATTACCTGAAGGTTTCAGCTGGGATATGTTCGTTGATGAAAAAGGAGAATATAAAGCTTTTATTGCTAAGATTGTTCGAGAACCAGACATGTTTGCTACTTGGATGAAGTCTATTGGAGTGACTGTAAAGAGTGTGGATGAAGAGTCTGTTGTTTCTGATGAAAGTTCAGAAAGTGCTTATGAAAGTTCACAGAGTGCAGATGAGAGTGTACAGAAGGATGTTACTTCAGAAAAGGAAGTTGTATTTGATCAAACACCGTCAGATTCTGGTTTATCAGATGCTGATTCTGAAAAATCTGTACAGTTTGATAAATCACCAGTTGATAGTAGCAGTGATGATGAGGAAGAGAAACATATTAATGTTGCTAAAACTCATCTTTCTCTTGAAAGTTTTCATTTCTATTTTGCAGATCGCATGGAGAAACTAAAGGAGAAACGAGCTGCTAAAGAACAACAACAGGAAATGAAGGCTGAAAGTGTTGTTCAGAAAGAGAACATTGAAGGTGTTGTTGAGAAGATGATTGAAACTGAGAAGGTGAAAGAAAAAGAAAAAGTGATTGAAGTGATAAAGACAATTGAGATTGAGAAGATTGTTGAAGTTGTAAAGCCTTGCATAAAGTGTTTGGAAGCTTGCAAGGAATGTGCTGCAAAAGACGACATCATTGCTGAATATGAGAAGAAGAAAGAGCAGTTACTGTTCAACCTCAATTATGTGAAAGAATCTTATGATGTCTTGAACAAAACAGTAACTGGTCTTCAAAAGACAAATTCAGAAAGAGAACAAGCATTAACGATGATGAATGTTGTGATGATGACAAAGCAAAAAGCTATCAACTTTTACATCGAAGAGAGTGCTAAATGGAAGCAAGAGTTGGAGACAGAAAAGATCGAGAATGAGAGAATTAGACGTTTATTGCAAAGTTATTCTAGTTCTGATTATCTCATTGATCGTATTTACCCAACTGTTGCAGGTATGGAAGTTTTTCAAGACGAGAAGCCAATGAAAAAGAAAGATAGTGGTAAGAAACCGACTGTTAGCTATAACAAGTGTCCGCCTCCAATTTGGGAAGGGTATTCTCCTAGAAAACCAAACGAGGAGCAACTTGAAAAAGCAGTCAATATAAAGCTAAAATCCGACACAACTGACGTTTTACCAGATAACATTGATGTCACGTTTACCTCGTCCGATACTGATCATGAGTCTGAGTTAATCAAAAAGGTGGTCGATCAGGTGTTGGATACTGAGGAGGAGTCTGAGTCAAAGTCTGAGTCTGGAGAGTCAAATTCGTCAGTCAACAGTCCAAAGTCGTCGGTCAAAAAGGCTTACAGTAAAGAGTTTTTGTTATCAAAAGCAAATTTAGATGATGAAGCATTTGAAGTTGCATACACTTTAAATGATTCGGATAAATTATACTCTGACAAAGAGTTTCCAATAAGAAGTGTTCGTTTTGACATGATCAAAAAGGTTTTCAAAATGATAGAAATTAATATTTCTGAAATAAAAGATTTAAATCTTACTGAAAAACCTAAAAAGTACACTTCAAGAGTTCAACAACGTCTAAACAAGAAAAAGGGTTACAATTCTGGTTCTGGTTTTCAAAAGAAACAAAACCAAAATCGTAGCTACAAAAAGAAAGGTCTTGGATTTATTCCACCAGAAAATCATAAAAATTTGAAAAATTCTAAAACAAAAACAGATTTTGTGTCAGGTGGACTTGCAGAAGAGGAACAGAAGAAACCATTCTGGAGACAGACAAATCAAGAATTTCTTGCTGAAAAGAAAAAGAATGGAACTGAAGTGTTTTATCAAAGAGAGACTCGTACCTGTTACAAATGCAATGAAGCTGGTCATATTGCATGGAACTGTCCGAAAAATGCCAAGACAAAACAGGGAGTTTCTAGGAATCTGAAAGAAATAGTTGTTGATATTGAATCACCAACTGAAAAATTTAAAATTTTTGAAAACTCAACTTATGAGGTTGGTGAGTGTTCTAAAAAGAATTTTTATAAAAAGAAAGAGAATGACAATCAAGTGTGGGTTGTTAAGAAAGTTGATGAGAATGTCGGCGATGAATCTGGTTCCACAAAGCCAGAAGAGCCACAGGTTGAGATGAAAATTTCAGTGAATGATGATGAGTTTCCATCACTGAAATTTGAAGAAGTAAAAAAGAAAGTTGGTAAGGTTGATATCTCGAATCAGTTTTACAAAGATAATACTAAGTTTGATGTCGAGAAAACATTCAATGGAAGTGTTAAGAAAATTTTTGGAAAAATGTTAAATGGGAAAGTTAAGGGGGTTAAAGATTTTTATGCAACTAAAAAGGCAACTTACAACCCTACTGTTCAAGAGTTGAAAGCCATCAAGTCTGAAAAGACTTGGATGGAAGTTTGTTTCCCATGATAGTCTCAGGACTATGCCGGAGATCCCAAGTTTATATCGTGGATCAGGAATCGGCATCTTTCTAATGTTTGAAGATTTTGATTGAAAAATTTTGATAGTGTTTGAATGTTTACAGGTTGAAGGACTATGCCGGAGTTTCCAGGTTGGTAAGTGCGAAGCAGGAATCGGCATCTTGATTGGTAAAATGGTTTGTGTAGAGGTTTATTCCTACATAGGCTTGAATGTTGAGAATATTTTTACAAGAGGTACAGAGGTTGCATACATGCAAGTGGTAAATCAGGGACATTAAGTTGTACTTGATTTGCTACAAGTGATTGAATGTAAAACAATGTGATGAACCCCTAACTTTACGAGTGATAAAACCAACAAAACTTATTTTCCGGAAAAATCATTTTGGTTAAAACAAACTTAAGTGTTTTGAAATCATTATGAGAAAATAGTTTTGTGAAAGGGGGAGTTCTGATTGTTTATGCCAAGTGGATGGCGATTTGAGGCGATTCGATATCGGTTGTCAAGTTTGTTGTACAGTTTATTTTCATATTTTCTTTAATGTGTTTGCATTTTAGGGGGAGTAGAAATTTCTGAAAATCCAAAAACATTAGAAAATTTGAAAAAGACAAAAACATGATAAAATCAAAAATGAGTTTTTGTGTCTAGAAGAGGAAATGATAGTACATCAGTAGACGGTCACAGTATGCTAAAGAATTGTAATGTTTAAATAGTGTTAAACGGTCTCACTGATGATATGCCGATAGGTTTTTACACATTTAGTAAACTTTTTCGGGATATAAACTAAATTTCAAACTTGCTTATTTTGTGGGGAACACTACTTGGATATATAGGTAACCCCTGAAATCTCGTTTGAAAGGTCCCTTATTCTGAGATACTAGGTCTTTATACTCAGTGATATCTGGGGTATTATCCCGAGACTTCTGATTTTGCGGAAGCAATGGCCTAGTCCCCGGAGAATACTTTCCGCATGCTTGAAATATAGCGCAGCCCTCAGCAAATTGATGAAACAATAAAATTGATAGTCATTGTTGTTGTAATGCAAAAGATCCTCTAAAGGGGACATACCAAAAGTCGAAGCCGTCATCTCTTTGCGTATCGAAAGATCGACCTGAGCTCTCACGGCCCTCGCAAATTAACCCCTTACAGATATCATCTGTGGTATACTCACCTGTAAGACTGAATATTGGGATCTGGATACGGGAGTATATTCAAGAGGTGGGACACATGAATGAGTTTAAGTCTTTAAAACACCTAACTCATATCCTGAATTAGTTGAAATTTGTGTGAAAATTTAAGTGGATCAGTATATCGACAATCTAAGTGAATTGTTTAATTCTTAATGTGTAACTAAGCTCAACGGTACTCGTGATTTGTCATAAACTGATATGATCCTCTTACACAAACTCACAAAAATATTGTCTGTAAATATTTCTTTATTGCATTTCTTTCTATTAAAAAAAATTCCAAAAAGATTTTAGTGTGTTTTAGCATAATTTTTGAAAAATTCAAAAAGATTTTCGACGACTGATATTGAAAAGCTGATTTTCAAAATTTCAAGTGCTAAACATGATGAATAAATGGTTTGGGAGAGTGTGTTGTTTTTTGAACATGAAAATGATTTATTTTAAATGGTTCATCAGAGTCTATAAATGTTAGATCATTTTTGTGATATTTTTGAGTGATGTCTGATTGTGTTCAAATTGATCATCAGAAAATTTATTTTTGGGTAGAGTTGTGCAGGTTAGCCAGGTTCCGAAACCTGAGTTTGTTAGAATGCCAGGTTACGATCTAAGAACCTGTGGAAAGTGAATTTCAGGCTACGATCCCAGCTGATTGAGAGGGGGAGTCTGAAGATTGTTCGTGAAGAGTTTGCTAGTGATGAAAAGAGATGAAAAGATAGAGATTGAGGATACTTACAATGTCAGACACTTCAAAGAGTTTGAGAGGACTGATAAAGACTAAAGATGCAAAGACTCAACACTGAAGACTCCGTCAACATCCGAGGGGGAGTTTGTTGGTGCATCCGTCTGTCGTCTACGTCTTCAGTCATGTCTCAGTTCGTTGCGAAGACGTTTAAGCATGATGTCATCATGACATCATCAAAGTGATGTCACAATGACATCATGACATATAAGACAAAAACATGTATGTAATGATAGTTTGGATTTCGGTCAAAATATGTCAAGTTAAGGTCTGCTTTTATGTCACAAAGTGAGGTTCGCTCATAGGGTCACTATCTGGTTCGCTTTTATGTCAAGTGGTCTGGATCGCTTATATGAACATGTATGTAAGAGCGAACCAGCCATGTCTATATATAGGTGATAAGAGCGAATCTCACACATAGTTCTAGGTGATTGTCTTCCGGTGAGCCACGAAGTGCTGCCGAAGTGTCGACAGGTTGTACACGTCTTCAAGATCAATAAAATCGACAGTTATAAGTGTATACGTGCTGAATTACATCGTTACATTTGTTTCCGCCACTTGTTTCGGTGAAAAACTCTTCTACGCGACTCATTTAGGTCGAAATCCGATCCTACATTTTTCAAGCGTCGTTTTTTTACGCGCCCTTTTTTACGTTTTAACGCGCCGTTTTTTTACGTTTCAAGTTAAAATTTTTACGTTTTACCGCGCCGTTTTTTAACGTTTTACATTTTTTTCGTTTTAACGTGCCGTTTTTTTTTACGTTTTACGTTTTTTACATTTTACGTTTTGCGTAAAACTTTTTACGTTTTTACGTTTTTTACCTTTTACGTTAAAATTTTTACGTTTTACGTAAAACATTTTACGTTTTTATGGGTTTTGTGTAAAAACTTTTTACGTTTAACGCATCGTTTTTTACACGTTTTTTTAACGCGTCGTTTTTTACCCTTTTTACGTTTTACGTAAAACTTTTTACGTTTTACGTAAAACTTTTTACGTTTTATGTTTTACGTTAAATTTTTTACGTTTTACGTAAAACTTTTTACGTTTTATGTTAGAAAGTTTACGGTTTAACCTTTTTTTTTACAAAATCTTTTTTATACAAAAATGAACGCATTCAAAAATCGTAAACTCGGGAGGTGTCTCAGATATATTGTTATCATCACCAACTAGGGGAGAAAAATTAAAAACCAACAACATCAAAACAAAGTGTATCTCGAAAAAAAAAGGGTTTGGCTCAAATTATCCGATAATCAAAAAGGCTGCAAAAGTGGGGTTGCAGGTTCAAAAAACCTACCCTCCGCCGTCCTTGCCGCACCATCGTCATCAAAATCTACGTTTTTTTTTTGTTTTGTTTTTTTTTTTTTTGCATCATCGCCGCCCAAATCGACCATATCAAAACCAACAGGTTCAAAAGAACACAAATCAAAACCCACTAACTAAGAAATTTCAACAATTTCAAACAAGAACTGTGTTCAAAAATTCAACCTTTGAATACATTTGTTCAATCAAATTCCAAACTTCAAACTTCATTTAAATCATAGATCAAGAAACAGGGGCATTTAGAACGATTGCCCTTTCAAACTTCAAATCCAAGTTCACTGTTTGCAAAATCACTGTTTGCAAAAATCAAACCCACAAATTAAAGATCTGAGATTGCAAAATCAAGCCCACAAATTAAAGATCCAAAGATCAACACCCACCTATCTTCTTGCAAATCCAAAACTAAAAACAAATCAAACCAAGATCTAAGCAAAAACAGAGTCAAGATTGTTCAACATTCAAAAAAACAAAATCAAACTGCCACCCAATCACCGGCACAACCGACATCAAACGGCACGACAGGCACCACCGGGGACGAAACCATACCTGTCTTCGGAACCGGACAACTTTCAGACACCACACACCGCCCCCCTGTGCGGCGGCGGCGTCCTAAGGTTTTATCTCCGTTAAATGGCGCTGAACGGCGGCGGAGGAGACAGTGACGGTGGCGGCGACGTCCTAACTTTCAGACACCACGAGCCAATCTCTCTCTCTCTAGCACTCTCTTTCTCCCCTCCGATTCTCTCTCAAACTTGAGAGGAAGATAGATGTGTGTGGCCGGAATCGTCGCCGGAGAAGGATTACAAAGAGAGATGAGAGAGATGAGAGGTTCACCGGAGAAGGATTTCAAAGAGGATTTCAAAAAGAGAGAGTGCAAAGCTTTTTAAAACAAGTATGAAGAGATGGAGAGAGAGTGTAAACAAGTCAGACAATTTAATGGACATGACACTTTGATCAAAATACCAAAATGCCCCCAAGAATATAAAATACTAGTGTATACTTGGCAAACCCTGATTGGTAGAGAGTGGTTCTCGCGGTTCTTACAACTGGAGGTGGTTCTCATTTTAGCGGCTCCCTATATATATATATATATATATATATATATATATATATATATATATATATATAGGGGAAGGTTCAAATGAAAACCACTACTAGTTATCGCGAAAACTCGAAAACTAACTAAAAAAGCCTAAAAAACATACCAAATTTTTTTTTTGCATACTAGTTTTCGCTATTTAAATTATATAAAAAAACTTTTTTTCAAAAAAAAAATTGTAGTGCACATGTGTATGTGTACTACACATGTGCACTACAAATTTTTTTTTTTGAAAAAAAAAATTATATAAAAAATTCTGCGATTTTTAGTAAAAAATTGAAAAAAATAAAAAAAAATTTGTGTGTTTTTTAGGCTTTTTTAGTTAGTTTTCGAGTTTTCGCGATAAAAGTGGTTTTCATTTGAACCATCCCCTATATATATATATATATATATATATATATATATATATATATATATATATATATATATATATATATATGAGACCGCTAAAATGAAAACCACCTCTAGTTGTAAGAACCGTGAGAACTACACCGTATGGGGCGAGGTGGACCAATTTTTTTTTCCATAAACGTAGATGTGTGTATTATAAACACATTTGTAAAAAAAATTCAAAAAAAAAAACGTCGTGTATGTAGTTTTGAGCACCACAAGTTTGCGTTTACGGGTACCGTAAATTTTGTTTAAAATTTACGCTACCCGTAAACACAAACAAAACTACACACACGACATTTTTTTTTGAATTTTTTTTACAAATGTGTTTATAATACATGCATCTACGTTTATGGAAAAAAATTTGGTCCACCTCGCCCCGTACGGTGTAGTTCTCACGGTTCTTACAACTGGAGGTGGTTTTCATTTTAGCGGCCCCCTATATATATATATATATATATATATATATATATATATATATATATATATATATATATATATATATATATATATAGGGAGGAGTTCATGCGAGAACCACCCTTATTGCGAGAACCGCGAGAACCAATGTGAACACAACCTAAAATAGCTAAAAAAACCTAACCCCCACCCTCCCCTCCCCCCCCCCCCCCCCCCCAAAAAAAAACCTAACACCCCCCCCCCCCCCCAAGCTAAATGCTAAAAACTAAAACCCCCAAAAAATCTAACCCCCCCCCCCAACAAAAAAACCTAAACCCCCCTCCCCCACCCCCCAAAAACCTAAACCCCCAAAAAAAAACCTAAAAAAATAAAAAAAATCTAAAATTTTTGTTTTTTTAATATTTTTTATGCTCAAATCGCTACTTTTAGTGGCAAAAAAAAAATTTCTTTTTTTTTTAATTTTTTTTTTTTTGCTTCGAAAAGTAGCGATTTTTATATAAAAAATATTAAAAAAAAAATTTGTGTGATTTTTAGCTATTTTTAGGCATTTTTGGTTGTGTTCACATTGGTTCTCGCAATAAGAGGTGGTTCTCGCATGATCTTCTCCCTATATATATATATGGTGGAGTTCTAGAGGGAACATTAGTGTATTTACGAACTGGGTGAACAAATCCTGGCAATTGACTAACACACGTGTATGGCTAGGATTTCATCATTAAATCCTAAAATACACTAGTGTATTTCATCATAAAATTCTAGGCATCGATTTGCACACGTGTATGGCCAGGATTAGTTCGCTCAATTCGCAAATACACTAATGTTCACTCTTGAACCTAGTCCTGTATATATATATATATATATATATATATATAGGGAGGGGCTCATGCGAGAACCACCCTTATTGTGAGAACCATGAGAACCAATGTGAACACAACCTAAAATAGCTAAAAAAACATAAAAAAACCTAACCCCCACCCCCCACCCAAAAACCTAAACCCCCCACCCCCCCCCCCCAAAAAAAAACCTAACCCCCCCCCCCCCCCAAGCTAAAAAAAACCTAAAAAAACCTAACCCCACCCCCCCCCCCCAAAAAAAGCCTAAACCCCCTCCCCCACCCCCCAAAAACCTAAACCCCCCCCCACCCCCCCCCCCCCAAGCTAAAATGCTAAAAACTAAACCCCCAAAAACCTAAAAAAATCAAAAAAAAAATCCAAAAATTTTTTTTTGATTTTTTTAATATTTTTTAGGTTAAAATCGCTACTTTTCGAAGCCAAAAAAAATTTTTTTTTTTTTTTTTTTTGGTTCGAAAAGTAGCGATTTTAACCTAAAAATATTAAAAAAATCAAAAAAAAAAATTTTGTGTGATTTTTAGCTATTTTTATGCATTTTTGGTGTGTTCACATTGGTTCTCGCGGTTCTCGCAATAAGAGGTGGTTCTCGCATGATCTTCTCCCTATATATATGGTGGAGTTTCTCAACAAAGTGTGTTTTTTTTTTCAAAAAAAATATATATATATAAGAAGTGATCATGACCATTAGATTAGATAACTGATGGATGAGATTAAATGAGTGATAAAATTGTAATATTTCTTTTAATTAAATTGGCTGATTTCTTTGATTAAGGGTATAAAAGTAAATGTAGTGTGCCTTAAATTTAGGAACCCAAATGCAAGTCACATGCAACTTCCCTTCGTCTTTTTAAAACCTCAATAACTTTTTATACGTAATTTGTTTTAAAAAAAAGTTACACCTAATAATGAACGTTTTTTTATCTTTAATATGAGTACCATATTGCTACAAATCTAAAAAAAATTATGTAAGTAGTTGATATGTTTTACCAGTTAGGGATGAGCAAAGGGTATAAAATACCGTCCCGATCCCGATCCCAATCTGTTTTCGGTACCGGAAACGGTATCCACTTTTGTGATTTTTCGGTATCGGTACGGTATGGTATCGGTAAAATACCGACTTTTAACTTTAAAATACCGATACTGTACCGATACCGTCCTGAACCGACGTATTTTGGTACCGGTATTGGTACCAAGTTTACACAAAATTCGAGATCGGTATTGGACGGGATCGGGACGGTATTGGGACGGTATTGGTATTTGCTCATCCCTATTACCAGTAACTGTGTGTTTTATATGAATGCGTGATGTGTTTTATATGATAACGTGTTTTATAGTTTAGCTCGTGTGTTGTAAGGATTGATGTATTTTATATTGTTTAATTGTGTTTTAGTAGTCTGTTTGGGTGATCATATGTGTTTTAAAGTTTGAATGATCTATTAAAAAGAATTGTGTGTTTTATAGTTTGAATGATGTGTTTTACCAAATCTAATAAAACACCATTTGATCATTGCAAAATACGTAAAACACACTATATCTAACAGACGATAAAAATCGAATGAATTATAATTGTTATATATAGTTTCCTTAAAAATCTCATCTTATTGTTTAAGTAATATATCTTCCAAAAATAACTCAATTATTGAATTACCTTTATACCATTTTTATTAAAAATCTCTAGATGTCACATGTCACAATAAGAACATTTCCTACATTTTTTTAGGAAAAATGAACTTTACAGTCAACTCTTGCCGTATATATAGGATTAGGTTCATTTGTGAACCTCGCCCCCTATTTGTGAACTATATGAATCAATCTAGACCACTCATCTTATTAACTTTTCTTTTATTTTTTTATTCAAAAGAGTATTATAGGAAGTAAAAAAACATTCTTTCCTTAATTGTTTTTTTACTTTTATATAAACTACTCCTATAATTATTAAATGACCATAACCTTTTTATACGTTTATATTTTTTTTTAAACAATTATATATACCTCTAATTTTCAACATTCTTGTGCAATGCAAGTTGTACCTTGTGCTTGATTGGTGTACCATGCTTTTCTTAATTGTAAGGTTAGCTTAGCAAGTTATACATTGTTTTGCCTCTTCCTCTACCAGCCCCTTTAGCCACATTTCTTTTCAAAACACAAGCAAGAGAGAGAGAGAGATTACGGTGGTGAGAGGGAGAGAGATGTAACACCCCAAAATATGGAAAATGATAAGTAAAGAAATTAACTTGGTTAGTGAAAAGTTTTGATTTAATGATAACTAGTTAAGTAAAAGACTTAAATTAAATACTCCCTCAAGTGAGAGGACCAAATATGTAACTAATGAATGAGGGGGGTTAATTAAAAGAAAAACAAACATAACCCACACACAGTACGTGTGTGTGGATCGACCAGGAGCCAAGAAAGAACAAGGGTTCACCCTTGTTCTCATCAAATTCACCTAATTAACAAGAAGAATCAATGCTTATCAGTTGCATGTAGTGAAATCTCGATCTATTACCCCTACCCCATCAAGTGGTAAGTCGAATTTCTAGTTTTGATGAATTGTAGAAGAAGGGTTTTGACCCAATCATGAAATGGTGATATGATTTGTGTTGTTTAGATGTTAAGGATGCTCCCTAGGGTAGAAATCATGTTTAGATTTTGTAAATTGAAGGAAACTCTCTATAAACCCACTTTGTGAAAGTTGTGTTATGAATGTAAAGATTTTAGGATGATGAATGTTTGTAATTGGCATGTAATTCAGCTCGTAGTACCCGAATGCCAAATAAATTGATGAAGATTAAAAGAATTGAAAGAATTAGATTGCCTAGTGATGACATATAGGATGATATAGCAAATCATGCTTAAAATGCTTGTACACTATGCTTTATTAATGTAATGCACACTAGGTGTTTGATGAAATGCTTGAAAGAGTGATTATGTGTAAATTGAAATGTGATGGAATGAAAGTTAGGGTACTAAACGGATGAATGAATATGTTGATCTGGGTGTGAAGGAAGAAGGTTCGAATTCTAAGAAATCGGAAGGATCACAAGACCGAGGTATGTTTCGTTGCATACAAATGTCTTATTTATAGTCTTGTTATAACATTATAATTGGATATTGTTAAAATGTTATAGTGATTAGAACTAACTGGCAAATCCCTTGCGGGTTTGGCTATTATGAGGATTGTTATAAGTTATGCGAGTCGACCGGTTCTAGTGAACAAGTCGCTCATGAACAAGCTTCCATCCGTTTTGAACGGATGGTATCGTATGTTATGTAAATGCTAGAAGCTTAATCCGTTATACGGATAGGATGAAGAATTTATGTTATAAGCAATCATCCCGGGTAAACGGGTTGGATATGTATGCTTAACTCTCATTGAGAGTGATTATGCCAAACCCAAGTATTTGGGTAGTTTTATGTATGCTTAACTCTCATTGAGAGTGTTTATGCTAAACCCAAGAAATTGGGTAGTTGAATGCGTAAGAAAGGTGAAAGTTCATATACGGATGGAATTAAAACGAAAGAGTTATAAATTATCAAGTATGATGACTAACTTGTAAAACCTTGTTGTTGATTGTAGGTAAATCCTCACTTTAGGCGATCCGGAGCTTGGGGCGAGCACATGTCTATGCCTTGTTATACCGAACGCTTCCGCTAGTTAAAATGCATACTTTTGGGTCTATGTCTTGTTATTTGGTTTTATCTTGTTAGAAGTCTTAAACTTGAAAACTTGTTGATTTTGTTTTGGGTAGTTTAATGTAACTAGGGTCGTTGCTGGATGATGTTTTATTATATGTAAAAACAGGGGGTATGCTTGTTTTACAAACGGGTCATGCCCAAATTTTGTTAAAAAGTTTATAAACAATGTTAATTACAAGGTCTAGATTTCAATAAGTTGTTGTTTTTATTAATATGAATAAGCGGTCGTAACAAGTTGGTATCAGAGCCAAGGTTTGAGGGATTCGAGCGTTAAACGCGATGCTTGAACTCAAACCGATGGCTCGTTCGAAAGAGTGCTCGCTCCAAGATCGCCAAAGAGGTAAAAATTTTAAACATTCGTTTGATATGAACTTGTATAATGCACTACGGTTTAAAAGTTAAGATTCATTATGTTATGAAGCGTTAAGATGGGTTAAATGAGAAATCCCGAGACCCGGGAAGCTGGAAACGGACTCGGAAGTAGTCGGAACAGCCAGAAAAAAAAACAACCTGCAGCGTTTTGCTAAACGAGGGCCCGTCGCCGACGGGTTAGCTCCCCGTCGCCGACGGCCCACCTTTACCCGACGGCTTAACTTACTACCGACGGCTTAACTTATCCGACGCCCAAATCCAGAGCCCGTCGCCGACGGGTTAGCCCCCCGTCGCCGACGGCTCACCGAATACAGTTTGCTGATTTTTGTTGTTTTTCACATGATTATGTTGTTGGGCTGTCCGAAGGCTTATTTAATAACTACGGGAGGTCTGTATAAGGCTTAATAAGTGTATGCAATCACAATTAGTGATTACAACAAGAACGGATTCGTAAGAATCCAAAAGCAATGAACCGAATGACACTATGTGGATTAAGTAAATGCTGGTTAAAGAATAATGATATACCAGAAATTTATGATTTGTATTAAACGAAAGCATGATATTGTGTAGATGGCTGATGCAAGAAACGTTAATGATGACGATGATACTGCTCGTCAAGAAGCAATGTACAATAAAGTCACTGAAGTGGCAGAAGAGGTTATGCAAGCTAATCTTCCACGACTAGTTCAAGAAGTAGAAAGTCGGGTGTTGGGAGTTGTGGATGCCATGATGACTAGCAAGATTGAAGAACTGAAAGAACTGATAGAGGGATCTAGAAGCAAAAGCAAAGAACGACGGTGTACGTATAAAGACTTCATGGCGTGTCATCCCGCGACATATGATGGTAAAATCGACCCGATCGCATGCCAAAGATGGATTTCAAATATCGAAGCAGTATTTATTCGAAGTCGTTGTGATAATGAAGATAAGGTGATGTTCGCTACTGGTCAACTTACGCTTCAGGCAAAGGATTGGTGGGATGCCCACAGTAAAGAAATAGGGGAGGATAGACTACAAGTGATGACTTGGCAAGGATTCAAGGAACCTTTTATGAGATACCATTGCCCTCAGTCGGCTATTGATAAGATTCAGGAGGATTTCTTGCGCCTCCGACAGAAAAACGAGTCGATAAATGAAATATCAAATACTTTCTTGGATAAGATGAAGTTCTGTGGGGATTTTGTGAAGACTGAAAGAATGAAGATCAATCGCTTTTATGGGGTTTTAAAGGCGGAATTTAGGGAGTTCATTACTCCCTCCAAATGTGAGACCCTAGATGAGCTCATCAATCTGGCACGGGATAGAGAAATCGAAATTAAGAGACAAGAAGAACGTGGGGAAAAGAGATCAAACGAGAAAGGTGCAAGTTCGAGTCCATCCAAAAAGGGGAGGTATCAAGATCAAGGAAGGAAAGATAAGTCGAAAAGTGGTATTCCTTCTTGTAAGACTTGTGGAAAGCTTCATACCGGGGAATGTTTGTTAGGCAAGAAGGGGTGCTACAAGTGTGGTAAGGAAGGACACTCGTCTTTTCAATGTCCAGATAACTCGAAGACTTGCTTCAACTGTTTTGGAAAGGGGCATGTTAAGTCGGAGTGTCCAAAACTCCAACAAGGATCAAAGAATGAGGGAAAGAACGAAGAAAGCTCTAAAGCGAAAGGGAGGATGTTTCAAATCACCTCCGAAGAAGCTAAGTCTCATCCGAATGTGGTTTCAGGTATCTTTTTACTCAACTCCATACCGGTTTATGTTTTGTTTGATACCGGGGCCACTATGTCGTTTATTTCAAATGAAATCATACAACATCCTTCATTTAAGATCGAACGAATGCCGATGCCTCTAGAAGTAGAAATAGCTGATAGCAAGATTTATATGTTACACGAAATTTGTAAAAATTGCAAATTTACCATAGAAGATGAAGAATTCGATATTGACCTCATACCTATGGTTTTGGGGGAATTTAAAATGATTGTGGGTATGGATTGGATGACTCGACACCAAGCGGGAATTAATTGTGAAACCAAAACGGTACATGTTCAGTCCCCAAGTGGAAAACGAATAGCTATACAAGGAGAGAGAAGGATGGAAGCGAAACTTTGTACCCTCGTTCAAGCCGCTAAGTATACACTTAACGGGGGTAAGGCATACCTAGCTTACGTGGTAGATGCTCATCGAGATTTTCCGAAGCTTGAAGATGTAGAGATCGTGAATGAATTTCCGGATGTATTTCCGGATGAATTGCCGGGACTTCCTCCCGAAAGAGAAATAGAGTTTCGTATTGAATTGAATCCGGTTGCGAAGCCGGTTGCGAAGGCTCCTTATAGATTGGCTCCCACCGAGATGCGGGAGCTAATGACACAATTACAAGACCTGTTAGACAAGGGCTTTATACGTCCGAGTGTGTCACCTTGGGGAGCGCCTGTCTTATTTGTTAAAAAGAAAGACGGGTCAATGCGCATGTGCATCGAGTACAGAGAATTAAACAAGCTAACTATCAAGAACCGCTACCCTTTACCAAGAATTGACGATCTCTTTGATCAATTGCAAGGAGCGAGTTGGTTCTCCAAGATAGATTTGCGTTCGGGGTACCATCAAGTTAGAGTACGGGAAGAAGATATTCCGAAAACCGCGTTCAGAACCCGTTATGGGCATTATGAATTTTTAGTCATGTCTTTCGGGTTGACGAATGCGCCGGCTGCGTTTATGGACCTTATGAACCGGGTATGTCGCCCCATGTTAGATAAATCTGTGATCGTGTTCATAGATGATATTCTAGTCTACTCGCGAAGCAAGGCCGAACATGCAAAACACTTGCGTGAAGTACTCGAAGTTCTCCGTAAGGAGAAACTTTACGCGAAATTTTCAAAATGCGCCTTTTGGCTCAGAGAGGTGCAGTTTCTGGGCCATGTGATCAATTCGGAGGGTGTCCTAGTAGATCCATCAAAGATCGATGCTGTAATGAAATGGGTTCCTCCGAAGAACCCGACTGAAATAAGAAGTTTTCTAGGCCTTGCGGGATATTACAGAAGGTTCATACAGGATTTTTCAAAGATAGCTTTGCCTTTAACAAGGCTGACGAGGAAGAAAGAGAAGTTCGTGTGGGGTAAAGAACAGGAGGAAGCCTTCCGAGTATTAAAAGAGAAATTATCATGTCCACCGGTTTTGACATTACCGGATGGGACTGAAGACCTGGTGGTCTATTCAGACGCGTCACATCAAGGTTTAGGTTGCGTTTTGATGCAAAGGGGAAGAGTTATCGCATATGCTTCACGACAACTAAAGCTGCATGAAGTAAACTACCCAACACACGATTTGGAATTGGCAGCGGTAGTATTTGCCTTAAAAATTTGGAGGCATTATCTATATGGCGTGAAGTGCACAATCTATTCGGATCACAAAAGCCTTAAATATTTCTTTGAGCAGAAAGACTTGAATATGAGGCAACGGAGGTGGTTAGAACTTATCAAAGACTATGATTGTGATATCCTTTATCACCCGGGAAAAGCGAATGTAGTAGCCGACGCGTTAAGCCGAAAGGAATATCCGCCTCCCATTCGAGTAAAATCCATGAAGATGATAGTTACGCCGCGATTACTCGAGACGATACGTGATTCCCAAATAAAGTCACTCGCAGCTGAAGATGAAAAGAAAGAAAGATTGAAAGGAATAACCGATAAGTTAGAAGAAAATTCGATCGGGCTCAAAACGAGATTTGGCCGAATTTGGATACCCCGTTTCTGCGAAGTCAAGACTACGCTACTTGACGAAGCTCATAAGTCACGATATTCGGTTCACCCCGGGGCTACAAAGATGTATCAGGATTTGAAGACCAACTATTGGTGGCCGGGCATGAAACGTGACATCGTTAAGTATGTCGCGAAATGCTTAACATGTTCCCAAGTGAAAGCAGAGCATCAAAAACCATACGGGGAGTTGCAGCCTTTAGAGATTCCGGTATGGAAGTGGGAGGAAATAACAATGGATTTGGTGACTAAGCTTCCTAGAACGAAAAAGGGGCACGATACAATATGGGTAATCGTAGATCGGCTTACGAAAAGCGCTCATTTTCTACCTATCAAAGAGGCTTACTCCTCCGAGATAATGGCAGATATATATATGAATGAAATCATATCTCGACACGGGGTGCCTGTGTCAATCGTTTCGGATCGGGACACCAGATTTACCTCACGTTATTGGCGCAAGTTTCACGGGAGTGTGGGCACGAGGTTACACATAAGCACCGCCTACCACCCTCAGACTGACGGCCAGTCAGAAAGAACCATTCAAACTCTTATCGATATGCTGAGAGCGTGTGCATTAGACTTTGGGGGAAGCTGGGCTGACCATCTACCCCTAGTGGAATTCTCTTATAATAATAGTTACCATAGTGGCCTTAAAATGGCTCCATATGAACTCCTGTACGGAAGAAAATGTAGAACTCCCGTATGTTGGGGTGAAGTGGGGCAAAGAGAGCTTGCGCCAAGTGATCTGATAGCAGTAACAAATGAAAAGATAAAACTGGTAAGAGCACGACTGAAAGCGGCCCAGGATAGGCAAAAAGTTTACGCGAAAAAGAAAAGGCGACCTATTGAATTCCAAGTCGGAGATTTCGCTCTATTGAAAGTGTCCCCATGGAAGGGTATAATCCGTTTTCGCAAACGGGGCAAATTGGGTCCTCGGTATATTGGACCGTTCAAAGTCTTGGCTCGAGTTGGAAGAGTCGCATATCGATTAGAATTACCGCCTACTCTAGACGGGATTCATAATACCTTCCACGTGTCGCAGTTGAGGAAGAGTCCTACGGACGAAACAGCACTAGTACCACTCGATGATATTGAGTTGGACGAGGGATTAAACTACGTCGAAAGACCCGTAGCCATTAAAGACTTCAAAGTAAAGAATCTCCGCAACAAAACTGTTAAACAAGTGTTGGTGCAATGGCAACACCGAAAAGGTTCGGATCTCACATGGGAAGCAGAAGATGAAATGAGGAAATACTATCCTTTTCTTTTTGGTATGTCAATATTTAAAGTTGTTATATATTCAGGTTTCGGGGACGAAACCTCTTTTAAGGGGGGTAGACTTGTAACACCCCAAAATATGGAAAATGATAAGTAAAGAAATTAACTTGGTTAGTGAAAAGTTTTGATTTAATGATAACTAGTTAAGTAAAAGACTTAAATTAAATACTCCCTCAAGTGAGAGGACCAAATATGTAACTAATGAATGAGGGGGGTTAATTAAAAGAAAAACAAACATAACCCACACACAGTACGTGTGTGTGGATCGACCAGGAGCCAAGAAAGAACAAGGGTTCACCCTTGTTCTCATCAAATTCACCTAATTAACAAGAAGAATCAATGCTTATCAGTTGCATGTAGTGAAATCTCGATCTATTACCCCTACCCCATCAAGTGGTAAGTCGAATTTCTAGTTTTGATGAATTGTAGAAGAAGGGTTTTGACCCAATCATGAAATGGTGATATGATTTGTGTTGTTTAGATGTTAAGGATGCTCCCTAGGGTAGAAATCATGTTTAGATTTTGTAAATTGAAGGAAACTCTCTATAAACCCACTTTGTGAAAGTTGTGTTATGAATGTAAAGATTTTAGGATGATGAATGTTTGTAATTGGCATGTAATTCAGCTCGTAGTACCCGAATGCCAAATAAATTGATGAAGATTAAAAGAATTGAAAGAATTAGATTGCCTAGTGATGACATATAGGATGATATAGCAAATCATGCTTAAAATGCTTGTACACTATGCTTTATTAATGTAATGCACACTAGGTGTTTGATGAAATGCTTGAAAGAGTGATTATGTGTAAATTGAAATGTGATGGAATGAAAGTTAGGGTACTAAACGGATGAATGAATATGTTGATCTAGGTGTGAAGGAAGAAGGTTCGAATTCTAAGAAATCGGAAGGATCACAAGACCGAGGTATGTTTCGTTGCATACAAATGTCTTATTTATAGTCTTGTTATAACATTATAATTGGATATTGTTAAAATGTTATAGTGATTAGAACTAACTGGCAAATCCCTTGCGGGTTTGGCTATTATGAGGATTGTGATAAGTTATGCGAGTCGACCGGTTCTAGTGAACAAGTCGCTCATGAACAAGCTTCCATCCGTTTTGAACGGATGGTATCGTATGTTATGTAAATGCTAGAAGCTTAATCCGTTATACGGATAGGATGAAGAATTTATGTTATAAGCAATCATCCCGGGTAAACGGGTTGGATATGTATGCTTAACTCTCATTGAGAGTGATTATGCCAAACCCAAGTATTTGGGTAGTTTTATGTATGCTTAACTCTCATTGAGAGTGTTTATGCTAAACCCAAGAAATTGGGTAGTTGAATGCGTAAGAAAGGTGAAAGTTCATATACGGATGGAATTAAAACGAAAGAGTTATAAATTATCAAGTATGATGACTAACTTGTAAAACCTTGTTGTTGATTGTAGGTAAATCCTCACTTTAGGCGATCCGGAGCTTGGGGCGAGCACATGTCTATGCCTTGTTATACCGAACGCTTCCGCTAGTTAAAATGCATACTTTTGGGTCTATGTCTTGTTATTTGGTTTTATCTTGTTAGAAGTCTTAAACTTGAAAACTTGTTGATTTTGTTTTGGGTAGTTTAATGTAACTAGGGTCGTTGCTGGATGATGTTTTATTATATGTAAAAACAGGGGGTATGCTTGTTTTACAAACGGGTCATGCCCAAATTTTGTTAAAAAGTTTATAAACAATGTTAATTACAAGGTCTAGATTTCAATAAGTTGTTGTTTTTATTAATATGAATAAGCGGTCGTAACAAGAGAGGAAGGAAAGAGACGGCGGCGGCGTTCAGGGTTTCGCCGCACACACAAGGACGGGTTGATTTGTGAGATCGGTGTGATTAGGGGGTTTTAAAACCCTATTCTTTCTCCGTTTTACGATTTTAGCAGATCATAATCCTCTGTTTCTCTCTCTAAAACGCTTTGCCTTTCACCTCTCTTTCTCTCTCTAAAATGGCTGGCAATTGTCCATCGTCGCCCGTTCCATGCGGCGGGGGATCTGCTATGATGCGGAGAGGATTGGGTGGTGTTAGAGAGAGAAATCGGGTGATGGGTGTTGGTTCTCTAGAATCTGAAACCCTTCAATTTACCTGAAACTCAAACTCAGGTACACGCATCTAAAGAGAGAAAGAGAGAGAGAGAGAGAGAGAGAGAGATGGAGTGAGTGAGAACGGCGGATGATGGCGACGGCTTATGGCTGAGGTCTTTATTCCGAATTTTCATGGACCTGCTGAAAGTAAGTCTTCTAGACTTATCTTGATTATTCTGTTCTTCAGTTTAACATGTACTTAATAAAAAACTTTTTTTATTATTAGGTTTTGTAGGTATTCTTGATTTTAGGTAGATACAACTGATTTGAACTGTATTGCACCAGATTTTGAGTTTATTTTTCTAATTTTTTTAACAGGGTCAGGATTCTTGATTTTAGATAGTTTTAACTGATATGAACTTTGACAGTTCATTGGATGGCATCTCATAGTTTGAGGGATGCCTACAGTGAGCGTGTGAGGGTTTTAAAAGGTGCCAAAAAGATGAGGATGATAAAGTATTTTTGTAGGATTAGTTAAGTATTAATCTGTTATGTATTTATATCATAGTTATTAAAGCGAGCACCCAGGCGCGCCTAGGCGTAAATAAGGCCCCAGGCCCAACAAATCGCCCTGAGTGTTCCTTGCGCCTTTAATGTTTAGGTTAGTTCATGAATGCCAATAATGTTATTAAAGCGAGTGCCCAGGCGCGCCTAGGCGCAAATAAGGCCCCGGGCCCAACAAATCTCCATGAGTGCGCCTCGCGCCTTTAATAGCTTTGATTTATATTAGTCAGTTATGTATATACACACTTTTATAGATACACATGTATGCATATAATACTACAATATTAGTCAGTTGTGTATATATACACTTTTATAGATACACATGTATGCATATAATACTACAAACTTCTAACAACAAAATATTATAAATGACCAAAGTGCCCCTGCACGTATATGGTCAAACCATGTAAATCCATAACTGACTAATAATGAGCAATGAGAATTCTAAAATATGAATTGAGTGAACGAACTCGGCAGCTTACCATCCAAATGCTGAGCGTCGAGCTACATTTAGTAAACCACATGTGTACTCTTTTTGCAACCTCATAAGATAGCGCAAAGCCTAAATGTAAAGTTGAGCTAAAACTAATTATCAAAATGCTCGAATGTTTTACCCAAATATTTTATTTTATTGCGTGTTTTTATATATTATTAAAACTTTAAAAGTACAAGTATACAAGAAAAGTGCAACAGGTATATAAAATAAGTACGTTTATACCATAAAATCTCATGCTCATAAATCTTTTATCACTGATTTTGGGCCAAAAAAAGGTTTTTCTTCGGTTTAAACTATTTTTTTTAACCAATTTGAAAGATTGAGAATGCTTACCGGCATACAAACCGTCGGTTCAGTTCGGGTTGAAACCAGTTTTAATAAATACCCGGTGTTAATAAGACTTAGTTATTTTCATGTTGTATAGTTTAAATAACTTGCTTGTAAAAAGCTTGCCTGACCGATTAATCTTTTCTCTTAAATATGAGACTAGATATAAGGTTCCCCACGTTGCGGCGGGGAGCTAAAATTATATTCAGTTCAGGTTGAAACCAGTTTAAAAAAAAAAAACCTGGTGTTAAAGTTTTAACAAAAACCCGGTGTTAATAAGACATAGTTATTTTCATGTTGTATAGTTTAAATAACTTGCTTGTAAAAAGCTTGCCTGATCGGTTAATCTTTTCTCTTACTAGATGTAAAGTTCCCCGCGTTGCGGCGAGGAGCTAAAATTATATTCAGTTCAGGTTGAAACCAGTTTAAAAAAAAACCCGGTGTTAATAAGACTTAGTTATTTTCATGTTGTATAGTTTAATTAACTTGCTTGTAAAAAGCTTGCCTGACCAGTTAATCTTTTCTCTTAAATATGAGGCTAGATGTAAGGTTCCCCGCGTTGCGGCGGGGAGCTAAAATTATATTCAGTTCATGTTGAAACCAGTTTAAAAAAAAAAACCCCAGTGTTAAAGTTTTAATAAAAACCCGGTGTTAATAAGACTTAGTTATTTTCATGTTGTGTAGTTTAAATAACTTGCCAAGACCGGTATACAAATCGCCAGTTCGGTACGGGTTGAAATCGTTTTTTCTTAAACTGGTGTTAGTGGGGTCATTGCATCATATGAAAACACGTCTGTTTATTAGTTTTGCATTTTTTTTTTGTGTTGATATGCTTGCGGAACTGAAGGACTTGGTGCACTATTACAAGGTATGTATTTTTGTTTTTTCATTAAATATAATTAGTAAATAATCTATGGTGCGAAATGGAGCTAGACAATTGAATAATTCAGGATTGATCGCAAGAACCCGAACTGGCACTGATCGATTCGGTTTGGTTAAAAACTTATTTGGGCGATAAAAAACGTTTTTTTCCGGTTTAAACTGGTTTTTTAAAACCGTTTTCAAAGATCAAGAATGCTAACCAGTATACAAACCGTCGGTTCAGTTCAGATTGAAAATGGTTTAAAAAAAGGTGTTAATAAAACTTAGTTATTTTCATGTTGTATAGTTTAAATAACTTGCTTGTAAAAAGCTTACCCAACTGGTTAATCTTTTCTCTTAAATATAAAACTAAATGTAAGCTCCCCTGCGTTGCGACGGGGGGACTAAAAGCGTGCCAAGTAGTGCGTTTTATGATGGGATATGGTGACTTGCATAAAGTAACCTCAAATCTGAGTCATGATCCAAGTAAAGGCTGTCTGGTTGGTAGGACAAGTCACTCTTAGCATGTTTACAATTCAGTTGTCAATCTAACTAATTCAGTTTTGACTATCAGCTAATTCTTTAAATCACTATTTTCTGTTCAGAGTTTTATATCCGTTCGAGGGAAACAATATGTCGTCAACAGCGTTTCGGATCCTCCTTCTATGCAAACGTCAGCTGAAAACATTTAGCAACAACTACACATGGATGCACCTCCACCAAAAACACCCAACGCCAAGCTTAACCAACAAAAGCACCCTCAAGACGAATCGCCAGGTAAACATTACACGCACACCAATCCTAGACATGTTAAAACCTCTATGGTAATGTGTTAGATCAATAACTCTACCCATGGTCATTTAGTTATAACTATACCACACTCTAATACGCATAATTTATCATCCCAGATACCAGCAATACTTCAAAGAAGGGACGCGGGGAATGATAGGCATGTCAGACACATTTTGTACAGTTGCCAAGTAGGAAAAAACGCAGTTGCAGTCCGCAGTACAGCAAGCCACATTGTCAACAAAAATATATTTTGCGCAACTTATGTAACTAACACACTTAGTGTTGGTAACCTAAGTAACAACCATAACAACTGCACAAACTCTTGGTTCCAGCTGATGTATCTAACCTAATGGATGTAACTCAATGACAGCTAGCTTAGCATAAATATAAATCTAGCCTCCGCCGCATCGCGGCGGGTTACTTTTCTAGTTACATCATAAAAACGACCCTTTTATTCTATTTGATTTAAGCATGATCTTACTATAGTTTTTTTTAATTTAAAAAAATTAAAGGTGTCAATGGCGTTTAGTGACTATTTGTATTTTATACACATGTGTATAATTGTTGTTCGCTGAGCAATTTGGGTTTTATACAAATGTGTATAGTGATTGTTTGTTCTTTGCTGAACAATTTGGGTTTATACACATGTGTATAGCGACTGTTTTTCTTTTAAGACACTTTATTGTACATATATTTTTTTTCATACATATGTGTATAATTGGAGAGATAAAATATTTAACTGTAATTGGAGATGGAAAGTATTTAAACTTTACTATTATACGCTTTCTATTTAATTTTTTATGGATAAAAACATAAAAAGAATAAATGGTTTAGATTGGTATATTTTTTTCACAAAAACCAAACCCTACCCCTCCCCCCCCCCCCCCCCCCCCACTCTCTCTATATATATTTAAGGGGAAATAGCAAGAATGGCCTTGATCTGGTCAAAATTTTGAAACTAGTCAAAGCAAACGTCTTGTAGATACGCTACCACATGGCCTGAAACGTCTTTATCTACAATTAATAAGTATTTAAATACTAAAAATATACAAATCAGAAATTTATTTTCTAAATACTAAAACATAAAGTGCATTTAAATATTAAAACATAAAGTGCATTTAAATCTGATTTCATGAAATTTAAATATTAGTATTTAAAACAAACATAAATTTTCAACATTTGTATATACTAAAAATATATTTTTAGTATTTTTAATATTTTAAATATTAAAAATACTAAAAATATACAAATGTTGAAAAAAAATTAATAAATAAGGCTGAAACGTTTCAAGTCTCTACAAAAAAAATGCTGAAACGTCTTAAGACTTTACAAAAAAAAAAATTGACATGTGGCGGAACGCAGTTGGTTGGGTTTAAAAGGCTTTTTAAGACGTTTCCACGCCATGTTTTTCCGTGAAAAGGCTTTTTAAGACGTTTACATTGGACACGTATAGCATGTGATTGATCAGACGTTAAGACGTTTCAGGCCATGTGGTAGCGTCTCTACAAGACGTTTGCTTTGGCTAGTTTTGAAAATTTGAACAGGTCAAGGCCATTCTTGCTATTTCCCCTATAATTAAATAGATGGAAACGGCAAATGATTATCCTAAGTGATTTATCGATTAACATGAGGTACAAATAAAATAAACTAGTAGAAAATTATAAAAGTAAAATATCGTGATTATTACATAGTGGTGATGATAGTGCTTGGTGATGGTGATGGTGATGGTTATGTTAGGGTGTCCGGGGCACTCCCCTAAGAGGGGAGTCCCCTCTCTTACGCATAACCAATCCTCGTGTGCCACGTCAACTCCCCTCTTAAACTCCCCTAACACCCCAATTTGATGGCGGCACTCCCCTATTAGGTGACTTGTTTGTTTATTAAAAAAAAAAAAAGAAAGAAAACTTTTCATTGGTTGAAATAGCGGCTGGCCCCACCATATCACTCCTTCTTCTTCGTTGTCTTCCCCCCGAGTTGGCTCCCCGATTAGGGTCCCCGCCTGGATGGCGGGGGTGTTCCCGCTCGGCAAAACTGGTCCCCGCACGGGGTCACCGAGGGTGCCCCGCTCACCCTTAGAGAAAGAGAGATTGTGTGCAATGAGAGTTTCTGGAATAAAAACACAATAATGAGAGTTAATAATTTAAACTCAAAAGATTATAGTAATGAGAATATCTTAATGGAGTTAATAATTTAAACTCAAAAGATTATAGTAATGAGAATATAAGTAGAGAGTTAAATGCTTGGTTGGTCTCTGTTGTTTGCAAAAATTTCATACTTGGTCCTATTGGTTTGCTAATTACACGCGTGGTCCCAAAAGTTGTCAAAAATGAACTCGGTTGGTCCCCTGACCTAACCTCTCTTAAATTTGTCAGTTAACTATGTGTGAAATGACTATATTACCCTTGAACAATTAAAAACCTAAAACTAAGAATTAAAAAATTAAAAAACCCACCACAACCTGCATCATCTTCATCACCATCATATTTACAATACACAGTTGATCTAATCAGATCTCACTAATGTAAAGTGCCCTTAAAGTTACAATAAAAATCAAAATAACCAATATGAAAAAGAGTTGTAGTCAAGGAAGAACAAAACAAACAGTATAAAGTGAAAGCTACAATTGTAAGACATGTTCAAGCAAATAAATCTGGTCAAATTATTAATAATCACAAAAAAAGAAGTCATGATTATACATACCGAGAAAAATGCTCGGATAGTCCCTGTGGTTTCGCCTTTTTTCACCTATAGTCCCTATCTTTCTAAAACTACTTGAATAGTCCCTGTGGTTTCGATTTTTGTTCTCGGATAGTCCCTGGGTCTAACTTCAGTTACTTTTCTCTGTTAAAATGATGTGAAATGACAAAAATACCCTTTCCTTAAAAGGCCAAACCATAGGGACTATCCGGGTATCTTTTTCATTTTTATTTATAAAACCCCACCACCACACTTTATCTTCAACCTCCACCCACCATCACCCTCTTCCACCCTCCACTATCACCGCCACAGTTCATTGGCCACTCTTCAACACTTAGATCTGAAACAAACTCTTCAAACTACAAATGTTTGTTGATTTTATTTGTGAAAAGTAGTTTGTAATTCACTGAAAATCACTGTCTAGAATCAAAACAATTTGACACCTAATCGAATATATCTGATTTCACCAAATTCAAAACTCTTTTGCCACACACCAATAATATTTGTGAAAATATTATTTGTAAAAGAGTTAATAAACATATGCATTTTCATTTTTATTTGTAACCCTTTTATATATCAAACATAAACCAAACAACTTCAGATCTATTTTCTTAAATCAAAACCTGCACTTTTTATACTTGTTCGTTTATCAAATGCACATAAAACCCACAACTAATCACACCAAAAGTCAATCGAAACAATCCGAATTGATCGGATTCAGTCCGAAACTCATCAAAAACAGACCGAATCACCACTGAACTCGTATACTCGGATCGAAACTCTTTCGAAATACATCGAAACAGTCTGAATTGAACAACGAATACTCCGAAAACAATGAATATTGTTCAAAAATCAATGATATTTCTTTTGTCAATCAGTTTCAGATATAAAACAAATTTGATTTCATTTGGGTAAAGTTATCACAGATCTGATATGCTGATGTATGAAGATTATATTCAAGTTTTACCTTATTTCATCTGGTAAAACAGTTCAAAATTCATGAACAAAATGATTGATAGTAATGTCGACAATCAATGAAACCGAGTGAAATGATCAGCAATCAATTTTAAAAGGATGACCGGCAGCTGGCACCGGAGTCCAGTAGGACTCCCTTGTGCTCGTCGGGGAGGAGGGGAGGAGTTTGGGGTGTCTTGCCGGCCGATTAACTAGTTAGACCCGTCACCGGAGTCCAGTCGGACTCCCTTGTGCTCGTCGGTAGGGAAAACAAGAGGTAGGGGGTGTTTGGTAGTGGATTTAAAGAGAAGCAGGGTGTGGGTATTAGGGTTTCTTAATGTTGAAGATGAAGGGTGGATGGGTTTTATAAAGAGAAGATGCCCGGATAGTCCTTATGGTTTGGCTTTTAAGGAAAGGGCATTTTGGTCATTTCAACACCCACTTAACTGAGAAAACTAACCTCCATCCGCGCCAGGGACTATCCGAGAACAAAAATCGAAACCACAGGGACTATTCAAGTAGTTTTAGAAAGTTAGGGACTATAGGTGAAAAAAGGCGAAACCACAGGGACTATCCGGGCATTTTTCTCATACATACCCATAAAAGAAAAACACAAAAAGCTGATCAATTAACGATTGTTTTGATACTTGACAATTAAATCAAAAATAAAATCATCATAACTGAGCTAACGAAGTTCAATTTCAATTTATCACCCACAATTCAAACATAACACAAAACAAGTACAAAAACCCTAAATTGTATATCTAAACATAAATAAAATTTTGAACAAGAATTGGAATACCCTCATCTCGCTATTGCCGAAGAATGCATCGAACAACTTTCGAAACACTTGCCCCATGGCTACCAAGATTCTTTAATTGAATTCGTTTCGATTGTTGAGATGAAAGTGGCTCAAGGATCAAAGCCCTTTGATGAAAGAGATTAGCTGGGTTGAGTGGATCGAGAAGAATTCGACCAAAAAAGAAGCAGAATTGGGGAGAAAAGAGAAGATGGGTCGGGAATAATGAATATTGTAGCGTTGCTTCACAGAATCTTCTTGCTGATCTTCATGACGGTGATGAAGATGATGCAGGTTGTGGTGGGCCTTTTAATTTTTTAATTCTTAGTTTTAGGTTTTTAATTGATCAAGGGTAATATGGTCATTTCATACATAGTTAACTTATAAATTTAACAGAGGTTAGGTCAGAGGACCAACCGAGTTCATTTTTGACAACTTTTAGGACCACGCGTGTAATTAGTAAACCACTAGGACCAAGTATGAAATTTTTGCAAACCACAGGGACCAACCAAGCATTTAATTCATAAGTAGATGATTGAATTTTCATTTTGAATTTTGGTTGTTAAAACAATAGTTATCAAAAGCGCTCGCCTGGTTCGCCTAGGCGCAATTTTCATGCGAGGCGCAACCATGCCGCCTTGTGTAGTCAAAGGTGCTCTTTCGGGTAAGCTTCCAGCCAAAAACGAATTTCCTGTGTCTTTTCTGGCAAGATTCCTGCCCGGTTTCTGGCGAACGTCTGCAATTTAGTGCCACTTTCTGTGGCCAAAACTATTGTTGTGGATGGATCACATGAGAGAAAAAATTTAATGAGGAGAAGAAGAGATGAAAGAATGAAAGACAACAGTTGACAAAATTCAAAATTTTTTTCAAGATATTTTAAATTATCATAACAAATACTCAAATATATATGTTAGAATTCCTAGTACACGGATTATAATAAAAGGTTCTACCTTTTTCTTAAACTACTTAGATTATTTTAATATCTAACTATATTAGTTCTATATTTAGAGAGTAATCTATACTACCTAATTAAGCTAACTAGGTTTTTTACCCTTATGGTAATTTTAAATTGTGTACACATTTTGAAGCAACATGTACAAGAGAGATAAACTATTTTAGAGGGAGTAAACTTACGCATTGTCCAAAAATTTAAGACACTTTAAGGGCATTTTTATAACTCTTCTAAAAACCCTTAACATAACCCCTAACGTCTTAAAATATACCCCGTATACGAAAAAAAGGGCATGAAATACCTTTGTATTTATAAAAATCAAATAAAAACAAATATACTAAATCCTCACGGGTCGCGACCCGGTCTTCACAAGCTGTCGCGGGGCGCGACTCAGCGACACCAGGCGGCACCAGGTTGCGCCACATGTCCGGTTACTCGACGAAGCTAGGCCACTGACTGGCCAAGGCTAATGCCTAGCAAGTCTACCTCGCGGGTCGCGAAGGCCAGCCCTGTAACTCTCGAGGGGCGCGAGAGACCCATCGACCAGCCTATATAAGGGGCTTCAAGCATCGGTTTCAAATCATTCAAAATTTCTTTTCTTCTCTCAAATATTGTAAGCTAAAACTCTCGGGTATTATACCCCTCAAAAGCGAAGCTCCACCTCGTTGTAAGTATTATAACATTCGGTTACGTATTGGTTACTCTACCCGATTGATCTAGGGCTCCATAACGCATGTCAAGGCTCTGCGTGACTCAGTTCGTTGGAGTTCTGTCACACCCCCAAAATCCACAAGCGGAGTATCACCGCAGGAGGCGTGATTGACCAGGATTCAGCCACCAATCATATTGAACAATGTAATTAAATAAATAAAAGTCCAACCACACAATATAATTGGTGTTCAAAACAAGTTAATCAAATCCAAGTTACCAGCGGAAGCGTAAAGTTTAAAACCAAAGTATAAGTTTAAATGTTCATAAGGTTTAACATGGCACACAACGGTCCATGTCCCACAACGACTCCTGCTCCCCTGCAAGCTCCAGCTAAACCTCTAACGACCTGCAAGGCATGTAACAACAAGTCAACAACAAAATTGAGCGAGTTCACAGTTGGTTGTTCATTCTAAAGTTGTTCCAAAAACCATAAGTTCTTTTAAAAACTAGTAGTTAATCAGTTCCTTGTTTCCCAAACCATAAGCAGTGGGGGCTACCCCATGTTATCCACTAGACCCGTTACAATATCGACCACTGACTGAAGTAAGTTGGTGTCCTAACGTCAATGTCTACCATCATTGACTAGTGCCCAGATCCATTAGTTCACGCCCGTTCTCTGCGGCATGGTGTGAGGCTTGTCAAACCTAAATAGCGCTATCTAACTAATGACTCGCTCGCCATTGGCCAGGCGATTAACTCGATATAAAATGAGGGACTTCATGATAGAGATTTTTGGTCTAGTATCCGTGTTGTCACCCTTCAATAAAGAGGGTGTGTACGTAATCCCCAAACCAGGAGATTACGCAGGTTCCAATTATATCCTTATCACGTGTTGTCACCCTTCAATAAAGAGGGTGTGTATGTGTTCCAAACCAGGAAATCACGCAGTTTCAGTCCTTTACCCATTCCCAACCCCTGGGAATCCCATGCCTTGTGGAAAGTGTGAACTTACCTTCGATTGCTCGGCAGATAAAGCATTTGCCCTAAGTTGGCCAACCACACCCTATTATGGTTACCACTCATTAGGACGGTAAACAAGTAATCATGTATAAGCTACACGTATCTAACACGTATTTGCAAGTAGTTGTACAAGTAAAAACCATTGTATGTTATACTAACATGCACACACCCATTCACTAACATCATCACAGTTAATCATGGATCAGTGTACAGTATACATGTGTGTGTGTGTGGAGGGGGGGGGGGGGGGGGGGGGGGGGGGTTAACAGGGGCATGGGCTCTTGAAGTGTGCGGCGAGAATCAAACAAATAGTACACAGTTTACCATCCATGCTCTTCAAATCAAATAAACATTTTATATTTACTATTATTCATCAAATCATCATCAATCATTATGGCATTTCATACGAATTCGAACCATGCTCTACGGCCCTAATCCTCTTAACAATTTTTATTATCATTAACACATCAAAACCCTTATCATTGTGCAACATCGATTACCTAATTCCTACTCTATTTCATCATTAGACAGATTCGAGCCCATTTGTGCTTATCATCCTACTTTATTCTTCCCTACTCCAAATCAATTAGCAACAGTCAGTCAACATCCATCCTAACGTTCTTAAAAAAAATACCAAACAAAAATAACTTTGATTTTGTCCACTGAATTTACGTTTTGGTTTTTCAAATAATACCAACCAAAACAAAATAACTGTTCTATGTGATATATGCTCAAGGTGTCATTTGTTCAAATTAATCATCAACATAAAACCAAAATCAAAACAAATAATCGGTCATTCTATTAAAACCAAACAAAACATGACATCGGTTATTTCAAATATTACGTTCAATACCAATCATTGACATATGATATATGTTCAATCTGATACGACTTGATTGGCTCAAAACCAAAACTAACATAAACGTCATCATATTTCACAATCAACAGTTCAACAATCATATTTATACTTTTATTTCACAATCATTAATCACAAGGAATTCAAAATAAACACAGATGGACACAACTGACCCAATGATTCACGGGTTCACGGACCACCTGCTGCCACCGTCGTCTCCGTCGCTGGCGCCGCTAGCCGGAACCACCACTAGCTTCAACTTCTGCCGAGACCCGAACCAAAAATACCCGAATTGATCCTGTACCGAACCCGACTAAACCCGAAACCATGGCCCGATTTGTCCGCAGCTCCAACAGAAAACAACCACAACCCAGCCGCCGATTGCGGCTTTTCCGGTTTACCGAGAAGACGGCTCTGCCGTCCGTCCGTCCGTCCGCCACCCTGGGGTGGTGGCCGATCGTTCCTGTGATGGATGGGGGTTGCGAGTGAGTGTGTGAGGGTAGGAGTTGAAGAGGAGGTTGGGGGTTTATGGGTGTGGCTTACCGGTTAAAACGAGCGGCCGGTGAGGCTCGCCGGAGTGCTGGCGTCCGGCTCCGGTCATCTGACCACGAAGATCGAGTGGGGAGAGAAGGAAAACTGTGGTGCGGCTCCATGTGTGTAGTTTTAGGGGTTTTGATAAAAGGGATGAGGGGGTATAAGGTATATATAATAGGGTAGGGTTTGGTGTGTGTAGGCGAGTTGGGTTAGGCTTGAACCATGGGCACTAGCCCGTTAAGCGTTCGTGTGTCTTGTTTATAAAAACGGGTTCGTTCACAGTACGCAACAAATATACAATTAATTTTATATAAGTGTGTGTTGCGTTAAATATGTTTGGTTTGGGTTAATAGTTAAACGGTACGTTTCTCTCAACGCAGGTTATTATTATTTAATAAACGATAAGAATAATAATAATTACCATAATAAAATAATTTGCTCTCGATGATTGGGATCGAGAGTACGAGTTGTCATATGTTCAGTCTCAGTTGTATGGCTAATGTAATTTGGGTTATCTTACTAACACATGTGCAGTAGTATTATCTAAGTCAGCAAAGTGAGTCATTCTCTTTTTCTACCACACTGTTTTACCAAAACCTCAAAATATTTTAAATTATGATAACAATGATTGAGTCTATGTATTCTACAATTACTATCGGTATGTTGGGGTTTTGTATACATTACTTCTTACTGTTGTGAATGGTAGCATGACCACAAGTCAGGATTGACAGTATCGTGGGTGGTAATTTGGTAGATATAAACATTGTAATCGCTCTCAATACTGTAAAGATATAAAAGCTTGTTTTAATTAAACTGGGATGCACTCGCCAGTATTTCTTGCTGATAAAACATTTTTAAAACGTGTTTCAGGTAACTTAATGTGAAGCTAATAGAAGCCAGCTGGAGAGCACTGAAGGCTTGGAAAAGTGGCTATAAAAGTTACCTAAATAAAAAGAAGTTTTGTTTCAATAAATTAGGGTTTATCCCTATAAACATATTGTAATGGAAACTTGGGTTTTTCCCTATGTATTTATTATTTATAAAAGTTTGGTGTTTAACTCTGATTAAATATTTCCTAACTACTGTCCTGATGTTTAATTTCCGCTGCCAAATTAATAAACATCGATACCACCGGCTCTGTGTAGCTCGCGGCCACCCGCCCCTAGGGGCAAGGAGTCGGGGGTTGTGACAATTTTAGGGATTTCAGCACACCAATCTATATCTATATATAATAAATGTATTAAATAAAATTTTTAATTAATGACACTAATAATTTCATTAATTAATCAAAATAAATATTCTCATAAATGACTTAATATTGGTGAGTACATACCGAAAGAACCGTAACCTACCCAAACCAAAAGAAAATGAGGAAGTTTTAAGACCATCCGTAGTGGGGCAGTTTTCAAACGTTTTTTTGCCTAATGCATGCCCAACAATGCCCACATATGGCCCCCTAGGCGTTTTTTGACAAAAATTGGTTTTGGCGTTTTATTTTCAACGCCCTGCTTGAATTCTTTTGGCCAATCATCTGTTTCCATTACCCATTTGTCCAATAACATTTTTTATGGTTTTTTTATTTAATTCTATTACACCACAATGCTCGCATCCCCACTACTCCCATGCCATAATGCCTCATTGCTGACTGGGCTGCCACATGGCACAAAACACTAAGGGTAGAGGCATTACCACTGGTCTAAGGGTTTAAAACCAATGCAATCAATTGAATTCAATCTCATCATAAATTTGTAATCATGGGCTCCTTCTTTACATTCATGACTTACATCCCTATCAATTTCAATTCATATTCCTTGCTACTGACATCTAGGATTGACAAATGTAAACAAAATGCACTACGGAACCATTGAAATGCATACAAATTGGACCAGTGTGAATCCATGGTGAATGTTATTATATTTTTATATATGTTATGTAGATTTTACCTTAATTTTGTCGTTAATATCCTCCATATGTACCAATTGCTATGAGTTGTTTATATAACTAGATGATCTATTTCTTTTGCCAAGGTAGAACATATTAGAAGGATGCTGGTCATCGTCACACCTCTGTCCACTGCCATGAGTGTTATCAATCGTGTACTCCGATCACGATTCACGTACCAATCATTGTCTACCTGTTTTGTTTTGATCTTACTTCTGTGAGGTTTGATCATTAATTTGTTCTGGTTCCAGTTATATACGCAACCATCGTCACACTCTACAGTAAACCTTTGTTCGCTGGAGCTTTTTTGTCGCGCCGCACTACCTCGTCGCCATAACTACCCCTACAAATGATAAAAATGTTATTTTGTGTATATTTGCATTTTTTGGGCTAGGGTTGGAACAACACATTTAAAGAGGTTGTTTTGTGTTTATGCTTGTAAAATACTAAACTTAGATTATATATAAAAGGGTTGAAGAGTTCTCATTTAGTTTGTCTTTTGGCACCAAAAGATATGAGATAAAAAATAGAAGATACTCAAGATGTTCATCATCCCGGTTAAAATGAATAAGTTAACTGATGATCATTTCGTAACTTCGAACTGTTAAAATCGTATCAACTTCTCCCATTTTTCTCTCTAGCATACGAAACGTCAAGAGTGCTCGATGGCGACGATGACATCGGATTAGTGTGCGAGGTCACGGCGAGCTGCCTTTCGGCTGCAGTTCCTGTCTACCTTTCATCCTAATTTGATCTCTGATTCTCCCATTCGCCTCTTGAGTTTCTTCTCCTCCAAACCATTGTCCTCTCTCCAACTCCAGAAAACTATTACAGACGATTCGTCACGTGGGCTCGACGAAGAAGAAGTTCGTTGATTAGCGTGTGTGGTTGCCGTGATTCGCATATCTTTTGTGTTATCCGGGTCTACGTAACACTCTAATTTGTCCACTGATTCTTCCATTCGCCCCTTGGGTCTCGTCTGTCCATACCGGAAAATGTACGAGCATTTCGAAGAAGATGACCGGCCATGGAATCTAGCCACCGGAAAACGAAGGAATAAAAGCAACAATCAGAAATCCAAAAGACAATTGTTCGAGTCTGAATACGCGACAACTTTTTTCGTATCAAATCTCCCAGAATATTGCACCAGAGGTGAAATCTGGAACGAGTTTTGAGTGTTCGGTGAACTCGAAGACGTGTTCATACCCAAAAAGCTTGACAGGAGAGGTAACAGATTTGCTTTTGTGAGATACAAAAATGTTCAAGATATTGGAAAAATGTTGGAGGTCCTAAATAAAGTAAAAATGAAGGGAGCTAAGCTGGCCAGAGATTTAGCCAAGTTCCGACGTGACGGAAAACCAGTAAATGGGGGTGTGGGTACAAGAAGAAACGAAACAGTCAGTGGAGGTGTGGGTTCAAGACGAAACAAAACAGCCGGGGCAAAACCGTACTTCCAGGATCCCATCATAGACACAACAACAGGAATGGTAATGGCTTGAACACGGGTAACGGTAGATCGTACTCAGAAGTTCTGTTGGGTAAGGACAATGGTAAACATAAGACCATTGACTTTCCGACAACTGAATCCAATACAAAGAAGGAATGGAACGGGCTCTCTGTTATGGTAGAAGCAAAGTCATACGACATACTGAGCAACATACTAGAAATCACTGGCAATCTTTCTAAGTTTCTTATTGGCCTTAGATACATTGGCGGATTAAGGGTTCTCTTATCTTTTGCTCAAAAATCTCACTGCGAAGCCTTTATCACTCACTACATGGAGAAACAATCCAATTGGTTTTCAATGATTAAACAATGGGAGGGGACGGAGAAGTTCACAGATGGAATTGCTTTGTTGGTGCATTCATCTGTCGTCTTCGTCTTACATCGAGTCTCGGGTTCGTTGCGGTTTTGGTCAAGCATGATGTCATGATGACATCATCAATGACATCATTACATATGAGACAAAAAGTTGCATGTGCACGTGAAGATGAAATCAGGAAATATGTGTTATATAGGTTCGTTCATGTGACATGTTAGGTTCGTTTTTGTGTCATAGTGTAGGTTCGCTTTTATGTCAAGAGAATAGGTCCGCTTATTCGTCATTGTTGTAGGTCCGCTTATACGGACATGACCGTATAATCGAACCCTTCTCACCTATATATAGGTAGTCATTTCAAGCGAATCTAAGTAGATAGTTCTAGGTGTTCTCTTCCGGTAAGCCACGAAGTGCTGCCGAAGTGTTGTCTGAACGTGTACTCGCATTCGTGATCAATAAAACAATAGTTAAAGGTGAATACTTGCTGAATTACACCGAAACACTTGTTTCCGCCTCTTGTTTTGGTGAAAAACTCTTCTAACCGACTCGTTCGGATCCGAAATCGATCCTACAAGTGGTATCAGAGCCAGTGAAGAAGAGTTCTATACAATTCAGCCGATAATTCTGTTTCTACACCATTCTTTTACGAAAATCAAAAATTTTTACGGTCAAAATCGGTTCAGTTGCACACATCTTGCTCGGAATCATGTATTAGTAAACCCTTGAAATTTTCAGATCTAAAATCAACCTAGAACTTAGGATTTTAGGAGGTTCGCTTATACGTGCACGTTCAAAAATGACATCAGCAGACAGGTCCGCTTGAAATTACCAGATAGGTCCGCTTTTAGTGACATTTGAGGTCGGCTCTTAGTGACATTTGAGGTCCGCTTTTAGTGACATTTGAGGTCCGCTCATAGTGACACTTAGGAATTCAGTCCCAAAGTGTTTTAGTATTTCACGTGATTGTTCGTTGTATATTGTGTAACATTAAACGAGGGTGTCAGTGCATGTGATATCATCGAAAGTGCATTAAGTAGTGTGAACCGATTGAGTGCGTACATCAAGTTGTGTATAACAGTCTACGAGGATATCAGGTCACATTTAATTGAGAAATGGAATCATGTGCTTGTGTCAGGTTACATTAAAGCATTCACGAGTTGTTGATTTGTTTTAGTTATCGATTCAAATAGCAAACATATGTTGTCAGTTTAGTGGGTGTTGTCGGCATAATCAAGTTTTTGAATTAGTTGGATAAGTTCAAGACCAAGCGGTCCAATTAAAGTAAACTGCATATTTGTCCAGTTAATCGAACCATGTGTTGAAAATTAAAGTGTAAGTCGGTTTGCATGTGAAAGGTGATAAAGGTGTCAGCTGGTTATTAAACAATTTGAATCACTAAGAGTTGTCGGCTTGGTGGTTATTTGAGGTCCAATAGGGTAAACTTGTGATACAAAGTTGTTGGTCATATTCATAAATCGAAATATTAGATTGCAGTGTTGTCAGGATCCATGTGAAAAGTATTTGGTCCAATCATATTGGTTGTACATTGATAAAGTCCACTACTTGTTGTCAGCCCAAAGTATAGATAAATACTATAAAGTTTCGGCCCAATTATATCATTTCAATTTTTTATTGGTGGCCCATGAATAATTGTCAGTCCACTATACCGAAATTATCATCTTTTGTCAGTATTGTTTGTGAAAAGAATTTTCAGCTCAGTTGAAAGTGCTAATCCAGATCACACAGTTTGAAAACTGTTTGCACGAAATCAAAGTCACTTCATCGTTTTGTGGGGTCAAGTCGCGTATTAAAGTCAACGACTCACTTGAAAGCTTTATACGGTTTAGAGTTCAAAGGTCTCAAAGGGTCAAGTCGTTCAAATTGCATCTGGGTCAAAGCAGTCTGCACAGTGTGTCAATCTTCAATCGGCACAGTCTGTTTATCTTCAGTCCGCACAAAATAATCATCAGTTCGAGTACCAGTCTTATTTTGTTAATCGATAAATTTTTAAACTGATTGTTGTTTGTTTGTTTGTCAGGTATTTTACAAGGTGGTACATCTCATTTGAAAATTCGAAACATGGAGAACGAGTTCTACAATGCTTTTGCTAGTCCTATTACAATTACTCAGAGTACATTGCTTGAAAATGAAACGGGAACATCACAGAAACCGCCAAAGCTCTTGGATATTGATGATTACAATGCGTGGTCAGAAAGATTTGGGAATTGGGTTGAAGCTTATCATTTGGATGCGTGGGAACACACTGAAGTACCTTATGTTAAACCCACAACAAATGGTGTACAACAAACAATTAGAGAAATGAGTACGGAAGATAAAAAGAAATATCGAGATGAGAAATTGATGGTGAGTCTGCTTCAGCAAGCAATAAAAGAAGATATCTTGATACTGCTTCAACATGATGGAACTGCTTATTCAATTTGGACAGAATTGGAAGCAAAATTTGTTGGAAGTGATGATATGCTCAAAAACAAAATGTCTCTCATGAAGAAAGAATTCGATTTGTTCCGTGGTTTGAGATCTGAAAACACCAAGCAAATAATTGATAGATATTGTAACTTGGTGAGAAATATGAAAAAACTTGGAATTAAGAAAGATACTGATGAATTGATTGAAAAACTTGCAGATGCACTACCTCATGAAACTTGGGGAACATTTCTGATGATGCTGAGATCCAACAGAAAAGATTATAAAAATATGACACTGGGAGATTTCATCAAACACCTGGAAGCTCAAGAGATGGAGCAGAGAAAGATTGCCAGGATGAAGAATTACGATGGAGAACAAGATATCAGCTTGTATTACAAAGGTGGTGTCAACGGAAAGTCAAATTTTTCTCCAAAAGTCGAAACTGCTTACAGTGCAAAAGATTCTTCTGAAAAGAAATCATCCCAGGGATCAAGCAGCACAAGATTTTCATCATTTGATCCAAATATTTCTGCAACAAAGAATGGAAGAAAACTTCAGTGTAATATTGTATTAAGTCTTGAAAATGATCAAGATTATACTGAAGAGGTTGCTAAAAATCAAATGTCTTTGTTGGGAATGGTGTTGGAATATTATAGTAGTTTTGTGGCCGGAAAGATCGGTAATCCAATGCTCACGAAAGAGGATTACGATCAAATTGATGCTGAGGAAATGGAATTGATGGATATTAAATGGTGCATGGCCAGTGTAATGAGAAGAGCTGAGAAGTTTAAACAAATTACGGGAAGAGATGATTTCCGTAATGCAAGTGTTTCAAATTTAGGCTTTGATAAATCTAAAGTTACATGTTTTCGTTGCAGGGAAAAGGGGCATTTCAAGAGAGAGTGCAAAAATCGTGAAGCTACTGGAGCCCAGAATCCTTTTGGAAACAACGATTATTACAAAAAGGCGATTTATCATCAAGTCACACCACCAGCACTGAATCAGGCACAAACTGCACACGGGAGAGATGTGATTGAAGGTTCAAAAAGAGCATGTCTAGGCAATCAGGGCAAGTATGATAATTTTACCTGGGATAAATATCTTCCAACAAACAGCAAAGTGTGTTTGGCAGAACAAGATGATGAAAAGTTGGCTGAAGGTTTTAGTTGGGATGATTTTTTCCCAGATCAAGAACTTAATGTCAAAGAGATGTCCAAAGACACTTCAAATGCTAAAGCTTTCATTGCAAATGCCTACGATTTGAAATGTGCTGAAAGGTGCAGAAAAGTAATGGAAGCTGCTGAAGCAAGACGAAGAAAGCTTGAAGAAGAGGAAGAATAGGAAGAGAGATTAAAAGCTGAAGCTAAAGCTGAGAAAAAGAGAAGAGCTGAATTTTTACAATCAAACCGGATAGTTAAAGAGGTTCCTGAATTTGAAGTCAAAGTTGATGCAGAACCTGTCAAAGTTCCTGAAAAGTGCATGAATTGTGATTCTTTAATCAAGCAGAACAATGAGTTGTTGCATAACATAAACAGATTGAAAGAATCCTATGATACAATGAACAGAGAAATCAACAAGTATACTGATTCAAACGGTGAACAAGTTGTGGCAATGAATACACTGAAGATAGCATATCTGAGACAGTTGGATGATGTCAACTTTCACATAAAGAAATGTGCTGATCTAGAGTTGAAGTTAGCAACACAAAAGATAGAAACTGAGAGAGTCAACAAGTTATTAGAAAGATACTCATGTTCTACTTTTGTTGTTGATAGGATTTATCCAGTTGTGGAGAATTTGAAGACGTTTGAAGATGTGAAGACGTCCGAAGAAAAGAAATTTGTGACAAAAGATGAAGATAAAGTGAAGATTTCTGGTAAGAAACCAAGTGTGGTTTACAACAAATGTCCGCCTCTGGTCGAAAATGGATTTTTACCTCGAAATCCAAATTCCGAAAGAGTCGAAAAGGCAATAAACTTACAATGGGAGTCTGGGACGTCGGATAACTTGCCAGAAAATATTGATGTCACGTACACGTCGTCTGATACTGATCATGAGGCAAAGTTGATAAAAAGTGTGGTCGATCAGGTGTTAGATAAAGATGAATGTGAGGAGTCAAAACCGGAGTCCAAACCCGAGTCAAAGTCTGAATCTGATGCGTCAAAGTCTACAATAAAAAAGGACAAACGGGTTTATGACAAACAATTTTTGTTATCGAAATCTAATTTGAGTGATGAATCAGTTAAAGTAGCATATACTTTGAAAGGTTCTGACAAATTATATTCTGATGAGAGTTTTCCAATAAGAAGTGTCAGATTTGAAATGATTCAAAAGGTTTTCAAAATCACAGAAATTAATATTTCTGAAATAAAAAATTTAAATCTTTCTGGAAAACCTAAGCAATACACTTCAAGAGATCAACAAAGATTTAACAAGAAAATGGGTTACAATTGTGGTTATAGTTTCCAAAAGAAATCAAACCATAATTGTAATTTCAAAAAGAAAGGATTAGGATTTAATCAACCGAAAAATTATAAAAATGAAAAATTTTCTAAACCAAAAACTGTGTTTGTTTCAGGAAAATATTTAGAAGCTGAGAAAGAGCAAGCATTCAGAAAACAGACGAATCAGGAATTCCTTGCCAAGAAGCAAGAAGAACTGAAGAAGAATGCTGTTCCAAAGAAGATTGAAAAGAGAACCTGTTTTCAGTGTAAAACTGTTGGTCATGTTGCTAGGGACTGTCCGAAGACATTCAAACCAAAACAGGAAGTCTCTGGTAAACTAAAAGAAAAAGTGATTGAGAAAACTAAACTTTCAACCCGAAAGTTTACAGGCTTTGAAAATTCAACTTTTGAGATTGGTGAATGTTCAAAGAATGTGGTTAAAAGAAAAGAAAATTTGATAAATCAAAAATGGGTTGTTAAGGGTTCAGGAAACAGTTCTGGTGATGAATCTGATTTCACAAAATCAGAGGAGCCAAAAGTTGTTAAGAAAAAGGTTGAGAAATCAGTTCCAACTATGAACGATGAAAATTTTCCACCTTTGCGTGCTGAAAATTTTATGAAGAAAGTTGGGAAAGTTGAAATTTCAAATCAATTTTATTCTGACAAGAAAAAATTTGATGTTGATAAAGCTTTCAATGGAACTGTGAAACACATTTTTGGCAAAATGGTCAATGGTAAAGCCAAAGGTGTTAAAGAATTTTATGCTGCCAAAAGAGGAGTTCACAGGTTCGTTGAATTAAAAGATGAAAAAGAAGTTGTTACACCCAAGGAAGGTCAGGCTTGGGTGGACATATTTTTCAAAGAATAAAAACCTGACTTGCCGGAGATCCCAAGTTGGTAATCGTGGATCATGAATCGGCATCATTCTTTATCATGTTTAATGTGTTTTTGAAAAGCAGGACTTGCCGGAACTCCCAGGTTTGTAAGCGTGGAGTAGGAATCGACACCTTGAGAATTCAACCAAAAGATGGTAAATTGGTTGAAAAACAGGTTTGAGTTGTATGTTTGTGATTTTTACAAGTGGTTCAGAATTTGGATCAGATTGATCTTATACGTGGTAAATCAGGGACATTAAGTTGTATCTGATTTTCTACAAATGGTTGAAAAACAATGTGATGATTTGATCCCCAATTTTACAAGTGGTAAAATCAACAAAACTTATTTTCCGGAACAACCATTTGATTAAAACAAACTTAAGTGTTTTGAGATCATAATGGGAAAATAGTTTGTTGTGAGGGGGAGTTCTGATTGTTTATGCCAAGTGAATGGAGAAGTGAGGCAATTCGATATCAGTTGTCATGTTCTTGTACAATTTGTTTTCAAATTTCCTAATATGTGTTTGCATTTTAGGGGGAGTAAAATTTTAGAAAATCCAAAAACATTTGAAAATTTGAAAAAGCCAAAAACATGATAAATTGAAAAATGAGTTTTGTTGCATAAAAGAGGAAATGATAGTACATCAGTGGACGATCACAACATGCTAAAGAAATGGAAAGTTAAAAAGTGATAAACGGTCTCACTGATGATATGCCAGTAGGTTTTTACACATTTAGTAGATTGTGACGAGATATAAACCTAAATTTCAAACTTGCTTATATCGTGGGGAAACATCTCTCGGATATATGGGTAACCCCCGAAATCTCGTTTGAAAGGTCTCATAATCTGATATACTAGGTCTTTATACTCAATGATGTCTGGGGTATTATTCCGGGACTTCTGCTGAACGATGGTTCTGACCTAGTCCTTGGATAATACTTTCCGCAAATGCTTGAAACATAGCATAAACCCTCAGCATGCAGATGAAACAATAAAATTGATAGTCGCTGCTGTTGTAGCTAAAAGATCCTCTAAAGGGGACATACCGAAAAGTCGAAGTTGATATCTCTCTGCGTATACGGAAGTATCGACCTGAGATCCCTCGGCCCTCGCATTACCTAATTTATATACAGATATCATTGTAGTATACTCACCTGTAAGACTGAATATTGGGATCTGGATACGGGAGTATATTCTGAGGTGGGACACGCGATTGAGTTTAAGTTCTTAAGACATTAATTTCATATCTCGAAGCAGTTGAAGTTTGTGTGAGAATTTAAGTGGACCAGTATACTGACAATCTAAGTGAATCGTTTAAAACTTAAAATGAAATGAAGCTTAACGGTGTTGGTGATTTGTCTCATAAACTGATATGATCCTCTTGCACGAACTCACAAAAATATTGTTTGTAAATATTTCATTTCTGCATTTTTCTTGTTTCTTCAAGTGATGTTAGTTATTTTCTTTCAGAAAATCCAAAAAGATTTTAGTGTGTTTTAGCATAAAGTTTGGAAAATTCAAAAAGATTTTCGACGACTGATGTTGAAAAGCTGATTTTCAAAATTCAGAGTGCTAAACATGATGAACAAATGGTTTGGGTGAAAGTGTTTGAAGATTGTTGAAATGAAATGAGAAAAGTTTTTGCAATATAATACGTTATTCCTGCAAGTGGTAAATTAGATTTGAAAATCTTATCCACAAATGGTTATCAGAAAATTTATTTTTGGGTAGAGTTTTTGCAGGTTGGCCAGATTTCGATTCAGAGCAGGATGAAAGCCAGGTTATGATCTTGTGAATTCTAGACTACGATCCCAGCAGATTGAGAGGGGGAGTCTGAAGACACCATGATATTCAACATTTGAGAGAGAGGAATTTGTTGATGATAGAGATAAAGAATGAAGATTCTTGCAATGACAAATACTTCAGAGGAAGATCGAAGACTGATAAAGACTGAAGATGCAAAAACTCGGCACTTAAGACTCGTCAACATCTGTGGGGGAGTCTGTTGGTGCATTCATCTGTCGTCTTTGTCTTACATCGAGTCTCGGGTTCGTTGCGGTTTTGGTCAAGCATGATGTCATGATGACATCATCAATATGACATCATCAATGACATCATTACATATGAGACAAAAAGTTGCATGTGCACGTGAAGATGAAATCAGGAAATATGTGTTATATAGGTTCGTTCATGTGACATGTTAGGTTCGTTTTTGTGTCATAGTGTAGGTTCGCTTTTATGTCAAGAGAATAGGTCCGCTTATTCGTCATTGTTGTAGGTCCGCTTATACGGACATGACCGTATAAGCGAACCCTTCTCACCTATATATAGGTAGTCATTTCAAGCGGATCTAAGTAGATAGTTCTAGGTGTTCTCTTCCGGTAAGCCACGAAGTGCCGCCGAAGTGTTGTCTGAACGTGTACTCGCATTCGTGATCAATAAAACAACAGTTAAAGGTGAATACTTGCTGAATTACACCAAAACACTTGTTTCCGCCTCTTGTTTTGGTGAAAAACTCTTCTAACCAACTCGTTCGGATCCGAAATCGATCCTACAAGCATGGGAACCGGAAGTTTTTAATGTGATTGCGAGTACTATCGGCGCCGTCATCTTGCCATCAAAAGCGACGATAAAAGATTGTAACCTGGCATACGAGACTGTTGGTATCCTTACTAATTCCGGGAAAACAATTAAAGAAGAGGTGACCATCAAATAGCATGGTGTCGAACACAAGGTTTGGATATCGGAGACCATGAAAGACTGGGTTCCGGATTTCCTAATTGGAAGCACGGGTGGCCCTACGCGATACCAAACGTCCGACCCGGAAAAACCAGTTGAAGAATTTGCAGTTCCTGTAAACACTAATGAAAAATCTGTTAACGAGGAAGTGGCCGGGGAAGTTGATGAGACTGACGAGGTATACGAAAAGTCCTGCATGGGTAATGACACTTGCATGGGTAGTAAAAATAATAAAAAAGCAACACCACCTAAAAATAATGATAAATCGGGAAGTATGCATAATATGGAAAATACAACTCACTCGACATTCACGGCAAATATTAGTAGTGGGACCCAAGTAGCAAATACAACCAATAAATCAAAAAGAATCTCTCCGGGGCCTCGTGGCAACAGGCCCAATTCATCTCCTGTTCATGATTCCAGTCCAAGGAAGCCTGATGCAAAAAGGCCCAGACATGATCCATTTGAACCCTCGGTCCCCTTTTCTTTTCCACTCCCTGAATATCCAAAGTATCTTCGTGATACTTCTTACCAGCCCCCACCGTCATCAACAGAGCATCCAGTAGAGTTGCCGATTGATGGTGACATCACCAGTAACACATCGCCGAGTATATCCCCTGATCCCAATCAGGGTCCATCACAATCTCAGGGAGACGACAATGATGCAGGAGATGTTCATATGGATGCCTCATCGCCGACGCAACCCTCGAACAATAACAGAGCTCCCACGAGTAATTTAGAAGAAACAAATGCAACGAATTAGGTTGGAAATTCGACAGGTATGCACTTTGAAAATTTTATGAACTTGATTGAAGGAATCGTTAGGGGTGAAGGAGAAGACAAGGTGAACAAATGAATTATCTAACAATCAATATCAGGGGGGTGGGTAATATCCAGAAGGCTTCCTGGATCAAGGGTATTAAAAGAGATCATGGAATTACGTTCATTGCAATACAGGAAACAATGTATGCAGAGGGGTCAAAAATTGACTACAAGAAATTTTGGGGTAATGATTCGTTGGAATAGGATTGAGTTAACTTGGAAGGTAGATCGGGTGGGTTGGCATGCTTATGGGATCCTAGCATTTTTTGTAGAACCAATACTATCAAGCACAGACACTACCTGTTGCTCAGCGGCAATATCAGAGGCAAATCTGACCTGGTCCATGTGATGAATGTGTATGCTCCACAAGCTAATTCCGCCAAAAAGGTATTGTGGGAACATATTAAAGACTTAAAAGAGACACATGAAGGTATTTGGATTATCCTCGGTGATTTCAATCAAGTTAGATCCGAAGACGAAAGGAAGAATTGCTCTTTTGACTCAACTTCCGCAGGGGAGTTTAATGCATTCATCTATGAAGCTAATCTTACGAAGTACCTTATGAACGACTCTAAGTTTACTAGGTGGTTGGACGGATGTGTCACACCCCAACCGATGGCGGAAACATCGGGGCATGGCACTGAGCGAAACAGATTGTCCAGAAGTTTCCATAACAATTATCAATACTATTCAATTTAAATAATACGTCCCATACCGTATCTCAAACAACAAATAATTATTACAGACAAAATCCAGGCAAATATTCTGTTCCGACAACTCAGATTTAAATAGACAGTAATTGTTTATCTGCTTCTAGAGACCCTTAGTTTGACCACTACAAACAACTATTTGTTGGGCTCTAAAGCGTTATTCTAGCTTCAAATTCCTACCATGTGTGCGTCCTAAGCACCTGTCACATACGTTAAAATAATGTCAATACATAAAATGTAAGGGTGAGCATACAAGTTTGATAATAGCATATAGAGTTCGAATTTATTTACACATAACCAGCACATACACATAGTGAAATGAAGCACATTAGTTATCGACATAGATCCATCGATACCAATGACTGCGGGTTGACTGCCCGAGGCAGTTCGCAATACAAGATTACCACCGTAATCCATGCAAGTAATTATCCTTAACAACTCCTGTGTGAACGGGTGCTGAGTCCAAACTATAGTACTATCGTTGCTAAGGCAGGTAGACAACATTCCATGTGTAAACATAACAAACAAGCATTCATAAGCCACGTATAACATGCATTAACGGTTAGCGTTCAAATAGTATTGAGTAGTGTGATTGATGTGATTTGAATAGTTGTAACGTATATAACACCCAAAAGTGCTTAAAGCAAAAAGGGATCGAGTATACTCACAGCGGTTGATGGATTGAAGGGAGTGCTTAGCGAGTAAGATTAGCCTGAGTAGATTAGATTGTAATACGATAAGTGATGCGTAAAACGTCACAAAGTGTGAAAGGGTCGGATAGTGGTTCGATCGGATGGCAATCCGATCGGACAGCAATCCGTGCGGATAACAATCCGTTCGGGTGGTCATCCGGTCGGACAGTGGTCCGGTCGGATGGCGATTCGAGTGGATTGTTTCTTCCTATAAAGAGAATGTGTTTGTGTACGATGGTTTGACTTTTGAAGTTTTCGTTGTAGTATTTTGAAAACATTGAAGTATCTCTATCCATCAAGTCGGTCGATCGGATGACTGGTCGTGCGGATGGCAATCCGTTCGGATGGTTATCCGGTCGGACGGCGACTTAGTGACGAGGTTACTTACTGAAGGCAAGTTCACAACAGAAGTGTCATTCGATCGGATGGCAATCCGATCGGATGGCAACTTTGTTATTGAACATGTTGAAAATTGTTTAAGTCTTTAAAGTCTCAGTATCTCATGATCCGAAGAGTAATCCAGTCAGATGGTCGTCCGATCAGATTACATTTCGTTCAATACTCAAACTTTAGATAAGGTTGTTTAAAGTGTGGGTCCCAAGTGTGATCCATTCGGATGACCTATCCGATCGGACAGCAATCCGGTCGGACGGCAAACCGTTTTGATTGTTCCGTTCGTCTTACACTTGGTCGTTTTGATGGTTTGTCGTTATGTCGAGACACTTTGACAACGTGTTAGCCAGCAGAACCCCTAGTTCGACCCAGATGACCAACCCGACCAGGAATCACCCTAGTCCGGCCGGTTACCGGCTCGAGACGGTTGGTCTTGGCTAACCCGAAATCGGTAGTCTCGTGAGTAGAATCCGGATCTTGAGCTAGTACAACACTATAATCGAGTAGAAGACTAAATCAGGGTCGGATCCTATCGGTTTTGAGTACTTTGAGTGCAAAAGAGTTGAAAGAAAGTTAAAACCATCTTGTGTCGAGATCTTTACAAGATCTTTGTATGTTTGCGTGGAAATCGGTTAGATCTCGGTTGTTCTTGGTGGATTGAAGTCAAAGCATGAAGTTCTTGAAGAACACATGATGACGTCACCCTAGAACACCCGAAATCTAGTGATTTCACGGTTAAAAGTTAAGATTTAAAAGATAGGAAGGTGTAGGAGTGCGTGTAGATCAAGAAAGTACAAGTTTTAGGACGAGATCTTACCTGGATTGAGAGAAATCGAAGAAAAGGTGAGGAGCACGAGTGGTTCGGACAAAGGGTTTCCAGAAATGGAAAGAATGACAATGACAGGGGTATTTATAGGATTCCAAAAGAGGAAAGGGTTATCCGATCGGATGGCGTACCGCCCGGATGACGATCCGGTCGGATGACACCTGACCTGTGGCGTAGTGGCTATCCGGCCGGATGGCACTTGGTTCGATTGTTTGACGCGACGATTTTTGGTGTTTCGATTTCGATTGCGAGCGACTTGTCACGATAAGGTTTCCTAGTCAAATTACTTTTAGTCCCAACTACTAATTATCATATTTAGATTTTTGATTCGGATTCGAGTTTCGATTGATTTCCACAACATATATATATATATATATAACACGCACAACTAACACGTAAGGCACACACACGTATAATAACTAAATTAAGTCGAGTTTTGGTTCGTATCATGATTCGATGTCGAGTAGCATAGCTTGATTATTGACTTGTTAACTTTATTGCATTGTTACTTCCTATAATTCACAGTCGTAAGTCGATTTGGTAGCGATTAACACACATCGATTTCAGCAATTAACAACACTTACTCCACATAATACAATTAAATAAGGAAATTACTACAAGTCAAATTCGTACAATTGGTCGTTGACTTTGACCTTGACTTTGACTTATGGAAAGACGGGGTGTTACAGGAGGCAGTAAGATGAGCAAACTGGATCGGATGTTAGTGTGTGAAAAATTTTGGGGGTTTTGGCCGATGGCATCATTACGGACGTTGCCGAGGAAACTCTCGGATCACTGTCCGGTAATTCTAATCACTACATCTAATGACTTCGGCCGAATACCCTTCAAAATTTTCAACTCTTGGTTATCCAAACCGGGTCTCGATACAGTGATACGATCCTCGGTCACCTCTCGTAATTTTAATGGCCCTCCTGACGTCTTATTGGCTGATAAATTAAGGTGCATCAAAGAAGCTGTCAAAGAATGGATGAAAAAAGCGAAAAAAGAAGAAAACGAAAGCATTATCAAATTGGAAGATGTAATTAAAAATTTGGATTTATTATGTGAGTCCCTAGACTTGACGGATGAGGAAAAGAAAGATTACACCGAAAACAAAAACAATGTGAATATGATCAAAGATGATAGGCTCAAGGATCTACACCAAAAATCTCGGGTTAAATGGGCAATAGAAGGGGACGAGAATTTAGCATTCTTCCATGGATTTATTAATAGTAGGATATCAAGGAACAGGATGAATGGGCTATACATTGATGGGGAATGGTGTACCGAACCGCTGCGGATCAAAGACGAAGTCCGTAAATTTTTTGAAAGTAAATTTGCGGAACCATATAATAATAGACCGAATTTCACTTGTCATCATATCAAGAAGCACTCAGACTTGCAAGGTATGACTCTAACATCCCCATTTTCTTTCAATGAAGTAAAAAATGCAATTTGGGATTGCGGTGGCGATAAAGCGCCCGGACCGGATGGCTTCAATTTTACCTTCATTAAGCACTACTGGGATCTATTAGGTGATGATTTTCACAAAATATTAGTTAGATTTCATGATGCGGGCAAAATATCTAACGGGTGTAGTTCCTCATTTATCACTCTAATCCCAAAGGTGAATGATCCGGAAAACCTAAACGAGTATAGGCCGATTAACCTCATTGGTTGCATCAGCAAGGTAATCTCAAAAGTTTTAGCTAATCGTCTCAAAACGGTTATCGGGTCGATAATATTGGAAGAACAATCGGCCTATTTATCAGATAGAAACATATTGGATGGGCCACTTATCACAAATGAAATCATATCTTGGATAAAACGTGCTAAGGCTAAGGTCTTTCTATTCAAGATCGATTTCGAAAAGGCATTTGATACGATTAGTTGGAGTTTCATCCTGTCCGTATTTAGACAAATGAATTTTCCTGAATTATGGATCCGTTGGATTCATGGTATTCTTATGTCCTCTCGTTCATCGGTTCTCGTCAATGGCTCCCCAACTGGGGAATTTCAATGCTTCAGAGGAGTTAGACAAGGCGACCCACTTTCACCCTTTATTTTCATTCTTGCAATGGAAGCGCTCTCAAGTTTCATGGCTAGTGCAATCATGGCGGGTTGTATTAAAGGGATACATCTTCCAAACAATGGTCCCGTAGTATCACATCTCGTATTCGTGGATGACGTGATGCTCTTGGGTACCTGGGAGGAAGAAAACTTTGTGAATATCAGGAGAATTATGAAATGTTTTTTCTTGGTCTCTGGGCTGAAAATTAATCTCTCAAAGTCATGTCTTTATGGTGTGGGGATCAATTCGGTGGACTGTAATCACATGGCTCTTAGACTGGGGTGCAAGTCCGGTTCTCTTCCATTTATGTATCTTGGTCTCAAGGTGGGTGGAAATATGAACAAATTCGCGAATTGCGCCGTTATTGAAACTTTCACTACTAGAACATTGGGTTTTTGCCACCACGTTTTCGGTCGCAAAACGGTGGCAATTGCTCTTTTGCCACCGTTTTTGCTACCAAAAATTCGGTGTGAAATACATACGTAGTAATTGCCCTATTGTCACCTGTTTGCTACCGTTTTATTTTTTGCTACCGTTTTCGCTACCGTCATTTTGTCACCGTTTTGATACTGCCTTTTGTCACCATTTTGCTACCGCTTTTTCACCATTTTGCCACCGTTTTGCTACCGCCTTTTGTCACCATTTTGCTACCGCTTTTTCACCATTTTGCTACCGCCTTTTGTCACTATTTTGCTACCGTTATGGTTGCTACTGTCATTTTGTCACCGTTACGGTTATGGTTATCGGTCAAATCCAAACTAAACCGATCAATTTGTGCACACCCATAAAATCACCAAATGAAATGTTGTGATCCTGTCGCAACGCGTGGACACCCACTAGTATTAATTTAAACCTTCTACTTGAATTGTTATTATCTTTTTGATTTTATGACCGTTTTATGTCCTGTGGCACATGCGACCGTTTTTTTTCTATCCTATTTTGACAGTTGTATATGGATAAGGTTTTCAAGCTGGTTAAGTGTGAACTGAGTTAGTCAACACAGCTTGGATTTAAAACAATCCGACGAAAACACACGCAACACATATACACACTCTATAGCATCACATTCTTCTTTCTACACCATAATCCTTCCATTTTAAGTAATATTTTTTGTTTTGGCCTCTGTTTACAAGTGGGTTTTGGTCTTGATGAGCAGAATATTTGAAAATAAGAAGTTTATTTTGTAGGTAACTTCATGTATTAATTAGAGCTATGTGTGAATGAGATCAATCAATTTTGTGGAAAATAATTTTAGGAGTTAAATGTGATTTTAGTCGCTGTGGTTTGGGTCATTTTGGCAGTTTAGTCCAAAGGTTTCATTTTTTGCCTTTAGGTCCAAAAAGGTTTCACCATTGCCTTTTTAGTCCACTGAGTTAACTTCATCCATTATTTCTGTTAACGAGAAGGAAATTTGGTGATTTTGTAAGGCCTAATTGCCCTTCTAGTTAGTAGAATTACATATAAAATGGCGAATTGCCCTTCTCGTAAACAGAAAAAATGGATGAAGTTAACCCAGTGGACTAAAATGGCAACGATAAAACATTTTTGGACCCACATGCGAAAAATGAAATATTTGGACTAAACTGCCAAAATGACCACACAGGGACTAAAATGGCATTTAACTCTAATTTTAGGGTTCTTTAGCTTGAACTGGGGGTTTTGGTTGAGATAGATTATATTGTCAATTTGATCTTGAACAATGATCTAGAAGACTATGGCCCATTAATAGTATATGTAATGTGTAAGGATAGAAAAAAAGAACATCATATAAACAAAACAAAAGGTGAAACTCATGCATTGGGGATTTTGATTAATATGGTGATTTTTCATGTTTTGTATTATAATTAGTTGTAACTTATAATAATAGTGTAACTAGCTAAAATATGATAGTAAAGATTGTTAATTTAGGAAAATATTTTTTTTTGAAAGGTGCGAATTATTCGCGAATGTCGGGAGATCTAGCATACGTTGTCTTAACCGGGTCCGCGCTAGAGAGCCCTCTCGCACAATAGATCCCCAATTTAAACCACTCAATGAGAAGCCCCTACCACCCAGACTCGAAGACTCGAACTTGAGACCTGGAGGGGAAAACTCACCCGGGCACACCATAGGTGGAACTTAAATACCCGGGACTACCACTAGAGCACTAGTGATGATAAGGAAAAGAGATTTGAAGACTTAAACTACAAGAAAGTAATGAAAGATTTCCTTAATGGGTCAAAATATGGATAGATTGAAGATTTTCCTGAAATGGGGATTTTGATGGATTGATGATTTTTCTGTTTTCATAAAGTATTGGAGGCAATTGAGTTATGGATAGATTAAAGAATGTGGTAATATATAAAAATGCATATGGTTAGATTAAAGATTGGTTTTCTACTAGTGTTGAATAGTAGTACAACATGGTTGGTGATATTCAAGCAACAAAAGTACATAGTATTGTAATCTCATAAAGTAAAAAAAAAAAACATGCCAAGATCTAATTCTTTTAAGTTGAAAGAGCTAAGCTCGGGATGGTTTGCAACTCTAGGCTCGATCCGTTTTGAGGTTACTGAAAGTTTTGAATGATGTAGGAGGAGAGATTTTCTTGTCTGTACACAAGTCAAGTTGGCAATCTGGGGTTATACCCTCCGGCGATTTACTAGAGGTCCGGTGAGGGCTTCATTGCTCATGTGCCAGATGTTCTCACAAACTAAAAAGGTAAAGTACGTTGTTTGTTGTTATGATACTTTCCCAGTTCCAAAATGCATGTTGAGTTAAACCCGACCCGAACCGTTGGTCTCAGCCAACTAGTTTGTATGGTACATAGGGAAACAATTTCTAACATTCCATTGAAAATAGAAACCCATTTTAGTGGCCTTCTGAAGAATTGTGTTTTTTTTTGTGATCTTAATTATATTTTATATCTCAGATTTTTTTTATTTGCGTTTACTTTTCATGATATTTGTAATAAAAACTAAATCTATTTGCTTCTATTTAGATGTGGCACAACACGAGAGAGGCTACGCGTAATAATATAGATATTTTGTTGAAGAGGTTGATGCCAAAAAAATTTCGTGAGTTAGGTATTTCATTAGTTTAGCTTTATATATAGATTTTGGAATTGTATATTGTTTATTTATGGAAGAGTAAACTGTCATTTTGGTCCCTGAGTTTTGGATAGTTTTGCCACTTTAATCCAAATCCCAAACCTTTTGCATCTGGTCCCTGTGGTTTCAGTTTTGTTGCCATTTTGGTACAAAAGTGAAATCAGCTCAAATTCCTCAAATTAAATCATGATGTTTGTCCTTTTCCTCAGGGATAATTTGGTTATTACAAGTATTATTTTAATAAATTATTAATTGAGTGGCCCCCACCCACATCCCACCCTTCTTCTTCCCCACTCCTCACTTTTCTGTTAACTACCACCCACCACAACCAACACTTTTTCTCTTCAACCATCAACCACTACCACCGCCTCCAACCATCTTCGTCAAAACCAATGTGTAGGTGAGGAGCCGGCAGATTCGGTTTTCTGGCGTCCTCCGGTGGCACAACGCATGGGTCCACACTACCAGCATCCAACACCTTCACCACTTTCATCTCAATCGCCTGCTTACCCTGCTTATCTTCCGGCGGCATCTGAAGCACACCTTCCACGTGCAGGCACGTGCCGGTCGGAGTAAACTACCCAAAGGGCCCCATATCGGAGTGTATTATATGTTGCAGGTTCGCCGGCATCGGAGTAAATAGCCCTAAGGGCCCCACATCGGAGTAAACTGCTTACCCTGCTTATCTTCCGGCGTCATCTGAAGCACACCTTCCAAGTGCAGGCATCTTCCTTTACCCTGTTCGCCCCCTTTTTCTACCCAGCCGCCGACTTTGAGGGTTTGGTTGGCGAGTCCGGCGCCGCTGTCGGGGCGAGTTAGGATGGTTCGGATTAGGACGCATTGGGAGAACTCATGTTGGGGGATTGTGTCGGAGAGGGTTAGGTTGTTGACCGCCGATGTGATGGCGGCTTCTACCATTATTGGTGGATGCATGTGTTATGTGTAAAGTGTAAACCCTAATATGTTAATATCAAGTTTGGTTGAAAGTTGAAAGTTAAATAAAATAAAAAATAAATGACCATTTTGCCCCTGAGAAAAAGACAAAATAGCAGGATTTAATTTGAGAAATATTACATGATTTCATTTTTTGGACCAAAATGGCAATAAAAGTGAAACCACAGGGACCTAGATGCAAAATGTTTCAAATTTGAACTAAAGTGGCAAAAGTGATCAAAGTCTCGGATTTTACAACGAAAAGCTGAACATATGATCGTGTGTTTGCAAGTTGACGAATTTAGCACATAGTATGAACTAAGTATCACATGTTTAATATTTTTGAACGTATGAACATGTATGAAGCATATATAACATAAATGTGACGAAAATACGAATTTCATTATGATCCAAGTCTCGGATTTTACAACGTTAACAACGTAAGAACGATTACAAGACTTCCAAAATAAAACTACAAACAACGGTTTCTAAATATAGAAAGTATGAAAACGCAAGGCGTTATAGTCTTCCCTCCTTTAGGAAATTTCATCCCGAAATTTAGGAAGAAGTAACGAAAAGCTGCGGATACTTGGTCTTCATCTCGAGTTCCCAAGTAAATTCAGCGCCACGTTTTCCTTCCCATCGAACCTTAACGATAGGTATTTGACTGCGCCTCAGTTTCTTGACACCTCGGTCCATGATTTCGACAGGTTTCTCCACAAAGTGCAAAGTGTCATTGATTTGGAGATCTTCAAGAGGAACTTGAAGTCCTTCTTCAGCTAGACACCTTTTGAGGTTCGAGACATGAAACGTTGGGTGAACGTTGTTGAGTTCTTGAGGTAAATTGAGTCGACAAGCCACCTTGACAATCCTCTCGAGTATCTTGAAAGGACCAACATAGCGAGGGGAAAGTTTTCCCTTTCACCAAAACGAACTACTCCTTTCCAAGGAGACACCTTAAGTAGTACATGATCGCCAACGTTAAACTCCAACGATTTTCGCTTTTTGTCAGCATAGCTCTTTTGTCGACTTCGAGCCTTGAGTAGATTGTCACAGATTGAAATAACCTTATCCGTTGTTTCTTGTATTAGCTCAGGGCCAGTAAATTGTTTGTCACCAATCTCATACCAGCTAATAGGAGATCGACATTTGCAACCATATAATGCCTCAAAAGGAGCCATTCGTATACTGGCGTGGTAGCTATTGTTGTACGAGAACTCGATCAATGGTAAATGCACATCCCAACTACCACCAAAGTCGATGACACAAGAACGGAGCATGTCCTCTAGGTTTGGATAGTACGTTCAGTCTGTCCATCCGTTTGAGGATGAAAGGCCATACTAAGATTCAAATGAGAACCCATAGTGGACTGGAAAGTTTGCCAAAGACGCGAGGTGAAATGACCATCACGGTCAGAGATGATGTCAAGAGGAATACCATGATGACATATGACGACATATGATCTCATCGGTATAGATTCGAGCGAGTTTCTCAACTTTGAAGTCTTCGCGAATAGGAAGAAAGTGAGCTGATTTAGTCAAGCGATTGATGATTACCCATATGTTATCATGACCAGAAGGTGTGTGAGGAAGTTTGGTTATGAAGTCCATAGCAATGCTATCCCACTTCCAAACAGGGATCTCAGGTTGTTCAAGCATTCCAGAAGGTCGTTGATGCTCAGCTTTGACTTTCGAGCAAGTGAGGCGCTTAGAAACATGAGCGGCGATGTCTCTCTCTTCATACCAGGCCACCAATAGGATGCACGAAGATCATGATACATCTTGTAAGCACCATGATGAATTGAGTACTTGGAATTGTGTGCCTCATTCATTATGATTTCGCAAAGATTATCGCGATTTGGCACCCAAATGCGAACACGACAGTATTGAAGTTCATCAGATTTCGTAACGAGTAGGTCTTCAGTAGCACCACGTATTTCTACGAACAAGGTTCCTTCGTTGGCCGACGAGTATTGAGCTTCACGAATGCAAGTGTGAAGATCGCTAAAGACGTGAAAACAACGAATACTACTAACATGAGTCTTACGACTAAGAGCATCGACCACGACATTCGCTTTGCCAGAATGGTAACGAATCTCGCAGTCGTAGTCATTAAGCAATTCCACCCATCGACGTTGTCGCATTTTAAGCTCTTTTTGGTTAAAGATGTGTTGTAGGTTCTTATGGTCAGTGGAAACCATACACTTCGTACCATATAGGTAGTGTCGCCAAATCTTTAACGCAAAAACAACTACGCCAAGCTCGAGATCGTGGGTAGTATAGTTTTTCTCATGTATTTTGAGCTGACGAGAGGCATAAGCGATGACCTTGTCTCGTTGCATGAGAACACAAACAAGACCGCGGTTCGAGGCATCGCAATATACCACGAAATCATCATTCCCACTAGGAAGAGCGAGAATAGGAGCGTTACAAAGCAAGTTATTAAGAGTTTGAAAAGATTCCTCTTGCTCAGGACCCCAAGCAAAAGGTTTCACTTTTTGAGTCAACGAAGTGAGAGGAACAGCGATCTTTGAAAAGTTCGAGATGAATCAGCGGTGCGTTGGTCAAACCAAGTAAGGTTTACAAACACGATTCATAAGATCCATGAACACAGCTGGTGCCTTGGTCAAACCAAATGGCATAACCACGAACTCATAGTGCCCATAGCGAGTGCGAAATGCGGTTTTGGGAATGTCCTCTGCGAGAACACAAAGTTGGTGGTAACCAGATCAAAGATCGATCTTGGAGAAACAAGTTGCGCCTTGAAGTTGGTCGAAAAGATCATCGATGCGCGGGAGAGGATAACGATTCTTGACAGTGAGTTTGTTAAGCTCACGATAGTCGATACACAGGCGAAATGAGCCATCCTTCTTTTTGATGAAAAGCACAAGAGCACCCCAAGGTGAGTTACTTGGACGTATGAAGCCTTTTTCGAGGAGCTCTTGGAGCTGACTAGATAGCTGTTGCATTTCAGAGGGTGCAAGACGATACGGAGCTTTGGCAACATGATTTGCACCAGGTATGAGATCGATACGAAAGTCAACAGATCTAGGTGGAGGAGGACCAGGCAAATCTTCAGGAAATACGTCAGGGAAGTCGCGCACCACTGGAACATCATTTACGCTCTTTCCCTTGCCCTTTTCTTCCACGATGTGGGATAAAAAGGCAAGGTACGGTTTGCGTAAATATTTGTTCGCTTGTGTGCAGGACATTAATCTTAGACCTTTTGATGGTCAGTCTCCATAAACGCGTAGAGTATCACCAGATGCAAGAGGCAAACGAACGTACTTCTCGTAGCAAGCAATTTCAGCATGGTTCTCACGAAGCCAATGTCACACCCCGATTTCCACGTGTCACCGGTGGGCCCGGTGGGGGAGTATCGTGACGTGGTTGGCAACGTAATAGTCAAACAACACAATATAATAATGCACATCGGAAGCAAATTTAAAATATAATACAACCGAATTTATTTATTGTAATCAACGTCACAATATCCGGTGCTTATCCACAGTAGGATCGAAACAAAATAACATTTAATGGTTCAACAGACTTCAGGCATCCTAAGCTTGCGAGACTTTTTATTGATGCTAAGAGACAATCCAGCCAATTTCGTTTAGTACCTGCATTCAGTCTTTTTGGGAAAATAGGTCAGTTTACACTGGTAAATACATTCAACTGACTCATTTTGTAAAATGATTGAAAATTGGTTTGGATGCACATGGCATAAACATTTTATTTAACTTGGGAGAATTATTTAATATTATAATCTTGTGAACGAATTACATGTTACTTATGCGTTCAGTAGCCTGGATCTAGTCCGGGTTAAAGATCAATAGACACACGACAATAATGAGTTATACACTGACAGGTGTACGCCTACACCCCGTGCTCAGGTCGTGGCCAATCTCGTAAGATGATGCCAAGGATATCCGGGACATGGTCATTAACCCCCCAAAGGCTGTAAAGTAAACAAGACTGTTTAAACGAGCCGATCAAATTATTCAACTACCCACTTTAACGGTGGAGATTTGATGCTCGATCAAGCGGTATGCTATATACCGTAACCCAAGCCCGTATAGGGAAAATAAGTTAAAAGTATTTACCTGATGCAAAGTATATTTCACAATAAGCAAATAGCACGTAGCTTTTACTGGTTCTCCTAATCTGGAACGAAGGTTTAATATAACCTATTAGAATACTAACGGGTCTTTAATTAAGCTTAAACTTAGACCGGCTAGTTTCAAAGATACGGTTCGTACGCACGATTAAGCGAAGACCGGATAGAATGTGATTTAGACCCGACAAGTTTGAAGACTTGTTTAATATGGGTTTATTATTCACATTCTGGATTTTGAGATAAAACCGTTAAGGTTTGACCCGTTTCGGCTAATTTATGTAAACTTGTTACATAAACCGAACCGATCGCGAAATAAGCGTAACGGGTATCCGCAAGAGCCATATACAGGTTTCCTAAGTTAATTTGCTTCAAATATGTTGTGACATCAGTAGGATGTCTTTCGTTATGCCCCGAACTAATTTAATCACAAACTATTCCCCGTAGGGGTAGTTTGGTCATTTTAAAGGTTGTAAAAGAGTTTAGATGTTTAACTGAGTTACAGATCTGATGTAAACAGCAAACATACTCAATTTGATGAGTTATAACAGTAGGCTAAAGCACATATGTGAAATTTATCATCTTTAACCAATCTATGCCCCGTAGGGGTATTTTGGTAATTTCACATAAGCCGAAATGCTCAAAAACGAGGTCTGAGTTAATCAACCTTTGCTTACTGTTAAAATATCATAATTTGCCTCATATATCAGTAGGTATCAACCCGGGTATGTCCAATATGATTTTAAGACATACTATGCGTTAAAAACGCTAATTAAGGCGATTAAAGGCCATTTCCGGGTTCGATACTTAAATCTGATATTTTTATATTTCCACAGGGCTTAAAATAATTTATTTAACATGTCTAACCAGTAGCAAAAGGTTTGGAGTCGTTTAGGTATGTAAAACTCATTTTATGGCCCGTAAGGGCAAAACCGACAATTACCAGATTAAGCCTACGACTACTAGTTATGCTCAGCCTAAAATTGATTAAAAATCTTTGAAAATCCTAAAATAATATATTACATCAGTGGGTAAAAGATTTGATACCAAAAAGTATGTTTATCTAGGCTATACGCTAATTACGTCATTTTATTAACATAAAGCATTAATTTAGCGATAATGAGCATAACTCTTAATCTACAAGTCAAACTGATGTCAAACTTTGCATACAAGTCTATATATCAGTAACTAAGGTTTCTACACTTTTACATTTTTATAAATCACGTTTTAAGGTGTAAAGGGCATAATGGTCAACATATGAGCAATTAACGGAAATTTGCATATTAATTGGATAACTAGTGAACCAAGGTGTATAATCACAGAGGGTTGTTCTAACATGTATCCTAATCCAATTTAAGCTCTGAGGCATTTCTAAAACATGCCTAAACGGGTCAGAACTGAAAGTCAAAGTGAAAGTCAAACTATGTGACTTTCGGTTCCGAACCGGGTCTAAACAGGAAATAGTCGGGTTGAACATGTTTAGACATGTTCTTACACTTATTACTAAGTTATAACAATGATCAAACAGGTTACATATGTTCTAGATAGCTAATTATGTATAGATGACATTTTAAGCATTATGTTGACTTTTTAATTAAAAGTTTGACCCGACATTTGACCTGGTTAGGATGGTGATCAGGGGAAACCCTTTTGAGGTTTTATTACCCATATAAATACCATCCTATAACTACTTTTAATTCGAGATATGACTGAGCCATTATTGACTAATCTCGAAGTCAAACCGTAATTACGACGGTTTGACTTTTAGCTAATTATCCTAGCTAAACTCAATTAGAGAAGGAGAAGAATACTTACTGAAGTCCTATGCACGAGATATGATCACTAGGAAGCAAGCTTGAGCTCCAGAATCAATCCAACAATGCAGAGAATGGTGTGAGAATGATTGTTTCATAAGGGTGCCTTTTATAGTGAAATCACTCACCATAACATGTTGACAACCAACTCTAGTATCAACCACAACCATCCAACACATGTCCCTAGTGTTCTAGCACAGTTAGGGGTCGCCCACCATGTTGCAAATGCGATTAAAAGTCGAGTTTCCGCGAATACAGGGGCCTGTCCCCGTTTTCTGTATCTGGGGGCCGGAAGCGGCCCGCTTCCCATTTTCCCGAAATCAATGCGGGCCGCATGGGCCTGCAAAATCAGAATTTTGATTTTCTTTGTTTTCCAACTTGACCTTTGGTTAAATTGAAAGGGTAATTAGGTCTTAACTTCCAATTTGACCCCTTGTAATATACCCACAAGGACTTTAGGACTTGTACCCACTTTGCCAAGTCCCTGAACACTTCCGGCTAACCCGAAAAGCCTTAACTTTCAACGTTAACACTTTAACCTCTCGCACACGAATTTGATCATAACTTTCTCATACGATAACGAAACTTTATGAAATTTTAATCGTGCATTCTAGTGAGAATAATTTATATTTACAAAGCTTCGGGCTTGTCAAAAGGTCACTCAGAGGTATATCTTTAACATGTTGACACATTTAACCCCTGTAGTTTGTAATCTCTCACTTTTAGCTTCGTATGATCCATGATTTATTCGTTTGATGTTATGAACATCATGTAGGGTTATTATGAAGTATATTTATTCACTGTTGACACTTAGAATCTGTATAATCACATACTTTCCATGTTTGTCAACTTTAGTCCTTTTATAACGTTCTTTCACACGTTCAAACTTCATGACACGTGTCAACACATTATAGGTCGTGAATTTTCGAGGTGTTACATCCTCACCCCCTTAAAATAAATCTCGACCCGAGATTTACTAAAACAAGTAAGGGTACTTTTCTTTCATAGTGGATTCAACCTCCCACGTGAATTCGGGACCTCTACGGGCATCCCATTTGACCTTTACAAAAGGTATATGCTTTCTTCGAAGCTTCCTTACCTGTCGATCTTCGATCGACAAAGGTTTTTCCACAAATTTTAAGCTCTCATCTATATGCACATCTGTATGCGGTATAACCAGTGATTCATCAGCGAAACACTTCTTCAGATTGCAGATGTGGAACACATTGTGAATTCCACTGAGCTCTTCTGGTAAGTTTAACTTATAGGCAACTGGCCCGACACGTTCGATAACCTCGAAAGGTCCTATGTATCTCGGGCTTAGCTTGCCTTTCTTACCAAATCGCATCACCCCCTTCCAGGGTGACACTTTAAGTAGGACTTTGTCACCTACTTCGAAGTGAAAATCCTTACGATTTGGATCAGCGTAACTCTTCTGCCTATCCCGGGCGCCTTTGAGATTGTTACGAATCTGGACAATCTTGTCCGTCGTTTCGAACACGATCTCTGGTCCTGATAATTGGACTTCTCCAACTTCCACCCAACAAACTGGCGATCTACACTTTCTACCGTATAATGCCTCAAAAGGCGCAACCTTGATGCTGGTATGGTAGCTATTGTTGTAGGAGAATTCGATTAATGGTAGGTTCTTATCCCAACTACCTCCCAAATCGATCGCACATGCACGTAGCATGTCTTCCAACGTTTGAATAGTACGCTCACTCTGACCGTCGGTCCGAGGATGATAAGCCGTACTAAAATTCAAACGTGTGCCCAAAGATTGTTGGAAACTCTTCCAGAAATGTGACGTGTACCTAGTATCCCGGTCAGAGATAATAGCTACAGGTATGCCATGTAGGGCTACAATCTTATCAACGTACAACTGGGCTAACATGTCGGAGCTATAAGTCTCCTTGATGGGTAAGAAATGAGCTGACTTAGTCAGTCGGTCAACTATAACCCATATCGTATCATTTCCTTTCCTTGTCTTGGGTAACTTGGTAATAAAATCCATAGTTACCATCTCCCACTTCCATGTAGGAAGTTCAGGCTGTTGTAGCAAACCTGACGGTTTCTGATGCTCGGCTTTGACTTGCGCACATGTCAAGCATTTTGCTACATGGGTGGCTACAGACTTTTTCAAGCCTATCCACCAATAATTTGCCTTTAAATCCTGGTACATCTTATCAGCTCCAGGATGAACGGAGTATTTGGAACTATGGGCTTCCTGGAGGATGACATCTAGAAGTCCTCCATAAATTGGAACCCATATTCGTCCGTTTAATCGTAAAATTCCGTCCTTGCTAAGAGTTAACTGCTCCTCAGTCACTCCTAACTTTTCATTAGGATAGTTAGCTTCCAACACAGCTTCCTTCTGTGCAGCTAACAACCTTTCCATCAAATTATTCTTTATCTCATACGCTTGGCGTTAATTCGGATGGGTTTAACCCTTTCCTTCCGACTCAAGGCATCGGCGACCACATTCGCCTTGCCGGGATGGTATTTGATTTCACAATCATAGTCATTCAAGGTCTCCATCCAACGGCGTTGCCTCATGTTTAACTCTTTCTGATTAAACAGATGCTGGAGGCTCTTGTGATCAGAATAGATCACAAACTTGATTCCATAAAGATAATGCCTCCACAGTTTTAGTGCGAACACAACGGCACCCAATTCCAAGTCGTGGGTGGTGTAATTCTTTTCGTGCACCTTTAACTGTCGTGATGCATAGGCAATAACCTTGCCTTTCTGCATAAGCACACACCCCATGCCGGTGTGTGAAGCATCGCAGTAAACTACGAATTCTTCAGTGCCTTCAGGTAATGTAAGCACAGGAGCGTTGCTCAACTTCTGTTTCAAAACATCGAAGGACTCTTGCTGCTTAGGGCCCCAAATGAACTTTACTTTCTTCTTGGTCAGGGAAGTTAGGGGTGCAGCAATCCTTGAAAAATTTTCAATAAAACGCCTGTAATATCCTGCCAATCCCAGGAAGCTACGAATCTCCGTAGGCGTCTTTGGCTCTTGCCAATTCATAACAGCTTCAACTTTAGCGGGGTCCACCTGGATACCACGCTCACTGACCACATGTCCAAGAAATTGGACTTCACGAAGCCAAAATTCACACTTGGAGAATTTGGCATAGAGCTTCTCCTGATGTAGAAGTTTGAGAATACAACGAAGGTGTTTCTCATGGTCAGCTTGATTCTTAGAATAAATAAGGATGTCATCGATGAAGACGATGACGAATTTATCTAAGTAAGGCTTGCAGACGCGATTCATGAGGTCCATGAACGCGGCTGGTGCATTAGTGAGCCCAAAAGGCATCACTAGGAACTCGTAGTGACCGTAACGAGTCCTAAATGCAGTCTTGTGCACGTCTTCATCCTTGACCTTCAATTGATGGTAGCCTGATCTCAAATCAATCTTCGAGAAGTAACTTGCCCCTTGAAGCTGATCGAACAAATCGTCGATTCTGGGCAAAGGATACCTATTCTTGATCGTGACTTTATTAAGCTCGCGATAGTCGATGCACAGACGCATCGACCCATCCTTCTTCTTGACAAACAAGATTGGCGCTCCCCAAGGAGATGAACTAGGTCTAATGAAACCTTTAGCCAGCAATTCATCTAGCTGCGTCCGCAACTCCTTCATTTCTGTGGGTGCCAATCTGTATGGAGCTCTAGCAACAGGTGCGGCTCCGGGGATGATATCGATCCTGAATTCCACTTGTCTATCCGGTGGTAAACCAAGTAGATCTTCAGGGAACACTTCTGGGTATTCAGAAATGACGGGGATGTCTTCCATCTTCGGTTTAGGCTCATCAATAATCACTTGCGCCATGTAAATGACACACCCCTTCTTCAAACACTTGGAAGCCTTGAGCATAGTCACCTGCTCAGGCAGCCCATACCGAGTATCTCCCCGAATGGTAAGTGATTCACCAGACGGAGTCTTTATTACCACTTGTTTCTGGTTACAGACAATTTGGGCCTGGTTATGAGATAACCAGTCCATACCCAGAACGATGTCAAAACCAGCCAACTTAAAGGGAAGTAGAGACAGAGGAAAAGAATGGTTCTTAATGGATATAACACATCCATCTAACACAGTAGAGACGGTTTCTATGGTACCATCTGCTAACTCTACCTCATAGTTTACGCTTAGGGTTTTGACAGGTAAATTCAACTATTTACAAAACTTATGATCTACGAAAGACTTATCTGCGCCTGAATCAAAAAGTACTCTTGCAAAGACATCATTTACGAGGAATGTACCTGTTATGACATTATCGTCCTGCACAGCTTCTTTCGCATCCATTCTGAAGACTCTGGCGTTAGTCTTCTTAGCCTCCTCAGGCTTCTTGTTGTACTTAGGGTAGTTGGTCTTGATGTGCCCCTTTTCATTGCAACGGTAGCACGTTGCGTCTTTTATCTTTTTGCAATCCAGGGTTTTGTGATCCGTGGACTTGCAAATTCCACAAGCAAAGGGTTTTGACTGAGTCTGAGAGTTCGACTCCAGTCTGCACTTTCCATAGTGCTGCTTCTTGCAAATTTTACACTTGGGCTTCTCATCAGACTTATGCCCGTCCTTCCTCGACTCAGATCCCTTCTTGTTATCACAGTTCCCACGGTGTTTCTTGTTCGACCTTCGCGAACCATCATCTTCACGCTTCCTCTTCTCGGCCTCCTTATTCCTCAGCGATGTCTGCCTGACCGCATCCAGGGTGAGGGATAAGGAAAGGTCAGTTACAGACCTGAAGGTAACTGGCCGAGAAGCTTTTACGCTTGCCTTGATCTCGGGGGCTAAACCACCAATAAAGCGTGCGATTCTTTTTGGCTCCGGGGTTACCAGGTAAGGAACCAACTGGGATAGCGTATTGAAGCTTGTCAGGTATGCTTGACAGTCGAGGTTCGTCATCACCAACGATAGAAAGTCAGATTCTATCTTCTCCACCTCATGTTGAGGGCATAAATTTTCCTTGATTAGGGCAATGAATTGATCCCACGACATATTATACAATGGGATCTTTCCGGAGGCCTCCATCAGAGATCTCCACCATGCTAACGCTTCACCCTTGAAGGACTGTGACACAAACTTCACTACATCCCTTTCAGCGCAACCGCTGATATCTACCACCGTGTCCATCTCGTCCAGCCAAGTCATACAGTCGACGACTCCTTTTTCCCCAGTAAAATCCCGGGGCTTGCAAGACACGAAATACTTATAGGAGCAACCCTTGTTACGGGGTTCTTGATGCAGATGCAATTGCTGGGATGGGACACTTTGATGGTTGGTGGACTGACGGTCATCACCATTTTTCGGGTCGTTCTTCTTGGGAGGAGGCTTGCTATGAGCCTCAGAATGTGTCCTGGGCTTTGAATGCGGTGCAGATTGGGTTCTACTTCGAGTACCACTATAATCCTCATATTGCCGCTCCAGAGCCTGTGTAACAGCGCCGTCTATGATCGCTCTTAATTCAGCACCCGTTAACGTAATCTGGGCGTTCTCATTTTGCTCCACCAGATGGCTATTTATTTCATTAGAGTCAGCCATTTGAATTGAACTGTTGCAGAAAACAAGGACAATATTTTATTTGGGAGTTTATTATGGAATTACCCCTTAGGGTAACTCGTTAACCATGGTAAACAGAGACCATATTTGGTCAACTTATTAATCGTATTAATTTAGGATTTCAATTAAAATTCATCCTAATTATTAACAATAACAATATATATTAGCACATAAGGCTTAGTCACATGGACAATTTAAATTATCAGCTATGATTTCAGAGAATCAAGGCTTTTAAGGTTTGAACCTAGTTCATTACCTTTATTTGACAGGGAGTTGTAGCTACCACTGTCTTTTGGCTCATGTAGAAATGAGCAGGGCCCGTAGGCACTATATTACCACGTATGGTAAAATATGATCATCTTAATTGATGATGTAAACCCAGGATTCAGAGATCATTAAACTGGGTTAGGAATCTTCTAAAGAATCCTTTAATAACAAATGTGATTTTAATGTATCACGTCTGCCATGATTGTTAACATGTTTTCAGATGTTAACAGGGAGTTGAATCTTTTTAACAGGTCTTACCATCATGGCCCAGCCTTATAATGAACCAAAGGCTAGGTTTCACTCTTTTAGATCCTTATTTAAAATTTACATAGACAGATTATTTCAAAAGGAATGATTTTAAATTTATTTATTTCATTTAAAATTTATATATGCACATAATGGCTAACATGAAATTTATAAAACAAACACTCCATTAATTTATCATAATATTACACAGTGCCCTAAACGGGTCTTTCACACAAGAAATTTACCCACGCAGGGGTCAGTCAACATGCTCGTCCACGCAGGGACTTTAAACAAACAAACTACTCCACGCAGGGACTTTAAACAAACAAACTAGTCCACGCAGGGACTTTAAGTAAACATCATACCCACACAGGGGTTAACGGAAAATAGACCCACGCAGGGGTCAAACAAACACACATACATACCCACATAGGGGTTAAACAAACAAACATGCCCACGCAGGGGCTTAACAACCAAATACACCCACGCAGGGGCTTATACCACAAGCTTGGAAGGAGTCAATGATCCTTCTTGTTCTTCCCTTTAATTAAGCTTGCTAATCCCTGGAAGAAAGTTTGCCTCTCCCTACGGTCAAGGTGGAAGCCTCGCTCCACTTCATCCAGCCTCTGCAGGATTTCTTCGCGTTCGGGTGGGGAGAATCTAGGTGGCTGCGATTGAGCCCGGATGATGGGTCTTGCAGGTATTTGGTACCCATGTGTTGGATACCCTACTCCCCATGGATCCCCATACTGTCCTTCCTGATGAAGGGTGTTGTAGTTGGACGCGGCCAAGTATGGATCGGCTTCTCCGTAACCATAGCCGGTGTGAAACGACGGTCCAAACGGGTTGTAAGTACTTGGACCCGTGTATGTTGGAATTGGGTTGTCAAAACCCATTGGCGGCGGCTGTGGCATCGCGGGGTTGGAAGGTCCACCCATTTGTGGGTCCTCCTGGTGCGGTGGGTAGTGGCTGGCACTTGACTGATGTGGGGAACTGAAATTAAAGCCCCCCGGTCGTACAGACATGCGGGCACCGGTTCTCCTACGCCTCGGCGGTTGAGGAGGTGCCGGCTGAACTGGTGGCGGTGGAGGTGGTGGCGTAACTGCCACAAATCGGTGATCCTCAGAGGAATCTTGATGATGCTGCTGCTGCTGTGGCTGCTGCTGCTGAGACTGTTGCTGCTCATGAGGCGACGAGTGGTGAGAAGGTGTGTAGTACCACTCGTGCCGAGTGAACATGGCTTGAAAACTGTCTGGACCACCATAGGGTGATCCGTGAAAAGACGATCCGTCGGAGATCTCGATCGGATGATTTGGAGTGCCACTTGCAGGCATGACGGGGTCCGTATCCTCGTCCATGTCGTCGGCGTGATCACCAGAGAAGTGATCGTCTGGCCCTAGTGGGTTGAAACCCACGGGTTCTGGTAAGTAGTTGGCCGGATTAAATTGGCCTCGAAAGATGGGTGTGGGGTCACCATACAAATGATGAGACAAGGATCGCTGAAGTGGTATGTAAGACGGTTGAGGGTTATTGGGTTCATGAGGGTTAAGAACAGGAGGTGTTGAACTATGCGAAACCGACCGTCTGGCCGGCTCGAATAGGTTTCTCCGGTTCTCCCGAGGGTCGTCACTCTCGGTGGTGGATGGAGCTCGCCGTTGCGAAGGTCCAGCTTCATGGTCGTTAGGGGCGGTGATCGGCCCCTTTCCCCGTCCTCGTCTTCGGAAAAATCTTGGAGGCATCTTTGTTATTCCTGTCAACATAGCATAAGATAACAAAACAAAAATATATGCAAAAATAAAGGACAACACAAATAAAATGGAATTTGTCTTATGTTAAATGTCTAGACTCGAAGGTTTAGATATATGCAAATTGTGTAATCTGAGATTAAACACAAAAGGCTAGTGTTTAATTCACTCAGTGTTGGCTCTGATACCAACCTGTCACACCACGATTTCCACGTGTCACCGGTGGGCCCGGTGGGGGAGTATCGTGACGTGGTTGGCAACGTAATAGTCAAACAACACAATATAATAATGCACATCGGAAGCAAATTTAAAATATAATACAACCGAATTTATTTATTGTAATCAACGTCACAATATCCGGTGCTTATCCACAGTAGGATCGAAACAAAATAACATTTAATGGTTCAACAGACTTCAGGCATCCTAAGCTTGCGAGACTTTTTATTGATGCTAAGAGACAATCCAGCCAATTTCGTTTAGTACCTGCATTCAGTCTTTTTGGGAAAATACGTCAGTTTACACTGGTAAATACATTCAACTGACTCATTTTGTAAAATGATTGAAAATTGGTTTGGATGCACATGGCATAAACATTTTATTTAACTTGGGAGAATTATTTAATATTATAATCTTGTGAACGAATTACATGTTACTTATGCGTTCAGTAGCCCGGATCTAGTCCGGGTTAAAGATCAATAGACACACCACAATAATGAGTTATACACTGACAGGTGTACGCCTACACCCCGTGCTCAGGTCGTGGCCAATCTCGTAAGATGATGCCAAGGATATCCGGGACATGGTCATTAACACCCCAAAGGCTGTAAAGTAAACAAGACTATTTAAACGAGCCGATCAAATTATTCAACTACCCACTTTAACGGTGGAGATTTGATGCTCGATCAAGCGGTATGCTATATACCGTAACCCAAGCCCGTATAGAGAAAATAAGTTAAAAGTATTTACCTGATGCAAAGTATATTTCACAATAAGAAAATAGCACGTAGCTTTTACTGGTTCTCCTAATCTGGAACGAAGGTTTAATATAACCTATTAGAATACTAACGGGTCTTTAATTAAGCTTAAACTTAGACCGGCTAGTTTCAAAGATACGGTTCGTACGCACGATTAAGCGAAGACCGGATAGAATGTGATTTAGACCCGACAAGTTTGAAGACTTGTTTAATATGGGTTTATTATTCACATTCTGGATTTTGAGATAAAACCGTTAAGGTTTGACCCGTTTCGGCTAATTTATGTAAACTTGTTACATAAACCGAACCGATCGCGAAATAAGCGTAACAGGTATCCGCAAGAGCCATATACAGATTTCCTAAGTTAATTTGCTTCAAATATGTTGTGACATCAGTAGGATGTCTTTCGTTATGCCCCGAACTAATTTAATCACAAACTATGCCCCGTAGGGGTAGTTTGGTCATTTTAAAGGTTGTAAAAGAGTTTAGATGTTTAACTGAGTTACAGATCTGATGTAAACAGCAAACATACTCAATTTGATGAGTTATAACAGTAGGCTAAAGCATATATGTGAAATTTATCATCTTTAACCAATCTATGCCCCGTAGGGGTATTTTGGTAATTTCACATAAGCCGAAATGCTCAAAAATGAGGTCTGAGTTAATCAACCTTTGCTTACTGTTAAAATATCATAATTTGCCTCATATATCAGTAGGTATCAACCCGGGTATGTCCAATATGATTTTAAGACATACTATGCGTTAAAAACGCTAATTAAGGCGATTAAATGCCATTTCCGGGTTCGATACTTAAATCTGATATTTTTATATTTCCAGAGGGCCTAAAATATTTTAATTAACATGTCTAACCAGTAGCAAAAGGTTTGGAGTCGTTTAGGTATGTAAAACTCATTTTATGGCCCGTAAGGGCAAAACCGACAATTACCGGATTAAGCCTACGACTACTAGTTATGCTCAGCCTAAAATTGATTAAAAATCTTTGAAAATCCTAAAATAATATATTACATCAGTGGGTAAAAGATTTGATACCAAAAAGCATGTTTAACTAGGCTATACGCTAATTACGCCATTTTATTAACATAAAACATTAATTTAGCGATAATGAGCATAACTCTTAATCTACAAGTCAAACTGATGTCAAACTTTGCATACAATTCTATATATCAGTAACTAAGGTTTCTACACTTTTACATTTTTATAAATCACGTTTTAAGGTGTAAAGGGCATAATGGTCAACATATGAGCAATTAACGGAAATTTGCATATTAATTGGATAACTAGTGAACCAAGGTGTATAATCACAGAGGGTTGTTCTAACATTTATCCTAATCCAATTTAAGCTCTGAGGCATTTCTTAAACATGCCTAAACGGGTCAGAACTGAAAGTCAAAGTGAAAGTCAAACTATGTGACTTTCGGTTCCGAACCGGGTCTAAACAGGAAATAGTCGGGTTGAACATGTTTAGACATGTTCTTACACTTATTACTAAGTTATAACAATGATCAAACAGGTTACATATGTTCTAGATAGCTAATTATGCATAGATGACATTTTAAGCATTATGTTGACTTTTTAATTAAAAGTTTGACCCGACATTTGACCTGGTTAGGATGGTGATCAGGGGAAACCCTTTTGAGGTTTTATTACCCATATAAATACCATCCTATAACTACTTTTAATTCGAGATATGACTGAGCCATTATTGACTAATCTCGAAGTCAAACCGTAATTACGACGGTTTGACTTTTAGCTAATTATCCTAGCTAAACTCAATTAGAGAAGGAGAAGAATACTTACTGAAGTCCTATGCACGAGATATGATCACTAGGAAGCAAGCTTGAGCTCCAGAATCAATCCAACAATGCAGAGAATGGTGTGAGAATGATTGTTGCATAAGGGTGCCTTTTATAGTGAAATCACTCACCATAACATGTTGACAACCAACTCTAGGATCAACCACAACCATCCAACACATGTCCCTAGTGTTCTAGCACAGTTAGGGGTCGCCCACCATGTTGCAAATGCGATTAAAAGTCGAGTTTCCGCGAATACAGGGGCCTGTCCCCATTTTCTGTATCTGGGGGCCGGAAGCGGCCCGCTTCCCATTTTCCCGAAATCAATGCGGGCCGCATGGGCCTGCAAAATCAGAATTTTGATTTTCTTTGTTTTCCAACTTGACCTTTGGTTAAATTGAAAGGGTAATTAGGTATTAACTTGCAATTTGACCCCTTGTAATATACCCACAAGGACTTTAGGACTTGTACCCACTTTGCCAAGTCCCTGAACACTTCCGGCTAACTCGAAAAGCCTTAACTTTCAACGTTAACACTTTAACCTCTCGCACACGAATTTGATCATAACTTTCTCATACGATAACGAAACTTTATGAAATTTTAATCGTGCATTCTAGTGAGCATAATTTATATTTACAAAGCTTCGGGCTTGTCAAAAGGTCACTCAGAGGTATATCTTTAACATGTTGACACATTTAACCCCTGTAGTTTGTAATCTCTCACTTTTAGCTTCGTATGATCCATGATTTATTCGTTTGATGTTATGAACATCATGTAGGGTTATTATGAAGTATATTTATTCACTGTTGACACTTAGAATCCGTATAATCACATACTTTCCATGTTTGTCAACTTTAGTCCTTTTATAACGTTCTTTCACACGTTCAAACTTCATGACACGTGTCAACACATTATAGGTCGTGAATTTTCGAGGTGTTACAGCCAATCCATGCCTACTATGATGTCGAAACTACCCAATTGCATAGGTATAAGGTCGATAGTGAAGGTGTGCTCCTTGAGAGTAAGATGACAATCACGAAGAACGGAATCGACTAAAACGGATTTGCCATTGGCAACTTCGACGGAAAACGACTTAGGTAGTTTAGAGCGTGTAGCATTTAACAAAGGTTCAAATTCAATGGACACAACGCTTTTTTCCCCACCAGTATCAAATTGTAACAAAGCATAAAGGTTATTAACAAGAAACGTACCATTAACGACTTCATTGTCATTGCGCGCCTGACTTGCGTTAATGTTGAAAGCTCGTCCACGGGGAGGTTGTTGTTGTTCCTAGTCGAGTTGCGAACATTGAGGACGGAGATGAGTCGTGTCACCACATTTGTAGCAGGCTCGAGCTGCTTTGGCGTTTTGTTGAGCTGCTTGAGCTTGTTGAGCTTGTGGCGTAGGGTTGTTACGACAATAGGCGGTGTTATGGCCAAAACGGTTGCAAGCGGTACAATGGCGACAACTGTCGTTGGTAGGATGGTGAAAGTGGCAAGTAGTACACTTGGGATGAATCCCAGTGTATGGCTTTCGATCGTTTGCAGGCGTAGCAGGGTTCGGGTTCACAGTTGGTACAAGCACGTTACAACCAGGGTTTGACTGCTTTCCCTTCTTCCCCTTGTTGTTACTCGATTGTTGGGTGATTTGATTGGCTGGCTTGGATGAAACAGGGTTCCCAGCTTGTTTGTCGCGAATGCGATTGTTGTTTAGGGAAGCTGCGAGACGGTAAACGGCTTCGATATTATCGAGTCTGGCTGCCTCGATGGCATCACGCATTGCGGAAGGTAAACCATTGATGTACTTGTGAATCATACGGTCGGTGGTCAAAACAAGGTGAGGAACAACAAAACTAAGCTGTTTGAAGCGGGTAGAATAGGCAAGGTTATCGTCGCCAACTTGTTTTAAAGCCCAAAATTGGAGAGTATAATAAGTTGTTAGCCAAGAAGATTGGGCCAGTGGAGATTGTGCAGAAGATAAATTCTAACGCCTACCGTTTGAAGTTACCAAGCCACAATCGTTGTTCTGATGTTTTTAATGTCAAACATTTGCTGCCTTTTCATGGGGATTCGTCTGATGATGAGTTTGCTACGGATTCAAGGTCGAATTTTGTCTAACCAGGAGGGAATGATGCGGGTCCAAGTGTGGAGGAGCGGGCCATTTTGTATTTGGAGGCCCAAGATCGTGTGACAAAAGGGGCTTCACTAAAATGGCTCTAACTTGGGCTACGAGGGTCCGTTTTGGGCGTGCGACCAGGTGAAACGATCGTGAGAACGAGCTCCATCTTGCTGCAAACGCTTATTTCTATTAGTTATTTATTTTTTTTATGTTTTTTCGGTGTTTTGGTCATTTTGTTTTTGGGCTTGTGTTTGGCCCATGGCCTGTTTGTGGCCCATTTCGAATTCCTGTCATTATTTATATGTTTCTCTTGTAAGTTGAATGGTCAGACATTAATTTTGAATTTACTCAATTTTCACTTTAAATTTTGTGCCCTTTGGGTTGAATTTTGAGGGTTTGGGGAAGATCATCACTGGTATTCGCAAAATCAACGTGATTTGTTCTTCGATATCATAACACGCGCTACATCATAAAGTTTGGAATAATTCGCATGATTTGGATGTATGGCTGCATGTTCAGAACATGGAACACTATTCTTTTTTCATCTCGAGTCAATATTAATTAGAAAGGAACACACATTCTAAGTGTAGCAGATGTTATTTATGGTGTTAGAAGTCCATTTAACAAAATAGGGAAACAATTTCTAACATTCCATTGAAAATAGAAACCCATTTTAGTGTACAAAGCCCTCTGAAGAATTATGTTTTTTTTTTATCTTAATTATCTTTTATATCTCAGCTTTTTTCTATTTGCTTTTACTTTTCGGTCGATGATATTTGTAATAATAACTCAATCTATTTGCTTCTATTTTAGATGTCGCACAACACGAGAGAGGCTACGCATCATAATGATCTAGATATTTTGTTGAAGATGTTAGATGCCAAAAATTTTCGTGAAGTTAGGTATTTCATTAGTTTATATATAGATTTTGGAATTGTATGTAGTTTATTTATAGAATTTAATGCAGTTTTTTATACATTTAGCAATGAATTGTAATTTAACTGCTTTCCATTGGGTTGATTTAAAAAGATTCGAATTGGTGTATATATATTAGCTTGATTCGGACAAGTTTGGAATGGACAAGCAACTACAAAATAATTTTTTTCCAGCTAACACTTATAGACGCGGTTATTATATTAATAATATCCTATTTTCAAACTCCCCCCACCATGATAATGACCGCGTTCTTGTAAAAGCTAGCTTACAAAATAGCATCTTCCTGGAAACTGGTATGCCACAGTTAAGAAATGACTTATGTAAATTATGTGCAAGGGATGCGAAGTTTCCCATATTCATTGTCCAAAACCTTGTGAAGCGTTTGTCTATAAACAAACAACTTCATGCTATCATCAATCCAAAGCCAGACAACAAGAACTATCAAAAAATAATATTTGTTGTGATTAAAAAAAAATAATATAAAGAAATGCAATCATCATCCCTTGTGACAGACCAAAGAAGCGTACGCTTTTCACACGATGAGATCCGATCAGCAACGGATAACTTCAACGAAGCATCGGTCATTGGTCGTGGTGGATTCGGTAAGGTGTACAAAGGTTGCATCAAGAACGGGTCAACGTCAACCAATGTTGTTGCCATCAAACAACTGAGTTCCATGTCCAAACAAGGATTTACGGAGTTCAGGGCTGAAGTTGAGATGCTGTCTCAGATTCGACACTGTAATCTAGTGTCTTTGATAGGATATTGCGACGAGGGACAGGAGATGGCACTTGTTTATGAATATATGCCCCATGGGACCCTTGAGGAGCATCTCCATAAAACGAACTATTCTCTATCTTGGGTACAACGGCTCAAGATATGCATAGGGGTTGCACGTGGACTAGACTACCTACACACGGGTACTGGCACTAGACATGGAATCATACACCGGGATGTGAAAAGTTCCAATATTTTATTGGATGAGAATTTCGAAGCAAGGATTTCAGACTTTGGGCTTGCGAAAATTGGCCCAGCAAATCAAGCAAAGATGCATGTCAGCACCGGTGTTAAAGGCACGTTTGGATATATGGATCCAGCTTATTACTATACAGGAGAGTTAACGAGAAAATCTGATGTTTACTCTTTTGGGGTTGTGTTGCTTGAAGTCATGTGTGGGAGGCCTGCAGTTGATTCAAATCTTAAAGAAGATATGGGTTTAGCATCATGGGCTCTGAGTCATATTAAGAAAGGAAAAATTAATAATATTATCGATCGTAGAATCAGGGGTCAAATCTCTAATAGATGTATTAAAAACTTCGCACATATAGTGCGCTGTTGCTTAGATAGTGAACCAAATAAGCGACCCACAATGGCCGAGATTGTTTCCAAGATTGAAGTCATACTTTCGTTACAAGTGAGACACAACTCTTCTTTATCCAATGGGAAATTCATTGACAAAATGCTGTCGTTTTTCTCAGGCAAGTCCGCAACCTTGACATCTGCTGGCACACTGGGTGATGAAAGTATGTGACGCCTAAACTAGTTAAAATGTTGAGTATTTGCATCATAATAATGCTAACCAAGACGTGACATGGTCTTTTGATGTCTTTAACAGGTTATGTTACCTCTCCTCAAGGACCACTTATCTATTCTAGCTCGACGAGTAGGACCGACGCAAATTTGAGGATCTTCAGTTATCATGAACTTAAGAAAGCCACTAGAGGTTTCCGCAATGGAACTTTTTTATTACAAGGTCATTCTGAAGTTTACAAGGGGTGGATTGATGAGCCATCTCTTGCAGCCGCCAAGCCTGGTGCTCTCACTCTTGTTGCTGTGAAGAGATTCAACACGATAGATCATCAAGAATGGTTGGTAAGTTTGAAGAGTTGGATATTCTTTACTTGATTCACTGGGTTGAAGTCCTTTTTACTATTAACTATTAAGTGCTGTTGGAATAATGAAATCTTATGTAAATTTATATTCAATGAAAGAAGAGATAGACTTCACATTTTCATAGGTTAATTCTCAAACATTGTTCCAGGGTGAACTTACTTATTTAGGGAAGAAGAAGCTGAGTCATCCAAATCTTTTGAAGCTTATTGGGTACTACCAAGGGTACTGCGAAGGGTACAACGGAATTCTTGTTTATGAGTTCATGTCTCGAGGCAGCCTGGAAGACCAATTATTCCGTAGTGAGTTCTGGTCATTGTTAATTATGGAATCTTATTCTTGCTTACATTACCCCTTACCCACATGACTATATCATTGTAACAGGGGGTGTGTACTTAGGAACTCTCTCTTGGGGCCGACGTATAAAGATCGCTTTGGGTGCTGCAAAGGGGCTTGCTTACCTTCACAGCCCAGAGGCAAAAGTGATATTTCGTGGTTTAACTTCATCCAGTATCTTGATAGATTCTGTATGTGTCTTAATTTGATATCTTTCCATATGCTCTCATACTACATTTAGCATTGTTACATTTTTATTTACAAATTTCACTTTAACCTACTCACAGAACTACAATGCAAAACTTTACAAGTTTGGGTTTGCAAAGGACGCGCCACAAGATGGGAAAAATGACTCTATCGAAGTTATCGGATTTGATGAATACACTGATCCAGAGTATCTTGCCACTGGTAAGCCAAAGGAGCAGAACATTATAATAACTTCACCTGACAGTTAATCCTATATACAGTAAAGAATCATTATAATCTCTGTACTGAAAAAATAAATGTATTTTTTAATTGTTAACAAATAATAGTTCATTTCTGTTTGATTTTTTCCACATGGGTTTTAAATAATATGAATGTTTTTGTAATCTAATATTTTATAAATGGTGCATCTTATAAAGGTCGGTTAAGCACACAGAGTGACATATATAGTTTCGGAGTAGTTCTTCTGGAAATTATGACAGGGATGCGTTGTCTTTGTAAGAACCGTCCACACAATCAGCAGATACTAACTGAGTTTGCTAAGCCATACTTAAAGAGCAAAAAGGTCCAAAGAATCATGGACCCACGTATAGACGGGCAGTACGAGCTAGCTGTGGCTATGAAAGTTGCTATACTTGCGAAGAAATGCCTCTTTGAAGAATCCACAGACAGACCGACAGCTGATGAAGTAGTGCAGGCATTGGAGCAGCTTCAATATGAAGGCAAGACAAGATTATAGGAACTTAAATGGAATGTATATTCACAATTATTGTATTCAAACCTGTTCGCATGTTTCACTACCAGAAACATGCTCCTTCTATGTTGTAATATGTCTATATAAGAGACGTACTGTGTAATGTAAATCACTCAATTCTGCAATTTCATTACAGTTTATATGGTATCAAGAGCCAGAATATAAACATGCTTCTGCTGCTCTACGTTTTCGAGATACAAAATTGACCTTCGCAGACCTGTTCGATAAACTCGTTGATTACGAGCACACTCTGCAACAGTCAACCAAACTCAAAAAGGACGCAAATACTCTTGAAGGTCAGGGACAGGACATGCAGGCCCATATCACAACAGGCCCAATTACTCTGGGCCCAAGCTTAAAAACTAAAATTACACGTTTTGTCATTTATCTCGATACCATATTTCAAGCGGTGTCATTTTCAACGAATTTTGATAGGTTTTGCCCTTTATAGGGAATTTTGTTGCACGTTTTGTCATTTGACCCTAACCCTGTTAGTTATTTTTGTTAAATCTAATCAAACAAAAGGGTAGTTTAGTCTTTGTACTTATTTATTTATAAACCCTTTAATAAATAAAAGAAAAGGAAATTTAAATAATTAATAACATTTTTTTCTAAATTAAAAATCTCTTTCTCTCTCTATAAACACACATAGAACTCTTTCCCTCTCTCTCAACCTTCATCTACCACCACCATCACCATCTCCCAACCACCACGGTCCAGCCATCGCCGCCCCAACCCAACCCTAACCAAACACCCAACCATCACCGTCCATCCAACCACTAAAACCAACATAACTAGCAAATCCAATAACATCATCACCAAGACACCACCGCCACCTAGGGATGAGTAAAAAATAAGGGGGTATTTAGCAATAATCGGGAAGCACAGTCGCCACATAAGACTGAATCGATCATCAACAAATTCTATTTCATTATCATAGAGCACAACCACACCTGTAACCATAACATCATCACCAAGACACCACCGCCACTTAGGGTTCCGTAATCGAACCTGGCAACAATGGCCAATGATAGCGGAAAAAAAGATACAACTGAAATCGGAGCCCTAGGTGCTGCCGGAACATCGACTACTTCCATCACCACCTACAGTTCGTTAGTCAAACCCGGCAACGATGGCTGATGCTCACAGAGGAAGAGGTATAACTGAAATCTAAGGCCTAGGTGTCGCTGCAGGTCCACCGTCGCCGGTGGCTCTATCACCTCATCTCTCCCTCTCTCAAGATGTATGCGAGGGTTTACAAATAAATGACACCAGGTGTAGATTAAGCCTTCAAAGGCAAAATCGCACACGAAACAAAAGTTTGATGGTCAAACTCAAGAGTTACCTCAGTCTTCAAAGGGAGAATTGAGGGTTTCGGTGGTGGTTAGGCGGAGTTGGCTGGGGACATGGTGGTTGCAGGTGGTGGTGTTAGGAGGAAGAAGTGGTTGAGGGGTGGGGGTGGGGCCTTTATACATACATACATACATAAATATATGTATATATTTATACATATATCAGTATTTACAAAAATTGTCTATAAAGACTAAACTACCCTCATGTGACTTGCACGTGACCAGATTTAACAAGAAAATCTAACTAGGTTAGGGTCAAAGGACAAAACGTGCAACAAAATTCCCTATGATTAATTCTTCGACGGCAAGTTCAACCATTCCCGTGGCACCATGGATGTTTGACAGTGGCGCTTCTTATCACGTTACATCGGACCGTCATCTTTACACAACCTATCGGAATATGGCGGATCAAATGAGTTTGTGTTAGGAAACGGTAAAGGCCTATCCATTTCTCACACCGCTAACACATCTCTTCCCACTTCTTCTGGTTGACTAAAATTACAAAACATTATCCTTGTTCCTCAATTGCGTATAACCTTGTTTCTGTAGCATAACTTTCCAAACTTACAATGTTTCGGTTGAATTTTTTCACTTTGATTTTTTTTGTTAAGGATCTTCGAATGGGGGCGTATCTAATGCAGGGAGTCAACATTAATAATGTCTACTATTCGCTCCAACATCTCTCTCAAGTTAATTCCGTTACCAAGTCCACCGAGTCAATCCTCTCATGGCATCACAAGCTTGGACATCCCTCAATTCAAGTTCTCAATTTTTTATTTAAAAATTTCGGTCTTGAATGTAATAAATTGTCTAATGCTTCCCTTCACTGTGATGCTTGCTCGATCAATAAAAGTCATGAAAAACCTTTTGGTGAAAATTCATTTAGAGTATCCAAACGTTTGGAACTTGTTTACTCGGATGCTTGGGGATGAGTCCAAACCTCCATTGATGCTATGCTTGTTAGGATCTGAGTTTCTTTTGATTGTGCTTGTTTGATAATAATGAAGATGAAACAAAGTTAAATGCAGCGGAATTAAATGAAACAAACTTTCAACACACAATTAATGAGAGAATAAGTTTCAGCAAACATGTTTGACATGAAATCAAATGATTGTATTTATTACAATAGTCAATTACACTACATGAATGCACATAATCTCCCCCTCAGCCTGAGCTCACAGTGATTGTTCGTACAGAATGACTTGGTAATGAAGAGAACTAATAGAACAGTACAGGGTACTGTTCTATTTATAGTACAGAACAAACCACTGAGCATCTTTTGGCTGACGTCACCATGAAAGTGACATCTAACCTCCTAACAACCTATAACCACTAATCAATACAAACACTGGTTACTAAACTACTGATTACAATATAATACAAGAAATAAAGTAAACTACTGCTTTTTCCATCCCACTGTTAAAGCTCCAGCAGTGCTTTATGTCTTCAGCAGTACTTGAACCATATCAGTAGATAGAACATCAGTGCTTTATCTTCAACAGTCTTTAGTGATCAGCAGTTGTTTGTGTAGAGTAGTACTTGAGGTCATCAGATGTTAGTATCACTTCCAAGGGGAAAGATCTGATGCAAACAACTACTTATTGTGAATCCATTGATCTGATCCAGTTTTGGCTTTATCAACTGTTCCTTTGTAGGGTTAAATCCCAACAATCTCACCCTGGAACAGATGATGCCAAAACTCTTCATTATTCTGGATTTTTATTGCCTCATCAATAATTCCCTGACTTGACCTTTGAATTATAATTCGAAGTTCATGGAAACTTCATCATTTTCATCCCTGCACAGTGTAAGCTCAAGGAGATCTTGTAAATCTTCTACACCCAGGCCAAGTGCTTCTTCCCTTGATATGTGCTTCACTTCACCATTGGATTTGAGTAGAGTCAATACGTGGGTCTTTTGATCAGACTTCCACTTTAGTATTTTTAAATCCAATGGGTTTCTTGGGAGAGATTTTATTGTTGATGAGTTTGGAGATGGAGGCCTTGTGATGACAACTTTGGCAGGGTTTTGAGATTGTGCTAAGTCTTGTTTTTCTGCCATCAGTGTCTGAAGAACCATTTTCAAGATGTATTCTTCTTGAGCCTTGTCTTCTTTTGTTTATGCATCCATATGCTTTTGTTTCCTTCTTTGATAATGAATGGCAGCAGTTGGAGCAGTGGGTCTTCTAATTGGCAATTTTTGTTTGACTGGAACCACTACTTCTGGATAATCAGGCTTTTTGGGAGCAGTGGGATCTTTCTTCCTTAACTCTTCCAACCTTTTGTAGGTATCTAGCACTTTTAACTCTGACCACCTTGTAACCTGATTCCTTGACCCATAATCAGCAGCTATAAGCTCTTCTTTCATTCTTTTCAGCTTCAAAGCCCTTTCTGGTACATTCTTTTTGTAATTGGCCCAGATTGGAGGTGTTTGTTTTACTTTGTCTTCAAGCATCTTTTCTATTCTTGCAATTTCTTGCTATAGTTCACTTATGGTCCATTCTCTGTACTGATGCTTTTCTGCTCTGTATTTCTTATATGCCATGATATGCTCAATGTAATCTTGTCTTATACTTTCATAATCTTTTTCTGATAATTTCTGACAAAGATTTTCTAAGAACTGCTCTAAGGTTCTGACTTTGGTGAGCAGGTATTGCAAGTTTCTTTGAATCTCTTTGTCAGACTTTCCCTCTGTGTCTCTTTGAGATATATCCTCTGCTTGTTTGACCTTAATTTTGAGATACTCTTCTATGTTTCTTGGCAAAGGATAACCTTGAACAGATGGGAGTTTCCTCTTTTCAAGATCATCTTCAGAGTAGAAGGATTTGATCTCCTCCCTGACTACTGGAAGATCTAAAGGATATTGTACTCCAACAGGGACAATAACAGTGTTTGGATTGAGGGCTTGAACTGAAGATATTGGAACAGGGTTCAGAATAGTGTCTAGGGTCAGAGTTTGTGAAGATGTTGGAGGTGGGGAAGTGTCATCTTCAAGTACAATGTTTGTTACCCTTCTCCTTTTGTGCTTTGGAGAGGTTGGTGGTGTGTTTGTGGGTTGAGTGGTGGTGATTGAAATGGTGGGTGTCTGACTAACAGCTGTTGAAACAACTGGTGTTTCAACCACTATTGTCACTACAACAGTTGATGTGTCAACTGTTGTCTTCTGCTTTTTGGCAGGTGGTTTTTGTGATGGTGATGATGTTTTTGGTATGGTAGTGGTTGGGATAACTGTCACAGCCCAAAAAATACCCCTAGAATAAACCCCCGCGAGGCGTATGACGTACCAGGATCTAGCCACCAATCACATTGAACTCATGCAAGATTTTAAATAAAAGCTTTCATTTATTAAGGTAATGTGTTACATTACATAAAGTATAACTCAACGTTTTCAGCGGAAGCATAAAACATTAGTTATGTATTTCGTAAACCAAGCGTGTGAAAGTTATTAGACTTGTCTCGAGTTTCCTTCAGTCTCGACCCATGACCACTCCAGCTTCCCAGACAGCAAGTTCCTCTCAGGAATACCCAATGATTGTCCCACCTACCGGGACGCATGCTCAAGAGAAGTGAACTCACCTTAGACTGCTCGGTATGTTACGTTACATTACCCGTTCCAAGTTGGTAAACCAAACCCTACCGAGGTTACCAAAGATGATCAGTTTCATAAACACATATCCAACTCACGCATTCAGCAAATCACATGTAACACCATTGTCACATAACACATAGCAAACGCTTAGATTTTATACACGTTCATAACACAAGTTCACGTTCCAAACAGTAGTTACCAATAAGATCAGTTTCATAATCAATTAAGTCATGTATTTTCACAGCTTGCATTCATAGCAAGGATCACCGTGTATCGCATAGCAATTACTCATTTGAATAAAAATCCACATCCCATGTGCATAACGCATAATAACATTTAATAGATGAATTGGCTACTCACACGAGTCAAATACAGATCCTCATTTCCAGTTAACATTATTATCATGCAACAAATACAATTTTACAAACACACATGTCTATCATCATATATATCATAAACTGTTCTGTTTGTTTACACAATTGCAGCATCCCCACGAAGGACCTATTCTTCGTGGGATGCTCTTATGGCGAAGAATCACATGGTGAAGGACTATCCTTCTTCGAGATGGGGTTTGACGAAGAACCCTAGTGGTTCGTCAGGAAGTAGTCAACGAATAACAACTCTTCATCATCTTGGGGTTTGACGAAGAACCCTTTGGCGAAGGTGTATCCTTCATCGAGATTGAGTGTGGCGAAGAACCATAATGGTTCGTCAAGAATCAGTCAACGAAGAATCAATTCTTCGTCCGGCTAGATTCTTCGTGAGGGAAGTCCTTCGTCGCCGCCTTAACAGACGGTTACCATTCCTTTAATCTTGTAACAGTTAACAAATTATTGGCATACTTATCGGATAAATCAACATCTTTTAATAACAGTTACATTCATCCATGAAATCAACTTCATAAACAACAATTAATCAGATCATTCATCATCTAAAACATCCTGACCGAATCATTAACACAATGATTACGACTTTAACATGCAACCCTAATTTCTTATGTAGAATCAAAACAGTAACAACCTGTTTATATCTGCAAACTATCAAAGGTTCACATAAAACATTCCTAGATCATCATCAAACATCATCACGTAATTCCCTTCTAACAGTTAATTATCACGAGTTCGTTCATCATTAGTTTCTCTAACATATGATCCTAAGCGTTATCATCGAGCAAGGATAAGACCAAACTTAATCCTCATAGATCAACACAACCACGTTTATCAATTCATCAAAGGTAACGATTTACTAACCGAAAGGAATAAGATGAAAGTCAAGAAGGTCTTCGAGAGTGAGAGGATTGCCGCCGGGTTCGAATGGGAGCAGATGAGTGATTAGGGTTGGATTATGTTTCACATGTTACGCAAGTCTTAAACCAACACAATAACAGTTGGGCCCATTCTAGGCTACGGGCCGAGAGCCCCTTTTTGGCGAAGGACCTGCTCGACAAAGAACCTTCTTCGTCGAGATTGATGGTGACGAAGAATCATTCTTCGTCCAACAAAGGTTGTGGCGAAGAACCTTCTTCGTCATGTTGGGTTTCCATTACACATTAAACATTACACATTTAACAACCAAGCATCAGAATACTTTAATCATTCAAATAAACTACACATGACACCACGTAAAACAAATTGTAAAAACAGGATTGTGAAACAAGTGATGCGTAGAGGAAAGACCTTGAAATTTCAGGTTGTCACATCATCCCCAACTTGAAAGAAATTTCATCCCGAAATTTGATAAGTAACCCAAAGCCGCAAGGTGTTAGATCAGGATGACTGTGGATTTTCCTCGGGTACCATATCATCCCCAACTTGAATGCGAATTTCATCCCGAAATTCACCAGTTGCATCAGATTTAGATTGGTCAGTTGGGAATAATTGAGGATACTTGAGCTTCATCTGATCCTCGCGCTCCCACGTTAACTCTGGTCCACGTCTTGAGTTCCAACGGACTCTCACGATCGGGATTCGACTATGCTTACGGACCTTGACTTCCCGGTCCATAATTTCGATGGGTTCCTCAACAAACTTTAATTTGTCGTCGATTTTCAGTTCTTGGATTGGTACCACAAGTGTTTCATCGGACAAACACTTCTTTAATTGCGAAACATGGAAGACATCATGAACGTTACCCAACTCAGAAGGTAACTCGAGCTTCTAAGCCAAGTTACCGATTTTTCCAGAATTTTGAATGGCCCAACGTAACGAAAATTAAGCTTGCCATGCTTCCCAAAATGCACCACACCCTCCCAGGGTGAGATTTTCAACATGACACGCTCGCCTACAGTGAACTCCCAGTGTTTCCTAAGCTTACCAGCTTTTCTGGCGGTCACGCGTTGCCACCATACGATTTCCGATCTAAACAATCTTCTCAGGAGTTTCGGGTACAAGTCCTGGACCTGTGATTAGGTTGTCACCCATCTCAGCCCAACAAGGAGATCGGCATTGTCGTCCAAACAATGCCTCGAACGGAGCTGCTAGAATACTAAAATGGTAACTGTTGTTGTAGGAAAAACTCTATCAAAGGTAAATGTCTTTCCCAATCCTAACCCAAGTCAATCACACATGCTTGCAGCATGTTTTCGAGTGTCTGGATGGTTCGTTCACTCTGACCATCTGTCTGAGGGTGATAAGTAGTTCTCACGTCTAGACATGAGCCACAGGATTTGTGTGCTGCCTGCCAAAAATCAGGTAATTACGCAGATCACAATCAGAGGTAATAGAAGTTGGCACCTCGGGCCTAGAAACCGCCTCTCGTAGAGGGATATTCATAAGCTGCGATATCTCATCAGTTTCCTTGATTGCAAGAAAGTGTGCTGGTTACGTGAGACAATCAACGATCACCCAGGTGATATCATTTCCGTTTCGAGTTGTAGGTAGACTAATGACAAAATCCATAGCAGTCTATTCCCATTTCCATATGGGTGTTTCTGGTTGCTGACACAAACCAGAAAGTTTCTGATATTCCACCTTGACTTTCGCACGAGTCAAACATCGTTCACATTGCTATGTGGGCCTTCATGCCTGGTCACCTGTACGAGGTCTTCAGATCCTAATATCCCCTATCAAAACCCAGACGACTAGAATATCGAGACTGGTGTGCTTTGCTCAACACAAGTTCCATGCGGTTGTCGTATAGTGGGACCTATATTCGTTCCATGAAGTAGCGAATACCGTCAGATTTGCCAAAAGTTCGTGCACGTGTTTCGGTTTGGGCAGGGCGAATCTGATCGGCAGGTTAGAGTTGATGGTGAGCTGCAAAGCTCGTGCACGTGTAGGTTTCACAGTCGTAATCGTTCAAAAGTTCCATTAAGCGACGCCGTCGCATGTTTAACTCTTTCTGATCCAGGATATACTGAAGGCCCTTGTGATCGATCTAAATAGTGCCTTTGGTACCTGATGTGTTCAGAATTACACACATCTTCTGTATCAAATTTCCCCAATTTCAGAGAAATCGTATGCGTTTATCCATTGTATTTGGTACTGAATCGATTAAATTATGAATCCGCAGGAATTGGTGAAATATCTGTGGATTACACGAGAAAACGGTAAAGGATCGATCAAGAAATCAATACATGGGGAAACGTGTCAAAGAAAAGAAGAAATTGGGCTTTAAGGTTGCTTTACGGACCTCAACATCACCAAGGTTGAGGTCCGTAAGCTTAACATCTTCTAGAAACGGAGCAGGTGTACTCTACGGACCTCAACATCCACAAGGTTGAGGTCCGTATGGAATCCTACGGACCTCAAGGTTACCAAGGTTGAGGTCCGTATGCTAGTGTCGGCAACGACTCCTCGTCGCTAAGTGGAGCAGTTGGCCGGCGTCGCAAACATTGGGTTTACGGACCTCAACATCCACAAGGTTGAGGTCCGTATGCTGCTTTACGGACCTCAACATCCTCAAGGTTGAGGTCCGTAAGCTAGTCCCCAGCTCCAAAATTTTTACTATAAATACCCATGCAATCCCAAGTCGAAAAGACACGAATTCAAGTCCGAATTCTCACTTTATAGTTCTGTTATAATCAAGTTTAAACACCCGGAAGTGCTGGTGAAGTACCTCGGAACTCTCGAGACGTCTGGAAGCCGTTGGTTCTAATCCTAATCGACCCGAGTCGGTTAAACGTTGTAATTTCCATTCTAGTAAGTGTTGTTATAATGTTTTCAGTAGTTGTTATGCTTGTTGTAAGTGTGTTAATGTATAATATGTGTAGCTAAACTTATAAACTACCTGGGTTATGATGAAATAAAGGATTGTAATGCTGTTTGATGTAATTTCAGTTATTTTATGTGATTTACAGAATTTTATCTTTGAAATTAATCTTGATATTGCATGTTGTTATAATTTTGATTTAATTATTTGTTGATAAATTCACCAAGTTTATAACATGAAGAAATTCCCTTTAAACTTAGAATTTAATTTAATTCGTTTACGGGTTAAATATTGTGTTGAGAAATTGACCAAGTCTAATAATAATTAGTTAGAATAATAAAACATGCATCATTACCTCATGATTAGAAATATGATTAGGGTAAGCCAGGTTATTAGCTAATCATTGGTGGGTAATTTGGGTAATCGATAACTCGAACTCTTTTATTACATCGTGATTAAGGTTTCTTGGGATTTTAATTTTCAAAGATTTGTTCGCTTTACGTGTTTAAAAGATCGTCTCACAACATAGTCTCTGAGGTTCCAACGGTTGGATTCACGTAGGATTTGGTTTCGATAACTCGTACCGGTTTGTTCTAGCATTTCACATATTGTCTTTATCTATTGTTTAAGTAGCATCTCTAACGGGGGATTAATCAATTGAAAAAGATACTTAACTGTTATTATTGTCAAACTAGCATTACATGAATTTAGGGATTCTAAAACCCAGGTAGTCTGTTTATTATATCTGTGATTCCAATTATTTGTAATAATTTGTGATTGTTACTTGTTAATTGTTTAATTGTTAGTGTGTTTGTTTAATTGTTAAATTGTATTTGTGTACTGTTTTATTTTCTCGAGAATTGTATTTTATCAATGTTTGTTTTAAGTTTATACAAATTCATTTTAAATTAATGTTTTTATAAAAACCACAAACCACAAATCAGTCTTTAAACCAATTTTCCTAAATACTCGATAAATGTTACTTTCAAGATTTCGAAAATAGTGTCCACGGATTGACATCCGGGCTTGCCAACAAAACTACACCGCGACCGGTGCACTTGCCGTTTGTGTGTGGTTTAGCTAGCAATTCCAATTTTAAAACTTGTTTTGAAAATACAAAGTAATATCATTTGCTCGGATATGTAGTAACTGGAAGGGTTAAGTGCCGTTAAATTGGGAACTCCTGTCTAGGCTTGGCATTCGTATACATCCAAATAAAAGGACCCGTTGCCTACCTGGGGACCATCCTAATGAGAGTACCTATACCTATTAGGCCAAAGCATATCCCTCTTTTGAGCATTTGATTAAACAAACTCACATTGAGCTTTTTAAAAATCAAGACTTTTGACATAAAACGATTTACAAAACATAAAAGTCTTTTCAAAAACTAAAAGCAGTGTGAACCCGCATCAAGTTTTTGGCGCCGTTGCCGGGGATACTAAGAAATTTTGAAAATAATACAAGTTGTTTATTTAGTTGTATAAATGTTTTCTTAGGTTAGTTAATTGTTTTTATTTTGTGTGCCTTTATTTGCAATTTGTGCTTTAGTGTTAGATTTGCCTTAGTAATTTAAGGACTTGTATGCACAACACTCGTTCAGAAGGGCTAGCTTTAATTGCAATTTCGCCTGAGCCCGAACGAGACTTACACGAGCGCCTACGAAATTCCCAAGATAGTAAGGCACACATGGCTGAAAACAATCCCCCTATTAGGAGAGTCGTTGCAGACTACGCTCGTCCTAACGTGGAAAATGGTCGATCCAGTATCTCTCGACCCGCTATTGAAGCTCGAAGGTGGCAAATCCCACCTCAAATCATCTCAATGGTTACAAATACAATCCAATTCCATGGATTGCCTTCCGAGGACCCCAATGTCCATCTTTCTCGCTTTTCAGCTATCTGCGATACGTTTCAAGAACAAGATGTTAGCGAGGACGCATGTAAACTGCGTCTTTTTCCATTCTCACTTGCTGATCGAGCTCATGCTTGGTTAGAATCCCTTCCTGCGGGATCAATCACCACTTGGGCTGGCATGAAAGAAAAATTCTTAGGAAAATACTTTCCTCCTTCTAAAACTGCTCGTCTGAGGAGCATGATTCAAGAATTTCGCCAAAGAGAAGGAGAGTCTTTCTACGAGACATGGGAACGATTCAAGGAGCTGTTACTCAAATGTCCACACCACGGATTCGAGGACTGGGCCTTAGTAGAGAAGTTCTACCACGGAGCTACGCCTGCCACAAGGAATATGCTGAACATTACAGCCGGAGGGAATCTTATGACCGCCAAAACACCAGAGGAATGCACGGAGATGTTTGAAGACATCGCAATGAGTAGCTACGAATTTCCTGATTCTAGAAACTCATCCGCTACCCAAAAAGGAGTGCATAAGGTCGATGATAACACCCTGATGCAATCACAGATAGACGCCCTGAAAAAGAAGCTGAATGATATGGAGCTGAAGAAGGAGCAATTGTGCGAGATATGCACTGGGAGGCATGAAACGAATGCGTGTCCTATTGCCCCTACGGAGTCACCAGAGCAGGTGGATTTCATAGCCAACCGAAATCAGACAAATTTCGGAGGAGGCTACAATACGAATTGGAGAAACCACCCAAACTTTAGCTGGAGGAACAACAACCCACCAGGGTTTCAACCACGCCAGAATTTGTTTCAAGACCAAGGAGCAGGACAGAGTTCCGGGACGAATAACCCGACGATAGGAGAAATGTTGAAGAAAAACAATGAGGCACTATCCCAGCAGACGCAGTTACTTACACAGTTCATCACACAACAAGAAACTCGATATCAAGAAACACAATCGAAGTTCTTGGAAAATGATGCCTTCATGAAAAACCAGGCTACTGCACTACAGAACTTGGAGAGAACAGTAGGTTCACTGGCCGATCAGTTGAACCAGAGACCTCAAGGAGGTCTCCCGAGTAATACTGTTGGAAATCCAAATGCTACTGCAAAAGCTATTACTACAAGAAGTGGTAGAAGAACTATAGAAATTGAAAGAGAAGATGATGAAGATCCAGAGATTGATGAAGAGATAGAAATGGAGACACCATCTGGAAATGTACAATCTAGGCTTCGCCCAGAAAGTACAGTACAACCCAGTAAACCTCCAGAGGAGAAGAAAGAGCCGATAAGGGTGTACAAACCAACACCACCTTATCCAGGGAGATTGATAAAAGCAAAAGATGCTGAACAGTTTAATCAATTCATAGCAATGTTGAAGAAACTGCACATTAACATCCCATTCGTTGAAGCTTTGGCTAAAATGCCAAAGTATGCAAAGTTTCTAAAGGATCTCCTAACGAATAAAAGGAAATTAGAAGATCTTTCAACCATTGCTCTGAATGAAGAATGTTCTGCAGTCTTGCAGAATAAATTGCCAGCAAAGATTGCTGATCCAGGGAGTTTTACCATTCCCTGTTTAATTGGAAATCTTACTGTGAGCAATGCACTTGCTGACTTAGGAGCTAGTATAAATCTTATGCCTTACTCAATATTTGCAAAGCTTGACTTGGGAGAACCGTCTCCTACAAGAATGAGTATTCAGCTTGCAGATAGATCGATAAAATACCCAAGAGGCATTGTAGAGAATATGCTAGTAAAAGTCGACAAGTTTGTCTTTCCAGTTGACTTTGTTATCCTTGACATGGATGAGGACTCTGAAATTCCGTTAATTTTAGGACGTCCATTCCTTGCTACTGCACGTGCAATCGTTGATGTGTATGATGGCAAGTTGACTCTCCGTGTTGATAAAGATGAAGTTACATTTGACATTCAAAGATCAATGAAGCATACTGAACAACATGACGATACTGCTTACTTTATTGATACTCTCATAACACATGTGGAAAGTTTTCTTAATAAGGTATGTGAGAGTGAAACTTCTGATATTTCTGAAGATTTAAAAGATACACTATTATCAGATAGTGAATCTTCTTCTGAGTCTAAGGAATATGAAGTATTTGAAGTTATCAATGAAGATAATCCAAAAGAAAAACCGTCAGTTGAAGTACCACCAACTTTGGAGCTGAAGAAGTTACCATCTCACCTAGAATATGCATTTTTAGGTGAAGGTTCACAATTACCCGTCATCATTGCTACAAATTTGACAGAGGATGAAAAGAAAGAATTGATGAGCATTCTTAAAAAGCATAAGAATGCTATTGCGTGGAAACTCATGGATATCAAAGGCATAAGCCCATCTTTTTGCACGCATAAAATTCTGATGGAAGAGGAATATAAACCGGTGGTTCAACCACAGAGAAGGTTAAACCCAAACATGCAAGAGGTTGTAAAGAAAGAGGTAATTAAGTTACTGGATGCAGGACTTATTTATCCAATTTCTGATTCATCTTGGGTAAGTCCTGTACAGGTAGTTCCTAAGAAAGGAGGAATGACTGTTGTTGTCAATGAGAAAAATGAATTGATACCTTCCAGGACTGTCACCGGTTGGAGAGTTTGTTTAGATTACCGTAAGCTGAATGATGCCACAAGAAAGGATCACTTTCCTTTGCCATTCATAGATCAAATGTTAGAACGATTATCAGGGCAACAATTTTATTGTTTCCTTGATGGCTTTTCTGGTTATTTTCAGATTCCCATTTCACCTGAGGATCAAGAAAAAACCACATTTACATGTCCCTATGGTACTTTTGCGTATAGACGTATGCCGTTTGGATTATGTAATGCTCCAGCCACGTTTCAACGTTGTATGATGGCCATATTTCACAAAATGATAGAGGACTCCATGGAAGTTTTCATGGATGATTTCTCTGTTTTCGGGAGTTCTTTTGACATTTGCTTACGTAATCTGGATCGAGTGTTGACTCGATGTGAAGAAACGAACCTTATGCTAAATTGGGAAAAATGCCATTTTATGGTTCGTGAAGGAATAGTTTTAGGACACAAGATCTCACACGAGGGACTTGAGGTTGACCAAGCAAAGGTTGAAATCATTTCCAAGCTTCCTCCGCCTACTTCAGTAAAAGCAATTAGAAGTTTCTTAGGACATGCAGGATTCTATCGTAGATTCATTCGTGATTTTTCTAAAATAGCACGTCCTATGACTCAACTCCTAGAAAAAGATAGGCCATTTGTGTTTTCTGAAGATTGTCTTAAAGCTTTCAAGTTACTGAAGGAGAGATTAGTTCAAGCACCTATTCTAATTTCTCCAGATTGGAGCATTCCATTTGAAATCATGTGTGACGCAAGTGACTTTGCAGTCGGTGCAGTGTTAGGGCAGCGTAAAGAAAAACATTTCCATCCGATATATTACGCTAGCAAAACCCTAAACGATGCACAAGAAAACTATACAACAACTGAGAAAGAGTTACTTGCAGTTGTGTTTGCATGTGATAAGTTCCGTTCTTACCTTGTGCTTTCAAAAACGATTATCTTCACAGATCATGCAGCCATTCGGTATTTATTTGCAAAGAAAGATGCTAAACCGAGGCTGATTCGTTGGATCTTATTACTTCAAGAATTTGATCTTGAAATCAAGGATAAGAAAGGAGCTGAGAACGTTGCCGCTGATCATCTGTCCAGATTAGAGAACCCTGAGTTAGAGAGAACTCGGGAAGGAAGAATTAGGGATGAGTTTCCTCATGAGTCGTTGATGTTCATTGAAACTAAAGGTTTTCCGTGGTTCGCAGACATTGCAAATTACCTATCAACAGGAGATCTTCCAGCAGAAATGTCTTATCAAGAAAAGAAGAAATTCTTTTCTGATATTAAATTCTACATTTGGGAAGATCCTTTCTTGTTCAGGGTAGGTGCGGATCAAATCATCCGACGTTGTGTAACTACACCAGAAACTATGAATATCCTTAAACACTGTCATGACAGACCGACAGGAGGCCATTACGGGGCAAATTATACTGCCAAACGAGTGTTTGATGCAGGATTTTATTGGCCGACAATTTTTAAGGATGCTCATGAGTACGTTCGTGGTTGTGACGCATGTCAAAGAGCCGGAAACATTTCATCCAGAAATGAAATGCCTCAAAATCCCATCCAAGTTATTGAAATTTTCGACATTTGGGGCATTGATTTCATGGGACCTTTCCCAATGTCACGAGGAAATCGGTACATCCTAGTAGCCATTGATTATGTATCAAAATGGGTGGAGGCGAAAGCTTTGGCCACCAACAGTGCTAAGGTTGTAGTAAAATTCCTGAGAGAGTTGTTTGCAAGATTTGGAACGCCTAAAGCAATCATTAGTGATCGAGGTACCCACTTTTGTAACTCGTCAATGGAGAAAGTATTGAAAAGATATGGGGTAACCCATAGACTTTCAACTGCTTATCATCCACAAACGAGTGGACAAGTGGAGAATGCAAACAGGGGTATTAAACGCATTTTGGAGAAAACTGTAGGACAAAGTCGCATTGACTGGGCTGATAATCTGGATGATGCACTTTGGGCTTTTCGCACTGCATACAAGACTCCTATAGGGACAACACCCTTTAGGATGATTTATGGAAAAGCATGCCATCTTCCAGTTGAATTGGAACATCGAGCATATTGGGCCTTACGTAAAGTAAATCTTGATATGGATGCAGCAGGGAAGAAAAGATTTCTCCAAATTCATGAGCTTGAGGAACTTCGTGATATTGCATATGAAAGATCATGGGCTTATAAGGAAAAGACAAAGCAACTGCATGATCGCCACATCAAGAGTTTGAAAGAATTCAAGTGTGGGGAGAAAGTATTGCTTTTCAATTCTCGTTTGAAGATGTTTCCAGGAAAACTCAAATCCCGATGGACAGGTCCGTTTCTAGTTACACAGGTTTTTCCATATGGAACTATTGAATTGGAAAATGAGGATGGACAGAAGTTCAAGGTTAATGGTCATCGTTTAAAGCATTACATTGGAAGACCAATTCCTGAACTGGTGGAGGAGCTGAACCTCCCTTTAGTGAAACCTTAAAGGTAGATAGTGATAGGTAGGTAGTGTAAATATTAGGTTTAATTTTGTGTGTAAGTGTGGAAGTGTGGATTGTCTTAGATAATTGGTATTTTAAATCAATTTTACGCTGGGGTTTCTTTGTTTTTGTGTATGCAGGTTTGGATAGTACCACCCGTACTCAATCTCCATTCGGGTGAATTTGGAGCTGCTACAATCTCAGAAACATTACCCTAAGTGTAATTTAGATTTAAAATGCATCCATTTGATTTTAATTTTCTTTGTTGTTTAGAATTTGCAAAGCCAGGTTTACCTACAGAAATTAAGGAGAAAATCTTTCTCCTCAGTGCTGGGGTAAGGAAAGAATACCGTCGTCAAGAACAGGTAACACCATTCTGTGGAACATCTAAAAGTGCGATGAAGCGGAGAGCTAAACGCTACGAAAGATGCATAGAATGTGGGAACTGGTCACACACGGGAAAATGTAAACGAAGTCAGACGGAATCCCAAAGTGAGTACATTCAATTAATGAGGGTGGGTGCCATTAGGCTGGATGCCGAACGCTCCACTAGGGTTGGAAGTTATGTACACTATAGGATAAAGGAAGACATCGTGCACATTTTTGATAAAACTGGGCTTGATAAAAAGGCGTTACGAAAATCCCTGGGTTTGTAAAAAAAAAATTTTATCATGTGCTTTTGTAAATAAATAATTAATTATTTTCTTAATCTTAAAAAAAAAAAAAAAAAAAATTAGGTTTTATCAAGGTTACGGACCTCAACTTTAGCAATGTTAAGGTCCGTAGACTAAGTAGGCGCCCAAAGGTTTGGACAACCCTACGGACCTCAACATTACCAGTGTTGAGGTCCGTAGACCAGCATGACGGTTTAAAGTTTTGAGAAGCTTACGGACCTCAACATCACCAACGTTGAGGTCCGTAAGGTTGCGTCTGATCGAAAAATAAAAACCCCCAACAGGGGTTTCTTCTTCATTTCAAAACCCAAACACCCCCTATTACCTCTGATCGCCACCACCACATCCGACCATCATAACCACCCCCATTCTCCTCTTTCATCTCCAACGATTACCACCACCCCCTTCGACCCTCATTCATCCGATTCACCTTCGTCTCGACCTCCGAATCGATCGACCACCATTGCCGCCCCTAACCATCATCATCTCCGATCAACCACATCACCGCCGTGAGCCGCCACCGTCATCGGACCACCTTACATTTTCAAACCCCCTGCTACATTCAGGTATAAATTTTGTTCTGGTTCGTTTAGGTTCGGGTTTAGTTCTGGCTCAGGTATGCATGTTCTGTTCGTGTCAGTCGGGTGCGGGTTGGTTCAGGTTTGGGTTTATTCGAGTCATTTTAGGGTGTATGTTTGGGTTTGTTCAGGTATGTGGTTCAGTTCGGGTTTACAGGTTCGGGTCAGTTTGTGTATGCTCGGGACAGTGGGTTAAGTTTTAGGTTTATATTTTTGTACAGTTTAATTTTTCGTGTCAGTTGGGTGCAGGTCGAGTCAGTTTTAGTTCAGGGGTCGGGTTGTTTTGTTATTTGTACAGGTCGGCTTAGGTTTGATTGTTTGGTTCGGGTCGTTTGTAATTTAGTTTAGATTATTTAAGTAAATTGTCGTTTTAGTTTAAATAGTAAATGTATAGTTTTAGTTTTAGTCTCGTTTTAAATAGTTTAAATTTTGTTTCAGTGTCGTTATTAGATGTAACTATTTAGATGTCTCCGGGTTTTATTTTGTAGTTAGATTAATTAGATTGTCAGTTAATGTAAAGTTAATATAGTTGGAAATTATATAAAATTGCTTAATTTTTATACTTACTTTTCGAAAGCACTCGACAAATTGAATTGAATTGAAATATATTTATATGCGTTTTATTTGCAGGATTCGCCGCCTCGCTTGTATTTAATCTAAATACGATCGAGGATTGGTGGTTTTCTTGTAAATACGCCGGGGTGCTGCCGAAATTTTTATTATTATTATTTTTTTTTGTGTGATTATTTGCAACCGCGAATGAAATGCTATACGGTCGCAACATCCGTCCCTAACACAACAAAAACACGTTTTTCGGTAAATTTAATATTGTTTGTATATATTTAGATAATTAATAAAAAAAAAAAAAAAAAAAAAAAAAAAAAAAAAAACATGTTAGGGAACGGTAAACTTCATAAAACCTGCAATATTTAATTGTTATATTTTTAAACGCAGGTATGGAATCCTCATCCTCATCTCGAAAGCGTACGCGCACAGTTGCTCGACGACAGGCACAGGCTCCACCAGTAGAGCCACAGCTCCAGCCACAGGATCCTGATCAGCATCAGCCACGTCCGGCTCGTGTCATTCGATATATTACTGATGCAGTCAGGCCGGATCAGCAGGAGCCGATACCAGTACCTCTACCACCTGTAGAGGAGAGCACATTATTGGATTTTCACCCAGATTCAGCCGAGTATGCTGCCTTGCATAGATTGCTTGGCAAAGATTTTCAGAGGCCTAGGGTGATCGATTGGGAGTTGATGCGTAGGATGGAGGTGAGAGACAGGTAGAGAGCGTTGCTGACGCCACGATGGAGGGTACTTTTGGATGAGAGGCGCCCATTGTACCAGGAGCTCACTCTTGAGTTCCTTTCTACATTTTCATTTGATTCAGCGCGCCTCTCATCTGACTCGGCGGTCAGCTTTGCGTTAGGACGGCGGACACACATTATGTCCATCCAGCAGTTCGCCGTCCACGCTCGTTTATATACTCAGGAGGAGACCACCCAGCCGGTCTTCACTGAGAGTTTGATGGGGTGGTCAGATCTAGTCTTACCTCTATGTGTCACGGCAGCACAGTTAGAGGAGTTCTGGACCACCATTGCCGATGGTGCCTTCGTTTCTGGGATTGCTGCTTCCCAGATCCGTAACCCTATTCACAGATTCATACACAGGGTCATTGCCTGCACGGTGCATTCTCGATACATGAGTATCGAGAAAGTTACGTATCCAGATCTTTATGCATTATATTGCATCGTGACGGCCCGGGAGGCCAATCTTGCCATGCTACTACTCTTTTCTTTGTCTCGGGATCATGGGCGGGGCAAGGAGTCCCGTATTTGTATGGGCAGTTATGTTACTGCCCTAGCTGAGAGCCTCGGAGTGTTTGATGATTTTCCGAGAGGATGGTTTCACGAGGTGGCCATGGGCACGCAGATCAAGGAGACTGATATGCGACAGATGTCACAGCTTATGGAGCCAGGCCATCCTCCCCGTTTTATACAGCCCAGAGCCATCCCTGAGGACGCTCCCATTATTGCTCCTTTACATCAGATCCCGGAGAGAGAGAGGGCAGGGCAGCCTAGAGCTCGACCCACCATGACAGGTCGTATAGAGATTATTGAGCAGATTGTGGGAGAGTTTAGGCAGGATCAGATACAGATGAGAGAGAGACAGGAGCGTATGGAGGAGAGGCAGGAGCGTATGGAGCATACACAGATAGAGATCAGGGGGATACTTCAGCATATCATGGAGCATTTTCAGATTCCCCCTCCACATCAGCCTCCTCCACCATAGACAATCTTGTTTGTATTTGACATTATTTTTGTATATATTTTTACATTTGGTTTGGTGTGGTGTGATTTTGTGTGATTTTGTTTTTTTTTATGGTTATTTCTATTTGATGTGTTGGCTTATTATTTTGCAAGATTCGTTTACAGGATATTAGGCGATGAGGCAACACATACTCAGGAATACGGCAACACATCAGGGGAGTAACATTTTTATTTTTCTTTGCAAGTGTGTTTAATTACATTTCTCATTTTCACACATTGAGGACAATGTGTCTTTCAAGTGTGGGGATGAGGAATTTTGTATTTTGTATAATAATAAAAAAAAAATTTATTATTTCAAAAACTTCATAAATGTTCTACACTTGTCCCGATCCTGTAAACACATTTAAAATTTGAACATTTTGTAAAAATGTATGTCAAAAACAAATTTAAATATTGAATTTAGAAAATTTGAAAATATATGTTTCTTTAAGTTGCGGGATAGTAGGTTGATTAAATCAAGTTTTGGTGAAAATTTTTATGAGATACTTTAGATAAATTTTTCTTAACTTTAAAGTAAATTAAATATGCAATAACAAAACCTTTAACCCTTACATTACCACATGACGGTAAGATTTGAGCCTAAAAGTGTTTACATAAACACTACTTTCGTTTCATGTGTGTTTACCAACTTGTTGCATTACTTTAGAACTTGTACGTTTTGATACATTTTAAAACCTTTGGTTTAAATTTTGATACAAATTCTCATAAGAGGCTTTTGGTTCACCCTTTTCTTTGTAAAAATTTCACCGTTGCCATTAGATACCACTTTGAGCCTAAAACCATTCGTTTGTTACCTGATAACCGGAATGGATTTTAGAAATTGATCTAATACGAGAAGATGTATAAAAGTCAAATACACGCTTCTAATAGAGGTAGGATCTATTAGGCTCAATGCCGAACGATCTATCAGAATTGGAAGTAATATTCGCTACAGGATTGAGAAAGACTTGATTTACTTCTTCAATAAAATGGTCTTGACGATCTGACCGTAAAAAGAGTCATTAGGATGAAAGTGGTTTGATGTAAAAAAAAAAAAAAAAAAAAAATTACAATCACGCACCGCAAGGCTAATATTGTAACGATGCGTAAGAGAAGGGCAGGCATAAAATAGCATGGCAGCAGCCCCCGAGATTCGAACTCGGGTCTGTGCTCCCACGCTCTTTCGCGCCCTTGTCAACCATTGGACTAGGGCCTAGGATTGTTCATTTTATAGTTTGCATTTGTATATATTTCCAGTTTTTGCAAGATAAACTAACTATGAAACTCTATAGTTAGTCACATCTTTCCAAATATATAACCTTCCTTTTACCCTTTCCTTCACAACCATAAGTCCTCTATTTTTGTATCAATTTTTAACAATAAGGTAGAGATTTGATTGACGTACAAGCTTATAGTAGTCATGCTTCACATTTTGGTTTTGAGAGTTCACTTCAAATTATATACATATTATCCGAGAGAAGAGTGAATTCAGTAAGTGTTTTTGTTTTTGCATATTTAATTACTTAAAAGTAAGAAAATTTTGTTTAAGTATTCTAGGGTTGCCGTTTCATTCTCTTGATTTGCCAACCTTTTGAACGTTGTAAGTCTTGTGAAACATCTATGTTTAAGATTTTGTATTTTGTATTTATATTTGTTTGAAATATACGTTCTTGTTTAATTGTTTAAGTTTGATATGTTGTTTAGGATTTTGCTTAGGGACAAGCAAAAGATAAGTGTGGGGATATTTGATGTGTTCAGAATTACACACATCTTCTGTATCAAATTTCCCCAATTTCAGAGAAATCGTATGCGTTTATCCATTGTATTTGGTACTGAATCGATTAAATTATGAATCCGCAGGAATTGGTGAAATATCTGTGGATTACACGAGAAAACGGTAAAGGATCGATCAAGAAATCAATACATGGGGAAACGTGTCAAAGAAAAGAAGAAATTGGGCTTTAAGGTTGCTTTACGGACCTCAACATCACCAAGGTTGAGGTCCGTAAGCTTAACATCTTCTAGAAACGGAGCAGGTGTACTCTACGGACCTCAACATCCACAAGGTTGAGGTCCGTATGGAATCCTACGGACCTCAAGGTTACCAAGGTTGAGGTCCGTATGCTAGTGTCGGCAACGACTCCTCGTCGCTAAGTGGAGCAGTTGGCCGGCGTCGCAAACATTGGGTTTACGGACCTCAACATCCACAAGGTTGAGGTCCGTATGCTGCTTTACGGACCTCAACATCCTCAAGGTTGAGGTCCGTAAGCTAGTCCCCAGCTCCAAAATTTTTACTATAAATACCCATGCAATCCCAAGTCGAAAAGACACGAATTCAAGTCCGAATTCTCACTTTATAGTTCTGTTATAATCAAGTTTAAACACCCGGAAGTGCTGGTGAAGTACCTCGGAACTCTCGAGACGTCTGGAGGCCGTTGGTTCTAATCCTAATCGACCCGAGTCGGTTAAACGTTGTAATTTCCATTCTAGTAAGTGTTGTTATAATGTTTTCAGTAGTTGTTATGCTTGTTGTAAGTGTGTTAATGTATAATATGTGTAGCTAAACTTATAAACTACCTGGGTTATGATGAAATAAAGGATTGTAATGCTGTTTGATGTAATTTCAGTTATTTTATGTGATTTACAGAATTTTATCTTTGAAATTAATCTTGATATTGCATGTTATTATAATTTTGATTTAATTATTTGTTGATAAATTCACCAAGTTTATAACATGAAGAAATTCCCTTTAAACTTAGAATTTAATTTAATTCGTTTACGGGTTAAATATTGTGTTGAGAAATTGACCAAGTCTAATAATAATTAGTCAGAATAATAAAACATGCATCATTACCTCATGATTAGAAATATGATTAGGGTAAGCCAGGTTATTAGCTAATCATTGGTGGGTAATTTGGGTAATCGATAACTCGAACTCTTTTATTACATCGTGATTAAGGTTTCTTGGGATTTTAATTTTCAAAGATTTGATCGCTTTACGTGTTTAAAAGATCGTCTCACAACATAGTCTCTGAGGTTCCAACGGTTGGATTCACGTAGGATTTGGTTTCGATAACTCGTACCGGTTTGTTCTAGCATTTCACATATTGTCTTTATCTATTGTTTAAGTAGCATCTCTAACGGGGGATTAATCAATTGAAAAAGATACTTAACTGTTATTATTGTCAAACTAGCATTACATGAATTTAGGGATTCTAAAACCCAGGTAGTCTGTTTATTATATCTGTGATTCCAATTATTTGTAATAATTTGTGATTGTTACTTGTTAATTGTTTAATTGTTAGTGTGTTTGTTTAATTGTTAAATTGTATTTGTGTACTGTTTTATTTTCTCGAGAATTGTATTTTATCAATGTTTGTTTTAAGTTTATACAAATTCATTTTAAATTAATGTTTTTATAAAAACCACAAACCACAAATCAATCTTTAAACCAATTTTCCTAAATACTCGATAAATGTTACTTTCAAGATTTCGAAAATAGTGTCCACGGATTGACATCCGGGCTTGCCAACAAAACTACACCGCGACCGGTGCACTTGCCGTTTGTGTGTGGTTTAGCTAGCAATTCCAATTTTAAAACTTGTTTTGAAAATACAAAGTAATATCATTTGCTCGGATATGTAGTAACTGGAAGGGTTAAGTGCCGTTAAATTGGGAACTCCTGTCTAGGCTTGGCATTCGTATACATCCAAATAAAAGGACCCGTTGCCTACCTGGGGACCATCCTAATGAGAGTACCTATACCTATTAGGCCAAAGCATATCCCTCTTTTGAGCATTTGATTAAACAAACTCACATTGAGCTTTTTAAAAATCAAGACTTTTGACATAAAACGATTTACAAAACATAAAAGTCTTTTCAAAAACTAAAAGCAGTGTGAACCCGCATCAGTACCGTTCAAGGAACGCCTCCAGATTCCAAATCCAAAGGCCATGGCTTCCATCCCAGGTTGTGAGTCGTGTAATTCTTCTTGTAAATTTGCAACTGTTGAGTAACGTAAGCTATCACTTCCTCGCGCTGCACCCGCAGGCAACCGAGACCCCGAATCGAGACAACATGGTACACTACCAGATCACCTATACCATCGGGTAAGGATGACATTCAGTGCATTACAGAGTTTTGTTCCGAAGCTGAAAAGACGTTCTCCTGTTCTGTCCTCCATGAATACACAGTACCCTACTGTGTTGAAGCGATAAAAGTTGTACGATCTTCGAAAATCCCTTGATGAATCTGCGATGGTACTTAACGAGACTAAGAAATCGCCGCACCTCCGATGGACTCTTTAGCGACTAATTTCTAATAGAACGGATCTTAGCGGGATCCACGTGTATTCCCAATTCGTTGATTATATGACCAAGAAAGTGTACTTCTCGAATCCAGAAGTCACACTTAGAAAGACTTCATGTAAAGTTACTCCTCCCTCAGGAGCTCTAAGATAAGATACGAGTGCTGATCATGGTGTTCCTTCCTCCTGGAAATGATTCAAAACATCATCAATAAACACGTTTGACTAATTCGGCGAGATGAGGTTTACACATACGATTCATGTGATCCATAAGGCTGCTGGTGCGGGGTAACTTGAATGAGGTCGTACTGCATTCGAAATGTCGTTTTTGGAACATCCTTCCTTCGGACTTCCATCCGATGGCAGCCCTACCCTAAGTCGATTTTCAATGAAAGCTTGACCCTTACAGCTGGTCAAACAATCGTCGGTGCGTGGTAGAGGACAATGGTCCTTGATTTACACTTTGTTAGGTTCTCACTAATCGATACACGTGTGAAGTGACCCATCTTTCTTCTTCTCGAATAAGCCTGACGCTTCCCAAGGTGAAAAAGTAGATCAGACAAAACCCCTGTCCAACTGTTCTCTTGCAACCCTCCTGGTGCAAGACGATAAGAAATACGAGTAATCAAGGTTACTTCTGTCGTGAGATCAATCTGTGATTCCACCTGACGATGTGGTAGTAATTACCTGGAAGTTCTTAGGGAAACTCATCGAGGAAACCACGAACAAATGGTAGATCTTCAATCTTCCTTTCCTCAGGCTGTGTATTGGTAACCAGTGATAGGGTAGTAGGGTAGCGGAAACACCTCTGGACTTTCGTCACTGAAGTGATACTGACAACCAGTGAATCACCACCAAGGAAAAATGTACGTGCTATTTTCTCCCTACCTATAATTTCTGCTTGGGACTTGGTTATCCAGTCCATAGCAACGACTGCATCGAAGCTTCTAAAAGTAGTAGGGAGGAGGTCAATGTCGAACATGTGACCTGAAAGATCGAGCTTGCACCCTAACTGAACGTATGAGGCTTGTCTAGCCTTGTCACCAACCAGTTCTACAGCGTGTCTGGTCTCGGGAGATGTCGGAGTGGATTCAGAACAGAGGCGAAGAGATTTGCTACAAAAAATGTACAAATCACCATGTTGCCATCATACCTGGCTTCACCCATGCAAATCTTAGAAGCTCTTCCACAAACACCACATGCAGTGTCGTTGTTATCGTTACGAGGATTCCTAATGCTGCCATTGTTCCCTTGGTTGTTGACATCTTGACTTAACAACAGTCAATCCTTGTCGAAGTCACCTTCGTTCCATACTGGAGGTTATGATTGCGAGTACCTTGTTGTCACCGTGGCCATTGACCCTAATGTTGTCGCTTTGTAGACATATCTGTATGGTCTTTTGTCAGTTAGGTCCACTTTCTCGCTATTCTTGTCACGTCCTAAAGTACTACCCATTGTGCTAGCAGTTACACATTCCACACTCTAGTCAATTGTCACCGTTTAATCGTTTATGCCCAGATGGGTTTGTAAGGGTTGGCCCCTAGAGGTCGCTGACTAGAGTTGGAGATTTGATTAAAATCAATCTACTGGTGTTCGTTTTCAGAAATTAGAGCCGTCATATTACGGGGGTCGGTAAGGTATCACATTCTACAGCTTGTCCATCGGTCTTGTATGTTGATTGTATAATGCACGATAAGTCGTTAAAGAATTACAGAGGTGACCCTATTTTTGGATCCGAGGCATCAACTCATTGAGTTCAGGTAAACGAGAAAAGTGTGGAAGTATAGTCCAAATATTCGACGCTTCAACAACTAACTCAGGGGCGTTCGCACTAGCACATAACATTCTTATACAGTTCACTAGACATTCAGATGAGTGTTTGGATAACACTCGATAGCATCGAGTTTTGTAAGGATTTAGAGGTGAGTGAAAGGATCACGTTCAAACAGGAGACATTCATTGCTATAACCCCTATAGATCGTTGTGTTTCACATTTGGTCGAATAATGGAATGGAACCCCTTTCACACTTGTTAGGCCTCGCTGGGACTCACATGCACCCCACATTATTATTATGTGTGCACCCACAATAATAATATGATTTGCATGATCGTCTCAGTTCCTCCTAACTCGTGCTATATGGTTCCTCAAAGTCGAGTAGCAAGACAAGGAACATCACAAAACATGGGTCACAAATGTTTAGGGGAAACGCCACACTATCAATCACATAACACAGGCAAGTAACTCATGTATTCATATTATAGTGCTAAATGTGCTGTCACATGCAACATCATAAGTAAGTGTTCACTAGTTACGCTGTGCAATAAGCAAACGAGAGACGAACCTTGAATTTGGAGCTGAGTGACATGGTTGTATTCAAAACTTGTTCGGTTATAGTATGGTTTTATATAAACGTTTTTAAACCAAGTTCACTAAAACCAGTGGCTCTGATACCACATTGTCACACCCCCAAAAATACCCCAAGCATAAACCCCCGCGAGGCGTATGATGTACCAGGATCCAGCCACCAATCACATTGAACTCATGCAAGATTTTAAATAAAAGCTTTCATTTATTAAGGTAATGTGTTACATTACATAAAGCATAACTCAACGTTTTCAGCGGAAGCATAAAACATTAGTTATGTATTTCGTAAACCAAGCGTGTGAAAGTTATTAGACTTGTCTCGAGTTTCCTTGTGTCTCGACCCATAACCACTCCAGCTTCCCAGACAGCAAGTTCCACATCCACACATATCTATAACCTGCGAGCATGCAAACAAGTATATCAGACAACGCTGGTGAGTTCACAGTTTTATAAAAACGTTTAGTTACCAAGTGTTTAATCCAGTTTAATAACAATTCCGAAAGTAATGCTGATAATAACTCGAGTACCGTACAAGATGGCTCCAGATTGTTTTGCCCGTCACCAATGCCCCCTATCTAAGCATTGGTCATGATTAAGGTCATTAGTTCACGCCCGTCCTCTCAGGTACGGTGTGAGATTGCCAAGCCTAATAGCGCTATCAACTAATACCCCGTTACCTCTCAGGTAACTATTCGGTAGAAGATGGGACGGAAGGTGATAGGAAATGAGTGTATTATCTAACATTCCAGTTTTTACCCAAAAGACTTATTCCTCTCAGGAATACCCAATGATTGTCCCACCCACCGGGACGCATGCTCAAGAGAAGTGAACTCACCTTAGACTACTCGGTATGTTACGTTACATTACCCGTTCCAAGTTGGTCAACCAAACCCTACCGAGGTTACCAAATATGATCAGTTTCGTAATCACATATCCAACTCACGTATTCAGCAAATCACATGTAACACCATTGTCACATAACACATAGCAAACGCTTAGATTTTATACACGTTCATAACACAAGTTCACGTTCCAAACAGTAGTTACCAATAAGATCAGTTTCATAATCAATTAAGTTACGTATTTTCACAGCTTGCATTCATAGCAAGGATCACCGTGTATCGCATAGCAATTACTCATTCGCATAAAAGTTCACATCCCATGTGCATAACGCATAATAACATTTAATAGATGAATTGGCTACTCAAACGAGTCAAATCAGGATCCTCGTTTCCAGTTAACATTATTATCATGCAACAAATACAATTTTACAAACACACATGTCCATCATCATATATCATAAACTGTTCTGTTTGTTTACACAATTGCAGCATCCCCACGAAGGACCTATTCTTCGTGGGATGCTCTTATGGTGAAGAATCACATGGCGAAGGACTATCCTTCGTCGAGATGGGATTTGACGAAGAACCCTATTGGTTCGTCAGGAAGTAGTCAACGTAGAATCAACTCTTCGTCGTCTTGGGGTTTGACGAAGAACCCTCTGGCAAAGGTCTATCCTTCGTCGAGATTGAGTGTGGTGAAGAACCATAATGGTTCGTCAAGAATCAGTCAACGAAGAATCAATTCTTCGTCAGACAAGATTCTTCGTGAGGGAAGTCCTTCGTCGCTGCCCTAACAGACGGTTACCATTCCATTAATCTTGTAACAGTTAACAAATTATTGGCATGCTTATCGGATCAATCAACATCTTTTAATAACAGTTACATTCATCCATGAAATCAACTTCATAAACGACAATTAATCAGATCATTCATCAACTAAAACATCCTGACCGAATCATTAACACAATGATTACGACTTTAACTTGCAACCCTAATTTCTTATGTAGAATCAAAACAGTAACAACTTGTTTATATCCGGAAACTATCAAAGGTTCACATAAAACAGTCCTAGATCATCATCAAACATCATCACGTAATTCCCTTCTAACAGTTCATTATCACGAGTTTGTTCATCATTAGTTTCTCTAATATATGATCCTAAGCATTATCATCACGCAAGGATAAGACCAAACTTAATCCTCATATATCAACACAATCACATTTGTCAATTAATCAAAGGTAACGATTTACTAAACGAAAGGAATAAGATGAAAGTCAAGAAGGTCTTCGAGAGTGAGAGGATTGCCGCCGGGTTTGAATGGGAGCAGAAGAGTGATTTGGGTTGGATTATGTTTCACAAGTTATGCAAGTCTTAAACCAACACAATAACAGTTGGGCCCATCTGGGCTACAGGCCGAGAGCCCCTTTTTGGCGAAGGACCTGCTCGACAAAGAACCTTCTTCGTCGAGATTGATGGTGACGAAGAATCATTCTTCGTCCAACAAAGGTTGTGGCGAAGAACTTTCTTCGTCATCTTGGGTTTCCATTACACATTAAACATTAAACATTACACGTTTAACAACCAAGCATCAGAATACTTTAATCATTCAAATAAACTACACATGACACCACGTAAAACAAATTGTAAAAACAGGATTATGAAACAAGTGATGCGTAGAGGAAAGACCTTGAAATTTAAGGTTATCACAATAACATTTGTTAAAACCACTGAAGTACCAACAACTGTTGATACAACAGGTGTCTTAACATCTGTTGGTTTGGAGGTTTGATGAGAGGAACTTTTGGGGATTTGAGGAGTATGTTTGGTGGTTTTGGAAGGTGTGGTTTTGGGTTGGCTTACTTTTCTGGTAGGCTTTCTTCTTTTAATTGCAGAAGTACCCTGCTCTTCCTTTTTCCATCATAACTTTCTTCTCTTGCTCAAATCATTTTGACCCTTTTATTTCCATAGACTCTTTCATGTTTGCTTTTAGCTCAGCAAATGCATTTTTAGTCTCATCAACCTTTTTAGAACCATCTAGCCTTGGAATTTCTACCACAAGTTTAGACATTGGATCTGGTTTAATATATAGGCCTTCTTTTCCCTTTTTACCTTTCTCCCCCTTTTTGGCATCATCAAGGTTTTCAACAAAGATGATTGAAGGAGGAGCAGTGCCAGTGGTTTGAGGTAAATGGGCCTCGATTGCCTTGATATCAGCTTGTGCATCTTTGTACCTAGCTTCCATCATGTTTCTGAATATTTGGAGCTGAATTTTATGCTGCTGATCATCATATTGCCTTTCTTGACCAAGCATAGGTTGAAATAACTTCCAAAGCTCAGTGGGGGAAGGAGCAGATGTTGCAGCAGTGGGTGCAACCTTTTGAGATTGTAACAACTGTTACAACATATTTTTATATCTGCAACAGATGTTTCAATTTTATCCACCCTCTCCGTCAATTCTTTGTATTTTAAACCATCACCCAAATTAATGGGATCATCTGATTTCTCACTAGCAGTGGTTGTATCAGTAGTTGACTTAGGGAAAGTTTCCCAAAAATCATCCAATAATGCCCCTTTTTCTTGGTACTGGGGACTTCTCTCCTCAGCAGAGGTTACCTTAGTAAACACACCAGTGGGTATTGGAAACACACTAGTGGTCCCCTTGGTTCCCAAAAAGGAAATTGCCTTCAAGGGAGTCTGAGTAATGAAACAACTGGCCAGGTGTAAATCAGTGGATTCAACACCTGTAGTTGCTGCTCCACTTGAACTGCTGATAGGAATTACATGTAATTCCTGTAGTGTAGCCTCCTCAACTGTTGGTGGGTTAGCAAGGATAGAGGAACCAGACTCAGTCACTTGTTGAGGTATATTCTCATTGATAGGTGGTTAAGAAGAACTGATTTGTGTTTGGTCCATATCAAGTGCATCCAACAGAGGTTTAATTTGTGGTGGAAATTGTGCGGTGAGGATGGGGGTTGAAAGAGAATTTGCCCCGGGAGCAGGGTTGTGGAAGATAAATTCAAGTGAATCCATTGCTTCATAATGTGTGTCCCTATGGATACAACCTGATCCTTTTGAGAGGATGCAGGAGGAGTTTTAGGCTCAGGTTGAGATCTTTCTTCCACCTGCTGTGAGGAAGTAGCAGCAATGGTTTCAGGTGACTTTTGTGTTGTCACAGGTATTATCTCTGGGATCTCATCTTCCAGAGTTACTTTTTTGGAGGGTTTGAGGGGCTTTTGAGATTTTTTCTTGATTGGCTTTTTGGTGGGTTTTGGTGTGGGTTTCACAGCAGTGGTGGTGCAACTGTGATCACAAGGAGCAGTAGGCTCAACAGCAGGGACCTGAGGAGCAGTTGTTACTGCTAAATTCTGCTCAGGTGCCTTTGTTTGTGTTTTTGAAGGTTTTGACAGCCTTGTGAATTTTTCAGAAGTTAGGATGTTTATTTGAAAAGGATTTCCTTGGATAAGCACATGTGCATTATCCTTTGAAAATTTCTTTTGTAGATAAAAGCTTATTGGAAATAATAAAAATGATTTTTTATTAACATTTTTGACCATATCATTGAAAATCTCCTGGGAATAGTTAAAATCAACTCCAACCATGATAGCATAGCCCAGGTATTGGATTTTCAATGGGATCTCATTAAAAGCTGTGGTTTTATTTGAAACACACATGAGGAGGGTATGAAATAAAAATCTCATGGTAGGTGGAAAACTGCCCTTTTACAAAGTATTTTTTTTCATTTCGTCCTCATACCCTCTCTCAATGAAGTCAGTTTGGTAGTCAACCTTTGGGAAAGAATCTTTACCTGTAAGATCATTGATTTCAAAAACCTCTGAAATGGTTTGAGGTGTGATAGTAACCAGAATTCCCCTTATTGATGAAGTAATAGCTAAGGGCTTTTTGTCCTTAACTTCAAGCTTTGCATTTTTCCAGAACTCTCGTTGGGTATCCAGGTAAATAGGTGCATTACAGGTCAATAAAGTTTTGTACATTGAACACGAGAGTGCATCAATCACGGAGTGAAAGGTTGTGTTTTGACTTGGTTTTTCAAGTATACACAGGTAGTTATGAGGAGTTTTGAATGGGAGAGCCATGGTGAATCGAAGGTGGTTGAGAGCGAATGAAGAAGATGAGTGATTTGAGAATTTGATGAAAACTGATTTTGAAAGGAATTTTGAATTCGATTCGACAGTGAAAACCGTGTTTGGGGTTTTGATCAGGGTTTTATAGGGTGAAAAAGTATATGCTGACGTGGCAGTGGTTACAAAAGATCTGACGGCTAAGTACTGTCCACATGACAACCTCTGATGAATAATGGATGACAGTTGTTAGGAAACCATTGATGGATCAATATCAGTGGTTTATAGTGGTGAAAATGAAACAGAGGCTGACTATTAACTATCAGTGAATAGCTTATCAGTGGATTAAAACACTGATGTTTGACAACAGTTTTTAACAAGGATAATGAGGGAACAGAGGTTGACTTTCAGCAGTGGATTGTTATCAACAGAAAAGATGTTTGAACCAAAACAGTGGTTATGGCAGACATTTAAGGATTAATGAAATTTTTCATTTTCAGCTATTTCGAAGGATGAATTTTTGATTTTCTGAAAACATTTTAATGCTTTATTCATAGAAAAACAGGATTTTACCTGTTATTCCATGTTAAGCATTCCAATCCTTGAGATCATGCTTTCAAAGGTAGATGTGTCTAAAGCCTTTGTTAGCACATCTGCCAGCTGATCTTTGGTATGAACATGATGCAGAGAAATCAAACCTTTTTCATAGCGATCCCTCACAAAGTGATGTCTGATGTCAATGTGTTTTGTGGTTGAATGTGAAACTGGATTTTTGATGATATTTTCTGCTGCCTGACTGTCCAACATAAGAGGTGTCTTTAAGGCACTGATACCAAAATCCAGCAGTTGATTTTGAAGCCATAACAATTGGGCTGTACAGCTTGCAGCAGCTATATACTCTGCCTTAGTAGTGGATGTTGAAACAGCTGCTTGCTTTTTGCTTTGCCAATATACTAAGCAATCACCTAGAAATTGGCACCCTCCTGAAGTGGACTTCCTTGTTGTATTACATCCAGCAAAGTCAGTATCTGAAAATCCTGAAAGTCTAACATTCCCATTAGCAGGATACCAGATACCAAGTGTGGGAGCACTTTTTATGTATCTGAAGATCCTGTTCACAGCTATGAGGTTAGACTTCCTAGGGGTTGATTGGGATCTTGCACAAACACATGTTGCAAACATGATGTCTAGCCTAGATGCAGTTAGGTACAATAAAGACCCAATCATGCTTCTATATAAAGTTTGATCCACCAAATCATCCTTTTCATCAGTCATGACTAGCTTATTTGTTGCCATGGGTGTACTACATGGTTTACAATCATTCATCTCAAATTTGTTTAAAAGTTCTTTAGCATATTTGCTTTTATGAATGAAAGTGCCATTTTGCAGTTGCTTTACTTGGAGACCAAGAAAACACTGTAGTTCACCCATTGCACTTATCTCAAACTCAGCTGTCATGAGTTTTCTGAACTCTTCACACATTTTTGAACATGTTCTTCCAAAAATGATGTCATCCACATAAATCTGGATAATCATCAAATCCTTCCCTATCCACTTTAAAAACGGTGTTTTGTCAATTTTGCCTCTTGTGAAACCAATAGAGAGAAGAAAGGTGGAAAGAGTTTCATACCAGGCTCTAGGTGCTTGTTTCAAGCCATACAAAGCCTTATTTAGCTTGTAGACATGATTTGGATTAAATGCATCCTCAAAACCAGGAGGTTGACAAACATATACCTCTTCTTGAATCTTACCATAGAGGAATGCATATTTGATATCCATTTGAAACACCTTTATGTTGTGGTTGACAGCAAAGGCCAGGAACAGTCTAATAGCTTCCAATCTTGCTATAGGGGCAAAATTTTCATCATAATCAATGCCATCTTCCTGTCTGAAACCTTAAACCACTAGCCTTGCTTTATTCTTGACAACAATGCCCCTTCATCAGTTTTATTTTTAAAGACCCACTTTGTACCAATAGGACTCACACCCTCTGGAAGTGGTACAAGCACCCATACTTGTTGTCTCTTAAACTGTTGGAGCTCTTCCTGCATGGCTTCTACCCAGCTGTTGTCTTTTAGTGCCTCTTGGTACTAGACTGGCTGATGGAGAGATAGAAAGCCAGCAAAAAGACAGATGTTTTGGGATTGGCTTCTTGTGAGCACCCTTTCACTGATGTTGCCAATGATTTGGTCTGTTGGATGAGACTTCAAGAAGATTAAATCTCCTTTGTATGGAACAATGGCATTTAAGGGTGAAGGCTACAGATGTGAATCATATGCGCTAACAACTGTTGGTAACTTTGATGATCCAACAGTGTCTTGAAATGGAGGTGGACGAATAGGAGAAAGTGGTGTGGAAACACGTTGACTTTTATCCACTGTTTGAAGATTTTTATCAACAGTGTTTGATGATGTGGAAGCAGGGGCTTTAGGGCTACTTTGGGCAACAACTGTTGATGTAGCAGTGGTTGAGCTTTGACAGCTATTTTGAACATCTGCTGATCTGGCCATGGAGCTGAACTTTTGTTGTGGAATGATCACTTCATAACCATAGTCTGATGGAGGAGCTTGAGATGGACCTGCACTGTTAGTCTTGACAGAAACATTTTCAAAGGTAAATTTATCAAGATCAAATAACTCAGCAGGATTTGCAAGGATTTTCATTGAAGAGAGTTCATTGAACTTTACATTCAAAGTCTCTTCCACTGTTTTGGTCCTTGTGTTAAACACTTTGTAGGCCTTAGCAGTGGTTGAGTATCCCAAATGATAACCACAATCTATTTTGGCTGCAAATTTTGAAATTGAGTCTTTTAAGTTCAAAATAAAGCATGGGCAGCCAAATACTTTAAAGTATGAGATCAGTGGTTTGATTTTATACAGAATTTCATAGGCAGTCTTTTGATGCCTGGAGTTGATCAAAACTCTGTTCTGGACATAGCAAGCAGTGGTTACTGCCTCTGCCCAGAAAGTTAATGGCAAACCTGAATCAGCAAGCATGGTTCTGGCAGCCTCTATCAGTGTTCTGTTCTTTCTTTCAACAACTCCATTTTGTTCTGGTGTCCTTGGAATGTTGTACTGCCTTACAATTCCTTTTGACACACAAAACTCATCCAACTCTCTATTTCTGAATTATGTGCCATTGTCACTCCTAAAGACTTTTACTGGAAAGTCAAACTGCTTTTCAACCTGTTTTACAAAGTCTTGCAGAATGCCTGCAGTCTCATCTTTAGAATGTAAGAAATAAGTCCATGTAAACCTAGAAAAGTCATCTACAATAACCAAACAATATCTTTTCTTTTTGAGACTCATGACTTTTACTGGCCAAACAGATCCATGTGCAGCATTTGCAAGCACTTGGTTGTTTTGGACTCTTCAATGGACTTAAATGAGCTTTTATGTTGTTTTCCTTTTAAGCAGGAGACACAATGCTTAGGACATGTGAACAGGTGAGGAAGACCACTTACAAGTCCCTGTTTTGACAAGGCAGTGATTGTCTTGAGATTTGTGTGCCCCAATCTCCTGTGCCAAAGTTCTGTCTCTTTATTAGAGACAGCTGAGAACAGACAGGCATCAGTCCTGGGGCTCTTTTTTGACAAATCAACTACATAAACATTGCCACTCCTTTGAGCAACAAGTTGGGTTTTTCCATTTTTTTTATTATTTCTTAAACATTTTTAACCATTTCTGGTCCAACAATCCTACAACAATCCTTAGTGAAGAATGAGCCATAAACTTTATCACTCATTTGTGAGACACTAAGGAGGTTGAATTTTAGATTGTCAATCAGATTGACATTTTCAAACTTAACATTTCTAGACTGTACTGTGCCAGAACCCATCACCTTCCCTTTACTATTATTACCAAAAGATATATCACCCCATCCATGAGTTTTGAAATCTTTGAGTAGGGCTCTACATCCAGTCATGTGCCTGGAGCCTCCACTATCTACATACCAAAGACTATCTAAGCATGCAGAAGCTCCCTGCACATCAAGTAAAGAATTAGTTCAGGAGGGTTTCCAAAGCCAATAAGGCTTTGGATGGGGTCTCAACAGTGTCTGTGTTAAGTTCAGGTGGATGGTCAGTGGTTAGCTCAGGGGTATGGACAGTTTTTGAAACATTTTTCTCTAACCACTGTTGGGGGTCATTTCCCATCAACTGTTGATAACCAAAGGGATGCCTGTTCACTTTTGGTTTAGAAGGCCTTTTGTAGACTTCATAAACGTGTGGGACCCTTGGGTATGGTGGTTGACCTTTACCTCTTTGGTATTGGTTAGCAGGGGTGCATCAGTCACCTGAACTTCTCTTTTAACAGAGGTTTGGTTCAGCTGTTTTGTAACAACTGTTTGAACTGGCATAAACAGTGGTTGTTTCTTGACTTGTGGTTTTGATGAACTCAAGAGTGTTTTTGATGTGTATTCTTCCTTTTTGACCTCAAAGGATTTTAAATACACACACTTCTGAGTGGAATGATTTGATTTACCACAGATGGTGCAGCTCTTTGAAGACACAATGGTGCTTTTTTTGTTAATGTCATAGCTTTCAAATGAAAACAATCTTTGGTCAAATGATTTTTCTTTTCACAGAAATCACAAAACAAGTTTTTAATCTTTTCCTTTCTTTTCTTCTTTTCAGAATCCTTTGCAACAGAGTTTTGAACCACTGTTAGGATGTCCTTAAGAGGAATTACCTTGGCCTTAGGAGCTTTGACACCATCCACAGTTGTGAAATCCATGGGTTTAAAGTTTTCAAGGATGTCACACTCATCAGACCAAGTGGGTTTGAATTGGTATTTCTCAATCTCCTCAAAATTTGAGGTCCCCACTGATCTTTCCAGAGTCATTTTGTTGCCAAGTTTATCAGTTATTTTGACTTCTTGACCATCCTTGTTTGTGGGTATGATTTCAACAGAACCAGTTTAATTTGCAGCAGTGTTTTCAACTTGGTCATTTTTCCTAAACCCTATGCCAAATTTTACATTGCTTTCAAGCTGTTTTTCAAGCATAATCTCATAACCTTTGCAGGATTCCACCCATTTTTCACAAGTGATTTGGGTGGATTACAACTCCTTTTTACAGACTTGATATTTTTCTATCATGGTCTGGAGTTGGTCATTGGTTATGTTTATGTTATGCTCTTGTTTGAGGCTGCAAATCTCATTATCTTTTTCAGACAATTTGTTTTTCAATTCTCTTAAAGATTTTTCAAATTGTACTTCATCATTTAACAGTTTATCTCTAAGGTTTTCATTTACCTCCTTAATGTTTGCAAATTCTATGATGCATTTGTCTAAACAAAGGTTTTTAAGAACCTGGGGTGATACCTTAGTTGCAGCCATCATGGCACAATCACAGACATATTCACTTTCTTTTGGCTCTTTCTCTTCTTTTTCACCTTGTTTCTTCTCCTCTTCATTGACAGACCAGGGGTCAGACAGTGGTTCCAACAGGGGTTCTGAATTTTCTCCCAACAGTAGTTCACCAGCAACAGCAGTAACCATTGCTTCAGCAATTGTATCCACTGTTTCTTCATTTGACTGTCCTTCTTCGGTTTCTAGCCCTTCTGGTATAGACTCTAATGCTGCAAAACAAAAATCATCACTAGAAACAACATTTTTAGCATAGAGTGCAAAATTTTTATCACGTAGCTCATCAGGTAAGCTACTCCAGTCAACAAAGCCTTGGGTGAAGAAGCTTTACTGTTCTGGTTGAACAACTGCTGGTGGAGCTTGTTGAGGTGCAACTTGTTGCACTTGAACCTGAGGAGCTGCGGCCTGGACATACTGTATCTGAGGAACAGTGGTTTGGACATAGTGCACAGGAACAGGGGTTGCAGGTTGTGCATAGTGAGCAGTGTTTACATGAGCAGCAGGGGCATATTGGGAATAATGCACAGTGTTTTGGTTATTTTGTGGTCTTAGGCTAGGACTAGGATGTGTGATGATTGGTCCACTAGTTTGACTCCTACATTCTCTAGCAAAATGACCTAACCTATTACACTTGTAGCATTTTATCTTTGATTTATCCAACCCTACTTTCAGATTCCCATGTAACCCTGGAAATTTTCTCCCTGTCCTTTTGTAAAACTTGCTAGTTCTAACACTTAACAGTGCAAGTTGGTGTAATATGTCCATTTCCTCTAAATTAGTTAAATCAAAATGCTGGAGATCATTGAGTTCAAAGCACAGATTGTCAGAATTCTAGTTTTCTCCATTTGCTGTAAAAGCTTAATTGGATGAGTAAGAATCAGAGTTGTTAAAAGCTCCACCAGCTGTTATGTCAATGTAATGATCATAACCCTGATCCTTACTACTACCAGTTTCTTCCTGACCCAAAAGAGCTGTATTGCCAAATGCTTAGTCATCTGCAACCTTCCCAGACTCTTGTAACTTCTTTTTCTGGTTCAACTCCCTTTCATAGGTCAGGAGTCTACCATGAAGCTGGCTTAGGGTCAGATCTTTGAACCCATCTGAATTCCTGGTTACAAAGGATGTCCCATTTTTCAGGAAGTGACCTGAGAAACCTACTATTTTGTGTTGCATTAGGAAATTCAACCGTAACAAGTTTCAGTTCACTTATGAGACAACAAAGTCGCTCAAACTGTTGTGTTAAAGATTCACCCTGAATGTGACAAAAGGTTTCATACTGTTGGTTTAAAATTTCCCTGTTATTTTCAATTACTTCTTCACTCCCCCAAACTGTTCCTTAAGTGCATCCCACAATTCCTTGGCACTGTTACAGTGTAACAGCCAAGCATAGATCTCATTTGGTAGTGCAGATGCAATGATGCTAAATGCCTTGGCATCCAGCTCAATTTTCTGAAAATCCTGTTCAATATAGTTCTCGATTTACTTAGGAACCATGACTTTTAGATCCTCAGCACTCGACACCATTGGAACATGTGGTCCAAAGATAACCTACTTCCAACATCCAGTATTTTGTTGAGCTAGGATGTGACCCATCCTTCGTTCCCAGATGTTGTATTCAAATCTGACCAACATAGGTGGTTTGAAGAGTGAACCAATGTTATTATTATTGTTATCCTGTGATTGTGACGTCATTCTTGTTGTTTTTCAGGCACTTAATAATCAACTTTGTACGTTGATTATACCTTACTCTGTTTTACAACTTAAACCGAACAATCGAGAGTATCAATGAAATTGAGTTGAACTTTTACGTCAAAATGATTGTTAGATCAAATTTGACTGTCCGAGCTCTGATACCAATTGTTAGGATCTGAGTTTCTTTTGATTGTGCTTGTTTGATAATAATGAAGATGAAACAGAGTTAAATGCAGTGGAATTAAATGAAACAAACTTTCAACACACAATCATTGAGAGAATAAGTTTCAGCAAACATGTTTGATGATGCGTGTGTGGTGGTATATAAATTTAAGTATATTTTAAGCCCTTTTTACACGTTAGTCAAGTTTTAAATTTATAAAACACGATATTTTACTAACACCAAACACACATATGGGCAAGTGCACCCATCATGAGCGTAGTATAGTGTTGGCAAGATACCGAGGTCGTCAAAGGACACAAGAGCTTTTAGTACCGGTTTATCCTCAACGTCTAATCAAATCAAAAGTTTAGAAAAAGGTTTTAAACTAGAAAAATAAAAACTAACTAAAATGCTGAAAAATAAAAATAAAAGAAAACAGATAGACAAGATGAATCACTTGGCTCCGACTCGTGTTTAGTGTAACCTTTGATTATTTCCGCACTTTTGCACTTTTTAAGAGATTATCTTAGTTATTGTAGTAGGCCCCTCTTTTGAAGGTGATGTTACCCTCAACCCAGTAGTTTGAGTCAGTAAGGATACAATCCTAAAGGGTCGGATTATTGAAAGATAATTAATTAAGTTATTAATGCATATTATGGTAGGCCCCTCTTTTTAAGGTGACGTTACCCTCGGCTAAGTAGTCTGAGTCAGCAGGGATACAGTCCTAAGTAGCCGGGTTAAAGTATTAATAGTAGCTTACATATGAGGGGATCAAAGAGTTTGGACCCCCGCCATCCAATACCGGTGGGTATTGAAGGAGGTCCTACTAAATTTGACCCAGGTCCTTGCAGGATCTATACACTGAACAAGGCAAGACTCTTACCAAACCGTTCCCTTAACCCCTGACCAGGTAGCCAACATACCTCCATATAGACCGTGGAGATATGAATGGTGAAAATCTTTTATTTTATATAGACAGTAAAATAATGCCAAGACACCACGGACAAACGATAAGGAAGAATCACCTTCAACATAAGAAACTAGTTATTAAAGTCATTAATACATAACCAAGTAAAAAGTGTGAAAAGATTAAAAATAAAAAGTATTACACTAGACACTTGTCTTCACCAAGTGATGTAAGAGACTTAGGCAAACATGGCCTTTGATTGTCAAGAACTCTTACGATCAATCTTGGATCCCGAGACGACTCACACACTCTATGATGGACAATGGATGATGGTGGTGGATGATGGTGTTGTGATGGTGGTGGGTGAAGTGTGAGAGAGGTGGTGTGCCAAGGGATGGTTTATAAATGAGCCAAGCACCCCTATTTATAGCCTGAACAGTAGCTCGGGCACGACCCCGTGTCCATTGGGCACGGCCCCATGTCCATCCTCTTCTCTGTCTTCATTAATTGCAGTTTGTCTGCATTAGTTGACCACGCCCCCGTGTGCATAAGCATATCTGTACTATCAAGATTTGCCTGGATTCTGCTAATCTTATAGTTGACCATGGCCCCGTGTCCGCTGAGCACGGCCCCGTGGTGGGCGATAGAAGCTTCTATAGCTTTGTCTTTTATGCTGGCACTTGGGCACGCCCCCGTGTTCACTGAACACGGGGCGTGTTCAGTCTTCTGTCTTCTTGTTTTGCTTGGGAAGATGCTGTCGGTGAGGTCGGGCATGCCACGTTTGTCCCTTTTCTTGTATTTATGTTAGATTTAGCTGCCTTTTTGCTTCTTTTGTTAATTTGAGCTCATTTAATCCTGAAAATACAAAAGGAAGACAAAAACACACTTTTTCCAACATTAGTACTAAAAAGGGTTAGTTTTATGCCACAATTGATGTAATTTATATGTTGTATTTTGTGCACATCATTTGACATGAAATCGAATGATTGTATTTATTACAATAGTCAATTACACTGCATGAATGCACATAATCTCCCCCTCAGCCTGAGCTCACGGTGATTGTTCGTACAGAATGGCTTGCTGATGAAGAGAGCTAATAAAACAGTACAAGATACTGTTCTATTTATAGTACAGAACAAACCACTGAGCATTTTTTGGCTGACGTCACCATGAAAGTGACATCTAACCTCCTAACAACCTATAACCACTGATCAATACAAACACTGCTGACTAAACTACTTATTACAATATAATACAAGAAATAAAGTAAACTACTGCTTTTCCATTCCACTGTTAAAGCTCCAGCAGTGCTTTGTGTCTTCAGCAGTACTTGAACCATATCAGTAGATTGAACATCAGTACTTTATCTTCAACAGTCTTTAGTGATCAGTAGTTGTTTGTGTAGAGCAGTACTTGAGGTCATCAGATGTTAGTATCACTTCCAAGGGAAAAGATCTGATGCAAACAACTGCTTATTGTGAATCCACTGATCTGATCCAGTTTTGGCTTTATCAACTGTTCCTTTGTAGGGTTCAATCCCAACAATGCTTATTATGTTATCTTTGTTGATTTTTATTCCTAGTACACGTGGCTCTATCCAATGAAACAAAAATCAGATGTCTCCGTCCTTTTCCACAATTTAAAATGTTGGTTGAAAAGTTTTTTTTTAAAAACTCATATCGTCTCCCTTTTCTCCGACAATGGAGGTGAATACATTGCCCTTGTTCCTTACCTCCAAAAACATGGTATCTCTCATTTTACAACTTCGCCACATACCCCGGAGCAAAATGGAGTTGCCGAAAGACGCCATCGGCATATAGTTGAAACCGACCTCTCTCTTCTTCATCATGCCAACTAACCAGTCACTTTTTGGTTTCATGTTTTCCAAACTGCAGTCCATCTCATAAACCATCTTCCCACAAAAATTCTTGACTTCAAATCACCTTTTGTTCGGCTATACAATATACCAACTCACACCAAACCCCAACCTTTTGGGTGTTTGTGTTTTTGATGGTTGCATCCATATTGTTGATGTATTTGCATCTTTCCTTGTAATTTTGTCGAACATGTATAAACGGCCTTTGTTTTGCTTATGTTTTTGTTCTTTAAATGTAAGTTGACCAAGTCAAACATCCTCTTGTTTGACTTGGCAACAGTCTGATTATATGATGTCTATGTAATCATGCGAAGGCAGCCTTCGTGTCTTTAATATGACACGAAGGAGATAAAACTTTCATTACACGAAAAGACACGAAAGCACAGTTCGTGTGTTAAGTGACTTCGTGTCTCATACATATACAAAGGAGAGCCTTCGTGTTCAACTATATGTTTTCGTGTGATCATGCTAGCCTTCGTGTTAAGTCCTGCTGTATTGCCTATAAATACAGCAGGATGCAACTCATTATGGAAGAGTGCTTTTTGAGAGAGTCTGGAGCTTATTTTGGATATTGTATAATGTTACTCTGTCAAAATCAATTGAGAAACATTTGAGAGATTTGTTCTTCTTGATTGATTGTGCTCTTGCTTGGTTGTGTATAACTCAGGGATTCTACACCTGTGTTTATGCATTTGATAACTTGAAATCACCTCGTTCTAAGATCCTTCTAGGGACCTACACATATGAAAAGTCCAAGCTACACCCTCGATCCACCAAATTCATCTTCCTTGGTTATTCTTCTTCAAAATCCGCCCTACATGTTGGTGCATGCGTCTGTCGACTTCGTCTTGTATCGAGTCTTGCATTGCACATGGCACAAAGTTCAAGAAATCAAGTCTTAAAGCTGATTCCGCTTGAAGATGTATTTCCGCTTGAAATGCATGATTTCGCTTGAATGGCTGATTTCGCTTGGAGCTGATGATTTCGCTTGAGTGTGTATTTGTTGTTATTTCGCTTGAGTGAGTGATTCCGCTTGAGCCTATTCAAGCGGAATCAGATAGTCTATATATAGGGGTGTTGTGATTTCGCTTGATTTAGTTCGTGCATGTGTGTTTCCGACGGCGAAGCTCTGTCGAAGTGTCTTCAGGATTGTAAACGTATCAGAATCAATATACAAGAGAGTTTTAAGGGATATCTAGCTGAATTCAACTCATTATGTCTGTTTCCGCCTTTCATTCTGAGTAGAACGCCTCTGGTCGACTCATTTCGGGTCCGACGACCTGATTGTTAATGTTTAAACATTCTGCTTTGTTTTCGCACATATCACAGTTGATGAAAGTTTAAAGGCATTATTTGAGTCAGTGTATTGCATGATGAGGGGATATGCTGAGATCGTGGGGTCCATTAGAATTTAGTGCAAAATCTAATATACCTTAACGTATCGGTAAGCATTTCGAAAGTTTTTAGATTGAGTTTAAGTGGACAACAATATTGTCAATCTATGTGAATCGTTTAGAACTGAAAATGTTAAAAGCTTAACAGTGTTGATGATTTGTCTCAAAAACTGATTTGATCATCTTACACAAACTCACAAAAATATTGTCTGTAAATATTTCTTTACTGCATTTCATTTCTGTTATCTCAAAAATCCAACAAGATTTTTAGTGTGTTTTAGCATAAATTTTTGAAAAATTCAAAAAGATTTTTCGACAACTGATATTGGAAAGCTGATTTTCAAAATTCCAATTGCTAAACAGGATGAGCATGTGGTGAGGGGGAGTCTATTTTGAAATGAGAAATTTTTTTGAAATAAAAACGTTATTCCTGCAAGTGGTTCATCAGAGACTCTAAATGTTAGATCATTTTGAGATTTACTCTACAAGTGGTAAGCAGAGTATAAATTTATCAAATTGATTTTTTTTTTTTTGAGGAAGACTTTGTGCAGGTAAGCCAGATTCCGATTCTGAGCAGGAATTGAGCCAGGTTACTATTCTGGAAGTGCTGATGCTGATAAACTTAAGGAATCAAGAGATCTGTTCAAGAGAATTAGAAAGTTCAAGAGCCAATCTCAGATTCTGGAAGATTATCAGTATTCGAGGAGAGAATTCTGTTGGTGATGAAGAAAAGATGTAAGAGCCAGAGATCCTGGATATCAAGAAAAGTTAGAGTCTGAGGATACTTATAACGTCAGATACTTCAAAGGGTTCAAGAGGACTGATAAAGACTGAAGATGCGAAGACTCGACACTTTAAGACTCGTCAACATTCGAGGGGGAGTCTGTTGGTGCATGCGTCTGTCGACTTCGTCTTGTATCGAGTCTTGCATTGCACCTGGCACAAAGTTCAAGAAATCAAGTCTTAAAGCTGATTCCGCTTGAAGATGTATTTCCGCTTGAAATGCATGATTTCGCTTGAATGGCTGATTTCGCTTGGAGCTGATGATTTCGCTAGAGTGTGTATTTGTTGTTATTTCGCTTGAGTGAGTGATTCCGCTTGAGCCTATTCAAGCGGAATCAGATAGTCTATATATAGGGTGTTGTGATTTCGCTTGAGTTAGTTCGTGCATGTGTGTTTCCGACGGCGAAGCTCTGTCTAAGTGTCTTCAGGATTGTAAACGTATCAGAATCAATATACAAGACAGTTTTAAGGGATATCTAGCTGAATTCAACTCATTATGTCTGTTTCCACCTTTCATTCTGAGTAGAATGCCTCTGATCGACTCATTTCGGGTCCGACAACGTTCCTACACTACAAATGCTACGACCCCATTTCTCACTGTCTCTACCACTCTCGACATGTCCAATTTGTGGAACATCTTTTCCCTTTCAAACCGGACCACATATCTAACATCACTCTTCCCAGTACTGACACATTCATCTCCACACTCACTACTCCAACTAACTCCCCCAATCACAATATTCCACCTTCCAACACTCCAATTTGACCTTCCCATACTCCCATTTACATACACCAATCACCTCCCATGCACCACCTACCAAATACATCAGACCCCACCTCTACAAATATACCCGAGCCCACTTCTCCAATTATAGCTGAACCCACCTTTTCCCAAAACTCTACCCTCCCATCTGAACCGACTTCGCCTAATCCTTCACCCACTAACTCTTTACTACCAACACCTACCTTCCCCTCAACTCCTCCTTCCACATCACCCATGACCAACACTTCACCACCCGCTACTTCCATACCATCCTCAACTCAATCCACCACTCGACCCAAACGAACAAAAAAACCCAACACAAAATACTTTAATCCCAACCAAGTTAACAAAACAACTCTCCACCCCCTACCACCTACTCTTGAGCCCATAACTACTACTTAAGCCTCCAAAGACCCCAACTGGGGAATGGCCATGGACTCAGAGTTCAATACTTTTATCTAAAATCACACATGGGAGCTTATGCCCTCCAACACTCAAAAACCGCTCGGTTTTAAATGGGTGTTCCGTATTAAACGAAATCCCAATGGCTCTATTGAAAAGTACAAGGCGTGTCATGTGGCAAAAGTCTTTCACCAACAATACGAGAAATATTACTTTGATACGTTCAGTCCCGTAGCGAAACTCATCACGATTCGCACACTTCTTTCAATAGCTCTAGCTAAAAATTGGCAGTTGCATCAACTCGACGTCAACAACGCCTTTCTTCATCTTGCCATGTTGGATTTCGCAAATATCGTTTACCGTCAGGGGCGCAACTTTGTAGGGGCCGGGAGGGGCGCCCGATCCCCCGAACTTTTCGCTCAGTAGTGTCCGGTATTTAGTTTTCGTATAGCATTTTTAAGTATATACGTTTTCGACCACCGTTTTTTTAATATTTTATTAGGTATATACGCTTTCGACCCCCTGGTTGGAAATCTCAAGTTTCGTCACTATTTACAGTATGGTTCAATCACACCTTTAGTGAAAAAAAAAATAAGTGGAAATTCATGTAAATAGAAAAGTTATATACAATTTAAGAAAAAAAATACATAATATACAAAAGATAATTGTTACATTTGGCAAAATTTGCTAAAGTGTCTCTTGAGGTTTTATCCGCCATCTTAAGATACTCGTCCCACATGTTGGTTGATGTACCGTATGCTAACAGTCGTAAAGCAGAAGTACACTTTTGTATTGTCGTGAATCCCGTCTTTCCTCTTGCGGTTGGTCTTTGTTTGAAGTGATCATACTTTGCTTCCAAATCGTTTGTAATACATAAATATAAACGTTTACTTATTCTAAAATGACGCCTAAAGTAGCCTGAACCATAGACGAGATTATCACAAAAGTAATCACACATCAACAATTTGTTTGCAGCCTCACGGTCACGTTCAATTTGTTGTCTTCTAATAATCGGACGTGGAGGTTGACTAACGTATTGCATGAACTCTGCCACCAGTTGAACCGTACTTGTAATAGCCTCCGATATCTCGTAAGAATCCGAAGACGTGCTATCTTCACTACTAGACGAAGAAGACTAATAATTCATTTTTTTTTGTGGTTTTGAAATAGTATGAGATAAATATTTGATAAGGTTTGGTTGGGTTGGGTTGGGTTCAAATAAGAAGGGTGTGGTGGTATTTGAAAAGAAAAAAAAACAATATATAGCCTAATGGCTAGTAGCAACGGCCACATTTATAAATTTCCACATCGTTTAACGTGTGGTTCAAACCACACGCATGAGTCCACAAGGTTAACCACGAGAGGGAGGTGGGGCGGTGTTCCCTTCATGGTTTGGTCATTTCATGCCTATAACGAACCCGCTACGAGTGAGCTAAACAAATAAAAGAACAACAATAATTGGTATTTAAATTTAATTAGTTATCTTTGTCCTAACCAAATAAAGGTAGAAACATTGGAACACTTAAATACTTTCGATAACCCATCCACTCATCAAGATTCAAGATTTTAAAACCATAGTGGACATTCGTGTATGTCTATGTGTAGCACTTCTTGTCACGTAGGCCATAAGGGCTCTCGTTAACTAAACTTTCAAAAATATATAATGATTTAACTAAATATTTATAAAAAATGTGCTTAATTTTAATATACAAACAAAATTTAAAACAAAATAGAGGTGATATGTAAATATTTAATTGGATAAATGGAAAAGATGAAAGTGTTGGTGATGCGTTACTCGAGCCATGCACCTCTAACAAAAGGTTGTAGCAATGTGTGAGGCGTTACCATTACCATGTTGAGGTGGAGTAAGGCTAACGCCCACACAGTCTAAGAACGTCAAAAATTGTGTAGGTCCCCGTGTATTGTGTTTCGTTTTTGTTCTCCACTACAAGAATTTTGAGCTTTAGTGGCGACTGCTAATATGTCGCCGCTAAAGGTGGATCGGTGTCATGGGACCATTAATCGCTTATTGGCCGTTGGATGAAGACCTGATCCAACGATCAGGGAAATATCTCGTAGGCAAAATTCGATCTTGCTCAGGTTGAAAAGGATATCCATGCCTCTAAGATTAAGGGTGGCATACAACAGGTGATCCAAAAGCGGTTCAGCGACCGTAAACACTATGCTAAAGTTGAATTTCTGAATGGTGGAGGGTATGCCGACATAGAGCGAGCAAGGAACAAAGTCCCCGAAGATATGACTAGAGAAAACTGGCATAAAGCAATTCGTCATTTCTTAACGCCTGAACATATCAAACGGTCGTTAGCTAACGCAGCATGTCGCGGGAAACAGAGATACGCAAACCGAGGGGGATCAAGCTCTTATGCTAGTACGTCTTTCAAAGAGGTTATGCTTTATATATCTATATATATGTGTATATGTATAGTGTTCATTTAATATCTAATTAAAGTTTTGATGTTAAACAGAGTTTGCAACGACTCGAAGTGTTCCACAAAACCCATACCGATAAAGATGGGAATTTTTCTAGCTCGGTAGCCGAAGAGGATAATGTAAGTATTTATTTAAAGTGTAATTCTCAAACATATATATATATATATGGTATTTACTCTTTTTAAATTACAAGCAAAGGTCTGATTAGTAGTTAATATTATTACCTTGAACAACTTCTTGCTAAGGTTGCCTGTTTGTTTTAATGAAATTTATTCTCTTTGGTTGGTAAAAAAAAAAAAACTGGAATCTCATTGGCACTGTTTGGAGGTGTAAGGAATCAATGGATCAGACTAAGGTTCCTGTTAGATGAGACATTCATGTGATAATTGTCGATATGAGGTTTTCTAATTTCTTTAATGAGTCTTTTAATCAATATTTTTATAGGAATTTAGTGTTGTATTTGTGTATAATCTGCAATTTGATATTGATTAGAAATATTTGATATTATATAATCTATATGGACCATATATATATATATATATATATATAGTGTTCTTTTAATATCTAATTATGTAAGTATTTATTTAAAGTGTAATTCTCAATCATCTTTGTAAATACAGCGCCGATTAGTGTTAGAGTATGAGGCTTTGAGTCAACGCTCGTGTGAAGAAGGTGGTAGTTCTTCACAACCGGGTGATCTTGCAATCTTCGAGAATGTGTTGGGTTCAAGGCGTGGTCATACTCGAGGTATTGGGCCTAAACCTTGTTCAAGTACATCGCGGGTTGTCTCTGGTGAGGAGTCGCAAACTCCACAATTTTCAAAGGTAAACTATCCTATTTTAGTATAGAAACTAGCCTATTGTATATGTTGGTTGCTTTACTTGGTAGTTTAATAAATTTGGTATATATATTGTTGTTGGCACTATTCCAGAGTTGGTTCCAAAATCCGGATTTTAGAAATGAACTTCAAAACTTTTTGAGTTCAAGTTACCCGACAAAGTTTGGAAGCAAAGATGTTGATGGTGAAGAAGCGGATGATGGCAGCGATGATGACATGGATATGATTTAAAAGTATAACGTTTTAGATGTTAAGTAGTTTATGACGTATTAGTGACTTAAAACGATTTCGGATTGTGATGTTTATGTAGTTTACGCTTATGTAGTTTATGTTTGGTTAGTTTTTTGTGGCTCGTGAACTAGAAATACAGGTTTTAATATGAAAAAAAAACTGGAAAAAACGAAAATACCTGAAAAATCCAAAAAAAAAAAGACGTTTTAGTGGCGACGCACATCGTCGCTATTAAGTAACAGGTTTTAGCGACGAAATCAGCAATAGCGGAGACATCCTTTTGCGACGAAAATCAAGCAATAGCGACGAAGCAGTAGCGGCAACAGCTTTAGCGACGACATGTCACCGCTATTGCCTATTTCTAGCTTTAGCGACGACTTTTTCTAGCTTTAGCGACCATGTTTGTCGCCACTGAAGCTGAAATTTCTTGTAGTGCTCTCTTTGGCTCATCTTGATCTTGTATACAAGTTTTTCCAATATATTCCTTGTTATATGTTATTAAAGAGGGAGGTTCATTTGAGAAGAATTTTCTTAAAAGAAGAAGAATAAATTAATCTACACCCTATATTTTTTTGATAAATGGTTGTGAATCAATATATCATTTTTGTCTACTTTTAATTAATGTTTTAATTACTAAGGGTAATATAGACATTTTGATGTAGAATATTAATAAATATTTTAAAAAGTTACTTAAATCTTATTAATGCAATCATAAATTCATCTTTCACCATCAGTGTATTCACTCCTACACAAACTTTATTAGAAGAGACAAAATTATTTAAAAATTTTGTGTCCTACACATATTTTATTATGAGTCACAAAATTATTTAAAAGTGTTTGAGTCCTACACATTATGTAGCTTACACTAAAATATTGTTTTAATGGTGTAGGAAACGTTGAAAATATAAGATCATATGCAGGATTCTTTTTGTTGTGTAAGGTGCACAATTATTTTATAAATTAGACTCATTAAATGATTAGAGTTCATTAATTTGAATAGCAAAAATAAATAATAGACTAATTAAATGATTTGTTTAAATTACCTTTATATCATTTATTTTTTTTATTCTTAATTTTTAATTTCTTCTCATTTGAACTTTCCACTGTTATTAAAATATAAATTCAAAAGTAACGACTAATTGAGACAAACACAAAGTACATCGATTACATTCTTTGTTGGATTCTTGCTAGCTTTGATTTATATATTTTCGACCATCCTAAAAAAAAGGCATTTTTCATGATTTCTCTACTTTTATTCTAACAAAGTAATGATTCTTTAATTAAGTGATTCATGATTCCAATTAACAAGTTTCTTCATCAAATTCATATCACTAAGACTTTCATGGGGTCTATTAGTGTACTTTTTGGAATTGATAAGGGTCATGCTATTAACACACGGTCAAAATTATTTTCACACCTCAAAGCGCCGCGCTTTGGCCATAGCGCGGCGCTATGATCGACAAAAGTGCTTCGATTGACGTTTGAGACAATCCTTACTGTTTGACAGACATAAAGCTGATTGACATGTTTTGTCGTTAACCCTAAGCGCCGCGCTTTGGCCATAGCGCGGCGCTTCGACCCAAATTTTCACTTTAAAAAGCAAACTACTGATTGAGGTTCTTCTTCATATCTCGGTCTTCTTCTTCTTCACGTTGTTTACAAACATACGTGGGTATTCGAGTGTTTTGTTGTTTGTTGTTTACAAAAAACGATGTCGTGGTTAAACAACTAGATTTTCGGTCAATATTCTGACGAGACAGTTGTTCCTGATTCTTACGAGGGGACCGCTATTTCTGACTCGTATGAGAAACCGGTCTCGTCCAACTTGAGGGAGGCAGAGGTTGTATCTGGCATTCGTTATCGTGATAACACGGTGACGCTGGATTTGAATACCCCTGTGGAGGACCCTTACGCACAACAAGGTTATTCGAATTTCGGTTACGGTGGCGAGTACAGCTTTGTACAGCAGGAGTGTGGTCCAAACGACAGTTACGGTTGTCAACAGAGCTTACAAGGTTATTCGAATTTCGGTTACGGTGACGAGCACAACTTTGAACATCAAGTATATTCGGACCTCGGTGACGATGGTGAGCCGGGGGATGTGTCTGTTGACGAGGAAGGCTGTTACCCGGTAACGTTTTCGTTTGATACGACGCAGACCTTTTCGTCACGTAAAGAGTTGGTGCGTTGGGTACAAGACACGGCAAAAGACAACGGTTACCTCATTGTGACTAAGATGTCGAATAAAAGAGGAGAGAATTACAAGATTTGGTTTCAATGTACTTTTGGTGGGGAGCATAAGAGTATAGCTACACAGAGGAAAACGGGTAGCAAGAAAATAGGCTGCCCGTTCGAGATGATCGGGTTTTCGGAATTATCCGGAAGTGTTTGGAGGATCGAGGTGACGAAGGCGAAACATAACCACACTCCTATTGAAAACTTAGAGGGTCACGCGTATGCGACAAAGTCAGTCCTTGTCTGTTGACCATGGCCAAAGCGCCCCGCTCTGGCCAAAGCGGGGCGCTTTGAGTGTGCAAAAAGACAAAGGCCGTGTGCGAATAGACCAGGCCATTGATAATGACATACATAGTCAAATCATCAGTTACATAATCAAATCATCAGTTCCTTCAAACTAAAGAAATGCAGCCAATTTTATATAATTTAACTAGAAGAATAAGGGTGAGAGGGGCACTCCCCTAAGAGGGGAGTCCCCTCTCTTACGCACCACCAATCAGATAGTGCCACGTCAACTCCTCTCTTAAACTCCCCTAACACCCCATTTTGATGACGGCACTCCCCTCTTAGGGGACTTGGGTTTTTTTTTTATTTGTTGTAAAATTATGCATGTTTATAAATTAAAAAAATATTAATAAAAATTAAATAAAAGACATTTCATTAAATTAAAAAAAAAAACCTAGAAAAATAAAAATTAAATTCAAACTAGAAAATTAAAATTACATTCAAACTAGAAAATAAAAATTACATTAAAACTAGAAAATAATAATTTTAGAAATCGCACGGCCACCCGTACTTGTTAGCGATGTCGCGTTTTCGGGTGAGGATGAACGGCAACATATTTGGCGGAGCATCGTCGTGCGGCTTGATGAATGTTTCCATATCTCGATCGTAATTGTAGTTTTTCATCGTCTCGCGTTGTTCCGATATGAGCTCGAGAGCATGCGACTCTCTTTTCTTCCTCAATTCAATCGCCTCCAATTCAATCGCGTGCTTCTTTTCTTTCATGGCGGTGTACTCTTTGAATTGTTCCGCCAACTCGGCCGATCTTCCCTCGAACGATGTCGCTTGACGCTTGTCTCGCCGTTGTGCTCTTTGTGGCGAGGGGTCTTCGTTCATATCGGGTATGGAAGGGTCCACCTCAACGGGCTTTCTTTTATGTCCCGAACCTTCCCCTTCCTCACCCAACAATGGGACTTGGGCCCATTTGTCGTGTTTTCGAACGACCTCCCACGCCTCGACATGTTGAAAACCGTTCGGAAATCTCTCTTTAAATTCTGTTAAAGCGACTTTCATCACGTCGAGATCCTTGACTCCGCTTCCTCGTGTGCGATCCTACATATTATAAAATAATAAGTGTTAAAAAAATATGAACATAGTAAAGAAAATTAAAAAATATACAATGTTAAAAAATATAATTTTTACCGCTTGTTGGTATAGGCCGTTGAAAAAGTTTATTTTCGTGTGCATCGGGCCCCATTTAGACCGTACTTGATGCACGGTTCGGTTACTTCCACCGAGGGTGGCGTTAAAATGATTTAAAATCTTACGCCAAAAACTATCGCGGTTTGAGAGTATAAAAAATTAGTGAAGTGGGTTTGGTTTGAGAGTATAAAAAATGTGTGAAATTGTTGTGGTTTGAGAGTATAAAAAATGAGTGAATGGTGTGGTTATTTATATATGTTTTAAAAAATGAGTGATTTTTTTTTAATTCGACCGTTGCCAACTCGACCGTTCCTCAACATTCATGCCCATTCAACGCGGTGCCTCCACACCGAATCCACTCCCCGATTCGGGTCCCCGCATGGATGGCGGCGGTGTTCCCGATCGGTGGATGTGGTCACCGAACCCACTCCCCGACTGTGCCCCGGATACCCTTAGTTCTTTCATTACAACAGACTATGATTAATTGGTAATTTAATTAAATTTAATTATCCTTTTCCTAAACAATTAGAAATTTTAATCTCTTTAATATCGAGTAACTCATAAATACTTTCGAGAACCCATGAACTCATCAAGATTATAAAAAAAAAAAAAAACAATATTGTAGGTTCGTGTAAGATTATATGTGGTGGTTTAACCACTCTATTAAACTATCTTTAAATTAAATATATAGATTATAGGTTTCACTAACCACTCTATTAAACTATTTTTAAATTAAATATATAGATTATAGGTTTAGACAAAATTGGGGTGATGTGTAATCATTTGACTAGATAAATGGGAAAGATAGAAGTGTTGGTGAGGTGTTACCTCAATCACGCCACTCAACAAAAGGTTGTGGCCTGCTGGGCGTTAGCACCCTAAGATGGAGTTGGGCTAACACCAACTACACCCGGTCTAAGAACTTACAAATTTGTGCAAGTCCTTGTATATTGTATTTCATTTTTATTCTCCCTTTGGCTCGTCTTCATCTTGTATATAAGTTATTCAAATATACTCCTTGCGTTATTAAAATATATATTCAAAATCAAAGACTAATTGAAACAAACACAAAGTACATTGATTACATTCTTTCTACATAAATAACGACACCAAGAGCATCAACAACTTAATTTGGTCCATCGACCCCTAAAAACTTCGATGCAGAAGAGAGAGGGTTTTTGGGTTCGCCACGGCTTTTGCAAGAAATATATGACGTGGAGGTCCATGGGGCGGCGACATGTTGCTAATGCTATAAGGAAATGGTCAGTTTTTTAGTTGGAGGGCAATCTTAGACAATGACTCCATAGAGGATCCTCCATCACTTAGAGCTTTCATGGCAACACTCTTTAATTCTTTCAACCTTTTAGATATCTTCTTCCCTTCATCTCCCTCCATTAACTCCTTTACAACCTTTTTGATCTCCTCTCTTTGATATAATCCATTTTCATCGGCTTCAAGTCTCAATGCCAAATCGAGTGCTTCAGTCATCACTTTAGCATTCATATGTTGCTCCGCATAAAGCGGCCAAGCAATCATCGGCACCCCATGAACAATACTTTCTAGAGTCGAGTTCCACCCACAATGAGTCAAGAACCCACCAATAGCCTCATGACTCAATATCTTGATTTGTGGGCCCCATGATGGCACGATAAAGCCTCGATTTACTGTCCTAGCTAGAAACCCTAAAGGGTCATTCAGGCTAGAGCCAGTAAAAAAGGAAGCATTTGAAGCCTTACTAGGGCTTCTAACAATCCACAAAAACCTATGGTTACTCATCTCTAACCCATGGGCTAGCTCATGGATCTGTTCTAAAGAAAGGGTCCCACCACTCCCAAAAGACACCAACATCACAGACCCACTTGGTTGATCGTCCAACCACTTCAAACACTCATGCCGATCCGACCCGTTACTTGGATCAGACCGAATCAAACACTCATACCGATCCGACCCGTTACTTGCACGGACCTCCCGGCCGCTGGAGTGATCCCACTCCACAAGCTAGCACCGTCCCAATGCTGCCTGGCGGTGAATACCCTGTCCCGAGTTGATTCCGTTTCCTCTGGGAAGAGGCGTGTGGCTTGTGACCATCACTGGAGTCGAACCTGGGTCTCTTGGGAGAGAAAGGGCGGGACTGGCCAACTGGGCTACCCCAGTTGGTTAATACGCGAATGGTTTCTTCTTCCAACTCCTCAAAACTATTCACCATGATACCATCAAGCAAAGTAAGCCTCTTTTAAAGTAAAAGATACCCTTTGTACACTTCATCGGTCCGGATTTGTACCGGGGCCATTAACTCTCGCCCATGAAAACTAACCGAACCCGGTACTTTAACCGGGTATGGCAAGTCTTTATACTCGCCAGTTGTCTCTTCATCAAGCTTTTGCAACGTAAAAGTGAAAGATAAAGCCATGGCACTCATTGGAAAGAACAAGAAGTTACATAAGTTAAACTCTTTTGCAACTTCCATTGAGTCATGACCAAACATATCAAAAACTAATGCAACAAGTTTAGTTTTTGACTTCAAACAACTTAAAGCATCTCTAAGACTTGAAAGACTACCTTGCATGTCACTACTAGAAAAGTAAGCAATTGCGACCAAAATTTGCGACCGACACAAGACGGTCGCAAAAGTACTGACCGTTTTGCGACCAAAAGCTAAAAAGTCGTAAAACTAGAAACCAACCCAGATTCGGTCGCAAAACGGTTGCAAATTTTGTGACTGCATTTTATCGGTTGCAAATAAGTTGAACAGTGATCGGAAAGCGGTCGCAAATACGAGAAAAATATAAAAAGCAAAAGTTGCGACCGTCTAAAGCGGTCACAAATAATAGAAATATATAAAAAACCAAAGTTGCGACCGTCTAAAGCGATCGCAAATATGAGAATATCTAAATATTGTATACGAAAGATTAAAAAACCATCGCAACGCACGAGCATAACCCGCTTATTATTGTTAATAAAAAAGATAAAAACAAATATCTAATTAATTAGAAAAAAGTAATTTTTAAAAACAATAGTAAGTTATTTAACATTATATAATAAATAAAACATGAAAAGTTAATGAAATTCACAATTTAATCCACTCATACAAAATGAAGGGTAAAAAGCAACTTTCTACGTATTCTCTTCTCGATTACAATAAACCCCAAAAACCACATCTTCACTAATCGCTTCCATTTTGCCTCACATTTAGGGCTTTTTCCATTGGTTGCCAATTAAACCTAATCACCTCGCTCACGAGTTGTTTACTCCGCAAACCTCACCTGATCTGTGATCAATCTCCATCTAAAACCTTGTTATTCCTGTATGTTTTCTACCAGCATTTCATATTCTTCTTGATCTGTGATGTTACTGACTTCAATCTGTTGTCGGTTGTACCGTGATTGATCAGCAATGGAGGCGGTTGAAGAACTCGCGCAGCTTGCAGATACGATGCAGCAGGCTGCAGCTCCGCTTAAGATGAAGATATTGATGAAAACTCATCGAGTTCTACACGACGTTCTTCCATGTTTCTGAACGTGGTTGCCATTGGAAATACAATGAGTTTTGTTTATATGAGTGATTTGATTGCGTTTGATTACTTGCTTGCTTGTGTTGATTGATTTATCAGTAGATATTTCGAATTTTTGATACGGTTGTGATGCAATCTAAAAGTATGATGAATTTTTTGGTTAATGTAATTTAGAGTTGTATTTTCCCAGTGATTACTATTCTTTTTGTTATATATGTTGTTAGGAGATATTACTTGCAGCAGAAACAAATGTACTTGCCGAACACTTGTATTACAATATATATGATCTCTCGATTTGAAATTGAATTAGTTGTTTATGAACTGTGATTCACTGTGAGTTTATGTTTTAATTGATTTAGTCTTAACTGAAAGTTGAAGTGTACATGATTGGTAGATATTTTTTTTCTGTAATAAATTAGTGTAGTGGAGGCTATAATGATGTATGATGAATAGTTTAAAATTTTTACTATTAAAAACCAGTAAAAAGTTCAAAATATATCATTCCCAAAAATATAGAATAATATATCCTTCTTTATTTGAGAAAATCCTTTTTAAAAAAATTAAAGGATTTTCTAAAAACAGCACCAAAAGAACCTGGTAAAATAAAAATAAAGCACATAATCATCTCATGCTCAAGTTTATGAGAATGGTCAGTGGTTGCAGATAGTGGTATGAATTTTAACTGAATTTTGTCCACTGTTTGGTACCATTTTCTTGTAGATTGATTGACAACATAAATGAGGACACATGTTCACAAGAGTTATTCAAAATTCTGTTATAGACTTTGTTACTACGTGATTATTCAGAAAAGTTTGTCTAGTCCTCTTTTGAAAGCTTATTCACTGGAAATACCATGGTTACCTAAACCAAAGACTGCACACAGTTGCTTTGATGACCATTTTTACCCCAACTTTTGACTCTAAAGTGTTTTATGTTTATACTCTTTTCTTCTGACTTCAAAAGTTTTGAGATAAACACATTTCTGAGTTTTTGTGAATTTTCTTCTTCCCTTTTTACCCTTCCCATTCATAAGTAATGAAGTACTTACTGGAAGGTTTTATTGAAGGAATACTTTAATCCAGAATCATTTTGCAGTAATGTTTTAAGAGGTTTAGCCATATTTATACAAATTTGACCAATTCTCACATTACATATGATATGGACTATCTTGACTCCTGTTTTCTTAATGTATTTCAACAGAGTTAATGTGTTCCTTTTGAGGATCTCAACCTGTTTTCAACACATAAGATCTAATGACTAAGTTTTAATTTCCCTCTTTATAGGTTATCAAAAACACTAATGTTTTATGAACATAGGTTTTTGTTAATCTGAGGTTCGTACCTTAGCATCTAATAGCGTGACATCACAAGTTTCATAACAACAGTTGAAATCAATTTCGGAAAATATGAAATAATCCCATAGTTTAACAGATATGTTTTCAGATCTAAAAACAATGAGTGTCTTGTGCATGAAATCACTCGTTGTGTGAGATTTGTGTGTCATATGACATCTTGGTTGTTTTACAGAGTATTTGAATAGCAGTTTTAAGCATTGTTACTCGTTACTATGTTTTTCAACTAAATACAACCAACCTTAGTATCAATGAATTTTGAGCCGAACTGTTATGTTAAATTGATTGTTAGATCGAATTTGACTGTCCAGGCTCTGATACCAATTGTTAGGATCTAAGGCTCTCATGATTGTGTTTGTTTGTATAATTTGAACAATTTATTAATATGAGACAATCTAAAGTGCAGCGGAAATGAATAACAAACTTTGTAAACACAATCAAAGGAGAGAAATAGTTTGATAAACAATTACTTCTCATAGAGTCGAAAGATTACAAATCAAAGCAAAAGATTATAGTGCAAGCTTACAAACTAAACTCCCCCTCAGCCTGATACTCCAGGGTTTGGTTGCACAAGATGAAAGGATTGAATTGAGGAGAAGAACTCACTCAAGATGAATCAAATGTAACAGTACAGATTACTGTTCCATTTATAGACAAACCAAACCGCTGAGGCATCTCAGCTGACGTCACCATGAAAGCGACGTCTAACAGCCTAACAACCTGTATCTACTGTCCTTATACAAACACTGCTAAACCTAACCATTGACTATACATAAAACAGATAATTCACTAAACAGTTGCTCTCCCTTTATGTCAGTGCTTTCCTCAAGGTTGATCAGTCCTTGATTGGGCAGTGTTTTATCATCAGTAGATTGTACCAGCAGGGTTTTCTTCTCAGCAGTTTTTCTGGCTTCATCAGTAGTTAGAGGAACAGCGGCAGTTGTATCCGAACAGTTGATAGAGACCATCAGATGTTATAATCTCCTTCAAGGGAGAAGACTTAGTGTAAACTGCTGCTTATTGTGAATCCACTGTTGTGACCTGGTTTTGGCTTTCATTATCTGTTCCTCTGGTAGGGTTCAATCCCAACAATCTCCCCCTGGAACAGATAATGCCAAAACCTTTCATTATTCTGGATCTTTATTCCTCATCAGAAGTTCCCTTGCTTGTCTTTTAAATTCTTCTTCAAATTCTTTGGAACTTGTGTCATCCTTATCCCTGCACAATGAAAGTTCAAGGAGATCCTGCAAATCTTCAACACTAAGGCCTAGTGCTTCTTTCCTTGATATATACTTCATCTCACCATTGGATCTGACCAGGGTCAATACATGGGTCTTTTGATCAGAGAGCCACTTTAGTACTTTTGAACCCAATGGGTTTCTTGAGAGAGATTTATTTTCTGATGAGCTTGGAAATTTTGGCCTTGAGAAATAGTGTAAAGCAGTATCCTGTACTTCAGACATTCTTTTGAAAGCTTCTTCTATGACTTTATTTGCTGCAGCTATGTCTTCTGTAACTTCTTTGTCAATTTGCTCTTGTGTCTTCTGTTGATCAAGCTCACTGTCTGGGATATCTGCTGACATGTGTGGTGATGCAGGTTTGGTTAGTACCTTTTTGAAAAGGTTTTGAAGTTTCACTGAGCTATCTTCTTTTAGATTCATTTTCTTGATGACATCTGTGAAGTACTCAGCTTCCTTTTCTTCTGCTTCTTCACTGGTCAGTAGTTTCTCTTTTTCTTGGTTTATCACAAGACTTGAGTCAACTGTTGATGTGATCAGTGTTTTAAGAGCATCCAGCTTCTGTTCTATCTTCTCATAATCAGGCCTTTTAGAAGTGCCCGAGACAGTTATCCTTCTTTTCTTAAGCCTTTCATAAGCTTCATCGGTATACTGCTTTGTCCATTTTGCTATGGCTTCAGCAGTATCCACTTTAGCATTTATCAGCTCCTCCTTCTTTCTTTTGTATTCAGAAGTAAGATCAGCAATGAACTTTTTGTATTTGTTCCAGTTTGGAGCTGTCTTCTTCTTACTTGGGTCATTTTTTACTCTTTCAATTCGATTAGCCTCATGCTTTAATGCAACTATTGGCCATTCTTCAAACTGTTTTTCTTCAGCTGGATAGAATTTTTCTTTCATGATGTATGCAAGGTAACTTTTTCTCATTTCCTTTCGTTGATCTGCTTTTTCTTTGATCAGATCTTGTGCATAGTTTTCCATCAGCTTGACTTTTGTGAGCAAGAGTTTTATTCTTTCTGCAATGGCCTCATCACCTTCACCTTTGCATTTAAGATTAGCTCTAATCCTTGCTTGCCTAGCTTTTATTTCGAGATATTCATTCATGTTTTCTGGGACTATGAAACCAATGAGAGAAGGAAATCTTCTTTTTGAAGGATCATCCTCAGTGTAAAACTGTTTCATCTCATTTTTCACAGCTTCTAGTTCCAGTGGATATTTAGCAGCAACAGGATCGTATTTTTCATCAGATGGCTGAGTAGTTTCTCTTTTTCTTTTGTGAAGCTTTGCGGATGAAGAGGATTTTGGTTGTGATGTAGGAGTGATAAGAGCAGTGGTGGATGTTTGACTAACAGCTGTTGAAACAACTGGTGTTTCAACCGCTGTTGTCATTACAACTACTAATGTGTCAGTAGGTGTCTTCTGCTTTTGAGCAGGGGTAGGAGGTGGTGAGGTAGTTTTTGATGGTGGTGATGGTGGTGGTGAATCATCAGATATGAAAACCCTTCTCCTTTTTATTGTAGGAGAGGTTGATGATGTCTTGGGTGGATCAGTGGTTTGAATGATGAAGAGTGTCTGACTGACAGCTGTTGAAACAACTGGTGCTTCAACCGCTGCTGTCATTACAACAGATGTTTTAACATCTGTTGTCTTCTGTTTTATGACAGGAGGTAATGGTGGTAGAGCAGTGATTTTGGTGGTGTGTGGTGAAGTTGTGTGTGTTGATGAGATGACATCTGTTGGGCTAGCAGTTTTTGAAACTCCTGCTGTAGCAGCTGTTTGGATGGTTTTGGTGGTGTGTGGTGAAATATGAGATTTTGTGGTTTGAGGTTTAGATGTCTGTTTTTCTTTTTCTGGTTCAATGTACAGACCATCTTCTATTCCCTTTTTCTTCAACTTGATTTTCTCCCCCTTTTTGGCATTATCTGGAAGGGGTTTATCCATGAAGAAGATGGTTGAAGGAACTTTTTCACCATGGGCAGTCTTTTATATGCTGGCTTTTATAGCTTTGATGTCTGCTTGAGTATCTTTGAATCTTGACTCCACCATGTTTGTCAGCATTTTTACATGCAATTCATGCTGCTGATCAACTGTTTGTTTTTATTTTTCTAGCAGGGGTTGAAACAGATTCCAGAGCTCATTTGCAGCAAGTGCTTGTGGTTGAGCAGGTGCTTGAGGTGGAACAGCAGTGGTTTGTGCTTTTTGAGCTTTTAATAGCTGCTGCACCATATCCTTTATCTCAGCAACTGAAGTTTCAAGTTTTTCAACTTTGTCCGTCAATTCCTGATATTTTGAATCATCACCCACGTTAGTAGGATCATCTGAATCCCCACCAGCAGTGGTTGTATCAATGTGTGACTTAGGAACTGAGTCCTAAAAATCACCCATTGATGCCCCTTGTTCTTGGTACTGGGGACTTCTTTCTTCAGCACTTGATAAATCTTTGATGTTACCAGTGGACAAAATAGCCTCACCAGTGATTATCGATGGTGCTATTAAAGAAATTGCCTTCAAGGGAGTCTGACTGATTAAACAACTGTCCAAATATAGACCTGTTGATCCAACATTTGTAGTTGCTGCTCCACTTGAACTACTGACAGGAGTTACTTGTAACTCCTGTAGTGTAACCTCCTCAACTGTTGCTGGGATAGCAGAGGTATAAGCATCAGACCCAGTCACTTGTGGGGGTATACTCTCAGTGACAGGTGATAGAGAGGAACTGGTTTGTGTCTGAGCTATAGCAACTGCATGCAACAGGGGTATTATTGATTGTGGCATTTTGATTGGTGAGGGTATGGGAGTTGAAAGAGACATGTCCTTGGGATCAGGACTGAGGAAGATGGATCTGATTGGGCCCAGAGCTTCATATTGTGGGGTCCCTGTGCTTACAACCTGACCTTTTATGAGGGTGCAGGAGGAGTTTGAGGTAAGGGTGGAGATCTTTCTACCAACTGTTGTGAGGAAGTAGCAGCAGTGGTTTGTGGTGACATTTGTGTTGTCACAGGCAGTTGCTCTGGGATCTCATCTTCCAGAGTTGCCTTTTTCTTGGGTTTGGTGGGCTTTTTGTAAGTTTTTCTTTTGGTCTTTTTAGTGATGTCAGGTGTGGGTTTCAAAGCAGTGGTTGTGCTGCTCTGATCAGCTGGAGCAGCGGGCTCAGCAGCAGATGTCTGAGGAGCAGTGGTAACTGCTGAAATCTGCTCAGACACCTCTTCTTTTGTTTTTATTGGTGCCATCATTCTGGAAAATGTTTCTTTTGTTAAACTTTTTATTTGAAAATAGACACCTTGTTTGAGCAAATTTTCTTTCTCCTTTTCAAATTTTTGTTTAAAATAATAACTCAGAAATCTTGGAAAAAGTATAAATGCTTTGCTATCAACATTTTTTACCAAGTCATTGAAGATCTCCTAGGAGTAGTTGTAGTCTTTATTATTCAAAATAGCGTAACCCAGGCATTGAATCTTCAATGGTATTTCGTTAAACGCTGTTGTTTTATTAGAAACACAACACAAAAGTGTGTGAAATAAAAACCTTGGTGCAGAAGGGAAATAACCTTTTTGTAAGGTATCTACCTTTGATTGTTCTGCATATCCCCTTTTCAGAAAATCAGCTTTTAACTCGTTTTTATCAAAGGAAGTTTTACCTTTCTGATCATCGAGTTTGAAGACTTCTGAGATTGATTGTGGAGTGATTTGTATCACTTTACCCTGTATCGAGGAGTTAATGGCTATGACTTTATCGTCTTGTTTTTCAAGCGTCGCCTTTTTCCAGAACTCTCTCTGGGTTTGGAGATAAATGGGGGCATCTGCTGTCAACAAAGTTTTGTACTTTGATGCAGATAATGTATCAATAATGAAGTCGAAAGTGTGGTTATCGGTGGGTTTTGTAAGCAAACCCAGATAATTGTGGGGAGATTTGTATGGGATTTCAATGATTTCTTCGGCCGTTTGAGCGACCTCTTTTGAAGATGATGGTGATTTTGGTTTTGATTTCGATTTTGATTTTGATTTCATCATTTTGAAAGAGGAAGAAGAAGAACAGAGAATGATTTGGGAAGAAGGGTTAGAAACTGCTTTGAGAAGAGAATTTTAGAATTCGAATTGACAGTGTAAAACCCTGTTTGGGGGTTTTGATCAGGGTTTTATTAAAAAAAAATGATCGCTGATGTGGCAGCGGTTATTATGATCCGAAGACTAAAAACTGACCACGTGTCAACCTCTGATGATATGGATGAAGAATGGGGAACAGTTGTTTTGGAAACCCCTGATGAGGCAAGTGTCAGTGGTTACAACGGTCAAAATGAGGACAGTGAATGATTTTTACCATCAGTGGATAGCACATCAGTGGATAAGACACTGCTTTTGAACAACAGTGTTTATCAGAGAAATGAGGGAACATGGGTTGACTTTCAGCAGTGGACAGTATTTAGGAACAGATGTTTGAACAGGGCAGTGTTCAGGGGTAATATAATGGTAATGATTTGAAAGACCAGTATTTCAGCAACTGTTTTGAAAATTTTCATTCAGGGTTTTGCCACATGTCAATTACACATTTTGAAGTTTTTACAACTTCATGACAGTGGTTTAGTACCCCAGATGATGTAAACTTTTTACTAAGGCTACTCATTCTTGCTATAATATTTAAATTAAGACAAGAGTATCCCAGTAATTCAGGGTCTATTGTCAATCAATCTCTGATCTGATTTAAGACAAACTTGAATTCGATATGACCTTGACACTTGTACCAAAATCCTTTTGATCTGTTTTGAGGAAAATATCACCACCAAAAATAAGGTCACATATCCTCACAGGAGATTGAAATTTTTACTATTAATAACCAGTAAAAAGTTCAAAATATATCATTCCCAAAAATATAGAATAATATATCTTGCTTTATTTGAGAAAATCCTTTTTAAAAAAATTAAAGGATTTTCTAAAAACAGCACCAAAAGAACCTGGTAAAATAAAAATAAAGCACATAATCATCTCATGCTCAAGTTTATGAGAATGGTCAGTGGTTGCAGATAGTGGTATGAATTTTAACTGAATTTTGTCCATTGTTTGGTACCATTTTCTTGTAGATTGATTGACAACATAAATGAGGACACATGTTCACAAGAGTTATTCAAAATTCTGTTATAGACTTTGTTACTACGTGATTATTCAGAAAAGTTTGTCTAGTCCTCTTTTGAAAGCTTATTCACTGGAAATACCATGGTTACCTGAACCAAAGACTGCACACAGTTGCTTTGATGACCATTTTTACCCCAACTTTTGACTCTAAAGTGTTTTATGTTTATACTCTTTTCTTCTGACTTCAAAAGTTTTGAGATAAACACACTTCTGAGTTTTTGTGAATTTTCTTCTTCCATTTTTACCCTTCCCATTCATAAGTAATGAAGTACTTACTGGAAGGTTTTATTGAAGGAATACTTTAATCCAGAATCATTTTGCAGTAATGTTTTAAGAGGTTTAGCCATATTTATACAAATTTGACCAATTCTCACATTACATATGATATGGACTATCTTGACTCCTGTTTTCTTAATGTATTTCAACAGAGTTAATGTGTTCCTTTTGAGGATCTCAACCTGTTTTCAACACATAAGATCTAATGACTAAGTTTTAATTTCCCTCTTTATAGGTTATCAAAAACACTAATGTTTTATGAACATAGGTTTTTGTTAATCTGAGGTTCGTACCTTAGCATCTAATAGCGTGACATCACAAGTTTCATAACAACAGTTGAAATCAATTTCGGAAAATATGAAATAATCCCATAGTTTAACAGATATGTTTTCAGATCTAAAAACCATGAGTGTCTTGTGCATGAAATCACTCGTTGTGTGAGATTTGTGTGTCATATGACATCTTGGTTGTTTTACAGAGTATTTGAATAGCAGTTTTAAGCATTGTTACTCGTTACTATGTTTTTCAACTAAATACAACCAACCTTAGTATCAATGAATTTTGAGCCGAACTGTTATGTTAAATTGATTGTTAGATCGAATTTGACTGTCCAGGCTCTGATACCAATTGTTAGGATCTGAGGCTCTCATGATTGTGTTTGTTTGTATAATTTTAACAATTTATTAATATGAGACAATCTAAAGTGCAGCGGAAATGAATAACAAACTTTGTAAACACAATCAAAGGAGAGAAATAGTTTGATAAACAATTACTTCTCATAGAGTCGAAAGATTACAAATCAAAGCAAAAGATTATAGTGCAAGCTTACAAACTAAACTCCCCCTCAGCCTGATACTCCAGGGTTTGGTTGCACAAGATGAAAGGATTGAATTGAGGAGAAGAACTCACTCAAGACGAATCAAATGTAATAGTACAGAATACTGTTCCATTTATAGACAAACCAAACCGCTGAGGCATCTCAGCTGACGTCACCATGAAAGCGACGTCTAACAGCCTAACAACCTGTATCTACTGTCCTTATACAAACACTGCTAAACCTAACCACTGACTATACATAAAACAGATAATTCACTAAACAGCTGCTCTCCCTTTATGTCAGTGCTTTCCTCAAGGTTGATCAGTCCTTGATTGGGCAGTGTTTTATCATCAGTAGATTGTACCAGCAGTTTTTCTTCTCAGCAGTTTTTTCTGGCTTCATCAGTAGTTAGAGGAACAGCGGCAGTTGTATCCGAACAGTTGATAGAGACCATCAGATGTTATAATCTCCTTCATGGGAGAAGACTTAGTGTAAACTGCTGCTTATTGTGAATCCACTGTTGTGACCTGGTTTTGGCTTTCATTATCTGTTCCTCTGGTAGGGTTCAATCCCAACAAGATTAGATTCGTTTTGGGTATAATGGAAGGTATCCTACTGATATCACAACATATTTAAGGCATATTAACTTAGGAAACCTGTATACGACTCTCATGGTTGCCCGTTACGCGTTATTCACGTTCAGCACGGTTTATGTAACTAGTTTGCATAAACTAGTCGAAACGGGTCAAACCTTATCATTTTTATCTCAAAATCCAGAATGTGTTTAGTATACCCATATTATACAAGTCTTCAAACTTGTCGGGTCTAAATCACATTCTATTCCGGTCTTCGCTTAATCATGCGTACGAACCGTATATTTCTTTAAAAATAACCGGTCTAAGTTTAGGCTTAATTAAAGACCCGTTAGGATTCTAATAGGGTATTATAAACCTTTGTTCCAGAATAGGAGACCCGGTAAAAGCTACCGCATTGCTATTTGTGATAAATACTTGCAAAGGTAAATACTTTTAACTTATTTTCCCTACACGAGCTTGGGGTTTGGTATATAAAATACCGCTTGGTCGGGCATTGAATCTTTAATCGAATAGAGGTTAAACCATTGATATGCTTCATTTGGAAATGTTTTGTTTGCTTAAAGCCTTTGGGGGGTTAATGACCATGTCCCGGATATCCTTGGCATCATTTTACGAAATGGCCACGACCTAAGCACGGGGTGTAGGCGTACACCCGTCAGTGCATAAACAAATAATGTGGTGTGTCTATTGATCTTTAACCCGGTCTACGGATCGGGCCACTGAACGCATAAGGAACATATTTTCTTTTACAAGATTATATTCAAATAATTATCCCAAGTTATAAAAAGTTTGTGCCACGTGCATTCAAATCAATTTTATTAAACTTTTTCAAAACGAGTCAGTTAATTGTATTTACCAGTGTAAACTGACGTATTTTCTCAAAAAGGTTAAGTTCAGGTACTACTCGTAGTAGGCTGGTTTTCTCCTAGCGTCCATAATAAGTCTCGCAAGCCTGGACGACATAAAACTGTTGAACAATATTTCCTTTTTATTTTGATCCACCTGTGAATTATTTTCAACTGCCTTGTGATACTTAATATTACAATTATATTCGGTTGAAATATATCTATCTTTTGCTTCCGCTGTGGATTTTTATATTGTGTTGTTTGACCATGATGATATCAACTACGTCACGATACTCCCCACCGGGCCCACCGGTAATACGTGGAAATATCGGGGTGTGACAGCTGAAATTGTGCACAAATGAACCATTCATCATATTCGGGTTAAATATTCTATAGCATGGTTGACAACGTCGACAACACTACACATGTGATGTACTAAAGATGCGTGCAACTACTTATCAATGATCAACATCCTAAGCTTTCCAGCAACGGAGACAAATACAAAATCCAGCTCCCAACAGGAAGACAAACAACTAAGCTGATGACAAAGGAATGGGTCCCTTAGTACTTGAAGCATAAAAGAAGTACAGAAAGAGTGTAAGGGAAGCCAAAGCTAAAGATAGAAACGAAGAACAAGATGTTGAAGAAGATCCCCAACAGGCTTCAAAGCGCAAAGACAAAAGGAAGAAAGTTGTGGAAGAAGGCTCACCAAACCCTAAAAGACTCTTGGGGGATAATACACGATCCGGATCAAAAGGCGGGGTGATTCAGTACTTCGAACTGGTCTTGACATGCAAAATTTACCCGCGTGGGATGCTCATGAGCTGGGAATGCTAGAGATGATAAATCCGATAAACAGCAGTAACGGGGCAGATTTTGAAAGCCTCCTACTTAGTGAATGTATAAGAGGTTTCAATTTTTTCAAGGCTAGACAACCAAGGCGAAGAGTGTCCAAAATAGAAAAAGACCCAATCACAGGTAAAGGAAAAGTCACATGGGTCATCGATCCAACTAAAGTCGTCACCTGAGTGAAGATTCCTCCGGAGCAGCCAATTATACTTACAGATTTCAAGAAATGGTTTTATAACAGTAAAACTGGCGAGGCTGTTATCAGATTAAACAATAAGGAAGACATCAGAATCTTTGATCCAATGGATGTGTTTATGTTCTACTTATTTGACTTAAACATTATCTGTGGACACAAAATTCACGTGGGAGTAGAAAATGAATACCTCGAGGAAGGAATGCTCTTCTAAAGAGCGGTTGAAAAAGCGAGAGAAAGAAAGACTGAGATGATGGAGATCTTATTCAGAATTGAAGAACAAAAGGATCGTGACAAAGCTCGAAAGAAGAAATAAGCTGAAAAACCAGCTGAACGTCAATCACCTGCTCCAAAAGACAAGGATCTTTCATCTGAATCAAACGTTCAAGTGATACCACCTCCGACTTCATCCATATATGAAGTCACTATGGAGGATCCATCAACAACAAGTAAAGCTATTGTTAATCAAATACCACCACCAAAGGATGCTGAAGAAGCCAGAACAAGCCCCGAAGGTCAAGACAAAGACTAAAAACTCTCAAGTACGCAACGGTCTAGGGGGATATTGTTAGAACTTTTTGAGACTGTTGGTACTTGAGTTTAATAGTTTAGGGCTTGTTTGTAATAGTTTAAAAGTTAGGAGGGGCTGAAATTGTAATTCTTGTAAAGTTGTCCATCAGTGGTGGCGTAATTAATCTCCCAGCGTAATAATTACGCTAGGTGATCAGTTCCTATATATATCGATGCACCAGCAACCTAGTATTCCAAGTTTCTTGGACTAGGTGTGTTATTTTGTGATATTTAAGTGTGTTCATCTGATTTCTTGTGCTTAATCCAATATCCAGGCTCTTTGATTGTGTTATACATTGTGGGATTCCTAATCAACATTGGTTGATTCATCCTTAGTCAAGATTCTTCATCTTCTACTTGTTTTTCTTACTTTTATCACTCAAACACCTAATCAATAGGTGTTGGTGTGTGTCTCAATCATTATCACTGTGATCCAAAGTTGATTTGGTACTTAAAAATACTTTATTACATATATTAATTTGTGTTCAATAAATTTTATACCACCACGTCAAGAATTATAAAATAAAAACGAATACGATACTATTACCGTTGTTGTTTGGTCGGTATATGTCCAGTTTGTGATGATAAAAATCAACTATATATGACTCGTTCGAATACCAATGTTGTTTGGTCGAGATATGTTCGGTTTGTGATGATAAATGATATCAACTATATATGACTCGTTTGGATACCGATGTTGTTTGGTCATTATATGTTCAATTGTGATGATAAAAAAAAATCAACTATATATGACTCGCTCAAGTAGAAATTTTATCGAATCGTGTATATTAATAGGCACATGATGACGTTAATAATAAAAAACTATATTGATGTTGTTCAGACAGTATTAGTAATATTAAAAAAAGAAAATTATTAAAAATTGAAGTTAAATAAATATGTTTAAGGTTAAAAGTAAATATAATAGTAATCTATTATAATATTAAAATAAAATGATAAAAATACGAAGAAAAAAACTATAAATATTATTAGAAAATCAAATTACTATTCATGAAAAAATAAACTATATATGTTATAAAAATCAAACTATTCACTTTTCAATTATATATATATATATATATATATAGGGAGCCGCTAGAATGAGAACCACCACGAGTTATGAAAACCACGAGAACCGCGCCCCGCGGGTGGCCGTTGACCACAAATTTTTTTTTACACCTAGATCCGTATATTTTAAGACCGGGTGTAAATTTTGGGTTCAAACGGCGCGCCCGAGGGGGTAGTTTTTTACGCCCAAAGTTTGGTTAAAAAAAAAAAGAAAAATTTAAAAAATTAAAAAAACCCAAACTTTGGGCGTAAAAAACTACCCCCTCGGGCGCGCCGTTTGAACCCAAAATTTACACCCGGTCTTAAAATATACGGATCTAGGTGTAAAAAAAATTTCGTGGTCAACGGCCACCCGCGGGGCGCGGTTCTCGTGGTTCTCATAACTCGTGGTGGTTCTCATTCTAGCGGCCCCCTATATATATATATATATATATATATCAAATCAAAATCAGAGGGTGTCGGGTTAAAAAAACAAAATCATGTGGCATATTTACCCCACCTGTAACACCCTATCCCTTTTTGTTTTATTTTAATCATTCGGGTATTGGTCTCATATTTTTTTTAAAAGAACTCATAAAACTTAGGGGAATTGGCCTGTAATAATCCCATCTAGACCTTATTAGCCATTAATATTTCCATCTCAAAATATTCCCCCCACCGGTCCCACCTTTCACCTATTTTTCCTACAATGGTCCCCTGTTAAAAAAACTTAACGGAGTTAAGCTTTTATCCAAATTACAAACAATTTTTTTAGGGATTTTGATCAGAACGATGATACGAGTCCATTGATGTAAAACTTACTTCGTTAGGAGGCATTCCGAAGTAAACATAACAAATCCCGAGTAAAGAAAACACCATGAAGAATGATCACCTATTTTTTTAGGGATTTTGCCTGGGTTACCCGACAACCTAGATGATAAACATAACAAATTATGACACTTGATTTGTATTTTACAATAATCAAGTTTTTAAGTTCGAAAACTTCGACACGCATGATCATTCTTCAACTTTCCCGCGAAACGTCTCCAAAGAGATATTGGTTTAATAGTGTTCGGTTCTTTACGTGCTTGGTCGTCCGTTCGGTTCCCATCCTAGAGATAGCCTATCATAAACACAAAAACAAATAGTGTTTAAGCTAAATTGTCAAACGATTTGTAATCAAACATTTGAACGAAAATATTAAACACAATAAATTTCATCCAAACATGTTTTTATTTCAGCCCCTTACCCGGGCGGGTCAGGTTTCCATCCGGTCGTGTCAGCTGAATCATGTCTTTTCCTCAACACCTTTACTCGACCGTGTCAGCTAAAAACGTGTTTTCTTTTCAAATCACTTTTTCGGTTCGAAATTAGCTACCCAACCGACCCGTTAGGAGGCATTCCGCATTCTAGTTCATGTCTCCTACTTTCTTATCAATATTCTAGTTGTTTTTACCAACAACAACTCAAATTATGATTGGTTACATTAGACAAACTTTAACTTTTCATTAGTTTATTCCTGTATAGCGTTTTACCCAAAATGACCCGTTAGGATGCTTTAAGCCACAAAGCTCCCGCCTCCCATTTTTATGTTACCGGAATGATCAATCCAATTATAGGACTCCCATTTAATCTATTCTTAGAGGTAGTTTGCCCGATTCATCATCCGAGGGCACTTTAGTCAAATTTTAGCCTTTTTTACCACCGGAGAAACTTTAAAGGTTTAAATTAAAACTAGGGAGCACTTGTAACTCGTTATCACATCTAAATTTGTTATATCCCTAAGAACATAAGAGTTTCCAATCATTTAGTGTTTTTAAAACTCATTTAGTCTTATTTTCGCATCGTTAACATGCCATTGGCTCTAATGGCTGTTTTACCCAAATACTAGATATACCTCACTTGAGATTATCTAGTGCCCACCCTTGACTCAACCAACTCTAGTCAGACCATAAGCCTTCACCAAGAGTTTGACCCATCACACATACCTAGCGCGGGTCAAAGCAATGACCCGTTTTCAATACCTTCCAAATTATTTTCACTAGTCATGACAATACTTGTCCGTATAATAAGCTTGCCTGTAAGTATGACACTTAACAATAACACGTGTTAAATACTACGCTCAAATGGTGATATCATCACCGTATGACCCATTCGATCTTTTAACCATTATTGGTTTATGCTTTAAACAACTACACAAGTCCTTATATCGTTTAAATCACTAACATGTGATTTACTTGCGATATCACTTATTTGACCCATTATGACTTACGTCATTGGGTCTCCTTTTTACAATCATTAGTTTAATCATTAACATATGATTTACTTGCCTTTTTACACGCTTAACCCATTTTGGTTCGCGTCAACAAGTGTTTATACCAAAAACTTATTTTTACTCGCTCGACCCATTTCGGTTCGCGACAGCAAGTGTTTTATATCAAAAACTTACTTTTACTCCTTTGACCCGTTTTGTTTCGCGTCAGCAAGTGTTTACGCCAAAAACTATATTTTTACTTGCTTGACCCATTTCGGTACGCGTCAGCAAGTGTTTTATATCAAAAACTTATATAAATATCCGTTTCAGTGCCATCATTTAGATTTGTTTAGAGTCAGTACCGTTCCATGTTGCTTTCCGTATGTTTACATGCCTTTACTTTTACTGTTGATTTCTTCGTTACTGAGCAACTGTTTGGCTCAGCCGTAGTTTCTTTCTTGTATTTGTCTTATTTGTTTGCAGTTAATCAGGGGAAAAGGGGATAAGTAAGAGGAATATGAAGTTAAGATTTTAAAGTTTTTCGTTATTTTTATTTCAGTAATTGAATAATTTAAGACTTAGGTTTTCTGGTTGATTCGAGACTTTGTGTTTCTTGGATTCTTTCTTTTATTGGAACTTGTTGGTTTTTTATATCTGTAATAGTGACATGCTAACCTGTTCCGTACGTGTTGATGCGCTAAACTGTGAAAAAAATTTACGTCCTTACATAAGTACATTATTTAGGATATAAAAAATTACTTTACTATAAAAACAACTTTGTTTAAAAAAAATTAAAACGTAACATGGAGAAACTATAAAAACGAATACCAGTAAAGATGTTGTTCAGACTATATCGGTATGGTTCATTAAAGCAAAGGAAAAAATCATCTATGTTTGACCCGTTCGATTTTGAACAAAACTTTTATCTAAATATTGATAAAAATAAATATGTTGCAACGTTATATTTGAAATTTTATAACACGTTATTTTATATTATTAGAATGACGAATATGGTAAACAACGTCACTTTACAAAAAAAAGAAAAAAATCTGTGAGGCAACTTTAATGATGTTTAAGTTTGTGCTTTTATTTCAGACATATAAAAAAAATAAACACGTTTCAAGTATATATTCGAAATTTTATAACACGTCATATCATATCATTAGAATATAATGACAAAAAGAATAAATGAGGCCATTTTACACAAAAAAAGAAAAAAAGAAAAACCCTTAACCTTGAGGCATCAATTTAAGATGATTCACAATCCTTCCATCAAATTGTGTGAGAGGTTTTTATATTATAAAAAAGTGGTTGTGTGTGACAAGTTTTTATATTATTATAAAAAGCGGTTGTGAGTTTAGGAAGGGTAAATGTTACGATTTATCTGTATATTTGAATGATACATTATTTACCTTTTTTAATTTTTTTAATATATTTTATAAGTGGTTGTAAGTAGAGGAGAAAGAAAACATAATAATAAATATAGAAAAAAATATTATTTAATTGAAATGAGGGATAAAATATAATTGTTTTTACTGTAATTATAAGGTAGATTTGGTGGAATGCATCTGAATGCTCTAATGACGTGTATGTTTGTGATTCAATTACTTTTTCAATAGCGTTTACAACTCGATCTTTAACAAAACTTATGAGACGTACATAAAAATAAGCACATCAACGACAAGGGGCAGACCCATATTGAACGGGTTGAGGTCCCCAAACCCCAATGTTTTTTAAAAAGTTAGTAGATCCGGTATATTAAATTTTATAAGGACATCATAAATACAATTAGATAAACACCATAGAAAAAAAAAGGAAAGGTGGTGTAGTGGTAAACTTCTCTCTTTAACAGTAAGAGGACATGAGTTCAATCCTTTTATAGCCTGTTTTTTGTTTTTTTTTTAATCTAATTCAAACCTCGCTCTCACCCGACCCAAACGAGGACCAACCTGAAAATTTTAACGTTTTGTTATGAAAATTTTGAACACCGAAAAACGAACCTATCGGAAAAAAAAATTCCCGGATCCGTCACTGATCAACGATATACTCGGAACTTTATAAAATATCATATCTTAATTTTTATAATAAAAACAAAATGTGCTAAAAAATAATTCTAATAATAAGTTTTAATATAAAAAAAATAATAAAATAATGATATTACTGCCCATGAAAGGACGTTGTATTATTAATATTAACTATTCATTTTCCATCGGTTTATTAACATATTTTAACTTAATTTTAATTTAATTTAATGGGTGTAGGGAAAACAAAACAATATCACGTGGTAGGTTTACACCACCCTTTTTTTATATAATTAGCATATAGACCCGTGTATTACACGGGCTGTTTGTATATATGTATATATTATAAATCTCTAAATACATCATAGAACTGAAATTAAATTTTATATATGATAGTGGAAACACTCAATTAGAGTCGTATTTTATCGAAAAGATTCAACTGAGTAACATGTTTTATTTAAAAAAAACAAAAAACTAAAATGAACAAATATGTCAAAAGTATTTGAATGCTATTATTTTATTAAAAAGAAATCCTATGCCATACTTTTGATAATATGTTTTCGTTAGTCATTAACAATACATCAAACATTACAAAATGTCTCTATATAAAGAAAATAGAATGCACAAAAGTTGTTGAAACGTTGCCTAACATGACTCATATCCTTTTGACCCGTAAAAAACACATACTTTAACATGAACCCGTTACAACCTGAAAAGAATGATAAATAAGATTCAAACACTTTCCATTAAAAGAGAAAGAAAAATCCTATTACAAATATATGATTGAACTGAGTAGTTCATAATATTCACTTGAAGCATAAATTATTGTAAAATACAAGAATAAATCGGAAACCACAACTAATATGTGGAATATAAAAATTATAGATCATATAAAAAAACTTAAGCATAATTATATTATTCATTTTAAAAGTATTAAAATCATAGGTTTTAAAATTACAGATAACCGCCGTTAAAAGAAAAGTTGAAGTATTCTTTTAATAAAAACGTTAAGTATTTTTTTTTAGTTATCAATCTTGAATTTTAATTAATATAAATATCAATAGCATATTATTCCATATATTAATAAGCAACTTCTATGTGCATCATTACTTGTATCTTTGGCTTAGGGAGTGCTTCAAAAAAAAAACTTGATTTTTCCATTTCTAAACCAAACAATTCATATTTTACATTTTAACCCCTTTTTATTTTTTTTTTACTTTTACCCCAACTTTTTCCATCTTTTCTAATTTAACACAACACTTTATTATCTACAACTTTCGTACCCCATACTTTTTATCTTTCGCGTCGTTCTAAATTTTGCGAGTTAACATGTCGTAGCGTGCATGTGAAGTTCAACTTTTTTGCTCTATTTTTTTCATATTTGACTGACCCGTCGCAACGCATCCATTTTCCCCTTTTGAAAAGTTCACCGCAACGGACGGGTCATAGATCGACTAAGTTATTATTTTCTACGTTTTACGTTTCTGGTTAATTTATTCGTATTAAGACACTGTAACGGGTGTGTGTGGTTCAACGATTTTAGTCTGCTTTTCGTTCAGTGTAGTTTTTACCATTTTATCTATTTTATTGTTACGATGTTGAGAGTCGATGTGGTTGTGGCATTGGTGCTACTTGGCACGGTTTTACGAACGTTTTTAACCTATTAAATTTTTTACTAATTTTTTGTTTCGGTTTACCCTTATACTTCCTTTACTTAAAAACTATTTTTTACGTGCTTATTTTATGTACGGGTATGTGTAAATATGATTTCTTCTACATTCCGACGTAAACTTTTTTTATAGACGAGTCATGTCAAATATAATACGTTTTCGTTTAAAGAAACCATTTTTACGTGCATATTTCTATGTACGTTTTCGTATAAATTCAAGTTGTTCTACGTTTCGACGTAAACTTTTTTGGGAAATGATTCAGGTCAAATATAATATGTTTTCGTGTTTATTTTATGTACGTTTCATAAAGTTTGTTTCAAACCGAGTGGAGTCAAATTATGGTTTCTTTTTTTCTCCCATTTTTTCGAAAGCTTTTATTAATCTCTTTCGATTACATGTGCATATTTTCCTTCATACCCGTTACGTTTTCTTTGTATAAGTTGGTTGGGTCACATATAATACGTTATGATTGTTCGATATGAATTCCATTTACGTTATGATACGTCGAAATGTGTGTTTGCATATGGTTAATGCATTATATAACGTTTGGACCAATCCATTCAATGTTTACGATGTACCCGCGCCGCAACGCGGGCGTGTCTTAACCCTAGTTATTATTAATAATAATCATTAATTATAATTAGATATTTATTAAATAATATTATTAATGATTAATGATTTGTATAAGAAAATGTCATATGGCATTAGTTGGAGCTTTTTATTAGATTTAGATTTTGTAACAAGATATGGGCATTTATAACCGGTGGAAGTTTCAAGTGAAAACCACTAATTAATGCGAAAACTCGAAAACTAACTAAAAAAGACTAAAAAAACATACCAATTTTTTTTTTCATACCAATTTTCGCTATTTTAGGTATATAAAAAAAACTTTAAAAAAAAATTGTAGTGCACATGTGTAATAGTACACATGTGTACTACAAATTTTTTTTTGAAAAAAAGTGTTTTTTATATACAAAAACTAGCAATTTTTAATAAAAAAAATTGTAAAAAAAAGGTGTGTTTTTTAAGCTTTTTTAGTTAGTTTTCGCGTTAAAAGTGGTTTTCATTCCTTTATAACCGATGCGATTTAATTATGTAGAGACATCGACTAAAATAACATTAGTTGACATATAATGTAGTTGACATTTGATGATTAAATGATAATATAAAGTAATCCTTTGATTGAAAATAATGCATAAAATAATATAACTTCAAACGTGTCCATAAAAAAACACCTGCAATATAGACACATCTATTTCAACTTGGAAACAAACTTTCTTTCTTGATGAAAATGGAGAAAACACCTCACATAGCCATTCTACCTAGTCCGGGCATGGGTCACCTTATTCCGATGGCCGAATTCGCTAAGCGACTAGTCGAACACCACCATATCTCCGCCACTATCATCATCCCTACCACCGGAACTCCACCCAAAGCCCTAACAACTGTCCTTGAATCACTTCCAGAAAACATCCACCACATGTTCCTCTCACCAGTCAACAATTTACCGGAGAATGTTCGACCGGAGATTATAATCAATCGCATCATGCAAGGTAGTCTTTCAAGTCTTAGAGATGCTTTAAGTTGTTTGAAGTCAAAAACTAAACTTGTTGCATTAGTTTTTGATATGTTTGGTCATGACTCAATGGAAGTTGCAAAAGAGTTTAACCTATGTAACTTCTTGTTCTTTCCAATGAGTGCCATGGCTTTATCTTTCACTTTTACGTTGCAAAAGCTTGATGAAGAGATGACTGGCGAGTATAAAGACTTGCCATGCCCGGTTAAAGTACCGGGTTCGGTTAGTTTTCATGGGCGAGAGTTAATGGCCCCGGTTCAAATCCGGACCGATGAAGTGTACAAAGGGTATCTTTTACTTTCAAAGAGGCTTACTTTGCTTGATGGTATCATGGTGAATAGTTTTGAGGAGTTGGAAGAAGAAACCATTCGCGTATTGCGGGATGATGTTGCGGGTCAAACACCCATTTACCCGATCGGGCCATTGATTCGGTCTGATCCAAGTAACGGGTCGGATCGGCATGAGTGTTTGAAGTGGTTGGACGATCAACCAAGTGGGTCTGTGATGTTGGTGTCTTTTGGGAGTGGTGGGACCCTTTCTTTAGAACAGATCCATGAGCTAGCCCATGGGTTAGAGATGAGTAACCATAGGTTTTTGTGGATTGTTAGAAGCCCTAGTAAGGCTTCAAATGCTTCCTTTTTTACTGGCTCTAGCCAGAATGACCCTTTAGGGTTTTTACCTGAAGGGATTCTGGCTAGGACAGTAAATCGGGGCTTTATTGTGCCATCGTGGGCCCCACAAATCAAGATATTGAGTCATGAGGCAATTGGTGGGTTCTTGACTCATTGTGGGTGGAACTCGACTCTAGAAAGTATAGTTTATGGGGTGCCGATGATTGCTTGGCCGCTTTATGCGGAGCAACATATGAATGCTAAAGTGATGACCGAAGCACTCGATTTGGCATTGAGACTTGAAACCGATGAAAATGGATTATATCAAAGAGAGGAGATCAAAAAGGTTGTAAAGGAGTTAATGGAGGGAGATGAAGGGAAGAAGATATCTAAAAGGTTGAAAGAATTAAAGAGTGCTGCCATGAAAGCTCTAAGTGATGGAGGATCCTCTATGGAGTCATTGTCTAAGATTGCCCTCCAACTAAAAAAAATGACCATTTCCTGATATTATTAGCAACATGTCGCCGCCCCATGGACCTCAGCATCAGATATTTCTTGCAAAAACCGTGGCGAACCCAAAAACCCTCTCTCTTCTGCATCGAAGTTTTTAGGGGTCGATGGACCAAATTAAGTTGTTGATGCTCATAGTGTCTTTATTTATGTAGAAAGAATGTAATCAATGTAGTTTGTGTTTGTCTCAATTAGTCTTTGATTTTGAATATATATTTTAATAATGCAAGGAGTATATTGGAATAATTTATAAACAAGATGAAGACGAGCCAAAGGGAGAATAAAAATGAAATACAAGTGATGTTTGGCTAAGCTTTTCAAAATGACTTATTTGCTTATTTGCTTTCTGAAAAGCAAATAAGCAAATAAGTCATTTTGAAAAGCTCCATTTTAAAGCTTTTCAAAATAGCTTATTGACTTATTTGCTTTTCAGAAAAAACAAATAAGCAAATAAGTCATTTTGAAAAGCTTAGCCAAACAGCCCCACAATATACAAGGACTTACACAAATTTGTAAGTTCTTAGACTCGGTGTAGTTGGTGTTAGCCCAACTCCACCTTAGCGTGCTAACGCCAAGCACACCACAACCTTTTGCTGAGTGACGTGACTGAGGTAACACCTCACCAACACTTCTATCTTTCCCATTTATCTAGTCAAATGTTTACACTATCACCCAATTTTGTCTAAACCTATAATCTATATATTTAATTTAAAAATAGTTTAATAGAGTGGTTAGTGAAACCTATAATCTATATATTTAATTTAAAGATAGTTTAATAGAGTGGTTAAACCACCACATATAATCTTACACGAACCTACAATATGATTTTTTTATAATCTTGATGAGTTCATGGGTCCCCGAAAGTATTTATGAGTTACTCGATATTAAAGAGATTAAAATTTCTAATTGTTTAGGACAAAGATAATTACATTTAATTAAATTACCAATTAATTATAGTCTATTGTAATGAAATACCTTATTCTTCCAGTTAAATTATATAAAATTGGCTGCATTTCTTTAGTTTGAAGGAACTGATGATTTGATTATGTAACTGATGATTTGATTATGTATATCATTATCAATTCCAAAAAGTACACTAATAGCCCCCACGAAAGTCTTTAGTGATATGAATTTGATGAAGAAACTTGTTAATTGGAATCATGAATCACTTAATGAAAGAATCATTACTTTGTTAGAATAAAAGTAGAGAAATCATGAAAAATACCTTTTTTAGAATGGTCTTAGACCGGAAGGTATGGAGGAGGCAAGTCCTCCAAGGATGGGCCGCCACGTTGGCGCCACGTAGGAGTGGCTCGGAGGGGATGGACCTAAGGGGTGGGGGATGAACCCCTTTGTGTATATATATGTATGTATGTATAGGTATATGTGAGAGAAGGAAAGAGAAGGGAGGAGCGGCGAGTTCGGCCGTGGGCCGCTGGTGAGGACGGAACAGGATGATGGGGGGGGGGGGCGGTGTGGGGGACCGGCGCCGGGGCTCGCCGGGCCTTAGCCGGCCCCCATACCGTCTAGTCTTATAAATCAAAGCTAGCAAGAATCCAACAAAGAATGTAAGATGTACTTTGTGTTTGTCTCAATTAGTCTTTACTTTTGAATTTATATTTTAATAACATAATAAGGAATATATTGGAAAAACTTATATACAAGATCAAGATGAGCCAAAGAGAAAACTAAAACGAAATACAATACACAAATTACTGTGTTAATGGTAATGGTAATGCTTCACACATTACTACAACCTTTTGTTAGGGCATGACTGGAGTAACGCATCACCAACACTTTCATCCTTTTCACTATATCCAATTAAATATTTATATATCACCCCTATTTTGTCTTAAATTTTGTTTGTATATTTAAATTAAGTACTATTTTAATAAATATTTAGTTAAATCATTATACATTTTTGAAAGTTTAGTTAATGAGAGCCCTTATGCTTACGTCACAAGAAGCGCCACACATAGACTTGCATGAATATCCACCATGTTTTTAAAATCTGAGTAAATTACAAAAATCGTCTTTTATGTTGACATCAGATTGCAAATCATGTCCTTTATTTTCAAAAAGGTACAAAAAAACATACCCGATGTTTGCAAACCCTAATACATTATGTCCTTTAGACCTAACTTAGTTAGTTTTCATGGTTAAATCTGAACAAGTAGACCCCATCTGAGGCCAAATTAGTCTTTTACCCATTTATTTTAAGTATTTTAATAAACAAACAAAATAAATTTTAAAAATTATAGGGTAAATTACTTTTTGAGTTCCTGTGTTTTATGGGTTTTAACTAGCTGAGTTCAAAAGCAAAAAGTTTAACGACCTGAGTCCCTATAAGCATTTTCCTTAACCATTTGAGTCCAAAATTCTAACACCATCCATATTTTCTGTTAGTTTTCTATTAAAAGACTAAAATGCCCCTGTATCTTCTTCACCCTTATAAAAACCTAAAAGTTCTACATCTCATCTCCAAAACTTACGGCCGCACACAAACCCACTCTCTATTTTTTCTCGAGTACACACCGGTGACCGGAGATCGGAGCTCCGGCTATCTTCTCCGACAAGGGCCACCCTTACAACCCTGTATCAATAGTCAGTTCCCCATCTTGGATAATTAAGTTGTACATACTGCATAACCAATGGTGGGGATGGTGTTTTGTGGGTGGCTATGGTGGAACATGGATGGTGGATCGATGGGGTTAGGGAGGACGGTGATGGGTGTGGTGGGTGAGGTGTTTAGATCTGAAATCAAATTAGGGATTAGGGTTCAGGGGGCGATGAATCAGATCACAACAATTGTAAAGGAAAACTATTCAACATCACAAATCGAAAGCAAATCAACAAACATACAGACTGGACGGAATTCGAATACGGCGGTCGGTGGCAGTGGAGATCTAGTGGACAGGTTGGACGGAGATTCAACTTTATATACTGCTTTTGACGACGTTTTTATCACGGCTGTTATGAAATCAAACGTATAAACTTGAGATGATGATCTGTGGGTGGCGCGCTGCAGTGTAGAGGTTGTGGTGGGGTGGGGTTGGAGAGATTGTATGCAGGTGTGTGTTTGTGAGTTATCTGTGTGTTTATGCTATATATATATATATATATATATATATATATATATATATATATATATATATATATATATATATATATAGGGGACCGCTAAAATGAGAACCACATCGAGTTGTAAGAACCGTGAGAACTACACGGTACGGGGGCGAGGTGGACCAAATTTTTTTTCACAAACGTAGATGCATGTATTATAAACACATTTGTAAAAAAAATTTAAAAAAAAAAGTTTTTGAGCACCACAAGTTTGTGTTTACGGGTACCGTAAATTTTCCGGTAGGATTTACGGTACCCGTAAACACAAACTTGTGGTGCTCAAAACTACACACACGACATTTTTTTTTTTGAAATTTTTTTTACAAATGTGTTTATAATACACGCATCTATGTTTATAAATAAATTTTTTGGTCCACCTCGCCCCGTACGGTGTAGTTCTCACGGTTCTTACAACTCGAGGTGGTTCTCATTTTAGCGGTCCCCTATATATATATATATATATATATATTCATAATGAATAAATAAATTTTTTTATTTTTTTTACTATAAGGGTATTTTGGTCATTTAACAAAACTTAACAACAAAATTCTAACTGGGTTAGAAATTTAGACTCAAATGGTTAAAGAAAATGCTTATGGGGACTCAGGTCGTTAAACTTTTTGCTTTTGGACTCAACTAGTTAAAACCCATAAAACACAGGGACTCAAAAAGTAATTTACCCAAAATTATATATAGACACAAAATCTGATTAGTTTCTCTCGTTCTATTCTTCGAGGGTGTTTGGGGTTCCATATTATAAGTCCTTTTTGACTTCTCTAAAAAGTTATAAGAGCATCCCCAATAAGGGGTGTTTTTTGATGTTTTTATTGTGCCAAGGTGGCATTGCCCCACCAATCACACACATTCTCTCTCTTGCCTCGTATTATCATCCAAAAACAACACTCTCTCTTATCTCTCCTCTTCCCTCCTTTCCTCTCACAACACCTTTCTCTCTCCTCAAATACATGTTTTTCCCCACATACACCACCACACCTTCTCTCCTCCACCCTCTCTCATCCACCTCACATTTCTCTCTCCTTAAAAACATCAACATACATCCTATTGTGGATGCTCTAAGTCAGAAATTGTGACTTATTAACTTCTTCCCTTACAACACAAGCAATCACAAACAGATTATAAGTCCTTTTTAACTTTTCAAAAAATTAATAAGTTATAAGTTGATGAAAATAAGGAATCCTAAACACCCACTTCAAATACCTCTATCTCCTCCTTATCTCTTTCTTTCAACCACACCACCACCGCACAACCACTGCACCTCAACCACCACCATAAACACCTCCACCACCGCACCTCCACTCGCTGCCATCCCCTGACCCCAACACATATATTCAGATCTGAATGTTCAGTTCATTCAGATCTGGAACTGAACATATTCAACCCAAATGGTCATATTTTATTCCTTGAAGAACCATATCGGTCCGTAGCATCCTCAAAACCGCACCAGATCTGAATGCTGCCATCATCAACTACCGCACGTTAGTCACCGATGTCGAGAATTCTTGAGCTCGTATCAATCTGAACCCGAATGTTCTCCATCTAAAGGTTATATTCGGGGGAATACACCGTGCAAGTTAGCAATCACCAGTCTGCCTAAGGAGGTGTATGATAAATCGTGGGATATGATGCAACAAGATCCTTGCAGAAAGGTTTAGTTTTTTGTTTTTTGATTTAAATTTGGTTGGATTAGTTGTAGGTTTTATTAAATTTTTTATTTTGGGTATTTGTTTTGTAATGTGTGATGATAATATTGTTAGTTGATTGAAATTTTGAGCTTGGGGATTGTGTTGATGTTTGAGTTATAGATAAATGCTTCTAAAGTTGAGTTGTTGTGTTGGGAAGGTTTATTATTGTTGTGTTCTAAAGTTCAATTGCTCGTTTGTATTATTATTTATGCTCTGTAAATTGTTGGGCTGGTGGTGGTGGAGAAAGGGGGGAGAGGGGAAGAGAGAGAGATAGAGAAATGGTAGGTGGGGTGGGTGGGTTTTATTTATGTTTATTTATTTTAGTGTTTAGGGTAAAATGACTAAAATACACTCATGTGGGGTCTACTTGGTCAGATTTAACCATTAAATCTAACTGAATTATCGCTAAAGGACATAACGTGCGAGAGTTTGCAAACATCGAGTACGTTTTTTGTACTTTTTGAAGATAAAGGACATTATTTGCAATCCGGTGTCAACATAAAGGACGGTTTTTGTAATTTACTCTTAAACTCTTGAATCTTGGTGAGTGGATGGGTCCTCAACGTTTTTAAGAGTTCCAATGTTTCTACCTTTATTTGGTTAGGACAAAGATAACTAAATTTAAATACCAATTATTGTTGTTATTTTATTTGTTTAGCTCACTCGCAGTGTGTAACACCCCAAATTCTCGTATGTCCTAAAAGTATAATGTGTAGTGATGTTTTAATAAGTTAAAATGGAAAATATATAGAATTATGTCAAAATAAAAGTTAGTAAACGAAAGATGATTTAAGTTAGAAGGTAAATTACTAAAGTGAATATAGATTTAATGATGAGGGACTAGATGTGTAAATATTGTTATAAAACATGTTAAAAAAAAAAAGAAACTAGACTTGAGTCTAGTGTATGATCGTGAGAAAGCCAGGAGGGACTCCTTCCCTCTCAAAACCCTAAATCTCTAAAATTCCATCAATTGAAAGACAAATTAGAGAAGAATCGAATGCATGAGCTAAGAATTCTGATTGTCTAAGTATTCTTGATCTCAAGTAAGTGAAATTTCTTGATTTGATGATGTTTGATTATGTGGGTTTAGTGTAATTCGTGAATGTAATGCAAAACTTAGTATGATTAATGGTTGCTATGAATGTCTAGACATCAATAGATGCTAAATTTCGAAAATGAGCATGATTAGGGCAAAACCCACTTGCATGTCAAGTAATGGTTAGAAATTGTGAAGTTCTACATGTTAATTTGATTGTTGTTGATGAAATTGTTTTGAATAATTGATTTGGAACCATATGTTCATGGTCAAAATAGTAAATTATGGATTAGGGTAATGATTTTTATTATGAAAGATTATGATTAACCATTGATGAGATAGGATGGACATGTTATAACTACTTGTACATCATGCTTTGTAGGTAGTATGCGCACCATGTGTTTGATGAAATGTCTAAATAAATTTAGATGTGATTTTGTATGAAAATTTGCTAAATTGATAAGATGTGATCATGGTGGGAATGTATGTGATTTATAGATGTCATATTGGATAATAAGGAATGTGAAAGTAATGGAAGCTAAGTGAATAAAGTTATGATATACAGGAACTAAGAAGGAAGAAGGAGCAAGTCACTCCAAAGCGCAAGGAGCTCAGGATCACGGTAAGTTCATATAAACTTGATTCTCCTTTTATGTTGCTCTACGGATGAAGGTTTAGTTATTAAACCTAAATGTTGAGTTGTGTGTTGTTATTGGTTCAAATGTCGATATGTATATGTTAGAAAACGGATAAGCGACACAATAGTGTCGGATGTATAATGACCACTCAAGTGGGATAAAATTGTATGGAAAGTAGGATTATGAGATGGTTAAGTAATGACTTGTTGTAAACGGGTCAAAATGATATGTTGTGCTAAGCATGTATGATAAGGGTTACCCGTTGTAAATGGGTAAATTAGGACAAGCATGATGATTACTGTTGACGTTTGAATATGGGCTCATTGCGAATGGGTCGAGTGATATGGATGTATGAATGTATCGAGATGTTGGAATGAAAGAAAGTTAATGGAAAGAATGTTTAATGAAAATAATGTTGCAAACAAGATTTGTCAATGATTGGTAAATTGTTAATGGGTCGATTAAAAGTATGTAAGGTATGTTATGGATTTTGTTTGAGCATTGTGAATTTACTAACGTTTGATGTTGTGTATGATAGGTAAATTCCTTGTTTGAAGTTGGAGAGCTCGGACGAACACACTAAATTGCCCTTTTTGCGCTTCCGGACCATGTTATCTTTTACTAATGGGTCAAAATCATTTTGTTATTGTAAATGTTAACCGTATGACTAGAATAGTAGTAAGTGTTTTAAGAACGTTTGAATCCTTTGGGTTGATTTTTAATTATATTGTAAAAACAGGGAAACGTCAATGTTACGAATGGGTCATGCCCAATTTTTGTTGAAAAAAAAATTTGAATGTTTGATCGTTAAGTAAAGTGGATGCCACAAGTTGGTATCAGAGCCGAAGTTTGAGGGATTCAAGTATTTGAGTCAAATGCTTGAACTCAAACTAAAAGCTCATATGAAGGTGATGTGTGCAAAATGCAACATATAAATTATATCAATTGTGGCATAAAACTAACCCTTTTTTAGTACTAATGTTGGAAAAAGTGTGCTTTTGTCTCCCTTTTGTATTTTCAGGATTAAATGAGCTCAAAATAACAAAAGAAGCAAAAAGGCAGCTAAATCTAACATAAATACAAGAAAAGGAACAAACGTGGCATGCCCGACCCCACGACAGCATCTTCCCAAGCAAGACAAGAAAACAGAAGGCTGAACACGCCCCGCGCTTAGTGAGCACGGGGGCTTGCCCAAGTGTCAGCATAAAAGACAAAGTTGTAGAAGCTTCCATCGCCCACCACGGGGCCGTGCTCAGTGGACACAGGGCTGTGGTCAACTATAAGATTCGCAGAATCCAGGAAAATCTTGATAGTACATATATGCTTCTGCACACGGGGTCGTGCCCAGTGGACACGGGGCCGTGGTCAACTAATGCAGACAAAAGCAATTAATGAAGATAGAGAAGGATGTGGACACGGGGCCGTGCCCGAGCTTCTGTTCATCCTATAAATAGGAGTGCTTGGCTCAAGCTCAAACCATCCCTTGGCACACCACCTCTCTCACACTTCACCCACCACCCACCACCACCATAACACCATCATCCACCACCATCATCCATTGTCCATCATAGAGTGTGTGAGTCGTCTCGGGATCCAAGATTGATCGTAAGAGTTCTTGACAATCAAGGCCATGTTTGCCTAAGTCTCTTACATCACTTGGTGAAGACAAAGTGTCTAGTGTAATACTTTTTATTTTTAATCTTTTCGCACTTTTTAATTGGTTATGTATTAATAACTTTAATAACTAGTTTCTTATGTTGAAGGTGATTCTTCCTTATCGTTTGTCTATGGTGTCTTGGCATTATTTTACTGTCTATATAAAATAAAAGATTTTCACCATTCATATCTCCACGGTCTATATGGAGGTATGTTGGCTACCAGGTCGGGGGTTAAGGGAACGGTTTGGTAAGAGTCTTGCCATTGTTCAGTGTATAGATCCTGCAAAGGACCTGGGTCAAATTTAGTAGGACCTCCTTCAATACTTAACGGTATTGGATGGCGGGGGTCCAAACTCTTTGATCCCCTCATAAGTTAAACTACTATTCAAACTTTAACCCGGCTACTTAGGACTGTATCCCTGCTGACTCAGACTACTTAGCCGAGGGTAACGTCGCCTTCAAAAGAGGGGCCTACCACATTATGCATTAATAACTTAATTAATTATCTTTCAATAATCCGACCCTTTAGGATTGTATCCTTGCTGACTCAAACTACTGGGTTGAGGGTAACGTCACCTCCAAAAGAGGGGCCTACTACAATAACTAAGATAATCTCTTAACAAAGTGCAAAAGTGCGAAAATAATCAAAAGGTTACACTAAACACGAGTCGGAGCCAAGTGATTCATCTTGTCTATCTGTTTTTTATTTTATTTTTATTCTTCAGCATTTTAGTTAGTTTTTATTTTCTTAGTTTAAAAATTTTTTTTCTAAACTTTTGATTCGATTAGACGTTGAGGATAAACCGGTACTAAAAGCTCTTGTGTCCTTGGACGACCTCGGTATCTTACCAACACTATACTACGCTCACGATGGGTGTTTAGTGTTAGTAAATATCGTGTTTTATAAATTTAAAACTTGGCTAAAGAAAGTGTAAAAGGGCTTAAAATAAACATTAAAACCATAACACACTTCACGCACATCAAAGGTGTGTTCGTTCCGAAGCGCTAAGCAAGTAAGTAAATTGTAAAATTTATTGTGTTGTAGTTAGAAAAATAATGGGATTTATAGGTTATTTGCCCTTAAACCGAGTCTTACGGCTAACGAATATGCTAAACGGGTCCGCAATTAAATTACGGACATGTAGGAAAAAGAATCGGGTAAAACGGACTAGTAGAACTTGAGATATGATGTTTTTAAGATTTAAGTTTGGAAAATTATGGAGCTGGGCATCTGCAGCAACGAAATAATGAACCTGCTATAAAAAAAGGGGGTCGCGTCGCGCCACACCCACACCAATCTACCATCGCGTGACGCGACGCCGGTCGCGCCCCGCGACAAATGAGGGTGCAATCCCTCGCGGCCCGCGAGCGCCCCATGTGTCTCCAATTTTTTTTTGTTTTGTTTATTTCGAATACGGGACTCGTTCCAATTGATATTAAAGGCCTTATAAACAATGTTTAAGGCAAGTTTGAGAATAAAATGATGAAGGAAAGGTACATGTGAATGATGAGAAGGAAATTTGTTATGATTAAAGAATTCGGTAGATATGATACGATACGATCGTCAATGACGATAAGGCATGAAGTATGAATGATGAATGGAATTTGTCATGATAAAATGATGTTAAAACATGATGATGAGAAGTATGAAATGAAATCTAATGAATATAATGAATGTTTTATGTAGATGGCTGATGTGGTGAATGTAAATGATGACGATGAAGCACGCCGAAATGAAATGAGAACAATGATTGGGGAAGAAGTAGAGAAAGCGATTGAAGCTAGTATTCCCCGACTATCTCAAGAGGTGGAAGGTCAAGTATTGGGGGTAGTCGATACTCTAGTAACGTCCAAGGTGGAAGAACTAAAGGAGATGATTAATGAACTACAACAAAGAAACGTACTCGAAGGTGCACGTACAAGGAATTCATGGCATGTAACCCCTTGCCGTACAAAGGGGAAATTGACCCGATAGCTTGTCAAAGGTGGATTTCAAGCACTGAGGCGGTGTTTGTGAGAAGGAGATGTGAAGTGGAAGACCAAGTAATGTTTGCAACGGGTCTCCTACAACTCCAAGCAAAGGATTGGTGGGACGCACATTCGAAGGAATTGGGGGATGACGAAGTACAAACGTTAACATGGCAAGAGTTCAAGGAGCAATTTCTGAAATATCATAGCCCACAATCCGCAATTGATAAGATTCAAGAAGACTTCTTTCGTCTTCGACAAAAGATGAAACGATTGATGAAATAACGAATAAGTTCCTCGAGAAGGTGAAATTTTGTGGGGAGATAGCGGGGACTGAGAGGTTGAAAATCATACGTTATCATGCTATGTTAAAGGCTGAATATCGTGTAACAACCCTCAATAAAAACCGACACCCTCATAATATTTCCGACACCCTAGTATATTTTTAAAATGTCCCAATATGTTTTTAAATACACCCCGTATGTGAAAACCGAGCCCGAAATACAGTATAGTATTAAAAATAAATTAAAAATTCTGTTTATTAAGTTGAGGCGGGCCGCGTAGACCCACCCCAACCTTTACGCGGGCGGTATCAAGGTTTAAATCTGATTTCGTTGATTAAGTTCAGGCGGGCCGCGTAAGACCCCGTTTAGTTAACGCGGGCCGCGTGAGATCAAGATAGTGGTGCAGCCCGGTGATGACATGTGTCATCATCGTGGCGAGTCTAGACGATGACCCGGATCACCCTAAACCCTACCCGGACTACTACGCGGGCCGCCTAAGCCCTTGCTTACTCTTTCGGGCCGCGTGAGAACCAGTTTCAGCAACTATATAAGCAGGCATCGGGTTTCAGTATTCCTCGTTCATTTCTTTTCTTTCTTAAGCGAATTTCTGAGTAGTAGACATAATATTCAAGTATTATAACCCCTAATTAGCGAGGTTCTGCTTCGTTGTAAGTATTATAACCCCAGTTTCGTATTAGATACGCTGCCCGATTGATTTAGGGTTCTGTAACAACTGTCGTGGTTCTGCCCGACGTAGTTGTTGGAATACCATCTCGGGGAGGGTATCATTAATATTATCAAAGGGTTATTATACTAACCTATGTACATTTGTGTAAATTATAGCTTAATCCCAGGAAACCCTTACGCGAAGTCTAAGATAGCAATGTGAGTTTATCCAATTTTTGTTAAACTTTTTGTAATATTTTACAAAACCTTAAATGTTTTACAATGTGATTAAGCGGTGATTTAGTCTTTGTAGTTCTTCAATTACTGCCGGTATGTTGGGGTTTTGTATACAAAATTTACTACACTGTGAGTAGTAAGTCGGGACGACAATACGTTACCATTGGACAACGAGTTAGCCAATGTGTAATATAACCCACAAGTCAGGATTGACAGTACTGAATGAGTAATTGTGTAGAAATAAACAATGTGATCGCTCTCAATGCTGTTTTAATTGATAAAATGTTTCTTGATTAAACTGGGATTCACTCACCAGTATTTCCCACTGACAAATGTTTTTAAAACGCGTTTCAGATAACACAATGTGACAGCCAATTAGTAAAAAGCCAGCTGGAGAGCACTGAAGGCTTGGGAAAAATGTGGCTATAAAAGTTACCTAAAAGACAATGTTTTAAATTCAATAAAATAGGGTTTATCCCTATAAACGTATTGTAATAAGAAACTTGGGTTTTACTCATGTAATTATTAATATCAAATATGGTGGTTTTACTCTGATAAACATTTCCTAACTACAGTCCTGATGTAATTTCCGCTGCCAAATTAACCAACTGATACCACTAAAATTCTGAGTTCGCGTCCGCCCGTTCCCGGGACAGATAAGGGATCGGGGGTTGCGACAGAAGGTGGTATCAGAGCCTAGCCACTGGTCTAAGCCAAAGAAGTGTTCTGCTGACACTTAAATTCTAAATTTTGTGTTAGGAAATAATTTATGTGATTATGTGTTTTGTGTTATTTGACTATTTGTTAGTTTACAGTATGAGTGATCAAAGACCCTCAGACATGTGTCGTCAGTTGTCTGATTCACCTAGGAGTGAAGGTACCTTTTCACAGCCTGCCCTTTCTGGGTATTCTGCTGATCAGGAAGAAGGGATGTTTGCCTTTAAAGCTCAGTCAGAAGAGCCATTCCCTCATAAGAAAAGAGGATGGTTCAGTAAGGAAGCATTTGCACGTAGGAAAAGAATGCGAAAGTTGCAACAGCAAAGAGTTTTAGCAGCCGCTAAGCGAAAGACAGATGCCCATACACATGATATGCTTAATAGAAGCCTAGCCAATTTCCATATCCTAGCTACAACTGCTGATGACCCAAGTCTGGAACAACTAGTAGCCCCACAACCCTTACCTTTGATTCCCACTCAACCAATGGAGGTAGAAATGCATGATTTTAACCCTGAGGAGATACCTAGGATACCAGCCCCTAATCCTCTAGATCCAAATTATGATCCATGGTTTGACGATCTTAGGGATTATGTGCCACCCTATCACTTAAACGAAGAAACCTTGCCGAATTTGGCAGCATATCTAGGTTTGGACCCACTAGATCCCTATTTTAACAATGATGAATAGATTAGGGAGATTTTGGAGAATCCATACCCTCAGAAGAATCCAGTACCTCAGTACCCAGAGCCAATACCAGTACCTGCACCCCCAATGAGTGCAGAGAATTTGCAAGAACTCCCAAATTTTGGAGAAGAAATTATAGAAAGTAGCGAAATGATGAGGTATGTAGGAGAGCAACTCATATGGAAATACGATGAGCGCCAGATGGATTTCAGGGGAAATCCATATCCATGAAAAAGATGATAAAGTTGGTAATAATAATAAATAAAATATGTGTAATAATAATAAATATATCGTAGTATAGACCACTCTGTGGTTAACGAGGCATAGTAGTATTGTAATTTTTTATTTCTGTTTTAGTGTGTATTTGATGCATACTATAGCAAAAAGAGTAAAGTCGCAATGCACGACATTTTTGACCAATATGTGTATTATGTGGTTGTTACTTAAACTATTTAATTATTCTATTAATGATTGGTAAATGTTTAAAATTCAGATGGCCGATGAAGGAAATCAAGGAAATCTGAATAATGATAACCAGAGTAACATTAACGTGGTTAATGAGAATCCAAGCATCAATAACAATGGAAACCAAATGGATAATAGTGTCGTTCAACATATAGTGGCACAAGGAATCATAGATGCCATGCCATTTATTATTCAAACGATTCAAGATGCGAATAATAAAAGTAAGCATAGCAGTAAGCGACCCATCGAACCAGAAAACAGGGTGAACAATGGACCGGTACTTCAAATACCCATTCCCAAAAAGAGAAGAACCGTGTCTTACGGTTGTTCTTATAAAGAATTCTGGTCTTGTAAACCAATGGAATTCTCAGGCAACGAAGGGGCCATTGCAACCCTACGCTGGATAGAAAAGACTGAGGCAGTCTTAAGAATAAGCAAGTGTGTTGAAGAAGATAAGATAATGTTTGCTTCTAATATGTTTAAGAATTCAGCACTAGAATGGTGGAACACTATCCTCCAATCAAGAGGAAGTGATAGAACCTACAATATGGAATGGGAAGAATTTAAGGATAAGGTAGAAAGGAAATTCTGCCCACCCAATGAGAAGGAACAGATAGCAAACAAATTCCTAAACCTTAGGATGACTGTTGTGGATAGTAAGGGATACACTAAATTATTCTTCGAATATGCTAGAATAGTGCCAACCCTTGCTTCACCGGAACCAGTTTTATTCTCCCGTTATATCTGGGGATTAATTGGGGAGATAAGACACGTAGTCAAGGCAGCTAGACCTCAATCCATAGAAGAAGCTGTAGAACTAGCAAATACCTTGACAGATGAATTAGTCCGTACCCGAGAAGAGGATCAAAGGAGGAACCTAACCCAGAAGCTCACACAAGAATTTCGTTCTGGAAATTTTAATCGTGGGAAAAATATAGGTTCTACCTCTACACATTACTGTAAGAATTGCAAAAGAAAGCATTCAGGAAGATGCTCCATATACTGTAACTTTTGCAAAATATCGGGACACAAGGAAGAAGACTGCAGGAAGAAAGCTAACAACAGGATATGTTACAACTGCGGAGAACAAGGTCATATCAACCCTAATTGCCCGAAATTAGCTCCAGCTACAGACAACAAGAATACTAAAAATGCTAGAGCATTTGTTCTGACTGCAGATGAAGCCAAGATGATTCCAGATGTCATAGCTGGTATGTTTTTAGTTAATGATGTCTTTGCTAAAGTATTATTTGACTCTGGTGCAAATCAACGTTTTATTAATACATCATTTTGCAAACTTCTAAATCAGTCATTAACTAAACTACCACAAGAATGCTTAGTAGAGACAACTAATGGAGAAACTGTTAGGATTTCTGGAATCTTGCAGGGAGCAAGCATAGAAATTTTAAATCAGAAATTTATTGCAAACTTTTATCCCATGAATCTGGCAGGATTTGATGTCGTTTTAGGAATGGATTGGTTAATAGCCAATAAAGCCAGTATTTTATGTGATCAAAAGTCAATTCAAGTAAATTCACCAAAAGGTAAAACGATCACAATTAAAGGAGATAAACCATCTAGATCCACAAAATTCATCTCCGTGATGAAAACTGCAAGTTATATAAGAAAAGGTTCTATAGTGTATTTGATTTCTATAATCACTTACACTAAAGGAAAGGATTTAAAAGATATTCCAGTAGTATCCCAGTTTTCAGATGTATTTCCAGAAGAATTGCCAGGGCAACCTCCAGATAGGGAAGTTGAATTCAGAATCCATTTAATACCAGGAACAGCACCGATTGCCAAGGCACCTTACCGTTTGGCACCCGCAGAAATGCAAGAACTGAAGAAACAATTAGAAGAATTGTTGGAGAAAGGATTCATACAGCCAAGTTCATCGCCGTGGGGAGCACCAATCTTATTCGTTAAAAAGAAGGACGGATCAATGCGTGTGTGCATTGACTACCGTGAATTAAACAAGGTTATGATTAGGAATCGGTACCCATTACCGAGAATCGATGATCTGTTTGATCAACTACAAGGAGCTCGATTTTTCTCTAAAATCGATTTAAGATCAGGATATCATCAATTAAAGGTACAGGAAGAGGATATTCCTAAAACCGCATTCAGAACAAGGTATGGCCATTATGAATTTACTGTCATGCCATTTGGTTTAACCAATGCCCCAACCGCATTTATGGACATGATGAACCGAATATGTAAGCCATATTTGGATAAATTTATAATTGTCTTCATAGATGATATTCTCATTTATTCTAAGAATAAAGAGGAACATGCAACGCATTTGCACGCACTTTTAAGTTTATTAAGAAAGGAAAAGTTTTATGCTAAATTTTCAAAGTGCGAATTTTGGTTAGAACATGTACAGTTTCTCGGACACCTAGTCAATCATGAAGGAATTCATGTGGATCCAACAAAAATCGAGGCTATTACTAAATGGAAAACCCCTGAATCACCAACCGAGGTTAGAAGTTTCTTAGGATTGGCCGGTTATTATAGAAGATTTATTCGAGATTTTTCTAGAATAGCTATTCCCTTAACTAAGCTAACCTGTAAATCTGTTAAGTTTGAATGGGGATTAAAACAAGAAGAAGCCTTTAGAATCCTTAAGCAAAGATTAACTAATACACCCATATTAGCATTACCAGAAGGAACTGAAGACTTTGTAGTCTATTGTGACACTTCTAAATTAGGTTATGGATGTGTATTAATGCAACGACAAAAGGTTATAGCTTACGCATCTAGACAACTTAAGAATCATGAAGAGAATTATTCAACCCATGATTTAGAGTTAGGAGCTATAATTTTTGCTCTTAAGATTTGGAGACATTACCTTTATGGTAGTAAGTTTACCATATTCACTGATCATAAGAGTTTAAGGTATGTTTTCAAGCAAAAGGGGTTGAATATGAGACAAAGACGCTGGATGGAGATACTTAGTGATTATGATTGTGATATCCAGTATCATGAAGGAAAAGCAAATGTAGTAGCAGATGCTTTAAGCCGAAAGTATCATGAAAAGCCAAAAAGGGTACGTTCTCTTAAATTAAATCTGCAAGTAGATTTAAATGATCAAATAAGAGAAGCACAAGAATCAGTAATCAAGGATGATACTGAAAAATTAAAAGGTATGCTAAAAGAATTAGAACAAGGAACATATGGAATTTGGAGATTCCATAAAAAGAGAATATGGATACCTAAATTAGGAAACTTACATCATCGTATATTAGAAGAAGCCCATAAGTCTAAATATACGATGCATCCAGGAAATGATAAGATGTATCAAGATTTAAGAAAGAATTTCTGGTGGATAGGAATGAAAAAGGACATAGCAGCCTATGTTTCTAAATGTTTAACTTATTCACAAGTTAAAGCTGAACACCAGAAACCCTCAGGTCTATTACAACAATTAGAAATGCCAGTGTGGAAATGGGAATTGATAACAATGGATTTTGTTACCAAATTACCCAAAACAAAGAAAGGCAATGATACAATCTGGGTGATTGTAGATAGGCTAACAAAATCAGCTCATTTCCTACCAATGAAGGAAACTTTCAGCATGGAACAGCTAGCCAAATTATATGTAAATGAAATTGTTTCTTTACATGGGATTCCTTTATCAATTGTTTCTGGTAGAGATAGCCGTTTTACCTCTCATTTTTGATCAAGTTTCTAAAAGGCAATGGGAACCAAGTTAAATCTAAGCACAGCTTATCATCCTCAAACGGACGGACAAAGTGAAAGGACGATTCAGACAATGGAGGACATGCTTAGAGCTTGTATAATTTATTTCGGAGGTAATTGGGATGATCACTTACCTTTACTAGAATTTTCATATAATAATAGTTATCACACAAGTATCAATGCTGCACCATTTGAATCACTTTATGGACGAAAGTGCCGAACCCCAGTCTGTTGGGCAGAAATTGGGGAAAAGCAACTATCTGGACCTGAGATAGTGCAAGAAACAACTGACAAGATTATTCAAGTCAAGGAACGACTGAAAGCAGCACGTGATCGACATGATACGATATGATACGAATTTGTTATGATTAAAGAATTCAGAAAGGTACATGTGAATGATGAGAAGGAAATTTGTTATGATTAAAGAATTCGGTCGATATGATACGATACGATCGTCAATGACGACAAGGCATGAAGTATGAATGATGAATGGAATGTGTCATGATAAAATGATGTAAAAACATGATGATGAGAAATATGAAATGAAATCTAATGAATATAATGAATGTTTTATGTAGATGGCTGATGTGGTGAATGTAAATGATGACGATGAAGCGCGCCGAAATGAAATGAGAACAATGATTGGGGAAGAAGTAGAGAAAGCGATTGAAGCTAGTATTCCCCGACTAGATCAAGAGGTGGAAGGTCAAGTATTGGGGGTAGTCGATACTCTAGTAACGTCCAAGGTGGAAGAACTAAAGGAGATGATTAATGAACTACAACAAAGAAAAGTACTCGAAGTTGGAGGTACAAGGAATTCATGGCATGTAACCCTGGGAGCCGCACCGGTAGCTAAAGCTCCTTATCGGTTGGCCCCAACCGAAATGAAAGAATTGATGACCCAACTTCAAGAACTGCTCGACAAAGATTTTATTTGACCAAGTGTTTCGCCATGGGGAGCACCCGTATTATTCGTAAGGAAGAAAGATGGTTCGATGCGAATGTGCATCGACTATCGGGAGTTGAACAAGTTAACGGTGAAGAATCGTTACCCCTTACCCATAATTGATGATTTATTCGACCAACTTCAAGGGGCGAGCCGATTTTCAAAGATTGATTTACGATCAGGATATCACCAACTGCGGGTACGAGAAGAGGATGTGCCGAAAACTAGATTTCGAACGCGGTATGGACATTACGAGTTCTTAGTAATGTCCTTCGGCTTGACAAACGTGCCAGCTGCATTGTAACACCTCGTAAAATCATAACCAATAAAATAAAGACACGTGTCATGTAAGATAAACGTGTTAGGAACCCGGATCAAGTAAGAAGATGTATGGTAGGATTTAAAAGTGTCGACATGTTAATAAACACCTCTGAGCGACCAAATTATAAATCCCAAGACCTTAAATCATTATGATAAACATCTGATATATTTAGAGCCGGTTATTCCTATAATGAATAAATTCAGTTATAAAGATTTGGGTATTTAAATAATGTTACAACAAAGTTCATAAACAAATTTCTTGTCCCAAGGAAATTCAATCTTTATTAAAAATTCATGGCAAAACTCTCCCATAAGATTCCAAGATGTGAAAGTGCATGGAAAGACCATGCAAAGTCTGGTTCCATGGTCCCTACACTGAGGAGAAAGCATGAGAGTCGGAAATTTCAAAGTTGCATGGTCAAAGCTTGAAAGATTTCAATTTTTTTGTCTCCTGGTCATCGGATACGGACCGTATGGCCTTAGGCTTATGGTCCGCAAGCGCTGCAATAGGGCGATTTAATCCAGGGTCGGTTACGGACCGCAAAGACAATGTCCTACGGTCCGTAAGAGGTGCTTACGGTCTGCAAGTCTTCTTGCTTACGGTCCGTAAGGAAGTCGCTGGCAGCAAAAAATGGACAGATGCCTGTTCAGCCTGTTGTACCGCCTTACATGAGTGGTTTTCGAATTCAGGGACTTGGCAACTAGTTTTTGGCATCATAGGGACACCTGGGAACATCTTGCAACATTTATAGACTTAGTTGTGGTGACCTTGTGACTTCAAAGTTGCTATATAAGGAGACCTCTTGTTGCAACATTTCCTTGTTCATTTGCAACTCACTTCAAGCTTATTTTTGGAGCTCCTCTGATCAGCAACAAGCTTTCTTAGGATCCCTAATCATACTTAGGACTCTTGTAAGTGTCCTTAACCTTCTTTAATTCTATTTAGCTTAGTTAATTAGCCTATAGTCAAACCATCATAATTAAGGTTTGACTTCGTGATTAATCAATAATTGTCCAGTTAAATCTCGAATTAAAATTACCTTTAAGTAGGTAATTATGTGGGTAATAAACCCTTAAAAGGGTACCCTCTGATTCCCACTCTAAGTTGGTCAAATGTCGGGTCAAACCTAAACTTAAAAAGTCAACAGAAAGCTTATTTTCAAATTAACACATAATTAACAATGCAGAAGCTATGCAACCTGTTTTATCATTAATATAACTGGGTAATTAATGTAAGAACATGTCTAAACATGTTCAACCCGACAATTTTCAGTTTAGGCTTGATTCGGAACCGAAAGTCGCATAATTTGACTTTTGCTTTGACTTTCAGTTCTGACCCAATGTAGCATGTTTTGGAAATGTCTTAGAGCCTTAATTGGACCAGGTTTCAAATTAGTATAACCCTCTGTGATTATACAACTTGGTTCCATAATTATCCAATTTATATGCAAGTTTCCGTTATATGCCTAAATGTTGACTAATATGCCCTTTTAACCTTAAAACGTGATTTTTGGAAGAAGTAAAAGAATAGAAACCTTAGTTACTGATCATTAGACTTGTCCCTAAAATTAGACATCAGTTTGAGGTCTAGATTAGAAGTTATGCTCATTAGCGTAAATGAAAAGTTTTTTATTAATTAAAAACGGCGTAATTAACGTATAGCCTATCTAAACCCGATTTTTGATACCAAACTTTTTACCCACTGATGTTAAATAATATTTTGGGATTTTTGAAGATTTTTATTTATTTTTAGGCTGAGCATAACTTAGAGTTTTAAGCTTGATTCGGTAATTGCCGATTTTGCCCTTTTGGGCTATAAAATGAGTTTTACAAAACCTTTTGATTCCAAACCTTTTTCTACTAATCTAATATGATAAATAAAACATTTTGAGCCTTCTGGAATAATAAAAATATCAGCTTTCCTTTAAGAACCCGGAAATAGCCCGAAATCGCCTTTTTAAGCGTTTTTAACGCATAGTATGTATTAAAACCATTTTAGATATATAATACTTAATACCTACTGATATATTAAGTAAATTTTTATATTATAACAGTAAGTAAAAGCTTTTAAAGTCAGATTCTAGTTTTGACCTTTTAGGCTTATGTGAAATTACCAAAATGCCCCTACGGTGCATAGTATGGTTATAATTAATAAATTTCACATATAGATGATACCCTATGGTTATAACTTATTAAATTAAGTATAGTTACTGATTAAATCAGACCTGTAACTCAGATTATTATTTAAACTCTTTTATAACCTTTAAAATGACCAAAATGCCCTTACGGAGCATAGTTTGTGTTTAAAATCATTTTGGGCATAATAGAAGATATCTTACTGATGTCACAACATATTTAAGGCAATTAACTTTGGAAACCTGTATATGACTCTTTCGGTTACCCGTTACGCACTTTTCGCGTTCGGATCGGCTTATGTAACTAGTTTGCATATAATAGCCGAAACGGGTCAAATCATATCATTTTTGTCTCAAAATCCAGAATGTGTTTAGTATACCCACATTAAACAAGTATACAAACTTGTTTGGTCAAAACCACATTCTTAGACGGTCTTCGCTTTATCATGCGTTTGAACCGTATCTTCCTTTTTAAAACTAACCGATCTAAGCTTAAGCTTAATTAAAGACCCGTTAGGATTCTAATAGGTTATTATAAATCTTCGTTCCAGAATAGGAGACCCGGTAAAAGCTACTTGCATTTGCTGTTTGTGAATTATACTTGCAAAGGTAAATACTTTTAACTTATTTTCCCTTATACGAGCTTGGGGTACGGTATATAAAATACCGCTTGGTCGGGCATTCGACCTTAATCGTTTGGTGGTTCAGTATTATTGAGATGACCCGTTTAAAAATTTGGTTTTGTTTGCTTAACGCCTTTGGGGGTTTAATGACCATGTCCCGAATATCCTTGGCATCATTCATTAAAATGGCCACGACCTTAGCACGGGGTGTAGGCGTACACCCGACAGTGCATATAAAATTAATAAAGGTATAACCGTTGGTTCCGGGATAAACCCGCAACGGGACTATATCATGTGGTGTGTCTATTAATCTTTAACCCGGCATGACCCGGGTAACTGAACGCATAACAAAAATGTAATTCTTTTACATGATTATATATAAATAATTATCCCAAGTTATAAAAAGTTTTGTGTTTACAGTGTAAACTGACATATTTTCCCAAAAAGGCTAAGTGCAGGTACTAAACGGAATTGGCTGGCCTCTCCTAGCATCAAATAGAAGTCTCGCAAGCTTAGATGCGTCTGTTGAACAATAATTTCCTTTTTATTCGATTCCGCCTGTGGATATGTTTCAACTATCTTGTGATACTTAATATTACAATATATTCTGTTGAAATGAATCTATATATCTTTTGCTTCCGTTGTGCATTTAAATTGTGTTGTTTGACTATGATGATATCAACTACGTCACGATACTCCCCACCGGGCCCACCGGTAATACGTGGAAATATCGGGGTGTGACAGGTTGGTATCAGAGCCAACGCTGAGTGAATTAAACACTAGCCTTTTTGGGTTTAATCTCAGTTACACGATTGCACATTCCTCGATCCTCGAGTCTAGACAAAAGAACATAGGACAAATCTTGTTTTGTTTTATTTTGTCTTTTATATATATGCTTGTTGTTATCTTTGTTATTATTGACAGGTTCAAGATGCCGCCCAGAATCAGAGGTAGAGGAAGAGGCAAGGGGACATTCCATGCCCCCAATGACCATGAAGCCGGACCTTCGCTGTTACACCCTAACACGTAATAACATAAAAATGACGCAGCGGAAAAACGATCCTTAAAATTTTTCTTGCTTTGCTAAATACATTGCTTACGTATAGACTCAGTCACAAAACGTTTAACATTTACTAACTGATTTAACAACATTAATGGTAAAATAATTCTACAAGTGTTACATAATCCAAGCTAGGTGACCGTTCTTTCCCGTACAATCCTCGCTATCAACTCGATCCATGTCCGCTTCTCTTCATTCGTGGTAGAAGAAATCCGTATAAAACCTGTGGACATCATTCACAACATAACCATTAATCATCGTCAACATTTATTATCATACAATTAAAAATCCGTATAACATTCAACAATATAAACTTAATCCATTTGATATCTCTTGTTCCGTGTTTGACTTCAATACTTCTTGAACCTGATGTTCTCATACCTGTATTACATTCCAATCTAAAGATAAATCATTAGTATTCGTCAATAACCAAACATAATGAACCATTCCTTCATACATAAATGACATCTCTCATTCACACATGTTCACATTCCTAAATTCCCACATGCATACAATCATATACCTCTACACATATACGCATACATTCATACATGCACACATACATACAAGCTCTCGCGCTGTTTGAAATTAACGAGCCATACCTACATGATTTTTTTAATTTAGCATATGCATCCCATATTCAAGGAATCACTCACTTTAACTCATGTAAATATACATAACTACATTGAGTTTTAAAACAACAACATAATCACATCCGATTGGTTCCTTATAAATTCCTTAAGATTAAGCAAGTACTATAAAATTTATGTTTTTCACTCAGCTTTACGCAGCTGTAGTAATTCAGTATTTTCCCTCTTTACAGTGAGTATTTCACTTCAAACTAAAATTATTAGTAACGGTGACTCCGAGACCTTTCCGTGGATATAAAATACACCCTGAACGGACATTCGGTTGATTTTCTATGAATTTTTAAAGACTAGCAAAAATCTGGAAATAAGCTGAATTTTCAGCACTTGGGTATCTCGACCCATTAACAATTTGCACTCTTTTTTGATGTGTTTAAACCCCCAAAACATCGTCAAGACAATAAGCTATTGTTAAGTTGAACCATATTCAATAATTTGTATCAAACCACCTTAACTATAAAAAGAACTTCGAGTCAACAATAAGACTATTTAAATCAACACGACTCCAAACACATTCAAGTACTCACAACCGAGTCTTTTGTCTACATTAGCGTCCCCATTTCTCGATTAACATTCTTATATGAAATTCTACCCATTAGCGTCCCCATTTCTCGATTAACATTTTTATATGAAATTCTACCCATTACCCGGTTACAAAACCGTAGCCATTACTTAAGCATTATTCCGACATATCATTACTACCTTGTTTTGACCCGTTTGGTCTACGTAGTAAAAGTTACCGATTTCATATAACCAAAACCATATCAAACCTCAATCATCATCATGCTCGATAAACTAACGCTACCTTACTTAAACAAAATAAGAAGTGATTACGAAAATCACTTACCTCGTGCGTCCGAGTTCGTGCATAGCTTCCGTATTTACCTTTGACCCATTGCCCTTCCATGCTCGTGTCCATGTTGACATGGCTCCTGTTGGATCGACGTGTGACCCGAACGAGTCAATCTGAGTAGTTCATCATCAAGTACAAAGGAGGAATCAATGTAAATGACGTCAACACAACTTGTTCCTTTCTAATCTTTATCTATTACTGATTTCCTGAGCTTTTACAAGTTCAAATGAGAAACAGACAACACCTCGGCTCAGAAGTAATGAACTAATTCCGCTTCAAATGAACACAGCACATGGGTATTTATAGATGTTGTGATTCTGCTTGAACATGTCACAAGTCGTTTCAAGCGGAATTACATGTGTTGATTTCGCTTGAGGATGTCACAATCCATTTCAAGCGGAATAACATTTGTTGATTTCGCTTGAACAGAACTTTGACACTTTCAAGCGAAATCACCCACTATTACATATAAAACCCTAATTTCAACCCTGTTGTGTGCTCGTTTATCCTATCTAGACATAAGACTCGATTAAGACGAAGTTAACAGACACTAAATGCACCAACAGACTCCCCCTTGGATGTTGACGAAGTCTTCGGTGCCGAGTCTTTAGTCTTTGTCTCTCTATCCAAATTGTCTAACAATGTAAAAGCTCCCTTCAATTCTTCAAACTTCAAACTTTAAACTTCAATCTCCCCTTTGATTGTTGATCCAGAATTCTGACTCCCCCTTTCGCAGACTCCTCCTCTCGATCAGCTGGGACTTGAATTCTGATTCAATCTTTGACATTTTCTTTGCCATGGAGATATTGACTCCTGTAACCTGTACAATCTCCACCTAAATGTAAGAAATATGACAATAACAATTTCAATTCAAAACTTACCATTCAATCTCATTTGATAGAATTTGTCAGAATTAGAAATCTACTTAAGTATTCAGTTCCAAATTAATGACCCTGATTACTCAATTTATCTACCAAGTCCAACTTAATGACCTTGGTTGATCTGAGATAAATCACACTGACATTTGTTCAACCTTTTTTTTAAACAAATTTTCTGAAATTTACAAGTTTCAAATTAATGAACTTGATTTAACTTTTCAACTTTCACAAACTTATCATGTTAATCTCACGACTCATCCTCCAGTTCAGAAACTTCCTGCATCTGCTTTAATTCAAATCTGAAGATCAGCTTTCTACTTCGGTTTGTCGGAAAATAAAGCAGAAATGAAAAATCGTTTTGGATTTTGAATAAAGTTTCTAAACTAGAAATAAAATACAGAAATAGAATGCAATGAAAGTAAACTATTTACAAACATATTTTTGGTGAGCGTGTTAGGGAAACATATCAGCTATACGACAAGTCACAAGTACCGTTAAGCTTTAATTTCATACACATAATTAAACAATTCACTTAGATTGTCGATATACTGATCCACTTAAATTCTCACACAAACTTAAATCTGTCCAGGATACGGATTAAGTGTTTTAGAGACTTAAACTCATACGTGTGTCCCACCTCTTGAATATACTCCCATATCCAGATCCCAATATTCAGTCTTACAGGTGAGTATACCACAGATGATATCTGTAAGGGGTTAAATTGCGAAAACCGTGAGAGCTCAGGTCAGAACTTCCTTTCAGCAGAGAGATGACGGCTTCGACTTTTGGTATGTCCCCTTTAGAGGATCTTTTTTACAACAGCCATGATTAGCATTTTTCAATGTTTTATCATTTTTTAGCTGAGGGCGGCACTATATTTCAAGCAAGCAGAAAGTATTATACGGGGACTAGGCTATTACTCCCGCAAAATCAGAAGTCCCGGGATAATACCCCGGATATCACTGAGTATAAAGACCTAGTATTTCAGAAAGAGGGATCCTTCAAACAAGATTTCAAGGGTTACCTATATATCCAAGTAGTATTCCCTACGAAATAAGCAAGTAAGGATTTTAGGTTTATATCCCGAACAAACCTACTAAATGTGCAAAAACCTATCGGCATATCATCAGCGAGACTGTTTAAGACTTTTAAACATTACATATCTTTAGCATACTGTAACTGTCAAGCTGATGTACTATCATTTTCCCTTTCTACACAAGCTCTTTTCTGGTTTTCTATTGTTTTTGGATTTTGAAAATATCTCATGTTTTTGGATTTTTGAATTTTTTTACTGTTTTTGTATTTTCTGAAAATATTACCCTATACTCTCCCCCTAAATACCAAAACAAGTAAAAAATCGACAAACCATTGCAGATTGCTTCTCAACATCATCTACAATGTCTCCTTCATCAACGCCAAGAATCTCTTCCAACACCGATAAAAGCTTCATACCGTTCAATTTTAACAAGTATTGAAAACGAGTTTTATCAAATGCTTTGGTATCTAAATCAGCTTTTTGTTCGTCAGTGTGGATTTTCTCAATTCGTATCAACTTCTTCTCGAAACAATCGCGAATGAAGTGATGTCGAATTTCAATGTGTTTTGTTTTAGCGTGATGAACAGGATTTTTAGTAATGTTTATCGCTGCCTCATTATCAACAAAGATAGGGGTCTTAAGAAATTGCAAACCGTAGTCACGCATCTGTTGTTGGATCCACAAGATCTGAGAGCAGCAACTGCTAGCAGATACATACTTCGCTTCACATGTGGATAAAGCCACAGAGGTCTGCTTTTTGCATTGCCAGGTGACCAATCGTGATCCAAAGAACTGGCACCCCGCTGTTGTTGATTTAGCGTTAACTTTACAGCATCCGAAATCTGAATCTGAATACCCTTCGAGCATGAAATCGCCTTCTCTTGGATACCACAACCCCAATGATGGAGTTCCTTTCAGGTAGCGTAATATCCTTTTCACAATCACCATATGCGAAGCTCTAGAATTAGATTGAAATCTTGCTGCGAGGCAGGTTGGGTACATAATATCGGGTCTTGAAGCTGTCAAATACATCAGCGATCCGATCATGGAACGATACAACGTTTCATCTACCTTCTCTCCGGTAAGATCAGGGTTTATCCCATGGTTTGTCGCTAATGGGGTGAAAGCTGGAGTAGAACATGACATCCCAAATTTCTCTAAGATATCATGAACGTACTTCGTCTGATGTATGAAAATTCCTTTGGGTAGTTGATCAACCTGTAATCCTAAAAAGAATTTCATCTCACCCATTGATGACATTTCGAATTTCTGCTTCATAACTTGTTCAAAATCTTTGCACAAACTTTCATTTGTAGACCCAAATATGATGTCGTCCACGTATATTTGAATGATCAGAAGATGTCCGTCGACCTCTTTGGTGAAGAGAGTGGCATCCACTTTTCCACGAATGAAGCTGTTGGCTAGCAGGTGTTGAGACAATGTCTCGTACCAAGCTCTCGGGGCCTCGTGTAAACCATACAGTGCTTTATCCAGCAAATAAACCTTGTCTTTGTGGATTGGATCGGTGAAGCCCGGTGGTTGTCCGACATATACCTCCTCTTTTACCTTCCCGTAAAGAAAAGCCGATTTAACATCTAACTGATATACTTTGAAATTTTTCCAAGATGCAAATGCTAGGAAGATTCTGATAGCTTCAAGTCTAGCAACTGGAGCATACACTTCAGTGAAATCTATACCCTCCTGCTGACTGAAACCCTGGACTACGAGTCGAGCTTTGTTACGAATAATAACCCCTCGATCATCCCTTTGCATTTGAACACCCACTTGGTGTTTATCTTCCTTTGACCATCATGCAAGTCTTCCAATTTTCTCACTCCCAACTTCTCAAACTGACTCAACTCTTCTTGCATAACATTGACCCAAGAATCTTCAGTTAGTGCTTCCTTATATGTTCGCGGTTCGATCTGCGAAATAAAACAACTAAGTGAAAACTCAATTTGTAAAGGAGCAACTGTAGAATAAAAACAAGTAAGGCCTTGGTCAATTTGTCGTCTAGTGCGAACGCCTGATTGCAATTCTCCAATAATCAGTTCTTCTGGATGATACAAAGGAGTTCTCGGCATCACCTCGCCTGGAACATCTACCTCGCCTTCCAAATTTGTAACATTTTGATTTGCACCTTGTTCATTGACTGGAATTGTTTGACTTGAACTCTGGATTTGCTTCCCCTCAGAATCTGAATCACCATTATCAAATACAGGCATATTATCAGATTCTTGATTATCATTGACTGCCGTCTGATTATCATGAGCAACTTCACCTTGTGGAATATCATCATGTTGTCCAGCATTGCTTGGACCTGCTTCATCATCGTTCGAAGCATGTCGTTGACGACTAAAAGTTTCTGCTGGGAATCTTTCCTGCGATTCTTCATACTCTCTTAAAATATCCAACTCATCAAAGAAATTTGTTTCTTCTTCTTCCATGTCAAAAGAATCCCACAATTTATCGTAATTAAAACGCCATGAGTCACTGGGATTCTGAGGCGGCATAGTATACCCCTGACACTCAACATTTTGTACTTCGATGATCCGCTTCAAGCTTGGAACAAAGACTCGTTTCAATGGACTTGAATATCCCACAAAAATTCCTTCAATGCTCTTTGCACCAAACTTTCCAAAAGGCTCTAGAACTGTGCAGGGAGACCCAAACGGTTCTAAATACTTCAGGTTTGGTTTGCGGTTATTGATCAGCTCGAAACATGTCTTGTTGAATTTCTTGACAGTGAGAACCCGGTTGAGTGTATAGCATGCGGCTGATACTTCTTCTGCCCAAAAATTTACTGGTAGCTTTGAATCAGCAAGCATCGTCCTAGCCGTTTCGATTAGAGTCTTGTTCTTTCTTTCAGCTACTCCATTCTGCTGCGGAGTGTAAGGAGCACTAAATTCATGCAATATACCTCTCTCATCACAATATGTTGGTGCACACATCTGTCGTCTTCGTTTTATGTCGAGTCTCAGTCACGTTGCGGATCTGAAAGAGAATGATGTCATCATCTTTGATGATGACATCATAATAGTGATGTCATTATCACATCATTATACAAAAGACAAAAGCATTTATGTAATGTAGATACTGATTTCGTTTATGTGTCATACACATGATTTCGCTCATATGTCAAAGATAGGGTTTCGCTCATGTGTCAACTAGATAGGTTTCGCTTTTGTGTCAAGTGATAGGTTTCGCTCATGTGTACATGTCCTTATAAGCGAACCTGATCACCTATATATAGGGTATATGAGCGAAACCACACACATAGTTCTAGGTGTTGTCTTCCGGTGAGCCACGAAGTGCTGCCGAAGTGTCGTCAGGTTGTAAACGTTATCCAGATCAATAATATCGACAGTTTATAGTGAATACTTGCTGAATTGAACTCGGTTTGTCTGTTTCTGCCATTCAAACTGAGATAAACTCTTCTAAGCGACTCGTTTAGGTCCGAATACGATCCTACAATTGGTATCAGAGCCTGTGAAGAAGAGTTCTATACGATTTCAGCCGAAAATTTCTGTTTTTCTACACTTTCTTCAAATTTTTAAAATTTTTTACGGTAAAAACGGTTCAAATTCACACACAGCACTCGGAATCATGTATTAATAAATCCTTTAAATTTTCAAAACTAAAATCGATCTAGAACTTAGGAATTTTGAGGTTTCGCTCGTATGGACTCGTGCAAAAAGTGACGTCATCACCTGGTTTCGCTCATTTGAACACTTAAGGTTTCGCTCATTTGAACATAAGATTTCGCTCTTGTGTCAGTTTGCACGAGGTGATCAGAATCAGTTGTCATTGCATGTTATATTGGTTTGACGGTCAAGTATCATCACGTGATTTCATATGGTTGTGTTAAACAATTAATCAGTTGTCGGCTCATGCATTGTTGTCATTCACTAAGATTTGAGAGGTGATCAGAACCATTTTAGTTTGCATGTGAAAGTTTTAAAGGTGTCAGTACTTTGGGACTAGAAATCACGAGTTATTCAAGAATTGCATGTAATAAAGTGCATCGAGTTGGTCCGTTCAATGTTGCATGTGAGGTTCACTTAAAAAGTTAGTGGGATATTGTGATTGTGTCAGTTTGCATGTGTATTGTGTCGGCTTAGTGGATTTATTGGATATGAGATATTATTCAGGTTACATGTATTGATTTGATCAAGCCCAAATAGTCATTAGCCCAAATAAACAATCATCAAGAGTTGTCGAATAGTTTTTGCTTCAGCCCACGTGATTGAGATAAAGCGGCCCAATCAAGTAATTGTGTAATCGGGACATTTAGTGTAATATCAAGGGTTATTGGGTTTTGAAATTGTTGCATGTGATCTGGGCCCGATAATCAAGTGATAACTACTATTAAAGTTGTTGATGCGATTTGTCAGATTGTATGAGATTTTAATTACATCGAGATTCTGATTCAATTTTCTTGAATACTGTGATTAATACCGAGGTCTATCAAGTTGTCGGGTGCAATATAGTCAAAGTGTAATTCAAAGTTGTCGGGTCATAGCAGTTTGCACGTTTTGACATCAAACTCAATTCACATCAAATTCAGTCTGCACAGTCTGTCTATCTTTAGTCTGCACAAAATAATAATCAGTTCGAGTACCAGTCTTATTTTGTTAATCGATAAATTTTTAAACTGATTGTTGTTTGTTTGTTCGTCAGGTATTCTTACATGGTGATAAAGTTCATTTGAAAAACCGAATCATGAGTGAAGATTTTTACAACGCATTCGCAACATCTCCGACTACTCCGGGTGACATTGCTAAGAACATGAACATGGAGAATGAAACCGAAACAATGCAAAAACCCCCGAAACTTATGGGAATTGAAGATTATCATGGATGGAAGAAACGGTTTGAGAATTGGGTTCAGGCGAATCATCTAAAAGCTTGGGAGAGCATCGAAACTGAATATGAGAGGCCAAAGATTTCAGCGGGAGTCGATAAAATCATTTCAGAATTCACAGAGCAAGAAAGAGATAGTTATAAAGGAGAGAAAATGATGATCAATCTGTTACAACAAGCAGTAAAGGAGGATATATTTATGTTGCTTCAACATGATGACAATGCTTACTCTATCTGGGAAGCTCTTTAAAAGAAATTCGAAGGAAGTACTGAGATACTTCAGAGTAAAGCAGCATTGCTGAAAAAGGAGTTTGAACTATTTGCATGCATGCCTGGTGAAACAACAAAGACTCTTATTGAAAGATATTGTCATCTTGTACGCACCATGTCACAGTTGAAGATTACAAAAAATCCAGCAGAATGGGTTGAAAAGCTTGCTGACGCGTTACCGCAAAAGGAATGGGGTACATATCTGATGATATTGAAGAATTCCGGACAGTTTAGAAGGTTATCGATTGCACAGTTTATAGAGAAGTTGGAGGCACAGGATCTGGAGCAGCAGAAAATTGCTAGAATGAACAGTTCTACTCATCAACAAGATATTAAATTGTACTATAAAGGAAATGTTCAAACTGCTGAAGCAAGTCCAAAGATACAAACTGCATTTAGTGCTGGAAATCAATCTACACCAAGCAGTCACGGATCAGTCAACACTAGTGGGTTCTCAACGGTGAATCCTCCAAGTGTTCAAAGTACATATGCTGGAAATGATCATTTGATTCAGTGCAATGTAGCTCTACATCTTCAAAATGGTCAAAATTATTCTGAAGAAGTTGTAAAGCATCATATGGGATTATTGGTCACTGCATTAGAGTCTTATGAAGGGTTGATTGCCGGAAGAATTGGTAATCCGATGCTCACAAAGGAAGATTATGACCAAATCGATGTAGAGGAGCTGGAACTGATGGATATTAAATGGGCCTTAGCTAGTGTTTTGAGAAGAGCAGAAAAAATTAGATTGGTTACAGGAAGAAATGATTTCTTGGATGCAAATCTTTCTAATCTAGGATTTAATAAATCTAAAGTTGTCTGTTTTCGTTGCAGGGAGAAAGGCCACTTTAAAAGAGAATGCAAAAATCAGGAGCCGAGAGGAGCAAAGGAGTCGTCTGGGAAAGATGATTATTATAGGAAAACCATTTATCAGCAAATCACTCATCAACCGCATCAACAAAAAGAAGCTCAAACGGCACATGGAAGAATGATTGAAGATGCAAACAAAAAGGCTTACTATGGTATCATGGATCAAGATGACGAGAAAATGGCTGATGGTTTTAGCTGGGACAAATATATTCCAGCTGATCCAAATGTTAAAGCTTTTATTGCTCAGATTGTGCAAAAGCCAGAGTTGATGAAGGAGTGGATGGATGTGATGTCGGATAATGAGGAGAGTCAAGATGGAAAATCTGTTTCTTCTGAAAGCAGTGATGATGATGAAGAAGTTGAACAGATAAACATTGGAAAATCTCATTTATCTTCTGACAGTTTTGAATTTTATTTTGCAGAAAAATTGAAGAAACTGAAAGAAAGGAAAGCTGCAAAAGATTTAAAAGAAGTCAAAGTGATTGAGAAGATTGTGGAAGTTGAAAAGATAGTTGAAGTCGAGAAGATCGTTGAAATTACAAAACCTTGTCTTACATGTTTAGAGTCTTGTAAACAATGTATAGAGAAAGATGAGAGGTTTAGTGAGTTAGAAAAGTTGAAAGAAAAGTTGTTGTTTGATGTAAAAAATTTGAAACAGTCATATGATGTATTGAACAGAACTGTGAATAGTCTGGAAAAGACTAACTCTGAAAGAGAGAAAGCTTTGAAGATGTTGAATGCTACCATGATGACAAAGCAGAAAGAGATCAACTTGTACATAGAAGAATGTGCAAATTGGAAGAAAGAGTTGGATAGTGAAGCAACTGAAAATGATAGAATCAGAAGATTGCTGCAACGTTACAAAGGTTGTGACTACATAATTGATAGAGTTTATCCAACAGTTGAAGGATTTGAAGCGTTTAAAAGTGAAGAAACAAAGCCAAAGAAGAAAAAGGATACTGGTAAGAAACAGGGTGTTTGTTATAATAAGTGTCCGCCTCCGATTTGGGAAGGGTATTCATCTAGAAAACCAAATGAGGAGCAATTAAAAAAGGCAGTCAATATAAAGTTGGAGTCCGAGATAACCGATGTTTTACCGGATAGTATTGACGTCACGTTCACAGCGTCCGACACAGATCATGAGTCAGAACTGATAAAACGAGTGGTCGATCAGGTGTTGGATAAGGATGAGGAGTCAGAGTCAAAGTCCGAATCCCAAAGTTCGTGTCAGTCAGTCAGAAGTTTGAGTTCGTCTATCAAGAATTCAAAATCGTCGGGAAAACGGGTTTATAGTAAAGAATTTTTATTGTCAAAATCTAATTTGAATGATGAAACATTTGAAGTTGTATATACTTTGAATGATTCTGACAAATTATATTTTGATAAAGAATTTCCAATAAGAAGTGTTCGTTTTGACATGATCAAAAAGGTTTTCAAACTAACAGAAATTAATATTTCTGAAATAAAAGATGAAAATATTACAAGAGAACCAAAACCTTACACCTCAAGAGTACAACAACGTTTGAACAAGAAAAAAAGTTACAATTCTGGTTCTGGTTTTCAAAAGAAACCTAACCACAATCATAGCTACAAAAAGAAAGGACTTGGTTTTATTCCACCTGAAAAATATAAAAATGAAAAATATGTTCGAGATTATAAATAAAAAATGACATATGTTGAAGGAACTAGCCATGAAGAAGAAGCAAAGAGCTCATTCTGGAAACAATCAAACCAGGAGTTTCTTGCTGAAAAGATGAAGAATGGAGCTTATCAAAGGAAAGAAACAAGAACCTGTTACAGATGCAATGAAGTTGGTCATATTGCATGGAACTGTCCTAAAGCGACTAACACAAAACAGGGAGTTTCTGAAAAACTGAAAGAAGTTATTGTTGATAAAACCGAACCACCAACTGAAAAATTTAAAGTTTTCAAAAATTCAACATATGAAGTTGGTGAGTGTTCGAAAAGGTTTTACAAGAAGAAGGGAAATCTTGACAACCAAGCTTGGGTTGTTAAGAAATCAGAGGTAAAATCTAGCGATGAATCTGATTCCACAAAGTCAGAGGAGCCAAAGGTTGTTGTTAAAAAGGTTGAAAACTCAGTGCCTCTAATTGATGATGTTCATTTTCCACCATTGAGAGCTGAGCATTTTAAATCAAAGGTTGGAAAGGTGGAGATCTCAAATCAATTTTATTCTGAGAAGGATAATTTTGATGTTGAAAAAGCTTTTAATGGGAATGTAAAGAAAATTTTCGGAAAGATGGTCGATGGGAAGGTTAAAGGAGTTAAAGATTTTTACGCTACGAAAAAGGCAACTTACACTCCAACTGCTTCTGAGTTGAAAACACCCAAGGCTGGTCAGGCTTGGGTGGATATTTTCTTTCATTGAAAAATCTGACTTGCCGGAGATCCCAAGTTTATATCGTGGATCAGGAATCGGCATCATTCATATTTTAAAGTGTTTGTATGAAAATCCTTAAAATTGTTAAAATTTTACAGGTTGAATGACTATGCCGGAGCTTCCTGGTTGGTAAGTGCGAAGCAGGAATCAACACTTTGATGGGTAAAATGTAGATGACTCATTCCTACAATTGGTATTGATTGGTTATATCTACAAGTGGTTATTCTTACAAGTGGTTTAGAGGTTGTTTGATTGCAAACAGTGAATCAAGGACATTAAGTTGTACTTGATTTACTACATTTGATAAAACTGACAAGATGATGAACCATATCCCTGTACTGAAACTTACAAGTGGTAAAAACAAACTCATTTTCCGGAAAAATCATTTTGTTTAAAACAAACTTAAGTGTTTTGAAATCTAAATGAGAAAATGGTTTGTGAAAGGGGGAGTTCAGATTGTTTATGCCTAGTGAATGGCGAATTGATGCGATTTGATGTCAGCTGTCGTGTTTCTGTATAGTTTGTTTTGCATTTTATGTTTTAAGTGGGTCAAGAGCTTAGATAGTTTTCAAATTTCTTTAATGTGTTTGCATTTTAGGGGGAGTAAATTTTAGAAAATCCAAAAACATTTGAAAATTTGAAAAAGACAAAAACATGATAAAATGAAAATGAGTTTTGTTGTATAAAAGAGGAAATGATAGTACATCAGTGGACGATCACAACATGCTAAAGAAATGGAAAGTTAAAAAGTGATAAACGGTCTCACTGATGATGTGCCAGTAGGTTTTTGCACATTTAGTAGATTGTGATGAGATATAAACCTAAATTTCAAACTTGCTTATATCGTGGGGAAACATCTCTCGGATATATGGGTAACCCCCGAAATCTTGTTTGAAAGATTCCTTTTTCTGATATACTAGGTCTTTATACTCAGTGATATCTGGGGTATTATTCCTGGACTTCTGCTGAATGGAAGTTCTGACCTAGTCCTCGAATAATACTTTCCGCAATGCTTGAAACATAGCATCACCCTCAGCATATATGATAAGACAATAAAATTGCTTAGCAATGCTGTTGTAAAAAAGATCCTCTAAAGGGGACACACCCAAAAGTTGAGTCATGATCTCTCTGCTGAACGGTAGTTCTGACCTGAGCTCTCATGATTCTTCATAATTTATTAACCCTTACAGATATCATTTGTGTCATAATTACCTGTAAGACTGAATATTGGGATCTGGATACGGGAGTATATTCTGAGGTGGGACACGTGATTGAGTTTAAGTGCTTAAGACATTAATATCGTATCTCGAAGCAGTTGAACTTTGTGTGAAAATTTAAGTGGATCAGTATACTGACAATCTAAGTGAATCGTTTAAAACTTAAAATGTTTAAAGCTTAACGGTGTTGGTGATTTGTCTCAAAAACTGATATGATCCTCTTACACAAACTCACAAAAATATTGTATGTAAATATTTCTTTACTGCATTTCATTTCATTCAAAAATCCGAAAAAGATTTTTAGTGTGTTTTAGCATAAAATTTTGAAAAATCCAAAAAAATTTTCGACAACTGGTGTTGAAGAGCTGATTTTCAAAATTCCAAGTGCTAAACTTGTCAAACTGGTTTGGGAGTGTTGTGTGCGAAGAAATTTTAAGTTTTGATACAAGTGATCATCGAAAGTAAAGAAAATGATATTTCTTCAAGAGGTTCATCAGAGACTATAAATGTTAGATTATTTTTGTGATATTTACAAAGTGGTGTCTGATTGTGTTAAAGTTTAAAATTAGAAAAACTTATGTTTGTGGTAGAGAATGTACAGGTTTGAGGAAGAGTCAGGTTCTGATACTTGAGGTTTCTGTGAGTTTAACAAGCCAGGCTAAGATCCCAGCAGATTGAGAGGGGGAGTCTGAAGTCAAAGCTGAAGAAGCAGTTAGAGCCAGTGCTGATTCTGGAACTACATTTGAGAAATAGAAGAATGAAAGAGAAGATAGAGATTGAGGATACTTACAACGTCAAATACTTCAAAGAGTTCAAGAGGACTGATAAAGACTGAAGATGCGAAGACTCGACACTTAAGACTCGTCAACATCTGAGGGGGAGTCTGTTGGTGCACATATCTGTCGTCTTCGTCTTATGTCGAGTCTCAGTCACGTTGCGGATCTAAAAGAGGATGATGTCATCATCTTTGATGATGACATCATAATAGTGATGTCATTATCACATCATTATACAAAAGACAAAAGCATTTATGTAATGTAGATACTGATTTCGTTTATGTGTCATACACATGATTTAGCTCATATGTCAAAGATAGGGTTTCGCTCATGTGTCAACTAGATAGGTTTCGCTTTTGTGTCAAGTGATAGGTTTCGCTCATGTGTACATGTCCTTATAAGCGAACCTGATCACCTATATATAGGGTATATGAGCGAAACCACACACATAGTTCTAGGTGTTGTCTTCCGGTGAGCCACGAAGTGCTGCCGAAGTGTCGTCAGGTTGTAAACGTTATCCAGATCAATAATATCGACAGTTTATAGTGAATACTTGCTGAATTGTACTTGGTTTGTCTGTTTCCGCCGTTCAAACTGAGATAAACTTTTCTAAGCGACTCGTTCAGGTCCGAATACGATCCTACACAATATTCTTCCATCTTGTTGTTTTTGAACTCAGTACCATTATCACTTCTGATTCTTCTGATACGCCTTTGGTACAAGTTTTCAATTTTTCTGAACAACGCCATCAAACTATCAAACGTCTCATCTTTTTTCTTCAAAAATGATACCCATGAAAATCTTGAATAATCATCAGTGACAACCAAACAATAGTAATCACCAGTGATGCTTTTGACGTTCACTGGACCAAACAGATCCATGTGAATTCTCTCTAATGGTCTTGAGACTGAGTTGACTTTCTTTTGAGGATGCGATTTCTTCTTTTGTTTACCTTTGATGCAGCTAATGCACTCTCCTTCAAGATGAAATCCTTTCACATGAACAACAATAACTAAGTCGTTATGTACCAGTGTAGGTCCCCTATTCGTATGGATCTTTCACAGAATTGTAAATCTAATCAAGAGTGCGGAATCCTCTTGATCAGATTTGTTACAGAAACGAGTAGAAACACAGAATTCCAATCAAACGGGTCTTCTATTGATTATCCAAACAAACAGTTTTACAATCAATTCAAGACCTCACAACCTCACAGCCACTATCTGTGATCTTGTTCTAAACCCTAATTTCGTTTTTCTCTTCTCTCTCTAGACTTTCTCTCTCTAGAATTCTCCAAGAGCTCAAACCCTAATCACAAAACATGTTTATATACCACATGTCTGTGAACTGGGCTTCCTACATGGACTAGGCCATTTTCCAAGCCCATTACAATAATAAACTCACTAACCAATAAGCTAAGCCCAATACAAAATATCCAAAGACTAAATAATCAAACTATTAAGCTGTTGTCACCGAATATGCACCAACAGACTCCCCCTTGACAATAGCTTCATAGTGTAACTTTGTCTTCAAACATCTTGTGTTCTTTTGGTCTTTGGATAGCGTCAGCTACACAGTTTCTGACATCAACAGACTCCCCCTTAGCTGATGCTTCCAATCTCCAAAACTTTCATTCATTGTAGATCAGCTAGCTAGCAATCCTTGGTTAAGCAAGTAAGCTCCAACTCTTCCATATATCTCTTTCTCTGTAATGTAGTAGAAGGATCCTACCATGCATCTTCACGCATCTTCACTTCACTCTCAATTTGCACTTTACTTGTATTCTGCACTTCATTTTGATAACTGCATCAATCTGTTTAGCAACACAAGCAAGTATCTCGAAAAACCATTAGACTTTTTCACATTTAAAGATAAACCAATATTTTATCTTAGTTTGCAAAAACAACTACCTGTCAATTCAAAATGGAAGTCCTTTTAAAAAGAAATATTTTTGGTATTTTTGATATTTTAAGAAAGCAGTAAACTATTTACAAAAGCAATAAACACTCTATTTTTGTGAGAATCACTGGTAAGAAGATCATATCAACAAAATCAAACTGTTTCACACTATTAGATAATTCTTTATGTAATTTTTCGTGAAAAGCAGTCCAAGACGATTACCAGTATGTTTGTCCACTTAAACAAAATGCATGAACATTTCAAGTACCATTACCATATGATACGTTAAGATAATTTTATTTACTGAAATATTAGTGTGTCCCACTTCAGGATATACCCTTGCGATCAAGGTATGCACAAAGATTCATCGTAGTAGATGAGTATACTGAATTCATCCGTTTTATTTTTCAACGTTTAGATACTTGGTGAACAGGTCAGTACTTCCGTACAGCAAAGAGACCAAAATATCTAACGAGGGGTAAGACAAATACCAATTTTTGGTACGATTTGTGCTTTTTGCACTTTTTGAATGACTCTCTTTGAGAGCTTCTTCATTTTCAAGGTTTTGGCATTTTTAGCTCTTTTAAGATATCCTGGGTGTGTCTAGGTCAGCATATATCTGGATGCAGCAGAAGGACACCCCTGATATCCCCAGATGAAATAACAGTATAAAGACCCAAAACTTCAGATTTTGGCAATCTATCAACGCAAGATTTAAGGTCATTAAACCATACACCACTGATATGTTCCCCACTCATATTCAGTTTATTTAGGTTTATATCACATTGGTAAGTTGATTATTTCATGCTTTTTGCCTACTGGTACATCATATAATGAAGCTGCTATCACACTTAAGCATTTTAATTTCAGTTTCAGTGTGACAGTCTAACTTGCTGATGTACTATCATTTCTCCTTTTTGACACAGTGATAACTCATTTTTGATTTTTCTATTTTTTTATGTTTTGATTTTTCAATGTTTTTGTATTTTTTATTTTTAATTTTTTTTATTTTCAAAATTTTAAAATTATAACTTACCCCCCCCTAAACACACGCTCTAACTAAACTCTTTTTGGCTTAGGGAAATTTCTCCCCCTAAATTTTTGTTTTCATGAAGCAAGTTTCGAAAACAGAAATTTAAACACAAATAGACTCCCACTTCAATTTGACAATAAGTTTTTCACCAATAAATCATCAATCAATCACTAAAGTAAATAGTTTGTTACCCATGTTAACCTACTATTCACCTCAGATACTTTACAGGAACAACCACTGTCGAACACATCAACAGTCCTTCTTGGTCATCCTGCACACACTCAACAACTTAGTTAGACTTAACAACCCAAACCTGACCGGTTTTGGGTTGACCATGTAAATCCACATACGAAGCTTCTAACCAATATCCATCACACCTTACTTGTGTCTTGGATGTTGTTGTTGAACAAGATTTATAACTTCCACTAGGTCTTTGATCACGAGAGTTCCAATAAAATCTCGGATTTTCTGACCTTTGAAAATTATTATCTTGATCCCTTTTTCTCACATTATTATACCATGAATTTTGGAAAATTTTTGGATGTTGTTGAACATTCGAGTTACTAAAACCCCTATGTTCGTTTCTTTGTTGAAAATTTCGATTACCAGCAGTTTGGTATCGATTTTGATATCCAAAATTTCTATTTTGACTTTGAAACTGATTTGATTTACCATTAAAATGACTAAAATGTGTAGAATTGCTTCTTGGTCTATCAAATCGTCTTGATGTTGAAGTCTTAGATTGAAAACTTGGTTGATTATATTGACAATGTTGTTGAACATTATTATTCAAACCAACCCTATTCCCTTCCTTAACCTCATCAACTTTTTCTTTATTTTTCTTCAAAGGACAACAACTCGCCACGTGCCCTTTGTTGTGACATCTAAAACAAGATTTTGTCTTGTAATTTCTCTTTTTCTTAAATCTCTTTTTAAATGTTTTCTTCTTTTCGTCTTCAGTATCCTCATCCGATTTACGAGGTGTACTGTCAGACTCAACAGATTCTTTCAAAGAAACTGGACTACTTGGCAAGTCCACAGCTATCGGATCCACTACAGTTGGTGTAGTAGGCACAAAATCAATTAACTCATTTTCATCGGGTAAAAAAGAGTAGTCTTGATTTTTAGAAGATGAGGCTTTTCTAAACCCCAAACCCTTTTTATCATTACTCTTTTTCAAACTTGCTTGAATTTGAGTCCTAACTAATGAAGATTTTCCAAACTTGTCTAACTTTCCTTTAAGTTCAAGAATTTGGTCTTGTGCAACGGCCAATTCCCTGCACTTATCAGAAAATTCATTAGTTTTGTCCTTCATAGTTTCACGAGCCAAATCAATGATCTGTAACAGTTCATTGACTTTGCTTGTTAAACTGCTGATTTTTTGTTCATTTGACTCGAGTTTAATTGAACAATTTGACACTTGTTTAATCAAAAGAACATTTGACTCTTTCAATTTTTCCAATTCAGCTAACAGAATTTTGTTTTGTTCCGATAGTCTGTTAACTTGACCTTGTAGTTCAGTGCAATTATGACATGTATGACTCAGAGATTCTGATGATACCTTCACCTCTACTGTAAGTCCGTTCACATCAGTCAAGCCCTTTGAAGCTTCTGTCTCTTTCTTCTCACCATTCTCCTTATCATCTTTCTTCTTCTCTTCTACCACAACATCTGCTTTTTCATCTAAAGCACAACCTCCTACACTCTTCCTTGATGAATTCTGATAACGTTTTTCTAAAGCTTCCCACAGCTCATAAGAAGTCCCACAGTGCTTGATGGTATGTTTAATTCCCTCAGGCAAGGACATCTTGATCACTGCTAAAGCTTTCTTCTCAGCATTTACCATGAGTTTCTCAGATTCATCCATCATCTCATAAGAAATCACTTTAACTCTCCCGTCAACTCGTCGTGTGGCAGCAATGTACCCATCGATCATACATCTCCACATTCTCGTATCTTCACCTTTAACAAATGCCTCAAACTCCTCTTTCCAGATAGCATATTGTTTAACGTTTGTAAGCTTTGGCCAATTCTTAACAGTCTCACTGACCTTATCCATTTTAACCATCTTAAAACAAGTTTTACCGTAACCGTACTGATAAAAACCGTACAATATTTTTCCCAAAACTGTTTTTTTTTTTTTGCCCTAAAAATAAGAGGAATTTAACGGTGCAGACGGATTCTTCAAATGAGTTACGGTTCACTTTCTATTTTCAAAAACGTGAATTTTTAGTTACGCTTGCCAAAAATCTTCCACCCTTTTAATTATGCTGATAATTTCGCTGGTGAATCAGATAATTTCGCTGGTAATTCAGTCAAATTCGCTGGTCAAGTATGCTGCTTAATTTCGCTGGGAAGACTGGTTAAATTCGCTGCTAATTATGCTGGTTAAGTTCGCAGATTATATTCGCTGTTTAATTTCGCTATAACGACGACTGCAAAGTCGCTGAAAACCGTTGTAATTTCGCTGTGGACAATTACACGGTTACCAAAGTCGCCTTTGGATTTACTTCGCCAGTAAGTATGCTTGCACAGTTAATTTCGCCGGGTCAAACAATTTCGCTGGTCCGTTAAATTCGCTGAACCAGTAAATCAGGAAACTTAATCTTTTCGAAATCCTGAAGATTTTCCGGATATCACCAACACTTTTCTGCAAAATCACAAGGCAAAATATCAGTAGATTTCGAAAATACCGCAAAGAACAGTAAGAACAACGTGAAGAACACGAAGAACAGTCTTCAAATCTTCAAGTTTTTCAGCCACAGATTCTTTCAGAATCAACCAAAACTTTCCAGAAATTGTGAAAAACCTGCAAAACAACGATCAAACAAACCAGAAGATCAAAACAGCCAACAAAATTCGAAAATTTTATCAAACCAACAGAAAAATTCGAAAATTTTAAAACCCTAATTTTCAAAAATTTCAAAAACTCCTTGTTTCTTCCAAGCACAATTCTGAACCGAGCCTTCAAGAGCCTAACGCTCTGATACCAATTGTAGGTCCCCTATTCGTATGGATCTTTCACAGAATTGTAAATCTAATCAAGAGTGCGGAATCCTCTTGATCAGATTTATTACAGAAACGAGTAGAAACACAGAATTCCAATCAAACGGGTCTTCTATTGATTATCCAAACAAACAGTTTTACAATCAATTCAAGACCTCACAACCTCACAGCCACTATCTGTGATCTTATTCTAAACCCTAATTTCGTTTTTCTCTTCTCTCTTTAGACTTTCTCTCTCTAGAATTCTCTAAGAGCTCAAACCCTAATCACAAAACATGTTTATATACCACATGTCTGTGAACTGGGCTTCCTACATGTTCTAGGCCATTTTCCAAGCCCATTACAATAATAAACTCACTAACCAATAAGCAAAGCCCAATACAAAATATCCAAAGACTAAATAATCAAACTATTAAGCTGTTATCACCGAATATGCACCAACAACCAGGTGATTCATTTTCCTCAAGTGAATATGGCCCATCTTTCGATGCCATAACTTTGATTCTTTTTCCGTTGCTCTTGACATAAAACAGTGTGCCTGACCCATGGTAGTAGTTGCTACACTCATGTCCAACACGTACAGATCATTTACTCTGGGCGCTCTCATGATAATCCATTCTTCAGGAACAACAAATCCTGGTTTCAAGATCAAACATTCTTTGTCTGTAAAGTGCATTGTATACATATGATCACAAATCTGAGATATGCTCAGAAGATTGTTTAAGAGCTCGGCGATGTAGTTAACTCTCTCAAACGTGACGATTCCATTAGATAGATTTCCTTCACCGATTATTCGACCACCTTGATTACCTGCAAAACCTACATAACCTCCATTAAACCCTCTAACATCATACAATAGGGTTTTCTTCCCCGTCATGTGCCGAGAAGCTCCACTATCCATAATCCAACGTGAAACGGATCTTGGAAGCTCCTGCACAAATCACAAACACTTAGTGAGATTTTGAAGCCACCCAAGCCTCTTTTGACTCGGGTAACTGGACTTTGAGGTGAGATTTTATAGTGTAAAGTGGAGAAATTTTTTTATTATTCATCTTTAAGCTTTCCTCAGACTCAATCTCAACCTTTTTATATAAAAAGAAATCATTTTGAGAAAGTTGATCAGTTGATTGGTCTTTCATTGGTTCATTCTTCTTTTCAGAAGTAGGAAACATTTGTTTTTTCAAGTTTCTCATAATAATCCACAGGTACATACATCTTCTCAGTTGAAGATGATGTTTTTGTAGTCTCAAAAATCTTTGGTATTGGAGAACTTGATTTTGTTTCAACTAATTTTGGTTTCCATGTTTGTTGAGGCGACGCAACCCGTTTGTAAAAATTGTCAGTTTTAGTTACCACATTCTTAACAGGTTCAATTTTGATCTTGGTGTTGTCATTTTTCAAAACCTTTTTCTCAACAACCATTGGTGCTTTGCCTTTTGTATCAACTTTCTTTTTCCGATTCTCAACAACTTCAGTCTTAGGCTTCAAGTTGGTACACGTTTGTGCAATATGTCCAACTTGATTACATTTGAAGCATGTTCGGGTGTCAACAACCCGACTTGTACCTTCAGAATGAGGTTGTGAGGCCTTTTTCTCAAAGAACTCTTTGTTTGATTTAAAAAAAATAGATTCTACATCAGAAAATGAACTTGAACCATTCACAAACACCTTTTTCTCAGCAAACTTCTTGTCTTGAACATTCCTTTTCTGATAATTCTTACCACCCTGATAACCACCCGACCATATGTTTCGATTGTTATTATAAAAACGCGGTGGAACAACAAGTTTTTTTATAGTAAGCCTTATCTTTCTCAAAGTTTAATTGCCTCTTAAAATATTTCAAATTTTCAACTTCTGACACGTCAATCTCGACCAACTTGAAAACATTTTTCAACTTGTTCACATTAACATTCTCCAAAGGAAACTCAGAATCCGAATACAACTTATCAGATCCCGCCATCTTATACATCACAACAACAAGTTCATTATTTAAGTTGTTTTTGGACTTTGATTTCGGAATGTATTTGTCCAGAAAACATTCATCATCCTCAGCTGAATCACTATCAGCCTTCAAAACACTTTCAGCCATGCTTTTAACAATATCAGTTTGAACACTGTCATCAGATGATGATGAAGAAAATGTAACATCAATTGATTCTGGAAGTTTTATTTCATTTGTTTCATCTTCATCATTAACCAACCCGGACTTTTTCTTTGAAAAATTGTTTAGAACTGGCGGTGGAACCTGATGAAACCCAACCCCAGTTCCATCCGAGTAAACATCTTCGCCTGCTTTGTTTTTCCCGATGGGTTTAGGAACAATGTGTTGTAAAACAAAGCTTGCGGAGTTGTAACTGGTTAATTTCTAATTGATACGCTCATTCTCAATCTTAGCTTCTTCAAACTGAAGCTTCAATTTAGCAATCTCATCCAACTGTTGGTTGATTTGCTCTTCTTTGTATCTAAGAACCACAGTTAAATGCTCATTTTCTTTATTGGTTTTACCGTTTCTTTCATCAGAATCTTTTACCGTTCGTTTTAGTTTGTCAAAATTTTCTGAAAGTTGACGATTTTCGATAATTAGCTTTTCATTTTCTTTTCTAATTCTTTCTACTTCAATTTTATCATTTTCAATTTTCTCAGTCAACTTTTTAGTTCGATCATTTGAAGCTTTTAGCATTTTATCACGGTCTAGAATCTGATCTTCAACCTTTCTGACTCTTGTTGTCAGTTCTTCAACCTTTGCATTACTAAGATAAGTGAGTGTACTACAAAACTTGCAGTTTTTCATGCAACTTTTGCAGTCACTATCACCTTTGACTTTCTTACCTGTCTCACTTGTTGAAACGTTTGGACTGACCTTGCTTTTAGACTCAGTTTCAGACTTAGAGTCTACCTCAAGTTCCTTTGCAGCAAGCACTTTGTCAGCCATCTTCTTCAAGTTTTCAGCAGTAAATTCTTGTGAAGTATCGATAATCCCATCATCAATCTTCTTAGACTGTGACTCATTTTCTTTCTCTTTTTCTTTCTCTTCTTCACCTCCCCACCATTTTCTATGTCTGGCTTCTTCTTCTTCAGCAAATTCCTCAATGAAAGCTTCAATACTAAGAGTTTTCGTATCAATAGCAATGTTTCCTTGAGAATCAAGATAACATTCTCTATCAGTATCCCATCTCTTTGCTTTCCTGGCTTCACTGAACACCATAGATAATCTCATCATCTTGAATTCTGCTCTCTGCTGTCTGCTTTTGTATTTTTGTTCTTCATTTCTTGTGTCTTTGAAAGGAATAATCTTTTCTGCTGCAAAAGCGTAACCGAATGCATCCTCCTCTGGTAGCAGTTCACTCCAATCAAAACCTTCGTCATCATGAATAACAGCAAGAGATCTTCATTTTTCTTTGGCGGTATCCTCAAGCTGCTTCATTCTGGGCGGTTCTGATTTATTTTGATGATAGATCGCTCTTTTGTAGTATTCCTCGCGGAATGGATTTGCAGTATCATCAGCAGGAGCGTTACGACATTCACGTTTAAATGTCCTTTTTGTTTACACCTGAAGCACGTGACTTTTGATTTGTCAAAGCCAAGTTTTGTAGACGGACCACTGATAGAATGTCTCCCAGTAATTTCCATAAAACGTTGCGCTCTCCGGACTGCACTGGCCATACACCACCTGATATCAATCAGTTCCATCTCTTCAGGATCTATTTGATCATAGTCCTCCTTGGTTAGGTTGGTGTTTCCAATCTTGCCCGCCACAAGGCTTTCGTATGATTCTAACAGTGATGCTAAGAAAACCATTTGTTGTTTTGCTGACTCTTCACTGAAATTTTGAGCGTTCTTCAGATCCACAGCAATATTACATTGAAACAGATTCTTTGATGCAGATTGTCTTGAAGTTGTTGAAGAAGATGCACTATGAAAACCACTGTGAGGAGTTTCTTGATTCACAGAATTTGAACTCTCTGCAGAAAATGTTGTTCTTGGAGAACCAGTCTTTGGTAGATTTCCTCTGTAGTACAACTCTACATTCTGCTGATAAGATGAGTTGTTGACTTTGCTAGATTTCTTGATCTCCAACTCGTGACTCTCCAATCTTTCGATAAGCAGATCCACTGTCAACTCTTCAGACTTGATTGTATTCTTCAGCATCAAAGCAAAGTACTGCCAATTTTGTTCATTCGGCAGCGAGTCGAACAATTTGTCAACCAACTCTTCTTGAGTATATACAATTTTGTGTCTTGCCAGCTCCAGTTTCAGATGCCCAAATCTCTCAATCATCTTGGAAACAGACTCGTTCTTTAAACAACCAAATAAATCTAACTCTTTTCTTAACAGTTTCTTTTTGTTTTTAACTATCTCAGCACTACCTACACATTTTACCCTCAGTTTCTCCCAAAGATCTTTTGAATTTTCATATTCAATCAATGAAATTATATCATCTCTCACAGACTGATGAATCAACGCGATGCATTTTTGTTCAGCAATATATCTTTCAATCTCACCAGTATCTGTCAAGCTTTCACCAATACAATCTCCTTTAACGTAACCAATCTTTAAACTCTTCCAGCTCTGGTATGTAAACGCTTGAAGCCACTCATCAAACCTTGTAGCCCACCTGTTGTAATCTTCAATCGCCAACAACTTTGGAGGTTTGTTGTACGTTCCATAAGCCCTCTCAACACTTAATGCATCAGAAATAGTCTTCTTTGCACTCGGTGTTGGTGTAGTTTCATTTGTGTTATCTGAAGTGCCATCTCCCGAACCACCGGTAAATGCAAACACATCACAGAAAGGATTCATGAACAAATCATCCATCTTCAAGTACCTGAAACAATCAACAAACACTTGGAAAAAATTTTGAAATTTTGAAAATAAGCAATTTCAAGCCGAATCAGCTTGTTCAAGCAAGATCAGCTTTCAAGCGGAATTAGCTTTCAAGCGAGATAAGTTTTCAAGCGGAATACCACTCAAGCGGAATAAGCTTTCAAGCGAAATCAGTAACTTTGAAGCGAAATCACTTATTTCGCTTGAACTTTCAAGCGGAATCTGATTTCAAGCGGTATCAGACAACAATTTCAAGCGGAATTAACCAAAATAGCTTATTTCGCTAGAAATCACTCGTGCAGGTTCAAGCGGAATCAAGATGATGTCAGCATATTCGAACAGTTTTTCAAGGGGAATTATAATTTTTATCAGATTTTGTTCGAATTTATGTCCAATACTTTCAAGGATTAGTTAAAAGTATATTTCGCTTGATATGTGTCAAAATCAGGCCATTTCAACCGTTGAATTTTGTTCAAATCAGAAAAGAATGAGTAAAAGTGTGAGAATCCGGTAAAATCAAGCTGAATTGGTATGAACTCCTCGTCCTGAGCTCTGATACCGCTTGTTGGATCGACGTGTGACCCGAACGAGTCAATCTGAGTAGTTCATCATCAAGTACAAAGGCGGAATCAATGTAAATGACGTCAACACAGCTTGTTCCTTTCTAATCTTTATCTATTACTGATTTCCTGAGCTTTTACAAGTTCAAATGACAAACGGACAGCACCTCGGCTCAGAAGTAATGACCTAATTCCGCTTCAAATGAACACAGTACATGGGTATTTATAGATGTTGTGATTCCGCTTGAACATGTCACAGATCGTTTCAAGCGGAATTACATGTGTTGATTTCGCTTGAGGATGTCACAATCCATTTCAAGCGGAATAACATTTGTTGATTTCGCTTTAACTGAACTTTGACACTTTCAAGCGAAATCACCCACTATTACATATACAACCCTAATTTCAACCCTGTTGTGTGCTCGTTTATCCTATCTAGACATAAGACTTGATTAAGACGAAGTTAACAGACACTAAATGCACCAACAGCTCCTACACTTTAGGTTATCATCAACACATTCTTGTTAGCATACACAATTGTACTTGATAACGAGCATACATTTGCATAATTTCATATTCAACTTGCATTAATCATTCCTAACAAGCATACGACATGTACCCAATTTCACATCCTTTCAAACCCATATAATCCATCATGTCATTCCATTTATCACATATTTATATACCATGTGCCATACGATTATCTATAATCTTATAATCACAACAACAAGTCTAGCCATGTTCCTTATGCGTAGTTGACTTTCAGAGTCAACGATTTATCATTTTAACTTTCGGCTTAATCTCATATACTCATGACATCATAATAGGCTGTTTTGGGACGTCCGTTTACTGTACTTACGAGCTTGCAAAAATTACAATCTTTTTATGTGACGTGCCCGTCGGAGGGGTTATCCTTGTGTTAAATTTTTAGAGTCTAACTCTCTACCAAAAATTTATAAAAGTTCATTTACTAAGCTGCAATCAGATTCGTCACTTCTTACTGCAGCTTACGGAAAAATTCATTTAAAATTTCTCGTTTATCCGATTGACGAAATTCCAGTTGGAGATTTTTGGAATCACCTGAAGCTACCTACAGTAAAAATTTGAGATCATAAATAAATTCCTAAATTGAGTTATGACATTCGTAATGGGCTGCAAATTCTGCCAGAAAACGCAGCCTGAACCTTCGATACGGAAAAATTCATAAAACGTTCATTTTTCGTCGAAAAAATGTAATTCCAGTTGGGTTTGAAAGGTTTTTCCTGGAAGTTCATCACAAACTCAATAAACATCAGTTTTTGACAAGATTTGACCCAATTACAGCCGATTAAATTCGGCTGTAACTTTCTGGACAGATTCTATTTTATCACCCGAATCCCACAAACGATTAAAGCGTTACCATCAATCAAGCATATAGCACATTTTTAGAATGTTAGGATCGGAGGCTCTCATGATTGTCTCTGTTTGTATGACTTGAACAATGAATGAATATGAAACAATGTAAAGTGCAGCGGAAATGAACACAAACTTTGTAAACACAATCAAAGGAGAAAATAGTTTAATAAACATTTGCTTCTCATAGAGTCAAAAGATTACAAATCAAAGCAAAAGATTACAGTACAAGCTTACAAACTAAGCTCCCCCTCAGCCTGATGCCTCAAGGTTGGTTGCACAAGATGAAAGGATTGAATTGAGGAGAAGAACTCACTCAAAACGAATCAAATGTAACAGTACAGAGTACGGTTCCATTTATAGACAAACCAAACCGCTGAGGCATCTCAGCTGACGTCACCATGAAAGCGACGTCTAACAGTCTAACAACCTGTAACTACTGTCCTTATACAATCACTGCTATACCTAACCACTGACTATACATAAAACATATAATTCACTAAACAGCTGCTCTCCCTTTATGTCAGTGCTTTCCTTAAGGTTGATCAGTCCTTAATTGGGTAGTGCTTTGTCATCAGAGGTTTGTACCAGCAGTGCTTAGATCTCAGCAGTTTTCTGGTTTCATCAGCAGTTGAAAGGGCAGCAGCAGTTGTATCTTGAGTAGTGGATGTAAGACCATCAGTTGTTATAAATCACTTTCAAGGAGAAAGCCTAATGTAAACTGCTGCTTATTATGAATCCATTGTTGTGACCAGGTTTTGGCTTTCATTATTTGTTCCTCTGGCAGGGTTCAATCCCAAAAACTCAATCCGTACGTACATTCTTATTCATGTTTATATCAGTTGGCTACAATCGTACCCAAGCGTGTTCATACATTTTTAATTCGTACTCACCTATGGGTTTATTTTTCATCCATACTTTTCATTCCCTCATTTCATTCTTACTTGTTTGATTCATACTTACTTACGGAATTAAACATCTTCATTCTTACCATTCATTCTTACTTGGTTGATCCATATTTACTTACGGATTCAAACATTTTCTTTCTTACCATTCATTCTTACTTGTTTGATCCGTACATACTTACGGATTCAAACATTTTCATTCTTATCCTTCTTTCTTATGTTTGACCCGATTCTTAAAGAATCGTTGGACCCCTTCCATCCCACATGACCCCTATTTTCCAATTCATCTGGACATACATGTGATGATTCTCATGGTCTCACGAGCATCCTATGCTTCTTGCACACTGGCCAGGCGTGCAATCTACATACTAGTCTCGTGTCTTCGTGAGAATCATCACTTTATATCCAAGGAATCGATCTTAAGTTCGTGCCACACTCATTTGAATCCTTCTAGGAACACACCCTCGTATTTAAAGGCATGCTAAATACCGGTACTTACCAAATTTGAAATTTGTGTACCTGGGGGTCCGTTTGCCTGTCGTATCACATGCCTTAACCTTCATACTAGCTCGCGACTGCGGAACATCCTCATTGTCCAACAAGCTCACCTTACAACATTCATCATTGTTAGTAACATGAAACATACTTATATTAAATTTTACCTTTCGGTCTTGATCGAGTCTCGGATTGTACGGGTCACTAATCACAAGAGCACACGGGTTTGAGTTCAAGTACTAACTTATTTGTACTTGATTTCGCTCAAACCTAGGCTCTGATACCAACTTGTTACACCCTAACACGTAATAACATAAAAATGATGCAGCGGAAAAACGATCCTTAAAATTTTTCTTACTTTGCTAAATACATTCCTTACGTATAGACTCAGTCACAAAACGTTTAACATTTACTAACTGATTTATCAACATTAATGGTAAAATAATTCTACAAGTGTTACATAATCCAAGCTAGGTGACCGTTCTTTCCCGTACAGTCCTCGTTATCAACTCGATCCATGTCCGCTTCTCTTCATTCGTGGTAGAAGAAATCCGTATAAAACCTGTGCACATCATTCACAACATAACCATTAATCATCGTCAACATTTATTATCATACAATTAAAAATCTGTATAACATTCAACAATATAAACTTAATCCATTTGATATCTCTTGTTCCGTGTTTGACTTCAATACTTCTTGAACCTGATGTTCTCATACCTGTATTACATTCCAATCTAAAGATAAATCATTAGTATTCGTCAATAACCAAACATAATGAACCATTCCTTCATACATAAATGACATCTCTCATTCACACATGTTCACATTCCTAAATTCCCACATGCATACAATCATATACCTCTACACATATACGCATACATTCATACATGCACACATACATACAAGCTCTCGCGCTGTTTGAAATTAACGAGCCATACCTACATGATTTTTTTAATTTAGCATATGCATCCCATATTCAAGGAATCACTCACTTTAACTCATGTAAATATACATAACTACATTGAGTTTTAAAACAACAACATAATCACATCCGATTGGTTCCTTATAAATTCCTTAAGATTACGCAAGTACTATAAAATTTATGTTTTTCACTCAGCTTTATGCAGCTATAGCAATTCAGCATTTTCCCCTCTTTACAGTGAGTATTTCACTTCAAACTAAAATTATTAGTAACGGTGACTCCGAGACCTTTCCGTGGATATAAAATACGCCCTAAATGGACATTTGGTTGATTTTCTATGAATTTTTAAAGACTAGCAAAAATCTGGACAATTTGCACTCTTTTTTGATGTGTTTAAACCCCCAAAACATCGTCAAGACAATAAGCTATTGTTAAGTTGAACCATATTCAATAATTTGTATCAAACCACCTTAACTATAAAAAGAACTTCGGGTCAACAATAAGACTATTTAAATCAACACGACTCCAAACACATTCAAGTACTCACAACCGAGTCTTTTGTGTACATTAGCGTCTCCATTTCTCGATTAACATTCTTATATGAAATTCTACCCATTAGCGTCCCCATTTCTCGATTAACATTCTTATATGAAATTCTACCCATTACCCGGTTACAAAACCGTAGCCATTACTTAAGCATTATTCCGACATATCATTACTACCTTGTTTTGACCCGTTTGGTCTACGTAGTAAAAGTTACCAATTTCATACAGCCAAAACCATATCAAACCTCAATCATCATCATGCTCGATAAACTAACGCTACCTTACTTAAACAAAATAAGAAGTGATTACGAAAATCACTTACCTCGTGCGTCCGAGTTCGTGCATAGCTTTCGTATTTACCTTTGACCCATTGCCCTTCCATGCTCGTGTCCATGTTGACATGGCTCCTACGCTTTAGGTTATCATCAACACATTCTTGTTAGCATACACAATTGTACTTGATAACGAGCATACATTTGAATAATTTCATATTCAACTTGCATTAATCATTCCTAACAAGCATACGACATGTACCCAATTTCACATCCTTTCAAACCCATATAATCCATCATGTCATTCCATTTATCACATATTTATATACCATGTGCCATACGATTATCTATAATCTTATAATCACAACAACAAGTCTAGCCATGTTCCTTATGCGTAGTTGACTTTCAGAGTCAACGATTTATCATTTTAACTTTTGGCTTAATCTCATATACTCATGACATCATAATAGGCTGTTTTGGGACGTCCGTTTACTGTACTTACGAGCTTGCAAAAATTACAATCTTTTTATGTGACGTGCCCCTCGGAGGGGTTATCCTTGTGTTAAAATTTTAGAGTCTAACTCTCTACCAAAAATTTATAAAAGTTCATTTACTAAGCTGCAATCAGATTCATCACTTCTGACTGCAGCTTACGGAAAAATTCATTTAAAATTTCTCGTTTATCCAATTGACGAAATTCCAGTTGGAGATTTTTGGAATCACCTGAAGCTACCTACAGTAAAAATTTGAGATCAAAAATAAATTCCTAAATTGAGTTATGACATTTGTAATGGGCTGCAAATTCTGCCAGAAAACGCAGCCTGAACCTTCGATACGGAAAAATTCATAAAACATTCATTTTTCGTCGAAAAAATGTAATTCCAGATGGGTTTGAAAGGTTTTTCCTGGAAGTTCATCACAAACTCAATAAACATCAGTTTTTGACAAGATTTGACCCAGTTACAGCCGATTAAATTCGGCTGTAACTTTCTGGACAGATTCTGTTTTATCACCCGAATCCCACAAACGATTAAAGTGTTACCATCAATCAAGCATATAGCACATTCTTAGAATGTTAGGAACGGAGGCTCTCATGATTGTCTCTGTTTGTATGACTTGAACAATGAATGAATATGAAACAATGTAAAGTGCAGCGGAAATGAACACAAACTTTGTAAACACAATCAAAGGAGAAAATAGTTTAATAAACATTTGCTTCTCATAGAGTCAAAAGATTACAAATCAAAGCAAAAGATTACAGTACAAGCTTACAAACTAAGCTCCCCCTCAGCCTGATGCCTCAAGGTTGGTTGCACAAGATGAAAGGATTGAATTGAGGAGAAGAACTCACTCAAAACGAATCAAATGTAACAGTACAGAGTACTGTTCCATTTATAGACAAACCAAACCGCTGAGGCATCTCAGCTGACGTCACCATGAAAGCGACGTCTAACAGTCTAACAACCTGTATCTACTGTCCTTATACAATCACTGCTATACCTAACCACTGACTATACATAAAACAGATAATTCACTAAACAACTGCTCTCCCTTTATGTCAGTGCTTTCCTTAAGGTTGATCAGTCCTTAATTGGGCAGTGCTTTGTCATCAGAGGTTTGTACCAGCAGTGCTTAGATCTCAGCTGTTTTCTGGTTTCATCAGCAGTTGAAAGGGCAGTAGCAGTTGTATCTTGAGCAGTGGATGTAAGACCATCAGTTGTTATAAATCACTTTCAAGGTGAAAGCCTAATGTAAACTGCTGCTTATTATGAATCCACTGTTGTGACCAAGTTTTGGCTTTCATTATCTGTTCCTCTGCAGGGTTCAATCCCAACAATTTCCCCCTGGAACAGATAATGCCAAAACCTTTCATTATTCAGGATCTTTATTTCTCATCAAAAGTTCCTTTGCTTGTCTTTTAAATTCTTTTTCAAATTCTTTGGAACTTGTGTCATCTTCATCCCTGCACAGTGAAAGTTCAAGGAGATCTTGCAAATCTTCAACACTAAGGCCTAGTGCTTCTTTCCTTGATATGTACTTCACATTTCCATTGGATCTGACTATAGTCAATACGTGGGTCTTTTGGTCAGACATCCACTTTAGTACTTTTGAACCCAATGGATTTCTCGGGAGAGATTTATTTATAGATGAGCTATGGGATATTGGCCTTGAGAAGAATTGTAAAGCAGTATCCTGAACTTCAGACATTCTTTTGAAAGCTTCTTCTATGACTTCATTTGCTGCAGCTATATCTTCTGCAACTTCTCTGTCAATCAGCTCTTGTCTCTGTTGTTGATCAAGTTCACTGTCTGGGATATCTGCTGAACTATGTGGTGATGCAGGCTTAGTTAACACCTTCTTAAAAAGGTTTTGAAGTTTTTCTGAGCTCTCTTCTTTTAGACCCATTTTCATGATGGATTCTGTGAAGTACTCAACTTCCTTTTCTTTTACCTCTTCACTAGTCAGCTGTTTTCCTTCTTCTCGGTTTGACACAAGAATAGGATTTCCTTTTGACTTGAACAGTGTTTTGAGGTTTTCAATCTGCTGTTCAAGCTTCATCATTTGTTCATGCTTCTTTAAAGTGCCTGAAACAGCGATCTTCCTTTTCTTTAGCCTTTCATAGGCTTCATCAGTTTGCTGCTTTGACCATTTTGATATGGCATTGGCAGTGTCCACTTTTACATCCCCAAGCTCCTGTTTCTTTCTTTTGTACTCAGCTGTTAGGTCAGTGATGAGCCTTTTGTATTTACTCCAATTTGGAGCATTTTTCTTCTTTTTAGGGAAATACATGATTTTATCAATCCTGTCAACCTCATGCTTTAAAGCCACTATTCGCCATTCTTCAAATTGGTTTTCTTCAGCAGGATAAAATTTTTCTTGCATGATGTATGCAAGAAGTTTTCTTCTCATCTCTTTTCTTTGATCTGCCTTTTCTTTGCTCAGCTCTTGTGCAAAGTCTTTGATTTGTTTGACTTTTGTGAGCAGAAATTCCAATCTTTCAGCAATGGCTTCATCACCTTGACCTTTACATTCAACTTTAGCTCTTATTTTAGCTTGTCTTGCTTTAAGCTCAAGATATTCATCCATATCTTCTGGAACTAGGAAGCCAACGAGTGAAGGAAACCTTCTGTTTGAAGGATCATCATCAATGTAGAATTGCCTCATTTCATTTTTTATTGCTTCTAGTTCCAACGGATATTTTGCAGCAGTGGGATCATACATATCTTCATTTGGCTGAGTAAGTTTTCTTTTTCTGGTGTAGAGCTTTGCAGATGAGGAGGGTTTTGATTGTGATGTAGGAATGATTATAGTAGTGGAGGATGGTTGACAAACAACTGTTGAAACAACTGGTGCTTCAACTACTGTTGTCATTACAACTACTGATATGTCAGTAGATGTCTTCTGCTTTTGAGCAGGGGATGAAGGTGGTGAAGTAGTTTTTGATGGTGGTGATGGTGGTGGTGACTCATCGTCAGGAATGAAAACCCTTCTCCTTTTTGGTTGAGGAGAGGCTGATGATGTAGTTGGTGGATCAATCACTATTGTCATTACAACAGATGTTGTAACATCTGCTGTCTTCTGCTTTATAGCAGGAGGCAATGGTGGTGATATGAGTGTAGATGATGATGATGGTAGAGCAGTGGTTGTGATGGTGTGTGTTGATGAAATGGCAGCTGTTTGGCTACTGACAGCAGTTTTTGTAACCCCTGCTGTATCAGCTGCTTGGGATTTTGTGGATTGAGGTGGTTTGGATGACTGTTTTTCTTGTTCTGGTTCAATATACAACCCATGTTCTATTCCTTTCTTCCTCAGCTTGATTTTCTCCCCCTTTTTGGCTTATCTGCAAGGGGTTTATCCATGAAGAGGATGGTTGAAGGAACTTTCTCACCATGGGTAGTCTTTTGTATGCTGGCCTTTATAGCCTTGATATCTGCTTGGGTATCCTTGAATCTTGATTCCACCATGTTTGACAACATTTGTACATGTATAGCATGCTGCTGATCAGCCATTTGTTTCTGTTTTTCCAGTATGGGTTGAAAGATATTCCAGAGCTCATTTGCAGTAATTGCTTGTGGTGGAGCAGATACTTGAGTTGGAACAGATGCTTGTGGTGGGGCAGCAGTGGATTGTGCTTTTTGAGCTTTTAAAATCTCTTGCACCATCTCCTTTATTTCAGCAACTGAGGTTTCTAGTTTTTCAACTCTTCTCGTCAATTCCTGGTATTTTGAATCATCACCCACTTTAATGGGATCATCTGAATCCCCACCTGTAGTGGTTATATCAATGTTTGACTTAGGAACTTAGTCCCAAAAATCACTCATTGATGCCCCTTGTTCTTGGTACTGGGGACTTCTTTCTTCAGCACTTGATAAACCTTTGATGGTACCAGTGGTTAGAACCAACTCCTTGGTGGTTATCGATGGTGCTATGGAAGAAATTGCCTTCAAGGGAGTCTTACTTATGAAACAACTGTCCAACTGAAGATCTGTTGATCCATCAGTTGTAGTTGCTGCTCCACTTGGACTACCACCGAGAGTTACTTGTAACTCAGGGGGTGTAACCTCCTCAGTTGCTGCTGGGATAGCAGAGGTATAGGCATCATACCCAGTCACTTGTGGGGGTATACTCTCAGTGACAGGTGATAGAGAGGAACTGGTTTGTGTCTGAGCTATAACAACTGCATGCAACAAAGGTAGCATGGATTGTGGTAATATTATTGGTGAGGGTATGGGAGTTGAAAGAGACATGTCCTTGGGATCAGGACTGAGGAAGATGGATCCGATTGAATCCAGAGCTTCATATTGTGGGGTCCCTGTGCTTACAACCTGATCCTTTTGTGAGGATGCAGGAGGAGTTTGAGGCAATGGTTGAGATCTTTCTACCAACTGCTGTGAGGAAGTAGCAGCAGTGGTTTGTGGTGACATTTGTTTTGTCACTGGCAGTTGCTCTGGGATCTCATCTTCCAGAGTTGCCTTTGTTTTGGGTTTGGTGGGTTTTCTGGATGTTTTCCTTTTTGTCTTTTTGGTAATGTCAGGTGTGGGTTTCAAAGCAGTGGTAGTGCTGCTATGATCACCTGGAGCAGTGGGCTCAGCAGCAGATGTCTGAGGAGCAGTTGTAACTGCTAAATTCTGCTCGGACACCTCTGCTTTTGTTTTTATTGGTGCCAACATTCTAGTGAATGTTTCAGGTGTTAAACTTTTTATTTGAAAATGAACACCTTGTTTTGGCACATTTTCATTTTATTTTTCAAATTTTTGTTTAAAATAGTAACTTAGAAACCTTGGAAAGAGTAAAAATGTTTTGCTATCAACATTCTTTACCAAATCATTGAAGATTTCCTGGGAATAGTTGTAATCTTGTTTATTTAAAATAGCATAGGCCAGGCATTGAATCTTCAATGGTATTTCGTTAAACGCTGTTGTTTTATTTGAAACACACGACAAAAGTGTGTGAAATAGAAATCTGGGTGCAGACGGAAAATAACCTTTTTGTAAGGTATCTACCTTTGATTGTTCTGCATATCCCCTTTTCAGAAAATCAGCTTTTAACTCGTTTTTATCAAAAGAAGTTTTACCTTTCTGATCATCGAGTTTGAAGACTTCTGAGATTGATTGCGGAGTGATTTGAATCGCTTTACCCTGTATCGAGGAGTTAATGGTTACTACTTTTCCGTCTTGTTTCTCAAGCGTAGTATTTTCCAGAACTCTCTCTGGGTTTGCAAGTAAATGGGAGCGTCTGCTGTCAACAAAGTTTTGTACTTTGATTCAGAGAGTGTGTCGATGACGGAATCGAAGGTGCGGTTGTTTGAGGGTTTTGTGAGGAGACCCAAGTAGTTGTGCGGTGAGTTGTATGGGATTTCAATGGTTTCTTCGGCCGTTTGAGCGACCTCTTTTGATGATGATGGCGATTTTGGTTTAGATTTTGATTTTGATTTTGACTTCGTCATTTTGATGAAGAAGAATCGGAGAGTGATTTGGGAAGAAAGGTTGGAAACTGCTTTGAGAAGAGAACTTTGGAATTCAATTCGACAGTGTAAAATCCTGTTTGGGGTTTTGATCAGGGTTTTATTTAGGGAAAAAGTGATCGCTGATGTGGCAGCGGTTATTATGATCTGATGGCTAAAAACTGACCACGTGTCAACCTCTGATGATATGGATGAAGAATGGAGGACAGTTGTTTTAAGAACCACTGATGTATCAAGCATCAGTAGTTACAAAGGTAATAATGTGATGACAGTGGAAGATTTTTACTATCAGTGGATAGCATATCAGTGGATAAGACACTGATTTTGAGCATCAGTGCTTGTCAAGCAAAATGAGGATCAGTGGATGACTTTCAGCAGTGGATAGTAATTTGGAAACAGACGTTTGAGCAAAACAGTGGTTAGGGTTAAAATAAGGGTAATGGTTTGAAAGTTCATATTCAGCAACTTTTTTGCAGAGATTTTCATTCAAGGTTTTGCCACATGTCAAATTTTCTATTGAAATTCTTACGAATTACTGACACTGGTTTTGTACCCCGGATGATGAGAACTTTTTACTAAGGTAACTCATTTTTGTTTAATATCCAAATTAAAACATGAGTGCCCTAGTAGTTTAGACACTGTTTAGTAATCAACCTTTGATTAGTGTTTAGAACAACCTTGAGTATGACATGACCTTGACTTATTTACCATTTCCTTTTGACCCATTTAAAAGGACAATAATACCAATAAACATAAGGTACTATTTCCTGACAGGTAACAGAGATAATTGCCAATAAAAACAAGCAAAAGTTCAAAATATATTATTCTTAAAAAAATGAACAATATATCCTGTTTATTCGAGAAAATCCTTTGTAAAAAAAAATTAAAGGATTTTCTAAGAACAGCATAAAAAAGGATCTGGTATATCTTCAATAAAAATATGTAATCTTATCATTCTCAAGTCTATTAAAATGGTCAGTGGTTTGACAGCAGTGGTAGGAAATACATTTTGACCACTGTTTGATACCATTTTATTGTCAGTTGATTACAAACATGAGGACACATGGACACATGAGTTTTGAAGAATTTTCTAGTCCTCTTGTAAGTTCAATCACCGAGAGTACTATTTTCACCTGAGCTTTCATGAACCAATGAGCACAAACAGTTGCTTAATGACCATTATTACCCCAAGCTTTGACTCTTAAGTGTTTTATGTTTATACTCTTTTCTTTTGACTTCAAAAGTTTTGAGATAAACACACTTCTGAGCTTTTGTTAATTTTCTTCTTCCCCTTTCACCCTCCCCACTGATAAGTAATGAATTACTTACTGAGAGGTCTTTATTAAAGAAATACTCAGTCCAGAATCATTTTATAGTAATGTTTTTAAGAGAATTGGTCGTATTTGCACAAGTTTTCAACCTATCTCACATTACATATGATACGAACTATGTTGACCCCTGATTTTCTTAGTGTATTTTTAACAAGGTTGATTTGTTCCTTTTGAGGATCTCAACCTGTTCTCAACACATTAGATCTAATGACTAAAGTTTTAATTTCCCTCTTTTTACGTTAGCAAAAACACTAATGTTATATAACCATAGGTTTTTGTTAATCAGATGTTCATACTTCAGCATCTAATCACAATGAAAGCATCACAAATTTCACATCAACAGTTGAAATCAATTTTGAAAATAATAAAAAATCCCAAGGTTTAATGGATATGTTTTCGGATCTATAAACCATGAGTGTCTTGTGCATGAAATCACTTGGTGTGTGAGATTTGTGTGTCATATGACATCTTGGTTGATTTACAGAGTTTTTGAATAACCATTTTGAGCATGATTTACTCGTTACTCAGTTTTTCAACTAAATACAACCAACCTTAGTATCAATGAATTTTGAGCCGAACTGTTATGTCAAATTGATTGTTAGATCGAATTTTGACCGTCCAGGCTCTGATACCAATTGTTAGGATCGGAGGCTCTCATGATTGTGTCTGTTTGTATGACTTGAACAATGAATGAATATGAAACAATGTAAAGTGCAGCGGAAATGAACACAAACTTTGTAAACACAATCAAAGGAGAAAATAGTTTAATAAACATTTGCTTCTCATAGAGTCAAAAGATTACAAATCAAAGCAAAAGATTACAGTACAAGCTTACAAACTAAGCTCCCCCTCAGCCTGATGCCTCAAGGTTGGTTGCACAAGATGAAAGGATTGAATTGAGGAGAAGAACTCACTCAAAACGAATCAAATGTAACAGTACAGAGTACTGTTCCATTTATAGACAAACCAAACCGCTGAGGGATCTCAGCTGACGTCACCATGAAAGCAACGTCTAACAGTCTAACAACCTGTATCTACTGTCCTTATACAATCACTGCTATACCTAACCACTGACTATACATAAAACAGATAATTCACTAAACAGCTGCTCTCCCTTTATGTCAGTGCTTTCCTTAAGATTAATCAGTCCTTAATTGGGCAGTGCTTTGTCATCAGAGGTTTGTACCAGCAGTGCTTAGATCTCAGCATATTTCTGGTTTCATCAGCAGTTGAAAGGGCAGCAGCAGTTGTATCTTGAGCAGTGGATGTAAGACCATCAGTTGTTATAAATCACTTTCAAGGAGAAAGCCTGATGTAAACTGCTGCTTATTATGAATCCACTGTTGTGACCAGGTTTTGGCTTTCATTATTTGTTCCTATGGCAGGGTTCAATCCCAACATAGAACATACTTCTACTTAATCACAAATGAACTACTTTCACATATGGAATTTAATCAAAAACATACTTCTCATGATATTTTATTACTAAATACATCATGTCTACATTCTATGCATATTCATTCGTTATTTACATTCAATCTCATCTAATAATCTCACTTATGCATTTCATCAAACACTTGGTGTGCGTACTACTATTTAAGCATAATGTACAAGTGATTTAAGCTTGTTCTTCCCAATCATAGATTATCAAAATCAATCAAAATTTCATACAACATTCATTCCAAATCAGTTTCATCTAACAATTATTCACTAACAACAATCCTCATACTTAGCCATTACACTAATATGCACATAATTCATCCATGTTCTTCATAATATTCCAAAATCAAGTGGGTTTATACTTCAAATCGTTCAAATAACCAAACTTAAACAAAATTCTTATTCTATTGTGTAATCCTAACTCACAATTACACAAATATCCACATGGATTCATGATTGGGTCGAAACCCATTTTCTACAATTCATCAATCTTAGAAATTCGACTTACCACTTTGATGAACAAGCTTAGATGGTTAGAATTTGAGTTCATGCATTTGATTTGGCTTCAAATTTCCTTTTAATTTTTGTAGATTTCAGAAAACAAGGGTTTTCTTGTTCTTCTCCTCCTAGTCGTTCTCCAGCACACACACTGAATGTGTGTTTTGTGTTTTTTTATTAAAATAAGTTTCATTCATTTGTTCAACTTTAGTCCTTCTAGTTCTAGTTTTTTTATTTATTAATGCACAACTTTCATTCTTTCTTTGTTATCATCACATTTCTTTAACTTAGTTATTTAACTAAGTTTATCATAACACATACTTAGAACTTTTAAGATAAAATAAATAAATTGCATATTTTTTTGGGGTGTTACAAGTAAAAATATTCCATTATATTCAATCTCGGTTTTTGGGGCGTTACAAGTCTACTCCCCTTAAACAAGGTTTCGTCCTCGAAACCTTTCCCATTCCTAATAGACCAATTCTATTCTTACTTTTAAATCAATTTACGCAAAATGCTTACTATAACACGAAAACACTCATGACTAATTAAAGGGTAATATTCATGCATAACTATTTATATATGTGTTGTTCTTGCCTTCTACTTATGTATAAGACTTTAATTGGCACATGGTAATTTAAACTGTGTATATACACGTATTATCAACATTCGTTCGGGGTTGTCACCACCTCTAGGTAGTTATTATTTCATTTTCGTTCATCTTGAGCAAACTACAACATTCCATTACTAACGTTGCTTCTAATTACTTTCATAATTATATGGGGGATCAGCATATCATCATACGCATACTATAAACATTCAATGACCTTTTGATACTATAACAAAACTACCCTTTCTATTCTTACCTATTCGTACTTGACACAAGAATGAAGTATCATTCTACATTTGCTATCGTTACTTGTACTACGTACACTTTTAAGTCTAGCCTCAAATCAATTCATTCGTATCACTTTATTATTAACTCTTTTCATGCACTACTTATTCTACTAAACAAGTATGTCGTGCAAGTGCATCGTACGAGCGTTTAACCAATTTGTCCAAATTTTCACTCAAGGCATTTGGGATTTCCTCTTAATGCCATGAATATCTTCTTATGTTGACCATTAAAAGTCGAACATTTCATACCATACCATATTTATCCTACCAATCATTTTGTTCACAAGTACTAATCAATCCATAAATTCTTACTTATTAATGAAGAACTAAACATTTTACTAACCTTGATTTCATTGCATAAACCAATGATCCGCGACCCGGATCGGACTGCTCCTTCATGAGTCCATACCATAATCGGATTGACCTCATTCAACCGTGTGATGAGCTTCCGCTCGTGTACATCCTTCCCAACTCTACTGGCTTTATCACGCCAAGAGTTTTACCACCCTTATCTATAAAATTAAGGATTAGCATATTTCGTTCAAATTCCTTTAAGTATGGCGTTTATCAAATCATCTTGTTTACGTACTAATCCTTTCTATATTTTTTTTTTCTTTTAAAAAAAAACATTAGTTCATTTGACCCATTCATAACGGGTCAATGCATGACCATTACTTAGCATATCATTTCCATTCGTTTGACCCGTTCATAACGGGTCAATACATGACCGTTCCTTAACATATCATTTCCATTCATTCATTCACTGTATTCGGTGTTAACTTACCTATATTCTTTCACAATTTCTTACTTATAAGCTATACTTCATTGCCCATTTTTGTTTCTCACGAACTATTCTTACAGCTCGTTGATTATTGTCAACTTCTACAGTTTGACTTTTCAAAGTCAACCGCTATGTATTACTTATTGTTTATACATTTTGGAGTACGTGTTGTACTTATTTTCAGTTCAAACATACTTACAAAAAGTCATTTCATCATTTTTACATTTCATCAGTTGGCTACAATCGTACCCAAGCGTGTTCATACATTTTTAATCCGTACTCACCTATGGGTTTATTTTTCATCCATACTTTTCATTCCCTCATTTCATTCTTACTTGTTTGAATCATACTTACTTACGGATTTAAACATCTTCATTCTTACCATTCATTCTTACTTGGTTGATCCATATTTACTTACGGATTCAAACATTTTCTTTCTTACCATTCATTCTTACTTGTTTGATCCGTAATTACTTACGGATTCAAACATTTTCATTCTTATCCTTCTTTCTTATGTTTGACCCGATTCTTAAAGAATCGTCGGACCCCTTCCATCCCAGATGACCCCTATTTTCCAATTCATCTGGACATACATGTGATGATTCTCATGGTCTCACGAGCATCCTATGCTTCTTGCACACTGGCCAGGCTTATCACATGCCTTAACCTTCATACTAGCTCGCGACTGCGGAACATCCTCATTGTCCAACAAGCTCACCTTACAACATTCATCATTGTTAGTAACATGAAACATACTTATATTAAATTTTACCTTTCGGTTTTGATCGAGTCTCGGATTGTACGGGTCACTAATCACAAGAGCACACGGGTTTGAGTTCAAGTACTAACTTATTTGTTCTTGATTTCGCTCAAACCTAGGCTCTGATACCAACTTGTTACACCCTAACACGTAATAACATAAAAATGACGCAGCGGAAAAATGATCCTTAAAATTTTTCTTACTTTGCTAAATACATTGCTAACGTATAGACTCAGTCACAAAACGTTTAACATTTACTAACTGATTTAACAACATTAATGGTAAAATAATTCTACAAGTGTTACATAATCCAAGCTAGGTGGCCGTTCTTTCCCGTACAATCATCGCTATCAACTCGATCCATGTCCGCTTCTCTTCATTCGTGGTAGAAGAAATCCGTATAAAACCTGTGGACATCATTCACAACATAACCATTAATCATCGTCAACATCATATAACATTATTATCATACAATTAAAAATTCGTATAACATTCAACAATTAAAACTTAATCCATTTGATATCTCTTGTTCCGTGTTTGACTTCAATACTTCTTGAACCTGATGTTCTCATACCTGTATTACATTCCAATCTAAAGACAAATCATTAGTATTCTTCAATAACCAAACATAATGAACCATTCCTTCATACATAAATGACATTTCGCATTCACACATGATCACATTCCTAAATTCCCACATGAATACAATCATATACCTCTACACATATACGCATACATTCATACATGCACACATACATACAAGCTCTCGTGCTGTTTGAAATTAACGAGCCATACCTACATGATTTTTTTTAATTTAGCATATGCATCCCATATTCAAGGAATCACTCACTTTAACTCATGTAAATATACATAACTACATTGAGTTTTAAAACAACAACATAATCACATTCGATTGGTTCCTTATAAATTCCTTAAGATTACGCAAGTACTATAAAATTTATGTTTTTCACTCAGCTTTATGCAGCTGTAGCAATTCAGCATTTTCCCCTCTTTACAGTGAGTATTTCACTTCAAACTAAAATTATTAGTAACGGTGACTCCGAGACCTTTCCGTGGATATAAAATACGCCCTGAACGGACATTTGGTTGATTTTCTATGAATTTTTAAAGACTAGCAAAAATTTGGAAATAAGCTGAATTTTCAGCACTTGGGTATCTCGACCCATTAACAATTTGCACTCTTTTTTGATGTGTTTAAACCCCCAAAACATCGTCAAGACAATAAGCTATTGTTAAGTTGAACCATATTCAATAATTTGTATCAAACCACCTTAACTATAAAAAGAACTTCGGGTCAACAATAAGACTATTTAAATCAACACGACTCCAAACACATTCAAGTACTCACAACCGAGTCTTTTGTCTACATTAGCATCCCCATTTCTCGATTAACATTCTTATATGAAATTCTACCCATTAACGTCCCCATTTCTCGATTAACATTCTTATATGAAATTCTACCCATTACCCGGTTACAAAACCGTAGCCATTACTTAAGCATTATTCCGACATATCATTACTACCTTGTTTTGACCCGTTTGGTCTACGTAGTAAAAGTTACCGATTTCATACAGCCAAAACCATATCAAACCTCAATCATCATCATGCTCGATAAACTAACGCTACCATACTTAAACAAAATAAGAAGTGATTACGAAAATCACTTACCTCGTGCGTCCAAGTTCGTGCATAGCTTCCGTATTTACCTTTGACCCATTGCCCTTCCATGCTCGTGTCCATGTTGACATGGCTCCTACGCTTTAGGTTATTATCAACACATTCTTGTTAGCATACACAATTGTACTTGATAACGAGCATACATTTGCATAATTTCATATTCAACTTGCATTAATCATTCCTAACAAGCATACGACATGTACCCAATTTCACATCCTTTCAAACCCATATAATCCATCATGTCATTCCATTTATCACATATTTATATACCATGTGCCATACGATTATCTATAATCTTATAATCACAACAACAAGTCTAGCCATGTTCCTTATGCGTAGTTGACTTTCAGAGTCAACGATTTATCATTTTAACTTTCGGCTTAATCTCATATACTCATGACATCATAATAGGCTGTTTTGGGACGTCCATTTACTGTACTTACGAGCTTGCAAAAATTACAATCTTTTTATGTGACGTGCCCGTCGGAGGGGTTATCCTTGTGTTAAATTTTTAGAGTCTAACTCTCTACCAAAAATTTATAAAAGTTCATTTACTAAGCTGCAATCAGATTTGTCACTTCTGACTGCAGCTTACGGAAAAATTCATTTAAAATTCCTCGTTCCGATTGATGAAATTCCAGTTGGAGATTTTTGGAATCACCAGAAGCTACCTACAGTAAAAATTTAGGATCATAAATCAATTCCTAAATTGAGTTATGACATTCGTAATGGGCTGCAAATTCTGCCAGAAAACGCAGCCTGAACCTCGATACGGAAAATTTCATAAAACGTTCATTTTTCGTCGAAAAAAATGCAATTCCAGTTGGGTTTGAAAGGTTTTTCCAGGAAGTTCATCACAAACTCAATAAACATTAGTTTTTGACAAGATTTGACCTAGTTACAGCCGATTAAATTCGGCGGTAACTTTCTGGACAGATTCTGTTTTATCACCCGAATCCCACAAACGATTAAAGCGTTACCATCAATCAAGCATATAGCACATTCTTAGAACATACTTCTACTTAATCACAAATGAACTACTTTCACATATGGAATTTAATCAAAAATATACTTCTCATGATATTTTATTACTAAATAAATCATGTCTACATTCTATGCATATTCATTCGTTATTTACATCCAATCTCATCTAATAATCTCACTTATGCATTTCATCAAACACTTGGTGTGCGTACTACTATTTAAGCATAATGTACAAGTGATTTAAGCTTGTTCTTCCCAATCATAGATTATCAAAATCAATCAAAATTTCATACAACATTCATTCCAAATCAGTTTCATCTAACAATTATTCACTAACAACAATCCTCATACTTAGCCATTACACTAATATGCACATAATTCATCCATGTTCTTCATAATATTCCAAAATCAAGTGGGTTTATACTTCAAATCGTTCAAATAACCAAACTTAAACAAAATTCTTATTCTATTGTGTAATCCTAACTCACAATTACACAAATATCCATATGGATTCACGATTGGGTCGAAACCCACTGTCTACAATTCATCAATCTAAGAAATTCGACTTACCACTTTGATGAACAAGCTTAGATGGTTAGAATTTGAGTTCATGCATTTGATTTGGCTTCAAATTTCCTTCTAATTTTTGTAGATTTCAGAAAACAAGGGTTTTCTTGTTCTTCTCCTCCTGGTCGTTCTCCAGCACACACACTGAATGTGTGTTGTGTGTTTTTTTATTAAAATAAGTTTCATTCATTTGTTCAACTTTAGTCCTTCTAGTTCTAGTTTTTTATTTATTAATGCACAACTTTCATTCTTTCTTTGTTATCATCACATTTCTTTAACTTAGTTATTTAACTAAGTTTATCATAACACATACTTAGAACTTTTAAGATAAAATAAATAAATTGCATATTTTTTTGGGCTGTTATAAGTAAAAATATTCCATTATATTCAATCTCGGTTTTTGGGGCGTTACATTCGCACCGGCGAACTCCGTCTGTGAACATGAGTACAAGTCCCCAAGAACCTTGGAGGACTTACATAGAGCCAGGGACGCGATCCGTCTCCCTAAGTTCCTCACCATCATACCTTCACTCGTTTGGGCCCCATTCTGAAAATGAGCCCAACAACCCACAACCTTCCTTTATACCTCTTCAACGATCCAACTCCCACCATTCGTTTAATGACCCCACACCCTATTTTCAGAGCCGGTTCAACCCGGCAAACCGACAAGAAGAACCAGCGGGTTTTAACCCGTTAGGGCCTGAAGACCATTTCTCCATGGACATGGAGGAAGACACAGATCCCGTCGAACCACAAAGAGGGACTCCTACTCACCCCATCGAGATTTCGGATGGGTCGTCCTTCCATGGTTCGCCTTATAGTGGCCCGGACAGTTTTGCCGAGAGATGGGCCACACACATCTGGGAGTATACTCCCTCTTTCAACCAACAGCAACAGCAGCAGCAACATGATCCCTCCGAGGATTCGCGTTTTGTGGCAGTCACGCCACCGCCACCACCACCACCAGTTCAACAACCGCCCCCGGAGCCACCGAGGCGGAGAAGATCGGGCGCATGGATGACAGTGCGAGAAGGGGAGTTCCATTTTAGTACTCCCCAGCATTCGAGTGGCAGCCACTATCCGCCACTCCACGAAGACCCGCAGATGGGGGGGCTTTCAAACCCCGTCTCCGAGGTGAACTCTGCGCCTGTCGCGCCACCACCGTTGGGTTTTGGCAACCCAATTCCTACATACGCCGGCTCAGCGGCGTATAATCCCTTTGAGCAGCCGGCCCACACCAACTATAACTATGCAGAGGCCGACCCATATCTTGTAGCGGCAAACTACAATGCCTTCCATCCTGAAGGGCCTTATGGAGGCCCCTGGACGACCGGGTACCCACATTACGGTTATCAATACCCGATACCTCCGCAACTTCCGATGCAGCCACAGCCACCACGGTTTTCCCCGCCAGAACGAGAGGAAATCCTCCAGAGGTTAGACCAAGTTGAATAGGAAGTTCAAAGATATCGCGAGGAACGTCAAGGCTTCTTCAAGGGTTTGGCAAGCCTAATCAAGGGGAAGTCCAAGAAAAGGGATTCTTGAAAATCCTTGTTTATTTTAATTTATTGTAATCATGTCCCTGCGTGGACATTTGTTTCAGTACTCAGCCCCTGCGTGGGCTTGTCTTTTTGTATTCCACCCCTGCGTGGGCATGTCTTTCTATTAAACCCCTGCGTGAGTATGTTTGTTAGTTTAGCCCCTGCGTGGGCATGATTTTTCAGTAGAAGTCCCGTTTAGGGCAAATATGTACTTGTTACATTTTCAAGTGGAATGGTTTATTTTAAAATTTTCATTTTAGTTAATTATATGCAAAATCATAATATATAAAATAAATGAAAAATATAACATTCCTCTATAAGATCTACCATTATAATAAAATGGCAAAATCTAAAAAGGGACAAGGCCTAGCCCATGTATCATTTTAAGACAGGGTCAAGATGGTAATTCCTCAATTAGATTCAGATCCTTATTAACATCTCAATTTAGGATTATTCTGCGTTAAATGTTAAATAAGAATCTTAAGGTAAAACCTAGCTTATATGTCATTTAGGCATGGCCAAAATGGTAAAACCTATTTAAAAGATTCAAACCCTTGTTAGCATCTGAAAACATGTTAACACTCATGACAAAAATGTGATTCGATAAAATCACATAAGTAATTTTTAAAAAGCTGGGATATTCCAAAATCCCTTCTTAATTAAATAATCATTCATTAATGATGAAGTGCCTACGGGCTATGCTCATTGTCATATAAGACAAAAGACAGTTGTGGTCTTCGACCCCCTGTTATAAAGAGGTAATGAATTATGATTAAAACCTCAATACCATGATCCTATAAGATCATTAATAAAAATTTAGAACTGTCCACGCGACTAGGCCTCTTGTGCCACCAATAATATCTGTATTATTTTAATACTTAGGATAAATTATAATAAAAATCCTAAATAAACGTGTCTAAATAAATTAACCGCATATGGTTTGTATTTACCATGGTTAATGAATTGCCATAAAAGAAAATTCTGTAATAAACTCCTAAATAAATCCCTGTTAATATTTTATGTAGCATTTCGAGCTACATGGCTGGGTCTGATGAAGTCAACAGTCGCCCTAGGGAAAATCATGATAATGCCAGAATAAATATAACGGGTGCAGAGCTGCAGGCATTGGTAGACAATGCCGTTACACGAGCTCTAGAAAGAAGAGATGATGAGTCTAGTAGTACCCGCAACAGAACCCTATTAGTTCAACGTGTGAAGTCACACTCTAAAGCTCATTCTGAGGCTCATAGTAAGCCTCCCTCTAAGCAAGATGAGCCAAAGAAGAAGGATGATGTTCAATACTCCTCAAATCATCATAGTGTCCCGTCTAAAAAGATCGTCTTCGATCAAGAGCCCCGTACTGGAGATTGCTCCTATAAGTATTTTGTTTCATGCAAACCCAAGGATTTCACTGGGGAGAAAGGAGCAGTTGACTGCATGTCATGCTTAGACGAGATGGACACTGTGGTAGATATCAGTGGTTGTGCTGATAAGGATGTGGTGAAATTTGTGTCTCAGTCATTCAAGGGCGAGGCACTAGCATGGTGGAGGTCTTTGATTCAAGCAACCGGAAAAATCCCATTGTACAATCTCTCATGGGATCAATTTGTGGCATTGATTAAGGAAAACTACTGCCCTCAGCATGAGGTTGAAAAGATCGAGTCTGATTTCTTGTCTCTGGTTATGAAAAACCCGGATTGTCAAGCCTACCTAACAAGCTTCAACACGATGTCAAGATTGGTTCCTTATCTTATGACACCGGAACCCAAGAGAATAGCTCGGTTCATTGGGGTTTAGCCTCAGAGATTAAGGCGAGTGTGAAGGCCTCTTGACCAGCTACTTTTCGGTCCGCAGCTGATATATCTTTGTCCCTCACACTGGACGTGGTCAGGCAGAGATCGCTGAGGAACACTTATGCTGAAAAGAGAAAGCGTGAGGATGACAACTCACGACGCTCAATTAAGAAACACAAGGGAAATTCCGACCACAAAAAGGGTTTTGGAGCTAAGAAAGATGGTCAATAGTCGGGCGATAAGCCCAAGTGCAAGATCTGTAAGAAACGCCATTTTGGGAGGTGCAGATATGAATCGAAATCCCAGTCACAGCCAAAAGCTTGTGGGATTTGTAAATCTTCTGAGCACAAGACGATAGAGTGCAAGAAGATAAAGGATGCAACGTGCTACAGTTGCAACGAGAAAGGGCACATCAAGTCCAACTGCCTAAAGTTTGTAAAGAAACCTGAGGAGGTCAAAAAGACCAATGCTAGGGTTTTCCGTATAGATGCACGAGAAGCCGTTCAGGACGACAATGTGATCACATGTACTTTCCTCATAAATGATGTCTATGCAAGAGTACTTTTTAATTCAGGCGCTGATAAGTCATTCGTAGATAATAAGTTTTGTGAATTGTTGAAATTGCCTGTTAAAACCTTAAGTGTGAAATATGAGGTGGAATTAGCAGGTGGTACCCTAGAAACAGCCTCAACTGTGTTAGAAGGATGTGTTATATCCATTAGGAACCACTCTTTTCCATTGTCCCTACTTCCTTTGAAGTTAGCCGGTTTCGACATAGTTATAGGCATGGACTGGTTATCTCATAACCAGGCCCAGATCGTTTGCAACAAAAAGCAAGTGGTGGTCAAGACTCTGTCTGGCGTGCCACTTACTATTCAAGGAGATACCCATTATGGACTGCCTGAGCGCAAGTGTCTATGCTCAAGGCATCAAGGTGTATGAAGAAGGGTTGTGTCATTTACATGGCACAAGTGACTATTGATGAGCCCAAGCCTAAGATTGAAGATATCCCCGTCATTTCTGAATATCCCAAAGTATTCCCTGAAGAACTACCTGGTTTGCCACCAGATAGGCAAGTAGAATTCAGAATTGACATTATTCCAGGAGCAGCACCTATCGCAAGAGCGCCTTACAGGCTAGCACCAACTGAAATGAAGGAGTTGAGGACTCAACTAGATGATTTGTTAGCCAAAGGGTTTATTAGACCTAGTTCGTCTCCTTGGGGAGCACCAATCCTGTTCGTAAAGAAGAAGGATGGATCGATGCGTCTATGCATCGATTACCGTGAACTTAATAAGGTCACTATCAAGAACAGGTATCCTTTGCCCAGGATCGACGATCTGTTCGATCAATTACAAGGGTCAAACTACTTTTCTAAGATCGATTTGAGGTCAGGCTATCATCAATTGAATGTTAAAGATGAAGATGTTCACAAGACTGCATTTAGGATTCGTTATGGTCATTATGAGTTCCTAGTGATGCCTTTTGGGCTCACTAATGCACCAGCCGCGTTCATGGATCTCATGAACCGCGTCTGCAAGCCCTACTTGGATAAATTTGTCATCGTCTTCATCGATGACATTCTCATCTACTCGAAGAGCCAAGCTGACCATGAGAAGCATCTCCGTTGCATTCTGAAACTGCTTCATCAAGAAAAGCTCTATGCCAAATTTTCAAAGTGTGAATTCTGGCTTCGCAAAGTCCAATTCCTTGGACATGTTGTTAGTGAGCGTGGTATCCAAGTAGAACCTGCTAAAATTGAAGCTATTATGAACTGGAAAGAGCCAAAGATGCCTACGAAAATTCGCAGCTTTCTAGGACTGGCAGGATACTACTGGCGATTTATTGAAAACTTCTCGAGAATTGTAGCACCCCTGACTTTACTCACCCGCAAGAATAGCAAGTTTGATTGGGGGCCTAAGCAGCAGGAATTTTTTGATATTCTGAAGTAGAAGTTGAGCAACGCTCCAGTATTAACGTTGCCTGATGGAATTGATGAACTTGTGGTATATTGTGACGCATCCCACACTGGTATGGGATGTGTACTCATGCAGAAAGGAAAAGTTATTGCCTATGCTTCTCGACAGTTAAAAGTGCACGAGAAGAATTACACCACCCATGACTTGGAGTTGGGTGCCGTTGTATTCGCTCTAAAATTGTGGAGGCATTATTTGTATGGTACGAAGTGTGTGATCTATTCTGATCACAAGAGCCTTCAACATTTGTTTAATCAGAAGGACTTGAACATGAGGCAGCGACGATGGATGGAAACTTTAAATGATTATGACTGTGAGATAAGATACCATCCTGGCAAGGCAAATGTAGTCGTTGATGCCTTAAGTAGAAAGGAGAGAATGAAGCCTATAAGAATCAATGCCAAGAGCATTGAGATAAAGAATAGTTTGAATGAAAGGTTGTTAGCTGCACAGAAGGAAGCTTTATTGGAAGCTAACTATCCTGATGAAAAGCTAGGAGTAACTGAAGAACAGTTATCCTATGGCAAGGACGGAATTCTGAGGTTAAATGGACGAATATGGGTTCCAATTTATGGAGGACTTCGGGATGTTATCCTCCAAGAAGCCCATAGTTCTAAGTATTCCGTTCATCCTGGAGCTGATAAGATGTACCAGGATCTAAAGGCAAACTTTTGGTGGATAGGCTTGAAGAAGTCTATAGCTGCCTATGTAGCTAAATGTTTGACGTGTGCGCAAGTCAAAGCTGAACATCAGAAGTCGTCAGGTCTGCTACAACAGCCTGAACTTCCCACCTGCAAGTGGGAAATGGTGACAATGGATTTTATCACCAAGTTGCCAAAGACAAAGAAAGGAAATGATACTATATGGGTGATAGTAGATAGACTGACTAAGTCAGCACATTTCCTACCCATTAAGGAGACTTATAGCTCTGACATGTTAGCCCAATTGTACGTAGATAAGATTGTATCTCTGCATGGCGTACCAGTGTCTATTATCTCTGACAGAGATACCAGATACACATCACATTTTTGGAAAAGTTTCCAACAGTCTTTGGGCACGGCTTAAATTTCAGTACGACTTACCATCCTCAGACGGACGGGCAGAGTGAGCGTACCATCCAAACTTTGGAAGACATGCTTCGTGCATGTGTGATTGATTTAGGTGGTAGTTGGGATAACCACCTGCCATTGATCGAGTTCTCCTATAACAATAGCTACCATACGAGCATTCAGGCTGCGCCTTTTGAGGCATTATATGGTAGGAAATGCAGAACGCCTATTTGTTGGGCAGAAGTAGGAGAAGCTCAATTATCAGGACCTGGCATAGTCTTTGAAACGACGGACAAGATTTTCCAGATTCGTGACCACCTGAAAGCTGCCAGAGATAGACAGAAAAGCTACGCAGACTTAAGGCGTAAACCTCTAAAGTTAGAGGTTGGTGATAAAGTGTTACTTAAAGTATCACCCTGGAAGGGAGAGATGTGGTTTGGTAAGAAAGGTAAGTTAAGCCAAAGGTACATAGGACCATTCGAGATCATCGAATGTATAGGATCAGTGGCTTACAAGTTGAACTTGCCTGAAGACCTCAATGGTATTCACAATGTATTCCACATCTGCAATCTGAAGAAATGTCTAGTCGATGAATCGCTGGTCATACCACATACAGATGTGCATATAGATGATAGCTTGAAATTTGTGGAAAAACCTTTGTCGATCGAGGATCGACAGGTTAAGAAGCTTCAAAGGAAGCATGTACCTATTGTAAAGGTCAAATGGGATGCCCGTAGAGGTCCCGAGTACACGTGGGAAGTAGAGTCTACCATGAAAGAAAAGTACCCTCATTTGTTCCAGTAAATCTCGAGGTCGAGATTTCTTTTAAGGGGGTGAGGATGTAACACCTCGTAAAATCATACCCAATAAAATAAAGACACGTGTCATGTAAGATAAACGTGTCAGGAACCCGGATCAAGTTAGAAGATGTATGGCAGGATTTAAAAGTGTCGACATGTTAATAAACACCTCTGAGCGACCAAATTATAAATCCCAAGACCTTAAATCATTATGATAAACATCTGATATATTTAGAGCCGGTTATTCCTATAATGAATAAATTCAGTTATAAAGATTTGGGTATTTAAATAATGTTACAACAAAGTTCATAAACAAATTTCTTGTCCCAAGGAAATTCAATCTTTATTAAAAATTCATGGCAAAACTCTCCCATAAGATTCCAAGATGTGAAAGTGCATTGCAAGACCATGAAAAGTCTGGTTCCATGGTCCCTACACTGAGGAGAAAGCATGAGAGTCGGAAATTTCAAAGTTGCATGGTCAAAGCTTGAAAGATTTCAATTTTTTTGTCTCCTGGTCATCGGATACGGACCGTATGGCCTTAGGCTTACAGTCCGCAAGCGCTGCAACTGGGCGATTTAATCCAGGGTTGGTTACGGAACGCAAAGACAATGTCCTATGGTCCGTAAGAGGTGCTTACGGTCCACAAGTCTTCTTGCTTACGGTCCGTAAGGAAGTCGTTGGCAGCAGAAAATGGACAGATGCCTGTTCAGCCTGTTGCACCGCCTTACATGAGTGGTTTTCGAATTCAGGGACTTGGCAACTGGTTTTTGGCATCATAGGGACACCTGGGAACATCTTGCAACATTTATAGACTTAGTTGGGGTGATCTTGTGACGTCAAAGTTGCTATATAAGGAGACCTCTTGTTGCAACATTTCCTTGTTCATTTGCAACTCACTTCAAGCTTATTTTTGGAGCTCCTCTGATCAGCAACAAGCATTCTTAGGATCCCTAATCATACTTAGGAATCTTGTAAGTGTCCTTAACCTTCTTTAATTCTATTTAGCTTAGTTAATTAGCCTATAGTCAAACCATCGTAATTAAGGTTTGACTTCGAGATTAATCAATAATTGTCCAGTCAAATCTCGAATTAAAATTACCTTTAAGTAGGTAATTATGTGGGTAATAAACCCTTAAAAGGGTACCCTCTGATTCCCACTCTAAGTAGGTCAAATGTCGGGTCAAACCTAAACTTAAAAAGTCAACAGAAAGCTTATTTTAAAATTAACACATAATTAACAATGTAGAAGCTATGCAACCTGTTTTATCATTAATATAACTGGGTAATTAATGTAAGAACATGTCTAAACATGTTCAACCCGACAATTTTCAGTTTAGGCTTGATTCGGAACCGAAAGTCGCATAATTTGACTTTTTCTTTGACTTTCAGTTCTGACCCAATGTAGCATGTTTTGGAAATGCCTTAGAGCCTTAATTGGACGAGGTTTCATATTAGTATAACCCTCTGTGATTATACAACTTGGTTCCATAATTATCCAATTTATATGCAAGTTTCCGTTATATGCCTAAATGTTGACTAATATGCCCTTTTAACCTTAAAACATGATTTTTTGAAGAAGTAAAAGAATAGAAACCTTAGTTACTGATCATTAGACTTGTCCCTAAAATTAGACATCAGTTTGAGGTCTAGATTAGAAGTTATGCTCATTAGCGTAAATGAAAAGCTTTTTATTAATTAAAAACGGCGTAATTAACGTATAGCCTATCTAAACCCGATTTTTGATACCAAACTTTTTAACCACTGATGTTAAATAATATTTTGATATTTTTGAAGATTTTTTATTTATTTTTAGGCTGAGCATAACTTAGAGTTTTAAGCTTGATTCGGTAATTGCCGATTTTGCCCTTTTGGGCTATAAAATGAGTTTTAGAAAACCTTTTGATTCCAAACCTTTTTCTACTGATCTAATATGATAAATAAAACATTTTGAGCCTTCTGAAGTAATAAAAATATCAGCTTTCCTTTAAGAACCCGGAAATAGCCCGAAATCGCCTTTTTAAGCGCTTTTAACGCATAGTATGTATTAAAACCATTTTAGATATATAAGACTTAATACCTACTGATATATTAAGTAAATTTTATATTATAACAGTAAGTAAAAGCTTTTAAAGTCAGATTCCAGTTTTGACCTTTTAGGCTTATGTGAAATTACCAAAATACCCCTACGGTGCATAGTATGGTTATAATTAATAAATTTCACATATAGATGATACCTTACTGTTATAACTTATTAAATTAAGTATATTTACTGATTAAATCAGACATGTAACTCAGATTATTATTTAAACTCTTTTATAACCTTTAAAATGACCAAAATGCCCTTACGGGGCATAGTTTGTGTTTTAAATCATTTTGGGCATAATAGAAGATATCTTACTGATGTCACAACATATTTAAGGCATCTTAACTTAGGAAACCTATATATGACTCTTTCGGTTACCCGTTACGCACTTTTCGCGTTCGGATCGGCTTATGTAACTAGTTTGCATATAATAGCCGAAACTGGTCAAACCATATCATTTTTGTCTCAAAATCCAGAATGTGTTTAGTATACCTACATTAAACAAGTATACAAACTTCTTGGGTCAAAACCACATTCTAAGACGGTCTTCGCTTTATCATGCGTTTGAACCATATCTTCCTTTTTAAAACTAACCGGTCTAAGCTTAAGCTTAATTAAAGACCCGTTAGGATTCTAACGGGTTATTATAAACCTTCGTTCCAGAATAGGAGACCCGGTAAAAGCTACTTGCATTTGCTGTTTGTGAATTATACTTGCAAAGGTAAATACTTTTAACTTATTTTCCCTTATACGGGCTTGGGGTACGGTATATAATATACCGCTTGGTCGGGCATTCGACCTTAATCGTTTGGTGGTTAAGTATTATCGAGATGACCCGTTTAAAAATTTGGTTTTGTTTGCTTAACGCCTTTGGGGGTTTAATGACCATGTCCTGGATATCCTTGGCATCATTCATTGAAATGACCACGACCTTAGCACGGGGTGTAGGCGTACACCCGACAGTGCATATAAAATTAATAAAGGTATAACCGTTGGTTCGGGGATAAACCCGCCACGGAACTATATCATGTGGTGTGTGTATTAATCTTTAACCCGGCATGACCCGGGTAACTAAACGCATAACAAACATGTAATTCTTTTACATGATTATATATAAATAATTATCCCAAGTTATAAAAAGTTTTGTGCCACGTGCGTTCAAATCAATTTTCTAAAACATTTTCAAAATGAGTCAGTTAATTGTATTTACCAGTGTAAACTGACGTATTTTCCCAAAAAGGCTAAGTGCAGGTACTAAACGGAATAGGCTAGCCTCTCCTAGCATCAAATAGAAGTCTCGCAAGCTTAGATGCGTCTGTTGAACAATAATTTCCTTTTTATTCGATTCCGCCTGTGGATACGTTTCAACTATCTTGTGATACTTAATATTACAATATATTCAGTTGAAATGAATCTATATATCTTTTGCTTCCGTTGTGCATTTAAATTGTGTTGTTTGACTATGATGATATCAACTACGTCACGATACTCCCCACCGGGCCCACCGGTAATACGTGGAAATATCGGGGTGTGTCATGCATTTATGGATCTTTTGAATCGGGTGTGTCGGCCTATGCTAGATAAGTATGTAATCGTTTTTATTGATGATATACTAGTGTACTCCCGAAGTGAAGCAGAGCATGCTTCACACTTACGTGATGTGCTGGAGACGCTCCGCAAGGAAAGGTTATATGCAAAGTTCTCAAAATGTGCCTTTTGGCTTAGAGAAGTACAATTTTTGGGTCATGTAATCAATGCGGACGGCGTCCATGTGGACCCGTCCAAAGTAAAGGCAGTGATGAATTGGGTACCCCCGAAGAATCCAAGCGAGATAAGAAGCTTTTTGGGCTTTGCTGGTTATTACAGGAGATTTATCCAGGATTTCTCCAAAATAGCCTCGCCCATGACAAAGTTAACGAAGAAAAGTGAGAAGTTTTTATGGGGCGAAGAACAAAAAAAAAGCGTTTCAGGCGTTGAAAGAAAAGCTCTCAAGTTCTCCCGTGTAGACATTACCGGATGGAACGAATGATTTGGTGGTATATGCTGTTGCCTCCCATCAGGGTATTGGGTTTGTACTAATGCAAAGGGGTAAAGTCGTTGCCTATGCTTCAAGACAACTCAAGCAACACGAAAATAATTACCCAACCCACGATCTAAAGTTGGCGGCGGTCGTGTTCGCCTGAAGATATGGAGACATTACCTATACGGGGTGAAGTGTACAATCTTCTCGGATCACAAGAGTCTCAAATATATTTTCAAACAAAAAAGATCTTAATATGAGGAAACGAAGATGGTTGGAGCTTATCAAGGATTACGATTGTGATATCCCCTATCATCCCGGGAAGGCTAACGTAGTGGCGGATGCTCTAAGTCGAAAGGAGTACCCGCCCCCGATTCGGGTAAGATCAATGGAAATGGTAGTCACTTCCAAACTCCTTGAAGAAATACGAGAGGCTCAAATTAAGTCCTTGGATGCCGAGGACTCAAAGAAAGAAAGGACGAAAGGATTTATCCACGAGTTGAATGAGAATGTGAATGGTATGAAAACGAGGTATGGTCGAATCTGGATACCTCGGGAATGTGATGTGAAAGAATTACTTTTGAATGAGGCACACAAGTCTCGATACTCCGTTCATCCAGGAGCTACAAAAATGTATCGAGACTTGAGGATGAATTATTGGTGGCCGTGAATGAAAAGAGATATTGTCAAGTATGTGGCTAAGTGTTTGACATGTTCCCAAGTAAAGGCCGAACACCAAAGACCGTATGGGAAATTGCAACCGTTGGAGATACCGGTATGGAAGTGGGAGCATGTAACGATGGATTTGGTGACTAAGCTTCCCAAGACAAGAAAAGGGCACGATGCAATATGGGTGGTCGTTGATCGACTGACCAAAATTGCATATTTCTTACCCATTCGGGAAACTTATATTTCAGAAAAGATGGCGGAAGTTTATATGAACGAGATTATATCCCGACATGGGGTTCCGGTGTCTATAGTATCCGACCGGGACACCCGGTTCACATCCCGTTACTAGAGGAAGTTTCATGAAGAATTGGGAACCCAATTATATATTAGCACCGCCTACCATCCTTCAACCGATGGTCAATCGGAACGAACTATACAAACATTAGTTGATATGTTAAGGGCGTGTGTCATGGATTTTGGGGGGAAGCTGGGATGATCATCTACCCTTGGTAGAATTTTCATATAACAATAGTTATCATAACAGCATAAAAATGGCCCATTATGAAATGCTCTATGGAAGGAAATGTAGAACCCCGGTTTGCTGGGGGGAAGTGGGTCAGCGCGAACTCGCGTCAAAGGATGTAGTAGCCGTAACGAATGAAAAGATTGATATGGTTAGATCAAGAATTAAGGCATCACAAGATAGACAAAAGTCTTATGTGGATCGACGAAGGCGACCAATTGAGTTTCAAGTGGGAGATCACGTGTTACTAAAAGTCTCTCCATGGAAAGGAATAATTCGTTTTCGTAAACGCGGGAAGGTAGGTCCTCGATACATCGGACCATTCAAAATACTCGCTCGGGTCGGGGCGGTGGCGTATCAGTTAGAATTACCACCCGCGTTGGATGGGATTCATAACACCTTTCATGTGTCGCAATTGCAAAAGTGCCTCGCGGATGAGACAGCATATGTGCCTTTGGATGATATTGAACTGGATGAGAAATTAAATTATGTTGAAAAGCCCGTCGCAATAAAGGATTTTAAAGTAAAGCAACTCCGCAACAAATCCGTTCGACAAGTGTTGGTCCAATGGCAACATCGAAAAGGATCGGATCTCACGTGGGAAGCGGAGGATGAAATGCGAAAACATTACCCAGAATTATTTGGTACGTATTCAGGTTTCGGGGACGAAACCTTCTTTAAGGGGGGTAGACTTGTAACACCCCAAATTCTCGTATGTCCTAAAAGTATAATGTGTAGTGATGTTTTAATAAGTTAAAATGGAAAATATATAGAATTATGTCAAAATAGAAGTTAGTAAAAGAAAGATGATTTAAGTTAGAAGGTAAATTACTAAAGTGAATAGAGATTAAATGATGAGGGACTAGATGTGTAAATATTGTTATAAAACATGATAAAAAAAAAAGAAACCAGACTTGAGTCTGGTGTACGATCGTGAGAAAGCCAGGAGGGACTCCTTCCCTCTCAAAACCCTAAATCTCTAAAATTCCATCAATTGAAAGCCAAATTAGAGAAGAATCGAATGCATGAGCTAAGAATTCTTATTGTCTAAGTATTCTTGATCTCAAGTAAGTGAAATTTCTTGATTTGATGATGTTTGATTATGTGGGTTAAGTGTAATTTGTGAATGTAATGCAAAATTTAGTATGATTAATGGTTGCTATGAATGTCTAGACATCAATAGATGCTAAATTTCGAATATGAGCATGATTAGGGCAAAACCCACTTGCATGTCAAGTAATGGTTAGCAATTGTGAAGTTATACATGTTAATTTGATTGTTGTTGATGAAACTGTTATGAATAATTGATTTGGAACCATATGTTCATGGTCAAAATAGTAAATTATGGATTAGGGTAATGATTTTTATTATGAAAGATTATGATTAACCATTGATGAGATAGGATGGACATGTTATAACTACTTGTACATCATGCTTTGTAGGTAGTGTGCACACCATGTGTTTGATGAAATGTCTAAATAAATTTAGATGTGATTTTGTATGAAAATTTGCTAAATTGACGAGATGTGATCATGGTGGGAATGTATGTGATTTATAGATGTCATATTGGATAATAAGGAATGTGAAAGTAATGGAAGCTAAGTGAATAAAGTTATGATATACACGAACTAAGAAGGAAGAAGGAGCAAGTCACTCCAAAGCGCAAGGAGCTCAGGATCACGGTAAGTTCATATGAACTTGATTCTCCTTTTATGTTGCTCTACGGATGAAGGTTTAGTTATTAAACCTAAATGTTGAGTTGTGTGTTGTTATTGGTTCAAATGTCGATATGTTATATGTTAGAAAACGGGTAAGCGACACAATAGTGTCGGATGTATAATGACTACTCAAGTGGGATAAAATTTTATGGAAAGTAGGATTATGAGATGGTTAAGTAATGACTTGTTGTAAACGAGTCAAAATGATATGTTGTGATAAGCATGTATGATACGGGTTACCCGTTGTAAATGGGTAAATTAGGACAAGCATGACGATTACTGTTGACGTTTGAATATGGGCTCATTACGAATAGGTCGAGTGATATGGATGTATGAATGTATCGAGATGTTGGAATGAAAGAAAGTTAATGGAAAGAATGTTTAATGAAATGAATGTTGCAAACAAGATTTGTCAATGATTGGTAAATTGTTAATGGGTCGATTAAAAGTATGTAAGGTATGTTATGGATTTTGTTTGAGCATTGTGAATTTACTAATGTTTGATGTTGTGTATGATAGGAAAATTCCATGTTTGAAGTTGCGAGCTCGGACAAACACACTAAATTGCCCTTTTTGCGCTTCCGGACCATGTTATCTTTTACTAATGGGTCAAAATCATTTTGTTATTGTAAATGTTAACCGTATGACTAGAATAGTAGTAAGTGTTTTAAGAACGTTTGAATCCTTTGGGTTGATTTTGAATCATATTGTAAAAATAGGGAAACGTCAATGTTACGAATGGGTCATGCCCAATGTTTGTTAAAAAAAAAATTTGAATGTTTGATCGTTAAGTAAAGTGGATGCCACATAGTGGGTTCGTTATAGCGCATGAAATGGCCAAACCATGAGGGGAACACCACCCACCCCCCCTCTCGTGGTTAACCTAGTGGATTCGTACGTGTTGTTTAAACCACACGTTAAACGGTGTGGAAATTTAGTGTAAATTACTTTTTGAATCCTTGTGTTTTAGGGGTTTTAACCACTTGAGTCCAAAATCAAAATGTTTAATGCCCTGAGTCCCCATAGCCACTTTTCTTAACCATTTGAGTCCAAATTTCTAACACCATCCACGAAGTCTGTTAACTATGAGGGTAATTTGGTCATTTACACACAAAGTACAAGTCGTATATTCACATGAGTACAAGGATCAAGTCTTTAAGGCATTAACTTTTAATATATAATATGTATATAAATAAATTACCTACCTTTCTCCAGTCACCACCCTCAACCACCAACAACTGCCCTGGCCACAAACAACATAACAAATCTCAATTATCTTCCGATTCACTCTCCCCTGACACACACAGATCTATATCTCTATCCTCTTATCCAATTCTTCTTCCCCAATTCCTCTCATAAAAAGCCCTAATTCCCCTCATATATCCATCTGCTCAATCTATACTCCTCTTCTTTCACACGATTTCATCGGTGTAACACGGCCATCGCCTAATTTATGCCTCCTCTGAAGTCTGATTTAAACTGATTTCTATTCAAATTCATCAATTGATATAGATGTTATTTGATATAGACTGATCATACCTTTATGCTTAATTATTTCATGTATTAAATTTGTGTTTTTGTCAATTTATGGCATGATGCAGAGAATTGGGTTTATTTGGGTAAAGAGCTTGACAGAATAACAGGGCGGGTAATAAACCTATGTAACTCATGATTAGTTTTTTAATTCTTTTAGCTCTTCGAGTAGTCACAATCTACACACAGATGGGGGATTCTGGACATGTGATTTGGGATGGTGGCGATGATGTGGTGATGGTGGTGGTGCGACGTAGGTGTTGGTGATGGTTGTGTGGTGGTGGTACGACGGTGACAGTGGTGACTGTGCTGGAGGTTTGTGGTTGTGGCGGTGTTTGGTGACTGAGGTGGTTGTGGGTGTGGTGGTGACGGTGGAGGTGTGGTGGTGGGGATGCAGGTGGTCTAGAGAGAGAAAGAAAGATGAGAGAGAGATGAAGGGTGCAGAATGTTTAGAGAGAGAGAGAAAGAGATAAGGGGGAGAGAGATATGTAAGAGAGAGAGAAATCTAATAATAATTTATTTTTATTTTTTTAACTATAGGGGTATTTTGGTCATTTAACAATACTTAACCAAAAAAACTCTAAGGTAACATGTTTGGTTGTCAAGTAGTAATGGAATGGAGCATTCCACAAGGAATGTAAACTTTCCAAATATAATAATTTTCATTCATTGGTAAGGTGGTGTTTTTTTTTTTTTCATTCCTTCAAGTAATGGAAAGATATATTGTTGTTGTTGTTGTTGTTGTTGTTGTTGTTGTTATTATTATTATATTTTTTTTTACCATTATTATTATTATTATTTTTATTCTTATTGGTTTTAATAACTCACTCACAGGCGACACCACTACTGCCATAGTTGCCGCCGTGACTACCGTCGCCGCCATCTCCCACTTCTGCCGCCGCCGCCGCCACCACCACCCACCTCCACCCCAGCTGTTTACCGCCACCACCCACCTCAACCCCAGTCGTCACCCACCTCCGCCGCTACCAACCGTCACCCACCATCCACGCCTCCGCCCCCGCCGTCACTCGCCACCACCCACCGCCGCCACCCACTGCCACCACCTCCGACCATCGCTACCATTGCCACCTATCACCACCCATCACCACCGACTACCGTCACCCATCACCGATTTTATTACTTCGTCTATTCTTTCCTATCAAACAATACAAAGTAATGATTCATTTCATTCTCACATGGTAACCAAACAAGACATGAAATGGTAATGATCTATTCCATTACATCATCCATTCCATTACCCCGTACATTCCATTCACCCGTCTATTCCATTACGCCATACCAAACAGACCCTAACAGTGTTAGAAATTTGGACTCAAATGGTTAAGAAAAGTGACTATAGGGACTCGGGGCGTTAAACATTTTGATTTTTGACTCAAGTGGTTAAAACTTCTTAAACACATGGACTCAAAAAGTAATTTACCCAGAAATTTATAAATGTGACCGTTGTTACTAGGCATTAGGCTATATATTGTTTTTTTTTTCTTTTCCATTTTACACGATGTAAATCTTAGCCGATATATGTTTATAGAATAGTATTTAAATTAATATTGTATAGATAGATGTGGTCTCTTCTAAATATAATGGGATTATGTTTTCTTGTAATTACGAAGTTGTCCTATCTTTAAATAAGAAAACATAATTCCCATATAATTACAAGAGATCACAACTATCTATACAATATTAATTTAAATATTATTCTATAACATATATCGGCTAAGTGTAAATACCACCACACCCTTCTTATTTGAACCCAACCAAACCTTATCAAATCCTTATCTCATACTATTTCAAAACCACCCAAAAAATGAATTATTATTCGTCTTCGTCTAGTAGTGAAGATAGCACGTCTTCGGATTCTTACTAGATATCGGAGGCTATTACAAGTGTGGTTCAACTGGTGGCAGAGTTCATGCAATTCGTTAGTTAACCTTCACGTCCGATTATTAGAAGACAACAAATTGAACGTGACCGTGAGGTTGCGAACGAGTTGTTAATGCGTGATTATTTTTGTGATAATCCCGTCTACGGTTCTGGCGACTTTAGGCGTCATTTTAGAATAAGTAAACGTTTATTTTTACGTATTACAAACGATTTGGAAGCAAAGTATGATCACTTCCGACAAAGACCAAACACAAGAGGAAAGATGGGATTCACGACAATACAAAAGTGTACTTCCGCTTTACGAGTGTTAGCATACGGTACATCAACCAACATGTGGGACGAGTATCTTAAGATGGTGGAGAAAACCTCAAGAGACGCTTTAGCAAATTTTGCCAAAGGTAACAATTACCGTCTGTATATTATGTATTTTTTTAATTGTATATAATTTTTCTATTTACATGAATTTCCAACTTATTTTTTTACTAAAGGTGTGATTGAACCATACGGTAAACCATATTTGCGAAATCCAACATGGCAAGATGAAGAAAGGCATTGTAGATGTCGAGTTGATGCAACTGCCAATTTTTAGCAAGAGCTATTGAAAGAATTGTGCGAATCATGATGGGTTTCGCTACGAGACTGAACGTATCGAAGTAATCTTTCCCGTATTGTTGGTGAAAGCCTTTCGCCACAAGACAGGCCTTGTACTTTTCAATTAATAGAGCCATTGGGATTTCGTTTAATACGGAACACCCATTTACGACCGAGCGGTTTTTGAGTGTTGGAAGGCACAGGCTCCCATGTGTGATTTTGGATAAAAGCATTGAACTCCGATTCCATGGCCATTCTCTAGTTGGGGTCTTTGGAGGCTTGAGAAGGAGTTGTGGGCTCAAGAGTAGGGGGTAGGGGGTGGAGAGTTGTTTTGTTAACTTGGTTTGGATTAAAGTATTTTGTGTTGGGTTTTTTTTGTTCATTTAGGTCGAGTGGTGGATTGAGTTGAGGATGGTATGGAAGTAGCGGGTGGTGGAGTGTTGGTCATAGGTGATGTGGAAGGAGGAGTTCAGTGGGTGAAGGATTAGGCGAAGTCGGTTCAGATGGGAGGGTAGAGTTTCGGGAAAAGGGGGGTTCAGCTATAATTGGAGAAGTGGGCTTGGGTATATTTGTAGAGGTGGGATCTTATGTTTTTAGATGGTGGTGCATGGGAGGTGATTGGTGTACGTAAATGGGAGTATGGGAAGGTCGAATTGGTGTGATGGAAGGTGGAATATTGTGAGTGGGGGAGTTAGTTGGAGTAGTGAGTGTGGAGATGAATGAGTCAGTAGTGGGAAGAATGATGTTGGATATGTGGTCCGGTTTGAATGGGAAGAGATGTTCCACAAATTGGACATGTCGAGAGTGGTAGAGACGGTGAGAAATGTGGTCGTAGTATTTGTAGGCGGATTTTGAGGAAGAATAACGAAGGAAGATGCATTTGGTGGATCGAGGGTGAAGCTTGGACTTTGCATATGTGTAGGTCCCCAGAAGGATCTTAGAACAAGGTGACTTCAAGTTATCAGATGCATAAACACAAGTGTGGAATCCATGAGTTATACACAACCAAGCAAGAGCACAATCAATCAAGAAGAACAAATCACTCAAAAGTTTCTCAATTGATTTTGAAAGAGTAACAGTATACAATATCCAAAATAAGCTCCAGACTCTCTCAAAAAGCGCTCTTCCATAATGAGTTGCATCCTGCTGTATTTATAGGCAATACAGTAGGACTTCACACGAAGGCTAACATGATCACACGAAAACAAATAGTTGAACTCGAAGGCTCTCCTTCGTGTATGTGTGAGACACGAAGGCACTTAACACACGAACTGTGCTTTCGTGTAATGAAAGTTATATCTCCTTCGTGTCATATTAAAGACATTAAGGTTGCCTTCGCATGATTACATAGACATCATATAACCAGACTGTTGCCAAGTCAAACAGGAGGATGTTTGACTTGGTCAACTTACATTTAAAGAACAAAAACATAAGAAAAACAAAGACCGTTTATACATGTTCGACACAATTACAAGCAAAGACACAAATACATCAACAATACGGATGCAACCATCGAAAACACAAACACCCAAAAGGTTGGAGTTTGGTGTAAGTTGGTGGTATATTGTATAGCCTTATCAAAAGGTGATTTGAAGTCAAGAATTTTTGTGGGATGACGGTTTATGAGATGGACTGCGATTTGGAAAACATGAGACCAAAAAGTGAGCGGTAAGATGGCATGATGAAGAAGAGAGAGGCCGGTTTCAACTACATGTCGATGGCGTCTTTCGGCAACTCCGTTTTTCTCCAAGGTATGTGGCGGAGTTGTAAAATGAGAGATACCATGTTGTTGGAGGTAAGGAATAAGGGCAATGTATTCGCCTCCATTGTCAGAGAAAAGGGAGACAAGAGGAGTTTTAAAAAAAACTTTTCAACCAACATTTTAAATTGTGGAAATAGGACGGAGACACCCGATTTTCGTTTCATTGGATAGAGCCACGTGTACTTGGAATAAAAATCAACAAAGATCGAGCAAGCATAGCCGTCAATGGTGGTTTGGACTGGTCCCCAAGCATCCGAGTAAACAAGTTCCAACGGTTTGAATAAAAATCCATGTTTGAATGGGAAGAGATGTTCCACAAATTGGACATGTCGAGAGTGGTAGAGACGGTGAGAAATGTGGTCGTAGCATTTGTAGGCGGATTTTGAGGAAGAATAACGAAGGAAGATGCATTTGGTGGATCGAGGGTGAAGCTTGGACTTTGCATATGTGTAGGTCCCCAGAAGGATCTTAGAACAAGGTGACTTCAAGTTATCAGATGCATAAACACAAGTGCGGAATCCATGAGTTATACACAACCAAGCAAGAGCACAATCAATCAAGAAGAACAAATCACTCAAAAGTTTCTCAATTGATTTTGAAAGAGTAACAGTATACAATATCCAAAATAAGCTCCAGACTCTCTCAAAAAGCGCTCTTCCATAATGAGTTGCATCCTGCTGTATTTATAGGCAATACATTAGGACTTCACACGAAGGCTAACATGATCACACGAAAACAAATAGTTGAACTCGAAGGCTCTCCTTCGTGTATGTGTGAGACACGAAGGCACTTAACACACGAACTGTGCTTTCGTGTAATGAAAGTTATATCTCCACTACGTGAAAAAGGGGCTACGGCCACACTTTTGGCAAAACCTCCCTGCCACACATTTGAAAAAATGTGTGGCTAAAGATCATTCATAAAATTCTAAAACACCTTTAGCCACACATTTTATTATTAGTGTGACTATATATACCAGTTCGGAACAATTAGCCACACTTTTAGAAAATAATGTGACATTTATTAGCCACAAACTCGAAATGTGTGACCGAATGTTATCTATAGCCACATACTTTTGTTTCGTGTGACTAAAAAGTCAAGTATTTGACACCTTTAGCCATACTTTAAGAGAAAACTGTGACATATATTAGCCACAGTAGCAACATGTGGCCAAATGTTATCTACGGTCATAGTATTTGTTTTCATGTGACCAATAACATATTTATTCAAAATCTTTAGCCACATTTTGAGAAAAAAAATTGTGACATTTATTAGCCACACTAAAAATGTGGGGTCAAATGCGATCTACAGCCACAATATTTGTTTCATGTGACTAAAAACAAATATATTCGAAACCTTTAACTACACGTAAAGAAAAAACAGTCACACTAAAAAAGTGTGGCCAAATGTTATCTACGACCACATTATATGTTTAATAATGTGGCTAAAATCTAATACATATGGCCACATATATTATTTTGTGTGACCAATGTATTGACAATAGCCACACTTAAAATTACAAAATTTCATGTGATTTTACATAATCATTCGTCACACCATCGTCACTTTGTTTATTTTGTGTGACGAAATGTTATCAAATATCATTGAAAAAATGTGTGACCAAATGTTTAACTTACTACATCTTTAAAAATTCCCCTAAAAATATTATTTCTAAAAACTAAAACTTCCCCCCAAAATATTTCATCCTAAAACTTCCCTACAAAATGTTTCCTCCAAAAAATAAACTTCCCCCACAAAATATTCAATCCTAAACTTCCCTCTCAAAACATATTCTCAATTAAAAATTATATTATTTAATATTAATAAAAAAAACTTACTACATATTTAAAATTCAAACTATTATTAAATATTATATATTCTAAACCACATTTGTTTTTTTTCTAAATATAATATGTTAACGTATGTATATTGATTATGTTTATATATGTTTTTACTATATGCATATTAGTACCGATATCGAATTTCCAGTACCGAATTGTTTTCGGTACCCACTTTTTGGTGTTTTCGATAATGGTACTTTCGGTTTCGTACGATACTGGTATTTTATCGAATTTTACTTTCAAATATTGGTATCGTAGTAATACTGTACCAAACATTTTTGGTACTAGTAGGTGTGCACGTATTTGAGGATTTTCGGCATTGGTATTTTCGATACGGGTACCGAGCTCATCCTTAATCATATATGTGTTAATAGACCACATTGGGCCTTAATGGGTCACAAAAGCCAGTATTGGCCCTTAATGGATCACAATCGAAAATGGTAGATCAAACATGTATGAATGGACCATATTGGGTCTCAATGGATCACATGACCAATAGCGGGCCTTAATGGGTCACAATAAATAATGGTAGATCGAATTTGTCTTAATAGAGCATATGGGCCATAACGGGGCGCAAATGGTCAATAGGGAATCACATGTGTGTTAAATGAGTCATATTGAGCCTTAATGGATCACAATGAACAACAGTACATCAAATGTATCTTAATGGACCATATTGGGCCTTAGAGGATCACAATGGCCAATAATGGATCATACATGTCTTAATAGACTATATTGGGCTTTAAAGGAACATGATGGACAATATTGAGCCTTAATGCATCACAATGAAAAATAGTAGATCATACATGTCTTAAATCTTAATGGACTATCTTGGGCTTTAATGGATCACAAACGACAGTAATAGATCATATCACCTTAGGTCCTAAGGGGTTAGATCAAGTTATAATGAGTGATTACACAACATAATATACAATAGTATATCCTATACATCTTAATGGGTCTGAACCAATAAGAGGTCTGAACTATTAAGTGCTAAACCAGTAAGATGTCTGAACCATTAAGAGTCAGTATAATGTTTAACCATTCAGAGGCAAATGTCTGACCAATTCAGATTAGAGGTCTTAACCATTCAGACCCAGTATAATGCTTAACCATTTAGAGGCAAATGTCTGAACCATTCAGACATATGCTCGCAAAACAAACAGTCTGAACCATTAAGTGTTGAACCAATATGAGGTTTGAACCATTAAGAGCTTCATTAAGAGGCAAACAAACCGTCCTTAAGTCATAATATATATATATAGGGAGGGGCTCATGCGAGAACCACCCTTATTGTGAGAACCTTGAGAACCAATGTGAACACAACCTAAAATAGCTAAAAAAACCTAAAAAAACCTAACCCCCACCACCCCCCAAAAAAAAAAACCTAAACCCCCCACCCCCCCCCCCCCCCCAAAAAAAAAACCTAACCCCCCCCCCCCCCCCCCCAAAAAAAACCTAAACCCCCCCCCCCCAAGCTAAAAAAACCTAAAAAAAAACCTAACCCCCCCCCCCCCCCCCAAAAAAAAAAACCTAAACCCCCTCCCCCACCCCCCAAAAACCTAAACCCCCCCACCCCCCACCCCCCCCAAGCTAAAATGCTAAAAACTAAACCCACAAAAAACCTAAAAAAATCCAAAAAAAATCCAATTTTTTTTTTTGATTTTTTTAATATTTTTTAGGTTAAAATCGCTACTTTTCGAAGCCAAATTTTTTTTTTTTTTTTTTTATTTTGTGTGATTTTTAGCTATTTTTAGGCATTTTTTGTGTGTTCACATTGGTTCTCGCGGTTCTCGCAATAAGAGGTGGTTCTCGCATGATCTTCTCCCTATATATATATATATATATATATCATATATGTCTTAATGGATCATATCGAACGTTAATAGTCATGATAGTTCTTGGTGGACCATTGTGGGGCTTTATCATACCATATTTGGTCCTAAACTGACATTATATCAAGTTGTAGTGAGCCGTACTATTGTACAATGGATAATAAATCATATACATTTTAATGGACCGCATTTGCCCTTACCAACTATGATAACTCTTAATATATCTACTATATATGTCTTTATGTCTTGATAGACCGTATTGGACCTTAATAGCTAGTCACAATAACTTTTAATGGACTTTGATAGGTTTTTGATGTCAAACTAGATCTTAAATTGTTAAGTCTTATTTAATGATAGTTGTTTCAATGAGTTTTATGTGTTTGGTTTAAATTAAAAGTTTTAATTTACTTTTGATACACAACATGTAATTTATATATCTTTATATAATTCCGATTTACCTTTTATTACATTATCTATTATATATAATAAATGAAAGTTATTTGGGCCATGTATCACTTAATTAGGGCATCCTCAGTTCTGTTTTCCCGCCCAACAGTGCCATCCCCTTTTCCTTTTATAATCTTTCTTCTCATTCTCATCTTTGTTTACAAAATCCTAAATCACCCTATCATGTAAATGCATTGAATTAAAAGTGGAAATGATATTATTCATGTGGTCCTGTTGTGCTTTTGTTTGACCTCTAATTTGCGTTCATGATCTAATCCGGTGATTTGAAGACGATTTTTGTTGAATCGAATGAGATGGTTGATGTAATGCGGCCGTATTAGTAACAAATAGTAATTAATATAACTAAGTTTCTCGAGCCCGGGAAGCAATCCCGGGTAAAAACCTAGTATAAATATAAATATATTAGTTCGAGTGAACAAAAAGTAGTGTACTAAAATTTTCAATTCCCGCCCATCTAGTTTTCACTCTCCCGCTCATCCTTTTCACCAACAAAATCAAACTCTTCCCCGTACTCATCCCTCCATCGGCTACTCTCTCACACACATATGCGTCGTGTGTATTCAAACCCTAATCCAGTGAACCAGACTCATGCACAATCATGGGGTAGAAGAACTACGTCCTGGTTGGCTCTACAATGGTCTTCTCCCACATTCACCACATCTCCGAATCACATCCGTCACATCTTCAAGTTCCTAGTTTCTGGTTACTCAATCTACTCCCATTCTTCTGATATAATCTGTGAGTTCATGCTCCCCTTTCTCTGTGGTTTCATTTAGTCGTGTTTATACCCAAATCTACATCAATTTTGTTCGATTAGGGTTTCATTATTTGGTGATTTGCTTCCGAATTGTTCATATTGTTGCTGTACTCATGCTGGTGATGATGTCATTGGTAATTTCGATTTGATTATTATGAGGTTTTGTTGTGGATTGAGGAATCTAGGGTTTTGAACTTTTGATTTGGTTGATTGTAAAGTGTAAACTGAACAATCTGGATTCACACAATCTGGTGGGGTTTTATGGTTCTGTTATTGGTGATTCTGCTTTGGGGTTGAAGCATGATATGGGTTTAGATGTTGAGTGGTCTGTTGAAGAACAACATAAGTTGGATGAAGGTCTTTCCATGTATGGATCTTGTTTTCTAGGTATGGTTAATGTTAATATATACCAATACTATCATCGAAAACTTGATGTGTTTCCAGATGTTTTTTTATTTATTGTTTTTGGGTTAAATTTGTATGAAATTAGGCAAAAATAATTAGATATCTCTAATTGTCTATGTAGGAATGTGATCGTTAAGCTGGGCTAACCTTTAAGCATTCGCTGTAGTTGTATAGGTAGCATTGGTACAGGTCAAATTGACTCAATGTGGAATTCCAATTAATTATTTGGTTGCCTGCAGTTGCAACATATCTGGATCTTGAAGATTTAATCAGAGCCGATACTGTTCGTGTAGAAGAAGTTTATCTGATTCAGAGTAAGTTAATGTATCATGTTACAACAATGTGAATATCAAACCATGGCTAATATGATTTTGTTTTTTTATTTTATTACTAGGTATGGGTTTGTGCTCTGTATTGTGTTGCTTTCGATGGCAACATGGATGACACTACTAATCTTCAATTCTGCGGTTATTTGTGGTACTCATGTTCCTGGACGAGTGCTTTTTAACTCAGTTTCTTCTCTTCTAATAACACATGGCATAAAATGCAATGGTAAGAAGTTTAAATGGAAGACCTGTTTGTCAATCTTGTGCAATGCTCTAACTGCAATTACCCCTTTTTTGTAGGCATGTATGCATTCATTATTGGAAGTTATGTCATCTTTACTATTTGTAAACATGTATGCATTCATTATCGAAAGTTATGTCATCTTTGCTATACTCGCTGGTGTAAGATACCCAGTTGGTCAAATTTAAAAAAGGAGAGCTAGAGTCTTGTTAGGTCCAATATTGAGATGGTGTTCTGTTGTTGTGAAAAGTTCTGAATTGTTCTCTATTTGGGTAAGGCCACATTTCCAGTTAGAGATGGTTCAGGAGTTAAGTATGCAATTTATTCCAAATGTCGTGTTTCTGTAGCCTTTCATCATCCAGCAGGTATGCTCCAGATGTCTTTTTTTTGGTTAAAAACAAGGGGTGCAAACGAGCCGAGCTTATTGAGCCCAAGCCGGAGCTTTGTTTATCGAGCTTGATCTGGGTCACGAGCCTATACATGCCCATTGTCTATTTAACTTTTCTTTAATATATTACATATATATTTAAATAATAATAATAATAATTATCATATTATATAAAATAACTAAATTTTGTATAAACCAATGATTCCAACTAATATAAATTAATTAATAAATAAAAAACGAGTTGAACCCGAGCCAAGCTCAAGCTTCAAAAACTACCTACAAGCCCAAGCTCGTGTTATAGATACAAAGCTCAAATCGAGCTAGGGCTCAGGCTCAGCTCGTTTGCACCCCTAGTACTAAAAATGTTATTAGATTCTGCTTGAAAATAACAATCAATCTTGTTATCACTTGGAAGGTTCAGAAGCTAGCTTAGCATCAGTTTTGGAGTTAATGGAGTTTTGGCAAGGCACATGGCTCTGAAGCTACTATAATGGAGGAGTTTTTTTTTTTGGTATGTTAATGATTGGTATTGCACTATGGCTTTAAATCGATTGTCTGCTAGCTTAAACTTTTTAGTCCATAAGCTTTTTATAACATGATGCATAACATCGATTTTTTTAACACATGAATGGTTTGAATGTTTGATCTCACACTCCCTTACAAAATTTCAAACTAGCTATAGTTGTTTAGACAAAACTAAAGTTATCATTACCAACTTTGTCTATGAGTATCTAAGTATTCGTTGAAATGACTATTAGGGAAATACATCTCATAACTACATTTGTAGTAGCCCACTCAATTTAGGGTTGTAATCGAGCCGAGTCAAGCCAATCCAGGCTAGGCTCAAGCTCAAACTTAAACGAGCCAGCTTGTCTCGGCTCGATAATTTTTTCGAGCTGAAAAGTCAAACTCGAGCTCGGCTCGTAAAAACTTTGAGCCAACTTGAGCCCAATCGAGCCAACTCGTTTATTTTTTTAATTTTTAAATATTATTTTTTACAAATTTCGGTAACATAGAAAACAAAAACAAAAAAATCTAACTCACATTTCTATAAAAATAAAAACATATTGTATATACACACACATACATACGAGCCAAAGGGTCGAGGCACCGGCCGAGTCATCGAGCCAAGCCACGAGCTGAGCACCTTGGCTCGATTACAAAACAAGTTGGTTAGGCTTGTAAATAAAACGCTTTTTTCGAGCGAGCATTGAGTCACGAGCTTTTTGAACACCCCTAACTCAATTCCTGGTTCTATTTGGTTAGCATTCAAGCTCTTGGATTTATAGGGGTTCTTTCTTAAACAAGGTATATGGGTTAAATGTTAATGTGATGAAGATAATTGGAGTTTTGAAATCTCAAGGCTTGTTTGATCATATCATTAGAAAGAATGCTTTTAGCATTTATTTATATAATATTATGTTCTTAATATTTTTGAATTTGTATTTTTGATGTTCAGTGATGGTTTGCCCTCGCGAATCTGAAAAACATCCATAATTAATGGCATCTATTCCTAGATGGGCTGTTGCGAATGGCGCTGGTGTTATTTTAAGTGAATGTGATGAAGAAGTTGCTAACGGGGCACCTGGAAAGCATCCACAATTGTAGCAGGTGGGTTTGGTGTTGTTGCAAGCGTTGCAAGTTGCTAGTTGCTAGGAGTAATGAATGTTCTCTTGTAGTTGCCGCTTCATTTGTAGATAAATTTTTTTATTAAAAGTTTGTCTTTATTATTTACATTGAAAATTATGTATGGATTTATGTTTATTATTGCTAATATTATATGTTTTTAAGTTTTCTCATACATTTTTGTCGTTTTTAATTACTTTACAAAAATAAATATATATGTGAGACCAAAGGTTGGACAATAGCCACATCTAAAATTACAAAATTTCATCTGGTTATAGATGACCATTAGCCACACCATAGTCATTTTGTTTGTGTGACGCAATGATATCAGACGTCATAAGAAAAATAATATGTGTGACCAAAGGTTAGACAATAGCAACACTAGAAATTACAAAAATTCATGTGGCTATAGATAACCATTAGCTACACCATAATTATTTTGCTTTTGTTTATGTGACGCAATGATACCAAACGTCATAGGAAAAACAATTATGTGTGACCAAATGTTAGACAATAGACATACTTAAAATACAAAATTTCATGTGGCTATAGATAACCATTATGTGTCACTAAAGATTAAACAATAGCCACACTTAAAATTACAAAATTTCGTGTGGCTATAAATAACCATTAGCCACATCATAGTCACTTTGTTTGTGTGACGAAATAATAATAAATGTCATAGGAATAACAATTATGTGTGACTAAAGGTTAGACATTAGCCACACTTAAAATTGCAAGTTTTTTTGTGTGTGCAGTACATGTTTTTAGCCACACATACAATAAATTTATGTGACTATATATTAGAAATGATCACACTTACAATAAATATATGTGGTCGTTGCTACCCTTTAGCCACACGTAATGGACGGTTTGATTAGAACAATCCTTTTCGCCACGCTTTTCTTTAATTTATCTTGCTAAAACAAACATTTTAGTAAATTCATGTGACTATATAATAGAAATAGTCACACTTTAAGTAAATTCATGTGACTGTTGCTACCTGTTAGCCAAGTGAATGCTTGATTTCATCAAAAAATGTTGGTACCGTTTAGCCACACTTTTATGATGCTACGGTCACTAAAAAGCGTGTGTGGCCATATGATACCTATGATGACTCGACCTTTGGTCACACTAGACTTGAAAAAAATAAGTGTGGCGAAAGGCCTATAGCCACAATTTTCTTGTGTGGCCATAGGCATATTTTGACGTAGTGCTCCTTCGTGTCATATTAAAGACATTAAGGTTGCCTTCGCATGATTACATAGACATCATATAACCAGACTGTTGCCAAGTCAAACAGGAGGATGTTTGACTTGGTCAACTTACATTTAAAGAACAAAAACATAAGATAAACAAAGACCGTTTATACATGTTCGACACAATTACAAGCAAAGACACAAATACATCAACAATACGGATGCAACCATCGAAAACACAAACACCCAAAAGGTTGGAGTTTGGTGTAAGTTGGTGGTATATTGTATAGTCTTATCAAAAGGTGATTTGAAGTCAAGAATTTTTGTGGGAAGACGGTTTATGAGATGGACTGCGATTTGGAAAACATGAGACCAAAAAGTGAGCGGTAAGATGGCATGATGAAGAAGAGAGAGGCCGGTTTCAACTACATGTCGATGGCGTCTTTCGGCAACTCCTTTTTTCTCTGAGGTATGTGGCGGAGTTGTAAAATGAGAGATACCATGTTGTTGGAGGTAAGGAATAAGGGCAATGTATTCGCCTCCATTGTCAGAGAAAAGGGAGACAAGAGGAGTTTTAAAAAAAACTTTTCAACCAACATTTTAAATTGTGGAAATAGGACGGAGACATCCGATTTTCGTTTCATTGGATAGAGCCACGTGTACTTGGAATAAAAATCAACAAAGATCGAGCAAGCATAGCCGTCAATGGTGGTTTGGACTGGTCCCCAAGCATCCGAGTAAACAAGTTCCAACGGTTTGGATACTCTAAATGAATTTTCACCAAAAGGCTTTTTATGACTTTTATTGATCGAGCAAGCATCACAGTGAAATGAAGCGTTAGACAAGTTATTACACATAAGACCTAAGTTTTTAAATAAAAATTTGAGAACTTGAATGGAGGGATGTCCAAACTTGTGATGCCATGAGAGGATTGACTCGGTGGACTTGGTAACGGAATTAACTTGAGAGAGATGTTGGAGCGAATAGTAGACATTATTAATGTTGACTCCTTGCATTAGATACGCCCCCGTTCGAAGATCCTTAACAAAAAAAAATCAAAGTGAAAAAATTCAACCGAAACATTGTTAGTTTTGCAAAGTTGTGCTACAGAAACAAGGTTATTACGCAATTGAGGAACAAGGAAAACGTTTTGTAATTTTAGTGAACGAGAAGAAGTGGGAAGAGATGTGTGATCGGTGTGAGAAATGGATGGGCCTTTACCGTTTCCTAACACAATCTCGTCCGATCTGCCATATTCCGATAGGTTGCGTAAAGATGACCGGTCCGATGTAATGTGATGAGAAGCGCCACTATCAAACATCCATGGTGCCATTGGAATGGTTGAACTTGCTGTCAAAGAATTAATCATTGGGTTGGTTGGTGGTGTCGAGGAAATGGTGATGTTATTTTCCTGTAAAAACCGTGCTAGCTTCCTGCATTCTTTAGTGTCGTGACCTGGAATAGTATAGTATTGACAAAAAGAAGAGTTACGGTTACCACGTGAGTTGTTCGTAAATCCGTTGTTATTATTGAGTTTCTATTTTGCTTGGGCCCAGAGTAATTGAACCTGTTGTGATATTGGCCTGCATGTCCTGTCCCTGACCTAGAAGAGTATTTGCGTCCTTTTTGAAGTATTGACTAATCAAGTGTGCGGGTTGGGTTTCTTGCAGATTGCGCTCGTAATCAACGAGTTTATCGAACAGATCAGCGAAGGTCTGTTTTTGTATCACGAAAACGTAGAGCAGCAGAAGCATGTTTATATTCTGGCTCTCGATACCATATAAACTGTAATGAAATTGCAGAATTGAGTGATTTACATTATACAGTACTACATATTACAGCTTAGAAGGAGCATGATTTCTGGTAGTGAAACATGCTAACAGGTTTGAACACAATAATTGTGAATATACATTCCATTTAAGTTCCTATAATATTGTCTTGCCTTCATATTGAAGCTGCTCCAATGCCTGCACTACTTCATCAGCTGTCGGTCTGTCTGTGGATTCTTCAAAGAGGCATTTCTTCGCAAGTATAGCAACTTTCTTAGCCACAGCTAGCTTGTACTGCCCGTCTATACGTGGGTCCATGATTCTTCGGACCTTTCTGCCCTCTAAGTATGGCTTAGCAAACTCGGTTAGTATCTGCTCATCATGTGGACGGTTCTTATCAAGACAACGCCTCCCTGTCATGATTTCCAGAAGAACTACTCCGAAACTATATATGTCACTCTGTGTGCTTAACTGACCTTTACAAGATGCACCATTTGTAAAATATTAGATTAGTGGTGGCTTCTATTATTTAAAACCCATGTGGAAAAATCAAACAGAAATTGAACTTCTATTATCTGTTAACAATTAAAAAATACATTTATTTTTTCAGTACAGAGATTATAATGATTCTTTATCGTATATAGGATTAACAATAAAACATGTCAGGTGAAGTTATTATAATGTTCTGCTCCTTTGGCTTACCAGTGGCAAGATACTCTGGATCAGTGTATCCATAAATTCCGATAACTTCTGTAGAGTCATTTTTCCCATCTTGTGGCGCGTCCTTTGCAAACCCAAACTTGTAAAGTTTTGCATTGTAGTTCTGTGAGTAGGTTAAAGTGAAATTTGTAAATAAAAATGTAACAATGCTAAATGTAGTATGAGGGCATATGGAAAGATATCAAATTAAGATACATACAGAATCTATCAAGATACTGGATGAAGTTAAACCACGAAATATCACTTTTGCCTCTGGGCTGTGAAGGTAAGCAAGCCCCTTTGCAGCACCCAAAGCGATCTTTATACGCCGGTCCCAAGAGAGAGTATCTAAGTAGTCACCCCCTGTTACAACGATATACTTTTGTGGGTAAGGGGTAATGTAAGCAAGAATAAGATTCCATAATTAACAATGACCAGAACTCACTACGGAATAGTTGGTCTTCCAGGCTGCCTCGAGACATGAACTCATAAACAAGAATTCCGGGGTACTCTTGGTAGTACCCATGGTACCCAAAAAGCTTCAAAAGATTTGGATGACTCAGCTTCTTCCCTAAATAAGTAAGTTCACCCTGGAACAATGTTTGAGAATTAACCTATGAAAATGTGAAGTCTATCTCTTCTTTCATTGAATATAAATTTACATAAGATTTCATTATTCCAACAGCACTTAATAGTTAATAGTAAACTCTTCAAACTTACCAACCATTCTTGATGATTGTCCATTTTGAATTTCTTCACAGCAACAAGAGTGAGAGCACCAGGCTTGGCAGCTGCAAGAGATGGCTCATCAATCCACCCCTTGTAAACTTCAGAATGACCTTGTAATGCAAAAGTTCCATGGCGGAAATATCTAGTGGCGATCAAAAGTTCATGAAAACTGAAGATCCTCAAATTTGCGTTGGTCCTTCTCGTAGAGCTAGAATAGATAAGTGGTCCTTGAGGAGAGGTAACATAACCTGTTAAAGACATCAAAAGACCATGCCACGTCTTGGTTAGCATTACTATGATGCAAATACTCAACATTTTAACTAGTTTAGGCGTCACATACTTTCATCACCCAGTGTGCCCGCAGATGTCAAAGTTCCGGACTTGCCTGAGAAAAACGACAGTATTTTGTCAATGAATTTCCCATTGGATAAAGAAGAGTTGCGTCTCACTTGTAACAAAAGTATGACTTCAATCTTGGAAACAATCTCGGCCATTGTGGGTCGCTTATTTGGTTCACTATCTAAGCAACAACGCGCTATATGTGCGAAGTCTTTAATACATCTACTAGAGATTTGACCCCTTATTCTACGATCGATAATATTATTAATTTTTCCTTTCTTAATATGACTCTGAGCCCATGATGCTAAACCCATATCTTCTTTAAGATTTAAATCAACTGCAGGCCTCCCACACATGACTTCAAGCAACACAACCCCAAAAGAGTAAACATCAGATTTTCTCGTTAACTCTCCTGTATAGTAATAAGCTGGATCCATATATCCAAACGTGCCTTTAACACCGGTGCTGACATGCATCTGTGCTTGATTTGCTGGGCCAATTTTCGCAAGCCCAAAGTCTGAAATCCTTGCTTCGAAATTCTCATCCAATAAAATATTGGAACTTTTCACATCACGGTGTATGATTCCATGTCTAGTGCCAGTACCCGTGTGCAGGTATTCTAGTCCACGTGCAACCCCTATGCATATCTTGAGCCGTTGTACCCAAGATAGAGAATAGTTAGTTTTATGGAGATGCTCCTCAAGGGTCCCATGGGGCATATATTCATAAACAAGAGCCATCTCCTGTCCCTCGTCGCAATATCCGATCAAAGATACTAGATTACAGTGTCGAATCTGAGACAGCATCTCAACTTCAGCCCTGAACTCCGTGAATCCTTGTTTGGACATGGAACTCAGTTGTTTGATGGCAACAACATTGGTTGACGTTGACCCGTTCTTGATGCAACCTTTGTACACCTTACCGAATCCACCACGACCAATAACCGATGCTTCGTTGAAGTTTAGCGTTGCTGATCGGATCTCATCGTGTGAAAAGCGTACCTCATCGTGTGAAAAGCGTACGCTTCTTTGGTCTGTCACAAGGGATGATGATTGCATTTCTTTATATTATTTTTTTAATCACAACAAATATTATTTGTTGATAGTTCTTGTTGTCTGGCTTTGGATGATGATAGCATGAAGAAGTTTGTTTATAGACAAACGCTTCACAAGGTTTTGGTCAATGAATATGGGAAAAGAATATCCTAACTGTGGCATACCAGTTTCGAGGAAGATGCTATTTTGTAAGCTAGCTTTTTCAAGAATGTGGTCCTTTCCTTAGGTTCCAAAATACATTTAAAAAAAAGTTATTAAAATTAATATAATAACTGCGTCTTATAAATGTTAGCTGGAAAAAAAATTATTTTGTAGTTGCTTGTCCATTCCAAACCTGTCCGAATCAAACTAATATATATACACCAATTCGAATCTTTTCAAATCAACCCAATGGACATTCAATTCGGAAATAAACCAATTAAATTACAATGGGTGTGCCTATTGGCACACCAAACCCTAGCAAAATTAAGGTTTATCTACGCAGCGTATTGGTCAACACGCAGCGTATAGGGTTAACCCTCTACGCTGCGTATTGACCAATATTCTGCGTAGAAAAACCATGGATCTCAGTGCCTGATAACCAATCATTGCACAGAAAACAAGGGTCATATACGCTGCGTATAGATCTATACGCAGTGTATATAAACCATTAGATTTTTTTGGGTCATTTTGGTAGGTTTGAGGGATCATTTTTTCACAAAGTTTAAATACGCTGCGTATAGACCTCTACGCAGCGTATATAAAGGTCTGAAAATGTCTTTTATACCCTTGTGTTGAGGCTATACGAAGCCAAATACAAGGGTAGTTTTGTCATTTTTGTCTAATACGCTGCGTAGGGATCTATACGCAGCGTATATAAAGCTCCATTTTTGTATTTTTTTTGTGTATTTCTTTTTTTATTTATAAAAAAAAGAGAATTAATTGTTTTATTTTGGGTTATTTCCATGTTTATTTATAAAAAAAATATTATTAAAAATAATACAAATTTTATGAATTATAAAAATTAAAAATAATACAAATATTAGGTCCCGTACTGACCTCGTATAAGCCTATAAGTGTGATATCGTATCGTATAGGTGTGGTTTAGGTCCCGTATTGACCTCGTATAAGCCTATAAGTGAGATATCGTACCGTATAGGTGTAGTATAGGTCACGTGTTGACGTCATATAAGCCTATAAGTGTGATATCGTATCGTATAACGTAGTATAGGTCACGTGTTGACCTCGTATAAGCCTATAAGTGTGATATCATATCGTATAGCGTCGTATAGGTCACCTATTGACCTCGTATAAGCATATAAGTGTGATATCGTATCGTATAGCGGCGTATAGGTCCCGTATTGACCTTGTATAAGCCTATAAGTGTGATATCGTATCGTATAGGTGTAGTATAGGTCACGTATTGACGTCGTATAAGCCTATAAGTGTGATATCGTATCTTATAGGTGTAGTATAGGTCACGTATTGACCTCGTATAAGCCTATAAATGTGATATTTTATCGTATAACGTAGTATAGGTCACGTGTTGACCTCGTATAAGCCTATAAGTGTGATATCGTATTGAATAGCGTCGTATAGGTCACGTATTGACCTCGTATACGCCTATAAGTGTGATATCTATCATATAGGTGTAGTATAGGTCATGTATTGACCTCATATAAGCCTATAAGTGTGATATCGTATTATATAACGTAGTATAGGTCATGTATTGATCTCGTATAAACCTATAAGTATGATATCGTATCATATAGGTGTGGTTTAGGTCACGTATTGACCTCGTATAAGCCTATAAGTGTGATATCATATCGTATAGGTGTAGTATAGGTCACGTATTGACTTCGTATAAGCCTATAAGTGTGATATCGTATCGAATAGCATCGTATAGGTCACGTATTAACCTCGTATACGCATGTAAGTGTGATATCTATCGTATAGGTGTAGTATAGGTCATGTATTGACCTCATATAAGCCTATAAGTGTGATATCGTATCATATAACGCAGTAAGGTCACGTATTGACCTCGTATACGCCTATAAGTATGATATCGTATCGTATAGGTGTGGTTTAGGTCACGTATTGACCTCGTATAAGCCTATAAGTGTGATATCGTATCGTATAGGTGTAGTATAGGTCACGTATTGACCTTGTATAAGCCTATAAGTGTGATATCGTATTGAATAGCGTCGTATAGTTCACGTAATGACCTCGTATACACGCAATTAATTTTTTTTTTTTTTTTTTATAAATAAACAAAGGAAACGATAATTTAATTTAAACGATAACAAAATAATATATTTGTATTATTTACCAATAATATTTTTTTTATAAATAATTTTCTTTTTTAATTTTTGTAATTCATAATATTTGTATTAGTTTTAATTTTTATAATTTATATTTGTATTATTTACCAATAATATTGTTTTTTTATAAATAATTTTCTTTTTTTTTATAAATAAATAAAGGAATACACAATAAAAAAATATAAAAATGAAGCTTTATATACGTTGTGTATAGACCCCTACGCAGCGTATGAGACTAAAATGACACAACTACCCTTGTATTTGGCTTCGTATAGCCTCAACACAAGGGTATAAAAGACATTTTCAGACCTTTGTATACGCTGCGTATAGGTCTATACGCAGCGTATATAAAGGGTAGTTTTTTTTATTTTTAACCCCAAACATGTGGTTAAATTATCTTTTTAACCCTTATAGTATATATATATATGCTGCGTATAGACCTCTACGCAGCGTATATAAAGGTTTGAAAATGTCTTTTATACCCTTGTGTTGAGGCTATATGAAGCCAAATACACGGGTAGTTTTGTCATTTTTGTCTAATACGCTGCGTAGGGATCTATACGCAGCGTATATAAAGCTCCATTTTTGTATTTTTTTTTGTGTATTCCTTTTTTTATTTATAAAAAAAAAGAAAATTAATTGTTTTATTTTGGTGTATTTCCATGTTTATTTATAAAAAACTATTATAAAAAATAATACAAATTTTATGAATTATAAAAATAAAAAATAATACAAATATTAGGTCCCGTATTGACCTCGTATAAGCCTATAAGTGTGATATCGTATCGTATAGGTGTGGTTTAGGTCCCGTATTGACCTCGTATAAGCCTATAAGTGAGATATAGTACCGTATAGGTGTAGTATAGATCGCGTATTGACGTCGTATAAGCCTATAAGTGTGATATGGTATCGTATAACGTAGTATAGGTCATGTGTTGACCTCGTATAAGCCTATAAGTGTGATATCGTATTGTATAGCGTCGTATAGGTCACGTATTGACCTCGTATAAGCATATAAGTGTGATATCGTATCGTATAGCGGCGTATAGGTCTCGTATTGACCTCGTATAAGCCTATATGTGTGATATCGTATCGTATAGGTGTAGTATAGGTCACGTATTGACGTCGTATAAGCCTATAAGTTTGATATCGTATCTTATAGGTGTAGTATAGGTCACGTATTGACCTCGTATAAGCCTATAAGTGTGATATTGTATCGTATAACGTAGTATAGGTCACGTGTTGACCTCGTATAAGCTTATAAGTGTGATATCGTATTGAATAGCGTCGTATAGGTCACGTATTGACCTCGTATATGCCTATAAGTGTGATATCTATCGTATAGGTGTAGTATAGGTCATGTATTGACCTCATATAAGCCTATAAGTGTGATATTGTATCATATAACGTAGTATAGGTCATGTATTGACCTCGTATAAGCCTATAAGTATGATATCGTATCGTATAGTTGGGGTTTAGGTCACGTATTGACCTCGTATAAACTTATAAGTGTAATATCATATCGTATAGGTGTAGTATAGGTCACGTATTGTCTTCGTATAAGCCTATAAGTGTGATATCGTATCGAATAGCATCGTATAGGTCACATATTACCCTCGTATACGCCTATAAGTGTGATATCTATCGTATAGTTGTAGTATAGGTCATGTATTGACCTCATATAAGCCTATAAGTGTGATATCGTATCATATAACGTAGTAAGGTCACGTATTGACCTCGTATACGCCTGTAAGTATGATATCGTATCGTATAGGTGTCGTTTAGGTCACGTATTGACCTCGTATAAGCCTATAAGTGTGATATCGTATCGTATAGCGACGTATAGGTCCCTAATTGACCTCGTATAAGCCTATAAGTGTGATATCGTATCGTATAGGTGTGCTTTAGGTCCCGTATTGACCTCGTATAAGCCTATAAGTGTGATATCGTATCGTATAGCGTATAGTATACGTCTCGTATAGGTTCCATGTTGGTCTTGTAATTCATAATATTTGTATTATTTTTAATTTTTATAATTCATAATATTTGTATTATTTTTAATTTTTATAATTTGTATTTGTATTATTTACTAATAATATTGTTTTTTTATAACTAATTTTCTTTTTTTTTTGTATAAATAAACAAAGGAATACACAAAAAAAAATACAAAAATGGAGCTTTATATACGCTGCGTATAGATCTATACGCAGCGTATATAAACCCTTGTTTTCTGTGCAATGATTACTGATAAGGCTCTGAAATCCATGGTTTATATACGCTGAGTATAGACTTATACACAACGTATAGGGTTAACCCTATACGCAGCGTAGGTAAACCCTAAGTGTGTAGATAGCCAACCAAGGTGTGCAGATAGTTTGGCCCATTACAATTCATTGCTAAATGTATAAAAAACTACATTAAATTCTATAAATAAACTACATACAATTCCAAAATCTATATATAAAGGTAAACTAATGAAATACCTAACTCACGAAATTTTTTTTTGGCATCAACCTCTTCAACAAAATATCTATATCATTACGCGTAACCTCTCTCGTGTTATGCCACATCTAAAATAGAAGCAAGTAGATTGAGTTATTATTACAAATATCATCAACCGAAAAGTAAAAGCAAATAGAAAAAAAACTAAGATATAAAAGATAATTTATATACTATAAATTTGCATCAATTTGGTGCAATGAAGTTGGTACCTTCTGTTTAGAGTGTTGTACAACAGGCTTCATTGCCACTTTAACTGTTTGATACACGTGTCCTTTACTACCTGCAACATAATCAAGAAAAGAGAGTGACCAAATGAGATACAGAGAGAAAGAGAGGGAGACATGAAGAGGGAGAGACCGTGAAGGAGTTGGAGGCTGGCAGCGGTGGTTCTAGGGCGGCGTCGCGCCAGTCAAGCAACAGAGGTTAGTTAAATCTTATACTTTTATTTATTTTTTTAATGTTTATCATATATAATTTTATTTATGCTTTTTGTTCACTTTTTTACATAATAATATATTCTGAATGTTTTTTTTTTCAAACAAAATCAAGTTTTTGATTTTTATTGATTTTTGTAGTTACGACCATATTTATTGCAGTTTATTTAATTTATGAAATTTAATTTATTTTTAAAAACGTTTTTTTTTTCTATAAAAAGAGTAATGTTTTTTATGCTTAATTTATCAATTTGATATTATAAGTATGTTTCTGTAATTAGACATTTCTTCTATAATTAGGTTGTCGTTATATTTTTAAAAAAATTTAGTTACTTCCTTTGTAGTTGTGGTTCCAAACTTTGAATTCAACTTCACTCCAATCTTCTTGCAAGAATACCTTCGGTTTCCATATAAGAATAAACTTCTTCAGTGGATCTACATATATAGATTTTTTTACATTGTTCACCGTGTTCATATACATCTACTTTTTCTTGAATCGATTTCTGAATTTCACATATCCCTCTACAAATCTGTAAGTTGTTTTTCTTAAATTCCTTCTTTAATCATTATTCATGTGTTTCTCCTTTTATTTAATGTGTTTAATTTTTTTTATTTAACCCTAAATCCAATTGGTATTTAAAAATATGTTTATTTTTTGTGTTTTAAGATTATGGTTTTCTTAACGAATACATTGTTTCTGCAAAACCAAAAACCGATTTTCATTCAGAATACTTTTTTTATAATGTATATTTATTCTACAAAGTTTACCCGCAACCCATGATCCGATTGTTATGAATATCTTTCATAAGTTCTATTTGAAGTTATGTAAAATAACTTTTATTGGATTGGAATTGTTAATAAGTTTGTGAATGTCATTGAAAAGCATAAATCCCATTGGCATTTTAAAATATGTTGATTAAGGGGTTTTAAGATTATGGTTTTCTTATAAAATATTATGTTTATGCTAAACCCTAAAACCGATTTTGATGCAGATTATGATGTATATAGGAAACCCTGAATCGTATTGTTATTGAATATTTTTTGTTATATGATTCCGTTTATATGATTTTTTTTAGTTTGATTTATTTATTAAGTTTATGTTATACAAAGCCTGATTCTGATTGTCATGGAAATTATTATGATTTTGTTTTTATATCACATGTTTAGGTAATATATTAACTTTTGAGGTCACTGTATCTATTTTTGATTATAGGGTAATAGTTATATATATTTTAAGGGGTTTTAAATTTTCTTAATTGTCAGTGTAAATTATTTGGCTACACGTTTTTTTATTATGATGTATCATAATGGTTATATCATCGGTTGCCTCCATTGATTATAAATTTTGGAATAACAGATACTTTTGATGAGGTTTGTTATATATGGATTGTTATTATAACATGTCGTTCACATTGTTTTTTATGTTATTTATAATTTTGTTAATAATTGATATGATGTGGTTTGTTTATGTAACCTGTTTTTATAGGTATTTCATATGGCAGAAAGTTCATCAAGGTATTTTTTGTTCATTTTGTTAGTATATTTTACATTTCATATGTAGTATCTGTGTTTTTTTTTTCATGTTTTTGTTTTTTTTTTCTCACACTAACATTAACATGTTACACTTTGTTAATATTGAAAATTTTAAATCAGGTTCAGAGGACCCTGGTTCTGTAGGCTAATGAATGTAGCAGATGAAGTTATTCTGGTAAATGATAAATTATTACATAAGTTATTTTTGTTCTTTTATTTTCTTAGTATTAAATACAGTTTATTATTATTGCATACTTTATATATTTTCACTGTAATTATAATAAATTTTGCAATTGTTTGTTTTATTAGTCCATTCCAGATGACGCTGCGGTCAAACTATGGGGTGTAGATAAAGGCCCTACAAATGTTATTATACACATTGAAGATGGCCGACAATTTAATGTTTCTTTAAGCGCTGATAAAGGAAAGTTATTCTTTTTTCATGGTTGGTCCAATGTTGTAGAACATTTGCAACTAACCAAAGGCTGTTTGGTAGTATTTAATCCTGTAGATTCTACTACGTTTAAATTAACATATTTCGTTGATGGGGTTAGTCGTGGCTCTTTCTGGACGTATCTGCTCCCTCCATCATCTCATTTTTATGTAAGATAAATTCTATTTTTTATTTTTCTTAATGTGTTGATGTATTAGTCTACTTATATTAAAACTAATTTGTTTTTTTTCCCTTTTTTGATCATTCCCACAGGTCATTCCTGAATGTATCCTGCCAAAAATTTATGATTATTCATCAAATGATGTAATCTGTACTGTACTTATAGATAACAAACCGTTTAACGTTGCCATTGAAACCTCTGACGGTAAAGTCGGTTTTACCGTTGGTATTGATGTAATTGTCAGTAAGTTGCAGTTGAAGGCTGGTTGTTTTTTGTTATTTACAAAAGCTTTTGGTAATTTTTTCCATTTAAATTTTTTTGGAAAAAACGGTGTTGAAATCAATTTTCCTTATGAAGATGTCGATGAGGTAAGTTACATTTTGGTACTTAAATATATATTTTATATATGTTAATGGAATACATTTTATATATTTAATTTGCAGTCTGACGTTGCACCTATGGATGCTGAAAATGAAGTTGATGAACAAATACCTGGTGGTGTTCGTCGTTTTGTTCGTATGGCTTGTGAACGTTATTTTGTAAGTTTAATATCATTTTACAAACCGCTAAAAACATGTGTTACAATTTTTTGTTACTTAATAAACATTTTTCTTTTAGTTTCATATTTATTATTAATTGTATTTTTACAACAATATAGAGGATTCCTGATCCTGTATCACGGATGGCTAGACTTGATGAAGGTTTAAAAGATATCACTGTTAGGCTTATGCATCTAGATCCCACACGACAATTTACTAACGGTACCAGACGTGAAAAAAAAGCGACGGAGGTTTTCGATACGCGTTAACCAGGTGGAAGAAGTTTATGAAAGCAGCTCGAATTAACGACCGTGACAGGGTTCATTATTCTTTTGATGAGAATGACCAGGTGTTGAGTGTTGAACTGGTTGTACCTTACGTTAGGCGTAGTCATTAGTTATATGACATTTAGGTCATGTTTTTTGCCTTTCATATGGTAGATATTAACTTTTTATATGGTTTTGTTGGTTTTTGACATTCGTTATGGTTTTCAATTTCAAGTTATTACATTTTTTTTGCATTAGATGACGTTATTTCCGGCATTTGATAAGTTGTCTGTTTTTTCTTCCAATGTATGTATTTGTACACAACATTTGTATTCAAAGTAAATAATATGGTTTTGGTGGAAGCCCGCGTATTACGCGGGCATTAACCTAGTAACACATATGACAACGATTAACTAATAAAATAAATAATTCAGGTATTGCCAATTGAGATTATTTAAATTACATGAGTATATAAAATGTAGTATTATCACCCAATTATTTGTAAAGGTTATTTAGGGAATGTTTGGCTAAGCTTTTTGAAACAACTTATTGACTTTTTGTAAAAGTTAGTATGGAGTGACTTTTTGGAAAAGTCATTTTCCCCTCACATACAAGCTCATTGCCAAACATCATCTAGAGCTTATAACTTTTCAAAAAGCCAATAAGTCAATAAGTTGTTTCAAAAAGCTTAGCCAAACATGCCCTTAGTTAAACGACGAATTTGTTGTATGCGAGTCGACTTTAGCGGGTCGGTTTTAGTAATTTTATTTATTTTGAAAGGGTAGATATGATATTTGTGATTTTTATAAGGGTACATATGGGTAATTACGAAATCCCTCACTACGAATTCAACTTTTTTAAAGTATTCTTCTAAAAATAATGCAGCGGATCTTTTGAGTTGAGATTAGTAACCCACAAATTCTCGTGATATGGGTAAATCCGTAAATGTACATGCTTAAAATTTTATCCAGTCCATATTCTTCCCCCAACACACACAAACCGTAGATAGAGAAAGAGAGAAGCAGAAGGGTGTTGGGCCGGCCGGCCAGTCTATTCCGGCGAGGCCTCAAAAACCGTTGGCTAACAGCCTTCCTCTTTTCGTTCTCTACTCCAAAATCCGACAATCCCTAGTGCTCAAACCTGCAACGAAGGTGTTTTGTCGGTCTAGCGGTGGAGAGAGGAGCCATCGCCATGATTCCGGCAACAGCAAAGGTTAGGTCTCGTGGTGGTTCTGGTTCGAGCTCGGAAACGGAGAGTGTAACAACCGTTGCCATGTCTCCAGCGGCCACAATGGTTAACGACGATGGGCGACTTTTCGGCAACCGGATCTAACTTTGCATGTCATATTTTAGTGTAGATCGGCATCAGTAAAGAACAACCCCACAACCTCTAGCTCGACTTTGCATGTCTTTTTCGACAACCGATGTCAACATGTTGAGCTTATGGCGTCTCCGGTGACAGCAGTAACCGTTAACGACGGTCCTATAGGTTGTGGTTGTAGCGATGGCCGTCGGCGGAGGTAACCTCCGGGCGCCGAAACAGTAACCGTGAATGAATCTAGGGTGAAAAGAAAACGGCAAACCTTGGCCACTAAACAAACTTGTGTGGCCAAAACCGGCAGGTGACATCGCCGCGGTGGTGAAGATAACAGGGGACACAACCCTGATTCCGGCGAACATAGGGTTCTTTCCATCATTATCATGAGTCACTACACATTCCCACACATAATTCCATCAAACAAAGTTCACCACCAGTCACCACCATCGTCATCATGAGTTACTACAAACCCTAACCCTCAGTCGGCGCTGCTCCCCCTTCAAGGCCAGTTACCTTTCAATCCAGATTTTCTTTATGACGGATGTTAAATTAGGGTTTTTATCTATGTGGTTCGATTCTTGCAGGTTATCCACCAGGGGCGTATCAATCACAGCAAGGGTAACCCCGTCATTACGTCGCACAAACCTGCTGGTGAAACTAATTGACATTCTCTCTCACAAACTGAAGCAAGCATCGGAGCTATGGCTCCAAGGTTTCCGAGAACCTTGTCGTCTTCCCAGATTTGCCATATGTGTCTGGTTCTCTTCTCTTTCACAATTTTATCTTAGGGCTGGTATTTTTTTTTACAAGTTCCCCTCTTTGTTTGAAAATAATTTATTTGTGCATGCAATTGTTAAAGATCGGTTTTCTTGATTCGTGAAATCGGTCGTTTTTTTGGTTGAGATTGATGTGATCTTGAGTGGTGGGAAGTTACACGTGGTTTAAATATATATTCTCTTGCATTTTAGAATGCCATTTTTGTCATCATATGCTTCACAAAGTTTGTGTTTTAGTCAAAAAATTGTACTCAATTTGCTAGGACCGAGTTAGATTAGGGTTAATGAGAGAGAGAGGGGGGGGGGGGGGGGGGGTCTGGAGAGAGAGTCTCCGGCCACCGCATACACTACCCGGCTACCATCAATTGTTGACAATCCATGAAAGGAGTCGCATATTGAGTTGGTGCAAGAACATCTACAGTCGCACAACAATAATCAGATGCGTTAGCCATCTGCTGAACAAGGAGGAGCATCACACCGTCACTAGGTATCCTTCTATTTTACCTTATTCATCTTGAACCTACGACCGTATGTTTAATATTGTTTTTATCGCCTCCGTTTTACAAATTTGACCAACACCAAAGTTTGGGTTCGTTTTGGGGAAATTAAGAATTCAGGTTTGAACGCTTATTCTTCGACCCGAGATATTTAAGTTTTCCTCAATTTCATTCTTATATTATTATTGAATGCTTTGTTTTCATTACGTAACAACACAAACAAGGCATGGCGTGGTTTTTTCATTCCCCGTTCGTTTTGTAGGAGTAGAAAGTTACCTGGTATGCTGCACCATGTGACGAAGAACTAGAGAAGGCTTTATATCATAACGGACTTATTGTCGAGTGGTACAGAATAGTCATAGTCAATTTTTGTGATCATATCATTTTATACCTAAAGCACTGTAAGTTATATTTTTACCTCAAAAACATATAAAAGTAATAATTTCTAATCTTTTTCACTTATGCCAATTGTTTGTTTGTTCCAATTTTGCAATTTGAAATTGAAGTCTGTGTTGGCATACAATTGTCTAGATATTCTAACCATTTAAATAAACATAGTTTGGGCACTCTCTTGGTTAATAATGTTAAAATTGGTTGCTTGATCAGGTGATATTTTCCAATTTAGGTGTTTATGCTCCATTTTGTTGATAGGTCAAACGCATCCCTGCACGTGTAAACATTAGAATCTATGCTTTATGATTGAAGATTAAAGTATGTATGTGTTATAAAGTGTAAAGTTTCCTTTTAGACCAAACTTTTATGCACGACTCAGTTTGTTTTTGTTATGACTATGTTGGTTGTTTCCACCCTAGCAATGATATATAATGCTTTTATAGTTTTTTTTTCATGTTTGTGTTCATTTCTGTAACAATTCCGTGTTGTTTTTGTGATTAGAGGATGGAACTGGTGAAGTAAGTTATCGATCAAAATAAGATTAACAAGAATGAACTGGCTACTATCCCTTCATGTTGTTTGAAAGCCCGGGCTTTCTCCCCTGATGCTGAGCTAGAAACCAATTGTCATGCGACCATTGTTTCAGGATGGTTCATTGAGCATCAGAATTCATCTGTTCCAAAGTTATCAAAAGCGCAAAGCGCACTTAAGGCGCTTAGGCTCCGCCTAGGGCCTAGGCGAAAAGCGCTAAAAAAGCGTGGGCCCGAGACAAAAAAAAAAAGCGCACTTGAAAAAAAATTCAATATATATTATATAATGGAAATTAGCACTTTCTTCATATACCAAAATATTCCAATACCATAATTTTCAACATAAAGTACCAAAATCATCTCAAATGCCTAAATACTCCAAAACTAAAATGTTCAAATATCAATTTCGAACTGAGATCTGAGCTAAGATGCCTATGAATGCGGAATTGACTATTAGCGGGTATTTTTATTTGTTTTATATATCTTATGTTTATTTTAGGATAGATGTTTCGCTTCTTATATGATGTTGTAAGTTGGTAGTTCGGCATTAATTTGTTTATTTGTTAAACAAGATGTGCATAATTTGTTCTTCTTCAGCATTAGTTTCAGGTAACATTTTCGGTTATGGTTACTTTTTTAACCAAGTTTTATGGTTCAGATTTTGGTTATATGTAGCGAACCAACATCAATAGTTTTTGTACTTTATTTATCTGAGTTATAGGTTTCAATATTTATTACAACATGGATTACATTTACACATTCATTGAGTGATCTATGAGGGCGGCGGAACGAAGCCGATGGTCGTAGAGGAGGATAAGGAGTTTTTGGAAAAGAAGAAGTTGCCGGATTTTGAATTGGAATTGAGTAATCCATCGCAACAGGTTTGTTGTTAAACTGTCTGGGATGAGTTCAATTGTATACGGAGTCTGATTGAGACGATTTTGTTATTTGTAGGCGGAATCGTTTGTTAAAGCACAACAAGATACTGGGGAGACCTTAGGGCTGGCATATGTGAAGCTGACTAAGTTTGCGTCAGAGGAAGCTTATAAGTAAGTGAGAGCTAAGGATATGAAGAATATGGCTACTACTGTTGTTAAATCCAGCAGAATCTACAGGGGGTTGAAATGCATAGACTATTAGACATTTGGTGTGTTTTAGATTCTTAGCCAAGTGAGTAGTACTGCCCGCAACGCGGCGGGTACTACTTCTAGTTAAGATCACAAAAAAACATAATTCTTCAGAGGGCTTTGTACACTAAAATGGGTTTCTATTTTCAATGGAATGTTAGAAATTGTTTCCCTATTTTGTTAAATGGACTTCTAACACCACCCTCTTTATATAATTTTGAAACAGGAAATGGGGTATTATGACAAATGCGATTTAACTATGTAGAGACATCGACTAAAATAACATTTTTTTTGAACGGCTAATGAATCCACAAAATGGGCTACTAGTGAAATTCACCACATCGGGATACACTCGCTTCCGAAACGGTGAAAACCCTCACCTAGCGCCGAAGCCTGTGAACAATCGCCCGAAGGAACGACGGTGCGGTGAGATAAAACCCGCTCAGTTGAAGGATCGAACCAGCGATCTCCACTTATTCGCCTAGTCTCCCATCATCATCAGGTTCTGCAGAAAATAATGAGGAGGACAGAAATCGAAATTAGGTCCCTTAAAACACCAAGACTCTCTCTTACTTACAACTGCACCACCAACTCATTGGCGACTAAAATAACATTTAGTTGACATTTAATTTAATGTAGTTGACATTTAACGATTAAATTGATAATATAAAGTAATCCTTTGATTGAAAATAATGCATAATAATATAACACAAGTGTCCATAACTATAACAAAAAGAAAACCTGCAATATAGACGTATCTATTATATATATATATATATATATATATATATATATATATATATATATATAATATCAACTCTTGATGAATAGTAAATTAAAGTTTTAGTAATATTATATTATATTTATTTTGATTTATTCTATTTTAATTTGTTTTTCTAATTGAAAGTGGATAGTAATTTAGTTATTTTTATCGTAAAATACCCATAAGAATTAAAAAAAAAACACATATTTTTTGCATCATAAGCTATATGAGTATTTTATACGTCACTAACCGAACAAATTTCAATCGAACAACATCGGTACTAACATCGATAGTATCAGAACCAATATTCTTTTTATGGTTTTCAATTGATATAAAACATGTATCCCTTTCAGCATATCACGACTTTATTTTTTTAGATTTCTCTTTCTGCTGCTATAGTGAATCTTGGTACTGGAATAGACCGAACCGATACCAATTGAGTTCCCGCCGCATAGCGCGGAGGAAAACCACTAGTTTCAATTAGGAGTGTGCATGGGTCGGTTTGGGTCGGTTTTGACCTAAAACCATAACCATAACCGCGATGTCGGTTAATGGATAACCATAACCATAACCGATCGGTTATGGTGGTTATGGTATTCGGTTTTGATGGTTATAGCGGGTCGGTTATGGGTGGTTAATCGTGTATTTAGCTTAGCTAAAAATTGCTTAATTTTTTTAATATAGAATAAATTGTTATTGCATATTTGTATATATTAGTATATTACATAGTATTAAAAAATACATATAATCTATAATATTAATACCAATTATTATCGAATATGGTATATTCCATAAATTCAAATAAACATTCAACTAAAACCACAAAACGATATTAAAAACCCACAAATACTAAAAATCTTCGGTTAAAAACATCAAATATTAAAAATATGCTGAAAAGTCCTAAATCATACAAAGATTTATTACATGTCGGTTCAGTTTGGTTATGGTGGGTATGGAAAAAATGATAACCATAACCGACCCGCTACTTTCGGTTTTCAAAAAAAAAACCATTAACCGACCCACCGGTTTTTATTTGGTTCAGTTTTGTCGGTTAATTCGGTTATGGTTCGGTTAATTCGGTTTTTTCACACCCCTAGTTTCAATTATTATAATCAACTTTCTTTCTTGATGAACATGGAGAAACACCACACATAGCCATTCTCTCTAGTCCTGGAATGGGTCACCTTATTCCAATGGCCGAGTTCACTAAGCGACTAGTCAAACACCACCACACATCCGCCACTATCATCATCCCTACCACCGGAACTCCACCCAAAGTCCAAATAACTGTCCTTGAATCACTACCAGAAAACATCCACCACATGTTCCTTTCACCTGTTAACGAATTACGGGTCGATGTTAGGATGGAACAATGCGTGATGCACCGTCTCCTTGGTGCATGGACTAGCTAGATGTGTACCCCTTTGTTAGGCTCGTGAGTGTTTCTATATTATGTGACTTATTTTATTGTTATGTGTTGTCACGTATGTCTTGTATCTATTAAGATATCTTTGATATGTTTGTATGCATCTGAATATGTTTAGCATCTGTTCTTTATAAGTTTTGGATTCAAGTTATATAAGTATCCGTTTCAGTGCCAATATTTAGATTTGCTTAGAGTCAGTACCGTTCCATGTTGCTTTCCGTATTCTTGCCTGCCTTTACTTTTACTGTTGATTTCTTCGTTAATGAGCAACTGTTTGGCTCAGCCGTAGTTTCTTTCTTGTATTTGTCTTATGTGTTTACATTTAATTAAGGAAATAGGGATGAGTGAGAGGAATATGAAGTTAAGATTTTAAAGCTTTTCGTTATTTTTATTTTAGTAATTGAATAATTTAAGATTTAGATTTTCTGGTTGATTCAAGACTTTGTGTTTCTTGGATTCTTTCTTTTATTGGAACTTGTTGGTTTTTTATATCTGTAATAGTGACATGCTAGCCTGTTCCGTATGTGTTGATGCGCTAAACTGTGAAAAAAATCCGCGTCCTTACTTAAGTACATTATTTAGGATATCAAAAATTACTTTACTGTAAAAACAACTATGTTTTATAAAATTTATAAAGTAACATGGAGAAACTATCAGTGGCAGACACAGGAATTTTTCCATGGGGGGTGCAGAACATTTTTAAAAATTTTAGGCCTCAAGGTATATAAATAAAAAATCGGTTCGTATCGGGTTGGTTCGGGTCGAGTCGGGTCATGTAAAACAAAAGAACTAAATTTATATAATCATCAAAAACACGTCAAACCTTGTTACAAACATAATTAAAACGTCGTCCAACGGGTTTTCATTTGTTGAAATCTATCCAAAACATCATATAAAACAACTTTCTTTAGCAACTCTCTCTCTATATAACATATACAACCTTCACTTAAATTCTCATCGCCAATCCGATTACGCAAGTATCCACATCAACGAATCCGGAAGACGTATTGTCACACCCCAACCGATGGAGGAATCATCGGGGCATGGCACTGAGCGAAACAGATTGTCCAGAAGTTTCCATAATAATTATCAATACTATTTAATTTAAACAACACGTCCCATACCGTATCTCAAACAGTAAATAATTATTACAGACATAAATCCAGGCAAGTATTCTGTTCCGACAACTCAGATTTAATAGACAGCAATTGTTTATCTGCTTCTAGAGACCCCTGATTCGTTATCTACAGACAACTATTTGTTGGGCTCTAAAGCTTTATTCTAGCTTCAAATTCCTACCACATGTGCACCCTAAGCACCTGTCACATACGTTAAAATAAAGTCAATACATATAATGTAAAGGTGAGCATACAAGTTTGATAATAGCATATAGAGTTCGAATTCGTTTACGCATAACCAGCACGTACACATAGTGAAATGAAGCACGTTAGTTATCGACATAGATCCATCGATACCAATGACTGCGGGTTGACTGCCAGAGGCAGTTCGCAATACATGATTACCACCGTAATCAATGCAAGTAAATGATCCTTAACAACCCCTGTGTGAACGGGTGCTGAGTCCAAACTATAGTACTATCGTTGCTAAGGCAGGTAGACAGCATTCCATGTGTAAACATAACAAACAAGCATTCATAAGCCACATATAACATGCATTAACGGTTAGCGTTCAAATAGTATTGAGTAGTGTGTTGGTTGTAGTTTGAATATTCGTAACGTATGTAACACCCAAAAGTTCGTAAAGCAAAAAGGGTTCGAGTATACTCACAGCGATTAATGGATTGAAGGGAGCACTTAGCAAGTAAGATTAGCCTGAGTAGATTTGATAGCATAACGATAAGTGAAACGTAAAACGTTACAAAGTATGAAAGGGTCAGATAGGGGTTCGATCGGATGGTAATCCGATCGGACAGCAATCCGTGCGGAAAACAATCCGTTCGGGTGGTCATCCGTTCGGACAGTGACCCGGTCGGATGACGATTCGAGTGGATTGTTTCTTCCTATGAGATGAATGTGTTTGTGTATGATGGTTTGACTTTTGTAGTTTTCGTTGTAGCATTTTAAAATATTGAAGTACCTTTACTTTTCAGGTCGGTCGATCGGACGACTGTTCGATCGGACAAGTCAACTAGTCAAAGACCTTAAATGAAATGTAAAGTATGGTGCAGTGGATCGGATAGTTGATCGATCGAATAACACAACTGATGTTCGATCGGACAACTGGGTGTCACCTGATCGGACGGTTGTTCGATCGGGTGGCACTTCTAGTGCATTGAACACGTTGAAAAATCGATTTAGTATTGAAGCATAGTATCTCATGATCCGAAGAGTAATCCGATCGGACAGTAGTTCGATCGGACAACAGTTCGTTCAACACTAGTCTTCAAAATAGGTTAGTTGATTGTGCGGGACCATGTGTTAACCGATCGGCTGGCCGGTCGATCGGCTGACTATCCGATCGGCTGGCTGTCTGTTCGGACAACAGTCCGATCGGTCAGCTGCCTGACCTGATCAGCCCTTTCGCCTAACACTTGGTTGTTATGTTCGTTTGTCGTTTTATTGAGGTATTTTGACAACGAGTAGAACCATAGATCCCTCGTCCTTACTTGGTTCCCCTGGTCGGACAGGAATCACCCAAATCCGGTCGGTGGACTGTTCGGAACGGAGTTTAACGTTCAACCCGAAATCGGTTAACCTCGTGGATAGAATCCGGATCTTGAGCCATCTAACCACCGGAGTGATTTGTAAGCCGGCTCAGTGTCCGTTACTATAGGTTTTGAAGTTATTGAGTGAAAAAGGGTTGAAAGAAAGTTGGAAAATCCATCTTCCAATCCTTTTCACCGAGTATATGTTTAGATCTATGAAAGATCTTCGTTTGTTTATGTGGAAATCGGCTAGATCCAAGTCATTCTTGGTGGATTGAGGCCAAAACATGAAGTTCTTCAAGAACCCATGATGACATCATCCTAGAAGACTTGAATCTTGATGATTTCACGGTTAAAAGTTAAGATTTGAAAGATAGAAAGGTGTAGGAGTGTGTATAGATCAAGAAAGTACAAGATTTACGATGAAATCTTACCGAAATCGAAAGGAATCTGCGAAAAGATGAGCTGAGCGTGCTGGTCGGTCAGAGGTTTCCAAAAGTAGAAAGAATGACAATGACAGGGGTATTTATAGGATGCCAAAAGGGGTAAGTGCTAGCCGATCGGCCAGGCAGCTCGATCGGACAGCCTGTCCGATCGGACAGCAGTCCGTTCGGCTGGCTGTTCGATCGGCTGGGAGCCTGATCGATCAGTCGCACTTTTCGAGTGTTTCGCACGCCGATTTTTGATATTTCGATTTCTATTGCGAGCGGTACGATACGATAGGGTTTCCTAATCAAATTACTTTCAGTCCCAAACACTCATATCTCGCATAATCTATTTTCCACCAATTATCATAGTTCGTTCACGATTCGAGTTCGATTGTAATTCGAGTTAGATTTCGAGTTTCGATTGAGATCGCTTGATTATCACAACACAACATAGATAAACATGCACAGGTAACACGTAAGGCGCACACACACGTATGATAACAAGTAAAAATACGTAGCTCGAGTTGCAATTTGATGTCGGTTCGATTAGCATAACTTGTTTATTGATTAGTTAACTTTATCGCATTGTTACTTCCTAAAATTCACAGTCGTAGATCGATTGAATAGCGATTAACATACGTCGATTATTGCATTTAACAACACTTACTCCACATAATACAAATAAAATAAAGAAATTCCTACAAGTCAAGTTGCGCGAAAACAGTCGTTGACATTGACCTTGACTTTGACTTGAAAACACGGGGTGTTACACGTATCAACTTTCCTCTTGAGAAATCGCGCCATAATGTCGCTGCTCATTGTTCCTATCGGCTATCACAAACAAATTGATCTATAAGTTCATGGCTCCATAACATATTACATAATGTATAAACTATTCAAGCCCTAAATATCATAATGTAAATTACCCTAAAAATCATCTAAACAACATATAAACCATAAAAAAAAGCCAAACATACTGTGGTATGCGGCTATAAAAAAGGCAAAATATCATCACTAACAAAATATAACCTACCATAAAATAATGAAAACAAAACGAAGCACATGTCTACTATTGTTAGTATGTTGCTATAATAGGCTACTGGAGGTGGGTAATATCAACCAAAAATCATCAAAAGTAACAAAGAAACTTACCCGTGTTTGATCGGCGGTGGTATGGTGGCTGCTGACTGTTCACTGTTGTCGTTGTTGTTGTTCTGCTCGCTGGCGTGCAAGGACGATAAAGAGGGCAGAATAGAATATGTAAGGTTTTTGGGCTTGTTTATTTTATTTTAGTTTGAAATATTGTTGATTTGTTACGTTTGTTTATTGGGCTAAGACTTAGTAGTGGGCTAGTTAAATGTATTGGGTATTTGGGTTTAGTTATTTAAGTATTAAAAGTTATATAATTTAGGTAGTATTTTTTATAAAATAAGAGTTTACTAAAGAATATTTTTAAAATATAAGTTGATAACACTTTTTACCTAAGGGGTGCGGACGAAAAATTGCAAGGGGTGCGGACGGGATTTTCAACAGAACTTAGCACTAATTTTTTTTTCCCAGGGGTGCGCCCGCCCACCTTGGGTTGGGCTTAGGTCCGCCCCTGGAAACTATAAAAACAAGTACCAGTAAAGATGTTGTTCGGACAATATCGGTATGGTTCGTTAATGTAAAGGAAAAAATCATCTATGTTTGACCGGTTCGATTTTGAACGAAACTTTTATCTAAACGTTGATAAAAATAAATATGTTGCAACGTTATTGTAGAAATATGAGATTATGTAGAATAATGAGATTAATCCCTTGCCTCTTTCATTAATAATCATCCCTATAAATACTTACATGAAAGCTCCTATTTTACAATTAATGCTAGGCTTAATGAATGCTATGATAAATACAATAATTAGAATGCTATCTATTAATGCTTGCATTTATTACATCTATTAATGCTGGCATTTATTACACCCCCGCAGTCGAAGCGTGAGGGGAACGGATACTGAGACTGGATCTGAAATCATCAAATAGAACCCGGGGCAGCCCTTTGGTGAAGATATCGGCGATTTGGAAGCGAGATGGCATATGCAGTACGCGAACTAAACCCTTTTGAACGTGTTCTCTGACAAAGTGTATGTCGAGCTCAATGTGTTTGGTTCGTTGATGTTGAACCGGGTTCCCTGATAAATAAATGGCACTAACGTTATCACAGTAGACCAGGGATGCTTTGGATAGGGGCCGTTGTAATTCAAGAAGCAAATTACGGAGCCAACATATTTCTGCTACAACATTGGCCACTCCGCGGTACTCGGCTTCAGCACTGGATCGAGCGATAGTGGACTGACGTTTAGAGGACCAGGAAACGAGATTATCTCCAAGATAAACACAATAGCCAGACGTGGACCGTCTCGTGTCAGGGCAACCGGCCCAGTCTGCATCTGTGTAGGCGCGGATAGTAAGAGCAGACGAGGATGACAAGTGTAGACCATAATCCATGGTGCCCTGTAAGTAGCGAATGATACGTTTGAGAGCGTTCCAATGAGCCAGACAGGGGAAGTGCATATGCATACAAATCTGCTGTACTGCGTAAGTGATGTCAGGCCGGGTGAAAGTAAGGTACTGCAAAGCACCAGCTAGACTCCTGTAAGTAATGGGATCATCATATGGAGAGTCTGGGTCATTGGATAATTTATTCTGGGTGTCCACAGGGGTAGCCGCAGGTTTGCAGGAGTCCATCCCTGCACGGTGAATAATGTCCTTGGTGTAGGAGTGCTGAGAAAGAAATAAAGTGTTACTCGTCCGAACAACCGAGATGCCCAAAAAATAAGAGAGAGGCCCCAAGTCTTTCATTGCAAACTCGCCGGCCAAAATGGTCATAAGCTTCTGGCGCAAATGATCAGAGGAGGTGGTGAGAATGATGTCGTCAACATAGATGAGAAGGTAGGCTACATCTGTCCCATCATGATAGATAAATAAAGAATTATCCGACTTGCACTGTGTAAACCCATGTTGAACAACAAAATCAGTAAACCGTTGATACCAGGCCCTTGGAGCTTGTTTGAGTCCATAGAGAGACTTTTTGAGGCGGCAAACATGGTCAGGGTAGTCATGGTGGCGAAACCCCATGGGTTGATTCATATAGACGGTTTCCTGTAATTGACCGTGTAGGAAAGCGTTGGTTACATCCAATTGATGTATGGGCCAAGACTGAGAGAGAGCCAAGGTAAGAACGGTCCGAATTGTAGTGGGCTTGACCACTGGACTGAATGTTTCACCACAATCAATGCCAATTTGTTGGCTACGACCATCACACACCAACCTTGCTTTGTATCTTTCTAAAGTGCCATCAGAACAAAATTTGTGTTTAAATAGCCACATGCAACGGATGATGTTCATGTTGGGGCGACGAGGTACTAACTCCCAAGTCTCATTTTTAATAAGTGCACTAAACTCGTTTTGCATGGCATTGGACCATTCAGGTGTGGACAAGGCAAGTTGAGGATTTTTGGGGATAGGGACAATGGAAGTAGTGTTAAGGTTGAAGAGTTGTTTAGGTTTGTGGATTCCGTCCATTGCTCTAGTGCGCATGGTGCGGGCTTGTGTGGAAGGGGGTGGTGGAGGGGGCGGATTAGGTGGCGGAGAGGGGTTAGGAGGTGAGGGTGGCGTATTGGGTTGGTGAGTCGAAGGGTAGACGAATGGGATTGTTGTTGGGCCGAGGTTAGCCGGTGGGCTAAGTAGTTGAGGTGGCTGTTCGGTAGGGGGTGTGGGTGCCGAGGAGGACCCGATGGTGTTCCACAAGAGAGGGTGAAACGGATGGTCAAGGAAGTTATAAGAGTGAGTGGTGGTGGATTGTTGAATGGCGAAGGGATAGATGGACTCTTCAAACTGAACATGGCGGGAAATAAACATCTGATTTATGGAGAGATCAAAGCATTTATACCCGCGATGATTGGTTGGGTAACCGAGGAAGACGCAAGGTTTGGAACGGTTAGTTAGTTTGTGAATGGTGGTGGAAGGAGTGATTGGGTAGCAGAGGCAGCCAAACACACGAAGGTGTGTGTAGACGGGGAGGACATTGTAGAGGAGAGTGGTTGGAGATAGAAATTTATGAGATTTCTTGGGGAGTATGTTGAGGAGATAGGTGGCGGTTTCAAGAGCATGATGCCAAAAAGAGGGGGGTAGGGAAGCTTGAGATAGAAGAGTGCGAATCATGTTATTGATGGTTCTGAGTTTTCTCTCGGCTTTGCCGTTTTGGGAAGATGTGTGTGGGCATGAAAAACGAAATTGCATTCCATTTGTATGACAGAATTGTTTAAAATTATTGTTCGTGTACTCAGTGCCATTGTCACATTTTGAATTGCTTTATTTTTCGTTCAAATTGAGTGTGAACGTGAGTATAAAATTGGGTGAAGGTGGTATAGACTTGGGATTTATTTGTCAAGGGAAAAGTCCAAAGAAAGTCAGTTTTATCATCAAGAAAAAGAATATAATAACGGTGACCACCGGTACTTAGGACCGGGGAGGTCCATAAGTCGCTGTGAATGATATCAAAAGGTAAAGCAGTTTTATTCATTGAATCATAAAATGGAAGTCTCACACTTTTTCCAAAAACACACGATTGACAAAGTACATTGTTTGATTTATTAAAATTGATAACAGAACTAGACTTTAATGAATGCAATAAAGAAGTGCCCGGGTGCCCAAGTCGTTGATGCCAACGGTCTTGAGTAACAGCAGCTAAAGCTGAGGGTTTGCAAGAAGACTTAATGAAGTTGGTGGTGAGGGGGTAGAGGTCTCCCGAGCTATTACATCGAAGGATAGGTTCCTTGGTCTTGAGGTCCTTCACAAGAAAACCAAAAGGGTCAAATTCAATGGATAGGAGGTTGTCAGTCGTTAGTTGACGGACCGATATGAGGTTTTTTATAAGGTTAGGGGCATAAAGTATATTGTTTAATTTGAAAGGTGGAAAGGGTGGTGGTAAGGTTTTGTTGCCTTGTCCAACAACAGGAATAGAGGTGCCATTGCCAACAATTATTTGTTTATTAGTGCAAGAATTAAAAACAGACGGAGAGGTTATACCTGGTTGCTCCATATGTCCTGTTGCGCCAGTATCCATGTATCCAATCGGATCCGTGTGTTGACTCAGAGAGAGTGTGTAAAGCGCCTGTGCAATATCCGTTGGTGTTGGACTGTAGGTAGCCATGTGGGCCTGAGCAGGGTGGGGGCCGAGAATTCCTTGTGAGGTGTTGGACCGTGGGGTGGAAGGGTAGGGACATGGTGGGTTGGTTTGTTGTGGGCTGAAGCGGTTTTGGTTGTGAAGGAGGGCGGCCCATTGGGATGAGGCCCAATTATTTGGAAAGACGATGTATGGATGATTGGGCTGTGGATATTGGTTATTTTGTGATCTGGGCCTGCTAGACTGATTAGATGGAAAACGGCCCTTCCCGCGGCCACGGGTCTTGGGCCGTCCACGTATGGGGTCCGAGTTGTTTTGGGAGGCGGGTGTGGGTGTAGCGGGAGAGGATTGGCTTTGAACATAAAGGGCAGTAGCAGCTTTGTTGGCTGAGTGAAGGGCTTGATGGGCTTTGGTCGTTTCGTTCATACAAAGTTGAGAACGGACCTCAAAGAAGGAAGGTAATGGCTTAGTATTTTGGATAATGGTACCCACGGTCTCATATTGCTCAGTAAGCCCAGCGATAGTTTGTAGGACAAGATCTTGTTCATCCACAGGGGCATCAACATTGCTGAGTTGGTCAGCTAAAACTTTGATGGTTTGACAATATTCATCCATGGAAGAGAAGTTTTCAAGGAGAGTGTTGGCGAATTTTTGTTTTAGGTAGAGGGCACGGGTAGCTTTGTTGTCTTGGAAGAGATTTTTTATTGCCACCCAGGCGTCGTACGCGGTGGTGCCCTTTTTGATAACGGTTTTCAGAAGACCCGGAGAGATGGTGCCATAGATCCATTGCAGAACTATGGCATCAAGGCGTTCCCATGAGTCGGTGGAAGGAGGGGTTGTTTGTTTGTCTGTGGAGGGGGAGACAGCTTTGGTGGGACGGGGTTCAACGTGGTCGGCTACTAGGAAAGCCGTACAATGAATGCGGAAAAGTTCTGACCACATGTTGTAGTCAGCGGCTTCATTGTCTAGGGTGATGTAAACGAAGTTTTTGATGTTTGACACCGTGACAGCCGGGTGTAATTTAGTATCAGCCATGGAAGGGAAGGGAGGAGAGTAAAGGTTCAGAGGCGGCCGGAGGGTGGCTGGAGGAGGAAGGTGGTTTAGGATCTTAGGGGTGATACCATGTAGAAATATGAGATTATGTAGAATAATGAGATTAATCCCTTGCCTCTTTCATTAATAATCATCCCTATAAATACTTACATGAAAGCTCCTATTTTACAATTAATGCTAGGCTTAATGAATGCTATGATAAATACAATAATTAGAATGCTATCTATTAATGCTTGCATTTATTACATCTATTAATGCTGGCATTTATTAGTTTTTTTTTTTGAAAGGAAAACTTCATTAACACAAGACTCGCAAGTCCTCAAAACAAGGACTTAGCGAGCGAAAACAAAATACATCAATCCAAAGGGAAATTACACCAAGTTTTCCAATCAATAGATTTCCAACGAGACCTATTACGGAGCCAGAAATAAGCCGTCGCTTTGATGTTCTCCACGAGCTGAATCGGTTGCCTCTTCTTATCCTTGAAAACGCGTTCGTTTCTTTCATTCCATATCATCCAAATGGTCGTGTAAGTGATACCTCTGAGGACGTACTTCGACTCCTTAGACAAGGCTTGAGACTCCGCCATTTGAAACATATCCTGGATGTCGAACAAGAGATTATGACTTATCTTGCACCAACTTTCTATACGAGACCAAACCTCATGCGAGTAGCTACACCCAGTAAATAGATGTAAAGTAGTTTCCAAACCATCCTGACAAAACCTGCAATCGGTTTGCTGAAAAGACACTCCTCGTTTGATAAGTTCAGCAATTGTAGGAATGCGGTTCCGGGCGATCCTCCAGGCTAAAATTTTGCATTTCAACGGCACCCATCCTTTCCATTTAATCCCAAGATTGCCGTCTCCCACGTAATTGCTAAACAAAAGTCTCTTGGCCGAAGAAACTGTGAATTGTCCGTCCTTCTCTTCGGTCCATTTCCAACAGTCTTGACCACCATGCCAATCCAAGTTATAAATGTGATGAAGAAGATCGAACAACTCCCTTATCTGATCATGGTTATGCGGCTCAGATCTCCAACCCCACGTTAAATGTTTGTTGCCATCCAAGCATATAAGCCGATCACATACTTTAGCCCATTTGTTCTTCTCAAGCTTAAAAAGGTTAGGGTACAACATACGAAGGGGAGCATCAAGAAGCCAAGTATCACCCCAAAAATTGATATACCTACCGTCGCCAAGAGCCCCAACAAAAAACGAGTTAAGCGACCTACCATTAGGGAGTTTTTTCTCGCCTACTTTGACAATGAATTTCCAACATCCACTCGAAGAGGCATTACACGGTAATAACGACCAAGGTCTACTCGATCCATGGCACCCCAAGATAATCTTCTTCCAAAGGCTACTACCCTCCTTTTTGAATCTCCAAGTCCATTTTAATAACAAAGCGTTATTAACCTCTTGAAGCTTGGAAATACCTAGACCACCTTTGCTCTTAGGAGTTGTAACAACATCCCAAGCAACCCAAGAAATTTTATTCTCAATACTGGGACCGGCCCAAAGAAACCGTCTCATAATCGTCTCAATAGAATCCAAGACGGCTTTAGGGGCTTTATATAAAGAGAGATAGTAAACCGGAAGACTTTCAAGAACCGACTTCAATAATATCAACCGGCCGCCTATAGACAAGTGACGCACTTTCCAAGAAGCTAGGCGGTTCCGAATAGTGTCAATAACCGGGTCCCAACTTTTAATACGAGTCATTTTAGCCCCAACTTGGATACCTAGGTAAGTAAAAGGAAAACTCCCACGTTTACATCCTAAGTAATCCAACATATTATCCACCTCGCCATCCTCCGTGCAAACCCCATAAATATTAGATTTATGGAGATTGATTCGAAGCCCCGAACACAAGTAGAAAATACGGAGAATCCTAGCAATGCTTTTGATATTATCATACGACCATTCCCCTATAATTAAGGCATCATCCGCGTACAAAAGATGATTTAAGTCCACCTCGTTACTAGTCAAGCTAATACCTTTAAAAATCTCAAGGTCCTTAGCTTTATCAAGAATCCAAGATAGAGCTTCCATCACGATCAGGAATAGAAAAGGTGAGAGAGGATCACCTTGGCGAAGACCCTTTTCACATTGAAAATCAAAAGTAGGCGACCCGTTAACCAATACCGCCGCTCTAGAGGACACACAAATACCTTTGATCCATTGGCACCACCTCGGGGGAAATCCCATTTGAGACATAATAGAAATCAAAAAGTTCCAGTTGACATTGTCATAGGCCTTTTCGAAGTCTATCTTTAACAAAAATGCTTTCTTGTTTCTCTTCTTTAACCAAGCTAGAACTTCATTCACCATAAGTGGACCATCAAGAATAAAGCGATCTGATAAGAATGCCGATTGAGCTTCAGAGATAATCTTTCCCATTACCCTTTTGATACGATTAGCAAGAATTTTGGAAATAACTTTACTGATCATACCAATAAGGGTGATAGGTCTATAATCTTTGAGGCCCATAGGAGACTTCACCTTAGGGATAAGGGTTATGAAAGAAGACCCGCAACCTTGATTAATAACGCCAGAAGCATGAAAATCCGACATGATGTTGAAAAAATCCTCCTCGAATAGCTTCCAAAAGCGCTTAACAAAACGGAAATTAAACCCGTCGGGACCCGGAGCCTTATTTGAACCACATTCGAACACCGCATCTTTAATCTCTTGTCTAGAAAACGCCTCAATCAAGGAGTCACGATCTGTATCATCAATCTTTTTAATACCCGAACATAGGAGACCTGGTCGACAAGGATGTTGTTCTTTAAAATGAGACCGGTAGAACCGTAAGACTTCACGTTTCACAAGAGTCGGTTTAGTCACCCATACACCATCAATCAACACACCCGGAATAGAGTTTTGTGCCTTTCTACCGTTCACAACACTATGAAAAAAACAGGAATTTTCGTCCCCCAAGGAAGCCCATTTGACTCGAGACTTTTGTCTAAGATCCCGAGCCTTATGGAGCTCAATACTCTCTAGCGCCACCTTACATTCGGACCAAATCCAAACATCAGATTCTTCCAAGTCTTTGGTCTCCATAATCCGATCCAACTCTTCTTTCTCAGTCCGTAAACATGTCTCCTCCATCTTCTCAGACGCACTAATATCTTTAAACCAATCCCGTAAACGGTTCCGAAGAGTGCCCAGCTTTTTAAGAAGATTAAGGTCGGCAGGACCGTGAGCTACCCAAGAATCGAACACCGAGTTGATCACCTCACTACATCCTGGCCGATCTAGCCACGAGTCAAACATCCTGAACGGCTTAGGCCCGAAATTTGTATCAACAATCGTGAAAACCAATGGAGAGTGATCTGACAGATTCCTATTTAACACCCGAACATACGCGTTAGGCCATTTGTTGAAAACATTTTCACATACGAGAAACCTGTCGATGCGACTCCAAGTATAAAGGCCTTTTCTACAAGACATGTATGTGTATCTAAAACCTTTCTGATTATATTCCCGCAACCCCACCTTATCGATAAAATCGTTAAAATCTCTAGTACAAGCCTTATCAAACTTGGAGTTTTTTCTTTCTTCTCGCTCTCGCACTGCATTAAAGTCACCAAAAAGAATCCACCAACCATCATTTGTATCGATAAGATTGTCAATCTTCGACCATAACAATCTTTTTTCACCTTTGCTTTGAGGAGCATAAACGTTTAAGAAATTGAGTCTAACCGATCCTACCATGATCATACCCGCAACATGAAGGAAGTTACTATCTTTAGTCACCTTGTCTCTCACAAAGATTTTCGGATCCCAAACACTTACTAGACCTCCCGAATTACCATTAGCTTCCACAAAATCAAATTCAAACCCCGTTCCTCCCCAATAACTCGAGACTAAACCAGGGAGAATATTACTACTCATAGTTTCTTGCATGCCAATAAAAGAGATACCATTATCAAACTTGATCTTTTTAATCCAACCCGCTTTACCATAACCTCCAACCCCTCTAACGTTAACCGAAATGCAATTCATTTCTTCACCCCTTGTAACCCTTCTGTGACTATGGATTCCTGTATCAAAACGTGAGAGTTGGACAAATCTGCACCCAGAATTTCCCCCATGGCTATGGTGGCATCAACTTCTAAACCTTGGCAAATAGATGAAACATCAGTTACATTATTACGGTCCAAATCGGAATTGAGTTCAGGCCGAAGAATACAAGCAGGCTGTGAATTCAGGTCCAGGTCTTGTGGATCGTTATGGGTTGGTACATCCGGTTCAGTCTCTTTGTCTAAGCCCAAGAGTGGATCAAGCCCAAATATATCTTCTTGAATTCTATATTTCTTACCCACTTTGGATTTCTCTAAGCTACTCGAGTATGTCGGATTAAACTGGCCTACATAACCCAAACCACCTTTCTTTTTTCTTTTATTAATATTAGGCCCATTACCAACCAAAGCCCCATCCAAATTATAATGAGCATCGAAATCGAAATCATTACCTGGTATAAAATCCTGATTATCCGGAAGATTCTCCACGGTAATAGGAGTTTCAACCTCACAATTATTGGCAATAATATTAACATCAACGTCATCATTAATGCCATAATGAGTTTCCAAACCTGGGTCACAGTCAACCGGAATTTCCGCTCCGTCTCTTTCCGGTGTGGCATCCATCTGCTCATTGACGTTGTTTCCTTCATGCATGGGAGTGTTCACATTAACCTCACAATCGTCTGTCGTCGAAACCGACTTAGTAACTTTAAAGAATTCCGGAATCCAAACGCCGGCTTGTTCCGTTACCCAAACGCTAAACTTCTTATCCTTCCAACCAACCGTAATTTCCTCATCGATTCTTTTACCATCACCGGTGATGATACCCATATAATCGTAAGATAGGTCATGGTCTTCATCAATCCTATTCGGAGTATGAACTATCTTTCCAACAGAGTTTCCGATAGCATTGATGACCTGAGACGACCGTAAATGCAACGGGACACCCACAAACTTAATCCACGCTAAACGTTCAAAAGCAAAAATCTGTCCTTCCCATAGGTCCACCGAAGAGAACCTACCCAAAACTTCTTTGGCTGTATCACGAACTAAGGTCGCCGTCTTGTTATCTTCAAACGTGATCAACACCGATAAACCTCCGATGTATTGCACTTTACCTTTGCCAGGGCATAGCTCATTAAGAATGATGTAGATGCTTTTAAGGGCATCTAAGTCGATCATACGAGCCACCAGAGCCCTCCCATGTATATCACTCAAGGCGTTCGCATTGTCTTCTACAACCACCGTTTTACCGACTTTCATAACTCCTTGTCTGCCCAAGAGAGTGTCTGAATAGGAACGGTTCCCATTGAAGAACGATGTTGGTGGTTTATCCATCTTACGTCCAGCGTCTACAAAGTTAGGGTTTTTCTTAATCTTCCCCGGATCAGGCCGAATCTCTCCTTCCTCAAGAGTGAATCTTGCAATATTGGCCTTCAACCAACAATCTCCGATACATGTGTTGCGAATCTTCCTGATTACATCCTTGGAATCCTTGACATCTAGGAAGGATACAAAACCAAAACGATTTCCGATCTTATCCCTTTTGCGAGCAATATAGATATCATAGATATCCCCATACTCACGAATGAACTCCGATAAATCATTTCCGCTACATTTATCCGGCAAATTAGTAATGAAAACCTTGGTAATTCTTGAAAGAATGGTGGCCGGAATTTTAGACTTCCGACCGTTCATGCCTAGAGAGAAAAATATATTCAGAATTTTATAACACGTTATTTTATATTATTAGAATGACGAACATGGTATAAAAAAAACTGTAAGACTTTAATGATGTGCACGTTTGTGCTTTGATTCCAGACATAACAGATGCGATTTAATTATGTAGAGACATCGACTAAAATAACAATTAGTTTACATTAATAATGTGGTTGACATTTGATGATTAAATGATAATATAAAGTAAAATAATGCATAAAAAGATAACATCAAAGGTGTCCATGACAATAACAAAAAGACCCTGCAATATAGAGACATCTATTTCAACTTGGAAATTAACTTTCTTTCTTGATGAAAATGGAGCAAACACCTCACATAGCCATTCTACCTAGTCCGGGCATGGGTCACCTTATTCCGATGGCCGAATTCGCTAAGCGACTAGTCAAACACCACCATATCTCCGCCACTATCATCATCCCTACCACCGGAACTCCACCCAAAGCCCAAACAACTGTCCTTGAATCACTTCCAGAAAACATCCACCACATGTTCCTCTCACCAGTCAACAATTTACCGGAGAATGTTCGACCGGAGATTATCATCAGTCGCATCATGCTGTTGGTTCAGACCCCTTTCACACTCTACACAAACTCACGTATGTATGTAAAATTGTAGAGAAGAGGAAATATAAAAGAAGGAAAAATGAAAGTTGTTGCTGTTTGTATTCGATAATCACATAAAGATGGATGTATCATAATGAGAGCTATATATATAGCCTACTACACTAACAAACAAACCGAAATAAACCAAGTCTTCCTAGGAAATAGGTACAATGAGACCCACTCTTCCACCATGTGCACCATGCATATCCTCACGTAAACTTCCTGAAGACATGGTCAAAAGTATATACCAAATTCTACCTAATAAACTATTAGAATAAACCATGAAACATAAATATCCATGTTGACCATTTGAAACGTGACCGATAACGTGTCGACAGTGGCGCAGCTTAGAAGGATTCCGAGGGGGCGCCCAACCGCTCGAATTTTTTGATGCGTAGTGTTATGAATAGTACTTTCGTATAGAAAATTTTTAGGTATATACGTTTCCACCCCCGGTTTCGGAAAAATTGGGGGGGGGGGGGCGAAGCTTCACCAATTCGTGTCAACCCACGACCCGTAAATGAACCCGATTGACCCAACACACACTACTAGAAAACTGGGCATTTCCGACCGCATTTACAGTCGCTAAACAGTCGCAAATGCCTTGTTGCGACCATTTTGCAACTGAAAATGTGATTGGAAAAACACTTGTCGCAATTGCCCTATTGCGACCTAGTTGCGACCGCTACTGCATTTTCTGCGACTTGTATTTGTGACCATAAGAACGGTCGCAAAATTTGCGACTGCCTTTATTTTTATAACATTCTTTGACTTGTTGCGACCGTTTTGCGACCGCCTAATTTTTGCAACCGTTTTGCGACCTTCTACAATTTACAAACTTTGCGATTGTTGTTTAGCGGTTGCAAAATCTTGTTATTATTAGTATTATTAGTTTTTGCATTTTCAGCTTGTTTCTCTTTTAAACCTGCTAATAATATTCATATTTTCAATATTATATAATAACATTCCACTTAAGAGTTACAAACTCAAACATCAAAAACTCGAGTTATCTTAACATAATTCATATGTAATATAAAGAGTTTATATCCTAACATCAAATACTTGGTACAGAGTTTCAAAACTAGCCATGCCTTCATTAGCTGCCCCATGCTGAATAGATTATAACCAGTCAGTAGCTGCCATTGCCATACCGCTTCACATGATCACACCACATGGCCTTAGTTTCCAACAATTTGCTAGAAAAAGAAACTAGAGCACTGTAAGATGTATACCTCCCCATGATTTGTTAAAAAGCCGATATCTACAGGGCTTCCTTTTCGATGGTTATGGCCATCATTAGTTGGGATGATATGTAGGAACGTATGGTGATGCCTGCATCAATCATAAGAAGGGTTCTATCAATAAAGCTTTTATAAACATCCGTTGCATAGAAAAACGGCACCAACTTTTCACAAACAAATAAGAACATCTACACCAAACCACATAGAGATCTGGCCACGCATACCACTCCTGCATGTAATTTGTTACTAAATACACCACTATTAGAATTTTACCTTCTTACTCTTGGCTAATTTAGCAAAATTTGCAGCTTTTCCGATAAAATTCGAAATCTTTTTAGTTGGGTCTTTTCCTGGAGGATGTCTTTCCTCTTGGCTTGTGGAGGTGGAACAGGTAGTTTGAAGTTTTTCTAGGTGTATCATCTCACCTATCCTGCCTGAGACGGAACTTGTCAACTGATTAAAAAGAGGAAATTTGAGAAACAATTGCTTTATACCACCCAGTGATGTGGCATAGTTCCAAGAATTGATTCTCTAAACTCCCTGCATTCAAACTACAGTTGAAGAATGCTCAGCTAAAGATAATATCAAATATTTAGCAATAGACATTGTTTATATACCAAACTTATGTTGTGAAATAAGTACATCTCCTGGTTGGCGTTTATTAAGAACATGAACATCAAGCTTATAATTATGTTGTGAAATTAGTGTTGATTCATTTAATGGAACTGCTTCAATTTTCTATTATTACATAGATCAGTTGTTAATAAAAGTAGAAGATTTAAGATAGTATACTTTCATGCTCAACATTAATTTGAAGTGAAAACAAATTCCCATTTCAGCTGTATGCTACCAACCAAAGTTCAAATAAAATATAAACTTCAAAATACCTCATTTTTTCTACTCCAGCAGAGTGTACGGATTCGCCCCGCAAAAGCATAAAAGGCAAAATGGCATAAATTAACAGCTCCTGACACATCTGTAGACTACATGCAAAATCTTTATACTCTATTTATATAAGAATAAAAGATGTATATTTGAGGTATTTAAAACAAAAACTAATATGCAACTTCTTACTTCTTTCTCGCTTGCGCTTCTTCTTTGTTGTTTAGCACTTTCCTCCGGTCCCAAACAGTCCACATTTTCCACTCAAGCATGTATCAGTTAGACCCTAGAGCAAAATTTCAACTATGGCAGTTGAAAAGAAAGCTATCCACAAAAGGGCACTTCTCCACCGGCACAATAATACACAAAGATATGTAAAGTGTGACAACCTAACATTGTGGCAATGTACATTAAATCATGTTGCAAAATAAATAATTGTGGTAAGTTTTATAGTACTGATTAGTTGCGATAGATTATCAAGATGCCACTTCTTTAAAAGCAAAAAGTACACCAACTGGTGCACTAGAAGCAGCATCAATTCCAGCAGCTGATCCACAAGTTACAGGATCACGCATTCACGCCGCTCTTGATCATTATTAAAAAATCTAAGCCATCTCCATGTCAACCCGTATTTCTTTGATCCACCCGATGACACAGCAACAATACTGCCAGCAATCTGTCAACAAGTCCACATCACATATATGGTATAAGTTAATATGAGAAAACAGTTATTGAGAGCATAAACAACCCAAATCACCTTAACCAACAAAGTTCTACATGAGAATATGGCAGGGGCATCAACACCAGCAACCTCAACCTCTGGTGCTATTAAAGTCATTATCAAACAAGCAAACAAAGTAAGGCTGCAAATATGAGAAATGCAGCCAAGTACATGTGACAGAGTATACAAGACATACATTATTTTTAAAATGCTAATATGCATAAAGTGTACAGTTATAATTAACAAAATTCACATCTTAGAAAAGAGTTAATGAAATCAAAGGTGGTTATTATCTACTTCATTTACTATTGAACAAATGAATTTTTATAGATAATCTAAACAATTAAATTAGGTAGGATAGAAGAATCGAGCAGGAAACAGGGGACTGCAATTAACTACACCAGAACGTCAATAAACAATGATGCTTTTTGGCTATTAATATAAACTTTTATGAGTTAGCAGGTCACTGCTAAGTGCTAAGTACTATAGTTATCGAATAGCGACAAGGTACCTAAATGCTACGTAACGATAGCCATGAAATAGAGCTCGTGTATAGCGATAAGGTAGTAGAAAATTTTAAAAAATATAACAATCAAATACTTATTTTATATGTATATAATGTTAATTTTACATGAAATAGAGCTCATGTATAGCGACCGGCGCCGGAATTCAAGGTCAGAGGTCGCTATATGGTTGATATGTACCTTGTAGCGGCATATAAGCGCCACGCCACGCTATTCGCGATAGCGTCCGCTATGGACGTTACCAATAACTATGCTAAGTACAAGTTTAAACAGGTATATTCTAAACTTTGTTACCTAAATTAATTTACTATTATGTCCAATAATAAATTCTAGAAGTCAAGACCCTACCAATAACAAAGTAACATAATACATAAAATCTTAAACTAATGAAGCTTCTATTATAGACTTTCCAACTTCACACAATTCTAACAAAATACTAGTTAAACTAGGGGGCTACTAAACGTACCCCCACTTGTTACTTTTTATACCCCATTTCCATAAAATCACATTTAAACTTGTCATGTTTACCCCCTAAACAAGTCATATTTTTTAAAGTATTCTTTTTTGTTACAAAACAAATTCAAAAGTGAAAATATATTTTAGACGTTTTTTTAAAAAAAATGTTTATTTTTATGTTTATTTAAAAAACCATATTTTTTTAAAAGGTTTTCAGATATTTTTTACACTTTCTCAAATAGTATTTTGATTATGTTTTCTTTTATTGAACATCTTTACAAATTACTAATAACGTTTTTCATATAAAAACAATTATAAAAAAAGTTTTGAATTTTCTTTTTGAAAAAAGTCTACATTATATTTTTTTTCCTCGTCTAGTTTGTATTTTAAATGTCTTATATTTATTATTTTTAATATTTTAAAATGTTTTTATTTTATTGTGGAATGACTTGAAGTGGGTATCTGATGCGTGGTCGAAAACCGATGATTATTCGTAATTAAGTTTATGCTTTTACGTGACTTTTGGTTTCGAATGACCTACTTTTAATTACAAAAAAATCCACATATATTTTTGAAATCAACCAGTTTGATATATTTTTTAAATGAAGAAGAGAAAAATATTTGTGAATCAACCATATCCATTTGTTTTCCTTTAGGAAAGTGTTCACTTCAATCCAAGTCTTAAACTGGTTTTAATTATTTTATAAACACGTCAAAAGTATTAAAAAATATAAACGTAAGATCTTTAGAATACAAACTAGACGAGGAAAAAACATAATATAGACTTTTTTTCAAAAAGAAAGTTCAAAACCTTTTTTATTATTTTTATAAGAAAAAATGTTATTATTTATTTGTAAAGATGTTCAATAAAAAACATAATCAAAATACTATTTGAGAAAGTGTCTTTAGAAACTATATATGAAAACTTTTAAAAAATATGATTTAAATAAAAATTAAAAAATAAATATTTAAAAAAATGTCAGTAATCTTTCTTTACACTTTTAAATTTGTTTTGTAACAAAAAGAATATTTTTTAAAATGATGATTTGTATAGGGGTAAATATTAAAAGTTTTAATGTGATTTTATAGAAAGGGGGGTATAAAAAGTAATAAGGGGGGGTATATTTAGCCTACCCCAAAAATTTCAATCTCCTGTGAGGATATGTGACCTTATTTTTGGTGGTGATATTTTCCTCAAAACAGATCAAAAGGATTTTGGTACAAGTGTCAAGGTCATATCTAATTCAAGTTTGTCTTAAATCAGATCAGAGATTGATTGACAATAGACCCTGAATTACTGGGATACTCTTGTCTTAATTTAAATATTATAGCAAGAATGAGTAGCCTTAGTAAAAAGTTTACATCATCTGGGGTACTAAACCACTGTCATGAAGTTGTATAAACTTCAAAATGTGTAATTGACATGTGGCAAAACCCTGAATGAAAATTTTCAAAACAGTTGCTGAAATACTGGTCTTTCAAATCATTACCATTATATTACCCCTGAACACTGCCCTGTTCAAACATCTGTTCCTAAATACTGTCCACTGCTGAAAGTCAACCCATGTTCCCTCATTTCTCTGATAAACACTGTTGTTCAAAAGCAGTGTCTTATCCACTGATGTGCTATCCACTGATGGTAAAAATCATTCACTGTCCTCATTTTGACCGTTGTAACCACTGACACTTGCCTCATCAGGGGTTTCCAAAACAACTGTTCCCCATTCTTCATCCATATCATCAGAGGTTGACACGTGGTCAGTTTTTAGTCTTCGGATCATAATAACCGCTGCCACATCAGCGATCATTTTTTTTTAATAAAACCCTGATCAAAACCCCCAAACAGGGTTTTACACTGTCAATTCGAATTCTAAAATTCTCTTCTCAAAGCAGTTTCTAACCCTTCTTCCCAAATCATTCTCTGTTCTTCTTCTTCCTCTTTCAAAATGATGAAATCAAAATCAAAATCGAAATCAAAACCAAAATCACCATCATCTTCAAAAGAGGTCGCTCAAACGGCCGAAGAAATCATTGAAATCCCATACAAATCTCCCCACAATTATCTGGGTTTGCTTACAAAACCCACCGATAACCACACTTTCGACTTCATTATTGATACATTATCTGCATCAAAGTACAAAACTTTGTTGACAGCAGATGCCCCCATTTATCTCCAAACCCAGAGAGAGTTCTGGAAAAAGGCGACGCTTGAAAAACAAGACGATAAAGTCATAGCCATTAACTCCTCGATACAGGGTAAAGTGATACAAATCACTCCACAATCAATCTCAGAAGTCTTCAAACTCGATGATTAGAAAGGTAAAACTTCATTTGATAAAAACGAGTTAAAAGCTGATTTTCTGAAAAGGGGATATGCAGAACAATCAAAGGTAGATACCTTACAAAAAGGTTATTTCCCTTCTGCACCAAGGTTTTTATTTCACACACTTTTGTGTTGTGTTTCTAATAAAACAACAGCGTTTAACGAAATACCATTGAAGATTCAATGCCTGGGTTACGCTATTTTGAATAATAAAGACTACAACTACTCCTAGGAGATCTTCAATGACTTGGTAAAAAATGTTGATAGCAAAGCATTTATACTTTTTCCAAGATTTCTGAGTTATTATTTTAAACAAAAATTTGAAAAGGAGAAAGAAAATTTGCTCAAACAAGGTGTCTATTTTCAAATAAAAAGTTTAACAAAAGAAACATTTTCCAGAATGATGGCACCAATAAAAACAAAAGAAGAGGTGTCTGAGCAGATTTCAGCAGTTACCACTGCTCCTCAGACATCTGCTGCTGAGCCCACTGCTCCAGGTGATCAGAGCAGCACAACCACTGCTTTGAAACCCACACCTGACATCACTAAAAAGACCAAAAGAAAAACTTACAAAAAGCCCACCAAACCCAAGAAAAAGGCAACTCTGGAAGATGAGATCCCAGAGCAACTGCCTGTGACAACACAAATGTCACCACAAACCACTGCTGCTACTTCCTCACAACAGTTGGTAGAAAGATCTCCACCCTTACCTCAAACTCCTCCTGCACCCTCACAAAAGGTCAGGTTGTAAGCACAGGGACCCCACAATATGAAGCTCTGGGCCTAATCAGATCCATCTTCCTCAGTCCTGATCCCAAGGACATGTCTCTTTCAACTCCCATACCCTCACCAATCAAAATGCCACAATCAATAATACCCCTGTTGCATGCAGTTGCTATAGCTCAGACACAAACCAGTTCCTCTCTATCACCTGTCACTGAGAGTATACCCCCACAAGTGACTGGGTCTGATGCTTATACCTCTGCTATCCCAGCAACAGATGAGGAGGTTACACTACAGGAGTTACAAGTAACTCCTGTCAGTAGTTCAAGTGGAGCAGCAACTACAAATGTTGGATCAACAGGTCTATATTTGGACAGTTGTTTAATCAGTCAGACTCCCTTGAAGGCAATTTCTTTAATAGCACCATCGATAATCACTGGTGAGGCTATTTTGTCCACTGGTAACATCAAAGATTTATCAAGTGCTGAAGAAAGAAGTCCCCAGTACCAAGAACAAGGGGCATCAATGGGTGATTTTTAGGACTCAGTTCCTAAGTCACACATTGATACAACCACTGCTGGTGGGGATTCAGATGATCCTACTAACGTGGGTGATGATTCAAAATATCAGGAATTGACGGACAGAGTTGAAAAACTTGAAACTTCAGTTGCTGAGATAAAGGATATGGTGCAGCAGCTATTAAAAGCTCAAAAAGCATAAACCACTGCTGTTCCACCTCAAGCACCTGCTCAACCACAAGCACTTGCTGCAAATGAGCTCTGGAATCTGTTTCAACCCCTGCTAGAAAAACAAAAACAAACAGTTGATCAGCAGCATGAATTGCATGTAAAAATGCTGACAAACATGGTGGAGTCAAGATTCAAAGATACTCAAGCAGACATCAAAGCTATAAAAGCCAGCATATAAAAGACTGCCCATGGTGAAAAAGTTCCTTCAACCATCTTCTTCATGGATAAACCCCTTCCAGATAATGCCAAAAAGGGGGAGAAAATCAAGTTGAAGAAAAAGGGAATAGAAGATGGTCTGTACATTGAACCAGAAAAAGAAAAACAGACATCTAAACCTCAAACCACAAAATCTCATATTTCACCACACACCACCAAAACCATCCAAACAGCTGCTACAGCAGGAGTTTCAAAAACTGCTAGCCCAACAGCTGTCATCTCATCAACACACACAACTTCACCACACACCACCAAAATCACTGCTCTACCACCATTACCTCCTGTCATAAAACAGAAGACAACAGATGTTAAAACATCTGTTGTAATGACAGTAGCGGTTGAAGCACCAGTTGTTTCAACAGCTGTCAGTCAGACACTCTTCATCATTCAAACCACTGATCCACCCAAGACATCATCAACCTCTCCTACAATAAAAAGGAGAAGGGTTTTCATATCTGATGATTCACCACCACCATCACCACCATCAAAAACTACCTCACCACCTCCTACCCCTGCTCAAAAGCAGAAGACACCTACTGACACATTAGTAGTTGTAATGACAACAGCGGTTGAAACACCAGTTGTTTCAACAGCTGTTAGTCAAACATCCACCACTGCTCTTATCACTCCTACATCACAACCAAAATCCTCTTCATCCGCAAAGCTTCACAAAAGAAAAAGAGAAACTACTCAGCCATCTGATGAAAAATACGATCCTGTTGCTGCTAAATATCCACTGGAACTAGAAGCTGTGAAAAATGAGATGAAACAGTTTTACACTGAGGATGATCCTTCAAAAAGAAGATTTCCTTCTCTCATTGGTTTCATAGTCCCAGAAAACATGAATGAATATCTCGAAATAAAAGCTAGGCAAGCAAGGATTAGAGCTAATCTTAAATGCAAAGGTGAAGGTGATGAGGCCATTGCAGAAAGAATAAAACTCTTGCTCACAAAAGTCAAGCTGATGGAAAACTATGCACAAGATCTGATCAAAGAAAAAGCAGATCAACGAAAGGAAATGAGAAAAAGTTACCTTGCATACATCATGAAAGAAAAATTCTATCCAGCTGAAGAAAAACAGTTTGAAGAATGGCCAATAGTTGCATTAAAGCATGAGGCTAATCGAATTGAAAGAGTAAAAAATGACCCAAGTAAGAAGAAGACAGCTCCAAACTGGAACAAATACAAAAAGTTCATTGCTGAACTTACTTCTGAATACAAAAGAAAGAAGGAGGAGCTGATAAATGCTAAAGTGGATACTGCTGAAGCCATAGCAAAATGGACAAAGCAGTATACCGATGAAGCTTATGAAAGGCTTAAGAAAAGAAGGATAACTGTCTCGGACACTTCTAAAAGGCCTGATTATGAGAAGATAGAACAGAAGCTGGATGCTCTTAAAACACTGATCACATCAACAGTTGACTCAAGTCTTGTGATAAACCAAGAAAAAGAGAAAATACTGACCAGTGAAGAAGCAGAAGAAAAGGAAGCTGAGTACTTCACAGATGTCATCAAGAAAATGAATCTAAAAGAAGATAGCTCAGTGAAACTTCAAAACCTTTTCAAAAAGGTACTAACCAAACCTGCATCACCACACATGTCAGCAGATATCCCATACAGTGATCTTGATCAACAGAAGACACAAGAGCAAATTGACAAAGAAGTTACAGAAGACATAGCTGCAGCAAATAAAGTCATAGAAGAAGCTTTCAAAAAAATGTCTGAAGTACAGGATACTGCTTTACACTATTTCTCAAGGCCAAAATTTCCAAGCTCATCAGAAAATAAATCTCTCACAAGAAACCCATTGGGTTCAAAAGTACTAAAGTGGCTCTCTGATCAAAAGACCCATGTATTGACCCTGGTCAGATCCAATGGTGAGATGAAGTATATATCAAGGAAAGAAGCACTAGGCCTTAGTGTTGAAGATTTGCAGGATCTCCTTGAACTTTCATTGTGCAGGGATAAGGATGACACAAGTTCCAAAGAATTTGAAGAAGAATTTAAAAGACAAGCAAGGGAACTTCTGATGAGGAATAAAGATCCAGAATAATGAAAGGTTTTGGCATTATCTGTTCCAGGGGGAGATTGTTGGGATTAAACCCTACCAGAGGAACAGATAATGAAAGCCAAAACCAGGTCACAACAGTGGATTCACAATAAGCAGCAGTTTACACTAAGTCTTCTCCCTTGAAGGAGATTATAACATCTGATGGTCTCTATCAACTGTTCGGATACAACTGTCGCTGTTCCTCTAACTACTGATGAAGCCAGAAAAACTGCTGAGAAGAAAACACTGCTGGTACAATCTACTGATGATAAAACACTGCCCAATCAAGGACTGATCAACCTTGAGGAAAGCACTGACATAAAGGGAGAGCAGCTGTTTAGTGAATTATCTGTTTTATGTATAGTAAATGGTTAGGTTTAGCAGTGTTTGTATAAGGACAGTAGATACAGGTTGTTAGGCTGTTAGACGTCGCTTTCATGGTGACGTCAGCTGAGATGCCTCAGCGGTTTGGTTTGTCTATAAATGGAACATTATTCTGTACTGTTACATTTGATTCGTCTTGAGTGAGTTCTTCTCCTCAATTCAATCCTTTCATCTTGTGCAACCAAACCCTGGAGTATCAGGCTGAGGGGGAGTTTAGTTTGTAAGCTTGCACTATAATCTTTTGCTTTGATTTGTAATCTTTCGACTCTATGAGAAGCAATTGTTTATCAAACTATTTCTCTCCTTTGATTGTGTTTACAAAGTTTGTTATTCATTTCCGCTGCACTTTACATTGTCTCATATTAATAAATTGTTCAAATTATACAAACAAACACAATCATGAGAGCCTCAGATCCTAACAAATCTCAAATTAAGCCCCGTAGGGGTATTTTGGTCATTTTAAATATTATAAAAGAGATTAATTATAATTCTGAGACTCGGGTCTGAATAAATCAGTAAAATAACTTAATTTGATAGGTTACATCAGTTGGTGATAAGTCCTATGTGACAAAATGGTTTTAAACCCATACTAGGTGTTTAATACGCGTAAAAAGCCTTTTAAGCGATTTCCGGGTTATAACGGAAATCTGAGTTTTCTGATCAGTTTATAAAGTTCAAAACACTTCATTTATTATATAAAATCAGTAGCAATTGGATTGGTGTCCAAATATTATGTAAAACTCATTTTATGATAAAAAAGGGTATACTCGGTAATAACCGATTTAAGGCAATAACCTTAGGTTATGATCAGTTTAAAAATAATTAAAAATCTTCAAAAATCCCAAAATATTATATCTCATCAGTTGGTAAAAGGTTTGGTTCAAAAATTGGGGTTTAGATAGGCTTTACGCTAATTACGCCGCTTAATTAATAAAAAAGCTTTATAATTGCGCTATTGAGCATAACTCCTAATCTATACTTCCGATTGACGTGAAATTTTAGGGACATGTTTAATAATCAGTAACAAAGATTATTGTCCTCTCAAATTTCCAAAATTCTTGTTTTATGGTAAAAAGGGCATTATGGTCAACATTAGGCTATTAACGGAAACGTGCAAACGAAACGGGTAATCAACAAACCAATCACAGAAGGTTATACTATCATGTAACCTGATCCTAAGGAAGCTCTAAGGCATTACTAAACCCATCTAAATCGGGTCAGAACTGAAGTCAAAGCAAAAGTCAAAGTTTTGCGACTTTCGGTTCCGAATCGAACTTAAACAGAAAATTGTCGGTTCAAACAAGCTTAGACCAGTTCTTATATTTATTACCAAGTTATACGAGTGATAAAATAGGTTACACGCGTTCTACATTGCTAATTACGTGTTAATTCGCAAATCAAGTTTCTGTTGACTTTTTATAACGAACTTTGACCCGACAAATGATCTACTTAGAGCGGGAACCATAGGGTGCCCTTTTAAGGGTTTAATGCCCACATAATTACCAACTTATAACTATCTTTACATTGACAAATCGCTGGACCATTAGTGATTAAACGCTAAGTCAAACCGTAATTACGATGGTTTGACTTTTAAGCTATAAACTAAGCAAAACTCGATTAAGGAGGGTTAAGTATACTTACCGAAGTCTAATGCACGACTAATGATGATTGGTTAGTGGCCTTGAGCTCCAGAAATGATCAGAAGTTGAGGTTGTGCATGAATGATCAAGTTGTATCAAAGTGGGACATTATATAGTGGGTTTAAAAGCTCAAGATTGTGCCAAAGAGGTCTACACATGTTTCCTGATGTTAAACATGTGTCCCTAGTGCCTAAATACCATTTATAGTCGCCCATGGTATGCAAAACAATCAATCTAACTCGGTTACAAGGCTGAACAGGCAGCTGTCAGCGATTTCTGTATCTGGGAGTCGCACGCGGCCCGCGTAAGGTTCTGGTAAGCCTTACGCGGCCCGCCTGAGGCCTGCTGTCAGATTAAAAACCTTTTTGTTATTGCATCCTTGGCTCTTGGTCCTTCGAAAGGTCATTCCACCTTTATCTCTTGCATTATAAGCCTTTCAAAATTACTTATAAGGGCTTCAAGACTTATACCCAATTTGTTAAGTCCTTGGTCACTTTATGTTTACCCGAAAAGTCATAATTTTCAACGTTGATGCTTTAACCCCTCGTACACGAATTTTATCATAACTTTCTCATACGATAACGAAACTTGGTGAAATTTTTATCATGCATTCTAGTGAGCAAAATTAATCGTTACAAAGCTTCGGGTTTGCTAAAAGGTCACACAGAGGTATACTTTAAACATGTTGACACATTTAACCCCTGTAGTTTGTAATCTCTCACTTTCTTTCGTAATTAGCTTCGTATGATCCATGATTCATTCGTTTAAGGGTATAAACATCATGTAGGGCTATTGTGAAGTATATTTATCCGATGTTGACGTTTTGAATCCTTTTACATGCGTAAATTCTTTGTTTGTCAACTTCAGTCCTTCTAAGGTAATCCTTTACACGTTTAAAGTTCATGACACGTGTCGGTACATTATTGGACATGAATTTTCAAGGTGTTACATCAGCATTGCTGCTGACCATTCCAGATTCAAACCATCATAACCACCATTTCAGTGTGAGAGACTCAAAGAGAACACATGCAGAATATATCTCCAATCCTATGTCAGCCTGTTTCTCTTTATCTCGTTTCTAACGGTTCTTGTATTCTGAAACACACAAATGAGCCAAGTGAGATCCGGATTGCCAAATGAGAATGTTAAATAATGTTATATTTACAAAGAATAAAAATATTAATGAAAGAAATAAAAAAATTCACAAAAGAGCAGTTAATTACGCAGGTAAGAACGCTACATATTCTTGGAATTTTAGATAATTACACCGGTTAGATTATATACAAGTTATCATTGATACTCTCGAAAATTTCTAGTTTTCTCGAAAAGCGTACCCTTTTGTTGAAATTCATGCAAAAGTGAAGAATAATTTCAGAAAAATGAAAATTGGGCAATCTGGACACCGAAATCTGTTTTTTTAACCGTGGAATTCCTTTTCTTAATTTCCTTTTGTTTGACACTCCATGACTGTCCTACAAAAGATCATACGGGTAACATTTGTCAGTTTATTGTTTTTGACTAATCGAGGCACAAGAAAAACTGTCAGTATGTCTGTCCCTTTAAATCCATGCATCATTCTTTCAACATGCTGTCGGTGAGAATTTTATCATGTTATGGTAATATTGACAAAACTTGCAATGGATCCCACTCGAGCTAGGAAGGTAGAATACTATGCCCGTGAGTCCCACGTCAGGACATACCCCCGCGATTAAGGTATGCGCAAAGCTTCCTCATAATGGGTGAATATATTGATTTCATTCGTTTGAAGAATACAAAGTTAGGGCATTGGTGAACAGGTATGCGCTTTCGTACAATCAAAGCGACCAATGTTGACCTGACCAGGGTTAGGCAGATATCTTGTTTTTTGTACGATTACTTTTGAATGGCTTGTTTAGCTGAGCTTTTTCAATTGTAGGGTTTTGGCCTATTTGGATCTTTTTGAAAAGATATCATAATCGTGTCTAGGTCTGCATATATCTGGATTCAACAGAAGAGCGACTATGATATCTCCGAATGAGTAACCAATATAAAGACCTAAATTCTCGGATTTTAGCAATCTATCAACGCAAGATTTAAGACAATTAAGAATATGCCGCAACGTGTTACTCGCAAGATGCACAGTATTGTGGAAATCCAAAACTTTTGTGTGATCTTTATCTTTTATCGCCTAATCGCAGTTTACTCCATGGTGTTGCTGAATCTACTAACAAATCATTGCTTGGCAACCCGATTCTCCTTGCTTTTTCTGCTTCAGAAATAGACAAAGTGTTAGCCTTTTTCTATCGTTTCTTTCATAAACAGGTGTCAGGAAGAAATCCAATTTTCTTTATCTTTTTTTTAATTTTCTTGATAACTTCCCTCCTTAAAATTTTATTTTCGTATGTCCATTACCCGAAAAAAAAAAAGAAATTTTGATAAATAGAAAATCTTTTTGATTGACACTATTTTAAGAGAATTGTTTATTTTAGAGTTAGAAAAAGTTTTTTTTTGTAAGATAGAGTATATACAGACGGTGACAGAAACAGAGTTCATCTCCATTCAAGGAAATTGATCATTTCAAAACAGGTTACCAACTGATTGAAACGAGTTTTATCGAAAGCTTTTCTGAAGATGTCGGCTTTTTGTTGTGAGGAACTGAGTAGTCAGGCTTGAGAAAAACACATTTTTCATCGTTGAATAAAACTGATATTCCTTTGTCACAAACTTGTGATACGCTCATAAGATTATAGCACAGTTCTAGAACATAGCTAGCATCTTCTAGAGTAATTGCATGTTAAACGACGTCTCCAAGTCCAACTATCTTTCCTCTTTTTTCTTTCTTTTATATCCGGCAAACGATTCAAATTCACCATCGATAAATCTAAAGTTCTTGAGAAGATCCTTCAATCTTGTCATGTTCCTTGAGCACCCACTGTCTACATGTCAAATGTATTCCATTAATGTTTGAAGCCATTTTCGCATTTTATTCTGGTATAAAACAACAACAAAGAATATCAATCAATCAATCATACCCAGTAAAGTCCCACAAATAGCAAAGCTATTTGTAGGGTCTGGGGAGGGTGGGATGTAGGCACACCTTACCTCTACCCCTAGGGATAGAGAGGCTGCTTCCCGTGAGACCCTCGGCTCCAAAACACCCAGGAAAGAAATAAATAGAACATGAGGTGTGTGTGTGTGTATAAAGCTACCAATGTAATATGAGATGCAAAAGAGTAAAAGAAGACAAATATAACAACACAAAACAGCCTATACACATAGTTACATATCTACGGCCATACACTACACCTAAGAAAAAAACAATTGTACCCTCTCCTATAAATCCTTAACCTTAATTCTACGTCTCCACGAGCTCCTATCATGGACCATGTTCTCAGAGAGGTGCAATCTTTGCAAATCCTGCCTAATCCGCTCATCCCAAGTAATTTTGGGTCTGCCTCTACTCCTCCTCCCCTCCACCTCGAGGGTTTCAACCACTCGAACTGGCTCTATCGTCTGCCTCCTCTTCACATGCACAAACCATCTCAATCTTCCCTCCTTTATTTTATCTGCTATACTAGCTACTTCTAACCTCTCCCTAAAAACATCATTTCTTATCCGGTCTAGCCTTGTGTGCCCACACATCCATCTTAGCATTCTCATCTCTGCCACCTCCATCTTGCGTGCTTGTACTTCCTTAATGGCCCAACAGTCGGTTCCATATAACATAGCAGGTCTAATTGCAACCCTATAAAATTTTCCTTTCAATTTTGTTGGGAACCTCCTATCGCACAATACCCCAGTGGCAGCTCTCCACCTACACCATCCAACCTGGATGCGGTGGGCAACGTCACTATCTATCTCCCCATCCCTCTGGACAAACGATCCTATATACTTGAACTTAGTCACCTGTGGGACCACTTGACCATCAATGGTGATCTGAATGTTCTCATCGTTGTCTACTCCCCTAAAATCGCAATACAAGTACTCAGTCTTAGATCGACTAATCCTTAAACCTCTGCCCTCTAGAGCTGCTCTCCACTCTTCTAACCTCGCATTCAGGCTTTGTTTACTATCAGCAACTAACACAATATCATCTGCAAAAAGCAGACACCACGGAAGAGCCCCCTGAATTAACTTTGTCAACTCATCTAGGATAACAGTAAATAGAAAAGGACTCAAAGCAGACCCTTGGTGGAGTCCTACCTCCACCGGGAAAGAATCCGTATCCAATTTAGTTAAACACATCATTTTTAATCCGTATCCATAAAACAACAACAAAGAATATATATACAATTTAGTTAGTTTTCATAACCCAAACTTGTTTCATTTTTAATTTATCATGATTTTCTTTGAGAATGTCTTCTTTTCTTTTCCAGAAACAAGAGGTTTTAATAAAATTTTTGACCGATTTCTTAAAACTATCGAATTGTTCTGTGATGTGTTTAGCAAAATTTTGATCTAGTTTAGAACATTTCTTGCTTTTGCAATGTTTCGTTGTGTGACCTAAATGACTATAATGAAAGCATTTGATGCAACGTGTCTTTTTCTTCTTAGAGGTTGATGTGTTGGAAGACGTTGTATGTGAGGAGAGTCTTGAACTGCATGATATGTTGTCTGATGACGCAGTGGAGCTTGAACTTTTGATTTACTTCATTTTCTTGTCAACACAACTTTCATCTTCTGTATAGTTTTCATCCTCCTTATTTTCAGTTGAAGTATCCGATCCTTGATCTTCACTTGAAGTATCTGATCCTTGATCTTCACTTGAAGTATCTGATCCTTGATCTTCACTTGAGCCACCTTCACCATTTTCTGAAGATGTTGTGCTTGAGTCTTCACTACTACTTTCTTCATTTGACCTACTGTCATACTCTAACATACCTGTATGAGATGGAACAAATTCTGGAATTTCCTTTGTGAGGAACTTTCCGAATATATTTTGTTTAAGCTCTGGAACAAATACAGGAGGTTTATGCGCAACATTTTCATCACAAAAAGCAGATTGTAAATCAAAGCATTCAACCACTACATTCTTATGGTTAAAGGTCAACGGTTTAGGCTTAGGCCTCATACATTCATCCCGAATAGTTAGAGAGATATTACATTCATCCCGAATAGAAGTTTTTTTTGATTTATCACAGTTCCAGGCAAACCAGTTAACAGTGGTGTAACTGTCGCCTGAATACCCTATTCCTATTTTCTTGCCACCATAGTCATCATCGCACACATCCTCTTCACACTTAATCACATCTGCATTGCTTTCAAAATCGTTAGTATTTTTATCATTTTCACAACTGATATTTTGAGCAGTTAGATCATATTTATCGATTAGATCGCTATCAGGATGAAGAGTGGGCATGGGTACATAGTTTTTGTTATGAGGAGGAGGAAATATTTTTATCTCATTTCCAAATTTATCTTTGTACCCAATGTCGTCCTTCACATATGTCAGGCGTTGGCAATCTTTAATATCAACCAGTGACATTTTACTGGTGTTCTGTTTATCAATTATGATTTGCAATTTATTGTTCTCATTTTTGGATTTTTAAAGTTTTTCAGTTAAATCATTTATGAGGAAATCTTTTCTGAAAACAAATTCCTTTAAGGTTTGCATTTCAGCCAAAGTTGAGTTCAAATTTCTCTGATTTGCTGCTTTTTAATTCTTTATTAAATTTTGAAATTCTTTCCTTTTCTCCGATTAGGTCATGGTTGAGGAATTTATAATGAGCCACGACATTGACACACGGTTGTGAGCATAGTTTGATTTTGAACTTATAAGGAATGCTGTTTACCAAGTCTTTCTCCTCCTTTTCCTTGTTGGATTCCACTTTCATGGCCTCTTCAGTAACTTTTTCACTAGAATGTGAAGCCTTTGTAGAGTTTGCGGAAGCATTGTTGAAGTTCGATGCATTTGCAGCTTGTGAGCATCAATAGATTGGATGGATTTCTGAGAGTATTCGACGTAGTTCATTTCTCTTTTGGCGACATCCATTTCAAAAGATTTTAGGGTGTCGATCAGATCTGATAATATAACAACCCTCAAAATCACCTTAAAACACTCCGTAATCGCAAAACCGAACCTGTATAACCTTATTTTAATTTAAAAATGAATAAAATAAGTTTTGTTGCTGGTGGCGGCCCGCGACGGGTGAGACCTCGGTGTGTCGTGGGGCGTGACGGTTTATACTTGTCGGACACTATATTGTGACATGTGTCACATATCGTGTCAAGTCTACTTGATGAATTTCCAAGCCTAACCTAGCTAGAGTGGGTGTGGCGGCCCACAATGGGCGGGGTTTGGATGTGTCGCGACGCACGACGGGGTCACTGATCAGCTATAAATAGAGCTGATCAGCCACAATTGACACCCGCTCACGTCTCTTTCTTTCTCTTTCAATATAATCCGAAAATATCAGCTAAAATACCCCTTAAATCACGAAGCTCTGCCACGTTGTAAGTATTTTAACCCCCGATCACTAATTCGATACCCTGTCCGATTGACCTGGAACCCAACAACTGATGCCAAAGCGCTACCTGTTTAGGGCTATGCTTTGTAAACTAAGTTGGGGTTCTGTCTCGTGACATATTGATAAGTTGAACTGGGTTATTATACTAGCACGCGTGCATTGTATGTTTTTAATATGAACTCAAGAAAATTAGCAGAAAATATTTCTAGGAGGCCTGTAGAAAAACCTAAGTTTACAATGTGAGTCACTCTTCTTTTCACCAACTTACTTTACAAAACCCTAAATGTTTTTCAGTTATACTTATAGTGATTAAGTCTTTGTATTCTACAAAATACTGCCGGTATTATAGTGTTTTGTATACACTACTTGATAATCTTCACAATTGGACACGGGTAGCCAATGTGTGATATGACCATAGTCACAGATCCGTCGAGTGACAAGTACTAGGAGTTTTTGCTTAGATATAAACATTGTAATCGCTCTTAATACTGTGAAGTTATAACAATGTGTTTATATAAAATGGAATATACTCGCCATTATTTCTTGCTGATAAAATATTTTTAAAACATGTTTCAGGTAACTTAATGTGAAGCTATAAGAAGTTAGCTATGGAGCACTGAAGGCTTAAAGAAAGTGGCTTTAATTTACCTGAATAAAAGAAGAAGTTATATTTTCAGCAAACTAGGGTTTATCTCTAGAAAAATATTTCAGTTGAAATATGGGTTTTATCCCATTTGTTTAATATAAAAGTTTGGTGTTTTGCAAACTCTGAATTTATTTCCTAACTACGATCCTGATGTTTCATTTCCGCTGCCCATTTAATAAACACCGATACCACCAACTCGTGTTCGTCGCGCCCGCTCCTAGGGTGGGGTCGAGGACTGCGACAGATAATGTGGTTGGATTCAGATTGTTCAAAAAGTCTCATTTGATCATCATACGTTGCAAGCTCCATTCTTTTGGAAGTGAGTCCAAAAGCTTCTTGATTGCAACACGGTTAGCAACATGGTTTCCAGCCTTTTTAATTTTCGTCAACATGTTCAAGAATCGACTTATGTGTTCTGACAGGCTTTCTCCGCGGATACTTCCGAACATGTCGTATTCCATCTGTACCATGTCTTTCTTGTTCTGAATCATTTCTCTGTTCCCTTCATAATAGTCAAGTAGAACCAACCAGAATGCATGTGCGGTAGTTTATTCCTCAAACATGTTGCAATCATTAGTTGATAAGGCCATTGTCAAAGCAACGTGAGCCTGGCGGTCACGTTGGATCAATGCCTTATCTTCATTGGTAAAGGTCAAGGGATCATTGTTGATTACATGAATGTCGTCACGAACTGTCATTGGGACATGAGGTCAGACAGTAACATAGATCCATTGAGTATAGTCAGTATAATCAAAGAATGACTTAATTTGGTTCTTCCAACTACCGAAATCAGCTGATCCTTTCAACTTTGGAGGTTCAGTTGCGGTTGCGGTCTCAAGTTCAGCTTGTGCAATTGGGTTCAGTTGATTAAGCGACATTTTGATTCGGTTTTAAGTTCAATTTGTTAACAACAAGTTATTTACGTCGGTTAAAATTGGAAATGGGCACAAATACGCTGCTAATTACGTTGAAATGTGTTACTGGGCATAATTAAACTGTTAATTACACTGAAAAGTGTTCTGGGCTTAATTACGTTGTTAATTACGCTGAAATGTGTTAATGGGCTTAATTACGCTATTAATTACGCTAAGAGACCAGACACACACAAAGACTATGGCTAAAAATGCCAAACATCATGATAAAATCGCAAGAGATTTAGACCACTGACCCCGAAGTCGCCTTTGGATAAAAAAAAGCTGATTCACACAATTATGCTAGTTATGAAGCTGGCGTAGATATAATTACGTTTTCTTCAAAATTATCTACATTGTCTTCAAAATTATCTACACTGTCTTCAAGATTATCTACACTGTCTTCAACTTAAATACGCCCATAAGGGTTTTACTACGAACAAACACCCTCTAATCACACCAAAACAACCCAAAAACAATGGTATTTTGTATCAAAATGACCCAAATGTAACTCTAAACACTGATTAACAACAACCTTACCATTAAACACACCAAATCAAGCCATTTGCACCAAGAACCTTTGAAAAACTTTGAAAAACCTTCAAAAGCTTGAAAATGTTAACAAATAACAGTCAATCAAGAGCACAATGGTTCTGATACCAAATTGTAGGTCCGAACGATCCGATTTCAGTCTCGGTTCGGTGAATAATAGTGAGATGGGTGAATTTAAGCCATGAACAAAGATAAACAAACACTAAAAAGATAGATGAACATATGTGATGTGCTAAAAGTAGTTTAATAAAAACAACTAAAATTAACCTAAATCTAGACTCAAAGTAATACTCTAGACTCTCTAAACTCGACTAAACTACTAACCGGCAAGTGAACCGATCGACTCTAGTAAAGCTAAGTAAGTCCGGATATCGAACCCACGAGACTCAATTAAATTACGCTAAGACTCTATCTAGACTAAGACTGATACAACTTAACTAATTGTTTATTTGATTGGGGGGGGGGGGGGGTTACTAAAATTCCTAAATTTGCAATTAAAATTAAACTAAATTAATTAAATTAACTAGACGCGAATTTAGACGAAGACTTTACTCAGTGATGATGAAGGCTACCTAGGCTAGACTCATGTTTAACTAGCAATGGATTTCTATTCGAAACTAACGTTTTATGGAACCGGGATCTTTTAATACTAAACCTTAAGAAATCCTTACTAAGACCTCCCGGCCCTTCTCAGGAAGAAACTTGTGAGACTCTACAAGGCTGTTACGACTACCGGTTGTTAGATTTCCTTACAGTCCTCTAACTTCTTGGAAAGTGCCCTAATTTGACAATCTACCTTATAGCGCGAAAGTCTAAGGCAACTATGGATTTTAACTTGGTTTAATAGACACGAATATGATTAGGGAACTAAGACCGATTTCTTACAAAACCTAATCTTAGCTATATATCAAACCGAGACCTATTAATAACCTCGAGCCTTACAGCGACAAGATTAGTAGAATATCAAGTTTCAATAATCTCTTAATTACCGTTTCTAAGGTTATTGGCCAATTCACCCAAAAATTACCCAAACCCGTAAAGATTAGATAATTAACACGAACCTATTCTATGAAAGACATTCATCAAGATTCATGTGAAGCGAGCAATTAATTGAAAATCAACACAAGATACACATATACACCAAATCAAAGGTTCCAAAGTTGTTTACTTTCCAAGAAAACCCATAACCAACATTAAAAACGAATAAAAATCCAAACTTTGTTAAACATTCATCATAGCCTAGGTAGTATGAAGTATTTAGCCAGAAAACATGGTCTTAAAAACAATCAAACAAGGTCTAGAACAAGAATTCATTGATATCAAACAAGAAAAATAGAAAACTAAAAAAATCGAGTAAAAAAAACCCGTTAATCCCTTGCTCTCCAAGCTTCCCCCTCGATCCCGATGATTCCCGCCGCCGTTATTCCTTACTAAACACCCAAATTCGTCCCTACTGATGATGGTCACGTCTGATCTTCCGTCTAACTGATTTGCGTCCCCCCTCCAAATAATATCGCCTAACTATATGTATCTGCCTCCACAACAAAACTATAGCAGCTTCTTTTTTTCTTTATTCGTAATGGGCTTGGCCCATATTCAGCCGTCCACCACGTCCCTATGTGCGAAAAGCCGAAAATAATAGATTCTCCCCCAAAAATAATTCCTCCCTGCCATGTATCCTTTGCAAAATATTCCTTTTTAATTCGTCCCCTATGTTTCTGTATATATTGCGTCCAAGAATTGTAAAAGTAATATTCCCCTTCTAAAAATATTAGCGAGATGTTGTCCAATTATATATGAATATAGTTGTATAGGGTTTATGAAAACAAAGTTCAATTTACATTCACATGCCCATATTCACGTGAACATAATGGGTCGTGGCCCACTGAATTTAATTCTCTAAATTTTATCCCCTTTGATATATGGTCTCACAATAATAAAATAGAGATAGCTGTTTCGGCCCAATCAATGAAAATAGTGACAATTTTTAATTCAGTCACTTGCATTCCACTCTGTTCAACTGGCTGGTTATTTTCATATTACTCGTTTTTGCTCCATTTGCACCAGGACCTTGCAAAACACAAAATAATATAATTTAACACTAAAACTAAATAAAAACAAATAAAAACTATACAATAATTATACAATCTACACGGGATAAATATGTATATTTTCCCCTACATCAATATAATTTAATAATACAAACCTTCATTAATTGTAAAAACAAATTAAAGGATAATCATCCACCCCGGGTGAGCTTCCCTGGGGTGGTGTCTCACAAATGCACACTAAACAAGTGAGGCGTAGTCCACTATTTATAGATCCTTGAGTCTTGTCCTCCAAGCAAGCCACCTCTTGCTTGGAAAACCCACTAATGTCACTAAAGCTTACTAACTATAACAAATAAACTCCTTATCTCGCACGAATAACAACATCGCTAATAAAGTCGCCTGAATTGATAACATCATTCTCTAATTTAACACAACATTATTTTTTTGATATCGTAAGCTATATCGAGTGTCTGTACGATACCGGTATCATAATGGACCGATACCGACAAAAAACACCGGTACCGGTATGAGTATTCGTTTTTATGGGTTTTCAATCGATGTAAAAAACATGTCGATTGGCAACGATTGCTATGCCGAGTGCTTGTATTGTATTGGTATTGTAATGAACCAGACCGATAATGACCAAAGGCCCACAACGAAGCTCACGGGAATCCTTGTAGTATCTATAATTGAAATGGCTTCATCAATAGCAAATTTAGTTTTTTGAATAATAAATAGCTTTTTTCGTATGTTTATTATTTTATTTTAATATCATAATAGTTTATTTTTTATTTACTTTTAACCTTAAACATATTAAAGAATAATATTGATCAAACAACACCGCTACCGGTACTAGTACGGGTATTCGTTTTTATAGATTTCAATCGATGTAAACACCTGATAATTGCTATGCCGAGTGTCGGTATCGTTACGGGTACTGTAATCAACTGAACCGATACTAATTGAAAGCATGCTGCAAATCGCGGAGGAATCCAACTATATAACAATTAATGAAGGGTCTACATATTCCCACACCCAAGGGCCTATTTCTACACCATTTGAGAAGCCTTGTCTAGGCCTAGACGGGGTGTCCAGGGTTTCTGTGTCACACCCCAACCGATGGCGGAAACATCGGGATGAGACGAAGTGTGTATAGATTGCTAGAGACTTCATAACACTATGTGACAATATTTAATTAAATCCAAATTTCATTTCAATACTAAATTGTCATACAAATCCCCAAAAAGAAATACAACATAGTTCAACAAATCACATAACATGAGAAAGATAGATAATTAAGGTGTGTATCTAGTCCACCCTACACTTGTTTCATCAATCATCCATACTTCATAATTCAACCTGCAACATGTATTAAAATAGAGTTTCAATGCAAAGGCAATGAGCGAGTATACAAGTTTGTTTACATAGCATAATAGAATAAAAGACTCAAATCCAACATGATAAACAATATGTGAAACACTAGTATGCAATTTTGGCGTACAATATGATCAAACCCTAGAGTACAACGCATAAAATAGCCTAATCCCAATCGTTCAGCGGGGTGGTAACTTAACAATACCCTCGAGTATAAAAGGGGCGGTGCGTTAATCCTATAGCGCTATAATTGTTAAGGTGGGCGAGCAAAGTTAATGAGCATATAACGTTCCAAATCGTTCATAGAGCATACAAGAGTAACAAGTAATTTCACAATAGTTTCATGCATTCGTTCAAAGGATCGAGTATGTTTAGTTCAAAAGTTGTTTGCATAGTTATACTTGTTGCATCCCAAAGTGTAAAGGGGCGAAAAGGGATCGAGTATACTCACGGTGGTTGCAAGCTTTCCTACTTGAAATTCCACGAGTGAGTTGGTGATGGATTACTTTGGAGCACCTAGTCCTTCTACACGAGGAAACATAGGTGTGTGAGTTTGGCGTACACGGTAGATTAAAGATTCGGATTGTAAATGTATCATAAAGTATCATAATATGAAAGTAATCATCTTTGACTTAGTAACCCACGTATGACACTATGTAACCAAGTAGGTTATAATGTTTTCATGGGTGGTATGCCCATTAGAATCATACTTAAAGTCCTAGGTCTTAGATGGTATTCTACTACTTCAATATATAAACACAAGTTTATTATTAAAGGTTCAAATAAGTGTATTTACATAATAATAAGATTAGTATATTATTAGGTCCAATGATTCAAGTAGGAGGTAGGAGATTAAATCTCCATTTAGGCACCTCTAGTATCATGAATGTCATGTATGGGGTAGGAAGAACAAGCTTCCGTTTAGGAACCCCTTGTATGTTCACCACTACACTTGATGTAAAAACAACCAAGGAGGGTCAAGAACTAAGGTAGGTACAATAATATAACAAGCTATACTAAGAGAAATCATCAAATCATGTGAGGATTTTATGTTGGAACAACCCAAGTTGTTCCATAATCACTCTACATCAAGAACTAGCTTGAACATGACTTGTGGGTGAAATACCTTAAACAAAACAGAAAGTATTTGAGGTTTTAACCTCTGATTTATAGTGTCTCAACCATGTTTTTAAGCTTAACCAACCATAAGAGGGGTTGTAGGCATTAGGACATTGGTGTGAGATGTGTTAGACACAAGTTGGATGAAGTTTAAATAAGTTTGTAAGAACATAAATCAAAACAGAAAGTTTTTGGATCATTTCAGGGGATTTCCAGGTCTGATTTCTCCAAGGAGAAGTCAAGGAATCATACCCTATGATTATCCAAGCAATTAGGAAGAAGAATCAAGCAATTTCGTTAAGAAATGGGCAAGATATGCTCATTTTAGTGCAAGGGTATGTGTTTACCCGAATTTCAGCTTCTTGCAGGAACTAGAGAGTATTTTGGAGAGTTTTAAGTGTTGTGAAAGTGTCAAATGGTGTGGAGAGGGGTTATATTTATAGTGGTTGAGTTTGGTGTTGATTGGAGGAGTTTTGAGGTGGAAATAAGGTGATTGGGGAGTGTTTAGAAGTTGGATTTCGTGCAAAAAACGCGTCTGATCGAAGCTGGTTGTGTTTTCTACGAATACAAGGCTAATGCAGCCCGCATTAGGTTTCTGGTAAGTTAAAGCGGGCCGCCCGCCACTTCTGATGTCCATATAAGTTTCAAAAATTACCATTTAGCCCCTGAAGTTTCATATTTAGGGTTTTTAGGTGTTTTCTTGATAGTTTAGGGACTAGTTTGAGCATATAAACATAGTTCAAGGTACGTTCAAGCATGGTGATCAAAACCAAAGTATAATTGAGTGTATAAGTATCATAATCAAGTTTCGTTTACGTTCAAAACACGCTTTAGACATAAGTTTCATGTATTTACAAGTTTAGCGCATAGTTTCCAAGAGTAACGATTAAGCGTCAATTGATTCACCCATTTGATCATACGAGCATATATAAAGTGTGTATAACATATTTGTAACAAATACGAGTTTCATTAATGATCCAAGTCTCGGTTTTATAACGATTACAACGAAGGAATGACTACAAGAATGCAAAGTTTCCAAAAAATAGAAATACGAACAAAACTTTCTATAAATGGAAAGTACAAAAGAGCCGGGCGTTACAGTCTCCCCTCCTTTAGGAAATTTCGTCCCGAAATTTATGAAGATGTAGGGAAAAGATGAGGATACTTCTTTTTCATCTCGCTCTTGAGTTCCCAAGTAAATTCGGCGCCACGTTTACCTTCCCATCGAACCTTGACGATGGGAATCTTACTGCGCCTCAATAACTTGACTTTTTGGTCCATGATTTCGACGGGTTTTTCCACAAAATGCAAAGTGTCGTTTATTTGGAGATCTTCGAGAGGAACTTGAAGTCTTTCTTCAGCGTGACACTTCTTTAGATTAGAAACATGGAACGTTGGATGCACGTTGTTGAGTTCTGGGGGTAAATCGAGTCGATAAGCCACCGCGCCAACCCTTTCGAGTACCTTGAAAGGACCAACATAGCGAGGGGCAAGCTTTCCCTTTTTACCAAAACGAACCACTCCTTTCCAAGGAGACACTTTGAGTAAAACGTGATCCCCAACATTGAGTTCCATATGTTTGCGTCCCTTATCAGCATAGACCTTTTGACGTTCTCGAGCCTTGAGTAGATTGTCACGGATTTGGTGAATCTTATCCGTTGCTTCTTGTATGATTTCAGGACCAGTAAAGTGTTTATCACCAATCTCGTGCCAGTTTAAAGGAGATCGGCATTTGCGACCATACAATGCCTCGAATGGAGCCATTTTAATACAGGAGTGGTAGCTATTGTTATACGAGAACTCGACCAAAGGTAAATGCACATCCCAACTACCACCAAAGTCGATGACACAAGCACGGAGCATGTCCTCTAGGGTTTGGATAGTACGTTCAGTCTGTCCATCCGTTTGAGGATGAAAAGCCGTACTGAGATTCAAATGAGTACCCATAGCGGACTGAAAGGTTTGCCAGAGACGGGAAGTAAATCGACCATCGCGATCCGAAATGATGTCGAGAGGAATACCATGATGTCGTATGACTTCATTGGTATAGATGCGAGCAAGTCGTTCAACCTTGAAATCTTCACGAATAGGAATGAATTGAGCGGACTTGGTCAGACGATCGATGATCACCCAAATGCTATCGTGACCAGAAGATGTACGAGGGAGTTTAGTTATGAAGTCCATTGCAATACTATCCCATTTCCAAACGGGGATTTCAGGTTGTTCGAGTAGACCAGAAGGTCGTTGATGCTCGGCTTTGACCTTTGAACACGTAAGACACTTCGAGACGTAAGTGGCAATGTCTTTCTTCATCCCAGGCCACCAATAGGATGTACGTAGATTATGATACATCTTGTCGGCACCAGGATGAATTGAGTACTTGGATTTGTGTGCCTCGTTCATAATGAAGTCTCGAAGTGCTTCGCGATCAGGGACCCAGGCACGATTGTTGAGGTATAGGATACCATCGGCCTTGGAGACGAGATCGTGTTCTTTGGCGCCTCGTATCTCGACATGGAAGTTACCTTCGTTAATAGAGGCGTACTGAGCGTCACGAATGCGCTGAGGAAGGTCGCTTGAGATATGAAAACAACGCATATAATCTACATGAGTTTTACGACTAAGCGCATCGGCCACGACATTTGCTTTCCCCGGATGGTATTTTATTTCACAGTCGTAGTCGTTTAACAGTTCCACCCAACGACGTTGACGCATGTTCAGTTCCTTTTGGTCGAAGATATGTTGAAGGCTCTTGTGGTCAGTGAAAACCACACACTTAGTACCATAAAGGTAGTGTCGCCAAATCTTCAACGCAAAAACAACTGCGCCAAGTTCAAGGTCATGGGTAGTATAGTTTTTCTCATGTATTTTGAGTTGACGAGAGGCGTAAGCGATGACCTTGCCTCGTTGCATGAGGACGCAACCAAGACCACGGTTTGAGGCGTCACAATACACCACGAAATCATCATTCCCATCAGGAAGAGTAAGAATAGGAGCGTTGCAAAGCATGTCCTTGAGAGTTTGAAAGGATTTCTCTTGTTCAGGACCCCAAACAAAAGGGTTCTCTTTTTGAGTCAACGAAGTGAGAGGAACGGCGATTTTTGAAAAATTCGAGATGAATCGACGGTAGTAACCCGCCAATCCTAAGAAAGAACGGATTTCGGAAGGAGATTTGGGCGCGGTCCAATTCTTTACGGCTTCGATCTTCGCAGGGTCAACGTGGATTCCTTTTTCACTAACAACGTGTCCAAGGAATTGGACTTCTTTAATCCAAAACTCGCATTTAGAGAATTTAGCGTATAATCGTTCCATACGCAAGAGCTCGAGTATAAGACGAAGATGACGTTCATGATCGGCTTGAGATTTAGAATAAATGAGAATATCATCAATAAAGACGATCACGAAACGATCCAAATAGGGCTTACAAACACGGTTCATGAGATCCATGAACACAGCGGGTGCGTTGGTCAAACCAAAAGGCATGACTACGAACTCGTAGTGTCCATAGCGAGTGCGAAAGGCGGTTTTGGGCACGTCCTCTTCGAGAACACGAAGTTGGTGATAACCAGAACGAAGATCGATTTTGGAGAAACAAGTAGCACCTTGAAGTTGATCAAAGAGGTCGTCGATACGCGGAAGAGGGTAACGATTTTTGACGGTGAGTTTATTGAGTTCACGATAATCGATGCACATGCGGAATGATCCATCTTTCTTTTTAACGAAAAGCACAGGAGCACCCCAAGGCGAGGTACTTGGACGAATAAAACCTTTATCGAGGAGTTCTTGAAGTTGCGTAGATAACTCTTGCATCTCGGAAGGTGCAAGACGGTAAGGAGCCTTGGCAACAGGAGTTGCACCAGGTACGAGATCAATACGAAAGTCGACAGATCGAGGTGGAGGAGGACCAGGTAAATCCTCAGGAAAGACGTCAGGGAAGTCACGCACCACTGGAACATCACTTAAACTCTTTCCCTTGCCCTTTTCTTCCACAACGTGGGCTAAAAAGGCAAGGTACTTTTTGTGTAAGTACTTGTTCGCTTGTGTGCAAGACATCAACTTCAGTCCCTTTGAGGGTCGGTCTCCATGGACGTGCAAAACATCACCAGATGGAAGGGGTAAACGAACGTACTTCTCGTGACAAGCGATTTCGGCATGGTTCTTTTGAAGCCAATCCATGCCTATGATGACATCGAAACTACCCAATTGCATGGGTATGAGATCGATAGGGAAAACGTGCTCATTGAGAGTAAGACGACAATCACGAAGAACGGAATCGACTAGGATGGACTTGCCATTGGCGACCTCGACAGAGAACGACTTAGGTAGTTTAGAGCGTGTGCAATTTAACAATGATTCGAATTCTAGGGACACAAAGCTTTTGTCCGCACCAGTATCAAATAGTATCGAAGCATAAAGATGATTAACAAGAAACGTACCGTTAACGACATCATTGTCGTTGCGCGCTTGATTCGCGTTCAGATTGAAACAGCGTCCACGAGGAGGTTGTAATTGTTCTTGATTCCATTGTGGGCATTGAGGACGAAGATGATTAACGTCCCCACACTTGAAACAAGCTCTAACGGGTCTTGCATTTTGAGGAGCAGGTAGGGCTTGTTGAGCTTGCTGAGCTTGTTGGGCTGGTGGTGCTTGCTGTTGTTGATTGAGACGACAGAAGGCAGTGTCATGCCCATAACGATTGCAAGTGTTGCAACGACGGCACCTGACAGAGGTGGGATGATGGCGATTGCAAGTGGCACACTTGGGGTGAATCCCAGTATACCCCTTTTGGGTGTTTTCGGGAGCAGCAGGGTTCGGGTCAACGGGTGGCACAATCGCATTACAAACAGGGTTAGATTGCTTTCGCTTCTTCCCCCTATTGCTACTCGACTGTTGGGTGACTTGGTGAGCTGGCTTGGACGGAATGGGGTTTGTGGCTTGTTTATCGCGGACACGATTGTTGTTCAGGGAAGCGGCCAAACGATAGACAGCTTCGATGTTATCGAGCTTGGCGGCTTCGATCGTGTCGCGCATAGCTGAGGGTAACCCATTGATATACTTCCGTATCTTGCGATCAGTGGTCATAACAAGGTGAGGAACTATGAAGCTAAGTTGTTTGAAACGGGTGGTGTAGGCTAGGTTTTCGTCTCCCACTTGCTTTAGCGCCCAAAATTCTTCCTCCAACCTTTGTTGCTCATGCGGAGGACAAAACTCGTCCATCATCAGGGCCTTGACTTCTTCCCACTCCAACGCATATGCCAGTTCGTTCGAACGAATGTTCCTTTCGTTCGTCCACCATTCGAGAGCTCGGGCTTGGAATACCCCAGTCGCACTACGCGTTCTGAGCTCTTTGGGGCAATCACTATTGATGAACGTGACCTCCATGCTATCAAACCATTCGAGCATGGCGGTCACCCCATCATTGCCGGTGAATGGCTTGGGATTGCACGATGAAAAGTGCTTGAAGTTGAACGAAACGGGCTTGCGATTTTCGACCTTAGAGTCGACGGAGGAGTTTGGAGTTTCAGAAGCTCGAATTTCAGTAACGACCTTTGGGACAATGCGCGCAATTTGATTTGCCATGAAGACCATCATCTTCTTCTTGGAGCGAGACTTTGACTTCTTAGACATTTTGGAGTGACGGGAAGACATCTAAGATTTAAAAGAACGAATAGGTGAGACTTGATCATAATGTTTGTTTAAGAAAATTGTTATCATGAAATGATTCATATAGCATAACGTGTCACATAGCATAAAGGGTTCAACTTGATTCACATAGCATACAAAGGTTTAAACGTCTCATATAGCATAATCATGAATTTCATATAGCATAACGTGAATAAATGAAAGCATTGTAAATTTAGTTTGTTCACGAGAGATTATTATTGTTTGTGATTGCGATAACGTGCGAAATGATTAAAACGAAATCTTGAAATGAACGAACGTTCAAGCATAAAATCACATATAAATTGAGATACATAAAAGAGAGGCTCAATAAAACATCGGATTGTTTCGGGTAGAGAAACGTCGACTATTCCAAAGTGGGTCGAAAGTCCTTTCGAATTAGAGAAAACGTGCTTTGGCCTATAAGTAAGATACTCTCGTCGAGAAGCGATTAACGGTATCTTACCCTTCCGGTTACTACACATCTCTAATTGATTGAAACAATCGGGACTTTGGCGAGATTGAAAATCGAGGAATGGGACTTAATCGACGAGATGCGGGTTTCACCCCTAGCTTGACGATTTCGTACCCTAAATGTGGTTGGTACTTGTCGGGTCAAAATAAAATTTCGACACTTTGACAAGGGTCCACTAGAGTTGAAATGGAAATTACCATTAAGTTGTGGATTTCACTCCTAGCTTAATGGTGAAATTTCGTGCAAAATAGTTTAAGGTAGAATGAGAGTTGTTTACCAAATTGTGGGTTTCACGCCTATTTTGGTAAAGTTGTCCCGTTTGTGTTACAAGAGTATACAAATAAACAAAAGTGTATTCATGTTAACCTTAGGAAAGGCATATAAATTTAGTCATCAAGAAGTGTAGCTAGGGAGCATGCATGGTAGAGTACAAAGTTTTAAACGACACATAAGAGGCAAAATTCCTAAAACTATAGATTAGGGCAAAAGCATGGCAATTTTCCTAATTCCCTATAGTTATGGCTCTGATACCAATCTGTCACACCCCAACCGATGGCGGAAACATCGGGATGAGACGAAGTGTGTATAGATTGCTAGAGACTTCATAACACTATGTGACAATATTTAATTAAATCCAAATTTCATTTCAATACTAAATTGTCATACAAATCCCCAAAAAGAAATACAACATAGTTCAACAAATCACATAACATGAGAAAGATAGATAATTAAGGTGTGTATCTAGTCCACCCTACACTTGTTTCATCAATCATCCATACTTCATAATTCAACCTGCAACATGTATTAAAATAGAGTTTCAATGCAAAGGCAATGAGCGAGTATACAAGTTTGTTTACATAGCATAATAGAATAAAAGACTCAAATCCAACATGATAAACAATATGTGAAACACTAGTATGCAATTTTGGCGTACAATATGATCAAACCCTAGAGTACAACGCATAAAATAGCCTAATCCCAATCGTTCAGCGGGGTGGTAACTTAACAATACCCTCGAGTATAAAAGGGGCGGTGCGTTAATCCTATAGCGCTATAATTGTTAAGGTGGGCGAGCAAAGTTAATGAGCATATAACGTTCCAAATCGTTCATAGAGCATACAAGAGTAACAAGTAATTTCACAATAGTTTCATGCATTCGTTCAAAGGATCGAGTATGTTTAGTTCAAAAGTTGTTTGCATAGTTATACTTGTTGCATCCCAAAGTGTAAAGGGGCGAAAAGGGATCGAGTATACTCACGGTGGTTGCAAGCTTTCCTACTTGAAATTCCACGAGTGAGTTGGTGATGGATTACTTTGGAGCACCTAGTCCTTCTACACGAGGAAACATAGGTGTGTGAGTTTGGCGTACACGGTAGATTAAAGATTCGGATTGTAAATGTATCATAAAGTATCATAATATGAAAGTAATCATCTTTGACTTAGTAACCCACGTATGACACTATGTAACCAAGTAGGTTATAATGTTTTCATGGGTGGTATGCCCATTAGAATCATACTTAAAGTCCTAGGTCTTAGATGGTATTCTACTACTTCAATATATAAACACAAGTTTATTATTAAAGGTTCAAATAAGTGTATTTACATAATAATAAGATTAGTATATTATTAGGTCCAATGATTCAAGTAGGAGGTAGGAGATTAAATCTCCATTTAGGCACCTCTAGTATCATGAATGTCATGTATGGGGTAGGAAGAACAAGCTTCCGTTTAGGAACCCCTTGTATGTTCACCACTACACTTGATGTAAAAACAACCAAGGAGGGTCAAGAACTAAGGTAGGTACAATAATATAACAAGCTATACTAAGAGAAATCATCAAATCATGTGAGGATTTTATGTTGGAACAACCCAAGTTGTTCCATAATCACTCTACATCAAGAACTAGCTTGAACATGACTTGTGGGTGAAATACCTTAAACAAAACAGAAAGTATTTGAGGTTTTAACCTCTGATTTATAGTGTCTCAACCATGTTTTTAAGCTTAACCAACCATAAGAGGGGTTGTAGGCATTAGGACATTGGTGTGAGATGTGTAAGACACAAGTTGGATGAAGTTTAAATAAGTTTGTAAGAACATAAATCAAAACAGAAAGTTTTTGGATCATTTCAGGGGATTTCCAGGTCTGATTTCTCCAAGGAGAAGTCAAGGAATCATACCCTATGATTATCCAAGCAATTAGGAAGAAGAATCAAGCAATTTCGTTAAGAAATGGGCAAGATATGCTCATTTTAGTGCAAGGGTATGTGTTTACCCGAATTTCAGCTTCTTGCAGGAACTAGAGAGTATTTTGGAGAGTTTTAAGTGTTGTGAAAGTGTCAAATGGTGTGGAGAGGGGTTATATTTATAGTGGTTGAGTTTGGTGTTGATTGGAGGAGTTTTGAGGTGGAAATAAGGTGATTGGGGAGTGTTTAGAAGTTGGATTTCGTGCAAAAAACGCGTCTGATCGAAGCTGGTTGTGTTTTCTACGAATACAAGGCTAATGCAGCCCGCATTAGGTTTCTGGTAAGTTAAAGCGGGCCGCCCGCCACTTCTGATATCCATATAAGTTTCAAAAATTACCATTTAGCCCCTGAAGTTTCATATTTAGGGTTTTTAGGTGTTTTCTTGATAGTTTAGGGACTAGTTTGAGCATATAAACATAGTTCAAGGTACGTTCAAGCATGGTGATCAAAACCAAAGTATAATTGAGTGTATAAGTATCATAATCAAGTTTCGTTTACGTTCAAAACACGCTTTAGACATAAGTTTCATGTATTTACAAGTTTAGCGCATAGTTTCCAAGAGTAACGATTAAGCGTCAATTGATTCACCCATTTGATCATACGAGCATATATAAAGTGTGTATAACATATTTGTAACAAATACGAGTTTCATTAATGATCCAAGTCTCGGTTTTATAACGATTACAACGAAGGAATGACTACAAGAATGCAAAGTTTCCAAAAAATAGAAATACGAACAAAACTTTCTATAAATGGAAAGTACAAAAGAGCCGGGCGTTACATTCTGTCTCCGACCAGATTCCAAACCCCGTACCAGGTCAAATCAATCGCATTAGATGGGGCGTCTTGGCCTAGACGATAGATGTATACGACAGAGGAAGATGCCTCGTCTAGGCCTAGACATCTTGAAGACTGATTTGACATGTTGTCTAGCACATGAATAAAGCAATACGACGTGTATAGAGCTGTACGAGGCTACGCTACATATATTTATAACGGCAAATCCTATTTGTTTAAATTTTGAATATTTAAAAGGAAAATGGTTAATTACCATTTTACCCCTGAAATGCCCCCAGTATTAAGGCTGGCAAATCGTGTCTTAACAGGTTTAACAGGTTTTTGACGGCGCGCACAACATAAGTTTCAAACATGATTACGACTCGTTTAACTACTTTCTACCTCATGTTTATAAAAACAGTTTTATGTTTTATGTACAAAGATGAATAAATGATAGATCCTAACATTGTAATTTTAATTATTTTAAAAATTAAAAAAGTCAAAGGATGTATTTTTCAGTCAAACAGGTCTAATCATGTCTTAACAGGTACCCAATTGCCAGTATAGGCCTAACTCAGGGGTAAAATGGTAATTAATCATTTAAGCAGAATTTTTTTGAAATGGTTATTACCATTTTACCCCTGAGTTAGGCCTATACTAGGGGCGTTTCAAATAGACTGGCAGTCTAGTTCAAGATAACCCGTCTTGGTGAATTAACATTTTACCCCTAAAATGCCACTAGTATAGGCCTAACTCAAGGGTAATATGGTAATTAACCATTTCAACAAAGATTATGCTTAAATGGTTAATTACCATTTTACCCCTGAGTTAGGCATATACTGGGGGCATTTCAGGGGTAAAATAGTAATTCAGCAGGAGCTATAGACTGGGGGTCTAGATCTAGACGAGGCGTCCATGCATCGTATATTAGGGGATAACCTATACGACCTCTGCATATCACCCCTAAACTATACACACATATACATACAGGAAAGTGTAGATTTCACCGTATCTGGACCATATTTTTTCAATTTGAAACTTCCCTGGTACGTATTCTACCCTATACTTTCGTATTCTTCAATTAGTTATACATTAGAACCGTAGGATTGTTTGAATTTTGAGGGTTTAGGGTGGGTTTTGTATGATGAAGATGGGGTGGGTTTTGTGGGGGATTAAGCTCATTAAGAAGTTCGACGTCATCAGCGAGCGGTTTAAAATCCGCGGAGGTCGCGTATGGATTCTGGAGGACCTTCCAGAGCACTTCGATCTCGTCTATCCTCCACCAGATGATGCAAAGCGGTCGTGCAGGAGCCACCGATGGATTTAGACGGATCAGCAACGCCACAGCCGTGGGAGCTGCAACAGATCCGCGTTTACGAGCCGAAGTTGAGAGGCTTATGGATTTAATGGGTTGGTTGGTTTGGGAGGCGCATGATAGACGAGAGAGAGAGAGAGATGGGTTACCTGTCATACTGCTCCCACCACGTCGAGCACCACATCATCATCAGCAGTAGCCAGAACCGGATTCAAATTCGGACTCGGAGGCATAGACCAGCTGCGTGTTCATATTTTGGTATTTACTATTCAGTTGTAGTTTATATTTTGTTATGGATGTACAACCTTATCTTATATATGTCATATTTAAGTGTGTTTTCAGTTATTCGGTTACTTAATGATTGTTTGTATTAAATCGATATGTCGTAATAAATGGTAAAATACTTGACATTGAAATATAATACGGAAACAATATAATTTTCAAAATGTTACATATAGTTTATACGATATAATATTTGAATTATTAATAAAATGTTGAAAACAATATAACATTTAAACAATATAATATTTTAACGGAAGGGTAATATTTGATAAAGTAAAATGTTAAAAGCAATGTAATATTTAAACCATCGAATATTTTTAAAGGGCCGATCTTGAAAACAGTAAAATATTTTTATACAAGAGATAAAACTTTTCTTCAAAAACAACTCAAATTACCCCACCAAAGCACCCATTTTTTTTTTCACTAAAAAAAACATCACCCTCCAAAAAACACATCAATTTACCCCACCAAAAACTCATTTTCAACTCAAAAAAACCCCAACCTGTAAGATGCCTCGTCTAGACTTATAGGAGGCGTCTATACCTCTTAAATTTTGTGCCAGACATCCCACTCAGAGCTCCTTGATTTCAGCGCCTAGACGCCTCACATATGCCTAGACGAGACGTCTAGGGCACCAAAAGTGTGCAAATAGACATGGAGGGCGTGTTAATAGATTGAGCCTTAATGATAGCTCTTGTGAAGAGTGACCATTTTTTTTGTCTATTATGGTTTTTTATTTTTAATGTTTTTTTTTGTTTTTTCCTTGCTGTCATCGAAATTAATATTAATATTTGTCTTTATCGATTATCACATTTAGGCTGGAGGGTGTGGGGGCTCTGTCCCCGCCACGTCACCATGTATAGCGCCCATATGGGCTCCATCACCACACCCTTCAAGTGAAGGGGGGTGCCATTGATGGGGCTCCATCATGGTAACACCCACCCGATAACGCCATGGCTTGGAGTTTGGACCAATCAAATGTTTTTTTTTTTAATTTTGTTTAATAGGGGCTCCATCCACACCATGTAAATTAAAGGGGGGCTCCATAGGTGAGGTGGATCCTAGGTGGACTTGATAAACATCCACACCTCATAGCCTTATGGGTTTCGATGGGTAGAGCTAGAGCTGATAACGACGAAAGTCAATTAGTTAATTCAATTGTTAAACATAAATTAAACAAAAAAAGCCGTGTGAATCCCTGCCTCTTGAATCGCAATCGGAATCAAAACAGTCACGTAAGAGGAACTAAGGGAGCAGCGGCGGATTGAATTAATAATTGATTTTGTTCTGAACTCTGATAAATCGATTGTCAAGGACTCACGAAATGCCACGAGGGTCAACAACATGAGTAAAGATTAGTTATTCTTCAATTTTTAATTTTGAAACTAAACATGAATACTTGATTCGTTTATGATCATTTTGATAACTTTGAATTTTGAATAATTGAATAGAGTTGAACTTAGTTAATTAAAATGTATAATTTATTTATGTGATTGTGTTAGTTTATTAGATTGTGGACAAGCAGACCTGGTTACTTGATTATTTATTATTGATGAAACACAGGTTAACACCAAGGTTAAGCTGTGGGGTTACTTCTTCTATGGGTTCAATCTCCTTTCTTACTCGTGGGAAAGACCTGGATCCTGCAAAACAGCAGCACCGTTAGTCTCGTTAAGAAGGGAATATGGGGGAGGCTCCGGCGTGAGAATAAGTACTGTTCTGAGGGAGAATAAGCAGTGTGTGTTAAGTGTGAGAGTATAGAGAGCGAGATGATTCGACCTGGATGATGAAGGGTCCTATTTATAGCCGGAGGGTGAAGGAGGGAGGAGCAGCAGTGCCAGCTGTGGTTGCGCGCTAGCTGTCCGACCAGGGGGAATATCCTCTTGGTCTCCTCTGCTGTGGTCAGTGTAGTGGTGCACGTGGCGCGCTTACACTTGCCTATTTTGGAGACGTCGTACTGGTGTTGTCGGACTGCTCCTTGATTCGTCGCAGGCCTACCTGGCGCTTGATGGTTGGTGACACGTGTGGTCCTTTTTGTCGGATGGAGCATCTTTGGTGCCACCTTGATGTTTTCCAGAAGCTTCTGGAAGCTTCTGGATGACATTGTTGATGTCAGCGCCACATAGGATGGAAAGATGGTGTGGTCCCTGGCATGTGGGCAGGGAATTGGGACCATACCTCTTCAAGTCCCCCTAGTCCAATGTGCCTTCTAGTTGAGTTGATCGTCTAGGAGGGATTCTGGACTTAAGAAGGTAGTGTTTTTGTATGGCGCATGCGTAAAGTTGAGCCAAGTGGACGCATGGCGAATGGGTTCTGGCGACTTATGAAGGTTGAGCCAAATGGACGCATGGCGCATGGGTTTTGGCAACTTATAAAAGTTGAGCCAAATGGAAGCATGGCGCATGGGTTTTGGCAACTTTTGAAGGTTGAGCCAAATGGACGCATGGCGCATGGGTTTTGGCAACTTATAAAAGTTGAGCCAAATGGACGCATGACGCATGGGTTTGTTAGTGCATTATCTGTCTATCGCATTCGTCAATCTAGTCCGTAGCAGAAACCGAAGAATCAAGCTTATATTGTTATATCTAGTTAGAAATAGCAAGGTGGCATTTTGGTAATTAATGAGAAGTCTCATTAATTCCAAGAGCTATAAATAGGAGCGTTATGTCATCATTTAGAAGACTTTTGCTCATTTTGGTGATTTAGGAGATTCAAGTTTAGAGAGAGAAAGTCTAGAGAGAGAAAGTACTTGTCACACCCCCAAAATCTACCTGCGGAGTATCACCGCTTGGAGGCATGACTGACCAGGATCCAGCCACCAATCATATTGAACAAGCAAGCAAGTAATTATAAAAGTTCAACCAATACAATTGGTGTCCAAACAAAACATAGTTTAAGTTGCAAGCGGAAGCATAACGTTTAAAACCAAAGCATAAGTTTAATTGTCTCAAAGTTTAACATGGCACACAACCATTCATGTCCCACAACGACTCTCCCCCATGCAAGCTCCAGCTAAGTACCTATTGACCTGCAAAGCATGTAGTAACGAGTCAACAACAAGTTGAGTGAGTTCACGGTTGGGTATTTATTTTTAAGTTGTTCCAAAAACGGTTTCCTTTAACTGGCGTCCTGCCGTGGGGGTTACCCCATAGTTTGAAAACGTGATTTGTTTACCCATTTACTCTGGCTATACCGCCGTGGGGGCTACCCCATGTTAGTTATCTGGCATTTCGGCCGTGGGGGCTACCCCATGTATACACCAGACTCGTAACCATATCGACTGCTGACTGTAGTCATGTTTATGTGCCCTGAACTATCAATGTCTATCATCATTGACGTGCCCAGATCCATTAGTTCACGCCCGTCCTCTACGGCACGGTGTGAGGTTTGTCAAACCTAAATAGCGCTATCTAACTAATGACCCGCTCGCCATTGGCCCGGCGATTAAGTCGATATAAAAAGGAGGGACTTCGTGATAGAGTTTTGGTCTAGTACGAGTTATCTGTCCATAAGGACGAGGAATTATATTCCTGAACCGATGCTGTCCTACCCAAGAAAGGACGAGGAATCCATGTTCCTTAACCCCATTCCCAACCCCTGGGAATCCCATGCTTTGTAGAGAGTGTGAACTCACCTTAGGTTAGCTCGGCAGATAAACGAAAGGTCAAATCAAGCTACATATGGTCAACCACGTCCTAGTATGGTTACCACACAAGTCAGATACAAACCAAGTAATGCACGTTCATTTTCTACACGTATACTAGCACGTTGCAAACAAGTGTTATTCATGGCAGTCCAATCAACAATGAACAACATACACAATTAACAGTAACACATAAAGCCCATACGTTCGGCCCGTAACCGTGCAGGTCCAAACAGAATATACATAATCAAGTGGTCTCGAGTCGAGACTTGAGATCTCGAGTCGAGACGGTGCTATTCTCGTTTTGTAGCTTTCATCACTCGAGACCTGGTGGTCTCGAGTCGGGTCTCGAGTCGCAACAAGGCCAGCAACTTGGTTTCGAGTCATGATGTTTATGTGCTGATAATGCATGGTCTCGAGTCGAGACTAGGGGTTCTCGACTCGTAACCTATGTCACAAACGCGGGTCTCGAGTTGTCATCTACATGGTCTCGAGTCGCAACCAGAGGTCTCGACTCGCAACCTGCTGTTTCTAGAACATCTGCCTAGGATTGTACTAACCAATAGGATTACCATTTCATGATCTTGTGTACTATCCAACCAAAATTCATAAACATGTTTTCTTGTCTAATACATACTCAAAACAGATCACACACACAATTTTTCAAATATTCAAGTCACATTCAAACAGTTCCTCATATGTTTGTATCATTTTCGACACACATTCATCATGTTCTTCATTTGGGTTTTCATCTTGCACACTTGATTAATCAAAATAAGCATAAACCACAATAGTTACACAACCTAGTTATCCTCATTAGTTCCTATATCCAACATATCCGATTAATACATGCATCTATAGAATTTGTCATCAACATTCAACCATTTTTATGTTATCTAATACACATCCTACATATCAAACATGAACATGTGCACTCCTAATCAAACAAACACCTTTATCATACACAAACAATAGTCATAATGCATTCATCACTAAACAAACAAGGTGGGATACTAACCGATTCAAGTGTGGGTACAATGGTGTGAAGTAGTGAAGAATGAAGCTCCCAAACGGTGTATATGGGCTGATCCGAGACCTCCGATGGCTGCCTAGTTTTGAGTCCGAGAGGTGAGGGAGAGGGTGATGCTTGATTGTTAGGTTTTTAGAGAGAGTGAATGTAGGAGAGTGTGTATGAGAGTGAGTGTGAGTTGTCCAAAGAATGGCAAAGTTGGCTAGGAGTATGAGTTATATACTAGCTCTAAGTTGGTTCACCCTAGTGGGTTTTCGAGTGGGGTGAAGAGGAGCATGGCCCAACCGGCCCAACAGTTACACTATTCACTCGAGACCGCATGGTCTCGAGTCGTGTCCTTGTGTCTCGGGTTACATAAATACACGCATACATACAAGCACAACACATAATCACATAATTTCACTTATATCATTAATAAATCAACATGTCAACTAGTCACATAACGTTCAATCATGTTACATCAAGATACAATGACGGGTTCTAAATTACGAGTTGTCACATTATCCCCAAGTTGAAAGAAATTTCGTCCCGAAATTTGGTAAGTACTCACCGAGGAAGCTAGTTAAGTTGTATGGTTTTCCTGGTGTGTCACATCCTCCCCCCGTTGATCTGGAATTTCGTCCCGAAATTCCGTAGCTTCAGCCTCAGTAGTGGTTGTACTGTTTGCGAACAGTTGGGGATACTTTTGTTTCATCTGATCTTCGCGTTCCCAGGTGAATTCTGGGCCGCGACGTGAGTTCCAACGAACTCGAACGAGAGGTATTCTAGTGCTCTTGAGGACCTTGACATCCCGGTCCGTGATTTCAACTGGTTCTTCGACGAATCGTAGCTGCTCGTCGATGGTGAGCTCCTTCAAAAGAACTACGAGGGTCTCATCTGACAGACACTTCTTCAGATTCGACACGTGGAAAACGTTGTGAACTGCACTGAGTTCTGCTGGTAAGTTCAGTTTGTAGGCCACCTTGCCTATTTTCTCGATAATTTCAAAAGGTCTGACGTATCGCGGGTTAAGTTTGCCTCGTTTGCCAAAACGAACCACACCCTTCCAGGGTGAAACTTTGAGTAGTACACGCTCCCTAACCTGGAGCTCGAGTGGTTTCCGGTCCTTATCAGCGTAGCTTTTCTGACGGTCGCGAGCTGCCGCCATGCGTTGTCGTATCTGAGCAATTTGCTCGGTTGTGTCTACCACAAATTCTGGACCAGTGATCTAACTATCCCACACCTCTGCCCAACAAAGAGGTGACCGGCATTTACGCCCATACAATGCCTCAAACGGAGCAGCTTTAATGCTGGTGTGGTAGTTTTTATTGTACGAGAATTCCACAAGTGGTAGATGCCTTTCCCAGCTGTTGCCAAAGTCGATTACACATGCACGAAGCATGTCTTCTAAGGTTTGAATGGTGCGCTCAGACTGCCCATCCGTCTGAGGGTAATACGCTGTGCTCATGTCTAATCGTGAGCCAAAAGATTTGTGCATTGCTCGCCACAGCTCTGAAGTAAAACGCGCATCACGGTCCGAGATAATAGAGGTGGGCACCCCGTGCCTCGAGACAACTTCTTTAAGGTATACGTCTGCTAAAGTGGAGAACTTATCCGTTTCCTTGATAGCCAAGAAGTGTGCAGACTTTGTGAGTCGATCCACGATCACCCAAATAGTATCATTTCCGCGCTGAGATCTAGGCAGGCAAGTAACGAAATCCATGGAAATTTGCTTCCATTTCCACTGTGGTATCTCTGGTTGTTGGAGTAGGCCTGAGGGTTTCTGGTATTCCTACTTGACTCTCGCACAAGTCAAGCACTTGCTGACGTAAGTTGCTATGTGGGCCTTCATGCTAGGCCACCAGTACGTAGTTTTGATATCGTGGTACATCTTATCCGAACCAGGATGTACCGAGTAGCGAGACTTGTGTGCTTCATCCAACACAAGCTCTCGTAGGTTGCCATAGAGTGGGACCCAAATGCGTCCCGTTACGTAGTAAGCGCCGTCTTCCTTTTGTTCTAAGCGTTTCCTTCAGCCGCGTAGGGCTTCAGCCCTGACGTTTTCTGGTTTCAATGCTTCTATATGAGCAGCTCGTATTTGGGAAGGAAGACTAGAATGTATAGTGAGTTGCAAAGCTCGCACGCGCTTAGGTGCGGTGTCCTTTCGACTGAGGGCGTCAGCCACAACATTGGCCTTGCCCGGGTGATACCTGATCGAGCACTCGTAGTCATTCAGTAGCTCGACCCATCGTCGTTGTCGTATATTCAGTTCTTTCTGTTTGAAGATATGCTCGAGACTCCTGTGATCGGTGTAAATGGTGCACCTGATACCGTACAGGTAATGTCTCCATATCTTAAGCGCAAAAACAACAACTCCCAGCTCTAAATCATGTGTGGTGTAGTTCTTTTCATGAACTTTAAGTTGGCGTGAGGCGTAGGCTATGACTTTATCCCGTTGCATCAGTACACAACCAAGACCCTGAATTGATGCGTCACTGACGTGTTTGTCGTGGTCACACGCAAATTTAATCCAAATAACAACTATTAGATAGTGGTAAATGGGTATCGAACTCAGGGAGTATGTGGAAAATGTGTTATTTGAAAATAAAAAAAAACTTGGCTAAAAATAATTGTACAAAATAAATTTAAGAATTGGATTGATTGTTTGATTTAAAACTAAGACTACTAATTTAATTTCAAAATGAGAATTTGTTTTTTTTTTATAATTTAGAAACAAATGACCATCCTAGACTTCCAGTTTTAATTGACATTCATGTTTAGTTCAACTAGAAAGAACCACTTAGACATGGTTCATGTGTAATTATTTGTTTGTGATAAAAGGGAACTAAGTACTCGGATGCGAGGTTGTTACCCGATGATCAATTACTTTATTTGTGATAAAAGGGAACTAAGTACTCGGGTTCCTAGAACACGAGGTTGTTATCTGATGATCAATTAATATCCAACCCTTAACCCGCCCATGATATCTCGATTATTATTAACACCAAGAACGTATGGTTTAGATTATGATTGAAATACAAAGTAACAATTTACAAACAAATATCAACAGACCATAATAAACAAATCACAAGTATAAGTTTATTATTCTAGAAACAAGAACAATAACATGAATATCTCAAACAAACTTTCAATCTAGGATGATCATTATAACGTTTAGCTACTCATAATAGATAGTAACACACTTGAACAAAGCTTTAACACTACTGAAAACATAATACAAGACTTACTAGAATGGAAATCACGAATATTAACCGAACTCGGATCGATTAGGACTAGAACCGAAGGCTTCCAAACTTCCCAAGAGCTCCGAGGGACTTCACCGGCACTTCCGAGTGATCAAACTTGCCTAATAGCAGGCTTAGGAGTGGTATTTCGTATTAGAAAATGGTGTGTTTTTCGATTGAGTATGCATGGCTATTTATAGTGAAAATTTTGGCATCTGGGCATCGCTTGCGCATCGTAGCCATCCCAGGCTTACGATGCGCAAGCCCACGTTTGGATTAAAGAATTCTGCCGACACAACCCTTGCGCATCGTAGCCATAGGAGTGCTGCGATGCGCAAGCACACGTTTTAACAACTCCACGCAACTGCTCCATTGGGGCGGCGCCGACAACCCTTGTGCATCGTAGCACTTGGACTGCTACGATGCGTAAGGCTTCTGCTGCTGAATTCTTCATAACACTCTTACTCATCGTAGCAATCCAAGTGCTACGATGCGTAAAGGTTGGATTAGGTCAAAATTTGTTTTTATCATAACTTTCTCGTTTCAACTCCGTTTTCTTCGCCGTTTTCGCCCACGTTCTCGTAATTTCATCCCCTATCATGTCATCATCGTAATTATTCAATTCCAATAATTGATTTTATTTATGCACCGTATTTCTTCCATTTTAAGCTCCACTTGTACCTGAAACACAAACAACTGTAGTTATCTAATTCTAGACAATTACCCGATTAAATGTAGGATTTTAATATCGTTTATACCACTTAAGGGTTGTCCTACGGACTACCCGTCAGTCACAGTAAACCACAAAATCGTCTGTGCCCTCTGGCAAGGAAAGGATAGGTGCGCTGCAAAGTCTATCCTTTAAATGCTGAAATGCTAATTCCTGTGCATTTCCCCAGAGATAAACAACGCCTTTCTGTGTTAGTGAGGTGAGAGGCTGTGCAATCTTGGAAAAATCCTTAATGAACCTCCTGTAATAACCTGCCAAACCCAAGAATTGGCGAATTTCCGTTGGTGTACGAGGTGCAGGCCAGTTCTTAATTGAGTCTACCATGGATGGATCAACGTGAATCCCATCCTTGTTCACCACGTGGCCTAAGAAATGGACTTCACGAAGCCAGAAGTCGCATTTTGAAAACTTGGCGTAAAGCTGTTCTGTTCGAAGGAGTTCTAAAATAAGTCGTAGATGCTGCTCGTGTTCCTCCTGACTCTTAGAATAGATCAGGATGTCGTCGATGAAGACTATGACGAACTTGTCTAGGTAAGGCTTGCACACTCGATTCATCAAGTCCATGAAAATCGCAGGTGCGTTCGTCAGCCCAAAAGGCATGACCAAAAACTCATAGTGCCCATAGTGAGTTCTAAAAGCTGTTTTGGAGACGTCCGCTTCTCAGACTCTCAGCTGGTGATATCCTGATCTCAGATCGATCTTTGAATAGTAGCTCGACCCCTGCAACTGGTCGAACAAGCCGTCAATACGTGGCAGAGGATAGCGATTCTTCACAGTCACCTTGTTGAGTTCCCGGTAGTCGATGCACATTCTGAAGGTACCGTCTTTCTTCTTTACGAATAATACTGGAGCTCCCCAAGGCGATGAGCTAGGACGAATAAAACCCTTATCCAAGAGTTCTTGTAGTTGCGTAGAGAGTTCTTCCAACTCTGATGGGGCTAAACGATAAGGTGCACGAGCTATAGGCGCAGCTCCTAGAGCTAGTTCAATCTGAAACTCGACCTGGCGATGAGGCGGAAGGCCAGGTAATTCCTCAGGATAGTCGCGCACAATTGGAAAATCTTCTATCTTCTTCTCTTTCTCCGAGGTGTTAGTAACGAGAGCCAGAATAGCGGTGTGCCCCTTTCTCAAACACTTCTGGGCCTTTAGGAAAGAGATGATGCTCTCCACAGCACCCCTCTTGTCGCCATGAATCATGAGTGGTTCATCACCTGAACCAGGAATACGAACAATCTTCTCGTTGCAAAGAATCTCTGCTCGATGTTGGGATAACCAATCCATCCCAATGACAACGTCGAAACTACCCAAGACGATAGGAATAAGGTCGATAGAGAAGGTCTGGTCAGCAAGGACAAGCTTACAACCCTTGACTACGTGTGTGGCCTCTAAACTCTTACCATTTGCTAGCTCTACAGTGTGCTTGTTGTTCAAAGGTGTTGGAATACGCTTAAGCATTTGACTAACTTCTAGTGACATGTAGCTAGTATCGACACCCGAATCAAATAAAACTGTAACATAAAAGTCGTCGAGAAGGAACTTACCTGCCACAACATTGGGGTCGTTCCTTGCTTCACCTTGGCCAATCACGAACGCCCGCCCCCTGGCACCATTGTTGTTGTTGTTGTTTCCATTGTTTCCATTCCCCTGGTTGTTGTTATTGTTGTTGTTGTTCTGGTTCCTGTTCAGTTGGGGGCAATCTCTCTTGAAATGGCCTTCAGCTCCACACTGAAAGCACCCTTTGTTGATACCTTGTTGTTGCTGCTGTCGCTGGTTCTGAGGGGCTTGTGGCTGACGATTCTGGTTTGCAGGGTACAAGCTTCTGCAGTCCTTGGCGGCGTGACCTGGCTTGTTGCACCGATGACAGTTACCCCTGGTGCATGGACCGCTGTGGTGTAGGTTGCAGCGATTGCATTTGGGGTGATTCCCCTTGTACCCACCATAACTTTGACCACCAGATGATTGCTGACTGGGGCTCTTGTAGTCATCAGTCTTTCTCTGCTGGGACTGAGACTGAACAGAAGTCGAACCCTTACTTGAAGCTCCATCCCATTTCCTCTTGTTGTCACTAGGGACACCTGAAGTAGTTGCAGCACCTATGCGCTTTGGTAGCCTGTTCTGCTCCACCGCCTGGTCCGTGAGACGGTGAGCCAATTGAACGACTTGCTGGATGGTGGCGAGGTTAGTTGAAGTCACATGACTTTGGATTTCTGGCACTAAGCCCTTGAGGAATAGTTCAATGCGTTTGACGGGAGGATTCACCATAGTAGGGCATAGAATAGCCAACTCATTCGATCTTTTCGCATACGCTTCGATTTCTGACCGACCCCGTCATCTTGAGGTTGTAGAACTCTACCTCCAACTTGTGAATGTCATCACGATTGCAGTACTCCTCTTTGATCATTTCCTTAAAGTTGTTCCATGGGGTGGCGTTAGCAGCAACCAACCCTAGCATTTGAACCTGAGCATTCCACTACTTAAGCGCCAATCCTTCAAGAGTACCGGTAGCATACTTCACCCTGCGACCCTCAGGGCATTCACACATCTCGAAGACAGACTCGAGCTTCTCAAACCAGTGGAGGAGACCTACAGCTCCTTCAGTGCCGCTGAAAGTAGTTGGTCGGCAGTCCATGAAAGTTTTAAAAGTGCAGACAGGTGGCTGAGCATGTTGACCTGTTGTGGGTGAAAGAAAGGACAGAGTTTAACACAAAGGTTGGTTCACGAGAGTAGGATCTAAAGATCCTAGAATGAGTTTGAACTGCAGGATATACCTCCTGCGTTTGCAGCTGCAAGTGCCGCAGCAACTTGTTCGTTAATCAGAGCTGTCAACTGGGCTTGAGTCATGTTAATGCGTCCAGACATGATCTTCATATCAAGAGGGACATAAGTGAGAGGGGTTCGCGAAAATGCGATGACAGAGGAGAGTAAACACACACGTGTTCAAGCAACAGTAGTTATACTAACCAAGCATACCATGAGTAATGTACTATGTAACTAACAAGTAGGCAATATATACATAGATCATATCACCTAGAACGTCGAGCCTTGCATGTGGAGTGAAGCGTCGTTGTGGATCGTAGAGCACTGTACAGGTTATAGTCTGATTTTAATAAAACTTTTTCCCTTATTAAAACCAAGTTCACTATAACCAATGGCTCTGATACCAATCTGTCACACCCCCAAAATCCACCTGCGGAGTATCACCGCTTGGAGGCGTGACTGACCAGGATCCAGCCACCAATCATATTGAACAAGCAAGCAAGTAATTATAAAAGTTCAACCAATACAATTGGTGTCCAAACAAAACATAGTTTAAGTTGCAAGCGGAAGCATAACGTTTAAAACCAAAGCATAAGTTTAATTGTCTCAAAGTTTAACATGGCACACAACCATTCATGTCCCACAACGACTCTCCCCCATGCAAGCTCCAGCTAAGTACCTATTGACCTGCAAAGCATGTAGTAACGAGTCAACAACAAGTTGAGTGAGTTCACGGTTGGGTATTTATTTTTAAGTTGTTCCAAAAACGGTTTCCTTTAACTGGCGTCCTGCCATGGGGGTTACCCCATAGTTTGAAAACGTGATTTGTTTACCCATTTACTCTGGCTATACCGCCGTGGGGGCTACCCCATGTTACTTATCTGGCATTTCGGCCGTGGGGGCTACCCCATGTATACACTAGACTCGTAACCATATCGACTGCTGACTGTAGTCATGTTTATGTGCCCTGAACTGTCAATGTCTATCATCATTGACGTGCCCAGATCCATTAGTTCACGCCCGTCCTCTGCGGCACGGTGTGAGGTTTGTCAAACCTAAATAGTGCTATCTAACTAATGAGCCGCTCGCCATTGGCCCGGCGATTAAGTCGATATAAAAAGGAGGGACTTCGTGATAGAGTTTTGGTCTAGTACGAGTTATCTGTCCATAAGGACGAGGAATTATATTCCTGAACCGATGTTGTCCTTCCCAAGAAAGGACGAGGAATCCATGTTCCTTAACCCCATTCCCAACCCCTGGGAATCCCATGCTTTGTAGAGAGTGTGAACTCACCTTAGGTTAGCTCGGCAGATAAACGAAAGGTCAAATCAAGCTACTTATGGTCAACCACGTCCTAGTATGGTTACCACACAAGTCAGATACAAACCAAGTAATGCACGTTCATTTTCTACACGTATACTAGCACGTTGCAAACAGGTGTTATTCATGGCAGTCCAATCAACAGTGCACAACATACACAATTAACAGTAACACATAAAGCCCATACGTTCGGCCCAATAACTTAGGCCCGTAACCGTGCAGGTCCAAACAGAATATACATAATCAAGTGGTCTCGAGTCGAGACGGTGCTGTTCTCGTTTTGTAGCCTTCATCACTCGAGACCTGGTGGTCTCGAGTCGGGTCTCGAGTCGCAACAAGGCCAGCAACTTGGTTTCGAGTCATGATGTTTATGTGCTGATAATGCATGGTCTCGAGTCGAGACTAGGGGTTCTCGACTCGTAACCTGTGTCGCAAACGCGGGTCTCGAGTTGTCATCTACATGGTCTCGAGTCGCAACCAGAGGTCTCGACTCGCAACCTGCTGTTTCTAGAACATCTGCCTAGGATTGTACTAACCAATAGGATTACCATTTCATGATCTTGTGTACTATCCAACCAAAATTCATAAACATGTTTTCTTGTCTAATACATACTCAAAACAGATCAAACACACAAATTTTCAAATATTAAAGTCACCTTCAAACAGTTCCTCATATGTTTGTATCATTTTCGACACACATTCATCATGTTCTTCATTAGGGTTTTCATCTTGCACACTTGATTAATCAAAATAAGCATAAACCACAATAGTTACACAACCTAGTTATCCTCATTAGTTCCTATATCCAACATATCCGATTAATACATGCATCTATAGAATTTGTCATCAACATTCAACCATTTTTATGTTATCTAATACACATCCTACATATCAAACATGAACATGTGCACTCCTAATCAAACAAACACCTTTATCATACACAAACAATAGTCATAATGCATTCATTACTAAACAAACAAGGTGGGATACTAACCGATTCAAGTGTGGGTACAATGGTGTGAAGTAGTGAAGAATGAAGCTCCCAAACGGTGTATATGGGCTGATCCGAGACCTCCGATGGCTGCCTAGTTTTGAGTCCGAGAGGTGAGGGAGAGGGTGATGCTTGATTGTTAGGGTTTTAGAGAGAGTGAATGTAGGAGAGTGTGTATGAGAGTGAGTGTGAGTTGTCCAAAGAATGGCAAAGTTGGCTAGGAGTATGAGTTATATACTAGCTCTAAGTTGGTTCACCCTAGTGGGTTTTCGAGTGGGGTGAAGAGGAGCATGGCCCAACCGGCCCAACAGTTACACTATTCACTCGAGACCGCATGGTCTTGAGTCGTGTCCTTGTGTCTCGGGTTACATAAATACACGCATACATACAAGCACAACACATAATCATATAATTTCACTTATATCATTAATAAATCAACATGTCAACTAGTCACATAACGTTCAATCATGTTACATCAAGATACAATGACGGGTTCTAAATTACGAGTTGTCACAGTACTCTCTACGTGATTCTTGTATCGTACACGTCATATATTTCAATAGATTCACGGTTCTAGTACGTTATTGTGTGTTCGGTCACTCACGTTCACGGATTCCGCACGTCGAACGTTCGTTACGCAATTGAACGGTGTCAAAACCGATCCTACAAGTGGTATCAGAGCTAGGAGCTCGATTGCGCTGATCAAACACATTGATTCATACCAGATTTCAGCGATTTCAGATCCGAATTTCATCTATTTCTTCATCTTCTACTCATTTTTCACGTTTTTTACTGAAATTCATCAAATTGAACGGGTTTTTATGGTCCAAATCATCTGATTGTTTGATATGTTGTGCGAAAACACCTTATCTATAACCCTACCAAGTTTCAGATCCAAATTCCTAGCCGTTTAGGAGTAATCGAAGATTTTCGGTTCGTTTTTGCATTAAAATTCAGGTCCGCTCATACGAACCTTGATGTTTCGCTTGTAATGTTCGCTCATTGTGACATTTAGTGGAGGTTCGCTTTTTAGGTCCGCTTATTAGGTCATGTTTGTTGTAGTTCCGCTCAAGAGGTCCGCTCGTAGTTACAGTTATTTGAGATCCGCTTTTGTGGTTCGCTCATTGTGACTTTGTAGAGGTTCGCTTGTGTGGTTCGTTTATTGTGACATAGTCTGGTTCGCTCTTGTGACTTTTTGATTCTGCTTGAACGTGGTTGTCGACTGTTGCATCTGATTAAAAGACCATAAACTGAATTGTGAACCACTAATTGAAAAGGCCCAATCAAAATCATTGTCACTGACCCATGTGAAATATTAATAGAAGATTGTCAGACCCACCGATTGAAAATCCAAATTTTAATTGGGTTATGTAAAGGTCCAATTAAAATTGTTTGACTAAAGTTTGTTGGCCATAAATGTGTTGCACGTGAAAACTTGTCGGTTCAGAAGATTGTCATCGGAATAATTTGGCATGTGAATTCAGAATTTTGCCTCAATCACGTTTGGTTGTTAATAAAGTCAAGTGAAACCCACTAATTGAACGGCCCAATCATAGTCTGTTACAACTAATTGTTGTCGGGATAGTGGAATAAATCGGTTCAATCAACAGTTAAAGCAAATCGTTCTCGGCCCAATTAGTTTTAAGTGTTGGTGGGCCAATCACGTGGAACTCATAGTTTTGATAACATGAATTTGTCTAAAAGATTGTCGGCTACTTTTGACAAAATTTTTCAAGTGTCTCGATCAAAGAGTTTGCATGTGAGGCATTGATTGTTATTTGATTGTAGACAAATTGCATGTGATAAACAGTAGCTTGTGTTGATATAACGATTACAGAATTCAAGACGTTTAACAAAGAATTTGTGATCAAAATGTTTGACGAACAAGAAAACGTTAAACTTGAAAGATTAAATAATTGGCTTTGTGAATCTTGGTGTGGGAGATTAGGTGATAAGGATGTTTATGTTAAAAGGTTCGAAAATTTGTTGTGTATGAAAAATGAATCAGTGGAGAAGTTGGTAAAACGATTTGATGAGTTAGTTTACAAGTTAGAAAGACATGGGATATATTTTTTAAAGGATGAACAAATTTCAAGATTTGTTAATGCTTTACCTTTGGAATGGGATAAATTTGTGAATGAACTGAAACAGGATTCTAGTTTTTCACGCTTTGATTTAAGAAGCTTCACCAATACAATAACAAATCATAGGCATCATGAAGATTCAAGAAAAAGGAAGTTATTGGATGAAATAAAAGAAGAATCAGAAAAGATAAATTTGGATGTAATCATTGAAATAAGAAAACGAATCACTGTGTGTCTTGCAGCAAAAAATGTTATGAGATACGATATTAAGAGGGGTTGTTATATTGATGAAAATATGAATCCTCTTGATTTTGTTAAAATTTTCTGTGCAGGAACATACAAGATGGAAACAAAGAAAGAAGCTGATGATGGAGAGAGGAATGGAAAATGCTCGAAATGCGAAAAATCAGAAACAGACAATGTCAAACTTCTGAAGAATGTAGAAAGTTTAACATTGGAAATCAAAAGCTTGAAGGATGAGAAAGAATCTGATGATAAACAGATTTTTGATATGCGAGAAATTTGTGAGAGTTTGAAGTCTGAAAATGTCAGACTGCTTAGTGATGTGAACAGTTTGACAGCAGAAAACAAAAGTTTAAAAGAAAAAAATGAAAATTTTGAACATGAAAGATTAAAAGATAAAACAGAATTTCAAGGTCAAATCAAGATTTTAGAAGATGAGAGAGATATTTTTGGTAAAGATAATCTTGAAAAACAAATTGAAATCAATTCTCATCTTGCTAAAATCATTCAGCTTGAAAAAGAAGCTGAAAAAGCTCGGATTAAAATCAAAGAGCTTGAAGTGAAATTGAAAGGTTTTGTGACTTCGGCACCATATGTGTGTCCAAAACCGATCAATGTTATTCCAATAAGTGACAATGTCACAAATTTTGACAAAGTCAAAATTGAAAATTGTGATGAAATATCTGATGATGAAAAAGAAAAGAAAAGAAAAATATTTTTAGATTTACAAGAAAAATTTCAAAATACTGTTTTGCAATCTACTGAAATAGGTGAATGCTCAAAGCAAAAACCTGTTAAGAAGAATGTAGAACAGAAACAAAAAGTTAAAAAATTTGAAAATTTTTAAAAATGAAAATAACAGCTCATCAGATAAGTCATCCAATCATTATCAAAAATCACAAAAATCTAAAAATGAAAACTCACAAAAAGTTGGTAATAAGTGGTGCAGGTTTGACCACAGTGCTCAAAAGTCAAATCCAGCATTGAAGAGGAGAAATGAATATAATCAAGCCAAACAATGTTATAATCTGAAGGTTTGGACTGACAGAAGTGAATGGTACAATAACAGAGTGTGCTACACCTGTGGTGTGAGAGGACACATTGCTGTTAACTACCAGAATTGGAGTTATGAGACAAGAAGATGCTATAATTGTCAAATCAGAGGTCATATTGTCAGAGATTGCCCAAGGAGATCAAATGAAAGATTGAGGGTTAACTCTCAGAAATTGAAAAAGAAGCCAGTCAATGTCAAGCCCAAAGAACAGAAGGTTCAAGAACCTAAAGTTCAAGAAAAGAAAGTGAAGCTTTCTCAGGGGCAGAAAGACAGATTGAGGAAGAAGAGGAAGAAGGCAAGAGAATATCTAGAGAAAATTTTGTCTTCGGGTTCACCGGACAGATTGAATAAGAGTTCTGATGAATCAACTAACTCGATTGCAAAGTCCAGAAAGACGAATTCATCGGATACAAATCTGAGGACAAAAGAAGAAAAGAAGAAGAAGAAAATGGTCGGCGATGAATCTGATGTGTCAAAGTCAGACAAGCCACCATCAGGCAATGAATCTGACAGGTCAAAGTCAGACAAGCCATGTGCAGGCAATGATTCTGGTTCGTCAAAGCCAGAAGAGCCCGTTGTTGAGGTAAAATCTGAGAATTCAGGTTTAACAATGGATGATGCAAATTTTCCATCATTGTTGAACAAGAATTCAAAATCACCCAAGGCTGGTCAGGCTTGGGTGAATCTTTTCAAATAGAAAAACCTGACTTGCCGGAGTTCCCAGGTTGGTAAGCGTGGAACACGAATCGGCACATTTCTTGAGAAATTTCACTCTGGTGATTTTTTGCCTTACATGTGGTAAATCAGGGACATTAAGTTGTACTTGATTTTCTACAAGTGTTTGTGTTGATAGAATCTTGAACTGTTAATTTTTTTCAAAATGGTTAAAGGAGAACAAAGTGATGAAGTAATCCCCTAACCAACAAGTGGTTTGTTAATTCAACAAAACTAATTTTCTGGAAAACCATTTTGATTAAAACAAACTTAAGTGTTTTGAAATCTAAATGGGAAAATAGTTTGTTGTCAGGGGGAGTTCTGATTGTTTATGCCAAGTGGATGGCGAATTGAAGTAATTCGATATCGGTTGTCAGTTTGTTTTCAAATTTTCCTTAAAAATCAAAATTGAAACATATTTTGATTTTAGGGGGAGAAAAATTTTAAAAAAAATTAGAAAATTTGAAAATGTCAAAAACATTGAAAATTCAAAATGAGTTTTGTTGTGACAAGAGGAAATGATAGTAAATCAGTGGACTATCACAGCATGCTAAAGAAATGAAGTGTCAAATGTGATAAACGATCTCACTAACGATGTGACGATAGGCTCAGCTAGACTGGTAGATTTGCGATAACAATACAAACTAAAATGAAAAGGCCTAGTTCTAGTGGGAAACATGGTTGAAAGCATAGTACTTAGTTTTGTCCTTCGTGATTGTGTGCCTACTCAGTAATTGCTGAATGTCGAAAGACATAAAAACCAGTCAGTTTGAGAACTTTCACAACTTGCTGAAAAAGTCGCTGTGATTGTGCATTTTATTTTGCAAAGATTTAAACTTGTTTTATTTCTTTATTTTGTTTAAGCATTGGACATCCTCTGCGTATACCTGAGTATCGACCTGGATGTTATTTCCTAAACGTTCTGCTTTATTTTCTTTGGTGTTTCGTTTAAGCTTTGGATCACCTCTGCGTATACGGAAGTATCGACCTGGTGGTTAAAGCCTAAACAATTTCAACTTGTTTTATTTTCTTATTTTGTTTAAACATTGGACTTTCTCTGCGTATCGAAAGATCGACCTGATTGTTAATGTTTAAACATTCTGCTTTGTTTTTCGCACATATCACAGTTGATGAAAGTTTAAAGGCATTACTTGAGTTTGTGTATTGCATGATGAGGGGATATGCTGAGATCGTGGGGTCCATAAGAATTTAGTGCAAAATTAATATACCTTAACATATCGGTAAGCATTTCGAAAGTTTTTAGATTGAGTTTAAGAGGACAACTATATCGTCAATCTATGTGAATCGTTTAGAACTTAAAATGATTAAAGCTTAACGGTGCTAGTGATTTGTCTCATGAACTGATATGATCCTCTTACACAAACTCACAAAAATAGTGTCTGTATATATTTCTTTACTGCATTTCCTTTAAAATCAAAAATCCAAAAATATTGTGTTTTAGCTTAAATTTTGAAAAATACAAAAAGATTTTCGACAACTGATGTTGGAAAGCGGATTTTCAAAATTCCGAGTGCTAAACATAATGAACTACAGGGTTGGGAGAATATGTTAAAAACTTTGAATGTTATATACAAATGTTTTGAAAGATTGTGTGGTTAGTTAATCAAGGTAATTCGTTTGAACTTGATGTAACTATACAGATTGATGAATTAATGATTTCTACCAGTAAGTTTCTTAAATCTAAGTGTTATAAATTTGTGAAACTTATGTTGAGGTAGAGGATGTGCAGGTTAATCAGGTTTCAAATCCTGAGCATATGCAGATTAGAGCCAGGAATTGATCCTGAATTTGTGAACTTGTGAAAGCCAGACTACGATCCCGACAGCTGAGTCTAAGGGGGAGTCTGAAGAGGGGGAGCAACGGAAGCTCGAAGACAGATCCACGGGGATTCTGTTCAAGATAGAGAAAGACAAGATGCTACGAGATTGACTACGGCAATATCCAAGGGGGAGTCTGTTAGTGCATTATCTGTCTATCGCCTTCGTCAATCTAGTCCGTAGCAGAAACCGAAGAATCAAGCTTATATTGTTATATCTAGTTAGAAATAGCAAGGTGGCATTTTGGTAATTAATGACAAGTCTCATTAATTCCAAGAGCTATAAATAGGAGCTTTATGTCATCATTTAGAAGACTTTTGCTCATTTTGGTGATTTAGGAGATTCAAGTTTAGAGAGAGAAAGTCTAGAGAGAGAAAGTACTCTCTACGTGATTCTTGTATCGTACACGTCATATATTTCAATAGATTCACGGTTCTAGTACGTTATTGTGTGTTCGGTCACGCACGTTCACGGATTCCGCACGTCGAACGTTCGTTACGCAATTGAACGGTGTCAAAACCGATCCTACAGGGTTTTTGGCAACTTTTGAAGGTTGAGCCAACTGGACGCATGGCGCATGGGTTTTGGCAACTTTTTGAAGGTTGAGCCAACTGGACGCATGGCGCATGGGTTTTGGCAACTTTTAAAGGTTGAGCCAAATGGACGCATGGCGCATGGGTTTTGGCAACTTTATAAAAGTTGAGCCAAATGGACGCATGGCGCATGGCACTTGTTGTTGTCTTCTGAAGGAAGTTTTGTTGCCTTGGGAAGGAGTGACTGATGTGACTGTCTGGTGTTCCCTGTCTTGTCGAAGGTGAACATGCGTCTTTTCAGTCATTGTCAGTTACTTTTAGGCGATGTGTCAGGCGTGTGTTCACCTGCTCCGAGAAAAAGGTGATGGCGTCTTCTCTCTCCTCTGACGTGTCCTTCCCTTATTGGATATCCTCCTGTATTTCTGACGGTTCGCGGCCCATCGCATTAAATGCGATGGGTATAAATACAAGACGGTTTCTCCTAATCCTTCACTTTTCAAAATTTGAATTCCTGATTTCTCTCCCATTTCTTCACCTTCTTTCACCCTTCTTCAAGAGTTCACTCATATTATTATTTGATTATGTCTGGAGCAAATCCTTCATCGAGGAAGAAAAGGAACAAAGGTAAAACTCCACCAGGCCCGGATCAGGCGATGACAGGGTGGAGAGAGGAGGAGTTTCATAACTTGGTGAGGGAGATGGGTTTCCTTCCCGAGTGGGGTGCTCAGTTCCCTACCGCTGGTTCCACCGCCATGGACGCTCCTCCTGGTTATATGACTTTGCATGCTGCTTTCTTCCGGGAAGGCAACTTCAGGCTCCGGATGACTAGATTTACTGCTGATGTGTTGAGGAACTATGGGCTTCACATTTCTCAAATCAATGCTATCGGGCTTCCCCGTATTACTCACTTTGAGTTTGTTTGTATGGCTAACCGGTTGGATCCGACGTTTGAGATGTTCAACGTCTTCTACACTGTTTCGTATACAAGTGGGTTTTACTCTTTTAGCGCTCGTACCGGCGTTGCTCCAGTTTGTTCTGTTCCCCTGAAGAGTCTACATGACTGGAAGCAAAAGTTTTTTTATATTCGCCGAGGTGTTATTCCTGTGGAGATGCATTATCGGTCGGTGGATGAGGGTATCCCCAAGGTTGACGTTGTTGCAGATTTTGCTGAACAAGCCTGGTATAAGAAGTTGACGCATAAAGCCACTCCTATTCTTCAGCTTGAGGAGAGGGCACTGGTGGGTGCTGGTATGAGTATGTTGTGGCGTCCGAAGAATCCCTTGGGCGTTCCGGTTTATGGCTATGAGGGTAAATGTGAGTGATGTTCCATAACCTTTTGTCTCTCTTTTGCATATGTTTTTGTATTACTTTTGTTGTTGCTCCTCATCTTCGTGTTTTTGCAGTGGGTTACACCTTGTTGAATGTGCTGGATTCGAAAGCCGGTGGTGCTATGGTTGAGGCGATACAAAGGCCTGAGAAACGACCCTGGTTGGATCAGATTTGTGGTCGTTTCCTACATCCGACCAATGAGAGTTTTACCGTTTATGCCAACCCTGTCTTAGGTGAAGATAGTGAGGATGATGGTGATGCTTTTGATTTTACTCGAGAGGAAGTTATTGTTCTCTCGAGTGATGGGTCTGGCAGATCTTTTGAAGACCTAACCTCTCGTTCCTCGCGTGCAGGTCCGGCGCAGGGGGTTGTGCATGAACCGGTGAACGAGCCTGTTGGTGATGATGTAGAATTGCTGGTTGAGACTGCTGAGCAGTTGGAAACAAGGAGAAAAACAAAAGTTGACAAACCAGAAGGGAAGGGGAAAAAAGCTGAGGAAACTGCCGCTGAGACTCCTCGTAAGCGACCTCATACCCTTCGTGTCCTAGATTACGTTGTAGTTTCTGATACGTTGTCCGGTTTAGGGACCGGAGATAAACATCAGGAGTCTGACCCTGAAGACCGCGCTACCTTGACAGAGATAATGAAGAAAAAGATGTTTGATGATAAAAAACGGAAACTTGACGAGCAGGCTGCTGCTATGCTTGCGTCAAAAAGGGTTAAACTTCAGAAGGAGACTCCTCCAGCTCCTTCGGAATCCGAGGTGGATCTGGGTGTTTTTGCTCAGGAACAAGGGAATCTGTTGGAGAAAATTTTTGAAGCTTCTGGTACTCGCTTTATCATCATTCCTTTTGTTTTTTGTTTGGTTTTTCCTGGTGCTTATTTTACATTCTTTTCTTGAAATGTCTTTGTTCGTTCAGGTGCTAAGCCAGCCAAGACTTCACGCCATATTGATATTTCAAAAATCACCCCTCCAGAATCTCCGCCCTCGAGGACGTTTGGGTTGACTCCTCCTCGTGATGATCAGGAGGAGAGGGAGAAAGATGAAGTGAATGTTGAGCGTGTGGGTGAAGGTGGTGGTGATGCTGTCGGTGTCGATGGTGCAGGTGGTGATGATAGGGGTAAGGGTGTTGAACGTGGTAAGAACGTTGAAATCGGATTGGTGACAAGCGAGACCACTCCTCATAAAACGATATATACCAAGCGTCCGCCAGGTGGTGGTGGTGGTGGTGCAACTTCCGGAGCGGTGCAGAGTCCTGATTTTGAGCGGTGTGGTTCTTGGGATACCCATAACCCAGCATGTGATGATTTGCCCCATGCTCCTCGCTGGCATCTGACCCAGGGCTCCCGGATGAATGATCTTGAAAATTGTCATGAGTTTTTCTCTCTGTCTCTCCCCCCAGCTGAAAGGTTATTTCAGAAGAGGCGCCGCCGGTTAGAACTGTTAGATGATCATGTTCAGGCTGGGGTTAACTTCTGGTCTACTTCTCAGGAGATTGTCCGTGAGTGGAAGCTGATGGAAGGAATTCAATGATGGCGCCAATGATGAAACACAGGTTAACACCAAGGTTAAGCTGTGGGGTTACTTCTTCTATGGGTTCAATCTCCTTTCTTACTCGTGGGAAAGACCTGGATCCTGCAAAACAGCAGCACCGTTAGTCTCGTTAAGAGGGGAATATGGGGGTTTCCCTCTTAACCAGGCTCCGGCGTGAGAATAAGTACTGTTCTGAGGGAGAATAAGCAGTGTGTGTTAAGTGTGAGAGTATAGAGAGCGAGATGATTCGACCTGGATGATGAAGGGTCCTATTTATAGCCGGAGGGTGAAGGAGGGAGGAGCAGCAGTGCCAGTTGTGGTTGCGCGCCAGCTGTCCGACCAGGGGGAATATCTCCTCTGTTGTGGTCAGTGTAGTGGTACACGTGGCGCGCTTACACTTGCCTATTTTGGAGACGTCGTACTGGTGTTGTCGGACTGCTCCTTGATTCGTCGCAGGCCTACCTGGCGCTTGATGGTTGGTGACACGTGTGGTCCTTTTTGTCGGATGGAGCATCTTTGGTGCCACCTTGATGTTTTCCAGAAGCTTCTAGAAGCTTCGAAGCTTCTGGATGACATTGTTGATGTCAGCGCCACATAGGATGGAAAGATGGTGTGGTCCCTGCCATGTGGGCAGGGAATTGGGACCATACCTCTTCAATTATAATGAAAGTATAATATTAGCTGTTTTTAGCTTGTTTCTTGATCGATTTCTAAAGAGAAAGTCAACAACGTTTGATTCTTCATCTTCAAATAGTAAACCAGGGAAGATTGATTCTTCATCGACTCAACCTGACCCGACTCGATCCGAACATTATTACTCCGGGTTATTATAAACCCGGGTATCGAAAAAGAAATGACACCTTTGGAAAAGTTTTCTGACTCCGTCACAGAGAGCAATTGCAAAGTCTCAAGCTCAATGGATCATTGAAGGCAAAAACAGATTGGGTATCCTCAAGTCATGAATAGATTATGATGACATATAGGTGACAACAAACTAACACCACTAAATTAAAGAGGCATAGTTACTTGGATTCTGATGGTACATACATATATTGGACAATAAAATGATAGTTTGTTGCTCTTTGATTTCCTACAATCGTTCGAGCCATGATCCCATTGTATGCAATTTGCGTATGTATGATTGTAAACAGAGTTGCAAGAACAAGAATACTAGAAAAAGATTTGGATTAAGGGAGGAGGAGGCACCCAATGATGGGGCTTAGTGATGGACTGACCACTATGAGACACCGCCGCAAGTGGTTCTATCACTTGCGAGTGATCGAATTTCGTGAAGGCGATCATGACAGTGATGGAGCATTTATTTAAATTTTTTATTTTTTTTGTTTTTACCTTTCTATTATTTTTGTTTTAATTGAAAAGAAAAAAGAAAATAAATCTTCCTATACTAATAAATGAAAATTTTTTTGTACACGTGTCACTCTCTCGTGCCTCCTCACTTTAATAATAATATAATATTAATTAATATAGTTAGAGATAAACGTATAAATTCAAATTTAATTAATAATTATCTACAACTAATGTAAATTTATCAAATAATATAATATAGTATAATATCTATTAATAAAAGAATCCAAATAAATATATATTATATAATATGATATTATATTATATTATATTAATTTAACAATTTAAACGGGGAAATCAAAACAATGTACATATGTAAATTTAGATTAGGAAATTTATTTGTGTGATTTATTATTATTATTAATTTATTTGTTTTTAATTTTTTATATTTAAAATTTCTAAAATCACATTAATATATTTATTTTTCCTTTTTAGAACAACTTTTATAAAATTCTAAGTAAAGTGTTCGTATTTATTTTTTTCTATGTTCGATATAAGTTTTATTAAAAATTTTACTGTTAATTACACAGGTTATAAACTTGTGTATTACACGGGTTTGAGGATTAAAATTATATAATTTAATAATGTATGCACAAATTTACATAACTAAACTATTTTCAACCATGCAACTTCAGGGATAATGGAGGTAGCAAATCATGGAACTTTATTTCCGGTCGTGACTTCATCTAAATCTTAATAAATGGTCAATGAAATTTCATATTAACCACTTTGATGTTATGGTTTTTATATTTGAGAAAAAATAAAATATACTTATAAAAAGTTACAATAATATATAAAAGTTATATATAATGAAAATATAACCAGAATCAAATCAAATCAAGTCATAACAAAGCCAAGCTATGTAAAAAAAGAGTAGTACTACAATAAAGCAAACATGTATCTACATTGGCTTAACAATTCCATAATAGATTGGAGAGTAAGATGAGAACATACTGTTATATCATGGACGACTTATTAAAAATGATTAGATATATTTATTAGAATATTTCGTGAGCTAAAAAATTAGAAACGTGCAAAATAGTTTAGAAAGGCCAATAAAATCACATAATTAAGGAAATGAAATGGTTACCATAGTCAATATGGTATGGTTGTCATATAGTTGAGATATTTGATTAAAAAAAGTAAATATGACATGTGTATTCTTAAGTTATATAATTTTTATCCTCAAACCTGTGTAATACACAGGTCTATAATCTAGTTAAATAATAGATAAAAACGACTCACCCCTCCCCCAAACCAGACTTCCTCTTCCCACCCACAACAGTCGAGACTGCCTCCACCCACGATCGTCGATGATCACGTTTATTGTGACCGTTCTACTCCTCTTCGTTGTCCACCCAAGATCTCTATGTTATATAAAACACCAACTTATATAAAGTATATTTGTATATTATAAGTTGGTGTTGTATATAATATAACGTATAGAACTGGTTATAACTGTTGGCGGGTCAACAACCCTTAAAATATTTCTTTTGGGTTCTAATTGATTTTAAAGCGAGGCACAAACCTGTTCCATTTGAAATCGATTCCACACGTTTAATCCAAACCAATAATAATTTGGCAGGCTGGACTGGGCCTTAATGGGTTTGATACAAACTGGTTTTTTGGGTTACCGTGTCGGGTCACCAGGGCCCAAACCAGTTTTTTTTACCCCCAACATTTTAACTGTTGGCGGGTCAACATCCCTTACTTAAAATATTTCTTTTTGGGTTCTAATTGATTTTAAAGCGAGGCACAAACCTGTTCCATTTGAAATCAATTCCACACGTGTAATCCAAACCTATAATAATTCGGCGGGCCGGACTGGGCCCTAATGGGTTTGACACAAACTAGTTTTTTGGGTTACCGTGCCGGGTTGAGAATCGGGTCACCAGGGCCCAAACCAGTTTTTTTTTTACACCTCCAAGGGGGTGATGTTGTGAATACTCTAAAGCAACCATAAAAACCAAAGTAAGGTCCTATATATTTTCTACACATATCCCGTTTGTATTAAAAGTGAGGCCAATTATTATTTATTTTTTAACAGCTATCTAACTTCTTAACCTGGATGCATCATGCAAGTATAATTGGCCCAAGTCAAGGAAAAAAAAACTAAACTCAATTCTAAAACAAACAAGTGGTTACAATTTTTGTTATCCATAATTCCATACTAGTTATCCAGAAAAACATTCAATAGAGCATACACTAGAATTACCCAACAAACCCTTATATCTGCAGCCCAGCCCATAAGCCCAACCTACTTCACCAAAACTACACTCGAAAGTGTAGCCCCGTAGGCCAGTTTCCTAACCCAACCCAGCAGCACTCCACACCACATTTATGATAGGACTAATAACCTTTAAAAGAGTGAATTTCAATGATTGTCCTTTATGTTTAAAATTGACTAGTTTTGTCCTTTATGTTTTCATATCATACACATTTTGTCCTTTAGGCCTAACCCTGTTAGTTTTTTCAGTTAAATTTGGTCAGTGCAGCAAAGCACATGAGGGCATTTTTGTCAATTCAAAGGCTGCATAAGCTTTGAGCTGTAAATATGCCGTTGAACTTACCTTTGAATTGACAAAAATGCCCTCATGTGCAAAGTATATGACCAAATTTAACTGAAAAACTAACTGGGTTAGGCCTAAAGGACAAAACATGTATGATATGAAAACATAAAGGACAAAGCTCGTCAATTTTGAACATAAAGGACATCGCCTAAAAATGTGTATAAATATAGAGGACAATCCTTGAAATTCACTCTATTTAAAAAATAGATCATGTTGGATGTCTTTCTCTGATCTATCCAGCCTAAAGTATAAACGAATTCCACAGTATATCCAAGAGGCTCATTACAGTATAATGTCCCAGAATGTGAGGGTAATCCTGATCATCATCCAAGTTATTATAGTTAATGGATCAGTCCAGTAGTTAGTGTAAAGTTGTTAACGTTAGAAACTGTTTGTGATACGAAGCAGTGTGTTGATCCAGAAGTAGTGCACTGACCAAGAAAATTTTCCCATGGAGGTCGGAATTTTTTGGTGTTCAAATGTCTATCTAGAAGGATTTGTTGTTGGGTCGGGTCATTGAAGTTTTTTTACCGGGTCGGATTGGGTAATGGAATTTTGTTTACTTGATTGAGTCAGGTCACCAAATTATCTTGGTTTATTATGTGTAAATCTAAGGTTTGGATCAATTTATTTTGAGTAAATTACAAAACTCGTCCTTTATGTTGACACCAGATTGCAAAATATGTTTTTTGTCTTCAAAAACTACAAAAAACGTACTCGATGTTTGCAAACCCTTGCACGTTACGTCCTTTAGCCATAACTCAGTTAGTTTTCATGGTTAAATCTGACCAAGTAGACCCAACATAAGGGTGTTTTAGTCATTTTACCCTAGACACTTAAATAAATAATAAAAAACCTCTTCTCTCCCCATCTCTTCCAAATCTCACTCTCCTTCCTCAACCCTCTCTATCTCTTTGTAGAATCTGGGGCACCATCGCTGCCAACACATCACCACCGCCCAAAGCTCCTTCGCCATCGCACCACCGCCATCTCGTTCTTCTTCCCCTGCACAAACGACGGCACAACAGTCAACGACAACCCCAAATTCCTTTTCGTTTTCCCACACAAACACTCACTTTCAAAAACCCTAATAATCCAATCTCACCACACACTCACTCACTCACATGAATGCCAATAATCGAGCATACATTTCAGGTATTGTTGGCCGTAATTCCCATATTTGGATAATTGTTGTCGATTTTGAAACCGAAGCATCCATATAAGGAAACCTTTGTCGTTTTTTGATGTAATCAACTATTAATATCATAATTTGATATGTTTTAGGTATTGTTGGCCGTAATTCCCATATTTGGATAATTACCGGTTAAATGCAATGCTTATCAATTACCGAAAGTTTCTAAATAGCATAGTTTTTCTAGGGTTTTGTAATAAGACTCCTACTAAATATAGTAATTTACCTATCACAAGGCTACGTTTACACAGATAAAATTCTCAGTTAAGACATCAAGCTAGCAATAAAGTTCCAGTTAAAACGGATGTTAAAGTTGTTAAGTGACGAATATCACACCATCTACGAATATAAGTACGTCTTGATAATAATTAACATTCTTAGATATATGTGACCATGTGATTTGAACTTATTGCTAGTACGATTATGAAGTTTGAACTTATTGAGTTTGTACACTCTCCAATTTTAGGTATATTTCTGTCCTTACGCAAAACGATAAGCAAAATAATTATGTATTTGGTCATATATATAACTCATAAAACGATTTCTTGTGTTCATTAATAAACATGTTTTGTATTTTTATCATTCCTTTTTCGAACCCATCATCTTTTGAAGGAATAAAAAAAGCATCAAACCACTCCACTTAGTCATACAATACACACACCAATCGAACTTCTTTTTGTTTTCTAACAACCTCACCTACTCCCTCTCTCTAAGAACAAGGGGTATGGGGTCGGCTTAGGCCCGGCGAAGGCCGCCGCCGGTCCCCCACACCGCCCCCCTTGGCCCAACATGTGAAAACCGGCTGCCCCAAGACGATGTTGACGGACCTTGATCTCTCTCTCTTCTTTCTCTCTCCTCTCTCTCTCTCTTTCTCTCTCTAAATAATCAAATAAATTATATATTTTAATTGTTTTTATAAATTATGTGGGGCCTCATCCTCCACCCCCTCAAAATGCAAGGAGGCTCATCCTTCATTGGATGATGATGTGGCGCCTACGTGGCTGCCCATCCTCATGGGGATGAGCCTCCCCATACCCACTAGTCTAATAAGGTTTTGTATCAGTAAGGTAATCAAATTTCTGTCAATTCATATAGATTTGGTCCAACAAAATAATAAATTATTCAATACAGGAACCGAAAATACCAAAAATGAGTAAATAACACAAACCAAAAACCGTTTCGATTATGGCAATGCAGTACTAGTTCGGTACTGTAAAATACCAAAAGCGACTTGTAAAAAAACAAAGCCATAAAAACGAATATTGGTATTAGTACCGATGTTGTTCGGTCAATATTGGTTTATTTCGGTACGATACCGGTAAACAATTTTATACGATTCCAATAAAATTTATATTCGTAATGTTAAAAAAAATATGTATTTGTTTTTTTTAAGTTAATTAAAGCACAATAAGGTGAGGTGAACAATAAGAAGTTATTCCCTACGTGTATCTTATCCAACTTTCAAATTTTATGTATATGTATACTAGGTTATATCTTCATGTATTACATAGATTGAATAAATGTAATTTGATATACTAAATAATAAAATAATATATCTTTAAAACCTCATTTATTAAATTAGTTGAATAAATGTAATTTTGTATATTGAAAAATAAAAAAAAAATATATCTTTGAAAACTCTGTGTATTGTATGGATTGAATAAATGTAATTTTATATACCAAATAATAAAAATGTTATATCTTTAAAAACCACGTGTATTACACAGGTTGAAAAAAATGTAATTTTGTACTCTAAATAATAAAAAAAGTTATATCTTTAAACCCCCCCCCCCCCCCGTGTCTTACACGGTTTCAATAAATCTAATCTTATATATCAAATTATTATTTGAAAGTTATATACCATTTGATTTATATATTATGTAATAAAACCGATATAACTTTTTAATAATGAAAATAAAAATAAATAATACATCAATACAAAGTTATATCTTTAAAAACCTCCGTGTATTGCACTTTTTGAATAATCTAATTTTATATATCAAATTATTCTTTGAAAGTTATATGCAATTTGATTTATAAATTATGTAATAAAATCGATATAAATTTGAAAGTTATATGCAATTTGATTTATAAATTATAAAATAAAATCGATATAATTTTTTTAATAATGAAAATAAAAATAGATAAAATATTAATAGAAAGTTATATCTTTAAAAACGCCGTGTATTACACGGTTTGAATAAATCTAATTTTATATATCAAATTATTATTTGAAAGTTATATACAATTTGATTTATAAATTATGTAATATAATCGATATAATTTTTTTAATAACGAAAAAAAATAAATAATTTTTTAATACAAAGTTTGATTTTCATGATAAATAATTTGGTTTATTTAAATTATCTTAAATTAACAATTTAAATTTAAGAATAATATGTTATTAAAAAAATAGAAGGATTCTATTCAACATTTAAGGTAGAATAAAATTTATATTTATTTATTATCAAATAATATTGAAAGTTAATATTATAAATGAGAAGGATATACATTTTAAATTTAAACTAAATAACAATTATCTATAATTTAGTAGAAGAGTTATCTATAAGTGACTAAACTGAATAATAATTATCTATAATTAAGGATGAGAGAAAATAACAATTATCTTTAATTTAGTAGGAGAGTTATCTATAATTAAAGTTAGATATCCTAATATGATGACAAGTGTCCCCTTAATGGTTTCTTTTATTATATAGTACTAACGGTAAGACCCGTGTGCAAACACGGGTAGTTTCTTAGAAAACCATACATAACACATATAAATGATGAATATGGTTACATTTATAGACTTATAAATAGATAAGTCAGTAGGTAAATACTTAAAGTTTAGAGTATGAAAAATACAAAAATATACAACTTATAATTCATTTTGTAAACAAAATAACATTTGCATTCAAGCATGTTCCTTCTCCAAAAAACAATATTTTAAATCAACAATCGTTTCAATCCCCTTCAACCTCCACAAAACACTATTTTAACCCAATGGTGGTTTTAAACCACCGTTTTAACCCAACAACAGTTTTCTCTACAACACTCTACTTTAACCCAACAGTGGTTTCAAACATCCGTTTCCATCTGTTGACTGGTCAACAGATGTATCAACCACTGTTTTATTTTCAAACATATGTCCACAACAAAACAGTATTTTAACCCAACAGTGGTTTTAAACCACCATTTTAACCCAACAGTGGTTTCAACAACAGTTTTCTTCAGAACACTTTGCTTTAACCCAAAAGTGATTTCAAACATCTGTTTTCATCCATCTGTTGACCAAAGTCAACAGATGTATCAACCACTGTTTTATTTTTAAACATCTGTCCATGACAACAGAACTTTCATCATTTAAACAGACCCTTGCAAATATTACAAGCTTTTAAACTCTCAAACCTAAATATTCAGTTAATTAATTTAAATAACAAACATGCTTAATAATTTTAAACAACTAATTATTATATAAAATATGAAAGTGTCAAACAGAGTTAACTATATCATAAACAAAGTTCAAAAAAGCAAACACCATTCATTTAAATACAGCATAATAATTTCTAATCAATGGGCGAAACAGTAGTCTCGATAAATAAAGCTCCTTTCGGACCATTGTAGTTGTCAACATGTTGGAGATATTTCAAAACTTGATTGCTCAGATCAAGTTCAACCATATCCCCCCAACTTCAATTTCAACCTTAAATACTTAAAGTTTAGAGTATGAAAAATACAAAAATATACAACTTATAATTCATTCTGTAAAGAAAATAACATTTGCATTCAAGCATGTTCCTTCTCCAAAAAACAATATTTTAACTCAACAGTCATTTCAATCCCCTTCAACCTCCACAAAACACTATTTTAACCCAACAGTGGTTTTAAACCACCATTTTAACCCAACGACAGTTTCAACCACAGTTTTCACCACAACACTCTGTTTTAACCCAACAGTGGTTTCAAACATCTGTTTTCATCCATCTGTTGACCAAAGTCAACAGATGTATCAACCACTGTTTTATTTTCAAACACGTGTTCACAACAACAGACCTTTCATCATTTAAACAGACATTTGAAAATATTACAAGCTTCTAAACTCTCAAACCTAAATATTTATTTAATTAATTTAAATAACAAACATAGTTAATAATTTTAACACAACTAATTATATAAAAACTACAAGTATCAAACAGACGTAACTATATAATAAACAAAGTTCAAAACAGCAAACAACATCCAGTAAAATACAGCATAATAATTTCTAATCTATGGGCGAAACAGTAGTCTCGATAAATAAAGCTCCTTTCGGACCATTATAGTTATCAACATGTTGGAGGTATTTCAAAACTTCGTTGTTCAGATCAACTTCAACCATATCCCCCCAAATGCTTGTTATCAGCCACTTGTTGTTTTCAATTATATTAGTCCTTCGGCGCCTATCTACATAATCAACTACACGAGGATTATTGAAAGCAAACACCTTGATCCAGCCTTCTTCTTCATATATGAGCAAATCAGCAGTCAGCTCAATAGACTTTCCAATAACAATCAAATGCAACCTCTTTGCGATGGTCAAAAAATGCCCTTGGCAAGGATTGACTACGATACTCTCTGGAAAACGAAGAATTCTGAAAGTATCAGAAAGAACATCGAAAGCAACGATGTTCCTCTCACCTAGTGGATACCAATAATTTGAAACCATGAAATATATGGTTTTATTAGCATAAATTCCTGGAGACCATGAATAACCACTTGAACCATAATTATTTACGCTACCAAAATTTATTGTTCTCCATGACTCACGACGTCGAGAGTAAACACGAGCAGTAGCCACATTACGGTAACATCTGATGTTCAGCACTTTCAGATCATTGAATTGATCAAAATAAATTCCACCAGTATCAGAATTCGATCATGAATATAATTTAGGTAGTCGTCAGACAAAACCTTATAGCACCTGGTAGTTGGATTCCAAAGGATCAGGTCACAGCAAATCCCTTCATTACAAACTAACAACAATCCATTAAATGACGATAGAATACGTAAGAAGGTAGGGTGCACATTGTTAGCAAAACTTAAGGTTTTGCTTCTAACGACATCCAAATTACCAGCAACCACGTCGTCAAGGATAATTGACGTGTCTTTAAAGGAGATTAGTTTCTTTTGTAGTGAATCTCCACTTCGGAGAGCATGAATCATCTCAAATGCATGACTTGACAGTTCCCTAAAAAAATTCTTGGAAAGACATTTAAAACGACCAATATCTTCTGCAGAGAGCCTTGTGAAAATTTCGCCAACAATCACTTGAAACCCAATGTTTTCCATTTTGAAGTGAATAAATGCGTGTTTGAAAGCCAAAGAAATTGTAATGATATTGATAAACAAAAAAACTTTTGAAGATGATTGAGTAGATGGATGAAAGCGGTAATGATGAAAGCCTCTGCCCAATGTATTGTATATATCCAATGAAGGCGGTTATGACTAAATACATCGTCAGACTAACTTACTATTAAAGAATATGATGCAACATTGGTTAAGCTTTTAATGCAAAACATTTCAAAAGTGCGTTTCCATGGGAAAAATATAAAATTAAACACGTTATCATAATTACAATTAACCTCTTCATTTACCAAAAGATATAAGTGAGTGAGTGACATGCATTGCAAAGTACATATCCCCAGGCATTTTGAATTTGAAATTACTGGCAATTTCAAAACATCTGCTAAGGTATACGTTTTCCAAAGGAAACATCTGCTAATTTATATTTTCTTGGAGATGGGCAGTAGTTTGCCCTTTTGAATGTGGGCCAGACCTTTTACATTTGAATATAGAGTAGTTGTTTGAAATTAAATGTATTTTAACTCAGATAAAAAATCGCTTCATTTGCAATCATCATTTAGTTATAACTCAGATAAAAAATCTATTCATTTAAAGACCAGCAATACTCTACATAGTAAACAAATGCTTCTACAACTCTAGCAGACAAAGATATTGCGAACATCTGTTAGGCAACAACAGATATTACCAACAGTAGCAAGTCAAACAACCTTTAGATTAGCAGAAGATCACCACTAAACAAATGTTCTCTTTGGGCAGACTTTACCTTTGACAGAGATTTAAAGCAATAGATGCATCAGTATTTACAATTCAGAGGAGGAAATTCTTCGAAAAGCTCTATTAGGCAACAACAGATGTTGGCAACAGTAGCAAGTCAAACAGCCGTTAGATCAGCAGATGATGATTTCGAGCAGATGTTCTCTTTTGGAAAACTTTAACTTTGACAGATCTATACACTAACAGAAATTGATTCAACATCAACATAATCTAATTAAACTCAGAGACAATTTCACTTCTACATCAAAAATACCGATCTGCAATAATCAGATGATATTAAAAATTACATAATACTTATGCACCTTAAAATTAGTAAAAATAAAATGCTCCACAAACATTAATAGGATTAAAATTTAATTATGAGGATTAAAAGATCAACAATTACATCGAGTACTGAACAACGAAACTTTAAAAGCTAACAATAACACCAAGAAATTTAGGAATCTAACAACAAAAATTTAGTGTTTTTAGCTTCAACTCCAACGAGTACCGAACTTCTCAATGTATATCTTCAACAATCACCATGAACTCCACAGAAGTACTGAATGCATCACCATCAGGTTTCTGGTAACCTGGTCTCTCGTGAACAGACCAAGATGCAGTACATGAAAACACTTCTTCAGCCGTTGAAGAGTAGCCATATCCTCATATACTTAATCCTCAACTTGCTTCATAAAGAGCTGCTTTAAACCATCGGAGCCTGGACAAGTGCATACATTCTATACATCAAAATTCCAAACTTTATGCTTCTTTTAATACAAAAAAGGCAGGAAAGAACAAATCTCTAGTAAAATAAAAACTTACAGCAGTAGCAGATCCTTTCTTGCGTTTAGTAGGAACTACTGTGAGTTCTACATCATCATCATCTGCCCAAGTCAATTATAATCATCATTTAGTCATAAGCAAAAATTATTTTAACTGTACATTTAATAATCTTTCTTTGTGTTTAATTTAACTTTATACTTCGTTTAATACAAACCTAAAATAACCCGCAGATGATTGTATGAATTTCAAACAACTGTGATTAGACTGAAATATAAAGCGAGAATTAGAGTAGATCACTTCAAAATTAAAAATTCAAAATTAGAGTAGCAAAAAAAACATACTTTAAACGATGTTGGAAACAACCGTAGAACAATCATCATCATCATCATCATCTGCTCAGATCATTCACAATCATCATTTAGTCATAACTCAGATAAAAAATCTTTAGTAAAAATCAAAAACCAAAACAATCATAATCATAAATATTATATTACCATCATCAAGGCAAACCACATATCCCCAAAATTTGTTCTGAAAGTGGGTCAGAGAGAGCTTTCGTTTTCTCTTATCCTTTATGAACAAATGTCGAGTATTGAGAAGAAGGGATTTGAGGGAGAGATACATTAGAAATGTGATTTGAAAATACAAAAGTAGAGAACACGAGAGTGTAAATTTGAAGAGTGAAATGAGAATATAAATCACTTTATATAAGAAAATGATTGACAGAAATGAGTGAGTGACATGCATTAATTGCAAATTACATATCCCCGTGCATTTTGAATTTGAAATTACCGGCAATTTGAAAACATCTGCTAAGGTATACGTTTACCAAAGGAACCATCTGCTAAGTTATGCTTTTCTTGTAGATGGGCAGTGGTTTGCCCTTTTGAATGTGGGCCAGACCTTTAACATTTGAATACAGGGCAGTGGTTTGAAATTAAATGTATTTTAAATTGATTTATATATTCCGGTTTATGATGCAGTAATGACATATGAAAAGCCTTGTTGGACAGCCTCTGTAGCTGACACATCAGTTTTTCTTATGTCATTGGGATTTCTCCTTTTATAGAAAGTATAGATAGACATGTTAAGAACACCTGTACTGGAGGGGGTTTTGGGCGTTTTTTCCTAAAAAAACGCCCCTCCACGTCATGACCACTGCTCCCTGGCGTTTTTTTCAAAAAAATCACTCAGGCGTTTTATTTAAAACGCCTAAAATTCGCAGATTTTGATGTTTTGACCTTTGGATCCAACGGTAATAAAAAAATATTTTTTTCTTTATTTTTAATCCATTTTTACCTATAACAACCCCACTTTCAACTCCATTTTTTATAAACTTTCCCCCCTACAAGACATACGAGACCTCGGCCATAGGCGTTTGGAGACAATGCAAGAAAGAAACGCAAAAAACAAAAATATCGCGCTACAAGAGTCGAGGCAAATGGAGAAAGACATAGTGCACTTATACAGTTATACATGCTAGTTTTCTAAATCGATCGATCACCTCTAAGGAGACGCGTTGATCTTAGCGCAAATGTGTCGGCAACAAATCCGTAACAAATACGGACTTTTGATTTTGTGGTTTTTTAGCATTTTTGTCGGTTTTTTTATTTTTAGTAATGTAATTTTTTTATTTAATAAAATACTATTAGTTTTAATTTTAAAAGAAAAATAAAAAAATTTAATTGGGTAGTTATTGGATGAGACATTATTGAGCATTATACCACTACACCCATGCCCCATATTACCCTAATGCTGACTGGACTGCCAGTGTCGCTTCATAACCAAAGAAGGGGCATTAGTTTCAAGCCCCATTACACATGGTCTAACCTTATGAATTGTGGAAAAATATATAAATTTTTATATTCCTCGTAATGAGATTCCTGCAAAGCAAATTTATAGTTGTTTAAACCATTGTTAATTTTGTTTTTAACATATACTTGTTTGGCAAAAAAGGACTTTGTTTTCGCTTTGGTTAGAGCCTCTAGGGTTGCGAACGAACCGAATGAACATGAACAAGACTTTGTTCGTGTTTGTTTGTTAAGGAAGTATATGTGTTTATGAACTACCGAACGAGATTTTATGTCCATGTTCGTTCGTTCAGGAAATGAACGTTTTCGATTGTTAATCGCGTTGCACTAAACTAGACACAACTCTGCACAATAACTTTAAACATCGATGATTCTACTAGAAAAGCGCCTACTTTGTGACAGCCAAATTTGTAGCAAATTTGTAGGTAATTGGTCTTACCTACAGATTTGCTACAAAAAAAATTCGTGCAAAATAAACTTGTCGAAAATCAGGTTAGCTACAAAATTATGACAAAATTTCCCACAAATTTTCGACAAAAATCTGTCGTCACAAGCGTTGACACAAAATACCTACAACCCGGTTTTTTATGTTTTTCCTACAATTATTGTTTTTGTATTATTTTATGATATTTTACTTTTAAAATTAATAACATTAATAAGAAAAATTATCCATAATTACGAATAATTATTTTTATTTTGCGACAAAATTCCTACAAAATTATAAAACTTTCTCTTAAGAGTTTGCTACAAATTTCCTACAAATAAAAAAATATATTTTTATGATAATAATAATATTTTTATTAATACTGATAATTTTAATGTTATTATATGTTTTTTTTAATTTCTAACAAAATACCAACAAATAAATTCTAATTTTTCCTACAAATTTTCGACAAATAATTTCTTATTTTTCTTACCAATTTCTGAGAAATAGATTTTAAATTTTCCTACAAATTTCCAACAAATAAATTCTAATGTTTCCTACATATTTCCCACAAATTAACTTATTTTTTGTAGGAAATCCGTAGCAACTAGTGTCAATTTGCTACCAATTTCCACAAATTTAATATTTTATTTTTAAAAATTATTTATATTTCTAAAATTAATAAATAACAAATAAATTAACTTTTTTTTGTCTAAAATCCGTAGCAAGTGGTGTCAGTTTGCTACAACTTTCAGACAAATTTATAAATTTTATTTTTTTAAATTATTTATTTTGTTGTGGGTACAAATAATACAAAAGTTTAATGTATTTTGTCGGAACTTTGTCGAAAAGCTAATTAATGTTGTGATGAAATTGCTACAATTGGTAGTTGTGTGACAATTTTGTCGGAAAATTGAAGAAAAGTTTTGGGTTTTTTTTTTCTTTTTTGTGAAAAAACTGTAGAAAAATTGTAATAAAATTTGAGTTGTAGGAAATTTGTGGGAAACTTTTGTAGGTAAATATGTAGTTTTCTAGTAGTTAGCGTTTTAAACATAAAACGATATAACGTTCTACCAATTGCTGACGAACTTGGTGATAAGACAGTTATGAGAATCTACATGTTAAACGTAAATACTTAAAAAACATATCTATAATGGTTTGTTTTTTATATTATCTCTATATGGTTTAGAAATGGCATATGGAGAATGCCATCACCTTATATTACAACAAATTATTAAAAAAAAACGTTGTAAGCAATATATTGTATTGAAGAAAGTAAAGTCTACATAAATTAATGCAATACACAAAAATGGTTGAATTTGTAAAAAAAAAAATTAGGGATATAGCAGACTATATGTTATGAATGAACTATATTAGGCTATAGAGTATGAGGGTCTTGATGATGGCGGTACGCCACCCCTTTCCTTCTTCAAACGTGATCCACGCTGACCACGGACCACATTCCAAATTTTGAGGCATTTGATTGATGATGGCGGATGGTGGTGTGGAGGATGGAGTGATGTGGCGACGTGATGCCACGTAAGTGACGCGTTGACATACTTTATTTTCACCTCAACCGACCAAAGGGATGTTTTGGAAGAGGTTCATTTAATGATTGTTTAATCATTATTTTTTGAGTTAATTACTTTTTGAGTCCCTGAGGTTTGCAAAAAATAACGGTTTCAGTCCATTAGTTTAAAAATTGTCATTTCAGTCCATTAGTTTCATTTTCATAATCATTTCAGTCCACAAACTTAACTCCATCCATTTATTTTGTTAACTTTGGGGTGAAATTACCAAATTACCCCTGCTAACATAAAAAATCCAAAAAAATCATAAAAATTCCAAAAAATTCAAAAAAAATCATAAAAATTCCAAAAAAATAAAAAAAAATCCAAAAAATAAAAAAAAATTTAAAAAATTCAAAAAATCAAAAAAATTCCAAAAAATTCTAAAAAATCAAAAAAAATTTAAAAAATTCAAAAAAATCAAAAAAATTCCAAAAAATTAAAAAAAATCTAAAAATCAAATTTTTTTAAAAAAATCATAAAAATTCTAAAAAATCCAAAAAAATTCAAAAAAATCCAAAATGTTTAGAACCCGAACCGTTTCGAACCCGAAACGTTTCGACCCGTACCGTTTCGACCCGTACCGTTTCGACGCGAACCGTTTCGACCCGTTCCGTTTCGAGCCGTACCGTTTCGACGCGAACCGTTTCGACCCGTACCGTTTCGAGCCGAACCGTTTCGACGCGAACCGTTTCGACCCGTACCGTTTCAAGCTGAACCGTTTCGACGCGAACCCGCTGAACCGTACGGGTCGAAACGGTTCGCGTCGAAACGGTACGGGTCGAAACGGTTCGCGTCGAAACGGTTCGGCTCGAAACGGAACGGGTCGAAACGGTTCGCGTCGAAACGGTTCGCGTCGAAACGGTACGGGTCGAAACGGTTCGCGTCGAAACGGTACGGGTCGAAACGGTTCGGGTTCGAAACATTTTGGATTTTTTTGAATTTTTTTGGATTTTTTAGAATTTTTATGATTTTTAAAAAAAAATTGATTTTTAGATTTTTTTGAATTTTTTGGAATTTTTTTGATTTTTTTGAATTTTTTAAAATTTTTTTGATTTTTTAGAATTTTTTTATTTTTTTGAATTTTTTAAATTTTTTTTTATTTTTTGGATTTTTTTTTGATTTTTTTGGAATTTTTATGATTTTTTTTGAATTTTTTGGAATTTTTATGATTTTTTTGGATTTTTTATGTTAGCAGGGGTAATTTGGTAATTTCACCCCAAAGTTAACAAAATAAATGGATTGAGTTAAGTTTGTGGACTAAAATGGTTATGAAAATGAAACTAATGGACTGAAACCGTTATTTTTTGCAAACCTCAGGGACTGAAAAAGTAATTAACTCTTATTTTTTTAAAATGCATTTGTTTATTGCTTAAACATGTAACTATTATTAGAAAAAAACATTTAATAGTAAAAAAAATTATTTTTTAATATGTATTTGTTTATTACTTAAACATCGTAGATAGGATTTGTACAAAAGTAGTCACATACTAATTACATTCACTGGCGCCCTCACGACCCGTTCAAGATGTGACCATCTTGTTAACAGTTGCGAACTAGAACTTGATGCGGAAACATAAACTAAAAACTCGATTGATAATTTGCACGCCTCCATGAAGAGCTTGTCTTCCAATCAGACAACGCTAATGATAAACCCATATTATTTAGAGGGTGATATTTTTTTGGAGAGTAGAATAGATTTACGTGGGTGTATGAAATGAAGATTATGTAGTGTGGTTTTTGGTTTGAATGGAATGATGTTTAAAAGAAAAGAATTGATATTTTGATAATACTTCTTATGGTTTCTAACGGTAGGGGTTGATCCACATAATAAGACCACTTAATTAGTTAATCATTTGATTTATCTCTAGATTTAATATTCAAGTTTTATATAACAATATTAAAACCAAATATCTTGAAATAAAATCATGACGAGCCCACCATTATAAATTTATAATTATTATGCAAGAGACCAATAATACGACCACATGAATTTCGTGCTAGTGGTTTGCAACCAAGGTATACATATGGCAAAAATTCTTACTAAAAATATGTTACGATCTAAAAGTATACATCTGTAAATATGAACATGTTCCATTATGAACGGTAATAGGTGCCTTGGAATAACCTCTTTCTTCAATTCATAAAAAAGAAAATTATATTTCTTAATTAGTGTTCAATCCCACAAAACATTACATTTTTAACTTATAAAAACAAGATTTTTTTTTTTGAAAATAGAACTCCATTAAACACACCTCCGACCCAAACGGGCAAAAGACCAATACAAAACAACCCCCGACCCAAACGGGCAAAGGGAAAAAAACTACAACATATACATCGGAATCACTCCTTCCAACTAATATATTTACATGACGATCTATTTTTAGCCCACCCAAAGCCTTTCGACTTAATCTCTATCACAATCTCTTGCGGACTTCGCCTGATCTGACTGAAAACCAACTCGTTTCTGCCTTTCCACATACACCACCAAGAAATAATTATCAGCCCAAGGATCATCTTCTTCATAAAGTACTTATAAAAACAAGTAAGCTAGAATATATGAATTACTAATAATTAATAAATGTTAATATGTCATGACAATCACATAAAGTACATATTATAATATTGTTTGTATACTATAAAATACAAGTACTTACATGGATTTTAAAACCAAAGAAAAAAACTATCAACATACCAAACATCTTTTTTCGTATCCCTCCGTCCATTTTTATTATCTTTTAAAACTCTACTATTAAAAAAAATGAATATGTCGCTACGTAGGCCAATCACTTTTCCTTATTTAAACCAACATCATCATTTTGTGCTTAAATAAGATTAAAATCCACTCATTTTCTTATTAACTCTATATTCCACCATTCAACTAACATTTTTTTTTGTTGCTGGCATCCACAACTATCATAGAACAACAACACACAACATGCAAAATGCAGCTCAAGAAATTCTATTATCATCTTCCTCCACCACTAACATCCCTAAAAAACACTCAAAAAAACCCCATAAGCGAAACAAATGCGACGAGCCAAAACACCTACATGAAAAAGGACGTGACGATGGTGTTGGTAGTGGCGAACATCATCCAACATACCGTGGTGTACGAATGAGGAGTTGGGGAAAATGGGTGTCTGAAATTCGCGAACCAAGAAAGAAATCAAGGATATGGCTAGGAACATTCTCAACCGCGGAGATGGCAGCTCGAGCTCATGATGTGGCTGCAATAGCAATAAAAGGTCGTTCCGCTTTCCTCAATTTCCCGGACATGGTGCATCTACTTCCACAGCCAACCTCCACATCTCCTAAAGACATTCAAGAAGCCGCGGCTAAGGCTGCAGCCTCATGTGGCTTTGATAAAGCCAAACCACCTAGCCAGGACACACTCTCGCACTCGAGTTCTTCAAACCCTAATTTATTATCATCAGATAATACTCAGGAATCAGTGACATCACAATCTATGGAAGATGATGATGCATTCTTTCACTTGCCAGATCTTTGTTTAGTTAACTATCCTTCATCATGGCAGCTAGTTGAAGAAGTTGACAGTAGCTTTTGGCTTGAAGCTGAAGAGCCGTTTCTTTGGTAAATTTCATCAAGATGGTAAAAATGAATTGTGTAATATATATTGCCACCAATTATTAGATCTTGGTACAACCACTATAAGAAAACTAGTATGTATAACTGTATAAGTGCACTAAATTTGTGCATAATTAAACTGGCTACATTTCTTGACAAATTGCAATAATTATCTTCTAAACTTTTAAAAGGTAAAATAGAAGTTTTTATTTGTTCAAAGACATGCAAAACTATCAATGATTGATCTTTGATCCCACCCCTTCTAATAGCTCCAAACTATTGGTACCATATTGTCATGGAATCCTCTTTGAGCCCCACGCAAGGACAAGCCATTTCGTCCCGCTTATCAATAGTGGTCGCTGGTTTATCAGTGGTATGACCAAATGTGCAAGCACTTCTAAGGTACGTGCGCTTTTGATCTGTTAAGAGTTAAGACCACCCCCAAGGATTTCATAGAGTAGCCGGTAAGCCTAGTGCTTAGGCACAATTAAGTAGATACAATGTTTGAATATTTGGTCCGTCACGATATGCACAACTCTAGATGATGCTATTTAGCGATGAGAACATGTCAGGAGGTATGGCGACTTCGTAATGCTTTCGGTAATTCAGCAAGTTGAGGTACTCTAAGTAAAAAACAATTAGAAAATCATAGGCACAACTTGGTATAGTACGAAGCATGACTTGTTAAGTCTCTTAGAGTTATGTTAGTTTTTTTTTTTTTTTTAATCATTTTTTCTAATTTAACACGTTTAATCGATCTGTTGTGGATTATTCATTTCGAATAGTTTAAGATCAGTAAGTGATTATTAGAGTTTAAATGAGGTGACAAGCATCTTTCATGTACCTTCATTATTGTATCAATTATTAGTTGACATGGTATATGAATGTACGTTTCAACCATCCTTTATTCAAAATAGCCAAGAATATAGTTTGACCACCAAAATAGTCATTTGATGCCTCCTTGGAGCAGGGCATCACGGATTCAAATGTGCGGGATGCCTCTTTCAATGTGGAAGTGACACGTGTCTCAATGATTAGGTAGACTCTTCCAATGCCCCTCAACAGACTCATCCAATGCCTCAGCAGACTCTTCCAATGCCCCTCAACAGACTCTTCCAATGCCCCTCAGCAGACTCATCCAATGCCTCAGCAGACTCTTCCACTTCATCTTCACCACCACCACCACCGTCACCACCACCGCCACCACCGCCACCGCCACCACCACCGCCGCCGCCGCCACCACCATAAAATATACTACTAATCTTTGAATTCGAAAATAATAGTATTAAAGATATCAGAAGTTATAGGGACCACGTTCTTGCATAGACCGAAGGATCTTGAAGATGTGTTGGAGCTCATGAAGGATCTTGAAGATGAGGTGGTGGTGGTGGCGGTGGCGGTGGTGGCGGTGGTGGTGGTGACGGTGGTGGTGGTGGTGGTGAAGATGAAGTGGAAGAGTCTGCTGAGGCATTGGATGAGTCTGCTGAGGGGCATTGGAAGAGTCTGCTGAGGGGCATTGGAAGAGTCTGCTGAGGCATTGGAAGAGTCTGCTGAGGGGCATTGGAAGAGTCTACCTAATCATTGAGACACGTGTCACTTCCATATTTAAAGAGGCATGAGGGGTCTTGAAAGAGGCATCCCGCACATTTGAATCCGTGATGCCCTGCTCCAAGGAGGCATCAAGTGGCTATTTTGGTGGTCAAACTATATTCTTGGCTATTTTGGTAAATTTCCCTAATTTCATAAACCATGTTATTTGTACTAGTTTCTTTGTCCAGGGTTCTAGCTTAACACGGTTCTTCATGCACAGCTGTTTCAGTCACTATAAGACCATGTTTAGTGGGCAAAGTGTTGGGCGTGGAATGGGCAAAAAACGCCCCAATTATGGGTGCACACCGCCCCCGTGGGAGTTTTTGAGTGGATTTTGGGTTGGGGCGTTTCCCTTAAAACGTCTGATTCAAAAGTGATGACCAATAGAATTTTTGTGAGGTTTTTTTTTATTTATTTTTATTTAATTCAATTATAATATCTATTTATTGCAAGACTTCAAGCCCCACTACACCTCTTTTTAACTTCAAGCCCCTTTACTGACTAGGCACCACGTGTCGCTTCATGCCCAAGGGTGCGGCATTTATTCACGCACCACTACACATGGTCTAATTACAATTAAAAATGCTGATTATGAAGGTGGAAATTCAAACGGTCTTAATTAAATTAATCACTAAGGTCATTTGTGGCGTTATTTTATGGCCGTAAGGCTTGAGGGTGTGCTATAAAGCCCCTAAGGGCTTTATCACGCCACTTAAGCGTCATCTCAACGCCACGTCACATAGGGGGCTTTAAAGCCCCTTTCCTTTAACTTACATGCAATGGTTTAAAGCCCTCTCAATGACATATGTTGGGGAATTTCGGTTTGCCGGATGATCAGAGAGGCGTGATGTCACTCTCAGATCAAATTATTTCGGTGGTTCATCCGAATAATTCAATCGGATACAACTCTGATTTTGAGAAATGAACCAGTGTATGTGTTTTTGTGAATTGTCTGAACCAGCCAGGGGCTGCCGCCCCTTGGACCCTGCTCCCAGGGGCGCTGCCCCCTTGGAACCCCCGTAGAGTACGGACTCCGTCCGTACACTTCTAATTATAATAACTCAAACAAGCGTGCACTCCCGTACCTCCCTAACTTGCTTGGTGTGTATTATTATTCGCTTTGATCACCAAGTCAATCACCGATTACACTAAAATATCTAACACCATAGCGCCCCCTTATCTTGACCAAATGCCTCCATCAAGCCAAAAAACGCCCGTTAGCACCTTGGCGGAGAGCCTTTAGCCCCCCCTCTTAGCGGCGGTGGTATGGTGGTTGGCGCCCCAGGGCTAATTGGTGAGGTGGCGTGGTGGTGTTAAGCCACACCTTGTGGCCTAACTGGCCAACCCGACAGATTTACCTAATAGGTCACAGGTGCAACCAAGTTTTGTGATCAAAATGAGGTGGTGGCATATTTACTGAATGTTTTACCTAATAGGTTTGCGATCAACCTGATTTTTCCTTAACGATATAACATAATTAGTGAGTCATATTATGAGTTATAATTGTGTTAAGGAGCCTATTAGTTTTATCACTTGGTTAGTTTTTTTTATTAAACTAGTATTAAGTCCCCGCGTTGCTGCGGTTGTCGTAAAACTGTGTCAAGTAGTACCAATGTTATACCACTATCAGCGATTATCAACATCGAAAAAGCTCGTAAAAACAAAATAAATAAAAACGGAAAAAACTAAAGCCGGGCGAAAAGCAGACGTAAAATCTTTGAATCACGCAGACTCGTTGCAGAGAAGTTAAACCGAAACGTTAAACATAGAAAAAATAACTAAGTCAATCCAGGACCCGCGCGTTGCAACGAACTTGTCAAATGGAGAAATATAGATGTGTTGCGACGGGCCAAACGAGAAAAATACACGAAAAATGTTGAACCCTACACGCACGTTGCGGTGCGTTAACTCACAAAATTTAGAACGAAACGAAAAACTTGGGAATGATGAAAAGTATAGTCGACCAAAATTGAAAAATAAAAAGAGTTGGGGTTAAATTGCAAAAAATGAAAAGCTTTAGGTTAAAAGTAAAAAACAAAGGGTCTAAACTGCAAAAGATTAAAAGTTTTGGGTTAGAAATGAAAAAAGAAAAAAAAAACCCTATACATGAGGTACAACACCATAAATTACAAAAAAAAAATATTTTTATAAAACTTGAATAAACTATTATATTAATAGAGTAAACTCTAGTTAATGGTTAAATACTAATTTATTATCTGCATAATACACGATATGGTTTTAAAGTATTTATTATTCTTTGATTAGTTTAATATTTATGAATTAATTATTTTCATATTAGGTTAAGAGATATTAATAATTTATTAGATATTAGATTTAGATACTTATAATATTATTAATTATTAATTGAATTTATTAATATTAAAATAAAGATAAGGATAAAGATAAAGATAAGTGATATTATATATTGGTTATTAATATTAAAAGAAATATATTAAAAAAATATTAATTGAATTTATTAATATTAAAATAAAGATAAGGATAAAGATAAAGATAAGTGATATTATATATTGGTTATTAATATTAAAAGAAATATATTAAAAAAAATATAAATAAAATTTATGAGATTGGAGGAGAGAATACCATGTGGCATTATTTGTAGTCTTTTATTAATATTTAGATTAGATTAGATGTGTAACGGATTTATTTTTGTAGCAAATATTTATTTTTGTGACCGTGTCAATCAATTAAAACAAAACACTTTTATAGTTTTGATAAAAAAACTAAAACAATAATTTTTAACTGAGGGAAAGTTGTATTTTTTGACTGGGGTAAAATCGTAATTTGCCAAAAGCTAAAGTGATGGCAGTACTGTAAATTTGAACCAGGGGCAAAATTTAAAATTTTCACAGGGGGAAATTCGTAATTTTGAACTTCTGGTAACAGCGTAATATAAATTTGAACTAAGGGCACAATCGTAATTTTAAGCTGGAGGAAAAACTACATTTTATTTTGAACTGAGGGCAAAATCGTAATTTTGAGTTGGGGGCAAAAGCATAATTTTATTTTGAACTGGGGAAAAAACGTAATTTTGAACTGAGGGCGAAATCATAATTTTTTAAATGGGGAAAATCACATTTTTTTAATAGAGGGCAGAATCGTAATTTTTAACTGGGGGCAAAAAAAAAATTTTATTTTGAACGGGGGGGGGGGGGGGGGGGGAAGGTAATTCTGAGCTGAGGGCAAAAGCACAATTTTATTTTGAATCGAGGAAAAATCGTAATTTTGAGCTGGGGACAAAAGCGTAATTTTATTTTGAGCTGGGGGCAAAAACGTAATTTTAAAATGGATATAAAATAATAAACTGGTTTGTCCAATGGGGGAGTGCCAGGCATATTCGTATTTTTGAGTTGAGGGTAAAATCGTAATTTTGATATGGGGACAAAAGCGTAATTTTATTTTGAGCTAGGGGAAAACGGTAGTTTTAAACAGGAGTAAAAACGTAATTTTAAAATGGATATAAAATAATAAACTGGTTGGTCCAATGAGAGAGTGCCAGACAGCTGCCTGGCACTATTCCCCCAATCTTGTAAATGTATGTATAGTAAATTCCTTAGTAATGTTTGGTACAAGGATGAGCTCTTTATCAACCAGTACCGAAAATCTCTAAAAATGGGTATTGATACTGAATATACCCTGTACGATTTGGTACCGGTGTTCATGGGTAGAAACCAGTAAATACCGTTACTGAACCAGTACCGTACCGGTGTTTCGGTTCGGTAAATTCGGTGCAGATACCTGATACCATTTGCGCATTCCTAGTTTAGTATGTATGAATGAATGCGATACGGAATGAAATCGAATATTGTGAATGAATGAAAAAAACGATGTTGATTGGTTAAAACAATTGAATTATTAAGGAGAAATCTAATTCCTTTGAAACAATCCAAACTCATCCCACCCCCTCCCAGTTTTTTTTTCATTCAATTTCATCTTTTACCCTTTATCACCAACATCGACCACCATTCGCCACCCTCCCGCCATCGCTCCTAAACAATCCAAATTCATTTCATCACCCCTTGTCTTTTTTCTTTATTTCATTCCCTTTTCACCCTTCATCACTAACACCGACCATCACCTGCTAGCCTATCACAATCACCACAGCCTAACATTGCCGCCACCACCACTTGTGATATTAATTTAACTTTAATTAGGATTAAGACCCGCCCGCGTTGCGGCGCGGGTACATCGTAAACATTGAATGGATTAGTGCAAACATTATATGATGCATTAACCATATGAAACCACGTATTTCAACGTATCCAGTTGAACTCAATGTAACTTGTATAAGCATTGTGATTGGATCAAACATAACGTAATTCAAATTCATATCAAACAATCATAACGTATTATGTGTGACCCAACTCATACATAAAAAAACGTAACAGGCATAAAGGAAAATCTGACACATGTAATCGAAAGGGATAAAAGGGAAAAAAAGAAACCATAATTTGACTCCACTCGGTTCGAAACAAACTTTACGAAACATACATAAAATAAACACATAAACATATTATATTTGACCTGAATGATTTCCCAAAAAAGTTTACGTCGAAACGTAGAACAACTTAAATTTATACCGAAACGTACATAAAAATATGCACGTAAAAATGGTTTCTTTAAATGAAAACATATTATATTTGACCTAGAGTTGTTTATAAAAAAAGTTTACGTCGAAATGTATAACAAATCATATTTATACCTACCCGTACATAAAATATGCACGTAAAAATAGTTTTTAAGTAAAGAAAGTATAAGGGTAAACCGAAACAAAATATTAGTAAAAAATTTAATAGGTTAAAAACGTTCGTAAAACCATGCCAAGTAGCACCAATGCCACACCGGCATCGACTCCCAACATCGGAAAAACTCGTAAAAATAAAATAGATAAAATGGAAAAAATTACACCGAACGAAAAGCAGACTTAAAATCGTTGAACCACGCACACCCGTTACAGTGTGTTAATGCGAAGAAATTAAACAGAAACGTAAAACGTAGAAAATAATAACTTAGTCGATCAAGGACCCGCTCGTTGCAGCGAAGTTGTCAAAAGGGGAAAAATGGACACGTTGCGACTGGCCTATCAAATTCGAAAAAATAGAGCAAAAAACGTTGAACCTCACATGCACGCTACGACGTGTTAACTCGCAAAATTTAGAACGAAACGTAAAACGAAAAACTTGCGAAAGATAAAAAGTATGAGGGACCAAAGTTGTATATAATAAAGTGTTGGGTTAAATTATAAAAGATGAAAAACTTTGTGTTAAAAGTAAAAAAATTAAAAGGGATTAAAATACAAAATATGAAAATACTTGTGTTAAAAGTGGAAAACCACATTTTTTTTTAAACTCACCCTAAGCTAGGAGTACAACTCCCAATGCACAAAATAGTTGGTAATTTATATTGTATAAATTTTACAAAACTCGTGATAGATTTAATAAACGAGCCGAGCTCGAGCTTGAGAAAATATAAACGAGCCAAGCCGAGTCCGAGCTTGACCAAGCTCGAGCTCGAGCTCGATTAACTTATGTGAGCTCGGCTCGATTCGAACTTTGTTTTCAAGGCTCGAGCTCGGCTCGTTTGTATTTTCTCAAGCTCGAGCTCGGTTCGTTTATTATCTACTAATTAAAATATTAAATAAAAATAATATAAATAATAGACTTTTTAGGCTCGCGAGCTCGATAAGTGAAGCTTGGGCTCGTTTACTAAATAAGCTTATTTTTAGGTTCGAGGTCGGCTTGTAAACAAGTTTGAATAAGCTCGGCTTGTTTACACTAAGGCTCGACGAGCCTAACGAGCTTCACATGCGAGGCTCAGGCTCGATAAACAAACGTGCTTTATTTTAGGCTCAAGCTCGATAAGTCTCGGCTCGTTTCGAGCTTTTTCTCGAACCGATCTCGAGCCGATCTCGAGTAGCCCGCGAGCCGCTCGGCTCGTTTGCACCCCTAGTTGTTGCACTTTATTCGTTTATCATTCCTTATTTTCTGTTATGTTTACGTTATGATGTAAGGTTGTAAATTGCCCTTTGTGAGCTTGAATTTCATCAGTTTTGTATGTGATATCACTTTGAGTTTCTTCAGTAATTAACTTTTTACAAAATTTGCAACTAGTTAAATTTTAGTTAAACTAATCTTTTTATTAAAATTTGCGATGATTTAAAAACATTTGCTATTCTTGTAACCAATTGTAATCGATTGTGAAACTTTGGCAACTAAGAAGTAGTGGATGCAAACAGTTTAAAATCCAGAAGAATAACTATTCAAGTATTCATCTTACAATATATAGCATCACATTAATCGACCTAAGTACCTCTAATCTTAGCATAACTGTTTTCTTACATTTAAATAAGAAATAGGGAAGAGCATCAAGCAATAAAATAACCTTCGTGATTCATATACTTGCTATGTAGTTTCATGTTAAATATTTTAATGTTTTCACAAACTATTTGTATCCTCGTATCATCATCATATTTAGTAAATCACACCAATAGCAAAGCTAAGGTAGGGTCTGAAGAGGATAAGATGTAGACAACCTTACCTCTATCCGTAGGAATAGAGAGGTTGCTTCCAGTGAGACCCCCGGCTCGATGGTAGTTTTGTATCATCAAGCCTTGGACCAAAGGCACATAACACTTGGCAATTAAGACAAAGGCCAATTAGTGCATGTACCCTCTTGTCTTTCGGCTATCAACACCACCACATGATGCTTGATTAACCATCCCCCTCTTTTACATTATTTTCACGAAATTAGTAAAATAACGTTAAAATTAGTGCAGTTTCACTTTTGCCCCCGAGCGCCCACACATATATACATTATATGAGCATACCACAAGCGGGGCGTGTCATCATCATCATACTCAGTAAATCCCACCAATAGCAAAGCTAAGGTAAGGTCTGAGGAGGGTAAGATGTAGACAACCTTACCTTTCCCCATAGAAATAGAGAGGCTGCTTTCAGTGAGACATTTATATCCGAGACTCAAAAGTTTATTCGAGTAAACTCACAACCGTTAAAATAATTAAAAAAATATATATTTTAACAACTCTTGAGCTCATCCATGATTTTAAAAGATTTGAAATAGTAAGTAGAGTTTTATTTAAATCAGTTATAATGCTTCTTTGATTTGTAACAATATGACTAAATAATGTATATGACTTACTATATGTTGTATATAGCATTTGGGCTAAACTTAGTTCTTGTCATTCATTTGGGCTGCCATTTAAGTCTGTAATCTGTACACCACTTTTGAATATTTCATGAACGTCACTTACTCAACCAAAATCAAAAAACATTTGACATTTATTCAATCTAAAATAAAATTAGGGGCTGTTTGGCAACATCTGAACCAATAAGTGCTGAATGAATAAGAGGTCTGAATGGGTAAGAGGCTCTGAACCAGTAAGTGCTGAACCAGTAAAGTGCTGTTTGGTTATACATCTGAATGACTGTGTAAAATTACATTTTTATCCCTATAAACAAAACTAAATACTAAATGATTATTATTATTAAATATCTGAGAACATGTTCAGTGGACACAGGTCGCAAACCAACTCGATTATTAGCCACAACAACAAGTAGTCACTATCCACTTTATCAACCCCAATTAAAATTAAAATGCCTGAATCCTTCTCAATCTTCATGACACCAAAAAAAACCAAGATCTTCAAAGGACGAACAAGCACCACCACCATCTTATCGTTATCAATCTTCATGCTCTTGATGATGATCATGATCAAAGACTGTCACGGAGGAGGCGGCGGTGTTGTGGAGTAGCAGAGGAGGAGGCGGCGGCAGCGATGAGGAGCAGCAGAGGAGGGGGAGACGACGACGATGTGGAGAAGAGGGAAGCGATTTGAGGGAGAAGGGAGCCGGAAGATGGAAGGTTTACGGTGGGGGAGAGCGCCGGAGATAGAGACCACCGAAGATGGAGGGTGTCGCTTGGTCGACGTTGTTGTTGATGATGGTGGAGGGCTGCGGAACGTGGGAGGAGGTGGAGGAGGGTTGTGGAATGTGCGGGTCTGGAGGGAGATGAAGGCGGCACTGTATGTCACAAGGGGTAATCAAGTCACAATTTTCATTCAGCTACTTTTCAAATCTGAACCATTCAGATGTGAAGTTTTTGTGAACCAAACAATCAAGCCTCTGACCGATTCAGAGGGTGGCTCTGAATGAATCCATTCAGATGTAAACAAACAGCCCCTTACATTTTACTATGTATCATCTTCTTCCCATTGAAAGGTTGCATAAACACTCTATTAATTTCAAGCATTGCAATTTTCCATGATCTTTAAAGGTAGTTTCTAGCATATACACAATTAGGGGCGTTTGTTTACCTCTTAATGAGGCTCTTAGCACTTAGTGGTTCAGAATGTTTGTTTCGTGAGCAGATGTCTGAATGGATCAGACATTTGCCTCTAAATGGTTAAGTATTATACAGAGTCTAAATGGTTAAGACCTCTAATTTGAATTGGTCAGACATTTGCCTCTGAAGGGTTAAACATTATACAGGCTCTTAATGGTTCAGACCTCTTACTGGTTCAACACTTAATTGTTCAGACCCCTTACTCTTTCAGCACTTAACCATTCAGAAGTTGCCAAACAGCCACTTACTCAACCCAAATCAAAAAAACATTTGACATTTATTCAGTCTAAAATAAAATTATATTTTACTATGTAGCATCTTCTTCCCATTGAAAGGTTGCATAAACACTCTATTAATTTCAAGCATTGCAATTTTCCATGATCTTTAAAGCTAGTTTCTAGCATATACACAATTAGTAGTCTTAAATCTTGATCTGTGCCTGGCAGTTTTTATTTATGATACCATAATTTTCTCTAATTAATTTAATCTGATTATTCTCAAAAGTGACTACTGCTTATCTCTTTGTTAATTAAAGAAAGTGTCAGGAGAACTACTCACACATGTAATGTATCCAACTTAACATAGTCTTACTTGAGCAATATGATCATGATCCAAAATCTGTTTACACATATAAAGTATACTAGGAAACAACCACAATCTCAGTTCTTCTCTATGGACTCCCGTTTCAATCGATAAATTCCCTCAGTTTCAATAAATTAACTGACGTGGAAGATCATCGAAGCCCTTTTATCGGGAATGTATGGGTTATCTAGAGATATAGAAACGAAAAAAATCTTCAACAGTGGTGGTTGGTGTTTCAGTTTAAAAAAAAATTCATTTGTCTTTGCTTTCACCCAAATTTTTCAACATTGGAGTCACTATTTATTAACTAACATACTTGAACAAAGATTTCGAATATAAAGCTTGAATAGAGTATATTTTCTTACAATACTTAGGAAGAACCATTGGAAATTTGACATTAAATATATGTATTCTACCATATCATCAACATTCCATCAAATAACATTATGTAAAGATACTGGCATCTCATGTTGTTACTATGTTAAGAACTATAAAGTTGTAATACTTGAATACTAAAAGGGGGTTTCTCTCGGTATCAGTGGGATTTTAATGGGTACGTTCGTTTGTTTGCACCAACTTAACCGAGGCTACGGAGAAGAATGCCTTCAAAAGTGATCCCAGGGCCAAAAGCCAAAGCAAGCCCCCATTCTTCTCTATTCTCTTTATTCCTCAACTCATCCCTCATATACTCCATCACATAAAAGATGGTGTTACTACTCACATTCCCAAAATCCATCAAAGCCTTCCTACTACAATCCAACTTCTCCCCTCTCAACTTCAATGTAGTCTCCAACCGGTTCAATATAGCCGGACCACCTGGGTGCACCGCCCAAAACAAATCGTTGAAATCCTCCAAGTTATCGGCTTTCTCCATCAATTTCTTGCAAAACCCTTCAATGTTATCATCAATCTTTTGGGGCAAGTCCCTTCCAAGCTTAAAATTTATTCCCTCTTCTGTAAGCCGACCATCTATCACATTATGAGTCCCTGGGAGGAACTGTTGCGTCGCGTAGCTCAGTTCCATAAACGGGGACTCAACTTTGGAGATTGGGTCTGCCCCAATAATAGCGGCGGCGGCCCCATCTCCAAAAAGAGCCGCTCCAACTAAATCATATGGACGCGACTTGTTTGGTGGTCGAAAACCTAAAATGGTGGTCTCAGAAGTGGTCAACAACACTCGGCTTCCAGGGTTGTTTTCTGCGATATCTTTAGCGATTCGAAGGCCAGTAACACCACCATAGCATCCCAAGAAGTATAGCATTACGCGATTAACATCATTCCTTAGCCCAAGCTCACTAGCAAGATAGAGATCACCTCCTGGAAGGCGAATTTCGCTTGATGAAACGTAGACGACATGAGTGATGTCTTCAGCAGGCCTTCCCCATTGTTTGAAACATGCTAAACTAGCTTCTTTTGCCATCTCGGTTACAGCTTGGTTCGCTATGCTGAGCCTTTGAGAAATAGTTGCTGAGCCTTCTGTTGCTAGTTCTGGATATTTGTCAAGGATTTCCTTCGACATCACTGTGTATCTTGTTTTCACTGTAGTTGTTTTACCTAGCATTGCAAAGGAAAAAAAGAATTCTTAAAATTTAGAGCTCAGTAGAAAAAAGGTGGTGAGTTAAGGTATTTTACTTTATTTTCCTAAAAAAACATTACAAAACAAATATGTATTCTTTTTATCCCTAGCCGTATGTGAATGATTGAAAAAACTAGTTTACTTGGTCACAAATCAGTTGCAAATAGGCTTTTGTCGTCGAAAGTGCGGTCGCAAAATATCCATGGATATTTAGGTCTCCATTTTACGAATGATTTGCGATGAAATGACACTGTCGCAAATTTACATCCGTATTTCACCAGATTGATTGCAATTGCTAATTTTGCCACTGGATTAATGGTGGTCGCTAACTTTGCGACCAGTGTGATTTCCATTGTGGTGTGATTCCGTTGTAAATCGGTTTCAATATTTTATACCGTTTTTTCGATAGAAAATTTGATTGTAAAGACATGCTTTTCTAGTAGTGTTATTGGTAATAATATAGTTCTCTTATAGAAGTCATTTAAACACTCATAAGTTCTAAGCTAAAATTTTGGTGTTACAATTCTTGCAAATATAAGATTAGGTGGTATTTAGGTGTAAAAATAAATAAATTATATATGTAACTACTATTAAAACAAAATTGCTTACACAAACGTTCCAACTTGGCTTTCATGGCAGAATCCATGCAGTTGGTGTCACGGAAAAAGCCTTCAACCAAGCAATCCTGTGGAACGAGTTGGCTCGGGAAAGCCTTGCCAATCGCTAGCACGGTGGCTTTTCCTGGAGTAGGAAGGCGATTCGTGGTTGATGAGTCGGGATTTTCGGATACATTGTTGCCATTCATCTTTGACATCTTGAGTTAAAAGATTGGTGGAGAGGTTGATGGAGTATGATGTATATATAAGGAGTGAATTTGAAGGTTCTTGGAGAATGTTTGGTTTGGAGAAGAAACAGCATGAATGTGTTTTAAAATCGCTTAATAAATACTTCTTGGATTTTGTTTTGTTTATTGATACGTTGGAAGTGTGGTGGGATAAGTAAATCATGAATTATTTGTTATATCAAAGAAGATTATTTATTCAGTGGAAAACCTGAATATAACTTACCAATTGTCATAATATTTAATAGATTGCAAAGATCGAAGAACTAATGTTGTGAGATAGTCAGATAGAGTATATATAGTTAAAGACTCGGTGTTTATCATGTTCTAAAGGACTGGCTTCCAACCATAGTACCAATTAGCGACCCACCTCATTAGACTACCTACATACACAAGATGACAACAAATTTTAATTTTTTTAAGCTTTCTCAAAGGGACATTGTAAATCCACCACATTAAAAGTAGGGTAAATTACACTTTTCGTCATTTATGTTTATACCGGGTTGTAATGGATAGCCTTTAACTTCAATAATTACAGTCACAATCCTTTATTTGGAAAACGCATTACACATTTCGTCCTTTATCACTAACCAGGTTAAAATTTTATGTTATATTTACCCACTTAAGGGTATACTGGTCATTTCATGTTTTTATTTAAAATGTTGATTAATAAATAAAATCAAATATATTACATGTATATATAGAACCATTATCTTCCCTAAATCTTCAACCCTAGAATCTCTTAGCATTCTCATCCAATCCATCAAAACTTTTGAGGGTGAGTTTTTATATTGTAAAGGGTAAAAAAAGTGGTTGTGAGTGGAGGAGAGAGAAAATGTTACTGTTCATCTGTATATTTGGGGGGACACTGTTCACCCAGTATAATTTTTTTAATATATATTGAAAGTGGTTGTGAGTAAAGGAAAGAGAAAATGTGATGATAATATTATTTAATTGAAAAGGAGAGAGAAAAAGTATTTGTTTTTAGTAGAAATATATTGATATAGGAGTTGTTTTTTAGTGGAATGTATGTATAATTTGATGGATTGGATGAGAATGCTCTTAGCCCACCAACCTCTACTGCCACCACTAAATCCAGCCACCACCACCGTATCCTACCTGGAGCCACTCATTATCGCTAGGCGCCACCACCATCTCTAAACCACCCACAACCACCGAACCACCATAAACAACCGGCACCACCGTCGTTGTTCGTGAGTCTCCGACGAACTTCATTTGATTTCTGGATCTCAAAACGATCTGAGATGATGAAGATGAAGATTCCATGTGAGATGAATTGTATCTTCTTTCTGGATCTGGAAATAGTTGATTCAAAGTTGAAGCATTAATTTTGGGGGATTTGGTTTGCATAAATGGGGGCTGATTTGAAATTACAGTTTTCTTCTATATGATCATCTATGCACTATAGAGTTGGTCTGCAGTTGACTACAATTTGTTAAGGTCAAAGGCCATTTCAGCCCCCTTATGTTGACTCGGTCAAATGTGACTTGTTTGCGTTTTGCTTTTTCAAAAAACAAAATCGGTAGCCACCCAGGCGTGTCAGGATTCCTTCGATTCACAATATAGGTCAATCTATCTGTAAGGCTCCAAGTGATCAATTATTTTCAAGTAGTCATGAATTTGTAAACCAGATTGAAATATCTTGTTGGGATCCACTATAGAAGATTTTTTGCCTTCTGAAATTGGGTCTGTGAGAATATGTTAGCAGTGTATGGTTTGTTGTAACTTATATATGGAACATTTTTGTTTTTATTTATTAATGACTTTTTTAAATAAAAGCATGAAATGACCAGAATACCCTTAAGTGGATAGACATAACTTAAAATTTTAACCTGGTTAGTGTTAAAGGACGAAATGTGTAATGCGTTTTCAAAATAAAGGATTGTGACTATAATTATTGAAGTTAAAGGCTATCTATTGCAACTCGCTACAAACATAAAGGACGAAAAGTGTAATTTACCCTTAAAAGTATCATTGACATAGCAATACCACAACACAATACACGACCATTTTTGGTCGTAATATGGACGCAAAATTGATTTTGTGGCAGGTTCACTACAAGGAAACGGGCTTTTAGCGGCGACAAAAGTCACCACTAAAGGTGCCCATTTTTGCATTTTCAATAATTTTCAGATTTTTACAAAAACCTAACTTGTCAATTCCAGTTTTACGCAACACAAACTAGATAAACATATAAATTATATAAACATCCTAAAATTACTTAAAAGTCCTTCGTTTTTTGCACACAAACATCCTAAAATTACTTAAAACGTAAAAGACTACATCATATTATTATCACCATCATTGTCATCGCCTTCATCATCGTCAACATCCTAAAATTACTTAAAACGTAAAAAACCACATCATATTATCATCACCATCATTGTCGCCGCCTTCATCATCGTCATACATGATTTCCCTTAATAGTCAAATTTAAATATCGGTTGGGTTGATCCAAAACTGTCGGAGTTTGGAACAAGCCCGCAACATATTCCTACAATAATATCAATATCAACCAAATTAGCATACTACCACATATTTACCAAATTTACCAATCTTCTAACAAAACTACCAAAACACACACACACACACACACATACATACATACATATATATATATATATATATATATATATATATATATATATATATATATATCAAAACCCATTCGCAAACTATATATATCAAATTTTGCAAACTACCAACATATACCAAGTAACCCAATTTGCAAACTACCAAATTACCTAACTAACCCAATTCGCAAACCATACCAACATTAGAAGAGTACCTAGCTAACTATCGCACACCATTTCTCAATATGCATTACATCTAAGTTGTGATTTAGCTGCTGTTAAGACCAATACCCAAATTCTAAAAATATGCTTCGTTTGGACTAGTTCAACTCAAAATGCTACCGGTTATCCCCACACCTCCAAAATTTTGATGCTTGCATGGTAGACGATAGAGTTGAGCTTCTATGTCAGCAGGACTAAACTGTCTTGGGGGGGAGGGTCTTGTCTCGGGTTCCTTGTTAAAGTCAAGACTTGTCTCCAGGGATGGTTGGCATCTAAGAACCGACGATGAACGACATACACACATTTACCAATTACACGTATTGAAGGAGTGTCTGCGTTGTAAGTCAGGCATGCTTTGTAGCCATGTCCGTTCCAACCTGGTGGACTACTATGGGCTGGAAAGTCGTTTATGATCCATAACAATGTCGCCTTCATTGTGAAAAAAGTGTTTGACGTTGTGTCTTTAGTACGTACACCTGACTGCCACAAATGCTTGAGTTGTGAGAACCGTGAGAACTTGGTCATCCAAAATGTTTTTTCGAAATTTTTTTTCTCAAAAGTCAGAAAAAATCACTTGTTTCAGCAAAAAAAAAAAAATTAAAAGAATGCCACATACAGACATTTACATGAGGCGCAAAAAAAAACATTTATCTTCGTAAAAAATTTACACCGTCGCGTAAAAAAAACTTGCATGAGTCAAAACTACCGACTCGACAATTTTTTTTTACTTTTTTTTTACAGTTGTGTGTATAATATTTTAATCTACGTTTGTGCAAAAAAATTTGGCTCAACTCGCGTGGGAAGAAGGAGTTCTCACAACGCGTGGTGGTTCTCATTTGAACGGAGCCCTATATATATATATATATATATATATATATATATAGGAACAGGATCAAGAGAGAATGCCTCAAAGTGTGAGAACGATTCTCAGCCACAAGATCTTAGTGGTTTGTGGCTGAGATTGATGCGGTGGTATTTTTTGTAAATAATAAGGGCCTTGGAACTAACAGGAGGGGTAAAATAGGAAGATTCAAACAAAGGTGCACATGCTAATCACATGTCATTTTCCCCATTATATTTAAACGACAATAACTTTTTTATACGTGATTATTTTTCGAAAAAAAATTACACTATAAAACTTAGCGTTTTTTTATCTTTCCAACGAGTATACTATTGATATACTTTTCGAAAAAAATTAACTGGGTTTTATGGCGTTTTTTAGAACTGTGTGTTTTATGGCGTTTTAAACTAGGTATTTTTATAGCGTTTTTCTGAACTAGCTGTTTTTATGGTGTTTTAACTAGGTATTTCCATGGCGTTTTTCAGAACTGAGTGTTTTATGGCGTTTTCAACTGAGTTTTTTCATGGTGTTTTTTCTGAACTGGGTGTTTTATGGCGTTTTTACAGTACAAATTATGATTTTTCTGAGCTCAAAAAATATTAATTTAGGCGGTAAGACACATTTTTTGAGCTATATGACTAAAAAATGGTTTTTTTTGAGCTGTTGTAAATTATAGCTTAAAAATAGCTTTTTTGTTATGACGTTTTAACTGGGAGCTGCTCAAAAAATGGTTTTTTGAGCTGTTGTAAATTATAGCTCAAAAAAATAGTTTTTTTTTGTTAAGGCATTTTAACTGGGAGCTATATGGCTCAAAAAAATGGATTTTTTTGAGCTGTTGTAAATTATAGCTTAAAAAATAGTTTTTTTTGTTATGGCGTTTTAACCGGGAGCTATATGGCTAAAAAAATGGTTTTTTTTTTTAGCTGTTGTAAATTATAGCTCAAAAAATAACTGGGAACTGCTAAAAAATGGTTTTTTTGTGCTGTTGTAAATTATAGCTCAAAAAAATAGTTTTTTTGTTATGGCGTTTTAATTGGGAGCTATATGGCTCAAAAAATAGTTTTTTTTTTTGTTAGGGCGTTTTAACTGAGAGCTATATGGCTCAAAAAATGGTTTTTTTGAACTGTTGTAAATTATAGCTAAAAAATAGCTTTTTTTGTTATGGCGTTTTAACTGGGAGCTATATGGCTCAAAAAATGGTTTTTTTGAGCTGTTGTAAATTATAGCTCAAAAAATAGCTTATGGCGTTTTATTTGAACACCCAGTTCATGGGAGTGGGCTTTTTGACAATATTACCCCTTAGTGTAAGTTAACATCACTGTCACGTGTCACCACCAAAATCGTTCTTACCGTTCTTACACTTTTCACCGTTCTCTCTAAATTCTGACCCTATATATATATATATATATATATATATATATATATATGAACCTAAACACACACACACACACACACATATATATATATATAGAGAGTCTTAGTTTCCCGTAAAAAGGACATTTTTTTGTGAGAATCGAGAGAAGGCATAAAATTAACATGTAGAGATCATGTTTTGCAATTAGGCATGATGTTTTAGGTTGTTTTGTCAAGAAAAACACCGAACATAACAATTTAAGACACAATGCAACGAATTTTATGCTTAAAACTTAAAACATAATGCCAAGAACGTTAAGTAGTGTACTTTAAGGGTTAAGCGATATGTTTTAGTTGTGTTTTAAATTTCATGGCTATATTACATTGCATTGTGTTTTAAAGTGTTATGTTTGGTGTTTTTCTTGCCAAGACAACCCGAAACATCGTGCATTAGTCCAAAACACGATGCCTACATGTCAATTCCTATGCCTTCTCACACTTCTCAAAAATATCCCTTTTACAGGGTCCTCACCTTATATATATATATATAGGAGAAGGATCCGTTAGGAACCACCCTTTATTGCGAGAACCGCGAGAACCAATGTGAACACAACCAAAAATACCTAAAAACACACACAAAAAAAAGTTTTTTTAATATTTTTTATAAAAAATCACTACTTTAGTAGCCAATTTTTTTATTTTTTTTATTTTAAACATTTTTTTTGCTATTAAAAGTAGGGATTTTAATGTATAAAAAATTTTGTATGTTTTTTTTTATTTGTTAGGTTTTTTTGGGGTTTAGATTTTAGCATTTTAGCTCGGGGGTGGGGGGGTTAGGTTTTTTTTTTTTTTTTTTTTTGGGGGGGGGGGGGGGGGGGGGTTTAGTTTTTAGCATTTAGTTTGGGGGAGGGGGGTTAGGTTTTTTTTTTTTTTTTGGGGGGGGGGGGGGGGTTAGGTTTTTCGGTTGGGGGGGGGGGTGGGGGTTAGGTTTTTTTATTTATTTTTTAGCTATTTTAGGTTGTGTTCACATTTGTTCTCGCAATAAAGGTGGTTCTCGCATGTACCTTACCCTATATATATATATATATATACCAAATAAAACATACAAATTATCAAACCTAAACATAGATTTTTCCAAACCTAAACATAAACACATAAATTATCGAACTAACATACACACATACATACTTACATACACACATACATACTTACACACATTTACATAGTTACATATAGGGATGAGCATATGATACTTGGTACTGGTACTGAATTTCCCGTACCGAATTTTTTTCGGTACTGAAACGGTACCCACTTTTTGGCATTTTCGGTACCGGTATTTTACCGAATTTTACCCTTGAATACCGGTACCGTACCGAACATTTTCAGTACCGGTACCCATATTTGGCTAAATTTGGTACCGGTACCAAGCTCATCCCTAGTTACATACACACATACATACTAATATACACACACATACATACTTACATACACACATTTACATAGTTACATACATACATAAATACTTACATACACACATACATTGTTACATACATACATAAATACTTACCTACACACATACACATTTACATATACATATACATATACATATACACCTATATACATACATATATCAACATACACAAACACACACATACATTTAGCTACATACACATATATAAACACATACATAATACACACTAACTAAACATATCAAAAATGAAATTAAAAGAAAACTAATTGATCTTGAAGAGGTGAAGCTAGGTGGTGGTGGTCAAGGTGCTCCAATGGAGATGGTGGTGATGGTGACAAGCTACGGTTCACAAAACACAAATTAAAGTAGATTTTAAAGACACATTCTACAAATTAAAGAAGAAAATCAACAATACTAACCGATCTTGATGAGGTGGAAGACATTTGGGGTTTTTTCGTGAGAGAGGTAAGAGTTTTGGGGGGAAATAGGGAATGTAGGGAAGAAATCCCGCTTAATGCAGTTGTGTCTATGTTAAGGTTTTAGCGGTGAAATATCCCGCTTAATGCAGTTGTGTCTATGTTAAGGTTTTAGAGGTAAGAGTTTTGGGGGGAAATAGGGAATGTAGGAAAGGCGGTGCAGGTGACGGATCGGAGGGCAGTCCGATCGAATGGCCATCCGATCGGATGGGCATCCGGACGGATGACCATTCGATCGAATGGTCATTCGATCGAACGTCCCCGGCGAGTTAAGTTTTAACATTTCGTTTCATTTCGTGCGTTGAGCGTTGCGAGTAAGAGATGCGATAGTATTAAACATTAGTTACACAAATAACCTAACTAACATAATTAACCTTTCGTTTAGCGTTTGCGATTAATTTGCGTTGCGATAGAGTTGCGATTGCGTTTTCGATTAATCACCACAAACAAATATAAACATGCACAAGTAACACATAAATATCACACACACGTAAAACAATATTCAGAGTCTGCGATTAAAGTTGCGAATACGTTTGTGATGCGATTAGTGATAAAGCGACAAATAGATTAACGATTAACAGGCGATTATTAGCATTTACTCCACATAATACAACTAAAGTTCGCAAATTAAAAGATTCGATTACAAGTCAATGAGTACAATCAATAATTAAGCAAGGAATGACATCGCAATTAGCAATATTTTCTTCCTTTGACTTTGACTTGTACTTTGACTTCCAAAACGCGGGGTGTTACATGAATACTCGCCGATGCCGGATCTTGGGTTGTTCTTTTGCTAAGAGGGTCTAGGGTTAATTAAAAATGTCAGAAAAGGGAGATCAGTAGGTAACCGATTACTGCCGAGGAAGATCTGAGAGGTTATCATCTACAAGCTTCGAGAGCTGCTGAACATTTTTATCTATTCTTGGAACCACAGGAATCGAGGGCAGCAGTTCACTTAAAACCTCACAAAAAAATATTGTTGTTTTTTGGATAGTGTGAATTTTGACCATCGTTTTTTATCTCCAAAAGTTTAGACCGGATTAAACTGTTTGACCACACGTGAGATCCAAGATTAACTGTTGTCACTAAGGGGTCTAGGGGATTGTCGTTAATTGTGTCTCAATCCAACCACAAAATTTATTTGAAGTACCGAACCTAGAATGTGCTAAAACAAAGGGTGGTCAAGGGGATAACTGAGTCATGGTTACCATGAAGGAGAATTGAGATCAAAGAGACAAGCTTGATGTTCTCTTAATTCGCCTAAAGAAATTAAGGGATGAATTTTGGTCGTATAATTTCTTAAGGCGGTTCACAAAGGGGTGGGTTCCCCGTGTAATCCTTAACAAGTTTGGTTAATGGGTTTAAGGGGTTGATTAGGGTTTTATGTTTTTCTATTGACCAAGTTGAGTCATCCCTATATATACATAGTCAAGTTAGGGTTATTGTATGAGAGTTATTGTATTCAGTTTTTGAATTATTTATCTAAGTATAATATACGTGGAAGTTATTCACAAATATTGTGTGTGTTTGTTAACGATCTAGGGTCATTAAGACCATTGATGCAACCCCAATTATTTATGACCGAAACGTTTTGCGAGCGAATCGCAACAGGGCTTATTTACAACCAATTTTTTAACTAAAGCTTTTAGAGACCGGCTTTGCTACCAAATTCATTTGCAACCAATTTGCGATCAAAGGTACCAGCTAAGTGCATTTCTTATTTTCGACCAAACCTCCAGCGACTAAATTTGCAATCAAACTTCTATTGCTGTAAATTTGTAGACAACGTATAAAAATTGTGCTTCTTAAAAAAGTTTCTGGTTTTTCCGGTGTATCTATACATATGTATATTCAAATCTCTAGGAATTATGAAAACATATTAAACTATATATTTATAAGAAATCGAATTGTCCAAATTAGGCCTGTAAACGAAACGAACGTTCATGTACAGTTCATGAACTTGTTCGGCGGGAAGTTCGTTTATTTAATAAACGAACGAACACGAACAAAAAAATTTGTTCGTTTAATTAAATGAGCGAACATGAACACACCTTGTGTTCGTTCATTTATGTTCATAAACGTTCGTTTATGTTTGTTCATTTATGTTCATGAATGTTCCTTTAAATTTTAGTAAATACATAAATAGTTAGATTAATATAAATTTTTGGTTTTCTAACTACTTATATTAGTATGACTAATTAGTATATTTATGAACTCTAATTTAGATGTGTTTTCGGATGAATTTTAATATATTAGACTTGTTTGTTCAATCATGTTAATTTATGTTTGTTTATGTTTATTCAAATATGTTCAGTTTTTTTTTTATTTTTTGGTTTATGTTCGTTTGTGTTCGTTAATGTTCGTGAACTGTTCGTTTAGGCTTTAAACGAACAAACATGAACGAACACGAACATGCCCGATTTTTTAATGAACGAACACGAACAAAAACATGTGTTCGATTATATGTTCGTGTTCGTGTTTGGTTAAAGTTAAATGAACAAACACGAACATTATGTTCGTGTTCGTTCGTTTCGTTTACAGGCCTAGTCCAAATATATTATTGTTTTACTTTTAAATTTTTAATTAATATTTGACCACTTTTGTGACCTACTTATTTATTTATATTTATAAAAAAAAATTGTGATCGTATTGAGACTATATCGTATTATATTTTTTCTAAGTTTTAACATTTTTATAGAATTTTCAACTTAGTTAATACTCTTTTTTTATAGAATTTTCAACTTCGTTAATACTCTTTTTTATGTTTTTTATTGAATTATTTCAAGTTAGTGAGATGGGTATCCATGTGTTTCTGCAAAACGAAAGAACTCAACTATGTGAATTTGCAGTATATATGGACTCGAGATCTGACCCAAAGGCTACAACTCTACCTTTTGTATATCGTTGTTATTTGTTGATGTTAACTAGTTGGATGTCCCGCCCACGTTGCGGGGCGCTAAGCCGAATATTTCTTAGTTTAATAACATGTACGCATGTATTTTAGTTACCTGTGCATACTACTCATAAGACGATCTCAAAAAAATTATATCGACTCAACCAATTAAACCAAAAGACTGCCATAGTTTTGCTAAAAAAAAAAGATGGCAAGCCTGAGTTGGGGGCAAAATAGTAAATTGTCATAAACAATGAGCGAGTGTCAGACACCTGCTTGACAAAAAAGTTAAATTGAGTCAACCAAGTAAAATAAAAAACCTATAGTTTTGAAAAGAAAAAACTAAAACGATGGCAAGAATACAGATTTTAACTGGGGGCAAAATCATAAGTTTTTAAAAGAGGGCAAACTCATAATTTTAAACTGATTGCAAATTCGTAATTTTTAGCTGGGGCAAAACCAGAATTGTGTTTTGAAATGGGGCAAAATCGTTGTTTTAAACTAAGGGCAAAATCGTATTTTTTAGCTAGGGACAAAAACATCAATTTATTTTAACCCGAGGGCAAAAACGTAATTTTAAACTGTAGGCGAAATCGTAATTTTTAAAAGGGGGCAATTATAATTATATTATATTATACTAACATTAAAAAAATAATAGGGCAGCGACCCATTTTCCACCAATTGGGTGGCAGAACTATTGCCGTCTAGAGTTATGCGTTGCCCGCGTTACGTGGCGCAAAACAAAAAAATTATTTGTTTAATGACATGTACGCATTTATTTCGATTAGTTATACATGCTACTTATAACACGATACAAAAAAAGATGCATCGAGTTAACCAAATAAAGAAAAACACTATCATAGTTATGATAAAAAAAAATAACTAAAACGATGGCAAGCGTGTAATTTAGAGTTGGTGGCAAAACAATAATTTGTCAGGACCAGTTAGCGAGTGATAGGCAGCTGTTTGGCACGAATAAAAACTAAATTGAGTAAACCAACTAAAATAAAACACTACCATAGTTTTGCCCAAAAAACTATGGCAACATTGCAATTTTTAGCCTGGGTAAAATCGTAATTTTAAAATGGAGGTAAAATAATATTTTGAACTGAGTGCAAAACCATTTTTTTTATTTTGAATCGGGGGCAAAGTCGTAATATTTTTACTGAAGGCAAAATCGTAATTTTTAGCTGTCAAAATCGTAAATTTAAGCTTGGGGCAAAGCATAAATTTAATTTCTAACTGGGGACAAGATCGTAAATTTAAACAGGGGATAAAATCGTAATTTGACAGGACATATAAATAAATATTTTATGCAAAAGAGAAAAAAAAAAACATAAAGCTGCCGCCACTTTTGGCCAACCATTTGATTTCACTATTGAAAATGACATCATCAAACTTGTGATTGTATGTATTGAAAATAAGCGGCCCAATATATATTATGCATGTATCAACGGCCTAGTATATAGCAACCCATTATGATCTCCTACAACCCAAATATCCAATCAACCCGAAACCCATAAACCTAGCACCCAAGAACACCCCTCATAGATATTATAGGACTAGTTACAAGGCCCGCGCGCGTTGCGGCGTGGATATATTGCAAATATTGAATTGATTAGTTTAAGCGTTATATAAGGCGTCAACAATATGAAAACGTTTGTTTTGACGTATCCGATATAACTCAATATAACCTATATATGCATTGCGTTGGATCAAAACTTAAAGTAAATCGAATTTATATCGTATAAAATAAACGAAATCGAAACCGGGTTGTTCTTTCAGTGGGGTTCCACCTCCACTACACCATTGTTGCATTTGCATCAAAACTTAACGACGTCAAAACGTACTATGTCAAAACACAGACCAACTGAAAATGTATATAAAAATATGTGTTGCTACGTGGTGGGAATTCGCTCTTAATATAGTTATGTTTGGTTTCATTGTAGTATTGCTACGGTCCTGCCATGCGGTATTGCAACCATTTGTTTGGCTTCATTACAGTATCGCTACGGTCCTGCCACTTGGTATTGCAACCGAAATAGAAAACAGAAAAAGAAAAAGTCATGATATACACAAAAAGTTGTAGACACATGATAGCCAATTTAATATGTTTTAGTAAAAAAAGCAGTCGCAGATACTAATAATGAAACCTTCAAATCTAATTTACATTTGTGAATTTTTGATTTACCAACGCACAAATCTACTATATTATCTAGTAGGCTTAACAAATTATTTACCTTGATTTTTAATAAAGTAGGAAAACCAAAGAATATAATACAAAAGAAAACAAATCAAATTAAGTTTCCAGCTTTGAAACTTTCTGTGTTTTTTGGTTTCTAATAGCAGTAGATGAGAGGTGGTGGTGGCAACGATTGGGTGGCGGCCGGAAGCATGGCAAGCCGCTAGGCAATATCTAAGGACATGGTGGTGGTTAGGGTGACATGTTCGGCTTCGATGCTGGCGCTACAATTCCGGTGGAGAAGAATCAATGGCGAAAACTAACTGATTCGTTAGATCTGAGCAAACTAATTGTATTCATTCGCTTACGGATGCAGAGGAAGCAGAGGGGCTGTGGTGGCGGCGGTTTCAGGCAATGATGACATCCTCGGAGTTGTCGTTTCCGGGTTACGTTCAAATTGTCGATGGTTGCAGGTGGAGATCTGTTTTTTTTTTTTTCGGTGTCAATGTTGGGGAGAGCAATAGATGAAGTTAAAGGGTCAAGTTTTAAAAAGCAAAAGCAAAGAAAAGGACTAAATTAGTAAATTGCACCGACATTTTGTTTTAGGATATAACTAGCATTAAGGGGCCCCGCGTTGCCGGGGGGGTGGTAGCACTAATGATACACAACTACTAGCGAACACCGAAAAAGCTTGTTAAAATAAAATAAATAAAAAGGAAAAAATAACACCGAACGAAAAGCATACGTAAAATCGTTGAACCACGTATGCCAGTTGCGACATGTTAATGCGAAGAAATAAGACTGAAATGTAAAAATAGAAAAGAATAACTAAGTCGATCTAATACCACGCGCGTTGCGACGAACCTGTCAAACAGGGAAAAGTAGACGCGTTGTGACGGTCCTGTCAAACGGGAAAAAAATAGTCGAAAAAACTTTGAAACTCACACGTATGTTACATCATGTTTACTCACAAAAGTAGAACAAAACGTAAAACGAAAAATTTAAAAAAGATGAAAAATACATGGATCAAAGTTGAAAATAACAATGTGTTGTGGTTAAATTACAAAAGATGAAAACTTTTGGGTTAAAAGTAAAAAAAATAAAAAAGTTAAAATGCAAAAAATAAAATCTTTAGGTTAGTAATGAAAAATCAAATTGAAAGATTCCCCATGCATGAAGTACAAACCATAATGCATAAACATTTTCCTAATTTATAATATGGTAATATAGATAATGTCTAACAGAAACCAAAGTTCTGTATGGTTTTCATCTTTTGCTTTTGGGCAAAATTGGCCCCTCAACTTTTATTCTAACATCTTTAGCCACTCAATATTTGGGTGTTCTAGGGATGTTTTTCTAGATGATTTAATTGCTATGTTTCAAAAAATAAAAACTCATGAAGAACAACTTTAGGCATATTGAATTTCTATTATACATTTTTAACGATGATTTATTTAAAATTTAAAAGTAAATTACAAAAATCGTCATTTATGTTGATACAAGATTGCAAACTATATCCTTTATCTTCAAAAAATACAAATAACGTACTCGATGTTTGCAAACCCTTGTAGGTTACGTCCTTTGACCCTAACTCGGTTAGTTTTCACGGTTAAATCTAACCAAGTGAACTACACATGAGGGTATTTTGGTCATTTTACCATATTTACTCAAATTAATTCAACCCACTATTTAACTCTCTCTACCAGATTTCTCTCTCTCTCAATCTCACTCTTTAAGATCAACATCTTCATCTCTGTATGTCGTACCCTCTCTTCCCCTTGGTCCTGATCCTGGTCCTGATCGAGCGACGATAAGTTGGAAAGAGGAAGAGTTCCAGAATTTGGTTAGGGATATGGGTTTTCTTCCGGAGTGGGGTGCTCAGTTTCCGACCCCAAACTCCACCGCCTTGGATGCACCCCCAGGCTATATTGCTTTATATGCGGCCTTCTTCCGGGAGGGTAATTTCCGGCTCCCTATGACGAAGTTTACTGCCGATATCTTGACGAATTATGGGCTCCATATTTCTCAAATCAATGCGTTGGGGCTTCCTCGGGTTACCTATTTTGAATTTATCTGCAGGGCCAACCGTATTGAGCCGACCTTTGAGATGTTCAATGTTTTCTACATGGTGACCTACACTGGTGGTTTTTACTCTTTTAATTCCCGGACCAGTGGTGTTATCCCTTGTAGTTCCAACCCTCCAAAGAGCCTACATGATTGGAAACAGAAGTTCTTTTACATTCGTCGTGGTGTTATTCCGGTAGACATGCATTATAGAGCAGAAAGTGAAGGGATCCCCAAGGTTGACGTGACCGTGGATTTTTCTAAGGAAGAGTGGTACAAGAAGGTGACGCATAAAGCCACTTCTATTTCCCAACTTGAGTAGAGGGCGTTGGTTGGTGCCGGTATGAGCATGTTGTGGTTCCCGAAGAACCCTCTGGGTGTTCCTGTTTATGGTTATGAAGGCAAACGTATGTAATGTTCCTTATTTGTTTGTGTTTGCCTCTTGTTTAGTTGTGTTCTTCCTCATGTTTTTGTATTTCGCAGTTGGATACAGCTTGTTGAACGTTCTTGACCCAAAGGTCGGTGGTGCTATGGTTGAGGCGGTTCAAACGGATGGGAAACCGACATGGTTGGACCAAATCCGCAACCGTTTTTTGCACCCTACCAGCGAGAGCTTTGCCGCCTATGCCAACGTTATTTTAGGTGAAGATGGTGAAGATGATGTTGATGACGTTATTGACCCCACTCGGGAGGAAGTTATTGTCCTTTCGAGTGAGGGTTCTGACCGATCTCTTGAAGACCTAACTTCTCATTCCCCGCGTGCAGGTCCGGCACGAGGGGTTGCGCATGAGCCCGTTAATGAACCAGTTGGTGGTGATGTTGAAGTGCCGGTTGAGACTGCTGATCAGTTGGAAACTCGGAGAAAAACAAAGGCGGACAAGTCAGGGGGGAAGGAGAAGAGGGCTGAGGAAAAAGCCACTGAAACTCCTCGTAAGCGACCCTCTACCCTTCCTATCCTAGATTATGTTGTCGTTTCTGATACACTGTCTGGTTTAGGGGCCGGAGAGAAACATAGTGGGCCCAATCCTGACGACGGCGCCACCTTAACGGAGATGATGAGGAAAAAAGGCCTTGAGGATAAGAAACGGAAACTTGATGAGCAGGCTGCTGCTATGCTTGCATCGAAAAGAGCCAAACTCCAGAAGGAAGCTCCTCCTGCTCCTTCGGAATCTGAGATTGATATGGGAGTTTTCAGCGCGAAGCGCGGTAATCTGTTGGAGGAGATATACCTTGCTTCTGCTCCTCAAGGTAAAGACTTTGTACCTGTAAGTCTTACTATTTGGCTTTCGATCTTGTCTTTGACTATCATGATTGTCTTGGTGACAGGTGTGAAGTCAGGGAAGACTCCCCAGAAAGTTGACATTTCAAAGATTACTCCTCCCTCTTCTCCACCGTCTAGGACGTTCGGCTTTTCCCCTCCCCATGATGACCTGGGTGAAAAGAGGAAACAAGATGACATGGAGGTTGAACATGTTGGTGAAGGTGGTGGTGATGATGCAGGTGGTGCTGGTGGAGGTGGTGCTGGTGATGATGGCCGCGGTAAAGGTATTGACACCGGGGCAGAGTCAAGTGAGGCTACGCCTCATCAAACCATCTATACCAGACGTCCACCTGCCTCTGGTGGTGGTGCTACTTCGGGAGTACCACGGAGTCATGAATTTGAAAATATCCAAACTGGATCCTGGGATACCCATAACCCAGCGTGTGATGATCTGCCTCATGCTCCTCGGTGGAATTTAACTCAGGGCTCCCGGATGAATGACATTGGCAACTGCCGAGAGTTCTTCTCCTTGTCCCTCCCCCTGCTGAGAGGTTATTCCAGAAGAGGCGCAATCGATTTGATCTCTTGGATGATCATATTCATGCCGGGGTCAACTTTTTCGCTACCTCTCAAGAGATTGTTCGAGAATGGAAACTGATGGGGGAGGAGACTCTTGAATTTGAAAATGATAAAAAGGCATTTGCTGAGGAGAGGGAGAAGTTTAATGCTGAGAGGAAGGGTTTGTTGTGGAGGGTGTCTGATGCAGAAGAAAAACTTGCCCAGGAGAAACAGATTAACTCCAACAAACAAAAAGATTGGGAGGTTGCTTGTGAGCGGACTAATAAAGAGTTGCAAGCACAACGTGAAGCGATTGTCAGGAAGTCTGCTGAGAAACGCAAGATCAGTGAAGAAGCTGAGCAGGAGCGTGTTGCGTCTCAGAAGAGGGAAGAAGAATATCTCCAACGCATAGTTAAGTTGGAAAAGTTTGCTGAGGAAAAGGTTGCTGAGTGCAAGGCTTCTGAACTTCTTGCTGAGGAGGTGTCTGCCGATTGCAAGTGGTTGCTTTCACGCACGGTGCCTTTGGTAACTTCCTTTGTGTATGTCTGCTTTCGATTTGTATTTATTACTCTTCTTATGTTTCTGTGTACTTCTTGCAGATTGCCGAGCTTATCGCCGGATCTGAAGAATTGGCCAAGTACGTGTATGAGCTTGGTGAAGCTGCACGTGATCTTGGTCGTAAGGACGGGTATGCTGAGGGGAGAGCGGCTGCTGAGTCGAAAGAGCCATTGAAAAGCTTTGAATTCTATAAGACTGACTGTGTTGGTCGTTATGCTGAAAAACGACAGGAGTTTGAATCTCTGGAGTTTGGTGTTGTTAAAGCTACTCAGAAATTGTGTTGGAAACCTAATGGTGTTGCCTTATTGAAGAATTTTTTGGTGATGAAGATCCTGAAGCTGGGGGCGCTGGCACCAGTCATCATGGATGAAGGATTCCGGCTTGCACGCCGTGTATGGGCTTGGATAGCCCTGTAACCAACTGACAATTTCGTGAATAATTTAACTCTATGCTTTGTGAATAATTTGCCTATAGCTGTTATATCTGCTGTCATTTTGTTACTTTTTGACATATTTTATGTTAATATTTAGGCTTTGTTTCTTTGTTCGTTGTGAATTTTGCTATCGTCACAATATATGCATGTGTAATTACTTTGATTAGGTATCACGAATGAATGATGGCGCTGACAGGTTGTGCTGTGTTAGTTACAATGTTGGCTCTGTCATTTACGCGCGCAGGTTGATTCGTATATACGAAGTGATCGAGTTACAGGTTATTGTGTGGACCCGGCTGTGTTCAGCTTTGGGGGTCTTACAATGTTTGTTTACCAGGTTTTCGATGCTTTCGTGTTTATGTGGGCACGAAGTATTTATTTGGCATTTTGTAGGCTTTGGTTGTGTTTTTGACCCGGCTGTGCACTTGGTCGTGACAAGCCTTGGAGGTCTACAACGTTTCCTAAGTTCGAGCCATTGGTGTTTTCGTGTATGACCAAAGTAATATATGCAGTTGTGACAAAAAAATCGCATGAGAAGAGATAGCCAAACACTTCTTGTATTAGTGCTAAATGTGTTGGCGTGCGGCCATTACAATTACATAGAAAAAACTTCGACTGTTTACATGTAGCATCTTCTTAACTGCTGAGCATTCCAGGTCCTTGGGACCTCTTTGTTGTCCAGGGTGTGTAGTTTATACGCTCCTTTCCCAAGGACTTCATCTATGACATAAGGCCCTTCCCACTTGGGAGCTAATTTTCCGGGCTTTTCGGCGTTGGACGCCTCATTGTCCCTTAGGACGTAATCTCCGGGATTGAACGTGCAGATTCGGACCTTGGAGTTGTAATACTTCTCCAGTTTGGTTTTGTATTTCGCTTCACTAATTTCCACCATCTCTCTTCTTTCTTCTAGGAGGTCGAGGTCCAACCTCCTTTCTTCTTCATTGTTGATCATGTTCATAGAGAGCATTCTTGGTGTAACACCTCGAAAATTCACGTCCTATAATGTGTAGACACGTGTCAAATGTTTAAACGTGTGAAAGAAATATTATAGAAGGACTAAAGTTGACAAACATGGAAAGTGAGTGAATATACGTATTCTAAGTGTCAACTGTGAATAAATATAATGTACATTAACCCTACACGATGCTCATACCTTCAAACGAATAAATCATGGATCATACGAAGCTAAAAGTGAGAGATTTCAAACTACAGGGACCAAATGTGTCAACATGTTTAATTTATACCTCTGAGTGACCTTTTGACAAACCCGAAGCTTTGTAAATGTTAAATATGCTCACGAGAATACACGATTTAAATTTCGTAAAGTTTCGTTAACGTATGAGAAAGTTATGATCAAATTCGTGTGCGAAGTGTTAAAGCGTAAACGTTGAAAGTTAGGACTTTTCGGGTAACAATAAAGTTACCCGGGGACTTAACAAAGTGGGTATATGTTTTAAAGCCTTTATAGATCAATATTGAGGGTTCATAATGCAAGAAAAACAAGTGCCTAATCGAATTTTGAAGAGCCAAGGATCAAATCGCAAAAATCAAAAGTGCTGATCAGAGGTGGCCTAGCGCGACGCGAGGGGGGCCTAGCGTCACGCTAGGGGTGCCCAGCTCCAGATTTTTGGGTTTTTGGCCTGCTGAGTGAAATCTGATCGATCCTAACTCGATTCTCCACATCTCTTGACCCCTAAAACACCCCCTAAGCATCTAGGACACATGTGGGAAGGTTGTGGTGTGTGCTAGACCTTGTTGTCAACACCTTGTGGTGATTGAATTCACTATAAAAGGCCACAAGTGTTCAACACTTTCTTCACACCTTCATCTGCATTTGTGGATCACTTCTGGAGCTCAACTTCCTCTCAAGTGTTCCCTAATCAAGCTTAGGACTTCAGTAAGTGTTCTAATCCTTTCTAAATTGAGTTTAGCTTAGTATATTAGCTAAAAGTCAAACCGTCGTAATTACGGTTTGACTTCGAGATTAGTCAGCAATGGCTCAGTCATATCTCGAATTAAAAGTAGGTATAAGTTGGTATTTATGTGGGTAGTAAACCCTCAAAAGGGTTCCCCCTGATTACTACTCTAACCAGGTCAAAAGTCGGGTCAAACGTGTACTTAAAAAGTTAACAGAAAGTTTAAAAGGCGATTTATGCATAATTAGCAATGTAGACCATATACAACCTGATTGATCATTGTTATAACTTGGTAATAAGTGTAAGAACATGTCTAAACATGTTCAACTCGACAAGTTCCTGTTTAGACCCGGTTCGGAACCGAAAGTCACATAGTTTGACTTTCACTTTGACTTTCAGTTCTGACCCGTTTTGGTATGATTTAGAAATAACTAGGAGCCTTATTTGGACCAGGTTACATGCTAGTATAACCCTCTGTGATTATACACCATGGTTCCGTTACTTTCTCATATGTTGACCATTATGCCCTTATTACCTTAAAACGTGATTTTTGGAAATGTAAAAGAGTAGAAACTTTAATTATTGACATATAAACTTGTATGCAAAGTTTGACATCAGTTTGATTTGTATATTAAGAGTTATGCTCATTATCGCAAAATGAATGCTTTGTGTAATAAAACGGCGTAATTAGCGTATAGCCTAGTTAAGCCTACTTTTTGATATCAAATCTTTTACCCACTGATGCAATATATTATTTTGGGATTTTTAAAGATTTTTAATTAATTTTAGGCTGAGCATAACTAGTAGTCGTAGGCATAATCCGGTAATTGTCAGTTTTGCCCTTACGGGCCATAAAATGAGTTTTACATATCTAAACGACTCCAAACCTTTTGCTACTGATCACATATGATAAATAAATTATTTTAAGCCTTCTGGAAATATAAAAATATCATATTTAAGTATCGAACCCGGAAAAGGGCCTTTAATCGCCTTATTAAGCGTTTTTAACGCAAGGTATGTATCAAAATTCTATTGGACATACCCGGGTTGATACCTACTGATATAAGAGGCAAATTATAATATTTTAACAGTAAGCAAAGGTTGATAAACTCAGACTCCAGTTTTGAGCTTTTCGGCTTGTGTGAAATTACCAAAATACCCCTATGGGGCATAGTTTGGTTAGAAATGATAAGTTTCACATATATGCTCTAACCTACTGATATAACTTAACAAATTGAGTATATTTGCTGATTACATCAGACCTGTAACTCAGGTTGTTACTTAAACTCTTTTATAAACTTTTAAATGACCAAACTACCCCTACGGGGCTTAGTTTGTGTTTAAAAACGTTTCGGGCATAATGAAAGACATCTTACTGATGTCACAACATATTTGAGGCATAATTAACTTAGGAAACCTGTATATAGCTCTCATGAATACCCGTCACGCTTATTACGCGTACGGTTCGGTTTATGTAACAAGTTTACATAAATTAGCCGAAACGGGTCAAACCTTAACGGTTTTATCTCAAAATCCAGAATGTGAATAATAAACCCATATTAAACAAGTCTTCAAACTTGTCGGGTCTAAATCACATTCTATCCGGTCTTCGCTTAATCGTGCGTACGAGCCGTATCTTGAAACTAGCCGGTCTAAGCTTAAGCTTAATTAAAGACCCGTTAGGATTCTAATAGGTTATTATAAAACCTTCGTTCCAGATTAGGAGGACCAGTAAAAGCTACGTGCATTTTGCTAATTGTGAATTATACTTTGCTCAGGTAAATACTTTTAACTTATTTTCCCTATACGGGCTTGGGTTACGGTATATAGCATACCGCTTGATCGGGCATCAAATCTCCACAACTAAGTGGGTAGTTGAATAATTTGATCGGCTCGTTTAAACAGTCTTGTTACTTAAAGCCTTTGGGGGGTTAATGACCATGTCCCGGATATCCTTGGCATCATCTTACGAGATGGCCACGACCTGAGCACGGGGTGTAGGCATACACCTGTCAGTGTATAACTCTATGATGTGGTGTGTCTATTGATCTTTAACCCGGACAAGATCCGGGCTACTGAACGCACAAGGAACATGTAATTCGTTCACAAGATTATAATATTAAATAATTCTCTCAAGTTAAAAAGATTAATCTTGCCTCTGTGCATTTTAATCAAATTATAAAACATTTATGCCATGTGCATCCAAACCAATTTTTAAATCATTTTTCAAAATGAGTCAGTTGAATGTATTTACCAGTGTAAACTGACGTATTTTCCCAAAAAGACTAAATGCAGGTACTAAACGTAATTGGCTGGATTGTCTCCTTAGCATCAATAAAGAGTCTCGCAAGCTTAAGATGCCTGAAGTCTGTTGAACTATTGTTTCCATTTTATTTACGATCCTTCTGTGGATAAACTTCCGAATATTGTGACATTTGATATTACAATAATAAATTCGGTTGTATTATATTTTCAATTGCTTCCGCTGTGCATATTAATATTGTGTTGTTTGACTATTATGTTGCCAACCATGACGTCACGATACTCCCCACCGGGCCCACCGGTGACACGTGGAAAATCGGGGTGTGACAGGTTGGTATCAGAGCCAACACTGAGAGAATTAAACACTAGCCTTTTGTGTTTAATCTCAGTTACACAAATTGCACATTACTAAACCTTCGAGTCTAGACATATAACATAGGACAAATTCCACCTTATTCGGTTTTTGTTTTGACCTTTAAATTTTATATTTTGCATTGTTATCTTATATTGTATTGACAGGACAAAATGCCTCCAAGATTCTTCCGTAGGAGAGGACGAGGCAAGGGGCCTATTACCGCCCCCAACGACAACGAGGCAGGACCCTCAAATGTTCGAGCTCTGTCTACCACGGAGAGTGATGATCCACGACAAAACAGAAGAAACCTGTTTGAACCAGCGAGAAGATCAGTCTCACATAGCTCTACACCTCCGGTCCAAAACCCTTATGGGCCACAACCGGACTACGAGCCGAACAACCCTCAGCCCTCCTTCATACCATTACAGCGATCTTTATCGCACCATTCGTACGGGGACCCCACACCTGTTTTTCGGGGTCAGTTTAATCCGGTAGGATACATACCAGAACCCGTGGGTTTCAACCCACTAGGGCCAGACGATCACTTCTCTGGCGATCACGCGGATGACATGGACGAGGATACTGATCCCGTCGAACCCGCAAGTGGCACTCCAAATCATCCGATCAAGATCTCCGACGGATCGTCTTTTCACGGATCACCCTACGGTGGTCCAGACAGCTTCCAAGCCATGTTCACTCGGCACGAGTGGTACTACACACCTTCTCACCACTCGTCGCCTCCTCAGCAGCAGCAGCCGCAGCAGCAGCAGCATCATCAAGATTCCTCTGGGGATTCCCGATTTGCGGCAGTTACGCCACCACCTCCACCGCCACCAGTTCAGCCAGCACCTCCTCAACCGCCAAGGCGTAGGAGAACCGGTGCCCGCATGTCAACACGAGCAGGGGACTTCCATTTCAGTTCCCCACGTCAATCAAGTGGCAGCCACTACCCGCCACATCAGGAGGACCCACAAATGGGTGGACCCTCACAACCAGCGATGCCGCAGCCACCGCCAATGGGTTTTGACAACCCAATCCCAGCATATACGGGTTCCATGGCATACAACCCGTTCAAGCCGCCGGTCCACAACAACTATGGGTACGCAGAGGCCGACCCTTACTTGGTGGCAGCCAACTACAATGCCCTGCACCCGGAAGGACCATACGGAGCTCCATGGGGAGTTGGGTACCCAACACACGGGTACCAGATACCACCTAGTCCTATCATACGGGCTCAATCTCAGCCGCCTAGGTTCTCCCCACCTGAGCGTGAAGAACTCCTTCAGAGGATGGATCAGGTTGAACGGGAAGTGCACAGGGACCGTAGGGAGAGACAGACTTTCTTCCAAGGATTAGCAAGTTTGATCAAAGGGAAGAACAAGAAGGATCACTAAATCCTTCCAATTGTTGTTGAGCCCCTGCGTGGGCCTGTATTTCCTGTAATTGTTTAAGCCCTGTGCGGGTATGTATGTGTGTTTGTTTTGACCCCTGCGTGGGTCTATTTTCCGTTAACCCCTGCGAGGGTATGATGTTTGCTTAAAGTCCCTGCGTGGACTAGTTTGTTTGTTTATGGTCCCTGCGTGGACTATTATGTTAGTTTAAAGTCCCTGCGCGGACAAGTATGTTGATTAACCCGTGCGTGGGTAATAGTTTGTTGGAAAGACCCGTTTAGGGCAGTATGTAATATTTTGAATAAATTAATGGAATGTTTGTTTTGATAAATTTCATGTTTGCCATTTTGTGCATAAATAAATTATAAATGAAATAAATAAATCAAAATCATTCCTTTTAATAATAATCTGCCTACTTAAATATTGAACAAGAATCTTAAGAGTGAAACCTAGCCTGAGTGTCATTATAAAGACCTGGCCATGATGGTAAGACCTGTTTAAAAGATTCAAATTCCTGTTAACATCTGTAAACATGTTAACACTCCTGGCAGACGTGATTTATTAAAAATCACATACGTCATTTTTATAAGGGAATTCTTTAGAAGATTCCTAACCCAGTTTAATGATCTCTGAATCCTGGGTTTACATCATCAATTAAGATGATCATATTTTTACCATACGTGGTGATATGGTGCCTACGGGCCCTGCTCATTTCCATATGAGCCAAGAGACAGTGGTAGCTATGACTCCCTGTCAAATAAAGGTAATGAACTAGGTTCAAACCTCAAATGCTTTGATTCTCTGCAATCCTAGCATATAATTTATAATTGTCCTTGTGACTAGGCCTATTGTGCCAGTATACCTAAATGTTTTGATTCTCTGAAATCATAGATTAAATTAAAAGTGTCCACGTGACTAGGCCTTTTGTGCCATAAATAAAACTGTTAATGTTTTATAATTTGGATAAATTATTATAGAAATCCTAAATAAATATGATTTATAAATTAACCAAATATGGTCTCTGTTACCATGGTTAATGAATTGCCATAAAAGATAATTCCATAAACTCCCAAATAAACTATTGTCCTTGTTTTCTGCAACAGTTCAATTCAAATGGCTAACTCAGACGAGGGTAATAGCCATCCAGTGGAGGTTAATAATGACGCCCGAGTAAATCTAACGGGTGCGGAATTGAAAGCGATTATAGACGGCGCTGTTACACAGGCTTTGGAAAGGCAGTATGAAGAGTACAGTGGGACTCGTAGTAGGACCCAATCTACACAGCCTTCAAAGCCACCGCCCAAGAAGGACGACCCGAAGAACGATAATGATCGACGCTCCTCGAACCACAGTGCTCCATCTCAGCAGGTTATACGTAATCAAGGGCCCCGTGACAAGGGTTGCACGTATAAATATTTTGTTTCTTGCAAGCCCCGGGATTTCACTGGGGAGAAGGGAGCCATTGACTGTATGACATGGCTGGATGAGATGGATACGGTTGTAGACATCAGCGGATGTGCTGAGAGAGACGTGGTGAAGTTTGTGTCGCAGTCTTTTAAGGGTGAAGCGTTAGCATGGTGGAGATCTCTGATTGAGACCACCAGAACAATCCCATTGTACAATATGTCGTGGGATCAATTTGTTGCCCTTATCAGGGAAAATTACTGCCCTCAGCATGAGGTGGAGAAGATAGAATCTGATTTTCTATCCCTGGTGATGACAAACCTCGACTGTCAAGCTTACCTAACGAGCTTCAACACTATGTCTCGATTGGTTCCATATTTAGTAACCCCGGAACCAAAGCGAATAGCACGTTTTATCGGTGGTTTAGCCCTCGAAATCAAGGCAAGCGTTAAAGCCTCTCGGCCAGCCACTTTTAGATCAGTAGCTGACATTTCCTTATCCCTCACTCTGGATGCGGTCAGGCAGAGATCGCTGAGGAATAAGGAGGCTGAGAAGAGGAAGCGTGAAGATGATGGTTCACGAAAGTCGAGCAAGAAGCACCGTGGGAACGGTGATAGCAAGAAGGGGTCTGAGTCAAGAAGAGATGGGCACCGGTCTGGTGAGAAGCCCAAGTACAATATTTGCAAGAAACAGCACTTTGGAAAGTGCAGACTCGGATCGAACTCGAATAATGAGTCAAGATCTTTTGCTTGTGGTTTGTGAAAGTCCAAGGAACACAAAACCTTGGATTGCAAGAAGATAAAAGACGCAACGTGCTACCGTTGCAATGAAAAGGGGCACATTAAGACCAACTGCCCGAAATACAACAAGAAGCTTGAGGAGGCTAAGAAGACTAATGCCAGAGTCTTCAGAATGGACGCGAAAGAGGCTGTGCAAGACGATAATGTCATAACAGGTACTTTCCTTGTAAATGATGTCTTTGCAAGAGTACTTTTTGATTCAGGCGCAGATAAGTCTTTCGTAGATCATAAGTTTTGTAAATTGTTGAACTTACCCGTCAAAACCTTAAGCGTAAACTACGAGGTAGAGTTAGCAGATGGTACCATAGAAACCGTCTCTACTGTGTTAGAAGGATGTGTTATATCCATTAAGAACCATTCTTTTCCTCTGTCTCTACTTCCCTTTAAGTTGGCTGGTTTCGACATAGTTCTGGGTATGGACTGGTTATCTCATAACCAGGCCCAAATTGTCTGCAACAAGAAACAAGTGGTAATAAAGACTCCGTCTGGTGAACCACTTACCATTCGGGGAGATACCCAGTATGGGCTGCCTGAGCAGGTGACTATGCTCAAAGCTTCCAAGTGTTTGAAGAAGGGGTGTGTCATCTACATGGCGCAAGTGATTATTGATGAACCTAAACCGAAGATAGAAGACATTCCTGTCATTTCTGAATACCCAGAAGATCTACCTGGTTTACCACCAGATAGACAAGTGGAATTCAGAATCGATATCATCCCCGGAGCAGCACCAGTTGCTAGAGCACCATACAGATTGACACCCACAGAAATGAAGGAGTTGAGGACACAGCTAGATGAATTGCTGGCTAAAGGTTTCATTAGACCCAGCTCGTCTCCTTGGGGAGCGCCAATCCTATTTGTCAAGAAGAAGGATGGGTCGATGCGTCTGTGCATCGACTATCGCGAGCTTAATAAAGTCACGATCAAGAACAGGTATCCTTTGCCTAGGATTGACGATTTGTTCGATCAACTTCAAGGGGCAAGTTACTTCTCGAAGATCGATTTGAGGTCAGGCTACCATCAGTTGAAAGTAAAAGATGAAGACGTGCACAAGACTGCATTTAGGACTCGTTATGGTCACTACGAGTTCCTAGTGATGCCGTTTGGGCTCACTAATTCACCAGCCGCGTTCATGGATCTCATGAATCGCGTCTGCAAGCCCTACTTGGATAAATTCGCCATCGTTTTCATCGACAACATTCTTATCTATTCGAAGAATCAAGCTGACCATGAGAAACACCTTCGTTGTATTCTCAAACTTCTACATCAGGAGAAGCTCTATGCCAAATTCTCCAAGTGTGAATTTTGGCTACGAGAAGTCCAATTCCTTGGACACGTGGTCAGTGAGCGTGGTATCCAGGTGGATCCCGCTAAGGTTGAAGCCGTAATGAACTGGCAAGAGCCGAAGACGCCTACAGAGATTCGTAGCTTCCTGGGATTGGCAGGATATTACAGGCGTTTCATTGAAAATTTTTCAAGGATTGCTGCACCCCTAACCTCCTTAACTAAGAAGAAGGTTAAGTTTGTTTAGGGCCCTAAGCAGCAAGAATCCTTCGATATCTTGAAGCAAAAGTTGAGCAACGCCCCAGTACTGACATTGCCAGATGGAATAGAAGAATTTGTAGTTTATTGTGATGCTTCTCACACTGGCATGGGGTGTGTGCTTATGCAGAAAGGCAAGGTTATTGCCTACGCTTCACGACAATTGAAAGTGCATGAAAAGAATTACACCACCCATGACTTGGAGCTGGGTGCCGTTGTGTTCGCACTAAAGCTTTGGAGGCACTATCTATATGGTGTCAAGTGTGTGATTTATTCTGATCACAAGAGCCTCCAACACCTGTTTAATCAGAAGGAACTAAACATGAGGCAACGCCGTTGGATGGAAACTTTAAATGATTATGATTGTGAAATCAAATACCATCCCGGCAAGGTGAATGTATTCGCCGATGCCTTGAGTCGGAAGGAAAGGGTGAAACCTATCCGAATCAATGCCAAGCGCATGGAGATAAAGAATAATTTGATTGAAAGGTTGTTAGCTGCACAGAAGGAAGCTGTGTTGGAAGCTAACTATCCTAATGAAAAGCTAGGAGTAACTGAGGAGCAGTTAACTCTTAGCAAGGACGGAATTTTACGATTGAATGGACGAATATGGGTTCCAATTTATGGAGGACTTCGTGATGTCATCCTCCAAGAAGCCCATAGTTCCAAATACTCCGTTCATCCTGGAGCTGATAAAATGTACCAGGATCTAAAGGCAAATTATTGGTGGATAGGCTTGAAAAAGTTTGTAGCCACCCATGTAGCTAAATGCTTGACATGTGCGCAAGTCAAAGCCGAGCATCAAAAACCGTCAGGTTTGCTACAACAGCCTGAACTTCCTACGTGGAAGTGGGAAATGGTGACGATGGATTTTATCACCAAGTTGCCCAAGACACGGAAAGGCAATGATACAATATGGGTTATAGTTGACAGACTGACTAAGTCAGCTCATTTCTTACCCATCAAGGAGACTTATAGCTCCGATATGTTAGCCCAGTTATACGTTGATAAGATTGTAGCCTTACATGGCATACCTGTGGCTATTATCTCTAATCGAGATACTAGGTACACGTCGCATTTTTTGAAGAGTTTCCAGCAATCTTTGGGCACACGTTTGAATTTTAGTACGGCTTACCATCCTCAGACTGACGGTCAGAGTGAGCGTACTATTCAAACGTTGGAAGACATGCTACGTGCATGTGCGATCGATTTGGGTGGTAGTAGGGATAAGAACCTACCATTAATCGAATTCTCCTACAACAATAGCTACCATACCAGCATTAAGGCTGCGCCTTTTGAGGCATTATACGGTAGAAAGTGTAGATCGCCTATTTGTTGGGCGGAAGTTGGAGATGTCCAGTTATCAGGACCAGAGATAGTGTTCGAAACAACGGACAAGATTGTCTAGATCCGTGACCATCTCAAAGCTGCCCGGGATAGGCAGAAGAGTTACGCTAATCCTAAGCGTAAGGATTTTCACTTCGAAGTAGGTGACAAAGTCCTACTGAAAGTGTCACCCTGGAAAGGGGTGATACGATTTGGTAAGAAAGGCAAGCTAAGCCCGAGATACATAGGACCTTTCGAGGTTATCGAACGTGTCGGGACAGTTTCCTATAAGTTAAACTTAACAGAAGAGCTCAGTGGAATTCACAATGTGTTCCACATCTGCAATCTAAAGAAGTGCTTCGCTGATGAATCACTGGTTATACCACATACAGATGTGCATATAGACGAGAGCTTGAAATTTGTTGAAAAACCTTTGTCGATTGAAGATCGACAGGTAAAGAAGCTTCGAATGAAGCATGTACCTATTGTGAAGGTCAAATGGGATGCCCGTAGAGGTCCCGAATACACGTGGGAGGTTGAATCCACGATGAAAGAAAAGTACCCTTAGTTATTTCAGTAAATCTCGGGTCGAGATTTATTTTAAGGGGGTGAGGATGTAACACCTCGAAAATTCACGTCCTATAATGTGTAGACACATGTCAAATGTTTAAACGTGTGAAAGAAATATTATAGAAGGACTAAAGTTGACAAACATGGAAAGTGAGTGAATATACGTATTCTAAGTGTCAACTGTGAATAAATATAATGTACATTAACCCTACACGATGCTCATACCTTCAAACGAATAAATCATGGATCATACGAAGCTAAAAGTGAGAGATTTCAAACTACAGGGACCAAATGTGTCAACATGTTTAATTTATACCTCTGAGTGACCTTTTGACAAACCCGAAGCTTTGTAAATGTTAAATATGCTCACGAGAATACACGATTTAAATTTCGTAAAGTTTCGTTAACGTATGAGAAAGTTATGATCAAATTCGTGTGCGAAGTGTTAAAGCGTAAACGTTGAAAGTTAGGACTTTTCGGGTAACAATAAAGTTACCCGGGGACTTAACAAAGTGGGTATATGTTTTAAAGCCTTTATAGATCAATATTGAGGGTTCATAATGCAAGAAAAACAAGTGCCTAATCGAATTTTGAAGAGCCAAGGATCAAATCGCAAAAATCAAAAGTGATGATCAGAGGTGGCCTAGCGCGACGCGAGGGGGGCCTAGCGTCACGCTAGGGGTGCCCAGCTCCAGATTTTTGGGTTTTTGGCCTGCTGAGTGCAATCTGATCGATTCTAACTCGATTCTCCACATCTCTTGACCCCTAAAACACCCCCTAAGCATCTAGGACACATGTGGGAAGGTTGTGGTGTGTGCTAGACCTTGTTGTCAACACCTTGTGGTGATTGAATTCACTATAAAAGGCCACAAGTGTTCAACACTTTCTTCACACCTTCATCTGCATTTGTGGATCACTTCTGGAGCTCAACTTCCTCTCAAGTGTTCCCTAATCAAGCTTAGGACTTCAGTAAGTGTTCTAATCCTTTCTAAATTGAGTTTAGCTTAGTATATTAGCTAAAAGTCAAACCGTCGTAATTACGGTTTGACTTCGAGATTAGTCAGCAATGGCTCAGTCAAATCTCGAATTAAAAGTAGGTATAAGTTGGTATTTATGTGGGTAGTAAACCCTCAAAAGGGTTCCCCCTGATTACCACTCTAACCAGGTCAAAAGTCGGGTCAAACGTGTACTTAAAAAGTCAACAGAAAGTTTAAAAGGCGATTTATGCATAATTAGCAATGTAGACCATATACAACCTGATTGATCATTGTTATAACTTGGTAATAAGTGTAAGAACATGTCTAAACATGTTCAACTCGACAATTTCCTGTTTAGACCCGGTTCAGAACCGAAAGTCACATAGTTTGACTTTCACTTTGACTTTCAGTTCTGACCCGTTTTGGTATGATTTAGAAATACCTAGGAGCCTTATTTGGACCAGGTTACATGCTAGTATAACTGTTGATGCACAGAATGTCTGTTGACTGCATCTTCATCAAGTCTTAAATCAAGAAAGTCAAGATTAGGGTTTTTAGGGTTAATTTCGCTTTAATGTACATGTTGTTAGTTGATTTCGCTTCAATGTACATAAGGTGATTTCGCTTTAATGTACATTAGGTGATTTCGCTTCAGTGTCACTGACACATAAGCGAAATCAGCAATAGTATAAATACCCTAGCTTGTGTTCATTTGTTAGGACATTGGAGCGAGACCTGATCATTAGCATTGTAACCAAACTCTGTCAAAATTGATTCAGAAAGCTAATAAAGTGAAGGAATTGAATAGGAAAGCTGTTGTAACGTTGCGTATACTGATTCCGCCTTTATACGTGATGATGAACTTGCTCAACTGATCATTTAGGGTCACGACACGGTCCAACAAGTGGTATCAGAGCTTCAGGACGAGGAGTTCATACTACATCAGCTGATTCGACACTATTATCTCATTTCTACTCACTTTCTCTTTTATATTTTCGGTTTAAACAAATTCCTACGGACAAAATGACTTGAAAGTCAAGTATATTGAGCGAAACTAGTTGTTAATCAATCCTTAATAATATCAGACCATAAAACTAAGTAAAACTCATTCAATTTTTCCAAAAACGCGATCGGTTTTCGAACAGAAACTTCATCTTCAGATCTGGAACGAATTTGCGGTCGAAATTGAACATATTTCATATCATTGTGATTGGAATTAAGTATAGAATAACCCTTGAAAGTTTCAGAATAAAATTCAGCGTAAAAATGAGTAAAATTGTGATTTCGCTTTTGTGAACATCGAGTGTTAAAAGCTGATTTCGCTTTTACGGACACTTTACATCTGATTTCGCTTTTACGGTAATAAAGTGATTTCGCTCATAGGAACTTTGTAATCTGATTTCGCTCTAAGGGACTAGTGTGATTCCGCTCCAAGAGACAAAATCTGATTTCGCTCATCTGTCAAATCAGATTTCGCTCCAAGAGTCAATTTTTGCTATTTCGCTCCAAGGAACTCAAGTGATTTCGCTCGAGTGAACATTGTACTTGATTTTGCTTTTGTGTCACTTTAAGTGATTTCGCTCATCAGTCAATCTGACTGATTTCGCTTCAGTGTCAGTATTTGACAAAACTTCGAAAAATTTTTCTAAGTGTTTGATAATCTTGCAGGTACATTCATGATGGATGATATTTTCTCGAACCCGTTTAGCGATATGTACGCATTCGCAGGAAACTCGGGAGATGATACTTCTACAAACAATAACAATACGAACGAGAACGAGAATACTCCGAAAGAAAAGAAGAAGGAAGCTTGGGAATCGGAAAGCGCATTCGGAACGTTCAATAAACCTCCAAAGCTAATGGCTATTGAGGAGTATAGTCGGTGGTCCAGAAAGTTCGAAGACTGGTTGATGGCATTTGCATTTACTAGCTGGAAAAGTTTGAAAAATGGTTATGCAAATGGAAACAAAAATGGTGAGACGTTAAGAACAGCTGAGGAGATTGATTCGTTTGTAGCTGAGCAAAAGTGTGTGGCGTTGTTATTTCAATCCGTCCGAGAAGACATAATTTCATTGATCGATTATTCAAATGCAAAAGATCTTTGGGCAAAGTTAGAAAAGAAATGTATAGGTAGTCAAGAAATTAAGAAAAACAAAAAGAAACTTCTTAGGAAAGAGTTTGATTTGTTTGGTTGTCTTAAGAATGAGTCAGTGTGTAAAATGATAGAAAGGTTCGGTCATCTGAAGCTGGAATTAGTAAGACATGATATCGACATTCCTGAAGAAGATCTTATCGACAAATTGTTCGATTTGTTGCCTGACGAGATGGATTGGAGATATTATGCACTCATGCTGAAGAATACCATCAAAGAACCAGAAAAGTTGACATTAGATTTGCTGATTGAGAAACTCGAAAGTCATGAGTTGGAGTTGAAGAAGACGTACAAAGTCAATCACTCATCTCACCAGCAGAATTTGGATTTGTATTATCCAAAGAGCATGATGCCAAAAGCAACTTCTCCAAAAACTGCGTTTTCTGCTGAAAATGTTTCGACAGCTGGCAAAGAAAGTCAAAGTGGTCAAAGCAGTGGAAGTCACAGTGGTTATCACAGTGGATCTTCATCTTCTGGAGGTCATTCTGATGCAAAGAATCGTTTTCAATGCAACATCGCGATAGATTTAAAGAATGCTCAGAACTTTGATGAAGAGTCGGCCAAGCAGCAGATGATCTTTCTAGCATCGGTGTTGGAATCGTATGAAGGGTTGGTAGCTGGAAAGATAGGCAACACAAATATGACGAAAGAAGATTACAATCAGATTGATCCAGAGGAAATGGAACTGATCGATATTCGTTGGGCTATGGCAAGTGCTGTTCGTCGAGCACAACGTTTCATGGAAATTACCGGAAGGAAAACATTTGGAGGAGCATCTACCAAGCTGGGTTTCGATAAATCGAAGGTGACTTGCTTCAAGTGTAAGCAGAAGGGTCATTTCAAACGAGAATGCCGAAACGCTTATGCTGATGAATCGGAGAACCCTTTCAGAGATGATTACTACAAGAAGGCGATCTATCATCAGAATAAATCTGAGCCGCCTAGATTGAAGCAGGTTGAAGACAACAGAGAGAAATCTAGAGCTCTTGCAGTGATTTACGATGATGAGGGTTATGATTGGAGTCAAGAGGTTCTACCGGAAGAAGATGCGGTTGGTTACGCATTCATGGCAAAAAATGACGATCCTATTCCGTGGAAAGACGATCGAACTGAAGAGCAAAAATATCAATACAGAAAAATGATTGCTGAAAACAAAATCATTAGAATATCTCGTATCTTTCTGGAAGCAAGGGGAGCTAATAGATGGGATCCAGATAGAGAGTGCTATCTTGATGAGTATGGAAATATTGCAATTGATGATAGTACACTTGATATTGAAGCCATAATCCAGCAATACAAAGAAGATGATGAGTACTGGCAACACAAATGGTGGGGAACTCCAACTTCGAAAATGATTGAAGAAGAGAAAGAGAAAGAGAAAGATAAAGAGAAAGAGAAAGAGAGAAAGGAGAAAGAAGAGATCGAGAAAGCAAAGAAGATTGATACTGGAATTATTGACACAACGCAGGAGTTGACTACTGAAAATCTTGGAAGAATGGCTGACAAAGTGCTAGCTGCTAAGGCACTTGAGGTAGACTCTAACTCCGTGTCTGAGTCAAAAAGCCAGGTTAGTTCGGATGTGTCAACAAATGTGTCAGGTAAGAAAATCGATGGAAATGCTTATTGCAAAAATTGCAACAAAGAGTGCAAATTTTGTAACACAGTCACGTATCTCAACGGAAAGAAAGTTGATGATCTGACAGCTAAGGTCAGAAGCGTTGAGAATCAGATTCTTGATCGTGACAAAACAGTTAAAGCTTCAACTGAACGGATAAGAGAATTAACTAAACAAATTGAAAATGATAAAATTGATCATGACAAAATTAAACAAGAAAATGAAAAGTTGATTCTTGAAAACCGTCAGATTTCTGAAAAATTTGAAAAACTCAAAAGCACATTGAAAGATTGTGATGATCGAAATGGTAAAACTTTTAAAGAAAATGAACATTTAAAAGCAGTGCTTAGAGTCAAAGAAGAATCAATCAACCAACAACTGGATGAAATCGCTAAATTGAAACTTAAAGTTCAAGAGGCTGTTATCGAAAATGAGCGAATCCAGTTGAAACTTAACAGTTACAGCTCCGCAAGCTTTGTTTTGCAACACATTATTCCCAAACCCATCGGGAAAGACAAAGCGGGCGAAGATGTGTATTGTGATGGAACTGGGGTGGGGTTTCATCAAGTTCCACCACCTGTTCTTGATAATTACACGAAAAAGCAATCTGGTTTGGTTGAAATTGGAGAAGAAAGTGAAGTTAAACTTCCGGAGAACATTGATGTCACGTTCACATCTTCTAATGACGATAGTGTCCAAAATGATATTGTAAAATGTGTTGTTGAAAATGTGCTAAAAATGGATAGTGACACTACTGAAGAAGATGGATGTTTCTTGGACAAAGACATTCAGAAACCAAAATCCAAAAACAACTTAAGTGATGAACCGAGTCTTGTGATGTACAAGATGGCTGGATCTGATAAGTTGTATTCGGATTCTGAGTTTCCAATTGAGAATGTTAATGTGAAAAAGTTGACAAATGTGTTCAAATTGGTTGAAGTTGAGTTGTTGGAAGTGAACAGTTTGAAACAAACAAAAAGGCAAATGAATTTTGAGAAAGATAAAGCTTACTACAAAAAGCCTGTTGTTCCACCAAGGTTTTATAATAACAATCGAAACAACTGGTCGGGTGGTTATCAGGGTGGTAAGAGTTATCAGCAAAGAAGGTTTCAAAACAAAAGGTTTGCAGAAAAGAAGGTGTTTGTGAACAGTTCAAGTTCACTTTCGGATGAGGAAAATGAATTTTTTTCAAAATCAAATGAAGAGTTCTTTGAGAAAAGAGCTTCACAGTATCAGTCTGAAGGTACAAGTCGAGCTATTGATACTCGAACATGTTTCAGATGTAATCAAGTTGGTCACATTGCACGAAAGTGTACCAATGTGAAGCCTAAGACTGAAACTGTGAATATTCAACAGAAGAAAGTTGATGTGAAGGGTAAAGCACAAATTGTTGTTGAGAAAAAGAATGTGAAAAATGACAACATCAAAGTGAAAAATGAACCCGTAACGAAAGTGGTAACTAAAAATGATAAATTTTACAAGCGGGTTGCATTATCTCAACAAGTTTGGAAACCAAAAACTGAAATGAAAATTTCAACTTCTAAAGTGAAAAAGGCTGAAGAATCAATTTCGGTTGATTATGATGCAAATTTTCCACCTTTGAAGGCTGAAAATTTCAAAATTCAAATTGCGAGAGTCAAGGTTACACCTAAGGCTGATGAGGCCTGGGTGGACACCATGTTCGAATAAGCAGTTTGAATTGCCGGAGCTTCCTGGATCGCGAAGCATGAATCGGCATCTTTATTGAAGTGTTTTAAAATCAACTTGTGGTATATGCAGGATCTTCCAAGAGCCATTTCAAGATGGATCATGGATAGTGGCGCATCTCGACATATGACAGGAAAAACTGTGTTGCTGTATGATGTGAGAAACAATAATGGTGGTTATGTGGGATTTGCTGGTCATGAAGGAGGTCGAATTGTTGGTGAAGGAACGTTATCCAATGGGATTGTGACGTTTGAGAGAGTTAACTACATCACTGAGCTGGAGAACAATTTGCTTAGTATCTCGCAGATTTGTGACAATCAGTATACTACTCACTTCACTGATAAAGAATGTTTGATTTTGAAACCTGGTTTTGTTATCCCTGAAGAATGGATTATTATGAGGGCACCTAGAGTGAACGATTTATATGTGTTAGATATGTCTGTAGCAACTACAACTACTGGTCAAGCACATTGTTTCGTGTCTAGAGCAACTGAGAAAGAATCAAGATTGTGGCACCGCAAAATGGGGCATATTCACCTAAGGAAGATGAATCACTTGGTGCACAATGATTTGGTATTGGGAGTTAATATCAAAGGTTTTCATCTGGAAGGGGAGTGCATTAGCTGCATCAAAGGCAAGCAGAAGAAAAAGTCACACCCTACAAAGCAAGTCAATTCAGTTTCGAGACCGCTGGAAAGACTTCACATGGATTTGTTTGGTCCTGTGAATGTCAAAAGTATTACAGGAGATTACTATTGTTTGGTCGTTACTGATGATTATTCCAGATTTTCGTGGGTTTCTTTCTTGAAGACGAAAGATGAAACATTTGACAGTTTGATGGGGCTGTTCAGGAAGATTGAGAATTTGTACCAAAGGCGTATCAAGAGAATTCGAAGTGATAATGGTACTGAATTCAAGAACAGCAAGATGGAAGAATTTTGTGATGAAAGAGGTATTTTGCATGAGTTTAGTGCTCCGTACACTCCGCAGCAGAATGGAGTCGCAGAACGCAAAAACCGGACACTAATCGAGACAGCTAGAACTATGCTCGCAGATTCAAAGTTACCGATTAATTTTTGGGCTGAAGCTGTTTCTGTCGCATGCTATACGCTTAACAGGGTTCTCACTATCAAGAAGTTCAACAAAACATGTTTTGAGCTAATCAATAACCGAAAACCGAATTTGAAGTATCTAGAACCGTTCGGATCACCCTGTACGGTTATAGAGCCTTTTGGAAAGTTTGGTCCGAAGTGCATTGAGGGAATATTTGTTGGTTATGCAAATCCGTTGCGACGTGTCTTCGTTCCAAGTGAGAAGCGGATTATTGAAGCTGCAAATGTTGAATGTCATGGTTATACTATGCCGCCGCAGAATCCTGGTGATTCATGGCGTTATCATTATGACAAATTTGGGATTCGTTTGACATGAGAGAAGAATCAGAGGATGATGAAGATTTCTTTGATGAGTTGGATATTTTGCGTGAATATGAGTCGCAATTAAGGTTCCCAGCTGAGTATTCGAGGAGACCACGGGAAACTTCAAATGACGATGAAGCAGGTCCAAGTAATGCTGGTGAACATGATGATGTCCAACAGAATGAAGTTGCTCAGGATAATCAGTCGGTTAGAATGATAACCTAGAAGTTGAAAATATGCCAGTATTTGATCACGGTGATTCAGATTCAAATTCTGAGGGGGAGCAAATTCAGATTTCAGGTCAAATAAACCAAGTTGGTGAACAAGATGCAGAGTAGAATGTTACTAATCTGGAGGGAAATGTAGATGTTCAAAGTGAAGTGATGCTGCGAACTTTTTCATATCATCCAGAGGAGTTAATCATAGGAGAATTGCAAGCTGGAGTTCGCACTCGAAATCAGATTGATAAAGGGCTTACATGTTTTTATACAAAAGTTGCTTCTTTGCAAACTGAATTTTCTTTGAGTTGTTTTATTTCGCAGGTTGAGCCAAGAACTTACAAAGAGGCGCTTACTGAAGACTCTTGGGTCAATGCAATGCAGGAGGAACTTAGTCAATTCGAGAAATTGGGAATGTGTAAGTTAGTTGATTTGCCGGATGGTCAGAGGAAAATTAACACTAAGTGGGTGTTTAAGTGTAAGAGGGACGATAGAGGAGTTGTTGTAAGGAACAAAGCTCGACTCGTTGTTCAGGGATTTAGTCAACAGGAGGGAATTGATTTTACTGAAGTCTATGCTCCTGTAGCATGACTAGAGGCAATCGGAATTTTCCTAGCATTTGCGTCTTGGAAGAACTTCAAAGTTTATCAGTTGGATGTTAAATCGGCGTTTCTCTATGGGAAGGTTAAAGAGGAGGTTTATGTCGGTCAGCCGCCGGGCTTTACCGATCCAATCCACAAAAACAAGGTCTACTTATTGGACAAAGCGCTGTATGGTTTACACCAGGCCCCGAGAGCCTGGTACGAGACTTTGTCTCAACACCTACTAGCCAACAAGTTCATTCGTGGAAAAGTGGATGCCACTCTCTTCACTAAAGAGGTCGATGGTCATCTTCTGATAGTTCAGATTTATGTGGACGATATAATCTTTGGGTCAACAAATGAAAATCTATGCAAAGATTTTGAATCAGTGATGAAGCAAAAGTTTGAAATGTCATCAATGGGGGAGATGAAATTCTTTCTGGGATTACAAGTTGAACAACTTCCTGAGGGAATTTTCATTCATCAGTCAAAGTATGTTCATGATATTCTAGAGAAATTTAGGATGTCAAGTTCTACTCCAGCTGCTACCCCACTTGCAACAAATCATGGGATTCACCCAGATCTCACTGGAGACAGGGCTGATGAAACATTTTACCGATCCATGATAGGTTCTTTAATGTACCTAACTGCTTCACGTCCTGATATCATGTACCCAACGTGCCTCGCAGCAAGATTTCAGTCTAACCCGAGAGCATCGCATATGATCATTGTGAAGAGGATATTGCGCTACCTGAAAGGAACTCCTTCATTGGGGTTGTGGTATCCTAGAAAAGGCGACTTTACGCTCGAAGGGTATTCCGATTCGGATTTCGGATGCTGCAAAGTTAATTCAAAATCAACAACTGCAGGATGCCAGTTCTTTGGTCCTAGATTGGTTACCTGGCAGTGTAAGAAACAAACGTCTGTGGCGTTATCTACATGTGAAGCGGAGTATGTTTCTGCTAGCAGTTGCTGCTCTCAGATCTTGTGGATACAGCAACAGATGCGCGACTACGGTTTGCAGTTTCTTAACACACCTCTTTTTGTTGATAATGAGGCCGCAATAAATATAACTAAAAATCTAGTACATCACGCTAAAACTAAACACATAGAAATTCGTCATCACTTTATTCGTGATTGCTTTGAGAAAAAGTTGATACGAATTGAGAAAATCCACACTGACGAACAGAAAGCTGATTTACATACCAAAGCTTTTGATAAAAATCAGTTTAAATATTTGTTAAAACTGAATGGTATGAAGCTTTTGTCGGTGTTGGATGGCATAATTGGCGTTGATGAGAGTACTGTTGCGGATGAAGCCGAGAAACAATCTGCAATGGTTTGTCGAATTTTTACTTGTTTTGGTATTTAGGGGGAGTAGATGTTTGTACATAGTTATATTTTCAGAAAATACAAAAACAATAAAAAATGTAAAAATACAAAAACATGATAAAATGAAAAAGAGCTTGTGTATATAGGGAAAATGATAGTACATCAGCTAGACGATTACAGTATGCTAAAGATTTGAAAAGTATAAAAGAGTTAAACAATCTTACTGATGATGTGTCGATAGGTTTTCGCACATTTAGTAGATTTATTCGGGATATAAACCTAAAATTCAAACTTGTGAATTCGTGGGGAACACTACTTGGATATATAGGTAACCCCTGAAATCTTGTTTGAAAGGTCTCTTAATCTGATATACTAGGTCTTTATACTCTATGATATCTGGGGTATTATTCCGGGACTTCTGCTGAACGGTGGTTCTGACCTAGTCCCTGGCTAATACTTGCTGCAATGCTTGAAACACAGCATTAAACCCTCAGCATGCTGAAACAATAAAATTGATAAATGCTGCTGTTGTAAGCAAAAAGATCCTCTAAAGGGGACACACCGAAAAGTCGAAGCTGATATCTCTCTGCGTATACGGAAGTATCGATCTGAGATCCCTCGGCCCTTGCATACCTAAATTATATACAGATATCATTGTAGTATTCTCACCTGTAAGACTGATTATTGGGATTCTGGATACGGGAGTATATTCAAGAGGTGGGACACATGAATAATCTGAGTTCATAATTCATCTAAACTGTATCCTGAATAAGTTGAAATTTGTGTGAGAATTTAAGATGGATTAGTATATCGACAATCGAGGTGAATTGTTTAAGTCTGAGTATGAAATGTAGCTTAACGATACTTGTGATTTGTCTGAAAAGCTTATATGATTCCCTGACACGCTTGCCAAAAATATGTTTGTAAATAGTTTACTTTGTTTACTTTCTGCAATTTAAGTTTTCTGTATTTCATTTCTTAGTTTAGAACACTTTGATAAAATCCAAAAAGATTTTATTTCTGCTTTATTTTCCGACAAACCAAAGTGGAGAGTTGATTGTTGGATTCTCAGATGTTTGAAGCAGATGCAGGAGATTCTGGACTGAAGAATGAGGAGAGCTTACTTTAAAGAAGTTTGAATTGTTTGAAAAGTCAAAAACAAGTTCATTAATTTGATACTTGTTATTTTCAGAAAATGTTTGAAATTGTTGTTTTTAAAATCAGTATTGATTCGTCAAAAGATCAACCAAGGTCATTAAATTGGACTTGGTAGATTAATCAAGTGATCAGGGTCATTAACTTGGACCTGAATACTTGAGTGGATTTCTAAAACTGATAGTTTATGAGTTATGTTTGAAAGACAGATTTTGTAATGTTTATTGGTTGAGTAACAGGTTTTGGACTTCATAATTCCCAATGGAAGTTAAATGTCAAAGCTTGAACCAGATATCTCAGATTCTAGCATATCGAGAGGGGGAGTCTGTGAAAGGGGGAGTCTGGATCAACATTCAAAGGGAAGAAAGAAGTTAGAGCCAGGAGGACAAGATTCTGAAACCTGTGAAGATAGAGTGTTTATGATGAGATGACAGAGTTAAAGAAAAGACTAAGACTGAAGACTCAGGATCTGAAGACTACGTCAACATCCAAGGGGGAGTCTGTTGATGCACAGAATGTCTGTTGACTGCATCTTCATCAAGTCTTAAATCAAGAAAGTCAAGATTAGGGTTTTTAGGGTTAATTTCGCTTTAATGTACATGTTGTTAGTTGATTTCGCTTCAATGTACATAAGGTGATTTCGCTTTAATGTACATTAGGTGATTTCGCTTCAGTGTCACTGACACATAAGCGAAATCAGCAATAGTATAAATACCCTAGCTTGTGTTCATTTGTTAGGACATTGGAGCGAGACCTGATCATTAGCAGTGTAACCAAACTCTGTCAAAATTGATTTAGAAAGCTAATAAAGTGAAGGAATTGAATAGGAAAGCTGTTGTAACGTTGCGTATACTGATTCCGCCTTTATACGTGATGATGAACTTGCTCAACTGATCATTTAGGGTCACGACACGGTCCAACAATAACCCTCTGTGATTATACACCATGGTTCATTAGTTAACCGATTAATACGCATGATTCCGTTACTTGCTCATATGTTGACCATTATGCCCTTATTACCTTAAAACGTGATTTTTAGAAATGTAAAAGAGTAGAAACTTTAATTATTGACATATAAACTTGTATGCAAAGTTTGACATCAGTTTGATTTGTAGATTAAGAGTTATGCTCATTATCGCAAAATGAATGCTTTATGTAATAAAACAGCGTAATTAGCGTATAGCCTAGTTAAGCCTACTTTTTGATATCAAATCTTTTACCCACTGATGCAATATATTATTTTGGGATTTTTAAAGATTTTTAATTAATTTTAGGCTGAGCATAACTAGTAGTCGTAGGCATAATCCGGTAATTGTCGGTTTTGCCCTTACGGGCCATAAAATGAGTTTTACATATCTAAACGACTCCAAACCTTTTCCTACTGATCACATATGATAAATAAATTATTTTAAGCCTTCTGGAAATATAAAAATATCATATTTAAGTATCAAACCCGGAAAAGGGCCTTTAATCGCCTTATTAAGCGTTTTTAACGCAAAGTATGTATCAAAATTCTATTGGACATACCCGGGTTGATACCTACTGATATAAGAGGCAAATTATAATATTTTAACAGTAAGCAAAGGTTGATAAACTCAGACTCCAGTTTTGAGCTTTTCGGCTTGTGTGAAATTACCAAAATACCCCTACGGGGCATAGTTTGGTTAGAAATGATAAGTTTCACATATATGCTCTAACCTACTGATATAACTTAAAAAATTGAGTATATTTGCTGATTACATCAGACCTGTAACTCAGGTTGTTACTTAAACTCTTTTATAAACTTTTAAATGACCAAACTACCCCTACGGGGCCTAGTTTGTGTTTAAAAACGTTTCGGGAATAATGAAATACATCTTACTGATGTCACAACATATTTGAGGCATAATTAACTTAGGAAACCTGTATATAGCTCTCATGAATACCCGTCACGCTTATTACGCGTACGGTTCGGTTTATGTAACAAGTTTACATAAATTAGCCGAAACGGGTCAAACCTTAACGGTTTTATCTCAAAATCCAGAATGTGAATAATAAACCCATATTAAACAAGTCTTCAAACTTGTCGGGTCTAAATCACATTCTATCCGGTCTTCGCTTAATCGTGCGTACGAGCCGTATCTTGAAACTAGCCGGTCTAAGCTTAAGCTTAATTAAAGACCCGTTAGGATTCTAATAGGTTATTATAAAACCTTCGTTCCAGATTAGGAGGACCAGTAAAAGCTACGTGCATTTTGCTAATTGTGAATTATACTTTGCTCAGGTAAATACTTTTAACTTATTTTCCCTATACGGGCTTGGGTTACGGTATATAGCATACCGCTTGATCGGGCATCAAATCTCCACAATTAAATGGGTAGTTGAATAATTTGATCGGCTCGTTTAAACAGTCTTGTTACTTAAAGCCTTTGGGGGGTTAATGACCATGTCCCGGATATCCTTGGCATCATCTTACGAGATGGCCACGACCTGAGCACGGGGTGTAGGCATACACCTGTCAGTGTATAACTCTATGATGTGGTGTGTCTATTGATCTTTAACCCGGACAAGATCCGGGCTACTGAACGCACAAGGAACATGTAATTCGTTCACAAGATTATAATATTAAATAATTCTTCCAAGTTAAAAAGATTAATCTTGCCTCTGTGCATTTTAATCAAATTATAAAACATTTATGCCATGTGCATCCAAACCAATTTTTAAATCATTTTTCAAAATGAGTCAGTTGAATGTATTTACCAGTGTAAACTGACGTATTTTCCCAAAAAGACTAAATGCAGGTACTAAACGTAATTGGCTGGATTGTCTCCTTAGCATCAATAAAGAGTCTCGCAAGCTTAAGATGCCTGAAGTCTGTTGAACTATTGTTTCCATTTTGTTTACGATCCTTCTGTGGATAAACTTCCGAATATTGTGACATTTGATATTACAATAATAAATTCGGTTGTATTATATTTTCAATTGCTTCCGCTGTGCATATTAATATTGTGTTGTTTGACTATTATGTTGCCAACCATGATGTCACGATACTCCCCACCGGGCCCACCGGTGACACGTGGAAAATCGGGGTGTGACACTTGGCGACGGTAGTCCGATCTCTGCTGGTATTACGGCCTCGGACCCATAGACTAGACTGAACGGTGTCTCTCCGTTGCTTGTTTTTGGCATCGTCCTATGGGCCCATAATATGCTGGGTAGTTCGTCGACCCAGCCTCTTCTTTGTGTTCCCAACCGTGCTTTGATACCGTCCACAATGCTCTTGTTGACGGCTTCAACTTGACCATTCCCCTGCGGGTGCGCGACCGAGGAGAAGGTATGCTCTATGTGTAGCTCTTTGAACCAGCGTTGAAGATCTTCTGTGGCAAAATTTGTTCCGTTATCGGTGATAATTCTTAGAGGCAGCCCGAATCTGCAGATTATCTGCTCCCAGATGAAACGCCGCACAACGGTAGATATGGTTGATGCCAGCGCCTTTGCTTCCACCCATTTTGTGAAGTAGTCTACCGCGACTATGATAAATTTCACTGCACCCGGGGCTTTAGGAAAAGGGCCAACCATATGAAACGCCGCACAACGGTAGGCATGTCTCTGGCACCCGCTGCATTTCCTCAAAACCTTCACCGCGTCTAAATGCATTCCGGGCCAGTAGTACCCGGCGTTCATCACTTTCGCTACCACCATTCTCGGACCGGCATGGATGCCACAAATTCCTTCATGTACTTCTCGGATCAGGTAGTTTGCATCTTCTGGGTCGACGCATCTCAACAACGGCCCTAGGTATGATCTTCGGTACAGGATTCCATCAACTATCTGGTAGTGCTCGGATTTGTATTGAACTTTCATTGCTTCGGCTTTGTTTTCCGGCAGTATTCCGGACTGGAGATACATGATTATGGGAGTCATCCAGGATGTCATTCCCAACTGAATAACGCTCACTTGCCTCAGCGGTACCGATGGATTACTCAGAACTTCGATGCGCACATCCTTTGCCAAGTGCTGGAAACTGGTGGATGCTAGCTTACTTAGTGCATCTGCTAGTTTATTCTCGCTTCGATTGATATGGTGCACCTTGTAAGAATGGAAGCTCTGCAGCAAAGCTTTCGCTTGGTCTAGTTATAACGCCATTACGTCTCCTTTGGCATCGTACTGGCCGTTAATCTGACCGGCTACTAACATGGAGTCCACATGCGCCTCGATGTGTTTGACTCCCATCTTGATCGCCAACCTCAGACCGGCAAGAAAGGCTTCGTATTCGGCTTCATTGTTCGTGCTCTTGAAGTCTAACCGGATGGCATACGTGAATTCATGTTTTTCCGGACTTACCAGCCTAAGTCCTGCGCCTGCGCCATCCTCGTTGGACGCGCCATCTGTATACAGTAGCCATGGTTCTTCCGAATGTTGCCTTTCAGCTCTTTCCATTGCCTTACATTCCCTGTCCTTGTCATCGGGCACCTCTGTCATGAAATCGGGCAACACCTGGCCCTTGATTACTGGTTTGCCCTGAAGACCACGTTATGGCCCCCCAGTTCTATGGCCCACTTCACTAATCTTCCAGAAATCTCGGGCCTTGCGAGGATGTTGCCGATGTTGTAATTTGTTAACACATGAATGACGTGGTTGGCGAAGTATCTGCGCAACCGCCTTGATGCATGAATCAGTGCCAGCACTAGTTTCTCCATTATAGCATACCTTGTTTCTGGATCGTTCGGAGTGCGAGACACATAATAAACTGGTGTCTGTATGCCTTGTCGGTCTACGAGTAAAACTGCTCCAACTGCTCTATCTGACGCTGACAAATACATCACTAGGGGCTCTCCTTTCACTGGCGCCGTCAGTGTTGGCAATCTTATGAGGCAATCCTTCATTTCTCGGAACGCTTGTTCGGCTTCCGGGGTCCACTGGAACTGACTTTTCTTCATGCAATTGCGGAGTGTCTAGATAAACGGGAAAGATTTAGCTGCGTGGTTGGCTAAGAAACGGTTGAGTGCTGCTAACCTTCCGGCCAACTTCTGCATTTCCTTGATCGTCGATGGTGAAGGCATTCGCTCGATTGCTTGCACCTTTTCAGGATTGACTTTGAAACCATCCTTTGTGACGATGAAACCCAGGAACTTTCCTTCCTCCATGCCAATGGAACATTTCGCTGGATTTAGCTTGATACTTACGCCGCGCAGTGTATCGAACGTTTTTTGAATGTTTACCAACAGCATACTTTCCTCCTTGCTCATAATGACTAGGTCATCCATGTACACTTCGATGTATTTGCCAATAGTGTCGCTGAACGTTTCATTCATCAGTCTCTGATAGGTCGCACCGGCATTCTTTAACCCGAAGGGCATTTTGGTGTAACAGTACAGCCCTATCGGTGTGCGGAATGCGGTTTTGTCCTCGTCTTGGATGGCCATCTGCACCTGGTGGTATCCTTTATAGCAATCGAGGAAACATTTCCATCTGAATATCGCCAGTGAATCGATCTTCTCATCAATATCTGGTAAAGCATAACAGTCGCGCGGGCACGCTTTGTTTAGATCTTTGAAATCTACACACATCCTCCAACTGTCGTTCCCTTTTTGGACCATTACAGGGCTCGCCACCCAAGTTTGGTATCGGACTTCTCTGATGATGCCAGCATTCAACAGCTCTGTGACTTGTTCTTGCATAGCATCGTGCTTTATGTCTCCTAAATGACGTTTGCCATGTACCACAGGTTTGGCAGCCTCTGAGACGTTTAGTCTGTGCTCTGCTATATGCCGTGAAACACCCACCATGTCAGCTGGTGTCCAGGCGAACACGTCCATGTTTTCAAACAACAACTTTTTTAGCGCCGCGCGTGTGAGATCAGACATTGCGGGGCCTAGGGTGACTGTTTGTTCTGGGTATTTGCTGTTCAGTACCCATTTTTCGGCTTCTGCGCGAGGTGCGGGTTTGCTTGCTTTTGCTGGCCTGAGTTCATCTGTTGCCAAGACTTCTTTGCTTGCGTAAATTATTGCTACCCCTGTATCTGTTGGGAAACCCACCGCTGAATGTGGTCCAGAGCAAATCATACTAAAATCTCCTTGGGACTCTCTTCCCAAAAGGATATCATATCTTGAATGTGCGGGCAGCACCATGAAAGTAACTTCTTCAGTTCTTGAATTCCTTCCGTCTGAGAGCAGCACTGGGAACGATATCTGGCCGAGAGGGAAAACTGCTTCGTTGCAGAAACCAGTTAGTGGGTAGTCGACTGGCTCTAAGCGCGCTTTGTCCTCTTGGTCAAATTGGTTGAAGCATTGTTCGTAGATGATATCTGCAGTGCTCCCTGGGTCAATGAAAATGTAGTCGGTTTGGTAATGACCGATTACGCCAGATATGACTATGGGCTGTCTTTCTCTTGGACCTCCTCTCACTATGGGGAAAATAACTTGTCTCTCGCGCCAAGAGTCGTCTTGTGTGCGCTTGTTATAGTTCTTCCTTGGCCTTCATGGACCTCCTTGAACCATGTGAGTTTATAATTTTCGGAGCTTCTTGTTGTCTGGCCTTTCTTCCCTTCGTTGAATTTGACGGTCGTCGCGCTTTCCACCTTTCACCAGATGGGTAAGTCTGCCATCTCTCAGGGCTCTTTCTATCTCTTGTTTTAAGCTAAAACAGTCGTCGGTCAGGTGACCTGTGTCTTTGTGAAACTAACAGAAAATATTTGGGTCTTGACCCCTCTTGTTTCGCATCTGCAGATGAGGTTTGAACTGGTGATTCTCGGTTGACAAAACCTCAAAGTGAGTCTTTGTTAAGGGTGTCCACTGTTTTTCTCTGTTCTCCCTTTTGACCTCCTTGCGATGAGCGATTTGGTTGATTGTATTGCGCGCGTCTTCTCTTGCCGGGCTTCTTTCTCTATAACCGGATGTTTTCCACGATTGGCATTTGCCTTTCTTGTTGCGCCGATCGTTATGGTTGTAACTGTATTGACGGTTGTTGTCACCGGTCAATTGTTTGTCAGTGCACGCAATTTTTTTTGCTGCTTCGATGAAGGTTTCCCAATCTTTGGGGCCTCCGTCTCTTCCTTTCAGTCGTTTGATCAGGTCGTCGCACTTTACTGCTCTCATAAAGTGCGCGCGCATCATCTTCTCACCTACATCTCCGATTTCAAGGCATTCTTTGTTATACCTGGTGATGAAATCTTCTATGCTTTCGTGATCTTTCCTCCATATATTTAGACAATCGGCTGGATCTCTAGTATGCCTGCGCTGTTGGGAGAAGTGCGCGAGGAACTTGTCTCGAAAATCAATCCATGACTTGATTCTTCCTGCTGGTAGGCTGTCAAACCAGACGCGCGCTGCGCCGATAAAGGTTTGTGCGAAAAGATGACACCAAGTTGGTAAGTTCCAACCACCTGTTACTCCTGCGCCATTGAAGACTTGGAGGTGGTCGTCGGGATCTGTTAAGCCGTTGTATTTGCCTACATTGGGTGGCAGTTTTGTCTTGTCGATATCGGCTGTCGCAATCTCTCTGATGAACTTTGAGTTTTCAGCCAAGCCATCTGGGCGATAGCTCAATGAGTAATCATGTTCCGCTTTTAGATTATACCCCGCGCGCTTGTGGGGTTTATATGCCTCGTGTTCAGATGGTAATCTGATGAATACCGTGTTTTCTCTCTTGCGCGTGGGGTCATCTTCTTCATCATATCCCATTCGTCGTTTATATTGTGCGGGCCTAAACGACTTTGCACTGGATTTCTTTGTTGATGGGAGTATTGCACATAATTGCTTTCTGTTTCACCGTAGGTATCGCGCGTGTCGTGCGCGCTTGGTCTCTTGATGTTTGGTACAGGTGCTTTTTCAGGGTGTAAGTTCCACGCATTGGCCTGCTGAGGCATGTGAGTGCTCAAGGATCTTTGCGGTGGAGTAACAAAAGCGATTAGTTAGCTTGTGCTTGGAGTACGGCTTGTTGTGCGTTGAGTTGTGTATAGACAAGATTCAGAGACGCCATTTGTTCGGCATACCAGGAAGCCAAAGTTTTTCCTTCGGGTAGCCCTAGAAGTACAGAAAAGTTCAATTGTGTTTGGTTCGATGGGGCTGAGGGGCCAGCTCCATGGTTTGGTGTTTGAAGTATTGGAGGTGTTTGGTGAACTATCCCAGGTGGAGGTTGGAAAGTGGCTCCATTTGTGGTTTGGTTGATGACCCTGGGTGGGGGTTGGAAAGTAGCTCCGTTAGTGGTTTGGCTAACCGCTCTGGATGCACTTCCAAAGATTTATGGGAAATCGTTGTTCACTCGCCCTTCTTGGATAGTCACGTTCCCCTGGACTCTTTGGACGCGCGCAGTGTCCGTGATGAGTTCAAAGGAAGAGACTTCTCCGTCCATTTGAGGAGAAGGGTGTGGTTCAGTCATTCTAGTGAGTTTTTCAACAAAAAAGAAGATGAGAGTGGTTTGCAAAAGATGCGGATGGCGCCAATGATGAAACCCTGGTTAAATCCGATGATTAACTAGCTGGGTCGTCTCTTCTGTGGGTTCAATCTTCTTTCTTACTCGCCAAAAGACTGAGTCCTGCAAAACAGCAACACCGTTAGCTCGTTAAGAGGGGAATATGGGGGTTTCCCTCTTAACCGGGCTCCGGCGTGAGAATAAGTACTGCTATGAGGAAATAAAACAGTGTGTGTTAAGAGTGAGAGTGTGAGGAATCGAATAGCCTGAACCTGAATGATGAAGGGTCATATTTATAGCCGGAGGATGAAAGAGGGAGGAGCAACCTTGCCAGCTGCTATAGGGCGCCAGCTGTTCGACCAAGGGGAATATCCTCTTGGTCCCCTCTGCTGTGGTCAGGGTAGTGGTACACGTGGCGCGCCTATATCTGTCCATGCTGGAAACGTCGTACTGCCACTTTCAGTCTGCTTCTGGATTTGCTGCAAGCCTACATGGCGCCTGAAGACTGGTGACACGTGTTGTCCTTTCTGTCGGAAGGAGCATCTTTGGTGCCACCTTGACGTCTTCCAGAAGCTTCTAGAAGCTTCTGGATTCGCTTGCTGATGTAGGCGCCATGTTGGATGAAAAAGTGGTGTGGTCCTTGCCATGTAGGCAAAGAATTGGGACCATACCTCTTCAATTGTTGATGTTCACGACCATTCTTGTTCTTTCAAGAGTGTTTCACGAATCAATTTTATAGTATTCTAATGTTTAATCAATCCTTATATGTATTGAAAAGGTGAATCGATCTTGCTAGGCATTCTTCCAAGATTGTTACCCGTATGCACTCAAATGTAGTAGTATACGAAGCTATACAACCGATTACAAGTATTGTTTTCAGCAGTGATCTCTTTTGGGATTGTTGATTTGATTAAACTGAAGATTGCGAATTGATTTAATCCAACCATGTATTGGTTGGAGACAATCGGAATAATCTTTGTGGTTCTTTAGTTAACTGATTAATTTGTGAATCGGTGCTAGGCCAGCCGCGACGCATCAGTTCCTTCATAATCTAGGTAACTGTTGCGTAAATTGGAGAGTGAGGGGTTTCAGTCGATTATGTGGCAGAAAAGGATGCCTTGAAGGATGTGGCCGGCCGGGATTCGCTGGTGGCGGTGGAGGTGGCGTTGAAGTCTTTGGTGGAGGATAATGGTGGTGTTCGGGTGGAAGACTTTTAAGGTGAATGGAAAAGTTAGGGTTTTGGTTAAGGGGATTGATAGAATTAGGTTGGTGGAAGAGTTTATTTGTTAAAATACTTTAAACAATTGGGTAAAAGGACTAATTCGCCCTTACATGAGGTCAATTTGGTCAGTTTGACCATGGAAACTAACTTAGTAAAGGTCAAAGGACGTAACATGTAAGGGTTTGCAAACATTGAGTACGTTTTTTTGTACTTTTTGAAGATAAAAGATATAGTTTGCAATCTAATGTAAACATTAAGGACGTTTTTTTTGTAATTTACTCAAAATTTAATTTGGTTTTATATGTGACGGTATTTTTTTTCATGTAAAAATCATGATATTTATCCTTCTGATGAGTAATAACCAATGTTTTTAAATACCGATATGAACCGACCGGTTATACAAGTTAAATCGGATACCGGACACGGGCCTAGTATGACAAAGGCCGGTAAAACTCGAATATGGTATGCCTTATGTGCCGTCGATAAATCCGGTTCTACCGGTTCAAACCGTTGAACCGGTTTGCATTATCTTAAAATTTGATTTTTTATTGTTTATAGAATACGATATTAAGTTAATGTTAAACTCTCATATTTCTAGTAATTAACATAGTGCTCTTAAAATGCTTAATATTTTACAAGAAAATAGTTGTTTTTTTAGATAAAACTATGATCAATTACGTAAATGCTAATTGAGATTAGATTATATTTTAAGATAAATTTGTATTTTATGGAATTATAGGGTTAACTAATAACCCGGTACAACCAGTTAAACTATTTTAGAGCCTAACCCGGTATGATTTAAAAACCAGTTTTAAAACATTGATAATAACACATGGTTATCATCCAAAATATGAGGTAGGGGTAACAATTCTTCTCATGGGTTGGAATCACCCATCACGAGCATGAGCCGTATATATATATGATCATGTCAAAAATCTTTAACCCTAACCCGGATACTTTGAAAACCCATCACGAGCATGGCGGGTCAAATAAGATTCTTGAATGAACAAGGGTATCTAAGAGTATGGAACAAGGGTATCTAACAGAACTAGATCCAAATCAAATATTGATATATACCCAACCATACAAATCCAAATCCAAATCCAAATTCAAATATATTAATCCAAGTAGAGTATAACATTTCCCTTAATATAAATAATTAGCGGGAGTTGTAAGGGAGAGACCTAGTGTTCTAAGTGATCCAAGTTTAATTACTGCCCCAGTATTTGGTTTTTGCGGCACCTGGTGATGATGGGAGACTAGGCGAGTAGGCGCCGATCGCTAGTTCGATCCTTAAACTGAGCGAGCTTTACCTCACCGGACTGTCGTGCTTCCAGGCGAGTGTTCACGGTCATCGGCCGCGGGGCCTGAAAGATTTCTATGAGCTTTTATAGATATATACTTAATTATATATTTAATATATGCATCTACTAATTATGCAAAAAAAAAATGTTGGTGGTGGAGTGAAAAAACCATCTCAAGATAATGTAAAGGCCTCATGTTCAAGTTTTGACTCCACCACCAAGGGATTGTTTTTTTTAATTCATTTTTCCCAACCACAATTTTGGGCCCAAATTTTTTTTTTGTCGCCCGAGGCCTAAATTTTTTTTTAGAGTTCTCGGGGACAGCGTTGGATTCGGCCCTAGGTGAGGGTTTTCCCCGGTTCGAAAGACGAGTGTATCCCGGTGTTGTGAATTTCACCAGTAGCCCATTTAAAGGATTCGTTGGCCGTTAAAAAATATATATAAATAATTAGTGATTCAATTATTACCAAACATATGAAATTTATTTTATTTATTATTATTATTATTATTATTATTATTATTATTTTTTGAATGGCTAACATTGCACACCATGGGAATTGAACCCCTGACCTCTCCTATCCTAAGCTCTATCTAAACTCACCAACACCACTGGGCTATTCCCAAGTATTTTATTTATTATTAGACCGCCCGTAGTAGGGCACTTTTTATAAAAAAAAAAAAAAACGCCGAAACACGCCCTCAAGCCATTACGGCCCGGCGTTTTCGTGCGTTTTCGTTGCCAAAATTTGTTTTGGCGTTTTTCAAACCACGCCAAATTTTGCATTGAGGCTTGAGATGACCGTTGCCAAACGGTCATTTGTTTAATATTTTTTTTAATTCCAATATTAACCCACTATATATATTACCCACTTTTCCATCATTTTTTTTTTATAAAAAAACTCAAACTTTCTCTCTACTACTTCTATATTTTATAAAAAGATGCATCCATTCCGACCCCCATTTGGTGTCCCCTCAAGATCCATGAACCCGAACACAACACAACCGCAACAACTGTTTAACTTTCAAGACATGGACCCGAACATGTTATCTTACGCGGCTTACTTGAGCGGCGCTACTCCATTCGTGCATCCCACTTTCGGCTTTGGTCAAGCCGGCGGGTCGCAACCTTCAAAACAACAAGCCGAACCCGATGTGGATATCGTGTCGGAGACGCAATCCGAACCGGAGCCAGAGAAATCGAAACGCGGCAGAAGGTCGCATAAGAAGAAGGAAGCGAACGAACCTCGACGTAAGCATTCTTACCTTAATTGGACGAAGGAGGAGGAATACACGTTGGCTCGGGCGTGGCTCGACGTTTCGGAGGACCACGAAATTGGTAACTTTTATATTTTTTTTACTTATATTTTTACTTTTATTTTTAGGAAAATTGGTTTTTAATAAACCAACATTTGCCCCATTGGTAAATAATAATCCTACCTACAGATTTGGTAGTTAATAATCCTACGTTTCAATATGTTGGTACTCAATGGACCTCCGTTAGTTTTTTTTAACTGAAGTTAGTTTTTAAGTTTTATTTATTACACAAACAGTCCCTGTAGTTATAATTTACTAGTTTTAAGTTTTATTTATTACACAAACAGTCCCTGTAGTTATAAAAAAAATCATAAAAATAAAAAAAAAATCTAAAAAATCAAAAAAATTCAAAAAAATCATAAAAATTCTAAAAAAATCAAAAAAATTCTAAAAAAATCATAAAAATTCATAAAAATTCTAAAAAAATCAAAAAATCATCAAAAACCGTTTTCGACCCGGACCGTTTCGACCCGGACCGTTTCGACGCGTACCGTTTCGACCCGGACCGTTTCGACCCGTACCGTTTCGACCCGTACCGTTTCGAACCGTACCGTTTCGACCCGGGTCGTTTCGACGCGTACCGCTTCAACCCGAACCGTTTTCGACCCGGACCGTTTCGACCCACCACCACCACCACAGCACCGCCACCACCACCACCACCACCACCGCCACCACCACCACCACCACAGCACCGCCACCACCACCACCACCACCACAGCACCGCCATCGCCACCACCACCACCACAGCACCGCCACCACCACCACCATCACAGCACCGCCACCGCCACAGCACCACCACCACCACACTGCCACCACCACCACAGCACCGCCACCACCACCACCCGCAAAAACGGTTCGGGTCGAAACGGTCCGGGTCGAAAACGGTTCGGGTCGAAACGGTACGGTTCGAAACGGTACGGGTCGAAACGGTACGCGTCGAAACGGTACGGGTCGAAACGGTACGGGTCGAAACGGTACGCGTCGAAACGGTCCGGGTCGAAACGGTACGCGTCGAAACGGTCCGGGTCGAAACGGTCCGGGTCGAAACGGTACGGGTCGAAACGGTACGCGTCGAAACGGTTCGCGTCGAAACGGTACGCGTCGAAACGGTTCGCGTCGAAACGGTCCGGGTCAAAACGGTCCGGGTCGAAACGGTACGCGTCGAAACGGTTCGCGTCGAAACGGTACGGGTCGAAACGGTTTTTTATGATTTTTTTTATTTTTTTAGAATTTTTTTTGATTTTTTTTTTAGAATTTTTATGATTTTTTATGATTTTTTTAGAATTTTTTTGATTTTTTTAGAATTTTTTTGATTTTTTTTTTTATTTTTATGATTTTTTTTATAACTACAGGGACTGTTTGTGTAATAAATAAAACTTAATTTTATTTTTATGATTTTTTTTTTATTATTATTTACCAATGGGGCAAATGTTGGTTTATTAAAAACCAATTTTCCTTATTTTTAACATACAACTTATATTTTACTTTTATTTTTCAATTTGTAGCAAACTTTCAAACGGGCCCCGTTTTTTGAGATAGGGTTCGTGCACTCTTTTATAGCACGTGGGGTAAAGGCGAGCATCGTGACAAAGATTCTATTTCTAGCAAATGGACCGACATCAACAACAAGTGTCACTCCTTCCAAGAATGGTATCAACGTAACTACGATAATCGCCCGAGCGGAGAAGGTGACGTCGGGGTTTTAACGAAGGCTTTGGAAGAGTACGAGAGAACGAAATGCCCTTTCCCGTACTATAAGTGTTGGGATCTACTACGAAAAAGTCCAAAGTGCCCCCATGCATGGGCGTTATTGGGCATTATTCCCACTACGGCACTTTTGCAATAACCCCTAATAATGCCCCCATGTTGACTGGACTGCCACATGGTAGAAAACGCCCCATGGTAGGGGCATTATTGATAAAACCACTACGCATGTTCTTAAGGCTTTGTAGCAATAGTCCAATTAGTATTTGATATCTCAATAATGATTCCTCCTCGTTAGATGGTACAAAGTGGACAACAAGTGGAACTTTTGTCACTTTGTTGATAGTATCAACACGAACATTACTCCTTGGTATCAAACTCTTAATCATCATTATTCTTGTAGTGCACCAATTTTATAATCACTAATATTAACATTTTTTTTTATTTTTGGATTTAATATATAAAATATTTTAACAATAAATAATAAGGATTACCACACATAATAATGTGTGAAAAGTTAGTATTAAATATTGAAAAAACGAATGAAGCTTGAAATCATAATTCCAAAGTTAGGTATGAATCATTGTAGACTACAACTATGTTTTATAAATAATCTTTAGTTAATTTGATAAACCAGAAGCTAGTATTTTCTAAATATAAAAATGCTTTTTACCATACTTGCATAGTGCACCGCACCGGCCCTAACAAGGGCCGGTGGGGGTTCACCCGCCCCCAGTGTTTCGGTTAAAATTATAAAATTTTTGATTTTTCGTCTGAAAATTTTAAAATTATATAGGATTGCCCCCCTCCCCCCAATTATTTTGTCTAAATATTTATACAATATATAAATTGGGTCCCATAACTTTCCGCCCCCTTGAAACTTTTGGTCAACCTCCGCCACTGGACCCTAAGGATTCACGTATCTTGTACAAGCTCGTAAAAAGGCCCTTAAGCCGTAACGATTTAAATTATATAAATAAATTTAAAAATCGTTGTTATTACTTATTAGGTTAATAGATTAATATCGGACATTTTCCATTTGGGATAGACTTTATAGATCAATATTGTCAATAAGTTTTAAGGTTTGTTTTTATATATTGGGCCAAAATTATATTAATAAAAGAAAAATTAACTAAAACGCAAAAAGCAACAATGAGAATTCTTTTAACAAAAAATTATTAAAGCTTTGATGCTCTGAGTTTTATTTTCAACAAAAATTTACATCACAATTCTTCAAATCTCTTTTTTTTTAATTAGAGTCACAATTCTTCAAATCTCTTTTTTTTTTGGAAAATTGGTATTTAATAAACCAACTTTTAACCAGTTGGTAAATAATAATCCAACCTACAGAATTGGTATATAATAATCCTACCTATCAACATGTTGGTACTCAATGAACTTCCATTAATTTTTTTAACTGAAGTTAGTTTTTAAGTTTTATTTACTACACAAACAGTCTCTGTAGTTGTAATTTACTAGTTTTAACTATTTTATGAAACAAAAAAACCACTCGAAAATCCTCCTTTTCCTCGATTTGAGGTTTATAAAATAGTTAAAACTTGTAAATTACAACTACATGGACTGTTTGTGTAATAAATAAAACTTAAAAACTAACTTCAGTTACAAAAAATTAACGGAAGTTTATTGAGTACCAACATATTGATAGGTAGGATTATTATATACCAATTCTGTAGGTTTGATTATTATTTACCAACTGGTTAAAGGTTGGTTTATTAAATACCAATTTTCCTTTTTTTTTAAATAGATTGTGAATAAATTAAGGTTCAACCATGTGGCCTATTAATAAAAGAGCAATAGGTTGTACATTGTTATTTGTGCATAACAAATAAAAAAAAATTAACTTAAAATCAAACGGGACTCGGACCCGACTTTCATGTTTAAGAAAGAAGCGCATGAACCATCAAGCCAAACCTAATTCTTTGTTAAACCTTTAGCTCAAAATGTATGTATACATATATAGAATAAGTATAATGTACAAAAAGGCTTATCATACGTTATCGTACGCGACAAACTATAGAACTTGCGTAATTATGTTCCATGCGTTATTATTAGTAAGGTTTTACAAAATGAACATGCGTAATAATGTTCCATGCGTTATTTATTAGTAAGGTTTGACAAAATGAACATGCGTAATAATGTTCCATGCGTGATTAGGTCAAAAAAAAGGAGCCCATGCGTTATTTTGTGTCCCATGCGTGATTAGTGCCTGATCGGACGGTTACGCCCGTCGCGTACATGATGTACGATAAGGGGTTTTGTATGATAACCAACCCCTACATATATATATATATATATATAATTATTTTTTCTAATTTAGTGTCCCCGGAAAAAAGGACCTCGGCCGGGAGTGCGGCTCGCCCACCCAGGGTCGGCCCTGCTTGCATAGATGTATATTTTTCCAAAGAATATGGTTTACAAATTTTATAAAAGTTAGAAGAGATAAGAAACCAAGTATGTTGTCTAAATAGCAAACAAGAGCTTGTTGGCGTCCATATTGGTTTCATTGAAGTGCAAAAGATGGCCTACCATACACTCATTTTCAAATGACAAACTATTTAAATTGCTTCTAATGTTTTGCTTTAATTAGAGACATTTGAATCGTTGAATTTTCAATTATTAGTAATTTATGAAGTCAGCAAGGATGCTCAAAGGAAGTTGATAAACCAAAATGCTTCATGATGTAATGACCATAAGCGAGTGTACGCCTTAATCGTATGTAACTACCGATGATGTGGGTGCCTGAAAGCTCCCACTCAGCGGAACTGGAAGCAACAAGCAGGAAGCAGTCACACAAATGACTAGCAGCTGGAAGCTCGATTACTATACACATCACAAGTCCCAAGACTGCAAAGTCAAATTGATGAGACTTTATCCAAAAGTATACAAAAGTAACCTAGAGACACATAATTCAGACTTTCACTAAAAAGCCAAGGCAACCCGCACAAGCAACATCTTGGAGGATAAGACTTACCCAGTCAGGAAGTTGAGCTGTCGAGGAGGCTTCCCTATAGGCAGAATACTTTCTCTATATAAAGAGGACTCCTTGCAAGTCGCAAGGGTATTCTGACTTTAACTATGTCTCTCTCTCTCTACTCTTATTCTCTCTAAGCTTATTGACTCTTAAGAACCCTTTACTTACTCTCACAACGGAGTCCAAACGCGGGAGGTCACTTCCTGCGTTAAAGCTAACGATGCTTCTTGGTCTACAGATATCCCCGAGGAAGCTCCTGACGAGGTGGATCTAGCACCTCCCCCTAGCCATACTCTTGTTGTTTTAACAACTACCACCATTTAACCCCTATATTACAATATTTCAGGTATTATTGAAATAGTATGTTCAACATATTCAGATTCTATGAATGTTTTGCTTACCTAAAATAATGTATTCATACTCTAAGGCTAAAGGTTGTGGTTATGACTACCATAACCCTCCACATAGACGTCACGTCACCCATCCAAAACCACTACCTTAAGGGTGTGGTCATGATCCAAACCACTATCCACTTTATTATTTTAATTTATTTTTTTAAAGTGTCAAATCTAGGAAAATGGATAAAGGTGGTGAAACACCCTAACACGTATCAACTTGAAAACGATGTAGCGGAAATATGAGCCCAGAAATTTTCTTTCTTTATTAGCCACATAACATACTAGGGTTTATTACTAGAATAAGTAATACTTTACTAAAAGACTTATAACATTCATTCTTTTTAAATTACATTAATTAAAGTATAATACTCCAATCGAGTGACCACTATTCCCGTACAATCCTTACTCTTGACTCGATCTTCAATCCTCTTATTCTTCATAATAATATTATGTCCGTCCAACCTGCATTCACCACATACATAAACATCATTAAGATTTGGTGACGTCTTTCTTAAATTAAACATAAGCAATCAATTAACCACTCCATATTCCTTCTTCTCATGCTAGTCTCTTCGATTAAGCTTTCTTGTATAATCATGCATTCCAATCCTTTGAACCTTCACAAGGTCCTTATGGCGTACCTGCATTCTTATTTCATACTTAAGATCCCGGTTTAGTAACTTAACACTCAAACATACACACATACCCCATTCATTTGTAAGCAATAAAGCCCACTTCGTACATAGACGCGATCATACATATAAATTAAACACGTACTTCACTACATGAATATGTACACATAACCAAATGTACAAACTATACAAACATACACGCTACATAAGACATCCCAAAAGGGTTCGCTAAGACACCCTAAATATAAGCTTCACAATGAAAAGATCACGTACGTAAGAGGCTACGGGCGTTCTTTCTTCTATTCATAATTACCTAGCAGTTCCGACTATCGGAAGGTAATTATTTTTCCTAACGGAATACATATAAACGTTTACAATCGAAACCGGGTGGTTAAGCCTTACAATTCACAAAAACATAAGAGGGATTAGTCATACGTAACTTAAAATGTGTTTGAACGAGTTCGCGAGACAAAACCAACTAAATAAACAATTTTCGCCAACCCAGCCTGTCGTCGCGTCGCGCGACGGCTCCTTACCCCTGCTGTCGCGTGGCGCGACCCCCCTTTCTTTCCAGAATGCTTGCTGCTGATTGCAGCAATTTCCAGCAACGCTAATCTACACAAAAACGAACATAACTTTCTCGTTTTTGATCCGTTTTGCATCCCATTTCTTCCTACGTGATCGTAAATTAGTCCTCTATCATAAGACTCAATTTCTAACATCCGAACTAGGAATAGTTTCTCGACTTATGTGCCTTCAACTAATTAGTCAATTACAAATTATTCGACCCGTTCATGTCTTTAGTAAACAACTCATATGTTTAAACTTAAGGTTTACATGAATGTCATAACTATAACACTTTTACATTAATTGGAGTATCGTACTTGGGATTTACTCACCCGATACTTGGTATGCGCTAAAACTCATACACTTCATTCATTCCTACAAAGTCATACTTTGATGATAAATTTCCATTCACAAATTGGTTTATTCGTTAAATATAGCTCACAACCGAGTCTTTTATCTATAATTTGCGTCCCCGTTTCCCGATTAGCATTCTTATATGAAATTCTACCCATTACCCGGTTACAATACCGTAGCCACTACTTAAGCATCATTCCGACATATCAACACTACCTTGTTTTGACCCGTTCGGTCTACGTAGTAAAAATCACCAAATTCATACAACCAAACCATACTCAACTTCAATCGTCATCATGCTTAATTAACTAGTCACTACCTTACATAAACAAGATAAGAAGTGATTACGGAAATCACTTACCTCGAGTGCCCGTTTCGTGCTTGCTTCCTCATATCCTTTCCGTTTGCCTTCCATGCCTTCCCATCTAAACATGATCCTATACTTTCATACCATCAAGGTTACTACTTCATTAATATAACGCACATTCTAATATTGCATTCATGTCACACTCATATCTTATTTTAACTTTACTAGCACGCCAATTTCCAACAACACAACGTATAAACTAGAATCGCATCCTTTCATTCCCTACTCACATAGTGAAACACATTTACAACCACAAGATCATATATGCGCACAACATAAACGATTCCTTTCGTACTAGTCATCTCATAATTCACGATTAACAATCATCATTCAAAATTAACCAATTTAACACTATCCTTGAACCCGACACCATCCTTACTAGTAATCCACATACTTGTTCTCTTAAGCATTTCATCGAACACTTGGCGGGTTTCGCATTTAAGCATATTGTACAAACATATAAAGCATGACATTTTACTAGTTGAACTCACTTATCTTCAATAATCATCCAAGTTTACATGATTTTCTCTTTCTACATCAATTTACTTATCATTCATGTATTATAATCAAGATCATACATCAAAACTTCACATACATAATCCTACTTGATCATCCTATTCATGCTAGCTTCTTACCCAAATGGGTTTCTACTCAAACTTTCAATCTAATCAGTTTCATGCATAAAACATCTTCTATTTGATGATTCTAAATTATAAACAAGTTCAATTTCATAAAATTTCATAGATTGATTAACACCTACTTCATAAAAGTGCATCAAAACATAACATTCAACTTACCTTATGCTCAAATCACTTAAGTTAGAGATTAACTAGGCTCATGCATTCGATTTCGCGTCTGATTTCATCATCAATTTCTGAATTTCTTGTGAAGAGTTGAAGGAGTAGGGTTTCTCCTTCCTGCCCTCTTATTCGATCGCACAAACAACCAGACACAACACTGGCTTCTTTTTTATAAATTCCATTACATATTTACACATTAGCCCCCTTGTCTATCAAAGTGTGTTTAAATTTGTTATTTCCCATACTAACTTGGCCTCTTTTCTTTATTTAACTTAGATACACACATATATTTAAATTTACTAGCATTTCCTTACGGTACCGTTTTACCGTTACCGTCTTCCGTTATTTAGCATCACCAAATAATATTATTTTATAACATACGAAATTTGGGGTGTTACAGGTGGCCTGTGGTAATCGTGGTTCAATCCACGCCAACCACTATAAATCATTGAGGGGGTGGTGTAGCCTTTCATTCACGCTCCTACGTGGCGGATCATGTTTGAACTATGGTCCCCATTAAGCCTAAGGGCTGCTCATTGCAATATGTTCACATCCTTGAGATATTTCATGGTGTGTGTCGTTTGTATTGACTTGTTTCTAAACACCTTTAAACTATAAGAACATTAGATGTTATAACCATCAAGAATAAATATATCCTAAATTATGATACTAGATTTGATTCATATACCAAACATCCTCTTCATTGGGCATATTAATTAAACCCTCTTGTTTCTCTTATTTCTTCAAACTCTTACAATCTCAAAAAGGGGTTCTTATATCATTAATCTAAGATGATCTTTCATTCATAACTAATATTATTAACTCATACCATAGCATGAAAAGAGTGAAACCAATTATAGGACCTTAACCATAGCATGAGATTTGACGCGTAGTGCAATCATGATTATTGATCGGATCCATAACAACTATAACAATATTTTTGATATGGAATTTCTTTTATACGTCACAAACAATTCATTTTTATTAATTATATATTAAAGCAATGGTCATTTATTCACTCAATTAATGCTATAAAACAGTATAATTTGGTGATATCTCTTTTTTAATTAATAGTACCTTTTTTCATTTTATTTTTATCAATGAAAAGTTTTGATAGACATAATTTGATTACTATAGTATCACAATGAAAAAATATTAATGGTCACAACGGGTAACGAAAAACTTATTAAATTACAAGATATAGACGAAAATATTCCTTTAATTTCATAGGATACAAAAAATATAATTATTAAATAAATCATATTTAAATAATAGTAATATATAGCATTTACCTTGCAAATATGTTCCGTACAAGTTTTAGTCTACAAAAATAATTTAAACATCTATTGCGGTTGCTAGCGTCCACATAGTTATGATTGAAGTGCAAGCAAGAAGTTTGAAAAGAAATTAAAAAAAAAATTAACCTAGCCACAATATCCCACCACCCTACAATTTTATTATATATATATATATATATATAGGATGAGGTTCTAGAGTGAACACTAATGTATTTGCGAACTGAGTGAACAAATCTTGGACATTGATTTACACACGTGGATGGCTAGGATTTCATCATCAAATCGTAAAATACACTAATGTATTTCATCATCAAATCCTGGCCATTGATCTATACACATATATGGCCATGATTAGTTCGCTTAGTTCGCAAACTACACAAGTGTTCACTCTTGAACCTAATCCTATATATATATATATATATAAAGTATATCGTACATTACGGCTTAACGTACTTCACGTACACCAAAGATCCACTATTGTCAGCTCCCGAGGTTTTATGCCGGCGATCTAGATTGATCAAGGGCTTTCCTCGTATATCTCGTGTCACCCCCTTTACTTTTTGCTCATTGTTTGATCGTAGATACAACTCAATATCCTGAGCCGTATCCTGAATACTGTTTTTCCAAACAACTTAACCATCATATTTTCAACACACTTTTTAGCACACTACCCCACTTAACTAATTTGATCACTTAATTGCTTCGGTAATTTTTGACCAAAACAATTTGGCGCCCACCGTGGGGCAAGTGGTGCTCTCTTTACTAAAAATCTTTGTGAAATCGTTGATCGGTTTTCTGTTTTCAAAACTTTTTGCCACATTGTTTACAATGGCCTCAAACTCAAACATGAGCTCCTCCACTGTGTCTGCTACAACTTCTGCTACTACTGGTCCGGTGCTTCCACCACCTCCTCCAAGGATGCAATCTTCTTCACAACCTCAGGATATTATCCCTACTCGGAGTATTCAGGGATCTGCTCCCATTTTAGCTTCTAATGATGAAATTCTAACCTTATTTGGAAGTGTGCAGGAACAAATGAGGCAGCAACAGGAAACAAACCAAATGTTGTTAAGGGAAATACAACTCCTGAAGTCTGGCTCGAGCAGATCTGCAGAAGATATCGTCACTCCATTACAACCCAGAACTTTGAACTTCAGTTCGGCTGTGTACATTGAGGATAATAGGGGGAATATTGTGCCCAGCCTTCCTCAGAATCATACTCCTGAAATACCCTCCTCGATCAGGATGTCAACCATGAGGAGCTCAGGATATGCTTCAGGATATGGGCAGAATTCTCAGACGGGTAACGTGTCAAATAATAATAATACTCATGCTGCTAACAATAGTGGATCTTTGCAGGATGCAGGTGTAACATCAGCATTTACTAGGGAGCTTCAGAAGTTGAAGGACATGATATCCAGTGTACCTGGAGTGGTCCAGCCAATCCCGGAAGTGTCCCAAGACAGCCACAGGATATCTCGCTTTGCATATCCTATCTGTGATGCTGAGATTCCAAAGAGATTTCAAACCCCCAACATGAAGCTTTATGATGGAACTACGGATCCTGAAGAGCATATTGCCCAGTATAGGGAAAGAATGGAGATTAACCCTATCCCTCCGGAGCTCAAGGAAGCATGCTTGTGCAAGGGTTTTGGTTCTACCTTAACGGGATCAGCCTTGAAATGGCTCCTAAATGTTCCTCCTCATTCGATTACATCATTTGCTCACCTAGTGAATTTATTTAATAGTCAGTTTTCTTGTAGTAGAAGCTTTGAAAAACTAACAAGTGACCTCTACAGGATAACACAGGGGCCTCAAGAATCCCTAAGGGATTATGTGAACAAGTTCAGCCGGGAATCCTTAGACATTCCGCATCTTGATGTTGCAACAGCTGTGCAAGCTTTCAAGATGGGGCTGCAAAAAGATTCTCAATTTTACCAAGACCTTGTAATGAACCCATGCAGGAACTTGGATGAAGCTCGAAACAGGGCCCTAAGATATATTCGATTGAATGATCACAGAAAGATGCAAGAGAGGATGAACTCATCCAACACCTATGAGTCAACTAACAGGAAGTCAGAATCCTCATTTAAGCCATATCGTTCTAAGCCATATGGTAGAAATGAAAACAAGAAAGTGAATGCTATCGAAGATGAGGATCCTGAAGAATATCCTGAACTATCTGAATATTGCTTTTCTGTTAACATTCCTGAACTGATGTATGCCATGCAGGGTTTAGGAGACAAGGCTAGGTGGCCTCGAAAGAATCAACAAAAAGCCGATTGGAAAGATAAGTCAAAATGGTGTGCCTTCCACGAAGATTTTGGACATCTAACTGAGGATTGCATTGCTCTAAGGAAAGAAATAAGCTATCTTCTAAGCAAGGGGTATCTGAAAGATCTCTTAGGAAGAAAGAAGTATAAGGGTCAGGATACTGAGAAGGATCCTGAGCGAGCAGCGTCACCTCCCGCGGATGCCAAGATAATCAACTTTATTTCGGGAGGATCCGACATTTGTGGGACTTCGTATTCGGCGGCGAAGAGACATGCAAAAGAAGCTAAGGCCGAAAGGGGAGACAAACCTGTCAGGATGACTACCCTCACAACTGACAAAGTGATCACATTTGATGCTGATGACAGGGATACTGTCCAGGATCCTCATCATGATGCTCTGGTAATAATATTATATGTGGCTAACCATTTTGTACGCAGGATATTGGTTGATAATGGAAGCTCCGTCAACATAATCCAACTAGAGACTCTGAAGAGAATGAATGTATCTCCGATGGATATCACTTCGAAGTCCACCGTGCTTGTTGGGTTCAGTGGAGAGGCTAGGAACACAGTGGGAGAGATAAAGTTACCAGTATATGTTGAAGGAGTCAACTCGATACAACGTTTCTGTGTGATGGATTCTCTATCCTGTTATAACATCATACTGGGAAGACCATGGATTCATGATATGAAGGCTGTGCCATCAACATATCACCAATGCATCAAGATCCCTACCCCTTGGGGAGTTGTCAAGGTTGATAGTGATCAGCAAGAGGCGAAAGAATGCTACTCATCCTCGATGAAATCCTCAACCAAGCCTAGTACAGCATAGTAATTAAAGATGCGGGCCCAGGATATCATGGAGGATTCGGAGCAGGATGTGAAGAAAATTATCCTGGATCAGGATAATCCTGATATCTCGGTGCTCGTAGGAACCAATATCCCTCAGGATATTGAAGAGCAGTTAACTAACTTTTTGAAATGTAGGATGTCAACGTTTGCATGGAAGCATGAGGATATGACAGGTATATCCAAAGACATTATCACTCACAAGCTTGGAATTGACAGATCATTCAAGCCTGTTCAGCAAAAAAGAAGGAAATTTGCTCCTGAGCGGAATACGATTATCCAATAGGAAGTTGAAAGAATGTTGAAGTCCAGGATGATCAGAGAAGTCAAGTTTCTAAGATGGCTAGCAAACGTAGTCGTGGTACAGAAGAAAAATGGGAAATGGAGAGTCTGTGTAGACTACACAGACTTGAACAAGGCTTGTCCTAAAGACCCATTTCCTCTTCCTCACATTGATGCAATGGTGGATGCTACTGCCGGGCATGAAATGTTGACCTTCATGGATGCGTCCTCAGGATTTCAGCAGATTCAAATGGAGCCTTCTGACCAGGAGGATACTGCCTTCATGACACCAACAGGTATTTATTGTTCTACGGCTATGCCTTTTGGTTTGAAAAATGCAGGTGCAACATACCAGAGATTGGTAAACATGATGTTCAAAGACAAGCTGGGGGACACCATGGAGGTATACATTGACGATATGGTGGTAAAATCAAGGAAAGCTCAGGATCACCTCCAGGATATTATAGGAGCATTTGATATCCTGGATCAATATAACATGAAGCTAAATCCTGCTAAGTGTCATTTCGGAGTGGGGGCAGGAAAATTTCTAGGATATATGGTGACCAAAAGAGGAATAGAGGCGAGCCCGGAGCAGATCAAAGCCATCTTGGATATTAAATCACCCTCAAATATGAAGGATGTTCAACGATTAACAGGGCGAGTGGCAGCATTAAACAGATTTATTTCAAGATCCTCAGAGAAATGCAAAGAGTTTTATGATATCCTGAAGAAGAACAAGAAATTCGAATGGGGTGAGAAGCATGAAGCAGCCCTGCAGGATTTGAAGCAATATCTTTCAACTGCACCTCTACTGATGAAGCCTGAGAATGGTGAACCACTATCCCTATACCTCGCAGTATCAGGGAATGCTGTAAGTGCCATCCTTATAAAGGATCATGAAGGTCAGCAATATCCTGTTTATTATGTTAGTAAAAGTTTGTTAAATGCTTAAACTAGGTATTCTCATTTAGAAAAATTGATACTAGCATTAGTTATGGCATCAACGAAGCTTAGACATTACTTTGAGACACATAGGATTCATGTTAAAACAAATTATCCTGTCAAAAATGTGCTTAGGAAACCAGAGATGTCGGGCAGGATGGCCAAGTGGTCAGTAAAGTTGAGTGCTTATGATTTAGTATATGAACCTAGGAATGCCATAAAGTCTCAGGCTTTAGCTGACTTTGTGGCTGAGTTCAGTAGTGACATTCAGGATGAGGTAGACCTAGAAGTCCAACAGTTAGGAGAATCCTCAGGATCATGGACGTTATATACCGATGGTGCATCGAATGTAAGAGGAGTAGGATTGGGAATACTACTAAAATCGCCACAGGGGGACATATTACCCCAGGCTATTAGGTGTGAATTCCCTGCTACTAATAATGAAGCAGAGTATGAGGCTTTAATTGCAGGATTAGAGTTGGCTAAGAATATGAGTATCAAGAATTTGCAAGTATATGTTGACTCCTTGTTAATTACTAACCATTTTAATGGATCCTATGCAGTTAAGGGTGAGAAATTAATCGAATACCTCGATATTCTCAAAAAATTAGCAGCATATTTCGATGTTTTTACACTTGAACAGGTACCAAGGGAGGATAATGCTGAAGCAGACGCCTTAGCAAATCTGGGATCATCGATCAGGATACCAGAAGGGACCCAAATACCAATATTACATATCTTGTATCCTGCAACGAATCCTCAGGATAAAAAAGTAGTGGGTATTCAGGATCCTGGAGTAGAGTATCCTGAAAAGGATCCTAAATCCTGGACGGCTCCAATCATGAGATATCTCAAGGAAGGACACATCCCCGGAGATGAAAATCCTAAGGCATTTAGGATGAAGGTATCACGATTCACTATTATAAATAATGTTTTATACAAGAAATCTCTTGCAGGACCGTATTTGAGGTGCTTGGAGGATCCTGAAGCCAAAGAAGTACTTCAGGATATACATGAAGGGGATTGCGGTAACCACACTGGGGGCAGATCATTGTTCTCGAAAGTATTAAGGACAGGATATTATTGGCCAACGATGAGGAAAGATGCTGCAGAATATGCTCGAAGGTGTGATGCATGTCAAAGGCATAGTAACATACTACATCAACCAGCTGAACCACTATATCCTGTAGTTTCCCCTTGGCCATTCATGAAATGGGGGATGGATATAGTAGGGAAGTTACCAAAAGCTCCGGGAGGAAAAGTCTTAATGCTAGCAATGACGGATCATTTCTCTAAGTGGGTTGAAGCTGAAGCATTTGTTCAAGTTAGAGACCAAGAAGTAGTATCCTTCATAAAGAGGAATATCCTGACCAGGTTTGGGGTACTAGCTGAAATCATTTGTGATAATGGGTCCCAGTTTATAAGCAAGAGGACTACTGATTTTTGCAAGAGTTGGGGAATCAAAATGATCACGTCTACTCCGGTACATCCTCAAGCGAATGGACAAGCTGAATCCTCAAACAAAATAATTGTCAATAACTTAAAGAAGAGACTTGGAGCCAAAAAAGGAAGATGGGCAGAAGAATTACCCTTTGTTTTGTGGGCTGATAGGACAACGGTAAAGAATGCAACCGGCCAAACCCCGTTTTCCTTGGTATTTGGAGCAGAAGCAATGATTCCAACGGAAATGGCGATACCTACTGCAAGATCTATTCTACAGGATCCTGAACAGAATCCTGAAGCCTTATGTCGAGATTTGGATACTATAGATGAAAAAAGAGATGCAGCAAGGCTAAGGATGGCAGCATATCAACAAAGAATATCCAGAGCATATAACAAGAATATAAGGAATAGGAGATTTCGAGTTGGTGATTGGGTGCTAAGAAAGGCTTTTCAAAATACCACTAATCCTACCGATGGCAAGCTAGCTCCAAAATGGGAAGGACCATATGAAGTTGAGTCAGAAGCAGAGAAAGGAGCATATCGACTCAAGAATATGGAAGGGGATATGCTATCGAGATCCTGGAATGCAATACACTTAAAGCTCTATTTCGAGTAAGAATAGAATTTAATTTCTATCTCAGAATGGTATGTATTTTATCTCTTTTAAATATATTTGTTTATTATCTTGAACCCAATACTGACTTAAGCATCGGAGGGGTGTTAGCCAAGCTAACACCCACCTTAGTTTACAGTTGTTTTGCAGCATATGTTTCAGGATATAGCTCCAGGATATGCACTCAGGATAACTCGAAAGATTAGAGGATTGGTGTTGAATCGTTGTATGACCCGATTGAGTCTATCAGAAGAGTCGTTTATCCGAATCAGAGGCGGAATCAAAGATACGGACACTCGATGTAATTATAATGTCTCTTATATTGATATGAAACTAATTTACACCCTAGAGACGATCCGGCAGAGCTTCGCTACTCAGATCCGAAAGTTACAAATGAATAACCAAGTGCACCTATATATAGAGGTTAAGATTTCGCTTGAGACTAACCTGAACTAGTTGAAGTGAACCAGTTCAAGCGAACCACTTGAAGCGAAATCTGATGTGTATGATTTCGCTTGAAGGCTTGAAGCGAAATCTGATGTGGATGATTTCGCTTGAACAGTTTCAAGCAAAATCTTCACTTAAACCTCATTTCTCAATATCTCGAACCTCGTGCACTAGATATCCTATCCTATCTCATGATACAAGACGAAGTCAATAGACGTAGTGCACTAACAGACTCCCCCTCGGATATTGACGCAGTCTTTAGTGACTATTCTTCAATATGACACATCTTCAATCTTGATCATTTTGCATCCTCATATAGATTGTAACATTATAAGCTTCCATCACTCTCTTCTTTTATCAGCTTCAGGCTCCCCCTTTCATCAAGCTTCCGTGCTTTGGGATCGACACCTAGCTTTCCATCTACAAGCTCCTCTTTGCTTCAAGCTTGTCTTCAGACTCCCCCTTAGACTCAGCTTCTGGGATCGTAGTCTGGACTATCTGCAATCACTCATACGTTTATAAGTAACAACATTTTAGACTATCCAGGAATCGTAACCTGGCAATTCCAATCAACTTCTCTAATCCACTCCCCCTATCAACAAACTTCATAGATTTAGCAGTATTAAAGAATCCAACTCCCTCACAGTTTATCATCCAAGTTCAAGCTAATGACCTTGGAGATATCACAAACTGTTTTTGAAATTTTTAATTTTAAATCAAGTTTCAATTTAATGAACTTGTTTTAATATCAGAAACACAATCAGCTTACTTAGATTTTGAAACTCAGCACTCAGACATCAGTTGTCGAAAATAAAGCAAAATAAAAAATCTTTTTGTATTTTCTGAAAAATATAAAGCAATAACGAAATATGTACAAACATATTTACAGACAATATTTTTGTTTGAGTATGCGTCAGAGGATCATATCAGTTTTTGACAAGTCACAAGTACCGTTGAGCTTAATTAACACAGTAAGTATTAAACAATTCACTTAGATTGTCGATATACTTGTCCTCTTAAATTTTCATACAAACTTCAACTGATTCAGGATACGAATTAGGTGTTTTAAGAACTTAAACCTATTCATGTGTCCCACCTCTTGAATATACTCCCGTATCCAGAATCCCAATAATCAGTCTTACAGGTGAGTATACTACAATGATATCTGTATATAAATTAGGTATGCGAGGGCCGAGAGATCTCAGGTCGATACTTCCGTATACGCAGAGAGATATCAGCTTCGACTTTTCGGAATGTCCCCTTTAGAGGATCTTTTTGCTTACAACAGCAGCGACTATCAATTTTATTGTTTCATCAGCATGCTGAGGGTTTAATGCTGTGTTTCAAGCATTTGCAGAAAGCATTATCCAAGGACTAGGTCAGAACTACCGTTCAGCAGAAGTCCCGGAATAATACCCCAGATATCATAGAGTATAAAGACCTAGTATATCAGATTAAGAGACCTTTCAAACGAGATTTCAGGGGTTACCTATATATCCAAGTAATGTTCCCCACGAAATTCACCAGTTTGAATTTAGGTTTATATCCCGAAAAAAATTACTAAATGTATAAAAACCTACCGACACATCCACGGTGAGATCGTTTAACACATTTAAACTTTCCAATTCTTTAGCATACTGTAACCGTCTACTGATGTACTATCATTTCCTCTTTTTACGCAAAAACTCAAATTTTTGAATTTTATCATGTTTTTGACTTTTTCAAATTTTCAAATGTTTTTGTATTTTCTAACAACATTACTCCCCCTAAAATGCAAAATCATATAAAGAAAATTTGACAACCAATACTGATAGCTTTGTCTCGCCATCCATTTTCTGCTTAAAGTGCTCTGTTTTGCAGAAAATATAACATACCCCCATGATTTACAACCCATTGATCTTAACAGTTTGAAAACCGTTTTTCAATCTGATGAAAGTAATCATGTTTGTTCAGCCGTGAGGGTTTCGGCATATTCAATCAAAACTTCCCCTTACAACAAACTATTTTCCCATAATGATTTCAAAACACTTAAGTTTGTTATAATCAGAATGGTTTTTCCGGAAAAATTAGTTTGTTTACCCATCACTTGTGGATTCGGGGTTATCACATCACTTTGTTCTCTTTTAACCATTTTGTAAATATTTTAACAATATAAGATCAAACACCACAATCACTTGTAGAAAATCAAGTACAACTTAATGTCCTTGATTAACCACTTGTAAGACGAAATATCACAGTTACCATCCTGTGAATTTCTCAAGAATGATGCCGATACCTGCTTCACACTTACCAACCTGGAAGCTCCGGCAAGTCAGATTTTTCTATTTGAAAAGTTTCACCCAAGCCTGACTGTCCTTGGGTGTATTTTGAGCTTTTCTTTTTTCCTCATAAAACTCTTTCACTCCTTTTTCCTTACCATCAACCATCTTGCTAAAAATATGTTTAACATTGCTATTAAACATTTTTCCAGCATCAACACCTTTTGATTTTGTGTTTGTGGCTTGTAATGGAGGAAATTTTTCATCATTCATCAAAAGAACAATTTCTTCCTTCTTTACCTCAACTTGTGGCTCCTCTGATTTTGTGGAATCAGATTCATTGCCCGAACTTGGCTTGTCTGACTTGGATGATTCAGATTCATCGCCTGATGGTGGCTTGTCTGACTTTGAAACATCAGATTCATCGCCGACCATTTTCTTCTTTTCCTTTTTCTCTTTTGTCCTCAGATTTGTATCTGAAGAATTCGATTTGCTTGACTTTGCAGTCGAGTGAATCGATTCATCAGAACTCTTATTCGAACCAACCATTGAACCCGAAGACAAAATTTTCTCAAGATACTCTCTCGCCTTCTTCCTTTTCTTTCGTAGTCTATCTTTTTGCCCCTGTGAAAGTTTAACTTTCTTTTCTTGAATTGTCTGATCCTGAACTTTAGGTTTTAGAACCTTCTGTTCATGGGGCTTGACTTTGAGTGACTTCTTTACCGTTCTATGAGATTCAACCCTCGATCTACCCATCGATCTCCTTGGGCAATCTCTGGCAATATGATCTTTGATCTGGCAATTATAACATCTTCTCGTTTCAAAATTCCAATTCTGGCAGTTAACAGCAATGTGTCCTCTAACACCACAGGTGTAGCACACTATGTTATCGTACCATCCACTTTGGTCAGTCCAAACCTTCAAATTATAACATTGTTTGGCTTGGTAATAATCATTTCTCCTCTTCAATGCTGGATTTGTCTTTTGAGCACTGTGGTCAAACCTGCACCACTTATTACCAACATTTTGTGAGTTTTCATTTTTAAATTTTTGTGATTTATGATAATGATTGGATGATTTATCTGATGAGCTTTTAATTTCAATTTTAGAATTTTTCAAATTTCTATCTTTTTGTTTCTGTTCTACATTCTTCTTAACAGGTTTTTGTTTAGAACATTCACCTGTTTCAGTAGATTGCAGAACAGTATTTTGAAATTTTTCTTGTAAATCTAAAAATATTTTTCTTTTCTTTTCTTTTTCATCATCAGATATCTCATCACAATCTTCAACTTTGACATTTTCAATTTTGAAATTGATTGGTTTTGAACAAACATGTGATGTAGAAGTCACAAAACCTTTCAATTTCACTTCAAGCTCTTTGATTTTCATCCGAGCTTTTTCAGCTTCTTTTTCAAGCTGAACGATTTTAGCAAGATGAGAATTGATTTCAATTTGTTTTTCAAGATTATCTTTACCAAAAACATCTCTCTCATCTTCTAAAATCTTTAACTGACTTTTGAAATCATTTTCAAATTTTAATTTTTCATGTTCAAAATTTTCAATTTTTTCTTTTAAAATTTTGTTTTCTGCTGTCAAACTGTTCACATCACTAAGCAGTTTGACATTTTCAGACTTCAAATTTTCACAAATTCCCTGCAACATAAGAATCTGGTTATCATCAGTTTGCTTCTCATCTCTCAACTTCTCGACTTCTGATGTCAAACTTTCTGCATCCTTCAAAAGTTTGTCATTTTCAGCCTTAAAGTTGTCACATTTAGAGCACACTGATTCTGAACTTGAAGATCCAAGTATCAAAGATTCTTCGTTCTTTGAAATATCCTTTGTTTCCATCTTATATGTTCCTGCACAAAAGAGTTTAACGAAATCAAAAGGATTCATACTTTCATCAATATAACATTTCCTTTTAATATCATATTTCAGAATACTCTTTGTTTCAAGACACACACTAATTCTTTTATCAATTTCACTAATAACATCCAATTCCAATTTTTGTAAATTCTTTTCCATTTTGGTCAAAATTTCCTTCTTTTTCCTATTTTCATTACGAAACTCTCCATTAACCTCATTAAAGAACTGTGTTGGATAAAGTTCTTGAAAAAAATCTTCCCTTTTTAGATCAACCAAGAATTTATCCCATTTAGTAGGTAATGCATTTGCCAATTTCGATATCTGTTCATCATTTGATATTCTAATATTCTTGTTTCTCAAACTGTCCATTAACTTTTTAAACCGTATTTCCAACTCATCCAACGTTTCATCCTTTCGACACATGAAATATTCAAATCTTTCAACTAAAACCTCCTTTTTCTCAGAAGAAGAACAACAAATCCAATTGTTCATTCTTTCAAATTTAGTGTTTTCCAGTTCATCAAACATTTTGAATTCTTGGTATTTGTGCCGTGTAAATCACCTCAAATCACCTGTAAACAAACAAACAAACAATCAGTATACACAATAATATCTTGAAATAGATTGATACACTGTTGACGTGAAATAATCTTGACACGAAATTTCACTTTTCAATCGAACTAGGAAACCAATCAGAAACACAAGTTGATTCTTCAAGCGAAATCAACTTTGTTTGACCAGCTGAAGCGAAATCAACACTATTCTGTTCAAGCGAAACTTTCAAGTAACCACTTTCTGAAGCGAAATACTGAAGCGAAATCCTTCAAGCGAAAACAACTATTTCGCTTCAGTTGTTTTCAAGCGAAATCCAGCAATTCTATTTCGCTTCAGATGAACTCAAGCGAAATCAAAGAACACAACACTAATTCGCTTCAGAGTTTCAAGCGAAATAATCCAAACAGTCTCCTTTGAAGCGAAATCATCCTGTAGCCTTCGAATACTATTCAAGCGAAATCTAGTTTTTGATCCAATTCAGTCACTTTTAATGCGAATTTCGGTCTCAAACTTTCAAGGCTTTGTTAAACTGTTGTTATACACATTCGGTGAAAAACTCAGACCATTTTGACCGTGAAATCACATCCAGATTGAAAAAGAAGGTGTAGAAGTCAGAATCTAATTGCAATCGAGCTAAACTCTTCCTCCTGAGCTCTGATACCACTTGTTGAATCGTTGTATGACCCGATTGAGTCTATCAGAAGAGTCGTTTATCCGAATCAGAGGCGGAATCAAAGATACGGACACTCGATGTAATTATAATGTCTCTTATATTGATATGAAACTAATTTACACCCTAGAGACGATCCGGCAGAGCTTCGCTACTCAGATCCGAAAGTTACAAATGAATAACCAAGTGCACCTATATATAGAGGTTAAGATTTCGCTTGAGACTAACCTGAACTAGTTGAAGCGAACCAGTTCAAGCGAACCACTTGAAGCGAAATCTGATGTGTATGATTTCGCTTGAAGGCTTGAAGCGAAATCTGATGTGGATGATTTCGCTTGAACAGTTTCAAGCAAAATCTTCACTTAAACCTCATTTCTCAATATCTCGAACCTAGTGCACTAGATATCCTATCCTATCTCATGATACAAGACGAAGTCAATAGACGTAGTGCACTAACAATTGGCCCCCTCTCTCACATTTAAGGGATCCTGATCCCTTCAAAGGTTTAAAGGTATTCACCTTTCTTTCGAATTGGGTTTAAACACCTCGCCTGGAGCGCAAGTTATCTAGGAATAGTTCAAGGTAGCGGGACCAGTTCATGTAAAAGTGGCTGACAATTTCGTTACTGTTGGCTATATCCTGGATCCTGAAGGTATATGAGGATTGATCACCCTCTCTCACGAAAGGGTATTTTCGTACTCTCTAAGGTTTAAAGGTTTTCACCTTTCTAAGATTTGGAGTTTATACACTCTCGCCTGTAGCGCATGAAACTCAGGGTTTATCCCCAGGATATCAGGGTTTATCCCCAGGATATCAGGGTTTATCCCCAGGATATCAGGGTTTATCCCCAGGGTATTAAGGGTTTATCCCCAGTATGCTAAGGATTCATTTCAGGATATCAAGGGTTTTGCCTCGAGGTGTTCGGAATTTATTCAAGCCAAAGTGTGAATACATTTGCATTTCTGTGTCGAACACAGGGGACATACATTATACTATTCAAAGGATGGATCCAAGTTTGTAAGTGTGCACTGGGGACATACTTATGATGGAAGAATGAAATTGATTCTTTAAGAATCTCTGGTATGATCTCTCCTTTTTATTTGGATAATTTATAGATTGTATTTCAGTATCCTGAGCAGGATATCTTTCAGGATACACTTACAATGGGTTCCCAAATATGATCAAACAAAACAGTTTTCATAAGTAAAATTTGTGCACTAATAACAACAATGGTAAGGCCAAAAGAAAAGTTATATTATTAACATAGCAAAAGTTTGTGCTTTTGGTTTCATCTCAAACTGAGATCCATCCACCAAAAGCACAATTAGTCTTTAAACATGTTTACCCAACAGTTGAAGGTTTCATCTCAAACCGAGACCCATCCGCCTCCAACTGTTGTATTGTTCAAAAAGCATGCAGGAAATGTAAATTGTTCAGGTGCAGAAAAGTAAAGTGCAGAAAAAGTAAATTGTTTTGGGGATTATAGACCAACATTCAAATTTAAAAAGGTGGGCTCCGGCCTTGGCACATATATCCATCATTGCCCACCTGAATGCCCTCACACAGCGGCATCTTCTCCAACCTTCTCTGCCTTTTCAGCTTCAGCATCCTGAGCAGCATCCTCACCAGCATCTATCCCAGCATCCTCTCCAGCACCCTTCTTATCTCCAGCCTTGTCTACCACCTCTGCTGACTTAGAGGATTCTCCGGCTTCAGCAGGAAGTGGCACAGCTTTTCCCCCAAGTTCCTTCAGCTTGGCCACCCAGGATTCAACCGGCCAGGATGGGCATACAAGGCTTGTCTCCTTGGCCTCGTAGGCCATCTTGATGCGAGCTTGTAGCAGGGAGATGATAGCAGAGGCTTTGATTCCTTCCCGGAAAGAAACCATGGCCTGTTCGTGATCCATTTGGACAGTGGCAAGTTTGAGCTCAGCATCTTGGGTGACCTTCTTCAGCATGCCCTCGTAGTGGCGGGTCTTTGCTTCAGCAATGGCACCTTGGTCGGCAACGGTACTTTCGAGCTGTTTAATCCTGGCTTCATGGAGTGCAGCAGTACCACAGGCATCGTTGTACAGGTGGAGCAAATGCTGGAGGCCCTGCACATCAAATTCAGGTATGAGTCAGAATATATTAACCAGGATATCCTATCAGGATGTATGTGCAGGATATGTAGCAGGATATTACCTTGTTGAGGAAGGATGTCATTGGCTCTAAGGAGTCAGAAAAGCTGAGTTCATCGTAGGAGAACCCTTCTGGACCTGGAACACTGACTTCAGGACCTTTCCTCTTTTTTGTTGTGGAAGCACGAGTCCTCAGGTTAGCCTTAGGAGCCGGGAGCGGCTTGGAGCTGGTGGCAGCAGGGGTCTCTTTTTTTACCGTGACTGGAGTAGGGTAGCTGTCAAGTTCTTCAAGGTCTAGATAGACTGGATTCTTGCTGGAGTCTGCATATAGGGAGTAAAATTTCTCCTAAGTATATCAAATAAAGACATGTATGTACAGGATATTTTGCAGGATCCTTACCAGACATGTTTGCACTAGAAAGAGGACTTGGAGATGGTGGAGACGGGTTGAAACTTCTTTCAGCCTCTGGAAGGAGTCTGATAGCGTCAATCCTTTTTTGTGAGTCAACAAGGGGAGGTGTAATCTTCCTAAAATCAGCTGCGTGCACAACAGAAAAAAGAAAGTTGATCAGTTCAGGATATGGAACAGGATAAGAGGCAGGATCATCCTTAAACCCTAAATCCTACCCTTTTTCAACCATTTCACTGGATATTCCGTTCCACCAGGGATTGAGTCTCTTTTTACAAAGAAGAACTTAGATTGCCAATTATCCTCGTTCCTGGTGGCACGAAGTATCAGCGGGTCGCCGGAGGTGGAATAAAACAAAAATCTACATGATCCGTGGCATCTAAGCCGGTAAGCTAGGGGAGATCATGAACAGAAAGATCAGGGATATGGTTTTTCTTGATCTGGTCAAGAACGGACAGAACACGCCAAAGCATCAGCATTGTTTGGCTAAAAGAGATTTTTGTAATGTTGAAGAATTCGGTGATAAAGTTTGGAAAGGGGAACTGTAACCCTAAGGTGAAGGGAAAGGCACTAAAGCACAACCACTCATTGGAGACCATATCCGACCGGATTTCCCGATCGAACGGCCAGAATTTCGGAAAGATACCGGAGGATTTGAGAGCCGACAAGTGGGCACTATCAAAAGAGCATATCTCTTTCTCCGGTTCTTGGAGAAGATTCTGCTGGATAAATGTGGGAGCCGAATCACCAGAACTGGATCTTGTTTTTCTCGGCATTTGATCGCCTGATTTTTTGACCGGAAAAGGAGGATGAAGATGAAGATTAGAGAGAGAATGTTTACCTTTTTCCTTATCGGTAGTAATTAAAAAAGAGATGGGGATAAGAAGATATAGGGTGCAATGAGTAAATATAGGCTGAGTAGTTGCAAACGGTCACATCATTGGTCTTATCTCTTAATTGCCTCGATTTCCATGAAAAATGTAACCGTTAGTGGCAGGATACTAAACGGTAACATTTTTGGGGACAATTGTTATGGGTGAAATTCTGAGCCCATATCCTGAGAAATATCTTGGGTTATATCTTGGTTATATGATATCTGTTCACATCCGGGGTGCTGATTCAGGATATTGGTAACATCCTGAATGGTATCCTCAGGATCACTAACGGATTATGTGCAGGTACGCGGGTTAGAAGCTAGCAACGTTCACAAGGACTCGTTCCGCGGGAGACTCGGTCCAAGTTGTTCAAATAAAGACGTTGAAGCCGCATTACTCGGTCTACAACGTTAGCAATGGAATATTCGGAGCATCCCATATTTATAGGAATTTTCGTTTGTAATTCGTTACCATAAATAGGTGGGTATATCAGATCGAATAGGACATCACATCAACACTCACTACACTCTTACACTTGTTCTCTAGCAGTTTTCACTCTCACACAAAAGCGTTGTAACACTTAGCGATCTGGTCAATATCCTGCACTGTATCCTGAAGTTTAAAGCAATAAGAAGAACAAGGCAGCTGCGATTGTCAGCTCCCAAGGTTTTATGCCGGCGATCTAGATTGATGAAGGGCTTTCCTCGTATATCTCGTGTCACCCCCTTTACTTTTTGCTCATTGTTTGATCGTAGATACGGCTCAATATCCTGAGACGTATCCTGAATACTGTTTTTCCAAACAACGTAACCATCATATTTTCAACACACTTTTTAGCACACTACCTCACTTAACTAATTTGATCACTTAATTGCTTTCGTAATTTTTGACCAAAACAGGTACCGAACCCTATTATAGGCTGGGAATCTAGGTCGGCTAGAATGAAGGCTAAGGAATTTGTAATTCCACAAGTTTGCCTATGATGTCTAAAGCTCTGTTCATTAGATCCCGCCTATGGGCTTATACTGAACACTTGTACACCTTTTACATATACTCAAGCTTTTATTGAATTAAATACTTTTACTCCAATACTTCCGCTGCATATTATTAAATTGTGATACTGCTATCCAATTGTCACGACCCATCCGGGTCCACCGGGACACTTTGTTTGTTTGTTTTATTTTTAAACAACATATTATTATTATTATTATTATTATTATTATTATTATTATTATTACTATTATTATTATTATAGCAAAAGAGGGTGCCTTAGGAATAATATTTAAACAACCTCTATTTTTTTTCCGCCAACTTTACACCAATGCCATCCAACCAATGGTTTTTTTGTCTATTCAACGCCTCAACCTTTAGCATTGCCACTTACAACCTCTCAACTTTCTAAAAACTTTGTAAAATGGCATTCTGACCCCCTTGAGCTTTACGTGCTTATTTTTGCTTATTTTTATGTACATATGTCAAATATAATACCTTTTTATGCTTATTTTCATGTATGGTTTTCGTTGGTCTATGTTTTGTTCGGAAACAAGTCGGGTCAAATATAATACGTCTTCACTAGGCGGTATAAATTTAGTTACATTACATTTCGACTTTGCCGCAACGCATGGTACCATTCTTTAACGTAAAAACACTATTTTCTTACGTGCTTATTTGTAAGTACGTTTCGCTATAATTCCAAGTTGGTTTACATTTCGAAGTAACTTTCCTCGGTAATATAATATGTTTTCATATTTGTTTTCATGTGTGTTTTCAGTTGGTCTATGTTTTGATGTAAATTTTGTTCGAAAACGAGTCTGGTCAAATATTTAACGATATAAGTTCGGGTTACTTTAAGTTTTGACGCCGTCGCAACGCACGGCGGATCAAAATACTAGCTCTTATTGTTTTCTACACATTGAAAATTCAGGTTAGCCTATATGATTACAAATTTCATAAATTAAATAAAGTAGAATGCCTATCTTGGTCATTATATATATATATATAGGGTCAGGATTTAGAGAAAACGGTGAAAAGTGTGAGAACAGTAAGAACGCTTATGGATCGTCCGATCAAAACAATCTATTCATTCAGGGTAAAAAGGTCTTTTACTGCTCAAATTCAAAACGCCACCTAAAATGAGAACACGCCATTCAAAACAAATAAAACGCCATTAATACAAAATGCCAAAGATTAAATGATAAAACGCGTTGGAGATTACAGGAAGAAGAAACAATACAGTAACTGAAATTCAATTATTAACATTCATTAGAAGAAATTCTCTCCTAAATTACGCGCCAAAAACATCATTATATAAACGACGTTAAACCTCGCTTCCATAATCACTTCAATCCTTCATTCTAAAAAATATATTTTCCCAAAACGCCAAAAATGGCAACCATCGTTTCATGGAGATACACTCTGAGAATCAGAAGATTCGTCATACATTTTGACAACAGAAGGAGGGTGTATGTTAAGGTAATCAAAGCAATTTTAAAGATGGAAGAAGAGGCACAGAGGGGTATCCTATTACTTGGCATCGCTCTGGATAACGAATGTCATGAAACACAAAAGCTTATGAGAACATTAACAAGGAAATTTGGACCAAGCAAAGCAGATGAAAAAATGGACCCAGCCATAACATCATGGCGTTTTGATGAATAAACAGACATGGTGAACGTTATATGTGACAACAGAGAGCAGGAAGACTACCTGCTTGAAGACATCATGACAAAGTAGGGGGTTGGGTTCCTGGAAGAGTTGCACAACACCACGTGTTTGAACACATACATGGACTTAAAAATGGCGTTGGTGCAGGACATATTCAAATGGAGGCTTCAGAATCTTCAACAACAAGAAGCCAATGAAAGTGAAAGTGGTGAATTGGATGAAAGACTAGAAAAAGACTCCGAAGAAGAAGACGAAGGAAGTGATGGATACTTCTCAGATAAAGTACCTTCTAAAGAGGTGTTTTTTTTTCTTTTGTGTAATTTTTATAAGATAATAAAATACTATATTTCTCCCCTATGTTTCAAAACGCCAAAAAATACTACAAAAAGTCATTGCATACAAAACGTCAAAAATAATAAAAAATATTTTTCCTGTGTAATATTTTCTCTATTAGTGTATTTTGTCATCTTGGTCTACAAAACACCATTAAAAAAACTTGAAAGATGGGACGTCTATCACCCTAAACTGATAAAAGCTGAACAAAACAGTAAATCCACAAAGTAACTGAAAAGACGGTTACTTTATTACTAGCATTTATTATAATAAAATCCCTGATGAATACCATCCACAGAAGACTGTTAATTTTTGTTTGATTTCATCTTAGGTGTACTCTTTTAATTACTAATGAATTTAAAAACGCCATGAATGCCAATAAATTTACCTTTATAACATATATGAACTGTTGAAATCAACAAAAACGCCTAGTGAATTTGGGAAATGCCATGGAGGAAAAGAAGTTATAATTACTAAACGCCATAAACGCCAAAATATTTACTATGCTTATGATCTAAAAAAACAATAAAAACACCAAACGCCAAAATATTTACAATGCATGTGAACTAAAAAAAATAAAAAAGTCATGTATTTGTTGAATTTAATTAAACGCTAAAAAATGAAGTGGTGTTATGAGACAAATTGAAAAAAAGAATATAAAAGGACAAAAAAGCCCTTCCGCCCTTCACTATATCGCGTCCCACGTGTTATGCCAGGATCCGTTCTCACACTTTGGGGCATTTTCTCCTGATTCTGTACCTATATATATATATATATATATATATATATATATATATATATATATATATATAGGGTGGGGTTCTAGAGTGAACACTAATGTATTTGCGAACTGAGTGAACAAATCTTGGCCATTGATTTACACACGTGGATAGTTAGGATTTCATCATCAAATCATAAAATACACTTGTGTATTTCATCATCAAATCCTGGCCATTGATCTACACACATGTATGGCCAGGATTAGTTCGCTCAGTTCGTAAGCTACGCTAGTGTTCACTCTTGAACCTAATCCTATATATATATATATATATATACACATATATATAGAGGCTGGTTATTGTTCAATGACCCTTATCCAACAATTTGTACGTGAAGGGGTATGGTCCCAGATCTCGCGTCAGCATGACCGCGAGTGACCATTACCCTTATAAAAAACCCCCACCAGCAAGAACTTATCTGTGTCCGTGCGGGCACGCGCGAGCACAGCGGACGAATCCAATCGGTCAAGGGATGAGAAGACTTACCTTAAGTACGAAAACGGATGTTACGCATAGCGATGCGGCCTGGCACCGCATCCTATGAACATTTTCGTCACGACAAGGGATCTGGACAATAGTAACAGTCACCAAGCGGCGATGCGGCACGGCACCGCATCCCGCATGCATCTTGGCCAGAACAAGAACGCGGGAACAACATCAGTTACCGCAAGCAGAGATGCGGCCCGACATCGCATCCTGCTTACAAGGCAAGTGGGTCTGACACCACAGTGCAAGTGGCACTGGGAACAGTCGCCTGTCAGCCCACATGTATACAACAGTCTGACACCACAGCAGGACGTGGCATCACCACCGTAACCGACAGGCCTGACACACCTACAGGAGGCTGTGCGATGTCAGGCTAACTACTCAACTACCCTCCTTCACTCCTCAGCTATAAATACCCATACCAAACCAGGTTTGAGGTATCTCTTCACAACTCTCTCACTACTACTATTATCATACTTTGCTTCCCAAGCAAATTGCTGATTCTCATGCCGGAGAGTGGTAACAAGGAGCACCCCCACCCCATTCTCCTTGTTACGAGTCACGGTTTGTTTCCTTGTGCAGGTGATCAACCAGCGGACAATCCAGCCAGCGATCCTCGGAAAGAAGGGATTAACCCTACTTGACGAGACCAGTGTGTTAACCATCTCAGTTAACCATTATTTCATCATTGGCGCCCACCGCTACTCTTAGCACTTTTTTCCACATCCCCTTTTCTTTCCCAAAATTATGGCTGATCGCATAAACAACACTGCTAGGGATAATCTAAACCCCGTAAACCCAGGGCCTGCGGGGAGCACCCCCCAGCCCCAAATGCTGAACACATTGGCACATCAACGCAAGGGGGCGCATCCCTTACGTTCGGACACGATCTGTCACAATACGCTTCTGTGATACCTCCAGGCATGAACCTCCATACCTGGTATGACCAACAACAAGCTCTGCTGGCCGCAGCGTACAACAGAGCTTGCGCAGAAGCGCAAGTACCTGTCGGGCCTACCCCGGCACCGCATACACCTGCGGGTCGTATTTTACAATACGACGGCAGAGCCCCCACACATCCAGCCTCCCGAAGTAGACATGAAGACCGCGGCTCCTCTTACTGTGGGGTCCGCACAATTAATGAGGGTGATTCCTCATACGGGTCCCGCAGCAGGGGCCCAATACATAGTCGCCTGGGCCCTCCTGGCGAAAACAGGCGGCAATCCACAGCCAACCGCGGCTCCGGCATCCATAGCTGGCCTGGACCTCAGTCCCACCATGAAGGGCGGGGCCGTACCGATCCGAACGACGGTACATATTGCGGGGAATCTCATGATACTAGCAGTAGACCAGGAGGACATAATTATGTTCCTCCCACGCAACCCCGCACCACATACCTCCGCGCTGCAAAGCGCCACCAGAGCCAACCCTACAGGCCGAAATCTGCGGCCGAAAACTCCAAATTCGCCCTGGAGATTGCCCACGCCGATGTCACCACCACTAAATTCCCATTAAACATTGGGAAATACAACCCGGACGATCACATGAACATCTTTACCGGCGTAGGGTGCAACGGCAGGTGGGACGAGCCTACCTGGTGTCATTTTTCCCCCAGACCCTCACGGGTCTGGCGAGGGCTTGGTTCGATTCTTTGCCAGTGGGATCACTGGCCTCATTTGAGGACTTGCAAGCAAAGTTCCTCGCACATTTTAGCCAGCAGCGACGTCACGAACGTGATTCTATGGACGTCATGAACATCTGGCGCAGGGACAACGAATCTCTCGAGGCATTCGTCGTCCGTTACAACAAAGAATTCCTGGAGATAGGCGGCGTTGCAGACCAAATGGCGCGCAACCATTTCATTCGGGCCGTCAAGGACGAAGAAATGGTTATGGCCGTCTCCGGCAAAGAAGGCTTGCCAAAGAAATGGGAAGACGTCATGGCCGCGGTCAAGACGTACGCCCAGACTCAGCGGTCTCTAAAGCCGCACGTCACAAAGGCACAGCCCCAAGCGGAAGGCCAGTCCTCCCGCCAAGATCCTAAGTGCAACAACAAGCGCAATCGGGACACATGGAATCGCGGCAGCGATCCCAAACCATATGCCCCGTGCAATAACCAGCCCGACGCAAGGGCAACAATCAACGCCCAACGTGAAAACAGGGCGTCAAAGAGGGAATCTCGGGATCGTAACTAGACCAAGACCAACCAGTCGCCAAGCGACGTCCTTCTTACGGATGCGCAATTCTTGCGACCGGCCCAACCGATGAAGTCCAAAACGAACCAGGATCTCACACTCTATTGTGAGTATCACAAGGACTCGGGCCACACAACAAACAACTGCATCAGTCTCCGACTGGAGATTGAGCGAGCCCTAAAAGAGGGGAAGCTGCAACATCTGTTGCCAGCCGCGCCAAAGCAAACCAAGCACATCACCCCCCACAACGAGGGCACCCCCACGGGTAAGAGGACCATGTACGTGGCCTCAACCCACATGATCAATGGAGGACGAGGAAGGCCGCGCAAGGCGGCAAGAAGACCGGACAATGACTGGAAAGACGAGCAAGTTATCTTTCCAAAAGTCTGAGGCGGACCGCGCGACAGGCGCACCGTCGTTATCACAGGGTACCTAGCTCACTACTGCACCGAGCGACTATTCATCGACCCGGGCAGTACATCGGACATCATATACAAGCAGTGCTTCAACCAGTTCGATCAAGAAGACAAGGATCGGTTGCAGCCGGCAGACTACCCTTTGGCCGGATTTGCGGGGGAAACCGTATTCCCCCTGGGCCAAATCACTTTTCCTGTGCGCCTCACCAACGGAAGGCACACACGAACGGAGGAGGTAAACTTCAGGGTTTTACCTCACACCTCCAAATACGACGTGATTCTCGGGAGGGAGTCCCAAGGCGACTTCAACATGATTACGTCCGTACCCCACTCTACTGTCGGTTTCCCAACCAAAACGGGGGTCGCGATAATCTACGCACGCAGAGAAGTCATGTCGTCGGACGAACTGCGTTCGACCAAGATAGCAAGGCCAACCCCCAACACCTAACTAGAAAAATGGGTTCTTAACGCAAGATACCCAGAGCAAACGGTGATGTTGGGCCACGCCTTGTCCCACAGCATCAGAGCGCGCCTGAAGCAGCTCCTCTACAGGAACCAGGATATTTTTGCGTGGGCACCCGCAGACATGACAGGGGTGCCACGCGAAATTACGCAGCATTTCTTGAATACCATGCCAGGTATCAAACCTGTGATCCAAGGCCAACTCCACCTTGGATCTGCAAAAAACGAGGCGACGCGTGAGCAGGACCAAGAACTGCTCTCCGCAGGCATCCTGCGGGAAGTCAAATACCAGACTTGGTTGTCCAAACCAGTCATGGTAGAAAAGCCATCCGGGGGCTGGCGCATGTGCCTCGATTATAAAGATCTCAACAAAGCTTGCCCCAAGGATTGTTACGCACTTCCGGAGATCGACGAGAAAGTCGATAACCTCGCACCATTTCGATGGAAGTGCTTCCTCGATTGTTACAAAGGCTATCACCAGGTACAAATGGCAATCGAGGACGAAGATAAAACGGCATTCCGCACTCCTACTGGGAATTATTGTTATACAAAAATGTCGTTCGGGTTGCGCAACGCGGGCGCAACCTACAAAAAATTGATGAATGACACTTTTGGTGATCAAATCAGCAAAAGTGTCGACATCTACATGGACGACCTAGTCGTCATGAGTATGGAAGAGGATACCATGCTCAATGATGTTGAAAGAACATTCCAAACTCTGCGAAGCATCAATATGAAGCTCAACCTAGGGAAATGCTTGTTTGGAATGGAAGAAGGCAAGTTCCTTGGATTCATTGTGATAAAAGATGGATTCAAGGTGAACCCGGAAAAAGTCCAAGCGATCGAGCGCATCCCATCGCCTTCCACGATGAAAGAAATGCAACGACTAGCCGGCAGGCTAGCCGCACTGAATAGATTCTTAGCCAACCATGCAGCAAAGTCTTATCCTTTCATCAAGACCCTGTTGAACTGCTTAAAAAGGAGCAATTCCAATGGACCGCAAAGGCCGAAAACGCTTTCCGGGATATGAAAGAGTGTTTGATACAACTCCCAACTCTAACCGCACCACGCAAGGGTGAACCACTTATTTTATACATGTTTGCCGCAGACAACGCAGTAGGCGCGGTACTCATAGTGCAGCTGGAGGGAGTTCAAACACCCATCTACTATATCAGCAAAATGCTCAACGACCCTGAGACAAGATACTCCATCATGGAGAAGTTGGTGCTGGCACTAGTGCATGCATCGAGACGGTTACAACATTACTTCGTAAACCACGTCATCACGGTGTTAACCAACTACAGGATCGGCCCGATCCTATCAAAACCCGACATCTCTGGGAGATTAGCAAAATGGGCAATTGAGCTGGGCGTGCACACGCTGAATTATAAGCCGCGCCCCGCAATCAAAGGCCAAGTTCTAGCTGATTTTGTTGCCGAGGTACCGGCAAATCGCATTCAGGAATGCGAGGAAGAGCAAAATCCTACACCACCACCATCCTCCTCAGAAACATGGGCACTATACACCGATGGTGCATCCAATGAAGATGGTGCAGGTGCAGGTGTGCGACTCGTCAGCCCCGATGGCCAAGAGCTTACCTATGCAATCCGCCTCGATTTCAAAAGCACAAATAACGAGGCCGAATATGAGGCTCTACTGGCAGGGCTACGTCTGGCAGTCAAACTCGGCGTCCAACATTTGGAAGCACACATCGACTCACTATTGGTTGCAGGGCAAATGCGCGGCGACTATGCCGCAAAAGGGGATATCATGATCCTCTACCTCGAACAAGCCTTGCAACTGAAATCAAAGTTCACTTCCTTCAACATCCACCATATCAACAGGAGTGAAAACAAGCCCGCGGATGCACTATCAAAACTCGCATCCACCAACTTCCAACACCTGGCAAAGGAGGTACGCATCGAGATTCTACAAAATCCCTCAGTACCCCTGCGCCAAGTTAATGTCATCCAGTACGGTACAACATCCTGGATGACACCAATCATTGCATACTTGCAATCAGGTGTTACTCCCGAAAGCAAGGCAGAGGCACGTAAGTTGCAACACAAAGCGTGTCATTATCAGATGGGAGACGGTATCTTATACCGTAAATCATACTTGGGGCCACTCCTACGATGCGTCGACCCCTAAGACGCCACATACCATATCCGAGAAATACACGAGGGAATATGTGGCATACACGCGGGCCCACGCATGGTGGTGGCCAAAATTATGAACGCCGGGTATTAGTGGCCCGGTATGCACCTGGACGCAGTCAAAGTCTTGCGCAAGTGTCCTAATTGTCAGCAGCATGCTCCCAAAACCTTGCGCCCCAAGAATAACCTGATCCCCGTCACCACCGCATGGCCAATCCAAAAATGGGCAATCGATGTGGTAGGACCATTTCCGGACGCACCAGGTGCAGTGAAATTTATCATAGTGGCTGTTGATTACTTCACAAAATGGGTAGAGACAAAACCGCTTGCCTCAACCACCCCTATGATAATAAGGAAATTCGTCTGGGAACACATCATCTGCCGTTTCGGTCTACCGATGTGCATCGTTACCGACAACGGCACTAACTTCGCTGCTGATGATTTTCAAAAATGACTAAAGGAACTAAACTTTGAACACATATTCTCCTCAGTAGCGCATCCACAAGGGAATGGCCAAGTCGAGAGTATCAATAAAAGTTTAGTCGAAGGCATCAAAGCACGGTTGGGAACAGCCAGACGCGGTTGGGTCGATGAACTCCCAAGTATATTATGGGCTCACAGGACAAGCCCAAAAACAAGTCACGGTGAGACACCCTTCAGCCTGGTCTTTGGCTCGGAAGCGGTGATCCCCGCGGAAGTATGTCTCCCCTCACCCCGAATGTTGGCTATCAACAAGATAGACAACAATGAGGAACGCAGAGTTGACTTGGACCTCCTGGAAGAAAGGCGTGAAATCGCTGCCATCAACGAGGCCAAGTACAAAACGAAACTTGAAAAGTACTATAATGCACGCGTCCGCATTTGTACCTTCAACCCGGGAGACTATGTCCTTCGTGACAATGAAGCATCTAACGCGGAACACCCAGGTAAACTTGCCCCCAAGTGGGAAGGACCCTGCACCAAGAGGTCATGGGCAAAGGCGCGTATAAACTGCAGACGTTAGAGGGCGAACCTATCGCACGCACATGGAATGCACAACAGCTTCGACGCTGTTACATGTAAGCCATGTTTTTACATTTACCATGTGACCTATTGGGCCGCAAGCCATTTGAAAATAAATAAATGAACAATTGAATGCAATATTGTTTATTTCCTTCTATTACAAATGCGTGTTCCACTTTGCGGTACCTGCAAAAACAGATTTGCAAAATCTTCATTCGCGATACCCACACAAAGTGGTAACCACACACAAAAATTGTAATAGGCCAGCAAAGGCAAAATGTTAAATGTCTATCCGGCTGGATACGCACATACGGTTTTCACAAAGCCTACACAATTCCCAAAACCCTAACGGGATAAAAACAGGAATTGACTAATACTCATACGACAAAGGTATAGAGTATACTCAACCGCGCTTACAGCGGGTAGAGTTCTTCATACTTGCATATCACCTAGATATGCAAAAGGCAAATATAGACTTAGTGTTATTCACGATAACATTAACTCATACAAGTTCAAACACGCAAGTAGTAAAAACACTTGTACAAATTTAAACGAAACAGTTAAAACTTTATATACAGCAAAATTTCTACACCTTTGCGGTGCACAAGAGATTTACATAAAGTTTCTAACATGTACATCGAGGAAACAAGAAAGGGCACGCAGGCCAACCTAGTCCTTCTTTGTACCGCTGGACTCCGCACCACCCTTGCCATCACCAGCGGTCTCTTCCTCCTCTTCCTCATCAGCATATAACAACCGCAAGCGGTCCACGTAGTCTTCCGCATCCAAGCATTTATCAAGTTCCTCAAGGGCAGAAATAGACATGTCGTTATACGCTGCAAGAGCGGCAGCAAGACGCGCTTCGGTATCCACGCCATGGAACCCGGATCTTTCATCGGTATATTCGCCTTGGGCTAAAACGTTGATATGACTGATGCAACGGTTGTAGCCAGCTTTAAAACCAGCCTCCCGTGCGCGCAGCCTAATCTCCTCTACACCAGCTACATTTTCAGGTGCGTCAAGGATAGCCCTAACAATCTACAAAGCACAAGCACTAAGTTTATAACCGGCAAACCTAAACAAAAGCAAAGGCACCGGATACTTACATGCCCAATACCGTGATCACGCATCCACTCGTGATCGGCCTGGAGCTGATTAAATGAAGAGGCAAGGCTATCCCTAGCCTCGGCAGCATCCCTAGCCCGCGCTTCAGATTCAGCAACACGGGCAGTGACCTCCTCAATAATGGTCACCCGGCACCGCACTTCAGCCTTTTAAGAAGAGAAAACAAGTATACAAAGATAATTAATATACTTGTGGGATATATATACAATATTCAAGAGCAAAAGAAACTCATACCTGGAGGCCCTTAACAGTTTTATTTAAGTTGGTGCAGTCAGTATTTGCCCCTTCAAGAGCCTTAGCAGCCTGGGCCTCCGCCTCCTTGGCCTCTTCAAGAGCCTTGGCAGCCCGGGCCTCCGCCTCCTTGGCCTCTTTGGTCGCCGCCTCAGCTGCGGTTTTCTCTCTGACCAAAGCAGCTTTCTCCTTGCCCAAAGTGGCGTTCGCTGCCTTGACATTTGTCAACTCCTGACGAACACGAAACAGCGTTTCATTCTATTTGGCCCAAGATTCTTTCCAAGCCTTGCGCTTATTAGAAAGTGTTTCTTTCCAACTCTTGCGCTCATCAGAAAGCAGTTTGGCGAGAGTACGAACCTGTTTAAGGCTAGCAGTTGCAGCCCACTCCTCAGTCTGCTTATGCTGCTCAAAGGCAGCCTTATCCCTTTTGAGCTGCTCCGCACCCTCACGAGCAGCCTTAACCAACTCTTCAGCCTCAGCCCGCAAGTGAGCAGTCTCCTCCTCCTTGCGCCCCAGCACCTTGTAGTCTTCCATAATGGCATTCGCCATTATGGAACTCCCGGTTAACTTCAAACGCGGGCCCGGTTAACTTCAAACGGGGTGCCCAAACCACCCAAAATCTCCCTACATGCGGAGGGATCAACGGAAATATCATCCCCTTGCATAACATTCCAAGGGGGACGGTGATAGTTCACAGCCCGGTCTTCCGTATAAGTACGGTAGTAGAACTCCAACTCAGACTCTTCAGGCTGAATAGGAGTCCCTTTAAAACCCGCACCCCCAGAAGCGGAACCGGAAGCCTTCTCGGTAACAGGATATTTTTTCTTTTCAGCATCAGAAAACTTCAGGTTCAGATCATCAGTATCCTGCGGGGAGATCAGATTATCATGGGAATACACCGTATCAAAGATCTGGGCCTCACTTTTCTTTCCAGTATCCTCTGCCCGCGCAGAGGGCTCAGGCACCACTTCAATGGAGGGGCTCCTGGTAAATTCTTTATTAAGCCCCGCATCCACAGTCGTGTCATGCGGGGTAGAAAGAGGAGCATCAAATAAAGAGAACCCTTCATCTTGCGGTTCTGCAGACAAAGCAACAATAACCATTAAAGGCAAGTTACAATAACAAAACACCTGTAAAGGTTATGAACCACTTACCAGATGTAACCACAGGCTTCGCCTGAGATACAGCAGTTGTCCGTTTGGTCTGTATCCTCGGACGTTTCTTCTCACCGGCACCAGCAGCTTTATCATCTATCTTTCTCTTCCTCTTCTCGTCAGCAGGTTTGGAACCCGCAGAGGATCCAACTGCTGCCGCACCACCACCTGGAACACCCAAACCCTCAAGGGTGTCAGACACTACCACGTAATCGGTATATCTGCGGAAACTAGAACGAGAGATACCTGCCGCCTGCGGCACCAAAGGAGGAACAACAGCGGCCTTAGGTTTTTTCTTGTCGCGACCCCGCACAGCTTTCTCCACATGTTTTTTCTCCGCATGCTTCTTGGAGGCACCCTTCACCTCAAATTCTCCTAGGGCCCCAAGAGTACCTGCCTTTAAATCATCAAACAAGCAAATCAGCAAGATGAACTTGTTTACAAAACAAGTAAGAAAATTGCAGATTATACCTTTTCCTTGCGGCAGGGGTGCATTCAGTGCATCACGATTAGGAACACGAAAGTTGTTAACAATGGTCAAGTTAAAACCTTCACCTTCCGCACATGGAAGTAACTCAACCTTGCCCAGGAAAGTCAGATCAAATATCCTCCATAGGGCAGCATCCTCTGATAGTACACTTACAAAATCAGTAGCAAACAATGAAGTAAGGAAACCGCACAAGAGTAAAAATGCTTACCACCACTCTTCTCCCGCACAACGGGCCTTGACTTCCTATCAGGCCTGGTCAACATCATCCGCAGCACCCACAACTGCGAGTTGTCCAGTTTCTTGAACTCAATGGTTTTCAACCTGGGGAACCACTCCACCGTCTCCGCACTAGGAAGAGCAATATCCTCCGCAGGAATGGTGTCATTCACATTCCGCAAGGTCATGTTAGCAACAACCGCGGCAGCCTTAATGTAGAAGAAATTGGTCTTCCACTTTGTAATACCCTTCGGAGGGGTCATCAGCTTGGGGCTCCCATACCGTTGACCAAAAGAAAAGAACCCGGTGTTCACCGTCAACTGGTAGAACCGCCGTAAATTTTCAACGGTAATCTCCAAACCAAGAGCACGAAAGGTGTACTCAAAATGCCTGATTCGAATCATCCCAAACGGGCTCAATTGGGAGATATGAATTTTGTAATACTCCAACACTTCGGCAACAAACACCGTCAACGGCAGTCGGAGGTTACCATCGTAGAAGAAATCGTCCCACATGGTGACATAACCGGCCGGAGCATCGGCACCGGTGTCACCTTCCTGTGGGAATATAAACCCATACTCTTTGGGCATCTGAATGCTGGTCATCAGAACATCAAAATGACCTTTTGACCACTTCAACACTGGTAAACCCCCGCCGGGGGCATCACCACTTTCTTCATCTTCTTCCGCCGCCGCCGGCGACGAGCGATCAGGGTTTTCACCCTCAGCGGCATGTGGATTCGATGGTTCAGCCATCAGGGAATGTAGTGAAGAAAACAAAAAATGAGTTCAAAAACTCACACCTCACCGGAATTTCAACAAAGTCTATCGGAGAAGATGAAGAATGCTCTCTTTCTCTCACCGGAAAATTTTTCAAATTTTGAACAAGTGAGGAGAAATCAAACGGTTTCCCCTTATATACCCATCGCAATTAATGCGATGCAGTAACCGACTCATTACAATAAAAAAAGGGCGAATTATGCGACGACACGTGTTCAGCGAAAGTTCCGCTGACGGTTACCACTCGCAAGTGGCCGTCCACGTGCCTGACAAAAGAGACTTTTACACTCCTTGCTACAGTGCATTTATGACCTCGGGCAGTGCAAACGTCTTTTCATTTCAGCACATGCCAGAAAATCCTACCAACTTTCACCAACCCACACGTGCGTTCAACCACATATGCAGCTCAAAAGCGACAACATTATCCAAACATAAGCGGCATGCGGTTTCTCTGGTTTACCGCACCATAACCCATACCGCATGTCGTTTTTTACATACCCCTCAAAAAAGGAAAAAATAAATCTCTACATTATGTAAAGGGGTATAACCAATATCCGCAAATACCTACGAGCACACGTGGAATATGTGGAGATGACACACACGATCCCGTACAGGTGTGTCAGATACTCAGAACCACTATGGTTCTTTGGTCTGCGAAAACCGTTTCTCAGGATGCGGCAAACCGCACCCCATGCAAGCTTCTTCAAGTTTCAAATCCCTCATGTCCGGTTCACAACCACATAGGGGACGTAAACAGTTTCTCCTTAGGATAAAGGACAAGTATGCTGAGCAACCGCACATCAGCAACCCTGCCTCCTGATCCTTCAAGAGCCACATATAAGCTTCAAACCCTTTAGAAGTGAGTTCTTTGATGCAAACCGCAGACACTCACGAGTAACTGCGGCGAAATACAAGTACGCAGACGGTAGCTACGGAAGAGCCACAACTAAACTGCCACACGGTTGATCAAAGCTACTTCCAGGAAAACTGCTTTCCAACAAAGCGTGAAGGAAAGTGGTTACAGAACGAATGCGGAAGAGTTTCACCCAGATTCCCAAGTATCTAAGGTGATCTCCTTCAGCAACACTACTTCAAGGAAAACTATTTTCCACTAAATCGTGAAAGAAAGTAACTAAGGAACAGTGGTAACAAGTATGCTTATGACTGTTTGCCCACCTATGGACCGCATAGAATAAACAATGGTGGGCACTACCATGCCTATGACCATGTTTATTTGCCCATAGTCCAGATTCACATTGTTCGACCACACATCGTCAACAATGACGCAACTACCCCACGTAGCTCGACCACACATGGCCAACAATGTGCAGCAACGAGGTAACCGCAAAGGGCGTGCGGTTACTTGAGAGCTAAACCGCAAAGGACATGCGGTTACTAGAGAGCTAAACCGCAAAGGACGTGCGGTTACTAGAGAGCTAAACTGGAAGAACACGAACACCCCACAAAGCAGGGATCATCGTTGAATGTCCAGTTGATAAACATAGAGCTTGAGCAAAGTACTTACAACATTGCATCAGCTGACGCAGAGGTTACAACTAGAGTGGCGATCATGGACATCGTCCGTCACCATCTCAAAGGTTGGTTCGAACCCTGCTAACATCTTCAGTCACTGTCTCAACGGTTGGTTCGAAACACCAACAGGTGGCTGATGACATCAGAGAAATACATTGGTTGAGATTTCCGCATCAGACGGAACTTGCTCACCGGTACGGAAGAGGCGTCACACGACTTTACCGGACCCTCAACATAATTTACATGAAGAAGGAGCCATGCGCATGGCCCATATTCTACCTTCTAGACACCATAGTCCAGTATTCCTCCCACATGCAACTTGCATAAGGAAGAAACACTAGACTGGGGGGACTTGAAGGGGTATGGTCCCAGATCTCGCGTCAGCATGACCGCGAGTGACCATTACCCTTATCAAAAACCCCCACCAGCAAGAACTTATCTGTGTCCGTGCGGGCACGCGCGAACACAGCGGACGAATCCAATCGGTCAAGGGATGAGAAGACTTACCTTAAGTACGAAATCATGTTTAATTTTGCTTGAAATGGTTTGTGCCACTTTCAAGCGGAATCACCAACTCTATAAATATCCCTCAAACGAAATCATTTGTAACTTTCTTGTTTCCGGTACCGATATGCTGCCGATGTGTCTACTGATCTGAATTCTTGTTATATCAATAAAACAAGACGTTTAAGTATGAAATAAGCTGTTTTCCAAGTCAATTCATCTGTTTCCGCCTTTTGAATTGATTAGAACTTTTCTGATTGACTAGTTTGGGTTACAAAACGATCCTACAAGTGGTATCAGAGCTCAGGAGGAAGAGTTTTTTTTGCCAAAACAGCCATTTTTCTGACTTCTACACCTTCTTTTACAAAATTCACAAAATTTTACGGTCAAAATGATCTGAATTTCACACATTATAATCAGAACAGTGTTTTAACGAATCCTTGAAAGAATTGGACCTTAATTCAGCTTAAAATTGGTAAAATTCGTAATTCCGCTTGAAAATCAGATCGAAAAAGTGACGTCAGCAGTATTTCATACAAAATTAGCACTTGATTCCGTTTGAAATTGCTTTTCCGCTTGAAAATTACCTTTGATTTCACACGAAATTACCTGATTCCGCTTCAGAGTGTAATTCCGTTTGAGACGTTTCATATGAAATTAGTAATTTCGCTCCAAGTAGTGATTCCGTTTGATAATTTCGCTTGAATCAGCTATTCCATTTGAATAGGGGTATTCTGTTTGAAAGTGTTTCCGTGTGAAGAGACAATTTCGTTTGAAAAGGTATTCCGTTTGGAAGTGACATTTTATTTGAAAGTGTCTGATTTTGAAAATTTTGTTATCGAATCATGGAAGAAGAATTCTACAACGCATTTGCCACATCTCCGACTACTCCAGCTACCATTGCTCAGAACATGAACTTGGAAAATGAAACTGGAACTTTACAAAAACCCCCGAAGCTAATGAGCATTGAGGAGTATTATGGTTGGAAAGATCGATTTGAAAACTGGGTTCAATCTAACCATTTGAGATCTTGGGAGTGTGTTGAGAAAAAGTATGTGCTACCACGTACTGAGTTGGGAGTTGACAAAAAGATTTTTGAATTTACAGATAAGGAACGAGACATGTACAAAGCAGAGAAGATGATGATTAGTTTACTCCAGCAAGCTATTAAAGAAGACATATTCTTATTGCTTCAACATGATAAAACTTCACGTTCTATTTGGGAAGCACTTAGAATTAAGTTTGAGGGAAGCGAGAAGATGATTAAGAGTAAAAAGGCATTGCTTAAGAAAGAATTTGATCTATTCACAAGTCTGCCAGGAGAAGATACAAAGAAGTTGATTGAAAGATATTGCCACTTAGTGCGTTCAATGTCTTTGTTAAGTATCAATAAAGAGCGAGAGGAATGGGTTGACAAATTAGCTGATGCTTTACCTCAGAAAGAATGGGGTACCTATCTGATGATTTTGAAAAATACTGGAGAATATGATGGTTTGACAATCTCTCAGTTTATTGAAAAGATTGAAGGAAAAGATCTTGAGCAACAAAAGATTGCAAGAATGAACAATCCGAGTGCACAACAAGATGTTAAAATGTACTACAAAGGGAGTGTTCAGAATGTCGAAGTAAGTCCGAAAATCCAAACTGCTTTCAGTGCAGAAAATTCTTCCGGATCAATTAATCAAAGTTCAAACAACAGTGGTGGATTTTCATCATATCCGAGTGTTAATACAAAAACTTCAAGTTCTAATCATCAATTTCAAAGCTCAAACAGCAACAATGGTCATTTCTTAAACTGCAATATTGCATTACATCTTCAGAATGGTCAAAATTTTTCTGAAGAGGTTGTTAAAAGTCATATGGGGTTACTTGTGACAGTATTGGAAACATATGAAGGGTTGGTTGCAGGAAGGATCAGAAATCCTATGTTGACAAAAGAAGATTACGACCAGATTGATGCTGACGAAATTGAGTTGATGGGTATTAAATGGTGTCTAGCTAGTGTTTTGAGAAGAGCTGAAAAATTTAAGATGATTACAGGGAGAAATGATTTTCTGGATGCTAATGTATCTACTTTGGGTTTTGATAAATCTAAAGTTACTTGTTTTCGATGCAGGGAGAAAGGTCATTTAAAGAGAGAATGTAAAAATCGAGAAGCAAGTGGAGCACAAAATCCGTTTGGAAAAGATGATTACTATCGGAAAGCCATTTATCAACAAGTTGCTCATCAACCACATCAACAAAAAGAACCACAAACAGCACATGCTAAAATGATCGAAGATGCAAATAAAAAAGCTTATTATGGTATCATTGATCAAGATGATGAAAAAGTTGCAGAAGGTTTTAGTTGGGATAAATACATTCCACATGATTCAAAAACAGTTGCATTGATTGCTCAGATAGTTCAAGAACCAGATTTGATGACTGAATGGATGAAAGTGTTTGGTGAAAATGAGAAGAATCAAGATGATGAATCTAGTTCTTCAGATGATAGTTCAGAACAAACACAAGTGTTTGATCAATCATCAACTGATGATAGTGATGATGAGGAAGAAAAGCATATTAATATTGCAAAAACTCATTTATCTCATGAAAGTTTTCAATTTTATTTTGCAGATAGAATGGAGAAGCTGAAGGAGAGACAAGCAGCAAAAGAAAAGAAAATTGTAGCTCAAAATGAGAAGATTGGTCAAAATGAAGAAGTTAAAATTGTTGAGGAGATTGTTGAAACAGAGAAGGTGTTTGAAGCTGAGAAAGTAGTTGAAGTTGAAAAAGTAATCGTAGTTGAGAAGATTGTTGAAGTTATTAAGCCATGTCTTAAATGCTTGGAATCTTGCAAGCAATGCAAAGAAAAAGATGAAAAGTTGTGTGAATTTGACAAGATGAAAGAACAATTACTGTTCAATCTCAATTATGTGAAAGAGTCATATGATGTGCTAAATAGAAAAGTAAATGATCTTCAAAAGACGATTTCTGAAAGAGAAGATGCATTGACTATGATGAATGCTGTGATGATGTCAAAACAGAAAGCTATCAATCATTACATTGAAGAATGTGCAAAGTTAAAGCAAGAGTTGGAGACTGAGAGGATTGAAAATGAGAGAATTAGACATTTACTACAGAGTTATTCTAGTTCTGATTATTTGATTGATCGAATTTATCCAACTGTTGCAGGTTTTGAAGTGTTTCAAGATGAGAAACCGCAGGAGAAAAAGGATACTGGTAAGAAACAAAGTGTCAATTATAACAAGTGTTCGCCTCCGATCTGGGAAGGGTATTCTCTCAGAAAACCAAATGAGGAACAAGTCAAAAAGGCAGTAAATATAAAGTTAAAGTCCGAAATAACCGATGATTTACCAGAAAACATTGATGTCATTTTTACATCATCTGATACTGATCATGAGTCCGAGTTAAGAAAAAAGGTGGTCGATCAGGTGTTGGATAAAGATGAGGAGTCTGAGTCAAAGTCCGAGTCTGGGAGTTCAAATTCATATGTCAAAAGTTCGAGTTCGTCGATCAACAGTTCAAAGACGTCGGTTAAACGGGTTTATAGTAAAGAATTTTTGCTATCAAAGTCTAATTTGAATGATGAAACATTTGAAGTTGCATATACTTTGAATGATTCTGACAAATTATACTCTGATAAAGAATTTCCAATAAGAGGTGTTAAAACTGAAATGATCAAAAAGGTTTTCAAATTAACAGAAATTAATATTTCTGAAATAAAAGATGTAAATCTTTCTGAAATGATCAACAACGTTTAAACAAGAAAAAAGGTTACAGTTCTGGTTATGGTTTTCAAAAGAAACCAAATCATAACGGTAATTTCAAAAAGAAAGGCCTTGGTTTTATTCCACCTGAAAATTATAAAAATGATAAAATTTCTAAAACAAATACAAAATTTGTTTCAGGGACAAGCTGTGAAGAGGAATCAAAGAGCTCGTTCTGGAAGCAATCAAACAGAGAATTTCTTATCGAAAAGCAAGAAAGAATGAAGAATGGAGCTTTTCAAAGAAAGGAGACTAGAACCTGTTATAGATGCAATGAAGTTGGTCACATTGTATGGAACTGTCCTCAAGCAACAAAAACAAAACAGGGAGTCTCTGAAAAACTCAAAGAAATAATTGTTGATAAAACTGAACCATCAACTGAAAAATTTAAAGTTTTCTAAAACTCAACATATGAAGTTGGTGAATGTTCAAAGAATTTTTACAGAAGAAGTGTTAATCTTGACAACAAAAAATGGGTTGTTAAGAAATCGGATGTTAAATCTGGCGATGAATCTGATTCCACAAAGTCAGAGGAGCCACAAGTTGATGTTAAAGAAGAAAGCTCAGTGCCTCCAATGGATTATGTGAATTTTCCATCATTGAGGGCTGAAAATTTTAAACAAAAAGTTGGTAAAATTGAAATTTCAAATCAATTCTATTCTGAGAAGAAAGAATTTGATGTGGAAAAGGTTTTTAATGGAAATGTGAGAAAGATTTTTGGTAAGATGGTCGATGGTAAGGTGAAAGGGGTAAAAGATTTTTATGAAACAAAGAAAGCAACTTTTTACCCAAGAGAAGATGAGGTGGAAACATCCAAGTTTGGTGAAGCTTGGATGTTTGTTTTTCATATGTGAGAAGTATGACTTGCCGGAGTTCCCAGGTTGGTAAGAGTGGAGCAGGAATCGGCATTTTTTTAGAAATATCACAAATGTGAATGTTGGTAAATTGTTTATTGATATTTCGACTTACAAGTGGTAAATCAGGGACATTAAGTAGTACTTGATTTTCTACAAGTGGTGTTTGTTAATTGAACTTAAAATTGTTATATTTTTCATAAGGTTAAAAATGAAAAGACAATGTGATGAGATCCCCTAACCTACAAATGGTTTGTAAAATCAACAAAACTAATTTTCCGGAAAAGCATTTGATTAAAACAAACTTAAGTGTTTTGAAATCACAATGGGAAAATGTTTTGTTCTGAGGGAGAGTTCTGATTGTTTATGCCAAGTGGATGGCGAATTGAAGTGATTTGATATCAGTTGTCTCTTTACTTGTACAGTTTGTTTTAATTTTTTTTTAAATGTGTTTGAATTTTAGGGGGAGTAAGAATTTCAGAAAATTCAAAAACATTAGAAAATTTGAAAAAGTCAAAAACATGATAAAATCAAAAATGAGTTTTGTTGAGAAAAGAGGAAATGATAGTACATCAGTGGACGATCACAGCATGCTAAAGAATTGAAAAGTTAAAATGTGATAAACGGTCTCACTGATGATGTGCCAGTAGGTTTTTACACATTTAGTAGATTGTGTCGAGATATAAACCTAGATTTCAAACTTGCATATATCGTGGGGAACATCTCTCGGATATATGGGTAACCCCCGAAATCTCGTTTGAAAGGTCCCTCTTTCTGAGATACTAGGTCTTTATACTCAGTGATATCTGTGGTATTATCCCGGGACTTCTGATTTTGCGGAAGCAATGGCCTAGTCCCCGGAGAATACTTTACGCTTGCTTGAAATATAGCACCACCCTCAGTACAAAAAATGATGAAACATTGAAAAATGCTAATCATGTGCTGTTGAAGAAAAGATTCTCTAAAGGGAACACACCAAAAGACGAGCCGTCATCTCTCTGCTGAACGGAAGTTCTGACCTGAGCTCTCACGGTTTCGCATTAAACCCTTTACAGATATTATCTAGGTATACTCACTTGTAAGACTAAATATTGGGATCTGGATACAGGAGTATATTCAAGTGGTGGGACACGCGAATAAGTTTAAGTCTCTTAAAACATTAATCTCATATCTCGAAACAGTTGAACTTTGTGTGAAAATTTTAGTGGATCAGTATACTGACAATCTAAGTGAATCATTTAGAACTTAAAATGTTTAAAGCTTAACGGTGTTGGTGATTTGTCTTAAAAACTGATATGATCCTCTTACACAAACTCACAAAAATATTGTGTGTAAATATCTCTTTACTGTATTTTACCTCATTGCATTTATTTCAAAAAATTCCAAAAAGATTTTCGGAGTGTTTTAGCATAAATTTTGAAAAATTCAAAAAGATTTTAGACAACTGATATTGAAGAGCTAATTTTCAAAATTCCGAGTGCTAAACATGATGAACAACAGGTTTGGGAAAGAGTGTTTGGAATGAAGAAGATTGTTTGAAATGAAAAATTTGTTTCTACAAGTTGTCATCAGATTTGTTAATTGTTAAATTTTTCAGATTGATTTTTGCAAAATTTTAAATTTGTTAAATTTTAAATTTGTGAAATTTACTTTAAGGTAGAGAATGTGCAGGTTATGGCTATGAGAGAGCCAGATTGTGATTCTAAAATCTTGTGAAAGACAGATTACGATCCCATGCATTCTTTAAGGGGAGTCTGTTATCAAAGAGAAGTTTGTGGATAGGAAAACCAGGTGTAAATCCTGAAGATCACGCAAGTTGCTGATGCAGAATAGTGAAAGAAAAGAAAAGAGAAGAATGAAGGAAAAGCCCAAAGATTGATAAAGACTGAAGAATGTGAAGACTCGACACTGAAGACTCGTCAACATTCGAGGGGGAGTCTGTTGATGCATGCGTCTGTCGACTTCGTCTTGTATCGAGTCTTGTATTAAGTATGTTAGATCAGGGCACGTAGTTCGAGAAACTAGGGTTTGTGTATATGTGTGTAATTTCGCTTGAAATGGACACTGGCTATTTCAAACGAAATTAACATGTTTAATTTCGCTTGAAATGGTTTGTGCCACTCTCAAGCGGAATCACCAACTCTATAAATAGCCCTCAAACGAAATCATTTGTAACTTTCTTGTTTCCGGTACCGAAATGCTGCCGATGTGTCTACTGATCTGAATTCTTGTTATATCAATAAAACAAGACGTTTAAGTATGAAATAAGTTGTTTTCCAAGTCAATTCATCTGTTTCCGCCTTTTGAATTGATTAGAACTTTTCTGATTGACTAGTTTGGGTCACAAAACGATCCTACACTAGAATTACGATATAGAACTAGTATATTTTCTTTATTGATTTTTTTATTGTTTTATGTGATGATTATGAGAAAATATAGATGTTTAAGGGTTTGATCTTTTTATGTTTTTGATATTTTTTTTGTTGTTCTAGACTTGTAGTTAATTGATTTTGTTGTTTTATTTATAGCTTTGTTTGTTTAAACGATTAGTTACAAGTAATCAACATTTAATACTAGGGCTTGAATGTTTGACAATCAAATTGAAAATAATGGACTATGGTTGAACATGATTGTTTATTCTGTTTAAGTGTGTTTAGTGTTGTTTTATGAACTTATGTAGCGATTTATATGTGATAGGAACAATAAGTAAGAACGTAATGAACTTATGGAGTGTTTAGTATCTCTAGATGATGTTTTGGATAAATTTCAAAAATGAAAACCTGTAAGGCACAATTTTAAATCCGTATGTAATGACGTTTGACGTGTTTTTGATGATTATATTAATTTTCGTTTGATGTTCTTTTGTCTTACATGACCTGACCCGATCTGACCCGCTATGAATCGATTTTTTATATAGCTAAGGACCTCAAACCAACCCGAACCGAAACCAGTTTGAAACCGATTCCGTACAAACCATTCAGTTTGGTATACAAACCGTAGGTTTGGGACCGGTTCCCATTCTCCACGCCAAAAACCGAACCGTACCAGTTTTTGCTTAAGTAGTTTGGAACCAGTAAGAAAAACCGGTCCATTTATTTAATAAAATGTTATTATATTGAATTTAAAAAAAGTTATAAAAAGGGTTAATTTTATCCTAAAATAGTTCAAAAACTATTAAAAATATATAAAAATCATATTTTATGTTTTCTTTTTAATTTTTTTCGTAAAAACGGTTAAAAAAGTACGCACAAGCAGGGGCGGACCTAGGTGTAATGGTAGGGCGTGTGGGCGCCCCCTTGAAAAAAATATAGTAGTGTAATTTTTAAGTGAAAATCTCGATCGCACCCTTTAAAAATTTGGTTAAGCCCTCTTATCGCCCCCGATCTTCCTAAAGTTTTAACACTAGTACCTCATCTGAGTTTTTCCATAGGTAGTGGCTGAGACAGAACGGAGCGTTCTTCTGGTTATTTTGGTTGTGAAAAAAAGAAGGTTAAAAGGAAACAAGAGTATTAAGTTTACCAATGATCTCTTGGCCTAGTGGTTAAGGGGGAGGTGGGAAGCTTTGCTTCTCTTGGAGGTCCTGGGTTCAAGTCCAGGCAATGGGGTTTTAATACTAACTTGGTGATACTAACATACTAACTACTAACTCGGTTAGCGATATCCTAACCGTATGCCGTTCAAAAAAAAGTATTAAGTTGATAGGGGTATTGATTACTTTTTTAGGTGTTTTTTATTACATTGCACACCGTGAATACTTATCCTCTATACAACCTTTGTTTATTAAATTAACTAGTGCTATTAAATCCGCGTGTTGCGTCAGAAATCTTCGCGTTGCGTTGTGGGTGGGTATTAGTTCGTTTAACTTCGGTACTGACACTTGTTATAACAACCAGTAGAGAAAAAATATAAAAAATCATGATATGACCAAAAATATACCAACACAGCGGGAATTTGATCGGTATTGGTTTGTTTTGTTTTGTTACGCCACCTACACTCGTTACAACAACCCATAGAGAAAAAATCTTGATATGACCAAAAAACACCGACACGTGATTTACATGGATAAAAAACGAACGCAAGTTATATAAGATATATAAAAAAACCACATAATACATATAAAAAACCACTAAACAACACATATAAAAACCTCTATTTAGTATTTTTAATTTTTAATCTCTATTTATTTTTAAACTAACGCAATCTATAGTTTAAAAAGAGTATTTGAACTTAAGTATGTTATTTTAAATCATGTTTTAAACTATTTAGTATTTTTTTTATCATGCATTTTAACTAGATTGACAGAGTTTTATTGTGCACTAGCTATTTAATTTGGTTTTTGCTTTTTATTATATAATCCAACCCGCCCCGATCCAACCCGGATCAAATTAAAGTTAATATTTAACGATAGACAAACAACCTCTGAAATTTCCGCACCCCACAAAAAAAAAAAAAAAAAAAAAAAAAAATCTGACTCCGCCACTGTTTTCAATACGACTAATTTAAATGAGTCAACTCTCACTTACTAATTGCTATGTTGAAAAATTCTTAATTTCATAATGTGTAATTAAACCAAAGAATCAAGGGTATTGATGTCATTAACTAAAAACCTTTCTTAGGTGTTTGTCTAGTATAAATCAAGCACCTTGCTACTTATTTTTTTATTTGCAATTGTCCATACCACCTTGGACAAAATGCAGGCCAAAGCATTTAACTTCATCCCTTTGAAACTACCGTCTCCGGCGATCAAACTGCCTCCGGCTCAGGCAATCTCGTTCCCGGAACATGTCGGCCGCGACATGTCTATAGCTATACCAAAGATACCAAATCAAGAAGTATCAACTTCAGTTGAAGAAGAAAAAATGGCAGCCTATTGGGATTATCAGTTTTTGTTTGTGTCCCAACGTTCAGAAACCATTAACCCCGTTAGCTTGCGTGTTATCGAGGGTTCCATACCGTCGGATTTTCCACTAGGAACGTATTATCTAACCGGACCAGGATTGTTTAGGGATGATCATGGCTCAACGGTGCATCCTCTAGATGGTCATGGCTATCTTAGAGCATTCACAATAGACGGGGTTAAAGGTGAGGTAAAGTTTATGGCTAAATACATTGAGACCGCGGCTCAAGTGGAGGAGCATAACCGCGAAACTGGTGAATGGCGGTTCACCCACCGTGGCCCGTTTTCGGTGCTTAAAAATGGGGAAAAGATTGGGAATACCAAAGTTATGAAAAATGTTGCTAACACTAGTGTGTTAAGATGGGGTGGTAGGTTATTTTGTTTGTGGGAAGGGGGAGCTCCTTATGAGATTGATTCTAGATCGTTGGATACTATCGGGAGGTTCGATTTGATCAATGGTGTTGATGGATCATCAACACCATCGATCTCTGATCGCGAGAGGCGGGTGGGTGGTGACAACATCTTAGACCTTGCTACAAGCATATTGAAGCCAATATTATATGGTAAGAATATTTGTACTATCGGGTGGGGGTCGGGTCAACAGGGTCTGGTGACTCGACCACTAATATTTGTTAAATTTTTATTAAAAATATAATTTAGACCCTCTAGTTTTAACCGGTGAAGAAGAGAATCTTATAATAATCCTTGGTAAAGAAGTTTTGTTTCCTTTACCGTAGAATTAATTATAATTATATGTTTAAAAGACTTGTTAGTATTTTATTATTTATTATTAATCACAGTCAAATCCAAAATTAGCATTTATACGCAGGGGTTTTCAAGATGCCATCAAAGAGGTTGTTGTCGCATTATAAGATTGATGCTTCAAGGAATAGACTTCTAATGATGTCATGCAATGCAGAGGATATGCTACTCCCACGTAGTAATTTCACCTTCTACGGTATGTTTGTTAATTTATGAAAAAAAAGTAAACCGTCAAAATGGTCCCTGAGGTTTGGTCATTCTTGACACTTTAGTATAAAACTCAAACCTTTTAAATCTGAGTCATTGTGGTTTCAATTTTGTTGCTATTTTTATACAAAAGCAAAATCTGGTTAGATTTTTCAGTTAACATCCAGCTTTTTTGTTTTTTTCCTCCCTTTTAATGAAGGGCAAAATGCTCAGTTTTTTTAATTTGTTATAATAAAACGTTAAAAGACCATTTTGCCATTCATTAAAAGGGAAGAAAAAGACAAAAAAGTTAGATGTTAACTGAAAAATCTGACCAGATTTTGATTTTGGATGAAAATGACAACAAAATTAAACCCACAGGGATCCAGATTCAAAAGCTTTGAGTTTTGAAATAAAGTGTCAAAAGTGATCAAAGCTCAGGGACCATTTTGGCAGTTTACTCTATGAAAAAAGATTAAAAAAAACAGAATAAATAATTACTTTAAAAAATGGATGTAATTTGTAAATAATCTTGAACCTAGACTTTAAATTCGGTGTTTAAATTATTTGACACACTCATGAAATTCAAGTTTTTTTCTTTATTTTAATCCTTTAATTTTGTAATTTTTCTTATCTATTTTATTAGTTTACATACTTGTAAAATAACATTGTTTATACTTTAAAACTAATTTTAATCAAACATATTACTTAAAAAGTCTCCCTAACTAGTGAGTCCATCTGATATGGTAGTTAATTTATTTGTATTATTTTTAAAACTATTGAATTTATATGATAAGTTTTATCTTTCAAATAAGCAAGTATTTATAAAATTAACCTTCGTTATAATAGACTAGTATTTAGATAAAATTAATCGTCTATACTTAATTGGAATAGGTGGTGCGATTTTTACATTCCAAATGTAATCATGTAATTGTATTTTTTTCTATATGTTTTGGCTTCTTGTTGTTCTGTTTTTTCTAATACAAAATTTTACATAGAAGTGTTAGTTGTTAAACAAAAAACTTGAATTAAATTTTGTGTACCTTTTTTATTCAATTGCTATACATTTTTATAACTAATAATAAAATCGATGAAGTTGTCACACAATTGGTTAACTATCTTTTGTAAGTCAAGTACAATTAAGTTACATGGCCTTTCTTCCTGAATCCTGTATTTATAGTTGGGGTTGTTCATTATAATTTTCTTAGCATACATTTAGGGTTCTAAATGAACCAAGGGTTGTAAATGAACAGAATGTTCAACAAACAATTCGTGAACTGTTCGGTAAAAAGTTTGTTTATTTCGTTTGTTTAATAAATGAACAAGCACGAACAAAAATTTATTTGATAACTTAAACAAACGAACATGAACAGAGGTTGCGTTCGTTTGTTTATGTTCATGAACGTTCGATTTTCAGTTTGTGTTAAATCTTGACAAACTTCTTAATTTTTGTGTTAATTATGTTTATGATAATTATGTAAACTATGTTCGGATAGTTGTGTTAAGTACTTATTTATGTTTAGTGGATTCTTCGTAATATTTCTAATTATGAAATGCAATTTTATTTTTAAATGAATATATAACGTTCGTTTGCAATCTATAAGAGGTCATGAACAGTTCGTAAACATGTTCATTTCCTTATTGAACGAACACGAACAAGAAATCTTGTTCGTAAGCGTTCGTGAACCATTCATGATTCATGAACACGCTCATCTCTTAATTAATGAACGAACACAGCCTTGTTCGTGTTCGTTTGGTTCGTTTACAGCTCTACGTACATTCCACATTTTTGTTTACTTTTAAAAGAATACTTTATATATTTTTGCAGAATTTGATTATAATTTCAAGATCCTGCAAAAACAAGAATTCACTATCCCTGAACATCTGATGATCCACGACTGGGCTTTTACAGATTCCCATTACATATTGTTTGGCAATAGAATCAAACTTGACATTCTTGGTAACATCCTTTTACTTTTTTTTTATTAATTAGATTTTAATAATCCAAACTATAACTCATTTATCGACAATTTTACATTGTCTAAAAATACAGGATCAATGACCGCTGTATGCGGATTTACACCGATGATAACTGCATTATCGGTGAATCCTAGTAAGTCGACATCTCCGATATATCTACTACCTCGTTTCCCCGAACACGAAGAAAGGAGAGACTGGAAAGTGCCGATCGAAGCTCCATCGCAGATGTGGGTACTTCACGTCGGGAATGCATTCCAGGAAACCGATCACAACGGGAATACGCAGATTCAAATACAAGCTAGTGGTTGTTCTTATAAGTGGTTCAATTTTCAAAAGATGTTTGGTAAGTTTCTTTAAAAGTATAGAAGTCAGTTAGTACACAAACCAGTATTTATGGAGAAATTTTGCTACAAAAAAATTGTCGCTGATGTTGCAACGAAAATAAAACAGAAATGTCGTTGCAAATTAGCGACAGAATTGCGATGGAGCACTTTGAAATCAATTTTACCAAAGTGTATTCATTGCAAAAAAAAAATGTTGAAAATCCGGGCTATAATTGTAGAAACTAAAAAAACGTACAAAAAACTACTAAGAAGGTAAAGGTGAAAATAAAGGTTAGAAAATCAAATTATGGAACATTAAAAATTCACGTCTAAAAAAATATATTGTTTTAAAATGCCTCCCAAAAAAGACTTTAAAAAGAATAAAAAGTAATTTAAAAAAATATTGACATAAAAAAAGTCAGTAAAATAAAATAAAAATATAAAATATATCTTACTACTTGGTCTTTGAAAAACTCTGTAGCAAAAGCGTCGCTGAGGCGACATTTTTTTTCATGGCAAATAGCCAAATACCTCATAGCAGACACGGACCAAAATTGTCATAAACCTGTCACAACAGAGGTTTTTGTAATGGATTTATATCCGTTAGCTATCACAATGTTCTTCCTTTTTTGGACTTGATGTTTATTTTTATTTTTTATTGATGTATATATCAACTTTTATGTTATCTAACAACATTAAAATAACTTTATGATATCTAATGGTGATTTATTGAACAGGATATGATTGGCGAAGTGGCAAGTTAGACCCGTCGATGATGAACGCCGACGGGGGAAATAAACTGTTGCCGCGTCTCATCCAAGTTTCAATTAACTTGGATGCAAGCGGAAATTGTGAAGAATGTCGTGTGAACCCTCTAAACGATCAATGGGACAGGGTGACTGATTTCCCTGTTATAAATAAAGATTTTGGTGGGCGAAACAACACATATGTCTATGCGGCAACATCTTCTGGTTTTCGCCGAGAGTTGCCGCATTTTCCATTTGATAGTGTAGTGAAGTTCAACACCGTGGAGAACACCACCCAAACATGGTCGGTTGGCACCCGACGGTTCATTGGTGAACCCATTTTCGTCTCTAAGGGGAGCGACGAAGATGATGGGTACCTTCTTGTGGTTGAGGTACGCGATCAAAATTTCATAATTTTTTTTTGTACAAAGGAATTTTATTTTGAATGAAAAAACTAACTAAATTAAGGGTCCTTGTTTACAGTATGCGGTATCAAAACAGATGTGTTATCTAGTGATATTGGATGCCAAGAAAGTTGGGGAGACAAATGCAGTTGTGGCAAGACTTGAAGTACCTAAACACTTGAATTTTCCTATTGGGTTTCATGGATTTTGGGCTCCAATGGATTATTAGAAGTAGGGAAAATGTTTGTGTTTTCATGTATTATATTTTTTAAAATATGAAAAGAAATACTCTATAAGCGAGATCTGGTTATGTCGATAAGTTATTATGTTGCTGTCAACAAACGCAGCCATCAAAAAATTGTATGTTCAGGCATACATGTTGGTGCGATAAACATTCGGCCATTAATTACATGTTTTATAAGGCTATTAATTACATGTTTTATAATGCTGATGCTTTACGCAGCTTGCATATACGGCGTGTAGTTAGCAGGCAGTCTGCATCATCTATACAAAAGGAAATAGTTCTTGACTACCATCCACTAAATGGATTTATCTCTCAAAGCTTACTGCACACTTTCATGGATTACAAAGCATTTAGATAACAAACCTAAGCTTCATTCAAACAAATAAACACGTAACCCAGCCCTACAAATATATGGAATGTTATTGTTCATCTGTAAATATATGGAAAACACTGTTAACCCTTATAACTTTTTTAATATTTTTAGAAGTGGTTGTGAGTGGATAGAGAGAAAAGACAATGATAAATGTATAAAAATATTATTTAATTGGAAAGGAGAGAGAAAAAGTAGTTATTTTTAGTGTAACGATATGTATATAGATAAAGAATCGATTGTGAATGCTTTAAAAGTGTCTCATTTATCATATGCTAAGACACCATTTCAAAGAAATTAGTAACGTACAGAAATATTGTATTTTAGCTAAAACTTACATGGGTAGAAATCATCAAAAGAAACTTCAAACACCGTCTATCAAAAAAAAAGTCATATGCGTTTTTTTGGCTTTTTCATGCCTTTCGTACGTTTTGTACGATAAGTCACTTTGTACGTGAACATAACCCATAAAATGATATCAGAGATCGATAGATCATGTCTCAAGGCTCCTAGTCACGACGACTATCACTAGTACGACTATAGAAAGCAGTAGTGAAGATCGTACTTTCTCTTCCAAAATATCATGTTTCGATGTGGACGTCGTCTTTTTTGACACAGGATATAGTATTCCAAACACAAAAACCTCTAATTTCTCCACCAACTCAATGATTTTCGATTTCATGACTGCAAAAATCCACTTAACAATAGCAGATGTCGAGTTGGGTTCGTGCATGTAGGTTGCACATTCTTCATCTGCTTCTAATGTTATGAACATACCATTGATTGTTAGATTAAGACTTTGATGATTATTATTTAATTTAGAGTTAAATGTCATTTTAGTCCCTATGGTTTGGGCTATTTTGCTAGTTTAGTCCAAAGGTTTCCTTTTTCACCTACGGATCCAAAAAGGTTTCAATGTTGCCATTTTAGTACACTGGGTTAACTTCATCCATTTTTCTGTTAACGAAAAGGGCAATTCGGTCATTTTATATGGTCGAATTGCCTTTCTAGTTAACAAAATTACATATAAAACGACTGAATTGCCCTTCTCGTTAATAAAAAATGGATGAAGTTAACCCATTGGACTAAAATGGCAACGGTGAAACATTTTTGGACCCACAGGCGAAAAATAAAACATTTGGACTAAACTGGCAAAGTGACCCAAACCACAGGAACTAAAATGGCATTTAACTCTTTAATTTATATAAATTTTAGACATTTTTGGGACAGAATACTTGAAAAGGAACACACCTGCGAGTGGCAACGAGCCTCGAAGATCCTGAACCGCGTCATTCTTCAAGATCGCATCCCACACCCGGATATCCGATGATATTGATAGTACTAGCCTCTATACAATGTTCAATTAATTTTACAGAAAATCAATGAAAATATAATTTTTCAATCTATAAATCTTTTAGTATTGTTAGGATTGTCTAACAAGTTACAGCTCGTTTGAAAAAGTCTCGCTCAAAATCAGCTTGGTTTGTATATGAGTCGAGTCCAAGCCAAGCGAAGCTCGCTCGTTTGGTTCATTTACATGAAATCCTAAATTTAATGTATATAAATTGTGACTAAAATTTTGAAACATATAATTATATATTCGTGTAAAGATCAAATACAAATAAGTCTTTTTTTAACGACAAATTTCTTTTATTGCTGTCGTCTGTGGGACTTGAACCCAAGACCTTTCCCTCCCAAGGTGTTTAAAGGCTTTCTCTTTGCCAATGGACCACCACTCCATTGGTAAATACAAATGAGTCTTAACATACAAAATACTCTTAACGTGAGAAGTGAAGGAGAGATTTTTTTTTTTTTTTTGAAATTTTTTTCCCTACTACTTAAGAAACATGAGAATTGAAGGAGAGATTTCTTTTTTAATTTTTTTCCCTCCTACTTAATAATGATGTTTAATTGCAAAATGAAAAAAAAAACGTGATTTTACAGTAGTAGAGTACAAAGTTACATAATTAATTACTCTACTAGTGTAAAATTACGTTTTATTTTGAATTCTATGACTAAAAATACAAAATAATATGGGAAAAAATCTAAAAAAAAATCTCCCCGTCACTTCTCACTTTAAGGTTTTCTTTTTTCTTTTTTTTTTCTTTTTTTTGTAAAAACACAAAATTTTAAAATACGTGACTTGGCTAAAGTTTTTCATAAGCCAAACTCGAGCGTAACATTTCAATGTGTTAAGATAAACAAATTAACCATTGTATTATGTTACGTGTAAAAACACAAAATTTTAAAATACGTGACTTGGCTCAAGCTTTTCATAAGCCAAACTCGAGCGCAATATTTCAACGTGTTAAGATAAACAAATTAACCAGACAGAACTGACTCGTTCTACTTCAAGACCGAGCTCAAACTGAATCAGGTTGGCTCGTTTACGGCCTTAAACAAACAAATAAACAAACAGACAAACCTACCTAATTATTGTAAAAATAATAAGATTTGATTGATTGATCACCTGAACAAAAGGATCCGTTTGAAGGTGATGATATGCATCAAGAAGTCTCTTTTGTCCCAAAGATTTCATTACACTTGTTGAATCATCATAATTACATTGCTCCATAATTTCCCCATATCCATTCATCACCCTATTTTCAAATTCTAAATTATTTCAAACTTAATTAATAATAAAAACTAAAAAGAATTACCTTTGAAGATCAAAAATGGCGTTTTGCACTTCAGTTCGAGAAGGAACATGACCAAAATTGGTTAAATTTGAATACCCAATTGCCATTTTTTCACTTTCAACAATGAAATCTGAATCTCCGGTGGAGAAATTGGATGAAAAAGGTGATACAGTCGGAGAATATAGTGGTTTTGAGTGGTGGTGTCCTGCGGTGGTTGCCGGAATAGGTACGGCTCCTCCTCCCATAATATAATTTATTAAAAATTAAAAAATATATAAATATGAAATGAAATCAAGAGATAAAATAGAAGATTGGTTTCTTGCTCAACATTCACGATAAGGTTGTTTGGTCATTGTCTCATTGGTGATCATAATTCATAATTTATAAAGAGTGCTTAAAGTTTGACAAATGACACTTTTAATCGTTTTCTTTTTACAAGTAGGGGTCTGTAAGAGTCGGTTTGAATCGGTTTAGGCCAAAACTCATAACCATAATCAATCGGTTATGGTAGTTATGGTTAATCGATTTTTATGGTTTTAACGATCGGTTAACGATGAATTTACGTCTAGCTAAAAATAACTCAAAATTTTTTTAACCATTAAATAAATTGTTATTACACTTTTGTATATTTTAATGTATGTATTATATAGTATTAAAAAATACTATAATCTATAGTATTCAAACTGATTATTACTGAATATTTAAACAAAACAATATGATATAAACAATAAATTTAAACAAAATTTTACCAAAACGATATGATATAACTGTAACACCCGTTCTTATAAATTAAGGTATAACGTATCATTTACGAAAAACAATCATGTAATTAAGATTATATATGCATTGGAAATTACGGGTTTATTAAAACTTTTTACAATTTAAGAAAAGTATACAACACATCATGTGTACGTTCGTCGTTTAACATAATAACGATACATAGTGCGGAAGCTTATTTCATGATCGTGTTCGGTTCTTGCTCGTCGCTTGATCGTCCTCCGGTGCTAAAATTTACCTGAAACTCATAAAACATGAGTTGGATTAGTCATACGTAGCTTAAAACGTATTAGAACGGGTTCGCAACGCAAAATAAATTAAAATAAACATTTTTCGCGAAACTGGCACGTGCTCGCGTAGCGCCACTGCCAGTCGCGCTACGCCACTGCCTAATTTCATCAGAACTGTTGCAGCTGGTTGCTGCTTATTCCCAGCACGATCTGATTTCACGGAAACGGCCATAACTTCTTCGTTATTGATCCGTTTTACCCGATTCTTTTTCCTACGCGTCCGTAATTTAATCCTCCATCTTATGGAGTTAAAATCCTACATCCAACATAAGAAATTTTTTAGACTTCTAAGCCTTAGACTCGTTACCTTTTTACCGAATTTTAACCCATTTATGCATTTTATCAAACAAACATATTTATTTGATTCCTATATCTCATACACTTCTTCAAATTAATGTTACCTACTATATTAGGTTCTAAACATAGGTTTATTACACCATTTAAACCCGTTTTCGCTCGTATGCTTATTTTGACCCGTTAAGGTTATTTAAGCGCTTTCGAGCCTAAAATCGCTTTCGATTACTTCTAGCACTTCATCACCACATTTCTTATCCTATAATCTACCACCACAACTGAGTTTATGGCGGGTTTAATGTGGTGATCAATATAAGCCAAATTTTACCTCTCGAACCATTATTTTACGGCAAAAACTCAAATAGTGACATTTGGCTATTATAATACCTCTTTTAGTTTCTATACTTATTCTAAGTAATTACCTAGTCATAAAACTTGTTTCCAAACAACCTTTAAGGGTCGTTTGTTCCATTTAGCCTACAAGGGCGTTTTGGTCGATTTTAGTCCTTTTATGACGAAGGACTCTCCCTCAAATTATTCGACCAAAATAGCACTTCAACTACAACATAATTATGCGTACCTGGCCTAGATCAACAAGTTGACCCAGTTTATACTTCGTTTTCATTATCACACCATCAATGATGACGCAACTATCCGATTTGCTAATCGGTCCTGTTAACATAAGACTTGACAACCACATTAGTCGATATTGTCAAATGGTGTTATCACCACCATTCGACCCGTTTGGACTATATGCCCAACATTATCTATTTAAAATTCATACATCATCCCATCCCGGATTTTATAACCATGCCCTTTTTCTTCTACATTCTTTTCTTACAGTTTCAACCCATTTCGGCTTACGCCATGGGTATCCTTTTAACCTTGATTTACATAAGTCGACACTTGACAAATTTCCAAATTTCCAATATTATCGTTTTCACGTTTACAACGTATCGAATAAACGAGTATTCTACATAAGTGTGTAAATTACACTTACCTCGCATCCACGCCACGCTTTTCTTTCCGTATTTGCTCCGTTTGACCCGCTCCCTCCTCCAAGCTTTCACCTAGCTTGTTACGCGTCAAACTATTGTCAATCATTTACAAGGCGGTTAAATTAGTCATTAACAATCACGACTATTCCACCTCACTTATTTTCTATGTCTAATTATCATTCATCACAACGTAGGTCAGTTTGACTTTTTAAAAGTCAAATGCCCATTAGCATACTAATTGCATATTCGAGTTTGGCAACTAGTTTTAGCATTCTTTAATTACCCGGTAGGCGTTATCTTTAGACCACCATTTTACCCAAAGTTCTAACCAAACTCTTTTTAATCACATTTTGCATAATAGCCAAAACATCACAATTAGGTACTACAAAAATTCTAATTTCGAGCCTTCTTTGAGGCATTTCAACAACCACTTTATGGGCAGAAATTTACATGATTAAACATCAATTCTCTAGTTTATCATTTAGCCCTAATTTCACATCATTCATCCTTTTTACATGATTGATAACCTCAAATTTTCTGGAATCACTTCAAAATTGTCAATTTACACTAGATCAACAATCTATTTCCTAGTGTTCATTAAATTACACATAATTCACTAATCACCTACAATGGTGATCATAGTTTCCACTAAAATTTCACATGATTTCAGCTTGTGTTTGTCTAGGGTTTGTCCCTAGACACTATAGTTGTTCCTAAATCATCATAACATACACATGCAACCATAATTTCAGAAATTCCCAATTTCATGAGAATTTCAAGTTCAGAGTTTTCCTTAAATTTTACATACCTTGGAATCCTCTTGCGATGAGGATCAATAATCTATGCTTTAATTTCGATTTCAGCTTTGATTGAGCCTTCAATTTGGGAGTTCTAGTGATTTTTAGGTTTGTGAGAGTGGGGTGTCGCCCCTGCCCTTCTCCTGTACGACCAGACCCTTCAAAATGGGTGTTTGGTTTTGATTTTTGTTAAAAACAATATTATAGTTTCAATTTTTAACAATTAAGGCCCCTCTACTTTGTTCAACATATAGTTTGGTAGCTTTTAACCTTATTATAAGCTATTTCTAGACAATTAACTAACTAGGTTAAAATTCCTAATTAGTAAATATTGTTAGAAATAAGTAGGTTGTGCCCTACTTAATTAACTAGGTTAATTATTCCTAGTTAGCTTACTGGGTTCGGGAAGTCATAACCCGTTTTATTTTAAGTCCCGTTAACTCAGGCTCTTATAAACTTAATTCCTTAAAACTTTGATTCGTTTTTTATTTAATATTAGGATTTCTTATTTAAATCCAAATATTTTTCGGGTTATTTTTACTAATAACGGTACGTTACCCGTCTTTTAGTATTAACAGAGTTTAATTACCAAGCCCGTTTTCGGGGTGTTACATAACTCACAAATTCTAACAAACTTTTAACCAAAAGCAGCAAATATTAATAAAAATGGTGAAAAGTCCAAAATCTGACTAAGATTATAATTCATGTTGGTCTGGTCAGGTTATGATGGGTATGGAAACCTATGCAGTTAATGCGGTAAAATATCGGATATCGGTCAAGGACTGATATTTGAGATATATATTATCTCGGTGAGATATCGGTGGGATATCGGTAATTATAATATAATGCAGAATTTATATATATAGCAATTTAACACTAATAATTTAGTGATATATCGGTTATATCGGTCAAATATCAGTGATATATCGATTATATTGGTCAAATATTGGTGATATATCGGTTATATCGGTCAATATCGCCGATAATATCGGTACCGATTCTGACTTATATTTGACACCGATAATTTACTAGGTGACCGATATATCACCGAGATTAACTGCATAGATGGAAACATTGGTAACTATAACCGACCCGCTACTTCCGGTTCTTAAAAAACAATTAACCGACCCACTGGTTTTTGATTTGGTTCGGTTTAATCGGTTAATTCGGTTATGAGTCGGTTAATTTCGTTTTTTGCAAACCCCTACTTACAAGTTGAGTGTAAACGAGTTAGAATCATAGACAAGTCTAAATCTTCTTGCTAGTTTAATAAACAGGTCGTGTTTGTATTACATTATTGAACGGGTTAACCTATCTGTTTATTTAAACCTAAAGTAAAAAGGTTTAACTGATGAGTTTCAATTTTCAAGTCATGGACTCGTTTATTTATGAAGTTAGATAAGTTGATATTGTATAAACATATTTTATATACTAATATATGTTTGCCTTAAGTTCCAAATTTATAACTTCTAAGAACAATTTTGGTTCATACATTTTAAACTGACAAAAGACCTAAATTAGTAAATTGTAGGGATGAGATTAATACATACATAAAATACGTAGTAACACACATTTTCCAGCAAAATTTTGGTGGAAGTTATGAGTAGAAGCAAAATATTTTGTATGTTTGAAATGAAACAATAAAGAAAAATGGGAGAAAAGTCTTATGTGAAGCTTACGAAGGAACAAGAAACCTCTCTACAAGATGTCACGCCGGGGGAACTCAATCAACCTATCGACATTCATCAGGTTTGTGATCGATTAAGATTAATCGATCAACACACGCGTAAGCACATAATGTAAACTTTTATTGTACAACACAAGATATTTAAACATACAATTTGTTTTTATAGTTATATGATCGTAGATGCCCGGAATGTGGGCAAGCCTTACCATCATCATATGAGCCACCCGCCGATGAAGATTGGTCTACTGGAATATTTAGTTGTGCCGATGATCCTGAAAATTGTAAGTTCTGATAATTAATTATTATATATGCGATATTAATTTGTGGTGGTTTGTTTGAATACCCTATTATTATTATTATTATTTTAGGCTTGATCGGGCTCTTTTGCCCGTGTGTATTGTTTGGGCGCAATATAGAGGCGTTAAATGATGAGATACCCGCCAACAATGCGTGTATGTGTCACATGTTATGTGTAGAGGGTGGCATGGCCCTAGCCGCGATTACTGCTTTCATCTCGGGAATTGACCCGAGTACTTCGTGTCTCATTACCGAGGGCCTTTTCTTTGCTTGGTGGATGTGTGGTATTTACACCGGCATGGCAAGACAATCCCTCCAACGTAAATATCACTTAAAGGTACATTGTATACAACTTTATATATTTTCATTGAATAACAAATAATATTAGTGAAATTTTCTTTTAACTTTGTTAAGTAATTTGTATAGAATTCCCCTTGCGACCCATGTGTTGTACATTGTTGCTTGCATTGGTGCGCGATATGTCAAGAGCATCGTGAGATGAAGTTGCACCTAGCGGAGGGCGTTGGAGATACCATGATGAGCCCGCCACGCGTTCAAGAGATGAAGGCCATCGTCGAACAACGTCACAAAGAGGTTGAATCTACTTCCTCATCATCGTCGTATTCTTCGTCTTCCCAACAAGATAGTGAAGACAGTAAGAATATGGAACTTCAAATTGTTGAAAGATGAGTAAAAATGCACAAATTAACATCTTTAATATTTAATTATCACCATGTAAGCAATAGAAAAAGAAGAGTTTTTTGCTTGTTTGAAATGTCTTAATGTAGTTATTTTTTGTGACATGAGTTTCATATCTTATTTGATCTTATTTATATTTCCGGCAAAATAACCTTAAAATCATGAAAAAAAAATGTATAAACACAAAACTAGTTCTCGTTGTTGAAACCTCAAATCTATCCTAGCATCGCAAACACATTAGCGTGTCTCATACATAAATAGTAACACATCCCATAATTTCAATCGTAATGATAATACGCTAGATCACACGACGATTCACCTCCTTATCGTTACAACCGCACGACAACATTAATCGCACCATTGCCCATAAAACGGAAAACACTTAACTCCTTACCCAAAGTAACCTTAACATTACCCACTACCTATTTGATTCTTTACTTTTAACTCCAAACTATTTGATATTTTTACTTTTAACCTCAAAACTTTTCATCTTTACTTTTAACCCAAAACTATTTGAATTTTTTTAATTTTAACCCCAAAACCGGCGCAACGTGCGTGTGTAGTTAAGCGTTTTTACGTCGTCTATTTTTTCCCGTTTAACAGGTTCATCGTAACGCGCAGATCTTAGGTCGATTTAGTTGTTCTTTTATATGTTTTATATTTCGGTTTAGTTTCTCCGCATTAACAAGCCACAACTTCAGTGTTGGTGGTCGTTGATAGTAGTGTGGCATTGGTGTCCGCCCTCGCCGTAACGTGAGGGTGCTTAATACTAGTTTTTTTTTTTAAATTACTTCAAAGGGGTAATTATACAATGGATTAGAATCAAATACAAAGGATCCTAATTGTAAGAAGTGTAAGAAGGATTTATAGAGTGACAAGTGTTCAATAACCTAAAAAAACCCACTACACAAAAAAACCCACTAAAAAAAAAACTTAAACATCCACCACCACCAACCCCCCCCCACACCCAATTTTTTTTTCTTTTTTTTTTGCCAAGGGGGTGGGAGGTGGGGGTTTAGGTTTTTGGGTGGGGGTGGGGGTGGGTGTTTAGTTTTTTTTTTATTTTTGTTTTTTTTAGGTTTTTGGGGGGTGAGGGGGGGGGGGGGGGGGTGTTAGGTTTTTTTAGGTTTTTGGGGGGTGTGGTTTTTTTTTAGGTTTTTGGGGGGTGGAGGTGGGGGGGGGGGGGGGGGTTAGGTTTTTTGGGGGTTTTTTTTTGGTGAGGTATAGTTTTTTTTTGTTTTTTTTTTTGGAGGGGGGGGGGGGTTAGGTTTTTGGGTGGTGGTGGGGGTGGGGTGGGGGTGGGTGTTTAGGTTTTTGGTGGTGATGTAGTGGGTTTAGTTTTAGGTTATTGGACACGTGTCACTCTATAAATCCTTCTTACACTTCTTACAATTAGAAGCCTTTGTAGAATAACTTGACCTATTATACAATAGGGGCAATTACATATATCCCCCTATAAACATCATAAATTACATATATACCCATACCAAAATTTAATTTACATATTTTCCCTTCCAAAACACCTAAAATATCAAATATACCCATTTCATTAAAAATAGATTCATGAATGACTATTTTACCCTTTTTTTACTAAACCACAACAATATTAAATTTACCCATTTTAGCTAGTAATTCTATTTTTTTTTCTTTTCGTTATCGGTTTAATTTCTTTTTTTCAGTATTCATCCAAGTGTATCACATATCAACACTCGTATGTAAATTATGTCGAATCCAATCGTCTTTGTTCTTTAAATTGATCAGTTGTGTTAATTAATCAACTAAAAACAACATTAAAAATCTTTGTTTCTACAATTATGAAAATATGAAGACATTATTTTATCAGGAATAGTTACAACCAGCTCTCCTAATGCTCGACTGTATCGTTGGAGCATTCGAAGAGATGAGTTTATTCTCTTTGTTTCTGATGTACTGGTCATCTCGGTGGCTTGCTGAGTTCGGCTCCTTCGTTCAGATGGTTTAGTATAGTGATTGCCTTGCCTTCTTCAAAAAAGCATTCTTTTTTATCTCTTACAGTAAATGTTGTAAATAAAAGAAAGAAGAAAGAGTCAACAGAAACTAATCAAACCCATTTTTTACATTAAATGTCAACTGCGATTGCCGATTGGGACACCCTATGGTGGCGGGACAATCTACACCACCGTGACGCTAGGAATTTATCTGCCACAGATTCGCCCAAAATGACCGTAAACGCGTTAAAACTAATGACGTGGTCACCGTTAGAATCGACTACGCATCATTTCTGTGACCACGGCTGACCCAGTTTAGCCATTTCTGTTTGAGTCCACGCCGGCTAGCAAGTGATGGATTTGGTCACGGTGGTGCTTCGCCGGTTAGGATTTAGCAGCCATCGTCATCTCCAGGGAGGTGGGGAGTGGTATGGAGGAGGAGGGATGAAAGGTCGTAGGCTTCTTTTAAGTTGGAAAGGGTATCTTTGTCTTTTTCTCTATTGAGGGGAAATATGTAATTAAATATTTAAGTTGGGTAAATATGTAATTTGAGTTTGAAATAGGGAGATATATGTAATAATCCCTATACAATATCATAAAAGAAGTTAAAGGGATTATTACATATATCTCCCTATTTCAAACTCAAATTACATATTTACCCAACTTAAATATTTAATTACATATTTCCCCTCAATAGAGAAAAAGACAAAGATACCCTTTCCAACTTAAAAGAAGCCTACGACCTTTCATCCCTCCTCCTCCATACCACTCCCCACCTCCCTACTCCCCACCTCCCTGGAGATGACGATGGCTGCTAAATCCTAACCGGCGAAGCACCACCGTGACCAAATCCATCACTTGCTAGCCGGCGTGGACTCAAACAGAAATGGCTAAACTGGGTCAGCCGTGGTCACAGAAATTATGCGTAGTCGATTCTAACGGTGACCACGTCATTAGTTTTAACGCGTTTACGGTCATTTTGGGCGAATCTGTGGCAGATAAATTCCTAGCGTCACGGTGGTGTAGATTGTCCCGCCACCATAGGGTGTCCCAATCGGCAATCACAGTTGACATTTAATGTAAAAAATGGGTTTGATTAGTTCTTGTTGACTCTTTCTTCTTTCTTTTATTTACAACATTTACTGTAAGAGATAAAAAAGAATGTTTTTTTGAAGAAGGCAAGGCAATCACTATACTAAACCATCTGAACGAAGGAGCCGAACTCAGCAAGCCACCGAGATGACCAGTACATCAGAAACAAAGAGAATAAATTCATCTCTTCGAATGCTCCAACGATACAGTCGAGCATTGGGAGAGCTGGTTGTAACTATTCCTGATAAAATAATGTCTTCATATTTTCATAATTGTAGAAACAAAGATTTTTAATGTTGTTTTTAGTTGATTAATTAACACAACTGATCAATTTAAAGAACAAAGACGATTGGATTCGACATAATTTACATACGAGTGTTGATATGTGATACACTTGGATGAATACTGAAAAAAAGAAATTAAACCGATAACGAAAAGAAAAAAAAATAGAATTACTAGCTAAAATGGGTAAATTTAATATTGTTGTGGTTTAGTAAAAAAAGGGGTAAAATAGTCATTCATGAATCTATTTTTAATGAAATGGGTATATTTGATATTTTAGGTGTTTTGGAAGGGGAAATATGTAAATTAAATTTTGGTATGGGTATATATGTAATTTATGATGTTTATAGGGGGATATATGTAATTGCCCCAAAGTTAAAAAGGGATGATTAACTTTACATCATTACATAAAACAATACCCGGTTACTCATCAAGCCACAACCCAACCCAACCCAACCCGACCCGATTTACTTTACATCATAAAAACCCCCAAACCTCCAAATTAGGGTTTATCAAATCTTTTCTTCAACAACAATTCAACAACATGATCCGATCTTCTTCACGTTATTTATACAAATTACGTGCTTTATGTAGTAGATCTTTGTCCTCCGCTCCATCTTTCCGGTCGCCGTTAACTTCCACCGGCGTTCACCGGTTCGCAACCGGTGCGACGGTTGGAAACAGAAGAAAAACCGAAAATTTAGGATTTTTAGGCTCTACACTGTCGAGATTTCAGGTTAATTCGATCAATGCAGGTGGTAATGTTGGTTCGTTTGAAGTGAGATCGTTTGCATCGAAAGCGTCACGATCTACAAGTAAGAATGCTTCAGAGGTTGGGTTTTGTACTCTTTTTAAATGTTATGATATTTGTATGCAAATGTAAAATGTTGATTGTGTGTTTAGGTTATAGGAAATTATTTTTGTTTGGAAGTAGTTGTGCTGGATGTTTTATAATTTATAGCAAAGTTTAGTTAGAGGTGATGATAAGTTAGAGTTCGATATTAATATGTCGTAAAGGCCATAGATTTTAGTCCGTTACAAGTTTTCGTGTTGCCGGGACACACGAGAGATAGTAGGACGTAAGGAATGTGCCGCCTCAAATGTCACCGACATGTTTTGGGTGTGGGAAGAGGGGACAATATTGGTTGGTATGACGGACCGGATGTTATTCTTATACAAACAAACAAACTTATGTTTGGTAAATCGCACAAATAACAAAGCTATTTGGTAGGGTCTGGGGAGGGTGGGATGTAGGCAAACCTTATCTGTATCCCTGGGAATATAGAGACTGCTTCCGAAGAGACCGCCGGCTCCAAAATAAACAATAGATACATAAACAAAACTACAAATGTAGAAATAGAAGCTCCCTATAACAAAAGAAGTGGAGAAGAGTAACATACTAAAATATAAACAAATACAACATCACAAAACTACATATAGAAATAAATGCAAGAAGATTGTCACATGCAAAGTCCATCTAAAGTGTGGGAAACAATTAAGCCCCCGGGATAACGCTAAGACACATTCGAACCTTACCCTAAAAGTCATTAACCTTAATCCTACGTCTCTTTGAACTCCAAAGTCCAATTTGGACCATGTCCTCAAAGAGGTGCATTTGTAGTAAAACCTGCCTAATCCTCTCGGTGGAAAGTGTGGAGTTGATCACATTTGGTTTACCCTTGTACTAAAAGTCTAAAACCAAATAAGTTTTCAGTGGAAAGTGTGGAGTTGTCAACATTGTGGTTTCCCTTTCACGGTATTGCGTCGTGAGAATTGTCTTATTTGTAAAATAAGTGTCAGTTGTTTATGAAGAAGACGGATCTGTTTCGAACTCCAGTATTATTTGCTTAGAAGTTTTACTTTAATCTGCTACTTGTATGAGTTGTATCATAGTGAGATGGCCTTTTAAGTGTTGATAAATATATCTTATTTCTATGTCACTGCTAAAATAAAAGAGATCGAAAATCTATGTTTTCTCTTAAAACAGACAACTGAGAGAAGTATAGAGTTGCAGATCCGAGGTCTGTGTATGTTTTTTTGAGGAAATAGTTTGATGCTTATATATGAGTAAATCTATGTGTATATGTTTCTTTTTAGCCAGAGTTTTTAACTCTTCATTGACCACTAAACGTGTAACAAAGTTATATGGGACTATGGAAGAAAGTTTTTTTGTAAGAACACTCCATAGTGAGAACTCGTTTATTTTCCAAATGTTTTCTCTTATTTAATGCACACTTTTTTAACTGTTTATCGTCTAAACGTTTTCTCTTTTTTTTTTTTGCACTTTACAGACTAGGAAAGAGGTCACAACTGTTGAAGATCCATTTGATGCACCCACTTACAATATACCCGAGAAGCCAATGACATTTACAGAAGGAGCTTCATATAGCGTTGTTATCCTGGCGGGCCTTGGAATTGCGGCTGCTGCCGGTTACGGTGTTTGTAAAGAACTTATCTTTGAACCAAAAGAGTAAGACTTCATAGCATTAATTATATACTTTATACTCATTTTTTTGTTATAATATGAATTTTATTCTCTTTTTTTATCAGGTACAAGGTTTTTAACAAAGCTCTGCGCAGGATTCAAGACGACAGTCAGGTTTTTTCATTTTGTGAGCTCAGTGTTTAAGATTTGTGTTTGGCACACATCTCATTTGTGTTATTCTTCATGGGTATTAGGTTCGTGTTAGGATTGGCTCACCGATTACTGGTTACGGTCAAGAAAGCAGAAATCGAGCAGCTCGACAACGGATCCCTAATAGAGTTTGGAAAGATGATGATGGTGTTGAGCATGTCGAGGTTAGTCTTAATAATTTTATAACATCATATAAATCATGTTTAATGATTGGATGTTTGCAGGTTCAATTTCATATTCGGGGCCCACATGGAGCCGGTAGGGTTTTTACAGAGATGTTTAAAGACAAAGAGGACAAACAATGGAAGTTTATGTATCTGCAAGTTGAAATCCACACTCCATCTCCATCAAGAATGTTGCTTGAATCTTATCTTCCAGCTTGATTAAGGTATCATCATTTTCATTTTTCAATTCGAATTTTATAAAAGTTTCACAAATTTTATAAAATGGGCATGATTCTTTTTTATATGAATTTAAATTACTCATTTAATTCGACGGGTTTTGATCATGCCTGTTTTGTGTTTATGCAGGCAAATGATAACTAGCCTGCCCCGGTTTTCATACGCGATTGGTTGTTTCTAATATAAGTCCAAGACACTAGCCTGGATGGTTTGATCAAGGCTGTGTTTTCATGACCATTTTTGACATTATGTTTATATAGATATTTGTATCATTTTTCTGTTGTCGTCAAGTGGTGGTTCTGTCACTAATTTCGTAACATTACTAAAAAAATATTTTAAAACAGGAAATAGTCACTTTGGTGATTAGGCAATGATAGATAGAGCCTAGCCTCCTTGCAGAGGTGCCAAGTTCTATCCTGAGCTCACCCGGGTTTTCGCCCCACCGAGTGTTATGCCAGAGAGTGTATAGCTCTTGTGGTGGTACAACGTCTGTCAAGTGGCAGTCGGCGGTATGGTTTCCCAGGGGAATGCCCAAGCCAAACTTTGAAGTCAGCATGGCCCCGGTTAAGACAACATAGTCTGGCTAGAGTGGGGCAACGAGCTCTCCAATTTGGAGAGTGCAGTAGCCTAATACAGGAAAGTTGCCGTTAAAAAGAAATCGGAAATAGTAAATGAATTTTCTAAAAAAAAAATTGGAACAACACATGTAAAGAACATTTGCATAGATTATTTAGATGAGTGTAACTTTTGTTAGGAAAAAATATGGGGTTTAGAAATTGATAATCATCAGTTTTGTATATGGGTTGGGTTGGTTATGTGAACGCCTCTCGTTGCTTCGTTGGCAAATCTAGTTCAGGCTCGAGTGGACCGAGGGGAGAAAAATATTGATCCACCATGTCGTGTGTTACGTGTGCTAAGCTTGGCGGATCCCACTGTAAAGTTGAGAAAGCAAAGGTTAAGTTCATATTAACAAAAATAGTAGTGTTCGGAAAGAGTATAAGGGTGCGTTTGATGCAATTCCTCCAAATTCTAATTCCTATAAAAATTTCAATTCCAATTCCAAAACATTTCGTGAACCAAACGCCCCCCTAACACTGTGTTTGATGCATGTGTATTGCAAGATCTAAGATTCTAAGCAAGAAGGGTAATTTAGTAAATGATATGTAGCGAATGTTAATACCTTTGGTGCTTGATCTTTATCCACCATTCGTGCACGAACACCCTGTTAGATAAAACAAAATCTCCATGAGTAGATAAACAAGTGATTATAATCATGGGTGTCAATCATGTTGGGTCAATATGTTTCGGGTCGACGGGTTTGATTGTTCTAATTCAAAACACAATTCATATTTTGTTTCTGTTGAAAACATCAACCCTAACTTGCACAACTGAAAATCATGCAACCTGAACATAACTCATTTAACCCATTTATTTAAATGTGTCAAATGAGTCGGCAGATAGTAATCAAGCTGTATACATGTTAACCCGGTTGGTTGTAAAAAATGAACTAAAAGAGCGTCAACTAGTCAACACAAACATGACTTGCTTAATTAAAAGGTCAACCGGATCACAACTCGTTTATTAAACGAGCTAGATGCGACAACCCAACACCGGATTATTTTTGTCATGTTGTAGGTTGTATCGGAAATTTCAAGCCTAATTATAACAAATATTAAAGGTGTCAAAAAATGCAAGTATATCTATATCGGTTGGATCACGAAACTTGGATTTTTTTTTAAATTGTATTATTTTGTGAATTAGAAACTTTATCATTTAACATAATAATCTAAATTGTGAATAGGGCAATTTAGATAGATAGAAGATGGAAAACTTATATGTACTAAAACCAAATTTTGAACGACTTTTGCCAATTTATCACCTCTAATTAATATACCTCACAAAAATCACTGGATATCTGGCATGACGTTGCTCGTGACGTTAGCCGAAATTCACGAATTAGGCATTGATCAAGTGTCTGAAACCGCCCTTCTCGTATCTGTACAAAATAAACTAAATATTAAATTCATAAAATCAAAATCAAGCTGAGGAAGTTATCTTGAAGAGACATACTGATCTCAAGGAAATCTTCAAGCTCAATGGTGAGGCATATTTCAATTTCTTCAAGGCGGATTCACACCATACGTCACGAGTTTTCGCAGCTTCACTTTCCTGTCGGTTTTTCATATTCATAATCTTTAAAAACTGAAACTTCAAATTATTCAGTGTAAACCTTTTCAAATTTTACCAAGGCATCAATGATTTCCTCAACACTGTCATGACCAAAACATTTATCAACCATTTCCAACCTAAAAACATGAACGTAAATCATTAGCTTATGCGTACCATCAAAGCACGTTAGTAAAGATAATTCATAAACAATAAAAGTTCACCTCTTTAGAACACTGTTATTATCAGGATAGTTGAAGTCACTATACTTTTCAAGAGAAGTTTCGATGACAGACGGATCGTCAGTTACCAGATTCTTGAGACACTCTTCGATTTCTCGAACTTTCTGCAGGTGAAGTTAACATAGTACTCATGAAACCAAACACATTATCTATAATACAATTACCATTACCAACTTTCGTGAATAGTACTTTGACTTTTCCTTTTCTCTTTTTTTTGTCTTTTTTTATTTTTTATACTTTTATCCCTCAACTTTCAGCATGGACACTTACAACCCCTTAACTTTCTAAAGAGTTTGTAATCGAGTTTTATGTGTTTATTTTTATGTACATGTCAGTTTAAATTCAAGTTGATTTACGTTTCAACGTAAATTTTCCCCGGAAATGAGTCAGGTCAAATATAATATGTTCTTATGCTTATTATTAAGTACGTTTTCGGTTGGCCTGTGTTTTGACGTAAAATTTCCGGAAATGAGTCGGGTAAAATATAATACGTTTCCGTTCTTATTTTTATGTACGTTTTTAGTTGATCTACATTTTGACATAATTTTTTTTCAAAACGCCGCGACAACGCCCAGCCCGGGGCAATTTACTAGTGATGTTACAAAAAGGAAAGTGTCCGAAAGAACTAACCGTACTGTGTGCGTAGTGTGTAGCAAGCCCACACGCGATCATTTCTACTCCATTGAGCCTGTCTCCTGTTAGGCCCAAATACTCCCCTACATACAAGTTGATCTTTCTTTCATATCACTATTGTTAACCAAGTGAACAATCTTTTTAATTTAAAATTCAGTGTGGTAATTTGTAACAACAGTTGGTATAAGCTACCTAAATAACCGGGAAGATGTGAAAGGTGAAATGAAGCACCGGCATCAGGATGAAGACCGATTAATGTTTCAGGGGTAGCATAAACCTGCAGTGCAACAGGATCTATGCAGTTAATGCGGTAAAAAACCGGATATCGGTCAAGGACCGATATTTGACATCTTGGTTATAGCAGTGGGATATCGGTAATTTCAATATCATGCAGAATTTATATATATAGCAATTTAACACTAACAATTCAGTAAACTCTCCTACCTTTAACAAATTAACCTTTTACAACTTGCAAAACACTAACAACTGTAGCAAGTAGGAATTGATTTAAGACTTAAAACACTAACATTTAACACTAACAATTAAGACGTAAAACACTAATAGCAACAACAAGAAGAAAGAAGAATGGTAGAACTAAGAAGAAAGGTACTGATATCGGTCAAATATCAGTCCAACATCGGTCAATATCGTTGATAATATCAGTACCGATATTTGACACCGATATTTTACATGGGGACCGATAATCGATATATCACCGATATATCACAATATTAACTGCATAGAACAGGATTATTGAAATCTAATTGAAAGAAAGCATCGGTTATTAATTTAGTAGTTCACTATCCATGTCGGACGGGTTGTTATAGTTACAGTATATACTTACGGTTTTTTCGGTTGCAATCCTAAATGTTCCGGGGATAGAAATCGCAGCCCCTCCACCCATCGTAACCCCATCTAAGATAGCCACCTAAAAACAGCATTAAAATAACATGTCTACTTCATGATCTAAAATCTTTGATGTTTATAGATAGATGCTCATTAGTAACTGTGTTAAGTGCTTACATTCGGTTTTAAATACGTATGTAGAAGGTATGCAAAACCATACACCCTCCTAAATATTTCTTTGCTTCCTTCAATATTGCCTGCACAAGATGATGTTGAGTCTTAATGAAACTGAAACTAACCACATAGTAAAAAAAATGTTTGTTTTGTACCTTTTTTGATCATATCGCGCACGGAGACTATATCTGCACCAGCACAAAAAGCATTGCCATTGCCCTACAAACAAAATTCAATACAATGAATCAGTTATTCATACCGTAAATCAAGAAAATTATGAAATAAAGAACTGACTCACACTCACCTTCATTACCACAAAACCTATATCAGGATTCCCTTCATAGCTCTCATACAGTTTGCGTAGCCTGCCCATCTGCAGATTCTTATCACATTAGACTGTTTCTGACTTTCATATTTGTTAGAAATATGCTAAGGTTATGTTTCACCGAGTTGTTTGGCCATTCGTATTCACGTTAAATAACAAGTTTTTAGGTCCTGAAGTTGGAATTTTGTGAAGGTCTTTCCATCACTTTTTTTTTCGGGTTCCATTCCATTTAATCAATTCTAAACCGAACATTGAACACCCCTGTAACTATAAAAGTTTTGAGCTACATAGCCAAGTAATCGAACCAGGGGAACGTTTAGTGCATTGAGGACCGAAGGTCTGTTGAGAATTACAGTTCTTGAACTTGCATTGCCTTCCACTAACACCTGTAAACTCACCAAATTTCATCACATTTCACCAAAATTTTATCAAATTTGACCACACTTCATCAAATTTCACCAAAATTTCACCAAATTTGACAAACATTTCATCAAATTTCACCAAATTTGATCCAAATTACACCAAATTTCATCAAATTCATGTAATCAAGTGCAAGTGTGTGATCAGTAACTCAATTGAAGCTAAACTCACAAAGGAATCAGTATCATTGATGAGTAATTTGTCAGAAACAGCGCTGCTACTGCAACTGCTAAAATTTCGTGTTCTTCGTTGAAATTCGTTGATAAAAAATCGATAACGATGACGAACACGACACTGTGTTCGTGTAAAGCTCTGCATTCTCTGTAAATTATGTGAAAAAATGAAGAAATTTGGGTCGGAGATCAATGATTTAGGATAATTAGGAACATGTAAACCCTGATTTCTGCAACTCCAAAAGGTTATTATTATATTATATTCAAGAAAAAAGAAACATGTAATTGATTTGTATTAAACTATTAACTAGAATTGGGGGCCATGTTACCGGCGGGGCGTAAAACTGTAGCACCAAAGGTAGGGGTGTAAAAACATGCTAAACAACAGTCAAACCATGATTGAAACCGAGAAAAAAATATAACAAAATCACGAACTTTTATAACACCAAGTGGCTCACATGACGTAAAACGTAGATGAAGTCGACTTTATGCCGACGGGGTGGGGCCAAACAACGACCAAAACCGCTACAAAACACGAATTCGTAACACGAAGTGACTTAAAATCGAGGGGTCAAAGTAATACCGTATAAAGTTTTTAGAAAACAGGGATTAAAAGTAACAACTTTAAAAGTTAACTAAAAAAGAGTTGAAGGTACAATCTTAACCACCACCAAACAAACTTCTTTTAACCAAAGTCAAAAGTCACAAAAGTGACTGTATTTAAGGATCGACGGCACTTGTATTATGTAATAATAATGAAGTGAAGATCAATACAAACTTGGTCAAAATAAAAATCCAAAAACTTAGTTTAATGAGTAAGATAGGCATTCTACTTTATTTAATTTATGGAGTTTGTAATCATATAGGCTAACCTGAATTTTCAATTTGTAGAAAATAATAAGAACTAGTATTTTGATCCGCCGTGCGTTGCGACGGCGTCAAAACTTAAAGTAACCCAAACTCATATTGTCAAATATTTGACTTTAGTCGATTTCGAACAAAATTTACGTCAAAACATAGACCAACTGAAAACACACATGAAAACATATTATATTACCGAGAAAATTTACTTCGAAATGTAAACCAACTTGGAATTATAGCGAAACGTACTTAAAAATAGGCAAATTGGATTTAAATAATCCCAACTCACTGTTATTGGCCAATAATAATCCCAACTCATTTAATTACCAATAATAATCCGAACTATTCACTTTTGTTTGTAAAATACTCCCAGTTAAAAAAACACTAACTAGGTTAAAAAATTGCTGATGTGGCATCTGATGTGGCCCTTTTAGCTGATGTGTCATATGACGTGGCAGTTGATGTGGCATTTTTGATGACGTGGCAGCTGATGTGGCAGTCTACGTGGCATTTTTGATGACGTGGCAGCTGATGTGGCAGTCTACGTGGCATTTTTCGATTACGTGGCAACTGATGTGGCAGGTGACGTGGCAACTGATCAGCAATTTTTTAACCTAGTTAGTGTTTTTTTAACTGGGAGTATTTTACAAACAAAAGTGAATAGTTCGGATTATTATTGGTGATTAAATGAGTTGGGATTATTATTGGCCAATAACAGTGAGTTGGGATTATTTAAATCCAATTTGCCTTAAAAATAAGCACGTAAAAATAAGTGTTTTTTTACGTTAAAGAATGGTACCATGCGTTGCAGCAAAGTCGAAATGAAAACTAACCGAATTTATACCGCCTAGTGAAGACGTATTATATTTGATCTGACTTGATTCCGAACAAAACATAGACCAACGAAAATCATACATGAAACTAAGCATAAAAAGGTATTATATTTGACATACGTAGATAAAAATAAGCAAAAATAAGCACGAAAAGCTCAAGGGGTCAGAATGCCATTTTACAAAGTTTTTAGAAAGTTGAGGGGTTGTAAGTGGCAATGCTAAAATTTGAAGGGTTGAATACACAAAAAAACCGTGGGTTGGATGGGATTGGTGTAAATTTGGCAGAAAAATTGTTTAAATATTATTCCTAAGACACCCTCTTTTTGTAATAATAATAATAATAATAATAATAATAATAATAATAATAATAATAATAATATGTTGTTTAAAACTAAAACAAATAAAAAATATATCACTACTATACTAGCTCGTGTTCCATCTGTGTGTTTCGTAGGGGATCCAGTTGTAAAACATGCGGCGACAACAATAGTTTACGGACCGTATGGTAAGTTTAAAGATAGCAAAGTGAATTAGCAGTTGGTAACTACTCGCGGTCCGTAACGTGTTAAAAATGTAGATAAAAATAAGCAAAGTGCAATGATTAGTAAAAAAAAGTATAAGTATAAAAGTTTGTTGTTTAATTTTTAAAAGTGAAAAGATTAGAGTTGGTTTAAAAAGAAAAAAAAAATTGAATAACTTTATAAAAATTTAGAGGTGTATGGTAACTTTATTAAAGTTTAAAGATAGCAAAGTAAATTAGTTATAAAAAGGAAAAGATAACTTAAATAAAATGTAGAGAGTAATTGTAAAATTGCAAAGTATAGGGGATATTATTATTCCATATATAAGTTTGCAATTTTTTTGTGCAATATCACTTGTACATTGTGCTTTGGGTGATTTTCAAAAAAAAAAGTTGATTTTTTTATTTTTAATCCAAAGGTTTTTACTTTTTATAATTTTAACCCTACATAATTTATTTTTTTAACTTTAACCCAAAACTTTTCATTATTTGCAATTTAACTTCACAACTTTTGTCACTTATATTTTTCATCTTTCGCAAATTTTCGTTTTACGTATAGTTCTATATTTTTCGAGTTAATACGACGCAACGTGCATGTGTGGTTCAACGTTTTTACCTCTATTTTTTCATGTTTGACAGGTTCGTCGCAACACGCATATCCTAGGTCGAGTCAGTGTTGGTGGTCGATAACGGTTGTGTGACATTAATACTATTTGACATCGTTTTACGCCCCGCCGCAACGCGGGGTGTGCTTTGGGGGGTTTTCAAAGAAAAAATGGTTATGCATATGGTTGTCGTAACGTTGGCTTTGGGGGTTTTCAAAAAAAATTGATTTTTTTTACTTTTCACCCAAAAGTATTTCATAAATTACTTTTGACTCAAAACTATTTGTTTTTTTTTTACTTTTAACCCAAAACTTTTTATCTTTTGCAATCTATCCTCATAACTTTTCTTTACTTTCAACTTTGGTCCTTTATAGTTTTCATTTTCCGTAAATTTTTCGCTTTATGCTTGGTTCTAAATTTTGTAACTTAACAAATCGCAACGTGCGTCTTTGGTTTAACGTTTTTACGTTTCGTTCTAAATTTTGCGAGTTAACATGACGCAACGTGCGTGTGTGGGTGAACGTTTTTACATCGTCTATTTTTTCCCCGTTTGACAGGTTTAACGTAACGTGTGGGCCCTAGATTGACTTAGTTATAACTAAAGAATCCCCGCCGCATTGCGGCGGGTCGCAATCCTAGTTTAAATACTATAAATTAGCAAGTTACTTATAGTATATTTGTGTTGTACATGATGCTTTGGGAGTTTTTCAAAAATAATATTGAAAATTTCAGTTCTAACTCTAAAGTTTACATTTTTGGCAAATTAGGTTTAAAGTTTCAATCTTAAGTAATTTAACCCTTTTGTTAATTTGATATTTCACTTTTAATTCCAAAGTTTCCATCTTTTGCAATTAACCCCTTTGATTTTTTTTTTCTTTTAACACAAAGTTTTTCATGTTTTACAATTTAAACCCAACACTTTTTTACTTTCAATTTTGATCTCTTAGACTTTTCATCTTTCGTAAATTTTCCGTTTAATGTTTCGTTCTAAATTTTCCGAGTTAACATGTCGCAATGTGCGTGTGGGGTTCAATGTTTTTTCATCTACTTTTTCCGTTTGACAGGCCCATCGCAGCGCGTCTACTATTTCTTTTTAATAGGTCTGTCGCAACATGCGGGTCAGAAATCGTCTTAGTTATTCTTTTCTATGTTTTACACACAAGTCCGTGGTCATGTAAGAAACATTTGCATTTCATCTAATAGGATATATAACTAAAGAATCTCCACCGCATTGCGGTAGGTGGTAATTCTAGTTAAAATAAATTAGTAAAAGAAAAGAAAAGATAACTTAAACAAATTGTAGAGAGTTTGTGGGAAAAACTTTTGTGATCAAATTGTATTATAGAAAAGTTTATTAGTTCAATTAAAAAAACTTAAGGTATTCAAATAATTGTAAGATTAGTCTATTTTATGTAATAAGTTTAGAGAGGACGGGGCCGTCCGTTATTCTATCACAGAAGAGAAGTTCAACGCGTTAATGTCCACCGCCGACAACAAGTATAACGCGTGATGAGTTCAACGAAATCGATTTTCGTTATTTGTACAACGCATTATTCTTTTGTTTTGTGTGTGTAATTGTTGGTTGGGGGAAAATTGTTGGGTGTGGTGGTGAGTGATGACCACCCCGCCTAAAAAAGGTTGTGAGTGATGGAAAAATGGTTGATGACATGGCGGAACTTGATTGGTGTTTGTGAGTGATAGATTTTATCACTAGTGAACCACCCCGTGTCCCCTTGGATACGTGTGAAATATAGCCAACCTTACTTATTGTAACTGGTATGTGGAGTCTATTATGTACCACCATAGCTGTTTATTTATGACTTTTATAAAAAAATTGAATATTTTATAAGAATTATAATTCATAACGTGTTTTTTTTAATGATGAGAATTTATTACGAAACAAAACTAGCAAAAAGCCAGCGGAAAGGGAATACAAACCATGATGCCATTCGACAAAATCAGATATGCAAACTAAAACTATATTAAGAAGACAATCTAAAAGATACATTTTTGCTCTATTTTTAATTTAAAGAAACATGGTTGATTTAACTATCTCCAAAGCGACTTGGGGTGGGGAGTTGCCCCACTACACTCAGTCTAATGAACCATAGTACAACCGAAAAAACTGATTTGACTTTGAATTATTGAAGACTTGTGATCTTTTGCTTTTATTAATTAGATTTCATTGATATTCACATTAAAAATATATAAATTTGTTGAATCATCGCATACGATCATTTATCATCATAAACAAAAGGAGGGTTTGATCAACCAAATGATAATGTTTTGTTGAAAGTGTTAGTTGTTATTATTGTGAGCCCCCAACTATACTAATTCAACCAATGATTAAAGTATTTAAAGATAGCGGGTCCTAGTGTGATAGGCATAATTATATGTAGCCAGATTTGTTTCGAGTGATAATGGGTATTTTTGGCATGGAACTTTTAGGAGCTTTTAGAAGCTTTTAGCTTTAAGCTTTTAAGAAAAAACCCATACTCAATAAAAAAATTTGTTTGGTTGAAGGGGCTTGAAGCTTTTATGTTAGGAGATTGAAACTTTTGATTGAACGCTCCTACTAGTAGCGTTTAGAAGGAGCTACAAGCTTTTAGGGAAAAATGACTACTTTAACATCTAAAGATAATGAACTTTTTAGTTTATGTTTTTTTAGTTATTTCTGTTTTGGTCATTTTATACATTTTATTAAAAGCACCAGCTACTCTGCCAAACACCTAAATATATCTAAAAAGCTATAGTCATCAGCTACCAGCTACAACTTCCAACTAACAGCTTCCAGCCACCAGACACCAGCTTCCAGTCACCAACAACTTTTGCCAAACATACCCAATATGTCCATAAGCCTATGTAATCTAAAATCAAATGCAATTTATTGCGTACTCTAAGAACTCAACGACTAGTTTTTTTCGAGTTTTTTTTTTCTCAAAAGAGTGTTGGTGAAACTTATTTGCCAAAATGAGTGATTTGAAAAATATTTCTCATAATGAGTGTATTTTAGAAACATTCACTTTCGCACTCCTAACCTTATTAGTTAAAAAATTTATATTTAGAAAATAGGTATTTGTAGTGTGAGTCTAGTAATTTTGTTATATCCCAATATTAAAATATCGCTTAAATTTATATAAGTTCGTATTATGTTTATTCAGGTAATACATATCATAACCAAATGCGAGAATATGACAACTAACAAAATGCTTTCGAGTATTTTCGAACACCGGTAACAAAATAAATTTTCAAGTTCGGAAATAAATATAACGTTTTTGGCCCATAATAGTCACGTCAACAAAATTTGACGTTCACATCGGTAACTGTAACTACACCACATTCTTCAATGTCATGTGTTTTCATCATCCCAAAATGATCCGGCGCTCCCAAACTCATACTCAACACTTGAAATTCTTGGTCCACTGATATAATCCTTGAATCTTGGATATTTTCCATTATATGTGTCATGTGTGGCACATAAAAAATAATGGAATACATGCTCAATTCTGCGACAATTTAAACACGTGAGCCCCAAAACAAATATTTCAATCGCAATTAAGCCCATAATCATTGAAACACTTGGTTCGGCCCACATAAATATAGAACGGACATAACCATGGGCGTAAAAATAAGTTAGTGCAATTTTTTATTTTATTTTTTTACATGGTGGGACCATTTCTAATTCCGTTTTGAATTAGCACATACATCAACAGTCCATTTGATGGGATACCAAACCAATATTTATTGCCACAAAAATTTAAACTTGGTGAGTTCAAATTAAATTGCAACGTCAAACCATGGATTTAAAAATTCAAGTTTGAATTTTAAATCAACCAAAATAATTATTGTGCTATAAATCGTGGCCCAATAGAGTGAAGTGACAAAGTACGAGGTTAAGTCCCTACTAAATACAACCCCCTAGACCGTGAGGTATGGTGGGGCGTGGGTTGGAAGTAGGGCTGACAATTTTACACGAATACACGACACGAACCTACACGACATTAACAGGTATCGTGTATGACCTTAACAGGTATCGTGTACTTAACAGGTAGACACGAAACAGCCTATTAATTTTCGTGTCTAAACAGGTCAGATACCTGTTTACCTGTTATATACCTGTTAAGACATGATAAGGTTTTAATTTTAATTAAGGGGGTGTTTGTTTTTGCTTAAAACATCTGCAAGGGGCCAATGTCTTCAGGCGGGCAGACAAAATACAATGAAGACTGTTTGTTTTTTTTATAAAATAAGATCTGAAAAGTGCTTTAATTAGCTTAAAAAAAAAGCTTATGTCTTACATCTTCAAACTCAATCAGATCTTCAAAGTTCAAAACATCTTTCTCCTCTCTCTCATTTCTCTACACAATCAGATCTTACCCACCACCACCACCTCCACCTTCAACCCACCTCCACCGCCACGACCACCTCTACCTCCACCTCTTTCTCTCCGGCTTCTCTCTCTCGCTATCCAGCAACCACACTCAATTTCAGAAAGATCATAAAAGGAACGAGAGGAAATTTCTTACCAGGAAGCTTATCGGATAGGGGAGGTGGTCGTCGGCTGAAGCGTCGCCGTCGTCGGAGACGGTCCGGCCACTGTCGTCTCCCTCTCATTTCTCGATTCTCTCTCCTCGCCGTGACTTTCTCTCTCTACAGGCCTCTCTCTCTCTTCGGTGTGGGTGTGAGGGGGGGGGGGTGTAAGAGGTGAGGGTTGGGTGTGGGTGAAGCCGATCGGGCTACCGGCGCCGACGGCCGGCCTGTGCATCGCCGGTCAGACAAGAGAAGAGGAGGAGGAGGATGGATAGATCGATTGGGTGTGGTTGCTGGATAGCGAGAGAGAAGCAAGACAAATTTATGTGATGGCGGTGGTTGCTGGATAGAGAAAGAGAGAGAGAGAGAGAGGCGGTGGTGTGATGGCGGAGGTGGTGCGGTGGTGGTGGCAGAGGTGGTGCGGTGGTGGTGGTGGTTGTAGAGAGAGAGAGCAGACCTGTGTGTGAAGTTGTTTTTGAAGGAAAAAAACAAACCCTCTTCTCGTTGCAGACTGCAGACATTTGGTCCACATCTTCTCTTGCAGATGCCTGCAGATGTGGTTCGCAGATTACAGACATTTTACATCTGAAAAAACAAACAGCACCTAAATAAAAATATATGTACACGGTATATGGATGGATGGAACGTGATTCCTTATTTCCTTCTTTAGTTCAAAAAAAAGAAAACCCTAAAATACCTAATCTCTCTCAACTCTCTCAACTACTGCAGCCGACATCATCAAGATCCACCGCTCCACGGCAATCCGGCATCCACCGCTCCACCGCATCGGCATCAAGATCCTCCCCTGTCCGCCTGCATCCACCGCCGGCCATCCACCACGCACAGCACTCCGGCAGTTCAAAGTAAGCATAAGTACTTTCAGTTAAAACTAGTTAGATTCGCACATTGTTCAGTTAGATCCGCACATTGTTCAGTTAGATTCACACATTGTTCAGTTTAGATTCGCACATTGTTGTTGCCGGTGTGATATTTTTGTAACTGTTACGTGAAAGAAAATTGAAATGGTCAGTGTTGTAGTTTCGAGTTGTGATGTTTATGATTGAATCGTTCATACGTACAATCCGTTCATATTTGCGAATCACAGACTTCATACGTATCAAAGTTCTTCAGATTTGAATTAAGAGTATAAAGTTGCAGTTTTTTTCTGGAAGTCGTAATTAACGAAGAAGTTTGACTGGACTGTTTGTGATCTGTATCTGAGTTGTTGTTTTTTAAAAAAAAAAAATCGTTTCAGATTTGCCGATATCAGATCTCAATCTAAATTGAAGTTCGGTTTGATTCGGAGTTGAAGATTGGAACAAATAACAGTATGTGCAGCTGAATGGTTTGGGTATTTTGAATAAGAACTGTTGATTAAAATCGAAGTTGGATACTTTTAGTTCATTTCGGAAACTAAAAACTGGATTTTGTTGGATCAGGCCCCTTTTTGTTTAGGACTTAAAGGTTCCTGTAATAGCATAAACAATGTGTGAATCACAGTTTGATTTTTTTTTTTTGAATCACTGTTTGATTTTTTTTTTTTTTTTTGTAGAATCACAGTTTGATTTTTTTTTGTAGAATCACAGGTTATCATCAATATGAGTGAATCTCAAAAGAAGGTGAGAAGAGAACCATGGGAATTTGGAAACTTTGAACTTGTTTTTAATGGATGTATTGAATTATTTAAGTCTTTTGTGATTTGCGGTTTATGGATTTTTGTTTTAAACTTGTTAAGTATTCGGTAGTTATGGATTATTTAAGCTGTTTGTGAACTTTTGGCGAGTTTTGTTTCACTAAACAGGTTCTAAATATGTGATTATTTTAGTGTTCGTTAACAGGTAATTTTCGTGTATATCGTGTCGTGTTCGTGTTTGAAAAAAAGGACACGAAATCTTATCGTGTCATGTTCGTGTATGGCGTTTCGTGTATCGTGTCTTATCGTGTCGTGTCTTATCGGGTACGGGTATACACGATATGCCAGCCCTAGTTGGAAGCATGGTGCGACACGTGGACTATGGAACACCCAAGACCAAAAGCCAATTTCAAAGGAGTATGGTGGAGCGTGGGTTGGGTGGGTGGAAAAAAAGTCAATTTCAAAGAGCTAGTGCTCTCGGCCAATGAGGTTCCGCCATGTCATGTGGTAGCCCGCCCCAGGCCCGGCCTTAAACTCTCGCCCAAGGGGCCACGCCCAAACCCAAGCCCACCCGGGGTGGTGACTTGGGCGTTTCTCTCCAACCCACGCCCCAACCCCCTCCCCATACCCCATAGTCTTACTAAGAGCATTCACAATAGAATGTATGTTGATGTTTTTAAGGAGAGAGAAAGATGAAGTGGATGAGAGAGGGTGTGAGGTGGATGAGAGAATGTGTGGTGGTGTATGTAGGGAAACACATGTATTTGAGGAGAGAGAAAGGTGTTGTGAGAGGGAAGGAGGAGAAAGAGTTGTTTTTGGATGATAATATAGGGCAAAAGAGAGAATGTGTGTGATTGGTGGGGCAATGACACATTGGCACAATAAAAACATCAAATAAACCCCTTATTGGGGATGCTCTTAGGTGTGATAAATACACCCAACATATATGGATTCAAATAGGGTCATTCTATACGCACCCCCCCTAATTACTAATTACACCCTCCCTTTAAAAACATCACATCCATCAATCATTTGCTTTTTGTTTTTAGTCTTTTTTGTCTTTTTGTTGTCTTTTTTATTATATTTTATTGTCTTTTTGTTATTATTATTATTTACTATTAGTAATGAATTATTATTATTATTTAACTGTGCCTTGTAGAGACATTATTTTCATCGCGCTCCTTCATAACACCTAAAATATCTTTTGGGAACACACCCTTCCCCGTCAACTCTGCCACCAATTGGTGTTCATTAGGTGTCAATCGTTTGAGGATTGAGTGTCCCTCCATATATTCTCCGGGTGGATGATTATGTTCACCAGCTTTTACTTTTAACGTCCAAGAACCATTCTTTTTTGAAAATTTCCCTACCATTTCAAACGGGCAATTTATCTTTCTAGTGTCGGTCTCTCTACTTGAACCTTTAACTGATTTATACACACCACCACGATCACACATAAGTACAACTTTAGACACGTAACCATTTTTAGCTTTCGATCTTTTAGTCACAATAGCGTAACCAAGACTACGTCCGGTGTTTCTAACCCATTCCATCAACTCTTCACGAGACTTGAACACCTAAAAGTGAACTAATATTAGTTACAAAATATTAGGTGAACAAGCTTGAGTAGTTACAAAATATATATTATCCAAACAAACTCATTTAAACTAAAACAAGACCCTTAACCTAGCTAGATTATATAACTAAGTTGAAACTTGAAACATGGGAATTAAAAACTATACCTGATCTGTTGAAAATCCAGACATCTCTTTAACTGTAGAGAGCGAAGGCTACTACCGAAGCTCCTCTTTTAAAGGGTCATAAAGCTTAAAGAAAAGTAGGATCTCCTCCTTAGCATAATTTTTTTATATAACAATGTAATAAAGAGTTAAAGGTGTATGACTATACATGAATGCATATCAACTGAATATTACCTGCCCCATTTGTACCAATAATTTGAGGCATATCTCTCAAATGCAACAATAATTTGAGGCACCAATAATATGATCATTTTACACGTTTTTTTTTCAATTTTAATAATAATAATAATAATAATAATAATAATAATAAAAATAATAATAATAATAATTCATTACTAATAGTAAATAATAATAATAACAAAAAGACACTAAAATATAATAAAAAGACAACAAAAAGACTAAAAACAAAAAGCAAATGATTGATGGATGGATTGATGGATGTGATGTTTTTATGGGGGGTGTAATTAGTAAATAGGGGGGGTGTGTATAGTATCACCCTTTTAGTCAAACTTGGTAATGATTAAGTACTTTAATACATTATTTTATTATAAAGTCAAAAGTAATAATTATGTTTTTTATATTATTTTATTTTATAATACTTTTGTTACTTTTTTATATTTTGTTATACTATTATTAGTATTAGTATTAATATCAATATTAATAAATAAATAATCAAGACACTTTATTATAAACACGAAAGCGAAAATGTTCTTTATAAATAAATAAATAACGAGTATCTAATAAAAAAGTAAACGTGCAAACATTAAAACAATTAATCACCTAGATCGATAAAACCACTTTCACGACGATAAAGTTGGGTATATAATTATAGACGCCACCCATGCATTGTTTCTCATCCAGCCGCAGACATACTAATGTTGCTTCATATACATTTTATAATTAATAAAGACACTTATCTTTTTTTTTTCAAAGCATCATAGTTTTATAAATGTCATTTAGAATTGTTTTTGCTGATACAAAGCACCATAACTTTATATATTAACCATCTTAAGTTAAAAAACAAAAACATTTATATGATAAACTATTGTCTTTTAATATTTTTACACATTTCAGACCACTTTTTATTCAACTTGATTTGTTTAAAAGTTGAATAGTTTATTTAAAAACATTTGTCAAGTCTGTGTGTTATAACAAAGATTAATAAAACACATTACATAAAAGTTGGATTGTATAAAAAAATACTTTAAGTTCACTCAAAAAATAATATAAAAGCTAAAAGGTAATGATTGTGATTAATAATTAAAAAATAAAATAGAAATGTTAGGTAATTAATGCTTTAAGTAATTAATGCAACCCTTTACTAATTATACCCCTCTTATATTTTATTGTTTTTTTCTTTTTGTTATTATATTTTATTGTCTTTTTGTTATTATTATTATTTACTATTAGTAATAGTAATGTAATATTATAATTATTATTATTATTATTATTATTATTATTATTATTATTATTTATTTTTATATTTTTTTTATTAGTAATAGTAATGTATTATTATTATTATTTATTTTTATATATTTTTTTTGAACAGCAAACATTATTATTATTATTATTATTATTATTATTATTATTATTACCTAAGCCTTAAAACTTTTTTTTCTTTTTACTTTTCTTATGTTAATTTTTTTTATCATTTCAACTTAGTTATTACTTTTTACAAAAATATTGTAAAAAATCTTTTTGGTTACATCAGTTCATTAAGGGACCATTATGATTATGTTGGTTACATCAGTCTAGACGTGAACTATCAAATGCCTAGTGAACCAAGTCCGTGTCACACCCTGACTTTTGAGGGAAGCGTGATTATGGTGTGACTTTCTTAATGTCATTGCATTCAATCATAACAACAACTATATGATAAAATCATAGGTTTGTCATCCAATAAATAAGTTTAAAACATAACAACATTGTTTTAAAACGTAGATTTCAAATTCAAGTTTTACAAACCGTACAAATTGTTTATGAGTTCATTAAGGACTCATCAAAAGATATTGAATAACACCAAGGTTTGGAAGTCGTGTCTCGTCTAGGAATAAGACACACTGACCAAACTCAAAGACCATGGATGACATCTTTATTTCTAACGCAACATAAAAACTTCCAACGCCCGCCAGATCCACTTACAAATTTCCTGAAATACATGTAGTTTGAAGACATCAACAAAAGTTGAGCAAGTTCATGTGTTTGTTTGTGTGTATGAGTAACCTTTGAAATCGTTATAAGTATGTTTGTAAGTTTATAAATCCCGGTATGAAAGCAACAAGGAAAAACAGATCACCAATGGTTTGCAAGGCCATTGATATGTGTGAAGTGATGCAGGAAAACTCAAACCTAGCAGATTTTGTCAGTAAGACATAGTCACCACATGGTCCACTCAACGGACTCAGGGGTGGGGCTCACTACACCCAAATAGATCTATCACTCATGTCCCTCGGTCCTACAACGAAGATTAATGGCCTTAAGTGTCATACCTACCACTCACATGATCTAGCAGTATCCTTTTCTTAGCTAACCATACCAAATGTAATCGTATGTAAACAGTTGTAATAATTGTAACATGTATTTCACCCCCGAAGTATTAAACTGAAAACAGTTTAAAGAAAAGGGGGGGGGGGGGACATGAACTCACGGTTTTGCGTTCTTCGAATCCGCCTGTAACTTAAAGTTTCCTCTGGCGTACACGACTACCTACAGTGTACTATGGTCTTATTAGACGAGCGGGTCGTGCCTTGACTTAGTGTTAACGTTTCTGAGTTACGTCTCTTTTATGTCTTCAATATTATTCCAAGTTATAATCACTTGTTAGAATAATAATTATTTTAACTTTAAATTATATTTTAATTTTGGAATAATCGTTAAACAATATCTTGTAACAATACTTCTCAAGTATTCTTATTCGTATTTCCTTCCCAAGGATGGGGTATCTCATACATGTTTATCCGTATTCTTGTATTTGTATATCTTGCCATGTATTTGCGTCGCATTCCGGTGTGTACGTATTTTCTTAATAAATATCACATATATATTTCCAAAACAATATATTTTCAAGTCTCATTTAGAAAATATATATAAACTTATTTTATCCCAAATGTATTTCAAGTTTATCCAAGAAAACGTATATTTTTCCCAAAAATCATACATCTTCTAAAATTCTAGGAAAATATATTTTTCTTCTCAAAAATAATATATTTTCTCCTTGTCGAAAATATGACATACTTTGTAATAATAATAAAAATCATATTTTCATTTCTTTTGTATCCAAAATAATATTTACCAAAAATATACTCATAAATGTATTTTCCGGAATATTTTGTAAGTTACGTTCTATCGTTCGGTTCCACAATATTAAGTGTGTAACTTATATATTTATTCCTTGTGATTTTTTGTATTATTTTGGACTATAGATTCTTGGTATTGTGTTAAGTTATATTACTTTAAATACTAAAATAATATAACTAAATACACAAAGTATACAAATAATCACACACAATGTGTCTTTAATGAAAATATATATTCTAAATACATATTTATCCATTTTTATAGATAAAAACCAACCTCCAATACTTGTATTTTTGTAACAAAATCTATGGCAAAGTTTATATTGAAAACCATAGTTTAAACCTACTTGTAAACATTTGTTTAGAAAATATTTTTCTAACTGTTTGTATTTTTAGAAAATTTTGTCATAGTTTCCCCTAAAAATGGAGGTGTCCATGCTATCAAAGCATATCATTTTCTTTTCAAAATCATCACAATCAATCAACAATCAATCTTAAACAACTTATACTTACCAAGTGCCAAAATATTTCTATCTACATAATAATTGTGACAACTCGAGTTTCCAAGATTTCCATCTTCGCATTAATTGCACGTTTATTGTTTAAGTGTCTGTTTACACGACTTGTTTCATAACTGTAGACGTTTGTAATATGTTAAATCACATTGTGGTTGATAGGTTATATATATGGTGTGCATCGAATATATGATTAACTGTATGTTTCAAGATGATAAGGTGTATGTGTTAATGTTATGTTTTATATTATTAGGATGTTTTGGATAATTAAGTGAAACCTTAAACCCTTGCCGTACACCCCACCCCACAAAAGCAACCATCCGAAATCACCCCAACCCTCCCCCACGAAAACCCTCTTGCATGAAAACACTTTAGTGTTTTTGTCACAAGGTGGGCAGCCGAAATCAAATAAATGGGCTTTAGGCCCAGTAGTGTTTAGTATTACAAAACCCTCTCTAACTGCTTGAAGCGGGGATTATTTTTATCGAAACCCTAGCTCCCCTCTAAATCAGCGACGGCAACACTCTCCTTCCTTCGAAGACTCTCGTGATTTCACCTCATACTTTACCGGTGAGTCTGTCATACCATTAATTGATCTGGCTCTTGATGCACTAGGTCGCATGATTCTTGGATTGTGTGGACAAATCTTGTTGCAGTCGGTGGTTTAGTTGATATGAATACATGGGTTGATTATTGATGTCATATGATGAATGTGTGTGTCAATTGTCACGTGAATAAACATGCAGTCCATCACTTGAATCGGCCCAATCACTCTATGGTATTTATTAATTGCTGTCATATATTCACGTGAAGGGTTTAATGAATTGAAAGTGTATTTTGGTGTGTCGATTTATTTGAGTTAATGGTCATTGTGATTTATTTTTGGTCCAATGGAAACATGAAAACAATATATGGCATGTGGATTGCATTGGAAAGTGCAGCCAAGTTAATATTCTTGCATGTGATGGTATAGGAAATTGTCAGCTAGTTGCATGCAATTGTCAGTGATCATGTGATCAATTACTTTATTGGAATTGATTTGTTTTAGATGATATAGTACATGTGTTGGCTTTTTATAAATACTAACTGAAAAATCAAATGTGATACATGGGGTATCGATCTCAGATGTGATATGATTAGTGATTATGTTGTTTTATGTATATAGCTTTGTTGATGATGATATTACCAACGAAAACCCAACATGAATTCGCCAACTAGTGTTTTCGGCCCAAACCTTAGATTTCGGCCCAAGTGTGTTTACGGCCCACATGAGTTTTCGCCATGTTTGATTTGTGTATTACCATTTGTTAGTTAATTTTGTTAAGTATGTAAACCTGTTGGTTATTTACTTAGTTTGTTAAAACTGTAAAGTATTAACTCTGTTAGTCCATTAAACTCAGTTAGTTAATTTAACGTTGTTAGTTTGTTATTAACATTGTTAAGCTTGTTAACCTTGGTAACCTGGTCTAGTATGTTAGAGAATAGACTGTGAAGGACATGTGTTTGAAACATGAGTTGCATGAAATGGATTACCTGCTTACGCGACGCGTGATGTTAATTTGCCAGACACACTCTATGATATTACTGTGACGCTAGATATATGTGAAACATTACGAACGTGAACTGATTTAATATACGTGCATACTATAGGACGTTATTGATTTCTCGCGAGCACATAGTTTAGCATACCGAGGAAACCAAGGTGAGTTCACACTCTTACCAAGGCATGGGATTCCCAGGGCTGGGAATGGGTTTGGAATAATGGGATTGAATAGTTGCTTGAACTTTTATCATTACTAGACTACCTACCATCGTCCGCGGATGTGCAGGACACATACGTAAAACCTACGTATACTAGTAATTACCACTGTCCTCTGGTGACGAAGGACACTTACGTAAAACCTACGTAAACGCATACACACTACTGTCTTCGGGTGATGAAAGACACTTACGTAAAACCTACGTAAACCTCGCGTACCACTGTCCTCGGGTTGAGAAGGGCACTTACGTAAAGCCTACGTAAACCACATACGCAGTCCTGTTCTCGGGTTGGGAAGAACACTTATGGTATAACCTGTCTAGTAAATGCAAACATGGGAAGCCCCCACTAATAGTACATATAACATGGGAAGCCCCCACTAATAGTACATATAACATGGGAAGCCCCCACTAATAGTACATATAACATGGGAAGCCCCTACCTATGGAATATACAAACGGTTTGGTTAATAACGCATTGCTATGCAACAAACTTACCTTCTGTGAACTCGCTCAACTAGTTGTTGACTCTCTGTTACATGCCTTGCAGGACCTTAGGTACATATGGAGCTTGCACGGGAGGCACGGTCGTTGTGGACATGGATCATGGTTGCTTTGATTAAACATTTGGCGTTTCATACTTTATTTGTGTTGGGCTTTTACTCATATGCTTCCGCTAAACGTTGAATTTATACTTATGTTTTGAACACCTTTCATATGGATTGGTTTGGTTAATACATTACTTTTACTACTTACGATGCTCTATATGATTGGTGGCTTGATCCTGGTCAGCCACGCCTCCAAGCGGTGATACTCCGCGTGTGGATTTTGGGGGTGTGACAGATTGGTATCAGAGCCATTGGTTATAGAGAACTCGGTTTTAATATGGGGAAAACGTTTTTATTAAAACCAGACTATAACCAGAACAGTGCTCTCAACGATCCACAACGACGCTTCGCTCCACGTGCAAGACTCAACATCCTAGGTAATATGGTATATGTTTTATTGCCTACTTGATAGATTACATAGAACTTGCTCGTGGTATGCTTAGATACACATAACCCCTATTGCTTGAGAATACTTGTGTGCTCACTCTCTTCTGTCATCGCACTATTCGCGAATCTCTCTCACTTATGTTATATTTGCTATGAAGATCATGGCTGGACGTATTAACATGACACAAGCCCAGTTGACGGCTCTCATTAACGAACAAGTTGCTGCGGCAGTTGCAGCCGCACAAGCAGGAGGTATACCCTGCAGTTGTAACTCTCACTAGGATCTTTAGAATCCTACGTTTCTAAACCAACTCTTGTGTTTAATCTTGTCCTAATTCTTATACACAACAGGTCAACCACCTGTTTGCACCTTCAAAACTTTCATGGACTGTCGTCCTACTACTTTTAGTGGCACGGAGGGAGCAGTTGGACTCCTCCACTGGTTTGAAAAGCTTGAGTCAGTATTCGAAATGTGTGAATGCCCTGAGGCACGCAGGGTGAAGTATGCTACCGGTACTCTCGAGGGTTTAGCCCTCACATGGTGGAAAGCTCAGGTCCAAATGCTGGGGTTGGTTGCTGCTAACGCCACCCCATGGAACAATTTTAAAGAGATGATCAAGGAGGAATACTGCAGTCGTGACGACATTCATAAGCTGGAGGTCGAGTTCTTCAACCTTAAGATGACGGGGTCAGAAATTGAGGCGTTTACCAAGAGATCAAATGAGCTTGCATTACTGTGTCCTACTATGGTGGACCCTCCAATTAAGCGTATCGAACTCTATCTTAAGGGTCTAGTGCCAGAGATCCAAAGTCATGTAACTTCAGCAAACCTTGCCACCTACCAGCAGGTTGTTCAGTTGGCTCACCGTCTTACTGATCAGGCGGTGGAGCAGAACAGGTTGCCTAAACGTATCAGCGCTACTACTACCGCTACCACTTCAGCTACTCCTGCTACTCCTAGTGATAACAAGAGAAAATGGGAGGGGGATTCCAGCAAAGGTTCAGCTTCAGTTTAGTCCCAAGTTCAGCAGCGAAAGACTGACAACTATCAGAGCCCTAGTCAGCAATCTTCGGGCAATCACAGGCAGGGTGGTTATCGAGGGAACCTCCCAAGGTGCAACAACTGTAACAGACACCACAGTGGCCAGTGCAACAAGGGTCGCTGTCAGAGGTGCCTCAAGATGGGTCATGAGGCCAAGGATTGTAGGAGCCCGCGGCCTGCTAATCAGAATCAGAATCAGCAGCAACAGCAAACACCGCAGAATCAGCAACAGGGCAACAAAGGATGTTTTCATTGTGGCGCTGAAGGTCACTTCAAAAGACACTGCCCTCAGTTAAACCGAAACCAGAACAACAACAACAACCAGGGCAATGGGAATAACAACAACGGGGGAAACAACAACAATGGTGCTAGGGGTCGTGCATTTGTGATTGGTCAGGCTGATGCAAGGAATGATCCTAATGTGGTTATGGGTAAGTTTCTTCTCGACGAATTTTATGTTACTGTTTTGTTTGATTCGGGTGCGGATACCAGTTATATGTCTCTGAAAGTTAGTCAAATGCTTAAACGTGTGCCAACACTTTTGAACACCAAACATGTCGTAGAGTTAGCTAACGGTAAAAGTCTAGAGGCTACACACATAGTTCAGGGTTGTAATCTTATCCTCGCTGGTCAGACTTTCTCTATCGATCTCATTCCTATAACTCTGGGTAGTTTCGATATCGTCATTGGTATGGATTGGTTATCCCAACAACAAGCAGAGATCCTATGCAAGGAGAAGATCATTCGTATTCCCCGTACTGGCAAAGAACCTCTCGAAGTTCAAGGCGACAAGAGTGGTGTCGTGAGTGGCATCATCTCCTTCTTGAAGGCTCAGAAGTGTTTACGAAAGGGCCACACATCTGTTTTAGCACTCGTAACTAATACATTGAAGAAAGAGAAAAAGATTGAGGATATTCCAGTCGTACGCGATTTTCCTCAAGTGTTTCCTGAAGAGTTACCTGGGTTACCGCCACATCGCCAGGTCGAATTTCAAATCGAGCTAGCTCCAGGAGCAGCACCCATAGCTCGAGCACCTTATCCCTTAGCTCCAACGGAACTGGAAGAACTATCTAAGCAACTGCAAGAACTCTTGGAAAAGGGTTTCATACGTCCTAGCACTTCGCCTTGGGGAGCTCCAGTACTATTTGTGAAGAAGAAGGACGGCACCTTCCGCATGTGTATAGACTACCGCGAACTGAACAAGGTGACTGTGAAGAATCGCTATCCACTTCCACGTATCGACGACTTATTCGATCAGTTGCAAGGGTCGAGCTATTACTCGAAGATTGACCTGAGGTCAGGGTATCACCAACTGAGAGTCCGGGATGAGGACGTCTCCAAAACAGCATTCAGAACTCGCTACGGCCACTACGAGTTTCTGGTCATGCCATTCGGGCTAACTAACGCGCCTGCGGTTTTCATGGACCTTATGATCAGGGTGTGCAAACCTTATCTTGACAAGTTTGTTATTGTTTTCATTGACGACATCCTGATCTACTTGAAGAGTCGGGAGGAACACGAGCAACACTTATGACTTATTTTGGAACTCCTACGAACGGAACAGCTATACGCTAAGTTTTCAAAATGCGACTCCTGGCTTCGTGAAGTCCACTTTCTAGGCCACGTGGTAAACAAGGATGGGATTCATGTTGATCCATCCAAGGTAGATTCGATCAAGAACTGGCCTGCACCTCGCACACCAACAGAAATACGCCAATTCTTGGGTTTGGCGGGTTATTACAGACGATTCATCAAAGATTTTTCAAAGATTGCTCAGCCGCTTACACTACTGACACAGAAAGGTGTTGTTTATCGTTGGGGTAATACACAGGAAACAGCGTTTCAGCACTTAAAGGATAGACTTTGTAGTGCACCTATCCTCTCATTGCCTGAAGGCACCTATGATTTTGTGGTCTACTGTGATGCATCAATTCAGGGTCTTGGATGTGTATTGATGCAACGGGATAAAGTTATTGCTTATGCTTCGCGCCAACTTAAGATTCACGAACGGAATTACACAACACATGATCTAGAGCTGGGAGCCGTTGTTTTTGCACTCAAGATATGGCGACATTACCTGTACGGTACCAAGTGCACTATATACACTGATCACAGGAGTCTCGAACATATTTTCAAGCAGAAAGAGTTGAACATGCGACAACGTAGATGGGTCGAATTACTGAACGATTACGAGTGTGCTATAAAATACCATCCGGGCAAAGCCAATGTGGTGGCCGACGCCCTCAGTCGAAAGGATACTACGCCTAGGCGTGTACGAGCATTGCAACTTACTATCCAGTCTAGTCTTCCTTCTCAGATACGAGATGCTCAGGTAGAAGCATTGAAACCAGAAAACGTCAGGGCTGAAGCCCTACGCGGCTCAAGGCAACGCTTGGAACAGAAGGAAGATGGTGCTTACTACGTCACAGGACGCATTTGGGTCCCACTTTATGGCAGCCTACGAGAGCTTGTGATGGATGAGGCACACAAGTCTCGCTACTCGGTACATCCTGGTTCGGATAAAATGTACCATGATATCAAAACTACATATTGGTGGCCTAGCATGAAGGCCCACATAGCAACATACGTTAGCAAATGCTTGACTTGTGCGAGAGTCAAGGCGGAATACCAGAAACCGTCAGGCCCACTCCAACAACCTGAGATACCACAATGGAAATGGGAGCAAATTTCCATGGATTTTGTTACTAGCCTACCTAGATCTCAGCGTGGAAATGATACTATTTGGGTGATCGTGGATCGACTCACAAAGTCTGCACACTTCCTGGCTATTAAGGAAACAGACAAGTTCTCTACATTAGCAAACATCTATCTTAAAGAAGTGGTTTCAAGGCACGGAGTGCCAACTTCCATTATCTCTGATCGTGATGCACGTTTTACTTCGGAACTGTGGCAAGCAATGCACAAATCTTTTGGCTCTCGTTTAGATATGAGCACAGCTTATCACCCTCAGACAGATGGGCAATCTGAGCGCACTATTCAAACACTAGAAGACATGCTTCGTGCATGTGTAATCGATTTCGGCAACGGCTGGGAAAAACATCTCCCGTTGGTGGAGTTCTCGTACAACAACAGTTACCACACCAGCATCAAAGCCGCTCCATTTGAGGCATTGTACGGACGTAAATGCCGGTCACCTCTTTGTTGTACTCGAGTTTCCAAGATTTCCATCTTCGCATTAATTGCACGTTTATTGTTTAAGTGTCTGTTTACACGACTTGTTTCATAACTGTAGACGTTTGTAATATGTTAAATCACATTGTGGTTGATAGGTTATATATATGGTGTGCATCGAATATATGATTAACTGTATGTTTCAAGATGATAAGGTGTATGTGTTAATGTTATGTTTTATATTATTAGGATGATTTGGATAATTAAGTGAAACCTTAAACCCTTGCCGTACACCCCACCCCACAAAAGCAACCATCCGAAATCACCCCAACCCTCCCCCACGAAAACCCTCTTGCATGAAAACACTTTAGTGTTTTTGTCACAAGGTGGGCAGCCGAAATCAAATAAATGGGCTTTAGGCCCAGTAGCGTTTAGTATTACAAACCCTCTCTAACTGCTTGAAGCGGGGATTATTTTTATCGAAACCCTAGCTCCCCTCTAAATCAGCGACGGCAACACTTTCCTTCCTTCGAAGACTCTCGTGATTTCACCTCATACTTTACCGGTGAGTCTGTCATACCATTAATTGATCTGGCTCTTGATGCACTAGGTCGCATGATTCTTGGATTGTGTGGACAAATCTTGTTGCAGTCGGTGGTTTAGTTGATATGAATACATGGGTTGATTATTGATGTCATATGATGAATGTGTGTGTCAATTATCACGTGAATAAACATGCAGTCCATCACTTGAATCGGCCCAATCACTCTATGGTATTTATTAATTGCTGTCATATATTCACGTGAAGGGTTTAATGAATTGAAAGTGTATTTTGGTGTGTCGATTTATTTGAGTTAATGGTCATTGTGATTTATTTTTGGTCCAATGGAAACATGAAAACAATATATGGCATGTGGATTGCATTGGAAAGTGCAGCCAAGTTAATATTCTTGCATGTGATGGTATAGGAAATTGTCAGCCAGTTGCATGCAATTGTCAGTGATCATGTGATCAATTACTTTATTGGAATTGATTTGTTTTAGATGATATAGTACATGTGTTGGCTTTTTATAAATACTAACTGAAAAATCAAATGTGATACATGGGGTATCGATCTCAGATGTGATATGATTATTGATTATGTTGTTTTATGTATATAGCTTTGTTGATGATGATATTACCAACGAAAACCCAACATGAATTCGCCAACTAGTGTTTTCGGCCCAAACCTTAGATTTCGGCCCAAGTGTGTTTACGGCCCACATGAATTTTCGCCATGTTTGATTTGTGTATTACCATTTGTTAGTTAATTTTGTTAAGTATGTAAACCTGTTGGTTATTTACTTAGTTTGTTAAAACTGTAAAGTATTAACTCTGTTAGTCCATTAAACTCAGTTAGTTAATTTAACGTTGTTAGTTTGTTATTAACATTGTTAAGCTTGTTAACCTTGGTAACCTGGTCTAGTATGTTAGAGAATAGACTGTGAAGGACATTTGTTTGAAACATGAGTTGCATGAAATGGATTACCTGCTTACGCGACGCGTGATGTTAATTTGCGAGACACACTCTATGATATTACTGTGACGCTAGATATATGTGAAACATTACGAACGTGAACTGATTTAATATACGTGCATACTATAGGACGTTATTGATTTCTCGCGAGCACATAGTTTAGCATACCGAGGAAACCAAGGTGAGTTCACACTCTTACCAAGGCATGGGATTCCCAGGGCTGGGAATGGGTTTGGAATAATGGGATTGAATAGTTGCTTGAACTTTTATCATTACTAGACTACATCGTCCGCGGATGTGCAGGACACATACGTAAAACCTACGTATACTAGTAATTACCACTGTCCTCTGGTGACGAAGGACACTTACGTAAAACCTACGTAAACGCATACACACTACTGTCTTCGGGTGATGAAAGACACTTACGTAAAACCTACGTAAACCTCGCGTACCACTGTCCTCGGGTTGAGAAGGGCACTTACGTAAAGCCTACGTAAACCACATACGCAGTCCTGTTCTCGGGTTGGGAAGAACACTTATGGTATAACCTGTCTAGTAAATGCAAACATGGGAAGCCCCCACTAATAGTACATATAACATGGGAAGCTCCCACTAATAGTACATATAACATGGGAAGCCCCTACCTATGGAATATACAAACGGTTTGGTTAATAACGCATTGCTATGCAACAAACTTACCTTCTGTGAACTCGCTCAACTAGTTGTTGACTCTCTGTTACATGCCTTGCAGGACCTTAGGTACATATGGAGCTTGCACAGGAGGCACGGTCGTTGTGGACATGGATCATGGTTGCTTTGATTAAACATTTGGCGTTTCATACTTTATTTGTGTTGGGCTTTTACTCATATGCTTCCGCTAAACGTTGAATTTATACTTATGTTTTGAACACCTTTCATATGGATTGGTTTGGTTAATACATTACTTTTACTACTTACGATGCTCTATATGATTGGTGGCTTGATCCTGGTCAGCCACGCCTCCAAGCGGTGATACTCCGCGTGTGGATTTTGGGGGTGTGACAATAATCATGAACTTGAACTTTCATAAAACCTTGTAGTAACTTGGTAGTGTGTTTAGTAGGTTTAGTTACCCTTTAAAGTGTGTTTATTTCTTTAAAAACTTAATCTTTAAAGAAGTTGGGTGTTTACAACTTCCAAATTCATTTTCTAAAAATGCTTCTTTATGTAATCTTTTTATTACACAAATGTTTCTTCACTTGTTTAACCCTTAAAAATAGTCTTTGTTTATGTAAGAACCAAGATCTACTAAAACCCATATTTCAAGCTTGGTTCTTTTGGAAAACCACTCATAAATTTTATATCTATATGATTATTAACCCACTTTGATTATTATTTTTCAAGAAAACAACATATCTTTTCAAGTTCATGTCTTTCATGAGGATGATTTGTAAATCTCTAACATTTTCACCCTCTCATCTTGCTAGATTATGTTTTTAATCATGATCTAGCAAGATCATATAATGATCTACATCATTTACACAAATAATCATTCATCAAATATCACAACAACATTAAACAACATGATTCCTTTAAGTTTTCTTATAATTTCAAGCTTATGTTCATGTTTCAACTTCTTGTTTCTTAGTGTTCATCAAGATTAGCAATGTATATCATCTTTTAACCAACAATGTATGAAGTAACAAAGGGTTATGAGGGCCTTTCTACTAGCACAAGGCTAAGGATGAACACTTGATGATGAAGATGATAAAAGTGGAGGATAAAACCAATTGGGGGAGGTCCTTCAAGCTTCAAGGCCTCCAAGCTTCCTAACTTAGCTTCTTACACCTTGTGTACACCTTAGAATGGATGGACATGACTTGAAAATGGTGGTGTTGTGGAGGTAGTGTGTGGCCATGAGGTGAGGGAGGAAGAAAAAGGTGTTGGGTGTTGTTGATGATAATGAGAATGAGATCCTCTTATATCCATCTTATGCTTATATCCATTGTGTATTATGTCCATTAAGTACACTACAAGATCTCTTACCATATCAAATGAGATCTTAGGAAGATTAAGGTAAGTCTAAGAAGATCAAGGCATATCACAAGTGGGGGCCACATGGTGACCGTCCACATGAAGGGGGGGGGGGGTATAGGTTGGTGTTGAATGATAAGTTAAGAGATCTAGTTAGATACTAAGTGTATTGATTAGTGTTCATGCATATTAGTTGTTATATAGTGTGTTAGGGTGTTCGGGAATCATAACTAGCTCAGAAATAATAAAACAATGCTTCTAGTATAATTTTGGTGTTTCGGGTAGTGTCCGGTTGTTCGGTTAGATACTGGTTCGTTAAAGTGTCAAACTATTCCGTTTGGTGTCCTTTATGTACCCTTTTGTGACACTTTTAATTCCCGACACTTAGGAAAGCATTCAGGACCATTTAGTCATATTTTTGCATGATACAAGAGTGTTAAATAGCTGAATTTTGCTGAATTATGCTGATTTCAGCATTTTAATTGAGTTTTAGGCACTTTCCGGCACTTAAACTATCACTTAGAAAAGCAGTTTTGTGGTCCTTACTTCCCTACACCCTACACTAGTGTAATACTTAGTTTCTGGCTCATACTGGGTCTCAAAACAACGTCTGTCTATGTACTGAACCCCGTCAGCATATTCCTGATTTATCCTTTAATTGTGCTAACTGTGCTGTGTGCATCATGTATGACAATAAAGTTTGCATGTAATAATGATGTGTCATTATGCAATATGTGATGCACATGTAACTATGATGCAGTAATCAAAAAGCAGTTAAGTGTAATTCAGCACAGTCATTAAGCACTAATCAAGAATAATTAATTGTACGTATGCATGCAAATTTGACAGTTGTCACATTCTCCCCCTGTTAAGCAAATTTCGTCCTCGAAATTTGTACTACCTTAACTCCTTAGGGTTGTATTATGCGTGTATGTATATGAAAAATACTGGGGTAGATAATCTCCGAACCGAATCAAATCTTATTCACGTCAGGTGAATCCAGGGATGTATAGATGTATCATCTGGTGTAATTCAGTTAACAGGGGTTCCACAAAAGAGGAGTTTTGACCAATAGGATTTCAACAATCGATCACGATATGTCAACGAGTTTTCACGAACCATAGCATCCGCTATATGATCTCAAAATCAACAACTTGAATATGAAAATGATCTGTCAACTTTCGAATAATTAAATGGTAGGGATTAGTGTGTTGACATTCTTGGATTGCGAAAATACACCGAATGAAATACAAGCGAATCTGGTGTATTATTGTCTTAATTCGTAGTTGCATTAGGAATGTTTAAACGACAAGTCAAACAAAAGTATGTGTAGTTTCGTGTGAAACGGTTGACCATGATTAGCACAAGCTACAAGTTTGTAATGACACCACAAGGTGTCGTAATGACACAATTCAAATATAGTGGTGACTGAACAAGTTCACCGGGTTTGAAATCAAATGAAAGTGTACTGAGACAATCCTGAAAACTTGATCTACACAGTGTCATAGAGTTTTCAATTGAATACGGAACATCAAAGAACCACTGTTTCCAATCGGAGATGAAAAAGTAATAAGTACGGCAACGCATTCAATTGACAATGAAAGAATCATTAGGAGGTACACCGTGATATGAAATGAATCTATGTACCTTTGTTTTAACACACAATTGTGTTGAGACCGCTTTAATCGTGATAAACAAAACGAATTTAGAACAAATAAATAGACAATTAAATCCGTGTATGAGGTGCGTAACTAAATTAGCGCAAACTTCAATTTTGTGAAAGTATCACCGCAAGGGGTCGAAATCAACAAACGATTTAGTGGAGTCGTAGACCAATCAAGTCTACTATGACTCGAAACAAAAGAACCTTTGCAAAAAATGTTTGAATATGATGCTCTCAACACATCATATGGCGTCTTAAATTGAATATGTGAAATGGATAAGTTCAAGCAATTGAACTTGGTTTCAGCGTAACCTGAGAATAAACGTATGTACCAACAAGGGGAATCTCAGCATGGTTACAAAAATAAACCATGAATGTAACTTGAAAGAAAAGAAGTTTCAAGAAAGTGTGTTGACTTGATAGAAAAAGAGCCAACAATTACAATAATGTAGGTCATTCGAATCACAAATCAGTAATTAGATTTAGCAACATAATATTTGAACTTCAATGAAGCGTTTGAAATGAAACCGCATGCGTAGCAAATGGTGCATGCGTAACAAATGAGTTTTCAAGTAATGAAACAATGAGTATTTGCTAAAATGGAGAAATGACCAAGTATTCGAAGCAAATGTGTGTTCGCTCTCAGCGAAGAAAATCAACGCGATACAACTACCATCAAGGGGAGTAGAGATGCAAACATCTACTCGCTAGAAGCAAAAGTGAAGATTTCAACAAAAGAAATTTAAGTACTTTCTGTTTGGTTAACTGGAATGGCATATATGTCAGGATAATGGGGGTTTGCTTGAGTTAACAGGTGTGGTTCCCATATGAAAACCATTACGAGTTTTGACCTGGGTCCCAAAAGGCCCTAAGTATATGTTTTCTAAGTTCTCAAAGTTTCGTATTCTGCGTAAAACTGTTTTGTGCATTGTGTAGGAAACACAATTTTTGTGTATGTTTAAAACAAGTTATTGTCCCACAATTTCCCGGTATACTTTCTTCCTGAAACCACAGCTAATGACACTCGATCATCGATCAGTCGTGTAATAGTAGTTGGATCCTCACAGTTAGTTAAGTAAAAAATTCGTTAATTCTCAGCAAGAGTTACCGACTCTTGTTGGTTAGCTAGTTCGGCTCCTGGTAGTTGATGCTCATTCGAAAATCATCGTCCTTCTTCTTGACGAGCAGAACTGGGGTTACCCAAAACGGGAAACTTGGTCTGTTATCTTCCTTCTCTATCAACTAATGAGGTTACACTGACAATCCTTGCATCTCCGAAGGTGTAAGTCGCTAAGGTGCATTGACTGCAGGCGCGACGCCTGGAATCAAATAGATGCGAAATTCGACTTGTCGTTGAGGAGATAATTTTGGCAAGTCTTCGGGGAAGACTTCAGGATACTTCCTTATCACAGGAATATCTTCGAGTTTTGGTTCTTCGGCTCCCTTGTCCACGACATGAGCCAAGAAAACAACACATCCTTTACGTAACAATTTTTGTGCCTTCAAGCAATTAGTAATTTGTAGAGGCGTATCCTGCACCATGAGTCACGATTGTTTCTTCGTTCGCCATCGGGATGCGGATATTAATCTCCGCTCGATCGCTCGACTACCAATCCATCCCAGTTACCTCGTCGAAGCTTCTCAACTCAACTGGCAGTAGATTAAGCGTAAACTCACACTCTCCGGGTTCTATCTTGCCGTTCCCAATTACTTCGTTGGCTTCCACTAGCTTCCCATTAGCTAGTTCTATCGAGTACGGGTTATCTAACTTACTTGCTACTAAACCAAGTATACTCTCAAACTCTAGAGATGCGAAGCTAAAATTTGCAACAGTATCTAGCAGCACAGATGCATAATGTTGACTAATATGGGACGTACCGATATCCATGCTTGAATTCCTGGCGTGTCTCCCTAGCTCCGGTGTTGAGCTTTCATCCTTGTGCCTGATTGTTTTTAGGGCAATATTTTCTGAAATGCTTTTTGTTTCCACAGTTAAAACTACCTTGAGCACGATTCTGTTTGTCACTCGTTCTGCCTTGATAATTGTCATTGTCGTTGTTTCCTCCGTGATTCTCGCTACCATATTGGCCTCCATTTCTACGTTCAGTATCTTTCCTACAAGTTTCCTTAGGATGCCCCCTCTTGCCACAGTTATCACATTTTCCATATTTACATCGCCCGACATGATAACGTAGACAATTGTCGCACTTAGGTAGGATACCCATGTAGTCTTTTCCCTTTTTGGCCTTCTTCTTGTTACTCGCCCGAGTAACCTTCTTGAAATTTGCGAGCTTTCCCTTGTTATCTCCAGATGACTCTACAGGAGTCTCCTTTTTCTCTTCCGAAGTGGAAAATTTTCCTAGTCTAACCGCTTCTTCAGTGAGCGCCACGCTTATGTCGATAGCCTCGGTGATTTTTGGAGGTTTAGATGTTGTCACCAGGCTTAGAATCTGAGGTGCCAATCCCCCGATGAAGCGTTCGATCTTCCTAGATTCTGGTTCCACCAAACGCGAAGCAACTTGTGATAAATCGTCAAATCTCTACACATACTCAGCTATCTTTGAACCTTCCATTTTTAAGTTCCACAGTTCAGTCTCCAACTTCTGGACTTCCGCCCTAGAACAATATCTTTTACGCATTAGTTCTTTCAGTTCATCCCACGTCAAAGCATACGCAGCAGTCTCGCCCATTGTCTGAACCTGAAGGTTCCACCATGACAGAGCCCCATCTTGAAGCAGTCCGGAAATGTACGTGACCTGATGTTCTGGGGCACATTTGCTCAACCGTAAAACATAATCCGTCTTCTCAACCCAGCGCACGAAGGCTAAGGCACCCCTAGTGCCGTCGAAGTCTCGAGGTTTGTGGCTCGAGAACTGCTTGTAGGTGCAGCCTGCGACATCATTCACATATGGCATTAGTAAAGCACTCTTGGAAATATCCAAACATTTGGTAATGCGTCTTTAAGTGACTAAACATTACCGTTGGGTGGATTATTCCCTGGGGTACCTCCGCTGCGTTCGGAGCGAAGGGCCTCGTGTTGTGCAATGGCCTGTGAGATGCGCTCTTGTAGTTCTGCCGCTGTCGTTGGCAGAGGGTTGTTGGTATCGATGTTCCCTTGTATCGACATCTTCTAAGAAGAAGATCGGTTAGGTAAGGTCTTATTTGTTCAGGGAGTGCATATAGTTGTTTAGAGGTCATATGTACATACACATAATAGATTATCATATCAACCAATCAAGCAATAGCATAATCATAGCATAACCAAGTAATTTGGGAATTATGTTTAATGAGAGCATAGCAAGCAAGCACGTAGCATTATAATTATAGCACACACATATAGATCAACAACGTGCTTAACGAAGACATAGCGACTGAGCTTTCATTGGTTATTGGCCATAAAGTATTGTCGCATGTTTAATGATGATTGGGCTCTCATTATTCTCCGACCACAGTTGCATTGTCTTACAAAATGTATCACATCAAAAGGGGCACAGGGTCACCCTACCCTTGTCCAATAAGTATATCAGTGTATCAAAATTACGTGGTCAAAAGTGGCCTTCAAAAGTCTCTACGATCTCGGCTCATTAGTAGTGTCTTTTCCCAAAAGTAATGCCATCCGCATAAATCCAAAAGCCAACTATACTGGTGTCTGAGGTGGAGGAGTGAAGAAAAGCAAACTGCTAACATGTGCAAGCTCCTCCTCGAGCTTGTATATACATCGAAGTAAGTAACTGATTCTGCTGCTTGAAGAAACGAGCATCCAAAACAGGGTGGAGGACGTGGTGTCATCTCAAACTCCAAAACTTTACGACTCAAAACCTTAGACTGCAGCTGAAGTGATAGGAGCAACTCATTCTGTGTATAGCCTCCATATTGTGAGGGATGGTAGGGGTCTGAAATTAGCGTAGTGCATGGTAGGAACCATCAGAATGGCTCTTCCAGCGGTGACGTAATGAAAGGAGCAAACGGTGTAGCCCGTGAGGTCGGGGAAAATGCTGCTGTAGCAAAAGGATCGTCATGTGGGTGCTGACCTGGAGTACCTTCCCGGGGTGCGGGTATGTCTCGAAAGAAAGTGATAGGCATGTTGGCGCAATGGACGTCGGTCTCCATAGGAGCAACATCAGCGGGTGAAGTGCAGGAACAAACGTCTCAACCAATAAGGAGATCATTAGGTGCAGGTACTGGGTCAGGTATAAGGGGTGCAATGACCAAAAGAAACAGGGTCATGATCAAGCAAGGGTGCAGGACCAGCAGGTGCCACATCAAGCTGACCCAAAAGGAACAGGAGCTGGCTCAGGAGCAGGGTCTGGGTCGTGTAAAGGTGTGGCATCTCGAGCAGGTGGTAGTGCAGCAGTCATAATGACGTCGTCGTCCGAGTCAGTAGTAGAAAGCTGTAATCCGGCCATCTGTAAGGCTGCAGATGTCACAGACTCAAAGGAGTCTAAAATCGAGTGTATACTAGATTCAGAGGATAGCTTGATAACAGGCGTTTCAGAAGTGAAATTGTAATAACGTTCTCGTCTAACTTTCCATCATCATGGGCGTCAGCAGGAGGACCATAAACATGTCAACGTCATCATCAACTGTTCGTCGAGTAGCCAACCTTCGGAAGGAATGTCCACAGGAGGCGCATCATCGAGGATCGGAGCCATAGTGTGCTCACCATCGGGATGACCAGTGATGAAGTGGTCATGGACTGAAACAAGAATGATAGAAGGATTCTTATCAGAGAAACCATCAGCAAGGGTAAAGTATCACCCAAAATCTGGTAGCGCGGACTGTTGGAAGTCGTCCCCGTCCTTGGTCAGCATGTCAGGGTCACTCTCCGTGTCTGACGTAAATATCTCTGGCGCAGGTGTGGTCTCATTATTTGTGGCGGTGTCCATAGGGTCATCAACGTCTGACAACTCACTCTCTGACGAATGTGTCATGTGTGCCAGTACATAATAATCATAGCATGTATATCCATAGTAATTACTAACACTTAGTGTATCGTAAGCAAAGGCAATTCATCATGCAATCATGTATTCACATTATTCTTCATGAAACTTTCTATCCTTCCTAGTCTCCCAGACTAACACACCTAGTCTCCCAGACTAACCAACCAGTCTCCCAGACTAAACACCCAGTCTCCCAGACTAAACTACCCAGTCTCTCAGACTGAAACACCCAGTCTCTCAGACTGAACTCCCTACTTTCTCAGACTAAACTTCCCAGTTTCCCAAACTGAATTACCCAGTCTCTCAGACTAAACTCCCAGTTTCCCAAACTGAATTGCCCAGTCTCTCAGACTAAACTCCCAGTTTCCCAAACTGTCCCAACTAGTCTCTCAGACTAACTACCCAGTCTCTCAGACTGAACTACCCAGTCTCTCAGATTAAACTCCCAGTCTCTCAGACTGAATCATAAACATAAATCTTGAAATGTGTTTCGTGTCTTTTGTTTGTAAAAATGTTTGTTTCCTGGATCTGGGCATTTCGTGTATGCAATGAAAACATGTTCGTAAAAACGTTTTCGTGAGAGCCCTAATGATCGTAGTCTAGACTCGAGAAAGAATCCTAGTTCGCTACGATCGAAGCTCTGATACCAAGCTGTCACACCCTGAATTTTGCGGAAGCGTGATTATGGTGTGACTTTCTTAATATCATTGCATTCAATCATAACAACAACTATATGATAAAACCATAGGTTTGTCATCCATTAAATAAGTTTAAAACATAACAACATTGTTTTAAAACGTAGATTTCAAATTCAAGTTTTACAAACCATACAAATTGTTTATGAGTTCATTAAGGACTCATCAAAAGATATTGAACAACACCAAGGTTTGGAAGATGTGTCTCGTCCAGGAATAAGACACACTGACCAAACTCAAAGACCATGGATAACATCTTTATTTCTAACGCAGCATAAAAACTTCCAACGCCCGCCAGATCCACTTACAAATTCCCTGAAATACATGTAGTTTGAAAACATCAACAAAAGTTGAGCGAGTTCATGTGTTTGTTTGTGTGTATGAGTAACCTTTGAAATCGTTATAAGTATGTATGTAAGTTTATAAATCTCGGTATGAAAGCAACAAGGAAAAATAGATCGCCAATGGTTTGCAAGGCCATTGATATGTGTGAAGTGATGCAGGAAAACTCAAACCTAGAAGATTTTGTCAGTAAGACATAGTCACCACATGGTCCACTCAACGGACTCAGGGGTGGGGCTCGCTACACCCAAATAGATCTATCACTCATGTCCCTCGGTCCTACAACGAGGATTAATGACCTTAAGTGTCATACCCACCACTCACATGATCTAGCAGTATCCTTTCCTTAGCTAACCATACCAAATGTAATCGTATGTAAACAGTTGTAATAATTCTAACATGTATTTCACCCCCGAAGTATAAAACTGAAAACAGTTAAAAGAAAAGGGGGGACATGAACTCACGGTTTTGCGTTCTTCGAATCCGCCTGTAACTCAAAGTTTCCTCTGGCGTACACGACTACCTACAATGTACTATGATCTTATTAGACGAGCGGGTCGTGCCTTGACTTAGTGTTAACGTTTCTGAGTTACGTCTCTTTTGTGTCTTCAATATTATTCTAAGTTATAATCACTTGTTAGAATAATAATTATTTTAACTTTAAATTATATTTTAATTTTGGAATAATCGTTAAACAATATCTTGTAACAATACTTCTCAAGTATTCATATTCGTATTTCCTTCCCAAGGATGGGGTATCTCATACATGTTTATCCGTATTCTTGTATTTGTATATCTTGCCATGTATTGGCGTCGTATTCCAGTGTGTACGTATTTTCTTAATAAATATCCCATATACATTTCCAAAACAATATATTTTCAAGTCTCATTTAGAAAATATATATAAACTTATTTTATCCCAAATGTATTTCACGTTTATCCAAGAAAACGTATATTTTTTCCAAAACTCATACATCTTCTAAAAATTTTAGGAAAATATATTTTTACTTCTAAAAAATAATATATTTTCTCCTTGTCGAAAATATGACATACTTTGTAATAATAATAAAAATCATATTTTCATTTCTTTTGTATCCAAAATAATATTTACCAAAAATATACTCAAAAATGTATTTTCTGGAATATTTTGTAAGTTACATTCTATCGTTCGGTTCCACAATATTAAGTGTGTAACTTATATATTTATTCCTTGTGATTTTTTGTATTATTTTGGACTGTAGATTCTTGGTATTGTGTTAAGTTATATTACTTTAAATCCTAAAATAATATAACTAATTACACAAAGTATACAAATAATCACACACAATGTGTCTTTAATGAAAATATATATTCTAAATACATATTTATCCATTTTTATTTATAAAAACCAACCTCCAGTACTTGTATTTTTGTAACAAAATCTATGGCAAAGTTTATATTGAAAACCTTAGTTTAAACCTACTTGTAAACATTTGTTTAGAAAATATTTTTCTAAGTGTTTGTATTTTTAGAAAATTTTGCCATAGTTTCCCCTAAAAATGGAGGTGTCCATGCTATCAAAGCATATCATTTTCTTTTCAAAATCATCACAATCAATCAACAATCAATCTTAAACAACTTATACTTACCAAGTGCCAAAATATTTCTATCTACATAATAATCATGAACTTGAACTTTCATAAAAACTTGTAGTAACTTGGTAGTGTGTTTAGTAGGTTTAGTTACCCTTTAAAGTGTGTTTACTTCTTTAAAAACTTCATCTTTAAAGAAGTTGGGTGTTTACAACTTCCAAATTCATTTTCTAAAAATGCTTCTTTATGTAATCTTTTTATTACACAAATGTTTCTTCACTTGTTTAACCCTTAAAAATAGTCTTTGTTTATGTAAGAACCAAGATCTACTAAAAACCATTTTCAAGCTTGGTTCTTTTGGAAAACCACTCATAAATTTTAGATCTATATGATTATTAACCCACTTTGATTATTATTTTCCAAGAAAACAACATATATTTTCAAGTTCATATCTTTCATGAGGATGATTTGTAAATCTCTAACATTTTCACCCTCTCATCTTGCTAGATTATGTTTTTAATCATGATCTAGCAAGATCATATAATGATCTACATCATTTACACAAACAATCATTCATCAAATATCACAACAACATTAAACAACATGATTCCTTTAAGTTTTCTTATAATTTCAATCTTATGTTCATGTTTCAACTTCTTGTTTCTTAGTGTTCATCAAGATTAGCAATGTATATCATCTTTTAACCAACAATGTATGAAGTAACAAAGGGTTATGAGGGCCTTACTACTAGCACAAGGCTAGGGATGAACACTTGATGATGAAGATGATAAAAGTGGAGGATAAAAGCAATTGGGGGAGGTCCTTCAAGCTTCAAGGCCTCCAAGCTTCCTAACTTAGCTTCTTACACCTTGTGTACACCTTAGAATGGATGGACATGACTTGAAAATGGTGGTGTTGTGGAGGTAGTGTGTGGCCGTGAGGTGAGGGAGGAAGAAGAAGGTGTTGGGTGTTGTTGATGATAATGAGAATGAGATCCTATTATATCCATCTTATGCTTATATCCATTGTGTATTATGTCCATTAAGTACACTACAAGATCTCTTACCATATTAAATGAGATCTTAGGAAGATTAAGGTAAATCTAAGAAGATCAAGGCATATCACAAGTGGGGGCCACATGGTGACCGTCCACATGAAGGGGGGGGTATAGGTTGGTGTTGAATGATAAGTTAAGAGATCTAGTTAGATACTAAGTGTATTGATTAGTGTTCATGCATATTAGGTGTTATATAGTGTGTTAGGGTGTTCGGGAATCATAACTAGCTCAGAAATAATAAAACAATGCTTCCAGTATAATTTTGGTATTTCAGGTAGTGTCCGGTTGTTCGGTTAGATACTGGTTCGTTAAAGTGTCAAACTATTCCGCTTGGTGTCCTTTATGTACCCTTTTGTGACACTTTTAATTCCCGACACTTAGGAAAGCATTCAGGACCATTTAGTCATATTTTTGCATGATACAAGAGTGTTAAATAGCTGAATTTTGCTGAATTATGCTGATTTCAGCATTTTAATTGAGTTTTAGGCACTTTCCGGCACTTAAACTATCACTTAGAAAAGCAGTTTTGTGGTCCTTACTTCCCTACACCCTACACTAGTGTAATACTTAGTTTCTGGCTCATACTGGGTCTCAAAACAACGTCTGTCTATGTACTGAACCCCGTCAGCATATTCCTGATTTATCCGTTCATTGTGCTAACTCTGCTGTGTGCATCATGTATGACAATAAAGTTTGCATGTAATAATGATGTGTCATTATGCAATATGTGATGCACATGTAAGTATGATGTAGTAATCAGAAAGCAGTTAATTGTAATTCAGCACAGTCATTAAGCACTAATCAAGATTAATTAATTGTACGGATGCATGCAAATTTGACAATTGTCACAGTCCGTTCATAAATCAAGATATTGACGGAAAAAAACCATTCAAGGACTATGATAATAATACGGGCTACTACGCTAGTCCATTTGTAAACTACCAAGTTTCTGGTGAACCAAGTCCGTTCATGACCCAAGATACTGACGGACAAGGTTTTTTTTGCCAACCTCTTAAGCACACCGGGATACGATTTCATGGGGTTGAACCAAGATATTGTCGGACAAAGTTCTTTCGCCAACGCTACAAGTGCGCCGGGCTATGACTTCACGGGGTTGAACCAAGATCAAGCATCACAAGTGATACACAAATATATTCATCTAATTCCAAAAATCTTCCATGCGTATCTTACATGCATATATAACGTATTAGGTGATGGAAATTGTGGGTTTCGAGCGACAGCTTCTGCTCTCGGGTACGGTGAAGATGAATGGTTATTTATCCGGAGATCACTGATGGAAGAGCTACTCGAGTTTAGAAATAAGTACACTAAGGCTTTCTTAAGGTCATTCAAAGATGTGTTCACATCCTTGGCTTGGTCAGGATCGGGGGTTGCACCTGAAAAACACTAGATGATTTGCCAGAGGCAAGATTCTTGATTACGAACAAGTTTAATGTAATCGTTCGTTTTGTATCTCAAGAAAAAAGAAACAGTTCTACTTGTTTTTCGCTTTAGAGAGGCCCTCACGAGTTCCCAGAAAAAAAAATAACTACAATTGCACACGTGAATGGTAACCATTAGATAATGGTAGAATTGCAAGGAGAGTAGCCAATTGCCAGCACAAACAACCTATGGAAATTAATGAGAGAAAATGATGTAGCTTGCTGGGAGAATATATTTGAATCACGTCAAAATATGTATAATTCTTGGATATCACAACCTGCTACATTTTCTGTTATAGATTAAAGATCTGTATGTAAATTATTAAATGATAATAATTTTGTAAAAAAGTACTTATTTTTATATGGCTTTTGTTAAAGCTATAAGTATAATTTGATAAATTATAACAACTAAAGAGTAATAATAAATAATATATCATTACTACTACTACTACTACTACTACTACTACTAATAATAACTAAATAAATAAATACATAAATACTAATAATAATAATAATAATAATAATAACTAAATAAATAAATACATAAATAAAAGAGTTAATTTCATAGTTAGTCCTTGTGGTTTGCACAAAATAACATATTTACTACTACTACTAATAATAATAATAATAATAATAACTAAATAAATAAATACATAAATAAAAGAGTTAATTTCATAGTTAGTCCTTGTGGTTTGCACAAAATAACATATTTAGGTACTAACAGTTTAAAATCACCTTTTAGGTTATTAACTTTTCATTTTGTAACGTTTGGAGGTATTAACTTCTAGGGTATTAACATAGTTAGTCCCTTTGGTTTGCACAAAATAACATACTTAGGTACTAACAGAATGTGATTTTAAACCAAAAAATAACGTTAATACCTCCAAATGTTACAAAATGAAAAGTTAATACCCTAGAACGTGATTTTAAACTATTAGTATCTAAGTATGTTACTTTGTGCAAATCATAGGGACTAACTATGTAATTAACTCTAAATAAAAAGTGCATACTTCTTTTACTATTTATTTATAATAATAACTAATAAACAAACAATAAATTAGTAATAATTAAAACAAAGACAACTAAAAGACTAAAAACAAAATAAAAGTTATTGATGGATGTGATGTTTTTGTAGGGGGTGTAACTAGTAAAGAGGATGGGTGTAAATAGAACAAGCCTTTAAAAATTGGAACCCTAATGCACCACTATAGACAAAAACGCCGCTACTCATCATGTTCTCTCTCTTTGCGATAAAACAACACCAGTTGTTCATCTTTTTTTTTAATGGCCAACAAAATCAATCTTAAACACTCTCGGGACACACACTGGACCAAACGGAGTACTCCGAGAGTAACCCGAGTCAACCACCAATTCCGGGGAAAACCCGGTAACCCACCCGCCCGTAGGCGCGATGGTGAAATTATCGATAAAACCCGTTTGGCGCAAGGATCGAACCCAGGTTTCCCTGGGTCTCCTATCATTGTCCACCAGTCGTTCTCCTTATCCGCTTCTCTCTATATCTCAACAACACACTCAAACATCTGCCGCACAACATACATAACATCACCAGAAAGACGGCACACCCGCACTGCCACCCGGAACTGCCGTATAACTTCGCCGAAGAACAGGTGACTTTCGTGTGAGTCAGTTTCGTGGATCAATGAGTTTTGTGTGGATAAGTTTCGTGTGAATCTGTTTCGCGTGGTGAATGTTTTTTGTGTGGATATGTTTAGCATGAATATTGGTTTCGTGTGACAATGTTTTGCGTGAATATCCTATGAGACTTTCGTGTGATAGCCGGTGAAACCCTAATCCTCTATACAGCCGCCACACTTCTCAATAACATGACGCAGGCTGTTCTTCAGCAAATCAGCAAAAAAAAAAACATTAAAAACCATAGTAGGATGATGAGAAAACACTCAAAATGGTGTGGAAATTAAAATATAACACTCGGTTATGATCTATTTCATTTTAGATCCAAGTTTTGTTCTTCCTTTTTCAAGATCTAGGGTTTTAACTCCATTATTTACATTTGTAATTTGGGTAAACAATATACATTCTGGAATTTGAAATAAATTTGAAAGAATTAACCCGTTTCGGAAAACTTACGTAAACTAGTTACATAAGCTTAACCGTACACGCATAGGCGGTATCGGGTGATCGGATGAGCTATAAACAAGCTCAATATGCCAAAACATTTTAATTATGTTATAACATCAGTAGGTAATTCATTTTATATGTTTATGATTGATTAAAATCAAATTATGCACCATAAGGGAATTTTAGTCATAATATGCCATATTTCATGAACTTGCATAAAAACTCAAGAACTGATTATGATCAGGTAGTCTAAACCAAATGTCAAAGCAAAAGTCATTTTGCTTGACTTTTGGCTAAATTCTTAGCCTACAAAAGGAAAGAGCAAGAAAGGAACACTTACTTGTGATCCTTAGAATTTTTAGAACTCAGAGGAAGCTCTGTTTAAGATCAGGAACCTCCAAGCAAGAAGATAGGAAGAGAAATGAGGAATGAGCAAATGAAAGTGTTGAGTTAAGGTCCTATTTATACTAGAAGGAGGTGTATAGGATTGTTCCAGGTGTCATGAGCTGATGTAGGATGATTGCAAGTGTCCAAGGACGTGTAATGAACTTCAAATGGGTGGCAAAATCGCGAGAGGTGGGAACATGGTAGAGTTGCTTGGCTTCCAAACACAACTTCCACTGGTAGTTGCTTACGGACCGTAAGGGCCTTAGGCTTACGGTCCGTAAGCCCATAAGGCGCACAAAGGTTTTCAAAGCCCTTATGGACCGTAAGGGGTAAGTCCTTGCGGTCCGTAAAAGACCTCCAGAACTTAAATTTTGATATTTTTCCATATCCAGTCCCTCCACTATCATACTTTCATAATTTGGCAATATTAGCCCCTCTCGTCCAAATGATTAGGCATATTTGAGAGTGGACATGTGTCATTGTATTATTCGACCAAATTTCCGAGGTGTTACATCCTCACCCCTTAAAAGAAATCTCGAACTCTAGATTTTATTTAAAAAGATGGGGTACTTTTGTCGCATAGTGGACTTAACCTCCCATGTATACTCGGGACCACGATGGGCATCACATTTGACCTTTATAATAGGTATTAACTTCCTTCGAAGCTTTTTAACCTTTCGATCCTCGATCGAATTTTTTTCTCAACAAACCTCAGGTTTTCATCAATTTGCACATCGTGATGTGAAATTGCTAGTGACTCGTCAGCTAGACATTTCTTTAAGTTACAGATGTGGAATACATCATGTATTCCACTAAGCTCCTCAGGTAGTTTAAGCTTATAGGCCACTGAACCGACACATTCGATTATCTCGAATGGTCCAATATACCCCGGGCTCAACTTGCTCTTCTTTCCAAATTGCATTACACCCTTCCAGGGTAATACTTTCAATAAGACCTTGTTCCCTACTTGGAACTTAAGAGGTTTCCGCCTCTTGTCAGCGTTGTTTTTCTACCTATCTCGAGCAGCTTTGAGACGATCATGGATTTGCACAATCTTTTCCGTGGTCTCTAGGACAATCTTTGGTCCAGATAGTTGGGCCTCCCCAACTTCAGCCCAACAAACATGCTTCAAAAGGAGCGTCCTTGATACTTGTATGATAACTATTGTTATAGAAGAATTCAATTAAGGGTAAGTGGTCATCCCAACTACCACCCAAATGAATCACGCATGCTCTAAGCATGTCTTCCAAGGTTTGGATAGTATGCTCACTCTGTCCATCAGTCTGAGGATGGTAAGCCGTACTGAAGTTCAATCTCATGCCTAATGATTGTTGGAAACTTTTCTAGAAGTGAGACATATATCTAGTATCTCTATCGGATACGATAGATACTGGCACGCCATGTAAGGACACAATATCGTCCATATACAACTTAGCCAATTTATTGGAACTATAAGTTTCCTTAATCGGCAAGAAATGGGCTGACTTCGTCAGTCTATCAACAATGACCCAAATCGTGTCATTACCACGTTTGGTCTTGGGTAACTTGGTAGTTAAATCCATAGTTACCATTTCCCATTTCCACATGGGAATCTCAAGCTGTTGTAGAAAGCCTGACGGTTTTTGGTGTTCATCTTTAACTTGTGAACATGTCAGACACTTAGTTACATATGTAGCTATGGATTTCTTCATACCCATCCACCAATAATTCCTTTTCAAATCCTGGTACATTTTATCACCTCCAGGATGAACGGAATATTTAGAATTATGCGTTTCCTGGAGAATTAGATTTCTAAGTCCTCCAAAGATAGGAACCCAGATTCGATCATTAAATCTTAGGATTCCATCTTTTCTAGGTGACAACTGATCATGAGTTCCACCCAATCCTTCACTTGAAATATTAGCCTCTAATAAGGCTTGCTTTTGAGCATCCAATAACTTCTCATTTAAACTAATTTTGAGTTCAATACTCTTAGGGTTAAGCCGATTAGCGTTAATCCGAATCGGCTTAACCCTTTCCTTGCGACTTAATGCATCGGCAACCACATTTGTCTTGCCGGGATAATTTCGCAATCATAGTCATTCAAAGTTTCCATTCAGCGGCGTTGTCCCATATTCAAATCTTTTTGGTTGAACAGATGCTGGAGACTTTTATGGTCAGTGTACATGACACACTTCGTGCCATATAAGTAATGTCTCCACAACTTTAGTGCAAATACAACGGCACCCAATTCCAAATCATGGGTGGTGTAATTCCTTTCATGCACCTTTAGTTGTCATGATGCATATGCAATCACTTTGCTTCTCCGCATAAGCACACAGCCATGCCCGTATGCGAGGCATCACAATACACAACGAAATCCTCAATACCCCCAGGTAGAGTTAGAACTGGAGCATTTCTCGATTTGCTCTTTAGAATCTCAAAGGATTCTTGCTGCTTGGGACCCCAGTCAAACTTGACATTTTTGCGGGTCAGGGTAGTCAAAGGAGTGGCTATTCTTGAGAAGTTCTCAATGAATCTTCTATAATATCCAGCCAATCCTAAGAAGCTACGTATCTCAGATGGTGTCTTCGGTGCTTCCCAATTTATGATGGCTTCTATCTTGGCGGGATCCACTTGGATACCACGCTCACTAATCATATGTCCAAGAAATTGGACTTCTCTAAACCAGAATTCACATTTGGAGAACTTTGCATAAAGCTTCTCCTGGTTTAGCAACTCTAGAATGCACCGAAGGTGTTTCTCGTGATCAACTTGATTACGAGAATAGATAAGTATGTCATCTATAAAGACAATGACAAACTTATCTAGATACGGCTTGCAGACTCTATTCATGAGGTCCATGAATGCTGCAGGTGCATTTGTGAGCTCGAAAGGCATCACTAGAAACTCATAATGGCCCTATCTTGTTCTGAAGGCAATCTTTGGAACATATTCACTTATAACCTTCCGTTGATGGTATCCCGATCTTAAGTCGATCTTGGAAAAGTAACTAGCCCCTTGTAGTTGATCGAACAAATCGTCAATCCTAGGCAGTGGATAATGATTCTCGATCGTTATCTTATTCAGCTCACGGTAGTCAATGCACATCCGCATTGAACCGTCCTTCTTCTAGACGAATAAGATAGGAGCTCCCAAGGTGAAGAACCAGGTGGAATGAAACCTTTCTCCAAAAGCTCATCCAGTTGGGTCTTCAACTCCTCCATCTCTGTAGGTGCCAACCGATACAAAGCTCTTGCCACAGGAGCAGCTCCAGATAGAATGTCGATTCTGAATTCCACTTGTCTCTCTGGGGGTAGACCAGGTAGATCCTCAGGGAATACGTCTGGATATTCAGAGATGAGTGGAATATCTTCCATCCTTAGCTTCGACTCATCAATCGTCACTTGTGCCATGTAAATGACACACCCGTCCTTTAAGCACTTGGATATGCCTTAAGTAGTGACACCTTCTCAGGCATTCTATAGTGTAGATCTACGTGGATGGTTAGCATTTCACTAGATGGGGATTTAACTTCGGTGAGTTTCTTATCGCAGGCAATTCGGGCTTGGTTGTGAGATAACCAATCCATGCCTAAGACTACATCGAACCCCACCAATTTCATTGGAAAAAGTGAGATAAGAATAGAATGATTCTTGATGGATATAAAGCATCCATCAAGATTAGAAGAAGCGGTTTCTAAGGTACCGTCAGCCAATTCTACTACATATTCAATATCTAGAGTTCTTATAGGTAGGTTTAGTAGTTTACTAAACTTATGGTCAACGAAGGACTTATCAGCTCCAGAATCGAAAAGAACTCTAGCAAAGATATCGTTAATGAGGAACATATCCGTTATGACATTTGTGTCATTAACTGCTTCCCTCGCAGTTAGCTGGAAGGCTCGGGCATTTCCTTTCTTTGCCTCTCCAGGCTTAGAAGTACCATTAGTAGTACGCTTGACAGTTGGTCTTGATGTGGCCTTTCTCACCACATCCAAAGCAAACTGCATTCTTCAAGTCCCTACATTCATGGGACTGATGACCAGTTCTTTTGCAAATACCACACTGCTTCAGTTTCTGGTCTGTCCGACATTGTCCCCGGTGTCTTCTGTTGCAGGTCTTGCAAACAGGCTTCTCATCAGACTTTTGTTGGTTCTTATTGAACCCAAACTTCCCTTTCTTTGACTTCTGGGAGTGATCATCCTCCCTCTTTCTCTTCCCGTCAACCTCAAATCGGAAAGACTTCAATCTCACTTCGTCCCGAGTGAGAGAAAGGGATAGGTCCACAGCGGACCTAAATGTAGTAGGCTTTGAAGCCTTGAGCATGCCCTTTATTTCTGGTGCTAGCCCACCAATGAAACGCGTAATGCGTTTAGATTCAAGAGTTATCAAATACGACACTAATCTCAACAATGAGTTGTAGTCGGGGCATAGTTTGGCTATAAATTGTAAACCACACATATGTATGATATCCTACTATTTTAACATCATAAAATAAATATTTTTACATAATGTTTTTGACCAGAACATCAGTTTACTTTTAAACCTCTTTTATAAATCTTAAAATGACCAAAATGCCCTTACGGGGCTTAATTCGGTTTTAAATTGTTTTTGGGCATATATGTTAACATCTTACTGATGTCTTGACATATTTTAAGCATAATAATATATGGGACTTGTATATGGTTCATTCGGTTACCCGTTATGCATATATGCGTACGGTTCGGTTTATGTAACTACTTTGCATGAATTAGCCGAAACGGGTTTAACCTCATCATCTAACTTCAAAATCCAGAATGTGTTTAGTTTACCCATATTATACAAGTATTCAAACTTGTCATGTCTAAATCACATTCCATTCCGGTCTCCGCTTAATCTAGCGTTTCGAACCGTAAAGTATCTTTAAAACTAACCGGTCTAAGTCTTTGACTTACATAAGACCCGTTAGTATCCTAATAGGTTAATAAACCTTTCCATACAGATTAAGTAGCTTCGGTAGAAGATATTTGCATAAGGTCTTAGGAATTATACGGCTGAGTAGCATCTTTGCACAACTAGCTCAGGTAAATACTTTTAACTTATTTTCCATTATACGGGCTTGGGATATGGTAAAATATTACCGCTTGGTCGGGTACGGAATCATTTAATCGGATTGTGATTAATAAATTATATAACCCGTTTTAATATATTTTGTTTGATAACATAAACATTGGGGGTTAATGCGACCGTGTCCTGGATATCCTCAGCTCATTTCATTTGTAAATGGCCACGACCTATGCATGGGGTGTAGGCATACATCTGAAAAATGCAAATACTAAATATTAAATAACCCACATGTTGGGGATAACTCCTTTGTGAGTTTATAAGTGGTGAGTCAGTTAATCTGACCGGCTTCCAAACCAGCCCCAATTGTATGACAAACATGTAAATCTGTATACAAGATTTTAATAAAAATTGTCCCAAGTTATAAATGATTTTGTGCCATGTGCGTCTTAACCAATTTTCATAAACACTTTTCAAATGAGTCGGTTAATTGTATTTACCAGTGAAAATTGACGTATTTTCCAAAGACTAAGTGACAGGTACCTCTCGAAACTAGGCTAGAGCTACTTGGTGTCAATTAAGAGGATCTTGCAAATCCTTAGATGCCTGAAGTCTGTTAAACTTTGTTTTATGTATTTGTTTTCATGATTGGCCTGTGGATCTCTATTACAATCAGTCTGTATATTCTTTTATTTTGAACTCTCGGACATTATGGATTGTAATAGTAATTAATCTACCAAGCCTTCCGCTGTGCTATAATTGTGTTAATTTTCTATGATGATATCAACTACGTCACGATACTCCCCACCGGGCCCACCGGTAATATGTGAAAATATCGGGGTGTGACACCATTGTCCCATACGCACAGACATGCGTGCTCCATGTTTCTTCCTTGGTTGTGGTGGTGGCTGCGGTTGCTCCACAGGCTCCGTTTACACATCCTCTGGTGGAGGCGACGATGGCGGTATTGGAGGTTGATAGGGAGGTGTATGAACAAAGTTAAACTGGCCGAAATATTGGTTCCATTCATTAGGACCCTTGTAACACCTCGTAAAATCACGACCAATATAATAAGGACACGTGTCATAGACTTTAAACATGTAATGGATTAATCTGGAAGGACTAAAATTGTCAAACAATGTAAATATGTAAGTAAAAGGATCCAAAGTGTCAACATGCCATTCTTGTGCCTCTGATTGACCTCACGCGATGTTCGTATTCTTTAAGGAATAAAATATCAAACTTAGAAAGTCAATTGTGCTTAAATTGAAAAGTTTACAAAGCATAAGGGTTAAAAGTGTCAACATGTTTAAAGTTACCTCTGAGTGACCTTCTAACATTTCCAAGACTTTGTAATACTTCCTTATACTTCCATGAATATTGGATAATAAATTCGTGGAGTTTCGACACACATAAATAATCAAAGTGTTAATTCCAAGAAATAAGGATCAAATGCGTCAACGTTGCAATTCAAGACTTTTCGGGTGATCGTACAACTAACCGGGAGCTTAACAGAGTTAGTTTATAACCTAAGGCCCTAAATAGTTAACTATGGGGGTCCTAAATGCAATAAACAAAAGTTAAATAAACTTATTATGGACCAGGGACCAAAACTATAATAAACGAAACTTGTTTTCCGGTCATAGGGGAGCGTCGCGGCCCGCGTAGACTCCTTAAGAGTCTTACGCGGCCCGCGTAAGAGTATTAGATGCAGAAAGATAAGGACAGCTGCATGTTTAACCAGTTCCACCACCTTTGCATACCTCAAATCGATACCAGGGACTGTGCCAATGGTTTTTCATGCACTAGGGACACCTGGAATCATTAGGGATCAATATAGGGGTATGTGGAGTGATCTTGTGAAGTGGAATTTGCTATATAAGGCTCTTATTTTTCATTGATCATTTGCACATTCTCAAAATTTATTCACAACTCTTTCTCTGGAGCTTCCTGGAGTTCAAGAGAGCTTTCTTCTGTTCATATTTCATGCTAAGTGTCCTTGTAAGCATTCTTAGCCTCTCTAGTTTAAGTTTTATTAGTTTAATGGCCAAAAGTCAAAGCCATCGTAATTAAGCTTTGACTTAGTGATTAATCACTAATGGTCCAGCCATTATTCGAATTGAAAGTGGCTATGTGTTGGTAATTATGTAGGTAATAACCCTTAAAAGGGCACTGAAGAAACACTAGATAATTGATCGGAATCGAATTATCTAGGGGGATTTGATCTGAATAAAAGGGGGTTATTCTCTCTCGTTTGATTCGACGCGACCGACCTTCTTCTCCGGTAAACTCTGCAAAACAAAGCACCATTAGCCTCGTCAAGGGGAGAAGAGGGGTTCTCTCCTTGACCCGACTCCGGCGTGAGAATAAGTATGTGTTTATGAAGAAGAATAGGTATTGACGAAGTGTGTGTAACTTAAATTTCATACCTGAATTGTTCTCATATTTATAGCCGAGAGTTTTAGGAGGGAAAACTCGTTGGTGAAATGCTGACGGAAGATGCTAACCCCGTAAGCGGTTACATTTCCTTCCGTTAAGCATCTCGATCCGACGTGAGTGCACACGGATCGCTGTTTAGATCTATGGCTGGGGGTTTGCCACGTGGAAAGTGATCCAGTGGAGGTTTCTCTCCAATTTCATGCCATCATCGTGATTTCAGAGATGCCTGAGGTGATTACACGTGTCCAGACGGTTGTAACCGATTAGTGGTGCACGATTGGGTCCTTCTAGAAGGTTATTGCCATAATCCTGTGTGACTCTTTATCATGTGGCACCAGTTGGGTAAATAATATCCAAGTCTGGATATTATTAGGCGGAAGTGTTTAACTTAGGATTTTCATCCTTTGTTTATGGAGGAAAGCGTAAGGATTTATGATTTCCTTTTGGCGCGCAAGTGTTGTCTGTTATCTGTCTCTTAAGCCTTCTTTGTAGGACCAGTGCGCGGCTGCGCAAGGTCAAAAAGGGCTGAAAGACAAGGTTGTGGTATGGTCCTAAGTACTTGTTATAAGGTTTTTGGGACTTTACCCCTTGAAGTCCCCCCAGTCTAGTGTTGCTCTTATGCAAGTAAGTGGAGCACTGGACTTATGAGAGGGAAATGCTTTTGGCGCGAAAGTAGGGAATCTTCTATGAGAAGATTTACTTTGCTTATTATAAAGATTTTGAAAATTTTTGACTTTAGATGGGGCTGGTACAGTAAGGACTGAGTGACAGGCTGTCACTGTCAGTTGTCCCTTACTGTCCGTGCTTTGCACGCGCGCGTGAACTCGCGTTTGTGTAGATTCTCACTTGTTCCTGTCGCTTGGGTAACTGTGATATCCGGAAAAGGTGCTATGGCAGTTACCGATGCTATTTATTGCGGTGAGTATATAGGTTTGTTTGAGTTGCCCCTTTCTGTTAATCATTGCTTTGTTGAAAACTTTTCCCATTCCTTTCTTCATTATCCGTTAAGAAAAAATTTGTCATTTCTTCCTCTTATGTCAACCGGAGAACACCAAGAAGACTTATCCGAAGAAATGTCTGCTGAACTTCCACCGTTAAAGTGGCCCAGAGCAACTTTCGATGGTTTAGTTCAAAACCTTAGATTCCCGGAGAACTGGGGTGCCCTATACCCTGAGGAGGGTCAGACAGCAGCAGATGCTCCGGCTGTGTATATCACTCTCTTTTGGGATTTTTTCTGTGAAGGCAACTTTCGCTTGCCTGTAACAAAATTTTTCCTTGAAATCCTTGAGTATTATAAGTTTCATATCTCCCAACTGCACCCTATTGGCATGGTTAGGGTTCGACAATTCGAGTTTGTGTGTCGGACGATGCATATTGAGCCAACAGTCCTTCGATTTAGGGTTTTTCACCAAATGCACTGTACCCAAGGGTTTTACTCGTTTGTCCAAAGAGCGTCCGCAAAGAAGATTTTGCAGCATCCTCCAAAATCTTTCCATGATTGGAAACAAAAATTTTTCTTCATCAAGGCAGGGGTGATTCCGATGAGGATGGTTCTAAGGGGAAAAGAAGACGTCCCTATTGAAATGGTTCAGACCCCTATTGACGAGAATTGGTATCAAGATCTGAAGGACGTTCCTAACATTGCCTTGCCGGAGAAAGCCCTTGTTGGTGCTAGTATGAGTTTGAATTGGAAGATGGACCGGGAAGACAAACCGGTGTATACGGAGGGTGGTAAAGGTAAAATTGGGATTTTGCCCCTTCTTCCCTTTTTTTTTCTTTTTTTTTTTTGAACTTGCTCTTCCTCCCCTGCAGTTGTTTCGTTGTATGTTGTTGCATATAAGAGAGAAGGCGGAAAGATGGGTACCATTCAGAAGAAGCCTGATGAGGAGCTTTGGTACCATCGGATTGTGAGGAATTTTGTACTTCCAAAAGAGGCTGATTTATCTGCCCAACCTGCTGCTGGTGTTGGTGAGCTTGCATATTTTGTTCGTTGTTTGCTTTCTGTTATGCACCTGAACAAACTTTATTCTGCACTTTCATAGGTGAATTGTCAAATTTGGGCATAGGCCCTGAAAAGAAGAAGCGCGCGACAACCGGTAACGTTGCGCCTAAAAAGAGTAATGAGGAGAACACTCATTCCCCCAAAGTCAAAAATGTTGGAGGAGAGAAGAAAGGTATGCGCCGTTCCTCTGACTCCTGGTGTGATTATGTGGTGGTTTCTGACTCTTTGGAGGGTCTTGCGCCTGTAGCTACTGTTAGGAGGCCGAAACCTGAACCGAGAGATACTGCTAATATCCCTCCATCCAACCCAGATGATCCCATTGACTTGGAGTCCAGTCCTGAACACTTGGTGCGAAAGAAGGCGGGTAAAAGGAAACAGACTGATGCTGAAGTTGAGGGTCAGCCCTCAAAGAAGATCCATAGGAAGAAAATTACCAGGAAAGGCAACCTGGACGCTTTTATTTCTGAGTCTGTTCCTAGTAAGTGTTACCTTTGCTTCTTTTCCTCATGCGGATTAGATATTTACAGACTTTGTTGTTTTTTCAGAAGTCCCTGTTTCTCCTGTTCCCACAGAGCCGCAACCTGTGGTTAATGAAGAACTCCCACCTTCTCCTCCACGTGCTTCCGTTGCTGATCAGTTAGAGACTACGGAGGTTCCTGATGGTGGCGTGGAGAAGATTGTTGAGGTTGACAAGCCTGTTGATGTTGTTGTAGAAGTTGAAAAGGTTGTTAGTCCGGGAGTTGTGGATGGTGTTGGTAATCCACGAACTCCTGAAACTGTTGCTCAAGACTTAGAAAAAGAAAAAACTACTGAGAAGACTCATGCTTCATCTTTTTCTCCCAAACCTTCTGATGTTTTGCCTGAGCGTGTTGAGAAGGTTACTGTTGAGGAGCAAGGCTCATTTTCTGGTGCTGGCAAAAATTCTCCAATCCACCCATAGGAAACCCTGGGGGACTACTATTACAGAACTTATTCGGAGAAAGACGCTTCCGAGCTTCATGCCCCTGTTTGGAATTTGAAGAAAGGTGATACTTTCTCGGATTGGCGCGTGTGCCGAGATTGGTTGCAGGGGATATTTCCGCCTGGGGAGATCAAGTTTCAAGAAAGCCGGCTTCATGGACAAACTTATCATGCTTACCTTGAGGAGACTGCTTCTTATGTTTCTACCACTCATCACATAGTGCGTGAGTGGCATAGTATGCATAAGGATTGGGAGGCTTTCAGGGTGTCACAGAAGAAGTTTGCTAATGAAGAAAAGCGCTTGGCTCAGTTAAAAGCTAAATTGGAAGCTGATCAAGCCAAGTTTGAGGCTGATCGTAAAACTGAGGAGTGGTCTGTTGCGGGTTGGAAGACGAAAGCGGAAGCCGCCCTCCTTTCCGAAGAACGCAAAAACTGGAAGAAAATTTGCGAAAAAGATAATGCTGAGAAGGCAAATCTCCGCAATGTCATCAATAATCTCAAGGTTGAGATTGAAAAACTGAAGAAACAGGATGCGGAGGTAGAAAAGTTGAAAAAGGAGAAGGCTGATGCAGAAGCTGCACTAGAAGAAGCGCGTTGTCATAGGGAGCGCAGTGAGCAACGAGAGGTACAAGCTTGCGCCACTCTTGCTCTTAGAGATAAAGAGTTAGAAGAACTTACTGCTTTGCTTTCTGACCAGGAACAACTTAAAAAGGATCTGGAACTTGCGCATTCCGAAAGGGCTGAAACCTCTCGCCGTTTGACTGAAACCGAAGAAAAATTGGAAAATTCTGAAACAGCGCGGGCCACAGCGGAAAGCGAGCTTGAACCTTTAAAGAGTGATATGGCGTGGCTGAAAGATCATGGAATTGCCTGTGTAAGTTGCTTCTTATTTTTTGTTGCGGGAATGTTTTTGTGCCTTCTTGTTATTTACCCTTTCTTATTTTCATAGGTTGCTGAATCAGTGTTGAATTCTGAGGAGTTGGATAAAACCGTTGCGCATTTAGTTGTTGCTGCGCGAAAGGACGGGTATGCCCAAGGATACGCTGAGTGTTCTCAGCATGTGAATAGCGCTTTGAAGGTTGATTGGGATATCAGCAAATCCGCAACTTATGGCGTTAACACTGGTGCTGTGCTTACTGCTTTGAAGGCAGAATTTAACAATTTGCAGCTTCCCGTTATGGATCTTATAAATGTTGCGCTGCAATCTGATGATCACGTGGCACAACTAAAGGAAATCTTTCCGGATGAAGGTGAAGATTTAGTGTAGGTTCTTTTGAAATTGTATTGAACAATTTTCTGTAATATTTGGGATGTATATCCCTTTCTTTGTTGGTGCGCTGTTGCGCAAGTAACTAAAACACTGCCGTGTTTGATAGTTTTTAAGGCGTATTTGTACGCCGAGAATAGTATGTCGTGTTTTTAGTTTACAATATTTTGCATGAATACAATTACTTTGATTGAGTAAGGCGAATGAAGTTGGTATAAAGCTCATGTGTGAACTTATGGTCGTTTGTGACGTAATCACTGACCGTTCATGAGGCTTTGTTTTATAATTACCATAATGTTTTTGCGCTTACTAAAAGAAATTGCATGCACTTTGTAAGAAAAACAGAAGAATAATAGAAACTTTGCTTGTTTATTTCGGGGTAGGGTACAGAGGCCATTACAAAGTTTGCTAATAAATATACGAGACTTAACTTACTCTATTCTCCCGCTTTGTCTTGATAAATCGTGTCTTTCTGCGCGGAGACCATAGAGTTTCTTCTTAGTTTTTCGCCCTTTTGCTCAGGACTTCCTCGCCTCGAGTTATCTGCTTTATTTCCTTGCGCACGTTTTGTAGCAGATGTGTGAGCTCGCCGCTTTTAAGGGCTTTCTCAATCTCGGTGCGCAAGGAAATGCAATTGTTGGTGGTATGGCCACTGTCCTTGTGATATTCGCAATACTGGGCTGGGTCTTGTCCGCGCTTGTTTTTCATGGGGATCGGTGGCTTGAACTGATAATCTTCAGTGCTTAAAACTTCCGCGGGGGTTTTAGTTAAGGGAGTCCATTGCCTCTCCCTGTTCTCCTGTTTGATTTCCCTCTGCGCGGCAAGTTTATTGATCGTTGCCCGAGCATCCTCAGATGAATGGTTTCCCGAGCCAGAATCGCGTCATCCCTTCTTGAATTTCCTCCCGCCACTTGAGCCTAAGTCGGAGGGTCGGTTATGTGGTGGTGGCGGCCTATTAGTGGTAAGGTTCTTTTCTGTTTGTGCGTAAACCTTAGCTGCTGCCATCACTTTCTCCCAGCTCTTCGGGAGGCCTTCTGTCCCAGACAAGACCTTGATCATATCATCGCATCTGGCCGCATATTTGAACTGTGCGCGAATCAGTTGCTCGTGGACTCCCCCGATCTCCAGTACTTCTTTGTTATACCGGGTGATAAAGTCCTCCAGGCTTTCGTCGTCATGACGCCAAATCTTCATCACATCTGATGTGTCTCGGATAGATCGTCGTTGTTGACTGAAATGAGTCAGAAATTTCTTGCGCATATCTTTCCATGATGTGATGTTCCCGATGGGTAAATTATCGAACCAGATTCTTGCAGCGCCAGTAAGGGCCTGTACGAAAAGATGGCACCATAATGGTAGAGTCCAGCCTCCTACTAGCCCTGTGCTTGTAAAAACCCTCAAGTGGTCATCAGGGTCTGTCAGCCCATTAAATTTACCCACGTTGGACGGTAGTTTAGCTTTCTCAAGCGGAGCCAAAGCTATTTCCATGATGAAGTTTGAATTTTTCGCTGCATCCGCAGGGCGGTAAATCAAATCATAGTTGTGTTCAGCCTCGGGGTTGTAAACCGCACGAGGTTTACACTTGTTATAGTTCAACCGATTAAACACACTGACGTTGTCACCTATGCGATAGGTTGGATCATCTTCACTGGTGTAGGTATTTCGTTGAGAACCCAACCTAGTGTGAACTGATGCTCTCCGGTATGAATGTGACTCATCTCGATGCTCTCGTCGACGACTCCCAGAATGGGTATACTCATATCTCGACGGAGATCTGGAGTATACCTCTGTGTCTTCGATGTGAGACGGTCCCTCACGTTGAGAAGCATGAGCACGAGATCCTGGCCTTCGCGATTGAGTTTGAGGAGCAGTCTGTGCACACAGCTGTGTGTATACTGCATTTAGTGCCCCTTGAGACCTGACGTACCAGAAGGTTGGAGTTTCTCCTGGAGGCAGAATTGAGTGAACAGGGATTTCTGGCTGTCTCCCCGGAGTGATAGGTTCATTCACACAATTGGATTGCACCTCGTTGTCATCCGAGGCATCCTCTTGAATTCCTTCAACCTGAAAGTTGTTTCCGACATTCGGCCGAGGGCCAGTTTGCCGATGAGAAGACGTTTCTTCCATATGCAAATGGAATCAACAGGGTAGATAAAAAAACGAGAGAAAATTGGATGAGACAGAGAAATCGGTGGGCGCCAATGAAGAAACACTTGATAATTGATCGGAATCGAATTATCTAGGGGGTTTGGATCTGCATAAAAGGGGGTTGTTCGCTCTCGTTTAATTCGACGCGACCGACCTTCTTCTCTGGTAAACTCTGCAAAACAAAGCACCGTTAGCCTCGTCAAGGGGAGAAGAGGGGTACTCTCCTTGACCCTACTCCGGTGTGAGAATAAGTATGTGTTTATGAAGAAGAAGAAGAGGTATTGACGAAGTGTGTGTAACTTGAATTTCATACCTGAATTGTTCTCATATTTATAGCCAAGAGTTTTGGGTGGGAAAACTCGTTGGTGAAATGCTGACGGAAGATGATAACCCCGTAAGCGGTTACATTTCCTTCCGTTAAGCTTCTCGATCTGACGTGAGTGCACACGGATCGCTGTTTAGATCTATGGCTGGGGGTTTGCCACGTGGAAAGTGATCCAGTGGAGGTTTCTCCCCAATTTCATGCCATCATCGTGATTTCAGGGATGCCTGAGGTGATGACACGTGTCCAGACGGTTGTAACCGTTTAGTGGTGCACGATTTGGGTCCTTCTAGAAGGTTATTGCCATAATCCTGTGTGACTCTTTATCGTGTGGCACCAGTTGGGTAAATAATATCCAAGTCTGGATATTATTAGGCGGAAGTGTTTAACTTAGGATTTTCATCCTTTGTTTATGGAGGAAAGCGCAAGGATTTATGATTTCCTTTTGGCGCGCAAGGGTTGTCTGCTATCTGTCTCTTAAGCCTTCTTTGTAGGACCAGTGCGCGGCCGCGCAAGGTCAAAAAGGGCTGAAAGACAAGGTTGCAGTATGGTCCTAAGTACTTGTTACAAGGTTTTTGGGACCTTACCCCTTCAGACACCTACTGATTATCACTCTAACTTGGTCAATTGCCGGGTCAAACTTATTTATAAAAAGTCAACGGAATCAATTTTTGCAAATAAATTCATAACTAATAATACACAGGTTATGGAACATGTTTTAACATTAAAATAACTTGGTAAATAATATAAGAACATGTCTAAGCATGTTCATCCCGACAATTCTGATTTTAGGCTCGGTTCGGAACCGAAAGTCGCAAAAGTAGACTTTTTCTTTGACTTTCAGTTTTGACCCGATTTAGCTTAGTTTAGATATGCCTTAGGGTTCCTTTAGGACCATATTATAGGTTAGTATAATCCTCTGAGGTTATACAACTTGGTTCCATAGAAATCCTAGTTCATTGCATGTTTCCGTTATTTGCTTAAAAGTTGACCATTATGCCCTTTTGATATTAAAACGAGATTTTTGAATATGTGAGAGGACAAAAACCCTTATTACTGATTTATAAGCATGTCCTAAAAATTTGACATCAATTTGTGGTCTAAATTAAGAGTTATGCTCAATATCGTAAAATGAAAGCTTTTTATTAATTAATCGGCATTTTTGGCATAAAATCTATTTAAACCCAAATTTTGACACCAAAATTTTTACCCACTGTTATTATATAATATTTAGGGATTTTTGGAAATTTTTGTTTAATTTTAAACTGATCATAACATAGGGTTCTTGCATTAACTCGGTAATTGACGGTTATGCCCTTTTTGCTAATAAAATGAGTTTTACACATCCTTTACATGTCAAACCTTTTTCTACTGATTTTATACATTAAATAAATTATTTTAAACAGTAGAGCATGATCAATATCTCAGATTTTATTAATCAACCCGAATACCGTCAAATACCGACTTTTATGCGATTTAGGCGCATAGTATGGTTTAAAACCATATTTAGCACCTAAGGCTTGTTACCTACTGATGTTATAAATAAATTTTTATACTTTAACAGAAAGTAAAATTTTGAAACTCAGGATTTCAAAATTTGACCTTTAAAGCATATGTAGAATGACCAAAATGCCCCTTCGGTGCATATTTTGGTCATAAAAGAGAAATTTCACATATGTATAGTATCTTACTGATATGACCCATTAAAATAAATATTTTTACGGATTATTTTAGACCATAAACTCAGATTACTATTTAACCTCTTTTATGAGCTTTAAAATGACCAAAATACCCTTACGGGGCCTAATTTAGTTTTAAATTCCTTTTGGGCATATTGAAAGGTATCCTACTGATATCACAACATATTTTGAGCATATTAACTTGTGAAACCTGTATATGACTCATTTGGGTTCCCGTTATGCATATTCGCGTTCGGTACGGTTTATGTAACTAATTTGCATAAATTAACCGAAACGGGTCAAACCTTATCGTTTTCATTTCAAAATCCAGAATAAGTTTAGTTTGCCCATAATATACTAGTCTTCATACTTGTCGGGTCTAAAACACATTCTAATCCGGTCTTCGCTTAATCGTGCGTTTGAACCGAAAACCTTTCATTAAAACTAACCGGTCTAAGTTTAAACTTAAGTAAGACCCGTTAGGAATCTAATAGGTTATTAAAACCTTCATTCCAGATCTAGGAGCCCAGTAAAAGATATTTGCACTTGCTGATTGTTATACGGCTGGGATAAAAAATTATATTTTTGCTCAGGTAAATACTTTTAACTTATTTTCCGTATTACGGGCTTGGGATACGGTATTATAATAATACCGCTTGGCCGGGTATGTAGTTATTTAAATCAGATTGTGATTAATACATTTACATAACCCGTTTTAATCTGTTTTGTTTGATGCAATGCCTTTGGGGGGTTAATGACCATGTCTTGGATATCCTCGGCTCATTTATTAGAAATGGCCACGGCTTAAGCACGGGGTGTAGGCATACACCTGACAGTTGCATATGTATAAACGGTATCTCACTCTCTTGTGGGCATATACTTGTGGCGTGTCAATTAATCTAATTCGGCTCTTCTAACCGGTCCCGAATGGACGATAAACATGTAAAACTGTATACAAGATTATTTTAAATAATTGTCCCAAGTTATAAAAGAATTTTGTTCCAAATGCACTTAAATCAATTTTCTTAAATATTTTCAAAAGAGTCAGTTAATTGTATTTACCAGTGTAAACTGACGTATTTTCAAAAAGGCTAAGTGCAGGTACTAAGCGAAATGAGCTGGAACTCCTGAGTGATTAAATAAAGAGTCCTGCAAGCTTTCTCACTTTAAGACTGTTGAACATTTCCTCTTTTATTTTGATCCGCCTGTGGATCCATCTTTCAACCTGTTTTGTAATATGTTTACTTTAAAACTCGGTTTGTATAAATTACTTTTAGTCATCCGCTGTGCATTTAAACTGTGATTATTGACTATGATGATATCAACTACATCACGATACTCTCCACCGGGCCCACTGGTAATACGTGGAAATAACGGGGTGTAACAGGTTGGTATCAAAGCCAACATTGAGTGAATTAAACAGAAGCCTTTTGTGTTTAATCTCAATGACACAGTTTTCACATTCCTCAACGTCCGAGTCTAGTCAAATGACTTAGGACTAATCCTAATCTTATTGTTTTCTTTTGTTGGTTTCCTTTGTTTATTTGGCAGGTACAAACAAAAATGCCTCCATGATTCAGAGGACGAGGTGGACGAGGCAAGGCGCCATTCACTGCTCCTAATGACCATGAGGCCGGGCCATCACACCGGCGAACTCCATCGGTAACTTTAAGCTCAAGTCCCCACGAGGATTGGAGGACTTACATGGAGCCGGCGAGGCATTCAGTGTCTCTCAGTTCATCGCCATCGTACTAAGACTCATTCGGCCTCCACCAGAACAACAAGTCCGACCACTCGCGCCACTCCAACCTCCCGTTGCAGCGTTCTGGTTCTCACCGTACCTTTCAGGACCCGACCCCCTACTTTCAGAGCTAGTTTAACCCGGCAAATGTGAGTGAAGAACCAATGGGACATAACCCATTGGGACCAGAAGACCACTTTCCTGAAGCCCAGGATTTGGATATGGATGAAGATCCGGATCCAGAGATGCCATCTGGGACGCGCATCCCATCGAGATTTCAGATGGGTCATCTTTTCATGGTTCACCATATCGGGGCCCAGACAGTTTCCAAGAAAGGTGGGCCATATACTACTGGGAGTTTACTCCCCCTTTCAACCCACCTCAATAGCAGCAGGATCCCTCCTAGGATTCGAGTTTCCAGGCGGTTACGCCACCGCCACCACCGCCGCCAGAGCAGCTGCCGCCACCAGAACCACCGAGGTGAAGGAGATGAGGTGCACGGATGTCTGTGCGAGGGGGTTTCCACTTCAGTACCCCCCAACACTCCAGTAGCAGTCACAACCCGCCACTATATGAGGACCCGCAGATGGGTGGGCCTTCAAACCCAGCTTCAGAAGTCGACTCAGCTCCGGTCGCACCACTACCACCAACGGGTTATGATAACCCAATTCCTTCATACGCCGGTGCAGTGGCGTATAACCCATTTGAGCAGTCAGCCTACCCGGGGTACAATTATTACAATGCCCGTGTCGTCGACCAGTACCTCGAGGAGGTCAACTACAATGCTCTTCATCCCGAAGGACCTTTCGCCGCTTCGTACCAATCTGGGTACCAAGCCTATGGGTATCAATACCCGCCACCTCCTCAACCTCTGCTGCAGCAGCCGTCGCAGCCGCCTCTGATCCAGCCGCCACAACAACAGGAGATTCTTCAGAGGTTGAACCAGGTGGAATGGGAGGTTCAAGAGGAGCATAGAAGCCGACGGGTCTGCTTAAGGGTTTGGCGAATCTAATCATGGGGAAGAAGAAGAGGGATTTTTCAAGATTCCTTAATTATTTGTGTTGTAATTTTTATTTTCAATTAAGTCCATGTGTGGACATTTATTTATGTACTTGGTCCCTGCGTGGACTTATCTTTCTATTGTTGGTCCCTGCGTGGACATGTCTTTCTTGTTTAGCCCTTGCATGGGCAAGTTATTGTTTAAAAGTCCCGTTTAGGGCAAATATGTACTTCTTCTTATTTATTTATGGAATGTTTTAATTTTAGAATTTCATTGTCATCATATGCACGAATATAATATATGAAATAAATCAAAATACCATTCCTTATTGTAATCGATCTGCCATTAATTATTAAATGAAATCTTAAAGGTAAAAACCTAGCCCATGTGTCATTCTAAGACATGGCCATGATGGTAGTCCCTTTTTAAGATTCAAATCCTTGTTAACATCTGAAAACATGTTAACACTCATGGCAAATGTGATTCGATAAAATCACACAAGTCATCCTTATATTGGATTCTTTCAATTCCTTTCCTTTATTTATTATTTAAACATCCATTAGTGCTGAAGTGCCTACGGGCCACACTTATTGTCCTTTGAGACAAAAGACAGTTGTAGTCTACGACTCCCTGTCAAGAAAAGGTGATGAACTATGTTCAAACCTTAATACCTTGATTTTATAAAATCATGGCTTATAATTTAAAATTGTCCTTGTGACTAGGCCTTTTATATGCCACCTTATTATCCTTAATAGTTTATAACTGGATAAAATATAATAAATTAAATTAACCAATATGGCTTAAGATTACCATGGTTAATAAATTGCCATAAATGACAATACCATAATAAGACTTCTAAATGAGATATTGTCATCTTTTTATTGTAGCAATCAAGCTACATGGCTGAATCAGATGAAGTTAACAGCACCCTTGAGAGAATCATGATACCACCAGAGTTAATGTAGCTGGTGCAGATCTGCAGGCCATGATTGATAATGCTGTCACACGAGCTATGGACAGACAATTTAAAGAATCTAGTAGTACTCGTAGCAGGACCCTATCTGTAGCTCATTCAAAGCCGCCATCTAAGTCGCACGCATCACACAGAGATGACTCCCATCACTCATCAAATCAAAGGAGTGTCCCGTCTAAAAAGATTGTGCTCAGTCAAGAGCCACGTGTTAAGACATGTTCTTATAAGTATTTTGTCTCATGGAAGCCCAGGGACTTAACAGGGGAGAAAGGAGCCCTTGATTGCATGACATTGCTCAATGAGATGGATACAGTGGTTGATATTAGTGGCTGTGCTGAACAGGACATTGTGAAATTTGTTTCACAATCTTTTAAAGGAGAAGCTTTAGCTTGGTGGAGGTCCCTAATCCAAGCTACAGGAAAGATCCCACTTTACAACATGTCTTGGGAACAGTTTGTGACGTTGATCAAAGATAATTTTTGTCCTCAACATGAGGTGGAAAGGATTGAAACTGACTTCTTGACCTTGGTCATGAAGAACTTGGATTGTCAGGCATACCTCACTAGTTTCAACACCATGTCTTGATTGGTTCCTTACTTGGTCACACAAGAACCGAAACTTATAGCTCGTTTCATTGGAGGTCTGGCTCCAGAAATTAAGGCAAGTGTGAAAGCTTCTAGACCTACCACATTCTGGTCGGTGGTAGATTTGTCGTTATCCCTTACTCTCGATGCGGTCAGGCAGAGATCGCTTAAGAATTCCGATGAAGGGAAAAGGAAACGTGAGGAGGAGAACTCACGCCGATCTGAAAAGAAACATAAAGGGAACTCTAATCACAAGAAGAGTTCAGGGTTTAAAAAGGATGACCAGCAGTCGGGTGAGAAGCCCAAATGTAAGACCTGTCAGAAGCGTCATTTCGGGAAGTGTAGACTCGAGTCAAGACCTCAGTCACAGTCAAAGCCTATTGTGTGTGGGATCTGCAAATCCAAGGAGCATAAGTCATTGGATTGCAAAAAGATAAAGGATGCAATCTGTTACGGTTGCAATGAGAAGGGGCATATTAAGACCAATTGCCCCAAGTATGCAAAGAAGCCTGAAGAGGCTAAGAAAACCAATGCTCGGGTCTTTCAAATGAACGCTCAGGAGGCTGTGCAAAACGACAACGTGATAACAGGTACTTTTCTTATCAATGATGTTTATTCTAGAGTATTGTTTGATTCGGGTGCAGACAAGTCTTTTGTGGATAATAAATTTTCTAAGTTATTAAATCTGCCTGTTAAGACTCTAAGCATAAAGTATGAAGTAGAATTAGCCGATGGTACTATAGAAACCGCTTCAACAGTTCTAGATGGATGTTTTATATTGTAACACCTCAAAAATTTACATCCAATAATGTATTGACACGTGTCATGGGCTTAGAATATGTGAAAACATACTTTAGAGGGACTAAAGTTGACAAGCAGTGAAACTATGTGAATATAAGGGTCCAAAGTGTCAAAAATGGATAAATAGGCCCTACAATAACCCTACATGGTGTTTATAATCTTAAACGATTAGATCATGGATCATACAAAGCGGAAAATGAAAGAAAGTGAGGAATTACAAACTATAGGGGCTAAACGTGTCAACATGTTGAAAGTATACCTCTGAGTGACCTTTTTGCAAACCCGAAGCTTTGTAATGGTAAAATATACTCACTAGAATATGTGGTAAAAATTTCATAAAGTTTCGTCATCGTATGAGAAAGATATGATCAAATTCGTATACGAAGGGGTAAAAGTGTCAACATGTTAATACTACCTCTGAGAGACCTTTTTATAAATCCCAAAAGTTTTGTAGTACATTATTACACCCACAAGAACATCTGATAAAAGTTTCATAAGGATCCAATTCAAAATTTGAGATAAAATTAAAGATTCCAAGAATAAGGGTTAAATGTGTAAATATCATAATTCTTGGATTCGGAAGCTTTCTCCAAGCATTCAAGACCTCCCAATGCATGGCCACACTCCCTAGGACACCCCAGACCTGTTTTCACTGACTTTGCATGATAAAAATGTCGGAAAGATCGAATAACAAAAGTGCAGGGACTGAACATGCAACAAAACAACAAAAATTGAGATTCAGCACCCTCGCGTAGCGCGAGGACCCGTCGCGCGACGCGACGGGGGTGTTTTCGCAGCAGACTGGCAGATGCCAGTTATCAGGTCTGTTTTGGTTGTTTCCAGCTGTAGTCGATACAAGGGGCTCTCCAATGGGTTTACATGCAGCTAGGGGCACTTGGACTCATCTTATATCATCAGTAGACTCATGTGGCAGCCTCAAAGGAGATCAAAATTGGCATAAAAGGGTCTTGAAGCTTGAAACTTTGAACACTTGCATTTACAAAAATTCACAAGATCATCTCTGGAGCTCTCTGGACATCAAGCCAACTTTCTAGTGATCTCTAAGCATTATTAGGACTCTTGTAAGTGTTCATAACCTTCTCTAATTCGTTCTAGCTTAGTTAATTAAGCAAAAGTCAAACCATCGTAATTTAAGTTTGACTTTGAGATTAAACGAAATTTTCTCAGTCATTTCTCGAATTGAAAGTACCTACAAGTTGGTATTTATGTGGGTAACAAACCCTTAAAAGGGTATTTTCAGATTCCCACTCTAACTATGCTAATTGTCGAGTCAAAGCATACTTTAAAAAGTCAACAGAATGATTATTTGCAAATTTAAGCATGATTAGCAATGTAGGGTACATGCAACCTGTTTGATCATTAAAATAACTTGGTAATTAATGTAAGAACATGTCTCAACATGTTCATCTCGACAATTTTCAGTTTAAACCCGAATCGGAACCGAAAGTCGCATAAATTGACTTTTTCTTTGACTATCAGTTCTGATCCGTTCATGCATGTTTGAGATCTGTCTTAGAGCTTATTTTGGACCAAGTTTCATATAAGTATAACTCTCTGAGATTTTACAACTTGGTTCAATACTTATCCGATTCATATGCATGTTTCCGATTTATGCTTAAATATTGACTATTATGCCCTTTTGACTATAAAACGTGATTTTTGGAAAAAAAATGAAAGAGTAGAAACATTTGTTACTGATTTATAAACTTGCACCAAAAATTTGATATCAGTTTGAGGTCTAGATTAAGAGTTATGCTCATTATCGTAATTTGAAAGCTTTATGTTAATTAAATGGCGTAATTAGCAAATAGCCTATTTAAACCCACTTTTTGATATCAAACTTTTTACCCACTGATGTTATATAATATTTTGGAATTTTTAAAGATTTTTATTTAATTTTTGGCTGAGCATAACATAGGTCTCTAAGTTTAATTCGGTTAATACCGATTTTGCCCTTTTAAGCCATAAAATGAGTTTTACAAATCCTTTTGACCCCAAACCTTTTTCTACTGATTTTATTTGATAAATAAAATATTTTGAGCATTCTGGAATTATTAAAATATCAGCTTTCTTTTAAAAACCCGGAAACGGCTCTAAATCGCCTTTTTAAGCATTTTTAACGCATAGTATGTACTATAACCATATTAAACATATAAGGTTGATACCTACTGATGTTTTTAGTATATTTTTATAAAATAACAGTAAGTATAAGTTTTTGAACTCAGGTTTCCAATTTTGACATTTTTAGCCCTTGTGAAATTACCAAAATACCCCTAAGGTGCATAGTTTGGTTTTAAATGATAAGTTTCACATATGGGTCTTACCCTACTGTTATAACATATTAAATTAAGTATATTTACTGTATAAATCAGACCCGTAACTCTGATTTACAAATAAACTCTTTTATAATCTTTTAAATGACCAAAATGCCCTTGTGAGGCATAATATGCGTTTAAATCCGTTTTGGGCATAATAGGAGATATCTTACTGATGTTATAACATATTTAAGCCATATTATCTCAGGGAACTTGCATATGACTCTTATGGTTACCCGTAACGCCCTTTTCGCGTCCGGTTCGGTTTATGTAACTAGTTTGCATAAATTGATCGAAACGGGTCAAACATTATCATTTTTGTCTCAAAATCCAGAATGTGTTTAGTATACCCATGTTATACAAGTCTTCAAACTTGTCGGGTCTAAATCACATTCTATCCGGTCTTCGCTAAATCGTGCGTTTGAACCGTATCATCCTTAAAACTAACCGGTCTAGGCTTAGGCCTAAATAAAGACCCGTTAGAAGCCTAATAGATTATTACAAACCTTTGTTCCAGAATAAGAAGAACCAGTAAAAGCTACCTTCACTTGCTAGTTGTGATTTATACTTTACTCAGGTAAATACTTTTAACTTATTTTCCCTATACGGGCTTGGGTTACGGTATATAGAATACCGCTTGATCGAGCATCAAATCTTACATTGTTGAATGGTTAATTGAATAATTTGATCGGCTCGTTTAAACAGTCTTGTTCACTTAAAGCCTTTGGGGGGTTAATGACCATGTCCCGGATATCCTTGGCATCATCTTACGAGATGGCCACGACCTGAGCACGGGGTGTAGGCGTACACCTGTCAGTGTATAACTCTATAATGTGGTGTGTCTATTGATCTTTAACCCGGACAAGATCCGGGCTACTGAACGCACAAGTAACATGTAATACGTTCACAAGATTATATTGCATAATTATCCCAAGTTATAAAATGTTTTGTGCCACGTGCATTTAAATAAATTTTCAACCCTTTTCAAAATGAGTCAGTTAAATTGTATTTACCAGTGTAAACTGACGTATTTTTCCAAAAAGATTAAGTGCAGGTACTACTCGTACTAGGCTGGCAGTCTTCTCGAGCGTCCACAATAAGTCTCGCAAGCTTGGACGACAATAAAGCTGTTGAACAATACCTTATTTTATTTTGATCCGCCTGTGGATCCGTTTCAACTATTTGTGATATTTAATATTACACTTTATTAAAGTTGAAATGAATCTATCTTTGCTTCCGCTGTGCATTTATATATTGTGTTGTTTGTCTATGATGATACCAACTACGTCACGATACTCCCCACCGGGCCCACCGGTGACACGTGGAAAATAGGGGTGTGACATATATCCATTAGGAATCACTCTTTTCCACTCTCTTTGCTCCGTTGAAATTAGCAGGATTTGACATAGTGATAGGCATGGATTGGTTATCTCATAACCAAGCCCAAATCGTATGCGACAAGAAACAAGTGGTGATCAAGACTCCCTATGGTGAGCCACTTACAATACAAGGGGATACACAGTATGGGTTACCTAAGCAAGTGTCCATGATTAAGGCACCAAGGTGTATGAAGAGAGGTTGTGTCATCTATATGGCACAAGTAACCATCGATGAGCCAAAGCCCAAGATCGAAGACATCCCTGTTATTTATGAATATCCAGAAGTATTCCCTGAAGAACTACCTGGTTTACCCCCAGATAGGCAAGTGGAGTTCGGAATCGATATCATTCCTGGATCTGCACCAATTGTAAGAGCACCTTATCGGTTGGCACCAACTGAGATGAAAGAGTTAAGGACTCAGTTGGATGATTTATTGGCAAAGGGTTTTATTCAACCTAGCTCGTCCCCTTGGGGAGCACCAATCCTCTTTGTGAAAAAGAAGGATGGCTCGATGCGTCTATGCATCGATTATCGCGAACTGAATAAAGTGACGATCAAGAATAGATATCCACTACCCAGGATCGACGATCTATTCGATCAGCTGCAAGGAGCAAGTTATTTTTCCAAGATTGAACAGTTATCATATGGCAAGGATGGAATCCTAAGATTGAACGGACGAATATGGGTTCCAATCTATGGAGGACTTAGGGATGTGATTCTTCAAGAAGCCCATAGTTCCAAGTATTCTGTTCATCCCGGCAATGATAAGATGTACCAGGATTTAAAGGAAAGTTATTGGTGGATAGGTTTGAAGAAATCTGTAGCCACTTATGTGGCAAAATGTTTGATGTGCACACAAGTTAAAGCAGAGCATCAAAAGCCGTCAGGTTTGTTGCAACAGCCTGAACTTCCCACCTGGAAATGGTAACCATGGATTTTATCACAAAGTTACCAAAGACAAAACGAGGAAATGATACTATTTGGGTTATAGTCGACAGGTTGACTAAGTCAGCCCACTTCTTGCCGATTAAAGAAACTCATAGCTCCGACAAGATAGCTCAGTTGTACGTGGATGAGATTGTATCTCTTCACGGAGTGCCAATGTCTATTATCTCTGTTAGGGATACGAGATACACATCGCATTTTTGGAAAAGCTTTCAGCAATACTTAGGCACCCGATTGAATTTCAGCATTGCATATCATCCTCAAACGGATGGACAAAGGGAGCGTACGATTCAAACGCTTGAGGATATGTTACGAGCTTGTGTTATTGATTTAGGAGGAAGTTAGGATGATCATCTTCCGTTGATTGAATTTTCGTACAATAATAGCTATCATTCGAGTATTCAAGCAGCACCTTTTGAAGCTTTGTATGGAAGAAAGTGTAGGACGCCAGTTTGTTGGGCGGAAGTTGGAGATGTCCAACTATCAGGACCTGATATAGTCCTAGAGCCGACGGATAAGATTGTTCAGATACGTGATCGTCTCAAAGCTGCCAGGGATAGGCAGAAAAGCTACGCAGATAAGAGGCGTAAACCTCTGAAATTCGAGGTAGGTGATAAAGTGTTACTCAAGGTATCACCGTAGAAAGGGGTGATGCGTTTTGGAAAAAAGCGGAAGCTAAGCCCTAGATACATAGGACCATTCGAGATCATTGAATGTGTTGGGACTGTAGCTTACAAGTTAAATCTGCCAGAAGAGCTTAGTGGAATACATAATGTATTCCACATCTGCAACTTAAAGAAATGTCTAGCCGATGAGTCGCTAGCAATGTCGCACAAGGACGTGAAGATAGATGAAAGCTTGAAGTTCATTGAGAAACCTTTGTCAATCGAGGATCGACGGGTTAAGAAGCTTTGAAAGAAGCATGTGCCAATTGTAAAAGTAAAATGGGATGCCCAAAGAGGCCCATAATACATGTGGGAGATTGAATCCACAATGAAACAGAAGTACCCTCATTTATTTCAGTAAATCTCGAGGTCGAGATTTCTTTTAAGGGGGTGAGGATGTAACACCTCGTAAAATCATGACCAATATAATAAGGACATGTGTCATGGACTTTAAACGTGTAATGGATTGATCTGGAAGGACTAAAATTGTCAAACAATGTAAATATGTAAGTAAAAGGATCCAAAGTGTCAACATGCCATTCTTGTGGCTCTGATTGACCTCACGCGACGTTCGTATTCTTTAAGGAATAAAATATCGAACTTCGAAAGTCGATTGTGCTTAAATTGAAAAGTTTACAAAGCATAAGGGTTAAAAGTGTCAACATGTTTAAAGTAACCTTTGAGTGACCTTCTAACATTTCCGAGACTTTGTAATACTTCCTTATACTTCCATGAATATTGGATAATAAATTTGTGGAGTTTCGACGCACATAAATAATCAAAGTGTTAATTCCAAGAAATAAGGATCAAATGCGTCAACGTTGCAATTCAAGACTTTTCGGGTGATCGTACAACTAACCGGGAGCTTAACGGAGTTAGTTTATAACCCAAGGCCCTAAATAGTTAACTATGGGGGTCCTAAATGCAATAAACAAAAGTTAAATAAACTTATTATGGACCAGGGACCAAAACTGTAATAAACGAAACTTGTTTTCCGGTCATAAGGGAGCGTCGCGGTCCGCGTAGACTCCTTAAGAGTCTTACGCGGCCCGCGTAAGAGTATCAGATGGAGAAAGATAAGGACACCTGCATGTTTAACCAGTTCCACCGCCTTTGCATGCCTCAAATCAATACTAGGGACTGTGCCAATGGTTTTTCATGCACTAGGGACACCTGGAATCATCAGGGATCAATATAGGGGCATGTGGAGTGATCTTGTGAAGTGGAATTTGCTATATAAGGCTCTTGTTTTTCATTGATCATTTGCACATTCTCAAAATTTATTCACAACTCTTTCTCTGGAGCTTCCTGGAGTTCAAGAGAGCTTTCTTCTGTTCATATTTCGTGCTAAGTGTCCTTGTAAGCATTCTTAGCCTCTCTAGTTTAAGTTTTATTAGTTTAATGGCCAAAAGTCAAAGCCATCGTAATTAAGCTTTGACTTAGTGATTAATCACTAATGGTCCAACAATTATTCGAATTGAAAGTGGCTATGAGTTGGTAATTATGTAGGTAATAAACCCTTAAAAGGGCACCTACTGATTATCACTCTAACTTGGTCAATTGTCGGGTCAAACTTATTTATAAAAAGTCAACAGAATCAATTTTTGCAAATATATTCATAACTAACAATGCAGAGGTTATGGAACATGTTTTAACATTAAAATAACTTGGTAAATAATATAAGAACATGTCTAAGTATGTTCAACCCGACAATTCTGAGTTTAGGCTCGGTTCAGAACCGAAAGTCGCAAAAGTAGACTTCTGCTTTGACTTTCAGTTCTGACCTGATTTAGCTTAGTTTAGATATGCCTTAGGGTTCCTTTAGGACCATATTATAGGTTAGTATAATCCTCTGAGGTTATACAACTTGGTTCCATAGAAATCCTAATTCATTGCATGTTTCCGTTATTTGCTTAAAAGTTGACCATTATGCCCTTTTGATATTAAAACGAGATTTTTAAAAATGTGAGAGGACAAAAACCTTTATTACTGATTTATAAGCATGTCCTAAAATTTTGACATCAGTTTGTGGTCTAAATTAGGAGTTATGCTCGATATCGTAAAATGAAAGCTTTTTATTAATTAATCGGCATTTTTGGCTTAAAACCTATTTAAACCCAAATTTCGACACCAAAATTTTTACCCACTGTTATTATATAATATTTCGGGATTTTTTGAAATTTTTGTTTAATTTTAAACAGATCATAACTAGGGGTGCAAACGAGCCAAGCTACTCGCGAGCTACTCGAGCTCGGCTCGAAAAAAAGCTCGAACGAGCCGAGCTTAAACGAGCTCGAGCTCGAGCGCGAGCCTAAAAACAAGCTCGTTTAGTAAACGAGCCCGAGCCCAAGCTTCGCTTATCGAGCTCGAGCCGGCTCGCGAGCCTTAACGAGCTTTCTTTTTATATATTTTTTATTAACATATTAAACATATATTTAAATAATAATATTTACCATTTATATAAATATAAAAAAATAACTAAATTATATATATAACAATAATTATAATTAATAAAAATTAATTAATAAATACTAAACGAGTCGAGCCCGAGCCGAGCTCGTGCTTCAAAAATTACCTTCGAGCCGAGCTCGAGCTTTAGAAATAAAGCTCGAATCAAGCCGAGCTCGAGCTTTCATAAGTTAAACGAGCTCGAGCTCGAGCCTGGTCGAGCTCGGGCTCGGCTCGGCTCATTTGCACCCCTAATCATAACATAGGGTTCTTGCATTAACTCGGTAATTGATGGTTATGCCCTTTTTGCTAATAAAATGAGTTTTACACATCCTTTACATGTCAAACCTTTTTCTACTGATTTTATACATTAAATAAATTATTTTAAATAGTAGAGGCTGATCAAAATCTCAGATTTTATTAATCAACCCGAATACCGTCAAATACCGACTTTTATACGATTTAGCCGCATAGTATGGTTTAAAACCATATTTAGCACCTAAGGCTTGTTACCTACTGATGTTATGAATAAATTTTTATACTTTAACAGTAAGTAAAAGTTTGAAACTCAGATTTCCAAATTTGACCTTTAAAGCAATAGTAGAATGACCAAAATGCCCATTCGGTGCATAGTTTGGTCATAAAAGATAAATTTCACATATGTATGGTATCTTACTGATATGACCCATTAAAATAAATATTTTTACTGATTATTTTAGACCATAAACTCATATTACTATTTAACCTCTTTTATGAGCTTTAAAATGACCAAAATACCCTTACGGGGCTTAATTTGGTTTTAAATTCATTTTGGGCATAATGAAAGGTATCCTACTGATATCACAACATATTTTGAGCATATTAACTTATGAAACCTGTATATGACTCATTTGGTTACCCGTTATGCATATTCGCGTTCGGTACGGTTTATGTAACTAATTTGCATAAATTAACCGAAACGGGTCAAACCTTATCGTTATCATTTCAAAATCCAGAATATGTTTAGTTTGCCCATAATATACAAGTCTTCATACTTGTCGGGTCTAAAACACATTCTAATCCGGTCTTCGCTTAATCTTGCGTTTGAACCGAAAACCTTTCATTAAAACTAACCGGTCTAAGTTTAAACTTAAGTAAGATCCGTTAGGAATCTAATAGGTTATTAAAACCTTTGTTCCAGATCTAGGATCCCAGTAGAAGATATTTGCACTTGCTGATTGTTATACGGCTGGGATAAAAAATTATATTTTTGCTCAGGTAAATACTTTTAACTTATTTTCCATATTACGGGCTTGGGATACGGTATTATAATAATACCGCTTGGTCGGGTATGTAGTTATTTAAATCGGATTGTGATTAATACATTTACATAACCCGTTTTAATCTGTTTTGTTTGATGCAATGCCTTTGGGGGGTTAATGACCATGTCTTGGATATCCTCGAATCATTTATTAGAAATGGCCACGGCTAAAGAAACGGGTGTAGGCATACACCTGACAGTTGCGTATGTATAAACGGTATCTCACTCTCTTGTGGGCATATACTTGTGGCGTGTCAATTAATCTAATTCGGCTCTTCTAACCGGTCCCGAATGGACGACAAACATGTAAAACTGTATACAAGATTATTTTAAATAATTGTCCCAAGTTATAAAAGAATTTTGTGTCAAATGCACTTAAATCAATTTTCTTAAATATTTTCAAAAGAGCCAGTTAATTGTATTTACCAGTGTAAACTGACGTATTTTCAAAAAGGCTAAGTGCAGGTACTAAGCGAAATGGGCTGGAACTCCTGAGTGATTAAATAAAGAGTCCTGCAAGCTTTACACTTTAAGACTGTTGAACATTTCCTCTTTTATTTTGATCTGCCTGTGGATCCATCTTTCAACCCGTTTTGTAATATGTTTACTTTAAAACTCGGTTTGTATAAATTACTTTTAGTCTTCCGCTGTGCATTTAAACTGTGATTATTGACCATGATGATATCAACTACGTCACGATACTCCCCACCGGGCCCACCGGTAATACGTGGAAATAACGGGGTGTGACAACCCTGGTATGGTGATCCTGCATAAGATGCAGAACCACTGAAAATTTCGATTGGGTGCATATGTGACCCAGACGGCAGCATTTCCGGATCAGAATCTTCATCTGGTTCATTTGGCTGGTCCAATTGGTTTTGGGCAGCTGGTGGGGTTTTAATGTATTGGTTTGGATCAAATGATCCATGGAAGGAATGAGAATGGGAATGATGGGAGTGGTGGGAGTGGTGAGAATGATATGAATGGTGGGAAGGTGATGAGTTATGAGAAAAAGAATGTCTCACAGATTGAGATGAGTAAGAATCACTTGAATATTGTTGATGATCCGAGCTATGAGGTAGCGAGGGTGCATGTCCCGATGGACCTCCTTGCATTGGTCCTTAGCCTTTGCTTCTAAATCTTGGCGGCATGTTATATCCTGTCAAAAATAAAAAAACAATATATATGTGAATGCATATGTCTATAGCTTTCGTCTTGTATCGAGTCTTAGTTTATCATGTATTGTATGTAATTGTATGTAATCCGTACTGATCCAAATGGAACTTTGATGTAATAGTCCATTCGTACGAATGGAGTCCATTCGTACGGATGGACAATAAGTTGGTTCGTATGGATCAGCAAGATCCACACCTCCAGGTTCGTACGAATGTACTGGGTCTATATATAGAGGTGTTGGGGTTTTCATTTGTACAACTTTTGACATAGTGGGGAAACTATGTCAAAATCTTTTCCTGGCATTGTAAAGCTTTCTGATTAATGAAAAGATCATTCAACGGTGTCTTTGTGATTATGTCTACTTACTACACAGATTCCGCACGTGATATTAGGATCTAAGAAGCCGGTCGGAGCGTACATCGAGACGAAACAGTCCTCACAATATATATAACTTAATAAGGATTAGATTAAATCCTAGGTTAATGCCTAGACTCAGAAAGTCTAAGGATTATGCGATTGTGTTGTTTGAGATTAAACACAAAAGACTAGTGTTTAATTCTATCATACGTTGGCTCTGATGCCAACCTGTCACACCCTGATATTTCCCAGTGAGCCTGGATGGGGTACTGGAATGCCTTAGTCTGGAATGAATGGTATAATAACCAATTAGAATGTTAACGGGTCTTATTAAAGTCATAGACTTGGACCGGTTAACTTAAAATAATGAAAACGGTACGATACGCTAGATTAAGCGATGAACGGATAGAATATAGTTTAACCCTCACAAGTACTAAGACTTGTAATATGGGTAAACAATATACATTCTAGAATTTGAAATAAATTTGAAAGAATTGACCCGTTTCGGAAAACTTACGTAAACTAGTTACAAAAGCTTAACCGTACGCGCATAGGCGGTATCGGGTGATTGGATGAGCTATAATCAAGTTCAACATCCCAAAACATTTTAATTATGTTATAAAATCAATAGGTAATTCACTTTATATGTTTATGATTGATTAAAATCAAATTATGCACCATAAGGTCATTTTAGTCATAATATGGCATATTGCATGAACTTGCATAAAATCTCAAGAACTGATTATGATCAGGTAGTATAACCACAGAGCGTTATTCTACACTATAACATGATCATAATGCAACTTAGAATCAGTAGCTAAAGTTGCTAAATCGGGTCAGAATCGAAAGTTAAAGCAGAAGTCAAACTACTTGACTTTTGGTAGCGAACCGACACATAAACTGGAAATGACGGGCTGAACATGTTTATACATGTTCTAATATTAGTTACCAACTGATATGATGTTAAAACATGGGTTTAAATGATTACAAGTTCATTTTATAAGTTTTTTCGAAAATCTGCCGTTTGACTTTTTATTAGACTTAACTTTGACCCGTCATTTGACCAACTTAACCTGATTTCCAGGAAGTGCTCTTTTGAGGGATTAACACCTACCTTATTACGATCACGTATCCACGTTCGATTCGAACAATGGCTGGACCATAATGGACTAAACTGAAAGTCAAAGCAAAAGTCAATTTGCTTGACTTTCGGCTAAATTCTTAGCCTACAAAAGGAAAGAGCAGGAAAGGAACACTTACTTGTGATCCTTAGAATGTTTAGAACTCCGGGGAAGCTCCTTTTTAAGATCAGGAACCTCTAAGCAAGAAGATAGGAAGAGAAATGAGGAATGAGCAAATGAAAGTGTTGAGTTAAGGTCGTATTTATACTAGAAGGAGGTGCATAGGATTGTTCCAGGTGTTATGAGCTAATGTAGGATGATTGTAGGTGTCCAAGGACGTGTAATGAACTGCAAATGGGTGGCAAAATCGCGAGAGGTGGCAACATGGCAGATTTGCTTGGCCTCCAAACAAAACTGCCACTGGCAGTTGCTTACGGACCGTAAGGGCCTTAGGCTTACTGTCCGTTAGCCCATAAGGCGCACACAAGTTTTTAAATCCCTTACGGATCGTAAGGGGTAAGTCCTTGCGGTCCGTAAGAGACCTCCAGAACTTAAATTTTGATATTTTTCCATATCTAGTCCCTCCGCTGTCATACTTTCATAATTTGACAATATTAGCCCCTCTCGTCCAAAATATTATGCATATTTGAGAGTGGACACGTGTCATTGTATTATTCGACCAAATTTCCGAGGTGTTACAAGTAGGAACAATGTTTAGTTTTTTTTATTTATTTTTAAATAATTAATTTCAAAAAAGAAATATGATAGATATAAAACTCATGCATATTATCTTAAGTGTTAGGACCAAATTCATAGTCTCCCAACAAAGGAACTTAAGGAAAGTATCAAACGAACTTCGATTAACCTCATTTAGGCGGCATTGGAACCGTCTCATCGTACTCTACGATATGATATTGTAGGTTTTCATTTTTAGATTTTTAGCTTTTAGATTTTAGTATTTTTGTTTATATCATTGTGTCTTTTTATATTACATTACATTACATTATACTATGTCATGTTATATTATACTATATATTATATTATTTTATAAGTTTCAGTAATATTACATTACATTATATTATATTATGTTATGTTTGTCATGTGATATCATGTTATATTATAATATATCATATTATACGAAAAATAACATAACATAACATAACATAATATTTATAAAATATAATATCAACTAAACTAAACAAAGAAAGAACCTTAATAAAAATTTGTTGGTCTGAATATAATAAAAGATAAATAAATTTATGTGTGTATTATATTTGAGATAATATGCATGAGTTTTATATTTATCGTATTTCTTTTTGAAATTAGTTATATAAAAATTAATAAAAAAAATTAAACATTATCCCTACCACATTTTTTTCCCTCATAATAGACATTTGGTAATTGTTTGTATATTAAATTTAAGTATATAATTATTAAATATTTTAAGATAACATATTTTATAATATCTTTTACAAATATAATGAGTATTTATATTTTTAGGGTTAATTACACAGATAGTCCTTGTGGTTTATTAAAAGTAATAACTCTAGGTACTAACATAAAATTATATAAGGGTAATTTAGTCATTTTGTGCTGACTTAACAGGAAAATTAACAACAGTTAGCCTTAATCCTGAAAGGTGTTACTCAAAGGTCATGAATGGCACGGTTGCCCTTGACCTAAAGTATCATAACCATGTTGCATGTATGTCAATTGTGTTTGGTAAACTGTATAATATGAGCTCACCACATATAATTGATGTCGTTTTGAGTGAAGTGTATACACAAGTGTAAATCAATGGCCAGGATTTTGATGATGAAAATACACTAGCGTATTTACGATTTGATGATGTAAATCAATGACAAAGATTTGTTCACTGAGTTTACAAATACACTAGTGTCCACTTTAGAACTCCACCCTATATATATTTAGCTTTTATATCTAAAGTTCATATATTTCATATTTTATAAAAAAATGTTTGTTGGAGTTAAAAAAGGAAAAAGAAAAAAGAAGGTATCTAATAAGATAGTAGTGAAAAACTATCAAAATGATATTTAACTTAGATTTTATCATCATTGCTATTTAACTTGTAAACTATGAATTTTTTTTATTTTAGAATTTTCTTATAAAGGAAAAAAGAAAAAAAAAATCTCAATAGATTGGAGAATACATACAAGTCATACATACCGGGAATAAGTTTTACAATTATATCTTTTGGGAAAAAAACCTCAATAGATTAGGTATGATACACAAGTCATACGTTCCACCGGGAATACGCTAGTTAATTTAATGTAGATATCTTTCGTTACATAGGGAATATTTAAGCACCCTAGTTAAGAAAAAAAAAACGTTGAAAAAAGTTGATAAAACTAATATTTAATATATAAAATTCCTCATGCTACATAAGGTTAAAAAAAATAAAAAGTATAACTCAAGATTTAATAACATTTATTAAATGTTTACATTTAAGTTAATATATTTAACCTTTTTAATTAATCTTGTTCGCATATTCCTAATCTTGTAATCTATTTTTATGTTTCTCCAAAATTTTTATGAAAACATTTTCTTAATCTTCTAATCTATTTTTATGTTTCTTCAAATTTTTTATCAAAATATTTTCTTTTGTAATAATTTGAAAATCATTTGTTTTATGTAAACTTTGTTATTTGTTTTAGGTAATGAATAAATCATTTTAAAAACAAATATACAAGTGAATGTTTTTTTTATTAATACTTAATATTGAAGAATAAACTTAATAATTCCTAAATCAATGTATAACAAATGTTAAAAAATATTATTTTTTGGTTATTTGGTTTGGCTATTTCGGTTTTCATAAAATGCAAAACGTAACCAACTGTAAATTTCGGTTCGTTTTTTCGGTTTTTGTGCGGTTCTTTTGTTTTCGGTTCGATTAAAACGATTTTTGAGTTTTCTACTCATCCCTAAATACACACAAGTCATACGTTACACCGGAAATCAGTTTTAAAATTTTCTTTTTTGGGAAAAAAGAAAAAAACCCTCAATAGATTTGGTATAATACACACGAAGTCATACGTTACAATTGGAATATGCTAGTTAGTTTACTGCACATATAATAAACAAATCCCTCGTTACATAGGCAATATTTAAGAGAAAAATAATAATGTTGAAAAAAAAGATGAGAAAACTAGTTTTTAATATATCTTTACTATATTATAATGCATTTTGAATGACATTTTAAAGTAACTAAAAGTTCAGATTAAAAAAAAAACTAATACATATGGTACAATATTAAAATAAGGGTAAATTAGTCTTTCAAACACTAATAAAACTTTAATTCTCTCATCTTTATTACACTTTACTTGTCGTGTCTTTATCCAAATTCCGATTAATCAATTTATACTTATACTTTATCCCTTTATAAAAAAGCTAACTACCTCCATGATTTTTAAAACAACCTTAACTTTTTCGTACGTTAATATTTAAAAAAATACCATAAGAAAATAATAATTGGGTTTTAGTCCAAACTATTAGAAAAAACGTTAAAAAAATCAAACCATAGGCAATCTTAATTGTCCAATAAAAGAGTTCATTTTTCTTTTGAACTTTTAAATTTTTTTGTCGTATTCTAATATGTAGTTAATGCTACCAATCTAATGTAACATATATTTCATTTCTAATGTGTAGGGTTATCTATCTATACATATAATAAAAGAAACCAACTTTTGGACACGTGTCATTCATTTAATGTATCATCAAATCTATACTTATCTTATATTAATTAAATAAAAAATAAATTAATATTAAATCTTATCATACTTTAATAAAATATTATCCTTAAATCTAAATTGTTAATTTAATATATTTTTAAAACAAATACCGCTCTTTCCTACTTATCTTATATTAAATATATAAATAATAATTTAATATTAAATGTTATCCAAATTTATTAAAAATATAACTTTTTTATTATTTGGTATACAAAATTATATTTATTCAACTCGTGTAAAACGCGGGGGTTTTAAATATATAACTTTTTTTTTATTATTTACTATACAAAGTTACATTTATATAACCCGTGTAATACTCGAAGTTTTTAAGGATATAACTTTTTTATCATTTGCTATGTAAAATTAGATTTGTTAAACACGTGTAATACACGGGGTTTTTAAGGATATATATTTTTTTTATTATTTGGTAGATTTTTCAACCCGACTACACACGGGGTTTTTTAAAGATACGACGCTTTTAGTATTTAATATACAAAATTACATTTATTTAATTTGTGTAATACACATGTTTTTAAATATATAACTCTTTTTTAGATCTATTCAACACGTGTAATATACGAGGTTTTTAAGGATGTAATTTTTTTATTATTTGGTAGATTTATTCAACCCGATTATACACGGGTTTTTTTAAAGATACGACGTTCTTAGTATTTAGTATACAAAATTACATTTATTTAATCTGTGTAATACACATTGTTTTAAAAAATATAACTTTTTTTATTATTTGATATATAAAATTATATTTATTTAACCCATACAATATACGGGGTTCATAAAGATATAACTTTTTTATTATTTAATATATAAAACTACATTTATTCAACACGTCTAATACACGGGGTTCTAACCTAGTACATATAATAAAAGAAACTAATTGATGGACATGTGTCGATACGAGAGACATCTATTTTTTTAGTTTTCTTGCCATATATTTATGTTTATTTTTATCTTAAAAATTACAAGTTTTAAAATAATGGGTTAGGATCAAATACAAAGGATAAAATAAATAAGAAGGGTAAGAAGGATTCTAGTCCATTGATCTTACATTTGGAGTGTTGAGATTGGTTGTAGGGAAAATAAGATAATAGAAGGGCATAAAGGGAATCCTATATTTATGGATTTTCTCTCTCCACATGCAAGTCACATGCTAATTCCCCCATCGATTTAAAACGTCTATAACTTTTTCATACGACATTTTTTTTAAAAATTTCACCATAATAACGAGCGTTTTTTTATCTTTAATATGAGTACCATATTATCATATAAAAATAAAATAAAAAAAATTCATTTTTACTGGTTTTTTTTTTTTTTTGCATTGTGTTAAAGGTTCAGGTCATTGTGTCTTTTAACTGGGTTTTGGTCAGTAGAGTTTCTATACATTGTGTTATTATCAAAACCTATAACACAATGTTAATTTGGTTTCTATCCATTGCATTTTTATAAGAACCTATAACACAATAAATGACACAATGAAGATGGTGTTATATCTGGGTTTTCTATAAATTGTGTTATTAGTTCAGGTCATTGTGTTTAATATGTTATTCATTGTGTTTTAATATGTTGTCCATTGTGTTTTAATAATTTGTTCAATTTTTTTTATTATATTTGTTCAATGTGTTTTAGTTTGTTGTGTATTGTGTTTTTAGTTTGTTTTCCATTGTGTCTTCATCTGCTCTCCATTGTGTCTTTTATCTGTTGTCATTAATTGTGTCTTTTATCTATTGTCATCAATTGTGTTTTTATTTAGTCTGATACTTATTGTGTTATATGTTATCGCCATTGTGTTATACGTTATGATCATTGTGTTTTAGTATGTTATCCATTGTGTATTTATCTGTTGTCATTGATTGTGTTTTTTATCTACTTTACATTGTGTTTTACATCATGTCTGTTATGTTATTATCAAAACCTATAACACAATGTTAATTTGGGTTCTATCCATTGCGTTTTTATAAGAACCTATAACACAATATATGAGACAATGAAGATGGTGTTATATCTGGGTTTTCTATAAATTGTGTTATTAGTTCAGGTCATTGTGTTTAAAATGTTATTCATTGTGTTTCAATATGTTGTCCATTGTGTTTTAATAATTTGTTCAATTTTTTATTATCTTTGTTCATTGTGTTTTAGTTTGTTGTGTATTGTGTTTTTAGTTTGTTTTCCATTGTGTCTTCATCTGCTCTCCAATGTGTCTTTTATCTGCTGTCATTAATTGTGTCTTTTATCTGTTGTCATCAATTGTGTTTTTATTTAGTCTGATACTTATTGTGTTATATGTTATCGCCATTGTGTTATACGTTATGGTCATTGTGTTTTAGTATGTTGTTCATTGTGTCTTTATCTGTTGTCATTGATTGTGTTTTTGATCTACTTTACATTGTGTTTTACATCATGTCCATTGTGTAATATGCAACTGGGTTTTTGATTTTTTTTTTGAAAAATATAACAATATGGTACTTATATTAAAGATAAAAAAACGCTTGATTTTATGGTATAATTTTTTTCAAAAACAAATGATGTATAAAAAGTTACGGACGTTTAAAAATTGGGGTGAAATAACATGTGACTTGCATGTGCATATTCTCTTTCCTCTTATAGACAAAATTACCCTTTCCATAAAATTCCTCCTAGGACACTTGTCACTCTCTGGTGGCTTCTTACCAATCTTATTTTTAAATACTTTGTATTATAACTCAACCATTAAAATAATAATTTATAAAGTTATCTCATATTTTAAGTCGACGTTTATCTATAAGTATATCTCTATATTTATATTTATCTTCTAATATAATATTTATACTTATCTTTAGTTTATTATTTTGCGAGTAAATTGCACAAAATGTCCTTTATGTTTCCTCAAACTTGCAGGTTCCAGCCTTAATGTTTAAAACTTGCTAAAAACATCCTTTCAGTTTATTTTTGTTGCTGGTTTAATCCTTTATGACTAACTAAGTAATTATCTCAGTTTATTTCCCTCGCATGCCTAACATGTGAGGATCCCACTATCGTTTGATGACCGACATCAACTGACTCTCAAAATGGAATGGGTATGTGGTGCAAACGCAAAACTGCCTGGAACCCAAGCAAAATTGCCTCTGTTTTCATCGGAGATGTAGTCCAAACTCCAAACACAATTGGATCTCTTAAATTTATGGGGCCATTCACATGGAGCAAGCCCCTTTTCATTCCGAGCTATCAACATCCACTCGGAGGAGAGATCCAGCCCGCGTTTCGCTGACTAAATGCCAAACAAGCCATATTTGCAGGTTGATAGCCTCATATTAGTTATGTATGTGAATTCAAATTGAAAAGTGCATATCATTTTTTTTGTAATTGTTTTCCACTTTAGGTTTGATTACTTGATTGAGATTACATGTATTAAGTAGGGAAGAATAAAAACTAATATTTAGGTACAAAGCAATAGGTCATGAATGGGAAAAGAAAAAATAAGTGGATTTAATGGACTTTTATAATACACAAGTTTATAACCTAATAATAGAAAAATAAAAAAACAAAGTAAAATGTTCTGCGGGAGGTTGGGATTCGATGCCCATCTATATTTCCGTGGGTACATTTTCTTTATGGGCAAACCGCTAGGTTTTATGTGGGTAATGACTGTATTGGGTCGTCCACGGGGGTCCAGCAGGGGGATCCTTTGGGGCCTATATTGTTCGCCCTTGTCTTGCACCCCCTCACCCAACGTATACGAGACAGTTGCACCCTCCCCTTCCACGCGTGGTATTTGGATGATGGTACTATTATGGGAAAAACATATGAGGTAGCAAAGGCTCTGGCTATCATTCAATCTGAGGGGCCACCTTTGGGGCTCCGGCTTAATATAAAAAAAACAGAGGTATATTGGCCGTCTTGCAATGGAGAAAAATTGGAGGCTAGTTTATTCCCGAAGGAGATTGGAAGACCAACGGAGGGCGTGAGACTCCTTGGGGGAGCTGTGAGCTGGGACCCCAGTTTCATTAGTGCTTTGGCTGCGCAGCGAGCTTCCCGGGCAGTGGACCTTATGAGTAGCCTTTCGCAACTCCTAGACCCGCAAAGTGAGCTTCTCCTGCTGCGCTCTTGCATGGGTGTCGCCAAGCTCCTTTTTGGTCTGCGAACTTGTCAACCTGTGTTTGTAAAGGAGGCGGTATCCTTATTCGATAAAGGGCTACGGGGGGCTATAGAGGACATTGTGGTGTGTGGGGGTCCGTTTTTTGGGGATTTTCAGTGGCGGGTTGCTTCTCTGCCCTGTAAGATGGGGGGCTGGGGCTTCTATCGGCCATGGATGTCTCCATTTACGGTTTTGTTGCCTCGCGAGCTCAATCGTGGGGGCTGCAAGATCACATCTTGCGCGAGAGTGGGGTTGTTGGAATGGATGAGGATTATGACATGGCTCTGGGGGAGTTGCATAGACACCTCCCGGATTTGGATATTGGCGGTTTCGCTAACAGGGACACCGCCCCACCGAAGACCCAGAAGACTTTGGCGAGTGCTCTGTTTTGTCGTATCGCTCAGAATATTGGATCTGATTTCTGTACGACCCCCCGTCAGAACGCCGTCCTAGAATGCTTGCGGGGCCCCCACGCCCAAGATTTTCTATCGGTCATCCCCATCGAGGGCTTAGGCCAAAAGATGTCAGCCGTTGAATATCGTGCTATTTTAAAATATCGGCTCATGATTCCTATGTTCCCTGATGATGAGCAATGCCCGATTTGCCGGAAAGCTTGCTTAGACCAATTTGGGGAGCATGCTCTGCACTGTAAAGAACTGCCGGGTTTTAAGTATAGGCACGACTGGGTGCGGGATGTCTTGGGGGACATCCTCAAACGGGCGGGGATCTCGGTGAAGAAAGAAGCCCCCGTAAACTTTTTGACAGATCCGAGGGAAGGGAGATCCACATTGTGCCCCGCGGACGTTTTAGTTTTCGGGTGGGATGCAGGTAAACATGCTTGTGTTAATCTTACCGGGGTTTCCCCCCTTGTAGGCTTTCGGGATACAGGTTTTGTCCCTGGTCAGGCGATTGCAAGGGCGGCAGCAAAGAAAATGGACAAACATGCTAAAGCCTGCGAGGATAATCAACATTCCTTTATCCCTTTTGCCTTTGATACATTTGGCTCGCTAGCCCCAGAAGCCATCAGATTTCTTGAACGGGTCCAACGGGTTGTTCAAAGCAACATTTCGTCTCCTAGAGATCGGGGTTTCGTTTTTACTAGGTTAGGTTTCGCTATTCAAAAGGGGGTAGCGGCGCAGCTTGTTGCCCGCTTACCGGCTATCTTGGTGTAATTTGTTTGACCTTATATATAAACGAAAAAAAAAAACAAAAATTTAACTAAAAAAAATGTAAATAGTAAATCAAAGTTCTTTTTACCAAAAACGTATTTTGACGACTGTGTGTGTTAACTGATTACATTATATTTATTGAAGTCGTGTAGTACACGTGCCTATTCAACTCATGTTATACACGAGTAATTAAAGATGTAACTTTTTTATTATGTAAAAATATATTTAATCAACCCGTGTAATACACGGGGTTCTAATCTAGTTCTACAAATACTTGAAACCTTACAAAGTGTAAAATTAAATCGGAGCTACAACATCTTTGTGATTTATGGTTGAGATTGAAGCGGTTGCAAGTTTGTAAATACTCATAACTTTAAAACTATTAGCAGGGGTAGAATGGAAAGATCCAAACAAAAAATTGTGCACATTCTAATTACATGGTATTTCCACCATCACTTTTAAACATCCGTAACTTTTTTACACGTAATTAAAAAATCAACATAAAATCGAGAGTTTTGTTGTCTTTCAAACGAGTATAATATTGATATATTTTAGAAAAATAAAAGAAGATTATGAATCGGGTGTTGTATGATGGTTTTAGTAAGGATAGGTTTGTGGTGTTTTAGAACTAGGTACCTTCATGGTGTTTTTAAAATGCAATTTTCATGCCGTTTTTAAAATACATTTTTCATAGCATTTATTAAACTTGACAACAGGTTTATGGTGTTTTAGAAACTGCAGGTTTACGGTGTTTTTTAGAACTGCGGGTTTAAGTGTTCTAGAACTAGAGGTTTATGGTGTTTTTAGAACTAGAAGTTTACGGTGTTTTTCGAAATGTAGGTTTATTGTGTTTTAGAACTGCAGGTTTATGGTGTTTTAGAGCTACAGGTTTACGTTGTTTTAGAACTACAAGTTTATGGTGTTTTTTAGAACTGTGCTATTTTGGTGTTTTAGAGCTACATGTTTATGGCGTTTTAGAACTGTAGGTTTATGGCGTTTTATAAGAAATGGGGAATTTTGAGATGTTTTTGTTCGTACATGACGTCTTCGTTAAATATTTTTTTGATCGTAATCTCTGTTGTTTTTATGGTGTTTTTACCTTCTTAAAAACACGATACAACTGACTTAAAGATCATGAATTAAAAAAAAACTCAATTAACACGTAATTTTTTTATATATGTAAAGCAATATTATACTCGGTGTGTTTAAAAAAGATGGGGCAAATGACATGTGACTGTAACTTGCATGTGTATATTCTTTGGCATGTGAGTAGCATATGCATGACATTTTAACGATATTGCTAATTGGTGTGAGTTAGTGCCAATGCCATATGTCAACACGAGATTCTTTCTTACATTTTGTAAAGTTTTGTCTCCTTGTAGAAAATCATGCCCCTGTTTATAATTGTTTAGGTAAAGACAAAATAAAACTTGAGTTACAACGAGACACGTGAAAAAATCATTTTTTTAACGACAGATCAGATGGATTTCCAGCTTACTCCAAAGGGCCAGCATATGTTGTTCAAGCCCTCACCTCAAATACGAATCCCTCGTAGTAGTGTCACCCATATTTACATAATTTGCATTCAGTAGAATCGAAACTGAAACTTCCTTAGTGGAATACCATATTAGCTGAAAAAATCAATTACTATTGTTAGACGCTAACCTTTTGATTAACAATTTATTTAATAAAACTATATTTGACTGTGTTCACACATGAATCACACTAACAAAGACCAACTTACAAAGAACAACTCGATCGAAAAAGCAGTAAACAAGAAATTTGAGGAGAAAGTGAGAAACCACATGAATCTGAAATTTTTTCATGTTTCAATACCAAAAAATTAACAAATCTGAAATGAAAATGCGAATCTGATCATAACTTGCGCTGTGCTTGATTAAGATAAAGGCGCTCAGGATTTGACATATAACCGGGCGTAAATCTTGTATATATGCATTATAAACGCTAGACTTGCGCGATCTCATACTTAAATTAAAGAGACATTGGTAGTAATGTCATACTCAAATTAAAGAAAATATAATGTTCGTTTACATGGTGTCATTTCTTTTTATAATTAACAAGGTACTCAAAAGTTATGGTTGTTTGAAAATCGTGAGAAGATTTCGCTTAAAAAGTCCACAATATATTTTTAAAGGATTATACTATGTGTTTTAAAATTTATAACTATTCAAAGCAGGGCCGTCTTCGAGAATGATAAAAAAAATTTGGGCCCTGGGAGAAACAAAAAAAAACTGGTATAATATAAACTCATCAAATATATATCAAGAAACCACAATACGACATGCTAATCATGGGGTTTAAACTCATGACCTCAAGATTATAACCCAAAACATTAACTAATTAATCATATAATCATCTTGTTAACAAGATCAAAGAGTCAATTAATTAAGTGAATTGATAGTTCAAAACAGTTTAGGAAATAAAAAATGCATGGGATTAACTGAAAATTGTTTAGGAAATAAAAATGTAAAAGAAGGGTTTAGAACTCATGACCTTGGTTTTCAAATTTGAGTATCTCAACCATTAAACTAGCTTCATTTTTGTTACTAAAGTCATTTATTAAACATTTAAAATAACAGTGCTCATTTAAAAATCTTGGCCCTAAATTTTTGTTGGGCCCTATAAACCTTTTGGGCCTTGGCGTCTGCCCGGGCTGCCCAGCCCACAAAGCCGGGCCTGATTCAAAGTTTTAAATTATGTAAAATTATCCTTTTGTTCATCTTACATGTATCTAACTTATAATAAAAGACTACGATAAATGCCACATGACATTCTCTCCGTAACCTAACTATTTTACTTATATTTTATTTACAATAATTATTTATTATCCTTATTCTACTAACTTAGACCATGCCTAGTGGGCGATATTTTTTCAAAATTTGCCACCAAACACGCCCCCTCCCCACCCCTAGGCATTATTGGGCGTTATTGTTCAAAAAAGCCCCCCAGGCGTTTTTTAAATCACGCTTTGTGCAAAAGTGAAGGGCCAATCACATTTAATCTTCCTTTTTCTTGGCCAATCAGGGGCAGACCTAGGTTATGAGTATGGTGGGCGGCCGCACCCCTTGAAAAAAATATTTTATGTGTAATTTTTAAGCAAAAATCTTGATCGTCCCCCTTAAAAATTTGTAATCGCACCCCTTAAGCTTGGACCTAAAGATTTGAAAAAAAAGGAGAAAAAGTGTTGGCCGGAAAAAAGTAATTTGCAGAGGTGGGTACTCTGTTTGTGCAAATGGAGAAGAAAGGAAAAAGTCAAGAAGTTGATGGTTTTGTATTATTGTGATTTTTCACATGGACCCACTCTTTGCGTCAGTAAAAAGTATCTTACACCAAAATTAATAGAATTATTCATTCACACTTGTATTTTAAACTTTTTCAAGTATCTATATTTTGTTTACAATTTTAAATTTAATTTAACTTAATAATTGTGTATGAGGTTTGCTTTTATTTTTATTTTGTTAAATTATTTTATATTTGGCTTAGTTTATTTGTTTATAGTTTATTTGATTAAGTTTAATTATTTATATAATTATTTGTTATAACTTTTGCTGTCATTATCATAATAAACATGTTTTAAAAGTTATAACCAAACATTGGTGTTCATACAAGAAAGTTTAATATACAAATGAGATTCTTGTTTCTCATAATTAAACCAATAAATTATTATTTGTTTAGCATTTGAGATGATTGAAAGTAAAGTGAAAATACATAAAGGAACATTTTTACAAGTTCTAAAATGATGTTTTACAAAAAATTGAAGATATGTTACCTTATTAGTTTTAATTTTAATTACCAACTAAGATATTGAATTGTATTGTATAGTTTTTTTTACTATTGAGTTGTTAACATGGATTAGAAACATTGTATATTTGAAGACTTATGAGTTATGAGTTATAAGTTATAATTGAGTCCAATCACCGATGATTACGTGAAATCCATATTAAATACTTAAATTTAAAGTGAATATGTGACATTGAGATATGCTATTGACTTGAATGAGAATCATGGTAAAAATTTATGTTTCCGATCCGACCCGAACAGAAAAAGTATTATATACAAGAGACCTTTAGAAAATTTCCGCACCCCATGAAAAACAATTCTAGGTCTGCCACTGTGGCCAATAGCTTTTTTTGTTGGGTTTTTTATTTTTATTTAATTCTCTACACCCTTTTAACATAATGCCCACATCCCTACTACACTTATTTTAGAAAAAAACGCTCAATAATGTCCCTTGCTGATTGTACTGCCGCATGGCGGAAAACGCCCAAGAGTGAGGACATTATTCACCCTTACCACTACGCATGGTCTTATAATAAAAGAAATTCCAATTTTAATACAATATATTAATTTTTAGTCCTATGTGTCGTGATGATCATCTTTAATATTTATTATAGTAATTAAATATGAGAAAAATAATTACTACATTAACTTTATATATATTCGTAAATCATGAGTTACATTATATACTATCAATTTGAAACAATATAGTGCAAATGGGTTTGTACATGATGCTTTGTGAGTTTTTTGTGCATAGTTGTAACATTTCCAAAAATTTCTAAATTTAAAATAAAGTATTATACTAGTAGGTCATGGGTAAGTTGACCAATAGAAATATGAGGTAATTTGGCAAACATGGGAACCATTTAATAAATTAATTATAGAAATACATTATATTTGAACCTACTCCGTTTTTAATGAAACTTGGTTCAAAATGTAGATAAAATTATTCTCGTTCTAATGACATATTCATTGTTTTGTAAAACGTTATATTTTAAAAGTTATAAGCACCAAATAAGTAAAGCAGTTAAATTAATTATAATATATATATATATATATATATATATATATAATAAATTAATAATTAAAATAAGTTACATATGAATAAAGTGTACGTATACACTTTTGAAAAATAAAATAATAAATAATCAAACTAAATCATCATTCAATGTGTGTACATGTATGGCAGGGAAGGAATTTGTGAAACTTAGCTTCCAATATATGAACAAATCAGTTCACTTCTTCTTTGTTCAAACTTCTATCTCTCGACTTTACTATCTCAAAATTCTATTTTTATTTTTTTTATTTCACTTATAATAATAATAAGACCCTGCCCCATTTTAAGTGTTTTAACCCCTGATTACTGATGCTCTGTCCGACTGATGTAGGGCCCCGTAACATATGTCAAGGCTCTGCCTAAATTCGTTGGGGTCCTGTCTCGTGATGTAGGGATAAAGTTAAATTAGGTTACTATACTTAAAGTGAGTGCACTATATATTTTATTAAATAAACCAGGAGTGGTACCAAGATATATCAACCCTCCAAAAATATTTCTGACACCCCTAATATATTTAGAATACCCCTATATGTCCTAAAATACATCCCGTATACGAAAACCTATCCCGAATACCTTTATTATTACAAAAACTAAATAAAAACAATATTCTAGCATCGCTCGCGGGCCGCGAAGACTATGTCTTCGACTTACGCGGGCCGCAACAGCTCAATATCCGAAAGACACCACAAGCCGCCACGTGTCGATGACTCAGCAAACCCAAGCCGCCTTTCTGGACCTCGCGGGCCGCATAGCCCTTAGCTACGTCTTACACGGGCCGAATAAAACTCGAAATCAGCCCCTATAAATGGGAGGCATCGGCTGTCCATTTCAATTCGTTCAGAATTCAATTTTCTCTCTCAATTTCTATAGTGTTGGCCCTATACCCGGGCATTATACCCCTTAATTAGCGAAGCTCTGCCTCGTTGTAAGTATTATAACCCCTGGAAACGTATTAGATACGCTGCCCGATTGATCTAGGGTTCCGTAACGGCTGTCGTGGTTCTGCCCGACGTAGTCGTTGGAATACCATCTCGGGGAGGGTATTACTAATGTTAAAATGGGTTATTATACTAACACGTGTGCATTGTTTATTTAATTAGATTATAACCAGGAAGTCACAAAGGAAAGCCCTATAATAGCAATGTGAGTAATCCTCTTTTTGTTAACTGTTTTTACAAAACCTCACACGATTAATTATATACTAAACAGTTATTGAGTATTTGTAAGAATACAATTATCATGAGTATGTTGGGGTTTTGTATACAAAATTTGTTACCACCTGGTCAAGGAGTAACATTTCCACAAGTTGAGTATGACAGTACCATGGATGTTAATTGTTATAACTTGGAAACAAATGTAATTGCGAGACCGCCCTCAATATTGTACAATGGTTTTTATTAAACTTGATTAAACTGGGATTCACTCACCAGTATTTCCTGCTGATAAAATGTTTTTAAACACGTGTTTCAGGTAACTTAGTGTGAAGCCAATAAAAACCAGCTGTAGAGCACTGAAGGCTTAGAAAAGTGGCAATAAAAGTTACATAATTAAAAAGGAGAATTGTTTTCAATAATTGGGGTTATTCCCTATAAATATATCAAAATGAAAATCGGGTTTTGTCCCACTTATAAATGTGTTATCAGAGAAACTCGGGTTTTATCCCATTTCATTAATTTAAATATTTTTGGTGTTTAACTCTGATAAAATATTTCCTAACTACGGTCCTGATGAAATTTTCCGCTGCCAAATTGATAAACACCGATATCACTGAAACTGGCTCACGGCAGCCCGTTCCTGGTTTGTTAGGAAACGGGGGTTGTGACAATAGTTATGTTGTACATGATGCTTAGTGTGTATAAATTTGTAAAATAAATTATATACTATCAATTTGAAACATGTTAGTGCATATGTGGTTTGTACCACATGTTTATTAGTTTGCTTATGTTGTATTGAGTTGTATGATGTGCTTAATTTGTAGTATTTTTTTAGGTATTAACTTTGGCTTTTGTTTTGTTTGGCTTCAAAACTATCAATTTGAAGCATGTTGATTCAGGTCAAATATAATATTTTTGCGTGCTTATTTTATTTATGTTTCGTAAAAAAACTTTCGAACCGAATGGAGTCAAATTATGTTTTTTTTCATTTTTTCGAAAGCTCTAATTGATCCCTTTTGATTACACATGTCAGTTTTTCCTTCATACCCGTTACGTTTTCTATGTATGATTTAGGTCACATATAATACGTTATGAATTTGATTTTCTTTACGTTTTGATCCAATCACAATGCTTATACATGTTACATTCAATTCAATTGGATACGTCGAAACGTGTGTTTTCATATGGTTAATGCATCACATAACGTTTGGACTAATCCATACAATGTTTACAGTACCCGCGGCGCAACGCGCACGGGTCTAAATACTAGTTTGATTACAAATTTGAACATACTTTATGATTTAAAAAGATCATGCCCTGGAAAAGAAAAATAAAAAATAAATAAATAATTAGTCAATTTTGCACTTTCTGTAAGTCCCGATTAACCGGATCTTTCAATGATATCAAACCTAATCTTGTAAGAGTGCGGAAACCAATCACAAGATGATTCAAGATAAACTGAAAAATATGAAAAACAAGAACACCGAAATAACTTTTAACTCACACACGTTTCGATTACTTTAACAAGCAAAAACGTCTGGTATGAGTACACCACAATCAAACGATCGCCTTCCTCTCTAGCTCTCTAGAATTGTAACAATGAGGTTCCAAAGGTTCAAACCTAAAAACAAGTTAGAAACTTGTTTTTATACTAACTCAAGCCCAATTCCCTACATGGGCTCCCCTTGGGCCTGCTTGGCCCACATGGCCTAAAGCTTGGCCCAAGTGACCTATAAAGGTCCACAACCTAATATAAACTAACCCGGTAAGGCCCAGTTCATAACCATAGCTCGTTATATTAATTTGATGCGTCAGTCTCACACTTTAGGGCCTAACAATCTCCCCCTAGACTGATGCCATCAAATTGTCTTCATAGCATGAATTTAGCAACGTCTTCAACGAAGTCTATGGTCATCACTATGCTGTAGATGTTGTGGAAGTTCTTGACTTCTGAACTCTCAGCACTGGGTCTCTTTCTTCAGCTTTTGTGGTTAGCTTCATATCAGGATCTTGATCAGCTTTGCTTGAAAATCTTGTTAAAAAGAATGTGAGAGGAGGATTCTCAACAACTCTTTTCTTCTTCAATCTTTTTTCTTTCAAGCAGGTTCACAGGTACTTCTTCAAATGTACTTTCATTGTCAGACGGCGTTTCGTATCCGGTTCTTCTGACTCAGGTACATCTTGTTGTTGTGCTGCTTCAGACTTCTTCAGCAACTAACAGCATCTCAATCTTCATCAACCCCTGTTCTTGAATGAAATCAAGTTCTGCACATGCTCACAAACTCATAAGCAAACATTTCTTATGCAACAGAGGAACGTACCACATGAACACTAGGTACATCCAAGTATTTGTACTCAGATTTCACAATTTAAATTCTTTCAACTTTTGATGATCAGTCAAATCTTCAAGAACGGTTACATTTTTTTAATTTTAAGAAAAACAAATAAGCACTCTATTTTTGGATTTTTTATAGAAAAGCAAGACACTATTTTTGTATTTTTGAATTTTTCCAATTTTTTAATTTTTTTTTTAATTTTGAGAACTAAAAAACAAATAAAAACTCAAAATATAAACAACTACCATAATATACAATTACAATTGCAATGGGATCAAAATTCGTTCTCAGGCAGACTAAGGAACACTTTTCAGTACGAGCCTAATCAAACTGGTCTATGCGATTGCCAATATGTTTGTCCACTTAAACTTTAACGCTCAACTTTCAATTTTTCAACTTCGTGATATGCTTTAGGTAATATTATACTATTATACCCGTGTGTCCCATTCCAAGGCATACCCCCGCGATCAAGGTAAGCACAACGATTCATCGTAGCAGGTGAGTATACTGATGTCATCCTTTAAGATATCCTGACTGTGTCTAGGTCTGCATATAATCTGTTTTATCATGTTTTGATTTCTTAACAATGAACACCCAAATAAATACTAATCAAATCCTGGAAATATAAACAGCACACTCTATCATGCAAGTATCTTCCCTACCACATATTTCACAAGTCCAATCCAGATTTCTGAAATCTTAACTGGGAATAGGTTGAGAAGAGAACAGAATAGATCTTTTGCAGAGATGGTATAATATACAAATCAAATGAGTTTTTCTCAGTTTGATATAGGTTTCTTGGGTTTCTTTTGGGCACTTGAGGGCCTCTTTCGGGTGTATTAGATCTATAGCGCGACAACGTACAGCTAGGTCAGCATGTATCTGGATGCAGCAGAAGCTGTCGTTGCCTAGCACCTCCAGGTCAGCATATATCTCGATGCAGCAGAGGAGGTACACGAGTTTTTCAGAGAAGATTTCAGAATCAGATCAAAATTGTGTGTATCGGGACAACATACAGACATTCAAATAGAAACGAGCTAATTCCAAGTGACTTTCTTTCCTTGGTTCATGTACAATTTTAATTCTGAACAGAAGGACAGCCAAGATATCCCCGGATGATTCAACAATATAAAGACCCGAAACCTCAGATGTTGGCTATCTATCAACGCAAGATTTAAGACCATAAAATCATACGCCGTTGGTATATTACCCACATGGTACATAGTTCGTTATGTTTATATCACTTAGTATCTTTTATCATGTTGAGCGTCAAGCCTATCGACATATCACAGTAGATCCTAGTCTTTTCAGCTATGGCACCTTACATGTGTTAGTCAAACCCTTTAACACGAACATTTATTTCACTTCCCATATCTTGCAATCTTTCTTTTTGGATTTTTTATTTTCTAATGTTTTTGTATTTTTCTCATTTTCTCCCCCTAAAACAATACATATTTACAGCAAACTCTTTTTGTATTTTCTGAGTTTTCTCCTCCTAAACTCTATATCTATCTATATGTTCCTCTCCCCCCCTAAATTTGGGCATAAATCTTGTATTTTTGCGCAAATTTACCATTTACTAGAGAAAGGACAATTTATACAAAATAATGAACTAAGAAAGAAAATAAATATTTTTGCTTAACCGTTCTGTCATCAGATTGAAGACTTATCAAATTCAAATCAAAGTACTGAATTTAAACGGTACCTTTTGCTGATCATTTCTTACTTCTCTAATCTCCTCCAAAGGAAACATATCATCTGTAAAAAAAATTTGAACTTTTTACAACAGTGAGATGTTACCCGTTTTTATCTCTGGAACAACCGCTATCAACATTCCAGAGATTGTCAACAGCTCCTCCTTGGTTGTTCCTGAAAAATAAGGAGATTAGTAAGACATTGGTACCCAGGCCATCGTGGTCCTGGGATTTCCTGAAGCATCAAAATAAGACACTTCCTTTAAACATAAGTCCCCTTTAGTTTCAAGGATTGGAGATATTGCTGCTTTGGATTTGGGTTTCCAAATCTGTTTTGGTCTAGCAAACGCGTTTGTTGCCTTCGGTTGAGCAACTTTAGCTGCTTCAGGTTTATTAGTTTTAGAAACACATTTTTGTTCCTGAACAGCCTTGCGTTTGTTTTTAGCAGCGTTCCAATCCCCATCAGAAGGTTTAACCTTGGGATTCACATTCTTCATTGCCTTAGGTGAAGATACCTTCATTGGCTTAGAATGGTAGTTTTCCTTAGGTGTAACCCTCTGATCTTGCATATAGTAGGGTACATAGGGACGCCGTGTGCAGTTTCTAGCAATATGACCCGCAATGCCACAGTTGTAGCAAGTTTGTCTTTTCATCGGAAAGACATTTTTAGCAGCTTGATTTGCTCTAGCAGGTCCTGAAGGACAAACCGGTCCTTTTTGTGTTGGATGTGCCTGCACATTAATTTCAGACGAAGACGAATTTGGGTGCTTGTATTTGCTATTTGCAGAAGTCTTGTTACTCTGAGCACCATTCTTCGTCTTTTCTCCCTGATTGGAGCTTTCAATCACCTTGTCAGGAGCCTTATGAGATCGTGATTGTCCTTGGTGAGCAGACTTCTTATACTCTCTACTTTGATCTGCTCGTTTTGGCTCCTTTTGTGTGTTGTGAACCGGCTCACAAACATCAGCACAAGAGTGAGTATTGGCATTTTGTTGCACGTTTGGACGATGAACACAATTTCTAGCAATGTGTCCAGGAATTCCACAGTTGAAACATGTCTGTCGCTTCAATGTATGGAGATTCTGAGATCCAGCAACAGTAGCTAATCTGATGGGTTTAGATTGCTTTGATTGCTTTGCTTGTGTTCCATGTGCCTTTTCTGAGTTCTTCTGTACCAACGGTGTATGATTTCGCGAGCTCCCTTCATCATGTTTCTCTTCTTCTGTATCACCAGACGAAACTGGTTGTTTCGGAGTCGACACACCTGCATCAGGGGAAACACTAGACAAAATGTTAAAGGATTTGAACAAATCAGCATAATCATATAGCCAATCTGGACCAACTCTAGCGTCCGTAGTATTTTCTTCGAGCCATTCAATGTTGCACGACTCAACGACTTTCTTGGTTACTTTATTGTACACTCTATAGGAGGATCCTTTAGCGTATCCAATAAAGAAACATTCATCCCCTTTGACCTCAAACTTCCCATTAGTGTCCATGAGCAACAAGACACACGGACAACCAAAGTTACGGAAGTGTGAGACCGAGGGTTTACGTCCTTCCAGAATCTCATAAGGAGTTTTCATATGATGTTTGTTTACTAAAGCATGATTCTGGATGTAACAAGTCGTGCTAACTGCTTCGGCCCAGAAGAAACTAGGAAGCTTTGAGTCGGCCAGCATGGTTCGTGCCGCCTCTATAAGAGTACGATTTCGTCTCTCAGCCACTCCATTTTGTTGTGGAGTTCGTGGTGCACTGAACTGTCGTTCGATTCCCTTTTCTGCACAGAATGTATCTAAGGTGATATTCTTGAATTCTGTCCCATTGTCTGATCGAATTGCTTTCACCCTTGTAGTAGCTTGATTTTCAATTAGAGTGACAAATTTTTTGATCAAACTCGCAGCCTCGTTCTTGTGACTAAGAAAGTATACCCATGTGTAACGAGAGTAGTCATCTACGATCACAAGATAATACGCATTCTTGTCAATGCTCACCACATTTACAGGACCAAAAAGATCCATGTGTAGTAATTCAAGCACGACTTTTGTCGAAGGTGTAGGCTTGGACTTTTGAGGCTTTCGATGAGCCTTTCCTTTTGTGCAAGCAACACACTTTTCTACCAGCATGAAGTCTTTGATTGGTAGATCACGGACCATTTGACCTTTAGAAGATGATTCAGTTTCTGTTTTAACTTCTTTTTCAGAAACATTTTCTAGTGACTGTTCATTTATAGTGACCACATCTTCTTTTTCCAAATCTGGTTCAGATTCAGTTTCAATTTTGGAACAAGTTGAAATTTCATCAACACATGTATCATGTGAATCTACTTGAGGTCTGCTTTCATTTACGGTTTCCAATGGGGTCCCACTAGATTCAACGTTAGGGACGTCCACTGAGACCGAATCAGAAGAAGAATCAGGACATTCTTGATTTTCTTGAGAAAGAGTTTCAGTGGTATCACTGAATGTGTCCTGAGGAACCTCACCTGTAACACTGTCATAAACCAAGGTGTTAGAAACATCACATTCACAATCATTAACTGAAGAAAATTCATCACCAGACTTATGGTTCAAAGTTTCAACACAAACATCATCAGTTTTGCCCAAAACATCAGGCTCACTTGACGAAACATAAGCACAAAACGACGCAAACAAAGACCTACTAAAGGCAATATCAGATTCAGTTTGTTCAAAATAATTTTCAGAAATATTAGAATGAACAACTGGATCACTCCCAAGAACATCTCCACACTTTACTTCAGATACTTTATCTGCACATGAAGACGAAGTGTTAGGATCAATTGAGCCTTTAGAAACAAAATTTATTTGAGCAGACTTCTGTTTCTCAATTGATCTGTCATTAAATGATGACTTATTGTTTTTGGGACCATAAGTCAATTTACTTTCATTCATCATCTCCTCCTCAGTCATAGGTAGATAAGTATAATTTTCATTATAAGGAGGAGGAGCCTGATTAAAACCCAAACCACGCCCTTTATTTTCCTTGTATGCGAGCTGTTGATCACACAAGTTTTTGACTAATTTGCTGGAAGAATCAAATTTTTTAATGTTTAGCTCATTTATATGATATCTATCTCTGATATCTTCCAGTTCTTTCGTCAAAATACATACTTTCTCCTGAGCTTCAAGAAAATGGGCTGTTTTTACACTTACATCATCTTTGAGTTTGATGATGTCTTTTCGCTGAGCTTCAATTTTTTCTTTATAAAGTTTTTCATTTTTAGATAATGTGAAGTTTTTATTTTTTATATCTTGATAATCCTGAATTAGCTCAGCATTATGTATTCTGTAAGCTTCAACCCTTTCCCTACACTCAGGAGTACAGAAAACAGAAAGTATCTCTTCTCTGGTAATTTCTTGAGCCGCGGGTTTGTGAAACACAAATGCCATAATTTCAGCGGGTGGTTAATACTTTTGTTCTTCTCCTCAAAACACAAATCAAACGAGAACCCGTGTACTCGCTAACTCAAATCCTTTGCAATCGAATGAACCCGCTTTCTGAACTGCACCTCAAAACCTGTCAAAACCGTTATCACAAACCAAAACAAACCTTTCTTTTTTTTTATATATTTTTTTTTATAAAAATATACTTACTATTATGAATATTATAATAAAAAAAAATGATTGACTAATGATTGATTATTATTATTATTATTAATTATTATATATAAAACAATGATTACTAAAAGATTACTTATTATAATTATTATTATATTATAATAAAACCAAAACAGAACTGCAGATCTTCTTCTTCGTTAACCCAAATATCCAAAACCCTAATTTCAAACTTCAGCCGCCAATGTGATAATGACGAGGATTATAACCGGCGATGATCGGAGATACGATGGTTGTTCAGAGATGGTGATGATGGCCGTAGATGGAAGACGACCGGAGTTGCAGGTTGTCGGAGGAGAACGATGACCGGAGACAGAGTTGCAGGTTCCGTGAAAGATTGTTGTGACTCAGATGATTAATGACTCGAGACCTTTGATGATTGCGACTCGAAAACAAAACGAGATGACTCGAGATCTCGGTTGCGACTCGGAACCGTGGATGGTTGCGAGTCGAAACCAAAGCAGGATGAGCCGAAACTGATGATGGTTGCGAGTCGAAACCAAACAGGATGAGCCGAAACTGATGATGGTTGCGACTCGAGACCGGTGATGATGATGTAACTTCGGAGATGATTGCGACTCGGAGCCTTGTCAACGATACGAGATCTGTTGGATCAAAACCGTGGAGATGATGATGGAACTTCAGAGTCGTAGTGTGGGTGTTCAATGAAATCTGTGACGATGATGGTTCTCGATGAATGATAATCGAAGTTGTAGTGGTGAACCGGAGTGATGATGACTGTGATGTTGTTATCGATAAACTTGCAAACCAACAGTGATGATAAACGGTGGTCGGAGAAGAACCGGTAGCCGGAGATTATGAAGACGGTGGTGGTCGCCGGAGTGTGCGGTGAACAACGGAGGGTGATAGAGGTTGTCGAAGGTTCTGATGTCGATCAAAGATGAAGATGATGTGCAGTGGTGTCGTGATCGGTTTACAGTGGACTCGAAGATAAAGATGATGATGATGAACTGTGAGACGGTTGCGAGTCGGAACGGTGGATGCGGTTGCGAGTCGAACCGAGGTTGCGACTCGAGACTGCTCGTGATGAGGATGACTCGAGACCTGTGAAGAAGATGGGACTCGAGACCGTGAACTTGTTGCGACTCGGAATTCACGTGTGGAGAATAAAGTTATGTCAACTATGTCAACTGAATTCACGTGAACTTTCCAAAAACATAGGAATTTTGAATCTTTTAAAAATTTAAAGATATTTCAAGAATTTTAAGATTTTAAAAGATTTAATTTTAACTTTTCAATAACACTTTCAAAAACAGATCAAAGAGCCAAAATATGTATTATTTTCTAACAAAACCAGATGAACACTTTGAATACCGCGAAGAACACGAAGAACACCAAACCAAAAATAACGAAATTCTTGAATCTTTGATATCACACCGAGCCTAGAAATAGGTTCTAAAGGCTCTGATACCACTTGTAAGTCCCGATTAACCGGATCTTTCAATGATATCAAACCTAATCTTGTAAGAGTGCGGAAACCAATCACAAGATGATTCAAGATAAACTGAAAAATATGAAAAACAAGAACACCGAAATAACTTTTAACTCACACACGTTTCGATTACTTTAACAAGCAAAAACGTCTGGTATGAGTACACCACAATCAAACGATCGCCTTCCTCTCTAGCTCTCTAGAATTGTAACAATGAGGTTCCAAAGGTTCAAACCTAAAAACAAGTTAGAAACTTGTTTTTATACTAACTCAAGCCCAATTCCCTACATGGGCTCCCCTTGGGCCTGCTTGGCCCACATGGCCTAAAGCTTGGCCCAAGTGACCTATAAAGGTCCACAACCTAATATAAACTAACCCGGTAAGGCCCAGTTCATAACCATAGCTCGTTATATTAATTTGATGCGTCAGTCTCACACTTTAGGGCCTAACACTTTCTTAAAATACCTAACAACTCACAAAAATATAATGATTACAAAGGTAAGAATTCATACGTTTGTATTAAAACCTATATAAATTAGCAACTTTTCTATGCATAAGGACTTGTACATTATGCTTTGCACATTATTAAAAAAAAACTTGACTTTTTAGTTTTAACCCAAAGGTTTGTATCTTTTACAATTTTAACCCTACATAATTTATTTTTTTAACTGTAACCCAAAACTTTTCATTATTTGCAATTTAACTTCACAACTTTTGTCACTTATACTTTTCATCTTTCGCAAATTTCCGTTTTACGTATAGTTCTAAATTTTTCGAGTTAATACGACGCAACGTGCATGTGTGGTTCAACGTTTTTGCCTCTATTTTTCCATGTTTGACAGGTTCATCGCAACACGCATATCCTAGGTCAAGTCAGTGTTGGTGGTCGATGACGGTTGTGTGACATTAGTACTATTTGACACCGTTTTACGCCCCGCTGCAACGCGGGGTGTGCTTTGTGGGGTTTTCAAAGAAAAAATGGTTATGCATATGGTTGTCGTAACGTTGGCTTTAGGGGTTTTCCAAAAAAAATGATTTTTTTTTACTTTTCACCCAAAAGTATTTCATAAATTACTTTTAACCCAAAACTTTTTATCTTTTGCAATCTATCTTCATAACTTTTTTTACTTTCAACTTTGTTCCTTTATAGTTTTCATTTTCCGCAAATTTTGCGCTTTGTGCTTGGTTCTAAATTTTGTGACATAACACATCACAGCGTGCGTCTTTGGCTTAACGTTTTTACGTTTCGTTCTAAATTTTGCGAGTTAACACGACGCAACGTGCGTGTGTGGGTGAACGTTTTTACATCGTCTATTTTTCCCCGTTTGACACGTTTAACAACATGTGTGTGTGGGAGAACGTTTTACATCGTCTATTTTTCCCCGTTTGACAGGGTTAACATAATGTGCGGGTCCTAGACCGACTTAGTATATAACTAAAGAATCCCCGCCGCATTGCGGCGGGTCGTAATCCTAGTTTTTAAAGTTTTGGAAAGAATTTCATACACGCGAGAAGAAAAATAGGAATAAATAAAAATCAAGCAAAATGTTACGTAAAATCTATATAAGTATATGTATCTACTCTACTTTTTTATATAATAAAAGAAAACAATGGGCGATACGTGTCTTACATTAGAGTTATCTACGTTTTGTTTTTCAGGAGTAGGATCAAATACAAACCACATTCGTATACAAACTGTAAAACCATTTAAAAAGTGTCATGTGACATCTAACCAATTATAGAGAAATAGTAAAATGATAACCTAAATAATATCAATTATCTTGAATCCCTTATAGTTATGCTAAAAATCAATTAATTCCTTTTCAGGAGTAGGATCAAATACAAACCACATTTCGTATATAAACTGTAAGAACCATTTAAAAAATGTCATGTAGCATCCAACCAATTTTATAGAGAAATAGTAAAATGATAACCTAAATAATATCAATTATCTTGAATCCCTTATAGTTATGCTAAAAAGCAATTAATTTATTATTTGGATCTTCTTTTTGTTTTCAATGTGCTGATAAAAAAATGTGCTGATATAATTTCACATATGTGCTAAAATCAATTATCTTGATTAATTTTCATGTGCTAATATAATTCAAAAGTGCTAGTTTTATGTATGTATTGTTTTAGTATGTGCTAATTTAACTTTTTTTAAGTGCTAGGATCTGTTCTTACGGTTTATAGGATAAATATGGTTTGTACCGGAACCAACCCCTCAAGCCTCTTAATTATAGGTATTTATTTTTTATAATTAAAAAAAGTTATTATATTATATAACATTACATTAAGCAACTCGTGTAATACACCAGATTGTAATCTAGTTATAATATATAATATAGATAAATATTTTTTACTTTTTTAAAACAACTTATTTATGTCGTAAGATCTTTTGTCCGAAATTTCTTATGAAATAACAAAAAACAAAACATGTATGAGTTCATATATGTTAAAAGTTTCACGCATATTTAAACAAAAAGACACATCATAACCATTGTTAATTCATAAACTCATGATAAACTACATAGGATTTCTCAAACATTTGTAGTAATAAGATTACATCAATCAGGTACATGTACTCGGGTCTGGGATGGTTATACTACAAGCGTTTGCAACAGTTGTAGCACCAGGCATATGGAGAATTGGTCCGTACCCTGGATTCTTCACATAGCTACAAAGGCAACTAGTTTGGTCATGAAGAACACTGCAACATTGAGAATCGGCTGCTGGAGCTGTGTTTCTCATTATGAATGAAAGGCATGGCGCTAGCTGTAACGGGTTGCAACCTTGTGCCATACCTACATTCACTTGCACCATAAGAACTGTCATAACTATCATCACCGGAATCCAAGTAGCATAAGACATCGTTATTATCGAAAGAAGAGAATGAAAGTAGACTATGAGAGAAAGATTGTTGCAAGGATTGCTAGATGGTATCTCTAACAAGTTTTGCAATGCTATTTATAGACATGAACAAAATAAGCCTACAAAAGAAATCATTTAATGTTGATGAATGTGTAATAAATGTATTAACGCTACTTTATATTAAATTTCCAGTTGTAGTTACTTTTTTTTTATGAAAAGATAATCAATTTATTCTATGAGCTCTGAATAAGAGTACCCTGCATTTCACCAATAATACATTGTTATCATACTTTTACTCTTAGGCTATGCGGTATGGTGACTATCCTTATTTGGAGGATGACCCGCCACCTAGGCGTCACGTCATTGTTCCTTTGAGGATGATCCAACACACTAAAACACTGGAAATGCGAGGATGATCCTAACTCACAAGTTTATTGTTTTTTTTAATTCATCTATTTTTTTAACATTTATCAAATAAGATAGAAAAATAAATTCATTAATATTAAAAAACATTACATAAACTTAAAAAAAAAATCTTAAGAACTTAAAAAATATTAAAAAAACTACTAGTCTTCATCCGGCATGTGGTCGTCAGGTTCGTTTTGTGTGTTGTTCCAAATGTACTCCACGAAGTCCGCTTGTAGGTTATGATGTGTGTACTCGTTACGTAGAGAGAACATGTTTAAATCTTGTTGTTCCAAACTAAACTAACTGGAACAGAATTCCCGTTAGACGCGTTTTCGGCGTACTCACATATCGCTCTACCTTAATCTTTAATGATCATGTTACGAAGGATCATACAAGCGTACATAATACGTCTTAACATCTTTGGTGTAGCAGAACGTGCTGGATGTTCAATGATATGCCATTTTTTTGTAGAACCCCAAAACATCGTTCAATATCTTTACTGGCACCCTCTTGATACTTCGTAAATTTCTTTCTTTTATCGTCTGTTAGGTGCGGAATAGTTTTAACGATTGTCGAGAATGTTGGGTATATCCCATCTGCAAGGTATTAACCCCGCCTGTATTCCACCCCCGAAACCGTAAAACTTGTGTCTGGACCTGTTCCCGCCACTACATCGTCAAATATCTGTGACTGGTATATGATGCTAACGTCATTAAGCGAACCAGGTAGACCAAAAAAAGTATGTAAGATCCAGAGATCCTGTGACGCAACAGTGTAAGACCCTAATTCAAATATGACTAAAGTCGCAGCGGAAATTCGTACCATAAAATTTTCTTTGCATTACAGCACCTTGACGCGCTTGAAATCAATTCTAAGGTTAAACCTTTTTATTTAAATACGTTTATTACACTCATCTTCAATAAGAAAACATAATTTATACTTATTAACAACACCCTCATAAACTTCCGTACAATCCGTTAAGTGACTCGATCTTCGATCCCCGCTCTTCGATGATTCCCCATGTCTTGTACAACCTGCACTCATCATAAATGGTCGTATCATTAGTACATATCAGAAATAAAGACAAGATTTATCCTTATACATTCTTCGTTCCGTTATCTCTATACTTTCAAACATTCCATCTGACCATCAATTTCTGGTGATATATCGACCTATGCCTGCATTATATTTTATACTCAAGGTACATCATTAATAACATTAATAGTCAATCATATTAACAACCTGCATACACCCCTACAATTATACCATTGTACTTACATACCTACATGCATACCTACACGCATACATACATACATACATACATACATACATACATACATACATACATACATACATACATACATACATGCATACATACATACATGCATGCATACATACATACATACATATCCAGCTTTTCCATCCTGTCATATAATTCTGGGTGAGACTCCTTTGCTATTCCTGCATCACACTTATAACTCCATGTACACGACTTAAACAACATAAACACATAATCGTACCGAAAGAATTATGTTCATACTTAAACTTCATACACATTATCTCCCGACATACATACGTACACACACAAGTACTAACCTACATGCATCCTTACATATATATACACTTAAATCCTTCTATAAGTATCTACATACACACATACCTACCTTGTTACGTACAGTCATGACATCACACATTCACATACATACATACATTCTTGCCTGATTGCAGTATACCAAACTCGTACATGCCTATTCTCCATACACATACCTACATACACTCACGTACTTATTCACATAGGGGCGATTGCCAATGAGAATTAAATTAATAATTCTTACCTGGGGTACGGGATCCCGCTTTAAGGTTCCTAAATGGAACCTAAGGTGGGATTCTTGCCTGGGGTATGGGATCCCGCTTTAAGGTTCCTAAATGGAACCTAAGGTGGGATTCTTTCCTGGGGTATGGGATCCCGCTTTAAGGTTCCTAAATGGAACCTAAGGTGGGATTCTTGCCTGGGGTATGGGATCCCGCTTTAAGGTTCCTAAATGGAACCTAAGGTGGGATTCTTGCCTGCAGATCCGTTTTAACGTCCGAACGCGCTAAAACTTGCATAACTTTCAACCCGTATACCCGTTTAACCTCCCGTCTCTTCCCACATACTTGTAAATTCACAATTTATCATATGAACTTAAAATCCCACATCCGGATTAATGAAATTCTTATCTTACGCCCTATCGGCTTATTATCATTTTCTAAATATTTGACCCGTTATGGGTATTTTGCGCATTAAACGGTTTATGACAACAAAACCATACTTCCCATTTCCATCCTTGTCCAAAACATTAAACTAATCGTATAACTTGTTCTTAAACCATTTATTAAGATCATTTGCCCAAAATACCCATCAAGGGCATTTTGGTCAACTTTAATCCCATCCTTTACGACGAAAGACTACGACACATTATTGACTTCAACCATCATGCTTAGTTAATTAAAACGTCTTATAACTTAATCAAACATAAGAAGTGATTGCAGAAATCACTTACCTTGTGCGTCCGAGTTCAAGCATAGCTTCCGTGTTTATCCTTGACCCGTTGCCCTTCCATGCTTATGTCCGCGTTGACATGACTCCTATCCGTACATGTCATTACATTCACATTCTTGTTAGCATACATGATAGTACGTATGAACGATCATCTCTAATTCATATCTCATGTATGACTTTCATTAGTCAATTCAAACAAGCATGAAGCACACTCAACATCGACCTAACATAACCTTCTCATGAACTATATTTAAAATGCATTCCTCATGTTAGTTTACTATCAATTTCATTATTACCACACTCTATACATGTTTACCCATTAATTGCATACAATTTCACATATTACTGTCATTTAGACATTTCATCAAACACTTGGTGTGCGTACTGCTTTCTAAGCATGATGTACAAGTATTTCATGTGTTTCTTCCTAATTATCACTTTCATTTATCATCTCAAGTAAGCATCATACAAATTACATACCATAATCACTCTATATACAAATACACATCACATATACACATATTCCTAATCAAGTTCATACCATTTCATGGATTAAACATAAACCCACTTAACTAATTGTGGTAATTGATCCAAACACCTAAATTCTAGCAATTTATTCAGAGTCTTCGCATAGGGTTTGTTCCTAAACATGCATACATCACTAATTTGGCCATAACCTTCATGATTCATACCATAATCACCACTAGTGATGATTACCAAGATTTCTCAACTTCATTAATCATAAAAATTCAACATACCTTATGATCCCCTCGCGAAGGTGATCATTAATCCGTGTTTCTTCTTGAATTTGGGCCTCGATTCACCCTTCAATTTGGTGATTTAAGTGAGCTAGGGTTTGGAGCTCTTGAGAGCTCCTGAAGCTTCACGAACACACACGTATGTGTGTTTGTGTGTGTGTGTGTTGACCCTTTTAATTAGGCAAATGAACTTTCATTTGTTCCACTTTAGCCCCTCGGGTTTGCTTTTAAAACATAACTAACACTACCTTCATCATTTAATACTTTTGACTATACTTTTAACTAGGTTAAATAGCCTAGTTATTTATTTCATGACGTGTCACATAAGAACACATGACAAATATTAACATTCAGATTTTTGGGGCGTTACAAGTCTACCACCCTTAAATGAGGTTTCGTCCCCGAAACCTTTCTTACTTCTTATTTAACACTAATTAATTCTTCTCTATGGCTAGCCCATCACAACGACTATCTTCTTTATTAAAGAACCCGCTCCGGAGTTCTTATTAGTGTCGCTTTCACTAATACGCTAATTCCTAACAGCCTTCATAGCTAGTTGTTCATTCATCATTCTAACACTCGTATATCATATGCATTATATACCTTCTTACTTACTTGCAACCGTTCCAACATTCCATTACTAACATTCTCATTTGTTTATTTCTCATTCATAATGTTTTTATCAACTATACGATCTTGCATCGAAATTTGTATATACTCAGATATGTTTAACTTTAACTAATACATCATAGTAATGTGTAGCTATACATTCTCAATTCATAACTGTTCATATAATTGACTTCTTCATAACCATTCCATTCTTTCCTTATCATACCTTCGCATATCATTTTCATTTCCTTAACATGTCAACAACGGGTCAATACACATACTTCCTCAATCTGTAATCATACATCCATTCATATGATCTGTTCATAACGGATCTACCAGATTCATCTTATCTCTTAAGATTTCATTCTATGCATATATTATTTAACATTTAGTTATTGTTTTGTTACCACACAAAACTACCATTTCATAGTCATATATACGTACTTTAACTTTAATGTGAACATCCTTCTACGTTTTCTACAGCTACTTGTACCCTACATACCTTTACGTTACCTTTAAATCATTTTGTCCATTTTACATCACTATTATTTTTTTACTTCATACATTTCTTGATTTACCTATATACATGTGCGTCATACTGGTTTATATCTATCCAGCATAAGTTAAACATCTTACTAACCTTTTTTCATTTCACTAAGCGACGATCCGTAACCCCGATCGAACATCTTCTTCTCAATTACTAGCCATAACAGACCAGGTTTCATTTATCCTTATAATGAGCTTCCGCTCGTGCACATTCTCTTACCAATACGATTGGTTCCATCACATCAATTATTCTAATCATTTTCATAAAAAAAAATTTGGCGGTTAGTATATTTCATTTAAACATTCCTTGTACTAGGGAATTGCCCACTTATAATCCTTCTAACATTTCCTACGTACCTACTACAACGTACCACACATTCTATTTTTTACATGCAATCCTTTCATTCTATTCATCATTTCGCCAACCTTCATTTGACTCTTCAAGGCTTAACTGACATTTCTTAATCATTGTATAAGTACTGAGGCACACGTCCGTACTTCTTTCCATTCATGCTTACATGCATAAACATTCATTACATCATTTCGGTATTGTTAGCAAAACTTATCATTTCTGCTCGTACTTAATTTATTGTCCGGGTCGTAGCCCGTCATTTATTATGACTTCTAAGGGTCTATTACTAGCACATTTAACACCTAACTGGTTCAAAACTCCTTTCTTTCCTCTCACAACTTAGGTTTCGCATGTTTATTACAATCATTCTTTTGTTTATTTACTTTACATTTACCCATATGACTCGTTTGACACAACCACGGTCAAACTATCAACATGTTCTGATGTGGACTAATTCCATCCTTTTTATTATTTTAAATCCGTCTTGCGGATTCAAACGTAACGTTCATACCTTTCATTACTTCTAGGTTTCGAATCCGTCTAGCGGTCCAAACATACCATTTATACCTTTTCTTCCTTCTATGATCGAATCCATCTAACGGATTTCAATCATATCATTCACATCTTTCATTCCTTACATGTGTTGAATCTGTTTCGCAGATTCAGACATATCATTTCTACATTTCATTTTCTTGAATCCGTTTTACGGATTCAAACATTCCATTCATGCTTTTCATCTCTTGAATCCGTGAGTCACGGATTCAAACATATCATCCATGTCTTTCATCCTTGAATCCGTCTCACGGATTCAAACATTGCATTCATACTTTTCATTCCCTGAATCCGTCTCCCGGATTCAAACATATTGTTCATATCTTGTTGATCCGTACTTAATTACAGATTCAACATTCTTTATTTTTATCAGGCATGTTTTTCATTCTTACATCGTACTCTCAATTTCCCGAGAGTCTTACTTCCCATCTCACCCACACGCCCGCCTGCTACCCAACTCTACCGGACATACCTGTAATAATTATCATGATCTCACGAAAGTCATACGTTTCTCGTGTACTGGCCAGGTACACAATCCACATAGTAGTTTCGTGCCTTCATGAAATTGTCACCTTATGTCCGTAGACTTAGGTTTCGGCGCGTGTATCCCTTTCAGTACTTCTTTACTATACTATCATTATCCTTCATTTAACATTTTCCTTCTCTTAATGAATTTTACTATTACATATACCCACATAACGAATTTACGTACCTGGATTCAACTTTGGCTTATTACCTCTTTGCCTGCTTAGTATTCATCCTAAACTGCATTCACATATCATCCACTTCAAACACTTATGCCTACCTTGCACATACAAAACAGTCAGTTTCCTTATACGTATACATAAGTACATAATTACATTAGCTTTTACCTTTGGATCTTGATCGAGTCTTAGATTGTACGGGTTTCTTATCTCAAGAGCACACAAGTTTGAGTTCAAGTACTTACCTTTTCGTACTTGATTCCCTCAAACCAGGGCTCTGATACCAACTTGTAAGACCCTAATTCAAATATGACTAAAGTCGCAGCGGAAATTCGTACCATAAAATTTTCTTTGCATTACAGCACCTTGACGCGCTTGAAATCAATTCTAAGGTTAAACCTTTTTATTTAAATACGTTTATTACACTCATCTTCAATAAGAAAACATAATTTATACTTATTAACAACACCCTCATAAACTTCCGTACAATCCGTTAAGTGACTCGATCTTCGATCCCCGCTCTTCGATGATTCCCCATGTCTTGTACAATCTGCACTCATCATAAATGGTCGTATCATTAGTACATATCAGAAATAAAGACAAGATTTATCCTTATACATTCTTCGTTCCGTTATCTCTTTACTTTCAAACATTCCATCTGACCATCAATTTCTGGTGATATATCGACCTATGCCTGCATTATATTTTATACTCAAGGTACATCATTAATAACATTAATAGTCAATCATATTAACAACCTGCATACACCCCTACAATTATACCATTGTACTTACATACCTACATGCATACCTACACGCATACATACATACATACATACATACATACATACATACATACATACATACATACATACATACATACATACATACATACATACATACATGCATACATACATACATGCATGCATACATACATACATACATATCCAGCTTTTCCATCCTGTCATATAATTCTGGGTGAGACTCCTTTGCTATTCCTGCATCACACTTATAACTCCATGTACACGACTTAAACAACATAAACACATAATCGTACCGAAAGAATTATGTTCATACTTAAACTTCATACACATTATCTCCCGACATACATACGTACACACACAAGTACTAACCTACATGCATCCTTACATATATATACACTTAAATCCTTCTATAAGTATCTACATACACACATACCTACCTTGTTACGTACAGTCATGACATCACACATTCACATACATACATACATTCTTGCCTGATTGCAGTATACCAAACTCGTACATGCCTATTCTCCATACACATACCTACATACACTCACGTACTTATTCACATAGGGGCGATTGCCAATGAGAATTAAATTAATAATTCTTACCTGGGGTACGGGATCCCGCTTTAAGGTTCCTAAATGGAACCTAAGGTGGGATTCTTGCCTGGGGTATGGGATCCCGCTTTAAGGTTCCTAAATGGAACCTAAGGTGGGATTCTTTCCTGGGGTATGGGATCCCGCTTTAAGGTTCCTAAATGGAACCTAAGGTGGGATTCTTGCCTGGGGTATGGGATCCCGCTTTAAGGTTCCTAAATGGAACCTAAGGTGGGATTCTTGCCTGCAGATCCGTTTTAACGTCCGAACGCGCTAAAACTTGCATAACTTTCAACCCGTATACCCGTTTAACCTCCCGTCTCTTCCCACATACTTGTAAATTCACAATTTATCATATGAACTTAAAATCCCACATCCGGATTAATGAAATTCTTATCTTACGCCCTATCGGCTTATTATCATTTTCTAAATATTTGACCCGTTATGGGTATTTTGCGCATTAAACGGTTTATGACAACAAAACCATACTTCCCATTTCCATCCTTGTCCAAAACATTAAACTAATCGCATAACTTGTTCTTAAACCATTTATTAAGATCATTTGCCCAAAATACCCATCAAGGGCATTTTGGTCAACTTTAATCCCATCCTTTACGACGAAAGACTACGACACATTATTGACTTCAACCATCATGCTTAGTTAATTAAAACGTCTTATAACTTAATCAAACATAAGAAGTGATTGCAGAAATCACTTACCTTGTGCGTCCGAGTTCAAGCATAGCTTCCGTGTTTATCCTTGACCCGTTGCCCTTCCATGCTTTTGTCCGCGTTGACATGACTCCTATCCGTACATGTCATTACATTCACATTCTTGTTAGCATACATGATAGTACGTATGAACGATCATCTCTAATTCATATCTCATGTATGACTTTCATTAGTCAATTCAAACAAGCATGAAGCACACTCAACATCGACCTAACATAACCTTCTCATGAACTATATTTAAAATGCATTCCTCATGTTAGTTTACTATCAATTTCATTATTACCACACTCTATACATGTTTACCCATTAATTGCATACAATTTCACATATTACTGTCATTTAGACATTTCATCAAACACTTGGTGTGCGTACTGCTTTCTAAGCATGATGTACAAGTATTTCATGTGTTTCTTCCTAATTATCACTTTCATTTATCATCTCAAGTAAGCATCATACAAATTACATACCATAATCACTCTATATACAAATACACATCACATATACACATATTCCTAATCAAGTTCATACCATTTCATGGATTAAACATAAACCCACTTAACTAATTGTGGTAATTGATCCAAACACCTAAATTCTAGCAATTTATTCAGAGTCTTCGCATAGGGTTTGTTCCTAAACATGCATACATCACTAATTTGGCCATAACCTTCATGATTCATACCATAATCACCACTAGTGATGATTACCAAGATTTCTCAACTTCATTAATCATAAAAATTCAACATACCTTATGATCCCCTCGCGAAGGTGATCATTAATCCGTGTTTCTTCTTGAATTTGGGCCTCGATTCACCCTTCAATTTGGTGATTTAAGTGAGCTAGGGTTTGGAGCTCTTGAGAGCTCCTGAAGCTTCACGAACACACACGTATGTGTGTTTGTGTGTATGTGTGTTGACCCTTTTAATTAGGCAAATGAACTTTCATTTGTTCCACTTTAGCCCCTTGGGTTTGCTTTTAAAACATAACTAACACTACCTTCATCATTTAATACTTTTGACTATACTTTTAACTAGGTTAAATAGCCTAGTTATTTATTTCATGACGTGTCACATAAGAACACATGACAAATATTAACATTCAGATTTTTGGGGCGTTACAAACAGCCTCTAGAATTATAATGGGATGACCATGATCTCCCCGAGTATACTGACCTTGCCAAGCAGTAGGGCAGTTCTGCCATGGCCAGTGCATGCAATCAATGCTCCTGAGCATTCCTAGAAAACCAGGTCTTTGTTCGTGTGTTTGATATAATTTTTGAACGTCCATGCGTTTGGTTTCCGCAGGTATTTCTTGCTATATAATTTGACGACCCATTTGCAAAACCTGTGCAAACATTCGCGTGCGGTTCTTTCGGACATCCTTAAATACTTGTCCAATGCATCGGGTGCGTACCCATATGCCAGTTGGCGAATGACCGACGTACATTTTTGTAAAGTAGTGAATCCCCTTTGCCCCCTAGCGTCGTATCGCAGTGTGAAAAACGGATCAGACTGGGCCAAGTCGTCTGCGATACGTAAAAAAAGTCGACGACTCATTCAGAACCGACGTCGAAACATCTCATCCGTGTACACATGTTCTTCGGCAAAATAATCGGCCACTAGTTTATTGTGGGCGGCTATAAATTTAATATGAAAAATAAAATAAATTCACTATAAAATTCATTATTAAATTTAAATAAACATACTCTAAAAAAATTAAATTACTTTCTTTGTCTCGGTTTAATTTGGCTCTCCTAGTTTGCCGTCGGGACGACGCTTCAGGGTTTTCATCCTCCTCCATGAACATCTGAGCCGCGTACATAATGACGTTTTCGAAAAATGCTTCATTCTCACCCGAAGATGACGAATACCACGTTGACGAAGAAGATGACGACATGACTAATTTTTATAAAAAGTTTGAAAGTTGAGAGAGAGGTGGAGTTGTAGTGGGTAAATAATGGGATAAAATGGTTGAATTTATTTAAAAATTTGAAGGATTTTGGGTGGGGTTTGAATTATAGCCGTTTTATATTTAATAAAGGCATTTTTTTTTAATTTGTAACGATCAAACATGGATAAGGGTGAAGTTTCTGTCATTTAGTGGGCCGGCTCCAACGTCTCAAAAGATATGGAGAGGACGAAGAGGGGGGGCAGTGTTTGGACCGACGCCGGACCAAGACGGAAGGGGGACGACCCCATACCGTGTAATCTTAACTATCCTAAAACACCAAACGTAGCTTATCATGAGTTTTACTCTTTTAACTAAACTTTCATTAAATAAATTAAAAGTTACATTAATTCAAACGAAAAACATAAAATACAAAAAGTTAAATAAAAAAACAAATCACTACTAGAAAAGTGTTGTTATTCCCACGTCAATTTTCGTGGGAAATCTGTAGGTAACTGCGTTTACCCACGGATTTCCCACGAAAATGGGTTGTAGAATTATACTCGTGGTTAATTCTCCTACTCATTTCTCACACAAATGTTTCGTTAGAATTCTCCTACACATTTCTCACGGAATTAATTTTCTTAATTTTCCAACGCATTTCCCACGAAACATTATTTTTTTAAAATTTTGTGTTTAAATACATTATATTTATTTTTATTATATATATTTTATATATTTCAATTTTCTTACACAATTCCTACGGAATTTTTTTTTCTTGCTACACAATTCCAACGGAATGTATTTGTTTTTCCTACATAGTTCCTACGAATATTAATTATGAAATAACAAAAACAAAACATGTATGAGGTTACACTATAGTCATATATGTTAAAATTTTCACGCATATTTAAACAAAAAGACACATCATAACCATTGTTAATTCATAAACTCATGATAAACTACATAGGATTTCTCAAACATTTGTAGTAATAAGATTACATCAATCAGGTACATGTACTCGGGTCTGGGATGGTTATACTACAAGCGTTTGCAACAGTTGTAGCACCAGGCATATGGAGAATTGGTCCGTACCCTGGATTCTTCACATAGCTACAAAGGCAACTAGTTTGGTCATGAAGAACACTGCAACATTGAGAATCGGCTGCTGGAGCTGTGTTTCTCATTATGAATGAAAGGCATGGCGCTAGCTGTAACGGGTTGCAACCTTGTGCCATACCTACATTCACTTGAACCATAAGAACTGTCATAACTATCATCACCGAAATCCAAGAAGCATAAGACATCGTTATTATCGAAAGAAGAGAATGAAAGTAGACTATGAGAGAAAGATTGTTGCAAGGATTGCTAGATGGTATCTCTAACAAGTTTTGCAATGCTATTTATAGACATGAACAAAATAAGCCTACAAAAGAAATCATTTAATGTTGATGAATGTGTAATAAATGTATTAACGCTACTTTATATTAAATTTCCAGTTGTAGTTACTTTTTTTTTTATGAAAAGATAATCAATTTATTCTATGAGCTCTGAATAAGAGTACCCTGCATTTCACCAATAATACATCGTTATCATACTTTTACTCTTAGGCTATGCGGTATGGTGACTATCCTCCTTTGGAGGATGACCCGCCACCTAGGCGTCACGTCATTGTTCCTTTGAGGATGATCCAACACACTAAAACACTGGAAATGCGAGGATGATCCTAACTCACAAGTTTATTGTTTTTTTAATTCATCTATTTTTTTTAACATTTATCAAATAAGATAGAAAAATAAATTCATTAATATTAAAAAACATTACATAAACTTAAAAAAAAACATAAACTTAAAAAAAAAAGAGTTAATTACTGTTTTCGTCCCTGTGGTTTGTCAAAAATCACTATTTCAGTCCATTAGTTTAAAAATTGCAATTTCAGTTCATGTGGTTTCACTTTCGTACCATTTCAGTCCATGTGGTTTCACTATCATAACCATTTCAATCCATTATTCTGTTAAGTACATGGACTGAAATGGTTACGAGGTGGACTGAAATGGTTACGAAAGTGAAACCACAGGGACTGAAATCGCAATTTTTAAACAAATGGATTGAAATAGTGATTTTTGACAAACCACAGGGACGAAAACAGTAATTAACTCAAAAAAATCTTAAGAACTTAAAAAATATTAAAAAAACTACTAGTCTTCATCCGGCATGTGGTCGTCAGGTTCGTTTTGTGTGTTGTTCCAAATGTACTCCACGAAGTCCGCTTGTAAGTTATGATGTGTGTACTCGTTACGTAGAGAGAACATGTTTAAATCTTGTTGTTCCAAACTAACTGGAACAGAATTCCCGTTAGACGCGTTTTCGTCGTTCGCTCTACCTTAATCTTCAATGATCATGTTACGAAGGATGATACAAGCGTACATAATATGTCGTAACATCTTTGGTGTAGCAGAACGTGCTGGATGTTCAATGATATGCCATTTTTTTGTAGAAGCCCAAAACATCGTTCAATATCTTTTCTGGCACCCTCTTGATACTTCGTAAATTTCTTTCTTTTATCGTCTGTTAGATGCGGAATAGTTTTAACGATTGTCGAGTATGTTGGGTATATCCCATCTGCAAGGTAGTAACCCCGCCTGTATTCCACCGCCGAAACCGTAAAACTTGTGTCTGGACCTGTTCCCGCCACTACATCGTCAAATATCTGTGACTGGTATATGATGTTAACGTCATTAAGCGAACCAGGTAGACCAAAAAAAGTATGTCAGATCCAGAGATCCTGTGACGCAACAGCCTCTAGAATTATAATGGGATGACCATGATCTCCCCGAGTATACTGACCTTGCCGAGCAGTAGGGCAGTTCTGCCACGGCCAGTGCATGCAATCAATGCTCCTGAGCATTCCTAGAAAACCAGGTCTTTGTTCGTGTGTTTGATATAATTTTTGAACGTCCTTGCGTTTGGTTTCCGCAGGTATTTCTTGCTATATAATTTGACGACCCATTTGCAAAACCTGTGCAAACATTCGCGTGCGGTTCTTTCGGACATCCTTAAATACTTGTCCAATGCATCGGGTGCGTACCCATATGCCAGTTGGCGAATGACCGACGTACATTTTTGTAAAGTAGTGAATCCCCTTTGCCCCCTAGCGTCGTATCGCAGTGTGAAAAACGGATCAGACTGGACCAAGTCGTCTGCGATACGTAAAAAAAGTCGATGACTCATTCAGAACCTACGTCGAAACATCTCATCCGTGTACACAGGTTCTTCGGCAAAATAATCGGCCACTAGTTTATCGTGGGCGGCTATAAATTTAATATGAAAAATAAATTAAATTCACTATAAAATTCATTATTAAATTTAAATAAACATACTCTAAAAAAATTAAATTACCTTCTTTGTCTCCGTTTAATTTGGCTCTCCTAGTTTGTCGTTGGGACGACACTTCAGGGTTTTCATCGTCCTCCATGAACATCTGAGCCGCGTACATAATGACGTTTTCGAAAAATGCTTCATTCTCACCCGAAGATGACGAATACTACGTTGACGAAGAAGATGAAGAAGATGACGACATGACTAATTTTTATAAAAAGTTTGAAAGTTGAGAGAGAGGTTGAGTTGTAGTGGGTAAATAATGGGATAAAAAGGTTGAATTTATATAAAAATTTGAAGGATTTTGGGTGGGGTTTGAATTATAGCCGTTTTATATTTAATAGGAAAATTGGTTTTTAATAAACCAACCTTTGCCCCATTGGTAAATAATATACCTACCTACGTAATTGGTATACAATAATCATACCTATCAACATGTTGGTACTCAATGAACTTCCGTTAATTTTTTTTAACTTAAGTTAGTTTTTAAGTTTTATTTATTACACAAACAGTCCATGTAATTATAATTTACTAGTTTTAACTATTTTGTAAAACAAAAAAACGTCAAGGGCCATGTAATTAAATTTTATAAAATAGTTAAAACTAGTAAATTACAACTACAGGTACGGTTTGTGTAATAAATAAAACTTAAAAACTAACTTCAGTTAAAAAAAATTAACGAAAGTTCATTGAGTACTAACATGTTGATATGTAGGATTATTATTTACCAATGGGGCAAAGGTTGGTTAATTAAAAACCAATTTTCCTATTTAATAAAGGCAATTTTTTTTTTAATTTGTAACGGTCAAACATGGATAAGGGTGAAGTTTCTGTCATTTAGTGGGCCGGCTCCAACGTCTCAAAAGAGATGGAGAGGACGAAGAGGGGGGGGGGGGGGGGCAGTGTTTGGACCGACGCCTGACCAAGACGGAAGGGGGACGACCCCCATACCGTGTAATCTTAACTATCCTAAAACACCAAACGTAGTTTATCATGAGTTTTACTCTTTTAACTAAACTTTCATTAAATAAATTAAAAGTTACATTAATTCAAACGAAAAACATAAAATACAACAAGTTAAATAAAAAAACAAATCACTACTAGAAAACTGTTGTTATTCCCACGTCAATTTTCGTGGGAAATCTGTAGGTAACTGCGTTTACCCACGGATTTCCCACGAAAATGGGTTGTAGGAATTATACTCGTGGTTAATTCTCCTACTCATTTCTCACACAAATGTTTCGTTAGAATTCTCCTACACATTTCTCACGGAATTAATTTTCTTAATTTTCCAACGCATTTCCCACGAAACATTATTTTTTTTTAAATTTTGTGTTTAAATACATTATATTTATTTTTATTATATATATTTTATATATTTCAATTTTCTTACACAATTCCTACGGAAATTTTTTTTCTTGCTACACAATTCCAACGGAATGTATTCGTTTTTCCTACATAGTTCCTACGAAAATTACTTATGAAATAACAAAAACAAAACATGTATGAGGTTACACTATAGTCATATATGTTAAAATTTTCACGCATATTTAAACAAAAAGACACATCATAACCATTGTTAATTCATAAACTCATGATAAACTATATAGGATTTCTCAAACATTTGTAGTAATAAGATTACATCAATCAGGTACATGTACTCGGGTCTAGGATGGTTATACTACAAGCGTTTGCAACAGTTGTAGCACCAGGCATATGGAGAATCGGTCCGTACCCTGGATTCTTCACATAGCTACAAAGGCAACTAGTTTGGTCATGAAGAACACTGCAACATTGAGAATCGGCTGCTGGAGCTGTGTTTCTCATTATGAATGAAAGGCATGGCGCTAGCTGTAATGGGTTGCAACCTTGTGCCATACCTACATTCACTTGAACCATAAGAACTGTCGTAACTATCATCACCGAAATCCAAGAAGCATAAGACATCGTTATTATCGAAAGAAGAGAATGAAAGTAGACTATGAGAGAAAAGATTGTTGCAAGGATTGCTATATGGTATCTCTAACAAGTTTTGCAACGCTATTTATAGACATGAAAAAAAAATAAGCCTACAAAAGAAATCATTTAATGTTGATGAATGTGTAATAAATTTTTTTTTAACGGCAAAAACACTTTATATATATATATATATAAAGAGTCAGCAAGGAGCTGGAAGAACACAAACAACCAGAAAACAAAACAAACCGAACAAAAACGTACAAAGAAAAGCCGTTACAACATGCCAGCAATATCGAACTTCTCCCAGTTCTCCCAAGAAGGCTTGCCAAGCTTCGATCGATTGCAAATCCACAGAAACGCGTCTTCCTTCACGAGATCCACAGTCTTTTGGATGGGGATAAAAGTGTCTTCGAAAATCTTGGCGTTTCTGGCGCTCCAAATTCTCCAAACCGTGGCTGTGACAATTGTGTGAACCAATTTTTTCCACACCCTCCCTCCGGGTGAGTCTTTAACATATGCTACCAGAGCCGACAGGGAAGCACACTCGAGAGAGAACCTTAGCCGAACCCAAGACATCACATTCCACCATATACTTCTGGCCCAAAGACAATTGAAAAAAATATGGTCCGGGTTCTCAGTTCCGATGCCGCACTGGGGGCACAACACGTCCGGCAACTGTACACCCCTATGCGCTAAACCCTCCTTAGAAGCAACTTTACCGAGCAAAGCTCTCCACAGCAACAAATCAGCTTTTGGGGGGGGGGGGGGGGCAAATATTCCAGTCGAACCTCAAAGTGCTGTTCGAATCAGACCCCAAAGACCCTTCGATGTCACTACGAACTTGCTTCACCGAGAAAGAGTTGTCCCTATCATTCCGCCATACCCAGCGACCGTCCTTCATAATCAGATTATCACTGATGTTAATGCCCAGTTTCTCTAAAACCTGTTTCATGCTCCCAATATCCTTCCAAACCCCGGTGACCAATTTTTTAATCGGAATTAGATGATCAACTGTATTGTTCTTATGCACCCCCGCGATGACTTCTGCTCACAGCTGATTCGGGTTTGACTTAAACCTCCACCACCATTTAGTTAACATAGCGAGGTTAAAATCTCTTATTCTCCCGATCCCCAAACCACCCGCCAACTTAGATCTCGTCATAAGTTCCCAACGGACCCATCTAAGTTTCTTTTTCATATCAGTTATCCCCCAAAGAAAGTCTCTCCTTATTCTGTCAATTTTGTGAACAATACACTTCGGGGCTAAGAAAAGAGACAGGTAATAAGACGGGACACTACCCAGAACCGACTTCACAAGAGTCAATCTACCCGCAAAAGAGAGGTGTCTCGCTTTCCATTTAGAGAGCCTCGCCTTTACTCTATCGACCACTGGAAGCCAAAATCTAGTTCTCTTCATGTTCGCCCCGATAGGAACCCCCAAGTACACAAAAGGCAGCTTCCCCACTTCACAATTTAACATTCTCGCCATCCGATCTACCTCCCCCTCTTCCACTCCTGAAATGTGTAAAAATATTAAAAGACAACAGCTTATCATATAAATGTTTTAGTTTTTTAATTTAAGATGGTTAATATATAAAGCTATGGTGCTTCGTATCAACAAAAACAATTCTAAATAACATTTATAAAGCTATGGTGCTTTGAAAAAAAATAAGATAAATGTCTTTGTTGATTATAAAACGTATATGAACGGTGGTGGGTGACGGCGACGGTGGTGGTCGGTGGTGGAGGTGGAGGTGGGTGGCGGCTGACTGCGGAGGCGGGGGTGGGTGGCAACTGTGGCGCGGTGGTGTCGGGGGTGGTGGGTGGTGGCGACTGACGGCGGGGGCGGAGGTGTGGATGGTGGGTGACGGTTGGTAGCGGCGGAGGTGGGTGACGACTTGGGTGGGGGTGGGTGGTGGCGGGAGAAAGCTGGGGTGGAGGTGGGTGGTGGTGGCGTTGGAAGTGGGTGACGGCGGCGACGGTAGTCACGACGGCAGCTATAACAATAGTGCTGTTGCCCGTGAGTGAGTTATTAAAACCAATAATAATAATAATAATAATAATAATAATGATGATAATAATAATAATAATGATAATAACAACAACACTGTGTAAAATTTAGATTTTTATATATAAAATTCATGGTTCCTTTTTCCTTATTTTTATGTTATTCCTAATGAACCGGTTATGTATATATGTGAATGTATGTATATCTAGGTATCTACTTTCAAACAACAATTATTAAACATTTCGTCATTATTTTATTTACTAATAAATCCATCTATATGTTGGTGAATAATAGCTCTACACACGTAAATACATTATAATAAATCTTGATTATTTATTTATTAATATTGATATTAATACTAATAATAGTATAACAAAATATAAAAAAGCAACAAAAGTATTATAAAATAAAATAACATAAAAAACATAATAATTAGTTTTGACTTTATAATAAAACATAATTATTACTTTTTACTTTATAATAAAATAATATAATAAAGTAGTTAATCATTACAAAATCATTATTAACTTTGACTTTTGGGTATATTAATCCTTGTGATGGGTATATTTATCACACCCCTTGTTTTTTTATGAAAAGATAATCAAATTATTCTATGGGGCTCCGAATAAGAGTACCCTGGATTTCAGAGTTTTTTGCTGAACTAGTGCTGATATTGAAAACTAAATCAAAAGTAATGCTGCATTCAAAAATATTTCACAAATAATGCTTTTGCCATTGAGAATGGCGAAATTTATTGGTTTATAGGCTTGTGTAAGAATTGTGTAAGGAATCTCAGAACTGTAAGAGACCAATGATTGGGTAATGGTACAGTTCCTGCATATTAAAGCCATTTGAATTGGCGAATGCTGCAGATTTTCCACTTGAAATGGCGAATTCTGCCATTTTACTGCATAAAAGCCAATTGAATTGGCGAATTCTGCACATTTTCCACTTGATCTGCACATGTCTGCCATTTTACTGCATAAAAGCTGTTTGTATTGGCGAAAAGTATTAACTTTTCTGCAGAATTGCCATTTTAAATGGCGAAAAGTAAAACTTTTCTGCACAATTGTCATTTTAAATGGCGAAAAGTGAACCAAAGCTGTTTGTATTGGCGAAATTTTTGAAAAGCTGCACAATTTGCCATTCAAAATGGCGAAATATGTGACAATGCCATTTAAAATGGCGAAATATCTTCTGACAAATGCCACCCGTACACCGTCATTCACCACCATACCCATCATCCGTTCAAACCGTGTCAAACCACCACGTACCCCATCGTCTAACCCCACCATTGTTTCACAAGTTAGAGAGAAAAGAGTAGAAAGTGAGAGTGTAGATCAGTTAAAAAAACAAACCACCATCTTCATCTCCACTACACTGCCACACCACCCGAAATCTCCACCTTCGTTCCTCCTCAGCCGTATTCCACCACCATAAGCCTCTACACCTGTAACCCATTCTTGTGAAGTTGCTGCTGTTGTGATTATAGAACATAGCAGAATAGAGAGAAAGGGTTTGGTGTTGTGTGCTAAGAGAGTAATTAAGAAGTGTGTGAGCGGCTGATGCTTTTAGATTTTTAGGGTTTGGGTGTAAAGATGATCTAGAGAGAGAGAGAGAAACAATATTGGACGGTTGGATCTGGATGTTTTGAATATTTAGGGTTCCTCTTTTTTTTATTTCTCTTTTTATGGTAATGGTAACATGCATTTGCAGCTTTAAAAATTTTCTGCCATTTTGAATGGCAAATTGTGGGGCTTTTCAAAAATTTCGCCATTTTGAATGGCAAATTTTGCAGCTTTTCTTATTTCGCCATCCAAATGGCAAAGATGCAGATTCTTACTCCTTTTCAAATAATTGGTTTCGGAATATTCCTGACAACTTATGACATTAGCCTAGGACATGAAAGAATTCGCCATTCCTAATGGAGATGGCATCATTTGTGAAAGTTTTTTGAAACCGGCATTAGTTGTGATCATGCTTTGAAAATTAGCACTACTTCTGCAAAAAACTCTGGATTTCACCAATAATACATTATTATCTCACTTTTACTCTCAACTATCCTAAAACACCTTAATTACTGACAAAATTAAACTAAAGCCTTTATCCCCCCTTTTCAATTAAAAATACATTTAACTAAACTTTCATTAAATAAATTAAAAGTTACATTAATTCAAACGAAAAACATAAAATACAAAAAGTTAAATAAAAAAACAAATACGTAAAGTAAAAAAATCTAAAACTCACAAGCCCAACCATATTGATGTGCTATTTCATGTTATTGGGTTAGAATTACTTCCAACATCGGACTAGTCACATGTTCGTGCGATTTCGTAAAAGTCTTCAAGTCCCGGTCATACATCTTCGGCCCTCGCGTTATCCGTCAACAACGCTATAGCTTCTTTTATTTCCACCAACTCCTTAATCATCTTTTCGTGCATTGATGTGTACACACCAAGTTTTTTCAGCCAAACCACTATTGCTTGACGACTCAGTATGTTTCTTTTCTTTTTCGATTTGGTCATCTTGGTGCGGTGTCCTCGTTGAAGTCCCGCATATAACTAGCTAAAGCATCGTCGGGTGTAAAGGAGTAGTAGTTTCTAGAATCTGATGACTTTCTCCTCTTATCGGAATGACTATCGGATGTTTCACTCATCAACAATACTTGGTACCATTTATCACGCGTTCTTACAATCCACCATGCATCAACGTGAGAAAAACTGCAAGGATGTTTTTTTTTTGTTTTTGGTTCACCTGACGCCTTTTTTCATCACATCAAGATCGGGGCATCCACTAGTTCATATACGATCCTATTTAAAAATATAAATTAATTCAATTATAAACTAAAAATAAATTATAAATAGAAATTGTACCACTTGAATCCAATATCCTTTGAACGCATTCATTTATGTATTCAAAGGGGTCCATTTTGAAGATATTTGATAGAACCGTTCGAGTGCTTCAACCCACGAGTGAGTTGTGATTTTAAACACCACGTTTCAAAACTATTATTTTTATGATTTCTGACTTTTTGGTTTTCGGAGCAATAAACCCATACTTTAGGCTATGCGGTATGGGGTACGTCCCCAAGGCGTTGAGGACCGGCGACGGTCCGCACACCGTGCCGGCCTACCCGTCGTCGTCCTCACCGGCGAGGTTGAGACGTTCGGGACAGTCCAAGTAAAGACAAAAATTGGTGGGGGCGCTTTGATTTATGACCGTTTAAAAAAATATATATATATAAAAGTGATGGGGTAGGATCATCTAGGATCTTCCTCCCATTTCCACTAGTTTTGTGGGATGGACCATTCTTGGGAGGACTATGATGTGACGCCTACGTGGCGGATCATCCTCCAAGGGAGGATGGGCACCATACCCTCTAGCCTTAGCCAAATTTATTTCTTGCTCGTTTTTCCATGGTCGACACTTTGAACGTCCTTGGAATCGTCCTTCATTTCCATCACCTTGGTCATCTTCATCCAAATTAAGTTCTTAAAATTGCGTTTTTGGCACAACGTTGTCATCATCGCGATCTTCAAAACCGGGGTCGATCGTTCCTCATAGTCATGTGGGGACCTGAAAATCTGGGTTCCTCATTGCAAACGGGTCGAATGGTCGTTAATCTTCTAAATTGTATTCGTATTGACTAAGTGCAACTAAAGTAGGACCTTGTGGTAGAGTGGGAGCTTGTCGCTATGTAAAAAAAATGTGGCGGATAGCCATATGGTTGGTATAGAAACACCTGTGGTTGTGGCGTAAAAATTGGTTGCGATTTATACCCTTGACGAGTTGAGCTTGAACCACCTCTCGAAGACACCTCGAGATTTAGAGGATTTATTGGTTGCATCAACCTTTGATTTTTCTGAATCCATAAAAAAATATTGTATGTGTGTATGTAGAATATTGTTTGTATTTGGTTGAAATAAAATGGTAAAAAAAGGTTTTGTGTATTTAAAAAGTAAAATTGAAAAGAAAAATAATTATTTTAAATTTCTAACTACAATAAATCTGTTGAAGAGCGGCACCTTTCATCGGTAACTATCTACCGATTTCACTTCCCGGTTTGGGTCATTGAATAGGGAGTAAATTACAAAAATCGTCCTTTATGTATGTCACTTATTACAAACTATGTCCTTTGTCTTCAATAATTACAGAAAACATACTCGATGTTTGCAAACTCTTGCAAGTTACAGTAGAAACTCTATAAAATAATACACTTGGGACCACCAAAATTTATTAATTAAAAGAGTTATTAATTAATCGATAAATTAATAATTATTAATTTATATATTAATTAATATTTTATTAATTTATAGTAGAATACTTAGTTTACAAACACATTTCAAGCTTCCACTTAATTATTGTATACAATGCATGTATATCAAATGAACGGCGAAATTTGAAAGAAACCTTCAATCTCCCACCTTATTATGCTTCTTGTGTTCAATGTATCACTTTATGGACATTAAAAATATTTTCTATATAAATACAAGATCAAAATAGGTTATTGGAATTAATAAAGATGATATCGATGAAGAAGATGATGAAAGTTCTACAATGGAGCCCCCTTCGCGAAACGAAGCTATTAAAGCGGCAATCACATTGAACAATTTCTTGTTGAGCTATGAGAAAACAACACCAGAAGTTTTTACCATGCTAAGGAAAATTAGAGACGAGATTCAAGGAGAAATTGATTTCAACAAAAAACAAAAGACAATTGAGTCATTTTTCAAGAAACCTTCATAAATCATTCATGTAATATGCTATATATAAGGAATTATTAATTTATATTTTATATGGGGTCTAAAGAAATTATCAAAAATGTATTATCTTATAATTTTAGCAAATTATTAATTTAGCACCCTATCCCCGAGTCGGGACCGGCAAAAAATATTATCTTAGAGAGTTTATTAAATAATCGAGTATTAATTTATCGAGTTTCTACTGTATGTGCTTTAGCCCTAACTCAGATAATTTTTTGTGGTTAAATCTGAACAAATGGACACTACATGAGGGTATTTTGGTCATTTTACTCTCATGTGGGGTCTATTTTTTCAGATTTAACCACAAAAATACCCTCATGTGAGGTCAATTTGGTTAGATTTAACCACAAAAATTAACTGAGTTAGGGCTAAAGGACATATCTTGCAAAGGTTTGCAAACATCGAGTACATTTTCTGTAATTATTGAAGGGATAAATTACATTTTTCATCCTTTATGTTTGTATCGAATTGCAATGGATAGCCTTTAACTTCAATAATTACAGTCACAATCCTTTATTTGGAAAACTTGTTACCTTTACCACTAACCAAGTTAAAAATTTAAGTTATGTCTGATCATGTGACTTGCACATGAGGGTAAATCGGTAATTTTACTCGTTTATCTAAAAAATAAAACAATATATATATATATATATATATATATATATATATATACATATTCAACCTTGTCTCCTCTCAACTAACCAGTCTCTTCAACCAACCTCACCACTATCAAATCCAGCCACCACCACCACCGAATTGAGCCCCGCCACCAACCCACCACCACGGCGAATCAAGCCCCACCACCGGCCACCGTATACAACCAACCCCCGCCACCACCGGATCTGGCCACCACAAACACATCTCTAAACACACACAAAGTCACCACCGAATCCAACTGATGTATATCTCACAAGGTAAGAACTAGCAACACAATACCTTCAACAACAAATGAAGAACCCACCACCACCGAGCTCAATAACTTCGATCTCAGATCTGTTTCTCCCAATCCTTCTTCTACACCTGTAACAACAAATGAAGGACCATTGGATGTGTTTAGTCGTGTTGATGATAGGTAATGTTAGTAAATAAACTTAATTATATTTATATGTTATGTATTATTAAACTTAGGATTATATGTATATGGGTCAATATTAACGAAGAGGTATGATGGTTGGTGTTACACTATTTCCCGCAGAATGTAACCGCCACATAACCGTCTTTCATAATGTATATAAGAAACTTGCCGGCAATCTTTGCCGGTTACCAAGACAACTTGATTTCCTTCAAATTGTCCAAAACTGTTTCTCCTTCGTTCCCATATTCCACTCTGTTTTGTGTGTTCAATCTAAATACAACGAAAACCAATTCAAAGAATTTCGGTAATGCTTCCGCTGATCTGAAACCGGATATCCAACATAGTGGTATCAGAGCCACGGTGGGAAATCGAAGAAAATCGATTGATATTATACGATTCCGAGCACAACCGGATGAAGAACAAAACAGAGGATATGGAGACGGATGCAAACACTGTTCCGATGAAATGAATGAAAGACGAAGAAGGATGCGATTGGAACAAGATGTTGTTCCAACAATGAATTACGACTGCAAGAAGAACCGTGGAATAGTGAACAGAATCGATAAGGATTCCCATAATTTAAAATACGGACAAGTAAGTGTCCCAAGTTCCAGCCATGTGAGGGTTGAAGACGGCTATGGTGTGGGCCGTAGTATTCACGCAGACGGGGAACCATTCAAGAGTACCATACGGGGAAAAGATGAAGTACCAAGAGTGAATTTCGCAACACGCGCAGATGAAGAAGAAGACGTTTCGATGTTGAATCCGGCAAGTACAGATGTTCACGATGGGGCATGCTTCACCCTGAATATCTATATGGTTGGTTACGATCGGGAAGATCAGGAAGAACCAATCAGTGATCAGAAGGATCACAATGATTCAATTGAAGAAACAGAATACTACGATCCCGGTGGTGACCGCAACGATGAAGAAAATGAAGACTCGTATGTCTTCGTAACTGAAGGCGATATGCAAGATGATGTTCTGATGACCGGAACAGTTCATGAAGACAAGAATATTAAGAAAAGAAAATTTGGAAAGGGAAAGGAAGGAATCCTTTACCCGAATAAAGTATGCTCTATTAAAGAAATGATCATATTCTTGGATTCATTAAAAGCTGTGAAATTGGCAATTACAAATGAAGATGAAATTAAGATGAAATTTATTAAGATGGTCAAATGGTTTACTAGGGTTGTTATGAAACAAAGTAGTACATTCCCACCAAAACTTCAAGGCAAAGATGTAGATCTTTATGATCTATACATGGCTGTTCTTTTGAATGGAGGGAAGCCCGAAGTCTCTAGGAAACAATACTGGCCACGTATCGCAACAACTTTGGGTTTGGATCCTACAAAATTCATTCACTTAGTTCTACTCTACAATGAATATCTAGATTTTTTGGGCTGGTACTATACAAGGATGAAAAGGAATTCAAGTGGACAGTGCAGTAATGAACAAGAAGGAGAACACTTTGCATTCTATGCAAGTAATGACTGGCACGGGCTGAAAAAAGCTGCAAAGGAGGAGGAAATTCGATTTCAAACAGGCTGAAAAGGCGGTGATTGAAGCAAGCAAAAGGGTTATGATGCATTCTCGAAAGAACAATTAAGTTTAGGGGAGTGTGTTAGTAAATAAACTTAATTATATTTATATGTTATGTATTATTAAACTTAGGATTATATGTATATGGGTCAATATTAACGAAGAGGTATGATGGTTGGTGTTACACCGTTTCCCGCAGAATGTAGCCGCCACATAACCGTCTTTCATAATGTATATAAGAAACTTGCCGACAATCTTTGCCGGTTACCAAGACAATTTTATTTCCTTCAAATTGTCCAAAACTGTTTCTCCTTCGTTCCCATATTCCACTCTGTTTTGTGTGTTCAATCTAAATACAATGAAAACCAATTCAAAGAATTCCGGTAATGCTTCCGCTGATGTGAAACCGGATATCCAACAGGTAACAGTTTTGGCTATCCCCTCACCTCTTCAACCCCCAAAAGCCTCAAATCTGAAGATGAAGTTCGTGGCGGCGGTGTTGATAAGAGATGAAGTTTGTGGCGGCGGTGTTGATGAGAGGTAAAACATTCGGCGATCCCATCCCCTCACAGGTGCAATGATGGTGATGCTTCATTGGAGATGAAGTTCTTGGCTGTGGTGGTTGTAGTTGCTGCGTAGATGGGATGCTTCACCAGAGATGGAGAAGACGTTGGTCAAGGGCTACCTGTTTGAAGGGTTTATGTGTTTTATTATTTTTAGATTAATTATTAGTAAATATTAGGGGTTGGTGGTGATTAAATTATTTGTTTTTTTATTTATTCATAATTCTTTTAAAGTTAAAAGACTAAATTAACCTTATGTGCCCAAAGTTAACTGAAAATTTTAACCTGGTTAGTGGTAAAGGACGAAAGATGTAACAAGTTTTCCAAATAAAGGACTGTGACTGTAGTTATTGAAGTTAAAGGCTATCCATTGCAATTTGATACAAACATAAAGGACGGAAAGCGTAATTTACCCTTATTGAAGACAAAGGACACAGTTTGCATTAAGTGACATACATAAAGGACGATTTTTGTAATTTACTCTTGAATAGGCGACGACAATTTTACTAAATCGATAACACCACCCAATTTGGTCTATCCGGGAACGCCCCGGGACCCTAATCTTCAAACATATTTTTTTTTGAACGGTAAATTTCATTAACGAAAAAACGACGACCTAAGCCGGGCCGACACAAGACTACAAAATTACATATCTACAAAAGAATTCCAATCCTTCCAATCTACACCCTTGTACCTCGATCTAGTAGAGAACCAAAGATAACTTAAAGCCTTGATCTCGCTAATAATATTTTCAATCTTAACCGACACGTTCGAAAATCTAACGCCATTCCTAGCTCTCCAAATACTCCAACTAGCGATCAGAATGATACCTTGAACTGCACTCTTTTTCTTTTCGGACACTCCGAGATCTAAGTGAAACGAGAAAAGATCACGAAGAGAAAAAGCGAAAATGTTGGGGATATTACACCAAGCATTGATAACACTCCACACAGTCGATGCGATGAAACATCCCACAAACAAGTGATCAGCCGATGATTATCTTTTTTTATAATGATTTTTTACGCCTAACCTCTCATTTGTAAAGAATTAACCTACACTACTTTACTACTTTACTGTGAGTGTATATAACGAGAAACAGCAACAAATTAGGTGCTTGTCATATGATAAAAGATAAAAATGGAAAGTTCTTGTCATATGATAAAGATAAAAATGGAAAGTTCGATGTGGAGGTATTTTAAAAATATCTATACTATCTATAATAAGAGATTATTGGTTGATGTAAATCTGCCTATGTGTCAATTCCTAAGGTATGCCACTTGTCAATGATGATGTCATAAATTCGATTTACAATTTACAAAGACAAATAATCTATAAATCTGATATTTATTTTTATTAGAATTAATTAGTGGTTTTTTTAGGCGGGACAATTTAAATTTTAAAATTTAAACAACTAACCCATAAAAACCTCTCTCTAAAATTCAAAATTAGAGCTTCACTTTCAGAAATCAATCCATTTATCTCTCTCTCTCTAAAATTGAAAATCTGGGCTCCGATTAATCCACCGTCCCTTGCCACCACCGTCACTCCTTCATCCGTTTTGGCTCATCCAGGTTTCTTTTGATATTCACTAAGGGTGTGTTCCCGAGTTAAAAATCCCTCCCCATCCCTCCCCTCCCCTCCCCTCCATGTCTTTCCAAATTGGAAAGACTATTTTCAGGCAAAAAAACCCCATTTTCCCTCCCCTCCCCTCCCCCTGTTAAGTGGATCTCTGGAACACAGCATAATTGTTATTTTCACGATTCTAATTCAAATCATCGGAAAAAAAATTACATGACATTATTATCAGATATTATGGAAAAACCCTAATTTTAACCGTTCTGATTGGTGATTGCGAGTGCTGATTTTGAGTTTGTAGGTTTATATGTTGAAATTGGAATCGTTTTAGAGTTTTGCCTTCAGGATTCCAGGTATAATAATCCGTTATTGTAACTGTTCGATTAATTATTATGTGTTTGTTAGAGATACTGTTGATTTAATTTCGCTTTTTTTATTTTGTGAATGCAACTGTTAGTTTTGAATGTTGTGTTTGTTGATATTGATTGGTTGATATGATTAGTTAGTTAATTTGAGCCCTAATTGTGTTCCAGTAGTTCAAATAGTGTTGTGTTTTATGGCTAAACCTCAAACGGATGAATGTATCAGCAAACCACTGATGTCGTATTTACGAATGAACGCCGTGTCATTCCAGTTTGAATTTGGAGCCGACTAATCAGAATCCAAACGATACGATTATCACAACTGTGAAGCTGACGAGGACTTCAATCGAATCAAATACATATGACAACAGGTAAACAATACGTTCATTATGCTGTTTTTGTTGATGGATTTGATTTATGGATTTGATTTATTTTCAATACAGCAGCAAATGAACCTGCAGTTCTATTTAATGAAGATCTGTTTTAGCGAATGCACAGCGAATGGACATAAACTGTGCATCGGATGAATCTTTGAAACTGATCTGCAGCTTTATACCAGCAGATAAACCTCAAACGGATGAATGTATCAGCAAACCACTGATGTCGTATTTACGAATGAACGCCGTGTCATTCCAGTTTGAATATGGAGCCGACTAATCAGAATCCAAACGATACGATTATCACAACTATGAAGCTGACGAGGACTTCAATCGAATCAAATACATATGACAACAGGTAAATAATACGTTCATTATGCTGTTTTTGTTGTTTAAAGTGCAGTAGCAATTATATTCATATGACGTTTCTTTTTGCTAATGGTATATATTAAAGTGCGGTAGTAATTATAATCATAGGTTGTTGAACAACTTTAAAGTTATATTCGTGAACATGATCTGCAAGAATATCCGACCAGTAGAAGGAACGTACATTGTGATGGACCATTTCATGGCTTTTTTTTAATCACAACAATCATCTCTATTCTCTTCAGATTATGAAGACCAATATTATCTTACTAATATGCAAACTGTGATGCGAAGTTGATTAGTAATATAATAAACACTAACTAAAAATGAAAACACGTTGTTAACGTTAATTATGTAATAAAATATGGCTTACAAAAAGAGTATAAACCCCACACTGAGCCGCCCATCTTGGCCATCCAATATCTAATTACATATGAGATTCACACGTACATGAGCTTGACCAGGTGGATCATACCTCGTCCCACTATATATATGTAACAACAACGTTTCATACTGCATCTTCAAGCCTGCAAAAATCTAAGTGACCTACGAACAAAATGAAGAAATATTGTTATGGAATTTGTTTCTTAATTTCAGTAGCAATCAATATATTATTTAGTATACATCTATATGTAGATGATGGTCCGAATCAGGAGATTAGTTGCCGGTTGTCATTGACATGGAGCGAGAAAGCAGCCGCAGAGGCGGAGGCTGTTGCAACAATCTCATGCTCCGGCCACGGTAGAGCATTCCTTGACGGTTCGATATCTGACGGTCAACCTGTTTGTGAATGCTATGGTTGTTACAGTGGCACTGATTGCTCAGAATTATCTCCAGGATGTGCTGCTGATGCTAACAGGTATATAGATTTCTATTGCAGATGTTGGAGAGTTTTCGGACAAACCAAAAGATAACTACTTATGTAACGTATAAATAAATATACATATTTATGTCCATTGTAAATTTTCCAACACAATATATATACATATGACATTAAAATTTATTCTTAATTCAACCTGTAACCTTTATGCATGTTGCAGTGGGGATCCTATATACCTTGAGCCATTCTAGATGCAAAATGCAGCGGATACTGCAGTCGTCATATCGGTGTGGCATCATCTGCTTTCTGCGGTCCCACTTACCGATTTATTACGTGAAGGTAGTGCTTCAAATGACACAACCGAGATGATGATCAAGATTCTAAGCTCTACAAAAGAAGAGACTCGTGCCAAGTCAGCATCGGCTCTTACTGGCATCTTTAATGCTCGAACGGACTTGCGTGAAAGCAGCATTGCCGTTAAGACGCTTTGCGTTGTGATGAAGCTCTTAAATTCTGAATCTGAGTACATATTTACCGACTTCTCGACTACTCAACTAACGTCAAACAGATTCCGCCTTAACTGACTATGTGAATCGCAGTGGAACAGTTCTTGCACTTGTATCGTTCATTAATCGACTGAACGTGGATCTGCTTCGATGTCAGAGGCACTAAACGCACTCGCGATTTTGTCAAGACTGAAAGGTTCATCTGGCACATCAAACCCGCATGAACTGTGCTCGCTGAATATACAAATAGCATAAGCCTGATCGTTTCATGCATTGCTGGCGCGACTCCTCTATTTCAAGATAAGGCGATAGAAAATTTATCAAGGCTTTGTCATGCACAATGTGTAGTTCTAGGAAACGCGATCACAAACAGCTCTGGTTGCATTTCATCTATATCATCTGATACGAACCAGTGTTCTCTCAATAATAATCACACAGAAAATAACGATAATAATTCATACTGTCCATAAAAAAACGGGCTAGAACACTAAATTATTTCTTATTTTCATGGTTGGAAAGGTAAGCATACAAGATGCCATGGTTGGAAAGGTTTGTATTTTAATTTCTTATTTTCAAAATATGTAAAATTATTTCCTCCCAAAACTAATAAAATATTTTATATTTCAGGTTGGAAAATTCATACAACTATTCTCATCATTTGTAGGAGGTTTCGTGGTATCATTGGTCCGGGGATGGCTTCTTACACTTGTCATGTTAACCTCGATTCCTCCAATGGTATTTTCTGTTTCGGTTATGTCCGTGATGATAGCCAAGATGGCATTGCGAGGCCAAACCGCTTATGCTAAAGCAGCCACTGTGGTCGAACAAACAATCGGCTCAATCCGGATGGTAATAAATACATGTACTTTTTAAAGTTAAAAGTTTCATACATACTGATTTAAATGTTTTACATATCTCTATTCTATCATAGATAAAATAAATTCAGTTACGTGTTATAGTCTGTTTCTTTGAATGCCAAACGTTAATTGAAAATCATGACCAGATTAAGCGTCTTAGCAATGCATGGAATAACTTAAACACCACATTGAAGGTACACATCTAAAATGGCTAATCATGGAGCCCTTTATTTCTTTAACAATAAAAACAAAATTAATGTCACTATTAGGATGTAGAAGGGATGATGTCAATTTCTGTTGAAGCTGCTGCATCGCATGATTCTTTAAGTGACGATGAAGAGCTCATCAACACATATGAGGTAGGAATGAAATGTTACACAACGTTAGATGTTAATCTTATATTTGAAACATGTACTTTTTAAAGTTAAAAGTTCCATACATACTGATTTAAATGTTATACATATCTCTATTCTATCATAGATAAAATAAATTCAGTTACGTGTTATAGTCTGATTCTATGAATAAACGCTGAATCATATCAGCGCGTAACATGAAGTTGGGGACTATGATATCCTTATTGTTTTGAAATGCTAGATATGACTTATCATTCTAGATTTTTATGATATTATAACTATTCTTTTCAAATCATTATAAAATTAGTTTAAGCCATTCCAATACTTATGCACTCTTCGGTTAAAAAAGTGGTCATATGACTTATCATTCTAGATTTTTATGATATTATAACTATTCTTTTCAAATCATTATAAAATTAGTTTAAGCCATTCCAATACTTATGCACTCTTCGGTTAAAAAAGTGTTTTGAAACCACTTTTGAAACCATTGTTGGGTCAACAGATGGATAAAAACAGATGTTTGAAACCACTATTGGGTTAAAACAGTGGTTGAAACCACTGTTGGGTTAAAAAGTGTTTTATGGAGAAAACAGTGGTTGAAACCAACGGTGGCTTGAAACCACTGTTTGGTTAAAACAATGGTTTGTGGAGAAAACAGATGTTTGAAACCACTGTTGGGTAAAAACAGATGTTTGAAACCACTATTGGGCTAAAAACAGTGGTTGAAACCACTGTTGGGTTAAAAAGTGTTTTGTGGAGAAAAACGGTGGCTTGAAACCACTGTTTGGTTAAAACAGTGGTTTGTGGAGAAAACAGATGTTTGAAACCACTGTTGGGTTAAAACAGTGGTTTGAAAACAGGTAGGAATGGAATGTCACACAGCGTTATTAGGAATGGAAAACAGTGGTTTGTGGAGAAAACAGATGTTTGAAACCACTCTTGATTATTCATTAGTTTTTTTTCTTTTTTATAATTTTTAGAGTTTGTTAGAAGCGTGTTGTTAAGTTCAATTCATTAGTTTTGCATTTGATTTTCAATTCTTGCTCTTGCAGTCATATTATTTAGGGCTTTGAGTAATTTTGGGCATTAGGTACTCATGATGTGCCAAACGTGCAAAAGTTTATAACAACTGTTTTTATCAAAGTGGGTAGCATTGCTTAGGTCATTTTACATAATAAGCCATTAAATTCAGTTCTTCAAGGCAACGCTATGCTTTGAGTTTATTACCTTTTTTTTATTCCAAGTCTAATAATATTGGTTATTTCTTTTGACAGCCAATTTGAAAGGAAGGATGATGAGAGCTTGAGAAAACGGAAGGAACAACTTTTTGGCAATGTTGATATCAATAATGTTGGAGATATTTTTAGTATTTTGGAATTTTTATTAATTGTTTTAATGTGTCAACTTTGCATTACCAGGAAGGATGATGAGAGCTTGAGAAAACGGAAGGAACAACTTTGCTCATAATCAACTCCACCATTAGTTTCATTGAAGAAAACAATGCTGGTAATGCAGCAGCTGCTCTCATGGCTAGACTGGCCCCAAGTTGGTTATTTTCAGAAAGTAAGTACGAAAAGGATTCGAATTTCACATCCAGGCATGTGTGTTTTTTAGATTTTGAAATTGTTTATGATCTTTTCAGGTTTTGACTGCGATTGGGAATTTCTGTATTTGTTCTATCACTGTTGGAATGGTGATCGAGATAATCGTAATGTTCCTGATTCAAGATAGGCAGTATCAGCCCGGTTTCTTGACTTACATCATCTTTCTTTTATTAATTTTATTATATTTTTGTATCATTTTTGACAATTTATATGATTTATACTGGGAGCGATTACGAAAAGAATGACAGCCGTAGAAGAAATGGCAGGAATGGACGTTATTTGCAGTGACAAAACCGGAACGTTGACTTTGAACAAACTTACAGTTGACAAGAATCTTATCGAAGTCTGTTTCGTAGATGTGTATTTTTTTATTACAAATTCGTATTTTTTACCTGTAGTTTTTACTTTTGAGTGGACTTACTTTGTTAGGTATTTGCCAAAGGAGTAGATGCTGACACTGTCGTTTGTGATGGCGGCCCGAGCCACTAGAACCAAAAAAAAAAAAGATGCCATTGATGTTGCAATAGTCGGATTGGCTTGGTCAATCTGAATATATATTCAGCATAAGCTGTTAACTGGTCATCTTTATCCATAACAGTTTCACAGGTAACTTATGCAATGGTGTTTACAAACACACATTTATTAATCTTTGATTCAATTTAAACTTATGTTTACAGCTCTAACTCATTTTCTCGGATCAGCGATACATAAATTTAAATGTTGCTCAACACCCCAACCAACATTCAAACAGTTCCATCATTCAAAATTCATTGTACATCGTAGAGGTATAACGGACTATTTATCAACTTTCTCTTTTGAAAATTTATATATATTTCTGGTACATAGATTGAAACTGAATTATACACATCTTTTACTATGTTATAGAAAGTGCGTCCGATGAGAGAAATGCCAGTCAGCCAACACTCGAATCTTCTCTGCATGAGGTTTTTTTTCAAATAGTTAAATTCCTTAACTAACATAAATGTGATTGTGATATGAAATTCTTACTTCAGCAGACAAACTCGACCTATTTACGCTTAAAAACAGTGTGTGAAGTTCGAATATTTGTAAGTAGCCTCATCTCCCAAACGTTAAATAGGTCGTTATCGTCATTTAAACTTTAATTTCAGCATATTCAACTTTCTTTATACGGAGTTCATGTTCTAAACTCTAAATCCTGTACCAGGACTCCACTTACAAGTACTTTGAGGTTATCTTGGTTGACCCAGCACATGCGGCTATCCGTAACGACCCACGGATCAACTGGATTTGTAACCCGTTGCACAAACACAGAGAGCTTCGCGGACTAACATCTGCTGGAAAGAAATACAGAGGTCTGCGTGGAAAGGGACACTTGAACAACAAGGCTCGCCCTTCAAGATATAAAAGATAGAAAAGATTTGATTGAAAAACTTGAATCTGAATTACAGAACTAGCGAGCTACATATACAGGAGGGGATCCTGAATTATAGGATCTAACTAAAGACTAGGTACAATAAAAACAAACCCTAATAATTTAAATTTGAATACAAAATATAAGAGGGAAAATATGTGCAGGGAAATATAATTATCGGTTAATACAAGAAGGGCTACATGGAAAAGGAACAACACTCTTTCTCTTCGCCGTTATCGTTGAAAGGTTTATTATATGCAAGTTTGTTATGGTGGTTACACCTTTTGTAGGGATGTTTTTTTGGGCTGGAGACTTGCAGTTCTTTTATTAAATTTTGTTCGAAACTTTGTTTTGTTTGTTGTATTATTATCTGAATTATTTTTTACAGCAACACCTTTATATATTATCAAAAGTTCTTTGATAATTGAACATTGAATTGCCAACTTTTCTAAAACAAATATTTGTAAAAAAAATTGCATAATTGTAAAAAGGCAAAACATATAAACATGTTAATGTCACCTCTAATTATACTCAGTCTCAATGGTTGTGATTTGTTAGCATGGATGGTTTAGACTTCGTTTATAGAAGTTTTAACTATTTTTATGTTTTAGAGGATGTTCTTTTACCAACATACATGTATTATAGGAATTTAAATGAAGTGAAGGGATAACATCCCATTTGCAATAGGGATGACCAATGATGCCAACTCGATTTTCGGTACCGAATCCAACATTCTGCGTTTTCGGTACCGGTATTTACCTTCTAATACCGGTTAGTCCGTACAGTACTGAACTGTACAATACCGGATATTTTTGGTACCGGTTGGTACCGAGCTCATCCCTAATTTGCACCACTAGAGCTATGGCTCTAGCTCAGTCGAGTGACCTTTGGGGTTAAATTCAAACTAAACCTACATATACTATTTACACAATACGTAACATATTTTAAAAAATTGGGCCTCCATGAGAATGGGCCTTAGGCTGTTGCTCATCGGGCCCTTGGCCTGGGTCGGGCCTGCGACTCCAGATTATTTGAGTAATATCCAGGGTAATGGCCACACATCCTCATACATATTCCCACACACATGATTCTGGCTTTACCGGGACACTTCTCGAGCTACCACTCTGGATCATCTGAATGATCTCCAAGGTTATGGCCCAAGATGCATAATGTTACGGATCGAGCGTGACATTAGCTCAATCAACATATGCCAAGTAACCTAATCAGGAGGACGTGGCAAAAGAGACATGGTACGGTATTTTATCCACTTAAATGACCAATGGTACCGAATTAAATGACCATTAATGACGTTTATTTTAATTAGCTTAATGCGTGTTACACGTAACACAAGCTTTAAGCTAATGATGTGATTCACTGGTATTGTTGGGATTCGGAATGCCACATTGCATTCAGGATCAAGGATGACTGAATGAGTATTAATCTTCAGTCTCTTTAACATATGACATATAGCTATGCTCACGTCAGAGCTTGGTCACATGAATGAATCCGTTCTCACTATGAAAGGATTTTCACTTCAACATGATGGTTCCTTATCTAAGGCGACCAAAGAATAAGATAGATTTTTGATTGTAGCGTTTTCAAAAACGACGTGGAAACTTTCAAAATCCCAAGCATAGCATTTAAAATTTTGACGAACGTTACACTAAGCTCTCTTTGGAAGGAATCAACAATGTTTGCCACTATTTTAGTATTTTGTCTCATTTAGAAACTTGAGAGAATGTTACAAATAATACATGCATAGTTTTTAACACATAAAAGGCAGAATATAATGCAATTTATAAGACAAGATCAAATAGTATCTTATTATATCATTGTGATTGCACTACTACCTTGATTTGATTTGAAAATATGTAATGGAGTGGTATGAAGAAGATCTTCACCAGCACGACCCATTATATAATGGACCACTAATCCCACTTACTCTGCTCTGCTACTTCATAAGTCGAATCTTTTTTGTTCAAGGGGTTAATGTTAAGTAATCAACATTAAAGGCTATTTTTTTAAATCACACAAATTTATTGGATTTTATTTTTACATAATTAAATCTTGCATTTGGTATAGGAAAAAGTATTTTCCTATAAACTGTAAGTGGTTAGTGTAAGTAATCAACCTTAAAGCTAGCACCCCTAATGTGTGGTCTATTGTGTTAGCAAAGATTCAAGTAGCTATGTTTATCATTATGCTTTCATTTTAGACAATATATTATCAATTACTTAGCTTAATTCTATATCAAACCTGAACTAATAATTTTTTCGTAACATAGTAATGAAATTTTAATGTCCTAACACATACTGTCTTTAACATTGTTTTATAAAAAGATGTAACTAAACGCAAACAATTTAAATGATATATTATAATCTGTTTTTTAGTGTTTGATTTCGATCGTTATTAAACCTACCCGTGTACTCACACGGGTCCTACACCTAGTACAAATTTAAAGAAAGTAGTGTTTTTAGTAAAATTATATAGACAGGAGGGCTATTGCGAGTACTTACACAAATCAATTTTCTTTTTGGGGTCCATCACTATTGAGAACACTGGCTTATTCTTTCTTATTAGTTTTCTAAAGAAAATAGCATGTTATAAAGGTCTTACTTTATTTTACTTTTTGAACGTAATACATTAATATTCCATGTGGTTTGTTAATACTTAAAATTGTTAATTTATACAAATTTAATATACTTTATGAATAATCCATATGGTTTAAAATTGTTGTTTTATACAAATTTAATATACTTTTTAATAGAAGTTAGTACTGCAAGCAACTAGAAAACAACGAAAAATGTTACTTTTAATAAATCACAAATAGTTATCTAATTTCTCTTTAATCAAACAATTTTATTTGATAATGTTCACACATGCATAACATTAACAACAAAGACAGAAAAAATAACCACTGTTGGTCCTTGTGCTTTCTGCCAAATTTCAATGTCGGGTACTAATAGTTTTTTGTTGCAAAATCAGGTATTAATGTTCTAATTTGTTACAATGTTGAGTACTAAGGCCAAATCTTGTCACAATGTTGAGTACTAAGGCCAAACCTTGTTAACTTTTTTTGTTAAGTCTTACTAAAATAACTAAAATGCCATTTAATATCTAGAGAGTCTATTTTTTTAATTAATTATATTTGACTAAAATGATGTAAAGTTTTATTTATATTTATATTTTTATATTTTTCTGTTTTATTTATATTTTTTTATAAAATTAAATGGATTTAAAGTTTATCATTTATAAACTTTGAGTTTATATATAATAATATGCTAGTAAAATAAACTTTTTAACTTAATCTAAATAATATTATATATAAACTCAAAGTTTATAAATAATAAACTTCAAATCCATATAATTTTATAAAAATATAAATAAAACAGAAAAATAAAAAAAATATAAATATAACTTTAAATTATTTTAGTCAAATATAATTAATGAAAAATAGACTCTCTATTTATTAAAGGACATTTTAGTCATTTTATTAAGACTTAACAAAAAAGTTAATAAGGTTTGACCTTAGTACTCAACATTATTATGACAAATTAGAAAGTTAATATCTGATTTTGCAACAAAAAACTATTAGTACCCAATATTGAAATTTGGCAGAAACCACAAGTATCAACGGTGTAATTTTTTCGAAGACAAATTAACTAGTTATTTTTTTTTAACTGCTAATTTTCCCCTTAAATACTTACATCTCCCAAGGATTGAACCTTGGTCTCCTCACAAGAGATAATTTCTCTTGACCCCTAGGCTATAACCTAAGTGGCAATTAATTACTTAATTAATTAATAAACCTTACAAACGATGTTTAGTCATAGTCATTAAATTGGTGTTCAATTTAACTTTATACATCTATACATATTTCCGTGTTCACATGTAACAACTTTAAAAATTCTTAAAACCGATAAAAATCCAGTGGTGTTAAACGGGTTATGTTTGTGACTTCACTGGCCCACCCTGATCTCAACCCGAAAATCGTGTCAGAACACAAGCACGACACGAATATTCACAGGTTGATGCGAACACCGCTTGTTTAACCCGATTTTTTTTTTACTTTTTTTGCATATCAGTATTTTAAATATAAAGGTTTACAACAAAAATTATAATTGTACATAAAACAGTTACATTTATTTTTAAATAACATGTCTTTTAAGTTTTATTATTGCATAAAATAATCAACCAATTTAAGTTATGATATAAAAACACATTTTGAAAAAATAAAAATATAATATAAATGGAACAAACAAGTTAACCCGCCAATCCATCGGGTGCGCGAGTTTAACCAAAAACTAACCCGAACTTGTTTACACTAAACCCAAACTTGTGAATTTCGTGTTATGTCTATGTCGTGTCTGGAATTCACACGCTTAGAAAAATCCTAAGACAAATCATCGGTGTTCACATGAAGCAAAACAACTCGATCCAAAAGCAGTAAGCAACAAATTTGAGGAAAAAAAAACAATTTAAATGATTCAAAAGCCATATGATTCATTCATAAACTCATATAAACTACATATGATTTCTGATTAACCATCTACTTATCCAAAAGTTATTAGATGACATATATTAAGTACATGTTTTCGGATCTGGGATTGTGATACTACAAGCTTGTGCAACTGTTTTTATACCAGGCATACCAAGAAACGGTTGGTATGCTGGATTCTTCACATAGCCACAAAGGCATTTGTTTTGATCGTGAAGAACATTGCAACATTCAGAATCTGGTGGTGGCGGCGTATTACCGGTTACAAATGAATAACATGGCGGTACTAGCTTCATCGGGTCGCATTCTTGTGCCATACCCACATTCACCTGGACCATAAGAATCGTCATAGCTAACATCGTTGCGACCAAAGAAGCATAAGCCATCTTCATCATTTTGAAGATAAAAATAGACTATTGAGAGAAAATGTTTTTTAAGGACTGATTACTATGTAGTACCTTAACAAGTTTTGCAATGCTATTTATAGACTTCAAAGAAGAATGTTCATTTTCTGATCTAACGGTGATAAAGAAAAAAGAAATTATATATATTTAATTGTTCAAAATGTACACGCATACAAAAAAAATTAATTAATGTTAATGAATGTATACATATTCAATAAATGCTACTTTATTTTGACTATTCAAATGAAAATATTAAATAATGAAAAAGAGTACGTTAATCATTCAAACGTGGTTAATTATCTAATAAACAGCAAAACCATTTATGCTATAATTAACAAGTTTTTGATTTTGAAATTTTGATTTGGTTGAATATTATATATATTATACTAGGTTACAATCTCGTGTATTACACAGCTTGAGTAGTAAAGAAATGTTATACATTTAATAAAAAAGAGAGTGAATATGGTGTTGTTATACATCTAAGCTTCGATACGAAACCCTAAAAAAATTTATATAAATTTTATACACTAAATAAAAAATTTTATAAACAAGTTTATATATATAAATGTGTGTGCATATGCATATATATATTATACTTATAATTATTTTTATTTAAAAATAAAAAAGAAAATTATAATATTAAAAATACAAAAGAATAAATGGGTAAATTGGCAAAATTGTTCATGAGTTTATGAAATTGCTAAAATCATCTATGAGTTAACGATACATTTTAACTAAATTAGTTAAAAAAAATCTTATTTTAGATGTAATTGATAAAAGTATCCAAACCTAATAGAAGATTTTAGCATTTTATTATGTAAAATATATTAGTGTTGGTAGATGTTTCACTTTAATGTAACATATATCAATATTGGTTGATGTTTCACTCCAAAAAGGTATTTTTTATTAATTTTAAATCCACTGGAAAAAAATGTGACTAAATAATTATTATCAAATAATTTATTAGAAACAACTTATTTTACACTAAATAAGTAGCTAATCTGAAAAAAAAAATAGTTTAAACATTCAAAAATAGGTTTTTATTAATGTGTGAGAAAGATAAATATTTTTTATATTATGTGGTGAAATTAACAAATAATTATATTATTGTAATATTTTATATATGTTCATCTTATATTATAAATAATTTTTTTTTATATTATATGTGGCAAAGTTACACTTTTTTTTATTTTAGGTTTTTATATAGGTTTTTTATTATTTAGATTTGAATTTATGCTATGTAATATAATTTTAAAAATTATTTTATTATTTAAATATATACGTAATATAAACAAAAATATTTTATTATAAAATAAATAAATTAGATATGTATTAATAAAGGGAAAAGCAGAAGATGAGGTGGATGCCAGGCGGTGGTTTGTAGTGGTTTTTTGTTGGAGGAAAAATAAAGGTTTTTGAAGGTTGGTTTATCATATTGAGGTGGCTGTTTGAAATGGAGGATGAGTCCACTACTGTTGATGCTCTAAGTACCCTAATGGATCCAACCAGTGAGTGATAATCATATTATTTCTACTAGGGGTATGTATGGGTCAGTTTGGGTCGGTTTTGACAAAAAAACCATAACCATAACTGTGATGTCGGCTAATGGATAACCATAACCATAACCGATCGGTTATGACGGTTATGGTTATTCGGTTTTGATGGCTATAGCTGGTCTGTTATGGGTGGTTAACCGTGTATTTAGCTTAGCTAAAAATAGCTTAATTTTTTTAACATGGAATAAATTGTTATTGCATATTTTTATTATTAGTATATTACATAGTATTAAAATATACATATAATCTATAATATTAATACCAATTATTATCGAATATTCAAATAAAGTGAATATTCAAATAAAGTGATATGATACATTCCATAAATTCAAATAAACATTCAACCAAAACCACAAAATGATATGAAAAACCCATAAGTACTAAAAATCTTAAGTAAAAAATATCAAATATTAAAAATATGGTGAAAAGTCATAAATCCTACAAAGATTTATTACATGTCGGTTCGGTTCGGTTATGGTGGGTATGGAAAAATGATAACCATAACCGACCCGCTAATTTCGGTTTTCAAAAAAATCATTAACCGACCCACCGGTTTTTTATCGGGTCTGGTTTTTTTGGTTCGGTTTTTTCGGTTAATTCATTTATGGTTCAGTTAATTCGGTTTTTTGCACACCCCTAATTTCTACCCAAATCCAACCCAAAGTATCATAAGTCCCTAAGTGGTTGTGTCACTATCCTAAGTGCCCTAATTCATTTGTTTCATTTTTATACATTTTCTAATATGTGTGTATATATATTATATTTAATGCATTTATTCAAAGAAAACAAAAGCATGTGAACAACATCATCATCTTCGGCAACGCACCTCTGATTGGCAACATCATCTTCCCTAGCAACGAAACTCGAAGCCATTCCACCATGTACTCGAAGTCTTGGGAGGCCAGAATGAAACAACAACGGTATCATCAGTTTCCCCCGAAGGAAGCTCAACCCAGAGGGTGGTTTTTTGTCCAACAACGAAATATTTGATTGGAAACAAACAATCCATAGGCAGTTACACACACCCAACGGTCAAAAAATCTTGTCCTTTTCCCACGTACCCGACGTGGTAACCACTACCCGACCACCTTAGCCGCGGGCCTACCCGACCAGCTTGTGCCAGTTTACCCATCAAACCCGAGACACATGTGTTGTCGCAGCCCCCGACCTGCCCCGGGAGTGGGCGGCCGCGGGTACTCAGAGCTGGTGGTATCGGTGTTTATTAATATGGCAGTGGAATACATCAGGACCGTAGTTAGAAAATATTTTTTATCAGAGTTAAACACCAAACTTTTATAATAATAATTGGGATAAAACCCAAGTTTCATTTGACAATACATTTGTAGGGATAAACCCTAATTTATTGAAAACAAAACTCCTTTTTATTTAGGTAACTTTTATAGCCACTTTTCCAAGCCTTCAGTGCTCTCCAGCTGGCTTCTATTGGCTTCACATTAAGTTACCTGAAACACGTTTTAAAAACATTTTATCAGCAAGAAATACTGGCGAGTACATTCCAATTTGTAAAACATCAGTTGTTACACATTACAGTATTAAGAGCGGTTACAATGTTTATATCTACACAATTACTCGTTCGGTACGTCTCACTCGACGGATCTGTGACTATGGTCATATCACACATTGGATACCCGTGACCAATTGTGAAGGTTATCAAGTACTGTATACAAACCCCATAATACTGGCAGCAATTTTAGAATTACAAAGACTTAATCACTGTAATTGTAATTGAAAACATTTAAGGTTTTGGTAAAACAATTTGGTAGAAAAGGAGAATGACTCACAAAAAGAGTTTATAAAAGAGTATGTAGTCACATTGTTTACTTAGGTAAAACTAAAGCTTCCTGGTGAATCTCCTGGTTATTATCTATTAAAATTAAACAATGCACACGTGTTAGTAAAATAACCCAAATCACATTAACCGTACAACTCGAGACAGAACTCCAATGACTGAGTCAGGCAGAGCCTTGACATGCATTACGGAGTCCTAGATCAATAGGGTGTAACACAAGACAGAACTCTAACGACTGAGTCAGGCAGAGACTTGACATGCGTTACGGAGCACTAGATCAATCGTGTAGGGTAACAAATAGGGGTTATAATACTTATAACGAGGCAGAGCTTCGCTTTTCAGGGGTATTATTCCCGAGTTTTTATACTAACAGAAATTGAGAGAGAATATCAGAAAATGAACGAGGAACAATGAGCCTCGACCCCCTTACTTATAGCCTGACGAGAGGCGGCCCGCGTAGCCCCCTTCTAACTCTCTTGCTGCCCGCGAGAGCGTAGAATAGGTTCTAGGGTTGTTTAGTCATCGAGTATAGCCTTGCCATGTGTTGACACGTGGCATCATTGTTTGTCCGGCAAGTCACAAGGTCTCACGCCCCGCGACAGACCCTGAACAATGGGTCGCGGCCCGCGAGGGCAACATGTTTGGGTTTTTATTTGATTTTTAATAATATAAAGGTATTCTAGGCCCGTTTCTCGCATACGGGGTATATTTTAGGACGTTTAGGGTTAGGTTAAGGGGTCTTAGGAGGGTTGTTATATGTGTTGGTTACCTAAGTGGTGCCCCGAGCACCCTAAGAAAAAATTAAATTTGCTTATTCCTTTTATTTTACAAGATGTGGAGAAATAGAGTTAGGTTAATTGCTTAAAATAATTCATGGAGAAATTTGAAGACAAACTTTTTTAGTTTTATCATGTTGATCTAGACGTGTGCCAAAGATACAAATAATTACTCTTCATTTGATCAAATTAACTTTATTTCAACTTGGTTTATAGGTTCAATAAAAACCATTATACTAGACATTTTTATCTACGAATAGCAATCAAACTCGAACCTGATGGGTAACTTAAAACCCGACACATTTGGGACGGGTTTTGGGTCGGTTAATCGGTTGGGAACTAGTTTTTATTTTTTTCACGGGTTTTGAGAGTTAGTGATATATCCATTTACCTGACCTGATTACCCGATAAAGTGTACTCATTTACCTGATATAATTTCTTTTATATTTTTAAATATGTATACTGTAACACCCCATAAATATTAAATTTGATTATTATGCTCGAAATGATATTTATCAAGACAAGTAAGAACTAGGACGTTTTAACCTAGTATGATATATATAATTTTCAACCATATCAAAATTGGTGTTCACTTTAACTTTATACATACATACATACATACATACATACATACATACATACATACATACATACATACATACATAGGGGAGCGCTAAAATGAAAATCACCTCCAGTTGTAAAAACCACGAGAACCACTTTCTGGCCATTAGATCAAGAAGATGGATGGATAAGATTAAACGTAGTTAAAATTAATATTAAAAACTTTTTGTCTTATTATGTTTTTAATATTTTATTGTTAAAGGGTATATAAGTAAAATTGTTTTTTTTTGTCTTATTATATATGTTAATTTTTAATTACCTTTTTTGTCATATTCATTAATTATTTTTTGACTTAATTTTTTTTATTTAGAAACAGATATTTTTGTTAAACAATTTTTTGAAATCAGATTTTTATTATAATTTTTTTTAAGATTTGTTTAAAAAAAATGTTTTAAAGAGCCGTTTTTTTACGCCGGCTTTTTCAGGCGTCGTTTTTTTAACGCGCCGTCATTTACGTTAAAAACTTTACGTTTGGCGTTAAAAAATTTACGTTTTCCGTTTTACGTTAAAAAATTACGTTTTCCGTTTTTACGCCCGGCTTTTTCACGCATCGTTTTTTAACGGGTCTTTTTTGCACGCCTTTTTTTACGCTCGGCTTTTTCAAGCGTCGTTTTTTTAACGCGGCGTTTTTTACGTCCCGTTTTTTTCGTGGCGTTTTTATGCCCGTATTCACGCCCCTTGTTTAGGCGCCGTTTTATCACACGGTTTTTTACGTTTTACAATTTACGTACAAAAGTTTTACGTTTTACGTTAAATAGTTGTTACATAAAAGTTTACGTTTTACATTTTACGTTAAAAAAGTTTACGTTTCATGTTTTACGTTAAAAAAGTTTACGTTTTACCTTAAACTTTTTACGTTTTCCATTAAAAAAGTTTACGTTTTACGTTAAAAAGTTTACGTTTTACGTTAAAAAATTTACGTTTTATGTTTTACGTTAAAAAGTTTACATTTTACGTTTTACGTTAAAAAGTTTACGTTTTACGTTAAAAAGTTTACGTTTTACGTTTAAAAATTTACGTTTTAAGTTAAAAAGTTTACGTTTTACGTTACAAAAAAAATGGGCAGAGTTTCCTCTGTTTTTGGACGCCCCGACAACACAAGTTGTCGTTATAATTTTCAAAATTCAATAATCAATCACAATATCAATTTTTTGTCAACTATATCAAAACGTAACTATACTTTGATCGAATCGGTTCGAGCTCGTTTTCACGAAAGTAAATAGAACTATAAAAATAACGAAATAAATCGCGCCGTAAAATCTTCACCAATCTTCGCGTCGAAACATTGACAGAGTTGACGCACCGTCGACTCGCTGAGTCGACCGAGCCCGAAATTGAAGCTGACCGAGTTCCAAAACTGACCCGAATCCCGAGACCTGAACAGAAGCCGTTGACCACAGTTAACCGAGCCGCTGACCAATGTTGACTTTGTTAACCTGAACCCATAACCAATCTAACCTGACTCGTTGAACCATAACCGAACCAAGCTTGACCCGAACAATCTCTGACCTGGTTTGATTGGACTTCACCCGAACCTGAACTTGACCCAAAAAAGCCCGAAGCTCCCAAAAATTACCCGAGCTGCAACAATTCTGACGTGACTGATTGCCAGCGGACTTCGCTGCCACCACGTCCACCGCCGTCAACACCCCCGTACATCATCGACCACCACCAAGTTCCACCTGAAACCACCACCCACTGGCCGAAGCATCATCGGATCTTAAAAAAAATCAAAAGAAAAGAAGAGTTATGAGGAGTTACCGGAAAAAAAAGAACGTTCGGAGGATTATCACCGCCGTCAGCAACAACATCATCGTCATCATCAGACATACGAAGAAGGGGGTGTTCGCCAGAGAAACGAACGGCCGGTAAACGTGCTGTTGTTCTCTGCCGTCTCCCTCTCTCTCTTCGAACTACCTCTCTCTCTGCTTCTATGTTGTGTGCCGCCGTACGCCACCACCGGTTGGTGGTGGTCAGCCGTCTACTCGAAGAAAAACAGGGGCTGGGGTGTGTGCGTGAGAGTGATGAACGGAGGGAGGGTTGAGTGAGCTTGTTGGAGAAGAAAGGGGCGCCAGAATTACGGCCGGAACCGGCTGGGATCTCTCCGGTGACCGGTGTTTTATGAAGGAGATGAAGGGATTTCTCCCTTTATTTGGATGCAGAGAGATTGAAAGGGAGTTTGGATTTTGAAGTCTGGATTGCTTTTTATGAGAGACAGATGAAAGAGAACCATTAAATAGAGAGAGAGAAGATGAGGAGAGAGAAGCATTAAATGGAGAGAGAGAGAGTGGGGATTTGACATTTGGGGGAAAAGATCAAAATACCCTTTTAGTTGGCATAATCTGATTGGTTGAGAGTGGTTTTCGCGGTTCTTACAACTGAAGGTGATTTTCATTTTAGCGGCTCCATAAATATATATATATATATATATATATATATATATATATATATATATATATATATATATATATATATGTATATATATCTATGTTCACATGTAACAACTTTAAAAATTCTCAAAATCGAGAAAAATCCAATGGTGTTAAACAGGTTATGTTCGCGGCTTTACTAGTCCACCTTAACCTGAACCCGGAAATCGTGTCAGAACATGAGCGCGACAAGAATGTACACAAGTTAATGCGGTTGATGCGAACACGGCTTGTTTAACCCGATTTTTTAAATCTTTTTACTGTTTTTGCATATCAATATTTTAAATATAATGGCTTACAACAAAAATTACAATTGTATATAAAACAGTTACATTTGAATTTTAAATAATACGTAAATTACTCTTTTAAGTTTAATTATTGTATAAAATATCCAACCAATTTAACTTATGACATAAAATCATATTTGGGAAAAATTAAAATATACTATAATATGATATGATATAATATAATATAATATAATATAATATAATATAATATAATATAATATAATATAATATAATATAATATAATATAATATAATAAACACGTTAACCCAACAACCCATCGGGTTTGCGGGTTCAACCTAAAACTGGCCCGAACTTGTTAACACTAAATCCAAACTTGCGAATTTCGTGTGATGTTCATGTTGTGTTTTCGAGTCATGTCTGAAATTCACACCTCTAGAAAAATCCTAAGACAAATAATCGGTGTTCAAATGAAGCAAAAAAACTCGATCCAAAAGCAGTAAGCAACAAATTTGAGGAAAAAAAAAACAATTTAAATGATTCAAAAGCCATATGATTCATTCAAAACTCATATAAACTACATATGATTTCTGATCTACCATCTACTAAACCATAAAATACATGTTTTCGGATCTGGGATTTTGATACTACAAGCTTGTGCAACTGTTTTTATACCAGGCATACTAAGAAACGGTTGGTATAATGGATTCCTCACATAGAGACAAAGGCATTTGTTTTGATCGTGAAGAACATTGCAACATTCAGAATCTGGTGGTGGTGGCGTATTACCGGTTACAAATGAATAACATGGTGGTACTAGCTTCATCGGGTTGCATTCTATTGCCATGCCCACATTCACCTGGACCATAAGAATCGTCATAGCTAACATCGTTGCGACCAAAGAAGCATAAGACATCTTCATCATTTTGAAGATAAAAATAGACTATTGATAGAAAATGTTTTGTAAGGACTGATTGCTATGTGGTACCTTAACAAGTTTTGCAATGCTATTTTCTGATCTAACGGTGATAAAGAAAAAAGAAATTATATATATTTAATTGTTCAAAATGTACAAGCATACAAAAGAAAATTAATTAATGTTAATGAATGTAGACATATTCAATAAATGCTACTTTATTTTGACTATTCAAATGAAAAATATTAACCAATGAGATGATGGTTTATTGGTAAAGGCAAAAGCCTTTAAATATTTTAGGAGAGGGAGGTTTGGGTTCAGATCCCATAGGCAACAGAAAATAAGAAATTTACCAGTCAAAAAAATGAAAATTATTAAATAATGAAAAAGAGTACTTTAATAAATCAAAAGTGGTTAATTATCTAATAAATTACCAATAAGGTGGTGGTCTATTGGTAAAGGTAAAACCTTTAAACACCTTGGGAGGGAGAGGACTTGGGTTCAAATCCCACAGACGACAGGAATAACAGAAATTTGTCGTTTAAAAAAAACAGCAAAACCAATATTTCATAAAATAATTATGCTATAATTAACAAGTTTTTGATTTTGAAATGTTGATTTGGTTGAAAATTATATATATTATACTAGGTGAATTATACAGCTTAAGTAGTAAAGGAATGTTATACACTTAATAAAAAAGAGAAAGTGAATATGGGGTTGTTACACATCTAAGCTTAGATACGAAACCCTCAAAACTACGTGGTTTTGATTAAAACCCCTGAAATTAAAAACTAAAACATACCATTTTAGTTCTTCCTTTTTCTATGTGATTATGTTCTACAACGTAGTTTTGAGGGTTTCGCATCTAAGCTTGAGCGTTTATGTTCTACCACGTGGTATGATTTAGTTTATAATTTAAGGGTTTTGAATCAAAACGATGTAGTTTTGAGGGTTTCGTATCTAAACTTAGATGTGTGACAACCCCATAATCACTTTCCCATAATAAAAAATAGGCAAGCCTTTAATACACCTGTGTATTGATCGAATTGAATAAACGCGTGTATTACACCAACATGGTTAACAAATAATATTATAAAGATAATTTTATACTTTATTTAGATAACTAAAAAACCCGCTTGTAATTTTAGTTTCTTAGGTTATACTATAAATAAAATTACAAGTGTTTGTACAAGTTATTTGATACCTTAATAGTAATTATATTTTATATTCAAATAATAAGTTTTATATTAATAAGCTGGTATGCTCGAGTTAAATTACAAGTTATTCTATAAATAAAAATTATAAGTGCTTGTACAAGTAATTTGATACCTTATTAGTAATTATTTGATACTATTTTGCTAGGGTTGTTTTTTTGGCTACCTTAACATCGTCTATAAATAAAAAAAATATATAGTGTCACACCCCGATTTTCCACGTGTCACCGGTGGGCCCGGTGGGGGAGTATCGTGACGTGGTTGGCAACATCATGGTCAAACAACACAATATAATAATGCACAGCGGAAGCAAAAGATAAATATATTACATTCCGAATATAAGTAATGTCAAAGTATTACAACGGAAGGTAAAGGATCCACAGGCGGATCAATAAAACAAAAACTGTTCAACAGACTTTAGGCATCTAGAACTTGCAAGATTCCCTAGTGACGCCCTGAGCTCCCAGCCAATTACGCATAGTACCTGTCACTTAACCTTTTGGAAAATACGTCAGTTTACACTGGTAAATACAATTAACTGACTCATTTTGGAAAAAGAGTTTGAAAAGTGATTCGAGTGCAAACGGCACAAAATATCTTGACACATTGATTAAAATGCACAGAGGCAAAATTAATCTTTTATACTTGGGACAATTTTATTAATAAAAATCTTGTATCCGATTTACATGGTTGTCCAACATTTAGGGCCGGTGATTATACAATACAAGCCGGACAAGATTAATCGACACACCACAAATATAATCTCACAAGAAGACACCCTTACGAGTGAGTATACGTTATACATATGCAACAGGAGGTGTTATGTCTACATCTTGTGCTTACGTCGTGGCCATTCACTTTTTAAAATGAGCCAAGGATATCCAGGACACGGTCATTAACCCCCAATGTTATTTGTTATCAATCAATACAGATTAAAACGGGATTATGCAATTTAATCATCTCCGATTAAAAGGTTTCTACACCCGACCAAGCGGTATTTTTATAATACCGTATCCCAAGCCGTATAAGGGAAAATAAGTTAAAAGTATTTACCTGAGCTAGCAATGCAATTTACACTCAGCCGTATATCTTAATCAGCAAGCACAAGTACTTCTACTGGGGCTCTTAATCTGGAATGAAGGTTTTATTAACCTATTAGATTCCTAACGGGTCTTATTTAAGTCGTAACTTAGACCGGTTAGTTTTAAGGAAGGTTTACGGTTCAAACGCATGATTAAGCGAAGACCGGAATAGAATGTGATTTAGACCCGACAAGTTTGAAGACTTGTATAATATGGGTAAACTAAACACATTCTGGATTTTGAGATAAAAAGGATAAGGTTTGACCCGTTTCGGCTAATTTATGCAAACTAGTTACATAAACCGAACCGAACGCGCCAGAGGCGTAACGGGTAACCATATGGGTCCTAAACAGGTTTCCTAAGTTAATTATGCCTCAAATATGTTGTGACATCAGTAAGATGTCTTTCATTATGCCCGGAACGTTTTTAAACACAAACTAGGCCTCGTAGGGGTAGTTTGGTCTTTTAAAAGGTTATAAAAGAGTTTAACTATTTGTCTGAGTTACAGGTCTGATGTAATCAGTAAAAATACTCAATTTAATAAGTTGTAATCAGTAGGGTAAAGTATATATGTGAATTTACCCATTATAACCAAACTATGCACCGAAGGGGCATTTTGGTAATTTCACATAAGCCGAAAAGCTCAAAACCGAAGTCTGAATTAATCAAACTTTGTTTACTGTTAAAACATTCTAAGTTGCCTAAAATATCAGTAGGTATCAACCCGTGTAAGTTTAAAATAGTTTTAGTACCTACTATGCGTTAAAAACGCTTAAAAAGGCGATTAGAAGCCGATTACGGGTTCTATACCGAAATCTGATATTTTTATTATTCCAGAAGGCTTAAAATAATTTATTTAACATATCTAATCAGTAGAAAAAGGTTTGGAGTCGTTTAGATATGTAAAACTCATTTTATGGCCCGTAAGGGCAAAACCGACAATTACCGGATTAAGCCTACGACTACTAGTTATGCTCAGCCTAAAATTAATTAAAAATCTTCAAAAATCCCAAAATAATATATTACATCAGTGGGTATTAAGTTTGATACAAAAAAGTAGGCTTAAGTAGGCTATACGCTAATTACGCCTTTTTATTAACATAAAGCTTTCATTTTGCGATAATGAGCATAACTCTTAATCTACAAGTCAAACTGATGTCAAACTTTGCATACAAGTTTATATATCCGTAATTAAGGTTTCTACACTTTTACATTTTCATAAATCACGTTTTAAGGTGTAAAGGGCATAATGGTCAACATATGAGCAATTAATGGAAACGCGTAAACGAATGGGTCAATCAATGAACCAACCACAGAGGGTTATACTAGCATGTAGCCTGGTCCTAAGGAAACTCTAAGGCATTTCCAAATCATACTAAAACGGGTCAGAACTGAAGTCAAAGCAAAAGTCAAAGCTTTGCGACTTTCAATTCCGAATCGGTTCAAAACGGAAAGTTGTCGAATCAAACAAGCTTAGACAAGTTCTTATGCTTATTATCAAGTTATATGAATGATAAAATAGATTACACACCTTTTACATTGTTAATTATGCGTTAAACGAAAGATTTCATTTCTGTTGACTTTTTCTAATCATCTTTGACTCGACAAATGACCTAGTTAGGATGGGAATCAGTGGATGCCCTTTTAAGGGTTTAAAGCCCACATAATTACCAACTTATAACTACCTTTGATTCGACTAATCACTGGACCATTAGTGATTAATCGTTAAGTCAACCTTTAATTACGACGGTTGACTTTTAAGCTAAACTAAGCTAAAACTTAAACTAAGGAAAGATTAGAAAACTTACTGAAGTCCTAAGCTTGATTAGGAAGGACTTGGGTCTGTTTTGAAGCTCCAGAAGGCTCCTCAATTGCAGAAAGAAGTGGTATGATCAATTGTTGCAACTCATGGCCTTATATAGTGAATTCAATCACCATAAGAAGTTGACACATGAGTCTACAACCCACCACAACTGATCAACACATGTTCCTAGTGCTTAGGGGTGTCTAGGGGTCGCCCATGAAGTGAAACAAATGATTAAAAATCAGTTCCAAGGCTGAACAGCCAATTTTTACGAGTTTCTGCATCTGGGTCCTAGCTTACGGACCTCAAGGTCCCCAAGGTTGAGGTCCTCAAGGCTGTCATCAGGGCAAAAATCACTTTTTCAGTTTGCATCCCTGGCTCTTGGTTCTTCGAAAGGTCAACTAGGCTTATTTCTTGCAATTTGACCCCTTCTTATTTACCCACAAGGGCTTTAGGACTTGTACCCACTTTATTTAGTCCTTGATCACTTTGTTATCACCCGAAAAGTCATAATTTTCAACATTGACGCTTTAACCCCTCGTTCACGAATTTGATCATAACTTTCTCATACGATAACGAAACTTTATGAAATTTTAATCGTGCATTCTAGTGAGCATAATTAATTGTTACAAAGCTTTGGGTTTGTTAAAAGGTCACTCAGTGGCATAACTTAAACATGTTGACACATTTAATCCCTGTCGTTTGAAATCTCTCACTTTTAGCTTCGTATGATCCATGATTTATCCGTCTAAGGGTATAAACATCATGTAAGGTTATTGTAAAGTATATTTATCCATTGTTGACATTTTGAACCCTTATTTTCACATACTTTCTATGTTTGTCAACTTTAGTCCCTCTAAAGTATACTTTCTCACGTTCAAGCTTATGACACGTGTCAATACCTTATAGGATGTGAATTTTCGAGGTGTTACATCCTCACCCCCTTAAAAGAAATCTTGGCCCGAGATTTACCGAATTAAAGGAAGTATTCTCTGCCTAATAATGGCAACTTACAGATGATTAGGAATTTGTATGATCTTATTTGTTGTTTCCAATGCAACTTTCAGATCCTGAATATTGGACTTTCCAATCTATTGTCCTAACAACAGATGTTTAACATTTCATTTATACAAGGTCTCTAATGGAGCAACCTTGATACTTCTATATCAACTATTATAGAAAAGCTTCTCTTGAGATGGTTATTCCAGCCACTGTTTAACTATTCTTAAGGAGTAGCTAATCCTTACAGTTAGTCGAACAATTCGACGATCCTGGGTAGTTGATGGCGATTCTTAATCGTTATTTAAATAGGGTTGCGGTAATGAGTGCATAAGCAAAATTAACCGTCTTTCTTATCTAACAAATATCATACTCTGAAAATATCGAGTTAGGCTATATAAATCTCCTATCTTAAAATTTACTTAATCAGGTTTCCGGTTATTCCATAATTAACATGGAGTTCTTACAACACTCTAACCCAAAGCGGGATGTTAATCTTAACTCTACCTGCCTCTAGGGAGGTAAACAGGGTAAACTTAGGAGAAGATAATCAAAGTACAAGGAGGTTGCAGAGATTTTCATATCTCAGGCTCCAGTTCACTCATCGCTGCTTGTGTCGAATAAGTGACACATTTATGTTACTAGTCCACGAATTCCTTAATCGGGAATATTTACTTGGACAATTTCATTTTGGATATCTTCTTTGAATACCATTAGTTGACTTTAATACCATATGATCATTGGGATATCTTTGTGGTTCCATGCATTAAACCTCCATACTGATCAGGCATGGAAGCAATCTATGGAATTTATTAAGATACACCAATCCTCACATGATGTTGTTATCATACTATTTGGTATTCGAATTCGATAGAGATTAAAGAGATATCAACTGTATGTGCTTATATATAATCAGGATGGAAAATTCACAAACTAGGCACCTAGCTCAGTTGGCTAGGCGCGCGAAAGGGTGCGGCCGGCCTAGACCCAGGTTCGATTCCGGGGACGGTCAGTTCCACCATTTTTTTATGTTTAATATTAATTAATCGTACGGACACGTGTAATTACGAGGGTTGTCTCATAAGGAGTCTTGATAATTAATTGCTTCTTATCACTCACAATATGGACTTGATTTTTAAGGCAACTAATCGATTTTTTTTTTATCACTATATTGAGTCCTTAAGTATGCAACCAAAAGTTTGCTATAAGGATATTAGAAAAAGTGATTTCTAATAGATATTAATATCAATATAGGATTTGTTGGAGCATTTTCGACGTAACATCGTCACCTTCTACCGGGCATTAAATGACCGGAGTCTTAATCAGGTGGAGACAACAGTTCTCAACCTTTATCATTCATAATATATTTATACGTGCCAGTATTAAATAAGTTTCTACATAAACTGCTTGATAACGAAAGGTACATATTATACTATTATTATTCTGCCCCTAGCTCTTGGGCGTTCATCCTGACAACTCGTGCGTTTGTCATCTTGGTCTACTCGGGCTTCTTCTGATTCCTAGGGCAGTTGGTCTTGATATGCCCCTTCTCGTTGCAACCATAACAGGTTGCATCTTTCAACTTCTTGCAATCCATGGTTTTATGTTCCCTAGATTTGCAAATTCCACACGGTAGAGGCTGAGACTCAAATCTGCATTTCCCGTAGTGGCGCTTCTTGCAAATCTTGCATACAGGTTTCTGATTGGACTTTTGTTTATTCTTTTTCTTAGAACTCTGGGAGTTATCTACCTCCCTTTTTCTTTTTAGTTCATCCTTTGCATCAGAGGCATGAACGGGATCCTCCTTAAGAGTAAGGAAGTGTGGTCCTAGATAAAATTTGGACCGAGCAGCATGGGGCTCCTTGAACTTTTTCACAGCCTTTTTCACAGCTTTTCCAATAGCTGCGTCTATCATGGTTTGAAGAATATCTTTGGAAATTCTAAGGTTCACAATTTCAGCATCATTAGCATGCGTCGTGCCATCAATGGCGCGATCGACTGTTGTCTTATCCGAGTTTGCCATTACTTTCTATTAGTTCCTAACACCAATAAAACAATTTCTTAGTTGAAATCCAACAACTGCTATTTTTCATTCTGATGGCCTTAATATATACTAGCCATGGTGTCAATAACCTATACAGGCTATTAAAGCACTAACATTCTTAATGAACATTATTTAAAATATTTTAATATTACTTAGCCTAGGTCGCAAAAGACCATCAATGGCATTAAAGATTTTGGACCTAGTCCATCACTTTTCTGACAGAGGATCAAAACGTCACATCTGTCTTTATTACATTTAAGAATTTAGGTAGCTTGAAAGCTTGCCGTAGGAATATCAGAAAGGAGTGATTCCTATTAGATATAATATATTCATCTAAGGTTTGTTGGTGGTATCTTCTAAAGTATCATCGGCCAATTTCTACTTCGTACAAAATGACCGAAGTCCTAATTAGACGGAGACAACAGTCCTCAACAGTGATCGTTCATTATTGAATCACATGTGCCAGCATCAATTAAATTTCTGCATAAACTGCTTGATAAGGAAAAGTACCTGCTATATAGTTATCCTTCTGCACCATCTCCTGGCGTTCCTCCAGAAGACTCATGCGTTTGTTTTCCTGGTCTCTCCAGGCTTCTTTATAAGCTTTGGGCAGTTGGTCTTGATGTGCCCTTCTTCGTTACAATTGTAACATGTGGCGTTCTTTAACCCCTTGCAATCTAAGGTTTTGTGACCCTTGGTCTTGCAAATTCCACACAATTTAGCACGTGGGTCGATTGTACATTTTCCAAAATGTTGCTTTTTGCAGTTACTGCATTTGGGTCTGTTATCAGACTGACTCGAGTTCTTCCTAACCTCGGAATCCTTCCCGCGCTCCGAGCTTCCCTTCTTCTTCTTGTTATAATGATGAGAGTTTTCCTCCTCTCTTTCTCTTCTTCCCTCGCCAGAAGCCTTAACAGACTTAATTCTGATTGCGTCTAAGGAGAGAGATAAGGATAAGTCCACCGCGGACCTATATGTGGTTGGCCTAGACGCTTTAACATTCCCTTTTATCTCTGGTGCTAGGCCTCCAATGAAACGCGCTATGCGTTTAGGTTCAGGGGTGACTAAATAAGGAACTAGGCGGGACATAGTGTTGAAACTTGTCACATATGCCTGACAATCCAAATTCTCCATGACCAGAGTCAAGAAGTCTGATTCTATCTTTTCTACCTCGTGCTGGGGGAAATAGTTTTCCTTGACTAATGCAACGAATTGCTCCCAAGATAAGTTGTAGAGTAGAACCTTTCCCGTGGCTTGGAGCAATGATCTCCACCATGCCAACGCTTCTCCTTTGAATGATTGTGAAACAAATTTCACAACATCTTGCTCCGCACAACCGCTGACGTCAACAACAGCGTCCATCTCATCGAGCCATGTCATGCAATCGATGGCTCCTTTTTCTCCTGTAAAGTCTCTGGGCTTGCAGGAGACAAAATATTTATATGAACAGGTCTTAACTGGTGCCTCTTGATGAAACACAACTTGTCTAGACAGAATACTCCTTTGATTTGACAAGTCATGAACATCATCCTCCTTTGACTCATGTGTTTTAAGATGGGGCTTACAACTAGCCGCAGATAGAGTCTTAGAGTGGGTATCATTTGACTCATCATACTGCCGATCAAGTGCTCGAGCAACAGCATAATCTATTATTGCCTGTAGTTCTGCTCCAGTTACATTAATTCTGGTAGTATCATTGCTCTCCTTCAAGTGACTGTTAACTTCATCTAATCCAGCCATGTAGCTTGATTGCTACATAAATATTAACAATGATTTATTCAGAGATTAATATGGAATCATCATCTTTGACGATTTATCAACCATGGTAATATAAACCATATTGGTTAACTTGTTAGTTATATTTAATTTGTATTTTCATTATAATTTATCCTAGTTATAAAACATCAAGGATATTAAAGTGGCGCAAAAAGGCCTAGTCACAAGGACAAATTTTTAAATTTATAAGCCATGATTTTAGAGAATCGAGGCATTAAGGTTTGAACATATTTCATTACATTTTCTTGACAGAGAGCAAAAAAAACTTCAACTGTCTTTTGTCTTTTAGGACAATAGATATAGCCCGTGGGCATTTCCCTTCTGAGGGATGGTTATAACATGGTCATCTTCTCAGATGCTATTAGTCGAGATCGTATGGATCCTACCGACTATTATGCTTGGACCTGGTCCAACACTTTTAGACAGGAGGTCAAAGACCACCACTGTCGTTGTCTTATCGGACAACAAGTTTAGCCCGTAGGCACTTCATCATTATCGGATGTTTATAATGTGATCATCTTATAGGATGACACAAGCCGTGATTTCTATATCACTAGGCTAGATAAGAAAATTGGAAGAATCCAATATAAGGATGACTGTTGTGATTTTATCGAATCACATTGTCAGGAGTGCTAACACGTTCTTAGGTGTTAACAAGGATCTGAATCCCTTGGGTAGGTTTCACCATCTTGGCCGCGTAGGCTAGATTTCACCTTTAAGATTCTTTTTAAAAATGCCTACTGGCAGGGAAGGAAGGATATTTATTTATTTTATTCAGGATTTTTATCATAAATCCTAATTCATAAGTTAATAATAGCACAAATGGCCTAGTCGCGTAGACAAGTTTAATTTATAAGCCATGATCGTTTGGGATCGAGGCATTTAGTAATAGCACAAAAGGCTTAGTCACGTGGACAAGTTTAATTTATAAGCCATGATCGTCTGGGATCGAGGCATTTAGTAATAGCACAAAAGGCTTAGTAACGTGGACAAGTTTAATTTATAAGCCATGATCGTCTGGGATTGAGGCATTTAGTAATAGCACAAAAGGCTTAGTCACGTGGACAAGTTTAATTTATAAGCCATGATCGTCTGGGATCGAGGCATTTAGTAATAGCACAAAAGGCTTAGTCACGTGGACAAGTTTAATTTATAAGCCATGATCGTCTGGGATCGAGGCATTTAGGTGTGAATCAAAGTTCATTACTTTTCCTCGACAGAGAGTTGTAGGCTACCTCCGTCTTTAGTCTCAGAGGACGTTAATTATAGCCCGTAGGCACTTCCCTTCTAAGGGATGTTATTTTCCATTTATTTCATATTTCATGTTTAGAATGAAAACTTAATTTAATCAATCCATTATATGAAAATAAAAGTACAGAGTTGCCCTAAGCGGGTCTTTGAAAGGAATAATACGTCCTTAAAGGGACTGAAAGATAAATATGTCCTTATGAGGACTATTTAGGAAACGATCTTTAGCAAAAGGAGTTTCTTCTTCAAGTTATTTCTGAATGCTTTCTCCTTGGATGCTCGTTTCGTTCTAGCCGCGGTACGAAGCTCAGCATTTCTAGGCCCCGGGTGTGGAGGACTCCTATTACGGCTCCTTCGCCTGGCGACGTATTCAATAAAAATTTTTGGAAGTAAAATTTCCAGATTAGGATTGAGAATATTCCTAAGTTAAGTCTAGACTCAGGAGTTTAGATTGTGCAATTGTGTAACTGAGATTAAACACAAAAGGCTAGTGTTTAATTCACTCAGTGTTGGCTCTGATACCAACCTGTCACACCCCGATTTTCCTGATAGCAACCTGTCACACCCCGATTTTCCACGTGTCAACAGTGGGCCCGGTGGGGGAGTATCGTGACGTGGTTGGCAACATCATGGTCAAACAACACAATATAATAATGCACAGCGGAAGCAAAAGATAAATATATTACATTCCGAATATAAGTAATGTCAAAGTATTACAACGGAAGGTAAAGGATCCACAGGCGGATCAATAAAACAAAAACTGTTCAACAGACTTTAGGCATCTAGAACTTGCAAGATTCCCTAGTGACGCCCTGAGCTCCCAGCCAATTACGCATAGTACCTGTCACTTAACCTTTTGGAAAATACGTCAGTTTACACTGGTAAATACAATTAACTGACTCATTTTGGAAAAAGAGTTTGAAAAGTGATTCGAGTGCAAACGGCACAAAATATCTTGACACATTGATTAAAATGCACAGAGGCAAAATTAATCTTTTATACTTGGGACAATTTTATTAATAAAAATCTTGTATCCGATTTACATGGTTGTCCAACATTTAGGGCCGGTGATTATACAATACAAGCCGGACAAGATTAATCGACACACCACAAATATAATCTCACAAGAAGACACCCTTACGAGTGAGTATACGTTATACATATGCAACAGGAGGTGTTATGTCTACACCTTGTGCTTACGTCGTGGCCATTCACTTTTTAAAATGAGCCAAGGATATCCAGGACACGGTCATTAACCCCCAATGTTATTTGTTATCAATCAATACAGATTAAAACGGGATTATGCAATTTAATCATCTCCGATTAAAAGGTTTCTACACCCGACCAAGCGGTTCTTTTATAATACCGTATCCCAAGCCGTATAAGGGAAAATAAGTTAAAAGTATTTACCTGAGCTAGCAATGCAATTTACACTCAGCCGTATATCTTAATCAGCAAGCACAAGTACTTCTACTGGGGCTCTTAATCTGGAACGAAGGTTTTATTAACCTATTAGATTCCTAACGGGTCTTATTTAAGTCGTAACTTAGACCGGTTAGTTTTAAGGAAGGTTTACGGTTCAAACGCATGATTAAGCGAAGACCGGAATAGAATGTGATTTAGACCTGACAAGTTTGAAGACTTGTATAATATGGGTAAACTAAACACATTCTGGATTTTGAGATAAAAAGGATAAGGTTTGACCCGTTTCGGCTAATTTATGCAAACTAGTTACATAAACCGAACCGAACGCGCCAGAGGCGTAACGGGTAACCATATGGGTCCTAAACAGGTTTCCTAAGTTAATTATGCCTCAAATATGTTGTGACATCAGTAAGATGTCTTTCATTATGCCCAGAACGTTTTTAAACACAAACTAGGCCTCGTAGGGGTAGTTTGGTCTTTTAAAAGGTTATAAAAGAGTTTAACTATTTGTCTGAGTTACAGGTCTGATGTAATCAGTAAAAATACTCAATTTAATAAGTTGTAATCAGTAGGGTAAAGTATATATGTGAATTTACCCATTATAACCAAACTATGCACCGAAGGGGCATTTTGGTAATTTCACATAAGCCGAAAAGCTCAAAACCGAAGTCTGAATTAATCAAACTTTGTTTACTGTTAAAACATTCTAAGTTGCCTAAAATATCAGTAGGTATCAACCCGTGTAAGTTTAAAATAGTTTTAGTACCTACTATGCGTTAAAAACGCTTAAAAAGGCGATTAGAAGCCGATTACGGGTTCTATACCGAAATCTGATATTTTTATTATTCCAGAAGGCTTAAAATAATTTATTTAACATATCTAATCAGTAGAAAAAGGTTTGGAGTCGTTTAGATATGTAAAACTCATTTTATGGCCCGTAAGGGCAAAACCGACAATTACCGGATTAAGCCTACGACTACTAGTTATGCTCAGCCTAAAATTAATTAAAAATCTTCAAAAATCCCAAAATAATATATTACATCAGTGGGTATTAAGTTTGATACCAAAAAGTAGGCTTAAGTAGGCTATACGCTAATTACGCCTTTTTATTAACATAAAGCTTTCATTTTGCGATAATGAGCATAACTCTTAATCTACAAGTCAAACTGATGTCAAACTTTGCATACAAGTTTATATATCCGTAATTAAGGTTTCTACACTTTTACATTTTCATAAATCACGTTTTAAGGTGTAAAGGGCATAATGGTCAACATATGAGCAATTAATGGAAACGCGTAAACGAATGGGTCAATCAATGAACCAACCACAGAGGGTTATACTAGCATGTAGCTTGGTCCTAAGGAAGCTCTAAGGCATTTCCAAATCATACTAAAACGGGTCAGAACTGAAGTCAAAGCAAAAGTCAAAGCTTTGCGACTTTCGGTTCCGAATCGGTTCAAAACGGAAAGTTGTCGAATCAAACAAGCTTAGACAAGTTCTTATGCTTATTATCAGGTTATATGAATGATAAAATAGATTACACGCGTTTTACATTGTTAATTATGCGTTAAACGAAAGATTTCATTTCTGTTGACTTTTTCTAATCATCTTTGACTCGACAAATGACCTAGTTAGGATGGGAATCAGTGGATGCCCTTTTAAGGGTTTAAAGCCCACATAATTACCAACTTATAACTACCTTTGATTCGACTAATCACTGGACCATTAGTGATTAATCGTTAAGTCAACCTTTAATTACGACGGTTGACTTTTAAGCTAAACTAAGCTAAAACTTAAACTAAGGAAAGATTAGAAAACTTACTGAAGTCCTAAGCTTGATTAGGAAGGACTTGGGTCTGTTTTGAAGCTCCAGAAGGCTCCTCAATTGCAGAAAGAAGTGGTATGATCAATTGTTGCAACTCATGGCCTTATATAGTGAATTCAATCACCATAAGAAGTTGACACATGAGTCTACAACCCACCACAACTGATCAACACATGTTCCTAGTGCTTAGGGGTGTATAGGGGTCGCCCATGAAGTGAAACAAATGATTAAAAATCAGTTCCAAGGCTGAACAACCAATTTTTACGAGTTTCTGCATCTGGGTCCTAGCTTACGGACCTCAAGGTCCCCAAGGTTGAGGTCCTCAAGGCTGTCATCAGGGCAAAAATCACTTTTTCAGTTTGCATCCCTGGCTCTTGGTTCTTCGAAAGGTCAACTAGGCTTATTTCTTGCAATTTGACCCCTTCTTATTTACCCACAAGGGCTTTAGGACTTGTACCCACTTTATTTAGTCCTTGATCACTTTGTTATCACCCGAAAAGTCATAATTTTCAACATTGACGCTTTAACCCCTCGTTCACGAATTTGATCATAACTTTCTCATACGATAACGAAACTTTATGAAATTTTAATCGTGCATTCTAGTGAGCATAATTAATTGTTACAAAGCTTTGGGTTTGTTAAAAGGTCACTCAGTGGCATAACTTAAACATGTTGACACATTTAACCCCTGTCGTTTGAAATCTCTCACTTTTAGCTTCGTATGATCCATGATTTATCCGTCTAAGGGTATAAACATCATGTAAGGTTATTGTAAAGTATATTTATCCATTGTTGACATTTTGAACCCTTATTTTCACATACTTTCTATGTTTGTCAACTTTAGTCCCTCTAAAGTATACTTTCTCACGTTCAAGCTTATGACACGTGTCAATACCTTATAGGACGTGAATTTTCGAGGTGTTACATCCTCACCCCCTTAAAAGAAATCTCGGCCTGAGATTTACCGAATTAAAGGAAGTATTCTCTGCCTAATAATGGCAACTTACAGATGATTAGGAATTTGTATGATCTTATTTGTTGTTTCCAATGCAACTTTCAGATCCTGAATATTGGACTTTCCAATCTATTGTCCTAACAACAGAAGTTTAACATTTCATTTATACAAGGTCTCTAATGGAGCAACCTTGATACTTCTATATCAACTATTATAGAAAAGCTTCTCTTGAGATGGTTATTCCAGCCACTGTTTAACTAATCTTAAGGAGTAGCTAATCCTTACAGTTAGTCGAACAATTCGACGATCCTGGGTAGTTGATGGCGATTCTTAATCGTTGTTTAAATAGGGTTGCGGTAATGAGTGCATAAGCAAAATTAACCGTCTTTCTTATCTAACAAATATCATACTCTGAAAATATCGAGTTAGGCTATATGAATCTCCTATCTTAAAATTTACTTAATCAGGTTTCCGGTTATTCCATAATTAACATGGAGTTCTTACAACACTCTAACCCAAAGCGGGATGTTAATCTTAACTCTACCTGCCTCTAGGGAGGTAAACAGGGTAAACTTAGGAGAAGATAATCAAAGTACAAGGAGGTTGCAGAGATTTTCATATCTCAGGCTCCAGTTCACTCATCGCTGCTTGTGTCGAATAAGTGACACATTTATGTTACTAGTCCACGAATTCCTTAATCGGGAATATTTACTTGGACAATTTCATTTTGGATATCTTCTTTGAATACCATTAGTTGACTTTAATACCATATGATCATTGGGATATCTTTGTGGTTCCATGCATTAAACCTCCATACTGATCAGGCATGGAAGCAATCTATGGAATTTATTAAGATACACCAATCCTCACATGATGTTGTTATCATACTATTTGGTATTCGAATTCGATAGGGATTAAAGAGTTATCAACTGTATGTGCTTATATATAATCAGGATGGAAAATTCACAAACTAGGCACCTAGCTCAGTTGGCTAGGCGCGCGAAAGGGTGCGGCCGGCCTAGACCCAGGTTCGATTCCGGGGACGGTCAGTTCCACCATTTTTTTATGTTTAATATTAATTAATCGTACGGACACGTGTAATTACGAGGGTTGTCTCATAAGGAGTCTTGATAATTAATTGCTTCTTATCACTCACAATATGGACTTGATTTTTAAGGCAACTAATCGATTTTTTTTTATCACTATATTGAGTCCTTAAGTATGCAACCAAAAGTTTGCTATAAGGATATTAGAAAAAGTGATTTCTAATAGATATTAATATCAATATAGGATTTGTTGGAGCATTTTCGACGTAACATCGTCACCTACTACCGGGCATTAAATGACCGGAGTCTTAATCAGGTGGAGACAACAGTTCTCAACCTTTATCATTCATAATATATTTATACGTGCCAGTATTAAATAAGTTTCTACATAAACTGCTTGATAACGAAAGGTACATATTATACTATTATTATTCTGCCCCTAGCTCTTGGGCGTTCATCCTGACAACTCGTGCGTTTGTCATCTTGGTCTACTCGGGCTTCTTCTGATTCCTAGGGCAGTTGGTCTTGATATGCCCCTTCTCGTTGCAACCATAACAGGTTGCATCTTTCAACTTCTTGCAATCCATGGTTTTATGTTCCCTAGATTTGCAAATTCCACACGGTAGAGGCTGAGACTCAAATCTGCATTTCCCGTAGTGGCGCTTCTTGCAAATCTTGCATACAGGTTTCTGATTGGACTTTTGTTTATTCTTTTTCTTAGAACTCTGGGAGTTATCTACCTCCCTTTTTCTTTTTAGTTCATCCTTTGCATCAGAGGCATGAACGGGATCCTCCTTAAGAGTAAGGAAGTGTGGTCCTAGATAAAATTTGGACCGAGCAGCATGGGGCTCCTTGAACTTTTTCACAGCCTTTTTCACAGCTTTTCCAACAGCTGCGTCTATCATGGTTTGAAGAATATCTTTGGAAATTCTAAGGTTCACAATTTCAGCATCATTAGCATGCGTCGTGCCATCAATGGCGCGATCGACTGTTGTCTTATCCGAGTTTGCCATTACTTTCTATTAGTTCCTAACACCAATAAAACAATTTCTTAGTTGAAATCCAACAACTGCTATTTTTCATTCTGATGGCCTTAATATATACTAGCCATGGTGTCAATAACCTATACAGGCTATTAAAGCACTAACATTCTTAATGAACATTATTTAAAATATTTTAATATTACTTAGCCTAGGTCGCAAAAGACCATCAATGGCATTAAAGATTTTGGACCTAGTCCATCACTTTTCTGACAGAGGATCAAAACGTCACATCTGTCTTTATTACATTTAAGAATTTAGGTAGCTTGAAAGCTTGCCGTAGGAATATCAGAAAGGAGTGATTCCTATTAGATATAATATATTCATCTAAGGTTTGTTGGTGGTATCTTCTAAAGTATCATCGGCCAATTTCTACTTCGTACAAAATGACCGAAGTCCTAATTAGACGGAGACAACAGTCCTCAACAGTGATCGTTCATTATTGAATCACATGTGCCAGCATCAATTAAATTTCTGCATAAACTGCTTGATAAGGAAAAGTACCTGCTATATAGTTATCCTTCTGCACCATCTCCTGGCGTTCCTCCAGAAGACTCATGCGTTTGTTTTCCTGGTCTCTCCAGGCTTCTTTATAAGCTTTGGGCAGTTGGTCTTGATGTGCCCTTCTTCGTTACAATTGTAACATGTGGCGTTCTTTAACCCCTTGCAATCTAAGGTTTTGTGACCCTTGGTCTTGCAAATTCCACACAATTTAGCACGTGGGTCGATTGTACATTTTCCAAAATGTTGCTTTTTGCAGTTACTGCATTTGGGTCTGTTATCAGACTGACTCGAGTTCTTCCTAACCTCGGAATCCTTCCCGCGCTCCGAGCTTCCCTTCTTCTTCTTGTTATAATGATGAGAGTTTTCCTCCTCTCTTTCTCTTCTTCCCTCGCCAGAAGCCTTAACAGACTTAATTCTGATTGCGTCTAAGGTGAGAGATAAGGATAAGTCCACCGCGGACCTATATGTGGTTGGCCTAGACGCTTTAACATTCCCTTTTATCTCTGGTGCTAGGCCTCCAATGAAACGCGCTATGCGTTTAGGTTCAGGGGTGACTAAATAAGGAACTAGGCGGGACATAGTGTTGAAACTTGTCACATATGCCTGACAATCCAAATTCTCCATGACCAGAGTCAAGAAGTCTGATTCTATCTTTTCTACCTCGTGCTGGGGGAAATAGTTTTCCTTGACTAATGCAACGAATTGCTCCCAAGATAAGTTGTAGAGTAGAACCTTTCCCGTGGCTTGGAGCAATGATCTCCACCATGCCAACGCTTCTCCTTTGAATGATTGTGAAACAAATTTCACAACATCTTGCTCCGCACAACCGCTGACGTCAACAACAGCGTCCATCTCATCGAGCCATGTCATGCAATCGATGGCTCCTTTTTCTCCTGTAAAGTCTCTGGGCTTGCAGGAGACAAAATATTTATATGAACAGGTCTTAACTGGTGCCTCTTGATGAAACACAACTTGTCTAGACAGAATACTCCTTTGATTTGACAAGTCATGAACATCATCCTCCTTTGACTCATGTGTTTTAAGATGGGGCTTACAACTAGCCGCAGATAGAGTCTTAGAGTGGGTATCATTTGACTCATCATACTGCCGATCAAGTGCTCGAGCAACAGCATAATCTATTATTGCCTGTAGTTCTGCTCCAGTTACATTAATTCTGGTAGTATCATTGCTCTCCTTCAAGTGACTGTTAACTTCATCTAATCCAGCCATGTAGCTTGATTGCTACATAAATATTAACAATGATTTATTCAGAGATTAATATGGAATCATCATCTTTGACGATTTATCAACCATGGTAATATAAACCATATTGGTTAACTTGTTAGTTATATTTAATTTGTATTTTCATTATAATTTATCCTAGTTATAAAACATCAAGGATATTAAAGTGGCGCAAAAAGGCCTAGTCACAAGGACAAATTTTTAAATTTATAAGCCATGATTTTAGAGAATCGAGGCATTAAGGTTTGAACATATTTCATTACATTTTCTTGACAGAGAGCAAAAAAAACTTCAACTGTCTTTTGTCTTTTAGGACAATAGATATAGCCCGTGGGCATTTCCCTTCTGAGGGATGGTTATAACATGGTCATCTTCTCAGATGCTATTAGTCGAGATCGTATGGATCCTACCGACTATTATGCTTGGACCTGGTCCAACACTTTTAGACAGGAGGTCAAAGACCACCACTGTCGTTGTCTTATCGGACAACAAGTTTAGCCCGTAGGCACTTCATCATTATCGGATGTTTATAATGTGATCATCTTATAGGATGACACAAGCCGTGATTTCTAAATCACTAGGCTAGATAAGAAAATTGGAAGAATCCAATATAAGGATGACTGTTGTGATTTTATCGAATCACATTGTCAGGAGTGCTAACACGTTCTTAGGTGTTAACAAGGATCTGAATCCCTTGGGTAGGTTTCACCATCTTGGCCGCGTAGGCTAGATTTCACCTTTAAGATTCTTTTTAAAAATGCCTACTGGCAGGGAAGGAAGGATATTTATTTATTTTATTCAGGATTTTTATCATAAATCCTAATTCATAAGTTAATAATAGCACAAATGGCCTAGTCGCGTAGACAAGTTTAATTTATAAGCCATGATCGTTTGGGATCGAGGCATTTAGTAATAGCACAAAAGGCTTAGTCACGTGGACAAGTTTAATTTATAAGCCATGATCGTCTGGGATCGAGGCATTTAGTAATAGCACAAAAGGCTTAGTCACGTGGACAAGTTTAATTTATAAGCCATGATCGTCTGGGATCGAGGCATTTAGTAATAGCACAAAAGGCTTAGTCACGTGGACAAGTTTAATTTATAAGCCATGATCGTCTGGGATCGAGGCATTTAGTAATAGCACAAAAGGCTTAGTCACGTGGACAAGTTTAATTTATAAGCTATGATCGTCTGGGATCGAGGCATTTAGGTGTGAATCAAAGTTCATTACTTTTCCTCGACAGAGAGTTGTAGGCTACCTCCGTCTTTAGTCTCAGAGGACGTTAATTATAGCCCGTAGGCACTTCCCTTCTAAGGGATGTTATTTTCCATTTATTTCATATTTCATGTTTAGAATGAAAACTTAATTTAATCAATCCATTATATGAAAATAAAAGTACAGAGTTGCCCTAAGCGGGTCTTTGAAAGGAATAATACGTCCTTAAAGGGACTGAAAGATAAATATGTCCTTATGAGGACTATTTAGGAAACGATCTTCAGCAAAAGGAGTTTCTTCTTCAAGTTATTTCTGAATGCTTTCTCCTTGGATGCTCGTTTCGTTCTAGCCGCGGTACGAAGCTCAGCATTTCTAGGCCCCGGGTGTGGAGGACTCCTATTACGGCTCCTTCGCCTGGCGACGTATTCAATAAAAATTTTTGGAAGTAAAATTTCCAGATTAGGACTGAGAATATTCCTAAGTTAAGTCTAGACTCAGGAGTTTAGATTGTGCAATTGTGTAACTGAGATTAAACACAAAAAGGCTAGTGTTTAATTCACTCAGGTTGGCTCTGATACCAACCTGTCACACCCCGATTTTCCTGATAGCAACCTGTCACACCCCGATTTTCCACGTGTCAACAGTGGGCCCGGTGGGGGAGTATCGTGACGTGGTTGGCAACATCATGGTCAAACAACACAATATAATAATGCACAACGGAAGCAAAAGATAAATATATTACATTCCGAATATAAGTAATGTCAAAGTATTACAACGGAAGGTAAAGGATCCACAGGCGGATCAATAAAACAAAAACTGTTCAACAGACTTTAGGCATCTAGAACTTGCAAGATTCCCTAGTGACGCCCTGAGCTCCCAGCCAATTACGCATAGTACCTGTCACTTAACCTTTTGGAAAATACGTCAGTTTACACTGGTAAATACAATTAACTGACTCATTTTGGAAAAAGAGTTTGAAAAGTGATTCGAGTGCAAACGGCACAAAATATCTTGACACATTGATTAAAATGCACAGAGGCAAAATTAATCTTTTATACTTGGGACAATTTTATTAATAAAAAGCTTGTATCCGATTTACATGGTTGTCCAACATTTAGGGCCGGTGATTATACAATACAAGCCGGACAAGATTAATCGACACACCACAAATATAATCTCACAAGAAGACACCCTTACGAGTGAATATACGTTATACATATGCAACAGGAGGTGTTATGTCTACACCTTGTGCTTACGTCGTGGCCATTCACTTTTTAAAATGAGCCAAGGATATCCAGGACACGGTCATTAACCCCCAATGTTATTTGTTATCAATCAATACAGATTAAAATGGGATTATGCAATTTAATCATCTCCGATTAAAAGGTTTCTACACCCGACCAAGCGGTATTTTTATAATACCGTATCCCAAGCCGTATAAGGGAAAATAAGTTAAAAGTATTTACCTGAGCTAGCAATGCAATTTACACTCAACCGTATATCTTAATCAGCAAGCACAAGTACTTCTACTGGGGCTCTTAATCTGGAACGAAGGTTTTATTAACCTATTAGATTCCTAACGGGTCTTATTTAAGTCGTAACTTAGACCGGTTAGTTTTAAGGAAGGTTTACGGTTCAAACGCATGATTAAGCGAAGACCGGAATAGAATGTGATTTAGACCCGACAAGTTTGAAGACTTGTATAATATGGGTAAACTAAACACATTCTGGATTTTGAGATAAAAAGGATAAGGTTTGACCCGTTTCGGCTAATTTATGCAAACTAGTTACATAAACCGAACCGAACGCGCCAGAGGCGTAACGGGTAACCATATGGGTCCTAAACAGGTTTCCTAAGTTAATTATGCCTCAAATATGTTGTGACATCAGTAAGATGTCTTTCATTATGCCCAGAACGTTTTTAAACACAAACTAGGCCTCGTAGGGGTAGTTTGGTCTTTTAAAAGGTTATAAAAGAGTTTAACTATTTGTCTGAGTTACAGGTCTGATGTAATCAGTAAAAATACTCAATTTAATAAGTTGTAATCAGTAGGGTAAAGTATATATGTGAATTTACCCATTATAACCAAACTATGCACCGAAGGGGCATTTTGGTAATTTCACATAAGCCGAAAAGCTCAAAACCGAAGTCTGAATTAATCAAACTTTGTTTACTGTTAAAACATTCTAAGTTGCCTAAAATATCAGTAGGTATCAACCCGTGTAAGTTTAAAATAGTTTTAGTACCTACTATGCGTTAAAAACGCTTAAAAAGGCGATTAGAAGCCGATTACGGGTTCTATACCGAAATCTGATATTTTTATTATTCCAGAAGGCTTAAAATAATTTATTTAACATATCTAATCAGTAGAAAAAGGTTTGGAGTCGTTTAGATATGTAAAACTCATTTTATGGCCCGTAAGGGCAAAACCGACAATTACCGGATTAAGCCTACGACTACTAGTTATGCTCAGCCTAAAATTAATTAAAAATCTTCAAAAATCCCAAAATAATATATTACATCAGTGGGTATTAAGTTTGATACCAAAAAGTAGGCTTAAGTAGGCTATACGCTAATTACGCCTTTTTATTAACATAAAGCTTTCATTTTGCGATAATGAGCATAACTCTTAATCTACAAGTCAAACTGATGTCAAACTTTGCATACAAGTTTATATATCCGTAATTAAGGTTTCTACACTTTTACATTTTCATAAATCACGTTTTAAGGTGTAAAGGGCATAATGGTCAACATATGAGCAATTAATGGAAACGCGTAAACGAATGGGTCAATCAATGAACCAACCACAGAGGGTTATACTAGCATGTAGCTTGGTCCTAAGGAAGCTCTAAGGCATTTCCAAATCATACTAAAACGGGTCAGAACTGAAGTCAAAGCAAAAGTCAAAGCTTTGCGACTTTCGGTTCCGAATCGGTTCAAAACGGAAAGTTGTCGAATCAAACAAGCTTAGACAAGTTCTTATGCTTATTATCAGGTTATATGAATGATAAAATAGATTACACGCGTTTTACATTGTTAATTATGCGTTAAACGAAAGATTTCATTTCTGTTGACTTTTTCTAATCATCTTTGACTCGACAAATGACCTAGTTAGGATGGGAATCAGTGGATGCCCTTTTAAGGGTTTAAAGCCCACATAATTACCAACTTATAACTACCTTTGATTCGACTAATCACTGGACCATTAGTGATTAATCGTTAAGTCAACCTTTAATTACGACGGTTGACTTTTAAGCTAAACTAAGCTAAAACTTAAACTAAGGAAAGATTAGAAAACTTACTGAAGTCCTAAGCTTGATTAGGAAGGAATTGGGTCTGTTTTGAAGCTCCAGAAGGCTCCTCAATTGCAGAAAGAAGTGGTATGATCAATTGTTGCAACTCATGGCCTTATATAGTGAATTCAATCACCATAAGAAGTTGACACATGAGTCTACAACCCACCACAACTGATCAACACATGTTCCTAGTGCTTAGGGGTGTATAGGGGTCGCCCATGAAGTGAAACAAATGATTAAAAATCAGTTCCAAGGCTGAACAACCAATTTTTACGAGTTTCTGCATCTGGGTCCTAGCTTACGGACCTCAAGGTCCCCAAGGTTGAGGTCCTCAAGGCTGTCATCAGGGCAAAAATCACTTTTTCAGTTTGCATCCCTGGCTCTTGGTTCTTCGAAAGGTCAACTAGGCTTATTTCTTGCAATTTGACCCCTTCTTATTTACCCACAAGGGCTTTAGGACTTGTACCCACTTTATTTAGTCCTTGATCACTTTGTTATCACCCGAAAAGTCATAATTTTCAACATTGACGCTTTAACCCCTCGTTCACGAATTTGATCATAACTTTCTCATACGATAACGAAACTTTATGAAATTTTAATCGTGCATTCTAGTGAGCATAATTAATTGTTACAAAGCTTTGGGTTTGTTAAAAGGTCACTCAGTGGCATAACTTAAACATGTTGACACATTTAACCCCTGTCGTTTGAAATCTCTCACTTTTAGCTTCGTATGATCCATGATTTATCCGTCTAAGGGTATAAACATCATGTAAGGTTATTGTAAAGTATATTTATCCATTGTTGACATTTTGAACCCTTATTTTCACATACTTTCTATGTTTGTCAACTTTAGTCCCTCTAAAGTATACTTTCTCACGTTCAAGCTTATGACACGTGTCAATACCTTATAGGACGTGAATTTTCGAGGTGTTACATCCTCACCCCCTTAAAAGAAATCTCGGCCTGAGATTTACCGAATTAAAGGAAGTATTCTCTGCCTAATAATGGCAACTTACAGATGATTAGGAATTTGTATGATCTTATTTGTTGTTTCCAATGCAACTTTCAGATCCTGAATATTGGACTTTCCAATCTATTGTCCTAACAACAGAAGTTTAACATTTCATTTATACAAGGTCTCTAATGGAGCAACCTTGATACTTCTATATCAACTATTATAGAAAAGCTTCTCTTGAGATGGTTATTCCAGCCACTGTTTAACTAATCTTAAGGAGTAGCTAATCCTTACAGTTAGTCGAACAATTCGACGATCCTGGGTAGTTGATGGCGATTCTTAATCGTTGTTTAAATAGGGTTGCGGTAATGAGTGCATAAGCAAAATTAACCGTCTTTCTTATCTAACAAATATCATACTCTGAAAATATCGAGTTAGGCTATATGAATCTCCTATCTTAAAATTTACTTAATCAGGTTTCCGGTTATTCCATAATTAACATGGAGTTCTTACAACACTCTAACCCAAAGCGGGATGTTAATCTTAACTCTACCTGCCTCTAGGGAGGTAAACAGGGTAAACTTAGGAGAAGATAATCAAAGTACAAGGAGGTTGCAGAGATTTTCATATCTCAGGCTCCAGTTCACTCATCGCTGCTTGTGTCGAATAAGTGACACATTTATGTTACTAGTCCACGAATTCCTTAATCGGGAATATTTACTTGGACAATTTCATTTTGGATATCTTCTTTGAATACCATTAGTTGACTTTAATACCATATGATCATTGGGATATCTTTGTGGTTCCATGCATTAAACCTCCATACTGATCAGGCATGGAAGCAATCTATGGAATTTATTAAGATACACCAATCCTCACATGATGTTGTTATCATACTATTTGGTATTCGAATTCGATAGGGATTAAAGAGTTATCAACTGTATGTGCTTATATATAATCAGGATGGAAAATTCACAAACTAGGCACCTAGCTCAGTTGGCTAGGCGCGCGAAAGGGTGCGGCCGGCCTAGACCCAGGTTCGATTCCGGGGACGGTCAGTTCCACCATTTTTTTATGTTTAATATTAATTAATCGTACGGACACGTGTAATTACGAGGGTTGTCTCATAAGGAGTCTTGATAATTAATTGCTTCTTATCACTCACAATATGGACTTGATTTTTAAGGCAACTAATCGATTTTTTTTATCACTATATTGAGTCCTTAAGTATGCAACCAAAAGTTTGCTATAAGGATATTAGAAAAAGTGATTTCTAATAGATATTAATATCAATATAGGATTTGTTGGAGCATTTTCGACGTAACATCGTCACCTACTACCGGGCATTAAATGACCGGAGTCTTAATCAGGTGGAGACAACAGTTCTCAACCTTTATCATTCATAATATATTTATACGTGCCAGTATTAAATAAGTTTCTACATAAACTGCTTGATAACGAAAGGTACATATTATACTATTATTATTCTGCCCCTAGCTCTTGGGCGTTCATCCTGACAACTCGTGCGTTTGTCATCTTGGTCTACTCGGGCTTCTTCTGATTCCTAGGGCAGTTGGTCTTGATATGCCCCTTCTCGTTGCAACCATAACAGGTTGCATCTTTCAACTTCTTGCAATCCATGGTTTTATGTTCCCTAGATTTGCAAATTCCACACGGTAGAGGCTGAGACTCAAATCTGCATTTCCCGTAGTGGCGCTTCTTGCAAATCTTGCATACAGGTTTCTGATTGGACTTTTGTTTATTCTTTTTCTTAGAACTCTGGGAGTTATCTACCTCCCTTTTTCTTTTTAGTTCATCCTTTGCATCAGAGGCATGAACGGGATCCTCCTTAAGAGTAAGGAAGTGTGGTCCTAGATAAAATTTGGACCGAGCAGCATGGGGCTCCTTGAACTTTTTCACAGCCTTTTTCACAGCTTTTCCAACAGCTGCGTCTATCATGGTTTGAAGAATATCTTTGGAAATTCTAAGGTTCACAATTTCAGCATCATTAGCATGCGTCGTGCCATCAATGGCGCGATCGACTGTTGTCTTATCCGAGTTTGCCATTACTTTCTATTAGTTCCTAACACCAATAAAACAATTTCTTAGTTGAAATCCAACAACTGCTATTTTTCATTCTGATGGCCTTAATATATACTAGCCATGGTGTCAATAACCTATACAGGCTATTAAAGCACTAACATTCTTAATGAACATTATTTAAAATATTTTAATATTACTTAGCCTAGGTCGCAAAAGACCATCAATGGCATTAAAGATTTTGGACCTAGTCCATCACTTTTCTGACAGAGGATCAAAACGTCACATCTGTCTTTATTACATTTAAGAATTTAGGTAGCTTGAAAGCTTGCCGTAGGAATATCAGAAAGGAGTGATTCCTATTAGATATAATATATTCATCTAAGGTTTGTTGGTGGTATCTTCTAAAGTATCATCGGCCAATTTCTACTTCGTACAAAATGACCGAAGTCCTAATTAGACGGAGACAACAGTCCTCAACAGTGATCGTTCATTATTGAATCACATGTGCCAGCATCAATTAAATTTCTGCATAAACTGCTTGATAAGGAAAAGTACCTGCTATATAGTTATCCTTCTGCACCATCTCCTGGCGTTCCTCCAGAAGACTCATGCGTTTGTTTTCCTGGTCTCTCCAGGCTTCTTTATAAGCTTTGGGCAGTTGGTCTTGATGTGCCCTTCTTCGTTACAATTGTAACATGTGGCGTTCTTTAACCCCTTGCAATCTAAGGTTTTGTGACCCTTGGTCTTGCAAATTCCACACAATTTAGCACGTGGGTCGATTGTACATTTTCCAAAATGTTGCTTTTTGCAGTTACTGCATTTGGGTCTGTTATCAGACTGACTCGAGTTCTTCCTAACCTCGGAATCCTTCCCGCGCTCCGAGCTTCCCTTCTTCTTCTTGTTATAATGATGAGAGTTTTCCTCCTCTCTTTCTCTTCTTCCCTCGCCAGAAGCCTTAACAGACTTAATTCTGATTGCGTCTAAGGTGAGAGATAAGGATAAGTCCACCGCGGACCTATATGTGGTTGGCCTAGACGCTTTAACATTCCCTTTTATCTCTGGTGCTAGGCCTCCAATGAAACGCGCTATGCGTTTAGGTTCAGGGGTGACTAAATAAGGAACTAGGCGGGACATAGTGTTGAAACTTGTCACATATGCCTGACAATCCAAATTCTCCATGACCAGAGTCAAGAAGTCTGATTCTATCTTTTCTACCTCGTGCTGGGGGCAATAGTTTTCCTTGACTAATGCAACGAATTGCTCCCAAGATAAGTTGTAGAGTAGAACCTTTCCCGTGGCTTGGAGCAATGATCTCCACCATGCCAACGCTTCTCCTTTGAATGATTGTGAAACAAATTTCACAACATCTTGCTCCGCACAACCGCTGACGTCAACAACAGCGTCCATCTCATCGAGCCATGTCATGCAATCGATGGCTCCTTTTTCTCCTGTAAAGTCTCTGGGCTTGCAGGAGACAAAATATTTATATGAACAGGTCTTAACTGGTGCCTCTTGATGAAACACAACTTGTCTAGACAGAATACTCCTTTGATTTGACAAGTCATGAACATCATCCTCCTTTGACTCATGTGTTTTAAGATGGGGCTTACAACTAGCCGCAGATAGAGTCTTAGAGTGGGTATCATTTGACTCATCATACTGCCGATCAAGTGCTCGAGCAACAGCATAATCTATTATTGCCTGTAGTTCTGCTCCAGTTACATTAATTCTGGTAGTATCATTGCTCTCCTTCAAGTGACTGTTAACTTCATCTAATCCAGCCATGTAGCTTGATTGCTACATAAATATTAACAATGATTTATTCAGAGATTAATATGGAATCATCATCTTTGACGATTTATCAACCATGGTAATATAAACCATATTGGTTAACTTGTTAGTTATATTTAATTTGTATTTTCATTATAATTTATCCTAGTTATAAAACATCAAGGATATTAAAGTGGCGCAAAAAGGCCTAGTCACAAGGACAAATTTTTAAATTTATAAGCCATGATTTTAGAGAATCGAGGCATTAAGGTTTGAACATATTTCATTACATTTTCTTGACAGAGAGCAAAAAAAACTTCAACTGTCTTTTGTCTTTTAGGACAATAGATATAGCCCGTGGGCATTTCCCTTCTGAGGGATGGTTATAACATGGTCATCTTCTCAGATGCTATTAGTCGAGATCGTATGGATCCTACCGACTATTATGCTTGGACCTGGTCCAACACTTTTAGACAGGAGGTCAAAGACCACCACTGTCGTTGTCTTATCGGACAACAAGTTTAGCCCCGTAGGCACTTCATCATTATCGGATGTTTATAATGTGATCATCTTATAGGATGACACAAGCCGTGATTTCTAAATCACTAGGCTAGATAAGAAAATTGGAAGAATCCAATATAAGGATGACTGTTGTGATTTTATCGAATCACATTGTCAGGAGTGCTAACACGTTCTTAGGTGTTAACAAGGATCTGAATCCCTTGGGTAGGTTTCACCATCTTGGCCGCGTAGGCTAGATTTCACCTTTAAGATTCTTTTTAAAAATGCCTACTGGCAGGGAAGGAAGGATATTTATTTATTTTATTCAGGATTTTTATCATAAATCCTAATTCATAAGTTAATAATAGCACAAATGGCCTAGTCGCGTAGACAAGTTTAATTTATAAGCCATGATCGTTTGGGATCGAGGCATTTAGTAATAGCACAAAAGGCTTAGTCACGTGGACAAGTTTAATTTATAAGCCATGATCGTCTGGGATCGAGGCATTTAGTAATAGCACAAAAGGCTTAGTCACGTGGACAAGTTTAATTTATAAGCCATGATCGTCTGGGATCGAGGCATTTAGTAATAGCACAAAAGGCTTAGTCACGTGGACAAGTTTAATTTATAAGCCATGATCGTCTGGGATCGAGGCATTTAGTAATAGCACAAAAGGCTTAGTCACGTGGACAAGTTTAATTTATAAGCTATGATGGTCTGGGATCGAGGCATTTAGGTGTGAATCAAAGTTCATTACTTTTCCTCGACAGAGAGTTGTAGGCTACCTCCGTCTTTAGTCTCAGAGGACGTTAATTATAGCCCGTAGGCACTTCCCTTCTAAGGGATGTTATTTTCCATTTATTTCATATTTCATGTTTAGAATGAAAACTTAATTTAATCAATCCATTATATGAAAATAAAAGTACAGAGTTGCCCTAAGCGGGTCTTTGAAAGGAATAATACGTCCTTAAAGGGACTGAAAGATAAATATGTCCTTATGAGGACTATTTAGGAAACGATCTTCAGCAAAAGGAGTTTCTTCTTCAAGTTATTTCTGAATGCTTTCTCCTTGGATGCTCGTTTCGTTCTAGCCGCGGTACGAAGCTCAGCATTTCTAGGCCCCGGGTGTGGAGGACTCCTATTACGGCTCCTTCGCCTGGCGACGTATTCAATAAAAATTTTTGGAAGTAAAATTTCCAGATTAGGACTGAGAATATTCCTAAGTTAAGTCTAGACTCAGGAGTTTAGATTGTGCAATTGTGTAACTGAGATTAAACACAAAAAGGCTAGTGTTTAATTCACTCAGGTTGGCTCTGATACCAACCTGTCACACCCCCGATTTTCCTGATAGCAACCTGTCACACCCCGATTTTCCACGTGTCAACAGTGGGCCCGGTGGGGGAGTATCGTGACGTGGTTGGCAACATCATGGTCAAACAACACAATATAATAATGCACAACGGAAGCAAAAGATAAATATATTACATTCCGAATATAAGTAATGTCAAAGTATTACAACGGAAGGTAAAGGATCCACAGGCGGATCAATAAAACAAAAACTGTTCAACAGACTTTAGGCATCTAGAACTTGCAAGATTCCCTAGTGACGCCCTGAGCTCCCAGCCAATTACGCATAGTACCTGTCACTTAACCTTTTGGAAAATACGTCAGTTTACACTGGTAAATACAATTAACTGACTCATTTTGGAAAAAGAGTTTGAAAAGTGATTCGAGTGCAAACGGCACAAAATATCTTGACACATTGATTAAAATGCACAGAGGCAAAATTAATCTTTTATACTTGGGACAATTTTATTAATAAAAATCTTGTATCCGATTTACATGGTTGTCCAACATTTAGGGCCGGTGATTATACAATACAAGCCGGACAAGATTAATCGACACACCACAAATATAATCTCACAAGAAGACACCCTTACGAGTGAATATACGTTATACATATGCAACAGGAGGTGTTATGTCTACACCTTGTGCTTACGTCGTGGCCATTCACTTTTTAAAATGAGCCAAGGATATCCAGGACACGGTCATTAACCCCCAATGTTATTTGTTATCAATCAATACAGATTAAAACGGGATTATGCAATTTAATCATCTCCGATTAAAAGGTTTCTACACCCGACCAAGCGGTATTTTTATAATACCGTATCCCAAGCCGTATAAGGGAAAATAAGTTAAAAGTATTTACCTGAGCTAGCAATGCAATTTACACTCAACCGTATATCTTAATCAGCAAGCACAAGTACTTCTACTGGGGCTCTTAATCTGGAACGAAGGTTTTATTAACCTATTAGATTCCTAACGGGTCTTATTTAAGTCGTAACTTAGACCGGTTAGTTTTAAGGAAGGTTTACGGTTCAAACGCATGATTAAGCGAAGACCGGAATAGAATGTGATTTAGACCCGACAAGTTTGAAGACTTGTATAATATGGGTAAACTAAACACATTCTGGATTTTGAGATAAAAAGGATAAGGTTTGACCCGTTTCGGCTAATTTATGCAAACTAGTTACATAAACCGAACCGAACGCGCCAGAGGCGTAACGGGTAACCATATGGGTCCTAAACAGGTTTCCTAAGTTAATTATGCCTCAAATATGTTGTGACATCAGTAAGATGTCTTTCATTATGCCCAGAACGTTTTTAAACACAAACTAGGCCTCGTAGGGGTAGTTTGGTCTTTTAAAAGGTTATAAAAGAGTTTAACTATTTGTCTGAGTTACAGGTCTGATGTAATCAGTAAAAATACTCAATTTAATAAGTTGTAATCAGTAGGGTAAAGTATATATGTGAATTTACCCATTATAACCAAACTATGCACCGAAGGGGCATTTTGGTAATTTCACATAAGCCGAAAAGCTCAAAACCGAAGTCTGAATTAATCAAACTTTGTTTACTGTTAAAACATTCTAAGTTGCCTAAAATATCAGTAGGTATCAACCCGTGTAAGTTTAAAATAGTTTTAGTACCTACTATGCGTTAAAAACGCTTAAAAAGGCGATTAGAAGCCGATTACGGGTTCTATACCGAAATCTGATATTTTTATTATTCCAGAAGGCTTAAAATAATTTATTTAACATATCTAATCAGTAGAAAAAGGTTTGGAGTCGTTTAGATATGTAAAACTCATTTTATGGCCCGTAAGGGCAAAACCGACAATTACCGGATTAAGCCTACGACTACTAGTTATGCTCAGCCTAAAATTAATTAAAAATCTTCAAAAATCCCAAAATAATATATTACATCAGTGGGTATTAAGTTTGATACCAAAAAGTAGGCTTAAGTAGGCTATACGCTAATTACGCCTTTTTATTAACACAAAGCTTTCATTTTGCGATAATGAGCATAACTCTTAATCTACAAGTCAAACTGATGTCAAACTTTGCATACAAGTTTATATATCCGTAATTAAGGTTTCTACACTTTTACATTTTCATAAATCACGTTTTAAGGTGTAAAGGGCATAATGGTCAACATATGAGCAATTAATGGAAACGCGTAAACGAATGGGTCAATCAATGAACCAACCACAGAGGGTTATACTAGCATGTAGCTTGGTCCTAAGGAAGCTCTAAGGCATTTCCAAATCATACTAAAACGGGTCAGAACTGAAGTCAAAGCAAAAGTCAAAGCTTTGCGACTTTCGGTTCCGAATCGGTTCAAAACGGAAAGTTGTCGAATCAAACAAGCTTAGACAAGTTCTTATGCTTATTATCAGGTTATATGAATGATAAAATAGATTACACGCCTTTTACATTGTTAATTATGCGTTAAACGAAAGATTTCATTTCTGTTGACTTTTTCTAATCATCTTTGACTCGACAAATGACCTAGTTAGGATGGGAATCAGTGGATGCCCTTTTAAGGGTTTAAAGCCCACATAATTACCAACTTATAACTACCTTTGATTCGACTAATCACTGGACCATTAGTGATTAATCGTTAAGTCAACCTTTAATTACGACGGTTGACTTTTAAGCTAAACTAAGCTAAAACTTAAACTAAGGAAAGATTAGAAAACTTACTGAAGTCCTAAGCTTGATTAGGAAGGACTTGGGTCTGTTTTGAAGCTCCAGAAGGCTCCTCAATTGCAGAAAGAAGTGGTATGATCAATTGTTGCAACTCATGGCCTTATATAGTGAATTCAATCACCATAAGAAGTTGACACATGAGTCTACAACCCACCACAACTGATCAACACATGTTCCTAGTGCTTAGGGGTGTATAGGGGTCGCCCATGAAGTGAAACAAATGATTAAAAATCAGTTCCAAGGCTGAACAACCAATTTTTACGAGTTTCTGCATCTGGGTCCTAGCTTACGGACCTCAAGGTCCCCAAGGTTGAGGTCCTCAAGGCTGTCATCAGGGCAAAAATCACTTTTTCAGTTTGCATCCCTGGCTCTTGGTTCTTCGAAAGGTCAACTAGGCTTATTTCTTGCAATTTGACCCCTTCTTATTTACCCACAAGGGCTTTAGGACTTGTACCCACTTTATTTAGTCCTTGATCACTTTGTTATCACCCGAAAAGTCATAATTTTCAACATTGACGCTTTAACCCCTCGTTCACGAATTTGATCATAACTTTCTCATACGATAACGAAACTTTATGAAATTTTAATCGTGCATTCTAGTGAGCATAATTAATTGTTACAAAGCTTTGGGTTTGTTAAAAGGTCACTCAGTGGCATAACTTAAACATGTTGACACATTTAACCCCTGTCGTTTGAAATCTCTCACTTTTAGCTTCGTATGATCCATGATTTATCCGTCTAAGGGTATAAACATCATGTAAGGTTATTGTAAAGTATATTTATCCATTGTTGACATTTTGAACCCTTATTTTCACATACTTTCTATGTTTGTCAACTTTAGTCCCTCTAAAGTATACTTTCTCACGTTCAAGCTTATGACACGTGTCAATACCTTATAGGACGTGAATTTTCGAGGTGTTACATATAGATTCAGTTAAATTATTATTTAATATTTAGATTCCTCATTTTTTCTATAGTCAGACACTATTGACACTATTCAAAAAATAAAAATAGTTTTTTTGAACGGCTAATTTCTTTAATCTCCTGTCGTCTGTAGGACTCGAACCCAAGACCTTCCCCTTCCCAACCTAGGTGTTTTAAAAAATAAAAAAGTTAATGAAATGAAATGAATTATTGGTTTATAAAAGAAATTAAATTCTATAGTTTTTTTTAACCAAATTGGTTTATAAAAGAAATTGAATTCTATAGTTTTTTTAATCAAATAAAAGTTTGTGTCACATTGTTTAAGCAGCTTTTCTGTTGATATACATGAGTTTTTACTTAAAAATAATAATTTGTTAAGAAACCATATATTTCCGTTAAGCAGTTTTTCGTAGATATACATGAGTTTTTACTTAAGCGGAAAGAATAAGGGATTTTAATAATATCTACTGGCGGTCTCACCTTTTAACATATTGGTCAACAACGACATTTTCTAACTGAGGTCTAACACAGTTAGTTCTTGCTTACGTGGATGCTGACTTGCATACTTACGTAGCAAAAGAATAATTCAAATATGACATCTCTCTTCCCCATCTATCTCTCTTTGTCTCTTTCTCTCTCTCTTCCTCATCTCAAATCTGTGTAGGGTTGAATAGGGTTCTGAACATCCTGTGGTGGTGGTTTGGTGCGGTTTGGCGGATCAAAGAGGTTGCTGTAGGCGGAGGTTTGGCGGCGGAGGAAAGGGGTTGTTGCAGGTGGTGGTTTGGGTGGTTAGGGATCGTTGCAGGTGGTGGTTTGGCAGCGGAGGAAATGGGTTGTTGCAGGTGGTGGTTTGGGGCGGTGGTTAGAGGTGGTTTTTGCGATGGCTACGTTGTGCGACGGTAGTGAACTGGTACAATGGTGGTGCAGTGGTGGTGGAGATTGTTGAAGGTTAGGGATGGTTGCAGGTGGTGGTTTGGCGGCAGAGGAAAAGGGTGGTACGGTGTTGGAGGTTGTTAAATTGGTGGTCAGAGGTGGTGTTTGCGGTGGCTAGGTTGTGCAACTGTGGTGAGGTGGTACAACTGTGGTGCAGTGGTGGTGGATATGGTGGAAATGGAGAGAAGAAGATAGGTATAGAGAGTGACGGTGGAGATGGTGGTGATGTGGTATCCAAGTCTGCATCCACGTAAGCAAGAACAAGAAGCTTGAACCAAGTCAGCATCCACGTAAGCAAGAACTAACTGGGTTAGACCTTAGTTAAAAAATGTCCATTGTTGGCCAATATGTTAAAAGGTGGGACCGCTAGTGGATATTTCTGTAGTTGGACCGACAACAGCCAATAGATGATAGTTGGGATTATTAAAATCCGTTATTCCTAAAAATAATAATTTGTTAAGAAACGATATATTTCCATACTACAGATTATCGACTTTTAGGTGTTTTATGATCTTGTACTCTATGTTTGGAAGGTTTTAATTTTTTTCATGAGTTTTAACACAAAGGTTTTGATCTTTCAATTTAACTCTTTTTTTTAATTTTAACCCAAAATTTTTATTCTTTAGCAATTTAACCCTGTCACTTTTTTTTTGTTTTCAACTTTGGTCTTCCGTACTTTTCATCTTTCGCAAGTTTTTCGTTTTACGCTTCGTTCTAAATTTTGTGAATTATCACGTCACAACGTGCGTGTTGGGTTCAACATTTTTCGTCTATTCTTTCCCATTTGACAGGATTTGTTGCAACAGGTCTTTTTTCACTCGTTTGACAAGTTCAACACAATGCGTGGGTCCTAGGTCAACTTAATTATTTTTTTCTAATTTTTACGTTTCGGTCTAATTCTTCGCATTAAAACGCCGCGGCGTGCATGGTTCAACGATTTTACGTCTACTTTTCGTTCGTTATTATTTTTCCTTTTTTACTTAGTTTGTTTTTACGAGATTTTTTGGTGTTGGTGGTCACTGGTAGTGGTGTGCCATTGGTGCTACTTGCCACGGTTTTACGCTCCCTCCGCCGCAGTGCTAGTTTTAACTAAATTTACTGATACTTTGGTCGATTTTGACACAAACAAAATGAAATATGTGGTATTAATGTTCTTGTATACAAAAATTACTTACGATACTCTAGGGTACTAGGGCCTAGGGCACTACCCTTAAAACATCTTCAATGGTCTTGTTCGAAATTTCGAACCACAACCACATACAGGAGACACCATTGGAGGGTGTTGCCCGTATTATTTGTATTTGGGTATGCGGACTCATCTCACCCACTAGTTAGCTTAATATTTAATTAAAAAAAGCTTTTTAACGATGGAGTGGTGAATGTGCATGTACCGCGAAAAGTAAACTAGTTTTTTTATATTGTGTGTTGCGGCGAAATCGAGCAAATGATAATGTAAAACAAACGTGATTTGAAAATAAAGCATGTTGTTTAGAAAGCCAAACTATTAGAACGGTTTAGGTTTTCATCGTATCGTTTTATGATACCAAATAAATACTTTATTTAGAGTACAACTTTGTTTTTAACAAAACTTATAAAAGAATATCGGGGAAAAAATCAAGCACGACTACATACTTAGGTTTTTAGAAAAAAGTTATAAACGTAAATTATTAAAAAAAGTATCAAGTTAGTCGATAAATTAATATATGTTCTAAAATAATAATTATTAAAAATGGTTTTAAAAAGGAAAAAAATAAAAGTATGTTATTAAAAGTAAATATAATAATAAACTATTGTAATATATTAAATAAAAGAAAAACAAAAAACTATATATTGTTATAAAAATAAAGTTACTATTCATCGTCATTCGTCAACAGATACCAAATAAATACTTTATTTAGAGTACTACTTTGTTTTTAACAAAACTTATAACAGAATTTCAGGGGGGGGGGGGGGAATCAAGCACAACTATGTACTTAAGTTTTAGAATAAAGTTATAAATGTAAATTATTAAAGAAGTATCAAATTAATCGATAAATTAATATATGTTCTAAAAAACAAAAAAGAATTATTAAAAAATGGTATAGAAAATATATGGTTTTTAAAAAAGGTAAAAAAAATAAAAATATGTTATTAAAAGGAAATATAATAATAAACTATTATAATATATTAAATAGAAGAAAAACAAAAAACTATATATTATTATAAAAATAAAGTTACTATCCATTGTCTTTCTTCAACAATATTTATTTAATACTTTGTTTAGAGTACAACTTCGTTTTTAACAAAACTTATAACAAAATGTCGGGGAAAGACTCAAGCACAAGTACGTACTTAAGTTTTTAGAATAAAGTCATAAATGTAAATTATTAAAGAAGTATCAAATTAATCGATAAATTAATATATATTCTAAAAAAAGAAAAAAAGAATTATTCAAAAAAGGTATTGGAAATAAATGGTTTAAAAAGGGAAAAAATTAAAAATATGTTATTAAAAGTAAATATAATAATAAACTATTGTAATATATTAAATAAAAGAAAAACCAAAAACTATATATCATTATAAAAAGAAAGTTACTATTCATCGTTCTTCGTCAACAATATTTCCTAGTTTTTATTTTACGTCGCGCGTTGCAGTGAAACCGAGCAAATGATAATGTAAAACAAACGTGATTTGAAAATAAAGCATGTTGTTTAGAAAGCCAAACCATTAGAACGGTATAGTTTATCAACGTACCACTTTATGATACCAAATAAATACTTTATTATGAGTTAAACTTTATTTTTAACAAAACTTATAATGAAATGTCGGGGAAAAATCAAACACAACTATGTAGTTAAGTTTTTAGAAAAAAGTTATAAACGTAAATTATTAAAGTAAAAATATGTTATTAAAAGTAAATACAATAATAAAATATTATAATTTATTAAATAAAAAAATAAAAAATATATATATTATTATAAAAATAAAGTTACTATTCATCGTTCTTCGTTTAGAAAGCCAAACCATTAGAACATTTTATTTTATCATCGTACCGCTTTATGATACCAAATAAATATTTAATTATGAGTTCAACTTCGTTTTTAACAAAACTTATAATGGAATGTCAGGGAAAAAGTAAAGCACAACTATGTACTTAAGTTTTTAGAAAAAAGTTATAAATGTAGATTATTAAAGAACTATCAAGTTAATCGATAAATTAATATATGTTCTAAAAAAAGAAAAAAATTATTAGAAAAAATGGTAAAGGAAATATATGGTTTTAGAAAAGGAAAAAAAGTAAAAATATGTTATTAAAGTAAATATAATAATAAACTACTATAATATATTAAATAAAAAAATAAAAAAAAATTGTATATAATTATAAAAATAAAGTTACTATTCATCGTTATTCATCAACAATATATATATAGAATAAAATGTTAAAATTGCCCTTTAAACCATTAGGTACTTTTGCATGTTACATCCGTAATAAGAATTTTTTTGTAACTGGACACTTGACATTTCATTTGTGTTGTTATTTCCATGCAAATTACTAACTCAGTTAAAATGTATCGTTAACTCATTGACGATTTTGGCAATTTCGTTAACTTAGAGACGAGTTTGCCAATTTACCCATTTATTCTTTTGTTTTTAAATTTTATCTATAAATAAAAAAACAATAAAAATAATTATAAACATAAAGATGTACGAGTGCTAAGATAGACATGTTGAGAAGAGAGAATGCTAGAAGAGAGAGAGAGTGTGCGTATATATATATATATATATGTGTGTGTGATTATAAAGGTGTGTATATGTATATATATTATAATTAATTTATTGTATTTTTTATTTAAAGGTAATTTTTTTATAAATAAGTTTATATATATATATATAAATATGGGTGTATATATGTATATATTATAATTATTTTTATTTAAAAAAAGAAAATTTTAATATTAAAAAGACAAAAGAATAAATGGGTAAATTGGCAAAATCGTCCATGAGTTCACGAAACTGCTAAATCGTCTATGAGTTAACGTTACATTTTAACTAAATTAGCGAGTTTGATGGAAATGACAACAAAAATGAAACGTTAAGGGTCTAGTTAAAAAAAAATTAATTGACAAAAGTATCCAAACCTAATAGAAGATTTTATCATTTTATAATGTAACATATATTAGTGTTTGGTAGATGTTTTACATTAATCAATGTTGGTTGATGCTTCACTCCAAAAAGTTATTTTTTTTATTAATTTTAAATCCACTGAAAAAAATGTGACTAAATAATTAATATCAAATAATTTATTAGAAACAACTTATTATACATTAAATAAGTAGCTAATCTGAAAAAAATAGTTTAAACATTCAAAAATAGGTTTTTATTATGTGTGAGAAAGTTACATATTTTTTTATATTATGTGGTGAAATTAACAATAATTATATTATTTTAATATTTTATATATGTTCATCTTATATTATAAATAATTTTTTTATATATATATACGTGGCAAAGTTACAGTTTTTTATTTTAGGTTTTTATATAGGTTTTTTATTATTCAGATTTGAATTTATGCCATATAATATAATTTTAAAAATTATTTTATTATTTAAATATATATGTAATATAAAAAAATAATTTAATATAAAAGAAATAAAATTAGATATGGATTAATAAAGGGAAAAGTAGAAGATGAGGTGGATGTTAGACGGTGGTTTGTAGTGGTTTTTTGTTGGAGGAAAAATAAAGGTTTTTGAAGATTGGTTTATCTCATATGACATACTAAGGTGGATGTTTGAAATGGAGGACGAGTCCACCACTGTTCATGCTCTACGTACCCTAATAAATCCAACCACTGAGTGATAACCACATTATTTCTACCCAAATCCAACCCAAAATATCGTAAGTCTCTAAGTGGTTGTGTCACTTCCCTAAGTGCCCTAATTCTTTTGTTTCATTTTTTATACATTTTAGTGGATTTTTGTTGGAGGAAAAATAAAGGTTTTTTAAGATTGGTTTATCTCATATGACATTAAGATGGATGTTTGAAATGGAGGACGAGTCCACCACTCTTCATGCTCTAAGTACCCTAATGGATCCAACCAGTGAGTGATAACCACATTATTTCTACCCAAATCCAACCCAAAATATCGTAAGTCCCTAAGTGGTTGTGTCACTACCCTAAGTGCCCTAATTCTTTTGTTTCATTTTTTATACATTTTCTCATGTATATATATATATATATAACTAATTTATTATGAATATTAGCCTTTATTTTTTAAAGGGGGGGTAAGACTGTGTTGGTAAGCTCTGTCGATTGTCGGTTGGATTAGCATTATGCCCAAAAAGATAAGAATGGGTAGCCGGACCACGACGATATGGGGGTGTTCCCACAGTATAAGCTCTACTTTATAATTTTAAAGACTAATAATTGTAATGAATCAGTTATCAAAATTCTTTTCTAAACGAGATTATAGCTCAAATACTAATTATGATGAAGAAGAAGATTCAAGCATGAACTCTTTACATATGAATTCTGTTGAAATTAATATTTCTCAAATTGAAAACAATCTTCTGAATTGGAATATACCAAAACAAGATGTTAAAACTATTTACAAAATTGGTACTTTTGATTTTTTACAAGATTATTATATAAAAACTCATGAACAAACTATACCTATTAATAAAGAGTATCAAAACATGCAACTATTATCAGTAGAAGCTATTAAAAGACATAGAAAATTATATAAATTTCTACACATAGGATTAGTTCAAGTCGCCATTAAACCTATGTTCAGATTAGGAATTGATGCTCCTGTTTTATTAATTCTAAGAGATGCAAGACATACAAATTTTAATAATTCTTTGCTAGCTATGGCTGAGTCTAATATTTCAAATGGTCCTATTTATTTTAATTGTTATCCAAACTTTTCAATTGGTTTATTTGATCCACATATTTTAGATACTTTAACATTAACAATTAAAACTAAAAATTTAGAATTTAAAGAAAAAACTAATGCTGCAGTAGTTATATATAGAATATATTATAAGACTATGACCACCACTATAGAACCTAAAACAAAATTAGTATCCCCAAAAGATGAAACTATTATTTTTGAAGCTAATACTATGCATACAAAAATAAGAACACCTAAAAAATTAAAATGGAATGAAATAACTCAATCATTAACATGGAATTTACAAGATATAAACCCACCAAAACCTATAGAGGTAGATAATCAAACATCTAGCATAGTAGAACATTCTGATGGTTCAATAGATATTTCTTTTAGTAATATACCACCAAGGCATTCTATGGGAGCAAGTACTTCTAGAAATACTTTAGATGAAAGTCTATTTAGAAAAAGTTTATCAATGAAAATAAAAGGTGTTGATTTTTCAAATACTATTCCAAAACCACTATATGAAGAAAATGATAGTGATAATAATACTTATGTTCCAACTAAGTCTGATATGGGAGATTATGAAGAGTTACAACAATGAGTGATTCTAAGGTACAAGCTCATAGAAATTGCTATATATTTCTTTTAAAATGTTGCAATAGAAGAATATAATAAAATTCCATATATGATATGTCCATCTGAATATATTCCATGTAACATGCCTCGATCTGACCCATATCATCCCTCTAATTATATGAATTATAAAAGTGAATATCGATCATTTTTAGAAGAAAAATTAAGAGAAGAATATAATCATAGAATAAAGCTTATGAGAAAAATTTCTAGCACAACTTGTTAAGTATGAATAAAGAAATGTTAAAATATTTAAAAGATGAAATGTTCAATAGTTATAATAATAAAAATTTAATATGGTATTTTTCTAAATTTAATGAGGATGAAAGATTTTTACATGAAATTGATTGGCAATTATATATGTGTGAAAATGATGAAAATATTCCATTTTTCTCTTGGTTTTCTCTTTACTGTATAGCAAATAAAATAGAGTATCCATTTTTTGAAAATATATCTGTTAGCAATACTATAACAAAAACTTATACAATTATAGATAAAAATGAAAAAATTACTAGTGTACACCCTCCACATATGGATATACAGATAAAAACTGAAAATAAAGAATATGTTGCAAAGCCTTTAGCAAACCTTAAGGAAGATATAGAAAGAAACGTAAAGACAATTATTTTTCAAAATAATTATACTAACGAAAAATTAAATACTATAGGAGAACAATTAGAAAGAATAGAAACCAATAATAATAAAACTTTAGATCAACCTAGTACTTCAAATACTAAAACAATAACAGAAACTATAGAAAATCCAATATTTAAACCATACAATATAGATATCCCAATACGTCTAAGTAAACAACAAGATATGTTACAATATATTAATTCAAAACTTTCAAAATTAAATATAAATGTTATTTCAGAACAAAAAATTCAAAATATTGAAGAACAATTTAATGATTTTCAATTAGAAGATTCTATAAATAAAATCAGAAGAAATTATCATTTTTCAAAAAATAATACTTATACTACTAAACCTGAAACAAGAAATTATTACCCTAGACCTACCCCACCTGATTTACAATTTGAAGAACGACATACTTTAGTTCAAGCTAAATATGATGGAAGTTCTCTATATGAATGGAGTATAGAAGGCCAAACAGAACATCAAATTCTTAGTTTAATGCAAGAAATGATAATGGCAACCAATGCATATAAAGCAAATGGAAATGATGATACTGCAATACTTAATATGATAGTTTCTGGTTTTACTGGAATTTTAAAAGGCTGGTGGGATAAGTATCTCACAGAAGAAGAAAAACATATTATTAAAAATGCTAAAAAGATAGTTATTAAAACAGAAAATAATGTTCAAACACCAACTGAAATACCCGATATAATTAATACTCTAGTATTTGCTATAATCCAACATTTTATTGGAAATCCAACAGATTATCAAGAAAGAAATTCATTAATACTATTAAATTTGACATGTAGAAAATTACAAGATTTTAGATGGTATAAAGGCGTTTTCCTTTCAAAGGTTATGACTAGAGAAGATAGTAGAGAAGCCTATTGGAAAGAAAGATTTATAGTCGGGTTACCAAAATTATTTGTAGAAAGAATAAGAGAAAAAATTAAACAAGATTTTAATAATAGTATTCCTTATAGAGACTTATCTTATGGTCAAATAATAAATTATAAAAATCAAGAAGGATTAAAAATATGTAATGATTTAAGATTAAAAGAAAAAATAAAAAAGGATGGAATTCAAGGTAATCAGGAATTAGGAAGTTTTTGTCAACAATATGGATTTGAACCATTTAAAACTCCTTCTAAACCTAAAAGAAAAATTCCTAAACAATTTATTAAAAAAAACTATAAAAGAAAACCATATATTAAAAATAAACAAAAGTATTATAAAGATAAGACTGATTTTCAAAAGAATAAGGGTAAACAAGATATTGTTATTTGCTATAAATGTGGAAGACAAGGACATTATTCTAAGGATTGTTATACTAAGAAAAAGATAAATGAATTAAATATTTCTGATGAATTAAAAGAACAAATAAATAAAATACTTATTTATGATAATTCAAGTGAAAATAGTATTTCAGACTATAGTGATAATGATCTAAATTATATTGAAGATTCTAATTCAGAAAGTAGTTCAGAAGACAATGCTTGTGAATGCGTTGGCCCTTGTATTTGTGAAATTGATGGTACAATAAATTCTCTAACATCAGATAATAAAGACTTATTTGAATTATTAGAAAAAATTGAAGACAAAGAAGTAAAACAAGTATATTTAAAACAATTAAAAGAAAAGTATAAACTACCAATAGAAAAAGAAACAAAATCGTATAATTTTAATGAAATATGTCAAAGATTTCAAACAAAACAAATAAAAGAAAATCGTGTTACAATAACTGATTTACAAATAGAATTAAAAAATATAAAAGAAGAGATCCGAGAAATAAAATTACAAATTAAAGAATTAGAAAAAGAGAAAAATAAAGAAGATGAAGAAAATAATAATAATACTAAAGATGATACTGAAAATGTAGGAAAAATAAGTCGTCTAAAAGGATTAACTTCTCAAAAATGGTATACTAAGTTAAATATAATAGTCAATAATGAATTTCGATTATCTTTAGTTGCTATGATTGATAGTGGAGCTGATATGAATTGTATCCAAGAAGGTTTAATACACACAAAATACTATGAAAAGACTACATATAGACTATCTGGAGCTAATGGAAACCCATTAAATATTCAATACAAATTATCAAATGTTCATATTTGCAAAGAAAATTATTGTTACAAAACCCAATTGGTCTTAGTAAAAGACTTAACATGCCAAATTATATTAGGACTTCCTTTTATAACTCAATTATATCCATTTACAGTTGAAGAAAAAGATATAAGTATTAAAGTATTAAATAAAAAGATCTGTTTTGAATTCGCTCATCCAATTACTTCTAAGCAAATAAACATTTTAAGTTTAAAAGAAAAACAAAAAGAATTTTTAATTGAAGAAATTGATTATGTTAGAATAAAAAATCAATTGCAAGATAAAACAATTATAAAAAGAATACAAGAAACTGAGAATAAATTTAAAGATAATGTTTGTGCAAATATTCCAAACGCTTTTTGGGATAGAAAACAACATGTTGTAAAATTACCTTATATTAAGGATTTTAATGAGAAAAATATTCCAACAAAATCTAAGGCAATACATATGTCTCAAGAGTTAGAAAGCTATTGTAAAAAAGAAATACAAGAATTATTAGATAAAAAACTAATAAGGCCATCTAAATCTCCTTGGCCTGCTCTGCCTTTTATGTTCAAAATAGTGCAGAAATTGAAAGAGGAGCTCCTAGATTAGTTATAAATTATAAACCATTAAATAAAGTTTTAGAATTGATTAGATACCCTATACCAAATAAAAGAGATTTATTAAAAAAGATTTATGATTCAAAAATATTTTCTAAATTTGATATGAAGTCTGGATTTTGGCAAGTTCAAATTGCCGAAGAAGATAGATATAAAACTGGATTTAATGTACCATTTGGACACTATGAATGGAATGTTATGCCTTTTGGATTAAAAAATGCTCCTTCAGAGTTTCAAAATATAATGAACGATATTATTTTACCATTAGGAAATTATGCAATCGTTTATATTGATGATGTACTAATATTTTCAAATTCCTTAGACCAACATTTTAAACATTTAAATGCTTTCTATAATATTATTCATAAAAATGGATTAGTAGTATCACCTTCTAAAATGAGTCTTTTTCAAACAGAAATAAGATTTTTAGGACATAATATTATTCAAGGAACAATAAAACCTATTAACAGAAGTTTAGAATTTTCAAATAAATTTCCAAATGAAATTAAAGATAAAAGGCAATTACAAAGATTTTTAGGATGTTTAAATTATATTCATGATTTTTTCAAAGACTTAGGAATTATATGTAAACCTCTATATGACAGATTAAAAAAGAATCCAAAACCATGGACTCAAGAACATACAGATATAGTAAAGTATATTAAAGATAAAATAAAATGCCTACCATGTTTACATATTCCCCATCCCAATGCAAAACTAATTGTAGAAACCGATGCAAGTGATTTAGGATTTGGAGGAATATTAAAACAAGAATTAGATAATAAAGAAAGTTTAGTTAGATATTATTCAGGTGCATGGAATGATACTCAGAAAAATTATTCTACAATCAAAAAGGAAATTTTAAGTATAGTTTTATGTATAAAAAAATTTGAAGATGATTTATATATGAAACAGTTTTTATTAAGAATTGATTGTTTATCTGCAAAATATATTTTAGAAAAAGATATTAAGAATTTGATTTCAAAACAAGTTTTTGCAAGATGGCAAGCATTATTAAGCAACTTTGATTTTCAAATAGAATTTATAAAAGGAGAAAACAATTCTTTACCAGATTTTTTATCTAGAGAGTTTTTACAGGGAATATGAGCAACGATTCTTCAAAAAAGATTGTATTATCAAAACAACAATTCTCAAAGTCCCAATTATCAAGTTCTCCAGGTACTCCTTCAAGACCAGCCCATTTACAACAATTTCCTTTATTACCCAATATGCAAAACAGATTTGCCCCTTTATCCCCAGGGCCTAGACCTAGACCTCCATTCTCATCTATTATTCAAAATCTAGAATCGAAACCCATTATTCAATCCCCTTCTTTCACAAGGCTTTCTAAACCAGCCTCTCCTTCAAGCTCTTCTCCAGCCACTATTCCTTACACTATTAACCCCAATAAAAAGATTATCAAAATTTTAGAACCTTTGGAAGTTGAAAAGGTTAGTCAAAAATTTTTATCTCTCATCGACTTCATCTATCCAAGAGGATGTCACTTTTTCAAAGGAGATTACAAGACCCGAGAGTATTATCAAGCAATTTTAGTAGATTCAGAATCAGCAGTTATTCGACACAATTTTAATAAGGAAGATCCTACTAAGATTGCTTATAGTGAAGTAAAAATTTTAAGAGTTCTATCCTTAGAAGACTGGAATTCTAAGCCCTATAATCCAAAAACCCTTTCAGGTTTCAGCACCTATCCTCAATACGATTATTATGATTATCAAGATGCATGGGAGTATGCATTCTGTCTAAGAAACTTTGACCATTCCTGGTTTTTTCAATTTGATGAAGAATTCTCAAATACTTATCCTAGATGGTTTGTTAAATGGTTTAAATATATAGGAATTATTCCAGAAGCTTTTCCCAAGGAGATTTCAGAAGCATTTTCAAGATTTGTCGAATATTTTCAACATGAAGGAACACCAATTTTTGAATATACTTTACAGTTTATAAGTGTATTCAGAATCCCATGGATTTGTTTATGGACGTACAATTATCAAGAAGAAAGCCCTTCAGAGCTTTCTCCTCCATTGCTCTTTAGGCAATATAGATGCAAATGGTGGAATAAGTTTGTTATTACAAAGGCCAATTCTCAAGCAGTAACCAAGTACTATAAAGAATTAACTATTCAATATGAAAAAAGTCTAAAGTCTCCAATTCGAGAAATCAAAGCCAGCGATGAAGATCAAGAGTATATTAAAAGATTTTCAGATTGCAAGTCTCCAGAAGATATTCTAAAATTAGTCAATGAAATTCGACAGTCTCCATCTCCTTCAAAACATTCATCCCCGGAGACTGAAATTTTTCAAGATTCTCAAGACCCATATGATTTGATGTAAAAAAAATAATAATAATAATAAAAAAATAATAAAAAAATAATAATAAATATATATATATATATATATAATAATAATAATAATAATAATAATAATAATAATACATATAATAATTATTCTTCTCTGACCGACAAAAGATGGTGGGAGAAAAGAAGGTCCATATGATTCTATAAATGGACAACCTACTTTTCTTATTTTCAAAATGTGGTGACCAATAATTCTACAAATGGACAATCTACTTTTCTTATTTTCAAAAGTGGTGCAATGATTCTACAAAGAGACAAGAAACTTTCCAAAATGGTGCAAGTAATTCTCAAAATGGACAAACAACTTTTCAACAAAAGCCATTTCATACGGAAGCTCTTTCAAGATTCAATTATGAAGACCCTTTTTATTTCATCTATAAAAGGGAGATTGATCAAGGAAGAAAGGACACACTTTTTCTACACATCTTTTCTTATTATTCTCTTATGTATGAAAAAACCCTCGAATCCCAAAATTGTATTATCAACTTCTCTATGTTCAAGATCTTTAGATTTTCAAATTATAGTTGCTCCTCCCGATTGTAAGGAAATCAATTGTAATCAAGATTATCAATCAATAAATTCAGGTATATTTTAAATTTATATCATGGTTGTTTATATTTCAAATTATTTTTTATTTTTTTTATTTTTTATTTTTTACATCAAATCATATGGGTCTTGAGAATCTTGAAAAATTTCAGTCTCCGGGGATGAATGTTTTGAAGGAGATGGAGACTGTCGAATTTCATTGACTAATTTTAGAATATCTTCTGGAGACTTGCAATCTGAAAATCTTTTAATATACTCTTGATCTTCATCGCTGGCTTTGATTTCTCGAATTGGAGACTTTAGACTTTTTTCATATTGAATAGTTAATTCTTTATAGTACTTGGTTACTGCTTGAGAATTGGCCTTTGTAATAACAAACTTATTCCACCATTTGCATCTATATTGCCTAAAGAGCAATGGAGGAGAAAGCTCTGAAGGGCTTTCTTCTTGATAATTGTACGTCCATAAACAAATCCATGGGATTCTGAATACACTTATAAACTGTAAAGTATATTCAAAAATTGGTGTTCCTTCATGTTGAAAATATTCGACAAATCTTGAAAATGCTTCTGAAATCTCCTTGGGAAAAGCTTCTGGAATAATTCCCATATATTTAAACCATTTAACAAACCATCTAGGATAAGTATTTGAGAATTCTTCATCAAATTGAAAAAACCAGGAATGGTCAAAGTTTCTTAGACAGAATGCATACTCCCATGCATCTTGATAATCATAATAATCGTATTGAGGATAGGTGCTGAAACCTGAAAGGGTTTTTGGATTATAGGGCTTAGAATTCCAGTCTTCTAAGGATAGAACTCTTAAAATTTTTACTTGACTATAAGCAATCTTAGTAGGATCTTCCTTATTAAAATTGTGTCGAATAACTGCTGATTTTGAATCTACTAAAATTGCTTGATAATACTCTCGGGTCTTGTAATCTCCTTTGAAAAAGTGACATCCTCTTGGATAGATGAAGTCGATGAGAGATAAAAAATTTTGACTAACCTTTTCAACTTCCAAAGGTTCTAAAATTTTGATAATCTTTTTATTGGGGTTAATAGTGTAAGGAATAGTGGCTGGAGAAGAGCTTGAAGGAGAGGCTGGTTTAGAAAGCCTTGTGAAAGAAGGGGATTGAATAATGGGTTTTGATTCTAGATTTTGAATAATAGATGAGAATGGAGGTCTAGGTCTAGGCCCTGGGGATAAAGGGGCAAATCTGTTTTGCATATTGGGTAATAAAGGAAATTGTTGTAAATGGGCTGGTCTTGAAGGAGTACCTGGAGAACTTGATAATTGGGACTTTGAGAATTGTTGTTTTGATAATACAATCTTTTTTGAAGAATCGTTGCTCATATTCCCTGTAAAAACTCTCTAGATAAAAAATCTGGTAAAGAATTGTTTTCTCCTTTTATAAATTCTATTTGAAAATCAAAGTTGCTTAATAATGCTTGCCATCTTGCAAAAACTTGTTTTGAAATCAAATTCTTAATATCTTTTTCTAAAATATATTTTGCAGATAAACCATCAATTCTTAATAAAAACTGTTTCATATATAAATCATCTTCAAACTTTTTTATACATAAAACTATACTTAAAATTTCCTTTTTGATTGTAGAATAATTTTTCTGAGTATCATTCCATGCACCTGAATAATATCTAACTAAACTTTCTTTATTATCTAATTCTTGTTTTAATATTCCTCCAAATCCTAAATCACTTGCATCGGTTTCTACAATTAGTTTTGCATTGGGATGGGGAATATGTAAACATGGTAGGCATTTTATTTTATCTTTAATATACTTTACTATATCTGTATGTTCTTGAGTCCATGGTTTTGGATTCTTTTTTAATCTGTCATATAGAGGTTTACATATAATTCCTAAGTCTTTGAAAAAATCATGAATATAATTTAAACATCCTAAAAATCTTTGTAATTGCCTTTTATCTTTAATTTCATTTGGAAATTTATTTGAAAATTCTAAACTTCTGTTAATAGGTTTTATTGTTCCTTGAATAATATTATGTCCTAAAAATCTTATTTCTGTTTGAAAAAGACTCATTTTAGAAGGTGATACTACTAATCCATTTTTATGAATAATATTATAGAAAGCATTTAAATGTTTAAAATGTTGGTCTAAGGAATTTGAAAATATTAGTACATCATCAATATAAACGATTGCATAATTTCCTAATGGTAAAATAATATCGTTCATTATATTTTGAAACTCTGAAGGAGCATTTTTTAATCCAAAAGGCATAACATTCCATTCATAGTGTCCAAATGGTACATTAAATCCAGTTTTATATCTATCTTCTTCGGCAATTTGAACTTGCCAAAATCCAGACTTCATATCAAATTTAGAAAATATTTTTGAATCATAAATCTTTTTTAATAAATCTCTTTTATTTGGTATAGGGTATCTAATCCATTCTAAAACTTTATTTAATGGTTTATAATTTATAACTAATCTAGGAGCTCCTCTTTCAATTTCTGCACTATTTTGAATATAAAAGGCAGAGCAGGACCAAGGAGATTTAGATGGCCTTATTAGTTTTTTATCTAATAATTCTTGTATTTCTTTTTTACAATAGCTTTCTAACTCTTGAGACATATGTATTGCCTTAGATTTTGTTGGAATATTTTTCTCATTAAAATCCTTAATATAAGGTAATTTTACAACATGTTGTTTTCTTTCCCAAAAAGCGTTTGGAATATTTGCACAAACATTATCTTTAAATTTATTCTCAGTTTCTTGTATTCTTTTTATAATTGTTTTATCTTGCAATTGATTTTTTATTCTAACATTATCAATTTCTTCAATTAAAAATTCTTTTTGTTTTTCTTTTAAACTTAAAATGTTTATTTGCTTAGAAGTAATTGGATGAGCGAATTCAAAACAGATCTTTTTATTTAATACTTTAATACTTATACCTTTTTCTTCAACTGTAAATGGATATAATTGAGTTATAAAAGGAAGTCCTAATATAATTTGGGATGTTAAGTCTTTTACTAAGACCAATTGGGTTTTGTAACAATAATTTTCTTTGCAAATATGAACATTTGATAATTTGTATTGAATATTTAATGGGTTTCCATTAGCTCCAGATACTCTATATGTAGTCTTTTCATAGTATTTTGTGGGTATTAAACCTTCTTGGATACAATTCATATCAGCTCCACTATCAATCATAGCAACTAAAGATAATCGAAATTCATTATTGACTATTATATTTAACTTAGTATACCATTTTTGAGAAGTTAATCCTTTTAGACGACTTATTTTTCCTACATTTTCAGTATCATCTTTAGTATTGTTATTATTTTCTTCATCTTCTTTATTTTTCTCTTTTTCTAATTCTTTAATTTGTAATTTTATTTCTCGGATCTCTTCTTTTATATTTTTTAATTCTATTTGTAAATCAGTTATTGTAACACGATTTTCTTTTATTTGTTTTGTTTGAAATCTTTGACATATTTCATTAAAATTATACGATTTTGTTTCTTTTTCTATTGGTAGTTTATACTTTTCTTTTAATTGTTTTAAATATACTTGTTTTACTTCTTTGTCTTCAATTTTTTCTAATAATTCAAATAAGTCTTTATTATCTGATGTTAGAGAATTTATTGTACCATCAATTTCACAAATACAAGGGCCAACGCATTCACAAGCATTGTCTTCTGAACTACTTTCTGAATTAGAATCTTCAATATAATTTAGATCATTATCACTATAGTCTGAAATACTATTTTCACTTGAATTATCATAAATAAGTATTTTATTTATTTGTTCTTTTAATTCATCAGAAATATTTAATTCATTTATCTTTTTCTTAGTATAACAATCCTTAGAATAATGTCCTTGTCTTCCACATTTATAGCAAATAACAATATCTTGTTTACCCTTATTCTTTTGAAAATCAGTCTTATCTTTATAATACTTTTGTTTATTTTTAATATATGGTTTTCTTTTATAGTTCTTTTTAATAAATTGTATAGGAATTTTTCTTTTAGGTTTAGAAGGAGTTTTAAATGGTTCAAATCCATATTGTTGACAAAAACTTCCTAATTCCTGATTACCTTGAATTCCATCTTTTTTTATTTTTTCTTTTAATCTTAAATCATTACATATTTTTAATCCTTCTTGATTTATATAATTTATTATTTGACCATAAGATAAGTCTCTATAAGGAATACTATTATTAAAATCTTGTTTAATTTTTTCTCTTATTCTTTCTGCAAATAATTTTGGTAACGCGGCTATAAATCTTTCTTTCCAATAGGCTTCTCTACTATCTTCTCTAGTCATAACCTTTGAAAGGAAAACATCTTTATACCATCTAAAATCTTGTAATTTTCTACATGTCAAATTTAATAGTATTAATGAATTTCTTTCTTGATAATCTGTTGGATTTCCAATAAAATGTTGAATTATAGCAAATACTAGAGTATTAATTATATCGGGTATTTCAGTTGGTGTTTGAACATTATTTTCTGTTTTAATAACTATCTTTTTAGCATTTTTAATAATATGTTTTTCTTCTTCTGTGAGATACTTATCCCACCAGCCTTTTAAAATTCCAGTAAAACCAGAAACTATCATATTAAGTATTGCAGTATCATCATTTCCATTTGCTTTATATGCATTGGCTGCCATTATCATTTCTTGCATTAAACTAAGAATTTGATGTTCTGTTTGGCCTTCTATACTCCATTCATGTAGAGAACTTCCATCATATTTAGCTTGAACTAAAGTATGTCGTTCTTCAAATTGTAAATCAGGTGGGGTAGGTCTAGGGTAATAATTTCTTGTTTCAGGTTTAGTAGTATAAGTATTATTTTTTGAAAAATGATAATTTCTTCTGATTTTATTTATAGAATCTTCTAATTGAAAATCATTAAATTGTTCTTCAATATTTTGAATTTTTTGTTCTGAAATAACATTTATATTTAATTTTGAAAGTTTTGAATTAATATCTTGTAACATATCTTGTTGTTTACTTAGACGTATTGGGATATCTATATTGTATGGTTTAAATATTGGATTTTCTATAGTTTCTGTTATTGTTTTAGTATTTGAAGTACTAGGTTGATCTAAAGTTTTATTATTATTGGTTTCTATTCTTTCTAATTGTTCTCCTATAGTATTTAATTTTTCGTTAGTATAATTATTTTGAAAAATAATTGTCTTTACGTTTCTTTCTATATCTTCCTTAAGGTTTGCTAAAGGCTTTGCAACATATTCTTTATTTTCAGTTTTTATCTGTATATCCATATGTGGAGGGTGTACACTAGTAATTTTTTCATTTTTATCTATAATTGTATAAGTTTTTGTTATAGTATTGCTAACAGATATATTTTCAAAAAATGGATACTCTATTTTATTTGCTATACAGTAAAGAGAAAACCAAGAGAAAAATGGAATATTTTCATCATTTTCACACATATATAATTGCCAATCAATTTCATGTAAAAATCTTTCATCCTCATTAAATTTAGAAAAATACCATATTAAATTTTTATTATTATAACTATTGAACATTTCATCTTTTAAATATTTTAACATTTCTTTATTCATACTTAACAAGTTGTGCTAGAAATTTTTCTCATAAGCTTTATTCTATGATTATATTCTTCTCTTAATTTTTCTTCTAAAAATGATCGATATTCACTTTTATAATTCATATAATTAGAGGGATGATATGGGTCAGATCGAGGCATGTTACATGGAATATATTCAGATGGACATATCATATTTGGAATTTTATTATATTCTTCTAATCTTTTATTCAAATCTTCTATTCTTCTATTGCAACATTTTAAAAGAAATATATAGCAATTTCTATGAGCTTGGACCTTAGAATCACTCATTGTTGTAACTCTTCATAATCTCCCATATCAGACTTAGTTGGAACATAAGTATTATTATCACTATCATTTTCTTCATATAGTGGTTTTGGAATAGTATTTGAAAAATCAACACCTTTTATTTTCATTGATAAACTTCTTCTAAATAGACTTTCATCTAAAGTATTTCTAGAAGTACTTGCTCCCATAGAATGCCTTGGTGGTATATTACTAAAAGAAATATCTATTGAACCATCAGAATGTTCTACTATGCTAGATGTTTGATTATCTACCTCTATAGGTTTTGGTGGGTTTATATCTTGTAAATTCCATGTTAATGATTGAGTTATTTCATTCCATTTTAATTTTTTAGGTGTTCTTATTTTTGTATGCATAGTATTAGCTTCAAAAATAATAGTTTCATCTTTTGGGGATACTAATTTTGTTTTAGGTTCTATAGTGGTGGTCATAGTCTTATAATATATTCTATATATAACTACTGCAGCATTAGTTTTTTATTTAAATTCTAAATTTTTAGTTTTAATTATTAATGTTAAAGTATCTAAAATATGTGGATCAAATAAACCAATTGAAAAGTTTGGATAACAATTAAAATAAATAGGACCATTTGAAATATTAGACTCAGCCATAGCTAGCAAAGAATTATTAAAATTTGTATGTCTTGCATCTCTTAGAATTAATAAAACAGGAGCATCAATTCCTAATCTGAACATAGGTTTAATGGCGACTTGAACTAATCCTATGTGTAGAAATTTATATAATTTTCTATGTCTTTTAATAGCTTCTACTGATAATAGTTGCATGTTTTGATACTCTTTATTAATAGGTATAGTTTGTTCATGAGTTTTTATAGAATAATCTTGTAAAAAATCAAAAGTACCAATTTTGTAAATAGTTTTAACATCTTGTTTTGGTATATTCCAATTCAGAAGATTGTTTTCAATTTGAGAAATATTAATTTCAACAGAATTCATATGTAAAGAGTTCATGCTTGAATCTTCTTCTTCATCATAATTAGTATTTGAGCTATAATCTCGTTTAGAAAAGAATTTTGATAACTGATTCATTACAATTATTAGTCTTTAAAATTCTAAAGTAGAGCTTATACTGTGGGAACATCCCCATATCGTCGTGGTCCGGCTACCCATTCTTATCTTTTTGGGCATAATGCTAATCCAACCGACAATCGACAGAGCTTACCAACACAGTCTTACCCCCCTTTAAAAAATAAAGGCTAATATTCATAATAAATTAGTTATGAAAACGGTTTCTAAACAGAGACATATGGCTCTGATACCAAAACGGTTTAAGTAATTCTCAAAATGGACAAACAACTTTTCAACAAAAGCCATTTCATACGGAAGCTCTTTCAAGATTCAATTATGAAGACCCTTTTTATTTCATCTATAAAAGGGAGATTGATCAAGGAAGAAAGGACACACTTTTTCTACACATCTTTTCTTATTACTTCTCTTAGGTATGAAAAAACCCTCAAATCCCAAAATTGTATTATCAACTTCTCTATGTTCAAGATCTTTAGATTTTCAAATTATAGTTGCTCCTCCCGATTGTAAGGAAATCAATTGTAATCAAGATTATCAATCAATAAATTCAGGTATATTTTAAATTTATATCATGGTTGTTTATATTGCCATCTATTTAAATTAATTCATATTGGTTTTATATATATATATATATATATATATATATATATAGGGAGAAGATCATGCGAGAACCACCTCTTATTGCGAGAACCGCGAGAACCACCTCTTATTGCGAGAACCGCGAGAACCAATGTGAACACAACCAAAAATACCTAAAAATAGCTAAAAATCACACACAAATTTTTTTTTTAATATTTTTTATAAAAAAAAATCGCTACTTTTCGAAACCAAAAAAAAAAAAAAAAATTTTTTTGGCTTCTAAAAGTAGCGATTTTAACATAAAAAATATTAAAAAAAAAATTTTAGATTTTTTTTTTTTGATTTTTTTAGATTTTTTTTAGGTTTTTTTAGGTTTTTTTAGGTTTTTTGGGGGTTTAGTTTTTAGCATTTTAGCTTGGGGGTGGGGTGGGGGGGGGGGGGGTTTAGGTTTTTGGGGGGTGGGGGAGGGGGGTTTAGGTTTTTTTTTGTGGGGGAGGGGGGGGGGGTTAGGTTTTTTTTAGGTTTTTTGGGGGTTTTAGTTTTTAGCATTTAGCTTGGGGGGGGGGGGGGGTTAGGTTTTTTTAGCTATTTTAGGTTGTGTTCACATTGGTTCTCGCGGTTCGCACAATAATGGTGGTTCTCGCATGAGCTCCTCCCTATATATATATATATATATATAGGGCAAGGCTATATAGAAAACCCTATCTATATAAAAAACCCTAGAAAACCCAACCTCCCGACATTTTTTTTTTGAAAAAATTAACACATGTAATATACATGTTTTTAAGAGTTTTGGGCCAAAAAAATCAAAAAAGCGCCGAAGGGATAATTTAAAAAAAAAAATTCAGCAATTTCTGTCATTTGTGCCTAACACATGTTAGGCGACCGGACATTGCTGAAATTTGTTTATTTTTTAAAAAAAAATCCCTTCGGCGCTTTTTTGTTTTTTTTTTTGCCCAAAACACTCTAAAACATGTATATTACACGTGTTATTTTTTTCAAAAAAAAAATGTCGGGAGGTTGGGTAAAAATGGAAGGAGATTTGGGTTTCCAGAGTTTTCTACCAAAATGATGGTTTTCTGTCTAGCCTTCCCTTATATATATATTTAATGCATTTATTTAAATAAAACAAAAACCCGTGAACAACGTCATCATCTTCGGCAACAAACCTCTGATCGGCAACATCATCTTCTCCGGCAAAGAAACTCCAAACCTTTCCATCATTTACTCGAAGTCTTGGGAGTCCAGAATGAAACGACAACGGTATCATCAGTTTCTCCCGAAGAAGCTCAACCTAGATGGTGATTTTTTGTCCAACAATGAAATATTTGAATGGAAACAAACAACTCATAGGCAATTATACACACCCAACGGTCAAAAAATCTCGTCCCTTTCCCACGTACCCGACATGGTAACCACTACCCGGCCACCTTAGCTGCGGGCCTACCCGACCAGCTTGTGCCAGTTTATCCGTCAAACCCGAGACGCATGTGCAGTGGCGGACCCAGGATTTTATTTCAATGGGGTCCATTTTCGGGTCGGTCCTCGTTCGGGTCGAGTCAAAGTGAGGTTTGAACTAGATTTTAAAAAAAATAAGAAAAATGAGATTATCAAGGATTGAACCCACAACCTCTTGGTGGAAAAGAGGGAGATTTACCACTACACCAGTTTTTTTTTTTATTTCTATGGTGTCCACCTAATTGTATTTATAGGGTCCATATACAATTTAATATACCGAATCTACTATTTTTTTAAAAAAGATTAGGGTCCGGGGACCCCGATGGCACCAATGTGGGTCCGCCCCTGCGCATGTGTTGGTTACCTAAGTGGTGCCCCGAGCACCCTAAGAAAGAATTCAATATGCTTAGTATTTTATTATTCCTTTTATTTTAAAAGATGGAGAGAAATGGAGTTAGGTTAATTGCTTAAAATAATTCATGGAGAAATTTGATGACAAACTTTTTTTAGTTTTATCATGTTGATCTAGACGTGTGCCAAAGATACAAATAATTACTCTTCATTTGATCAAATTAACTATATTTCAACTTGGTTTATAGGTTTAATTCAAATACATTATACTAGACATTTTTATCTAGGGATGTCAATCAAACTCAAACCCGATGGGTAACTCAAAACCCGACATATTTGGGACGGATTTAGGGTCGGTTAATCGGTTTGGAACTAGTTTTTATTTTTTTCACGGGTTTTGAGATTTGGTGATATACCCGTTTACCCAACCAGATTACCCAATAAAGTGTACTCGTTTACCCGGTATAATTTCTTTTATATTTTAAATATGTATATTGTAACACCTAAAAAATATTAAATTTGATTATTATGCTTAAAATAATATTTATCATGATGAGTAATAACTAGGACGTTTTAACCTAGTTATAAAATTTATTAATTTCTAGTGGTAATTGATGAATAGAAATAGGTAACCTAGTCAGAACATGTTGTTAACTAGTAAAGTGGGTAAATAATGGCTTAGTTATAACAAAACCAAACCCCAGGGGCTGAATTTGGGTCATTTGCAAAGATGTGGTATTTAATAATGAAAAACATAAAACACACACAAGAGAGTGTGTGTGTGTGTCGTGACTTTGAGAGAGAAAGAGGAGGAACTCCTCCAAAACCCTAGAACTTGAAATCTGAGAAATTTGAATGAAATAAAAGGTGAATTGTTTGCATGTTTGATGTTCTAGAGCATACAAGATAACTACAACATAAGGTATGTCTTGATTTCATCTTTGGTTGAGTTCTCAAATTATGGAAAATTCATGAAAAGATGATCTAGTGACCTAATCACTAGAAAGATGAGTTTGTTGATTGTAGGAGTGATTTAGACTATCAAAATTGTTGATTATGTGAAATAATTGTTTTATGACATGTTTGGATGATTGTTCAAGCATGAAGTAAAGTGGGTTTCAACCTAGGTGTGAAGAGCACCAATTTCATGTGTAGTAAATGGATGTGATGATATTGATTTATTGAACTTACATGTTAATTTGATTATAATGGATGATTGAACTTGTTGAGTTAACATAAAGTGATAAGTAATGGATAACTTAAGCTAATGATGGAGCTAGAAAACAATGCCTACCAAGTGCTCGATAAAATGCCTAAGTGAAAAACTTGAATAATTACTTGGCTAGAAATTTGATGAAAATGTTATGATATGCTTACTAGGAAACCCCTCATTGAGGAGACATGAATGGTGATATTCTAATGATCAAAGGGGTTGTGAACTTTAGGCGACTCAAGTGATAGTTCGGTAGGACAAGTGCGAAAGGACAATCGCCTTAAAGGAAAGCTTTAAGGTACGTAGCTTGATATTACGTTGTTTATTTTACCTAGCTATTGATGTTGTTAGAAAGAGTTGTTAAATGAATTGAATAGAGTTGTACTTTATACAAATGAAAAGGAAAGAATACGAGTTTTTAAATAAGTTCGCCGAGGGCATGTAAAACTAACGCATAAATGACCTGTGGAGTCATAGAGGCGAAAGTGATGCCCTACGCGAATGGACATGGTCAATGACCATGGCGAAAATGATTAAGAGTGATGGTTGATGTTCATGAGTGATAGTAATCACAAAAGCAAACTAAACGGGTCGTTTATGGTCCTTCAACGCCATAAACTAGATGACGGAGAGGTAAAGCCAAGGTATAAACAACTCGCGGAGTCATAGAGGCCGAGGTGTTGTCCGAGATACCAACTATGACCCTTGATCATGGTTGGAATACGATAAGAACCCATGTTGAAAGAATACGGGTGACTTGAGCTAAAACGCTCAATGTTGCAAACGGGTTGGGTATTAAGTTACCAAACTAAAAGAACAAAGCAAAAACTTGATAAACCCGGGTCCGGGTAATGGGTTACGGGTTTACAAATGATAAGAAATAAGTTTTAAAAAAGAAAAAAAAACTGATCTGGGGCTTGTTTGGCAAAAATTGGCGAAATGGGTCATGGGTTGGAATGCTGCTAGTGCTGGCAACCTTCACGAAAAGTGTCTTTTCCGCACCACGCGGAGTGTACACCAGGCCCTCCCGCGACGCGTGGGGAGCCTGGTCAACTGTCTGGTCAATTATTTCCTCCCTCCGCCACGTGAGGGAGACAAGGGGTCCTCCCGCGATGCGCGGGGGCCCTCCAAAATTAAAATGTTATTTAGTTTTCTGGTTTGACGATTTTAGCGTATGCTTAATTTCTAATCGTTATTATGGATTAACATGTGATGAAATGGTTCAGGCTCATATCATAACAGAAAGAGAAAGGTTAGTTATGTTTACAACAAACTCCTCTATATATAGAGGTAACCGACCTAACCAACCTAACTAACACAACTCATCAAAACTAATACATACAATACAAATCTCATATATACATCTCTAATATGCCCCCTCAAGCTAAACGGGGAGAATCCACGTGAAGCTTGGACCGAAGAAAACTAAACCGATCTGCTGAAAGACCCTTGGTCAAAACATCTGCAATCTGTGAAACAGTAGGCACATAACAAATCCGTAATATCCGAGACAAAACCATATCTCTAATAAAATGCAAATCAATCTCAAGATGTTTAGTCCGCTGATGAAATACCGGATTTGCTGCAAGATAAGTGGCCCCAATGTTGTCACACCAAACTGTTGGTGAACAACTCAAAACAACATGTAACTCCCGTAATATAGACATAACCCACCTCAACTCAGCAGCTGTATGTGCAAGAGCACGATACTCAGCCTCGGTACTCGACCGAGCAACAGTATGTTGTTTCTTGGAACTCCAACTAATCAAGTTGGAACCGAGAAACACACAATAACCAGTAGTAGATCGTCGGTCATCAGGGCATCCAGCCCAGTCTGCATCAGAATAAGCATGAATATCCATACTAGAAGATCGTCTAATACTCAAGCCACAAGTCAAGGTACCTTTAAGGTACCGTAAAATCCTCTTGACCGCCTCCCAATGTCTGTCAGTAGGAGTCTGAAGGAACTGAGACACCTTACTAACAGCATATGCAATCTCAGGACGAGTCAAGACCAAATACTGAAGAGCACCAACAGTACTACGATACAGAGTGGCATCAGGTAAAGATATACCCGTGTGTCGAGAAAGCTGTCTACCAGAGGCAACAGGAGTAGACAAAGGACGACACTGAGCAAGACCAGTCCACTGGAGAAGATCAAGCAAATAACGCTGCTGAGAAAGATGAAGAACATCATCAGAGAAGGTAGCCTGAACTCCCAAGAAATAAGAAAGCTGACCAAGATCTTTGAGCGCAAACCGAGAATGTAAGCGCTCAATCAAATGAGTAAGAAAATCTGAAGAACTCCCAGTAATGATGATATCATCAACATAAACCAATACATAACACATCACTAAATCTCTACTATAGACAAATAGAGAAGTGTCAGAAACACACTGAGAGAAACCATCAGCAATCAGAGCAGAAGAGAGCTTGGAAAACCAAGCTCTGGGAGCCTGCTTCAGGCCATAAAGCGCCTTCTGCAGAAGACAAACATGATGTGGTCTAGAAGCGTCAGCAAAACCCTGAGGCTGTGACATGTACACCGTCTCAGATAAGTCACCATGAAGAAAGGCATTGTTGACGTCAACCTGCCGAATAGACCACCCACGAGAGAAAGCAATAGAAAGAACAATCCGAATAGTGGTGGGTTTGACTACTGGACTAAATGTCTCAGTATAGTCAATACCCTCAGTCTGGTGAAAACCCTTTGCTACAAGCCGTGCCTTGTAGCGACTCACAGAACCATCAGGATTTCTTTTAATCCTGTATACCCACTTGCAACCAACAATGTTGGCACCAGTGGGAGCCAGAACCAAACGCCACGTTTGGTTGGCATACAAAGCATCCATCTCAGCACGCATCGCATCCCACCAAACAGACCACTGCTGAGCCTGACGAAAAGAAGTAGGCTCTGTGGTGGGAGCAGTAGTGGCATGAAACACCACATGATCAGGAAACTGCCTAGGCTGACGAGTATGGTCACGAGAACGAGTAACCATAGGATGCATAATAGGAGGAGGAGAAGAAGAAGAAGAAGAAGAAGGAGGAGGAGGAGGAGGAGAAGAAGAAGAAGGAGGAGGGGGAGGAGGTGGAGGAGGAGGAGATGATGATGAACCAGAAAAAGAAGTCGAATGAGAAAAAGAAGAAGACGTAGGAGGAGAAGCAAAAGATGAAGGAGGAGGAATAAAAAATGGAAGGGAGTCAGAAGAAACATGAGAAGAGGACGAAGAAACAAATGAAGTACTAGGAATCTCAAAAATCGTCTCAAAGAATCGAACATGTCGAGATGTATAAGTACGAGACGTGTGAGGATCATAACAAAGATATCCAAGATGAGATGGAGCATAACCAACAAAGATGCAAGGAATGGATTTAGGTGAAAGCTTATCCGTTCTAGTATCACCAAGAAACGGATAACACAAACACCCAAATGTGCGAAGAAACGAATAGTCAGGTGAATCACCAAATAGTGTCTCAAAAGGAGACGAATAGTGAATAACCGGTGAAGGCAACCGGTTAATAAGATAAGCTGCAGTAGCATAAGCATCATACCAAAATTTCTTTGGTAAGTGAGAATGAAACAACAAAGCACGAGCAACCTCAGAAAGATGACGATTTTTACACTCGGCTACCCCATTTTGTGGGGGTGTGTAAGGACACGAGATACGATAAGCAATACCGGACTCGGAAAGAAATCGAGCCATGGGTCCATGAATAAGCTCAGGAGCACCATCACACTGAAGGTGTTTGATGGTGCATGAGAAAAGGTTCTCAACAAGCGGTTTAAAGTGACGAAACGAATCAACCGCCTGAGAACGATGTGTAAGAGGATAAATCCATGTGAATCTACTAAAATCATCAATAAACGTAATGAAATATCTATAACCATCACGAGACAAAACAGGAGAGGGTCCCCAAATATCACAATGAATCACATGTAATGGTACTATAGAGTGAGATACAATCGAATCAAACGGTAAACGTGTAGATTTCGATGTACTACAAGCAACACAATGAGAACACATGGATTTATCTAAAGAACGTAAGAATGAAAAACGAGCCATAACTCCATCAGATGGATGTCCTAAGCGAGAGTGCCACGTCTCTCGAGAAACAGCTGCAACGGCAGTCAATGAATACAGCTGATAAGGACTACCACGCGTGTGGTGGAGGAGCTGTCCCGTGAGACTCTGAATAATCAAACCAACATGAGAAAATGTAATAGTAAGTGGATGATCAATCACAAGCTGAGTAATAGATAGTAAGTTCTTGGCTAGGCCAGGAACTACTAAGACATGTCTAAGTGTGATGGTACTGCTAGATAAGCGCAAATGAGCAAAACCAATATGAGATATAGCAAGAGATGTACCGTCACCAATAACAACCCGCTCAGTACCGGTATAAGGAACCGAATAAAAAAACAAGTGATAGCTCACCAGTCATATGTGCGGAAGCTCCTGAATCTGGAATCCACGAGTCAACCAAATCGCATGCGGATGACAAGTCGGCTACAAGCCCAAACTGACCAGTAACACCAGAATTCACTGGGCCAGAATTCGAAACACCAGAAGGCCAACTAACTGATCCAGTAACAGACTGAGCCCAGTTCGCAAAGTGATTTGGGCCAAAAGCTGATCCAATACCACTATTATTATTATTTGGGCCATGTACATCAGTAACAGTAGGGACAGGCCCAAGAACACCTGGTAAACCACCAGGGATATTGTAACTCGGTGAAAGCCCAGAAACATTAGAACCAGTATCTCCAAGCAATCGTGAATCAGGTCTTCCCTCAACCTGACCTGGTATACTTCCCCCAAAATAAGGAACCCTAAATCCAAAGTTCGATCCATAACAATCTGCGACATGTGCGCTATAACCTCTAATTCCATCAGCAGACCACCGATTTGATGATTGATTAAAGCCTCCTCGTTGATTTCCGTATCTACCACCACTACGACCACCACGTGGCCTCCAACGTCCACCACGTCCACCAGAATTGAACCGGTGATAACAATTGCTAGCACGGTGTCCAGGTTTGTCACAAATTTGACATACAACAGTCATTTGAGAAGAGGAATCAGTGTGTGGTGGAGGCGGTCGTACAGTCATGGTTGCCATGGCAGCTATTGGAACAGAGTGTGAGACTTGACTTTGTTTCAGACGAGATTCAAAGGTCAGCAATTTTGCTCTGAGTTGAGAGAATGTTGGTTTTGAATCTGAATTTTCAATATTTGTGACAAACATTCGAAAATCTGAGTGTAAACCATTTAGGATTTGTAATATCAAACTTTGCTCTGTGATTGGATCACCTAGAGCAATCAACTGATCAAATAAACTTTTTGCCTCATCGCAAAAATGAATCACTGATTTATCTTCTTGTTTTAAACAATGAAACTGAGTTCGAATGTAATTTTGATTCGCGAATACCTGCTGTGTAAACAACTCTTCAAGTTTTTGCCATAACTCTGCAGATCTAGAAGAATCACGAGCCAAATGAATCAGCGATGAAGACAAGTTTGCAGAGATGAAGGCTGATACATATGCATCTGATTTGTCCCAAGCAGTTCTAGCTTCTTCAGATTCCAGTGGATCACAATTGATATTAAGGTGTTGAAGAAGACCTAATGTCTTCAAAATCAGAGTTATTTGATGCTTCCAGTTCAGGTAATTTGTTTCATCAAGTTTGATCGGCATTAGATTCATAACATTCTGAAATGGATTCGAATTTGATGTAGTAATTGTTGAAGTTTGAGATTGAGGAACTGACATAGTGAATTACAGATCAAAGGATTGAAGAACAGAAAGATTGGAGAAGAAAACAGAGAAATCGGAGAAGAAAGAGAAAGAAGAATGGCCGGAGAAATGATCGGAAGTTGACCGGAAATGGAGAGAATGGAAGGATCTGGAAACTATAGCTCTGATACCATGATGAAATGGTTCAGGCTCATATCATAACAGAAAGAGAAAGGTTAGTTATGTTTACAACAAACTCCTCTATATATAGAGGTAACCGACCTAACCAACCTAACTAACACAACTCATCAAAACTAATACATACAATACAAATCTCATATATACATCTCTAATAACATGTCAGGTAATTCCTGTCTAAATTAAACGGACGAAGATCAAGTCAAATGAAGAACTGAACACTCATCGAACATTATATTCAGATCAACAACACAAGCATGCCAATGCTTGAAACCCTATATATTTCTGACTGGGAAAATCTAAGATCAATCAGTGAATTGAGTAACTCCACTCACCTCACCAGCCTGCGTATATCATTTTGTCCACATATCGTGTCACTTCCAGAGCTTCAGTTATCAAACCTCACCCGTTTATCAATTTGTAAATGTGAAAGTCTGGAGTCATTACCTGACCTATCGAATCTTACCTTTTTGTCAATTACTGATTGTAAACGTTTGGCGTCATTACCTAAGCTATCGAATCTCACCTTTTTGTCAATTATTGATTGTGCACGTCTGGCGTCATCACCTACACTATCGAATCTCACCTTGTTAAAAAGATCTGGAAATCAGAAGGTGTTGAGGTATTGATGTTTCCGTTCATGGTGGGCGTTGGCCTCCCAAATTGTTTTCCCTTGAACTAGAAGGGTTGAAGAAGCTGATATCAGAGTGGGGGGATCTGAATTTTCCAACTTCCCTTGTTGACCTAACGTTATATGGTGAACCCCATGTGAGGAATTTTAGTCAGTTGTCCCACCTTTTCCCTTCTTCTCTTACATCTCTGTACATATTCGAATTTGATAACCTGGAATCACTATCAATGGGACTCCAACACTTCATATCCCTTCAACATCTCATCATCAACAGATGTCCAAAGGAACGATCTACCAGAGACGCTATTACCTTCACTTTTGAGTTCGAGTATGTATGATTGCCCAAAATTGAAAGAAATGTGTGAAGGAAGAGGCTCCCACTACTGGCGCCGTTAAAGTCTCCGTCAACATTGTTTCCGTTATGTACAATTTAAACCCCAAAAACAACCGCCGTGATTACCTCTCCGCCGGTAAAACAAACCTCCCGTCAGTTTACTTTATATTTTTTTCTAATTTATGTTTCATTTGCCGGTATATGGGTTTACACACTTCACCAGAGGGAAAATTGCTGAAACTGTATACTTTCAGGTTCAGTTTTGTGTATGTATAACAGTATAAGTATACATACATAAATCGTTGAAAGTATACTTTCAGGTTCAGTTTTGTTGCTGTCTGGTCAAAATCGCATGTACAGCGACTGTACGGAGTTGTTGTGGTTGATGTATGGCGTTGTAGTGGTAGGTTGATCTTTTGTAGTAGGGTTTTGGTGCCGCCATTGATGGTGAGCTTGAGCTTTGCATGAGATAACTTAACCCCCCCCCTCCCATCTCCCATTCTACTGTGTGTTTTGGTGGTGTAGTGTAGATGGTGGGAGGATGGAGTTGCTTTAGAGAGAGTGTAAATGGTAATGGTATAAAAACCGAACTTGTATTGATTGAATGTATGTTTACAAGAGTAAATAACCCCTCTACTTATAGGGAAAGTGAGGGACTAAAAAAGAAATAACTAATTACATACAGGGACCTATATAATAGCAACCAGGTCCTTGAACTAACAACTATTTACAACTAACACTCCTCCTCAAGTTGGAGCATAGATGTTAATCATGCCCAACTTGTTACATATGAAGTCTATTTGTGGCTTCCGGAGCGGTTTCGTGAAAATATCTGCTAGTTGGAATTCCGTCCTAACATGGATTGGCTGAATCGATGGAGGATCCTTTTGAGTACCGACTATCCGATCTGTGATTAGGTGACAATCAACCTCAATGTGTTTAGTTCTCTCATGGAATACTTGATTTTTGGCTATATGTATAGCTGATTGATTATCACAGTACAATCGCATCAAGTCTTCAGAGATAACCCCAAGTTCTCTAAGAAGACGACGAACCCATATCATCTCCGATGTAACATCTGCCATAGCTCTGTACTCTGATTCAGCACTTGATCTGGATACGGTGTGTTGTTTCTTACTCTTCCAGGACACAAGGTTTCCGCCAACGAAAACACAATACCCAGTGGTGGATCGACGGGAAATAGGACAGCCTGCCCAATCTGCATCTGAAAATCCAGATATACGTCCATCTCCATCTTCTGTGAAAGCACCCACACGACAATGACCCTGATCAGAATATAAGATCCCTAGGCCTGGTGTGCTCTTGAGATATCTTAAGACACGGAGAGCAGCATCCCAGTGTCCTGTGTATGGAGTGGCCATGAACTGACTTAGGACACTGACGGCAAAGGATTTATCTGGTCGGGTGACAGTTAAGTAGTTGAGTTTTCCGACCAATCGTCTGTATCGCTCAGGATCTTTCATTGGACTTCCGTCCTCTGGAATGAGCTTCCTCGTAGGAAGCATAAGACTATCAACCGGTTTGCAACCCAATAAGCCACACTCAGTTAACATATCAAGGACATACTTCCGCTGAGAAAGGAGTATTCCTTGTGGGGAACGAGATACTTCTATGCCAAGGAAGTACCGAAGTCGACCTAAGTCGCTAATCTGAAACTGAGACTGAAGGAACTGTTTGAGCTTGGTAATCCCATCTTCATCATCCCCAGTAATTATGATATCATCCACATAAACAACTAGAATAATCCTTCGGCCCTGATGATGTCTAAAAAATACAGAGTGATCATATGCACTACGAACCATCCCAAACTCTCCCATAACACTAGAGAAGCGACCAAACCATGCCCTTGGAGACTGTTTAAGGCCATATAGGGAACGACGTAGTCTGCATACCTTTGAGGCCTCCTCCTCAACAATGAACCCAGGTGGCTGCTCCATATAAACCTCCTCCTCAAGAACACCATTGAGAAAGGCGTTCTTGACATCAAGCTGGTGGAGCGGCCAATGATGAATGGCAGCAAGAGCAATACAAATACGCACAGAGGGCATCTTGGCAACCGGGGAGAAAGTCTCGTCATAATCAATACCATAAGCTTGAGAATAACCTTTAGCTACCAGACGAGCTTTCAGACGATGTAGCGAACCATCAGGGTTAAGTTTTACTGTGAAAACCCAACGACAACCAACAACACGCTTACCAGGAGGAAGTGGTTCAAGATCCCAAGTCTGATTGGCTCGTAAGGCCCCAATCTCGTCTTCCATGGCTTGTCGCCATCCTGGATGAGCTAGAGCTATCATCACATTTTTGGGAATCGGATAGGAATCAAGTGAAGTGGTGAAGGCATGAGACTCCGTGGATAGGTGAGTATAAGCAACATAATCCTGGATGGGATAACGGGTGGCATGTCTAGGTTCCTTGAGGAAGGCAATAGGTATATCGGGAAATGGGGCACCTGGAGGGTCATAAGCAGGAGTATCCGAAGGGATATCCGAGGTAGTATGGGTAGGAACTGGCACGGGTGTATCTGGTTCAGTCATGGCAGGTTGAACGGATGTACCAGAGGTATGGGTAGGTTGGGGATCAATGGTTGCTGACGTGTGATCCTTTCCTCGCCGAGCATATGTAAAGAGTAATGGCGGGGGATCGGTTGGTAGGTCCTCAGCAGTAGGACCCTGGGTTGTGGTGTCTGAGACCTGAGGGACAGATGGAACAGGAGTTACAGGAAAGGTGGGGATGATGTGAGACTCAGGTATATCAGGATCGGGAAACAGATCAGAAACTTGAATGGAAGATTCTGGAAAGAAAGGACGCAACGGATCAAAAGTGACGTTAGCACTGGTAAAGTATCGGCGAAGGGAAGGACTATAACACCGATAACCTTTCTGGACACGCGAGTAACCAACAAAGACACAACGAATGGCTCGAGGGTCGATTTTAGGGACTCCGGGACGATGATCATGGACATAAGCTATACATCCAAAAATTTGTGGCTCAAGAGGAAACGGAGTTCCTCTAGGAAATAGAACCGAGAACGGGGTTTGACCACGAAGAACGGATGATGGCATACGATTAATCAGATAAGCCGCAGTAAGAACGGCATCACCCCAAAAGTGACGAGGAACATGAGAATGAATCATGAGTGTGCGAGTAACATCCAACAGATGGCGGTTCTTGCGTTCAGCAACACCATTCTGTTGGGATGTATATGCGCAAGAAGTCTCGTGAATAATACCTTGTGATTTGAGATATGTAGAGAAATCGGTGGACAGATATTCTTTAGCATTATCGGTGCGTAAGGTTTGAATGGATGTTTTGAACTGGGTCTTGACATATGCATGGAATTCACGAAAGATCGAGTTGATTTCACTACGGGATTTCAATAGGTAAACCCATGTAGCACGAGAGTAATCATCAATGAAGGTAACAAAATATTGAAAACCCAATGTAGTTTTAACTGGACATGGACCCCATACATCTGAGTGGACAAGTTCAAATATGGAGACGGTTCGGCTTGACGCTTTTGGAGGATAAGGACGTCGAGTATGTTTACCGAGCTGGCATGACTCACAATGGAAGTTATCGGGAATAGAGATGTCAGGTCTCATTTGCCGTAGGACGGCTGCTGAGGGATGGCCTAACCGACAGTGAGTTTCAAAGATACTAGACGCACAGATGTTTGCTTTGGGATGCGACAATGAGGACATTCGATAGAGACCTTCTGATTCGAGGCCGGTACCAATTACTCGGTTAGTACCTAGTTCATTAAAGGTACAATGAGTAGGATAAAAGGTAACGGAACAATTATTTCGTTTAGTAATCTGACTGACAGATAAAAGACTGGCCGGGAAGTTAGGAACAAGAAGAACAGAAGACAGGTTTAGGCTATCTGGGTTCTGAATGGATCCAATGCCGCGTACGGGGCACGAGGAACCATCTGCAAGTTGAACTGGTGAGCAAGAGGTATTATGAAGGCTAGTGAGAATTTCTTGATTCGCAGTCATGTGATGAGTAGCTCCAGAATCAATAATCCAGGATAAGTCAAAGCCAGAAAACGTACCTGATTGGACTGAGTTGGTTTGAGGACTCGATGACCAAAAAGCAAGGAACCGTTGAAGCAAATCATACTCCTCCTTGGTGCATGTAATGGTGTGATTTCGTTCGTCACCCATTTGAAAAGATGTTCAAGTAGAAAAGCGGAAAACTGAGATGAAACCCGAACACGCGAACCGAGGCAGAAAACGAAAGTTGCTCAGATCGGAAAACCGATTTCACGGAAATGATCGGAAATAAATTCCGACGAAGCTGAAAAATACAGCACCGGATGAACAGTAACGGATGAACAGTAACAACGGATGAACAGTAACCCGGGATCTGGATGAGGAAGTGAGATCTGAAACTTGGCAAATCAGATCTGGAACAGGTTTGGGACTGGTGAACAGTAACCTCGAAAAATTTGAACTGGAATACGAACACGCTAAACGAGGCAGAAACGAAAAAGTTCTTAGATCGAAAAATTAACCTGACGGGTTGGACGGGGAGGTAATTCCGAGCAGACTGGAAAAAAAGGCGGCCGGAGGGGTGGCGACGCGCCGTCACGCGCGGCGCGTGTATTACGGTGGCGGAAGAGGTGGTGGCGCGTGGGGGCGCGTGGAGCGGCGGATGGCGGCGCGGTTTGAGGGGTTTTGTAGATCGGGAGATTCCGAGCACGATGGTGGTGGTGGTGTATGTTAACTCGCCGGTAAACGGAACAGATCTGAAAAAGTAGGTGACGGGTTGTGGAGGTTTTGGGTGTTTGAACAGGTCTGGAACGGGTTTTTAGGACAGACGTGGTGACCGGAAATGGAACCGGAAATGGTCACCCGAATGAGGATATTCTTGAGCTAAAACACCTTTAGCTCTGATACCATGTAAATGGTAATGGTATAAAAACCGAACTTGTATTGATTGAATGTATGTTTACAAGAGTAAATAACCCCTCTACTTATAGGGAAAGTGAGGGACTAAAAAAGAAATAACTAATTACATACAGGGACCTATATAATAGCAACCAGGTCCTTGAACTAACAACTATTTACAACTAACAGAGAGAAAGTTGAAGATTTGTTTTTAAGAGAGATATAGAGATAAGGAGAGAGAAAAAAATCAATAAGTTTTTTATTTTTTTAATTATAGGGGTAATTTGGTCATTTAACAAAACTTAACAACAGAATTCTAACTATGTTAGAAAATTGGACTCAAATGGTTAAGAAAAGTGGTTATAGGGACTCAGAGCGTTAAACATTTTGATTTTGGACTCAAGTGGTTAAAACCACTAAAACACATGAATTCAAAAGGTAATTTTCCCAATATTATTTGTGACCGGTCATCAAATATAACCTAATAATGCGAGTATAAAAAAAGTTCATTATCTTGTATGATAATATTAAAATAGATACATGTATTATGTATATGTAGAAAAAAGAATAGTAAAAGAGTACTAAATTTAGTTACCCTAGGTTGCCCAAAAAATAAAAAATAAATCAGTTTTTCTCTATAACTCGATTGGCCAAGCAACCCAATGCTGCAAGAGGTTACCCAGTTCTTTTGCCACTTATCAAAATTGGATTGGTTTCATCTTCTAATTTTTATTTTTTTTATTTCTTAACTACCAATTCCCCTAATAATTATTTACTCAAATACTTTATAATATTTAAACATAATAATTTATTAAAAACACATTCAAAAATATATATTTTCTAGTATATTATATATATTGGCCGTTTAACTTTTATATTATAAATAAATAACTTTTGTTTGTTTTGAAATAAAAATAATTGTTTTTAATATTATTATTTTTAAGACGATAAAAGTAACCAACTTAACCAGCAATCTCCAATGTGACTCAAACCAGTTCCATTTTCAAACGGCAAAGGTGAAGAATATTAGTCGAGACGCACATGTAATACTTGTACGAAAGTGAAGAATATAAGTCGAGACGGACGTTTAATACTTGTAATTAATTACAGTTTCCATTCACTTCACCACCACCACTCTCACTTCAACTCTGATTACCATCGATTTAATGTAAGTTCGCTTAACCTAACTTTTTAATTAAATGTCATTATGTTTTTTATTCTTCAATTGTCACTGGTTTTGCTTTATGATTTTGGTTATTTATGATGTCTATTCAATGAGTATGTCACTGGTTTTGCTTTATGATTTTGGTTATTTATGATGTCTATTCAATGAGTATGTAAATTGATTAAGAATTTAATTTAATTTAACTATATGTCGTTTTGATTTATCTCCTCTCACTCTATTGAAGATGACACATGACTGCTTTCACTATTCATTAGTTTGTCACGTGGCTCAAAGTACTATTCACAACTTTGCGTTTTTAATATATAGGATAATTTAATATAAATACTAGGGTGGAGATACAATAGGAAGTTAATTTGGCTAGGAAGGCTAGGAAGTGATCTTGATCATCCATTTAGTTAATCAATGGCTAAGATTAAATCAGGGAAATTGAAGGGAAGAAAAGAGGCGCGTGAGTTTGTTTAAGGGCATTCTAGTCAATCCAAGCCAATAGTTTCTCTCTCCTCCAATTCCCCCCCATTTTTTAAACGTTAATAACTCTTTCATACGACATTATTTTTTTATAAAAATTGCAACAAAAAAACAAGCGTTTTTTTATCTTTAAAACGAGTATACTATTGCTATATTTAAAAAAAACAATTAAAAACCCAGTTGCGCAAAACGCAATAGAAAAACCCCCAGTTACGTAAAACGCAATGAAAAAAAAAACCTAAAAAATGACATTTTTCTAAAACGCAATGCACCAAAAACACAAATAAATGACTTATTTATAAAACGCAATGGCCAGAAAATACAAAGAAATGTCTTATTTCTAAAACGCAATAGCCTAAAAACTCAAAAGAAAATGTATTTTCTAAAACGCAATGGACTAAAAACACATAAAAATGTGTTTTACCTAAAACGCAATGCACAAAAAACACAAAGAAATGTCTTATTTGTAAAACGCAATGGCCAGAAAACACTTAAAAATGACTCATTCTAAAACGCAATTGCCTAAAAAACAAAAGAAAGTGTTCTCTGTAAAACGCAATGGACTGAAAACACCTAAAAAAGTGGTTTACCTAAAACGCAATGCACAAAAAACACTTCAAGAATGTGTTTTTCTAAAACGCAATGACCAGAAAACACCAAAGAAAGTGTTCTTTCTAAAACGCATTGAACCATGACAATAGTTTTGTCTGTGCTGTGAACTGTCTCAACCCCAGCCAGGGGCTCTGCCCCTTGGACCCCGCCAGGGGCTGCCGCCCCTGGGACCCCGCTACCAGGGGCGCTGCCCCCGGACCCCCGCTAAGATCGTAAAACGCAATGACTAAATCAAAAACTCATATCGTAAAAATGAAATTAAAGAATTTCTTACATGGATCGAAGTGATTTCTTCAACAATTGACTATTTTTGAATGATTGAAACACTTATCAGCGCTTGAATCGAACGGATCGAGTGATTATCTTCAAAATCACCCAAAAAAAACGAGATTTTGTATGAAATTAAACTGGGTTTTCTTCAAAAAAGCTGAAGAACACGTTGATCGGGTGTTTGAATCATTGATTGGTGATGAAAATCGCAATATAATGTAGTGATTATTGAGATAGAAAGTGAAGAAATGGTTGAAGATGGTGGGTTTTGAAGTTACTACTGGGTTTTGAAAAGGAAGAAGAAATGATTGGATTGACTAAAATACCCTTTTTCTTTATTTTAAATGTTGCCACATGTCCTAATCCTATTGCTTCCTAGACTTCCTAGCCAAAATAAACTTCCTATTTGATCTTTTCCCATAAATACTATACTAAAATATTCATTAAAAAATCGATGAGCTTAAATACAGCCACAATACACGAGAAAGCATGTTCATGTAATGTAAACGTTGGCAACTTGACATTAATTTAATCCATTAAGTATTATTAAAAGTAAGAATCAAGACAGTGTCATGTGGCTGACAGCTATACCTTACAAAAGAATTGTTAAAAAATGTTCTCCAAGCAAGAACATCGATAAAATCACTATAAGCAGCTGTGAGTTCTATCAGTATCTAAACACTCTTGTCATTCTATCAGTATCACACATACCAAATATTCTTGTTTTTCATCTGCACTGTTAGTTAACAATGGCTGAAACTGCTGCTTCTGCCATCATCAGTGTCATTTTTCAGAAGCTAACCGATGAAGCCTTCAAGAAATATGCTCGCTCTCAAAATATTCACTCAGAGCTCAAGCAATTGGGGATCACCTTGTCCCAGATCCAAGCTCTGCTTAATGATGCTTCTCACAAGGAAATAACTGATGAATCTGTCAGTCTATGGCTCAATAGTCTCCAACATTTGGCTTATGATATCGATGACGTACTTGACGATGTGGCTACTGAAGCTATGCATCGTGAGCTGACCCTGGAATCAGAAGCAAGCACAAGCATGGTAAGAAAGCTCATCCCAACTTGCTACACAAACTTCTCATTAAGTCATAGGTTGAGTCCCAAGTTAGATAGCATTACCACCCAGTTACGACAACTATATAAGGCAAAAGCTGAGCTAGGTTTGATTGTGAAAGATGAAAAGCCAAAAAATAACAATAGAGGAAACGAAACCTCCTTGCTAGAATCTGATGTCATTGGACGAGAAAACGAGAAAGAAAAATTGCTCAACAAGCTGTTGCAGGATGAGCCATCTAAGGAAAACTTCAGCGTCTTACCCATAGTCGGTATGGGTGGGGTTGGTAAGACCACTCTAGCTAGATTTTTGTACAATGATACACAAGTGAAGGGTCGGTTTGAACTCTATGCATGGGTTTGTGTCTCTGATAATTTTGATATCTCTAAGATAACCAAAACCATCTTTCAAGCCGTGTCCAACGAAAACAAGGAATTTGCTGATCTAAATCAGCTTCAAGTGGCTCTTAAAGAGAAACTTAAGGACAAACGATTTCTACTAGTACTAGATGATGTGTGGCATGAAAACTATGACGATTGGGAAACCCTAGTGCTCCCATTTTATTCAGGGGCTCGTGGAAGTAAGGTAATCATGACATCTCGCAAGGAGCAATTGCTTAAGATGCTAGGTTTTGATAATCTAGACCATCTTGAGACTTTGTCATCTGAAGATGCTTTGTCTTTATTTGCTTTACATGCATTGGGTGTAGACAACTTTGATTCACACCCAATACTCAGACCAAAGGTTGAGCGTATTGTGGAAAAGTGTGGTCGTTTGCCTTTGGCTTTAAAGGCAATTGGAAGGCTATTGAGAACTAAAACAGATGAAGAAAAATGGGATGAGGTGTTGAATAGTAAGATATGGGATTTAAAAAGTGTTGGTGATCTTACTGCAGATTGGAAGGCTATTGTTCCTGCCCTTAGGCTAAGCTACCATGATCTTTCTGCAAATTTGAAGCGGTTGTTTGCATATTGCTCATTGTTCCCCAAGGACTTTTTGTTTGACAGGAAAGAGTTAGTCCTACTGTGGTTGGCAGAAGGGTTTTTGAATAAATCAAATGCAACCATGTCACCAGAACGCCTTGGCAATGAATATTTTGAAGAGTTGTTATCAAGGTCATTTTTTCAAAATGCTCCTAATAAGGAAACGTTATTTGTGATGCATGACCTGATGAATGACTTGGCCACATTGGTTGCTGAGGATTTTTTTTCAAGGGATGACAATCGGATGGAAGATTTGTCAAAGTATCGCCACATGTCATTTATTCGTGATAAATATGTAACTTACAAGAAGTTAGAGGCCTTCAAGAGGGCTAACGGTTTGCGAACATTGTTAGCGCTATCCGTTGGAGTGAGTCAAAGTTGGGACAACTTTTACTTATCCAGTAAGATTTTGGTCGACTTACTTCTAGAGTTACCGTTATTAAGAGTTCTTAGTTTGAGTCATTTTTATATAAGTGAGGTACCGGATTTCATTGGTAACTTGAAGCACCTTAGGTATCTTAATCTATCTCATACAAATATCAAAGAGTTGCCCGAGAATGTTGGCAATCTTTATAATTTACAGACATTGATAGTTTCTGGATGTTGGAGATTGACCAAGTTGCCTAAAAGCTTCTTGAAGCTCAAAAAGCTAAGGCATTTTGACATCACCGATACTCCACGTCTGAAGAAGCTGCCTGCGGGGATTGGTGAGTTGAAAAGCCTACAGACTCTCACTAAAATTATCATTGAAGGGCACAGTGGCTTTGCAATAACAGAGCTTAAGGGATTAAAGGATCTGCACGGGGAAATTTCCATGGAGGGGTTGAACAAAGTGCAAAGCTCAATGCATGCACGAGAGGCAAACTTATCTTTAAAAGCGATTAATAAGTTAGAATTGATATGGGATGATGGTTCTGGAAGGGAAACACTTGAGAAGGAGGTTCTTGGTGAGTTAAAGCCCCATAGTGATAAGTTGAAAATGCTTGAGGTTAAGTCTTATAAGGGAATAGAGTTTCCACATTGGGTTGGGGATCCATCTTTTCATCAATTGGTTCAGGTGTCACTACGCGGTTGTAGAAAATGCACTTCTCTACCGCCATTTGGGCAGCTACCTTCACTTAAGGAGTTGTTGATTCAAGGCATGGATGAGGTTAAAGTCATAGGTTTAGAGTTAACTAGGACTACTGATGTTACCTTTCCTTCACTTGAAATTCTAAGGTTTGAAGATATGTCGAGTTGGGAGGTATGGTCAACCAATAGCAAGACATTGTTTCCATGCCTCCGAGAGCTTCAAATCAAAAATTGTCCCAATTTGATTGATGTCTCACTTAAAGCATTACCTTCACTAAGAGTATTAACAATAGCTGAATGTTGTGAAAGTGTGTTGAGAAGTCTGGTTCGAGCAGCTTCATCAACCACTAAGCTGGAAATAAAATCAATTTTAGGGCTTAAGAATGAGGTATGGAGTGGTGTTATAGAGAATTTGGGGGCGGTTGAAGAAGTAAACATAAGCTTTTGTGATGAAATTAGATACTTGTGGGAATCAGATGCAGAGAAAGAGGAGGATGAGGATAACAATGGGGCCAACCTCCTATCATCTCTTAGGATTTTGTATATAACATCATGTGATAGCATGGAGCGTGTGTGTTGTCCAAATAGCATTGAGAGTTTAAATATCTATCAGTGTAGTTCAGTTAGACATGTCTCCTTCCCAAGAGCAACAACAACAGGTGGAGGAGGGCAGAATCTCAAGTCACTTAGTATACATGGCTGTGAAAATCTAAAATCAATAAATCAATTGAGTAACTCCACTCACCTCACCTCTTTGTTTATAAGTTCTTGTAAAAACATGGATTTATCTTCCGATATTCATCAGCTATCAAATCTCACCTCGTTGTATATAGAAGGTTGTAAAAGCATAGAGTCATTTTCTGATTTTCATCAGCTATCAAATCTCACCTCGTTGTATATAGATGGTTGTAAAAGCATAGAGTCATTTTCTGACCATGAGCTATCAAAGCTCACCAGGTTGACAATAGCAGGTTGTGAAAGCATAGAGTCATTTCCTAACCTCCAGCTTCCAAATCTCACAGAATTGAGCATAGGAAGTTGCAAAAACCTGAAGGCATTTGGTGACCTGCAGCTACCAAATCTAATCAGTTGGAGGATATATACTTGTGAAAATCTGGAGTCATTTCCTGACCTGCAGCTATCCAATCTCACCATGTTAAAAGATATGTCCATCAGAAACTGTCCAATGATTGAAGCTTCCTTGCTTTGGCCTCCCAATTTGTGTTCCCTTGAACTAGAAGGGTTGAAAAAGCCCATCTCAGAATGGGGCTATCAGAATTTCCCAGCTTCCCTTGTTCACCTAAGATTATATAATGAACCCGATGTGAGTGATTTTAGTCAATTGTCCCACCTTTTGCCTTCTTCTCTTACCAATCTTACCATATGGAATTCTGATAAACTGGAATCACTTTCAACGGGACTCCAACACCTCACATCCCTTCAACATCTCATCATTGACTGCTGCCCAAAGGTGAACGATTTACCAGAGACGCTGTTACCCTCACTTTTGAGTTTGAGAATATATGGTGATTGCCCAAAATTGAAAGAAAGGTGTGAAGGAAGAGGCTCCCATTACTGGCCCCTCATCTCTCATATCCCCTGCATCGACACAATAGGCTACTAAAGCTGTTGCCTTCACTTTTGAAGTTGCAAATAAAAGGCTGCCCAAATCTTGAAGAAAGGTGTGAAGGAAAAGAGGCTCCCATTACTGGCCCCGAATCTCTCATATCCCCTGCATCAAATTGAAGACTAATTGAAAGAAAGGTACATGTTAATTAAATATCAGTTAATTATTGCTAGACGTTGTTTTAAATAAATAACCCTTACCTTCTTATTTCTTCTGTAGTCATTGAAAACAGATTTCCAGCCGTGAATACCCAACCACCGGAGGAAAAACGACATCATACAACCCAATCACAGCCGATGGCTTTGTTAACGCCATTATTTTTCCGGTGACCCGTCACCGAACCGCTGTTCACACCCTCAGGTAACAATTAACATCGTCAAACCTCTAATTACTGCTCGTTTCTTTCTTGTTTGGGTCTGGCCTGTTTTAATGTTGGAAGCCGAGTCTAGTTTGTAACTAAGGAATTCTTGTTAAGCCCAGCATAAACTATTTTATATTGGCCTCTAATAATCCTTGCTAGACGTCATTGGCTATTGGCAGCCCCACCTTTTTTATTCCCGTGCCAGTCCCATCTTTCAACTATTTTTCCTCCTCCGGTCCTCGGTTAAAAAAACTTAACGGAGTTAAGTTTTTTTCCGATTTACAAACTGACGTTTTAGGGCTTTTGATCAGAATGAGGATACGAGTCTATTGATGTAAAACTTACCTCCAAATGACTTGATTTTTGTTAATTGGAAGTTTAAACACCCGAATTGAAGCACCGTTTTCGTTGTTTGGAGCACAATTTCAAGGTAAGTTTTACATCATTCAATTCGTATACTCGTCCTAATCAAAAGCCCTAAAACTTCAGTTTGTAATTTGGAAAAAAACTTAACTCCGTAAGTTATTTTAATTGAGGACTGGTGGAGGAAAAATAGTTGAAAGGTGGGACGGGGGAATAAAAAAAGGTGGGACTGCCAATGGCCAATGATGTCTGGTAGGGATTATTAGAGGCCAATATCTCTTATTTATATCACCTTGACTTTTGGTTTGATTAATTCAATAATCTGTTCAAATCAGAGGGGGTTGAATGGATATGTGCTTTTGTTGTCTTGAATTGAGTGTGTTCAATAATTCATGAATTGAGTTAGTTCAATGACACATTTTTAGGAATTCCATTCAAAATATGGCATTTTGTAAAACACGTAAATCAAGCATTTTTCTCATTATCTTAGATCAGAAGTGTCAATTTAGTTGGACAATCGAATCAAATATCATATATGATACAACTATGTTTTGCAGGTTCCTCTAACCTTGACATTGCAAAGGATATTCTGGGTGATGTTGGAACATTCACAGTTGAATGAGAGACTTTGGGCAGTGTAATCTTCAGGAAAATGGTGTAAATCTCGGGCATATGATGACTAAATCAGCAAATAACAATCAAAGCATCAATGACATAAGTGTAAGTTCCTTTTAGTCTACAACATTTAACCACCCCATTATCATATAACAACCTGGTTTTGATTATTGGTATTCATGATATAACAGAGGATTTATTCATGACAGCACATTGGATTCATTATTCAAAGATGCTTTTGAAGTTGATTTTCACAGCATGTGCGGTTCAAGTGAAAAAGGTAAATCAAAATATCAAAGAATTATGTTACACACACATATTATATACATATACACAGACACACAAATAAGTATAAAAAACTCATTTTTTGTATAGTTTTTCAATAATACTATTTGATCCATTTGAGATAACCACATGAACCCTTGTATTATATATAAATGAGTTGAAACTGTCACATCCACAAAATATGAAGAACAGTTTTGGCTCTTGATGTCAAACGGATTATATTTATTTCAAAATTGATTACTACTCTTCATTCTTTTGAGAAGAGTTGTATAACTGGGATAGAAATGCAACAGGTTCCACATCATCTTTAATGGAAAAAAAAGTTGTTTTTTAGCATCCTTGTTATATTTAATTTTAAAAGCAATGGATTTTGGACACGAACGTCAAATAGTGTTGTTTGACCCTTGAATTTTTAAAATTGCAGTTAAAGAAAGAAGAAAATCTATCAAGGTTTCTTCAAATCAACAAAACAGTCCAAGATACATCATAATTGCTGGAAAGGGCACTTCATCTACTGCGTTAACTTGGTTCACTTACATGCTTCATGATAAGGCTGCAACAGAATCAAAGAAAAAACAAAAATGAGAAACAATGTCACAAATGTTGTAGAATTTGCCAACGGTGTGAGTGAAGAAAGCCTAGAAATGATGCAGTATCTTCATGCAGATTTCAACCGAACCATGAAGACCATCATGCAGTTCCAATGGTATAAATTAATAATTATTAATAATTAGCGTCTCAACAAAAGAAGTACTATTTCAATGATGGCCTAATTTTTTACTAAATCAATTTCAAGGGTGTTATTTTTAAAAAATACACTTTGGGTAACTTTACATCCTCTAAAGTTGATTAAAAAAAAGTGAAGTACTACAAATGTGGAAACTTTTCATAAGCTCTTGTTTACTAGACTGAAATGTTTAGGTGGAAACAATACCATCAGATGCCGATTTATATGCTTTGCGGGGTGATGATGTTGTCTGTTGGTTATGAGGTGAAGCAAGGGGATAGTGTACCTTATAAGCCATATGGAATGAAAACAAAAGTGCAAAGTACAGAACCATGCTTAATCTTCACACGGATGGTGATACAGAGTTGATCCATGATCTAGCATACTCATATTTGGTGCGACTAGACACACATAAGTGGACTGGAAAATGGTTCAAGCTAAACAGGGCATAACTTCCATTGCGTTTGAAGTTAAGTTATACGGGAGATGAGTAATGGACATAGACGTCTCAACAAGCCACACGCTTGGACAAATGCTATAGGTGGGTTTTCCCGACTGTCGGCACCCAATTTCGACATCTAGAGCTCAAATTTCCAAGTCAAGGTTTTCCACAATTTTAGCAGTTTTAATTAATTCCGTCAGTTTTAAAATTTGGCTGGATTCTTTAACTAGATATTTATTCGTTGTTTTTTAGGTTGTTAATTTCAAGGAACTGGAGCGGTTACAAGTTGCGTCTGATGGCACTTGTCGTTCATGGTCTAAGTTACATACTTCTGATTGGAATTAATGGAATTTTGCCTCTAATGGCAAGTTACCACTAATGAGGATTATGGAACTAGCCTATGATGTCGAGTTACCATCTGATGAAGATTAAAGGAACTTACCACTGAACATTGGCGAAGTATAGAAGGGGCGGGGAGGGGCGCCCGACCCCCCGAACTTTTCGCTCAGTAGTGTTATATAAGTAGTTTTCGTATAGAAATTTTTGGGTATATACATTTTCGACCCCCCGTTTCTATAGAAATTTTTTGGTATATACGTTTTCGACCCCCCCGTCATTCGGGTCGAGCTTCGCCACTGCCACTGAAGCAAGTTACCTCTAGTGAGGTTCGATGAAGTCTCGCTTACGAAGAAGCGATGCCACGTGTTAGCGACGAAGACAATCTGTGGAGAGGATGTTATACGTAACTGTCACTTGTCAACTTCGTACACCTCAACATTACACAACAAAAATACGAGTCTTCGTTCAATTTTTTATCACTTCAACCCCATAGCTTATTGTGCCAAGTAGTTGAATGTGAATTCGGTGCATGAACTTATGTGTGCAAACTTCACAGGAAATCGTCCGTAATTTCAATTGTAATTTGCGACTATTTTTACATGATGTATTGAAACATTCGATTTTGATTAATACCTTGTGATTAGAATTATTTTTTAAATTCTATATAAAACGTCCACTTTTCTCTCCGTACATCGTCCAAACGTCCACCTGCCACCGGTCAATTCCTGCCGGAAATGTACCAGTCGATCTCCGGCCAGAGGTAAGTCCCCCCTTGTTTCACCTGCTCTGTAGATAATCAGCCAAGCAGAGGCTGGCAATTCGGAAAAGTAAAAGGAAGGTCCAAATAGCAAGTTACGGCTTTCACCAGTAACGTTGTTCTCTGGCTATCTTCCTGTTGTTTTTCTGGCTTTCCTGGCGTGTCGTTTTTATTGGTGCTTGGTGTTCTTCAACACCTAAACACATTATACTCTGCGTGAATCACCGTTCGCTGGTCACCGGAGTCGGTAGGACCAGACACACACCTGAGTTTAGCGCCCTGGAACTTGGATTTTGTTGTCACCCAGGTGTAAGTTTTATTAGCACAGATATCACAGCCGAGATATTCTCCCTGCATTCAAACTAATTTACATTTGTATTTATTATATTAATTGTGTACATTGACTAGTCCCATATTTAGCTCATTGTATGTTAGGTAAATCCCTTGATTGACTCTTGGGTAGTTGTAATACTCTCTGTATATATACCCTCTCATAGTGAATGAATAACAATCAATTCAGTTAATTTACATGGTATCAGAGCAGCACTCTCTGAACCAATAACATCCTTTTCCTTTTGAAGGCTTCGGTCTTCTTTTTCCTTCCTGATTTAGGCTTCGGTCTCAATCCCTTCACCTCTGCATTTTTTTTTCCCTGCACCCTCTCATTCTCAGCCATGGACGACAGTACCAATGCTCACCCCAAACCTGCAGCCCCGTCCCTACACCCTGTGTACACAGTCACAAACATCCGGAACAAGGTCCGTGTTCTCGATGGTACTAAAGTTACCTACTCGTCTTGGGTGAAGTTGTTTCAACTCCACGCTCGTGGGTATAAGGTCTTGAACCACATTGATGGTACCCTCCCACCGGCTACTACCGACCCGTCTTATGAACAATGGGCTGAAGTGGATGCAATCGTCCTCCAATGGATCTACGGATCTTTATCGGACGAGTTGCTTGTCCGTGTTCTCGAACCGGAATCCACTGCTCTTCAGGCCTGGGTTCGTATCCGTAATCTTTTTCTCAAGAAAGGGTCTCGCGCTGCAGCCCTTGAACACGCCTTCACCAACCTCACCCTCAAATCCATGCCATCCCTTCAAGCTTACTGCCAACGACTCAAGGAACTCGCTGACCATCTCTCCGATGTTGACAACCCTGTTAGCGCAAGTCGCCTTGTCATCCAACTTGTCTGCGGCTTACCTTCGGAGTACGACACTGTTGCTGCTCAACTAAATCAGTCCATTCCATCTTGGGAAGAGGCTGTAAACATGCTGGAACTTGAAGAACAGCGTCAGGCGAACAGAGACAAAGAGAACCCGATTGCTGCTGCTGTCACCCCAGACGCCAACCCACCTCCTGCTGCACCTGAACCACAGCCCCAAAGACGCACCCAGAACCCTCGTGGCCAGCCCCGTTACCCTAACCAACGCCGCCAAAATGCCCCTCCTCGATACCAAAACCGGAACCAATACCCTAACCAATTCCCTCAACAAAAATCCTCTGGTCAGTTGCGTTCTGGACAAAACAGCAACCAGCCTTGGACTCCTTACCCATGGTGGGTCACTCCTTACGGTCCACAACCAGCATGGAACCCCCCTCCGTGTCCGTACCCGACACAACCCGGTTGGACTGTCCCATGGCAGCAGCAATCTGGAGGTCAGCAGGGGACTAAAAACTCCACTGAAGGTACCCACAATCGCCCTGCTCCACAAGCTAACATCACCGACTTTGACCCGCTTGAACCCACGGACATTGGAGAAGCTTTTCAAGTCCTAGCTATGGAAGCGGACGAGATAAATTGGCACATGGATACCGGGGCTTCTAATCATCTCAGTGACCATGAAGGTATTTGTTCTAATTCTCCTAATGTTACATCTATTAAATCTATTCTTGTCGGAAACGACCATAAAATGCCAATTATCGGATCGGGCAATACAACTTTTCCATATTCCCAAAATACCCTTCACCTAAACAACGTCCTTTATGCTCATAATGTTATTAAAAATCTAATCTCGGTCCGACAATTTACTAGAGACAATTTTGTATCTGTTGAGTTTGACCCATTTGGATTTTCTGTGAAGGATTACAAGACTGGGAGGATGTTGAGCCGTCACGACAGTGACAGTCACCTATACCCTGTTACCGCACCCGTTCAAGTTTCAAACCCGTCCGTTTTTACTGTTTCCACTCCCGAATCATGGCATGATCGTCTAGGCCACCCGGGAGCTTCCGTTGTTGATTTCCTTTCATCTAATAAATTTATCGATTGTAATAAAACTAGTCGCATGTTTTGTAATTCGTGTCATATTGCAAAACACAAACGACTACCTTTTGCTTTATCTAATTCTACTACTATTTTACCATTTGATATTGTGCATTGTGATTTGTGGACTTTGCCTATTGTGTCAAATACCGGTTACAAGTACTACATGATCCTCATTGATGATTACACCAATTTTGCTTGGCTTTTTCCACTTTGGTTCAAATCCGAAACGGTTACTAAATTCATAAAATTCCACACCTACATTAAAACTCAATTTAACCTATCCATTAAATCTTTTCAATGTGATAACGGCGGAGAATTTGATAATACAACATTTAAAAACTTAGCCGCTACACATGGAATTCATTTCCGGTTCTCTTGCCCCCACACTTCCCAACAAAACGGAAAAGCCGAGCGTATGATTCGACGCATCAATGAGATCATGCTCTCTCTCCTCACCCACGCTTCGGTCCCTCCAACATATTGGGTTGAAGCGGCACATACGGCAGTCTACTTGCACAACATCCTTCCGACCAAACTCCTAAATAATCACACACCCACATCCGCTTTGTACCTTAGACATCCCGCATACGACCACCTCAAAGTGTTTGGTTGTGTATGTTACCCAAACCAAACCGCCACCCGACCACACAAATTATCTCATCGCTCCACACCTTGTGTCTTCCTCGGTTATCCTCCGGATCACCGAGGCTACCGTTGCCTAAACCTTCAAACCGGTCAAACAATCATTTCCCGTCACGTCACCTTCAACGAGTCATCCTTTCCTTTTTCCACATCTCAACCCACATCCGATTACTCCCTGCTAGAATCAGATCTGTCCACTATATTTACACATCCTCACAACTTTCCTACTTCTGATCCACATCCTCCCACTAGCCCACAACACACCTCGGCCCACTCCCCAACACCAACCAGCCCAACACCAACAACTGGCCCGTCATCCTCAAACCACTACACTGGCCCATCACTCCCTCCCTCACCTTCCCAGCACTCCAACCATAACTCACATCCATCCTCATCAGACCAAAACCATCTGCTAAATCAAACTGTCCAACCTCAGCCAAAAAGCTCGCATCCCATGACCACTCGTCTTAAGGCCGGGATAACCAAACCAAAAATCCACCTTAACCTCCACGCCACCACCTCTCCAACCGTCTCCCCCTACCCAAATCCCATATTGACGCTCAATCCGATCCTAATTTGCATAAGGCAATGAACGATGAGTATAGTGCTTTAATAGAGAATAACACTTGGGAATTAGTTCCAAGACCCGATGGTGCACACATTATTCGGTGTATGTGGTTGTTTCGACACAAATTCCATGCCAATGGTACGCTACAACGGTACAAAGCGCGCCTTGTAGTAAATGGGAAATCCCAACAGGTGGGTGTTGATTGTTTCGACACTTTCAGTCCAGTCGTCAAACCTACAACGATTCGGACCGTCTTGAGCATAGTTGTTTCCCGCACGTGGCCTATACATCAACTTGATGTTAAAAACGCCTTTCTACATGGCGATTTAAATGAAACGGTTTATATGTTTCAACCCCCGGGCTACGTTGATAAAAACAACCCGTCGTATGTTTGTCGACTTCGGAAATCATTATATGGCCTAAAGCAAGCCCCACGTGCTTGGTATCACCGATTTGCGACCTTCATCACAAAATGCGGTTTTCATAGTACCTCGTGTGATACATCACTTTTCGTCTATCGAAAGGATTCACGAGTCGCTTACTTACTCCTTTATGTTGATGATATTATACTAACCGCTTCTGATGACAGTTTTTTGCATGAGATTATCGCTTCTTTGTCAAAGGAATTTGCAATGACAGACTTGGGAAATCTACATCATTTTTTGGGCATTCAAGTAACTCGGTCTCAAGATGGTCTTCGGCTCTCCCAAGAGGCATATATAAATGACATTTTAGCACGCGCGAACATGTCCTCATGCAAGCCTTGCCACACGCCGTGTGATACCGACTCAAAATTGAGTGCTAACTCGGGCACTCCTATGTCCGACCCGACACTTTACCGAAGCCTAGCTGGAGCCTTACAATATCTAACGTTCACAAGACCGGACATTGCATATGCTTTTCAACAAGTGTGTTTGTTCATGCATGATCCAAGGGAGCCTCACTTCAACTACTTTAAGCGAATTTTGCGTTTTCTCAAAGGGACCTCAACTCATGCGCTTCATATTAAACCATCCAAATCTTTGAAGCTTACTGCCTACTCTGATGCTGATTGGGGAGGATGCCCAGATTCCCGAAGATCTACCTCAGGCTACTGTGTTTTTCTAGGAGACAACCTCGTTTCTTGGTCCTCGAAAACACAACAAACTGTCTCACGTTCAAGCGCGGAATCCGAATATCGAGGCGTTGCAAACGCCACCGCGGAGACAAGCTGGCTTCGCAATCTACTCCTAGAGCTTCATATTCCGACTCGCGAAGCCTCCATCATCTTCTGTGATAACGTATCCGCCGTTTACCTGTCCGATAACCCAGTTCAGCACCAACGCACAAAACATGTTGAGATCGACATTCATTTTGTCCGAGATAAAGTTCGTATTGGTGATATTCGGGTACTTCACATTCCGGCTGATTATCTGTGACAACCCTCAATTTACATGTATTCCGTACGATTTATTTAATAATAATTTAAGTGCTTGGTGACTGTGTTGAAATATTTAACTGCTCTCTGATAACTGAACTATACTTACATGAGCATGTTAACATACTAGTAATGTACAGAAAAGTTACTAAATAGTCCTGTGTGATTTCCCAAGTGTTAGAAATTAATTGTGTTTCAAAAATATATATAATAAACACTTTACGGTACAATTAAACACTTTAACGGAACAGTATCCGACCGTACAACCGGACATTACCCGGAACACTAAATTTTTGTCAGACACTTTGTTTTATTATTTATGGCTAGTCATGGTCCCCGTATGTCATAACACCCGCTAAAGATAAACCAACTAACTTATATCACATTACTTACATCTAACTTATACTTAGCCACTTTTGTCACAATCTTTCACTTATACCCCCCCCCCCCCCCCCCCAACGATTTAGTTCCCATGTGGGACCCCACATATCCATCTAACCTTACCCCAAATATTTGGAAAGATTTTAATTCAATTATTTAATGGATCTCTTACTTGTAGAAGTAGCTAAATCATATATAAGTATGGCATGTCTTACAACCTATCATTTCACAAGTTTACTCATCCATTTCACTCACTCTCCTCTCTCTTGATCGGCTGCCCACAACCGAGCACACCATCACCACCTTAAACATCATCATCTTCTTCATTACATTGTCCATTCAAAGCCTAGAAATCATCCATGGAAGGTGCAACTTGAAGGGATTTCAAGGGAGCATTGTTCTTGCTTGGTTCTACATCTTTTTCTCATCATTTTTACACAAGATTCTTCCCTAGCTAGAGGCTAGTAGTAAGTTTCTTCATACTTGATCTCATCTTGTTCGAAATATCGACATATCGCATGAAGTATTGTTGTTTAAATCACTAAATTACAAGAATATTAGAAAAATATGAAACATAAGTTATGAACATAAAATCTACATAAAAGTTTACTTATGTATGAATTATGAAGTGGAATCTTGTCGGTTTAAGGGTTGGGTAAATCATACTTGATGTTTAAAAGTTGTTTTCTTGCTAAATCCATTGTTCGGACACTCGTTGATGCGATTTAGTAATGTTTAAACTTAAAAATAACATGCTGATGCATTTTTACAGCCGCCTTCAACAGGCTGTAAACGGACTTTAAAAACTCGAAAAACGGAATTTCAAAAGCCTAAATCGTGTCTTTTCGAAAAACGAAGAAAATAGCGCTGGAATCGTATTTTTCTGAGGTCGGTTACTATTTTAAAAATCTGTTTTCGTGACAGCAGCTAAGGCTGATTTTTACTGCAGAAAATTGGGCTGTGCGTTTTCGATCACAACTTAAAACCTGAACCGAACCAGCCCCTGAAACTTTTATCAAAGATGGTCACGGATGTATTTGTGACCCTCGAACTGGAATTTCAATAAACGGACTTACGAGGAATTTCTGACGAATTATTCCGTAAACTGTGATCAGAATGTAACAAATCTGATCACAGTTCGGTAGACGATTTTCTATAAAATATTGGTAATGAACCGGACCCCGATATTTTTACACAATAAAATATGGAACGTTTAAGACATCCTGTAAAAATTTGGTAATTTTTGGAATAATTTAACTATTTTATTTAAATGTCCGAAAACAGCCGGTTTTGAATATTAATGCTAAATTGACATAAGTTGTGACTTGCGTGTTTAAATGTCGAGTATGCTATCGGTGAATGATCTAACATGTTATATATGTTACGTGCAATATCGTATGTTTGTTTATGAGTGGGGAATGGATGGGAAGTTTATATGTGTGTAAATCGTTAAAGTGTGTACCTGTTATGTGGACGAAGTAATGTGCAAATAAACCATACATAAGATACGTGTTATGCATGAGAAACTGATTGTTATCCGTACCTTATTAGGACGTGATTGACCGACCTTGACTGTTAACTATAGTTGAGAACCTAACCGAGCAAACCGAGGTGAGTTCACACTCTTTCTAAGGCATGGGGTTCCCAGGGGTTGGGAATGGGATTGAATAACTACTTGTGCTATCATTACTATTAAACTACTTTTTACTGTCCTCGGATTGAAGGGCACGTACGTAAAACCTACGTACACTCATACTTACTACTGTCCTCGGATTGAAGGGCACGTACGTAAAACCTACGTACACGATCATAAGACCATCAACTCTATCACTTTAAGTCCCTCAATTATCGACTTAATCGCCGAGGCCTATGGCGAGCGGGTCATTAGTTAATAGCGCTATTAGGTTTAACAAACCTCACACCGTGCCAGTCGGACGGGCGTGTACTAATGGACTATGGGCAAAGGGTCAATGCTGATAGACATTGACTTAGGGAACCTCTTACATTTTCGTAGCAGTCGATACGCGTGGTCTAGTAACACATGGGAAACCCCCACTAATCTTCGCAAACATGTCAGAAAGACCGCGATGCAAACTTATACGATACATGGTTTTCAAAACGAACAGATGATTTACAAAACGAATGCTATAACTAAACAACCAACTGTGAATTCACTCAACTTTGTTGTTGACTAGTTGTTACATGCCTTACAGGTCGCTAAACATATGGAGCTTGCACGAGGAAGGAGTCGTTGTGGTGTGCGGACGGTTATGTCCAGTGTTTAATGTTTAAAACATTATGAACTTATTAAACCTATGTGTTGGACTTTAAACTTATGTTTTGAACTTTACGTTTATGCTTCCGCTGTCTAAATTAAAAACTTGGTTAACTAGCTTTTGGTCACCAATCGTATTTTGGTTGTCTTTATTTATTTAAGTACGTTGTTCAGTATGATTGGTGGCTCGATCCTGGTCATGTCACGCCTCCAAGCGGTGATACCCCGCATGGTGGATTTTAGGGGTGTGACAGATTGGTATCAGAGCCATTGGTTATAGTGAACTTGGTTTTAAAAAGGGAAAAGCTTTTTGATAAAACCAGACTATAACCTGTACAGTGCTCAACGATCCACAACGACGCTTCGCTCTACGTGCAAGACTCGACACCATAAGTGGTATGATTTATGTTATATTGTCGGTTAGATAGTTCTCACTGTGCATTAGATAATGTGATAATTGCTATTTGAACCATGTGTGATTACTCTCTACTATCGTCCCACTCTTACGCACTTTCGCGACACTTTTCTCACCTACGTTATTTCGTTGTGAAGATCATGGGTGGACGTTTGAACCTAACTCAAGCCTAGCTGACGGCTTTGATCAACGAACGAGTTGCTGAGGCACTCGCAGCTGTCCCTGCAGGAGGTATAACCTGCCATATCAACTCACCTTAGGATGTTTAGATCCTACCTCCGCAAACCAACGCTCGTGCTTAACTTTGTCTTTTATTCTCGCGCAACAGGTCAACATGCTCAGCCTCCTGTGTGCACGTTCAAGACGTTCATGGACTGCCGACCTACCACTTTCAGTGGCACCGAAGGAGCAGTGGGCCTTCTTCACTGGTTTGAAAAGCTTGAGTCAGTTTTCGAGATGTGCGAATGCCCCGAAGACCGTAGGGTGAAATATGCTACCGGAACACTTGAAGGGGCTGCGTTAACCTGGTGGAAGGCGCAAGTTCAACTACTAGGACTGGCAGTTGCTAATGCCACACCCTGGAATGGTTTTAAAGAGCTGATCAAGGAGGAGTACTGTAGTCGGGATGATATCCACAAGCTAGAAGTGGAATTTTACCATCTAAAGATGATGGGGTCTGAGATTGAAGCGTATACTAAGAGGTCAAACGAACTGGCCATCCTGTGTCCAACTATGGTGGACCCTCCCATCAAACGAATCGAGCTGTACCTCAATGGCCTTGTACCAGAGATTCAAAGTCACGTAACTTCAGCCAACCTGGGTACAATTCAGCAAATTATCAAGTTGGCTCATCGTCTCACCGACCAGGCGGTGGAGCAAAACCGGCTACCCAAACGTATCAGTGCCACAACTACTTCTGATGTACCTACCGACAACAAGCGAAAATGGGATGGAAACTCCAGTAAGGGTTCTGCTTCGGTTCAGTCCCAGCAGCGAAGGACTGACGACTACCAGAGTCCGGGTCAGCAATCCTCCGGTAATCAAGGACATGGTGGGTATCGAGAAAACCACCCAAAGTGCAACAAATGTAACAGACACCATAGTGGTCAGTGCAACAAAGGTCGTTGTCAGAGATGTCATAAGTTGGGTCATGAAGCTAGGGATTGCAGGAGCCCGCGTCCTGCGAATCAGAATCGCCAACAACAACAAGCCCCACAGAACCACCAGTAGCAACATCAGCAGGGAAATAAAGGATGCTTTCAGTGTGGCGCTGAAGGCCACTTTAAGAAGAACTATCCCCAGCTTAACCAGAATCAAAACAACAACAACAACCAGGGAAACGGGAATAACAATGGAGGCAACAACGGGGGTAACAACAATGGTAATGGAGCAAGGGGTCGTGCTTTCGTGATTGGTCAAGGTGACGCAAGGAACGATCCCAACGTTGTGATGGGTAAGTTTCTTCTGGATGACTTCTTTGTTACTGTCTTATTTGATTCGGGTGCCGATACCAGTTATGTGTCTCTAAAAGTTAGTCAAATGCTTAAACGTACCCCAACACTTTTGAACACCAAACACGCGGTAGAGCTAGCAAATGGTAAAAGTCTTGAAGCCACACACGTAGTTAAAGGTTGTAACCTCATCTTAGCTGGTCAGACTTTCCCCATCGATCTTATTCCTATCACACTTGGTAGTTTCGACGTTGTTATTGGTATGGATTGGCTATCTCATCATCAAGCGGAGATTGTTTGTAAGGAGAAAATCATCCGCATTCCTCGTTCTGGTGAAGAACCTCTTGTGATTCGTGGCGACAAGAGTGGTGCTGTCGAAGGAATCATCTCTTTCCTTAAGGCCCAGAAATGTCTACGAAAGGGCCACACTGCCATTCTAGCGCTCGTCACTGACACATCCACGGAAGAGAAGAGAATTGAAGACATTCCTATTGTGCGCAATTTTCCTGAGGTATTTCTTGAGGAATTGCCTGGTCTTCCGCCTCACCGCCAAGTTGAATTTCAAATCGAGCTAGCTCCTGGAGCAGCGCCAGTAGCTCGAGCACCATATCGTCTAGCTCCAACAGAACTTGAAGAACTGTCCACACAACTACAAGAACTCTTGGAAAAGGGTTTTATTCGTCCTAGCTCTTCGCCCTGGGGAGCTCCAGTCTTGTTCGTAAAGAAGAAAGATGGTACTTTCAGAATGTGTATTGACTATCGCGAGCTTAACAAGGTGACTGTGAAGAATCGTTATCCTCTTCCACGTATTGACGACTTGTTCGACCAGTTGCAAGGGTCAAGCTATTACTCCAAGATTGATTTGAGATCGGGATACCATCAACTGAGAGTTCGAGATGAGGACGTCTCCAAAACAGCATTCAGAACTCGTTACGGCCATTACGAGTTCCTGGTTATGCCATTCGGGCTGACGAATGCACCAGCGGTCTTCATGGATCTCATGAACCGAGTGTGCAAGCCTTACCTGGATAAGTTCGTTATTGTGTTCATTGACGATATCCTGATCTATTCTAAGAGTCAGGAGGAACACGAGCAGCATTTACGTCTTATGTTGGAACTTCTTCGAAATGAGCAGTTGTATGCCAAGTTTTCGAAATGTGACTTCTGGCTTCGCGAAGTCCACTTTCTAGGCCATGTGGTAAACAAGGATGGGATTCATGTTGATCCATCCAAGGTTGACTCAATTAAGAACTGGCCTGCACCCCGCACACCAACAGAAATCCGCCAATTCTTTGGTTTGGCAGGATATTACAGAAGGTTTATCAAAGATTTCTCCAAGATTGCGCAACCTCTCACTTCACTGACTCAGAAGGGTGTCATCTATCGTTGGGGTGATGCACAAGAGTCCGCATTTCAACATCTAAAGGATAGACTTTGTAGCGCGCCTATCCTCTCATTGCCCGAAGGCACCGATGATTTCGTGGTTTATTGCGACGCTTCCATCCAAGGACTTGGTTACGTATTGATGCAACGTGACAAGGTCATTGCCTACGCATCACGCCAACTCAAGGTTCACGAAAGAAACTACACTACTCACGATCTGGAGCTGGGAGCAGTTGTTTTCGCGCTTAAGATATGGAGACATTACCTGTACGGTACCAAGTGCACCTTTTACACCGATCACAGGAGTCTCGAGCATATCTTCAAGCAAAAGGAGTTAAACATGCGTCAACGCCGATGGGTTGAGCTCTTGAATGATTATGAATGCGCAATCAAGTATCATCCGGGTAAAGCCAATGTTGTGGCCGACGCCCTCAGTCGAAAGGATACCATACCTAGGCGTGTACGTGCTTTACAGCTTACCATCCAATCTAACCTTCCCGCTCAGATTCGCGATGCTCAGGTTGAAGCATTGAAAGCAGAGAACATCAGGGCTGAGTCCCTACGAGGATCGAGGCAGCGGCTAGAACAAAAGGAAGACGGCGCCTACTATGTAACAGGGCGTATTTGGGTTCCACTCTATGGCAACTTACGCGAGCTTGTGATGGATGAAGCACATAAGTCTCGTTATTCAGTACATCCTGGTTCGGATAAGATGTACCACGACTTAAAGACCACATACTGGTGGCCTGGCATGAGAGCCCACATAGCAACCTACGTCAGCAAGTGCTTGACTTGTGCGAGAGTCAAGTCTGAATATCAGAAACCATCAGGTCTACTTCAACAACCGGAGATCCCGAGATGGAAATGGGAGCAAATTTCCATGGATTTCGTTACCGGCCTGCACAGATCTCAACGCGGAAACGATACCATTTGGGTGATCGTAGATCGACTAACCAAGTCTGCACATTTTCTGGCTATCAAATAAACGGATAAGTTTTCTACTCTTGCAGACATTTACCTAATGGAAGTGGTATCGAAGCACGGAGTGCCAACCTCTATTATATCTGATCGTGACGCACGTTTTACTTCTGAACTGTGGCAAGCGATGCACAAGTCCTTTGGCTCACGTTTAGATATGAGCACCGCTTATCACCCGCAGACGGATGGGCAATCTGAACGCACCATCCAAACCCTTGAATACATGCTTAGGGCATGTGTAATCGATTTTGGTAATGGCTGGGAAAGGCACCTCCCGCTAGTGGAGTTTTCGTACAACAACAGCTACCACACCAGCATCCAAGCCGCTCCGTTTGAGGCATTGTACGGACGCAAATGCCGATCACCTCTCTGTTGGGCAGAAGTTGGTGACAGTCAAATCACTGGCCCAGAACTTGTGGTAGATACCACCGAGAAGATTGCTCAGATACGACAGCGAATGGCGGTAGCTCGTGACCGTCAGAAAAGCTATGCTGATAAGGGAAGAAAACCACTCGAGCTCCAGGTTGGGGATCGAGTGCCACTCAAAGTCTCACCTAGGAAAGGTGTAGTCCGCTTTGGCAAACGAGGCAAACTCAATCCGCGTTATGTCGGACCATTCGAAGTCATTGAGAAAATTGGCAAAGTCGCCTACAGGTTGGATCTACCTGAAGAACTCAGCAGAGTTCACAATGTTTTCCATGTGTCGAATCTGAAGAAGTGTCTGTCAGATGAGACCCTCATAGTTCCTCTGAAGGAACTCACTATCGACGAACAGCTGCGATTCGTCGAGGAACCAGTAGAGATTACGGATCAAGATGTTAAGATCCTCAAGCATACCAGGATACCTCTGGTCCGAGTTCGTTGGAATGCTCGTCGTGGCCCAGAGTATACCTGGGAACGAGAAGACCAAATAAAACTCAAGTATCCCCAACTGTTTAAGAAAAACGCAACCACTACTGAGGCTGAAGCTACTGCAGAATTTCGGGACGAAATTCCAAATCAACGGGGGGATGATGTGACACCCCAGGAAAATCAGGAAAACAACGCAACTTAACTAGCTTCCTCGGTAACCACGCGCTAAATTTCGGGACGAAATTCTCTTAACAGGGGGAGAATGTGACAACCCTCAATTTACATGTATTCCGTACGATTTATTTAATAATAATTTAAGTGCTTGGTGACTGTGTTGAAATATTTAACTGCTCTCTGATTACTGAACTATACTTACATGAGCATGTTAACATACTAGTAATGTACAGAAAAGTTACTAAATAGTCCTGTGTGATTTCCCAAGTGTTAGAAATTAATTGTGTTTCAAAAAAATATATAATAAACACTTTACGGTACAATTAAACACTTTAACGGAACAGTATCCGACCGTACAACCGGACATTACCCGGAACACTAAATTTTTGTCAGACACTTTGTTTTATTATTTATGGCTAGTCATGGTCCCCGTATGCCATAACACCCGCTAAAGATAAACCAACTAACTTATATCACATTACTTACATCTAACTTATACTTAGCCACTTTTGTCACAATCTTTCACTTATACCCCCCCCCCCCCCCCCCAACGATTTAGTTCCCATGTGGGACCCCACATATCCATCTAACCTTACCCCAAATATTTGGAAAGATTTTAATTCAATTATTTAATGGATCTCTTACTTGTAGAAGTAGCTAAATCATATATAAGTATGGCATGTCTTACAACCTATCATTTCACAAGTTTACTCATCCATTTCACTCACTCTCCTCTCTCTTGATCGGCTGCCCACAACCGAGCACACCATCACCACCTTAAACATCATCATCTTCTTCATTACATTGTCCATTCAAAGCCTAGAAATCATCCATGGAAGGTGCAACTTGAAGGGATTTCAAGGGAGCATTGTTCTTGCTTGGTTCTACATCTTTTTCTCATCATTTTTACACAAGATTCTTCCCTAGCTAGAGGCTAGTAGTAAGTTTCTTCATACTTGATCTCATCTTGTTCGAAATATCGACATATCGCATGAAGTATTGTTGTTTAAATCACTAAATTACAAGAATATTAGAAAAATATGAAACATAAGTTATGAACATAAAATCTACATAAAAGTTTACTTATGTATGAATTATGAAGTGGAATCTTGTCGGTTTAAGGGTTGGGTAAATCATACTTGATGTTTAAAAGTTGTTTTCTTGCTAAATCCATTGTTCGGACACTCGTTGATGCGATTTAGTAATGTTTAAACTTAAAAATAACATGCTGATGCATTTTTACAGCCGCCTTCAACAGGCTGTAAACGGACTTTAAAAACTCGAAAAACGGAATTTCAAAAGCCTAAATCGTGTCTTTTCGAAAAACGAAGAAAATGGCGCTGGAATCGTATTTTTCTGAGGTCGGTTACTATTTTAAAAATCTGTTTTCGTGACAGCAGCTAAGGCTGATTTTTACTGCAGAAAATTGGGCTGTGCGTTTTCGATCACAACTTAAAACCTGAACCGAACCAGCCCCTGAAACTTTTATCAAAGATGGTCACGGATGTATTTGTGACCCTCGAAATGGAATTTTGATAAACGGACTTACGAGGAATTTCTGACGAATTATTCCGTAAACTGTGATCAGAATGAAACAAATCTGATCACAGTTCGGTAGACGATTTTCTATAAAATATTGGTAATGAACCGGACCCCGATATTTTTACACAATAAAATATGGAACGTTTAAGACATCCTGTAAAAATTTGGGAATTTTTGGAATAATTAACTATTTTATTTAAATGTCCGAAAACAGCCGGTTTTGAATATTAATGCTAAATTGACATAAGTTGTGACTTGCGTGTTTAAATGTCGAGTATGCTATCGGTGAATGATCTAACATGTTATATGTGTTACGTGCAATATCGTATGTTTGTTTATGAGTGGGGAATGGATGGGAAGTTTATATGTGTATAAATCGTTAAAGTGTGTACCTGTTATGTGGACGAAGTAATGTGCAAATAAACCATACATAGGATACGTGTTATGCATGAGAAACTGATTGTTATCCGTACCTTATTAGGACGTGATTGACCGACCTTGACTGTTAACTATAGTTGAGAACCTAACCGAGCAAACCGAGGTGAGTTCACACTCTTTCTAAGGCATGGGGTTCCCAGGGGTTGGGAATGGGATTGAATAACTACTTGTACTATCATTACTATTAAACTACTTTTTACTGTCCTCGGATTGAAGGGCACGTACGTAAAACCTACGTACACTCATACTTACTACTGTCCTCGGATTGAAGGGCACGTACGTAAAACCTACGTACACGATCATAAGACCATCAACTCTATCACTTTAAGTCCCTCAATTATCGACTTAATCGCCGAGGCCTATGGCGAGCGGGTCATTAGTTAATAGCGCTATTAGGTTTAACAAACCTCACACCGTGCCAGTCGGACGGGCGTGTACTAATGGACTATGGGCAAAGGGTCAATGCTGATAGACATTGACTTAGGGCACCTCTTACATTTTCGTAGCAGTCGATACGCGTGGTCTAGTAACACATGGGAAACCCCCACTAATCTTCGCAAACATGTCAGAAAGACCGCGATGCAAACTTATACGATACATGGTTTTCAAAACGAACAGATGATTTACAAAACGAATGCTATAACTAAACAACCAACTGTGAATTCACTCAACTTTGTTGTTGACTCGTTGTTACATGCCTTACAGGTCGCTAAACATATGGAGCTTACACGAGGAAGGAGTCGTTGTGGTGTGCGGACGGTTATGTCCAGTGTTTAATGTTTAAAACATTATGAACTTATTAAACCTATGTGTTGGACTTTAAACTTATGTTTTGAACTTTACGTTTATGCTTCCGCTGTCTAAATTAAAAACTTGGTTAACTAGCTTTTGGTCACCAATCGTATTTTGGTTGTCTTTATTTACTTAAGTACGTTGTTCAGTATGATTGGTGGCTCGATCCTGGTCATGTCATGCCTCCAAGCGGTGATACCCCGCATGGTGGATTTTGGGGGTGTGACATTATCAGTATGCCGACATTTTTACTAAAGGGCTCTCGCGCCAACTCTTCAATCGTTTCAAGTCCAGTCTGTGCGTTCGATAACTACCGCTGCAACTGAGGGGGCCTATTAGCACAGATATCACAGCCGAGATATTCTCCCTGCATTCAAACTAATTTACATTTGTATTTATTATATTAATTGTGTACATTGACTAGTCCCATATTTAGCTCATTGTATGTTAGGTAAATCCCTTGATTGACTCTTGGGTAGTTGTAATACTCTCTGTATATATACCCTCTCATAGTGAATGAATAACAATCAATTCAGTTAATTAACGAGTTTTTCGGCAGCAATCATGGTTTATTTAAGTGGAAATCATATCTAGGTGCATTCATTCCTAATCATAAGTATCCCCTCACTTTGTGAATTTGTTGCTCCCCTTGCGTTTCTTATTTTTGATGTTTACAAAAATGCACAGATATATTTTTCCACAGTATATGGTATAGTGTGTGCTCATAATTGGTTGGTGTGGGCATATTATTGCTTTCTTGTCATTGTATGTTTTATATTATTGTTTGCGTCTTGTTGCCTAATCTACTATTTGCTACTGTTATTGTATACTTGTTTCTTCGTATATGCTTAGGGCCTTGTTGCTTAGTGTTGTTCACTGTCATATTTGTACAGGTTACATTTATGTTTCTGAGCGTATTGTGTGTTTGAGTGTTCGTTGATTTAGCAGGTGATTTGTTGCAAACATAGATTGTTATAGTCATGACTTTTACTTGAGACCGTGGGGTATAGTTTGCATGTGGCTTCTTGGAATGTAGGAACTCTAAGTAGTAAATTGTTGGAGGTGGTGGATGCACTAAAAATCGAAGGATACATATAGCTTGCCTTCAGGAGACTAGGTGGAAGGGGCATAGGGGTAAAGAGTGCAATGGGTACAAGCTATTGTATTCGGGGTCTGACGGGGCAAAAAATGGGGTTGAATTTTTAGTGGATATAGGGTTACATAAGAACGATTTTAAAATGCCCATGTCATGTGCCACCGCAAATGCTAGAAGCTCCCTCTTGATGAGGCGAGGAGACCGCAGATGGTGGATGGATTGCAAGGTTATTCCAGGTGAGACAGCAGTGACTCAACACCATTTGTTGGTGGCAGATATAGTTCTCAGAGTAATATCGACTAAGGGGGAGAGGAAATTTCGACCTAGTATTCGATGGGGTAATTTGAAAGGAGACAAAATTATAGTGTTTAAGGATAAAGTCATCTCGACGACATCTAATGAACATGATGAGGACGCAAACCGAATGTGGGAGACTATGGCGACTACGATCACCCATGTGCCGAGGGAGACTCTATGGATCACAACAGGGAGGACACACAGGCATAAAGAGTGTTGGTGGTGGAGTGTGGATGTGCAGACCAAAGTAAAGGAGAAACAAGAAAGTTTTAAGGAGTTGTTGAGGTGTACGGACGAGACAGGGCGAGTAAGGTTGAGGGAGATATACAAAAACGTCAAAAGGGAGGCGAAGAAGGCAGTGACCAAGGCAAAGAACACATCCTATAAACAGATGTATGAACGACTAGAAACTAAGGAGGGGGAGCATGACATGTTCAAGATTGCCAAAGCTAGGGAACATAGAAAACAAGATCTAGGAGTGGTGAAGTTCATAAAGGGAGGAGATGGGCGGGTCTTGGTCAAGGATCATGACATTATGTTGAGATGGAAAACCTTCTTTCACGATCTTTTCAACTGCGGGAGGCCTTACCAACAAGAAAGAAACAACCACACTATTGAAAGGCCACAAAGGAATAACTGCTACTGTCGGAGTATCACACAAGGGGAGGTGAAGAAAGCACTTAGGAGTATGGGTAGGGCTAAGGCAGTTGGTCTAGATAACATACCGATTGAGGTGTGGAAGTGTTTGGGAGATGAAGGAGTTCAATGGCTAACTACTTTATTCAATGTTATTTTTAAATCTGAAAAAATGTCAGATCAATGGAGAAGCAGTGTCGTAGTGCCGCTATATAAGAACAAAGGTGACGCCCAATGTTGTGGGAATTATAGAGGAATCAAGCTTCTAGGTCATACTATGAAACTGTGGGAGAGGCTCATTGAGACTAGAATTCGAAAAGAGACTCGGGTCACGATAAAAATTTGGTTTCATGCCAGGGCGGTCAACTACGGAAGCGATACACACTCTAAGGAGATTGATGGAAAAGTATAGGGAGAAGAAGCGAGATCTACATATGGTGTTCATTGACCTTGAAAAGGCATACGACAGTGTGCCACGTAAACTGATTTGGGATAGTTTGGAGGGTAGAGGTGTACTTGGGAGGTATGTTGACATAATTAGGGATATGTATGAAAGGACTGAAACTAGTGTTTGGGCGCCTGTAGGGGATACTGATTTCTTCCCTGTGGAGGTGGGACTCCACCAAGGGTCTGCATTGAGTTCGTTTCTTCTCGCAGTCATCCTTGATGAGTTGTCTAAGTCGATTCAAGAGACAGTTCCATGGTGCATACTTTTTGCTGATGATATTGTGTTAGTGGCAAAGACTAAGCAGAGCTTAAATGCAACGTTAGAGGAATGTCGAGCAACTTTAGAGGATAAAGGTTTAAGGATTAGTCGCTTTAAGACAGAGTACTTGTACTGCGACTTCAGTGGTGCAGGCGTCGACGAGGACACCGAGATCACCATTGAGAGGCAAGTGGTTCCACAGGTAACTAAGTTCAAATATCTAGGATCTTTTGTACAAAGCGATGGGGAGATAGATAGTGATATATCCCACCGCGTCCAAAGTGGCTGGTGTAGGTGGATAGCAGCTACTGGGGTATTGTGTGACAAAAGGTTCCCAACTAGATTGAAGGGGAAATTTTATAGGGTGTCAGTTAGACCGGATATGTTGTATGGGACATATTGTTGGGCAATCAAAAAGACACAAGCGCGCAAGATGGAGGTAGTGGAGAAGAGGATGCTTAGGTGGATGTGTGGGCACACACGTTTAGACCGAATAAGAAATGTGGTTTTTAGGGAAATGTTAGGAGTGGCTAGTATATCAGATAAGATAAGGAAGGGAAGATTGAGATGGTTTGGACATGTGAAGAGGAGGCAGACGACAGCACCGGTTAGAGCTGTGGAAATCCTCACGGTGGAAGGGAAGCGGAGTAGAGGCAAGCCTAAAGTTACATGGGATGAGCGGATTAGACAAAATTTTCTAGAGTTACATGGGTCTCTATATAAGAGATACCCTAATCAATTTTGTCTAGATATTTTTTCATTTGCGTCTCTCTAATTATCATCTCTCTTGAATCTTCTTACTCTCTCACTTAGGGTTTCTTAGATCTAGTTGATTCTTGTGATCTCGTGTTGAGATCTGTTGTTCGTTTCTTAGATCAGAAAGTGCAAATCATCGTGTTGATGATCTACGTGTGAGTTGAGAGATTTTAGTTATGTGTATTTTCTTCAGTTCTGTCCATCCTTTGATTCTTACACATTACAGTTTGAAATAAAGGTTTCTTGGTATAGATCTATGTATTTTGACAATAACCCTACACCCGGGGATGATCACGGGTGATCTAGCTTCGCATACTCATCGTGGCCAAAACCAACAACTTCTCTTCCTCTCGAATTGCGTCCCAAATATGCCAAGAAGGTTGTGCCTTCGGTTCCCTGTCGTGCATCCTCTAAATAAAACTCTCTCCTCCACATATTGTTGTTGCGTTCCTTTTTGTTAAAGATGTGGGATGCCACTTTCTTACTTTCTTTTAATTTCCCTTTTCTCCACTTGTTGGCCCAATCAGAAAGAATTAATTATTTAAGCCTCGTTCATACATGTTGGATTTACTAAGGCCTACAAACATGTTAGTTTGATGCCCATTTAAACCAAGGTCGGCCCTAAGCATGGCCGGTTAGGGGACGGCTCAGGGCTAAAAACGTAAAAAGGCTCGCAAATTTTTTTATATATTGTATGTATAATTTATATTATATATATGACTAAAACCCAGAATTTGTACTGAACTACATACTGCAGTCTGGTGGTAGACAGCGTACCCTTTATACCACCACGCCTGTAGGTTTTAGATTTTTCAGTACTCTTTATCTTTTATGCCTCTGCATAGAGGTGAGCAACGTAGTCATCCACAACCCTTTATCATTCGCTTATGTTTTTTGAAGTAAACAACCAAATTCCTTTTTAGTTATAATATTATATTATATTATTAACTAGGTTAGAACCCCGTGTATTACACGGGTTGAATAAATATAATTTTATATACTAAATTAAAACAGTTATTCTTTAAAAATTTCGTTTATTACACGAGTTGAACAAATGTACTTTTATATATTAAATAATAAAAAAATTATATCTCTAAGAACCCCATGTATTGTACTGAATAAATGTAATTTTATATAACAAATAATAAAAATCCGTATGGGTTGAATAAATCTAATTATATATACTAAATAATAAAAAAATATATCTTTAAAAACACTGTGTGTTACACGGGTTAAATAAATGTAATTTTGTATAGTAAATAATATGTTATTGGATTCGTTAAAAAATCATAAATTTGGTTCGGTTTAATTCGAATCAATTCACAAACTTGGTTAAGTTTAATTCAAATTGATTAGAACCCCAATTTGAAAAATCAAAAACAGAATTATATTATTAGCTTCTCTTCCTAGTTAGTGTTTTTTTTTAAGTTTGATCTAATGTCTAATAAGTTATTTTGTATATTTTGTTTGTACTTTAAATTTTTTATATGAGCGTATTATTGTTTTTTAAGTTTAAGAATATTGTTTTGTGTTATTATTTAAAAAATATCTTTAATTTATAATTTAAATTTGAAGATAATATATTATTAGAAAAAATAGAATGATTCTATCCGACATTCAAAGTCAGATAAGATTTAATATTAATTGATTATTTATTATTTAATTAATTGATATAAGATAAGTATGAAAAGGCAGGAAATTACAAATGTAGACGTCTTCAATGAATGACACGTGTCACTTATTGGTTTCTTTTATTATAGTAGATAGATTATAAACATATTTTGTTTTTCTTTTAACTTCTTAAATATATTCTTTTTGTTATGTTCGTTAAAGTACCTGTAATAAGGTTTGATCGAATTGTTGAGTGACGCAACGATGACCCTGAATTCTTGTTTTAGTAGGGCGGTAGGGTCCTTTTATTTCTAGCTGATGAATTAATTTATTAGTAGGGCGGTAGGGCCGTGCATTCTTGTTTTAGTAGGGAGGTAGGGTCTTTTTTTACATATTCGAAGACGACCCATGTTTGAACATTGAATTCTAAATTTATGCTTTATTCCTTCTTGTGTACGTCGATCAAATTTATCAAATGAATTAATTAGCTCATGATAACATTAGTTACAATATTAATCTAACAATTTGTTTCAATGATAATTTTTTTGTTTACTCGTGAACTTTTTAAAATCACCATTAATCATACTTCTAAATCGTAACATTTGTCCTATTTCCTTTATCATTTATTATAACTCTTTAATTTAAGATCATTTCCTCCATAGTCTACTAAATACAAAAAGTGAAAAAACCAACTAAAATAATATATTTATAACAATATCAATGCATTTATAATATAATCGGTTATTAGTATTAACTCTTGTTGTATTCTATCTCGTTTCAATTTGTAATCCGAGACAATTGATCATAATGAAAACGCAAGTATTTTATTCGCATTCATGTTAATCACATTAAACTTATGTGCATGCTTATACTCATAAACAAACATTTTATGCTATACATGATTCTTGATTTCACGATACATGTTTATGCTCGTTACACGTAAAACCGGTTAAAACATGTAAAATAATCAAACTTGAACCTCGAAAGAAATAGGGAAGTCACATTCGTGCGAATGTGTCCATCCGCATGGATGTGCGCAACCGCCCCAAACTCGCATCCGCACGAAACTGTCGGAAACCCTAATTTCACCCTAAGCCTATAAATAGGCACACTACTTCACACTTTCACTCACCCACTTCTTCACAAACGCTCTCAACTTCCTCCTTGTGATCAGAAACACTTTGTAAGGGTTTCTTTCATTTTTCTATTACATCTCATCACCTTTTCTTACCTTTGATCATGATTCTTACACTTTTTACAAACTCTCTTGATTCAACACATCTCAAAGATGGTTTCCACCAATTTGCTTGGGCAGACTACTGTTGGAGCATCACATATACGAGATTTGAATCAAGATTTATAAATTTACAACATTTTACAACTTGTTCATAGTTTCATTTTGGTTATTGTACGAACTTGATGGAATCTGGAACCCATCAGACCCTCAACTCATCTTAAAGTTAGGGGTTTGCGTTAGGGTTACATTCCATCAAGAAATGATCTGTTTCAAATGGATCAAACATACGATTTCGACAAACAGCCGCATTCCAACGAACGGGCATGTCCCATTCGTACGAACGGGGCAGTTTACGCATATTCTGTCTTTGATTTCTTTTCTGTTTTACATCTGTTTGGCACACTTTCTGTTTGACTGTTTGATCATTTACCTTCTGTTTTCAATCTGTCTTGAATGGATCAAACACACGTTTTCGACAAATAGTCACATTCGCACGAACGGGCATGTCCCATCCGTACGAATGGGACCTTTTACTTATATTCCGGTTTCGATTTCATTTTTGTTTTTACAGCAGTTCATCATGTTTGACCATTTTACTTTCTGTTTTGAATTGTTTAACAATTTCCTTACTATTTATGTTTAAATCAGTTACAACAAAGCTTTGCATATTTTAAACAGTCCAATTCGTTCGAAGGGAAATACCCATTCTTACGAATGGCACATGCCCATTCGTACAAAAGGCCCGTTCGTAAGAACGGGTCTATTACCCGTTTTATTTCGTATTTTTCTCATATCTTACAAACTGATCCGAACCTCTTTCATAACAGAATACTTACACTCCTGTTTATTCATTTCAGTGTAACTTCGGCGTTCCCAACTCCATCAACTCAACTCTCGGTTTTCATGGAACTCTACGCAAAACTGTGAGTATACTTAATCCCATTTTCATTTTAAACACTTTGGGTGCAACATGTATATTATACAAAACACGCAACACTATGATACTTGTTTATTCAATCGCACTTTATCCACATTTAAACATGAAAACATGTTATACTTGTTAGACTCTTATGCTCTGTATACATTGTGTCTATATGATCATTAACTTTGTAAGCCTACCTTAACAATTATAGCACTATATGATTAACGCCCCGCCCGTATTCTTGTGGTATTGTTAAGTAAAACACATTACACCCTCTTCATTGTGATGATGTTGGGTAATCACGATTGCGTTAAACTCTGGTTTGACATATAGCTTACACCCCGTTCAGCATATTAGTAACTTGTATACATTATTCATGTTGAATATGAGCACAGTTAAACATTTTCATATTATGCTATGTATTCAAACTTGTATACTCGCCAACATATTTGCTGTACTTTATTTTAATACATGTTGCAGGTTGAAAGATGATGCTATGGAAGAAACGAGTTTAGGGTGGACTTAGAAACACACCTAGATAATAAACAATGTTTGAATTTTGTTTCATGTTTGATACAATTTGATCATGTTTGTTTTTTGTTAGAACAATGTATGACATTTAGTAATTTATGAAATTTGGTTTAAATATATATTGTCACAATTTAGCGTTATGAAGCTTTGAGCGATTTGTTTTCGTCTCACTCCGATGTTTCTGCCATCGGTTGGGGTGTGACACAAAACCCTAAATCATGCTTTGATCTCGTATATACCAATAATAATTAACAAACATACACATAGCCAAGAACAACAAGAAATGAAAATAAAAACAGTGGTAAATCAAACTAACCGAAGGAGCGTGGAGTGTATGCTAGAACGAGGGAGATAATGTTGTGAGAAGAAGAGAGCTTCGAAAGGGAAGGGGCTGCCGTTGATGATTGGGAGGAAGTTAGGGTTTTGCTGTTTTTGTGTGTTGCAAAATTATGGGAAACACACACACATGTGCGTCCTAATTAGGGGGGTTGGGCTCAGTGTGGGCTCGAGGAAACTGGGCTGAGAACAACAAGTAGAGAGGGAAGGGGTGCGGCCCGCACAAGAAGTGTGCGACTCGAGGGTAGTGTGCGGCTGAGTATCATAAAGCAAAACATTTAACATTTAACAACTTTTATTAATTCACTTATAACAACCAGGCATAATCAGACACTTTAATCAATTTCAAATAACGTACACATAGTTACAACGCAAGACAGAACGTGAAAGAAAGTGATACGCAGTTAAAGACCTTGGAAATACGGGTTGTCACATGTAACATTCAGACCAGCCTTTTTTCTCAACTTTTTGTTCTCTTCCATAAGAACCACCTTGTCAATTTCTAAGTTTACAATCTTCATTTGCTGTGCCTTGTTAATTTCAACCAGATTATTGTTGCCTTCACCATACCAGTTGACATCAACATCTTCTTTCCAAACAAAGAACTTGCAATCCGATTTCTAACAAATTAAATCAGAAAATGAGGAAGCTTTCAAGACATAATTATCAACATACAAACTAATTTTACTTATAGGCCATAAAGGACATCCACAAAACTCCTTCCCTTGTCTAGAACTTCGAGAACCAGCAACTCGCTTCACTGCTACCATGTCATGATTACAATAGACATTCTCATCGGTCCCAATCCTATAGATTCTTGGTTTATTGTTTCGAGGGTATGAAGAAGACGAAAAAGAACTCATCGATATCCCCTAACTGAATCGCGTGGGAGAATTTTGTGAAATAGGGTTTTTTGGGGGGTTTCAGTTAATAATAGGGGCAAAGGATTTAAAAAAGGGGAAAATCCATAATCATCTGCCACGTAAGGTGTTTTTGACACATCATCGCATAATCATCTGTCAGCAACTTTATTAACTAGGTTAGGGTTTTTAACGGGGGACCATTGTAGAAAAAATGGTTGAAAGGTGGGACTGACATGGAGAATATTCAAGGGTGAGATTATTAATGGTCAATAAGGCTATAGGGTATGGTGATGGTCCTCCCTTGGAGGATGGTCCGCCACGTAAACCACACGTAGGATGTGCATGAGGATGAGGCTAAGAGGATGGATGTGTGGAAATGGGAGGATGGACCTAAAATGTGTATGTATATATTGTATATATGTATAAGGGTGTGTGAGAGGGAGGGGGAATAATTTTTGTCTTCTTGTGAAATGGGAGGATCCTCCCCAACGTCGAGCAAAGGACACCGAGGACGAGGACGGAGGGGGGCGGCATGGAGGGCAGTTCGTCGCCGGTGGAGGACGGTGGAGGATGGTCCTCCATACCGTGCAGCCTAAGATCTAGTTGTGATTATTACAGACCAATTCCCCTAAAAATAATAAAAAAAATACACTGTTGAATGAGCCAAAGTTTTGCAAATTGTAGTTATATAAGTACACATAGAGATTTAAAGATAAGATAATTATAGTTATATAAACGTGTAGTACACATAGAGATTTGAAGATAAGATCGATGAACAACAAACGTTTCCTAAAGTGAACAACATCAAGCAGATCCATCATAACAAGTGGGACATAATCCTGGTTGCAACAAACAATCTTGGTCCTTGCTTCAAGCCGTCTGCCCATTCTTGACTTGCAAAATCAGCTAGCATAATCACTTCCACCAAACCTTAAATGGTATAAAAGAAATTGAAACAATAATCCAGATTATGAATAACTAATTTTGTTTAACTAATACATCGTTTATCCTTATATATACCACACATAACTTTCTTTTCTTATGCTTATTATAAAATCTGTGACACAATAATTATACTTGGTCATTTTTCTACAATTTTTATATCAACTTTTCTTATTTTTGACTTGAATAAAAAAATATTATGATTCTTTTCCTTCATGAATCATGATAGTCCATTCCTTCTCAATCAACTTCTTAATCAAAGCTAAAACTTAGTTTTATTTTTATATATTTTCTATTATTTAATATATCTTTTGTTAGATCACTTTACTTGATATTTCTCATCAAATTTAACTCAACTTCTCATAAAGTGAAGTTTTATTTATTTTTATAATATTGTATAGCTTCAAATTATTGAATTCTACACTTTGTTACTAAGTGCACCAGTCCAACTAATACACATGTCATCAATAATTCCTATATAATTCAAATTTCACTTTCATATCTCCAAGCCCACTATGCACTTCACATTTTTTCTTCTATTACTCTTCTATCCCACATGTTTCCTAGCAAGAACAATACCACCGGCAACCACCATGATCTCCACCGTAAACCACCACAACTCCACCTGGAGCACCTTCGTAAAATTCATCGATACCGGCAAAGGCAGCCACGTCAGCGGCATATCAGATCTCAAGAACTACATGCAACGTTTCGGGTACCTTCAAGTATCCAAAACAAGTTCCAACAACGAATTCAACGAAGAATTCGAGGTCGCACTAACCCGATATCAACAGAAACTTGGCCTCACCGTCACCGGAAAACTCGACGCCGAAACCATCTCTCAGATGACCGTACCGAGATGTGGCGTGCGTGACACGGCACTACCACTAAATGCCCATGCAATACAACATTATAAATACTTCAAGGGCAAGCCAAGATGGTCACGTGCCATGCCAACAACTCTCACGTATGCTTTTTCCCCTAATAATATTATTTCAAGTGTAAACCTTTCCGACATAAAAGTCATCTTCCGACGTGCTTTCTCACGTTGGTCATCTGTGATTCCGGTTAACTTCACCGAAGCCGAAGATTACGGGTTTTCTGACATCAAGATTGGGTTCTACAACGGCGATCATGACGATGGGGAGCCGTTTGATGGTGTTTTAGGTGTTTTAGCACATGGGTTTTCACCGGAGAGTGGAAGGCTCCACCTTGATGCGGCGGAGACGTGGGCCGTGGACTTCGAGCTTGAGAAATCCGCTGTGGCGATTGATTTGGAGTCTGTGGCGATTCATGAAATCGGGCATGTGTTAGGGTTAGCTCATAGTTCTGTGAAGGAATCTGTAATGTACCCTAGTTTGAAACCTAGAGAGAAAAAAACTGACTTGAAGGTTGATGATATTGAAGGGATTCAACAACTTTATGGATCAAACCCTAATTTTAATATTGAAGCTTTGGCTCAATCCGATACTTCTTCGAATCATGGTGTTGGTTCCAAGATCGAGCTTAGGTTATCTTGGTGGACCATCGCGTTCGCGATGGTTTTGATCGCGTGTATAAACATCAAAGGATGAGATAGAATGATCGACTGACATCGATCAAAGCAAAAATAGTAGGAGATACAAGATTTTGTACATAAAACCTTAGATTAATTCGAGAAAAATGTTTTCACGACCGGACCAGACTAGTCAAGCAGACTGGAAACTGCATACATCGTCGGTCCATTAGAGTGCTTGAGGGGAGGGTAATAGTCACTTAAACTAGTGATTATGTATACGTTTGTTTTTTATTTGTATTTGCCTTAGATCTTAGAGAAACCATGCAAATGCATGGGTTTGGTGTGTAAGTGATTAAGGTGATCATAGCTAACATCTAGCAAAGTCATATGTTTTAAGATATATTTTTTTTAATTTCATTTGTTTTTATAGTTTTTTATTGATTCAGATGTGCTACATGTATGATATATTAATATTCATATTCATATTAGACATATAGGAATCATATTTTGAACATGTATGTTCAAGTTTAAGAAAAGATATAAAACAAGTTTTTGATGTTACTTTTGATTCATGGAGGTTATATCATGCATAACGGACCATATACGTCGTTTGACTCTTTATAAAGAAATTTCCGTCCAATTACCTGGCAACCTAGAGGAAAAACTGAAACTTAATTTTCAAACTTTTATTTTATCTAACTTATATCTTCTTAACATACATCAGGCTTCTTATATTTTATTTAGATTAGTATTCAATTAACTTTATCCTCAGGGGCGGACTCATGTGTATGGGTAGGTGGGTGGACGCACCTCTTGAAAAAAAAATATTATTGAACTCTTCATCTCCACATCCTTAGAAAATAATTATTGGGTCCGTCATTGCCTTTTTAGTATTCATACTTCAAATACTATTACAAAACATGGTATTAACAATCAAAGTTTGCGACAAGACAAAGATAAGGACCCTAGGGGAGAATGCAGGATGGAGGGAGACAAAGATAAGGACCCTAATATTAAGCAATGTCTCCGAAAAGTTAGGGATGGACATTTTACGGCTGCGGTTAAGGTCCTAAGCTCCAGTGGAGTCGCCCCTCTAGGTGATTCGACCTTGAAAGCTCTTATTGATAAACACCCTGTGGTGCCGCCCCCTTCCTTGCCTCTCAACCCTCACGCCCAACCCACTCTTGTTGTTGATGAGGAGTATGTGCTCAAATGTATCCGATCCTTTCCTAAAGGGACATCTTGTGGTAGGGACGGGATGCGGGCCCAACACTTGTTAGATGCTATCGGGAGCGAGGGTTCAATGACTTCCTTGGGTTTGCTAACGACCATTACTGAAGTTGTCAACTTATGGCTTGGAGGATCCTGCCCTAAGGTGCTAGCAGAGTTTGTTGCCTCAGCCCCCCTTACCCCTTTATTGAAACCCGATAAAGGAATTCGACCTATTGCTGTGGGGGGTATATGGCGAAGGTTGGTTTCCAAGGTGACAATGAAGAAGGTCGGGAAAAACATGGCCCAGTACTTGGGAGACTTTCAGTTTGGGGTGGGGACGTCAAACGGTGCAGAGGCGGTGCTTCACAGTGCGAACAGGTTTCTCAACTCCTTTCATGCAGATGGTTCCTTAGCCTTGCTTACTGTGGACTTCTCCAATGCGTTCAACACGGTTGACCGCACAACCTTCCTGAAAGAGGTTCATCAACATTTCCCATCAATCTATCGATGGGTTCAATTCCTTTACGCCCAGCCTGCTCGGTTGTATGTTGGTAATGAGTGTATTGGGGCTACTACCGGAGTGCAACAAGGGGATCCCTTGGGGCCCCTTTTCTTTTCCCTTGCCTTACACCCACTTATTCTCCGGGTGCAGGACCGATGTAACCTCCCGTTTCATGCTTGGTACTTGGATGATGGGATGATTATCGGCAATGCGACTGAGGTTGCCAAGGCCTTAGACATTATTAACGAGGAAGGGCCATCTCTAGGACTTTACCTCAACATTAAGAAAACAGAGGTTTTCTGGCCGACATGTGATGGGCAGAAAGTTCAGGACAGGCTTTTCCCGAAAGGGATTGGCAGACCAGAGAGGGGGGTTAAGCTACTTGGTGGAGCTGTTAGCCGCGACCCTAGCTTTGTTGGCGAGTTGGCAGGACGGCGGGCGGCGGGGGCGGTTGAACTCATGAAACTCTTGCCCTGCCTTAGGGACCCTCAATGTGAACTCCTTCTGCTAAGGTCTTGCATGGGGGTTGCTAAGTTACTTTTCGGGCTGCGAACTTGTCAACCTTATTTGATGGAGGATGCAGCATCCCGGTTCGATGATGGCCTCCGGGAGGCTATAGAAGACATAGTCGTGGGTGGTTGCCCATTCTTTGGGGATCTCCAATGGCGTTTGGCATCTCTGCCAATGCGTCTAGGTGGTTTGGGCCTCCTCTCAGCTCGAGATGTTGGGGTTTTTGCTTTTGTGGCATCCAGAGCTCAGTCTTGGGAACTACAGGATCATATCCTTCGAAACAGTGGGGTTGTCGGGCTCGACGGGGACTATCTGCAGGCGCTTGAACGTTTAAATGTCTCTCTCCCAGACTTTGATATCGGCGGTTTCTCTAAAAAGGACACCGCCCCCTCGAAACCACAAACAACTTTGGCGAATGCTCTGTTTAGCAAAATCGATCAAAGACTGGGAGAAAATTTTAATTTGTCATCCCGCCAGAAGGCGGTGTGGGAGTGCCTGAAGGGTCCCCATGCCCAAGATTTTTTGACCGTTATCCCAATTGAGGGGCTGGGACAATGTATGTCAGCAGTAGAATACAGAGCAATCCTTAAATACCGGCTGATGATCCCTATGTACCCAGAAGATGAAACGTGCCCGATATGTCGTAAAGCTTGTATGGATAAATACGGAGAGCGCGCAGTGCATTGTAAAGAGCTCCCTGGGTTCAAATATCGGCATGACTGGGTGCGAGATGTTTTGTGGGACATCCTAAGAAGAGCTGGGATTTCGGCTAAGAAAGAGGCTCCTGTGAATTTCCTTACGGACCCTATGGAAGGGAGATCTACTCTGCGACCAGCGGATCTGCTCGTCTTTGGTTGGGCTAGGGGGAAACATGCTTGTGCTGACCTCACGGGGGTTTCCCCTCTGGTTGGTTTAAGGGAAAACGGGTTTGTAGCTGGACAAGCAGCAAGAAAGGCAGAATCGAAGAAAGTTGATAAGCACGCTAAAGCTTGTGCAGAGAACCAGCATGTTTTTGTCCCTTTTGCCTTTGACACATTTGGCTCCCTAGCGCCAGAAGCTATCCAATTCCTGAACAGGGTCCAACGGGTCATCCACAACAATTGCTCAACATCGGGGGGACGAGGTTTTGTATTTGGCAGATTAGGGTTTGCAATTCAGAAAGGGGTGGCGGCGCAGCTTGTTGCCCGTCTACCTTTTGTTTTGATGTAACTTGGCAAGTATGAATTATGGATTAGCTTTTGAATTAATAATAAGGCTTAACATTGAGTACAAGACAATGCCATAAAACTACATACCGAAAAGAAACGGTTTAACTAGTGTTTTCAAAACTAAACCGACAATTGAAAAAGACAACTTTGATGGTCAAACCAAGTGGTCCGATTTCAGAAAACCCGACTGGCATCAAATAGAGGAGACGTTCATCGGCAGTTTATCACCTGTAGCCAACAGAGGAGACATACGTCGGTAGTTTATCATCCGTTTGATTAGTATCATAGACTTTTCCTTAGTCGCCCAAAGCCAGCCGATTCATTTGTTTTGGTTCATTGGCGTCGTACGATACAATATTCCGGTTTAAGAAACTACTCCAACCGACTGATTCAGTCCGTTTTTCAAAACACTAATTTAAATTTTACACTCCACACACATATTTATCAACTATTTAAGGTTTATGTTTTAGTTGTTACTTTAGGTCTTGGGGTATACTTTAACTTCATTGGTGTTAAAGATGACGACATGGCAAGTTAACATGTCTTTCAAACAACCACATTCCCATGTTAAGTGGTGTTAAAATCTCCATTGGTTAACATGTTAATTTTGGCAAAAAAAAAAAAAGATTAAGAACTTAATGTTATCTATTATCAATGTTTATTTTAGCTAAAAAGTTAAGAACATGGTATTATTATTCTCTATTTTGTATTTAGTTTAAATATTTAATTAAAAAATGGTGGCTAAGGTAAAGTTAACAAGGTTAAACTATTTTCTTATAATAAGGTAGAGTAAAAAAGAGAAAAAACAAGTGATGTGACACTCATATGAAGTTAAAAATGGTTAATATATACCTCCTTATTAGGCCGGAGGGTGTGGGGGTGCCACCCCCGCCAACTCATCATCTATAGCGCCCCAGGGCGCTATACCTCCACACCCTCAGATTTAAAGGGGGGTGCTATAGGAGGGGCTCCGTCATGGTAAAGATTGAGAAGGGGCGCTATAGGAGGGGCCAACTTGATTTAAAACAATGAATTTTTTTTTTAATTTTGTTTAATAGGGCTCCATCCACACTATGCAATTTAAAGGAGGCTCCATAGCTGAGGTGAATCCTAAATGATGCTAACATGGCCTGATAAAGCCCCTAAAGGGCCCCTCTCTTACACACCACCAAATACCAATCACACCTTCCAGCCTTATCACAATTTATGGTGGAAATGAACATACATGTAATGAATGCTATGCTACCATTGACGGGTAACTCTTACGTTATTTCTTGGAATGAACGTATATGTTGGGTAGGACTTAGGAGTGGTCGTCGGCCTTGTTTATGGGCCCCACATTGTCCAAGTCTGCTACAAAGGTTGTTGAAATTATAATTGATTTTTGAGTAAATCATAAGGGACTTTCCAACGGTCGTCAGTTGGCTGCTACCACCTAACTTCACAACAGTTGAATCACCAGCAGCCTTTCAAAGTCAACTAAAGCTAGTGGGTATGGTTGATGGATCATCCTTGAGGATGATCCGCCACGTATGCGCCACGTCATCATCCTCCCAAGATTGGTCCATCCTCCAAAACTAGAGGGCATGGTTAAGTTGGTCCTAGTCATCATCCTCCACCACTTTTATGTTTTTTTTTTTTTTAATCTTCCACTTTTTTTAACATTTAACAAATAAAGTAACAAAATATTTTCATTAATATTAAAAAACATTACATAAACTAAAAAAAAAAAAAAACAAAAAAAACATTAATATATTAAAAGAAGCAACTAGTCTTCGTCTTCCATGTCGTTGTCGGGTTCGTTTTGAGCGTTGTTCCAAATGTACTCCACCAAGTCCGCTTGTAGGTTATGATGTGTGTACTCGTTACGTAGAGCGAACATGTTCAAATCTTGTTGTTCCGCACTAACTAGAACAGAATTTCCAGTTGACGCGTCTTCGTCGTACTCACATATCGCTCTACCTTCGTCTTCAATGACCATGTTATGAAGGATGATACAAGCGTACATAATGTGTCGTAACCTCTTTGGTGTTTGCGAACGTGCAGGATGTTCAATGATGTGCCATTTTTTTTGTAGAACACCAAAAGCCCGTTCAATATCTTTTCTCGCACCCTCTTGAAACTTCGCAAACTTTTTTCTTTTGTCGTCTGTCGGGTGCGGAATAGTTTCAACGATTGTCGAGTACTTTGGGTATATCCCATCGCCTAGGTAGTAACCTCGCCTGTATTCCACCCCCGAAACTGTAAAGCTTGTGTCCGGACCTGTACCCGCCACTACATCCTCAAATATCGGTGACTGGTATATGATGTTAAGGTCATTGAGCGAACCAGGTAGACCAAAAAAAGCATGCCAGATCCAGAGATCCTGTGACGCAACCGCCTCTAGAATAATAGTCGGATGTCCATGATCTCCCCTAGTATACTGACCTTGCCATTCGACTGGGCAGTTCTGCCACGCCCAGTGCATGCAATCAATGCTCCCGAGCATTCCTGGGAAACCATGTCTCTCTTCGTGTGCTTGATATAATTTTTGAACGTCGCTTGCGTTCGGTTTCCGCAGATATCGCTTGCTATACAATTTGACAACCCATTCGCAAAACTTGTGCAAACATCGACGTGCGGTTCTTTCAGACATCCTAATATACTCCTCTAATGCATCAGGTGCGTAACCGTACGCAAGTTGGCGAATGGCCGACGTGCATTTTTGTAAATTACTGAAACCCCTTAGCCCCCTAGCGTCGTTCCGCAATGTAAAAAACGGATCAGACTGGGCCATGTCGCCTGCAATACGTAAAAACAGTGGACGACTCATGCGGAACCGACGTCGGAAAATCTCGGCTGGGTACACGGGTTCGTCGGCAAAATAATCGGCTAGTAGTTTAGCGTGGCCGGCTATAAATTTAAAACGAACATAAATGAAATTAATTATAAAATACATTTTCAAATCTATATAAAACATATGGAAAAAAAAAGTAAAATACCTTCTTGGTCTCGGTTATATTTTGCTCGTCTAGTTACCCGTTGGGACGACCCTTGATCAGCCGTCATGAAGACTTGAGCCGCGTTCATAATCATGTTGTGCATAATATCATCCTCTTCCGAAGATGATGAATACCACGCAGACGAACCCGATGAAGACATAGAAGAAATAGAAGAAATGGAAGACATGGGTGAAGCCATGATAATTTTTTAGCGAGAAATGGGGTGGTAGTGTGTAAAAAATGGTATAAAATATGATGAGTTTTTATAAAAAGGGAAGAGTGGTTTATAAAATGTGAGAGAGATGGGGTGGTAGTGGGTGAAAAGTTGTGAAAAAAATGGTTAAAGAGGTGAGTATTTATAAAAATGGAAGTGAATTGGGGTATATTTTGAAATATAACCGTTTGATATTTAATGTTTATTAGAAAATTAAATTTTTTTTTAATTTTGAACGGTCATAATGGATCCGGGCCCCACCACTTTGGATCGTCGCAAACGTCTAGAACCCGACGTTCAAGACGGGACGGAGGGGGGTCGGCACGGTGTTTGGATCGTCGCCGACCCAGGATGATCCGGGAACGATGCCCATGCCGACTAGCCTAACGAATTCTAGCGATTTTTTGTGGTACTTTTAGTTAACTACCGTTTGCTTTATTTATTTTATTATATCAACCAAAATGATATTATTTAGTTATCTTTATTTGTTCAAGCAATAATATATGTTATGATTACCGAACAAGGGGAGATTCAGAAAAAAAAAAACAATAAAAGATTAAATAGTTTTATCTTATCTCATTTATTGTTTATTTATTGTTATCATTATCCTTCACACTAATTTTTTTTGCCTACACACAACAAAAATTATCCTACACATTCCGAAATTTATCCTATACAACTCGTAATTTATCCTACACTCTAAATTAATTTCTTTTTGAAAAATATTTATTTTGAAAAAATATATTTTTTGAAAATAAGTTACAAATTTAATTTAGTTATTTATTAAAGAGGAAGACTACAATTTAATAATCTATACAAGTTTACCAAGATACCCTTACAATGACATTAAATACAAAAATTTAATGAAATAAAATGAAACATTCATATTGGTTGAAAGTTTTTTTTTTCTTACAAAAAATTTCTTCTCATTTAAATCCTCCACTACTAAATAAACACCGGTTCAAATCCTTAGGGGACTAAACATAAGAGTTGGTATTTCGACCGAAGGGTTAACTTTGATATATCTTCTTCAATCGAAACAACTGTTGTGATCTACAAAACAAAACACCGTGAGCTCGTTACGAGAAGCAGATGTGGGAGTTTCTTTTCGTAAACACCTTCCGGCGTGAGAATAAGTATTATTCTTTTCGTAAACAAGTGTGTGTTAAGAGTGATAAAGTGAGCAATCGGATCCTTGAACCTTTGAGGGAGGCTAATATTTATAGCCAAAAGAGCTTGAGGAAGAAGGTAGGCTGATGGGTCGTGGGCCGGATGTCGCTTTCATGGAATATTCATTTTGTCTCTTCTGAGACGACAAGTACTGTCTGCAGAGGTGGCGATATGCTAGCGTGAACACCACCGGCAACCACCATGATCTCCAGTATTGTAGGATCGTTTTCAGACCCGAACGAGCCGATCAGAAAAGTTTTTCTCAATACGAAAGGCAGAAACAGACGTATTGAGTTCAATTCAGCTAGAATATCACTTTAACTGTCGATATTATTGATTTGATGACAAATTACAGCGAGACGACACTTCGGCAGCACTTCGTGGCTCAAACCGGAAAAGTTACAAATGATTTCGCTTGAACGGTATTTATAGGAACCTAATTCCGTTTGAAGAGGTTCCAAGTGGAATTAGAATTCCAAGCGGAATCTAATTCCGCACGGAATTACATCAACTATCATTTCAAGCGGAATTAGCCTCTCAAGCGAAATTACCTAAAATCTCGAACTACGTGCCCTGATCTCACATTCTATATGCAAGACTCGATACAAGACGAAGTCGACAGACGCATGCACCAACAAACTCCCCCTCGAATGTTGACGAGTCTTCAGTGTCGAGTCTTCGCATCTTCAATCTTTATCAGTCTATAGGCTTCTCTTTTTGAAGTATCTGACACTGTAAGTATCCTCAAATCTTTCTCCTTTCACTATCAGCACCAACAGATAACTCTCAAGATCAGAACCTGGCTCTTTGACATTCAGACTCCCCTTCTTAGTAAGCTGGGATCGTAGTCTGGCTTTCATAGGTTCACAGGATCGAGAGCTGGTTCACACTCTTTCCACAGGTTCAGAACCAATTCCTGACTCTATCATTACCTGCACAAATCTCTACCCAAAAATAAATTTCACAAATTTAAAATTTGACACATTTATATTTTGCTTACCACTTGTAAAATCAATCTCACAATGACCACTTGTGGATAAGATATTTAAACAATGATTTTACAATGTTAATCTTTGATGATCCACTTGCAGAAATTATCATTTTTCTTTTCAAAAACACACTCTCCCAAACCATTTGTTCATCATGTCTAGCACTTGGAATTTTGAAAATCAGCTCTCCAACATCAGTTGTCGAAAATCTTTATGTATTTTTCAAAATTTTATGCTAAAACACACTGAAAATCTTTTTGGATTTTTGAATGAAATGAAATGCAATAAAGAAATATTTACATACAATATTTTTATGAGTTTATGTAAGAGGATCATATCAGTTTATGAGACAAATCACTAACACCGTTAAGCTTTTAACATTTTAAGTTCTAAACGATTCACTTAGATTGTCAGTATACCAATCCACTTAAATTTTCACACAAATTTCAACTGTTTCGAGATACAAGATTAATGTTTTAAGCACTTAAACTTAATCACGTGTCCCACCTCAGAATATACTCCCGTATCCAGATCCCAATATTCAGTCTTACAGGTGAGTATACCACAGATGATATATGTAAGGGGTTATATTGCGAGGGCCGTGAGAGCTCATGTCAGAACTTCCGTTCAGCAGAGAGATGACGGCTTCGACTTTTGGTGTGTCCCCTTTAGAGGATCTTTTCTTCAACAACACATGATTAGCATTTTTCAATGTTTCATCATTTTTTATGCTGAGGGTGGACTATATTTCAAGCAAGCATAAAGTATTCTCCGGGGACTAGGCCATTGCTTCCGCAAAATCAGAAGTCCCGGGATAATACCCCAGATATTACTGAGCATAAAGACCTAGTATCTCAGAAAGAGGGACCTTTTAAACAAGATTTCGGGGATTACCCATATATCCGAGAGATGTTCCCCACGATATAAGTAAGTTTGAAATTTAGGTTTATATCTCGTCACAATCTACTAAATGTGTAAAAACCTACTGACACATCATTAGTGAGACCATTTATCACTTTTTTACTTTCCATTTCTTTAGCATGTTGTGATCATCCACTGATGTACTATCATTTCCTCTTTTATACAACAAAACTCATTTTTAGTTTTATCATGTTTTTGCCTTTTTCAAATTTTTAAATGTTTTTGGATTTTCTGAAAATTCTTACTCCCCCTAAAATGCAAACACATTTAAGGAAATTTGAAAACAAACTATACAAATAAAATGACAACCGATATCGAATCGCTTCAATTCGCCATCCACCTGGCATAAACAATCAGAACTTCCCTTGACAACAAACTATTTTCCCATTATGATTTCAAAACATTTAAGTTTGTTTTAATCAAATGGTTTTTCCGGAAAATTAGTTTTGTTGATTGATTTTACCACTTGTAGGTTAGGAGTTCATCACATTGTTTTACAACCACTTGTAAGATTTTACATTTCCCGATTTTAATAAACAATATCACATGTAGAAAATCAAGTACAACTTAATGTCCCTGATTTACCACTTGTAGGTGAAACCTTTTTCAACCACTTGTAAGAAAAATGCCGATACCTACTCCTCACTTACCAACCTGGGAGTTCCGGCAAGTCATACTAATGAATAATTTTCAATTTTTCAGCAAACAATATAGAATGATGCCGATTCATGCTCCACGATTACCAACTTGGGATGAAACACCCTTACCTGGTTTCTTCAATTTTTTCTCATAAAACTCTTTCACACTTTCGACCTTCTTGTCAACCATTTTTCCAAAAATGTTATGAACTGTGGGGTTAAAAGCTTTTTCAATATCAAATTCTTTCTTTTCTGAGAAAAATTGATTTGAAATCTCAACTTTACCAACTTTTTGTTTAAAATTTTCAGCCTTCAATGGTGGAAAATTGACATCATCCATTGGAGGAACTGAATTCTCACATTTAACCTCAAATTGTGGCTCGTCAGACTTTGTGAAATCAGATTCATTGCCAGACAATAGCTCCTCTTATTTTGACGAATCAGAATCATTGCTTGAACTATCATCAGATTTCTTAACAACCCATTTTTGGTTGTCAAGATTTGCCCTTTTCTTGTAAAACCTGTTTGAACATTCACCAATCTCAAAAGTTGAATTTTTGAAAAGTTTAGTTCTCTCAATTGGTGGTTCAAACACAACCTCTTTATCTTTCAGCTTACGAGAAACTCCCTGTTTTGATTGTATTGCCTTGAAACAATTCTTGGCAATATGTCCAACAGTGTTGCATTGGAAACAGGTTCTCGTTTCTTTCATCTGATCAGCAGTCCTCATCTCTTCTTGCTTCTTCGCAAGGAATTCTCTGTTCGACTGATTTCTGAATAGATTTTCTTTCTCTTCTTTAGAAGATGTACCTGAAACAAATATCATTTTTTATTTAAAATCTCGAACATATTTTTCATTTTTATGATTTTCTGGTGGAATAAAACCAAGTCCTTTTTTTTTTGAAATTACCGTTATGGTTTGGTTTCTTTTGATAACCAGAACCAGAACTGTAACCCTTTTTCTTGTTTTCTCTTTGTTGAATTCTTGAGGTGTACTTTTTAGGTTTATCATTAAGATTTACATCTTTTATTTCAGAAATATTGATTTCTGTTAGTTTGAAAACCTTTTTAATCATTTCTTGTTTAACACCTCTTATTGGAAATTCCTCATCAGAATATAATTTGTCGGAATCATTCAAAGTATATGCAATTTTGAATGTTTCATCATTCAAATTAGATTTTGATAGAAGAAATTCTTTATTGTAAACTCTTTTGCCCTGTTTGTCGGTTTGACTCGGAGTGCTGGACTCAGACTTTGACTCTGACATAGACTCCGACTTTGACTCCTCAGTTTCATCGTTATCTAACACATGATCTACCACTTTCTTCATCAATTGAGATTGTTGATCAGTGCCTGACGATGTAAAAGTGACATCAATATTTTCTGGCAAGTTAACTGAAGACTCCGACTCCCACTGTAAATTTGTTGCCTTTTCGACTCTTTCTGAATTTGGATTTCTCGGAGAATATCCATTTTCAAGCGGGGGTGGACACTTGTTGTAACTGAAACCTTGTTTCTTACCAGAATCATTCACTTTAGTATCTTTCTTCTTTTCTTTCTTCTTTTCAGGAGTCTTTTCTTCATATACCTTTTGTTCTTCAGTTACTTCATCATCCTCAAATGCATTCATGCCTTCAACAGTTGGATAAATCCTGTCAATGACATAAGAAGTACATGAGTAACTTTTTAACAAACGATTTACTCTTTCTGTTTCAATCCTTTGTGTTTCCAGTTTTTGTTCTAGCACAGCACACTTCTCAATGTAATTGTTCACCACTTTCTGCTTTGTCATGAAAGCTCCTTGAAGTGTTTTCATGGCTATTGCTTGTTCTTCACTTGATTGATTATACTGATTCATGGCCTTGTTCAAAACATCGTAAGATTCCTTCAACCTGTTCATGTTGTTAATCAATTCGCTGTTTTTCTTTTTTATGATCTCACAGGTTTCACAATTCACAGGAATCTTTCTTGCATCAATATCTTCATCAACTTTGAACTTTGGAACTTCCTTTACTTTTCTCTTTATCACTGGAACTTCCTCATCATCACTGCTGACTGGTGTTTTTACCTTTTTCTTTTTCTTTTTAACTTTTTCATCTTCACTATCACTTTCTGCCATCATTTTCAAATGAGTTGCCATTCTTCTTGCATAATACTCTTTATCATCATCACTATCTTCTTCAACTCGAGCAACAAAAGCTTTGTGATTTGAAGTTTTGTTTGGATCATAATCATCCCAATTAAAATTTGCCCAGCTAAAGCCTTCTGGCAACTTTTCATCATCTTGATTGATTAGGCATGCTTTGTTGTCAGCTGAAATATATTTGTCCCAACTGAAGTTTTCTTGATTCCCCAAACATGCTCTCTTAGATGATTCTTCAATCTCCTTTCTCCCATGAGTAGTTTGTGGTTGTTGTTGATATGGTTGTTGAGCAACTTGATGATAAATCGATTTCCAATAGTAGTCATTGTTGTTGTTGAACGGATTTTGAGCTCCACTTGCTTCGCGATTTTTGCACTCCCTCTTGAAGTGTCCTTTTTCCCTGCAACGAAAACAAGTAACTTTAGATTTGTCAAAACCTAAATTAGAAACACATGCATCACGAAAGTCATCTCTTCCTATGATCTGTTTGAACTTTTCAGCTCTCCTCAACACACTAGCAAAACACCATTTTATATCCATCAATTCCATCTCTTCAGCATCTATTTGATCGTAATCCTCTTTTGTAAGCATTAGATTCCCGATCCGCCCTGCAACTAAACTACCATATGATTCCAACACGGTTCCCAACAAAGACATGTGACTTTTAGCAACTTCTTCTGAATAATCCTCATCATTCTCTAGATTCAGTACAATATTGCATTGTAACTTCTTGCCATTCTTTGTTGCTGAAATGTTTGGATCAAATGACGAATATGATGAAAAACTTGTTTTGCTGTTTGATCCTTTAGAAGAACTTCCAGATGAACTCTTTGCATTGAATGCCATTTCAACCTTCGGTGACATGTTGGTGGATTTATCATTCAACCCTGCTTTGTAATAAAGCCCAATATCTTGTTCACCATCAAAATCTTTCATTCTTAAGACATTTCTCTGTTCCATCTCCTGAGCCTCAATCTTTTCAATAAACTTGCTCAGTGTCAAACTGCTAAACCCTTTCTTGTTCCTTAACATCATGAGATATGTGCCCCAAGTCTCGTATGGTAATGCATCAGCCAATTTTTCGATCAACTCTTCATTATCTTTGTTGATGCTCAATCTCTTCATGTTGGCTAACAAATTGCAGTATCTTTCAATAATTTGCTTTGTGCTTTCATTTTTCAACCCATGAAATAGATCAAATTCTTTCTTCAAAAGCGATTTTTTGTTTTTAACCATCTCTTGGCTTCCATTAAACTTTGATTTTAAAGCTTTCCAGATCGAATAAGCACTTCCATTATGTTGCAATAACACAAAGATATCTTCTTTCACAGCTTGTTGTAGTAGACTTAACATCATTTTTTTCATTTTTGTATTTCTTTTTATCACCAACACGCATATCTTTAATTGCAACCTCCTCTTCGTCATCATTCGTCGGTCTAATATATTTCGTTTCGACACACTCCCAAGCATCCAAATAATTTGCTTGAACCCAGTTTTCAAAACGTCCTTCCCAACCTTTATATTCCTCAATGTTCATGAGCTTAGGTGGTTTTTGCATCGTCCCCGTTTCATTTTCTAACATCGTGTTCTGTGCAAAAGTAATCGGGGTAACCGGAGTAGCAAATGCGTTGAAAAATTCCTCTTCCATGTTTCGGTTTTCAAAAAAATTTCAAAGCAGTCTTTCAAACGAAATTACTTCTTTCAAACGAAATTCCTTTCAAACGGAATCACCCTGTTCAAACGGAATCAGCACGTTCAAGCGAAATCTCCTTTGAAGCGGAATACCTTTTCAAGCGGAATACCTAATTTCGTTTGAACAAACACTCTTTCAAACGGAATTACTAATCTCGTTTGAAATGCTCAAACGGAATACCAAATTGAAACGGAATCACTTGGTTCAAACGAAATCACTGAAACGGAATTATGACTTTGAAGTGGAATAGCAAGTTTCAAGCGGAATCAGGATGATATTTCAAGCGGAATACCAGTTTCAAGCGGAATTAAGGACTAATTCTGTTTGAAATGCTGCTGATGTCATCATTCTCGCGCTGATTTTGAAACGAAATTACCAATTTTATCAGATTTAGATCGAATTAAAGTCTAATTTTCTCAAGCATTTGTTAAAACACAATTCCGAGTATGATGTGTGAAAATCAAGAAATTTTGACGGTGAAAAGTTGTAAATTTTGAAAAAGAAGGTATAGAAATCAGAATTTGCAGCTGAATTGGTAAGAACTCTTCTTCCTGAGCTCTGATACCACTTGTAGGATCGTTTTCAGACCCGAACGAGTCAATCAGAAGAGTTTTTCTCAATACGAAAGGCGGAAACAGACGTATTGAGTTCAATTCAGCTAGAATATTACTTTAACTGTCGATATTATTGATTTGATGACAAATTATAGCGAGACGACACTTCGGCAACACTTCGTGGTTCAAACCAGAAAAGTTACAAATGAATTCGCTTGAACGGTATTTATAGGAACCTAATTCCGTTTGAAGAGGTTCCAAACGGAATTAGAATTCCAACCGGAATCTAATTCCGCACGGAATTACATCAACTATCATTTCAAGCGAAATTACCTAAAATCTCGAACTACGTGCCCTGATCTCACATTCTATATGCAAGACTTGATACAAGACAAAGTCGACAGACGCATGCACCAACAAGTATAAACCACAACAACTCCACCTTGAGCAACTTCGTAAAATTCCTCGATACCGGCAAAGGCAGCCACATTAACGGCATATCAGATCTCAAGACATATATGCAACGTTTCGGGTACCTTCAAGCATCCGAAACAAGTTCCAACAGCGAATTCAACGAAGAATTCAAGGTCGAACTAACCCGATACCAACGGAAACTCGGCCTCACCGTCACCGAAAAACTCGACACCGAAACCATCACTTAAATGACCGTACCAAGATGTGGCGTGCGTGACATGGCACCACCACTAAATGCGCATGCAATACAACATTATAAATACTTCAAGTGCAAGCCAAGATGGTCACGTGCCAAGATGGTCACGTGCCATGCCAACAACTCTCACATATTATTTCAAGTGTAAACCTTTCCGACATAAAAAGGCATCTTCCAACGTGCTTTCTCATGGTGGTCATCTGTGATTCCGGTTAACTTCATTGAAGTCGTGGGCCGAATGTCTCTTTCATGGAATATTCATTGGGTCTCCTCTGACACGACAATTAAACTACTTAGGTTGATATGATCCAGACATATTGTGATGACTCGGTTTTTATTGATTAATCCGATTAACATGATTTTCTTTGTTGTTGATCTTGATATTGCACATTGTTGTTAGTTGTGTTGATTATTGATTGTTGATTTCATAGGTTTAGGCATATAGAAATATCACCTAGGTCAAGATCTTGTTTTTGAAATAATTAAGTTAATTAAGAAGTTAAAATCAACAAATTGACACGTGCATTCTAACCTAATAATTCGAGAGGAGAGTTAGGTTTGCTAGGTTACTAGCTTGCCATTGTTGGGTAGACTGGGTGATCGATAGCTCGGATCCGTCTATTTCTTCGCGTCTAAGGTTTCCTAGGATTTCATCTTTCGAGGTTTTGTCTGCTATTTGTGGGTTTGGTATCGATAGGTCGAGCTGGTCCATCTTAGCACTTTGCATTTTGCCCACTTTCACGCATAATTTATCATCTGTAGCGGGAGGTTTATCGGGTAGATTAGTGTTTTCAATCACTAACCACGGTCAGGACACATCGCATGAGTCTAGGGATTCGACACCTAGGTAGTTCTTTCTCATCATATTTGATCTTAGATCCACGTCTTCGAGTCTGTCTGCTTGCCTGAGTTCTGTCTGTTGTTCTGAGTTATTTGCATGAAATCACATGTTCGAGCTTTCATAATTCAGCTGTTTAACTAGGTTTAGTAGAAATTCACCAAAACTCATTATTAAAATTAACTAGGTTCTTGATAAAGGTTCAATATCAAGAGATTGCCCATAGTGTCCACGGGTTGATATCCGGTCCTTCCATCTACACTACACTGCGACCAGTCCACTTGCCGAATGTGTGTGGTTTAGTTAGTGATTCCATTTTTAAAACTTGTTTGAAATTAATATCTACTCTTTTCATACATCAGTGAGGTGCAATGTTTCTTCTCCCGGCAGTACTGTTGCAAAACCCGCCGAAGGGGATGATAAGCCTTTACGCTGGTTTTTTTAGAGAGTGGAACTTTCGGTTGCCTATGACGAAGTTAGTTGGCGAAGGTTTGCAAAGATACGAGATTCATATTTCTCAGGTTATCGCTCTGGGGATGCCGCGCTTCACCCACTTCGAGTTTGTCTGCAAGCCACAGGACATAACTTCGAAGTGGGAGATATTCAACGTTTTATATTTCATGACTGTAAATGTTGGGTTTTATTCATTCACGGCGCATGTTAATGTGGATCCTTTGGGTAAAGATCCTCCAAAAAGCATGCATGACTATAAGCAAAAGTTTTTCTACATTCGAACTGGAGTTATATTGATTAAGATAATTATGAGGAAGCCTGAAGATAAGATCAAGAAGGAGAGGTTGATTCCGTATGAGGATGAAGCATGGTATGCGATGACTCTTACATCCATCCCACCCCATGGTGCAATTAGATGAGAGCGCCCTGGTGGCAGCTGGTATCAGCACTATCTTGTCTTCGCAAAAAGTGCGCTGGAGCCAGTTTATGTGTATACTGGTGAACGTTAGTCGCAGTTTTTTCTGGTGTCACTTTGCTTTGTAACTTGGTGCGCCCTAACACCGTGCTTTTGTATTTCGCACAATATAGTGTCTTTTATATGTTGGTAGATGATGTTGAAGGGGAAATGAAAGTGAAGGTGAAATGACAGTGAAGGAGGTTCAAAAGGGTGCGGCACCATGGCTAGAGCAGATTGATGATTTTGTCTTGCATCCTATCAAGGAGATTCTAGGCGCACATCATGTTTTAGGTACAGATGCGCATCTGGTCTCTCTTGTGGAACCTTGTACCAATGTGAATTCTGCTGGTGATGAGATTTTGATTCCTTCGGGTGAAGAGTATGTCACGTCGTCTAGTGAGTGACTACTTCGTTCCCCCTTTATGGATTATGTAGGTGGTGGGTCCGATGGTCATGGTAGTTGTAGCAAAAAAGAGAAACTTGTGTTGAAACGCTCTAATGCAAGTAATGGTGTCAAGAAGGATGTTGTGAAAGAGAAAGTTGTTTCTGGTAATAATCTGAAGAAGAAACGTGGTAACGGTGATTATCTTGTGGTATCTAACACGCACCGTGGCTTGGATGCAGATGTTGGTGGTGATGCAAGTGGAACTAGGGGTTCTGGTGCCACTTTTGCCACTGTTACTAAACCCGTATACTCCTTGGAAAAGACAAAAATGTTTGAAGAAGCTAAGAGGAAATTGGACGAGGATGCCGAGAGAAAACTTCAAGCTAAGAGAAGAAGACATGTGACTCAAACAGAGGAGTCTACCCCATCAGAGAGTGTAGTTTATTTAGATGTCTTCAAACCAAGCCCCTTGAAGAACAAATTCGAAGTGATGCCCGTCGATCCTTCCAAGAAAACAACTCTAGGTATGTGTGATGTCTCCCTTCTTTGTTTAGCTATTGTGTCTGTTGGTTTTAACATTGGGTTTTTTTTGTTGTTGTAGGAAAAGGTAATGGGAAAGTTTGTGGGAATCCGAAGATTATCATCAAGTACGCCAAAACTCCTGCCTTCATCTGCGACCAACATGCCTCCCCCCTGGCATATCATGGCCTTCCGATTATGCCCCTACCACCTTCCCGGAGTCTGTCACCTCCTTTTGTCATGCAAGACAAGGGGAAGACAGTGATAGAGGAATCGTGCAGCCAATTATGGCGAAAGTGGAGAATGTGAAGATGTCGACTTCTGAAGCTCCCGGGGTTGAAACTTTGTAGAAAAAAGATGGGCATGTGGGGCATTGGGTGGATGATGAAGACGATGATGAAGAGTGTCCCCCCGAACAACCATTGTTTAGATGTTGTTCGCCGTACATGGGCGGTAGTGGGAGTTGCATCCATCATGCAAGCCATAGAGAAGGAAACTCAAGTGTTGTTGCTGCTCTTAAGTATTATTCTAAATATAATCCGAACTGCGATAACCTCTCGCACATTCCTTGTTTGAATTTGGTGCCCGTAAGTCTTTGAAATCGAGTTTCCTACTAAATACATAAATATAATAAGTTCATCTATTTCAAGGTTATTATACCGTAAAGTAGGCTCACTCAAGACAATAAAATAGTTATGCGCGACTCCCTTGGAGCCCCTGCCAAGGTGCACTACTGTAAGACCCTTAATCCATTTTAATCGGTTAACCAATAAATTGCGATTATAATAGTGTATTAAGATTTAATATACACTTAAAAATACGAGTTTTGTTTAAACATTTTATTAAATAAAACATTCCAACATTTTGTAATTTAATTCACTGTTTTAAAGTGTGACGACGAAACTAATCGCGGAAGCTTTAATCTCGATCGTGTTCGGTTCCTCATCGGGCTCGGTCGTCATCCGGTACTACTAGGCAACCTACATTCCATAAACATGAAATGATTTTAGTCATACGTGGTTTAAAACGTGTTTAAACGGAATCGCGAAACAAAACTTAACAAAAATAACTGGGCGCCACCGTAACTTACGGTATCCACCGTAAGTTACGGTAGCCACTGGGATTTCAGGGGCTGCCGTAAGGCAGTAGACTACCGTAACTTACGGTAGCTACTGCATGTTCTCCACATTTGCTGTTTTGACCCGTTCATGTATAAATCAAACAAAAACAGGTTTGTATGCTCCCTAAACTCATAAAATTCATAATTTCAATATCTCCTATCATATTAAGTTCAAGTCACGAGTTTCTTACGTAATTAGAACTCGTTTACGCTCAAGTGCTTATTTTGACCCGTTAAGGGCAATTAAGCACTTTCTAGCTTAAAATCGTTAATGCTTCTAGCATTACATTACCACATTTCTTACCATAAAATTTTCCAACACAACTGTATTTATGGTGGGTTTACTAAGGTAATCTATATAAACTGGGTTTTACCCCTCAACTCATTAATTTACGGCAAAGGCTCAAATGGAGCCATTTGACTAACGTATTACATCTTTCAACTTCTATACTTGTCCTAAGTATTTATCTAATCATATAACTCGTTTCCAAACAACCTTTAAGGGTTGTTTGCTCAGTTTAACTTATAAGGACGTTTTGGTCCATTTTGGCCCTTCATTGACGATGAGAGATTTTTGTAAACATGTTTGACCCATAAGTCCTCTTTTAACTATGATTTTGTTTGAGAAGTCATTAGGCCTTTCAAACGTAATGACCATCGTTTGTAACTTTCGGTTTACCTATTAAAGTAACCAAAAATTCTATTTTAGACTCCGATTAACTCTCATTTAACCTTACGTTTAAATGAGAGTTATTCTATTATGCGTACCTAGCTCGGACCATTATATTGACCCATTTAAATACCTTGCCTCAATAGCCGCTAAGTAATAGCGATGTAAATATCCACTCGAAAATTATCTCTGAAATCATACAACTCAACAAACCATTAGTTGATATTGTCAAAGAGTGATATTTTCACCTTTTAACCCGTTTGGTCTAAATGACCGATTATATTAGCGAGATGAAGCTTATTGCCATCTCGTCTACACGACTCGCTCCGGTTTACACCGCATGATCGCTTTAATTATAAATCACCTCTTAACGCTTTTTGGCCTATTAAGGCTTACGAAATAAGTATCTTTCAAAACTAACAATTATTGTCAACGAGTGACCAAATTACAATTTTACCCTTATTGGTTATCATGATTTACCTGATATGGTAACCTTTAAAAAAATACATGTTTCATTCGTCATAATATGATCGAATTACCGATTTAACTCATTTTTAACCATCAATATGGTTTCTTATCCTATTTGGTTATCTTGTTCCGTATGGCTACACTCCAGAACATAATATCTCAATTAGGCATTTGTCTTATTCGTAATCAATACGACAAAAGAACATTCTAAAATATATGACTAGTGTGAGCTATACTTACCTTGCATCCGATTATGCTCTTTTCCGTGTACCCGATCTGTTTGACCCACTTCCTCCCAAGCCTCCATCTAACTTGTCATGAGTCAAACTATCATCATAACCCATGAGACGGTTAGTTTAGTCATTATTAGCTATGACTATTCCGTCTTACAAATTTTATGTCGAATCTACCATTCGACTTCATCATTGGTTAGTTCAACTTTCTAAAAGTTAACTACCGTTATTCATATGACAAGTACCATTTAAATTAAATCGACATCATGATTAGAGTTCATATTACCCCATATCATACGGGATAAATCGAGTTTGGCAATCACGCATTTCATTTACAATTCCAGCACCTTAGTTTTCATTTAGGCATTTTAACAAACACCTAGTGTACATAATTTTACATATTTACTAACTAGTTCATAACTAGTTATTTTTACCAAGGTTAACATCAATTTGGCAATTTCACATTAATTTTAACATCAACAAACCTGAAATTTCTTTATAGAATTCAAATTACACTAGTACAACTATCATAATCCTAGTGTCTTCATACTTCTACATCACCCACTTAACACCTTCAATGGTGATTATGGAACTCTCAAGTATTGAGAATAATTTCAACAATCTAATGGCTAGGGTTTATTCCTAGACACTATTTTATTCTAATTTCATCCAAACAACATTCATGCAAGCCAAATTTTTGATTTCATATGTTCATCAAAATTTCAAGATGTAACTAGGAGATGAAATTTGACATACCTTGTGATCCTTTCACTGAGGTGATCACTAATCTAAACCTAGATTTCGATTTGGAGTCGATTTGGCTTCTCAATTTGATAAATTTGTTGAATTTAGGGTTTGAGCTCCCATGGAGCTTTCTCCTGGTCGACCTCCACGCATGCACACACCTCTCATGTGTGTGTTTTGTGTTAAGTTTTATTTTTATAAAACCATTTTCAAGTTATCCAACTTTGGCCCCTCATGTTAGGTTAGTTATTAAGTAGGCCACAACCTACTTATTTTAAATCCACATTCCCTTTTATTAACTAGGCTAAACATTCCTAGTTAACTTAGCGGGTTCGGGGATATTTACGACTAAGTTTATTTTAGGTCCCGTTAACTCGGGCCTTTTATAAACTTTATGTATTCATAGGCCTTTATTTGACTTTTTATTAAATATTAGGTTTATTTATTTAAAAAACCTAATTACTCACCGGGTAAATTTTACCACTAACGGTACTTTACCCGTCTTTTAGTATTAACGGGGTTTGATTACCAAACCCGTTTTCGGGGTGTTACAAGTATACCCCCCTTAAAGAGGTTTCGTCCCCGAAACCTTTCTTACGTACTTTACTATATTAGATCATCCGAACCTTAGCTTCGGTGATCGCTTGAGCATTGCTTGCACATAATACTCTTACTAGGGAAATATGGTAATGTGCCTTTGGTTTCAAAACGTATACGCCATTTTATGTGTATGGCCTCGCAGGCCGATACTTTCATTTTGTATTTCTTATTCTGGTCATTTATTTGACCGAATTGTCATCTGATCGCTCGGTTGTATTTATTTTCGTTATGTTTACTTCAAGTTAGTCTTATTTGAACAGGCGCTTTATATAAGTCGTAACACTAATCCGACTTGAAGGGTTTTACCGGCCAGACTAAGTTGTCGCCGTCATTTTACTCCCCGTCATTAGGGTATATCTTATTGTCAACCCGGCCTTTTACGTATTTTCTGATTTTCATATCTCGTAACTCACGTCACGACTTGATTGTATTCTATATCACTTTTTGTGACGTATCACAATTTAAATAATTGTGAATTCTTTTGTCATTTTTTTGCCAGTTTGAATGTTTTAGTGAAATTCTTCACTTTTGTCAACTAGACCTTTCACAATCCTTTCGCTTTTAACCCATTTAATTAACTTAGCGAAACCCATCGCTTTTATACGAACTGTATCTCCCGGTATCGTTTTACGTGGGAAGTTACAATCAGTTTCCTTGTTTTATACCATTGACCCGTAGGTTCTTTCACTTAGCCTCGTAGGCTATTACTTTAGATTTTCACCTTTTGGACCTTATTAAGGTGAGACCCCAACAATTCGTTTCTTTCTATTTGTGATCCGAAGGTCTTTTTGGTCCCGTAGACCTTAGCATCATTTATAATATCGTAGGTTATGATAATCCCGTAGATCATCTTTTATTCAAGTCTTTATTCAAAGGTATATACATTTATAAATGTATATGGCGTTAAGGCACCCTTTTTATGTTCAAAGTCATTTATTTTCGCCTTTGAATTTCCTTTGACCTTGACTGTAGTCTAAGGCTATATTTGTTTTCTTTCAAACAAATTTTCTGACTTTATGACTTCTCACGTCATTTATGCGTCGGTTCATCTTATGCTCACTATTATCCAGTTTACATATATTTCGTATTTGATTATGCCCCATTACCGGGCTCATTATTCTTTTGCTTTTAATGTTACCGTTATCCCGCTTGCGCTTACTCGTGCCATACGGCATTATATTATATTCAAACTCGTTTGACTTATTCATGTGAAATTTCATCATTTATGGATGTCAAACTTCACTCTTTGTTCGACCCGTTCAACTTTAAAATAGTTGAACATAATTTATCAAAATTTCTATTCACATCTTCTCGTCGTCTTTTAGTCATGACTCAAAACCTGAGTCTTTTAACTTTCCATTCTAGTTCCTTTTTCTCGGCCTACGCATATGCTTAAATCCTTACCCATCAACCGGGCGTTTTACCGAAGTCGTTATTATTGCAACCTTCCCGGTGTGCTTTAAGACTTCGCTTCACTTTTATATTCCTACTTTGTCCTCAAGTTTGACGTTTTACAAAAACAGCCCGTTAAGAGACATATTTGCATTCTCTGGGTTCGAGTGTAAGTACACCCCCTCCCATTTCATATCTTAATCATTTTACATTAATCTTTGTCCCTTCACTCGGGCTCATCATCCTAATGTAATACGCTTCCGTCACCCGGCTGTGCGTTTACATTATTATCAAATATTTTGCTCATTTGATTCATTTGGGTACTTTTTAAGTTTAGTCTCATTCACCCCGCCCTTACTACATCGGATGTAAATGTGTCCGCTATAAGAAACTCATGGTATCATATGCCACTACTTACTTGGCCAGAGTAAGCTATTAACACATGACACACACGACCTTTTTATAGTTTTCACATCACACCCTATGTAAGTAACGCCTCTATTTAGTTTTCTTGGAAATAATACCCTGGATAGGTATTCTATTCAGGTTTTTCCAAGTTTTTAATTTACATATGCAACAATCATTCTCTACATGTTTGTTGCATATCGCTATTTGTATGATTATATTTAAAAGCGTGCACCTGGTAATGCTTGCCTCGACGGGCGTTCCTTGCCATTAACCTTGTTCGTGGCCGTTACTCGATTTAGTCCTTGGTGAGCATGCTCCTCTTGTCATACTTCGGACCGTTCCTCTATCATATCTGTAATTTGTTTAACCCTTGTCATCTTTAAATACAAGTGTCCTTCAATTAAGACATTCACAAAAGTTAGCCATGTCGACTTTACTAAACGCCCGTATCATAATACAAGGCTTTTCTACTATATGTGTCAACGCACGAAATTTTGTTAGTTATATCTATCATTTCAGTGGGGGTAACGTGTATTACACGATAACCCTATGTGTTGTTTACAACACTTTAATACGCTAAACGATTAACATACATGCACTTACCGGATTTGCAATCTAGCCTCGAACCGAACACCAATCTTTATCAAGAGCATAAGGTTTAAGTCCAAGCATGGTTTTCCCCACCATACTTGAATCTCTTAAACCAGGGCTCTGATACCAACTTGTAAGACCCTTAATCCATTTTAATCAGTTAACCAATAAATTGCGATTATAATAGTGTATTAAGATTTAATATACACTTAAAAATACGAGTTTTGTTTAAACATTTTATTAAATAAAACATTCCAACATTTTGTAATTTAATTCTCCGTTTTAAAGTGTGACGACGAAACTAATCGCGGAAGCTTTAATCTCGATCGTGTTCGGTTCCTCATCGGGCTCGGTCGTCATCCGGTACTACTAGGCAACCTACATTCCATAAACATGAAATGATTTTAGTCATACGTGGTTTAAAATGTGTTTAAACGGAATCGCGAAACAAAACTTAACAAAAATAACTGGGCGCCATCGTAAGTTACGGTAGCCACTGGGATTTCAGGGGCTGCCGTAAGGCAGTAGAATACCACCGTAACAACTTTCGTTGCTACCGTAAGTTACGGTAGCTACCGTAACTTACGGTAGCTACTGCATGTTCTCCACATTTGCTGTTTTGACCCGTTCATGTATAAATCAAACAAAAACAGATTTGTATGCTCCCTAAACTCATAAAATTCATAATTTCAATATCTCCTATCATATTAGGTTCAAGTCACGAGTTTCTTACGTAATTAGAACTCGTTTACGCTCAAGTGCTTATTTTGACCCGTTAAGGGCATTTAAGCACTTTCTAGCTTAAAATCGTTTTCGAATGCTTCTGGCATTAGATTACCACATTTCTTACCAAAAAATTTTCCATCACAACTGTATTTATGGTGGGTTTACTAAGGTAATCTATATAAACTGGGTTTTACCCCTCAACTCATTAATTTACGGCAAAGGCTCAAATGGAGCCATTTGACTAACGTATTACATCTTTCAACTTCTATACTTGTCCTAAGTATTTATCTAATCATATAACTCGTTTCCAAACAACCTTTAAGGGTTGTTTGCCCAGTTTAACTTATAAGGACGTTTTGGTCCATTGACGATGAGAGATTTTTGTAAACATGTTTGACCCATAAGTCCTCTTTTAACTATGATTTTGTTTGAGAAGTCATTAGGCCTTTCAAACGTAATGACCATCATTTGTAACTTTCGGTTTACCCATTAAAGTAACCAAAAATTCTATTTTAGACTCCGATTAACTCTCATTTAACCTTACGTTTAAATGAGAGTTATTCTATTATTCGTACCTGGCTCAGACCATTATATTGACCCATTTAAATACCTTGCCTCCATAGCCGCTAAGTAATAGCGATGTAAATATCCACTCGATAATTATCTCTGAAATCATACAACTCAACAAACCATTAGTCGATATTGTCAAAGAGTGATATTTTCACCTTTTGACCCGTTTGGTCTAAATGACCGATTATATTAGCGAGATGAAGCTTATTGCCATCTCGTCTACACGGCTCGCTCCGGTTTACACCGCACGGTCGCTTTAATTATAAATCACCTCTTAACGCTTTTTGTCCTATTAAGGCTTACGAAATAAGTATCTTTCAAAACTAACAATTATTGTCAACGAGTGACCAAATTACAGTTTTACCCTTATTGGTTATCATGATTTACCTGATATGGTAACCTTTAAAAAAAATACATGTTTCATTCGTCATAATATGATCGAATTACCGATTTAACTCATTTTTAACCATCAATATGGTTTCTTATCCTATTTGGTTATCTTGTTCCGTATGGCTACACTCCGGAACATAATATCTCAATTAGGCATTTGTCTTATTCGTAATCAATACGACAAAAGAACATTCTAAAATATATGACTAGTGTAAGCTATACTTACCTTGCATCCGGTTATGCTCTTTTCCGCGTACCCGATTCGTTTGACCCGCTTCCTCCCAAACCTCCATCTAACTTGTCATGAGTCAACCTATCATCATAATCCGTGAGACGGTTAGTTTAGTCATTATTAGCTACGACTATTCCGTCTTACAAATTTTATGTCGAATCTACCATTCGACTTCATCATTGGTTAGTTTAACTTTCTAAAAGTTAACTACCGTTATTCATATGAAAAGTACCATTTAAATTAAATCAACATCATGATTAGAGTTCATATTACCCCATATCATACGGGATAAATCGAGTTTGGCAATCACGCATTTCATTTACAATTTCAGCACCTTAGTTTTCGTTTAGGCATTTTAACAAACACCTAGTGTGCATAATTTTACATATTTACTAACTAGTTCATAACTAGTTATTTTTACCAAGGTTAACATCAATTTGGCAATTTCACATTAATTTTAACATCAACAAACCTGAAATTGCTTTATAGAATTCAAATTACATTAGTACAACTATCATAATCCTAGTGTCTTAATACTTCTACATCACCCACTTAACACCTTCAATGGTGATTATGGAATTCTCAAGTATTGAGCATAATTTCAACAATCTAATGGCTAGGGTTTATTCCTAGACACTATTTTATTCTAATTTCATCCAAACAACATTCTTGCAAGCCAAATTTTCGATTTCATATGTTCATCAAAATTTCAAGATGTAACTAGGAGATGAAATTTGACATACCTTGTGATCCTTTCACTGAGGTGATCACTAATCTAAACTTAGATTTCGATTTGGAGTCGATTTGGCTTCTCAATTTGATCAATTTGTTGAATTTAGGGTTTGAGCTCCCATGGAGCTTTCTCCTGGTCGACCTCCACGCACGCACACGCCTCTCATGTGTGTGTTTTGTGTTAAGTTTTATTTTTATAAAACCATTTTCAAGTTATCCAACTTTGGCCCCTCATGTTAGGTTAGTTATTAAGTAGGCCACAACCTACTTATTTTAAATCCACATTCCCTTTTATTAACTAGGCTAAACATTCCTAGTTAACTTAGCGGGTTCGGGGATATTTACGACTAAGTTTATTTTAGGGCCCGTTAACTCGGGCCTTTTATAAACTTTATTTATTCATAGGCCTTTATTTGACTTTTTATTAAATATTAGGTTTATTTATTTAAAAATCCTAATTACTCACCGGGTAAATTTTACCACTAACGGTACTTTACCCGTCTTTTAGTATTAACGGGGTTTGATTACCACACCCGTTTTCGGGGTGTTACAACTACCCCGTCAAACCCACCCCCCCCCCCCCCCCGGTCCCAAAACTAGAATAGTTTTTAACATGTGTGCACTTGACAAGTTTCTGATTTGGTCTTTAAAAATAAAATCACAATCACCCAATATAAATTTAATAGACAATTGTATAATTTAGGAAATCATAACAAACATATCTGTTATATTTGTCATGTATATCTCTCCTAAATGATAGGAGATTTGATTGTACACTATTTATATGTTGTTATCATGAATGAGAAGGCACAATTTACATTCTTTCATGGTATCAAACCTACCCTAGTCGATCCATTTCTCTCCCACCTCTCCCTGCGCCGATTTCACCTTCAAACATCATGTCTTCTTCTTCTTCTTCCCCACACCCTGCAGTCACTGTAACCTCCATCAAAAATCTCATACCCGTCACATTGGACATCGAAACCGGTCACTATACTACCTGGTCAGAGATGTTCAAAATCCAATGTAAATCACACCTTGTCTTCAATCATCTACAACCCAAATCGGCAACGGAAACCTCATCATCTTCTGACACGGGTAAAGACAAAGAAAAAGACAAGTCCGCTCCTACCGAGACATGGGAACGTCTTGACTCCATTGTTCTACAATGGATTTACAGCACCACCTCAACTGACCTACTGCACACGGTTCTTAAACCTGATACAACTGCCTATGACGCTTGGACTACCATTGCCAACATCTTTCAAGACAACAAGGCCACTCGCACGATTGATCTCAACAACAATTTCACCAACACTCACCTGGATCAATTTCCAAATATGTCCGCGTATTGTCAAGCCCTTAAGGTGATTTTTGATCAATTTACCAATCTTGGTTCCCCTGTTACTGATGAGCAACTTGTTCTGCAACTCCTATCGGGTCTCACCGAGCAATACGAGAACACAGCTTCTGTTATTCAACAGATGAAACCTCTCCTCGACTTTGATGACACACGATCCAGGTTATGTATGGCCGAATCAAGGAAACTCAGCCACGTCCGATACTCCGCTCAGTCGGCTGCTATGGCACTTACAGCCGTCGCTGAACCGCAACACAAAGAAACTCAAGAAAGGGCTGACCAGCGGATAGATACATCTGAACGGGGTCACGGTCGCGCCCGCCGTCGGGGTAGGGGGCGCGGATGGGAAGGCAGCGGACGTGGCAGGGGTGGTTTTGGCCCGTATGGTGGTGGCGGCAATATGTCCTCAACTGGCGGTCATAATTCTGGTGGTTATTATCCGTGGCCCCTTTTCGCCCCATGGGTCGGTCCACACAATGGCATACCCCACTCCCAATGGGCCTCATGGACTACTATGCCCCCTTGTCCCTACCCAACAGTGAACAAGACCAACAACCATTCGGCGGGTATCCTCGGGCCCATACCAAATCAACCCTTCGGTGCCGGTCACACGCCCATTGATCTTAATCAAGCCATGTATGCAATGTCGCTCAACGACCCTTCTTGGACCATGGATACAGGTGCCATAGGTCATATGACTTCTAACTCTCAACTCTCATCTGTTTTTAATAATTGCATTAATCGAAATATTATTGTGGGAAATGGTCAAACCATTCCCGTGCATGGACAAGGCGACCTTACCCTACCCCCTCCCTTCCCACCTTTTAAATTGACCCAAGTCCTTTACGCCCCATCTCTCATTATGAACTTACTTTCTGTTCGTCGTTTTACTACCGAAAATAAATTATCCATTGAATTTGACCCATATGGTTTTTTGGTGAAGGATCTCAAGACTCAGACCCCTATCCTACGATGCAATAGCTCCGAAGGCCTCTACACTTTTGATCCATCCCAAGTCACCAAGATCATATCCCCCACCGCCCTCGGCGATTTCTCAAGACACATGGCATCAATGTCTCGGTCATCCGGGATCTTCTTTATTGCATTCTCTTAAAAACTCTAGTCTTATTAATTGTGGAACTTTGAAAAACCATGTTTGTCAATCTTGCGTGTTTGGTAAACATATTAAATTACCGTTTTTTGCTTCTAATAATGTTACAAACATGCCATTTGATATAGTTCACAGTGATCTTTGGACCTCCCCAATTCTTAGTACGGGGGGTCATCGCTAATACATACTTTTTCTTGATGATTTCTCAAATTTCCTATGGACTTAGCCCCTCACAAATAAATCTCAAGTTTTCTCCATCTTTACTACATTCTATAATATGATTCATGTCACACCCCGATATTTCCACATATTACCGGTGGGCTCGGTGGGGAGTATCGTGACGTAGTTGATATCATAGTCAAATAATCACAGTTCAATGCACAGCGGAAGTCTAAAGTAAATATATTACAAACCGATTCAAAAGTAACATCAATATTACAAACAGATTGTAAGATGGATCCACAGGCAGATCTTAAAACAGAAAGATAAACCCTGTTCAACAGACTTTAGACGTCTAGAACTTGCAAGATTCCCTATTAACGCCCTGAGCTCCCAGCCAATTACGTACAGTACCTGTCACTTAATCTTATTGGAAAATACGTCAGTTTACACTGGTAAACACAATTAACTGACTCTTTTGAAAACATTTATGAAAATTGATTTAAATGCACAAGGCACAAATATCCTTTTTAACTTGGGACAATTATTTTAAAAATAATCTTGTATACAGATTTATATGTTTGCCGTCCGTCAGGGCCGGTTAGAAGAGCCGGACAAGATTAACTGACACGCCACAGGTATAATGCCCACAAGGAGAATTCCTTATTGTGGATTACCATTTATACATACGCAACTGTCAGGTGTATGTCTACACCCCGTGCTTAAGTCGTGGCCATTTTAATGAATGAGCCGAGGATATCCAGGACATGGTCATTAACCCCCCAAAGGCCATATACCAAACAAAACAGATTAAAACGGGTTATGTAAATATACTAATCACAATCCAATTTAGATAATTACACACCCGACCAAGCGGTACTATTATAATACCGTATCCCAAGCCCGTATAACGGAAAATAAGTTAAAAGTATTTACCTGAGCTTAAAATGCAATTTATACTGAGCCGTATATTCTAATCAGCAAGCACAAGTACCTCTACTGGGGGCTCTCAATATGGAACGAAGGTTTTATTAACCTATTAGATTCCTAAAGGGTCTTATTTAAGTTGTAAATTAGACCGGTTAGTTTTAAGGAAAAGTTTACGGTTCAAAACGCAAGATTAAGCGAAGACCATATTAGAGTGTGATTTAGACCCGACAAGTATGGGGACTTGTATAATATAGGTAAACTAAACACATTCTGGATTTTGAAGTGAAAATGATAAGATTTGACCCGTTTCGGTTAATTTATGCAAACTAGTTACATAAACCGTACCGAACGCGAAAAATGCATAACGGGTAACCAAATGAGTCATGAACATGTTTCATAGGTTAATATGCCTTAAATATGTTGTGATATCAGTTGGATACCTTCCATTATGCCCAAAACGAATTTAAAACCAATTTATGCCCCGTAGGGGTATTTTGGTCATTTTAATGTTTATAAAAGAGGTTAATAAGAAATCTGAGGTTTTGATCTAAAATAATCAGTAAAAGTATTTATTTTAATAAATTATATCAGTAGGACATCATATATATGTGAAATTTATCATTTATGGCCAAACTATGCGCCGTAGGGCATTTTGGTCATTTCACATAAGCTTTGAGGGTCAAATTTGGAAATCTGAGATCAAAAATTTTACTTACTGTTAAAGTATAAAAATTGATTCATAACATCAATAGGTAACAAGCTTTAGGTGCCTAATATGGTTTTAAACCATACTATGCGCCTGAATCGCATAAAAGTCGGTATTTGACGGTATTTGGGTTAAATAAGAAAATCTGAGATTTTGAACAGCCTTTACAGTTTAAAATAACTTATTTAATATATAAAATCAGTAGCAAAAGGTTTGGTATGTAAAGGATGTGTAAAACTCATTTTATTAGTAAAAAGGGCATAATCGTCAATTACCGAGTCAATGCAAGAATCCCTATGTTATGATCAGTTTAAAAATTCAACAAAAATCTTCAAAAATTCCTAAATATTATATTACATCAGTGGGTAAAAGGTTTGGTGTCAAAAATTGGGTTTAAATAGGTTTTATGCCGAAAGTGCCGTTTAATTAATAAAAAGGCTTTAATTTACGATATTGAGCATAACTCCTAATTTAGACCTCAAACTGATGTCAAATTTTTAGGACATGTTTATAAATCAGTAATAAAGGTTTTTGTCCTCTCACATTTTCAAAAATCACGTTTTAATCTCAAAAGGGCATAGTGGTCAACTTTTAGGCATTTAACGGAACATGTAATGAACTAGGATTTCTAAGGAACCAAGTTGTATAACCTCAGGGGATTATACTAACATATAAGATGGTCCTAAAGGAATCCTAAGGTATATCTAAACTATGCTAAATCGGGTCAGAACTGAAAGTCAAAGCACAAGTCTACTTTTGTGACTTTTGGTTTCGAACCGAGCCTAAACTCAGAATTGTCGGGTTGAACATGCCTAGACATGTTCAATTAATATTTACCAAGTTATTAAAGTGACAAAACTGATTTTATTGCCTTTACATCATTAGTTATGAATTTTATTTAAAAACTGACTCGTTAGACTTTTATTTAATTACTTTAACCCGACAATTTACTTAAGCAACTGTGGTAATTAGGAGGTGCCCTTTTGAGGGTTTAATACCTACCTAATTACGATCACATAGCCATGTTCGTTGCGAACAATGGCTCGACCGTCTAAAAGTCAAAGCATTTATCGCGAACGCTTGACTTTTCGGTTTTTAAGCCAAATGAAAACAACTAGCTATAAGAGGGGACTTACAAGGGGTCCAAGCAAGGATGAACTTGATCTAGGATGCTCAGGTATGAAGCATAAAAGCTCCAACTAAGAACAATTCAGATCAAGTGTGAAATGAGAGCAAGAACAAGTGGGTTTATATAGGATTTCAAGAACCGTTAGGATCGTTCCTCGATAATTGAGCTTCGATCTGGACCGTACACGTAAGGCACATGGTTTTGGAATACTAGGGGTGCCCCAAAACCATCAAACGGTATTGAATAAGTTACATAAAGGACCCTGGACTTCAAGTTACATGCTGAAAATGGACCTGCTGTTGCTGAACATGATATTCTGCCCAGATGAGGCAATGGCGTCACGCCACGGCAAAGCCTTAGTGGTGGTGGCACAGCGCCACCATGTGCCAGCTCCAGAAACTTTGCCAAAATGGCAGAAATGGTCCCTACAACATTTTTAAGCTATTTTTGATGCGTTTAAACCCCGTTAACCCCTTTTCAAGGCTCTACAATGATGCCTAAACATAGGGAACATGAAACATGCTCAAAAATATGCCGAATGTCGGTTCGTTTGGTCGTACGGTTGCGTTGTTCGACTAGTTACGACGAAACACGAACGGACACGAAAAACGATCCAAATTACACGACGAATGGAATTTTATCACGCCAATCACTAAAATAAAATATTTTAATGTTTACATAAATTTTTGGATGTCCGGATATATTCAGAACGTAAGATATGCACGAAAATACAAACTTATGGACTTTTTGACGCTTTTAGTCCCTATTGATCAAATAAGTTTATTTTTTGCGCACCAAACACCTCTAAGCCTATTTCTAAGCTATGTAAAGGATCTTTAGGGAATGTTTAACTTATGATCATATTCCGGAAGGTTCGATGTCATACGAATCGATAGACTTTTGCAGTTTGACGCAAATAGTCCCTCTAATGCGCAAACTTGAGTATATCGTCGTTTAATAGCATCGAAGCCTTATCTAATCCATATTAGGCATTCTTGAGAGTATTAATAAACATCACGATGCTTCGGGTTTGTTAAAAGGTCACTCAGAGGTAAGAATTAACATGTTGACGCTTTTAACCCTTCATTGCGCAAACTTTCAATTAATTACGTAAACTGCTACACTCGATCAAAAAGTGGCTCATTTGTGAATATAAATACCATAAGAGGTTATTTAGAGACTTATTTTAATCATGATAACACTTCCAGTCCTTCCATAATCGAAGTTTTTGATTTTTCGCAAAATTAGTCCTTCATAGTCAACGTTTGTCTTTATTAGGGTTTATTACACGTGTATCATCAATGTGGTGATCAAAATATAAACATCCATTTGTTATGAAGTGCCTACGGGCTAAACTTGTTGCCCAATAAGACAAAAGGACAGTTGTGGTCTACGACTCCCTGTCTAAAAATATTGGACTAGGTCCAAACATAATAGTCTATATGATCAATGCGATCATGACTAATATCATCTAATATGATGATCATGTTATTTAACATCCCATAGTAATGTTTTGCCTATGGGGTATAATATATTGTCCATTAGTGACAATGACATTGTGATCCTTATGATCCCCTGTTCAAGGTAGTGAGCTATACTCAAGCCTAATAGTCTATATGATCAATGAGATCATGACTAAAAATCATCAATATGATGATTAAATTTAACATCCTTATTAGGGGTGTGCAAAAAACCGAATTAACCGAACGATAACCGAATTAACCGACAAAACCGAACCGAAAAAACCGAACCAAATCAAAAACCGGTGGGTCGGTTAATGGCTTTTTTCGAAAACCGAAAGTAGCGGGTCGGTTATGGTTATCAATGTTTCCATACCCACCATAACCGAACCGAACCGACATGTAATAAATCTTTATAGGATTTAGGACTTTTCACCATATTTTTAATATTTGATTTTTTTTACTGAAGATTTTTAGTATTTATAGGTTTTTCATATCGTTTTGTGGTGTTGGTTGAATGTTTGTTTGAATTTATGGAATATATTATATCACTTTATTTGAATATTCGATAATAATTAATATTAATATTATAGTTTATATGTATTTTTTAATACTATAGGCAATAACAATTTATTCCATGTTAAAAAAAAATTAAGCTATTTTAGCTAAGCTAAATACACGGTTAACCACCCACAACCGACCCGCTATAACCATCAAAACTGATTAACCATAACCACCGTAACCGATCGGTTATGGTTATGGTTTTCCATTAACCGACATCGCGGTTATGGTTATGGTTATGGTTATGGTTATGGTTTTAGGCCAAAACACACCCAAACCGACCCATGCACACCCCTAATCCTTATTAATGTTTTGCCTACGGGCTATATTATATTGTCCAATTGTGACAAGGCATTTGTAATTTTTTTTTTATTCCTTGCCCAGGGGGGTGGGCTATGCTCAAATTCCATAGTCTATATGATCAATGCGATCCTGACTAGTATCATTAGTATGATGATCATAATATTAACATCCCTAGTGATGAAATGCCTACGGGCGATACTTTATTCTATTAGAGATAAGACAAAGTTAGTGGTGGTCTTTATAATCCCCTGTTTAAAATGGTGGGTTATACCCAACCCTAACAGTCTATATGATCAATGCGATCATGACTAATATCATCTGATACGATGATCATATTATTTTATAAGATATTTGAAGTACAGTCTTAGGTCTTCCTATCTTCATAGTGAGATTTCAAGAAGTACTTTCCGACTTGATGATTATGATTTATGTGTATCTTGACGGTGATTTAGATAACGAAACTAGAGTAATACAATAAACACATGGTGGATACGCCGCTGGTACTTCCTATATGTAAGTGTGTTTATTGTATTACCCTTCGTGGCGTTATCCTGAATCACCAATAGGATCTATCTCGCCTACGGGTTATATACTATATTGTCTATTAGAGACATTGTCAAATGTGACCATTATGGTACATCGTCGAAGGTAATGGGCAATGCCCAAGCCTTATGGTCTATAAGATCGATAAGATCATAACTAATATACTCAATGATGATAATTATATATATATATACACATATATGTATATATGTAAGCATCCATTAATGATGTCCTATGATTTGCCTATGTGCCAAAATAAATCGTCTTTCAAGACGATGACAATGGTAGTCTATGACTCCCTGTCCAACGGTGAAGAACTAGGTTCAAATCTTAAAACCCCTAATCTAATAAGATTGCGGCTTATAAATTAATGTCCTCCGTGACAGGGGTTTGTTGCCATATCTTATAACGTCCTCTGCGACAAGGCCTTCGTGCCATATGATTATTTATGTCCTTCCTGACGGACTCATGTTTCCTATTTTAGAAAGCCATTATGGCAAGCCTTCGAGCTATCTAAAATCATCAATATGACAAAGGCGGTTGTGACATTTTGATCCCCTGTCGAAAGGGTAATGGACTCGGTCCAAACCCTAAAGGCCATTGATGGTACTTTTGTGACCTAGGCTGAATGTAATTAATGTACATTCAAATAACATTCATTAGGAATGTTCATACCCTATTAGCTTATATGGTTTAATAATACCATGGTTAATGTATGTTAGGTCGTCAGGGTGATGACTCGCTATAGAAATGCAATTAAGCAATTGTTTAATTTTGGCGTTTAGTGCCAAGCTTCAAGTATGGCAAACTTGAATGAGACAAATAACAATTGCGATACTGATGATGCGACAAATGCTAATGATGCAACAAATGTGAACCTCAAGGTTAATGTGACTGACGCAGCTGTTAGAAAGGCTATGAGAAAGGTCATGAAAAGGTTCAAAGAGCAGAATGCTACTCGCTCTAAATCATATTCCTTCTAATCATGAAAAAGAGCTTTGTTCATACTTCGAATGCAAAAAAAAATGAACTAAATAAGATGATATATAGTGAGGAGCCCCATTCCTCTAAAGGATGTACTTAAAAGTACTTCGTCTCTTGCAAATCAAGAGACTTCAATGGCGAAAAAGGGGCCATTGATTGCATGAAATTGTTGGATGAAATAGAAACCATTATGGACATCAGCGGTTGTGCTGAGAGAGACATTGTGAGATATGTATCACAGTCATTCAAGGGCAGTGCCCTTAATTGGTGGAAGACTATAATAAGATTACAGGAAGAATAATCTTACACAAATCGGGATGATCTAGGTTCATGGACTAATCAGAAAAACCGGTTGTTTGCAACACGGAATGGAAAAGGTGGAATAAGAATTTTCTTATTCTCTCCATGATGGATCTAAACTATAAACAGAACGTTATAGACTTTAGCTAATTGTCTGGGATAGTACCCTATTCAGTAAACCCAGAGTCTAAGCATAATGCACTATATATATATTGGTGGTTTAGCATTAGAAATAAGAAGGCATGTTAAGACGTCAAAGCCTGCTTCTTATAAATCCATTATGGATCCATCTCTGCCACTCACATTAGATGGGTTAGGAAGTAAATCAATCAAATCTGAGACTACCAAAGAAAGGAAAAAGGGAGAAGGATAACTCCCAGAGATCTGAGGAGCCTGTATGCATGACCTGCAACAAAAGGCACTGGGACAGTGTCTAACAGACTGAAGGTCAAAGAAGTATGGCATCTTTAGTTCCCTGAATATAGAAACATAAGGAATGCAGTTTGTTTCGGCTATGGCATTAAGGGCCACATCAGAGCTAACTGTCCTAAAATTGTCAAAGATTTTATAGCTAAGTATAGAAGAATTAAGAATGGAGGCGCCTAAACCCTCCTGATGAATGTTAGAGGCAGTTCACACCAAGGATGACACCAGGTAAACCCCTTATTGTGATCTTATTCCTAAGAATTACGTTTGGATTTAGGTGCTATTGAGTCTCTCATAAGACCATAAGCTTAGCAAACTCTTAGAAATCCCCCATAAGAACTCTAGACATTAAGTGTAAGGTAAAACTTACCAACAAGAATCATAAGAGACCCTTACTTCTATTTTCGTCCTATAATCTTCATTCATTAAAATCTAAAGTACTCTTTCTCCAGATCGAGTACGATGATATATGTTATTTTATTTTGTTATATCAATGATTTCTATCAACTGCGAATGCTAGACTATGCTCGATAAAGGAGCAATATGAGGATTGGCGTATCCTAGTGCGTCCCATAGATTGCTTCCATGCCTGATCAGTATAGAGGTTTAATGTATGGAACCACTGAGATATCCTGATGGTCATATGGTACTAGAGTCGGCTAGTGGTATTCAAAGAAGATATCCAATGTAGGAATTGTCCAAGTACGTGTCTCTGATTAAGGAATCCGTGGACTTATAAAGAAAATGTGTCATTTATCTGACACAGGCAATGATAGTAGAACCGGGGGCCTGAGATTTGGAAAATCTCTGCAATTTCCTTGTGTCTTGATTATCTTCTCCAAAGACTACCCTGTTTACCTCCGAAGACAAGTAGAGTTAAGATTTACATCCCACATAGGGCTGCATTATCGTGAAAACTCCATGACGATTAGTGCCATCATTATTGGAAGAATCGAAACCCTAATTAGATGAATTTAAGATAAAGATTCTTAAAGCCTAATTCAAAATTTTAAGAATTTCGGTATTATAAATTAAGAAAGACTGTTCATTATACTTATGCATTGATTACCGCAACCCTATTTAGGCAACAATTAAGAATCGCCATCAGCTGCCCAGGATCGTCGATTTGTTCGACTAGCTGTAAGGATTAGCTATTCCTTAAGATTGGTTTTAAGCAGTGGTTGGAATAACCATCTCACCTTAAATAAGCTATTCTATAACTAATAGTCGATATATAAATACCAAGGCTGCTCCTTTGGAGACCTTGTATAGATGGGATGTTAAACATCTGTTGTTAGACAGAAGTTCGGTAAGTCCGAATTAGCAGGACCTGAAATTACCTTGGAAACAACGAATAAGATCATTCGAATTTGTAATCATCTGTAAGTTGCCAGTAATCGGCGGAAAAATCAAGGATTGATGAAAGTCGCAACCCTCTTAAGTCCTTAATAAGGAATAAGGCTCAATTGAAGGTATCGCCCTAAGAAGGGTGTGCTGAATTTTAATTTATCAGGGTAAGTTAAGCTCTGGATATATAGAATCATTCGAGGAAATCGAATATATCAAGATCAAGTAGCTTATAAGCTAAAACTTACCTGAGGAGCTTGATGAAAATCAATATGACCCACACTAGTGATTTAAGGATATGTTTCGCCGATAAGTCGAGAAGCATTATCACATAATGATATGCAGATTTATGATATGATAAGAAACCCGTATCGATTAAGGGTCGACAGGTTAAGAAGCTCCAAAAGGATACATGTACCTATTATAAAGGTCACCTTGGGTGCTTGGAGAGGCCCCAAATATGCTATGGAGGTTAAATCCATAATACGTCAGAAAGTACTTCCATTATTTTAGCAAATCTCAAGGTCGAGATTTATTTTACGGGGGTGAGGATGTAACACCTTGTAAAAGCACGTCCAATGATGTATTAAAACGTGTAATAAACCCTAATAAAGATAAACGTTGACTATGAAGGACAAATTTTGCGAAAAATAAAAAACTTTGATTATGGAAGGACTGGAAGTTTTATCTTGCTTAAAATAAGTCTCTAAATAACCTCTTATGGTATTTATATTCACAAATGAGCCACTTGTTGATCGAGTGTAGCAGTTTGCGTAATTAATTGAAAGTTTGCGCAATGAAGGGTTAAAAGCGTCAACATGTTAATTCTTACCTCTGAGTGACCTTTTAACAAACCCGAAGAATCGTGATGTTTATTAATACTCTCAAGAATGCAGAAGATGGATTAGATAAGGCTTCGATGCTATTAAACGAAGATATACTCAAGTTTGCGCATTAGAGGGACTATTTGCGTCAAACTGCAAAAGTCTATTGATTCGTATGACATCGAACCTTCTGGAATATGATCATAAGTTAAAAATGCCCTAAATATCCTTTACATAGCTTAGAAATAGGCTTAGAGGTGTTTGGTGCGAAAAATAAACTTATTTGATCAACAGGGACTAAAAGCGTCAAAAAGTGCATAAGTTTGCATTTTCGCGCATATCTTACGTTCTGAATATATCCGGACATCCAAAAATTTATGTAAACATTAAAATATTTTATTTTAGTGATTGGCGTGATAAAATTCCATTCGTCGTGTAATTTGGATCGTTTTTCGCGTCCGTTCGTGTTTCGTCGTAACTTGCCGAACAACACAACCGTACGACCAAACGAACCAACATCCGGCATATTTTTGAGCATGTTTCATGTTCCCTATGTTTAGGCATCATTGTAGAGCCTTGAAATGGGGTTAACGGGGTTTAAACACATCAAAAATAGCTTAAAAGTGTTGCAGGGACCATTTCTGCCATTTTGGCAAAGTTTCTGGAGCTGGCACATGGTGGCACTGCGCCACCACCATAAGGATTTTCCATGGCGCGATGCCACGGCCTCATCTGGGTAGAATATCATGTTCAGCAACAGCAGGTCCATTTTCAGCATGTAACTTAAAGTCCAGGGTCCTTTATGTAACTTATTCAATACCGTTTGATGGCTTTGGGGCACCCCTAGTATTCCAAAACCATGTGCCATACGTGTATGGTCCAGATCGAAGCTCAATTATCGAGGAACGATCCTAACGGTTCTTGAAATCCTATATAAACCCACTTGTTCTTGCTCTCAATTCACACTTGATCTGAATTGTTCTAAGTTGGAGCTTTTATGCTTCATACCTGAGCATCCTAGATCAAGTTCATCCTTGCTTGGACCCCTTGTAAGTCCCCTCTTATGGCTAGTTGTTTTTTATTTGGCTTAAAAACCGAAAACTCAAGCGTTCGCGATAAATGCTTTGACTTTTAAACGGTCGAGCCATTGTTCGCAACGAACATGGCTACGTGATCGTAATTAGGTAGGTATTAAACCCTCAAAAGGGCACCTCCTAATTACCATGGTTGCTTAAGTAAATTGTCGGGTCAAAGTAATTAAATAAAAGTCTAACGAGTCAGTTTTTAAATAAAATTCAAAAATAATGATGTAAAGGAAATAAAATCAGTTTTGTCACTTTAATACCTTGGTAAATAATAATTGAACATGTCTTGGCATGTTCAACCCGACAATTCTGAGTTTAGGCTCGGTTCGGAACCGAAAGTCGCAAAAGTAGACTTTTGCTTTGACTTTCAGTTCTGACCCGATTTAGCATAGTTTAGATATACCTTAGGATTCCTTTAGGACCATATTATATGTTAGTATAATCCCCTGAGGTTATACAACTTGGTTCCTTAGAAATCATAGTTCATTACATGTTCCGTTAAATGCATAAAAGTTGACCATTATGCCCTTTTGAGATTAAAACGAGATTTTTAAAAATGTGAGAGGACAAAAACCTTTATTACTGATTTATAAACATGTCCTAAAAATTTGACATCAGTTTGAGGTCTAAATTAGGAGTTATGCTCAATATCGTAAATTAAAGCCTTTTTATTAATTAAACGGCACTTTCGGCATAAAACCTATTTAAACCCAATTTTTGACACCAAACCTTTTACCCACTGATGTAATATATATATTTACGAATTTTTTAAGATTTTTGTTGAATTTTTAAACTGATCATAACATAGGGATTCTTGCATTGACTCGGTAATTGACGATTATGCCCTTTTTACTAATAAAATGAGTTTTACACATCCTTTACATACCAAACCTTTTGCTACTGATTTTATATATTAAATAAGTTATTTTAAACTGTAAAGGCTGTTCAAAATCTTAGATTTTCTTATTTAACCCAAATACCGTCAAATACCGACTTTTATGCGATTCAGGCGCATAGTATGGTTTAAAACCATATTAGGCACCTAAAGCTTGTTACCTACTGATGTTAGGAATCAATTTTTATACTTTAACAGTAAGTAAAAGTTTTGAACTCAGATTTCCAAATTTGACCCTTAAAGCTTATGTGAAATGACCAAAATGCCCTACGGCGCATAGTTTGGCCATAAATGATAAATTTCACATATATATGATGTCCTACTGATATAATTTATTAAAATAAATACTTTTAATGATTATTTTAGACCAGAACCTCAGATTTCTATTTAACCTCTTTTATAAACATTAAAATGACCAAAATACCCCTACGGGGCATAAATTGGTTTTAAATTCGTTTTGGGCATAATGGAAGGTATCCTACTGATATCACAACATATTTAAGGTATATTAACCTGTGAAACATGTTCATGACTCATTTGGTTACCCGTTATGCATTTTTCGCGTTCGGTACGGTTTATGTAACTAGTTTGCATAAATTAACCGAAACGAGTCAAATCTTATCATTTTCACTTCAAAATCCAGAATGCGTTTAGTTTACCCATATTGTACAAGTCCCCATACTTGTCAGGTCTAAATCACACTCTAATCCGGTCTTCGCTTAATCTTGCATTTTGAACCGTAAACTTTTCCTTAAAACTAACCGGTCTAAGTTACAACTTAACTAAGACCCGTTAGGAATCTAATAGGTTAATAAAACCTTCGTTCCAGATTGAGAGCCCCAGTAGAGGTACTTGTGCTTGCGGATTAGAATATACGGCTGAGTATAAATTGCATTTTAAGCTCAGGTAAATACTTTTAACTTATTTTCCGTTATACGAGCTTGGGATACGGTATTATAATAGTACCGCTTGGTCGGGTGTGTAATTATCTAAATCGGATTGTGATTAGTATATTTACATAACCCGTTTTAATCTATTTTGTTTGGTATATGGCCTTTGGGGGGTTAATGACCATGTTCTGGATATCATCGGCTCATTCATTGAAATGGCCACGACTTAAGCACGGGATGTAGACATACACCTGACAGTTGCGTATGTATAAATGGTAATCCACAATAAGGAATTCTCCTTGTGGGCATTATACCTGTGGCGTGTCAGTTAATCTTGTCCGGCTCTTCTAACCGGCCCTGACGGACGGCAAACATATGAATCTGTATACAAGATTATTTTTAAAATAATTGTCCCAAGTTAAAAAGGATATTTGTGCCTTGTGCATTTAAATCAATTTTCATAAATGTTTTCAAAAGAGTCAGTTAATTGTATTTACTAGTGTAATCTGACGTATTTTCCAAAAAGATTAAGTGACGGGTACTGTACGTAATTGGCTGGGAGCTCAGGGCGTTAACAGGGAATCTTGCAAGTTCTAGACGTCTAAAGTCTGTTGAACAGTGTTTATCTTTCTGTTTTAAGATCCGCCTGTGGATCCATCTTACAATCCGTTTGTAATATTGATGTTACTTTTGAATCAGTTTGTAATATATTTACTTTAGACTTTCGCTGTGCATTGAACTGTGATTATTTGACTATGATGATATCAACTACGTCACGATACTCCCCACCGGGCCCACCGGTAATATGTGGAAATATCGGGGTGTGACAATTCACACCCAATTTAAACGCAAACTTAAACAATTTCATTGTGATAACGGCAAGGAATATAACAATAATATGTTCCACCAATTTTGCAAATTAAATGGCATGCATTTTCGTTTCTCCTGCCCATATACCTCGTCTCAGAACGGGAAAGCCAAACGAAAAATTCGTTCCATTAACAATACCATTCGCACAATCTTAGCCCATTCTTCTTTACCTAACACATATTGGCATCATGCTTTGGACGTTGCAACATACTTTCACAACATTTTGCCTAGCAAAATTCTTAACAACATTTCACCTACCCAAATATTATATCGTTGCATACCCTCATACTCACACCTTCGGGTTTTTGGTTGCCTATGCTACCCCCTCATCCCTCACACTAATATTCATAAACTTCAATATCGATCCATTCCATGTGTCTTCCTTGGCTACCCTACTAATCATCGGGGATATAAATGCCTCAACTTAAACACTCGTAAAATAATTATCAACCGTCACGTCATCTTTGACGAAAACATATTTCCATTTGCCAATATTTCCACCCCCTCCCCACAAACCTATGATTTTTTAACCGACCCCATACACCCACTACATCAATTATGCTCCCAGCCGAACACCACCCCCACCAATCCTCCTTCTACTATCGCCACATCCATCCAACCCAATACTTCTTCTACAGCCCACTTCACATCTTCTACTGGCCCATTATCTACTACACCATTATCCCCAACCACATTCAATACTCCTCCTCACAGCCTACCCTCATCCTCCACAAGCCCACCTCCTACATCACCTATCAACCCACCCTCACATTTCCCCAGCCCATTTCCATCATCTCATCTCAGCCCACCCACCCTCACCATCTTACCAGCCCGTTAACCAGCACCAGCTCCTCCTCTGATCCGAATTTGACTCCCCATTCGGACTCGTCCTCACCATCCACTGCCACCTCTCCTTCACCTCCGCCCCCTCCTCCTCCCCCCACCACCCATTCGCACCATCCGTACTCGCTCTATGGATGGCATACATAAACCGAAACACATTTTTAACCTTACTTCTTCATCCATCGCCCCCATTCCTAAAAATCCGGGATGCCTTGTCAAACACGGAGTGGCATAACGCCATGACCACCGAATTTAATGCACTTATTAAAAATAAGATCTGGGTGTTAGTTCCCCGGCAACCTCATATGCATGTATTACACAGATGTGGCTTTTTCGTCATAAATTTCGGTCGGATGGTACTTTGGAGCGCTATAAGGCTCGTCTTGTTTATGATGGGAGCAATCAACAAATTGGGGTGGACTGTGGTGAAACATTTAGTCCGGTTGTCAAACCCACTACCATCCGTACTGTGTTATCACTTGCCTTGTCACAATCTTGGCCGATTCATCAACTTGATGTCACCAACGCATTTCTTCACGGCAACCTAAATGAGACTGTCTATATGTATCAACCTATGGGGTTCCGCCATCGCCAATATCCCGACCATGTGTGCCTACTACAGAAATTTCTTTATGGCTTAAAGCAGGCTCCTCGTGCGTGGTACCAACGGTTTACCGACTTTGTTCTTTCATTGGGGTTTCAGCAAATTAAATGCGACAATTCTTTTTTTACCTACCGGCATTACGGAAACACGGCTTATATTCTCATATATGTCGATGAAATAATCCTCACAACCTCGTCCGACTCTCTTCGAGTGCTTCTTATGTCTCGTCGTGCAGCAGAATTCGCGATGAAAGACCTCGGGCCACTCAGTCATTTTTTGGGTGTTCATGTCCAGCGGCAAGGTGCCAACATGTTCCTTTCTCAACACGTATACATGAAAGAAATCATTGACAGAGCCGGTATGTCCTCTTGCAAACCCGTGGCCACGCTAGTTGATACCAAACCCAAGCTTGGTTCAAATTCGGGTGCTGATTTTGATGACCCGACCCTGTATCGCAGCCTTGCGGGAGCACTCCAATACTTAACATTCACGATACCCGACATTTGTTATGATGTTCAATAGGTATGCATGTACATGCATGCTCTAAAAGTGGATCACTGGAATGCCCTTAAACGAATCATTCGGTATTTGCAAGGCACATCATCTCATGATCTGACTATTGGTGCCTCTACGGATTTCTCCTTACGAGCTTACACCGATGCCGACTGGGCAGAGTGTCCAGATACGCGACGGTCTACTTCAGGTTATTGTGAATATTTAGGTCCGAACATTATATCATGGTCGTCCAAACGTCAATCGGTTATTTCTCGTTCTAGTGCCGAGGCAGAATATAGGGGTGTTGCTAATGCGGTTGCGGAAATATGTTGGCTTCGTAATCTTTTGCTGGAATTACACAAGCCTCTAACCTCTGCTAGTCTTGTCTACTGCGATAATATTAGTGCGATTTATCTCTTCGGCAACCCAGTTCAGCATCAACGTACAAAACACATTGAGCTGGATATTCATTTTGTTCGTGACCTGGTTCAACGAGGTTCTGTTCGGATTCTTCACATCCCTACGCGTTCTCAAGTAGCTGACATATTCACAAAAGGCTTGCCTAAAGTGTTATTTGACGATTTCCGGTCCAGTCTCAGCATTCGTCCTCCTCTCGCTTCGACTGCGGGGGTGTAATAGACAATTGTATAATTTAGGAAATCATAACAAACATATCTGTTATATTTGTCATGTATATCTCTCCTCAATAATAGGAGATTTGATTGTACACTATTTATATGATGTTATCACGAATGAGAAGGCACGATTTACATTCTTTCAAAATTGATCAAACTAAATACCAGCAATTACCTACAGATATTTATAGTTTTTTTTATTCATTTGTGGTGATTTGTAGATTATGTTCCATCGATAATAGTCAGCTTTCTAATAGTGTCTTCTACTCAAAAAGTAAACATGTGTTAACTGGCATCTTCAGGTCATCAGATACCTTAATGATGACAATCTTTTGCACTGGGATCGATGACTTAACCATAATAGAAGTTAACATCCTTGGCATGGAGGATTCAAAAGGGATTTCAACCCTTGTTAGACTTATAAGGGATCGACCGTTCAATCTTGAACCTTTATGACGATGATTATAAGGCTAACTTAGAATCACCATTTGTTAGCTCCCATTACAAAACAGGTGTCGGGCAGATCAACCTCTTGTTGCCATCGAACTAGATTTATTCGTATCTACAACGTTTATCCAAAATGGTTCAGTATTTGCAAACTCCATTATCCTTTTGGAAAGCTTACAACAGATGGTGGCTATAGCATATAACAAAGGTGATCATCTCTATATATTATCATGATCATATACAAATTAAACATATAAAAAAGAATAAGACTGTTCAAATGTAATAACAAAAACGTACTACATATATATACACCAATACACACACTTGACCAGTTGACCTCATGCACTTTGTCTTGGTATATATATAGTGACGTCTCTGAGAATTCATGTACCATGTTCGAACTCGAAAAATATGCCCTTATGCCTTAACGATAAACAATGCAATTGCGAAAATGACAAAATCGTAGTATTCGATAAACAATGCAATTACGAAAAATAAGAAAATTATTGTATTCAAATGAATTACATTACATATCGTAACTAATAAACTAATAGCTAACCAATGATTCATGCAACCTTCCTTGCATTCTTTATAGCAAATTGGTGGATCAACTCTTCACAATTTATATTATCTAAGACTTCGTTTTCAATTAGTAATGGGCTCAATTAACCTAGTGGGCTAAATTCTAAAGTCTAAACCATAAAAAAATGATTTGTAAATGAGGCTTACTTAAAATTGGTATGAGTTTACTATTTAAAAAATAAAATTAACATATATATCGGATTTTTTTAAAAACCACATGTCCTGCGAAATCACGGGTCCTGTGCGGAAGTCCTCCCCGCACACCATCTAAGCCTCCCCTATACGTACACATTAGGTTGACAATGAAGGGATCAAACAAAGACTAGAAAACATAGATTTGCCGACCGCCGCCGCAAGCTTGCTTGACGATGGAGATAAGATCGGATTAGCGTGCTGAGTTTAACCGTCTCCCTTACTGGTAGCTAGTCTTGATATAACCCGTCTCTCTAATTTGGTTTTTGATTCATCCATTCGCGGCTTGGGCTTCCCGGTCAGTTTCGGTCTTGATTCGCTCCTGATGTCGGGTCAGATGACAAAGTTCTTCGTGTCCAACATCCCAGACGGTTATAGGCCGTGGGATCTAGCTTCTCTTCTCAAGGAGTATGGAGATCTTTCGGGTACATACATCGCCAGAAAAAGGAATAAAGATGGGCTTAAGTTCGGTTTCATGAGCTTTAAGGGTGTCAGAGACTGGAAGGAGATGGAAAGAAATATAAAGGGTCTTAAGCTTGGCAAGAACGCGCTCAAGATCAACTTGGCAAGGTTTGCTAAGGAAAATGGTTTTATCGAGTCCGACAGGTTGGTTGATGATTATGGTCAACAGGAGAATAGGAAGGGAGACCAGGAGGTCAGAAAGGAAGACTTGGGGTACCAGAAGATAACCGGAGGTTACACTAGGCCCGGTTGCTCTTACAGTATGGCTGTGAAGGTCGATAAGATTTAGAGCCCAGGTGTTGAGGATATAAGAGTCGACGCTGATGTGTCGGCTATGGGGAGTCGTTACGGGAAAGCAATCTTGACCAGAGTTCGTGATTTCAATACTTTAGTTTCGCTGAAAAGGATTCTTTCGGATGCTGGAGTCGTTGATGTGGAGTTCCAGTATGTGGGTAGCTACAATGTGCTATTAGTTTTTGAGAATGAGTTTTTAGCTTCCGATTTTCTTAGTCGTGAAAAGGAGTGGAAAGTCTGGTTCTCTTATGCGGATGTGTGGATTGGTCAAGCCCTGGCTTTCAAGAGGGTGGCATGGCTTCGTGTTCACGGGGTTCCGCTGCACCTATTCTGCGATAAGGTGTTCACTGATATTTGTAGCAGGTTCGGGATTGTGGCCAAACATCCTCAGGTAACGGAAGATGGAGACTTGTCGATGGTTTGTATAGGGGTCTTGGTGCGAGATGAGAAGAGGATCTTAGAGGAGGTGCTGCTTAACTGGCAAGACAAAAGATACAGGGTTTGGGTCTCGGAAGATTTAGGGGACTGGATTCCTGACTGTCTCAACGAAGATGCTGAATCGGCGTTTTCCAACGATGAAGAATCGGTGTTGGGGTCGGAGAATCAGTCGTCGGAGTTGCAAGGTGTCCTTCCGGGAAGTCGGAATGATGGAGAGAAGGAGCTGAAAAGGTCGAATGGAGTTCCAATGGTGCATGGGGAGAAGAAGTCGGCGCACGTGGATAATTATTGCTCTGGGTCTGATGTGGGGGCGGCCCCCATGCAGGAAGGTAGAGAGGTTACAAGTGGGGGTTGTTCCAAGGAGACAGGATTGCATACAGGTGGCAACTTTTGGCCTGGTGTGGGTCCATCAGGTGGGGTTTCGTATTGTGTGGGTCATCAAATGGGCTTTAATATTGGGACTGTAAAGATTAGAAGAACTGGGCTGAGGAGGCCCACCATTTTAGCCCAACCTCGTAAATTTCAGGAAAAAAGGGCCTCCCCTTCTGGTTTTAGACCTAATAAAAGGCAAAGAAATGATCCTGAGGAATCTTCTGACTTTCCCTTTCCCATTCACAAGGATGCTCGGAGGCAGACTGTTGAAGTGGTTAAGAAGATGGACAACAATCAGAAGACAGGAGAGCTGGACTTAAATATCAGGGATACTCCAAGTGGATCGGCGGACACTTTGGTGGAGGACACGCCAGTGGCGGATGTCGAGGCTGACGGTGTGGGTAGTGGCGATGCGAACATTCCAGTCGATGATACCGTGGGAGAAATTGAAGCTACAATTGACATTGGGGCCCAGGTGGGGGTGGATCTCAGGAGTTGTCCCAATCTGATCAGCAATATCTTCGGCTTACCAGGTAACAATGGGGTGGCCTCATGAATTTCCTCTCGTTTAATGTTCGCGGGATTGGGGGTGCTGAGAAGCTAGGGTGGGTCAAGAAAGTTAAGTCGAAACATGGTATCAATTTCATGTCTCTTCAGGAAACTAAAAAACACGGGGTGTCGGTTTTGGATGTTTCGGGTTATTGGGGCAAGAGGAATTTTGGGTTGGAAAGTGTCGACGCTGAGGGTTTATTGGGCGGCCTGGTTTGTATGTGGGATAAGTCAATGTTTTCCCAGACTGGAGTGACAAAGAATAGGAATTTTTTACACATTAGGGGCAAACTTTCCAGGAGTGGTGAAGTGGTTAATGTTCTGAATGTATACGCTCCTCAGGGTGTTACGGCTAAAAAGACTTTATGGAACACGATCTCTCAGGTCATCTCTGAGAACGATGGGCTTTGGGTTGTCTCTGGAGATTTTAATGCGGTCCGGTGCCGAGAAGAGAAAAGGAACTGTGGGTTTAAACAAACGTGTGCGAACAATTTCAATTCCTTTATTTTTAATGCTGGGCTCCTGGAATATAACATGAATGGCAAGAAATTCACGTGTAGTAAAGAGAATGGAAGGAAATTGAGTAAGCTAGATAGATTTTTGGTTAACCACAGTTTTTTCAATGCTTGGCCTGAAGCGAGAGTGGTGGCCCTGCCATGTTTATTATCGGACCACTGCCCCATCGTCCTATCTTCAGTTTCCACGAACTATGGAGCTAAGCCTTTTCATGTTTATGATTCGTGGATCGGTGAACCAGGTTTTGAAGAAGTGGTTGCGGAGGCTTTGAGTGGAGAGTTAGATGTTAGCGGCCCCCTTGACGTGGTTTTAATGAGAAAATTGAGTCGGATTAGAACAAAGTTAAAGAATTGGAGGGATGAGATGATAAAAAGGAATTCTAGGGGTGTTGCTTTGGCGATGTCGGATCTCGAATGTATCGAGTCTGTCTTGGACGAGTAGGAGCTGACGGAAGAAGAGGAATGGATCCTAGCGGAAAGCAAAAGAATTTTACAAAGTGAAGAGGAGCGGAAAAATAGGAACTTAAAGCAGAGATTGAGGATCAGATGGGCTAAGGAAGGGGACGAAAAACTCTAAGTTCTTTCATGCTATGATTAATTGCAGGAAAGCTTCTAATGTCATTCATGGCTTATTTGTTAATGGGGGGTGGGTGGCGAAGCCGTCTTTGGTTAAAAAGGAGATTTTCAGATTCTTTAGAGACAAGTTTGTCGAAGGATGTGTCGAGCGGTCGCGGCTCATTTGCTCTAACATTGATCGGGTTTCGATTGAGGATGTGAGGGTTTGGAGGCTCAGTTCTCTCATCAGGAGATTAAAGCTGCGGTTTTCGAATGTGGCAGTGACAGGGCCCCGGGTCCCGACGGTATTAATTTCCACTTTGTTAAACATTTTCATTTTGGCACTTGTTGGAGGATATTTTTTTAACATAATGGCTGAGTTTTACGAATCGGGGGTGATTAACTTGGGGTGTGGGTCATCCTTTATTTCTCTTATTCCCAAAGTGTCGGATCCGATTGGGTTGAAGGATTATCGTCCAATTAGTTTGGTGGGGATCATCAATAAAGTTGTCTCTAAGATTTTGGCCAATAGGCTAAAGAGGGTGCTGACTTATGTTATATCTCCGTCCCAATCTGCTTTTCTTAGTGGGAGGTATATCTTGGATGGGCCGCTTGTTGTTAATGAAATTCTTAACTGGTCCAAAAGAGTTAAAAGGAAGGTTTTTATCCTTTAAATTGACTTTGAAAAAGCATACGACAACATTAATTGGAATTTTGTGGTGGACATTCTAGCTCAAATGGGCTTTCTGAGTAGATGGTGCACGTGGATTAAGGGAGTTATTTCGTCGACTCGTGCTTCGGTCTTGGTCAATGGTGCTTCGACTTTCGAGTTTAAGTGTCAAAAAGGTATGAGGAAAGGGGATACCATATCTCTGTTCCTCTTTGTCGTTGCTATGGAAGCTTTGTCGTGTATGTTTAGGAAGGCGTGCGACTTGGGTATTATAAAAGGGGTCACTCTTCCTAACGATGGTCCTTCAATCTCGCATCACTTTTATGCCGACGATGCTATTATCCTTGGTGAGTGGAGTAAGGAGAATATTCTCAACGTGGTCAGAATTGTTAGGCGTTTTCATGCGTGCTCGGGTCTCCAAATTAACTTCGGTAAATCAAGCATTTTCGGTTTGGGTGTGAGTAGGGGGAAGTTGAAGAGATGGCGGGTCTTGTGGGGTGTAAAGCTGATAACGTTCCGTTCACCTACCTTGGTTTAACGGTTGGGGCAAATATGAACCGAATTAGTAACTAGAGATTGGTGTATGATATTTTTGAGAAACGATTAACTTTATGGAAAGCTTCTTTGCTTTCTATTGGGGGTAGAGTTACATTAATCTGGTCCGTCCTCGAGAGCCTTCCCACTTATTTTTTCTCTATTTATCGGGATCCGATAAAAGTGTTGGATGATTTGGAGGGCTTGATTAGAAGATTCCTTTGGGGAGGAACTTCGGTGGAGAAAAAAGTGCATTGGGTTGCGTGGGATAGGGTGGCTTCTCCAAAGAAAGTGGGAGGTTTGAGTCTTCACAATCTTAAGGATATGAATACAGCTTTGCTTTCAAAGTGGGGATGGAGGTTCAAAAACGAGAAGGACAATCTATGGGTTAAGGTTGTTAGTGCTTTTCACTTGGGTGGGTCAGATTGGGAGTTTTTTCGAGCTAAAAGAGCCTATGGGGGTGTTTGGAGTTACACAGTGTCGGTTATTAACAAGCCGTTTGTGGATAACATCTTTGTTCGGCATCTTTTCAGAGGTGCGGTTGGCAGGGGTGACTTGATAATGTTCTGGTTAGACCCGTGGCTTTTTGATGTTCCCCTGAATATTAAATTCTCGTCTCTTTTTCGGTTAGAAATGGTGAAAACGTGTAGTGTCAGCGATCGGCTTGATGGGGAGGGTCTTTGGTTATGGAGGCACGATCTGGACTCAGATTCGGAAAGGATGGAATGGTAGTCTCTCGTTGCGGCTCTCGGGTTGGTGAATCTGTCAGACAAAGCGGACAGTTGGTCTTGGGCGGGTAATGGTCCGGCTTTGTTCTCTGTGGCGGCGATGAAGAGTTTTATAACCTCGAAGAAAGATTTTAGCAGTCGATATGTTATGGAGTGGAGTAACTGGGTCCCGTTGAAATGTAACATCTTGGCTTGGCACGCGAAGATGGTTAGGATTCCTACGGTTGAGGCGTTAAATAGGAGAGGAGTTATGGTGGTCGATACTTCATGCAGTTTCGGTAATGCTGGCTCCGATTCTGTGCTTCACGTGTTTACTGCTTGCCCTCTTGCTTTGGGTCTTTGGGAAAAAAATAGTTTCTGGTGTCGGGTTAGAAATTTCTAGGTTTTTTCCTTTCAAGATCTTTAGGAGATCCATTCAGTGGGGAGAAGAGAAGAGTCGGAGAGGGTGGCTTTGCTCGGGATTGTGATTATAGCTTGTTGGTTTCTTTGGAAGGCTAGGAACGACTTACGGTTCATTGGCAAAAAATGTAGTGTCGAGGATATTTTCAGCGAAGTGAGGGCGGTGAGTTTTTTGTGGTACAAGCATAGGGCTAAGAAGGTTCTTTTATTTGGGCTGATTGGTGTAAATTTGTTAACATGTAAGTTGGCTTGTTTGTTTTTTCATCCCAGTTTTCAGATTCGGTGTGTTTAATGAAGTTCTCCTTTAAAAAAAAAGGTTGACAATGAAGGCTATAGTTAATTAAATGCTAGGGACAAAACCATACATCAAACTCCACCACATCGTAGGGATGGCAAAAATACCCGAGCCTGACGGGTATACCCAAAACCCGACACAAATGGAACGGGTATACCCGATACCCGACGGGTATTCGGCCGGGTATGGGTTTAGTTTTAAAAACTTTTGCGGGTATGGGTTGGGTATGGGATTAGGTGATACCCGACCCGATTACCCGAAACCACGTACCCGTTTACCCGAACTATATACCCGATCATATACCCGAAGTTTTTAATTTATATTCTTATTTTCCATTAACCCTTATCTATTAGTGATTTGTTTTAGTATGTTCATAATGTGAAAAAATAAATTTTCTTTTAGCATATGTATTTGATGATAGTATTTATATTTTGTATGTTGTGAAGTATATACAAATAAGTGTATAAATATTATAAAGTTATTATTAATTTATGCTAAAACTTATATCTATGTAATGTATATTTTAATTTACAACAGTGTATATTTTAATTTACAATAGTTGTTGCATAAATAAAATTATATAATAATTATAATAGTAAATTATGTATTTGGAAATCCCAATGTATATTTTATAACAAACTAATGGGTATGCCCGATACCCGCGGGTATACCCGGTACCCGACGGGTAATTACCCGACATATACCCGACGGGTATTGGGTCGGGTATGGGACACGATTTTACAACCGGGTATGGGTATGGGATTGACCCGAACCCGACCCATTACCATCCCTACCACATCGTCGTCAAATCGTCATCATGCCCTTTTCACTCAAAGAAGCATGTACGTAACACAATATAAGTACCGTTATCGTTTTATATATAATTTTTGTCTTAATTATAAAAATGATGCTATTCATCCTGTCATTGTTATATACTTATATTGATAGGAGAGATATATAATTATGCATAAAAAGGTAAGATAATATATTTTTTTCTAAAGAATTACAAATCCTTTTGAATATTAAACTATAAATCCTGTAAATAAACACATGAGACTAATCCATCTATTTAACTAAACATACACAAGAGCGCTCTCATGTTCTTAGACCGTCTCCAACGTGAGGAGTACTACAACAATCTAGACTGTAGTGTAAACATGTATAGCACGAACGTATGCCGTCGCTCTAGAGAGGTCTCTATAGATTTCTCAACTTTCAAGCTATGTTGCCCTCGTCGCTATAGGTTAAACATTTTTTTGTTATTATTATTTTTTTATGCTTAAATAATAAATAAAATAAAATAAATGGCTTCACCTACAGCGATGATATGTCGTCATCATAGGTTGAAAACAACTTCTTTTAATTTTATTTACGCTTATTAATGAAGAAAAAAATTTAAAAATGGTTTCACCTATGACGACGACATATTGTGGCTAAAGGTATAACCATTTATATATTTTACACTTAATAAATGAATGAACAAAATGGCTTCACATGTTGTGGATATAGGTAACACCAGTGTTTTTATTTCTATTTTATTTTACGCTTTAAAACAATAACAATGACTTTACATATAGCCACAACATGTTGTGGCTATAGGTAAAAAAATTTTTTTTTTTTTTTGAATTTCTTTTATGCCATAGGTAAAAATGACTTCACCATTTCAGCCTGTAGCGTCGACGAAGACATGTCATCGTTATAGGTGTTCCATTTTCCGTCGAGATAGCTACAGTTTCTTGTAGTGGGGATGGGCGTCAATGACTCTCCCTCTACCATAAATCTGACTGTTTCCTTCCCCTCTCACAATCCTTCACGTGCAGCGCCCATCCTTGCGAGCTTCTCTCATTCTTCTCTTCTCCCTGATGACAACCTCTTTGCTACACATGATAAGAGATGCAGTGTGTCCTTGCATTGGAGAAGGTCTCATAGATTAATATCTAGTGTTTGTAGAATTCAGGGAACACTTAAGTTAGTGCTATCTAACTATGAAAGCAAGGAGTTGACATCTCATATCCAAATTGCTGCATTGACAACAGTGCTAGAAATGCATATATGAATTTGAGTTAACAGAACACGATACTCCTAGCTTCTATGCATGACTCGATAATGACGTATATAGCGTGACAGTGGTAATTGAAATCCTGTTGCTAATCGTACCTCCTCTCGTCTAATAATTGAAAAGTGTTGCTAATCGTACCTCCTCCACCTCACACACTTGGTGGACTCTCTCCCATTAAAAAAAAAGTAATATCAATCTCACAGAAAGTAGGGCTGGCAATAGGTAACCTGTATAAGACACGATTAGAAGTATACCATGTGATTTTTTACTTTTTTAAAAATAATCAAAAGAGTTAATTACTGTTTTCGTCCCTGAGGTTTGTCAAAAATAACAGTTTCAGTCCATTAGTTTAAAAATTGCGATTTCAGTCCATTAGTTTCATTTTCGTAACCATTTCGGTCCACCAACTTAACTCTCATCCATTTATTTTGTTAACTTTGGGTGAAATTACCAAATTACCCCTATGGTTAAATTTAAAAAAAGGCTAGTCACAGGTTTCAAACCTGTGACCTTTGCTTTGAAAGGTAACTGTTAAACCAATATGCCATGTATTAAGATTGTGAATGAATTCAATTTGTTTTTCTTATAACATAGCTTACTCATCATCTTCTTCCCTAAACCTATTCATCATCTTCCACAAACCTTTCATTCACCACCATTAACAACCCACCACACAAAAACCGACACACCACAACCACCTCCGCCACACAAGGATCTACAATCAGTTGGTACGAAACAAGGATAGAATTAATTTTGATGTTCATTCGCTATTCATATCACGGACCAAGAACTGCATTTATCACGGATCAGGAATTCCTTGGTTAACACGAATTCACAAGTGAGTTGTTGTTTGTTTACGAATTCAGGAATCAAGGAAAATCAAGGATTGTTGCGAATCTGCTGATTATTGTAATCAAATCAGCGGACCAACATAGTCTGCATCAAATCAGTGGTATCAAATCTGTTACGAATTCAGAACTACATTCGCAAAAAGTACATCCGCAGATTCTGCAGTTGCTGAAAACAGTGTCCGTTTGTCTGAAACTAGTATATTCGTTGATTAACTCGCGCAGAATCGGATTCATTCATTGATTAAGTTCATTTGCTGCAGAAATCAGCTTATTCGCTGCAGAAATTAGTTTATTCACTGCAGATTCTGTCCATTCATTAAAATCAGATTTGTTTATCCGTTAAAACCAGTACATCTGCAGTTTACTTCTGTCCATTCTTTAAAATCAGATTGGTTTCAGTTTGATTGACACCGCCACACAACAACCTTGTGTGATTTAGGTTAGGGTTTGTGTAATTTGTGTGAAGATTATTGTTACATTGTGATTTAGGTTAGGGTTTGTGTAAGTTGCAGAGGTTGAAGGTGGTGAAATGGCAATTAGCCTGCAATTATCAAAATGAAAACAATATGATGTAAATCACAAACTTAATACATGGCTCAATGGTTGAGTGGTTGTTTTCAAAATCAAAGGTCATGGGTTCGAATCCTGTGAACTGCATTTTTTATTACAATTTGTTAAGTTAGCAGGGGCAATTTGGTCATTTCACCCAAAGTTAACAAAATAAATGGATGGAGTTAAGTTAGTGGACTGAAATGGTTACGAAAATGAAACTAATGGACTGAAATCGCAATTTTTAAACTAATGGACTGAAACCGTTATTTTTAACAAACCTTAGGGACGAAAACAGTAATTAACTCTAATCAAAATTTGAAAGTTAGGATCCATCATTTCTCCTTTTTGGTGACATCTGTCTTATAGATATTAGATATAAAGTAGTTAAACGAGTCCCATTCATGTTTAAAATTTTTGTTGTTTGCGTTATTAGATACATGTTAAACCTGCTAAGACACGATTTGTCAGCCCTAACAAAAAGGGAGAGGGGGGCATGTTCAAGACATTGTGGGGTACCTTTAGCCATCCCCTAATCAGATCATCAGACAATATAATACATACAACACATGTAGTACTCACAATAATTAGCGGTCAAGAGAATATGTTGATAGATTATTATTTTACACCTCATTAAGAGGTCAAGAGAATATATTGATGGATTATAACTGTCAGTGACGGATCCAGGAACATTTTCCATCAGGTTCCTTTTGGTAGATTCTCACTAATTTTTTCCAAATCATATAAGGTTTCCACTAATTTTTCTATTTTTTTCAAACCAATGGGGGTTTGTGGGAACCCCCAAAACACCCCTGGATCCGCCCCTGATAACTGTACTACTCATAGATATGTACCTTGTACAACTCAACATGTTTTTGATGTAGTTATAAGAGGTTAATGGGATATTTTCAAATTAAGTTCGGTCACACAAATAAACAAAGCTGATACCATCACTACAAGAAAACGGGGTAATAGAGGCGACAGATGTCGCCGCTAAAGACTATGATTTGCGCCGCTATTGTTAATAGCGGCGACATGATAAGGAATGAGTGGGTGAGGTTTATTGTGGGACACCGGATTCTGGATCAACCAATAGCGGCGACATATGGCCTGTCACCGCTATTGGTGTCGCCGCTATTGCTCAATATTCTTGTAGTGCATGTAACTCTTATAGGTTGCATGTAAGGTTACATACGTATACACAAACATATATACACACACATACATACTTACACACGTATAAACATGTGTATGTTGTGTATCATACGTAAATACATGATATAACAAAATGCATACATGATGCGCGTATTAAAGTTCAACAAGATATAAATATAACAAAATCCAAGTTAGCAATTCATATGATGTGAGTTTAGTAGGTTGAAATGTTGAATTGTACAACTTTATGATGTAGTTTAAGAGTGCCAACAAATATCAATAAGCAATATTGTACGATACAACAATGAATCATTAGATTGTAGATTGGTCTACAGTTTGCAAGCCAAGAAGTGTAGGAGGTTTGAGTGTAATTTTAGTAAGTAAAAGAAAAGGGGTTATTGAATTTTATCACCCCTAACTATTTGCTATTGGTCGCTGCCATCCCAACTATCACTTTGACGCCCGCTACCTCCAACGTAACACTTAGTGTGTTCTGTCACCATGTCGTTAGCTGATCACTAACTTTTGATTTTGTTATTATACTTTTGGGTTGTCCTAAGATCCCTAAAACCATCCTAAGATTCCTATAACACCCCCAAAAGTATAGTAACATAATCAAAAGTTAGTGATCAGTTAATGATGTGGTGACAGAACATACTAAGTGTTAAGTTGGGGGTGACGGGCGTCAAAGTGATAGTTGGAGGTGACAGCGGCAAATAGCCAATAGTTAGGGGTGACAAAATCCAATAACCCAAAGAAAAATTGTTTTGTTGGGGTCATATGGTGGAGTAAATAACAATATACAATACGAACAAGACAAGAACATGAAAAACATGTGATTTATGCAAACCACAAGGAAGTGTTTTCTATCAATATATAGTTCATGCATGTTCTTTCAAAAATTAATTAATTATGGCTCTTCTCTTTCATTTGTTTGTAGATCTAATGTTAAGTAAAAAAAAACACATCGAACTCTTACACTAAAAGACAGTGACAGACGCATTCGTCATAAACATCTCACGATGGCGTGGGTAGAGAATTTACCGACATGTTACAAACGGAATTTAACAGGAATCACAGAGGAAGGCTAACACTGACGGATTACCATCATATTGGTTGTCATTGTCAGTTTGGACAGCCTCGATAAATTCACCAACCGATCACAAAAAAATATTTATAAAATTTGTTTTTGTTTATTTTATCATATTTTCTGCCTTTCGTCGGTAATCTGTCGGTGACTCCAAACAATATTAAGTAGGAGGTTAAATTACACAACTCCATAATGCATATCATCTTAGAAGACATATAAGAAGTTATGTAGAACCATACAATTATATGTAACACAAAAACAAAAGCCCTGGTCAAACAAACAACAGTTTTGCATACTCAACTAAACTATTGCTCTCACATTCCATTTGCTTTTTTCAAATTATTGATATTTATTTGTTTGTGTGTTTCTTTTAACACATGACATCCTTGAGAAGCTTGTACCTTCGAGTTGCAGTCCTCGGTGAAGGAGCACCGGTGGGTGACTTTCCTTTTTCCGAATTACTCTCATCACGGTCATGTTGCTTGATCTTGTCACCGGAATATTCTGACCGGTTGCTAACTACGGTGTCCAGTTTTGAGGTTGGTTTCTTGGACGAACCACGTTGTTTTGAGGTTTCGGTTTTGGTTTTGGTTTTGGTTTCGGTTTTGGTTTCGGCTGTTCGACACCATTCACATACCTCTGTTGGCTCTGATGATTCACTATAATCGTTGCTACAATACCTATACATATATTGCATGATGCAATCATATAAATAAAAAAAACTAAGTTTCATGACGTAATAATAAATTAAACAAGTATAATGTTGCTACAATACCTACACATATAAAGCATGATGCAATCATATATATATAAAAAAAAACTAAAATTCATGTCATAATTATAAATGAAATAAGCATAATCCCACCTGCCATTAACATAGCTTGGATTTCTTAGAAGATGTACGAACAAATTGCCGGAAATTCTAACAACTGTGATATAATGTTTTCAAATATATATTCATAAGAATTGTTTATATTTCTAGGTGTTCTAGCAAAAATTTTAAACGTTTCTAGGAGTATGAACTTTTCTTTAGTTTCTAGGAAGTCTGCTAGTAAAAAAAAAAGGAAGCTTAGTTAAAGTCTATGACTAGTGGTGTTGGTGAGTTAGATAAAGTTTAGGATGGAAGAGGTTAGTAGTTCAATTCCCATGGAGCGCAAGTTTAGCCATTAAAAAAATAAATTAGGCTCATTTTTTTTAGTTTTACCATGTGAGCCTATTTGGATATATAGTCCGTTTGCCATGTATGTCTCGTCTCAAAAAAAAAATTAGAGTTCATTATCCTGAGTAGCAAACTCCCGAGAAACTAAAACACTTCTAAAAACCTCCTAGAAACATTTATCATCTTCCTATACCACTTATAAACACATACAGGTGTGTACATAACAATATAACATACTTCAAATTTTTCTGATCATTGGCTATTATCAGTGGTGAAACTTGAGATTTCCGATGGGGGTTGAAAACATTTATACCCAAAAATTTGTATAGAACCGGGGGTTGAAAACTATATGCCCAAAATTTTCTATAAGGAAGCTACATACATAGTCGGGCAACGAAATAGAAGTACTAGGATATCAAAGATTTGTGGTATACGGTGATGGTGGTGAAAGTGGTGTGAGTTCAAGAAATAGATTACAACACAGTTAAGTGACCTCTATAGATATAGTATATAGATACACCATAGTTGTGTGTGTAGAAGACATAGATACGGTGAAACATACGAGTGTTGGAAGCGGTGTTGACACTTGATACATCGGAAGATCTTGTCAGGGAAGCCCACGTCGCCACACATACAACACACTCTTTCATCCTCCATCATATCTTATTTACCAACCCTAATTCTTCTCATAGTGATATATATAATCCAATATGTATATATACACACGTGTGTAAACGTGTGAAACCGTAAAGGATATGTACGTACAGGTTGATTGTAGTCGTTTTCAGTTATGAAAGGAGGAGAGAGGGAAGTCAAGAGTCAAGAATGGTGGATAGAAAATGACTATTCTGTCCCTGTTACAAAACCATTCTTTAATGTTTTCAACTACTTTTTGTTGACAAATTTACACATGCTAAATTTGCAAGGTTTGAGCATCAATGTCATTTAACATGGCTAAAACTCAATGGGGCGAGTATATATACATGGTATATAGTCAATTCACACATTTATTGGATGGCAATATTTGCTCTACTCTAGTACTTCAATAATTCTAAATTAATCGCCTTTATATATCCAGGTTTGAACCTAAGAGCTCACCTGAAGAGGTATGGTCCCAATTCCACATCCACATGGCAGGGACCACACCACTTTTCCCGTCTACATAGCGCCTACATCAGCAAATAAATCCAGAAGCTTCTGGAAGACGTCAAGGTGGCACCAAAGATGCTCCTTCCGACAGAAAGGACGACACGTGTCACCAGTAATCGAGCGCCATGTAGACCTGCACGATTTCTCCAGCATGAACGAATATGGGCGCACCACGTGTACCACCATCCTGACCACAGTAGAGGGGACCAAGAGGATATTCCCCTTGGTCGGACAGCTGGCGCCCGATAGGAGCTGGCAAGGTTGCTCCTCCCTCTTTCACCCTCCGGCTATAAATATGACCCTTCATCATTCAGGTTATTCTATTCTATTCTCTCCACTTTCACTCACAAGACACACTGTTTCTTCCTCGGAACAGTACTTATTCTCACGCCGGAGCCCGGTTAAGAGGGAAACCCCCATATTCCCCTCTTGACGAGCTAACGGTGTTGCTGTTTTGCAGGACCTTAGTCATTTGGTGAGCAGAGAAGGAGATTGAACCCACAGAAGAGACGATCCAGCTAGTTAACCATCAGTGTTTCATCATTGGCGCCCACCGCATTCTTTGCAAAACCACTTTCATCTCCTTTTTCTTCAAAAAAGCTCTTTAAATGACTGAACCAAACCCTTCACCTCACATAGACGGAGAAATCTCTTCCTTTGAACTAATCTCGGACACCGCTCACGTCCAAAGGTTTCAAGGGAACGAGACGATCCGAGAAGGGCAAGTAAACAACGAGATGCCAGATATCTTTGGAAGCACGTCCAGAGTTATCCATCAAAGAACAAACGGAGCTACTTTTCAACTCCCACCCGGGGTGGTTAACCAAGCATCTCCAGAAGTTCCAACACCGAGCCATGGAGCTGGCCCTCAGCTCCATCGGGCCAAACACAGTTGAACTTCTCGGCACTTTTAGGGCTACCCGAAGGAAAAACTCTGGCTTCCTGGTATGCCGAGCAAATGGCGTCTTTGAACCTTGTTTATACGCAATTCAACGCGCAGCAAGCCGTGCTCCAAGCACAAGCTAACCAGTCCGCTTTTGTCACTCCACCACAAAGGCCTCCAAGCACTCACATGCCCCAACAAACAAATGCGTGGAACCCAAACGCGGAGAAAATACCCAACGTTAGAAGGCAAAGTGTGCACGATACGCGCGACACTTACGGCTAAACGGAAAGCAACTACATGCAATACACGCACCAACAGAAAAAGCCAGTGCACAGCCGCTTGGGCCCACGCAACATAAATGACGAATAGGATAGCTACAAGGAAGAAGATGACCCGACGTACAAGAAAGAAAGCACGGTATTCAGCAAATTACCACCAGAACACGAGGCGTATAAACCACACAAGCGCGCGGGGTACAATCCAAATGCAGAACATGACTTCTCGTTGAGCTATCTCCCAGAAGGCATAGCTGAAAATTCTAAGTTCAACCGGGAGATTGCAACAGCCGATATAGATAAGACAAAACTGCCACACAACGTGGGTAAATACAAGGGCTTAACAGATCCTGACGACCACCTCCAAGTCTTCAACGGCGCAGGGTTAACAGGTGGCTGGACATTACCAACTTGGTGTCATCTTTTCGCACAAACCTTTGTCGGCACAGCGCGCGTCTGGTTTGACAGCCTACCAACAGGACGAATTAAATCATGGATTGATTTTCGAGACAAGTTCCTCGCGCACTTTTCACAACAGCGCAAGCATACTAGAGATCCAGCTGATTGCTTAAATATATGGAGGAAAGACCATGAGAGCATAGAAGATTTCATTACCAGATATAACAAGGAATGTTTGGAAATCGGAGATGTAGGCGAGAAGATGATGCACGCACTTCATGAGGGCAGTGAAGTGTGATGACCTGATCAAACGATTGAAAGGAAGAGACGGAGGCCCCAAAGATTGGGACACCTACATAGAAGCAGCAAAGACGATCGCGCGCACCGATAAACAATTGAACGGAGATGACAGCCGTCAATACAGTTACAGCCAAAGTGATCGGCGCAACAATAAAGGCAAAGGCCAATCGTGGAAAACATCCAGCTACAAAGAAAGGATCCCGATAAGAGAAGATGCGCGCAATACAATCAACCAGATCAGTCATCGGAAAGACGTTAAGAGAGAAAACAGAGAAAAGCAGTGGACACCCCTAATCAAGACTCCTTCCGAGGTCCTGTCAACCGAGAACCACCAGTTCAAACCCCCTTTATAGATGCGCAACAAAAGGGGGCAAGACCCAAATCTTTTTTGCGAGTTCTACAATGACACGGGTCACATGACCGACGACGGCTTTAGCCTAAAGCAGGAGATAGAAAGAGCTCTGAAAGACGGAAGGCTCGCCCATCTAGTAAAAGGGGAAAACGCGATGATCACCAAATTCAAAGAAGGGAAGAAGGCCCGGTGTCACACCCCGAATTCCACGTATCACCGGTGGGCCCGGTGGAGGAGTATCGTGACGTGGTTGGCAACATAATAGTCAAACAACACAATATATATATAAATGCACAGCGGAAGCAAAAGATAAATATATTACGATCCGAATATAAAGTAATATCCAGTATTACAACGGAAAGTAAAGGGATCCACAGGCGGATCAAAATAAAAAAGGAAAACTGTTCAACAGACTTTGACATCTAGAGCTTGCGAAACTTGAGTAATGATGCCTGGAGTAGCCAGCCTATTTCGTCTAGTACCTGCACTTAGCCTTTTTGGAAAATACGTCAGTTTACATTAGTAAATACAACTCAACTGACTCATTTGGAAAAGAGTTTGAAAATTTATTTGAATGCACTTCGGCAAAATATATCTTTATAACTTGGGACAATTATTAAAATAATCATGTATACAATTTTACTTATTTGTCGTCCATTAGCACCGGTTTGAAGAGCCGGTTTAAGTTAACTGACACGCCACAAGTATAATGCCCACAAGGTTGATTCCTTTATGTGGATTACCAGTTTTTACATAATGCATCTGTCAGGTGTACGCCTACACCCCGTGCTTAGGTCATGGCCATTTCGTAAAATGATGCCAAGGATATCCGGGACATGGTCATTTAACCCCCAAGAGCCATACACCAAATAATACATATTAAACGGGTCATGCAAATACATTAATCACAATCCGATTTAAATGACTACACATACCCGACCAAGCAGTACTTCTATAGTACCGTATCCCAAGCCCGTATAGGGAAAATAAGTTAAGAGTATTTACCTGAGCAAAGTATAAATCAAATACAGCAAGTGCACGTATCTTTTACTGGGCTCCTAATCTGGAACGAAGGTTTTAATAACCTATTAGAATCCTAACGGGTCTTTAATTAAGCTTAAACTTAGACCGGTTAGTTTTCAAAAGGAATATACGGTTTGAACGCGTGATAAAGCGAAGACCGGTTTAGAATGTGGTTTTGACCCGACAAGCTTGTATGCTTGTTTAATATGGGTAACTTAAACACATTCTGGATTTTGAGACTCAAACGATATGGTTTGACCCATTTCGGCTAATATATGCAACTAGTTACATAGGTCGATCCGAACGCGAAAAGTGCGTAACGAGTAACCAATGAGTCATGTACAAGTTTCTAAAGTTAATATGCCTTAAATATGTTGTGATATCAGTATGATATCTTCCATTATGCCCAAAGCGAGTTTAATCTCAAAATAAGCCCCGTAGGGGTATTTTGGTCATTTTAAAGATTATAAAAGAGATTTAATGAACTTCTGAGGTTCGGGTCTGAATACATCAGTAAAATGAATTAATTTATCATGTTATATCAGTTGGTAATAAGTCGTATGTGACAAAATGGTTTTAGATCCAAACTATGCGTTTAATACGCGTAAAAAGTCATTTTAAGCGATTTCCGGGTTATACCGGAAATCTGAGTTTTCTGATCAGATTATAAAGTTCAAAATACTTTATTTATTATATAAAATCAGTAGCAATTTGATTGGTGTCAAAATACTATGTAAAACTCATTTTATGACCGAAAAGGGTATAATCGGTATTAACCGAATCAACGCCATAACCTTAGGTTATGAGCAGGTTAAAAATAATTAAAAATCTTTAAAAATCTCAAAATATTATATTACATCAGTGGGTAAAAGGTTTGGTGTCAAAAATTGGGTTTAGATAGGCTTTATGCTAATTGCGCCGTTTAATTACTAAAAGGCGTTATAATTACGATAATGAGCATAACTCCTAATCTAGACCTCCAACTGATGTGAAATTTTAGGGACATGTTTATAAATCAGTAGCTAAGGTTTCTATTCTTTTACATTTCCAAAATTCACGTTTTAAGGTCAAAAGGGCATATTGGTCAACATTAGGCATTTAACGGAAACATCGGACAATCAATGATTCAAGTAGTATAAATGCAGGGGGTTATACTATCATGTAACTAGGTCCTAATAGAACTTTAAGGCATGTCTAAACCTATCTAAACCGGGTCAGAACTGAAGTCAAAGCAAAAGTCAAAGTTTTGCGACTTTCGGTTCCGAATCGGTTCTAAACAGAAAGTTGTCGAATCAAACAAGCTTAGACCAGTTCTCAAACTTATTACCAAGTTATATGAATGATAAAATAGATTACACGTCTTTCACATTGTTAATTACGCGTTAAATAAAAGATTGGCATTCTGTTGACTTTTTCTAAGCAACTTTGACTCGACAAATGACCTAGATAGGACGGGAATCAGAGGGTGCCCTTTTAAGGGTTTAATTCCCACATAATTACCAACTTAAAACAACCCTAAGTTTGACTAATCGCTGGACCATTAGCGATTAATCAATAAGTCAACCGTTAATTACGACGGTTTGACTTTAAGGCTAAAAACTAAGCAAAACTTAATTAAGGAAGGTTGAGGATACTTACAAGTGTCTAATGCACGATTAGGGAAGCTTAGAAGATGGCCTTGAGCTCCAGAATTCTTCAGATGTTGAGTTGTGAAGGGATGATCAAATGTTGCAACCTATGGTGCTTTATATAGTGATTGAAACTCACTAGATTGTTGACAAATCATGCTACCATGGACCCTTGATCATCCACAAGTGTCCCTAAGGCCTAAATACCGGTTTAGGAAGCCCATGGTATTGATTCAAAGCAATTGGAGTCGGTTAAAGGCTTGAACAGACAGCTGTCTGTTGTTTCTGCATCTGGGGACCGTACGCGGCCCGCGTAAGGACTTGGCCCAACCTTACGCGGCCCGCCTGGTGCCTGGCTTCAGGTTACAATGTTTTCCTTTATTGCACTTTTAGTCCCTGGTCCTCCTAAACGTCGCTTTCACTTTAATTCTTGCATTATAAGCCTTTTATATTGACATATAAGGGCTCCAAAAATTATACCAACTTTGTGAGGTCCTTGGTCACTTTGTGTTTACCCAAAAAGTCATAAATTTCCATGTTGACGCTTCCAACCCCTCGAATACGAATTTTATCATAACTTTCTCATACGATAACGAAACTTGGTGAAATTTTTATCATGCATTCTAGTGAGCATAATTAATCGAGTGACCAAGACTCCACAAAGTGTTGACATCTAAGACTACCACTGACCATAACCTTCCCACAAGTGTCCCTAAGTGTCTAGGGGTTGTTTAGAGGTCAAGCAAGATGAGGAAAATCGTTTAAAGATCAGTTTTTGCGTTTAAACAGCAAACAGGAGCATTTCCTGTCGCTGGCACACGCTTGCGCACCGTAAGGGTAATGCTTGCGGTGCGCAAGCCTTCTTCAGCAGCCAAAATTTTTGTTCTTTCAGGATTTCGAAAGGGCAACCACTTATTTCGACTTTGGGACATTATTTTATCAGTTTGGGGCCTCTAAAATGTGACTTGAACAGTTACATACCCTACCACTTTGATATGTTTGCTTGGTTTCTTTTAAAAGTGCCATAAACGAAGGTTTACCATAGAAATTCCATAGGATCCTATTTTGCACTTTGAATTCAATTATTGTCAGCGATTACCGGATCGAAGGTATATTAGATGTTTAAAAATATATGATTGGGTCTTGGGATTTATAAACGAGGTCGTTCAGAGGTAAAAATTAACATGACTACACTTTTAAATCCTGCCATACATCTTTAATTATACCCGGGTTTATATCACTCTTGTCTTATATGACACGTGTCGTTAATTCATTGAACACGAATTTTCGAGGTGTTACACCCGGACAACAAAAAGTTGCGGAAATTAGAAACTCACATGATTCAAGGGGGTCCACGGAGACCACGAAAGAACTATAACAAGCGCACACAAGACGATAGTTATTTCTGGTGCGAAAAACAAGTTGTCTTCCCCGTGGTGCGGGGGGGGGCCAAGAGAAAGAAGACCTATAGTTATTTCTGGCGTGATCGGTCATTACCAAACCGACTACATTTTCATTGATCCGGGGAGCACCGCAGATATCATCTACAAACAATGCTTCAATCAATTCGACCAAGAGGACAAAGCGCGCTTAGAACCAGTAGATTACCCACTAACTGGTTTCTGCAATGAAGCTGTTTTTCCTCTCGGTCAGATATCATTCCCGGTGTTGCTCTTGGATGGAAGGAACTCAAGAACAGAAGAAGTTACATTCATGGTGTTGCCAGCAAGCTCAAGACATGATATCCTCATGGGAAGAGAATCCCAAGGAGATTTTAGTATGATCTGCTCAGGTCCTCATTCAGCTGTTGGTTTCCCAACAGAGACGGGGATAGCAATAATTTACGCGAGCAAATAGGTCCTCACAACTGATGAAATCAGACCGGCAAAAGCAAGCAAATCCGCACCGCGCGCAGAAGCTGAAAAATGGATACTGAACAATAAATATCCAGAACAAACTGTCACTTTAGGCCCAGCAATGCCCGACCTCACGCGTGCGGCGCTAAAAAGGTTGCTATTTGAGAACATGGACGTGTTCGTGATGTGTTCAAATATTAACACATAAATTTCATCAAATGACGCATAAAACTAACCCCTTTTTAGTACTAATGTTGGAAAAAGTGTGCTTTTGTCTTCCTTTTGTATTTTCAGGATTAAATGAGCTCAAATTAACAAAAGAAGCAAAAAGACATCAAAATCTAACATAAATACAAGAAAAGGAACAAGATGTGACATGCCCGACCCCACGACAGCATCTTCCCAAACAAAACAAGAGATCAGAAGCCTGAACACGCCCCGTGCTCAGCCAGCACGGGGGGCGTGCCCAAGTGTCAGCAGAAAAGACAAAGTGGTAGAAGCTTCTATTGCCCACCACGGGGCCGTGCTCAGCGGACACGGGGCCGTGGTCAACTGTAAGATTCGCACAATCCAGCAAATCTGCATAGTACAAAGATTCTTCTGCACCACGGGGTCGTGCTCAGCGGACACGGGGGCGTGGTCAACTAATAAGACAAAGCTGCATTTAATGAAGAAAGAGAAGGATGTGGACACGGGGCCGTGCCCACTGGACACGGGGCCGTGCCTGAGCTTCTGTTCAGCCTATAAATAGATGTGCTTGGCTCAAGCTCAAACCATCCCTTGGCACACCACCTCTCTCACACTTCACCCACCACCCACCACCCACCACCACCATAACACCATCATCCACCACCATCATCCATTGTCCATCGTAGAGTGTGTGAGTCGTCTCGGGATCCAAGATTGATCGTAAGAGTTCTTGACAATCAAGGCCATGTTTGCCTAAGTCTCTTACATCACTTGGTGAAGACAAAGTGTCTAGTGTAATACTTTTTATTTCTAATCTTTTGCACTTTTTATTTGGTTTCGTATTAATGACTTTAATAACTAGTTGCTTATGTTGAAGGTGATCTTTCTTTATCGTTTGTCCGTGGTGTCTTGAAATTATTTTACTGTCTATATAAAATAAAAGATTTTCACCATTCATATCTCCACGGTCTATATGGAGGTATGTTGGCTACCTGGTCGGGGGTTAAGGGAACGGTTTGGTAAAGGTCTTGCCATTGTTCAGCGTTTAGAGGTCCTGCAATGGACCTGGGTCAAATTTAGTAGGACCTCCTTCAATACTTCACGGTATTGGATGGCGGGGGTCCAAACTCTTTGATCCCCTCATAAGTTAACTACTATTAATACTATAACCCGGCTATTTAGGACTGTATCCCTGCTGACTCAGACTACTTAGTCGAGGGTAACGTCACCTCCAAAAGAGGGGCCTACCATAATATTGCATTAATAACTTAATTCATTATCTTCCAATAATCCACCCTTTTAGGATTGTATCCTTGCTGACTCAAACTACTGGGGTGAGGGTAACGTCACCTTCAAAAGAGGGGCCTACTACAATAACTAAGATAATCTCTTAATCATGTGCAAAAGTGCGGAAATAATCAAAGGTTACACTAGATACGAGTCGGAACCAAGTGATTCATCTTGTCTATCTGTTTTTATTTTTATTTTCAGCATTTTAGTTAGTTTTTATTTTTCTTAGTTTAAAACATTTTTTCTAAACTTTTTATTTTTGATTAGACGTTGAGGATAAATCGGTACTAAAAGCTCTTGTGTCCTTGGACGACCTCGGTATCTTGCCAACACTATACTACGCTCACGATGGGTGCACTTGCCCATATGTGTGTTTAGTGTTAGTAAAATATCGTGTTTTATAAATTTAAAACTTGGCTAAAAATAAGTGTTAAAGGGGCTTAAAATATACACCTAATATATATAACACTTCACACGCATCAAGTTTTTGGCGCCGTTGCCGGGGACACAAGGATTTTAAGAAAGCTTAAAATCGACGGCCTAATTAGTTTTTCTAAACCTTTTTTAAAACGCGCGCATTTTTTTTCTGCATTTTAGTTTAGATTTGCATTTACAGTAACCTGTACACGGGGCCGTGTTCACTGAACACGGGGCCGTGCTGCAGATTTTTTCAAAAACATCCAGTAACAGAAGCTTGAACACGGGCCGTGCTCACTGAACACGCCCCGTGCTCAACGAAATCAGTAAATTTAATTAAAACGCCCAGATACAGATCCTGAACACGGGGCCGTGCTCACTGAACACGGGGCCGTGTCCAGCCTCTGTTTCCGTTTTTATTTTTGTTTTCTGATCTCGAGACTCGGTTGTGGTCTGCTGAGTGATTCTTATGGATCAATACTCAGGAGGTTACAACTACACCTATGAGGAGGATGATTATAGGGGTAATTATTGCACTAATTGTCGTAACTTACGCTCGGTTCAAAATAATCACTCATATCAACCATCCAATTCATACACCTACTATGAGGAGCCCAGGTACGAGCCATCAACTTCATACACATCCTATGAAGACCAAAGGTATGAACCTCCTCCCTCATACTCATATTTTGATGAACCAATGTATGAGCCTTCTTACTCATACTTTGAGGAACCAAGATATGAGCCACCACCTTCGTATGCTTATTATGAGGAACCTTGGTGTGAACAACCCACCTCATATGAGTATTATGAAGAACAAAATTACGAACCTTATCCATCATATGCTTACAATGAAGAACAATGGTGCGAACCATCGACTTCATATGGGTATTATGAGGAACAAAGGGTCGAACAACCGGATTCAAGCTTTGAAAATCCCGATTCTTTTTCTATAACCGAAGTAACCGATAGGATATTAGAACACATAAGAGTTATCGATCGATGTATAAGAGAATCTCGCGCAAGGGAAGAGGAGTCCCGCGCAAGAGAATAATTAAAAAAGGAAGAGATAACTGAAAATGTAAAAATGGAAGAAAAAATAAGTGAAAAACCGACACATGAGTTAAACAACGAAATAGGTGAGTCCGACAACGTTAAAATTCAAGAAGAGTCTAATTTTGAAGAAATTAATCTCTTGTCACCTTCTTTTGAAAATCATTGTTTAGTACCCACTCATGCTAAGTTTTTAAAAGAGTTAAACACTAACACTAAAATTGACGAAACGGTAAGTGTTAAGTTAACTAATGATCAAACTTCGCTAATAAAAGAAGACCCATTTGAAATTAACATTACACCGGTTCCATGTTTCTTTCCAAATTCATTTATTAGTAACGTTACAATCGATAAAGATCTTTGTGTTAACATAATGCCTAATTACATTTTCGAAAAATTAAGTATTAGTGATTTTTCTCCACTTCAAATACCCATTTTTCTATCCAATCGGAAAATAATAAAATCAATCGGTATAGTTGAAGATGTCTTGGTTCAAACAAATCAAATGGTAATCCCGACCGACTTTGTCATCCTCGATGACGCTCCTCTAGTGTTGGGGCGACCATTTGTAAAAACTCACGAAGCTTTGAAAAACCGGAAGTTCAACAATCTACCTCTTCAATTAGGGGCATTTAAAAGAAGTGTCGATCTCGAACGATCAATGAAATATCCATTCGGCAATAATGACCCCCTAATTGAAGATGAAGATGAACCACCCGATACAAGTGAAGAGATTGACCACTTTGTTGAAGAAGAGGTCGCCATAGAACAAACTTTTAAAGTTCTTGATCGAAATGAGCAACCAAATAAGGAGTCTCCTAAAGACCCACCACTTGAGCTCAAAGAACTTCCAAAATGTTTGGAATATGCTTTTCTAGACAAAGAGGGAAATTTACCTGTAATTATTTCGTCTAAATTAGATAGCTTAGAAAAAGAAAAACTAATTAGTCTTTTGAAAAAACATAAAAATGCAATAGCTTGGAAACTTGTAGACATAAAATGAATTAGTCCTTCTATGTGCACACACAAAATTTTGATGAATGATGACTACAAATCGGTCATACAACCACAACGTCGAGTAAATCCAAATGTTCAAGAAGTGGTTAAAAACGAAGTCATCAAACTACTTGACGCCGGACTTATCTACCCTATCTCCGATAGTCCTTGGGTGAGTCCCGTCCAAGTAGTTCCAAAGAAAGGAGGTATGACGGTAATAGCTAACGAAAAAAATGAATTAATACCAACGAGAACCGTCACAGGATGGAGAGTATGTATAGATTATAGACGATTAAATGAAGCAACAAGAAAAGACCACTTTCCTTTGCCCTTCATTGATCAAATGTTAGAAAGATTATCCGGTCATAAATTTTATTGTTTCTTGGATGGTTTTTCAGGTTACTTTCAAATCCCGATAGCACCCGAAGACCAAGAAAAGACAACTTTCACATGTCCCTATGGAACTTTTGCTTATCGACGCATGCCGTTTGGTCTATGTAATGCCCCAGCAACATTCCAACGTTGCATGGTAGCCATCTTCCATGACATGATAGAAAAGACAATGGAAGTCTTCATGGATGACTTTTCTATCTTTGGGGATTCATACGACCAATGCCTCGATAACCTTGAACGAATGCTATCCCGATGTGAAGAAACTAACCTCGCCCTTAATTTGGAGAAATGCCATTTCATGGTAACAGAGGGAATAGTGCTCGGTCACAAGATCTCGAGCGAAGGAATGGAGGTGGATCGAGCCAAAATAGATACCATTTCTAGATTACCACCTCCATCCTCCGTAAGAGCTATCAGAAGTTTCCTAGGGCATGCCGGATTTTATAGATGGTTTATCAAAGACTTTTCAAAAATCTCAAGGCCTCTAACGAAATTACTTGAAAAAGATGCCCCATTCATCTTTGACAAGGATTGCAATCAAGCATTTCTAACCCTAAAGGAAATGTTAGTCAATGCACCTATCATGATAGCGCCTGATTGGAAATTTCCTTTCGAGATCATGTGTGATGCTAGTGACTTTGCAGTTGGAGCTGTCTTGGGACAAAGAAAAGAAAAGCATTTCCACCCAATCTATTATGCTAGTAAAACACTTAATGGTGCACAAGAAAATTACACAACAACTGAAAAAGAATTACTAGCTGTGGTATTTGCTTTTGATAAATTTCGTTCTTATCTTGTCCTTTCTAAAACTATAGTCTATACAGATCATGCAGCCATTCGATATCTCTTTAAGAAGCAGGACGCAAAACCACGTTTGATTAGGTGGATTCTACTCCTCCAAGAATTTGACATTGAAATCAGAGACAAAAGAGGAGCAGAAAATACCGCAGCAGATCATCTTTCGCGCTTAGAAGACCCAGCTTTAGAGGCAACCAGGAACGAGCAAATCAACGAAAAATTTCCAACTGAGTCCCTGGAAATGGTGGAATATAAGGAAGAACCATGGTACGCCGACTATGCTAACTACCTAGCTAGCGGTATAGTCACAAAAGGATGGTCACATTATCAAAGAAAAAAATTCTTTGCCAATGTTAAACACTATTTTTGGGAAGATCCATATCTTTTCAAAATGTGTGCTGACCAACTCGTCCGACGATGCGTACATGGTAGGGAAGCACGAAGAATTCTCCGCCATTGTCATGAAGGTCCATACGGAGGGCATCATGGTACCGCTAGTACCGCACGAAAGGTATTTGATTCAGGATTTTATTGGCCAACCATTTACAAAGACGCCCAAAGTCTTGTCAAGACATGTGATGCTTGCCAAAGAACAGGTAATATTTCTTCCAAAAACGAAATGCCACAGAATGGCATTCTTGTTTGTGAAATTTTTTATGTGTGGGGACTCGACTTTATGGGACCTTTCCCACCATCAAAAGGAAACAAATATATACTTGTGGCAGTAGACTATTTGTCTAAATGGGCCAAGGCACTTCCAACAAATGATGGAAGAGTTGTGGTAAGATTTCTGAAAAAATTATTCTCTCGTTTTGGCACACCTAAAGCATTAATAAGTGATAGAGGTACCCATTTTTGCAACCATCAACTCGAAATTTTTTTAACAAGATATGGGGTCTATCACCGGGTCTCAACAGCATATCACCCTCAAACAAATGGACAAGCCGAGGTGACTAATAGAGGTTTAAAACGAATACTCGAAAAAACCGTAGGGTTAAATAAAAAGGAATGGGCAGATAAATTAGACGATGCTTTATGGGCTTTTCGAACTGCTTATAAAACAACAATAGGTACAACCCCGTATAAGCTAGTCTATGGAAAAAGTTGTCATTTGCCAGTAGAAATTGCACACAAAGCCTACTGGGCAATAAAAAATGTAAACTTAGATTTAGAATTTGCCGGTAAAAATCGATTTTGTCAATTAAATGAATTAGACGAGCTTAGGAATTATGCATACTCAAACTCTGAAATTTATAAGGAAAGAATGAAAAATTTGCATGACAAACATATTAAACCTAATGAATTTCGGGTAGGAGATTTAGTTCTTTTGTTTAATTCACGACTTCGATTGTTTCCTGGTAAATTAAAGTCTAGGTGGTCAGGACCTTTTTCCATCACCCATATTTTTCCACACGGTGCAGTAGAAATTAAATCTCGAAATGGGCCCCCATTTAAAGTCAATGGCCAACGGCTGAAACTCTATCAAGGATTCATTGAGGATGAAGAAGAAGAGATCTCGCTTCAACCGGTGGAAGAATAAAAACATCATGCCTAGTAAGTTACGAACGATTGAGACAACAAAATAAAGCGGTAAGTTTTCTAACCATAGCTTATGGGAAAAGAGGGCACTCACACGAGCACTTAAAAAAAAATTAAAAATCACGCTCGGCACGAGGCCGTGTCCGCTGGACACGGGGCCGTGTCCGCGCTGCAGTCGGGATAAATCCCCTTTTTCAAAACAGTTACTTCATTCCACACGCCCCGTTTCCCCGAAAAAGCTCTGGTTTCAGGCGATTTTTCGCAGAATTTCAACGTCTCCTATCGCTCTAACAACATCAAGATGGCCAGGAAGTTCACAAGATTTAATGCCAATGAGCTCGATGCAAGAGCTCGATACTAAATTCTTCAAACAAGGCCGGAGGAATACCCGAGGCAAGCTTGCACGGACTTACTAACCATGGTGAATCAAATTGACCGTTTCAACAACATTGTCACGGGACCACTCAGAGTCGCCCTAACAACTCGGCTCCGTTCCGTCCACGAATGCACGTTGGAATTCTATAGCACTTTCACATTCAACTCGAGGTGCGACCCGTTCGACAATGACGGGGTAGCTTTCCGGTGTGGCGGAACGAAGTATTCGATCTCTATGGCACAATTTGGGTCGATTATCGGGTTGTATGCGGAAGAGGATGCGGGAAACGAAGAAAATACTGGGGGAATGAGAGAGATAGGTGACAATGAACGCCAAGCCATGTGGGCTCAGATTGGAGAGGGGTTCTACAATCCGAGCAGCACTAAGAGTACAAAGCTGAGGGATCCGCTATACAGATACATTCATAGGCTCCTCGGCTACTCTTTTAGCCAAAGGCATGACAGTAGTGGTGTCGTTGGGTTAAGAGATTTGGTTGTCCTCCACTGCATCCACAACCGCAGGCCGCTCGATGTTCCGTTCCTCATGCTCCGAAACATGCATCACAACCGCCTTGCTGGTGCACCGACTCCTATTTTCTTTGGGGGATGGGTGTACCGTCTCTTCAAGCACTTCGCCCACATACCTAGGTCATTTGAGAGGAGCCCATGGTCGGGTATGGTGGATATTCACATATGCCGCTCAATGAACCTGATTTATGAGGCAGAAGACGGGACGGTAACCTTTCAAAGGATGCAAGGTCATGCATGGAACCCGCAAGAAGCGCTTGTCCTCCCAGCTCCGCAACATCATCAGTACCAATACCAACCCCATGGTGATCCGGGCCAATCATCCTCCTCGGGAGGCGGTTTACCTAACTTTCAAAGTTTGCATGATTTGTTGCAGGAAAACCTTATGTGCACTAGGAACACCTATAACATGGCGAGCAACACCTACCACCGGGTCGGAGATATTGAGAGAAACCTATCCGAGATCCAAGACGATGTTGGATACATACGAGACCACATTGCACGCCATGGAGGGGATGATGACGATGATGATGATAACGATGCTATGGAGTAGGCGAGAGGAGCAGAGGAGGAAGCGGTTGATTGATGACTCCCCAGGTTAACCCTTTTTAATCTTGAACAATTAATGGCCTGCGTGCCAAGTGTTGAACAATTTACTTTTCCTAACTTCTTTTATTTTCTGCATTTATTTTTTTCTTTTAACTTTGACATGGATGTTAACTTTGGTAAAAGTAGGATGTTTGCTTTGTTTTGGTGGAGTGTTTGTTGACTAAGCAGGTACATACGAGGCTTAGAGTGCTAAACATTAGTACTATTAAAGCCGGGACTGGAAAAACGAAGAAAGAAACCTGTTTTTCGACTTTGCAGACTGTCCACACGGGGTCGTGTCCAGCCGACACGCCCCCGTGCCCACACCCCTGAACCTGCTGTTTGTTTTAATTCTGCAGACCTTGACAGACACGGGGTCGTGTCCACTCAACACGCCCCCGTGTTCACCTTCTGTAAGTTTTCGTTACTGGCACCTGAACACGGGGTCGTGTTCACTCAACACGGGGTCGTGTCAAGGTTGCCAGTAACACAAAATTTTTGCTTTTTACACCTTTTTACACATTCAATCAACCTAAAAACTTATTTTTGGGACACATTGAGGACAATGTGTAATTTAAGTGTGGGGGGGATGCTAAAACCTTGAAACTTGCAAGTCCTAAATACAAGCCTTACACAAAACTCTATTGGAACCGCTAATCACCCCAAATTTTTTTTCAAAAAATTTCATTTTTTTTACTTGTCTAGGTTTAATTCGGGAAATTCAAGTTCTTAAAAAAGGTTATATTTTTATGAATTTACAACCGATAGCGTCGTGATAAAAAGAACCAACATAAGAAAATTATGAAAAGGCATGACAAGCTTAGTTAAAATTTAATTATATATACTTGATCACATAAAAACCCATTCCCACAAAAGTGAGTTTTGAGCCTTTATTGAGCAAACACTTACATATCATTTGACTAAATGCTCATTTTCGTTTCTTGTGTGAATAGCCGCTTGGTTCTTACGACTCTAGAACTTGCCATGACGATACATTTCCGGTCCTTACCAACTTAAACCCGAGTAAGTAAATGATGGAGGCATTAGGACTAATTTTTTTCTACACCATTATTTTTCTTTTTAACCACCTACCCAAAATCCCCCTAGTTAGCCCCTTTGAGCCTAAACCTTTTCATTTCATAACCCAAATCAAACACCCTTTTTACCCACCAAAACCTTTTTCATTTTTACCCCTTTGTTTTAGCAACAAGTTCGGTTCTTTAAATGACTTCAAAAAAAAAATAAAAAATTGTTGTTGATGATGAAGCAAAAGAAAATAAACAAACAAGTTCATCAAAAAAATAACTTTGTTTGAATAAATGGCTTCATCAAAATAAAAGTTACAAAAATAGAAAGTCATACGAAAACCGACACTTGTTACGCTTTTCACCCTTTTTACTAACCACTAACCACCAACCCAACCACCTACCTTTAACCCAAGCCTAACCCTTAACCCACAAAGTCCCCTTGATATTTACAAAGGTATATAAGTTAAAAAGGAGGAGGATTGATTGCTTGGCAAGCCTATGGTAGGAGTAAGTTCCATGCCGCTCTCGAGTGATCCACAAAAATACATTTTCGGCCGAGTGTTGAGTGATCCCCGTGAGGTATGTGAACTCGTATATAAATAGAATTTTAAAGAGGCATGTTATGCCCTAATAAGTAATTTCTCTTATGAAAAGTTTTAAATAAATCATGACGAATAGGATTGTAAATAAATAAAAATAAAATTAAATAAAGAATCTTGGAAATCCCGACACTCTACGACAAGCCCAAAAACCTTCTTCTCTACCCATTCCATTTGGGTGTGTAATAGCCACAAATTAAAGAGTTTTGTTTGAGGACAAGCAAAGATTCAAGTGTGGGGGTATTTGATGTGTTCAAATATTAACATATAAATTTCATCAAATGAGGCATAAAACTAACCCCTTTTTAGTACTAATGTTGGAAAAAGTGTGCTTTTGTCTTCCTTTTGTATTTTCAGGATTAAATGAGCTCAAATTAACAAAAGAAGCAAAAAGACATCAAAATCTAACATAAATACAAGAAAAGGAACAAGATGTGACATGCCCGACCCCACGACAGCATCTTCCCAAGCAAAACAAGAGATCAGAAGCCTGAACACGCCCCGTGCTCAGCCAGCACGGGGGCGTGCCCAAGTGTCAGCAGAAAAGACAAAGTGGTAGAAGCTTCTATTGCCCACCACGGGGCCGTGCTCAGCGGACACGGGGCCGTGGTCAACTATAAGATTCGCACAATCCAGCAAATCTGCATAGTACAAAGATTCTTCTGCACCACGGGGTCGTGCTCAGCGGACACGGGGGCGTGGTCAACTAATAAGACAAAGCTGCATTTAATGAAGAAAGAGAAGGATGTGGACACGGGGCCGTGCCCACTGGACACGGGGCCGTGCCCACTGGACACGGGGCCGTGCCCACTGGACACGGGGCAGTGCCCGAGCTTCTGTTCAGCCTATAAATAGATGTGCTTGGCTCAAGCTCAAACCATCCCTTGGCACACCACCTCTCTCACACTTCACCCACCACCCACCACCACCATAACACCATCATCCACCACCATCATCCATTGTCCATCGTAGAGTGTGTGAGTCGTCTCGGGATCCAAGATTGATCGTAAGAGTTCTTGACAATCAAGGCCATGTTTGCCTAAGTCTCTTACATCACTTGGTGAAGACAAAGTGTCTAGTGTAATACTTTTTATTTCTAATCTTTTGCACTTTTTATTTGGTTTCGTATTAATGACTTTAATAACTAGTTGCTTATGTTGAAGGTGATCTTTCTTTATCGTTTGTCCGTGGTGTCTTGAAATTATTTTACTGTCTATATAAAATAAAATATTTTCACCATTCATATCTCCACGGTCTATATGGAGGTATGTTGGCTACCTGGTCGGGGGTTAAGGGAACGGTTTGGTAAAGGTCTTGCCATTGTTCAGCGTTTAGAGGTCCTGCAATGGACCTGGGTCAAATTTAGTAGGACCTCCTTCAATACTTCACGGTATTGGATGGCGGGGGTCCAAACTCTTTGATCCCCTCATAAGTTAACTACTATTAATACTATAACCCGGCTATTTAGGACTGTATCCCTGCTGACTCAGACTACTTAGTCGAGGGTAACGTCACCTCCAAAAGAGGGGCCTACCATAATATTGCATTAATAACTTAATTCATTATCTTCCAATAATCCACCCTTTTAGGATTGTATCCTTGCTGACTCAAACTACTGGGGTGAGGGTAACGTCACCTTCAAAAGAGGGGCCTACTACAATAACTAAGATAATCTCTTAATCATGTGCAAAAGTGCGGAAATAATCAAAGGTTACACTAGATACGAGTCGGAACCAAGTGATTCATCTTGTCTATCTGTTTTTATTTTTATTTTCAGCATTTTAGTTAGTTTTTATTTTTCTTAGTTTAAAACATTTTTTCTAAACTTTTTATTTTTGATTAGACGTTGAGGATAAATCGGTACTAAAAGCTCTTGTGTCCTTGGACGACCTCGGTATCTTGCCAACACTATACTACGCTCACGATTGGTGCACTTGCCCATATGTGTGTTTAGTGTTAGTAAAATATCGTGTTTTATAAATTTAAAACTTGGCTAAAAATAAGTGTTAAAGGGGCTTAAAATATACACCTAATATATATAACACTTCACACGCATCAGTTCGCCTGGACACCGGCTGATATGGTTGGTGTTCCACGGCACATAGCGGAGCACAGACTGAATGATTCTGAAAACGCTAAACATGTGGTACATACAAAACGTCATCTGGGAATATAAAGCACGATGCAATGCAATTCAAGAGCAAATCACCGAGTTGCTAAACGCTGGTATCATCAAAGAAGTTCGTTACCAAACCTGGGTAGCCAGCCCAGTGATGGTCCCTAAAGGAAACGGTGATTGGCGAATGTGCGTGGATTACAAAGATCAAAACAAAGCATGCCCGCGTGATTGCTATGCTTTACCAGAAATTGACGAAAAAATCGATTCATTGGCATCATTCAGGTGGAAATGCTTCCTTGATTGCTATAAGGGTTATCACCAGGTGCAAATGGCCATACAAGATGAAGACAAGACCGCATTTCACACACCAACAGGGTTGTATTGCTATACAAAAATGCCCTTTGGATTGAAGAACGTAGGTGCCACTTATCAGAGATTAATGAACGAAACATTCAGTGATGCGATCGGTAAATACATTGAAGTATACATGGACGATTTGGTCATAATGAGCAAGGAAGAAAGCATGATGCTGGTAAACATCCAAAAAACATTTGACACATTGCGCGGAGTAAATATCAAGCTAAACCCAGCGAAGTGTTCCTTTGGGATGGAAGAAGGAAAGTTCCTGGGTTTCATCGTCACAAAGGATGGGTTTAAAGTCAATCCTGAAAAGGTGCAAGCGATCGAGCGGATGCCTTCACCATCAACGATAAAGGAAATGCAAAAGTTAGCTGGACGGTTAGCAACACTCAACCGTTTCTTCGCCAATCACGCAGCAAAATCCTTCCCATTCATCAAAACCCTGCGCAATTGTGTAAAGAAGAATCAGTTTCAGTGGACCCCAGAAGCCGAGCATGCATTCCGAGAGATGAAGGATTGTCTCATACGACTGCCAACGCTGACAGCACCAATGAAGGGGGAACCCCTGGTGATGTACCTATCAGCGTCTGAAAAAGCGGTAGGGGCAGTCTTATTGGTAGATCGACAAGGGGTTCCAATGCCAGTCTATTACTTGTCTCGCACCTTGAATGACCCAGAGACAAGATACGCAATAATGGAAAAGCTGGTCCTCGCATTGGTCCACGCGTCCAGACGATTGCGCAGGTACTTTGCTAACCACGTCATTCACGTCTTAACAAATTACAACATCGGCAACATCCTCGCAAGACCCGAGATATCCGGAAGATTGGCAAAATGGGCCATAGAACTGAGAGGCTACAATGTGGTTTTTAGACCAAGGCCAGCAATTAAAGGTTAGGTGTTGGTCGATTTCATGACAGAAGTGCCTGATGATAAAGACAGAGAATGCAAGGCAATGGAAAGAGCTGAAAGGCAACATTCGGAAGAACCATGGCTACTGTATACAGATGGCGCATCCAACGAAGATGGCGCTGGCGCAGGACTTAGGCTGGTAAGTTCAGAAAAACATGAATTCACGTACGCCATCCGGTTAGACTTCAAGAGCACGAACAATGAAGCCGAATATGAAGCCTTTCTTGCTGGTTTGAGGTTAGAAATCAAGATGGGAGTCAAACGCATTGAGGCGCATGTGGACTCCATGTAATAGCAGGGAAGATCAATGGCCAGTACGATGCCAAAGGAGATGTGATGGCGCTATACCTAGACCAAGCAAAAAGATTGCTACAGAACTTCAATTCCTACAAAGTGCACCATATCAACTGAAGCGAGAATAAACCAGCAGATGCACTAAGCAAACTCGCATCCACCAGTTTCCAGCACCTGGCCAAGGATGTGCGCATTGAAGTTCTAAGCAATCCATCGGTACCACTAAGGCAGGTGAGCGTCATTCAACTGGGAACGACGTCTTGGATGACTCCGATAATCATGTATCTCCAGTCTGGAATACTACCCGAAAACAAAGCTGAAGCAAGGAAAATACAGTACAAGTCCGAGCACTACCAGATGGTTGATGGGATATTTGTACAGGAAATCGTACCATGGGCCGTTATTGAGATGTGTCGATCCAAAAGATGCAAACTACCTGATTCGCGAAGTACATGAGGGCATCTGCGGCATTCACGCCTGTCCAAGAATGGTAGTAGCGAAAGTAATGAATGCCGGGTATTACTGGCTCGGAATGCATCTAAACGTGGTCAAGGTTTTGAGGAAATGCAGCGGTTGTCAGCGACACGCCCCGAAAACGATGCGCCCAAAAAATGAACTAGTCCCCGTAACAACGGCGTGGCCGTTCCAGCAATGGGGGATAGATATGGTTGGTCCTTTTCCAGAAGCCCTAGTGTCACGGCCCACGACCCGGTTTGACCCGTTTCAGGAGCCGCGGCAGAAAATACTGCGGTATTGATTTAATTGAGTTTAACAGCGGAAACAGGATCGCTTAAAGCTAAAATTTTCCCCGATTATTTTATTTCACAATTCGGGATAAAACCCTGATAATTTACAGTAGTATATTTTTACTATAAAAACGTGATATTACAAAAGCATTTCTTTATTTTATATTGAGCCACTATCTTTAAGCTTGAAATACTCCACAGCACTTTTCCTGAATTACAACAGATCACCTGAAACATGTTTGAAAAAGGTTTTGTCAGCGGGAAATACTGAGTGAATCATTCTATTTACTAAAATGACACATTTGTTATAATTTACAGTATTAAGAGCGATTACAATGTTTCTGATATCAAGCCAACTACCCACGGTACTTGCCACTCGACCCATTGGCCCATTCGTCCAATGGTGTCTGTGACTATGGTCATATCCCCCACTGGCTGCCCCAATGGTGACGATTATCAAGTAATGTATACAAAACCCCACATACCGGCTGTAACTTGGTGATTACAAAGACTTAATCCCCGTAATTATAACATTGAAAACAAATAGAGTTTTGTAAAGTAATTTGATAAAGAGAATGACTCACATTGCTGATTTAATATGGTCAGAGTCTAATCTATGATTTAGCCTTGTTAACCTAATATAAATACAATGCACACAAAACTGGGTTAGTAATCAATCTAGCAATTACGATAATTTACGAAATCAAATTATCACAATGAATGTCAAAATGCAATACTTTGTCCATCGAATTAACGATGATCCATTGAATTAACAATGAATGACAATGTATAATACTTTACCCATCGAATTAACGATGATCCGTTGAATTAACAACGAACGATAAAGTATAATACTTTACCTATCGAATTAACGACAATCCGTCAAATTAATGACGAACGATAAAGTATAACCCTAATGTGGGCGGCATTTAAACATGCATTTGATATCTTGATCTTCGAATAATTGAATCGTAGCAGCGATTGTGCTAATACCCTGTTTTGTAGCAGAATTTCGATACCCGGGGGTATAATTTCGGAATAACAGTTCGAACTCAGTGTATTTGTGAGAATTTGGTCGACGTAAAATGTTCAGAATTCGAATGCCAATGTCTGCTATTTATAGGTGAAATTTTTCTAGCTTACGGACCGTAAGCTTGACAATGTTGAGGTCCGTAGGGCACCATACGGACCGTAAGGTTGAGAGTGTTGCGGTCCGTATGGAATCAAAATAGGCTATAGGGTAGCCACGACTGAAACTAGCTTTGCTGAGTTGAAATTTTCGAAATTCAGTAACTTGACAATGAATTTTGAAGATAATTATCAACTAGGGTTTACCCCCTTTGAGTTTTAGGGGCCCTAATCCTGATTCTGAAAATTATGAAAATTTCAGGGTTTGTTCAGAATCACTTGGGTCTCTCAATTAGGGTTTCCTTTTAGACTAATTAATATAATAAGTATGACTTTTGATGAGAGTTGTTACATTCTCCCCACCTTAAGAAAAATCTCGTCCTCGAGATTTACTGGAACAAGTGTGGATACTTTTTCTTCATTTCTGACTCCAGTTCCCAAGTGTATTCAGCTCCCCTCTTTGAATCCCACTTTACTTTGACTAAAACTAGTCGTTTGTGCTTAAGAAACTTGATCTTTCGATCCTCAATTTGAAGAGGTTTCTCAACAAATTTCAACTTTTCGTTTACTTCTATATCTCGAAGAGGTACTACCAGAGATTCATCTGATAAGCATTTCTTGAGATTGGATATATGAAATACATTATGTACTCCAGATAATTCTTCTGGTAATTGTAAACGATAAGCTACCGGTCCTATACGTTGGATTACTGAAAATGGTCCTACGTACCTTGGACTTAGCTTTCCTTTCTTTCCAAATCTGACTACTCCTTTCCAAGGAGAAACTTTCAATAGTACTCGGTCTCCAACTTTGAATTCTAACGGCTTACATCTATTGTCTGCATAACTCTTCTGGCGATCTCGAGCCGTTTTCAATCTTTCCTTGATTTGAGTAATCTTATCAGTTGTTTCTTGCACTATTTCAGGTCCTGATAATTGACTTTCTCCTATTTCTGCCCAGCAAACGGGAGTTCTGCACTTTCTTCCATAAAGTGCCTCGAATGGAGCAGTTTCAATGCTTGAGTGATAACTATTGTTATAGGAGAATTCAATTAATGGTAAGTGATTATCCCAACTTCCACCAAAGTCTATTACACATGCTCGGAGCATGTCTTCTAGAGTTTGGATAGTCCTTTCACTTTGTCCGTCTGTTTGTGGATGATATGCAGTGCTCAGGTTTAGTCGAGTTCCCATAGCTTGCTGGAAACTTTTCCAGAAATGGGAAGTAAAACGACTATCTCTATCCGAAACAATGGAGAGTGGAACTCCATGTAAGGATACAACTTCATCTACATACAATTTAGCCAGTCTTTCCATGCTAAAGGTTTCTTTCATAGGTAGAAAGTGAGCAGATTTGGTTAATCGATCCACAATTACCCAAATCGCATCATTACCTTTTCTGGTTTTAGGTAACTTAGTAACAAAATCCATTGTTATAAGCTCCCATTTCCATACTGGCATTTCTAATTGTTGTAGTAGTCCTGAAGGTTTCTGATGTTCGGCTTTAACTTGTGAACAAGTAAGACATTTAGAAACATAACTGGCTATGTCCCTTTTCATTCCTATCCACCAGAAATTCTTCCTTAAATCTTGGTACATCTTATTGTTTCCTGGGTGCATAGTGTACCTAGATTTATGAGCCTCTTCTAAAATCTTAGGTCTTAAGTCTCCCTGCTTAGGAACCCAAATTCTACTTTTATGGAATCTCCAAATACCATCTGCTCCTTGCTCTAATTCCTTGATTCGTCCTTTCATCCCTTCAGCATCATCCTGGATTGCCGTAGTTTGAACATTCTTTAATTGTTTCATTAAATCTATTTGTAGATTTAATCTGAGAGCACGAACCCTTCTTTGTTTCTCATAATACTTACGACTTAAGGCATCTGCAACTACATTTGCCTTTCCTTCGTGATACTGAATATCACAGTCGTAGTCACTTAAAATTTCCATCCATCTCCTTTGCCTCATATTTAACTCTTTTTGCCCAAAGATATATTTTAAACTCTTATGATCTGTATAGATAGTAAACTTACTTCCGTACAGATAATGTCTCCAAATCTTAAGGGCAAAAATTACGGCTCCTAATTCTAAATCATGAGTCGTATAATTCTCTTCGTGCTTTTTCAACTGCCTTGATGCGTACGCAATTACCTTCTTGCGTTGCATAAGCACACATCCATATCCTAATTTTGAAGCATCACAATATACTTCAAAATCTTCAGTTCCTTCTGGTAAGGCTAAGATTGGTGCATGGGTTAGTTTCTGTTTCAAAATCCTAAAAGCTTCTTCCTGTTTAGGTCCCCATTCAAACTTAGTGGCTTTACAGGTTAACTTAGTTAATGGTACGGCTATCTTGGAAAAATCCTTAATAAACCGTCTATAATACCCAGCTAAACCTATAAAACTTCTTATTTCCATTGCTGTTTGTGGAACCTTCCATTTGGTAATTGCCTCTATCTTAGCAGGATCTACATGAATACCTTCATGATTCACCATGTGTCCTAAAAATTGCACTTCCTTTAGCCAAAATTCGCACTTCGAGAATTTGGCGTACAACTTTTCTTTTCTTAACAAAGTTAAGAGTGCATGAAGATGTTCACAATGCTCTGTCTGACTTTTGGAATAAATAAGTATATCGTCTATGAAAACAATTACAAATTTATCCAAATACGGTTTACAGATCCTATTCATCATGTCCATAAATGCTGCAGGTGCATTCGTTAACCCGAAGGGCATGACTGTAAACTCGTAATGACCATACCTAGTTCTGAAAGCAGTCTTAGGTATGTCTTCTTCTTGTACCTTCAATTGATGATATCCAGAGCGTAAATCTATCTTAGAAAAATATCTAGCCCCCTGAAGTTGATCAAAAAGATCATCAATCCTAGGTAATGGATATCGATTTTTAATTGTAACCTTATTCAATTCCCTATAATCGATACACATTCTCATTGATCCATCCTTTTTCTTTACAAACAACACTGGCGCTCCCCAAGGGGATGAGCTAGGTTGTATGAATCCTTTACTTAGTAATTCATCTAATTGCTTTTTCAATTCTAACATTTCTGTGGGTGCTAACCGATAAGGAGCCTTGGCTATCGGTGTAGTTCCTGGAATTAAATGAATCCTAAATTCTACTTCCCTATCTGGAGGTAATCCTGGTAAATCTTCTGGAAATATATCAGAGTATTCCGATACTACTGGTATTTCCTTCAGATCTTTTCCCTTAGTGTTAATGATTACGGAAATCATATACACTATTCCTTGTTTTCGTTCATAATTAGCAACTTTCATTACTGATATGAACTTCATGGGTTTCCGTGGTTTATCTCCTGTAATCCGAATCACTTCTCCGGTAGGTGATTGAATTTCTATGGAATTCTGATCACAAAGGATTCTAGCATGGTTGGCTACTAACCAATCCATTCCTAATACAACATCAAATTCAGCTAAATTCATCGGCAATAGTATTGCAGAGAATTTATGTCCTAACAGTTCTATGTTTCCTTCTTGCAACACTTTGTCTATTTTAACTGAATTTCCGTCTGCGGTTTCAACAGTAAAAATCTGCCTAGTATTGGTTAAAGGTAAACTAAGAGCTTGACAAAATGAAGTATTTATAAAACTTTGGTTTGCACCAGAGTCAAATAATATTTTTGCATAGACGTTGTGAACTAGGAACGTACCCGCTATCACATCTGGAATAAGTTCTGCTTCTTGGGTGGTCAGCTGAAATGCCCTGGCATTCTTCTTAATATTTCCTTCAGTCGCCTTAGGTTTGTTATCTACTGGTTTGACCAATTTAGGACATTCTGTTTTATAATGCCCCGCTTCTCCACAGTTAAAACAGATTACTGTTTTCTTTTTACAGTTCTCTTCACGATGTCCTACAGCTTTGCAAAAATTGCAAGTAATATCGCACCTTCCAAAATGCTTCTTTTTGCATTTCTTGCAAAATGACGGACCTGGAGATTGCCCTGTTCCTTTTCTCTTGAAGCTGTTATTATTACCCACACGAAATCCTTGGGTAATTTTCTGAGCTAGTGCCTTCTTCCTATCTTCATCTCTTGTGCGTACCAATTCATCGGTCAGAGTGTTGGCTAATTCTACCGCATCATCAATAGTGCGTGGTCTCGCAGCTTTAACAATATTGCGGATTTCGCTAATTAGCCCCCAAATATAGCGAGAAATAAGTACCGGTTCTGGCGAAGCCAATGTTGGTACTACTCTTGCATATTCAAAGAATGTCGAGGTATAACCGCGACAATCCACACTCATCATCCGATGATTTAGAAATTTATTCGCCATCTGTTCTTTCTCAAACTCAGGACAGAATTTTCTTTCTACCAAACCTTTAAATTCTTCCCAAGTCATAGCATAAGCTATGGCTCTTCCTTTTGATTGTAACACAGTATTCCACCACTCGAGTGCTCCTTCTTTGAATAGATTGGATGAATACATGACCTGATCATCTTTACCACATTTACTTATTGCAATAACTGCTTCGGTTTTCTCTATCCAACGCAGTGATGCAGTTGCTCCTTCATTGCCTGCAAATTCAATGGGTTTACAAGCAAGGAATTCTTTGAAAGTGCAACCAGGCGTTGCAGTTTTCATTTTCTTGTGGTTTGGAATTCTCTCCGGTTATGACTTCTTTTCCCTTTTTCAAAGGATTATTTATTTTGGGCAGTTTCTTAGCTGGCTTCTTCTTACGGATTTTCCTCCATCCTACATAAGTTCTTTTCTTTTGTTTTGGCTTGCTCAGGGGTGGAACCTTGAATTCTACTGGTTGTTCAATATCGGGATAGTAGCTAATATATTCTTTGGAAGCTTCAACAGTTACGGGATAAAGATTAAGATTCTGGAAATCTTCGGTTATCTCACTCATGCTGATGTAGCATATATGCAAAATGCATAAAATACTAAGTTAAAATTTACAAATAAACTTTTGTAATTTATTTAATAATGTGTACTAGTTGATTTACAAAGATAACTGACAAACATACTCCGGTTTCCAGTTTTATTTATCACACAAGGTTTCTAGATTTATGAGAGTAGGGTGCTAAACTTTAAAGATTTATATTTTCTGCTACTGTAGCTAGCATATATAAATTTGCCCATTTCTCATCTAGTTTATCTTCCCAAGGTGATTTATCAATTAATTCTTGAGTTTCCCGTTTAATCCTCTTTTCTCGGATTTTCTCTTTACTTTTCTTAATAATCATTTCCCTCCTTTGCGGAGAAAGTGATTCCTCGTATTGTGCCTTTCGCACGAATATTCCTTCTTCAGGAATTTCAGACTGACTCGAGGATTTGGTTCGGGATGAACTTCCTTTTTCATTAGATGATTTCTCTAATTTAAGATAAATGCTTGACAGCTTTTTCTTACCCATACTGTAACTAACAAATAATCAAATAGTCAGTTAATAATACAATTAATCATATAATAGTAATCAGGAAAAATTAAGTATTTCCAAATACTTAATCAAATTAACCCAGTGGCTGTAATCAGGAAAAATTTTGAGTATCAGCTTAACCCAGTGGCTCTGATACCACCTTTTTCTGTCACGGCCCACGACCCGGTTTGACCCGTTTCAGGAGCCGCGGCAGAAAATACTGCGGTATTGATTTAATTGAGTTTAACAGCGGAAACAGGATCGCTTAAAGCTAAAATTTTCCCCGATTATTTTATTTCACAATTCGGGATAAAACCCTGATAATTTACAGTAGTATATTTTTACTATAAAAACGTGATATTACAAAAGCATTTCTTTATTTTATATTGAGCCACTATCTTTAAGCTTGAAATACTCCACAGCACTTTTCCTGAATTACAACAGATCACCTGAAACATGTTTGAAAAAGGTTTTGTCAGCGGGAAATACTGAGTGAATCATTCTATTTACTAAAATGACACATTTGTTATAATTTACAGTATTAAGAGCGATTACAATGTTTCTGATATCAAGCCAACTACCCACGGTACTTGCCACTCGACCCATTGGCCCATTCGTCCAATGGTGTCTGTGACTATGGTCATATCCCCCACTGGCTGCCCCAATGGTGACGATTATCAAGTAATGTATACAAAACCCCACATACCGGCTGTAACTTGGTGATTACAAAGACTTAATCCCCGTAATTATAACATTGAAAACAAATAGAGTTTTGTAAAGTAATTTGATAAAGAGAATGACTCACATTGCTGATTTAATATGGTCAGAGTCTAATCTATGATTTAGCCTTGTTAACCTAATATAAATACAATGCACACAAAACTGGGTTAGTAATCAATCTAGCAATTACGATAATTTACGAAATCAAATTATCACAATGAATGTCAAAATGCAATACTTTGTCCATCGAATTAACGATGATCCATTGAATTAACAATGAATGACAATGTATAATACTTTACCCATCGAATTAACGATGATCCGTTGAATTAACAACGAACGATAAAGTATAATACTTTACCTATCGAATTAACGACAATCCGTCAAATTAATGACGAACGATAAAGTATAACCCTAATGTGGGCGGCATTTAAACATGCATTTGATATCTTGATCTTTGAATAATTGAATCGTAGCAGCGATTGTGCTAATACCCTGTTTTGTAGCAGAATTTCGATACCCGGGGGTATAATTTCGGAATAACAGTTCGAACTCAGTGTATTTGTGAGAATTTGGTCGACGTAAAATGTTCAGAATTCGAATGCCAATGTCTGCTATTTATAGGTGAAATTTTTCTAGCTTACGGACCGTAAGCTTGACAATGTTGAGGTCCGTAGGGCACCATACGGACCGTAAGGTTGAGAGTGTTGCGGTCCGTATGGAATCAAAATAGGCTATAGGGTAGCCACGACTGAAACTAGCTTTGCTGAGTTGAAATTTTCGAAATTCAGTAACTTGACAATGAATTTTGAAGATAATTATCAACTAGGGTTTACCCCCTTTGAGTTTTAGGGGCCCTAATCCTGATTCTGAAAATTATGAAAATTTCAGGGTTTGTTCAGAATCACTTGGGTCTCTCAATTAGGGTTTCCTTTTAGACTAATTAATATAATAAGTATGACTTTTGATGAGAGTTGTTACACCTAGGAGCAGTGAAGTTCATCATAGTCGCAGTAGACTATTTCACAAAATGGGTGGAAGCAAAGGCGCTAGCATCAACCACATCTACCGTAGTGCGAAGGTTCATCTGGGAGCAAATAATTTGTCGGTTCGGGCTGCCCCTGAGAAACATCACCGATAACGGAACAAATTTTGCTGTAGAAGATCTCCAAAGTTGGTTCAAGGATCTACATATAGAGCATACCTTTTCCTCGGTTGCACACCCGCAGGGAAACGGTCAGGTTGAAGCAGTGAACAAGAGTATTGTGGATGGTATCAAAGCACGACTGAGGACACAACGAAGAGGTTGGGTTGACGAGCTACCCAGCATACTATGGGCCCATAGGACGATGCCAAAGACCAGTAACGGAGAAACACCATTCAGTCTAGTCTATGGGTCTGAAGCCGTGATACCAGCAGAGATTGGCCTGCCATCTCCAAGAATGCTCTCCATGAACATGATCAACAATGAGGAAGAAAGAAGGTTGGATCTAGACCTTCTAGAAGAAAGGATAGAAATGGCGGCAATCAATGAGGCGAAATATAAGACCAAATTGGAAAAATACTATAACAGTAAGGTCCGAATTTGCACGTTCAACCCCGGAGACTACGTCCTAAGGGACAATGAGGCGTCCAACGCCGAGAAACCGGGAAAATTAGCTCCCAAGTTGGAGGGGCCTTACGTTGTGGATGAAGTCCTTGGGAAGGGAGCGTACAAGTTACGCACACTTGAGAACAAAGAGGTCCCAAGAACCTGGAATGCTCAGCAATTGAGAAAATATTATATGTAGACAGTCGCCGTTTTTATCTGTACTTGTAATGGCCACGCGCCAACACATTTAACTATAATACAAGAAGTGTTGGCTATCTTATCTCATGCGAATTTTTGTTACAACTGCATATATTATTTCGGGCATACACGAAAGCATCAATGGCTCAAAAATAGGAAGCGTTGTAGACCTCCAAGGCTCGTCACAACCAAGTGCACAGCCGGGTCAAAAACACAACTAAAGCCTGTCACGCCAAATAATACTTCGTGCCCACATAAACACGAAAACATCGAAAACATGGTAAAACAAACATTGTAAGGCCCCCAAAGCTGAGCACAGCTGGGTCAACACAATAACCTATAAATCGATCACTTCGTATACACGAATCAAACCATGCGCTAAACGACAGAACAAACGTTGTAGAGTTTTTCAAGGCATAACACAACACTGTGTAACGCCGAGATAATTAACACAGCATAACCTGTCAGTGCCATCATTCATTCGTGATACCTAATCAAAGTAATTACACCTGCACAAATTGTAACGACAACAAAATTCACAGCAAATAAAAAGCAAAACCTACAGTTAGCATAAGAACACAATCGAATGTAACAAAATGTTAGTAGACATAACAACCAAGAGTAAATCGTTCACGAAGCTTAAGGTAAATTGTTTACGAAATAGTCAGATGATTACAAGGCTATCAAGCCCATACACGGCACGCAGGCCGGAAACCTTCATTCTTGGTGTCTAGTACCAGCACCTCCAGCTTCACGATCTTCCTCACCAAGTGTCCTTTTCAACAATGCGATCCCGTCTGGTTTCCGGGATAACTTCCCAGCAGCTTTGACGATGGCAAATTCAAGAGACTCGAATTCTTGTCTCTTCTCAGCATAGCGAGTAGCACAGTCAGTCTTATACAAGTCAAAGATCTTCAACAGTTCCTTTGCCTCAGCAGCTCCCCTCCCTCCGCATAACTTTCCTTACGACCATGAGCATACGCAGCTTCACCAAGTTCATACATGTACTTGGCTAACTCTTCAGATCCTGCGATACGTTCAGCAATCTGCGAAGATAATACATACATGAGGAAAGCGGCAATGACCAACAAAAAACAAACAAACATAATGAAAATTACCAGAGGAACTGCGCGTGCGAGCAACCATTTACAGTCAGCAGAGATTTCCTCAACCAAGATCTCAGAAGCTTTGTTTTTCAGCAACCTTCTCAGCAGCAAACTTCTCCAACTTGGCTATACGTTGGATGTATTCCTGCTCCCTTTTTTTATGCGCAACACGTTCCGCTTTGGCTTCATCACCTATCTTCTTCTTCTCTCCTGACAACCTAACAATGGCATCGCGCTGGGTTTACAGCTCTTTGTTTGTCCGCTCACAAGCAGCTTCCCAGTCTTTTTGTTTGTCAACGTTGAGTTGTTTTTCCTTGGCAAGTTTTTCTTCTGCATCAGAAACCCTCCATGCCAAACCCTTCTTCTCCGCATTGAATTTTTCTCTCTCTTCAGCGAATGCCTTCTTCGCATTTTCAAATTCAAGAGTATCCTCCCCCATCAGCTGCCACTCCCGGGCGATCTCTTACGAAGTGGCAAAAAAGTTGACCCCAGCGTGGATATGATCATCCAAGAGATCCAACCGGTTGCGTCTCTTTTGAAATAATCTCTCAGCAGGGGGGAGAGACAAAGAGAAGAACTCACGGTAGTTAGCAAGCTCGGTCATCCGGGAACCCTGGGTCAAGTTCAATCGGGGGACATGTGGAAGATCAGCACATGCAGGATTATGGGTATCCCAGGACCCTCCCCGAACATGTTCATATTCCAGGCTATGGTGAGTCCCAGAAGCACCACCCTGGCCAGAGCCCCTAACAACCTTGGTGTAGATAGTGTGCTGAGGAGGAGTAGCCTCGCTAGACTCCTCTTGGACATCATGACCACCACCACCACCACCAGCATCACCAGCATCACCCGCGCCACGAGCGTCGCCACCACCTTCTCCAACCTGTTCAACCTCCACGTCATCCTCTTTCCTTTTTCCCCGATCAACATGCGGAGGAGACAGACCAAAGGTCCTCGAAGGTGGAAATGTGGGAGTTGTAATCTTCGAAATATCAATCTTGTGAGTGCCCTTACCCGATGAAAAATCTTTACCTTGAGAACCAGAAGCAGCGTATATCTTCTCCAGAAGATTACCATGCTTTGCGCTAAAGACGCCCAAGCCAATCTCTGACTCCGAGGGTGCAGGAGGAGTTTCCTTTTGGAACTTAGACTTTTTAGCGGCAAGCGCAGCAGCAGCTTGTTCATCAAGCTCTTTCTTCTTGTCTTCAAGAACCATTTTCTTCTTCATGATCTCCGTCAGAGTCTCATCGTCATCAGGATCACGCTCAGTGCGTTTCTCTCCTGTGTCTAAACCAGAGAGCGTGTCAGAAACGACAACATAGTCCAAGAAAAGGTGGTTAGAAGGTTGCTTACGAGGAGCTTCAGTAACTTTTTCCCCAACCTTCTACTCCTTCTCAGACTTATCCAACTTCTTCTTTTTCCTGGTTTCTAACTGCTCAGCAGTTTCAACCGAAGGATCAGCATCAACACCAACAGGCTCATTCACGGGCTCGTTCACAGCCCCTTGCGCCGGACCTGCACGCGGGGAACGAGGAATTAGGCCTTCACGTGATCTGTCAGAACCCTCACTCGAGAAGACAATAACCTCCTCTCGAGTAGGGTCAGTAGTATCATCAAAGTCACTCCCATCATCTTCACCTAAGATGGTATTGGCGTAAGTAGCAAAACTATCACTGGTAGGGTGCAGGAAACGGTCCTGGATTTGATCCAACCACACAGGCTTCCCCTCAGGCCGTATCGCTTCAACCATGGCACCAGCAGCCTTCGGATCGAGAACATTCAACAAACTATACCCAACTGTAAAATACAAAAACATGAGGGAGGGCATAACGAAATCAAAGAAGAACACAAGCACAAATGAGCAACACTAATACCTTTCCCCTGATAGCCATAAACAGGGATACCCCTAGGGTTCTTCGGGACCCACAACATGCTCATTCCAACCCCTACAAGCGCCCTCTCTTCAAGTTGGGAAATAGAAGTAGCCTTCCGAGTCAACGTCTTATACCACTCCTGCTCAGCAAAATCTATAGACACATTTATGCGGGGAACTCCCTCACTCTCTGCCCCGGTAATGCATATCGACCGGAATGACTCCACGACGAATATAGAAGAACTTCTACTTCCAATCATGCAAACTCTTCGGTGGGTTAGTACTACAAGGACTAACCCCACTGGTCCGGGAGTTGAAGGAGTAAAACCCACTAGTATAACTCACAAAATAAAAAACGTTAAACATCTCATAGGTTGGCTCAATACGGTTGGCCTTGCATATAAATTCGAAATGAGTAAGCCGAGGTAACCCTAAGGCGTTGATCTGAGAAATATGTAACCCATAGTTTGTCAAAACTTCAGCAGTAAACTTCGTCATGGGTAGACGGAAGTTACCCTCCCGGAAGTAGGCCGCATACAACGCTATATAACCGGGGGGAGCATCCAAAGCTGTAGAATTTGGGGTCGGAAACTGAGCACCCCACTCAGAACGGAAACCCATATCTCTAACCAAATTCTGAAATTCTTCTTCTTTCCAATTAATCTCCGCACGGTCAGGACCAGGGGGATTCCTAGGTTTGTATTTTCTCTTCTTAGTCGAAGGATTGACTCCAGTAGACAAAATGTTGAAAGATGAAAGGAAGAGATTGGGATAAAATAGATGGAAAAGGAAGGGAGAAAAAGATGAAAGAAAGAATGAAGTTTGAAATTCAAAACTGAAGAAAAAATGGGAACCGCCTCCTATTTATACCCATCGCATTTAATGCGATGGGTAGTGGGTCATCAGGAATACAGATAGACAACCAATAGGGGAAGGACATGTCAGAAGGGAGAGAAACCGTCGCCTTGTTTTTTGGGAGCGAGGGCGGCACACGACTGACACTCTGGAGAAAAGTGACTGACACACCTGCGAAAAGCGACTGTTCATCTCCGAAAAGACAGGGACATCAGACGGTCACGTCAGTTGTCTCCACTCCAAGAAAGGAAACTTCTTTAAGAAGGAACCATCATACGCCACGCGCCGTGCATCCAGTTGGCTCAACCTTGAAACGTTGCCATCATACGCTACGCGCCATGCGTCCACATGGCTTAACTTTGTAAAGTTGCCATCATACGCCATGCGTCCATATGGCTTAACTTTGAAACGTTACCATCATACGCCACGCGTCGTGGTTCCACATGGCTCAACTTTGTAAAGTTGCCATCATACGCCACGCGTCGTGGTTCCACATGGCTCAACTTTGTAAAGTTGCCATCATACGCCATGCGCTGTGCGTCCACATGGCTCAACTTTGTAAAGTTGCCATCATACGCCCTGCGCCATGCGTCCACTTGGCTCAATCGCGCAAAGTAACCAGCATGCGTTTTAAAAAGGCAAACAACCACTACCCTTATAAATACAGAATCCCTCCTAGCCGATCAGCTCAACTAGAAGGCACACTGGACTGGGGGGACTTGAAGAGGTATGGTCCCAATTCCACATCCACATGGCAGGGACCACACCATTTTTCCCGTCTACATGGCGCCTACATCAGCAAATAAATCCAGAAGCTTCTAGAAGCTTCTGGAAGACGTCAAGGTGGCACCAAAGATGCTCCTTCCGACAGAAAGGACGACACGTGTCACCAGTAATCGAGCGCCATGTAGACCTGCAACGGATCCGGGAGCAGACCGACAGAAGCTGCACGATTTCTCCAGCATGAACGAATATGGGCGCGCCACGTGTACCACCATCCTAACCACAGTAGAGGGGACCAAGAGGATATTCCCCTTGGTCGGACAGCTGGCGCCCAATAGCAGCTGGCAAGGTTGCTCCTCCCTCTTTCACCCTCCGGCTATAAATAGGACCCTTCATCATTCAGGTTATTCTATTCTATTCTCTCCACTTTCACTCACAACACACACTGTTTTCTTCCTCGAAACAGTACTTATTCTCACGCCGGAGCCCGGTTAAGAGGGAAACCCCCATATTCCCCTCTTGACGAGCTAACGGTGTTGCTGTTTTGCAGGACCTTAGTCATTTGGTGAGCAGAGAAGGAGATTGAACTCACAGAAGAGACGATCCAGCTAGTTAACCATCGGTATTAACCAGTGTTTCATCATCACGTCTCCTCTAAGAGCCTTATGCTCTACAAAGTGCGCCACATTGGCGTCAAGCCACACATATATGGTGAAATCCACTATCTTCAAAACCATTCGTAACACATGTCTTGAAGTATAAAAGTAGATGGAATGGGTTCGGGATCGAGGGCAGGGAGTTGCGGGACCATCAAGAAACAACGACCCTCTCCCTGGTACTAACGCAAAACTTACCCGAGAGGCTATTAGAGCATTTACATCCCATCCACCATCTGTTACTATATAACTTAACTGAAAGTCATATTTTTCAAAATTTATCAATTATTTCAAGGGTTATTGGAATTAAATAACCTCAACTTTCCATTGTTTGACGACAACACTTCCAACTAACGAGTTGCCCTCGATCACTCTCAACTTTCAACTTATTTTCTTTTGACACTCCCAAACTAACTGAACCCTAACCCAAATTGTTTTTTATCACGTCAGATGCAACTTTCAACTCAGTTTTTAAAGCCCACAGTGGATTAGGGTATTGTAGTCACCAATTGGGATCTTAGAGTAGTTGAGGGTAAATTTGAAGTGATATATAATCGGGGGAATTTCAATATGAAAGGGGCTTAAGACAAGCCTTGTCTCCTTTTTATTTGTAATTGTGATGGAGGCACTCCATGTTTAATGATGAAAGCTAAGGAGGGTGAAGTGTTGAATATACCTAATGATGGACCTTATATCTCTCATATGATCCTGCGGTTGATGTTATATTCGGTTTGAAAATAAATTAAAAAAAAAAGAGTCATTTATACAGGTTTGGAAAAAATGAGGTAGAGGTAGAAAATATGGCTAATATTTTGAAATGTAAGGCCGGAAATTTTCCATTTGGGTACTTGAGTTTAAAGGTGGGCGCTAACATGAATAGAATAGTGAATTGGAAAGAAGTTATTCACACATTCAATAAAAGATTATCTTCATGGAAAAGCAAAGCTCCTATCGTTCGCCGGGGGATTAACTTTGGTTAAAGCGGTTTTTGGTTGTTATTTATCATTATATAAACCCCCAGTAGCACGGTAATTAGAACTTTAGAGGGTATATGGAGAAATTTTTTCTTTTAGGGGGGGGATGCGGGTCAAACAAAAAATTAAGGTGGGTAAAATGGGAAAAAAGTGGTAATTTCGAAAAAAAAAATAGGAGGGTTAGGTGTAGGGGCATTAAGGAATTGAATTTGGCTATGTTAATAAAATGGTGGTGGAGATTGAAAACAGAACCAGATCAATTATAGGTAAAAGTAATAAAAGAGTTACATTATAACTCTAGAAATGTATCTTTGTTTCCATTAAAAAGGTAAACACGGAGGTTTGGAAGGAAATTATGGGTATGGATAAAGAGTGTTTGAAGTATAGTATAAACATTTATACAAATCTGAAAAGCAGAGTGGGGGTGGGGATAAAACTTTGTTTTGGTGTGATAACCAGATTGATGGGGAGGGGGTGCTACAAGAACAATTTCCATTGTTATATCAGTTAGCTGCAGAAAAAAGAAGTATGGTTAAGGATTGTTACAGAAGATCGGGTGGGGGGATCATTTGGTATAATTAGAGGCTAGGATACCTAGTGAAGAGGAGGAGAAGAACGAAATGGAGCACTTGTATACATTGTTGGTGCAGCAAAATATAGGGTCAACAAGCAACATGTGGAGTTGGAAAGAAGAACCAAATACGGGTTTCCCAGTTAAAACGGTAAGGCGGGAGCTGAAGGAACGTCTGGATTTAACTCATCTTGTAGTTCCTGCTTTTTTTTTGTATTCACTATTCAGCCCCCTGGTTTTGTGAATGAAACATGTTTCAAGAAAATATACAATTTGCTATTATATATTTCTACAATCCAATTTTGGGCTAAGACAATTATAAAGTAAACTAATATTTCAGATATTTATTACTTATCAAATAGGTTTACCCTAAATAAAATTTGTGTTAATATTAAACAAAGTAAAGTAACCTGCGTTTCACATTCGATGAATGATCTGGTTCTAAACACATTGTTGAGGCAAATAGTGTTGTATTATTCACTTTTCATGAGGTATTGAGCTCATATTTTAGGGGGGGAAATTACAAGTTTTGTCCTTTATCTTTAGGGTACTTTACAGGCGGTGTCCTTTTTTTCAAAAGTTGACAGGCGGTGTCCTTTAGTACGTATTTTGTTACAAGTTTTGTCCTTTTCACCCAACCTGGTTAAAAAACTCAGTTAACTTATGGCACATGATATGCACATGAGGGTAATTATGTCTTTTCCTTATCTCTTTACACCTACCCCATTTATTGTCCCTGATAAACCCTCTTGATAACATCATTCACCCCCAATTCGTCCCTCAGGTTTCACATTTAGGGTTTCTACCACACAAAATCGCTGATCAAAGAACAATATGTCGCAGGACGATCAAGGATGGTACATTCGAGACCATCTTGACAACGAACAGGTTGTTGATCTATATGGTGAGTTCTTCAACTTAGATTTGAAACCCTACTTCAATTTTTTGAGCTAAAAATTGTCCATTTTTCAATGAAGTAGTGTATTAGTTGATAAATTCTGTGAATGTTTGATTATTTGCAGATGGTTTTCCCCATATCTTCAGTTTTCGGATTCATCATGGTGGTAGGCTGACTGTACCTCCAGGACGTGAGTATGTAGGAGGCAAGGTAGATTTTGTGGACTTGATCGACATTGATAAGTTTTCTGTTATTGAGCTTGATCTTATGTTGGACCAGTTAGGATATAACAGCATTAATCCCATGTATTTTATGTTTTTAAACCCTGAAAAAGACTTAGACAATGGTCTTGAACACCTTAGCAGTGATCAGGATTGTCTTAACTTGGCTAAATATGTGGGAGAACATAAGATCATCGATGTTTATACTACACATGGTTTAAAAAATATGAAAGAATTGTTTTCATCACCAAGTAAACCTAAACCTTCTATTACTATTGAAGAAATAGATGAACCTGGGCCATATGCTATTGTCCCTGGTAAACTGAATTTTGATGTTGGGCAGAGCATAAGTATTCAAGTTAATCAGAATATAGATGTTGGGTCATCTAGTGGTGTTGGGTCTTCTAGTGGTGTTGTAGAAAATGCAAAGTGGGTTGAGACACAAGTTGATGGTGGGGGTGATGATTTAGATGAAACAGAGGGTGTAGGTTTAGATGAAACAGAGGGTGAAGGCTTAGATGAAACAGAGGCTGTAGGTTTAGATGAAACAGAGGTTGATGATTTAGATCAGGGTGAAAGAGAGGATGCAACTGATGATAGTGACAGTGATTATATTGTAGATAAGGATAATACCATGTCTGATCATGAAGTAGACATGAGTGATTATAGGATGCATATTGACAATGAAGTAGAGGATGTTTTAGATGAGCCACACCAACCAGCTGAAGATGGGGATGTGCTAGATAATGATAGGTTTGACAGTGGGTCTGATTCTGAAGGTGATAAGGCTGCCAAAAGGAAACACATTTTGCACCAACTTAGGAGATTAAATGAAAACTTTCCAAACTTCTATATTGGACAAGCATTTGGAACCAAACAAGAAGCAAAGAAAATGATAAAAAAAACTTGCTGTAGATACCAGAAGAGTGATTAGAATAACCAAGGATGATAACAAGAGGGTAAGGGCTTATTGTCATGGTTCAAAGCCAGACTTTGAGGTTGATGATAGTGGTGTGCATGTTTCCAGCCAAGCACAGACATCTGCATGCAAAACTCAAGGAAAAGAGGTTGATTTAGGAACAAGTAGAGAAACAAGGGCAAAATCAAAGAAAAAAAAAAGTTAAAGGTGTTGTTTTGGAAAAATCAAAAGAATCCGGGGCCCAAGAAAAAGAATCTGTCAATGTGGGTGGTAGAGGGAAAAAGACAAACCCACATCAATATCAATGCCCTTTTGTCATTTTTATTTCAAAGGAAAAAGAATCTGAGACTTGGTTGGTGAAAACACTTAATGCCAACCACACTTGTGTACCAACCAGAAAACATTATGCTTGTACCTCAAAGTTTCTATCACAAGAAATGTTAGATCAGCTTGAAGAAAACCCAGACATTCCTGTGAGGGCAGTTCAAGAACAGTTTCAAAGAAAGTATTCAGTGGGGATTTCTAGGATGAAAGCTTATAGAGCTAAGGTAATAGCCAAGAAAAATGTGGAAGGAGATCATGCAAGTCAATATTCTTTACTGAGGGACTATGCCAATGAATTAATAAGCAAAAACCCAGGTACCACTGTGAAGATGGAGCTTGAGTTGGGTAAAAATCCTGAGGACCAAGAAAGACAGTTTAGAAGAATCTATATATGTTTGGCAGCTTTAAAAGAGGGTTTTAAGGCACTTGGCAGGGATTTATTGGGGCTGGATGGGGCTTTTATAAAAGGGCCATTCCCAGGCCAGATGCTAACTGCAGTCGGTGTGGACAGCAACAATGGAATATACCCAGTTGCTTATGCAATAGTCGAATCTGAAAATCTCAGCTCATGGACATGGTTTTTGGAGCTCTTGGCAAGTGATCTTGATTTGGGAATTAACTCAAACTTCACATTCATAAGTGATAGACAAAAGGTATGCCCTTTATTACTTTCAACTATTATAGTTATAACTGTTCATATTACTTGCAAGTTTATTGATTATGTTGGTTATATGTTATGAAACAGGGAATACTGCAAGCAGTGACAAGGTTGTTTCCCTGTGCTGAGCACAGATATTGCCTTGGACACATCTATGAGAATATGAGGGGAACCTTTAAAGGAGATCTGTACAAAAACATGCTCTGGAAGTGTGCTACTGCTACTACTATTCCTGAATTTCAAACGGCCATGGATGAGTTGAAGGCCTTTAACAAAAAAGCACACTTGTGGTTGTCTAAGATCCCACCTTTACACTGGACAAGATCACACTTTTCTGGTAAGTTACATATTCATATATATTCTGGTATGTTATATTGAAGTAATTTTGAAGTAATTTTTTCGAATACAACAGGTAGGGCAGTATCTGATGTTTTATTAAACAATATGTGTGAGTGTTATAATGGCAAGGTGATTGAAGGCAGGGACAAGCCCATAATATCTGCACTTGAGTACATCAGGGAATATCTTATGAGAAGGATTGTGACGGTTTTGAAAGTAATAGAAAAGTGTGATGGATTGCTAACACCAAGAGCCACAGAAATGTTAGAGGAGATCAAGAAAGATGCAAGTCACTATCATGTTCAGTGGAACGGAGGGGAGTACTATGAGGTTAGTGGGAAACCCAATCATGCTCGTGTGGTGAATTTGGATGCAAGAACATGTAGTTGCAGGGGTTGGGAAATAACAGGTAATAAACTGTTTGCTATAGTTTCATGGGTCAAACTGTATGGTGTATAGTATAATGTATAATGTATATGCCTTTTTCACAGGGTTACCTTGCAGACATGTTGTGGCTGCACTTTGGTGTATGGCTGCAAATGGAGGAAAGGTTGGGGCTATAGAAAGTTGGGCTCATCCGGTGCACACAATGGAAAGATGGAGGCTGGTGTATTCTCACAAGATAAACCCATTGAATGGCAGGGCTTTGTGGACAAAAATTGAACTTCCGACAATTATCACACCACCTAAGCATCATAATCAGGTGGGAAGACCAAAGAAGTTAAGGAAGAGGTCTGCGGCTGAAATTGAAGACATGACACAGTCCGGAAGTTTGACAAAAAAGCACACTCAAGGAGCATGTAGCAAGTGTAAGCAGATAGGCCACAACTCCAGGACCTGCAAGGGGAAAAGTACGACGGCTGGAACAAGTTCGAAGGCTGGCAAGGGTGTGAAGGCTGGCAAGGGTGTGAAGGCTGCCAAGGGTGTGAAGGCTGGCAAGGGGAAAGGCTTGATAGACTAGGCTTTATGTTTGCAAGGTTACAGGTTTTGGGTGTTTTTGAACATGTTTGCAAGGTTACAGTTAATGTATTTTGAACATGTAGTGGTCGTTATGTTTTGGTGGTATGGTTATGTATGCAAACTGATGCAGCATTATGTTTAGGATTATAACTCCTTTTAACTATAATTGTAATGCTTACTAATGTGGTTTATGGTATTTTCATGTGGTCGTTATGTTTTGGTAATTGGTCGTTTACTTTTGGGCATTGCACTTTGGTAATGAAGTTGGTCGTAATGTTTTCGACATTCGTCGTAATGTTTTCGACATTCGTCGTAATGTTTTCGACATGGTCGTAATGTTTTCGACATTCATCATGCCCTTACATCAGTACATAATACATTTGTATTTCATTAACACAAAAAAACAACAAACATTACATAATGTGCTTACATCTGGATTAAAAACTACTGCACTTAAACAAACAACACATAAACTATGAACAAGACCCAACTTAGAACCAAAATCTTCTTCAATTTTATAGCTTTTGCTTCACTTTCTTTAAGTTTGCCTTCAACAACTATGTTGGCCTGATTAAGCAACTTGTTAGATTCTTCCAATGCGTTCTTCCTCCTTAGCAAACCAGGTATGATATCAATGCATCTTTGACACCTTTCCTGATCGTACCAGCCAATAAATCGACAATTTCTCCCCTATATTACACATCATAACATGTATTAACGATCTACATCACAATCAATTCAAATCCAGAGTGCTTACCGGTTCAGGGCATGCATAAAATCGACGACCAGGGTTCTTGCTAGTCCATGATGTTACGATCACAGCCTCTTTCCCACATTGGCAGATAACCATGCTTAATCGCCAATATCACATTGAGAAATCCCTAAAAGTTGAAGTCTTTCTACTGCACATTGGAAATTAGGGTTTGTGTTGGTTTATAAAAGGGGGAAATGAAGTGGTGGGCTGGAAAAGACATAATTACCCTCATGTGCATATCATGTGCCATAAGTTAACTGAGTTTTTTAACCAGGTTGGGTGAAAAGGACAAAACTTGTAACAAAATACGTACTAAAGGACACCGCCTATCAACTTTTGAAAAAAAGGACACCGCCTGTAAAGTACCCTAAAGATAAAGGACAAAACTTGTAATTTTTCCTTTTAGGGGCCATCTTTTTTAGTCACACAGGGCCAAAAAAATTTTAAAGGATTTTTGGAGACCGCCCTGTTTACGCCTCTACTCAATTTGTTTGTGTTGATGTATGTATCTATACAAACATCATCATGAATCCATTAGTTAGTAGCTCAAATTGTTAAAGTTCTAAGATATGAAGATCTATGGATACTACTCTAAACTCTTTATGTTAAAGCTTACTACTTTGGTTCCTCATTTCACGATGTTGTTTGGCGTGTGAAGGATGAATTGCTAGGATTGCTTTTGGGCTTGTTTGGCTAAGCTTATTTAACTCAAAAAGGATTTTTTGTTAAAAGGACTTATAGACTTATGAATTTTTTAAAAGGAGTTTTTAAAAAAGTGTTTGGATTAGCTTATGAGATGGGAAAAGTTAATAAGTCAAAAAGTTGTTTTTTAAAAAATGTTTGGCTTAGCTTATTCATGTAAAATGACTAAAAAGGGTGGGAAAAGCCAATAAGTCATAAGCAGCTTCAAAAAGTCACTCGTTACTAACTTTTCAAAACTAATTTTTCCTCCCTATACAAAAAGTCATTTTGAAAAGTGTTTATGAGTTTACCAAATATTTTTTCTCCTTATTAGCTTTTTGTAAAAGTCAATAAGTTATAAGGAGGTGTTGAAAAGCTTAGCCAAACACCCCCTTAGTCTTTAAGAATCAAAACCTTGATATGGATGTTCTTTACCGAACTGGGGAGACTCAAGAGGTAAAAATATTTATACTTGAAATAAATATTAAAGTCTTCCTTTATAATATGTATATTGGTCAAAATATTGATATACGGAGTTAGTTTGTAGTTGATATATCTGAAGGGCTTTAGTTTTTTCATCTTAAGTAAAATTAACACATGTAAAATTGTATCATTGTTACGCAGGGCATACACACTTACATGCCTCGCGAGCTCATATGCGAAGTCAGTTTCGTTGTTTAAGCCTGCTTTGACGTGGAAGACAGCAAAAGCACCAATGTAGGATCTGAACTAATGATGTCCATCAACGTGGTTTCGAAAGAATCATGTAGATTAAGAAACGTGTTACTGTTATCAATTAGCTTACCCAAAATCTAGGAAATACAAGGATCATAATATTGTTGCCGCAACACTTTGAGTCCAAGAAAATGTATCCGGTTTTTTAACATCAGGTACGTTTTCAACTAACCAATAAACCGAAAGAAAGACAAACAAGACTATCATCATGAATATCAACATTAGTTCTAGACGAAAATAAATTCTACCGTTGATGCGCGTGGGGGGCGTAAGAGAGTTCTTAGCATCTTCAAACCTTTCCTTGAACCAAACTTCAAAAATTTCACCTTCTTCAGATTAGGTGATCTGGCCAAGATGAACTTCAATAAAACCAACTCAACCTTATAGTTTATGTAATATAGAATCTCCAATTCAGTCAAATGCTCCAAAGAAACATCTGAATATTTTTTCAATATAAGGGAATGTTCTTCTTCCATATTAGCATACTCTATCTTATCATAGCCATCTTCTGTTTCCATCTACAACAAGAGGGGATTTTGGCATCAGAATCAGTACAAATAAAATACATGATAGACGTATACCCAGTGTTGTAAAAATCGCAACTAGTCGGCGATTAATCGCTAGTCGGCCAGTAACTGAGTAATTTTTCATTAATCAGTCAATTAGTCGCTAGTCGGGCCTAGTCGGGCCTAGTCGGATCTAGTCAGCTGGCCAAAAATCGGTGATTCCAACTAGAAGCTGGCAAAGAACCTGTATTTTCCGGCCAAAACCTGTAAATTAGCCAGTTTCCAACCAAACCATGTGAATTCCAACAATTAATCTTGTATACTTCAAAAAATGAGTCGAGGAAGAGTTAAAACCTGTCTACTTAAAATATTTACCTATAAAAATGTGTATATGTATACATAAAACCGAAAATTACATATAAAAAACCCGATCCGATTAATCCCGAGTAGTCGCTAGTCCCCACCTCACCGGCTAACTAGCGACTAGCGAGTTCTCCAACCTTGCTTATACCATTTACCTCTAGCCTAATTTTCTCCAAGTTCGGGGCGCATTTGAGCAAAACACCAAGAAAAACCAATCCATAACTTTCACCAAAACACAATTCTTTGATACAAAAGTATTTGAGATGGATTAGTGAGGGGGGAAGCTCTTCTGGTACCCAGTCTTCAACTAACTGCTTCAGCCATAGACCAAAACAATGGTTATTTAGTTCTTTAAAAACCAAAGCTTTAATTTTTTTTGAACTATATATAATGCTGGATAAATAATACCTTGGCGATATAACCCCAAGTAGTCAGATGTTCAATCAGAGTTAAACACTTGAATAGCTCCATAATGCTGGGATTATTAAAATCGAAAACTTGATTTTCAAGCATAACCTGCGTCAACTTGAAATATTCAGATAAGTTTTGAAAGCCAACGAGAATGAATATACAAGCATGAACTTACACACAAGCTCTTAAGTGATGGACAACCAGATAAAAGATGTAGAAGTGTTTCTCTCGACATCCATGTTTTGTATAAGGTTAAGCGTACTAGGCTACCCAGTCCGTTAAATATTGGTTTAAGGTTGACATGACAATTTTCAAGACGTAGGTCTGTCAAGTGATGCAACGAGAAGACACACAAGGGTATACGCTACGAGGTGTAATTTTAAAAGTCGAGTGTTAATCTCTTGACAGTATGGTTCCTCGACAAATGAAGTATTATTTGATCAATTTCAAAACAAGTCTCATGAGAAAATATCGAAAGGGTGAACTCCTGTATAGGACCTTGGCGCTGTAACAAAACTTGGTGTATAGCATAGAAAAGTTTACACTTCATTTCCTTGTCTCTCCTTTCACTTTCTACTTGAGATATTCGCTCCCGATTAGATAAATGCCACTTTGCAGTTGATCTTTTGACAGTGTCATCAAGAAACACAAGTTTAGGAATTGTCGTCCATTTGAACCTCCATTCCCTTGAGAGGATACTCGTCCTGCTGCTTCTTCAATTGGTAGAAGACATAGGATGATTTCTATTATGGTCTGTGGAAGTGTAGTGATTATATCCACTCGTCGAGCTCTAGACAAACGTTTAGCTTTCATCTCAGGTTGTTTTAGTTGGACCGGTACTGAAACTGTGAAAATCGATTTAAGATTAATTATATCAGTGTATAGTGTAACTTTGAGAGTGATCAACATTTGTTTATGATTAATTAATAATCAGTCATATAATCAACAACAACAATGATGAGTTAAACTATCTCTATAAACATATTACCCTTGTTTTATTCTATATATTACTTCTTTAAAGTAAATGATTATAATCTGGAAACACTCAACACCATCAAAGTGATTATAACAACTTCATACAAAAGAATTAAGAATCACATCAAAACCATAATAACTTTCTAAACACACATCCAAACACCCCCTAAGAATCATCCATTTATAAGTTATAACCCAGTTAAAGAAAACAGCAAATTAATAGCCTTAAACTTGGTTATCTTTTTCATTAGTTTAGTTTCAGTATAATATAATTTTCATTAATATTCTACTCATATTATTTTTCTATTAATAAGATAGTTTTGTTTAACTACATTTGTTTACTAATTTTTATCACTAGATGTAGCTGTCATGGGTTAATAAAAACAAGTAAAAATTATAGTATATGAAAGTCGAGTCGTCTTAACAGGAGTTAGTGGTCAATTAAGTTCTCTAATGAATTACTAATTACTGAGGCAAAATCGGTTGTTTGTTTGCAAGAAAAAAATAATAATAAAACTAGGTGAAAAGAAGATTATCAGATTAAAAGAATAACCCCACGCAGGAATTATTAGATCTATATAACAACTAAGGACAGTTTGTAATACTAACCGTACAACCTAACCCGATAACGACGCAAGAAATCACAAATACCTTTGATAAAAAGCAAGTAATTCAAGTATAAATAAACATTTATTGAATCTAAACACAAGTGATCAAGATATATCAGTTAATAAAGTAATCGAAACAAGTTATTCGTACAAAAACCTAACAATCTTTCACCCGGATGCCGTAGTACGTCCCCTTCCAAAACTCCTGGATGCCCCAAATAATCGAAACAAGTTTGTAATGGTAAGGGCAAAACTGGAAATTATATTTACATTTTTGGAAATGACAATTAAATTGGGACAACCAAAAGTGGAAATTTGGACATTTAAAATGGGACGGAGGGAGTATATTTTTTTTGTTTTCTCAATCACCGCCTTTATTTATGTTGACTTAATTAATATTTTGTGATTTGCGGTCCTCAAAATTCCTTTTGGCAGCCCATTACGAGAAGCTATGACTCCATTCCAAGCCCAACAGTTTCAACGATCCACATAATAATTTACTCATTAGATACTTTCTCAATTATGATGCTCATCAACGCATTTAACCGACAAAATATTATTTTATTTAACGGCAAATTTGGATCACTGACGGACAACCATAGTATCATCGTGCCACCAGCGGAACCACTCGATCATATCCATCTCCACTAGACAATAATGCCTATACACCAATTCAAAAAAAACCCAATAAATATGGAAAACCCCTTTGTGGGAATCGAACCCACAGGACCTCATGGTCTCCCACCTCTAAAATGCCAATAGACTATAATGTCATGCGCTAATAATCAACAAAATATAACAAGCGAAACTAGTATATTTTATATAATATCGATACAATTATAACATCATTAATATTTAATAACGTATAATTAAAATGCACTGATCATGAAGAAACAGTCTGTAACTGAGTGGTTAATCCACTGGTCGAGTCTCGTCAAGATAGGGTTAATCCACTCTTTCCTCAATCGATGACTGGTTGATCTTGTATTTGTCGCCTGCACAATGAAAACACCGTGACTCGCAACAAGGAGAATGAGGTGGGGGTTGCTCCTTGTTACCAACATCCGGCGTGGGAATCAGTATTTGCTTAGGAAGCAAGATAAATGATTAAGTAGTAAGTGAGAGGGAGCAGATTAACATTACATAAAACCTGGTTCGAAGTCTGGTATTTTTAACCGAAGAGTGAATGAGAGATGCCAATGGGCCGCCTAATGGGCCTGACGTGACAAGTATAAGCTTATCTTCTGGTCTGTCAGGTGTGCAGACTACAGAAGTGTCAGGCGCACGGTGGAGGTGTCGCCACGTGTCCTGTTGTGTCAGGCGTACCAAGGAGCAGCCGCCATGTGTCATGTTGGCTTCGGTTGTCAGTATGTTCATCATCTTTATGAAAGTGGAAGCTTTCTGTTAGTGGATCGGGTAGTTGCGTATTGCACGGTCAGCTGACCGTTGTTGTCAGTGTCAGGGTGTGCCACTTGCTGGTTGGTCACAGAAGTCAAAGTGACAGTTCCACTTTCATCGTCTTCCGCGCGCGTGCGCCTTAAAGGCTTGCGCCGGAATGTGGCATGTATTAGGATTCCATCTGTGTCATGGTGTTGTATGCGCGCACGCGCCCTGCAGGGTTATGCTAGACTGTATCTTACATTGTGGACTGGGTTATGATCCTTTGCGCCAAACTGTGGCGTGGCGTGTGGGACCATACCCCTTCAGATCACTGTTATAGTTTCAAGACGATTTCAGTTTTTATTTTGTTTCGTTACATTCTTTATACTTATTTTTTTAGATAAACTCACTGTATATGAGCTTAATAACTTTAAGAGTTAATTGCCAAAATTGTCCTGATGTTTGGGCATGTTTGACATTTTCGTTCAAAATGACCTTTTTGTACCATCCCCCCCCCCCCCCCCCCGTTTGGCATTTTTTGCCATTTTCATCCAAATGACTAACTTAGTTAACAAACACCGTTTAATGAGGGGTATGTTTGAAATTTTACATTTGTAAGTAGGGGTATTTTGGTCTTTTAGCTTTATCATTTTATATTAATAAAAAAAACATTCTTCTTCATCCCTAGTCACCCCACCTGCACCTCCACCACCACCACCACCCCACCAGCCATTACCACCATCGCCAAATTTGAAACCCTACCACACCAACTATAACCACCATTGTCGGATCTGAAACCCCACCCAATTCTATCAAAATTCGTTCAACAAAATAACAACAATTCAATTTTTCTTCAATTTCACGTAAAAAAACTGTTGAGCCCTACTCGACTCAATTAAACGAATTCTAAGGTTTCTAAAAAAATCAGCATGATGCACGAAACTGAAGCAAACGTAACAACGCTCCATCTAAGCAATTGGGTCAGTTTCTACCTCCTTCATGTCTCCCTTGAACACATCTTTACTAGAAGTCAGATCCACACCCGAACAGAAAAATTGACCCAACCCGGACAGTATGATGACAGTTGTCGGAGTTTAGAGAGTTGAATGCACGGGCCAGATCTGTTATCATCGGCTTCGTCAACGACTTTAGCAATGGTAGAGAGGAATCCGGTGATGCCAGGTGGAGGTGGAGGTAATGGGGGTGGTGGTTGATGACGATGACGGAGGTCGTAGCAAGTAGTGGCGGGGGTGGTGGTTGATAGCAGTGGTAGTTGTCGGAGATAAGTTGGGTGGAGAATTACTATCTGCGATGATGAACATTTATACAAAACATGATGATCAATTTTTTTTGTTTGAATATAATATATAAATGGAAATAAATAATCAGATATACATTTTTATATAATATATAAAATGATAAAGCCAAAAGACCAAAATACCCCTACTTATAAATGTAAAATTTCAAACATACCCCTCATTAAACGGTGTTTTTTAACTAAGTTAGTCATTTGGATGAAAATGGCAAAAAATGCCAAACGTGGGAGGCAAAATGGTACAAAAAGGTAATTTTGGACGAAAATAGCAAACGTGCCCAAACCTTAGGGACGATTTTGGCAATTAACTCCTTTAAACGAAAAGTAGAAACCAAAATAAATAATATATTCATATACATGCATTAATTCATCATTCATCATATATTGATGAATAGTGATATATTATTTTCTTTTGTGGTTTTGTGTTATTTTTTTGTTTTTTTAACTTTAGGGTTCTTTTTTCATTTTTTTACAAGTTTATTTGCTATTTTTATAATTTTGCCGTAGAAAGTTAAACAACATTAGTTTTTTATTTGATTTTGTTGTACGCTTTTTTTGGGATTTGGTCATAGTTCAGTTGTTATTTAGCATATCGTTTCGTGGTCACATTTGGTTCCTTAGTTATTTTTTCGTTCGTTTGCTATTTAGCACGATGTCTGGTAGTTTTTGCGTCACATGAGTCGTTGTTTAAAATTCTTATGTTGTTTCCAGTTTTGGTCGTGGTTCTGTTGCTACTTAACACAATTTTACGCTCCCGGCCCGGCAACGTTGGTAACACTGTGACAACTGGTACAAAATCTGTAATTTCCGTACAGTTTAATTATTATTTAATATCTGTAATTATGTGCTTAAATGTCAACACTGTCTGATTACATGCTATATATGCGAATTCATGCACGTTTTATACCTCAAATATTACTTTATGCATTACTTTTAGCGTTGCGTCAGAAAGACTAATAAACTCACCGGTAAGACACACTGTGTCAGCGGTTCTGCAGAAATCATTCAGATAATATAATTAGGGCCTAGGAGTAGGTCCAACATCTAAAATACATTAAAACCCAAGTGTGGATACAAGGGTTAACATATAAACTTTCCGGAAGCTAAACTATGCACTAAAAGACACCCGAAGCACACTTTAAATGCAGAATTCAGCATAAATCAGCACTAATTCAGCTATAATCAGCTTTTAAACACATTGATATCTTGTAGAATTCATGTTTTATTATCCAAAATAACTTACAAAGTGTCGGGAATTAAAACTGCCACAAAAAGTGCTTTATACCTAGTGAAACTGCGCAATTCAGCACTTTAACGAACCGTAACGAACCGAACAACCGGACAATAACCGGGGCATCAAAATTTGACTAGAAGTAATATTTTTATGATATTAAACTATTATTGGTGCTAGAACACCTTAAAAATCATAAAAACACCTAAACACACTTAAACATACTTAAACCTTACCGTTTGCACTTTAAACCTTCAATTTCTCCAAAGTTACACTTTACCCCCCCCCCCTCTCCTTGGACGGTTGGGACAAGGGTCCCACATAGGGATTTTATTTGATTTCATTTGATTTTATTTGATCTTATGTTGGGGAATATTCTAGCAAATATACCATAAAAATATTTAGAAGATCTTATAAAATTCTAAACTAATCACACTTTCTCATTCACTTCATCTTCTTCCTTCCCTTCCCTCTAACTCACGGCTCACACTCACCTACTTACCATCACCATTTTCACATCGCAACCTCACAATCCAAGCTTACTAGAAGGTGTATGGAGGCCATTTAGGAAGGTGTATTGTGCTAGAACTTGAAGGACCACCTTGTGGAGCTTTTAACCTCTCATTTTCTTCCTTGTGCATCATCTTCATCTTTGTGCCACTTCCCTAGCCATTAGAGCTAGTAGTAAGTTTCTTGATCACTAAAATAGTTCATGTTTATGTTATGTACAAGTTTCACCATCTAAACAACTTAACTTCTAATGTTAAAAATGAGAAGATCTAACATATTCATGAATAAAATAAGTGATTACATGAATTTTTGATGTATGTAATGATGTTGTTGATGTTATATCTTGTGCTTATGATTAGATCAAGTATGTTAAAGCTTGGATCTAACAAGTTTAAGCATGGATCTTGAAGGATCCATGGTTAAACTTGAAGATGAACATATGAAGCATGATGTGAACTGGAAATAAGAATTTCTATGCATAATCTTGAAGTAATAAAGTGTGTGTAGAACTAATTTTTGAAACTAAATCTCATGGAAAGTTTGTTAAAAGTTTAACATAAAGCTTGTTTTTTGAAAGATCTAAAGTTATTAAGCATGGATCTTGAAAGATCCATGGTTAAACATAATGTTAAAAATGATGATCTTTCTAATAAACATAAAAGTGGTTTCAGAACATGAATTACAAACTTTAAAGATCATTAAACTCGTGGATGAGTTGGTTAATGAAATAAAGTTTCATAAAAGTTTTTTTAAAATACTCAAGAACACTTATTTTTGGAAAGATCATAATATGTTAAGTGTAGATCTAAAAGACTACACATTTTTAACAAAAATCAAGTTCACGTCAAGTTCACCACGATGTTTCATATGAAGTAATTAGTATATGTGGTTGATGATTGTTGTTGAAAATTGTTTTGATGTTGAAAAGAAAATAAACACGTGTTTTGAAAACATGGGAACCCTCCATTTTTAGGAGAAACTATGTCAAAATTTTTATAAAATTTTGACACTTAGAAAAATATAAGTTTTGGTGAAAGTTATTCCCTAAAAATTCACCTAAAAATATTTACCAAGGTTTCCCTAATTTTTGTGTAAATTCCAAGTTAAGAAATGATGATTTCTTCAAGTTAAAATTAATATTAAGTATGTATATTTTTAGGGAAAAAATATATATATTTAATGATCACCAAATTTTGTGCTAAGTGTATATTATGTGTATTATATATATTAGTGTATTAGGGACTTGAAAATACACTAAATACTCCGATGGAGTATGAATACAAAAATACACTTACAAATACATGAGAATACATAAGTATACAAGTGTACAAAATTCCTCACAAGGAAATACATGGACAAATACAAGAAAATTTATTTATGAAAAATATATTTCTTAACATATTATTTAACTTGGGAAAGTTATGAACTTAAAAATATATTTTTGGACAAAAATATATAACCGATACCAAGTATTGGAATTTATACAAAAATCGGGTGAATATCAAGAATAACCATATACATATTTTTATAGCATGACAAAATATATATATATATATATATATATATTTCATACAAGTCTTAAAAATATATTATTTTTAAGAAATATAATTCTGGAAAGTAATAAAAATCAAAGTATTGATTTTTGGTGAAAAATACAAATTACACAAGTATTTACATAAAATACAAAGTATACTTTCCTAAGTATACTTGTACAAAAATAATATTGAAAATATTTTTTCACAAAATACTTATATTTATTTTTGGGAAAATAAAGTAACATACATAGTTAAAAATATAAATTATTTTTAACAACAAAGAGCATATACATAAACAAAAGATGGTGACTTGTACTTGTGTGATACAAGTCTAGTGACTAACATTAATAGAACGCGTATAGGTCACGACGCTACCGGTGAAGTTTACGACGCAGGAAACGCAAAGTTGTGAGTTCATGTCCCCACTTTTAAACTTTTACTTGTTTTCTAAACTTGGGGAAAATACATGTTCTATGGTATGTTGAATACAAAAACTAAGGAATGATACTATAGATCATGTCACGAATAGGGTGCCATAAGCACCATTAATCAGTTACATACCAAGACTGCAGAACAAAAGGTTAGATCTAATGGGTTTCAGGCAACCACACTCTTGGCCACTCTTTTACCAAGCAGTGCTTTTGTGTCTCTAGTCGTGAATCGACAACTAAAAATGCATATGGTTTGGTTGCTTCCTATGTCGTTACACATGTTAATGGCCTAGCTAACCATTGGCGATCTCGTATTCCTTATATTTACATTTATACTTATTTTCATACAATTACATTCCATGTTTTCCATAACGAATGCTTAAATGTTTTCACAAATCTGCATGAATTCACACCAACATTATGTTAACGGTTTTCCAAAACTTACATGTATTTCAGGTAACTAAAGTGGATGTACGTGCAGTCTTACTCTTGCTCTGGGATGTCGTTTATGTTCTTAGCTATGTTGTGTCGAGACTCCGATGCCTGTTTTTGTGGGAATTGGTTATTATATTCCATCCTGTGTGGGATATAAGAATCCAAACCTTGTCGTGCGTCTTTAAATAAAGTTGTTAACTTTTCAGACAATATGTTATCTTGTGATGTAAACACTTAACTTATGTTATGTTTTTAATTATGTAATGTTATTGGCATTTGGAGTTATTTTATGAGCATGTAGTATGTTTAGCATTCGTTTGCAATGAGAACCTTTCAGGATCACACCTCATGCTTCTGCCTTAGAAAGGGGTGTGACAGATTGGTATCAGAGTTGCGATTGTAGTGAACCAGGATTCCTTCTCGAGTCTAGACTACAAACTATAGGATCCTCTCACGAAAACAAATTTTCAAAAAGTTTTCATTGCATAAAACTTTCCACGACATCCACTACCTGAAACTGTTTTCAAAAGAGTCCAAGTAAGGACACTACGAGACTTAGGGTGCACTGGAGTAGCACTTGTCTTTGACTAGGAATTACTTGCAACTATGTGTATAATTATTTGTATATTAAGTAATAATTAATATAAATATACTAGGAATAAAATATTACAGGTACACATGTCTTCGTCTGAAAGCAGTGGCCTATCTGAAGGAAGTGACCCGATGATGATTGTCTCCGACGACGAGATTTCTTCAGCACTGGAGACGTTCACATCCGACTTCGAGGCCGACCCTGAGATGATAATCGATGATGATGATCTCGACGATGTCTTAGATTTTCCTTCACCCCTCCATGGCCAGCAGATCATTGGACACCCCGATGGCAAGCATCTCATTGAGCATATTCTCGTCCACGCTATTCCTTTTCCCGCCATCCCTGCTGAGGACTGGTCTTTCGTTGATGATCTGGATAATGATGTGGTGACTCCTGTTGTGCCCATAGTCGATATCCCTTCCGATTCTGACCTTGAGTCTGATGCCGATTCTTTCCATTCGGTGATATCTTCGACCCTTTTTGCTACTGGACTGAGAGCTTATCCGACCGGTGATGATGATGACGCTATGCCTGTTGTGCCATCCACTCCTACCCGTGTCTCTACACCCCCCCCCCCCCACACTCCTGCTCAGCTCAGCTCCCTCACCCGTCGAATTCGTTAGCTTGAGGATGAAGTGACTCATCTTCATAGTTTGATCTTCCCTACACCCCCACCCTCTCCCCCAGCCCATTAGGTTTTCCTTGTAGGAACTTTGAAGGAGCAGTGTTTTGGGTACAACTTGAAGACAAGAACCGCCGATGTGGAGAAAGATATTTTTTCTTTATATGTACTAAACTTGTACTATGGGGTGATGTAACCCTTATGCATTTTGTTTTCTTCACAAACAATGATGTAACAAGTTGTCCTGATATATATAAAGACTCGGTGAATATCTTATGACACATCAATATTTATCTTTTTATGCATGCTTGTTGCTATATGAATTGATTTATATGTTGGCGGATTGTTTGATATTGCTTATGTGTACATGTTTATACATATATGTACTATTATCCTGTATGATGATATCAAACAAATGCCTAACCCTGTTGTGTTGTGTTCTGACAGAACATGGCACCCAGGAAGAATGTGAACAATCGAGATTCTGATCAACCTCCTCATCCTCTACTGCTGAGGAGTACTGAAGAACTGAACTCTCTGCTAGAAGAAAGGATCTCCGAAGCTATCGCCCAGTACGAGGCGAACCGTACTGAACACAGTGGAGGACCAAGCGGTACTAGACGTAATTGGTCAAAGAGACTCATCTGGAGGAAACACAACTCAAGGTAACCTTAAGCTGATTTGCTAAAACATGGTGAAATTTATGAACGGTCTTTGTTTCATTGTTTCATTGATTGCTCACGTGTGAATTGGTTGGATCAATTCCAGGCTGCACCTTCAAGCAGTTTCTCGACTGCAAGCCACTGAACTACGATGGTACTGGAGGTGCAGTGCCTTTTGTGTGCTGGACGGAGAAGACTGATTCCACTATCCGCATGAGCAAGTGTACCGCGGACCAGCAAGTCACTTTTGTTACTGGACTGTTTGTTGATGAGGCTTTGACTTGGTGGAATTTGCAAGTCCAAACTCTGGGAGATGATGCTGCGTATGGAATGACTTGGGATGAGTTGAAGGAAAGGATGAGAGAGAAGTATTGCTCTCGTGCTGAACTCCAAAGGTTGGAGACTGAGTTTTGGAACTTGTCCATGGAAGGTGCGGACATTATTGGTTATACTCGAAGGTTCCATGACCTGTCAAGAGTGATCCCCTATCTGGTGACTCCCGAATTTAAGCGCATTGAGCACTACATATGGGGATTGGCTCCAGAGTTTCGCAGCATGGTAACTTCGGCTAAACCTGAAACGATCACTCGGGCTGTAACTTTGGCTGTCAGCCTTACTGAGGATGTTGTCCGTATGAAGAAGTTATCGCTGAACCCTACTGAGAAAACTGAGACGCATGCTGAGTCGTCTGGTGACAAGAAGAGGAAGCATTCGGTCCTGAATAAAGCGACACATAATAACAAGGGTTCCATTAATAAGAAGCGTGACACCAACCCGCCTAAGGAGGCGAAAGCCCTTGCAGCTATGAATGACGCCCCTGCCAGAGGATACCAGGGCACTCTGCCCAAATGCAATCAGTGCAAGCGTCACCATGAAGGAGTTTGTCACATCCCAAAATGTGACAAGTGTGGAAAACTGGGTCACCGTACTGAGAACTGTTGGGGTAAAGGAAATGGAGGTGGTAACAGAAACGGGAATGGAAACCGAAACAGTGCTGGAAATGGGAACGGTAATGGTAACCGGAATGGTAATGGAGCTGGGCAGAACCAAGGATGCTTTGGTTGTGGTAGCAAGGACCATTTCAAGAAAGATTGCCCAAGGGAGAACAATGATCAGGCTCGAGCATTTGTGATTGGAGCAAGAAACGCACGCGAGGACCCTAACGTGGTCACCGGTACATTTCTTGTTAACAATCACTTTGCATCCATACTATTTGATACTGGTGCCGATTATAGTTTCATGTCTGCGGAATTTAAACGTATGCTTGGAATAGAATCTAGTAGATTAGATATTCCTTATTCCATAGAACTAGCCGATGGTAAACTTGTTGAATCAGGCGAAGTTGTTAGGGGTTGTACATTACAACTTGGTGAGCAGAGATTTAGCATCGACCTCTTACCTGTTCAATTGGGTAGCTTCGATGTGGTGGTCGGAATGGACTGGTTGTACAAGAATAAGGCTGAAGTTGTTTGTCACGAGAAAATTATTCGCATCCCTCTTGCGAATGATGAAACACTCGTCGTGCATGGAGAGAAACAAGACACGCCTCTGCGAATCATCAATTGTATGAAGGCGCAGAAGTGCTTAAGGAAAGGATGTGTTGCATTCCTGGCGCACGTTGTAGATAAGAAGGCCGAGGAGCCGAAAATCGAAGACATTCCTATGGTGAAGGAATTCCCTGATGTTTTTCCCGAAGATTTGCCTGGACTACCTCCGCAAAGAGAAGTCGAATTCCATATAGACTTGGTTCCAGGAGCCGCTCCTGTAGCCAAGGCACCATATCGACTTGTGCCATCCGAGATGCAAGAATTATCTACACAACTCCAGGATTTGTTAGATAAAGGTTTCATAAGGCTAAGTTTCTCGCCTTTGGGAGCTCCAGTTTTGTTCGTGAAGAAGAAGGATGGAACACTGCGGATGTGTATCGATTATAGAGAGTTGAATAAGCTCACTGTCAAGAATCGGTATCCACTACCGAGGATTGACGACTTATTCGATCAGTTACAAGGATCGAGTTACTACTCCAATATCGACCTTCGATCTGGATATCATCAGCTAAGGATCCAAGGAGAGAGCGTACCAAAGACTGCGTTCAGGACTCGTTATAAGCATTACGAGTTCCTTGTGATGCCATTCGGATTAACGAACGCACCAGCAGTGTTTATGGATCTGATGATTCGTGTTTGCAAACCGTATCTCGATAAATTCGTGATTGTATTTATTGATGATATTCTGATTTATTCCTGAACGAAAGAAGAGCACGAGCAACACCTCAGGACCATTTTGGAACTACTGAAGAAAGAGAAACTTTATGCAAAGTTCTCCAAGTGCGAATTCTGGATTCGCGAAGTACAGTTCCTTGGTCATGTTGTGAATGAGAAGGGTATTCATGTAGACCCAGCCAAGATAGAAGCGATAAAGAATTGGGAAGCCCCCAAAACTCCAACCGAAGTTCGACAATTCTTGGGATTAGCTGGCTACTACCGCAGATTTATTGAGAATTTCTCCAAGATAGCTTAACCGCTGACTTCCCTTACGCAGAAAGATAAGAAGTACGACTGGGGTGATAAGCAGGAAGAAGCCTTCCAACTTCTCAAGAGCAAGCTATGCGATGCACCAATACTTTCCTTACCCGAAGGCACCTAGGACTTCGTGGTGTACTGTGACGCTTCGCGTCAAGGTTTGGGTTGCGTGCTTATGCAACTCCAAAAAGTCATCGCCTACGCATCAAGACAGTTGAAAGTTCATGAGAAGAACTACACCACTCACGACCTGGAGCTAGGCACGGTGGTGTTTTCCTTGAAGATCTGGCGACATTATTTATATGGTACTCGATGTACAATCTTCACTGATCATAAAAGCCTACAGCACATATTCGATCAGAAGGAATTGAATATGCGTCAGCGACGGTGGGTCAAGCTGCTAAACGACTATGACTGTGAGATCAAGTACCATCCTGGAAAGGCTAACGTTGTAGCAGACGCGTTAAGTCGAAAAGAAAGGGTTAAGACCCTAAGAGTTCGAGCATTGGAAATGACTATTCGGACGAACCTCACTGCACGCATTCATGACGCCCAACAGGAAGCCCTTAAGAAGGAGAATCGTAGAGCCGAATATCTCCGAGGTATGGAGAAGAAATTGGTGCCAAACGAAGAGGGAACCTTATACTTTATGGGGCGTATTTGGGTTCCGCTCTATGGCGGTATTCAAGAAGTCATCTTTGATGAAGCTCACAAGTCGAGATACTCGATCCACCCAGGATCGGACAAGATGTATCAAGACTTGAAGGAGTATTATTGGTGGCCAAAGCTTAAAAGCGATGTTGCTGTCTACGTTGGAAAGTGCCTAACCTGTGCCAAGGTTAAGGTCGAATATCAGAAACCGTCCGGACTACTGCAACAACCCGAGATACCCATGTGGAAGTGGGAGCAAATCTCGATGGACTTCATAACGAAATTACCCAGGACCCCTAGAGGGCATGATATGATATGGGTGATAGTCAATCGGTTAACGAAGTCTGCGCATTTCCTACCAATCTGAGAAAAGGATAGCACTGGAAAGCTTGCTGAGTTGTACCTGAAGGAAATCGTGGCACGTCATGGAGTGCCTATCTCGATTATTTCAGATAGAGATGGACGTTTTGTCTCAAGGATCTGGCAATCCTTCTAGGAGGCCTTTGGATCTCAGCTAGATCTAAGCACGGCTTTTCATCCGCAAACAGACGGCCAGAGCGAACGGACCATACCAACACTGGAAGATATGCTTCGCGCATGTGTTATGGATCTAGGCGGCAGCTGGGATACTCATCTGCCTTTAGTTGAGTTTTCCTATAATAACAGGTACCATACGAGCATAAAAGCCGCACCGTTCGAAGCTCTATATGGTCGCAAGTGTCGTTCACCGTTGTGTTGGGCAGACGCTGGAGACAAGCAGTTGATTGGTCCTGCACTTATTCAAGAGACAAACGATAAGATCGTGCAGATCCGAGAGCGCATTAAGGCGGCTCGTGATCGACAAAAGAGCTACGCTGACTAAAGACGAAAACCCTTGGAATTCGAGGTGGGAGACAAAGTTCTATTGAAGGTCTCACATTGGAAAGGTGTAGCAAGGTTCGGAAAACGTGGAAAGCTGAATCCATGATACATTGGACCATTCAAGATCTTGGAAAGAATTGGTACCGTGGCGTACAAGTTGGAATTACCGGAAGAACTTAACGGAGTACATGATACGTTTCATGTGTCCAACCTCAAGAAGAGTCCAACCCAAGAAGCAGTGATTATCCCTGCGGATGAGGTGCATATCGACGACACACTCCGATTTACAGAATAACCCTTGGAGGTAACAGATTGGAAGATCCATAAGACAAGGAGGAATCGCATTAAGCTTGTCAAAGTACGTTGGAACTCTAAGCACGGACCCGAGTACACGTGGGAACGTGAAGACCGGTTCAAATCCAAGTACCCCCATTTGTTTGAGAAAGCTCCTGCGGGAGATAACTCAGCCTGAATTTCGTGACGAAATTCTTTTAACGGGGGGAGACTGTGACAACTAGCACAAAACCGGTAATTTCTGTATAGTTTAATTATTATTTAATATCTGCAATTATGTGCTTAAATGTCAACACTATCTGATTACATGCTATATATGTGAATTCATGCATGTTTTATACCTCAAATATTACTTTATGCATTACTTTTAGCGTTGCGTCAGAAATACTAGTAAGCTCACCGGTAAGACACACTGTGTCAACAGTTCTGCAGAAATCAGTCAGATAATATAATTAGGGCCTAGGAGTAGGTCCAACATCTAAAATACATTAAAACCCAAGTGTGGATACAAGGGTTAACATATAAACTTTCCGGAAGCTAAACTATGCACTAAAAGACACCCGAAGCACGCTTTAAATGCAGAATTCAGCATAAATCAGCACTAATTCAGCTATAATCAGCTTTTAAACACATTGATATCATGTAGAATTCATGTTTTATTATCCAAAATAACTTACAAAGTGTCGGGAATTAAAACTGCCACAAAAAGTGCTTTATACCTAGTGAAACTGCGCAATTCAGCACTTTAACGAACCGAACAACCGGACAATAACCGGGGCATCAAAATTTGACTAGAAGTAATGTTTTTATGATATTAAACTAGTATTGGTGCTAGAACACCTTAAAAATCATAAAAACACCTAAACACACTTAAACATACTTAAACCTTACCGTTTGCACTTTAAACCTTCAATTTCTCAAAAGTTACACTTTACCCCCCCCCCCCCTCTCTCCTTGGACGGTTGGGACAAGGGTCCCACATAGGGATTTTATTTGATTTCATTTGATTTCATTTGATCTTATGTTGGGGAATATACCATAAAAATATTTGGAAGATCTTATAAAATCCTAAACTAATCACACTTTCTCATTCACTTCATCTTCTTCCTTCCCTTCCCTCTAACTCACGGCTCACACTCACCTACTTACCATCACCATTTTCACTTCACAACCTCACAATCCAAGCTTACTAGAAGTTGTATGGAGGCCATTTAGGAAGGTGTATGGTGCTAGAACTTGAAGGACCACCTTGTGGAGCTTTTAACCTATCATTTTCTTCCTTGTGCATCATCTTCATCTTTGTGCCACTTCCCTAGCCATTAGAGCTAGTAGTAAGTTTCTTGATCAATAAAATAGTTCATGTTTATGTTATGTACAAGTTTCACCATCTAAACAACTTAACTTCTAATGTTAAAAATGAGAAGATCTAACATATTCATGAAGAAAATAAATGACTACATGAATTTTTGATGTATGTATTGATGTTGTTGTTATATCTTGTGCTTATGATTAGATCAAGTATGTTAAAGCTTGGATCTAACAAGTCTAAGCATGGATCTTGAAGGATCCATGGTTAAACTTGAAGATGAACATATGAAGTATGATGTGAACTGGAAATAAGAATTTCTATGCATAATCTTGTAATCTTGAAGTAATAAAGTGTGTGTAGAACTAATTTTTGAAACTAAATCTCATGGAAAGTTTGTTAAAAGTTTAACATAAAGCTTGTTTTTGAAAGATCTAAAGTTATTAAGCATGGATCTTGAAAGATCCATGGTTAAACATAATGTTAAAAATGATGATCTTTCTAATAAACATAAAAGTGGTTTTAGAACATGATTTACAAACTTTAAAGATCATTAAACTCATGGATGAGTTGGTTAATGAAATAAAGTTTCATAAAAGTTTGTTTAAAATACTCAAGAACACTTATTTTTAGAAAGATCATAATATGTTAAGTGTAGATCTAAAAGGTGTAAAACCTCAAAAATTTACGTCCTATAATGTGTTGACACGTGTCATAAGTTTGAACGTGTAAAATAATGTTCTTGAAGGACTAAAGTTGACAAACAGTGAAACTGTGTAAATAGAAGGGTTCAAAGTGTCAACAATGAATAAATATACTTTGCAATAACCCTACATGATGTTTATAACCTTAAACGAATAGATCATGGATCATACGAAGCGAATTGTGGAAGAAAGTGAGAGATTACAAACTACAGGGGTTAAATGTGTCAACATGTTAAATTATACCTCTGAGTGACCTTTTGACAAACCCGAAGCTTTGTAACGATTAATCATGCTCACAAGAATGCACCATAAAAATTTCACCAAGATTCGTTACCGTATGAGAAAGTTATGATAGAATCCGTGTGTAAGGGTTAGAAACGTCAACATCGAAATTTAGGGCTTTTCGGGTGATCACAAAGTTACCCGAGGACTTAACAAAGAGGGTATAAGCCTTAAAGCCCCACATGTCAAATATAAAGTCTCAAAATGCAAGAAAACCAAGTGAAAACGACCTTTCAGGGGACCAGGGACTGAAATTGCAATTAATAAAACTTGCTAAGCTGGTTACCTACACCCTCGCGTAGCGCGAGCCTGAAAGCACTTGGCAGTCGCGCTACGCGACTGCCTTGTCTGATCAGAAAGGATGTGCAGGTGTCCTGCATGTTTCTTAACCGACTTAAGGGCCATTTCTTCATACCTTGGGCTGCCCTAAGGTGGTTTTTAGTGTATAGGACACATGTTGATCATATGGTAACATCCCTAGGCTTATTTGTTGATCATCCGTGATGTTTGAAGTTGTTATAAAAAGCCACATTTTGCACATACATGAACATTTCATCTTCTGGACATTTTCAAGAGCTCAAGAACTGATCCAAGCTTTCCATATCATCCATTAGTTGTGTGTAAGTATGTTTAACCTTTCCTAATTCCTTTATGCTTAGTTTATGGCCTAGAAATCAAACCGTCGTAACTACGGTTTGACTTTTCGATAATAAATAATCGGTCCAGAGTTTAGTCGAATCAAAGGTTGTTATAAGTTGGTATTTATATGGTTAATAAACCCCTAAAAGGGCACTCACTAATTCGAATCCTAACTAGGTCGTTTATCGAGTCAAACTTCTTCCGAAAAAGTCAACAGAATTGTTATGTTTGGTTTAATGCATGATTAGCGATGTAAATGGCGTATAGCCTATTTTATCATTCTTACCAACTGAAAATAAGTATAAAAACTTGTATACGCTTGCTTGATTCGACAACTTTATGTTTAGAACCGATTCGGAACCGAGATACGTAAAAGTTTGACTTTTGCTTTGACCTCAGTTCTGACCCGATTCTTATAGGTTTAGACATGCCTTAAAGTTCCATTAGGACCTAGTTACATGTGTGTATAAGCCTCTGCGTTTATACCACTCGAATCCCTAATCGTCCGATGTTTCCGTTAAATCGCCTAAATATTGACCGTAATGCCCTTATGACCATAAAACGAGATTTTTGGAAATATGAAAGTGCCATAATCTCAATTACTGATTATTATGCATGTCCCGAAAATTTCACGTTAATCGGAGGTCTAGATTAGGAGTTATGCTTAATGACGTAATTAAGAACGCTTTTATTAATTAAACGGCGTCATTAGCATAAAACCTATCTAAACCCAATTTTTGACACCAAACCTTTTACCCACTGATGTAATATAATATTTTGGGATTTTTGAAGATTTTTAATTATTTTTAAACTGATCATAAGCTTGGATTAGCGCCTTAATTCGGTTAATACCGAATATACCCTTTTCGGCCATAAAATGAGTTTTACAAATCCTTTTTGATGCCAATCCAATTGCTACTGATTTTAAATATTAAATAGAGTGTTTTGAACCTGTTTAATTGATCAGGAGACTCAGAATCGTATTTTAAACCGTACGTCGCTTAAAACGGCTTTATACGCGTATTATACGCATAGTTTGGGTTTAAAACTATTTTGACATATAAGACTTATAACCAAATGTTATAACCTGTTTAAATAAGCCATTTTACTGATGTAACCAGACCCGGTTCACAGAAACCTAATTAAATCCTTTTATAATCTTTAAAATGACCAAAATACCCCTACGGGGCTTATTAAGAGATTAAACTCGTTTGGGGCGTCACGGGTGATATCCTACTGATGTCACAACTTATTTAAGGCATGTTAACTTAGGAAACCTGTTTAGGACTATTACGGATACCCGTTACGCTTCATGCGCGTTCGGTTCGGTTTATGTAACTAGTTTACATAAATTAGCCGAAACGGGTCAAACCTTATCGGTTTTATCTCAAAATCCAGAATATGTATCATATACCCATATTAAGCAAGTCTTCAAACTTGTCGGGTCTAAATCACATTCTATCCGGTCTTCGCTTAATCGTGCGTACGAACCGTATCTTTAAAACTAACCGGTCTAAGCGTAAGCTTAACTAAAGACCCGTTAGGATTCTAATAGGTTATTATAAACCTTCGTTCCAGATTAGGAGAACCAGTAAAAGATACTTGCACTCGCTGATTTTGAACTATACTTACTCAGGTAAATACTTTTAACTTATTTTCCCTATACGGGCTTGGGGTACGGTATATAAAATACCGCTTGGTCGGGACGTTGAATCTTTGATTGAATGAATGATAATGAAAGTATTGAGACGTCTCGTTTAATATTGTTTTGTTTGCTTAAAGCCTTTGGGGGGTTAATGACCGTGTCCCGGATATCCCTGGCATCATTTTACGAAATGGCCACGACCTTAGCACTCAGGTGTAGGCGTACACCTGTTAGTGTCTCATAAATAAAGTGGTGTGTTAATTGATCTTTAACCCGGCTCGATCCGGGCTACTGAACGCATAAGGAACATGTAAATCCCTACAAGTATTATATATTTAAATAATTATCCCAAGTTATAAAATATTATTTGTGCCTTGTGCCTTAAATGCATTTTCTTAAACTCTTTTCAAAATGAGTCGGTTGATTGTATTTACCAGTGTAAACTGACGTATTTTCTTAAAAAGGTTAAGTGCAGGTACTACGCGAAATAGGCTGGCTTGTCTCCTAGCATCCACATTAAGTCTCGCCAGCTTGGATGTCATAAACTGTTGAACATTTGTTTCCTTTTTAAATTTGATCTACCTGTGGATTTATATTCGACTGTTTGTGATACTTAATATTACAATATCGTTGGTTGAATTAAATCTATACTTTGCTTCCGCTGTGCATTTAAATATTGTGTTGTTTGACTATTATGTTGCCAACCACGTCACGATACTCCCCTACCGGGCCCACCGGTGACACGTGGAAATTCGGGGTGTGACAGGTTGGTATCAGAGCCAACTCTGAGTGAATTAAACACTAACCTTTTGTGTTTAATCTCAGTTACACAATTGCACATTCCTAAATCTTCGAGTCTAGACAAAGAACTTAGGAATAATCCAAATTGTTAAAATTTTTATTTAATTAAATTTTGTCCTTTATTTGTCCTTGTTATTACCTTGTGTATTTTAACAGGTACAATAATGCCGCCAAGATTTAGACGAGGTGGTCGAGGAAAGGAGCCAGCTAGCGCCCCTAACGACCATGAGGCGGGGCCTTCATACCGACGAACTTCTTCTACAAGGAATGACGAAACGAGGGAGCTATGGAGGACCTATGAAGACGATGCCAGACGATCTTTTTTCGCACACCTCAACACCTCCATATCATGACTCTTATGGGCCTCAGTCAGAGAATGAACCCCATAACCCGCAACGTTTCTTTGGCGACCCTACTCCTGTTTTTCAGGGTCAGTTTAACCCAGCAGAGTACCTGCCAGAGCAAGTGGGCTTTAACCCACTAGGACCAGAGGATCACTTTTCGGGTGATCAAGATATGGACGAGGACACAGATCCCGTCGAGGCTTCAACCGGATCATTTAACCATCCTTTCGTGATCTCAGACGGTTCGTCTTTCCACGGAACACCATACCAGGGTCCGGATAGTCACATGGCATGGTTCGAACGGTGTGAGTGGTACTATACACCATCTGAACACTCATCACCTCACCAGCAGCCGCCACTGCAGCAGCAAGATCCCTCTGTGGATCCACGTTATGAGGCAGTCACGCCACCGCCTCCACCGCCACCAGTGCATCTAGAGCCTCCAGAGCCACCAAGACGTAGGAGGACTGGTGCACGGATCTCAGCACGAGAAGTTGACTTTCGTCTCAACACCCCTCAACACTCTAGCGGTAGCCATTACCCGCCTACTCATGAAGTCCCACAGATGGGTGGACCTTCTGTCCCAGTTTCGGAGGTGAATTCCGCACCTATTGTACCGCCATCACCGGGTTTTGGCCACCCAATACCTGCTTATACTGCTCCGGCAGCTTACAACCCATATGGACCACCAGCATACCATGGCTATAACTATGCTGATGACCCTTACAACGTAGCAGCAAGCTACCAAGCCCATAATAATCCTGAAGGACCATACGGACCCCCTTGGGGAATGGGATACCCAACTCAGGGGTATCAAGCACCTGTTCAGCCGCCACCACAGTACCAGCCACCACGGGCTCCTCCACCTGAGCAGGAGGAACTCCGTCGAAGACTGGCTAAAGTGGAGCGAGACTTCCAGAAGGAACGTAGGAAGAATGAAGGATTTATGAGTGGGTTGGCAAACTTGCTTAAGGGGAAGAAGAAACGGGATCGTTAAATCCCCATATATATATTGTTGTATTTCCTTGTTTAAATCAAGTCCCTACGAGGACATTTATTTATGTGTGTATGTAGTCCCTGCGTGGACATCTATCTTTGTACTTAGTCCCTACGTGGACTTGTCTCTAGTAGTCCCTGCGTGGACATTTACTTTTGTAGACCGTCCCTGTGAGGACATGTATTATCTGTATAGCTCCTGCGTGGGCATCTGTTTCTGTGAAAAGTCCCGTTTAGGGCAAAAATGTACTACTTTTAGTTTTAATGGAATGTAAGTTTATAAATTTCATCTTTGCTATGTTATGCATAATTAAAAGATATATGAAATAAATAAATCAAAATCATTCCTTTTAAAAGTCTATCTGCCTATGTTATTTTTGTAAGGATCTTAAAAGTATAACCTAGCCTGCATGTCATTTTAAGACCGGGCCCAGATGGTAAAACTAGTTAAAAAGATTCAAATCCCTGTTAACATCTGAAAACATGTTAACACTCCTGGCAGACATGATTCGTTAAAAACACACGTGTTATTATTATATATGGATCTTTTCAAAGATTCTAAACCCAAGTAAATGATCTCTGAATCATGGGTTAAATCATTAATAAATATGATAAGTTCTTTTACCATCCATTGGTAATGGAATGCCTACGGGCCCTTCTCATTTTCATATGAGACAAAAGACAGTATTAGTCTATGACCCTGTCTGATAAAGGTAATGAACTTTGTTCAAACCTTCATGCTTTGATTCTCTGAAATCCTAGCTTATAATCTATATTGTCCCTGTGACTAGGCCTTATGTGCTAATAAATACTGTTATTGTTTTATAATTAGGATAAATTATATTAGAAATCCTAAATAAAGGTGAGTAATAAATTAACCATATATGGTCTATGTTACCACGGTTAATAAAAATTGCCATAAAAGACAATTATATGATAAACTCACCAATAAATTATTGCCAATGTGTTACAGTTCAAGAAACATGGCAGACTCAAACGAGGTCAACAGTCACCAAGGGATAGGGAATGATAATGCCCATGTAAACGTAGCGGGTGCAGAGTTGCAAGCTATGATAGACAATGCAGTTAATAGAGCTATGGATAGACAGCACCATGGATCAAGTGGTACCCATACGAGGACCCATTCTGCATCACACACTAGAACACCCTCCAGGACCCACACTGCCCACAACAGTAATTCTCACCACTCCTCGAATCAAAGGAGTAATCCATCCCAAAGGGTCGTGCGGAACCAAGAACCTCGTAATAGGGGTTGCACCTATAAATACTTCGTGTCGTGCAAACCCAGAGACTTCAATGGAGAAAAAGGAGCTGTTGATTGCATGACGTGGATGGATGAAATGGATACTGTGGTGGATATTAGTGGTTGTCATAATAGGGACATTGTGAAGTTTGTCTCACAGTCCTTCAAAGGAGAAGCCTTAGCCTGGTGGAGATCTTTGATCCAAGCCACAGGGAAAGTCCCGTTATACAACATGACCTGGGAACAGTTCATGGCACTAATCAAGGAGAATTTCTGCCCTCAACATGAGGTTGAGAGAATTGAATCTGATTTCCTGGCGCTGGTCATGAAAAACCTGGACTGTCAGGCCTACCTTACTACTTTCAATACTTTGTCAAGGTTGGTCCCTTACTTGGTAACTCCGGAGCCTAAACGTATAGCTCGTTTTATCGGGGGTTTGGAACCGGAGATCAAAGCAAGTGTAAAAGCTTCCAGACCAACCACTTTTCGGTCAGTAACGGACATATCGTTATCTCTGACCTCAGATGCTATCAGGCTGAGGTCACAAAGGAAAAATGATACCGAAAAGAGGAAGCGTGAGGATGACAACTCACGACGATCAGACAAGAAGCTGAAGGGAAACAATGACCAAAAGAAGGGGTCAGGTTTTAAGAAGGATGGTCAACAGTCGGGCGAAAAACCCAGATGTAAAACCTGCAAGAGGCAGCACTTTGGGAAGTGCAGGTTTGAATCCAACTCACAAACACAATCGAAGCCTTTTGCATGTGGGTTATGCAAATCCAGGGAACACAAAACAGTGGATTGCAAGAAGATAAAGGATGCGACCTGCTATGGTTGCAATGAAAAGGGGCACATCAGGAGCAATTGCCCAAAATATGCCAAGAAGCCGGAAGAGGCTAAGAAGACCAATGCTAGGGTCTTCAGAATGGATGCTAAGGAAGCCGTCAAGGACGACAACGTGATAACAGGTACCTTTCTCGTAAATGATGTATATGCGAGAGTGTTATTTGATTCGGGCGCTGATAAGTCGTTTGTAGATAATAAGTTTTGTGAATTGTTGAAACTGCCTGTTAGAACTTTAAGTGTGAAGTATGAGGTGGAACTAGCAGATGGCACTTTAGAAACCGCTTCAACCTTATTAGATGGATGTTTCATATCCATTAAGAATCACTCTTTTCCTTTGTCCCTACTTCCTTTAAAACTAGCATGTTTCGACATAGTTCTGGGTATGGACTGGTTATCTCATAACCAGGCCCAGATTATTTGCAATAAGAAGCAAGTGATGATCAAGACTTCGTCTGGTGAATCACTTACTATCCAGGGAGATACCCAGTATGGGCTGCCCGAGAAAATGTCTATACTCAAGGACTCTAAGTGTTTGAAGAAGGGCTGTGTCATCTACATGGCACAAGTGATTATTGATGAACCGAAACCCAAGATTGGAGAGATCCCAGTCATTTCTGAATACCCCGAAGTATTTCCTGAAGAACTACCTGGTTTGCCACCAGATAGACAAGTGGAATTCAGAATCGACATTACTCCTGGATCAGCACCAGTTGCAAGGGCGCCTTATAGGTTGGCACCAACAGAGATGAAGGAATTGAGGACGCAGCTAGATGATTTGCTAGCCAAAGGTTTCATCAAACCTAGTTCGTCTCCTTGGGGAGCACCAGTATTATTTGTTAAGAAGAAGGATGGATCGATGCGTCTATGCATCGACTACCGTGAGCTTAATAAGGTTACCATCAAGAATAGGTATCCTTTGCCCAGAATCGACGATCTGTTCGATCAACTTCAAGGGGCAAGTTTCTTCTCGAAGATTGACTTGAGGTCAGGCTACCATCAATTGAAGGTTAGAGATGAAGATGTGCACAAAACAGCATTTAGGACTCGTTATGGTCATTACGAGTTCCTAGTGATGCCTTTTGGGCTCACTAATGCACCGGCCGCATTCATGGATCTCATGAATCGCGTTTGCAAGCCGCACTTAGACAAATTCGTCATTGTCTTCATCGACGACATTCTCATCTACTCAAAGAACCAAGCTGACCATGAGAAGCATCTTCACTGCATACTGGAACTACTTCATAAAGAGAAGCTCTACGCCAAGTTCTCAAAGTGTGAATTCTGGCTTCGAGCAGTCCAATTTCTTGGACATGTTGTTAGTGAGCGTGGTATCCAAGTAGATCCCGCTAAAGTTGAATCTGTCATGAATTGGCATGAGCCAAAGACGCCTACAGAAATTCGTAGCTTCCTAGGTTTGGCAGGATACTATAGGCGATTCATAGAAAACTTTTCAAGGATTGCTGCACCCCTGACTTCGCTGACACGTAAGAAGATTAAGTTTGACTGGGGTCCTAAGCAGCAGGAATCCTTCGATATTCTGAAACAAAAGTTGAGCAATGCTCCGGTACTGACATTGCCTGATGGAATAGAGGAGTTTGTAGTTTATTGTGATGCATCACACACCGGGATGGGATGTGTGCTTATGCAGAAGGGCAAAGTCATTGCCTATGCTTCGCGACAGTTAAAGGTGCACGAAAAGAATTACACCACCCACGACTTGGAGTTGGGTGCCGTTGTATTCGCACTAAAACTGTGGAGGCACTACTTATATGGAATCAAATGTGTGATCTATTCTGATCACAAGAGCCTTCAACATCTGTTCAACCAGAAGGACTTGAACATGAGGCAACGCCGTTGGATGGAAACTCTTAATGACTACGATTGTGAAATAAGATACCATCCCGGCAAGGCGAATGTAGTCGCCGATGCCTTGAGTCGGAAGGAGAGGGTGAAACCCATCCGAATTAATGCCAAGAGCATGGAAATAAAGAACAGTTTGATAGAAAGGTTGTTAGCTGCACAGAAGGAAGCTGTGTTGGAAGCTAACTATCCTAACGAAAAGCTAGGAGTAACTGAGGAGCAGCTATCTCTTAGCAAGGATGGAATTCTTAGATTGAATGGACGGATATGGGTTCCATTTTATGGAGGACTCCGAGATGTTATCCTCCAGGAAGCCCACAGCTCTAAATATTCTGTTCATCCTGGAGCTGATAAAATGTACCATGATCTTAGAGCAAATTATTGGTGGATAGGCTTGAAGAAGTCTGTAGCTACCTATGTAGCTAAATGCTTGACGTGTGCGCAAGTCAAGACAGAACATCAAAAACCGTCAGGTTTGCTACAACAGCCTGAACTTCCTACTTGGAAATGGGAAATGGTAACTATGGATTTTATCACCAAGTTACCCAAGACAAGGAAAGGAAATGACACCATCTGGGTGATAGTTGACCGACTGACTAAGTCAGCACATTTCCTACCTATTAAGGAGACCTACAGCTCTGATATGTTAGCCCAACTGTACGTTGATAAGATTGTAGCTCTACATGGCATACCTGTAGCTATTATCTCTGACCGGGATACTAGGTACACGTCGCATTTTTGGAAAAGCTTCCAACAATCTTTGGGCACACGTTTGAACTTTAGTACGGCTTACCATCCACAGACAGACGGTCAGAGTGAGCGTACTATTCAAACGTTGGAAGACATGCTACGTGCATGTGCGATCGATTTAGGAGGTAGCTGGGATAAGAACCTACCATTAATCGAATTCTCCTACAACAATAGCTACCATACCAGCATCAAGGCTGCGCCTTTTGAGGCATTATACGGTAGAAAGTGTAGATCACCAGTTTGTTGGGCGGAAGTTGGAGAAGTCGAGTTATCAGGACCAGAGATCGTGTTCGAAACGACGGACAAGATTGTCCAGATTCGTAACAATCTCCAAGCTGCCCGGAATAGGCAGAAGATTTACGCTGATCCAAATCGTAAGGATTTTCACTTCGAAGTAGGTGAAAAAGTCCTACTTAAAGTGTCACCCTGGAAGGGAGTGATGCGATTTGGTAAGAAAGGTAAGCTAAGCCCGAGATACATAGGACCTTTCGAGGTTATCGAACGTGTCCAGTTTCCTACAAGTTAAACTTACCTGAAGAGCTCAGTAGTATACATAATGTGTTCCACATCTGCAATCTGAAGAAGTGCTTCGCTCACGAATCAGTGGTTATACCCTATACAGATGTGCATATCTATGAAAGCTTGAAATTTGTGGAAAAACCTTTGTCGATCGAAGATCGACAGGTAAGGAAGCTTCGAAGGAAGCATATACCTTTTGTAAAGGTCAAATGGGATGCCCGAAGAGGTCCCGAATTCACGTGGGAGGTTGAATCCACGATGAAAGAAAAATACCCTTACTTATTTCAGTAAATCTCGGGTCGAGATTTATTTTAAGGGGGTGAGGATGTAACACCTCGAAAATTTACGTCCTATAATGTGTTGACACGTGTCATAAGTTTGAACGTGTAAAATAATGTTCTTGAAGGACTAAAGTTGACAAACAGTGAAACTGTGTAAATAGAAGGGTTCAAAGTGTCAACAATGAATAAATATACTTTGCAATAACCCTACATGATGTTTATAACCTTAAACGAATAGATCATGGATCATACGAAGCGAATTGTGGAAGAAAGTGAGAGATTACAAACTACAGGGGTTAAATGTGTCAACATGTTAAATTATACCTCTGAGTGACCTTTTGACAAACCCGAAGCTTTGTAACGATTAATCATGCTCACAAGAATGCACCATAAAAATTTCACCAAGATTCGTTACCGTATGAGAAAGTTATGATAGAATTCGTGTGTAAGGGTTAGAAACGTCAACATCGAAATTTAGGGCTTTTCGGGTGATCACAAAGTTACCCGAGGACTTAACAAAGAGGGTATAAGCCTTAAAGCCCCACATGTCAAATATAAAGTCTCAAAATGCAAGAAAACCAAGTGAAAACGACCTTTCGGGGGACCAGGGACTGAAATTGCAATTAATAAAACTTGCTAAGCTGGTTACCTACACCCTCGCGTAGCGCGAGCCTGAAAGCACTTGGCAGTCGCGCTACGCGACTGCCTTGTCTGATCAGAAAGGATGTGCAGGTGTCCTGCATGTTTCTTAACCGACTTAAGGGCCATTTCTTCATACCTTGGGCTGCCCTAAGGTGGTTTTTAGTGTATAGGACACATGTTGATCATATGGTAACATCCCTAGGCTTATTTGTTGATCATCCGTGATGTTTGAAGTTGTTATAAAAAGCCACATTTTGCACATACATGAACATTTCATCTTCTGGACATTTTCAAGAGCTCAAGAACTGATCCAAGCTTTCCATATCATCCATTAGTTGTGTGTAAGTATGTTTAACCTTTCCTAATTCCTTTATGCTTAGTTTATGGCCTAGAAATCAAACCGTCGTAACTACGGTTTGACTTTTCGATAATAAATAATCGGTCCAGAGTTTAGTCGAATCAAAGGTTGTTATAAGTTGGTATTTATATGGTTAATAAACCCCTAAAAGGGCACTCACTAATTCGAATCCTAACTAGGTCGTTTATCGAGTCAAACTTCTTCCGAAAAAGTCAACAGAATTGTTATGTTTGGTTTAATGCATGATTAGCGATGTAAATGGCGTATAGACTATTTTATCATTCTTACCAACTGAAAATAAGTATAAAAACTTGTATACGCTTGCTTGATTCGACAACTTTATGTTTAGAACCGATTCGGAACCGAGATACGCAAAAGTTTGACTTTTGCTTTGACCTCAGTTCTGACCCGATTCTTATAGGTTTAGACATGCCTTAAAGTTCCATTAGGACCTAGTTACATGTGTGTATAAGCCTCTGCGTTTATACCACTCGAATCCCTAATCGTCCGATGTTTCCGTTAAATCGCCTAAATATTGACTGTAATGCCCTTATGACCATAAAACGAGATTTTTGGAAATATGAAAGTGCCATAATCTCAATTACTGATTATTATGCATGTCCCGAAAATTTCACGTTAATCGGAGGTCTAGATTAGGAGTTATGCTTAATGACGTAATTAAGAACGCTTTTATTAATTAAACGGCGTCATTAGCATAAAACCTATCTAAACCCAATTTTTGACACCAAACCTTTTACCCACTGATGTAATATAATATTTTGGGATTTTTGAAGATTTTTAATTATTTTTAAACTGATCATAAGCTTGGATTAGCGCCTTAATTCGGTTAATACCGAATATACCCTTTTCGGCCATAAAATGAGTTTTACAAATCCTTTTTGACGCCAATCCAATTGCTACTGATTTTAAATATTAAATAGAGTGTTTTGAACATGTTTAATTGATCAGGAGACTCAGAATCGTATTTTAAACCGTACGTCGCTTAAAACGGCTTTATACGCGTATTATACGCATAGTTTGGGTTTAAAACTATTTTGACATAAAAGACTTATAACCAAATTTTATAACCTGTTTAAATAAGCCATTTTACTGATGTAACCAGACCCGGTTCACAGAAACCTAATTAAATCCTTTTATAATCTTTAAAATGACCAAAATACCCCTACGGGGCTTATTAAGAGATTAAACTCGTTTGGGGCGTCACGGGTGATATCCTACTGATGTCACAACTTATTTAAGGCATGTTAACTTAGGAAACCTGTTTAGGACTATTACGGATACCCGTTACGCTTCATGCGCGTTCGGTTCGGTTTATGTAACTAGTTTACATAAATTAGCCGAAACGGGTCAAACCTTATCGGTTTTATCTCAAAATCCAGAATGTGTATCATATACCCATACTAAGCAAGTCTTCAAACTTGTCGGGTCTAAATCACATTCTATCCGGTCTTCGCTTAATCGTGCGTACGAACCGTATCTTTAAAACTAACCGGTCTAAGCGTAAGCTTAACTAAAGACCCGTTAGGATTCTAATAGGTTATTATAAACCTTCGTTCCAGATTAGGAGAACCAGTAAAAGATACTTGCACTCGCTGATTTTGAACTATACTTACTCAGGTAAATACTTTTAACTTATTTTCCCTATACGGGCTTGGGGTACGGTATATAAAATACCGCTTGGTCGGGACGTTGAATCTTTGATTGAATGAATGATAATGAAAGTATTGAGACGTCTCGTTTAATATTGTTTTGTTTGCTTAAAGCCTTTGGGGGGTTAATGACCGTGTCCCGGATATCCCTGGCATCATTTTACGAAATGGCCACGACCTTAGCACTCAGGTGTAGGCGTACACCTGTTAGTGTCTCATAAATAAAGTGGTGTGTTAATTGATCTTTAACCCGGCTCGATCCGGGCTACTGAACGCATAAGGAACATGTAAATCCCTACAAGTATTATATATTTAAATAATTATCCCAAGTTATAAAATATTATTTGTGCCTTGTGCCTTAAATGCATTTTCTTAAACTCTTTTCAAAATGAGTCGGTTGATTGTATTTACCAGTGTAAACTGACGTATTTTCTTAAAAAGGTTAAGTGCAGGTACTACGCGAAATAGGCTGGCTTGTCTCCTAGCATCCACATTAAGTCTCGCCAGCTTGGATGTCATAAACTGTTGAACATTTGTTTCCTTTTTAAATTTGATCTACCTGTGGATTTATATTCGACTGTTTGTGATACTTAATATTACAATATCGTTGGTTGAATTAAATCTATACTTTGTTTCCGATGTGCATTTAAATATTGTGTTGTTTGACTATTATGTTGCCAACCACGTCACGATACTCCCCTACCGGGCCCACCGGTGACACGTGGAAATTCGGGGTGTGACAAAAGGCTACACATTTTTAACAAAAATCAAGTTCACCATGATGTTTCATATGAAGAAATTAGTATATGTGGTTGATGATTGTTGTTGAAAATTGTTTTGATGTTGAAAAGAAAATAAACACATGTTTTGAAAACATGGGAAACCTCCATTTTTAGGAGAAACTATGTCAAGAAATTTATAAAATTTTAACACTTAGAAAAATATAAGTTTTGGTGAAACTTATTCCCTAAAAATATTTACCAAGGTTTCCCTAATTTTTGTGTAAATTCCAAGTTAAGAAATGATGATTTCTTCAAGTTAAAATTAATATTAAGTATGTATATTTTTAGGGAAAATATATATATTTAGTGATCACCAAATTTTGTGCTAAGTGTATATTATGTGTATTATATATATTAGTGTATTAGGGACTTGAAAATACACTAAATACTCCCATGGAGTATGAATACAAAAATACACATACAAATACATGAGAATACATAAGTATACAAGTGTACAAAATTCTTACAAGGAAATACATGGACAAATACAAGAAAATATATTTCTTAACATATTATTTAACTTGGACAAGTTATGAACTTAAAAATATATTTTTGGACAAAAATATATAACCGATACCAAGTATTGGAATTTATACATAAATCGGGTGAATATCAAGAATAACCATATATATATATTATTTCATACAAGTCTTAAAAATATATTATTTTTAAGAAATATAATTTCGGAAAGTAATAAAAATCAAAGTATTGATTTTTGGTGAAAAATACAAAATACACAAGTATTACATAAAATACAAAGTATACTTTCCTAAGTATACTTGTACAAAAATAATATTGAAAATATTATTTCACAAAATACTTATATTTATTTTTGGGAAAATAATATAAGTAACATACATAGTTAAAAATATAAATTATTTTTAACAACAAAGAACATATACATAAACAAAAGATGGTGACTTGTACTTGTGTGATACAAGTCTAGTGACTAACATTAATAGAACACGTATAGGTTACGATGCTACCGGTGAAGTTTATGACGCAGGAAACACAAAGTTGTGAGTTCATGTCCCCACTTTTAAACTTTTACTTGTTTTCTAAACTTGGGGAAAATACATGTGCTATGGTATGTTGAATACAAAAACTAAGGAATGATACTATTGATCATGTCACGAATAGGGTGCCATAAGCACCATTAATCAGTTACATACCAAGACCGCAGAACAAAAGGTTAGATCTAATGGGTTTTAGGCAACCACACTCTTGGCTACTCTTTTACCAAGCAATGCTTTTGTGTCTCTAGTCGTGAATCGACAACTAAAAATGTCTATGGTTTGGTTGCTTCCTATGTCGTTACACATGTTAATGGCCTAGCTAACCATTGGCGATCTCGTATTCCTTATATTTACATTTATACTTATTTTCATACAATTACATACCATGTTTTCCATAACGAATGCTTAAATGTTTTCACAAATCTGCATGAATTCACACCAACATTATGTTGACGATTTTCCAAAACTCACATGTATTTTAGGTAACTAAAGTGGATGTACGTGCAGTCTTACTCTTGCTCTGGGATGTCGTTTATGTTCTTAGCTATGTTGTGTCGAGACTCCGATGCCTGTTTTTGTGGGAATTGGTTATTATATTCCATCATGTGTGGGATATAAGAATCAAAACCTTGTCGTGCGTCTTTAAATAAAGTTGTGAACTTTTCAGACAACAGGTTATCTTGTGATGTAAACACTTAACTTATGTTATGTTTTTAATTATGTAATGTTATTGGCATTTGGAGTTATTTTATGAGCATGTAGTATGTTTACCATTCGTATGCAATGAGAACCTTTCAGGATCACACCTCGTGCTTCCGCCTTAGAAAGGGGTGTGACAAACACGGTTTTACGCCGCCGCCACCCCCCCCCCCCCCGGGCGCGTACGCGCTCTTGCAACTCTGTTAGTTTAACAGTTATGAATATCAAAATAAAATTAAAAGAAAATAATTAGAAATGTTAAATTAAGTGTATATAAAGAATAATTAGAAATGTTAAAATAATTAGAAATGTTATTTTAACAATTTCATTTAAAGAATAAATGAAATTGTTACCTCTTACAGAAAAGGGGTGAAATAGTCAAAATCGTTTGTAGTAAAGTAAATAATAAAATGCGTCAAGTGTGATATTTAGAAATTAGAAAGGGTATATAAAGTTTGATGGTATATAGTGTGATATTAAAGTTTGATGATACATTAAGGGAGTCCGGGGCACTCGCGGGTAAGGGCCTCGCGGCTTCGAACCTAGAACACCGCTGCCACCCACAAGGGTAGTGTGAGCGGGTTGGTTTTGCCACAAGGGAAACCCGTACAAGGTTTGAGTTATTTGAGGTGGGTGTTAACATTAGGACTGGTTGGTGCGTTTTGATTGGTTGGGGCATTTGACTGTATTAATACTAAAAAAAAGTTTATGCCAAGGGTAGGCATCACCAAACAAATGGGAATACTTTTTTTCTGAAAAAGAAAACGCGGAATACTCATGATTTTTACCTACAACATACACTAATTCGATAATTCCCGACGCCTTGTGTGCACATGTGTAGCGATAATGTTGAAAGATTGTATGGTTCAAATACTAAAATAAAGTTAAAATATTATATTTGCTTTCTACGTACTTAGGTTAATTTCTGTTATTTTAGCTTGGAAAATATAGTACTATCTTTAGTTAAGTCACCTCATCAAGACAGGTGAAAGTTTAGGTTAATATTTTAGCTTGTAAAATATAGTACTATCTTTAGTTAAGTCTCCTCATCAAGACAGGTGAAAGTTTAGGTTAATAATTATAGTAGTCAAATACAAAGCATTGATCTCATTAGACCACCGGGTATGGGGCACGTCGCCGGCCCGTCCCCCTCGTCGTGGGTCGTCCCACACCGCCCCTTGGGGCACGTCGCGGCACCTCCGTCCTCTCCGAGACGTTGGAGACGGACCAAAAGTTTGAAAATTGTGGGCCCCCTTCATTAATCATCCCTGGTTTCTCTCTCTCCCCTTGAATATATATTGATTTTTTTATTAAAGTGGGTAGTCCCCCACACCCTTGGGTAGTCTCCAAAGGGATGGTCCTCCTCCCATGGTGATGTGACGCCTACGTGACGGGTAGTCTCTTCAGGACTATCCAAACCATACCCATGGTTTTAGGAACATACCCACATTTAATCTTATCTTAAGGTCAAATGTCAATTTCATGTCACATGATATTACTTGACAACTGTGTTTTGTTTTCTAGCTAACAATTAAGGGTGTAAGGGGCACTCACCTAAGGTGAGTCCCCTCTCTTACGCCCAACCAATCAATCAGTGCCACGTCAACTCCCCTCTTAAACTCTCCTAACACCTCATTTTGATGGCGGCACTCCCCTCTTAGGGGAGTTGGGTTTTTTTTTTTTTTTTTAAATTATGCATGTTTACAAATTAAAAAAATATTAATAAAAATAAAAATTAAATAAAAGACATTTGATTAAATTAAAAAAAAATACATTCAAACTAGGAAAAAAAATTACATTCAAACTAGAAAAATATAAAAACAAACTACTCGTCGTCCGAATCAACTTCAAGGTGAGGCAGAGTGTCTCATGGCCCCCCTCACGATCTCGACGGACAACTACTCGTCGTCCGAATCAACGTCACTAACAATTTTTAGGAACAAAGACTTGGACATACGAAATCTGTGACGAAAAGTATCGTCATTAAATTTTGGATTTTCATCAAAATAATCGGCCATGAGTGTCTCATGGCCCCCCTCACGATCTCGACGGACAACTTTTTTTTTACTAGACGATGCCGTGTCTAGTAGCTCCGCTTGTTGGATGATATTTTGGAAGAAAATTAAGCTAGTATCGCTTGACGATGCATCTCCATCGTCGGGAAAGTCGGGTAGGGTTGAAAGAAACGGAAGCTTGGAATCCATTTTGTATTTGAAAGATTTGAGTTTGAGAGTTTTGGTGTGAGTTTGAGAGTGGTGAGTGTGGTAAAAAAATTGATTTAGGTTGGTTAGATATATATTGTTTAAAAAAGTTGAATTTTTTTTTTTATAAAAATGACCGTTGTCAAACGGTCTTCTTTCGAAAATCGTGCCAAACCACGCGGTAACTCCACACCGCTCCCTATCACCGATTCGGGTCCCCGCTTTGATGGCGGCGGTGTTCCCGATCGGTGACTAGGGTCACCGCTGCCTTTCCCCGCGAACGCCCCGTACACCCTAAACTCCAAGAGATGTAATTTCAACAACCGAGTTAATGCCACTTAACATGAAACATCTAATTGTTAGCAACTCTGAATAGACGTTTTTTTCATGAACAGCCCCTATAGCTCCTTTGGTAAAAGATAAGATATAAAAACAAAAGAAAATGCTACCTTGTGTGCATTTTGTAATGTTGTTATAAGTAGACATGTCACTAAACCGGCCGCTTTAATGGTAACTGGTTGGACAGGTTCTAAGAACCGCGTGACATCGTAAACAATTTAAAATTTGAATACATACACATACATACGATTCGGTTTAATTAAGAACCACCACGAGTTGTGAGAAACATGAGAACTCCTACTTCCCACGCGAGTTGAGCCACCATTTTTTGCACAAACGTAAATGAAAATGTTATAAACACATCTGTAAAAACAAAAAAAATTTGTCACGTCGATAATTACACCTGATGTAAATTTTGTTTACGCCTGATGTAAATTTTGTTTGCGGAGTTGTAAATTTTTGCATGCGACAATTTTTTTGTTTTTTATTTATTTTTTTTTTTTTGCTAGAATAAGTGATTTTTTTAAGAATTTTGAGAATTTTTTTTTTCCGAAAAAACTTTTTGGAAGACCTTGTTCTTATAGTTTCCACAACTTAAATTGGTTCTCATTTTACCATTTCCATATATATAGGATTAGGTTCAAGAGTGAACACTAGTGTAGCTTGCGAATTGAGTGAACTAATACTGGCTATACACGTGTGTAGATCAGTGGCCAGGATTTGATGTTGAAATACACTAGTGTATTTTACGATTTGATGATGAGATCCTGACCATACACGTGTGTAGATCAATGGCCAAGATTTGTTCACTCAGTTCGCAAATACACTACTGTTCACTCTAGAACCTCACCCTATATATATATATATATATATATAGGGTAAGGTTCATGCGAGAACCACCTTTATTGCGAGAACCAATATGAACACAACCTAAAATAGCTAAAAAAAAAACCTAACCCCCACCCCCCCCCCCCCCCCAAGTTAAATGCTAAAAACAAAAACCCTCAAAAAACCTAAAAAAAACCTTACCCCCCCCCCCTCAAAAAAAAAAAAAAAAAACCTAAACCCCCCTCCCCCACCCCCCAAAAACCTAACCCCCCCCCCCCCCCCAACCCCCCAAGCTAAAATGCTAAAAACTAAACCCCAAAAAAAACCTAAAAAAATCTTAAAAAAATTAAAAAAATCTAAAATTTAAAAAAAAAATTGCTATTAAAAGTAGCGATTTTTGTATAAAAATATTAAAATAAAAATTTTGTGTGTTTTTTAGGTATTTTTGGTTGTGTTCACATTGGTTCTCGCGGTTCTCGCAATAAAGGGTGGTTCCTAACGGATCTTAGTCCTATATATATATATAACAAATTTAAAACAAAATTCGAAACCGCTTAATCTTTTGGTGGGAATTTACAACTTTAATAAAATATAAATCCTTAAGTAAACAGAAAAAATGTATGGTGCCTAAAATAATATATAAATAAGTATATGAAATTTTAAAGGATAAAAAAGAGAATAATGAAAATTGCTCCGACCACCTTGTCTGGTTCAACGATTGAGCTAGTCGAACCGGTTCAAATACTCTCAGGTCTCAACAAGGCCAATTCTGTATGCGGTCAGTCTGGTTTCGAAAATATTATCTTTATTATAAGAAATTATAATTCGAATGGTTGATTCGTATAAGGACCTATGATAATGTTGAATAACTCACAATAAAAAATAATCATCATAAAATTTTTAAATAATTTGATTTTTATTTAATATTGTTGGTTTTCAATTTTCTTTGTATTCTACTAATTCTAGATTATTAGTTATTTTGATTGATTTTGATATTGTAGCCAAATTTTCTATTTTATTATAATTAATGCGTTTTCGGTTACTACACTCCGTTATAAAAAGTTTCATTTAAAAATGCATATAAAACTTTGATGCGTGAAGAAAAGATAATATTATTTTTTTTTTGTCTGATTTTAATTTTATCTGCTTTGTTATATGTGGGGGCTTGTAAAATTCGTGTGTATTATATCTTACTAAAGTTGAAAAAATGGTGATGAATATATGAAACATGTGAATCAATAGATAGTCTCATACCTAAGTTCCTTTAAGTTAAAATTTAGAGGACATAGGTGGATAGTTAATAAAATTCAAATAAATTAATAGGTATTTTTATCATGTTTAACTATCACAGAAAAGTGACAATGACAACTTAGTTAGTAACAACTTAAAACATGTCTCAAGTGACCAAATCGTCAATGTCCACTTAAAAAACACTACAATCGTTAGTTAGGAAACAACCCAAATAAAACAATAGTTGTTTCTTATAAGAGTAAAATGCCAAAATGTTCTCTAAGTTTAGGCCACTTTTGTTACCTTAGTTCAAAAATAAAACTTTTTTGTATCCTGGTCCTTAAGGTCCAAAAATGAAACCTTAATAAGGTTTTATTTTTGTCGCCATTTTCATCCACTTGGTAAACTTGGTTAGAAATTTCTATTAACTTCTCCTATTTTTTGTCATTTTCCTATTTTAATTAAAATATATTATTGCATAAAATAACGATTATACACTTTATTTAAATGAGGAAACAACAAAAAATGAGAAGTTTACAAAAAAAAAAAAGAAAAACCTCTAACCCAATTTGTTAATTAGATGAAAATGACAATAAAAATGAAACCTTAGAGACCCTGCTACAAAAGGTTTTATTTCTGAATCAAAGTGGCAAAAATAGCATAAACTCAGACACCATTTTGGTATTTTACTCTTCTTATTATGACCATATCTTAGGGATGGCAAAAAAGCCCAAGCCTGACGGGTATTGTTGATGCACTACATCTGTCGACTTCATCTTGTATCGAGTCTTAGATTAGTTAGAATAGATCAGGGCACGTAGAACGAGAGAATTAGAGAGTGTTAGCAAGATTTCGCTTGAAGGTATTTGTATGTAAAGGATTTCGCTTGAAGCAGCTCAAGCGAAATCAACATGTTAAGATTTCGCTTGAGTTATGCTGAAGCGAAATCCCATTCCCTATATATAGGAAGTTAGTGTCAAGCGAAATTAAGAAGTTTTTTTTTGTTAGATTTCCATACCGAGGTGCTGCCGGTGTGAGAACTGATTGTATTTGTGTTCATATTAATACAAATCAGTGTTAAAGTGAAGATTCAGCTGTTTTAAAGTCAAATACTTGTTTTCCGCACCTGTATTTGATGGAATTCCTCTGAACCGACTCGTTTAGGTCGCAAACCCGGTCTTACAATTGGTATCAGAGCTCAGGAGGAGGAGTTCTGCAAATTTCACAAATCAGTGTTAAAGTGAAGATTCAGCTGTTCTTACTTCTACACCTTCTTTTCTTAGTTCAGAAATATTTCACGGTTAAAATTGATTCAATTTCTCACGGATTGTTTAAAAGTACTAGATAACAAACCCTTGAAAGTTTCACAGCAAAATTCGACCTAAAAGTGATCAAAATTGACATTTGAATGGAGTTCGCTTGAACAGTTCTGTATTATTGGACGATTTCGCTTGAAACTTCAAGCGACACTTAACATTTCGCTTCAAACAGAGTTCGTTTTCGCTTCAAGGTGTTCGCTTCAGGGTTCTTTCTTCAGGATCGCTTCAAAGTATTTCGCTTCAAGAATTTCGCTTGAGAGTTGTTCAGTTTAATTGTTTCGTTTGAAGGGTACCGCTTGAAAGATAGTATTTCGCTTGAAAGTGTCTGAATAATGGACAACGATTTTCACAACGCTTTTGCAACATCGTCTAGTTCATCTTCCATTGCTCAGAACATGAATTCTGAAAATGAAATGGGGACTACTCAGAAACCCCCGAAGCTAATGGGAATTGAAGAATACTACGGATGGAAAGATAGATTCGAAAACTGGGTGCAAGCAAATCATTTGAGATCATGGGAATGTATTTTAACAAAGTATGCTCTACCTCTAACCGAAATGCAAACTGAAAAACAGCTTTCAGATTTTAGTAAAGAAGAACGGGAAATATACCGAGCTGAAAAGATGATGATCAGTTTACTTCAACAGGCCATCAAAGAAGACATCTTCATACTACTTCAACATGACAAAACATCACAATCAATATGGGATGCTCTAAAAATCAAGGTTGAAGGCAGTACGAGTATGATTAAAAGCAAGAAGGCATTGCTTAAAAAGGAATTTGATTTGTTCACAAGTTTGCCCGGAGAAGATACGAAGAAACTCATTGAACGATATTGTCACTTAGTGAGAACAATGTCAATGATGAGCATTAAAAAGGAAAATGAAGAATGGGTGGATAAACTTGCTGATGCATTACCTCAGAAAGAGTGGGGAACTTATTTGATGATACTGAAGAATACTGGAGTTTATGATAGATTGTCGATCTCTCAGTTCATTGAAAAGATTGAAAGTCAGGATTTGGAACAGCAGAAGATTGCTAGGATGAATAATCCAAGTGGTCAACAAGATGTAAAGATGTATTACAAGGGTAGTGTTCCGAATTCAGAAGCTGAAAGAAGTCCGAAAATTCAGACTGCATACAGTGTTGGGGATACTACAGAAAAAATTGATCAAAGCTCAAACAAAAGCAGTGGATTCTCATCTTATCCAAGTGTCAATCCAAAGACTTCATCAGAAAGTTTTCAATCTCAAAGCACAAATATGGGAAATGGTTGTGTGATTCAATGCAACATAGCTCTAAATCTTCCAGAAGGTCAAAGTTTTTCTGAAGACATTGCAAAAGATCATATGGCTTTACTTGGTTCCGTGCTTATCTCATATGAAGGTTTAGTGGCTGGTCGAATTGGAAATCCTATGCTTACCAAAGAGGATTACGACCAAATAGATGCTGAAGAGATGGAACTAATGGATATCAAATGGTGTCTTGCAAGTGTTCTTAGACGTGCTGAGAAGTTCAAAACAATTACTGGGAGAAATGATTTTCTTGATGCTTGTATTTCTACTTTAGGTTTTGATAAATCTAAAGTTACTTGTTTCAGGTGCAGGGAAAAAGGTCATTTTAAACGGGAATGCAAGAACAGAGAAGTTAGTGGTGCTCAGAATCCATTTGGAAAAGATGACTACTACCGGAAAGCCATTTATCAGCAAGTTGGTCAGACACAAGAATTACAGACGGCTCATGGTAGAAAGATTGAAGATTCAAAGAAAGGATGTTTGGTAGATTTCAACTGGAGCAACTACATTTCTTCTAACAGCACAGCATGTATAGTGGACCAAAACGATGAACAACTACCTGAAGGATTCAGCTGGGATATGTTTGTTGATGAAAAAGGGGATTTCAAAGCTTTCATTGCAAAGATTGTTAGAGAACCAGACTTGTTTGCAAACTGGATGAGATCAATTGGTGAAACAGTGAAAGATCAATCGATTACATCTGATGAAAGTTTAGAAAGTGCTGATTCTGAGTCATTAACTACAGATGAGAGTGTACAAAATGATGATACTTCAGAAAAGGAAGTTGCATTTGATCAAACACCATCTGATTCTGGTGTATCAGAAGATGATTCTGACAAATCTGTAGAGTTTGATAAAACACCAATTGAAATTAACAGTGATGATGAGGATGAGAAACATATTAATGTGGCTAAAAATCATCTTTCTCCTGAAAGTTTTCATTTCTATTTTGCAGATCGCATGGAGAAACTGAAGAAGAAACAAGCTGCTAAAGAACAACAACAGAATGAGGAAGTTAAATTAGTTGTTGAAGAAAAGGTGACTGAAGCTGAGAAGGTAACTGATGAAGAAAAAGTAATTGAAGTGGTAAAAACAATCGAGATTGAAAAGATTGTTGAAATTGAAAAGCCTTGCAAGAAGTGTTTGGAAGCTTGTAAAAGTTGTGAAGAAAAAGATGTGATTCTGTTTGATAGAGAAAAACTGATAGAAAAGTTACTATCTGATATCAGCTATGTGAAAGAATTGTATAGTGTGTTGAACAGAACAGTGACAGGTCTTCAAACAACAAACTCTGAAAGAGAAAAAGCTTTAACGATGACGAATTCTACGTTGATGGCAAAGCAAAAGGCAATTAATCATTACATCGAAGAAAATGCTAATCTAAAGCAAGAATTGGAGAAAGAAAAGATTGAGAATGAAAGGATCAGAAGGTTATTACTGAGTTATTCTTGTTCTGATTATGTTATTGATCGAGTTTATCCTACTGTTGCAGGTTTTGAAGCATTTCAGGATGAGAAGCAAAATAATGAGACTGGTAAGAAATCGACTGTTAAATACAACAAGTGTCCGCCTCCTATCTGGGAAGGGTATTCTCCTAGAAAACCAAATGAGGAGCAAGTCGAAAAAGCAGTCAATATAAAGTTAAAATCCGAGACAACTGATGTTTTACCAGATAACATTGATATCACGTTTACCTCGTCTGATACTGATCATGAGTCTGAGTTAATCAAAAAGGTGGTCGATCAGGTGTTGGATACTGAGGAGGTGTCTGAGTCAAAGTTTGAGTCTGGGAGTTCAAGTTCGTCAGTCAACAATTCAAAGTTGCCGGAAAAACGGTCTTACAGTAAAGAATTTTTGCTATCAAAGACAAATTTGGATGATGAAACATTTGAAGTTGCATATACTTTAAATGATTCGGACAAATTATACTCTGACAAAGAGTTTCCGATTAGAAGTGTTTGTTTTGACATGATTAAAAAGGTTTTCAAAATGACAGAAATTAATTTTTCTGAAATTAAGGATCTAAAATCTACTGAAAAACCTAAAAAATACACTTCTAGAGTTCAACAAAGGTTAAACAAGAAAAAAGGAAAAAAGAATTACAATTCTGATTCTAGTTTTCAAAAGAAAACAAATCAAAATTGTAGTTACAAAAAGAAAGGTCTTGGTTTTATTCCACCTGCAAATCGTAAAATGAAAAATATGTTAGAGATTTTAAATCAAAAATGACATATGTTGCAGGAAAAAGCTATGAAGAAGAGTCAAATAGCTTATCTTTGAAAAAATCAAATCAAGAATTTCTTGCTGAAAGAAAAAGGACAGGAACTGGAGTTTTTCATTCAACTGGAGTTTTTCAAACAAGAGATACAAGAACTTGTTTTCAATGTCAAGTTGTTGGACACATCGCTCACAATTGTCCAAACAAAGTCAACAAAAAACAGGGAGTCTCTGAAAAACTTAAAGAAAAAGTGGTTGAAAAGAATGATTCACCAACTACAAACTTCAAAAATGTTGAAAATTCAAAGAATGAAGTTGGTGAAAATTCTAAAAGATTGTACAAAAAGAGTGCAAAAGACAATCAAAAATGGATTGTTAAAAAATCAGGTGAAAAATCTGGCGATGATTCTGATTCCACAAAATCAGAGGAGTCACAAGATGAGATCAAAGATTTGATGAATGATGATGACATTAAATCACTGAGTATTGAAGAGATTAAACAAATGGTTGGTAAAATAGAAATCTCAGATTTTGATATTGAAAAAACATTCAATGAAAATGTTAAGAAAATTTTCAAGAAAATGCTTGATGGGAAAGTAAAGGGGGTTAAAGATTTTTATGCAACTAAAAAGGCAACTTACAACCCTACTACACAAGAATTGGAAGCCACCAAGTCTAAGAAGACTTGGGTGGAAGTTTGCTTTCCTTAAAGTCTTAGGACTTACCGGAGATCCCAAGTTTATATCGTGGATCAGGAATCGGCATCTTTCAAATGTTTGAAGATTTTGGTTGAAAGATTTTGATAGTGTTTGAATGTTTACAGGTTGAAGGACTACGCCGGAGCTTCCAGGTTGGTAAGTGCGAAGCAGGAATCGGCATTATGATTGGTAAAATGGTGATGTAGACGTAACATTCCTACATGTGGTAATTTTTACAATTGGTATAGAAAATGCTTACATGAAAAAGGTTAATCAAGGTCATTAAGTTGAACTTGATTGGACCAAACTTACAATTGGTATTTTGATAGACAATGTGATGAACCACACCCCGAATTTATAAACGATTATATCATCAAAACTTATTTTCCGGAAAAATCATTTTGATTAAAACAAACTTAAGTGTTTTGAAATCTAAATGAGATAATAGTTTTGTGATAGGGGGAGTTCTGATTGTTTATGCCTAGTGAATGGCGATTTGATGCGATTCGATATCAGTTGTCACTTTATTGTACAGTTTATTTTCAAATTTCCTAAAATGTGTTTGCAGTTTAGGGGGAGTAAGAATTTTTAGAAAATCCAAAAACATTTGAAAATTTGAAAAAGACAAAAACATGATAAAATTCAAAAATGAGTTTTTGTTGCATATAGAGGAAATGATAGTACATCAGTGGACTATCACAACATGCTAAAGAAATGTAAAGTAAAATGTAATAAACAATCTTACTGTGGATATGTCAGTAGGTTTTTACACATTTAGTAGATTGTGACGAGATATAAACCTAAATTTCAAACTTGCTTGTTCTGTGGGTTAACACAAACTTGGATATATAGGTAACCCCTAAAATCTTGTTTGAAAGGTCCCTTATTCTGAGATACTAGGTCTTTATGCTCAGTGATATCTGGGGTATTATCCCGGGACTTCTGCTGAAAGAAATTTCTGACCTAGTCCCCGGATAATGCTTTCTGCAAAAGCTTGAAACATAGCATCGCCCTCAGCAAGCTGATGAAACAATAAAATTGATAGTCGCTGCTGTTGTAATGCAAAAGATCCTCTAAAGGGGACACACCGAAAGTCGAAGCCGTCATCTCTCTGCGTATACGGGAGTATCGACCTGAGCTCTCACGGCCCTCGTACTATAATTTATTCCCCTGACAGATATCATCTGTGGTATACTCACCTGTAAGATTGAATATTGGGATCTGGATACGGGAGTATATTCAAGTAGTGGGACACATGAATAAGTTCAAGTGCTTAAAACATTAATATCGTATCTCGGATCAGTTGAACTTTGTGTGAAAATTTAAGTGGATAAATATACTGACAATCTAGGTAAATTGTTTGGAACTTAATATGAAATGAAGCTTAACGGTGTTAGTGATCTGTCTCAGAAACTGATATGATCCTCTTGCACAAACTCACAAAAATATTGTTTGTAAATATTTCTTTATTGCATTCCTTTACAATCAAAAATCCAAAAAGATTTTAGTGTGTTTTAGCATAAATTTTTGAAAAATCCAAAAAGATTTTCGACAACTGATGTTGGAAAGCTGATTTTCAAAGTTCCAAGTGCTGAACATGATGACATTGATGTGATGGGGAGTATGTCTTAATTGTCAAAATATGTTTTTAAAATCTACATTTGGTTCATCATTGGTTTGTGATATGAGAAAGAATTATCTGATTATATCAGATTGTTGGTGCATTTAAATTGTTAAATTTAGAAAATTTATTTCTGGGTTAAGATTGTTACAGGTGAGCCAGGTTAATTCATTCAAAGCTTACAAAAGTCAGACTCTGATCATGAATCTAAAAGTTTGCTAGCTGCTGATGCTGATGAACTTAAGGAATCAAGAGATCTGATCAAGAGAATTAGAAGAGAGCCAGGCAATGATCTTGTAAACAACATTGGAATCAGACATCGATCCTAAAGCAGATGTTGCTGAAGAACAAATGAATACCAGCAAATCGTGAGAGGGAGTCTGATAAAGCCAGGAGATTCTAGAGAAGAAGATAGAAAGAGAAAAGCCCGGAGACTGATCAAGAATGAAGATGTGAAGACACAGCATTGGTGTGACTCGATAGTCGACTCGTCAACATCTGAGGGGGAGTCTGTTGATGCACTACATCTGTCGACTTCATCTTGTATCGAGTCTTAGATTAGTTAGAATAGATCAGGGCACGTAGAACGAGAGAATTAGAGAGTGTTAGCAAGATTTCGCTTGAAGGTATTTGTATGTAAAGGATTTCGCTTGAAGCAGCTCAAGCGAAATCAACATGTTAAGATTTCGCTTGAGTTATGCTGAAGCGAAATCCCATTCCCTATATATAGGAGGTTAGTGTCAAGCGAAATTAAGAAGTTTTTTTTTGTTAGATTTCCATACCGAGGTGCTGCCGGTGTGAGAACTGATTGTATTTGTGTTCATATTAATACAAATCAGTGTTAAAGTGAAGATTCAGCTGTTTTAAAGTCAAATACTTGTTTTCCGCACCTGTATTTGATGGAATTCCTCTGAACCGACTCGTTTAGGTCGCAAACCCGGTCTTACAGGTATACCCGAAACCCGAAACATACGGGCCGGGTATACCCGAAGCACAGTGGGTATGGGCCGGATACGGGCTTAAAAAAAGAAATAAATTGGGTATGGGTACGGGTATAGGATTTAGTGATACCCAGCCCATTTACCCATATAATACCCGAAAGTATCATATTATAGATTTCCATACGTATAAACTTAGTACATGTACTTATTACCTTCTCTATAGTTATATGTTGATATGTATTTGGCAGCTGCTTAGTGAACAAATAACTTATTTTTGAGCATGTATATTTGATATGGAAGCTATCACCCTTTATTATTTGTTTTTTTATGCAATTAGGTGGTCCTAATACAATTACTTAATTAAGTAATCGTTTTGATTTAGTTTGGTATATGTGGTCTGAATATGATATGTAAGTTATTAATCATATTTTCATTTGTTATAGTCATTAAAGTAGTAAATTATATAAACATCAAAATAAAAATTGCACATTTTTTCAACGGGTATTTTTATGAAATTAACGGGTATACCCGATACTCGCGGGTATGCCTGATACCCGACGGGCAATTACCCGACAAATACCCGACGGGTAACGGGCGGGGTATGGGACAAAAAATTACAACCAGGTATGGGCCTGGGATTACCAATACCCGGCCCAAGCCCGGCCCATTGCCATTGCATATCTTTGGATGAGAAGTAATATAGCCTGCATTCGAAAAAGCCCGGAAAGAAGCATGTTAATTGGGTCATTTTATCTGCTAAAAAAGCCCAATAAACTTTTACAACAAATATAGTCAATTATCAATATATGTAAGATCGTGTATAAAAATTTATGTATTTAACATTCTATTTAGCTTCAAAGTTAAATAATTTGTTCAATCTTGAAAAACATTATCTTCGTGGAGAGTTGGGGACTGGACCAAAGTAACTAATTAGATGCTTGTTGGGTTGTAGACTTCTGGACACGAGTAGAAGTGGCGCGACAATAAGGGTAGTCGGCCCAAGTCGCGGCCCACTGGTTTAGTTCTTTAATTATGGGTTTTAGCCCTAATTGTGTGGTCTATATAAAAATCTTTTGTGCTTGTAATGCTTGTAATGTTTAATACCTCAATAAAAATATCCTAGTTGCCACCCGTGAACGTAAGTCAGTTTAGACCGAACCACGTAAATCGTTGTGTTCGTTTATTGCTTTCGTGTGTCATGTTCATGTGTGTGGTCGATCCTAACAATGCTAGGTCATGACTCGCAAGTCACAAAAAGAGTAGAAGGAATCAGTCATGCGTGATTAGGTGGTGGTTCTACGTCATTGAAGTCTCTCGCGTTTGGGATTAGGAAATACCAAAGTAGGATTAACAAGGCGAGGTTATGAAAGCTCGATGAAATCTTAAGCGTCTTGAGTGTGTTGATGTCATGAACAAAATGTGCACTTGAATTGAACTCGCCATTAGGCTTATTTATATGTGTCCAAAGTCTAATGTATGTATGTATTTCAACTAAGGTGGTGTACCTTTCATGGAATTCAATTCTAATTTCTTCTTTTGTTGAAGGAATAGCATAAGCAATAAAATCTACATTCTAAATCTATCCAGATTTTATTTCATTATGTGAAATGCTGCCTACACACTTTGAATTGGAATCCTAGTATGGTTACTTACCATTTTTCTATAATCTAATATCCTTGAAAACAACACCACTTTCACAATTTGATACGGATTAGTAGGTTTTTTTAAAAGAATTACAACTCTTAAACTCTTAAGTATAAACCTTTGCAACTTGTTTAACACACGGTTTTTAAAAGAATTATAAATCTTAACAATTCGTAGATTTTATCTTTTAACAAACGCAATATGTTGTGAAATCTCATTTCACAATTCTTTGCTCCAAAGGTTTCATCATGAAGACCTAAGTTTGTTACCTTCATACTACTTGGAATATGTGTTTCTTTAAATATTTTCTGATTAACATATGTGCTCATGAATTATAAGTTTCTATATGATCTCAATTTCATAAAATATATGCAATGGTGTGTGGGGGCACCACCCTTCCCTTTGGTGTTGCGTGATAACGTCCCTGTAATGGTATGTGGGGGTGCCATTCGCTAATGTGGAATGGCGCCCACTACACTAAAATTAAAGGAAACTACTGAAGAAAACATAACTATGAATCTATGACAAAAGATTGTTTTAAAATCTTTAATGTTGGGCCTAATTTACTTGTCGTTGCCCAATTTCACCAAGAAAATACTATAAACTTGTGTATTAAACCAATTTTATTTGATAATATTAAATAATAATGATCAACAAGATAGATTGGTTGAATAATGTGTTAAAACGGGTCAAAATAATACATTTACTAGACAATTTTTTTATAAGAATATTTTATATATTTTGTAGGATTGAAGAATAAACTCATGCTTGTACACTTAGAAGCGTGGAAACGATATTAAAACAATTCACTTAAAGTGATGATTTTAAAAAACTAGCCCACACTTGCAACTACTAAGATATAAAAATCTCAAGTCGGTGTGAATATTAATTAATATGATGTAAATATCATAAATAAAGTTTGTAGATACTTAAATTATCTATACTATCTATAATAAGAAATTATGAGCTGATGTAAATCTGCTTACTTGTCAACTTCTAAGCTATGTCACATGGAGTTGCTGATGTCATAATTCGTTTTTCAATATTTAGATATGTATAAATCTTTCTAAAATATATAATCAGATTTTATTATTAGTAAATAAGAGATTTCTTTAGGAGGGAAGTTTGAAATTGCATGGGGAGAAGAAATTAGCAATTAATGCACTGTAAGAAGTAATCATATCTATTAATTAATAATCTATCTAAAATATATAATCAGTATCTAAATGGGTAAAAGGGCAAATACTGATGATCATCCAAACCAGTGGCCAACTCCAAAAGTCACGAACTGATGATTCAAAATCAACCACTGATGATTCAAAATCAAATTATGGCTCCAAATTCAAAATTCAAAATTATGGCTCCAGATATATAACCTATCATCTTCTTCAATCAATTACCCTCTCTAATCAATTACTCTCTCAACTCTCTCTCTCTCTCTAAAATTCACAATCTTTTGAAAGATAAATCATTCGGTTCACAGTCTTTTAAACCCAATACTCTTTCTTCTTTAGCAAGAATCTGGAATTATCTCAATTTCTTCTTCATATCGAAATCTTTTGCCCTAATTCTCTCTGCCGTCCTTCAGCCTTACGAAATCTTCATCACAAAGGTACAATTCCATCTCTTTGGTAACATTCAATCTTGGTTTTCTTGCCTTTTCTTTCGATTTCTTAGTTTTTATTTACTGGAACAATATTAGGGTTTTTAGAGTCATCAGGGCACAGGTAGTTGAATATTACACCGAATCTTGACCCTCATGTAGTGTTTATTCATCATCTTTATAAACATATATCATTAATAACCTAGGGGATAAAAAGCATTTATGTTTGGCAGAGTATTATGAGCTAATTTCACTAGGTTAAAAAGCATTTATGTTTGGCAGAGTTTTATGAGCTGATATTTGTGCAGTATAATCTTATATATGGAGTTAAAAAATATGAATACCCCGATCTTACAAATGGTGATGAACGAGTTTTTTTTATTGAAATTACTAATTACTATGGTTGTGAGTAACAAGTTGATTGTTAATTTAGGTAATGGGGATTTCCGTGTCATCACTATGTATCTGTGGTAGAAGAAGAAAGAGTTTCAGGTATGAGTTTCAGCTTTATATATATATATATATATAGAGAGAGAGAGAGAGAGAGAGTATAATGTACAAAACAGCTTAACCTACATTAACGTACGCGACCAAAATAGAACGTGCGTAATTATGATCCATGCGTGATTATCACCAAGTTTTGATCAACTGAACGTGCGTAATAATGTTCCCATGCGTGATTATCTTCCAAAATCTGATCCCATGCGTAATAATGTTATCAATGCGTGATTTTTCCCTGATCCTACGGTTACGCGCGTCACGTACATGAAGTAGGATAAGCCTTTTTGTATGTTAACCTTTCCCTATATATATATATATATATATATATATATATATATAGATCAACTTAAGAGTTATTAGTTATTAGTGGTTATAAAGGAAGATATGTTCTTGCTTATAAAGGTGAAGTTAGAATTGATGACAACCAGTGAGAGTGTTTTGGTGGAAAACTTGGAGGGGTCGGTGACGTTGTCGAGGTTGTCAGGAAATGCAAAGTGATAACATTTCCTGACAACCCTCGACAATGTCACCAACCTCCTAATCTGAGCGTGACCCTCTGAAAATATAAATGTTTTGCAACTTCACCATGAATAGGGAAGAAAGAGAGAGTTGGGTTTCTAGCTCCAGTTGTGTTGCAGCCGAATCAACGGCAAATTCAGCAGCAGTAGTTGTTGATGCATGAATATGAAGATTGAATTTGTGAGGTTCAGTTAATAATCGACTGAATGAAATTATATTATTTATTGTATTCACCATTGTTAAACCAGAATGATTGAATTTGTGAGGTTCAGGAATATGAAGATTGAATTTGTGAGGTTCAGCAGCAGCAGTTGTTGATTCAGCAGCAGCAGCAGTAGTTGTTGATGTAGGTGAGTTTTGCAAAGGTTTGCGGCTTGAAATAAAATTATTTATTGTATTCACAATTGTTAAACCGATTGTGCTTTATGTTTATGATTTGAACTTGTGATAATTTGTGCCTAATAATCGACTGATTGAACAGATTTTGATTTTTAATTAAGTTTATTAATGTGAACCAAAAGTTTTAATTAAGGTATGTGCTCTCACATATTTTTGGTTCAAATTAATTTCATGGGATGATAACATCTTCATTTTTATTATTTAGTTTAGGGATTGAATTTTGTGTAGAGATGGATGGAAGAAGTGGGCACATGTTTCATCGGACGAGTTTTGGTGTAATCGAATCGAATAGAATGTTGGATCCTTATGTTAATCTCAATGGAACTGTTAGCAGCGAAGAATGTTATTCACTACAAGAAAATGAAGCTAGGGTAACCCCTAAAAAATGTTGCATTAAGTCTTGAAAAAGTTGCATTAATGCAACTTTTTATTGGGGGCTACATTAGAAGCAGTTACATTAGATCTAATGCAACTTTTTTATGGCCTAATGCAACTTTTTTCGTAAGTGTTGCTTTTAGTATACAAATGCAACTTTTTTTCTATGCAACTTTTATAACACTCAAATGTAACTTTTCTTTATATTTTAGTTACAAAAATGTAACCTTTTTTTCACTCAAATGCAACTTTTTTATAAAGTAAATGCAACCTTCAATATGTTTTAGTTACAAAAATGTAACCCTTTTTTAGAGTTAATGCAACTATTATTTTCTTTTTATTAGGAAAAATGCAACTTTTTTTACACTAAATGCAACATTTTTTTTACAAATTTTAGTTACAACAAATGCAACTTTTTATACCCAAATGCAACTTTGTACTATAGATTTTATTGCTATTATTCGATAGAGAAATAATGTACTTTAACGTACTTGTTCAAACTTAAATAACAAAGTGGTCAACACAAAGTTTCAATACAATAATAAAAAGAAATTGAAACATTCTACTCATCTCGATCTCCAACAGGCAGTCGTTTCATAACTTTCTGCATCATAGCTTCCTAGTTTTGTCGTTGGCTGTCAATGTCTTTTTGCATAGCTTCCAGATCAGCCTTTTTTCTTTCATGATCTTCTTCAATCTCTTTACGCATTTCCAACAACTGGTTTTTCTCAACTTCAACGTTTGCTTTAAATGATTCCATCAGCCCTTCCGGAATCATATATGATGTGCAAGCACCATCTACCTTTTTCACTAATGTATTTGTAACGTCTCTACCATAAAGTCAGCGATATCCATAGTTTTCTTTATTCATTACAACCAAAAAAGGATCTACCGTAGCATTGTCGTCCTCTGTAGGCTTGTAGTTCTTCATTTGTTCCTTCAATATTATAAAAAAATATTGTCAAAATAACTTTTTATACTTGAAATCATGTTGTGGGTGAATCTTATAATATGCACGTAAATAATACAAAATACAAACACTCCAGTATTTTCACAAAGTGGTATAAACATTAAATCAAGTAATTAATATTAGAATATAAACATAAAACTAAAGACTAAAATATGTTAAACAAATATGTCACAGATATACAAATTATTAAACAAGTAATATATACAAAGAGCTTAAACCAAAGAAACAAAATTCTAGAATTCTAGACTATGGGATTGTTGTTTTCATGGGAATCATATTAATCTTATGTATACTAACACACATGAAACATTAAGGATTACATACAGTTAACAAGGAACGTTGATATATACATAAGATTAAAAGTAGAAAGGACTTACAATTTTTCTTGCCGTGTCATCATATGTATCAACATATACACGTCCTTATGTCCTCTTACGCGTTCGTTCAAACAATTGGGTTAAGGTTGGTAACTCTTGGTTTGGGTCATCATTTTTCTGTATTCATAATAACATAAACATCAATAAAGAAATATGTTAAACAACATAAAAAGTTAAATCACAAGCAAAATAAAAATATATTACCATCTCCTCACGAATCCAAGCAAAACTTTTTGGACCGGCTGTGTGCATTTTTTTTTTGACACATACGGGATTCCTTGGCTCGTAAACAGCGTTTCTGTACACACATTAATATATACAAATCAACTAGTAGACAACTCTAAATAGCAAATACTATTAATGAAAAAATTATCAAAAAAATTACCGCCACATCTTCATTACTCCATAAACGTAACAATTGTGAGAAACCAGCCTCTGGAATATCTTTAGGTCGATTCTTCCACCTTGTTTTGTTGTCCTTAAATTGATAGAAGTGTTTTTTCTTAAACCGACATTTGTGTACCTTATATAATTCTCCAATCTCTTTAAAACCCACTTCTTAGAAGCATCAGGCACATCGTATTTTTCCTTTTAAAAGGCTATCATTAGTTAAAAATGAAAATCAAACAAATAAATGAATCGATAAAAAAAAACCTTACCAAAACATACTCCCATATCTTTTCTTTATGTGGTACCTTCTGCCATGAACTATAGATCAATGGTGCATAACTATGATTACGAGCTATTGTACCCAAAAATCGAGAGAACTCTCCAGCCACATCCTTCCCCTCTCTTATCGGACCAATGGGTTGCCCAAAATAATTACATATAATGGCCTCGCGCTCGTCAAACTTTCGCATGTGCACAGTATGCAACATTGTTGGTCCTCTTTTAGTGGTTTTAGGAACTCCTGTATACAAGTTGTAATTACAAATATATAAATCTATATATGTATATAGACACACACACATACATATATATAGTTAAATCAAACCTATTGCTTTTTCTAACTCAGGGTGCTGTTGTTGTTCAATTTCGAGGCGATGTACATCATCCTCTTCTTCCAAATCCTCACTAATATCATTTGTTTCTATATCATTTTCGTTATTTGCAATTGTCATATCTTCCATGTCTTCATACTCTTTGTCTTGATCAGCCTCATCTTGTAAATCTTGTAATTAGGAATAAGATACAATTATATAGCATAACAAAAATATTAAAACAACAAACACACATATACTTAAATCACTCAACAAAAGTACCTTGAGATCTCATAATATCCCCTTCATCTTCGTCAGTTTCCAAACAATCTAGTTTCATATTTAAACCATTAACATGTAAAAGCATAAATAAGTTAAAATAAAGAGTAGTTTTAATTAAATAAATTTGAAGATCAACCATATAATACCTTGAAACATCCCATCATCCTCGTAATCATCCTCATCAACAAGAAGCGATCGTCCCTTTGATCTCCCTTTAATACAATTAGGCGTTGCCTTTTTGTTATTCACTAACTCCCTTTGCGTTCTTGAGATTAGGTCACCCATGGTGATAGTTGACCTACGTTGATTCTCTTTCGTGGCATTTAAATCCAATGGAAACTCTTTGGAGGCCTTTGAAGCAGTTACTCGATTCTTCCTTGCTAAATTAGCAATTCTATTCATGGATAGTGGTGCAATATATTGTGGAGGACGTTGCTATAATAAATATCATGTTCATTAGAACACAGATGTTTACAAAAAAATAAAAACTTTATAATCTAATTTCCTTTTTGGATACTTTAACACTTTTATTAACTTCTTGGTGATCTTCCTCACTATCATCACCATTATCAGGAATATAGTCTACATCCCTCACATTATTGTATGGTGGTTTCACTTTCTTTTTCTTCATTTGACTATCTACCAACGAATTTTGTAACACCTCGAAAAATTACGTCCTATGATGTGTTGACACGTGTCATAGGTTTGAACGTGTGAAAGAATGTTCTTGAAGGACTAAAATTGACAAACCTGGAAAGTATGTGAATATACGGGTTCTAACTGTCAACAGTGAATAAATATACTTTACAATAACCCTACATGATGTCTATAACCTTAAACGAATGGATCATGGATCATACGAAGCGAATTGTGAAAGAAAGTGAGAGATTACAAACTACAGGGGTTAAATGTGTCAACATGTTAAGATATACCTCTGAGTGACCTTTTAGCAAACCCAAAGCCTTGTAACGATTAATTATGCTCACTAGAATGCACCATAAAAATTTCACCAAGTTTCGTTACCGTATGAGAAAGTTATGATAAAATTCGTGTGTGAGGGTTAGAATCGTCAACATTGAAAATTAGGGCTTTTTCGGGTGATCACAAAGTTACCCGAGGACTTGACAAAGATGGTATAAGCCTTAAAGCCCCCATATGTCAAATATAAAGGCTTAGAATGCAAGAAACAATGAGAAAGCGACCTTTCGGGGGACCAAGGACCAAAAATGCAATAGAGGAAACAATTGTAACCTGATCCGGGGGCTAAGGCGGGCCGCGTAAGGTCATGAAGACCTTTACGCGGGCCGCGTAACAGGTACCAGCGACAGAAACTAACAGACAGCTGTCTGTTGATGTTTTAACCGACTTACATGCATTTCTTTGATACGATGGGCTGCCTAAGATGGTATTTAGACTATAGAGGGCACATATAAAGATCCATGATCAATTGTAGACTCATTTGGCAACAATCTAGGAAGATCAAAGTCACTATATAAGGCTTATGTTGCAACATGCAACCACACTTCAACTTCTGATCATTTGGGGAGCACAACAGCAGACACACGACCTTCCTAATCATCCATTAGACACTTGTAAGTACCCTTGACCCTTCTTAATTAAGTTTTGATTAGTTTATAGCCTAGAAGTCAAACCGTCGTAATTACGGTTTGACTTAGCGATTAATCGCAAACGGTCCAGTGTTTTGCCGAAATGAAAGTTGTTATAAGTTGGTAATTATGTGGGCAATAAACCCCTAAGAGGGCACTCACTGATTCCCATCCTAACTAGGTCGTTTGTCGAGTCAAACGTTGTCCGAAAAAGTCAACAGAAATGTAATATTCGATTTAACGCATGATTAATGATGTAAAAGGCGTATCACCTATTTTATCATTCATATAACCTGATAATAAGCATAAGAACTTGTCTAAGCTTGTTTGATTCGACAACTTTCTGTTTTGAACCGATTCGGAACCGAAAGACGCAAAAGTTTGACTTTTGCTTTGACCTCAGTTCTGACCCGGTTTTGATAGGTTTAGACATGCCTTAAAGTTCCATTAGGACCTAGTTACATGATTGTATAATCCTCTGCGTTTATACCACTTGAATCCTTAATTGTCCGACGTTTCCGTTAAGTGCTTAAATATGGACCATAATGCCCTTATGACCATACAACGAGAATTTTGGAAATGTGAAAGTACAAAAATATTTGTTACTAATTATTAAACATGTCCCTAAATTTTCACATCAGTTGGAGGTCTAGATTAGGAGTTATGCTTAATGACGTAATTAGAACGCTTTTTAGTAATTAAACGGCGTCATTAGCGTAAAGCCTATCTAAACCCAATTTTTGACACGAAAACTTTTACCCACTGATGTAATATAATATTTTGGGATTTTTGAAGATTTTTAATTATTTTTAAACTGATCATAAGCTAGGATTAGTGCCTTAATTCGGTAAATACCGAATATGCCCTTTTTGGCCATAAAATGAGTTTTACAAATCCTTTTGATGCCAATCCAATTGCTACTGATTTTAAATAATAAATGAAGGGTTTTGAACCTGTTTAACTGATCAGAAAACTCAGAATCCTATTTTAACCCGTACGTCGCTTAAAACGGCTTTATACGCGTATTAAACGCATAGTTTGAGTTTAAAACTATTTTAGCATATAAGACTTATAACCAAATGTTATAACCTGTTAAAATAAGCTATTTTACTGATTTATTCAGACCCGGATCACAGAAGCTTAATTGATCCCTTTTATAATCTTTAAAATGACCAAAATACCCCTACGGGGCTTAATATGAGATTAAACTCGTTTTGGGCATAATGGAAGGTATCCTACTGATATCACAACATATCTAAGTCATGTTAACTTAGGAAACCTGTTTAGGACTCTTATGGTTACCCGTTACGCTTCATGCGCGTTCGGTTCGGTTTATGTAACTAGTTTACATAAATTAGCCGAAACGGGTCAAACCTTATCGGTTTTATCTCAAAATCCAGAATGTGTATAATATACCCATATTAAGCAAGTCTTCAAACTTGTCGGGTCTAAATCACATTCTATCCGGTCTTCGCTTAATCGTGCGTACGAACCGTATCTTTAAAACTAACCGGTCTAAGCTTAAGCTTAACTAAAGACCCGTTAGGATTCTAATAGGTTATTATAAACCTTCGTTCCAGATTAGGAGAACCAGTAAAAGATACTTGCACTCGCTGATTTTGATTTATACTTGCTCAGGTAAATACTTTTAACTTATTTTCCCTATACGGGCTTGGGGTACGGTATATAAAATACCGCTTGGTCGGGCATTGAATCTTTAATTGTATGATGGTTAAAGTATTGAGATGTCTCGTTTAAATTGTTTTGTTTGCTTAAAGCCTTTGGGGGGTTAATGACCATGTCCCGGATATCCCTGGCATCATTTTACGAAATGGCCACGACCTAAGCACGGGGCGTAGGTGTACGCCCGTCGGTGTCTCATATACATAATGTGGTGTGTCTATTGATCTTTAACCCGGCTCGATCCGGGCTACTGAACGCATAAGAAACATGTAAATCCTTTACAAGTATTATATTCAAATAATTATCCCAAGTTATAAAATATATTTTGTGCCTTAAATGCATTTTCTTAAACTCTTTTCAAAATGAGTCGGTTGATTGTATTTACCAGTGTAAACTGACGTATTTTCTCAAAAAGGTTAAGTGCAGGTACTACGTGTAATAGGCTGGCTTTTCTCCTAGCATCCACAATAAGTCTCGCAAGCTTGGATGTCATAGACTGTTGAACATTGTTTCTTTTTATTTTGATCTACCTGTGGATTTATATTCGACTACTTGTGATACTTAATATTACAATATTGTTTGGTTGAAATGAATCTATACTTTGCTTCCGCTGTGCATTTAAATATTGTGTTGTTTGACTATTATGTTGCCAACCACGTCACGATACTCCCCTACCGGGCCCACCGGTAATACGTGGAAATCCGGGGTGTGACAGGTTGGTATCAGAGCCAACGTTGAGTGAATTAAACACTAGCCTTTTGTGTTTAATCTCAATGACACAATTGCACATTCCTAAATCTTCGAGTCTAGACAAAGAACATAGGAATAATCCAAAATGTTTTTATTTTTAATTTAAATTTGTCCTTTATTTTTCCTTGTTATTATGTAACACCCCAAAACTCAGATTTTAATTGACTAGTATGTTTCCTTATGTAATGTCATAAAATAAAATATCCGAGCTATTTAACTAAGTTAAATAGTTAGTCAAGTAACAAGAGAATGAAACTTAGTGCTATTGGTGATAAAAGAATAAACTAGGAGGACCAAAAGTGGGAAATTGAGTTTAAGTTTCTATTAAACTAAAAAGTTCAGTAGGTTTGTGTGTGTGTTGATGGTGTGGTCGACACCCACAAGAAGAAAATGGAGAAACCCTCAATTCAGCCACTTTTGTCTAAATTGAAGGTGGATTCAAGCTAAAATCCATGCATGTACTTGAATTCTTGATCATCTAGCCCTATTAATCACTTGGTAAGTTGTAGATTTTTATTTGATAATCTTTTTAGAAATGGGTTATGATCAAATGCATGAATTGGTATGAAACTAAGCATGATTAGGTATTAGAAGCATCAAATAGAACTTATTTTATGTGTAATTTCAAGTAAATTGATGTTTGCAATGAAAACCCACTAGTTGGGTGATGAAGATGACATGGGTGTTTCACCCATGTCCAAGTCTTGCTTAAATCATGAAGTAGAGTGAGGTATTAGATAAATTCTTGTTAGATGGATTGTGTGTATTATAGAGTGGGTATGATATTTGGTTATATTTGATGAATGATACATGGAATTGGAAGATCATGCATAAATTAGTTGTAAATTGTGCATTAAAAGGTGTACGCACACCAAGTGTTTGATGAAATGCTTAAGTGACAATTAGACGTGGAATTATATGCAAGTTGGGAGTAAGTAAGTTTAGAAAGTGATAATGAAGTAGTTGTTAGCTAACTAATATGTGAAGTGTGTTTTAGATGGAGTTCATGAGGAAACTTGAATGATTATTATGATATGGTAGAAGCATGTAATAGGAGTTTGTACTCTATGCTTGAAGATACGGTACACCCCATGCGTGTAGTTGATATGATCATACGGATACATAAGGATAAGCCGAGAGTTTGTATGATGGACTGTTGACCTTTGAAGATCAACTACGCATAAGAAGCATGATTTGGTTTGTTGTCATAAAGGTAGAATTATAGGAAGTTATATGGTACATGTTATGTTAATATGCGTTATTTGTGATTACATGATGAATTTCATGAGTTTGAAAGGATACGAGTTGGTTTATATGTCATATGCTTGCGAGTTGTGACTAAAGAAAGTCAAATGTGAAATATGCGATTATTATGATCGTTAACATGTACAATTGTGTATGCTAATGTGAATGTGATTTGGTGACATGAAAGTATAGGAATCACGTCGAGACGGACTCAAGCATGATGCGTTAATGGGTCAAGAAGAGACGAGGAATCGGGTACGAGCACAGACGCATAAGGTAAGTGATTACTGTAATCACTTCTCAGTACAAGTAAGAAATAAAGTATTGTAATTAATTAAACATGACGTTTGAGGTCAAATACATGTTAAAGTCTTTCGTCATAAATGATAGGATTGAAGTTGACCATTATGCCCTTGATGGGTATTTTGGGGTAAACGATCTTAAAAGAAGTTTAGGAGCAAGTTATGTGAATAGTGTAATGTTTTGGACAAGTATGGAAGTGAAGAGTATAGTCTTGGTATGTCATAACCAACTAACGCGCAAATACCCTTAACGGGTCAAAAATAAGCATATGAACGACAATGTGTTAAGAGGATGCATAATGTCCAAGAATTTAGTATTTTATGATAGATGCCACTGGTATTATTAGGTTTATAAAAGTTTATGGTAGAACAAACAAGTTATGTTGATGAATACATGAACGGGTCGAAGTTTGAGTAGAGGGTAATAAGCCGATAGAGGGTAAGTTAAGAATTTCCTTAATCCGGGTATGGGATTTTAAGTTCATATGATAGAATATGAATTTACAAGCATGTAGGAAGAAACAGGAGGTTAAACGGGTAAGCGGTTCGAAAGTTACGCGAGTTTTAGTGCATTCGGACGACGAAACGAATCTGCAGAAAAAGAAGGATTAGAGAGGCCGTCGCCGACGGGTCCCTACCCCGTCGCCGACGGGCCTCGGTTTGCTTAAAATGGCCGACGGCCTATCTTACTGCCGACGGGTTGTTTTACAAGACGGGTATTTCCCGAGCCCGTCGCCGACGGGTCCTTAGCCCGTCGCCGACGGCTTGTTCTGTTGTGTTTCTCTGTTTTCGCGTCATGCATTCCCGGTTGACCCGTAACGCTCCCGAAAGGCTCCTTAACCTTGTATGAGGTGATATCTATGTATGATTGTAATTAGGTAATTGCGTAGTATATGTACGTAGGTGTGAGAGCATGTATATGTATAGCTACATTAATTTATTAAATGTATGTAAGCGTGTAGTTATGTATACATGTATGTTTATATGTAGGCATTGGTGTATGCATGAAATCAAGTAATATGTATGAGTATGAGCTCTAGGTAATTAAGTATGAAGGTATACGCGTGTGTAGGTATGAAGGTATATATATATATATGTGAATGGAAGTATGTAAGTTTGTATACGAGTAGGTAGTAATGTATGTAAGTATGTATTGATGTAATGATGTATATGCGAAGATGCGTATGTGTATATGTACGTATATAGAAATGTAGTAACATATATGTATATGTAGATGGGTATTTAGTATATACTAAGCTACATGTGAGTGTATGCATACATGTAGATATATAAGAAGGCATGTACGTTTGTAGAAGCATATGTATGCATGTAAGGATGTATGTATGCGTGAGTTGGATATGTTGTGTAATACGCTATTAATGGTGCGCCTTGAGAATGATACGTCATGCAGGTACATTAACGAAGCCTCACTAGGATATGGATACGCAGATGAAATGTTGAAAGTCAGATAAGATAAATAATGGAATGGAAGTGTACGAGATTGAATCCTAATTATGTATTTTATACTAATGTAATGTATGTATGTGGTGAGTGCAGGTTGTACAATTCACAGGTGGTTATCACGAGGATTAGAGATTAAAGATCGAGTCACAAAGTAGATTGTACGGGGACTTATTTGAGTATGTACTTTAGCAAACATGACCTTTACCTTGTTTTTGTAAAGGATTCATGCTTGAAACGAACTTTCAAGTAAGACAAGTTATTTGCAATGAAAGAAATTTTATGGTATGTGTTTTTTTTCCGCTGCGACTTTTGTCATGTACGATTTAGGGCGTAACAAGTTGGTATCAGAGCCCTGGTTTGAGGGAATCAAGTACGAGAAGGTAAGTACTTGAACTCAAACTTGTGTGCTCTTGAGATAAGAAACCCGTACAATCCGAGACTCGACCAAGATCTAAAGGTAGAAGCAAAGGTAAGTAGGTGCTTAAGTATGTATTGGAAGATAACTAACTATACGTTATGTGTAAGGTAAGCATGGTTGCTTGGAAAGAATGATTTGTGGATGCGGTCTAGCACCGACACCAAGGTATGTAATTTGACATATTGACCCAAGTACATATATTTAATATATGTAAGTACATGTGATGGTAAAACCTAACAATAAAAGGAAAATTTTAAATGAAAAATAATGATAAAAATGGTAATGAAGTTTTGAAAATGTTACACGTGCCGAAACCTAATTCTTCGGACATAAGGTGACAATTACACGAAGACACGAAACTAGTGTGTGGAATGTGTACCTGGCCAGTACACAAGAAACGCATGACTTTCGTGAGCCCGTGATAATTATTACAGGTGTGTCCGTTAGAATTAAGTAATAGGTGGACGTGAGAGTGAAGAGAAATGTAAGACTCTCAAGAATAAGAGTATGAAATGCTATGTTAGAATCCGCGAGACGGATTCGAAACATGAAATGCTATGTTAGAATCCGCGAGACGGATTCGAAACATGAAATGCTATGTTAGAATCCGCGAGACGGATTCGAAACATGAAATGCTATGTTAGAATCCGCGAGACGGATTCAAAACATGAAAGAAGTTAAAGTATGAATGCAATGCTTGAATCCGCGAGACGGATTCAAAACGAAGAAGGTACGAAAGGTATGAGTAATGTGTTCGAATCCGTGAAACAGATTTAAGATATAAAAGACGGAACTAGTCTACATAAGAAGAAGTCAATAGCTTGACCACGTATGCGTCAAACAAGTCATATAAGTAAATGTAAAGCTGATGAACAAAAGAATGATAGGAATGAAAATATTCGAATGTGTAAGTAATTACGGACCAGACAAGCAAATATTTCTTAAATGATATGATTCAAAATTTTGCTTAAACTTTCATGTATCTATATTTATATATGAATATATTTATGCAAATGCGTTGCAGGCAAGAATGGTTGAAAGGATAAACGGGTCATACGGGTCAGATGGCGATTGCCATTTGAACTCGTTAGTTAATGTTTTGATATGTTAAGTTTTGTACTCATAGGTGAGCTTGATGAATGGACACGCAATGTCACCAATCGGAAAGGAATGATCACCGTAAGATAAGGATGACGAATCAATGGAATCTACTTCCGTCAGATATCATAGTGTTATAAACCTATCAAAATCAGTGAAAGAATTCTCATGAGCGGAAGCTCATTACACGGATGAATGAGATCAATCCTGGGATGGTTTGAATTCATAATGAAGTAGTCGGTTTGCTTTCGCGGATCGTGGCATTATGCCAAAATAGTAAGGTTAGTAAATTGTTTAATATGTGAATTTAAGTATAAAGTATGAATCGAAAAAGTTACTTCCGCACGAGCCAGTGGTAGCGCAAGATGTGATATGATAAGGAAGGGTTGACTTTTAGAAGTAGGCTAAGAATGAGTTTTAAATCTGGCTTAAGTAAGTAGACAGTGCATGTATGAGTAAGAAGGTGGAAGTGAGGTTTCGGGGACGAAACCTTCCTTAAGGGGGGTAGACTTGTAACACCCCAAAACTCAGATTTTAATTGACTAGTATGTTTCCTTATGTAATGTCATAAAATAAAATATCCGAGCTATTTAACTAAGTTAAATAGTTAGTCAAGTAACAAGAGAATGAAACTTAGTGCTATTGGTGATAAAAGAATAAACTAGGAGGACCAAAAGTGGGAAATTGAGTTTAAGTTTCTATTAAACTAAAAAGTTCAGTAGGTTTGTGTGTGTGTTGATGGTGTGGTCGACACCCACAAGAAGAAAATGGAGAAACCCTCAATTCAGCCACTTTTGTCTAAATTGAAGGTGGATTCAAGCTAAAATCCATGCATGTACTTGAATTCTTGATCATCTAGCCCTATTAATCACTTGGTAAGTTGTAGATTTTTATTTGATAATCTTTTTAGAAATGGGTTATGATCAAATGCATGAATTGGTATGAAACTAAGCATGATTAGGTATTAGAAGCATCAAATAGAACTTATTTTATGTGTAATTTCAAGTAAATTGATGTTTGCAATGAAAACCCACTAGTTGGGTGATGAAGATGACATGGGTGTTTCACCCATGTCCAAGTCTTGCTTAAATCATGAAGTAGAGTGAGGTATTAGATAAATTCTTGTTAGATGGATTGTGTGTATTATAGAGTGGGTATGATATTTGGTTATATTTGATGAATGATACATGGAATTGGAAGATCATGCATAAATTAGTTGTAAATTGTGCATTAAAAGGTGTACGCACACCAAGTGTTTGATGAAATGCTTAAGTGACAATTAGACGTGGAATTATATGCAAGTTGGGAGTAAGTAAGTTTAGAAAGTGATAATGAAGTAGTTGTTAGCTAACTAATATGTGAAGTGTGTTTTAGATGGAGTTCATGAGGAAACTTGAATGATTATTATGATATGGTAGAAGCATGTAATAGGAGTTTGTACTCTATGCTTGAAGATACGGTACACCCCATGCGTGTAGTTGATATGATCATACGGATACATAAGGATAAGCCGAGAGTTTGTATGATGGACTGTTGACCTTTGAAGATCAACTACGCATAAGAAGCATGATTTGGTTTGTTGTCATAAAGGTAGAATTATAGGAAGTTATATGGTACATGTTATGTTAATATGCGTTATTTGTGATTACATGATGAATTTCATGAGTTTGAAAGGATACGAGTTGGTTTATATGTCATATGCTTGCGAGTTGTGACTAAAGAAAGTCAAATGTGAAATATGCGATTATTATGATCGTTAACATGTACAATTGTGTATGCTAATGTGAATGTGATTTGGTGACATGAAAGTATAGGAATCACGTCGAGACGGACTCAAGCATGATGCGTTAATGGGTCAAGAAGAGACGAGGAATCGGGTACGAGCACAGACGCATAAGGTAAGTGATTACTGTAATCACTTCTCAGTACAAGTAAGAAATAAAGTATTGTAATTAATTAAACATGACGTTTGAGGTCAAATACATGTTAAAGTCTTTCGTCATAAATGATAGGATTGAAGTTGACCATTATGCCCTTGATGGGTATTTTGGGGTAAACGATCTTAAAAGAAGTTTAGGAGCAAGTTATGTGAATAGTGTAATGTTTTGGACAAGTATGGAAGTGAAGAGTATAGTCTTGGTATGTCATAACCAACTAACGCGCAAATACCCTTAACGGGTCAAAAATAAGCATATGAACGACAATGTGTTAAGAGGATGCATAATGTCCAAGAATTTAGTATTTTATGATAGATGCCACTGGTATTATTAGGTTTATAAAAGTTTATGGTAGAACAAACAAGTTATGTTGATGAATACATGAACGGGTCGAAGTTTGAGTAGAGGGTAATAAGCCGATAGAGGGTAAGTTAAGAATTTCCTTAATCCGGGTATGGGATTTTAAGTTCATATGATAGAATATGAATTTACAAGCATGTAGGAAGAAACAGGAGGTTAAACGGGTAAGCGGTTCGAAAGTTACGCGAGTTTTAGTGCATTCGGACGACGAAACGAATCTGCAGAAAAAGAAGGATTAGAGAGGCCGTCGCCGACGGGTCCCTACCCCGTCGCCGACGGGCCTCGGTTTGCTTAAAATGGCCGACGGCCTATCTTACTGCCGACGGGTTGTTTTACAAGACGGGTATTTCCCGAGCCCGTCGCCGACGGGTCCTTAGCCCGTCGCCGACGGCTTGTTCTGTTGTGTTTCTCTGTTTTCGCGTCATGCATTCCCGGTTGACCCGTAACGCTCCCGAAAGGCTCCTTAACCTTGTATGAGGTGATATCTATGTATGATTGTAATTAGGTAATTGCGTAGTATATGTACGTAGGTGTGAGAGCATGTATATGTATAGCTACATTAATTTATTAAATGTATGTAAGCGTGTAGTTATGTATACATGTATGTTTATATGTAGGCATTGGTGTATGCATGAAATCAAGTAATATGTATGAGTATGAGCTCTAGGTAATTAAGTATGAAGGTATACGCGTGTGTAGGTATGAAGGTATATATATATATATGTGAATGGAAGTATGTAAGTTTGTATACGAGTAGGTAGTAATGTATGTAAGTATGTATTGATGTAATGATGTATATGCGAAGATGCGTATGTGTATATGTACGTATATAGAAATGTAGTAACATATATGTATATGTAGATGGGTATTTAGTATATACTAAGCTACATGTGAGTGTATGCATACATGTAGATATATAAGAAGGCATGTACGTTTGTAGAAGCATATGTATGCATGTAAGGATGTATGTATGCGTGAGTTGGATATGTTGTGTAATACGCTATTAATGGTGCGCCTTGAGAATGATACGTCATGCAGGTACATTAACGAAGCCTCACTAGGATATGGATACGCAGATGAAATGTTGAAAGTCAGATAAGATAAATAATGGAATGGAAGTGTACGAGATTGAATCCTAATTATGTATTTTATACTAATGTAATGTATGTATGTGGTGAGTGCAGGTTGTACAATTCACAGGCGGTTATCACGAGGATTAGAGATTAAAGATCGAGTCACAAAGTAGATTGTACGGGGACTTATTTGAGTATGTACTTTAGCAAACATGACCTTTACCTTGTTTTTGTAAAGGATTCATGCTTGAAACGAACTTTCAAGTAAGACAAGTTATTTGCAATGAAAGAAATTTTATGGTATGTGTTTTTTTTCCGCTGCGACTTTTGTCATGTACGATTTAGGGCGTAACATATTACCTTGTTTATATTAACAGGTTTAGCAATGCCGCCAAGATTCAGGCGAGGAGATCGAGGAAAAAGGCCAATCAGCGCCCCTAACGACCACGAGGCCAGGCCTTCGCGCCGGCGAACCCCTTCTTCTACAAGGAGTGCAGATCCGCAAGAACCTTGGAGGATTTATGAGGAGCCTTCCAGACGTTCTACGTCGTATAGCTCAATGCCTCCATGTCATCACTCCTATGGGCCTCAGTCCGAGAATGAGCCCAACAACCCGCGACCTTCATACATACCCCTACAGCGATCTTTATCGCACCGTTCCTTCGACGACCCTACTCCTGTCTTTCGGGGCCAGTTTAACCCGGCGGACTACCTACCAGAACAAAGGGGCTTTAACCCACTAGGACCGGAGGATCATTTTTCAGGTGATCAAGCGATGGACATGGACGAGGACACAGATCCCGTCGAGCTTGCAACCGGAACCCGGAACCATCCTATTGAGATCTCTGATGGTTCGTCTTTTCACGGAACACCATACCAAGGTCCGGATAGTCATCAGGCACGGTTCGACCGGTGTGAGTGGTACTTTACACCATCTTACCATTCATCGCCTCACCAGCAGCCGCAACAGCAGCAGCAAGATCCCTCTGGGGATCCACGTTTCGAGGCAGTCACGCCACCGCCTCCACCGCCGCCAGTTCATCTAGCGCCTCCAGCACCACCAAGACGTAGGAGGACTGGCGCACGGATGTCAGCACGAGGAGGGGATTTTCATTTCAGCTCCCCTCAACACTCTAGTGGCAGCCACTACCCGCCAATATATGAAGACCCACAAATGGGTGGACCTTCAGTTCCAGTTTCAGAGGTGAATTCGGCACCTATTGCACCGCCATCGCCGGGTTTTGTGTAACACCCCGAAAATGGGCTTGGTAATTAGACTCTTTTAATACTAAAAGACGGGTAACGTACCGTTATTAGTAAAAATAACGCGGCAAATATTTGGGTTTAAACAAGAAATACAAATAGTAAATATAAGCGAATCAAAGTTTTCAGGAATTGAATTTATAAGAGCCCGAGTTAACGGGACTTAAAATATAACGGGTTATAATTCCCGGGACTCACCAAGTAACTAGGAATACTAACCTAGTTAGTTAGTGTCTTGACATAATGGAACAAATATGGTTAAGATACCTATAAATAACTGGTGTAAAGTCGAGGGACTAAACATGGGCAAATTAGATAAAGTTTTATTAAAACAAATTAATAAACAAAACACACACACACACACATACGTGTGTGTGTCTGCGACTTCAAACAAAGCCAGTGAAGGCTCTCTTGCTCAAAAACCCTAGTCCCTCAAGAATCTCTCAAATTGAAGCCCAAATCAAGAGCCAAATCAATGCATGAACACAAATTCGTGACCACCTAGTCATGAGGATTACAAGGTATGTTGAAAATTTCGATTTGGTGATACTTTGAGATTATGATGAACAATCATAATCGAAATTCTGGAATGAATATTGATTCTATGAGTGTTATTATGATTATATCTTGGTTTAGAAACAAACCCTAATAGAAAATTTGATGAATTGTCGTCAAAATTAGGGATTTGATAATTACCCTATTATATGCTAAGTGGGTTTTGACTTAATAATGAAGATGACGATATGTTGGTGTTAGAAATCATCATAGGTGATAGTTGATGCAAGATACTTGAACAAATTATAAGTTTGAGTGAAAGCTTATGCATGACTTGAAGTGGGTTTTTGTATGTTATGATGAACACTCGGATTTGGAAGTGTTAATTTGATGAATATTGACTGCTATGATATAAGTTCTTGATATAGTTCATGAACACTAGACATAGAGGGTTGAAATTTGATATTAATTTTGGTAAAAATGACTAATAAAGAACTAGTTAGCAAATGTGTAGAATTATGCCCATTAGGTGTTTGTTAAAACGCCTAAATGAGAAGTAAAGTATTTAAATTCAAGTGAAACGCGTAATTGACAAGCTTGACTAATTACATGAGACATGGGATAAAACGGGTTCTAATCATAATGTTGATTTGCCTTAATCGTGCATATTATATGATTAAAAGTAGTTGACTTTAGAAAGTCAAACTAACTAATGATGAAGTCGAATAAGTGGTTTCGACTAAGACAATAAGTAAGGTGGTATAGTCGTGATTGTTAATGACTAATCTAACCATCTTGTAAATGATGAACAATAGTTGGCGCTTAAACAAGCTAGGTGAAGCTTGGAGTGAAAGCGGGTCAAACGAATCCAGAATGAAGGAAAAAGCATATTTCGGATGCAAGGTAAGTATATCTTACACTAGTCATATATTTATAATATTCTTTTGTCTTATTAGTTGTGAAAAAGAAAAATACCTAATTGAGATATGATGTTCCGACGTGTGGTCGTACGGAACAAGATAATTAAATATGACAAGAAAACATGGTGATGGCTAAAAATGAGTTAAACCGGTAATTCGATCATATTATGACGAATGAAGCATGTTCTTTTAATGGTTATCATATAAGTTAAAACATAATAACCATTAAGGGCAAAATGGTAATTTTGACAATTTGACAATGGTAATTGGTCATATAGACCAAACGGGTCAAAAGGTGAAATTATCACCCTTTGACAATATCGACTAATGGGTTGTCAAGTTGCGTGAATTTAGGAAATGAATAGCACACGGATGCTTACATCGTTATCACTTAGTAGCCACTAAGGAAAGGTATTGAAACGGGTCAATATATTGATCCGAGCCAGGTATGTATAGTAATACAACTCATCATGTAGAATTTGGAGTTTTATAACAGTTGGACAAGGTTAAAATAAGATATTCGGTTATCTTTAGGTAAAGCGAATAAATTGAGTTATAATTATGGTGTTTAGAAACATATTGGTTTCTAAACAAGAATATGGTTAAAAGGTCGGACTTTGTAGTTCAAACAAGCACTAATAGTCCTTCGTCGTAAAAGAATGACAAAAATTGACTAAAACGCCCTTGTTGGCTAATTCGAATAAACAACCTTTAAAGGTAGTTTTGAAACGAGTTTTATGATCAATCAAATAATTGGAATAAGTGTAAGAAGCGAAATATGTAAATCTTCGGTCAAATGACTTTATATGAGTCTTTGTCGTAAATTAGTAACCAGATGAGAAAAACTCGGATTATATGGATCACCTCATTAAGTCCACCACAATTATAGTTGTGGTGGAAGATTTCTTGATTTGAATGTTGTAAATAACGCTAGAAATGAATGAAAGCAATTTTAAGCTTAAAGTGCTTAAATACCTTAACGGGTCAAAATAAGCACTTGAACATAAACGGGTTCTAACTAAGTAAGAAACCCATGATTTATGATTTATTTGATAGGAAATATTGAAATGATGATTCTCATGAGTTTATAGATCAAGTAAACGTGTTTGTTTGATAAAATAGCGAACGGGTCAAAATTTGGTAAAAATGTAATAAGCCAAAGACTTAAAAGTCTCAAAATTTGCTAATCCGGATGTCGGATTTTAACTCCAAATGATGGAGAATCAAATTACAAACACGTAGGAAGAAACGGTAGGCCAAACGGATAAGCGGTTTGAAAGATACGAAAGATTTCGTGTCAAATTACGGCAAAATGGAGAAGTTGGATGCAGGGTCCACCGTAAATTACGGTGCCACCGTAATTTACGGTGGAGCTAATAAAGCTACGGTGGGTTTCTACTGTTTTACGGCAGAAAAGAATGAACCCAGGGGCCACCGTAAGTTACGGTCCCACCGTAATTTACGGTGGTGAATTTTTTTTATATATTTTGTTTTTCATTGAGAAATCAATTGTTTCCCCGGACATCGTTCGGACATGATTTAAATCTTGTATTACTACAGCATTTCATGTTATTGAAATGTAGGTACTTTTGGACGCCGGAAGACGATCAAGCTCAGCGAAGAACCGAACACGATAAAGATACACGCTTCCGCACTTTGCCACGTTGTAAAATTTAAACAACGAATTCGATCATGTTACTTAGAATAATTTATGAATTGTAAAAGTTTTAATAAACCCGTATTTTTATAGTATGTGTAGTCTTAACTGCACATCTAATTGTTGGTATTTACACTATAATCGTTAAATAGAAACTAGGGTGTTAGAAGTTGGTATCAGAGCCTTGGTTTAAGAGATTCAAGTATGGCGGGAAAGCTATGCTTGGACTTAAACCTTATGCTCTTAATAAAGAATTGGTGTTCGGTTCAAGGCTTGATCGCAAATCCGGTAAGTACAGGTATGTTAATGGTTTAGCATGTTAAAGTGTTGTAAACAACACATAGGGCTACCGTGTGATACACGTTACCCCAATTGAAATGATTGATATAGTTGACGAAAATACGTGCATTGACGCGTATAGTAGAAAAAGCCTTGTATTAGAATACGGGCGATTATTGAAGTAGATGTTACTAACTTTTGTGAATGTTTTAATTGAAGGACACTCGCGTTTGAAGACGACGAGAGTCAAACGAATCGTGGATATGATGATGGAATGGTCTGAGATATGACAAGAAGAACATGCTCATTACGGACCTAAATTGCGTAATGGTCGCGAACAAGGCTAATGGCAAGAAAAGCCCGTTAGGGCAAGCATTTACCAGGTGCACGTTTAAATTATTGCATGAATATAAACATGCAACCAATATGTAGAAACTGATAGTTGCTGATTTAGATTGAAAACTTGGACAAACCTGAATAGAATACCTATCCAGGATATTGTTTCCAAGAGAAATAAACAGAGGTATTACTTACATAGGGCGTGATGTGAAAACTATAAAAAGGTCGTGTATGTCATGTGTTAATCACCTACTCTGGCCAAGTAAGTAGTGACATATGATACCACGAGTTTCTTATAGCGGACACATCTACATCCAATGTAGTAAAGGCGGGGTAAAGGGGACTAATTAAAAGTACCCAAATGAATCAGATAAGCAAAATATTTGATAATAATGTAAACGCACAACCAAGTGACGGGAGCGTATTACATTAGGATAATGAGCCCGAGTGAAGGGACAAAGAAGCATGTAAAATGATTTAGACGAGTATTGGGAAGGAGTGTACTTACACTCGAACCCAGAAAACGCAAGCATGTAAAATGATTTAGACGAGTATTGGGAAGGAGTGTACTTACACTCGAACCCAGAAAACGCAAGCATGTAAAATGATTTAGACAAGTATTGGGAGGGAGTGTACTTACACTCGAACCCGAAAAATGCAAATATGTCCCTTAACGTGTCGTTTTTGTAAAACGTCATACTTAAGGACAAAGTCGGAATATAAAAATGAAACCTTAGACTACGGTCAAGGTCAATTGAAATTCAAGAGCGAAAATAAATGATTCCAAACATAATAAGAGATGCTTAGAAGCTATATATACATTTGAATATAGACAAGAATAAAAGATGATCTACGGGATCATCATAACCTACGGGATTAAACACAGTGTTAAGGTCTACGGGACCAAAAAGACCCTCGGGTCATAAAAGAGAAGGAGACGAGTTGTTAATATCTCACCTTAAAAAGGGTGAAAAACTTAAAGAAATAGCCTATGGGGCTAAATGAAAGAATCTAAGGGTCAATAGTGTAAAGCAAGGGAACTAGTTGTGATTTCCCGCATAAAACTAAGACTGTAAAAGAATAAATTATGGACTGTCAATATCCTGGCGTGGATAATGGACAAAGGTTAATGAGAAGATCCTAAAACTAAAATTTCGGTTTTAGTAAGAAATAGCGTTTTTACAAACATAAATCCTGATAGGAATTTAAATTATAAGCATGAAAGATACAAGTCTTGACACAGATTGGCGCAAGACGATATATTCGAAAAGTGTTATTTTCGAAAATAAAAGGTTGATGCAAACTAAACACGATGTGACACGATCACGGTTAGGAAATGTAATGTGAAGTAAAATCACATTATAACCAAGCGAGCGGTGAAAAGTAACGGGACTAATAAGTCCAGTTAGTGAGACCGGTTAAGGTCAGCAATTCAAGTCAAGAAATTTGATTTGCTCGGAAACGGGGGATTCAGTATAATTGAGCCGAATCAATAAATCCGAAAACTAAAGAAATTATTGCTAAAAGCGAAATATTTCAATAAAGACCTTTAAACGGGTCAAGGTAACGGATTCACCAAGAGTTCGATAATATATAAAAGCGATGGAAATCGCTAAGTTGACTAAACTAGCAGAAATAACGGAATTACGTTATTTCAAGATACATTATGTCGTACGAGGTACGTAGGGGTTATGTAACCGAAAAGATATTACCATAATTTTTCTGGTAATGCAAACAATTGGTTAAAGTATGAATAATGCTTAAGAGATTACTCGGGTCAAACGCATTGAGTTCAGAACTCAATGAACTATGTAAGCAAGGTTTCGAGGACGAAACCTCTTTAAGGGGGGGGGGGGGTAGACTTGTAACACCCCGAAAATGGGCTTGGTAATTAGACTCTTTTAATACTAAAAGACGGGTAACGTACCGTTATTAGTAAAAATAATGCGGCAAATATTTGGGTTTAAACAAGAAATACAAATAGTAAATATAAGCGAATCAAAGTTTTCAGGAATTGAATTTATAAGAGCCCGAGTTAACGGGACTTAAAATATAACGGGTTATAATTCCCGGGACTCACCAAGTAACTAGGAATACTAACCTAGTTAGTTAGTGTCTTGACATAATGGAGCAAATATGGTTAAGATACCTATAAATAACTGGTGTAAAGTCGAGGGACTAAACATGGGCAAATTAGATAAAGTTTTATTAAAACCAATTAATAAACAAAACACACACACACACATACGTGTGTGTGTCTGCGACTTCAAACAAAGCCAGTGAAGGCTCTCTTGCTCAAAAACCCTAGTCCCTCAAGAATCTCTCAAATTGAAGCCCAAATCAAGAGCCAAATCAATGCATGAACACAAATTCGTGACCACCTAGTCATGAGGATTACAAGGTATGTTGAAAATTTCGATTTGGTGATACTTTGAGATTATGATGAACAATCATAATCGAAATTCTGGAATGAATATTGATTCTATGAGTGTTATTATGATTATATCTTGGTTTAGAAACAAACCCTAATAGAAAATTTGATGAATTGTCGTCAAAATTAGGGATTTGATAATTACCCTATTATATGCTAAGTGGGTTTTGACTTAATAATGAAGATGACGATATGTTGGTGTTAGAAATCATCATAGGTGATAGTTGATGCAAGATACTTGAACAAATTATAAGTTTGAGTGAAAGCTTATGCATGACTTGAAGTGGGTTTTTGTATGTTATGATGAACACTCGGATTTGGAAGTGTTAATTTGATGAATATTGACTGCTATGATATAAGTTCTTGATATAGTTCATGAACACTAGACATAGAGGGTTGAAATTTGATATTAATTTTGGTAAAAATGACTAATAAAGAACTAGTTAGCAAATGTGTAGAATTATGCCCATTAGGTGTTTGTTAAAACGCCTAAATGAGAAGTAAAGTATTTAAATTCAAGTGAAACGCGTAATTGACAAGCTTGACTAATTACATGAGACATGGGATAAAACGGGTTCTAATCATAATGTTGATTTGCCTTAATCGTGCATATTATATGATTAAAAGTAGTTGACTTTAGAAAGTCAAACTAACTAATGATGAAGTCGAATAAGTGGTTTCGACTAAGACAATAAGTAAGGTGGTATAGTCGTGATTGTTAATGACTAATCTAACCATCTTGTAAATGATGAACAATAGTTGGCGCTTAAACAAGCTAGGTGAAGCTTGGAGTGAAAGCGGGTCAAACGAATCCAGAATGAAGGAAAAAGCATATTTCGGATGCAAGGTAAGTATATCTTACACTAGTCATATATTTATAATATTCTTTTGTCTTATTAGTTGTGAAAAAGAAAAATACCTAATTGAGATATGATGTTCCGACGTGTGGTCGTACGGAACAAGATAATTAAATATGACAAGAAAACATGGTGATGGCTAAAAATGAGTTAAACCGGTAATTCGATCATATTATGACGAATGAAGCATGTTCTTTTAATGGTTATCATATAAGTTAAAACATAATAACCATTAAGGGCAAAATGGTAATTTTGACAATTTGACAATGGTAATTGGTCATATAGACCAAACGGGTCAAAAGGTGAAATTATCACCCTTTGACAATATCGACTAATGGGTTGTCAAGTTGCGTGAATTTAGGAAATGAATAGCACACGGATGCTTACATCGTTATCACTTAGTAGCCACTAAGGAAAGGTATTGAAACGGGTCAATATATTGATCCGAGCCAGGTATGTATAGTAATACAACTCATCATGTAGAATTTGGAGTTTTATAACAGTTGGACAAGGTTAAAATAAGATATTCGGTTATCTTTAGGTAAAGCGAATAAATTGAGTTATAATTATGGTGTTTAGAAACATATTGGTTTCTAAACAAGAATATGGTTAAAAGGTCGGACTTTGTAGTTCAAACAAGCACTAATAGTCCTTCGTCGTAAAAGAATGACAAAAATTGACTAAAACGCCCTTGTTGGCTAATTCGAATAAACAACCTTTAAAGGTAGTTTTGAAACGAGTTTTATGATCAATCAAATAATTGGAATAAGTGTAAGAAGCGAAATATGTAAATCTTCGGTCAAATGACTTTATATGAGTCTTTGTCGTAAATTAGTAACCAGATGAGAAAAACTCGGATTATATGGATCACCTCATTAAGTCCACCACAATTATAGTTGTGGTGGAAGATTTCTTGATTTGAATGTTGTAAATGTCACACCCCCAAATTCCACCTGCGGAGTACCGTCCGCTTGGAGGCGTGACCGACCAGGATCCAGCCACCAATTATACTGAGTATTTGGATAATAATAAAGATGATCACCAACCTTAATAGTTAGTAGGCATCATAGTTTAATGTTCGAAAGTTAGGTTCAAATAACAGTTTGATTAAATAGCGGAAGCATAGGCAAAATAGTTTAAACAAAGTTCATAGTTCAAGTTATTTAGAACCCAACACGCGGGTTTAGACGACCACTACACTTCCCAAGCTGCAAGCTCCTGAGTCACTGGTTACCTGCAAAGCATGCAGTAAGGGGTCAACAATAATGCTGAGTGAGTTCACTAGTTGTCCAGTTTTAATTACCAAAAACTTGTTTCACCAGTTAATTTATCCGTTTATACATGCCATGGGGAGCTACCCCAAAAGTTAGCGACTAAACTGTTTTTCCAATACCGAACACTAGGTGACCGTTGCGTATCCGCAGAGTGCCCCGATGTCAATGTTCTATCATCATTGACGGATGCCTGAGTACATTAGTTCACGACCGATCCCATACCTTGGCACGGTGTGAGGTTGGTAAGACCTAAATAGCGCTATCAACTAATAACCCGTTCGCCTGGCCCCGGCGACTAATCGGTATTATGTAGTAGGGACTTTAAGTGATAGAGTTTCGTTTAGTGCCGTTTGTTGCAATCCGTATAAACAGTAATTAACTAAAAGGTTCCCAATAACAAGGGAGGAAAAGTAAGTTGTATCCCTCATAAGGGGATAGTGTTGTTTTTAGTTCCGTTTCCTAAACCACCGGGAATACATGCTTTAGGTTGTGAACTCACCTTGGGTTGCTCGGTAGGTTAATTACCCGGTCGATCACGTTGGTCACCACGTCCTAGCATGGTTACCGAATATGGGTCAAGTTGGGGTACAAGTAAACATGTATAGCAAACACGTACAGTCACACATAGCATGCATTCATACAAACACTTGGGTTATTGGGCCTGTCCTAACATTCCACAAACAAACAGTACAGATACAGATACATATACAGTCCAGTCAACAGATAGTCCAACAAGCTTTTGGCCCAATAACACTTAGGCAGCCCAGTCGAGACAAGGGCGGTTTCGACTCGAGAACACACGGTTGCGAGTCGCAACCGGATGTTTCGACTTGTCATGCTCTGGTTGCGAGTCGTAACTGGATGTTTCGACTTGTCATGTTTCGGTTGCGAGTCGTAACTGGATGTTTCGACTTGTCATGTTTCGGTTGCGAGTCGTAACTGGATGTTTCGACTTGTCATGTTTCGGTTGCGAGTCGCAACCTTGGATACGTGCACAAGAATCCTTCTAGAACCTCTGATGTACTAACCAATGAGATTGCCATTTCATGTAAATTGTGTACTATCTCCACTAAACATGTTTTATTGTCTAATTTCCCACTAAATCAGATCAAACAAGGCATATTTCAAATATTTTCATGACATTCAAATTGTTCTTCATATGTTCATACTATATTTAATACATATTCATGATGTTCTTCATGAGATTATTCAAGCATGAAATAATATGAACACACATTTGCCCAAAATATCTAGCGTAAATCATATACATAAATCGGTCAACATAATTTGGATAACATAGCCATTTATCCTACAAAACACCTTAGCAAGATATTATCAAAACAATATTTCCCTTACACTTTCTAGCATGAATCATTTATTCAAACACACTAGCTTATCCATATCATATAGTTATTTCAAGGCATTCATAAGGTTTATGAATAAAACACATTGTTCATCAATTCATCATTCAAACATTGATAACAATCTATTATCTAATAAGCAATATACTCCTTCAAACATCCAACAAATCACATAGTTTCTATATATCATAAATCATCATTTTTAACCTAATAACTAAAGGCACTAACCGGCTAGATGAAGAGGTGTGAAGGATTGATGGACTAAGTTCCGAGTGGTGATGATGAGCTAATCCGAGATGATCCGGGAGCCCCTTTTGTTGTCGCCGGCTAGATCCGAGAGAGGGAGAGGAGAGGAGGTGAGTTTGATGTTAGAACCTTAGGGTTTTAGTGGTTTGGAGGAATGTAGGAGGGTGTGTGAATGGTGGGAGTGTCAAATGAGAGAAGGAGGGCTTGGGCATGGGTTTTATACTCGGTTTGGGTGGTGCACCCTACAATGGTTCCGAGTGGGCTCGAAGGGGGGTATATGGCCCAATCCGGCCCAACCGTTTTTATTTACTCGAGACCGAGTGGTCTCGAGTCGGGTTCGGTTCACACATATATATATCTATACACATACCACACATTATATATACACATAGCACATTAAGGTAAAACGCAACTTTTCATTTAATAACACATATATACGCCTAACGAAATTACAAGGTGTTCCCTCGGAAAAACCTAGAGTGTCACATTATCCCCAAGTTTTAAGAACTTTCGTCCCGAAAGTTAAGGCAGCCACTGACAAGCTAGTAAAAGTGAGGGCGTTTCAACGGGGTGTCACATCATCCCCCCGTTAGTTTGGAATTTCGTCCCGAAATTCAGTTGTAGCTTCAGTGCTGGGGGTTTCATTTGGGAACAGCTGGGGATACTTGCGTTTCATCTGGTCTTCCCGCTCCCAGGTAAACTCTGGGCCACGGCGTGAGCTCCAACGAACTCGCACGAGGGGTATCTGGCTACGTTTGAGGGTTTTGATCTCACGATCCGTGATCTCAACTGGTTCCTCAGTAAAGTGTAGCTGTTCGTCAATAGTAAGTTCCTTGTAAGGAATGACGAGTGTTTCGTCTGATAGACACTTCTTCAGATTAGATACGTGGAAGACGTTGTGCACAGCACTCAGTTCTTCAGGCAGATTCAATCTGTAAGCGGCCGTACCGATCTTTTCGGTAACTTCAAAGGGTCCGACATATCTTGGATTAAGCTTGCCCCGTTTTCCAAAACGAACCACACCCTTCCAGGGTGAGACCTTAAGTAGAGCCCGTTCACCAACCTGGAACTCTTGCGGTTTCCTATCTTTATCGGCGTAGTACTTTTGACGGTCACGAGCTGCCGCCATGCGTTGCCTAATCTGGGCAATCTTTTCTGTGGTGTCGACTACATGTTCCGGGCCTGTGATCTGGCTGTCACCAACCTCAGCCCAGCAGAGAGGCGATCGACATTTACGGCCGTACAATGCCTCAAAGGGTGCTGCCTGAATGCTGGTGTGGTAGCTGTTGTTGTAGGAGAATTCCACCAACGGTAGGTGCTTCTCCCAATTTTTGCCAAAATCGATCACACATGCCCTAAGCATGTCTTCGAGGGTTTGGATGGTGCGTTCAGACTGCCCATCCGTTTGCGGGTGATAAGCGGTGCTCATGTCTAAACGCGAGCCAAAAGATTTGTGCATGGCTTGCCACAATTCAGAAGTAAAACGCGCGTCTCGATCAGAAATAATAGAGGTAGGCACTCCGTGCTTCGAGACCACTTCTTTTAAGTATACCTCTGCTAGGGTAGAGAACTTGTCTGTTTCTTTGATAGCCAAAAAGTGTGCAGACTTAGTCAAGCGATCCACTATTACCCAAATGGTGTCATTTCCTCGTTGAGACCTAGGCAGGCCAGTAACAAAATCCATGGAAATCTGCTCCCATTTCCATTGCGGGATTTCTGGCTGTTGGAGTAGGCCTGATGGTTTCTGATACTCAGCCTTGACTCTTGCGCAGGTTAAACATTTTCTGACATACGTTGCTATGTGGGCTTTCATGCCAGGCCACCAATAGGTAGCCCTCAAGTCGTGGTACATCTTATCCGAACCCGGATGTACTGAGTAACGGGACTTATGAGCTTCATCCATCACAAGGTCACGTAAATTTCCTTAAAGCGGAACCCATATGCGTCCGGCTACGTAGTAAGCGCCGTCTTCTTTTTGTTCCAATCGTTGTCTCGATCCTCGCAGGGACTCAGCCCTGATGTTCTCGGCTTTCAATGCTTCAACCTGAGCATTCCGGATTTGATTAGGGAGGTTCGAGTGGATAGTGAGCTGTAAGGCACGAACACGCTTGGGTTTGGTCTCCTTTCTGCTGAGGGCATCGGCTACCACATTAGCCTTGCCTGGATGATATTTAATTGCACACTCGTAGTCATTTAGGAGTTCGACCCATCGGCGTTGCCGCATATTCAACTCCTTTTGTCCCATTATGTGCTGGAGACTCTTGTGATCAGTGTAAATCGTGCACTTGGTGCCGTACAAGTAGTGTCTCCAAAGCTTGAGCGCGAAGACCACAGCTCCAAATTCTAAGTCATGCGTCGTATAGTTCCGTTCGTGGACCTTGAGTTGTCGCGAGGCGTAAGCAATAACTTTCTCGCGTTGCATTAATACGCAGCCAAGTCCTTGAATAGAAGCGTCGCAGTAGACGACGAAGTCATCGGTACCTTCGGGTAAGGAGAGGATAGGAGCACTACAAAGGTTCTTCTTCAGTTCCTGGAAGGCAGATTCCTGAGCATTACTCCATTTGTAAGCAACACCCTTCTGAGTGAGTGTCGTAAGTGGTTGAGCGATCTTAGAGAATCCCTTGATAAATCTTCGATAGTATCCCGCCAATCCCAAGAATTGGCGAACTTCGGTCGGAGTCTTGGGCACAGGCCAATCCTTAATGGACTCAATCTTAGCAGGGTCAACATGAATCCCTTCCTGATTGACGATGTGTCCAAGGAAATGGACTTCTCTAAGCCAGAAATCACATTTCGAGAATTTGGCGTACAGTTGCTCATTGCGAAGAAGTTCGAGAATAAGACGTAGGTGTTGTTCATGCTCCTCTTGGCTCTTTGAGTAGATTAGGATGTCGTCGATGAACATGATTACGAACTTATCGAGGTAGGGTTTGCATACTCGGTTCATGAGATCCATAAAGATTGCAGGTGCGTTGGTCATACCGAAAGGCATAACAAGGAATTCGTAGTGACCATAGCGGGTTCTGAAAGCAGTCTTAGAGATGTCCTCATCGCGGACTCTCAGCTGGTGATAACCCGATCGTAGATCGATCTTGGAATAATAGCTCGACCCTTGCAGCTGGTCGAACAGGTCGTCGATACGGGGAAGTGGATAACGATTCTTGATGGTAACCTTGTTAAGTTCGCGGTAGTCAATGCACATTCGGTATGAGCCATCTTTCTTTTTGACGAAGAGCACTGGGTCTCCCCAGGGTGATGAACTAGGACGGATAAAACCTTTGTCCAAAAGTTCTTGTAGTTGAGTAGAAAGCTCCTTGAGCTCCGCGGGGGCTAATCGATAAGGTGCACGAGCTATAGGCGCTGCTCCGGGAGCTAGCTCGATTTGAAATTCGACCTGACGGTGAGGAGGGAGTCCAGGCAGTTCCTCCGAGAATACCTCGGGATAGTCGCGTACAACTGGAAAATCTTCAATCCTGTTTTCCACTTTCTGTGTGTCGGTAATGAGTGCTAAGATAGCGGTGTGCCCTTTTCGTAGATACTTCTGGGCCTTTAAGAATGAAATGATGCCTGTGACTTCTCCGCTCTTGTCGCCTTGAACTATAAGAGGTTTGCCAGGGGGACGGGGAATACGAATAGCTTTCTCCTGGCAGAGGATTTCAGCTCGATGTTTGGATAACCAATCCATACCAATAATGACGTCGAAGCTTCCAAGAATGATGGGGAAAAGATCGATACAGTAGGTCTGACCAGACAACTCTAATTTGCAGTTACGAATTATGTGTGAGGCCTCGAGGTTTCTACCATTAGCTATTTCAACGGTGTGCTTAGAGCTTAGCGGCGTAAGAGTGAGCTTAAGTTTCTTACTAATACGTAGGGATACATAACTAGCATCTGCCCCGGAATCAAATAGCATGGAAACATAACGATCATTAAGTAGGAACTTACCCGCTACAACGTTGGGGTCATTCCTTGCTTCCCCAGCTCCAATCACAAAAGCTTTTCCTCTAGCACCATTTCCAGCATTGTTGTTATTGTTCCCAGCACCCTGATTGTTGTTGTTTTGATTCAGTTCAGGGCAATCCTTTCGCATGTGCCCCATTGCTCCACACTTGAAGCATCCACGGTTGTTTCCTTGTTGCTGCTGTTGCTGTGGTTGTTGCTGGTTCTGCCTAGCCGGGAACTGGCTTCGACAGTCTTTGGCTTCATGCCCCATCTTGTTGCATCGCTGACACTGACCTTTTCCACATGGCCCACTGTGATGTCGGTTACATTTGTTACACTTAGGGTGGTTTCCTCGATAGCCACCCTGTTGCTGAGGGCCCTTGTTGTTCTCAGTCTTCCTTTGTTGAACTGGGGCCTGAGTGGGGTTAGCATCCTTTCCCTGATTTCCATCCCACTTTCGCTTGTTATCGCCAGAAGTTCCAGTAGTAGCACCGATCCTCTTGGGCAGCTTGCCCTCTTCCACAGCCTGATTGGTGAGTTTGTGAGCAAGACGAACCACGGGCTGTATGGTGTTGAGGTTGGCTGAGGTCACATGACTTCTGATTTCTGGGACCAAGCCTTTGATGTACAACTCGATCCTTCGATACATAGGTTGGGACATGTTTGGGCAAAGTGCAGCATAGTCGTTGGACTGCTTAGTGTAGGTCTCGATCTCTGATCCGACCATCTTGAGCGCATAGTACTCGTTCTCGAGTTTGTGGATGTCATCCCTGTGACAGTACTCCTCTTTGATCATGTCCTTGAAATCTTCCCATGCCATAGCATTAGCAGTTTCCAGACCAAGCATCTGAATTTGTGCTTTCCACCATGAAAGCGCGTTCCCTTCAAGCGTACCAGTTGCGTACTTAACCCAGTTAGCAGGGGGACACTCGCAGACGGCAAAGACAGCTTCGGCCTTTTCAATCCAGTGCAGAAGGCCTATGGCACCCTCAGTGCCGTCGAAAGGGAGAGGCTTGCCATCCATGAAGGTTTTGAAAGTGCAAACACGTGGTTGCGCAGGCGCAGGCTGACCTCCAGGGTGTGCTGCGAAAGCTGCAGCCACCGTGTTAAGCAAGTTGGCGAATTGAGCCTGAGTCATGTTAACGCTTCCTCTTCCGCGTCCACTCATTGTCTTCATAACCAGAAAACACAGTATGAGTGTGATGTTGTAACGTAGCGAGAATGAGTTAGAAGGGAGACGTGTATCTATCTAATCAGGCACACTAGTATGTATAATAGAGCAGTCAACATAGGATAAATAAGCATGTAAGCACAAGTCCGAGCTATGAAGTCTAATATGCCGAGTCTTGCCCTTGGAGTGTAGTGTCGTCACGAGTCACGGGTTATAGTCTGGTTTTTCTCAAAAAGACTTTCCTTTTTAAAACCAAGTTCACTATAACCAATGGCTCTGATACCAATCTGTCACACCCCCAAATTCCACCTGCGGAGTACCGTCCGCTTGGAGGCGTGACCGACCAGGATCCAGCCACCAATTATACTGAGTATTTGGATAATAATAAAGATGATCACCAACCTTAATAGTTAGTAGGCATCATAGTTTAATGTTCGAAAGTTAGGTTCAAATAACAGTTTGATTAAATAGCGGAAGCATAGGCAAAATAGTTTAAACAAAGTTCATAGTTCAAGTTATTTAGAACCCAACACGCGGGTTTAGACGACCACTACACTTCCCAAGCTGCAAGCTCCTGAGTCACTGGTTACCTGCAAAGCATGCAGTAAGGGGTCAACAATAATGCTGAGTGAGTTCACTAGTTGTCCAGTTTTAATTACCAAAAACTTGTTTCACCAGTTAATTTATCCGTTTATACATGCCATGGGGAGCTACCCCAAAAGTTAGCGACTAAACTGTTTTTCCAATACCGAACACTAGGTGACCGTTGCGTATCCGCAGAGTGCCCCGATGTCAATGTTCTATCATCATTGACGGATGCCTGAGTACATTAGTTCACGACCGATCCCATACCTTGGCACGGTGTGAGGTTGGTAAGACCTAAATAGCGCTATCAACTAATAACCCGTTCGCCTGGCCCCGGCGACTAATCGGTATTATGTAGTAGGGACTTTAAGTGATAGAGTTTCGTTTAGTGCCGTTTGTTGCAATCCGTATAAACAGTAATTAACTAAAAGGTTCCCAATAACAAGGGAGGAAAAGTAAGTTGTATCCCTCATAAGGGGATAGTGTTGTTTTTAGTTCCGTTTCCCAAACCACCGGGAATACATGCTTTAGGTTGTGAACTCACCTTGGGTTGCTCGGTAGGTTAATTACCCGGTCGATCACGTTGGTCACCATGTCCTAGCATGGTTACCGAATATGGGTCAAGTTGGGGTACAAGTAAACATGTATAGCAAACACGTACAGTCACACATAGCATGCATTCATACAAACACTTGGGTTATTGGGCCTGTCCTAACATTCCACAAACAAACAGTACAGATACAGATACATATACAGTCCAGTCAACAGATAGTCCAACAAGCTTTTGGCCCAATAACACTTAGGCAGCCCAGTCGAGACAAGGGCGGTTTCGACTCGAGAACACACGGTTGCGAGTCGCAACCGGATGTTTCGACTTGTCATGCTCTGGTTGCGAGTCGTAACTGGATGTTTCGACTTGTCATGTTTCGGTTGCGAGTGGTAACTGGATGTTTCGACTTGTCATGTTTCGGTTGCGAGTCGTAACTGGATGTTTCGACTTGTCATGTTTCGGTTGCGAGTCGTAACTGGATGTTTCGACTTGTCATGTTTCGGTTGCGAGTCGCAACCTTGGATACGTGCACAAGAATCCTTCTAGAACCTCTGATGTACTAACCAATGAGATTGCCATTTCATGTAAATTGTGTACTATCTCCACTAAACATGTTTTATTGTCTAATTTCCCACTAAATCAGATCAAACAAGGCATATTTCAAATATTTTCATGACATTCAAATTGTTCTTCATATGTTCATACTATATTTAATACATATTCATGATGTTCTTCATGAGATTATTCAAGCATGAAATAATATGAACACACATTTGCCCAAAATATCTAGCGTAAATCATATACATAAATCGGTCAACATAATTTGGATAACATAGCCATTTATCCTACAAAACACCTTAGCAAGATATTATCAAAACAATATTTCCCTTACACTTTCTAGCATGAATCATTTATTCAAACACACTAGCTTATCCATATCATATAGTTATTTCAAGGCATTCATAAGGTTTATGAATAAAACACATTGTTCATCAATTCATCATTCAAACATTGATAACAATCTATTATCTAATAAGCAATATACTCCTTCAAACATCCAACAAATCACATAGTTTCTATATATCATAAATCATCATTTTTAACCTAATAACTAAAGGCACTAACCGGCTAGATGAAGAGGTGTGAAGGATTGATGGACTAAGTTCCGAGTGGTGATGATGAGCTAATCCGAGATGATCCGGGAGCCCCTTTTGTTGTCGCCGGTTAGATCCGAGAGAGGGAGAGGAGAGGAGGTGAGTTTGATGTTAGAACCTTAGGGTTTTAGTGGTTTGGAGGAATGTAGGAGAGTGTGTGAATGGTGGGAGTGTCAAATGAGAGAAGGAGGGCTTGGGCATGGGTTTTATACTCGGTTTGGGTGGTGCACCCTACAATGGTTCCGAGTGGGCTCGAAGGGGGGTATATGGCCCAATCCGGCCCAACCGTTTTTATTTACTCGAGACCGAGTGGTCTCGAGTCGGGTTCGGTTCACACATATATATATCTATACACATACCACACATTATATATACACATAGCACATTAAGGTAAAACGCAACTTTTCATTTAATAACACATATATACGCCTAACGAAATTACAAGGTGTTCCCTCGGAAAAACCTAGAGTGTCACATTATCCCCAAGTTTTAAGAACTTTCGTCCCGAAAGTTAAGGCAGCCACTGACAAGCTAGTAAAAGTGAGGGCGTTTCAACTGGGTGTCACAGTAAATAACGCTAGAAATGAATGAAAGCAATTTTAAGCTTAAAGTGCTTAAATACCTTAACGGGTCAAAATAAGCACTTGAACATAAACGGGTTCTAACTAAGTAAGAAACCCATGATTTATGATTTATTTGATAGGAAATATTGAAATGATGATTCTCATGAGTTTATAGATCAAGTAAACGTGTTTGTTTGATAAAATAGCGAACGGGTCAAAATTTGGTAAAAATGTAATAAGCCGAAGACTTAAAAGTCTCAAAATTTGCTAATCCGGATGTCGGATTTTAACTCCAAATGATGGAGAATCAAATTACAAACACGTAGGAAGAAACGGTAGGCCAAACGGATAAGCGGTTTGAAAGATACGAAAGATTTCGTGTCAAATTACGGCAAAATGGAGAAGTTGGATGCAGGGTCCACCGTAAATTACGGTGCCACCGTAATTTACGGTGGAGCTAATAAAGCTACGGGGGGTTTCTACTGTTTTACGGCAGAAAAGCATGAACCCAGGGGCCACCGTAAGTTACGGTCCCACCGTAATTTACGGTCCCACCGTAATTTACGGTGGTGAATTTTTTTTATATATTTTGTTTTTCATTGAGAAATCAATTGTTTCCCCGGACATCGTTCGGACATGATTTAAATCTTGTATGACTACAGCATTTCATGTTATTGAAATGTAGGTACTTTTGGACGCCGGAAGACGATCAAGCTCAGCGAAGAACCGAACACGATAAAGATACACGCTTCCGCACTTTGCCACGTTGTAAAATTTAAACAACGAATTCGATCATGTTACTTAGAATAATTTATGAATTGTAAAAGTTTTAATAAACCCGTATTTTTATAGTATGTGTAGTCTTAACTGCACATCTAATTGTTGGTATTTACACTATAATCGTTAAATAGAAACTAGGGTGTTACATTTTGGCAACCCTATCCCTGCTTATACTGCTCCGGCAACTTACAACCCATACGGACCGCCAGCATACCATAACTATAACTATGCCGAGGCCGACCCATACCAAGTGGCAGCAAACTACCTTGCCCAAAATCCTGAGGGACCATATGGAACCCCTTGGGGAATGGGACATCCAGCTCGTGGGTATCAAGTACCTGCTCAGCCACCACTTCAGCATCAGCCACCACGGTTTTCCCCGCCAGAGCAGGAGGATCTCCGTCATAGACTGGCCAGGGTTGAGCGAGACTTCCAGAGGGAACGTAGGAAGAATCAGGGATTCATGAGTGGCTTAGCAGATTTACTGAAAGGAAAGAAGAAACGGGATCGTTAAATCCCAATGTGTATTATTGTATTTCCTTGTTTAAATCAAGTCCCTACGTGGACATTTATTTATGTGTGTATGCAGTCCCTGCGTGGACATCTATCTTTGTACTTAGTCCCTGCGAGGACTTGTCTTTATTAGTCCCTGCGAGGACACTTATTTCTGCAAACAGTCCCTGCGAGGACTTGTATTGCCAGTATAGCTCCTGCGAGGGCAAGTGTTTCTGTGAAAAGTCCCGTTTAGGGCAAAGTGTACTACTTTTAAATTTTAATGGAATGTAAGTTTATAAATTTCATCTTTGCTATGATATGCATAATTAAATTATATATGAAATAAATAAATCGGAATCATTCCTTTTAAAAATCTATCTGCCTATTTTAATTTTAATTAAGGATCTTAAAGGTATAACCTAGCCTGCATGTCATTTTAAGACCTGGCCCAGATGGTAAAACCCGTTAAAAAGATTCAAATCCCAGTTAACATCTGAAAACATGTTAACACTCCTGGCAGACATGATTCGTTAAAATCACACGTGCTATTATTATATAAGGATCTTTTCAAATATTCCTAACCCAACTAAATGATCTCTGAATCATGGGTTAAATCATCAATAAATATGATCAGTTCTTTTTACCATCCATTGGTAATAGAATGCCTACGGGCCCTTCTCATTTTCATATGAGACAAAAGACAGTAATAGTCTGTGACCCTGTGTAACAACTCTCATCAAAAGTCCTAATTATTATTTAATTTAACCAATAGGAAACCTTAATTAAGAAACCCAAGTAATTTCGCACAAACCCTAAAATTTTCAAAACATTTAGAATCAGGATTAGGGCCCCTAAAACTTAAGGGGGGTAAACCCTAAGTTGATAGTTATCTCTTTAATGCGTTGTACAAACTGAAAAATAACGAACTGTCAATTCATCAAGCCTACACTAGTGACGAAGCAACCCTAGGCTAGCTAGGTTTCCCAGGCGAGTCGCGACAGACTCAGTGTCATCTGTCGCGACACGCGGGAGGTGCACATTTCACGTATAAATAGTCGGCCTTGGAACTTGAAATCTGTCTTTGGAACGACGTAAATTCGAGTTTCGTAGAAGGAGTTATCGTAGAAACAGTACACTAAACACACACAATCACTAATTGCTGCAACAATCAGGGTAATAACTCGATCACTATTACGATTCAACGTCCGATCGATTATAACTATCCAACGATTGATTAAGTGCCGCTCAGATTGAGTTTATACTTGGTTAATTCATTGTGATTTCGACTTGAATGTTTGAGTACTGCTCGAATTCAGACTATGCTCTGTCATTCGTTGTGAATCCGCTGAATTATTAAGTATTGCACTAATAAATTGTTGTGAGGGTTTAATCTCGTGAATTGTCATAACTGTTGTATTAGTTACTAACCTATTGTGTGTGCATTGTTAATTAAATTAGGTTAATCAAGGCTAATCAGTAGGCTTATATTCTACTCGTTAAATCTACAATGTGAGTCATTCTCTTTTTATCAAATTGCTTTATAAATTCTTAAAAATATTTTCAAAGGTTATAATTACGGTGATTAAGTTTATGTAATCACCAAATTACAGCCGGTATGTGGGGTATTGTGCACAGTATTGCAGTGTTATCACTTTAGGTGAGCGAACCTAAAATTAGTGATACTCGTCATTCATTGGGGCAGCCAATGGTGATATGACCACAGTCACCGTAAAGATTCGAGTGACAATTACTGTGGGTAGTTGGTTTGATATCAGAAACATTGTAATCGCTCTTAATACTGCAAATTATAACAAATGTGTCTTTTATTTAAAATGAATGAACTCACTCAGTATTTCCCTGCTGACAAAACCTTTTTCAAACATGTTTCAGGTGATCTGTTGTGAGCACAGGAAAAGTGCCGTGGAGCACTACAAGCTTAGAAAGTGGCTCAATGTAAATAAATAAAGAAACATGTTTTAAGAAATAAAGGATTTCCCAGTGAAATCAATGTTTTGTAAATTATGGGATTTATCCCTATATTAGATATATAAACGAACAGTTTTTAACAATAATCGATCCTGTATAAAAAGACTTCCGCTGTCAGTAAATTAGATACCACGGATTTCCTGCCTCGCGGCTCTAGACCGGGTCAAACCGGGGCCGAGGGTCGTGACAGGAAAAGGTGGTATCAGAGCCACTGATTTAAGCTTACTATTGATTTTAGCCTATTAAAATAATTAGGAAATTTAATTGCTACTCTGTGAAAAAATGTTTTATTAACTGATTAATTGTTGAGTTACAGTATGGGTAAACACAAGATTTCTGCTATCTATCACAAATTAGATACTGCACCCACAAGAAAAGGAACCTCATCCTCCAAACACCCAGCAGATCTGGAAGAAGGAATTTTTGTCCGTAAATCAAATTATGAAAATCCTCTTACCCAAGACAAAAGAAATTTGATTCTTAGGAAGGGACAGGAGAAAATAAAGAAAACCCAAGCCAAGAAAGTGAGGTTTAATTCAGAAATCCAGGAATTAGGCAATAGGTCTCCTTGGGAAGATACATTAGATGAAAAATGGGCAAACCTTTATATGCTAGCTACCGTAGCAGAGAATGCAAATCTCTAAAACTTTTAATAAGCCTGGTCTAGTAGAAAAGTAATACCCAGTAAATAAATAAAGTAGAGTGTGTTCACTTTCCTGTAGTCTTTTGTACAAATCCGTATGCAATAAACTTTAATGTTTATTTGTTAAAATTTTGTTTCAAAGTTTTAACTTAGCATTTTTGTGCATTTTGCATATATGCTGTCCAGCATGACTGAGATATCGGAAGCATTTCAGAATCTCAACCTCTACCCAGTACCAATTGAAGTCTCCCACGACTTTACTGGATACATTGCTGACATAGAGGAACCCCTGGAATTCCAAGCTCCACCGCTGGAAAAAGCAAAACTTAAAAAGAAGAGAAGATATGTAGGATGGAGGAAAGTGCGCAGGAGAAAGCCAGTTACTAGGAAACTTCCTAAAATAGAAAACCCTATAGACAAAGGAAAAGGAATCGAAATCGGAGAAAGTTCAAATCCAGCAGAGATAGAGAACAGGAAAGATTATAAACAAAAAGGAATAGAAATTGGAGAGAATTCTAGACAAGCTGAAGAAATCACATTTCAAGACGAAATTGACCGTCTACTGGCAAACTGTGATGTCATTAGCCCTATCCATAATAATCTATATCCTTACCTAGAAACCCAACTTCCTGTTAATCTGGAACCAGCTATTCCAGACCCACTAATCCACACTCGACCTTTAGGTCAAATGGAAGAATGGTGGACAAATGACTGGCAATTTGAAAATATCGTCAACAGTCCTTATTCTTTTCTTCCACAGTGGGATCCAGAACCTATCCCCAATCCTCCAATGAGTAACGAAAATTTAGCTGAACTCCGTCAGTACGGTGAAGAGCTGATAAGTACAGGGAATAGGATCCGGGAAATGGGGGAGCAAATTTCCTGGAAGTACGACGAAAGGGAACGTCGTTACTAAACTACTAGTTGACCAAAGAAAAGTGGGGTTGGGAAGAATGTCTGTATAATAATAATACTAATAATAGCTAAATATAACTCTGTAAAATGGGAAATAAAACATTGTAAGATAAACAGTGTGTATGGATGCCTATATGAAATATAAAGCAAAATAGAAGTTGAAACATCGACGATTTTGGATATATATATCTGTGTTGCCAAATTTTATATGCTTCTGTGTAATTATTTTATTTACAATCATTTGATACTAATAGTTATATTTTAATAATTATCAGATGGAAAACGCCAATAATGAACCAGTTAATGAAGGGAATCAATCTGAACAAAATCAGGAAAACCAGTATATGACCAGACAAGATATTGAAAATATTGTTGCTCAAGGGATAGCCAATGCTATTCCAGCATTTGTTGCTGCTGTTAAAAATCCAATAGAACCGCAACAAATCGTTCCTAGTAAACGTACTCAGGAAGATAATTTTAGTCATAGTGTAAATGGAGGCGGAAATCATGACAATAATAATCCACGACAGGCTCCACCTCCTAAGAAAATGAAAGCCGCAACGCCTGGTTGCACTTTCAAAGAATTTCTTGCCTGCAAACCTGCTGAATTTGCAGGAAATGAAGGAGCAACTGCAGTACTACGTTGGTTAGAGAAAACTGAAGCAGTAATTGCAATAAGTAAGTGTTCAGAAGAAGATCAGGTGATGTATGCATCAAATTTGTTCAAAGAAGGGGCACTAGAATGGTGGAACACGGTGTTACAAGCGAAAGGAAGAAGGATGGCTTATGCTATGAACTGGGAAGAATTTAAAATTCTTGTAGAAAGAAAATACTGTCCTGAATATGAAAAGGAACAAATGGCAAATAAGTTCCTAAACCATCGTATGGTAGGCGTAGAGTGTCGCGGTTATACTTCGACATTCTTTGAATATGCTAGAGTGGTACCAACACTGGCTTCGCCGGAACCGGTACTCATTTCTCGCTACATTTGGGGATTAATTAGTGAAATTCGCAATATCGTTAAAGCTGCGAGACCCCGCACTATTGACGATGCTGTGGAATTAGCTAATACCCTAACTGATGAACTGGTGCGCACAAGAGAAGAAGATCGAAAGAAGGAATTGGCTCAAAAGATTACCCAAGGATTTCGTGTGGGTAATGATAATAATAGGTTCAAGAAAAGAGGAAGAAGACAATCTGCACAACCACCTTTTTGCAGCAATTGCAAAAAGAATCATTTTGGAAAATGTTATGTAATTTGCAACTTTTGCAAAATGGCAGGACATCGTGAAGAAAATTGCAAAAAGAGAACCATAGTTTGCTATAACTGTGGAGAAAAGGGACATTACAAAACAGAATGTCCTAAATTGACTAAAACCGCAGACAATAAAGGCAAACCAGCTGATGGAACAACAAGGAAGAATGCCCGAGCATTCCAGCTAACCACTCAAGAAGCTGAACTAATCCCTGACGTTATAGCCGGTACGTTCTTGGTCCACGACGTTTATGCAAAAGTATTATTTGACTCTGGTGCAAACCAAAGTTTTATCAATACTTCATTTTGCCAAGCTCTTAATTTACCCTTAACCACTCTTAGGCAAATTTTTACAGTAGAAACAGCAGATGGAAATTCTGTTAACATAAATAAGGTTTTGAAAGAAGGAAAGATAGAACTGTTAGGCCATAAGTTTTCTGCAAAGTTGTTACCTATGAAGTTAGCCGGATTTGATGTAGTGTTAGGAATGGATTGGTTAATAGCCAACCATGCTCGAATCCTTTGTGATAAGAATTCGGTAGAAATCAGTACTCCCACAGGAAAGGTAATTTTAATTACAGGAGACAAACCACAAAAGCCACTGAAATTTATTTCAGTTATGAAGTTGGCCAGTTATTCAAGAAAACAAGAAATGGTGTATATGATTTCGGTAATCATTAACACTAAAAGTAAAGAACTTGCAGATATCCCTATAGTTTCAGAATACCCAGACATCTTTCCAGAAGAATTACCTGGGTTACCACCAGATAGGGAAGTAGAGTTTAGAATTCATCTAATTCCGGGTACTACACCAATAGCCAAAGCACCTTATCGATTAGCACCCACCGAAATGCTAGAATTGAAAAAGCAGTTAGATGAATTATTAAGTAAAGGTTTCATACAACCTAGTTCATCCCCTTGGGGAGCACCAGTGTTGTTTGTGAAAAAGAAAGACGGATCAATGAGAATGTGTATTGATTATAGAGAACTAAATAAAGTTACAATTAAGAATCGATACCCATTACCTAGGATTGACGATCTTTTTGATCAACTTCAAGGCGCTAGGTATTTTTCTAAGATAGACTTAAGATCCGGATATCACCAGTTAAAAGTACAAGAAGAAGACATACCTAAAACTGCTTTCAGAACTAGGTATGGTCATTATGAGTTTACAGTCATGCCCTTTGGACTAACAAATGCCCCAGCAGCATTTATGGACATGATGAATCGAATCTGTAAACCATATTTGGATAAATTTGTAATCGTATTCATCGACGATATACTAATTTACTCCAAAAGTCAAGAAGAACATTGCAAACACTTGCATGCACTCTTAACTTTGTTAAGAAAGGAAAAGCTTTATGCAAAATTCTCAAAGTGTGAATTTTGGTTAAAGGAAGTGCAATTTTTAGGTCACATGGTGAATCACGAAGGAATTCACGTAGATCCTGCTAAAATAGAAGCAATCATCAAATGGAAGGTTCCACAAACAGCTATGGAAATTAGAAGTTTTCTAGGCTTAGCCGGATACTATAGACGATTTATTAAGGATTTCTCTAAGATAGCTGTACCTTTGACTAAGTTAACCTGTAAAGCCACTAAGTTTGAATGGGGACATAGGCAAGAAGAAGCTTTTAAGATTTTAAAGCACCGATTAACGAATGCTCCAATTTTAGCATTGCCCGAAGGAACAGAAGATTTTGAAGTATATTGTGATGCTTCAAAATTAGGATTCGGATGTGTGTTGATGCAACGCAAGAAGGTAATTGCGTATGCCTCTCGGCAGTTGAAAAAGCACGAGGAAAATTATACGACTCATGACTTAGAATTAGGAGCCATAATTTTTGCCTTGAAAATTTGGAGACGTTATCTGTATGGAAGTAAGTTTACTGTTTATACAGATCATAAAAGTTTAAGGTATATATTTGGGCAGAAAGAGTTAAATATGAGGCAAAGAAGATGGATGGAAGTTCTAAGCGATTACGACTGTGATATTCAATATCACGAAGGAAAGGCAAACGTAGTTGCAGATGCCTTAAGTCGTAAGTATCAGGAAAAACAAAAGCGAGTCCGTGCTCTTAGATTAAATCTACAAGTAGATTTAATTGAACAATTAAAGAAGGTTCAGGAAACAGCAATCAAGGATGATGCTGAAGGAATGAAAGGATATATAAAAGAACTAGAGCAAGGAAATGATGGAATTTGGAAATTCCACAAGAAACGAATTTGGGTACCTAAGCAAGGAGAATTAAGAAATAAGATTTTAGAAGAAGCCCATAATTCTCGGTATACTATGCATCCAGGAAACAATAAGATGTACCAAGATTTAAGAAAGAATTTCTGGTGGATAGGAATGAAGAAAGATATAGCAAGATATGTTTCTAAGTGTCTTACTTGTTCACAAGTTAAGGCAGAACATCAGAAACCTTCAGGATTACTACAACAATTGGAAATGCCAGTATGGAAATGGGAACTTATAACAATGGATTTTGTTACTAAGTTACCTAAAACAAGAAAAGGTAATGATGCGATTTGGGTAATTGTGGATCGATTAACCAAATCTGCTCACTTTTTACCAATGAAAGAAACCTTTAACATGGAAAGGTTAGCCAAATTGTATGTAGATGAAGTTGTATCCCTACATGGAGTTCCACTCTCCATTGTTTCAGATAGGGATAGTCGTTTTACTTCACATTTCTGGAAAAGTTTCCAGCAAGCTATGGGAACTCGACTAAATCTAAGTACGGCATATCATCCACAAACAGATGGACAAAGTGAAAGAACCATCCAAACTCTAGAAGACATGCTTCGAGCATGTGTAATAGATTTTGGTGGAAATTGGGATGATCACTTACCCTTAATTGAATTCTCCTATAATAATAGTTATCATTCAAGTATTGAAACTGCTCCATTTGAAGCATTATATGGACGTAAGTGCAGAACTCCAGTTTGTTGGGCAGAAATAGGAGAAACTCAATTATCAGGTCCAGAAATTGTACAAGAAACTACTGACAAGATAACTCAGATCAAGGAAAGACTGAAAACAGCTCGAGATCGCCAGAAGAGTTATGCAGATAATCGCCGCAAGCCGATAGAATTTCAGGTTGGAGATAAAGTACTATTGAAAGTTTCTCCTTGGAAAGGAGTAGTTAGATTCGGAAAGAAAGGAAAGCTAAGTCCAAGATACGTAGGACCATTTTCAGTAATCCAACGTATAGGACTAGTTGCTTATCGTTTACAACTACCTGAAGAATTAGCGGGAGTACATGATGTATTTCATGTATCCAATCTCAAGAAATGCTTATCAGATGAATCACTGGTAGTACCTCTTCAAGATATTGAGGTAAACGAAAAGCTGAAATTTGTTGAGAAACCTCTTCAAGTTGAGGATCGAAAGATCAAATTTCTCAAACATAAACGACTAGTTTTAGTCAAAGTCAGATGGGATTCAAAAAGAGGAGCTGAATACACTTGGGAGCTGTATTCCGAAATGAAGAGAAAGTATCCTCATTTATTCCAATAAATCTCGAGGACGAGATTTTTCTTAAGGTGAGGAGAATGTAACAACTCTCATCAAAAGTCCTAATTATTATTTAATTTAACCAATAGGAAACCTTAATTAAGAAACCCAAGTAATTTCGCACAAACCCTAAAATTTTCAAAACATTTAGAATCAGGATTAGGGCCCCTAAAACTTAAGGGGGGTAAACCCTAAGTTGATAGTTATCTCTTTAATGCGTTGTACAAACTGAAAAATAACGAACTGTCAATTCATCAAGCCTACACTAGTGACGAAGCAACCCTAGGCTAGCTAGGTTTCCCAGGCGAGTCGCGACAGACTCAGTGTCATCTGTCGCGACACGCGGGAGGTGCACATTTCACGTATAAATAGTCGGCCTTGGAACTTGAAATCTGTCTTTGGAACGACGTAAATTCGAGTTTCGTAGAAGGAGTTATCGTAGAAACAGTACACTAAACACACACAATCACTAATTGCTACAACAATCAGGGTAATAACTCGATCACTATTACGATTCAACGTCCGATCGATTATAACTATCCAACGATTGATTAAGTGCCGCTCAGATTGAGTTTATACTTGGTTAATTCATTGTGATTTCGACTTGAATGTTTGAGTACTGCTCGAATTCGGACTATACTCTGTCATTCGTTGTGAATCCGCTGAATTATTAAGTATTGCACTAATAAATTGTTGTGAGGGTTTAATCTCGTGAATTGTCGTAACTGTTGTATTAGTTACTAACCTATTGTGTGTGCATTGTTAATTAAATTAGGTTAATCAAGGCTAATCAGTAGGCTTATATTCTGCTCGTTAAATCTACAATGTGAGTCATTCTCTTTTTATCAAATTGCTTTATAAATTCTTAAAAATATTTTCAAAGGTTATAATTACAGTGATTAAGTTTATGTAATCACCAAATTACAGCCGGTATGTGGGGTATTGTGCACAGTATTGCAGTGTTATCACTTTAGGTGAGCGAACCTAAAATCAGTGATACTCGTCATTCATTGGGGCAGCCAATGGTGATATGACCACAGTCACCGTAAAGATTCGAGTGACAATTACTGTGGGTAGTTGGTTTGATATCAGAAACATTGTAATCGCTCTTAATACTGCAAATTATAATAAATGTGTCTTTTATTTAAAATGAATGAACTCACTCAGTATTTCCCTGCTGACAAAACCTTTTTCAAACATGTTTCAGGTGATCTGTTGTGAGCACAGGAAAAGTGCCGTGGAGCACTACAAGCTTAGAAAGTGGCTCAATGTAAATAAATAAAGAAACATGTTTTAAGAAATAAAGGATTTCCCAGTGAAATCAATGTTTTGTAAATTATGGGATTTACCCCTATATTAGATATATAAACGAACAGTTTTTAATAATAATCGATCCTGTATAAAAAGACTTCCGCTGTCAGTAAATTAGATACCACGGATTTCCTGCCTCGCGGCTCTAGACCGGGTCAAACCGGGGCCAAGGGTCGTGACACCCTGTCTGTTAAAGGTAATGAACTATGTTCAAACTTTAAAGAGCCTTGATTCTCTGAAATCATAGCTTATGATTTAATTTGTCCCTGTGACTAGGCCTTATGTGCTAATAAAACTGTTATTGTTTTATAATTAGGATAAATTATATTAGAAATCCTAAATAAATGTGAGTAATAAATTAACCATATATGGTTTATGTTTACCACGGTTAATAAAATTGCCATAAAAGACAATTCTATAATAAACTCACCAATAAATTATTGTCAATATGTAACAGTTCAAGCTACATGGCCGACTCTAACGAGATCAATAGTCACCCAGGGAGAGAGCATGATAATGCCCGAGTAAATGTAGCGGGTGCAGAATTACAGGCAATGATAGATAATGCCGTAAATCGAGCTATGGATAGACAGCTCCATGAATCCAGTGGTACCCGTGCAAGGACCCAATCTGCACCACACTCTAGAACACCCTCCAGGACCTACACTGTCCACAACAGTAATTCTCACCACTCATCAAACCAGAGGAGTGCTCCATCCCAAAGAGTCGTACAAAATCAAGAACCCCGTCATAAGGGTTGCTCCTATAAGTACTTCGTTTCGTGCAAACCCAGGGATTTCACTGGGGAAAAAGGAGTAGTAGATTGCATGACTTGGTTGGACGAGATGGATACGGTTGTGGATATCAGTGGTTGCAATAATAGGGATATTGTGAAATTCGTGTCACAGTCTTTCAAGGGAGAAGCATTAGCTTGGTGGAGATCTTTGATCCAAGCTACGGGGAAAGTCCCGTTGTACAATATGACCTGGGAACAGTTCATGTCACTAATCAAGGAAAACTACTGCCCTCAACATGAGGTTGAGAAGATTGAAGCTGACTTCTTGTCGCTGGTCATGAGAAACCTAGACTGTCAGGCCTACCTTACCAGTTTTAACACTTTGTCAAGATTGGTTCCATATTTAGTAACCCCGGAACCCAAACGTATAGCTCGTTTTATCGGGGGTTTGGCCCCGGAGATCAAGGCAAGTGTGAAGGCCTCCAGACCAGCTACTTTTCGGTCTGTAGCGGACATATCATTGTCTCTTACCTTGGATGCGGTCAGGCTGAAATCGCAGAGGAACACTGATACCGAAAAGAGGAAGCGTGAGGATGACAACTCACGACGTTCAGACAAGAAGCAGAAGGGAAACAATGACCACAAGAAGGGGTCAGGATTTAGGAAGGATGGTCAGCAGTCAGGTGAAAAACCCAGATGTAAAATCTGCAAGAGACAGCACTTCGGAAAGTGCAGGTATGAATTGAATTCGTCTTCACAATCGAAAACTTTTGCATGTGGGTTGTGCAAGTCCAAGGAACACAAGACCTTGGATTGCAAAAAGATGAAGGATGCGACCTGCTATGGTTGCAATGAAAAGGGGCACATCAAGACCAATTGCCCAAAATACGTCAAGAAGCCTGAAGAGGCTAAGAAGACCAATGCTAGGGTCTTCAGGATGGATGCTAAGGAAGCCGTCAAGGACGACAATGTGATAACAGGTACCTTTCTCGTAAATGATGTTTATGCGAGAGTGTTATTTGATTCAGGCGCTGATAAGTCGTTCGTAGATAATAAGTTTTGTGAATTGTTGAAATTACCTGTTAAGACCTTAATTGTGAAGTATGAGGTGGAACTAGCAGATGGCACTTTAGAAACCGCCTCAACCTTATTAGATGGATGTTTCATATCCATTAGGAACCACTCTTTTCCTTTGTCCCTACTTCCTTTGAAACTAGCTGGTTTTGACATAGTTTTGGGTATGGACTGGTTATCTCATAACCAGGCCCAGATTGTTTGCAACAAGAAGCAAGTGATGATCAAGACTCCGTCTGGTGAATCACTTACTATCCAGGGAGATACCTAGTATGGGCTGCCTGAGAAAATGTCTATGCTCAAGGACTCTAAGTGTTTGAAGAAGGGTTGTGTCATCTACATGGCACAAGTGATTATTGAGGAGCCGAAGCCCAAGATTGGGGATATCCCCGTCATTTCTGAATACCCCGAAGTTTTTCCGGAAGAACTACCTGGTTTGCCACCAGATAGGCAAGTAGAATTCAGAATTGACATTATTCCTGGATCAGCACCAGTTGCAAGGGCGCCTTATAGGTTGGCACCAACAGAGATGAAGGAATTGAGAACGCAGCTAGATGATTTGCTAGCCAAAGGTTTCATCAAACCTAGTTCATCTCCTTGGGGAGCACCAGTTTTATTTGTCAAGAAGAAGGATGGATCGATGCGTCTGTGCATCGACTACCGTGAGCTTAATAAGGTCACCATCAAGAATAGGTATCCTTTGCCCAGAATCGACGATCTGTTCGATCAACTTCAAGGGGCAAGTTTCTTCTCGAAGATTGACTTGAGGTCAGGCTACCATCAATTGAAGGTTAGAGATGAAGACGTGCACAAAACAGCATTTAGGACTCGTTATGGTCATTACGAGTTCCTAGTGATGCCTTTTGGGCTCACTAATGCACCGGCCGCGTTCATGGATCTCATGAATCGCGTTTGCAAGCCGCACTTAGATAAATTCGTCATCATTTTCATCGATGATATCCTCATCTACTCAAAGAACCAGGCTGACCATGAGAAGCATCTTCACTGCATTCTGGAACTACTTCATAAAGAAAAGCTCTATGCCAAGTTCTCGAAGTGTGAATTCTGGCTTCGAGAAGTCCAATTTCATGGACATGTTGTCAGTGAGCGTGGTATCCAAGTAGATCCCGCTAAAGTTGAAGCTGTCATGAATTGGCATGAGCCAAAGACGCCTACAGAAATTCGTAGCTTCCTAGGTTTGGCAGGATACTATAGGCGATTCATTGAAAACTTCTCAAGGATTGCTGCACCCCTGACTTCGCTGACGCGTAAGAAGATTAAGTTTGACTGGGGTCCTAAGCAGCAGGAATCCTTCGATATTCTGAAACAAAAGTTGAGCAATGCTCCAGTACTGACATTGCCTGATGGAATCGAGGAGTTTGCAGTTTATTGTGATGCATCACACACCGGGATGGGATGTGTGTTTATGCAGAAAGGCAAAGTTATTGCCTATGCTTCACGCCAGTTAAAGGTGCACGAAAAGAATTATACCACCCATGACTTGGAATTGGGTGCCGTTGTATTCGCACTAAAACTTTGGAGGCACTACTTATATGGAATCAAATGTGTGATATATTCTGATCACAAGAGCCTTCAACACCTGTTCAATCAAAAGGACTAGAACATGAGGCAACGCCGTTGGATGGAAACTCTGAATGATTACGATTGTGAAATAAGATACCATCCCGGCAAGGCGAATGTAGTCGCCGATGCCTTGAGTCGAAAGGAGAAGGTGAAACCCATCTGAATCAATGCCAAGCGCATGGAAATAAGGAACAATTTGATTGAAAGATTGTTAGCTGCACAGAAGGAAGCTGTGTTGGAAGCTAACTATCCTAACGAAAAGCTAGGGGTAACTGAGGAGCAGTTAACACTTAGCAAGGATGGAATACTAAGATTGAATGGACGAATATGGGTTCCAATTTATGGAGGACTTCGAGATGTTATCCTCCAGGAAGCCCATAGTTCCAAATACTCCGTTCATCCTGGAGCAGATAAGATGTACCAGGATCTAAGGGCAAATTATTGGTGGATAGGCTTCAAAAAGTCTGTAGCCGCCTATGTAGCTAAATGTTTGACGTGTGCGCAAGTCAAAGCAGAACATCAAAAGCCGTCAGGTTTGCTACAACAGCCTGAACTTCCCACATGGAAGTGGGAGATGGTGACAATGGATTTCATCACCAAGCTACCAAAGACAAGGAAAGGCAATGATACTATATGGGTGATCGTTGATAGACTGACTAAGTCAGCACATTTCCTACCCATTAAGGAGACGTACAGCTCCGACATATTAGCCCAACTGTACGTAGATAAGATTGTAGCTTTACATGGCATACCTGTGTCTATTATCTCTGACAGAGATACTAGATACACATCACATTTTTGGAAAAGCTTCCAACAATCTTTGGGCACGCGTTTGAATTTTAGTACGGCTTACCATCCTCAGACAGACGATCAGAGTGAGCGTACTATTCAAACGTTGGAAGACATGCTTCGTGCATGTGTGATTGATTTGGGTGGTAGTTGGGATAACCACCTACCACTAATTGAGTTCTCCTACAACAATAGCTACCTCACCAGCATTAAGGCTGCGCCTTTCGAGGCCTTATACGGTAGAAAGTGTAGAACGCCCGTTTGTTGGGCGGAAGTTGGAGATGTCCAGTTATCAGGACCGGAGATAGTCTTTGAAACGACGGACAAGATTGTCCAGATTCGAGACCGTCTCAAAGCTGCCCGAGATAGGCAGAAGAGCTACGCAGATCCAAAGCGTAAATCTTTTCACTTTGAAGTAGGTGATAAAGTCTTACTTAAAGTATCACCCTGGAAGGGAGTGATGCGGTTTGGTAAGAAAGGCAAGCTAAGTCCGAGATACATAGGACCTTTCGAGGTTATCGAACGTGTCGGGTCAGTTGCCTATAAGTTAAACTTACATGAAGAGCTCAGTGGAATTCACAATGTGTTTCACATCTGCAATCTGAAAAAGTGTTTCGATGATGAATCACTGGTCATACCACATACGGATGTGCATATAGATGAGAGCTTGAAATTTGTGGAAAAACCATTGTCGATCGAGGATCGACAGGTTAAGAAGCTTCGAAGGAAGCATGTACCGATTGTAAAGGTCAAATGGGATGCCTGTAGAGGTCCCGAGTATACGTGGGAGGTTGAGTCCACGATGAAAGAAAAGTACCCTTATCTATTTATGTAAATCTTGAGGTCGAGATTTCTTTTAAGGGGGTGAGGATGTAACACCTCGAAAATTTACGTCCTATGATGTGTTGACACGTGTCATAGGTTTGAACGTGTGAAAGAATGTTCTTGAAGGACTAAAATTGACAAACCTGGAAAGTATGTGAATATACGCGTTCTAACTGTCAACAGTGAATAAATATACTTTACAATAACCCTACATGATTTCTATAACCTTAAACGAATGGATCATGGATCATACGAAGCGAATTGTGAAAGAAAGTGAGAGATTACAAACTACAGGGGTTAAATGTGTCAACATGTTAAGATATACCTCTGAGTGACCTTTTAGCAAACCCAAAGCCTTGTAACGATTAATTATGCTCACTAGAATGCACCATAAAAATTTCACCAAGTTTCGTTACCGTATGAGAAAGTTATGATAAAATTCGTGTGTGAGGGTTAGAATCGTCAACATTGAAAATTAGGGCTTTTCGGGTGATCACAAAGTTACCCGAGGACTTGACAAAGATGGTATAAGCCTTAAAGCCCCCATATGTCAAATATAAAGGCTTAGAATGCAAGAAACAATGAGAAAGCGACCTTTCGGGGGACCAAGGACCAAAAATGCAATAGAGGAAACAATTGTAACCTGATCCGGGGGCTAAGGCGGGCCGCGTAAGGTCATGAAGACCTTTACGCGGGCCGCGTGACAGGTACCAGCGACAGAAACTAACAGACAGCTGTCTGTTGATGTTTTAACCGACTTACATGCATTTCTTTGATACCATGGGCTGCCTAAGATGGTATTTAGACTATAGAGGGCACATGTAAAGATCCATGATCAATTGTAGACTCATTTGGCAACAATCTAGGAAGATCAAAGTCACTATATAAGGCTTATGTTGCAACATGCAACCACACTTCAACTTCTGATCATTTGAGGAGCACAACAGCAGACACACGACCTTCCTAATCATCCATTAGACACTTGTAAGTACCCTTGACCCTTCTTAATTAAGTTTTGATTAGTTTATAGCCTAGAAGTCAAACCGTCGTAATTACGGTTTGACTTAGCGATTAATCGCAAACGGTCCAGTGTTTTGCCGAAATGAAAGTTGTTATAAGTTGGTAATTATGTGGGCAATAAACCCCTAAGAGGGCACTCACTGATTCCCATCCTAACTAGGTCGTTTGTCGAGTCAAACGTTGTCCGAAAAAGTCAACAGAAATGTAATATTCGATTTAACGCATGATTAATGATGTAAAAGGCGTATCACCTATTTTATCATTCATATAACCTGATAATAAGCATAAGAACTTGTCTAAGCTTGTTTGATTCGACAACTTTCTGTTTTGAACCGATTCGGAACCGAAAGACGCAAAAGTTTGACTTTTGCTTTGACCTCAGTTCTGACCCGGTTTTGATAGGTTTAGACATGCCTTAAAGTTCCATTAGGACCTAGTTACATGATTGTATAATCCTCTGCGTTTATACCACTTGAATCCTTAATTGTCCGACGTTTCCGTTAAGTGCTTAAATATGGACCATAATGCCCTTATGACCATACAACGAGAATTTTGGAAATGTGAAAGTACAAAAATCTTTGTTACTGATTATAAAACATGTCCCTAAATTTTCACATCAGTTGGAGGTCTAGATTAGGAGTTATGCTTAATGACGTAATTAGAACGCTTTTTAGTAATTAAACGGCGTCATTAGCGTAAAGCCTATCTAAACCCAATTTTTGACACCAAACCTTTTACCCACTGATGTAATATAATATTTTGGGATTTTTGAAGATTTTTAATTATTTTTAAACTGATCATAAGCTAGGATTAGTGCCTTAATTCGGTAAATACCGAATATGCCCTTTTTGGCCATAAAATGAGTTTTACAAATCCTTTTGATGCCAATCCAATTGCTACTGATTTTAAATAATAAATGAAGGGTTTTGAACCTGTTTAACTGATCAGAAAACTCAGAATCCTATTTTAACCCGTACGTCGCTTAAAACGGCTTTATACACGTATTAAACGCATAGTTTGAGTTTAAAACTATTTTAGCATATAAGACTTATAACCAAATGTTATAACCTGTTAAAATAAGCTATTTTACTGATTTATTCAGACCCGGATCACAGAAGCTTAATTGATCCCTTTTATAATCTTTAAAATGACCAAAATACCCCTACGGGGCTTAATATGAGATTAAACTCGTTTTGGGCATAATGGAAGGTATCCTACTGATATCACAACATATTTAAGGCATGTTAACTTAGGAAACCTGTTTAGGACTCTTATGGTTACCCGTTACGCTTCAAGCGCGTTCGGTTCGGTTTATGTAACTAGTTTACATAAATTAGCCGAAACGGGTCAAACCTTATCGGTTTTATCTCAAAATCCAGAATGTGTATAATATACCCATATTAAGAAAGTCTTCAAACTTTTCGGGTCTAAATCACATTCTATCCCGTCTTCGCTTAATCGTGCGTACGAACCGTATCTTTAAAACTAACCGGTCTAAGCTTAAGCTTAACTAAAGACCCGTTAGGATTCTAATAGGTTATTATAAACCTTCGTTCCAGATTAGGAGAACCAGTAAAAGATACTTGCACTCGCTGATTTTGATTTATACTTGCTCAGGTAAATACTTTTAACTTATTTTCCCTATACGGGCTTGGGGTACGGTATATAAAATACCGCTTGGTCGGGCATTGAATCTTTAATTGTATGATGGTTAAAGTATTGAGATGTCTCGTTTAAATTTTTTTGTTTGCTTAAAGCCTTTGGGGGGTTAATGACCATGTCCCGGATATCCCTGGCATCATTTTACGAAATGGCCACGACCTAAGCACGAGGCGTAGGCGTACGCCCGTCGGTGTCTCATATACATAATGTGGTGTGTCTATTGATCTTTAACCCGGCTCGATCCGGGCTACTGAACGCATAAGAAACATGTAAATCCTTTACAAGTATTATATTCAAATAATTATCCCAAGTTATAAAATATATTTTGTGCCTTGTGCCTTAAATGCATTTTTTTAAACTCTTTTCAAAATGAGTCGGTTGATTGTATTTACCAGTGTAAACTGACGTATTTTCTCAAAAAGGTTAAGTGCAGGTACTACGCGTAATAGGCTGGCTTTTCTCCTAGCATCCACAATAAGTCTCGCAAGCTTGGATGTCATAGACTGTTGAACATTGTTTCTTTTTATTTTGATCTACCTGTGGATTTATATTCGACTACTTGTGATACTTAATATTACAATATTGTTTGGTTGAAATGAATCTATACTTTGCTTCCGCTGTGCATTTAAATATTGTGTTGTTTGACTATTATGTTGCCAACCACGTCACGATACTCCCCTACCGGGCCCACCGGTAATACGTGGAAATCCGGGGTGTGACAAATTTGCAATCCTTTTCAATCCCAAAGCTTCTAGTTTCTTATTGTTTTCTTCAACCCTTAATAGCTTATCTCTCTCATAATCAGTGATTTGTCTTTGTGCACTTTGATTTTGCCAACTTTTGTTTGCCATCATACCTGTAAATCTTGATCTAATCCGTTCACCACTGTTTGTATTTTTAATATTAATTGTAAGTATAATCATTAGAAAACTAGGTATTTCAACCATCATTTTGATTGATGCATGTATATTACAATCTACACTATACAAGAAATTGAATAATATAAAAAACATATGAACTACCAGTACCACAAATAATGTTGGTTCTTTTACGAAACCAGCAAGAAAGCATGAAGTCTATGAAGATACCTTATATGAAGAAATGTTGGTAGGTAATGACCTGTTGATGTCAACAATTTAAAATGTAAACAAACTAAAAATAACAAATGTAAGCAAACGGAAAATAACAAATGTAAGCAGAAGTTTTATCAAAGTTATGAGTTATGAGATTGCTTTTTTGCTTCAAGGATCATAAATGATAAAGAAGTAACTCATATGGCAATGAGACTACACTTACAGTCCTACACAATACTTTTAAGTATGAATACATTACAAATAGATAATTACAATTATAGTTACATTAACTTGAATTAACAGTTGAGATTAAAAAAAAACTTTGAAGGGTCAACAAATGATGACAAAAATTAACAGTTAGCATAGTGATTGTAAGTTTTCTTTGATGCTTTCTGTGTATCTTCAAGATCAACATAACTCAAAGAACAAGCAAAATTGGGGGTATAATTTGGGCAAGAAAAAATTGTACCTTTTCAACAATCAATAGCATGAACAGAACAAATTACTCGAAGGGGTAGCGGCGCATCTTGTTGCTCGCTTACCTGCGATATTGATGTAAAGTGCGCTTAGTTTAAATATAATATATTTTTAGTGTTCAAAAAAATTAACAACTTCGATTCCAATTTCGCACTTCGATTTAACTGAACAACAGTACAGCATAACAGAATTCGTTTATCGATTTTAAAGACAATAACAAGTTTAATTTTGGCTTTCTTTTACTTTACTACCTTTCAAAGTTCGAATCAAGAATAGGCAGGCATACTAGAATCATATATCTCCTACTTCTATACCAATCCAATATTTACCTTTACCTAATTTTATATTACGGTATGCAACAATATCCAACAAAATCTCAACAAAGTACAATAGAATCGTATATCAGAAAGCGAAATCAAACCTCAATGTGTACTCTGCTGTAGCGAAATCAAACCTCAATCCTATTTCGGAAAGCGAAATCTCCTGCTGTAGTGTGGAGTGTGGAGAGGGAAAAATAAAAATTTTAAAGGGAATTGCCGCTAATCTTTGGTCTATTATCAGTTTAAGATAAAGAGAGGGAAACAAAAAAATTAATTTGCAGAATTGGCGCTGATCAAATTTTATTTTAAATGGGATTGTTAAAGAATTAAGAAGGGGGGCGGTTTGAGGGGAGGATATGCGATAGGGGAAAGAAACAAAATTTTACCATTTTGTGTATTACATTCAGTGAAACCTTGTGTGCGAGGCTTTTTGTAATCTATATATATTAATAAATGAGATGATGTGGGCTATGTGTCCTTGAATGGTGAAGCCATTTTGATGATGTGGCAAACTTTGGTTTAGTGGACTTTGATTTTGGGAGGGAATTTGTGTAATTAACTCTAAACAAAGGAGATTTCACAATACACAAACTAACATATATAGCTGGACGCGGGATCCGGATTACTTTGATTAACCCAATAAACAAAATCAGATCCACTATATAATTTTGGATATCAATTATTGCTTTCAGTTTCTCTTTTTCCTCTCTCTCAAAACCCTAGATCAAATGAGTGCAAGTTCATGTTCTTCATTCTCATAATCAATCAATAGCATAGGTATGTTTATTCCTTCTGATCTTTTATGTTTTTGGTTATGTGATTCCAACCATAATAATCATGTTTTTTTTGTTTTTGATTGTGTAAACCCTAAATGCTCCATGTTTACAAACGCTGGTAGTTCGGGTCATACCATACTCGATCCATCCATTTTATTTGGATAACTGATTAGGGTTTCTTGGTCTCATCACAACCTCAAAATTCTTTTCGATCCCATCTGCTTTCTCTCTCTCTTTCTCCCTGGCGATTCAAAAAGACGAAGGCGATTCAAGTCGATTGGTGAATATTTCACCAAATCAATGAAGAATCTAACCTCTCACCAGGTATACAAGTTTTTAGGATTTGATTTTTGATAAAAGGTTTATTGTGTTTACTGTTTAGGGATTGTGTATTTGAGCCGATTAAACCTTTAATTTAGTTTATATATCTTTGGATTTTCATTATTTGATTACTGTTTTCGTCACAGATCTGCAAGATGCAGTTTAAATCAAATTAAAAGAGAAATTGGAGGTTAGGGTTTCAACCTTCAATACACTTCTGGTGTTGGATTATCAACGCGTGCATAATAAATGAAGATTAAATCCTTAGAATGATGTCGATGTTGTTTTGTTAATATAGGTATGAACTAGAAAAGAGAACAACAACAATAGTAAAAAACCCTATCTTTTGATCGAAGGAAACAAAAATACTAGAAAGCCCAGCTTTCACGATAGTCTAATAGGATTCAGTATGTTTTTTTTTCCATCTTTAACTGTTTGATTAGTTTTGGGTATGATAATTCATTGTACACAAATGATTCTAATTCATTGTCTTTGTTGCAGATTGTGGCACCTTTTTAGCCATGTTATGCCTGCAATTGGTAGAAATATTGATGGTCCAGGTTCGGGCATTACATGTTTGTGTAAAATAAAGCAGCGGCTCAAGTCTTTTAACTTCGCATTCTAAAGATTTGTTTTCATAAACATGGTCAAGTGATTTTTTTTGTCAAAGTATATATTAATTATTAAAAGAAGTTTGCTTTTGTGGAGTTGATCTGTCGAGGAGGCCGGTAATGCAATGGATTTGGATGGCATTATACTTCAGGTATTTCTTAGTAATTAATGATCTTTTTACATAATGTGCGTAATTGGTTAGAATATGTAATCATGCTGAATTTTAGAGTTTTGGAGTTTGTCCAGTACTTAATGACACCAATGTTGAGTGTTTAGTTGGTAACAGTAGTTGCATCACATCAAGCAGTTACATTATTTACAATCCTATGAGGAAAACAAATATTGTAAGGGTTTATTTATGTAAGGATTCACCATGAATTATTTATTTGTGTGATGTTGTAGAGTTCATGGGGATATGATATTAGAATATGTATGTCCTTTGTTATGTATGTATTGGACTTTTTTAAAGAGGGTAACACAATGAATTTGAATGTATATGTTATTTCATAGGTAAATCTCTTTTCAACTTCAAATGATGTAGTCAGACATATTTTTGCGAGGGTATGCTGGTTGGAACTCCATGCAAGCGGTACAAGTTCTAGATGAACATATATTGAACTGGAAGTTCGAGATATGAAAGCTTTTGAATCCGTTTCTGTTGACGGAATTATCAATCAAGGTATCTTTGTTAGTGCACTATGTCTATTGACTTCGTCTTGTTTCATGAGATAGGATAGGATATCTAGTGCACAAGGTTCGAGAAACTGAGAAATGTGGTTTTAGTGATGATTTCGCTTCAAGTGAACTTGTTACAAGTTCAAGCGAAATCACATACAACAGATTTCGCTTCAACCTGTTCAGGTTGTCTTCAAGCGAAATCTTCACATCTATATATAGTGCACTCATCATTTCACTTGGCACGCAACTTCCGAAAGTGTAACGAAGTGCTGCCGGTTTTCTGTCAGGTTGTAAACAGTGTTAAAAGTAATATAATTGACAGATTAAAGATTAACAAGCTGTGTTCATGTCTAGTTCTCTGATTCCGCCTTTGAACTGGACTTAAACTCTTCTGATCGACTCAATAGGGTCATACAACGATCTAACAAGTGGTATCAGAGCAGGAGCTCGATTGCGTTGATCAAACAACAAGTTTCGTATCAGATTACAACGTTTTCAGATCTGAATCGCAATTTTTCTTCTTCATCTATTTTTCTTTCACGTTTTTGATGGATTTTCGACAAATTGAACGGGATTTAACGGTCCGAATTGGATGATTTTCTAGTATATCGTGCGAAAATAGTTGATTAACAACCCTACCAAGTTTCAGATCAAAACTCCAAGTCGTTTAGGAGTAATCTGAATTTTTGTGTCTGAGTTCGTAACATTCAGCACTATTTCGCTTGAAACAGGGAGATTTCGCTTGAAAACATTAACTGTTTGAAGCGAAATAGTTAAGTTCGCTTGAAAATCCTTATTTCAGCAAGATTTCGCTTGAACAGAATAACATCTGATTTCGCTTCAAGTAATAGTATATGATTTCGCTTCAAGTCAGAATAGTTGATTTCGCTTCAAGTCAGAACATTTGATTTCGCTTCAAGTCAGAACACTTGATTTCGCTTCAAGTCAGAACACTTGATTTCGCTTCAAGACAGAACACTTGATTTCGCTTCAAGACAGAACACTTGATTTCGCTTCAACTGATTAACAGCTGATTTCGCTTGAAAGCTGTTGACTAGCTGATTTCGCTTGAAAACTGTTGACTGATTGATTTCGCTTGAAGTTGTTGGTCAAAAGATTTCGCTTGAAGTCCGATTTCAATTCAAATTGGGTTTTCGCTTGAAACTGATAGAGTGATTTCGCTTGAAATCAAGATTTCGCTTGAAAAGTGAAGTTTTGTGTCGAGAACATTTCACGGCAACCGAGTGTCAGTCTGTTACAATTTATTTGTTATTAATTGTACTGATTGTGTTTGTTTGATTTTGATTCAGGTCAAAGCATCAGATACTCGCCCAAGTGGATCCCCACTCGATTTATTGTCACGCGATTATTGTCACTGTTGACTTGTGTTGACTCACTCGATCAGATACTCGTGTGAATATCAAGGTTTACATCATGGCTGAAAACAAAGAAGAAAATATTGTTGCTGAGATTAAAGAGAAAACAAGGGAAGAGATCTTAAGTGAGAAGACTTACAGAGAAAGAAACGTAGTTTTAAATAGAATGGATGATATGCAAGAGGAGTATGAGATGGCTGTTGGTAGCAAAAGATGGGATAAAAAGAGAGAATGTTACTATAACAGAGAAGGAGAACCGGTTGTTCCCAAGAAAGACATAATCTTCGATGATATTCTTCTTGCTGTCCCGTTGAGAGCTGAATACTATAGAAGAGTATTGAAAGATGAGAAATATGCTAAGCAATATGAAAAGGATATCAGATATGCCATGTTATCGTGTCTGAGAAAAAGGGATGAAGAGAGAATGAAGAAGAATGTTGAAGAAATGGTGAACAATCTGAAGAAAGCTGCTGAAGAGGTTAAAACAGAAACAGTTGAAGTTGAAGCTGTGAAAGAAATCAAAACTGAAGAAGTTGTTGTGAATGAAGAAGATAAGAAAGCTGTTACTGAAGAACAGCAAATTGAAGAAGAGGTGAAGAAAGAAGAAAAGAATGAGGAAGCTGGTAATGTTGGTGATGAAGTCGGTGTTGAAGAAAAGCAGAATGTTGCTGAGCAGACAGAGATTGCTAAAAACACCAAAGTGCCAATCACTGAGGTAAATTCTAACTCTGAAATTTTGAAAACTGTTGAACAATGCAAGAAATGCATGAAACCGTGCAGAGCTTGTACTGAAAAAGATGAGCAATTTAGAACAAGAGATCTTGAGTTCACAAAAATTGAAAACATTTTCAAAGAAAAATGCAAAGAGATGTTAGAAAAAGAAAAGATTTTTAAAGAAAATGATGAAAGACTTTCAGAAAAATGTAACAAATTAGAGAAAGAAAATGAAGTTTTGAAAGAAAATGGTTTGAAAATGACAAATGAATGTGAACAAAAGGAAATTGCTTGTCAAGAAATGAAAAAGGAATATGACTCAATGAAATTAGCATATGATATTATGAAAGAGTCATACGACAAAGTGAAAGATGAAATGAAATATGCCCAATCAAGAATGAATTATATGTCTGAAACAACTAAAGAGCTTAAACGAATGTATTCTATAAAACAAGATGTTGTTAATTCCTATATTGAGGATGTTGCTAAGTTAAAGCGACAGATTGCTGATGGTCCCGTTGATACAGGATCTGATCGTAGGAACAAGATGAATCGATTTCGTCTTAATGTGCGGAATCCATTAAGACGAATCACAGATTTGTGCAACACAGAATTCAACGTTTAACTTCTTGTCCGTTCGTTCTATTCACTGTTCTGAAAGTTACAAGATCCAGTAGACGTACAGACTATCCGTGCGTGTCCAAAAGTTCTGACAAAGTTGCACCGGACCTACTATTTATAGACAAACTCAGGATGCTAATAAGTGTTGTCCGTGCGGGTGGGCTACCCGTACGTATGACTCACCCGTACGTATGACTCACCCGTACGTATGACTTATCCGTGCGGATAAGTCATCCGTGCGTATTGCCATCCGTACGAGTTTATCTTGACCCAATCAACACTTTTACATACAGACCCTAATCCTGAGTTGTCCTGCTAACTATATACATACATTCAGACAATAAACATAAACACATAACAAAATATGACTACATGCTGACGGAAGCTACAGACGTATTGTACTAACAGACTCCCCCTCGAATGTAGCTGTAGTACCTTCCAGCATAGCCCATTAATTCCTTCTGTTGTGTCTTCGCATACGCGCTTTCTCTCTTCTTTTCTGAGCCTGTTCTTCCAACATTCTTTTTCTCTTTTGCCTTCCCTCAGTCAACCACCAATGTCTGTATACAGGATCTCCATCACGTTTCCGATCCCATTTTGGAATTTTGTTTTCTTCGGATTCTATTGGTGTCTGGTCTGTTGGAGGAACAATTCCCAAATTACGTCTTCCTCGTATAGCAGCCTTTTCAGCAATCTTCTTAAATTGTTGTTCGCGCTTGTATTCTTTCAAAAACTCATCAATCTCTAGATCTCTCCATTTAGACTTCCAATACCTTCCAGAGTTGATGTCTTTCGCGTAACAAACATCTACAACCTTCTGATATTGCAAAGCTTGCTCTCGATCAGGTCTCTCGTAGACTATCTTGTTGTAAAACAAACAATCAATATCCTTCTTTGAGCAGTTAACAAGCCACATAGGATCTAACACACAGATCCTTCTAGCTTCTCCTGTGGACTTGTTGTTTAACGAAATTATTGCTTCAGCTGTAGTTTGGTTATACAACCACCCCTCAAATTCATCATGGAAGTCTTGCTCCATTGCCCTTAACGGCATATTCTTCAAACAACTTGGAGGTTTGATATCAAGAGTGATATCCTTTTCACCACTTTCTAGAATTCTGACAATCAGTTGAGGATAGTGTGGTTTCCAATCAGGATATCCTTTTTCAGCTTGAAGCTTTACATAATTCCAAAGTCTCTGATCGTGCTGCTTCACATCCAACCCATGGTAGAACTCTTTGATATTCTTTGTTTTAACCAGTTCATCAATATCCCACCAAGGTAGAGTTTTGATATCAGATAAGAACTCAAAGTATTGCACTCCCTGTTCTCTTCTAATAGCATAAACTTTCAAATCTTCCAAATATCCCCATGAGAGAATGTCGCCCCAAGAGAGTTCTTTGTTATGTGTAAAGAATTGTAGAGCCCGCAGTTTCTTTCTCTCTTTTGGCATAGTTTTGTACCATTTCTTTCTTTCTTCTGCCAAATTCTCTCTTGGAATAGTATCTGGAATACCTTCTACTGACACCTTCTCCACAATCTTCCTTCTGATTTCATCAACATTTCTGTCTTTAAACATTTCTGATAACGAGGGAAATGTTTCATCGATCCCCGAATAATGAAACTGAACTTCATCATCAGATGAATCTGAAGCATCTTCAATTATTACATCATTGTAATTATCAGCCTCAAATGCATATCTGGTCTCTAATACATCTTCAGAAGTTTCAGGAATCTCATCTTCAATGTCGAACTTAAATTTACCCTCTTGTAAACCCAATTCTTCTAACATTTCTGCCCTTGTTCTACTCATCTCAATTACCTCTTGACTTTTATCTTGTAAGAAAATGACAGTGGGATTTGTAAGGAATACCTGATCTGAATGTTGCTTTCCAGAAGAGGAAGTTTCCTGATGATCATCATCTTCCTGCTCGTTAATCTGATCATTTAGAAACTCTTCTATCCTTTGCTCATTGATAGAGTTCTTCACAATCAAACCTGACGAACCTTGATCATCGTCATCATTCCTTTTATCATCATCATCTTTCTTGTTATCATCGTCTTTCTCGTCATCGTCATTTTTCTCATCATCTTCATCATCTCCATCTTCGTCATCATCTATAAGAAGTTCTTCATCTGAATCACTAACTTCTTCACCCCGAGCCTTCTTCGCTTCTTTTCTCCTTTTCATAACTTTTATTCTGTAAAGACCATCTTTTGAGTTGAGTGGCACTGTCTCAGCTTTACCAATAAGAACAAATTGCTGTGTCTTCCATTCAAGTAATAACACTTCTTTGGCCTTTTTCTTCTTTTGAGTAACAGCAACTCTACGAATGATTTCTTCAGTATCAATGACTTGAGAAGGCCTTCCAACCAACATGAAATCTTGATCTTGTACAACTTGTTCTTGAGTATGTTGAGCATCAATCATTTCAGCATCATCTTGAAGAGAGGAACCACCAGCTTCTTGAACATCTTCAATTATACTTTTGTTCTTTTGAACAGCATCCTCAGCCAGTCTTCGTTCTCTTTCAAGTCTTCTCTCTTCAACTTTCTTTACTTCAATTTCATTATAAGCAGCATGAACATCCTTCTTTAAAAGATTTTCTACAACAGAATACAACATCTTGAGTTGTTCATCTTTCATTACTTTGTCAGCTTTCATTGCTTCCATCTCTAATTTCATAATTTTCATTTCGTTTGAAGTTGATTCACTCATGTCACTGAGAAGTTGATTTAGTGTTTGATTTGCATCTTGAAGATTCTTTGACTTCTCGTTCAATGAAGAGATTTCTGCCAGAAGAGCTTCAATCACTTTAGTGTTACTTTCACCATCTTCCTTTACCTTCTTCATGGTGCGTTCATCTTGAATCATCACTGTTCTAAGTTGATCATGAGCTTTCATTATCTTTTTCACTTGCTCTTTTAACAGATCACGTTCATTTTCAGCTTTTTCTTTTTCTTTCTCAAGATCTTTGACTTTCTTTGAGAGAATTCTTACTGCATCATTGTTGAACAAGTCACCTTCAAAATTCAGATCTTCTAATGGATCACCTGAAGCATATGGCAAAGAGCTAAAGAAATCATCTGAGTATTTTGGTTGTGAGGACGATTGTGGAATCTCTATGTTTTCTGGTACTCCTGGAAACCTTGAATAAAATTCTCCAGCATCAGTAACTTCAACATAGTCGTCGTGACTCGTCTGTTTTTCTGCTTCTGTTTCTTTTGGTTGAGAAGATTTAACATGTTGAGGATCTTTGCCATCATGTTCTTTTTGAATTTGACTTTCTCCTTTTCTTGCTCGAACACTTCTAGGAATGAGACCTGCTACAACAGCTTTTCTTTTCTTGATTTGTTTATCTGGATTCTCAGGATCATAAGTTGTATCTTCTTCATCTGATCCCTTCCTTTTCTTTGATAACCTTTTCTTCAACTGAACTTTTCCTTTGCCAAGAGTAAGAGGATCAAGTTCAGATTCTGAAATAGTGGTTTCAGAATCATCATCACTTGAAAGATCTTAAATGACTCCTTCTTGATCTTTTACACCTTCTTGATCTTTGACTCCTTGAGCAGCTTCCTCATTTTTCTTTAAGAAACTTTCAAGAGATTGTGATAATAACTCAGTTCCCTTTTGAATAACAGCTGACGGCTCCAGAACTTGTTCATCTATCAGCTTGTGCTGTTGTTTTCTAGAAGACCCTGCAAAACAGATGTTTCACAAAATCATTAGAAATTTTTACAGTATAAAAATACTAATTTCCTTGAGACTCCCCCTTTCACAATACCCTTTTTCACAATCTTTGGAATAGAAACTGCCGGGGACGTCTTTGGAGTTCTCTTCCTTTTTCCATCTTTGACACACCACCATCTTGTATCCTTCTTATAAAACAAACTCATCTTGTCATCTTCATTGTCAGAATTGCTGTCTTCATGTCTCCATGCATCATTCTCTGGAGCTACATAGTTAGGATTTGAAATTTTGCAAATCATTCTCTTTGATCCAGGATCTGGACCTTTGATCAATCTGCTGATAGTATCTGGTGTCATGTGCCTTAGACCCAAAATGTCACTACTACTCTTTTCTAAACCTTGAAACTTCTCATCTATCAACATTTGAACAAACCTTGGATACATAAGAAACCTCTTACTACCATCCTTCACATTCTCAGTCATGTGATCAAAGATTACTTGAGAGATATTGTATGGTCTGTTCAGTACAAGACATGCAATGATATTCATGATGTAATCTTGAGTTTCATCATATCCACCTTTTCTGTGAGACAAAGCGTGAAGTATACAATGAATCATGAACTTATAAGCATGACCAAAGCTTGTCTTCTGCATTCTTCCATTCACACTCCCAGCAAAACCCATTCTACACCACAATCCTTTTACTAAACGTTCAGAAATTATGGTTGGATCACTATCATTGTCTCCTAAATTCAAAACTCTTCTTATATCACCAACAGTTACTTTCATTTCCAAATCTTCAACTCTTCCATTCTCATCTTTCTTTGATACGGCTGAATAAATGGTCTTATCACTTTCTTCGTATCTTGCAGCAGTCCAAAAACGTTTCACATGCGATTCATATACTACTGTCTTATCAGTTAGGGCCTTAGAAACTCTACTTTCCCTCAAAAATTTTGCAACATCTTGAACTACTGTGTTTTCGGCATACACTTTATCCAAAAGACAATATATATTATGAGCTTTATCCCAATCCTGCAGAAATTTTATTCTTTTTAATTTTTGGGATCTCAAAATATTTTGTCAAGAAAGATATGACAATTGAAGAATTATCCGTATGCATGACTTGTTTGTTTGGATGAGTTGTTCGAGCGGACAACTTTGTGTACAACACGTATAGCCACCCGTGCGTACAGCAAATCAAGTCCCGGATTGTCATCCGTGCGAACAGCATATCATACCCACGGATTGTCATCCGTGCGTACAACATTGAATTGAAACGGATTGCTATCCGTGCGTACAGCATAGCATATCCACGGATTGTCATCCGTGCGTACAGTATTGAAATGAAACGGATTGCTATCCGTGCGTACAGCATAGCATACCCACGGATTGTCATCCGTGCATTCAACATAAATTGCAACGGATTGCTATCCGTGTGTACAGCATGTCCTTGACACGGATTGTCATACGTGCGTACAACATTACCTGTCAAGAATTACTATTCACAAGTACAACAGGCTACGGATTACCATACGTGCGTACAGCATGATGTTGTCACGGATTGCCATACGCACGTACAGGTTGTACGTGCAGATACAAGTCACAGATAAAGAACAATATTTGAACATCAAAAATTTCTATGTCAAAATCTAAAATTGAACATAGATCCACATAGAAAATGTTAAAACGATCAAAGCCCTATGTCCAACAATGTCTAAAACGTCTTATTCACAGATCAATTTATCAAAAACCTATTCGACACTACGTACCGTTCAAACATCAGATCAGTCGAATTTTAGCATGTTATAACACAAATTAATCCGGTAAAATCCTAGATCTAAGCATTCTAAACAAGAACCTATGATTCATTCATGACAAAATGAACTAACACGGGCTAGATCTGAGATTTAAGACTCCGAAAGAACAGATACTTGATGAACATCGATGAACAGACATTAATTCATGGAATATTGCAGATTTGGGATAGAAAAACATACCTTTGCCATTGCTAATGTTGTACAAACCAACGAGAACAATGATCCGTGCAAAGAATTCCAAAATCAGAAAGTAACAGCGTGAGAGAGAAAGAGTGTTGTGCGTGCGTATAGCTTTGACTGACTCTTTGACTCACTATTTATACCAACATCAGACGCGTATGGTCACCCGTGCGCATTGCCATCCGTGCGTATGGCTACCCGTACGGATGAACATTCGAATGAGGCACACTTTACTTTTTCAATGAAAACTTTTTATTTTTCTCAACATTTGTCAGATTTTAGAAATCCACTTAAATTGCTTGGTTCAAATTAATGACCCAAGGAATTTAATTTGTCGACCAAGTCCAACTTAATGACCTTGGTTGACCTGAAGCAAAATATACTGACTTTTGAAAATTTTGTTCAATCATTTTTCTGAAAAATTACAAGTATCAACTTAATGAACTTGTGTTTTACATTTTCAATTACAGATTAGTCATGATTAGCTCCAAACTCATCTTCCAATTCAGAAACTTCCTGCATCTTCTATCACTTTCGAATCAAAAGATCAACTCTCCACTTTGGTTTGTCGTAAAATAAAGTAGAAAGATAAAATCTTTTTGGAATTATATTGAAGCAAAAATAGACTATAACAGAAATATGAAAGCAGTAAATGTAAACTATTTACAAATATATTTTTGGTGAGCGTGTTAGGGAATCATATCAGCTTCCGACAAGTTACAAGTACCATTAAGCTTAATTTCATGCCAAACATTAAACAATTCACCTCGATTGTCGATATACTGATCCATCTTAAATTCTTACACATATTTCAATTTGTTCAGGATACGGTTTAAGTGTTTTAGAGACTTAAACTTATACGTGTGTCCCACCTCTTGAATATACTCCCGTATCCAGAATTTCAATAATCAGTCTTACAGGTGAGTATTACATCAATGATATCTGTACATAATTTAGGTATGCGAGGGCCGAGGGATCTCAGGTCGATACTTCCGTATACGCAGAGAGATATCGGCTTCGACTTTAAGGTGTGTCCCCTTTAGAGGATCTTTTGCTACAACAGCAGCGTTTATCAATTTTATTGTTTCAGCATGCTGAGGGTTTTAATGCTATTTTTCAAGCATTTGCAGAAAGTATTATCCAGGGACTAGGTCAGAACTACCGTTCAGCAGAAGTCCCGGAATAATACCCCAGACATCATTGAGAATAAAGACCTAGTATATCAGATTATGAAACCTTTCAAACGAGATTTCAGGGGTTACCTATATATCCAAGTGGTGTTCCCCACGAGATAAGCAAGTAAGATTTAGGTTTATATCCCGAACAAAACTACTAAATGTGTAAAAACCTATCGACATATCGTTAGTGAGACTGTTTAACGTATTTGAACTTTCCATATCTTTAGCGTACAGTAACTGACTAGCTGATGTACTATCATTTTCCTTTTTTACACAAACTCTTTTTGAAATTTTATCATGTTTTTGGGTTTTTGAATTTTTCAAATGTTTTTGGCTTTTACGAATTTTTTTATTGTTTTTGTATTTTCTGAAATAAAACTACTATCTCCCCCTAAAAACCAAAACAATTAAAAATTCGACAAACCATTGCAGATTGTTTCTCAACATCATCTACAGTGGCACCTTCATCAACGCCAACAATTTCCTCCGCATCCGATAACAACTTCATACCATTAAGTTTCAAAAGATATTTAAAGCGAGTTTTGTCAAAAGCTTTGGTATGTAAGTCAGCTTTTTGTTCATCGGTGTGGATTTTCTCTATTCGTATCAACTTCTTCTCGAAACAGTCTCGGATGAAGTGATGACGAATTTCAATGTGTTTTGTTTTAGCGTGATGAACAGGATTTTTTGTTATGTTAATTGCTGCCTCATTATCAACAAAAATAGGGGTGTTAAGAAATTGCAAACCGTAATCTCGCATCTGTTGCTGAATCCACAGGATCTGAGAGCAGCAACTGCTAGCAGATACATATTCGGCTTCACAAGTGGATAAAGCGACAGAGGTCTGCTTCTTGCATTGCCAGGTGACCAATCGTGGTCCGAAAAACTGGCACCCCGCTGTTGTTGATTTAGCATTCACTTTGCAGCATCCGAAATCAGAATCAGAATATCCTTCGAGCATGAAATCGCCATCTTTTGGATACCACAACCCTAGAGATGGAGTTCCTTTCAGGTAGCGTAGAATCCTTTTCACAATTACCATGTGCGAAGCTCTAGGATTTGACTGAAATCGCGCCGCGAGGCATGTTGGATACATAATATCCGGTCTTGATGCCGTCAAGTACATTAACGAGCCAATCATGGAACGATATAATGTTTCGTCTACCTTTTCTCCGGTGAGATCAGGATGTATCCCATGATTTAACGCTAATGGGGTGGAAATTGGTGACATTCCTGACATCCCGAATTTCTCCAGAACATCATGAACGTATTTTGTTTGATGTATGAAAGTTCCTTCGGGAAGTTGATCAACTTGAAGTCCCAAGAAGAACTTCATCTCACCCATTGAAGACATCTCAAACTTCTGCTTCATAACATGTTCAAAATCTTTGCAGAGTTGCTCATTTGTTGACCCGAAAATTATGTCGTCCACATAAATTTGAACAATCAGAAGATGTCCGTCGACTTCTTTTGTGAAAAGAGTGGCGTCTATCTTTCCTCGAATGAAGTGGTTGGCTAACAAATGTTGAGACAAGGTCTCATACCAGGCTCTCGGGGCCTGATGTAAGCCGTACAATGCTTTGTCAAGGAGATAAACTTTATCTTTGTGAATTGGGTCGGTGAAGCCCGGTGGCTGTCCGACATAAACCTCCTCTTTCACCTTGCCATAGAGAAATGCCGACTTCACATCTAACTGAAAAACTTTAAATCCTTTCCATGATGCGAATGCAAGGAAGATTCTGATGGCTTCAAGTCTTGCGACAGGGGCATATACTTCTGTGAAATCTATCCCCTCCTGCTGACTGAAACTTTGGACAACGAGTCGAGCTTTGTTTCGAATGATAACTCCTCGATCATCCCTCTTGCATTTAAATACCCATTTGGTATTAATCTTTCGGTGACCATCTGGCAAATCTACTAGCTTCCAAACGCCAAGCTTCTCGAATTGATTTAACTCCTCCTGCATAGCATTTACCCATGAATCTTCAGTAAGCGCCTCTTTGTACGTCCTTGGTTCTATCTGCGAGATAAAACAACTTAATGAGAATTCAGTTTGTAAAGGACCAACTGTTGAGTAAAAACATGTAAGCCCTTGATCAAGTTGTCTTCGAGTTCGGACGCCTGATTGCAGTTCTCCTATTATTAGTTCCTCAGGATGATAAGAAAGCGTTCTTGGCATCACTTCGCCTGAAACATCTACTTCACTCTCCAAATTTGTAACGTTTTGATCAGCAACTTGTTCACTAACTGGAATAGTTTGATTTGAAAACTGGATTGGTTCCCCCTCAGATTCTGAATCATCATGATCAAATATTGGACTGTTTTCAGATTCTTGATTGACATTCTCCACCGTCTGATTTTCTTGAGCAACATCATTTTCAACGTCGTCATGTTCTCCAGCATTGCTTGGACCTGCCTCATTATCATTTGAAGCTTGTCTTTTACTATACGATTCCGCTGGAAACCTTTCATCTTCATATTCTCTAAGAATATCCAACTCATCAAAGAACTCTGGCTCTTCTTCCATGTTGAAAGACTCCCATAAAGCATCATAATTGAAACGCCATGAGTCGCCCGGATTTTGTGGAGGCATTGTGTGACCTTGGCATTCAACATTTTGAGCTTCAATAATTCTTTTCAGACTTAGAACGAAGACTCGTCGTAAAGGACTTGCATATCCCACAAATATTCCTTCAAAACTCTTCGGACCCATCTTTCCAAAAGGTTCTAGAACTGTACAGGGTGACCCGAACGGTTCAAGATACTTCAAATTCGGTTTTCGATTATTAATCAACTCAAAGCATGTTTTGTTGAATTTCTTGACAGTTAGAACTCTGTTTAGCGTGTAGCATGCAGCGGAAACAGCTTCTGCCCAGAAATTTATCGGTAACTTTGAATCAGCAAGCATTGTTCTAGCCGTTTCAATCAGTGTTCTGTTTTTACGTTCTGCAACTCCATTCTGTTGTGGAGTGTACGGAGCACTGAACTCATGCAAGATACCCTTTTCATCACAATATTCTTCCATATTGTTGTTTTTGAACTCAGTGCCATTATCACTTCTGATTCTTCTGATACGCCTTTGGTACAAGTTTTCAATCTTTTTGAATAACCCCCTCAATCTGTCAAAGGTTTCTTCTTTTGACTTCAAAAATAGCACCCATGAGAATCTGGAATAATCATCGGTGACCACAAGACAATAAAGTTCTCCGGTAATACTTTTGACATTCACAGGACCAAATAAATCCATGTGAAGTCTCTCCAAGGGTTTTGAGACTGAATTGACTTGCTTTTTAGGGTGTGACTTTTTCTTTTGCTTGCCTTTCATGCAACTGATGCACTCTTGCTCTAGATGAAAACCTTTAATGTGAACTCCTAGAACCAAATCATTGTGCACAAGATGATTCATTTTTCGAAGATGAATATGCCCCATCTTACGATGCCACAATTTTGATTCTTTCTCTGTTGCTTTTGAAACAAAACAGTGTGCTTGACCCGTTGTTGTTGTTGCTACAGACATGTCTAGAACGTACAGATCATTCACTCTAGGAGCTCTCATGATGATCCATTCTTCAGGAATAACAAACCCTGGTTTCAAAATCAAACACTCTTTGTCTGTGAAGTGAGTAGTATACATCCGGTCACATATCTGTGAGATGCTTAGTAGATTATTTTCCAGCTCAGCAATGTAGTTAACTCTCTCAAACGTGACAATCCCATTGGATAACGTTCCTTCACCAACAATTCTACCACCTTGGTTACCCGCGAACCCCACATAACCTCCATTAAAATTTCTGACATCATACAGCAGCGCTGTTTTTCCAGTCATGTGCCGAGAAGCTCCACTATCCATAATCCAACGTGAGACGGATCTCGGAAGCTCCTGCACATAAAAAGATCATTTAATGAGATTTTGATGCTACCCAAGCCTCTTTTGACTCAGGTAACTTGAAATCAAGGTGAGTTGTTTTAGTGTAAAGTGGTGGAAAATTTTTATCATTCATTTTAAGGCTTTCAGCAGTTCCAACTTCAACCTCTTTGAATAAGAAAAATTCGTCTTTTTGAGGTTGATTAGCTGGTTGATTTTTCTTCACCACATACTTCTTTTCAGAAGTCGATTTCTGTTTCTCATATAACTTCAAAGGTACATACTTCTTCTTGGAAGAAGATGGTGATTTTTCAGTTTCAGACACCTTTGATGAATCAACTTTCTTTTCGACAATTTTTGGCTTCCATGTTTGTTGAGGTGAGGCAACCCTTTAGTAAAATTTATCATTTTTAGTTACCGAAATCTTAACAGATTCAATTTTGATCTTGGTGTTATCATTTTTCAAAACATTTTTCTCAACAACCAATGGAGCCTTTCTTTTCCCAACATCTTTCTTGATGGAATTCTTCACAGTTTCAGTCTTAGGCTTCTGGTTGGTACACTTTCGTGCAATATGTCCAACTAGATTACATTTGAAGCATGTTCGGGTATCAATTACCCGATTTGAACCTTCAGACTGAGGCTGTGAGGCCTTCTTTTCAAAGAACTCTTCGTTTGTTTTTAAGAAAATTTCAGACTCCTCTTCAGAGAGTGAACTTGAACTGTTCACAAACTCCTTTTTCACAGCAAACCTTTTGTTCTGAACATTCCTTTTCTGATAATTCTTACCACCCTGATATCCACCCGACCATTTATTTTGATAGTTGTTAGAAAAACGTGGTGGAATGACAGGTTTCTTATAGTAAGCTTTATCTTTCTCAAAATTCATATGTCTCTTTGTTTGTTTCAAATTTTCCACTTCAGACAAATCAATTTCAACCAGTTTAAAAACATTTTTCAATTTCTTCACATTAACATTCTCCAAAGGAAACTCAAAGTCTGAATACAACTTATCAGAACCAGACATTTTGTACATCACAAGACCCGGTTCATCATTTGAGTTGTTTTTAGATTTTGGTTTCGGAATGTAATTGTTCAGAAAACATTCTTCATCTTCAGTCGAATCACTATCCAAAACACTTTCAGCCATGCCTTTTATGATCTCAGTTTGAACACTGTCATCAGATGATGAAGTTGAAGAAAATGTTACATCTATTGATTCTGGTAATTTTATCTCATTTGTTTCAATCTCATCATTAACCAACCCAGATTGCTTCTTTGAGAAATTGTTTAGAACCGGTGGTGGAACTTGATGAAACCCCACCCCAGTTCCATCACAGTATACATCTTCGCCAGTTTTGGTTTTACCAATGGGTTTTGGAACAATGTGTTGCAAAACAAAGCTTGCAGAGTTGTAACTGCACAGTTTTAGATTAATTCGTTCATTCTCAATTTTAGCTTCTTCACACTGAAGCTTCAATTTTGCAATTTCATCAAGTTGTTGGTTAATTTGCTCCTCTTTCACATGAAGAACTCCTGATAGTTGAAGATTTTCTTTTGTTGTTTTACTATTTCTCTCATCAGAATCTTTAACCGTTCGCTTCAGCTTCTCAAAATTTTCAGAAATTTTACGACTTTCAATAATCAATTTTTCATTTTCTTTTCTTATTCTTTCAATGTCATTTTTATCATTTTCAATTTTATCAGCTAAATATTTTGATCTATCATTCGAAGCTTTCAGCATTTTGTCACGGTTTAAGATTTGATCTTCAACCCTTTTGACTTTACTAGTCAACTCTTCAATCTTCTTACCGTTTAGGTAAGTGATTGTACTGCAAAATTTGCACTCTTTCATGCAATTTTTGCAGTCTTTTTCCGATTTATCAATCTTACCTGACTCAATTGTACCATTTGAACTGACCTTGTTTGTTGACTCAGGTCCAGAACTAGAATCTACCTCAAGTTCCTTTGCAGCAAGAACTTTATCTGCCATCTTCCTCAAGTTTTCAGCCGTTAGCTCTTGTGATGTATCAATGATTCCGTCATCAACATTCTTTGAGTTTGGTTTCTGTTCTGCTTCTTTGGCTTTTTCTTCTTTCTCAACTTGTTTCTCATCACCACCTCCCCACCGTTCTCGTTGTAACGCTTCTTCTTCCTCGGCAAATTGTTGGGTAATAGCATCAACATCTAGGGAATCTGGGTTAATTGCAATGTTTCCTTGAGGATCAAGGTAACATTCTCTGTCGGCATCCCATCTTTTTGCCTTTTTTGCTTCTTTGTAAATGTTATAAACTCTGCTTATTCTGGCTTGGGCTTTCATTCTTCGGTTGACCAATTTTTCTTTCTCAGTTCTAGTGTCTTTGTGAGGAATAATCTTTGTCACGAATGCATAACCCACAGCATCTTCTTCAGGCAATAGCTCGCTCCAATCATAACCTTCGTCATCATGGATTACGGCAAGAGCTCTAGACTTCTCTTTGTTGTCTTCAACTTGCTTCAATCTGGGTGGCTCGGACTTATTCTGGTGATAGATTGCTTTCTTGTAATAATCATCTCTGAAAGGGTTTTCTGACTCATCGGCATATGCATTTCTGCATTCTCGTTTGAAGTGACCCTTCTGCTTACATTTGAAGCATGTCACCTTCGATTTATCAAACCCCAGCTTGGTAGATGCACCACCAATTGTCTTTCTGCCGGTAATTTCCATGAATCGTTGTGCTCTACGAACAGCACTGGCCATAGCCCAACGAATGTCGATCAGCTCCATTTCCTCGGGATCAATCTGATCATAATCTTCTTTTGTCAGATTGGTGTTACCTATCTTCCCGGCTACTAACCCTTCATAAGACTCCAAACAGATGCTAGAAAGATCATCTGCTGTTTGGCCGATTCTTCATCAAAATTTTGAGCATTCTTCAAATCGATCGCAATATTGCAAGAAAAAGCGTTCTTAGGAACAGATTGTTGTTGACTTGAAGAACTTGAAGAAGATCCCTGACTTGGAATGTTAGATGAGAAACCTCCATGAAAACCACTGTTTGAGCTTGGATTTTCTTTACTTGGAGTATTTGTGTTTTCAGCGGAGAAAGCAGTTCTTGGAGAAATATTCTTCGGAATCATACTCTTTGGATAGTACAACTCCATGTTTTGTTGATATGATGGCTGATTAATTTTGTTTTTCTTTATCTCCAATTCATGACTTTCTAGTCTTTCAATTAGCAAGTCGACAGTCAAAATAGCAGATGGTATTGTGTTCTTTAACATCATTCCATAATACTGCCAATCCATCTCCTCTGGTAGTGAATCGAACAATTTGTCAATAAGATCCTCTGGAGGATAGTCTACTCCATGCCTTGCCAATTCCAACTTTAAATGTCCAAATCTTTCAATCATTTTACAAACAGATTCACCTTTTAAACATCCGAACAAATCAAACTCCTTTCTCAACAATTTCTTTTTGTTTTTGATTATTTCTGCACTTCCTACACATTTTTTACTCAACTTTTCCCATAGATCTTTTGCGTTTGTGTATTCAATGAGTGAAATAATGTCGTCTCTTACGGATTGATGAATTAAAGCAATGCATTTTTGTTCAGCTATATAGCTATCTAATTCTTCTCCTTCCGTCATGTTCTCAAAATCTTCTCTACTTGAAACAAAACCATTTTTTAAGCTCTTCCAGCTAGGATATGCAAAGGCTTTCAACCATTCTTCGAATCTTTTTGCCCACCGATTATATTCTTCTATTGCCATTAGTTTTGGTGGTTTGTTGTAGGTACCATATACGCTTTCAACATTTAGTGCATCGGATAACGTTTTCTTTGGATTCAGATTGGGATTTTCATTTGAACGGTTTGAAGTATCGTCTCCAGAATTACCCGCGAAGGCATACATCTCACTAAAGGGATTCATGAATTCTTCCATTTCAAGTACCTGAAACAATTTTCAAACACTTAGAAAATTTTTACAAATTTTAAAAACTTCAAACACTTGAACCGGATAGATATCCGTTCGAACAGAACTTTGTATGTAAGCAAAGTCTATCCGCACGGATGGTAATCCGCTCGGATGGTTGTGCGCACGGTTAGCTTTGACTTTTTGACTATTCTGGTTATCCGTACGGATAGTAATCCGCTCGGATGGTTGTGCGCACGGTTAGCTTTGACTCTTGACTATTCTGGTTATCCGCACGGGTTGTAGACCGTGCGTGTAACAATGATGATGTCAGCACACGATTTGCAGTAACTAACTAATCCAAATCACTTAGACAGCTGTCCGCACGGGTGAATGACGTCATCAAATACGAACAACTACATATGATTTTTGATGAAATTAATCTAGTTTTAGATTGATTCTGATTATGAAACTAAGTATGATTAAACTTTGAATGATTGCGAGTTGATTGATATCAATTTTAACCAATTTTAACCGTAAATTCTTGCTCAATTTTAGTTTTTTCTGATTTTATGATGACAATTGAAGAACAACTGTAAAATCTAAGTAGATATAGAAGAAGTCCGTCAAATTTCCGGTGAAATTTGAGTCAAATCGGTAACAGAAGTCAAATCTCCGGTGAAATTCGACTTTGATCGGCAAATGAGACTTGAATTCCGGTGAATTCAGTGTTGTTGATCTCGATTCAGCTCCCTGGTTGCTCTGATACCACTTGATGGTCCCGTTGATACAGGATCTGATCGTAGGAACAAGATGAATCGATTTCGTCTTAATGTGCGGAATCCATTAAGACGAATCACAGATTTGTGCAACACAGAATTCAACGTTTAACTTCTTGTCCGTTCGTTCTATTCACTGTTCTGAAAGTTACAAGATCCAGTAGACGTACAGACTATCCGTGCGTGTCCAAAAGTTCTGACAAAGTTGCACCGGACCTACTATTTATAGACAAACTCAGGATGCTAATAAGTGTTGTCCGTGCGGGTGGGCTACCCGTACGTATGACTCACCCGTACGTATGACTCACCCGTACGTATGACTTATCCGTGCGGATAAGTCATCCGTGCGTATGGCTATACGTGCGTATTGCCATCCGTATGAGTTTATCTTGACCCAATCAACACTTTTACATACAGACCCTAATCCTGAGTTGTCCTGCTAACTATATACATACATTCAGACAATAAACATAAACACATAACAAAATATGACTACATGCTGACGGAAGCTACAGACGTATTGTACTAACAATTGCTGATTTAGAACAGGATAACAACAAGTTAAAGAGTTACCATGTGTCGTCATATGTGCTTGAACGAATTTTCAATATTAAACCGGGTGAAGGTGAGTCTGAGCAGAACAAGAAAGGTATTGGTTCAGAGTTTCATCAAGTTCCACCACCGGGAAAATTTGCATTTTATGATGAGGAAAAGGTCGAAAAAGCTTTCAACATGGTAGATCAATTGCCAGACAACATTGACATAACCTATTCCAAATCTGATGATTCTCATGATTCAGAGGTGGTAGGTAAAGTCGTTGAAAGTGTGTTGAAAGAAGAATCGGTTGATACAGGTAAATCTGAATCACAGGATGAAGATGAAGGAAATATTCATGATGGTTATCTGAAAAACACAAAATCTGAGGAAAATTTGAATGATGATTCAAAAGGATTGGTTTATACCATGATTGGATCGGACAAATTGTTCTTAGATGTTGTATTCCCGATTCAGAATGTGATTTCAGAAAAAGTCGACAAAGTTTTCAAAATGGTTGAGATTGAGAAGTCTGAGATTTCAAAGTTTGTCGGTAAGAGTAATAGAGGTTCGTATAACAAACCTGGTTTCAAAAAGAAGAACATGAAGGCTGGGTTGGGTTATAAGAAGAAACAATATCAAAACAAAAATGAGACGCCGAATTTTCAAACAAAAATGAATTTTGTTCAAGGAGGCAGTTTAGAAAAAGAAAAAGAATTCAAAATGAAACAGTCTAATGATGAATTTTTTGCTCAAAAGAAAAAGCAACAACCACAGGTCAAAGATGTGTCCATGAGAACATGTTTCAAATGTGATAAAAAAGGACATATTGCACGCAAGTGTCCTAATCTAAAACCTGTGGATGTTGACAAAAAGAAGTTTGATGCTGAGAAACAAAAATCTGAGAATGTGAGACAAAAGTCAACCAGATTTGAATCAAAACAAACTTGGAGGTACAATACAAACAAGTTTGCTTCAAATCAAAACTGGAAATCAGATTCGAATAGGTTCGATTCTAGACAGATCTGGAATTCTCACACACCTAGATTCAGAACAACACAGAGTTGGAAAACCACAGTTGATATGACAAAACCTCAAGAGTTTTGGAAACCAAGAGTTGTTGTTCAAAATCAAAATGTTCAAAAAGATTCACATTTTTACAAACGAGGAACACCAAAAGGTCAAACATGGAGTGTTAAGAAACATGTTGATTTGGTAAAAGATGAGAAAATTGAAGTTAAAATTGAGAAAGTTTTTGTGAAAAATGACAAAGAATTTCCAGCATTGAATGGAAATTTTTGTGTTGAAATGCCTAAGGTTCAACAGACCTGGGCTAAATTGTTCAAGTAATTCAGTTAGCTGAATGTGCAGGTGCTCAACAATTCTGAAGATTATGAGAATGGAGGTTGGAGCAGCCTGTCACTACGAGGAGCGGAGGCTGCTGGATCCTGTGTTGGTTGAAACAGGAAGTTTTTATGTTTTCTGTAAATAAATAAACAATATTTTCAAAAACCCTAAAAAATTGAAAAATTTTGAAAAACCAAAAATATGTTTGTTTTTAATTTTTGTCAAATATTAAAAAAATATACAAAAATATGTTTTGATTGAATACGCCGAAACCCTCACGGCTGAACAAACATGATTACTTTCATCAGATTGAAAAACGGTTTTCAAACTGTTAAGATCAATGGGTTGTAAATCATGGGGGTACTTTATGTTATATTTTCTGCAAAACAGAGCATGAGATGCAGAAAATGGATGGCGAGACAAAGCTATCAGTGTTGGTTGTCAAATTTTCTTTATATGATTTTGCATTTTAGGGGGAGTAATATTGTTAGAAAATACAAAAACATTTGAAAATTTGAAAAAGTCAAAAACATGATAAAATTCAAAAATTGAGTTTTTGCGTAAAAAGAGGAAATGATAGTACATCAGTAGACAGTTACAGTATGCTAAAGAATTGGAAAGTTTAAATGTGTTAAACGATCTCACCGTGGATGTGTCGGTAGGTTTTTATGCATTTAGTAAACTTTTTCGGGATATAAACCTAATTTCAAACACTTACTTATTTCGTGGGGAACACTGCTTGGATATATAGGTAACCCCTGAAATCTCGTTTGAAAGGTCTCTTAATCTGATATACTAGGTCTTTATACTCTATGATGTCTGGGGTATTATTCCGGGACTTCTGCTGAACGGTAGTTCTGACCTAGTCCTTGGCTAATACTTGCTGCAATGCTTGAAACACAGCATTAAACCCTCAGCATGCTGAAACAATTAAATTGATATATGCTGCTGTTGTAAGCAAAAAGATCCTCTAAAGGGGACATACTGAAAAGTCGAAGCTGATATCTCTCTGCGTATACGGAAGTATCGATCTGAGATCCCTCGGCCCTCGCATACCTAATTTATATACAGATATCATTGTAGTATACTCACCTGTAAGACTGATTATTGGGATTCTGGATACGGGAGTATATTCAAGAGGTGGGACACATGAATGGGTTTAAGTTCCTAAAATATCTAATTCGTATCCTGAATCAGTTGAAGTTTGTATGAAAATTTAAGTGGATCAGTATATCGACAATCTAAGTGAATTGTTTAATGCATAAAGTGAAATTAAGCTCAACGGTACTTGTGACTTGTCATAAACTGATATGATCCTCTGACGCATACTCAAACAAAAATATTGTCTGTAAATATGTTTGTACATATTTCTTTATTGCTTTATATTTTCAGAAAAATACAAAAAGATTTTGATTTCTGCTTTATTTTCGACAACCGATGTCTGAGTGCTGAGTTTCAAAATCTAAGTAAGCTGATTGTGTTTCTGAAAATGAAACAAGTTCATTAATTTGAAACTTGAATTAAAATCAAAAATTTCAAAAACAGTTTGTGATATCTCCAAGGTCATTAGTTTGAACTTGGATGATTAACTGTGAGGGAGTTGGATTCTTTAATATTGCTAAATCTATACAGTTTGTTGATAGGGGGAGTGGATTAGAGGATTTGATTGGAATGGCCAGGTTACGATTCCTGGATAGTCTTAAATGTTGTTACTTATAAACGTATGAGTAATTGCAGATAGTCCAGACTATGATCCCGGAAGCTGAGTTTAAGGGGGAGTCTGAAGATGAGCTCAAAGCAAGGGGGAGCTTGTATACGGAAAGCAAGGTGTCGATCCCAAAGTACGGAAGCTTGACGAAAGGGGAAGCCTGATGAAGAAAAGAGGAAAAGCTGAAACTGAAGACAGATCCATCGGGATTCTGTTCGAGAAGATTCAAAGAGAGAAAGAGAAAGAAAAGTCGCTACGAGCTTGACTACAGATTGACTACAGCAATATCCAAGGGGGAGTCTGTTAGTGCATTTATCTGTCTATCGCCTCCGTCAATCTAGTCCGTAGTAGAAAACTGAAGAAAACGAGAGTTACTTTGTTATTTTAGAATTAGTTAGTCAAAAAGGCAAGGTGGCATAATTGTAATTAATGGGAAACCTCATTAAATGCCTTGACCTATAAATAGATCTCTAGGGCTTTTAGTTTAGAACTTTTGCCATTTTCACATCTTGGAGAGCTAAAGGCTAGAGAGAGAAAGCTAGAGAGAGAAAGTTTATTGTTTGTGATTCAGGTGCTGTACGTTATCAGATTTTATCAAAGAATCACGTTTATATTACGTCATGTGTGTTTAGGTCGCGTTCGTGTACGGATTCCGCACGTTTCACGTTCGTTTCGCAATCGTATCGGATTCAAACCGGTCCTAACAATCTTTCTATAATAAGTTAATTTCAATACTTGGGAAACTAATTGTTATTTTTAGTGAACTGGACATGAAAATAAATAATAAAACCATAAAATAAGAAAAATATTAATTTGAGTAGTATAATTATCTTAATTATTTGAAGATTAATAGTGATAGATCAAAATCATAAAGTAAGCAAAAAGTAACGAGGATACTACAGGTCGATTTTTGTTGATTTTAGTTTGCGTTTTGTGTATTTTGCTGCTAATAGTCGAATTATAGCTTTCATTTCGTAATGGGTCAAACTGCGGGTTACTTTTTGTTGCTAATACATTGAAATGAACCAAAATATTCTGGTAAAACCATTGATATGGTCGAATGATGGTGGGGGGAGTTCTACTATTAGTTAATCTGGCTTCATTCAAGTTAGGTTATACGAACACCCCCACCCCAACCCTACAAAGAACGAGTGTACAAATATTTCCGTGTATATTTTTTTAGAATTTGTTGTAATTTAGTGATTCAAGTAATTATTTGTTGGAAATGATTGTTTTGAAAATATGACTACTTTATCTCTAAAATTAATGGCGTTCGGTTGGAATGATTTGAAAATAAAATCAGTTTTTTCTCTTAAAATTAGCTTATTCCTTGAATTGTTAGGCATGTCGTGAGTATTATGGAGATATTTCTCTATTATGTTCGATATATGTATTGCAAGTGCAAAGTAGGCATGTCGGGTAAGTAGCTGCAAACGAGTTATTTTTTGTTCGTGTCAGATTAGTTTGGCCCACAAACACTTCTCTTATAAAATATAACCAGTTCTAAAAATAATCCATTGGATGGAGTGATTAGTTTGTACATGTTGGAATCATTTTCTTATTTTAGGTTTTCTATTATTTTGCCATTGTTCACTACCTATGCAGGAACGTTGTCTTTTGATGTTGAATATGAGCGGTCGCTGGAAGAACACGGTCCTGAATCAATGAGCAGGAGTTCAAAGGGGCAGTTAGCAATCATGCTGGTGATGTTGAACTGAGGATCATACTTGATGGGGTTGTTGCACATTAAGAAGATGTCTTTCATGTTCTATCAGCAATGTGGTAAACACCTGCTAAGTCCCTAAACTTCAATTATCCTATTTAGACATAGATTGCATAACCCGATTTTTTTAATTAGGTAAAAGAATGTGTACCACTAAAAACGTTTAACTCTTTTAATCAAATAATTGGAAAATGCATCCCCCTGTTTTATGATTTATCCATGTTTGGATAATGCAAATAAACTTTAGGGGTTCAACTGCTTAAACGTTATTTTTGAAAAACGGCCCTATACACCTTGACTAAAATGTGGTTTAACTTTTGAATTGTATTATGATTGATTGGAGTCTTTATTCAAAAATATATACAACTTTTTTATGAGTTATTAAGCCCTTTAACTAATTTAACGATTAAGTTCTTAAAATTTGTTATTTCTATTAAGAAGGGGGACTAACTGTATATTTCAAACTTTGAGGACTTGATTTATATTTTGGTAAAAGTTGGTTTGTTATATTTAACACAAGTTCTATAATTTCTGTTATTATGGAATGTTTACTTATTTTATATGTAGGGGGTGGGTCTGCTTGGACAACTGGTGGGTCCATAACAGTAAGTGCTTTATTCTCAAAAAATATGTTTTCACTTTCCACATTGAACACAATCCATAGTGAATTGACTTTCGACTTTAGGAAATTTTTACCCGTTTACTTTTACATGGATCGATACAAGAAAAACACTAAACAAACGTTATCGCAGATGATGCAACTGTCGCATTCAAGAAAGGCAACAACTAGGCCAGCGTCATAAACAAGACAACAACAGGAAACACTCCTTTGAAGCAAGTACAGGAACAAAAGGCTTTTAAAGGCAAGATGGATAGTTTTCATGGTAATAAACATGATGTGGCCCTAATGGGAAAATTTTGAAACTAGATGTGCTATTATACTGAGCCTTGGTCTTTGTTACATTATTTAGAAATCAAGATTTAATGTGCATTTTAGTAGATCCTTTGTTTTTTGTTTGTCCAGTTACATGCTTTAAATATTTTACTTTTTTCGGGTAGGTAATCATTCAATTACATAAGAAGGAAAGCATAAAGAAACCACTTATGATAATCTTTCTTATAAATTTAAATTTGTTCTACCTTTACTCTGCTTTTTTACTTTTATAGTTTTATAATCTTTTTATTTTGTTGGCATTTCTTCCAGACATATATTATATTAGGGCATTTGTTAATACTACGAGAGCTCTAATGCTTCTTGACAAAGGACATCAGATGGGGCAATGTAGATAGATGTCTTAGAGGTACAGTATCTTAAAAATGGGGTTCTTTTAGTTTGTTAGGTTAGTGTTTATGTATTTTACTCTTTATGAGTGCACTCTCGAGGGTCAACTATTTACATTATCATGTAAAATCACACTATTAATTTACTTTGCTACATCTAGCGATCATGAACTTTTGTTGTTGCAACATGTTTTTCTAATGTTCGATCCCTGCCACAACGAGCTACACCTTGGATACCAAAAAACAATGCTAACTGGACATATTTGCTTGGATGAAGATTGTATATATTTCTGAAAGTCGGCTTTCGTGCGAATATTGTAAAAATGAAAGTGGTCGTCGGTGGTGGTTGAATGTGACCCTATAAATATATTTTTCTCTTTCTTACAGACTCACAATAACAATATAGAGGGTTGAATGTGACCATATAAATATAGAGGTGTACATTACATTCTTTAATTTTTTTTTTCTATTATAGAGATTCAAATGTGATGGTATTTTTGTTGTTTCCTCTATTATTTTCTCTATATAATATAGAATAGAGACTCCAATATAAATGCTCTAAATATAGATGTTTACTTTACATTCTTGCTTTTGTATATTTTTATGGGTCTTTATAACAAAAAAAAAAGTTTAAGAAACCGAATTAAAAATTTATGGTGGAGAAAATGGAAAGATGATACTTTAGATGTTAAAAGTGTTATTTTTACACTTTTATTTGTTGTAAAATAAATTTTCCTACCCGGAAAGTTTCCGGGTTATAACCTAGTTTACTTATAAGTATAATTATAACATCTTGAAAAATCATGCTTTAAATAGTGATATGCTTTAAATTGTAACCGTTTGGCCAAGCCAAGCGGTCACCCCAACCCCCAATAGTCAACATCCCCTATAAATATAACCCCAACCCCACCTGCTACCCCAACCCAAACAATCGTTGTCCACCGCTATCCCAACCAAAACCCACTTGATCCCACGAACCCGCTACCCCAACCCGAAGAAGATGGCCTCTTGGACCCACGAAGAAGAGTTAGCTCTCGTCACAAGCGTCGTTGACGCAATGAAGGGGCGACAAACCGGTCAAACACGATATTGGCCGGAAGCCTTTGCAAGCTACCGACATAACGTCGGACACGACCGGCACAACTTAAACGCGTGCCAACATAAATGGCGCGAGCTACGACCGAAGCTTGATCGTTTCAAGGCCTACTACGAAGCCGTTCCGAGCGGTGAGTTAAGCCACGAGGACCGGGTGGCGGTGGCGCACATTGAGTTTCGAGGCAAGGAGCGAAAGGCGTTCGACAAGCTCGCGCTTTTTGAAATTTACCTAACGCTCTAGGTTTTTTTTATTTTGTAATTTTAGGAATTTTGTAATTTTTAGGAATTATGTAATTTTTAAGAACTTAATAAAATTTTAGGCTTTTTAATGTTGTGTGTATTTTTTAAATTTTTTGTATTTTTTTTAATAACCTGCCAACCCACGCGGTGCACCCACGCCCCGCCATACCACACGGACACGTTACTCAGCGGTGGGGGGCTCGAACTCCACATGTCAACTCATGCCCCCAACCCAAGCCCCACCATACCCCACGGTCTAAGTTCGGTTTAGCGATAGGAATAATGCGAGGTTCGGGTCCATTCCGGTGCGTATTGCGGACAATATAAGTGAAGTTAAATCGATCGGGTTCCTTTGGTTGAAAAGTAGGACGAGGTTTATAGATTTAACATGCGAAACCTGGTGTAATTTTGTAATTATGTTGTTTGTTGTGGTTGGCCCGGTTTGAGTCGGCTGGGGTTTCTAATGAAATTTACAGTTCAAAAAAAAATTAACTCTCATGTACGGTAGAATGGGGGTAGTATTGGTGAAATAAAATGTATAGTATCTCCTGATGGGCCAACCTTTTATACCCGTCCGTTAGTGGGGCGTCGTAGGAATGAGCAAATCAGGGCCGGCACTGGGCCCGACAAACCCGTGCCGACGCCCAAGGCCCAAAATTTCAAAGGGCCCGAACAGTTTTTATAAGCTTGTATATATTTATTAAATTATATATTTAGTACATTTATCCGTTTATTATGCAAAAAAGTATTAGTGGTGTAGTGGCAAAAATCATCTCAAATAATATAAAGGTCTCAAGTTCGAGTCTTTGCTCTATCACTAAGTTTTTATTTTTGTAATTCATTTATCCTTAACCATAATTTTGGGCCCAATTCTTTTCGTCGGCCGAGACCTAAATTTTTTAAGAGTTTTTGGGGACGGCTCTGGAGCAAATGGTACCGGTTCGGAACCGGTACTGGTAACGAATTTCCCGAACCGACTCGATTTTCGGTACCGACATTTAGCATTTTCGGTACCGGAGTCTGGTACGGGTATTTTTCTAGAAAATTATCATCTATTCCTCAGTATCTTTCACCTTGAATATAATAGCTTCAATTAATCCAGTTTCACTCCGCAAACTATTTTGATGTTTTTTGACATGAAACATGTATTTGTTGTTTTAGAATTATCTAACTGTACATTGACCAAAATAAGCAGTGTTTAAGGGCTGCACGGTCTGCAGAAATTAATAATCTTAAAATGGCATTTTGACTTGTTACCAAAGAACAAATAATATTAGATAATGGGTCAAATATGTAATTTTAAGGGCTGCACAGTCTGCAGATATTAGAGGGGTTTCGGGTCGGGACGAGTTTCGTACCGTTTCAAAAATGAGCTTTCGAGTCGGTGTTTATGATGCAGGTTTCTGTTTCTTCATAACGCGCCAGGCTCTAACCACACAAGCATGGTCTCGTTCAAAGGGTTAGTTGCTCCAATGGTTAAAAGCGTTTTTTCACAAGTTTGTATTATGCTAATTATCTAGTAGTGAATTAACTTATATAATTGTTTATTTTTGTCACATATATTAATACATAATTTTCAAAAAAAAAAAAACATATTAATACACTAATAATAAAAAGTTAACATGTTTTCTCAAAATTCGTATCTCCCAAATACGATTTCCCTCCTACCCCAAATTTCACCCACTTCCCACCGAAAATTATAATTTCACCATCACCATAAATCTATGCAGTTAATGCAGTAAAATATCGGATATCGGTCAAGGACCGATATTTGAGATATAGGTTATCTCGGTGAGACATCGGTGGGATATCGGTAATTTTAATATAATGCAAAATTTACATATATAGCAATTTAACAATAATAATTCAGTGATATATCGGTGATATATCGGCTATATCGGTCAAATATCGGTGAGACATCGGTTATATCGGTCAAATATCACCGATAATATCGTTACCGATATTCTGACCGATATGTCACACCCCAACCAATGGCGGAAACATCGGGATGAGACGAAGTGTGAAGATTGCTAGAGACATCATAACGCTATTTGTGACAATATTTAAATAATTCCCATTTCATTCCATAACTTCAAATTGTCAACATTACATAGTCTCAAATAACAACAAGTTCAAAAGAAATACGAACAACATAATCAAAATTGATACAACATATTAAACCTAAACGTCTATATGTGTATCTAGGCATCAACGCTACTCCTTTTCATAGCATCGTCATCATCAACCTGTAACATGTTTAAAATACAATTCAATGCAAAAGCAATGGCGAGTATACAAGTTTGGTACGTACATAGCAAAAGATAAGTTTTAAACAATTCCTCATAGCAAGCATGTGATTCAAGATAAACAATAAATATGGCATGTGTCTAACATATCAAACCAAGGAAACGCAACAGGCTCATGACATTACCTCAAGTTTACGGGCGGGTCGTTAATCCTATAGCGCTACATATGTCACGGTTTGGCTCGTACGAAGTTAATGATAAGTTCAACACATAAGAATCACCCAAGTTTAAAGTATCAAGCCATCACGTATACAAGCATGTTAATAGGAATGTTCATGTGTTTAAGCAAAATGTTCATGTGTAAGTTGTTGATAAGTAAACATGTTACACCCCAACGTGGTAAAAGTAAAAAGGGGAAAATACGAGTATACTCACGGTTTTGCAAGTCTTGAACTTGAGAAGCCGAGAGTGTGTTGGTGGTTGGATTAGCTAAGTTGGAGCACCTTGTCCTTCTACACAAAGGAACAAAGTGTATGAGTTTGGCGTTTAACGGAAGATTCGGAGTTTTAACATATCACAAGGTAAAATAAAGTATGCTACGGAAAATAATCATCTTTTTAACTTAGTAACCCTTGTATGACACTATGTAACCACTAGGGTTAAAATGTTTTCATGGGTAGTACGCCCATTAGAATCATACTTGGTGTTCTAGGTCTTTAGATGATATTCTACTTACTTTAACATATAAACACGAGTTTAACATTAAAGGTTCGAATGAGTGTATATACGTATATAGGGTAAGTATATTATTAGGTCCAATGATTCAAGTAGGAGGTAGAGGATTAAATCCCCATTTAGGTACCTCAAGTAGTCATAGATGTCAAGTATGGGGTAGGAAGAACTAGCTTCCGTTTAGGAACCCCTTGTATGTTCACCACTTCACTTGATGTAAAAACAACCAAGGAGGGTCACGAACTAGGATTAGTACAATAATATAAACAACCTAACTAAAGGAAATCATCAAATCATGTGAGGATTGTATGTTTGGAACAACCCAAGTTGTTCCATAATCACTCTACATCAAGAACTAGCTCGAACATGACTTGTGGGTCAAAATACCCTAACAAAACAGAAAGTATTTGAGGTTTTAACCTCTGATTTATAGTGTCTCAACCATGTTTTTAAGCTTAACCAACCATAAGAGAGGTTGTAAGCATTAGGACATTGGTGTGAGATGTGTTAGACACAAGTTGGATGAAGTTTAAACAAGTTTGTAAGAACACAAATCAAAACAGAAAGTTTTGGATCATTTCAGGGGATTTCCAGATCTGATTTCTCCAAGGAGAAGTCAAGGAATCATACCCTATGATTATCCAAGCAATTAGGAAGAAGAATCAAGTGATTTCATTAAGAAATGAGCAAGTTATGCTCACTTTTGTGCAAGGTGATGAATCTGCCCGAAAATGCAACTTTGCTACTGATTTGAGAGAGTATTTGGAGTGTTTAGAGAGTGTTGAAAGTGTAGAAAGGTGTGGGGAAGGGTTGTATTTATAGTGGTTGAGTTTGGTGTTGATTGGTGGTGTGTAGAGGTGGAAGGAAGGTGATTGGGGATGGTTTGGAGTGTGGGATTCGTGCACAATTCGCGTCTGATTGAAGCTGGCACGAATACAGGTCTAATGCGGCCCGCATTAGATAACCCTTAAGACAAAGCGGGCCGCCCGGCCTTGCTTCTCAAACATAAAGTTTCCAAAAATGACCGTTTAGCCCCTGAAGTTGTTTAATTGATGTTTTAAGGACTTTTAAGGACTATTCTTGTCATATAAGCATATTGTAAGGTATGTTTGAGTACGAGAAGTATAAACCAAGTATAATTAAGTGTAAAGCATCATAATCAAGTGTCGTTTATGTTCAAAGTGCGTACTTTGCATAAGTTTCATGTATTTACAACTTTGGCACATAGTTTCCAAGAATTGCGAATAAGTATCATTTGTTCCACGAAATTGAATGTTTGAGCATGTATAAAGTATGTGTAACATATAATTAACAAAATACGAGTTTCATTCATGATCCAAGCCTCGGTTTTCGCAACGATTACAAAGAAAGAACGTTTACAAGAGTACAAAGTTTCCAAAAATAGAAATACCAATAAGACTTGCTATAAAAGGAAAGTACGAAAAAGTCGGGTGTTACAGTCTCCCCTCCTTTTGGGAATTTCGTCCCGAAATTGAAGAAGACTTAGGAAACAGGTGTGGATACTTTTCCTTCATGTGACTCTTGAGTTCCCAAGTGTATTCGGCGCCACGTTTACCTTCCCATCGAATCTTGACGATAGGAATTTTGCTGCGCCTCAATAACTTGACCTTTTGATCCACGACTTCGACGGGTTTCTCCACAAAATGCAAAGTGTCGTTTATCTGGAGGTCTTCGAGGGGAACTTGAAGTCTTTCCTCAGCGTGGCACTTCTTTAGATTGGAAACATGGAAGACAGGATGTACATTGTTGAGCTCCTCAGGTAGATCCAGTTTATACGCAACCGTGCCAATCCTTTCAAGAACCTTGAAAGGACCCACATAGCGTGGTGCGAGCTTTCCCCTCCTACCAAATCGAACTACGCCTCTCCAAGGGGATACCTTGAGAAGTACTAAGTCTCCTGCCTCGAATTCCATGTGTTTGCGATCTTTGTCAGCGTAAACCTTTTGTCGTTCCCTGGCTTTTAGTAAGTTGTCTCGAACCTGTAAAATCTTGTCCGTTGCTTCTTGTATAAGCTCGGGACCAGAGAGTTGAGAGTCACCAACCTCATGCCAACCACTAGGCGAACGGCACTTGCGACCATACAATGCTTCGAAAGGTGCCATTTTAATACACGAGTGATAACTGTTATTGTACGAGAATTCGACCAAGGGCAAGTGTCTATCCCAGTTACCACCAAAATCTAATACGCATGAACGAAGCATATCCTCTAAGGTTTGGATAGTACGCTCGGTTTGACCGTCTGTTTGAGGATGGAAAGCGGTGCTAAGGTTAAGAGCAGTACCCATAGCAGATTGAAAGGTTTGCCAAAGACGAGACGTAAAACGAGCATCACGGTCGGAAATGATGTCTAAGGGAGTACCGTGACGACAAATGATTTCATCCGTGTAGATTCGGGCCAATTTCTCGACCTTGTAATCTTCACGAATGGGAAGAAAGTGGGCAGATTTGGTCAATCGATCTATGATCACCCAAATACTATCGTAACCAGAAGAAGTACGGGGGAGCTTGGTGATAAAATCCATGGCAATGTTTTCCCACTTCCACATAGGAATTATTGGCTGTTCAAGTAAGCCAGAGGGACGTTGATGTTCAGCTTTTACCCTTGAGCACGTGAGGCATTTTGCAACGTATGAGGCGATGTCTCTCTTCATCCCAGGCCACCAATATGATGTACGCATATCGTGGTACATCTTGTCGGCTCCAGGGTGAACAGAATACCTTGTTTTGTGTGCCTCATTCATGAGAAAGTCTCGAAGGTTGTCGCGATTTGGGATCCAGACACGATTGAGATAGTATAAGATACCATCGGATTTAGACACGAGCTCATGTTCCTTAGCGCCATGTACCTCTGCCGCGAAGTTTCCTTCGTTAATGGAGGCATATTGAGCTTTACGTATGCGGCATTGAAGATCGTTAACCATTTGATGACAGCGAATACCCATTACATGAGTTTTACGACTAAGGGCGTCGGCTACTACGTTCGCCTTGCCTGGATGGTATTTGATTTCACAATCGTAGTCGTTTAACAATTCTACCCAACGGCGTTGACGCATGTTCAGTTCCTTTTGATCGAAGATGTGTTGTAGGCTCCTATGGTCGGTGAAGACCACACACTTAGTACCATAAAGGTAGTGTCGCCAAATCTTCAATGCAAAAACCACTGCGCCAAGTTCAAGGTCGTGAGTAGTGTAGTTCTTCTCATGTATTTTGAGTTGCCTTGACGCGTAAGCGATGACTTTGTCTCGTTGCATAAGCACACAACCTAGACCGAGGCGGGAGGCGTCGCAATACACGACAAAGTCGTCGTTCCCATCAGGAAGTGTGAGGATAGGAGCGTTGCAAAGCATGTCTTTGAGCGTTTGAAAAGACTCCTCTTGTTTGGAACCCCAAACAAAAGGTTCCCCTTTTTGAGTCAAGGAGGTCAAGGGGACGGCGATTTTCGAAAAGTTGGAGATGAAGCGACGATAGTAACCAGCAAGACCAAGAAACGAACGAATTTCAGATGGAGATGTAGGTGTAACCCAATTTTTCACAGCTTCGATTTTAGCGGGGTCGACGTGTATACCGAGTTCGTTGACAGTATGACCAAGGAATTGAACCTCTTTTAGCCAGAATTCGCATTTGGAGAATTTGGCGTACAGATGTTCAGCACGAAGAAGTTCGAGAATAAGACGCAAGTGTTGTTTGTGCTCTTCTTGTGTCTTGGAATAGATGAGAATATCGTCAATGAAAACGATTACGAAACGGTCCAAATACGCCTTGCACACGCGGTTCATCAAGTCCATGAACACCGCAGGCGCGTTGGTCAAACCAAAGGGCATGACCACGAATTCGTAGTGACCATAACGTGTACGGAAGGCGGTTTTAGGCACATCTTCTTCGAGGACTCGAAGTTGGTGGTACCCAGAACGAAGGTCGATTTTTGAAAAGCAGGTTGCGCCTTGCAACTGGTCGAAGAGGTCGTCGATACGTGGAAGAGGGTATCGGTTTTTGATGGTAAGCTTGTTGAGCTCACGATAGTCAATGCACATTCGGAATGACCCATCTTTCTTTTTGACGAACAGAACGGGAGCGCCCCAAGGAGAAGTACTAGGGCGTATAAAGCCTTTATCAAGGAGCTCTTGAAGTTGACTTGAGAGCTCTTGCATCTCAGAGGGTGCTAAACGATAAGGAGATTTAGCGACAGGCGTTGCGCCAGGCACCAAATCGATTCGAAAGTCGACAGGACGAGCAGGAGGCGGACCAGGAAGGTCATCGGGAAAAACATCGGGGAAGTCACGTACAACGGGAACGTCGCTTATGCTTGGGCCTTTGTCCCTCTTTTCCACAATGTGGGCGAGAAAGGCGAAGGTACCCTTGCGTAAGCATTTGTTTGCCTTGGTACACGACATAAGCTTAAGGCCTTGAGAAGGCTTTTCACCATAGACATGTAGAGAGTCACCGTTTGGAAGAGGTAAGCGAACGAACTTCTCCGAACAGACAACTTCGGCACGAACTCGCCTAAGCCAGTCCATGCCTACTATGACGTCGAAACTACCCATTTGCATAGGTATGAGATCGATTGAAAACGTATGATCGTTAAGGATCAAAGAACAATTGGAGAGGACGGAATCAACAGCGACGGTTTTGCCATTAGCGACTTCGACGGCGAAAGATTGTGGTAACTTAGAGCGTTTACACTTGAGCAAAGACTCGAATTCTAACGACACAAAACTTTTATCGGCACCGGTATCAAATAGGCATGAAGCATAAACATGGTTAACAAGAAACGTACCAGTAATGACGTCGTTCGCATTCTGAGCCTGAGCAGTAGTGAGAAGAAAAGCTCGACCTCGAGCGGGTGGCAAAGCTTGTTGTTGCTGCTGTTGTGATGGTTGAGGTTGTTGTTGTGGTTGTTGCTGTCGAGGCTGTTGTGATTGGTAACGTTGAGGGCAGTAGTTGGCCATATGGTTGGTATCGCCACATGTGAAACATGCTCGCACAGGAGCGACTTGATTTGGAGCTAAAGGGGCTTGGTTTCGATAGGCCGGTGGTAGGTTGCGGCAGTATGGAGAAGTATGCCCATATCGGCCACACTTGTCGCACTTTCGACAATGAGCGTTTGGGTGGTGATGATACTGGCATTTACCACACTTAGGTTGCGTTCCAGTATAAACCTTGCGTGGAGTCTCATCGTTGGTAGAAGCAGGTACGGTTTGTAGGGGTTGTGGGTTTGGCGGAGTGACAACCGCATAATTTTGGCTTGAAGCCTTCCGCTTCTTGCCCTGGTTTTTCTTGGACGATTGGGAGGGTAAGGGCTCGTCAGTAGTAGTGTCAATGATAGCTTGGCGTGCACTCTTCGTTGAAGCCTTGTCAAAGGTTCCATGAAGAACACAGTTGTTGTTAAGTTCGGTGGCTATACGAAAGGCGTCTTCAAGGGTTTGGGGGTTGGCAGAGGCAAGGTGGTTCGTTATGGAAGGTGCAACGCAACGGGTGAATTTGGCTATGGACTTGGGAACGGTCTCAACTTGTCCAGGACAAAGGACACTAAGCTGCTTAAAGCGCGTGATCAGACCATCCATATCGCTCCCCTTCTGAGCAAGGATCCAAAATTCGTTCTCCAATTTCTGGAGTTCATGGGGAGGACAGAAATGGTCTTTCATGAGTTGTTTGAGATCATTCCAAGGCATAGCGTGAGCAACCTCGTTTCCCCTCTTGTTGCGTTCAGTCGTCCACCACTCGAGTGCCTTTTCGCGAAACACCCCGGTTGCATTCAGGGTTCTTAGCTCATCAGGGCAACCACTTTGTAAGAAGGTAAGCTCAATTGCATCGAACCAGTTCATCATGGCGGTAGCGCCATTCTTGCCAGTAAACTCTAGGGGTTTGCAAGCCATGAATTGCTTAAACTGGAAGGTTGACTTGGGTTTGTCTGCCTTCGAGTCGACAGAACCATGTGGTGAATCGGTGTTTGTTTGAATCTTGCTAACAACATCGGGTAGGACCTTAGCGAATTGTTTGGCCATGAATCTCATGCAATCCTTTTGTGACATGGTTTTGGAAGTCGAACCCTTCTTTGACTTGCTTTTCTTGGAAACGCTAGTCGACATCTAGAAGATTGAAAGAGAAGGAAAGGATGAGACTTCGATCATGAATTAAAAGTAAGGTTTTTGCATGTAAAAGCATGTAATTGTTCATGTATCATGTAAGTTCACATAAAGCATAAGATTTCCAACATGTGTTCAACAAGCATAACACGTATGATTTGCGTAAAAGATGTAAATTTAGTTTGTTCACGAGGATTATTATTGTTCTTGGTTGCGATGACGTGCAAAACGAGAAAAAAAAAATTTGAAATGAAGAATGCTCAAGTATAAAATCACATATAAATTGAGATACATAAAAGAGAGGCTCAATAAAACATTGGATTGTTTCGGGTAGAGAAACGTCGACTATTCCAAAGTGGGTCGAAGGTCCTTTCGAATTAGAGAAAGCGTGCTTTGGCCTATAGGTAAGATACTCTCGTCGAGAAGCGATTAACGGTATCTTACCCTTCCAGTTACTACACGTCTCTAATCGATCAAACAATCGGGACTTTGGCGAGATCAAAAATCGAGGAGTGGGACTTAATCGACAAGGTGCGGGTTTCACCCCTAACTTGAAGATTTCGTACCCTAAATGTGGTTGGTACTTGTCGGGTCAAAATAAAATTTCGACACTTTGACAAGGGTCCACTAGAGTTGAAAAGGAAATTACCATTAAGTTGTGGATTTCACTCCTAGCTTAATGGTGAAATTTCGTGCAAAAATAGATCAAGGTAGGATGAGAGTTGTTTACCAAATTGTGGGTTTCACGCCTATTTTGGTAAAGTCGTCTCGCTTGTGTTACAAGAGTATACAAATAATCAAAAGTGTGTTTGTGTTAACCTTAGGAAAGGCATGTAAATTTAACAACAAGAAGTGTAGCTAGGAAGCATGAAAGGTAGAATGCATAAGTTTTAAACAACAAATAAGAGACAAAGTTCCTAAAACTATAGACTAGGGCAAAAGCATGGCAATTTTCCTAATTCCCTATAGTTATGGCTCTGATACCAATCTGTCACACCCCAACCAATGGCGGAAACATCGGGATGAGACGAAGTGTGAAGATTGCTAGAGACATCATAACGCTATTTGTGACAATATTTAAATAATTCCCATTTCATTCCATAACTTCAAATTGTCAACATTACATAGTCTCAAATAACAACAAGTTCAAAAGAAATACGAACAACATAATCAAAATTGATACAACATATAAAACCTAAACGTCTATATGTGTATCTAGGCATCAACGCTACTCCTTTTCATAGCATCGTCATCATCAACCTGTAACATGTTTAAAATACAATTCAATGCAAAAGTAATGGCGAGTATACAAGTTTGGTACGTACATAGCAAAAGATAAGTTTTAAACAATTCCTCATAGCAAGCATGTGATTCAAGATAAACAATAAATATGGCATGTGTCTAACATATCAAACCAAGGAAACGCAACAGGCTCATGACATTACCTCAAGTTTACGGGCGGGTCGTTAATCCTATAGCGCTACATATGTCACGGTTTGGCTCGTACGAAGTTAATGATAAGTTCAACACATAAGAATCACCCAAGTTTAAAGTATCAAGCCATCACGTATACAAGCATGTTAATAGGAATGTTCATGTGTTTAAGCAAAATGTTCATGTGTAAGTTGTTGATAAGTAAACATGTTACACCCCAACGTGGTAAAAGTAAAAAGGGGAAAATACGAGTATACTCACGGTTTTGCAAGTCTTGAACTTGAGAAGCCAAGAGTGTGTTGGTGGTTGGATTAGCTAAGTTGGAGCACCTTGTCCTTCTACACAAAGGAACAAAGTGTATGAGTTTGGCGTTTAACGGAAGATTCGGAGTTTTAACATATCACAAGGTAAAATAAAGTATGCTACGGAAAATAATCATCTTTTTAACTTAGTAACCCTTGTATGACACTATGTAACCACTAGGGTTAAAATGTTTTCATGGGTAGTACGCCCATTAGAATCATACTTGGTGTTCTAGGTCTTTAGATGATATTCTACTTACTTTAACATATAAACACGAGTTTAACATTAAAGGTTCGAATGAGTGTATATACGTATATAGGGTAAGTATATTATTAGGTCCAATGATTCAAGTAGGAGGTAGAGGATTAAATCCCCATTTAGGTACCTCAAGTAGTCATAGATGTCAAGTATGGGGTAGGAAGAACTAGCTTCCGTTTAGGAACCCCTTGTATGTTCACCACTTCACTTGATGTAAAAACAACCAAGGAGGGTCACGAACTAGGATTAGTACAATAATATAAACAACCTAACTAAAGGAAATCATCAAATCATGTGAGGATTGTATGTTTGGAACAACCCAAGTTGTTCCATAATCACTCTACATCAAGAACTAGCTCGAACATGACTTGTGGGTCAAAATACCCTAACAAAACAGAAAGTATTTGAGGTTTTAACCTCTGATTTATAGTGTCTCAACCATGTTTTTAAGCTTAACCAACCATAAGAGAGGTTGTAAGCATTAGGACATTGGTGTGAGATGTGTTAGACACAAGTTGGATGAAGTTTAAACAAGTTTGTAAGAACACAAATCAAAACAGAAAGTTTTGGATCATTTCAGGGGATTTCCAGATCTGATTTCTCCAAGGAGAAGTCAAGGAATCATACCCTATGATTATCCAAGCAATTAGGAAGAAGAATCAAGTGATTTCATTAAGAAATGAGCAAGTTATGCTCACTTTTGTGTAAGGTGATGAATCTGCCCGAAAATGCAACTTTGCTACTGATTTGAGAGAGTATTTGGAGTGTTTAGAGAGTGTTGAAAGTGTAGAAAGGTGTGGGGAAGGGTTGTATTTATAGTGGTTGAGTTTGGTGTTGATTGGTGGTGTGTAGAGGTGGAAGGAAGGTGATTGGGGATGGTTTGGAGTGTGGGATTCGTGCACAATTCGCGTCTGATTGAAGCTGGCACGAATACAGGTCTAATGCGGCCCGCATTAGATAACCCTTAAGACAAAGCGGGCCGCCCGGCCTTGCTTCTCAAACATAAAGTTTCCAAAAATGACCGTTTAGCCCCTGAAGTTGTTTAATTGATGTTTTAAGGACTTTTAAGGACTATTCTTGTCATATAAGCATATTGTAAGGTATGTTTGAGTACGAGAAGTATAAACCAAGTATAATTAAGTGTAAAGCATCATAATCAAGTGTCGTTTATGTTCAAAGTGCGTACTTTGCATAAGTTTCATGTATTTACAACTTTGGCACATAGTTTCCAAGAATTGCGAATAAGTATCATTTGTTCCACGAAATTGAATGTTTGAGCATGTATAAAGTATGTGTAACATATAATTAACAAAATACGAGTTTCATTCATGATCCAAGCCTCGGTTTTCGCAACGATTACAAAGAAAGAACGTTTACAAGAGTACAAAGTTTCCAAAAATAGAAATACCAATAAGACTTGCTATAAAAGGAAAGTACGAAAAAGTCGGGTGTTACAGATATTTGACATCGATATTTTACTAGGGGACCGATATGACCGATATAACCGATATATCACCGATATTAACTGCATAGCCATAAATTTTGGTATGTATTATTTACAAGGATCTTGTTTTTATGGAAAATAGTTTTAGTAAAAATAGAATATTACTTAAACACATCAAAAGTTTCCATACTTTTTTATCGTTTATATTGAATTTCTCAATCTAAGGGGCTGTTTGGTAGCCTTTTAATGACCATTCAGATGCTACCTCTTAATGGTTTAAAACCTCTGAATGAATAAGAGGTAACCTCAAGTCTGAATGGTTAAGAGGTAACCTCTGAATGGTAAATCATCACATGTCACATTATTCTACCTTCTCATTGGTAAAATTCTTAATGGTTTTATTAAGAGGTAGCCTCTTAATGACCATTCAGAGGCTACCAAACAGCCCCTAAAAGTTTTTGTCATAAAACTTTTGGTTTAATAGGTAATTACGTTATGACACGGCATCATGTATATTTGGATTCAATCTTTTTAAAATAATAGTTGTTTTTAACCTTTAAAAATGTAACTTTTTAAAATAAGAGTTACATTTAACTATAAGCATGCAACCTTTATAAAAAAAGTTTCAAATTTTTCATAAAATTTGTAACCTTTTAAGAAAAAGGTTGCAATTTTTAGTAACTTTGTAACTTTTAGTTAAAAAGGTTACAAATTTAATATGCTATTGTAACTTTATAATATAAAGGTTGCATTAGATCTTCTAATGCAACCTTTATATTCAACGTAGTTACATTAGAGGCAAATGCAACTCATTTGAAAAAGGTTACTTCTAAAAAGTTACAATAGGCCTATTTTCTAGTAGTGTGGTGCTAATCTGAATGGAATGTTGGATCCTTACGCAATCATCACTTGTGGTTCAGAAAAGCGGTTTAGGTAATAGATAGTATAAATTAAGTTTGTTGTGAAACATGTATTTGGAAAAGGTCTGTTTTATGTTTGAAACCTCTGTTTGTTGTGAACAGATGTTAGAATATAAAACAGATGTTTCAAACGACTGCTGGGTTAAACAGTGTTTTGTGTAGAAAATAGTAGTTGAAACCACTGTTGGGTTAAAACGGTGGTTGAAACCAGTGTTGGGTTAAAACGGTGGTTGAAACCACTGTTGGGGTTAAAACGGTGGTTGAAACCACTGTTTTGTTCAAACCAATGCTTGAAACTACTGTTCCGTTAAAACGGAGGTTTGAAACCATTGTTGGGTTAAAACAGTGGTTGAAACCACTGTTTGGATGTGTGTTGAAAGTGTTTGGATGTGTTGAAAGTGTGGAAGCGAAGGGTAATAAAGTGGTTTTGTGATTTGGTGGTTTCATATCAATGTAGTTCTTTCCATTTACGTTTTTTTCTATTTGTATGTAGTGAAATTGGCTGAATTTATGAAATGTTTTTAGAGCTTTATTGGAAGAACCGAGACGAGAGGGTTTTTGAACTAAAGTATATGGATACATCAACACATCTCCTGGAAAGTATAAAGGCAGAATGAAATCATACCGGTGGATGGTTAAAAGGAGAAAAATTACGGATCTCACCTTATATAGCTGGAACAATTTTGTAAAACTTGGATTTTGTATAGGCTTCTCTGTAGTTTGTTTGTTGTTTTTGTTCTATTTGGGGTGTATTTGCTCTTATGTTATGGCTAATATAGCAGTTATCAGATAGAAGCATTAGCTTAGGCAATTAAGGAGAACACTATAGTGTTCTTGGAGACGGGATCAGGCAAGACGTTGATCGCGATTATGCTTTTACGTCACTATGCTTATCTGCTGAAAAAACCCTCCCCGTGTATTGCTGTGTTCTTGGTAGTTGGTACCCACTGTTGTATTGGTCAAACAGGTATGTCGGTTGACTTAGTTGTTTCTTGAACATGTTTTCAACATGTCGTTAAAGCATACTAATGGAAGCTTTGTCTGTCTTATTAGCAAGCGGAGTATGTGAGAAAGCACCTTGATTTGAAAGTGGAGGAGTATTGGGGTGAAAAAGGTGTTAATTTTTGGAATGCTGCTGATTGGAAGAAACAACGAGATCAGAATCAGGTATGACAAGTCAACATTTGACTTTTTTGTTGACCGCATACAATCTCATCAGAATTTTGACTAATGATCAAATACGTAAAGTACCCTTGAGGCAGACAAATGCAGTCTTGAGTAATAAACTTTTATTGTGTTACTCTTTACCTTTGTTGTATCATCTAGTTTTTATTTTTTTAATTTAAACTGAACACACGTATATGTTATACATCATTCTTACAGCTATTGGTCATGACCCCTGACATTTTAAGGAATGCATTGAGACATAGATTCTTAACGTTGGATATTATCAAGGTGTTAATATTTGATGAATGTCACAACGCAAAGAAAAATCATGCGTATGCTATCATCATGAAGGTATATTAATGATCGTAATTTTTAACGTTATTAATTTGTTTTAGTTGAGTTTAAAAATTGAAATAATATTTGTTCAAACCACTGCTTGAAACTGTTGTTCGGTTAAAACGGAGGTTTGAAACCATTGTTGGGTTAAAACAATGGTTGAAACCACTGTTTGGATGTGTGTTGAAAGTGTTTGGGTGTGTTGAAAGTGTGGAAGCGAAGGGTAATAAAGTGGTTTTGTGATTTGGTGGTTTCATATCAATGTAGTTCTTTCCATTTACGTTTTTTTTTTCTATTTGTATGTAGTGAAATTGGCTGAATTTATGAAATGTTTTTAGAGCTTTGTTGGAAGAACCGAGACGAAAGGGTTTTTGAACTAAAGTATATGGATACATCAACACATCTCCTGGAAAGTATAAAGGCAGAATGAAATCATACCGGTGGATGGTTAAAAGGAGAAAAATTGCGGATCTCACCTTAGATAGCTGGAAAAGTTTTTTAAAACTTGGATTTTGTATATTCTCTGTAGTTTGTTTGTTGCTTTTGTTCTATTTGGGGTGTATTTGCTCTTATGTTATGGCTAATATAGCAGTTTTATATTAATTATGCAAAAGAACAATTGCATCAGCATTTCAATATTAAAGTTTTCCAATTAGAAGAAGAGGTACCACCATCTTATTTTTCAATATCATAATATTTTTATTAACCATCGAGATAGTGTTGTTAATGATGTTTTTATAGAATGTTAGATGTATTTTGATCTTATCCACTAAAGAAAATCCTTTTGTAACACTTAACTAAGAACAAGTTTTGTTTAAGCCAAATAAGACTGCTTTTAATGAAAGTTTATGCGAATGTCAATTCATCAAATATTTGTTCACATGATAGTTTACATATTTACATATACAAAAACTTTTATCATTATGGTTATTATAATACTAATACATACTGTATTTAACATTATTTTATAAAGATATAGAACTAAAGACCACAATTTAAATGATATATTATAATCTGAATTTGATGCGCCTCTTTTGTAACCGCCTCTTTTGTTGGGATTGAACCCTATCAGAGGAACAGATAATAAAAGCCAAAACTGGTTCACATCAGTGGATTCATCATAAGCAGCTGTTTGCATTAGACTACCCCCTTGAAAGTGGTTATAACATCTGATGGCCCTCATCTATTGTTTGTATACTACAACTACTGTCCATTAAGTACTGCTTGTGTACAACAACTGCTGAAGAAAAGGTGCTGCTACTTAATCTACTGTCCTAACTCAAGTGCTGCTAAAGAGCAAAGCCCTGCTTGGAATGAAGCAGTGGAATGTAAAAACTGCTGACAAATTAATACGATTAAAATATGAAGTATTAAGAAAGTAGCAATTACATACAAAAAAGAAATCTAATCAGACACGTCTAACTCTAATAACAAGAATCAAGAAACTTTAACTTCAATTGTGGATCTTTACTGACGGTATTTGATCAAAACGATCTAAGAGTGCCGTATGATGATGCAAAAGAACACTTATTTGTGGTGTATTTGCTCTTATGTTATGGCTAATTTAGCAGTTATACATTAATTATCCAAAAGAACAATTGCATCAGCATTTCAATATTCATATTTTCAAATTAGAAGAAGAGGTACTACCATCTTATTTTTCAATATCATAATATTATTATTAACCATTGAAATAGACTTTCCCCTTCAAAGTCGTTACTTTGGGCCAAATAAGACTGGTTCACATCAGTGGATTCATCATAAGCAGGTGTTTGCATTACACCTTCCCCTTGAAAGTGGTTATAACATCTGATGGCCCTCATCCACTGTTTGTATACTAAAACTGATGTCCATTAAGTACTACTTGTGTACAACAACTGCATCAGACCAAGTGCTGCTATTTAATCTACTGCCCTAAGATAAGTGCTGCTAAAGACCAAAGCCCTGCTTGGAATGAAGCAGTGGAATGTAAAAACTGCTGACATATAAAAATTGACAATTTGTGTATAAAATGTATTTTGTTAAGGATGGCATTCTTGCAGATATTTCATAAATCACCATCAACAGATGTTGGACATGATATTGTGGTTACGCAAGACAAAATCATTCCTTTCTTCAGAACAGCAGATGCTCAAAACATTGGTCAAAAGCTTATTCACTGTTGCACTAACAGTTGCTGATTTAATAGTCTTTCAAATCATTATCATTTCCTTACCCCTAACTACTTTTGTGCTCAAACATCTCTTTTCTAAATACTGTCCACTGCTATTCATCATAAGCAGCTGTTTGCATTAGACTTTCCCCTTGAAAGTGGTTATAACATCTGATGCCCTCATCCACTGTTTGTATACTACAACTGCTGTCCATTAAGTACTGCTTGTGTACAACAACTGCTGAAGACAAAGTGCTGCTATTTAATCTACTGCCCTCAGTCAAATGCTGCTAAAGACCAAAGCCCTGCTTGGAATGAAGCAGTGGAATGTAAAAACTGCTGACATATTATACTTGACAATTTGCCTCTAAAATGTATTTTGTTAAGGATGGCATTCTTGAAGATGTTTCATAAATCACCATCAACAGGTATTGTAATTTACATTTTCATTAATTATTTCCGGGGAGATTTTTATTATATCAATGACTTATAGTTATTCTTTTTGATAAAACGGTCTTATGGCATTTTATGATACACTGTTTAGGTAGGTAAAATCCATACTACATGATTATATTTACAGAGTTGATTCTTGAATTTGGTTTGTTTTGTTTTGTTTTGTTTTGTTTTGTTTTGTTTTGTTTTGTTTTGTTTTGTTTTGTTTTGTTTTGTTTTGTGATTGTTTGTTGGTATGTGGTTTATTTTTAGGATGATCAGTGGTTTATAATCGGACCGTCCGGTTCATTCATCAGGTATTATTTCCTTTTCATTTTCACTACACTGATTTAGCGTTACCTGCTGTTTAACAATCCAGAAAAATATGTTTCATATCATACCTGCTTTAGAGTTTTACTTGTATCGTTTAAAACAAAACCAAAAAAAAATTGTTTCCGAGTGAAGAACCTATAACACATCAAAAATTCAGTATTTAAAACTAAACCCAAAAAAATTGGTTAGCCCAAAACCATACCTAAAATTATAATGAAATAGAAGCAAAAATAAAGTGTCATAAAAAAATTAAATCGTTTATAGTATAAATATTAAAAAAAGTTACAATTACATAAAAAAAGAAAAGTAATCAGACACTTAAAGTCTAATAGTAAGAATGAAGAAATTTTAACTTCAACTCCATGGAGCACTGCACTTCTCGATGTATGTCATTGATCTTTCTCATGAAGTCCAGGTCTCTGTCTCCACACTCTATATTATTCGCAACACACAGATCACGAACGGAAGTAGTCGGCATCGCCCTCAGGTCACTTGAAACTTGGTCTCTTGTCAGCAGACCAAGTTGCAGTCCGTTAAAACATCTCTTCAACTCTTGAAGAGTACTCCTATCAGCAAAAACTTGCTCTTCGATTTCTTTAATAAAGCGTTGCTTGAAATCCTCAGATTGTGCAGCAGTATGTGACTCCATTTTAATGTATTTATAACAGCTAAGGCAAAACAATAAGAGTTGCTCTTCTATTTCACTGAATGAATCTGGTTATGATGAAACAATGTTTGAATTTGCAATGATATTATATAGGATATCTATCAGCCCAAAGGTCAGGTTTAAATGCAACCATTAAATAAAAATTTATATTTAAAAACCTGATACATGTAATGATTTAATAATGAAAAACGTGTATATAGCCAACATGTCTCTTCATTTACCTTATCAAACATTTTAATGTAAAACCTTTGAAAAATGATCTTTATTAGCAGACGTCTCTTCATTTATCCTATCAAATATTTCAAACACTATAAAGGATCATGATTGCTCTACTTGAAAACATCAAGACTTCATTTTTAAAAAACCCTTCATCCTAAAACAAAACGTCCAAAACCACCCACAGTCTTTCTAAATGGCAAGCAAAACCTTCTACCACTGGTCGGATAATACCGATCTTAAAATTGAATATTCAAGATGGTCACTCCATGAACAGAGAAAAGCTGAAGAAGTCAACAAAAAAGTTGCGTTGGTAAGTGATAAATGTTATAAGCAGACGTGGAGTAGCATTGCACTGCTGGATGAAGTTGTCTCTTCTCCTCCATCAGAGTTTAAAGAAAAAGCCGAAGAGTTTTTGACACATATGCTGAAAGAAGATCAGAAGACCTGTGATATGCTAGCAGATCTGCAAATTAAAACAAAAAATGAAATTGCATGGAAGAAGGCGAGAGAAATAGATATCCTAGGAAGTGTTAATTGTAATGTTTAGTTTTTAATATTTTTCAAACTCAGAATTTTGTAATACTATTTAATATCGAATGAAGAAGTGTTTATTGCTAGCAGAGTTTTGTAAAAGTTGGATTTTGTATAGGCTTCTGTGTAGTTTGTTTGTGTTTTTTGTTCTATTTGAGGTGTATTTGCCCTTGAAGAGGTACCACCATCTTATTTTTCAATAGCATAATGTTATTATTAACCGTTGAAATAGACTTTCCCCTTCAAAGTCGTTATTTGTTTGGGCCAAATAAGAGTGATCCACATCGGTGGATTCATCATAAGCAGCTGTTTGCATTACACCTTCCCCTTGAAAGTGGTTATAACATCTGATGGCCCTCATCCATTGTTCGTATACTACAACTGCTGTCCATTAAGTGCTGCTTGTGTACAACAACTGCCCCAGACAAAGTGCTGTTATTTTGTAACACCCCGAAAATATAAAACTTTATATTGGAACTATAAGGTATAAATAGACGAGAATTCACTAACTAGGAATTTTTAACCTAGTTAGTTACAAGACTAGAAATAGCCTATAATAGGGTTAAAAGCTACTAAATGATATATTGAACAAAGTAGAGGGGCCTTAGTTGTTAAATTTGTAACTAAATTAGACAAAACAAATAAAAATAAACCAAACACCCCATTTAGAGGTGTCTGGTCGATCAAGAAGGAGCAGGGGGCGACACCCCATCTTCAAAACCCTAAAACTTCATTAAATCAATCAATTGAAGGCTTAATCCAAGTCGAAATCGAAATTAGAGCTTAGAATTGTGATCCTCATCGCAAGAGGATTCTAAGGTATGTAACATCTGATGAAATCTCTGAACTTGAATTTCTCATGATTTTGGAAAATCTGAAATTAGATGTTGCATGTGTGTTATTTGGTTAGATTAGGGATGATATGGTGTCTAGAGGTGAAACCTAGACAACTACATGTGAAATCATGTCCAATTTCAGGAAATTCCATGAACACCTTGAAGGTGGGTTGTGGGTTTTACAAGATGAAGATGAACATTAGGATTTAGAATGATTATTCTAGTCTAATGTGATCATAGAAAGTGATTTCAGAAAAATATGATGTTTAAATATTATATAAAGGCTTTATTGATGTTAAGTTAGCTAATTAGCAAGCTATGAACTTGAATATGAAAGATATAAAAATTTTGCACTTATAGTGTTTGTTGAAATGCCTCAAAGAAGGCTTGAAACTGAATTGTTAAGTTAAAACGCATAATTATGAAGTATGACAAAATGTGCGTTATGTATGTGAAACAAAAAGAGTTCTAAACATATGGTGATTGAACTCTATAGGAAAGGAAGCCGGGGCATCTAGCGGGCAAACCGGTGTGGACGCACGTTTGAAGGGCTTGCTTTAAAGGTATGTAACTTGGCTTGTTACATTTGAGTTAATTTTTGTTGTCTAGTATGTATGAATTTGTTTGGTGAATAAAAGTCGTGTTGGAATTAAGCGATGGTGTTCGCTAGTTCGAATAAATTGCCAAGAAATTGGTTAGACCTCATTGGTTGTCATCAAAATTGGAGGATCCCTTAGATGAGCTAAATGGGTCAAATAACCAATTAAGGCATGGAATGTATTGTAGTACGTTTATTCGGTCTTTGTTAACAATTATAAAAGACCTATTTGATTATGAAAAATCAGTGTATTGGTTGGTTAGAATGAGGAAATTGAGAAAAGGGTTTGGGCAAAACAAACAAGATACCAAAACAGAATGTTACAACGATTACCGTAAGTTACGGTGTCGCCGTAACTTACGGTAGATGTCAGGAGCTTACGGTGTAAGTCTACTGCTTTACGGTGAATCATTATTGAAAATTGACCACCGTAACTTACGGTGGAACCGTAAGTTACGGTAAGGTCTGAAATTTTATAAATTTTGTTTAATTGCAAAATTTCAAATTCACTTCGATCGAATAGTTTCTATCAAGTATTACTTCCAACTATTCTAACATAAGTGTTTATGTAAACATTGCAGTTTTAGGTACTTAAAGATTCATGGATGACGATCAAGTAACTTTTGAAGAACCGAACACATACCTTTGAAGCTTCCGCATATATATATATATATTGAATCGGTTTAAACAATGTTTATGATGTGAACTGTTTGTTAAACAACTTTTGAAATGTTTAAATTAGTCAGTAGAAAACTAATGTTGATACTTTAATACTCTACTTTTGGATCTTATTATATAAAATGATCGAAGAATTTACATATATCGTATATTTACATTAAATAAAAATATGGGTGTTATAAGTTGGTATCAGAGATTAAGGTTGTCAACAAAGTGTTCGGTTCAAGCTTGATTGATCGTCCGGTAAGAATTAACTTATTATGTTAAGTAGATTATGTCTTGTGTAAGGAATAAGAAATAAATTGTTATGCATGGGAAGAGCGTGTTAACACACTCAAACCCGGAAAGTGCACTAAATGTGAACGGTTAAAGCAAGTTAGGAACTTGGCTAAACCGAAACAAATGAAACAATGCTATGAATGAAATGTTTAACGTTTGATGTAAACATTTCAGTTTCAAGATGTCAAAAGAGAGCAATAATGATCCGGTGCCGACAAGCACCGAACAATTGAAAGAAATGATTGCCGAGGAGGTAGGAAAGGCAATTGAGGGCAGTCTATCCGGGTTTATAGACAAGATCCAAAGCACAGTGTTGTCGCTTGTAGAAGAGCGAGTTAAAAGGTTGGAGGATACTGTCAACCTTACGAAAGACAAAATGGGAGAACGTAAAGGATGCTCATATAAGGAATTCATGACGTGTAAACCGCCAATCTATAACGGGGAAATCGACCCGATAATTTGCCAAAGATGGTTGGGCGATATTGAAGGGGTGTTTGAAAGGACCCATTGTGATGAAAGCGATTTCGTTGCCTACGGGACGGGTCAGTTAAGAGGACAAGCCAAGGATTGGTGGGATAATAAAAAGAATGAAATAGGGGCCGAAGCGGCAAGGGCCATGACATGGGAAGAGTTTAAGACACCATTTCTTAAACATCATAGTCCCAAAGCGGTCATCAACAAAATCAAGGAAGAGTTCATGCAACTTAGGCACAAGGGTGAAACCATAGACAAGATCACGGCGATGTTTATGGATAAGATGAAGTTTAGTAGTGAGTTGGTGACGAACGAAGAACAGAAAATATACTACTACTACAATATGTTGAGCGCTGAATATAGGGAGTTTATGACTCCTTCAAAATACGAGACCCTTACCGAAATCATTAATGTTGCTCGGGAACGGGAAATCGAGTTGAAGAAGCAAGTCGAAAGAGGTGAACGAAAGGCACAACATGTGAATCCAAGCCCGACAAAGAAAGCCCGAACTGGAGAATCGGGGAAGAAAGTAGATACAAAAGGTGGGTCGCCAAGTTGTAAGGTATGCGGGAAGGGACACAAAGGGGAATGTCGGTTCAAAGACAAGCCTTGCCCTATATGTAACAAGACGGGGCACACGGCCTCGCTATGCCCGAGAAAAGTTTCGGTTTGCTACAAATGTTATCAACCCGGCCACAAAAAGTCTGAATGTCCGGACTTAGTTGGAAAGAGAGATGTTAAAGAATCACCAACAGAAGCTCCCAAGGCGAAGGCGAGGTCCTTCCAACTTACTGCGGCTGAAACAAAGACAGAACCCGATGTGGTTTCAGGTATATTCACAATTAACTCAATTCCATCGCGTGTATTGTTTGATACGGGTGCGAATAAATCCTTCATTTCGCATGGATTTAATCGACATCCTTCATTTGTATTGACGAAATTACCTGTGCCCTTAGAAGTTGAAATAGGGAACAATAAAAGTTTTATAGTTTGTGATGTTTGTCGAGGCTGCAAATTAAGCATCGACGATGAGGAATACTTGATAAACCTAATCCCGATGTCAATGGGGGGATTTCAAGTAGTCGTTGGGATGGATTGGCTAGCCCAGCACCATGCAAAAGTCGTGTGTTTCCGTAAGGAGATAAAACTAACATCTCCAAGCGGGAAACGCGTCACCATTTATGGCGAAAAAGGAGGCAACCCCATAGTGTGCTCAATGTTGAAAGCTCACAAACTTATGAAGCGAGGATGCAAGGCATTTATGATATACACGAATGAACCCGAGAAAGAATCACGGAAGATTGAAGATGTACCGGTAGTACGAGATTATGAAGATGTGTTTCCGGATGATTTACCGGGGATACCGCCTGAATGGGAAGTAGAGTTTGGGATCGAATTGATTCCGGGCGCAAAACCCGTAGCAAAAGCCCCGTACCGACTCGCACCGTCGGAATTACAAGAGTTGATGTCCCAAATTCAAGACCTGCTTGACAAGGGGTTCATAAGGCCGAGTGTGTCTCCTTGGGGCGCACCGGTATTGTTCGTAAGAAAGAACGACGGAAGCATGCGCATGTGTATCGATTACCGGGAGTTAAACAAACTCACGGTAAAGAACCGATACCCGCTTCCGAGGATAGATGATTTATTCGACCAATTACAAGGTGCAAATTGGTTTTCAAAAATTGACCTTAGATCTGGGTATCACCAACTAAAGGTCAAGGAAGAAGATGTGCCTAAGACGGCTTTCCGCACGAGATACGGACATTACGAATTCCTCGTGATGTCATTTGGGCTAACAAACGCACCCGCGGCTTTCATGGACCTCATGAATCGGGTTTGCAAACCAATGTTGGATAAGTCGGTCATCGTGTTTATTGATGATATTTTGGTATATTCAAAAAGTGAAGCTGAACACGCACACCACTTGCAAGAAGTGTTAGAGACACTTAGGCGAAAAAGACTATATGCGAAATTCTCTAAGTGTGCCTTTTGGTTACGAGAGGTACAATTTCTTGGCCACGTCATAAGTGCCGACGGAGTATTGGTGGATCCTTCGAAGATCGAGGCTGTGTCAAAATGGAGTCCTCCGAAGAACCCTTCGGAAATTAGAAGCTTTTTGGGGCTTGCGGGATACTATAGGAGATTCATTCAAGATTTCTCCAAGATTGCGTCACCGCTAACAAAGCTAACCCAAAAGAAAGAAAAGTTTATTTGGGGTATCGATCAAGAAAAAGCGTTTCAAACGCTAAAAGAAAAGTTAACTCAAGCTCCGGTACTGACATTGCCGGACGGAGTCGAAGACATGGTGGTTTATTCGGATGCTTCACTATCGGGGCTCGGTTGCGTGTTGATGCAACGGGGCAAGGTAATAGCCTATGCCTCGAGACAATTGAAGATACACGAGAAGAAATATCCCACGCACGATCTCGAGTTGGCTGCGGTGGTATTTGCATTAAAAATATGGAGGCACTACTTGTATGGGGTAAAGTGCACCATATTCACCGACCACAAGAGCTTGAAATACTTCTTCGATCAGAAGGAGTTAAATATGCGACAAAGGCGATGGCTGGAAACGGTGAAAGACTACGATTGTGAAATACATTATCACCGCGGAAAGGCTAATGTAGTGGCGGATGCTCTGAGCAGAAAAACGGACTATGTCCCAATACGAGTAAGATCGATGCAACTCGTGGTGACCTCGGGTATACTTGAACGTATTCGAGAAGCGCAGTTAGAAGCAATGAAAGAAGAGAATTGGAAGAAAGAAAGAATAATCGGTCAGTTGAAGGATTTGTCGGATGGGAATAATGGGTTGAAGACTCGATCCGGAAGGATATGGGTCCCACATACTTGTGGAGTGAAGGCGCTTCTACTTAATGAAGCTCATAAATCCCGTTATTCAATTCATCCGGGTGCGACCAAGATGTACAATGATTTGAAACAAAATTATTGGTGGCCCGGAATGAAGAGGGATGTGGCGAAGCATGTGGAAAAATGCTTGACATGTTTACAAGTCAAGGCGGAGCACCAGAAACCATATGGCAAACTCCAACCGTTAGAAATTCCGGTTTGGAAATGGGAACATATTACAATGGACCTATTAACCAAGTTGCCTAAGACGAATCGTGGTTTCGATGCCATATGGGTAGTGGTGGATAGATTGACGAAAAGTGCTCACTTCATTCCGATTCGGGAGACTTATACGTCAGAAAAGATGTCAGAAGTTTACACTAATGAAATAATAGCACGTCATGGGGTGCCGGTATCCATCGTGTCTGATAGGGATACCCGGTTTACTTCAAATTTCTGGCGAGATTTCCAAGAGCAAATGGGAACCAAATTGTTCATTAGCACTGCGTACCATCCTCAAACGGATGGACAGAGTGAAAGAACGATACAAACATTGGGGGATATGCTACGGGCATGTATAATCGACTTTGGAGGAAGTTGGGATGTTCACCTACCGTTAGTCGAGTTTTCGTATAATAACAGCTACCAATCTAGTATTAAGATGGCACCGTACGAAATGCTTTATGGTAGGAAGTGTCGAACCCCGGTATGTTGGGGTGAAGTGGGTCCACGAGAACTCGCCCACCAAGATATAGTACGAGCCACGAATGAAAAGATTGAAATAGTTCGGGCACACTTGAAAGCAGCTCAAGACAGGCAAAAGGCGTATGCTGATAAAAGGAATAGGCCAATCGAATTCCAGGTTGGCGACATGGTCATGATAAAAGTTTCCCCATGGAAGGGCGTGATTAGATTCAGAAAAAGGGGGAAGCTAAGCCCGAGGTTTATTGGGCCATTTAAAATTATCGGAAGAGTTGGCAAGGTAACTTACCGCCTTGAGTTACCGGAGGAACTAAGTGGAATCCATGGCACGTTCCACGTGTCACAATTAAGAAAGTGCCTAGCAGACGAAACGGCCTATATCCATTACGATGATATCGAAGTGGATAATAGTCTGAATTATGCGGTGAGACCGGTGGAGATTTTAGACCGAAAAGTCAAACATTTACGAAATAAACAAATTGACCAAGTCAAAGTCAAATGGGAGCATAGGAAAGGTTCGGACACTACATGGGAGTCCGAAGAGGAGATGCGATGTCTTCACCCTACATTATTTGGTACGTACTTCGGTTTCGGGGACGAAACCCTTTTAAGGAGGGTGGACTTGTAACAACCCGAAAATATAAAACTTTATATTGGAACTATAAGGTATAAATAGACGAGAATTCACTAACTAGGAATTTTTAACCTAGTTAGTTACAAGACTAGAAATAGCCTATAATAGGGTTAAAAGCTACTAAATGATATGTTGAACAAAGTAGAGGGGCCTTAGTTGTTAAATTTGTAACTAAATTAGATAAAACAAATAAAAATAAACCAAACACCCCATTTAGAGGTGTCTGGTCGATCAAGAAGGAGCAGGGGGCGACACCCCATCTTCAAAACCCTAAAACTTCATTAAATCAGTCAATTGAAGGCTCAATCCAAGTCGAAATCGAAATTAGAGCTTAGAATTGTGATCCTCATCGCAAGAGGATTCTAAGGTATGTAAAATCTGATGAAATCTCTCAACTTGAATTTCTCATGATTTTGGAAAATCTGAAATTAGATGTTGCATGTGTGTTATTTGGTTAGATTAGGGATGATATGGTGTCTAGAGGTGAAACCTAGACAACTACATGTGAAATCATGTCCAATTTCAGGAAATTCCATGAACACCTTGAAGGTGGGTTGTGGGTTTTACAAGATGAAGATGAACATTAGGGTTTAGAATGATTATTCTAGTCTAATGTGATCATAGAAAGTGATTTCAGAAAAATATGATGTTTAAATATTATATAAAGGCTTTATTGATGTTAAGTTAGCTAATTAGCAAGCTATGAACTTGAATATGAAAGATATAAAAATTCTGCACTTATAGTGTTTGTTGAAATGCCTCAAAGAAGGCTTGAAACTGAATTGTTAAGTTAAAACGCATAATTATGAAGTATGACAAAATGTGCGTTATGTATGTGAAACAAAAAGAGTTCTAAACATATGGTGATTGAACTCTATAGGAAAGGAAGCCGGGGCATCTAGCGGGCAAACCGGTGTGGACGCACGTTTGAAGGGCTTGCTTTAAAGGTATGTAACTTGGCTTGTTACATTTGACTTAATTTTTGTTGTCTAGTATGTATGAATTTGTTTGGTGAATAAAAGTCGTGTTGGAATTAAGCGATGGTGTTCGCTAGTTCGAATAAATTGCCAAGAAATTGGTTAGACCTCATTGGTTGTCATCAAAATTGGAGGATCCCTTAGATGAGCTAAATGGGTCAAATAACCAATTAAGGCATGGAATGTATTGTAGTACGTTTATTCGGTCTTTGTTAACAATTATAAAAGACCTATTTGATTATGAAAAATCAGTGTATTGGTTGGTTAGAATGAGGAAATTGAGAAAAGGGTTTGGGCAAAACAAACAAGATACCAAAACAGAATGTTACAACGATTACCGTAAGTTACGGTGTCGCCGTAACTTACGGTAGATGTCAGGAGCTTACGGTGTAAGTCTACTGCTTTACGGTGAATCATTATTGAAAATTGACCACCGTAACTTACGGTGGAACCGTAAGTTACGGTAAGGTCTGAAATTTTATAAATTTTGTTTAATTGCAAAATTTCAAATTCACTTCGATCGAATAGTTTCTATCAAGTATTACTTCCAACTATTCTAACATAAGTGTTTATGTAAACATTGCAGTTTTAGGTACTTAAAGATTCATGGATGACGATCAAGTAACTTTTGAAGAACCGAACACATACCTTTGAAGCTTCCGCATATATATATATTGAATCGGTTTAAACAATGTTTATGATGTGAACTGTTTGTTAAACAACTTTTGAAATGTTTAAATTAGTCAGTAGAAAACTAATGTTGATACTTTAATACTCTACTTTTGGATCTTATTATATAAAATGATCGAAGAATTTACATATATCGTTTATTTACATTAAATAAAAATATGGGTGTTATATATTTAATCTACTGTCCTAAGATAAGTGCTGCTAAAGACCAAAGCCCTGCTTGGAATGAAGCAGTGAAATGTAAAAACTGGTGGCATATAAAGATTGACAATTTGTGTCTAAAACGTATTTTGTTAAGGATGGCATTCTTGCAGGTATTTCATAAATCACCATCAACAGATGTTGGAAATGATATTGTGTTTACGCAAGACAAAACCATTCAACATAATCTCATTAAACAGTTGCTGATTTAATAGTCTTTCAAATCATTATCATTTCCTTACCCCTAACTACTGTTGTGCTCAAACATCTGTTTTCTAAATATTGTCCACTGCTATTCATCATAAACAGCTGTTTGTATTAGACTTTCCCCTTGAAAGTGGTTATAACATCTGATGGCCCTCATCCACTATTTGTATACTACAACTGCTGTCCATTAAGTGCTGCTTGTGTACAACAACTTTGAAGAAACCACTGAGTGTCAAACATTTCATAAATTGACATGCAACAATGGAAGGAAGAAGCAGTAGTTTAGTTTGTCATTTATATTATATAGAATCAGTGGTTAAGGTTAGCAGTGTTTGAAACCACTGTTCGGTTAAAATAGTGTAATCCTTAATGATATGTTTTGAAACCACTTTTGGGTTAACACTGTTTGAAACTACTGTTGATTTAAGGACAGTTTTTGAAACCAATGTTTTAAGCCAAAAGTGTTTTCAAAACAGTGTTTTAACAACACTAAGTATAATTCACCAATCTATCATTGTTTGTATCTTCAATGATCACACAACTTGAATCGTCAAATCATAACATTGAGAGCAGCCCATTAACAAATATTACAAACTGTATGCTGTATAAAGTTTTCTTATAACTATTAATTATTCATTGAATGTTGATTTATCTATTGTAATTGATGAAAGGAGGACATCTTCCGGAAGAGTTGCTAATTACAGAAAAAGTTGATCCAGTTGGTTCTCTCATATCATTCACATAACCTGATATTTAAGGAGAGTTGTTCATGAAAGTTATATTGGCATTATTAATATTTTTTATAACAAATTATTAAAGCCTAAATTGTATATTAAATGTAAAGTTTTAATACATACAATACAGAGACAAAACGTCATACCAACTTCGTAGACTTGACGGAACTTGCAGACTCGATAACAAAAGACTGTAACATACAATACAGGTGAAGTTAGAATTGATGACAATGTTATTGGATTCACCCAATATAGTTTTTCAATATGCTAAGCGTAATGGTGATTAACTTTTTGGTTGAATCTTATAGGCGTATAACGGAAAATGCTGGAGAGGCGGAGGCTTGCAAGCGATGTAACTGTAAGAAATCCAAGTTTTTGCACATACAATACAGAGACAAAACGTCATACCACCACAAGCAATTGTGGATCCTTACTGACGGGTGCACTTCGGAATGTAGCAGATATGAATGAATATAACCCCAGTGTAGCTAATTACATATCTACCACTTGGGTTATATTCATTCATATGAATGAATATAACGCCAGTGTAGCTCTTCGATTTTCCTTGAAATTCCAGAGCTCGGTAATTATATATCTGCCACTGGGGTTGTATTCATTCATATGCAATTGATCGTTTTGATCAATCACTTCCTTATGTGCACCGTACTATCTTCTAGGAGGTTGTCAAGTGTTCTAGCCATCGTAGTTGGTGTTTTGCGTATCTGTACATCCACAGCCATTATGTACAAAAGTTTCACAAAAAACATCACAAACAAACCTGAACAAAGCAAAACAAATCAACCCTCTGTTTTTTCAAAGCAAAACAAACAAAACAAACAAACATAACAAAGCAGAACAAAAACAAAACAAACAAACAGAACAAAACAGAACAAAACAGAACAAAACAGAACAAAACAGAACAAAACAGAACCAAAACAGAACAAACAAACCTGAAAAACTGAAAGCAAAATACCCAAATCAACCCATTCACAAATAAGTGATTATCATCATCATACGGCATTCAGATTATCAAAGACCTGATTATCAAAAACTGATTATCAAAGAATTGATTATAAAAAAACTGATTATCAAAAACTGATTCACAAATAACTGATTATCATCATCATCATCATCATGCGGCATTCAGATTATCATTATCAAAAACTGAAACCAAAATACCCCAATCAACCCTCTGTTTTTTCAAAAAAACATTAACAAATAACTGATTATCATCATCATCATGCGGCATTCAGATTATCATTATCAAAAACTGAAACCAAAATACCCAAATCAACCCTCTGTTTTTTCAAAAAAAAACATTCATAAAAAACTGATTATCATCATCATCATCATGCGGCATTCAGATTATCATTATCAAAAACTGAAACAAAATACCCAAATCAACCCTCTGATTTTTACAAAAACATCAAAAATATATATAGATAAGATGATGATTCAAACCTCTGTTTTCAAGATGAAGATGGATGAAGATGATGAAGCTGGATGAAGATGATGAAGATCTGTGTTGAGTGTTGAGAGTTGAGAGAGATATTTGGAGATTTTTGGAGAAGTGTGATGATGATAATGATCGGTGATGATGTTAGTCATTTCATACAACTTACAACAGTCAAGTTGCATTTTTGGAGAAGTGTGATGATGACAAGAAGATTAAACTAAAAAATAATTATCCATAAGAAATTAAAGTAAATAATATTTAGTAGGAGGATTATATATAAATTAATTAGAAAAGATTAAACTAAAATAATACTTATCTATAAAACATGGTCTAATATAGTATAGATAGAACTAAAGACCAAAATTTAAATGATATATTATAATCTGATGTAAATTTGCCTATGCTACGGGTATTAAGGGATAAGGGTATTAAGGAATATTAACGGATATTAAGGGATAAGGGTATTAAGGACATTTCATACATGTCTTTAACAAATCTAATCCATATTTGATAGAAGGGTTTTAACGGGCCTACAAAATCTAATCCATTAGTAAGCTTAATTGGATCAAATATAAGGGGCTTTATTGAACTGTTTAATAACATTTGGTTATTTGAATTAGGTCAGGCTTTAATTATTAGACAATATAAAATTAGGTCATGCTTTCAGTTTAGACAAGAAATTTTGAGTTAGTTAGCTAATTTCTATATCAAACATGAACTAAATACAAACAATTTAAATGATGTGTTATAATCTATTTCGATGGTTATTAAAACTACCCGTGTTGTCACACATACTGTCTTCAACATTACTTTATAAAGATATAGAACTAAAGACCAAAATTTAAATGATATATTATAATCTGTTTTTTAGTATTTGATTTCGATCATTACTAAACCTACCCGTGTGGTTACACGGGTACTACACCTAGTATATAATTATATATAACTAGATTCAAAAATTATCCACAATGACTGTGACTGGTGACTATCTGACCCTCTTTTATTTTTTTCCCTTTTCAGCATTGTAACTTGCAATCATTCAACTTTCTAAAGACTTGAGTTTTACGTGCTTATTTTATATACGTGTTGATATAAATTCAAGTTAGTTTATGTTTCGACGTTGTTTTTTTTAAATGAGTAGGGTCAGATATAATATTTCTTTTACTTATTTTTATATACGTTTTAAGTTAGACTACATGTTGACATAAGTTTTATTCTAAAACCAGTCGGGTGAAATATAATATATTATTTATAAGACTGTATAAAATTCGAGTTTCTCTATGATTCGATGCCGCCATATCATTCTTTAACTTAAAAAACATAATATTTAACATGCTTATTTGTGTACGCGTCAGTATAAATTCAAGTTGGTTAACGTTACAAAATAATTTTCTTTCACAAATAAGTTGGTCAAATATAATATGTTTTCGTGTTTATTTTTATATATGTTTTTAGTTGTTCTATAATTTTGACGTAATTTTTTTCAGAAATGAGTCGGGTCAAATATAGTTTTCATCAGACGGTATAAATTCGAGTTATTTTATGTTTCGACGCCACCACAACATACGGGGAAATTTACTAGTTAAATATAGAAAGTTGTAAGTGTTTATATAACAATAAATTGTGAATATTGAATCATTGTGATGCTAATTGTTGCTTTCCTAGGTTCTTCCAAAAAAAAAAGTTAATTAAAAAAGAAAAGAGGGAGAGCACATGAGAAGAGTGCACGTGATGTGGTATGTGCATCGTGATCATAACCCTGGTCACGTGACTCAATAATGTGGTGGCACGTGATTGGATGAGAGAATATTTATTTAAAAAATCGTGACGTCCGAGGGTGCCTCACGCGCTTCTAGGGTGGAACTTGTTAACTACGAGATTTATTCTTTGAGTCTAATTTCAACGCTTTGACTTTTATTGTGAAAAAGAAAAAAATTAGTAAAACTATATTAGTTATTTTAAAAAAAAAAATTTATAGTAAAACTATATTAGTTATGATTAGCATATTAGGGTAGAGGGGCACATTACATTACTTAGATAAAAACGGTTAGTTGCGGGTTGGATGGGTACTTTTGGGTAGTGTTGTAATAATCGTTAGTTGTTAGTTGGACGATAAGGTGGGGACTAGCGATTAATCGGGGATTAATAAGAATTAATTGAAATTAATTAGGATTAATTGTGATTAATTGACGCCTAGTCGGGATTTTTACAACCATGCTTGTGGGTACACCGCTGCAACCCACGCAAGTAAGGGGCGTGAATTCTTTTTCAAGTTCTGCTACATGGGAGAACAGGAGAAATATTGATTGTTTACAACGAGAGAGGAAGTAAGGTAGTTGGTTAAGCTAGGAGAGTGGTTCTTCCTTTTTGGGTAGATTTGAGTTGTAATGGGTTGAAATGAGGTAACATGATATTATTGAATGGTGATCTGGGTATTTGTGGGTTGAGGTAGGAGTGTCGTTCCACCCTTAACTACAATGTATTCTTATAATTTGAAACACATATTAAAAATGCCAATTTTTAAGATAGTTATAACTTATAAACATTTAGAAAGAATAAGTCTCGAGTATCAAAGGAAGATGTGTTTAGGATGAAGATCGAAACGTATGACAAAATTTAAATAAGAAAAAAGGTAAGAGGAAAAGAATAAATGCATGAGATGTGTGTCTAGTATCAAATGGTTTCAAATTATGGTCATTGTTGTTTGATATGATTATTATGGCTTAAGAACTCAAGCTTCATGTGTCTTTAATTGACTCATAGATAGATAAGCATTAGCTTATACGACAGGTTGACATGATAGTAATCAAGTTGTAAATATGTTAATCAAATTGGTAGTGTTAAAATTGAGTTAAATGGGTCAAAAACTTATTAGCAAGTGAATTTATTTAATTACAATGGTTAAACAGATTATTTCCAACATGACCCGTGTACTTCAACAACCCATCAAAACACTCCATGTTTGTTAAATGTTTATTTCTTGGCATCTGATGTGACCTTTTTTTTTTTTTTGCAGATGTGACACTTGTTTAGTGATGTGACATCTAACATCAGCTAACTGGGTTAAGTTTCAGTTAGTTTAGTAGTGTCAAAGGAAATTAATTTGAAAGTTGAGAGTGTTGTGGTATAAATCGAAAGTCGAGAGTGTTGTGGTATAAATCGAAAGTCGAGAGTGTTGTGGTATAAATCGAAAGTCGAGAGTGTTATAGGACAATTGGTGAAAGATTGGGTTATTTAAATCTAATATTCCTTTTATTAATACCGTGACAAGTGGTGTTGTTTTCAAGAATAATTTGATTAGACCATGTGTAGTGGTGAGTGAAACAAATTAGACCGCCCGTAGTGGGGCGTTTTTTTTTTTAATTCAAACAAAACGCCGAAACACGCCCCGCACCCATTACACATGGGCGTTTTCGGCCGTTTTTTTTGAAATAAATTCGATTGGCGTTGTTTTAAACACGCTGCGAGAATATTGAACAACCAATCACAAACTAGCAACGGCTAGTTATCAACGGCTACTTTATTTTTTTAAACATTTTACCTATATAAATAAACTCATTCAAATTTAACCAAAACTCTCTCAAAAACTCTCTAAAAAACACTACCATTTTATAAAAATTGATGGATTCCCCTAGTTCTTCATCCATGGTAAATTTTTACTACAAAGAGTTTTTTGCGGATGACGATGATTCCATCAATGAGGAGGTCGAGCAAGAGGCGGTTACGAGTGCTTATCAACTAGCGGGGAGATATGTGAAGCATTGTCGTCGCCAAAGGGCTTGAAGTTAAAAATGGGTGTGGTGGTGAATGAATGAAATAAATGTCATTTGCAATGATTAGACATTGAAATCGAATTAAATAAAAAAAATTAAATTACCCTATAAGTAGCTTTGCTATTTGTGGGATTTACTGGGTATGGTTGTTGTTGTTGTTATCAAAAATATTTCATTGGCCATTCTCTCTTTAACCAGGTGTGTTTAAGAAAACGCCCAACCAAAAAACCATCAAAAACGCCCCCAAGGGCGGTGACGTAGGCGTGAAAGGGCGTTTTTAGAGGAAAACCGCCTAAAACCCCTTCTACTACGGATGGTGTTAGCTGGAGCCAGGCATGTATATGGAATCTCCTATTGGGTGAGCCGACTGCCGACCGACGCCGTTTTGTAAAAGGGTGTTGCTAAATGTACCCCCTTTTTCAAATTTTTACTGGCTACACCTCCCCCCTGAAGTTTGTAAATAAAAACAATGAACCCTTGTGTTTTCTACTTTTTTAAAATTACATAAGAAACTATCCCTATTTTTTATAGGGGTTTATTCACTTCCCATATAGGGAGCTGATGAACCCTAATCCAGACCGAAGTGTACAATATGTTGGTTAAACTTTAATTGCAATTTTTTTTTTTAAACTTCATTTGTTACTTATGGATAAGAACCGTCTAGATGCATGTTTGGATTGATTCGATTATGTTTCGATGAAATTGAATTGCTTTTGATTGATATTCGGTTTATTTTGAATCAAGTTTGAACATTTCAGTTGGTTATAGATCATTTACGAAGTGAATCGGTTGGTGTATCATTTGTGATTTCGAACAGTTTTTTTTATCTAAAAACCCATATTATACTTTGAAGATAAATATGTCACCTGAGAAAAAAAAAAAAAAAAGCTACAGGACTCGTGGGAAAAAGAATGTGGCACCGAAATATTGTTCACATTAATTTTTCATTATACATTGTGAATAATTCCTTCTTCTCTAAATAATCAAAAAATTATTAAAAAAAAATCAGTTCCTTTATGTGTAAATAATCCTATAATTACCGATCTTAGAAACCCAACTTTCAACTTTGATTTTGCCAGATGTTAATACAAAAATTCATACATTAAATGTTAGGGGTTGGATTTTTAAAGGGTGAAATTTGAGAAGTTTTAAAATGTTTTTTATGGAAAGGGGGTGCATTTAGTAAAAAGGGGGGTGCATTTAGCCAACCCCTTTGTAAAATTCTTATTTCTCAGTTACTTTCTACTGCCCACTATCCATGTCTGTCACTGTTGGACCCCCTTTCTCGTACTTTCTTACATCTTTTTATTTGCCCCCTTTACTTTTTCTAATTTGCTTTTATCCATACAAAAAAGGTTCATGGTTAATTGGTTATGGCCTTATGGGTAAAATATAATTAACGAGCAAATATTTTAGTAGGATTTTATATTCGTTTTAACTACTCTATTAAATAAAGCAACAACGTTATATAAATCTATTGAAAATTAACCATTTAAAGAGCTATCAGTAGGGGTGTAAACAAACCCAGAGGCTTGAGAGCTACTCGTGATCGGTTCGAACCTGAAATACAAAGCTTGTTTAGGCTCGCGAGCCTAAACGAGCTCATACAAAATTTTAATTTTTTTTCTGTAATAATATATTAATAAGAGTTAAATGTCATTTTAGTCCCTGTGGTTTGGGCCATTTGGCAGTTTAGTTCAAAGGTTTCATTTTCAACATGTGGGTCCAAAAAGGTTTCACAGTTGCCATTTTAGTCCACTGGGTTACCTTCATCCATTTTTTCTGTTAACGAGAAGGCCAATTTGGTCATTTTGTATGTAATTCTGTTAACTAAAAAGGCAATTCAGCAATATAAAATGACCGAATTGGCCTACTCGTTAACAGAAAAAATGGATGAAGTTAATCCAGTAGACTAAAATGGCAACTGCGAAACCTTTTTGGACCCACAGGTTAAAAATGAAACATTTGGACTAAACTGACAAAATGGCTCAAACCACAGGGACTAAAATGGCATTTAACTCTATTAATAATGATGATAACATTATTGAGCCGAGCTAGAGCCGAGTTTTGGCTCGTTTAAGCGATGTTGAAGTGAGCTCGAGTCGAGCTTTTAGCTCGTTTAAGGTTGTTCTCAAAATAGTTCGAGCCGAGCCGAGCTCGAGCTTTGGGTTTTACTCACGAGCCGAGCTCAAGCTCAAAGTAGTAGGCTCGAACCGAGCCGAGCTCAAGCTTCATAAAAACCTAACGAGCCGAGCTCGGGCTTGGCCCGGCTCGTTTACACCCCTAGCTATCAGACCTTACAAACCCACCATTCGTTACACCGATGAAAGTGATAATTACATGTGACGGTTTCATCTTGAACTTATGTAGAGAGTTACATTACCGAATTGTTTCATGAACCCATACACACACGTTGTCTTGTGTTAACTCAAAAACTTTAGAACGAAACGTAAAAACGTTGAACTACACACACGTTGCGGCGTGTTAACCTACAAAATTTTAGAAGGAAATGTAAAACAAAAATTTGTGAAGGATGAAAAGTATAGGGAACCAAAGTTGAAAGTAAAAAAATTGTAAGGTTAAATTGCAAAAGATGAAAAGTTTTGGGTTAAAAGTAAAAAATTAAGTTTTGTGTGGTTAGATAACAAAAGATGAAAAGTTTTGGATTAAAAGTCAAAAATCTTTTTTTCTTTTAAAAAAACGCACTAAACATGAGATACAAGTACCATTATGTAGGGAAAAGATCAAATAGGAAGATTAATTTCGCTAGAAAGGATAGGAAGCAATAAGAGGATGACATGTGGCAACATTTAAAATAAAGAAAAATGATATTTTAGTCAATCCAACCCTTTCTTCTTCCTTTTTCAAAACCCAGTAACTTCAAAACCCACCATTTTCAAAACCCACCATCTTCAACCATTTCTTCACTTTCTATCTCAATAATCACTAAATTATAGTGCGATTTTCATCACCAATCAATGATTCAAACCCCCGATCAACGTGTTCTTCAGTTTTTTTTGAAGAAAAACCCAGTTTAATTTCATACAAAATCTCGTTTTTTTCGGTGATTTTGAAGATAATCACTCGATTTGTTCGATTCAATCGCTGATAAGTGTTTCTATCATTTCAAATTTCGTCAATTGATGAAGAAACCGGCTTCGATCCATGTAAGAAATTCTTTAATTTCATTTTCACGATCTGTGTTTTTATTTAGTCATTGCGTTTTACGATCTTGGCGGGGGTCCGGGGGCGGCAGCCCCTGGCGGGGTCAAAGGGGCAGAGCCCCTGGCTGGGGTTGAGCTGCCAGGTCAGCTCGGAAATTTTTTTTTCGATTAAATTGCTGTACTAAAAACGCATCAGAAATTGGCTCATTTCGAAGACAGTAATTCGCTCATTTCGAAGACAGTAATTCGTAGACAATTCAGACAGTTCACAGACAATTCACAAACAGTTCAGAAACAGTTTTATGTGTCCATTGCGTTTTAGAAATAAGAGAGTTTTATGTGTTTTCTGGCTATTACGTTTTAGAAAAAACACATTTTTAAGTATCTTTAGTCATTGCGTTTTAGGTAAAACACATTTTTGAAGTGTTTTTAGTCATTGCGTTTTAGGTAAAACACATTTTTAGGTGTTTTCAGTCCATTGCGTTTTACAGAGAACACTTTCTTTTGTTTTTTTAGGTCATTGCGTTTTAGAAATGAGACATTTTTAAGTGTTTTCTGCCCATTGCGTTTTACAAATAAAACATTTCTTTGTGTTTTCTGGCCATTGCGTTTTACAAATAAAACATTTCTTTGTGTTTTTTGTGTATTGCGTTTTAGGTAAAACACTTTTTTATGTGTTTTCAGTCTATTGCGTTTTAGAAAATAAGACATTTCTTTGTGTTTTCTGGCTATTGCATTTTACAAATAAGTTATTTCTTTGTGTTTTTTGTGCATTGTGTTTTAGAAAAATGTCATTTTTTAGGTTTTTTTTTCATTGCGTTTTACGTAACTGGTGGTTTTTCTATTGCGTTTTACACAACTGGGTTTAACTTTTTTTTTTTTTAAATATAGCAATAGTATACTCGTTTTAAAGATAAAAAAACGCTCATTTTTTTGGTGCAATTTTTATAAAAAAATAATGTCGTATGAAAGAGTTATTAACGTTTAAAAAATGGGGGGGAATTGGAGGAGAGAGAAACTATTGGCTTGGATTGACTAGAATGACCTTGAACAAACTCACGCGCATCTTTTCTTCTTTTCAATTTCTCTGATTTAATCTTAGCCCTTGATTAACTAAATGGATGGTCAATATCACTTCCTACCCTTCCTAGCCAAATTAACTTTCTATTGTATCTCCACCCCATTATGTATATAAAAGTTCAAATTAATACTTTGTACATTGCTCACTTTATCAATATCAAGCTGATTACATTTCAAATTATGTATTAATACTTTGTAAATCACTCACTATAATATTTTATGTATTGTCGTATATAAATATTTATGTATTGTTGTATATAAAATAGTTTATTAAAGTAAATAATTTTTAATAAACAGGTTATTATAAAATAAGGGATCCGTATTAAAAATGTAAAAATAGTTATAGGACAAATGAATTATTGAATTTGTTATATTAAATTAAAGACCATAGCTCAGTGTTAAAATCATGAGCACTACTATTTTCTAAATGTAAAGATAGTCATAGGACAAATGAACTATTGAATTTGTGGGTTAATATGGTGTAACGTGTGTCTGTAATTCAACGTTTTTATATTTCATTCTAATCCTAAGCACTACTATTTTTACATTAAAGACTAGTGCTAGGTGGTAGAGACTATCGTCTTTTGGAGAAAAGATCAGAGTTCAAATCCTGGCATAAAGGTATAAATAATATTTATTAGTGTAGTTTAGAAGTAGGAACAATGTAACCTTTTCCGTTAAAAAAAGTAATTTATAAAAATAGAAACTTATAGTTACAAATGGGGTGGTGGTCCATTGACAAAGGCAAAGCCTTTAAACACCTTGGGAGAGAGAGGTCGTGGGTTCAAGTCTCACAGACGACAGGAATAAAAGAAATTTGCTGCTAAAAAAATAGAAACTTATAAGTAATTAATTCATTGTCATACATTTAAGAAAATAGAAGTGTTCAGGTGTACTTTAGTGAAGGAAAAAAACAAAGTTCTTATAGATAATTTTTTTACAGTTTTAGGGAAACAAAATACTGATTTTTTATTATATGTTATAAATACAGTAAAAATAGGGATAAAGTGAAAGAAAATAATTGTGACCCCATGAGGAAAAGAGTTGCAGGTGGCAGATGCAGCATGGATGCATCATGCATGTTCATGAAGATTAGCCCCACCATGATGTACCCATCAACCCAATTCTCCTCTCCATTCATTTTTTAACCTTTTGTAATTCGGTTTAACAAAGGATAAATTACAAAACTAGTAATTGATTACGCCTTCTTTTAAAACTAGACACTTTGTGCATCTTTGGAGCGACATTTCAAGCACGGGATGCGTCATTGGAGCGATGTCATTGAAACCCAATAAAAAATGGACACGTGGGGTGAAAGACGCATGGGAGAAGTCTCGTTGGACGCATCAGCTCCGGAAAAAACCTTCAAAGACGCGTCTCGTGCTTGAAAGGTAGCTCCAAAGATTCATAAGGTGGCTAGTTTTGAAAGAGGGTGTGGTTAATGGCTAATTTTGTAATTTTACATTAACAGATAGATATTGTTAATATTGGTGAGTATGTTAGGGTCAAGTTATTATCTTAATATAAGAGCACTCAGAGCGGTTGGTCCGCTCAACAAACCAATGGCCAAACAAACCTCCCTTGTTGGAGGTGGTGTTCCGCTGGGAGGTAGTCCACTCCATTGGAGCGGTATAGTTTGGAAGGAGTGGAGACCACCAACTCACAATACTATTTTTTGTTGGAAATTTTGTGAAAATAGCATTTTCACAAATATAGGAAAATGATTTTTTCCTATTTTGGACTAGAAATAAATATAATAAAATGAGCGGGTTTTATATATTTATTTGTGGGTTTGTGTTCTATGTCGGAAGGGCTTCGCAACGAACTAAACCACGTCCAAAACGGAGCTAAGATGAATGAGACATCGATGCTCAAAGTTTGGTGTTTGAAACTTAAATGCTGAAATAAGTGGGAAAGTGGCATCCTGTCCCACATCGGATGAGAGATGAAACTTAAAAGGGTATTTAAGTGGGAGCTCTCCATCCTTATTGTTTCATGGAAGCACTCACTAGTGTACTCGCGAAGGGTGCGGAGCACCCTAATACGTAGCTGGTAATATCATTGGGAGTGATAATAAGATGATCAACTCAACGAAAGACATGTTGAAAGCGAGGTTTGACATGAAAGACATGGGTCTCGCGGATGTGATTCTTGGAGTAAAAATCACTAGAACCCAAAATGGTCTTGCGTTGAGTCAATCTCACTACGTGGATAAGATCCTTGGGAAATTCAATTCGGACGATACGAGTATAGCTCGAACTCCAATTGATAATACCCAACGCCTAAGGAAGAATAGAGGCGAGAGTGTTTCTCAGTTAGAGTACTCAAGGATCATTAGTAGTCTCATGTATCTAATGACATGTACTAGACCCGACTTAGCATATGCAGTGAGCAGGCTAAGTAGATACACCAGTAATCCGAGCGAGGATCATTGGAAAGCTATCACGAGGGTGCTTAGATACATAAGATACACGAGAGACTATGGATTGCATTATACCCGTCATCCAGCAGTGATCGAAGGATACACTGATGCGAACTGGATATCGGATATAAAGGATCATAGATCCACAAGTGGTTACGTGTTTACACTTGCTGGCGCAGCTATAGCTTGGAAGTCTTCCAAGCAAACGGTTATAGCTAGATCCACGATGGAATCCGAATTCGTCGCTTTAGATAAAAGCGAGGAAGAGGCGGAGTGGCTACGTCAATTTGTGGAAGATATTCCGAGATGGCCAAAGCCGTTGACGGTGATCTGCATACATTGTGACAATCAGTCTGCTCTTGCTAGAGCACAAAACATGATGTACAATGGCAGATCAAGGCACATTCGACGTAGACACAACACAGTACGACAACTTATCTCAACGGGTGTTATCTCAGTTGACTATGTGAGGACAAATGAGAACATCGCGGACCCGTTAACGAAAGGCTTAAGCACAGATAAGGTGTATAGGTTGTCAAGAGGAATGGGACTAAAGCCCATAGATGAAGGGAATATGAGGGAAACCTAACCTAGTTGACTGGAGATCCCAAGATCTAGGTTCAATAGGCAAACTTAATCATAAACCCAAAGGGAGTCACTGTGGGGGGTGCCCCAAATCAATAAAGGGAGTTGTATACTTCCTAGTCCATTCCAATCAGTGACATGAAGGAAAGGCTAAGCATGTTGAGGTTAAGGATTTTGAGGAAATCCAAATTAACCATGATGCTTTTAATGATTCAGAGGAATCACCTATGTTAGAGAGAAGTGGGGTCGCTTCGAATGGATTTGTGGGGAGGCGCAAATCCTAGAGCTCTCGCAGAACCAGGAACGTGTTCCATGACCATAAACGGACACAACCATGAGGTCTTAACTCGACTAGGGAGAGTAATTGTGTGAATGTATATTGTCGCCTACATAAATGGGGGATTGTTCAAAGACACCGCGTCTACAAGACCCTAGGAGGCTAAGTATACTTCACAAAAGGAGGTTCAAAGGTTACACCTACCTATCTTTCAATACTCAACTGTTGAACGTGTATCGTTGAAACTTGATAGATCGATTTCTATTCATGTGGGGGATTGTTGGAAATTTTGTGAAAATAGCATTTTCACAAATATAGGAAAATGACTTTTTCTATTTTGGACTAGAAATAAATATAATAAAATGAGCGGGTTTTATATATTTATTTGTGGGTTTGTGTTCTATGTCGGAAGGGCTTCGCAACGAACTAAACCACGTCCAAAACGGAGCTAAGATGAATGAGACATCGATGCTCAAAGTTTGGTGTTTGAAACTTAAATGCTGAAATAAGTGGGAAAGTGGCATCTTGTCCCACATCGGATGAGAGATGAAACTTAAAAGGGTATTTAAGTGAGAGCTCTCAATCCTTATTGTTTCATGGAAGCACTCACTAGTGTACTCGCGAAGGGTGCGGAGCACCCTAACTCGCACTCGCACTTGCACGCGCGCGTGGTTTGGGCGATGAGGCGCAATGTGGCGCTTTGATGGCGCACTTTGCACTTCGCATCGCCGCGAGCCGCCTTTGTATTTTTGACCACATGCGTGTGGTGGAGCACAGGGGCTGCAAGGACCAAGTGGCTGGAGACGTGGCAAGCAGGCATGTAACCCAGATGGGTCCGCGCGGGGTGGTGCATGACGTGGCAGTTATGCGCATCCGCGCGCGAGTACACGTGGCATGGTGGCGCGTTCTTGCGCATGGAGCATGGGCACTGAGGTTTCGTGCGCGGCGCACCAAGTGAGCCAAAACGGCGCGACTGTGTAGCGTGCTCGTAGAGGCTTATAGGTGACGTGGCGCACGCGAATGGGATTGAGTCAGTGGGGCGCACGCGTGCATGGCAGTGAGCCAAATGGACGCACCGCGCATGAGGGTGCAGACATGCGCGCGCACCAGTGTGTCGTGCACGCGCGCGCGCACAGAAGCTTCTAGCAGCAGTTAATGATGTGCAGTTACAATTCAGCATTAGAAACTGACGAAGTTAATGCGTTTGACTGAGAATTTAATGACGAATTAAGGTGCATTGAAGACGTTTAATGCAGTTTAATTCTCCCATTAAATTCGTTTTTCAGTTTCTTCAAGTTCAGCTAGTATAAATAGGGTGGTACCCCTGTTGAAGAATACACCGATTAACACAGCAATACAATCTTCTCCACATCAGATTTCTTTTTCTCTTCAAGCTATCAAGGTACACCTTCGGGTTGGAGTCAAGACCGGCAGTGCAACTGCTTGCGGCTGTTGTATCCTGGAAACAAACGTGTTCTCTTGGGAGACACGAAATTTGTTTTAAGGGACCCGTGTCTAACACGATCCTCAGCCAAGAACAGTTTCATCTGTTCGAGTTTTTCTGTTCTTGTTTTTTCTCTTTTCAGTTGTAATTTGTACTGTAATTTTATTTCATTCTGATTTGTTTCTGTAATTCAAGTTAATAAAAGTATTTTATTTATTTTTACACGAACGGATTCCTACATTTTTTATGTAAATAGTGGGGTAAAAAGTAGGGTTTGATGTGTAGGTTTAGAATTGTTTATTGTTGAAGGAAAAATGAAAGTTTAGAGTGTGTTAGATAGACTAGATTTAACCGTTGTAGATGCTCTAATAACGTGACAGGTAAATATGATTGAATATTTAGATTAACTAGGTTTATCACTGTCGCCGTGTTGCGGCGAACTTCTTTTATTATTTAGTCTGTGTTTACATGTGTTTTGAAATCACTACGAGCGCGTTGCGCACGTAACCGTTGACAAGATAAAAAGAAAATGTAGAAAAAACACTAAAAGATAACCGAAAGAGAATCAATAAATAAGTTGTATGGTAATGATGTTGTTCGTATGAAATCCGTGGTCAAAGATAAGCAAACGATACTGGGTACCGGTACCGAATTTCCCGAACCGAAAGATGTTAAGTACCAATTCGGTACCGACTTTTGGCGTTCCTGGTACCGATTTTTACCTTCATATACCGGTACCGTAACCGGTATTTTCGGTACCTTGGTATCGGTTAGCACCGAGCTCATCCCTACCCTTGAAACTAAAAAAAAAAGAAATCATTAAAAGTTGAAGAAAATCTACGACACCCGTGATCAAGGATGAGCAAATGGTACCGGGTAGCAGTACCGAAATTCCTGAACTAAAAGATTTTCAATATCAATTCGGTACCGACTACGACACCCGTGATCAAGGATGAACAAATGGTACCGGGTAGCAGTACCGAAATTCCTGAACTAAAAGATTTTCAATATCAATTCGGTACCGACTTTTGACGTTTTCTATACCAGACTGGTACCAGTTTTTACCCTTTTGTACTGATACCGAACAGAACCATCCATGTATTTTATTATAATATTAAAAGTAATATTCATTAATAATAATATATAAGAATAACTGTTCATTCAGTTTTCTTATTATCATATATGAATTATTCTATATATACAATTTGCATCGATCTTAAGAACAGTTCCGGTTTCCCGGTTTAAGTAACCTACATCTGCCAGTCAACAGTGTGAAAGGGCTAATTTGCACCACCACGTGTAGCCCACTAATTGGCCCATGTCTATTTTTTTTTTTCTTTTTCAACCTCAGTTTCTTCCAGGCAAAATCGCTAAGTAAGTTCCGATCCCGTGTTCGAATCGAAGGTGGGGCTTGGCTTCTTTTTATATAGTTTAACCTGAATCTACTGTGACTGCAGAATACTCTCGAAACCACTATGCTTACCACCAGAACAGTACCATCGCTGCTAGCTAGCATAACCCCTAAAACGATTGAAACAATAAAAGGTGTAAACATATCAGCCATAGATCGGGTCGAAAAAGAGGTCGGGAGCCTTACTTTGTAAACTTAACAACCACAGATCGGGTCGAAAAAATCACATGCAACGGTAGATCGGACCTAGATGTTGTTATCGTCGCCATTGGACCACCGAACAACCACAACCAGCGCCGTTTAGGGGCTGTTTAATTCGCCGGAACTCACAATTGTAAACATAGAACCCACAAGAGCCGTCGTCGCAAACGATGGCTTCGTCGCCATCTACCTTAGCAGTGAACCACCGTTGCAAGCCTAGACGCCGGATAAACAGGGTGATAATGTTTGCTTTAATGGGACTCCATTACATTATGAAGGATAGGGGAAACAGGGTGAGAAAACAAAGGGGTTAAAAGATAAAGATATTTACTGAACTTTGAATTATATCTCATGTAATTATGAATTGGTGGAAGCAACTCATAATAATTTTATATTTTATAATACTATAAAAGACGAACGTACTCTATTATTAAAATATTTAATCCTATTGTTTTAAATTGGTATCTTAAGGAAAAATAATCACATCATGTTAAAGTTAACTAAATTTTAAAAATTATTATTTAATGCATCCATATATGATTCTTAAATCAGATATGTGTTTTCTGCTTTTAATCTAACTTTTAAACCACTCAACTGAAAATGGAGCTAGCTTAAAAATAGAGGTTTTCATTGGGAACGCACGTTATAAAAGTATCGGTCTATTGACGAATAGAATAATACCGAATGAGCTTCGCTATCGGTATCGTTATCAATCTTTGTTTTTTTCTTTTTTCAGTTTGATCGATGTAAAGCACATGTCAACATCATTTTAGACGCATCACGAGTTTTTTTAGTTATTTTGTTTCTTTTGTTTTCTATTTTTGGTTGCTATAATGGATGTCGGTATCATTACGAACTGAAACTTTATCAATCGAATTCCTGCCGCGTAGCGGCGGAGAATCCAACTAGTTAAATGTATAGGTGTAGTTGCATTGTTGCACAATAAAAGCATTTGTATGTACCCGGATGTGATATAGATGGATAAGTATGAAGGCTACTACAGGACACTTATTGGTGAATAGTATGGGTACGGATGTGGGATTTTAATAGTGTGTTTTTGAGTTTTGCAACATGTAATGGGTGGTTTTACTAGTTTACTGGTTAAATTGGTTTTTAATATTATATAATATAATGTTATGGAATCGAAACACATGTGTACATGCGATGAAACTGAGAAATATTAATCTTAGCGTCCCATAATGCGGACGAATTACGAATTAGCCCCGATTCAAAATTACAGTTTACCATCGTTTTAGATTATTTTTGGCAAAACTATGATAATATTTTGTTTTAATTGGTTATGTAATTTTCTTTTGTGCCAGACAACTGTCTGGCACTCGCTCATTCCTCCTAACAAATCACAATTTTGCCCACAATTTAAAGTTACAGTCTTATCATCGTTTTAGTTTTCTGCGAAACTATTGTAGTGTTTTGTTTTAACTGTTGACTAGATGTCATTTTTACCAAGATCATGTATTAGTAGTATGTACAAGTAATCGAAACACGTGTGTACATGTTATGAAACAGGGAAATATTCGTCTTACCACCCGCAATGCGGACAGTGCATTAAACTAGTTACAATATATTCATAGTATAACGATTCTCGATTACAAAGATAAATTTTATTCAACATAAACACACTCGTTTAATTAAATATAAAAAAGTAATAAACATATTTAAGTTTTCCCTAATTACTTTTGCATTGTGATTACCAATTTTAGTACCATATATTATATAAAAAATGAAAAAGTTTAATAAAATAAATAAATGGTGATCAGAGAGTTGCAGAAGTCTCACATTGCATGGTCACTCTACCCACGTTCCTATGCTCCCCCACCCCCCCCAATAATCCATACTATATTAACCCCTTTCACCTTCCCCCTCATCTAACCCAAACCCTACTTTCTTTCTGTTCTTAGGACGGCCACTGCGACTGCTCGCCTGTTTGCCAGCAATCGCAGTAGTCATCCTAAGAACTTAGACAAACATTTTCGTTTGCGGTAACTGGAGTAGAAACCGAAACTAATGGATATTTATGGTATGTCGTCCGCCGGACAAGACGTGTTCGGCGTTGACGACCTCTTTGATTTCTCCGGTGAGCGCGATGACGTGTTCGCGCCTTCCACCGCCAACGCCACCGCCTCACAGTTATTCAATAGCGACTTTCAGTACAGTTTCAACAACAACAATAATAATAATACCACTACCGACTTCACGGACCACTTCTGCGTTCCGGTAATTTAATTCAACTTTCACATGTACATAAATAGTTATCCATTTGTTTTTTTTTTTGTTTTTTTTTGTTTTTTTTAAGGGTGTAAACGAGCCAAACAACTAGTGTGGTACTTTAGATCAGTTCACTAAAAACTCGAATCTAGCTAGCTGAACTAAAATGAGGTTAGTAAATTAACAAGCCTGTACTTGAGCTCGATCTTGCTCGTAAGCCTATTATTTATACAATTTTTATATAATTCAGTTAATGTATATTTTTATTATTGAGCTAGATCTTGCTCAGAGCCTGTTATTTATACAACTTTTATATAATTCATTTAATATATTTATTTTGATAATTATTATTATTATATATGAATTTATGATATAAAGTACATACAAATAAAAATTGGTTTTTCTATTCAAAAGGGGGTGGCGGCGCAACTTGTTGCCCGACTCCCTGCCATTGCTTTGTAATTGTCATTTTTCGTGTGGAACGATATTGGTTGGTTTCCTTAAAAAAAAATTAGACTCAAAAAAAAAATTATATATAGAATAATTATATATATATATTAAACGAGTCAAACTTAAGCCTAGACGAGCTCAAACTTGTTTGTTTACGCCTTAATCAAGATGTGTTGGTATGGTGTTCCCATGTATAGCGTTCAATTATCATGATAAACAAAGAATTTAGGAGTAATTAAAGGTTGTGTAAGTTTGAGTTAAAAAAAATTGGTATCTTTTTTTGGATGATCTTTTTATTGGTCAATAACTAATGATGATTAATTTTTTTTTTGTATTTGGAATGTGTAGAGTGATGACGTGGCGGAGCTCGAATGGCTATCAAAATTTGTCGACGATTCCGTCAGCAATTTTCCGGCGAACAACATCGCCGGAACTATAAACTTCCGACCAGAAAACCCTTCGTTTCACAGCAGATCAAGAACAAAGAGAACTAGAGCACCGTCAAACAACACAAGCTGGGCATCAACACCTATACCCACCACTCACACATCTGAAACGTCGTGTGAAACGACGTCAGAACCTAACGCTGCTAGGCGTTGCACACACTGTGCGTCTGAAAAGACGCCACAGTGGCGCACTGGACCATTAGGTCCCAAGACGCTATGCAACGCCTGTGGCGTCAGGTACAAGTCGGGCCGGCTAGTCCCAGAGTATCGTCCGGCGGCCAGCCCGACGTTTGTGCTGACTCAGCATTCTAATTCTCACCGGAAAGTTATGGAACTCCGCCGCCAAAAAGAAATGATATTAGGAGGCGACCAACACCACTACCAACACCAACAACTACAACGAGTAGTTACATCAGAACACCAAATATATGCCGGCAGACACAACTACCGACAATAACAACGACGACGACGACTATATCATTGCAACAACTGTTGACGAAAGTTACTAAGTTACAGTAACTGTCGGCGCCCGGAAACCGTAACTGATGTGAAAGTAGTTTTAACGGAAGAGATCAAAAGGTGGTTATGAATTTCAGATCTTCATGATGTGACTTTTTTTTTGTATGTTAATTTAAGGATTTTATAATAATATGTTAATTTAAGGATTTTATAATAATTTTAAATATCATACGGTCAGTACGGTCCTTAGTGTACCAAAAATTTGTTAATTTGATGACCAATGTCCTGTCCAATCTTTGGTAGGAAAAGGCCACACAAATTATGGGACACGTTATATACATATATTAAGGGTCCTAATATTAACATATGGAAAACTTAGGGGTGTCTTATTCCCACATATCCTATATCTTATTTTCACATCCCCTATTGTATACGGGCCGTATACAATTATACGGCTCGTATAGAATGTTTTTGAATAGGAAAATGCGCAGAGAATGTTTTTTTTTTGTTTTATTATATACGGCACGTATACAGTTATACGAGTCGTATACATGTGTATACGATTTGTAAAACGTATACGGCTCAATTGATTTATTTTTGTGGGTTTTTGATGCTACCACATGTATACGGGCCGTATAACTATATACGGGCCGTATATATTGGCGTTTTTTCAAGTATCACGTTTTATTCCCGTAAAAACACAATCATTCTAGGGTTTCTAAACTCTTCATCACCTTGAACAATGTCGATAAACGTTGATCGGAACATGCCGCTTAAATCGGAGCACAGGTAGAGTAACGTTACCGATCAGTCCGTTGATGAAAACCTTAGCGATCGCAGAGATCTTCGTGTTGGTTATTTATCGATTCCGAGTAACTAGCAGAAGAACCTGACACAAACAAGTTCTCCACGGTTTGTTATTCAGATCTCTGTTCGGTCATCTTTCCAAACTACAACACACGATACTTTTAATAAGCTGTCATAGTTGTCAAATTCGATTTCAACAAATCTTTTCATTTTCCTTCAATTTCTAAAACATTCTCTGTTACATGAAGACGTGTCGGGTTCTTCTACTAGTGGTATTTTACTGAAGTATTGAAGATTGAGGCGGGCATTTATTTAAATCTGAATATAACTAGATGTTACGTGTATCAGCGTTGTTTATCACCCTGTGTGAGCATTGGAAATCCGACAAACAGTCTTGACAACTGTGACATTTTATCTATCTATGTGTGTCAAATCCATCCTGTTATTGCAATCGATATGATTAATTTTTACAGATTTTTTTCTAATTAGCGTTGTTAACTACCAAAAGAATGCATACACAAATAGTTCTAGTGGACGAAGCAAAGAGACCGTTGTGTATCTGAATCAGGTTCTCAAACAAACACTACCAAAGATGGGTTGGTGATAAATACCGGAGCTGTTATCTCGGTTGTTCAGTACTCTCCTATATCAACTTGAACGGTTGATGGTTACAAGGATCGTTCTAATAGATTAAAGATAATAAACCATTTTTTACCAATTTTCACTCCAGTAGTTGAAACTTGAGCGCAGGAATCAATTCAAAACCCTCACCCTCAAAAATCAACCAGAAACCAAAGGAAAAAAGGGCTGATAATGGCTGGTGGTTCTTCGTTGAGGAAACCAAACGTAGACGGAGATGATAGGCCTGGTAACCGGAAGAGAAATCAATTGTATTTTTTTAGTTGCTTCTCTTGTTAAGTTTCTGAACCAACCGAAATCCACAAATTCCAACAGTTTCTTCATAGATTCCGTCCGGTTTCCAAACTCTTTCACACAAAGTTAATATTCACTGTGGTGGATGCAAGCATAAAGTTAGAAAAATACTCAACAAAGATTGAAGGGTACACAACTGAAGGTTCAGTGCACGAACAGTTTCTTACGAACGATATGTATCAGGAAGCTCAACTTGAACGGACGATATGTATCAACAACTTGTGAGTGGGAATATGGCTATGAAGAATAGTATGGATAAACAATCACCGGTACGGGTTTTTCTGCTAGTTATTCGGAATGTTTCGAATCATCACAGAAGACGTGTCGGGTTCTACTGCTAGTAGTATGAGTCTGAGTCCATTGTGGTTCGTGAATGTTTCGAATCATCACAGAAGACGTGTCGGGTTCTACTGCTAGTAGTATGAGTCTGAGTCCATTGTGGTTCGTGAATGTTTCGAATCATCACAGAAGACGTGTCGGGTTCTTCTGCTAGTAGTATGATCCAAAAATTCCGTTGTTTAAATCAGAATCAGGTTCTCACGACAAGGATCGTTCTAATAGATTAAAGAGAATAACCACAATTCTTTTACTCATAAACCCTTGAATCCCAACGGTTCATTTGTAACCGTAAGGATGATGCAAATTTGTACGTAAAGATCTCTACACAAACTCTTCTACATCTTTTAACCAGTTGTCCATCACTTAAGACCTTTGAAAAGATTTGTTGAAATCGAAGCATTCACGAACCACAATGGACTCAGACTCATGTTCAATTAAGTGTCTAAAAATCTGAAAATTCAGGTTTACCTTGTTAATTTCTCAAAACAAAGTCTCGTTTCTTCATCTTCATCTTCAAGAACAATGATGAACAGATGATGTCAGATAATACTTCATTTGTCGAGAAACCATTATCTTGTGATACATGAACGTTGTATTCTTGTCTTTCAGAAGAGTTTGTATTGAACCAAGAATACTTCAAACATTCTATACCTTGCAACGTATAGAGGTGCAAGAGAATGGCGAGTTATTTTCAGATATTTCTGTTGATCCACAAATTCCATTGTTTAAACCAGAATCAGGTTCTCAAGACAATGATCGTTCTAATAGATTAAAGAGAATAAACCAACCGAAGAGGCAGCAGAAGACGTGTCGGGTTCTTCCAACATTCATGAACCACAATGGACTCAGACTCATAGATTAGTTGTGCCAGCAGACTTTGTCAGTTGTTTTTATTCTATACGGGCCGTATAACAGTATACGGCCCGTATACACCATGTGTAAATAAGTTATCTTGGTCGTATACTATTATACGGCCCGTATGGAACGAAAATTTGATTTTTCAAGTATTTTAGAGTCGTGAGGTGCTCAAAACTTTCTAAAAGTAGAAAAAAAATAAAACATCAACAAGTAACAAAGATTGAAGAACAAGAAAACGTGTCATATGACTGTAATAAAACGGAAGCTATCAACGCGGGATTACGGGCATGGTGTTATTCTTTATTTAATATTTATAGAATAAAAGGAAGGGTGAGGTATTTGATGAGAGTTGTAAGGAGTCTGAATAAAACGGAAGCTATCAACGCGGGATTACGGACATGCGTTTAATTCCCAACATATTTTTTTTGTCACGTACATTTCGTAAGAAACTTTTCGTGCACTGAACCTTCACCTCCAATCATTTCCTGGTCAAATCACACACTATAAAGTTTAAACTTATCGTGTGTTGTAGTTTGGAAAGATGACCGAATAGAGATCTGAATAACAAACTGTGGAGAACTTGTTTGCGTTATCCACCAACAATCCGTTCATTATCTGTTGTTGTCTAAAACAATATCAATTAACGTTCAGTTGTGTATACAAATTCATCACCGGTTTCTACTGCACAAGCACATACACAGGGAGAATGTTCTCGAAATTGAAGGAAAAGAAAAAATGGTTGTTGATGTTTTTCTCTATCAGGATTTTGTTGGTTTGTTTGAGAACCAGATTCCAATGTCCTACTACTTCAATCCTTCCTACATTATTGAAAATTACTATATCACCCACCATTCTCTTGCACCTGTATACATTGATTGTGGATTTTCTTGAGTCGCCGGGAAAACTTTTCCTCAGGGGAGGGTGAGTAGTATGAGTCTGAGTCCATTGTGGTTCGTGAATGTTGGAAGAACCCGACACGTCTTCTGCTGCCTCTTCGGTTGGTTTATTCTCTTTAATCTATTAGAACGATCCTTGTCTTGAGAACCTGATTCTGATTTAAACAATGGAATTTGTGGATCAACAGAAATAACTGAAAATAACTCGCCATTCAATACAAACTCTTCTGAAAGACAAGAATACAACGTTCATGTATCACAAGGAATGACCGAGTTTGGAAACCGGACGGAATCTACGAAGAAACTGTTGGAATTTGTGGATTTTGGTTGGTTCAGAAACTTAACAAGAGAAGCAACTAAAAAAAGGAAAGAAAGAAATTGAGTATTTTTCTAACTTTATGCTTGCATCCACCACAGTGAATATTAACTTTGTGTGAAAGAGTTTGGAAACCGGACGGAATCTATGAAGAAACTGTTGGAATTTGTGGATTTCGGTTGGTTCAGAAACTTAACAAGAGAAGCAACTAAAAAAATACAATTGATTTCTCTTCCGGTTACCAGGCCTATCATCTCCGTCTACGTTTGGTTTCCTCAACGAAGAACCACCAGCCATTATCAGCCCTTTTTTTCCTTTGGTTTCTGGTTGATTTTTGAGGGTGAGGGTTTTGAATTGATTCCTGCGCTCAAGTTTCAACTACTGGAGTGAAAATTGGTAAAAAATGGTTTATTCTCTTTAATCTATTAGAACGATCCTTGTAACCATCAACCGTTCAAGTTGATATAGGAGAGTACTGAACAACCGAGATAACAGCTCCGGTATTTATCACCAACCCATCTTTGGTAGTGTTTGTTTGAGAACCTGATTCAGATACACAACGGTCTCTTTGCTTCGTCCACTAGAACTATTTGTGTATGCATTCTTTTGGTAGTTAACAACGCTAATTAGAAAAAAATCTGTAAAAATTAATCATATCGATTGCAATAACAGGATGGATTTGACACACATAGATAGATAAAATGTCACAGTTGTCAAGACTGTTTGTCGGATTTCCAATGCTCACACAGGGTGATAAACAACGCTGATACACGTAGCATCTAGTTATATTCAGATTTAAACAATGCCCGCCTCAATCTTCAATACTTCAGTAAAATACCACTAGTAGAAGAACCCGACACGTCTTCATGTAACAGAGAATGTTTTAGAAATTGAAGGAAAATGAAAAGATTTGTTGAAATCGAATTTGACAACTATGACAGCTTATTAAAAGTATCGTGTGTTGTAGTTTGGAAAGATGACCGAACAGAGATCTGAATAACAAACCGTGGAGAACTTGTTTGTGTCAGGTTCTTCTGCTAGTTACTCGGAATCGATAAATAACCAACACGAAGATCTCTGCGATCGCTAAGGTTTTCATCAACGGACTGATCGGTAACGTTACTCTACCTGTGCTCCGATTTAAGCGGCATGTTCCGATCAACGTTTATCGACATTGTTCAAGGTGATGAAGAGTTTAGAAACCCTAGAATGATTGTGTTTTTACGGGAATAAAACGTGATCCTTGAAAAAACGCCAATATATACGGCCCGTATATAGTTATACGGCCCGTATACATGTGGTAGCATCAAAAACCCACAAAAATAAATCAATTGAGCCGTATACGTTTTACAAATCGTATACACATGTATACGACTCGTATAACTGTATACGTGCCGTATATAATAAAACAAAAAAAAAACATTCTCTGCGCATTTTCCTATTCAAAAACATTCTATACGAGCCGTATAATTGTATACGGCCCGTATACAATAGGGGATGTGAAAATAAGATATAGGGTATGTGGGAATAAGGCACCCCTATATTAATAAGCATGTCACATGCTAAGGTATAGTTTATTATTAGTATAGTATCTTATGATATTATTATATGAATTAACTTTTATGAAGTATAAATAGCAACACAAAACTATAGCCTAATTTATAATTGATGTAAGTAAATGTTGTGAGGAAGTATATGTAAAAACCGCTTAGCTATTTTTGTTATATTTTAATAAAAAAAGACTAGTTATCTTAGTGGCGGACCCATGAATTTTTCCATGGGGGTGCTGAATATTTTTAAAAATTTTAGGCCCCAAGGTATATAAGTAAAAAATCGGTTCGTATCGGGTCGTGTCGGGTCATGTAAAACAAAAGAACATCGAACTAAAATTTTATAATAATAAAAAATATGTCAAACCTTGTTACAAACATAATTAAAACGTCACCCTACGTGTTTTCATTTTTTGAAATCTATCCAAAACATGGCTCCATAACATATTACATAATATATCAACTATTCAAGCCCTAGAAATCATAATGTAAATAACCCTAAAAATCATCTAAACAACATATACACCATAAAAAGAAAAAGCCAAACATTCTTCACTAACAAATATAATCCACCAGATCTACTGTGTGGTGTATGCGGCTATAAAAAAGGCAAAATATCATCACTAACAAAATATAACCCACCATATAACATAATGAAAAACAAAACGAATCACATGTCTACTGTCATGGTTAGTATGCAGCTAATATCAACCAAAAAAATCAACCAAAATTCATCAAAAATAACAAAAAAATTTACCGTGTTCGATCGGCGGTGGTATGGTGGCTGATTACAGTGGTATAGAGAGAGCGGGAGAGAATATGTGTTTTTGGCTTGTTTATTTTATTTTAGTTTGAAATATTGTTGATTTGTTGGATTTGTTTATTGGGCTAAGACTTAGTAGTGGGCTAGTTAAAGGTATTGGATATTTGGGTTTAGTTATTTAGGTATTAAAAGTTATATAATTTAGGTAGTATTTTAAAAAAATAAGAGTTTACTAAAAAAATTAAAATATAAAATGATAACACTTTTTACCTAAGGGGTGCAGACGAAAAATTCCAAGAGGTGCGGACGGAAAATTCCAAGGGGTGCGGACGGGATTTTCGACGGAACTTAGCACTAAATTTTTTTCCCCGGAGGTGCGCCCGCCCACCTTGGCTTTGTCTTAAGTCCGCCCGTGGTTATCTTTTTGCAAACTAATATTAACTATATTTAGATGCATGAATTTAACAAATATTATGAGTTTATGCAGGGAATTTCAAAGAGTGCCCCGCCTGTGTTGCGGAGATACTTTGTCGAATGTTTCTCTCTCATAACATGTACGTCTGTGTTTCGGTAACTTGTACATACCTATCACACCCTGATTTCCCGGTGGGCCCGGACTTGGGGTTTTATGCGTGACAAATTGATATATATATATATATATATATATATATATATAGGGTAGGGTTCTAGAGTGAACACTAGGTTGAGAGTGAACTGTGTGAACTAATCTGGGCCATTGGATTACATCATCTAGAGATTTTTAAATAATGGCAAGATTGTAATTATAATGTTGTAACTCCCCTTTAAAATAAATGACAGAAGGGTATTTGTGTCTTTTGTAAATTGCATTTATTAAACAATATAATCAAAATCCCTAAAATCTCGTTAGTTTCCGTATATACAAGATACATAGTTGTTAGTGTATACACATGTGTACAGTCTCGCTAGTATCAGTTTATACAATATACACAACTGTTGGTTTATACACATGTGTACAGTCTCGCTAACTACCAGTTTATACAAAATACACAGCTGTTAGTTTATACACATGTGTACAGTCTCACTAACTATCAGTTTATACAAGATACAGAGCTGTTAGTTTATACACATGTGTACCGTCTTTTATACATCTGTGTATTATATTCAGAAATGGTTACATATGTGTATATTAACAACATATAGTATATTAGGCATGCACACGAGTAGATTCATATAAAAGTTATGAAATTAATGAAAATGAAACATATCACATGTATGCAAAAATAAATAACTTCATCACATATTAAAAAAAAATTAATGCCCAAAAATAATTACAATTTCAATCTCAGAGAAATTTTTTAATGTTTATTGAAAATTATAAAAAGTTAAAAACAATGTATTATGATATCTATATATACGGATAATAAAAGAAAAACATATTCAAGTTAAAATTAAAACAAAATCTATGGAAAAAGAAATAATGGAGAAATAATTAAAAATGATAGAGAGAGAAAGAAAGTTAAGAGATGAGAAAATTAAGAGATTTTAATTAAGCATACTTGGGTAATGTCAATCTTACCGTTTTAATATAAATATGATCAAGGGCCAAGATTAGTTCACTCAGTTCACTCTCAATAAGTTGTTCACTCTTGATCCTAATCCTATATATATATATATATATATATATATATGGGGTCCGGAAACTATGCCGAGATCATGATTAACCGACACACCACTTTAATACCCTTATTGGGTTATAAAATATTTTATTATAGCATTAGCATCTGTTATGCCTACGCTCCGTGCTTAGGTGGTGGCCATTTGCAATTAAATGAGCCGAGGATATCAAGGACACGGTCGCATTAATCCCCAATGTTTAAGTTATCAAGCAATACGAATTAAAACGGGTTATTTGGATTCTAGAACACATAACCCGACCAAGCGGTAATAATTTACTGTATCCCAAGCTCGTATAGGGAAAATAGGTTAAGAGTATTTATCTGGCTTAAGTCCTTACAATCCAAAGACAATATATAAGCACAATCGTTCAAATAAAACAACAAGTAAGGTTGCAATTTACTGGACGCCAAGAATAAATGGAATTATTATCCATTAGAATGTTAATGGGTTCTATTCAAGTCATTGACTTGGACCGATCAACTAATATAAAGAAAATGGTACGGTTCGCTAGATTAAGCGGTGGCCGGATAGAATATAGTTTAAACCCTCAGAAGTACTATGACTTGTATAATATAGGGCAAACAATAATACATTCTGATTAGAAGTGAAATTTAAGGAGTTTGACCCAATTCGGCTAACGTATATAAACTAAGTTATATCAGGCAACCGTAAGCGCATAGACGGTATCGGGTGACCGGATGAGTAAATGTCAAGTTCATTATACTAAATCGAAAGTCAAAGCAGAGGTTTATTCCATACATTAATTGGATCATAATGCAACTTCAAATCAGTAGGTAACTAAACTTAAACGGGTCAGAATCGAAAGTCAAACCATAAGTCAAATTGCTTAACTTTCGGTTGCAAACCGAACTATAAACTGGAAATGACGGGTTGAACATGCTTTAACATGTTCTACTATGTTTTACCAACTGATATAATGCCAAAAATATGTGTTTAGATACTTAGAAGTTCATTTTATACATTTTCCAAAAAACTGCGTTTTGACTTTCATTTTAACATAACTTTGACCCGTCATTTGACCAACTTAACGTGATCTTCAGGAGGTGCCCTCAGAGAGGATTATTACCTACCTTATTATGATCACGTAGCCATGTTTAATTCGAACATTGGCTTGACCATAATGGTTGCAACCGAAAGTCAAAGCAAAAGTCAATTTGCTTGACTTTTGGCAAATTACTTAGCCTAGAAAAGAAAGGAGCTATGAAAGAACACTTACAAGTGTTCTAGGAGAAGTTTGGACTCAGTAGGAGGCCTCTATGAAGAAGCAAACTCCAGATGAGAGATTAGAGAGAAGAATTTAGAAAGGAGCAAGGAAAATGGTTCATCCTTGGTTGCTATTTATACTTGAACCAAGCTTCTAGGATGATGCCATGTGTTACTAGGGCTCTCCTAATGTTGATTAGTGTCCAAAGACGTGTAAGAAGCAGATAAATGGTTCAAGTTCGCGAGCAAGGTGGCACAACATGCAGGCTGCCTTGGGCAGCAAACAAAACTGCCAGCTGCAGTCCCTTACGGACCGTAAGGGATAAGTGCTTACGACCCGTAAGGACCTTGGCGCCTATGGTTTTCAAACTTCTTACGGTCCGTAAGACCCAATGTCTTACGGTTCGTATGGGATTGCCATATACAAAATATTATTTGCCTTACGGTCCGTAAGGCTTTAGGCCTTGCGGTCTGTAAGGGTCACTCAGAGGCCAAAACTTTGACATGTTAACATATTTAGTACCTCCACATTCAATCTTGTAACATCCCGAAAATACAAAACTTTATATTTAAAATTATAAAGTTTTAAATAAACAAGAATTTGTCTAACTAGGAAATTATAACCTAGTTAACTATGAGTCTATGAATAACTAGAAATAAGGTTAGATTAACCAAAACTAAACATTTAAACAAAGTGGAGGGACCAATGTTGATAATCTTGAAACTATTGTTATTATTTTGTTTAATAAAACAAACCAAACACCTCAAACTGAGGTTCTGGTCGATCAACAACAGGGAGGGGGCGACACCCACATCTCCAAAACCTAACATCTACTAAAACTCTCAATTGAAGGCTCAAATCATTTTATAATCGAAATCTGAACATAGAATCGTGATCTCCTCGTCAAGGAGGTCATAAGGTATGTCAAATTAGGTTGTTTTGATACAACTCAAATTCTTGCATGTGATTGAAATCGAAGGTTGAGCTTGATTATGTGTTGTAAAACATGAAATTGGAAGTAATGTGGAGTCTAGGGACAAACCCTAGATGATTTCTTGTCAAAATCTTGCATGTTAGTTGTAAGGATTAAAATCACCATAGTGGGTGATTAGTAAGTTAGTAGAACTTGATAAACACTAGGATTAAGACCCTTGTTCTAGTGTAAACTGAAATTTGAAGCTAATCTCTGAAATTGTGATGTTAAAATATGAGTATATTGTCTAATTGAAGTTGATTTGGGTAATAAATTCAAGTTATGAACTTGGTTTAGATAATGTAGAAATCTGACCCGCAAGGTGTTTGATAAAACGCCTAAATGAGGGTTAAAATGTTAAAGATTGCTAAAAACGCAGATTTGTATGTGTTATGAGTTCATGCGTTAAAGCTTATGAAAGAGTTCTAAATCTTATTATGAATTGAACTCTTTAGGCAAGGAATCCGGAACGTCAATTGGACAAGCCGGAGGTGATACTCGGGGAAAAGGTGTGCTTTAAAGGTACGTGACTTTAGTCTCGTTGTATTATGCAATAATGTTTAGTTTTAATGTTCAAATGATGTCGGATTGTAATTGATGTGTTTGATGTATCGTTAAAGTGGCGAAGTTCACTAGATCATCAAACGGGTCAAAATGAACAATGGAAATTTGGTTTGGTATGTTAATAAAGTGATGGTTTTCACTGGATAGCCAAACGGATCAAAATGTTGCTTGAAAACGAATCATATGAGTAGAGACTTAAAAGTCTCATATCTTGCTAGGTGATAGATGGTAATACATCAATAAATTGGTTATGATATTTTAAGTCTACGAACCCGGTATATCGGGTCAAACAATAGAAGTTAATAGAAGGTGTCGTTTGAAACGGGATGCTTGAATTCCGTGAAAACAAGTGTTTAGTTCGGAGAAAACGCGAAGCCATGGTATGGCGCGTATACTCCAAGGTCATAAGCCCGGGAAGTTGGGTAACTATGTCTAATGTGTCATTAGGATGGAAATATGGAATCATGAACCTTGTTAATGGGTTGAAGATTTTGAAACAAAGAAATTGTGAGCCGAACATCGGTATCTCGGTTTATGAGATGTGTAATTTACATAGTTGAATCCGTAATTTTATTACGGACTCATAGGAAGAAGAATCGGTTAAATCGGACTAATGGGTAAAAAGTTATGATATTCTAAAGTTGAAAAATAGTCAAAGGGCAAATGTGCAGAGCCCACCGTAAATTACGGTACCACCCTAATTTACGGTGGACATCAAAGGTGTTACGGTATGTTGCCCCTGTCTTACGGCAGAACCATAAACATTCCAGGTCCACCGTAATTTTCGGTGGAACTCAGGAAAATTATATTTTGTTTGTTGCTTTGCGTCGTTAAAATTCATTTTTACGTAATGTATTAATGTCAAAACTAATATTTTAGTGTTTGACCCTAGGTATGTATGAAGCCATTCCTGGATGATGATCAAGTACAATGTCAAGAACCGAACACGCATTTTGAAGCTTCCGCATTAATCTTAATCTTGTCTAGATATAATCATGTTGTAAACACTTTTGTTAATCACGTTTTAAATCCCTTAAACTAGTGGTTAGTTTACTAGTAGGGGTTAACTCTTAAACTTGTTATGGATTATCTTGGGATGTGTTTGGTACTATCTCAAGTGTGTATGGTATAAACACGAAATGTTTTTGTAAACTCTGATTTTTATAAAGTTTCATGTAATTATTAGTTAAATTATTTAGGGTGTTACAAGTTGGTAATCAGAGCCCAAGGATGTTTACAAGTGTTCGGTTCAAGCTTGATCAAACATCCGGTAAGAATTAATTGTTCTAAAGTAGAGTTACTAAGTATAAAAAGGGAAGTAAGGAATGGAAATGCATGGGAAGAGCGTGTTAACACACTCAAACCCGGAAAGTGCATTAAATAAGAACGGTGAAAACAAGTCATGAACTTGAATAAACCGAAGTGAATAAATCATACGTCATAAATGAAATGTTAACGCTTAATGTAAACATTTCAGTTAAAGATGACGGATAAAGGCAATGATGATGCGGTGCCAAGAGTCACCGAGCAAACGAGAGAAGTGATTGCTGAAGAGGTAGGAAAAGCAATCGAAAACTGTTTGTCGGGTTTCATCGACAAAATCCAAACCACGGTATTATCAGTGGTGGAAGAAAGAATCAAGAAATTGGAGGATAATACCAATTTAGCAAAGGAGAAGTCAGGAGGACGAAAATCTTGTTCTTATAAAGAGTTTACGGCGTGTAAACCGCCCATTTACAATGGGGAGGTTGACCCGATCATATGTCAGCGATGGTTAAGCGATATGGATGGGGTGTTCGAAAGGACTCATTGTGATCCGGATGACTACGTAGCCTATGGCACGGGTCAGTTAAGGGGTCAAGCGAAAGACTGGTGGGATAACAAGAAAAAGGAAATTGGAAGCGAAGCGGCCAAGGCTATGACATGGGATGAGTTTAAGACGCCGTTTCTTAAACATCACAGTCCTAAGGCAGTCATTAACAAGATCAAGGAAGAATTCATGCAGCTTCGACACAAGGGTGAATCTATTGACAAAATCACGGGAATATTCATGGATAAGATGAAGTTTTGTGATGAATTGATAACGAATGAGGAGCAGAAAATATATTATTATTATAATATGTTGAGCGCTGAGTATAGGGAGTTTATGACTCCTTCAAAGTATGAGACTCTCACCGAAATTATAAACGTTGCTCGGGAACGGGAGATAGAGTTGAAGAAACAAATTGAAAGAGGTGAAAGAAGGGCTCAGATAGTCAATCCAAGCCCAACGAAAAAGGCGCGCACAACAGAATCCTCAAAGAAACAAGAAGGTAAAGGCGGGTCATCAAACTGCAAGATATGCGGGAAAGGGCACAAAAGTGAGTGCCGGTTCAAGGACAAACCGTGTCCTATATGTGGGAAGACGGGACACACGGCTGCATTGTGCCCGGGAAAAGTGTCGGTGTGTTACAAATGCTACCAACCGGGTCACAAGAAATCTGAGTGCCCGGAGTTGGTTGGAAGGAAAGATGACAAGAATACACCTACTGAGACACCAAGAGCAAAGGCAAGATCTTTCCAGTTGACAGCAATGGAGGCAAAAACAGAGCCCGATGTGGTCTCAGGTATATTTGCCATAAATTCAATTCCTGCACATGTGTTATTTGATACGGGTGCGAATAAATCTTTTGTTTCATATGGATTTATTCGACATCCTTCTTTTGTACTAACAAAATTGCCTATGCCATTAGAGGTAGAAATAGGTGATAACAAAAGTTTTCTTGTATGTGATGTATGTCGAGATTGCAAAATAAGCGTTGATGATGAGGAATATTTGATAGACTTGATCCCTATGTCAATGGGAGAATTTCAAGTAGTGGTAGGGATGGATTGGTTATCCCGACATCATGCAAAGGTGATATGTTTCCGCAAGGAGATACAGTTGACATCTCCAAGTGGAAAGCAAGTCACCATCTATGGCGAAAAAGGGGGCAGTCCCGTTATGTGCTCAATACTAAAGGCCCACAAGCTTATGAGGCGCGGATGTAAAGCATTCATGATATACGCAAACGAACCTAATAAAGAGACGCCAAAGATGGAAGGCGTACCAGTGGTACGTGAATACGTTGATGTATTTCCGGAAGACTTACCGGGAATACCGCCGGTACGGGAGGTAGAGTTCGGGATCGAATTGGTTCCAGGCGCAACACCTGTAGCCAAGGCACCGTATCGACTCGCGCCATCAGAGTTGCAAGAATTGATGTCACAAATCCAAGAATTGCTCGACAAGGGGTTTATTCGGCCAAGCGTGTCTCCATGGGGCGCACCGGTATTATTCGTGAGAAAGAAGGACGGGAGCATGCGTATGTGCATTGATTACCGGGAGTTGAATAAACTCACGGTAAAGAATCGATATCCGCTTCCAAGGATTGATGACCTATTTGACCAATTACAAGGTGCAAGTTGGTTCTCAAAAATCGACCTCAGATCTGGGTATCATCAGTTGAAAGTCAAAGAGGAGGATGTACCGAAAACGGCTTTTCGTACACGGTACGGACATTACGAGTTTCTCGTGATGTCCTTTGGGTTAACTAATGCACCCGCGGCTTTCATGGACCTCATGAACCGGGTTTGCAAACCCATGCTAGACAAGTCAGTGATAGTGTTTATCGATGATATCTTGATATACTCCAAGAATGAAGCAGAACACGCAAGTCATTTGCGTGAAGTGTTGGAGACGCTCAGGAAAGAGAAATTGTATGCGAAATTTTCAAAATGTGCCTTCTGGTTACGAGAGGTGCAATTTCTTGGGCATATCATTAGTGCAAACGGAGTGCTAGTAGATCCTTCAAAAATAGAAGCTGTGTCAAGATGGACTCCACCAAAGAATCCTTCGGAAATTAGAAGCTTCTTGGGGCTTGCGGGTTATTATCGGAGATTCATACAAGATTTCTCCAAAATTGCTACGCCGTTGACCAAACTAACCCGTAAGGATGAAAAGTTTATTTGGTCCGAGGATCAAGAAAGAGCGTTCCGAACGCTCAAGGAAAAATTGACCCACGCGCCGGTGTTGACATTACCGGACGGAACGGAGGATATGGTAGTTTACTCGGATGCATCGCATTCGGGACTTGGCTGCGTTTTGATGCAGCGGGGCAAAGTTATAGCCTATGCCTCGAGACAGCTAAAGACTCATGAGAAGAGATATCCTACCCATGACCTCGAGTTGGCAGCAGTGGTGTTTGCCTTGAAGATATGGAGGCATTACTTGTATGGGGTGAAGTGCACTATCTTTACCGACCACAAAAGCTTAAAGTATTTCTTCGATCAGAAGGAATTAAATATGAGGCAGAGGCGGTGGTTAGAAACTGTCAAAGACTTTGATTGTGAAATACATTACCACCCCGGGAAGGCTAACGTAGTGGCAGACGCGTTGAGCCGAAAGACGGATTATATGCCTATTCGAGTACGATCGATGCAATTAATTGTGACATCGGGTTTGCTTGAACAAATCCGAAAATCTCAAATTGAAGCAATCAAGGAAGAAAATGTGAAGAAGGAAAGGATAGTTGGGCAACTAAAAGACCTGGAGGATGGTAATCAAGGATTGAAAACTCGATTTGGGAGAATTTGGGTTCCAAATACGTGTGGGGCCAAGGCGCGTCTTCTTGACGAGGCCCATAAATCTCATTATTTAATTCATCCGGGGGCGACCAAAATGTATAATGACGTAAAACAAAACTATTGGTGGCCCGGAATGAAAAGAGATATTGTGAAGTATGTGGAGAAGTGTCTGACTTGTTTACAAGTCAAAGCGGAGAACCAAAAGCCATATGGTAGGTTGCAACCGCTGGATATCCCAGTTTGGAAATGGGAACAAATCACGATGGATTTGTTAACCAAATTGCCCAAGACCAATCGCGGATTTGATGCTATATGGGTAGTCGTAGATCGATTGACAAAAAGTGCTCACTTCATTCCGATTCGTGAGACTTATACATCCGAGAAGATGTCGGAAGTGTACACCAATGAGATCATAGCACGTCACGGGGTGCCGATATCCATTGTGTCAGACAGAGATACTCGGTTTACCTCTAAATTCTGGCGTGAATTTCAAGAGCAAATGGGAACTAAACTGTACATTAGCACTGCTTATCATCCGCAAACGGATGGGCAAAGTGAGAGAACGATACAAACGTTGGAAGATATGTTACGGGCTTGCATCATCGACTTCGGGGGCAGTTGGGATGTCCATCTACCCTTGGTCGAATTTTCATATAACAATAGCTATCAGTCGAGCATTAAAATGGCCCCGTATGAAATGTTATATGGTAGAAAGTGTCGAACCCCGGTGTGTTGGGGAGAAGTGGGACCACGAGGATTAGCACATACTGACATAATCCGAACTACGAATGAGAAAATTGATGTGGTTCGAGCTCACCTAAAAGCAGCTCAGGATCGACAAAAGTCGTATGCGGATAAGCGAAATAGACCTATTGAATTTCAAGTTGGCGATAAAGTAATGCTAAAAGTATCGCCATGGAAGGGAATTATACGGTTCAGAAAAAGAGGAAAGTTGAGTCCGAGGTTCATTGGGCCATTCAGGATCACTGAACGGGTTGGTAAGGTAGCATATCGCCTTGAACTACCCGAGGAGTTGAGTGGAATTCATAACACCTTCCATGTGTCACATCTCCGAAAATGCTTAGCAGAAGAAACTGCTCGTATCAACTATGATGACATTGAGGTGGATAACAGCCTCAACTATGCAGTGAGACCAATTGCAATCTTAGATAAAAAAGAGAAGAGTCTGAGGAACAAAGTAATTAACCAAGTGAAGGTTAAGTGGGAGCACAGGAAGGGTGCGGATACCACGTGGGAATCCGAAGAAGAGATGCAACGGCTCTACCCTAAACTATTTGGTACGTACTACGGTTTCGGGGACGAAACCCTTCTTAAGGGGGGTGGACTTGTAACATCCCGAAAATACAATACTTTATATTTAAAATTATAAAGTTTTAAATAAACAAGAATTTGTCTAACTAGGAAATTATAACCTAGTTAACTATGAGTCTATGAATAACTAGAAATAAGGTTAGATTAACCAAAACTAAACATTTAAACAAAGTGGAGGGACCAATGTTGATAATCTTGAAACTATTGTTATTATTTTGTTTAATAAAACAAACCAAACACCTCAAACTGAGGTTCTGGTCGATCAACAACAGGGAGGGGGCGACACCCACATCTCCAAAACCTAACATCTACTAAAACTCTCAATTGAAGGCTCAAATCATTTTATAATCGAAATCTGAACATAGAATTGTGATCTCCTCGTCAAGGAGGTCATAAGGTATGTCAAATTAGGTTGTTTTGATACAACTCAAATTCTTGCATGAGATTGAAATCGAAGGTTGAGCTTGATTATGTGTTGTAAAACATGAAATTGGAAGTAATGTGGAGTCTAGGGACAAACCCTAGATGATTTCTTGTCAAAATCTTGCATGTTAGTTGTAAGGATCAAAATCACCATAGTGGGTGATTAGTAAGTTAGTAGAACTTGATAAACACTAGGATTAAGACCCTTGTTCTAGTGTAAACTGAAATTTGAAGCTAATCTCTGAAATTGTGATGTTAAAATATGAGTATATTGTCTAATTGAAGTTGATTTGGGTAATAAATTCAAGTTATGAACTTGGTTTAGATAATGTAGAAATCTGACTCGCAAGGTGTTTGATAAAACGCCTAAATGAGGGTTAAAATGTTAAAGATTGCTAAAAACGCAGATTTGTATGTGTTATGAGTTCATGCGTTAAAGCTTATGAAAGAGTTCTAAATCTTATTATGAATTGAACTCTTTAGGCAAGGAATCCGGAACGTCAAGTGGACAAGCCGGAGGTGATACTCGGGGAAAAGGTGTGCTTTAAAGGTACGTGACTTTAGTCTCGTTGTATTATGCAATAATGTTTAGTTTTAATGTTCAAATGATGTCGGATTGTAATTGATGTGTTTGATGTATCGTTAAAGTGGCGAAGTTCACTAGATCATCAAACGGGTCAAAATGAACAATGGAAATTTGGTTTGGTATGTTAATAAAGTGATGGTTTTCACTGGATAGCCAAACGGATCAAAATGTTGCTTGAAAACGAATCATATGAGTAGAGACTTAAAAGTCTCATATCTTGCTAGGTGATAGATGGTAATACATCAATAAATTGGTTATGATATTTTAAGTCTACGAACCCGGTATATCGGGTCAAACAATAGAAGTTAATAGAAGGTGTCGTTTGAAACGGGATGCTTGAATTCCGTGAAAACAAGTGTTTAGTTCGGAGAAAACGCGAAGCCATGGTATGGCGCGTATACTCCAAGGTCATAAGCCCGGGAAGTTGGGTAACTATGTCTAATGTGTCATTAGGATGGAAATATGGAATCATGAACCTTGTTAATGGGTTGAAGATTTTGAAACAAAGAAATTGTGAGCCGAACATCGGTATCTCGGTTTATGAGATGTGTAATTTACATAGTTGAATCCGTAATTTTATTACGGACTCATAGGAAGAAGAATCGGTTAAATCGGACTAATGGGTAAAAAGTTATGATATTCTAAAGTTGAAAAATAGTCAAAGGGCAAATGTGCAGAGCCCACCGTAAATTACGGTACCACCGTAATTTACGGTGGACATCAAAGGTGTTACGGTATGTTGCCCCTGTCTTACGGCAGAACCATAAACATTCCAGGTCCACCGTAATTTACGGTGGAACTCAGGAAAATTATATTTTGTTTGTTGCTTTGCGTCGTTAAAATTCATTTTTACGTAATGTATTAATGTCAAAACTAATATTTTAGTGTTTGACCCTAGGTATGTATGAAGCCATTCCCGGATGATGATCAAGTACAATGTCAAGAACCGAACACGCATTTTGATGCTTCCGCATTAATCTTAATCTTGTCTAGATATAATCATGTTGTAAACACTTTTGTTAATCACGTTTTAAATCCCTTAAACCAGTGGTTAGTTTACTAGTAGGGGTTAACTCTTAAACTTGTTATGGATTATCTTGGGATGTGTTTGGTACTATCTCAAGTGTGTATGGTATAAACACGAAATGTTTTTGTAAACTCTGATTTTTATAAAGTTTCATGTAATTATTAGTTAAATTATTTAGGGTGTTACAAATCTTACACTATTTTACACAATTAGTCCCTCTTGTCCAACATTGTGGCATATTTGAGAGTTGATTGTATACGTGTTGCCATACGATTCGATGTAAAATTCTGAGGTGTTACAATACTAATCATAACACGATCTCAAAAAATTACTTTAAGTCAACCAATTAAAATAAAACATATCATACTTTTGTTTAAAAAAAACAAAAAACGATGGAAAAACTATAATATTAAACTGGGGCAAAATTGTATTTTTTTCAGGACAAATGAGCGTGTGTCAGGCAACCGTCGGACATGAACAAAAATTACATCGAGTCAATCAATTAAAACAAAAGACTACCACGGTTTTGTCCAAAAAAAAAAAAAACTGAAATGATAGCATGACTATAATTTTACACTGGGGGGGAGGGGAGAATTCGTAATTTGACTAGGAAAACAAAAAAACGATGAAAAAAATGTAAATATAAATTGAGGGCAAAATCTTAATTTGGTTGGGAGAAGAAAAAAACAAAACTAATGGTAAAACTTTAAATTTAAACAGTGCAAAATCGTAATTTTGAACCGGGGGCAAAAATTGTAATTTTTAGCTGAGAGCAAAAAAATAATTTTATTTTGAACTGCGGGCAAAAACTTAATTTTGAACTGATGGCAAAATCATAATTTTAAAACGGGGATAAAATCGTAAATTGGTTGGACCAATGAGGGAGTGCCAGGCAGCTGCCTGACAATATTCCCCCATCTTGTGTTCGTAGTTATAGTTTTTGCCCCGCCCGCGTTGCAAGGCACTAAGTCGAATATTTCTCTCTCGTAACATATACGCATGCGTTTAGATTACTTAGGGGCTGTTTGGTAGCCTCTGAATGGTCATTAAGAGGCTACCTCTTAATGGAACCATTAAGAATTTTAAGAATGAGAAGGTAGAAGAATGTGACATGTGATGATTTACCATTCAGAGGTTACCTCTTAACCATTCAGACTTGAGCTTACCTCTTATTCATTCAGAGGTTTTAAACCATTAAGAGGTAACATCTGAATGGTCATTAAGAGGGTACCAAACAGCCCCTTACACATACTACTCATAACACGATCTCAAAAAAATTACATCAAGTTAAACAATTAAAACAAAACACTACCGTACTTTTGCTAAAAAAACTAAAATGATCAAAATACTAAATTTAAACTGAGGGAAGAATTGTATTTTTTAGGACAAATGAGCATGTGCCGGGCAGCCGTCTGGCACGAATAAAAATTACGTCGAGTCAACTAATTAAAACAAAACACTACCATACCTTTGTAAAAAAAATTAAAACGATCGCATGACCGCAATTTTAACCATAATTTGACCGGGAAAAAAATAAAAACAATGGCAAAACTATAAATTTAAACTGAGTGCAAAATTGTAATTTAGCTGGAAGGAAAAAAAACAAAACTAATGGTAAAACTGTAAATTTAAAGGGGGCAAAATCATACTTTTGCTGGACTATTGGCCGCCGCCTATTTTAACAAATGACAGATAAACACTATTCCCTGTGTTATAGTAAATAAATAAATAAATAAATAAATAAATAAATAAATAAATTTCTTTATAAGTCTCATGTTTGAGGTATGGTATTTTGTTACTTATATAACGTGTAACCTGTTTTTCATTTAAAATTATAGAATAAAGTTTTATATATCTAATATTGGAGGAATAATAGTGGTGGTTTGTAGCGCATCGAAGGTATGAGTTACATATTCATTGCAATAATAAATAACCGAATTTAAATAACCTTAATTTTTATCAATCAGCCGATAGCACTCATAACTTTCGATTTGTACCAGAACTCTCTCAACTTTCAATTTACTTTCCTCTGACGCTCTGAAACTAACTGAAACATAACCAAGTTAGTTTTTTTGCTGATGTGGCATCTGACATGGCTTTTTGCTGATGTGACAATTTTTGCTGATGTTGCATCTGACGTAGCTTCTTTGTTGTCATGGCATCTGATGTGACACTTGTATAGTGATGTGACATCTAGCATCAACTAACTAGGTTAGGTTTCAGTTAGTTTGTGAGTGCCAGAGAAAAATAAGTTAAAGTTGGCAGCGTTGTGGTACAAATTGAAAGTTGGAAATGCTATCGACCAATTGGTGAAAGTTGATGTTATCTAAATTCAATATCCCTATATATCCAATACACTAATTGAATTGAATTGAAATTGAATTGAATATAATTGAATTGAAATTGCTTGTGAATACTAGCCTATAACACATGGCTTCACATCATTCAACCTCTTTTTTTCCCTTTCACACGATTTTTAGATTGTATTTATACACTTCTTCTTCCTCTTTTATTGTCTTAGTGACTTTGGTAAACTGGGTTTTTTTTGTTCTGGAATCCCCATTGCACTTAGGTTCGATTCGTAGCCCTATTTTTTTCCCACGTTTTTTGTGTTCGTAGTGCGTCACACGTGTCCTTCGAGGTTTAATTTCAGGACACTTGTTTGGTTTCCTGTCCACTTCATTGCTTTTCTTATATTAGAATTCCAAGAGTTCAATTGTAAACAACAAAAGTGTATTGTGTAAATACATGTCAAGTGACCGTTTTCCCAACCTCTATGCGGTGGAGTCCGAGAAAAGATGCACAGACCAACAGCGGTATAGTATAATCGATGGGAATGTGGAGTGGTTCTGGGGCAGTTCGAACATCCTGACCCAATTCGAACAACTGGCTGAATGGGCTTCCTGTACTACTCTACTCTATAATATCGAGCTCGAGTCAGGACCAGATCTCTGGTTATGGAAAACAGGTTCTTCAAGGGAGATATTCACTATGCGACTTTTACGGGCAGAGTTGGATCACATTAATGTCATATCGGAAACAAAGGTGCTCAACTGGCTACACTGGATTCCGAAAAAAGTTAATTGTTTCTTATGGCGGGTCGTACTGGACCGAATTCCGACCAAAGAAGCATTGATGGCTAGAAGAATCTCCCTCCCCTCAGCCTCCTGTATCTTCTACAACGACGCTATAGAAACCGTAGACCACCTTCTAGTTACCTGTGACTTTGCCCAGCATGTTTGGACTTTGATCCTTCAATGGATCAACATTCATCTACTGCGTTTCACCTTGAGTGTCATACAACTTTCCAAACAAATTTTATCCCACAAGACACACAAGGCATTGAAAAGAGCAATATGGGCGGTTGTGGCTGCAACATGCTGGAATACATGGCGAACAAGAAATGACTTCATCTTCAAGCACAAATCTCCTCAGCTGACTAAATTGATTGGCGACATCAAGGCACACTCTTTCTTGTGGGTGCAATCTCGAGCTGGGCTTCCTGATATAACCTGGGAGAAGTGGAGGGGTTTCAAGTTTACGGATTTCCCCCTTTAGCTTGAACTTTCTTTGTAGTTTCTTGTAATTTTGTTCCTTCTTTATTTGTGTACTGTACTTCAAAGCTTCTTGCTTTCCGATCTATAAAATTCCGCCTTAAAAAAAAATACATGTCAAGTCTTCATGGGCACATTTATTGGTGTCACATTATCTCCATTTAAATAGTTTAGTCACTCAATATATATAACATCATGCTTTTACAAATTCGTTACATAAAAAACCTATTAGAGTTAGGTATATATTATAACGTCTTAAATTCATTTCAAACACCCTAATAGTGTTTTGGTGTGCTTCTTTGGACTAAAATAGTTATTTCAACTTCTAGCAACTACCATAAAATTTTGTTGTATGGATAAATATATATTTAATTTGATCAATATGATTTTTAAATCTTATAATTGATTTTATACATGACACAACAAGTTCATTATTTAAACTAAAATGAAATTATACATACATCATTTCTCTTATGTCAACATGCACATTTTTGTTACATCTTTTAAGGGATTTCTTTAACATTTTATTATTAAGTTTAACAAGTAAAGTTGAAATACAATAATGTAACCACATACCCAAAACTAATAAAATAAAATAAGAAATACCTTGTGTTATACAATGACTAATAGTGCAATAATTATTTTCGAAGCAATCGTGCGAAACTAAATGTTCCAACTACTCGTAAGTGATGCGATAATGAACTTTCCACGTGATATGCTTTTTCTGTGAAATATTCCATATAATTTAAACCCAACATTATTTAAACAACTAGTACTTCATGCTTTTAAAAGCAATATTATTGCTTTAAAAACATGCATCATTTATTCCATGTTTGAAAAGGTTTTCTTTAATAAAACATCTTATAGCTTTTGTTTTTGAACGTAAAATTTTGATCATTGACGGATTGATCCTAAAACCTTATCTCACCCCAAGATGCTACTAAGTAGCTGACCAGTTTTTATCTTATACTTGAATTATAACGGTTTTGGCCTATAACATATATTTGGTGACCGAGTTCGAAGCAAACTTGTCGTATTATGGGGGGTGTTTTTCCATATTATTTTATGTGTGTGTGTTTTGAAACAAAGAATTATTGACAACGATAAAATATCAGTTAATGATTTGGTATTCGAAAGAACTACTTACAATATGAAGACAAAAGGGTTTGAATATACGCCAAATGACCCACCAAACTATTCTTATAGTTTAGATTAGTTATCATTCCATTGTTATTAGTTTTTGACCTTTAGTGAGTCCAATACCCAATTTCGTTAAAGCCTAATGACACGTTTTTTCGAGCTCGAACAGGGTACACGAATTATTAGGACCGACCCTGGATTTCACTTTCTCCAATGAGTTGATATCCATCGGTGACTCGTGCCGTGGTGAGAGTTTACTTTGTCATTCATTGCTGGTGATTTTAGGTACAAGCAAGGAAGAAATTATAAGCAGTGTTCATAAAATGTTTTAATGATCAAAGTGTCATAAGCACTTTTCAATGTTATGATAAAAGAAAAGTTATTTTATTTGTTTTTTTTTAATTTTATTGTTAGCATCTGATTATTTATTTATCTGTTAGTATTTATATTTGTTTTTTTTTAATAGTTTGTGTTTATTATTATCTATAAAAGTATGCCGAATAAACCATGGATTGCTTCATATAATTAAAAAAAATCATTTATAACAACTAAAAAATCTATTCACCTTTAAGAAAAGAAAACATAAAAGGGAGATTTAATGAGAGGCCCAATGAGGTAGAGATGATACAGCAACAAATTTCATATTGGGCTTTGTTTCGGACTTGTGGGCATACACTTTACACTCACTAAGGTGGTTTGGGCCTTTGGGGTTTTCTATATTCATATATGAGTTATTGATCTAAGGCCCAATTCACAAAGGTATTGTTGGGTCAAATGGAAAGTGTGGTTTTGGGCTCAAACAGATATTCAATGTTGCGAAAACTTCTAGATTTATTGGGTTTTCTCATGAATTGGTGTATATGCATTATTGCTTAGTGGAGATTGATACGATCGGATGGTTTCACTGGTAGCACGATAATACTCCAGTGGTCCGTCAGTGATCTAAATTTGACGTTAAAAAAATGATATAAATCAAATTCACTTCAATACAAGTTTTGATATTTTAAAGTTTAATATGAATTATAAACACCTTACCATAAATAGGCAACTTCTTGTGATCATCTTTACTTGCCATTTTTGTTTTAAAGATTCACTTGTAAATTTTCCTTTTGCTTTTTGCCAACGAAAGATTCACTTTTAAGTATTCCTTTTAACTTTAGTGATAACATATTTTTGATATTTATTGGGTTTTCTCATGAATTGGTGTATAGGCATTATTGCCTAGTGGAGATTGATACGATCGGATGGTTTCACTGGTAGCACGATAATACTCCAGTGGTCCGTCAGTGATCTAAATTTGACGTTAAGAAAAAGATATAAATCAAATTCACTTCAATACAAGTTTTGATCTGGGGGATTTCACCTGGGGGAGAACCCCAATCCTGGGTGGACGGGTTACATGTACAGGCATGGCCCGGGGTGTAAGCGGAGCTCCACCGCCATCACCAATAGCCGTTCAAAAAAAAATACAAGTTTTGATATTTTAAAGTTTAATATGAATTATAAACACCTTACCATAAATAGGCACCTTCTTGTGATCATCTTTACTTGCCATTTTTGTTTTAAAGATTCACTTGTAAATTTTCCTTTTGCTTTTTGCCAATGAAAGATTCACTTTTAAGTATTCCTTTAACTTTAGTGATAACATACTCTTATATCAACCATGTGTCTTCTATGCAGGGCCGACCCTGAGAATTCATGTACCATGTTCGAGCTTGAAAAAACATGTCCTTAGGCCTTAACGAAATTGGGTATTGGACTCACTAAAGTTCTAAACCTAATGCCAATGAGTTAATAACTAATCTAAACCATAAAAATAGTTTTGTAAGTGGGCCTATGTTGGTGTTTGTATGGGTATACCCTATTAATTTATTTATTTTTTACATTTATATATCGTAGTTTTAAAAAAAATAACATACCCTTCGAAATATCGGACCCGGGCCGGTGATCCTCCCCGCCCACCTTCAAGGCCGGCCATGCTTCTATGCGATCAAGATGATAGATTATGAATATAGGATAACATGTAATTAACATTTCCAACATATAAGAACAATACTTATCATCGCTTTTCATCTAGCACTTTCTCTCTCACTTCTACACGAATCATACGCTCTGATGCAGGTTAAACTAACTTGACAATAGAAGAGTATTTTTTAGCACTTCAATATCTGATCGCCTTATAACGAGATTGTTTAAACATTGTAGCTCATATCTAAGTCTAAATTGATTGAAATCAGTCCAACCTAACAATCAAATACGACCTAGCTTGAATAAGAAGCAAAAAATATTAGCTAGAATTATTATTAAATTTGTAAGGAAGAAATTAGAAATAACCATCATCTCTAAAGACGTTGAGTCATTAAATTCTCATTTATTTTTAATTTAACTGAATAAAATTAAAACATATTTTTTTAACAACCAATGAATCCTTCAAATGAGCTACTGACGAAATTCACCACATCGAGATACACTCGCCTCCGAACTAGGGAAAACCCTTACCTAGGGCTGAAGCCTATGAACACTCGCCGAAGGCGCGAGAGTGCAGTGAAGTAATACCCGCTTAGTTCAAGGATTGAATTAGTAATCGCCGCCTACTCGTCTAGTCTCTCATCATCATCAGGTGCCACTGAAACTAAATGACGAGGGCAAGAATCGAACTTGGGTCACTTGGAATAATTGGTCTCACTCGTATCACTCCACCACCACCAGCTGATTGGCAAAATTAAAACGTTATATTTTAGGTATGAAAGAGGTATCTAGATGGTGCTCTAACGGTCCTTGTTAAGTTGGTCCTTCAAGGAATCAATTCTTAAAAGAATCTTAGACTGCCCATAGTGGGGCGTTTTTTTTAAAAAAAATTCAAAAAAATGCCGGAAAACGCCCCGGCCTCCACTACACCCGGCGTTTCCGGGCGTTTTTTTTGAAAAAAATTGAGTCCGGCGTGTTTTTTTAAAACGCTTGCACATGTTTTGAACAACCAATCACAAGTCTCCAACGGCTAGATTATCAAACGGCTAGTTTTTTTTTTTTTTAACATTTTACCCCTATATATATAAACTCATTCATTTTCAACCAAAATCATCATAAAAACTCTCTAAAAAACACAACCATTTTATAAAAAACTTGATGGATTCTCCTAGTTCTTCATCCATGGTAAATTTTTACTACAACGAGTTTTTTGCGGATGACGATGGTTCAACCGATGAGGAGGTTGAGCAAGAGGCGGTTACGAGTGCTTGTCAACTGGCGGTGAGATATGTCGAGCATTGTCGTCGCCCCCAAGCAGAAAAAAATAAAAGAGGTTATATTGAACGAGACCGACGCGGGGCACACGATCGTTTGATGAAAGATTATTTTGATGAGGCGCCGACATATTCGAACGAAATGTTTAGGCGTCGTTTCCGAATGAGTAAGCGGTTGTTTCTACGCATAGTCGACGACTTGGAAGACAACTACGATTATTTTAAACAAAAAACGGATGCGAGAGGGGCACTTGGATTTACCGGTATCCAAAAGTGTACGTCGGCGTTACGAATCCTTGCTTATGGAAACACTACCGACATCAACGACGAGTATCTAAAAATGGCGGAGAAAACAACGAGAGACAGCTTGGAGCATTTTTGTCGCGGTACAATTCCTATACTTTACTTTTTTTTTTTAAACCTCGAGTATGTTTACAATTTTTTTTTAGCTTATGTTTGTCTATGTTTTTTTATAAAGGTATAATTGATGTATACGGTGCGCGTTATCTTAGAACGCCCACATGTGACGACCTTCAAAAGATCTACGAGGTACATAATGCTGAGCATGGTTTGCCTGGTATGATCGGGAGCATAGATTGCATGCATTGGCGTTGGGATAACTGTCCGACTGCATGGCGAGGCCAACACACACGGGGTGACCAAAAAGGACCCACTATTATTCTTTAGGCGGTTGCTTCACAGGACCTTTGGGTTTGGTCGGCTTACTTTGGCGTGGTCGGGTCATGCAATGATATCAATGTTTTTGAACAATCTCCGTTGTTAGAGGAGTGGATTTCTGGCAAAGCTCCAAAAGCGTCGTTTTACGCAAATGGAAACTACTACCCTCATGGATATTATTTGAGCGACGGAATTTATCCTAGGTATTCGATTTTCGTGAAGACGTATAGTGATCCTATTGATGAAAAAAGAGCATACTTTAAAAAGGTTCAAGAGTCTTCACGAAAAGACATTGAGAGATGCTTTAGGGTTCTTAAACAACGCTGGCAATATTTGAGAAATCCTTGTCGTGCATGGAGCAAGCAAAAAATGAGAGATGCTATGTACGCGTGTATAATCATGCACAACATGATTTTGGAAGACGAAGGAAAGGCGATATGCCAGAATTATGTGCCAGAAGCCGTTCAAGAGGAGCATCCACAGGCGTTAATGGAAGAAAGAGTGAATAATGCGCGAGAGTTGCGTTACGAACCGTACCATTCCCAGTTAATGGTTCATTTGGTACACCATGCATGGTCGGTTCGGTATGTACCACCTGAGGGAGAGGAAGAAACGGAGCACGAGGAAGACGAAGTTGGCGAGGGTGAAGAAAGCGAAGATGAAAACTAGTGTTTTTTTTTAATTTCATCGGATTTTAATTTTTTTATTTCTAGTATTGTATTTTTTTTTATTTAATGAAGTATTTAAAGTTTAAAAAAAATAATAATTAGGAAATGATTGCATGGGCGTTATTGGAATAATGCCCTACTACACCACTTTATGCTATATTGCCCCATGCTGACTGGGATGACACGTGTCGAATAATGCCCCATGGTGGTGGCATTATTTTTGTTCACCACTACGGATGGTCTTAGGGTGTAAGGGGCGTAAGCGGGGAGTCCATTCGGTGACCCCATTCACCTAAGGGGAACACCGCCGCCATCACTTAGGTGAGTGGTTTAGGTGAATGAAATCGGTGGGGATTCACCGAAGAGAGGGGGAGGAGAGAGGGAGGAGAGAGGATGAGTGGACCAATGAGGGATTTTCTTTCTTTTTTTTTTTTTAATAAAAAACCTAAGAGGGGAGTGCCGCCATCAATTTAGGGTGTTAGGGGAGTTTAAGAGGGGAGTTGACGTGGCACACGAGGATTGGTTTGGCGTAAGAGAGGGGACTCACCTCTTAGGTGAGCACCCCTTACACCCTTAGGGTGGACGGGGCACCCTTCGGTGACCCCTTAGGTGACTCAAGTCACCGATTAGGTGAGCACTGCCAACAATTAGGTGAGGTAGAGAGAGGGTGTGAATTCGGTGGGGAGGTGCCGAAGAGAGGGGGAGGAGAGAGAGAGGAGAGAGGGAGAGGGGACCAATCAATGCTTTTCTTTTTTTTTAAAAAAAAAAAAACCAATTCACCTAAGAGGGGAGTGCCGCCATCAATTTAGGGTGTTAGGGGAGTTTAAGAGGGGAGTTGACGTGGCACACGAGGATTGGTTGGGCGTAAGAGAGGGGACTCACCTCTTAGGTGAGCACCCCTTACACCCTTAGAAGATGCAATAAGTTTAGGGTGATACTATTCCCACCCCCCCTAATTCCTGATTACACCCCCCCTACAAAAACATCACATCCATCAATCCATCAATCAATCATTTGCTTTTTGTTTTTAGTTTTTTTTTGTCTTTTTGTTGTCTTTTTAGTATATTTTAGTGTTTTTTTGTTATTATTATTATTAGGGGACCGCTAGAATGAGAACCACCACGAGTTATGAGAACCGCGAGAACCACGTGCCACGGAGGGGCGTTGACCACGATTTTTTTTTACAACTAGATCCGTATATTTTAACAACATTCGTAAAAAAAAATTTCAAACGGCGCGCCCGAGGGGGTAGTTCGTAAACGGTGTTTCTAACCCATTCCATCAACTCTTCACGAGACTTGAACACCTAAAAGTGAACTAATATTAGTTACAAAATATTAGGTGAACAAGCTTGAGTAGTTACAAAATATATATTATCCAAACAAACTCATTTAAACTAAAACAAGACCCTTAACCTAGCTAGATTATATAACTAAGCTGAAACTTGAAACATGGGAATTAAAAACTATACCTGATCTGTTGAAAATCCAGACATTTCTTTAACTTTTCTGAATGCTATAAAAGTTGAATAAGAAAAAATAAGAACATGAATCAAAGATAAGAAAAAATTACACAACGAATAAAACTATACCCTCTTGATGCTCTTGTGTCACTTTGTAAAATTTTAGATTGAAATTTGAGAGAGTAGCACCAATTATAGTAGGCAGTAGCACCAATTATATGATCCACGTTTTTTTAATAATAATAATAATAATAGGCATTTCTTGACTTGATATTTGTTTTCTGTTTTGAGGCAGTAGCACCAATTATAGTAGGCAGTAGCACCTTATTCTTGACTTGGTGTTTTTATTATTTTTTTGTTTTTTTTTTTTTTTTTTACAAACTTTGGGTGTAAAAAACTACCCCCTCGGGAACCATGTGTCACGGAGGGGCGTTGACCACGATTTTTTTTTTACAACTAGATCCGTATATTTTAACAACATTCGTAAAAAAAAAAATTTCAAACGGTTACACGCATACATAACGTGTTAGGTGATGGAAATTGTGGGTTTCGGGCTACAGCTTCTGCTCTCGGGTACGGTGAAGATGAATGGTTATTTATCCGGAGATCACTGATGGAAGAGCTACTCGAGTTTAGAAATAAGTACACTAAGGCTTTCTTAGGCTCATTCAAAGATGTGTTCACGTCCTTGGCTTGGTCAGGATCGGGGTTTGCACCTGAAAAACACTGGATTCTTGATTGCGAACAAGTTTAATGTGATCGTTCATTTTTTATCTCAAGAAAAAAGAAACAGTTCTACTTGTTTTTCGCTTTGGAGAGGCCCTCACGAGTTCCCAGAAAAAAAATAATTACAATTGCACACGTGAATGGTAACCATTTTATAATGGTAGAATTGCAAGGAGGGTATCCAATTGCCAGCACAAACAACCTATGGAAATTAATGAGAGAAAATGATGCAGCTGGCTGGGAGAATATATTTGAATCACGTCAAAATATGTATAAGTCTTGGATAGCACAACCTGCTACATTTGGGGGGTGTATAGATTAAACCTCGGTATGTAAATTATTAAATGATAATAATTTTGTAAAAAAATACTTATTTTTATATAGCTTTTGTTACAGCTATAAATATAATTTGATAAATTATAACAATAAAAACTAATAATAAATAATATATCATTACTACTACTAATAATAATAAATATAATAATAATAATAATAATAATAATAACTAATTAAATAATAAACAAATACTAAATAACTAATAATTAAATAAAAGAATAAAAAAAAGACAACAAAAAGACAAAACAGGCTAAAAACAAAAACCAAATGATTGATTGATGGATTGATGTGACATTTTTGATAGGGGGGTGTAATCAGGAATTAAGGGGGGTGGGAATAGAATGAGCCTAAGTTTATTTTGCCTAGGCTTGCTTTATATCCCTTTGATTCTCCAATCATTCCTACACTTGCTTATGTGACATAGACAACACTGAAAAAAAAGTTTCGTAGATAATGATTCTACTTTTAAGTTTTAACATATTCCTCTGAAAAAGAAATTTAAAAGTCACTCGTAATAGTTTTAATATTAATAATAATAATAATAATAATAATAATAATAATAATAAAATAATAAAAATAACAACAATAACAACAATAATAACAACAATAACAACAACAATAAGAACAACAACAATAAGAAGAATTATAACAAGAATAATAATAAGAACAATAAGTAGTAGTAGTAGTAGTCGTAGTGGTAGTCGTGGTGGTGGTGGTGGTGGTGGTGGTAATTAGCCCACAAGGCCATACACACGTAATATGGATTATGTCATATATAGATAGCATAAGAATCGACCATTTGTTTTGGTTCTATATCTTTGGTTTATTATTGGAAGTGACCATGCTAAATGCATCATATATAAGTGATTTTATATATGGAGCATAAAAATTGAATAACAAATGCAAAATTGAAAATAACGACACAATCAAAGTAATCAAACAATACACTCTATTTAATCTCAAATACTTAAACTAACATTAATTTGTTGTAGGTTTTATAGCTTGGAAATAAGCTTGAAATCTCTTAGAATCGTATTCTATATCACTTTCAAATTAAAGTATTTTTGTGATAATCCAAATCAATAATTGGACATGTCTAAGAGAAAACAAGAACATTTATATGAGATTATATTGAAAATTCATTCAACAATAATTTAGTCACTATTAATGATTGACCAGTTAAAGTTAACTGTAACTTAGTCGCTACTCATCACCCAACTTATGTTGATGCATACTTACTATTAATGGAAGTTTCTACTACTCACCGTTGCTACTGATCGCTAGTTGTCACTGATGAACCAAGTTGTTGTTGATCACTATTGCTACTGATGACTAGTTACCACTATCAGTAAGTTCTTAGTGATGACCAATTTCCACTTGCTTTACATGAAATCCTCGTCGAGGGTTTGTCACTTGGAGCCCACGAAGGGACTCATGCCCCCTTTAGAACCCCCTAGTCACTATAGGGCTTCGTCCTCTTGAACCACCGAGTTAAAACACGCTAGAAATACGAACAATTCAAGTGTGCACCATACACCTACTACCTGGTTACAATATGTATTATTATTTATCACTAGTCTTAAGTAAATCCACCTAAACTATAACGAGTCAACACTAAAAATTATCAACATACATCCTAAAGATTAGGACATAAATAACATCCTTATAACAATGAATTTAATTTAATAACATATCATATTACAATCACTAATAACGAATAAATACATAATTATTATTCTAAAGTATTGTGTTTGAATAATAACGAAGTAGGTATCACGTCACATGTACTACATGGGTTAAGAATGGACCATTCGTTTTGATTTTACATCTTTGGGTTTATTCTTTGAATTGAACATGCTAAATTGATCATATGTATAAGATATTTTCCATATGGATTATTAAATAGAAAAGTTGAATAATAATTATGCCCATAATGTTCGGTCTATTCTTTAAACCCTCGTCCTTACCGTGTGTAAGGCCGTTTATATCGGCAATGGCTATTGGTTTTGGGGGAAAAATTGGTCCCCAAATGGCTAACTTCACTATAAATGAAGACCAATTAGGCCCACTTATATTTGTAAATAAATGAAAAATAGGCCCATTGGTCCTCCACATATCATGTTCAAACTTCCATTATTTGAAATCGACTTAAAGTATGTTGCTAACATGTTGGTTTGATAATAATCACCTTTTGTAGTTTAAAATTTATGTGATGGAAAAAAATCAGGGATAAAGTTTGTAATGTTAGAGTGTCTTAAAGTTTAGTTTAATTCGAGAATGATGTTTTGGATGGGTATGGCAATTTCTGACAAAAACTAAAATGTAACATAAAAATAATCAGTTTTTTTAAGAAGTGCATAATTAGATTAAAAAAAAACTACTAGCAAGAAGCTAGACAGCCACATCATTCCTAATCGAATTTTGAGAACACCACATCATTCCTAAGCTTCCAAACGGCCCACGATGTAACCACAACTATCGCACCCAAAGCTTCTCTCTTTGTTGAGGAAGCGTTTAGGTTCTCGACCCAACCTATAATAACCAGTGGAAAAGAGACGCCCAACCATGCCGCAATACATCCCATATTCTCCTGGTCAACGAACATTCCCCTAACACATGATTGACTAATTCAACAACGCCATTACATAATGGATATAAGAACAAAAATAATTTAATAAGCTTCCGATCTAGATTCCCTCGGATAGGAAGCTGGTTCCCTAAAACCCACCAAGCACAAATGTTCATCTTACGCGGAAGGCACTTGAACCCTAACTTAGGATTCCATTATAAAGCAAAGTCACTCCATCTATCAAGCTATGAGCCCCCTTGACCAAATTCATGCTATCAACAGACCAATCCCAAGAATGCTTCTTATCTAACAAGTGAATTCCAGCTAGGAGAGACACTAACCCATTGAGTTAGTGGACTTCGACACCACCCCTGATTAGCCGACGCCATTTCCACAAGTCACTACCCACCTATTGAGCAATTAAACATTCTTTCTCAAGCCTTAAAGTGTATAATCTAGAAAAAGAATATGCTAGCCGAGCACCATTCAACCATCGATCCTGCCAAAATTTCGTATCCATACCATGTAAACCCGACTTTCCGGGTCATTACTTAGATCTGTCATTTATTGCTTAATTGACTTATACTCTCGAGATTTCGATTATCGCAAAAGGGTTTAAACGATATTTTAAAACTATAATCTACAAACGCGTTCACAACGCTATTTCAAACGCATTTATCGCATTTAACGCAGTTTACAACGCTTACTATTTAACGTATTTTATCGCATATTACATCGCTTGTTTATACTAAAAACTATCACAACGCAACTCGAAACTCAGATTTACTTATATGCATTTTAGTTACAGGTACTATTTATGTGATAATTGTGTGATTATTTGTTTAAATGTTATGTGGTTATCGCAACGCAACGCTTACTCGCAACTCGCTTAAACGCAACGCAATGCTTAATACACGAAACGAAAGTCGAAAAACTAACTCGCACAACTTGGCCGATCGAATGACCACTCGGCCGAATGGACATCCGTCCGGATGACCATCCGATCGGATGGCCAACTGATCGACTGGCCATCCGACACTTCACTCCACCGGCTTACTTCCACTCTCACCCTATAAATACATGTCGTATACGCTACTGTTCACTGATGTGACAGCTCCCTCCGACCAACTCGCTCCTAGTTCATTCTCGGGCACTTTTCTCTCGATTCAAGGCTATTTCGTAAGTTTTTCTCCCTAAATCTTGTCCTTCCATCATCACTACACACTTCTCCATCATCTTCTCCATCAAAATAACTGGTTTTCTCATGAAATCACCTAATTTGGGCTCCTTGAAGGTGACATCATCTCGGTTGCTTATGAAATCGATTGTGTAACGTCATCTCATCAAGATTGGTTCAGACCTAAAGGATTTCCACACTATTCAACACGAATCTCAATTAGATTTCAACATTTTTCAACTGATTTCTACTTTTCTTCAAACTTTTCTCCAACATGCTACACAAAACCGATGGAATCTAGACTCATTCAGGCTCTCTATTCATTCTCTAGTGGAGAACCGGCGTGAAGATGGATTTCCACCGGAGAGATGACTGATGAACAAGTTGAACATGAAACTCCGTCAAGAACAGTGAACCTGATCGAATGGGGTGATTCCCATCCGATCGAGTGAGCTAGACTCGATGTGTTTCCGTTGTTTGACATGTCATCACGCTGTCTCCGTTAAACTCAAAACCTTTACTTAGAAAATTTTACAAAAACTTCAAAACAAAAGATCGCCACTCGAGTGGCCATCCGACCGGATCACCATCCGATCGAATGACCATTCGACCAGGTGACCTGTCCCTTACTGTTTTCAATACTTAACAAATTTTCTAAATCTCACACACTCGAACGAATAGCCATCCGTCCAGATTACCAGATGACTTGACATTTATACTTTACATTGATAGAATGCTACAACGAAAACTTCAAAATTTTCAAAACGGTTTACAAACACCACAACTCATTCGAATGGCTATCCGTTCGAATGGTTATCCGTCCGGATGACCATCCGATCGAATGGGAACTCACTCCATCCTCCGACACTCTGTTACACGCCGTTCAACACTTACGCCAATGTTATATGCTCAGGCTAACTCCAACGCACTCCCTTCAATCCAATTCAAGTCTGTGTTTACTTGTTTAAGCACGCACTGTGAGTATACTTGAACCCTTTTTTTGTGATAACCCAAGATTTCAAGGTCTTTCCTCTACGCATCACTTGTTTCACAATCTCGTTTTCACAATTCGTTTTACGTTGTATCATGTGCATTATATATGAATGATTGAAGTATTGTTATGTTTGGGTTTTACATGAAAACTTAGGGGTTGTTTAATGTTTAGTCATAATGTGTTCATGTTTACTTTGGGTTGCACAACACACTTGAGTCACGAAGAACCCAAGTCGATGAAGGAGGGTTCTTCGTCACTACCACTCCTTGACGAAGGAGGGTTCTTCGTCACAACCAATCCTTGGCGAAGGAGGGTTCTTCGCCAAGAAGGTCTTTCGCCCAGAGGGCTTTGGGCCCAGATCCATGCGTGGCCCAAAATGGGCCCGACTGATATTTTATTTGTATAACCCTTCATAATCTGCGAAACTTAAATCAAATATAAAACCCTAAAGTTCTCTCTCCCTATTCTCTGTGCGACGGCAGTTTTGGGATCTCGAAACCTTTCCATCTTGATTAAGCTAATCACTTCGGTATCATGGTTAGTGTTCATCCCTGTCCGTTACTAAAATCCTGATGTTGTGATCTTATGTGAGATTAGGGTTCCAATAATAAGATTGTAGATCTAGACCTTGCATGATGAGGAGGTTTCGATGATTTGTACACGTTCATGTTCATGTTGTGGTTTGATAAGTCTGCTTGATGAATTTATGGCATGATAAACTAATAATCCGATTGTGTATGTGTAACACTCGTTTTAAATTTATATTATTTTAATCATAAATTACGGCTCTTTTAAAAGAAAATGCATAATTAGCAAAAACTTAGCTAATAAGTTAAGATGTACGTTGTTTAGCAAGTTAACATAAGCAACCATCTAGTTTAAAGTATTCACATCAAATAGAGTTTACAAACAACATTGTCTAGACAAGTTTAGATTAGTGCGGAAGCTTCAAAAATGGTGTCCGGTTCTTGATTTCACGCTTGGTCGGCATCCGAAATGAAATAGGCATCACCTGAGGTCAAAACCATGTAAGTAATTAGTTTTGACACTATTTAAACGAGCCTAGACAGCCCCAATGACAAATACATAACGAAAATGGAAAAATTCTGATTTTATGTTTGTCGCGCCACGCGCCAGACTTGATTAAATCCTTCGCTTGCCGTGGGCGACCCCGCGTGTCGCGCCAGGTCTTGGATTTGAGACATCAATTCTCGGCCGAATAGCACCGGTGCGCCCTACGGAGACACACTTGGCCGAATAAATCCCTTGTCGAGCAGGTCTTGGATTTGAGACATCAATTCTTGTAGCTCTGATGGCACAAGCCGATACGGCGCCTTGGCCACAGGTTTCGCGCCCGGAATCAATTTGATTCCGAACTCTACCTCCCGTTCTGGCGGTATTCCCGGTAAATCTTTCGAAAATACATCGGCATATTCACGTACCACCGGTACGTTTTCAATCTTTGGCGATTCTTTATCTGGTTCGTTTGCGTAAATCATGAACGCTCTACATCCACGCCTCATAAGTTTGTGTGCTTTTAGCATTGTGCACATAACTGGATTACCCCCTTTTTCGCCATAAATGGTAACGTGTTTTCCACTTGGAGATGTTAATTTTATCTCCTTGCGGAAACACACAACCTTCGCGTGATGTCGGGATAACCAATCCATCCCGACCACTACTTGGAATTCTCCCATCGACATTAGAATTAAATCTATAAAGAATTCTTCACCGTCAATATTCATCTTACAATTTTGACACACGTCACATACGATAAAACTTTTGTTGTCACCTATTTCTACTTCTAATGGCATAGGTAACTTTTTCAGTACGAATGAGGGATGTCGAACAAATCCATGTGAAATAAAGGATTTATTCACACCCGTATCAAATAACACATGTGCGGGAATTGAATTTACGTCGAATGTACCTGAGACCACATCGGGTTCCACTTTCGCCTCGGCTGCCGTTATCTGGAAGGATCTGGCTTTTGCTTTTGGAGTCTCCGTATGTGAATCCTTGCCATCCTTTTTCCCGACTAGCTCTGGGCATTCCGATTTCTTGTGACCCGGTTGGTAGCATTTATAACACACCGATACCTTCCCGGGGCATAATGCAGCCGTATGCCCTGTCTTACCATATATGGGACATGGCTTATCTTTAAACCGGCACTCGCCCTTGTGCCCTTTCCCGCATACCTTGCAGCTTGGCGACCCGCTCTTTCCCTCCTGTTTCTTTGACGACTCAGTCGTACGTGCCTTTTTCGTGGGGCTTGGATTAACAACTTGTGCCCTCCTTTCCCCTCTCTCTATTTGCTTCTTCAGCTCTATCTCCCTTTCACGAGTAGTGTTAATGATTTCGGTGAGAGTCTCATACTTCGAGGGAGTCATAAACTCCCGATATTCTGCACTTAGCATATTTTAATAATAATACACCTTCTGTTCTTCGGATGTCACCAACTCATCGCAGAACCTGAGTTTGTCAAGAAAGATCCCCGTGATCTTATCGATAGATTCGCCTTTCTGCCTAAGCTGAATGAATTCTTCCTTGATTCGGTTAATAACTGCTTTGGGGCTGTGGTGTTTAAGGAACGACACCTTAAACTCATCCCATGTCATCGCTCTTGCCGCTTCGCTTCCAATTTCCTTTTTCTTATTATCCCACCAGTCTTTTGCTTAACTTCTCAGCTAACCCGTGCCATAAGCTACGAAGTCAATTGTGTCGCAGTGGGTTCTCTCAAACACCCCTTCAATATCACTTAACCATCTTTGGCATACTATCGGATCCACCTCTCCGTTGTAAAGTGGCGGTTTGCATGCCATAAACTCCTTGTATGAGCAGCCCTTGCGTTCTCCCGATTTTTCCTTTATTGAGTTAGTACTATCTTCCAACTTCTTGATTCTTTCATCGACTAATGAAAGTACCATGTTTAGAATCTTATCAATAAAACCGGATAAGCTATTTTCGATTGCCTTTCCTACCTCCTCGGCAATCACTTCTCTCATTTGCTCGGTGACTCTCGGCACCGCATCATCATTACCTTTATCCGTCATCTTTAAAACTGAAATGTTTACACCAAGCGTTAAACATTTCATCTATAGAATATGGTTATTTACTTCGGTTTAGTCAAGTTCATAACTTGTTTTAACCGTTCTTATTTAATGCACTTTCCCGGTTTGAGTGTGTTAACACACTCTTCCCGTGCACGTCAATTCATGTTTCCTTTCTATATTTAATAAATCTACTTAAAACAATTAGCTCTTACCGGATGCTTGATCAAACTTGAACCAAACACACTTTGTTAACAACCTTGAGCTCTAATTACCAACTTGTAACACTCGTTTTAAATTTATATTATTTTAATCATAAATTACGGCTCTTTTAAAAGAAATGCATAATTAGCAAAAACTTAGCTAATAAGTTAAGATGTACATTGTTTAGCAAGTTAACATAAGCAACCATCTAGTTTAAAGTATTAACATCTAATAGAGTTTACAAACAACATTGTCTAGACAAGTTTAGATTAGTGCGGAAGCTTCAAAAATGGTGTTTGGTTCTTGATTTCACGCTTGGTCGGCATCCGAAATGAAATGGGCATCACCTGAGGTCAAAACCATGTAAGTAATTAGTTTTGACAATATTAAAACGAGCCTAGACAGCCCCAATGACAAATACATAATGAAAATGGAAAAATTCTGATTTTACGTCTGTTGCGCCACGCGCCAGACTTGATTAAATCCTTCGCATGCCGCGGGCGGCCCCGCGTGTTGCGCCAGAACCCTGTGCCCCCGTCGCGTGGCGTGAGGGAGAGCGTTTTCCAGCAGGTCCATTTTCTGGACCTGCATGTTTGCCCAGTTCTGGATTTTGTCAAAATTCAGACTTTAAACAAGCATACCTTTGTATTTACACATCCGTTTTAGCCAATTCTTTTTCCTATATGTTCGTATTAAAATTACGGATCTAGCCATTTGAACTTCACCTTATGAAACCTGGATTATGAACGAATGGTTCACCAAATTCCTAGGTTCAATTATTCGACCCATTAGCTATGTGTGCAAAATGTTTGCCAATCCATGATTTGGCTTTCTAAGTCTGTTTACCCATCCCCCGGGCTTGAAATTCTTGGCGTATCCTTACCATTACATGGCTTTACGCTTGTATCCGAATTTCATGCTTGTTTCCTACAAATTCACGCATCGCCACTTTATGCAAATCCTTGCAACTAGTTTCTTCCATTCGGTCCGATACACGGATTTATAGATTGAATTGAATATAACCATTCATTGCTAAATTATTATTTAGCACTTGGCACGATATAAGGCTTTCGAACCTTTACACATAAGATCGATATAAGGACTTAGTTTTGACCCGTTTGGTTGATAAATGCAATTCTCGCCTTAGCGTCAAACCAAACTATTACCAACCAATATTTTGACCCGTTTGAGAGTCGAATGGACTTCGCCACTTGAACGACACATCAAACGCATATACTACAATACGAAATTCTTAGCAACCTAAAACCAAACATCTTTACGTAATGTAACGGGACCAAAGTCACGTACCTTTAGAACACACCCTTCAAGCGCGTATCTTCTCCGGCTTGTCCACTCGACGATCCGGATCCTTTGCCTAAAGAGTTCAATTCACAACCAATTTAGAACCCTTTTTTCATAATCTAAAACGCATAGTTCGCTATAAAATCCAAGCATGCGTTTTATCCGATTTTTAACATTTTACTCCTCACTTAGGCATTTTAACAAACACCTAGCGGGTCAAATTTTTACATAGTTAGAACCGAGTTCATGACTTGTTATTTTCATCTAAATCAACATCAATTAGACAATTTACACATGTTTTAACATCAATATTTCAGGGATACTTCATAAACTCAAATTACACTAGAACAAGAATCATAATCCTAGTGTTTATCAAGTTTCTACAAACCCATTAATCACCTACAATGGTGATTATGAATCCTACAAGTATCATGCAAGATTTTAACAAGAAATCATCTAGGGTTTATCCCTAAACATCATATCACTTCCACTTTCATGTATAGAACACATAATCAAGCTCAATTTCGATTTTCATAGTTAACCTAAAATTCGAGATGAATAAAAACACTAGAATTTTGCATACCTTATGATCCCTTCAACGAGGTGATAACTAATTCGTAGTTGAAACTTGATTTAAAGCTGATTATGGGCTTCAATTTGATGGAAATCGATTGGATTAGGGTTTGTGGGGGAACCCTTGTGTCGCCCCTGTGTTGAGATCGACCAGACACACACTTTTGTGTGTGTTTGGTGTGATAAATTTTGTTTTAAGATTCCAAGTTTCATGTTTAACAATTCTAGTCCCTCAATTATTGTTTTATTTATAATTTAGGAGTTTCCATCCATTTATTTGGTATCACAAGACCCGTATCTAACTGGGTTATTTGTTTCTAGTTAGTTTGTTCTTGTTTATTTAACGCTTTATAATTCTAATATAAAGTTTTATATTTTCGGGATGTTACAGTATGGTCAATGATTGTTAGAATGATTTGTAGTTAAGTTTGAATACTTGATGATTGTTCATAATTAGGGTTCATAATCATGGTTAAAAGTGTCGTTTAATCTAATTTGGAAAACCGTCAAACTGTTAGCATCTATTACGACTGAAATCAAGGAAAGTGTAACTGTCTGATGAGGGTGCGATGAAAGACTTCCCCCACGAAGAACATAGTTCGACGAAGAACCTTGTTCTTCGTTGACTGGGTTCTGACGAACCACTAGGGTTCTTCGTCAAAACTCAATCTCGGTGAAGGATAGTTCTTCGCCAAGGAGGCATCCCACGAAGAACTGGTTCTTTGTGGAGATGCTGCAAGTGAACACACAAACAGAACATTCTAAACAGTAAGGTTTCTAGTAGTTTATGAGTTGTATGAGGATGATAGTGTTTTATCGATGCATAATAATACTAAATACGAACGAGGAACCTGGTTGGGCGTGTGAGTAGCAAACTTACCTATTAAATGTTATCATGCGTTATGCATACGGGATGTGGACTTTTATGCGATTGAGTATTTGCTATGTGTTATACGGTGATCTTTATGATGAATGCAAACTGTGAAAATACGTGACTTAGTTGATTATGAAACTGATTTCATTGGTAACCACGGTAGGGTTTGGTTGACTAACTGGAACGGGTAACTTAATATACCGAGCAAATCTAAGGTGAGTTCATTTCTCTTTAGCATGCGTCCCAGTGGGTGGGACAATCAAATGGGCATTCCTTAGAGGAATTAGTCTTTTAGGTAAAAACGGGGATGTTAGATAATACACTCATTTCCTATCACTTTAAGTCCCGTCTTATACCGAATTAGTTACCTGAGAGGTAACGGGGTATTAGTTGATAGCGCTATTAGGGTTGGCAACCTCACACCGTACCTGAGAGGACGGGCGTGAACTAATGACCTTAATCATGACCAATGCTTAGATAGGGGTATTGGGGACGGGCAAAACAATCTGGAGCCATCTTGTACGGTACTCGAGTTATTATCAACATTATTAATAAACTGAACTAAACACTTGGCAATTAACGTTTTCGTAAGACTATGAACTCACCAGCGTTGTCTGATACACTTGTTGCATGCTCGCAGGTCGATAGATTTTATGGACAAGGAACTTGCTGTCTGGATTAGCTGGAGTGGTCATGGGTCATACTTCTTGGATACGCATGATGGGCTTACTGTTTTTACATACATTTGGTTTTGAAACATTTAAACAATGATTTACGTATTGCTTCCGCTAGTCTTGTTGGATTTTCTTAAACTTGTGATTGAACCATTTTTAGTAATCAACGACAACTTTATTTGAAATCTTGTTATGTGTTCAATGTAATTAGTGGCTAGATCCTGGTACGTCACACACCTAGCGGGGTTTCCGCAAGTGGTATTTTTGGGGGTGTGACATATATTCTATATCAATACACAACGCACACTATACTCAAAACTCTTTTATAAACGCTAACCGCTCTCGCATGTTATACGTAATTCGATGAATGCTTGTATGTTATGTTTACACAGTGATTGTTTTGCCTGACACCTTAGCAACGATAGTACTATAGTTTGGACTCAACACCTGTTTATTCAGGGGTTGTTAAAGGCCTTACTTCACATGGTCACAGTGGTGATAATGTGTTGCGCATTCTACAACTCGTAGTCATGTCGGTTGCATGCGTCATTGTCGATAGCTTACTTGCTTCACATTTCTACGTGTTACATGCTGGTTATGCGTAAACGCTTTCGCTATACTATATGCTATGCAAACTTGTGTACTCACCTTTACATTTTATGTATTGACCTTATTTTAGCGTATGTGACATGTTGATAGGATGCTAAGCTTGTTGTGATGAATCAAGCAGGAAGTCTAGAAACTTCATTAAATAAATCTGAGTTGTCGGAACAGCTTATTTGTTTTTGAGACTTATATCTGTAATGACTGTTTTTACTATGTTTGTTAGTAGTATGGGATATTAACATTAAAGATTTGGTAATTTAATAGTTGTTGCATAATTTAATAGTTTTTACTATGTCTGTTAGTAGTATGGGATATTAACATTAAAGATTTGGTAATTTATTAGTTGTTGTAGATTCTCTTGAACAATCTGTTTCGCTCAGTGTCACGCCCCGATTATTCCGCCATCGGTTGGGGTGTGACATACCATCCCCGATCACTTTTCTAATTGAAGATAACCGTTCAGTAAACTTGTTAACTAGAACATGACCCGTTAAATAAACAGGTTGAACTATGACCGTTATTAGGTTTACGGTTTTTTTTAAGTTCATGTTTAGATTTTACATAACGATATTTAAAACAAAGTTAACATTTAAAAATTTAATACTTTCGTTTTTTTTTCTTTGACCATCTATTTTCATATATTGGGCTCCTCCAATGTCGAGGTAAATATATAAACTCAAGATATCAAATGAGAGTAAGCTATACAGGAAAAACAATCAAAGAACCATTAACTACAAAGAAATAAGATTCATTTGAGCTATAGTCATGGGTTGTATGAAGTGTTAGCACTAAGCCTGTCACGTATTAATCATATTTACAAATTAGCATTAAACGAGCCAACTCGAAACAATACATGGACACGATATGATTATAAGCGCCGATTGATGTTTTTCAACACAAATAAAGATATGGTTGTGTTCAGGTTTACTTATTCAACCCGTCAAACCTTCAACCCAAAATCTTCTAACCCACTTGAAGGGGTATGGTCCCAGATCTCGCGTCAGCATGACCGCGAATGACCATTACCCTTATCAGAAACCCCCACCAGCAATAAACTTACCTGTGTCCGTGCGGGCACGCGCGAACACAGCGGTCCAATCTGTCCAGTGATGAGAAGACTTACCTTAAGTACGAAAACAGATGTTACACCTAGCGATGCGACCCGGCACCGCATCCTGCCCAGAAGGCAAGTGGGTTTGACACCACAGTACAAGTGGCATTGGGAACAGTCGCCTGTCAGCCCACATGTGTGCAACAGTCTGACACCACCGCAGGATGTGGCATCACCACCATAACCGACAGGTCTGACACACTTGCAAGTAGCTGTGCGATGTCAGGCTAACTACTCAACTACCCTCCTTCACTCCTCGGCTATAAATACTCACCCCAAACCAAGTTTGAGGTATCACTTCTCAACTCTCTCACTACTACTACTACTACTATCACACTTTGCTTCCCAAGCAAATTACTGATTCTCACGCCGAAGAGTGGTAACAAGGAGCACCCCCCACCCCATCCTCCTTGTTACGAGTCACGGCTTGTTTCCTTGTGCAGGAAACCCACCACCAGACGATCCAGCCAAGCGATCCTCGGAAAGAAGGGATTAACCCTCTTGACGAGATCAGTGAGTTAACCCCACCAGGTTAACCATTGTTTCATCATTGGCGCCCACCGCTACTCTTAGCACTTTTTCTAACCATCCCTTTCTCTCCAAAGATCATGTCTGATCGTCAAAACAACACTACCGGGGAAAACCTAAACCCCGAAAACACAGGGCCTACGGGGACTGCCCCTCCAGCCCCAAATGTTGAACATATTGGCACATCAACGCAAGGGGGTGCATCCCTTATGTTCGGACACGATTTATCACAGTACGCTTCTGTGATACCTTCAGACATGAACCTTCATACCTGGTACGACCAGCAACAAGCTTTGCTGGACGCAGCATACAACAGAGGCTGCGCAGAAGCGCAAGTATCTGCGGGGCCTACCCCAGCACCGCATACCCCTGCGGGTCGTATTCTACAATACGACGGCAGGGCCCCAACACATCCGGCCTCCAGAAGCAGGCATGAAGACCGCGGTTCCTCTTACTGTGATGTCCGCACACTGGATGCGGACGATTTCTCATATGGGTCCCGCCGCAGGGACCCTATACATAGCCGCCTAGGCCCCCATGGCGAGGACAGGCGGCAGTCTACAGCTCACCGCGGCCTCGGCATTCATAGCCGACTGGGACACCAGTCCCACCATGAAGGGCAGGGCCATACCGATCCGGACGACGGTACATACCGCGGAGAATCCCATGCCACTAGCAGCAGACCGGGAGGACGCAATTACGTTCCTCCCACTCACCCCCGCACTACATACCTCCACGCTGCAAAACATCACCAAAGCCAACCCTACAGGCCGAAATCTGCGGCCGAAAACTCAAAGTTCGCCCCAGAAATCGCCCACGCTGATGTCACCACCACAAAATTCCCATTAAACATCGGGAAATACAACGGTTCGACCGACCCAGATGATCACATGAACATCTTCGTCGGCGCCGGATGTAACGGTAGGTGGGATGAACCCACTTGGTGTCATTTTTCCCCCAGACCCTAACAGGTCTGGCCAGGGCTTGGTTCGATTCTTTACTGGTGGGATCACTGGCCTCATTCGAGGACTTGCAACAAAAGTTCCTCGCACACTTCAGCCAACAGCGACGTCATGAACGTGATTCTATGGACGTCATGAACATCTGGCGCAGAGACAACGAATCGCTTGAGGCATTCGTTGTCCGTTACAATAAAGAGTGCCTAGAGATAGGCGACGTTGCGGACCAGATGGCACGTAACCATTTCATCGTTGCAGTTAAGGATGAACAAATGGTTATGAATATCTCTGGCAAGGACGGCTTGCCTAAGAAATGGGAAGATGTCATGGCTGCGGTCAAGACATACGCCCAGACCCAGCGGTCCCTCAGACCACACGTATCAAAGGCGCAACCCCAAACCGAAGGCCAATCCTCCTACCAAGAACACAAGCGCAACAACAAGCGCAACCGGGACACATGGAATCGCGGCAGCGATCCCATACCATATGTCCCACGTAACAACCAGCCTGACACAAGGGCTACAATCAACGCCCAACGTGAAAACCGGGCGTCAAAGAAAGAGTCTCGGGACCGTAGCTAGACCGAGATTAACCAGTCGCCAAGCGACGTCCTCCTTACGGACGCGCAATTCCTGCGACCGGCCTAACCAATGAAGTCCAAAAAGAACCAGGATCTCGCACTCTACTGCGAGTATCACAAGGACAATGGCCACACAACAAACAGCTGCATCAGTCTCCGATTGGAGATTGAGCGAGCCCTAAAAGATGGGAAACTGCAACACTTGTTGACAGGCGCACAAAAAGCTACCAAGCGCATCACCCCCCCCCCCACAACGAGGGCACCTCCACGGGTAAGAGGACCATGTATGTGGCCTTTACCCACATGATCAATGGAGGAAAAGGAAGACCGCGCAAGGCGGCGCGAAGACCGGACAATGACTGGAAAGATGAGCAAGTCGTCTTTCCAAACGTCCGCGGCGGACCGCGCGATAGGCGCGCCGTGGTTATCACAGGCCACCTGGCTCACTACTGCACCGAGCGATTATTCATCGACCCGGGCAGTTTATCTGATATTATATACGAGCAGTGCTTTAACCAATTCGATCAAGAAGACAAAGATCGGTTGCAGCCAGCAGACTACCCGTTGGCCGGGTTTGCAGGGGAAACCGTATTCCCCTAGGCCAGATTACTTTTCCTGTGTGCCTCACCAACGGGAGGCACACAAGAACGGAGGAGGTAAACTTCATGGTTTTACCGCACACCTCCAAGTACGACATACTTCTCGGGAGAGAGTCCCAGGGCGACTTCAACATGATCACATCCGTCCCTCACTCCGCCATCGGTTTCCCAACCGAAACGGGGGTCACAATAATATACGCCCGAAGAGAAGTTTTGTCTACGGACGAGCTGCGTCCGGCCAAGGTAGCAAGGCCTACCCCCAACACTCAACCAGAAAAATGGGTTCTAAACGCAAGACACCCAGAGCAAACAGTTACGTTGGGCCACGCCTTGTCTCCTACTATCAAAGCGCACCTGAAGCAACTCCTCTTCAGGAACCAGGATATTTTTGCGTGGACACCCGCAGACATGACAGGGGTACCACGAGAAATAGCGCAGCACTTCTTGAATACCATGCCAGGTATTAAGCTGGTGATCCAAGGCCAACGCCACCTTGGATCAGCTAAAAACCAGGCGATGTATGAGCAGGTCCAAGAGCACAACAAAGCCTTGGTTGTCAAACCCAGTCATGGTAGAAAAACCATCCGGGGGCTGGCGCATGTGCGTCGACTATAAAGATCTCAACAAAGCCTGCCCCAAGGATTGTTACGCACTTCCAGAGATCGACGAAAAGGTCGATAACCTCGCACTATTTCAGTGGAAGTGCTTCCTCGATTGTTACAAAGGCTACCACCAGGTGCAGATGGCAATCGAGGACGAAGATAAAACGGCATTCCGCACTCCTACCGGGAACTACTGCTACACAAAAATGCCGTTCGGGTTGCGCAACGCGAGCGCAACCTACCAAAAATTGATGAACGACACTTTCCGCGGTCAAATCAGCAAAAGTGTCGAAATCTATATGGACGACCTGGTCGTCATGAGCATGGAGGAAGACACCATGCTCAACGATATTGAAAGAACATTCCAAACTCTGTGAAGCGTCAACATGAAGCTCAACCCAGGGAAATGCTCGTTTGGAATGGAAGAAGGCAAGTTCCTCAGATTCATCGTAACTAAAGATGGATTCAAGGTGAACCCGGAAAAAGTACAGGCGATCGAACGCATGCCATCGCCTTCTACGATGAAGGAAATGCAACGACTAGCCGGCAGGCTAGCTGCACTTAATAGATTCTTAGCCAACCATGCAACTAAGTCTTATCCTTTCTTCAAGACCCTGCGGAGCTGCCTAAAAAAGGAATAATTCCAATGGGCCGCAGAAGCCGAAAAAGCTTTCCGGGAGATGAAAGAGTGTCTGATTCAACTCCCAACTCTAACCGCACCACGTAAGGATGAGCCACTCATCTTGTACTTATCTGCCACGGACAACGCGGTAGGCGCGGTACTCATAGTGGAGCGGGAAGGAGTTCAAACACCCATTTACTACATCTGCAAAATGTTCAACGACCCAGAGACGAGATACTCCATCATGGAGAAGTTGGTACTGGCACTAGTGCACGCGTCGAGACGATTACGACGTTGCTTTGCAAACCACGTCTTCACAGTGTTAACCAACTACACGATCGGCCCGATCCTATCCAAACCCGACATCTCTGGGAGGTTAGCAAAATGGGCAATCGAGCTGGGCGCACTTTCACTGAACTATAAGCCGCGCCCCGCAATCAAAGGACAGGTCTTGGCTGACTTCGTTGCTGAAGTACCAGCAAATCGCATTCAAGAATGCGAAGAAGAACAAAACCCTGCATCACCACCATCCTCCGCAGAAACCTGGGCACTATATACGGATGGTGCGTGATGTGTGTAAAATGCAACATATAAATTACATCAAATGAGGCATAAAACTAACCCTTTTTTAGTACTAATATTGGAAAAAGAGTGTTTTTGTCTTCCTTTTGTATTTTCAGGATTAAATGAGCTCAAAAACGCAAAAGAAGCAAAAAGACAGCTAAATCCAACATAAATACAAGAAAAGGAACATTAGTGGATTGCCCGAACCCTCAACGGCACCTTCCAAAGCAAAATAGAGAAAACAGAAGGCTGAACACGCCCCGTGCTCAGCCAGCACGGGGCCGTGCCCAAGAAGCAGCAGAAAAGACAAACCTATAGAAGCTTCTATTGCCCACCACGGGCCGTGCTCAGCGGACACGGGGGCGTGTCGAAAGTACAGCAGGCGCATTTATTGTAATTGCGAATTACAATTAATGAGGAGAGAGAGTGTCAGACGGGCACGGGGCCGTGTCCAGCGGACACGGGGCCGTGTCCAGCTCTCTGTTCAGCCTATAAATAGGAGTGCTTGGATTCATTTCATCTCATCCCTTGGCACACCACCTCTCTCACACTTCATCCACCACCCACCACCATCACAACACCATCATCCACCACCATCATCCATTGTCCATCATAGAGTGTGTGAGTCGTCTCGGGATCCAAGATTGATCGTAAGAGTTCTTGACAATCAAGGCCATGTTTGCCTAAGTCTCTTACATCACTTGGTGAAGACAAAGTGTCTAGTATAATACTTTTTATTTCTAATCTTTTGCACTTTTTATTTGGTTTTGTATTAATGACTTTAATAACTAGTTACTTATGTTGAAGGTGATCTTTCCTTATCGTTTGTCCGTGGTGTCTTGGCATTATTTTACTGTCTATATAAAATAAAGGATTTTCACCATTCATATCTCCACGGTCTATATGGAGGTATGTTGGCTACCTGGTAGGGGGTTAAGGGAACGGTTTGGTAAAGGTCTTGCCATTGTTCAGCGTTTAGAGGTCCTGCAATGGACCTGGGTCAAATTTAGTAGGACCTCCTTCAATACTTCACGGTATTGGATGGCGGGGGTCCAAACTCTTTGATCCCCTCATAAGTTAACTACTATTAATACTATAACCCGGCTATTTAGGACTGTATCCCTGCTGACTCAGACTACTTAGTCGAGGGTAACGTCACCGCCAAAAGCGGGGCCTACCACAATACTGCATTAATAACTTAATTCATTATCTTCCAATAATCCACCCCTTTAGGATTGTATCCCTGCTGACTCAAACTACTGGGGTGAGGGTAACGTCACCTTCAAAAGAGGGGCCTACTACAATAACTAAGATAATCTCTTAATTATGTGCAAAAGTGCGGAAATAATCAAAGGTTATACTAGATACGAGTCGGAACCAAGTGATTCATCTTGTCTATCTGTTTTTATTTTATTTTTATTTTCAGCATTTTAGTTAGTTTTTATTTTTCTTAGTTTAAAACATTTTTCTAAACTTTTATTTTGGTTAGACGTTGAGGATAAACCGGTATTAAAAGCTCTTGTGTCCTTGGACGACCTCGGTATCTTACCAACGCTATACTACACTCAACGATGGGTGCACTTGCCCATATGTGTGTTTAGTGTTAGTGAAATATCGTGTTTTATAAATTTAAAACTTGGCTAAAATAAGTGTTAAAAAGGGCTTAAAATATACACCTAAAATATACGACACTTCGCACGCATCAGTGCGTCCAACGAAGATGGTGCAGGTGCAGGTCTGCGCCTCGTCAGCCCCGACGGCCAAGAACTTACCTATGCTATCCTCCTCGATTTTCAAAGCACAAATAACGAGGCAGAGTATGAGGCTCTACTGGCCGGGCTACGGCTGGCAGTCAAACTCGACGTCAAACATTTGGAAGCACACGTCGACTCACTATTAGTGGCAGGGCAGATACGCGGCGACTATGCAGCAAGAGGGGATATCATGATCCTCTACCTCGAACAAGCCTTGCAACTAAAATCAAAGTTCACCTCCTTCAATATCCACCATATCAACAGGAGTGATAACAAACCCACGGATGCACTATCAAAACTTTCATCCACTAGCTTCCAACACCTGGCAAAAGAGGTACGCATCGAGGTTCTGCAAAATCCCTCAGTACCCCTGCGCCAAGTCAATGTCATCCAGTACGGTACAACATCCTGGATGACACCGATCATTGCATACTTACAATCAGGTGTTACTCCCGAAAGCAAGGCAGAGGCACGCAAGCTACAATACAAAGCGTGTCTTTACCAAATGGGAGACGATATCTTATACCGTAAATCATACATGGGGCCACTCCTACGATGCGTCGACCCTCAAGATGCCATGTACCTTATCAGAGAAATACACGAAGGAATATGTGGCATACACGTAGGCCCACGCATGGTGGTGGCCATAATCATGAATGCCGGGTACTACTGGCCCGGTATGCACCTGGATGCAGTCAAAGTCTTGCGCAAGTGTTTCAATTGTCAGCGGCATGCTCCCAAGACCTTGCGCCCCAAGAACAACCTGATCCCTGTCACCACCGCATGGCCATTTCAAAAATGGGCAATCGACGTGGTAGGACCATTTCCAGACGCACCAGGTGCAGTGAAATTTATCATAGTGGCTGTTGACTACTTTACAAAATGGGTAGAGGCAAAACCGCTCGCCTCAACCACCGCTATGAAAAAAAGGAAATTCGTCTGGGAACACATCATCTGCCATTTCGGTCTACCAATGTGCATTGTCACCGACAACGGTACCAACTTCGCTGCCGATGACTTTCAAAAATGGCTAAAAGAGCTAAATATTGAACACATAATCTCCTCGGTGGCACATCCGCAAGGGAATGGCCAGGTCGAGAGTATCAATAAAAGCTTAGTCGAAGGCATCAAAGCACGGTTGGGAACAGCCAGACGCGGCTGGGTTGATGAACTCCCAAGTATCTTATGGGCACACATGACAAGCCCAAAGACAAGTAACAGTGAGACACCCTTCAGCCTGGTATATGGCACTGAAGCGATGATCCTCGCAGAAGTCGGCCTCCCCTCACCTAGAATGTTGGCTATCAACAAGATCGACAACAATGAGGAACGCAGGGTTGACTTGGACCTCCTAGAAGAGAGGCGCGAAAACGCTGCCATCAACGAGGCCAAGTACAAAACGAAACTTGAAAAGTACTACAACGCACACGTCTGCATTTGTACTTTCAACCCTGGAGACTACGTCCTTCGTGACAATGAAGCATCTAACGCAGAGCGCCCAGGGAAACTTGCCCCCAAGTGGGAAGGACCCTACCTCATCCAAGAGGTCCTGAGCAAAGGCGCGTATAAACTGCAAACATTAGAAGGCGAAACTATCGTACGCACATGGAATGCACAACAACTTTGACGCTGTTATATGTAAGCCATGTTTTTTACATGTACCATGTAACCTATCGGGCCACAGGCCATTTGCAAATAAACAAATAGACGATTCAATGCAATATTGTTTATTTATTTCTATTACAAATGCGTGTTCCACTCTGCGGTATCCACAAAAACAGATTAGCAAAATCTTCATTCGCGTTACCCACACAGAGTGGTAACCACACGCAACTATTATAATAGGCCAACAATGGCAACACTGTCTATCCGGCTGGATACAGTTTTCATACTTGCATATCATCTAGATATGCAAAAGGCAAACACAGACCTAGTGTTAATTCACATTAACATTAACCCATATAAGTTCACACATGAAAGTAGTAAAAACACTTGTATAAACTGAAACGTTTCAAACTTTATATTCAAAAAATTCCTACACCTACGCGGTGCACAAGGGATTTACATAAGGTTTTTGACATTTACATTGAGGACACAACAAAAAGCACGCGGGCCAACCTAGTCTTTCTTTGTGCCGCTGGAGCCCGCACTATCCTTGCCCTCAACAGCAGGCTTTTCCTCATCGTCCTCATCAGCATACAACACCCGCAAGCGGTCTACATAGTCCTCTGCTTCTAGGCACTCATTAAGGTCCTCAAGAGCAGTAATGGACGTGTCATTATACGCCGCAACCGCAGCAGCAAGAAGCGCTTCAGTATCCACACTGTGGAACCCGGATCGCTCATCAGTATATTGGCCCTGGGCCATAACATTCATATGAGCAATGCAGCGATTGTAGCCAGCTTTAAAACCAGTATCCCGGGCGCGCTCCTTAATCTCATTGACACCTGATACGTTCTCAGGTGCGTCAAGAATGGACGTAACAATCTGCGAAACAAGAATACTAGGGTTATCAAAGGCAAACCTAAAAAAGATAACAAAGACAACGGATACTTACATGTCCGATCCCATGCATGCGCATCCATTCACGATCGGTCCGGAGCAGCTCAAGTAAAGAACCAAGGCTATCTCTAGCCTCTGCAACCTCTCTTGCCCGCGCTTCAGCATCAGCAGCACGAGCAGAGACCTCCTCAATAGTATCTCCCCGGCTCCGTACTTCAGCCTTTCAACAAGGGAAACACAAGTATACAAAGATAATCAACATACTTGTAAAACATGTACAAGTTCAAAAATAGGAGAGACTTATACCTGGAGGCCCAGGATAGTTTTAGTTAAGTTCGTGCGGTCAACATTTGCCCCTTCAAGAGCCCTTGCAGTGCGGGCCTCCACCTCTTTGGCCTCTTCAAGAGCCCTTGCAGCGCGGGCCTCTGCTTCTTTGGCCTCTTCAAGAGCCTTGGCAAGGCGAGCTTCTGCTTCCTTGGCCTATTGAGCAGCCACAACAGCTGCGGCTTTTTCTTTAACCAACGCAGCATTCGCTGCCTTAGCATTGGTAAGCTCCTGATTTCTTTATGTTTGGCCCAAGATTCTTTCCAACTCTTGCGCTCATCAGATAGCGTCTTGCTCTCATTAGAAAGAGTTTCTTTCCAACTCTTGCGCTCATCAGAAAGCAGTTTTGCAAGGGTACGAACCTGTTTAAGTTCAGCAGTGGCAGCCCACTCCTCAGTCTGCTTACGCTTTTCAAAAGCAGCCCTATCCCTTTCAAGTTGCTCTGCACCCTCACGAGCAGCCTTCACCAACCCGTCAGCCTCGGCACGCAACCGCGCATTTTCCTCCTCCCTGCGGCCCAACACCTTGTAGTTGTCCAAAATGGCATTCGCCATTATGGAACTCCCCACAAGCATGGAGGAGAGTTGGTTAATCTGTAACTCAGTTGGCAAGGCACAGGCCCGATTGACTTCAAATGGGGTGCCCAAACCACCCAAAATCTCCTTACACGCGGAGGGGTCAGCAGAGATATCATCCCCTTGCATTACAGTCCATGGAGGGCGGTGATAGGTCATGGCCCGGTCTTCAGTATAAGTGCGGTAATAAAACTCCAATTCAGTCTCTTCAGGCTGAATGGGAGTCTCTGTAAAACCCACACCCCCTGAAGCGGAACCAGAGGCCTTCTCGGCAGCAGGCGATTTTTTCCCCTCAGTATAAGCAAACTTCAGGTTCAAATCATCAGTATCCTGCGGGGAGATCAGATTGTCAGCAGAGTCCACTGTATCAAATATCTGAGCCGCAGGCCCCTTCCCAGTATCCTCCGCCTGCGCAGAGGGCTCAGGCACAACTTTTACCCCCACATCCGCAGCTTTGTCACACGGAGGGGAATGAGGAGCATCAAAAATGGAGAAACCTTCATCTTGCGGTTCTGTAATCAAAGCAAAAAGGCTTTAAACTACAAGTACAAAAACAATACTTGTAAAAATTATAAACTACTTACCAGAAGCAACCACAGGTTCAACAGACTTCAGAACAGCCTTCCGTCGGGTCTGAATTTTCGGTTTCCTCTTCTCACCAGCATCAACAGCCTTATCTACCTTTCTCTTCTTCTCATCAGCAGGTTTGGAACCCGCAGAGGTCCCACCTGCAACCGCACCACCACCTGGAACACCCAAACCCTCAAGGGTGTCAGATACTACCACGTAATCGGTATATCTGCGGAAATGAGAACGAGAGATACCTGCCACCTGCGGCACCAAAGGTGGAACAGCAGGAGCCTCAGGTTTTTTCTTGCCACGACCCCGCGGAACTTTCTCCGCATGCTTCTTCGGAGCACCCTTCGCCTCAAACTTACCCAGGGCCCCAAGAGTACCTGCGTGTAAGTCACAAAACAGGCAAATAAGAAACATGAACTTCTTTACAAAGAAGTAAGAAGACTATAACATACCTTCTCCCTGCGGCAGGGGTGCGTTCAATACATCGCGAGCAGGAACGCGGAAGTTCCTAACAATGGTCAGGTTAAAACCTGCACCTTCCGCAGTCTTAACAATCTCAAGCTTGCTTTCGAAAGTCGAATCAAATATTTTCCACAGCTCAACATCCTCTGCTAAGTACATTTACGAATAAGTAACAATGGTTAAGGAAGGAAACCGCAAAAGAGTACAACACATACCTCCATTTTTCTCCCGCACAATGGGCCTCGCATGCCTATCAGCCCTGGTCAACATCATCCACAGCACCCACATTTGCGTGTTGTCCAGCTTCTGATGCTCAATGGTCCTTAACCTTGGAAACCATTCCACCGTCCCCGGACCTGGAAGATCAATATCCTCTGCAGGGATCACCTCGTTCACGTTGCGGAAAGTCATCCTCGCAACAACAGCCACTGCCTTAACATAGAAGAACTTCCTCTTCCACGTTGTGATACCCTTGGGTGGGGTCATCAGCTTGACGCTCCCATACCGTTGGCCAAAAGAAAAAAAAACCCAGTATTTACGGTTAACTGGTAGAATCGCCGGAAATTCTCAACGGTAATCGGCAAACCAAGAGCACGAAAGGTGTACTCAAAGTTTCTAATACGAATCATCCCAAAGGACTCATCTGAGAGATATGAAGCTGGTAAAATTCCAAAACTTCGTCAACAAACACGGTTAGTGGTAAATGAAGGTTACCTTCGCTGAATGAATCAGCCCACATAGTGACATAACCGGCCGGAGCATTAGCACCGGTGTCACCTTCCTGAGGATAAACAGCCCCAAACTCCGAAGGCATTTGTATACCGGCCATCAGTCGGTTAAACAGCACCTTTGACCACTTCAAAGGTGGTAGGCCACCACCGGGGGCACTACTATCGTCGTCTTCTTCTTCCTCAGCCACCGGAGAAGAAGGTCCAGGGTTTTCACCCTCCACATTGTGTGGATTGGATGGTTCAGGCATCAAGAAATATAAAGAAGAGAAGTATTGGGTTACACAAAAACTCAGAAAATCGCCGGAAATACAGACAGATTGATCGGAGAAGACAAAGAGAGCACACTCTTTTCACCGGAGAAATTTTTGAAATTTGAACAAAGTGAGGAGAAATCAAACGGTTTCCCCTTATATACTCATCGCAATTAATGCGATGCAGTAAACCGACTTACCACGTTCAAAAAGGGCCACTTACGTATCGCCACCTGTTCAGCGACATTTCAGCTGACGGTTATCACGCGCGCGTGGCCGCCCACGCTCCTGACAGAAAAGACCTTTACACTACTTGCTACAGTGCAGTTATGACATCGGGCAATGCAAACGTCCTTTCAGATCATCATATGTCAGAATCCTACCAACTTTCAACAACCCACACGTGCCATCAGCCACGTAGGCAGCACAAAAGTGACAAACATTATCCAAACATAAGCGGCATGCGGTTTCTCTGGTTTACCGCACCATAACCCATACCGCATGTCGTTTTTTACATACCCCTCAAAAAGGCAAAAATATATATATCTAAATTATATAAGGGGGTATAACCAATCTCCGCACATACCCACGAGCACACGTGGCATATGCGGAGATGACACACGCGAACTCGCACCGGTGTGTCAGATACTCAGAACCAGTGTTGCTCTTTGGACTGCGAAAACCGCCTCTCAGAATGCGGCCGACCGCATTCCATACAGCCTTCTTCAGGCTTCAAATCCCTCGTGTCCGGTTCACAACCACGGAGGGAACGCAAACAGCTTCTCCTTAAGAAAAAGGACAAGTATGCTGAGCAACCGCACATCAGCAACCCTGTCTCCTGAATCTTCAAGAGCCACATCCAGGCTACAAGACTTCTAGAAACGAGTTCTTTGCTGCAAACCGCACCCACTCATGAGTAGTTGCTACAAATCGCAACTACGCGAACGGTAGCTACGGAAGAGCCACAACTAAACCACCACGCGGTGGAGCAAAGCTACTTCAAAGAAAACTGCTTTTCACCTAAGCATGAAGGAAAGTGGCTACAAAACGAATGCGGAAGAGTTTCAACCAACTTCCCAAGTATCTAAGGTGATCTCCTCTGGCAACACTACGTAAAGGAAAACTACTTCCCACCAAAGCGTGAAGGAAAGTAGCTCCAGAACAGTGGTAACAAGTCTGCTTATGACTAGTTACCCACCTATGGACCGCATAGAATAAACAATGGTGGGCACAACCCTGCCTATGACCATGTTTATCTGCCCATAGTCCAGATTCACATTGTTCGACCAAACACGGCCAACAATGACGCAACTACCCCACGTTTCTCAAACAAACATGGCCAACAAGGTGCAGCAACGAGGTAACCGCAAAGGACGTACGGTTACTAGAGAGCTAAACCTCAGAGGACGTGCGGTTACTTGAGAGATAAACCGTAGAGGACGTGCGGTTACTTGAAAGCTTAACTGGAGAACACGAACACCCAACAAAACAGGGATCATCGTTGCATGTCCAGTTGCTGAACATAGAGCTTGAGCAAAGTACTTACAACTTTGCACTAGCTAACGCAGAGGTTACAACTAGAGTGACGGAGACGGACATCTTCCGGCACGATCTCAAAGGTTGGTTCGAACCCTGCTAACACCTTCAGTCACCGTTTCAAAGGTTGGTTCGAAACACCAACAGGTGGCTGATGACATCAGGAAAAGTAGACCAAGAGTCAAGTCTTTGGCTGAGAATTCCGCATCAGACGGAACTTGCTCACCAGACATCCTTCTCAAAGGAAGAAACAATCCACTTGAAAGACCTACCAACCAAACGGACTGTCAACCGAACGGTCAACAACTTGATTTACTTCAAAGAGGAGCCATTCGAATGGCCCATATTCTACCTTCTAAAACAACATAGTCCAGTATTCCTCCCACATGCAACGTGCATAAGGAAGAAACACTAGACTGGGGGGACTTGAAGGGGTATGGTCCCAGATCTCGCGTCAGCATGACCGCGAATGACCATTACCCTTATCAGAAACCCCCACCAGCAACAAACTTACCTGTGTCCGTGCGGGCACGCACGAACACAGCGGTCCAATCTGTCCAGTGATGAGAAGACTTACCTTAAGTACGAAAACAGATGTTACGCATAGCGATGCGACCCGGCACCGCATCCTAGGAACATTTTCGTCACGACAAGGGATCTGGACAACAGTAACAGTCACTAAGCGGTGATGCGGCATGGCACCGCATCGCGTATGCATCCTGGATAGAACAAAGAATGCGGGAACAACATAAGTGACCGCAAGCAGTGATGCGGCCTGGCACCGCATCCTGCCCATAAGGCAAGTGGGTCTAACACCACAGTACAAGTGGCACTGGGAACAGTCGCCTGTCAGCCCACATGTGTGCAACAGTCTGACACCACAGCAGGACGTGGCATCACCACCGTAACCGACTGGTCTGACACACCTGCAAGTAGCTGTGCGATGTCAGGCTAACTACTCAACTACCCTCCTTCACTCCTCGGCTATAAATACTCACCCCAAACCAAGTTTGAGGTATCACTTCTCAACTCTCTCACTACTACTACTATCACACTTTGCTTCCCAAGCAAATTACTGATTCTCACACCGGAGAGTGGTAACAAGGAGCACCCCCCACCCCATCCTCCTTGTTACGAGTCACGGATTGTTTCCTTGTGCAGGAAACCCACCACCAGACGATGCAGCCAAGCGATCCTCGGAAAGAAGGGATTAACCCTCTTGACGAGATAAGTGAGTTAACCCCACCAGGTTAACCATTGTTTCATCACCACTAAACTGAAATCTTTTAACCCCTCAATCCATCAGGATTAATCCTAGGTTTTATACAAAATTGATCTAAAAAATACGTGTAACGTGAGTGTACTTGTATGGTGGTGGTATGTTTTTCGACCTCAAATGTTAATTTCTTTCATTAACTTTCAAAGTGCCAACCTAATTTCTTTCGTTAAATTTCAGTGTCTAACATGTTATCTAATTTAATATCATCAAATCATTTTGGTATTAGATGTAAAATACCATTAGAAGGAGAAAATTTTGAGATGAGATTGTTGGAATTGGGTGTATAATTATTGATTATTTAACGTTACCATTAAGGTACGATTCAAAGAGGTACACGTTGGACGACGAACAAGGAATGCAAACATTAGACCTTGGGGTATGGTGGGGCTTGGGTTGGGGGCATGAGTTGACACGTGGAGTTGGAGCCCCCCCACCTGTAAGTGACATGTCCGTGGAGTATGGCGGGGCTTGGGTTGGGGCGTGGCTGGGCAGTTTATTAAAAAAAAAAAATTCAAACACCCGCTATGACATGGCGGTGGACAGCGAATAGGAGGCCGCCACATCGGATCTCAAGCCCGCCCCACGCCCGGCTTCAAACCCTAGCCCCAACGGCCACGCCCCAACCCAAGCCCACCCGGGGTGGTGGCTTGGGTGTTTTCCCCTAACCCACGCCCCAACCCAAGCTCCATACCCCACAGTCTTATAGTTCACAGCATATTAATCATGGAGAACAAAAATTTGGTGAAATACTATAAGATATTAATTGTTTGTGAAGCCATTAAATTAGCGGAAATAATTGGTGTTGTTTGAAGAGTTAAACGAACAATAATTTATTAATTATTGTCACACCCCGATATTTCCACATTTGACCAGTGGGCCCGGTAGGGGAGTATCGTGACGTAGTTGATATCATCATAGACAAGCAACACAATATATATATGCACAGCGGAAGCAAAAGATAAATATATTACAATCCGAATATAAAGTAATATCAAGTATTACAACGGAAAGTAAAGGATCCACAGGCGGATCATAAAACATAAACATTGTTCAACAGACTTTAGACGCCTAGAACTTGCAAGATTCCTTATTAACGCCCTGAGCTTCCAGCCAATTACGTACTTGTACCTGTCATTTAGACTTTGGAAAATACGTCAGTTTTCACTGGTAAATACACTCAACTGACTCATTTGAAAAGAGTTTAAGAAATTGATTTAAATGCACCAGGCACAAAATATTTTTACACTTTGATTAAAATGCACAAGGCAGAATTAATCTTTTATAACTTGGGACAATTATATTTACAATCTTGTATACAGATTTACATGTTCGTTGTACGTTCAGGGCCCGATGTAGAAACCGAGTCAAAGTTAACAGACACATCACAGTATAGGCCCACAACAGAGTGGGATACCATTTCCCTTATACATTGTCAGGTGTATGCCTACACCCCGTGCATAAGTCGTGGCCATTTTATAATACAATGATGTCAAGGATATCCGGGACATGGTCATTAACCCCTAAAGGCTTTTATTTCAAACAATACAGATTAAAGCGGGTTACCTCAATAATTTAATTACAATCCGACTAAACATTCAATACCCGACTAAGCGGTATTATTATAATACCGTATCCCAAGCCCGTACAGGGAAAATAAGTTAAGAGTATTTACCTGAGCTAACTCCTGTCTTAAATAGCAAGAATTATAATAACTCAGCCGTATTCACTTAAGTAAGCGTAGGTACAATTTACCGGAAGGCTCTAGTCTGGAATGATGGTATAAATAACCAATTAGAATACTAACTGGTCTTTAATTAAGCCTAAACTTAGACTGGTTACTTTTTAAAGAAAGATACGGTTCAAACGCATGATAAGGCGAAGACCGGTTTAGAATGTGGTTTTGACCCGGCAAGCTTGTATGCTTGTTTAATATGGGTGATTTAAACACATTCTGGATTTTGAGATAAAAACGATATGGTTTGACACGTTTCGGCTAATATATGTAAACTAGTTACATAAGCCGATCCGAACGCGACAAGTGCGTAACGAGTAACCAAAAGAGTCATATACAGGTTTCCTAAGTTAATATGCCTTAAATATGTTATGATATCAGTAGGATATCTTCCATTATGCCCAAAACGAGTTTAATCTCAAAATAAGCCCCGTAGGGGTATTTTGGTCATTTTAGAGATTATAAAAGAGGTTTAATGAACTTCTGAGGTTCGGGTCTGAATACATCAGTAAAATAACTTATTTTAATAGGTCATATCAGTTGGTAATAAGTCTTATGTGACAAAATGGTTTTAAACCCAAACTATGCGTTTAATACGCTTTAAAAGCCATTTTAAGCGATTTCCGGGTTATACAGGAAATCAGGTTTTCTGATCAGGTTATAAAGTTCCAAATACTTTATTTATTATATAAAATCAGTAGCAATTGGATTGGTATCAAAAGGACTTGTAAAACTCATTTTATGGCCTAAAAGGGCATAATCGGTATTTACCGAATTAAGGCGATAACCCTAGGCTTTGATCAGTTTAAAAATAATTAAAAATCTTTAAAAATCTCAAAACATTATATTACATCAGTGGGTAAAAGGTTTGGTGTCAAAAATTGGGTTTAGATAGGCTTTATGCTAATTGCGCCGTTTAATTACTAAAAGGCGTTATAATTACGCTAATGAGCATAACTCCTAATCTAGACCTCCAACTGATGTGAAATTTTAGGGACATGTTTATAAATCAGTAAAAAAGTTTATTGTTCTTTCACATAACCAAAATTCTCGTTTTATGGTCTAAAGGGCATTATGGTCAACTTTAAGCATTTAACGGAAACGTGCATATGAATCGGACAATCAACAAACCAATCACAGAGGGCTATACTACCATGTAACCTGGTCCTAAGGAAGTCCTAAGGAATTTCTAAAACATACCAAAACTGGTCAAAACTGAAGTCAAAGCAAAAGTCAAAGCTTTGCGACTTTCGGTTCCGAACCGGGTCTAACCAGAAAATTGTCGGGTCGAACATGCTTGGACATGTTCTTACATTAATTACTAAGTTATAAGAGTAATAAAACAGGTTGCAAAGCTTCTAGATTGTTAATTATGTTTTAAATCGCAAATTAGGATCCTGTTGACTTTTTATAAACAACTTTGACCCGACATTTGATCTAGTTAGAACGGGAATCAGAGGGTGCCCTTTTAAGGGTTTATTGCCCACATAATTACCAACTTATAACTACCTTCAATTCGACTAATCACTGGACCATTAATGATTAATCGCTAAGTCAACCGTTAATTACGACGGTTTGACTTTTAAGCTAAAACTAAGTAAAAACTCAACTAAGAAAGGTTAAGCATACTTATAAAAGCCTAATGCACGATTAGGGATGACTAGAGACTGATCATAAGCTCCAGAGAGTCCCACAAATGCAGGTGGAATGAGTGATCACAAAGTTGCAACATCAAGGGCCTTTTATAGTGAATTTGATCCACTTTGATGATGACAACTAAATCTAAGGGTGATCCCTGATCATTAACACATGTCCCTAAGCCCTAAAATTAGTAGGGGACGCGCATGGAAGTGAAAAATATCTCCATAAGTCGGTTACATGCTCAAAACAGCCAACAGATCGAATTTCCGCATCTGGGCATCCCTTAAGAACCGTAAGGGTGGACCTTTACGGTCCGTAAGCCATTCATCATTGCAATTCTTTCTTTTTCACTTTGCATCCTTGGCTCTTGGTCCTTCGAAAGGTCAATCCACCTTTATTCTTTGCATTATGAGCCCTCCAAATTTACCTATAAGGGCTTCAAGACTTATACCTTCTTTGTTAAGTCCTTGGCCACTTTGTTATTACCCGAAAAGTCATAATTTTCAACGTTGACGCTTTAACCCCTTGTATACGAATTTGATCATAACTTTCTCATACGATAACGAAACTTGATGAAATTTTTATCATGCATTCTAGTGAGCGTAATTAATCGTTACAAAGCTTCGGGTTTGCTAAAAGGTCACTCAGAGGTATACTTTAAACATGTTGACACATTTAACCCCTGTAGTTTGTAATCTCTCACTTTCTTTCATATTTAGCTTCGTATGATCCATGATTTATTCGTTTGAAGGTATGAGCATCATGTAGGGTTACTGTAAAGTATATTTATCCCTTGTTGACATTTTGAACCCTTATATTCACATACTTTTCATGTTTGTCAACTTTAGTCCCTCTAGAGTATTCTTTCACATGTTCAAGCTTATGACACATGTCAATACATTATAGGACGTGAATTTTCGAGGTGTTACATCCTCATCCCCTTAAAAGAAATCTCGACCTAGAGATTTTTTAAAGTAAAGGAAGTATTTTCTGCCTTATTTTGGGCTTAATCTTCCCCAGTACCTTTGAGCCTCTAAGGCACTCCAATTGACCTTTATGATAGGTACATGTATCTTTTTTTTTTAGCTTCTAATCCTGTCGATCCTTAATCGACACAGGTTGCTCGTCATATCATAAATCTGTATATCATTATGTGATAGTGCTTCTTGACTTATTGGCGAAACACATCCTTCAGTCACTAGTGGGCAATGTATTGCGAGCTCCGCCAAGCTCCTTAAATAGGTTTTAGCTTATAAGCTACTTCATCTTGATACATTCGATTTCCTTCGAATGATTCTATATATTCAGAGCTTATCTAGCCTGATAATTCAACAAATTTGGCACACCCTTCCTAGGTGATATCTTTTGTTGAACTTTATTCCTTAACAAAAATTTAGGAGGGTTGCTACTATCATTAACTCTTGATTTTCTGCCGAATACTGGAAACTTACAGATGATTAGGGATTTGTATGATCTTATTCGTTGTTTCCAATGCAACTTTCAGATCCTTATAAGTGGACTTCTCAAAGTCTCGTCCATCCAACGGATGTTTTGATATTTCATCTATACAAGGTCTCTAAAAGAGCAGCCTTGATGCTTACCTATCAATTATTATAGAAAGCTTATCTTAAGGTGGGATGGTCATCCCAACCATTTGCTTAAAACTAATCTTAAGGAATAGCTAATCCTTATAGCTAGTTGAATAACTCAACGATCCTGGGTAGTTGATGGCGATTCTCAAGCGTTGTTAAAAGATGGTTGCGGTAATGAATGCATAAGCAAAATGAACCGTCTTTCTTACCTAACAATATCAAACTCTCGGAATATCGAGTTAGGCTATATGAATCTCCTATCTTAAAATTTACTTAATCAGGGTTTCGGTTATTCCCTAATCAACATGGAGTTCTTACAACACTCCAACCCAAAGCGGGATGTTAATCTTAACTCTACTTGCCTCTCGGGAGGTAAACAGGGTAGTCTTAGGGGAAGATAATCAAAATACAAGGAGGTTACAGAGATTTTCCAAATCTCAGGCTCCAGTTCATGCATCATTGCTTGTGTCAATAAAGTGACACATTTATGTTACGAGTCCACGAATTCTTTAATCGGGAACATTTACTTGGACAATTTCATTCTGGATATCTTCTTTGAATACCATTAGTTGACTTTAGTACCATATGACCATCGGAATATCTCTGTGGTCCCATCCATTAAACCTCCATACTGATCAGGCATGGAAGCTATCTATGGGACTTATTAAGATACATCAATCCTCATGTGGCGCTTTTGTCATACCATTTGGTATTCGCAATCGATAGAGATCAAAGAGATATCAATTATATATGCTGACGCACTTCCTCTATAGAGAGGATACTTCTAAAATTTGTTGATTGAAGGTTTCTGACGGGAACAGAAGAAATGGTTCTTATGATTTCGCCTGTAAGTTTTTCCTTACACTTAATGTATGGGGTTATTATGGAAAAATTTCTAAAAGGGTTGCTAAGCTTATGGTCTTATGAGAGACTTAGCAGCACCTGAACCCAAACATAACTTTTAGCAATAAATCACAATAAGGGATTTATCCGGTGTCATTATCAATGTGAACTGCCTCTAATCATTTATCAGGAGGGTTAAACACCTCCATTTTTAATCCTTTCAAACTTAGCTGCAAAAAATCTTCGACAGATTTTTGGACAGACTCAGCTTTAACTAGCTGTTTCTTAATCTATATAACGTGACTAGCTGAGGTAGATCCATAATGGGTTTACAATAAGCAGGCTTTGAAACCTTAATGTGCCCTCTTGAGTATTCATTTGAGAGCTTCCAGCTTTGGCCTTCTTAGCCTTTCCAGGCTTCTTGGTTTATCTGGCGGAGCAGTAATAATTTATTTAATTGTAGTGAGTTGTCGAACTTGATGATTAAATAGCCATGGTACAAATAAACCATATAGGCCAATAGATAGTATTTAATTTTTTCGATTATGTTTTGCCTAGGTTTTTAAATAAACCATCTTTGGCGTTTAAACGGAATATAATTCTTCATATTTATTAGACAGGGGACATAAGTCACGACTGTCAATGTCGTACCGACATTTTATATAGCATAAGGGCTTGTCCCAAGGACTTTTTGATGGCACAAATGCCTTGTCACTAGGGGAATTTTTAAACATAATCAATGTTTTCCTTTGGATCGGAAAAATTTCATAGTTCATTGCCTTTTGGCAGGAAGTTATGAAATAAAACTATCTTTGTCATAATTATATCTTTGCCTGTAGGCATACATCTTAAATGGATGTTTTGATGTATACATCATGTTCGACGTTTATAGCCATGATTCCTCTTGATCATTTAGGCTAAATAAGGGGTTTGGAAAAGAAAAAAAATTCCTAATATAAAGATGACAAGTGTGATTTTTATCGCATCACTGTTGCCAGGAGTGTTAAGATATTTACAATGTTACAATGATTTGAATCCTTTGAATAGGTTCTACCATCTTGGCCTCGTCTGGAATGACATATAGGCTAGGTCGTACCTTTAAGATTCTTTTTAATATGTATACTGGCAGGGAAGGAATGATATTTATTTTATTCAGGATTTTTATCATAAATCCTAATTTACAAGTTAATAATAGCACAAATGGCCAAGTCGCGTAGACAAGTTTAATTTATAAGCCATGATTTCAGAGAATCGAGGCATTAAGGGTTGAATCAAAGTTCATTACCTTTTCTTGACGGGGAGTTGTAGGCTACCACTGTCTTTAGTCTCAGAGGACATTAACTATAGCCCGTAGGCACTTCCCTTTTAAGGGATGTTTATAATATGATCATCTCATAGGATGATATAAGCCATGATTTCAGAGAATCGAGGCATTAAGGTTTGAATCAAGGTTCATTACCTTTTCTGGACAGGGAGTTGTAGGCTACCACTGTCTTTAGTCTCAGAGGACATTAACTATAGCCCGTAGGCACTTCCCTTTTAAGGGATGTTTATAATATGATCATCTCATAGGATGATATAAGCCATGATTTAAGAGAATCGAGGCATTAAGGTTTGAACATATTTCATTACCTTTTCTTGACAGAGAGTCAAAGACATCAACTGTCTTTTGTCCCTGAGGACAATAAGTATGGCCTGTAGGCATTTCATCACTTATGGATGTTTATAATATGATCATCTTCATTTGATGATATTAGTCAAGATCGCATTGATCATACAAACAATTATGCTTGGACATAGTACAACATCTTTAGACGGGGTTCAAAGACCACCACTGTCGTTGTCTTATCGGACAACAACTTTGGCCCGTAGGCACTTCATCACTAATGGATGTTTATTTCAAATAAGGGAATTTAGATTAACCCCTTTTTAAAGATGGCCTGTGTGACTTTAACGATTCACAGTTTGCCAAAAATGTTAACATACTTACAGATGTTAACAGGAATTGGATTCTTTTGGATAGGTTTTACCGTCTTGGCCATGCCTACAATGACAATTAGGCTAGGTTTTACCTTTAAGATTCTTTTAATATTTAACGCAGAACAATCCCAAATTGAGATGTAAACAAGGATCTGAATCTAATTGTGGAACTACCGTCTTGGCCCTGTCTTAAAATGACACATGAGCTAGGTCTTGTCCTTTTTAGATATTGCCATTTTATTATAATGGTAGATCTTATAATATAGGAATGTTATTTTCCATTTATTTCATATTTCATGTTTAGAATGAAAACTTAAATTTAATCAATCCACTATATAAAAATAAAAGTATAGAGTTGCCCTAAGCGGGACTTGAAAGGAATAATGTTGTCCTCGAGGAAACTGAAAGATAAATATGTCCTTATAAGGACTATTAAGGAAACGATCTTTAGCAAAAGGAGTTTCTTCTTCATTTTATTTCTTAATGTTCTCTCCCTGGATGCTCGTTTCATTCTAGCCGTGGTACGAAGCTCAGCATTTCAAGGCTCCGGATGTGGAGAATTTCTATTACAGCTTCTTCGCTTGGCGACGTATTAAAAGTATATTAAATTGAAAGCAATAGTTCTCCGAATAGAGACGAGAGCATTCCTATGTTAAGTATAGACTCAGAAGGTCAAGGAATGTGCTACCGTGTCATTGAGATTAAACACAAAAGGATAGTGTTTAATTCACTCAATGTTGGCTCTTATACCAACCTGTCACACCCCGATATTTCCACGTTTGACCGGTGGGCCCGGTAGGGGAGTATCGTGACGTAGTTGATATCATCATAGACAAACAACACAATATATATATGCACAGCGGAAGCAAAAGATAAATATATTACAATCCGAATATAAAGTAATATCAACTATTACAACGGAAAGTAAAGGATCCACAGGCGGATCATAAAACATAAACATTGTTCAACAGACTTTAGACGCCTAGAACTTGCAAGATTCCTTATTAACGCCCTGAGCTTCCAGCCAATTACGTACTTGTACCTGTCACTTAGACTTTGGAAAATACGTCAGTTTTCACTGGTAAATACACTCAACTGACTCATTTGAAAAGAGTTTAAGAAATTGATTTAAATGCACCAGGCACAAAATATTTTTACTCTTTGATTAAAATGCACAAGGCAGAATTAATCTTTTATAACTTGGGACAATTATATTTACAATCTTGTATACAGATTTACATGTTCGTTGTACGTTCAGGGCCCGATGTAGAAACCGAGTCAAAGTTAACAGACACACCACAGTATAGGCCCACAACAGAGTGGGATACCGTTTCCCTTATACACTGTCAGGTGTATGCCTACACCCCGTGCATAAGTCGTGGCCATTTTATAATACAATGATGTCAAGGATATCCGGGACATGGTCATTAACCCCTAAAGGCTTTTATTTCAAACAATACAAATTAAAGCGGGTTACCTCAATAATTTAATCACAATCCGACTAAACATTCAATACCCGACCAAGCAGTATTATTATAATACCGTATCCCAAGCCCGTATAGGGAAAATAAGTTAAGAGTATTTACCTGAGCTAGCTCCTGTCTTAAATAGCAAGAATTATAATAACTCAGCCGTATTCACTTAAGTAAGCGTAGGTACAATTTACCGGAAGGATCTAGTCTGGAATGATGGTATAAATAACCAATTAGAATACTAACGGGTCTTTAATTAAGCCTAAACTTAGACCGGTTACTTTTTAAAGAAAGATACGGTTCAAACGCATGATAAGGCGAAGACCGGTTTAGAATGTGGTTTTGACCCGGCAAGCTTGTATGCTTGTTTAATATGGGTGATTTAAAAACATTCTGGATTTTGAGATAAAAACGATATGGTTTGACCCGTTTCGGCTAATATATGTAAACTAGTTACATAAGCCGATCCGAACGCGACAAGTGCGTAACGAGTAACCAAAAGAGTCATATACAGGTTTCCTAAGTTAATATGCCTTAAATATGTTGTGATATCAGTAGGATATCTTCCATTATGCCCAAAACGAGTTTAATCTCAAAATAAGCCCCGTAGGGGTATTTTGGTCATTTTAAAGATTATAAAAGAGGTTTAATGAACTTCTGAGGTTCGGGTCTGAATACATCAGTAAAATAACTTATTTTAATAGGTCATATCAGTTGGTAATAAGTCTTATGTGACAAAATGGTTTTAAACCCAAACTATGCGTTTAATACGCTTTAAAAGCCATTTTAAGCGATTTCCGGGTTATACAGGAAATCTGAGTTTTCTAATCAGGTTATAAAGTTCAAAATACTTTATTTATTATATAAAATCAGTAGCAATTGGATTGGTATCAAAAGGACTTGTAAAACTCATTTTATGGCCTAAAAGGGCATAATCGGTATTTACCGAATTAAGGCGATAACCCTAGGTTTTGATCAGTTTAAAAATAATTAAAAATCTTTAAAAATCTTTAAAAATCACAAAATATTATATTACATCAGTGGGTAAAAGTTTTGGTGTCAAAAATTGGGTTTAGATAGGCTTTATGCTAATTGCGCCGTTTAATTACTAAAAGGCGTTATAATTACGCTAATGAGCATAACTCCTAATCTAGACCTCCAACTGATGTGAAATTTTAGGGACATGTTTATAAATCAGTAACAAAGATTATTGTTCTTTCACATAACCAAAATTCTCGTTTTATGGTCTAAAGGGCATTATGGTCAACTTTAAGCATTTAACGGAAACGTGCATATGAATCGGACAATCAACAAACCAATCACAGAGGGCTATACTACCATGTAACCTGGTCCTAAGGAAGTCCTAAGGAATTTCTAAAACATACCAAAACTGGTCAAAACTGAAGTCAAAGCAAAAGTCAAAGCTTTGCGACTTTCGGTTCCGAACCGGGTCTAACCAGAAAATTGTCGGGTCGAACATGCTTGGACATTTTCTTACATTAATTACTAAGTTATAAGAGTAATAAAACAGGTTGCAAAGCTTCTAGATTGTTAATTATGTTTTAAATCGCAAATTAGGATCCTGTTGACTTTTTATAAACAACTTTGACCCGACATTTGATCTAGTTAGAACGGGAATCAGAAGGTGCCCTTTTAAGGGTTTATTGCCCACATAATTACCAACTTATAACTACCTTCAATTCGACTAATCACTGGACCATTAATGATTAATCGCTAAGTCAACCGTTAATTACGACGATTTGACTTTTAAGCTAAAACTAAGTAAAAACTCAACTAAGAAAGGTTAAGCATACTTACAAAAGCCTAATGCACGATTAGGGATGACTAGAGACTGATCATAAGCTCCAGAGAGTCCCACAAATGCAGGTGGAATGAGTGATCACAAAGTTGCAACATCAAGGGCCTTTTATAGTGAATTTGATCCACTTTGATGATGACAACTAAGTCTAAGGGTGATCCCTGATCATTAACACATGTCCCTAAGCCCTAAAATTAGTAGGGGACGCGCATGGAAGTGAAAAATATCTCCATAAGTCGGTTACATGCTCAAAACAGCCAACAGATCGAATTTCCGCATCTGGGCGTCCCTTACGGACCGTAAGGGTGGACCTTTACGGTCCGTAAGCCATTCATCAGGGCAATTCTTTCTTTTTCAGTTTGTATCCTTGGCTCTTGGTCCTTCGAAAGGTCAATCCATCTTTATTCTTTGCATTATGAGCCCTCCAAATTTACCTATAAGGGCTTCAAGACTTATACCTTCTTTGTTAAGTCCCTGGCCACTTTGTTATTATCCGAATAGTCATAATTTTCAACGTTGACGCTTTAACCCCTTGTATACGAATTTGATCATAACTTTCTCATACGGTAACGAAACTTGATGAAATTTTTATCATGAATTCTAGTGAGCATAATTAATCGTTACAAAGCTTCGGGTTTGCTAAAAGGTCACTCAGAGGTATACTTTAAACATGTTGACACATTTAACCCCTATAGTTTGTAATCTCTCACTTTCTTTCATATTTAGCTTCGTATGATCCATGATTTATTCGTTTGAAGGTATGAGCATCATGTAGGGTTACTGTAAAGTATATTTATCCCTTGTTGACATTTTGAACCCTTATATTCACATACTTTTCATGTTTGTCAACTTTAGTCCCTCTAGAGTATTCTTTCACACGTTCAAGCTTATGACACGTGTCAATACATTATAGGACGTGAATTTTCGAGGTGTTACAATTATTTAGATAATAAATTATAAGGATATCTGTTAAGAATAAAATAAAGTCAAAGTGTTTGACTAGTGGTTTTAATTTAGCGGTGAATAATAGTTATTCGACGAAATCGATGACTAACTATTGTTGGATAATAATTAAAGAGAGTTAATTTTATTATGTGATAATAAAACAAAGTCAAGGGGTGACTAGTAATAGGTAATTAGTCAAAGGCTAATTATTTGGAGTAAAAGTCAATTGTGGATGTACTTACGTGAGGTCGAAGTCTCACTCAAAAATAAAAAATAAAAACACTAAATAGATAGTGGTAAATAGGTATCGAAGATAGGGAGTTTGTGAAAAATGTGTTTACTAAGTAGTTTGTAAATTACTAAAAATGAAATTAAAATGCAGAAAATATGAAGTTTAGGTTGTTGGTTTATAAAACTAAAGTTAAATCACAAATCACTAACAAATTTGTAAACAAGTAAGAGAGATGGTGATCCTCCTGGTTTTCGGATTTTAAGTGGCAATTGGTGTTAATGCTCAAGTGGAAGGCAAACTCTTTAGGCTTTCTTTTAATCTATGTGGCGGTATATTTTGTATTGAGTTAACTGTCATTTTTGTTCCTGTAGTTTGTCTAAATATGCCAGTTCAGGCCAAATTTCAAATATGTAACATTTCCGTCCCCGGCATTCTTGAAACATGCCAATTCCGTAAAAAAAACATGAGTTAGCTGCCATTTTCGTCCCTGTGATTTGTCCAGTTATTCGATTCAACATTAGTTTTTTTGGACGAAACTGACATGTTTCAAGAAGGTCAGGGAGAAAAATGCTACAAATCTGAAATTCTGGCCTAAAGTGGCATAATTGAACAAACTATAGAAAAAAAATGGCAGTTAACTCTTTTGTATTTGTCAGTTTGGTCAAAATGTGCTCTAACCCAAACCAAATTGATCATTTTTAGATGAATTGTTTTGACGTATACCCAATTTGGTCAAAACTCATTGTGACACGGACTAAATTGATATATTTTTAAAACCACCCATTAAGACATATCCCCATCGCCGACCTGACGCACTCGTTTTGCCATATATAGTTGTGTGGATGAGAGGCGAACTCCACAATTAAATGTACTTGTGTGAGAGCAATACATATCATGGTAACCTTTTGAGAAGTTTTTACTTGGGCAACCGATAACAAATTTGTAGGCTTCTTGTGAGTAAAGCAGACCAAAGTTGAGTATAAGAGTCGAATGTTACATGTTGAACAAGACAAACTAGACATGAACATATTGGATTTGATTAATGACGAGCTTGGGTTATGCCCTTGAAGTACCTGCAAACAACTTATATATAGATTGAAGTTTAAGCAAATAATTATTTTTGGAACAGCGACTTTCTTGTATTAGGCTACTGCACTCTCAAAGTTGGAGAGCCCCGTTGTCCTACTTCGGTCAGACTATGTTGTCTTAAGCGGGCCACGCTGGCTTTAGAGTTTGGTTTGAGTGTTCCCCTGGGAAACCATACCGTCGGTTGCCACTTGACAGTCGTTGTACCACCACAAGAGCAAAACTCTCTGGCGTAACACACGGCGAGACAAAAACCCAGGTGGGCTCAAGATAGAGCCTGACACCTAATGAGATTAATAACTAAATTAATTAATAAATTATTAAATGTAGTAGTATATAAATGTAAATTCTCCCCTCATCATTTGAGTTTCAAAACCCGCAGGACTTCATTTTCAATCGAAAAGACTGGTCATGTATAATCAAAATAGATGAGGTGTGTCAAAATACATAATATAATTGTTTATCTAATCGTTGTAATACTTTTCATATTTTCGAAACCAATAATTTCAACAAGACTGGTGTTAATAAAGCTCCGACAACTTTAAACATATTTGGTTTTATTTTTGATGTTACTTCTCTAGGCTTTTTCTTAATCTTGTCATGCTTACAACTTTTGTCTTCTTGATCAAATGATGAATGTTAACATTTTGACACAACGTTATAGTGTAAGTGGCAATGGGTCGGGTTTGGGTTCGGGTTCGGGTCGGGTATTGGTAATCACATACCCATACCCTTGTAAAATCGTGTCTCATACCCGACCCAATACACGTCGGGTAATTACCCTTCGGGCATCGGGTATACCCATTAATTTGTTAAAAGATATACGTTAGGGTTTCCAAATACATTTTTTTCTATTACAATTATTATATATTTTATTTATTAACAACTATTATAAATTAAAAACGTACATTACATAATATAATTTTTATCATAAATTAATAATAACTTTATAGTACTTATACACTTATATGTATATACTTCCCAGCATACAAAATATAAATACTATTATTAAATACATATATTAATAGAATTTTTTTTCACATTATAAATATACAAAAATAAATTAATAATACACAAGGGTTAGTGGAAAATAAAAATATAAATTAAAAAATCCGTGTATATGATCGGGTATATAGTTCGGGTATACGTGTATGTGGTTTCGGGTAATCGGGTCGGGTATCACCTAATCCCATACCCAACCCATACCCGCGAACTTTTTTTAAATCTAATCTCATACCCAGCCCCATACCCAACCCATACCCGCGAAATTTTACGATTTGAAGTTAAGTTTATGCCAATAATTTAGGGTTAATAAGATATATATTAATTTAATTGATATGTTAAGTGAAACAATGTTTTTTTAGTTTAGTTTCACTTAACAGAAGATAAACATGCATATTATTTATTGTTAATGTTATTATTTTTAACTATGAAAAATTATATTAAACAACTTATTAATCAAACCAAAAATTTAAAATAGTATTAACCTAATTTAAAAAATAATAAAAAATTCCATTTTGATTTAGAAAGATTTTTTCAACAATAGATAAACCCGTGCAATACACAAGGTTTTTAAAGATATACTAAATAATAAAAAAATTATATTTTAAAAAAAACTTCATGTATTGTACAGGTTAAATAAATCTAACTTTATATAGCAAATAATAAAAATGTTATATCTTTAAAAACTCTGTGTATTACACGGGTTTATCTATTGTTAAAAAAATCTTTAAAATTATATCTTTCAGAACCTCATTTGTTGTGCGGGTTGAATAAATGTAAATTTATATACCAAACAATAAAAAAGTTATTTTAAAAAAAAAACCTTGTGTATTCACGGGTTGAAGAAATGTAATTATATACTAAATAATAAAAAAATATATTTTAAAAAAACTTCGTGTGTTGTATGGCTTGAATAAATCTAATTTTATATAGCAAATAATAAAAACAATGTTATATCTTTAAAAACCTTGTGTATTGCACGGGTTTATCTATTGTTGAAAAAATCTTTCTAAATCAAAATGGAATTTTTTATTATTTTTTAAATTAGGTTAATACTATTTTAAATTTTTGGTTTGATTAATAAGTTGTTTAATATAATTTTTCAAAGTTAAAAATAATAACATTAACAATAAATAATATGCATGTTTATCTACTGTTAAGTGAAACAATACATTTTAGTTTAGATAAGATTTTACGATTTGAAGTTAAGTTTATGCCAATAATTTAAGGTTAATAAGATATATATTAATTTAATTGATATGTTAAGTGAAACAATGTTTTTTTAGTTTAGTTTCACTTAACAGTAGATAAACATGCATATTATTTATTGTTAATGTTATTATTTTTAACTATGAAAAATTATATTAAACAACTTATTAATCAAACCAAAAATTTAAAATAGTATTAACCTAATTTAAAAAATAATAAAAATTTCCATTTTGATTTAGAAAGATTTTTTCAACAATAGATAAACCCGTGCAATACACAAGGTTTTTAATGATATAACATTGTTTTTATTATTTGCTATATAAAATTAGATTTATTCAACCCATACAACACAAGAAGTTTTTTTAAAATATATTTTTTTATTATTTAGTATATAATTACATTTCTTCAACCCGTGAATACACAAGGTTTTTTTTTTAAATAACCTTTTATTGTTTGGTATATAAATTTATATTTATTCAACCCGCACAACAAATGAGGTTCTTAAAGATTTTTTTAACAATAGATAAACCCGTGTAATATACAGAGTTTTTAAAGATATAACATTTTTTTTATTATTTGCTATATAAAGTTAGATTTATTTAACCTGTATAATACACAGAGTTTTTTAAAATATATTTTTATTATTTAGTATATAAATTATATTTCTTTCACCTGTGAATACACAGGGTTTTTTTTTTAAATATAACTTTTTTATTGTTTGGTATATAAATTTATTCAACCCGCACAATAAAAAAGGTTCTTAAAGATATAATTTTTTATTATTTAATATATAAAATTATATTACTCAACACGTGTAATAAATGAAGTTTTTAAAAATATAATGTTCTTTTATTTAGTATATAAAATTACATTTATTCAACCTGTATAATACACGGGGTTCTAACCTAGTAAATATAATAAATGATACTTCTAATATGACGAAAATAAACATAATGAACTATTAGTATATTTGACAAGCAAATATATATAAAACATAATTAAAATTATCTTATAATACAGGGTATATATAAATAAGATTTAATAAACTAGATAAATAACTATGATAACCTATTATATATATATATATATATATATATATATATATATATATATTGAATGGCAACATTTACCCCTACCCTATTACACCAATAATCCTAAATTAATCTTCTATGCGTAGATTTGAACCTGAGACATCTCCTCTACAAAGTGGGCTAGCCTCACGTTGGCAATTATTGTTTTTGATAACCTATTATATGAAACCATAATTATTTAACTAACAATTATATGATAAATACATTATATGAATTGTTTTTAAGTTTTCTCAAATGACTGTAGTTTAATTGTTAGTTAAATGTCCGGATAGTCTTTCTGGTTTGGTCTTTTTTCACCTTTAGTCCCTAACTTTCTAAAATTACATCTATAACCCCCAACTTTTCAATTTTCGTTCTCGGATAGTCCCTGACGCGAATGTGGGTTAGTTTTTAATGTTTAGTAGCTGTAAAATTCCTAACATGCCCTTCAGTATAAAAACAAAATCCAAATTTGTACAGTAAGATCAACCTAATTGACTCAGAGGGTGTTTGGGGTTGAGTTTTGAAGGAGATTTTTAGATTATTGAGTTTTAAAATCGTTAATAATCAGTTTTGAGTGTTTGGGTAAGAAAATTAAAAAAATTGATTAATTGCGTGTAAAAAGTTACAAAACGTAGTTTTCTAAAAGCAGCTCCCCCCTACTGCAACAAAACACAGTTTTCCAAAAATTGATTATTTGCGTTTAGAAAAGGATTTTCACTTATTTATTTTATTAAATATGTATTTGCCAAACACTCAAATAGTTGATTATCTGATTATTGTGATATCAAGCAACATAATCAAATCCAAACACTATCTTTCGACATCACGTTTTGTTACAGTTAATTATCTGATTCTGATTATTCAAAACGCATAATCTATTTTCAAAACTCAACCCCAAACACCCTCTTAATATAAACCTCAATATCCTCACAATCAGAAATCTCAACAATGTAGAGTTGTTGCTGCCCCCCTTTCGACCGAAAATCCAACAACTTAACCGTGAAAAACTGACTATGACTCACTAAGATCTTCCTATGAGCATTCATACAAACATTCAACCCATCTTTACAACTCAAGGTAAGCCTCACATCACTCGAATTTGGGTCATTAAACCCACTCCCGGGCTCCGACAAGCCAAAAGATCCAACAAGCGCTACTACATCAAAACCCGTTTATCAACAACAACCGAATTTGGTCCATTTGGATTCAAATTTAGTAACTTTTTAGGGTTTGAATTAGTGGGTGTCTTGCAATCTGGCTCATTAGCCATCATTTCGAAAAGGGTCGGGCTGGATCGGGTCGTATCGGCGGCGGAGACATCGGATTTAACAGTCCGGCGGTCAGGGCAGAGTTGAAATTCGAAAAAGAAGATGGGAATGCTTCTTGATTATTGTAAGCAATCACCATTGTTGAGTTTTCAAGATTTTCTTGATTTTCCGGCGAGAGTTTCAAGATTTGAGATTTTCCGACAGGCGCCGACGGTCGAGGAAAAGATTCCGCTGGAAAAGGGGAGAGTGGTGGTGGGTTTTTTGTGGAGGTGAATTTTATGGTGGTTTGAAGAGGCAGTAGCTGCCATATGAGTTATTTTATGGTGGGGCCCATTCAACTTTTACAATTAAATACATCTTTTATATATTTTAAGGAAAGGGTATTTATGTCATTTCACACCCTCTTAACTGGGAAAACTAACTGATGTTAGGCCCAGAGACTATCCCTGAATGAAAATTGAAAAGTTAGGGACTATACCTCTAATTATATAAAGTTAGGGATTAAAGGTGAAAAAGGGCAAACTACAGGGACTATCCGGGTATTTAACTCTTTAATTGAGAACCATATCCTCATTCATGTGGCGATCCGTGACAGAGAACAAGGCATAAATTGTGAAAAAGAAATGACAAAATGGGATATTCGTTCATGGCATATAACACTTGCGTCCGTCGATGTCCGGTCACGGTTTGCTCTTAAAGCATTGGAAGGAGGTCACAGGCCCCTCTATATCACCATGTCCGAAGGTTGCCCATCCAAAACTATCACTTTCTTTCTTCAAAGGTCGTAAATTGATCCTTGTTCTCGTTCCTCCCCTTCACACTTCTTTCTCCATTTCGTCATGCTTAATAGGGCATTATAAGGGCATGAAGGGGCTTGAGAACATCCCTAACACCCCTTCCCTCAAGGGATGACAATCAAACTCGAACCCGATAGGAAAACCTGAAACCCTACTCATTTAGGACGGGTTTGGGGTCGGATAATCGATTTTGGGACGTGTATGGGACTAGTTTTTATTTTTTCGCGGGTTTGGGATTTGGTGATATACCCGTTTACCCAATAAAGCTTACCCGTTTACCCGATTGTATACCCGACATAATTTCTTTTATATATTTAAATATGCATACATATGATACACCCTTTTATATACACATAGATATTTTATTTCGTATACATTGTAATTATTTCATACATTTTTATAGTGATAATATTAAATGTAAGTGATTAGTAGTTACTTCATAGATACCTGATGGGTTTTGGGTCAGATATAACAAACGGGCATTTTTTTTAAATTAACGGGTTTACCCGATACCCGATGGATATTTGCCCGTTAGAAACCTAATGGGTTTTGGGACGAGTTTGAGACAAGCTTATCTAACCGGATTTAGGTTTGAGATTACCTAAACTTGTCCCAAACCCGATCCATTGTCATCTCTACCCTACCCCCATTACAGGGGTACGAAGAGGGAGGGACCTTGATAGGTTAATACCAAATTAAGAGAATACAAAATGAAAAGTAATGATTGAAATGACATTAAGGTACGTTAAACATTACACATTTTTAAAGGGACGTTATGATATTGATGTGATGAAAATACCTCTTAAGGGACATTAACCATTACGAATGGTCTAAACACCGGTCCATCGATCTTTCTCTTTTCAACATATAAATTTTATTACTTTCAAAAACCACCCATTAATGTTGTTGGTTTGAGTTTTAATTGTCAAGGGTTTTTGTGTGAATGGGTTGGAATTAGATTCAAAATGATATTTTAAGGGGACAAGAATCCAACACAAATGGGCAAGTAGGACTACTAGACGGTGGTTGTGGGGATGGGTCATGTGGTTATGGTTAACTTTCGGTGGCTAAATATGGTTCACTCTCTACATGTTTTCCTCCAACACGTGTACCCGTAGAAACACTGCACATCAATCAAACGAATCTCACTTGCATGCCAACTTATGAATCTAAACATTTATTTATAAGTTTTGTAAGTAAAAAATTAGTTTCTAAAAATAAGTAGAAAAAAAATGATATAATTAAATCTCATATATAAATTATATGCTTAATCTCTTGTGATATTTTTTTTAAAGTTTTATCTTTTGCTTGACTCATTGCCCTACAAGTTTTATAGTGGATCACATTTTTCGTGAAAAATGCTATTGATTATTAGACCCCATCTAAGGTTGGTTTCGAGTTTCGACAAGTTGACCTACTAACTCTGAAATCAAATTAATTAAATCAAGAAATATGTTTTATATATTGAAAAATGGATGTGTAGAGTTTACATTGTGTCCCCCCTATAGAGGGCGATACTACAACCAAAACCCTAAACTATCAATAACATTACACTGGTTTAGTATCGATCGATCTCAAGAATTTAGAGTTAGTATTTTTTTTTATCGAGTTTATGGTATAAATTTATTATTCTAGTAATTTATCACCAAATTAATAAAGTCAGAATTTTTTTAATGTCTATTTATGTAATCAGTTTTTTTTTCATTGAGTTTATTGTTTACATGTTACTAATGAAAAACTAAATAACATAAAGTCAGGGGCGGATTTAGTATGTAAAGACCGGGTTCCCAGGAACCCAGTCTTTTCGGAAAAAAACGTTTTTGTGTAGTGTAAATCTTGTATGATTTGAAAAAAAAACGTTTTTTTGTAGTGTAAACCTTGTATGATTTGGAAAAAGGAACCCAGTGATTTCTCCGGCTGGATCCGCCACTGCGTAAAGTGGCTTTTGAGACATAAAATCCATCCTGATCATTTAGTGCAATGAGGCAAGGTAATTCACCTCAATTTGTTTTGGTTTATGCTTATTTTTGATATAAACTAAAATAAGTATATATTAACTTATAGTGGAGTTAAATTGTATTCATAATTATCTCATTTCTATAAATTAAACTCATCTTTTACCTTGTGAATTTAAAAAGATTTTTAATTACTTAGTTATGAGTTTTAGTACTTCCAAATATAAGTTATAATAATAGATAATGTTGATGCAACAAATACAAGACCAACGGTGGTAGCTGGACTGGCTAGGCAGAACGGTTGAAGGGTTCAACCTTGCCTAACGCAGGTCGTGGGGTCCCCCCACGTTTGCGAGACGTGGAAGGAGGTTTACTAGTTTATTGTTGTTCTTTGCTATAGATCCTCCTCTGAATTGTATCCAGATTTGGAAGTGGTAGCAAAGGGAATGTGTGTGTTGGATGTGAAAGGGAATGACTTGTGCGCGACAAGCATTCGATGTGAATGACCAGAGATTGAAGAATCAGAGTTGGTCCAGATGATCCCCTGAAGTAAATGAAGTGTCATTTTATAAGGGAAGGTATCTCCAGAAGTGGAATGGATTAGACTAGCAACCTCGCTTGCAGTGGAGGGTTTCCCCTTTTGGGGGTTGAAGGCTTTTGTCCCTCGGATAATAGCGTGCATTGTGCAGACCTGCATTGTCTTTGCGGCTGTGGGTTGGTGAAGTGATCTCCAGATGTGACTGGCTACTGTTTCTGTATTGCTTTTTCCAACGCCCAGCTTTTCAACTGTTGAACCGTTTAACCTTTTGAGCGCTTACATATTTAATCATTTTATTTAGTCTTGAGCTACCCCCGTCATCAGCCCCCCAAGTCAGAGGCTTTTGGGTGATAAGCTTAAAGACTTCTGACTTTTATGTACGTATTTTATTGCTTGAAGGTTTCGAAGGTTCGTTGCTTGAAGGCTTGAAAGGTTGAAGGCAGTTAATGTTTTAAATTTGAATTTCAAATAACTGACAATTGATTTGATTGATGTATGGCAGTTGATAGGGTGGCGGTTTTCGCAGGGGTTACTGTTTTGCCATTATTACCCCTATTGTAGACTTATATTTATTTTATTTTTCCAAACTTATCCATTTGTTTCACAATTTATTCCAAGTTTCTTCCATTTTCTCTCCTTCTCTAAGGTAAGTCCCTGTTTCCTTTTCATCTTTCATTCTGCATTTTCCGTTTTCAAAAAATGGGTGCTCGTAAGGACTTAGCAAAATCTTTTTCCCGGTTAACACAAGAGGAGGTAGATTTATTTTGTATGGAGTATGGTATTGATAGGAAGTTTGATCCCACTGCCCCTGCTTGTGATGTTCCCGTTGATAAACCACCTTCTGGTTCGATTGCCCTTTATTGTAGTCATTTTGAGTTCTCAAATCTTCGATATCCCTTTTCGTTTTTTGTTTTGAACTTGTTGGAGTATTATCGGGTTTCTTTTGGGCAAGTTCATCCAAAGGGGATGGCTGGGGTTTTGCATTTTGAGGTTTTGTGTCGTGCTCTTGGGTATGATCCTTCCCTTTTACTCTTTTGTCGGTTTTTTCGTTTGGCTAAGAATGGCGATTGGTTTACTTTTGAAACAACCAAAGTTGATACCTGCCTTATTTCGTCGATGGTTACTACGCTTGGGGCTTGGAAAGACCGCTTTTTCTGGGTTTCCGATACTATTCTCCCATTTAAAATGGTGTGGAGGAATCCGGATGCTGTTCTCAATGATTCGGAACCTTCCGAGTCTGAATTGAATGCTGTTTTTCTCAATGCCATCCGGGGGTGCCCTTCGAGGGTTCGTCCCTTTCCTGAACACTTACTTGTTCTATTAGGGGTTAGTAAAATTTGGGGGAATGTTGATCGGGATCCGGTTCTTATGAGGAGTGGCATGGGTATGCATTTTCCTTTTTTGTTCTTTTTATGTTTTTCTTAATTTATGACTTATGTGTTGTTGTTTTTTGCAGTCATGTCTGCTTTGGATTTTATTAAGAGCGACGATACTTCTGACGTTGTTTTGGAGGATGCTCCGTCTGTTCCTGGTGAGAATGTTGTGGTTAGGACTGCTGACCAAAGGTTTGAGGGCTTCGGCTATGTTAGTGCTGCTACTGCCAAGGGTTTTTCTAAGTCTAATGCTCCTAAATCTTCAACCCGTCGATCTTCTCGTCGGTTGCTGAAAGCTGGTCCTCAATCCACTTCTACTGAACCAATGGACTTGAGTGACGATATTGAAGTTTCGGAAGATCAAGATGTTGAAGCAGGTGCTGAGAAGGCTAAGGAGTTGGTTGTTCATGGCAAAAAGGTTTCAAGTAAGAAGGTTGTTGCCACTCCTGTTCAGGAGTCTTCGAGCAGGGACGTTGAAGGGTTGGACCCGGAAGGGATTTACGTGCCTACTTGGTCAGTGAAGAATGATGACAGTTTCAAAGATGCTGCTGTTTGTGAGGATGCTCTAAGTCACATTGCTCCTCCATCAGTTCACAAGACCATTGCTGGGATGGATGATGATCTGATGTTGTCCCGTATGATTTTAAGTACTTGCAATCTTGCTGCCATGCTTCCTCAAGGCATTGCCCGTTTTCGTCAAAGGATGCAGGAGTATGAAGAGTTCTCCAAGAAGAAAGATAAAATGAAATCCTCCATGGCTGTGATGAAGAAGGAGATTGCTAGTTTTGCTGAGAAAGAATCGGCGTGGGACAAGAAGGTTAGTGACTTGAAGAGGATGCATGAGATTGAGATGGGTGATTTGAAAAAGAGTTTTGAGGCTGATAGATTGAAACTTAGGGCTGACCGGGAAGCTTTGTTTGTTCAGCAACAAGCTTTTGGTAAGGAGAAGGAGAGGTTGAAGGCTTCAGTTTCTCAGACTACTGTGGATAACCAATGGCTCATTGAGCAGGGTTTCCATCAAGTGGTTACCTATCTGCTTCACTCCAAAGAGTTTAACTCTGCCCTTGGTGATGTTTATACTAAGCTACTCAATTTAGGAAAACACCAAGGTCTTATTGCAGGTTATAAGCTCCATGAGTCCGGTCATCCTTTGGAGAAGTCACCTCTGTTTCGGCCCGAGGCTTCTGATGTTTTTAAAGGCTCCGTTGAGCAAATGGAGAAGCTGACTTATCCTTACATCCATCAAGTTTCTGGTTGCTTTGGTAAAACTCTTGCTGTGTTGCAAGGTTTGAAGCCGGAGGGCTTGAATGAGAAGGTCTGTGCTGAAGTCCTGGGATCTCTTTCAAGGAAGAGGTCTTATTCAGGTGATAGTGACGATACCCTTTCAGGTCAGCCGGATGTTCCTAAGGATGCAAGCTTGGAGGCTTCAGCGGTTGGTGGTGATGGAGGTGTGAAGACTAAAAATTTGAAGAAAACAAAGAAGGCCAAGGGCGAAGGTTCTGGAGTTTCCAAATCTGTTGATGCTTGATTCGTAGCTTTCTTAGCACTGAAAACAATTTATGTTTTGTAATGTTAACTTGAACAATATTAGGTTATTAGGAACCCTTAAGGTTCCTGTTGGTTGTGTTTTAAGGCCTTTGTGGCCGTTGGAACAGTAGTTTAAGCTTGCAAGTTACTAGGACTTGCTTCTAACTTATGTTTGAAAGTCTTTTTTGGGCTTTCTTTTATATGATGTTATGTTTTAACCATTTCCCTTTATTATGATTTTGTGCTTGTGTCTCTTTGGTCAAGGCAGTCCATTTGGTTTTTATCCGTCCAAGCCTTTTGGCTGTCTATCGATAGGTTGAAGCCTTTAAGGTTTCGAGGTATTGCCCGGGTGGCTTGAAGCCTTGAAGACTTCTTGGTTTTGCGTCCTGGCTTGGTTTGTACCTTTGTGATTTTTGTCCAATTGACTTTGTTCTTTTTGGATTTGCTTTGTTCTTTTGTAACTGTCTTTGTCGAGTTTGTGCTGCCCTTATGCTTTTTATACCTAAAAGGGTTCAGTGCTGCAGACACTTAGCCTTGGCATTTTTAACAAGAAGAGATGGCACCTGTCCTTGTAATCATTTCTTTTGGTTTTTTAGCCTTTTTGTAGACTGTATTTCTAAAACTTAGGGAACATTTGGTGTAGGCTGCTTATACCCGTCTATGAGACAATTTTATTTTTTCTCGACAAGTCTCATGGAGTTGTATTGATTTAGGAACTCACCCCTTATATAGGCTCATTCAACCCTTGAACCTATTGAGCGATGTGGCCTGGGAGCTCATCCCCTTACATGGCACTTGCCATGGAGTTTTCTGCTAGGTTCTCAACCTGATTTTAGGATAGAAAGACAAGTTTGATAAAAACAACTTCATTCATTAAAGCAATACTTGCTTTTTACAAAAGGTATTCATAATCCTGCTTGAAATACATTTTGATACAAACCAAACTTTCTGTTTAAACATGGAACCTTTTCAATGTTTTGCCGTTCCAATGCCTTGGAAGCCTTTTGCCTTCTGAATCAGCCAGCTTGTAGGATCCACCTTTGTGTGCTTCAAAGATGGTGTATGGACCCTCCCACTTTGGGCCAAGCTTTCCTTGATTTTCTTTCTTGCTGGCTTCGTTGTTTCTGAGGACTAGGTCCCCTGGCTTGAAACGTTCGTTTTTGACTTTTTTGTTGTAGTAAGCTTCCATCTGTTGCTTGTATTTGGCTTCTTGAATTGCGGCTTGATCTCTTGCTTCCTCTAGGATTTGTAAATTCAACATGGTCTCTTTTTGGTTTGCTTCGGGATCCATGTTGACAATTCTTTGGGTTACAACTCCTATTTCGGCAGGGATCACAACTTCGGATCCAAATACCAAGCTGTACGGTGTTTTCTTATGGCTTGTTTTTTTCGTTGTTCTAATTGCCCATAGAACACTAGGCAATTCTTCAAGCCAGTTGCTTTCATATCTTCCCAATCTTGTCTTGATTCCTTCCACTATGCTTCTATTTGTTCTCTCAACCTGCCCGTTTGATTGTGGATAAGCCACTGAGCTGAAAACCTGATCGATTTTGTATTCCTTGCACCAAACGCTAAAAGGCTTCTCAGCAAATTGCCTTCCGTTGTCGGTGACAAGTACTCCTGGCAATCCATAACGGCAAATGATGTTTTCCCAGACAAAGTCAATGACTTGCTTTCCTGTGATCTTGGCAAGTGGTTTGACCTCGGGCCACTTGGTGAAATAGTCTACCGCCACCAGTAGGAATTTCACTCCCCCTTTGCTTGGGGGAAATGGACCAACGATGTCCATTCCCCACTTATGGAATGGCCAAGCCGAGGTTATTGGGACTAAATCATGCTTGGGACTTTTTGGGATTGGTGCATGGATCTGGCAGGCATCACATTTCTTCAATTCTTCGGCTGTGTCGCGATGCATTGAAGGCCAGAAATATCCGAGGTTCATGAGTTTTGCAACTACCGACCTAGCTCCAAAGTGAGCTCCACACACTCCTTCATGAATTTCCTTGATCAAATACTTGCGTTGCTCGGGGCCGACACACCTTAGCAAGGGAGCAAGGTAACCCTTTTTGTAAAGGGTTTCTCCTTGCAGCATGTATTGTCTTGCCTTGATTTCAACCCTTTTAGCTTCCACTTGATCATTGGGTAATTCACCATTTTTTAGGAACTTTCTTATGGGAGTCATCCAGTTTGGTTCTTCTTCGGTAACCACATCTTGAACCTCCAATTCATTAATGGATGGGGCCTTCAACACTTCTACCAGTACCTTCTTGGTGAGGTGGGCAAAAGTGAGAGATGCGAGCTTACTTAGGGCATCGGCCTTTTTGTTTTGAGATCTGGGGATTTGTTTGATGTTGCATGCTTGGAAGGTACTCATTAGTTCCTTTGACTTTTCTCTGTATTTTTTCATGTTGGGCTCTTTAGCTATGTAGCTATCATTCACTTGGCTTGAGACCAGCAACGAATCCGTGAACACTTCAAGCTTTTCAACCTTCATTTCTTTGGCCAGCATTAGGCCGGCTATTAGTGCTTCGTATTCAGCCTCGTTATTGGTGGTCTGAAAATCAAATCGAAGAGCATATGTGAACTCCAAACCTTTTGGGTTAATCAAAATTAATCCAGCCCCTGACCCTTCAATGCTTGAAGCCCCATCGGTAAAAAGCTTCCAGGCTTCAGGGTTGGATGGTTCAGTGGTGGCAGTGTTTACTTCAGTAAGTGTTTGGTTTGGGACTTCCACAATGAAATCGGCCAAGACTTGAGCCTTGATGGCTTTCCTTGGGACATAGGTGATGTTATGTTCACCCAGTTCTATGGCCCATTTGGCTAATCGGCCCGAGTTTTCAGGTTTTTCAAGCACACTCTTAATAGGTTGGTCGGTGACCACTTGTATGGGGTGTGCTTGGAAATACCTTCGAAGCCTTCTAGCTGTTTGAACTAAAGCTAGGGCAAGTTTTTCAAGGGGAGGGTATTTTGTTTCAGCTAATTTTAAAGTTTTGCTGAAAAAATAAACGGGTACCTGGGCCTTGTCTCGCTCAATGGTGAGGACTGCACTGATGGCCTCGTCCGTGATTGAGAGGTACACCGATATTAACTCCCCGGTTTTTGGTGCTGCTATGTCTGGTAGGGAAGCTAAATGTTGCTTCATCTGGTTGAAAGCTTCCTCAGCTTCTTCAGTCCATTTGAAATCCTTCTTATCTGAGCAGTTCTTGAGCGTTTTGTAGAAGGGCAGGGATCTTTCGGCTAACTTGGAGGTAAAACGCTTCAAGGCTGCAAGCTTCCCATTCAAGCTTTCAACCTCCTTCTTGGTCTTTGGTGGCTTGGTTTCAAGGACGGCTTTTACTTTGTTAGGGTTGGCTTTGATGCTTTGTTTTCCAACAATGTGGCCCAAAAATTTTCCTTCCTCGAATCCAAATGAACACTTTTCTGGATTAAGCTTCATGTTAACCTTTCTGAGGTTCTTGAAAGTTTCTTGAATATCATCGAGCATTTGGTATTCCGTCTTGCTTTTAATAACCAGGTCATCGACATATGCCTCCATGCTTTTGCCAATTTGGCTTTCGAAGGCTTTGTCAACGAGCCGTTGATAGGTTGCTCCTGCATTTTTGAGGCCGAAAGGCATCTTTTGATAGCAAAAGATTCCTTTGTCCATGTGAAAGGCTGTTTTTTCCTCATCTTCTTCCTTCATGAGGATTTGGTGATAACCTTTGTATGCATCAAGAAAGCATTTGAACGAGTATCCGGTGAGGGAGTCAACTTTGAGGTCAATTTCTGGTAGTGGATAGCAATCCTTAGGACAAGCTTTGTTAAGATCCTTGAAGTCTATGCACATCCTCCAAGAGTTGTCTGGTTTCTTGACCATAACTGGGTTTGCAACCCATGACTGGTACTTGACTTCTCGGAGGATGCCGGCTGACACAAGCTTTTCAACCTCTTGGCAGGCTGCCAGACTTCTTTCAGGTGCCAAGCTTCTTTTCTTCTGGACCACAGGCTTGACCTCTGGTGGTATTCTCAACTCGTGCTCGGCAATATCCCGGGGGATCCCAGTCATATCTTCAGGACACCAAGCGAATACATCACTGTTGTGTGTTAGCAATTTTTCAAGGTATGAAAGGGTCTCTTGAGAAAGGTTAGGGTTGACCCTTATCCTTTGTTCAGGGTATTTATGGTTTATGACCAACCTTTGCCTGTCTTCTTCACTGTTTGAACTTTCACCTTCAACCATGTAGGCTTCCTGAGAGGGTTGAAGGGTTGCTATGCCCCTTTCGGTGGGAAATTTGACTGTGCCATGGCCAACAGACACGGCCATGTAAAATGCACACTGTCCTGGTCTTCCGATGATCACATCATAGCTTGAGGGGATGTTGATAACCACAAAGGTGAGTGGTTGGGTTCTTTCTTTTGATCCTTCACTAAAACGAACATTAAGTGTTAGTTGCCCTAAAGGCTTGAGGGGTATGTCAGCGATACCTTTTATGGAGGTCCCAGAGGGTTGGAGCCTTGAACGTTCTTCATTGCTCAATTGATTGAAGAATTTTTCGAACATAATTTCGGTGGCTGCCCCCGTGTCTATGTATGCCTTGCATGTTTGCAATGTTCCCACGGTTGCTTCTACCACGAGAGGGCTAGGGAGAGGGTCTTTCTCCGTAGGGGGGAAACAGACACACTGAAGCTCCCAAGCTTCCAACCTCTGCCTCTTGTGAGGAACCTTTCCATCGAAATCTACCATGTTGACTTCCTTACTCTTTCCTTCAGCCATTTTGTCCCGGACTCCCTTTACCAAATGAGTGAGTTCTCCGGACTTAACAGCTTCTTCTATTCTTTTCTTGAGTTGGAAGCAATCATTGGTGTGGTGACCTTTTTCTTCATGAAACTCGCAGTATTGGGTGGAGTTTTCGTTTTTCCTGCTTTTGGGGAGAGGTCTGGGAGGCCGAAAGTTTTGTTTAACTTCTTCTGTTGCAAGGATTTCTTGAGGGGTTTTTGTGAGGGGTGTGAAACTTATGCCTTTTTCCCTGCTTGAAAGGTTCCGACCTTCAGACCTTCGAGGGTCTGAACCCTTTGACCGCCTGTCATAGGAGTTGAAGTTCCCTCTTTTCTGGCTGGACTGTTGCTTCTCCAGCCGGACCCTCTTTTCCTTTGCTCCTTAATGTCTACTGCCTCCTCTCCCCGGATGTGGGCTTCATCCCTTTCAAGAGCTTCTTCTAAGGTTTTGGGTAGAGATTTGTTGAAATCCCTGGTAAGGTACTTAGAGGTGATGGCATTCATGAAGCCAGCCACCCTCATTTTCTCATCGGCCCCTACATAAGTTAGACCTTCCTTCTTGTATCGTTCGATGAAAGCACGGAGGCTTTCATCATCACGTTGTTTTATCTGAAAGATCACTGTTGCATCTTTGACATATCGTCTTTGTTGGGAGAAATTGGCCAGGAAACCCTTACTGAGATCGTCAAAGCTTCGAACGCTTTGAGCAGGTAAATCGTTGAACCAGATCCTGGCGGATCCAACAAGAGTTTGCATGAACATTAGGCAACACTCAGCGTTGGACCATTTCTCTATCCGAGCTGCACCGGTGAAGATCTGAAGATGGTCCTCAGGATCTTCAGTTCCATCATATGTCCTGATGTGGGCCGGCATTTTGATCTTTGACTGGAAATCATAATCGGCTATCTGTCTTGAGAAGCATGAAAGGTTACTTGGCTTGTATGGTTTAGCCAAGTCTTCTTCAGTCCTCGCATCCACATTACTGCCATTGCCATTGTTTCCCTGAGTGGCAAGCACTTGATTGATGAAGTGTTGCCATGGGAAGTTGTCCATCATCTGGGTCATCATGTTGGGCATAGGGTTGAAGCCTTGAAGGCTTCCTGGGCCAGTGGAGCAGTTTATCCCGAGGGGAGCACTCATAACAGCACTACGTGCTAAGGGAAGCACGGACAGGGCTTGCTCCCATGTAGTTGTGGTAGATGCTGGATAGCTTGTCACTGGGGATTGAAGGAGCTAGTCAAGAGTCAGCTCATGCCCCAAAGGAGCACCACTGGTAATTGGTTGGGAAGAGAAGATAGGATGCACCGTAGGATTTGTCATAGAGGACAGATAAGGGTGAGGGTTTGAAAGGTTACTGGGACCAGCCTCACTTCTTGTTGCAAAAAGAGGAGGGGGTGGTCCAGGAGACAATGTTAGCTCAGGTTCGTCATAGTCTAAACGAATCCTCACCCCCTTTTCTCTTTCTTTGTTCACATGCTGGTTGAGAAGAGTCCTTAGTACAAGGAAATTCTTAGCAACCCCTTCAGGGGTGAGTTCAACACACGACGGGGCATCAGAGACACCGATATTGGGAGATGGAACTCCGGATCTGGACGGAGTTGGTGTGTTGAAATTGAGGAACTCGGGTGTGCTCCTCGGAGTTGAAAAAGAAGTCGGTATAGCCACGTGAGCTTGGCTACTACCTGGAGTAGAAGCGTTTGGGATCTGGTTTACTTCTTCCGGGGATCCACTTTCAGACATGGTGATTTTAAGTGAATAGAGCTACACTACTAGGTCTTTTGGAGAAGAAATAGCGGCGTAGCCCCACGGTGGGCGTCAACTTGTTGATGCAACAAATACAAGACCAACGGTGGTAGCTGGACTGGCTAGGCAGAACGGTTGAAGGGTTCAACCTTGCCTAACGCAGGTCGTGGGGTCCCCCCACGTTTGCGAGACGTGGAAGGAGGTTTACTAGTTTATTGTTGTTCTTTGCTATAGATCCTCCTCTGAATTGTATCCAGATTTGGAAGTGGTAGCAAAGGGAATGTGTGTGTTGGATGTGAAAGGGAATGACTTGTGCGCGACAAGCATTCGATGTGAATGACCAGAGATTGAAGAATCAGAGCTGGTCCAGATGATCCCCTGAAGTAAATGAAGTGTCATTTTATAAGGGAAGGCATCTCCAGAAGTGGAATGGATTAGACTAGCAACCTCGCTTGCAGTGGAGGGTTTCCCCTTTTGGGGGTTGAAGGCTTTTGTCCCTCGGATAATAACGTGCATTGTGCAGACCTGCATTGCCTTTGCGGCTGTGGGTTGGTGAAGTGATCTCCAGATGTGACTGGCTACTGTTTCTGTATTGCTTTTTCCAACGCCCAGCTTTTCAACCGTTGAACCGTTTAACCTTTTGAGCGCTTACATATTTAATCATTTTATTTAGTCTTGAGCTACCCCCGTCATCAGATAACTTTTTCTAAAACAACTAATTTACGTACAAGTGATCATAAGTTATCACCGGATCTGAGAATTCGTGTACCTTGTTCGAGCTCGAAAAAACGTGCTCTTAGGCTTTAACATGATTTAAAGAACATGCACTCTTATATAGAAAAACACACACTATATGATAAAGCTTAAACATGATTAACACACACACATATAGAAAAACTAACTCAAAACATCAAGTCTCTAAACTTGCAATCTGGAAGTAGACTGAAACAGTTATAACCTAACCTGCAAGTAACAAGAAAATGGTGGTGTATATTGTAGAAGGCAGTGGCAGAAAGAGAGAGATTGTGTGTGCGTGAGAGAGAGTAATTGAATATTTGAGTGAGTGGTTTTTAAGTTTCTCCGGTTTTAAAAACCGATCAACCGGTTTTGTGGTTTCTATGGGTTGATAGTTGTCTAAGTGAATAATTAAGCTTATTGCGTTTTGCACGTTCCAGACAAGGGGGCGGCTTACCGTAAGAAACATAATCTGAATCTTGGGGTCCATATATATATATATAGGATAAGGATCATGTGAGAAGTAGTAGGCTATTTGAGAAACTTGAGAAGCATTCTGGACCACACATTTACCCTAAGCAAAAAAATGCAAAAAAAGGTGAAAAAATGCAATTTTTTTTTTGAAAAATCGTAGCTTTTTCTTTAAGGATTTAATTTTTTATTTTAAAAAAAAAATTTTTTTTTGGGATTTATACACATGTGTATATTGTTAATCTTTTAACTATACATTGTCACACCCCGACTTTCCACGTGTCACCGGTGGGCCCGGTGGGGGAGTATCGTGACGTGGTTGGCAACATAATAGTCAAACAACACAATATATATGAATGCACAGCGGAAGCAAAGGATTTTTATTATTACATTCCGAATATAACGTAATATCAAAGTATTACAACGGAAAGTAAAGGATCCACAGGCGGATCTTAAAACATATCATTTGTTCAACAGACTTTAGACGCCTAGAACTTGCAAGATTCCTTATTAGCGCCCTGAGCTTCCAGCCAATTACGTTCAGTACCTGTCACTTAACCCTTTTGGAAAATACGTCAGTTTTCACTGGTAAATACACTCAACCGACTCATTTTGAAAAGAGTTTAAGAAAATTGATTTAGATGCACTAGGCACAAAACCTTTTGACACTTCGATTAAAATGCACAGAGGCAAAATTAACCTTTTATAACTTGGGAAAATTATTTGTATATAATCTTGTATACAGTTTTACTTATTTGTCGTCCGTTAGGGCCGGTTTGTAGGGCCGGACTAGATTAACTGACACGCCACAGGTATAATGCCCACGGGCTATCATCCTCTAAGTGGATTACCAGTTCCGGTATAATGCCCACAAGGATGATACCTCGGAGTGGATTACCAGTTTTTTCATAATGCAGCTGTCAGGTGTATGCCTACACCCCGTGCTTAGGTCGTGGCCATTTCGTAAAATGATGCCAAGGATATCCGGGACATGGTCATTTAACCCCCAAAGGCCATACACCAAATAAAATAAAATAATACATATTAAACAGGTTATGCAAATACATCAATCACAATCCGATTTAAGTAACTACATACACCCGACCAAGCGGTACTTTTATAGTGCCGTATCCCAAGCCCGTATAGGGAAAATAAGTTAAGAGTATTTACCTGAGCTAGCTCCTGTCTTAAATAGCAAGAATCTAATAACTCAGCCGTAGTCACTTAAGTAAGCGTAGGTACAATTTACCGGAAAGCTCTAGTCTGGAATGATGGTATAAATAATAATTAATTAGAATGCTAACGGGTCTTTAATTAAGCCTAAGCTTAGACCGGTTAGTCTTAAGGGAATATACGGTTCTTACGCACGTTTAAGCGAAGACCGGAATAGAATGTGATTTAGACCCGACAAGTTTGGAGACTTGTATAATATGGGTAAACTCAACACCTTCTGGATTTTGAGATAAAACCGATAAGGTTTGACCCGTTTCGGCTAATTTATGTAAACTTGTTACATAAACCTAACCGATCGCGTAATAAGCGTAACGGGTAACCGAATGGATCACGAACAGGTTTCCTAAGTTAATATGCCTTAAATATGTTGTGGTATCAGTAGGATACCTTCCATTATGCCCAAAACGAGTTTAATCTCAATTTAAGCCCCGTAGGGGTATTTTGGTCATTTACCTAAGGCATATATACTACCTGTCATACCACTATTCAAACGAAGCGACCATAGGGTATAACCTCGGAAGGTTATTCCCTACATACTATGGTCACCTAATGTATTTGGTCGGATCCTAATGATCGACCAAACTGGGTCGGGTTCGAAGGTATAGGCGATTTATTAGATCGCCTACCCTACGACCCTAGACAACGTGGTAATCAGTGGGCATAGTCCCAAGGGACTATGACCAACGTGATTACACTCACGTTGCGAAGTTCAAACGAACTTCGCATTGACCATTACTGGTCAACGCTGAAAGTCAAACAAAGTTTGACTTTCTGACTCGAAAAACAATAAAATAAGGAAAAGAACGAAAGAATACTTACGAAGGGTCCCCGAATGCTAAACTCGATTCAAAAATCTCAGGTATGAAACAAATGTTTCAACTTAGAGTTTCTCAAATCAAGTTTCTAGTGATTTTAGCAATGGGAGGTATGGGGTATTTATAGGAATACCTGAACCGTTAAGATCGTTTCATGGAAAACGTGCCTTAATCCCATCCGTACATGTGTTGCAAAGTTATGGTGTTTAGGTGTTTAAATTCCATCCATACATGTGTTGCAAAGTTATGGTGTTTAGGTGTTTAAATTCCATCCATACATGTGTTGCAAAGTTATGGTGTTTAGGTGTTTAAATTCCATCCATACATGTGTTGCAAAGTTATGGTGTTTAGGTGTTTAAATTCCATCCATACATGTGTTGCAAAGTCATGGTGTTTAGGTGTTTAAATTCCATCCTTATCCGCTGACTAAGCAAGTTTAGAATGTGTGGTTGTGAATTAAACAACGGCTAATACATCGAATCTGGTCCCGAATGCGAAAAACGAACCAAATGACGCGATGAATGGATTTTTCTTAAGGCGAACACTAAAATATAATGTAGTCATGCTTACATAAATTTTTGGATGTCCGGATGTATTCAGAACGTAGGTTATGCGCGAAAATGCAAACTTATGCACTTTTTGACACTTTTAATCCCTGATCCTTCTACACTTGATCTTAACATGCTTTCTTGCACTTCGAGTCCTCTAACTTGACTTTTATGGGCCTTAAGACATAACCATACTTTGTTAAGTCCTTGGGTAACTTTATGGTTACCCGATAAGTCTTAATTTCCAATGTTTACGCTTTAACCCCTCGCACACGAATTTGATCACAACTTTCTCATACGATAACGAAACTTTATGAAATTTTAATCGTGCATTCTAGTGAGCATAATTTACATTTACAAAGCTTCGGGTTTGTCAAAAGGTCACTCAGAGGTATATCTTTAACATGTTGACACATTAACCCCTGTAGTTTGTAATCTCTCACTTTTAGCTTCGTATGATCCATGATTCATTCGTTTGAAGGTATGAACATTGTGTAGGGTTAATGTTCATTATATTTATTCACAGTTGACACTTAGAATCCGTATAAACACATACTTTCCATGTTTGTCAACTTTAGTCCTTTTATAACATTCTTTCACACGTTCAAACTTTATGACACGTGTCAACACATTATAGGACGTGAATTTTCGAGGTGTTACATACATATATGTATATACATGTTTAAAATTGAAAAATAAGTGTTATTTAGGGTTTAGCATTAGTATTTAGGGTTTAGCTTTATGGTTTAGGGTTAGGGTTTAGCATTAGGGTTTAGCTTTTAGGTTTAGCATTAGGGTTTAGCTTTAACTTTTGGGTTTAGTTTTATCTTTATGGTTTGCATTAGGGTTTAGCATTAAGGGTTTAGCTTTAAGGTTTAGTTTTAGCTTTAGGGTTTAGTATTAGGGTTTAGCATTAGGGTTTAGCTTTAGGGTTTAGAATTAGGGTTTAGCTTTAGGGTTTAGCATTAGGGTTTAGCTTTAGGCTTTAGGGTTTAGGGTTTAGCATTAAGGTTTAGCTTTAGTGTTTATGGTATAAGGTTTAGGATTTATAACACATATTTTTTCAATTTTAAACATGTATATACATATATGTATAATTGACAATATACATATATGTATAGTTAAAAGATTAACAATATACACATGTGTATAAATCTAAAAAAAATTTAAAAAAATAAATAAATAAATAAAAAAATTTAATCCTTCAAGAAAAAGCTGCGATTTTTTCAAAAAAAAAAAAAAATTTGCATTTTTTTCACCTTTTTTTGCATTTTTTTGCTTAGGGAAAATGTGTGGTCCAGATTGCTTCTTAAGTTTCTCAAATAGGGTAGACTTCTCTTAGGATCCCTACTATATATATATAGAATATGAAGAACTGTAGTCTTTTTTAGGATTAGAAATTAGAAATCAAATAATATTTAACCCTTTCGTTTATGATGTTATCAAAGCAACTTTCTTAGGATCCCTACCATATATATATATATATATATATATATATATGAAGAACTGTAGTCTTTTTGAGGATTAGAAATCAAATAATATTTAACCCTTTCGTTTATGATGTTATCAAAGCAACTTTCTTTCCCACAATATTCACCTAAGAGAGTTTCCCAAAAATACTGGCTTAACATACCATAAAGGGACTTGTCTTAGCCTTTTAGATTTTAAGAAAGCCTTTGCTCTGATACCAATATATCAGAGAGGGTGGTAATAAAAACAACTAAAAAACTGAAAATAAAAAGGAGATTTAAAACTTACAGAGAGGGTGTAGGTATGCACAGCGGATGATGATGGATGAGAGTATGCACAACGGAGTAGAAGGGATGATGATGGATGAGAGTATGCACAGCGGAGTAGAAGTTTGCAGAAAGAAAGGAGATTTTTTTTATGTAGGTTGGAATATAATATGAAGAACTGGAGAAAAAAATGGGATATTAAGGGAGTAGAGTTAAAGAGATCTGGATAGTTTTTAGTGTGCCACTGAAGTAAAAATATTATTACTCGTAATGGTTGTTCGTGTTTACAACTAAATACAATTGCCATATATATAGGCAAAGATAGGAAAACTAAGCATCTATGCTAAACAAAGAAGTCAAAAAGCCTAATCTATAAAGTAAAAGAAACGAATAATTACAACACTAGATTCTAAAATTAGGTTTGAAAAATGTTGCCTACTGTCGACCACTATCTGTGAAATAATTTGAGCTTTTAAAACGTCATTGCTCACATCATGATTTTTGTCTTCTGTCTTGTGTCGTCATTGCTTACGACATCGTCTAGAAATCTCTGTGTGTGCTGTCTATCGACTGTGGACTTGAGCAATCTTCTAAATTATTGCCTTCTTCGTCTTCTAGGTTTATGATGTGCTGTAACTGTAAAGTGTCTCCTTCCCCTGCAAAGGGTAGAAGCATTCTCTAATTTCTTTTTGTGTAAACTTGTATGTAATGTCCTTCACTTACCAATTGATAATTCCTCCATGGAAAATAATCAGGAAGTTCTGGGGTTTCCTGATGATTTTTTATGAACTGTGTAAAACTTTCTGGAGTCTTATCATCTGGATGACTTAACCAAGGTAGAGTTGAAAACTCTATGTTAGTTTTCGTCATTGCTGTCTGTAGATGATATTGATGACATATATTGCTTTTATGTTCAATGAAGACTCTTTTTCTTGCTGGTCTGTATGTGTATGCATCTGTATAAGGGAATGAGGAAATTATTTTGCAACCAATAATAGAAGTTGTTGATCTGATTGCAACATTTCCTGCAACTACAATAATCTTTTCTCCAAGCTGGTTGAGGAGATCTTCTGTTTTGGTGTTTAACTTGATTTCTAAATAATAAATCACACCATGATGATAAAATTGAATTATTTGTTCATCTGTTAATTTTGTAGGGTGGTATATTTGAAGCAATAGAAGACCAACTCCGTCTCCTGTTTCATTGGTTCTTTCCACCACCTTGAATCCTTGTTGTTCAATGTCGAATTTGAATGCCATGTCTACCAACTGTTGCTGCAAGTTGTACAAAATTAGAGGAAATTCTGCACATACTTTCTGTGAAACAAGATTCTCAAATTCTGGGAATCTCTCTGTAACTGGTTTTAGGCATTGCTGCCATGGTGTATCAAGAATCCTTGTCCAGAAACACTCAAAACTCCTGTGTACATCTGTTTTGTCTTTATTTTCTTTTTTCTCAAGCCTTTGTAAAGTAACATCATTTTTTGTTTTAACAGGCTGTTTTCAATTTTCAATTGTATATCTTGTGCATTTTTTGTTTTTTCTTCAAGCTGTGTTTTTAATGTAGAAATAATTTCTTGCTGAGCTTTTATATAATGCTCAGGATCTGTTTTGGCCAAATCAGCAAAACTCTTAACCTCTTCAGGTTCTATGTAAAAACCTTGTAGACCAAAATTGTCTCTTGCTGCTTTAAGGGCTTCAGCAAAACTTGTATAACCTTTCCAAAGTGCTCCCCCTACACAAGTTATGTGTTGTGCAACTGTTTCCCATTTATTAAAAATTCCAATTTTTGTACCCCTGAATATGACATAATGTGTAAAATTTGGTTTATGTTTAAACTGTCTTTCAGGTGTTTTTGAACTTTGTTCCTGAAAGTAAATGCTTAAAGCATTTAAAACCTGTACTTTGAATGATGAAGCTTGTGGCATGGTTTGAATATGCCATAAGTTGTCTAATAAACATTGCTGTTTATCTGTGAGTTTCATTCCTATAATAGGACGGAACTTTTTATCAACATCCTTGCATATTTGTAGAGCATATGTTCCAAATTCAATCACCGTCTTGGGTGAAAAATTTGTATTCAAAGGTCGTTTGCCAGCTGCCTTTGATTGTTGTTGTGTATAAAACTGTCTTGTCATCATTTGTGGAAATGAAGTGTGAGGAGAACTGTATATCTTTTCTGTTGACTGTAGATATGACTGTTGAATTTGTTCTTCATCCGAAGAAGAATTTCCCTGCTTTGGGTGTATAAGCTTTAGTTTCTCCTTATTTTTTTTCCTGTCCAACTGAAACAAACCATTTGTTTATATTTCGAGATAACATATCAGCTCTCCCATTATTTTTCCCTTTAATATGTTCAAAATTTATAAAATATCCATTTCCTTGTATAGTATTTTGAAGATTAACCCATCTGGTTCTATTTACTTTTTTACTTTGGTCATTTTTTACAAATTTGACTATTGCTTCACAGTCAGTTCTTATTGTAAATTCTGTATTAAGAAATATCTTAAATTTTTCTAATGCATAAATTAATGCCTGTATTTCAAAATCAATTGTAGTCCAGTTTGTTTTGTTTTGAAAATTACCGCCTGCATAAGCACAAATTTTCTCTTCTTCCTTGGGGCTGTATTTGTTTGGCTTACATAGAAGGACTGCTCCCCATCCTTCTTTGCATCCATCTGTTTCAATAATTATATAATCTGTAACTAATGGTAATTCTAATGGTTTAATATTTCTAACTGCATTTTTAATTTCTTTGACCAGTTTAATATCTTCTTGGTTAAAAATACCTTTGACCATTTTTAGTGGTTTTACCATATAATGGTCCAACCAATTTTGACAAGTTTGGTATAAATTTTCTAGCATAATTTACTAGGCCCAAAAAGGCTTGTATTTGTTTTAGGTTCTCAAATTTTTCTGGAAAATTTAAAATTTTTGTAGAAATGTGTGGTTGTAATTCTATTTTTCCATTTCCAATTTCTAATCCTGAAAAAGAAAATTTTCTTTTAAAAAGTTCCATTTTCCTTTTTGAATCTACTATACCATTTTTCTTTATTTCTTCAAAAACCTGTTGTAAGTGTTTCTCATGTTCCTGCACTGTATTACCTGCAACTAAAATATCATCAATGTTTACTAAGCAGAAATCAAATTTTAAGAATATACTGTCCATGAACGAGCTAAGTTAAAGGAACAAATATATAGATCAAATCGTTTAATAGATTAGTTTGTATATTACTGTTTTGCTTTAATAGTTGGAATATAAGAAAATATTTAAGAGAAATTTGGAATAAGGGATAAAAGCTAAAGAGAGTTGGATTTTATTAATCATTGGTACTTCTCAAACAATCAAACGTTTAGAATTCTTAAACTTAGAATTTTCTGAAAAAGCTCACCGAAAACCATTTGCAACAGATAATTTTACTATAGTTTGCAATATTAACAACCTTGGTGAACATACTTTACATACAAATAATTCACAATTAAATACTTTAGTAGATTTATTGATAAATCTTAGTATTAGTCTACAACAAGAAGCTATAAACAATAAACAAATAATAGAAAATTTAACAGCAGAAGTTAAAAAATTATCACAAAACCTAGATTATATAAAAATCAATCTAATATATTAGTAGGAAAAAGTATAAATAATATACCTCTAGAAGTTGAAAAAATTACAGAAGCTTTACAAAAGTTAAAAATAGAGAAAAAACCGACTCCATATACACATTGGCAACCGAGAAAATGAATAATCATTTCTTAGGAAGAAGTAGAACTATACAAGAAGCTAGAAACTCTACAAGCAATATAAATGATAGTATAACATCAGATAGTTTTTTAAACAGGATAGTTAGAAGAGGATCAGGATCTAATAGTAACAGACATATAATACAACTAGAAGAAGAAATAGATTTAGACAGAAACTTGGAATTATATAACCAACATCAATTAGACATATTAAATCCAAGGATTTTATATCAGACAAGAAGATTTAATATAAACACAACTCTTATAAGAAGTAGTAGAGAAGAAAGTTTAAGGGTAGTAGATAATACAGTAACCCTAGATCTTTTGTCACCAGATACTATTGAAAAAATAAAAAAAAACAAAATAAACATTTTGTACATACAGGATTAATAATAATAGGGGTTAAAGCTTTAGGAAGAAAAAATTTAGGAACAAAACTATTAGCCTTAATACTAGATAAAAGTTGGAAATCAGATATGAAAAAAACTATAATTTCAGGAATGGAAGTAGATTTAAGTCAAAACATAGCAATATTTTATTGTACACCAGATATTTTAAAGGATGTTAAAGATTTACAAAATATAAAAATAGCGCTACAAACAAAATGATATGAAGAATATGAAGGAAATAATTTAGTAGTAAGTATAGGAGTACTAGGAAGAGCTAGTAACAGTTCAGGAATGAAATATAAAGTAAATATAGAAGGAATAGTAAAAACAATTGCATCAAAATCTATACAAATGATAGAACCTATAAAAATTGATCCAGAACAATTAACAGGATTAGAATGGGATTTAGATGATTTACAAGAAAAAGAAGAAAATACAGTTTTAGTACCTAAGAAAAGTTATATATATGAAGAAACAGATGGAAAACAAAAACTAAGATATACTGATTTTAAAGAAAAACAAACAGAGAAAAATAATGATGAAGAATATCATTTTATGAATATTGAGGAAGAGAATAAAGATGAAATAATTCCTACATACGATAAAGATAATGAAGAAGATGAAATAGATTTTAATTTCTTAAAATTTGAACAAGAAGAAACAATGGATTATACACTATTAGACTATGAAGAAGAATCAATAGATTGTTTTAAAGTAGAAGAAACAAATAAAATGATAGAACAAATTATAGATCGAAAATTTACAGAAATAAATATACAAGAAGAAGTAGATGATATGATTATGGAATGTATAACAGAATTAGGATTAGATTATGAAGAAAGTTATAATAAATTACAAGAATATTATAATTTACCATTAGTAGAAGGTATTATGAAAAGAGAGGTAATGTTATCAGATTTTTACAAACAAGAACAAAGCTTTATGTTTAATACATCTAATCCCTTAAAAAGACCAAAAATAGAATGGGGAGAAGGATATAGTGGTACACGCGAAAGTCATGGTAGGGAACCATGGACACAACCAACAGCTAATTATCAACAAGAATCTAGTTCTATAGGAAAAAGGAAGGAGATTGCCTATAGGACAAATATACAGTGGAAATATGTTATTATTAGAACAACAAAAACCACAGTTATGGATAGATGGAGTTTTAACATGGGAACAAAATGTAGTAAGATTATGGGAAACAAATAAAAAAGATAGTATAGATATGTTTTCATATTTAGAAACTACATTAGGTCCAATAGCATTAGGAATTTGGCAAAGTAAGAAAACACAAAATCCAGAAGAAATAAATAATCTTAAAGCATTAAGAGATAATCCTTATAATTTTACATCACAAATTAGAACACTTATATTAGGAGTTGATCCAGCAAAAAATAACTCTTTAATACAGGATACAGCTATCAGAAATTTAGAACAATTAAGTATAGCAGACATGAAATATATAAATGAATTTACACTAGATTTTACAAGATTATTATCACAAACAGGAAAGGCAATGGATGATAATTTATGTGACAAATATTTTATAAAATTACCAGGAGATTTAGGAAAATCTATACATGAAGCATGGAAAACAAATTATGGTACACAACAGAACTTAGGAATAGGACCAAGGATAACTTATACATTTGGTATACTAGAAGAAAAATGTAAAGAAGTAGCATTACAAGAACAATTAAAAAGAAATGCTTATGCATTTTGTAAAACAGCAATTTATACACCACAAGCATATGGAGTGTATGATAAAAAGAAAAAGATACGAAAAAGCACAACATATAATAGAAATTATAGAAAACATTATAATACAAATAAATATGTTAAAAAACCACAATCACGAAAATGCAGATGTTACACTTGTGGAGAAACAACACATTTAGCTAATAATTGTCCAAATAAAAGAAAAAATATGGAAAGAGCTAATTTAGTAGAGCAATTACAAGATTATGAGATAGAAGCTCTAAGAACAGATGATGAATCTGATAATGAATCAGTATACAGCATTTATAGTGAAGAAGAAAATCCAACAGCAAAAGTAACATATACATATATGAATATAGAAGAAAGTTGTGAACATGATTGGAAACAAAATAAAGGAAACAATCACATAAGATGTTGTCATTGTGGATACTATCCTAGTATAGAAAAAAGATCACAATGTAATAAATGTTTTAAAGAAATTTATTATAAATGTCTTAAAGAAATTTATGATAAAAATATAGCTACAACATCAAAAGTGAAAACAAATTCTAAAAATAATGAAAATGAAAGAATAGATAAATTAGAAGTAATAATAGAATTACATAGTTTAAAAATAAAAGACTTAGAACACAAAGTTGAAGAATTGGAAAGATTAATTAAAATAGAAGAAATAAGTAAAATGGCTCTACAAAAACCAGATGATCAAACTTACATACAAACACAAGGATCAACAAACATGATAAATATACAATGTCGTTTATGGTTAGATAATAATAAATATTTAGATTTAACAACATTAGTTGATACAGGAGCTACAAAGAGCTTAATCTCATATAGTTTAGCACCTATAGAATATTATAAAAAACTATCATATGAACTAAGTACAAGAACAATAGAAGACAGGTTAATATCTATTACACATTGTTTAGAACCAGTAGGAATACAATTCTTAGATTTTGCAAACAATTATAGTATAAAATATGAAATGCCACAAATAAATATTAATCCACCAGAGATAAAATCAAAAGATTTTGTAATAGGATTAAATTTCATATTAGGATTAAATGGTGCAGTCACAATTACAAGAAATTTTATAACATTAAGTAAACAATTATATACAATACCAACCCTTAGATATATGAATACAACACAAATTGTTCAAAAAAGAGGGGATAAAGGGAATTTAGATTTTTTGAAAACACAAAATAAAAAGGAGTTTATAGAAAATGAATCACTAAAACTATTAACAGATTTTTTAAGTCATGAAATAGAAAAAGGGCAAGATATTACCAAAAGTGTAAATCATCCTATGATATTACATTTCGAAAAAATAGGATATTGTAGAAGATATAACAAAGTCAAATGTAAAATATATTTGTAAATTTAAATTAAAAAATCCTGATATAGTCATAAGAACAGCTAATATAGAATACAGCTCATTAGATAAAGAAGAATTTAAAAAACAAATTCCTGAAATGGTAAATCAAGGATTAATTAGAAAATCAGAAAGTCCTCATAGATCTACAGCTTTTATAGTAAGAAATCACAGTGAAATAAAAAGAGGAAAAGCTAGAATAGTTTATAATTATAAAAGATTAAATGACAATACAATAGATGATGGATATAATATTCCTAACAAAGACAGTTTGTTAAATCTTGTACAAAGCAAAAAAGTATTTTCAAAATTTGATTTAAAATCAGGATATAATCAGTTAAAGTTAGAAGAAAGTTTCAAACCATGGACAGCTTTTACATGTTCAGAAGGGCAATATGAATGGAATGTCCTTAGTTTTGGGTTAAAAAATGCACCATCAATTTTTCAAAGATTCATGGACAGTATATTCTTAAAATTTGATTTCTGCTTAGTATACATTGATGATATCTTAGTTGCAAGTAATACAGTGCAGGAACATGAGAAACACATACAACAGGTTTTTGAAGAAATAAAGAAAAACGGTATAGTTATTTCAAAAAGGAAAATGGAACTTTTTAAAAGAAAATTTTCTTTTTTAGGATTAGAAATTGGAAATGGAAAAATAGAATTACAACCACATATTTCTACAAAAATTTTAACCCTTACTGTGTATTTTTTGCTTCTAGTAACATCATTTTTTGTTTTAACAGCTTGTTTTCAATTTTCAATTGTATATCTTGTGCATTTTTTGTTTTTTCTTCAAGCTGTGTTTTTAATGTAGAAATAATTTCTTGCTGAGCTTTTATATAATGCTCAGGATCTGTTTTGGCCAAATCAGCAAAACTCTTAACCTCTTCAGGTTCTATGTAAAAACCTTGTAGACCAAAATTGTCTCTTGCTGCTTTAAGGGCTTCAGCAAAACTTGTATAACATTTCCAAAGTGCTCCCCCTACACAAGTTATGTGTTGTGCAACTGTTTCCCATTTATTAAAAATTCCAATTTTTGTACCCCTGAATATGACATAATGTGTAAAATTTGGTTTTTGTTTAAACTGTCTTTCAGGTGTTTTTGAACTTTGTTCCTGAAAGTAAATGCTTAAAGCATTTAAAACTTGTACTTTGAATGATGAAGCTTGTGGCATGGTTTGAATATGCCATAAGTTGTCTAATAAACATTGTTGTTTATCTGTGAGTTTCATTCCCATAATAGGACGAAACTTTTTATCAACATCCTTGCATATTTGTAGAGCATGTGTTCCAAATTCAATCACCGGCTTGGGTGAAAAATTTGTATTCAAAGGTCGCTTGCCAGCGGCCTTTGATTGTTGTTGTGTATAAAACTGTCTTGTCATCATTTGTGGAAATGAAGTGTGAGGAGCACTGTATATCTTTTCTGTTGACTGTAGATATGACTGTTGAATTTGTTCTTCATCCGAAGAAGAATTTCCCTGCTTTGGGTGTATAAGCTTTAGTTTCTCCTTATCTTTTTTCCTGTCCATCTGAAACAAACCGTTTGTTTATATTTCGAGATAAAATATCAGCTATCCCATTATTTTTCCCTTTAATATGTTCAAAATTTATAAAATATCCATTTCCTTGTATAGTATTTTGAAGATTAACCCATCTGGTTCTATTTACTTTTTTACTTTGGTCATTTTTTACAAATTTGACTATTGCTTCACAGTCAGTTCTTATTGTAAATTTGCTCAAGTCCACAGTCGATAGACAGCACACACAGAGATTTCTAGAAGATGTCGTAAGCAATGACGACACAAGACAGAAGACAAAAATCATGATGTGAGCAATGACGTTTTAAAAGCTTAAATAATTTCACAGATAGTGGTCGACAGTAGGCAACATTTTTCAAACCTAATTTTAGAATCTAGTGTTGTAATTATTCGTTTCTTTTACTTTATAGATTAGGCTTTTTGACTTCTTTGTTTAGCATAGATGCTTAGTTTTCCTATCTTTGCCTATATATATGGCAATTGTATTTAGTTGTAAACACGAACAACCATTATGAGTAATAATATTTTTACTTCAATGGCACACTAAAAACTCTCCAGATCTCTTTAGCTCTACTCCCTTAATATCCCAAATTTTCTCCAGTTCTTCATATTATATTCCAACCCACATAAAAAAAATCTTCTTTCTTTCTGCAACCTTCTACTCCGCTGTGCATACTCTCATCCATCATCATCCGCTGTGCATACCTACACCCTCTCTTTAAGTTTTAAATCTCCTGTTTATTTTCATATATATATATAGTGATGTTAATTGGGTAACACTAAAAAAGTGGGAAACAGTGGGGAACCGACTCAAACGAACTCCTATATATATATATATATATATATATATACATATATATAGTGATGTTAATTGGGTAACACTAAAAAAGTGGGAAACAGTGGGGAACCGACTCAAACGAACTCCGATTGGACTCGTTCCAGCGGCGTTGGAACCGGCTCGTTGAACCCTAACTAGAATCTCTTAACCCCAAACCCTAAATCATAACCCCTAAACCCTAAATATATTAGGGTTTGGCCTTAGGGTTTAGGTTTAGGGTTTAACTTTAGGGTTTAGCTATAGGGTTTAGCTTCAGGTTTAGCCTTTAGGGTTTTGCTTTTAGGGTTTATAGTTTAGATTTTACGGTTTAGCTTAGGTTTTAGCCTTATTTTTTACCTTTTGGGTTTAGAGTTTAGAATTTAGGGTTTAGGGTTAAGAGATCTTAGTTAGGGTTCGACGAGCCGGTTCCAACGCCGCTGGAATGAGTCCAATCGGAGTTCGTTTGAGTCGGTTACCCGCTGTTCCCCACTTTTTTAGTGTTCCCCAATGAACATTCCCCTATATATTGGGGAACACTAAAAAAGTAGGGAATAGTGGGGAACCGACTCAAACGAACTCCGATTGGACTCATTCCAGCGGCGTTGGAACCGGCTCGTCAAACCCTAACTAAGATCTCTTAACCCTGAACCCTAAATCCTAACTCCTAAACTGTAAACCCTAAAGCTAAAAAATAAGGCTAAAACCTATGCTAAACCGTAAAATTTAAACTATAAACCCTAAAAATTAAACCCTAAAGGCCAAACTTAAAGCTAAACCCTATAGCTAAACCCTAAAGCTAAACTCTAAACCCTAAAGCTAAACCCTAAGGCTAAACCCTAAAGCTAAACCCTAAAGCTAAACCCTAAAAGCCAAACCCTAATATATTTAGGGTTTAGGGGTTATGATTTAGGGTTAAAAGATCCTAGTTAGCGTTCGACGAGACAGTTCCAACGCCGCTGGAATGAGTCCAATCAGAGTTCGTTTGAGTCGTTTCCCCACTGTTCCCCACTATTTTAGTGTTCCCCAATTAACCTCACACTATATATATATAGGGGACCGCTCAAATGAGAACCACCTTCAGTTATAAGAACCGCGAGAACCACTTTCTAGCCATTAGATCAAGTAGATGGATGTATGAGATTAAAAGTATTTAAAAATAATATTAAGTGTTTTTTTGTCTTATTATATGTTTAATATTTTAATCCAAAAGGGTATATAAGTAAAATTGCTTTTTTTGTCTTTTTATATATATTATTTTTAATTGTCTTTTTTGTCCTATTCATTAATTACCTTTTTGTCTTAATTTATTTTTTATTAAGAAATAGATTTTTTTGTTAAATAATTTTTTGAAATCAGATTTTTTTGATAATTTTTTTTAAGATTTGTTAAAAAAAACGTTTTGAAGAGCCGTTTTTTTACGCCCGGTTTTTACGTTAACGTTATTTACGTTTTACACGCCATTTTTTTACGTTTTACGCGCCGGTTTTTTACGTTAACGTTTTTTTACGTTTTACGCGCCCGGTTTTTACGTTAACTTTTTTAACGCCGTTTTTACGTTAACGTTATTTACGTTTTACGCGCCGTTTTTTACGTTAACCTTTTTTTACGTTTTACGCGCCGGTTTTTTACGTTAACATTTTTTACGTTTTTACGTTTTACGTGCCGGTTTTTTACGTTTTACGTAAAACTTTTTACATTTTACTAATTTTTTTTACGATTTTACGTTTTACCTAAAACTTTTTACGATTTACGAAAATTTTTTTACGTCTTACGTCTTACGTTTTTACGTTTTACGTTAAAAAGTTTACGGTTTAACTTTTTTTTACAAAACCGTTTTTACGCAAAACCGAACGCACCCAGAAAATCGCACACTCGGGAGGTGTCTCAGATAGTTTGCTATCATCATCGACGCCTCCAAAAAAAAACCCCAACAAACAAAACAAAGCGTATCACAAAAAAACGGGGGTTGGCTCAGATTATCCGATAATCAAAAGGCCGCAAAAATGGGGTTGCAAGTTCAAAAACCTACCCTCCGCCGTCCTTGCCGCGACATCGTCATCTAAATCTACGTTTTTTTTCATCATCGCCACCCAAAAATGACCATATCAAATCCCACAGATCAAAATCCCCAACATACCAAATCCAAACCCACAGATCAAAATCCCCAACATACCAAATCCAAACCCACAGATCAAAATCCCCATCGGTATCATCATCATCATCATCATCATCATCATTCAAGAACGCATATCAAGAACACATGCCTAGAATCACAAGAAAAATCAAGTAAACCCAGAAAAATCAAGTAAACCCATAAAAATCAAGAACACATACAAAAAAAAAAAAAACAATCGGTATCATCATCTTCATCATTCAAGAACACATATCAAGAACACATATCAAAAGAACACAGGCCAAGAATCACCAGAAGAATCACCAGCCACTAACCCACTGTTAGAACCACCGCCGCCGACCAACCAACACCGTAACCGTAGAACCACCGCTGACCACCACCAAGCCGTCGAACCGCCACCACCACCACAACATCAAATCGGAGCTCACTACCCCCCAAATCGGAGCTTGGAATTGTTCCCCCATCTTGTTTTCAGTCCCCCATCTCGGTTAACAGTTGTTGGGGTTTTGTAACAGTTGGGTGGTGGTGATTACTGTTGAGACGGAAGGGGGGGGGGGGTGTTTTGGCAGCGACCAGACAGAGAGAGAGGTGGCAGAGGAATTGTGCGGCGGCAGCAGCGCCGTGGGGACGGCCGGCAACGAACCGGATATGACATTTGGGGTGGGTTTTAAAAATGGATCGGTGATGGGGGATTGAAAGAGAGCCTGCATCTTTTAAATAGAAAAGAAGGAGAGAGGAGAGAGGAAAGATATGACATATGGGGTAAATGACCAAATTACCCTTTTTGTTGGCTGAATATGATTGGTGGAGAGTGGTTCTCACGGTTCTTACAACTGGGGGTGGTTCTCATTCTAGCGGCTCCCTATACACATATATATATATATATATATATATATATATATAGGGGGCCGCTAGAATGAGAACCACCTCCAGTTGTAAGAACCGCGAGAACCACTTTCTGGCCATTAGATCAAGTAAATGGATGGATGAGATTGAAAGTATTAAAAATAATATTAAGTATTTTTTGTCTTATTATGTTTTTAATATTTTATTCTTTAAGGGTATATAAGTAAATTTTTCTTTTTTGTCTTTTTATATATATTAATTTTAAATTACCTTTTTTGTCATATTCATTAATTATTTTTTTTACTTAATTGTTTTTTATTTATAAAACAGATTTTGTTGTAAAACAAGTTTTTTGAAATCAAATTTTTAGTATATTTTTTTTTAAAGATTTGTTTAAAAAAAACGTTTTGAAGATCCGTTTTTTTTACGCCCCGGTTTTTTATGTTAACGTTTTTTTAACATTTTACGCGCCAATTTTTTCGTTAACGTTATTTTACGTTTTACACGTCGGTTTTTTACGTTTTACGCCCCGGTTTTTTACGTTTTACGCGTCGGTTTTTTACGTTTTACGCGTCGTTTTTTTACGTTTTACGCCCCGGTTTTTACGTTTTACGCCCCGGTTTTTTACGTTTTACGCGTCGGTTTTTTACGTTTTACGCGTCGGTTTTTTACGTTTTACGCCCCGATTTTTTACGTTAACATTTTTTTTCCGATTTGCGTTTTACGTAAAACATTTTACAATTTACGTAAACCTTTTTACTTTTTACGTTAAAACTTTTTACGTTTTACGTTAAAACTTTTTACGTTTTACGTTAAAACTTTTTGCGTTTTACGTTAAAACTTTTTACAAATTACGTTTTACGTAAAAACGTTTTACGTTTACGGTTTACGTAACACTTTTTACACTTCACGTTTTTACGATTTACGTTAAAAAGTTTACGGTTTACGTTAAAAAGTTTACGGTTTATTTTTTTTTTACAAAAACTTTTTTACGCAAAAAACGAACGCACCCAGAAATCGCAAACTCGGTGAAGCGTCTCAGATATATTGTTATCATCATCGACGCCTAAATTTAAAAAAAAAACCCAACAAATAAAAATCAAAAGAACGAGTGGTTTCTCTAAAAAAAACGAAGTTTTGGCTCAGATTTTCCGATAATCAGAGGCTGCAAAGTGGGGTTGCAGGTTCAAAACCATACCCTCCGCCATCCTTGCCGCGCCATCGTCAGTTATTTTTTTTTGGCATCATCACAGCCGATTCGATAAGGCACCATATTCAACCGATTTAAATCCACAAGACAAACCCACAAGATTCAAACCCAGATTCAAACCCAGATTCAACAAAATTAAAAACCCACCTTCACTGACCGATTTAAACATCCAAAAATGGCAGAAGATTCAAACCCACAAGACAAACCCACAATATTCAAACCAAGATTCAAACCCAGATTCAACAACATTAAAAACCCACCTTCACTGACCGATTTAAACATCCAAAAATGGCAGAAGCAACATAAATAACAGTAACAAGAAACCCAAAAAGAAATAGCATTCACAACTTTACCAAAAATCATCAAAATCACCATTGAAGTAGATAAATCAACAAGTGGTGACAAAAAGGTCCAGTCATCCAGAAAACCACCACCGGTCTCCCCACAAAACCACCACCACCTGCCGCCACCGTCTTCCGCCGTCGACCAACCACCTCCTCTCCATCGTCTTCTGCCGTCGACCAATCACCTCCTCTCCACCGACCAAACATCTTTTGGGTTTCTTGTAGGAGATGAGAGATGGGTTGCAGGTCTGAGGGTCGCCGGAGAAACGAGCGGTCACAGTAACATCATCAGCCACCGCCGCTCACACGTGAGTGAAACCCCCCATGTGCGGCGGCGGCATCCACCGGAGACGGAGAAGGAGGGGGTACAACGGGTAGTGGTGGTGGCGGTGGCGGTGGAGGCGTCGAGATGAAGATATGAAGGCTGAAGATGATGATCTTCATCAGAGATGAAGATATGAAAGAGAGAGAAATGTGTGTTTGTTACAGATATGAAGAGAGAGAGAAATGATCTTCATGCTTTTAATAAAGAGACAAGACAAACATGATGGACAAGACATATATACAAAATGACCTAAATACCCTTTTAGTTGGCATGATCTTATTGGTGGAAAGTGGTTCTCGCGGTTCTTACAACTGGGGGTGGTTCTCATTTTAGCGGCCCCCTATATATATATATATATATATATATATATATATATATATATATATATATATATATATATATATATATATAGGACAATGCTATACAAGAAACCCCATTTTTTTTTAAAAACTTAGCAAACTCTACTTGTGGACTATATTCATCCACGTGGCCTGAGAACCTTCCTAATCCATTTTGCCTTCAAGGTTATATTAGTAATTTAGCCAAGCCAAGTTTATTTTCCCAATTTGATCTGACATCTTCATTTAATGCCCATCAACTCATTTGAAAAAATAAGTCACCCCATATTTCATTTACAATATTTCTGTTTATTTCATATCAATTTAAACCAGAAAGCTCCATTATCATCTTCTCCTACAAATTATGCTTTCTCCATTAATGTCCATGGAGACAATTCCACCAACCTCCGAGTTAATGTCGCCGGTCCATAGTTTCCCCAACAGGTTCCTTAGCACTGACTTTCAAACTGATGAAGAATTAAATGCTCAAGGTTTGTCATTTTAGGGCTGTATCTTTATCTAACTTAACTATCTCGAATCTATGTTTTTTTTTGTTATTTGACATTTTTTTAATGGAATAATCCAAATATACTGCATGGCAATGTTCAGCTGTTCCATTCGAAGCTTCTGTATATACTTACATGCCTGTTGATTGTTCTCGATCATATGAAGACCCTGTTAGATCACCGGATGTTCTGATATCCAACAACTTCATGAACAGCGATTTCCATTCTGACGAGGTTATGGATAATGTTCAAGGTTTGTTTTTCTATACACTCGTTTTGATTTTTCTTCCCCAGATATGGCATAGTTCAAACATATTGCATAATGTTCACATGTAGTATACCCAGATTCTGGCTACGCTAACATGTCGGGTGCTGGTTCTAACCTTTTGTCCTGCCATATACCAGATTCCTAACCTTTTCGTTTTCTGATGCAGGGCCAGTGCATCCATACTTCGTTTTTGATACCCCTCAGGGAACCCGTTACTGGATTCCTACCGTCGCTGATAAGTTCATACCAGTGTGTGGGAAATCTTATCCAACATTTGAGGAGGTTCTCTCCATGTATGAACTTTATGCGTTTGAAGCTGGTTTTTCTGTTAAAAAAGGCCAAACTAAAGTCTGGAATGGAATTCCCACACACAAGTATCTTCGATGCTCAAAATACGGGAAACCACAACGCAAGAGGACTTTTGACACACTAGATGAATCTTCTGTAAAGTCTAGGAAAACCAACTTCACATGGTGTGACTGTAAGGCAAGCATTCTAGTCTCAATCTGTAATGATACATACACAGTTATGAGTTTCAATGATATTCATAATCATGAACTTGTTGAGAATTACAATCGTGATCTTAGCAAGATATCACGGAAGCTGTCATTCTCCACTAAATAATTCATTCACAATATGAGTCTAAACCGTATCGGACCCATGAGAGCTTATAGATGTCTTGTAGCTTTAAAAGGGGGGGGGGGGGGCATCACAATGTCAATGGGACTCCTGTGGATTTTAAAAATTTTAGCCACCAGTTGCGAATTTTTATTGGTGAACGCGACGCACAAGTTTTCCTTGAACGCTTGCGTGAGCGCTTTGACAACCTACCCAACTTCTATTTTGATTACACTGTATCAAATGGAAAGTTGTCTTCTGTATTCTGGGCTGATGAGATTTCAAAGCTAAACTACAAAGCTTTTGGCGATGTCCTCGCCTTTGACGCGACTTACAGCACTAACAGGTTAGTTCCCCCTTAACTTGTGTTAGGCCTGATATCCAAGTATACAAACCAAACCAAAAAAGTGTTACATTTTGTTAACCTCAAATCCATTTTTATTAATAGGTACAAGATGGTTTTTGTGCCATTCACGGGTGTGGATCATCATTTCCAATGTGTTACATTTGGTGCGGGTTTGATATCTACCGAGTCCATTGAATCTTATGTGTGGTTGCTTAAGGCTTTCTTGAAGGCACATGGTACTCAACCAACTCTCGTGCTGAGTGATCAAGACCCATCCATGCTTCAAGCTGTTCCTTTGGTCTTTACCGAATCACGCCACCGTCTATGCATGTGGCATATAATGAAAAAACTACCCTCCAAGGTTAGGTTAAATTGTTAGCCTTTAACATGTGTTATTCAACATCACAGACTTACATGTGTTTTTGAACTGTTTAATCTAACATGTGTTAGTAATTCTTTAATCTACCAGATCTCTGCGGACCTTCTTGAAAACTCTAATGTTCGGTCCTGCATTCACTGGTTGGTTTGGAATGTTTATATCAAACCAGAAACGTTTGAGTCCCGCTGGAATGACCTCCTAGAAACATTTGGCCTACAAGACCATACTTGGTTGAACGACATGTACAACATCAAACATCTTTGGGTACCAGCCTACTTCAGGGAACTGCCAATGTGTTGCTTGATGAAGACCACTTCACGCTGCGAAAGCTCTAACGCTGCCTTCAAGGTCAACTCTACAAGCGCAAACACCCTTGTACAATTTATGATGTGCTTTGAAAATAGGGTAGATAGCCAAAGCTATCGGCAACGTGTATCCGAGTACAAAACCTCATCCACGGTATTCAAGGACACTACTGAGTTAGCGATAGAGCAGCACGCGTTCGCCATCTACACAAACGCTGTTTTCGCTCAAGTTCAAAAGGAGATAATTAAAGGGAAGTTTTTATGCTACATCACAAACCAAACCGATTCCAGCAATACCACTCTTTTGTTAGACGTCACTTATTTGGACAAAAGGAACAACATCACAAATGTCTATCAGGTAACACATGTTAGTCAACTTCATTATTACCACTCCACTAACATATGTTAGATCTAAAGCCTTTTGTTTATGCTGCTTCTGTTCCTAACAGGTTACATATAACACTGTAGACCACTCCGCCAGTTGCTCATGCAGGAATTTCACACGTATCGGATATCTGTGTCGCCATGTCTTTTGCGTATATCGATTGAAAAATGTTGCAAAGATACCACCCCAATACATAAACAATAGGTGGCGCCGAGATACCATCCCAAAAGAGGTTTTTTCACTTTCCAGCCGATACGGCGTCAACCCACACGCACCATCCATTATGCGTAATGAAATCCTTGACCTCGTTACTGAATGTGTTGATGTGGCCAGAACCGACGAGGATTCGTTGTCAAAATTGGTTGCCCAACTCCGGGATTTCAAGATCAATGTGCTCTCCAAGCAACCATTGGGTACAATCCAAAATGAAACAAACGAGTGTGAAATGGAAGAAATAGTTAGGCAAGCAATCAACATTCCAGTCGAAGTTGCTAATCCAGATGTTATACGCAATAAGGGATGTGGTACGCATACTCGCATTTCCGGACCCGGTGAGAAGGCAAAGACAAAACCACCGAAACGTCCAAAGCAGCTTCGGTTATGCAAGCGTTGTGGTCTTTATGTCGATGACCACGACTCACGCAACTGCGTTAAGGTGGCTGCAATGAAAGCAGCAAAGGCAGCCGCTGAACAACAAAGGCAGACCGCCCCTGGTGCATCCCTCTCTGATTAAAATCTGTGGTTTCATTTACTAGTAATATATTATGGGAGACTCTCTTCATTTTGGCCTTCTTACACACATGTAACAGTCTTTTGACATCATCCTCCCCTTTTCTGTTACGTGTGTAAGAATGTGGAACTATTTTTATCCCAGTTATCATATCCAATATTGTAAAAACTTTGTGGCCTTCGGCACTTTATGTTTTGTAGGCCAACTTTTGTGGAAAGTCCTCTGTTTGGTATTAACAGGCCTATCTTATTATTATATGCATGGATAATTGTGGTTTTGGTTTATATTTTACAACAGCATCAAAACAGATCTTAACACATGTTAGCCCTGTACCTGGGGTTTTTTTAATTGTAAAGGATCAGCACAAAAGGTTCTTAACCACACCAATAACTTATATATTAAGTCACATCAGGTTATAGAATTAAACTCCACGACTAGCCAACTTAAGCACACATTCTACCACTAGGTTACAACCGCACGTGAAACAATGGATCGACTACGGAGCCGTGACATCAACCCATTCCCAAAAAAAAGTACTAACAATAAAAGAACAAGAAAACGACCTTAGTATGTGTCCTACAAACATAGGGTCAAAAGGTTATCACAACTTTAACCACTTACCACATCCTAACTACCCCTTGTTCTCCATCTCTACGAAGCTTTTCTTCATGGTGTCGCAACATCCTCATCATGAAAGTACAGAGGAGAGGGGCTGCGCTCACTCTCCCATGGGTCATGGTAACACCAGGACTGGATTGTTTCGGGTGAGTATGGACACAACGGGCAACCACATAATTCATGGTCTGGATCCGTCAGCAACCTAACCAACTCATCTGGTAGCCCCTTCAAAATTTCAGCTTCTGGTAAAACGTGTTCCGTACGGCGTGACGCTTCTTTTGAAACACCTGCTACATCACCTACATTGTTTACTCCACTACCTGAATCATGGTCACCAGAAGCTGAACCACTTTTCACGTCTTCGGGCTTCTTGTGAAACACTTTTCTTGCGTAGCACACCCCGTACCGACCCTCACATGCTTCCTTCCTCTTTTGATTCAGCTTCTTCATTCCTGGTGGTGTAGACGTTACCTTATTTTTACAAGTGTCCATCACATTAGCATACTTTGGAACCACTAAAACTTCTTGGTTTACTGAAGTAGTGAAGTATTACAATCCAGGACTTAGTTCAACATTACACTACTTTATAGAGGTATATCATTGCTACATTTAATATAGTGGTTGTGACTTTACTTTGATGTGACCATATGGGGCAAAAAAGCTATGGTTCATGTTCCAATAAAGTTGTTTTGCAGCCACCAACCCCTATGTTAGTAGACTTCTTTCCCCATCTTTCCCCAACTTCCAAGAACCCAAGTACATTTTGAGAATAGTTGGCCCGTAGAAGAGACAAGAAGCAGCATTTTTTACATTTTCTTAAATGTTACACCTACCAATATATAATTTAAAACAGCCTCATTTAAAACATTATCAACTACAAGAAATAAAATTACAACACATGCAAGAATACATCAATATGTATCAGAGTATAAAATAACCAAGTCACTAGACATCAGTTTTAGTGGGACAAATTTCGCATAGACAGTCTATCGACAAAATTCGCATAGACAGTCTATCGCATAGACAGTCTATCACAATAAGTTTAAAGCAACATCCCAAAATCAAAGTACATGACACTCCCAAAACAAAGCTGGCACATTAAACGCATTCAGTTATCCTACAGTAAATACCATTCACCCACTAACACACGTTCGTTCACCTCTGAACATAAGATGTGCGCAGCATACCTCCTTCTCAACTTCCGCACCTCCGCCATCTTCTTCGCCCCACTCATGCTGAACCCACAGTTAAAAATTTTGTTTTTCCCCATGTAGCACTCCATGTGACGCATTAAGAAGACCCCACAATCAGTTTTGTTTGTTGTGGTCGCCCAAGTAACCGGCATACGCTGGATGTTGCAGTAGTCAATGTCATCGGCTCGCGGATTCCCAACTTCCCGAAGGTATTGCACAAACATATCTTTCTGCATATACATATACAATCCATGCTCAATATAAAAAACACATCTTGAATACAATCTCACTTACGTTACAACAGTTTGAATTTTAAAAACTTACAAACTTATACGGTGTGTCCTTGTGGAGGTAGTATACACTATCTTCTGTCGGCTGTCCTTGTCTGGCTTTGTCATTATCAACAACATAAATTCCGGGGTCCCGTAACTCAAACACTAGCAAGTAAAAATGTTTGTGCTCCAAGATCGGGAAGAATACAATGTCGTGCTTTCTAAAATCAGGATCTTTTTCAGCGCTGTTAACCCCACCTTTTATTCCAACCCGGAACTTGTGCATCCGCGCCTCGACTCCAGCGTTCTCAGTTGTTAACATCCACGGAAACTTTCACAAAAGAGAAATTAATAAGGATAAGCACTTGGCAAACTGTAACTAGTTTTCCACACAAAACAACAATCTACACAAATAATGTCAATATTCAAATCACTCACCACAACTTTAGTACCAAAGAATAGCCTACTGTAAGCCTCCCTTGATTTCCGTTTCTCTTGGAAGTTTAGCACCTCCGCCCAACAGTCGATAATACCATCCGATACCTCATTGCCAGCGTTTAAACTCTTGAACATAGCCCGAGATGCTTCTACATGGGAAGGGCTTCGAAATAGCAACTCCCTGGTTTCATACGTACAGAAAAAAATTTACATTCCATACCTTAACACATGTTAATGTAATTTAACACATTTTTTTAACAGTATCCCCATACTTACACAGCCATGTGTATCGGGCTATCTACATCATCAACTGACGACGTACCCTGCTCCTTCCTACGGCAAAAATCAAAAAATAACCAATTAACTAGATCCATTTGGGTTCATGGTTTACACCCCTATTATACAACAATAAACCCTGTGGTAGTTCTACTTACATGTTTGCCTCCATTGCCCGCTTCCTACGCGAATGCCCATTTAGGAAGTGCGTGGGGGATTCATCAGCGTATATGTAATCCCACGGATTTGCCTCTTTCTTAGTGATTGGCTGACCCATGTCAACAGACCTTATATAGTAAGGTGATCTATTTGGTTCCGCTGCCACTTTCTCTCTAAAAGGCAGCTTCCTTTTCTGGGCCCCCAATTCAGTTAACATACGTACACGGTTGGCTAGCGGCAAATTGTCCGCCACCTCATTCACATCACCACCCAATAATTCCACCCCAGCTTGCTCCTTATGGATAGCAATTGCGGGGTCATATGAGCTCACCGGATCTACCATTATAACCATACTCATATTTGGTGTGGTTTCCACATCGCCTAAACACGTATTCAAAAAAACAATTCATGTTACTTTGCAACCAATTTGAACACTTTGACAGTAAACAAAAATATTCAAGCTTACCGGAACCTTCGGGCGCTGTTTCGGTCCCATCCATGTCATCCACCTTTGAACTTTTGCAACCTACATGTTCGAAGCAAATAAGTATATTGAAATGACTCAAGTATACCAGCAATCCTAATCATCTTTTATATTGAACATACCGGTTTGCTGTGGCTCGTCCAATTCACCACCAATTTGTGTCATTCCTAGACTCCAATTAGGCCCATCTAAACCACCTTCATCAATCGACGCATCGACCCCGTCTACTGTTCTTACGATTAACACACGTTAAGCCCACTAAATGTACCTAATAGCTAACACATGTTATAGCATAATAAACTTTTACCGTTAAAGTCCGGCTGCCCCTCCTCTACCGCCGCTTCCAACGTACTTGCATCAGTTGCATCCACCACTTCATGCTCAGTCTTAGTATTTGATGCTGCATAAACATTCTCGAAAAATTTAGAAATGGCTTAACGTGTTGGTGATAGATTTTTGTCGACCCCTACAAATAAGATGCGGTCTGAATATTACCTTCATTGTCATTCCCGTCAACCTCACCAGTAAGCTTAACACCCATCTCTACACTTTTCTCTACCTAATCAGTAATCTTATCCTCTGTGTCAGCAGTGGCGTCTAAATGTGCATGCTGATCATTGTCCTTCTCAGCCACATTTTTTTCAGGTGGCTGTTCATGTCCTGCTGCCTCCACAGTATATGCATCTTGACCAACCAACCGCATGCCTGAGCCACCGTCAACTATCAAAGCAATATCACACATGTTAAAACAGAATTAAACAAAAAAGCACATTATAAAAAACCAACAATCTGATTTTGAACGAAGCACTACCAGGTACACTCTGGGCCGCTGCTGCTTTGATACGTAGTATCGCACGCATTAAACCGAACGGCTTATAGACTTGTTCAACATCACTTTTATCCCCGCTCCATTGTCCTTCAACATGTGCCGCCCCACCCATACTACAGTCACCCTCAGTTGAAATACCAGCCTCATGAGCACTCTTATCACCGTCCTGCTTCTCAGTCTCGTTGCACCCTATAACATCACATTAATATTAAATTGGTTCAGACACGTACGCATATTATAGGGTCATAAACTTTTTTCATTCATAGGGACGGTGCAATGTATCTGGTAACGCATGTAACACTTTACCTGTTTCTTTACCCCCATCTGTGCTTGGCCCATCAAACATCCTATTTGCCTTACCCCTTATTGGCGTCACACAGCCTACTTCTGGCTCAGGAGCATCCTTTAACTTTTTCAGTCGAGGAGATCTCCTTACCGGCAACGACTTCTCAACATCTTGCAGCGTCTCAGTACACTCTTTGCCATCATGTGGTATGCTTGCTTGGTCCGCATCATCAGCTGCAACGACAACAGATGTTAAACATGTGTTACACTCTTTAACATGTGTTACACCATACGTTTCAGTCCCGAATAAACATTACAGGGACATAAACTTTATCGAGCACTAATCGACGCGTCACCAACAATGTGTAGCTGATGTTTTCTTCCTAGGCTCACTTAACTATAAACGTACACTAAAAATCGTAACACATGTAACACTTTACCTGTTTCGTTACCACCTTCCGTGTTTGGCCCATCACACTTTATATTTGTCTTGCGCCTTTTTGGGGTCACACAGATTTCTTCTTTCTCTTGATCATCCTTTAACATCTCCAGCCAAGCCGATCGCCTCACCTTTAACGACTTCCCACCATCTTCCATCGTTTCAGCAAACTCTTTTCCATCAACAGCTACGCTTGATTGCCCGGCAACATCACCTGTAACCACAACAGATGTTAATCAATAAGATAGGTAACACATTAACATGTGTTACAGTGTACAAGTCAGAAACATAATAATCACACCTTCTATGACATCAAAGTCTATGGCTGAAGATCCTACTTCTTTCAATCTCCGTTTACTGATCCTTTTGGGAGGCCGATTAAGTGACTTCCTGTACAAACTAGCTATTGGCGAATCATCTGAGAAATCGTCAAGCACGCCATCCCCTACGAAAACGTTGCACATCAGTAAATACGTGCCACATTAATCAAGTCAAATTTTTACAAACAATAACAGTGACTAACCAGCGTTCTGTCCCTCGTCAACGTGAATACTTTCATCATTTTTCAAATCTGCCAACACCTCATTGATACGGTGCGACGATAAATCTACCGCTTGATCGTGCCTTGTACTTGCATACGCTCTCTGTTCAAACAAACTTTCATACATTGCCTTCAACGTCTGTACTTCCTCGTCATCATGACTCTCCACACACAAAGATTCCAACATACCCTCTATTTTGATTTTGTTCTTGTTTGTCACATTAATTAGCTGACGTACCATCAACAACCTCTCCTGTAAACAAAGGTTAAAGCAACAGTTTCATACAAAAATTATATACTAATTCTAAAAAAAGAGTGGTAGTGTACATAACTATACCTCCTTACTTGCCCAGTGTTCCACGTTATAGTTACTTGGAAGTGTTAACCCTTTAAAACCTCCCAGACCGAACCCACCAGCAAGTATTTCCAGCCTTTCTCTCTCTCGCAATCTCTTCAAGTTCCAGAAAGCCAAAGGACACACCGCCTTGTCAACCTTCATCCCTGTGCACTCAATGCTATCAACGTACAACAGCTACAAGTAACAACGATCAGTTCAGTCCGAAGAACAAGCAAGTATATTTAACACATGTTAATTCAGGACGTCAAAATAAATTTCACTTACTATCAGAATGGAAAGAGGCCCAACAAAGATGCTTTGTGGGTCAAGCCGATCCCAGGTATCCTTGCAAGTTTTCAACTTCTCTACCACCAGGTCACACCAGTCTATCTTTGCAAAATCCATTTCGTCATCTAGATACTCTAAGATTTCTTCCCGTAAACAACTTTGTTTATGACAGTCAACAAGCACTGCCACAAAACACATTACAAAATCCATGCGGAAATCAAAACTGTCTTCGCCATCAGACTCATCTATCATTTTCACCATCTTAGTTGGCGGTACCATTACACCCGGGTATCTCGCCCTCCAGTCCGCAATGGCATCAACCAAGATAGGCAGCTTATCAATCGAACTAAACTTTATCCCACCGGTCGGGATCCCAAGTAACTGATGTATCACATTCGTGTTTACATTGATATTACCAGCAGGTGTACATATCACCATCTCATCGGGATTAAAATTGTCGACAACAAAATAAGCTAACTTAGCTGGTAACCCATCAACGCTGAAAGTAAGTAAACGACCAAAGCCCATTTCCCTAACTGCCGCACGTTGTTGGTCAGTCAATGCTCGTACACACTTATAAAATTGTAGTGGTGCGGATCGCGTCCTTATTCCCAGAAATTCATCCTTCTTTGCCCGCTTACGGGCTTTGGGAACTTTTGCTTGCTCGTTAACAACTTCTTTTTGCTTCCGTTTTTTAACTTTCGCACTCTCCTCTAAAGCTTTCTTTGTCCCTGACCGTAAGGTTCTCCCGCTTGGCGTAGGTGTTACATCTGCCCTACGTACTGGTATAACCAAGCATAAAATAATTAGTCGACTTTATACCCCTTTATGTCAAATCTTTCTAACAAAAACGGTAACATTACAGTTATAAGATCAAACATCGAACAATTTATCATTTGAACATCAAACAAATGAAAGTAACCACGGGTTAAAAATAACTAACCACGTTAGGGCAGTGTACTGTAATTTACAGTTAAAAATAACTAACCACGGGTTCTTTGCCTTCCTTTGCCAGAATTATCAGCCGCAATGTTTTTTTTCTCTGCCAATCAGACCATTATTTCTTTGGCAGACCAACAAATCAAGCCGAATGATCTTTGGTCTGTCCATTACTTGTTTAACACATGTTAGGCAAACTTCGGAAATTACCTAACCACGTTATAGAAGTTAACATTCATACACTAACAATATGTTTTACATTTTTCAAACACCTAATCTAATAATCTTAACTGATTTTACCATTAATCCAATAACCTTAATGTTTTTTTTCTCTGCCAATTAACACATGTTAGGCAGTGTACTGTAATCAGACCATTAATTCTTTGGCAGACCAACAAATCAAGCCGAATGATCTTTGGTCTGTCCATTACTTGTTTAACACATGTTAGGCAAACTTCGGAAATTACCTAACCACGTTATAGAAGTTAACATTCATACACTAACAATATGTTTTACATCTTTCAAACAGCTAATCTAATAATCTTAACTGATTTTACCATTAATCCAATAACCTTAACATAATTTTTCAAACTGTTAGGCAAACTTCAAACTCCCACTATTAATTATTTGGCAGTCAAACAAATCAAAGGCAATGATCTTTGGTCCGTCCATTAATTTATTTAACACATGTTATGCAAACTTCTAAAGTTAACTACCCAAAAATTAATGTACTTCCACAGCCAGAACTATACAAGGCAACATTTTTTTTCATAACCATTTTAACACATGTTAGATCAGTTCACATTGATAGGCAATTTCCAACTATTGTAACCAAAAAGGCACTTACCATTTATACTATTATAACATTTTTTCCCATACCAGTTTAACAAATGTTATACAAGTTCACATTGATACGCAATTACTAACTATTATAACCAAAGGCACTTACCATTTACCCGTCGTTTCCCAGTGGATGTTGCCCCAGTGTCAGTATCTTCATACACTGCAAATGCATCCAAACACAAGTATATTATGAACATAGCCTCATTCAATACACTATACATTACCTAAAATTACAATAACCGTTTATACACACATCAATACTAACCTAAAGCTCGCTGGGTCGGACCGAGGTCAGATTGTTGTTTGGGAGGATCTTGCTTCGAATCATCGGATATAATAACAACACTACGGCTGGTAGACCTTTCCCGCCCTAATTTAGGTCTCCTAGTGCAATAGATAGAAAACAAAACAAAATCAGTTGCCATTTTTTGAAGGGGAATTCGATAGAACAAAACCCCCTTTTTACCGATGAAATTACAAGAACTAACCTTTTGCTTGAACTCTTGATCTTCCGTAATCGTTTCATTTTGATCGACGAAGACAAAATTACGAACGATTTCCTCATTTTCCCGGAACCACACTATCGGCTTCTGTCTTAGGGTTAGAAGGCACCGATCGATGTTGACTGAGCGATGAGGAAATCTGAACAGTGTATCGTTTGGAGGAAAGAAGAACAAAACTGCATATGAACAGTTTAGTGGGAAAGATAAAGTTCAAAGTTTTTTTGAATTGGTTTGCAGTTTTGATTTGACTTCCACTGCATGGCAGGGATTTGTTTTTCCAAGGCTCTATTTCACTACCGAAAATACCCTTCGGTGCTTTTATTGTGTATTATAATGTTTTCTTTTAATTATAATTCTTTCTAAAATTATGAGAACCATTGATCAACTTGGATGAAACATAATCAATGGATGACAATGAGTTTGAAAAGTTTTCTAAGAAAGATAGAGTTTCCTATTTAGCCAAGCCCTATATATATATATATATATATATATATATAGAGGCCGGTTAACGTACAATACCTCTTATCCTACATTATGTACGCGATGCCCTCAGCCGTACGATCTTCAATCGATCAAACGCGGGCGAAACTAATTTAAATGATTAAATTAATCATTTTAATATATCCGAATCATACCAGGAATGTTAAAAACGTCATTGCGAGGTCATAAATCTCTGTAATTGACCGATGATAGTTCAAAATCAAAACCTAAATCAAATTCAAAAACCTGAAAATCTTCTTCCCCAACCTCCCTTCGTTCATTTTAGTGCGATATCGATAATAAGAACTACTAATTTGGGAGTTGTAAGGGTCAAACGGAAGAAGACTGACAATGATCGACCAACAATCGAAGAAGATGAACAGTAACACACACAGAGATTTTTCACATGCTATATTCAATTTTCCACATGCGATTCTACACACCCCATGCCATTTTTCACATTACCCCATGCTAGCCATTTTTTCACATGCCATATTCAATTTTCCACATGCGATTCTACACACCCCATGCCTTTTTTCACATTACCCCATGCCATTTTTTCACATGCGATATTCAATTTTCCACATGCGATTCTACACACCCCATGCCATTTTTCACATTACCCCATGCCATTTTTTCACATGCGATATTCAATTTTACACATGCGATTCTACACACCCCATGCTAGCTATTTTTTCACATGCGATATTCAATCTTCCACATGCGATTCTACACACCCCATGCCATTTTTTCACATGCGATATTCAAATCTTACACATGCGATTTTGTCCATCTACACACCCCATGCCATTTTTCACACTACCCCATGCTAACCATTTTTTCACATGCGATATGTATTGAATTCGCACCAGATCTGCATCTGATCGAACGGCTGGGATGATCGCGTACGTATCGTACGATAAGCGCATTTGTATTTTACTCTTTACCTATATATATATATATATATGGTAGGGTTCATGAGTGAACAATGATTTATTTGTGAACAAAATGAACTTATCATGACCATTGATTTTGTAGATCTAGATTTTTTCTTTAGTGGCAAGATTGTAATTATCTTTTGTAACTTACATGTAATTTAAAAGACACAAGGGTATAATTGTATATTTCTATCTTCATTTAATTAATTAATTTTTTTCTCTATCCGACCCGTATACACATATGTACTTGAATAATACACAAGTGTATAAATCTGGGTTATAGCGACCCGTGGAAACAAGATGTAATAATACACAAGTGTATAAGTCTTGTATATACTAACCTTTATACACATATGTTAAAAATCAATTTAATTAGGTTTAATATTTAATTTTAAAAGGAACATAACAATTTATATAAAAAAAATTAGCCATTCAATCTCTTATAATTAATAATTAAAATAATAGAGAAATAATTAAAATTGAGAGAGAGAGAGAGAGTTAAGTGAGGAGAAAATTAAGGGATTCTAATTAAAAATATTTGGCTAATGTCAATCTTACCCTTTTAATCTAAAAAATGATCAAGGGTCAAGATTAGTTCACTCTCAAAAAGTTGTTCACTCATGATCCTAATCCTATATATATATATATATAGGGGATCGCTAGAATGAGAACCACCACGAGTTATGAGAACCACGAGAACCGCGCCCCGCGGGTGGCCGTCGGCGACGAAATTTTTTTTACACCTAGATCCGTATATTTTAGGGGGGGGGTGTAAATTTTCGGTTCAAACGGCGCGCCCGAGGGGGTAGTTTCTTACGCCCAAAGTTTGGGTTTTTTTAATTTTTCTTTTTTTTTTTACCAAACTTTGGGCGTAAAAAACTACCCCCTCGGGCGCGCCGTTTGAACTGAAAATTTACACCCCCCCTAAAATATACGGATCTAGGTGTAAAAAAAATTTCGTCGTCGACGGCCACCCGCGGGGCGCGGTTCTCGTGGTTCTCATAACTCGTGGTGGTTCTCATTCTAGCGGCTCCCTATATATATATATATATATATATAGGCGCGTCCAAATTTGTTAGGTTTTGATTACGTTCGATTCCCATTTGATTCCTCCTTCATGGTTATAACTCGATCAACTCTTAGTTTCTTAATTTTTTTTTTTTAAAATTGTGTGTTTTTGTGTCATGTAGACAAAACATGTGTCATTATATTCAGTGGTAAAGCTTGCCGTTTTCGACAGGAGGTCGAAAAAGTATATATCCAAAAATTTCTATAGAATCGGGGGGTCAAAAACGTATATATCAAAAAAATTCTATACAAAAACTACATATATAACACTACTGAGCGAAATGATTATATTATATTCATAAGTGTTAAGATTAGAGACAAAAATAGCTTCTTTTATTACAAAAATAACCTTGATTTTAATACGCCTTACACCCTAAAAATGTTGAGCCGGTCTGGTTCCTAGGAGATGTAAATGTGCTTGAAGATTCAAATTACCAGAAATTTTTCAAACACACTTTTGCAAATAAAGTTCAATAAAAACCCAAAACTAACATGTATACAAGAGTTATAACAAGGTTTTATATGAACTATAAGCAAAACAATAAAGATTTTCAAGGTTTTAACAAGGTTTTTCCAGAAAATGTATGATTTTTCAAAGCTCAAAATCAAGAAAAACACAAGAAAATCAACTTGGTTTAAACAAGGAATCGAGCCAATGCTCTGATACCAATTGTAGGTCCACCCGGAGGATCGAGTAACCTCTGTTCCCTGTTTTCCGACAAACCCGAAAGTGCGGAATCCAAACGGGTAAGTTAAACCAAGTTACAAACACGTAAGACACAATATTCAACGATTAACACTCAATGTATTAATGCTAGAAAACGGTTACAATGCGGTGTTTACAAATGGTCTCTGTAAACTCTCAGTGTGTGTGTGTTACAATGTGTTCGCTCTCAAATCTATTCAGACTTGCTTAACTGTGTTCTGTCTGATGTCTGGTTATTTATACTAACAACATGACGAAATCGAGTCCCAGACAAAATCAAGTGATTTCGTCCCATTTGGTTTTCACCTACAGGGTGATTTCACCATAAGGTGTTTTCACCTAAAAGGGATTTCACCAAACATGTGTTTTCGTCACTTGTGTTTGGGCTTGGGCCTTGACTTTGTCACTTGGACTTCAGGGACTTCATCACATGTATGTCACTTGGGCTTCTTCAATATTGGGCCAGACAACATCTAAACAATACTAACATGTATACTGCACACACGCAGTTACATGTACATGAACATTACGAAATAACTAGCATACCGAGTCAAGACAGGAGGTTGTCTTGACTACGGCCTTCACTTCGTAGCCGAGTCGAACCGAGCCGAGCCGTATCCACAAAATATGTATCAACACCATGCACTCCCCACATAAACATTTGTCTCCTGCCCTTAGGACTTCCCCCACATCCAGAAAAAGGTCCAAATCCTTAGCGATAGCCTCCTTCACATAGGTCTTCCTGTTTTCAGTCTTAAGGTGAGTGCTTTGCATGTGTTCAAGAAGGCGAAAAAACCCACTAGACCCCGGTTTACCATCCTTGCATTCGTGGAAATGCTTTAGGGGCAAGCCCTTAACCCACTATCACATGCTGACGCCAAAACATATGTGTCATTATATTCAGTGGCAAAGCTTGCCGTTTTCGACAGGAGGTCGAAAAAGTATATATCCAAAAATTTCTATAGAATCCGGGGTCAAAAACGTATATATCCAAAAAATTCTATACGAAAACTACATATATAACACTACTGTGCGAAATGATTATATTATATTCATAAGTGTTAAGATTAGAGACAAAAATAGCTTCTTTTATTACAAAAATAACCTTGATTTTAATACGCCTTACACCCTAAAAATGTTGAGCCGGTCTGGTTCCTAGGAGATGTAGATGTGCTCACTAGTACAAAACCATTTTTTTGGTGGTGTCAAATTCAATTTTTGGTGGTGTTTTAGAATACAAAGCACCAAATAACAAGATTACCAAACTAATAAATAAACACACCACCAAAAAAATAGATTACAAAGTTATTAAATTGATTTTTTGATGGTGAAGTTGTTAATAGCACCATTAAATTGATTTTTTGAGGGTAAAGTTCTTAATAGCACCAACAAAGTGAACCAATCAAAACATTTTATTAGGCATCACATGGATCATAATCCTATGGATTTCAATTGCTCTCATCCTATTTAATCAATGGATCAAATTAAGCCTCAAAAAACACATCCTTTATACCCACATATATATACAGGCACAATCTTAAAATCAAAATCTTGTTTAGAGATAGAAAAATGTTAAGGAGGAGCAAAGCATCACCGGAAAGTTTTCAGGAACGGCTTCCACAGTATCAAGAAACCAGCAATGTGGTGTAAAGCGTATCAATGGCCTTATCTACGAAGAGAAACGAGATTTTTGAATATCTTTCTCAATGATTTTATGCGTGATGCCATCAAATACACCGAAGATACTCGCCGGAAAACTATTACGGCGATGGACGTCATTATGCTTTGAAGTGCCAAGGATGTACAATTATACACTATGTTGATTTGGTTTGATTGTATGTGTTTAAATTGTTATTTTAGAAAATGACTTTATAGAAATCATGTTTGTATCTCATTCTTTGTAGCTTCCAATGAACATGGAATTTTATTTCATTATGCTTGTAAATTTTATACATTTTTTATTTGTATAGTTTTGTTTTATTTGCCTTTGTATTAGATCTTGGATGTTTTATAAATAAAATAAAACTAAAAAACATTTGTTCAAATACTGTATATTTTTACGAACCAGTACCAATAATTGACATTGATTTTTTGATGCTGTGTTTAGAGATTTAATGGTGGACTAATTTGGTTTCTATCATTTATTTTTTGGTGGTGTTTAGAGATTTAATGGTGGATTGATTTGGTTTCTTGTATTGATTTTTTGGTGGTATGCTTAGAGATTTAATGGTGCTCTTATTGAGTAGCACCAACAAATTCCATTATTTGGTGGTATATTTATTGGTGCTCTCTCAAAAACCTCAATAAGGCATAGATCCTAGCACCAAAAAACTGCTTTTGTACTAGTGGCTTGAAGTAATAAAATCATTAAAACTAAATAAAAAATGATTAAGCCAAAAAACAATCTTTCGATATCCTAAATTCGAGCATGATTGTCCCTCACTTGTGGCTTAGTGATAGGAGGCTTATTCCAATAGAGACTCAAGTTCAATTCCCACTTATGTTATATTGGGGTGGATATAGGCAATGAAAGATTTGGACTAGGCCTTGTGTGAGGTTGTCAATTCGATTCCCGAGCCCAACCTGGTTTTCGTCCCACCGTGTGTTACGCCAGAGAGTTTTAGTCTTGTGGTGACACAAAGACTGTCAAGTGGCAGCCAACAGTATGGTTTCCCGGAGGAACGCCCAAAAAAACCAGACTTTGAAGCCAGCATGAGTCTGGTTAAGACAACATAGACTGGCTAAAGTGGGGAAAATCGGGGCTCTCCGATTTGGAAAGTATGGTAACCTTATATATGAAGTTCACCATTCAAAAAAAAAAAAAAAAATCACGCGTGATTATTAATTTAATTATGTTTAGTAGATTTATTCGTATGTTGGACGTTTGAGGTCCTTGTGTTCTGTTCTTATTTTTTTTTTTTTTTTTGTATGTTTCCAGCCTTTCGCTGGCAGTTTGCTTTCTTTTATATAAAATTGCTGCTGTTAAAAAAAGATAGACTGTATGTTGATTTATGTGTTCTCTTAGATTATATCCAAGATTATAAATATTACATAGCTTCGGTTGTGTGGTGCGATGTTAGCACTCAAATAATTGGGACTTTGTTCATTTGAGTAGTTGGTATATACTTTCTCAGTTAAAGACTTGGTGGAGTTACACGAGGTTATGGGACTTGGGAGGAAAGATAAAAGAGCGTTTCAAGGCATTATTATGGTGGCGTGTTAGTGTTTCTGGAAGGCGAGAAACGACAAAAGGTTCTCCAATATAGAGGTTAAAATTGAAAAGATCATCCGAGACATCCAGTCCCTCAATTTCTTGTGATACAGGAATAGATCGAACGATAGAAATGTATCTTAGGATTTGAGGTGTAATTTCGATCTAATGTAAGTCGTTTTGGTGCTACCTCCGGTTTGGAGGGTTGACTTTATGAATAATACTTACATTTAAAAACATCAATAGATCATCAATTGTTATAAAATAAAGAGTTAATTACTATTTTCGTCCCTATGGTTTGTCAAAAATCACTATTTCAGTCCATTAGTTTAAAAATTGTGATTTCAGTCCCTGTGGTTTCACTTTCGTAACCATTTCAGTCCACCTCCGTTAACCCCATCCATTTATTCTGTTAAGTACATGTGAATTGACCATAATGCCCTTATTAATAAAAAACAGAGTTAATTACTGTTTTCGTCCCTGTGGTTTGTCAAAAATCACTATTTCAGTCCATTAGTTTAAAAATTACGATTTCAGTCCATGTGGTTTCACTTTCGTAACCATTTCAGTCCCTTTACTAACAGAATAAATGGATTGAAGTAGTTACGAAAGTGAAACCATAGGGACTGAAATAGTTACGAAAGTGAAACCACAGGGACTGAAATGGTTATGAAAGTGAAACCAAATGGACTGAAATCGCAATTTTTAAACTAATGGACTGAAATAGTGATTTTTGACAAACCAAATGGACGAAAACAGTAATTAACTCCAAATGAAAAGTCAAATGTCAACTATTTTCATGATTTCATTTTTAAATATATATATATATATATATATATATATATATATATATAGGGGAGGGTTTAAATGAGAACGCTAAATATCGCGAGAACCGTGAGAACAAATGAAAAAACCATGAGAACTTGGTCAAAAACAATTCAAATTCAAAATTTTTTTCTACACTTATCATTATTATTCGAATACAATGTTAGAAATTTAATTTACACGTTTAAATTTACGTGAATTCGTAAATAAAGAAAATTTACACATGTGTAAGTTTGCCATTTACACATGTGTAAATCTGTTATATTTACACATGTGTAAAAAATCTAAAAACAGTGATTTTGAAAGGAGAAATGAATTATTTGATGTTATAAATTCTTGTTTTGATGTTGTATCTTAATTACAATGAGTTTTGTATTAAAAAAATTGGTTTTGATTGGTTTTTTCATTCGTTCTCACGGTTCTCGCAATATTTAGCGTTCTCAAGATAACCCTCCCCTATATATATATATATATATATATATATATAAATATATATTTTACATTCTATTAGGCATTATAGATGATAGATCTATCAAATCAATACTAAAATTCTTTAATGAATATACTTGTAGAACTTAATTCTTACATTATTTTTCACAAAAGAAACTTTTTTTATTGACCATATAAATATTAAATAGTTAATGTGTGGGGGAGTAGGTATATTATAAATTGTGATTGAGGTTGAGCATCCAGTAAAATTAGACAACTCCAACTACTCAAATGAACAAAGTCCCAATTATTGTCTCCCTCTTTCCATCCGTATCTTTCCCATGGTGGTCCATTGAAAATTGCCCAAAATCTCAGTATCTTGACTTTTTTTTAAAACAAAATTGTTTTATATGGTATATAAGTAGAGTACATAACTAATTAATTTTTATAAAGCTATAATATAAATTGAGGTGTAAACGAGCCGAACAACTCGTGAGCTACTTAAGATCAGTTGTTAAAAATATGAATTGAGCCGAAGTTAAACGAGCTCAAGCCCAAGCTCAAGTTTTTATTAAGGCTCAGTTAACAAACGAACATGAGCCCAAGCTTTACATACTGAACTCGAGTCGTCTCGCCAGCCCAACAAGCTTTTTTTATTTATACAAGCTTAATTCATATGCTTTCAAAACCAAGCTTTATCTTTTAGTCATTGATAGAACACTATGATTAGTGAATCCTTTCACAAAACACCTATTTGATATATTAGTATATAATTGTCATCATATTAAAAAAAGCAAACTGCTTATAACACGTACCTTGGATCAATTTCCATTTGTGGGGAAATTTTCATTTAAAGGGGAAGGTTTACAATATATATGGTTGTACAATGCATAACTATATTTGAATAGAGAGTTGTGAGAATAAATTGTGTACTTGTACATATTGAGTTAATTGGGATACATAAGGTGGTTAAGCAACGTATAATTCTCTTTTTTGCTCGACTTTCTTTCTTGCTTATAGATTTTATTACTTTCTCCATCTAAATACCACATGATATCAAAAAGCTTACTTCTTCTTTGTGTTCATTCACCACCAACATGCTACTCAATGAATATGATGTCAAATGATAACTATTTGATGTCAAAACATTATATTTCTATCATAATGCACTGCAAAATAGAAGTCTATTAGCGATTTAGCAACGAGCGCATCAATCGGTGAAAGCTATATAATGGGTAAAGATTTTACCGTCATGTTACCGATGCATATTACCAAAGGATTACCGACTGGTGGTAGCATCACTGATGGATTATTGGGGAACTTGAGATGGAAAGTCCATTGGTAAATCTTATTTACTGATAAATTTGAGTCAGAAAGACTTGAACAACCTACTTAACTTCATATCCTTCTCTTAGTTCACTCCCTCGTTTCGTTCAACCGAAGTCATTATCGCTTTGCTCCGCTCGACCACCGCTCAACCTTCCACGTTGCCTCTTCTCACTCCTGACCTCCATCACCGCCAAATCCATGACTATCATCAGTTTTTCACCCCACTAACTTTCATAAAAAAAATTAAAAACTTATTTTGTTTTAATTAAACTACCACCTATGGTACACTAGTGTGGTCCTTGTTATGTGTAAGTGAGTTAGTTTAGGTCATATAACGTCATAATAGATTATCACAAGTCCTTTTGGTGTTAAAGACATGAATAATGATTACCATTGATGGGCCATTAGGCCTTACCATGGTTTTCATATGTTAAAGAGCAGGTTTAACTTACACATAGTCACTTTAGGTCAATATAAGACATTTTGGTATTAAAGACACGTGTATGATAGCTAATAGACTAATGAGCCTTTTCATGTGCTAGTAAGTTGGTTTAAGTTACACATTCACATTATGTTATAACAAATCATTTTGGTGTTAAAGACATACACGGTGATTGGTACACTAATGAGCCTTGTTAGGGGTGCAAACGAGCCGAGCCTGAGCTCGAGCTCGTTTGACATATGAAAGCTCGAGCTCGGCTCGAAGGTAATTTTTCAAGCTCGAGCTCGGCTCGGGCTCCACTCGTTTAGTATTTATTAATTATTTTTTATTAATTATAATTATTGTTATACATTTAATTTAGTTATTTTTTATATTTATATAAATGGTAAATATTATTATTTAAATATATGTGTAATATATTAATAAAAAATATATAAAAAGAAAGCTCGTTAAGGCTCGCGAGCCGGCTCGAGCTCGATAAGCAAAGCTCAGGCTTGGGCTCGTTTACTAAACGAGCTTGTTTTTAGGCTCGGACTCGAGCTCGTTTAAGCTCGGCTTGTTAGAGCTTTTTTTTTAGTCGAGCTCGTTTAAGCTCGGCTTGTTAGAGCTTTTTTTCGAGTCGAGCTCGAGTAGCTCGCGAGTAGCTCGACTCGTTGCACCCCTAAGCCTTGTTAGTGATAGACATATACGGTGATTGGCACACTAATGAGCATTGGCGCATTGCCAGTGATAGTGAGTTGGTTAAGGTTATACATGGTCACATCATGTCATAAGTGTTAGCGGTATATATATTAATTGTAGATTGATGATGTATATCTCCTATATTATTGTGCATATCCCCTCTTGATTAGGATTGCTAGTTTCCTAGTTTAGCTCACTGTAACTTCTATATATTGTTTGTAATGTATACAATGGAGATCATACGATTGATTACATGGTATCAGAGCGCAGACGCTCTGGACCCTAATCCCCTCTCCGATCGCCGCTCCTGAAGACCTCGGTCTTCCTACTCCGAGCACTGCCCTCGGGCTTTCATTTGCCGGACACCCTTTTTCCTTTTTCCTTACCCCGTTCATTTCCCTGCTGCCACAATGGGAGACGACGATGTCAACTCACCAAAACACTCGAACGCCGATGCCAACCCACCAAAACCCTCGAACCCAACTCCCTTACACCCTGTTTATTCCGTCAACAACATTCAACAGAAGATCCGAACTCTTGACGGGGAAAAGGTTTCCTACTCGTCCTGGGTTAATCTCTTTCATCTCCACGCTACCGCTTACCGTGTCTTTGACCACATCAATGACACCCCCCACCCGCTAGTCATCTCCACGCTACCGCTTACCGTGTCTTCGACCACATCGATGACACCCCCCACCCGCTAAAGACGACCCCTCCTTATCTTCCTGGAAGGAGATCGATGCCGTGGTCCTTCAATGGATTTATGGCACTTTAACGGACGATCTTCTTCTCAAAGTCCTCCAGCCCGGATCGACGGCCCGTCAGGCTTGGCTCCGGCTCGAAAACCATTTTCTCAACAATAAAGATCTCGTGCTGCCACTCTTGAAGAAGATTTCACCAACCTTACCCTTCAATCCTGCTCTTCTCTTGAAGCCTACTTTCAGCGCTTGAAGGAGATCTCTGACCAACTGGCCGCTGTTGACTGCCCCATGCCTGAAAAACGGCTAGTCTTGAAACTGGTCCGTGGGCTACCCCCAGAATTTGACATGACTGGGGCTCTCATTGTTCAGCGACTGCCCTCCTGGGCGGATGCTTGTGATATGCTTCTACGGGAGCAAAGCCGCCAACGTGCACGTGCTATTGTCTCCCCACCTGTCGTGGCTGCCGCTGTGGATTCGGCACTTCCTCACCCTCCCCGGTCCGAATCTCCTCACCCTTGTGAGTCCCGGGATCGTGACAACCGTAACCGCCGTGGCCAAACCAGAGGCCGAGGGCAGCACTCGTACCCACCCCGCAACCAGTCGGCTTCCTCTTTTCCTCCACCGGGTCCATTCGGTTTTTATGGTTCCCCACAATGGATGGTGCCACCTTGTCCCTTTCCTACCCAAGGACCTTGGATAAACCCTTGGTCCTACAATACCCCACCTCCTGCTAATACCCAGCAACCGAATTAGCCCACACACCAGCAGCCGGCCTCCTCGGCCCAGGCCCACATAACCAAACTAGATCCTATGCAGCCCACTGACTTAGCCCAAGCCTTTGCGGCCTTTGGAATCGAGCAGCCGCAGGATCTTTGGAACATGGACACGTGGGCCACTTCTCATATCACGCCAGAGCACGGTAATATCTCTACCCCTTCTACGTTTAATCCTATAGCGTCCGTATTAGTTGGTAATGGCAACCGTATTCCAGTTCTCGGATCCGGACACACCACCTTACCTTCACCATCCCGACCCTTTAAACTAAATGACATCCTTTATAACCCAAAATTTATTAAAAATCTAATCTCGGTTCGTAAATTTACTAGAGATAATCTTGTTTCTGTCGAATTTAACCCTTATGGTTTTTCTGTGAAGGATCTCAAGGATGGTATGCTCCTGAGCCGCCACAATAGCTCTGGTGATCTATACCCCTTCACTACCAATGAATCCGCTGCTGCGTTTGTTGCTACCGCCTCTTCTACATTTTGGCACGATCGGCTTGGTCATCCTGGCCGACACGTGATTGATTTTCTTTCTTCAAAACATTTGATTCCTTGTAATAAAGTAGATGCTTCTTTTGTTTGCCATGCTTGTCAATTGTCAAAACATAAGTGTTTACCCTTTTATGATTCGGTTACTAGTACTCATTTGCCTTTCTCTATTGTTCATTGTGATCTTTAGACTTCACCTTTACTTAGCACTGCGGGTTATAAATACTACATGGTTTTGATTGATGATTACACCCAATATACATGGGCATACCCGCTAAAATATAAGTCCGAAGTTTTTAGTAAATTTGTCAACTTTTATAATTTTGTGAAAACTCAATTTCATTTATCCATCCAAACTTTTCAATGTGACATGCATGGCGAGTTCAATAATCATAACTTTAAAAATTTTGCCACCACAAACGGCGTGGAATTTCGATTCTCATGTCCCCACACATCTCAGCAAAACGGTAAATTCGAGCGCATGATCCGTCGCCTTAACGACATCATGTTGTCCCTCTTGACCCATGCTTCTCTACCCTCTCGTTTTTTGGTAGAAGCCCTTCACACCGCTTGTTATCTTCATAACATTCTCCCGTCCAAGGTCCTTCACAACCTAACCCCTATGGCCATGCTTTATAGGCGACACCCCTCATATGATCATCTCCGCGTGTTTGGATGCGTCTGTTATCCATGCACAACCGACACCCGTCCTCACAAACATGACCATAAATCCACCCTTTGTGTCTTCCTCGGTTACCCCGCTAACTACCGGGGCTATCGGTGCCTTGAGCTCTCCACCGGGAAAGTCATTTTTTCTCGACACGTCATCTTCGACGAGCTCAAATTCCCATTTCACTCACCTACCACACCGCCCCCAACCACTCATTCCTTGAGCCTCCACCATCGGCCACTCCTTTCATCCCTTCTGCCTTTCCCCCTACCGTTCTCACACAATCAGCCCACTCGACCCATCCCACAACCAACTCCACACCCACCCACCCCTCAGCCCACTCGGCCCATCCCACACCCAACTCCACACCACCCCACTACTCACCCAACCCTTCAGCCCACTCGGCCCATCCCACACCCAACACAACACCAACCCATTCGGCCCACTCCTTCCACACACCTCTAACCCATTCGGCCCATCAACCTGTCAGCCCATCCCCACCTCCTGATCCACAACCGTCTCACCCTATGATTACCCGTGCACGCGCGAGCATCTCCAAACCCCGTGTCCCCTTCAACCTCAACACCATGACCTCTCCTACCCTTTCACCATTACCAAAATCTCACATTTCCGCCTTGTCCGATCCGAACTGGAAACAGGCTATGGCCGCTGAATACAAAGCGCTATTGGCTAATCAAACGTGGGAGTTGGTACCGAGACCTGCTGATGCTCCGGTTATTAGATGTATGTAGTTATATAAACATAAATTTCACTCGGATGGGACTTTGGAGCGCTATAAAGCGCGGCTCGTGGTTAATGGTAAGAGTCGGACAGTGGGTATTGATTGTGACGAGACGTTCAGCCCCGTGGTTAAGCCTACCACCATTCGAACCGTACTTAGCCTGGCAGTATCGCAGGCATGGCCGATTCGTCAGCTTGACGTGAAGAATGCCTTTCTTCACGGGAACCTTAATGAGACAGTCCATATGCATCAACCCCCGGGTTTCGTGGATTCATCCAATCCTCACCTTGTATGCAAGCTTAAAAAGTCCCTATATGGGCTCAAGCAAGCTCCCCGTGCGTGGTGTCACCGATTTGCAACCTTCATCACTACATGCGGTTTTCGAAGTAGCACTTGTGACACCTCTTTGTTTATTTATCGACGCGGCACTCAAATGGCTTACTTGCTACTGTATGTTGACGACATCATCCTTACCGCATCTTCTTCGAGTCTCCTACAACACTTTATTCGGGTCTTATCCAAAGAATTTACCATGACTGATCTCGGCTCGCTCCATCATTTTCTTGGCATCAAGGTTACACACTAGAAGAATGGCCTCTTCCTGTCTCAATCCTCCTATGCTTTGGATATTTTAAAGCGTGCCAACATGACAGATTGTAAGCCGTGCACCACCCCTGTGGAAATCGGCTCGAAATTAAGTGCAGACTCAGGCCCTCCAGTTGAAGATGGCACCCTCTACCGCAGCCTCGCGGGTGCTTTGCAATACCTTACTATTACTCGCCCAGACATCTCCTACGCAGTTCAACAAATTTGTCTTTTCATGCATGATCCACGGGAGACGCATTTTTCATTCCTCAAACGCATACTTCGGTACGTTAAAGGAACCATTGACTTCGGTCTGTACCTCTCCCCCTCCAGTTCCACATCTCTTACTGCATACTCTGATGCGGACTGGGGGGTTGCCTGGACTCACGACGGTCCACTTCAGGGTACTGTGTATACTTGGGCGCGAATTTAATTTCTTGGAGCTCCAAACGACAACCCACTATTTCGAGGTCTAGTGCTGAAGCCGAATATCGTGGGGTTGCGAATGCAGTTGCAGAAGCATCTTGGATACGCAACTTACTTCTCGAGCTTGGGGTTGCTACGAGACAGCCAACCATTGTTTACTATGACAACGTCTCCGCCGTTTACTTAACTTAGAATCTCGTTCAACATCAAAGAACCAAACACGTGGAACTAGACATTCACTTTTTCCGTGACAAGGTCCGCATCTGAGACGTCCGTGTTTTACATGTTCCTACACGATTATCAGTATGCGGATATTTTTACAAAGGGTCTGCCGAAGCATTTGTTCACTCGCTTTCGTTCCAGTTTGTGCCTTCGTCCGGCTACGGCTCAAACTGCGGGGGCCTGTTAGCGATATATATATTAATTGTAGATTGATGATGTATATCTCCTATATTATTGTGCATATCCCCTCTTGATTAGGATTGCTAGTTTCCTAGTTTAGCTCACTGTAACTTCTATATATTGTTTGTAATGTATACAATGGAGATCATACGATTGATTACAATAACAAGCCATTTTGATTTTTGAAGCATGTGTATGATGATTAGTACATTTGTCACACCCTGATTTTCGATGGGCCCGGTTGGTGGGTATATGTGTGACTATTAATAACAGTTTCACAAATACGTAGCAGAAGAGAAAATGATAAAGTAATAATAGAAATGTTCAAATTTATTAAATAATCTTTATAAGTGTTTGATACAATGTCCCACAAGGAAGTATCCGAAATAAAAAGCAAGCTTAAGAACATCATAGGCATTTAAGCAGAGGAGTCGCAAATTCCTAAGCTTTCCTTTGACCAAGCCATTCTACCATATATTCAAGGTTCGTTACCTGCAGTTTAATCTTTTGAAAATACGTCAGCTTTCGCTGGTAAATACAATTAACCGACTCGTTTAAAAATCATTTTCACAAATCATTGGATACGTATTATGATAACCCATGGGTTAATCATTAGTATTCTTTGGGATAGATTTCTTGTCACTAGTTTTATATGCTTGTCAATACAGCTGGGTACCGGAAATCTATGCCGATATGTGATGATGGTACACACCACCTTTAATACAACGTCTTCTGGGAGTATGCTTACTACCTTGCGCGTATTTTATATGGTCATTCCTAGTTGATGAGTCGGGACGCCCGGACACGGTACCATTACCCCCAGTTTTTAATGTTATTCAAGCAATACAGATTAAAACGGATTCTTATATTTATGAAAGCATTTGCCCATTTATATAGTACCCGTTCCAAGGCCTTAATGTCGTATCCCATGTTTTCAAATAAAACTAGGCTAAAAGTATTTACCTTTGCTTAGCATATATTATGTTAAATAAGTTCTTTGAAGCAAAGTCGCATTTCAAGTTGTATATCCTGGGTACTATTATCTGGAATGCTCTATAGTCCATAATGAAACATATATAAATATATTTTTTAATGTTTACGAGTCTTTTTGTAAGTTATACTACTTGACTCGCTACTTAGAATATTATTCGATTTCGCTAGATTAAGCGTTGACCAGGCAAAATGTGGTTTATATCTTCCCGAGTGCGAAGCCTCGTTGGATATGGGTTATCTAACAAAATAATTCTGATTTGGGATGATTTTAAGTGTTTAAAACCCAATTTGACTAGTTTATATTATATATATATATATATATATATATATATATATATTAAACGAGTCAAATGCGTAAAAGCGGCATCGGTTGGTCAAATGGGTCCAAGATAAGTTCGTTATGTAAAAACTATTTTCAAATGTTGTATAATCAGTTCCGATGTCAAGTTATATGCCTCGTTTGTTCTTAAACCATTTCTACGCCAAAAGGACGTTTTTGACATTTTTTTAAAAATGTATTTAGGGGACTTGTCGATTTACCCTTCAAATGATATGACCATAAGGTATAACCTTAGAGGGTTATTCCCTATAATATTATGGTCACAAAATTATATGTCTGATGTTTGGTTGCTATTTACAGTAACTTTTTTGACAGACTACCGACAAAACAACTGTCACAAAATGATTCCCACCGATACACACCTAAAAACATGGGCGGAAACTTATCTTTATAATTAGTGATGGATTATCAAGTGAAAATTTGTCCCAAAACGTTCCTTATAGACAAATTTTTGAAAAATCAGAGCATGAATCTTATCAAAAATCTTATCCTTAGTATTAACGATAAATTACGGAAGGTATGCACACACGTCTTTTTGCTAAAGCCACATGGTTTTAAAGGACGTACTAAAGCTCCAAACTTGCCAGACTACATCCCTCAACAAATAAGACATTATATGTTAACCATGTGTATATCTATATGTCTGAGTTTATGTTATTATACCTTGAGAGATATGGTCAACGATTCTTTTTTTTGAACGGCCAACAGAATCAATCCCGAGCACTCTCGGGACACCCACTGGAGGAACGGAGTACTCCAAGAGTAACCCGAGTCCACCACCAATTTCGGGGAAAACCTAGTAACCCAACCGCACGTAGGCACGACGGTGAAATTACCCGTAAAGCCCGTTTGGCTCAAGGATCCAACCCAAGGTTTCCTGGGTCTTGATGTCTGTCGTTATGGACATGCAAAAACCGAAATAAACTAGTAGCTAGAGTAAGTCGGATATCGAACTAGAGGAGGATTGTGGAAAGTGTCGTAATGAAAAGTATTAATTAACTACTACTGAATTAGAAAATTGGTTTGATTGATTATGAGAATTATCTAAATTAACGAATAAAAATTGAGATTTTAATCAATAGGAGAGAAGATGGTTCCTCCAGATTTCAGGTTTTACAGTTAGCTTCAACTATGTGTTTAATCGTGACCTACATAGACATAGGTGTTAAACTTGATTAACTAATTGTGATAACCAACGATTAAATACTCCGGTCAATACATAACGGGAGGTTATCGAATGATTATCAATTACAATTACAAACCCTAACCCCATGTCAAATATATCCCAATTATTAGAACTCTCGGGAACTGAATGCTTAGAAATTAAGGTTTAAATAAATGTAACTGTTTACAACCAATATATCAAATCAAGGTGAACATCATCGAATGCTTAGATCACCTAGTTAAAATGATTGTATCAAACACATAGTATCACCTAACTTACAAAAAACCCTCCATCCGGAGGAAACCATAAGAGTTTAGCCGTTCATCTCGCTCACAAAATCAACAAAAGCTTGGATTGATGAAGAAATCATGGTTGATCGGATGATTCGGTGGAAGATCTTGATGTTTTGGAGTGAATAAAACCTTGAACTTCGAGCCCTTCAATGCCTAATGTCGTCCGTGAGATAGAGATAATGATTAGAGACTTTCCCCAAACCCTAATATACCTTAAGAGGCCCTTATGCGCGTTTTTTTTCTTTATGGACCGTAAGCTACGGTTAGAGGACCGTAGCTTACGGTTTACAAGTTATGTTCACATATTTACACCAAACCGTAACCTACGGTAGTGAGACCGTAGGCTACGGTCGCACTCCCCATGTCCTTTATTGCTTCAAACCAACACCCGTAACCTACGGTAATGAGACCGTAGGCTACGGTTTCAATTTTCTGTCCATCCTTCGCGTAACACTACCAACCGAAACCTACGGTAGTGAGACCGTAGGCTACGGTTGCGATGCATACCCCCTTTCCTTCAACACCAACTTTCATCAAATGACATTATTGATCCATGTACTTTATTTTTTTCATTCTTCTCACATGTTTAAGTATAGAATAACTTTCAAATAAGTACCGAATGGCCCCTCAACTTATGATCTTCTTATTTCTTGCATATATGAATTTCACCAACTTTCATAAAATACCAAATTAGTCCCCGAACTTTGCCTTTTTGCACTCCTTTCAATCGTGAACCTCTATATCAACGGGACAACATCCAAAACTCATTCTCGAGATGTAATATCCCATCCAATGTTTGCAACTTCATCTTTAACCACTATAAATGCACCGAATTACGTGTTTTACCTGCAAATCACCAAATCCTCATAGTTATCTCATTCTAAGCAAGTAAACACATAAAACATCATATTTAGACACTCTAAAGCTCGGGTTTCACCATCTCCATTACATTCCCACACTTACCTTTGCTTGTCCTCAAGCAACCAACTAGAACTAGTCACCATAGCAACAACACCTCTAAACCCCTTAACCGATTCAACCTGTTAAGTCCCAAGTCATACCCATCCCATAGACTGAAACAATCGAGATTGACAGCCTGACAAGCAAATTATGCAATTTCAAAAACTTAAGACTTGTCTATCTAAAACTAACATGTTTACAATTAAACACATGCTACACAACCCTCACAATATACTCTCATCTCGGGTTAATATCTGGATTAGCGTGTAATGTGCTAGTACATAAACACTCAAAAAGCAAACATGAAATCATGCAATCATAAGCTTGTATGACAATCACACCTCCAACGTATCATCTAACATGGCACATATCAAAAGGACTTTTTCGGTTTTGGGCTTAGGTGATGGTAGGGAAATTTTTAAGTTCTTTTTCTTTTCTAATTGGCTCACAAACAATAACCAAACCGTGATAACTTTATTCAAACACAACTTATACTTTTGGGTTGGTTTCTACCCAAAAACATAGACGATATTCACAACACTTCTACTTTTGTTCTTTTCTTTTTCATTTTTCCATATATTTTTCTATTTGTCTTTTTCTTCTTTTTTTTCTTTGTTTTTTTTCTAACAATATCATCACGGTCGGTCTTTCACAAATAACAATACACAATGGGCGGACAAACGAAATGTAGTTAGGCTCAACAGGGCTACTAGGGGAAATTGGTGACACGACAAACATAAACACAAAGGGTGTAACGGGAAATCCTAATGCCTTAATCATATATGTGCACATGTCAAACCTACAGTCTCAGCATGCATCGAATCATACAAGTTCTAACACAGAATAACACGTAGCCTGCACTCAACAAATGAATTCATTGTAGAATGTATCCTATCCATCTACAGGCTCAAGATCTCACCAAGAAAAGGTAAAAAGGATGACGACATGTAGCATATGCAATTAAAACATGTTACCCTTAGATAGACATCTCTTTTCAACTCATTTCCTATAAAAACACTTGTCAAATCTACTCTCATGAAACTTAAAGGGACAACCATGACAAGGGACTAGTCTAGTCTACTACCAGTAAGAAGCCTATTAGTGATTGAAACTTTAAATTTTCGTATCCAATTAGCATGCTTACGGCGATGAAAATTTTTTAGAATTTTCAAAATTTTCATTTTTTTCAATTTCCATCGATTTCAATCACTTTTCAATCTCTTCAAGCTTTATCCACAAATCCCTTCACGGGCTCCCACATCCCTACACTTGGGATACATTGTCCCCAATGTATGGTGCTTTTAAAATATAAACCCGGAAAAACAAACCAACTACCCTCAATGAGCGGCTAACTCATACCAAAACAAATCAAACAAAACACATCACATAACACACTAAACAGAGTTTTAACGCCACCAAACACAAAACACAAAACAAAAAATAATAAGCAGTAAATTGTTCATAAAGGGAGAGAGCACATGGACCTGAACGAGTCAGAGAGTGCCTCACTGGTATGACGGACCCGGTGGTCCACCATAATATCCACCTAAATGCTCTTAAAATGAGCTCATGTCAAAAATGTCCGCCAAACCTCCTCCTTGCGGACCTTGCTGCTGCGATTGGGATGAAGAAGACTGAGCTGCATGCAGCTAACTCTGTCGAGCCGGGTATTCATATGGTGGCGGTTGATACGGGTAAGAGCTTTGAAAATGCGGCTCCGAATACTCTCTCGGCAACCACATTGACCCGTGAACCTGAGGCATTGGGTGGCCGGGCATACCTGGCTCGTATGGTGGCAACTGACTGTAATCCACATGAGGTGGGTTCTCACAATATGGAACTCCATTGTAATAGTCATGATAGTGTCGCGTCTGATTTTCATCATACGCTCTCATGTTCAGTTCCATCTCACCACTGATGTGACGTGCACGGTCAGCACGTCGTAAAATCCCATCATTTCCTCATGCTGCCTCTCCCTGCTGAACTCTAATCTCGAATTCTGATCATACAAAGATTGTTACCATATCTCCCAGCCAGCATATTCTGGCGGCTGGCTACTATGCACCCTCGCCTGCATGTCATCGTCGAACACTCCCCAGGAGTATTCCGACTGCCTTGGTCCCTCGTACTTCCTACTCCCACCTTCACCCACTTGAAAACCCGCTTCTCGCCTCAATCGCAATACCTCCTCATCACTAGAATCCAAGTCATCCATTTCTCCTTGACTTGGTGGCTGCTTACCCCACTGCAACACTTTCAACTTAGCTCCATCTCCAAACTTTATCTTGTGCCACAGTTTGGTCTTCACATGTGTTATTCGATCACCATTGCTCATTTCAGCGATTGACCAAGTGGCATGTGGCTTTTCAAAAGGTTTTTCAGATATTGGCACAACCCCCTGTTTACGAAGAAAAGCACTAATCAACCTGGTATAACAACCCTCCTAAAATTATTTCCGACATCCCTAAAATATTTAGAATATCTCTATACGTCCTAAAATACACCCCGTATACGAGATTTGGCCTTAAATACTTTTATTTTTATAAAAATTAAATAAAAATAAGTTTTTACAGTCTCTTGCGGGCCGCGAAGACTTGTTCTTCATCCTACGCGGGCCGCGACAGCTAGTCCACCAGGAGCAGCCCGGAGCCGCCATGTGTCACGATCGTGTCGAGTCTATAGGTCCGAGTCAGCCAAGCTAGGTCCTACGTACCCTAGCTCGCGGGCCGCGTAAGACCACCCCTGAGCTTTCGCGGGGCGTGACAAAGTGCCGATCAGGCACTATATATAGAGGTCGTTGGCCTTCAGTTTACGATCGCTCAACATAAAAAATTCTCTCTAAAATTCTGTAGTGTTAGAATTATAATCGGGTATTATACCTACTAATATAACAAAGTTCTGCCTCGTTGTAAGTATGTTAACCCCCGGTTACGTATTAGATACGCTGCCCGATTAATTTAGCCTCTGTAACGGCTGTCGAGGTTCTGCCCGATGTAGTCGTTGGAGTTCTGTCTCGGGGAGGGTATAACTAATGTAAATATTGGGTTATTATACTAACGTGTGTGCATTGTTTAATTTATTAGATTATAACCAGGAAACCACATGAAAAAGTCTAAAGTAGCAATGTGAGTAATCTCCTTTTTGTAAACCTTTTTGCAAACTGTTTTTACAAAACCTCAATTGTTTTACATTATATTTAAACAGTGATTGAGTATTTGTAATTCTACAATTATCGTCGGTATGTTGGGGTTTTGTATACAAAATTTGTTACTACACTCTGAGTAGTAACATGACCACAAGTTGGGTCCACAGTACCATGGGTGGTAATTAAGGTAGAATAATAAACAAATGTAATTGATGATTGCCCTCAATGTTGTACAAGGATAAAATCTGTTTTGATTAAATTGGGATTCACTCACCAGTATTTCCCACTGATAAATGTTTTAAAACGTGTTTCAGGTAACAAAATGTGAAAGCCAAAATAGAAGCCAGCTGGAGAGCACTGAAGGCTTGGAAAAATGTGGCTATAAAAGTTACCTAAATAAAGAACGATGTTTTATTCAATAAAATAGGATGTATCTCTATAAACATGTTTGTAATAAAAACTTGGGTTTATCCCAATAAGTTTATTATTATAAAAAGGTGGTGTTTTACTCTGATAAAATATTTTATAACTACGGTCCTGATGTAAATTCCGCTGCCAAATAATGATAAACACCGATACCACCATCTCTGAGTAGGCCGCGGCCGCCCGCCTCCCGAGGCAGGGGTCGGGGGTTGCGACAGAAAGGTGGTATCAGAGCTACAACCACTAATTTCAGCCAAAGAAGTGTTCTACTGACATGGAAATTGTCAATCTTGTTAGGAAATAATTAATAAGACTATGTGCATACATGTAGATTATTATTTTGTGTTATTTGCCAATTTGTTAGTTTACAGTATGAGCGACCAAGGACCTTCGGACGCTTACCGTCAACTGTCCAGTTCACCTAGGGACGAAGGCACCTCTTCACAGCCTACCCCCTCGGGGTATTCGGCTGATACCGAAGAAGGGATTTTCATGTTCAAGGCACAATCTGAGGAGCCATTCCCTCATAAGTAGAGAGGATGGTTCAGCAAAGGAGCTCATGAACGTAGAAAGAGGATGAGAAAATTGCAACAACAGCGGGCCTTAGCAGCCGCCAATAGAGAAATGAATGTTCAAACACAGGATATACTCAATAGGAGATTAGCAAATTTTCATATCTTAGCTACTACCGCTGCCGACCCTAATTTGGAACAACTCATAGCACCCCAGCCGTTACCTCTATTTCCCACACATCCCATGGAAATTGAACCAAACCCAGTAGACCAAATTCCAGCACCTGCTTTTGACCCAATTGAGATTCCTAGAGTACCAGCACCCCATCCCCCAGACTATGACCCATGGTTTGACGACCACAGGGATTACCAACAACGTTACCCAATAGAGGAGCCCATGCGAAACCTAGTAGGACCCTATCCCGACTTGGATCCTCTAGACCCATATTATGATAATGACCAATATATCAGGGAGATTCTAGAGAACCCATACCCACGAGAGGAACCGATGCCCCAATACCCTGATCCAATACCAGCACCCGCACCACCTATGAGTACTGAGAATGTGCAAGAACTCCGAACCTTTGGTGAGGAGATATTAGAAGGAAGTGAGAGAATGAGACAGATTGGTGAAAGACTCGTCTGGAAGTATGACGAGCGTAACATGAAATTTTGGATGGACCCCCACTAAGTTGTAGTAATAATATATATAATACTAGGTTATAACCCGTGAATACTCACGGGTTGTTAATCTATCTTTCTAAACAAATAAATATATACATATATATTAATAAACGAAAAATTGTATGATGAATAAGGTGTATGAATAAATGATAAAACGGTCTGTGGCTGATTATATGAATGGATATCATAACAAAAACTGCATTGGAAGTCGAAACAATTATCGATAAAGTTTGCACACTAAATAATGTCAAAATTGAGTTATCAATTAAAAGAAACACTAATAGTAAACTAACATATTATAACATGTAATAACTTAAAATTCAAAACCATTAAACATTGTTAAAAAATATTAACCATAACAAAGTAAATGTATATCATATGAAAACCAATTATTCAAAACCTAAATGTAAAACAACTAATCAGTAATCTTTTTGTGAGGTACAACCAATTCAACATTCAAGATTTGATGAGTTTCATCAAAAGAAAAGTGATCCGTATCACCCTCGTTAATGCGAGCACGTTTCATGAATCTGTACCATTTGCATAACGCATAACGAAAACCTTCTCCTCTCTTTTCACGTCTGGTACGGTTGGTAAACTCCTCTTGCTCAATCAAATGCAGAAGTTTGACGGTCATAGGTTTTAAATCAGAATCAAGTTTAGCCATCCTTGAAACATTATCAGGCAGCCGCTGTATTATTTTTAAAATAAAATTAATAAGAAGAATAATAATATAAAAATAATAAACTATTGTAAGGTGGTTGGTCTCCCCAAATGATTGAAACAAAGTCATTAGGTATTTGCTATGAGTTTAAAACAAAATAAAAAAAAAAGACAAAGATCAGTTTACTTAAAATATGATTAGTAATTAGAATACAAAAAAGCGTACCAAAAATATCGGGTCATCTTCCTCAATATACTTTAAAAACGAAGGACTGTTGTTCATGGGATCCATATCTGGAAATTAAATATGAAGGTTTTTTTTTTAAATTAAACGGTAAAGTATTTATAGAAAATAATATCAATATTCCAAAATAAGCTTTAAAAGTTAATGTAGTCAATGGAGAAACTTCCAAATCCAAAAATAAAAAGGAACGGTTTCAAAAAAATTTAAAAACTATTTATTTTAAGAAACAAAATCAATATTCCGAAAACAAAACATTATACCGGATGAAAAATTATCTAAACACTGAAAATCATCATCAACACAATCAAAACACATCGGACACTAAAAAAATGCATAATCTTTAATGGATTGAGGCTTAATACAAAACAAATTTATTACAAACAAAAAAACAAACTGAAAAATAACAGAGCATAAACGATGAAACATAACATTATAAGGGAAAAAAATTAGGGAAAAAATCAACCAAAATGCCAAATTACCTGTAACATGTTCGACCAATATTGATAGTCCGGCAGTGGCATGAAATTTAGGGTTTTTCATGAAAAAAGAAAAACCAAAACAAAATAATCAGTAACAACATCACTCAATAAATACATCAACAACAAATAATCCACTAATAAGATTCAAATCGGATAATGTAAAAAATTGCGATTAAAGACTTACAACACATAACAATCTAATATACTTCACATACCTTCTCGATATGTGTAATGATCTACAAAAAAAAGTAGCAAAACAACAAACATAAGCATCTGCGGAGACGGAAATCAACAACAAAATTCAAATTTTTGGTGATTCAAACGATGATCGAACAACTTAAATAAATAGTTTTTAACCGTGATTATGTAGTTTTACCTTAGATTTCTTTGAAAGATTCTTGATTCAAAATGAAGATCGAAGTCGGTAGGTAGAAAGAGAGAATAGAGAGAAAGAAGGTGTAGGTTAGATTTTTTGTGGGTACAGTAATTGACATCAACCTTATATAATATCCATATTGTTAATGGGTTATTATTTGAGACCAAAATGTCCGACCCAATATATGCCGGATCCCGCGTCCAACCATATATGTTGGTTTGTGTATTGTGAATCTCTTTTGTGTAGAGTTAATAACACAAATTCCCTCCCAAAATCAAAGTCCACTAAACCAATGGTTGCCACATCATCAAAATGGCTTCACCATTCAAGGACACATAACCCACATCATCTCATTTATTAATATATATAGATGTTTGTATGAAAAAAGAATAGATAATCGTATAGCTACTGCTGCCTACTAGTATTGTATTTTAATTTCCAGTTATGGTTTGTACTAGACGCATATATATAAAATAGAGTAAAAGTCGCAATGATCGATGATTTTGGATCAATATGCTTGTTGTTTGATTGTTTGCATTTAATATTGTCTTACGATATTAATACTTGGTAAATGTTTAAAATCCAGATGGCCGACGCAGCAAATCAGGAAAACCAGAATAATGCTAATCAGATAAATAACAGTGAAATTCGACACATTGTAACCCAAGGAATTAGAGATGCTATGCCAGCAATCATCCAAATTGTTAGGGAAGCAGAAAATAATATCAGTAAAGGTAGAAGTAAATGAACCCATACTGAACTTAGTCACAGTGTGAACAATGGGCCATTACGTCAATTATCAATTCCAAAAAGAAGAAAAACCATGTCTTATGGTTGTTCTTACAAAGAATTCTGGTCCTGCAAACAAATAGAATTCTCTGGCAATGAAGGGGCCATTGTAGCTCTACGCTGGATAGAAAAGACTAAGGCAATCTTAAAAATAAGCAAGTGCGCAGATGAGGGTAAGATAATGTTTGCTTCCAATCCGTTTTAAAATGCAGCACTAGAATGGTGGAACACTATCCTCCAGTCTAGGGGAAGTGACAGGGTCTATAGTATGGAATGGAACGAGTTTAAGAATATTGTAACGACTCTCCTAGGACCCTTAAGGTAACCCTAAAAGCTCCTAAATACACCCCGAATGTGAGAAACGGACCCGAAATACCTTCGTGCTTGGAGAAATCAAGAAAAACAAGATTTTTGGTTCGCTCGCGGGCCGCGTAAGAGTTAAGCCAAGCTTACGCGGGCCGCGACAGCAATGCAAACTACCGGATAACGATCAAGGCCACGTGGCATGACACGTGTCAAAACCTCTGATGACTCAGCCAACCTAGACTTCCTCGCGGGCCGCGTAGATATTCCTTCGAGTTTACGCGGGCCGCGACACGCCCCATTTCCAGCCCTATAAATAAGGAGTTCGAGTTTAGTTTAAAGTCGCTCAATTTTTTTCTTCTTTTAGCTTCTATTATAGCAAAGTAATAGCTGGGGTATTATACTCTAAAAACCCGAAACTGTGCTCGTTATCAGGGTAATAACTCTAATCACGGACACGGTACTATATCCGATTGATTGAAACTGATCCAACGGATGTTTAAGTGCTGCCTGTATACAACTATACTTTGTCATTCGTTGTGAGTTTTGATCTCGTGATTATCGTTAAAGTTGAATTGAGTAATACACTAATACGGGTTCCATTGTAGCTAGAAATTAGAACTTGTAACCAGGGAACTACTAAGCTAGAATACTTAGCGATTAAGTAAACTTAATAGTTAAGGAAAACTTAGTGGTTAAGTAAACTTAGTAGTTAAGATAACTTAGCGGTTAAGAAACCTTAATAGATAAGTTAAACTTAATCAGCTAAGTAAGATTAATTAATCAGTTAAGTATGATTAATTAAGTTAAGTATGATTAATTAATCAGTTAAGCAAGATTAACTAATCTAAGCGTGATTAATTAAGCTAAGCGAGATTAATTAAGTAAGTAAATTAAACACCTAAATAGATATACATTAAAATAAATATATATGAGATAGATAATATCAAAGGAAGGTGCAAGGAAGGTATAAGAAGATATATATATGGGTAGGAAGCTTCCTAGAAAATGTATAGGTAACTTCCTAGAAAAGCTATATGAAATTTCCTAGAAATTTCATATTTCCTACCTATAAATAGGAAGCTTAGGATTCATTTTTCTTTGCTCATTTCTTCTATTCTTCTCTCTCTATACGTTGGTGTTCTAACCAATAATCACCGATGCGATATTTTGTCCGATCGATTTAGGAACCAACTAACGAATGCCAAAGACTATACTTTGTGAATTTCGTTAAGATTCTGAAACGGATGCCAAAGCACTGTCTATACAAAGACTATACTTTGTGAATTTCGTTAAGGTCCTGATCTCGTGACCATCATTAGGTTTGATATGGTTTTACACTAAAATGTATTCCACTCTGTTAAACCATATGTTTAACTATCAGAAAACTCCAAATTATACACTTACAATCAAACAAGATGCTTAATCATTAGAAGATTCAGAACTGTAAAGTAGATGCTTGTTTAATCAAGACTATATGCTAACAAGGTGAGTCATTCTCTTTTTATCAACAATGTTTTACAATACTCAAATTATTTTCAAAAGTTATAATTACAGGGATTAAGTCTTGGTTATCTTGAATCACTGGCAAGTGGGGTATTGTGCACATTACTAATTTCTCACGGTTAGGTAAACAAACCTAACTGTGATAATCATCACTACTTGGGTGAAAGACCCAATAGTGGTATGACCATCGTCACCAGGGTGTGACACAGCGCCAGATAACAATAAGATAGTAGCCATTGTAATCGCTCTTATGCTGTAATCTATAACAATGTGTCATGTTTGTACAAACTGAATGAACTCACCAGTATTTCCTACTGACCAAATGTTTTTAAAACGCGGTTCAGGTAATTATAGTAGATCAGAATAAGAGTTGGATACGGCACCAAAAGGCTTACAGAAGTGGCTTAATTTATCAATTAAATTAAATTAAGAAAAGTTGTTTTATGTATTCGGGTTTATCCCATATTAAAGCTACCTTTCAAAACTCGGTTTTATCCCATCTATTTAATAAATAAATTCCGGTGTTTTCTAAACTCTGATATTTTCCTAACTCACGGTCCTGATGAAATTTCCGCTGCACTAATTTTCTAAATAACCACCGGTACCACTGAACTGGTTCGCGGCTCTCGATTCCGTCCAGGGTGGGGTCGGGGGTCGTGAGAAATATGGTAGAAAGGAAATTCCGTCCTCCCAATGAAAAGGAACAAATAGCTAATAAATTCTTATACCTTAGAATGACTGGAGTAGACCGCAAGGGTTACACTACTACATTCTTTGAATATGCTAGAATAGTGTCAACCCTAGCATCACCAGAACCCGTGTTAATCTCTCGTTATATCTGGGGATTAATCAGTGAAATTAGACACGTAGTCAAGGGAGCTAGACCACAAACCATAGAAGAATCTGTAACCTTGACTGACGAATTAGTGCGTACCCAAGAAGAAAACCAAAGGAAGAACCTAGTCTAGAAACTTACACAAGAATTTCGCTACGGTAATTCTAATCGTGGGAAAAATATAGGTTCTACCTCTACACCTTACTGTAAAGCTTGTAAGAATAAACATTCTGGAAGATGCTCCACCTACTACAACTGCTGCAAGATACCGGGACACAAGGAAGAAGATTGTAGGAAGAAACTCAGTAATGGAGTATGCTTCAGCTGTGGAGAAAAAGGTCACATCAAGCCAAACTGTCCGAAAATAGCTCCAGCAACGAACAACAAGACTACTAAGAATGCTAGAGCATTTGTTCTGACCGTCGAAGAAGCAAAGATGATTCGGGACGTGATTGCCGGCACGCTTTTAGTTAATGATGTTTTTGCTAAAGTATTATTTGACTCTGGTGCGAACCAAAGTTTTATGTAAGCCATATTTGGATAAATTCATAATTGTCTTTATAAATGATATTCTTATTTATTCTAAAAGTAAAGAGGAACATGCAGCGCATCTGCATGCACTTCTAAATTTGCTGAAAAAAAGAAAAGCTTTATGCTAAATTTTCGAAATGCGAATTTTGGTTAGAAGAAGTACAATTTCTTGGACATTTGGTTAATCATGAAGGAATTCATGTGGATCCTACAAAGATCGAGGCAATTAATAAATGGAAAATCCCTGAGTCACCAACAGAGGTTAGAAGTTTCATAGGACTAGCCGGTTATTATAGAAGATTTATCCAAGATTTTTCTAGAATAGCCATTCCCTTAACCAAACTAACCTGTAAGTCTATTAAGTTTGAATGGGGACCAAAACAAGAAGAAGCCTTTAGAATTCGATTAACCAACGCACCCATACTAGCGTTACCAGAAGGAACTGAAGATTTCGTAATTTATTGTGACGCTTCTAAGTTAGGTTATGGATGTGTATTGATGCAACATCAAAAGGTTATAACCTATGCCTCTAGACAACTTAAGACTCATGAGGAGAATTATACAACCCATGATTTAGAATTAGGAGCTATAATTTTTGCCCTTAAAATTTGGAGACGTTATCTTTACGGTAGTAAGTTTACTATTTTCACTGATCATAAGAGCTTAAGATATGTCTTTGGGCAAAAAGAGTTAAATATGAGACAAAGACGCTGGATGGAGATTCTCTTAGTGATTACGATTGTAACATCCAATATCATGCAGGAAAAGCTAACGTAGTAGCCGATGCTTTAAGTCAAAAATACCATTAAAAGTCAAAATGAGTATGTTCTCTTAAATTAATTCTGCAGATAGATTTAAATGACCAGATTAGAAAAGCACAGGAATCAGTAATCAAGGATGATACTGAGAAATTGAAAGGAATGATTATGGAATTAGGACAAGGAACAAATGGAATTTGGAGATTCCATAAGAAAAGAATTTGGATACCTAAACTAGGAAACCTACGTCATCAAATATTAGAAGAAGCCCATAAGTCTAAATATACGATACATCCTGGAAGTGATAAAATGTATCAAGACTTAAGAAAGAATTTCTGGTGGATAGGAATGAAAAATGATATAGCAGCTTATGTTGCCAAGTGTCTAACTTGTTCACAGGTTAAAGCTGAACACCAGAAACCCTCAGGTTTGTTGCAGCAATTGGAAATGGCTGTATGGAAATGGGAATTGATAACAATGGATTTTGTTACCAAATTGCCCAAGACAAGAAAATGTAATGATACAATCTGGGTGATTGTAGATAGATTAACTAAATCTGCTCATTTCTTACCAATGAAGGAAACTTTCAGCATGAAACAGTTAGCCAAGTTGTATGTAAATGAAATAGTTTCATTACATGGAATTCCTTTATCAATTGTTTCTGATAGAGATAGACGTTTTACTTCTCATTTTTGGACAAGTTTCCAAAAAGCAATGGGAACGAAGCTAAATCTAAGCACTGCTTATCATCCTCAAACGGATGGACAAAGCGAAAGGACGATTCAGACAATGGAAGATATGCTTAGAGCTTGTATAATTGATTTCGGAGGAAATTGGGACGATCACTTACCATTAATAGAATTTTCCTACAACAACAGCTATCATACCAGCATCAATGCTGCACCATTCGAAACCTTTTATGGACGAAAGTGCCGAACCCCAATCTATTGGGCAGAAATCGGAGAAAGGCAACTATCTGGACCCGAGATTGTATAAGAAACAACAGACAAGATTATTCAAGTCAAGGAATGACTAAAAACAGCACGCGATCGACAAAAGAGTTATGCTGACAACATGCGAAAGCCATTGGAATTTCTAGTAGGAGACAAGGTATTACTAAAGGTTTCTCCTTGGAAAGGAGTGGTGAGATTCATCAAAAGAGGAAAGCTAAGCCCCAGGTATGTTGGACCCTTTGAGATTATTAAAAGAATAGGACCAATAGCTTATCAGCTACAACTGCCAGAGGAAATGGCAGGAATACATGATGTATTTCATGTATGTAATCTCAAAAAAGTGTTTAGCCGATGAATCATTAGTGGAACCTCTTAAGGACATAGAGGTAAATGAAAAGCTCAAGTTCGTAGTGAAGCCTCTACAAATTAAAGACAGAAAAGTCAAGAATCTCAAACACAAGAGATTAGTTCTAGTCAAAGTAAAATGGGATTCCAGAAGAGGACCAGAGTATACTTGGGAGCATGAATCAGAGATGCAGAGGAAATATCCACACCTATTCCAGTAGACCTCGAGGACGAGTTCTAAAACAAGGTGGGGAGGATATAACAACCCTTCTAAAATTATTTCCGACATCCCTAAAATATTTAGAATATCTCTATACGTCCTAAAATACACCCCGTATATGAGATTTGGCCTTAAATACCTTTATTTTTATAAAAATTAAATAAAAATCAGTTTTTATAGTCTCTCGCGGGCCGTGAAGACTTGTTCTTCATCCTACGCGGGCCGCGACAGCTAGTCCACCAGGAGCAACCCGGAGCCGCCACATGTCACGATCGTGTCGAGTCTATGGGTCCGAGTCAGCCAAGCTAGGCCTTATGTACCCTAGCTCGCGGGCTGCGTAAGACCACCCCTGAGCTTTCCCGGGGAGCGACAAAGTGCCGACCAGGCACTATATATAGAGGTTGTTGGCCTTCAGTTTACGATCGCTCAACATCGAAAATTCTCTCTAAAATTCTATAGTGTTAGAATTATAATCGGGTATTATACCTACTAATATAATGAAGTTCTGCCTCGTTGTAAGGATTTTAACCCCCGGTTACGTATTAGATACGCTGCCCGATTGATTTAGCACTCCGTAACGGCTGTCGAGGTTCTGACCGACGTAGTCGTTGGAGTTCTGTCTCGGGGAGGGTATAACTCCTGGCGTGAGGAATCAACTTTTTCTGTCTCTTGTTTCATCTCTACCAAATGTGCAACATCACTAACTACCGAAACGACAAATGAACTTGCCCCGTCATAAGAGCAAATTGCACCACTAACTCCCATTTCCGAACACCCATCATATCTCCTAATCGCGGAGCCACGTTTGAAACCACCAAACTTAACAACACCCTTGCTAACGGCTTCAGATTATCACGCTTCAATCCAACCCCTTTATCCAGCAAAAATAACTCCGAATGCATCACATTTTGCCCTACTATCTTCTTCTGCTCATTGTAATAATCATCCTCTTTGATAAAAGTATAGAAACTATCCACTTTAGAATCAAATTTGGCAACCTGACTCAATGAAGCCAGAGACATGGTTGCCGGCTTCCCATTGACCTTCCCTATAAGAGTGACGGTTCTCGGCGGGTCACTTCCGTCATTCTCAGTCAACGTACTTAACCATTCCATAACATTCTAAGGTAAACTTCTCCACTCTCATTACCCCGGAAATCCAAAACTGCTTCCCAACCAAGTTCAACAAATTTTTCATAAAGTCCCAACGCCCTAAGATCGGGTTTATGAATGCGCTTCTCAAAGCAAGTGTTTGATCTGATAGAATGCGTATCTCCTATCTTTTCATAAAAGAGTTCAGCCTGATACGCTGCTTCTTGCTTGTAAAGTGGACCATCTCTCTACGTAGGACGATAAGGAACATCACCATGTCCCCGTGGAGCCTGAACAAAATCATCCATTGCTGTTTCCCGGATCTCCACTCTGGTACCTCTTCTTGCCCTCTTCGAACCAACGGCTACATTTTCCGGCGGTGCGGTTTCCTTTTCCGTACGTGATTTCACCATCTACAATTACACAACCAAACAAACAAAAACCTCAAGTTAGTCCCACTCAGCTAATAATATGCTAGAACAAATGTGTAGTCCGTGACACCTCCCCACACTTGTTCTATGCCATGGCTATACTTATTCACTAGCTAAATCCGTACCCAATGTATTCCCAATTCACAATTTCAATACAAAAAATCAGAATATGGTTCATTAACTAGCATCAAAACAGATTCAATGATATCCCCTTTAGCCATAACATTCATCCAAACCCTCATGCCACTCTTTTGCCCCGTTTTAATTCATTAACCAAAGCAAAATCACAAATTTATGACTCATTGCACGTTTATTCAACCACTAGACAACTAACTAAACATGAACAAAACATAAATTCAACAATACTACATTGACTTCATCAAATTAGAGCAAAATCGTAGGAAAAATCATATCTTTTTCGTTTAGGAGGGCTAGAGAACACTTAGATAGCTTGATTATGAAGTTTAAGCAAAAACCCCCAAATTTGAATTTTTAGGGTTCTTCGAGCTCGAACAGAGTCACACGAATCTGGGTGTTTCCGGTGAAAACCGAGGGTAGGGTTGTGTCCCTCTCGAAAAAAATAGTCAAGATAGGCTCTTGAACCACTCGATTTGGTCGAGAATTGAGAAAGTTAGAGATGGAAGATGGTTATGGAAGCTATGGAGGTTCTTGAGGAAGATGATGATAAAAGAGATGATAGATGAAGAAGTTATGGTGAGAATAGCAAGGAAATCTGACCTAAAGTGGTTAGGTATGCATATTATTCAATTAAAATCGAGTTTTAATGTAAATTCGGGTCAAGTCATGACCCACCTGATCTGTGCACTGCCACTAGCCCCCAACCGTAAGCTACGGGTTGATGACCATAGCTTACGGTTCATTTTTTCTGTTCAAATATCGAAAGCAGACCATAGCCTACGGTTCATAACTGTAGGTTACGGTTCAAAAGTTCTGTGTTGACCGAGACCCCCAACCGTAGGCAAAGGGTTTAGGGCCGTAGCTTACGGTTCAATTTTTTTTTTAATTTTTTTGGTTGAAAAGTTATGTGTTTGTTTAAAAGACCCATGTAACAATTCTATGACGAATTTTTCATAAAACCGAATGAATCGGTTTCCCATTCACATGCCCGCTCCACCCCCCGTAAGAAAATCGTGTCGTCCTCGACACACAACTGAGATTGGCTACATACTTGGGTATCTTCAACTTCCCCACACTTGTCTGAAACTGTGGGTAACTCACAACACCTTTTCAAACCATCAAAACAATGGAAAAACACATAAATAAAAACAAAGGAATTATGTACCAAACATCCGGGTTGCCTCCCGGTAGTGCTAAGTTTTAGTCTTCAGCCGGACTTCTCATGACCCTTAGTCGGTCATATATTCCGGTGCGCTTTCAAGGTAGCTCACCTCCTCTGGTAAAGGGTTCAAATCATCACCATCAAGATACGGTTTCAACCGATGACCATTCACTACTTGTCTTCGTTAGTCCTTCGGATCCTCGATCTCCACATCTCCATATTGCCCGACTCGCGTAATAACAAACAGTCCAGTCCATTTACTCCTTAGCTTACCTGGAAATAATTTAAGATGGAAATTAAATAACCAAACCCTTTGACCTACCAAAAACACCAAATGCCTCAGCTTTACGTCGTGCACCGCCTTCATCTTGTCTTTGTATGTGGCTGCGGTATCATACACCTCAGTGCGTAATTCCTCCAATTCACTCAATTTCAACAACCTGTGGGCACCTGCATCAGAATAGTCAGTGTTCACCTGTTTAACAGCCCACAATGCACGATGTGCAATTTCTAAGGGTAAATGGCAACCCTTCCCATACACCAACCGATAGGGTGTAGTGCCGATAGGAGTTTTATATGCCGTGCGATATGCCCATAAGACATCATCCAATTTAGATGACCAATCCTTACGGTCAGTTCGCACTGTCTTTTGCAAAAATTCTTTAATTTGTCTATTCGACACTTCAACTTGTCCACTCGTTTGTGGATGACATGGTGTAGTAATTCGATGGTCAACGCCATACCGTTTCAAGAGTTTGCCAAAATTAAAGTTTTTAAAGTGGGATCCTCCATCACTAATTATAACCCGAGGAATCCCAAACCTAGAAAAAATGTTTGAATGGACAAACTTGCAGACAACGGTATGGTCGTTTGTCTTAGTGGCAATTGCTTCAATCCACTTTAAAACATAATCAACCGCCACTAAGATATATAGATTACCATTCGAATTGGGAAACGACCCCATAAAATCAATTCCCCAAACATCAAAAATATCAACAATCAAAATTGGTTGCATTGGCATTTCGTCCCCTTTTGAAATCCCACCCATCTTTTGGCAATTGGGACAATGTTTAACAAACTCAAACGCGTCTTTGAACATGGTTGGCCAATAAAGGCCAGAACTTTATGGCATGTCTTCTGTCCGCTAAATTGACCGCCACATGCAGATGAGTGGGCATGCTGTAATACTTCCAAGAACTCCGTCTCGGGCACACTTCTTCGAATAATCTGATCAGCACCAATCCGGAACGAATCTGGCTCGTCCCAAATATAATTCTTCACCTGCGACAGGAACTGTTTCTTCCTACGCTTGTTCCAGGCATCCGGTATGGAACCTGAAACAAGATAATTTGCAAAGTTAGCATACCAAGGTCCGGAACTAGCAGCCATTATGAATTCATCAGGAAAGTGCTCATTGATCTCAAGTGTGACATCTTCTACTCCAGCCGGTAGTCGTGACAGGTGGTCGGCAACTACATTCTCACACCCTTTCTTGTCTCTAATTTCGAGATCAAATTCTTGCAATAGTAGGACCCATCGAATCAGTCTCGGTTTGGCATCCTTTTTCTCCATTAGATACCTGACTGCACTATGATCAGAGTAAATGATTACTTTGCTTCCACAAATATAAGACCGGAATTTATCTAAAGCATAGACAACGGCAAGCAGCTCTTTCTCCGTTGTGGTATAATTCAACTGAGCATCGGAGAGGGTTTTGCTTGCGTAGTTGATAACGATCGGTTTCTTATCTATTCTTTGCCCCAGTACAGCCCCAATAGCGAAATCGCTTGCATCACACATTATTTCAAACGGTTTTTTCCAAATCGGGTGATTGCAAGATTGGGGCTTGTACTAATTGTTCCTTCAGCACATTAAACGCATTTAAACATTTATCATCGAATTCAAACGGGACATCTTTTAATAATAGGTTACATAAAGGTTTCGTTATGACACTAAAGCCCTTAATAAACCTACGGTAAAATCCGGCCTGTCCTAAAAAAGAACGGACGCCCTTCACATTAATTGGGGGGGGGGGGGAGTAAAGTAGAAATGACTCTCACTTTAGCTCTATCAACTTCTATCCCCTTACTTGACATGACATGTCCTAACACTATACCCTCTTGAACCATAAAATGGCACTTTTCCCAACTGAGCACTAGATTCGTTTGGACACATCTGTCTAATACCCTAGATAGTTCATCTAAACATGTATCAAATGATGACCCAAAGACTGAAAAGTCATCCATAAAAATCTCTAGGGCATCCCCGACCATATCCGAGAAAATACTCATCATACACCTTTGAAAGGTGGCTGGGGCATTGCACAGCCCAAATGGCATATGCCTAAATGCGAATGTGCCATAAGGGCATGTGAAGGTGGTCTTTTCTTGGTCATCAGGGTGAATAACAATCTGATTATACCCTGAATAACCATCAAACAAGCAGTAAAATTTCTGACCTGATAATTTTTCGACAATCTGGTCAATAAAGGGCAAAGGAAAGTGATCCTTTGATGTGGCAGCGTTCAGTTTCTGGTAGTCAATACATACCCGCCACCCGGTTATCGGCCGAGTAGCTATCTGCTCGCAATTATCGCCCTTGACAATCTGAATGCCTGCTTTCTTCGGCACCATGTGGGTTGGACTCACCCATGCACTGTCTGAAATGGGATATATGATCCCATGGTCCAACCACTTGATTACTTCCTTCTTTACCACCTCTCGCATGTTAGGGTTGAGCCTCCTCTTTGTATCCCGTGCAGGCTTTGCATCTGCATCAGTAATAATTTTATGCATACAAATAGAGGGACTTATACCTTTTAAATCGGCGAGAGTCCACCCGATCACTGCTCGATGGGTCTTCACCACCTTCAGTAGTGCTTCCTCCTCCTCTTTCTCCAAATTAGCTGCGATAATGACTGGGAGAGTCTGATCCTCTCCTAAAAACGCATACTTCAAATGCACGGGCAACTCTTTCAATTCTACCTATGGTGGGCTGGTTAGTGACGGCTTCAACCCTGACGAGATCTCAGCAGGAAGGCTCTCCACATGATGGGACCATGGAGGCCTTCTCTCTTGCACCGCCTGTGCTTCCAACTTCTTAACTTCTTCTTCCAAATCACACATGTGATTTTCTTCTACCCTGTCACAAAACAAACAAAACTCGAGCATCTCATCCTCTATATGAGGATAGCACCCATCTATGATATCTGCCATGAAACATTCATCACTTTGAGACATGTCAGAAACGTTAGAAAACACATTTAAACGGACCTTTTTATTGCCAAATGTCATGTCGACAGTGCCGGTGCGGCAGTCGATCTGGGCATGTGCAGTGGCTAAGAAAGGTCGGCCCAAGATAACATTTGGTTGATTGACTTGATCAGCGAAAACATAGTCAAGCACCAAAAAGTCAACAGGAAAATAGAATTCTTCCACCTTAACTATTACGTCGCGAACTATCCCTCAAGGAAGCTTAGGGGTCAAATCTAACAACACAACAGTTGTGTCGGCACGACGCAGTGGACCAAAATCGTATTGATCATACAAGCTTCCCGGAAGGATACTCACGCTAGCTCCGAGATCCAACAACGCCCTACTCATTTTAAAATCACCAACTTGTATTGAAATTAAAGGTGTCTCGGGATCTCGTAGCTTAGGTGGAAGGACCCCATTCAACACGGCACTAACTGTATCAGTTAAATCAACTTTCTTTGGGACTTTGTGCTGCCGTTTTTTAGTGCACAAATCCTTAAGGTACTTAGCATAAGCTGGAACCTGTTTAATGGCGTCAATTAAGGGTAAATTGATTTTCACTTGTTTAAATACCTCCAAAATTTCCTCCGGTTGAGGTCCCCTTTTATTGATTATCTTCGTATTACCCGGGTCCTTCAAGGCTTCGAGAAAAGGGAGGTAAAATCGGTTCCCCTTCCTTAGCCTTGATTGGCTCAGAAGTTGTAGCACGGGTATTTTTACCATTACTTTTAACAATGTTAGGTTCCGACTCATCGTCACTCTCACCATCTTCACCTAAATCCTCCACCACACCATCAACAGGCTGTGGTGGAGTGTCGACCTTTTTATAACTCTTACCACTACGTAAATTACTTACCTGGACGACTGAGCTGCCTTTCTTTTGATGAGCGGGATTTGTTGTTGTATCACTTGGTAGCTTCCCACTACTCCGCTTCAGCTCCTTCATCTCGGTTGCAAGTTGGCCCATCTATGTAGTTAATCATTGAATGACCTTATCTTGCACCTCATCCTTTTGAGCACGGTTTTGTAAATCAAGTTGAATTGCCTTCAACATCTCCATCACATCATTGTTCCCCGAAGTGTTAGAAGACCCAGTTGGTCCTCTTTGATTGCCTTGGTAGCCACTTTGAAAATTATTACCGTGAAATCGGTTCTGATTAAAATTCCTTTGACCACCAGATTGATTGTTGCCTTGAAATCCAGGATTTAGCTGATTATTTGTATTCCCATAGCTAAAATTCGGATGATTTCTAAGGCCTGGGAGATATGTGTTGGACTGCATGTTGAAGTTTCTTCCACCGCCCCCGCCTTGCACAAAATTCACATCCTCACCTTCACCATGAATGGCCGGGTATTGATCCGCGATATGCCCTATATCTCCACAATGTCCACACATTGGGAATTGTCCACTTGTATCAGGTGGGTTCTCTACCGCTCTCACCACCGAATGTCGTGCACTTCTAGAAGATTGAGTCTTGTGTTTTGACATTCTTGCGGTTCTTTCTATGAATTCCCAATCATCCTCTTCATAATTCATTCCAAAAGTACCATTAGAGATTGAATTCACATCTCTGGCATCCTCATCTGTTAAGCCTTCATGAAATGCATTGAGAAGCTCCCACAAATATATGCTATGATGTGGACAATTCTTGAGCATCATCTTAAAGCGATTGAATGCTTCATGAAATAGCTCACCGGGCTGTTGTCGAAACCCCCGAATATCTTTCCTGGCGTTGTTAGTACGCACATGAGTATATAATTCATCTAAATATTGTTGCTAGATTTCGCCCCATGTGGAAATTGAAGCTGACGGTAGCGAATGGAACCATTGCTGCGCTTTGTCTTCGATTGTGAATTGGAAGAGTACCAATTTCACATCATCAGCTGAGAAACCTTGACTGCTGATTGTGTTACAACGTGCATCATACACAACAATGTGTAAATAGGGTTCTTCATGTGCTTGACCATGAAACTTAGGCAGACTGGATATTGATTGTGTCCTTACTTCGAATGACCGCCCTCCTTGTAATTACGGGATCACAACCGGTGATGGGTTGTTCGCTATAGCAGGGTTGAAGTAACTTTCAATACCACGGACTGGACCTTGATTATTTCTCCGTGGAATACCTTATGGTAGATTCATCGGTCGGTGTAAGTTTCGCAGAAGCGGTCTTACCTGACCCGAGCATCGGAGGTACCAGTGGTGGTAATGGAATATCCACCGGCCTTCTCGGAACAGGCTACTGATTGATTGGGTCAGGTTGATGATATTGCTGCTGTGGTATCGGTATTGGTTGGATCTTCGGTTGCACATATTGTTGATACCCTAAATTCCCATGATTAACTCTTTCGAATCCACCCACGCTAGCTGTTTGCCTCTCGTAACTACCCGTATTAACCACTTGTCTCTCGTTTTGACCCACGTAATTATCATATTCCTCAAAGCCAACTTTGAAATCCCCTGAATGATTTCCTTGATCATAAATGGTCGACCTGTAAAGGTGTGGCATTGGCTGACTTTGCTGTGAAATAACCGGTCGGGCAGCTGGTGGAATTGATGTTGTATTAGGTGCTTGAGTCTGACTCGGTGATGAAGTGTCATCGGGAATGATTCTAACGTAAGGAGACGACTGCTGTAAATTGGCAGTCTGGGTTGTAACTGGGTATTGAAGAGATGTTGCTTGGGTGGAAGTTTGTTGAATGTTATCAAAGCTTGGAAAAATATGTTGAGAATGATGGTACTGGAGAGGTAGAGGTAGGTTGTGTAAACTGTGGTGGTGGTGGTGGAACTGGTATGGTAGTGTTTGGTGAAGGGTGGGTAGGTGTTGGGGAGAATTGTTGCTGCTGTAGCGGGTTTTGCGTTTGTTTCTCTGGAGTTGCTGAGTTCTCCATTGTCTTAAGTGTGGGTGTTGGTGATTTTAAAACCTTGTTCTCACGATGTATTACTCTCCTTGTATGCTTCACTGTTCACTCGATCTCTGGGTCGAACACTAATGGTGATGACTTCCCGGAATTCCGAGTATGATGCATACACTTCCTAGATCACCTGCACAAACAAAAACAAGAAAGCCTCGCGTAAATCCGAACAAAACAAAGTAAAACTATTTTTGAATTTTTGTATATTTTTAACTAAAACTAGAACTTAACACTAAACACTTTGCGCACGCCTCCCCGACAACGGTGCCATTTTGATGTCTGTCGTTATGGACATGCAAAAACCGAAATAAACTAGTAGCTAGAGTAAGTCAGATATCGAACCAGAGGAGGATTGTGGAAAGTGTCGTAATGAAAAGTATTAATTAACTACTACTGAATTGGAAAATTGGTTTGATTGATTATGAGAATTATCTAAATTAACGAATAAAAATTGAGATTTTAATCAATAGGAGAGCAGCTGGTTCCTCCAGATTTCAGGTTTTACAGTTAGCTTCAACTATGTGTTTAATCATGACCTACATAGACATAGGTGTTAAACTTGATTAACTAATTGTGATAACCAACGATTAAATACTCCGGTCAATACATAACGGGAGGTTATCGAATGATTATCAATTACAATTACAAACCCTAACCCCATGTCAAATATATCCTAATTACTAGAACTCTCGGAAACTGAATGCTTAGAAATTAAGGTTTAAATAAATGTAACAGTTTACAACCAATATATCAAATCAAGGTGAAAAGCATTGAATGCTTAGATCACCTAGTTAAAACGATTGTATCAAACACATAGTATCACCTAACTTAAAAAAAAACCCTCCATCCGGAGGAAACCATAAGAGTTTAGCCGCTTATCTCGCTCACAAAATCAACAAAAGCTTGGATTGATATCATGGTTCATCAGATGATTAGGTGGAAGATCTTGATGTTTTGGAGTGAAGAAAAGCTTGAACTTCGAGCCCTACAATGCCTAATGTCATCCGTGAGATAGAGATAATGATTGGAGACTTTCCCCAAACCCTAATATACCTTAAGAGGCCCTTCTGTGCGTTTTTTTTCTTTACGGACCGTAAGCTACGGTTAGAGGACCGTAGCTTACGGTTTACAAGTTATGTTCACATATTTACACCAAACCGTAACCTACGATAGTGAGACCGTATGCTACGGTCGCACTCCCCATGTCCTTTTGTCGCAACCCTTGTCCCCCTATATAAATACAGGAACGAGTGGCCGCGAGCCAGTTTCAGTGGTATCGCGTATTGTCTAATTTGGCTGTGGAATTTTCATCAGGACCGTAGTTAGGAAATATTGGATCAGAGTAAAATACCACATTTTCATAATATTAAACACATGGGATAAAACCCAAGTTTGCAATAGACACATTTTCATAGGAATAAATCCTATTTTTATTTAATAAAAACATATATTTTATTTTAGGTAACTTTATTGCCACTTTTCCAAGCCTTCAGTGCTGTCCAGCTAGCTTCTATTTGGCTTTCATATTTTGTTACCTGAAACACGTTTAAAAACATTTTTTCAGTGGGAAATACTGGTGAGTGAATCCCAGTTTAATCAAGTTTAATAAAAACCATTGTACAGTATTGAGGGAGGTCTCGTAATTACATTTGTTTCCAAGTTATATCAATTAACATCCATGGTACTGTCAGACCTGACTTGTGGAAATGTTACTCCTTGACCAGGTGGTAACAAATTTTGTATACAAAACCCCAACATACTCATGATAATTGTATCCTTACAAATACTCAATCACTGCTTAATCTCATTGTTAAGCATTTAAGGTTTTATAAAATAGTTCACAAAAAGGTTAACAAAAAGTGGATAAACTCACATTGCTGTCTTAGATTTTCTGTAAGGGTTCCCTGGGAATTATCTATAAATTACACAAAAGCACACGTGTTAGTGTAATAACCCATTTTAACATTAGTAATACCCTCCCCGAGACGGCATTCCAACGACTACGTCGGGCAGAACCACGACAGCCGTTACGGAACCCTAGATCAATCGGGGCAGAGTATCTAATACGTATCCAGGGGTTATGATACTTACAACGGAGCAGAACTTCGCTATTTAGGGGGTATAATACCCGAGTATTATGCCTATACTTCAGAAATTAGAGAAAGAAAACGTTTGTGAGCGAATTCGGACTGAAGGCCCGATGCCTTCTTATATAGGGGCTGAGTTTGGGTTCTACGCGGCCCGCGTAAGGGAAGACAAGGGCCTACGCGGCCTGCGTCAACTATAGTCAACGGCCTAGCTCGTCCGGGTCAGCATATAGGGTTGCCGTGTGTTGGGCCACGTGGCGGCCCAAGGTTCAGCCACATTTCACCTTCTCGCGGCCCGCGTAAGGGTTAAGGGGTGCCTTACGCGGCCCGCCTAAACCCCAAAAATCAGTTTTTTAATTATTTTTAATAATATTTAAGGTATTCGGGGTCCGTTTTCACGTATGAGGTGTATTTTAGGACATATTAGGATATTTTAAAATATATTGGGGTGTCGGAAAATATTCAAGGGTGTCGGTTTTCTTTAGGGTTGTTATATCCTCCTCACCTTGTTTTAGAGCTTGTCCTCAAGATCTATTGGAACAAGTGTGGATATTTCCTTTGCATTTCTGATTCAAGCTCCCATGTGTACTCAGGTCCTCTTTTGGAGTCCCATTTCACTTTGACCAGAATTAATCTTTTGTGCTTGAGGTTCTTGACTTTCCTGTCTTCAATCTGTAGAGGCCTTTCTACAAACTTTAGTTGTTCATTTACCTCTATATCTTTAAGAGGTACCATCAGGGATTCATCAGCTAAACATTTCTTGAGATTAGATACATGAAATACATCATGTATTCCTGCCATTTCCTCTGGAAATTGTAGCTGATAGGCTACAGGTCCTATTCTTTTAATAATCTCAAAGGGTCCAACATACCTGGGACTTAGCTTTCCTCTTTTGATGAATCTTACCACTCCTTTCCAAGGAGAGACTTTTAATAATACTCTATCTCCTACTTGAAATTCTAACGGTTTGCGTCGGTTATCAGCATAGGTCTTTTGTCGATCACGTGCTGCTTTCAGTCGTTCCTTGACTTGAATAATCTTGCCAGTTGTTTCTTGCACTATCTCAGGTCCAGATAGTTGTTTTTCCGTAATTTCTGCCCAACAGACTGGGGTTCGGCACTTTCGTCCATAAAGTGCTTCGAATGGTGCAGCATTGATACTTGTGTGATAACTATTATTATAAGAAAATTCTATTAAAGGTAAGTGATAATCCCAATTACCTCCAAAATCAATTACATAAGCTCTAAGCATGTCTTCCATCGTCTGAATTGTCCTTTCACTTTGTCCGTCTGTTTGAGGATGATAAGTTGTGCTTAGATTTAACTTGGTTCCCATGGCTTTTTGGAAACTTGCCAAAAAATGAGAGGTAAAACGACTGTCCCTATCAGACACAATTGATAAAGGAATTCCATATAATGAAACTATTTCATTTACATATAATTTAGCTAATTGTTCCATACTGAAAGTTTCTTTCATGGGTAGAAAATGAGCTGACTTGGTTAGTCTATCTACAATCACCCAGATTGTATCATTACCTTTCTTTGTTTTGGGTAATTTAGTAACAAAATCCATTGTTATCAATTCCCATTTCCATACTGGCATTTCTAATTGTTGCAACAAACCTGCGGGTTTCTGATGTTCAGCTTTAACTTGTGAACAAGTTAAACATTTAGAAACATAGGCTGCTATGTCCTTTTTCATTCCTATACACCAAAAATTCTTTCTTAAATCCTGGTACATTTTATCACTTCCTGGATGCATCATATACTTAGACTTATGGGCTTCTTCTAATATACGATGGCGTAGGTTTCCTAATTTAGGTATCCACATTCTCTTCTTATGGAATCTCCAAATTTCATCTGTTCCTTGTTCTAATTCCTTTAGCATACCTTTTAATTTTTCAGTATCCTCCTTGATTACTGATTCTTGTGCTTCTCTTATCTGATCATTTAAATCTACTTGCAGATTTAATTTAAGAGAACGTACCCTTTTTGGCTTTTCGTGATACTTTCGGCTTAAAGCATCAACAACTACATTTGCTTTTCCTTCATGATACTGAATATTACAATCATAATCACTAAGCATCTCCATCCAGGGTCTTTTTCTCATATTCAATTCTTTTTGCCCGAAAATATACCTTAGACTTTTATGATCGGTGAATATGGTAAACTTACTACCATAAAGGTAATGTCTCCAAATCTTAAGGGCAAAAAATATAGCTCCTAACTCTAGATCATGGGTTGAATAATTCTCTTCATGATTCTTAAGTTGTCTAGATGCGTAAGCTATAACCTTTTGGCGTTGCATTAATACACATCCATAACCTAATTTGGAAGCGTCACAATAGACTACAAAGTCTTCAGTTCCTTCTGGTAACGCTAATATGGGTGCATTAGTTAATCTTTGCTTAAGAATTCTAAATGCTTCTTCTTGTTATGGTCCCCATTCAAACTTAATGGATTTATAGGTTAACTTAGTTAAAGGAATAGCTATTCTTGAGAAATCTCGAATAAATCTTCTATAATAACCGGCCAATCCTAAGAAACATCTAACCTCGGTTGGTGACTCAGGTGTTTTCCATTTAGTAATTGCCTCAATTTTTGTGGGATCCACATGAATTCCTTCATGGTTGACTAAGTGTCCAAGAAATTGTACCTGCTCTAACCAGAATTCGCACTTGGAAAATTTAGCATAAAGCTTTTTCTTTCTCAATAGACTTAAAAGTACGTGCAAATGCTTTGCATGTTCATCTTTATTTTTAGAGTAAATTAGAATATCATCTATAAAGACAATTGTGAATTTATCCAAATATGGCTTACATATTCGGTTCATCATGTCCATAAATGCGGCTGGGGCATTGGTCAAACCAAATGGCATGACAGCAAATTCATAATGACCATACCTTGTTCTAAATGCGGTTTTAGGAATGTCCTCTTCCTGTACCTTTAATTGATGATATCCTGATCTTAACTCGATTTTGGAGAAAAATCGAGCTCCTTGCAATTGATCGAACAGATCATCGATTCTCGGTAATGGGTACCGGTTCTTAATCATGACTTTGTTCAATTCACGGTAGTCAATGCACATACGCATTGATCCGTCCTTCTTTTTAACGAATAAAATTGGTGCTCCCCATGGCGACGAGCTTGGCTGTATGAATCCTTTCTCCAACAATTCGTCTAATTGTTTATTTAGTTCCTGCATTTCTGCGGGTGCCAAACGGTAAGGTGCTTTGGCAATCGGTGCTGTTCCTGGCAGTAGATGAATTCTGAATTCAACTTCTCTATCCGGCGGTAGTCCTGGTAATTCTTCTGGAAATACATCTGAAAACCGAGACACTACTGGAATGTCTTTTAGTTCTTTTCCTTTAGTGTTAGTGATTATGAAAATCAAATACACTATAGATCCTTTTCTTATATAACTTGCAGTTTTCATCACAGAGATGAATTTCGTGGATCTAAATGGTTTATCACTTTTAATTGTGATCTTTTCACCCTTTGGTGAATTTACTTGAATTGACTTTTGATCACATAAAATATTTGCTTTATTGGCTACTAACCAATCCATTCCTAATACGATATCAAATCCTGTCAGATTCATTGGGTATAGGTTTGCAATAAACTTTTGGTTTATAAATTCTATTCTTGCTCCCTGCAAGATTTCAGAAATCCTAACCGTTTTTCCATTTGCTATCTCGACTAGACATTCTTGTGAGAGTTTAGTTAATGGTTGATTAAGTAGTTTGCAAAATGAAGTATTAATAAAACTTTGGTTTGCACCAGAGTCAAATAATACTTTAGCAAAAACATCATTAACTAAAAACGTACCGGCTATTACGTCCGGAATCATTTTGGCTTCATCTGCTGTTAGAACAAATGCTCTAGCATTTTTAGTGTTCTTGTTGTTCACAGCTGGAGCTAGTTTTGGACAGTTCGGCTTGATGTGACCTTTTTCTCCACAGTTGAAGCATAGTCCATTACTGGATTTTCTCCTGCAATCTTCTTCCTTGTGTCCTGGTAATTTGCAGAAATTGCAGTGAATGGAGCATTTTCCTGAATGCTTTTTCTTGTAGAGCTTGCAGTATGGTGTAGAGGTAGAACCTATATTCCTACGGTTGGAGTACCCAGAACGAAATTCTTGGGTAAGTCTTTGGGTTAGGTTTCTCCTCTGGTCTTCTTCTCTAGTACGGATTAATTCATATGTCAAGGTATTTGCTAGTTCTACAACTTCTTCTATAGTTTGGGGTCTAGCTGCCTTGACTACATGTCTAATCTCTCCAAATTAATCCCCAGTTGTATCGGGAGATTAATACCGGTTCAGGTGATGCAAGGGTTGGTACTATTCTAGCATATTCGAAGAATGTGGTAGTATAACCCTTACTATCTACCCCGGTCATTCTTAGGTTCAGAAACTTATTTGCTATCTGTTCCTTTTCATTGGGAGAGCAGAATTTCCTTTCTACCATATTCTTAAATTATTCCCATTCCACGTTGTATACCCTATCGCTTCCTCTTGACCGGAGGATAGTGTTCCACCATTCTAAGGCTGAGTTCTTAAATAGATTAGAAGCAAACATTATCTTGTCTTCTTCAGCACACTTGCTTATTTTTAAAACAGTCTCAGTCTTTTCTATCCAGCGCAGAGTTGCAATGGGTCCTTCATTGCCCGAGAATTCTATCGGTTTGCAAGACCAGAATTCTTTGTAAGAACAACCATAAGGCATGGTTCTTCTTCTTTTGGGAATGGGCACTTGAAGTACGGGTCCATTGTTTACGCTGTTTTCTGGTTCAGTTGGTCGCTTACTGCTATGTTTACTTTTATTATTCGCTTCCTGAACCGTTTGAATAATAAATGGCATTGCATCTATGATTCCTTGTGCCACTATGTGTTGGATAGCACTATTATCCACTTGGTTTCCATTGTTATTGATGCTTGGATTCTCATTAACCAAGTTAATGTTACTCTGGTTATCGTTATTCAGATTTCCTTGATTTCCTTCGTCGGCCATCTGAATTCTAAACAGTTACCACGTATTAATATCATAAAATAATATTTAATATAGCCAATCACATGACACGCATTTTGGTCAAAAGCGTTGATCATTGCGACTTTACTCTATTCATATACTATGCATCTATTACACACCAGTACTGAAATTAAAATTACAATACCAACTAAAATTTAAAGTTACACTACTAATAATAGGCATCCGTAGTTTTTTTTTCATACACATACACACATATCATATTATTTATTATTATTAATATTATTATTACTACCGTTTCCACCATCACATTCATGGATATGGATTCATCCAGAAATCCATATTGTGCTCGTCATACTTCCAGACGAGTCACTCTCCCACCCGTCTCATTCTTTCACTGCTCTCTAAAATTTCCTCACCAAATGTCCTAAGTTCTTGTACGTTTTCTGCACTCATTGGGGGTGTAGGTTCTAGGACTGGGTTCGGAATCTGGGGTGCGGGTTCCTGGTATGGAGGTGTAGGGGCCTAGAACTGGTAAGGATTCTCTAAAATCTCCCTAATGAATACATCGTGGTAATAGGGATCTAAAGGATCCAAACCTGGGTAGGCTCCTATGTTTGGCATGGGTATGTCTTCGTGTATCGGGTAACGTTGCACATAGTAACTATTATCGTCCCACCACGGATCGTAATTTGGGTCTAAGGGATTTGGGGCCGGTGTCCTAGGTATTTCCTCCGGATTAAAATCATGCATTTCTACTTGATTTTCAGGGTTTTCTATTTCCATTGGTTGGTCAGGAAATGGTGATTGTGGTTGGGGTGCTATCATTTGCTCCAGGTTAGGATCAGCTGCAGTGGTTGCTAGGATGTGGATATTGGCTATACCCCTATTAAGCATATCCTGGGCATAGGCATCGGTTTCTCTTTTGGCTGCGGCTAGTACTCTCTGGTCTTGTAACTTTTTCATACGCTTCCTACGCTCGTGTGCTCCTCGACTGAACCATCCTCTCTTTTTCTAAGGGAATGGCTCCTCGGACTGAGCCTTAAACACGAATATTCCGTCTTCCGTATCAGCAGAGTACCCTGAGAGGGCAGGCTGAGAAGAGGAGGTGCATTAGCTTCTAGGCGAACCAGACAATTGACGATATGCGTCAGATGGTCCTTGGTCGCTCACACTGTAAACTAACAAATAGTCAAATAACACATAACAAGAAATACAATTATGCACGTATTCCCGTAATTTATTTCCTAACAGATTGAATTTTGATGTCAGCAGAACACTTCTGTGGCTGAATCCGTGGCTTAGCTCTTGTACCACCTTCTGTCGCAACCGCCGTCCCCCTATACAAATACATGAACGAGCGGCCGCGAGCCAGTTTCGGTGGTATCGCGTATTGTCTAATTTGGCAGCGGAATTTTCATCAGGACCTTAGTTAGGAAATATTGGATCAGAGTAAAATACCACATTTTCATAATATTAAACACATGGGATAAAACCCAAGTTTGCAATAGACACACTTTCATAGGAATAAATCCTATTTTTATTTAATAAAAACATCTATTTTATTTTAGGTAACTTTATTGCCACTTTTCCAAGCCTTCAGTGCTGTCCAGCTAGCTTCTATTTGGCTTTCACATTTTGTTACGTGAAACGCGTTTAAAAACATTTTGTCAGTGGGAAATACTGGTGAGTGAATCCCAGTTTAATCAAGTTTAATAAAAACCATTGTACAGTATTGAGGGCGGTCTCGCAATTACATTTGTTTCCAAGTTATATCAATTAACATCCATGGTACTGTCAGACCCGACTTGTGGAAATGTTACTCCTTGACTAGGTGGTAACAAATTTTGTATACAAAACCCCAACATACTCATGATAATTGTATCCTTACAAATACTCAATCACTGCTTAATCTCATTGTTAAGCATTTAAGGTTTTGTAAAATAGTTCACAAAAAGGTTAACAAAAAGCGGATAAACTCACATTGCTGTCTTAGATTTTCTGTAAGGGTTCCCTAGGAATTATCTATAAATTACACAAAAGCACACATGTTAGTATAATAACCCATTTTAACATTAGTAATACCCTCCCCGAATCGGCATTCCAACGACTACGTCGGGCAGAACCACGACAGCCGTTAAGGAACCCTAGAGCAATCGGGCAGACTATCTAATACGTATCCAGGGGTTATGATACTTACAACGGAGCAGAACTTCGCTATTTAGGGGGTATAATACCCGAGTATTATGCCTATACTTCAGAAATTAGAGAAAGAAAACGTTTGTGAGCGAATTCGGACTGAAGGCCCGATGCCTTCTTATATAGGGGCTGAGTTTGGGTTCTACGCGGCCCGCGTAAGGGAAGACAAGGGCCTACGCGGCCCGCGTCAACTATAGTCAACGGCCTAGCTCGTCCGGGTCAGCATATAGGGTTGCCGTGTGTTAGACCACGTGGCGGCCCAAGGTTCAGCCACATTTCACCTTCTCGCGGCCCGCGTAAGGGTTAAGGGGTGCCTTACACGGCCCGCCTAAACCCCAAAAATCAGTTTTTTAATTATTTTAATAATATTTAAGGTATTCGGGGTCCGTTTTCACGTATGGGGTGTATTTTAGGACATATTAGGATATTTTAAAATATATTGTGGTGTCGAAAAATATTCAAGGGTGTCGGTTTTCTTTAGGGTTGTTATACCTTTATTGCTTTAAACCAACACCCGTAACCTACGGTAATGAGACCGTAGGCTACGGTTTCAATTTTCTATCCATCCTTCGCTTAACACTACCAACCGTAACCTACGGTAGTGAGACCGTAGGCTACGGTCGCGATGCATACCCCCCTTTCCTTCAACACCAACTTTCATCAAATGACATTATTGATCCATGTACTTTATTTTTTTTCATTCTTCTCACATGTTCAAGTATAGAATAACTTTCAAATAAGTACCGAATGGCCCCTCAACTTATGAACTTCTTGTTTCTTGCATATATGAATTTCACCAACTTTCATAAAATACCAAATTAGTCCCCGAACTTTGCCTTTTCGCACTCCTTTCAATCGTGAACCTTTATATCAACCGGACAACATCCAAAACTCATTCTCAAGCTGCAATATCCCATCCAATGCTTGCAACTTCATCTTTAAACACTATAAATGTACCGAATTACGTGTTTTACCTGCAAATCCCCAAATCCTCGTAGTTATCTCATTCTAAACAAGTAAACACATCAAACACACATAAAACATCATATTTAGACACTCTAAAGCTCGGGTTTCACCCTCTCCATCAGGTCTCCTATCATTGCCCACCAGTGCCTCACTCTGCACCAAGTGGGAGTCGAACCTGCATCTCTCAAGAGAAATGCAAGCCTTCCACTATTTGATCTAGAGATTTAAACACACTTTAACGTTTCATTTCGTATAAATCTTGACGAATAGAAAATTCTTAACAATAACTTTTATACTGTTCCAAATATGAACAGCAATCTTTTTCGGATATTTTGAATAGTTTTATGATAACATAATGAATAATATGTGGTCCTTTTTGTATTTCTCTTTCTGACTTTGTTCTTATCATAGCTTATACCCACAACAATAAATGCACTTGTGAATCAATTTGCTATCAAAACAAATGTGACCCCAAGTCTTCCTAGACCATATATGCATGCAGCAACCAACAGCCAAAGGCAGCTGTTTCTTCTCTCTTTCCTTATGATACTTATCCTGATCAACCATAAATCGTACGAGTTGAACTAGTATTAATGACTCAGTGTGTACCGAGTTGGGACGTACAAGATAATAGTTCCAACGCCAGCCGTCTGAAAGTCGCCTTTTCCAATTCCATGTCTTCCAATCTCGACGTTCCAACGTATGTTGTTGTCTCTCTTCGTCTCGATCTCATTTTTTTTTCTTTATGCTAGATATGCATTATATACTCTACAAACACGATAATTTCATGTTTTACATATCCAACAAATCATAGTAGTAGTATTAGCAACGAGTTTTTCTCATCGCTAATACTGGATTATGTTGTAGTTGGTTCACGTATTCTTCTTAAACAAATTTTAGAACTTTTTAATGCATCTTCAACAAGATTTATTAAATATTATTATTTACTATTATTTTGGCTATTTAAGACCAAATAATCTTCAATAGTATGTCTTATTTTTTTTGTGTTATTGGATAATCATGTGCATTAAAAGCAAAACTTATTTTATTAAAAAAAACACATATCCTGTTTGTTCTTAATAAGCCCTACAAAATTTACGACAAATCCGGTGCACAAGACTCGTGCATACGTAGGGTCTGGGGTGTCAGACCAACTTGGGTGTATGTATACATTTTTTTTTTGAACGACATATTTACCATACATTTCCACAAAAGGTTATTTTAACAATAATAAAGTAAAAATACTTTTTTGTATATTGTATTATTGTTAATTTATTTTCTTGATTTTTACTGAAGGGTATAATTTATTTATACATTTATATTATTTTCTTGCAGACTAGATTATGAAGTGGCCGAATTAACATGGAAAAACGGCCAATTAGCCATGCATGGCTTAGGTCCGCCACGCCTGGTGTACAAATCCCAGGCGTGGGACAAGCCACGCGCCGCCGAGACGCTGGAGGCAATAGTCGACCAAGCCACTCTCCAACCCCAGCACAAATCACCCACAGACCTCTTCGTGGACGACCTAGTCCCATGGCTAGACTACCACACGTCCGCTGTGGCATCCGGTACTGTCAACGCGTCCGCCACTACAACAATGGACGCGCTGGTACCAAACTCTGCCACACAACCCCAGGCGCTGGTGTCCATGGGGACAAATGGAGGGAGAACAACAGCTTGCTCCACGCGCGTGGGGTCGTGTAGCATGAGTGGTGCTGCGGCACCACATGAGTGGAGCAGTTGTAGAGACCAGAGTGTCAGTGGTAGTGAGACTTTTGGAATGGAGAGTAGCCGACAGTTGACCGTTGACACTCGTGAAACTTTTGGAATGGAGAGTAGCCGACAGTTGACCGTTGACACTCGTGAGAGGGAATTGGGTGTGAAAGGGCTTACGTCAGCTTCCATGGGGTCGCCGGATGATACTGTTTCCGGTAAACGATCGTTTAAATCAATGTCTCCTGATGAACATGACTCCGTTTGTCATAGTAGACCTCAGGTATATACATACAGTTTTGCTAATACTTTAAAGTTTTAATGATATTTGTTTCTAAAATAGGGTTAGCAAAAGTCACTTTTTTAACATGTGTTATCAAGTAAATATTTAAATAGTACATAAAATAAAAAAAACTTAAGTTATGTTATACAAGGGTATAAATATCTTTTAGCAACAATGGTAAAAAATCATGTGATCTAGTTAGTTTTAGAGATAGCGAATTGAGTAATGATTAGGGTGTAATTCTCAAACCTATTGAAAGTTGCAAGATAGCCTAGATCAGTTGGGTTGGACCACCATATGAGTGGGCCGCTCAGCGAGCTTGATTATCTCTCATGTGATCGACTTGTGACAGTTTGGTGTAAGCCATACGCCAAACTGGTTGTCGGTACTCAACTTTCTTAAAATGATTCCAAAACACACACACATAGATAATTATAAAAAAAGTATGAGGTCTCAATATCTCTTCTCTAAAATGCAAGAGGTCATCACATACGCCCCATCTGCGAAATCACAATTTGTGTGAGATGTTCTCAAGGGCATAGACTAGAACAAAGATTTTGACTAAGGGCTTGGTTTGAAAACAACTTTATTATTGGTCAAGCATTAGATTAAATTCATTTTGAACTAAATATTCACACTTACTATTCAGTTCCAAAAATGTAACACTTTTATATTGTGATATTATCTAATATTATTATTTCTTCAGAAGAATGAATCGGAAGAAAAGAAGAAAGCAAAACTAGGGAAATCTTCTTCTGTTACAACTAAAAGAAGTAGAGCAGCTGCAATTCATAATCAGTCTGAACGGGTAATTAGTAACGACCTCTTAATCTTAGTGATTAATGTGTTTATGTTTAAGTTACTTTTTTAGATTATTTTTTGACGATTTGATGAATCAATTATTTAGAGGCGAAGAGACAAGATCAATGAGAAAATGAAGACATTACAAAAGCTTGTTCCAAATGCTAATAAGGTATATATGAAGCATCCTTCGTTACATTCTTTATCAAACCATATCTGATTTACAATGGCGGAACAAGAACTTTTGGTCTGAAGTCATTATAATTTTCTTCATGATTAAATACAACTAAGAGATCAAACACACGTATTTATATAATAGCATATAGTTTATAACAAAAATTTGACGAATTGTGGTATACAAAGGTCCCCCCCCCCTCTTGATTTCGATCGTGCTGATTTTTTTAATACTTTTATTAACCTTCATAATTTCGAGCTTAAAAACTTGATTTTCGACATTTCTATTGCATATTTATATTTACAACATTATTTTTTGTCAATTATTTCAGACGGATAAAGCATCAATGCTCGATGAAGTGATCGAATACCTAAAACAATTACAAGCACAAATCCACATGATGGGTAGAATGAACATGTCACCTATGATGATGCCATTAGCCATGCAACAACAACTTCAAATGGCCATGATGAATCCAATGGGAATGGGAATGGGAATGGGGATGGGAATGGGAATGCCAGGAGTCATGGACTTGAACGCCCTCAGCGGTAGCCACCCGAACATCCCTGGATTGCCGCCGGTCTTCCACCCTTCCACCCTCATGCAACCGATGATGGCTTCATGGGATATGCATGCCAACGGAGATCGAGTTCAAAACCCTAATGATCCAATGGCTGCCCTACTTGCAAACCAATCACAGGTAATTTTTAAAACTAAAAATTAATTGGTATTCATAAACCGTTGAAACCGACCAAACTGCTTAAATGGTTAAACTGAGGCAAATTAGCTGGTTTAAGATCCAAACTATTCGATTAACGGTTCGGTTTTTACTTGAAAGTTTGTTTTCCATTGAATAGTATTTGACTGAATTAAAATTTCATGTTTGCAGCCAATGACAATGGAGAATTATAGTAGAATGGCTGCTTTGTTTCAGCATATGCAGAATCAACCTTGCTACTCACCTGGTCTCAAGAATTAAAACTATTAACTTATTTTATTTTATTATTTAAAATTAAATGTGTTATTTGTTTTAAATATTTAGTTAACTATAGGTTTATAATTTAAAGGTAATGTATATTTTTATTCAGATTTATAGTTCTGAATTTGATTTATGGATTTTTATTTAATTTATGGGATTTAAAAAATCTTAAAATTGATAATGGTAACGCTTGTTTTTTTATGATGTTATTGCCAAATGGGACGAATCTACTCAGAACACAAATTATCATGAGAATATGCATAACAAAATCAGACGTTCAATATTATAATGTAAAGTGATATAATTCTAAGTTTAGCGTTTATCACTCTCAAATCCAATATTTATATGTTTGTATAACCTAATATGTGTGTATATCGTGTGTAGGTTATTAAGAAACAAATAAACAAATTAGTTTGATGGTTTGTACGTATATATAATTTACGCATGTGTATGTAAGAGATACAATAGTTAAAAAATATGAAGTATTCATAAAATTTTAATTGATCAAGGGTTGTTCATTTTTTCACAATAACACTGTTGGAAATTTGTGAAAATAGCATTTTTCACAAATATAGGAAAATGATTTTTTTCCTATTTTGGACTATAAATAAATATAAGAAAATGAGCGGGTTTTATATATTTATTTGTGGGTTTGTGTTCTATGTTGGAAGAGCTTCGCAACGAACTAAATCACGTCCAAAACGGAGCTAAGATGAATGAGATATCGATGCTCAAAGTTTGGTGTTTGAAACTTGAATGCTGAAAAAGTGGGAAAGTGGCAACTTGTCCCACATAGAAGGAGACATGAAACTTAAAGGGGTATTTAAGTGAGAACTTTCCTTCCTTATTGTTTCATGGAAGCACACACTAAGTGTACTCGCGAAGGGTAACTCGCACTCGCACATGCGCGCACGTGGCGTGGGCAATGAAGCGCAATGTGGCGTTTTGATGGCGCATTTTGCACTTCGCACGCTCGCATCGGCTCAAGGGCTGCAAGGACCAAGTGGTTGGTGACGTGGCATGCAGGCGCGTGACCCTGGTGTGTCCGCGCGCAGTGGCGCATGACGTGGCAGTCATGCGCATACGCGCGTGAGTACACGTGGCATGGTGGCGCGCACTCGCGCGTGGAGCATGGACACTGAAGTGACGTGCGCGACGCATCAAAGTGAGCCAATACGGCGCGACTGTGTGGTGTGCTCGTATAGGCTCATAGATGACGTGGCGCATGCGCGCATGTGCTCATGGAGTTGAGCCAGTGTGGCGCATGCACGCATGGAAGTGAGCCAAAATGGCGCACAAGCGCATGAGCGTGCAGACTCGTGCGCGCGCACACCTGTGTGTCTTGCGCGCGCCCACGCACTAAAGCTTCCAGCAGTTAATGCCAGTGCAGTTACGTTTCAGCATTCGAAACTGAAGAAGTCAATGCGTTTGACTGTGAATTAAATGACGAATTAAAATGCATTGAAGACGTTCAATGCAACTTAATTCGCCCATTTAATTTCATTTTTCAGTTTCTTCCAGATCTGTAGTATAAATAGAGGACCTTGCTGCAGAACTTGAGGCACTAAAAATATCCAGCAATATTACAATCTTCTCTCTGAATCTTCATCTTCTTCTTCAAGTATTCAAGGTATACCTTCGGGTTGGAGTCAAGACCGGCAGTACAACTGCTAGGGCTGTTGTATCCTGGAAACAAACGTGTTCTCCCGGGAGACACGAAATTTGTTATAAGGGACCCTTGTCTAACACGATCCTCAGCCAAGAACACCAGTTTTTGTTTAAATTTCTGTTCTTGTTTTTCTTTTTTACTTTCAGTTGTAATTGTTCAGTTTCATTCTATTATTGTATTGTAATTCAAGTTAATAAAATGATTTTATTTATTTTACACGAACGGATTCTTACAATAACAAAATTAGGTTTATGTAATGATTCTCCCTTTATCATTGGAACTTTTTTCCATTTTTGTTTTTATCATTATTATTATTATTATTTTATTATTATTATCAAATGAAAGTGATCATGAATAATGTAACAATATTTTATTTTAATTTTTTAATTTTATTTTCAAGTTTTTATTTATTTTTAAATACTATTTTATTCAATCATTTAGTTTGATTTTCTTTTAATAACTTGCGTTTGTTAGTTTAGAAAAAAAGGACAACAATGTTTTTTTAATATTGCAGTATAACTTTATTGAAAATGGATATTGTGCTGGAGGTGTATCAAACCGAACCAAAAGCGAAAATGAATGGTAATTATTATTTTGAAGTATTTATTTTTTAAAAGAATATTATTATTTATTATTTATTTTAATTTTTTCTAATAATCTGTGTTTATTTTTCCCAATATTGTGATAAAGTTTTTTTTTTAAATAGATAATGTGCCGCTAACGTACCAAAACGTACCGAATCGATTGAACAACATCTGTATCGATACCGCTATTAATTTTTTATTGTTTTTACTTTTGATAAACTAACACCAAATCGTTATTATACCATAACAAACCAAATGAACAACATTGGTACCGGTTTATACAACTTTGTCTGCAACGATATATGAATAATGATATCAATACTGTGACGAGCTGAATCAATCAATATCGTTTGAACATTGGTCTCGGTACCCGTGTTCATTTTTGTCGTTTTCAGTCGATTGATTTCTATACGAAATACATGTATCATACCGGTATTGTAACGAACCAAACCAATACCAATCCAATGCTCACGGTAATGTACCGCCGCAACGCGCGGTCAAATCACCTAGTTATTATTATTTTGGATTTACTTCAACATTTATATGATCTATTCTAAATTTTAAAGATATGAAAATGAGAAAGTTTTAAAGATATGAAAATGAGACAGTTTTGGAGAATCATTAGATCGGGTGAGGCCCGTTATGATTACATATCCCAAATCAATCTTTCATAAATAAAAAGATAAATTTCGTCAACTTAAGTGTTCATAAGAGCCACATAAAGAGTCGGTGGATTCCTCTCTAGAGCATGGATGTCAAGACTTTAGGGTCGAAACCTCAATGTAGGCGTTGGTTCCTCTTGGTAATTGGGAGGCGAGGTTTTACCAATTATTTCACTGTCGTGCCTTCGGACGGGTGGAGGTCGGGTTTCCGCGCATCTGGGAGAGCCAAGGGTTGGCGGCGGTCGAGTAGTCGACCTTGGCCACAGCGTCCAGAGTCACGGTGGTTGGCACGTCTTCCTTACCGCTCAAAAAAATGAAGTTAAAGGGCCTTCTATAGTTAGAATATAACTAAGTTGGATGATATTATGATTTATGATGGCCAAGTATCTTTATCTTTAGGATTTTTTTTCACGGTAGTTGGCACGTCGTTGGTGATGATTCTTAGCCTTAAGTGCTTAAACATTCGACAAATATTAGGAATTTAACCTAGGGTTCACATATTGGGTAACATTCATAACTAAAGAGACTGGGGTTTTGAAATGCTTACCAGATAAATTAATTGTGATTATAATCATTTGCATTGTTAGGAAACCTCTAAAAATGAGAATTGAACTAATTGAAGATTATATTTTTTTCATTGGTTTCCGCCCACACATTGACAAACTAGTTTTTGATGTGAATCAAAAGTTAAAGATACTTGGCCATCATAAATCATAATATCATCCAACTTAGTTTTATTCTGACTATAGAAGGCTCTTTAACTTCCTTTTATTGAACGGCGAGGAACGACGTGCCAACCATCATGACACCGGACGTTGTGGCCAAGGTCGACTACTCGACCGTCGCCAGCCCCTTGGCTCTCCCAGATGCGCAGAAACCCGACCTCTACCCGCCCAAAGATGAACTGGCACCTACATTGAGGTTTCGACGATTATAATCCAATAAAAACATATTGGTTTCGACGCTACATTGAGGTTTTTGGTGAATTATGATCCAGAAAATAGGCTATAAAGATTTATAGAAATTATGGTGTCCAAAAGTGTGGCAACACGACAAACTATGTTCATAACCGATTGGAGTTCAACAACTATGAGTACATAGCCAAATTCAAATATTTGTTATACATGATGTTAGTAGTTTGACCCATTTTGACCAAAACTAAAGTTTTAAGCAAAATAATGTTTTAATCAATACCAAATGATGAAAATGATCCAACATCATTAAAGAAAGGTATTTGAATTCAATGTTGGGAACTTACAATGGCAATTTGTGAGTTTATGTGAGAATGGTGTTTGAACTATTTTTTTACCTCAAAATAACCAAATCGTGAATTGACATGATAATTGACCCAAATTTCATTTTTGAAGATCACATGCACATATCCTAATGTGCTTAAAGTGTAAGAAGGGCAATTAGATATTATCCAAATGAATTTCAGCAAATTTTGGTTTCAAACAAGTCAAGTAAAGCACAACGTAGCTCAAATCTATTAATAAGTATTGGTTTAGAATCAAATGAATGTCAACATAATAGTAAACATAATTGGAGTGTGTTAAGACATTAAAGTAATAATATTCACCATATAATTAATGATTATGCAATGTGTACAAAATACACACCGATGAAAATTCGACTTTAAAGAGTCAACAAAGAGGGAACAAGGATCAAGAAGTAGGATTTTTTGCAAACCAAGGTGAGTTAATCTTACATCTTTAATAATCAGATATATTGAATATTGTCAATTAAAGTATACCTTGTTCAAAATATCGAACTATGTTACCCTATGAATTTAGTATGCAGATTATGGTATATTGGTGTTAATGTTCATACAATATTTATATGTGTGTATTACTAAACTGTCGCATATACATTATAAAGCCTTCAATTTGATGTCAAAAACCTTCACTTAATATAGGGGACATAGGTATTCATGGACAATACTATTTCACTAAGGTGATTTTGTTAAATTGAATCAACTGATTGAGATTTTCGAATCTCATTAAGCCTTTAAAGGGTCTTAGTTTATAGGTTGATTGAAGTTCATGTTGATTATATCAGTAGAACAGGAGTAAAATATAAACCCTAATTAAATAAATTCAATCATGAATAATAAAACATGTGTACCTGGTTAGCCAGTAACTGCATCAGAGAATGAAGTAGACGTCATGTTCGTCAGATTGGTCGAGTTCCCCTTTAGGGTGTACAGTTCTGATGGGTTTAAGTGTTCTTGATGAACACGGTTATGAGAGAGAGGGGAGACGATTTGATACTGATGATGTTATTATAATTCTCTAACCATAAACTCTCTCTAGTAATCTATATTTAGATACACCCAAGGGGAAACCCTATTTATCTACTAAGAGTAAACACGTCCATAAAATATTTACCAATTAATGATATAGGGGTAATTAGGTCAATGATCAATTATTAGATAAATGATAATAATGACCATATAATATATTTAATATAAACATATATTCTTACAGTTCAAGAGCTTCATTTGTTTTGTTTATGTAACATCATGATGATATGCTTATAAATTGGAATGGGTATGTACTACTTAGTCATATCCAATCCATATGAACATATTTTTAATTGATACCAATAAACAGTACTAGGTATGTAAATGTATGATTATATTTAAATAAGACTACAATCGCTAAATGTGTGTGACACCTGTGTCACTTCAACCATCAAACAAAGACCAAACTAATAAAATATTATATTTCATACCTGGGATTTGTGTAAATATATGTATCATTTGCACATATCAATTCTTGTTCGATTTCGGGCTCTAAATCGCTTTCTGGAAGGTTATACGCGCACCGATGCGTAAATATAACCAGTTTAATGCAACGAACACTCCAGAATAGTGAAATAGGTTTAACATACCTTAAATAACCTTTACATAACTTAGAAATATGTTTTGAAGGCTTTGGTATGCTAAAATCAAGTTTAATTGCTTACAGGGACTTAATTCGACAAACTGCGAAAGTATGACGATTCGTACTAGAATAGACATTCCGGAACATGACCATAAGTTAAACATACCATAAATATCCTTTACATAGCTTAGAATTAGGCTTTGAGGGGTTCGGTGTGCTAAAATAAACTTTTGGGTCATTCAGGGACTAAAAGCGTCAAAAAGTGCATAAGTTTGCATTTTCGCGCATAACTTACGTTCTGAATACATCCGGACATCCAAAAATTTATGTAAGCACTAAAATATTTTATTTTAGTGTTTGGCATAAGAAAAATCCATTCGTCACGCAATTTGGATCGTTTTTCGCGCTTATGCGCATGTCGTCGTAATTAAGCGAACATCGCGATCGTACGACCAAACGAACCGACATCCGGGATATTTTTGAGCATGTTTCATGTCCACAATGTTTAGGCATCATTTTAGGGCCTTAAAGTTGACTTAACGAGCCTTAAACATGTCGGAAATGGCCTTAATACACAACGGGGACTGAAATGGAAACTTTGGAAACTGTTTGCTGATCAGAAGGACCTAGGCGTGACACCTAGCCCCCTAGGCGTCACGCGAGGCCCTTTCAGATCAGAAAAAGTCGTTTTAACAGCTGTTAACAGCTCTTGTGCACTCTAAACCCAATTCCACATGTTGTTTCCTGTTTATGGGGGGACAATGTGATGCACATGAGGTTACCAACAAGTGTAGGGATGAGATTATATCACGCTATTCAAGAAACGATCCTAACGGTGGTCCTTATCCTATAAATACCCATCAAGTTCACTTGCAAAACCCACTTGAAATCTGAGAATTCTCTAAGTTGGTGTGTCTTATCACTTCATACCTGAGAATACTTAGAAGTTCAATCTTGCGGGGACCCTTTGTAAGTGTTCTTTCATTCTTTTCATTCGTTTTAGCGTTAAAGTCAAACTGCGTTTGACTTTCTGCGTTGACCAGTTTATGGTCAATGCGAAGTTCGTTTGAACTTCATAACGTGAGCGTAATCACGATGGTTATAGTCCCTAGTGACTATACCTTCTGATTACCACGTTGTCTAGGCTCAGTGACGAGTCGTAGTTTCGGCCAAAATGCGTATTCTTGCGTATTTTGTAACCAAACTACTCTTAGGTATCAAAACCGTTTGTTTTGATACCAAACATGTTTTCTAAACTTAGTTAAGCATGTTTTAACATGCTTAGCTCATCACTTTTAGTTTAGTGCTTATGTAGGGTCGTAAGGTAAGCGATCTAAACAATCGCTTATACTTTCGAACCCGACCCGTTTGGTCGATCATTAGGATCCGACCAAACAAATTAGGTGACCATAGTATATAGGGAATAACCTTCCGAGGTTATACCTTATGGTCACGACGTTTAGTTAGTTGTATGATAGGTAGTTTATATGCCTTAGGTAAATTACCAAAATACCCCTTTGACGCCAAAATTCATTTTAAACATATGTAACATAACTTTTGACATCTAAACTCATTTGGCAACAATATTAGACATGTTAAGGCATATTCTACTTGTCATAGGACTAGTTAGGCGGTCCGAACGCATTTCACGCGAACGACGCGTTAAAGTAGCATAAGCTACCTAAACGGGTCGTAATGGGTCGTAAGCACTTAGGTTAGGTTTCATTTTAGAATGTAGGCTTTGTTGAACCATACTAGGTGCCGTTTGATTTCCGTGATCTCTAGCATTGTTTGGTTGTTACTCAAGGACTACTAAGCAATCTCAAGTGAGTACATAGTCCCCTCTTTTACTGTTTTCAACCGTTTTGGGGTGAAGCATGTGTACCTATATGTTGTTTTCATGATTTCAAAGTATAATTGATTATACATGTTATTACTTATCATTTGACAAACTGAATGACTATCTATGGTTTAAACACTGATTTCTCAAAGAACATAAAATAAAATGTTGAATTGTACTTATTTTATGTTCACCAGACCGATTGGTAGTATGATATAGCGCTATAGGACTAGACACCCCATTCCTGTTGTCATGGAATGTCGAAAACCAATTTGTTTCTCCATCCAAATAGGGATTGCCTTTGTGGTATTCCTATTGTCTCAAAGGTGTAGTTTGATGCACTAGGTCTGAATGAATTCTTAAATCACACTTTTATTGTATATTTGGATATACTCCAAAAAGTATAGTTTGATATACTCTCATGTGTGGTATTGTACAGAACCAACATATATATTTTATTAACAAACCAAAACATATTTTGATATGTTATTTATAAAACCCAAAGCATATTTTGATATGTTATTTATGAAACCAAAACATAGCTTAATATGTTATTTACAAATCCAAAGTATACTTTTAATATGCTACTATAAGGTTATTCGTTTAACCTTACATTATTTTACAAAGCATAACTTCTGATTTATTCAAACACTTTGTTTTGTACATTTTTGCTTGTGGTTTAAGTAGTCTCATTTTACTTACCATACATAACTTTTGTTTACACATTACATGGTTTACATTTAACTTGGGTTATACAATAACATTGGACAATTGGTTTAAACATGAACATTCTATATTGGTGGTTTGGTTTGAGTAAGTGACTTAAGTAACGAGGCGTGTGTAAAATGATACAAGCATGGTGGATACGCCGCTGGTACTTCCTATATATAAGTGTTTGTATGGTATTACATATTGTAGCGTTATTTGAATCATTTCAATTTAAGTCATATAACATTTTATACAAATTACATACCTTTCACAAGACATTGTTTTACAAACAACTTATCATATACAAACTCATTTTTACTTGGTTATTCATTTAACCTTACATTACTCTTTTAAGTATCATCTACTTTCACAATGACTTTTCGAATGATTTATAAAACAAAACATTTTACAAGGATCATGACTGACTTTTATTAAACAACTTCTTCTAAACTTATAAGTCATGAATCCTATATTCACAAAACCTATGTATCTCACAGGCATTTTTATGCTGACGTACCTATTTTTACACATGTTTCAGGTGCTGTTTTAAGACGATTGCTGATACATGCTACATTTAGGATGGACTTGTGCCTTAGCGACTTTAAAACTTGGAAGATCATAGTTGTACTTATTTGATTGTATTAAGACAATGAATTCATTTATTCGATAAAGCAAAATTATTTATTCCATGGTTACGAAACAATGATTCTGTTACAACACTCCCCGATGTTTCCGCCACGTCTTGTTGTTTTACGTGGTCGGGGTGTGACAGAAAAGTTGGTATCAGAGCCAATGGTTATAGGGAATTAGGTTATTAGTAATGCTTTGACCTAGACTATAACCTTCCTAGGACCCTAACACAAGTTTTCTTGTGTTTAGTTTTAAAACAATACCGTCACTTATTCTTAGGTGACAACCACAATAAGAACACAAATTTCTATCCCGCTTTGAAAACTAATCATCTGTTCTAGGATGATTTATTATATGGTTTTGAACCCTTTAAGTTTTCAAAATCCCGTCAAAGTTAGTCTAAATAATGTGAACACATGCAAACTGGAAGGGTGGGCGCCTGTACCTTGAGCTTTCTGTCTAAGGCTAGAGTGTTCGTACAAATCCGCAATATCGGACCAGTCACTCTTACCTGGGAACTCTTGGGGTGAGTGTCCACTTATAGGCGAGCATGTCTTCGCGATACATTATTTTTGACCTATTTACTTTGATTAATCACTAGGGTCGTTTGTTGCTTTGTAGTAACAAACAAATGACCACCATCCTTGCTTTCATCAGATTTGTTTCATCTCATTCTTTTCGTCTAATTCTCTCACTCGTTTCCTTTCATGTTCCTCTTTTAGAATGCCTCCTCGACGCGAAAATCAGATGGCGAATGCCGAACTGGCGAAAATCATCGCACAGCAAATGGCTGCTGCCTTCCCAAATCTTTTTGCTCAAGTGAATCAAGCCATCAACAACCATAACGCTCCATGCAATTTCAAGAGTTTCAATTCGGCTAAGCCACTCAAGTTTAGTGGTTCTGAAGGAGCAACTGGACTCCTACAATGGTTCGAGAGCACTGAGAGTATGTTCCGTCATGTTTAGTGTCCTGATAATCGTAAGGTCGAGTTTGCTTCCAGTGTGTTTCAGAAAAGGGCTCTTACATGGTGGAACGGGGTTATGAGAGATCGCGGTGCTGAGGTTGCATTAGCACAGACTTGGGCTGAACTTAGGGCTCTTATGATGAAGGAGTTTTGTCCTCGTCATGAATTGAGAGCTTTAGAAAGGGAATTCGATGACCTGAAGCAAGACAGTGGAGAAAATCGAGCCTATACTGATCGCTATGAGGAATTGAGCCTGTTATGCCCTACTATGGTTACGCCTCTGGATAAGGCGATTGAGAAATACATTGATGGTCTTCCTGACGTAGTTCAGGATATCGTTACTGGCAGCAACCCTACTACTGTCAGACAAGCCATTGAATTGTCTGCCACTCTGACTGAATCCCATATCAGGAAGGGTAAGCTGTTTCGAAAGGGCGACCCAAGACCATCTGACAAGACTGCTCAAGTTGAACCAAAGGAAAAACAGGCTGAGGTATCCAAGAAGAAGAAGCGCAAAGCCTCTCAAAATTTCGTTGTAACTGCTCAAGACAAACAAGTTGCACCAAACCAGCCATCACAACCTCGCAGAAGGCAAAACTATGTTGGTACCGCACCTTTGTGCAACAAATGCAACCGTCATCATCTTGAGCAAGAGCAGTGTCACAAATGTACCCACTATGGGCGGTTGGGACATTTGATCAATGTTTGTCGTTATGCAAATCAAGCTGCTGCAAACCCTGCTGCTGTTCAAGCACGGTTCCCTCCGGGGTCATGTTATAACTGTGGTGACCTTACCCACTACAGGAACAATTGCCCAAGACTTGTTAACATACCTCCAGCGCGTGGACGAGTGTTTAACATCAATGAGGCAAACATGAACAATGATGCAGCAGTGAACAATTAGTGTTTTGTATTTCCTTGGTTGTTATCTTTTGACACTTCAAGACAATTCGGTTGTTACATAAATAAAGATTTGTTGTTATTTCTGTAAAATTTATGCGTTTGTGTGAATGCTTGATGCAACCTTATGATGTCAACCCAAAGACAAACTACTCGTGTGGTTCTGTCATTTTATGATCACTTGTGATTTCCCCAAGAACCTTAAATACTCGTTTCTTTTAAGAAACAAAGCCAAATTCCTCTTAAGATCCTTCTATCTTTATAGATGGATCCTTGAAAATGATTAAAGTGCCAAATGAAATCCATGGATTGGATTCCTAAGTGCGCTTTAAATATCCGTGCCCAAAGATAACAAATTAAAGAATCAAGTTAACTAATTTTGTGCTTATGTGTTTTCTTACATGTTTTGCGGTTGTATGTGATCCATCCAAATCCTCATAAAATCTTTCATGTCTCATATGAGGAATTCATAGAAGGATATCCAAAGTTACTATCTTAATCCTTAATGGACTTCTACGTTGTAGTCAAGTCCCTTGGGTTTTAAAGTACTATTCTAAAATTGGACCCCTTGAGTGGTCTAGATAAACATATTGATTTGAAAATCTGATTAGAAATATCATGTGATGATATAATTAAAAAGATCCCTTAAGTGGTCTATTTAAGGAGATCGTACGACGGTCTAGATAAGAAGATCATGTGTTGATCTAGTTAAAAAGATCGTTCGTTGATCTAGTTGAAAAGATCCTTTGGTGGTCTAGTCAAGTCGCTTCATGTTTATTCAATTGATTTTTTTCCTCTACGCATTATGAAATGAACTGTGCGGACTGTGCAAGGGATTACGTAATTATGGAGGCCTACGTAATTATGGAAATTCAGTGCACAGAAACCACAAGAATTTTTGTCATGTGTTAAGACCTATAGTGATAAGAATAATGATACGGGAGAAGTCTTGGACCTTGACCGATGTCATTTTATCTTACACTCCCCAATCCTGATTTCAAGCACACACAACTTTCCTATGATAAGTCTTCAGGAGAAATGTTCATTTGTCCGTAATTCAAAATCCCATGTTTTGTTACTACAAGGAGTTCACTTTGAGGGTTAACAAATTCGCTAAGAATCCTAACATGGCCCAGAGTTTTACTTAAGGGTTCAATGGATCTATTTGAAGGCGAAACCGTCACAGCTGTCTTCACAAGTTTCCTCTAGAATTAAATTTCGGGACGAAATTTCCTAAAGTAGGGGAGACTGTGACACCTGTGTCACTTCAACCATCAAACAAAGACCAAACCAATAAAATATTATATTTCATACTTGGGATTTGTGTAAATATATGTATCATTTGCACATATCAATTCTTGTTCGATTTCGGGCTCTAAATCGCTTTCTGGAAGGTTATACGCGCACCGATGCGTAAATATAACCAGTTTAATGCAACGAACACTCCGGAATAGTGAAATAGGTTTAACATACCTTAAATAACCTTTACATAACTTAGAAATAAGTTTTGAAGGCTTTGGTATGCTAAAATCAAGTTTAATTGCTTACAGGGACTTAATTTGACAAACTGTGAAAGTATGACGATTCGTACTAGAACAGACATTCTGGAACATGACCATAAGTTAAACATACCATAAATATCCTTTACATAGCTTAGAAATAGGCTTTGAGGGGTTCGGTGTGCTAAAATAAACTTTTGGGTCATTCAGGGACTAAAAGCGTCAAAAAGTGCATAAGTTTGCATTTTCGCGCATAACTTACGTTCTGAATACATCCGGACATCCAAAAATTTATGTAAGCACTAAAATATTTTATTTTAGTGTTTGGCATAAGAAAGATCCATTCGTCACGCAATTTGGATCGTTTTTCGCGCTTATGCGCATGTCGTCGTAATTAAGCGAACATCGCGATCGTACGACCAAACGAACCGACATCCGGGATATTTTTGAGCATGTTTCATGTCCACAATGTTTAGGCATCATTTTAGGGCCTTAAAGTTGACTTAACGAGCCTTAAACATGTCGGAAATGGCCTTAATACACAACGGGGACTGAAATGGAAACTTTGGAAACTGTTTGCTGATCAGAAGGACCTAGGTGTGACACCTAGCCCCCTAGGCGTCACGCGAGGCCCTTTCAGATCAACAAAAGTCGTTTTAACAGCTGTTAACAGCTCTTGTGCACTCTAAACCCAATTCCACATGTTGTTTCCTGCTTATGGGGGGGCCAATGTGATGCACATGAGGTTACCAACAAGTGTAGGGATGAGATTATATCACGCTATTCAAGAAACGATCCTAACGGTGGTCCTTATCCTATAAATACCCATCAAGTTCACTTTCAAAACCCACTTGAAATCTAAGAATTCTCTAAGTTGGGGTGTCTTATCACTTCATATCTGAGAATACTTAGAAGTTCAATCTTGCGGGGACCCTTTGTAAGTGTTCTTTCATTCTTTTCATTCGTTTTAGCGTTAAAGTCAAACTGCGTTTGACTTTCTGCATTGACCAGTTTATGGTCAATGCGAAGTTCGTTTGAACTTCATAACGTGAGCGTAATCACGATGGTTATAGTCCCTAGTGACTATACCTACTGATTACCACGTTATCTAGGCTCAGTGACGAGTCGTAGTTTCGGCCAAAATGCGTATTCTTGCGTATTTTGTAACCAAACTACTCTTAGGTATCAAAACCGTTTGTTTTGATACCAAACCTGTTTTCTAAACTTAGTTAAGCATGTTTTAACATGCTTAGCTCGTCACTTTTAGTTTAGTGCTTATGTAGGGTCGTAAGGTAAGCGATCTAAACAATCGCTTATACTTTCGAACCCGACCCGTTTGGTCGATCATTAGGATCCGACCAAACACATTAGGTGACCATAGTATATAGGGAATAACCTTCCGAGGTTATACCTTATGGTCACGACGTTTAGTTAGTTGTATGATAGGTAGTTTATATGCCTTAGGTAAATTACCAAAATACCCCTTTGACGCCAAAATTCATTTTAAACATATGTAACATAACTTTTGACATCTAAACTGATTTAGCAACAATATTAGACATGTTAAGGCATATTCTACTTGTCATAGGACTAGTTAGGCGGTCCGAACGCGTTTCACGCGAACGACGCGTTAACGTAGCATAAGCTACCTAAACGGGTCGTAATGGGTCGTAAGCACTTTGGTTAGGTTTCATTTTAGAATGTAGGCTTTGTTGAACCATACTACATGAGTTCTTATACTCATTTGGTTTACGAACCCTCATTCTATCCGATCCTCCGATTTAGGTCCGGTTTATTAACATAGTTACCTATACTAGGTGCCGTTTGATTTCCGTGATCTCTAGCATTGTTTGGTTGTTACTCAAGGACTACTAAGCAATCTCAAGTGAGTACATAGTCCCCTCTTTTACTGTTTTCAACCGTTTTGGGGTGAAGCATGTGTACCTATATGTTATTTTCATGATTTCAAAGTATAATTGATTATACATGTTATTACTTATCATTTGACAAACTGAATGACTATCTATGGTTTAAACACTGATTTCTCAAAGAACATAACATAAAATGTTGAATTGTACTTATTTTATGTTCACCAGACCGATTGGTAGTATGATATAGCGCTATAGGACTAGACACCCCATTCCTGTTGTCATGGAATGTCGAAAACCAATTTGTTTCTCCATCCAAATAGGGATTGCCTTTGTGGTATTCCTATTGTCTCAAAGGTGTAGTTTGATGCACTAGGTCTGAATGAATTCTTAAATCACACTTTTATTGTATATTTGGATATACTCCAAAAAGTATAGTTTGATATACTCTCATGTGTGGTATTGTACAGAACCAACATATATATTTTATTAACAAACCAAAACATATTTTGATATGTTATTTATAAAACCCAAAGCATATTTTGATATGTTATTTATGAAACCAAAACATAGCTTAATATGTTATTTACAAATCCAAAGTATACTTTTAATATGCTACTATAAGGTTATTCGTTTAACCTTACATTATTTTACAAAGCATAACTTCTGATTTATTCAAACACTTTGTTTTGTACATTTTTGCTTGTGGTTTAAGTAGTCTCATTTTACTTACCATACATAACTTTTGTTTACACATTACATGGTTTACATTTAACTTGGGTTATACAATAACATTGGACTATTGGTTTAAACATGAACATTCTATATTGGTGGTTTGGTTTGAGTAAGTGACTTAAGTAACGAGGCGTGTGTAAAATGATACAAGCATGGTGGATACGCCGCTGGTACTTCCTATATATAAGTGTTTGTATGGTATTACATATCGTAGCGTTATTTGAATCATTTCAATTTAAGTCATATAACATTTTATACAAATTACATACCTTTCACAAGACATTGTTTTACAAACAACTTATCTTATACAAACTCATTTTTACTTGGTTATTCATTTAACCTTACATTACTCTTTTAAGTATCATCTACTTTATCATCACTTTTCGAATGATTTATTAAACAAAACATTTTACAAGGATCATGAATGACTTTTGTTAAACAACTTCTTCTAAACTTATAAGTCATGAATCCTATATTCACAAAACCTATGTATCTCACAGGCATTTTTATGCTGACGTGCCTATTTTTACACATGTTTCAGGTGCTGTTTTAAGACGATTGCTGATACATGCTACATTTTGGATGGACTCGTGCCTTACCGACTTTAAAACTTGGAAGATCATAGTTGTACTTATTTGATTGTATTAAGACAATGAATTCATTTATTCGATAAAGCAAAATTATTTATTCCATGGTTACGAAACAATGATTCTGTTACAACACTCCCCGACGTTTCCGCCACGTCTTGTTGTTTTACGTGGTCGGGGTGTGACAATGTGATTGATCTGAACCAATTAAAATGGGATCTTAAAATTTCAACAAATTGTAGATTTGAAGTTTCAGAACTCCACGTGTTTTGTTTGAAAGATTCAAGAATATAACACCTTTACAAACACACTAAATTGTGATAGAAAAATTGTAAGAGAGTCATTAAGTGTTTGGAATCATACTAAAACCAAACGTGTCATGAATTCATAATATGATTAGGTTAATTCAAAAATATACACTTGGGGGGGGGGGGGGGTTACTAGCATGAATATGGACTTGAACATTGTGTTAGATCACATTCAAAACAAAGTTGGGCTATATTGATATGTAGGTAGTGTTGACCAACGCTATACTAGTATGCGCTATGGTATCAAACACCAGTCTAACGATAGAAAAGGGTGGTGTTTGGTAGTGGTACCCCGAACGCCATTTTGTGATGCCAAAGTGCTTTTAACTCGTTGTAAACATGGTTTTTAAGTATAAGAACATATATATAAATGTGTAAACTCACTTGTTTATTGCTAATATGTTTTAACTTGAAGAATTTAGGAAAGAAAATTCAAATTGATGGTTAACTGGTTCAGGTCTTTGGATCAAAGTCATAATAACATTTTGGATTTACCTCATTATAGTATAGGGTAATCACCATATGTTTGTGACATATCACTAACATGTTTAGCCGACTCATAATTTGAAATTATGGTGCAACTAAAGTATAAAATTTTACATATGCTTCCGCATTAGTCTCGTGTAAAATGAAAAAAAAAGTCATCTTATGTGGACTATTATAAGTTTTAAAATGTTATAAACTAGTTTTTTTACTCGCCGCGCGTTGCGGCGGCGTCATACGCGAAATGACAACGTATAGACTACAATCAATTAGACTCGTTTCCGAACTAAATTGACGTCAAAACGTATGATAGCTCAAATTTATACCGTCGAATCAAAACGTATTACATTTGACCCGATTTATTTTCAAACAAAGTTTACGTCAAAACGTACATAAAAAACATTTAATAATTAACCCAACTCGTTTTCAAACAAAAATTACGTTAAAGCGTAGAAGAACTCGAATTTATACTGATATGTCTATAAAAATAAAAGCGTAAGAAAATAGTTTTAGGGTAAGCTCGAAACTTTAGAAAGTTGAAGTTAGAGGGTTACCTATGACATTATAGTAAAGTGTAGAGGTATGATGGGTTATATGTAAAAAGTTTGAAGGTTAAAATGAAGTTAGAAAGTATGGGGCTTTTTTGTCAAGTTAAAAAGTAGAAGGCTCATTTTAATCAGATTAGAAGGCTGGTTTTTGTGTAGTTACAAATTTAAGAGGGGAGTTTTATCAATTAAGAAAGTTAGGGTGAATTTTATCAAAACACAAAGATGGTCACCGACCTTTCATTTTCATATTATATAAATTAGTCTCTTAAATTGTGAGTGTTACAAAACTTAATTATATTTTCTTCAGTTAACACTGGTTTATACTTGGTGTTAGTTAACATGTTTGGTACAATTATGAAAAAAATTATTTATGTTATAGAATGTTTATGTCACACCCCGATATTTCCACGTATTACCGGTGGGCCCGGTGGGGAGTATCGTGACGTAGTTGATATCATCATAGTCAATTAATCACAGTTTAAAGCACAACGGAAGTCTAAAAGTAATTATACAAACCGAGTTGAAAGTATAATAAAATATTACACAACGGATTGTAAGTGGATCCACAGGCGGATCTAAAACAGAAAGAAATATTGTTCAACAGACTTTAAGTATCAAAAGCTTGCAAGACTCTTTATTTAATACTAGGAGTATCCAGCCCATTACGCGTAGTACCTGCACTTAATCTTTTTGAAAAATACGTCAGTTTACACTGGTAAATACACTTAACTGACTCTTTTTTTAAACATTTAAGAAAATTGATTTAAATGCACAAGGCACAAATATTCTTTTATAATTTGGGACAATTATTAAAATAATCTTGTATACAGATTTATATGTTTGTCGTACGTTCAGGACCCTGGATAGAAGCCCGGACAAGATTAATAGACACACCACATAATATAAACCCACGGCGAGTTATCCTCAACAAGCGGGTATATCTTTTTACATACGCAACTGTCAGGTGTATGCCTACACTCCGTGCTTAAGCCGTGGCCATTTCAAATGAATGAGCCAATGATATCCAGGACACGGTCATTAACCCCCAAAGGCTTAGATCAAACATAACAGATTAAAACGGGTTATCTCAATGATTTAACCACTAATCGATTAAAGATTCAATACTGTCACACCCCGATATTTCCACATATTACCGGTGGGCCCAGCGGGGAGTATCGTGACGTAGTTGATATCATCATTGTCAATACACACAATATAATAGCACAGCGGAAGGTTTGGTGAATAAACTATTACAAACCATAATGTCTGAGTGTTCGACGAAAGAATATACAGACTGGATTGTAATAAGATCCACAGGCGGATCATAAATAAAATACAAGAAACGGAAAATAACAGACTTCAGGCATCTTAGGGTTTGGCAAGATCCTTTTATATGACACCTAATAGCTCCAGTCTATTTACGAGAGGTACCTGTCAATCAATCTTTAGAAGATACGTCAGTTTACACTGGTAAATACAATTAACTGACTCTTTTGAAAAACATTTATAAAAATTGATTTAAGTGCACATGGCACAAATCATTTATAACTTGGGACAATTATTTAATTATAATCTTGTATACAGATTTATATGTTTGTCATACAATTGGGGCCAGTTGGAAGCCGGTGTTAATTAACCGACTCACCACTTATAGAACCCACAAAGGAGTTATCCCCAACATGTGGGTTTATATTTTAGCATTTGCATCTGTCAGGTGTATGCCTACACCCCGTGCATAGGTCGTGGCCATTTTCCAATGAAATGAGCCGAGGATATCCAGGACACGGTCGAATTAACCCCCAATATTTATGTTATCAAACAAGACATATTAAAACGGGTTATGTAAATTTATTAATCACAATCTGATTAAATGATTACATACCCGACCAAGCGGTATTATTATTATACCGTATCCCAAGCCCGTATAAGGGAAAATAAGTTAAAAGTATTTACCTGAGCTTAAAAGTGAAGATAACTCAGCCGTAAATCCTAAAGCTTTATGATGGTACCTTCTACTGGATGCTACTTAATCTGTATAGAAGGTTTAATAACCTATTAGGATGCTAACGGGTCTTTAATTAAGTCAAAGACATAGACCTGCTAGCTAGGAAGAAACTTTACGGATCTAAATGCTAGATTATGCAGAGACTGGAATAGAATGTGGTTTAGACCAGACAAGCTTGGATACTTGTATAATATGGGTAAACTAAACACATTCTGGAATTTGAGGATTTAATGATAAGGTTAAACCCGTTTCGGCTATGTTACGTAAACTAGTCACATAAACCGATCAGAACGTGTAACGGGTAACCAAATGAATTATATACAGGTCTCAATTGTTATTATGCTTAAAATATGTTAATACATCAGTAGGATGTTAACATATATGCCCAAAAAGTAATTTAAACCAATTTAAGTCCCGTAAGGGTATTTTGGTAATTTTAATACTTATAAAAGAGATTTTATAATAAACTGGAGTTCTGGTCTTTTGAAATCAGTAAAAATATTTAATTTATCACATTACATCAGTAAGATATCATACATATGTGAAATTTACTATTTATGACCAAACTATGCCCCGAAAGGGCATTTTGGTCATTTCACATAGGCTTTTAAGGACATTTTTGGAAACCTGAGTTCATAACTTATACCTACTGTAATTATATTTAAATTTGTTTAAAAATCCAGTAGGTAACAAGTCTTAGATGTTAAATATGGTTTTAAACCATACTATGCACCTAATTAGTGTAAAACTCGCTAATTGACGATAATCAAGATGTTTATGTAATTCTGAGATTTTGATCAGTTTTAAATGCTCAAAATAATTTATTTAATGTATGAAATCAGTAGGAAAAGGTTTGGCATTAAAATCATTTGTTAATCTCATTTTATGCCTAAAAAGGGTATTATCGTCATTAACCGAATTACACAAGAACTCTATTTTTAAACAGATTATAATCTGATCAAAAATCTTAAAATTCCTTAAAAATAATATCTTAGCAGTAGGTAACGAGTTTTGGTTCAAAATCCAAGTCTAAAGATGCACTATGCAAGATATCGCAAATTAATTAACAAAAAGCTTCTAATTACGATATCGAGCATATCTTCTATTTGGAACCATGAACTGATGTCAAATTTTTGGGACAAGTTTAAATATCAGTAGCAAAGGTTTTTGTCCTCTCACATTTCTACAAATCTTATTTATATGTCAAAAGGGCATTTACGACATTTATAAGCATATTAACAAACAAGTGCATATAATTCAAACTACTAAGGACCAAGCAATATAACTCGAGAGGGTTATACTACTGAGTAATATGGTCCTAATGGAAGCTTAAAACATGGGAGAATTAAGCATAAACGGTTCAGAACTGAAAGTCAAAGCAAAATTCAAGTTTTTGCGACTTTCGGTTATAAACTGACCTTAGACTGATAATTGTCGGGTTAGGCCTAATTAGACATGTTCTAATATTAATTACCAAGTCATTAGAACGTTAAAATATAATTTAGAACCTCTGTTTTATTAATTTAAATCATTTTTAAACTTTCTGTCCAGTTTGACTTTTTGTCAAACTAGTTTGACCCGACAATTAACTAGTCAAACGAAATAATTAGGAGGTGCCCTTTTAAGGGTTAATCACCTACCTTAATATGGTTCCCTAACCACTTTCGTTTCGGTCAGTGGCTGGACCATTTGTGATTAAACCGAAAGTCAAAGCTTAATTACGATATGTTTGACTTTTCGGTTTTTAAACTAATTAAAAGGACTAAGCAGGGATTAAAACTCTTACTAATGGTCCTTGCTATCTTTTCTACACTTCTAAGTCTTCTCCTATTGCTTGAAAGCTCCAGATGTGTGTCCTTTTGAAGTTGTTGCAAATGAAGTGCATATGAACACAACACTAGTGCTCCTTATATACTAAATTCCAAGTGTCTAGATCATTTGCAGCTGTAATGGAGGCCTCCTAGGATCTCCCTAGGTGTCCTAGTAGTAAAATAAATCCGTCCAACAACCCCTTGTATCGATTTGGATTGATTAAAGTCGGTTTGGAGCTGAAAACTCACATCTGTCCAAGTGTTTCTGCGCTGGGGACTTCTACGCGGCCCGCGTAGGAGTTCTTCATGGGCTACGCGGCCCGCCTGGAGGTGGGGTTCAGGTTAAACAAGTTTCATTTGCTGGCAGGTTTAGTCCTTGGTCGTTTAAAACCTTATACAACCTCATTTTTGACATGTAAGGCCCTTGTAGTTAATTTGTAGAGGCTCAAGGATGTATAATCAAACTTCGTTAGGCTCGGTTTCGTTAAATAGCACTATAAACACAAGTTTCATCAACTTGACACTTTTCACCCAAAGTCTTGAAAATTTGTTTAACGATCTCGAAACTACGTGAAATTTATACCACTTATTCTTGAGAGTATATTTGAATATTTCGAAGCCTCGGGTTCATTAAAAGGTCACTCAGAGGTCAGATTTAACATGTTGACACGTTTAACCCTTGTAATTTATAACCTTCCGATTATTTTCATACACGGCTTCTCGTATCCAATTAATTACACATTTAAGAATATATTCTTCACGTATGGTCATTCAGAGGCACCAGTTTGTCATGTTGACACTTTTAGTCCCTGTGGTTTCATATTTCCACTGTTTGACGACTTTAGTCCTTCAAACTCGAACTTTCACATATATATAGATTTTAGGACACGTGTCTTTACATAATTGGACACGTTTTTACGTGGTGTTACATCCTCACCCCCTTAAAAGAAATCTAGACCCTGAGATTTACTGGAATAAGTGAAGGTACTTCTGTCGCATAGTGGACTCGACTTCCTACGTATATTTGGGACCTCTACGAGCATCCCATTTGACCTTTACTATAGGCACATGCTTCCTTCGAAGCTTTTTAACCTGACGATCCTCGATTTATATAGGTCTTTCAACAAATCTCAGGCTTTCATCAATTTGTACGTCTTTATGAGACATAGCTAGCGATTCATCAGCTAGACATTTCTTGAGATTACAGATGTGGAACACATTATGAATTCCACTCAGCTCCTCAGGCAAATTTAGTTTATAAGCTACACTGCCGACACATTCGATAATCTCGAATGGTCCAATATACCTAGGGCTTAACTTACCCTTCTTACCAAAACGCATCACACCTTTCCAGGGTGATACTTTTAGTAAGAATTTGTCGCCAACCTCAAACTTTAGAGGTTTTCGCCTCTTATCAACATAACTTTTCTTCCTATCCCTGGCAGCTTTCAGACGATCACGAATCTGGACAATCTTGTCCGTTGTTTCAAGGACTATATCAGGTCCTGATAATTGAGCTTCTCCTTCTTCCGCCCAACAAACAGGCGTTCTACATTTCCTTCCATACAATGCTTCAAAAGGCGCAGCCTGAATGCTAGTATGGTAGCTATTGTTATAGGAGAACTCGATCAAGGGTAGGTGGTCATCCCAACTACCTCCTAAATCAATAACACATGCTCGGAGCATGTCTTCCAAAGTTTGAATTGTACGCTCACTTTGTCCATCGGTTTGAGGATGGTAAGCAGTACTAAAATTCAAACGAGTGCCCAAAGATTGTTGGAAACTTTTCCAAAAATGAGACGTGTATCTAGTAACTCTGTCAGAAATAATAGTCACTGGCACTCCGTGGAAGGATACAATTTTATCTACATGTGCTGACTTAGTCAGTCGATCAACTATGACCCATATAGTATCATTTCCGTGCCTTGTTTTAGGTAACTTGGTTATAAAGTCCATGGTTACCATCTCCTACTTCCATGTGGGTAGTTCTGGTTGTTGTAGTAGACCCGATGGCTTTTGATGTTCAGCTTTAATTTGAGCACATGTCAGGCACTTAGCTACATGTGTGGCAATAGATTTCTTCAATCCTATCCACCAATAATTAGCTTTCAAATCCTGATACATTTTATCACCTCCAGGGTGAACTGAGTATTTGGAGTTGTGAGCTTTCTGGAGGATTACATCTCGAAGTCCTCCATGACTGGGAACCCAGATTCTTCCATTCAGTTTGAGGATTCCATCCTTGCTAGGTGTTAACTGTTCAACAGTTACACCTAACTTTTCATTTGGAAGGTTAACTTCCAAAACAACATCTTTCTGTGCAGCTAATAGCCTTTCATTCAGCCTATTCTTCAGTTCAATGCTCTTAGCATTAATCCTGATAGGTTTGACTCTCTCCTTTTGGCTTAGAGCATCGACGACTACATTCGCCTTGCCGGGATGGTAGCGAATTTCACGGAATTTCACAATCGTAATCATTTAAAGTCTCCATCCAGCGGCACTGTCTCATATTAAGCTCTTTTTTATTAAATAAGTGTTGAAGACTTTTGTGATCCGAATAGATCACACATTTGGTTCCATATAAATAATGTCTCCACAACTTTAATGCGAATACAACGGCACCCAACTCCAAATCATGGGTGGTGTAGTTCTTTTCATGCACCTTTAGTTGTCGTGATGCATAGGTAATCACCTTGCCTCGCTGCATAAGTACACAACCCATACCGGTATGTGAAGCATCACAGTATACGACAAACTCTTCGATTCCTTCGGGCAATGTCAACACCGGAGCATTGCTTAATTTCTGCTTAAGAATCTCAAAGTATTCTTGTTGTTTTGGACCCCAATCAAATTTTACATTCTTACGGGTCAGAGAAGTCAATGGTGCAGCTATTCTTGAGAAGTTCTCAATGAATCTTCTATAATATCCAGCTAGACCCAGAAAGCTGCGAATTTTTGTTGGCGTCTTCGGTGCTTCCCAATTCATGATGGCTTGTATCTTGGCGGGATCTACTTGGATACCACGCTCACTAACAACATGTCCAAGGAATTGGACTTCACGAAGCCAGAACTCGCACTTGGAGAATTTAGCATACAACTTCTCCTGTCGAAGCAATCCTTAGATACATCGAAGGTGCTTCTCGTGATCAACTTGGCTACGAGAATAGATAAGTGTGTCATCTACGAAGATAATGACAAACTTATCTAAGTTTGGTTTGCAGACTCTATTCATGAGGTCCATGAATGCTGCTGGCGCATTAGTGAGCCCAAAAGGCATCACTAAAAACTCGTAGTGTCCATGCCTTGTTCTGAATGCTGTCTTTGGTACATCTTCAGTTCTGACCTTAAGTTGATGATACCCAGATCTTAAATCAATCTTCGAGAAATATCTTGCCCCTTGGAGTTGATCGAATAAGTCGTCGATCCTGGGCAAAGGATAACGATTCTTGATTGTTACTTTATTTAATCCGCGATAATCAATGCATAAGCGCATTGATCCGTCCTTCTTTTTCACAAACAATATTGGAGCTCGCCAAGGCAAAGAGTTGGGTTGAATGAAACCCTTTTCCCGTAAGTCATCTAATTGAGTCCTGAGCTCTTTCATTTCAGTAGGCGCTAGACGATAAGGAGCTCGTGCAATAGGTGCAGATCCTGAGAGAATGTCTATCCTGAATTCAACTTGCCTCTCCGGAGGTAATCCAGGTAGTTCGTCAGGAAAGACATCAGGATACTCAGAGATAATAGGAATACCTTCAATCTTAGGCTTTGGGTCGTTTACTGACACTTGTGCCATATAGATGACACATCCTCTCTTCAGACACTGCGATACTTTGAGAATGGACACATTGTTGGGCATACCATACTGTGTATCTCCTTGGATGGTGACGGATTCACCAGAAGGGGTTTTGATGACAACTAGCTTTTTATCGTAGGCGATTTGGGCTTGGTTATGCGACAACCAATCCATGCCCAAAACTATATCCAACCCGACCAATTTCATTGGCAAGAGGGATAGCGGGATAGAATGATTCTTAATGGATATAGAACATCCATCAAGAGGAGTTGAGGCTGATTCTAAGGTACCATCAGTAAGCTCTACCTCATATTTTATGTCTAGAGTCTTAATAGGCAGATTCAGTAACTTACAAAACTTATGGTCTACAAAAGACTTATCAGCACTTGAATCAAATAAGACTCTAGCATAATTATTATTAATGAGGAAGGTACCTGTTATGACATTCTCGTCGTTCACCGCTTCCCTTGCATTCACCTGGAAAACTCTTGCGTTGGTTTTCTTCACCTCCTCGGGCTTCTTAGCATTCTTGGGGCAGTTTGTCTTGATGTGCCCCTTTTCATTGCAACCATAACAGGTTGCATCCTTAATGTTCCGGCACTCCACCGTTTTGTGCCCCTTCTTCTTGCAAATCCCACATGGTTTAGCTTGTGGGTCTTGGTTGCACTTTCCAAAGTGCCTTTTGTTGCAGGTCTTGCACCTGGGTTTGTCATTCGACTGCCCTTTCTTAAAACCAAAGTTCCCTTTGTTCTTCTTGTTTGATTGAGAGGACTTGTCTTCCTCTCTCTTCCTCTTCCCGTCATCGGTAGTTTTCTTTGCCCTACTCCTCACAATATCAAGAGTAAGGGACAAGGATAGATCCACAGCAGATCTATAAGTGGCTGGCTTAGAAGCCTTAACATTCCCTTTCACTTCAGGGGCCAGACCACCTATGAAACGCGCAATGCGTTTGGTTTCAGGGATGACCAAGTATGGTACAAGCCTTGACATTGAATTGAAGCTGGTCACATAAGACCTACAGTCCAAATCCTTCATTACCAAGGTGAGGAAGTCAGTTTCAATCCTCTCAACCTCATGTTGAGGACAATACATGTCTTTCACAAGATCAACAAACTTGCTCGACGAAAGGTTACATAAATGAACCTTTCCAGTGGACTGTACTAACGCTTTCCACCATGTGAGGGCATCGCTCTTGAAAGATTGAGATACAAACATAACTATGTCTTCCTTAGCACATCCACTGATGTCAATCACAGTCTCCATTTCGTCTAACCATTTCATGCAGTCGATTGCTCCCTTTTCTCCTGTAAAATCCCTCGGTTTACAGGACACGAAGTACTTATAGGTACAACTCTTTTTGTACTTAGGAGCCTGATTTAACATCACTTTTTAAGACTCAGATCTTTGGTTGGATGAATGTTGAGATTCGTCCCTTTTTGATGCATGTGACTGTGACAAAGGTTTTGTGTGAGTTTTGGACCGAACATGACTCGGTTCCTTGAATATCTTTTCCACTGCTTGAGCAACTGCGGTGTCAATCATGGCTTGCAGTTCAGCGTTTGTAAGATTTATTCTGGTCTCATTATTGTTTTCTTCCCGCGGATAACATTCCTGGTTGTGTGGTACGAAAAACCACACAAGCTTCCAAATGTACTTGGACTTTCCCAAGTCACTTTCATAGCCTATATGATCTATATGAATCATGGCTAATAAACATCAATATGATGTATACGCCTAAAACATCCAATTGAGATGTATGCTTACAAGCAAAGGTGTAAAAATGACAATGATAGTTCTACTTAATAAACTTCTTGTCAATAAGGCGATGAACTATGTTCGACCCTTAAAAGATCACTAATCCAAGAGATCATTAGTTATATTCTAATCGTCCTTGTGACAAAGCCTTCTGCGCTATCTAAATGTCCTTCGAGACGAGCCTTGTGCTAAATGAAAATGTCTTTTATGACATTGACAGATGTGATTTATATTCCCCTGTCTAATAAATATAAAGAATTATATTCCAATGATTGTTATTTATCACTTAAAATGGTCTATGTGGTTTAATAATATCATGGCCATCTAATCATCAATGTGATGATTTATTGTATAATTTAAATAAACCATTATTGTAAAATTTTAGTACCCAAGCCATGGCTGGATCTGATGAAGCAAACATATCCTGTTTCTATTTAACTATTTATTTAAATCTTTAACTATACAAAAAACAGGATACTTACTTGACATGGTGACTGAGCCTGAGGATACCTCTTGAGAATCCTGGGTGATTGTCTTGAATGATCTTGTTTCAGGACCGAGTCTTCTAAAAGCAGCAAGCCTTTCCTTGGTATCAGGAGACGGTATGAGGTGTGAAACAGTGACAGCTGCATAACATAAAACAAAAGGGGGGTTAGTGATCCTATCACAAGAGCAAGATTATCTGGTGATCCTTCTCAGGATCCTCTATCCTACCATGGGTGGACCACTCCCTGGGTAGATCCTTTCCGTTTGGGATAGAGTCTCTTCTGACAAAGAAAAAGCGTCGTTTCCAGTTTGTATCATTCTTGGTGGCTTTAAAAATGGGGTGTTCTTCACCAGTTTTTCGTTTAAACAAATATCGGTGGGATCCAAACGTTGTGAGATCATACATCTCAGCCAACTCCGACATTCCCAAGTCAATCCCTTCCTGCTCGATGATCCTTTCAAGGGTATATAAGGCCCTCCAGATCATCGGCATAGCTTGGATGTAGGAGATGCTGGTAAGGGAGAAAAAGGATTGGGTAAAGGCTGGAAAAGGATAGGTGTATCCTATGGTGAATGGGGTAACAGGAAAGGCAATCCAAGTTTCAGAGATATAGTCACTCAAAGCAGTGGGATCAAAGGATTTGAAAATGGTGTTCGCCGGGAAACAATGGGGAATTCTATCAATTTGTAGATCGGTGAAACAACAGCATTCTTTTGCGGAATCTTTGATGATCCCTTGGCTCTTTAAGGGGCTGTTCTTCTTGTGATCCTTGCCCGGTGAGTTTCGGAGCATCATTTTTGACGAGATGATGGTAAAGAAATAAAAGCAGAGTAAGAGAAGGAATAAGAGGAAAAGAGAATACCTGAATAAGTCTTCTGATGAGGATTTAAAAAGGAAACGCTTGGATTTAAATGCCCTTTCGCTCTTATCTCTAACTGCCATTTATAATGATGATTTTGCAGGATAAGTCACCTCAGTGACGTCAGGATTCCAACGGCTAGTTCGATCTTAACGGCTATATATCCGTTAGTTTGTTGCGGATAAGATCGACAAAATACAACTCATTTATTTACAATATTACTCCTTATATTTTGGGGGCAATTGTTAGGGGAGGATTTCTTACTGACCTGTGATCCTCAAGTGTTATCCTGTTTGGTGATCCTTACTTCTGTGACAATTAGTGATCCTCAGAAGTACTTCAGGATCAGGATCATGGATCATCCTAAGGATCCTTATACTAATGATTGTTCACTTTGAATTCAGTATTGTTTTGCAGGAGTACCGGCTTGGACTTGGTCATGGCGATATTCCTGGAGCATATTCCCTTCAATTCTGCACGTGCTTGACCATTGTGAACGTTATGGAGAACGTGGGGAGAAGGCACGAAATGCGGACAGTTAGTTAGGCTAGATATTTTCTAATTTTAAGGGGGTAGCGAGCTATTTTTAAAAAATAACTTGGCTATTTTTGGCTACACACACTCCACAACTGCACTCACCAGCTCTCGGCAAAACACTTAGCATTTTTCATACATTTCTACACGATACACTGTAGTGATCCTTGTACTTAGCTCGCTATCATCCGAAGTTGTAAACGGATTATTGTTTAATTTGAGTTGGTGATCGGTTGTTTCCATCACCCGAGGTTTTTTATGCCGGAGATCATATATTGATCAAGGGCTTTTTCCTCGTATAAATCTTCGTGTCTCCTGTGCAATTCATTTCTTAGTGATCCTCATTGTTGTTTACCAATTCAAGCATCATACCCCGTAACAGAGAGTTTGGTTGCATCATCCTCGTTTGATTTTTGACCAAAACAGATAGGATTCGCCATTGTTTTCCGGCGAGCATCGTTTTTAAAGCTTTTGACCCCACCGTCCTAAGCGACTTTGTTTCTGAAACCTGGGTAGCTTTTCCGGTCACCCCATTTACAATAGGATACTCATATCCTTTTCCTGATTTCACCCAATCTTTCTTCTCTCTCACCGGCATCTCCTACATCCAAGCGATGCCAATGATGTGGAGGGTCTTGTATACCCTTGAAAAAATCATTGAGCATGAAGGTATTGATCTGGGAATGTCGGAGTTAGCAGAAATGTACGATCTTGTGAGCCATGGATCTCATCGATATCTACTCAAACACAAACCCGGTGAAGAACACCCCTTTTTCAAAACCACTAAGAATGACACCAACTGGAAAAGGCGATTCTTCTTCGTCAGAAGGGATTCCATCCCTGATGGGGAAGATCTTCCAAGAAAATGGGTTACTCATGGTAGGATAGAGGATCCTTATAGAAGGATCATAGGTTACCCTGTCTCCGCTGAGGATCACTGACCCATTTGTTTCTATTTTGCAGCTATTACTGTTTCACGCATTATTACAACACCTGCTACGAAGGAAAGGCTTGCTGCTTTCCGGAGGCTTGATCCTGCAATAAGATCATTTCAAGCAAATACCCAGGATTCTCAAGAAGTATCCTCAGGCTCTGTTACGATGTCAAGTAAGTATCCCATTTTGTGCATAACTAAATGTTTAAATTAAAATGGAATAAGGATACTTATCTGTTTTGGATGTGTAGGTGCTGGAAAATCATCGAAGTCTGCTACTCGTTTCAGTGTCACTGGTCTCGATGATGTCCGATCCGCAAAGAAGAAGCCTGCTGCTAGTCCATCCGTCACGATCCCCAAGGCAACCACTTCTAAAGGAAAGGGCGGAAAGAAAAGGAAGACTGCTGATACCCTTGAAGGTCTGCCTCTGATCCAGCATCAGTTCGAGGAATACGTTGCTGAGGTGAGAATAACTGATCCTTAAATGTGATTCTTGTACATGATCCTTCCAAACTGAAGGTAAGGGATCCTGAGTTGTATCCTTTCTTTTGCAGAAATTTGCTGAAATCCAAGATTACGTAGGGAGTATTGAAGAGGTTGAGCAAAAGTGTTTGGACCTCCAAAAGATCATGCTGGCCAAGGATCAGAAGATTGCCTCCCTCGAAAATGATGTCAATCTGGTGAAGAGGGAACTTGTCCTGGCTCATATCACTGCTGACCAAGAGAAGGCTGAAATCACAAATGATGCCAAAGTCTCCGCTGCCATTGCTATGTACAAAACCAAGTTGCAGATGGCCCAAGAAGCTCAGGATCCTAACTTTGACAAGAGCAACTGGGACATGGAGGGCTGGAAGGCTAAGTTGGCTGAGCTGGACGACGAAGAAGAGGCTGGTGAGGTCCTGGCAATCGAGGCTGGCAGCAGTGGGGTTAAGGATCATGTGGGTGATGCCGGAGCTGGAAGAGCTGGTGAAGGTGATGGTGATGCAGCAAAGGTGTAAGCTGTAGGAATGGGCGATGATGGACATTTCTAGACGCGGCCGGAGCCCATTTTTTAGGACTTGGTAATAGTTTTTTTTGGTTATGGTGTTTTGAAACAATCTTGGGTTGTATTTGAACAATAGTTTCTAGGGTTATGGATCATGGATCCTAAGACAATAGGTAGGATAATGGGTGGTGGATGGATCCTCTGTTTGGGGGATGAAGCCACTCGTTATCCTGCCATCTTTTATTTCCTGCACTTGAAAGACCTATTAACAATGGACACCCTTTACCTACCCCAGCGGACGGGCCACGTATTGCTGGTAGATGCTTGGGGTAGGTAATTTTGACAACCTTGAAGGGTTTAACTATGGATGAATAAATAAAATCTTAAACCTTTGGCTATCTTGTGTTGTTATCCTTATGAGTACTTTACTTTTCAATTGTTGTGATATACATTTTGTCTGAATTTTTTAAGTAAAGAAGAAAAAATTTAATAAATGTCCTCAAAAAGTTTAGGATATGATCAAGGATCACATATCCTATAGTCGACAAGTTCTGAAAAGTAGTGTAGTTTAAGGATCATAAGTTCAGTTGTCAAAGGATAAGGGTCACTCGTATAAATAATAAATAAAATCAAAGTAATTAAGGATCATACCTGAGAATCCAAGTTAGGATCCTAACCTTTAACACTTATAATCAGGATAACCAAAAGACAAACCTTAGTAGAAGGTAAGGATCAAGGATCCTTGGTCGTTTAGCTTCAAAAACCTGAAATAGGATACAACTTGGGACTAAGCCAATATAAGATAAAAGTTAGTAACTGGGGACAAGCCCAACAATTCTGGGGACAAGCCCAATATACTGGGGACAAGCCCAAAGGATAACTGGGGACAAGCCCAAAGGATAACTGGGGACAAGCCCAAAGGATCGTGTGTAAACTGGAGTATGGCCCTCACTGGCGACTATCCAAACTTAGTGACATGAAAATGCCAAAACCTTAGCTTATGTGATAACGTTAGAAACCTTAGGAACGAATGTATGGTACGTCTACCATTATACGTAGGATCCTGAATACAGCCAGTACAATGAAATTGTCAGCCCCTAAAGCGAGTACTGGTCCCATTGCCATGAACTGTACCAGGATCATCGTGCGCTGCTGGCGAAACTGGGGACATGCCCAAAAACTGGGGACAAGCCCAAAAACTGGGGTCAAGCCCAAATAACTGGGGTCAAGCCCAAATAACTGGATACTTCTGTGGATACTCAATCCTTTGTTAAGGATAGCTAAACCTTCTGCAAAACTCAGATTCAAGTGAAAAGAGGATAAAGGATCCAGGATCCTTATCCTTATATATAGGATAACTAAAAAATGAAATAGTTTAAGATCAAATCATTACCAAAATGAGGATCCTCTGTCTTGTCAGGATCCTTCAAGGATACTCGTTAGCTAAGGATCATGGATCCTTGTTACATGAAGTATTTCTTCAAGTGGACAGCATTCCAAGCTCTTGGTAGCAAATCACCTTCCATTGTTAGCAATCGATATGCCCCTTTCCTGCCTCAGCTTCGATCAAGTAAGGGCCTTCCCACTTTGGTGCCAACTTTCCATCAGCAGGATTTGTGGTATTCTGAAATGCTTTCCTTAACACCATATCACCAACTTGGAATTTCCTGATCCTGACATTTTTGTTGTAAGCTCCAGCCATCCTTTGTTGATAACTGGCCATCCTTATCCTTGCCAAATCCCTAATTTCTTCTATAGTATCCAAATCTTGAACCAAGTTTTCAGCATTTTCTTCAGGATCACGAATGCTTGTTCTTGCAGTAGGAACCACCATCTCTGTAGGGATCACGGATTCTGCCCCAAATACCAAAGAAAATGGAGTTTGGCCAGTGGCATTCTTGGGAGTTGTCCTATCAGCCCATAGTACATAAGGTAGTTCTTCTGCCCACTTTCCTTTCTTGGATCCAAGCTTTTTCTTTAAATTGTTGATGATGATCTTGTTGGATGATTCTGCCTGACCATTAGCTTGTGGGTGGACTGGTGTTGATGTTATCATCTTAATCCCCCAGCTGTCACAAAAGTTAGTAGTTCTACTCCCAATAAATTGGGATCCATTATCACAAACAATTTCAGAAGGAATACCAAATCTAGTAATAATGTTTCTCTTAATAAAGGATATCACTTCCTTTTCTCTGACTTGAGCAAAGGCTTCAGCCTCTATCCCCTTGGAGAAGTAATCAGTCATAGCAAGCATGAATACTTTTCCACCTGGTGCCTTAGGAAGCTTACCAACTATATCCATTCCCCATCTCATAAATGGCCAAGAAGAGGATATATGATGCAAAAGTTCTGCTGGTTGGTGAAGGATATTACTATGTCTCTGACAAGGATCACACTTCTTGGCATACTGCACAACATCCTTCTTCATAGTAGGCCAATAGTATCCTGTCCTCAGGATCCTTGAGAATAATGCCCTGCCCCCAGTGTGGTTTCCACAATCTCCTTCATGGAAATCCTTTAGGACTTCTTGGATTTCAGGATCCTCAATGCATCTTAGATATGGTCCTGCAAGAGATCGTTTATACAACATATTATTCAATATTGTAAATTGAGATACCTTGATTTTGAAAGCCCTAGGGTTTTCTCCTGTAGGAATCTCTCCATGTTGTATGTATCTCATGATTGGATCGATCCATGATCCTCAATGAGATTGAGTATCATCACTAGGGATGATTGCAGAATCCTCTCCTATCTCCATGGCTACATGATCCTCGATAGCAGGGGTCAGGATGTGGATAATAGGGATCTTGATATCCTCCAGAATCTTCAAGGATGAACCTAGATTGGCTAATGCATCAGCCTCTGCATTCTCTTCCCTTGGTACCTGTGTCAAACTAAAGGAAGCAAAAGAGAGTGCCAATTTTTTGACTATCTCTAAATATTTGATTAGCTTTTCTCCTTTAACAGCATAGGATCCATTAAAGTGATTAGTAATTAACAACGAATCTACATGTACCTCAAGATATCTGATCCTCATATGCTTAGCAATTTGCAAACCAGCTATCAAGGCTTCATACTCAGCCTCATTGTTGGTAGTTAGAAATTCACAAGCTATGGAGTGGGGTATTATGTCTCCCTGTGGCGATTTTAGTAGTATTCCAAGTCCTGTTCCTTTGACATTAGAGGCTCCATCAGTGAAGAGTATCCAAGGATCCTTAGTTTCTTTAAGCTGTTGGACTTCCAATTCAGCTTCCTTTTGCAAGTCACTACTAAAATCTGCCACAAAGTCAGCTAAGGCTTGGGATTTGATGGCAGTCCTTGGTTCATATCTTATATCATAAGCACTAAGCTTCACTGCCCACTTAGCCATCCTTCCTGACATTTCAGGTTTCCTAAGGACATTCTTAATTGGAAAATTAGTCTTAACAATAATAGCATGAGTTTCAAAATAATGTCTTAATTTAGTAGATTCCATAATCAATGCAAGGATAAGTTTTTCTAAATGTGAATACCTGGATTCAGCATCAAGCAAACTCTTACTTACATAATAGACAGGGTGTTGTGTACCTTGGTGATCCTTAACAAGGACCGCACTTACTGCTTTTGAGGATACTGCTAGGTATAAGGATAATATATCCCCCTTTTCTGGTTTCATCAAGGCGGGGGCTGAGGATAGGTAATCCTTAAGAGCTTTGAGGGAACTTTCATGCTTCTCAGTCCATTCAAATTTCTTGTTCTTCCTCAGGATGTCATAGAATTCCTTGCACTTTTATGAGGATTTGGATATGAACCTGTTCAAGGCTGCGATCCTGCCTGTCAATCTTTGCACATCCTTGGCATTGGCAGGAGATTTGATATTCACAATAGCCTTAATCTGCTCTGGACTTGCTTCAATGCCCCTCTTTGTCACCATATAGCCTAAGAATTTACCTGCTTTAACACCAAAATGACACTTGGAAGGATTTAGTTTCATATTAAATTTATCAAGGATATTGAATGCTTCTTCCAAGTCTTTAAGGTGATCCTCAGCTTTCTTGGACTTAACCACCATGTCATCTATATAGACTTCCATAGTGTGTCCAATTTGTTCCTTGAACATCATATTGACTAGCCTTTGATAAGTAGCACCTGCATTCCTTAGTCCAAATTGCATAGCAATATAACAATATATACCAGTTGGGGTCATAAAGGCTGTATCCTCTTGATCAGATGGTTCCATCTGAATTTGTTGAAATCCAGATGAAGCATCCATAAAAGTCAACAACTCATGACCCGCAGTAGCATCCACCATGGAGTCAATGTGGGGTAATGGGAAAGGATCCTTGGGACATGCCTTGTTTAAATCAGTAAAATCGACACATACCCTCCACTTTCCATTTTTCTTTTGAACAACAACCACATTGGCTAGCCACCTTGGATACTTAACCTCTCTAATCATACCTGCCTGAAGTAGTTTATCTACCTCCTCCTGGATAATAGCATTCCTTTCAGGTGCAAACTTCCTTCTTTTTTGATGAATTGGCTTGAATGACCTGTCAATGCCGAGTTTATGAGTAATTATATCTTTAGATATACCTGTCATGTCTTCATGCTTCCAGGCAAAGGTAGTTTTCCTTCTTTTAAGGAAGGATACTAGATCCTGTTCAATATCGCTAAGGATCCCTGATCCTATAAAGATCTTGGATTCAGGATCATGAGAATCCATGAGGATTTCTTTTACATCCTGCTCTCTTGCCTCCAAGACATCTCTTGAAGGATACTTTAATTACTATTGCTCCCTTGGTCTTGAGGCTGGCTTCATTGATGAGGTATAGCAATTCTTAGCTTCTTGTTGATCACTCTTAATTTTCACCACTCCCCATGGACTAGGAAGCTTTACGCATTGATGATATGTGGATGGGACTGCCTTCATGTCATGTATCCACGGCCTGCCAAGGATAACATTACAACATGATAAGCAATCTATAACACAAATTTTTTGATAAGAATGAAGTCCTTCAATATAGATGGGAAGTTTGATGTCCCCCAATGTGTTCTTGGTTTCTCCACTGAATCCCACGAGGACTGAGGATCTTAGGACAATATCAGACTCCGGGATATTCATCTTCTTGAGGACATCAAGCTGAATGATGTTCACAGAGCTTCCTCCATCGATTAGGATCCTGCGAACAAAGTGGTTAGAAATAAATAAGGTAATAACAAGACCATCATGATGAGGATCCTGGACATCAACACGATCATCCTCATCAAAGGTTATGACTTTATCCTGGGTAACAATGGAGGTCCGGATGGGTCTGTCTCCATTATCCATCTTGGTTTCCTTAGCATGTCTTTTGGCTGCTGAAAAGGAGGTACCACAAATGTCTGATCCACCGGATATGAAGTTTATAACTTGTGCATCTGCTGGAGGAGCAGGAGCCCTTTCCGGGATCCTTTCAGGATCCTGGATCCTTGACTTCTTGCGTCCCAAAAGCTCCTTCAAATGCCCCTTGCTTAACAAGTAACCAATTTCCTTTCTAAGTGCAATACACTCTTCAGTGAGATGCCATAAATCCTCATGATGTGCACACCACTTGGACTTATCCTTTGTAGCAGTTGGTTTTTCACTTTTTCTCGGCCACCTAGCTTTCTCACCTAGATTCTGCATTGCAAGAATTCGTTCATTGTTATCAACAGAAAAACAGTATTCAGAAATGGGAGGATAATCCTCATCATCCTCTTCCTGTTCCACTGCATGCACGTTCTGGTTATCAGATTTGTTGTAGGACTTTGATTTGTTGTTCCTGAAGTAGGATCCTTGCTTTTCCTGTTTTGAGGATCCTGTCAATCTCTCCTGGATCCTTTTGTCATCCTGTAGACGGATGAACCTAAGGGCCCTGGTTCTTACTTCATCAAGATTCCTGCATGGGGTCATAACAAGATCATCATAGAACAACGAATCCCTAAGCAAACCCATTTTAAAGGCTTCTACAGCCGTAGCTATATCCAGGTTAGGAATGTCTAAGGATTCTTTACTAAATTTAGTGATGTAATCTCTAAGCGATTCATTTTGACCTTGTGTTACCCTATAAAGATCACTAGTTAAACGTTCAAATTTTCTACTACAAGAGAATTGACTATTAAACAGATTAACTAGATTAGCAAATGAAGTAATAGAGTAAGGGGGAAGACTTAGCAGCCATTTAAGAGCAGATCCTGTGAGTGTGGATCCAAATCCCTTGCATAGACATGCTGCTTTTAACCTCTCAGGAATTGGATTGATCTCCATCCTCTCCCTGTATTGAGCTACATGTTGCTCTGGATCCGTTGAACCATCATACAACTTCATGGATGGTATCTGGAATCTTTTGGGTATCTCAGCATCACATAAGGGTGGTGCAAAACGAGATATCCTATGGCTACCGTCTGCGATCTCAGGAATGGGCTTGACCACTCCTGGAACACTGGATATCATATCCTTAAGCTTCTGTAATTCCCTAGCCATAGCTTGATTGATACCTGTATCCTGCATTGAGCCATGGTTAGTGTTATATAAATTATTAAAAGTGTTACCTCCCATGGGATTCAAGTTTGGGATTGCCGATGTGAATCCATATTGACGGGATTCTGGTATGATTGAAGGACCAGAAGAAGCAATGGTCTGCATTGGAATGAAGTCTCCTTGATGAACATCGGTGCTTGGGGGCTGCATACTTCTTAAAAATCCTTGAGCCTGGAAGATGTTGGATCCTTGATGTGCTGTGAATGAAGGTCTTGGAGGATAATCCATGGATCCGGAAACCTGAGATGAGGATCCTTGAACCTGGAAGGAGGATCCTTGAACCTGAGAGGATCCTTGAACCTGAGAGGATCCTTGAACCTGAGAGGATCCTTGAATTGGCTGCGTCCCCATGCATTCTCCTAAACTGGTGAAGAATCCCTGAAGCTGATACGAGGATCCTGAAGGCTGGAAAGAGGATCCTTGAGCCTGAGACATTGCCGATGATCCAGAACGCATTCCTGTTGATCCACCCTGGTATTGGACATCTGGAGCTGCAAAGTGCCGGGAAGTTATGACAAGAGTTTCGAAATTCAGCGACCTCAGCATCAAAGGGGAGTGATCCTCTGTTGGTTTTATCAATTTCGCGAAGGATCCTGCCATTAGTTTGGTCCTGTTGTTGCATGTATCCTCTCATATTCTCAGCATTCTTCTGGAATGCAGGGATAAGATGATACAACGGTGGAATGCCCTGTGATGAGGTAACCGCCGACATGGAACTTGAAGAAGTTTTTCCTTGAGAAGCCATGTGGTTGAAGGTGATGAACCGAAATGACCGAAATGAACAAAATTTCTCAGAAATGAAGCACCAATTGCCCCACGGTGGGCGCCAAATTGTTTTGGTCAAAAATCAAGCAAAGATAATGCAACCAAATCTTTTGTTGTGAGGTGTGATGCTTGAATCAATGAACAATGCTAAGGATCACTCAGAAATGTAATGAATAAGTGACACAATGATTTATACAAGGAAAAAGCCCTTGATCAAGAGTTGATCTCCGACATAAAAAACCTCGGGTGATGGAAACTACCGATCACCAACTCAGATTAAACAGAAAATGTATTACAACTTTGGATGATAGCGAGCTAGTTACAAGGATCACTAGAGTGTAATGTGCAAAAAAAGTGTGTAATCGCTGAGCAAACTGTCGAGAGCTGATGAGAGCAGTTACGAGTGTGTGTTTATAGCCAAAAATAGCCAAGTGTTCTAATTTAGCTCGCTATCCCCTTTTAAATTTGGAAAATATCTAAGCTAACTAACTATCCGCATTTCGTGCAAGTCTTCCTCGACCTCCATAACATCCATATTAGTCAAGCACGTGCGGAATAAAAAGGGAATATGCTCCAGGAATATAGCCAAGACCAAGCCCAAGCACGTACTCCTGCAAAACAACTTCATATTCAAAGTAGACAATAGTTAGTGTAAGGATCACTATGATGATCCTAGATCCTGATCCTACAATACTCTCTGAGGATCACTAATTTAAACAGAATTGAGGATCCCTAAGCCCAACAGTAATTGAGGATCACTGATCTTTGGAAAATCCTCCCCTAACACATACCATGAAGATTTCGGTGATCTCACTAAAGAATGTATTGCACTCAGAAAAGAGATTGGTTACTTGTTAAGCAAAGGGCATTTGAAGGAGCTATTGGGGAGAAAAAAGTCAAGGATCCAGGATCCTGAAAAAGTTCCAGAAAGAGCTCCTGCTCCTCCGGCTGATGCACAAGTTATAAACTTCATATCCGGTGGATCAGACATATGTGGCACTTCCTTTTCAGCAGCCAAAAGGCATGCCAAGGAGACCAAGATGGATAATGGGGACATACCCATCCGAACCTCTACTATTACACAGGAAAAAGTTATAACATTTGATGAGGATGATCGTGTGGATGTGCAGGATCCTCATCATGATGGTCTTGTTATTACTCTGCTTATATCTAATCATTTTGTTCGCAGGATCTTAATAGATGGAGGGAGCTCGGCGAACATCATTCAGCTTGATGTCCTCAAAAAGATGAATATTCCTGAATCAGAAATCATCCCAAGATCCTTAGTTCTTATGGGGTTCAGTGGAGAAACTAAGAATACATTGGGGGACATTAAGCTTCCCATTTAAATAGAGGGACTTAATTCTTTTCAGAAATTTTGTTTTATAGATTGCTTATCCTGTTGCAATGTTATCCTTGGCAGGCCATGGATACATGACATGAAAGCAGTTGCATCTACATATCATCAGTGTGTAAAGCTTCCTAGTCCATAGGGGGTGGTAAAGATTGAGAGTGACCAACAAGAAGCAAAGAATTGCTACACCTCATCAATGAAGCCAGCCTCAAGACCAATGGGGCAATAGCAACTAAAGCATCCTCCAAGAGATGTCCTGGAGGCAAGGGAACAAGATGTGAAAGATATCCTTATGGATCCTCAGGATCCTGAATCCAAAATCTTCATAGGATCAGGGATCCTCAATAACATTGAACAGGATCTAGTATCCTTCCTCAAGAAGAGAAAAACTACCTTTGCCTGGAAGCATGAAGACATGAGAGGTATCTCTAAAGATAAAATTACTCATAAGCTTGGAATTGACAGGTCATTCAAGCCCATACATCAAAAAAGGAGAAAGTTTGCACCTGAGAGGAATGCCATTATCCAGGAAGAGGTAGATAAGCTACTCCGAGCAGGTATGATAAGAGAGGTCAAGTATCCAAGGTGGTTAGCCAATGTGGTTGTTATTCAAAAGAAAAACGGAAAGTGGAGGGTATGTGTCGATTTTACCGATATAAACAAGGCATGTCCCAAGGATCCTTTCCCATTACCCTACATTGACTCCATGGTGGATGCTACCGCGGGTCATGAGTAGTTGACTTTTATGGATGCTTCATCTGGATTTTAGCAAATTCAGATGGAACCATTTGATCAAGAGGATACAACCTTTATGACCCCAACTGGTATATATTGTTATATTGCTATGCCATTTGGACTAAGAAATGCATGTGCTACTTATCAAAGGCTAGTCAATATGATGTTTAAGGAACAAATTGGACACACTATGGAAGTCTATATAGATGACATGGTGGTTAAGTCCAAGAAAACTGAGGAACACCTTAGAGATTTGGAGGAAGCATTCGATATCCTTGATAGATTCAATATGAAGTTGAATCCTTCCAAGTGTCACTTTGGTGTTAAAGCATGCAAGTTCCTAGGCTAAATGGTAACAAAAAGAGGCATTGAGACAAGTCCAGAGCAAATCAAGGCAATTGTTAATATAAAATACCATGTCAATGCCAAGGATGTGCAAAGATTGACAGGGAGGATCGCAGCCTTGAACAGGTTCATATCTAAGTCATCAGAAAAATGCAAGGAATTCTATGACATTCTGAGAAAGAACAAGAAATTTGAGTGGACTGAAAAGCACGAGAATGCTCTCAAAGCCTTTAAGGATTACCTATCCTCAGCTCCTGCCTTGATGAAACCAGAAAAGGGGATATATTATCCTTATATTTGGCAGTCTCTTCTAAAGCAATAAGTGCAGTCCTTGTTAAGGATCACGAAGGTACACAGCACCCTGTATATTATGTAAGTAAAAGTTTGCTTGATGCTGAATCCAGGTATTCACATTTAGAAAAAACTTATCCTTGCTTTAATTATGGCATCTACTAAATTACGTCATTATTTTGAGACTCATGCTATCATTGTTAAGACTAACTTTTCAATTAAGAATGTTCTCAGGAAACCTGAAATGTCAGGAAGGATGGCTAAATGGGCAGTGAAGCTTAGTGCTTATGATATAAGATATGAACCAAGAACTGCCATTAAATCCCAAGCCTTGGCTGACTTTGTGGCAGATTTCAGTAGTGATCTACAAAGGGAAGCTGAGTTAGAAGTTCAGCAGCTTAAAGAGACCAAGGATCCTTGGACACTCTTCACAGATGGAGCCTCTAATGTCAAGGGAACTGGACTTGGGATACTACTAAAATCACCACAGGGGGACATAATACCCCACTCAATAGCTTGTGAGTTTCAAACTACTAATAATGAGGCTGAATATGAAGCCTTGATAGCTGGTTTGCAAATTGCCAAGCACATGAGGATCAGGTATCTTGAGGTACATGTAGATTCTTTGTTAATTACTAATCACTTTAATGGATCCTACACTGTTAAAGGTGAAAGACTAATCAAATACCTAGAGATAGTCAAGGAATTGGCACTCTCTTTTGTTTCCTTTAGTTTGACACAGGTACCCAGGGAAGAGAATGCAGAAGCTGATGCATTGGCCAATCTTGGGTCATCCTTGAAGATTCTAGAGGATATCAAAATTCCTATCATCCATATTTTGGCTCCTGCAATTGAGGATCACATAGCTATGGAGATAGAAGAGGATTCTGCAATCGTTCCTAGTGATAATGCACAGTCTCATTCAGGATCATGGATCCTTCCAATCATGAGATATATACAACATGGATAGATCCCTACAGGAGAAAATCCTAGAACTTTCAAAGTCAAGGTATCTCAGATGCATTGAGGATCCTGAAATTCAAGAAGTCCTAAAGGTTTTTCATGAAGGAGATTGTGGAAATCACACTGGGGGCAGGGCATTGTTCTCAAGGATCCTTAGAATAGGATACTATTGTCCTACTATGAAGAAGGATGCTGTGAATTATGCCAAGAAATGTGATGCTTGTCAAAGACATAGCAATATCCTTCATCAACCAGCAGAGCTCCTACATCCTATATCTTCTTCTTGGCCATTCATGAGATGGGGAATGGATATAGTTGGTAAACTTCCCAAAGCACCAAGAGGAAAAATGTTTATGCTTGCCATGACTGATTATTTTTCCAAGTGGATAGAAGCTGAAGCCTTTGCTCAAGTCAGAGAAAAAGAAGTGATATCCTTTATTAAAAGAAATATTATTACCAGATTTGGTATTCCTTCTGAAATTGTTTGTGATAATGGATCCCAATTTATTGGGAGTAGAACTACTAACTTTTGTGACAGCTGGGGGATTAAGATGATAACATCAACACCAGTCCACCCACAAGCTAATCGTCAAGCAGAATCGTCCAACAAGATCATCATCAACAATTTGAAGAAGAAACTTGGATCCAAGAAAGGAAAATGGGCAGAAGAGTTACCTTATGTGCTATGGGCTGATAGAACAAATCCCAAGAATGCTACTGGCCAAACTCCATTTTCTTTAGTATTTGGAGCTGAATCAGTGATCCCTATAGTGATGGTGGTTCCTACTATTAGAACAAGCATCCGTGATCCTGAAGGAAATGCTGAAAACTTGGTTCAAGACTTGGATACCATAGAAGAACTTAGGGATTTGGCAAGGATAAGGATGGCTAGTTATCAGCAAAGAATGGCTGGAGCCTACAATAAGAATGTCAGGATCAGAAAGTTCCAAGTTGGTGATATGGTGTTGAGGAAAGCATTTCAGAATACCACAAATCCTGCTGATGGAATGTTGGTACCAAAGTGGGAAGGCCCCTATCTAATTGAAGCTGAGGCAGGAAAGGGGGCATATCGATTACTAACAATGGAAGGTGATTTACTACCAAGAGCTTGGAATGCTGTCCATTTGAAGAGATACTTCATGTAGGAAGGATTTAGGATCCTTGGCCGTCTTAATTTCCGATATCCTTGAAGGATCCTTAAAGGATAGATGATCCTCATTTTGGTAATGACCTATTCCTAAATTATCTAATCCTTTTATTAACTTTGATACAAGGAGAAGGATCCAAGATTCTTTATCCTTTTTTTTCACTTAGTTCTGAGTTTTGCAGAAGATTGACGTATCTTTGACAAAGGGTCAAGTATCCACAGAAGTTTCATCAGTTTCTTGGGCTTGTCCCCAGTTTTTTGGGTTTATCCCCAGTCTTTGGGCCTGTCCCCAGTTTCGCCAGTAGCGCACGATGATCCTGATGCAGTTCAAGGCAATGGGACCAGTACCCGCTTTAGGGGCTGACAATTTCATTGTACTGGCTGTATTTAGGATCCTACGTATAATGATAGACGTACCATACATCCGTTCCTAAGGTTTCTAACGTTTTCACGTTAGCTAAGGTTTTGGCATTTTCATGTCACTAAGTTGGATAGTCGCCAGTGAGGGCCATACTCCAGTTTGCACCAATTTTTTGGGCTTGTCCCTAGTTCTTTGGGCTTGTCCCCAGTTCTTTGGGCTTGTCACCAGTTCTTTGGGCTTGTCCCCAGTTTTTTGGGCTTGTCCCTAGTTTTTTGGGCTTGTCCCCAGTTTATTGGGCTTGTCCCCAGAATTGTTGGGCTTGTCCCTAGTTACTAATTCTTCTTTTATACCGGCTTAGTCCTAAGTTATGATATGTTTCAGGTTTTACAAAGCTAAACAGTTAAGGATCCTGGATCCTAACCTTTTGCTAAGGTTTGCTGTTGGTTATCTTGATTATAAGTGTTAAAGACTTAGGATCCTAACTTGGATTCTCAGGTATTAACCTTATTTACCTTCATTTTATTCTTGATTTATTTTTGTTACCCTTATTCTTTGACAACATGATACATGATCCTTAATTTATGCCATTTTTTTTTGAACCTTCGATTATAGGATATTTGATCCTTGATCATATCCTAAACTTTTTGACATAATCTAATATATTCTCATTCTTAACTTGTGAATTCAAAGAAAAGGTACCATAAATATTGAAAGGTAAATATACATACAATGGACAACATAAGATAGCCAAAAGATTAGAGTTTTATTTATTTATCAAAACATTAACCCTTAAAAGGTTGTCAAAATTGCCTACCCCAAGCATCTACCAGCAAAACGTGGCCCGTCCGCTTGGGTAGGCAAAGGGTGTCCTTAGTTATCAGTTCATAAAGTGCAGGAATAAAAGGGCGGCAGGATAACAGTGGTTTCATCCCCCAAACAGAGGATCCCTCCACCATCTATTATCCTACCTATTGTCTGAAGGATCTATGATCCTTAAACCTAAAGGCTATTGTTTAAGTACATACCAACATTGTTCACCATCAAAACATCATCAAACAAAAAAAATACCAAACCATAAAAAATGGGCTCCGGCCACGTCTAGAAGTTTCCATCATCGCCCATTGTTGTAGCCTACACCTTCGCTGCATCACCACCAGCCGCTGCATCCTCAGCTTGATCCTTCACCCCGCTGCCACTGGCTTCAATCAACAGAACCTCTCCAGCCTCCTCTTCATCATCCAGCTCAGCCAGCTTGGCCTTCCAACCTTCCTGGTCCCAGGCAGTCCTGTCAAAGTTAGGATCCTCAGCTTCCTTTGCCGTCTGAAGTTTGATCTTGAGCATGGCTATTGTGGCAGAAAGCTTAGCACCCTCCATCACTTCAGCCTTCTCCTGATTAGCTGTGATGTGGGCCAAGACCAGTTCCCTCTTTGCCAGGTTGACTTCATTCTCGAGGGAGGCGATCTTTTGATCCTTTGCCATGTACAACTTCTGGAAGTCCAGCTGCTTTTGCTCAGCCTCTTCAGCATAGGAATCCACGAGCATATGGATCTCAGCAAATTTCTACAAAAGAATGTCACATGTCAGGATCCGTTATCCTCAATATGGGCAGAACAGACTTAAGGATCAGGATCCTTACCTCAGAGACATATTCTTCAAACTGGTGCTGGATGAGAGGCAGGCCTTCAAGAGTGTCAGCAGTTTTCCTCTTCTTTCCACCCTTGCCTTTCGTGTTGGCACCCTTAGGAACTGGGATGCTAGGACTAGCAGCAAGTTGTTTCTTGCCGGACCAGGAGGAAGCAAATGCATCAAGATCACTGACACTAAAGCGAGAGGCTGATTTTGAAGATTTTCCAGCACCTGCAAATGGCAAACAACAGATAAGTATCCTTATTCTACATCTATTTGAATATTTAATTATACATAAATGTGAATACTTACTTGACATGGTGACTGAACCAGAGGATGCTTCTTGTGAATCCTTTGTTTTGGCCTGGAACGTTCTAACAGCAGGATCAAGGTTCCAAAAGGTAGCTACCCTTTCCTTTGTTGAATGGGATTCCAGAAGATGAGAAAATGAGATAGCTGCACAATAGAAACAGAAAAGGATCAGTTATCCTGAATGGAAATAGAATCTTCCTATGATCCTTCTATAAGGATCCTATATCCTACCATGGGTGGTTCACTTTTTGGGAAGGTCTTTCCCGTCCGGGATAGAGTCCCTCCTGACAAAAAAGAAACGGTTTTTCCAATGGGTATCGTTTTTTGTGGTCTTGAGGATTGGGTGAGGATCACCAGGTTTGTGTTTGAACAAGAAACGGTGTGAACCATGGCTAACAAGATTGTACAACTCGGCCAACTCTGACATTCCTATCTCTATGCCCTCTTGCTCGATGATGTTCTCTATGGTGTACAGGACCATCCACATCATCGGCATGGCCTGAATATAGCACATGCTGGTGAGTGTAAAGAAGGTTTGGGTGAAGGCAGGGAAGGGGTAGGAGAATCCTATCAAGAATGGGGTGGCCGGAAAAGTAACCTAGGTATCTGAGATACAGTCACTCTTCGCAGAAGAGTCGAAAGGTTTGAAAACAGCATCCGCCGGGAAACAATGGCGAATCCGGTCAATCTCTGGGTCGATAAAGCGGCAGAGTTCCGATGAAGGATTTTTGATAATGCCTTGGCTTTTTAGGGAACTATCCTTCTTTGGATCCTTGGCCGGTGAGGATCGAAGAACCATTTTCGCCATGGATGTTAAGAGAAAAGAAAATCAGAATAAGCAAATGAAGAGAGAAGGAGAAGAGAGATACCTGATCAGTCTCTGAATGAGGATTTAAAGGGAAGTAACGCATGAATTTAAATGCCCCTTGATCCTTATCTCTAATTTCGAATTTATAATGATGATCTGCAGGTAGTCACGTCGCTGACGTCAGGATTGCAACGGCTAGTCAGATGATAATGGCTATATTTACGTTAACTAGTTTGTTAGCGATAAGGCAGAAAATATGACTCATTAATTCGTGTTTTATTCCTCATATTTTGGGGGCAATTGTTAGGGATGGATTTTCTAAACCTAAGGATCACGGATCTTCAAGTGCAGCCAAGATCAAGGATCCTCAGGTCTGTTTGAATTTAGGATCCTCAGAAGACGTTGCAGGTTTAAGGATCCAGGATCCTCATTATTATCCTTACACTAACAGTTGTTTCCACTATATTTGAACTTGTTTTGTAGGAATGAACGTGCGGGACTTATTCTTGCCGAGATTCCAGGGGAATATGCTCCCATATTCTGCACGTGTATAGCTTGAGTGACCGTTATGGAAGTCATGGGAGGCTAGCACAATTTGCAGATTGTTTGTTATTTAGTTTATTTCTATTTTTAAAGGGGATAACGAGCTTGATAGTTAGAACAATTAGCAAACACACACACTCTCGAAAGCTCTCTGCAACTTATTGGCGATTACACACTGTTTACACACTAGTGATTCTTGTAACAAGCTTGTTATCATCCCGATTTGTAACTTTTACTTGTTGAATATAGTTGGTAATCGGTAGTTTCCGTCACCCGAGGTTTTTTATGCCGGAGATCATATATTGATCAAGGGCTTTTTCCTCGTATAAATCCTTGTGTCCCTTGTTCATTTCATTTACAAAGTGTTCATACATTTGCTCAATCATTTAAGCATCACACCTCACAAAATAAGATTTGGTTGCATTATCCTAGTCTGATTTTTGACCAAAACAATTGTTATCAACAGAAAAACAATATTCAGAAATGGGAGGATAATCCTCATCATCCTCTTCCTGTTCTACTGCATGCACGTTCTGATTATCAGACTTGTTGTAAGACTTAGACTTGTTGTTCCTGAAGTAGGATCCTTGCTTTTCCTGCTTCGAGGATCCTGCCAGTCTTTCTTGGATCCTCTTATCATCCTCTAGTTGGATGAATCTAAGGCCCTGGTTCTCACTTCATCAAGATTCCTGCAAGGGGTCATGACAAGATCATCATAGAATAATGAATCCCTAAGTAAACCTATTTTGAAGGCTTCTACAGCTGTAGCAATATCCAAATTAGGAATATCTAAGGAATCTTTACTAAATTTAGTGATATAATCTCTAAGTGATTCATTTTGACCTTGTGTTACTCTATATAGATCACTAGTTAAACGTTCAAATTTTCTACTGCATGAGAATTGGCTATTGAACAAATTAACTAGATTAGCAAATGAAGTAACAGAGTAAGGGGGAAGACTTAGCAGCCATTTAAGAGCTGATCCTGTCAGTGTGGATCCGAAACCCTTGCATAGACATGCTTCTTTTAACCTATCAGGAATTGGATTGATCTCCATCCTTTCTCTGTATTGAGCTACACGCTCTTCTGGATCCGTTGAACCATCATATAGCTTCATGGTTGGTATTTGAAATCAGTTCGGTATCTCTGCATCACAAATAGGTGGTGCAAAATGAGATATCTTGTGGCTTCCATCTGGAATTTCAGGAATGGGCTTAACTACTCCTGGAACGCTGGATATCATATCCTTTAGCTTTTGTAATTCTCTGGCCATAGCTTGGTTAATACATGTATCCTTCATAAAGCCATGGTTAGTAGTATAAGAATTATTCAAAGTGTTACCTCCTCGAGGATTCAGGTTTGGAATTCCAGATGTGAATCCATATTGACGGGATTCTGGTATAACTGAGGGACCAGAAGAAGCAATAGTCTGCAATGGTATGAAGTCTCCCAAATGAATCTCTGAACTTCTGGGTTCTGCACTTCTTAAGGATTCTTGACCCCGAAAGATGTTGGATCCTTGATACACCGAAGTTGGGGGTCTTGGAGGATAATCCATGGATCCATGAGCCTGAGATGAGGATCCTGGATGCTGAGAGTAGGATCCTTGAACCGTCTGCGTCCCCATGTATCCTTCTGAACTAGTGAAGGATCCTTGATGCTGGAAGGAAGATCCTTGAGGCTGGAAGTAGGATCCTTGAGCCTGAGACATTGCTGTTGATCCATATTGCATTCCCAATGATCCACCCTGGTACTGGACATCTGGAGCTGTAGAGTGCTGGGCAGTTATGGCTGGAGAATCAAAATTAAGTGATTTGGGCACCAATGGGGGGGTGATCCTCCGCTGATCTCTTCAATTTCTTGATTTCATCAATTTCTCAAAGGATCATGTCATTAGTTTTGTCCTGCTGCTGCATGTAATCCTTCATGGGGCTTTGTTTCTTCGCAGCATTTTCAGCATTCTTTTGGGATTCAAAAGGTACTGGAGGCAAAGGTGGGATGCCCTGTGAAGAAGTGACCGCCGGCATGGAGCTTGAAGTGTTCTTTTCTTGAGAAGCCATGTGGTTGAAGGTAATGCACAAAAATGAATGAAATGAACGAAATTTTCAGAATTGAAGCACCAATTGCCCCACGGTGGGCGCCAAACTGATTTGGTCAAAAATCAGACTAGGATAATGCAACCAAATATTATTTTGTGAGGTGTGATGCTTGAATTAATGAACAAATGTATGAACAAGAGACACAAGGATTTATACGAGGAAAAAGCCCTTGATCAATATATGATCTCCGGCATAAAAAACCTCGGGTGATGGAAACTACCGATCACCAACTATATTAAACAAGTAAAGGTTACAAATCGGGATGATAACAAGCTTGTTACAAGGATCACTAGTGTGCAAGTCGTATGAAATTGCGAATAAGTTACAGAGAGTTTTCAAGAGTGTGTGTTTGCTAACTTGTCCTTACTATCAAGCTCGTTATCCCCTTTTAAAAATGGAAATAATCTAATTAACAAACAATCCGCAAATCATGCTAGCTTCCCACGACTTCCATAACGGTCATACAAGCCATGCACGTGTAGAATAATGGAGCATATTCCCCTAGAATCTTGGCAAGACCTAGTCCCATTCGAATACTCCTGTAAAACGAATTCAAACATAGTGGAAACAACCGTTAGCGTTAGGATAATAATGAGGATCCTGGATCCTTAAACCTGCAACGTCTCCTGAGGATCCCTAATTCAAACTGAACCAAGGGTCCATGATCCTGGCTGCACTTGAGGATCTGTGATCCATAGGTTTAGAAAATCCATCCCTAACAACTCCTGACATAGTGATGCGATAAAATCACACTTGTCATCCTTATATTGGATTTTTCCAATTCCTTATATTACCTAATGATTTAAACATCAATTAGTGATGAAGTGCCTGCGGGCCATATCTATTGTCCTAAAAGACAAAAGACAGTTGTAGTCTATGACTCTCTGTCAAGAAGGGTAATGAACTATGTTCAAACCTAAATGCCTTGATTCTATAAAATCATGGCTTATGAATTAAAAAGTGTCCTTGTGACTAGGCCTTTTATATGCCACCCTATTATCCATAATAGTTTATAATTGAGATAAATTGTAATAAAAATTTAAATAAATTAAATTACCAAATTAAACAAAATGGTTTATAGTTACCATGGTTAATAAATTGTCAAAAATGACAATTCCATAATAGACTTCTGAAAAAAATCGTTGTCATCATTTTTTTGTAGCAATCAAGCTACATGGCTGAATCAGATGAGGTTAACAGTCACCCAAGGGAGAGAAATGATACCACCAGAGTAAATGTAGCTGGTACAGACCTACAAGCATTAATAGATAATGTTGTTACTCGAGCCCTTGACAGACAGTTTAAAGAATCAAGCGGTACTCGCACCAGGACTCAGTCTGTACCTCATACGAAACCACCTTCCAAGACTCATACATCTCACAAGGACGATTCTCATCATTCGTTAAATCAAAGGAGTGTCCCGTCTAAGCAGATCGTGCTTAATCAGGAGCCACGTGTTAAAACATGTTCTTACAAATACTTTGTCTCTTGCAAGCCAAGGGACTTCACTGGAGAAAAGGGAGCCATTGACTGTATGACATGGCTCGATGAGATGGATACCATGGTTGACATCAGTGGTTGTGCTTATCAGGATATTGTGAAGTTTGTGTCACAATCATTCAAAGGTGAAGCTTTAGCTTGGTGGAGGTCGTTAATCCAAGCTACAGGAAAGATCCCATTGTATAACTTGACTTGGGATCAATTTGTTGCTCTAATCAAAGAAAATTTATGTCCTCAGCATGAGGTTGAGAAAATCGAGACTGACTTCTTGACTTTGGTCTTGAAGAATTTAGATTGTCAGGCGTATGTTACAAGCTTTAACACCATGTCCCGATTGGTTCCTTATTTGGTCACACCGAAACCGAAGCGTATAGCACGTTTTATTGGAGGTCTAGCTCCAGAGATCAAAGGAAATGTAAAAGCATCTAGACCTACCACATACAGGTCAGTGGTAGATTTGTCTCTATCTCTCACACTTGATGCTGTAAGGAACAAGTCAGTCAAAGCTTCGGAGGAAGGAAAAAGGAAACGGGAGGATGAAAGTTATCATCTCTCCGACAAGAAGAGAAAGGGGAACTCAGATCGTAGGAAGAGTTGGTTTAAAAAGGACACCCAACAAACAGGTGAGAAGCCCAAGTGTAAAATCTGCAAAAAGAATCATTTTGGAAAGTGAAGACTCGAATCAAAATCGCAGCAACAATCGCAGCCTAGAGTTTGTGGGATCTGCAAATCAAAAGAACATAGAACGTTGGATTGCAAGAAAATGAAATATGCAACTTGTTACAATTGTAACGAGAAAGGGCATATCAAGACCAACTGCCCAAAATTTGCAAAGAAGCCCGAGGAGGCTAAAAAGACCAATGCTCGGGTCTTTCAAATGAATGCTCAAGAGGCCGTTCAGAATGACAATGTTATAACAGGTACATTCCTTATCAATGATGTTTATGCTAGAGTATTGTTTGATTCAGGTGCAGACAAGTCGTTTGTAGACAATAAATTTTGTAAATTATTTAATCTTCCTGTTAAAACTCTAAGCATAAAGTATGAAGTAGAATTGGCCGATGGAACGATAGAGACTGCTTCAACAATATTAGATGGATGTTTTATATCCATTAGGAATCACTCTTTTCCGCTATCCTTGCTTCCGTTGAAATTGGCTGGATTCGATATAGTGATAGAATGGATTGGTTGTCTTGTAACCAAGCCCAAATTGTATGTGATAAGAAACAAGTGGTTATCAAGACTCCTTATGGTGAGCCATTAACAATTCAAGGAGATAAGCAGTATGGGTTACCTAAGCAAGTGTCTATGCTTAAGGCATCGAAGTGTTTGAAGAAAGGTTGTGTCATTTACATGGCACAGGTAACCATTGATGAACCAAAGCCCAAGATCGAGGACATCCCTGTTATTTCTGAATATCCAGATGTTTTTCCTGAAGAACTACTTGGATTACCTCCAGATAGGCAAGTGGAATTCAGAATCGATATCATTCCTGGAGCAGCACCAGTTGCAAGAGCACCTTATCGATTGGCACCAACTGAGATGAAAGAATTGAGAACACAGTAGGATGAATTGTTGGAAAAGGGTTTTATTCGACCTAGCTCATCCCCTTGGGGAGCACCGATTCTGTTTGTGAAGAAAAAGGATGGATCAATGCGTCTATGCATTGATTATCGCGAACTGAATAAAGTAACAATCAAGAACAGATATCCATTGCCCAGGATCGACGATTTGTTCGATCAGCTTCAAGGAACAAGTTATTTGTTCAAAGATCGTAGCTGATGCTCTAAGCAGGAAGGAAAGGGTTAAGCCTATTAGGATCAATGCCAAAAGCATTGAACTAAAGAACAGATTGAATGAGAAGTTGTTAGCAGCTAAGAAGGAAGCTATTTTGGAAACTAACTTCCCAAATGAGAAGTTAGGTGTGACTGCTGATCAATTGTCATATGGCAAGGACGGAATCCTGAGATTGAATGGTCGACTCTGGGTTCCAATCCAAGGAGGGCTTAGAAATGTGATTCTTCAAGAAGCTCATAGCTCGAAATATTCCATGCATCCAGGCACTGATAAGATGTACCAGGATTTAAAGGCAAATTATTGGTGGATAGGTTTGAAGAAATCTATAGCCACTTATGTGGCTAAATGTCTGACGTGCGCACAGGTTAAAGCCGAGCATAAAAAACCGTCAGGTTTGCTGCAACAGCCTGAACTTCCCACTTGGAATTGGGAAATGGTAACTATGGATTTTATTACTGAGTTACCAAGGACAAAGCGTGGGAATGATACGAAATGGTAACGAAGACGTGCACAAGACCGCATTCAGAACACGGCCACTACGAGTTCTTAGTGATGCCTTTCGGGCTCACAAATGCACCTGCAACATTCATGGACCTCATGAATCGCGTTTGCAAGCCATATCTAGACAAGTTTGTCATTGTCTTCATTGATGACATTCTTATTTATTCAAAGAGTCAAGCCGACCATGAAAAACATCTCCGGTGTATCCTTAAACTTCTGCAGCAAGAGAAGCTCTACGCCAAGTTTTCCAAATGTGAGTTTTGGCTTCGTGAAGTCCAATTTCTTGGACATGTGGTAAGTGAGCGTGGTATCCAGGTGAATACCGCTAAGATTGAAGCAATTATGAATTGGCAAGCGCCCAAAACACCTACTGAAATTCGCAGCTTCTTGGGTCTAGCAGGATACTACAGACGTTTCATTGAACACTTCTCAAGGATTGGCGCACCTTTAACTTCGTTAACTCGTAAGAATGTCAAGTTTGACTGGGGTCCCAAAAAACGAGAATCTTTTGAGATTCTTAAACAAAAGCTGAGCAACACTCCCGTGTTGACACTGCCAGGAGGGATTGAAGAGTTTGTTGTGTATTGCGACGCATCGCACACTGGTATGGGTTGTGTGCTTATGCAAAGAGGCAAGGTTATTGCCTATGCCTCACGTCAGTTAAAAGTGCACGAAAAGAACTACACCACCCATGATTTGGAATTGGGTGCCATTGTATTTGCACTAAAGCTTTGGAGACATTATTTATATGGAACCAAGTGTGTGATCTATTCTGATCATAAGAGCTTTCAACATCTGTTTAACCAGAAGGATCTTAACATGAGGCAGCGTCGATGGATGGAGACACTGAATGATTATGATTGCGAAATTCGATATTATACGGGCAAAGCTAACGTCGTAGTTGACGCTCTAAGCAGGAAGGAAAGGGTTAAGCCTATTAGGATCAATACCAAAAGCATTGAACTAAAGAACAAATTGAATGAGAAGTTGTTAGCAGCTAAGAAGGAAGCTATTTTGGAAACCAACTTCCTGAATGAGAAGTTAGGTGTGACTGCTGATCAATTGTCATATGGCAAGGACGGAATCCTAAGATTGAATGGTCAAATCTGGGTTCCAATCCAAGGAGGGCTTAGAAATGTGACTCTTCAAGAAGCTCATAGCTTGAAATATTCCGTGCATCCAGGCAGTGATAAGATGTACCAGGATTTAAAGGTAAATTATTGGTGGATAGGTTTGAAGAAATATATAGCCACTTATGTGTCTAAATGTCTGACGTGCGCACAGGTTAAAGCCGAGCATAAAAAACCGTCAGGTTTGCTGCAACAGCCTGAACTTCCCACTTGGAAGTGGGAAATGGTAACTATGGATTTTATTACTAAGTTACCAAGGACAAAGCGTGGGAATGATACGATTTGGGTTATAGTCGACAAGTTGACCAAGTCAGCTCACTTCTTGCCGATTAAAGAAACGCACAGATCCGATAAGCTAGCTCAGTTGTACGTGGATGAGATTGTATCTCTCCACGGAGTGCCAGTGTCTATTATCTCTGATAGGGATACAAGATATACATCGCATTTTTGGAAAATCTTTCAGCAATCTCTAGGCACTCGTTTAAATTTCAGCACTGCTTATCATCCTCAGACGGATGGGCAAAGCGAGCGTACAATTCAAACGCTTGAGGATATGCTATGAGATTGTGTTATAGACTTGGGTGGAAGTTGTGATGACCATCTTCCTTTGGTTGAGTTTTCATACAATAATAGCTATCATTTGAGCATTCAAGTAGCACCTTTTGAAGCTTTGTATGGAAGAAAGTGTAGAACGCCATTTTGTTGGGCGGAAGTTGGAGAAACCCAACTGTTAGGACCTGATATAGTCCTCGAAACGACAGATAAGATTGTTCAGATCCGTGATCGTCTCAAAACTGCCAGGGATAGGCAGAAAAGCTACACGGATAAAAGGCGTAAACCTCTGAAATTCGAGGTAGGTGATAAAGTGCTACTCAAGGTATCACCCTGGAAAGGGGTGATGCGTTTCGGCAAAAAGGGCAAGCTGAGCCCAAGGTACATAGGACCATTCGAGATCATCGAATGTGTTGGAACTGTGGCCTACAAGTTAAATCTGCCAGAGGAGCTTAGTGGGATTCATAATGTATTCCACATCTGCAATTTGAAGAAATGTCTAGCCGATGAATCGCTAGCGATGTCGCATAAGGATGTTCAGATTGACGAGAGTTTGAAGTTCGTGGAGAAACCTTTGTCGATCGAGGATCGACAGGTCAAAAAGCTTCGAAGAAAGCATGTGCCGATTGTGAAGGTAAAATGGGATGCCCGTAGAGGCCCAGAATACACATGGGAAGTTGAATCCACGATGAAACAGAAATACCCTCATTTATTTTCGTAAATCTCGAGGTTGAGATTTCTTTTAAGGGGGTGAGGATGTAACACCTCGAAAAAATCATGTGCAATATAATAAAGACACGTGTCATGGACTTTAAACGTGTAAGGAATTTATTCCGAAGGACTTAAATTGTCAAACAATGTAAATATGTAAGTAAAAGGATCAAATGTGTCAACATGCCAAACTCGTGCCTCTGAATGACCTCATAAGATGTTCGTATTCATGAATAAATAAATTGATGGACATAGGAAGCCGTTTGTGCTTAATTTGAAAATTTTACAAAGCATAGGGGTTAAATGTGTCAACATGTTAAATGTTACCTCTGAGTGACCTTTTAACGATCCCAAAAGCATTGTAATAATTATATATTTATTTTTTTGCTCTCGCGAATATCGAATAGTAATCTCATAGAGTTTTGATGAAAACAAGACTTTTCGGGTGATCTCATAACTAACCGGGAGCTTAACGGAGTTAATTTGTGATCCAAGACTCTTAAAAGTTAACTATGGGGGTCAATAGTGCAATAAAAGAAAGTTATTTAAACTTAAAATGACCAGGGACTGAAAATGCAAAACTTGCAAAGTTTTTACCGGATTTACAGGTTTACGCGGGCCGCGTAGACTCCCTTTAAGGTCTACGCGGGCTGCGAGAGAGTCACTAGCGACAGAAAATGCACAGCTGCATGTTGCAGCCTGTTCCACCGCCATTGCATGCTTGTTTTTTATACCAGGGACTGTGCCACAGGTTTTTACTGCCCTAGGCACACTTGTGAACATCTGGTAACATTATAGGGACAATTGCAATGATCCAAGAGCATCAATTTTCCTATATAAGGGCCTTGTCTTGTGTTCTTCATTTGCACACTTCAAAAATTTTCACTCAAACTCACTCTCTGAAGCCTCCTTCTGTTAAAGGAAGCTTTCTCAAGTTCAAAATTTGTGCTAAGGACTCTTGTAAGTGTACTTAGCTTCTATAGTTAAGGTTTCATTAGCTTAATGACCGAAAGTCAAAGTTAACGTAATTAAGCTTTGACTTGGTGATTAATCACATATGGTCCAGCGATTATTCAAATTTAAAGTGGCTATGTGTTGGTAATTATGTAGGTGTTAAACCCTTAAAAGGGCACCTTCTAATTATCACGTTATCTCAGTCAATTGTCGGGTCAAAGTTATGAACAAAAAGTCAAACGAGTCAGTTTTTACAAAATAATTTATAACTGATAATGCAGAGGTTATGGAACATGTTATAGCACTTAAATAACTTGGTAAATAATATACGAACATGTTTAGGCATGTTCAACCCGACAATTATGAGTTTAGGCTCGGTTCGTAACCGAAAGTCATAAAAGTAGACTTTTGCTTTGACTTTCAGTTCTGACCCGATTTAGCTTAGGTTAGGTATGCCTTAGGGTTCCTTTAGGACCACATTGCATGTTAGTATAACCCTCTGAGATTATACTATATGGTTCCATAGAAATCTGATTCATTGCATGTTCCCGTTAAATGCATAAAAATGGACCATTATGCCCTTTTATCATTAAAACAAAATTTTTGGAAATGTGAGAGGACAAAAACCTTTATTACTGATATATATTAGTATGTCCTAAAAATTTGACATCCGTTTCTGGTCTGGAATAAGAGTTATGCACGATATCGTAAAACAAAAGTTTTTTGTTAATTAAATGGAATTTTTGGCATAAATCGTATTTAAACCCAAATTTTGGCACCAAACTTTCTACCCACTGATGTAATATAATATTTAGGGATTTTTAGAAATTTTTGTCAAATTTTATACTTACCATTACATAGAGTTCTTGCATGGACTCGGTAATTGACGATAATGCCCTTCCATTAATAAAATGAGTTTTATGCATCATTTGCATGTCAAACCTTTTTCTACTGATTTTATACATTAAATAAAATATTTTAAACAGTTGAGACTGATTAAAATCACAGATTTCCTTAAATAACCCGAATATCGTCAAATACCGACTTTTATGCGATTTAGGCGCATAGTATGGTTTAAACCATATTTAGCACCTAAGACTTGTTACCTACTAATGTTATAAATAAATTTTTATAATATAACAGTAAGTATAAGTTTTGAACTCAGATTTCCAAATTTTACCCTTAAAGCATATGTGAAATGACCAAAATGCCCTTACGATGCATAGTTTGGCCATAAATGATAAAATTCACATATGTATGATATCTTACTGATATAACTTGATAAATTTATATTTTTCTATATATTTTAGACCAGAACCTCAGATTCTATTTAACCTCTTTTATAAACTTTAAAATGACCAAAATACCCCTACGGAGCATAAATTGGTTTTAAATTCGTTTTGGGCATAATGGAAGATATCCTACTAATATGATAACATATTTAGAGCATATTAACTTGTGGAACCTGTACGTGACTCATTTGGTTACCCGTTATGCATATTCGCGTTCGGTATGGTTTATGTAACTAGTTTGCATAAATTAACCGAAACGGGTCAAACCTTATCATTTTTACTTCAAAATACAGAATGTGATTAGTTTACCCATTATATACAAGTCTTCATACTTGTCGGGTCTAAATCACATTCTAGTCCGGTCTTCGCTTAATCTTGCGTTTTGAACCGTAACCATTTCTTTAAATTGATCTGCCAAAGAAATTCTTAAGGGTATAAGCTAACCAAAATATTAATGGCTATGATGGTACAACCTTTTTAAGAAAATAACTCCCTGTTAACATCTGAAAACATGATACTTATCTTGCTTTGAATGTGCAGGTGCTGGAAAAGCTTCAAAATATGCCTCCAAGTTCAGCGTGACCGATCTGGACAACGTACGATCCTCCAAGAAGAAGCTTCCTGCCAGCCCAACTGCTTCGATCCCCAAGGCACCCGTTAAAGGAAGGGGTGGCAAGAAAAGAAAAGCCTCTGAAGCTGAGGATCTGCAAGGTCTGCCCCTGATCCGCCACCAGTTCCTTGAATACTTCAACGATGTAAGGATCCTTGTCCCTGCTTTAGGTACCCAGCTTATTTGAGGATCACCTGTACTTGAACTGTTCTTTATCTTCTTTGCAGAAATTTGCTGAGATTGAAGACTACGTTGGGCATGTCGAGGAGCAGGACAAGAAGATTGCTGACCTCCAACAAGTCGCATTGCTCAAGGATCTTAAGATTGCTGACCTCCAAAAGGATCTCAAAGATGCCAAAGCTCAGACAGCTAGAATCCTGATCAATTTTGATTATGAGAAGAGCGAGATCACGGAGGATGCTAAGGTCTCCGCTGCCATAGCCATGTACAAGACCAAGCTACAAATGGCTCAAGAAGCTCAGGATCCCGCATTTGACAGGAGCAACTGGGATGTGGAAGGCTGGAAGGCAAGGCTGGCTGAGCTGGATGACGAGGAGGAGGCTGAGGAGATCCTGACGATCGAGGCTGGAGGCAGTGGCAAGGATCATGGTGGTGAAGCTAGTGGAGCTGGAGATGGGGATGTAGCGAAGGTGTAGGCTGCAGCAATGGGCAATGATGGACACTTCTAGACATAGCCGGAGCCCATTTTTTTTTAGGTTTGGTGGTAGTTTTTGTTAAACAATGGTTGGTTTGTATTTGAACAATAGTTTTAGGATTAAGGATCTAGGATCCTTTGGATAATAGGTAGGATTACAAATGGTGGAGGGATCCTCTGTTTGGGGGATGAAGCCATTGTGATCCTGCCGCCTTTGATTTCCTGCACTTGCTATAACCGCATAAACAATGGACACCCGTTGCCAACCCATGTGGACGGGCCATGTTTTGCTGGTAGAAACGTGGGTTGGCAATTTTGACAACCTTCGACGGTTAAACTTTTGTTAATAAAATAACTTTAATCTTTTTTGGCTTATCTTATATTGTTATCCTTGTTTGTCCTTTTAATTTTCAATTGTTTTGATATACACTTGTCTGAATAAGAAAAGTTGAACAAAAAATATTTAGGACATGATCCAGGATCAAATATCCTATAGTTGAAAATTTCCAAAAAGTGGTATATTTTAAGGATCATGAGTTCAGTTGTCAAAGTACAAGGGTTATTCAAATAAACAATGAATAAAATCATAATAGTCAAGAATCATACCTGGGGATCCAAGTTAGGATCCTAACCCTTAATACTATAACCAGGATAACCATAAGACAAACCTTAGTAAGAAGTAAGGATCAAGGATCCTTGGTTGTTTAACTTCGAAGACCTGAAATAGAACATAACTTGGGACTAAGCCAATATAAGATAAAAGTTAGCAACTGGGGACAAGCCCAAAGGATAACTGGGGACAAGCCCATGGATAACTGGGGACAAGCCCAAGGATAACTGGGGACAAGCCCAAGGATCGTATGTGAACTGGAGTATGGCTCTAACTGGCGACTATCCAAACTTAGTGGCATGAAAATGCCAAAACCTTAGCTAACGTGAAAACGTTAGAAACCTTAAGAACGGATGTATGGTACGTCTACCATTATACGTAGGATCCTAGGTATAGCCAGTACAATGGAATTATCAGCCCCTAAAACGAGTACTGGTCCCACTGCCATGAATTATACCAGGATCATCGTGCGCTACTGGCGGAACTGGGGTCAAGCCCAAATAACTAGGGTCAAACCCAAGTAACAGGTTGCTTTTGTGGATAACCATCCTTTTGCTAAGAGTACCTGAACCTTCAAAACTCAGAATCACGTGAAAGGGGGATAAAGGATGCAGGATCCTTATCCTTATGTGAGAAAGTAAGGAAATGAAATAGTTTGAGATTAGAATGTTACCAAAATGAGGATCATCTGTGCTCTAAGGATCCTTCAAGGATACTTATCGTGTGAGGATCATAGGTCCTTATCATATGAAGTATTTCTTCAAATGGACAGCATTCTAGGCCCTGGGTATCAAATCACCTTCCATTGTTAGCAATCGATATGCCCCTTTTCCTACCTCAGCTTCAATCAAGTAAGGGCCTTCCCATTTTGGTGCCAACTTTCCATCAGCAGGATTGGTGGTATTTTGAAATGCTTTCCTCAACACCATATCACCAATTTGGAACTTCCTGATCCTGACATTTTTGTTGTAAGCACCAGCCATCTTTTGCTGATAACTGGCCATCCTTATCCTTGCCAAATCCCTGATTTCTTCTATAGTATCCAGGTCTTGAACCAAGTTCTCATCATTTTCCTCAGTATCACGAATACTTGTTCTAGCAGTTGGAACCACCATTTCTGTAGGGATCACTGATTCTACCCCAAATACCAAAGAGAATGGAGTTTGGCCTGTAGTTCTTCTGCACATAAGGTAGTTCTTCTGCCCATTTCCCTTTCTTGGATCCAAGCTTCTTCTTCAAATTGTTGATGATGATCTTATTGGACGATTCTGCCTGACCATTAGCTTGTGGGTGGACTAGTGTTGATGTTATCATCTTAATCCCCCAGCTGTCACAAAAGTTAGTAGTTCTGCCCCCAATGAATTGGGAACCATTATCACATATAATTTCAGAAGGAATACCAAATCTAGTTATAATATTTCTTTTAATGAAGGATATAACTTCCTTTTCTCTGACTTGGGCAAAAGCTTCAGCCTCTATCCACTTGGAGAAGTAATCAGTCATAGCAAACATGAACACTTTTCCACCAGGTGCCTTAGGGAGCTTACCAACTATATCCATACCCCATCTCATAAATGGCCAAGAAGAGGATATAGGATGCAAAAATTCAGCTGGTTGATGAAGGATATTGCTGTGTCTCTGATAAGGATCACATTTCTTAGCATACTCCACAGCATCTCTCTTCATAGTTGGCCAATAGTATCCTGTCCTCAGGATCCTCGAGAATAATGCCCTGCCCCCAGTGTGGTTTCTACAATCTCCTTCATGGAAGTCTTTTAAAACTTCTTGGATTTCAGGATCCTCAATGCATCTTAAATATGGTCCTGCAAGAGATCGTTTATACAACATATTATTTAAAATTGTGAATTGAGATACCTTAATTTTGAAAGCCCTAGGGTTTTCTCCTGTAGGAATCTCTCCATGTTGTAAGTATCTCATGATTGGGAGGATCCATGATCCTGAATGAGATTGAGTATCCTCACTATGGATAATTGTAGAATCCTCTCCTATTTCCATAGCCACATGATCCTCGATAGCAGGGGCCAGGATATGGATAATGGGGATACTTATATCCTCCAGGATCTTCAAAGATGATCCTGGATTAGCCAATGCATCAGCTTCTGTATTTTCTTCCCTTGGTACCTGTGTCAAACTAAAGGAAACAAAAGAGAGTGCCAATTCTTTGACTATCTCCAAATATTTGGTTAGCTTTTCACCTTTAACAGCATAGGATCCATTAAAGTGATTAGTGATTAACAAAGAATCTACATGTACCTCAAGATACCTGATCCTCATATGCTTAGCAATTTGCAAACCAGCTATCAAGGCTTCATATTCAGCCTCATTGTTAGTAGTTTGGAACTCACAAGCTATAGAGTGGGGTATTATGTCCCCCTGTGGCGATTTTAGTAGTATTCCAAGCCCCGTTCCTTTGACATTTGAGGATCCATCAGTATAGAGTATCCAAGGATCCTTGGTCTCCTCTAGCTGCTGGACTTCTAATTCAGCTTCCTTTTGCAAATCACTACTGAAATCTGCGACAAAGTCAGCTAATGCTTGGGATTTAATGGCTGTCCTGGGTTCATATCTTATATCATATGCACTAAGCTTCACTGCCCACTTAGCCCTCCTTCCTGACATTTCAGGTTTCCTGAGGACATTCTTAATTGGAAAATTAGTTTTGACAATAATGGCATGAGTTTCAAAATAATGTCTCAATTTAGTAGATGCCATAATTAATGCAAGGATAAGTTTTTCTAAGTGTGAATACCTGGATTCAGCATCAAGTAAACTCTTACTTACATAATAGACAGGATGTTGTGTACCTTCGTGATCCTTAACAAGGACGTCACTTACTGCTTTTGAGGATACCGCAAGATATAAGGATAACACATCTCCTTTTTCTGGTTTCATCAAGGCCGGGGCCGAGGATAGGTAATCCTTAAGAGCTCTTAGGGCACTTTCATGCTTCTCAGTCCACTCGAATTTCTTGTTCTTTCTTAGGATATCATAGAATTCCTTGCACTTTTCTGAGGATTTGGATATGAATCTGTTTAAAGCTGCAATCCTGCCTGTTAACCTCTGAACATCCTTAGCATTGGCAGGGGACTTGATGTTCACTATAGCTTTGATTTGTTCTGGACTGGCTTCGATGCCTCTCTTTGTCACCATATATCCTAAGAATTTACCTGCTTTAACACCAAAGTGACATTTTGAAGGATTAAGTTTCATGTTATATTTGTCAAGGATATTGAATGCTTCCTCCAAGTCCCTTAGGTGATCCTCAGCCTTTTTGGATTTTACCACCGTATCGTCTATGTAAACCTCCATAGTTTGTCCAATCTGATCCTTGAACATCATATTCACTAGCCTTTGATAAGTTGCACCTGCATTTCTTAGTCCAAATGGCATAGCAATATAACAGTATATACCAGTTGGAGTCATAAAGGCTGTATCCTCTTGATCGGATGGTTCCATCTGAATTTGTTGAAATCCAGATGAAGCATCCATAAAAGTTAACAGTTCATGACCCGCAGTTGCATCCACCATGGAGTCAATGTGGGGTAATGGGAAAGGATCCTTGGGACATGCCTTATTTAAATCAGTGAAATCGACACATACCCTCCACTTTCCGTTTTTCTTTTGAACAACAACCACATTGGCCAACCATCTTGGATACTTGACCTCTCTAATCATACCTGCTCGGAGTAATTTCTCTACCTCCTCCTGGATAATGGCATTTCTTTCTGGTGTAAATTTCCTCCTCTTTTGGTGGATTGGTTTGAAGGACCTATCAATGCCAAGTTTGTGAGTGATTATATCTTTAGATATACCTGTCATGTCTTCGTGTTTCCATGCAAAGGTAGTCTTTCTCCTTTTGAGGAAGGATATGAGGTCTTCCTTCATTTCGCCAAGGATCCCTGATCCTATATAAACTTTAGATTCAGGATCATCAGGATCCATAAGGATTTCTACTACATCCTGCTCTCTTGCCTCCAAGACATCCCTTGGAGGATGCTTTAATTGCTATTGCTCCCTTGACTTTGAGGCTGGTTTCATTGATGAGGTGTATCAGTTCTTAGCTTCTTGCTGATCACTATCAATCTTCACTATTCCCCAAGGACTAGGAAGCTTCACACATTGATGATAAGTGGATGAGACTGCCTTCATGTCATGTATCCAAGGCCTGCCAAGGATAACATTACAACAAGATAAACAGTCAATAACACAAAATTTTTGGTAAGAATGTAGGCCTTCGATATAGATTGGGAGTTTAATGTCCCCCAGAGTATTCTTAGTCTCGCCACTGAATCCCACGAGCACAGAGGATCTTGGTATGATATCGGATTCAGGAATATTCATCTTCTTGAGGACATCAAGCTGGATAATGTTCACAGAGCTTCCTCCATCTATAAGGATCCTGCGAACAAAATGGTTAGAAATAAAAAGAGTGATAACCAAACCATCGTGATGAGGATCCTGAATGTCAACACGATCATCCTCATCAAAAGTTATGACTTTTCCTTCGGAGACACTGGATGTTCGAATGGGTCTATCTCCATTATCCATCTTGGTTTCCTTTGCATGTCTTTTAGCTGCAGAGAAGGACATTCCACAAATGTCTGATCCTCCAGAAATAAAGTTTATAACTTGTGCATCTGCTGGAGGGGCTGGAGCTTTCTCTAGGATCCTTTCAGGATCTTGGGTCCTTGACTTCTTTCTCCCCAATAATTCTTTCAAGTGCCCCTTGCTCAACAAGTATCTAATTTCTTTTCTCAGTGCGATGCATTCTTCTGTGAGATGCCCAAAATCTTCATGATATACACACCAATTTGACTTATCTTTAGTTGCAGCTGGTCTGTCATTTTTCCTGGGCCATCTAGCTTTATCACCTAAATTCTGCATCGCAAGGATTAGTTCATTGTTATCAACAGAAAAACAATATTCAGAAATTGGAGGATAATCCTCATCATCCTCTTCTTGTTCAACAGCATGCACATTCTGGTTATCAGATTTGTTATAGGATCTGAACTTGTTGTTCTTGAATGAGGATCCTTGCTTCTCTTGCTTTGAGGATCCTGCTAACCTCTCCTGGATCCTTTTGTCATCTTCTAGCCGGATGAACCTAAGGGCCCGGGTTCTTACCTCATCTAGATTCCTGCATGGTGTCATAACAAGATCATCATAGAATAATGAATCCCTAAGCAATCCCATTTTAAAGGCTTCAACAGCCGTAGCTATATCCAGGTTAGGAATATCTAAGGATTCTTTACTAAATTTAGTGATATAATCCCTTAATGATTCATTATGACCTTGGGTTATCCTATACAGATCACTAGTTAAACGCTCAAATTTTCTACTACAAGAAAACTGGTTATTAAATAGGTTAACTAGATTAGCAAACGAGGTAATAGAGTAAGGGGGAAGACTTAGCAGCCATTTAAGAGCTGATCCAGTAAGAGTGGATCCAAATCCCTTGCACAGACATGCTTCCTTTAACCTTTCTGGGATGGGATTGATCTCCATCCTTTCCCTGTACTGTGCTATGTGTTCTTCAGGATCTGTTGAACCATCATACAACTTCATGGTAGGTACGTGGAACCTCTTAGGTATCTCAGCGTCACAGATTGGTGGTGCAAAACGAGATATCTTGTGGCTCCCATCTGCAATCTCCGGGATAGGCTTGACCACTCCTGGGACACTTGATATCATATCCTTTAACTTTTGCAATTCTCTAGCCATGGCATGATTGATACCTGTATCCTGCATAAGGCCATGGTTAGTGGTATAAGAATTATTGAAAGTGTTACCTCCCATTGGGTTCAAATTAGGAAGAGCGGATGTAAATCCATATTGTTGTGGCTCTGGAATGACCAATGGACCAGTAGAAGCAATGGTCTGCATTGGAATAAAATCTCCCTGATGGATATCGGAACTCCCTGATTGCAAACTCCTTATGGATCCCGGAATCTGGAAGGATCCATGAAACTGAGAGGATCCTTGAACCTGGGAGGATCCTGGGACGTAGGAAGATCCTTGAACCTGGGAGGATCCTTGAAACTGAGAGGATCCTTGCACCTGAGAGGATCCTGGAACATAGGAGGATCCTTGAACCTGCTGCGCTCCTGAGTATCCTCCTGAGCTTACGAAGGATCCTATATGCTGAGGATGGGATCCTGCTGGTTGGAAGTATGACCCTGAAGCCTGAGTCATTGCTGATGATCCGTAATGCACTCCTTTTGGTCCTCCCACATATTGAACGTCTGGAACCACTGAAGGCTGAGAAGTTATAACCGGAGTATCGAAATTCAAAGATCTGGGCATCAGTGGGGAATGATCCTCTGCCGATCTCTTCTATTTCTTGATGTCTCCAATTTCTCTAAGAATCCTTTCATTGGTCTTATCCTGCTGCTGTATATGCTCCTTCATCTGCAAAATCAGAGTAAACAAGTCACTAGTAGTGGGAGTATAAGAAGCAGAAGAAGTTGGAGGTTTTGAGAAAATGGGAGTTGGTTTCTTCTCGGCATTTTTCTGAGGTCCAGAAGGTGGTGGAGGCAAAGGTGGAATGCCCTGGGATGAATTGACCGCATACATCGCACTGGAGGTGTTCTTTGATGATGAAGCCATCAGTTTGGATGTAACGAACCGAAATGATCACAAAAATGAGAATTTCTTAGGAATGAAGCACCAATTGCCCCACGGTGGGCGCCAAACTATTTTGGTCAAAAATCAAACGAGGATGATGCAACCAAACTCTCTGTTACGGGGTATGATGCTTGAATTGGTAAACAACAATGAGGATCACTAAGAAATGAATTGCACATGAGACAAGAAGATTTATACGAGGAAAAAGCCCTTGATCAATATATGATCTCCGGCATAAAAAAACCTCGGGTGATGGAAACTACCGATCACCAACTCAAATTAAACAATAATCCTTTTACAACTTCGGATGATAGCGAGCTAAGTACAAGGATCACTACAGTGTATCGTGTAGAAATGTATGAAAAATGCTAAGTGTTTTGCCGAGAGCTGGTGAGTGCAGTTGTGGAGTGTGTGTAGCCAAAAATATCTAGCCTAACTAACTGTCCGCATTTCGTGCCTTCTCCCCACGTTCTCCATAACGTTCACAATGGTCAAGCACGTGCAGAATTGAAGGGAATATGCTCCAGGAATATCGCCATGACCAAGTCCAAGCCGGTACTCCTGCAAAACAATACCGAATTCAAAGTGAACAATCATTAGTATAAGGATCCTTAGGATGATCCATGATCCTAATCCTGAAGTACTTCTGAGGATCACTAATTGTCACAGAAGTAAGGATCACCAAACAGGATAACACTTGAGGATCACAGGTCAGTAAGAAATCCTCCCCTAACACTATCTATCTGCGGATCAATAAAGCAGCATCGTTCCTTCGCAGAGCTTTCGATGATCCCTTGGCTCTTCAAGGGACTGTCCTTTTTGTGATCCTTAGCCGGTGAGGATCTTAGCATCATCTTGGTCATGATGATGGTGAAGAAGAAGAAACAGAACGAGAATATGAAGAGAGAAAGGAAAGAGAAGTACCAGATCAGATCTTCGAATGAGGATTTAAAGGATGAAACGCACGAATTTAAATGATTCCTAACCCTTATCTCTAACTTCAATTTATAATCATGATTTTGCAGGATAGTCACTTCAATGACGTCAGGTTGGCAACGACTAGTCAGCATGCAACGGCTATATATCCATTGGTTTGTTACGGATAAGAACGAGAAAATATAACTCGTTTATTTACACTTTACTCCTTATATTTTGGGGGCAATTGTTAGGGGAGGATTTTCCAAAGATCAGTGATCCTCAATTACTGTTGGGCTTAGAGATCCTCAATTCTGTTTGAATTAGTGATCCTCAGAGAGTATTGTAGGATCAGGATCTAGGATCATCATAGTGATCCTTACACTAACTATTGTCTACTTTGAATATGAAGTTGTTTTGCAGGAGTACGTGCTTGGTCTTGGTCTTGGCGATATTCCTGGAGCATATTCCCTTTTTATTCCGCATGTGCTTGAGTAATATGGACGTTATGGAGGTCGTGGAAGACTTGTACGAAATGCGGATAGATAGTTAGTTAGCTTAGATATTTTCCAAATTTAAAAGGGGATAGCGAGCTAAATTAGAACACTTGGCTATTTTTGGCTATACACACACACTCGTAACTGCTCTCATCAGCTCTCGACAGTTTGCTCGGCGATTACACACTTTTTTGCACATTACACTCTAGTGATCCTTGTAACTAGCTCGCTATCATCCAAAGTTGTAATACATTTTCTGTTTAATCTGAGTTGGTGATCGGTAGTTTCCATCACCCGAGGTTTTTTTATGCCGGAGATCAAATCTTGATCAAGGGCTTTTTCCTCGTATAAATCATTGTGTCACTTATTCATTACATTTATGAGTGATCCTTAGCATTGTTCATTGATTCAAGCATCACACCTCACAACAAAAGATTTGGTTGCATTATCTTTGCTTGATTTTTGACCAAAACAGTATGCACACCATTTGGATTTGTCTTTCGTTGCAGCTGGCTTATCACTTTTTCTGGGCCATCTTGCTTTTTCACCTAAATTATGCATTGCAAGGATCAGTTCAGTGTTATCAACAGAAAAGCAATATTCAGAAATGGGAGGATAATCCTCATCATCCTCTTTCTGTTCTACTGCATGCACGTTCTGATTGTCAGACTTGTTATAAGATTTGGATTTGTTGTTCCTGAAGTAGGATCCTTGTTTTTCCTACTTCGAGGATCCTGCCAGTCTTTCTTGTATCCTTTTATCATCCTCTAACCAGATGAATCTAAAGGCCCTGGTTCTCACTTCATCAAGATTCCTGCAAGGGGTCATGACAAGATCATCATAGAACAATGAATCCCTAAGTAAACCCATTTTGAAGGCTTCTACAGCCGTAGCAATATTCAAATTAGGAATATCTAAGGATTCTTTACTGAACTTAGTGATATAATCTCTAAGTGATTCATTTTGACCTTGTGTTACCCTATATAGATCACTAGTTAAACGTTCAAATTTTCTACTACACGAGAATTGGCTATTAAACAGATTAACTTGTTTAGCAAATGAAGTAATAGAGTAAGGGGGAAGACTTAGCAGCCATTTAAGAGCTGATCCTGTTAATGTGGATCCAAAACCCTTGCATAAACATGCTTCTTTTAACCTCTCCGGGATGGGATTGATCTCCATCCTTTCTCCATACTGAGCTACATGCTCTTCTGGATCCATTGAGCCATCATATAGCTTCATGGTTGGTATTTGGAACCTCTTGGGAATTTCTGCATCACAAATAGGTGGTGCAAAACAAGATATCATGTGGCTTCCATCTGCGATTTCAGGAATGGGCTTAACCACTCCTGGAACGCTGGATATCATATCCTTCAGTTTCTGTAATTCCCTAGCCATAGCTTGATTGATACCTGTTTTGGTCAAAAAATCTGATGTGGAAATTGCAACCAAACTCTCTGTTATGGGGTATGATGCTTGAAATGTATAACAATGAAAAGGATCACTTCAATGGAAATTGCACAAACAACACAAGGATTTATACGGGGAAAAAGCCCTTGATCAAGAGTTGATCTCCGGCACAAAAAACCTCGGGTGATGGAAACTACCGATCACCAAGCTCAAATAAATGAATAAATGTTTACAACTTCGGATAGTAACGAGCTAGGTACAAGGATCACTAGAATGTAACGTGTAAAAGGTGTATGAAATTGCTAAGTGTTTGAACGAGAGCTGGTATGAGCTTTTGTACGAGTGTGTGTGTAAATCAGAAATGACTAAGTGTGACTAACTAGCTCGTTACCCCTTTTAAAATACAAGTTAACTACAATAACAAACTTTCCGACTTTCGTGCCATGCCTCCACGTTCTCCACAACGTCTATTTTTGGTCAAGCACGTGCGGGATAGTCTGGGAATATTCTCCAGGAATGTCGCCAAGACCAAGTCAAGCTTGTTACTCCTACAAAGTAACACAAAACACAAATAAACAGTCGTCAGTACGAGGATCCTTAAAGTGATCCATGATCCTGATCCTGAAGCTCTTCTGAGGATCACTATCTGCCACAGAAGTAAGGATCATTAATTAGGATAACGAATAAGGATCACTAATTGTTAGAAAATCCTCCCCTAACAATTGCCCCCAAAATATAAGGAGTAATTTGTAAAATAAGCGAGTTATATTTTCTTGATCTTATCCGCAACCAACTAACGGATATATAGCCGTTAAAATAGAACTAGCCGTTGTGATCATGACGTCACGGAAGTGACAATCCTGCAGAATCATAATTATAAATAGAGATATAGATAGGATCAATATACATTCAAATTCGAAAGAAACTCCCTTTATATTCTCAGTCGAAGATCAATCAGGTATCTCTTTCTTCTCTTTTTCCCTTTCTTACTCTGTTTTTCTTTCTTTACCACCATCGCTCTAAGAATGATGCTCCGAAGTTCACCGGGCAAGGATCACAAGAAGGATAGCCCTTTGAAGAGTCAAAAAATCATCAAAGACTCAGCGAATGAGAGGTGTTGTTTTAACGATGCACAAGTAGATAAAATCCGTCACTGTTTTCCGGCGAGTGCCTTCTTCAAACCCTTTGATCCCACTGTTCTTAGCGACTATGTTTCTGAAACATGGGTTGCCTTTCCAGCTACTCCATTCACTATAGGGTACACCTATCCTTTCCCAGAATTCACACAATCCTTCTTTTCCCTGACCGGCATATCTTACATCCAAGCCATGCCGATGATTTGGAGGGTTTTATATACCCTAGAGAGGATCATCGAGCAGGAAGGCGTTGATTTAGGAATGTCAGAATTGGCAGAACTGTATGATCTTACTACCTTTGGTTCCCATCGTTATTTGTTCAAGCGAAAACCCGGTGCAGAACATCCCCTTCTCAAAGTCACTAAGAACGACAAAGATTGGAAACGTCGCTTCTTCTTTGTCAGGAGGAATTCCATTCTAAACGGAGAGGATCTACCAAAGACATGGTCCACCAATGGTAGGCCGGAGGATCATGAGAAGGATCACCAGGTAGTCTTGTTCATGTGATAGGATCACTAACCCCTTTTGTCTTGTGTCATGCAGCTATCTCTGTTTCGCATCTCATCACAACATCCGCAACCAGGGAAAGGCTTGCTGCTTTCTGGAAACTCGATCCTGAAACTAGAACTTTCAAGACTACAACCCAAGACTCTCAGGAGGTATCCTCAGGCTCTGTCACAATGTCAAGTAAGTATCCTTGTTTAAAATTTAAATAAATAGTAAAATGTAAATTAAGAAAAGATACTTATCTTGTTTTGGTTGTGTAGGTGCTGGAAAATCTGCCAAAGCTGCTTCAAGGTTCAGTGTCACCGATCTCACCACTGTCAAATCCTCCAAAAGAAAGGTTCGTGCCAGCCCGACAGCCTCAATCCCCAAGGCACCCCTCAAAGGAAAGGGAATCAAGAGGAGAAAGGCCTCCGAGGGTGAGGATTTGCAGGGTCTGCCTCTAATCCGCCACCAATTCCTCGAGTACTTCAATGAGGTAAGGATCATTGTCTCTGCTCATATATCCTGTCGACATATCCTGCTGATATATCCTGCTGATTTGAGGATCACTTAATCCTGTCCTTATCCTTTATCCTTTTTGCAGAAATTCTCTGAGATCGAGGATTATGTTGGCCACGTTGAGGATCAGGATAAGAAGATTGCCGACCTCCAGCAGGTTGTCGTGCTCAAGGATCTTGCACTTTCTGATCTTCGAAAGGAACTCCAGGATACCAAACAGGAGATGGCCAAGGTACTGGTTAATTTTGACTATGAAAGGTAGGAGATCACAGATGATGCCCAAGTCTCTGCCGCCATAGCAATGTACAAAACCAAGCTGCAAATGGCCTTGGAGGCTCAGGATCCTGCCTTCGACAAAAGTAGCTGGGAAATTGAAGAATGGAAGGCAAGGCTGGCTGAATTGGGTGATGAAGAGGAGGCTGAAGAGATCCTGACAATTGAGGCTGGAAGCAAGGGTGAAGCTGGTGAAGCAAGTGGAGCCGGAGGTGGTGATGCAGCAAAGGTTTAGGCTGCTTGATTGGGCAATGATGGACATTCTTAGACGTAGCCGGAGCCCAATTTTTAAATCTGGTGGTAGTTTTGTTTGAACAATTTGATGGTTTGTACTGAACAATAGGTTTTAGGATTAAGGATCATGTATGATCCTTTGGACAATGGGCAGGATTGCAATTGGTGGAGGGATCCTCTGTTTGGGGGATGAAGCCATTGTGATCCTGCCGCCTTTATATTCCTGCACTACTTTTGAACTTATTATCATGGACACCCTTTACCTACCCCAGCGGACGGGCCACGTTTTGCTGGTAGAAGCTCGGGTAGGTAATTTTGACAACCTTTTAAGGGTTAGTCTTTTGTTAATAAATAAAAACTTAACCTTTTGTCGCTTATCTTGTGTTGTTATCCTTTTTAATATCTTACTTTCCAACTGTTGTAATGTTCATTCTGTTTATACTTATCAAGCCTTGAAAAATATCCAAAAAGCTTAGGATATGATCAGGATCACATATCCCATAACCGATAAGTTCTAAAAAGTGATACCATTTAAGAATCACAAGTTCAGTTGTCAAGTATAAGGGTTACTCAAATAAATAATGAATAGAATTAAAAATAGTTAAGGATCATACCTGAGGATCCAAGTTAGGATCCTAACCACAATAAGGATAACTGTAAGATAAACCTCAGAGTGAAGTAAGGATCAAGGATCCCTAGTTGCTTATCTTTAAGGACCTGAAATAGATCATAACTTGGGACTAAGCCAGTATAAGATAAGAGTTAGCAACTGGGGACAAGCCCAAGGATAACTGGGGACAAGCCCAAGGATAACTGGGGACAAGCCCAAGGATAACTGGGGACAAGCCCAAGGATCGTGTGTAAACTGGAGTATGGCCCTAACTGGCGACTATCCAAACTTAGTGACATGAAGATGCCAAAACCTTAGCTAACGTGAAAACGTTAGAAACCTTAGCTAACGTGAAAACGTTAGAAACCTTATGAACGGATGTATGGTACGTCTACCATTATACGTAGGATCCTAGGCATAGCCAGTACAATGGAATTATCAGCCCCTAAAATGAGTACTGGTCCCACTGCCTTGAACTATACCAGGATCATCATGCGCTACAGGCGGAACTGGGGACAAGCCCAAATAACTGGGGTTAAACCCAAGGATCGTATTGCTTCAGTGGGTAATCAATGTTATGCTAAGGATACCTGAACTTTCAAAACTTAAACTCACGTGAGAAATGGATAAAGGATACATGATCCTTATCCTTATATGAGAAAATAAAGAAATGAAATAGTTCAAGTTTAGGATATTACCTAAGTAAGGATCACCGATACTTTGAGGATCCTTTAAGGATATCCCTATCCTGAGGATCATCTGTGCCATGAGGATCCTGCTCACATGAAATATTTCTTCAAGTGGACAGCATTCCAAGCTCTTGGTAGCAAATCACCATCCATGTTTAGCAATCTATATGCCCCCTTTCCTGCTTCAGCTTCAATCAAATAAGGGCCTTCCCATTTTGGAGCCAATTTTCCATCAGCAGGATTGGTGGTATTCTGAAATGCTTTCCTTAATACCATATCTCCAACTTGAAACCTCCTGATCCTGACATTTTTGTTGTAAGCACCAGCCATTCTTTGCTGATAACTGGCCATCCTTATCCTAGCCATATCCCTGATTTCTTCAATAGTATCCAAGTCTTGAGCTAAGTTCTCATCATTCTCCTCAGGATCACGGGTACTTGTTCTTGCAGTTGGAACCACCATTTCTGTTGGGATCACTGATTCTGCCCCAAATACCAAAGAGAATGGCGTTTGACCAGTAGCATTCTTAGGGGTTGTCCTATCAGCCCAAAGCACATAGGGTAGTTCTTCTGCCCATTTCCCTTTCTTGGATCCAAGCTTCTTCTTCAAATTGTTGATGATGCTCTTGTTGGATGATTCAGCCTGACCATTAGCTTGTGGGTGGACTGGTGTTGATGTTATCATCTTAATCCCCCAGCTGTCACAAAAGTTAGTGGTTCTACCCCCAATAAATTGGGAACCATTATCACATATAATCTCAGAAGGAATTCCAAATCTAGTTATAATATTTCTTTTAATGAAGGATATAACTTCTTTTTCTCTGACTTGGGCAAAAGCTTCAGCCTCTATCCACTTGGAGAAGTAATCAGTCATAGCTAGCATGAATACTTTTCCACCAGGTGCCTTAGGGAGCTTACCAACTATATCCATACCCCATCTCATAAATGGCCAAGAGGAGGATATAGGATGCAATAATTCAGCTGGTTGATGAAGGATGTTGCTGTGCCTCTGACAAGGATCACATCTCTTAGCATATTCCACAGCATCTCTCTTCATGGTTGGCCAGTAGTATCCTGTCCTCAGGATCCTTGAGAATAATGCCCTGCCCCCAGTGTGGTTTCCACAATCTCCTTCATGGAAGTCTTTTAAAACTTCTTGGATTTCAGGATCCTCGATGCATCTCAAGTATGGTCCTGCAAGAGATCGTCTATACAACATATTATTTAAAATTGTGAATTGAGATACCTTAGATTTGAAAGCCCTAGGGTTTTCTCCTGTAGGAATCTCTCCATGTTGTAAGTATCTCATAATTGGTGAGATCCATGATCCTGATCCCGAATGGGATTGAGTATCCTCACTAGGGATAATTGCAGAATCATTTCCTATTTCCATATCCACATGATCCTCGATAGCCGGGGTCAGGATGTGGATAATTGGGATCTTGATATCCTCCGGGATCTTCAAGGATGATCCTAAGTTAGCCAATGCATCAGCTTCTGTATTCTCTTCCCTTGGTACCTGTGTCAAACTAAAGGAAACAAAGAAGAGTGCCAAACTTTTGACTATCTCTAGATATTTGGTTAGCTTTTCACCTTTAACAGCATAGGATCCATTAAAGTGGTTTGTAATTAACAATGAATCTACATGTACCTCAAGATACCTGATCCCCATATGTTTAGCAATTTGCAAACCAGCAATTAAGGCTTCATATTCAGCCTCATTGTTAGTGGTTTGGAACTCACAAGCTATAGAGTGGGGTATTATGTCCCCCTGTGGCGATTTTAGTAGTATTCCAAGCCCTGTGCCTTTGACATTTGAGGATCCATCAGTATAGAGTATCCAAGGATCCTTGGTCTCTTCTAGCTGCTGGACTTCTAACTCAGCTTCTTCTTGTAAATCACTACTGAAATCAGCCACAAAGTCAGCTAATGCTTGGGATTTGATGGCTGTCCTAGGCTCATATCTTATATCATATGCACTTAGCTTCACTGCCCACTTAGCCATCCTTCCTGACATCTCTGGTTTCCTGAGGACATTCTTAATTGGAAAATTAGTTTTAACAATGATAACATGAGTTTCAAAATAATGTCTTAACTTAGTAGATGCCATAATTAATGCAAGAATAAGCTTTTCAAGGTGTGAGTACCTGGATTCGGCATCAAGTAAACTTTTACTTACATAATAGACAGGATGTTGTGTACCTTCATGATCCTTAACAAGGACCGCACTTACTGCTTTTGAGGATACTGCAAGATACAAGGATAGCACATCGCCTTTTTCTGGTTTCATCAAAGCCGGGGCTGAGGATAGGTAATCTTTGAGGGCTCTTAAAGCATTTTCATGCTTCTCAGTCCACTCAAATTTCTTGTTCTTCCTTAGGATATCATAGAACTCTTTGCACTTCTCTGAGGATTTGGATATAAATCTGTTCAAAGCTGCTATCCTGCCTGTTAGCCTCTGAACATCCTTAGCATTGGCCGGAGATTTGATGTTCACTATTGCTTTGATTTGTTCCGGGCTAGCTTCAATGCCTCTCTTCGTCACCATATATCCTAAGAATTTACCTGCTTTAACACCAAAGTGACATTTTGAAGGATTAAGTTTCATGTTATATTTATCAAGGATATTGAATGCTTCCTCCAAGTCTCTTAGGTGATCCTCAGCTTTTAAGGATTTTACCACCATATCATCTATGTAAACCTCCATAGTTAGTCCAATCTGATCCTTGAACATCATATTCACCAGCCTTTGATATGTTGCACCTGCATTTCTCAGTCCGAACGGCATAGCAATATAGCAGTATATACCGGTTGGAGTCATGAAGGCTGTATCCTCTTGGTCGGATGGTTCCATTTGGATTTGTTGGAATCCAGATGAAGCATCCATAAAAGTTAACAGTTCATGACCCGCAGTTGCATCCACCATGGAGTCAATGTGGGGTAATGGGAAAGGATCCTTGGGACATGCCTTATTCAAATCGGTAAAATCGACACATACCCTCCACTTTCCGTTTTTCTTTTGAACAACAACCACATTGGCCAACCATCTTGGATACTTGACCTCTCTAATCATACCTGCCCGGAGCAATTTCTCTACCTCTTCCTGGATAATGGCATTCCTTTCCGGTGCAAACTTTCTTCTCCTTTGATGGATTGGTTTGAAGGATCTGTCAATCCCGAGTTTGTGAGTGATTACATCTTTGGATATACCAGTCATGTCTTCGTGTTTCCATGCAAAGGTAGTCTTTCTCCTTTTGAGGAAGGATACGAGGTCTTCTTTCATTTCGCCAAGGATCCCTGATCCGATATAGATTTTGGACTCAGGATCATCGGGATCCATGAGGATTTCTACCACATCCTGCTCTCTTGCCTCCAAGACATCCCTTGGAGGATACCTTGATTGCTATTGCTCCCTTGACTTCGAGGCTGGTTTCATCGATGAAGTGTAGCAATTCTTAGCCTCCTGCTGATCACTATCATTCTTCACTATTCCCCAAGGACTTGGGAGCTTCACACATTGATGGTAGGTAGATGGGACTGCTTTCATATCGTGTATCCAGGGCCTGCCAAGGATAACATTACAACAAGATAAACAGTCAATAACACAAAATTTTTGATAAGAGTGTAGGCCTTCGATGTATATTGGGAGTTTAATGTCCCCCAGGGTGTTCTTAGTTTCGCCACTAAATCCCACAAGCACGGAGGATCTTGGTATGATATCTGATTCAGGAATTCCCATCTTCTTCAGAACATCAAGCTGGATAATGTTCACTGAGCTTCCTCCGTCTATAAGGATCATGCAGACAAAATGGTTAGAAATGAAAAGAGTAATAACTAAACCATCGTGATGAGGATCCTGGATATCAACACGATCATCCTCATCAAAGGTTATGACTTTTCCTTCGGAGACACTTGATGTTTGAACAGGTCTTTCTCCATTATCCATTTAAGTTTCCTTTGCATGCCTTTTAGCTGCTGAGAAGGATGTGCCACAAATGTCTGATCCTCCAGAAATAAAGTTTATCACTTGTGCATCTGCTGGAGGGGCTGGAGCCTTCTCAGGGATCCTTTCAGGATCCTGAGTCCTTGACTTTTTTCTTCCCAACAATTCCTTTAGATGCCCTTTGCTCAACAAGTATCCAATTTCCTTTCTCAGTGCAATGCATTCTTCTGTAAGATGCCCAAAATCTTCATGGTATGCACACCACTTTGATTTATCCTTAGTTGCAGCTGGCCTATCATTCTTTCTAGGCCATCTAGCTTTATCACCTAGATTCTGCATCGCAAGGATTAGTTCATTGTTATCAACAGAAGAACAATATTCAGAAATTGGAGGATAATCCTCATCATCCTCCTCTTGATCAATAGCATGCACATTCTGGTTATCAGATCTGTTGTAGGATCTGAACTTGTTGTTCCTGAATGAGGATCCTTGCTTATCCTGTTTTGAGGATCCTGCTAACCTCTCCTGGATCCTCTTGTCATCCTCTAGCCGAATGAACCTAAGTCCTCGGGTTCTTACCTCATCTAAGTTTCTGCATGGTGTTATAACAAGATCATCATAAAACGACGAATCCCTGAGCAATCCCATTTTAAAGGCCTCAACAGCCGTAGCTATATCTAAGTTGGGAATGTCTAAGGATTCTTTACTAAATTTGGTAATGTAATCCCTTAATGATTCATTATGACCCTGGGTTATCCTATATAGATCACTAGTTAATCGTTCAAATTTCCTACTACAAGAAAACTGATTATTAAATAGATTAACTAGGTTAGCAAATGAGGTAATAGAGTAGGGGGGAAGACTTAGCAGCCATTTGAGAGCTGATCCAGTAAGAGTGGATCCGAATCCTTTGCACAGGCATGCTTCCTTTAACCTTTCTGGGATTGGATTGATCTCCATCCTCTCCCTGTATTGTGCTATGTGTTCTTCAGGATCCGTCGAACCATCATACAGCTTCATTGTAGGCACATGGAACCTCTTGGGTATCTCAGCGTCACAGATTGGTGGTGCAAAACGAGATATCTTGTGGCTCCCATCTGCAATCTCTGGGATAGGTTTGACCACTCCCGGAACACTTGATATCATATCCTTTAGCTTTTGCAATTCTCTGGCCATGGCATGATTGATACCAGGATCCTGCATAAGACCATGGTTAGTAGTATGAGAATTATTAAAAGTGTTACCTCCCATTGGATTCAAGTTAGGAAGAATGGATGTTAATCCATATTGTTGGGGCTCTGGAATGATCGAGGGACCAGTAGAAGCATTGGTCTGCATTGGAATAAAATCTCCCTGATGGACATCTGAACTTCCTGTTTGTAAACTCCTCAAGGATCCTGGCATCTGGAAGGATCCCTGAAATTGAGACGATCCTGGAATAAAGGAGGATCCTTGAACCTGGGATGATCCTGGAACAAAGGAGGATCCTTGAACCTGGGATGATCCTGGAACGAAGGAGGATCCTTGAACCTGGGATGATCCTGGAACAAAGGAGGATCCTTGAACCTGGGATGATCCTGGAACAAAGGAGGATCCTTGAACCTGGGATGATCCTGGAACAAAGGAGGATCCTTGAACCTGGGATGATCCTGAATAACCTCCTGAAGTCATGAAGGATCCCATATGCTGAGGATAGGATCCTGCTGGCTGGAAGTATGGACCTAATGCCTGGGTCACTGTTGTTGTTCCGTAGTGCACTCCTATTGGTCCGCCCACGTATTGAACATCTGGAACCACTGATGGCTGAGAAGTAACCACCGGAGTATCAAAATTTAAAGATCTGGGCATCAGTGGGGAACGATCCTCTGCCGTTTTCTTCTGTTTCTTAATTTCGTCAATCTCCCGGAGGATCCTTTCGTTGGTCTTATCCTGCTCTTGTGCATGATTCCTCATCTGCAAAATCAAGGCATAGAGATCATTAGTAGTAGGATTAGTTGAAACAGAAGAAGTAGGTGGTTTTGAGAAAATGGGAGTTGGTTTCTTCGCAGCATTCTCAGTATTCTTCTGGGATCCAGAAGGTGGTGGAGGCAAAGGAGGAACGCCTTGTGAAGAAGTGAATGAGGGCATCAAGTTTGAAGCATTCTTCGCCGAGGAAGCCATTTGCTTGGTTGTAGTGAACTGCAATGAGCACAGAAATGCGAATTTTTCTAAGGATGAAGCACCAATTGCCCCACGGTGGGCGCCAAACTGTTTTGGTAAAAAAATCTGATGAGGAAATTGCAACCAAACTCTCTGTTATGGGGTATGATGCTTGAAATGTATAAAAATGACAAGGATCACTTCAATGGAAATTGCACAAACAACACAAGGATTTATACGGGGAAAAAGCCCTTGATCAAGAGTTGATCTCCGGCACAAAAAACCCCGGGTGATGGAAACTACCGATCACCAAGCTCAAATAAATGAATAAATGTTTACAACTTCGGATAGTAACGAGCTAGGTACAAGGATCACTAGAATGTAACGTGTAAAAGGTGTATGAAATTGCTAAGTGTTTGAACGAGAGCTGGTATGAGCTTTTGTACGAGTGTGTGTGTAAATCAGAAATGACTAAGTGTGACTAACTAGCTCGTTACCCCTTTTAAAATACAAGTTAACTACAATAACAAACTTTCCGACTTTCGTGCCATGCCTCCACGTTCTCCACAACGTCTATTTTTGGTCAAGCACGTGCGGGATAGTCTGGGAATATTCTCCAGGAATGTCGCCAAGACCAAGTCAAGCTTGTTACTCCTGCAAAGTAACACAAAACACAAATAAACAATCTTCAGTACGAGGATCCTTAAAGTGATCCATGATCCTGATCCTGAAGCTCTTCTGAGGATCACTATCTGCCACAGAAGTAAGGATCATTAATTAGGATAACGAATAAGGATCACTAATTGTTAGAAAATCCTCCCCTAACAATACCTGTATCCTGCACAAAGCCATGGTTAGTATTATGAGAATTATTCAAAGTGTTACCTCCTAAGGGATTCAAGTTTGGAATTCCAGATGTGAATCCATATTGACGGGATTTTGGTACAATTGAGGGACCAGATGAAGCAATAGTTTGCATAGGAATGAAGTCTCCTAGATGAACATCTGAACTTCCGGGTTGCACACTCCTTAAGAATCCTTGATCCTGAAAGATGTTGGATCCTTGATGTCCTGTGACTGGGGGTCTTGGAGGATAATCCATGGATCCGTAAACCTGAGATGAGGATCCTTGAACCTGAAAGGAGGATCCTTGAACCTGAGAGGATCCCTGAACCTGAGAGGAGGATCCTTGAACCTAGGAGGAGGATCCTTGAACCTGAGAGGAGGATCCTTGAACTATCTGCATCCCCATGGATCCTCCTGAGCTAGTGAAGGATCCTTGATGCTGGAAGGAGGATCCGAAAGGCAGAAAAGATGATCCTAAAGGCTGGAAGTAGGACCCTAAAGCCTGAGTCATTATCGTTGATCCATAACGCCTTCCCAATGATCCACTCTGGTACTGGATATCTGGAGCAACATATTGCAGGGCGGTTATAGCTGGAGTGTCGAAATCCAGTGATCTAGGTACCAATGGAGAGTGATCCTCCGCTGATCTCTTCAATTTCTTGATGTCGTCAATCTCTCGAAGGATCCTATCGTTGGTTTTGTCCTGCTGCTGCATGTAATCCCTCATCTGCAAAATCAAAGAATAAAGATCACTGTTAGAAGGGCTAGAAGAAACAGCAGAAGTTGGTGGTTTTGAGAAAACGGGGCTCTGTTTCTTCGCAGCATTTTCAGCACTCTTCTAGGATCCAAAAGGTGCTGGAGGCAAAGGTGGGATGCCCTGTGAGGAGGTGACTGCCGGCATGGAACTTGATGTGTTCTTCGCTGAAGAAGCCATGTAGTTGAAAAGTGGTGAACCGAAATGATCACAATGAACAAAATTTCTCAGAAATGAAGCACCAATTGCCCCACGGTGGGCGCCAAACTGTTTTGGTCAAAAATCAGACTAGGATAATGCAACCAAATCTTATTTTGTGAGGTGTGATGCTTAAATGATTGAGCAAATGTATGAACAGTTTGTAAATGAAATGAACAAGGGACACAAGGATTTATACGCGAAAAAAGCCCTTGATCAATATATGATCTCCGGCATAAAAAACCTCGGGTGACGGAAACTACCGATCACCAACTATATTCAACAAGTAAAGGTTACAAATCGGGATGATAACAAGCTTGTTACAAGGATCACTAGTGTGTAAACAGTGTGTAATCGCCAATAAGTTGCAGAGAGCTTTCGAGAGTGTGTGTGTTTGCTAATTGTTCTAACTATCAAGCTCGTTATCCCCTTTAAAAATAGAAATAAACTAAATAACAAACAATCCGCAAATTGTGCTAGCCTCGCATGATTTCCATAACGGTCACTCAAGCTATACACGTGCAGAATATGGGAGCATATTCCCCTGGAATCTCGGCAAGACTAAGTCCCGCACGTTCATTCCTGCAAAACAAGTTCAAATATAGTGGAAACAACCGTTAGTGTAAGGATAATAATGAGGATCCTAGATCCTTAAACCTGCAACGTCTTCTGAGGATTCTAAATTCAAACAGAACTGAGGATCCTTGATCCTGGCTGCATTTGAGGATCCGTGATCCTTAGGTTTAGAAAATCCATCCCTAACAACAATGAACTAATCCTTGCATTGCAGAACCTAGGTGAAAAAGCAAGATGGCCCAGAAAAAGTGATAAGCCAGCTGCAACAAAAGACAAATCCAAATGGTGTGCATATCATGAAGATTTCGGTCATCTCACTGAAGAATGTATTGCACTCAGAAAAGAGATTGGTTACTTGTTAAGCAAAGGGCATTTGAAGGAGCTGTTGGGAAGAAAAAAGTCAAGGATCCAGGATCCTGAAAAAGTTCCGGAAAGAGCTCCTACTCCTTCTGCTGATGCACAAATTATCAACTTCATATCCGGTGGATCAGACATATGTGGCACTTCCTTTTCAGTAGCCAAGAGGCATGCCAAGGAGACCAAGTTGGATAATGGGGATAGACCCATCCGAACCTCTACTGTTACACTGGAAAAAGTTATAACTTTTGATGAGGATGATCGTGTGGATGTTCAGGATCCTCATCATGATGGTCTTATTACTTTGTTTATATCTAATCATTTTGTCCGCAGGATCTTGATAGATGGAGGAAGCTCAGTAAACATCATTCAGCTTGATGTCCTCAAGAAGATGAACATTCCTGAACCAGAAATTATCCCAAGATCTTCGGTTCTTGTGGGATTCAGTGGAGAAACCAAGAACACATTGGGGGACATTAAGCTTCCCATTTACATAGAGGGACTTAATTCTTTTCAAAAGTTTTGTGTTATAGATTGCTTATCCTGTTGCAATGTTATCCTTGGCAGGCCATGGATACATGACATGAAAGAAGTTGCATCTACATATCATCAGTGTGTAAAGCTTCCTAGTCCGTGGGGGCTGGTGAAGATTGAGAGTGACCAACAAGAAGCAAAGAATTGCTACACTTCATCGATGAAGCCAGCCTCAAGACCAAGGGAGCCATAGCAATTAAAGCATCCTCCAAGAGATATCCTGGAGGCAAGAGAACAAGATGTGAAAGATATACAGATGAACCCTCGGGATACTGAATCCAAGGTCTTCGTAGGATCCGGGATCCTCAATGACATCGAACAGGATCTAGTATCCTTCCTCAAGAGGAGAAAAACTACATTTTCCTAGAAGAATGAAGACATGACAGGTATCTCTAAAGATATAATTACTCATAAGCTAGGCATTGACAGGTCATTCAAACCCATATATTAAAAGAGGAGAAAGTGTGCACCTGAGAGGAATGCCATTATCCAGGAGGAGGTAGACAAGCTGCTCAGAGCAGGTATGATAAGAGAGGTTAAGTATCCAAGGTGGCTAGCCAATGTGGTTGTTGTTCAAAAGAAAAACGGAAAGTGGAGGGTATGTGTCGATTTTACCGATTTAAACAAGGCATGTCCCAAGGATCCTTTCCCATTACCCCACATTGACTCCATGGTGGATGCTACCGCGGGTCATGAGTTGTTGACTTTTATGGATGCTTCATCTGGATTTCAGCAAATTCAGATGGAACCATCTGATCAAGAAGGTACAGCCTTTAGGACCCCAACTGGTATCTATTGTTATATTGCTATGCCATTTGGACTAAGAAATGCAGGTGCTACTTATCAAAGGCTAGTCAATATGATGTTTAAGGAACAAATTGGATACACTATGGAAGTCTGCATAGATGACATGGTGGTTAAGTCCAAGAGAGCTGAGGATTACCTTAGAGACTTGGAGGAAGCATTTGATATCCTTGATAGATTCAATATGAAATTGAATCCTTCAAAATATCACTTTGGTGTTAAAGCAGGCAAATTCCTAGGTTACATGGTAACCAAAAGAGGCATAGAGGCAAGTCCAGAGCAAATCAAGGCTATCGTGAATATTAAATCTCCTGCCAATGCTAAGGATGTGCAAAGGTTGACAGACAGGATCGCAGCCTTGAACAGGTTCATCTCAAAGTCATCAGAGAAGTGCAAGGAATTCCGTGACATTCTGAGAAAGAACAAGAAATTTGAGTGGACTGAAAAGCATGAGAATGCTCTCAAAGCCCTTAAGGATTACCTATCCTCAGCTCCTGCCTTGATGAAACCAGAAAAAGGGGATATATTATCCTTATATTTGGCAGTTTCTTCTAAAGCAGTAAGTGCAGTCCTTGTTAAGGATCACGAAGGTACACAGCATCCTGTATATTATGTAAGTAAAAGTTTGCTTGATGCTGAATCCAGGTATTCACATTTAGAAAAACTTATCCTTGCTTTGATTATGGCATCTACTAAATTACGTCATTATTTTGAAACTCATGCTATTATTGTTAAGACTAACTTTCCAATTAAGAATGTCCTCAGGAAACCTGAAATGTCAGGAAGGATGGCCAAATGGGCAGTGAAGCTTAGTGCTTTTGATATAAGATATGAACCAAGAACTGCCATTAAATCCCAAGCCTTGGCTGAATTTGTGGCAGATTTCAGTAGTGATCTACAAAGGGAAGCTGAGTTAGAAGTTCAGTAGCTTGAAGAGACCAAGGATCCTTGGATACTCTTTACAGATGGAGCCTCTAATACCAAGGGAACTGGACTTGGAGTACTACTAAAATCGCCACAGGGGGACATAATACACCACTCAATAGCTTGTGAGTTTCAAACTACTAACAATGAGGCTGAATATGAGGCCTTGATAGCTGGTTTGCAAATTGCCAAGCATATGATGATCAGGTATCTTGAGGTACATGTAGATTCACTGTTAATTACTAATCACTTTAATGGATCCTATGTTGTTAAAGGTGAAAGACTAATCAAATATTTAGAGATAGTCAAGGAATTGGCACTCTCTTTTGTTTCCTTTAGTTTGACACAGGTACCCAGAGAAGATAATGCAGAAGCTGATGCACTGGCCAACCTTGGATCATCCCTGAAGATTCCAGAGGATATTAAATTTCCCATTATCCATATCTTGTCTCCTGCTATTGAGGATCACGTAGCTATGGAGATAGGAGAGGATTCTGCAATCATACCTAGTGATGATGCACAATCTCATTCAGGATCCTGGATCCTTCCAATCATGAGATATATACAACATGGAGAGATCCCTACAGGAGAAAATCCTAGACCTTTCAAAGTCAAGGTATCTCAATTTACAATATTAAATAACATGTTATATAAACGATCTCTTGTGGGACCATATCTAAGGTGCTTTGAGGATCCTGAAATTCAAGAAGTCCTAAAGGATTTTCATGAAGGAGATTGTGGAAACCACACTGTGGGCAGAGCACTGTTCTCAGGGATCCTTAGAACAGGATACTATTGGCCTACCATGAAGAAGGATGCTATAGATTACACAAAGAAATGTGATGCTTACCAGATACATAGCAAATATCCTTCATCAACCAGCAGAGCTCCTGCATCCTATATCCTCTTCTTGGCCCTTCATGAGATGGGGAATGGATATAGTTGGCAACCTTCCCAAGGCACCAGGAGGAAAAGTGTTTATGCTTGCCATGACTGATTACTTTTCCAAGTGGATAGAAGCTGAAGCCTTTGCTCAAGTCAGAGAAAAAGAAGTGATATCCTTTATTAAAAGAAACATTATTACCAGATTTGGTATTCCTTCTGAAATTGTTTGTCATAATGGATCCCAATTTATTGGGAGTAGAATTACTAACTTTTGTGACAGCTGGGGGATTAAGATGATAACATCAACACCAGTCCACCCACAAGCTAATGGTCAAGCAGAATCATCCAACAAGATTATCATCAACAATTTGAAGAAGAAGCTTGGATCCAAGAAAGGAAAATGGGCAGAAGAGCTACCTTATGTGCTACGGGCTGATAGGATAACTCCCAAGAATGCTACTGGCCAAACTCCATTTTCTTTAGTGTTTGGAGCAGAATCAGTGATCCCTACAGAGATGGTGGTTCCTACTGCTAGAACAAGCATCCGTGATCTTGAAGGAAATGCTGAAAACTTGGTTCAAGACTTGGATACGATAGAAGAACTCAGGGATTTGGCAAGGATAAGAATGGCTAGTTATCAACAAAGGATGGCTGGAGCTTATGACAAAAATGTCAGGATCAGAAAGTTTCAAGTTGGTGATATGGTGTTGAGGAAAGCATTCCAGAACACCACAAATCCTGCTGATGGCAAGTTAGCACCAAAATGCGAAGGCTCCTATCTTATTGAAGCTGAGGCAGGAAAGGGGGCATATCGATTATTGACATTGGAAGGTGATCAATTACCAAGAGCTTGGAATGCTATCCATTTGAAGAGATATTTCATGTAAAAAGGATTTAGGATTCTTGGTTGTCTTCATGTTCGATATCCATGAAGGATCCTTAGAGGATGGATGATCCTCTCTCTGGTAATGATCTGATCTTAATTTATCTAATACTTTAATTAACTTTGTTACAAGGGGAAGGATCCTGGATCCTTTATCCTTTATCCTTTTACACTTAGTTCTGAGTTTTGCAGAAGATGGGTGTATCCTTGACAAAGGATCAAGTATCCACATAAGTCTCCTAAGTTTTATGGGCTTGTCCCCAGTTTTTTGGGTTTATCCCCAGTTATTTGGGCTTGTCCCCAGTTCTTTGGGTTTATCCCCAGTTTTTTGGGCCTGTCCCCAGCTTCGCCAGTAGCGCACGATGATCTTGGTGTAGTTCAAGGCAATGGGACCAGTACCCGCTTTAGGGGCTGACAATTTCATTGTACTGGCTGTATTCAGGATCCTACGTATAATGGTAGACGTACCATACATCCGTTCCTAAGGTTTCTAACGTTTTCACGTTAGCTAAGATTTTGGCATTTTCATGTCACTAAGTTTGGATAATCGCCAGTGAGGGCCATACTCCAGTTTACACAAGATCCTTTGGTCTTGTCCCCAGTTTTTTGGGCTTGTCCCCAAATTGTTGGGCTTGTCCCCAGTTACTAACTCTTCTTTTATATTGGCTTAGTCCCAAGTTATGTTCTGTTTCAGGTTTCCAAAGCTAAATAATTAAGGATCCTGGATCCTAACCTTTTACTAAGGTTTGTCTTTTGGTTATCTTGATTATAAGTGTTAATGTTCTAGGATCCTAACTTGGATTCTTAGGTATGATCCTTATTTACCTTGACTTTATTCTTGATTTATTTAAGTTACCCTTACTCTTTGACAACAGGATATATGATCCTAAAATTATGTCACTTTTTGAACTTTTCGATTATAGAATATTTGATCCTTGATCATATCCTAAGCCTTTTGACATAATCTAATATACTTTTGTTCTCAACTTGTAAATTCAAAGAAATTGTATCATAACAGTTGAAAGGTAAATATGCACAAAATTAACAACACAAGATAAGCCAAAAGATTAAACTTTTTATTTATTTAGCAAAAGATTAACCCTTTAAAGGTTGTCAAAATTACCTACCCCAAGCTTCTACCAGCAATCCGTGGCTCGTCCGATGGGGTAGGTAAAGGGTGTCCATGATAATAAGTTCTAAGTAGTGCAGGAATAGAAAGACGGCAGGATCACAATTGTGACAACCCAAACTTTTAAGGTCAGTGTCATTTAGTCACGGGATTCTGTTTTCTGATTACTTCCCTTTCATGTCCTTTATGACGATAAAAACTGCTAAACATTCCTGTATGTAATATACTTGCTATATGTATAATGTGATTATGTATGTGTTACGTGTGTTTAACTAGTTAACTACAAGAAACCGCTGAAACGCTCTTATGAGCCAATGGGCTAATCTAGAGAACTACTCCCACACCGGCCAACACGCATAAATCAGGCCTGAAGCCCAAATGTCCTCACATCGACCCGAAGGGGTTTTAGAGTTTGTTAAGAAGTCTTATTAGCTAATTGTGTGGGCTTAGGCTTAAGCCCAATTTATCTCGGTCTAATAGGTGAACTGCCCCAAACCCTCATATTGTATATGTACGTAATGTGTTATTTGATTAGATAAAACTCTAAACCAAAAGCAAACCCTACACCCTTTAATTTGCGGCAAAAGGAGACCCCCCCTCCCTACTCGAAGACTCCCTCAACTCCATCTTCATTCCTACGGTTAGTTTAATCTTGATATGTTTCGATGTTATGCATAGTGTATTGATATTTGATGTTGTGTTGTATGAGGAAGTAATTGCGATAGTCACTAATATTATGCATGAACAGAATCTGATTAGGAATTGTTTGTAAATTGACTTAAGTTGCTAGTATGATGATGATGATGTATGCGATTAACAACCTGATGGGGGTGCTAAAAATTCATGAAAGTCAATGTAATCAATGTGATCTTATAGTAGTCTCATATTTAGTGTTGTATGTTTAGACTCCAAGCATGATCCTAGGATGAATACATGAATCATATTATATTCGGGCATGTGTTTTTGTGATAATTGGATTCATAATTTAAATTGATGTAACAGTAGCAGTGACGGTTTAATAGGTTAGCATGTGATGGTTGCACAAAGAGGATAATCTTGTATAAGGAATTGGCGGCCCATGTGGGTGTGTTTGTAGCCTTGATCTAATAAAAACCATGTGCATATCCATGATGTTCATTAATAGTCAAGGGTATTATGGAGATATTATGATTTTACGATTCATTTTATGGGATGTTAATTGACAGTTATGGATATTTGATAAGAAGGTTTAATCAACTGATCATATTAATAAATGTATATACTATGTTTCATGAGGTTGTTTTAAATCAACTAAGGGGTAATAATTAGTGGACTTGGGGAGGTGTAATATGGGCCACAAGAGTTAAAATAATAATGATACAAGATTGGGATTGGGCCTCGTATAACAATTGGGCTACGCATATAGAGGAGAAAATGATAAGTTATGTTGGGCCGCAGGATTGTGGGCTGATTGCACGGGCTATAAACATTCTAATGTGACTGGATTGGGGCCTGCTGGATTTCCGCAGGGTCTCGAGCCAGCTGGGTTGCACGTTGTTGGGCCGTGTGACCGGTTGGGCCGAGCGGCTTCATCTAGGAAGTTTCATGTAGATGAGCCCATACGGTTGTTCGTTAAGTGTTGTTTACTAAATTGTTGATGACTTGTTATTGGGCCGCACTAGCCTAAGAGGGTCAATAAATAGACCGATACACATGCTCAGGCATTAAGGGATTAACCAATATGTGTTTTGCTTATATGAACTTGTTGAGTGAATTGACTTATAAACTGATTACATGTTAGGAGACTACTCGATGCTGCTAGGCCGATATGATAATTGCTATGACTTGAAACATAAGGGTGTTACTCATATGTTAGAATTGTGTGGTACGTAGTTGAGTAATGAGTAGATAAATCATACGTAAGATACGTATTATGTATGCACATGAAATTGATTGTTATCTGTACCATGCTAGGACGTGCTTAATCCCTGTTAAATAGAGTAACTAATCTTACCGAGCAAAACCAAGGTGAGTTCATCTCTCTTGAGCATGCGTCCCGGTGGTTGGGACAGTCTTTGGGTATCCCGGGGATGGATAGGTTTTGGGTAACTTGTTTGGGTATTCCTGAGAGGAATACGTCTTGTTATAAATCGGTAATGTTGGATAATATACTCAACCTATCACCATTAAAGTCCCTCCGTGTTGTTTGGTTACCTGAGAGGTAACATGGTATTAGTTAGTAGCGCTACTTAGGTTTGGCAACCTCACCCCGTACCTGGGAGGACGGGTGTTGAACTAATGACCTAGTCATGACCAATGCTTTGATAGGAGCATTGGAGAAAGGGCAATGTAAATCAGAAGCCGTCTTGTATTCAGGATATTATCAACATTAAATTCAATGGAGTAACTAAACACTTGGTAACCAACGTTTTCGTAAAACTATGAACTCACCAGCGTTGTCTGATACACTTGTTGCATGCTCGCAGGTCGTTAGATATCTTGGATTTGGGAACTTGCTGTCTAGAGTAGCTGGAGTGGTCATGGGTCGACTGGAGGGATTCATGTGATTGCACTATTGATATTATACATTGGTTTTGAAACAGTTTAACTTTGGTTTACTATTTGCTTCCGCTGAACATGTTGGTTTTCATTTAAACTTGTTGATGATATTTTTATTAATAATTGGAGATTTTAATTATAAACTTGATTGGGTTCAATGTAATTAGTGGCTCATTGTTGGTACGTCACACGCCTAACAGGTACATTCCCTAGGTGGTATTTTGGGGGTGTGACAACAATGGCTTCATCCCCCAAACAGAGGATCCCTCCACCAATTGTCATCCTACCTATTGTTCGAAGGATCAGTGATCCTTAAACCTAAATACTATTGTTCACCATTACAAACCAACCATTGTTTTAAAAACACCAACAAAAAAAAACCTTAAACTATAAAAAATGGGCTCCGGACACGTCTAGAAATTTCCATCATCGCCCATTTATGCAGCCTAAACCTTCACTGCGTCATCCCCACCAGCTGCTCCTTCTGCTTGATCCTTCAGCCCACTGCCACCAGCCTCGATTGCCAGAGTCTCCTCAGCCTCTTCCTCATCATCCAGCTCCGCAAGCTTCTTCTTCCAGGCCTCTTGGTCCCAGGCAGTCCTGTCAAAGTTAGGATCCTCAGCCTCCTTTGCCATTTGAAGCTTGATCTTGAGCATGGCGATTGTAGCAGACAGCTTGGCACCCTCCATCACTTCTGCCTTCTCCTGATCAGCTGTAATTTGGGCCAGGACCAGCTCCCTCTTCACCAGGTTCACATCATTCTCGAGAGAGGCAATCTTTTGATCCTTTGCCAGGTACATCTTCTGGAAGTCCAAGTGTTTTTGTTCAACCTCTTCAGCATATGAATCCAGCAGCATCTGGATCTCAGCAAATTTCTGTAAAAGAGAAACACATGTTAGGATCCGTTATCCTCAGTATGGGAAGATCAGACTTAAGGATCCGGGACCCTTACCTCAAAGACGTATTCTTCGAACTGGTGCTGGATGAGAGGCAGGCCATCAAGAGCTTCAGCAGCTTTCATTTTCTTGGCACCTTTGCCACGTGTGCTCATGCTTTTGGGGTTCGGAACGCTGGGGCTGGCAACAAGTTGCTTGTTGATGGATTTTGAGGTAGCAAACGCATCAAGGTCACTGACACTGAACCTAGAGGCAGACTTTGAGGATTTTCCAGCGCCTACAAATGCAAAACGCAGATGAGTATTCTTATTTTATTTTCATTTAAACATTTAATCATATACAAATTGGAATACTTACTTGACATGGTGAAGGAACCAGAGGATACTTCTTGTGAATCCTTTGCTTTGGCTTGGAACGTTCTAACAGCAGGGTCAAGGTTCCAAAAGGCAGCAACCCTTTCCTTTGTTGCAGGTGCTTCTTGGATGAAAGAGAGTGAAATAGCTGTAAAACAGAAAGAAGGATCAGTTATCCTTAAAAAAGAAAAGAGTCCTATTATGATCCTTGTCTAAGGATCCCATATCCTACCATGTGTGATCCACTTTTTAGGAAGGTTTTTCCCATCTGGGATTGAATCCCTCCTCACAAAGAAGAAATGGCTTTTCCAGTGGGTGTCATTTTTAGTGGTTTTGAGGATTGGATGAGGATCACCAGGTTTGTGTTTGAAGAGAAAGCGGTGTGAACCATGGCTAACAAGGTTGTACAGTTGACTCAACTCAGACATCCCTATTTCTATGCCCTCCTGCTCGATGATGTTCTCTATGGTGTAAAGAACTCTCCACATCATTGGCATGGCTTGAATATAGCACATGCCTGTGAGTGCGAAGAAAGATTGTGTGAAGGCATGGAAAGGATAAGAGAATCCTATCAGAAAAAGGGTAGCTGGAAAAGAAACCCAAGTGTCAGAGATACAATCACTCTTCATCGAAGAGTCAAAGGATCGAAAAACAGTTTCTGCCGGAAAACAATGGCGAATCCGGTCAATTTCTGGGTCAGTGAAGCGGCAGAGCTCCAACGAAGGATTTTTGGTAACGCCCTGGCTCTTTAAGGGGCTATCCTTCTTAGGATCCTTGGCAGGAGAGGATCATAGCTTCATTGTGGTTTCAAGATTTTGAAGGAACAGAAGAACAGAATAAGAAAATATAGAGAGAAGGAAGAAGAGAGATACCTGTTCAATCTCCGGATGGTGATTTAAAGGAGAGTAACACTCGAATTTAAATGAAAATTGATCCTTATCTCTAACCTATATATAATGATGATTCTGCAGGTAGTCTTATCGCTGACATAATATTTGTAACGGCTAGTCCGATTATAACGGCTAGTTTCTTGCCAACCAAGTTATTCCGGATCGAACAGAAAATATGACTCATCAAGTTGTATTCTAATCCTCATATTTTGGGGGCAATTGTTAGGGATGGATTTTCTAAACCTATGGATCACGGATCCTCAAGTGCAGCCAGGATCACGGACCCTTAGTTCAGTTTGAATAAGGGACCCTCAGGAGACGTTGCAGGTTTAAGGATCCAAGATCCTCATTATTATCCTAACGCTAACGGTTGTTTCCACTATGTTTGAATTCATTTTACAGGAGTATTCGAATGGGACTTGGTCTTGCCGAGATTCTAGGGGAATATGCTCCATTATTCTGCACGTGCATGGCTTGTATGACCGTTATGGAAGTCGTGGGAAGCTAGCATGATTTGCGGATTGTTTTTTAATTAGATTATTTCCATTTTTAAAAGGGGATAACGAGCTTCATAGTGAGGACAAGTTAGCAAACACACACTCTCGAAAACTCCCTGCAGGCAATTTCATACGACTTGCACACTAGTGATCCTTGTAACAAGCTTGTTATCATCCCGATTTGTAACCTTTACTTGTTTAGTATAGTTGGTGATCGGTAGTTTCCATCACCCGAGGTTTTTTATGCCGGAGATCATATATTGATCAAGGGCTTTTTCCTCGTATAAATCCTTGTGTCTCTTGTTCATACATTTGTTCATTAATTCAAGCATCACACCTCACAAAATAAGATTTGGTTGCATTATCCTAGTCTGATTTTTGACCAAAATAGGAGTGCTAACATGTTTTCAGATGTTAACAAAGATTTATTTTCTTAAAAAGGAACTACCATCATGGCCCTGTCTTAAATTGACATATGGGCTAGGTTTTACCTTTAAGATTTTGTTTAAATGGCGGATCAACATTAAATTGGAATGATATTTGATTTATTTAATATTATATATTCATATATAAAATGACAAATGAAAATTTTAAAATAAAACATTCCATAAATTGAAAGAAGTACATAACTGCCCAAAACTGGATCAGTATAACATGAAGCTAAATCCTGCCAAGTGTCATTTTGGAGTGGGGGCAGTAAAGTTTTTAGGATATATGGTGACTAAAAGAGGGATAGAAGCAAGCCCAGAACAGATCAAAGCCATCTTGGATATCAAGTCACCTTCCAACATGAAAGATGTACAAAGATTGACGGGACGAGTAGCAGCACTAAACAGATTTATCTCAAGATCCTCAGAAAAATGCAAGGAGTTCTATGATATCCTGAAGAAAAATAAGAAATTCAAATGGGGAGAGAAGCATGAAGCAGCCTTGGAGGAGTTGAAGAAGTATCTTTTAACCGCACCTCTATTGATGAAGCCTGAGGATGGTGAACCATTATCCCTGTATCTTGCAGTATCAGGGAATGCAGTAAGTGATGTTCTTGTAAAGGATCATGAAGGTCAGCAATATCCTGTCTATTATGTTAGTAAAAGTCTACTAGATGCTGAAACTAGATATTCTCATTTAGAAAAATTAATATTGGCCCTAGTTATGGCATCAACAAAGCTTAGACATTACTTTGAAACACATAGGATCCATGTTAAAACCAATTATCCTATTAAAATGTGCTTAGGAAACCTGAGATGTCAGGTAGAATGGCAAAGTGGTCAGTAAAATTAAGTGCCTTTGATCTAGTATATGAACCTAGAAATGCCATAAAGTCTCAGGCTCTAACTGACTTTGTGGCTGATTTCAGTAGTGATATTCAAAATGAAGTAGACCTAGAAGTTCAACAACTAGGAGAAACCTCAGAATCCTGGACATTATATACTGATGGTGCATCTAATGTTAAAGGTATAGGATTGGGTATACTACTAAAATCGCCACAGGGGGACATATTACCCCAGGCTATTAGGTGTGAATTCCCTGCCACTAATAATGAAGCTTTAATTGCAGGATTAGAGTTGGCTAAGAGCATGAATATTAAAAGTTTGCAAGTATTTGTTGATTCCTTGTTAATTACTAATCATGTTAATGTATCCTACGCAGTTAAAGGTGAGAAGTTAATCGAGTATCTCGAAATTCTCAAAAAATTAGCAGGATATTTCGATGTTTTTACACTTGAACAGGTACAAAGAGAAGATAATGCTGAAGCAGATGCCTTGGCAAATTTAGGATCATCAGTCAGGATACCAGAAGGAACCCAAATACCAATTCTTCACATCCTATATCCTGTTGTGGATCTTTTCAAATCTCAGGATAAGGAGGTAATAAGTATTCAGGATCCTAGTCATGATCCTGATGAAGATCCTAAGTCCTGGATGGCTCCAATCATGAAATATCTCAAGGAAGGACACATCCCAATGGATGAAAATCCTAAGGCCTTTAGAATGAAGGTATCGCGATTCACTATTATAAATAATGTTTTGTACAAGAAATCTCTTGCAGGACCATACCTGAGGTGCCTGGAGGATCCCAAAACTAAGCAAGTGCTTCAGGATATACATGAAGGGGATTGTGGTAACCATACTGGGGGCAGATCATTATTCTCAAAGGTGTTAAGAACAGGATACTATTGGCCGACCATGAAGAAAGATGCTGCAGAATATGCTCGAAGATGTGATGCATGTCAAAGGCACAGTAATATATTACATCAACCTGCTGAACCACTATATTCTATTACTTCCCCTTGGCCATTCATGAAGTGGGGGATGGACATAGTATGAAAATTGCCCAAAGCTCCAGGAGGAAAAGTCTTTATGCTGGCAATGACTGATTGTTTCTCTAAATGGGTTGAAGCTGAAGCATTTGTTCAAGTTAGAGACCAAGAAGTAGTATCCTTCATAAAAAGGAATATCCTGACCAGGTTTGGGGTACCAGCCGAGATAATTTGTGATAATGGCTCTCAGTTTATAAGCAAGAGGACAACTGATTTTTGCAAGAGTTGGGGAATCAAAATGATTACATCTACTCCAGTACATCCTCAAGCAAATGGACAAGAAGAATCCTCGAACAAGATAATTGTCAACAATTTGAAGAAGAGACTAGGAGCTAAAAAAGGAAGATGGGCAGAAGAATTACCCTATGTTTTATGGGGTAATAGAACAACAATAAAGAGTTCAACTGGCCAAACTCTATTCTCCTTAGTATTTGGAGCAGAAGCGGTGATCCCATCAGAAATGGTGATACCTACAGCAAGATCTAATCTCTGAGATCCTGAGCAGAATCCTGAAGCTCTGTGTCAATAATTGGACACTGTGGATGAGACAAGAGATGCGGCAAGGCTAAGGATGGCAGCATATCAACAGAGGATATCCAGAGCATATAACAAGAATATAAGGACTAGAAGGTTTCAAGTTAGAGATTGGGTGTTAAGAAAGGCTTTTCAGAGTACTACTAATCCTGCCAATGGAAAGTTAGCTCCAAAGTGGGAAGGACCATATGAGGTTGAATCAGAATATGGGAAAGGAGCATACCGACTCAAGAATATGGAAGGGGATATGCTACCAAGATCCTGGAATGCTATACACTTAAAGCTCTATTTCAAGTGAGTTTAGAATTTAATTTCTAACTCGGGATGGTATGGATTCTATCTTTTTTAAATATGCTTGAATTTATTTATTCTTTTGAACCCAATACTAACTTAAGCATCGGAGGGGTGTTAGCCAAGCTAACACCCACCTTAGTTTAAGGTTATTTTGCAGGATATGCCTCAGGATATCACTCCAGGATATATGCTCAAGATAAACCGAAAGATTAGAGGATTGGCCCCCTCTCTCACGTTCAAGGGATTCCTATCCCTTCAAAGGTTTAATGGTATTCACCTTTCTCTCGAATTGGGTTTAAACACCCCGCCTGGAGCGCAAGTTATCTAGGGATAGTTTAAGATAGCGGGACCAATTCATGTAAAAGTGGCTGACAATTTCGTTATTATTAGCTATATCCTGGATCCTTAAGGTATATGAGGATTGATCACCCTCTCTCACGAAAGGGTATTTTCATACTCTCTAAGGTTTAAAGGTTTTCACCTTTCTAAGTCTTGGAGTTTATACACTCCCGCCTGTAGCGCATGAAAATCAGGGTTTATCCCCAGGATATTAAGGGTTTATCCCCAATATATTAAGGGTTTATCTCCAGGATGTTCAGGGTTTATCCCTTGTGATACTAAAGTTATACATAAGTATGAAATCAATTGTGATCACAAAAATTCCTAAGTATTCAGATATGCTGAACACAGGGGACATACACCTTGATGCCATTCAAAGGATAGGTTCAGATTTCTAAATGTGCACTGGGGACATTCATAAGATGGAAGATTGGAATTGACTCTCTAAGAGTCCTTGGTATGATCTCTCCTTTTTTATCTTTTGAAATCTTATCTGAGTAACTTAAGTTTTTAGCAGTATCCTGACCAGGATATCTCTCAGGATACTCTCAGAATATGTTCACAAAATGTTTCCAAGGATGTTCAAAGAAAAATATTTTCAGAATAAAACTTATGCAATAAAAATATAACAACAAAGACAAGGCCAAAAGAAAGTTATGTTATTAACATAGCAAAAGTTTGTGCTTTTGGTTTCATCTCAAACCGAGAACCATCCACCAAAAGCACAATAAGTTCCTAGTCATATTTACATAACAGTTGAAGGTTTCATCTCAAACCGAGACCCATCCACCTCCAACTGTTATATTGTTCAAAAAGCATGCAGGAAATATAAATTGTTCAAGTGTAGGAAAAGTAAAATGCAGAAAAAGTAAATTGCTTTGGGATTACAGACCAACATTCAAATTTAAAAAGTGGGCTCTGGCCTAGGAATTAATATCCATCATCGCCCACTTGAATGCCCTCACACAGCGGCATCACCACCAGCCTTCTCCATCTTCTCAGCTTCAGCATCCTGAGCAGCATCCTCTCTTGCATCCTCACCAGCATCCTTCTTCTCTTCAGCCTTGTCCGCCACCTCTGCTGACTTGGAAGTTTCACCAGCCCCAGCTTTAGCAGGATATGGCACAGGTTTGCCCCCAAGCTCCTTCAGCTTTGCCACCCAGGAATCAACCGGCCAGGATGGGCACTCAAGACCTGTCTCCTTGGCCTCATAAGCCATCTTGATGCGAGCTTGTAGTAGGGAGACAACAGCCGAATTTTTGATTCCTTCCCGGAAGGAGACCATGGCCTGTTCATGCTCAACTTGGACGGCTGTCAGCTTTACTTCGGCATCCTGAGTGACCTTCTTCAGCTTATCCTCGTAGTGCCGGGACTTGGCTTCAGCAATAGTGCCCTGATCAGCAACAGTGGTCTCAAGCTGCTTGATCCTGGCTTCTTGAAACTTGTTTGTACTACAGGCGTCGGTGTAGAGATGGAGCAGATGCTGGAGACCCTGCAAGTCAAAATTCAGGTATAAGTTAAAACTCACTAACCAGTATATTCTATCAGGATGTACACGCAGGATATAGTACCAGGATATTACCTTGTTAAGGAATGATGTCATTGGCTCTAAGGAGTCAGTAAAGCTGAGTTCCTCATAAGAGAACCCTTCAGAGCCTGGAGTGCTGACCTCGGAACCCTTTCTCTTCTTGGCGGTAGAGGCATGAGTTCTTGGGTTGGGCTAAGGAACCGGGACCGGTTTGGAGCTGGTGGTGGCTGGAGTTTCCTTCTTGACATTGACTGGAGTGGGATAACTATCAAGTTCATCGAGGTCCAGAAGGATAGGAACTTTGCTGGAATCTGCATACAGGGAGTAACCTTAAAACTCTTTTTTAACGTATCAAATAAAAGTATGTATGCAGGATATTGGGCAGGATCCTTACCAGACATGTTTGAGCTAGAGAGTTGGCTTGGAGATGCTGGAAGCGGATTGAAACTTCTTTCAACTTCTGGAAGAAGTCTGATGGTATCGATTGTCACACCCCGACCACGTGGAACAACCAAACGTGGCGGAAACGTCGAGGAGTGTTGTAACAGAATTAATTGTTTCAAATTCATGGCAATTGAAATTTCGTTTTATTAATCAAACATGAGATTTTACATTGTTTTAAACAAGAAACAAAGATTACATAACATAAATTAACTAGTTCTTGTCTTGTTTTAAGTCACTAAGGCACAAGTCCGCCTAAGTATGTCTTGATAAGTCCTATGCATCATCTCCTGAAAAACACATGTGAAAATAGGTACGTCAGCATAAAAATGCCTGTGAGATACATAGGTTTTGTGAAAACAGAATTCATGACTTATGTTTGAGAAAATGTTTAGTCATGAACCTTGTAATTTGCTTTATCTTGTAAATCATTTGAAAAATGATAAGATCAGATGATATGTATAAATAAGAGAATAATGTATGGTTAAATGAATAACCATGTAAAATGAGTTTGTATTAGATAAGTTGTTTGTAAATCAATGTCTTGTGAAAAGTATGTTATTTGTATAAAATGTTATATGTCTCAAACTGAAATGATTCAAATAACGCTACGATATGTAATACCATACAAACACTTAAATATAGGAAGTACCAGCGGCGTATCCACCATGCTTGTATCATATTACACACGCCTCGTTACTTAAATCACTTACTCCACCCAAACCACCAAGATGTAATGTTTAACGATTGTAGAAATGTTTATGTATAGTCAAATGTCTATTGTCAAATGTAAATCATGTCAACAGATATAAATGGTTCACACGGTTCAACAGTTACAAACGGTTCATATAATCAAAGGGTTACGACGGTTCACATAGTCAAATAGTTACAACAGTTCAAAATGTAGTATAATGTGTTCATATGCTGGATGAGCATATGCAACAGAAATGCAATGTAAAACAATGTACTAAGTATGCACACAATGGACATACATAGCATGAAATGTAATGTAGAACGATGTACTAAGTACGCACACAATGGGCATACATAGCATGTAATGTAAAACGATGTACTAAGTACGCACACAATGGGCATACATAGCATGAAATGTAATGAAATCATGTACTATAATGTACTAACGAACATAGCAGGTATATGATGTGAAAGCATGGAAAGCATGAAAGTAACAAGTAGGCACATGTGTTTCACCCCAAAACAGTTTGGAAAACAGTAAAAAAGGGGTCTATGTACTCACTTGAGAATGCTCAGTAGTCCTTGAGTGACAACCAAACAATGCTAGAGATCACGGATATCAAACGGCACCTAATATAGGTAACTATGTTAATAAACCAGACCTAAATCGGAAGATCGGATAGAATGAGGGTTTGGAAACCAATCGAGTATGGAGACTCGTGTAATATGGTTTAACAAAGCCTACATACTAAATGAAACCTAACATAAGTGTTTACGACCCATTACGACCCGTTTAGGTAGCTTATGCTACTTTAACGCGTCGTTCGCGTAAAACGCATTCGGAACGTCTAACTAGTTCTATGACAAGTGTTATATGCCTAAACATGTTACATAACCAGTTATGTGACAAAATTTTAGGTTACATATGCTTAATTACCAATTATACATGAAAAGGGTATTCTGGTAATTTACTTAAGGCATATAAACTACCTATCATACAACTACTTAACGAAGCGACCATAAGGTATAACCTCGGAAGGTTATTCCCTATATACTATGGTCACCTAATGTATTTGGTTGGATCCTAATGATCGACCAAATGGGCCGGGTTCGAAGGTATAAGCGATTTATTAGATCGCTTATCCTTACGACCCTAGCCAACGTGGTAATCAGTAGGCATAGTCCCAAGGGACTATAACCATCGTGATTACAATCACGTTGCGAAGTTCAAACGAACTTCGCATTGACCATTAACTGGTCAACGCAGAAAGTCAAACAAAGTTTGACTTTCAGACTCGTAAAGCAATAAAAGAACGAAAGAATACTTACGAAGGGTCCCCGAATGCTAATCTCGATCCAAGTAGCTCAGGTATGAAACAATGGTTTCAACTTAGAGCTTCTAAGATCAAAATTGTTGTGGGTTTAGAAATGGATGGGGTTGGGTATTTATAGGATTCGTAGAGCCGTTAAGATCGTTCCTTGTTAACCGTGCATTGATCTCAACCATACACATCAAGATAGTGGTTTTCTAAAACCATTTGAGCCCACGGTATTGCCAAAACCATGTGTGAAAGTGAAAATGGACCAGATGTGATGTTTCTGTCCAGGTTAGGTAGTCGCGTAGCGCCACTGCCTAGGCATGAGGTGCTCGCGCTATGCCACTGCCTACCAGTTTCAGCAAAGTTTCAAAAATGGCAGAAATGGTCCCTACAGCCCGTTTAAGCTATTTTCGATGCGTTTGAACCCCGTTAACCTCATTTCAAGGCTCTAAAATGAAGTTCAAGTATAGGGAACTCAAAAAATGCTCAAAAATATCTAGGATGTCAGTTCGTTTGGCCGTACGATCGCGATGTTCGCTTAATTACGACGGAATGCGCATAAGCGCGAAAAACGATCCAAAATGCGTAACGAATGGATTTTTCTCATGCCAAACACTAAAATAAAATATTTTAGTGTTTACATAAATTTTTGGATGTCCGGAGGTATTCAGAACGTAAGTTATGCGCGAAAATGCAAACTTATGCACTTTTTGACACTTTTTGTCCCTGAATGACCCAAAAGTTTATTTTAGCACACCGAACCCCTCAAAGCCTATTTCTAAGCTATGTAGAGGATATTTATGGTATGTTTAACTTATGGTCATGTTCCGGAATGTCTGTTACAGTTCAAATTGGCATACTTTCGCAGTTTGTCAAATTTAGTCCCTGTAAGCGATTTAACTTGATTTTGCCATACCAAAGCCTTCAAAACTTATTTCTAAGTTATGTAAAGGTTATTTAGGGTATGTTAAGCCTATGTCACTATTCCGGAGTGTTTGTTGCATTAAACTGGTTATATTTACGCATTAGTGCGCGTATAACCTTCCAGAAAGCGATTTAGAGCTTGAAATCGAACAAGAGTTGATATGTGCAAAAGATACACATATTTATACAAGTCCAAAGTATGAAATACAATATTTCATTGGTTTGGTATTTGTTTGATGGTCACAGTGACACAGGTGTCACATCGATTCTCTTCTGTGAGTCAGCTAGAGGAGGTGCAAGCTTTCTGAAATCAGTTGTATACAAAGAAATAAAGAAGTTAGTTCAGAATATGAGACAGGATGTAAGACAGGATCATCCTAAAACCCTAAATCCTACCCTTTCTCAACCACTTCACCGGATAATCCGCTCCACCAGGGATTGAATCTCTTTTTACAAAGAAAAACTTGGATTTCCATTCCTCTTCATTCCTGGTGGCTCGGAGTATCAGTGGATCACTGGAGGTAGAGTAGAACAAGAATCGGCAAGAGCCGTGGCATCTAAGCCGGTATGCTAAAGGGAGGTCATGGACAGAAAGATCAAGAACGTGGGTGTTCTTGATTTGATCAAGAACAAGCAAAACTCGCCAAAGCATTGGCATTGTTTGGCTGAAACAGATTTTTGTAATGTTGAAAAACTCGGTGATAAAGTCAGGAAACGGGAATTGTAGCCCTAAGTTAAAAGGAAAAGCGTTGAAGCACAACCACTCATCGGAAACCATGTCCGACCGGATTTCCCGATCGAACGGCCAGAACACCGTCTCTTTCAGAAAGATGCCGGAGGTTTTGAGAGCCGACAAATGAGCGCTGTCAAAGGAGCATATTTCTTTCTCCGGATCTTGGAGAATATTCTGGTGAATAAACGAAGGGGCAGAGTCGCCGGAGCTGGATCTGGTTTGCCTCGCCATATGATCGCTGGAATATTATGCAGAATAGAGGAGAAATAAGATGCAAATGAGAGAGAGGATTTTACCTTTTACTCTTCGATGAAGGTTAAATGAAGATAAGCATGAGAAGTTATAGGGAAGTAATGAGTAAATATAGGCTGAACGGTTACAATTTGTCACATCAAAGTCCTATCTCATAATTACCTTGGAATACGTAAAAATGTAACCGTTAGGACTCAGGATCCTTAACGGTAACATTTTTGGGGACAATTGTTATGGGTGAAATTCTGAGCCCATATCCCGGATAGTATCTTGAATTATAACTTGATTATATGATAAATATTCATACTCAGGATGCTGACTCAGGATATTGGTAACATCCTGATGTGGTATCTTGAGGATCACTAACGGATTATGTGCAGGAGTACGAGCTCAAGTTTGCAACGTTCATGAAGACCTCTTCCCCTGAAGACTCGGTCCAAGTTGTTCGAAGAAAGACGTTGAGGCCGCTTTACTTGGTCTCCAACGTTAACTAGGGAATATTCGGTGGCATCCCCCAATTATAGGAGATTTTGTTTGTATTTCTAGCTGTAAATATACGGATAAACCAGATCAAATATGTTGGTGCACGGAATGTCTGATGACTACGTCTTTAGTGAGTTTTAGGTCTAGGTAGATTAGTTTGGAGCTCGAAAATGAAATAGTGATTTTAGATTGTAATTCCGCCCCAAATGACACTTGTGTCATTTGGAGCGAAATCGGGTTCTCATGTTAATTCCGCTCCAATAGGTTTAAGAAGTTAATTTCGCTCCGAATGTTTATAGGTGATTCCGCTCCTAGATATCTTGGTGATTCCGATCGTAATGATCATGTCATTAGGAGCGAAATCAGGCCATCTATAAATAGGGATCGGTCTTTGTCATTTGACAACTTTGGAGCGGAATTAGATCTCGTGTACGGTGACGAAACTCTGTCAAAATCAAGTTAGAAACACATGTAAGCATTGGAAATTGATAATAGAGAGAAGTTAAAAGGATCCGAAAGCTGTTGTGACTTTGTATACGTTGATTCCGCCTTCGTATTCAGAGATGAACTACTTTACTAACATTTAGGGTCACGCAAACGGTCCAACAAGTGGTATCAGAGCTCAGGACGAGGAGTTCATACCATAGCAGCTTGATTCTACCAGAATTTCTCACTTCTACTCACTTCTTCTTATATTTTTCGGTTTTGAACAAGTTCCAACGGTTGGAATGGATTGAGTTTCGAGTATTGTATGTAAAACATAGTGTTAATAAACCCTAGAAAGAATCAGGTTAAAATTCGGAGTAAAAATGGTAAAAACAACCTAAAAACCTGATTCCGCTCGTGACGTATTTCGCTGATTTCGCCCTAAATTCTAATTCCGCTCGAGATTTACTTGTTGATTTCGCTCGTAATCAGAGTTTTTCTGATTCCGCTCGAAACATCATTCTGCTTCCGCTCCTAATCAGAACAAGTCTGATTTCGCCCGAAATCAAGTCTGATTTCGCTCAGACAGTTAAATTCTGATTTCGCTCAAGATTTACTTTCTGATTCCGCTCGAAATCAGAATTTAGTTGATTTCGCTCTAAAGCTGATTTCGCTCGAACTTGCTGTGTTTCAAAACTTTGAAAAAATTTCTAAGTGTTGTTGCTGATTGTTTTCAGGAACGTTCAAGATGGATGATTTTAATCCGTTTTATGACATGTATGCATTTGCTGAAGATGGTGGAAATGATACATATTCGAGTAACACCAATGACAACATGCAGAATCCAAAGAAAAAGCTATCGGATGCATTGGAGGTTGAAAGCGCTTTTGGAACTTACAACAAACCACCAAAGTTGATGGCTATAGAAGATTACAGTCTGTGGGCAAAGAAATTTGAAGATTGGTTGATGGCCTTTGCTTTTCTCAGCTGGAAAAGTCTGAAAAATGGTTACAATAATGGAGGCAAAAGTGGCCAAACATTAACAACACCTGATGAAGTAGAATCATTTGTTGCTGAGCAAAAATGTATTGCGTTGTTGTTTCAGTCCGTCAGAGAAGATATCATATCTTTGATCGAATATTCTAGTGCTTCAGATCTCTGGAACAAATTGAAACAAAAATGTATAGGAAGCGAAGAAATTGTGAAAAACAAAAAGAAACTTCTTAGAAAAGAGTTTGATTTGTTTGGGTGTTTAAAGAATGAATCAGTTTGTAAAATGATAGAGAGGTTTGGGCATCTGAAACTGGAACTGGCGAGACATGATATTCGCTATACTGAAGAAGAGCTAGTTGATAAGCTGTTTGACTCACTACCGGATGAAATGGATTGGCAATACTATGCTTTGATGTTGAAGAATACGATCAAGCCTGCAGATCTTAAGGTGGATATGTTGATTGAGAGATTAGAAAGTCTCGAGTTGGAATTAAAGAAGACACACAAAGTCAATCATTCGTCTTATCAGCAGAACTTGGATTTGTATTATCCAAAGAGCATGATGCCAAAGAACACATCTCCCAAGACTGCGTTTTCTGCTGAGAATGTCCCCACAACCAGCAAAGAAAGTCAAAGCAGTAGCAGTGGTTATCATAGTGGTTATCACAGTGGGTCTTCATCAAATTCAAACCAGTCTGATGCAAAGAATTTATTTCAATGCAACATCGTTGTAGACTTAAAGAACGCTCAGAACTTCAGCGAAGAGTCTGCCAAACAACAGATGGTTTTTCTAGCCTCGGTACTGGAATCGTATGAAAGCCTTGTAGTAGGGAAGATTGGCAACACCAACCTGACGAAGGAAGATTATGACCAAATAGATCCTGAGGAAATGGAACTGATCGACATAAGGTGGTGTATGGCCAGTGCAGTTCGTCGAGCACAGCGTTTCATGGAGATAACAGGGAGGAAGTCAATTGGTGGACCATCTACCAAGTTAGGCTTTGATAAGTCTAAGGTGACGTGCTTCAAATGCAAACAGAAAGGTCACTTTAAGCGTGAATGCAGAAACGCGTATGCTGATGAATCTGAGAACCCTTTCAGAGAAGATTACTACAAGAAAGCGATTTATCATCAGAATAAATCAGAGCCACCAAGAATGAAGCAGATTGAAGATAACAAATAAAAATCTAGAGCTCTTGCGGTGATTCACGACGATGAAGGTTTCGACTGGAACGAGTTGTTACCTGAGGAAGATGCGGTTGGATATGCATTCATGGCAAATTCTGAACCTAAACCTTGGAAAGATAACAGAACTGAAGTACATAAGTATAATTACCGAAGGATATTAGCCACGAACAAATTGATCAGCTTATCTGGTATATTTTCTGAGGCAAAAAGAGCAAAGAGATGGGATCCAGACAGGGAGTGTTATCTTGATCCCTATGGAAACATTGCTGTTGATCATAACACTCTTGATGTGGAAACGATAATTCAAGAATATAAAATTGAAGATGATTATTGGTAGAAAAAATGGTGGGGAAGCGGAGAAGACGAAGATAAAGAGAAGAAAGAGAAAGAAGAGATAGAGAATTCAAAAAAGATTGACACTGGGATCATTGACACAACAAAGGAGCTGAATGCTGAAAACTTGGGAAATATGGCTGACAAGGTGATGGCAGCTAAGACGCTTGAGGTAGATCCTAAATCTGTTTCTGAGTCTAAAAGCCAAGTCAGTTCAAATGCGTCAACGACTGAGTCAGGTAAGAAGGTCAGTGGTGATGTTGACTGCAAAAATTGCCTCAAAGAGTGCAAGGTTTGTAGTACAAACACTTATCTCAAAGGTAAGAAGATTGAGGATCTGACTACTAAAGTCAAAAGTGTTGAGGATCAAATTCTTGATCGTGATAAATCGGTGAAAGCTTCAACTGAACGATTAAAAGAATTAACTAACAAAATTGAAACTGATAAAATTGATCAGGAAAGGGTTAGGAAAGAAAATGAGAAGTTAGTTCTTGAAAATCGTCAGATCACTGAAAAATTGGAGAAGCTTAAAAGCACGATTAAAGATAATGATGATAGAAATGGTAAAACATACAAAGAAATTGCCAATTGCAATGTGTTTTGAGATTAAAAGAAGAATTAATCAACCAACAACTGGATGAAATTGCTAAATTGAAACTTAAAGTTCAAGAAGTTGAAATTGAAAATGAGCGAATCCAGTTGAAGCTTAAGAGTTATAACTCCGCAAGCTTTGTTTTGCAACATATTATTCCCAAACCCATCGGGAAAGACAAAGCAGGCGAAGATGTGTACTCTGATGGAACCGGGGTGGGTTTTCATCAAGTTCCACCACCAGTTCTTGATAATTACTCGAAAAAACAATCTGGATTGGTTGAAATTGAGGAAGAAAATGAAGTGAAACTTCCTGATTCAATTGATGTGACATTTTCTTCATCATCATCTGATGATAGTGTTCAAACTGAGATAGTTAAAAGCACAGCTGAAAGTGTTTTGTTGTCTGATTCAGCTGAAGATGATGAATGTTTCTTGAACAAATACATTCCGAAACAAAAATCCAAAAACAACTTAGGTGATGAACCGGGTCTTGTGATGTACAAGATGACTGGATCTGATAAGTTGTATTCGGATTATGAGTTTCCCATTGAGAATGTTAATGTGAACAAGTTGACACATGTTTTCAAATTGGTTGAAGTTGAGATGTCAGAAGTGAACAGCTTGAGTCAAACAAAGAGACAAATGAATTTTGAGAAAGATAAAGCTTACTACAAAAAGCCTGTTGTTCCACCACGTTTTTATAACAACAATCGAAACAATTGGTCGGGTGGATATCAGGGTGGTAAGAGTTATCAGAAAAGGAGTTTTCAAAACAAAAGGTTTATTGAAAAGAAGGTGTTTGTGAACAGTTCAAGTTCACTTTCTGATGAGGAAAATGAAATCTTTTTTAAATCAAATGAAGAATTTTTTGAAAAGAGGGCCTCACAACCTCAGTCTGAAGGCACAATTCGGGTAGTTGATACTCGTACGTGTTTTAGATGCAACAAAGTTGGTCACATTGCAAGAAATTGCACCAACTCCAAGCCTAAGACTGAAGTTGTTGAGAATCGACAGAAGAAGGTTGATTCAAAAGGCAAACCTCCAATGGCTGTTGAGAAAGTTTTGAAAAATGAGAAAACAAAAGTAAAAATTGAACCTGTTAAGAACTTGGTAACCAAAAATGACAAATTTTATAAACGGGTTGCATCATCTCAACAAACATGGAAGCCAAAAGTTGTTGATAAACCAAAGGTTTCAGAGTCGGAAAAACAATCGTCTTCTACCACACCGGTAAAGATGAATGTTCCTTTGGATTATTATGAACAATTTGAGAAACAATCTTCTACTCCACCAGAGAAGAAGAATGTTCAAAAAAAAAATCAACCAACTGGTCAACTTAAGATTGATGAGTTTTTCTTATATAAAAAGGTTGAGGTTGGATCTGAGGATAGTTTGAAAATGAATGATAAAAATTTTCCGCCACTTTACACTGCTAAAACTCACATTAAAGTCAAGTTACCCGAGTCAAAAGAGGCTTGGGAAGCATCAAAATCTCATTAAAGATTTTGGACTTGCCGGAGCTTCCTAGTTGGTAATTGTGAAGCAGGAATCGGCATTTTTATTGAATTGTTTGTGATATGTGCAGGAACTTCCAAGAGCTATTTCTAGATGGATCATGGATAGTGGAGCATCTCGACATATGACAGGAAAGACTGCATTGTTGTATGACGTTAGAAATATCAATGGTGGTTATGTGGGATTTGCTGGACATGGAGGTGGTAGAATTATTGGTGAAGGAACGTTATCCAATGGGATTGTTACGTTTGAAAGAGTTAACTACATTACTGAGCTGGAGAATAATCTGTTAAGTATCTCGCAGATTTGTGACAATATGTATACCACTCACTTCACAGACAAAGAATGTTTGATCTTGAAACCAGGATTTGTTATCCCTGAAGAATGGATTATCATGCGGGCACCTAGAGTGAATGATTTATATGTGTTGGACATGAGTGTAGCGACTACAACAACAGGCCAGGCACATTGTTTTGTTTCCAGAGCAACAGAGAAAGAATCGAAGTTGTGGCACCGGAAGATGGGGCATATACATCTTAGAAAAATGAATTACTTGGTGCACAATGATTTAGTTCTTGGAGTTAATATCAAGGGTTTTAATCTGGAAGGGGAGTGCATTAGCTGCATCAAAGGCAAGCAGAAGAAAAAGTCACACTCTAAAAAGCAAGTCAATTCAGTTTCCAGACCGTTAGAGAGACTACATATGGATTTGTTTGGTCCAGTAAACGTCAAAAGTATTACAGGGGATCTCTACTGTCTTGTGGTTACTGATGATTATTCCAGATTTTCATGGGTATCATTCTTGAAGACGAAAGATGAAACGTTTGACAGTTTGATGGCGTTGTTCAGAAAGATTGAAAACTTGTACCAAAGGCGTATCAGAAGAATCAGAAGTGATAATGGTACTGAGTTCAAGAACAACAAGATGGAAGAATTTTGTGATGAAAGAGGTATATTGCATGAGTTTAGTGCTCCGTACACCCCGCAGCAGAATGGAGTTGCAGAACGTAAAAACAGGACGCTAATCGAAACGGCCAGAACAATGCTTGCTGATTCAAAGCTACCGATAAATTTTTGGGCAGAAGCAGTTTCCGCCGCATGCTATACGCTCAACCGGGTTCTTACTGTCAATAAATTCAACAAAACATGCTTTGAGTTGATCAATAACCGCAAACCGAATCTGAAGTATCTTGAACCGTTCGGGTCACCTTGTACTGTTCTAGAGCCTTTTGGAAAGTTTGGTCCGAAGAGTATTGAAGGAATATTCATTGGTTATGCAAGTCCGTTACGACGAGTCTTCGTTCCAAGTTTGAAGCGGATTATTGAAGCTCCTAATGTTGAATGTCAAGGTTATATAATGCCTCCGCAGAATCCTGGAGATTCATGGCGTTATCATTATGACAAGTTGTGGGATTCGTTTGACATGATGGAAGAACAAGAAGAAGAAGAAGATTTCTTTGATGAGTTGGATATTTTGAGGGAGTATAAGTCATCTCTGGAAAGGTTCCCAGCTGAGTATTCAAGACGACCTCAACAAGCTTTCAATGATGATGAAGCAGGTCCAAGTAATGCTGGTGAACATGATGAAGTTGCTCAAGATAATCAGACGGCACAGAATGATAATCAAGAATCTGAGATCATGCCAGTATTTGATCGTGGTGATTCAGATTCTGAGGGGGAGAAAATTCAGATTTAAAGTCAAACAAATCCAGTCAGTGAACAAGGTGCAAATCAGAATGTTACTAATCTGGAAGGTGAGGTAGATGTTCCAGGTGAAGTAATGCCATGAACTCTTTCATATCATCCAGAGGAGTTGATTATTGGAGAACTGCAGACAGAAGTTCGCAGGTTGTTTTATCTCGCAGGTTGAACCAAGAACTTACAAAGAGGCACTTACTGAAGATTCTTGGGTCAATGCAATGCAGGAGGAATTGAGTCAATTCGAGAAATTAGGAGTGTGGAAGTTAGTGGATTTACCTGATGGACAGAGGAAGATTAACACCAAGTGGCTGTTCAAGTGTAAGAGAGACGATAGAGGAGTTGTGGTTCGTAACAAAGCTCGACTCGTTGTCCAGGGTTTCTGTTAGCAGGAGGGTATAGATTTCACTGAAGTGTATGCTCCAGTTGCTCGATTAGAAGCGATCAGAATCTTCCTAGCATTTGCATCTAGGAAAAACTTCAAAGTATATCAGTTATATGTAAAATCGGCTTTTCTCTACGGGAAGGTGAAAGAGGAGGTTTATGTCGGTCAGCCACCGGGCTTTACCGATCCACACCACAAAGACAAGGTCTACTTGCTAGACAAAGCACTGTATGGTTTACACCAGGCCCCGAGAGCTTGGTACGAGACATTGTCTCAACACCTGCTAGCCAACAGCTTTATTCGTGGAAAAGTGGATGCCACTCTCTTCACCAAAGAGGTCGACGGACATCTTCTGATTGTTCAGATTTATGTGGATGATATTATATTTGGGTCAACAAATGAGGATTTATGCAAAGATTTTGAACGAGTTATGAAGCAGAAATTCGAAATGTCATCGATGGGTGAGATGAAATTCTTTTTGGGATTGCAGGTCGAACAACTACCCAAAGGAATTTTCATACATCAAACGAAGTACGTTCATGATATCTTGGAGAAATTCGGGATGTCAGGTTCTACTCCAGCAGCCACCCCATTAGCAACGAATCATGGGATAAACCCTGATCTCACCGGAGAGAAAGTAGATGAAACGATGTATCGTTCCATGATTGGTTCGCTGATGTATTTGACAGCTTCAAGACCCGATATCATGTACCCAACCTGCCTCGCAGCAAGATTTCAATCTAACCAGAGAGTTTCGCATATGGTGATTGTGAAAAGGATATTACGCTACCTGAAAGGAACTCCATCATTGGGGTTGTGGTATCCAAGAGAAGGCGATTTTACACTCGAAGGTTATTCCGATTCCGATTTCGGATGCTGCAAAGTTAATGCTAAATCAACAACAGCAGGGTGCCAGTTCTTTGGATCACGATTGATCACTTGGCAATGCAAAAAGCAAACCTCTGTGGCTTTATCCACATGTGAAGCGGAGTATGTTTCTGCTAGTAGTTGCTGCTCTCAGATCTTGTGGATCCAGCAACAGATGCGCGACTACGGTTTGCAATTTCTAAACACCCCTATCTTTGTTGATAATGAGGCAGCGATTAACATTACTAAAAATCCAGTACATCACGCTAAAACCAAACATATTGAGATTCATCATCACTTCATTAGAGATTGTTTTGAGAAGAAGTTGATACGAATTGAGAAAATCCACACTGATGATCAAAAAGCTGATTTACATACCAAAGCTTTTGATAAAGCACGTTTTCAATATTTACTAAAATTGAATGGTATGAAGCTTTTATCGGTGTTGGGGAGATCATTGGCATTGATGAAGGAGACATTGTAGATGATGTTGAGAAGCAATCTGCAATGGTTTGTCGATTTTTTACTTGTTTTGTTATTTAGGGGGAGTATAGGGTAAATATTTCAGAAAATACAAAAACAATAAAAAATGACAAAAATACAAAAACATGAGATATTTTCAAAATCCAAAAACAATAGAAAACCAGAAAAAGAGCTTGTGTAAAAAGGGAAAACGATAGTACATCGGCTTGACAGTCACGGTATGCTAAAGAATTGGAATGTTTAAATGCATTAAACAGTCTCGCTGATGATATGCCGATAGGTTTTTACACATTTAGTAGGTTTGTTCGGGATATAAACCTAAATCTTACTTGCTTATTTCGTGGGGAACACTACTTGGATATATAGGTAACCCCTGAAATCTCGTTTGAAATTCCTTTTTCTGATATACTAGGTTTTTATACTCAGTGATATCTGGGGTATTATTCCAGGACTTCTGCTGAATGGAAGTTCTGACCTAGTCCTTGAATAATACTTTCTGCAAATTCTTGAAACACAGCATCACCCTCAGCATATATGATAAGACAATAAAATTGCTTAGCAATGCTGTTGTAAAAAAAATCCTCTAAAGGGGACACACCCACAAGTTGAGTCATGATCTCTCTGCTGAACGATGATTCTGACCTGAGCTCTCATGATTCTTCATAATTTATTAACCCCTACAGATATCATTTGTGTTATAATTGCCTGTAAGACTGAATATCGGGATCTGGATACGGGAGTATATTCAAGAGGTGGGACACACGTATAAGTTTAAGTCTTTAAAACACTAAATTCGTATCCTGGACAGATTGAAATTTGTGTGAGAATTTAAAATGGATCAGTATATCGACAATCTACGCGAATTGTTTAATTCCGAGTATGTAATTGAAGCTTAACGGTACTTGTGATTTGTCGAATAGCTGATATGATTCCCTAACACGCTCATCAAAAATATGTTTGTAAATAGTTTACTTTTATTGCATTTTAGTTCTGTATTTCATTTCTAGTATAGAAACTTTGTTAAATTCCAAAAAGATTTTACATTTCTACTTTATTTTTGACAAACCAAAGTGGAGAGTTGATCTTCGGATTCAAAAGATTGAAAGCAGATGCAGGAGATTTCTGGACTGGATGATGAGTTTTGAGCTAATCTTGATAAGTTTGAGAAGTTGAAAAGCTAAAGCAAGTTCATTAACTTGAAACTTGTAAATTTTCAGAAACAAATAGAATCAAATGTCAGTGTGTATTGTCTCAGATCAACCAAGGTCATTAAGTTGGACTTGGTAGATAAATTGAGTAATCAGGGTCATTAGTTTGAACCTGAATACTTATGTGGATTTCTAACACTGGAGATTAAATGGTAAGTTTGGATTGAATCTATTATTATCATATATCTTATATTTGGGTAGAGTTTATTTCGCTCCAATAGGTTTAAGAAGTTAATTTCGCTCCTAATGTTTATAGGTGATTCCGCTCCTAGATATCTTGGTGATTCCGCTCGTAATGATCATGTCATTAGGAGCGAAATCAGGCCATCTATAAATAGGGATCGGTCTTTGTCATTTGACAACTTTGGAGCGGAATTAGATCTCGTGTACGGTGATGAAACTCTGTCAAAATCAAGTTAGAAACACATCTAAACATTGGAAATTGATAATAGAGAGAAGTTAAAAGAATCCGAAAGCTGTTGTGACTTTGTATACGTTGATTCCGCCTTCGTATTCAGAGATGAACTACTTTACTGACATTTAGGGTCACGCAAACGGTCCAACAAAATAGGACATCACACTCACTACTCTCGAGCTCTCATACCTTCTCTCACAACTCTCACTTTCTGAAAAACATTATAACACTTAGTAGCGATCTGGTCAATATCATGCACTGTATCCTGACATTTGAAGTAATAAGAAGAACAAGGCAGCTGCGATTGTCAGCTCCCGAGGTTTTGTGCCGGTGATCTAGATTGATCAAGGGCTTTCCTCGTACATCTCGTGTCACCCTTTACTTTTTGCTCATTGTTTGATTATAGATATAGCTCGATATCCTGAGCTATATCCTGAAAACTGTTTTTGCAAACAACTAAATCAGCATATTTTCGATACACATTCTTAGCACACTACCTCACTTAACTAATTTGATCACTAAATTGCTTAGGTAATTTTTGACCAAAACTGTCATTAAGCTAATGAAACCTTAACTATAGAAGCTAAGAACACTTACAAGAGTCCTTAGCACGAAATTTGAACTTGAGAAAGCTTCCTTTCACAGCAGGAGGCTTCAGAGAGTGAGTTTGAGTGAAAATTTTTGAAGTGTGCAAATGAAGAACACAAGACAAGGCCCTTATATAGGAAAATTGATGCTCTTGGATCTTTGCAACTGTCCCTATGATGTTACCAGATGTTCACAAGTGTCCCTAGGGCAGTAAAAACCAGTGGCACAGTCCCTGGTATCAAAAACAAGCATGCAATGGTGGTGGAACAGGCTGCAACATGCAGCTGTGCATTTTTTGTCGCTGGTGACTCTCTCGCGGCCCGCGTAGACCTTAGAGGGAGTCTACGCGGCCCGCGTAAACCTGTAAATCCGGTAAAAACTTTGCAAGTTTTGCATTTTCAGTCCTGGTCCATTTTAAGTTTAAATAACTTTCTTTTATTGCACTATTGACCCCCATAGTTAACTTTTAAGAGTCTTGGGTCACAAATTAACTCCGTTAAGCTCCCGGTTAGTTGTGAGATCACCCGAAAAGTCTTGTTTTCATCGAAACTCAATGAGATTACTATCCGGTATTCGCGAGAGCAAAAAAAATATATATAATTATTACAATGCTTTTGGGATCGTTAAAAGGTCACTCAGAGGTAACATTTAACATGTTGACACATTTAACCCCTATGCTTTGTAAAATTTTCAATTTAAGCACAAACGGCTTCCTATGTCCATCAATTTATTTATTCATGAATACGAACATCTTATGAGGTCATTCAGAGGCACGAGTTTGGCATGTTGACACATTTGATCCTTTTACTTACATATTTACATTGTTTGACAATTTAAGTCCTTCGGAATCAATTCATTACATGTTTAAAGTCCATGACACGTGTCTTAATTATATTGCACATGATTTTTTCGAGGTGTTACAGTTTAGGAACCTCATAAATCAAAACATTTTATAAAATAAACTAGTAAAATTTATCAACAATGTTATAGAATGTTTATGAATCTCATAAATCAAAATATTTTACAAAATAAACTAGTAAAATTTATCAATAGAGTTAAACAAACAAAAAGGTATCATATAAATTGAAGGATATACATATAAAATAACAATAAGTAATGGAAAAAGGTGTCTTTTATTTGTAGCTTTAAAGCCTTGCTATTTGTTATTGTGGTTGTTTTTATAGATTGTGGTGTTTTAAAAAAAATCACATATAGAGATGATAAAATCTAATATCTGATAAAATTCTCCATATATAGATATATATGAAGAGGTTTATTTGAGAAGAAAAAGAACAAATGGTATAATTGTAAACATTAAATGGTTTTTCTCTCATCTTATCATTATCTTTGACTAATTAATTAGTCATAAATACTATTATCCTTCACACTAAAATTTTTGCCTACATACATCAAAATTTATCCTACACGCTTTGAAATTTATCCTACACATATTGAAAATTATCCTACACAGCTCGTAATTCATCATACACGCCTCGTAATTTATCCTACACTTTAAATTACTTTTTTTCTTCTTTGAAAATATATATTTTTTTTGAAAATAAGTTACAAATTCAATGTATTTAGCTATTAAAAAGAAAGACTATCAATTAATGATCTATCTAAGTTTACCAATATACCCTTACACTAATATTAAATACAAAATTAAATGAAGTAAAATGAACGATTCTTATTGGTTGAAATTTCTTTTTTTATTCTTGTAAAAATTTCTTCGCATTGGAACCCTCCACTATATATATTAAACACATCATTTTTTTGAGATTGCATAATTAGTGTAGAATAAAGTATAGTTTTAGTCTCTGGGTTTACACCCAATTGCAGGTTTAGCCCTCATTTGAAAAAATTCAACAGTCTAGTCCATGTGGTTGTCAATTTGAATCAGTCCAGTCCCTGGGAAAAACGTCTGTTAGTTTAACGTTGGCACTTATGTTAAATGAACTTAATGTCCCTTAGGGACTGAAAGTGTAAGTCGAAATGTGTGGTCTTCTTTTATAAACGTCATGCATTTTTGTACTTTCCTTAATTAGAATGATTTAATCATATTTCTATTTTTGGAAACTTGTATTCGTATTATGTTTATATTCCCTTTCAACTTTGTAATCCGAGGCTTTGATCGTAATGGAATTCATACTTTATACATACTTGTTATACATGCAATCAATCGTTTAAATACATAATTACTTGTAAACCGACACTTGTTATATGTGCAAATGCTCAAACATACATTCGTGATACTCGAATTATTCTTACTTGCGCTTTCTATACTTAAAAACATGTGAATTATGAAACTTATTGCATAAAATGATAACATAAGAGAAGTTCAGGGGCTAAAGTGTGAAAAATCAAAGTTGCTGGCCAAAGGGGGCGCCGCTTCACGCGAACCCCAACCCCCTTTACTGTCGCGTGACGCCAAGGGCTGCAATCCGCAGCGAGTTGCTTCCAACTCTTGGGTTGGTCACCTTCTACCTTTCTCCTTCCCCAATCACCATTCAACCTCCTTTAACACTAAACCCTACCTCCTCTTTATATAAACAAGCCTCCATCTCCCCATTTTCACTTTCCAAACTCCTCTACACTCTCAAAACACTCTCACATTACTGAAATTACAATTTCTTGGCAGATTACAAGCAAGTTCTAAAGTGAGTTCAAACTCACTTTTCTTCATCTTTTCTCCATCTTTCTTCCACTACAAAGCTTGGAACACCTCTAGGAGTGTTTTCACAAGTTTACCATGGTAAACTAAGGTGGAACATCACCATTTTGAGGTCCAAACTTTCTGTTTTGGAAAATTATAGGGAAAACTTTTATGAAACTTAACTTTTCTTCATGAATCTTATGCCTAACATGTTCCTAAACCCACCCATGGTTGTGAGACTTGTTTAAGGTTGATTCTTATAAGTTTAGAGGTGTAAACACCCTCAGAACCTTTTGTTTTGATAGGGTTTAGACAACCCACAAGTGATGAAACCATCCAAGTTTACCATAGTTCATATGGCAAGACTTGTGTTTTGGTAAAGGTGTGAACCTTGGAAGCCTTAGCTATCCTAAACTTGTTCCACCACCTCACTTGATGTTTTTATTCATATTCACTAACTAGTTTCCTAGTCTTAACGTAAGTTAACCCCACCTCGCCTCCAACATTTGCCATGTTGGGTATGACACGCTCGGGTTGTTCTTATTTGGCTACTTAGTATGTTAGTAGATTAGTTGTACTTTATTTTCATTCATGACCAACCAGGTTTACCAACTAAGTTGGTAAACTTTGTGCTTTGGTGAATCATACAATGAGGTTCAATGGATGTTTATCATCCTACCTCCATGCTTGACTTCTATGACATTCATGATGGACTTATTATAAGATATATTATATAATATATAAATATATACATAACCGAATTCTTGATGTTAACCGGATTATGGTTACACGTCATGAATATAGGTTATATTATCTATGTCTTAAATCTCTCGTTACGATTCTAATAGGCAAGTTTCGACCCATGAAATCACATGAAAATAACAGTGTCAAAAACGAGTGTTTAAGACTAGACAATTATTTTTCGTATACATACTTTTATATACTTAGAAATTCGAATCCGAACTCCGAATACTCACACACCTTCGTTTCCCCATGTAGGGTAACTTCGGTGTTCCAAACTCAAACTCTCGGTTGCTAGGAACGCTTTGCAAAACCGTGAGTATACCTGACTCCCTTTTTACTTTTTATACTTTTAGGTGCAATACATTTATGCTATTAAACACACGCATACTTTATGCTTAAATAAAACAAACAATCCAACATACATGCTTAAAACGTTATGCTTGAACTCTTTTATGTTAGACTATTCTTATGCTTTATACTTGTCATTAACTTCGTACAAGCCTCCCTTAACATGTATAGCGCTATAGGATTAACGCACTTCCCGTATTCTTGAGGTTATGTTAAGTAAACAAAATGGTCTATTCATTGCTGATTAGATTACGCTAGCGAGAATCTTTAGGTTGACATGTATAGTTGCATGCTAGTATTATATGTTAGTTTTTAGTTAACAATTATGCCATGTGGATTCGTTTAAACTTTTATACTTATGCTAGTAATCAAACTTGTATACTTGCAAATACTTTTGTGTTGAACTATACTTTAATACGTGTTGCAGGAATTTGATGATGATGATGATGACGAACAGAATTTAGTAGAATGAACTAGAAACCCATTTTTAATTTAGAGCTTATGTTATAATTTGTTTCTTTGCTTATGTTGTTGAACTTTGTTTCCAAACAATGTATTTGATTTTAGATGTTAAATGAAATACTATTTATTAAATACTTGTCGCAAAATAGTGTTATGAAGTCTCTTGCAATCTCGTTTTGGTTTCTCTCTGATGTTTCTGCCATCGGTTGGGGTGTGACACCCACTTATAAAGATTTCTCTACTCATCTATAACAATAGTAAAATGAAGATCAACTGTGACGTCTGTAACAAACAATGAAGATCAATTGTGCACCGCTTACACTTTTCGCCGGAAAACACCCTCGTCCCCCCCCCCCCCCCCCCAAAGATTCCCTGCTCTGTGACATCTGTCAGGTAATAAAATCAACATCTAATACCACCCTTTATTAGTTTATTCTAATTCTAATCATTTATTTTGTTTAAAAAATTAAATTTGATTCAATTTTTATAGGATCAGAAAACTCTATTGTTTTGTCAACAAGACAGAGTAATACTCTGTAAAGATTGTGATGTTGCAATTCATAAAGTCAACGAGCATACAATCAATCACTACCGGTTTCTTCTCACCAGCGTTAAGCTTTCTCCGGTGGTCGTCAATTTGAAAAGGTGTCGTTCCCGGCCAAAACTCTAAGTCTCTAGATCAAGAACCGGTTATTGTTAAGAAGCCCGTTGCTGTCTCTGCTCCACACGTAAGTCAAACACCACAAATTACAACATATGCAGCTCTGAAGTCAAACGGTTCGGGTCATGGATATACAACAGCAAGTAGCATATCGAACTACTTGATTGAGACGCTACCCCGGTTGGCACGTTGAGGATTTTCTTGATTTTCCTCCTAGCTATGGCTTCCTGGAGAAAAAAATATGCACATATCGTTTTTTTTTGTTTTTATGTTATTTAATAAATTATATATATATTAATCAAAACATTATAAAATTATAACTATATTTAGTAGAAGATAACTTTTTCTTATTTATTACTTTTATCTCTTCAAGGATCAACGAAAGTCATCAAAACTTTTGAAGCTAAGAAGAGGTCCTTCTTCTAGGGTGAGAAAAAAATTTGTTGGATCGGGTGGAATAGGATTACTTCACCTAAGGAAGCGGGTGGGTTGGGGCACACTTCACTTAGAGATGCAAACATTGCCCGTTTAACCAAGTCGTGGTGGAGGTTCAAAAATGAAACAAATGCACTTTGGACGAAGGTGTCTTTATCCATCATTTAAACCGATCATGGCTCGTCCTGTCATGCTTAAATGGTCTAGTCGGAACGTGGAACACCATAGCAAGGCTGGAAAACTATCCAACGAGTTCAAATATTTCTCTGGCAATTTTGATGAAGGGAGACGTCAGGGCCGTTCTAACGTTTCTGGAGGCCCTAAGCAAACTACAAAGGCGATGCCTCTTCGAATTAGTATAAAGAAAACATCGAAAGTTTCAATGGCAAACACAATATCAAAATTCAAAGATTCAAGGTATCATTTAAGATTTTAGGGCAAAAAGTGATTTCTCCCCAATAATTTCTCCTAAGTTCACCTCCAATTTTATATAGATATTATTATAAAAAAAATTGCCGTTAACCATTGCGACACCAAATTCCACCTAATTTCACCTCAAATTTCTCCCCAGTCAGCGACATCATTCAGCGAAATTAGCATATGCGACGTTACAATAAGCTAAAATGACGATGTCGGCATAAATTAATTGCGAATTACATATTGCTTGAAGTTGGAATTGTGCCTCCTTTATTTTAAATTCCGTTTTTCAATTGAGCATCGTAATAAATATAGTTTTTGTTTTGTTCATTTGGGCCTAATACGGTAATACACATATACGATATAAATATTTTTAAAAAAAATTTGAGGCCCTATTTTCTGGAGGCCCTAGGCCGTTGCCTATATTTGAAAGCCTCTAGGTCCGGCCTTGGGAGACGTCAGAAATAGGGAATCAATCAGATTCTTGATAGATGCTTGGATGTTCCATCAACCTTTAAAAGATGTTTTCCCAACATCTTTGCCCTTGAATCCACCAAAGTTTGCTTAGTTAGTGATTGTTTTGTTACTCATAATAATGGCATAACTCGCCAATGGAGATGGAGATGGAAAATCAACACCCTAAAGTTTGGTGAAGTTAATGAAACTTCAAGATTGTACTGACTTGCTCTATCAAATTTTTGTCTCGGATACAAGAGAAAGGTGGTGCTAATCCAAAGATCCCTCGGGCCAGTTCTTATTTCATCTATAAAGCTTTTTTTATTCAATTTAGTGGCGGTGAATGTCCGTTAATTATATCATGGCATGGAACAACTGTATCCCTAAGAAAGTTAACATTTTCTAATGCAGGATTAAGATGAGTTAACTCATACCTATGGATGACCTTGCAAAAAGAAACATTCAAGTAGGATCTACGACATGTGGTTTATGCGGGGAGATGGACGAATCGACAAATCACATCCTCACTTCGTTTTTTATTGTTCATGGGTGTGGTAGAGTTTTAGCACTCGGTGCGGCATTGCTCCTATTTTCGCTTTTTCGGTTCCACACTTTCTTGAAATCCACAAAATTGTTCCTCTTAACCGAGCGAGAAAGAAAGCCCTTCATGGGATCATTATGGTGACATGGTGCATTTGGAAGGTAAGGAATAATAACGTTTTTTTTTCCAATTTGGCTTCGGAAGTGGCAAAGACCGTTAAAGACATCAAATGTCTCGGACTTCTTTGGATTATAAACCGTTCGTCTTTTAAGTCTCTTGCTTGGTTTGATTAGTGTAATTTCAGTTTCTAATGTGTTAGTTCTTATCCTTACCTCTAGCGTCTTGCTATCGGTTTTTATAGTGAAGTTTGCCCTTAGGAAAAAAAAAAGAATTTCCTAAAATTTAGTATAATAAAATATGTTAAGCCGGATTTTGTGTAATTTAACAAGAACGTTTCTTATCATTACAACATATTTTGATGTTTCTTTCTCCTGTCTATATTTTATATATTTCTAAGTAATTTACTTTTACAATACTTATATAATATATTAACTTGGGTAAATTACATTTTTCGTCCTTTATGTTTGTATTGGATTGCAATGTATACTCTTTAACTTTAATAATTACAGTCATAATCCTTTATTTGGAAAACTCATTACGCCTTTCGTCCTTTAGCACTAACCAGGTTAAAGTTTTCAGTTAAGTCTATTAACTTAAGGGCAGTTTAATCTTTTTACTTAATTATTTATAGTATTTAATAACTTATAATAAAATGTGTTGTTAAGTTGTTCGTTTTGGAGCTGAGGGTCTCTCTGTAAGCAGTCTCTCTATCCCTAGGGATAGAGGTAAGGTCTGTCTACATCTCATCCTCCCCAGACCCTATTAGTAGCTTTGCTATTTATGGGATTTACTGGGTATGGTTTGTTGTTGTTGTAATAACTTTTAATATAAAGAAATATAAATATACCCTCTCTCTCCCATCCCCCTCTCTCTCTAAAAGCTTACAATCTGATTAAAAATCCATTACAAATTCACATCAGATCAATTTGTCCATTAATTGATCACAATCACAACAATTTTTTCACTAAACCTTCCTCTTTGTATTACAAAGTAATGATGTTATATTCATCATCTGGAGATCCAAATAACATGCACTTTGCTTAGTTTTTATACCTTTGCATACGAGACTAGTGAGCTCACCAATCACTGAATCTAAACTATGTGTCGATCAACTTTCTTGGCGATTAATTTAACTTCTCGAGCATGTATCCCCCAACCAGATCTGAGATCTGGAGCATACATATGTCTAACCATCGCATCGACATCTTCTCCACCACAATATCGTTGAAAACAGTGTCCTGTTAATTGGCCACAACTGCGAACCTCCATTAAGATCCGTCAATAGACTCCAAGATCTGGCCACAACCGTGAACCTCCATCGAGATCGTCTCTGATCTGAGGGTTTTGTCATCAGTGGGTTACTTTGAATGGGTTTCTTGTTACAAAGTTGTAACAATAAGAAAGATGTGGTGGTTGTACTAGGATGGTGATTGTGGCTGGATTAGGACAGTGGTGGTGGATTGTTAGAGGTGATGAAGATGAAATAGGGCTTTTTATCTCTTTCTCTTTTACTATATATACTAGGCTATCACCCGGGAACATCCCGGGTTAGGAAAATTTAGTTTTCAATAATAAAAGGTACATAAACAACATGTTGAAACTCATTAGTATCTTCTTTCCCTTCCCATAATAATTTATTTGTTCCATTTTATCAATATCCTAACTTTGTCTGCATGTGTATTCATAGTTTCCGTGTAAAGCTTAATACCTTTTAATTCTTAATGAGATCTCCGTTAAAAAGTGTTTCGTAAACTGATACAAAATGTTATATTGTTTGTTTTTAAATTAAATTATATTATTCTTTTAGTTGAATTTTCAACTAATAAAATTCATAAACGTGTTTTAGGAAATTATATGTATTTTTTTTTTCTTTTATTAAGACTCATGGATTAATGTTAAACTTAGTACTCTGATCATTGTGATGAAATCCTTACACGACAAATGATAAGTTGATTAAATTGAAAGGAAAAAAAAGTATTGGTTAAAAAGGATAGATTTATTCATATATATATATACAAAAACATATAAAGATCAAACAACCACGTCAAACAAACTGAAATATTCAAAAAAAGCATTGGTTAAAACGTAAAAAACATAAAAACTGCTTTAAATTCATAGAGATAGGAGCTAAGTCTCTTTCTTGCTAACTTTCTCCGAATCCTTGACATTACTTGGAGTTGAAGAGTTGTAGACGTCAACCAGTTTACGCTTGTTGATTTTATTGATATCACCCGGGAACTTCCCGGGCTAGGAAAATTTAATTTACAATAAACAAAAGTACATAAATAACATTTACGAATGACATTAATAAAGAAATTATAATCGTCTTTTATGAAATCATATGTATTTGGTTTTAGTTTTTCTTTTATTAAGATTCATCGATTGATGTTAAACAGAGTACTTTTTTGTTATCACCCGGGATTGCTTCCCGGGGTCGAGAAACTTACTTATATTAAAAACTATTTATAATTAATATATGCTTACCCATTTCATTAACCATATTTTCCTTGTAGCCACATTATAGTATATGTTTGCCCATTTCATTTACCATACTTTCCTTGTAGCCACAGATACAAGACTAAATGTCATAAAATATAAAAAATAACTAATATAATATGATATTACTTGTTATCAAAAGAAACTGCTATAAGATAAGAACGGTATTATGTAAGTTCCAAAAGAAGGATCAACCAATAAGTATAAAAATATGTACTTGTTATATTATAAATCTCTACTGGTTGGGTAAATAAAAAAAATTAATACATGGCAAGTAGCCAACTATGTTGTCAAAAAAAAAAACAAAAAACCAAAAAAAATCTAAATCTAATTGACCAAGAATACAAGACTAAGTCCAACTAAATTCACCGAACACACATCTCGCTTAATATATACACCAGACACGCAACCTTTTTACGACAAAATACTTGTATACATGTGATGATTCTAACTTCTGGTTCTCATGCGAACCTCACATTAGCACGACCTCACATTGTGTAATAACAGTTAAATACATTAATACAACAAATTGTGTGAGATAACAGCTTGAACACGTGTTCTCGGATCTAGCTTTCAAGTTTTTGTGGTGATCACCTATGACAAAACTAATACCAAAGATATAATTGAGGCATTCGCTGTTGTCACACCCTCGAAATGCCACCTAGGGAGTGTCCCTGTTAGGCGTGTGACCACTAGCAATGAGCCACTAATTACATTGAATCATAAGTTTGAAATAACGTTCCATCAATTAATAATGATAAAACTCCAATTATAAGTTATTCAAAAACCACAAGTTCAGCGGAAGCATTAATGTATCTTAGAGTAAATACTATTCAAACATAATAAGTAGATGTTTATTAAATGAGTCCATCAGTATGACCATGACCACCAGAGCTCCCTAGCCAGCAAGCTCCTGTTTCCATCACCTAACGACCTGCGAGCACGTAACAAGTGTATCAGACAAAGCTGGCGAGTTCACAGTTTAAGAAAACGTTTGTTACCAGTTGAATGTAAAACAGTTCAATAACCAATGCAAGTAATATTGTTAATATCTGAATTTCGAACAAGACGGCTCCTGAAATACATGACTACCCTTCCCACGTACTCATATCTAGTACTGGGCCCCGACTGGGTCATTAGTTCACCTCCGTCCTATCTAGGAGCGGTGTGAGGGTGCCAAACCTAAGTAGCGCTACCAACTAATACCCGTTACCCTCCAGGTAACAATATAAGGGACTTACAAGAATGATAGGTGAGAATATTAACCAATATACCCGTTTTTACCCAAAAGACTTATCCCTCCACGGGATACCCACTGACTGTCCCCAACCACCGGGACGTATGCTCGAATGTAGTGAACTCACCTTAGTTTTGCTTGGTATGACCAGTAACCCACACACACCAAATCAGTCAAAGCCTATAATGTTCATGCATACGAAGTCAGTTTACGTTCACGTTGTTTGCATACAAGTTGTAATCATAGTGTGCATTTAAGCAGTGATCTCCAAATAATAGCACATAGGCGTTGTACAAACTCAATGAAACTTACAGTCCACATGCAAACAGTGATGACTTCTCATGCAATTTGTCAATGACCGACGTGCTAAATGAAATCACACAAAAGTCTGACACTTAATGTCATGAATTGACATAACAAGAGAACAAATCGTGTGACAATAATTGCATTTAGATGCTCCTTACAATCATGGCCGGCTATGATTTTCGATTACTATCTTATTGAACCGGTGTGCTTAGTGGGCTGACAATTGTATCGGGCCGATACCCTATGTGTTGACAAATGAACCCAACTAATTTGCATGGTAGCCTGTTAGCTCATTGCACTTTAAAGTCACATGCACAAAGGGACCAGTGGCCGACAATCACAGGTTAAAGTTTCAATTCATGCAACTAGTAATGGTCAAGGTTATTGATAATGGTTAATATATATTTAATGGTCATCATCGGTGGTTCAATGAGGCTCTAACATTCAATTGGTCAATGAGTTTCAATCATAATCCCACTAATATAATTGACTAACATGAGTCCTAATAAGTCAATCAATTGCTAGCAACATATATGGCCATCACATGCTTACTGACAATCTGATCAACCGAATTAACTATTGAATACATCTCATGCATAAATCATTTAGGTTATCCAGTATTCACATGGCCACCAAGATCATCGATCAATCAGTGAGCATGCCAGAATAAAAACATCAGATTGTTAACACACATAATCCACTCCATCGGCTTAACTCTTAAGATACCAAGACCCTAATTTACGTAACATGCAATTATAGTTTCTAATACCCAATAGATCACAGACAAGACATCACAACCATCAACAATGTACGGTGTGAAGGTGCTTACCGGGAATTAGATGCTCACAAGGGTGCAACAAAACTTCGAGAGAGATTAAGGGTTGCCGGCGGTTGCTAGAGGGTAACTAGGGTTTGCAACTGCTCAAGTAATCATATGCACTCTACGTAACATATTATTATACGGATAGGAGGTTTGGGCCGGTCATAATAGGAAATCAAATGACATGTTGGGCCGATGAAGGTTTGCTTAGCAAACAGTGGTGTGGGCCGATTGTGCAACACAATGATTTGGGCCGATACTATACAACATTACGGATCAGTATTTGGACCTAGTCCAACAGTTTATTAGTTGGCGTTACATGTTATGTTTGGGTCGAGTTACATGTGATGTTTCTTAATCAAACAAACAATATACACAATGAACAACTACCAATTATGTTAGCACGTATAACAGGGTTACGGGTCGGATGGATAGACAAAACAAGAACAAGAAAATCGTAAAACCGAAGACACTGACCTTGAAACCTCGGGTTGTCACATCATCCCCAACTTGAAAGAAATTTCGTCCCGAAATTTGACAAGTAAGCACGAGAAGTGGGGTGATAATCAGGATTGTTGCGGATGTTGCTCAGGTGTCACATCATCCCCAAGTTGAAGAGGAATTTCGCCCCGAAATTCACCAGCTTTACTAGTCTCCGCTTTGTCTTCGGGAAAAAGATGTGGATAATTGAGCTTCATTTGATCCTCTCGCTCCCATGTGAACTCCGGTCCACGTCTTGAGTTCCAACGAACTTTGACAGATGGAATACGACTGTGCTTACGTACTTTAACCTCTCGATCCATAATCTCAACGGGCTCTTCGACAAACTGTAGCTTGTCGTCGATCTTCAGCTCTTGGAAGGGTACCACTAGTGGGTCCTCAGCAAAACACCTCTTTAGTTGCGAAACGTGGAAGACATCGTGAACATTACCCAACTCAGCAGGTAATTCTAGCTTGTAGGCCACTTTACCGATGCGTTCAAGAACTCTAAACGGTCCAACGTAGCGTGGATTAAGCTTGCCACGCTTTCCGAAGCGTACAACACCTTTCCACGGTGAAACCTTCAACATGACACGGTCATTCACCTCGAACTCTACCTCCTTGCTACGTTTGTCAGCATAGGCTTTTTGACGGTCACGAGCTGCTGCCATACGTTCCCTGATCTTCACAATCATCGCTGAAGTCTCTAATACCAGTTCAGGACCTGAAATCTGGCTGCCACCCACTTCAGCCCAACAGCGAGGTGAACGACACTTTCTCCCGTATAATGCCTCAAACGGAGCTGCCTTGATGCTAGTGTGGTAACTATTGTTGTAGGAGAATTCTACTAATGGCAAATGTCTCTCCTAACCCTTCCCAAAATCAATAACACATGCCCTCAACATGTCTTCAAGCGTCTGAATAGTGCGCTCACTCTGACCGTCGGTCTGTGGGTGATACGCAGTACTCATATCGAGACGCGAGGCAAACGACCTGTGCATAGCCTGCCACAACTCCGAAGTGAAACGCGGATCTCGATCCGAAATGATAGAAGTTGGCACCCCGTGCCTAGAAACCACCTCCTTAAGGTATATCGCTGCAAGTTGAGAGTGCTTATCTGTTTCCTTAATTGGTAAAGAGTGCGCTGACTTCGTAAGACGATCGACAATTACCCATATCGTGTCGTTCCCCGCCTGTGTTCTCGGTAATCCTGTAACAAAATCCCTGGAGATCTGCTCCCACTTCCACATCGGTATCTCTGGTTGCTGGAGTAGTCCCGAGGGTTTCTGATACTCTGCCTTGACCCTGGCACAAGTCAAGCACTTGCTTACATACGTGGCTATGATAGCTTTCATATTCGGCCACCAATACAAGACTTTGAGATCCTGATACATCTTATCAGATCCCGGGTGAACAGAATACCTTGACTTGTGTGCTTCATCCATTACCAGTTCTCGGAGGTCGCCAAACAGAGGAACCCATAATCTCTCCATAAAATAGTAAATTCCATCAGATTTTTGTTCGAACTTCTTTTTCATACCACGCAAACCCTCCGCTTCAATGTTTTCATCCTTTAAAGCCTCGCCCTGTGCTGAACGAATCCGTGTGGGTAGATCAGAGTGAACAGTAAGCTGTAGAGCACGAACACGCTTCGGCTTCGGTTCCTTGCGGCTAAGAGCATCTGCTACAACGTTAGCTTTACCCGGGTGATACTTGATGGCACACTCGTAATCATTGAACAACTCTACCCAACGACGCTGACGCATATTCAATTCTTTCTGGTCGAAGATATGCTGAAGGCTCTTGTGATCGGTATAGATGGTGCATTTCGTACCGTACAGATAATGCCTCCAAATCTTCAGTGCAAAGACCACTGCTCCTAACTCCAAGTCGTGTGTCGTGTAGTTCTTCTCGTGTACTTTCAACTGTCGAGAGGCATAAGCTATCACCTTGCTGCGCTGCATCAGCACGCAACCAAGACCCTGAATCGATGCATCACAATGTACCTCAAAATCCTCAGTACCCTCTGGTAGAGATAGAATCGGCGCGCTACACAATTTCTGTTTCAACAGTTGGAAGGCATCCTCCTGTTTTGCTCCCCACGAATAAACTACTTTCTTCTGTGTCAAGGATGTGAGAGGTTGAGCAATCTTCGAGAAATCCCGAATAAAGCGACGATAATACCCTGCTAGACCGAGAAATTGTCGCACCTCCGAAGGATTTTTCGGTGCCGCCCAATTTCTAATGGCGTCGATCTTGGCAGGATCCACGTGTATGCCCATCTCATTAACAATATGCCCCAGAAAATGTACCTCCCGTATCCAGAAATCACACTTAGAAAATTTCGCGTACAACTGCTCCCTCCTCAGGAGCTCTAAGATAAGGCGTAGATGCCGCTCATGATCCTCCTTGTTCTTGGAATAAATTAGAATGTCGTCGATAAAAACGATAACGAAGTCGTCAAGGTATGGCTTGCACACACGGTTCATGAGATCCATGAAGACCGCTGGTGCGTTGGTCAACCCGAATGGCATAACCAAGAACTCATAGTGACCGTATCGCGTCCGAAACGCTGTTTTGGAAACATCTTCCTCTCTAACTCGCACCTGATGATATCCCGACCTTAAGTCGATCTTAGAGTAAAAACTTGACCCTTGCAGCTGGTCAAACAGGTCGTCAATACGTGGCAAAGGGTAACGGTTCTTGACTGTCACCTTATTAAGCTCGCGGTAATCTATACACATGCGGAAAGATCCGTCCTTCTTTTTCACAAATAGAACTGGGGCTCCCCAAGGTGAAGAGCTAGGTCGGATAAAACCCCTATCCAACAGCTCCTGAAGTTGGTTTGACAATTCCTGCAACTCCCCTGGTGCAAGACGGTAAGGAGCACGAGCAATCGGGGCTGCTCCTGGGACGAGATCGATCTGAAATTCCACCTGTCGATGTGGAGGTAAACCAGGGAGTTCCTCAGGAAATACGTCAGGAAACTCACAAACAACTGGAAGATCATCAGACTGCGAATCGGTAACAAGGGCTAAAATGGCAGGATAGCCCTTACGTAGGTACTTCTGAGCCTTCATTGATGAAACGATGCTAACTGGGGTCCCACTGCGATGACCCTGAACCGATAGATATTCTCCACTAGAGAGAGGAACACGCACGATTTTCTCTTTACAGATAATTTCCGCCTGATACTTGGACAACCAGTCCATGCCGATAACTACGTCGAAACTTCCAAGAGTAATGGGAAGTAGGTCAATGTCGAATACTTGACCCAGAAGATCGAGTTTACACCCAACCAGAACATGTGAAGCTTCGATTGTTTTACTATTTGCTATCTCCACTATGTGTTTTGTTACAAGAGGTGTAGGACTTAACCCTAACTGACGACTGAACCCCAAAGACACGTAACTCCAATCGGCACCAGAGTCAAATAAAATAGAAGCGAATACACCGTTCACTGAAAACGTACCTGTAACCACGTTGACGTCGTTCCGTGCTTCCCCAGCTCCTAAGACAAACCCGTGCCCACGCGCAACATTACCCCCATTGTTTCCAGTATTGTTATTCCCGTTGTTACCCCCTGTGTTCTGCTTCAGCTGAGGGAAGTCTCGCTTGAAGTGCCCCTTAGCCCCACACTGGTAACACCCTTTTTGAGTACCCTGGTTCTGCTGAGCCTGTTGTCTACCCAACTGCTGTGATGGCTGCTGCTGAGCTGGAAGTGTAGCCCTACAATCCCTAGCCACGTGCCCTGATCGGTTACACCGATGAGAAACCCGTGCACACTGCCCCCTGTGATGATTGTTACACTTGTTGCACAAAGGTAGCTTCCCTGCATAAGATCCCTGCTCTGAATTATTACCCTGATTTTGGACGACGACTGGCTGAAACTGCGATTGCTGCCAGTATCCGCTTTCTTCTGAGGCTGTGCAGAGTTGGACCCCTTGTCCAAATCGTTCCACTTACGCTTGCTATCAGTAGCAGGAGCAGTGGAAGTAGTAGTGGTTGTAGTAGTACTAGAAATACGTGGTGGTAGTGAATTACTTTCCACCTCCTGATCAACAATCTTGTGAGTCAAACGGACAATCTCAGTTATGTTGTTGAGGTTTGCTGCCGTAACCAAACCCTTCACTCGTGGAGGTAATCCCTTGATGAACAACTCAATTCTTCGAGACATAGGTCGGGACAAATTCGGACACAAGTCAGCCAACTCATACGACCGCTTCACGTATGCTTCAACCTCAGATCCCACCAATTTCAGATTATAATACTCGTTCTCTAGCTTCTGTATCTCATCACGAGGACAGTATTCTTCCCTCATCAACTCCTTAAAGGCTTCCCACGTAGTGGCGTTCGCCGCCTCGATGCCCAACAGCTGAACCTGGGCATTCCACCATGTCAGGGCACCATCCTCAAGTGTGCCCGTAGCATACTTCACTCTGTCCCCAACAGGGCAGTTACAAATCGCGAATACGGACTCCGCCTTTTCAAACCAGCGCAGTTGTCCTACAGCCCCTTCAGTCCCGCTGAAGGTCTGTGGCTTACAATCCATGAAAGTTTTAAACGTGAAAACAGGTGGGTGAGGCGGATTTTGTGGCGCCGGCTGACCAGCCTGATAAGCTGCCAAGGCTGCAGCCACCTGGGCGTTGATTAAATTCGCTAACTCAGCTTGTGTCATATTGATTTGGCCACGTCCACCACCGCGGCCTCCACCACGTCCACTACGACGGCCTCCACCACGTCCGTTCATGATTCTATAAGTATGGGAAAAAGGAACGAATTAACAGACAAGTTCAAGTAGATGTCAAGTATTGCTATGGTATTCACAGTTTTCGAGGTTCTAATACAGGATTGACTAACAATGCGGAATTCCTTTTTCACACTCGTCGAGATTTACTGGGACTCACATGCACCCCACGTTATTATTATGTGTGCACCCATAATAATAACCCAATTTGCATGTTTATCTCAGTTCCTCCCAACTCGTGTTAAAAGGTTTCCCCAAATTCAAGCAGCACGACCAATGACATCACAACATAGAGCATGTAAGTTCAAGAAGAGTCCTACTCTTAAAACACGTAGCATAGACCGATAGCATAGAAATTCGTATTGTAATGTCAAGTGTGCGTTTGAGTGTGATACTAATCATGATTAAGTACTAAATATGCTATGCAATAGTAAACAAGAGACGAACCTTGCTGCCTGGAGCTAAGTTTCATGGTCGATGTCGAATCAGTTCAGTTATAGTCTGGTTTGTAAAACATTTTAAAACCAAGTTCACTATAACCAGTGGCTCTGATACCAAACTGTCACACCCTCGAAATGCCACCTAGGGAGTGTCCCTGTTAGGCGTGTGACCACTAGCAATAGGCCACTAATTACATTGAATCATAAGTTTGAAATAACGTTCCATCAATTAATAATGATAAAACTCCAATCATAAGTTACTCAAAAACCACAAGTTCAGCGGAAGCATTAATGTATCTTAGAGTAAATACTATTCAAATATAATAAGTAGATGTTTATTAAATGAGTCCATCAGTATGACCATGACCACCATAGCTCCCTAGCCAGCAAGCTCCTGTTTCCATCACCTAACGACCTGCGAGCACGTAACAAGTGTATCAGACAAAGCTGGCGAGTTCACAGTTTAAGAAAACGTTTGTTACCAGTTGAATGTAAAACAGTTCAATAACCAATGCAAGTAATATTGTTAATATCTCAATTCCGAACAAGGCGGCTCCTGAAATACATGACTGCCCTTCCCACGTACTCCTATCTAGTACTGGGCCCCGACTGGGTCATTAGTTCACCTCCGTCCTATCTAGGAGCGGTGTAAGGGTGCCAAACCTAAGTAGCGCTACCAACTAATACCCGTTACCCTCCAGGTAACAATATAAGGGACTTACAAGAATGATAGGTGAGAATATTAACCAATATACCCGTTTTTACCCAAAAGACTTATCCCTCCACGGGATACCCACTGACTGTCCCCAACCACCGGGACGCATGCTCGAATGTAGTGAACTCACCTTAGTTTTGCTCGGTATGACCAGTAACCCACACACACCAAATCAGTCAAAGCCTATAATGTTCATGCATACGAAGTCAGTTTACGTTCACGTTGTTTGCATACAAGTTGTAATCATAGTGTGCATTTAAGCAGTGATCTCCAAATAATAGCACATAGGCATTGTACAAACTCAATGAAACTTACAGTCCACATGCAAACAGTAATGACTTCTCATGCAATTTGTCAATGACCGACGTGCTAAATGAAATCACACAAAAGTCTGACACTTAATGTCATGAATTGACATAACAAGAGAACAAATCGTGTGACAATAATTGCATTTAGATGCTCCTTACAATCATGGCCGGCTATGATTTTCGATTACTATCTTATTGAACCGGTGTGCTTAGTGGGCTGACAATTGTATCGGGCCGATACCCTATGTGTTGACAAATGAACCCAACTAATTTGCATGGTAGCATGTTAGCTCATTGCACTTTAAAGTCACATGCACAAAGGGACCAGTGGCCGACAATCACAGGTTAAAGTTTCAATTCATGCAACTAGTAATGGTCAAGGTTATTGATAATGGTTAATATATATTTAATGGTCATCATCGGTGGTTCAATGAGGCTCTAACATTCAATTGGTCAATGAGTTTCAATCATAATCCCACTAATATAATTGACTAACATGAGTCCTAATAAGTCAATCAATTGCTAGCAACATATATGGCCATCACATGCTTACTGACAATCTGATCAACCGAATTAACTATTGAATACATCTCATGCATAAATCATTTAGGTTATCCAGTATTCACATGGCCACCAAGATCATCGATCAATCAGTGAGCATGCCAGAATAAAAACATCAGATTGTTAACACACATAATCCACTCCATCGGCTTAACTCTTAAGATACCAAGACCCTAATTTACGTAACATGCAATTATAGTTTCTAATACCCAATAAATCACAGACAAGACATCACAACCATCAACAATGTACGGTGTGAAGGTGCTTACTGGGAATTAGATGCTCACAAGGGTGCAACAAAACTTCGAGAGAGAGTAGGGGTTGCCGGCGGTTGCTAGAGGGTAACTAGGGTTTGCAACTGCTCAAGTAATCATATGCACTCTACGTAACATATTATTATACGGATAGGAGGTTTGGGCCGGTCATAATAGGAAATCAAATGACATGTTGGGCCGATGAAGGTTTGCTTAGCAAACAGTGGTGTGGGCCGATTGTGCAACACAATGATTTGGGCCGATACTATACAACATTACAGATCAGTATTTGGACCTAGTCCAACAGTTTATTAGTTGGCGTTACATGTTATGTTTGGGTCGAGTTACATGTGATGTTTCTTAATCAAACAAACAATATACACAGTGAACAACTACCAATTATGTTAGCACGTATAACAGGGTTACGGTTCGGATGGATAGACAAAACAAGAACGAGAAAATCGTAAAACCGAAGACACTGACCTTGAAACCTCGGGTTGTCACAGCTGTCACACCCCGACCACGTAAAACAACAAACCGTGGCGGAAACATCGGGGAGTGTTGTAACAGAAGTATTGTTTCAAACCATGGATACCAAGAGTTTCATTTTATTGAATATTAAACATTGTCTTAAAGTTAAACAAGCAAGTCAAACATAGTTTATCATAGTTATTAAATCACTAAGGCCTCGTCCAGTCCTAAGTGAGCGTGCATCCTATTCGCAATTCAACACTAAGCAACTTCACCTGAAACATATGTAAAAACAAAGTCAGCAAAGAAATGTTGGCGAGTACATAGTTTTTGTGTGAGTATCAGATTCATGGCTCGTTTGTATGTTGAAACAACCTGTACAACTTCGTTAATTGATATTTGAAACCTTGTTTTGTAAAATGTTTGTATTGTAAATGGATAACCAAGTCAAAATAGATTGGTCATAATTTATAAACCTCGATGCCATGAATCTTAACCCAAAACGTTTGTTTATGTAAACCAAATCATAAATCGTTCTTGTAGTAAAACTCGTATGGTTTATATAGTTTCGTAAACATCGTTGTGTAATATTGTTTAACTCGTTCTCGTTATAGAACATCGTTCATTCGTTTAAATCGTTCAAATCGTTCCAAATCGTTCAATTCATTCGCTCGTTCAAATCGTTCTTGTTTTAATTGTGAAAACTACTTTTGGTCGTCTCGCTAATAACATTCAAACCTTTGTGACTCGTTCATCGTTCCACTCGTTCTCGTATTAACAAACCACCAATGGGTAAGTTAACAATCATCAGATTCAGTCGTTACCCACCTAACCCACACAAAACCATGGGTCCGGTCTGATAACGGGATTTGTCAGATCCTATGGTACCATAACCTAATACTGGTCGGTTTGGCCGAAATTAATGAATGTCATTCGTTATGTAATTACAACCAACAAGCTCGTTCACATTATCAAAATCATTATTAGTTTAGTATAAACCATCTCAATCGTTTTGAAACCATTGTTAGAATATCGAAATCGTTTTGATACATATGAATCAACCCAAAATAATCGAAAACAGTAAAAAGAGGGGATCTATGTACTCACCTTCGGGTGCGTTTTTAATTGTTAACACAATCCCTCAAATTGTTTATCCGCCCTAAATTAAATAAGAATGATTTTAATAATAAAAAACCCACACTTTGACATTGCAAAATACTACTTATGTCATTTCTGTTTTAATATATGAAACTGGACTGTTTTCGGACATTTAAATAAAATAGTTAACTCATTCCAAAAATTCCCAAATTTTTACAGAATGTCTTAAACGATCCAAATATTATTGTGTAAAAGTATCGGGGTCCAGTTCGTTACCAATATTATATAAAAATTCATTTTCCGGATTGAGATCAGATTTATCTTTTTCTGACTGCAGTCCACGGAATAATTTATTTAAAATTCATCGAGAGTCCGATTTATGAAATTCTAGTGAGAGAATTACAAATACATCGGTGGTCATCTACAGTACAAATTTCATGATCTAACTCTACACCGAATTCAAGTTATGACGGAAAACAGGACGCATATTTTCAGCAGAAAAATGCAGCTCTAGCTGCTGTTACGAAAAGACACTTTAAAAATAGTAAACGGAGTCCAAAAATTATGATTCCAGTGCCATTAGAACCGTATTTCATAATAACATGTTACAGACTCAATAAAATCGGTTTTTTGTTAAGTTATGATCTGGTTACAGCCAGATCAGCATGTTTTTTTGTAGTATAAGTGCCATTAAAAAGTACACTTACGACTACCATTCATTCTAATAATGATTTATCTCGTAACAAAAGTTATTTACAGCAGATTATCACTTATATATTTCAGATTTATCATGCATTGTCATATTTCATCATCATTTTAACACTACTTTATCATATGCTAGATGATGTTCAAGACTTGTTTATGTTCATTAGAGTTCTTAACCTTTCATCATTCTTTCAACTATTAACCACCAAAAATATGAACAAGATGAATATCTAAGGTACTTACTACTAGCACAAGGCTAGGGGAGTTTCAAAGCGTAAAAGTGGTGGATAAAAGAAAACGAGAGCGGTCCTTCAACTTCCGAACGCACCAAGCTTCGTTGTTTGCTCTCTAACACCTTTGGATGTATGGAAAATGGCTAGAAAGTGGCTTGATGGTGGTGTTATGGTGGTTAGTGATGGCTGCCAAAATCAAGGGAAGAAGGAAGGAGGAGAGCAAGTTTGGTGATGTTGTGTGATGAAAGATAATGCTTAACCCTTGTGCCTACTTATAAACCTCCTAATCCTTATTAACCCATGTATAATGTGTTCCATTCATTGTGTAATATGTCTTGTAGTAGGAGACAATATCTTATATTATATGGAAATAAAATCTATTAAATAGGCCATGTGTTGGCCATAGACTAGGTTTAACTAAACTAGTTAGTTACTAGTTAAATTTTAAGTATGGAGTTATGATCTAGTTACTAGATATTTTCATGATATGTTATGGTGTTCGGGGACCATAACTAGCTTAGAAAAAATAAAAACAACATGTTTGACAATATTTTATGTTCCGGGTAAAGTCCGGTTGTTCGGTTGGGTATTGTTCCGTTAAAGTGTCTTTTATAATACTTTTTGTAACACAAATTATTCCCGGCACTTAGGAAAGTATACAGGACCATTCTGCCATGTTTTTGCATTTTACTAACATAATAAAATGCTGAACTTTTAATAATAAATGCAGGATTCTGCATTTATAGTTTGTTTTAGGCACTTCTCGGCACTGTAACTATCACCTAGTGACGCAGTTTTGTCGTAAATAGCTCTTTAGTTCAAATAACATGTTTTCGCCATACCGAATCCTTCGAAACTTATTTCTAAGTTATGTAAAGGATATTTAGGGTATGTTTAGCTTACGTCACAGTTCCGGAGTGTACGTCGCGTTAAACTGACTGCGTTTATGCACCAGTTTGCGTATAACCTTCCAGAAAGTGATTTAAAGCTTGAAATCGGAGTCGAATCAAATTGTAAAATTAATAAACACAATTGCACATATAATAACACCAAAACACATATAATAACAACAAAGCACAATGTTTTATTGATAACTGACATTGTTTTACATAATACGATGATTACAGAACACAGTTGTCACAGTCTCCCATACTTTAGGAAATTTCGTCCCGAAATTTTATTTAGAGGATTCTTGTGAAAACAAATGTGGATATTTCGCCTTCATCTGCTCCTTACGTTCCCAAGTAAACTCGGGGCCACATTTGGATTCCCAGCGAACTTTGACCAAATGAATCCGTTTGTTCTTCAACTGTTTGTATGTACGTTCCACTATCTCCACAGGTTTCTCGACAAAGTGCATCGTTTCGTCGATTTGAATCTCGTCGAGAGGAATCTCGTCGAGAGGAATGTGAAGATCAGCATCAGCTAAACACTTTCGCAAATTGGACACGTGAAAAGTCGGATGAACATTTCCAAGCTCTGGAGGTAGCTCTAGTCGATAGGCAACTTTTCCAATTCTTTCAACAATCTTAAATGGTCCAACATATCGTGGTGCAAGTTTTCCTTTCTTTCCAAATCTCACCACTCCCTTCCAAGGTGAAACCTTGAGTAGGACACGGTCTCCGATTTGAAATTCCATGGGCTTGCGTCCCAAATCTGCATAACTCTTTTGACGGCTTCTAGCGTCACAAGATTATCGCGGATTTTCTTGATTTTGTCTGTTGCTTCCAGAATGATCTCAGGTCCAGTAAGCTGAGCTTCACCGGTATCATTCCAACAGACAGGTGAACGACATTTTCGACCGTAGAGAGCTTCGAATGGTGCCATCTTAGTGCTAGCATGATAACTATTATTGTATGAGAACTCGATCAATGGCAAGTGAGAATCCCATTTACCACCAAAGTCTATCACGCATGCTCTAAGCATATCCTCCAAAGTTTGAATCGTCCTCTCAGATTGACCATCTGTTTGGGGATGATAAGCAGTGCTTAGATTCAGTTGGGTTCCCAAAGCAGATTGCATGGTCTTCCAAAAATGAGATGAAAATCGAGCATCACGATCGGAAATGATATCTAGAGGAACACCATGTCGTGATACAATCTCGTCTACATAGATCTTGGCAAGCTTCTCAGCAGAGAAATCCTCACGGATTGGTAAGAAGTGAGCAGATTTTGTCAAACGATCAACTACAACCCAGATGTCATCGTGACCTTTAGACGTACGTGGTAACTTGGTGATGAGATCCATTGCAATGTTCTCCCATTTCCAAACCGGTATCTCTGGTTGTACAAGCAAACCAGAAGGTCGTTGATGTTCGGCCTTGACTTTGAGACAAGTTAGGCATTTCGATACATACAAGTCAACATCCTTCTTCATACCAGGCCACCAATACTGAGTACGAAGATCCTTGTACATTTTATCAGCACCAGGATGGATAGAATATCGAGACTTGTGAGATTCGTCCATTACTAAGGTGCGAAGATCGTCCTGATTTGGAAACCACAAACGATTCTCAAAATAGAGCAAACCATCATCTTTCCTTTCGAGTTTAAGCTCAAGTTGAAGTGGTAGCTCATATTTCAATAAGTCTTTGATCACACAAGATCGTTGTGTTTGAAGAACACGAGATTGAATATCAGATAGAGTTCGAACAGAATGAAGCTTGACTCGTTCCTTTCGACTAAGCGCATCGGCCACGACATTCGCCTTACCAGGATGGTAGCGGATCTCGCAATCATAATAGTTCAAGAGTTCAACCCAACGCCATTGTCTCATGTTCAGTGACGTGATTGTCGTGGTCACGCAAATTTAATCCCAATAACAACTATAGATAGCGGTAATAGGGTATCGAACTCAGGGAGTATGTGGAAAGTGTGTTGATTTTATAGCTTTGCAATTAACTACAATTAACCTAAGTTGCAGAAAATAAAGATCAATAATTTGGATTGTTGTTTTAGAAAACTAAATTAAAAACTAATTGCAAATCAAATGTTGGTTATAAAACAGATTAGGAGAAAGCGATCATCCTAAGCTTCCGGTTTGCTTTTGACAATTGTGTTAAATTCACTAGAAAGAATCACATAGACATGATTCATGTATGATTGTTTGTTGTGATAAAAGGGAACTAAGTACTCGGATTATGAAAACGCGAGGTTGTTACCCGATAACCAATTGATTAATATCCAACCCTAATCCCTCCCGTGATATCTCGATTGTTAACAACACCAAGAACGTACGATTTAGGATATGATTATAACATCAATCAACAATTTACAAACAAACATTCACACACCATAATAAACAAATGCATTGCAAGTCTATTATTCTAGAAATACGAATTCAAACACAAAAGTCATAGACAAACCTTCAATTCAGGATGATCACCAAAAGTTTAGCCGGACATAGCTTGGTGAATCATCATAACAACAAGTTTAGTGTTCATATGAATCGAAAACATAAACCAAATGTTAGAAAACTGTTTGCAACCAAGTACCAACAGCCAAAATCGCCCCCAGGATCACCAATAACCGACCAATCCTGAGAATACCTGAAAAGGCACCATAAAACTGCATAAATGATGGCAGTTACGATTTGTCCGTCGCCTCCACCGTAAATTACGGTATCACCGTAATTTACGGTGGTCTTCAATGTGTTACGGTGCTTGGAGACTGAGTTACGATGAGCATTAAGTGCATTTCAGGTCCACCGTAAATTACGGTGGGACCGTAATTTACGGTGACAACCTGAAATTTGTGCTTTGTTCCATCTTTTGCTCCACGCTCGACCCGTTCAACTCCAAACCGTCCAAAGTTGCGTTTAATCCACTTTAAGCTCCCGAACCGCACCTGAAACATAAGCAACCGTAGTTATCTAATTCAAGATAATTACGCGATTAAGTGAAGGATTAATTTATCTTTTAACATGATTAAAGGTTGTCCTATGGACCACCCGTCACATCCCCACACTTAACCGTTGCTTGTCCCAAGCAACTCATCAAATCAATTTAAACAAGTGATCAATGTAAACCAAGCAAAAACAAGCAATCCTTTTACTAACCCCTTTTTAACACCCAACCAATGCACCCCTCTCTAAATCTCTCCTCTCGGCTACAAGTGAAAACTAGCAAAGATAAGCTAGACACACAATAGGCAAACAGGTGGTTGCACAACTATAGGCTTGTACCTAAATCGATCATTCTCCTAAAATGTGTCAAACATAAATGCAAATCAAAGGGACTTTCAAGGTTGTAACGTGGCTAGGTGTATAGGTAGGAAATGGAATATATATGAAGTAGCGAAAACTTGACCCGGTCTTTTTATTACACAATAAAGCAAACTAGCATTACCAATCTAAACTACTATGTACAAGATAACTCAACATCATTTCTTTTTTTCATTTTTCATTGCTTTTTCTTTTTTTTTTTTTTCATTTCTAATAAATTTTTTTTTTCAAACATAATACTTCAACATAACATCAAATAACATTACATACTACTAAACAATCACTAATCACTATAAAACCGGGTCAAGTTGGGTAAATTTTTAGGTAAGTAGCTAGGGGTAACAAATGATAGGCTTTTAGGCACAAAATTGGGCAACTAAATGTCCAAACCCCCGCCCCTCTCACTACCATGCTCATATATATAACTTATGAGGTCCAACCCCCAAATCCCACACTCGCTCACACCAACAACGAGGCTACCTAAATGCCCTTATCCTTTTCGCATTCATGTCTAACTAAGGACTCAAATCGCATTCAAGCACAAGTTCTAATGCACCCCCACCCGTAGCCACTCTCATCAAAGATAAGCATTATTTATATACACATGTGGCTACAACTCTCACCAAGAATGAAAAAGGTATCAAGGGTTGCCGGTGCACCAAATTGGGGTTAATCTAGGGTGTTCAAATTTTCACATCGTTTCGCTTGGCTTCAAAATTTTTCAAAATCGTCAAAAATTCCCCCCATCCCCACACTTGGGATACATTGACCCCAATGTATGGTTTTAGGAGGCTTTGATCACTAAAATTCATTCAACATCAACAAAAGCTTTAAATCTCAAACCCCAAATTTCTTTTTTTTTTTTTTTTGGATTTTTCTTTTATAATTTTTTTTTAACACATAACACCACCAACAAGCACCAACCCAACAAAACAACACAATCATAACACCACACAACCTCCCAACCATAAACATATCAAACTAACAAATATGCACAAAATATACAAAGAGAGAACACAACCTGACTAATAATAGCGCGGTCCCGGAGGTCCAAACATGGAAGACATCATGTCGTTCCATTCACCGAACGCAAATGAGCCGCTACTACTTCCACCTTGTGGTTGTTGTGCTCCTTCTTGTTGCCTTGGGTAAATCCATTGCGAGTGGTGGATCGGCGGAGTTGGATACGAAACACTACCATCATACGGTGGTAGAGACGCATAATCCACATGTTGTGGATCCACAACCACCGGCCGCCCTGCATGCCAATCCGCGTGCAATCTCCTTTCTTGATCATCATGATATCGATTGTTCATTTCAACTTCACGGGAATACGCATGTGTGCGATTCCATGCTTCTTGACGATCAAGAGTTTGTTTCAAGGACCGCTCTATACTTGCACTATTCCTCGTGTTTTGGTCATACAACGTCCTCTCCGACCCCGACCACGTATCAAACACGGATGCCGGTGGGCGTTGATTCTCAATCACTTCTAGCATTGTGCCTTCATAAGCCCATCCCGGCACATAAGATTGCTGCGTATAATCATAGAACATGCCACCATATCCTCTACCATAAGCTCCTTGCCCTACATTTTCGCCACCATGCGGCTCGTCCGCATAGTCCTCATCTCCACTCGGAACTACTTCTTCATCACTTTCTGGCTCGTCCGGCTCACCCGGTAACAAATCTCGTGCACCCAACTTTAGTGCTCTCCACCTTTGCCCTTCTGATTTTAGCTTATGATAACGCTCCGACTGAGTATACGTCCAAACATTCCCCAACTTATCTAAAGTGAAAGGCTGATGCCTTTTTGTTGCTCCTCGATCTTCAGATGTTATTGCCTTTTGTTGTTTCATCAACCCCGTAATTATTCGACAATACGGGACGATATCTCTTCCATACTTATTCCGGCAAATCCATAAGTGGTTCATGATCAGATAACGTATCGGAAAGCGCGGCGACCCATGCAGTAGCGAATATAGGACATGTACCTCCGGAAACCTCACCTGCTCTTTATCCCCTCTTCGTGGAATAACATTGAGAACACAGATTGTTAACAACAATTTGGCTTCTATTTTTAAGTTCTTCCGGTATAGAATACCACTGTATTTACCGGGTAAAAACAGTGCTGCCAGCATATCATTCCATCGAGCATGTTTCTCCGGTTTAACCAGGAGGTCATCAAGAGTCGGTATCATATAATCACGGGCTGGAAGACTATCATATTTCCCAAGCTTCTTCAACGTGTCAAAAGACATCTCCACCGGAATTCCATGCACTATACCCGTTAGCTTCATTTGTGATGGCTTTTCGTAGCTGTTGCATTTAAGAGTGGCCATCCATTCTTGTATTTCGGATATAAACAAGTTGGTCTTATCTTTGTCGAAACAACTAAGTGCCGACTCCCAACCTAGAGCCCGGAACTTGTCAAACACACCGAACTGACCAAATTCAACTTCATTAACTTCTCTTTCACAAATGAATGCAGCAGCCTTGTTCTTCAACTTATTCATGCTGTCATGGTAGAGTGTCGGTTGCCACTCCTCTGCTTGATCATCTAATGGACCCGAATTCCATTTTGGCTTTTCAGCCGGGTCCAACTCCATCTCTTCCTCACTTTCACTTTCGCTTTCATCCACTCGACCCATGTATTGTCTCTTCTTTGGTTGCTGTTCCGGCTGTTTACCCTTTCCCTTCGAAGACGAAGATGAACTAGCTCCGGTCTTTTCTTTTGTTCGTGCCATTCCTACACACATTAGAGCAAACAACACAACCAACGAAACAAAATTAAACTCTTTTCTCTAACATATCCCCACACTTGCTTGTTATCATAGTTGTAGATGTTAGTGAACCAAAAATATATCAAGAATTTTTCAAAAATCGGGCATGGTGTCTCTACAATGTAGAGCATCCCAAAAGTTCACTACTTTTACCACAAATCCTACATCTACAACCATAACCATGTTCAAATAACCAATTTCATTACCATATCTAAGAACAAGCAAGTGGGTATGGGCAAGTAACCTAAATAACCTTAATTTTCACAATGTAGCATCAAAATATAACAAATAAGCTTTCATACCTTTGCTTGAAGATGCAAGAATGCTTGTGAAACAAAAGCTCCCAAAACCCCCAAATTTTTCCAAACTAGGGTTTAGAATTCGGACCCTAAAACTGCGTTTTCTCGTAAGTTTCTTAGCAAAATCAGAAACTCCGTGAAAAATTAGGCAAGATAGACTCCGATTTCACTTAGTTTGGGCAAGAATTGAGAAAGTTATGGAAGATTGAAGGTGAAGGAGGCTATGGAGTATTGTGGGTTCTTGTGAAAAAGATGGATGGTGATAGATGAAGAAAGAATTGTGTGGATGGGGATAACTTCACGTGACCAGATGTTATTATTTATTATATATATATATATATATTTTATTTACGGAACCCAAACGATGGATTGGCTTAAACTGCGTACCGTAACTTACGGTCAGACCGTAAGTTACGGTAAAACCTGGACATAAATTCCTACCATAAAACAGTAGAGATTTACCGTAAAGGCTAAACACTTTTTATCTCCACCGTAAATTACGGTAATACCGTAATTTATGGTACGAACTGGGCGTTTGTGATTTTAAGAAAAAAAAATTTAAGTGTCATTTTTTTTATATTTTTTCAGTTTTTTTATGTTTTTTTTTAAATTTTTCAAAAACATGTAAAAATCACCCTACCCCCTCGAAAGTCCCGTGTTGTCCTCAACACAATGTTAGAGTAATTCGTGACCCGAATATCCCCACACTTGTTTCAAACATGGATTTCAAGAAAATACGGTAATTGTGCAAACTATACAAAACAAAATAAAATAAAATGCTACTATTTACACTACCAAACCTGGGCCTCTCATGGTTGCTAATCGTCGACCGGGCGTAAGATGTAGCCCGCTTTGTCAAGCTCCAAGTTATTGATGTCGTTCCCTTCCAAGTATGGCTTCAACCGGTGACCGTTCACCGTTTGTTGTTTTAGCGTGTGCTCATCTTGGATATCTACATCTCCAAACCTCCCAACTCTCCGAACGACATACGGGCCCATCCATTTGCTTTTAAGCTTGCCCGCGAACATCTTGATTCTTGAGTTATACAACCAAACTTTTTGACCCACTTCGAACGTTTTCTTTCGCAATTTTGCATCATGCACCTTCTTGAGTTTATCTTTATACGCCGATGCACATTCATATGCCTCATCTCGGATTTCTTCTATCTCGCTTAATTGTAGCTTTCTCAACTTCCCCGCCTCGTCATAATCTGCGTTGACCGTCTTAATTGCCCAATGTGCCTGATGCGCTAACTCCATTGGCAAGTGACAACCCTTTCCATACACCATCTGGTAAGGCGTTGTGCCAATTGGAGTCTTGTAGGCCGTTCGATATGCCCACAATGCATCATCTAACTTACTCGACCAATCCTTCCGATCCGTTCTAACCGTCTTCATAAGAATTTCTTTAATTTGACAGTTGGACACTTCAACTTGTCCACTCGTTTGCGGATGGTAAGGTGTGGCAATTCGGTGATTCACGCTATACCTCTTCAATAATTTCCCGAAGTTGAAGTTCTTGAAATGCGAACCACCATCACTTATGATAACCCACGGGATGCCAAAACGAGAGAAGATATTGGATTGAACAAATTTACAAACAACCGAATGGTCGTTTGTGCGTGTTGCAATAGCTTCAATCCACTTCGAGACGTAATCCACCGCTACCAAAATGTATAGAAAGCCATTCGAATTCGGAAAAGGACCCATAAAGTCTATACCCCATACATCAAATATCTCTACAACCAAGATTGGTTGTAAAGGCATCTCATCCCTCTTCGATATGCTTCCCATCTTTTGACAATTTATGCAATTTCTAGCAAACTCACATGCATCCTTGAAAATTGTGGGCCAATAGAACCCACATGAGAGCACCCGGTAGCCTGTTTTGTGCCCACTAAAATGACCCCCACATGCGGAAGAATGAGCATGGGTCAAGATTGTTGGTGCATGTTTGTGACAACAGCTTAGATTTGGTCTTTGGATATCTTGTAATTAGTTATACGATAAACAGTTAGCGGGTTTAGCTTTGTATTAGTGAGTTAATAGAGTTTGGGCTAAACAAAACCCAATTAGGGTGATGGGGGCGAATTGGGCCTGTCCAATTCGCAGTCCATGATGTTTAACCTTGGCCCAAGTAGTAACCTTGTGTTATATAAACAAGGTTAGGCTTTAGGGTTTAGGTTAATCAGCCAGAACATTGTTTAAGAGCAAATTCGTGAGAGTGCTTAGGCTTGGACGAATTTGAGTGTAGTTAGGGTTTGATTGATTGTAAAACAGATTGTTTGGATAATCAATAGAAACCCAGTTTAAAAGTGTCTTGCTGTTTTCTGTTTCTACTCATTCTGCTATATTCTGATCAAGAGGATTCCGCACTCTTGATTGGAAAGACAATTCTGTGAAAGATCCATACGAATAGGGGACCTACAATTGGTATCAGAGCATTAGGCTCTTGAAGGCTCGGTTCAGAATTGTGCTTGGCAGAAACAGGAAGAAATTTTCGAAATTTTTGAAAATTAGGGTTTTAAAATTTTCGAATTTTTCTGTTGGTTTGATAAAATTTTCGAATTTTGTTGGCTGTTTTGATCTTTTGGTTTGTTTGAGTGCTGTTTTGCAGGTTTTAGGGTTTCCAGGAAAGTTTTTGGTTGATTGTTTTGAAGGATTGTGGCTGAAAACGCTTGAAGATTCGAAGATTGTTCTTCGTGTTCTTCAAGTTCTTCGTTCTGTTTCTTACTGATTTTCGAAATTACTAATATTTTGGTGTTTCGATTCTGCAGGAAAGTGTTGACAGAATCTTGAAAATCTCAGAAGTTTGGAAAAAGATTGAATTTCCTTAATTACTGGTTGGCGAAATTGTCTGATCTGCGAACTTGTCTGATCTGGCGAACTTGACTGATCTGCGAAATTAACTGAGCAGCATAGTTATTAGCGAAATTAAATCCAAAGGCGACTTTGGTAACCGGGTAATTATCCACAGCGAAATTACTACGGTTTTCGGGGACTTCACTAGTCGTCGAAATAGCGAAAATACACAGCGAATTTGATCAGCGAACTTGATAGACCCAGCGAATTTAAGCACTGACCCCAGCGAATTTAATCACTGATCAGACCAGCGAATTTACTTGACCAGCTAGCGAAATTACCAGCATAATTAAGTGGTGGAATTCTGTTTGACAAACGTCGATAAAATTTCAGTGTTTTGCAAATAGAAATTGATTCGTAACCCGATAGAGAGAACCGTTTGGACCGTTTGGACTCTGAAAATCCCGAATACGGTTTTTGACATTATATATCATCGGATTTGTCTTTTCGAGACGATTCTAAAGGTGTAATTTGGTAACCACTGTTTTCGGAGATCTTTTGTACGGTTTTAACAGTCTGTTACGTTAAAATGTCAAACATGATGAAGTTGAAAGCACCTAAGATGATGAAGGTGGAGAATTATCTTACATGGAAGGACAACTTCAAATCCTTCATTGAATCTCAGGATGCACGCATGTGGATCTGCATTGAAGATGGGCACACAAACCCAACACATGATTTTGAGGGCAGACCACGTCGAACAGACTATGTGAACATGAAAGAGGATGATAAAAGGAAGTATGACGCTGAAAAGAGAGCATTGGATGCAATTAAAATGTCTTTACCTGATAGCATCAAGCATACCGTACACTAATTCAAAGGATATGTGGGATGCATTACAAAAGCGATATCAGGGGAATGAGAGTGCCACTCAGGCATTCATGGCAGAGATAGTGCCAGTTGATGAGGCTGAAACTAGTGTGAGTGATGCTGAATCTGAAGTGAAAAATGCTGAAGCTCAAGTGGAGAATGCTGAAGCTCAAATGGAGAATGCTGAAGCAAAAGTGGATGCTGAAGTAGGGAAAGAGAGTGAAGCTGAACAGGTTGTTGCTGATGAAACCTCAGAAGTTCATGAGGAAAAGGTACAATCTAATTCTGTGTGTTTAAAATGTCGTGAATTACAGGGTGAAGTTGACAGGTTGTCCACACAAAACCAAAGTCTGGTGGGCGAGATGTCTACCATAAAAGAAGCAATTTTTTTTGCTAAAAGAAATGAATCATCATACTTGAAGAAGATAAAAGGTTATGAAAGTAAAATTGAAACGCTAACCTGCAAATTAAATGAAAAACTTCAAGTCATAGACTTAGCTCATGAAATGATGGCTGAGAAAACAAAAGAGATTTCTGATAAATGCAAAGAGTTGTCAGATGCACAACTCAGAATTGTTGAACTTGAAAAGAAATTAGGTCAATTCAGGGATTCTGCTTTTGTTATGAAACATATGATGGGTGGCTTGAAGAAAAGTAATGACAAAACCAGTGTGGGATTTCATGGTTTCAATGAAGTTCCACCTCCTGTTAGTCATGACTATTCTTTCTTGCCTAATGAAGATGAGCTCATGGACTTTGGGTCAACATTGCCAAGTAGTTCCACGTCACGTCAAGGAAATGTTTTTGAGAAGGATAATAACAGCAAACCTGTTTTGAAAAAGAATACATCACATCCTAAAAATAACAATCCAACTTTTGTTAAAAAGGTTAATTTTGTTCAAGGAAGTGACATGAAAAACGAAACAGTTGTTATTGAAAATGAATCTAATATAGAGTTTGCTAAAAACAAGAACATAGAAAATTCTGAAACTAAGCAAACTGCACCAAATCCTTCTAAGGCATCATCAGAAGAAAAACCCGAATCTAGTTCAAAGGCTTCAGAAAAGAAGTCTTCGAGAAAGAGATCGTGCTTCAAATGTCACGTCAAGGGACATGTAGCAAGCTGCTGTCCTAACAAAAAGAGTGAAGCACAACTTAGTGAAAAACAGAGAGGGAAATTACCAGTGAAGGAAGGTGATAGTGAGGAGAAAGGCTCAAATTCTTCAAAGAAATCTGCTCCTAAGCAACCAGAAAATGTTGCTGTTGGTGTAGATAAGGCTGGAACAGGAACTTCACAAGTTCCTCGTTTTCAAAGAAATCAACAAAGATTTCAGCCTAGATCTCCACCAGGCAGATACGAGAGACCTAGAAGCAGTTCACCTAGAATGAAAAATTTTAATGGAAATTCAAATAATTTCAGAAGTCAAGGTCAATATCAAAATCGATACCAAAATAATGGTTGTCGAAATTTTTATAACAATGGCTTTAGAAATTATAACAATAATGCTTCTTGGAATCAAAATTCATGGTATCAAAATCAAAATTTTCAAAGGTCAAATAGTCCAAATACCTATAGGAACCCTCAGGACCAAAGACCTTATGGAAATCAAAATCAAATTCCATCAACAGGTCTGAGATCCAAGACTCCAGTTAGGAGTAATGGATATTGGATGAATGTTCAAGTAGTTGGTGAATTTGGACGACCCAAGACCATTAAGGCTTGGGTCCCTCAATCTAACTAATTTTTTAGTTGGTGTGTGCAGGAGCTGCTAAGAAGGATTATCAACTTATGTTGATAATGGCTGCTCTAGGCATATGAAGGGGGTGTGAGATTGTTGATATATTTATATTGTTTGATTTAAATTGAAGTTCAAAGTGCTGATTCGACACTGAAGATAACCTGGCAGATCTTTATACTAAAGCTTTTGACAGGGCTCGCTTTGAACACTTAGTCGAACTCAATGGGATGAGGAATCCTGAATAACTGGTTTTTCATAAGAATTTTTGTAAATAGTTTACTGTCTTTCTTAAAAATCAAAAATACAAAAACATTGAAAAATCAAAAACATAAAAAAATAGAAAATAAAAAATGAGTTATCACTGTGTGAAAAAGAAGAAATGATAGTACATCGGCAAGTTAGACTGTCACACTGAAATGAAATTAAATTGCTTAAGTGTGATAGCAGCTTCATTATATGATGTACCAGTAGGCAAAAAGCATGAAATAATCAACGACTGAGTATGAGTGGGGCACACATCAGTGGTGTATGGTTTAATGACCTTAAATCTTGCGTTGATAGATTGCCAAAATCTGAAGTTTTGGGTCTTTATACTATTATTTTATCTGGGGATATCTTGGCTGTCTTTCTGTTCAGAACTAAAATTGTACATGACCCCAGGAAAGAAAGTCACTTGGAATTAGCTCATTTCTATTTGAATGTCTGTATGTTGTCCCGATACACACAATTTTGATCTGATTCTGAAATCTTCTCTGAAAAAAGTCGTGTACCTCCTCTGCTGCATCCAGATATATGCTGACCTGGAGGTGCTAGGCAACGACAGCTTCTGCTGCATCCAGATACATGCTGACCTAGCTGTACGTTGTCGCGCTATAGATCTAATACACCCGAAAGAGGCCCTCAAGTGCCCAAATGAAACCCAAGAAACCTATATCAAACTGAGTAAAAACTCATTTGATCTGTATATTATACCATCTCTCCTAAAGATCTATTCTGTTCTCTTCTCAACCTATTCCCAGTTAAGATTTCAGAAATCTGGATTGCACTTGTGAAATATGTGGTAGGGAAGATACTTGCATGATAGAGTGTGTTGTTTATATTTCCAGGATTTGATTAGTCTTTATTTGGGTGTTCATTGTTAAGCAATCAAAACATGATAAAACAGATTATATGCAGACCTAGACATTGTCAGGATATCTTAAAGGATGACTTCAGTATACTCACCTACTACGATGAATCTTTGTGCATACCTTGATCGTGGGGGTATATCCTGAAGTGGGACACACTAATATATCAGTAAATAAAATTACCTTAACGTATCATACGGTAATGGTACTTGAAATGTTCATGCATTTTGTTTAAGTGGACGAACATACTGGTAATCGTCTTGGACTGCTTTTCACGAAAAATTAAATAAAGAATTATCTAATAGTGTGAAAACAGTTTGATTTTGTTGATATGATCTTCTTACCGGTGATTCTCACAAAAATAGAGTGTTTATTGCTTTTGTTATTTCCTTGCTTTCAGAAAATACAAAAATACAAAAATAGTGTCTTTTTCTGTTTGAAATTCTTAATGTACGGAAAACTGTTATTCTTGGAGGAATTGTTACTGATAGGGGGAGACGGTGTTAGAAAGTGAGTTCAAAATTTTAAATCATGCGGGTTATAGGGTGTGTGATTAAAAAGTTTTGCGTGTTGGTGATAAATTGGAAAATGCTTAATCTGTTATACAGTTTAACTATCTCTTGAATAATAATAATTTGTTTAACTTATGTTGAAAAATTCTTATGTTTTCTCGAGATGTTTGTTTTATAGTATACAGATTGAAGTAGTGTGTTGCTGAGAAGTTGCTGTGTTGCTGTGAGTTTGATTGGATGCATGGTAGAACCTCCTTTCTATATTGCAGACAAAGTTAAAGAGTTTGAAGATTGCTATACAAATGCTAAACTGGAGTTTACTCAAACGCTAAAGTTTTTGAAGATTTGGTGATTGGATGCATCTGCTTAGGGGGAGTCTGTTGCTGACAGAAGCTATTGAAGCTGAAGCTATCCAAAGACCAAAGACAGTGCAAGATTACTTGAAGATTGCAAGAAGACTGAAGACAAAGTTATTTTATGAAGCTATTGTCAAGGGGGAGTTTGTTGGTGCATGTTTGTGACAACAGCTTAGATTTGGTCTTTGGATATCTTGTAATTAGTTATACGATAAACAATTAGCGGGTTTAGCTTTGTATTAGTGAGTTAATAGAGTTTGGGCTAAACAAAACCCAATTAGGGTGATGGGGGCGAATTGGGCCTGTCCAATTCGCAGTCCATGATGTTTAACCTTGGCCCAAGTAGTAACCTTGTGTTATATAAACAAGGTTAGGCTTTAGGGTTTAGGTTAATCAGCCAGAACATTGTTTGAGAGCAAATTCATGAGAGTGCTTAGGCTTGGACGAATTTGAGTGTAGTTAGGGTTTGATTAATTGTAAAACAGATTGTTTGGATAATCAATAGAAACCCAGTTTAAAAGTGTCTTGCTGTTTTCTGTTTCTACTCATTCTGCTATATTCTGATCAAGAGGATTCCGCACTCTTGATTGGAAAGACAATTCTGTGAAAGATCCATACGAATAGGGGACCTACAAAGATTTCCAACACTTCTGTCTCGGGCACACACCTTCGTATAACTTGATCCGGTCCAATCTTGAAAAGATCCGGTTCATCCCAAATATATTGTTTCACTTGGACCATAAATTGTTGTCGGCTCTTTTTGGTCCAATGACTTGGGATGGCACCCGTGGCTAAGTAATTGACATAGTGAGCATACCACGGTGCAACAAAGGTGGAAATGGCTAGTAGTTGCTCGTCGGGAAAACTCTCATTGATTTCACTAACATCATCGATCCCTTCCACCGGAATCCGAGACAAGTGATCCGCCACTACGTTCTCACTTCCCTTTTTGTCTCGGATTTCTAAATCGAACTCTTGTAACAATAATACCCACCGAATCAACCGAGGCTTTGCGTCCTTCTTCTCCATCAAATATCGAACCGCTCTATGATCCGAATAAACCACCACTTTGCTCCCCCAAATATAAGCACGAAACTTATCCAAAGCATACACCACCGCTAATAACTCCTTTTCGGTTGTGGTGTAATTGAGTTGCGCTTCGGATAAAGTTTTGCTTGCATAGTAGATCACCACCGGCTTTCTATCAACCCGTTGACCCAAAACTGCACCAATAGTGGTGTCGCTTACATCACACATTATCTCGAATGGCTTTGACCAATCCGGTGGTTGCAAGATAGGAGCTTTGACCAAGTGTTCCTTCAAAACAATAAAAGCTTGCATACACTCGTTAGTAAAATCAAATGGGACATCTTTTAATAATAAGTTACATAAAGGTTTCGTGATAACACTAAAACCTTTTATGAAACGTCTATAGAAACCCGCATGTCCCAAGAATGACCTTACACCCTTAACATTTTTCGGAGGTGGCAAAGATGCTATTACCCGTATTTTTGCCTTATCCACCTCCATCCCCCTTTCAGAAATTACATGACCCAACACAATGCCCTCTTGCACCATGAAATGACTTTTCTCCCAACTTAGCACTAGATTTTTCTCGACACACCTTTTTAAAACCTTTTGTAATTCGTTGAGACAAGCATCAAAACTAGTGCCAAAAATGGAGAAGTCATCCATAAATACTTCGAGCGACTCTCCAACCATGTCCGAGAAGATACTCATCATACATCGTTGGAAAGTTGCCGGAGCATTGCACAAGCCAAATGGCATTCGCCGAAAGGCAAAGGTGCCATATGGACAAGTGAAGCTGGTCTTGTGTTGGTCATCCGGGTGTATTGCTATTTGATTATAACCCGAGTACCCGTCCAAAAAGCAGTAATATTTTTGACCCGATAATTTTTCAATAATTTGGTCAATGAAAGGTAGCGGGAAATGGTCCTTAGAAGTGGCGGCATTCAATTTTCGGTAGTCAATACATACACGCCACCCGGTAACCGGTCGGGTGGCAATTTGTTCACCACTTTCATCCTTGACTACTTGAATGCCGGCCTTCTTAGGCACAACTTGGGTGGGACTCACCCAAGCACTATCCGAAATCGGATAGATGATTCCCGCATCCAACCATTTAATTACCTCCTTTTTAACTACCTCCCTTAGGTTCGGATTCAACCTCCTTTGAGCTTCTCGTGTCGGTTTGGCATCTTCGGTTGTAATGATTTTGTGCATGACAATTGATGGACTAATTCCTTTGAGATCGGCAATTGTCCATCCGATAGCTCCCTTGTTTTCTTTCAAGACTTCCAACAATGCTTGCTCTTGTGCCAACTCCAAATTAGAGGCAATAATGACCGGTAAAGTGTCATCATCCCCTAAAAACACATACTTCGAGTGGCTCGGCAAGTCTTTGAGCTCCAACTTTGGCGGTTCCTCTAATGATGGTTTAGTACCCGAATCTATTTCCGCCGGTAAGCCTTCGAACTGGTGGGTCCATGGCGGTCGACCTTCTTTCAACGCCATCGCATCTTGCTTTTCCTCTTCAACCCGGAGTGCATAAGCATGTATCTGTTCAGAAAAATCACACAGGCAAACATCCAAACCATCCTCCTCATACTCATGCGGGTTGCATCCGTCAACTATATCTGCCATGAAACACTCATCAACACCATTAGCATTAGAATTGTTAGTAAAAACATTCAAACGCATTTTTCGATTTCCAAAAGTCATATCAACTGTACCAAATCTACAATCGATTACTGCATGTGCGGTGCTCAAAAATGGCCGACCCAAAATTACGTTTTGTTGTTGCTTTGGGTCCGCCGATGAGTAATCCAAGACTAAAAAGTCAACCGGATAATAAAATTCATCGATTTTAACAATGACATTTTGAACCAAACCCCGGGGTAACTTATGAGACAAATCGGCTAAAACATCCGTGGTCTCCACCCTTGCTAAAGGACCAAAATCATATTGGTCATATAAGCCCCCCGGTAAAATGCTAACTCCGGCTCCAAGATCTAGCAACGCCTTAGCCATTTGAAAATTACCAACTTGTATATTAATCAATGGTGTGCCCGGATCTTGGAGCTTAGGAGGAAGCTCCCCGTTTAAAACCGCACTCACTTGCCCGGTTAAGTCCACCCGCTTAGGCATTTTCTTTTTGTTTTGCCTCTTTTGTGTACACAATTCTTTTAGGAATTTTGCATAGGCGGGTACTTGTTTTATTGCATCAAGGAGTGGAAGGTTAATTTTAACTTGTTTAAACATGTCCCACAATTCTTCTTTTTGGGGACCTCTCGATGCAATAAAATTTTTCTTACCCGGGTCAAGTAAAGCCGATGGAAACGGGACTTGACTCGGTTCACCCTCAACTTTTTCACTCTTTTCATTTTCACCCAAACCTGGTTTATTAACATTTAATTCTTTTGGTTTAACCGGTGAAACATCATCATCACTATCATTACCCGTGATGTCCTCAACTACCCCCTCAACCAATTCGGGTGATAAATTGGCTTTAAACTCTTTTCCACTTCTCAAAACACTAACCTGATGAACATTAACATTACCTCTTGACGAACCGTGTGATGGATTTACCTTGGTGTCACTAGGAAGTTGACCCTTGTTCTTCTTCAACTCCGCCACATCGGTTGCCAATTGATGTTGGATCTGAGTTTCTTTTTGATTGTATTTTCGTTTGAAATTAAGATGGAAATGAAAGAGTTGTGCAGCGGAAATAAGATGAAAGCAAACTTTGCATACAATCAAACGAGAGTAATACTTTTATCAAACATCTTTACACAATGAATCGAAAGATTGAATTTATTTCAACAACGATTACAATGATTGATGTAAGAATGCAAACTCCCCCTCAGCCAGAGCTCAGTAGTTTGTTCGTGCAAAGAAGACGATGTGGTGAAAGAGCTAATAGAACAGTACAAAGTACTGAACTATTTATAGGCACTTGCAAACCACTGAGCATCTTAGCTGACGTCACCATGAAAGTGACATCTAACCTCCTAACAAACTCTAACCACTGATCTATACAAACTCTGATGTACTAACTACTGCTATTACATTACATTACATAAAAGACACATAAACAGCTGCTGCATCCTTCCACTGCTGTGAACCCAGCAGTGCTTGTCCGGATCAGCAGTACTTGACTCAAGGCAGTAGATTGAGTCAGCAGAGCTTTGGTCTTCTATCAGTCTTTAATACTTGGCAGTAGATGCAAGACAGCAGTTGTGGATCAGCACTTGGTAAGATCAGTAGATAGGAGATCAGCAGATACAAAGCCACTTTCAAGGGGAGAGATTTGCATGAACTAATCTGTAAACGTCTGCTTATTCTGGATCCACTGCTCTGATCCAGTTTTGGCTTTAATTATCTGTTCCTCTGATAGGGTTCAATCCCAACAATCTCCCCCTGGAATAGATAATGCCAAAACTCTTCATTATTTGTGGAATTCTTTATTGCCTCAACAACAGCTCCCTTATCTGACCTTTAAATTGTAATTCAAAGTCTAGGGCATCTGTAACTTCATCATCCCTGCTGAGTGGAAGATCAAGGAGATCCTGCAAATCTTCAAGACTCAGGCCAAGAGCTTGTTCCCTTGATATTTTCTCCACTCCTCCACCAGACCTGAGCAAGGTCAATACGCAGGTCTGTTTGTCAGTTTCCCACTTTTGTATTTTTGAGCCTGGTGGGTTTCTTGGGAGATGTTTATTTGCAGAAGTATTTGGAGAGGCTGGCCTATTCATGACTGGCTGAGCAGTACTTGCAGTTTGATCCAAACCAAGAGTTTCCATGATCATTTTCTTTATACCCTCTTTTCCAAGGTCTTCACCTTCCATTAACTCTTTGATGGTTTCAGCAATCAGCTGTTTGTGTGGCCTTCTTTTGTAGATGGCAGCACCAACTGGAGCTATGGATCTCCTGATTTGCAGCTTTGATGGTCTTTTTGAAACCGCTGCTTCAGGATAGTCAGGCTTTTGAGGAACTGTGGGATCTTTCTTTCTTAATTGTTCCAACTTTTTGTAAGTAGCCCTGACCACATCTTCTTTCCATCTAGCAACTTGTCTTTTGTTACCATAATCAGCTGCTGCCAGTTCCTCTTTCATTCTCTTCAGCTCTTCCTGTTTGTCAGGTACATTCTTTCTAAACTTTGCCCAGTTAGGAGGAGTGTGAGTGACCTTCCTTTTTATCATGTCTTGAATTCTTGCAGCTTCATCTTCAAGCTCAGGAACAGTCCACTCTTTGTACATATATCTCTCTCCTTTGTACTTTTTGTGAGCCATGATGCTTTCAATGTAGTCTTTCTTCAGAGATTCAGCTGCTCTTTCAGAAATTTGTTGACTAACATTTTTTGCAAATTGCTCTAGGGATCTGACTTGTGTGAGCAGATATTGATAATTTCTTGAAATTTCTTTGCAGACTTCCCTTGTGTGTTTCTTTTTGAGATATCCTCTGCTTGCTTGGCTTTGATTTCCAAGTATTCATCAACATTTTTAGGCCAAGGATATCCCTTTATTGATGGCAACCTCCTTTTGGCAGGGTCATCCTCATAGTAGAAGGATTTTATTTCATCTCTAACAGCTGCTAGTTCAAGAGGAAATTGAACACCTGCAGGAGGTAAGGGCTTGTACATTGGAACTGAAGAGAGAGGAACAGGTTTTGGTATTGTGACAAGAGCTAAAGATTTTGAAGATGTTTGTGGTGGTGATGTGTCATCATCTTTTAAAATTAGCCTTCTCCTTTTTGGTTTAGGAGAGACTGATGATGTTTTGGATGGAACAGTGGTGGTAGATGTTGTGGCAGTGGATTGTGATTGACTAACAGCTGTTGAAACAACTGGTGTTTCAACCACTGTTGTCATTACAACAGATGTTATAACATCTGCTATCTTCTGCTGTATGTCAGCAGGTGTTGTTTTTGGTGGTGATGATGGTAAAGCGGTGGATGTTGTGTGTGTTGAAGTGGTGTGTGTTGATGGAACAACTGTTTGGCAAGCAGTAGTTTTTGTAACTCATGTTGCATCAGCTGTTTTGTATGATGGTTTTTGAGCAGACTTTGAACGTCTGATAGGAATGGATTTGGGTTGCCTTACTTTTCTAGTAGGCCTCTTCTTTTCCTCAACAGGATTTTCATGATCCCTTGACCCAGAAGTACCCTGATCTGGATGATCCATTCTGTCCACCCTGGCTTTCCTTTTGGCCTCTCTATCTCTTTTCACACTTGCAACTGCTTCTGCTAGTGCATTTGTTGTCACATCAATCTTCTTGCTGCCATCTGGCAAAGGGATCTTTTTGGTCATGTTTGAATTTTCTGGTTCAAGATAAAGACCATCTTCTATACCCTTCTTTTTCCACTCCTTAATTTTCTCCCCCTTTTTGGCAGTATCTTCTGGGAGGTCATAAATGAAGCGTACTTTTGGAGGAGCAGTGCCAGTGGTGTGCAAGATCTGAGTTTTGAGAGCCTTTAAGTCAGCCTGAGTGTTCTTGAACCTTGACTCCATTGCATTTCTCAGTTGTTGTACATGTTTTTCATGTTGCTGATCTGCTAATTGTGCTTGTTGTTGGAGAAAAGATTGAAATAGGTTCCAGAGCTCATTTGTAGCAGGTGCCCTTTGTGGAGCAGGTGCTTGAGGTGGAACAGGAGTTGATTGTACCTTCGGAACTTGTAACACCTGTTGTAGCATGTCTTTGAGTTCTGCAACAGAGTTATCAAGCTTTGCAATACGATCCGTCAATTTCTGGTACTTTAAACCATCACCCAAGTTAATGGGATCATCTGATTTCCCACTAGCAGTGGTTTTATCAGTGGTAGATGTAGGGAATATACTCCAAACATTAAGCACTGATGCCCCTTTTTCTTGGTACTGGGGTCTTCTTCCTTCAACACTTGACAACCTTTTGATGGTGCCAGTAGGATAAATAAATCCACTGGTGGTTGGCAGAGGTGCTATAAAAGGAATTGCCTCCAAGGAAGTCTTATGAATGTAACCACTGTCCAAATGTAACCCAGTGGGTGTAACAGTTGTAGTGGCTGCTTCACTTGGATTACCACCAAGAGTTACTTGTAACTCAAGGGGTGTAACCTCCTCAGGTTGTGTTGGTGGGTTAGCAAAGATTGATACATTAGACCCAGTCAGTTGTTGAGGTATATTCTCATTAATAGGTGATTGAGAAGGACTGGATAATGCCTGGTTCAAATCAATTGCATCCAACAGTGGTTTTATTGGTGAAGGAATTGTGGATGTGATGGTTGGTGTAGAAATAGGATGTGTCCCGGGCATTGGACTGTGGATGATAGAAACGAGTGTTTCCAGAGCATCATGATGTGGAGGCCCTATTTGTACAACCTGTTCTTTTTGTGAAGAAACAGGAGGAGTTTCAGCTATGGGTTGAGATATTTGTACCAACTGCTGTGAGGAAGTAGCAGCAGTGGTTTCTTGTGACTTTTGTGTTGTCACTGGCAGGAGCTCTGGTATCTCATCCTCCAGAGATGCCTTTTTGATGGGTTTGGGGGGTTTTTGTGTTTTTCTTTTTGTTGGCTTTTTGGTGATTTTAGGTGTGGGTTTCAAAACAGTTGTGCTGCTGCTTTGATCACCTTGAGCAGTGGGCTCAGCAGCAGATACCTGAGGAGCAGTTGTAACTGCTAAAATCTGCTCAGGCACCTCTGCATGTGTTTTGCAAGGTGTGGACATCCTTGTAAAAGTTTCAGCAGTTAAACTGTTTATTTGAGTAGGATCACCTTGGTTTATTACAGCTAAATCATCCTTACTGAATTTCGTTGAAAAATAGTAACTTAAAAACCTTGGAAACAGTAAGAATGATTTTGTTTCAACATTATTAACCAAATCTTTAAAATTTTCTCGAGAATAGTTAAAATTTTCTCCTTGAAGAATAGCATATCCCAGATTTTGAATCTTTAAAGGGATTTCATTGAAAGAAGTGGTTTTGTTTGAAACACATAGTAGGAGGGTATGAAATAAAAATCTGGTTGCAGAAGGAAAATAACCTTTTTCTAAGGTAATTTTCTTCATCATTGTGGCTTCATACCCTCTCTCAATGAAGTCAGTTTGCAACTCGTTTTTTAGTGAAAGAGATTTTACCTTCTTGATCATCGAGTTGAAAGACCTCTGAAATGGATTGTGGCGTGATTTGGACAGCTTTACCCTTTATAGAAGAGTTTATGGTGGTTGCAGTGTCTCCTTGTTTTTCAAGGGTTGCATTCTTCCAAAACTCCCTTTGGGTCGCCAAATAGATTGGTGCATCGGCGATGAACAAAGTTTTGTACTTTGATTTTTCCATGATGTCAATGATGGAATCGAACACTGTGGTGGTTCCTGGTTTTGTGAGAAGACCCAGGAGATTGTGAGATGGTTTATGTGGAATTTCAGTGGAGATTGCCTTTTGGGAGGCTGTTTTCGATGATGATTTGGATGAGGGTTTTGAAGATTTCTTTGATTTTGTCATTTTGAGGATGATTGATCGAAGAAATTTGTGAAGAAATGAGATGAAAAACTGCTTTGAGAAGAGAATTTTTAAGAATTCAATTCGACAGTAAAACCCTGTTTTGGTGGTGAGTGGGGGATTTTATAGGGAAGAAAGTGAATGCTGAGGTGGCAGCCGTTACAAAAGGTCTGACCATTATGTACTGTCCACGTGACAACCCCTGGTGAAAGTGAAGGACAGTACTTTTGTGAAAGTGACTGATGAAGGCAGTGGTATGAAAGCAGTGGATGATTTTCACTATCAGTGGATAGCATATCAATGGATAAGACACTGCTTTTGAACAACAGAGTTTATCAAAGTAATGAGAGAGCAGGGGTTGACTTTCAACAGTGGACAGGCTTTTGAAGTAGAGCAGACTTTTGAACAATCAGTGGTTAATGGCAGACTTTTAAGGACTTTAATGAAAATTTTTCATTTTTAGCTATTTTTAAGGATGGAGTTTTGATTTTCTGAAAACATTTTGTTGCTTTTATTCATAGAAAAACAAGATGTTGCTTGTTATTCCATGTTCAGCATCCCAATTCTAGAGACCAAGCTTTCAAAAGTGGCTGTATCAAGTGCTTTTGTGAGCACATCAGCCAGCTGGTCTTTAGTTGGGACATGATGCAGAGAAATCAAACCTTTTTCATAGCAATCCCTCACAAAGTGATGTCTGATGTCGATGTGTTTGGTGGTTGAGTGGGAAACTGGATTTTTGATGATATTTTCTGCTGCCTGGCTGTCCAACATAAGTGGTGTCTTTAAGGCAGTGATACCAAAATCCAGCAACTGATTTTGAAGCCACAGGAGTTGGGCTGTACAGCTTGCAGCAGCAATGTATTCAGCTTCAGCAGTGGATGTTGAAACAGCTGCTTGCTTTTTGCTTTGCCATGAAACTAAGCAATCACCTAGAAACTGGCACCCTCCTGATGTGGACTTCCTTGTGGTGTGACATCCAGCAAAGTCATTGTCTGAGAAACCTGAAAGCTTGATGTTCCCATTAGCTGGATACCAGATACCAAGTGTGGGAGCACCTTTTATGTATCTGAAGATCCTTTTTACAGCAATGAGATTTGATTTTCTGGGAGCTGATTGACTTCTTGCACAGACACATGTTGCAAACATGATGTCTGGTCTAGATGCAGTTAGGTACAATAAAGACCCAATCATGCTTCTATAAAGTGTTTGGTCAATCAGCTCATCTTTTTCATCAGCCATGACCAGCTTATTTGTTGCCATGGGTGTGCTGCATGGTTTACAATCATTCATATCAAATTTGGTTAAAAGTTCTTTAGCATATTTGCTTTGATGAATGAAAGTTCCATTTTGCAATTGCTGTACTTGGAGACCAAGAAAGCATTGCAGCTCACCCATAGCACTCATTTCAAACTCAGCTGTCATGAGTTCTCTAAACTCTTCACACATTGAGTTACATGTGCTTCCAAAAATAATGTCATCCACATAAATCTGGACAATCATTAAATCCTTCCCTCTCCATTTTAAAAACAGTGTTTTATCAATGGTACCTCTTTTGAAACCATTTGAGAGTAGGAAGTTGGAAAGAGTTTCATACCAGGCCCTTGGTGCTTGTTTTAAGCCATACAAGGCTTTGTTTAGCCTGTAGACATGATCTGGATAAAATGGATCCTCAAAACCTGGAGGTTGACAAACATACACCTCTTCTTGAATAGTACCATAGAGGAAGGCACTTTTGATATCCATTTGAAACACCTTCATATTGTGGTTGACAGCAAAGGCCAGGAACAGTCTAATTGCTTCTAATCTTGCAACAGGGGCAAATGTTTCATCATAATCAATTCCCTCTTCCTGTCTGTAACCTTGAACCACAAGCCTGGCTTTATTCTTGACAACAATACCCCTTTCATCAGTTTTGTTCTTGAAGACCCACTTTGTGCCAATGGGACTAACCTCTTCTGGCAGTGGTACAAGCTCCCATACTTGTTATCTTTTAAACTGTTGGAGCTCCTCTTGCATGGCTTCTACCCAGCTGTTGTCTTTCAGTGCCTCTTGGTACTTGACTGGCTGATGGAGTGATAGAAAACCAGCAAAAAGACAAATGTTTTGGGTTTGGCTTCTTGTGAGCACCCCTTCATTTATGTTGCCAATGATTTGATCAGGTGGATGAGATCTCAAGAAGATTAAATCTCCTTGGTATGGTATGATGGCATTGGTTGGTGAAGGCTGCAAATGTGTATCATCTGAGCTAACCACTGCTGGGGACTTTGATGATCCAGCAGTGGCTTCAAAAGGTGGTGGTATAGGAGGTAATGAAGTGGACAACTGCTGACTTTTATCCACTGTTTGAGGACTTTTGTCAGCAGTGTTTGAGGATGTGGAAGCAGTGGTTGATGGGCGGTCAACAACTGTTGAGGTAGCAGTGGTAGAGCTTTGACAACTGTTTTGAACAGCTGGTGCTTTTCCCTTTGTGGCAGACCTTTGAGGGATGATGATTTCATACCCATAGTCTGGTGTTGTATCCTCTGATGGACCTGCACTGTTAGTCTTGACAGCAGTATTTTCAAAAGTGAATTTTTCAAGATCAAACAGATCTGCAGGGTTTGCTGGGATTTTCATTGATGAAAGTTCATTGAACTTAACATTCAAAGTCTCCTCCACTGCCTTGGTCCGTGTATTGAACACTTTGTAGGCCTTGGCAGTGGTTGAGTATCCCAGATGATAACCACAATCAATTTTGGCTGCAAATTTTGAAATGGAATCTTTTAAGTTCAAAATAAAGCATGGGCAGCCAAACACTTTGAAATATGAGATCAGTGGTTTAATTTTATACAGAATTTCATAGGCAGTCTTTTTGTGCCTGGGGTTTATCAAAACTCTGTTCTGAACATAGCAAGCAGTGTTTACTGCCTCTGCCCAGAAAGTTAATGGCAAACTTGAATCTGCAAGCATGGTTCTGGCAGCCTCAATCAGAGTTCTGTTCTTCCTTTCCACTACCCCATTCTGCTCTGGTGTTCTTGGGATGCTGTACTGCCTTACAATCCCTTTCTTCACACAGAAGGCATCCAACTCCCTATTTTTGAATTCTGTGCCATTGTCACTCCTGAAGCTTTTCACTGGAAGGTCAAATTGCTTTTCAACCTGTATTACAAAGTCTTGCAAAATGCCTGCAGTTTCATCTTTTGAGTGCAAAAAGAAAGTCCATGTGAACCTAGAAAAGTCATCAACAATAACCAAACAATATCTTTTCTTTTTAAGGCTCATGACTTGAACTGGGCCAAACAAATCCATGTGTAGCATTTGCAAACACTGGGTTGTTTTGGACTCTTCAATGGACTTATAAGAACTTTTATGTTGTTTTCCTTTTAAACAGGAAATGCAATGTTCAGGACATGAAAACAATTTTTGTGGTAGGCCTCTCACCAAACATTTTTTGAAATTTCTGTGATTGTTTTAAGATTTGTGTGTCCCAGCCTTCTGTGCCAAAGTTCTGTCTCTTTGTTAGAGGCAGCTGAGAACAGACATGCATCAGCTCTGGGACACTCTTTTGACATGTCAACAACATAAACATTGCCACTTCTTTGAGCAACAAGTTTACTTTGACCAGAGTTGATTATTGCTTCAATCTTTTTGACCATTTCTGGTCCAACAATCTTACAACAGTCTTTTGTGAAGAATGACCCAAATCCCTTGTCACTCATTTGGGACACACTCAGAAGGTTGAATTTTAGATTGTCTATTAGATTGACATTTTCAAATTTTACATTTCCAGATTGCACTGTTCCAGACCCCAAAACTTTCCCTTTACTATTATTCCCAAAGGATATATCACCCCCACCATGGATTTTAAAGTCTTTGAGGAGGGCTTTACATCCTGTCATGTGCCTGGAGCCTCCACTATCTACATACCAAAGACTATCAAAGCATGCAGAAGCTCCCTGCACATGAAGTAAAAGGATTAGTTCATTAAGGTCTCCAAAGCCAACAAGGCTTTGGATGGGGTCTCAACAGTGTCTGGGATGGATGCAAGATGATGGACAGTGGTTAGGTCAGGGGTTTGAACTGTTTTAGGACAGTGTTTCTCTAACCACTGTTGTGGGTCCTGACCAATCATCTGCTGGTAACCAAAAGGATGCTTGTTCACTTTGGGTTTAGAGGGCCTTTTGTAGGCCTCATAAACGTGAGGAATCCTTTGGTAAGACTGTTTTTCTCTGCCTTTTCTGAACTGATTGGCAGGGGGTGCATCAGTAACCTGAACATCTCTTTTGACAGATGTTTGGTTCAGCTGTTTTGTAACAGCTGTTTGAACTGGCACAAACAGTGGTTGTTTCTTGGTAAATTTGACAGATGTTGATGATGATGGTGGACTCAAGGATGTTTTAGCCATGTACTCATTCTTTTTCACATCAAAGTTTTTGAGGTACACACATGCTTGAGTTTTGTGGTTTGTCTTACCACAAACAATGCAGCTTTCTGCTGAAACAATGACACTTGTTTTGTTTAAATCATAAGCTTTCAAGTGGAAACAATCTTTTGTTAGATGATTCCTTTTTTCACAGAATTCACAAAACAAGTTATCAATTTTTTCTTTCTTCTTTCTCTTTTCAGACTCCTTTGCAGCAGAGGTTTTAACCACTGCTGGGATGTCCTTGAGAGGTATGACTTTAGCTTTTGGAGCTTTAACACCATCAGTTGATGTAAAGTCCATTGGCTTGAAATTTTCAAGAATATCACACTCGTCAGACCAGGTAGGTTTAAACTGATATTTTTCAAGTTCTTCAAAAGTTGATGAACTCCTTGTTCTGCCAAGTGTGATTTTGTTACCAAGTTTGTCAGTGATTTTCACTTCTTGGCCATTCTTGTTTGTGGGGATGAACTCAGTGTTTACATCAGTGTTTTGACCAGATTTTTCACAAGCAATGTGTTCATCATCATATTTTCTATACCCAACCCCAAATTTCACATTACTTTCAATCTGTTTAGCAAGCATCACCTCATATCCTCTGCAGGATTCCACCCATCTTTCACAAGTAATCTGGGTGGATTCCAACTCCTTTTTGCAACTTTGGTATTTTTCTACCATAGTTTGAAGTTGTGTTTTGGTGATGCTTTGCTCTTCTTTTAGACAGCTGATTTCATTTTCTTTTTCAGTCAATTTGTTTTTAAGTTCTTTTAAAGAGCTTTCAAATTTGACCTCATCAGACAAGATTTTATCCCGAAGGTTTTCATTCACCTCTTTAATGTTTGCAAAAGCAATTATGCAATTGTCAGAACACAGTTTTTCAAGAACTTGAGGAGATACCTTGGCAGCTGCCATCATTGCACAATCACATTGATGATCTTCATCATCATCAGCTTTTACCTTCTTTTCACCAGCCTTTTCTTCTTTCTCTTCTTCTTTGTCCTCTATGGACCATGGATCTGTCATTGGTTCAATCAGGGTACCTGAACTTTCTCCCAACAGTAGTTCACCAGCCACAGCAGTAACCACTGCTTCAGTCACCTCTTCCACTGTTTCAAAGCACTGCTGTTCCTCCTCAGTTTCAACCCCCTCCTGTATTGACTCTAATGCCATCAAACAAAACTCATCATGAGAAGAATCATTAGAAGCATAGAGTGCAAAATTTTCATCATTAAGGTCTTCAGGCATACTGCTCCAGTCAACAAACCCTTGAGTGAAAAAACTTTGTTGATCTGGTTGTGCTGCTGCTGGAGCAGTGGTTTGAGGTGCAACAGGTTGCACTTGTACCTGTGGAACAGGGGTTTGAACATATTGGATTTGTGGAACAGTAGTTTGGACATAATGTACTGGCACAGGGGCAGCAGCATAGTGAGCAGTGTTCACTTGAGCTGCTGGGGCATATTGGGCATAGTGCACAGTGTTTTGGTTTTGAGGTCTAGGATTTGAGCTAGGATGAGTAATTATGGGACCAGTAGTTTGACTCCTACATTCCCTAGCGAAATGTCCCAACCTATTACACTTGTAGCACTTGATTTTCGATTTATCCAACCCAACCCTTAGATTCCCATGCAAACATAGGAATTTTCGCCCTGTTCTTTTGTAGAACTTGCTAGTTCTAACACTTAGCAAAGCCAGTTGATGCAAGATGTCCATTTCCTCTAAATCAGTGGGATCAAAATGTTGTAAATCATTTAGTTCAAAACTTAAATTGTCTGACATCTGGTTTTCGTTAGCAGTGAATGCATAACTTGCAGAGTGAGGATCAGGGTTGTTAAAATTTGCACCAGCAGTTATGTCAATGAAGTGATCAAAACCCTGATCCTTACTACTGCTCCCAGATTCTTCTTGACCCAGAAGAGCAGTATTACCGAAAGTGTAATCATCGGTAACTTTTCCTGACTCTTGTAACCTCCTTTTCTGGTTCAACTCCCTTTCGTAGGTCAGGAGTCGACCATGGAGTTGGGTCAAGGTCAGATCCTTGAATTCAGGTGAATTTCGGGTGACAAAAGCTATGGTGTCCCATTTTTCTGGCAGTGACCTGAGGAACCTGCTATTTTGAGTTGAGTTTGTAAAAGTGGTGTTAACAAGCCTCAGTTCACTGATGAGACAACTGAAACGCTCAAATTGTTGCGTTAGTGATTCGCCTTTAACATAGCAAAATGTTTCATACTGTTGGTTCAGGATTTCTCTATTGTTTTCTATGACTTCTTCAGTTCCTCCAAACTGTTCCTTAAGTGCGTCCCATAACTCTTTGGCACTGTTACAGTGTAACAGTCCAGCATATATCTCATTGGGCAGCGCTGATGCTATGATGCTAAAGGCTTTAGCATCTAGTTCGATCTTTTGAAAGTCGGTTTCGGTATAATTTTCAACTGGTTTTGGAACGAACTTTTTAGCATCTTCAGCGCTTGGCACTGAAGGAACATGGGGACCATAAATGACAGACCTCTAACAACCTGTGCTTTGTTGAGCAAGGATGTGACCCATCCTTCTCTGCCAGATGTTGTACTCATTTCTTTTTAGCATAGGTGGTTTAAAAAGTGAGCCGATGTTGTTTTTATCATCCTGAGATTGTGACGTCATTCTTGTTGTTTTACAGACACTGAGAAATCAACTTTAATGGTGATTAATCCTTGCTCTGTTTTTCAACAGACGAACAAACGATCAGTATCAACTGTTATGAGCTTAACTATTTACGTCAAAATGATTGTTAAATCAAATTTGACTGTCCAAGCTCTGATACCAATTGTTGGATCTGAGTTTCTTTTTTATTGTATTTTCGTTTGAAATTAAGATGGAAATGAAAGAGTTGTGCAGCAGAAATAATATGAAAGCAAACTTTGCATACAATCAAACGAGAGTAATACTTTTATCAAACATCTTTACACAATGAATCGAAAGATTGAATTTATTTCAACAACGATTACAATGATTGATGTAAGAATGCAAACTCCCCCTCAGCCAGAGCTCAGTAGTTTGTTCGTGCAAAGAAGACGATGTGGTGAAAGAGCTAATAGAACAGTACAAAGTACTGAACTATTTATAGGCACTTGCAAACCACTGAGCATCTTAGCTGACGTCACCATGAAAGTGACATCTAACCTCCTAACAAACTCTAACCACTGATCTATACAAACTCTGATGTACTAACTACTGCTATTATATTACATTACATAAAAGACACATAAACAGCTGCTGCATCCTTCCACTGCTGTGAACCCAGCAGTGCTTGTCCGGATCAGCAGTACTTGACTCAAGGCAGTAGATTGAGTCAGCAGAGCTTTGGTCTTCTATCAGTCTTTAATACTTGGCAGTAGATGCAAGACAGCAGTTGTGGATCAGCACTTGGTAAGATCAGTAGATAGGAGATCAGCAGATACAAAGCCACTTTCAAGGGGAGAGATTTGCATGAACTAATCTGTAAACGTCTGCTTATTCTGGATCCACTGCTCTGATCCAATTTTGGCTTTAATTATCTGTTCCTCTGATAGGGTTCAATCCCAACAATTGACCCATTTGGGTTGTTAGTGATTGGATGCTTTTATCACGAACCTCATCTTTTTGCATTCGGACTTCATCGAGTTGGTTCCGTTTTTGCATCTCCACTTGCATGCTTTTTAACATCTCCATCATCTCATTTCCACCTGAAGACCCCCCTTGTTCTTGACCCGATTGATATTGCTTTTGATAGCCTTGGTTGTTCCCGCCTCGATATCCACTTTGGTTGTTATAAGGTTGGCGTGAACCAAAGTTACCTTGGCTACCTTGAAAGTTCGGGTTAGCTTGATTTGAGTGGTTCCCATAGCGAAAATTTAGGTGATTCCTCAACCCGGGGTGGTAAGTATTAGAGTTCATGTTGTTGTAGTTTCTACCACCCCCTCCTTGTCCTTGACCTTGAACCGCATGCACCTCTTCATATTGCCCTTCCACCATTCCTTGGCAATTTTCAGCCGCGTGACCTATTTCATTACACAATGCACAAACATCATAAATTTGGTTAGTAGTTTGAACATTACCATCATCTATTGCGTGCACTTGAGGTCGGGCAATGGCCGGTCGGGCTCTCCTAGATGCTTGAGCCTTTCTCTTTGATGTAATTGCCATATTCTCCAAGAACTCCCAATCGTCATTCTCATAGTTTGTGCCAAAAGTCCCACCGGTAATGGACATTAAATCTCGAGCATCCTCGGCACTCAACCCTTCGTGGAAGGCATTCATCAACTCCCAAAGTTCAATCCCATGGTGAGGGCAATTTTTAATCATCATATTGAAACGTTCAAATGCCTCATGGAACATCTCACCATGTTGTTGTTGGAAACTCCTCAACCCCTTTCTAGCATCATTGGTCTTTTGGGCGGTATAGAATTCGTCTAAGAAAATTTGCTGCATCTCCGCCCAAGTATAAATAGATGCTGAAGGTAGTGTGTAGAACCACTTTTTCGCCTTATCTTCCAAGGAAAATTGGAACAATACCAATTTGACATCATCGGCCGAAAATCCTTGACTACCAAAAGTGTTGCAAATCGAATCATAAGCCTCTAAATGGAAGTAAGGCTCCTCCGTTGCTAGACCTTTATATTTTGGCAAGCTTTGTAGCGAATTTGTTCTTACTTCAAAGGTTCTCCCTTAGTTGTTGTGAGGGATAACCACCGGCGAAGGGTTTTGAGTAATTATCGGCCTGAAATGTGCTTCTATTCCTCGAGCTTGTTCCCTAAGATGCCTTCTTGGAACACCCAATCGACCCCTTGGACGAATAGGACCCATAGGTCTTGGTATATGCCCTCGTGGTACGAACGGTGGTTGAAATTGTTGTTGTGGCATCGGTGGTTGTTGAATTGGCCTTTGAATTTGTGGTTGTACATGTTGTGGCCGAACTTGTTGCAATGGAATAGGGCGTTGCATTGGTGGCCCTTGTGGCCTTGGCCTAATGTGTTGTGCTATGAGTTGTTGTTGCGGTATTCCACCAACACTTGCCATCCCTTGAGATTGACTTTGCACATAACCGAACTCTCCTTGATCACCATAACCTTCATAAGCGTACCCATCTTCATCATAGCCCTCAAAATCTTCGTATCCTTCCTCATATCCATCTCCCCCTATACCCGAAGTTTGCCCAATTGGAAGGGTTGAATATTGAAATCCCGCTTGGTTCGATGGTCTAAATGTTGAAGTAGCATGGACAATGGTTGTATTTGGTGGTATTGAATAATGTGAAGATTATTGACCAGAAACTGGGAAGAAATGAGTGAGTGGTGCAATTGTAGTAGATGGGCTAAAGGAAAGATTAGGTTCGTTTTGAGTAGTAATCGGTTGTGTGGTGTTAGATGGTGTAGTGTCATGAGGTGGAGTAGGAATTGTAGTAGAATTTGGTATGGTTGTGTTTGGTGATGGTTGTGTGGAAGTAGGTATAAATGATGAGGTCGTTTGACCCGTTGTGGGGGGTACTTGTGTTTCGTCCATGATATTTCTTGGTGTAATGGGTGAAGTAGGTGAACCAATGATTCTGTTTTCGCGTAGTAAAACTCGGTTTTGCCTTAACGTTCTTTCGATTTCCGGATCAAATGACAATGGTGAAGCTTTGTGAGAGCCTCTAGTATGCATGCACCTGTAGAACCTGCACACTAAACACACCAGTGTAAACCCGAAAATAACAAAGCAAAACTAACAAACTGACACACGTTGCGCACTACTCCCCGGCAACGGCGCCAAAATTTGACGTGATTGTCGTGGTCACGCAAATTTAATCCCAATAACAACTATAGATAGCGGTAATAGGGTATCGAACTCAGGGAGTATGTGGAAAGTGTGTTGATTTTATAGCTTTGCAATTAACTACAATTAACCTAAGTTGCAGAAAATAAAGATCAATAATTTGGATTGTTGTTTTAGAAAACTAAATTAAAAACTAATTGCAAATCAAATGTTGGTTATAAAACAGATTAGGAGAAAGCAATCATCCTAAACTTCCGGTTTGCTTTTGACAATTGTGTTAAATTCACTAGAAAGAATCACATAGACATGATTCATGTATGATTGTTTGTTGTGATAAAAGGGAACTAAGTACTCGGATTATGAAAACGCGAGGTTGTTACCCGATAACCAGTTGATTAATATCCAACCCTAATCCCTCCCGTGATATCTCGATTGTTAACAACACCAAGAACGTACGATTTAGGATATGATTATAACATCAATCAACAATTTACAAACAAACATTCACACACCATAATAAACAAATGCATTGCAAGTCTATTATTCTAGAAATACGAATTCAAACACAAAAGTCATAGACAAACCTTCAATTCAGGATGATCACCAAAAGTTTAGCCGGACATAGCTTGGTGAATCATCATAACAACAAGTTTAGTGTTCATATGAATCGAAAACATAAACCAAATGTTAGAAAATTGTTTGCAACCAAGTACCAACAGCCAAAATCGCCCCCAGGATCACCAATAACCGACCAATCCTGAGAATACCTGAAAAGGCACCATAAAACTTCATAAATGATGGCAGTTACGATTTGTCCGTCGCCTCCACCGTAAATTACGGTATACGGTGGTCTTCAATGTGTTACGGTGCTTGGAGACTGAGTTACGGTGAGCATTAAGTGCATTTCAGGTCCACCGTAAATTACGGTGGGACCGTAATTTACGGTGACAACCTGAAATTTGTGCTTTGTTCCATCTTTTGCTCCACGCTCGACCCGTTCAACTCCAAACCGTCCAAAGCTGCGTTTAGTCCACTTTAAGCTCCCGAACCGCACCTGAAACATAAGCAACCGTAGTTATCTAATTCAAGATAATTACGCGATTAAGTGAAGGATTAATTTATCTTTTAACATGATTAAAGGTTGTCCTATGGACCACCCGTCATTCAGCTCCTTCTGATTGAGAATATGCTGGAGACTTTTGTGGTCTGTGAAAACCACACACTTCGTTCCATAGAGGTAGTGTCTCCAGATTTTTAGTGCGAAAACCACAGCTCCTAATTCAAGATCATGAGTCGTATGGTTCTTCTCGTGAATTTTCAGCTGTCTAAACGCATAAGCTATAACTTTACCACGTTGCATAAGAACGCAACCAAGTCCTAGATTCGACGCGTCACAATAGACAACAAAATCATCGTTTCCCTCAGGTAGAGATAGAACAGGGGCATCACAGAGCTTCCGTTTCAGCGTTTGGAATGCTTCTTCTTGCTTAGGTCCCCACTCAAAAGGCTTATTTTTCTGCGTCAAAGCAGTGAGTGGAACCGCGATCTTTGAAAAGTTAGAAATAAACCGTCGATAATAACCAGCAAGACCAAGAAAAGAACGAACTTCTGTAGGTGTCGTCGGTGTATTCTAATCCCTAATTGCAACAATCTTGGATGGATCTACGTGAATACCCTGCTTATTGACAATATGACCCAAGAACTGAACTTCTTTAAGCCAGAATTCACACTTGGAGAATTTAGCAAAAAGTTGTTCCTTCTTTAGGAGTTCCAACGTCAAACGAAGGTGTCGTTCGTAATCGGCTCAAGACTTTGAATAAATAAGAATATCGTCGATGAACACAATGATGAACTTATCTAAATAAGGTTTACAAACCCTATTCATTAAGTCCATGAAGATAGCTGGGGCATTTGTCAAACCAAAGGGCATGACAGTGAACTCGTAGTGCTCATATCTTGTACGAAAAGCAGTTTTGGGGATATCTTCTTCGAACACGCGAAGTTGATGATACCCAGAACGCAGATCAATATTGGAAAAGCATGAAGCACCTTGCAGCTGGTCGAAGAGATCATCAATTCTAGGTAGGGGATATTGATTTTTGATGGTAAGCTTATTAAGCTCACGATAATCGATACACATTCGAAAAGATCCATCTTTCTTTTTTACAAAGAGAACAGGAGCTCCCCAAGGCGAAAAGCTCGGACGGATGAATCCTTTATCAGACAACACTTGGAGCTGTTTCGATAACTCTTGCATCTCCGTAAGTGCAAGACGATAAGGTGCTTTCGCAATCGGGTTGGCATTGGGTACAAGGTCAATATGAAACTCAACTTGACGAACTGGAGGCAAACCAGGCAGTTCATCGGGAAACACCTCCGGATAATCCCGAACAATCGGAATATCCTGAATACTCTTGCTCTTGCCTTTCTCCTCGGTGACATGTGCCAGGAAAGCAACATATCCTTTTTGCAAATATCTTTGGGCCTTCATACACGACATAAGCTTCAATCCACCAGATGGTTTCTCGCCACAAACTTCCAGAATATCGCCAGACGGAAGAGGAATACGAACAATCTTATCGAAATAAACCACCTCAGCATGATGTTTGGTTAACCAATCCATCCCCACGATAATATCGAAACTCCCAAGTTGCATCGGTGTGAGGTCAATGGGAAAAAGATGGTTATCAAGGTTTAACTGACAATCACGAATAACAGAATCGAGGACAAGAGGTTTACCAGTAGCAACTTCGACAGACAAGGGTTTCCTCAATTTAGTTCTAGGTATTGCAAGCAAAGGCTCAAAAGATAGTGAAACAAAACTTCTATCGGCACCAGAATCAAAAAGAATGGATGCAGGTCGATTGTTAACAAGAAACGTACCATTGACGACGAGGTTGTCAGCTCGCACCTCGTTTGCATTTAGATTGAATACTCGTCCCCGAGCGGGATTCGCATTCGCATTGACATTGACATTCACGTTCGGATTTGCATTTGCATTTGCCAACCTCGGACAGTTGTTGCGGAAGTGACCATACTCTCCACAATTGAAGCATGAACCTGGTGGGAATCTAGCAGCATTCCCCTGAACTGGGGCTTGAACCTGAGCAGCTTGATTCTGAACAATCTGATTCTGACCCGAATGACAGACGTTGGCCAGATGCCCAAGCTTACCACACGTTGTGCATTGTCTACAAGCTTGTTGTGCAACATGATGACCGTTACAACGAGCACAATGAGGTGCGGTACCAGCATACACTTTCTTCGCAGGAGGTTGAGCTGGTGGGTTCTGAGGGTTCTGAGCAGTTTGTGCAGTTATTGCAAAGTTCTGAGCACCCTTTCGCTTTCTCGACTTCTTCGAAGACTCACCCTTCTTACCCTTACCCTTTTCCTTGTCTTTAGCAGAATCAGTTGACTTCTTCTTATCACCCTTGCAGGTAAGTTTACCCTTCCTGACTTGCGACTCAGTCAGGGTAGCAGATAACTCGATCGCTTGACGAACAGTAGCAGGATTAACGCCAGTCACAATATCTTGTATGGAATCGGGTAGACCATCGATATACCTCTCTATCGCTTTCTCCAACGGGGTAACCATAGTAGGACACAAAAGACTGAGCTCCTCAAATCGATCCGTATACGCACGGTGTTCTCCCCCGTCTTGTTTCAGATCGTCAAACTCTCGTTCCAAAGCTCGAATTTCGTGACGGGGGCAGAACTCTCTCATCATGAGAGCTCGAAGCTCTTCCCATGTTTGTGCCAACGCCACTTCGGCACCCCTGTCGCGCATCACTCCATTCCACCAAGTAAGAGCACGCTTCTCGAACACACTTGATGCAAATTCCACCTTACGCCCATTCGGACATTGCACATGTCTGAATGTGTTCTCGATACTTTCAAACCATTGAAGGAGTGCAGTCGCTCCTTGTGACCCAGAAAACTTTAGCGGCTTAGCAGAATTGAAACTCTTGAAATTACATTGTGCGTTGTTATTGTTATTGTTGTTGTACAGCTCGTGGATTTGGGTCACAACGCCTGGAAGCACAGCAGCCATTTGTTGAGAGACAAGGGCTGCGAGTTCTTCAGCAGTAAAAGATTGTGCATCACGTCGAGGAGGCATTGTCTAACAAGGAAATATGAGAAATGAGTGAGGTCGACAATTAGGAAAAACAAGAGAGGTATTGAAAATATCGACGAATCATAAGGAAGGCGATCATTTGTTCGTTGCCTCGAACAAACAAACGACACGCAGTGACTAATCAAAGTAATGAATCAAAATAATGTATCGAGAAGACATGCTCGCCTATAAGTGAACACTCACCCCAAGAGTTCCCAGGTAAGAGTGACTGGTCCGATTATGTGGATTTGTACGAACACTCTAGCCTTAGACAGAAAACTCAGGGTACAGGCATTCACTCTTCCAGTTTGCACGTGTTCACATTATTTAGACCCAAACTTTGATGAGATTTTGAAAACTCAAAAGGCACTAAGCCAAAAATGAGTTAAACTGGAAGGGTTCAAAACCTAGTAATCAATCATCCTAGAATGGATGATTAATTTTCAAAGTAGATTCGGATTTTGTTTTTTTTTTTAAATCTAAACGCAAATCAACTTGCGTTGGGGGTCCTAGAAAGTTATAGTCTAGGTCGAAATTTTACTAATAACCTAATTCCCTATAACCATTGGCTCTGATACCAACTCTTCGGTCACACCCCGACCACGTAAAACAACAAACCGTGGCGGAAACGTCGGGGAGTGTTGTAACAGAAGTATTGTTTCAAACCATGGATACCAAGAGTTTCGTTTTATTGAATATTAAACATTGTCTTAAAGTTAAACAAGCAAGTCAAACATAGTTTATCATCGTTATTAAATCACTAAGGCCTCGTCCAGTCCTAAGTGAGCGTGCATCCTATTCGCAATTCAACACTAAGCAACTTCACGTAAAACATATGTAAAAACAAAGTCAGCAAAGAAATGCTGGCGAGTACATAGTTTTTGTGTGAGTATCAGATTCATGGCTCGTTTGTATGTTGAAACAACCTGTACAACTTCGTTAATTGATATTTGAAACCTTGTTTTGTAAAATGTTTGTATTGTAAATGGATAACCAAGTCAAAATAGATTGGTCATAATTTATAAACCTCGATGTCAAGAATCTTAACCCAAAACGTTTGTTTATGTAAACCAAATCATAAATCGTTCTTGTAGTAAAACTCGTATGGTTTATATAGTTTCGTAAACATCGTTGTGTAATATTGTTTAACTCGTTCTCGTTATAGAACATCGTTCATTCGTTTAAATCATTCAAGTCGTTCCAAATCGTTCAATTCATTCGCTCGTTCAAATCGTTCTTGTTTTAATTGTGAAAACTACTTTTGGTCGTCTCGCTAATAACATTCAAACCTTTGTGACTCGTTCATCGTTCCACTCGTTCTCGTATTAACAAACCACCAATGGGTAAGTTAACAACCATCAAATTCAGTCGTTACCCACCTAACCCACACATAGCCATGGGTCCGGTCTGATAACGGGATTTGTCAGATCCTATGGTACCATAACCTAATACTGGTCGGTTTGGCCGAAATTAATGAATGTCATTCGTTATGTAATTACAACCAACAAGCTCGTTCACATTATCGAAATCGTTATTAGTTTAGTATAAACCATCTCAATCGTTTTGAAACCATTGTTAGAATATCGAAATCGTTTTGATACATATGAATCACCCCAAAATAATCGAAAACAGTAAAAAGAGGGGATCTATGTACTCACCTTCGGGTGCGTTTTTAATTGTTAACACAATCCCTCAAATTGTTTATCCGCCCTAAATTAAATAAGAATGATTTTAATAATCAAAAACCCACACTTTGACATTGCAAAATACTACTAATGTCATTTCTGTTTTAATATATGAAACTGGACTGTTTTCGGACATTTAAATAAAATAGTTAACTTATTCCAAAAATTCCCAAATTTTTACAGAATGTCTTAAATGATCCAAATATTATTGTGTAAAAATATCGGGGTCCAGTTCGTTACCAATATTATATAAAAATTCATTTTCCGGACTGAAATCAGATTTATCTTTTTCTGACTGCAGTCCACGGAATAATTTATTTAAAATTCATCGAGAGTCCGATTTACGAAATTCCAGTGAGAGAATTACAAATACATCGGTGGTCATCTATAGTACAAATTTCATGATCTAACTCTACACCGAATTCAAGTTATGACAGAAAACAGGACGCATATTTTCAGCAGAAAAATGCAGCTCTAGCTGCTGTTACGAAAAGACACTTTAAAAATAGTAAACGGAGTCCAAAAATTATGATTCCGGTGCTATTAGAACCGTATTTCATAATAACATGTTACAGACTCAAGAAAATCAGTTTTTTGTTAAGTTATGATCTGGTTACAGCCAGTTAAAGGCGGCTGAAAAAGCAGATCAGCATGTTTTTTTGTAGTATAAGTGCCATTAAAAAGTACACTTACGACTACCATTCATTCTAATAATGATTTATCTCGTAACAAAAGTTATTTACAGCAGATTATCACTTATATATGTCAGATTTATCATGCATTATCATATTTCATCATCATTTTAACACTACTTTATCATATGCTAGATGATGTTCAAGACTTGTTTATGTTCATTAGAGTTCTTAACCTTTCATCATTCTTTCAACTATTAACCACCAAAAATATGAACAAGATGAATATCTAAGGTACTTACTACTAGCACAAGGCTAGGGGAGTTTCAAAGCGTAAAAGTGGTGGATAAAAGAAAACGAGAGTGGTCCTTCAACTTCCGAACGCACCAAGCTTCGTTGTTTGCTCTCTAACACCTTTGGATGTATGGAAAATGGCTAGAAAGTGGCTTAATGGTGGTGTTATGGTGGTTAGTGATGGCTGCCGAAATCAAGGGAAGAAGGAATGAGGAGAGCAAGTTTGGTGATGTTATGTGATGAAAGAGAATGCTTAACCCTTGTGCCTACTTATAAACCTCCTAATCCTTATTAACCCATGTATAATGTGTTCCATTCATTGTGTAATATGTCTTGTAGGAGGAGACAATATCTTATATTATATGGAAATAAAATCTATTAAATAGGCCATGTGTTGGCCATAGACTAGGTTTAACTAAACTAGTTAGTTACTAGTTAAATTTTAAGTATGGAGTTAAGATCTAGTTATTAGATATTTTCATGATGTGTTATGGTGTTCGGGGACCATAACTAGCTTAGAAAAATAAAAACAACATGTTTGACAATATTTTATGTTCCGGGTAAAGTCCGGTTGTTCGGTTGGGTATTGTTCCGTTAAAGTGTCTTTTATAATACTTTTTGTAACACAAATTATTCCTGGCACTTAGGAAAGTATACAGGACCATTCTGCCATGTTTTTGCATTTTACTAACATAATAAAATGCTGAACTTTTAATAATAAATGCAGGATTCTGCATTTATAGTTTGTTTTAGGCACTTCTCGGCACTGTAACTATCACCTAGTGACGCAGTTTTGTCGTAAATAGCTCTTTAGTTCAAATAACATGTTTTCGCCATACCGAATCCTTCGAAACTTATTTCTAAGTTATGTAAAGGATATTTAGGGTATGTTTAGCTTACGTCACAGTTCCGGAGTGTACGTCGCGTTAAACTGACTGCGTTTATGCACCAGTTTGCGTATAACCTTCCAGAAAGTGATTTAAAGCTTGAAATCGGAGTCGAATCAAATTGTAAAATTAATAAACACAATTGCACATATAATAGCACCAAAACACATATAATAACACCAAAGCACAATGTTTTATTGATAACTGACATTGTTTTACATAATACGATGATTACAGAACACAGTTGTCACATTCGCTGCAGTCACCTACAAAAAAAACACAAAAGCAATAAGTGAGCATGTCAAAAAGCTTGGAATAAACTCACATGATCGAAACCATATCACTAAAGCATGAGAAACCGTATCACTACAACATGAGTGTAGTCTTTGCTGTCAGGATTAAAATTTGACCCGGAAAGTCAAAGTAACTAAAAAAGGAGCCACTGGTGTATGGACATATATAAAAAACTAATATGGTTGACTTTGCTTTAAAGAGACGAAAAATATCTTGAGCATACCTTTTGTAAACTGGACAACTCATTCCATGCGAATTTGCTTAATCTTTTGTTTCAGGTTGCTTGGTTGTATACCAGAGATCGATACAATAATGACAAAAATGCCCTTTCAAATATGCATACCCAACCCAAGTCTACATGCTTTATATAGAACATAACCGAAATTGACCTGTTTGAAATAATACAGATCCCAAATGCCACATGTTTCAAATTGAAAAACCCCACATTGACCCGTTTGAAATAAAATACCCAACCTAAATTTGCCCGTTATAAGTTGAACACAACCCAAATTAACCCGTTTGAAATAAAATACCCAACCCAAATCTACATGTTTTAGAGAGCACGACATCGTTTCAAAACTCTCAAACGACTTGCTTACGGCTGATGCCCAACTTGCCAAATCTATAGATTTCAAAAAAAAAAAACCTTTACGATCGGTGCCTTGCGCCACCATACACCATCAAACGACTGTTTGTTTGTGTGATAAGTACCTCATTTTTAGCAGTGTTAGAAACAGGTTTAAATGATCAGATGTTCAATTAAATTGGACCCATGGTTTAGCAAGAAACAAAGGCCGAGAACACATAGAAAAATGACATGAACATGTCATCTCATATATTTGTACTAAACTAAATTTATATATTTAAGGTTGCTCATAAACTTTTTAAAGGCATGGAGTAATTTGCACATTAGAAGTATAATATACTTGCCTGTCACATTCGTAATCCAATTTTCACATGGCTTTTTTTTCAAAACGCAACCATCAATAGGTATCGAATCCGAGCACGCTACCTTGGAGGAAGTCAAAAGGCCTGTAGTTGTTGTGGGTTTGCTAATCATCATTGGTTGAAACACTTGCAAAAACTCCTCTTTGATCGACGCTTGGCCCTCCACAACCCTATAAGTTTGCTTCCTACTCGCCAAGCCGCCCTGGTAAATTTGACCTGAAAGACCCATGCATCAGTCTAGTTTTTTTTTGCTCCAAAGTAGATCAACATAAGAGGTTTTTTTAGGTGTATTTTTATGAACATTAAGTTTGTAAAATGTAAGTACAAAATTTGTTTGTTTCGTAATAACTAAAATTATTGAATAAAATTTTGGGAGGTTTTATATGGTAAAACATCACTTTAGGTGTCTTTTGATATGTTCGACCCAATTCCTCATTAGCAAGTTTATTTTCAACTTTTTTTTGTGCAAACACACTATACAAAAAACCAATTAAGTTAGACGATGAACCTTATGGGGGAGGCCACAAAGGATCATATTCTTCGTTCTCAAGCACTTCGTCAAGCAAGATATGATCTTAGCGAGTTTTTTTTTTTTTTTTTTGCATCATCTGAAACAATGTTGGCGATATTCTGGATTTCTCAAACAATGATGATGTTCTTCTTTGTAGCTTTTGGTGCTGCTCCACATGCTTCATTTGGTAAAATCATTTCCAAAAATAACCTAAAGTCAAATTAACGAAGAATAAATCGAACTCAGTTATCATGCCTTCAAAAACAACTCAAAAAACGTAAATACAGAAGTTCTAGTATAAGAATCTGAATTGTTTGATGAAATAAGAATCTGAGTCTCATTGTTGTTAAACATTTTGTTTATGTATTTAAATCTCAAAAGTTAACTATCAAGTTGAAGCAGTCGACTCAATTTCTCCGTTATCTCTTAATACTTTGTTGCTATTATTTAAGTAGCCCACCTCTTACACAACTGGATCTAGATGTTCACCTGCATGGTAAGTAGAAGACCAAAGGAGTGGATTTTGATATACATCAACAAAACTTCTCATCATATGCCATATCAAATATGCAGACATAACATTTGTGATCCCAAATTCGCTCATGTTTAGATTGTAAAACACTTTCGGGTCATAATGAACAGCTATTTTATTACAGATCAAAACATACAATCACTTCTTTATTTTATTTTACAGATCAAAATATGATGAAACGCTATATTATCAAAACCATAATCTAATTATTGAAATAAATACAATTGAGAAGGCTTAGCAATTAATATGATACCACCAATTCTTTTTATGATTGATGCAAAAGGGGGATTAGGGCAATTCATTTACATACCATGTACACGTCCATCGGTGTGTCGGCCGGGGGCGTGTGGGCTGCTAACTCATTCAAGGATGCCGACACTCGACTTATTAAGCATTCAAACATTCTGTTTGTCATAAATTCGCGTCCTGTTCTAAGCCCGACACTGATATGCTTGCTTCTCACTGAACCACTTTCGGCTGCAAATCACAACTCATTTAAGACCTGAATGTGAGTTTCAAACATCTCAAAGCCAAACAATCACAACTACCTAGCTATTTTTATTTTAAATTTATTTTATGATCTTATCATAACAAGATATATAGACCTTCTAAAGGATTTAACATATATAAAATTTTAACTACTTAAAAAATCGATCGAATGTGTAATGAATCGTTCTAAAAAAATAATATGACATTAAAATGCTAATTATTGAAAATGCTCGTGTGATAATTGATGTTTCACCAATCTTAGTTTCACCATTATAAACTACTTAGATCAATCTCATCAAAAGAAAACACAAATCCATTAACTGTGTCCAAAATTATAAGAAATATTTCTCTATAAACATGAATTTAAGTAACAAAAAAAATTCTTAGACTAAATAACTTTGGAATAAAATAACCGCTAAATAATTAATAAATTAGATAAAGAAAAATTGGTAACACTTCCTTTGGAATTGATTTTTTTTTATTTTTCCTAAGTACCTAACACTTCATCCAAATTAAATCTCTCATTCATTGGAGTGAAATCAAAAATCCATATACTGAGTTAACAAACATACCCTTTTTTATACAAATATACCTGATTTTGTGGCGGTTTAAAAACATAACATCTGCACTAAAACGTATAGAAAGTTCCAAAAATTTATGTCATATCCTCTGACTCCATCACATCAACTATAACAATAAAGTGTGAAAGAATTAGGCATATCTTCACATCATATTAGTTTGTCAACACAGTGAATACGGTGCCATCAATAAATAATGTACAATCGCTAGAATTCATATGCTATGTATAACAAATCATGTTCATGGAATCATTATGCATAATATGTATGAAGTGAAGATATAATATAAAGACAAAAGATATTTCTACCTACACATTATTATAGTAATTATATACTATAGCTTCTTTCTACATAAAATTTCATCGTATATTTACCAGAACCATTTATACTTAAAAACCAAACTCAAAATTATGTTTGAATAAAGACCCAATTCCAAAACCCAAATTTGAATTCGTTTTACCATTCTAAAAACCAATACCCCTATTATTTGGTGGTTATTAGGTAATGGGGTGTTTGGAGTGCATAAACCGAAATCAGAGCATATGCATCTAATTTCAACGGTGGTAAATCATAAACCTAGATCAGAAAAATGAAATTGGACACACTTTTACCTACTGATTTGAGATTGATTAAAACCTACATATGCAGATATGTAGATGATGAATTAGCGAAGCACAAAAATCCTAAAAAAATGTAGGGATCGAAGGCATATACTAACCTTGGTTGATCTTTCTCTCTTGTTAAGACAAAAAACCTAATGAAAACATACAAAAGATGAACACATATAGTTTGTGAAATCAAAGAATACATAAATGAAAGCTGATAGAACATAAAGTTGGAAGAATATACAAACCGTGAATCTCTCATCGATCCCTTAATTGCAAAGTTTTGATATCAGGGTTTTAGAAAAGAAGAGACTATAGGTAGAATTGCTTTTATAAGATTCAATAAAAGGAGTTTGGGTCAAACCCAACTAAAGTCCGGTACACAAAAATAACTCACCTATGCAAAAAGCGCCAAAAGCATCACCTGATACCATAAGCATGTGAAAAATCGCCTGCGTTTAAGAAAAAAAGTCCATATGGGTAAGACACAAGTATCCATAACCAGGAACAAAACCTTATAAGTTAATCAAAATGAAAACATAGTTCAGCAAGATTCTCACCATGGTCAGTATACTCAACATCACATAATTATGATTGTACGATTATCACAACTCAACTCCTCAACTTGATATCAGTCTATACGTACATTAAAGTGATGGCTCTGCTTATGCTGACATTAGGATTGATGTGAAGGTGAGTTGCAGATGACGATGTCAACCGGAGGTTATAAATTTTGCTGACTTTCACTGATGTGAGTGCCATGATATTCAGTAGTCGGCAGTTGTGCCTGCATCAAACTGTCCTTATCTACAATATCAGCTATCTCCTGCGATAAAGTTATCTCAATGTAGTTTTCACTGTTAAAAGAAGTATGGTAAGATGTTGTGCACTATATAAATTTAAATAAACGCACAAGTTAGCGAACAAAAAGAGATGTACCTAATATCTTGAAGCTGGAATTTGGGTAGCCTTCTGTTGGATTGCGTGTATGCATAGGATGTAAATGTATATAATCTTCTAATGAAATCTGAAATTTACGTATTGTATTAAACATACAGAATTGTTATCTTGAGCTGTTTAAATTTTTGAACAACTTATATATGGAATTTGGCATGGTTAAAAGGCCACTGACAGAGAGATATAAATGTTAGGATAGTATCATCATTGTTACAATCGTTGAGGTTTGCATAAGACACCCAGTCGAAATGGTGGAAAGGGAAACCAAATTCGGGTATGGATTTGAAGGTGGCTTCTCTATATAAATTTAGATAAAAGAAAAGACTACGGGTAGAATTGTTTTTATAAGATTCGATAAAAGGAGTTCGGGTCAAACCCAACTAAAGTCCGGTACACAATAATAACTCACCTATGCATAAGATACGATCTTTGAGGTTTGCAAAATATATGCAGTCGAATTTGACTAATTATTGGAAAGAAAACACTCGGAAAACATAATCCTCAGGCCAGTTCAATTTATCAATTAAAACCCTTTATAGGGGTGACTAATCAACCTTAAGTGACTTAAACCATAATACAGAAGTAACACTTAATAAGGAAATTTAGGAGTTCACACCTACTGAATAATACATGTTCAGATAAAAGATCAAATAAACAATTTGGAAGAACATGAAATCCCTAATCTTTTAGCAGTTGGAATGAATTTAATTATACAATAGTAATCATTTGACCCCCTGAATAATTTAGAATTGAGATTATTTATGTATACCCAAACAAAAATTTAGTATCTTCATCCCAGCCAAAAAGTTGACCGAGTAAGCTGTTTTATGGTTCCTAGCCCCAAAATTGATCCAAAGTGTGACTAATTAACGGATAACCAAAAAAGTTATAGAACTTATTTGTTGGATACCAAAAAATAAATGGTAATATGAAGTTATGAACAAATCGATTAAACCCTAATGTTAACATCAAATCGGCATTACAAAGTTAAAACAAATCAAGATAATTGTAAAATAAACTCACATTGGAGTGAAGAATTGAAAACCGTCAACACCTTCATCCTTCCATGTACCATCGTACTGTCGATTTTGACTCAGACCATCCAAGTATCAGATATAGAATATTGAACGCAAAACCCTAGATCTGTAAATAAACAAACAAAAGATGAACATACATATTTCAAAATCAAACACTGATGTGAAATCGATGTTTGATGTTTGCAATCACCGTTGTCAATTAGTTGAAGAAGATGCATACGCGCCGCTAGGGTTTTGAGGACGCCAAATTCTGAATCAGTGTTCTTGAATGAAAGGAATAATGGATTTAGGGTTTTTTTTTCTTTATATACCCGGGTCAAAAATGCGGGTATGGTTGTTGCCATTCGGATCCCGTGTAAGAATATAAGCTTTCCCATGTTTTCCCGCCAAAAATCCATTGTGGTTGCACCATCACTTGACACGTGTCCCACATCTTATTCATATATTATATATATAGATTAGATTAGGTATTTTTTTTCCAATAAATATGTAAAAAGACAGTTATACCCTCATGTGCATTGTACATGATTAGATTTAACTTTAAAAATTATTAAAGGACGAAAGGTGTAATAAGTTTTCTAGATAAAGGATTGTGACTGTAATTAATAAAGTTAAAGGGTATCCATTGCAATCCGATACAAACATAAATGATGAAAAATGTAATTTACCCTATTAACTTTGACATATATTATACCTGTTAGTTTTAACTTTAAAAATTACTAGAATAAATTGCCATTTTAGTCCTTGATGTTTGACCAAAATTGTCACTTTAGTCCAAATAATTTTTTTCTTGCCATTTTAGTCCAAATAGTTTTATCTGTCATTTTAGTCTCTGACTTTTGTCATTTTCATCTGACTCACTAACTCCATTCAAAAAATTTCGTTAACTTAGGTGATTTTTGGTCAAACCACATTTTTCTTTCTTTTTTCGCAGGTGCAATAGTATGGGGATGGTGTTGTGTCGGTTTAAAGTGAAAATGATGGCGGTGGTTGTTGGTTTTACGATGATGGCCGTGGTGTTGGTTGATGACATGGGTGGCGGAAAAGTGGTCGGTGGTGGTAGAAATGGTGGGTGGTGGTGGTGGGGTGGGTGGTGACAGTGCAGCCAGGTGGTGCCGATGATAGAAGGTTGTGATCGGGTGGGTGATGGGAGGTGGTGGTGGTGGTCGACGAAAATGACAAAAGTCAAGGACTAAAATAACAAAACTATTTGAACTAAAATGGTAAGAAAAGAAAAACTATTTGTACTAAAGTAGCAATTTTAGTCAAACCTCTGGTACTAAAATGGCAATTTACTCAAATTACTATTTTAAACATTTTGGAAGTAAATTATATTCTTAGGTAAAACAAAACTACATAACCCTAAATAAAAATATATTATAATAAAATAACAATTTCCTTGGATTTTCCTAATCATTTGAGAGGGTGGTCGTACTCATATGTTTGAATGCACATGAAGAGAAACATGGAACGTGCAATGTTTTGTACTATAAATAATTGGATCATTTTATACAAATAATAATAACCACTAGTTTTTCTTTCAGGATTGTGACAATACATCATCCAATCATTCAAATTATTTCCATGTCTAATCATAGTATTTTATCAATAATTGATATGTAAAGGTTATCTTCTATCTAGTAAACGAAAATGATTTTAGATTGTTAAAAATGTTTATGAAACTAGTAAACGAAAATGATTTTAGATTGTTAAAAATGTTTAAAAAATATTGTTGTGTGTGTATATTTTTATTGGAGTTAATTACTGTTTTCGTCCATGTGGTTTGTCAAAAATCACTATTTTGGTCAATTAGTTTAAAAATTGTGATTTTAGTCCATGTGGTTTCACTTTCGTAACCATTTCAGTCCACCTCGTAACCATTTCAATCCCTGTACTTACATAATAAATGGATTGAAATGGTTACAAAAGTGAAACCACAGGGACTGAAATCGCAATTTTTAAACTAATAGACTAAGATAATGATTTTTAATAAACAACAGGAACGAAAACAGTAATTAACTCTTTTGATTGTTAATAGATAGAAAAACTGGTAAATTGTCTTTCATTAAAATGAAAAATGTCATGTTATTTAATGGCTCAAATAATTATATATTTTTTGACAGGAAATGCTTGACATTTTTATTTGACAAGTTACAACAATTTGATTTGATACTTTTTGTCGAAGTATCGAGAATGATTTTAGATTAAAAAGGCATGATGACCCTAAATTATGGGATATAAAGATAATATAACTATTCAATTTGTTATTCATATCCTCAGTCACTTTATATCTTCATGTTCGTTAAGTGTTATTTACAGTTTTTCTTATTTTCTATTGTTGGATAATTATTTATGTTTATATCAATCACTGAAAAGGTATGGTTGCAAAAACTTGTGCCGACCAATCAGGTCGTGCACGGGACCATACTCCTGTTATACTAATCTGACATCTTTCTTAACCTCGCACCGACCAATCAGGTATAACCTAGGTCGCGCGCGAGGTCTAAGCAAAGGCAAGACCAGATTTCACACTTAGCTTCCTGGATAAAGACCCTCACTTCCTGGACCTTGCGCCGGCTACATGGGTCTTCCCCATGGGTAGTGCGGAGGACAGAAGCGTGGGTCATCTTATGACAAGTACCAAAGGTACGAGAGGCAGAGCAGTGGATCAATGAGCGCTCAACAGGCTGTATTCGATCGTGCTCCAGGATTAACAATCATACAGGAGACATGAGGGTACACAGGGACGCATACGTGGCACCAATCAGCGTGCGCCGACATCTGCTTCACGATCTCCACTCAGCCGCTGATGACAGAGAGACACAAGGACAACGGTCAGGACACGTGGATCCATTCAACGTGCGCCAACTTCATCCTCACCCAGAAGCACTAACGGTTGCTGCATAAGGGACAAGACGGATATTCCTTGTTGTCGACTCCAGGTCCAAGGTCTATCAGCCCATCTCCTTCCTCACTACTCCGGCTATAAATAGGAGCCTTCACCTACTGGTTTAACCATTATGTTCCTTGCTCCCTCACTATTAGTCACATACTTATTTCCTCAAAACGCATACTTATTCTCACGCCGGAAAGTGGTTAAGAGGAGAATCCCCCCTATTCCCCTCCTCTTAACGAGCCTAACGATATGTTTAGTGTTTTGCAGGAAGCTCATCATCTTGGTTCAGAGAAGATTAAAAAGATTAACCTTATTTGTTGAGGCGCATACCACAAACGGGTGTTTCTTCAATCACTTCACATAAAAATAACCAAAAAACTTTTTTGTTTTTTTATACAACTTTATATATACTATGTCATCAGATAGGTTTTCGTTATCGCATATAATATAAATAAAACTAAATATTTAATGAGTTATAAACTATTTAGTTACATATAAAATAGTTTAATAATACTAAACGTTTTTTTAAATACTTAGATGATCTAATTATATATTATCTTTCCAAATTTAAAATGTAAACCTTTTTAATTACTTAGATGATCTAATTATATATTATCTTTTTAAATTTAAAATGTAAACCTTAAACATGTGGGACTGAGTAGTCCAAGTTTCTTCAAATCAATCAAAACCCCTAAAACAATATTAGTAGTTAACTAATTTGTTAATTTAGATACACAGTAGCCACGTATTTCCTGTGGAGATAATCTTACTTACTCGTACTCATATAGTTATTTAAGTCATTAGAATACTTGTTTTTTATTAGCACATGACAACTACATCAATTTTTAAAACGGTTTTTTAAGGAATGATATGATGTTGCCACGTAATATTTTTTTTGGTATCGTTTATTATTAGTAAGAAGATAGGTAAAGTTTATTTACTAGTGGTTGATTTTAGCTATAATGTTATGAGATTTAAAATATAAATTATTACTTGTAAACGATTGTAGATTATAGTTGTGTTGCTAAAAAATAAAAGTAATTGTTGTAAGATTACATATATTATGTTTAATATTTAATCTAGTAGCCATTATAATCATTTACATAATGTAGATCAAAATATATAATAACCTATTAAATAATTAGTTGGTAATTGTTGATGGACCATATTACCCTTATTAACTAATTAGGTTTCCTCATGGGTGCTTATATAAGGAGAATTATGTAGAGGTCATAAGGTTACACACACTGAGATAGATAACCTAACAACCATAACATCATCATCGACCTTCCTCTCCCATAACCGATTCCCTTGTCGGTTTTCTTAGTCACCATCATCAGTCAGCACCCTAAGGAGGAACCAGATCACACTGACAACTATGTCTAACTCGATGGCTTCTTCTATCACTGGATTCTCCACTGCACTGTCTGCGGTGACAGGTATGTTTTCATGTTTTCCATTATGATTAAACAGAACTGATCCAACATGTGGTATCAGAGCATATGTTGATTAGTCAGTTCTGTTTTGTATCCATAAATCTGGAATAAAACTGGAAAACAGGATTTGAAAACCATAATAAAATTCGGTTATATCATCCGAGATGCCATCTCGGATCTGTTCAATTCATCTCGGATCATATATTGATTCGTTATAATTGTTCCAAAATCATCAGTTTGAGAAACATGTTTGAATGTGTAATTATTTCCAGATTTCGGATATAGGATTGAGGCTATTATTTTTTTTTTTTGGGTTCATCATGTTCTTAGGAAAATTCGAAAATTCCTTTATGTTTTGGAATATATTTAGGATTGATGAGTGTTTTTCCATGTTTGATCCAATTTTATTTTTTAAGTTTATTCGAAAACTGTTAAAAGATACACAGTTATAATTTTCGAAATATTTTTAATAAAATTAGATCATCTTAAAACAGGAAATCATATCTCATAATCCCTTAGAATTCGAATTTTCAGTTATGTTTTCACATTCACAGCTGTTAACAGGAAGTTTCGAGATCCTTTCTAACGAACCGAGACCAAGATCTCGACTCGAGACCACAAGGTCTTGACTCGAAATCATAAGTGTTCTCAAATGTCTACAACTCGAGACAACGATTTCGACTCGAGATCATAAGGTCTCGACTCGAGACCACTAAGGTTTCGACTAAGGGCTTAAATCTTCACAACTCGAGACCATGGTTGCGACTCGAGACCTCATAAGGAGTCGAGATCTCATAATTCACAGCAGTCGAGACCATGATTACGACTCGAGACACTAAGGTTGCGACTCGAGACCTTAATGAGTCGAGACCTCATAATGATGACTCGAGACTTGACTCGAGACCTCATAACTAAGTCGAGATCTCACTCGAAACCTCATTATTTTAGGCTGTTTAATGTGTACTAAGATTTAGCTCGGGGCTCCGCCCCGAACCCCGTGCGGGGGCACGCTGTCCCCCGTTAGTTCGGTCCGCGCTAACGGGTGGTTTGCTATTAAATAATTGGTTTTTGTAAATACTTAGTTAATTAATCAGAATCAGATAATGTTTTACAAAACCAAAATAGCTTAACTTGAATGAGCTTCTGATGTATCAATTCTAGCCAAAGCTGATTTGATACATCTACTTATCGTTCAAGTATTACGAAAGCTATGTTAAGTGTGCATCATAAACATGAATGTCTTAATATCTGGCCAAAGCTGATTTAATTCTTTCATAGATGGCATACTTAACAAGTGCATAACTAAAGTGATTGTTTCAATTTCTGGCCAAAGCTGATTTGTTACAACCACTTTGCACATATGCTTAAATGATTACACTTCTGGCCAAAGCTGATTTGTCTTCGTTTAAGTAGAATTTTAATTAAGTCTATTATTTTGATGTTAGTAATAGACAATATCACAGCTTCATAATTAAAATGGCCATTATTTATGCCTGCCTTAGTTTAACGTGCCCTTAGATCACATTAGGACTTTTTCCTTAGTATCATAACTTGCTCATCTTATTTCCACTATCAGCACCAAATCAGGGAATTCCACCTTTGACTGGTGATAACTTTGCTGCATGGAAGGATGCTCTCATGCTTACGCTTGGATTGATGGACTTCGATTATGCTCTAAGAGAGAATAAGCCAGCGGACCTTACTGCTACAAGTACTGCTGCTGAGCAGATAGTTCATGAAAAATGGACTAGGTGTAATCGCATGTCTCTCATGTTTATGAAGCAGTCCATCAGCAATGCAATCAGGGGAGCTATTCCTGATTCTGAAGATGCTAAAACCTACTTGGAACATGTGGAGGCGCAATTCAAGGGGACGTCTAAAGCACACGCTAGTACCCTTATCCTCAAGCTGGTGACAACTAAGTATGATGGGAGGAGCGGCATTCGCGAGCACATCATGATGATGAATGACATGGCCAATAAGTTGAAGGGGCTGGAAATGGAGATCACTGATGGTTTCCTTGTTCATTTTATCATCACTTCGCTTCCTTCATCCTTTGAAGCATTCAAGATCAATTACAACACTCAGAAGGACAAATGGACAATGAGTGAGCTGGTCGCTATGTGCGTACAGGAGGAAGAGCGTATGAGGATGGATCGCCCTATTGATGTTGCTAACTTCACCACCTCCAACTCTAAGAAAAGGAAGAACAATCATCAGAGGAAGGATGCTTCAAAAGTCCAAAGGCCTAATCCTAATACAAGTGCACCCTCCAGCTCTAAGAACTCCTTAGGCAGAATCCGCTGCAAGTTCTGTAAAAAGGCAGGACATATGCAGAAGGAATGCCCTGACTTTAAGGAGTGGCTGGCTAAGAAAGGTAACGATTATTTTATGATACTTGAGTCCTATAATTTAAGTGTCCCTGCTAATTCTTGGTGGTTTGATTCTGGTTCTATGGTTCATGTTACCAATTCAACTCAGGGATTCCTTTCAATCCGGAAGCTGGAAAGAAACCAGAGAACGCTTAAGGTTGGAGATGATCGAGAATTAGAAGTGAACGCCATTGGAACATTACAATTAGTTATGAAAACTGGTTTATGTATTAAACTTTATGATACCTTATATGTTCCTGAGGTAACTCGGAACCTTGTATCAGGACCAAAGTTAGACATGGACGGTTTTATTGTTTCCCATGGTCATCGCAAACTCTCTATCATCTATGATTCTGTTCTTTATGGTACTGGTATTCTGGATGGTGGTCTCTATAGATTAGAACTAGATAATGGTTTTTCCAAATCTTTGTTGTCATATAACATTAATGAATCACCCACAAAGATGAAAGAGAAACGAGACTTAGAAACTTCGTCCATGTTGTGGCATCAACGTTTAGGCCACATCTCAAGAGAACGATTAAATCGTCTCGTAAAGGATGAAGTCTTACCTCCTCTCGATTTCTCTGATTTTGGAACATGTGTCAAATGTCTTAAGGGTAAAATGACATTAGCGAATAAGAAAGGTGCCACTAGGAGCTCTAATTTATTAGAACTCATTCACACTGACATTAATGGTCCCTACCAAATCGCTGGCATAACAGGACATACTTCATTTATCACTTTTATTGATGATTATTCTCGTTACATGAACTTGTATCATATCAAGGAAAAGTCTGCATCTCTAACAACTTTTAAAGATTATAAGGCTGAAGTTGAAAAGCAATTAGATCATCAGATTAAAGTTGTGAGATCAGATAAAGGCGGTGAATATTATGGAAGACATACTGATGTGGGACAAGCTCCTGGTCCATTTTATGAGTTTTGTATGGGCCAGGGGATTGTGAACCAATACACCATGCATGGTACTCCTCAGCAGAACGGTGTAGCTGAACGAAGAAACCGTACCCTTATGAACATGGTGCGCAGTATGTTAGCCAATACTAATTTACCATTATTCCTCTGGACTGAAGCGCTAAAAGCAGCTGTTCATATACTCAATAGAGTTCCTTCTAAGTCTGTCCCTAAAACTCCTTATGAACTTTGGACAGGAAGGAAACCGAGTCTTAAATATATGAAAGTATGGGGCTGCATTGCTGAAGCAAAACTTTACAATCCTTTCCTAAGGAAACTTGACCCTAAAACAGTTACCTGTTTCTTTATCGGTATCCTGATAATTCAAAGGGTTATCGTTTCTATTGTCCTTCCCATGTCACCCGTATTGTTGAAACCAAGCGTGCTGCGTTCCTGGAGGATTTCAAGGTCAGTGGGAGCAGTACCAACCCTTATGAAGAATTGCAAGAAGTACAAGACGCGGGGGGAGAGACTCGTCGCTTACCATTACTCCGATTACTCCTCTTGTACCCAATGCAACTACTGTACCTGAAGCTACTGCACCAACTCCAAATTTACCTCTACAATCAGAACCCATTATACCTCATGACGAAGGCACATCAAACGCTCAAAACCAAGACAACGCTGAACCCGATAATCCACTCAGGAGGTCATCTAGGCAAAGAAGGCCTACTAATTGGGATGATTATGTTACCTACCTGACTGAAATGGATCCCGGAAAGCTCAATGATCCTATCTCTTTCAATGAAGCCATTAGTAGTGATCAGTCTTCTGAATGGAATAAAGCAATGATTGAAGAGCTTGAATCCATGAAGAAAAATGACGTTTGGGATTTGGTAGAATTACCCAACGGTGTCAAACCCGTAGGATGTAAATGGGTGTTCAAAACAAAACTGGATCCGAATGGTAACGTTGAACGCTACAAAGCGAGATTGGTTGCAAAAGGCTACACTCAGAAAGAGGGAATTGATTATCAAGAGACGTTTTCACCTGTCTCTCGTAAAGATTCATTAAGGATCGTCATGGCCCTAGTAGCTCATTTTGATTTAGAGCTGCATCAGATGGACGTTAAAACCGCTTTCCTTAATGGAGACTTAGACGAAGATGTTTACATGAAACAACCTGAAGGCTTTAAACCTGAAGGTCAGGAGCGTCTAGTCTGTAAGTTGAAGAAATCCATTTACGGGTTAAAACAAGCATCACGTCAGTGGTACCTCAAGTTTGATGAAGTCATGAAGAAACAAGGTTTTATGAAGAATCAAGTGGATCAATGCACCTACCTCAAGATGAGTGGGAGCAACTTTACTATACTTGTCCTTTACGTAGATGATATTCTATTGGCAAGTAATAGTTTAGACATGTTGCATGAGTCGAAGCGGTTACTCTCGCATAACTTCGACATGAAGGATCTTGGAGATGCTTCTTACGTCATTGGCATCGAAATCCACCGAGATAGACACAAAGGGATCTTAGGATTGTCCCAAAGGGCTTACATAGATCGTGTCCTTACACGTTACAACATGCAACAGTGCAAACCCTCCGTCGCTCCAGTAGTTAAAGGAGATGTTTTCGGTTCATTCCAGTGTCCGACAATAGAGGTTGAGAAGGAGCAAATGAGCCAGATACCTTATGCGTCAGTAGTCGGGAGCCTGATGTATGCTCAAGTCTGTACTCGCCCAGATATCGCTTATATTGCTGGAATGCTAGGCCGTTATCAGACTAATCCTGGCCTAGATCACTGGAAAGCAGCTAAGAAGGTACCTCGATATCTGTAAGGGACGAAAGACTATAAACTGACTTATAGAAGAAGTGATCATTTAGAAGTGGTGGGCTATTCTGATTCTGACTTTGCCAAGTGCAAAGATGACAAGAAATCCACTTCGGGCTATATCTTTATGTTAGCAGGCGGCCCTATTTCTTGGAAGAGTCATAAACAACAGTTGACCACAACTTCCACGATGATGGCAGAGTACATTGCTGTTTATAACGCAACCTGTCATGGAATGTTGCTTAGAAATCTGATCACTGGACTCAAAATCGTTAATTCCATTTCTAGACCATTGAAGCTTTATTGTGATAATTCAGCTGCCGTTAGTTTCTCGAACAGTAACAGTTCGACTGGAGCTGGTTTATATCTCGATACAAAATATATGTTCGTACGAGAACGAGTTGAGGAAAATAATCTTTGTATCGAGTATATTAGTACTAAAGATATGCTTGCGGATCCGATGACTAAAGGTCTCCCTCCTAAGGTTAACGAAGAACATGTTCGGAATATGGGATTTAGTAAAGACCTTATTTAAGCATATTGTACTAGCTTATGTTTTATGATTAATGAAATTTCCTCAGTTTGATTTTGTATATCTCTTAGAATATGTTCAACCGGTATAATGGCATATAGACAAATAAAGTTACAAATCAAACAAAGGGCTTACGCGTATTTTGATCATGGCGATTAGGTTTTAAATTAAGGCTATAGTATGACTAATGGGGGTCCTGAGTCGCATAATGATTCAACGGCTGTATTTCTCTGCTATAGTACTTGTTTAAGGCTAAAATGAGTGTTAACTCCTGATCAGGCTTATCTAATACTCATAGTAAATGATTACTCGGCTAAGTGGGAGAATGTAAGATTAAATATATTATGTTTAATAATATTCAATCTAGTAGCCATTATAATCATTTACATAATGTAGATCAAAATATATAATAACCTATTAAATAATTAGTTGGTAATTGTTGATGGACCATATTACCCTTATTAACTAATTAGGTTTCCTCCTGGGTGCTTATATAAGGAGAATTATGTAGAGGTCATAAGGTTACACACACTGAGATAGATAACCTAATAACCATAACATCATCATCGACCTTCCTCTCCCATAACCGATTCCCTTGTCGGTTTTCTTAGTCACCATCATCAGTCAGCACCCTAAGGAGGAACCAGATCACACTGACAACTATGTCTAACTCGATGGCTTCTTCTATCACTGGATTCTCCACTGCACTGTCTGCGGTGACAGGTATGTTTTCATGTTTTCCATTATGATTAAACAGAACTGATCCAATAATTGTTAGTGTTATATGTGACTTACACTCAAATGCACTTTAGAAGTGAAACAACTTTTATGTCTTAATCGAAGCTGTGTTTACCAAATGAGGTTTGATTCGCCGTAACAAGTTTCTAATACACAAGTACATAAGATGCATCTAACTTATTGTAGGTGTGGGTATTTTTTAGAAAAAAAATTGTTGTAATTACATTTGACGCATAGGTATATAACAATGTTTTAATCCGTTAAAGCGGTTCTTCTACTTGCTATGTTTGTTTTGATTTAATTACGTTTGACGCATGTGTATATAACAATGTTAATAATCATTGCTAATAATCATTTTTACACACTCATCAAAAATAGAGAAAGTGGCATGTAATAATCTCACCTAAACCTTATTGGTCATTAATAATCCCACCTCAGAATATTCCCCCCGCCAGTCCCACCTTTCACATATTTTTCCTACAATGGTCCCCCGTTAAAAAAACTTAACGGAGTTAAGATTTTTTCCAAATTACAAACAGATTTTTTGGGACTTTTGATTAGAACGACAATACGAGTCCATTGATGTAAAACTTTCCTCGAAACGGTGCTCCAAACGATGAAAACGGCGCTTCAATTCGGATGTTTAAATTTTCAATTAACCAAAATCAAGTCACTTGGAGCACCATTTCGAAGTAAGTTTTACATCAATGGACTCGTGTCGTCGTTCTAATCAAAAGCCCTAAAAAAACTGTTTGTATTGTCGGAAAAATAGGTGAAAGGTGGGACTGGTGGGGGAAATATTCTAAGGTGGGATTATTAATGGCCAATAAGGTCTAGGTGGAATTATTACAGGTCAATTACCCTAAAAAATAAGTATTTGATCCGACATACATAGTGTGCGAAAACATGTGTAGCAAAAGAGAGTACATATATAAGGGATGCTTCAATTGAAAACCACTTTTATCGCGAAAACTCGAAAACTAACTAAAAAAGCTTAAAAACACACAAAAAAAAATTTTCAATTTTTTATTAAAAATCGCTAGTTTTTTTATATAAAAAAAACTTTTTTCAAAAAAAAAATTTGTAGTGCACATGTGTAATACACATACACATGTGTACTATTACGCATGTGCACTATAAATTTTTTTATTGAAATTTTTTTTTATATATCTAAAATAGCGAAAATTGATACGCAAAAAAAAATTGGTATGTTTTTTATGCTTTTTAGTTAGTTTTCGAGTTTTCGCGATAACTAGTGGTTTTCATTTGAACCTTCCCCTATATATAATAACTAATTTATTATGATTATTAGCCCTGATTTTTTAAAGGGGGGTAAGAACTGTGTTGGTAAGCCCTGTCGATTGTCGGTTGGATTAGCATTATGCCCAAAAGAATATTGAAAATTGGCAGCCGGACCACGATGATATGGGGGTGTTCCCTCAGTATAAGCTCTACTTTAAAATTTTAAAGACTAATAATTATAATGAATCAGTTATCAAAATTCTTTTCTAAACGAGATTGTAGCTCAAATACTAATGATAATGATAAAGAAGACTTAAACATGAACTCTTTACACACGAATTCTGTTGAAATTAATATTTCTCAAATTGAAAACAATCTTTTAAATTGGAGTATACCAAAACAAGATGTTAAGACTATTTACAGAATTGGTACTTTTGATTTTTTACAAGATTATTCTATAAAAACTCATGAACAAACCATACCTATTAATAAAGAGTATCAAAACATGCAATTATTATCAGTAGAAGCTATTAAAAGACATAGAAAATTATATAAATTTCTACACATAGGATTAGTTCAAGTCGCCATTAAACCTATGTTCAGATTAGGAATTGATGCTCCTGTTTTATTAATTTTAAGAGATGCAGGACATACTAATTTTAATAATTCTTTGCTAGCTATGGTTGAGTCTAATATTTCACATGGTCCTATTTACTTTAATTGCTACCCAAACTTTTCAATTGGTTTATTTGAGCCACATATATTAGATACTTTAACATTAACAATTAAAACTAAAAACTTAGAATTTAAAGAAAAAACTGATGCTGCATTAGTTATATATAGAATATATTATAAGACTATGACTACCACTATAGAACCTAAAACAAAATTAGTATCACCAAAAGATGAAACTATTATTTTTGTAGCTAATACTATGCATACAAAAATAAGAACACCTAAAAAATTAAAATGGAATGAAATAACTCAATCATTAACATGGAATTTACAAGATATAAACCCGCCAAAACCTATAGAGATAGACAATCAAACATCTAGCATAGTAGAGCATTCTGATGGTTCAATAGATATTTCTTTTAGTAATATACCACCAAGGCATTCTATAGGAGCAAGTACTTCTAGAAATACTTTAGATGAAAGTCTATTTAGAAGAAGTTTATCAATGAAAATAAAAGGTGTTGATTTTTCAAATACTATCCCAAGACCACTATACGAAGAACATGATAGTGATAATAATACTTATGTCCCAACTAAGTCTGATATGGAAAATTATGAAGATATACAATGAGTGATTCAAAAGTTCAAGCTCGTAGAAATAACAATATTTGGTTTTTGAAACTTTGCAATAGAAGAATAAAATATTTGAGAGAAAGATTAGAAGAATATAAAAATCCAGGCAACATGCTTCCATCCGACCCTTATCATTACTCTAACTATACGTCTAAACCATATCTTCACTCTTCTAACTATATATTATTTTTAGAGAAAAAATTAAGAGAAGAAAATAATTATAGAATAAAACTTATAGAAAAGATATCAAGCACAACTTGTTAATTATGGATAAAGAAATGTTAAAATATTTAAAAGATGAAATGTTCAATGATTATAATAATAAAAATTTAATATGGTATTTTTCTACATTTAACAAAGATGAAAGATTTTTACATGAGATTGATTGGCAGTTATATATGTGTGAAAATGATGAAAATATTCCATTTTTCTCTTGGTTTCCTCTTTACTGTATAGAAAATAAAATTGAGTATCCATTTTTTGAAAATATATCTGTTAGTAATAATATAACCAAAACCTATACAATTATAGATAAAAATGAAGATATTACTAGTATACACCCTCCACATACGGATATAAAAATAAAAAATAAAAATAAAGATTATATTGCAAAACCTTTGGCAAATATTAAGGAAGATATAGATAAAAATGTAAAGACAATTATTTTTTAAAATAATTACACTAATGAAAAATTAAATACCATAGGAGAACAATTAGAAAGGATAGAAACTAATAATAAAAATAATCTAGATCAACCTAGTACTTCAAATACTAAAATAATAGCCGAAACTATTGAAAATCCAATATTTAAACCATATAGCATAGATATCCCAATACGTCTAAATAAACAACAAGATATGTTAAAAGATATTTCCTCAAAAATCTCAAAGTTAAATATAAATGTTATTTCAGATCAAGAAATTCAAAGTATTGAAGAACAATTTAACGATTTTCAATTAGAAGATTCTATAAACAAAATTAAAGGAAGAAATTATCATTTTTCAAAAAATAATACTTATACTACTAAGCCTGAAACAAGAAATTATTACCCTAGACCTACCCCACCTGATTTACAATTTGAAGAACGACACACTTTAGTTCAAGCCAAATATGATGGAAATTCTCTATATGAATGGAGTATAGAAGGTCAAACAGAACATCAAATTCTTAATTTAATGCAAGAAATGATAATGACAGCCAATGCATATAAAGCAAATGGAAATAATGAGACCCAAATTCTTACTATGAAAGTTTCTGGTTTTACTGGAATTTTAAAAGGTTGGTGGGATAAGTATCTTACAAAGGAAGAAAAACATATAATTCAAAATGCTAAAAAAATGATTATTAAAACAGAAAATAATATTCAAACACCAACTGAAATATCTGATATAATTAATACTCTAGTATTTGCTATAATCCAACATTTTATTGGAAATCCAACAGATTATCAAGAAAGAAATTCATTAATATTATTAAATTTGACATGTAGAAAATTACAAGATTTTAGATGGTATAAAGATGTTTTCCTTTTGAAAAGTTATGACTAGAGAAGATTGCAAAGAAGCCTATTGGAAAGAAATATTTATAGCTGGGTTACCAAAATTATTTGCAGAAAGAATAAGAGAAAAAATTAAAAAAGACTTTAATAATAATATTCCTTATAGAGACTTATCCTATGGTCAAATAATAAATTATATAAATCAAGAAGGATTAAAAATATGTAATGATTTAAAATTAAAAGAAAAAATAAAAAAGGATAGTATTCAAGGCCATAAGGAATTAGGAAGTTTTTGTCAACAATATGGATTTGAACCATTTAAAACTCCTTCTAAATCTAAAAAGAAAATTCCTAAACAGTTTATCAGGAAGAATTATAAAAGAAAACCATATATTAAAAATAAACAAAAATACTATAAAGATAAGACTTATTTTCAAAAGAAAAAAGGTAAACAAGATATTGTCATTTGCTATAAATGTGGAAGACAAGGACATTATTCAAAAGATTGTTATACTAAGAGAAAGATAAATGAGCTAAACATCTCTGATGAATTAAAAGAACAGATGAATAAAATACTTATTTATAATAACTCAAGTTAAGACAGTATTTCAGACTATAGTGATAATGATTTAAACAATATTGAAGATTCGAATTCAGAAAGTAGTTCAGAATGTTCTAGAAAAACAAAAGCTTTGAATTGAAGAAATTGATTGTAACACCTCGAAAATTCACGTCCTATAATGAGTTGACACGTGTCGTATGTTTGAACGTGTGAAAGAATGTTCTAGAAGGACTAAAGTTGACAAACATGGAAAGTATGTGAATATAAGGGTTCAAAATGTCAACAGTGAATAAATATACTTTACAGTAACCCTACATGATGCTCATACCTTCAAACGAATAAATCATGGATCATACGAAGCTAAATATGAAAGAAAGTGAGAGATTACAAACTACAGGGGTTAAATGTGTCAACATGTTTAAAGTATACCTCGGAGTGACCTTTTAGCAAACTCGAAGCTTTGTAACGATTAATTATGCTCACTAGAATGCACGATAAAAATTTCATAAAGTTTCGTTATCGTATGAGAAAGTTATGATCAAATTCGTATACGAGGGGTTAAAAGCGCCAACGTTGAAATCTATGACTTTTCGGGTAATCAAAAGTTAACCAAGGACTTAACAAAGTTGGTACAAGTCTTGAAGCCCTTAGAATTCAATTTAGAGGGCTCAAAGTGCAGGAAATAATGTGAAAACGACGTTTGGAAGGACCAGGGACCAAAAGTGCAAAAATGAGAAACCTGATGACTAGCTTACGGACCTCAACACTCTGGACCTTACGGTCCGTAAGCAGTTGCCCAGCGACAGAAAACAGGCAGCTGCCTGTTCCAGCCCGTTCCACCGCCTCAATCTGCCATTTTCCGATTTTAGGGACTTGTTTAATGGTTTTAGGCTTTAGGGGGGGGGGGGCACTTGTATGCATCTTGGATCATTGGTAGACTAGTTTGGCATGATCTTGTGAGATCAAACTCACTATATAAAGCACCATGAGTTGCAACATTTGATCATCCCTTCACAACTCAACATCTGAAGAATTCTGGAGCTCAAGGCCATCTTCTAAGCTTCCCAAATCGTGCATTAGACACTTGTAAGTATCCTCAACCTTCCTTAATTAAGTTTTGCTTAGTTTATAGCCTTAAAGTCAAACCGTCGTAATTAACGGTTGACTTATCGATTAATCGCTAATGGTTCAGCGATTAGTCAAACTTAGGGTTGTTATAAGTTGGTAATTATTTGGCAATAAACCCTTAGAAGGGCACCCTCTGATTCCCGCTCTAACTAGATCTTTTGTCGAGTCAAAGTTTATTGTAAAAAGTCAACGGAATGCTAATTTTCGCTTTAACGCATAATTAACAATATAGAAGACGTGTAACCTATTTTATCACTCATATAACTTGGTAATTAGTATAAAAACATGTTTATGCATGTCCGACTCGACAATTTTCAGTTAAGGATCGTTTCGGAACCGAAAGTCGCAAAACTTTGACTTTTGCTTTGACTTCAGTTCTGGCCCGATTTTGATAGGTTTAGACATGCCTTAAAGTTCCATTAGGACCTAGTTACATGATTGTATAACCCTCTGCGTTTATACCACTTGAATCCTTAATTGTCCGACGTTTCCGTTAATTGCTTAAATGTTGACCATAATGCCCTTATGACCATAAAACGATAATTTTGGAAATATGAAAGGACTATAATCCTTGTTACTGAATTATAAACATGTCCGTAAATTTTCACGTCAGTTGGAGGTCTAGATTAGGAGTTATGCTCAATGACGTAATTAGAAAGCTTTTTATTAATTAAACAGCGTCATTAGCGTAAAGCCTATCTAGACCCAATTTTTGACATAAAACCTTTTACCCACTGATGTAATATAATATTTTGGGATTTTTGAAGATTTTTAATTATTTTTAAACTGATCATAAGCTATGATTAATGCCTTGATTCGGTAAATACCGATTATACCCTTTTCGGCCATAAAATGAGTTTTACAAGTCCTTTTGATACCAATCCAATTGCTACTGATTTTAAATAATAAATGAAGTGTTTTGAACCTTATGAACTAACCTGAAAACTCAGATTCCTATTTTAACCCGTAAATCGCTTAAAACGACATTATAAGCGTATTAAACGCATAGTAAGGGTTTAAAACCATTTTGTCACATAAGACTTAACACCAACTGATATACCATGTCAAAATAAGCTATATTACTGATTTATTCAGACCCGGATCACAGAAGATTAATTGATCCCTTTTATAATCTTTAAAAATGACCAAAATACCCCTACGGGGCTTAATATGAGATTAAACTCGTTTTGGGCATAATGGAAGGTATCCTACTGATATCACAAAATATTTAAGGCATATTAACTTAGGAAACCTGTTGAGGAATCTTAGGGTTACCCGTTACGCTTCTTGCGCGTTCGGTTCAGTTTATGTAACTAGTTTGCATAAATTAACCGAAACGGGTCAAACCATGTCATCTTTGTCTCAAAACCCATAATGTGTTTAAGTTACCCATATTAAACAAGCATGCAATCTTGTTGGGTCAAAACCACATTCTAAACCGGTATTCGCTTTATCATGCGTTTGAACCGTGTCTTCCTTTTGGAAACTAACCGGTCAAAGTCTAAGCTTAATTAAAGACCCGTTAGGATTCTAATAGGTTATTATAAACCTTCGTTCCAGATTAGGAGCCCAGTAAAAGTACTTGCATTTGTTGTATTTGATTGATACTTTGCTCAGGTAAATACTCTTAACTTATTTTCCCTATACGGGCTTGGGATACGGTACTATAAAAGTACCGCTTGGACGGGTATGTAGTCATTTAAATCGGATTGTGATTAATGTATTTACATAACTCGCTTTATTCTGTAGTATTTGGTGTATGGCCCTTGGGGGTTAAATGACCATGTCCCGGATATCCTTGGCATCATTTTACGAAATGGCCACGACCTAAGCACGGGGTGTAGGCGTACACCTGACAGTTGCATATGTAAAAACTGGTAATCCACTTAAAGGAATCAACCTTGTGGGCATTATACCTGTGGCGTGTCGCTTAACTTAAGCCGGCTCTTCTAACCGGTACTAATGGACGACAAATGAGTAAAACTGTATACCAGATTATTTAATAATTGTCCCTAGTTATAAATGATATTTTGCCGAAGTGCATTCAAATCAATTTTCAAACTCTTTTCAAAATGAGTCAGTTAAGTTGTATTTACCAGTGTAAACTGACGTATTTTCCAAAAAGGCTAAGTGCAGGTGCTAGAAGAAATAGGCTGGCTACTCCAGGCATCATTACTCAAGTCTCGCAAGCTCTAGATGTCAAAGTCTGTTGAACAGTTTTCCTTTTTATGTTGATCCGCCTGTGGATCCTTTACTTTCCGTTGTAATACTGGATATTACTTTATATTCGGATTGTAATATATTTACCTTTTGCTTCCGCTGTGCATTTATATATCGTGTTGTTTGACTATGATGATATCAACTACGTCACGATACTCCCCACCGGGCCCACCGGTCATACGTGGAAATATCGGGGTGTGACAGGTTGGTATCAGAGCCAACACTGAGTGAATTAAACACTAGCCTTTTGTGTTTAATCTCAGTCACACAGTTGCACATTCTTGAGTCTAGACAAGAACATAGGACTAATCCCAATTCGTTTTATTTTGCCCTTATTTGGTTCCTTTGTTATTTTTCTGATTAGCCCTTGCATGGGCGAGTCATTTTCAGTAGAAGTCCCATTTAGGGCAACCATATACCTGTTTAAATTTTAAAGGAACGATTATATTTAAAATATCATTCCTATATTATAAGATCTACCATTATAATAAAATGGCAAAATCTAAAAAGGACAAGACCTAGCCATATGTCACATTAAGACAGGGCCAAGATGGTAGATCCACAATTAGATTCAGATCCTTGTTAACATTTCAATTTAGGATTGTTCTGTGTTAAATATTAAAAAGAATCTTAAGGGTAAATCCTAGCCTAAATGTCACTGCAGACAAGGCCAAGATGGTAGAACCTATTCAAGAGATTCAAATCCTTATTAAACATCTGAAAGCATATTAACATGCTTGACAAAGTGTGATACGATAAAATCACATAGGTCATTTTTAATTGGGTTATTCTAAATTCCCTTATTTATATAATCATCCCTTATGGATGAAGTGCCCACGGGCTATAATTAACGTCCTCTGGACTAAAGACAGTGGTAGGCTACAACTCCCTGTCAAGAAAAGGTGATGAACTTTGATTCAAACCTTAATGCCTCGATTCTGTGAAAATTAAGGCTTATAAATTAAACTTGTCTACGTGACTAGGCCTTTTGTGCTAATATTAACTTATACTTTAGGATTATGATAAAGATCCTGAACAATTATATATCTATCAAATTATATAAAATGTGTATTAAAAACATGGTTAATAAATCGTCAAGAACGATAGTACTATATGGGCTTCTAAATAAACCTTGCCCTTATTTTCTTTTTGTAGTAATTAAGACTACATGGCTGACTCTGACGAGATGAACAGCCATCCTCTGGAGAACCACGATGATGATAAGATCAATATAACCAGAGGAGAACTTCGTACACTGATTGATACAGCTGTATCTAAAGCTGTAGAGGAGCAATTCAGGGAGTATAGTGGGACTCATAGTAAAACCTCATTTGTACCCCACACTAAGTCTGTTCCTAGGACTCGTTCAGAGGCTCACAGCATGCCACCGCCCCCAAAGAAAGATGAGTCAAAGAAGGATGATGATCGACATTCATCTATTCAACACAGTGTTCCATCCAAGAAGATAGAGTTCGATAATGAATCACGTACCAAGTTCTGTACCTATAAATACTTTGTTTCCTGCAAACCCCGGGATTTCACTGGGGAGAAAGGGGCAATTGATTGTATGACCTAGTTGGATAAAATGGACACAGTTGTCGATATCAGCGGTTGTGCTGAAAAAGATGTGGTGAAGTATGTATCACAATCATTCAAAGGAGAGGCACTGGCATGGTGGAAGTCTCTTATTCAAGCTGCTGGGAAGATCCCACTCTACAACATGTCATGGGAACAATTTGTTGCTCTCATTATGGAGAACTATTGCCCTCAACACGAGGTCGAGAGGATCGAGTCAGATTTCTTATCGTTGGTAATGAAGGATCTAGACTGTCAAGCTTACCTTACCCGTTTCAATACCCTATCTAGGCTAGTTCCGTATTTGATAACACCGAAACCCAAGCGAATTGCTTGCTTCATTGGGGGTTTAGCCCCAGAGATCAAAGCCAGCGTTAAGGCTTCAAGACCTGCTACGTTTAGGTCAGCAGCTGATCTCTCTCTGTCCCTTACTTTAGATGCGGTCAGGTTGAGATCGCTAAAGAAATCTGAAGAAAGTAAGAGGAAGCGTGAGGATGATAACTCACGAGGGTCAGAGAAGAAGCACAAGGGAAACACTGATTCTAAGAAGTTTGGGTCTAGAAGGAATAGTCAGCGAACAGAGGAAAAGCCAAAGTGCACGACTTGCCAAAAACGCCACTTTGGAAAGTGCAGACTTGAGCCCAATTCTAAGTCAGGATCACCTGCATGTGGGATATGCAAGTCTAAGGAGCACAAGACTGTTGATTGCAAGAAGATTAAAGATGCTACATGCTACAACTGCAATGAGAAAGGGCATATCAAGACCAACTGCCCTAAATACGCCAAGAAGCCTGAAGAGGTCAAGAAGACCAATGCAAGGGTCTTCAGGATGGATGCAAGGGAAGCCGTCCAGGATGACAACATTATCACAGGTACCTTCCTCATAAATGATGTATATGCAAGAGTACTTTTTGATTCAGGCGCTGATAAGTCGTTCGTAGATAATAAGTTTTGTGAATTATTGAAATTGCCTGTTAAAACCTTAAGTGTGAAGTACGAAGTGGAATTAGCTGATGGAACCATAGAAACCGCATCAACCATGTTAGATGGATGTGTTATATCCATTAGGAACCACTCATTTCCATTGTCCCTACTTCCTTTGAAGTTAGCCGGTTTCGACATCGTACTAGGCATGGACTGGTTATCTCATAACCAGGCCCATATTGTCTGCAATAAGAAACAAGTGGTGATCAAGACTCCGTCTGGTGAATCACTCACCATTCAGGGAGATACTCAATATGGACTGCCTGAGCAAGTGACTATGCTCAAGGCCTCTAAGTGTTTAAAGAAGGGTTGTATCATCTACATGGCACAAGTGACTATTGATGAGCCGAAACCCAAGATTGAGGATATCCCCGTCATTTCTGAATACCCTGAAGTGTTTCCTGAAGATCTACCTGGCTTTTCACCAGATAGGCAAGTAGAATTTAGAATTGACATCATCCCCGGAGCAGCACCGGTTGCGAGAGCACCTTATAGATTGGCACCAACAGAGATGAAGGAATTGAGGACGCAGTTAGATGATCTGTTAGCCAAAGGTTTCATTAGACCTAGTTCGTCTCCTTGGGGAGCGCCGATCTTATTTGTCAAGAAGAAGGATGGATCGATGCGCCTGTGCATCGATTACCGTGAGCTTAATAAGGTCACTATCAAAAATAGATATCCACTGCCCAGGATAGACGATCTGTTCGATCAACTGCAAGGGGCAAGCTACTTCTCTAAGATCGATCTGAGGTCAGGCTATCACCAATTGAAGGTTAAAGATGAAGATGTACACAAGACTGCATTTAGGACTCGTTATGGTCATTACGAGTTCCTAGTGATGCCTTTTGGGCTCACTAATGCACCTGCCGCATTCATGGATCTCATGAATCGCGTCTGCAAGCCTTACTTGGACAAATTTGTCATCGTCTTCATTGACGACATCCTCATCTACTCGAAAAGCCAAGCTGATCACGAGAAGCATCTCCGTTGCATTCTGAAGCTACTTCATCAAGAGAAGCTCTATACCAAGTTCTCGAAGTGTGAATTCTGGCTTTGAGAAGTCCAATTTCTTGGACACGTTGTTAGTGAGCGTGGTATCCAAGTGGATCCCGCTAAGGTTGAAGCTGTCATGAATTGGCAAGAGCCAAAGACGCCTACAGAGATTCGTAGCTTTCTAGGTTTGGTAGGATATTATAGGCGATTTATTGAAAATTTTTCAAGGATTGCTGCACCCCTAACTTCTTTGACTAGGAAAAAGATTAAGTTTGACTGGGGGCCTAAGCTGCAAGAAGCTTTTGATATTCTGAAGCAGAAGTTGAGCAATGCACCTGTGTTGACATTGCCTGATGGGATAGAAGAGTTTGTAGTATATTGTGACGCATCACACACCGGTATGGGGTGTGTGCTTATGCAAAGAGGCAAGGTCATTGCCTATGCTTCACGTCAGTTAAAGGTGCACGAGAAGAATTACACCACCCATGACTTGGAGTTGGGTGCCATTGTATTTGCACTAAAGCTATGGAGGTACTATTTATATGGTATCAAGTGTGTGATCTATTCTGATCACAAGAGCCTCCAGCACCTGTTTAATCAGAAGGATTTAAACATGAGGCAGCGCCGATGGATGGAGACGTTGAATGATTACGATTGTGAAATAAGATACCATCCTGGCAAGGCGAATGTAGTCGCCGATGCCTTGAGCAGAAAGGAAAGGGTCAAACCCATCCGAATCAATGCCAAGAGCATTGAGATAAAGAACGGTTTGAATGAAAGGTTGTTAGCTGCACAGAAGGAAGCTGTGCTAGAAGCTAACTATCCTAATGAAAAGCTAGGGGTAACTGAGGAGCAGTTATCCAATGGCAAGGACGGAATTTTAAGGTTAAACGGACGAATATGGGTTCCAGTTTATGGAGGACTTCGGGATGTTATCCTCCAGGAAGCCCATAGTTCTAAATATTCCGTTCATCCTGGAGCTGATAAGATGTACCAGGATCTAAGGGCAAACTATTGGTGGATAGGCTTGAAGAAGTCTGTAGCTACCTATGTAGCTAAATGCTTGACGTGTGCGCAAGTCAAAGCAGAACATCAAAAGCCGTCAGGTTTGCTACAACAGCCTGAACTTCCCACCTGGAAGTGGGAAATGGTAACTATGGATTTTATCACCAAGTTACCTAAGACAAGGAAAGGAAATGACACCATATGGGTGATCGTAGACAGACTGACTAAGTCAGCACATTTCCTACCCATTAAGGAGACTTATAGCTCCGACATGTTAGCCCAATTGTACGTAGATAAGATTGTAGCTTTACATGGCATACCTGTGTCTATTATCTCCGACAGGGATACTAGATACACGTCACATTTTTGGAAAAGTTTCCAGCAATCTTTGGGCACGCGTTTGAATTTCAGTACGGCTGACCATCCTCAGACGGACGGACAGAGTGAGCGTACAATCCAAACGTTGGAAGACATGCTTCGTGCATGTGTAATTGATTTAGGTGGTAGTTGGGATAACCACTTGCCATTGATCGAATTCTCCTATAACAATAGCTACCATACGAGCATTAAGGTTGCGCCTTTTGAGGCATTATATGGTAGAAAATGCAGAACACCTGTTTGTTGGGCGAAAGTAGGGGAAGTTCAATTATCAGGACCTGATTTGGTCTTTGAAACAACAGACAAGATTGTCCAGATTCGCGATCGCCTGAAAGCTGCCCGAGATAGGCAGAAGAGCTACGCAGATCCAAAGCATAAATCTTTTCACTTCGAAGTAGGTGACAAAGTGTTGCTTAAAGTATCACCCTGGAAGGGAGTGATGCGATTTGGTAAGAAAGGCAAGTTAAGCCCGAGATACATAGGACGGTTCGAAGTCATCGAACGTGTCGGATCAGTTGCATATAAGTTAAACTTACCTGAAGAGCTCAGTGGTATTCATAATGTATTCCACATCTGCAATCTGAAGAAGTGTTTCGCTGACGAATCACTGGTCATACCACATACAGATGTGCATATAGATGAGAGCTTAAAATTTGTGGAAAAACCATTGTCGATTGAAGATCGACAGGTTAAGAAGCTTCGAAGGAAGCATGTGCCTATTGTAAAGGTGAAATGGGATGCCCGTAGAGGTCCCGAATATACGTGGGAGGTTGAGTCCACAATGAAAGAAAGGTACCCTTATTTATTTCAGTAAATCTTGAGGTCGAGATTTCTTTTAAGGGGGTGAGGATGTAACACCTCGAAAATTCACGTCCTATAATGAGTTGACACGTGTCGTATGTTTGAACGTGTGAAAGAATGTTCTAGAAGGACTAAAGTTGACAAACATGGAAAGTATGTGAATATAAGGGTTCAAAATGTCAACAGTGAATAAATATACTTTACAGTAACCCTACATGATGCCCATACCTTCAAACGAATAAATCATGGATCATACGAAGCTAAATATGAAAGAAAGTGAGAGATTACAAACTACAGGGGTTAAATGTGTCAACATGTTTAAAGTATACCTCGGAGTGACCTTTTAGCAAACCCGAAGCTTTGTAACGATTAATTATGCTCACTAGAATGCACGATAAAAATTTCATAAAGTTTCGTTATCGTATGAGAAAGTTATGATCAAATTCGTATACGAGGGGTTAAAAGCGCCAACGTTGAAATCTATGACTTTTCGGGTAATCAAAAGTTAACCAAGGACTTAACAAAGTTGGTATAAGTCTTGAATCCCTTAGAATTCAATTTAGAGGGCTCAAAGTGCAAGAAATAATGTGAAAACGACGTTTGGAAGGACCAGGGACCAAAAGTGCAAAAATGAGAAACCTGATGACTAGCTTACGGACCTCAACACTCTGGACCTTACGGTCCGTAAGCAGTTGCCCAGCGACAGAAAACAGGCAGCTGCCTGTTCCAGCCCGTTCCACCGCCTCAATCTGCCATTTTCCGATTTTAGGGACTTGTTTAATGGTTTTAGGCTTTAGGGGGGGGGGGGCACTTGTATGCATCTTGGATCATTGGTAGACTAGTTTGGCATGATCTTGTGAGATCAAACTCACTATATAAAGCACCATGAGTTGCAACATTTGATCATCCCTTCACAACTCAACATCTGAAGAATTCTGGAGCTCAAGGCCATCTTCTAAGCTTCCCAAATCGTGCATTAGACACTTGTAAGTATCCTCAACCTTCCTTAATTAAGTTTTGCTTAGTTTATAGCCTTAAAGTCAAACCGTCGTAATTAACGGTTGACTTATCGATTAATCGCTAATGGTTCAGCGATTAGTCAAACTTAGGGTTGTTATAAGTTGGTAATTATTTGGCAATAAACCCTTAGAAGGGCACCCTCTGATTTCCGCTCTAACTAGATCTTTTGTCGAGTCAAAGTTTATTGTAAAAAGTCAACGGAATGCTAATTTTCGCTTTAACGCATAATTAACAATATAGAAGACGTGTAACCTATTTTATCACTCATATAACTTGGTAATTAGTATAAAAACATGTTTATGCATGTCCGACTCGACAATTTTCAGTTAAGGATCGTTTCGGAACCGAAAGTCGCAAAACTTTGACTTTTGCTTTGACTTCAGTTCTGGCCCGATTTTGATAGGTTTAGACATGCCTTAAAGTTCCATTAGAACCTAGTTACATGATTGTATAACCCTCTGCGTTTATACCACTTGAATCCTTAATTGTCCGACGTTTCCGTTAATTGCTTAAATGTTGACCATAATGCCCTTATGACCATAAAACGAGAATTTTGGAAATATGAAAGGACTATAATCCTTGTTACTGAATTATAAACATGTCCGTAAATTTTCACGTCAGTTGGAGGTCTAGATTAGGAGTTATGCTCAATGACGTAATTAGAAAGCTTTTTATTAATTAAACAGCGTCATTAGCGTAAAGCCTATCTAGACCCAATTTTTGACATAAAACCTTTTACCCACTGTTGTAATATAATATTTTGGGATTTTTAAATATTTTTAATTATTTTTAAACTGATCATAAGCTAGGATTAGTGCCTTGATTCGGTAAATACCGATTATACCCTTTTCGGCCATAAAATGAGTTTTACAAGTCCTTTTGATACCAATCCAATTGCTACTGATTTTAAATAATAAATGAAGTGTTTTGAACCTTATGAACTAACCTGAAAACTCAGATTCCTATTTTAACCCGTAAATCGCTTAAAACGACGTTATACGCGTATTAAACGCATAGTAAGGGTTTAAAACCATTTTGTCACATAGGACTTAACACCAACTGATATACCATGTCAAAATAAGCTATATTACTGATTTATTCAGACCCGGATCACAGAAGCTTAATTGATCCCTTTTATAATCTTTAAAAATGACCAAAATACCCCTACGGGGCTTAATATGAGATTAAACTCGTTTTGGGCATAATGGAAGGTATCCTACTGATATCACAACATATTTAAGGCATATTAACTTAGGAAACCTGTTGAGGACTCTTAGGGTTACCCGTTACGCTTCTTGCGCGTTCGGTTCAGTTTATGTAACTAGTTTGCATAAATTAACCGAAACGGGTCAAACCATGTCATCTTTGTCTCAAAACCCATAATGTGTTTAAGTTACCCATATTAAACAAGCATGCAATCTTGTCGGTCAAAACCACATTCTAAATCGGTCTTCGCTTTATCATGCGTTTGAACCGTGTCTTCCTTTTGGAAACTAACCGGTCAAAGTCTAAGCTTAATTAAAGACCCGTTAGGATTCTAATAGGTTATTATAAACCTTCGTTCCAGATTAGGAGCCCAGTAAAAGTACTTGCATTTGCTGTATTTGATTGATACTTTGCTCAGGTAAATACTCTTAACTTATTTTCCCTATACGGGCTTGGGATACGGTACTATAAAAGTACCGCTTGGACGGGTATGTAGTCATTTAAATCGGATTGTGATTAATGTATTTACATAACTCGCTTTATTCTGTATTATTTGGTGTATGGCCCTTGGGGGTTAAATGACCATGTCCCGGATATCCTTGGCATCATTTTACGAAATGGCCACGACCTAAGCACGGGGTGTAGGCGTACACCTGACAGTTGCATATGTAAAAACTGGTAATCCACTTAAAGGAATCAACCTTGTGGGCATTATACCTGTGGGGTGTCGCTTAACTTAAGCCGGCTCTTCTAACCGGTACTAATGGACGACAAATGAGTAAAACTGTATACCAGATTATTTAATAATTGTCCCAAGTTATAAATGATATTTTGCCGAAGTGCATTCAAATCAATTTTCAAACTCTTTTCAAAATGAGTCAGTTAAGTTGTATTTACCAGTGTAAACTGACGTATTTTCCAAAAAGGCTAAGTGCAGGTGCTAGACGAAATAGGCTGGCTACTCTAGGCATCATTACTCAAGTCTCGCAAGCTCTAGATGTCAAAGTCTGTTGAACAGTTTTCCTTTTTATGTTGATCCGCCTGTGGATCCTTTACTTTCCGTTGTAATACTGGATATTACTTTATATTCGGATTGTAATATATTTACCTTTTGCTTCCGCTGTGCATTTATATATTGTGTTGTTTGACTATGATGATATCAACTACGTCACGATACTCCCCACCGGGCCCACCGGTCATACGTGGAAATATCGGGGTGTGACATTGATCATGTTAGGATAAAAAATCAATTGCAAGATAAAACAATTATAAAAAGAATACAAGAAACTGAAAATAAATTTAAGGATAATATATGTGCAAATATTCCAAATGCTTTTTGGGAAAGAAAGCAACATATTGTAAGATTACCTTATATTAAAGATTTTAATGAGAAAAATATTCCAACAAAATCTGAAGCTATACATATGTCTCAAGAATTAGAAAGCTATTTTAAAAAGAAATACAAGAATTATTAGATAAAAGGTTAATAAGGCCATCTAAATCCCATTGGTCTTGCTCTGCCTTCTATGTTCAAAATAGTGCAGAAATAGAAAGAGGAGCTCCTAGATTAGTTATAAATTATAAACCATTAAATAAAGTTTTAGAGTGGATTAGATATCCTATACCAAATAAAAGAGATTTATTAAAAAATATTTATGATTCAAAAATATTTTCTAAATTTGACATGAAGTCTGGATTTTGGCAAGTTCAAATTGCTGAAGAAGATAGACATAAAACTGGATTCAATGTACCATTTGGACACTATGAATGGAATGTAATGCCATTTGGATTAAAAAAAATGCTCCTTCAGAGTTTCAAAATATAATGAATGATATTATTTTACCATTAGGAAATTGTGCAATTGTTTACATTGATGAAGTATTAATATTTTCAAATTCATTAGATCAACATTTTAAACACTTAAATGCTTTCTACAATATTATTCATAAAAATGGATTAGTAGTATCACCTTCTAAAATGAGTCTTTTCCAAACATAAATAAGATTTTTAGGACATAATATTATTCAAGGAACAATAAAACCTATTAACAGAAGTTTAGAATTTTTAAATAAATTTCCAAATGAAATCAAAGATAAAAAGCAATTGCAGAGATTTTTAGGATGTTTAAATTATATTCATGACTTTTTCAAAGACTTAGGAATCATATGTAAACCTTTATATGACAGGTTAAAAAAGAATCCAAAACCATGGACTCAAGAACACACAGATATAGTAAAATATATCAAAGATAAAATAAAATGTTTACCATGTTTACATATTCCCCATTCTAATGCAGAATTAATTGTAGAAACAGATGCAAGTGACTTAGGATTCGGAGGAATACTAAAACAGAAATTAAATAATAAAGAAATTTTAATCAGATATTATTCAGGTGCTTGGAATGATACTCAAAAGAATTATTCTACAATTAAAAAGGAAATTTTAAGTATAGTTTTATGTATAAAAAAGTTTGAAGATGATTTATACATGAAACCATTTTTATTAAGAATCAACAGTTTATCTGCAAAATATATTTTAGAAAAGGATATTAAAAATTTGATTTCAAAACAAGTTTTTGCAAGATGGCAAGCATTATTAAGCAACTTTGATTTTCAAATAGAATTTATAAAAGGAGAAAATAATTCTTTACCAGATTTTTTATCAAGAGAATTTTTACAGGGAATATGAGCAACTCTGATTCTACAAAAAAGATTGTATTCTCAAAACAACAATTCTCAAAATCTCAATTATCAAGTTCTCCAAATTCTCCATCAAGACCAACCCATTTGCAACAATTTCCCTTATATCCCAATATTCAAAACAGATTTTCCCCTCTAACCCCAGGGCCCAGACCTAGACCTCCATTCTCATCCATTATTCAAAATCTAGAATCAAAACCCATTATTCAATCTCCTTCTTTCATAAAACTTTCTAAACCAGCCTCTCCTTCAAGCTCTTCACCAGCCACTATTCCTTATACTATCAACCCAAATAAAAATATTATCAAAATTCGAGAACCTTTGGAAGTCGAAAAGGTTAGCAAAATTTTTTTATCCTTAATCGACTTCATTTATCCAAGAGGATGCCATTTTTTCAAGGACGATTACAAGACCAGAGAATATTATCAAGCAATTTTAGTAGATTCAGAATCAGTTATTATTCGGCACAATTTTAATAGTGGAGATCCTTCCAAGATTGCTTATAGTCAAGTTAAAATTTTAAAGGTTCTATCTTTAGAAGATTGGAATTCTAAGCCCTATAATTCAAAAACCCTTTCAAACTTCAGTGCTTATCCTCAATATAACTATTATGATTATCAAGATGCATGAGAATATGCATTTCTTTTAAGAAACTTTGATCATTCTTGGTTCTTCCAGTTTGATGAAGATTTTTCAAATATTTATCCAAGATGGTTTGTTAAATGGTTTAAATATATGGGAATTATTCCAGAAGCTTTTCCCAAAGAAATTTCAGAAGCATTTTCAAGATTCGTCGAGTATTTTCAACATGATGGAACACCAATTTTCGAATATACTTTACAGTTTATGAGTGTTTTCAGAATCCCATGGATTTGTTTATGGACCTACAATTTTCAAGAAGAAAGTCCTACAGAACTTTCTTCTCCATTGCTATTCAGACAATACAGATGGAAATGGTGGAATAAGTTTATCGTCACAAAAGCAAATTCTCAAGCAGTTACCAAGTATTATAAGGAACTAACTACTCAATATGAAAGAAGTCTAAAGTCTCCAATTCAAGATATCAAAGCCAGCAATGAAGATCAAGAATATATTCAAAGACTTTCAGGTTGCAATTCTCCAGAAGAAATTTTAAAGATAGTCAAAGAAATTCGACAGTCTCCATCCCCTTCTAAACACTTATCTCTGGGGACTGAAGTTTTCCAAGATTCTCAAGACCCATTTGATCTGATGTAAATATATATATATATATATATAGAGAGAGAGAGAGAGAGAAAGTATAATGTACAAAACGGCTTAACGTACGTAACGTACGCGACTAAATTACGCTAGTTGATTTGAAAATCACGCAAGTTATGAAGTTAAAACCCTAATCACGCTTTGTACATAATCACGCATAAGTGTGCATAATAACGCATGGCAAAAGTCTTCAAAATATAATCACGCACGTTGTAAACTTAATCACGCATGTTGTAATTTCGTCGCGTACGTAATGTACGTTAAGCAGTTTTGTACGTTAACCTTTCTCTATATATATATATATATAATAATTTTTTATATCTATATTTTCAAAGTTTTTGGCCGAAAAGAGATAGTGAAAGGTTTCTAATTATGAAGATGGTGCAAAATAATTCAACAAAAGGACAATCAACTTTTCTTATTTTCAAAAGTGGAGCAAATAATTCAACAAAGAGACAACCTACTTTCTAATTATGGAAGATTGTGCAACAAAGAGACAACCAACTTTCCTATCTTTCAAAAATGGTGCAAATAATTCTCAAAGAAGACAAACAACTTTAAGAGTATTTTCAACAAAGGAAATTTCATACGGAAGCTCTTTTCAAGAATCAATAATGAAGACCCTTTGACTCCGTCTATAAAAGGGAAGAAGATCAATGAAGAAAGTCACACATTTTCTTACATCTTCTCTTATGTATGAAAAAACCCTCAAACCCAAAACTTGTATTATCAACCTCTCTATGTTCAAAATCTTTAGATTTTCAAATTATAGGTGCTCCTCCCGATTGTAAGGAAATCAATTGTAATCAAGATTTTCAATCAATAAACTCAGGTATATTTTAAATTTATATAATGGTTGTTTATGTTGCCATCTCTTTAAATTAATTCATATTGTCTTCATGTTTAATCTTCTTCATATTAAGCGATCCTAAATCATTTTTAGAGAGAGAGAGGAAGGTTAACGTACATCACGTACGCGACCAAATTACGCATGTTCATTTGAAAATCACGCACGTTATAAACTCAAAAAACCAACATGCGTGATTATTTCATATAACATGCGTGATTATATTAAAATTTCATTTAGCCTGGGTTTGATCAATTTCATCGAAGTGGGTTCAAATTTCTTTTCGTTTCACTTCAAATTGGCTATTGTTCGGTCAATTTCATCGAATTGGGTTCAAATTCATCGTTAATTTTGAAAAGTTTCATCAAAATATCGACCCTCGAAATCAAACCGTAGAACAGATGATGAACAAAACATGACCAATCTTTGATTCAGACCGTAGAACAGAGGATGAAGAAACATGACCAAGCTTTGATTCAGACCGTAGAACAGAGGATGCATGAACATGACCAAGCTTTGATTCGATTAGAGTCAGATGGCAGTAACAGTGGTTTCAGATCATAGAACAGAGGATGCGATTTTTGAACTAGGAGGTAGGGCATGCGTGATAACATGTGTGATTATTTGTTTCAACATGCGTGATTAGGTTTTGTTGAGTTTTTAACGTGCGTGATTTTCAACATAACTTGCGTAATTTGGTCGCATACCTGATGTACGTTAAGCCGTAATGTATTTTACACTTTCTATATATATAAAGTTAAATTTTGATGATGATAAACATTGCATAGAGGAAATATTAGCTCCCCATTATAAAGTCATTAGCTAATAGGCAGGGCCGGCCCTGGAGGTGGGCGGGGAGGACCACCGGCCAGGGCCCGTAATTTCGTAGGGCACGTAAGTTTTAAAAAAAATCTGATATTATATATGTAAATTTTTTTAATAGGGTATAGCCAAACAAATGCTAACATAGGCCCACTTAAAAAACTCAGATGGCTTAGATTAGTTATCCCGTTAGGATTAGGTTAGTGAGCCCAATACCCAAATTATTTAAAAAAACTAATAAAAAACAATACGTCTATGTTGGGCAGCAACTAGTGCCCTGGATATTGAAACGCCTGCACTCTTTTGTTCTTCGATTTCAGTCTTGCACGCAGCCACGAGCCTGTTCGACGAACTCAGTCTCACGATCACGGATCACATATTTAGGTAAACATCAAATCATCAATCGGCCCTTGTTCAGTACTTCAGTTGTTATGCTTTGTCTTTTGTCGAATTCACTCGTTCAGACCCTTATTAGTTATTAATTATTATGTTTCTTTTTGTCGAATTCAGGCCCTTGTTTATGCAATTAGTTATTGTCGAATTCATGTCCTTTTTCTGTTGTGTTGAAGACTAAATTGTTGGTAATTTATACAGAAACGATTGTCGAGTTCAGGCCCGTATTCTGTTTTTTTTTTTTTTTTTGTCGAATTCAGGTATGATTTATGATTATATGATTAGTTGATTTATGATTTAGGATCTTTTTTTGTCAATCAAGAATGCAAGGAGGGCTTCACGAATCATTGGTTAGCTATTAGCTTATTAGTTTTTACGGTATGCCATTCATTCAAATACTATATTTTGTATTTTGTTTATTGTATTGTTTATCGAATGCTATATTTTTGTCAACGGTTCACAGTTGTATGAAAACTAGATTATTTATTTCGTTAAGGCCAAAGGGCACGTTTTTTCGAGCTTGAACAGGGTACAGGAATTCTCAGGGCTGGCCCTGCTAATAGGGTTTTGTTACATGTCACGTTTAATTTAATAAAGTTTATAAAAATAATTGATTATATATTATAATTTTAAAATGGGTAAATTACACTTTTCGTCCTTTATGTTTGTAGCAGGTTGCAATGGATAGCCTTTAACTTCAATAATTACAGTCACCGTCCTTTATTTGGAAAACGCATTACATCTTTCGTCCTTTAACACTAACCAAGTTAAAATTTTCAGTTATGTCTATCCACTTAAGGGTATTCTAGTCATTTCTTATTTTTATTTAAAATGTTCATTAATAAATAAACATATCATCCCCAATTCACCCTAACCCTAGAATCTCTCATATTCATCTCAAAAGCCCTAATGAGATTCAGACCGGTGAAACGACTATAGGTCTGTGTTGGTCGGTTCAGACTTATATGAGAATACCGATTCAGATTCCTGGAAGGATAAAAAGTCTTAACAAGTTAAGTCAGACCCCTGGAATCATAAACCCTTGTGAGATTCCGACAATTCAGACTCATGCTGCTCAGAGCAAATCTGTTTCAAAAAACATCGAGGAGTCGTGGGTGTGTAGGTCTGTTTTTCTCGGAGGATCCGATACGTAACCTATCCTTGTTTATCACAAACACTATCACGAGTGCGGAATCCCCGTAAAGGTGCAAACCAAACAAACGTAAAGCGAGTAACACAAACAGATAATCAAAGATTCACTTGGATTAAAAGGACGAGAACAATATCAAACATATGCACACAATGTTTAACGATAAACTCTCTGGTTTCACTATGCTCTCATGAACTAAACTGTGAAACATGCTTAGTATATATACTGACCTCTGACGAAAACCCTTTGGACGAAAACAAGTGTGACGAAAATAGTGATTTCGCCATACACATATATGACGAAAACAAGGGGTTTTCGTCAAGATGACTTATGACGAAATCTGATTTCGTCATGAGCAAACATGGACAGAAACTACTAAGGCATGGACAGTTAAGCATGATTACACAACCTCTAAACATAATGCACACTAGCATTAGGTTAAGATTCAAATACAAAGACAAGACGTCATACCAAGTAGGATAGGAGGATATCCGACTAGGTAGACATGACGGAACATACATACTCGATAACAAAAGACCGTTTAACATACAACGAAACAAGACAAGTTACAGACACAAAAATGCACTAACAAACTTCCCCTTGTCTGTTGCTTGGTCTTCGATCTTTGAGTCTTCAATCTTAGTGTTTTGCGGACCAGGTGCTTCCGGCATGAATACCACAATAAAAGCAGAAACAAGCGACGCGTTGGAACAGTAAAGCTTGTTGAGCGTACTCGTCTTCATAGAAGATATCATGCCGAAACAGTTTGTTGATGTCGGCCGCAGACATGTTGACAATCCACATCGGATCTAGCATGCGGAAGTTTTCCTGATCTTTAAATACAATCACCGCTTCATGTGTATCCGAATCGTAACACCATAACCGCATATTCTCCAAGAAATTTTGTTTCATCGGCATCAGCGGAATTTTATCCATGACTTTCGGCGGCTGATAGATTAGCTTGTATCGACCCGTGTTGGTCTCTGGATCTAACGTATACTTGATTTTGCTGATAGATCAGAAACTGCGGTTTGTATAGTTCATCTTTCCACCCGTTTCGACGATTGAACTTCAATCTCTTTTCGAACAAAGTTGTTCCAGCATAGTTTGAGCGATTGATCAGTTTCAACTTCGTTAAGGCAGCAGCGTCATAGAATGGCAGAGATGTGATACTCAGAAACGAATTGAAATACTGGATGCCGTGTTCGCGCTTGATGGCCACACAGTGAATATCCTTCACGAACATCCAGCTGAGTATCTTTCCATGTGGCTTTTCTTTTATGTACTGCATGTAATCAACTTGCGCTTCCGGAGGAGTTGGTTTCTCGATCTTCGACAAAAAGCTTTTTCTCCATTCTTGGAATGCGTCTGTCGGATCGTCTGAAGAATCACGTTTATTAAATTGCTCGTTGATGTCTTCAAGATTCTCTTTCAGCCATTCTTCATCGAACGGATCGAACTCCGTTCCGTCAGCACGAACGTAAGTTGATTTACTCGATTCACCTTCAAAACCTATTTCATCCAGATTCTCGGTGTCAACTATTTCTAGTTCAATTGGCATTTGATCAATCACAGCATCATCCACTGTGTTCATTTCTTCCAAAGCTAGTTTCTGCTCATTTGATAGATCTTCCACCAACTCCCCTTCTTCTAAAAGTTCTCCAGATACAGGATGTACAACCTGTAAGGCAATATCAGAAGAGCTAATAACATTAGAAGTACCAGCCATGTCGCTTTCAACGTAGGAACTTTTGAACATTTTCATCAATTCTGCCTATGCACCACTAGAAGTTCCTTGCGAAGATTCAACCTGTGGAGGCTGGTAAACTACGATCTGTGTAGATGTAGAGGCTGGAGGTTGTTTAGCTGCAGCTGAGGGATCTGGATTCCCTTGATCTTCAGAATCATGATCATGTTTCTTCAACACTTCCTGTTGCTTGCATCTTTCATTCCACAAAACAACAACACGTTTTCTGACGTTTTCGAAATTATTGTTCATAGTCTTAACTCCATCAGCAATAGTTTTATTTCTACTGTCGTACCACGCCTTGATTTCACTATACTTTGCCTTGAGCGTTTCAGCAGATTGTTGAAGAACACCACTGATTTGTCTGAAATGATTCATCTCTAACCCACAAGCATTGTCAGCCGCTTTTAGCCTTTCATTTTCAGCTTTAAGTTGATCGATCTCGGCTTGTTGGCGTCCTATAACAGTTTGTTGTTGTTCAACAATGGACTTCAACGTATTTATTTCCACCAGTTGACTGAGTTGATCATTCTTGGTGATTCTGATAAAATCAGTTTGCCTTTGTATACGATCTACAGCAGCTTCAAGTTGAGAAAATAAAAAGTTGTTCTTTTCATCTTGAGACATTTCCGAGAATAGCCTTTGACGTTCAGAACTAGGCTGAGATGTAGTCGCTCTGATTGCAGAAGTCATTGATCTTTGTGGACCAGCTTGAGGAGTTACCGTTGGAGTTTTAGGAGCCGATGTAATCACAGGAGGTGGTTGAGTAGCTGTAGTAGGTGGTTCTGAAGACCTCGAAGGAGACGGCACCATTGTAGAAGCTTCTTCAGCTGTGAATCCAAAGTTTGGATCCATTGTAGCTTCCTGTATAGGTTCAGAAGGAACGGATTGCTGAGCAGACGAGGAAGTACCAATGTTCTTTCTAGCTTTCTTCTTGCGAAGAACATCCGTTTTCCTTTTCTGCAAACGTTTGGTCTCAGTATCCGACGAAACATACTCAGAATCTGCTTGTTCATCTCCACCAGCACTACTAGCGCCAGGTGCACTAGCTGCTGTTGCTCCAGCATCACCACCATCACCATCACCATCATCACTATCAGACGAATCAGATGAATCACGCTTGCGCTTGAACTTGTCTTTCATCCTCTTTTCTAACTCGGGTTCCTCATCATCTGACTGGCTGTCGTCATGACGCCATTTGTCATTAGCAAGAGCCACGTATTCTTTGTTCGCCAGAGCACCAAACATCTTTCGAGGAGGGTCCGATTCTGTGTATTTCTTAGCAGAGTGACCTTTAAATAAATTAAAGGAATGTTCCAACATAGTTTCAATCTTGAGACGGTCGTTGTCAGCTTTGGGAAGATCAGGGTGTTGAGCATTCATGATCATTTGCACGAATCTCGGATACATCTAGAATTTCTTGCCGGACGTCCGAGATCCAGTTCTTCGAAGGTTGCCTTTCATGTTTGCGAATAAGAACTGTGAGATGCTGAATGGCTTATTCAAAACATGCGCGACCATCACACCGATGATATCGTTTCCGGCCATATCATAACCTGCACGATTTTTGCCTAAACATTGAATAAGTACATGCAACAAGAACTTATACCGCATAGGCAATGTAGCCTTGTTGATTTGCCCAGCAAAAATATCAGCAACACATTTCAACCTGAGCAGACATCCACGCGTGCACATGATTGGTACCGAGAATGGTGCATCAGCAATATCTTGAAGTTCCAAAACAGCGTTAAGAATCTCTTGAGTTACATCCACATTCAGCTTATTAACCTGCCCTCGAATCACTTCCTTTCCATCAACTTCCAGTATCTGAGCAGTTTCCCAGAATTCTTTAATCAATGTCTTATACACCGGTGTTGAGAAAGTAACGGCCTTGTTTATCCGTGATTCCCGTAGCCATTGCGTGATTTCCTTGAAATCGACAAACTTTCCTTCCGGATCAATATGAGCAACCATATTATGTCGCGGTTCTGACATGATTTCTTCTTCGGTTTTGTTGGTTTTCTTTGTGGCGGCTTTGCGTGATTTCGGAGCCATTCTGTGTTTGACAAATACGCGTAATAAGAGCGAGGTATGTGACAATTATAAAATTACATATATGTATACATATTTAATGTATATTTTAAACATTAAACATGTATAAGTATATATACTGTATAAGGTTACAAAGTTGACAGTTGGAAATTTTCTAAGTGTTTGAGAGATGGTTCCTGTGACGAAATCAAGGAATTAGCCATACACACATATGACGAAAACAGTGATGACGAAATCAGGGATTTCGTCGATGACGAAAACAGGGATGACGAAATCAGGGATTTCGTCGTCTTAAACAATTTTGGTTTTCGTCAATTTGGGGATTTTTGTCATTTGGGGATTTTCGACAAAAACTGATTTCGGCAAAAAGGGTTTTCGTCAAAAGTTAGGGTTTTGTCATTTGGGGATTTCGACAAAAACTGATTTCGGCAAAAAGGGTTTTCGTTAAAAGTTAGGGTTTTGTCATTTGGGGGTTTTTATTTGGTTAAACCCAGTTGATTTTATCCCAAACCACCCTTGTCAAACAAAGTGCATCAAACAACATAGTCACACCCTTGTATGAATCAAAAACATCCATGTGACATCGGTTAACAACTCAAATGAAAACCTAGTTGATTTATACTCATTGCCGATAATTTTACCGAATATCAAACAATCAATATAATACCAAGCATCAAGACATTAAACAAGAACAAACCCAAACCCACACCCCTATTTGATACCCGAAACAAAAACAAAAACCAAAACAAAAACCCAGATAAATACACAATATACATACAACACTTATCACAATCTAACATTTCAAAACCTTGTACAGAAAAGAAATGGAAAATATGAACATATACATGTATGAATGATCAAGTATCATCGAGTCCCAAAGAGTTTTATAAGCATCCGAACAAAAACAGTGGATTCAATCGGTTTAGATCAAGTTTTTGATGCATTTGAGTACCTTAGATTGTTAAATTATCAAAGAAATCAAGAGAAACTTGAAGTCGGTTGGGGGTTTCAGCGGAGAAGATGGATAAACAGTAGTGGGGTTTTTGATGAACAGTAAGTCGGTTGAAGTGAGGTTTTGAAAAAGTGAAACAATAATGCACATAATGCACAGGGGACCCCTTTTTATACTCTGGTCCACTAGGCGAAATCTCAAAACCGACGAAAACACATTTGGACCGACGAAAACACTTTGGGCCCGCTGAAATCCTCGAAATCATATGTGGGCTGACGAAAACACATGAAATCACATTGGGTCCGACGAAAACACATGAAATCAAATTGGGTCCGATGAAAACACTTGTGGGCCGACGAAATCACATGTGTTGGGCTTTAAACATTTAGCCCAAACACCTGGGATGACGAAATCAGGGATTTCGCCATTTTAAACAATTTTTGGGATTTCGTCCAAGACCAAAATGGGTTTTCGTTGACTAGTCAAACCAAAATGTGTTTTCGTTGACCAGTCAAACCAGTTTTTCATTTTCAACCACATTTTGAACAAATTTGAACAACATTTTGGCTTTGTTAGAATAACCAACTGCAAAAAGGACATTTTATGAAGTAGAAAACTTCAAGTTACCAACATCGGCTAATCAAAACAAGTTTTACAACTTACACTACAATACAAATTAAAGTGCGGTAAACTAACGAAAGACAATAACATAAAGAATTTGTACAATGAACAATCTTTTTGCGAGTTTCAAGGTAAGAGAATCATTACCAGCTTACGGTCTTTGTCAAAATGGTTTCTGATTTCTGTTTAAAGCTTTAGATAAGTATTCTACCACAATTATCGGTATTGTTGTCCACCTAAGCTCAACTTATCAGATGTAATCATAATTAGGAGATATGATTTACGGTAAGAGTTATACTTACTTGTCGGTGTACATCCACTCACGACACATTCCCGTATCAAGGTATGCATGAGAGTTCATCTTACCGGTGAGTATACTGCTTATCATCCATTTGACCGTATAAAAGATGTGAGAAACTCACTTATTTTGATTTGAAAACAAGCCCTATATGATAGAATCACTTATTGACGAGGAACTTGATTTTCAGATGCATGAAGGGCACAGGAGCAAGTCCGTGAACAGGTCAGTACTTTCGTACAACAAAGAGACGAACTTGACTCCCGGATAAATGTGATATATTATCACTTGTTTGTTTGGACATGTAATTGTTGATCACTTATTGAGGTCGTGTGCAATATGTACACGTATATATAGTATCATGGAAGATCTTAGACTTCGTCTTCGTTATTTTTACGGTTTGATACAACCATGATACCCAGATGATAAGACAGCATAAAGACCGAATATCTCAGAACCTCGGCAATCAATCAAACGAAATTTCGGTACTAAGACCATATGCCAATGTGTGGTTCCCACCTGACTTGAAGTCTGTTAGGTTTATATCATCCTGCATATTTTCGTCTGATTGTGAGCCTACCGATACATCGTTAGTAAAACTACTTATCATTTTTCAATTTTTCTTTTTCTTTTGACCATATTGACAGACCACACCAGTGTATATCATCACTTTCCCTTCTTTTCTCCAAGAAACTCATTTTTGATTTTCTATTGATTTTGAATTTTTTTGATTTTTCAAACTTAAAGACAGAAAGTAAACGACATATTTTTGGATTTTTTACATGTTTTTGTATTTTCTGAAATTTCTCCCCCTAAAATGCGAAAAGATAAGTAAACTGAAAATCTTTTTGGATTTTTGACGCTTAAGAAAATATTTACAAAAACGATTAGCCGAAAGAAGTTTACTCTTGTTTCACCTTAATACCATTGACCAACAAAAGATAGTCAAAACGAGATTTGTCAAAAGATTTTGTAAACAGGTCAGCACGCTGTTCATCAGTGTGGATTTTAACAACATCAATAACTCTTTTGTCAAAACAATCACGTATGAAGTGATACTTAATTTCGATGTGCTTGGTCTTGGAGTGTTGGACAGGATTTCTAGTGATAGATAGAGCAGCATTATTATCAACAAAAATAGAGGTAGATAGGAATTCAAAACCGTAGTCGCGCATTTGTTGCTGAATCCACAGAACTTGAGAGCAACAACTTGAGGCAGCAATGTATTCAGCTTCACAAGTTGATGTAGCGACACAAGTTTGCTTCTTGCACTGCCACGTGACTAAGCGACTTCCCAAGAATTGACATCCAGTCGTTGTGGATTTGCCATCTATTTTGCATCCGCCGAAATCTGAATCACTAAAAGCAACCAAGTCAAAACTATCATCCTTAGGGTACCAGAGACCGGTGACCGGGCAACCCTTCAGATAGCGAAAAATCCTCTTAACAGCTCCCAGATGAGATGCCTTCGGGTTGGCTTGATATCTTGCAAGCAGGCACGTTGGATACATGATGTCAGGCCTTGATGTTGTGAGGTACATGAGAGATCTGATCATAGCGCGATAATAAGAAGAGTTGACACTTTCACCCTTCAAGTCCGGAGTAATCCCGTGATTAGTCGGAAGTGGGGTACCAATGGGCGTTACTTCAGACATCTGGAATCGGCTCAAGATGTCACCAACATATTTAGTCTGATGGATGAATATCCCAGACTCAGTTTGTTGAACTTGTAGGCCCAAAAAGAAATTCATCTCTCCCATTGCGCTCATTTCGAACTTCTCCTGCATAACACTTTCAAATTGCCTGCACAAAGCATCGTTAGTAGAACCAAATATGATATCATCAACGTATACCTGTACCAACAACAAATCACCATCCTGTTCCTTGATGAAAAGAGTACAGTCAATAAGACCCCGGCGAAAACCGTTCTCCAGTAAAGTTTCATACCAAGCCCTCGGTGCTTGATGTAACCCGTAGAGAGCTTTGTTGAGCAACCAAACCCGATCGGGATGGATAGGATCTTCGAAACCTGGAGGTTGTTCGACATACACCTCTTCTTCAACAATACCATGCAAGAATGCGCTTTTAACGTCCATCTGGTAGACTTTGAATCCTTTAAAAGAAGCATAAGCTAGAAAGATCCGAATAGCCTCCAGATGAGCAACTGGTGCATAAACCTCATTGTAATCAATACCTTCAATTTGACGAAAGCCCTGAATAACCAATCTCGTCTTGTTGCGAATGACCACTCCACGATCATCCTTTTTGCACTTGTAAACCCAACGGGTGCCAATTTTCTTGTAGTTGTCGGGTTTTTCAACAAGTCTCCAAACACCCAGTTTCTGGAACTGTTGTAGTTCCTCTTGCATTGCTTCAACCCAAGAATTATCCTTTAAGGCTTCTTTCCAAGATTTCGGTTCTTCTTGTGAAACGTAACACGAGAAGGACCAATCATTTTGAAGACCTGATTCTCTAATGGCTGAATACAAACCAGCACTCTGGTTGTTTCGCAGCTGATTACACGTCTGCACCCCGCGTTGGACATCTCCTATGATATTCTGCTGTGGATGAGTATCGTGAATCCTCATTTCAGGATTTTCAGGAACACGAGCATTAATACCCGAATTGTTAATATTAAGATCAACAACCAACTCCACACCTGGAATATGCGTAGAAGTGGATGCATTCCCTTCAGCAGTATCAACATCCTGCACATGAGGAGTTTCAACAGAAGTACCCTAAACAGGAGTAACTGGAGCTGAAGTGCCTTCAGTAGCATCAAGATATTCATCATCTTCTGATGACTCATTGTACTCAGTAGCATCTTCAAATACCTCATTTTGAACCGTGTTGTTAACCGAATTAGAACCTTGGGGGTTAACAATAACAGGTCTAACCAATGTCGAGCCAGCAGCGTTGTCACTATCAAATAACATTCTAGCAGCTGCAGAATCTTCGTCAAAGGTTGGCAGATTAAAGGAGTCGAAAAGCCCATCGTAGTCGAACATCCAAGGATCACCAGGAGCTCGAACAGAACTTGTATACCTTTGAACCCTTACTTCACTCCATAGCTCAATCTTTTTGGTAGCCAGATTCCATACGCGAAAATTCGGAGTAGCATATCCAAGGAAGAAACCCTCGATAGCTTTCGCGCCAAACTTTCCATCCGGCTCAATCATAGTGCATGGACCGCCAAAAGGTTCTAGAAAAGAAAGATCCGGTTTCCTTTTCTATAGAAGTTCGAAACAAGTCTTGCCATGTCTCTTAACTGTAAGAACTCGGTTTAATGTGTAGCAAGCAGTAGACACGGCCTCCCCCCAGAACTGAACAGGAAGCTCCGACTCTACCAACATCGTTCTTGCAGTTTCAATTATCGTCCGATTCTTCCTCTCCGCGACACCGTTTTGTTGTGGGGTGTATCGAGAACTGTATTCATGAAGAATGCCCTTAGAAGTGCAGAACTCATCCATCACATGGTTCTTGAACTCAGTTCCATTGTCGCTTCTGATCCTCTTAACTTTCAACGTGTAGAGATTTTCCAACATTGTAAGAAGATCCTTGAGGATTCCAGGAGTATCACTCTTGTGTGCCATAAAAGCTACCCAAGAAAATCTAGAATAATCGTCACTAACCACTAAACAATAAGCATCCCCGAATGTTGTCTTGTGTCGCATAGGTCCAAAGAGGTCCATATGAAGACGTTCGAGAGGCATGCTAACAGTGTTGATTTTCTTCAGAGGGTGAGACTTCTTCGTTTGTTTCCCTTTCTGGCACGAAACACATATATCTTGTAGATGAAAACTTCTCACAGGCACACCATTCACAAGATTGTTTTTCACCAAATGGTTCATTTTTCTTAAGTGAATGTGCCCCATTCTTTTGTGCCAAGATATAGACTCCTTCTCTGTGGCTTTCGAGACAAAACATGTGACTTGTGCAGAAGTCGTAATCGCTTGGCTCATATCAAGAATATAAAGATCATTAACTCTTGGAGCCGATAAGAGAATCCATTCTTCTAGAATTTTGAAACCAGGTTTCAGCACATAACAACCGGCATCATCAAAATGCATGGTGAACTTCTTATCGCAGATTTGCGAAACACTGAGAAGATTATGATCAATTTGTCGAACATAATTAATCTTATCGAAACATACAACACCATTGGAAATCATTCCCTCTCCAGTGATGTATCCGCCTTTGTCTCCAGCAAACGCGACATAGCCTCCTCTAATATTTCTCACATCATATAGAAGCCGTAAGTCACCTGTCATGTGCCTAGATGCTCCACTATCAACAATCCAATGACTATTAATAGTTCCTCCTGGAACATCCTGCACATATCATCAATGATCAGTTGAGGATGGGGACCCAAGCCTTAGTGGTCTTGGGTCGCCCCTGAGCATCATGAAAGATGATCTCGATTTCCTGATGATTTTGTAACACAACACCTCCCCCTGAATTTTCACCCATCTTAGGTCTCCAAGTTTGATTTTGTATACCAGTTTTGTTTTTATAAAAAGATTTTGAAACTTCTGGTTTTAAAGATTGTGTAGAACTTGGTTCCCTATTAATTGATTTGACTTTCGATTTTAAAGCCTTTTCAACTGCTTTCACATTTTGACGTCATTGTTTCGTTTCTTGTTCCTTAACAGTTCTTTTATCATGTTTTGGTGAAACGGGACGACGTTGAGGGTGAACCTTTTCAGGTGGTGATTTCTCAACAAATTTATCCTTGTGAGTGTTTGGACAATTTTTAATGATGTGTCCAAACTCCCCACACTTAAAACATGTTCTCCTTTCCACAAACTTAGGAGAATCTGATCGACGAACAGATGTCGAACCCGTAGAACCCGAGGTACTTGCTTCTTCATCACACCCGTTTGTATGTTGAGTGTAATTGTTTTGACTGTTACGCTTTAAAATCGTGACTTGTTGGACAAAATCAGTGTTTGATTTGTTTTCAAAAGTCTCAATTTTATCCGTACCCTTTGATGCTACAAATTTGACATTACTGTTTTTCTTCTGATAACGAGCTCCTTTTGTTTCAAATTTAGATTGAGAAACGTTAGGCTTTTGAGCTCGCTTTTCTGGTTGTTTACCATTAGCAGCAATAGATTGTTGCTTTGTTGGTGATTTTTGATTTCCAAATTGTTTCCTGATTTCAGCTTTTGGAATTGGTTCACATTGAGTTACAATGACTCCTGGAATTATCTTTCCCAAAAACTTGTTTATGTTATCTTCAAATACTTTATCAATCGAAGATGGATTGACATTTTTAATTGGAAAATCGTGATCTGAATAGATTTTAGAATTACCAACCAAAGTGTACAAAACGTTATTACTCTTAACGGTAGACACAGATTTCTTGTCATTCTTGACAGGATCTATTACTTGTTTGACAACTGGTTGAACAGCAGGAGTAGGAGGATCACAAAGAATATGATTCTCAATTGGAATTTCTACTCCCTTCATCTTGTCAAGTGATTTATCCTGATCACTCATATCTGATTCTGATTCATCATCAGACGACTCATAGTCCTCAATGATTGGAGGACTTTGTTTCGTAGATGTTGAAGTTTCTGTTTGCTCAGATGATGTACTTGAAGAACTGTCTGATTTGAACCCTAGGCCAGTAGTAACTTCCTCATAATCAAGAGGCACACTGGGCTCAAAACATGGCATTTCTTCTTCATCGGGCATATGAGTATAATTATGTCTTAAAGGGGGCGGACACTTCTTATACCCTACGCCTTTCTTGTTACCTTTGAGTTGTTGAGAATCAATGATATGATCGAGCACATATCGGGAGTTAGAATAACTCTCCAATTTGAGCTTGATTGCATCATGTTCGCATTTGGCAATGGCTAGCTCCTTTTTGGTTTCCTCGATGATATTAATGTAATTGTTAATACCAATTTGGTTATTGAAAACAGTTTTTGTTAGCTCGGAAACACTTTTCTTTAGGGTTTCAATCACAGATTTAAAATCCTTTTCGTTTCTAGCTAAAGCAATATTTGCCTCTTTACACTTAGACAACTCAATAACCAAACTTTGGTTATGACTATGAACCTTTTCAGATTCAAGCTTCAATTCTCCACAAACATTACAAACACTAGGAGCAGGAGTTTCAGATTTTACCTGACTCGTAGAGGCTGAGACATTTGCCATAAAGGCAGTCTGATAAGAAAAAGATCCGTCTTCAGAGAAGAATTTCTCCATTTCTTTAGATGCTACAGCAGCCTTCGTGATCAGAACAGATTTCTGACTCTTCAACTCCTCTGCTTCAGTCAATAAATCATCAACATCAGAACTTGCTTCTTCCTTCACATAAGATTCCGAATTATAACCACCCGAATTAGAAATTTCTTCATCAGAACTCCCGGTATAACCCGAACTGTCGTCACTTTCAGAAAATTCTTCCTTGTGAACGTGCTTGATGTGATTGATGATCTTTGCATAACAAGCTGTTCCTCCTCCTTCTTGATCACCTTCCCCAAATTGTACAGACCAATTACACCCTTCATCAGCTTGAACAACTAATGCTCTGTTGGTGTTTGAAGGTCCAGACTGGTTCTGGTTCTGGTTCTGATTCTGATTGTTGTTCACCGCTACTATCCTTCGTTTACGATTGTCTTGATTGGCATTAGAAGTACTCGTCTGATTTCTAAACGGATTCTGATTGCCCTGTTTGCTTGGTCGGGTGCACTCACGTTTGAAGTGACCCTTTTCGCCACAATTGAAACATGTAACCGCATCTTTATCAAACCCGTACTTCGTATCCTTCTTACTTTCCAACGAAGTTCTTCCCGTTCTACTCATGAAATCCTTTGCCTTTCTAACAGAACTTGCGAATGCCCACTTTATATCCATTAACTCCATTTCATCACGGTCGATTTGTTGATAATCTTCATGAGTCATATTGATGTTTCCAATTTGACCTGCGACCAAACCACAGTAAGCACTGCCCATAGTATTGATGAGTTCCATATGTTCCTTTTCTACTTCAATGCTAACTTTCGAGAGGTTTGAGGTATCAACTCTGACTGTGTTGGTGTTTTGGGATTGAGGATTGTTGGTATAGTGTGCTTGTTGTTGTGGTGGTTGGGTTTGGGGTTGAGATTGTGGAAGATAAGCACTTGGATCGAACTGTGTTTGAGTAGTGGTAACTTGAGGTGGAGGTTGGGGTGTTGGTAGCCATGCACTTGCATCGAATTGAGGTTTTGAGAAAGCATGAGCTTGAGCAATCATATGCGCTGGCGGATAATAAGCACTCGGATCGAAAACCGGTGGAGGAGCTGATTGTGGAAACGGAAAAGAGCTTGTATTTGACATAAACGCCGTCTGTAGCTTCGGTTGCTGAACTGAACTGGAACTGGAACTAGCTAAAGAGTTAAAACCTGCAAGGTACATTTCAGTATTTTGAGGAACAGGGATTCGTTTAGCTTTCCGGATTTCTTCATCATTCTTGTGCTCCAACTTCTGAATAAATTCATAGATATTGACAGTAGCTAAAGAGCTCGTAAGCTTTAGAAGCTCAATGAATGCGCTCCATTTTGGAGGTAGAGCATCAGCAAACCGTACAACCATTTCCTGTTGAGTAGCAATAACATTATAAGAATACATTTCACTAATCAAATGATAAAAACGAGAAGTCATATCATTTAGGGTTTCATTCTCCAAGAATTGAAATGATTCAAACTCTTTCTTCAATAACTCATGGTGTGTCTTTCTAGTAGCTGCATTTCCTTCTCCTCTCGCTACCAATGCATCCCATAAAGCTTTCGTGTTGGTACAATAGCCGAATTGATGATAGATGTCTTTGTGAAGAGCTTGTGTTAGAATAGCAAACGCCTTCTTCTCTAAATCATATGCTTTCTTGTCGTCTTCAAGCATATTCGCCAATGTCGCCGCACTTGAACCTGCTTCTTCAAGGTTTGTATTGTATGGAGAGGTGAAACACGTCCATAATTCTGTGTTTTGGCCTAGAATGTAAGTATGGAAATGACCCTTCCATGATGGATAGTCGTTCATGTGATTCAACTTTGGCGGGCGATTGTTGCTGCCCGTTTCACTCTCGCTAAGCAAAAGATTTTGAATGCTTTGATTTTGATTCGACACCAAAGCCCATTGAGTTGCACTTATAGATTGTTGAGGCATAACATTCCTTAACCATGCGGCTGCGGAAGTCTGATCCTGACCTGGTCGTGGGTCCGTACTCCAATCCCATGGACTTGTACTACTCATATTTGATATTAGAACAACTGTACCAGATAAAATCACACAAATCAAACAGTTAAGAATGAAATGGAAACCTTCTGTTAGAAAATATTACAAATATGTGACGAAAATTTCGTTGATTGACAAATGTGACGAAAATGGTGTGTTTTCGTCGCTGAATGTGTGGCGAAATTGAGGGTTTTCGTTGCCGATGTTCTTGACAAAATTGAGGGTTTTCGTCGACTGGGATGTGTGACGAAATTATAGGGTTTTCGTCCAGGATAAGAGTGACAAAGTCAGGTGATTTCGTTGCTGTAAGTGATTTCGTCCAGCATGTGGTTCACAAGGGATTTCGTCCAGTATGAGAAAGGTGATTTCGTTGACAATTGAACCAAACAAATAAGATATTTCCACAACCTTATCCTCTGACAAGTTGGTGACAACAAATTCAACAAACCATGCTTTTTCTGATGTTCGAAATTTCTTTTTCTCACCAACTAATCATCACACATGTACACAATGTCAACATAATATATTAAAATTGACAAACACCTAAATTCAAACAATAAGCAGATCAAACACACAAGTATATTAAGAACAGTTTGAATATGATGAAGAACACTATGAATACATGAAGAACACTTATGAAGATTTCGGCCAAAATATCACAGGACAAACTTTTCGAACAAGATTTTGCTTAAACTTTTAACAAAAACCCAAATGTCAACATGTATAGATGCAATATAGCAGGTTTTCAATAAAACTTATAGCAAAATAACACCTTAAAACACAGATTTTCAACAAAATTTCCTGAAAAAATAAACTTTTCAAGAACAACAATCTGAAAATCACAAGAACACACTTGTTTCAAACAACACAATGTTTGGTTTTAAACAAGGAAAAGAGCCAAAGCTCTGATACCACTTGTAGGTCCATTTTTCTCGGAGGATCCGATACGTAACCTATCCTTGTTTATCACAAACACTATCACGGGTGTGGAATCCCCGTAAAGGTGCAAACCAAACAAACGTAAAGCGAGTAACACAAACAGATAATCAAAGATTCACTTGGATTAAAAGGACGAGAACAATATCAAACATATACACACAATGTTTGACGATAAACTCTCTGGTTTCACTATGCTCTCATGAACTAAACTGTGAAACATGCTTAGTATATATACTGACCTCTGACGAAAACCCTTTGGACGAAAACAAGTGTGACGAAAACAGTGATTTCGCCACACACATATATGACGAAAACAAGGGGTTTTCGTCAAGATGACTTCTGACGAAATCTGATTTTGTCATGAGCAAACATGGACAGAAACTACTAAGGCATGGACAGTTAAGCATGATTACACAACCTCTAAACATAATGCACACTAGCATTAGGTTAAGATTCAAATACAAAGACAAGACGTCATACCAAGTAGGATAGGAGGATATCCGACTAGATAGACATGACGGAACATACATACTCGATAACAAAAGACCGTTTAACATACAACGAAACAAGACAAGTTACAGACACAAAAATGCACTAACAGGGTGAGAGTTTCGAATGAGAAACAAACCGATGATAGCTTCAATTCAGTAGCATCTCCAGCAAATCTGACCCGGTCGGATGTTTCATTTGTTCATCTCCAGCATCTTCGTCAGAAAGTAGTGGTGGTAGAGGTTGGTTGTCGGTTCAGACTCATATGAGAATCCCGATTCAGATTACTGGAAGGACAAAAGGTCTTAACGAGTTAAGTTAGACCCCTGGAATCATAAACTCTAGTGAGATTCTGATAATTCAGACTCATGCTGCTCCGAGCAAATCTGTTTCAAAAAACATCGAGGAGTCGTGGGTGGGAGTTTCGAATGAGAAAAAGACCGATGATAGCTTCAATTCAGCAGCATCTCCAGCAAATCTGACCCAATCGGATGTTTCATTTGTTCATTTGTTCATCTCCAGCATCTTCATCAGAAAGTGGTGGTCGTAGAGGTTGGTTAGTGAGAGATGAAGAGGAGAGATTCTAGGGTTAGGGTTGGGGAATTGGGGATGATGATGTTTATTTATTAATAAACATTTTAAATAAAAATATGAAATGACCAGAATACCCTTAAGTGGATAGACATAACTGAAAATTTTAACTTGGTTAGTGATAAAGGACGAAAGGTGTAGTGCGTTTTCCAAATAAAGGATGGTGACTGTAATTATTGAAGTTAAAGGCTATCCATTGCAACATGCTATAAACATAAATGATGAAAAGTGTAATTTACCCTTTTAAAATTAACTATATAAGATAATAAAATAAAACTAGACATTACACAAAAAGTTCTGTTAAATAATATAATATCCAACTACTATAATTATACATATTCTTTTTTGATAATTAAAATTTAAAATCTCTCTTAGAAAATAAATAATATAGTTAAAAAGAATTAATTCTATTTGTCGTGAAAAGGGTTAGCATGCGGGTGCGACGTTATCCCACACGTTTCTTTGTCCTTGTCGTCATGGACAATGCGCGTCCCCCATACTGACCATAAACGAGCTAGCGTATATAGATACCATTAAAAATATTTGTCGATATATAATTTTATAGAAAACAATTATTATTGTTATCATTTTGTAATTATTACTAACCACAAACTAGCATTAGTTGAAACTTGAAAGAAATGGAAAGAAAGGATAAACCCCGACATTCCAAGTTATACCGGGGTCCTATGTACTCATGCCAACCTTATTTTTCACTACTTTATATTCTTTATTTTTTTGTGGTTTTGGAGAAGGGGATTGGTTATATATATAGTTATTGAACTTTTTATATATTATTATAACCTTTAAATGTTCCAACATATTATTGAGTTTACTACGTTTAATGCCTTTTAAAATTGTTTGCTTGACTTAACAAGAGTGAGAGTTAAAAATAACACATATAATAGATAGGTATAAAAGATTATTAGTAAACATGTTGTAACTTGTACCTTATCGCTTGTAGATTTGTGATTTATGACCAATAGAGTATATATTTTGTCGTCTTAATATCATAGGGAGTTCGAAACATGATAAAATATCATATTTCTAGTGTGTAGATTTATTAGGGAGAAATGGGCACTCAAGGGTAGTATCCTAGCCACAACCAACACTCGTCATGAAAAATTTATTTCAAAGTATCCATTAGCAGGTAAACACTAGCGGCTCCTACCTATGCCATAAATCGTTTTAATTAAAAATTACATAAAAATATAACATAAAAACTGAAACATTTCATAAAAATAAAACATAAAACTTAAACATTACATAAAAACATAAAACCTAAACATTACATAAAAATAGAACATAAAACTTAAATATTACATAAAACCTAAACATTACATAAAAATAAAACATAAAACTTAAACTTGCATCCTATTAATTTGTAACGTTGAAACGTGCTCAAAGTCCTCGTCGTAGGCATGTTTATAGTCCACAAGGGCCACTTGAATGACTTCCGTTCCGAGAGCTCGTTGTTGGGATTTTCCACACTCATGAACCTCCCAGCTCAAGTGGAATCTTAAACATTTGAAACCGACAAACGAGAAACGTGAGTTTAGATTATCCACATTTCGGGTGGTCTCACCAACATGGGGACAAAATTGTTGAAAAACCTGGTTCCAAAACGAAACCCTTCTACTAGTGGACTAGCATTCGTGATGGGTTGCTACATAAGACATAGCCAACGCAATGTCTCCCTCTTCAGTCCACAGATTCGTTGACATTTTGAGAGGAGTTTTTTGTATATGAAAATATAAAATTGAGTGAGTTTTTGGTAGATCGAAATATAAAATTGATAGAATTTATGTGGATGGGGTAGACTAAATTAGTTGAATGGGTTAGTTAAATAGTGAAAGTTATTGATTATTTGAATTTGATTTTTTTATAAAAATCAACGATCAAAGGTGGGGCAACAGTCATAAAAGGGATGGCTAAAACATCGAATTCGAAAATCTTACACATGTTACTCCTATCGGCTAGCCGAACCCGTCAGCCATACCCATAAGAGTGGCGACGGTGTTCTGGTACAACTTTGGACCTAAGGAGGCCTACAGGTAGAGTGCTCGGCCACCCTTAGCTCATTCATGTTTTCAACATGACACGGATTAAATGTACTAGAGCTCATTATGACTAATTGCAATATATATATATATATATATATATATATATATAGTGTAAGGTTCATTGGGGAACACTAGTGTAGCTTACGAACTGAGTGAACTAATCCCGGCCATACACGTGTGTAGATCAATGGCCAGGATTTGATGTTGAAATACTCAAATACACTAGTGTATTTTACGATTTGATGATGAGATCCTGACCATACACGTGTGTAGATCAATGGCTAGGATTTGTTCACTCAGTTTGCAAATACACTAGTGTTCACACTAGAACCCCACTATATATATATATATATATAGGGGAAGGTTCATTGGGGAACACTAAAAAAGTGGGGAACAGCGGGGAACCGACTCAAACGAACTCCGATAAGACTCATTCCAGCGGCGTTTGAACCGGCTCGTCGAACCCTAACTACCCTAAACCCTAAATCCTAACTCTTAAACTCTAAACCCTAAAGCTAAAAAATAAGGCTAAAACATAAGCTAAATCGTAAAATCTAAACTATAAACCCTAAAGGCTAAAACTAAAGCTAAACTCTGATGCTAAATCCTAAAGCTAAACCCTAAAGCTAAACCCTAAACTTAAACTCTAGAAGCCAAACCCTAATATATTTAGGGTTTAGGGGTTGTGATTTAGGGTTTAGGGTTAAGAGATCCTGGTTAGGGTTCGACGAGCCGGTTCCAATGCCGCTGGAATGAGTCCAATCGGAGTTCATTTGAGTCGGTTCCCCACTGTTCCCCACTTATATAAATCATTGGAGCTCTCTTAATTACTTATAGATAATTAATATTAATTAAAAGATAATTATAAAATTAAATTTAATATAAATTTAAACCATTCATAAAGGACGTATCCTAAATATAAATTACTATGATGTAAATGATTTATTTATTTTACTAAACTAAAGTAGTTATGGGTGGAACCTATTTCAAAATTGTTTATAAGGGGAACATAAAACAAGGGTGCACATGCTAATCATGTTTTTTTTTTTTTTTTTTTTTTTGAACGGCAATGCTAATCATGTTAATCATGCTATTAAACTAAAGTAGTTATGGGTAGAACCTATTTCAAAACAAGGGTGCACATGCTAATCATGCTATTTCCCTCATCATATTTAAACGCCAATAACTTTCTTATGCGTGATTATTTTTTTGAAAAAATTACACCATAAAATTTAGCGTTTTTTTTAATTTTTCCAACGAGTATACTATTGATATATTTTTTGAAAAAACATGAACTGAGTTTTTATGGCGTTTTGAACTTTGTTTTTTAATGGCGTTTTCAAATGGGTTTTCATCGTATGAAATTTAAAAAAAGTGACTGAGGTGTCTATTATTGTACTTCTAAAGTTCTAATGTAAAACCTCTATTGCCAAAGGAATTCACTTTTAAGGGGTGAAAGTTTTAATATAATACATTTAAGAGTTAAATGCTTGGTTGGTTCCTGTGGTTCTCAAAAGTTGCAGACTTGGTCCTAGTGGTTTACTAATTACACGCTTGGTCCCAAAAGTTGTCAAAAATGCACTCGGTTGGTCCCCAGCCCTAACATCAGTTAAATTTCTCAGTTAAGTCCATGTTAAATGACCAAAATACCCTTGCTTATTAACTCTCTTTATAATCATCTTCATCACCATCTTCATCTTCATCTTCATCACCATCATCATATTCATCACCTGTCGGCCGTCCGGTTTCTCCGGCGAATCAACCAATCCACCACGACCACCTCCTCCCTGCAACATGAAATTAACAATCGCAGATATCATCAAATATTATCCAGCTTAGTTCTCTTCTTCTTCGTTTTTCGAAATTCACAACAACACCAGATCAGAATGTGTTCAAGAACAATTTTGAATCAATTTCTAAAGATCTGGAACAACAAATTAGAAACTATCACAAACACTCAAAACATACAATCTTCGATACAGAGATTGGCTCCGAGTTGTTACCTTTAATCAATTTTGAATCAATTTCTAAAGATCTGGAACAACAAATTAGAAACTATAACAAGAACTGGTGATGCATTTTTTATTCCAATTAATCCCACCAAACCTTTAATCTGAACACCTCCATTTTTACCTTGAAGCCGCCATCAGTGCCAGCCACCACCATCAGCGCCGACCACCATACTTAAGGGCCTTTTTCAGCAGAGATTGGCTCCGAGTTGTTACCTTGAAGAAGGTTAGCTGCATTTTTTTAGGGATTTAAGGGACCGATTGACACCCAAACAGGGCAGATGGTCCGATCGACGCTGGTCGTCTTTCCGGCGACCCGCCGCTGACGAAATGACGATGATGATGATGATTAACGCGATGAGGAAGATGATGGACGCTGATTTTGATGTTTTTGTTGTTGATTAACGCGGTGACGAAATTGTGGCGGATGTGGATGAGATGGTGGCGGAGGTGGGTGAGATGGTGGTGGGTTAAACATAGCAGTAAGAAGATGAAGATGATTATAAAGTCAGAAAGGTGTTGAAATCCTTTTGTTAATGAGCAAGGGTATTTTGGTCATTTAATATGGACTTAACTGAGATATTTAACTGATGTTAGGGCTGGGGACTAACCGAGTGCATTTTTGACAACTTTTAGGACCAAGCGTGTAACTAGTAAACCACTATGACCAAGTCTGCAATTTTTGAAAACCACAGGAACCAACCAAGCATTTAACTCTACATTTAAAATTTTAAAGGAAAAAAGATGGTAACAACTTATTACAAGTATGGGCTGAATTTCTTAAGAGTTGGGCCAAATTTTCTCGCTAGTTTGACTGGACCTTGAGTTCTCTAGTATCGGCCCTTTTCTTAAATTGCAATAATTCTATATCTAATCTAAAGATATTCATATAAATAATATTTATGTTACATAAAACAATATCAGCTTAAAAAATTAAGAATACTCGTCATATATTTAGTTAAGAAGTATAACAATCACATAAACTATTATATCTATTGCTTCATTCTATATATATGACTATTATTCAAATGTTATATCATAGGTGGGGGTTTGCATAGGTCGGTTTTGATCCCTAACAAAATAAAAACAGAAACTTTCGGTTATGGGATTTTGTAAACAAATCCCTTCGACCAGCCGACATTCTGGTCTTTGGATGGGTAGGGGGAAAACACGTCTGTGTGGATTTAACAGAGGTTTCCCCGTTTGTGGGCTTAGGGAGTAGTGCTTTCACAGTGGGCCAGACTGCTTTAAAGGCTGCTTCGGGTAAAGTGATCAAGCATGAGAAAGCGTGCCTTGACAACCAGCACGTGTTTATCCCATTTGCTTTTGATACTTTTGGTTTTCTGGCGCCAGAGGCTGTGGACCTACTTAGTCGAGTTCAAAGGGTCATGCATAGTAATGTTATGACCCCGAGATCTATGAACGTAGTTTTTAAAAGGCTTAGTTTTGCTATTCAAAAAGGGGTAGCGGCGCAACTTGTTGGCCGTTTACCAATTATCTGTTTCGGTTATTTATATAATATTGTTAAAAAAAACTAAGATTGATATAATATAAAATTTTAACTTTTAAGTAAACAAATCTGTTTCGGTTATTTATTTTTGTAATCGGCATCGTTTCAGCACGGTTAACCGCCCATATTGGGTCTACGTTTTTGGGTTTGGGCCTGATAAAAATCAATCTAATATAATAAGTTAGAACTAAACTTTTGGGTCAAAAATCAAAATAGTGAATTTCAATTCTTCCAAATATATTTTAACACTTCTCTTTTTTCTGTAATATGTTGATGATATGAACAGAACAAAAAAAAGTAATTTTATTATTATTATTATCAAGTTGTACAAAGAATTTATTGAACCATCAATCCTAAGAAAAAAACCTTCAATCAATGAAAAACCCCATAAGAGAGGCACAAACAAGTAACGCATATATACACTATGTTACCACTAGACTACAAACCCTTTGGTATCATAGTGTTCTCTTGATTAATCTAATTTGGCATACTTGTTGAAAACATTGAATCGGTTAATTGGTTCAATTAATCCGATTTCCAGTTATATGTAGCTTGTTCGGTTAATTGATCAATTCAGTTGGGTTATCTAGGTTCTCTAGATTTATCATAACTGAATTTGACATGTTGGTTGTACAAAGTTAAAATGGTAAACACAACCAACAATTTAAAATTAGTATACAAAAATATAACTTATAAGTTCAACCGGCCAAACCGCTTACTACCTTTATAAGTTTATCACATTCGTTTACAACTTGTCACATTGTTTACAAGTTGATTACAAACCTTCAACCTGTTTTGAATTGACAACATGTTTGACTTTTCTAGTTAATCAAGTTTTACAAGTCATCACTACAATCTCACATGTGGTTTTGGACACACAATTGTAGTTGATCGGCCACATCATGTCTCGTTACAATCGCACATGCTTCATACCTAGACACATTGTAGACATCCTTGTAAATTTAGACGTACTGTTGTAATTGGTTTAAACACGTCATTGTATTGGTTTAAACACGTCATTGTATCTAGTTTTGACACACACTTATGATTGTCAACTTATACACACCTATAGTTTACACGTACCGTACAATGTATCAACATTTCTTTAGAAAATATCGTCCTTATATGATAAAAGATATAGCAAATATGTACTATACTCAAATTAAAGATAAGACCCATTTAATCCTTTTACTTTTTACACTTTTATCCACGCTTTATTTCTATATATACACATATATGACATACCTATATACCGATATGTAAATATCCAATAGTTAAGCTCAAATGGAATATATATTACTATTTATAAGAAGTATATTTTTGTTTAACCCCCCCCCCCCCCCCCCCCTCCATCTCTCCATAGATTGGTTTCCAATTTTCATGGTGTTTATAATCTTGTAGTGAAAAGTGATGGTTGTGTGATTTTTAAGATATGTGCACCTTTCTCCGTCGTCCGTTGGCAGCTTGCCACCGTGACCACTACAAAAAAACATTAATACAAGTCATACAAATATTTAAGTTTCTAAAACTACTACCCTCCTCCCACTTGTCACACACACTCAACTCCTACTCCATATAAACCATTACTCTTACTAAAAACTAGGACAACTTCAACTACAAGATCACAACCCAATCTATCATCATTTCCTCCATTATTCTTTGGTTTCATCTTCTTCATGGCTTGTTCCGATGATCAACAACCGAATTTCAAGCATTTTTGCAAGGTTTGCAAGAAGGGTTTCATGTGTGGGAGAGCTTTAGGGGGCCATATGAGAGCCCATGGTGTTGGGGATGAGATTGAGGGTCTTGACGATGGGGATGATCCGACCACCGACTGGGATTCGTCATTTGTTTCGTCACCGGAAATGGATGAGGATGTGGATGTGGATGGTTATGGGCGTCGTGGTGGTGGAAGTGGGTGGTGTAAGAGGAAGAGGTCGTCTAGGGTTTGTGCTAGCGAAAGCGAAGAAGATATCGCGTTGGCTAAATGTTTAATGGCGTTATCAAACACTAGGGTTGATTTGATGGATATAGAGCCGGAGGGACAAAAGAGAAACCCTATTTTCTCTCCGGTGTTTTTATCAAATTTTACAAAACCACCACCATCGCGGGTGGATAAAGCCAAAGGGGTGGTGGCAAACACCACCCCTAAAGGTATGTTTGAATGTAAAGCATGTAAAAAAGTATTTAATTCACATCAAGCATTGGGTGGGCATAGGGCGAGTCACAAGAACGTTAAAGGTTGTTTTGCAACACGAAACGACCAATTTGATGAAAACCTAACGGATGAAGATGTTATCATCCATAGCGATGTTAAACATACAAGCACCTACCAATCGGACCATGAACCTAGCACGGGTTCAGTCGCATTGGCAGGGCGAAAATCAAAGGTGCATAAGTGCACCATTTGTAGTCGGGTTTTCGCATCCGGTCAAGCCCTAGGTGGCCACAAAAGGTGCCATTGGCTCACCTCTAATTACACACCAAACAACTACATAGGTAAGTTTAACTTCCATGAACACATTGAACAACTTCATCAAAGAGCTTTAGCTATACCTAAAGAACTCGACCTTAAACTCAACCTCCCGGTTTCTTGTAACACCACCACCACCACAACACGCCAGGAACCGCAAGTTCCGATGAATGAAAAAGAATATCATAAACATCAAGCAAACAAAAACAATGGTGATCTTCATGATGATCATATTGCAACAACAACAACAATTGAGAGTGTAGATGGTGAAGATGAGAATAAGATGAAGTTGGCTAAACTCAGTGAGTTGAAAGACATGAATAATACAAATGGGAGTTCATCTTCATGGTTACAAGTTGGAATTGGTTCAGTTACTGATGTGGCTCCTGACCCATAACTTTTATACATATTTTTTATTTTTTATAAAAGTTTTATACCAAAACAAGTATATATGTAGGTGAGAAACTGTAATTAACTTTGTCATGTCTTATGTATATCTTTTTAACAAATTTGTAAATGATATGTGATCAAAAGTATAAATAATAATTTTACTACTGCCTTACGTACTTATGCAACACAAAAAACTTGCATGGGAAAAGCTATCTGAAATTTAGGGACTTGAAGAAGATATTTGAGTAATTGAGGGGCCATTTTTGTAAAAGTTTTTTTTTTGTTTTTAAACAGCAAGTTTTATTAGAAAACTAGCAAGATACTAGACAGAAAAAGATACAACGAATTACATTGAGAAAATAAAGGTACACCACGAATTCCAATCCAAAAAATGCATATCCGCCCTACGTTTGATCCATAAAAACGTATTCGATTTGACCGTTTCCACTACTACACCTTGTGATTAAGATCTTCGGTGAAAGTTTTTTTAATTGTAAAATATATTGTATACCATAACAAATATTTATGGAGGTTAGAAACTGTAATAAACTTGTTACATCTTATGAAGTTATGTATATCTTAAAAAAAAAGAAAAAAAGAGTTAAATGTCATTTTAGTCCTTGTGGTTCGGGTCATTTTACCAGTAATTAGTCCAAATGTTTCATTTTTCACCTGTGGGTCCAAAAAAGTTTTACCGTTGCCATTTTAGTCCACTGGGTTAACTTCATCCATTTCTTCTGTTAATGAAAAGGCCAATTCGGTCATTTTATATGGCCGAATTGCCCTTCTAATTAATAGAATTACATATAAAAAGACCAAATTGGCCTTCTCGTTAACAGAAGAAATGAATGAAGTTAACCCAGTGGACTAAAATGGCAACGGTGAAAACCTTTTGAATCCACAGGTGAAAAATGAAACCGTTGGACTAAACTGGCAAAATGACCCAAATCACAGGGACTAAAATGACATTTAACTCAAAAAAGAAAGAAAGAAAAAACCCTTGCATGCGAAAACGACGCCGTATCAGTGTATCACGTAAATAACTTTTCACTTGATCTTTATTTGTTTAGTTTGAAAACATCTTAAACAAAGGGACTTAAAGAAGATACTTGAATAAATGAGGGACCACTTTTAGAAATTATGATATCATATTACTCTGTAAGAGCATTCACATCCATCCCATCATATTTTCACCCTAAATTATACTAAAAAACACTAAATTTTCTCTCTCATTTTCAATTAAATAATATTTTTTATATCTTTATCATTATCTTTTCTCTCTCCTCCACTCACAACTACTTTTAAAATATATTAAAAATTATAGGAGGTCCACTTACAACTACTTTTAAAATAGAGTAAATTACGTTTTTGGCCCCTGTGGTTATATCAGTTTTACTATATTGGCCCAAAATAAGAATTTTTAACAGATCTGCCCCCATGGTCCCTATAACTAACCGTTTTGGCCCCTAAATCTAACCAACCCCCAACTCAGGTTAATTTAATGGTCACGTGGGTAGCACATGATGTCTAATTTGGTCATTTTACCTCCCCCTAATATGTCTGTATAAATAAAACCCTAAATCTTTTTTTTTTTCACTTCAACTTCTTCATTAAATCATCTTCTCCTTCAAGCTTTCATTCAAATGTGTATCACAACTATGCAATCATACAACTGTACAAGATCGAATACATCTTATATACAAAAGATATTCATTTCTATACCAATTAATTGAAAACCCTAAACAAAAAACACAAAACTTTATCAACTCTCACTTCCTTCATATCTCAAACACACCACTCTCCTGCAATTCGCTCACCCTCTTCCTTCTCGATGAAGGCCAGCAGCCGACCGACGGTAAGCCGGCGACGGTTACCTGCGACTACACTCCTCCGACAACACTCACACCTCCCCCGTACCCCCGTTTTCCGGCGACAAAGATCGAAGAGAGAGGGCAACGAGATGATTAGGCGCCGCCGCTCACGGCGGCGGCAGTGGAGGCGACGGCGGTGGGTTGAGGCTCCTCCGACAAGATTCACGGTAAACACCCATCCCCCTTCCTCAGTTTCTTTTATTTTTTTTCAGAAAAATTGATGATGATGGGTGGCAGTCTCCGTCCAACTGTGAACCATTAGAAGAATTTGTTTTTTTTTTTTTCTGAATTGTATTTTGAGTTGAAGATATTGTTTTAGATTGATGTGAAATTATGAATGTCAGTTGTGGATTTGTGTTTGAAGATGAAAGTGGGTTTGAAGATCTGGGTTCTTCGATTGTTTAATTTCTTCGATTGTTGCTGAGTTCTGAATCGGTAGCTTTCAATTGCAGTTCTGGGTTTGAAGATGAAAGTGGGTTTGAAGATCTAGGTTTGAAAGTGGTTTGAAGATGAAAGTGGGTTTGAAGTTCTGGGTTTGTTCAATAAATAGACGCAGATGATGATGATTTGTTCAAGATTTGGGTTTTATTTATAAAGTAGGGGAGGGGAAATTACAATTTTATCCATCATGTGCAACCCATGTGACCAAGAAATTAACCAGAGTTGGGGTTTGGTTAGATTTAGGGGCCAAAACGGTTAGATATAGGGACCATGGGGGCAGATCTGTTAAAAATTCTTATTTTGGGCCAATATAGTAAAACTGACATAACCACAGGGGCCAAAAACGTAATTTACTCTTTAAAATATATTAAAAATTATAAGAGGTGAACAGTGTCCCCTCAAATATACAGATGAACAGTAACATTTTCTCTGTCCTCCGCTCACAACCACTTTTTATACTCTTTATATTTTAAAAACACCATGTGAATGCTTTAATAAACATATCCCCAAATTTTAGGGTTTTGGTTCATTTGTTCGTATATTTGTTACAGAGAGAATCTCGTCAATCAAACACGAAATCAGGTAAATAACCTTTCACTTGATCTTAATCTGTTTAGTTTATTATGATTCTGCATCTGTTTTCGATCTGTGTAACCGTATTTAGCCCTAATTTGTATGTAAAACCCTAATTTCAACTAATTTTGCAAGTTTATGAGAGATTTTACGGTAGTTTTTTTGTGAATGAAGCACATGTACACTGAATTGATATGATTTACACTCGAATTGTTTTGATTCTGCATCTGTTTGGATTTGCATGACTGTAATTAGCCCTAATTCGTATATAAAACCCCAATATTTAACTAATTTTGCAAGTTTATGAGAGATTTTGCGGTAGTTTTTTTGTGAATGAAGCACCTGTAGACAGAATTGCTTTGATTCACACTTTAATTCTTGTGATTCTGCGTATGTTATGATTTGTGCACCTGTAATTAGCTTTAATTAGTATGTAAACCCCTAATTTTTAACTAATTTTGCATGTTTATGCTAGATTTTGCGGTAGTTCTTTTGGAATGAACCACCTGTACACAAAATTGCTTTGATTTTCTGGTTTTCCGGTGATTTTAATTCTGTATTTACACTCTAATCTAAAGCTAAGATTGGAAAACCTTTGATAAAAACATTGATATCCTAATTAACAGCTTGCATTGTCTCTCAGCCTGCAATTGTTGAACTCTTTTTAGAAGAATTTGGTTAATTGCAATCTTGTTGTTGCTTTCCTTTCTATGTTTGAACCCTAGACATTTGGTTTGTTGAAATTTGGGATTCTTTGAGAAAGGTTATTGTTGGGCTAAATGTAGATCCTGTTGGTGAATTCTAATACTTTAATGATTAAACAAACATAGCCTCAAAGTATACCAGTTTAAGGTTTTTGGGCAGTTGCTTATTGGTGGTTAAAGTACAATAGTTAAAGCATAGCCGCCATGTTTAGTAAAACCTTAAAGAAAATAATGTTTGTCAAACTTTAGTATATATTCTAACAACTAGAAAATGTATGCGGTGAGATTCGTACCATTCTTCTTGTTTTATGATTAAAAAGTGTAAAGCTTTTCATTGGCTCATAGTCTTGTAGGTTTGTATCACACCTTATGCCAAGTTTCCATGCATACAGTCATAGATTTAATTCAAATATTAACCTGCAGATTCTTTCTTTATGGAGTAGGATGAGTGATGTTTGATGAAAATTGAGAAGCAATCGGAACTTAATTTGCTCTTTTATTCATAGTTGTCAATAGCGGTAGCTATAGCGAATAGCGTTGCGTATAGGTCGAAGATCGCTACAGGGCATGTAGCGATAAATAGCGGGATTTCAGTTCTTTTTAATATAAATAGCGATTAAATATAGCTATAAAATAGCTGGATTTTAGGTTTTTGTTAAATATACATGTAAAATAGCGTATATACCAGGGTCTTTTGATATAATATACATATAAACTTTTTTTCTAGTGTATTGCTATTTATAAAATAGAGCCTGCTATTTATCGCTAGTCGCTATGTAGCATATAGTACCTTATTGCTATTCGCCATTAACAACTATGCTTTTATTGTTCTTCAAACACATAAGAGTATTATTCTTGACCTTTTCATAGATTGCATGATGAATCTGTGACCTATTAACGTGTTTAATTAAAATGGACTCAAAATGGTTAATTATATATAGGGGACTGGGCGGGAGATCAACCATTGCACCTACGCTACTTTTCCTTTTTAGAATTAAATTAATGTTTGCAATATGATTAAGTAAAACTGTTGTTGGCTTGTTGCAAATCGCAATGATTATCTAATCATTGAAAATAGAACCACTTTTAAAGTGTTATGCATTGTGAATACACAGAGGGAAAGAAAACATGATGAAGCAATCCAAAGATCCATTTGAAGTGGCTGAAGAATCACCGCCAGATTCACCAGCCGGTCATGCTGACACCGCAACTCAAGATCCAACCTTACAACCCACTATTACTTCCCAGGGAGTTGATGCTGATAACAGTATTCATCCTTCAAACCAGCAAAAAGCAACGGTCAAATCAGCCTCCACATCAGCAGCTGGAAAGTCCATTAAGAACAAAGAAGATGATGACGAGGAAGAAGAGGAGAACATGGACGTTGAACTTGGAAAGTTTCCGTCCTCTAGCGATCCATCCAAGTTAACCAAGATGCAGTAAGTTTTAATATGTTAACGTTATTTTACCCGTATATTATATGTTGTGATTTTGGCTGACATACAATGAGATCGTTTTATTTATCGGTGGCGGTTATAACCTACTTAACTAAAACTGGGTTGATGTGATATATATATTTTATCTTCAACGGGTCATACGGTTACAAATTTGAAAACTTACCTGAAGTGACCTAAAATGTAGTAAATGCTTACAACCTCCTGAATCACTGTATACAAAATAAGTGGAATATTGTAAATAATATACTAATACTGTATCTGTAATCATATTTGATACTTTATTTGCTTATAAAATTAGAAAATTAACAAAAGAAATTTAACGGATCAACCTACCTGTTTAGACATGTATTCAAAGTTACGCGTTTTGACAAGTTATCCAACCTACTAACTTTTTCCATTTAGGTGACTTTTTTCTATAATCTATTCATGAAGAATGTTGTACATAGAATCTTTGTGCAAGTTTTATATGTGATGAGTAGATACAAATCTTTATGATGCTATTTTTGTAGGTCTATTTTATCTCAGTTTACTGAGGATCAAATGAGTAGATACGAATCTTTCCGAAGATCTGGATTTCAGAAATCCGTCATGAAAAGGGTATATCTTTCTTCATATTCCTTTTTTTGGGTCCCATCTCAACACTTGTAACACACACGGTCTACTATTTATACCATATAAAGTACAATGAAAGTACCATCTGATCTGGTTACTTTTTTCGTTCTTTGTGTTCATGATATGCTTGAAACATCACATGGAGCATAATCTTAATTAGCTTTTAACAATTTTAATTTGTAATATGTGTGATTAACATTTAATCGTAATGTTGTACCATAAATGCAGTTATTAGGCAGCATCACTGGGAGCAATAAAATTTCAATGCCTATGACCATTGTAGTATCGGGAATAGCAAAGATTTTTGTTGGTGAACTAGTTGAAACAGGTATGTGGACACCGTCTACTACATAGTTGTCAATAGTGGCTATAGCGATCGCTATAGCGCGCTATGTAGCGAAGGATGAAGTGTCGTTATTTGGGTTATAGCGACTGATATCGTAAATAGCGACAGTTTTTTTTAATGTAAATAGCAATTAGATATAGCTATAAAATAGCTGGATTATAGGTTTTTTAAATGTATATGTAAAATAGCATATATACCAGGGTATTTTGATATAATATACATATAAAAATTTTCAAAATTCTTTTTCTAGTGTATCTCTATTTACAAAATAGCAGTCGCTATTCGCTATTCTCTATGTACAGTAGAAACTCGATAAATTAATACTCGATTATTTAATAAACTCTCTAAGATAATATTTTTTGCCGGTCCCGACTCGGGGATAGGGTGCTAAATTAATAATTCGCTAAAATTATAAGATAATACATTTTTGATAATTTCTTTAGACCCCATATAAAATATAAATTAATAATTCCTTATATATAGCATATTACATGAATCATTTATGAAGGTTTCTTGAAAAATGACTCAATTGTCTTTTGTTTTTTGTTGAAATCAATTTCCCCTTGAATCTCGTCTGTCATAATGCTCTTCGAATCTCGTCTGTCATTGTTGTTTTTTTCACACCTTTAAGATGGGAAGCCATGTTGTGTGTATGATTTGTTTGTGTTAACCTATTTTGATCTTGTATTTATATAGAAAATATTTTTAATGTCCATAAAGTGATGCATCGAACACAAGAAGCATAATAAGGTGGGAGATTGAAGGTTTCTTTCAAATTTGGCCGTTCATTTGATATACATGCATTGTATACAATAATTAAGTGGAAGCTTGAAAGGTGTTTGTAAACTAAGTATT